>JAJQKT010000053.1:1307500-11307500 GCA_030512225.1 Rauvolfia tetraphylla
ATTAGCTTACATAACTTGTTCTTGGTCTAAACGCTTAAAAGGTTTAAGTTTGCAAAAATTAGCTAAATACCTAATTCACCCCCCCCCCCTCTTAGGTATTTCACATACATTTGCCTCATACATTATGGGGATTGTGAGAAGAGATATATTTTACATCCCAGAGGGGCTATAATTGGAGATACCATTGTTTCTAGTACAAAAGTTCCTATAAAAATGGGAAATGCCCTACCTTTGAGTGCGATTTGAACTATTGATTTACGTAATTGGAAGTAACCAATCAGGTTGATGACGAAACCCAAAAATTGGTCACTAATACAATTTGAGTACCTCTATAAGATAGAGCTCAATAGAAAACTGAAGAGTAACGCCAGCAGGTGATTGAGTTTAAAAATGCGTTTGTGTAATGATAATACTTAAAATGAATATTTTCCTAAAATGTATAATCCTTTCTTAAATGGGGCCTATCGGGGGGTAACAATGAAAAAAGGTGTTTCACCGTCAATAGAAAATTTAAGAAAAAAGTTTGATATAAATCGAGTTTACACTATTCTTTTTCCAAACCTTGATTCCAAAGAATTTGAACAGAAAATAGACAATTATAGATGGCTTGACAATTCGAATCGAGCAATCCAGTATATTTTCCACGTTCATAGGAGTGCGTCTATGTTTATGCTTTACGAATATGATATTTTTTGGGCATTTCTAATAATATCAAGTCTTATTCCTAATTTGGTTTTTTTAATTTTTGAATTTTAGCCCCGATTAGCAAAGGACCAGAGAAACTTTCTAGTTATGAATCGGGTATAGAACCAATGGGCGACGCTTGGTTACAATTTCAAATCCGAGTCCGCTTATCTCCAACTTGTGAACTTAGCCGATACAAAGCTATATGATAGCATCCAATTTTTCTGATTCGGCGTTTCGATCTATGATTTTTCATTCACGGACGTTGATAAGATCCATCCATTTAGTAGCACCTTAGGATGACATGGCCTTAAAATAAAAATAAATAAAAGTGAAGGGTGAGGTTCAAACGAGAAAAGGCATACGATGGATACCTAGGCACCCAGAGACAAGGAAGGGCATAGTAATCGAAGGGAAAATTTCATATATTTCCTATCATTTTGGCGGCATGGCCGAGTGGTAAGGCAGGGGACTGCAAATCCTTTTTCCCCAGTTCAAATCCGGGTGTCGCTTGATCAACAAAACAAAAGACTCGAAATATCTTCTGTTCTCCTAATATAACTCGCTGAAGTATTGACGAGCAGAAGCATACTGTTGACATTTGATTGATTCAAAGCATTCGGTGGTGGGGGCCAAAGATACTTTATATATGACGGACTCCCAAGAACTTCTGAAAAGCAATTTTTTCTCTTTTTGCCCTTTAGTAGAATTGAAATTCAAAGTGAATCATCCATCTATTGAATATTGATTGGATAGTCAGAGAAAAAATTTTAACTCATACATAGTACTCATTTTGAATTTTTTCATCAGTAGTTCTAAAAATGATAGCATCTACATATACTTGAACAATCAATTTGTTGTGCAAGTGATTTTTCATAAACAAGGTTGTTGAGAATGAACCATTTAAAACATTTACCAAACAATGTTTTAAATGGTCTTAGTAGCTATAAACCTTGTTGTGTGGTGGTTGTTCAACATAAACCTTCTCATTTTGAAAAGCATTTAAAACACGCACTCTACTCATTTATTTGCAAAGGAAGAAACTTTTAAAACAAATGCTAACAATTTTCAAATTACGTTGGCAACAAGTGCAAACATTTCATCGAAATCTACATCTTTCTCTTGATTGTACACTAAGCTACTAACCGTGCTTTGTTCCCAGCAATAATTCCATTTAAATCTAACTTATTCCCAAACATCCACTTTGTTTGAATGATAGACTGGCATTGTGGTCTTGGAACTAGCTTCCAAACACCATTTCTTTCAAAAATTGATTCAATTCTTCTTGCATTGGAATTATCTATTTCATCATTCTATGCATCCTCATATGTCTTTGGCTCAATCTAAGAGACAAATGTCGCATTTTCCATCATCTTTTTCAATTGACTTCTCGTGAGTATCATATATGAAGGATCTATCATGACAATTTCCTTTGAATGATATCGATAGCATTATTCTTTTGGCAGGATGTTCAAATAGGTTGAGAAGCAGCATCTTTAGTTTGCTGTGTTGAGCATTTTCAAGCTAATCATTCTGGTCCTCAATTTCTTCAGGATGCTCATCTTTAAGTTAATCCTCAGCTTTAGTTTTATAATCACTCTCTTTTAGAGTTCTCCTTTTCCAATAGTAGGATCTTCAAGTGGATCAACCTCTTGATCTTTTGAATTAACTTCACTAAATGTCACAAGTATAGATTCCTCAACTATAGGAGTTCTCTTGTTTAAGACTCTGTAGCCTCTGCCATATTCCAAATATCTAAGAAAGATTCCTTCATCAACTTTAGCATCATATTTTGCCAAGTTTTCTTTCTTGTTGCTCAAAATAAAATATTTGCATCAAAAAAATCTTGAAGTAGCTAATGTTGGATTTTTTACCCTCCCATAGCTCATGTTGTGTTTTCTTTAGTGAATATCTCACTAAAGCTCTGTTTAGAATATAGCATATTGTGTTTGCAACTTTTGTCCAGTAGTACATTGGCCACTTGCTATCACTCAACATTACCCTGGCTATCTCTTGTAGTGTTCTGTTGTTTCTTTCAACTACTTCAATTTTGTTATGGAGCAAAACCCTCAAGTGCTGCTTCTAGATTTGTTTCAACCATGCATGTGAAAGGGAAAAAAACAAATTGTTTAAAATTGAAACAACTCAAAATAAGCTTTGCCTTTAATCATAAACGCTACCTTGTCCTCAAGCCAAAAAGACCAAATGAAAAAGACAGAGGTAGAATGGAAAACTAACATAAAAAGTTTGCAAGCCATAAATGCAACACAGGATGAGACGAAACAGAAATGATTCTTGAAACTGTTGATAATGATCACTCTTAATGGCCGTCACATTGTATGCTCTCTAGTTTTGGACTACTTGTAAAAATTAACAAACTGGTCAAATGAATTATCCTTTCGAGTTAGAAAGATGGCCTAAGTAAATCTAGAAAAATCATCTACTATAACGAAAGCATAAGTTTTACCACACACTATCTTTTCCAAATTTTAGCTTAGGAAGAGCACTAACAATATATTTGCTAGAAGTTTTGAAATAAAGTGCATATTAGCATGTCCAAGTCAGTGATTCCAAAGCTAAGTATTATTAGTCAAAGAAGCTTAGCATTCATTGTTAGAAGTGGACAAGCTATCAACATTGGCCATTTACAAATTTCTAATTCTTTTGCTGGGTGAATACAACTTGATCATTATGCATCTTACGTACTTCACAATAAGTTAGCTCAAAAAATGACTTTCATGTTTTTTTTCACACAATTGACTTATATTTAATAAGTTATATTTCAAATTTTCTACTAATGAGACATCCTTAATGCATGAGATTGTTTCAATGGTACCGTATCCAATGATTTTTCCTTTGCTACCTCCAAATATCACACTTCTCCAATCTTGTTTCTCCAAATAGTTGAACTTCTCTACATCACCCATGATATACCTTAAGCAAGGACTATCAATATACTAGCTATTGTCAATCTTGCTCTTGAGGCACACTTGCATCACATATCACTCAGATTTAGGTACCCAATCTAAATTGGGCCAGTTCAGGTTAGCAAATGAATTAGCTTTAAAGTATTTTGGTCTCCAAATCAGTTTAGCTTGAGAAATGAGATTTCTATTATGACAAGATTTTGCATAATGTCCAGTTTGAACACAAAATGGGCACATGCATAACGTCTATAGGATGGGGTGTTACAATATATATATTGTTGATTTGGCAAATATGTTGTTTGCGATTCATTGATAATGAGCTCATATTTTATTATATGTGCTATTCATACTTATTTTTATGATCATCTTGAACTTGAATTATTGTTGATTTTTTATGTTTTAATTACTATTAACACTCCTTTCCTCTTTTTCTTGTTTTTAGGTGAGTTTATCCAAGATGTGAAGTATAAAGAAGTAAGGAAGAAGATTCTACACACTTGGAATGAAGTTGATGAGAAAATTTGTCCTTAGCCCATTTTTGGATCAAGCGGTGCCACTTGTAAGCTTCTAGGCAGCACTGCTTGAGCCAAAATGCAAAAAAAAAAAAAAAGCACTTTTTCTCTCTCTTCTTTTGGACATATATATAGTTTAAAGGAATTTTTTAAAGAGAATTGGAGAGAGTTTTTGAAGAACAAAAAGTGACATTTGAAGAGGGAAATCCTACCCAAATCTTCCATCTTTGCAAGATAATCAAACGATTGTATGTTTGAAGAAGGAAAGCATTGATTTTGAAGATTCAAATCCAAGCTCCCATTTTTTTGGAGCAAAAATTAGGGATTTCAACCAATGAAGAAGAAGAGAGTTGAAGACATGAAAATGAGCATTCTCTACTATTCCTTTAACATTTTGTATTATCTATTTTGTAACATTACAAGTTAGGCTCTAAAATACTTGGTTGGATATGAATCCTAGCTTTGCACATGTAAATGAAATTCTCTTTAGCTTAATTGTACCCTAATTCCTTGTGTATTGTTTGTGATTTTTACTTTTCTTGATTAATTATGCTTGCTAATTAATCTAATTTGGGTATTTCACTTGAAATTGAGAAAGAAATAGTAGAATAGACCATAATACAAATAATAAGGGTGAGTTAGGTGACTAGAGGCAAGGGTCTCAACACTTTCTTGGTAATTAGAGAAATCTAATTATGAATTCACAAAGCCTAGTGATTCTTAGGCTAATTTAGTTAGAAAATAATTTAAACTAACTAATATAAGGGTAGAAGACTCTCAACTAGAGATAGAGTGGGCCCTAATGGAGGAATTCCACCAACTAAAGGATAGGAAAACAATTAACCAACGAACCTTCATTTCATATAGATAATTCTAGGTGGATCTTCTTACAATTAAGTGTAGCAAAGGGGACACTTTGTTAAGTGTAACTTTTGTTCTTAGTTAATTTATTTTAATTATTTCCTCAATCCAATTAGTTGGTTGAACAACAAGGTAAGAGCAAATATTAGTACTTAATTATCCCCAAGGATACTACAGTTGATTTCACTTGCCATTATACTAATCTAGAACTATAAGTGCACTTACCTTGTATTTGTGTGCTAATTGTTATATAATGGAATAGAATTGTGCACTAGGGTATGGAACGCATCACTTTATATTCTCTCAATGAAATAATTTGTCATAATAATACTGGTTGTATTGAGATAAATATTGTACATCATGCAAAAAATATTCACAAACTCAATGGTCTTGCGAACCATAAATTCCTTGAACTAATGGCGTCATTTATTCTGTATACAGTAGCACTGATTTCACATTTTAACAACGCATTACAAGTTCTGCTCGTAATAGTTGATTTGCGGTCAAAAATCAAATAATTTCTATCTAAGATTTAGAAGTGCGCTACGTATATTTTTATTAATCCACCACAAGGTAATGAGATGGGTTCTCAAAGAGTTTAAACAAATATAGTGGATACAAATCTCATATGGGAGATTTATATTTTGTTGATTTTGAATATGTTGTCCCAATATAAAGAAAAGAGTACATAAAAGTAGGATAAAAATATTAGTTTGTGTCTCATCTTGATCCTCATATAAGATATCTTAAACTAGAAGTTCAAAGGATAATTTATATAGATAGTCATATTAATTGACAACATCCGATAAAGAATGCTCTTATTATATTAATATTCCTAAAGGATAATCTACCACCGATAAGGTCTGATTGATTTGTTCTATCTCCATCAATATATCCTCAAATTTTATTTTAATCCAACAAATAATTGAAATTTCTCTTATAGACAATAAATATCTTGTATATAATCAACCGTTAAACTTAATCACACACATTTCAACCAATAACCTAAATCACAAAATTTTCAACATGAATTGAATAGTAGTTGCAATAATAAATATCACGTCATCAATATTTATGCATAAGTTTTATGAATCAAATGAATAATCAATGTATTGATATCCATCTCAACAGGGGTTAGATATTTCTAAACAATCCAAGATAAATTTTCCATAAAGATATTGAATGACAAGTATAATATCATCTCGAAGCCATTGGATTATAAAAGATATAAAAGAATATATCTACTTAAATGTGCTAATTGTGCATAATATGGTACTTCAGGACCCAATAATCTTCATTATCCTCTTATATATATAGAGGATCTTTACCAATATCTAATAACTATTGGAATATTTAATGATGTACAATTTGATATGTCCATATAAAATATTCTTTGAATTAATGAACAAATTTTAACTTCCGGATATTCAATTTGTAAATCAAGACTTGAAGTTCTTGATTATAATTATTACTTTTTATGAAGACTATTTACCTTTAGAAACTCTTCAGGAGAAACAATTTAATTGTCTGATCCTCTTTATTTTGACAATCTTCATTTCTGAATTAAGAAGTTGCTATGCTTCAAACATCCTTTAGAATCACTAGTTACTGGAACTTATATTTTGTCCTATTTGGACATTTGATAAATATGAATATTTATAAATAAAATATTCAATTTGATAACTCTTCAAGAGTTAGCAAAAGTATTAAATAATTGATTTGCAACACTTTGAAAAATAATAATCCATTGAACTTCTAATTCACTAGTATGTGCATGGACTAAGATGCTTCAATGATGATGTTCCCATATGATATCTTTCTTCTGCTATAAATTTTCTCCCCCTAATTTAGAGAAAACTAATAATAAAAGAGAATCATTTAAGCCAAGTATAATCAAGTCTAATACGAATTCCACAGATATATTCAATATTTCAATATCATACTTTTAATAAGTATTCACTAAGACAATGATGTTATGCTTTTCAAGAACTATCCATTCATATAATTTAGGCTTCTCAAAATCCTTTAGGGACTTTATACAAATGCCAAGTGTTTCATGTGTTGTTTAAATATGAACATACTTGTATCCACCACTAAAAAATTTATTTCTTCTTAATTTATCTCAGGACTAAAAAGGAAATCAAATCTAATAAGAAGTAGTATTTTGGGGTTTTAGTTCTCTTTAGGAAACTAACTAATTTGAATATCAACAAATTATGAATTATTTCATATCACTAGTAAGGTTTTAACAATGCATATCTTTATGGAATGAATATTCAAGGGGGGCCTTATGAAATGATAATTAAGTGTGGATGTCCATTATTTGAATAAGAGATAATTCAATATCGGAGATAGAGATATTTTATCCATTGAGAAGATAGATGATATAGTTCTATCTTATTTTAGATTATTGATAAGATTTATCTTATTATTCCTACCTGTCTCTTCTTGTTAATATATACACCTACACTTTATAAATAGGGTTATATGTTGAGTTGTTGTATAAACTCAGAGAAATCAATAAAGTTCTAGTATTTTATCTATTTCCCTCGTTACAATTTCTCTCTATTCCCTCTTATTATATTCTAAAAATTTTAGTTTACATTTTATACTTTCATTATTATTACTTCAAGAAGAATATTTTTCTTCAAGTTTTTGATAAAATCTTACCAATAAGTTCAATAAAATATCATCCTAATCATTCCTCATTGAATATTTTGTAAGTTTACAAGCTTCAAATCTTCAAAAAGTTTCAAAAAATTATTTCATTTTAAATAGAGAATGTATGAGATAGAAAGAGAATGACTTCTTCAAAAGTGAATTAGATACGTTACAATTACAAAATTAAGGATGACATTTAACATGTAAACATTACATCAAATTAATGATATTATTGATAAATTAAAAAAATTAAAAATATCCATTATCAATGAAATGGAAATATAATAATTAAAGGTGCAGGATTGAGAAATTGGACAATAATTATCAAATTTAGAAAACAAGGAACGAATGTGCCTTTGGGTTGAATCGGTTAAAAATTTTTCGAAGAAAAAAGAAAAGGTCTTTTAGAAGAGAAAGGTCAGAAGATATTAGATATGCACAATAAGTATGGAAAAAATTAACATATTTCAACATACAATAAAAATGTATGTGAACTTATATTCTATTTTATTAAGAAAACAAATTTCATGCTTCCAAAGTAATTTATTTGTTGCATAAATTTACTGGTTTCCCTATGTGGTGGAATTATTTCAGTAATATTTGATGAGAGAAAATGGCTATAATTACCTGTAAACTACCTTGCCATTGTGCAAAATATCTACAAAGTTCACTTTTTGCTTTTTATATCTCTTAATTATTTTCGTGCATCTCAAAGTATCCTAACATGGTAAAAATTTGGAAGAGAAAAAGAATTCAGTAAAGTAAATTAAAAACTAATCAAAAAATACAACTTTCAACTAAATTAAAATCATAATAATACTCTAAAGGAAAATAGAAAATTTAGTTCTTCTTGTTTCTATGTTTAGGCACTAAAGAACATCTCGATTGTTATTAACCTATTAAACCACTCTTGTTTTTACATTTAACAACTAAAGCACCTTTCAATTTTTTTAACGTGCTAAGTCCCTCTTATTTTTACATTTGGACACTTTAGGATATCTTCTTCTTTTTTTAACTTCCTAAGTCCTTATAATTTTTATGAGCTGCATATATAATTCTTTAGATGAAACAAACTATAAGAACTTAAGAAGTTAAAAAAGAAATGAGAGGTCTTAAAGTATTGAAAGGCAAGAAAATAAAGACTTAATAAGTTGAAATAGGGTGAGAGGTCTTTTAGTTTCAAAATATAAAAACAAGAAGGATTTGGCTAGTTTAAAAAAAACTAGAGATCTTTTTACGGTGTGTTTGGTATATTATAATGGAATGGCTTTCCACCCAGAATAAGTGTGGAATTATTTTTCTATTCTATTGTTTGGAAGGAAAAACCATAAAAAATAGTGATTCCTTATCTATGATTGGTAAAAATATCATTCAGTGTCAGAATACAATAAATTTTTACAAGATATGACTGAAATGTGCTACTAATATTATGGTGTTAATTAGGTATTAAATATATGTCATTCCTAAAATATTTAAAGTAGATCCAAAGAATAAAAACATCTAATCAAGGCATAAAAATGCTATAAAAATATAAACAAAGAGAAAATCAGAAAAAGAAAAAGAAATTTCATACCTTAATTAGAAATTATTTTTTGTGCATTAGACCTCACACCTTGGTTAGAAACTACTCTTCTACTGATGAAGTTTATAGCTGAGTTGTGTTTCTTATCGTTGAACATTATTAGGGGTATAGTAGTCACAAAGATTCTATTTAGGTTTCTTACTTTTCTTGGAAAGGCCTTTCGTTAGATTTTGTTGTGGAAAGGCCTTTTTTACTCTTTCCTTGAATGGACTTTCTATAGGAAAACCCATCAACTTTAATTTTACTTACCAAACATTGGAATAGAAAAAAATTTGAAAAAGTCATTCCATTCTATTCCTTTCCAGCATACCAAATGCACCATTAGTATCCAAATATAAAAACAAGAGGGACAAAATTATCCAATTTTCCTACTCTAAATGCAAAGCAAGATCCAAAAAAGAATATTTCTTCAATTATGAGATTTATGCATATCATGAAATTTTTATAATAAAGTATAGAGCTGGTCTATATTCTTTGAAGAATAAATACATAAATAAGTAGGAAGGTAATATCTTGATTGGCAAAACCGCTTTTCATTAAGTGAAAAAAATTCCGATTCAATCCCACATTCCTCTGCCCAAAGTATCAAAAAGAAGATGAAACATAAATAACTAAAAAAGAGGAGTGAGGTATTATTTTAATCAACTATTTATTTTTTATAAGTAAGAATGATCTAGGCCCTAGGTTGTAAGAGTATTTGATTTTAATATGACATTAACAAGTTAATGATCTAGGCCCTAGGTTGTAAGAGTATTGATTTTAATATTGAAAGACCTAAGAGGGGGGTGAATTAGGTCTTTGGCTAATTATCGAAATCTTTTTCTTATTTACAAATCCTTTGCCTTAATAAAAGCTCTTCTTTAAATTCACAAACTTCAAGTTATATGTGATTTGATGATTAATACAAGATTATCAAACTATAAGACCACAACCAATCAATCAATCAACTAAGCATAAATAATAATCGCAAGTATGTAAACAAGTAAGCAATAAGAAAATGAACACACGATTTATAGTGGTTCGATCTCTCCAAGATCTACATCCACTACCTTGAGTCCACACTCAAGGATTTCAACCAATCCACTATACGCACAAATTCAACAATTACATAAGAGGCTTACCACACAATGGTTTTACAATCACAACCTCTTTTAGTAATTATACAAACAAGGTTCACCCTTCCACAAGGGTTTTATATCTAAAGACAACCTAAAGACCAATCTCATCAAGGCTCACCCACAAACGGGTTTTACACCACAACCTTGATTAATCTAGTTTATGGCTCACCGTAACACAAAAGGGTTTTATGTCACAAGATAACCTTGCAATGAGCTAGTAAAAAACACAATTGAGATAAGAAAAGAGAGTGTGTAAGATGTTACCACTTTGTTGGTAGATGATTACACAACGTTTCACCTTCACACTTTGTTGCATTTGGAATCTTGAATTTCAATCTTTGAGCACAAGGCAATTTGAGAGCTTTTCAATTTAATTTGATGTAAAACAAGTTAGAGCATGTAGGATTTGTTAAGTTCAAAGTTCTATTAAAAAATATGAAGTTTATGCCTTTTATAGAATTTGAAAATCAGTTCAAACAACCATAAAACGGCTAGTAACAGTAATTACTGTTCATGTGAACAGTGTCACGTTCATTCACTGTTCATGAAAATTCGGACGACCGAATTTGGCAATCTGCGTTCGAACGTGCGTCTGAATTTCTCTGGAAAAATAGTCGGCACTGTTTATGTGAACAGTAGTCAATGTTCATGTACTGTTCACAAAATTTCGGATGTCCAAACTTGGTCTCATGCATCCGAACATGCGTCCGAAATTCTGTGGAAAAATAGTGGTACTGTTCACAGCGTAGGAAAAGTTCGGACGTCCGAACTTTGCCCTATGCGTCCGAACTTTGCATCCGAACTTTTGAAACTTTGTCAAAACATATTCAAATCATTTCAAACAAGTTGGAAAACATTCTAACCTTAAAAATAAGTTATTAAAGACATTTTAAGTGCAAAAATCATTTATGAAAATTTGATAATTTTGGTAAGTTCAAAAACATTGAAACCATTTAAATCAAGTTTTGTGCTCTCAATTGCAACTCATAGATTCCAAGGCTTAAGAGTGTAGGGTTTACAAAGTTTACCTATTAACCACATGTAACATACTCTTCATATCTTCAAAGCCTTTATTCATCTTGAACAAACTCTTCAACCTTTAATCACTTTGACATATTTGAGTTGTTCTTGCATTGCTAGCTCCAAGGCTATGAGACTTGCTTCCTTCTCAATCCAAAAATCCTATCACACATCATACAAGCATTTTAGTCCTTATCAATGTTTATCATTATTCAAAACTAATATGATTTGCCCTTAGGGTTAACAATCTCCCCCTTTTTGATGATGACAAACTTTGATACAAAATGTGATGGATTTAAACAGTGTGATACAAAGAAGCATTTATGTCAATGATAGATAATAACAAATTTTGCACATTGACATGCAAAAGGCTCAATATGAGCCTATGACCCAACCAACCTCCATTTGCCTCCTTCCTTCCAACTATTAGGATAGAAGATATGGCATTTAAGCATTAAGAAAACTTCTAAGAGAGGTTTTAAAGGTTGTAAAACTTCATCAATATGCCATTTAGTGGTGCTTGAGTACGAATTGAAGTGTACCTGCAATAAAGGAGAGGAAGTATCCTTCGGTACCCATACTTTCTTGGGTCCGTGGGGGTTGGTAATATTTCCCTTAACTCTCCAAATTGTTTTTATACCATTCTCTACTTTTCTTTTAACATAACATTTGGTAGCTTTATGTCCATGTTTTCCACAATAAGTACAACAAGTATGATGCATGGAAGTAGAAGTAGCTCTAACAAAGAAGTTTTTATATTTAGGCACATTGTTTACATAATTATAGCAAAGACCATTTTTGACAAGAGGAGATCTTTGAGAGCAAAATAGTTTGTCAAGCTTGTCTCTTCCATTTGTAAATTTTTCAATACATAATGTAAGATCATCAACCTTTCTTTTCAAAAATTCATGGTCAACAAGCATTCTTTCAAGAGACAAAATCTTTTCACAAAGAATCTTATTTTCAAGAGACATGTTTTGTAAAGAGACATTTAAAACTTCTTTTTCAATATTCAAACAATCAATAGATTCAAGAAACTTTTTGTTTTCACAATATAATTTTGAATTTTCATTCAATAACTCATTAATTTTGAATTTCATTTCCTTATTTCTTTTTTAACCCTTTTTTAATTCTTCATACATTTCAACAAGTAGTTCACTAGGATAATCTACATCATCATCACAATAAGTAGAGGTAGAAGGAGTGGATTATACCTCATCATTTATTGCCATAAAGCATACATTGACTCTTTCTTCTTGATGAGTGGCTTGAAGTAATTTCCACATGTCATGAGCGGTGTCGCATTCACTCACTCGATTGTACACATTCGTATCTAATGCACAACTTAAGATATTCATGGCTTGGTAATTAAATGTCATCTTCTTTGAGTCACCCTCATCAAATTCGTCCATAGACTTTGACTCTTTAGTAACTCCATCAATTCTCATTTTCATGGGTATATAAGGACCTTTCTCAACAACATCCACAAATCAAAGTTAATAGAACAAATATATATATCTTAACTCTAGATTTCCAAAATGTGTAATTTGTTCCATCAAGCAAAGGTGGTCTATTTGTGGAGGAACCTTCCATATAAGGCAAATTTGATAAACTAGCCATATGATCTTTACTTCTAGGTTGTTAGACCTTAAAAAGAAGACCTTGCTCTGATACCAATTGAAAGACCTAAGAGGGGGGGTTAATTAGGTCTTTGGCTAATTATCGAAATCTTTTTCTTATTTGCAAATCCTTTGCCTTAATAAAAGCTCTTCTTTAAATTCACAAACTTCAAGTTATATGTGATTTGATGATTAATACAAGATTATCAAACTATAAGACCACAACCAATCAATCAATCAACTAAGCATAAATAATAATCACAAGTATGTAAACAAGTAAGCAATAAGAAAATGAACACACGATTTATAGTGGTTCGATCTCTCCAAGATCTACATCCACTACCTTGAGTCCACACTCAAGGATTTCAACCAATCCACTATACGCACAAATTCAACAATTACATAAGAGGCTTACCACACAATGGTTTTACAATCACAACCTCTTTTAGTAATTATACAAACAAGGTTTACCCTTCCACAAGGGTTTTATATCTAAAGACAACCTAAAGACCAATCTAATCAAAGGCTCACCCACAAACGGGTTTTACACCACAACCTTGATTAATCTAGTCTATGGCTCACCCTAACACAAAAGGGTTTTATGTCACAAGATAACCTTGCAATGAGCTAGTAGAAAACACAATTGAGATAAGAAAAGAGAGTGTGTAAGATGTTACCACTTTGTTGGTAGATGATTGCACAACGTTTCACCTTCACACTTTGTTGCCATTGGAATCTTGAATTTCAATCTTTGAGCACAAGGCAATTTGAGAGCTTTTCAATTTAATTTGATGTAAAACAATTTAGAGCATGTAGGATTTTTTAAGTTCAAAGTTCTCTTCAAAAATATGAAGTTTATGACTTTTATATAATTTGAAAATCAGTTCAAACAGCCATAAAACGGCTAGTAACAGTAATTACTATTCATTTGAACAGTATTACTGTTCGCAATACAGAATTTGCTCTTCACAGCGTAGGAAAAGTTCGGACGTCCGAACTTTGCATCCGAACTTTTGAAACTTTGTCAAAACATATCCAAATCATTTCAAACAAGTTGGAAAACATTCTAGCCTTAAAGATAAGTTATTAAAGACATTTTAAGTGCAAAAATCATTTATGAAAATTTGATAATTTTGGTAAGTTCAAAAACATTGAAACCATTTAAATCAAGTTTTGTGCTCTCAATTGCAACTCATAGATTCCAAGGCTTAAGAGTGTAGGGTTTACAAAGTTTACCTATTAACCACATGTAACATACTCTTCATATCTTCAAAGCTTTCATTCATCTTGAACAAACTCTTCAACCTTTAATCACTTTGACATATTTGAGTTGTTCTTGCATTGCTAGCTCCAAGGCAATGAGACTTGCTTCCTTCTCAATCCAAAAATCCTATCACACATCATACAAGCATTTTAGTCCTTATCAATGTTTGTCATTATTCAAAACTAATATGATTTGCCCTTAGGGCTAACAAATATGAAATTAACAAGTTACTAAAACTAATGAGAGGTTTAAAATATAATATTTATTTTTATATTTATGTATATTAAATAATTATCATATAAATCTCTTTTCAAAGATGAGAAAGAAATAGATTTAAACTTTTTGTAAATTTTATCTTATACTAGTCAGTAGTTTAAGCCATAATCGTGACCGTTAATAAGATAAAGTTGGGAACCCAAGAACAAGTAGGTACAGAGTAAATTTATCAATATTTTCAAATTAGTCCAATTCATAATTAATATATATATATATATATATATATATATATATATGTGTGTGTGTGTGTGTGTGTGTGTGTTATAAATTTGAGCATCGGTAACATTGAATTAAAGTTAAAGCGACACTCGATATATTTAAAGAATAACAATATAAAACTGAAGAATAACGAGAATAGAAAATATAGATAGGAATGCCTATAAATAAAATATTCTATTTGACAACTCTTCAAAAGCTAACAAAAGTATCAAGTAATTATTTGCAACACTTCGTAAAATAATAATCTATTGAATTTCTAGTTCATGACTTTGTGCATGGACTAAGATGCTTCAATGATGATGTTCCCATATGATACCTTTCTTCTATTGTCAATTTTCTCCCCCTAATTTGGAGAACATTAATAATAGAAGAGAATCATTTGAGGCAAGTATAATCAAGTTTAATACATATTTCATGGACATATTAAATATTTCAATATTATAGTACTTTTAATAAGTATTCACTAAGACAATGATGTTACGTTCTTCAAAAATAATACATTCATATGCTTCAAGCATATCAATTCCTTTGAGGACTTTATATAAATGCCAAGTATTTTGTGTGCTGTTTAAATATAAACATACTTGCATCTACGACCAAAAAAATTATTTCTTTGTAATTTATGCCAGGTCTTTTATGAAGAATCTCATGCCATAAGTAATGACATATATTTACTTCATAGTTCACACTATAATTTCAAACAAATATCAATTTCTGTCCTTCTGAGATTACACTTTAAGTGTATAAATTCTTCTAGAATTATTCGTACACTTTTGGTGTACTTGATAATTTTCCGGACTTCTCACATTTTTCATACGTACTCTAATTTTGTTTTGATCAATATCTCTAAATTTTGAATATTGAGTCTGTAGACTTCTTATACAAGATCCTCATTCTAATTCACAATATTATACAAATATGCATTATTGTGTCGACGTCTATCGGTTACATTCATTACATGATTATTGAGATCTCATAATTTATCACAACTTTAGGTACCTAAATTTCTTTTGAAAATAATAAAATCATGTTTAAGAAAACTCTACCAGAATTTTCATCTCCTTGACTTAACTATGTCCAGCTTAATTCTTTGCTCCTTTTCATATGCGTGGATATATTACTATTGGAACTAATTAATCTACCACACTTTCCCTGTGTCTCAAATTTATAGTGGTAGTTTGTCCTTCGGGGACATCAAATATAATATAAGCATTTAGCTGAATTTTTAGTCAATATAATGCTTGACTGTTCATCTTTTGAACTTCTAGTTCAAAGTATCTTAAGGATCAAAATGAAACACAAATGACTGAATTCTTTTTCCGACTATATCATCTCAATACTTTGTGGTGGAATAATATATTGTGCGCATTCAATTCTTAGATGCGAAAACGCTTGTTTTTGACAATAAGTCCAAGAACAAAAAATGAGAAGCACAATATTATGATGGAAAAATATGAATAAGTGCTACTTCATGCCAAATAATTCACATCAACCAATTTTAGGCACTTGTGGTCCTATAAGACTATTTACTATGAACATATTCTGTAGGATATTCAAATATTCAATAGACATAAAATATCACCTATACTATCAAGAGAAATTGTGTAAATGAAAGATTCTTAAATATGAGCTCATGATGAATGAATTGCAAAACAAGTCAACAATATATGTGACTATGTTGTCAAGGCATTGACTATTCATTCCAAAAATATATTCAACCCCAAAATTTTATAAGTGATATCAATTTGGCTTAAAAAAAGTAGAAAAAAAGAATTTATTGGATTAGGAAATATAAAGAATATTTTAGTAGTTCCTAAAAATTCCTATTTTATTGATCCAGGATGGTCTAACCAGTAACATTTTTTTCAATCCAGGTAAACTTTAGGTTTACACAATATAGTGTATATCGATCGTATAAACTTGTGGCACAATATAAGCACAAAGAGAGAAATGATAGTTTCTCAAATATAAATTTCTTTCATAGAATGATAGTAATGCATAGAGATCAAAAAAAATTTCATCCACTCTCTCCATATTGATCTTGAAGAATATCATTAAAGCTTTAAAAAATATTTCATGAAATTTTGTGGAGAATAATTCATTACATAATTGACATGTGGCCTTTTAGGTCACTAGTACCTCGAGAGCTTCTAATCAGTTCTTCTAGAGTTTTGTGTCATTTAGCTCTTCTGGAGCTTTTACACTACCATTTATACTTTTAATTTTATTTCTTACATGATTGATATGTCATATTTCATCTTTATCATTATTGAACGTGATTATAATAGAATCTATATATATATATATATATATATATATATATATATATATATATATATATATAAGAAAAAATGAGAACTTCAATCACAAATAATATGCCAAGTTATTTCCTATAGATATTCAAAGAGCTTGGCTACATTTACATATATAATATCAACATTGACTATTCATCAACATTGAGTAGTATAATCAACTATCAGTAGCATATCGTTGGGAAGTAAAATTTACCTCAATACTTTTGTTTCGCTTCTCAACAGATACTTAATAGAGATCTAAAATTTAGTTGGCGTACAACATGTACATAACAAACTTCTTTCATATCACATTGATAAGTGTTGAGATTGTATTTTCTCTTTTTCATTCTCATATGATTATAAGGATTATTTCTATTATAATTGTAACCATGACCTAAATTTATTTAACAAATAAATAAAACTTCTAATCATATTCCCGTCAGGGAATAACATATCATGCTTTATAATATTAATCAATAAGTCATACTTTTATTCAGTCTCAATAAGATATGAGGTCATCTTTTCTCGATATTGCTACTATAGCAGTGTATTCGATACATAAGAAACAAAAATACACTCTTCGCATAATCTCTATTGGGAAGGGATTCCAAATAGAATACGATTTTTCATACTAATAGGTTTAAATCTTTGTAACTATAAGTATATCCAATCATAAGAGGCTTTTGGGAGACAACCATCTTCTGGTGGTTGCACATTTCTTGTAGATCTACCTCAAAAATAAATAATTCTTTCTTGATAAGATATGTAGCCTTCGAAGCTTCATAAAGATGAGTATGAAATAAAATCATTATTTTGGCATGATTTTGATTCAATTTTATATTATTCTTTTCAATGGTGTCTTCATGACTCATTATATAATGATAGATTTCAACATGAATCCATGATGAATAGTTCTTCTCATGATATTAAAAGTCATATATTCAAGTTTAAGAATATTTGATATAATAAATAAGAAAAGAAATAATTTTTTTACCTTGAGAGCTTCAAAGGGTCTTTTTACTTCGAAGAGAAGCTTCAAAGTAGTGCATCAGAGAATCTTTCTTATCAAATCCTCCATTAGATAGCAAATCATATTGATAACATATTGTAAGTTTGAACATCGGCAATGTAGAATGAAACATACACTTAATATGTTTGGAGAATAATAACATAAAATTGAAGAATAACAAGAAGAGAGAATATTTTGAGAGAAAGTATAATTCAAGAATTAAGATTCATCAATCAAATTAAAGTCATCATATGACCTCTATATATAAGTTCACAATACAAGAGTTTGTGGAAACTCAAACTCTAACAAGAAAACGAAATCAAATCTAATCAAGAGTAATCTTTTGATAATTTAGTTCTCTTAAAAAATTTATTAATATGAACATCCATATATTATGAATTATTTCATAACAATATATATATATATATATATATATATATATATATATATATATGAGTCACCAAAGAATGACGATGCAATAGCCAAGTATAGATTAGCCGAGTTTTTGACGAACATTGAGCCAAGCTTCTTTAGTCTTGAGCTTGGTCAACGTTGATCATGAACCGAGTTTTGACCGAGTTTTTCCGGAACCGTTCGCAAAAAGTTTTGTTCGTTTGAGCCCCCTAGCAAACAATTAGTGGGGGATGACCAATAACTGAGAACATCAATTTCATGAGCTTGGAGATTTTGTCTTGAAGATATGTGGGCTGCGTTCAAGCTATGGTAGCCGTTTGTGCCTAAAACTTCTACGTACCTACCCCTCCGTTGGCAAGTTTAGGAATGGTAAGTAATCAGCCTTACTTGGATAGGTAGAGTCCAAACAATGTACTTGCAGCAGTTGCCGCAAATCTCCCTCCTTAATATGAAGTTATTCTTTCTATTAATAAAAACATGACTTTTTTCTTGAAGTCAATTTTTAAACTTTAAAAGATATAAACTAATTACAAAAGAAAATAAGATAATTCTGAATATTTATATAATATGTATACTACAGAAAGAATGTCGCAAGGATTTAGAGTAATTTTATTGTCAATTCTTAAATATAGAAAAAAGACCACAATTTATGATGGCAAATTTGACATCATTTTCTCATTCAGGAATCAAATAAAGCTAACCCCAGTAAAAAAGAAAGGATTAATTAGCACTTGTCAATCAAGTTTGATTTCAGGAACATGCCGAACCTTGTAAAAATCTTCACCTTCAAATCCATTTACCGTTCTAAGCCGGTTCTTGAATGCTTTTAGCATCCACCTGACGTTCAGTTTCTGGAGGGAATGATTGAATTCTAATCCATCAGGAAGCATTTCTAGTTTCTCACAGTGTGCTATAACTAAACGAGAAAGATTTGGCATGGCTCCTTTACTCATCTTCCATCTCTCCAAGTTGATCAAATTCCATAACTTCAAGTATTTGAGTTGAGGAAATCCCATAGCAGAACAAACCATTTCGTCTCCAACAAAAGAGGAATCGAAAAATGTTAGACTGCTTAGTTTTGGGAGTTTCTCAAGTATTTCCATAGGATCTTCCTGAAGTTGAGAAGCCTGGAATGATAACTTTGTTAGGCTCGGAGAAAAGTTAGAAAAGTTCGGTAACTTTTCGATGCGACCACATATAAACAACTTATTAAGACGAGGACAACCAAGTAGCTGTGTCAAACTACTTAGTTCGTCACTGGAACTAAACTCCTGCTGGCGGAGGGAGAGGGAAAACCGCCGGAGCCGACTCGGGCTGAAGCTGAGATAGTCAATGATCATCGGCAAATCCTCAAGCTTCTCCTTGATTTTTGTCCTTAATTTTCGAAGATTCTTCAATCCCTCAAGATCTTTTACAACACACAAGCTTGTATCAAAATTTATCAGAGTTTCTAGATCGATCAAACCATCAAATCTCAATTTTGTGCTATCATTAGTATAGAATTGTGCTGGAAGATAGATATGCCTCAGCCTTTCCATTTTCCATAGGACATTTGGCATTTGTACTAAGATATCTGCCACTTCTAAATCAAGTGTTTGCAAGTACTTCAATCTACCAAGTGAGGGTGGTAGCTTCTTGAACTTGGAATTTCTTAAGCTCAAATACCTTAAGTGGACTAACCCTCCAATTGATTCAGGCAACTGATCATTAGCATCGCAGAACCCTTGTAGATCCAAAACTCTGAGTACTTTGAAATCATTTAAACGGAATCTTGAATTTTTCCACAGTGTTCCTCTAAAATCATTAGCATAAACGAAGACTGACCTGATATGATGTACATTTTCGAAGGCTAGTGGAGTTAAGCCCTTTGAATTAGCATCAATGTAGATGGAAACACGGCGCATGGAGCCTGTTGATGTATAAGAATCCGTTGGCTTCTTTTCACATCGGAAATCAATTATCTTGGTAAAATTCTCTTCTCTAGCTTTTGACAAACATAGGTCTCGCATAAGGTCATGAAGCCGGCAGGTTTTGAAACTACCGGTGGTTTCCTTCAGACGTATCTGCACCAAACACCTTTGTGCTAGTTCACTCAGGTACCTTTCAGCCACATCCATAGTCGTTTCTTCTTCAGCCCGGTCATCGGATGATATCAAACCTTCAGCCAACCAAAGTTGGTACAATTTTTCAGCATTTATCTCACAGTCTTCAGGAAAATTCGCCAAATACAGAAAACATTGCTTGAATTTATATGGCAGGTCATGGTAGCTGAAAGCTAGAACATTTGTAACTGCTTGTCTTTCATGGCCTTCACCTTTAGCCAAGTACCAATTGATATTTTGATGTACCAGTTGCCACTGTCTCAATGTATGTCTTTTTGGTAGAAGTCCTCCAAGCACAACAATGGCCAATGGTAATCCACAACAATGTCTGACCATTTCCCTCCCTAGATTCTCCATGTCCTCATCGATACTAAAACCTATTTTAGAATGTAAAAGCCTCATTAGATAAAAATAGCCTATCATGGAGAATAAAAAAAAAACGGAATATAGGTAACAATCTTTATACAAAAAGTTAAAAGAGAAAGTTTAGTTCTGTAGTATTCCATACAGAGATTACTGTTTCACTTCATTTCACTTTGAAAATCTAAACACAAATTAGGAATCGGAACGGGGCAGAATAGAAGTCGATAATCATTCTATGGGGCATTTGGAACAACTATTTGATATTTCTATTTAGTTTAAACTAGTCTTGCTTTTGGCTAGCTGGGTTGTGGCCACCTTATTGTGCTGATGAAAATTTTTATGCATGTTATTTGTCATATCATACTGAGAACTCATTCTTATTGATTTTGAGTTAGATTAGTTGTATCTTAGTCAATAGATAAAGGGTTTCAAGATTAATCAAATCATTGTTGGACGCTCTTCACAAAGAGTAGACCATATATATTAAAATTTTCATATATAGATTGCCAACAAAAGATGATATATTTAGTGTTTCTTGCACAATGCGGAACAACGGCTTTTGTATCACAAGAATCTTGTATTTATAAATAGAGACTGACTTGGATTCCCTTGAGTTTCAAAACTTTAAGGCCCTCTTAGTTTTATACACTAGTAAAGACTCTAGTCATATTGATATTTTAGGGTACTAGCACTGTTCGTGTGCGAATGCATGCCATAAAATTTTGAAGAATATATTTTTTTAGTTTATATTTTTATAGATTATTTTTATAGATTAAAATATTTTTAAACTATAAATACTTTGTCGAATTAATTATTTTTTACTATCACAATATATAATTGTCAAATAACTTTTGTTAAATTAGAGATACTAAAAATTTTAATCTCTCTTATATTTAACCTACTACCATTACCAGTATTCTATTCTGATATTGGTTTTCTTTTACTTTTCAAATACTTTTTTAAAAATAAAATCAAGTCCTTTTTATTAATTTTATAAATCTGTAAACACATAATCAAGTTGTGATTTATGAGATATGTATATTAATTTGATAATTGCACTTAGAAAAAAGAAAAAAAATAATAATTACTTATGACAATAAAATCTCTCTTTAATACTCTTTTTTAGTAAATTATTTCTCTCTTTAATTCTTTAAGTTATCTTTATTAAACCTAATTTATAACTAATTTCACTAAATTAATTCTTTCTATGTAACTCCTAAATAATTATCATTAAGATGTCAAAAATCATCAAAATGACAATAATGAATTTCAAAAAAAAATGAAAAAATAATTTTATCAAAGGGCCTTTTAGGGCATTCAAAAAAGGAAAAATAATACAAATTTAAATCCCCATGACCCCTAGTCATACTTTTAGTATAGTGTAAATTAAGATTTCAGCTACTTCAATCTAACATGTTAATCCTTTTGTAAAACCTAAGATCAAATCAAAGCAAAAGAAGATCAGAAGCACCTGTTCCAAATGAGGCAAGGTGTAGAGATATAATTAACATGATCACCTACAGAGACAAAATAATGATTCATTTAACAAATTATTCCTAATAGCATTCTTCTCTTTTAAGTCAACTAATTTCTAAATTTGTAAATATGAGAAGAATGGGGCTGATCCTCTGCTTAATTAACTGGTAAGCTCCCATACTGCAAGAATATATATTTGAGAAAATTTTAAAGTTCTGAAAGGTTGTCAGTAAATGTATGTCATTTCTTATACTTCAAACCCAGTAAGAAATCTTGGAAAAGTCATGAAGATAGGAGGAAATTTTGAAGTTTCAAAAGTTCTAGAAAACTTAATATAACAATCCTTAATATCAAACAGAAGCCACACAGATTATCCATCAGAAGTTCATAGAAATACGTTAACAACAAATCATAAACTCAAGGAGAGTTTTTGAGTTGACCTATGTGATCTCTTCTAGGAAATGCTTTCTTCTGAAGTAGTTCCCAGCTTTCATCCTCGTGTAAATACCTAGGATTATAGAGAAGGCCAACATGGTTCACATGCAAAGCTACTTCCTTGTTTCGAGTCGTAAGCAGAATCTTGCTGCCTGTCCTGATAGTAGGGAAGGCAGATTTGAGGGTATCCCAAGCTTGTGTTGACCAAACATCATCAAGAACAACCAAGCATTTTTTGTTCACTTGAAATTCATGGAGTTGCCTCACCAATTCTTCATCTCTCATAGCAACAATTTGTTCTCTCTTCTCTGGCATAAGTTTAATGAGAATCCCTTGCAAGATATCCTTTTTCTCCCATTGCTGCGACACGCATGTCCAAGCAAATTCATCAAAGTAGCGCCTAAGACGATGATCGTTGTACAATTTTCGTGCTATCGTAGTCTTACCCAGGCCACCCATGCCCCAAATTGAAACAACTCGGTAACGATTTTCGTTCAGCAAATGTGCTGCTAAAAGCTCAATATCGTCCTCCAATCCC
Organism: Rauvolfia tetraphylla; assembly: GCA_030512225.1. Lineage (NCBI taxonomy): Eukaryota > Viridiplantae > Streptophyta > Magnoliopsida > Gentianales > Apocynaceae > Rauvolfia > Rauvolfia tetraphylla. The sequence continues at coordinate 1,330,875 of JAJQKT010000053.1, forward strand.
ACAAAATGATCATCAATTTCATGAGAGTAGGCTCTCCTAAGCTCGTGTTTTCGTCCATGTCCAGTTGATGAACTCTCTCCGTCACTTATAGCCTTTACACCATAGGTCTGTAACCTTTCGGCAAGACCAGTGAGCTTTCCTTTGATGGCTGCAATCTGATTTCCAACCCTGTGAGCAACAAGCACTTCACTTAAAAAGCCGAAAACAACTTTCAGCAAGTTTCTTGAATTTCTGCTCCTCCTGGATTCAACTTTAACAGCGAAGTATTGAAGAATGTTGTCCTCTATGTCATAAGCAACCTCTCTAACTTCTGCAACCTGGTTGCGAATTCTTTCATCCTCATACTGCTTGCAATCTGCATCCTTTAAGAAACAGCGAATCCGAGTTAGCTCCGTTTGAATTTCTTCAACTTGACCCCTCACTCCTTGCTGGAACTTTGCTTCTTCGAGTAACAAATTTCGAATCGTTTCGAGAACAACAGAAACAACAGCCTGAGCCATTTTTGTTTAGCAAAATCAAAATGAAGAATGCTATATATTCTTTGAGTGAACTAATGTGTTGAAGCCCATATTGATTCATACCTTGAAGATTATTTCAACTGCAGGAAAGTATATTGACAATACCAGAATCAAAAGAATAATTCTTGGGGAATATCAAAGAAATTTAATCATCAAGATATTCTTCAGCATCCATAGAATATGCTTGTATATTCCCGTCAGTTTCTACGAGGATTATATGTATTCAACATTAGACTACAAAAATAATCGAACGATTCGCTTGAGAGTTGATTTTGTTAATTATTTGTTTAATTTGTCCGGCCAAGGTATATTATTGGACGTATTCATTAGTTAATACTGTTTTTTCAAAGAATACACTTTTTTTTTGTCCAACTTTTTAGAATGCAGTTAGTCGTGTTTTTTATTTTTTTTTGGTCCTTAATCTGTATCTATATTTATACTGTTATAAAGTATGAATCGAGAGAATGATGATTTAAAATTCATGTGTTTCTTTCTTTTTGAGATTATATAAAGTACTTTTAGAATTTAACTAGTCACTATTATATTAATTAGATTAAGTAATTAATTATTAAAAAATTAAAGATCTATTTGGGAGTAAAATTACTTAATGAAGCACAAACAAAAATGATACAGAGATAACTCAATTGGTTATAACCACTTATTACCGGGGATAAGTTTTGGATTCAGTTCTCATTTTCTCCCGTTTAATCAAATATATAAGCAAAAAATTGAATTAGCTTATTGAAAAATAAGAGCCACACATAAAAAATTAGTAGAAAGATTTACAACTACTATATAATCACTACAAGAATTTTTCATTTTTGCGACGGACTATTCCGTAGCAAATCCGTAGCAAATTATAGATTGCGACGGATTTGCGACGAAATAGTTCGTCGCAAAAATAGAAGTCGCAAATTTACGACGGACACCATTTCCTTCGCAAATTTGCGACGGATAATTTTCCGTCGCAAATTTGCGACGGATATCTTCCGTCGCAATTCAGCGACGGAATATTTTCCGTCGCAAATTTGCGACGGAATATATCCGCCGCAATTCTCGCGACGGAAGAAATCCGCCGCAAATTTGCGACGGATAATATTCCGTCGCAGAAATTGCGACGGAAGAAATCCGTCGCAAATTTGCGACGGAAAATATTCCGTCGCCGAATTGCGACGGAAGATATCCGTCGCAAATTTGCGACTGGAATATATCCGTCGCAAATCATGACGTGATTTAATTATTTAAATTTATTATTTAATTTATTATTTATTATTTAATTTTAAATTAAATATTTTATTATTTAATTTCTAATTTAATTTTTAAATTAAATATTTTAAAATTTTTTAAGCGATAATTTTTTAATAATTTTTAAATAATTATTCTTAAAAAAATAAGCATAATCAATAAAATAATTAAAAAATAAAATATTAAATTAAAATAAATATAATGAATCCGTTAAATGTCAATATTGTATGTGTACAACAATGAAAAAAAATGAAACAAAATCTATGTAAGTATGAAGGCGGTCATTTGCAGACGGTGGAGGAGGCGGAGGTGGATCCGGAGGGCCGACCGTTGGAGGATGGTCGTCAGCGGATCGATCGTGTAATCCTCACCAGCCTCGTCTGTCTGCTCTTCAGAATCTGGTATCGGAAAAGGAGGTGGAGGCGGAGAAGGCGACGGAGGCAGATGTAATGCCTCAGACATAACTCGCAAGTACTGGTCCAAACTAGCAAAGCGTTGCTGAAAATAACCGCGCATCGACCTCTCTCTCGCAAATCGATCGTGAAGAGATGCGTACTCTGGATGCGATGTAATCGAGCAAGCTGTCGGAACAGTGGGTGACGTGGACTGACATAACCTCCGTCGCATGTGAACTGCCTCGGAACCCAATCCAAAAATCCGATTCTTCGAAGCACCACCATCTGTTGAAATGGATTATTAGGGATAGATTGTGACTCAGAATTGGTTGGAACTGTCCCTAGGTGCAACGGAGTAAGACTCTCACCGTGACTGGTCCAACGGTAATAATCGGCGACAAATCCAAACCTATACAAGTGCACCTGCACTTCACCGGGAGAAATGTGCACCTTGTTCTTACACTTCGCACAAGGACATCTCAACCACGAAGTGTGCCCGTTCAACAAACAATAAGCTATAAAACCCTTAACCCCATCTTTATATTCATTTGTGATTCCCTTAATCCCTTGCGTATGTCGCTTATACATCCAACTACGATCATCCATCTACATTAAAAATTAAAAAGCACTGAAAAAAAAGTTAAAAAATAGGAAGAACTGTACAAAAAACATTGCCTATTAAATTTTACCTAATTTTACAAAAAAAATAGGATTTTTTTACTTCTTGTTATAATACAGTCAAAAACTTAGAGACAAGTGTAAAAAAAATTCTAGAAGATATCCACTCGTAAAATGGACATTTTCCAGCGCAAGGCCACCACAATCAATCTCCAAATTCAAATTAAACTCTCTCAAATATTAAATCCACGTAAGTATACCCAAAATACCTCTGCAATCATCCTAAATATTATAAGAACTGCAGAAAAAATTAAAAAAAGTTCAAAAAATATTACCTATTAAATTTTACCTAATTCAACAAATAAATTTATAAATTTTTTATTTCTTGTTATAATAGAAAAAAATTTAGAGACAAGTGTTAAGCAAGTGTAAAAAAAAATTCGGCAGCATCTCCACTGTAAAATGGACATTTTCCAGGCACAAGGCCACCACAATCAATCTCCAAATTCAAATTAAACTCTCCCAAATATTAAATCCACGTAAGTATACCCAAAATTCATTAGCATCTTCGTAAATGAAATAACATCTTAACAAAATTAAAACACATCAATACCAGTCTCCATTAACAAATTTTATAAAATAGTGCAATAAAAAACATAAAATACATCTGCCAAAAACAGAAAAAATTAATAACAAAAAAAATCATAAAAAACAAAAATAACATAAAAATCAGAAAACAGAAAAAGCTTGAAAAAAAATAAAAAAAACAGAAATAACATAAAAAATCACAAAACAGAAAAACTAAAAAATACTAAAAAAACAGAAATAACATAAAAAATTAAAAAAAAGAAAAAAACAAAAAAAAATGAAACGCATAGCTGACGCTGCAAATCGCAAGTGAATGAAAAAATGAAAGGAGAAGACTTACCGGTGCAGTGGCCGTCGGTGCTGGGCGCTGACAGTGATGGGTCAGGGCGTCGCGACTGGGTCGAGCACTGGCTGGGGTCAGGGCGGTCGCGCTGGGCTCGGCAGGGGCGTGGCGCGGCAGGTGCTCTGCAGACGGTTCAGTGATGCGGTCGCTTCGGCAGGCCGTGGCGCAGCAGGCGCGCTTTCGGCGAGCGGTTCAGGGGACGGGGTCGGCTCGACCGGGCCTCGGCAGGGACGTGGGAGAAGGGTGCGGGGGTGGGCTTCGATTCGGCAGCGGCGGGCTCTGGGGGCGGGGGAATGGCAGACTGGCACGGCGCCGGGGGAAAATGGCGAGCACGGGGGGGCTAAAGTGTGGGCTTCGGCGAGCACGCGACGGGCGTGGGGGGGCTCGCAGCGGCGGCCGTGGGGGAGTGGACTTCGGCAGCGGCGCAGTGGGGGGCTCGGAAGCGCGGGCGCAGGGGGGTGTGGGGGGGTAGGCGGCAGCAAATGATTGGTGGGAAAGTGAATTTTTGAGTGTTAGATATTGTGAAGAAGAAGAAATTTTGGCGACGATTAGTCGCAAATTCGTCGCTATTTTTGCGACGTAATTTGCGACTTTGACTTTTTATTTTTTTTTCAACGGTAAAAAAATCGGTTAGATTAATTTATTATTATTTTTTTTAAACGGAAAAAAAAACGGTTGCAAATCCGTCGCAAATTTGCGACGGCTTTGCGACTGGACTTTTTTATTTATTTATTCTTTTAACGGTAAAAAATGCGTCATGAAAATCGTCGCAAATATCGACGATTTTGCAACATAATTATTTTCAATTTGGCTGCTCCCTTCGCGGGTTATTAATTTTCAAATATCGTCGCAAATCAGTAGCATTTTTGCGACGTGATTTGCGACTGAATTTATTTCTAATTATATTTATTAACGAAAATAAGACCGTCGTAAATCTGTCTCAAATTTGCAACGGCTTTTCATGACTAGATTTTGCGATCAAATTTAATTTCTAATGTGTTTTTTAAAATCTTTTCTTTCTCTTTCATTGCTACATTAAGTTTATGGTTGGGATTTGTGAACAATAAATAATTATGACATATAATCATTTTAGTTATTATATAAATTGTGCTAGTATATTTACATATATACTTCATCAACGCTTTATATACTTCATCAATACTATATGTTGTGAAACATTATTACATATTATAAATTAGTCATACTTAAAACTTTAACTATTATCATATACATATATGTAATATATATTTATATGTTTTGGTATAATGTGTCATTATAGTATATATATATGTTACATCAAAATAAATTACAAGATATATATTCGTATGTGTCTTTATATAAATATTATTACATATTTAATTAATATACTTCGTTTATGAACACCATGAGGTATGACTCACCAAAAACAAATAAAGATGAAAGAATAGGAGGAAAAAAAATTATTCCGTTGCAAATCTGTTGCAATTCCGTCGCAAATATTTATCTGTCGCAAATCCGTCGCAAATCCGTAACCTATCTGCGACGGATTTGCGACGGAATTTATTAAAAAATTTAATTTCTTATTTCCGTCGCAAGTAACCTAAAAAAAAAGGCAGGTTTTTTCTTTTTTCAAAAAGGAATTGGCCTTCAATCACTCGCTATAAAGCAAGCTTCGGCTCGGTGGCTCTGGCCCCTTGTCCGGCTGGGAAGGTGCTTTTCTATTTCTTTCTTTTCATTCTTTCTTTTTCATTTTATATAGCTGTGAAAAGTCATTTTATATAGAAAACGAACTCAATAGGCCGGTATCGGTACGCCCCGATTATCTCTTTCTTTGCGACGGATTTGCGACGGATATTATTTTTAATTTAATTTTTAATTTCCGTCGCAAATCCGTCAGCAGATCCGTGACAGATTTGCGACTGAATTTATGCATGTATTTTTTAATTCCTATATTTTAAATCGTCACAAATCCGTCAGCAGATCTGCGACGCGATTTGCGACGGATATTATTTATCTATTTATTTATTCGTATATTTAAATTCCGTCGCAATTCAGTCAGCAGATCTGCGACGGATTTGCGACGGAATTAATACACATTTTTTTATTTCTATATTTAAATTCCGTTGCAAAATCATCGCAGATTTGCGACAGAATTGCGACGGAATTTAAATATACGAATAAATAAATAGATAAATAATATCCGTCGCAGATCTGCGACGGATTTGCGACTTTAAAATTAAAAATTAAATTAAAAATAATATCCGTCAGCAAAACCGTCGCAGATCTCGCGACTTTGATTTGCGACTGACTTAAAATATAGAAATTAAAAAAATACATGCATAAATTAAAAAATAATATCCGTTGCAAATCCGTCGCCGATCGGCGACGCGATTTGCGACTTTAAATAATTCCGTCCCAAATTAAGCCACTTATTTCATCCGTAGCTGTTTTGTCGCAAATCCGTCGCATATTTGCGACGCAAATTTCCGTCGCAATTTTCCGTCGCAAAATTTAATTTTTCTTGTAGTGAATAATTATATTAATTAAGTTATAAAATTTCTAACCGCAATGTATAATGCAACAGAATATAGAAATGGATTATCTAACCTCCATAAAAATTCTCTCAAAAAAATTCCATAAAATAGAAAATTTAAAGAATACATAATAGTTAAATAATTTTATAAATATAATATAAAAATGTACTTTAACCTCTAGGATTATAAAAATAAGAAGAAGGAAAAATAGAAAATTTTTATTTTATAAAATGACTAAAATAATCGTTATGCTTATTATAATCCAATCAAATATAATTAATGAAAAGTAAAAAATATATATATAATGGCATAAATGAAAATAAAAAAGTTATAATATTGTTATACAAGTTAGTTAGTTAATTAATTCATAATTGAAAAATTAAATAAGAGATATTTTTATATATAAAGAATTAATAAAAAATTTACTAACTATTATGTAATTAGTATCTAAACTCCTCCACTTAAGTTATAATATTTCTAATAAAATGATAATGCGATTAAATATATACTAGGTAATTCTTATTCGTGCGATGTGCAAATATTTCCTTTTGCTAAAATCTAATATGAAAATGCATGTAGTTTTGCCAGTTTCTACTATTGAAAATGGTACCAAAAGAAGCAAAATTCTATTTTAAGGAGCATTTGATTGAAATCTGTATTCACAATATTCCCTTCAAATCTTTTCTAAAACACAAGATTGAGAGCAAGAGGTTGCGTGGCTAAAAGCTTAAAATATGATTTATCAAACATGAACCAAGTAAAAGATGTATTAAAGAAAAAATCTCACCTGTCAATAATTGAATGTTTATATTTTCTTTTAAAAATATTTACAATTAAATATTCATTTTTTAAAATAGTTATAAAGCAAAGGGAGAATCAGAGATCACATTCTATCATCTTTAAAGAAATTGGAAGGACCATTTAATTTTGTCATGATTTTCTCATTAAAAGCAGGATTTACAATGTGAAAATCATTAAAAAAAAAAGAATTACAAAGTAGGAAGAGCTACAGAAGAGTCATGTGACTATAAACTCGGTCATGTAATTTTCTAACTTGCCTTTAAAATTCAATATATAACCAGCCATCTCCTATTCGCACGATGTGCGAACGTGCTTTTGTTTTGACTTTCGATTTGGCCCCATTTATTTAGAAATTTGCTTGGTAAAATAAGCCACATTAGTGAAGCTTCGGTTTATTCTAGAATTAGCCGATTTATTTAATTGAAAAAAAGAAGATTTTATGTATCATATTTTACTTTGTTCAAATAATTTGGTACAAATCTTAGTAGTAAGAATAATAAGAAACATACATATATACAAATTATCCTAATTTACAAAGTTAAGTAAGTACAAACAATCACAAATAGGGAGTTAAGAAATAATAATTACCATCACCTCTCTATTATCATTTGACAAAAAAATTATTAGTAACTGGTGTTTTTAGCAAGATAGCATTTAAGCATGAGAACTAATCTAGAAAACACTTCTCAAAAAGAAGATCCAACAATATGAAACTTCTAGAGGTATAAAGATTGCAACTTACAAATCCTCTCTACTATTGGACAAATTTGATCACTACACAAGCATTAAGAAAAAAGCATGAAAATTTTACATGCAAATTACACAAAGCATTTCAAAACACATTGCATGCACAAAAACAATTTCACTTTCATTCTACAGCAATCATGCAAATAAACTTTGCAAGACAGTTGGAGAAAAAAATCAAAAAAATTAAAGAACTTACCTATTAGCAATTGAAATCTACCAAACCAAAACTATCTCTAAAGCTTTGCCCCAATCTCATTGAGAGAGGAATTGAAAAATGAGACTTCTTTTTAGTTTTTTGGTGTTCTAACGCTTGAAGAATAATCAAAATCTGCCCTTGGATTAGATTCCGAGCTTCTTGCAAGGATTTGGTACAAAAGCACTAAGGAAAAGGCAAGAAAAAAGAAGCGGATAAATCTTACCAAGAGGAAGGGGTAAGGAGATTACACTGGCAGAACATTCGGTCAACTTAATTAAGGGCTCGGACTGATCTTTTCAACGAGAATAACATTTCGGATCGAACTCGTTCTAAGGGAAGCTCAACCCGATTTCAGTCCGACCCGTAAAAATATATATATAAATATATTTATATGTGTATATATATATGTATATATATATATATATATATATATATATATATATATTATATAATATATATATATATATTATATAATATTATATATATATATATATATATAATATAATTAAAAGGGTTAACATCATTAAAGTACTTTTACATTTGGTACAAATTTTATTTTTTTCCTATAACAATATTTTTGTATTATTTTATCTCCTTTTGTTAAAGCCACATTAATAATTTCATTTAAATTTAATTAAATATTTTGTAATGTTCCTTTTTTACCCTTGAATTTGGTTGATTTGGAAAAAGAATAGTATCACTAAAACCACTTAAATTTTGGAATCATTTTCATATTTACTTTATAATGTTATTTTTGTATTAGTAAGTGAATTCTATTAAATTTAACTCAATAAATTTATTTATAAAAAATTTCATGAAGATAGTTTTTCAATCCCTAAAAAAATTTCAAAATCAATCCAAATTGGTCTGAGAGCATAATGTTAGATTGAGTGGCATCATAAGTATTCATTATTCAGTTTTAACAAAAAAAGAAACTAAACTGAATTATACTTCTATTTCTATAAAAATTTAATTCGATTTGGTTTGGTTTTACAAATTTAATAAAATCTCAAATCCAGTTTTTTGTTTCGATTTATTGAAATTAAAGAAAACCTAAAATATGTTTTAAATTTTTGAAATTTTTTTTGGTTCAAAATCAGACCAGAATAAGAAATTTTATTGAGAAATTCATAAAATTATTTTAAAATTTAAAAATATTTTTTATTTAAAACGAACCAAATTAATTTATTTTTTTATTTCAATGCAAATTTGGTTTAGGTTGATTTTCATGAAAATTTTCAAAATCCAATTAAAGCTAAAATTTCAAATTGGAAAACCGGTTAACAAACCTAATAGTGATAGAGTCAAGATGGAAAAAGGACATTACTCCGAGAATGGACATCGACTGGGGTTGGAGGTAGCTAACTTCAAAATGAGAGTAGAGAAAGGAATTTCGTAATTGATCATGTGAAAGAAAATATGTTAGATATTTTTCATAAAGAATGAAGGATAATTGTTTCTTTTTATCTTCTATTAAGATTGATAATCAAACTTAATGTTATGAGCTACGTAAATATAAAAATAATGTTATAGAGAAAAGTAAAACTTTTTCAAACTTTAATGTGGCCTAGTGATATTTTCTCTAAGGACAATAATGGCATTTTAAATATCCATTAATTATTGTTACATTTGACTAACAGTTTATTAGATAAAGTGATATAAAAGTAACGTTTTGGGGTAAAGTAAAAATGACCCCAAATGTTAAGGAGATTTCGTGATATTAACCCCAATTACTAATATAATTATATTATTGAAATATTATAAAAATAATTAAATTAAGAGTAAAATATACACTTTAATCTTTAGTGTTACGAAAACAATAAGAAAGAGAAAGAAAGAACACTATAAATTTACAAAAATAAAATAAAATAAAATAACCATTAGGAATAATTATGCTTATTAAAATTCAAGCTCATGTAATTAATGAAAAGTAAAACATATAATAGCATGAAAACAAAATATGAAAGACATTAATATTTTGTCACGATTGAGGCTCAATAGAAAACCTAATGCAAATTTCTCATTTTTAGTCTTATTTTTCCTCTCACGAACAATCTAGTTTTATGAAATTCAAGATAAAAAATTTCAAACCTAAATTTTTTCCAATCACACACCAAATATTAAATGAACACAAAAAGTAACTATAAAAATCTCAAATATGAATATAACTTTTGAAAAGCCCAACACGTATAACTGCTATACTTGCTTTGTAGATTCTTTTATATAATTCTCGAATTAACTTTTCGTGGAGATTCTCTAATTATTTAATTTCAATAATGAATTAACCCTTTATTGGATTAATTACATTTTTCTTCTCCAAGCTTGTTTGAATAATCATTTCATCTCTGTATTTTCAATAAATTATAAATAATTTTTTATCATTTATAAATTTGTAACTAATGAATCCCCACTATTAGCTGTAGTGATGTGTGTCATTCATGCTATATTGTTGTCATTATAATGTGGTTGATTGGTGTTAATTCTCATATTTGTTACTATTTATTCTCCCTTTATCTTCTTCCTTGATTTAGGATAAGTTAATGAAGAATTTAAAGTGAAAGGAACCAAGGAGAGAAGGTACAAACACTTAAAAAGAAGAAAGGACAGCTTAAGGTTTCTAAAGTGGCAAAATTCATGTCAAATTGAGCTCATTTGACCCTCCTAAGTATGGTGCAAAGGCAGTGTTCGTAGACGACATTCTAGTTTTAACACAGTTCAGAAAATGATCCTATTATGAGTTCTATGAATGCAATGAAGGTAATTGAAGATGTTTTAGAAAGTTAAGAACAAGCTTTACAACCTTTATGAAGCCACCGAGACCTGATTCGTTTAGTTGCATACTCTGAATTAAACGAGAATTTGAATAATTTTCCTAGTCAAGTTTTTGTTTCAGAAAAGTGTGCATATCAGGGAGAAACTGAAGTCAAGGGGCCTTCTTAGAGGCTACCAAGCAAGGACGCTTGAAGGAAGCCAAATGGTGCTGCATGGGTCACTAAACGTAGAAAATCTGCACTTTTCTATTCTTTTTTTTTTTTGGCAGCTTATATATAGTATTAAGGAGCTTTTGGGGGGCATTCTTGCGAGAGTTTTTGGAGATAAAAAGAGACTTTTGAGAGGGAGAATTCCATCCCAAATCTTCTTATTTTCAAAAAAAAATCAAGAGAGAAGTTGGAATCTTTGATGAAATGGGAGAGTTATTTTGATGATTCAAGCTCAAGAACTCACCTTTCCACAACCAAGGTGAAGAACTTCAAGCATTGAAAAAGATAAGAGTCGAATACATGAGAATAAGTAATCCTTTCTCTTTTTTTGACGTTTTATGTTATTTTATTTGTAATATGACAAGTTAAATATTTGAATACTTGGATGATTTGAACCTTAGTTATTATCTACGTGAATGAATTGTTTTCTTGGTTAATTGAGCCCTAATTTATTTTGTATTATTTGCATATTTGATTGCTTGACTTCATTATGTCAACTAATTGATTGGTGGGTTGGTTTTTTTTACTTGAAATTGAGAAAGGAATAGTGAAATAAATCATAACACAAACAATGGGAGTGATGTGGTGACCAGAGATTGGAGTTTCAATACCTTTTTGGTAATTAGAGAAATTTGATTGGGAAATTCGCATATCTAAATTCATTCTTAGGTTGAATTAGTTAGAGATATTTCAATTAACTAATTTAAGTATAGAGGACTCTCATCAATAGTAAAGTGAGCCTTAATGTGGGAATTTCACCAAACATTAGAAGATGAAACTAATTAACGAAGAGACTTTTCTATCACATAGGCAATTCAAAGAGGATTTGTATTTAAGTTTCGCCATCTCAATTGATTTCTTCTTTATGGCATAGAGTAGTCAAGGGTAGTTTAGCATATTTTTACTTTTATTCTTGGATAGTTTATTATAATAATTTTCTCATTCGAATTGATATGTTAGACAATAGAATCGAAATACGCATTAATACTTGACCGCTCCATGGATATGACACTTGATTTCATTTTCCACTATAATAGTACAAAGTGATAGGTACACTTGCCTTGCTTTTTTTTTTTTTTTGGTACTATATTATTGAATCATGCTATAGAATTGTCTATGAGGGTATAGAACGCATCAATTTTTTAGTGCCGTTACCAGGGGACCAACCTAATTAGTCTATATGACAAGCGGAATACTTGAGAAAGATGTCCATATCATGATCTAAATTTGAGACTTCAAATGCAAACCTTTCATAGTGGTTTGAACTTCACTTCAATGCAACTCATTGATGCATCTTCTGGCAGGAGTACAAGTTTGAACACTTTGGAGGAGTTACAAGACCTCATTGAGAATATTGCTATGAACAATTACTAATGGGGAAATCCTAGGCCGAAAGTCAAAGCTAGTGGAGTGTACAATATGGATATGATGACCACTTTGAAGGCTAAGTTGATGCCCTAAACAAGAAGATTGATAGCTTGAGTTTATTAGTTCAACCTTCTCAGGGGATGATAGCTTGTGACTTTTGTGAAGGTGCTCATTTAATCATGAGTGTCAAACTATGGGAATTCCAAGTGTACCTTCAACGAAGTATGTTGACTATCTTGGAAGAGGAAGGCAATCTAACAACCCTTGTAGCAACACCTACAATCCAAGGTGATGCAATCATCCCAAGTTCTGATGGAGCAATTAAGGGCAACAAAGACCAAAACATCCTCCCAAATTTCAAGTCTCATCTAGTTCAATGTCTCAAGTACTTATTTCTTACCAACCCTAGCTTCTCCACCTCCTAAATAATCATTGAAGCCCCGTCTTGAAGAATTGATGACAAAGTTTGTATTGGCTACTAAAGTATGTTTTCCTCGACAGAGGTACGCTTTCAAAGTATTGAAGCATGTTTAAGAAACCAAGAGGCTTCTATACATAACTTGAAAAATCAAATTGGCCAATTTGTAAATCTCATCTTGAAATACAAATATGAACTATTAACTCAAAGGTACAATATTTTAAGATTTTGATGACTAGCAAAATAAGATAAAATCATTTAACAATTTTTTTAGTGTGATCATTTTACTAATTGCAAGAACAAAAAAGAATGATGTGTAGACATGGGAATTCAAGACAAGATCTTTTAGGATATTCTCTTCTCAAAATTCTTGTTAATAGTAGATGAAGAAATAATGTAAAATAATGTTCTTTATATCTTCTCAAAATTATTTTTGAAAGGTGCAAGTGGGTAACTTGTTTGGAACTTATGCTTTCGGAAAAGGAGATTTCAAGATAGTGTTTCACAAGTTAAAATGTTTTGGAAGCTAACTATCCAAATTGGCAAAATCTTGAGGGAAGTTAGATAAACAGTGACCACTCACTGTACACCTTTTAGCGTGTCAACTTTACTTTCAGTAAAGTGATTTGTCCTTCCCAGACTTACAACCATTACATTAAAAGATATTCTGAACTATTTTTTGGAGCAAAAAAAACTTTTAACCATTTTATGAAATTTCATTTTAGCCAAATTAAGTAAAAAAAAGTGATTTATAAAAAATAAAATCTTAAATTTCTGATGATAATTTGAATGAGAAACATATTGACAATATGAAAAGTTAAATTTTTATTAAAAGACAATATTTTCTTTGATATTGAGTAGATCGAAATATCATTATTTTACCTTATCTCTCTTATCTATTCATATGTCTATATATGTAATCTCTATTAGCGACGGAATAGTGGTTGGATTATTAGAAAATTATTTGTATTTTAAATTTAGATTTCCGTCCTCGCTACATAGATGAAGACGCATTATCTGTATGCGTTCAAAGAATTGCTATGCTGTGTGAGCGTTAAGGACGCATCATTTGAATGCGTTCGAAGCGATTTAGGCGTACGCTTTAAGGACGCATCTCCAGTTTGATGCGTTCTTATCTAACTTACATAAGATTTCTTGAATGCGTTGTTATGCTATATTTGGTGAACCTCGAGCAGACAGAACAGTGTGTTGTCTGAAAGCATTCAACCCAAAAAAAATCCCTTCCTTCCCGCCGGGGTGTTGAGGAAATTCAGCGATTGATTCGGGCGTGTGGATTCTGCAACGAAGAGGTAAATTTTGTTGCTCATTTAGCATATTTATGTTTTTGGAATCGCGTATTGTTTGATTTTCATTCTGAGGTTTTCTTCTAAGAGATTTATTGCCCTTTCAACTATTAAATAAAGGAAGATTGCAAATGCGAATGGAAGTGGAATGGTTTGGTGTTCCTTTTCTATTGCTGAGAAACCGCATTCTCGTATGAATCGGATTAATTACTTTTTTGCTTCTTTATTGCGTTGGACTCTTGTGTCTCGGGTTGGCGGTGGTGTTATTTAGCGGAATCTGCAAATGTGATATTATGTTGTTGTTGTAAACAGAATATTCTGCAAATGTGATTTCCTGTACTCCGAAATGCTTTGCCCATTAATTTGAACATTCTTGTTTCTTCTGACGAGTCAGTGTAATACAAGCTCTACGGAATGGAATAGAAATGGGATTTTTGGATCTTGAGAAACTGACCAAGACTGACCCTAAATTAAACTTCCGGAGTAGTCATAGGTATTTAACAGCATGGATTAAATATAATTTTTAGCTGCTTCTGCTTTGGGAGTTGTTTAGGGTCCATATCTAAATAACAACTCAAACTAGTGTTAATAAACTAATGACATATTTGGAATTTTGCATTGTCTTCATTCACAGATAATTGATAAAATATTACCATAAACATGATATGAAATATGTGGAATTCGCTATGATTTTGTAATCCCCAGGAGGGCTGATTTGGTAGTTCTTGAGATTCCTCAATTTAAATTTAGAAAACACTGTTTTGTTCAATAAGGCATTAAGTGAGAAATAAGAGTCTTTGGGGGATTCCATTCTCTTGACTTAGGGTTTCTTGGTAGGTGTTATTTAGTACTCGGCCTACATTTTGTTCTGTAAATAACATAATTGACAATCCTCGTGAGAAAACGTTGGTACAGAATTCTAGTTGGTTGGCTAACGATTTAAAATATTTTACTTGTATTTGTCAACAAAAAATGTGGAGGAACATATTGGAAACGTTGGGAAGAAAATGCCAGTTAACTTTGGTCCTTTGTCTTCTTATTTCTTCATCTATCTTATGTTTTCAACGAAGGACGCAAGAATCAAATGAAATAATTGTATTAAAATTACAATTATATTATATCTCATTCTCGATTATATGAATAAAATTAATTAAAAATATAATAAGAAAATACTTCTTATTTTATTCTTCTTTAGTTTATAAAAAATGGGTTAAAAGCCTTATATTTTAAAATAGAGAAAGTACTCATTATCACTTAGCTAATTTTGATTGCTAGGCAACATGGAAATACTTAATATGTACGATGCTATTTGACAATTTAGCTAGAGCTAGAGTTAGTTGAGTCTATGTGTTTATTAATGTTCCTTAATTTAGATGGAAGATCGTAGTTGGATGTATAGGAGACAGTGCAAGGGATCAAAGGGATTACAATAGAATATGAACAAGGGGTAAAAGGTTTTATCACCTATTGTTTGTCCAAAGGTTGGACGTCGTGGTGAAGATGTCCATGTGCAAAATGTAAGAATAGAGCTCACATATCCCCCGATGAGGTGGAGATGCACTTGTATAGGTTTGGGTTTGTCTCGGATTACTATTGTTGGACAAGTCATGGCGAGGATATGAATCCTGGGCAGCGTACGCCCACAGTACTTAGTACCTCGGCTCGCCTGGCCTCAGTGAATCAATTGCAGCAGATGGTCGTTGATGGGTTTGGTGGAGACTTTCCAATACACCCTCCCTCATCTGTAGATTGTGATGAACCACCTAATCCAGAGGCTAAGAGATTTTATGATATATTGGAAGCGGCTGACACTCCTATATGGGAGGGATGCACAAAGCACTCGTTGTTGTCGGTTGTTTCTCGATTGTTAAATATTAAATCAGAGAATAATATTTCAGAGCGGTGTTTTAATCAAGTGATGCAACTGATGAAGGAGGTCTTGCCAAGCAATAATAAGCTTCTAGATGACTATTATGAGACAAAGAAAATGGTCTCCGGACTTGGCTTGCCTGTTCAAAAGATTGACGTTTGTCCTAATAGTTGTATGCTTTATTGGAAAGATGATGTAGATAGAAAAGATTGCAAATTTTGTGGTCATGCCAGATATATGCCGAAGAAGAAGATCGGAAAGAATAAACAATATAAGGATGTTCCTTTCAAAAAGATGTATTACCTTCCTTTAACACCAAGACTCCAAAGACTATTTGCATCCAAAACGACCGCCGAACATATGAGGTGGCATGCAGAGAGTCAGCCGGAGCCGGGAGTTATGAGCCATCCAAGAGATTCTGAAGCTTGGCACCACTTCAGACATATCCAGAATTTGCCAAGGAAGTTCGAAATGTTCGTCTTGCTCTATGCACCGATGGGTTTTCTCCTTTTGGGATGTCAGGAAAGCAATATTCTAGTTGGCCAGTTATTGTTACTCCTTACAACTTGCCGCCTTGGATGTGTATGAAAGATCTGGTAATTTCCTCACATTAATTGTTCCAGTAATGATCCAGTATGAAGAAGCATTGACATTTTTCTCCTATTATTTTGAACCTTACCTGCAAACAAGGCATACAACCATTGCTCAAAATGATGAAGGTGTTAATGCACAAAACTTGCATGGCCTTAGTTTGTCAATATGCAATACTTCAGGAAGGGTAATCGGGCAAGCTCACACCAGATATCTAATATCAGAGGAACTTAAGGCAGCTACGATTTATATCTTTCTCAATTGCGAGGAGCTGCAACCATTTATTAGGTACGTATGCATAAATTTAGTACTACATAAATGACGTGTTACGTCAAATCTTATAGACTAATTCAAGTCGAAATGATTGTTGTACAGTAAATTCAAGAGGGAATTACAAGGCGTTGCACCACATATAACAGATACGGAAGTTGACAGGAGATTAGAGGATGACTTTTTGGCATGGTTTAGAACTTATATAATCCTTCCACCTGTCCCTTTTATTTAGTATGTGTTAGTTACTGTGCGTATTATATGCCTAACATATAGTTTTGCTATAGGTTAACCATCCTGATAATCACGTGAGGGACAAAAATCTTAAAAGCTTGGCTTGGGGTCCTTCGAGGCAGGTGAAGTCTTTCCATGGGTATTTTATAAATGGGTACAGATTTCACACGACTGATTATGAAATGGGAAAGAAAACCGCTAATAGTGGAGTTTGGGAGACTATTATGGAATGTTAAAGGAGATCATTGAGGTGCAATTTCCTGGGTCTCCCTGTCAGAAGGTTATCTTGTTCAAATGTGATTGGTTTGATATAACTGCTAATAAGGGAGTGAAAGTGCATCCACAATTTAGAATCGTAGACATTAATTGCAGGAGAAAGTATCCAAAGTACGACTCATTTGTGTTAGCTCAACAAGCAAATCAAGTGAATTATGCATGCTATCCAGGCTACAAAAATAACATGTATGATTGGATAATTGTTTGTAAATTAAAGGCTCGTCACGTGATTGACGCACCTATAGTTGATCAACCATATCAAGAGGAGGTCGACGACTCCATGGCCATTAATGTAACCATTGATGATGAGATTATTGGTGGACTTGCAAACGAAGCGGGAGAAGGTGAAATAGTTGATATTCAAGAGTTGGGAACACAAAAAAATGTGGATGTGAATGCAGAAGATATAAATTCGGATACGGATTCTTCCACCGATGATGATATGGGTGATGATTTATTAGATAATGAAGAAAATGAATAGGATTAGTTTCTTTCAAACGTGAGCTAACATTTTACAATTTGATTAGCACTTATTTTGTATTATTTTATTTACACTCTAACTTGTTTATTATTATGTATGTTTAGATTATGTCTGCCGGCAGAGCAGTACCGGAGCAGTCGGAGTCTAGGGATGATCGAACTCTGTCTCCAATTCCGGGTTCGCAGGTCCGTAGGTTGCTACCTTCACACTCTCCAGACTCACCAATGCCTACATCGATACCTTCCACAGCTGCATCTGCACCTGGAGCCGATATCTCAGAGACACGCATTTTGATTGCACCAGATGGTGATAGGTAAGTACTAACTAATATTAAAATTTTTTTGACTTGGTACACATCAAAGCTATCTTTGAGAAGCGTATTTTTTCACCGCTAAAGCTTTTTATCATCTTTGAAATTTTGTTTAAGAAGCCTCTTTCTCGCAACATGTAAATGATATCTGATGGTCAACGTGTAAATACTCAATGAAACAATTTTTATTGACATTCGCGTTTATGAAACAGTTTCTCACCATCGATGGATGCTGTTAGAGAGATAGCACTTATATTTCAACGACATTACACTGCGCCTTATGCTAGATTTGCTGATATTCCTGTAGATGTTAGGAACATGTGGTTCGATTTATAGACTGTAAGTATAAAAATATATAAATTTTATTCTTTTTATGTTCTAGCAGTAGATGTTAATAAAGTGATCATAATAATTATGTAACAGACGTTTTTTTATCTAATACTTTTGCAGAGTCGCTTTAGGTGGCTCCCAGAGCATAGCGTTTAGATACGGGAGATTTGGAACAAGAAATGTCGCGAGCGACTTTCTGATCAGTTAAGCAAGGCACGTAGTAAACAAAAACGTCCAAACTGAATTTTATCTGAATTTTGGGAGCAGATGCTACAGGAGTGGACAATCGAGAGGTTTCAAAGCGTTTCTTCTGCAGCTAAAAGGAATAGAGTTGTTGCCAGAGGCGCATCTCACACGGGAGGGTCTATATCTTTTACAGAGCACGAGAATCGGATGATACGTGTCATTACTTCACATTTTTTGAACTTGTTCTTACATATTTTTTACAAAAAAATAATATTTTTGTATTTTTTGTATTGTAATTATAGCGGAAAGAAAAAGGTGATGACTTTCGTTACGTGGAGTTATTTAAGAAACTTCACACTTTTCAAAAAAGGGTCAAAGTAGGGCGAGTTTGTCAATGAGAAGTCACGATAAACTTTGGTATAAATTAACATTCTGTTACACTTATAAAATAGTAATTATAGTTATTATTTATACACAGTTTTTTATTTTTTATTTTTGCAGGATAATGTTAACACAATTAAAGAGCGTTATTCTCAGTCAGAGTCTGAATGTTCTGAATCGCGTCTTCGGATTGGCTCTGAGGGATCGAAGGTAAGACGAAGGTTGGATCATTCTTCTACTTTTGAGGGAGCGGCTATTTTCTCGTCTCACGATGTTCTCCAGCTTCATAAGAAGTTGGATGCTGAGACAAAGATGCGGTAAAAAGTTGAGAAGAAATTGTGTCACGTAGAACATAGTATGACAGGTTACTTATCGTTTTTGTCACAAACTCTCAATCTTCCTCTGCCTCCGTTTCTTGGTGACAATGATGATACGGATGATGAGGATGACGGCGAATATACAGTTGACCCACCGGATGATCATCCTCCTCCCCAGGGCCCAGCAGATTCGCCACTGCCGCCACAGCCCTCAGCTCCGACTCCAGCATCTGCCGTGATGGAAAATTAATATATTAGTTTTATTTATCAAATGTATAACTTTATTTGATATTTCATATATTACAGATATTTTATTTATCGATTTGTATTTGTAAGACTATTGTCTTTATATTTATTCACGTACACCGGGTTACAAGGTTTTAATTTTGATTTTTTACAGGAAAATTGAATATAATTAATTTAATTTTTTTAAAAAATAATAAATTAGTGACGAATTTTGCGACCGATTTTTAATTTTTTAAATTAAAATAATAGTGACGGAATATTAAAATTTAAAATAATTCAGATAATAGCGACGCTAATTTTTTTAATTTTGCGACGGAATATTTAAATTAAAATAAAAATTCTTCTTGTCCATCGCTAATTTCTTACAAATAGTAGATTCTTTAAATTTTGATATTAGAAGAAATTGACAATGAATGTATTTCAAATGAAGATTTTTTTGAATTTGAAGAAATATATAATCAAGAGTGGGATAATTCTATCTCGTTAAGATTTTACATTAACAATCAACTAGTTCAAGATCCAGATTGGAATAAACAATGATAATCTCTATTTATTTAAATAATGATTTATTATTATCAGTTAATCTGATAGTATTTCAGTTGGTAATAAATCCCACATATTTTTAGAATAGAAAACCAAATAATTATGGAATGAGGTAAAAATTTAGATAATGAAAATAATACATATCATATAATAGATTATAGCAACTGGGAATTAGATATTCGTAATGGATTGTCCAATTGATTGTTCGTATTGAACTTGTATCCTTAACCGAATAAATCAAATAAAAGATCAAATTACTCTTTTACAAGAAGTTGTTGATAATTTAGAAAGAACTTACATAGTGCTATCAAACGGGCCAGCCCGGTCTGGCCCGGTCTCCCGCACTGGCTGGCCATGGAAACGGACCGAAACGGGATGGCCCGTGGGCTGGGAACCCCCAGTCTGCGGCCCGTGATAGCCAGCCCACGGGCTAAACGAGGCCAGCCAGCGAGCTAAGCAAAACGACATCGTTTTGCAAAAAGCTTCAAAACGACATCGTTTTGCAAAAAATAAAATTTTTAATTTTTTTAAAAAATCAAAAAGACGTTGTTTTGAGAAAAAATTTTCAAAAAAATAAAAAGAAAAACGGGCTAGCCCGCGTCAGGCCTGCTCAGGCCCGCGCTGGCCCGCGAGCTAAATGGAGCGGGCCAAAAAAGCCAGCGTTTAAACTGGCTTGGGCATACTAAGCCCAAGCCGACTAAAACGGTCCAGCCCGCGGGCTGAAACCGTTTTTTATAGCACTAATCTTACATAACCTTGATAATGAGAAATTATACAGGAGAAACTTTTCAAAGTTTATGAAGGATAAAAAAGAAAGGCAAAAACAACTAGATTACATAAAACAACTTAATATAGATGCACAACTTGAATTGCAAAACCATTATTCTAGATATCATTTATTATATGGATTGTAATATTTGTTGTAGAATATCTAGAGAAATATGTTAGTAATAAGTTAAAAAGAAATATGAGATTGGATTGAACATAGATATCATATGTCCATGATATGTGGAGCATATCCCAAAGCTCTAAAATTGATACAAAAATATTTAGAGAAAAGCATAATAGATTTTTAACTAAGCAAGCACTAACATATAAAAACATAAAAAAAAATTAACAAAGCATTATAGAGAAGACCATTTAAATGATTGAAGATTACAAAATACTAGAAGAAAACAATGATCAATTAAAAATCAAGACAAATTTGATAAAAATACAAAAAATGATTATTTATTTTGGAAATAAAATTCTAAAAGAATTGAAAGATATAAAAGAAGAATAAAAATAGAGATAAAAATAAACAAATAACAAAGATCTCTACGGATATAGGAACACATCAAAGTATGATAAAAATTCTTGACGGATATAGAGGAAATGCTAAAAAAAACAGTAAACTAAGATATTGAATCTAAAAATAATGATTTGGATCATTAATAATAGAGATAGATTATTTAAATCTCATAGATAAAAATTTTATAAACATTAAAACAAATATTGAGGAAGAAATGAATAGGAATCTAAACATAACTGATATATCAAATGTTAGTTAGAATGCACCACAGATAAGACCCACATGATTTGATAAACCTATTAATGGCTACGCAGGACTAAGTAGTGTATTAAAATAAGATAATTCTACCAATTAGGATCTATGAAGAATGAACAAATTAACCCATTAGGACCAAGTAGTGTATTAATTGATTTGATAAACCTATTAACGGATACGCAGGACCAAATAGCGTATTAATGGATTTGATAAACCTATTAATGGATACGCAGGACCAAGTGGTGTATTAAAATAAGATAATTCTACCCATTAGGATCTATGAAGAATGAATAGATTAACCCATTAGGAGTAAGTATTGTATTAAAATAAGATAATTCTACTCATTAGGATCTACGGAGAATGAACAAATTAATCTATTTGGAATATATTTAGATCTAGATTGTGTAACCAATACAAAAGAAGCTATTGATAAACGGGAAAAAACTAGAAGGATAGCAGTAACCATAAATAAAATAGATTGCAGTATGGTTAGGCATTTCTTAGAAGGAAGTCTTTTTAATAGAAAATTCAGATTTTGGCAAAATTTTGATGAAAATTCTAAAAATGAACTCTTTGATATAGATAATAATGTAAATAATATGATAACAAGAGCTACATAAGATTTACGATTAGAATTTACTAGAGAAGGCAGTCATATAAAAGATCCAAGAATGATAAATAAATATTTAACAATATTATTATGATACAATTATGTGATATATGTGAAATTGATAGATATATGTGTATTTTTCAAGATTATTACTATCATATTTATAATAGAGTTGATAATTTGCAAATCTATTTGCTAATGTTTTATACAAAGATTCCAAACCCTTGCGGTAAAAAGTTAACAAAGACTTATAACCCACAAACCATTAATACTTTGAGAAAAAGAATAACTCATTTAAAAGATAAGCTAACTGAATGATGTTCATATGCTATATTAGCTAAGGTTACACGAGGATTAAAGAAAAGAATTTCTTTGTACTATAATGATCCTAAAATACCATTAATGATAGGATGTGATAGCCCTTACTATTATAACAAGATACAATGAAAATATAAGAAGAAGAAGCATTATAAGAAGCTATATTTTAAAAAGTGAAGAGTTAGATATTATATGAAAAAATGATATAAGAAACCACATAAAAATAATTAAAAAAGAAAAAGATGAGATAATAAAAAACCACATAAATGTCAATCTACTATCATGAAATAGGACATTATGCTAACAGATCCCCCAAAAATTTGATAAGAATAAAATGAAGATAGAAATGGATGAAGATATAGAAAACATGATAGAACAAAGAAAATTTATTCAGATAAATGAATTTGAAATAGTAGATTCAGATAAAAGTATTTTTATACTAACAAATATTGAGTATGAATCATCTTCTAAAAGTGAATAATCCATAGATAATTGAAGCTAGAACTTCAAAATCAATCACTGAAAATTTTGTTGAACAAATAGTAGAATACAAACAAGAAATATTAATAGATAAAAAAATTACAATAGATTCTGTTAGCCCTAAAGGGCAAATCATATTAGTTTTGAATAATGACAAACATTGATAAGGACTAAAATGCTTGTATGATGTGTGATAGGATTTTTGGATTGAGAAGGAAACAAGTCTCATTGCCTTGGAGCTAGCAATGCAAGAACAACTAAAATATGTCAAAGTGATTAGAGGTTGAAGAGTTTGTTCAAGATGAATGAAGGCTTTGAAGATATGAAGTGTATGTTACATGTGGTTAATAGGTAAACTTTGTAAACCTTACACTCTTAAGCCTTGGAATCTATGAGTTGCAATTGAGAGCACAAAACGTGATTTAAATGGTTTCAATGTTTTTGAACTTACCAAAATTATCAAGTTTTCATAAATGATTTTTGCACTTAAAATGTCTTTAATAACTTATCTTTAAGGCCAGAATGTTTTCCAACTTGTTTGAAATGATTTGGATATGTTTTGACAAAGTTTCAAAAGTTCAGATGCAAAGTTCGGATGCATAGGGCAAAGTTCGGACGTCCCTATCTCACATATTTTACAGTTTGGAATTGAAAGCTCCAAATTTGGATGCATGATCTAAAAATTCGGATGCATGCATATTTTGTTGCCAAAACATGCTCTTTTATTGTTCAAATTGATCCAAATATGTTTTAATCTCTTCCATTATGTTTGAACAACCTTAGGAACACTTTATTTCACTTCAAACATTCATTATATTGAATTTATTGCAGTTTGGACTTAAGATCAAAAAATTCAGATGCAAGGTTTAAAAATTCGGATGCATCCATATTTTGTTGCCAAAATGTGCTCTTTTGTTGTTCAAACTGATTCAAACATGTTTCAATCTCTTCTACTATGTTTGAACAATCTTAGGAAAGCTTATTTTCAAAAATTAAAGCTTTCATTTCACTTATTTTATAGTTCGGACTTGATATGTCAAAATTCGGATGCATAGTATCTCAAGTCCAAACTTGTTGAAAAATGAGCACAATCTAAGGGGGAGCATTGTTAAACTTTTACAACCTTTAAAACCTCTCTTAGAAGTTTTTTTAATACTTAAATGCTATATCTTCTATCCTAGTTGTTGGAAGGAATGAGGCAAATGGAGTTTGGTTGGGTCATAGGCTCATATTGTGCCTTTTGCATGTCAATGTGCTAAATTTGTTATTATCCATCATTGACATAAATGTTTCTTTGTATCACACTATTTAAATCCATCACATTTTGCATCAAAGTTTGTCATCATCAAAAAGGGGGAGATTGTTAGCCCTAAAGGGCAAATCATATTAGTTTTGAATAATGACAAACATTGATAAGGACTAAAATGCTTGTATGTTGTGTGATAGGATTTTTGGATTGAGAAGGAAGCAAGTCTCATTGCCTTGGAGCTAGCAATGCAAGAACAACTCAAATATGTCAAAGTGATTAAAGGTTGAAGAGTTTGTTCAAGATGAATGAAGGCTTTGAAGATATGAAGTGTATGTTACATGTGGTTAATAGGTAAACTTTGTAAACCCTACACTCTTAAGCCTTGGAATCTATGAGTTGCAATTGAGAGCACAAAACTTGATTTAAATGGTTTCAATGTTTTTGAACTTACCAAAATTATCAAGTTTTCATAAATGATTTTTGCACTTAAAATGTCTTTAATAACTTATCTTTAAGGCTAGAATATTTTCCAACTTGTTTGAAATGATTTGGATATGTTTTGACAAAGTTTCAAAAGTTCGGATGCAAAGTTCGGACGCATAGGGTAAAGTTCGGACGTCCGAACTTTTCCTACGCTGTAAAGAGCAAATTCTGTATTGTGAACAGTAATACTATTCACATAAACAGTAAACACTGTTCACAGAATTTCGGACGAATGGGATCAAGTTTAGATGTCCGAACTTTTGTAAACAGTACATGAACAGTGACTACTGTTCACATAAACAGTGCCGGCTATTTTTGCAGAGAAATTCAGACGCACGTTCGGACGCAGAATGCCAAATTCGGTCGTCCGAATTTTCGTAAACAGTGAATGAACAGTAACACTGTTTACATGAATAACAATTACTGTTACTAGCCATTTTATGACTGTTTGAACTGATTTTCAAATTCTATGAAAGACATAAACTTCAGATTTTTTAAGAGAACTTTAAACTTAACAAATCCTACATGTTCTAACTTGTTTTACATCAAATTAAATTGAAAAGCTCTCAAATTGTCTTGTGCTCAAATGTGTACATTCAAGATTCCAAAGGCAAATGTGAAGTGGTGCTAGCAATTGTAATTATCCACCAAGAAGTGTTGGTAATATCCAAACTCCATTCTTCATTTTAATTCTGTTTTTCTACTAGCTCATTGCAAGGTTATCTTGTGACATAAAACCCTTTTGTATTAGGGTGAGACATAGAGTAGATTAATCAAGGTTGTGGTGTAAAACCCGTTTGTGGGTGAGGCTTTGATTATATTGGTCTTTAGGTTGTCTTTAGATATAAAACCCTTGTGGAAGGGTGAACCTTGTTTGTATAATTACTAAAAGATGTTGTGAGTGTAAAACCATTGTGTGGTGAGCCTCTTGTGTAATTGTCTAAATTGAGCATATAGTGAATTGGTTGAAATCCTTGAGTGTGGACTCAAGGTAGTGGATGTAGATCTTTGAGAGATCGAACCACTATAAATCGTGTGTTCATTTATTTATAACTTTACTTGTTTATATACTTATGTTATTATTATTTGTTCTTAAGTGTTGATTGATTGGTTGTGATTTTATTGTTTGATCATCTTGTCTCAACCATTGAATCACATATAAATTTAGAGTTTGTGAATTTGAAGAAGCGCTTTTATTAAGGCAAAGGATTTACAAAATAGGAAAATATTTTGATAATTAGCCAAAGACCTAATTCACCCCCTCCCCTCTTAGGTCTTACAGATTCAACAAGAAAATTTTCTTTATCTAGTTATTCTGGATCTCAAACAAATATTTTAGAACGACTTAGAATAAAATCCCAAAAATGTCGTTTGTTTTATGGATTAAATATTCAAGAAAGAGTAATAGATGTATCCTTAACATCTTATAAAGTAATAATTCCTTTATTATCTAGAAAAGATATTCCAAAAATATTACGAAAGATAAAATCTGAAGAAAGAAATACATTAGGATGGATACATGTAGGAGCAATACAAATAATCATAAATTCAACCTTTAAAGAAGGTCTTGATACTCCTATTGATTTAGAAATATAGATATTAAAAATATAAAATAGAGAAGAAACCTGTTTAGGAATTCTAAAGGGAAATATAAATATAGAAATTTAAAATTCAATGCTTATCCTAGAATTTCTTATCATCTACAACATAAAGATTCTAACAAAACTCTTAGTTTAATACGATATTTTAAAAGAAAAGAATTATTTTATCAATATAATAAACCACAATCAATGACCTATATGATTTCTTACGCGATATTAAATACTTATCATTCAAATTGTTTTGTTATAAAAGACACTATAAAGTTTCCCTATTAATTTTCTAGTCTTTTTTAAGATTCAAGAAATTGAAACAATTCCATTAAATTTAGATTTACGACAAAAACAATTGATTACTTCTAGTCAGGTACCTCCTAGATTAACATTTAGTAATACTTGTGTTACCAGTAGACCTATACAAAGGTCATCAACATTACATAGATTTAATGATACTCCTTTAATACAAAAAGATGATGCTTCATAAATCCATAAGATTAATGGTGAATATTTTTTATGGATCTAAATTCACCCCTACTAAAATTCTTATAGATACTGGAGCTAATGAAAATTATATTTGAAAGACCTAAGAGGGGGGTAAATCTATTGGCTAATTTTTAAAATATTTTTTGTGTAAGGGTCTCTTTTAGTAAATCTCAACCTCCAAGTATTAATTGTGATTGAGAGAGTGTGGTTGAAGGGAAGAAAGCAATTAAATTTGACAACAATAAATGTCAACTACCACTACAAATGATGAAAGAAGTTTGATCAATTAAAAGCAATTAATGAATGAAGAAAGAGAGAAACACAATGATTTATAGTGGTTCAATCATTTTAAGATTTACATCCGCTACCTTGAGAACAGACTCAAGAATTTCAACCAATCCACTAAATTTATAACACACGCTAGTACGCAAGAGGTTCATCCCATAAGGATTTTAAACCAATAATCTCTTTTCAATACAAAAAATAAGGTTCACAGTCACCAAAGGATTTTTTGTCCTCAAGACAACCTTGAATAAACAATTAGAGAATGAGAGATAGAAAGATGTTACCCAACAAATTGGTAGATGATAAAGAATTATAACACCACTTTACTTTTGCTTTGGAATCTTGGATTGATTACATGTAGCAAAAGACAAATGAAAGCCTTTTCGTACAACTTTTAAAGTTCTCAAAATAATGGAATGCAAAGCTCTTTAAAGAATAAAAATTTGTTGAAAATCTGAAGCTTTAAACCTTTTATACGGTTTAAAATTCAACCACAACATTAAAATAACGTCTAGTAACATTGCCACTTGGTCGACCAAATTGGGCTTGCTACATTCGAATTGGTTGTTCAAACTTTTATGTCACTAACTGCTTAAGACAATTCCGTAGACCAAATTTGGACCTCTGCATCCAAATTGGTCGATTGAATTTCTCTAAAAATTTATCAATCTTAAGAGCACCTCGAACGTTCGAATTGAAGTCTAAAATTTTTCAAACTTTGTAAAATCATTTGAAACTTAATCACAACAAGTTTAAAATGAATTTCAATAAGAAGATAGTCAATCCTAATGGCAAATCTTATAATTTTGATTAATGACAAATATTGATATAAGCTAATTTGAGTAATTCTTGTGTGATAAGATTTCTGAATTAGAGATGAAAAGTGATCTCATTGCCTTGAAGCATATATGAGAAGTACATCTCAAATGAGGTTAAGAACTTGAAGTTTGAAGAGGATGTCAAGTGATTGAAGGCATTGAAAATCTAGTAGTGTAGGGGGCTAGATATTTTATAAGTATATCTTCGTAGACCTTACATTTTTTACATTGGGAATCTAAGTAATACTTGTGGTAGTATAGAGCTTTTTATAACTTGGTTTTGAGTTTTAAAAGATCTTGAAATACCAAGTGCTTGATAACAGCATAGGATTCAAAAAATTTTAATTGACTTGTATTGTAATCCAAAAGGTTTTCAAACTTGTTGAGGATCAATTTCAAATGATTTGAAAAAGTTTAAAAAAGTTCAGACTCCAATTCGAACGTGCTAACTGTGTCTTGGCTGTTGATTTCCTGTTAAATTTGGATGACCAATTTAGAATCAGAGGTCCAAATTCAGTTGATCAAATTTATGATGGCAGCCTAATGCATAGTAAGTTAGGATGACCAATTCAAACATAGAGGTCCAAATTAAGTCAACTGAATTGCACTGTTACTAGTCATTACTTGAACTTTGTAATTGAATTTCAAACCTTATAAAAGTCATAAACTTCACATTTTTCATAACTTTTGAATACTTTGAGAAGCTTTACATTCCAAAATCTTTAGAACATCAAAATCTCTCTTTTGTTTTGTGCTACATGTAACTATTCAAGATTTCAAAGACAAAATGGTTAAGCGGTGCTAACATTTGTCATTGTCCACCAACTTGTTGGTAATATCTTTCTTTATTCTCTCTTCTACTTGCTTAATCAATGTTATCTTGAAGATATAAAACCCATTTAGATAGGGTGAACCTTGCTTATTGTATTGAAAAGAGGTTGTGGAGTAAAACCCTTATTGGATAGACCTCTTGTGTATTTGAATTAACTATTCTTATAGTTGAGTTGGTTGAAATCCTTGAGTGTGGGCTCAAGGTAATAGATGTAGATCTTGAAGAGATCGAATCACTATAAATCAATTGTGTTCATTGTGCTTCTTGCTTTACTTGTTTATATATTCAATTCCCTTTGATAAGTTGTTAGCATTTATTGTTGCTGTCAAAGTGCTTTCACCTATCTTCGTCTACTTTTCAAGCATTCATAAATATTTGAAGTTCGTCTTCTCTTAATCAAAGATTTTTAAAAGGTAGAAAGATTTTAAAAATTAGTCAAAGGCCTAATTCACCTTCCTCTTAGGTCTTTCAATTGGTATCAAAGCAAGGGATTTTTTTGTGTTTTTACAATCTAGAAGTTAAGATCTTATGGCTAATATTTCAAACCTACATTATTTGGAAGGATCTTCAACAAATAGACCTCTTTTATTTGATGGAACAAATTTTATGTTTTGGAAATTTAGAATTAAGATATACATTTGTTCTATTAACTTTGATTTATGGAACATTATTGAGAAAGGTCATTATGTCCCAGTGAAGTTGAAAGGGAACCAAAGCTAACTGAAGAATATGATGAAAGTGACTCAAATAGAATGATGTTGAACTATCAAGCAATGAACATTCTAAGTTGTGCCTTGGATGTGAATGAGCACAATCAGGTGCGTCAATGCAACACCGCTCATGATATGTGGAGGCTTCTTTAAGTGACACATAAAGAAACAAACTAAGTGAAGGAGTCAAAGCTTGCTGTGCTTGTGAAGGACTATGAGCTATTTACAATGAAGTAAGGTGAAAATATTAGTGATATGTTCACGAGATTCACCAACATCTCAAATGGCCTAAAATCTTATGGAAAAAATTATTCATTCTGAGAAAAAATAGAAAGATATTCGATGCTCTACCAAAAATCTTGGCAACAAAAGACTCTTGCTATTGAGGAATCAAAAGACTTGAAGACTCTTCCCCCTGAAGAGCTCGTAGGATCACTTCTCAACCATGAAATGAAGATCAAAAGATTAAATGATTTAGAAGATCAAGAAAATGGATGAAAATGAGTTGTTCTCAAAGAAAGTGACAATTCTTGTGAACAAGAAGAATCATCTAGTGATGTAGAAGAAGATGGTGAAGATGATGAGATGGCAATGGTGGTCAAAAATTTCAAGAAATTTTACAAGAAGGGATTTTTCAAGAAGGATAAAAGACTTTTCAAGAAAGGACAATCATCGTCTTTATTCAAACCACAATGCTATGATTGCAAGAGCACCGAGCATCTTGTTGTAAATTGGCCAAAAGCCTTGGAAAAATAAAGAGAAGCCAAGTTCAAGAAGAAGAAATCACTCAAGAAAGGAAAGGGACTTGTTGGCACTTGAGATCAACATGCCAATGAAGAAAGTGAAGATGAAAATGAAGAAAGAGCCAATGTATGCTTCATGGCAATGAATGATGAGGAACAATCTACTCCCTCTACCTCTACCTACTATGATAATGATGTTCATGACCTAGTGAACTACTTGTTGACATGTATAGTGAATTAAACAAGGTTTTAAAACGAAACCAAAAAAATGAGATTCAAAATTGATGAGTTGTTAAATGAAAATTCAAAAATATTTTACGAAAACAAAAACCTTCTTGAGTCTATTGGTTGTTTGAAAATTGGAAAAGAAGTTTTAAATGTTTCTTTTCAAAATATGTCCCTTGAGAATAAATATCTTTGAGTTAAGATTTCCTCTCTTTAGAAAATGATGGCTGATCGTGAAATTTTGAAAAAGAGCGTTGATGACCTTACTTTACGTGTTAAAAAATTTACAAATGGAAGGGACAATCTTGACAAACTTCTTGGATCTCAAAGATCCTCATTTGAGAAAAATGGTCTTGGTTACAATCATGTAAACAATGTTCCCAAATACAAAAATTTCTTTGTTAGAGTACCTCTATTTCTATACCTCATACATGTTGTGCTTATTGTGGTAGACATGGGCAAAAGGCCACTATATGTTATGTAAAAATAAAGGTAAAAAGTGGCGTTAAAACATTTTGGAGAGTTAAGGGAACTATCACTAGCCCCCTTGGACCCAAGAAAATGTGGGTACCAAAAGTCACTTTCTCTCCTTTGTGTAGGTACATCTTCTTCCAATATCAAGTGCTACTAAGTGGTTTCTTGATAGTGGATGTTCAAGACATATGACAAGAAATGCCTCACTCATTAGTGAGCTTCAATCTACAAATGAAGGATTTGTCATATTTGGTGATAAGAAGAAGGGAAAATCCTTGGTGTAGATAATATTGGTAAAGGTCCTTCACTTTTCATTAAACAAGTTCTGCTCATTGATTATTTGAAATAAAACTTGCTTAGTATCAGGTGATTGTGTAATGTTTACAAAGTTAAATTTAAATTTGATACATGTACTATTCTTAATAGTGTTTGTGGTAAAAAAAATTTTGTTGCAAATAGAGTTGGGAATATATATATGCCATATATTGATGAACTTGTTGCTAATGATGTTAAATGTCTTGTCATTTATAATAATGATGGTTATTTGTGGCATAGAAGATTAGGTCATGTGAGTATGGATTTTCTAAACAAACTTTCTTCTCAAGAATTAGTTAGATGTTTACCAAAAATGATGTTTGAGAACAATCATTGTTGTGATGCTTGCCACTATGGAAAACAAACAAAAACTTCTTTCAAACCCAAGAAAATGGTTTCTACCTCAAAGCTCTAAACTTATTCATATGGATTTATTTGGATGAACGAGGACCACTATTTTGCTAGTGAGAGGCATGCTTATGTAATTGTTGATGAATTTTCAAGATTCACATGGGTACTCTTTCTATCTCAAAAGGATGGAGCTTTTCATGAGTTTGTAAGACTTTTCAAAAATGTTCAAACCTCCATTGATTGCAAATTGATTTCCATTAGAAGTAACAATGGGAGAGAATTTTACAATCAAGACTTTACAAAACTTTGTGATGAAAATGGGATTTCTCATAATTTTTTGGCTACCAAAACACCACAACAAAATGATGTTGTTGAAAGGAAAAATCAAACCTTGCAAGAAATGGCTAGGTCTATGTTTTGTAAAAATTCTTTGCCAAAATATTTTTAGGCCGAAGCGGTAAAAACTACTTGCTATTTGATTAATAGAGTTCTTTTGAGACATTTTCTAACAAAAAATGCCTTTTGAACTTCTCTTTGGTAGAACTCCGTCAATTGCATACTTTAAGTATTTGGTTATAAGTGCTTTGTCTTGAATACCCCTGACAACCTAGAAAATTTTGATATAAAATCATATGAAGACATTTTCATTGGCTATTCTCAAAAAAAATGGCCTATAGTTTATAATAAAAGAACTTTATATGTTGAAGAAAACATTCATGTGAGTTTTGATGAATCAAACATCTTTTTTGAAAGAAGAGATGAAGATGATGTAGGTATCTCAATGAATGATGAACAAGCCCATCATCAAGCACCAACTTTGGAAGATCGTGTCAATGAGGAAGAAATGATTGAACAAGAACAAGAAAGCCAATCTAGTGGTGACCAAGAGCTTCTCAAATATCTAAGATATGCAAGAGGCCACTCTAAGGAGCAAATCATTGGTGATGTTTCCCAAGGGGTTAAAATAAGGTTGTACTTCATTGATAACTTTGCTCTTTCATATCATATTGAGCCTAAAAACATTGATGATGCCTTTTGTGATGATTTTTGGATTGTTGCTATGCAAGAGGAACTAAATCAATTTGAAACAAACAAAGTTCAGGACCTTGCTCAAGACCCTATGATCATCCTGTTATTGGTACAAAATGGGTTTTTAGAAACAAATTAAATGAATCCTGATAAGTTGTGAGAAACAACGCTAGCCTTGCTATCCAAGGATTCAATCAAGAAGAAGGCATTGATTATGATGAAACTTTTGCTCCGGTAGCTAAATTTGACTCCATAAGAATGCTTTTGGCATTTGCATGTTTTAAAGATTTCAAACTATTTCAAATGAATGTCAAGAGTGCATTCTTAAATGGTTTTATTAATGAAGAAGTTTATGTGAAACAACCTCCTGACTTTACTCATGAAGTTTCCTAATCACGTTTTCAATCTATCCAAAGCATTATTGGTTTGAAACAAGTTCCTAGAGCTTGGTATGAGAGATTTAGTGGTTTTCTACTTTCAAAAGTATTTTCAAGGAAAAGGTTGACACAACTCTCTTTATAGAAACTTCTTGCAATAATGATCTCTTGCTTGTTCAAATATATGTAGATGACATTATATTTGGTGGCACTAACATATCGCTTTGTAATGAGTTTGCCAAATGATGCAAAGTGAGTTCGAAATAAGTATAATGAGAGAACTCAACTTTTTTCTTGGCCTTCAAATCAAGCAAACCAATGATGGCACATTCATCAATCAAGCAAAGTACACCAAAAAGCTTTTAAAGAGATTTGGAATAGATAAAGCAAAAGATATTAGCACACCTATGAGTTCATCAACCAAACTTGACAAAGATGAAAAAGGTAAAAGTATTGATGAAAATGTGTATAGAGGTATGATCGGAAGCTTACTTTATACTACCGCTAGTAGACCGGATATTAAGTTTGCCGTGTGTTTATATGCTAGTTTCAATCTTGTCCAAAAGGTCTCACTTAATTATCGTTATGCATATTCTTTGTTATCTTAATGATTCACATAATTATGGGCTTTGGGTTACTAATTCTTCTAGCTTTGAATTTATTGCTTATACGGATGTCGACTGTGCCGAATGCAAAGTCGAATGTAAAAGTACTAGTGGTCATTGTCAATTTCTTGGTAGTTGTCTTGTATCTTGGTATAGTAAGAAACAAGCTTGTGTCATTATCTACCACCGACGCCGAATATATCACTGTCAACAGTTGTTGTGTTCAAGTGCTATGGATGAAGCACACTCTACTTAACTTTGGTTTAAATTTCAAATGTGTGCCTATTTTGTGTGATAACACTAGTGCTATTAACTTGACAATCAATCCTATTCAACATTCTAGGACTAAACATATAGAAATCAAACATCACTTTATTCGTGATCAATTTACTAAAGGTGATGTATGTTTAGATTATATGTGTACAAATGAGCAAATAGCTGACATTTTCACTAAGCCATTAGCTAAAGAAAGGTTTTGCTACCTTAGAAGAATCTTGGGAATATCAAAATGTATTACTAATGAGTGTATTCAAGTATAGGAAAAATAGGCAAAAATCAAATGTGGTATTCAGACACATGCTCTGTAATTCAAATGTCCAAACCACATCTTAAAGGATTCTAGACCCAAAATTTATTTCGAACGCAAGTTCAAACACATGACCAAAAATTCGGTCATCTGAAGTTATTGAAGTTGGGAATGATTTAAAAAGTTTGGACGCAAATTCAGACACTCACCAGAAAATTTGGCCATTGAAACAATGTGATTTCTGTGGTTTAAATGGGTTCAAACAATTATTAACTTCATTTTCTTCAAAATCTCACATCCAAATTCTCTCTCTTCTCAAAATCCATCAAAACCTACCTACATCCAATCTCATATTTCACCCTCATTTCACCAATCTCACTCGAAATCCTTCAAATTTTGTGTTCTATATCATTTATTGCCTATAGAACTTACTTCATTTCATAAAAATACACCATGATGAGAACAAAGAGAGCAAGCATTGAAAAGGAAAAGGCAAAGGAGATCAAGTAGATAGTGGGCTGATTATCAACGAGCCAAGAAGGGCCCATATTTCTCAAGCTTCCTCTGGAGTTGATAGATTTGTCTTAACCAAGGCTGGAGTAGAATTAGAGGAATGGTGTAGAAGAAATCGAAAGATAATCCCCCAAGCACAAGGTGGACATGCAAAAATTATCTAGAATGGATAATGTGCTATCTCGGTTTGGTGTTATATGTTGGAGTAACTTGTTGATCATTGATGATGATTATTACCCCTCAATAGTTTATGAATTTTATGCAAATCTTTAGGAAGAAAGATTTGAACATATTGGAGATGATATTGTGCAATGGTACTCATCTAGAGTATCACAAATTCAATTGGAATTCAATGATGGTTTGGTGAATAGAATATGTGGAGTTGATGATAAAGGGATTATACATTATTCTTTGGGCAACATTGTTATAATCATGAGCTTTTTACATATGAAGGGCTTGAAAGTTCATTTACAAATGGAAATAAATTTAGATCCATGAAAGATAGGGAAATATAAGGCACTTGATGCTAGAGGTCGTGTTCTACACCATATTCTCACAACTTTAGTTTTTCCCAACTTTGATCACAAGTCTTCCACCAGTAACTTGCATATGGTTCTGATGCTTGCACAACATGAACATAAAAAGATGAATTTTGGTTACATTGCCTTGAAACCCATGATGAGTGCAAGGAAAATAGAGAACAACAAATTTTTATATAGAAGGCTACTCACAAAACTCTTCAAGCACTTTCAAGTTCAACTTCCCAGAAGAGGCTTGAGTATCAAAGATTGAAGCATCTACATTGATGACTCTGGCAAAAGAATGCAACTTATCCAAGATGAAGATGGAGTTTGGAGAACATAGAAGGAGACTCCATCAAGGAATGAAAGACAAGAATAGTATGAAGACATTGAGAATGAAGAAGAAGAGGAGGAGAAGGAGGATGAAGTAGAAATGCAAGCAAGAGAGAGAGAAAAAAATAGGAGAAATGAATCATCAAGTAAGGGAGAGCAACCTCCCTCCAAAAGAAGACTATTTGAAGAAGAACAAACTCCTCAATCACACTCCAATGAGACGGATGACTTTGTTGGTGAGAGGATCACTTGTGAAGATACCTTTGTCGCCGAAGTCTTCCAAAAGGCCCTCAACAACCATCCAAAGGAGAAGGAAATAATGTACAAGTTGTTTGAAACCTTTGCTCCCATGGTACTTGGCAAGCTTGATGGATTGGAGGAAAGAGTGAGAAACGTTGAGGAACTCTTGAAGAGGAATCCTCAAAATGGTGAAGGAACCTCCAAAGTACAAGAAAATGATGAGAAAAATGATGAAGATAAGGAAGAAAAGAATGATGAAGGGGATAAAGAGAAAAATGATGATAATAATGATGATAGTAAATGAGGAGATCATAGCAATAATGATGATAATGGGGATGATATTGAGTTGGTGGCTAGAGATAATGGAAGAGATAAAGAAGGAAAATGTGATAAAGGTGTGCCAGAAGAAAAAGGAGATGGCAATGAGCAAGAACAAGCAAGTGGAAATGTAGAAGGCAGCCAAAAGGAGGCTAGTGAGGAATGATATTCACTACTCTATTTGGAAGAGGAAGAGAGAAGTATGTTGTAAGAAAGAAGGGAACAAGAAGATCTTCTCGGTTGGGCACAACTCCAAAGCCAAACTACATCGGGAAAGAACAAGCAAGTGAAGGTCCACTTCATATACTGCTCAAAGGTAACATCGCCATCACTATAAAAAATTTAGAGTGAAGACTATGAAGAATTTCGGATGATGATGATAGGAAGAAAAATGCCTAAGCCATCTATCTCTTACCTCTTTAACAATTTATGAATTTTTATGATGTCTTTTGTTATCTAATGTTTAATAAGTTTAAGCTTATGACTTGATGTTTAGCTTAGCTCATTTTGATTGATTAGTTTATGTCAACTAGTGCTCGTATGAACTTACTTGATCTTTATATATCTTATGAGGTTTATGAAATGAATTTTTGGTATTTGAAGCACAATGATTATATCAATTGTGTTGAGAGCTTCTCTTTTAACTCACTATGCCCAATCTTATTTGATTGATGACAAAAGGGGGAGTGAGTATTTGAAAAATGTGATATGAGTATATGTTGCAAAATGTGGTTAAATTATTTACTAACTTAATTAGTACATTTTTGTAAACCTTGCGAGAGTGAGTATGTTTGAATTTGTACTTGTCAACGTGGTTGAATTTGTTTGAATTGCAAATATTGAAATGTTGAATTGAGTATTGCAAAATGATATGGTTGATCAAAATGTATGAAATGCATGAAATATGGTTGATGTCTTTGTGGTTGATATGTTTTGGGATGATGTTGGCAAAATGGATTAAGCAAAATAATTTGAGTTGCTAATGTACTTTGTGATTATGTAATATGAAATGTGGTTGAATATAATTTTTGTGATTCAAAGTTGAATTGGTTGAATGTTGAATTAGTGGTTGAGTATAGCATTTGCAAAGCTTAATTAAGTGCTACTTTGGTCATATATACATCATGGATGTTTATGCACTTGTGTGACTCATTTGAGGATGAACATTTTAACTTTTGAAATGTTTACCCAAATATTGGACTTGAAATTCAGACGCATCCAAATTTTCTCACCAAAAAGTGCTTTGCTATTGTCCAAACTATTCAAAAACTACCAAAAAGTGCTTTGTTGTTGTATCTCAAACTTTCCTACAATGAATGGATAACTTTAGGAATCCTTATTTGCCAAAAAATACACCCTCTACATTATATATTTTATAATTCGGACTTGAAATATCAAAATTAGGACTCACAATAGTTTAAGCCCAAGCACAACCTGGGGGAAGCTTTATTAATCCCTTTCTATCTTTAAAACCTCTCTTGGAAAATGCTCTTGATACTTACATGCTATATCCTCTATCTTGTTAGAAGGAAGGAGGCATATGGAGATTGGTTGGGACATAGGCTCTTCATAAGCTATTCTTTTGTCATTGTGCTTATTTGTTTAGCATTCATCTATGACATCAATGCTTCTTTGTGTTATAATGTTTAAATCCTTCACATTTTGCATCAAAGTTTGTCACCATCAAAAAGGGAAAGATTGTTAACCCTAAGGGTAAATCTTATAGTATTGATTAATGACAAACATTTATATAAGCTAACTTGAGTAATTGTTGTGTGATATGATTTTTGGATTGAATAAGCAAAGTGATTTCATTGCCTTGGTGCTAAAGTGATTTTGGATTCAATAAACAAAGTGATCTCATTGCCTTGTAGCTAAAGTGAAAATGACATCTCAAATAAGGTTAAGTGCTTGAAGTTTGAAGATGATGTCAAGTGATTAAAGGCATTGAAGATCTAATAGTGTAAGGTGCTACATATTTTATATGTATATCTCTGTAAACCCTACAGTTTTTGCATTTGGAATCTATGCATTGCATATTGAAGTACAAACCATTTTGATCTAACATAAACTTTATTGATGAGCTTAAAACTTTTTAATGATTCTTTGAAAAGCAAAGTATTTGACGGCTTGTAGTTCAAAAATTTTTTAGTGACTTATCTTTTGGTCCAAAATGATTTCAAACTTATGGTTAAGTTTCAAATGATTTTATAAAATTTAGAAAAGTTTTTCAGATGCCTGTATTCAAGTCTGAATGCATCTATTTCTAGCTGCTGTATTTTTAGAGAAATTCAGATGATCAATTCAAAAGGAGAGGTCAAAATTCGGACGACCAATTCAGACAACCAAATTTTCCTTGGCAACCTACTAAACATAAAAGTTGGGACGACTAACTTGAACGTATACAGAATGGCACTGTTACTAGCCGTTACTAGCAATTTTTTTTAACTTTACATTTGAAATTTTTGAGTTATATAAAAGACTAGAAACTCATATTTTCAAGGGGATTGATGAACTTTACATACTATTATCTTGAGAACATCAAAGATCAAAGAAAATCTTTTGTTGTTTATGTCCTTCATATGATTATCCAAAATTCCAAAAGCAAAAGTGAAGTGGTGTTATAATTGTTGAATATGTATCATCTTGTTTGGTAATCTCTATCCTTATATCATCTTTTACTTTGTGTATTCAGGGTTTTCTTGAGAAATAACTTTTGGTTAGATTTGATTGTTCAAGGTTGTCTTGGGACATAAAATCCTTGTTGGTGAGAGTGAGCCTTGATTGAGATCATTTTTCTTCTATAATCCAAAAATCCTATCACATAATAATTATATCAGTCAGTCTTCATCAATACTTGTCATTAACAAAACTACATGATTTGCCCTTAAGACCAACAATATTGGACATAAGCTATAGCTTACAAAGATATAAGCTTCAAGATACCCATCAATAAATAATGTAGATGAAGCTAGTGAAAAGATATTAAAATTTGGAAATGAAACAATACCAATTAAATATTAATGGAAAAATGAAGGAGTTACTGTTACATTAGAAATAATGTTAGGAATAACATTCTTAGATAATGTGCAGCCCTATCAATTAATAGATTATGGAATAAAAATTACATATAATGAAAATGTGATGTATACACCTAGATGACAAGCCCAATAGTATTTATATTCTCGTAGGACTTACTTATAAAGATTATAATGAAGAATTTTCTGCATATATCGATAGTGGATCAACATCTTACTTATGTAAACCTGAATGTTTTCCCCCACAATGTCATCAAGATTTAATAGTCATAGGAGAAAAAGATATCTTTAACAATACCATTGAATTAACACAAGGTATTGAACAACTGATTATTTTACTTAGATCGTTTTTAATAAAATATCCACCTTTTTATTTTTATAAAACTGGTATCGATATTTTACATAGAAATAATTTTTTACAATTTTTCATAAAGTTATTTTTTACACAAATTTACATCAGTTTCATTTCAAGACTCGTTGTCATCATTTGATTGTTGTCAAAAGAGTTAAACAAGCTTATGCTATGCTAAAAAATTTTCTATTTGTTTCCAAGTCCAGTGTGGTGGTGTAGGATATACTCAAAATTTTATTTTTCCAAAAGGAACTCCTTGGTTACAATATAAATTTATATTAGATAAATTAGAAATGTTTTTAAGAAAATACGAGAAAAATTACGACCCTATGCAATTTTGGTCAACAAAACAAATAATGATAAAATTAGAGTTAAACATAAAAATAAAATGACTAGAGTAACACTAATGAGATATAGTCTTGAAGATCAAGAGAAATTTAAAAGGCAAATAAAAGAATTGTTATATTTACAATTAATACAAGACAGCCAATCACTCCATAGTTCACCTACATTTATGGTTAAAAACCATGCCAAGATTATTAGAAATAAAGCAAGAATGGTGATAAATTATAAAAAATAAATGATAATATAATATTTGATTGATATTTCTTTAGCGTAAAGAAAGTTTGATTAATTTGGATAAGTAACGAAAAAGATTTTTTCAAAATTTGATTGTCAAAGTGAAATTTGGCAAATTAAAATGCATCCAAATAGTATACCTTATACAACAATTTTCGCTTCACAAGGTCAATATGAATGGCTTGTAAAAGAATATTTTGCTCTTTCATTTGATTTATCTAGTTAAGGATAAAAGTACAATATGGATAATCACTTGAAAAATCCATTACGGAGATCTATACCCCCATTCAGTAACATCTATTATATGATCTGTATTTTTTTCATTATTTAAATTTTCTTCTACTTCCATAATTATCAGGTTTTCTATTCTAAAGTATATGAGATTTATTACTAATTGAAATATTATCAAGTTAACGAATAATAATAAATTGTTATTCAAATAAATAGAGATTATCATTTTTAATTACAATATGGATCTTCAATTGATTGATTATTATTATAAAATCTTATTAGGATAGAATTATCACACTCTTGATTATATCTTTCTTCAAATTCAAAAAAAATTATTTGAAATATATTCATTATCAATTTCCTCAATTCATCTAATATCAAATTTTATAGAATCTATTGTTTGGACAAGTTTGATTTCAAAATTTTTAGATCTTATCATAACTTCAATATGATCCACGACTTGGATACTTTTAGTATCCGATGAGACTTTTACCAACATTTCAGCCCCAACCTGATATTTTAATTAAGGAACTTATTTGTCGTTCCTTTAGAGTAGATAAGTACATTCTGTTTTCATTTCCTACCTCTAGACGTATGGATCAAAGGTAAGAAGTGTTTGAAAACTTCTTATTTTAAATGAAGAAGTAGTATGCTATGAAAACAAAAGGATATTTACACTAAGAGTTTACTCTCTTATTAATATCAGAAAGGTTTACCAATAAAAGGAAAGAAATATATTGATGAAAGGATATGATAGGCAAAAAGTTGTTTAAAGCACAAGAGTTATTATTCAAGATATTCTTACAAGGGTTTCAAAGATTGCCTAACATCTATTAACAAGAGCTTATTTATACATATGTTGGATTTGAAATCTGGGCTTTTCTTTTTTTTTCTATATCTATTATAATTAGCGTTGTCAAACGTATTGGCTCGCTCCGGCCTAGCGTCCCGTGCAAGCTAGCCTTAAATGGAGCGGAGTGGGCTGGAAAATCCTCATCCCATATCCGTCCTAAGTGGTCCACGGGCTAAACAGGGGCCAAGATCTTTTTAAAAAAATATGTTATTTTTTCTTTTTATCTATCTTTTTATCTCTTTATCACATGTAGGATCCTATAAATTCATAATTAACATAAAAATAGTCTTCAGCCAATCACTAATATTTTTAAAATATAAAATAATCATTAGTTACACACACATATATAGTTAATTACCTTTAATTAATTACGCATTTTTAAATTAGTTAATTACACTTTAATTAATTACACATTTTTAAATTAGTTAATTACACTTTAATTAATTACACTTACCCAAAGTCAACATCAACTATATCCATTTTAATCACTGTCTCATATAAAATAAAATACACACAAATGCACTTCCCGCAGTCATCCCCAATTCCAACTCTCCAATCTTCATCATCGTCATCACCAAACATGCAAAACCACTAGCAATTCCAAGAACCCCTTTCACCATTTCGATCAAACATCTAAACCCACTTTCTAGAACAACCAGAATCAGAACCAAGACGAATCATGAGAAGAAAAAATCTCAAATGGTTGGAATTCTTGTTATTTTTTGTGATTTTTTGGACTTCTTTTGCTATTCCAAGTGTGTACGGCGGCGGAGTTTTCAGAGTTGATTACAAGTTTGCTGGGATGGAGAAGTCTCTTAGTGCCCTCAGAGCTCATGACAGTGTTCGCCATCTTCAAATTACCGCCGGCGTCGACTTACCAATTGGCGGCACCGGTCGTCCTGATGCTGTCGGGTTGGTTCATAGTACTTTTACTTTCTCCTATGTTTTCTTTTCGTTTTTTGTTTTCCTCCCTTTGATTTTGTTGATGATGGAGAATTTTTTATCATGAATTAGTGAATGTATACATATGTTTGAAGTCTTTTATTGCATGGTGCAGATTTACTGCATACATGCTGGAGGAAACATTGTAGTGGATTGCAACGCTGTTGATTACTCTATATATGTAGTTTTTCATGCTGGTCGATTACTGGAGGCAATAAATAAATAGTTATATAGCGACTTGTGAAGAAGATTATAAATCCATGTATGTAAGCATGTAATTCTGAAGTCACACACTTGTCCTGTTAAATGACCAGTTTATATGAGGAGTCAGGAACAAAGTTTTAGCATCAGGGAACTTGCCTTTTTTTTTCTTTTCCTTTTTTTCTGGGGTTTTGGCTGGTTGGTATAGTAAGTACTGGTTGTTTTTCGAATGTCTAATTTGATCTGTTAAAGATAATTTTAGTGGGTTGAAGTTTTTATTGATCATTTCATTCATTATTGGTCTTTCTGTGTGAAAATTTTTTGTTTGACTGATGGATATGTCGTTCAGTGAAGTGTGTATAAGCTTCATTCAGTTATTTTGTTTTGCTGATTAAAATCAGTTTAAATACGTGGACCCTTTTTTGGAAGCAGCAAAAGTTTTCAATAAAAGTTTTCATGCCCTGGGGAGGAGGGGGGGGGGGTGGAGGTGGTTAATGAGTGCAGAACTGGGCTTTCTATTTTGTGCTAACTTGGCTGATGCTGGGTGTAGGCTGTACTTTGCTAAAATAGGAATTGGAACTCCTCCAAAGGACTACTATGTGCAAGTTGACACAGGAAGTGACATAATGTGGGTTAATTGCATTAATTGTCGACAATGCCCCACAAAAGGCTATCGTGGTGTATGTGTCTCCTTCTCCTTCATTGTCAAAATTTTCCCCTTTTCCTTTAGAAGCCCCTCCCCCTAATCTGAAAGAGATCCTGCAGTCGTCACTATCCTGGTTCTTTAATATGTACATGGATTTTTCCTTTTCTAACAGCTGGAACTAACGCCATACAATCCTAAGGACTCTGCCACTGGTAAATTGGTTTCTTGTAAGGATGAATTCTGTAAGGACATCATTCATGGTTCGCCTCCAGGATGCACTGTCAATATGACTTGCCTGTATACCGAGGTTTATGGAGATGGAAGCTACAGCATTGGATACTTTGTTCAGGATGTTGTCCAGTATAATCAAGTGTCTGGTGATCTTCAAACTCAATCAGCAAATGGAAGTGTTATTTTTGGGTTAGTTTGATCTGTACATTATATGCCTGTGAACATGAAAATACTGCTAAATGTTTGTGCACATGTTTCTTCTGGATTCACAGGCTTTGATAACCATTTTGATGCCTTATTTGAATATGTTGAATGTGATCCTTTCTTTTAATAATTATTTACATAAGAACCTGATTTCTGATTATTTTCCTGAACAGATTGCATCGTGTTACATTTTCTGTATTCTCTAGATATCTGTTCGTGTGTATCAGTGGATAAGAAATTTGGTTGTATGTACAATGTGATCCTTCCAGCTTACCTTCTCCCAAGGAAACGGTGGTGATTTATCACTCAATAAATAATAAAAAAAAAGATTTTAGGGGAAAGGTTGAATTATCATTTTGTTTTGGTATGTCTATTACTGTCCATCACAAGGCTTTAAATTGAAGGGGGCTTTCGTATCATCCAATGGATATTGAAGATAATAAAATTGGTCTCACCTATGTAAACACATGTTTAATCTTTCATTTGCTATCTTTTCATTAGTTTAGATTTGTCAATTGACCATTGATAGCTTGTCTGATTTGTCCCTTTGGCATTTGTTATGATTTTGGCAGGTGTGGTGCTGGTCCATCCTCAGATCTGGTTTCATCAGATGATGCACTTGATGGGATACTTGGTTTTGGAAAATCTAATTCGTCCATGATTTCGCAGCTTGCATCATCTGGAGGAGTAAAGAAAATGTTTGCACACTGTTTAGATGGTGTGAATGGTGGTGGAATCTTTGCCATTGGGAATGTTGTGCAACCAAAAGTTAATACAACATCATTACTATCTGATCAGTATGTGGTGCCTTTTCCTATGAGCTTCTTTCTACTAGTAGATTTAATACGTTGCATCCATGCTGTTTATTTTTTGTTTCCTTTTATTTCTGTTTAGTTTGAAACACTTAGTTGTGTTTGTTAATCACGTGGACTCAATAGAGATGAAATAAAAAAGCCATTTACCTGCTGTGTGTTTGATTAAAAAATGTAGTCTGTTTATTTTTGCTTCTTGTGCTGTTCTGAAACATTTTATTACTTGTACTCGTACATGCTTTATTTACATTTCAACTGATGTAGGAAGCTTCCCTGTCAGAAAAAACCAACATGACTAGCCAAACTGCATTTTCCTCCTTGTCCTTCCTTTTTCCTCATATTTTTATTCATCATCTGGTGCATGCACAAACTATTGTTACATGTTGCTTGAAATAAACTTAATTCTAAACTTATTTTAAATTTTTGCATATTCTTTGAAGTTAAAAGCTATTTTGAAGTGTTTTAATGTGCCTTTTCTTCTATTTGTGCTGAAAGAATTGTTTCTAAATTTTTGCATATTCTTTGAAGTTAAAAGCTATTTTGAAGTGTTTTAATGTGCCTTTTCTTCTATTTGTGCTGAAAGAATTGTTTCTAAATGCAACCTTTCTGTCGTTGGTTCCTTTTGAAAGAAAAT
This sequence comes from Rauvolfia tetraphylla, assembly GCA_030512225.1. NCBI lineage: Eukaryota > Viridiplantae > Streptophyta > Magnoliopsida > Gentianales > Apocynaceae > Rauvolfia > Rauvolfia tetraphylla. The sequence goes on from JAJQKT010000053.1 coordinate 1,375,650, forward strand.
TTGTTTTAAGTTTTCAGATTCTATTTCAGTGTCACTTTTCTCAGCAGTCCCAGAAAAGCGGAAAGCTAATGTGAACAAGCCCTTAGTATGAACTGTTTCTGTAATTTCCCCTTAACTGATTGATTTGTTCACCTGGTTAAGCTAACATGTTCTTGCAGTAAAGACAATGTGAACATAAGCTAACATGTTCTTGCAGTAAAGACAATGTGAACAAGATTCTATGGCTTCAGTGATAAACTTCTGAGACCATATAACTGGAATATCAAAATGTAATGTATGCTTATATAACCATAATTCTCACAGCTTAGGCGTAAAAATGAAATAGATATATTGATAATTTTATCCTCTGTCTATTAGAAAATCTTATTCTTCTATCCTAAAGTTTTAGTGGTTCTTTTATCTTCCCTCCACTGCCAAAAAAGAAAAAAAGAAAAAGAAAAAACCACATAGGGCCTTTTCAGCCTGATGAGTCCTGCACCGCTAAGAACCCTATAGGTGGTTTTAAATTACAGAAGCGCAGACTAATACTTCCGATCCTCTGCTATCCAAATGGAACAACTGATCTGCTTTTATTTGGTGCTTAATTCTCTTCTAGTGAAAGATGATTTTCTGCGGTTTCGCTGGCTGAATCACATTATTTATCTGTAACATTTAATGCTTGTCTGAGTTTGGTCCTTAATGTCTCTTAAATAACACATTTGCTCTCACACCTTCTTAATTTGAGCCTAGGGTGGCATATAAATGGCAAGTCAGTAAATTAAGAACTACTATTGAGCATCATGCATATGTTATAGAAATTCCTTTATTGGCAAAATATTTAAAAGGGTTCAGTATCATTTATTATCCTAATCAACCCTAAAATCCCAAAATCCTTGACTTCTCAAAAACTCAGAATATTTTGTGAAGTAGTTGGCAAAATTGGGGATTTTAGGATTTGGGACAGATGATAGTGGCAATACTGTTTTCGCCACCTTTTCTACGCATAATGCTCTCTGTTAACTATGATTTGCCTTCTTACGCCCAATATACAAGAAACTTGACACCGTGTTACCCCATGAAGCATTTAGAACCAAGCTAAGGTTTGCATGGAACAGTGGCAACGAAAAGCTTAATTCACTCCTTCAAATTCATTTAAAGTTTAAAATTTTCCAATTTCCTTCTTACAAGTATTTGATATTGATGCTTAGATTATGCTTTTAAATCATGTCTATTTTTATCTTTATTGGGAAACTAAATATGTGCTTGAAATTTTTACATGCAACCTTCGATTAGGCCACACTACAATGTCAATATGACATCTATTGAGGTTGGTCATGTTCCTTTAAGTCTTCCATCTGAGTTCTTTTTGCTTGGAGACAAGGCAGGAGCAATAATTGATAGCGGTACAACTTTGGCTTATCTTCCGGATGCAATTTATCAGCCACTGGTTAAAAAGGTAATCATGTCTTTCTAATATCTTCGCCTCAACTACACAATCTGAGAGCACATATATCATATTTCCTTTTTATGTTCTATCTGTTGATTGTTCATTAGATATTATCCTGGCAACCTGGAATTAAACCGGAAACAGTTCATGATGAGTATACATGCTTTGACTACTCTGAGAGGTATGCCAATTAATTCCTTGATAAACGGCATTATACTGTGTCATTTTTATTCGTGGAAGGCAATATTTCCCTATTTTTTATGTTGGTTTTTAATCTTCTCCTTGGGTCTAAGCTTCCCTAATTTTTAATGTTAAAGTCTATTCAAAAGAGTAACAGTCTTTACACCAGAAGGATAGAGCACATAGACCAAGAAGGATATCAACCAAGTATTTGTAAAGCAGACAACATATGATAAATGTTTTCGTTTTCTGATTGTTATTAAAATGTTCACGCTAATCTTCTTCAGCATTTTGCATTATGTAAGAGTTGAGCAACTCTAATTCATATGATATCATTTGCTTCCTTAAACAGTTTGGGATGCTTGAATTTTTTTTAGATAATGAATCAAACTAGAACATAATCATCTTTAATAACGGATCATTTGTACACACAATGGCTAACTTAATATATGCATCACGCACCTATGATGTGCCTTCCGGGCAAGTCTAGAAGATAGTGATAGAGAAAGGAAGATGCTCGAATGGCAGATTAAGCAAAGGTTTGGTTGGATAGGCTAGGGGAAAGTTTTAATATCTTGACATTATACTATCTGTTACAAATTCCAGATACCATATCCCTGTCTAACATTATTGGGAGTTTGAACATGCCTGGAGTCTTCCTTGTAAAATGATCCATGTATACTTGAGAACTTTATGAGCATCTACATATATAGAGTATATGATGTTACCCATTTTTAGTCATGCATGGGGTTGTTTAAAAATACATTTCGAACATGTTTATGGGAGATGATTTGGACACATTTATCATGGCATTGAGTTTAAGAAAGGATTACTATGGATGTGATGCTCCCATTACATTTCTTGTGAGGTATATTCACTTCATATGGGACAGAATCCTGAACTTTTAACTGTTTAATGCAATATAACACTGAACACTGGTTATCCTCTGTTACCTTGGATTTTTTTTTCTCTTTTTTCTTTCAAGATGTAGGAAATTTAGATATTTTGACCTATTTTCATGTCCTTGTAGCATAGGTAATGGAACGTTCTTCATTTTTCTTCTATCACTTGGTTGGCTTGAAGCATTGATTTTCTGAATCATATCTAAGCAAAAGATGTTTCATCCTTTTCTGGCTTGTATCACTGGCAATAAATCAATGCTAAAGCATTTGGCAACTTAATTCCACCATGGATGTATTTTGAATTCCTATTAACTAGTTCCATAATTGAAATTGACTAAAATCAGTAATTCTTTGACGGAACTTGGGATGAGCAAAATGCATGTAACTATTGCTAAATTTTTTCCTATTTCATTTGCATGTTCCAGGGTGTATCTTGGTGATACTTATTATAGATTTTTGGTAAATAGTGTAGGTGAATTATTTTATGATTTTACCTTTCATTTCTTTCATCTCAGATTTTCCATCTCAGGATCTGCTTTCTTAATGCTTGTCTGAGTTATGTGATTCTAGATATCGGCTTATGTCATTATTTTCCAATAGGAATGACTTAATGGAATAGTTTTTGCTTTCTTTGGTTGCAGTGTCGATGACGGTTTTCCTCCTGTTACCTTTCACTTTGGAAGTTCCCTTCACTTGAAAGTTTATCCTCATGATTATCTGTTTCCCTTTGTAAGTATGTTATGCCGTACAAGTTTTGCTTTTGCACTAGTACTTTCATTCTTCAGAGATCAAACATGTGCTTCTATTTGGTTCCCGCTTGTCTGTCCATGGGGTTTTTGGCAAGTTTTATGTGGTAGCAATTAGAAACTGTGGTTATTCCTATAGTTAAAAATAGGATATCCGTAATATAGAGGTCTCTAGCATGAAAGCAATCGGTAGAGAACCTTGATTACAAAAGTCCTGTAAGCTTTGGAAAGAAGTTGGTTGAGGTGGATTTAAATGGGTTGAAATATTTGGCGTTTCCTGCTGAGGCTCAGCAGAATGCTTTTTGATTGTGAAAATGGTCCAAAACTGGAAGTGATCATGTGAATCAGCAAGGAACAAGTGAGAGGGCTTCCTGAAGAGTCCATAAACATAGAGTTGTGATAGAAGGAAAAACCTGATTTGGAATATCAGTTGTTTAGTTTTTTATGGATATCTAATGTTTTCTTTATTCTTTGGAATACTGGCTGATTTCATATTTCTGGCGAGTGATGCAAGAATTTTGACTTTGCCTTTCTGCCTTTGAAGATGAGTTTACAAACTCCTACTACTAGCATACGGTTTTATAGCTGATGGAATCAGACACGTTCACCAATTGTTGCATTGAATCTGAAAATTGGGTTTCTTTTTAATATACTAGCACCATGTATGTGCAATTGCATGTATTGAATATTTTATTTAAATTTTTTATAAAATAATTTTTTTCTTTTTTCTGGTAATAGAGGATAAAAGGTACATTTTATTTGCTATTTAATTATTTTTACAATATTCTAACAAGATGCATGCTTTTACTAATTATGTAAACTATTTCATGGAGGTTATGTAATTTATTTTTACATCTTATGCCATTACATTTTTTATTAAATAACATTAGCATTCAAGATTTTTCAATTGACATAATAATTTCTTGGGATCATTTTAATTTTTTTAAAATAATAATATTCTATTTTTTATTTTTAGCAATGATAAAGATTGCAGTGCATTTTTTACTATTTTGTTAATTATTCTCATGATATTCTAATAAGATACATATTTTGTTTCTTCATGAAAGACTGAATAATCTTCTTTTGTATCTCATGCTATTATGTTTTCAACTTTTCCATAAATTATATTAGTGTTTAAACTTTTAAATTCCCATAATTATTTATTGTGGTTCTATTAATTTTTCCAAGAAGTCCATGTTCGTTTGCTTTTTTTACCCTCTGTCTAATTAATTTATTCCAATAAAATAAATATTTTTTACTGATCATAGAAATATTTTCAGGAATGTTATGTAGTCTATTTTTATAATCTCATGCTATTATCTTTTAGACTTTTTATAAATTATAATTGTAGTTAATATATTTAGTATGCAAAATTATTTCTCAAGTTATTTTAGTTTTTCTGAAGCTATTTTTTTTTAATTTTTCATTGCATTATATATACTTTGAGGTTATAAAAATTTTTAACCTAAGTGGGAGAGTTAGTATATTTTTTATTAAGTAGTTACAAATTATTTTTTATCAGCACCTCAAGTACATGAAATTTCCGGGTGTATCATATGATTCTGATGGAATTACCAGATTATCATAGTCTCAACAGTATGAATTGCAACCTGTTATAGAAAAAACAGTTTTCTTGGGTTTGACCAGTGCTTGAGCTTTCCTTTGTTGTTTTATCAATCTATTTACTTCATATCAGTTATTTTCATGACATGTTAGCACTTATATTGCATGCAAATGTGGGAAATTTCTCTAAACAAGCACTTTCATGGTTGATTCTTGATGATCAGGCAGTAGCATGGACTGCTATTGAACTGGTCAAGAGATTCATGAAAAGCCTGGACTTTTAGGATTTCTGGTAATGCAAAAATGTGATTTACAAGCTTCATCAGTTATACAACAATGAATATAGTAGGACAGGAATAAAGCATAAGCAAGTTATTTAGAATGCTCGAGCTACTTACTTTTGTTTAATAGAATTTGGGAGTGGACAAGGCTATACAGTCCATGTGGATGCTCAGGGGAAGGAGAGAATTCTAAGAAGAATGGGAATCATAGTGAGCTTTTCTATTCTTGAGAAGCCAGTGGGGTTGGAATTGCTCGAAAATAGCTCTCGTCTGGAAATCTTGTAGTCTGTTTTTTAAATTTCTCTTAACCAACTTTAAAGTAAGAGCCAGGCTGTTGTGAGGCACATAATGTTTTCCACCATATTCTGTTTCTTTGTGCTTCTATTGTTCGTTCTCTGCCCTTATATTTGGGAAAAGCTATAACAGTCAGAACCTGCTTGTTGGATTAACCGATGTGGATCTGTTCCCTGTTCAGGAAGGTTTAATGTGCATTGGCTGGCAAAACAGTGGGGGACTCTCTGGTGATAAGAAAAATATTACGCTTCTGGGAGGTAGGCATTTGATTGTTGCTTGTATAACTGTTAATTTGTCTTCCTTCTAAATTGAAGTTTGGATATGGAGCATTTTTCCTTCATAGATAAAGCTTTTTCGTAGATGGATTCGAAGATCTTCAACTATGCAGTCACATCCTTAAATCTAAATCATATGTTTTTTATTTGATTGCATCATGGAAAAAGTAGTTTAGCATGCGTTTTAGACCCTTTTTCTGAGACTTCAAAACAAATGTTAAATCCACTAGAAGAAGATGCAAATCCTTGTACTTTTGACAGCTTCGAATTATTAAAGCACACTTGATGAATTTGATCTGTCCTCATTGGCCATTTTTTCTCTCTCTCTGTGTAAGATATAAAGGAAGGAAAAGAAAAAAAGCACAAGCAGTTGTTTTCTATTTTTTTGGTCCAAAGATAAAGATTGTATATAAAATCAAATAATTAAATTATACTACAGATCTTTCTTGGAGTAGCTAGTTGAAAATTACTTAGCCTCTATAAAGATGGGGCAAGGGAAAGAAGAAAAATGAAAACCAAGTTTAAAAGATTGACCAAAAAGTTTCTTTGTGAGCTGGCTTATATGATACTAATCTGTCCTTTCTGTTTTCTTTACTCATCATCTTAAATCTTCTTTTGTTTGGAAGTAAACCTTCCTATTATTTTTTCTGCAGAGCCTTCTTCTTTCTCTGTTCTTTTCTTGCTCTTTTCCTGTTATGTAAGGAAGAATTGTTGTACTCGGAAGTGCAGTCTGGGTGTGCTTATTGTTAACCTTCAACTGGAAAGCCTGAAAACTCTGGTATTTAAGCCTCTAGATAGGTACATATGCATCTTTACTACTTGGTCTGTTGAATCTGTTGATACCTATTATGCATGTGATTTGTAAAAGAAATATTGCATAAGCTGGGTGCACATGACATAAAGGTCTGCTAGGAGTCCAAGGAACTCTAGAAATAATCTATAAAGATGTATGTCCTTCTGAGAAGGAAACAAATTCCATTTAGATAAATGAGATACACCAACCAGTTGTCGTTAGAGGTATAGTACCAGTAGGGAGAAGAGGAGGATATTATGTCATGTATTTTTTTATAGTATAGCGGGTGATCTTATAAGTTCTATTGAAGTGTGATCCTTTAGATTCTCTCTCTATCTTGCTTTCTCTTTAATGGACTGGTAAATACATGGTTTGCCTCATCTGTCTCTGTATCTAGCAGCTGACCTGGAATCTCTGGGTCCTCTGATAAGTTAGGAAGTTCTCCTAGCCTAATTCTGTACAATTTGGGAATAGTTGTGCTTTGCTGTGTATTACTCGTCCCCCTTTGGTTAGTAGTTGCACATCCGTATGCCAGGTGGATAGAATGCATAGTCTGGAGAGAATATAGTCTAACTAAGTTGGGGTACAGCCTTCACAATTAGTGCAGCAATACGGGGAGTGAGTCCTGCACTAGGTTGTACATAAATGACAGAAATTGGATTTTTGCTTCCTTCCACAGAGATGCAATTTGCCAGCCATGTTTGAGGTAAATCTGCTTTTCCACCTATGTTATCTAGTTGTTACCCACATGTTGAAGCGGGAGCCATGCTGCCATTCTAATAGAGTTCAGCATCTCATGATTTGTAAAATGGATAGGGACTTTCATACAGACCTCTTTGCCTATTCCGGGAATCTTGTCATCCACTCACTATACCACTGAACATGAATCTGAATAGTAGAGCATTATCTAGTGGACTCAAAAACGGTTAATAATATGACAAAGCTTCCCTTCCAAGTCTAGTTGCTCTGAAGCTGTAATACTGGTTGTTCGTTCTTCAACTCGAGTAACATAGTTAAAAAATAGATGAGGCAAAAGAAGCTTCAGTGGGTCAATGTCTAATATAATTTCCATATCCCGCTGAAGTTAATAATTCAGATGTGGTTTGACTAAATGGTACCATGCTTTACCCTAGGAAATCCTATTTTAAATGTTACGGGTGACTGTTGGAAAGAAGACATGGCAAAGGATGCTAGTTGGATGTAACATACAGTAACTGTTCTTTATATTGTTTCCTGCTCCAGACATTGTAGTTGTCTAACTGTTTCCTGAGGTCCATTACAGAGTTGTTTTTGGAATTTTACTGCAGTTAGAAGGAAAATCTAACTAGTAGATACCTTCTCTTTCCTTTGTAGTCTCTTCTCTTTTATTTTATGTAATTATTCTTACTGGCTTTCGTGGATAAGGTTGAAAGTCAAGGTGATCATGATTTCCTCAAAATTTTCTTTCTTATTTTGGGTCTTATATGACGCACTATGCCCTTGTCTAGATGTGGAGTAGTACAGTTTATTGAGGCCATTATGATTTGAAGTGACAGTTAGCAAACTTTGAACATTATCCTTATCCTTCACTCCCATAAAATAAAGAGAAAAAACTTTACTTGAATAGGGATTTAACAAAAAATTCAGTTATTTAGATAAGGGTTCCAGGAAGCTGATACTTAGGTCACTTTTCTGCTAGTGGATGAATAACATTCTCTTGGAGTAGTTACCTGGGCCCTAAGATCTCATCTGGTTGTCAAATGAAACCTTTTGTTTTCTAAACTTATGAATTAAGAAGGAAAGCATGATTAGTTTGTTTTATTACGCCAAAGTCTAAAGCACTTCAGGCACATTTATGTCTCCATCAGTGTTTCTCCTATCCATGGAGATTATTGTAATGTATCATCGTGCAAGCTTTAGTCCCCACATTACCTTCTTTTAGGTTGAAGAGGTCTGTGCATAAAAGAATCTGGTGACCAACTCCCATATCGTTATATGAATCTGGGAAAACAAAATTCATGTACCTATTTTAGATTAAATATTGAGTTAAAAGAGAAAGTATCTTGTGCATCCCTGCACTTTTACGGATTTTTATTGATACAAACGGCAATTGGGTCAAGGGAAAAATATCTTTGTAACTTCTGTCATTCTTGAATAGTGTAACATCTTCAAGTTGGGAACATTAGGGAAGACCACGTCATGGTTTTCTTATCTCTACTTTCCCTACCATATCATCTTGGACTGGGCAATTTTCTGTATGAAATATGTTTTCTCTTTTCTGGTTTTCTTTGATAAAAGGGTTGCTTCACAACTGCATTGTTCAATTTTGATGCCTGTTCATGTTTAGCAATTTATTCAATGTCCCTGGAAATAAATGTTTACTTTGAAAGTGAGTGGGTACTGCATTCAGAGTTTTTCTCTTCGTTTGCAATTTGTAGTTTCATGGTTGCATGTATATATACAAATGAAAACTTCTATTTCCTACAGTTTATGATTCGCTGATATGCTGATCAGTAGCTAACGAATAATATTTTTAATCATAGTTGACAAGGCATATATTTCTTTAAACGCTTATTTTCCCATAAATGTGCTCTTGGCAGTGTCTTTGTCTTCATCCACTAATATGGATTCAACATATAAGGAAATATATATTTCCAATTAGTAACCTATTGTTTGTAAGATGGTAAGCAAGCACCTTTTGGTGTACATTCAAGGAAACAAATACCGAAGAAAAGATTATGAGATCAACTCTATATAAATCTTGAAGCTGTATTTGGTCCTTTCTTTCTCGGTTCTTAAACTTGGAAACTGATCACTCAGTATGATAATCTTATTCTTTATGTTACTCCTCATATCTGAATACTCCATGATACCAAATAGGTTCTTTCTCCCCATACTTGATGAATTTCCTATAGTACACCAATCATGTTGGATTTGATGCCCGGCTGTAGCCGCCTGCTAGATCATGTTTTCAGACATATCTTTAATTTTTCCCATTTCTTTGTCTTCAGATTACTTGATTCTTTTTTTTTTCAGATTTGGTACTCTCAAGCAAACTGGTCTTATACGATCTGGAGAATCAAGCTATTGGGTGGACCGAATATAATTGTAAGTACATGCAAACATGTATTTAGTGATAGCTTTTCATTTGTGATGTGTTCTAATCAAGTTATAGTGTTGCGAAAAATTTTAAAATTTCTTAAATAGAATACCTCATTTGTTTGTAACGTGTTTTCCTTTTGTCTGGAATTAAAATTCTGATTCAACTGACTTATTTCTGTCTTCCTCCTTGCTTAGACGATGAAACACTGTTCTGGAATAATGGCAAAAAGAGGTTTTATCATGGGGAAGTTGGGATTAAGAATCCTATGAATCAAGTAACTTTATTTTCTTGGGTAGAGGAACGTGGTGTATTTGGATTGTTGCTCTTTCCAACAAAATATTTTACTTTTTCTCAAATGTCAACTCTGAACCCACTTTTTTTTCTCACAAAAGTCAGATGAAGACCTTACCAAAATGAATAATGGAGAAATTTTTCAGTTTTGAGTTACAATCCAAGCACACTTTTTTGTTTCCTTTCACTCTATTTTTGCTATTACTTCTATGAATTTAAGGTCTTCCTAATTTCATATCCTTTTACCTTTTACCTTGGCCCCCGGAAAACAAGTAAAGAGTCCTAGAGAAGCAACTTTAGAACTATGATTGTATGTTCCAGTGGATGCATGAATTCCTTGTGTCTTTGACCCTCTCTTTCAGGCTTCTTGAAATTTTGAGCTCAAGCCATAGGGTAAACGTATAGATTTGCATTGTCTAGGCTCTTAATTCTTTGCGTTTTTCAAAACCTTGTAAGTGAACCAAACTGCTTGATTTGAATTTACTTCGTCTCCACTGGGGTTTCAAATTTCAATGGATTGTGGCGAACTGGTTTGCTGCATGCAATGTTAAGATTTTTCTTCTAACCGACATTTGGTTGATTTCAGGTTCATCCAACATTAAATTGAAGGATGAAATTACAGGCTCGGTACATCTTGTAGGTCCTCACTCTATATCTTCCTCCCCCAGTCTCAGCGCCAGAATGGCTTCAATCTTCTTGTTACTGCTGACTGCTGCATGCTTCTTTTCATAAAATTGAGACCGCCTCAGTAAATATTAGGGTTAGTCTTCGGTATAGAAACCTGTTAACCGGTAGAAGATATTTGCTAAGTAAACAACATAAATAAGAGTGGAGTTCCTAAGTTTAGGCGATACCATTTGAAATCAAACTGTGTCCTGTCCCAACTTGGAACCTTAACTAAATGGACTACTTATATACGTATAATATCACAGGTCTTACGAAAAGAATTGTGTACATATAGTTCTTTGTATACTCATTACTCATTTGATTTACGATAAAATGTATACGCGTTCATCTTTTTAACATGTAAAGTTTTCCTTCTAGTAACTTATTTGTCTATTTATTACTTTTAATTTTCTCATAATATAGTGTAACATTCAGGTAATAATAATTAAATATTAGTGTCTTTTTAAAACTTAAAGTTTTTTATAATATACGTCTAGCATGTGCAATTATTGTAACTCTCCAAATTAATTCTTATTACCCTTTATATAACTCCAAAATAATTGTAACTAAATTAGAGTTTTAAGGATGGATTTATATAAAATAATTGTTTGAATAACTAGTGCGCTTTTAGTATCTTATTATGATTAGTCCGTCAAAATAATAATAATTTATTTTTTAAGAGCATTTTAGGCAATTCAAAAAGAAAGAAACAATTAAGTTTAAATTTCTATGACCCTTATCCACACTTTTAATGTGTGTGTGTCTGTAAAAGACCTAAGAGGGGAGAGAGGGGATGAATTAGGTCTTTAACTAATTTTCAAAATCTTTTTCGTTTTGCAAATCATTTGCCTTAATAAAAGCTCTTCTTCAAATTCACATTCACAAATTTCAAGTGTATATGAGATTTAATGGTTGAGATAAAAAGATCAAACAATAAGATCACAACCAATCAATCAACAATTAAATAATAATAATAATAATACAAGTATGTAAACAAGTAAAACTATAAAGAAATAAGCACACGATTTATAGTAGTTCGATCTCTCCAAACATCCACTACATTGAGTCTACACTTAAGGATTTCAATCAATTCACTATATGCTTAAATCAAGAAATGAGCACAGAATTTATAGTGGTTCGATCTCTCCAAACATCCCCAATAATCTCTTTTCAATCTAATAAATAAGGCTCACCCTTATCACAAAGGGTTCATATTACTAGACAACCTAGACCAATCTAATTAAAGGCTTGTTAGCTCTAAGGGTAAATCATGTAGTTTTTTATTAGTTTTGTTTAATGACAAACATTGATAATGACTAATTCATATGTTATTTGTGTGAAAGGATTTTTGGATTAAGAAGCAAAGAGTTCTCATTGCCTTGGAGCTAAAAGTGCTAAGGACAACTCTAGTGTGCTCAAGGATCAAGAATATAGAGCTTGTCTTATGGATTGAAGGCTTTGACGACTCTAGTGTAAATTTACACTTGCTTAATAGGTATACTTTTGTAAACCTTACATGTATTGTTCTTGCAATCTATTGAATACATAAGAGAGTACAAAACTTGTTTTTTAATCTTAAATGGCTTTGAGTAAAATTTTCAATGATCAAGTACCTTGGTATCGGTCTTTGAGTTCAAAAGTTTTTATATGACTTATCTTTTAGTACAAAATGATTTTAAACTTATTGAGGTTGATTTTTAAAAGTTTTGACAAAGTTTGAATAGTTCAGACTTCCAAACTCTGAATATAGTTACTGTTTTTCTAGAGAAATTTGAACGCAAGTTTGGGTACAAGAGGTAAAGTTCGGTCGTCTGAACTTTCCTAGACAGCATGTCACAGTAATGTTCGGACGACAGTTCGGACGTAGAGGATCAAGTTCAGTCATATGAACTCCTTAGAAACTAGTCGTTTTATGACTGTTAAAATTAATTTTCAAAATCTATAAAAGTCATAAACTCATATTTTTGATAACTTTTTTATACTTGAAAAATCTTAACATTCCAAAATCATTTGAAATATTTAGAGCTCTCTTTTGCCTTGTGCTTTCATGTGATCATTCAAGATTCCAAAGACAACACGGTAAAGTGGTGCTAACTTGTGTAATCATCTACCAAGAAGTGATAATATCTCTTCCAAACTCTATTTAATATTGTTATTTACTTGCTCAATACAATGTTATCTTGTAATATAAAATCCTTCGGTAAGTGTGATCCTTGAGTTATTGATTCAATGTTATTTTTAGATATAAAATCCTAGTGTTAAGGTGAACCTTATTAGTAGCATTACAAAAGAGATTGTTTGTGTAAATCCTTGTAATGTGAGCCTCTTGTGTAATTGATTGAATTTGAGCATATAGTGGATTGATTGAAATCCTTGAGTGTAGACTCAAGGTAGTGGATGTAGATCTTGAAGAGATCGAACCACTATAAATTGCTTGTGTTCTTTGCTCTTCATTATTTATTGCTTTGTTTTTGTGTTCATCACATTCTTATTGAAGCAATCGAATATAATATTTCCAAACCAAGTTCATAAAACAAAAAAAGTTTTTGAAAATAGCCAAAGATCTAATTCACCCCCCTTTTAGGTCTTTCAAGGCTCATCCTCATCAAAGGGTTTTATGTTACTATACAATCTTAACCAATCTAATCAAAGGCTCACCCTCACTAAAGGGTCACATAACAACCTGAATCAATCTAGTCAATGGCTCTCCTTTCACAAGGGTTTTATGTCTCTAGACAACTTTGATCAATAGTCAATGGTTCACCCTTCACAAGAGTTTTATGTCTCTTGACAACCTTGTATCAATCACAACAAGAATGTAAAGATAAAGTTTAGAATGTTACCAACACTTCTTAGTGGATAAATACAATAGCTAGCACAACTTCACCTCTTAACTTCGGAATTTTAAATTTCAACATTTGAGCATAAGGCAATTTGAGAGATTTTCAAATAATTTTGATGTAAAACAAGTTAGAGTTTATAGGATTTCAAAAGTTTAAAGTTCTTCTTCAAAATATGAAGTTTGGGGTTTATATTGAGTTTTAAAATTAGTTCCAACGTTTGAAAAACGGCTGGTAACAATAGAATTCAAATGTACTGTTCACTAAATTTGATCGACCGAATTTCACCTCTACGTCTGAATTTTTCTAGAAGATACTGTTCAAATTCGGGCGACAGAATTTTTCCTTCTGCGTCTAAATTTTTTTGGAAAAATGGTACTTACTGTTCACTGGAACATTAGGTATCGTTCATCGAAATAGTATGTAGTATTCACTATGCAAGAAAAATTCGATTGACCAAATTTTCATCTTGCATCCGATTTTTTTAAATTTTGTCAAAACATATTCAAATCAATTCAAATAAGTTAAAAAATATTCTACCCTTAAAGATAAGTCATTAAAGATCTTTTAAGTGCAAAAACTATTGATGAGAACTTAGTAATTCAAGTGAATTCAAAATCATTGAAAGTTTAAAACCAAGTCTTTGTGCATTCAAAAGTTAACTAGAAATCAAGCACTATAAGTTTGAAAACAATCTAGCATAAAGATAATCAGTAAAGACCTCTTAAGTGCAAAAATCGTTGATGAAAATTTGATAAATCAGGTTAGTTCAAAATCATTGAAACTTTTCAAATCAAGTTTTGTTCTCTCAAATACAACTCATAGATTATAAAACTTAAGAATGTAGGATTTACGAAATTTACCTATTAAGCACATGTAACCTACATTCATATCTTCAAAGCCTTTAATCATCTTAAACAAATTCTTCAATCTTCAATCACTTTGACATATTTGAGTTGTTCCTGCATTGTAGCTTCAAGGCAATGAGACTTGTATACTTCTCAATCCAAAAATTCTAGTAACTCATTTTTCTAGTAACTCATTATTCATCTCTTTCTATTTAATACTTTTAATTTTCTCATAATATAGCGCAACATTCAATTAATAATAATTAAGCATTAGTATCTCTTTAAAATTTGAAGATTTTTTATAATATATGTCTAGAATGTGCAATTATTATAACTCTCCTAATTAATTTTTTATGGTCCTTTATATAACTCTAGATTAAATATCAACTTTATCCCTCAAAATATAAGTTTTTCTCAATCAAGGACCTCATTTTAAGGAATTCCACGCAGAGTTCCTGCAAATGTAATGCTTGTGTCAATCAAGGACCCTACAAATGGACCACGAAGCACCTCACAATCAAAGCTCAAGAGTCAACATTTTGGGGCGAAAAAAAATAACAAGACTTTGGATAAAGGTAGAGCAGGCCTTTCCCCATTGTTGGCGCCAAGGTGAATACTAGCTAAATCCATGAACCTTATTTCCCTCCACTTATAACTCCTCTGGACGTTTAGAAAAAGGCAATCCTTGAGGCAATACCTATGTTTTGCATTAGGCCATAGAGGAAGGCAATTGTCGCGTACCAATGTAGGTCAGAACCTCCTAGATAGATTTAAATCTAGGGAGGATGTTCAATCTTGTTCAAGATATGAGGTAAATCTCCATGATCTTTTCTGCTCTTAACCTCAAAATCAACATATTTAAGCATTCTCTATTTCCCTCTCACATTTGCTTTATTCAATCTTGGTAAAAGGCAAATAGGTGTCGATATTTTTAGTGGCTTGACTCACCCATATGCTCAAGAAGTAAAGCTATAATCCTTGGTCTGTTGAGGAAGACTGACAAGTTGGAAGATGCTATTGTTATGCCACAGAGAAGACAAAAGAGGTTGTGGTCAGCTTTGACCCTTTCTTGGCTTATCTTCATATGGAGACTGTGGGCCTAAATTGGCTATATTTTGGAATCTATGTGGGGATGAGAATCTGGGTAGGGAGGAAGAACCAATTGTAATGGGAAGGAAGGGAAATCTAAGGTATTGAAAATGAAGTGCTCCATTATGTATATTCTTGATGTTTGTTTTTATAAAAGGAGACATTCTTGTCCCTTTTTGTAGTTTTCCTCACACTTATTTCTTGTCTCTTTTTATATCGTGTTGTTTGTTTTTACACTTCTTTAAGAAAGAAAAAGTAGATATCTGAAGATAAAATGGAGCTTTTAGGGAAATAGTTTTTTAAGGGAAGATCTGCATTAAAGAGTAAAAAGACACATAACAAAAATTGGAGCAAGAATAAATTAGGTCTGCCAAAGCAGAATCAAATGAAAACTTGTGGTTCAAATATGCTTCCATATGGATTAATGAGCACTAAAAAAAATTTAGCCCAAAAAAAAATGAGCCAACATAGAAGCAATCCCTATTCTACTAACTTAAAGTTAAATAATGTTCTAATACTTGCTCTGTCCTGAATCCTAAACCCAATTATCTCTTTCACAGCAACATACGCCAAAAGCAAATTGTCCAAGGCAATTACAATATCCAAAAAGCTAAGTCATTGATCAACCTGTTGACTACTACTGTCATCAAAGCTTAGCCTAGCTATCACTCTTTTTTTTTTTTTTTTTGGTATAATAGTTGGTTACCCTGCTTGGGAAACAAATGCATGCATAGAAGGGTTTGTCTTTGATGCTAAATTTGATCCTTCAAACTGTAATTGAGATAGGAAGTTGACTATTTAAATAATGCATTCAAAACCTTATCCATTGTAGCCAAGACTACAGTATTACAAAAATTGAGTATAGCCTTTTAGCAGTTGTGGTTAACGGTGCACCAACTAAGGCACTCTACTTTTTACTGGACTTATGCAAAAGGGACAAATAAGATTTCACCAATTGAACAGTTCAAATATTTGGGATAGTCAAATTAGTTTATCTCTAAGGTTCTGCTACACAATTTGCTTCCCTTTTGCCTGCAACTAGGCCTGCAAAAAAGCTAGACATATCATTATGAAAAGTAAATGGGCCACGTTTAATTTGAGCCTAGAAACGGATATACCTGATTAGGCTGTGCACTCTAGTTGGATACTGAATTTCAGTTGAGTTAGGTATTTGGACCAAAATCTTTGCTTTGAGTAGGGTTTTCAGTAAATGCACATTTCATACTCTGCTTTTTGCAACTCCTCTTGTTATGACTTGCCTCTCCACACTTGTCATACTTATTTCTTGTCCCAACTCTCTTGAGCTTGTCGTGATTTAATTGCTCCTGTATCTCTTTTGGATCCTTCTTCCTCATGACCCTAAGTTCGCTTGGCAACCTAGTGACTTATGGAGGCAGCAGTTCATTGTAAGGGGAGGTCACATGTCCTTGTCATGAATTGGGATTACTATGCTATTATATATTTTCATGAATGTTGATCTTGCAAAACATTCATCAACAAACTCTTCAGGTGTAATTCTCAAATAGGAGCACGTTGAAACTGTATGGCAGCAAGGTATACCTGTTAAATGCCACACCCTACAGTTGTAGGTTCTGGATTCCAAGTCCACCATCTTACTATTACTTTCCTTATCAATGACCTCAAATAGCAAACTCTCATTCCATTTAGGTATGTAAGAAGCATACTCCTTCTTTGTGTCATTCAATTTTTTCTGCACAGCTAAGCATAGGTTCCTTGTGTATCTCATTGCTATTTTTTGCTTCATTACTCTTTTCATCAAATAATCTCTAATCATCTCAAGCATGCTTAAAATACGAAGGCTTCTTGCTTCTATGATCTGGTCTATACCATTAAAGCATTCACTTAAGTTATTTAACAAGTGGCCGCATTTGTAGTGTGTTTTGAAGAAAGCCCTGGACTAGCTACATGGAGACCTATATTAGCACCATTGATAAGCAGCTTCATCTAAACCTTTCATCTTCTCCATTACCTTAAGATAATCAGATTCTCTTGTTGCCTTTCTTGCATCAAATAGGAGTCTCTTAAGCATTAACACTTGTGTTTGAGCCTAAAGTTGTTGTACATATGCTTTAGGCAATGCTTGTGTTCTTCATTAGGCAACAACTCCTTAATAGCATTCTGCATGCCTTTTTGCTTATCACTCATGAATATCCAAGAATGATCATTTTCAATCTCCATGTATAGAAGATTCTCCAAAAACCATTTTCATGATGTATACATTTCTTTCTGAACCATTGCATAAGTAAATGGATAAACCTACCCATTCGCATCACATCTCATGGCTGTAAGCAAAATCTCTATTTGACTTTTTAAAAAACATCCATCAAGACCTATGAGTGGCCTAGAGCCCTCCAAGAACCCATGCTTCAAAGGACCTTAGCATATATACAGTCTCTAGAAAATAGCAGTATTATCATCCAAGGATTTAGCCTTTATGACACACGAGCTTCTGAGGTTGCATTTCATAATCTCTACACAATAGCTCCACAACAATATGTACTGCTTCTTTTCAAATCCTAACATCTCAATTGCAGCATCCTTTCTCATCCTACATGACATTGATCTTGACACATCCAACACATGCTCCTTCCTGATGTCATGTTTCAATGTTTTTGCTAGATAATGGGGATTAGACTTGATTCTGTATGCACACTTCTCCATCAACCACCTCTTGCTGACCAGTGGCATGTTGAATGTTCTATTGTAGGTATGGAGAATTAGAGTCTTGACTTGCAAAGTATGCCCCCTAGATGCATACAAAAAAAATCACAGTTCTCTCCACATCTTGGCATCACCTCCTAGCATTATTCTTGCTGAATAAAACCACTTGCCCTTCCTTAATTGCAACCTTGATTATGACTCTTTTGAGGGTTGCAGTATTGTCAAAATTCATGTCAAGAGTAATCATTGGATTTGGCATGTTAGTTTATTGGTTAAACTCCACGTATTTGGGAGAGGCAAACTACTTCCTACAATATTTCTTAGGTTGGACCTCTCCATCACAAACAACCTCATTCTTAGAATCACTGATTATTCCATCTGGATCACCATCCACAGTATTCTAGAGTAAATTTTTTCGACAGACCCAAATATTTTATTAGAATCACTTCCAAGGGCATCAATTTTAACCCTTCTCATTTCTACAAGTTCAACAGTGTCAACAGAAGTAACCTCAAAATATAATTCTCAGCCAAATTTGCAATACCTTCAATATTGACAATGTTATATACTAATGAATCATCAATGACATTGATGGTTAACATATCCTCTACATCTACCACTAGCTTCTCATTCTCATCCTCGAAATCAAATTCTCTACTTCCCTTCCCCTCTGAACCTTCCAAGTCTAAGATAGGAATAGCTTCACTTCTATTTTTTTTTTTGAGATACAATGGATTTGGGTGACATGAATAGGTTTATGATCCAAATGGTCAAAATAAATATCCACTATTCTATTTTTATTTACCCATTTTACAAACTTGACAACTTCAATGTCAGTCTCCAATACCTTCCATCCCTCTCTTGGTATAAAATAATTGTAATTCATAAAACCGGAGCATCCTAGTAATTGGTCATTTCGTTTTGCTCAATTAGAAACATCATATCACTATCATAGTTATCAAAGTGATTGACTTTTCCCCCAGTATAACTTTTGAAGTCATTTTCAATAAATTTTCTATTGTAATACATCATGATTGTATGTCGTGAACTGCCCTCAACTGTGGAAAAAAAGATAAAGTATACAGGTTTTTAAATAAATTACTTTGTCATTACATCTACTTTTACTACCTTGCCTTTATGACACAACAACTCAATTCTTATATTTTTATTCTTACAATCCCTAGAACATGCACATATAATATAGTGTTGACAATAGTTACACACTCAAAGACCAAACTAACTCCTGATACTTTATGCATCTATAAAAGGGAAATATGGGAGGCCCAAAAAGTGCAGGGGAAGGAGACATTTTCAAATTCAATATTCATGACATAAATAGAAGTGGACAAAAGATAGATGTTAAATGGAATAACAAAATATTTAATAACCCACCAGCCACATCACTTACACAACCAATAACAACATTTGATTGCTAAAATCAGTATAGAACATAGCATGATATGCCTACATTTTCATAGACTTACCATACATGGAGCCTTTTTTTGTTGGATCAACATGAAGTGTGACATCTTAGAGGAACCAAGCCATTTTCTTACCTTCACAAAATCTAGAAAATTGTAGATTGAAATGACAATTCTTGCTCTAAAAGAGGTTGACAAAGGTTGTAGTTCTAATTTTCAAAGATTGGGTGTCGATTGTATGAGTCTAAATCACTTCACTTAACTTGTCTTTTCATCTCCCTCTTAACCCAAGGTTATGCTAACCATATGAGTTAGAAGTTGAGGGAAATAAGGTTCATGGATTTAGCTGGCATTCATCTTGGTGCCAAAAATAGGGGAAAGGTCTGCTCTACCCTTACCCAAAGTTTTGTTATTCTTTTTTGCCCCAAAAAGTTGGCTCATTGGGCTCTAATCATGAAGTGCTTCACAGTTCGTTTTATAGGGTCCTTGATTGGTATAAACATTGCATTTGCAGGGACTCTTTATGGACTTCTATAAAATGAGGTCCTTGATTGGGACAAACACATATTTTGAGGGATGAAATTGAAATTTATCATATAACTCCAAAATTATTGTAATTAAATTAGAGTTTCAATGATAGATTTATATAAAATAATTGTATTGCGCACTTAGTGTGCTTTTAGTATCCTATTATGCTTAGTCTTTCAAAATAATAACATTCCATTTTCCTAAGGACATTTTAGGCAATCCTAAAAAATTAGAAACAATAAGTTTAAATTTCCATGATCTCCATCTACACTTTTATATAGTATAGATAGATAGATTCAAAACTTTTTTCTTCTTCCTACCCCTATCAATAGTCTTCCTTCATAAGTAGGTGATGACACATTCATCAGAAATAAAGCGCCATTTTTCTCTATTCCTTTTGGAGCATGTGACCTCACTATGCCGGATGTGCCTCTCTAAACAAGCTTTAAGGACCTTGTGCATATTATAATGGAGATTGAAAGTAAGGAGGAATTAGTTGTCTTCGCCTCTATTCTTTGGCACATATGAAAGGCCCTATACAACTTCATTTTTTACGAAAAAAACTCCTTCATCAACACCATCTACACTGTAGTAGAAGAGTTTTTGTAGGCAACGTTAAACTTATTCGTACACATGGAAAGAAGGATCTCAATAATAATGCATGTGACAAAGGGAAGATTTGTGAAGATCAACAATAATCAATCAAGAACATCATGGTAGCCTTTGCAATATTTGTATACTATTATTTTAATCGTTGAGATATCTTGTTTCCTTTATACAATTTTATTCTTTTTGTACATTAGGTCTCCTTTGCAAAATAGAGTTACATATTTATCATTGTCTGCTTCTCTTTGTGATATGAAATTACAGAAGCTTGACTTTTTTCTCCCATTTTCTTTTATTCTCTTCATGGTATCAAAGTTTCCTATTAAGGTTCTTAATCGAGTTTTTTTTTTCTCTCTTGATTCTCTTCTCTTTCTCCAGTATGGCTAAGCTGGAAATTACTTAGATTAGTCCATATTTTATTCATTCCAATGAAAATCCTTCTATTGCTCTGGTTTCTCTTCTCGTAAACTCTGGTAATTGCCACTCTTGGTCCAGAGCTATGTGCATTGCTTTGGTTTTGAAAAACTAATAAGGTTTTATTGATGAAACAATCATTTATACCATTAAATTATTGGTCCTATTTTGTCACACATCCTGTGCTTTTAATCAATCTTACACCAACTCTTTTGCTTAAAAATAAAATGCCATACGAAGTGTTATTTTCGAAAACCCTACCATTTTATTCTCTCAAAACGTTTGGTTCATTGGTTGGCTTCTGCATGAAAAAATTCTCAAGGAAGATCCAAATTCGATGCCCGAGGCCGTAAGGCTGTTTTTCTTGGTTTTCCTCCAAATACAAAAGGCTTCATTCTCTTAGACTTTAACACTAAAGAGATTTTTATCTCTTGGCATGCCATTTTTCATGAAAATCAATTTTCATATTTCTCTCTCTCAATTTTCCTGTCTTTCAAACATCACATATCTTTCTCATTACCTCTTCCTTATCAAGACTTCTTAGATATTCTCTTTCCATCACAGAGAATAGGCAACATAATTCTTCTTCCCTACCAATTTCAAAAGCATTATCTCACTACTCCACCTCACCAAATCATCCTTCATCTCCACCAAATATTTAACAAAACTCCACTTCTATTATTTTTTTTTGATTCTTTACATTTCACCAAATTCACCTCCTATTTCTACTCTTGCTTTTCGATGTTCTACTCAGGTTAGCCAACCACCACTCTACTTAAGAGATTATGCTTGTGCTATCTTGCACAATTCTCCTATTCCAAATGCTTCTTCAACTCCACACTTATTATCCTCTACGCATGCTTATGATTAATTATCCCTATTCACTATTTATATGCTTGCCGAAATTAGTGCATTGGAACCCAACAATACCTAGACTTTGATTCCATTGCCTGTCGGTAAATAACCTATTGGTTGTAAATGGGTTTTTCACATTAATTATAATGGAGATGGGTCATTGGAGCGTTACAAGGATCACATGGTGGCAAAAGGTTTTACCCAACAAGAAGGCATTGACTTTCTGGAAAAATTCTTCGATAGCAAAAATTACCACAATATGGACCTTGCTTGCTATCTCTACAGTTCAAGGAAGGCATTTGGAGCAACTTAATATCAGTAATGCCTTTTTTCATGGTGATTTTGATGAGAAAGTTTACATGCAATCTCCTCTTGGTTATTCTTGCCCTCCCAGTTTTATATGTAAACTTAACAAATTTTTGTATGGTCTTAAACAGGTAAGTTGACAATGGCACAACAAATTGAAACATGCCTTATATTCTCAAGGCTTTCGTTCAATTCCTAGTAACTCCTGCCTTTTTGTGCCATTTTTCTTCCTTATCTTTCATCGATGTTTTAATATATGTCGGTGATGTCATTCTTGAAAGAAACAATATGGTCGATATTACTAGTTTAAAATCCTTTCTTCATTGCCAGTTCTTCATCAAAGATCTTGGGAAGGCTTAATTATTTTCTGGGTCTTGAAGTTGTACATTCTTCTTCTGGCATAAATACTTTCCAACGTAAATCTTCTCTTCAAGTACTAGAAGACAAAGGATTCTTGGGATCTCGGCTTATCTCCACACTCATGGATCCTAGTCATTCACCTTCTCAAAATAATTCCCTAGTGTTGGCTGAAAATACTGCTTACTGAAGACTTATTAGCAAGCTTATGTACCTTACCAATACTCTCATTTGAACATCAGCTTCACCGTTCGAAGGCTCAGTCAATTTCTTCCTTGTCCCACTGAACTCCATCTTTGCAGTATTTAAAAGGGACACCTACACTTGGATTATTCTTTTCTACTTCTTCCTCTCTTGATCTTAAAACATTTTCAGATTCTGATTGGCTGGTTGTCCAAATACTCGATGATCTGTTACCAGTTATTGCATGTCTCTCGGTGATTTATTGATTTCCTGGAAATCCAAGAAATAAACCACTATGTCTAGAAGTTGTTTTGAGGCAAAATATTGGGCAATGGCTTCCTATTGAGACTTACAAGTTAATATTCTAAGTTTTTTCCATTATATTGAGACTGTAAGAAGCTATCCTATTGAAATCGATGAGAATCAAGCTATTGCAGCAGGTTGAGTCTTTGGCGATATTAAGACTGCCATAAAAAATGTTTATGCCACTCGAAAAAAGAAACCCAAAACAGTATTTCTTAATTCCATAGAGATCATGGAAATGATACAAAAACAGTTCCATGATACGAAGTGGAAAATTAAAGAGGCTATTCGGTGAGAGCAGCTTAAAGATTTTATAGACACCCATGCCAATCGACAGGATAAAGAAAAAGTAGAGACATGTGTTGTAATTGAATGAAAACCCACTGATGACTAGGGTATCAATGTTCTTGTCGAAGTTCTACCACCTGAGCGGCAATGAATTTAAGAGGACTAGCCGTTGGTTATCTCCCTTGAAATCGGAGACTATATGGTACTGCGAATGTTGATAGACATCGGAAGTTCAGCGCCAATATCCTATTCAAGAACACTTTCGAAGAGATGGGCATTCTAATTGAACGAATAACCTTTGAGGAAGTCCCGTTCGAGTAGGAGAATTCTATTGGTTCAGTAGATCTACCAATTCGAGTAGGGAAAGTTTATTGGTTTAGTAGATCAGCCAGTTCAAGTAGGGAAGTGGTTTCCATGGCTAAATTCCTTATGATGTCAATGACATCCACTTATAATGTTTTGTTCAGATTTCTAGCACTGAATAAATTTAAAGCAAAGATTTTGACCGCCGAGCTAACTATGGAAACACTCACTAGACGAGGATACCATGTACTGAAAGGTAAGTTGGATGAGGTGCGAGTATTACTCAATTAAATCACAAGAATCTGAAGATAAGGACTATGAGCTACATGCAATCGAGGGTGGCGATCAATCCCCAAAAAATAGAGCTGGAAGGAGAGTTCGAGCTATATTACACAGATCCTATGAAGCCCAAATAGTAGGTACAAGTTGGGAAAGAATTTTCTGAGGATATAAGTTGTAAACCGAAAGAAGTACTAGCAATGTATCAGTAGGTGTTTGCATGTAGAAATGCAGATCTTGGCATAGTTCCCCGAATGATCGCGAAAGCCTCAATCGGTATTCTAGAAGAAACGAGCCTTTACCAAACAATGGGAGGACATCATACAACAAGAGGTGTGTGACTTGCAACCCACCTAGGATAATAAAGCCCATTCACTTCCCAATATAGCTTGCAAATCCCATGGTTGTTACAAAAGGTAATGGAGGATGGTGTATGTGTATTGATTTCACGGATCTAAATAAAGCTATTCCCAAAAAAGTTATATCCCCTTTTGCAGATAGATCAGTTAGTTTATGTAATAGTTGAGCATGATGTGCTATGCTTTTTGCATGCTTATAAAGGGTGGTATTATCAAATCCTAATGGCTGAAGAAGAAATGGATAAAACATATTTTATAATAGATGATGGTATTTTTTGCTACATCAGTATGCCTTTTAGGCTAAAACACATGGGAGTAGATTTTTAGGAAATGGAAAACAAAGTTTTTGCTAAGCAAATTGGGCAAAACATGGAAGTTTATGTTGATGATATCATTATCAAATCCAAGAAGATGCAAGACTTAGCATTATATATGCAGGAAATGTTTGAAACATTGCAGCATGCGAGTAACAAGTTGAATCCAAAAAAGTGTACATTTGGGGTTGGGTCAGGCAAGTTTCTGGGATTTATCATGTCTCATAGGCGGGTTGAGGCTAGTCCATAAAAGATACAGACACTCTTGGATATAGAACCCTATAGTACAGTCAAGGACGTACAAAAGCTAACTGTGAAAATGGCAGTTGTGACCCATATTCTAGCCAAACCTATGGAGAAAGGGTCACCCTTCTACTAGATCTTGAGAAACAAGGCCAAATTTGAGTAGACTTAAAATTTCAAGAGGCCTTTGACAAACTGAAAAAGTACCTTGGTCAACCTCCTCTCTTAGTAGCCCCTCAGAATGGGGAAATGTTGCATCTGTACATGGCAATCTCTGATGCGGTGGTTAGTTCAGTATTATGTGCCAAAAGAGATAAAGTTATGAGACTGGTATACTATGTCAGCCATGTCCTGCATAGAGTGAGAGAGCGATCTCAACACTTGAAAAGTATATATTTGCAGTAGTCATGGCTATGAGAAAGCTTTTGCAAAGTACGACATTGTTGAACAAATTCTTTCAAGACTAAAACACTTCTTGGCCAAAGTTTGATTGCATGTATGTGTGATGCTCATTCCGATACGATTTATAAACCTTTCTGGGCTTGTGAAGTTCACTCACTACTATTTTGTAAATGCATTTGAAAGTGATTTTGACAATGAGACTTGTGAAGAGGACTAGTAGCAAATTGGAGTTTATATTATTATATTTAGCTATTTTTCAATAAAGTTACTCTTAGCAGGTTTAGAATCTTGTTAGTTTTTACATGATGTAAGTAATTTTATGGAATTTTCTTGTAAAAAGATTATTTGTTAGTGAGACTTTATCATTTTGGAATTGTACTACGAGTTCTTTTGGAGATGTCACATGTGTTTTAGCTTTGACATTCTTATTTCATAAAAGCATTGTCATGTCAAGTTTCGATTTTGGAGCGTGAGCATGACAAAAGCAATTATGATTTGAAAAGAAACTAGAAACAATAATCGGATTTAGCTCAATTATGATTTGAAAAGTTGCCATGGATTAAGAGCAAGGAGAGAACAAAGATAAGATAGAAAAGATTGAAAGGAAGTTTGAATTTGCTGGAATTCTTTTATTTTTTTAAAGTTATTCGCTTGTCATAAAAATCAGAACTAAAAAATTAATTATAAAAAAGAAAATGAATAGTGGACCAATAAAACTTAATTTACTTCTTAAGTATATTTTTTTTGGACTATATTTTCATACATTCTTTGCAATATTTATATATTTATGTATGTTATATTTCATTCATTTGATATATAATTCTAGTTGTTGACTTTGAGTAGTTGAGCTATTTATTGTAAATCTCAAATAACGTACACTTTGCCCAAAAGAAAAATGTAGGACAAACTTAAGTCAATGATAGTTGCTTAATTCACTTGTAAAATAAAATGTTCTTTCGTTCACATTTCTTCCGCTTAATGCATTAAAAAAGTCGAACGAGATGATGATTAAATTGGATAGAAGTATTCTTACCAAATAATAGATAATGAATTTTATTCGCATCTCTTGTTCTTTCGTGTATAAAACAAGAGAAGAAAAGAAAAAAAGAGATTTATAATAATAACCCATTTTTCTTCATTTTCATCTCCTTTTTCTTTGAATGGAACTTTTGGACAATGAAAATGAAATAGAAGTACAATTCATAGTCCCTCGCATTGCATTAAAGTAGCTGTCACAGAAACCAAGCATTTTCCAAGTAGATGGATGTATATCAAATCACCTAGATTAGTGTCTTTTCTTTTTCTTTCTTTTTTTTCTTTTGAGGGGGTGGGCGGACGTGGGAGGGGAGGGGCGGTGGTTATAATATAAAACAATATTAATGGTTGTTAGTTTCTAGTTGGACTCAATAAACAAATGTTCTGTCACTGTCTTATGTCCAAATCAAGGATTTTTGTTGTTATTAAGGTAGAATATTACATTAACGCTTTTGTTGCTTTATAATATGGATGAGCATATGGTAGTTGTCCACTAGAAAACTTAGTAAAAAGTATACATAATATTAAAGCCCAAGATATATCATATTATAACATCCATAATATCAAAGTTTTCCAGAATTTTTATTATAAAAATCATTGAGAGGATAAATTATACCAATAAAATATATGAAAGACGTGAAGTCTGATGTAAATGTTAAGAGATTATTTACCCAAACTTTATAATTGTATTGTTTGCTGAACATTTTAAGTTTTGTTTCAAAAATCTTATTTGTTTAATGATGTCAACTCTTGCCAATAAAAAGAAAACGAGTTTTCTAAAATTATCCTTATAAAAATCAGTGAGAGCATAGTTGATATATATCTCTTTTAGAAAATGGCAATAGAATATTAGAAAGATGTGAATGCTCTTGCAAATGTTAGAATACTCTTTCACCTTAACTTTATGGGTTTGTTTGGTTCAAGGATTTTGTAATGGAAAAGAAAATATTTTTCCTTAGAAAAGGTTTTCCATGGGTTGGTTGCGAAGGAAAACGCTGAAGGTTTATAGGTATATTTTTAGATTCTTTTTAAGAATTGATTTGAAATAATGTGTCTCAATATATGCTTTAGTCAAATTCAAAATTTTTAGTCTTTAAAAATATACTTCAAAATGTTTTATTTCAAAATAGTATCTATAAATCCTTCAAGAAAAAGAAAAATGTTTAGGCTCTGATCTATGTATCAAACTACTTTCAAAACCATCAAGTTAGATGCATTTATGTCAAAGTATTTTTACTAGTATACAGAATTTCGAGACGAGTCAATATGATAGTGACTAATTACTATTTACCTAACAACTAGGGATAATGACTTTTTCTACTTTACAGTTAGCTAGAATCACTTTCTCAAAAATAGTCAAACTGCACTTTTTTAGACTTACACAAAAATATCAAAAATATGTTATTAACCATTTTTTAGGCAAAAGAAATAAGTTGGCTTTTTGTAAAAGAATCAAGCTAGTACGACTGAAATTCACATGATCACCTATACCTTACAAAAGTTAACTTTTCTGTAAAAGAACTTTTTAATTTTTGAACAAAGCTTGATCAAAGCACCATTTGACTGAATTATTTTTTTATCTTTTCATAGGATTTTGTATTTACTAAAAATGTAACCTTTGTACTCTTAGATCTTTAAGAGATAAGTGTGTTTCTCAAAGGAGTTGAGAGTTCTTCAAGAGCTGAAAGTTGAAAGCTAAAAACTAATAGAGGCAGAAAAGAAGAAAACATGCAAAGTGTGAAAGCTTTAATTTTTTTCATCTTCATCTCTTCACGGTTCACAAGTACCAATTGTTAACTTGTGCCACCAAGGTCGAAGAGATTCTTGAGTAGAAAATAGTTCCTAGATCTATTGAAAATCTAGAGATATAGTTGATAGATCTATTGAAAACTAGTGGCGATAGTTGTTGCATCTATTTGTAAAACTAGTGTATTACAACATGAGAGTTTTTTGGGGTGTAAGATACTTAGAGTTGTATGGTTTGATCTTCACCATTAAAAAGATTAAGTTAGTGAAAATACTTGAGATGAGATTCTCAATGGGTGAATAAAGGCATATTTCCTATCCACTATAAAAATCCTCATGTCTCTTTTCATGCTTGCCTTGCTTAACTTTCAATGTTTACTTGTTTTAACCATTATTTGCTTTCTATTTGGCAAACATATTTTCTGAAAAAATGATCAAGTTCAAAGTATACTCTCAACATAATAGAAAGACATACTGAAATGTTTATTTATACAAAATTACAAAAACTATTTTTCAAACTGTATGTTGAAAATAATTAACTTGATAGCTCTGTGAAGCTATTTTTGTACTGCAATGAGTAGTTTGTTTATTTTCGTCAGTGCATCTTCCAAAATAATAAAAAATTGCATATTAAGTCTATTAAAAATCTTATTAGTTACTTAAGCTAATATTAATTAGAGTTAGCTCAATTTGAAAAAAATAGCTTGATATTGACTCTAGACTTCAACTTTTATTTACCAACCAACTAATAGCACATCAACTTTTATATTTTTAATTCTGTTTTAAATAGGTTAATTTTTTATAAAGTCTAATTCACCTCGTCTTAGACATTATTAGGACCTACATCCATTAATCAAAAGCAATAAGAAAGGTCGAACACGGTTTTACGGCAAGAATATTTGTTAAAGCACAACCTGCGCATACAGTGCAACCCTTAGTCAGTAACGGTGACCAACAATTACATGGAAGTAGAAATTACACTATTGGACTTCAACATGAGTCCATAAGTTTGAACTAATTAACTATTGCACAAATTTGAACATTCAAGTTGCTTTTACAAAAAATGAAGACCAACATTCACTACTATTATTTGAAAAAATTTGGTGGATCAATTATTTCTTATTGATATTAATTTCCTTTTATATTTCCATTTTCAAAATCCGACAAACCAAACAAAAGAAATTAATTTCTTAGAAATTAGTTTCCTTTTTTTCAATATTTTATCTAGTTAACCAAACAATGCATGAATTTTTAATTTCCTGAAGATTTTATTTTCTTTTTCTTCATTTTCCTTTTACATAATAAAATCCTTGAACCAAACAGGGCATATGGTAAGTGATATTCTCACTTCTATTTTCCACTTTCACCCCTTCCTTTTTCCCTCTCTCTTTTTTATAGACAAAAGAACTCGCATAGTAATAAAATCAACTGACTCCACAAAAAATCAATAGACTAAATTACCCTCTTCACACAAAATAAAAAGCAAAAGGAATCATTGTGAATAAATCATTAACTTCTCGTTATTTCTTTAATTATTATTATTTATTTAATCTTTTCCCACAAATGTTTAAATACATAAAAAAAACATGTGAGTACGTAGACAATTAGCTGTTGTTATGGAAATATCAATGCCAAGAGAAGGAAGGGTAATTAAATATATTGATAATTTGTGGGATCAGTTAATTTTTTTATTATAGATATTAAAAAAAATAGATAATTGTATTGTTTGCTGATCAATGTAAATTTCATTTAAAAAATTCTAATTGATGCATTTGGTGGTGACAACTCTTTGCTGTTCAAGCGAAATTTTATCTGTGGTAGCAAGAATATTTTAATATTTAATTCTTATTTTATTATAAATACTTTTTTCAATATACCTTCAACAAACTTACTAAGCATATTAGAGGGAGAAAATTAATTGATGGACTTTTTTTTTGGTGAATATTGCAAGATTAGGGACCTTTAGAACAAAGCTGGACTGCTCCAAAAATTAGCAGGTACCATCATTCACAGCCACCAAGGAGCAGGGAAAAGATAAAGAATATAGTGGAAGATATATTAATTTTCCTTTTTCAAGAAATATAGTGGACATATATTACATTTCTATGTCTGAAAGAATTTATTTTCTAAATCAGTATTTTTTCATAAATTAGAAAAGGAGAACGCGATCGAAATACTAATCTTTTCACTGGATAAGAAATGCTTTTACTAATTAAATTACTACATTGTCACCTAAAAATAAGCATATTTTAATTGCTATCACAAGTTTAGATAATCTCCTAAAACAATATGGTAAGTGATTATGTGAAAATACTTTATGAAATAAAATACTTTTAAGCCTTTCCACCCTCAGTTTGGAAGCCTTCCTCAGTTGGTAATGTAAACGTCAATGTGGATGGGGGCATGAATTACAATGAAGGCAGGTATCGTTTTAGGAAAATGATTATTGGCTCAAGTTAAGGTGGATTTTTTTTGGCTCAATTGGAAGATAAAATTAGCCACATAATAGGAAAAAAAACAAAATTATTCTCAATTTATCAAAAAAGTCTTTTCGCGCGAAATTACCTTTTACTCCTAAGTAAATTTTAAAAATTATTAGCTCAATTGAATCGTTTATGCTGTCAATCATTTTAAGAGATGGTGAGGGCATGATCATGGCAAGCATATCATGCCATTACTTGCTCTGAGCACTGTGAATTACTTGTTCTAAATCACGGGCTAGGGTTTGCAAAATGCCTAGGTTTTATGGCTTTGGAAGTCGCTATTGCTATGGTCATGTACGTCTTTTTTACAGGTTTTGAAAGTTGCTGTTGCTATGATTCTCCACGTCCTGTGACATGCAAGATCAAATTTAATTCGTAAGATCCAATTTGAAATTTAATTTAACATATAATATTTTTATTTTATAAATATATATTTTTTACAAAAATTTATAATTTTTGCAAATGTTAGACCATATTCAAAATTTGATTCGACAGACTAGATTTTGTATTACACATGCGGAGGAGAAGTCGCACGTGCAGCACAGTAACCGGACTCCTGGGAAGTGGGGAGTGATGCTGATTGCTGTGTTTTATATTATAAGGCGACTCAATGACTAGGCAGAAGGTCTTTCTGTTGTTGGGCAATTAATCCAAGAGACTACTAAGCAGCTTATTGAGTTATGTGATTCTTGTAATGTTTCTTATATTAGATTATCAGAAAGCGTTCCTGCTTTGCTTACATACTCGCTAACCAAGGTATTCACTTATTGATTCATCAAAAACAAAAACAAAAACAAAAAAAGGTCTTCATTTATTGATTCATCAAAAAGAAAAAAAAAACAAAAAAGGGCTTCATTTATTGATTCATAAAAAAAAAGGTCTTCATTAATGGATTCAACAAAAAAAGGGGGTCTTCATTTATCGATTCATCAAAAAAAGAAAGAAAGAAAGGGTCTTCATTTATTGATGGGTAATGCCATTTTTTATGTATTGCCTGCAACTCTTGCAGATTTTTCTGGTTAATATATAAACAAATATATGACCGCATTTTCCTTCAAAAAATAAATTGAACAATTATCTTAACGTGCATCGGAGTATAAGTAGTTTTTTTAATGCTATTACAATTAAAATTTTTTAATTTTTTTCTGATACATCAGTACATGATATTTAAGGGTGTGATCGGACGAAGTTTAGTTTTAAAATTATTATATTGAGTTTCATAAATATTA
Organism: Rauvolfia tetraphylla; assembly: GCA_030512225.1. Taxonomy (NCBI): domain Eukaryota; kingdom Viridiplantae; phylum Streptophyta; class Magnoliopsida; order Gentianales; family Apocynaceae; genus Rauvolfia; species Rauvolfia tetraphylla. Next base: position 1,407,262 of record JAJQKT010000053.1, read on the forward strand.
AATTATTTGTAAAAGGTAATGTAAGTTTCATACTTAAAAATTTAAATTTAATTTTGAAATAAAATAGTTCCCAAATAAAGTCTTAAAGAATTAGCGTTATTATTAATAATAAGAAATATAATAATTATACAGTGGTTCAAAGAAAATAAAATATAAAAATACTAATAATAGTAAGAAATAAATACACAAACAGTAGTTTACTTCATAGCATTTCATCCCTATCTTTAAATCAGATAGATAAGTGGAACTTAGTTTTACACTCTTCTTTATTAATTAATAATTTTAAAAATTATAAATAAATGAATAATTTTAAAAAATTTCCCTAAAGAGATGGAACACAGAGAGATAGTCCTGTATTTAACATTTCGCATTCTTTGTAATAATTTTTACAAAATTTTATTTTAAATATAAATTTTATAAAAGATGATTTGAAAGATTAATAGTGTGAGTTTTATATTTGAAATTTTATGTTTAATTTTAAAATTAAATCCCGTTTAATCGAAGAATAAATTTAATCTTGGTAGGGTACAATAAAGGGGCCCCACTTCTGCATACTAGATCCCACTCCCAATACCATATATGTCGCTACATTTGGCCCTTTCCCAAATGCGGCCATTGTGGAGTTCGGATACAAACAATGACGATGATTCATTGCTACGACTGCAGAATTTAGGATTTACATGAAGCCCATCACAGCATCAGCATGCGCGCTTTGTAATCCACAGATTACTATTATATAAAACCCTTCTTTCCATTCTATTGACCCCCTAATTATACCATCAAATTATCCAACTCACTACTGCTCTGCTTGTTTCTATAGCGGTATAATCAGCTCGGGGACCCACGACCCCTTATCTCTGCGGACTCCTAGCCCCACTTCCAAACCCCGGACACCTGGTTCTGATTCTTCTGAAATGGGCTGGCTGAATTTCTAGTATTTGCTGGGTTGTTGTTGTCGTCGTTTACAGCTAAGTAAGGTGATAAACCTGAATAGAATAGCTTCCTTCTTCTTCGCTTCACGTACTGCTCTGCAAAAGCTCTTTTTCCTCCTCCGTTTTCAGTTTTTTTCACTGAAATACAGACAGATAGAATTGTTCTTGCCTGTTTTTGGTTCAGAATTTCAAGAAATTCAGAGCCCTCTTGCCTTTTCTGAAGGTACATCCGGGTTCATCGTTCTGCTCCTGGGCGATTTTTTTTGGTGGCGGGGGGTGGGGTTCATGCATCGGTTTAGCTAAAAAGAAAAAAAAACGAATAGGTAAAACGCGATTTTTTTGGGGGCTAAATGTAGAAAGCTTGAATTTTTTTTCTCTCCTATTTGCTTTCGCTTTTGGGTTTCTGGTTCGTTCTTTAGTATTTTTTTTTGGGAAGGGTGTCATGAGGCGGTCAATTGGGATTGGAATTACAACTGTGCAAGGTGAAGCTATAATTCATGGAGTTCTCTATATTGTAGCTTTCTGCGTTAAATTTAAATGGATGATGTTTTAATTCCCTTGCTTTCTTTTGCATGTTCTATCATTAGAGCTTGCTGCAATTTTCTGCCGATTCTTGAAATCTGTTCAGCTTTGATGTGGGGCTTTCTTCATATTTGATATGAACGCCAACCCACTCCCCCATCCCCGAGTAAAAGTCAAGATTAAAAAGGATCTCTTTTTCCGTTTCCTGTTTTTATAAGCTCTCTGGGGTTTGGAATTGAATTGTTTAAAGATATCATTTTGCTCATCTTAATTGTTTGTTCTGCAGGATTAACATAAAGCAAGGGAGATAAGCATGCAGAACATGCCCTATGTCTATCGGAGCGCTGAACAATTGAATCGCATGGAGGAGGATGGAAACGATGCTGATGATTCCATGGATGATGTTGATGGGGAATACAATGCTGCCGCTCAAGGCACCAACGGTGATGATTATGATATGGTTGGTTAACTAAGTTAAATAGGAATATTTGTACTTGGACTTTTTTTTATGATGATAGTTATAGAGAGATGGCTTACTTGCGTAGAAAAGTTTGGGCTCATTATTCTGTTCTCTCTCTGTGGTTAATAAGCATTGTTCTTACAACTTTTTTGTTTGTATTCAGCTTACACAAGTGACTGATACATCGGCTGCACAAGCAAGGAAAGGGAAGGATATACAAGGGATTCCATGGCATAGACTAAATATAACAAGAGGAGATTACAGATTGACCAGGATCTTGCAATATCAGAACTATGAGAATATACCCTCATCTGGGGAGAAAGTTGATAAGGTATGTTACTTTAGCTTCAAGTAGATATTTTTCCCTTAACAATTTACTCATGTTGTTTGTTAACAACTGTTTTTCCGGTTAGGGGTGCATGTCAACTGCAAAAGGTTGCCAATTCTATGATTTCTTTCACAACACAAGATTGGTGAAGCCTACTATTCTTCACTTTCAGGTATTGTAATCGTATGACGGTTTTGCATCTTTTGTTCTTCTTGGGATGTATTCGCTAGATTTGGATAACTTCAACCGCTTTGCAGTAATTGAACTGATTTCCTCTCTTTATTTTCCATTAGTCTATTTAAGTATGCACTCTTGTTGCTGGTTGGTGGTTGTCTTTTCTGCAGTCTGTTGTTTAATTCTTCTGTAGCCCTTTCTGGGCATTCCCTCCCCTTGGACATGGTGCTCCAAATCGTCCTTCCTTAGCTAAGGTGGCTCTTTTCTGTATGGAAGTTGTATTTCCTTCTATATCACTTCTGCTTCTTTTTTTTTTTTTTTAACATATTTATGATCTACATAGTTGCATCAGAATTTTCTTTTGCTCTTAAAAATTTTAATCTTGTTGCTGTAATCATTTATATTTTTTAACACTTGAGGTTCCTCAGGAATTTTTCTTTTCGGGTTTGGATATATGACCACTTGTTGGTTACTGTGTTTGGACTTTAAACTGTATAATCTTCCATATCCTTGAAATCAATACAATGAATTAGATACATGATTCTTGTTACATCTTTTCTCTGTTTAGATATGGTGAACTCAATAAAGGTTAAGACAGAGAAAAGTACTAATTTCTATTGAGAGAACATATTGTTGGAATTGGTTAAGAACTACCCAGAATCAGATGTCCACTGTTACTATAGATGAATAGTGCAACAGCTTTTGGTCGTCTCTTCCGTGAGCACAAATTAGAAATTCATTAATGCATCTTTCTTGCTGTTAGTTTCCAAACACAACAGCCTTCCTACGCTGTTAAAGAAAGTATCATCTGAAGAGAAAGAATAATTATATTTATCAATATTCATGGATTTTAATTTCTTTTTCTGTCTCAATGGTGCTAGACACCATCCATGCTATTGATGTTGCCTAAACTGTCTCTTTGGTGGCCAAGCACATTTTGGTGTTGGTATCAATGCTTTTGTGGATTTTTTATTTATATTTGAATTTGAATTTTGACCGGTAAGTATTCTTGAAGCTTTTGTCAAGCAATTTCCTTACCGTGATACATGTCCTTATTGACTTAGACCTAGTTAACTCTAACATACCATCTAGACATTCATTATGTATATTCTCTCTCAAACTGATATATATTTTTTTGCTTTTACAAGTACGTATTATTTTTTTCTCCATGTATTTATACACAGCTCCACATCTGGTAATTAATCTATGCGTTGTTACTTTTCAAAGATCAATGCAATTTTCTGTTTACCGTTTAAAGTACCACTGAACTATTATTAATCAAAGATATTCTAAAAGAGAGGATCAAGCAGGTAATTGGAAATAAAGTTGGATGATTTTCCTTCAAAATTTCTTATAAAAGTGGATATCTTCACCTCGTGCTTTCGGGACTGATTATCTGCAATTTCCTTCTTAAATTAGGTATATTTTCTGGAGTATTTACACAAGACTGAATGTATAGTTGGACTATCTCTAAAGGATATTGTGGCTTCATTAAACAATTCAAGATAACAACAAAGATTAAGTGTTTCAATATGCTGATGTAGTACTTTAGTGGATGGAGAAGTTGCTTTATCTGAAAAGAGAGAATTTCCCAGAAGAAAGACAGAAGAATAGATCTTGAAACAGGCAAAACATTGAGCCGAGATGTGGCAGTGACATGTTTAACCCCTTGATTTTGTTTCTGATGTTGGTTTAGGTCCTTTTTAAGCTATTATATTGTTTTTCTTTTAGGGTTTCGTTCATTATTTAAATGTTTATCTTTATCCTTTTTGTCGTACTTCACCAAATGTAAATCATGTTGGTTCTAAGGAATCAAATAAGTTTTCCCATCCAACTCCAAACATGGAATGTATCTCATGCAAAATGGGAAATAAATAACACCTTTTCTGAATCCTTCATGCAGCTTAGAAACCTTGTGTGGGCTACTTCAAAACATGATGTGTATGTCATGTCTAATTACTCAGTTTTGCACTGGTCATCTCTGTTTCACAACTTGTCGGAGGTCCTTAACTTTTCTGGACATATTGCGCCCACTGAGGTACTCACAATAAAATTCTTCATGTTTTTAAGACTTCTTTGCTTTAAATGTTGGAAACAGGGACACAGTTACTTTCTGAATCAACCGGAAATTATGTCTCGTATTTTTCCTCTTCATCTCAAAATGTCCGTTCTTGTCTTTGATAAACTGCCTCCGTTTCTTGTACTAACAGAAGCATGCTGGGAGCTTGTTAGAGGGTTTCACGCAGACACAGATCAGCACAATGGCAGTCAGTGATAGATTTGTAGTTGTTGGTGGCTTTCAGGGAGAAATCATTTGTAAGGTTAGTTAACATCTCTCTGTGTCCTTGAACCTTTTGTTTCTGTCGGGTTTGGGAAGGGCAAAAGGGGGCACTTGTGTAGCTGAGAAGCATCTTAAGTAGGATTTAAAAGTTAGTGAGTTGATTCTTGATTCCTTCTGAACTCATAACAGATGTTCTTGTCCTGATCATCCTTGCTTATTTGAGTTAGTCAAGTTTCATGAAACTTGTCTTTTAAAGGCATAGTGGACTTTTTTCTCATTACTGAATTCGTTAGTGATGTCTGATCTAAGCTATATTACAGTACATTATATAATTTAATACACACGGATGCATATGTTTTTTACTTATAGCCCTTTTTAGTTTAATGTGTTAAGCTCTTTGGTTCTCTTCCTGATGGAGCTCCCGCAGGAAAATTGTAGAATGTTGTTGGGCTTGGCTGCTGTTTTTCTTGAATGACTATAGATGACATTCCTTACAAACATGTTGATGCAGCATCATTTCAGCTTTAAATCTGTCTGATGTGGTGTTGCTTAGATTAGGAAGTAGTGTTGGAATTGTAGAAGAGGAAGCAGCTTAGATTTAGAAGGACAGGAAGAAAGAATCACGAGCAAGAAGAATTCAGCAAGAGAGTGAAAAGGAAAGAAGCAAAACCTCACTGCAAACGAAGTCTATTCTTCATTCAAACACCATCCATATATAGAGTTATTACTACACACACACACACATATACATCCACACACACACACATTTAGAAATAAAACTGCTTTATAGCTAAGATAACTTCTAAGCTATGTAACTTTGCACTTAAGGAAGTTAAAGCTGTGAGCTTCTACCAAACAAAGTGCTGCTATTTTTTACTGCTAAGCTGATTTAGTGCAAGTTGAAAATAGCCTAGGCACTACACCGTGGACAAAAAAACATATAATTATTATAAGGGAATATTTGTTCCAAACAACTAAAAAGTTCTTCAGCTTTGATATTATATGTGATCTTTGAAATATTCTTAGTTTTGTCTTGACATTCTACGTAACATGAAGATCTACTGTCCACCTGATTGTTGCATCATTTTAGAGGTCGTATTCATTGTTACTTGAAGTCGAAATTGGTCTCTCTGTGTCACCAGAAAGCATTTATAGCATATAGTTGAATGATATGTTTTACATACTTATGTTAGAGGATTATTATTATTTTTATCACTGTTAACTAGTACTTATTAACAACTGCAGAAGTGGGATTCCTTCACGGGGTTGGAATTTTGCTCTAATGATCAAGTTCTGTGTAACACTCCTTTACCTAATATGTCTGGTTATAGAGCTCTAGTTGCATGGTTCAATTAAAATTTCATGTGCATAAGCTGAGAAGAAAGAATCAAGAAAGGCTCGTCTGAAAAGTTCATGCCACTACAATATTCTTGCTTTAGTTTGTTATTGATGGGACTTGGGATGCAGTCAAACTGAAACCCATTCCTTTCTTTGCTCAAGGTAAACTGGAATTAACTCATTTCTAGCATGAGTACTCGAAAGCCATGAATATTTGAAGGTCTTTCATTTGCCAACTTTTGCATAGTAGTATTCCTTTTTTACCGCATTCTGCCCTCCCCCGGTGTGTGTGCTCGCGTGCACGCTGCTGGAAGTCGCTGTGCGTTGGGATGGGAGGAAGTTGCTTATTGAGTTTAGTAAATCTTCAAACTGTTGATCATATTATTTTAATATGAATTTTCTTAGCTTGATGTAAAAAACTTTGTCTTATTCCACATTGATCAGTTTCTGGTTAGTGTGTCCTAGAAATTACTTTGTTCCAGGTGTTGCTTTGGTTTCATTTTAAAAGGTGAATTTGTATGCAGTGTCTTGATAAACCGGGGGTCAGCTTCTGTGTAAGGACAACTTATGAAGATAATGCCATTACAAATTCTATTGAAATCTATGACAACATGAGGTATTGTAACTTTATAATCTGCTACCACGCTTTGCATCTTTATGTGGCATGAAGGATTTTGATTTATAAATTGTTTTGCAGTGGAGGGCTAAATTTTATGGCATCCAACAATGACTGTGGTGTGAGAGAATATGACATGGAGAAATATCAGCTTATTAATAACTTCCGCTTCCCTTGGCCAGTGAATGTTAGTCTTCAGTACTCATTTTACAAGATTTTTTTCCTTTTTTCCTATTTCCTTCTCTTAGTTCTTGTTTATGTTGATCATTTTATGTATGCCACTCTTTTCTAGCTTAAATGGTGGGATTTTATCTTTTATTTTTTCCTATTAAAGCCCAATTTTCACCTTAAACCGCCCTGCAAGCGGAAAGAACTGGTGTCCCAGGGGAACCATATTAAATTTTTGGTGTATCGGAGTCATCATTCATGCCTACCAAATATCACAGTACAGGCTACGCAAAGCTGGTTTTAGTACTATGAAGACCTAAATTTCTTCCCAGTTTTGGTACACCTGCCATTGGATTAGTTAAAGAATCTTGCATGACTTTCTTCCTAGTTCTGGTTGATCGGTTGACCCAGTGAATCCTGTGGGATTGCTGGGTTATATGTCCGCATGTGCATACATACACAGGAGATGTGTGTAAATGGTGAAATTTGATGATTGTATCAACTTGTCTATTTGATGGTCTTCTTTGAGCCTTTGGTTTAGTTCTTCATTATAAACTGCATCTTATGTATTCCTTGTTTGTGTTGTTTGGGTGGGGGTTGAATTAAAAGAACCTGCACATTAAGTAAGGTTTAAGTTTGTGCCTGTTATTTTCATTAGCTAGTTGAGCTTATGCAAAGCGAATATAGTTGTAGCATGCTAATATCAAGTTTTAATTAATTACTTTGCAGCATACGTCAGTCAGCCCGGACCGGAAGCTTCTGACTGTTGTTGGAGATGATCTTGATGGGCTCGTTGTTGATGCTCACAATGGAAAGGTACATCTTTTTAAAGTAATTGTGGCTAAAGAAGTTGAGTGAAGATGTTTCTTTTGTATGCCCTAGTTTAAAATTGGAACCATTTGAGTAGTGAAACTGCATGTAATTTACTGACACATAGGGAGTGAACCAAATCAAGAAATCGTGTGATTCTCTTCTATTTTGAATTCAATTTCTACTATCATGGGGTGTTTATGCTAAGAATATGTAGAAATTGAGGGTTAGATGAAGGGCCTAGAATAAGCAATGAACAGGGGACTGCATTTGTTTTTCAGTTGGAAGATAAAAAGAGAGATCTAATCAATCTTGTCTCTTCTTCTTCTGTCTTCAGACGGTGGCCTCAGTAGTTGGTCATTTAGATTACTCCTTTGCTTCAGCATGGCATCCAGAAGGGCGTATCTTTGCCACAGGGAATCAGGACAAGACGTGCCGAGTATGGGACATTAGAAATCTCTCTGTGCCAATAGCTGTTTTGAAGGGAAACTTAGGAGCAGTCAGATCAATCCGCTACTCATCAGATGGGCAGTTCCTCATGGTTGCAGAACCTGCTGACTTTGTTCATATCTACAGTACCAAGGCAAATTACAAGATAAGGCAAGAAATTGATTTCTTTGGTGAGATTGCAGGGGTTGCATTGAGTCCCGATGATGAGGCTCTTTATGTTGGACTCTGGGATCGGACCTATGCAAGCTTGATGCAGTATAACAGGAGGCATCAGTATGGATATCTTGATTCCTTCGTGTAATGTCTGGAGGTTTTCATTAACTTGACGTAGGGAATGCTTATGATATATCTCCTTTTTTTGAATTCTAATATTTTGATTAGGCAATTCCAGACACACTTAAGATAGATGCGATGGTTTTTGGTCTAAATGTGAAAATTGTACTGTTTTCACCCCAAAAATGAAATTCAATCCAAAGGCTGTGCGGTTGTATCGTGGATGTTCTAATGTTGTCATTTGTCTGTTGTTTTACACTTTCACTGCTCCGGCATTTGTCTTGTTGAACGTGCACTGGGAACTCGATTGATGCGAGTTTAATGTGGCGGCCAGCTTCTTGTAGAATCTCCCCTGCCTTCTTTCCTTGAACTCCATAATTTGGTTCTTTTTATTATTTCCGGTTAAATCTAGGCCTAAGATAAGATATTCCAAAATTCGGAGTCATTTCTTCAGACTATTTGGTCCTGTCCCTAATGTGTTGTAGAGAAGCATTCCTTGAAGCGTTGGTGTTACGTAATGGTCGAGTTTGTATATTGTTTTGGAAGAATATGCAGAGCATTTAAAAGAGAAAAAAGGCGGCGGCCGAAAAGGCACCTCCTATTGGTAATGTCCTTTAATTTGGAAGTAAAAATATTATTATTCTAGTTTGTTTCAATCTGTGGACTATCCCTTAAACAACACAGAGTAGGTTGGTTGTTCAAATCTTCAGGTCATATCCGTTCATACTAAGTTCAGAGTAGGTTGGTTGTTCAAATCGTCAGTTCATATCCGTTCATACTAAGTTCGTGAGTTAAAATGATCATCTTTTGCGTCTAATTTTTAATTATTTTTTTACTCACTAAACATAAAACGATATCATTTTATATCTTTATTTAAAAAAAATTTGATGGGCTAACCCCACCCCCAACTCGTTCCCAACTATGGACTTAGGTTTAAACCCATCAAATTATATGGATAAAAGAGTTATCTTGTAGGTCAACGGCCCATTTGACCGTGCTAATTATTATACTAGCTTTAGAAAGTAGATTATTTGAAAAGGCTATCTTGTTTCACAACTTTCGATGGCAATGGTGTAAAGTTATAAATGTATACAAGAGGTAAGAGAGTTAAGAATGTGAATTGAATTTAAAATATATTATTTGATAAAATAGTGTTTTTAATTAATTAAGTTATTGGCAATTGCCCATGCGCATGTAAGTCGTTTTAGATATGATGTCATGTTTGACTATAATAGAAAATATAACCTTACATTTATTTATGTAATGGTAATCAACAGCTTGTAATTACAATGTCGCCATTGAAAAATATTTGTTTTTTGAGTCATGCTTTTCTAAATAGTATAAAATAGTTCATGAGGAAATAATACACTCAATCGAAGGGTCATGGTTTAGTTAATCCAATCCCATTTATGGGGGTAGTGGAGGAGCTTTTTTCTCTCAAATAATACTATTTAATATGAATTTTAGAATTCTCATAGAGGGTAGAAGTTTGGAAAACGGTGGAGACAAGAAGGACTCAACATCTTCAAAGAAGAAATCTGGCGCTCTTCTTTGGCTTCGTTACTTAGTGGTATTGGGTACTTAGTTTGGTTATTTTTAATTTTTAATCTTGATTCGTGATTTAGTATTTCAAGTGTTTGTAATTGGCAGGGAGAAATTCAAACCGTATCTTATTTTGTATGTTGAAATTTCACCTAGGTGAATGGGCATGTAGTTCATTGATTCAATTCTTGAAATTTCACTTTGGTTAGCACTTGCTTCACCTTGGTTTATTTTCTTTCCGGCTTCTTTCTCATTGTTGGGTTGACTGTATTATTCTTTTTGGAAGAGCTTCTTGGATCTAATTGTGCCAAGAAAATGTGAACCAATATGGTTAATTAAGTCATCCCAACATTTTAATAAGTATACCATCACTTAAATACCCTTGAAAATTTTGAAGGTAGAAATATGAAAATCTCAAATTGTTTAAATTTCAAAAGTGATTCGTCATTGAGCAGAAATTTTTGGGAGAATTAATAATATTAAATTCTCGTACACCGTAATAATCATTCTGTTCATTTTCATACACCACCATAACTATAGTCGTGAAAATGAAGAAAATGAACGAAGAAAATGAAGCCGTTCAAAGGAAGAGAAAGAAGAAACTTGTGTTTCCAGCTTTGCATAAGGCTCTAATGGGTTAGAATAAAATGCCTTGAACCTTAAGAAGAAGAGAACACAACAATCAGTTAAGAAATGAACATAGTTGCAGTTCGAGCATTTATTGAAGAATCCCATAATCAAAATTGAAATCAAGCCATCTACTAAATTAAACAAACTGAGGAGAGGACAAGGTTGAAGAACACTAAAGAAAATTCAAGCCATCGTATAAACTGAACAGAGGAGAAGGTTAAAGAACATTGAAGAAAACTGAAGCCATCATCAAAACATGAACTCCATCTTCAAAATTGATGAAAATTCAGAACCAATTGCAGGATATGGTTCAAATAGCCACAAGTACAAACAACTATTCTCAATTTGCATTACAAAATAATCAATTGGTTTTTGTTTTGTTCCATCCAAGAACTTAGGTTAAGATTACAAAAATCAAATATCATGTTGAGATTGTGGATCTAACAACAAAGACCAACAAGAATCATGTCATAGATAAAAAATGATAGCATAGTGGAAGAAAAATTAATTGATTGCCCATAGATAAGACCTTGATTAACAAAAAAAAAAAAAAGTTCCGCGATTTCATTAGCTATTATCAACTAGAAATTAAGTTTGCATGATAAGGAATACAAGGATTCTTGGCTCAAAATTATCATGCAAAAATTAATACAAACCCTAACACCAGAATAGTGAAAAATAAAGTACGAATCCTAACAACTTAACATGATCACTAGCATACATAAACCCTAAAAGCGAACAACATACTGAAAGAAATTTAATATAGACATTAACAAAAATATGTCTCACAGCGAAAAAAAATTAAAATGCGTACCTTTAGCCAATATTGTTCAAGTAATTGCATAAAGATAATACCTTGATTTGTCCAACCTTGATTCCTCCGTTTCTGTGTTGTTTTATATGGGAGTCTTCTAGCATATGCCTATCAACGTTAAAAAACCCCCTTGAACTGATGGTGTTACACAGGCTTTATATAGGCTAGGCTAGGGACTCTCATATGATGGATACCAATTAGAGTTTCCTTCCATCAAGGAAACATCTGGATTATATTTCAAAATCATAACCAATCATGTCTTTATTAATATTTACCTGATTTACTTAGATAGGAGAAAAATATGATAACTACTTATAATATGTGGGCCACATTAAGGTCTTTTAATCAATACCAACTTCTTACATTCTCCCACTTGGCCCACATGTTATAATCAGGTAAATGTCTTTATGAGTGATTGAAAAAACTCAAAGTATGGCCAAGAAACTGTACAATCACTCTATTGTAATATGGTTATGTAACGGTTACTTAATCAGAAAATGTAATACAAGAATTATAGCGGTTATGTTCTTCTATTGAACACTCCCTTCCATGTATTACAATGTAAAACATCTTCTAATCAAGCCCCTAAACTTTATGAATGAACTTAATATAAGTCATTCAGGGTCCAACCTTATGGATCCAATATGGATCACAAATGGATACATTAACTTTATGTGCACAATCATGTGAGTAAAATTACTCAAATGTCTAGACAAATAATGTCATTATTGCAATACCTTTATGTGTTAATTGAGTAACCAGAGTTGAATAACAAATCAGCCGGCAACTTAAAATTTCAACTCTATAACTTTATACTCAATAGCCATTTGCTGCAAACTGACAAAGAAACTTTATATCGAGTTGCTTATTCAACTATCAAAATAAATTGTTCAAAATGAACAATATAGTTGAATAACATAAATTTAGCTAATAGCAAAATCGACAAACAATATGCCAAATTATATGCCTGTGATACCATCATAGCATCCTTGGATTTTCCTTTATTTCAATGTATTGTAACAAATAGATAATCATCTTAAATGTGACAAGCTTAAATAATAAGCAGTATTTTATATAACTTAATAAGAATACCATAATTTCGGTCACAAGAACATTGATAAAATATTCTTTAAAATCCTTCATTAATCTCTATGCAAATAATACAAGAGATTATACTTAAAACCACCTTATATTGGTATTCAAAATATAAAATTACTCAAAAGTCACATACATCCTTTTGCCAAATTTTACAAAATAAATATCAACATATGAGAGTAATAAACTTTATTTACTCCCACTGACCTTGAGGTATATAAATAAACAATGATGCACTTCAAAATGAAATGAAGAAACAACATCATAACTTTAGATATACCATTGGAGGAAAATAATTTCAGACATTTAGAGATTTTCCTTATCTTGCAAAATGAAGTATCAAAATATATGAAAAACTTTATACATGCACATGTATACCTCTCCATTATATATGATGCATGTCAAATCATATTTCATATCCATTAAAAGTAACTCTATATCGAAATGAGTTACAATGTCATGAATACTCTAATAGAATCCTTCATTAAAACTTAAAGTAAGTTTTCATGATAATTGATGCCCTTTAAATAAAAATTTGAGAAATAAGTCTAACTTTACTACTCAACATTACTAGATAACAACATAATGACCTATATTAGTATGCACTAATAGAGGTTAACTCTATTAATTTGAACAAGATTTAGACTTGAAATCTAATCTCAAACAAAGCAATGCTTTATGGCATCAAACCAAAATATGGAGTCTAAATTATTCATGACTTATGAAAAATATAATTGAACCAGTTTTATTGTAACAAAAAAGTTAGAATATTAAAGGTATACGATGAGTAAAAGTGATTAAAACTCTAAATTCATAAAGAACCTATAACTCCCTTTAATCAATGGAAGAAATGAAAAGAGTGCTCTTTATGTGGTTTTTCAAAGAAATCCTCATTTTGAGTTTGAAAAACTAAATGGAGAGTATAAAAGGACAATAAATTTAAACCCTTTAGAGTTAAAAACAATATCAAATAATAACCACTTATTATCCTTATCCAATTTCATCGGTTAAGGGTTTTAAATTCCTTACCTCAATTGGAAACTTTCATATGTGTAGTCATTAGAGATGTGGTTTCCAAACATTCTTGTAAAGAAAACTCAAAAGAAACCTCATCTTATACACAAAAGTGGTTCTAAAACTTTTCCAAAGGTAGATGTAACTTAAATTACACTATGTTTGTTCCCACAATTAACAATTATAGTTCCATTTTCTAATCTCACACCATACTTTATGGTGAAAATAAACAGAATATCAAGAATTGTTCCTTTCCATCTTTTATTTCTTCATTTCTCCTTATTTTCAAATCTTCTGAAGCATCAAGTACTTCAATTTTATCAAATAAGGATAAGAAATGCCTTATTGTGAATAATTATCAATAAATGAGATAAGATATCTCTCACTATTCACAAAAGAAATAAAAGCATTTAAAAATACTTATGATTTCATGGAATTCAGAACTCATTTGACATTTTTAATAATCTTGATAGGCTTGCCTTACTTTATGCAATCCCAATAATTACTAAAGGATTGAAGAAATCCTGAACTTTAAGGATTTCTTTTCTCATTTAGTAATCTTTATGGAGATATTTTACAACCTCCTATATAAATATGTCAAAAATAGATGAGCTCTAAATGATAACATAATACTTTATGCCAATTACATTATTATGCAGGATTAAAACTAATGGATGAGAGAGTTTGACTTAAAAATTTGAAAAATATTTTCAAATTTCAAAATTGAAAACAGAGTTAAGCAATTTAACTTTGAAATAAAATTTCAAAAAAAATAGTAGTTCATAGAATATATTTTTCAAAAATAATATTTTAACATTGATTCTAAACTCCCACTCATCCAAATACATCTTATATGGATGCTTTAAAAAAATTTATTTTCTTAAAATCCTGCACAAAATTGGCGAATGAATTACAAAATGACTTTTTTATGTTATCAAATTCCATAAAATGGACTACAAAATGAGATGATTTCCTTATGAGTCATTCAACAAATGAAGGTAAGTTTCTTTATAGCATTCCAAAATTGTTCGTATGAAATACCATTAAACCATATTGGTATTTTTTAATTGGAATACTTTACCCATTTATAAATATTTTCTTTTTATCATAAGACACGAATAATACTTTATGTGTCTTATATTGTCTCTTTTTCTACTAACACACATGGTCAAAGATTCTATAATTGACCATTCATCTTTATGTGTGTACAAACATGTATGCAATTATGAGCACACAAGAAAAGAGACCAAAAAGAAATATCAATATATGACTCAAAACATAAAATTAAATGGAACATATAATCTAACATTGTCCTTTACTTTTGCACACTCCTACTATATTGTGCATGCCCAAAATTTTCATTGCAAAGGATGTCACAAAATAACATTGAAATTGTAAAATAAGAAATTTTCCCAATTCATAATCAAAGAAAAAACATAATAACCAAGGATAAAGACACATTAATGTTATGAATTTCAAACCATCAGCTAATGAATCAACTAATGCCAATTCAAAAGTAAATTCTTTCATTTGATGGTCAAAACCACCAACCATAGTAGAATTTACTAAAATACTTTATAATAAGACTAATAAACTAAACTAGTAAGACAAATCATCCATACCTGTGGGCATAGGATAATTTTCTAAATGTCTAGTTTATAGTCTTATTTCAATTAATCTCATCAAAATAATAACCTCCCTGTGGGGCCGAGTTGTTATTTCAATGAATTAATTTTTATTATTCTAAATTTCATCATTCAACCTCTTAACTTTATGAGATTGGATTTATCTTTATGTATCAAATGCTTAAGATGCTTTGGCTACTCTTAAGCATATGATATAAAATAAAATAAAATTTCACGATGACATTCAAGAATATTCTTAAATTTGTCAACTTAACTTAATGTTGACAAAACCAAAATAGTGTACATACATACAATAAATGATGTGAATAATAAACGTTTATTTTGATAATTACTAATTACAAAAATTAATGTAATTAATAATCCTTAGTATTTTAAAATACTTGGGATGCTGTGGCTACTCCCAAATACATAACGTAATTGTATATCTGATAAATACCTCCAAAATATCAACTATCATTATGTTGATAATATTTTTGTATGTACACATAATGTAATAAATATGCCTCTAAAATTATTTGTTACCTTATAGATGTCATTATTTAGTCACCAAAACTTTATGTGACTAAAATCCTTATGTGTCAAGTATTTAAGATGCTTTGGCTACTCTTAAACAATTGACACAAATATAAATATTTTTTTTATGACATCACAAATAATTATTTAAAAAATCAACTTAACTGAATGTTGATTTACACAAAAATACATAGGGACATGAGATTTAATCATCATACCATATTTAATTCCATGACATTTTTTTTTAAAATAGAATCCAAAAAATATAATGAAAAATGTCATTGAATTAAAATAAAATAAATCAACATCCCAAGTTCAAAGAGACTTTATAGAGGCACTATTTAAAAAAAATATCTTGATGCCCTAAAAGTTTAAAGCTTTAATGGAAGGAATAAAATATCCTTACCCTAAATTTATAAAAATTGAAGCCATCCATATTGATAAAGATCATATTTTATCAACATGCAAATTCTCAATGCAATAGATTTGAGTGCAAAATTAGCAGTATATTAAACATTCCTCTATGTGGGAAAAAAATAGACAAGAACAAAATTGACATTACATCAATCTTCCCCACTATTGAATGCGAAAGTACATACTGTCAAGTGAAGGGAAAAACCGTAACTTTTTCAATTCATTAGCTTCTGCATATTTGAAATCAAAATTCCCAATTGATATGCAAAAAGCATTGCCTTCGTGGCAAACTTCACGAAAACTGAATAAAATAAGGCAAAACAAAAGCCTTTTATAACTCCATACAAAACCAAAATAAACTAATTTTGGATTTGGTAAATTCATAGCAAAATAAGCAAAAACGCAAAAAAGACAAAAGCTCAAGGTTTTTGCAACTTCTATATATAAAAATATATATACCAAACAATATGGCTAAAGAAGGCTCTGATACCACATGAAAGAAATTTAATATAGACATTAACCAGAATATGTCTCACAGCGAAAAAAATTAAAATGCGTACCTTTAGCCAATATTGTTCAAGTAATTGCGTAAAGATAATACCTTGATTTGTCCCGCCTTGATTCCTCCGTTTCTGTGTTGTTTTGTATGGGAGTCTTCTAGCCTATGCCTATCAACGTTAAAAAACCCCCTTGAACTGATGGTGTTACACAGGCTTTATATAGGTTAGGCTAGGGACCCTCATATGATGGATACCAATTAGAGTTTCCTTCAATCAAGGAAACATCCGGATTATATTCCAAAATCATAACCAATCATGTCTTTATTAATATTTACCTGATTTACTTAGATAGGAGAAAAATATGATAAATACTTATAATATGTGGGCCACATTAAGGTCTTTTAATCAAGACCAATTTCTTACACAGACAACAAAGGCAAGCAACTATAGTAGACAATAGAAGCATATTGGATGGAGTTTGTGGCTGAGCGAGATGGTGTCGAAGTGTTCAAAGAGACATTCACAATGGCTAAGTAAGGGTTCTGCTGAATCACCTCAACCATTATCTTGTAAGTCTTTAAGAGAGGGGTATCCATCAAGAGTATGATTCCCATATAATCTTCACCAAGCACCTTTAGCATCTTTATCAACACAAGCTTCCTCTCCCCCTTCACAGCTCCAATTTTTGCTTTTTGGTTAGCATATATGGCTTCCAGTATAGTAAGGCTTGCTGGGCTGATTTTCTTGCTGGAGTAGTTGATATTCTTGGGGGAGTGTTGGCGATATCTATTGTGCCAATCATGTTTGGTTACTGATGGATCAACTTGATGCAAAGCGAATTTTAGAAGGATGGAAAAGGATTGTGATGGCTCAAAAGAATGCTTTTGGGTTAAACAAAATTGATTGCTATATGGATGTAGCCATAGATTGATGGGATGAGGAGTTCCAGTGCCTAAGTTCAACATTCACAGTGTTTGAATTGGTGGATTGGAGATGACCATATCCTAATGAAGCATGTGTAAATCTATATCTATTTAGAAGATGGAATGTTCTGTACTGCAGAAGACAAAAAAAAACCTATTTTTCTCCTTTAATGTTTTTTTTAAAACTTTATTGTGCTATTAAAAAAATTTAAGAGTAATTTATGTCTCCAGTTTCTTTAACAAACATAGTTTCATTACTACAAATAAAAGAATATATTGTTAATTTGATTTGGTAGAGAAAATATAATATTTGACTATAAAATATTACATATTGATTTCAATTCCAAATAAAATATGTATTTGATTCTAAGAGAAATAGAACAATATATTATTATTGCCGATTTTTCAGAGAAAATAAATTAATTTGGCCTAAAAATTTTGCAAATTCATTAGGATGAACTATGCAAATAAAGTATGCCTTTTGATTTGAAAGAAAACATAAAGCATTGACTTTAAATTGATTTTATGGAGAAAATGTGTACCTTGAACTATAAATTTTAAAAAATATTCTTAGCGATGTATGAAAATAAAATATGTATTTTGATTTGAAAATTGAGAGGAATCATTGACATTAAATTGATTTTGTATTTCTGAATATATGTACCTTGAGTTATAAATTCTTAGAGATGTATGTAATATACATTCCTTGATTAAGTTTTGAAAAATAAGTTTAGAAATGTATTAAATTAAATATGTATTTCCATTTAAAGTAAAAATAAAAACATTGACTTAACTATCTTGCTGGGGGCAAGATAATCAATTGAAAATTCACATTGGTAAAATGGGAAGAATGGTCAATTGAAATTTGTAGGAGCAAAACAAGAAGAATGGTCAATTGACGATGCAATTAGGAGTAACTTTAGAAGAATCAAGCTCGTATTATATTATACTTGGCAAAAAAGTCTTTTGAAATGTTATTAGAAGAATTTAACTCATACTATCTTATACTGGTAAAATGGTCATTTTACATGTTATTACGAGCAACATTAGAAGATTTGAGTTTGTATATATTGATGGTCAGAGTTACAGGAGGATTAATAAGAAACGAAGTGGAGTTTTTCTTTCAAGATTGCTTCTCCATTTTTCTTTATGGTATCAAAACAATAAGCCAAAGGTTTTTTTCTTTGTCGTTAGGGTCTTGTTTTTCTTTCCACTGTCATGGCTAAAGATGAGATCAATCTCCCTAGCCCTTTTTACATACACTAATGAGAACCCGTCTATTGGTCGTGTTTCTCCACTCTTAACATCCTCAAATTATCATTCATAGGCAAGAGCCATGGGAATGGCTCTAGTCTCAAAAAATAAGTATAGTTTTATTGATGGTTCTCTAAAAGCGCCATCCAAGGATGATAGGATTTAAGGATGAAAATGTTACCATAAAAATAAAAAAATAAAGAGAGTGTTACAGAGAATATTATATAGAATTCGAACCGTTTTATATTTTTCTTCTATTTTTTAAAAAGGTTTCAGTTTTTTAGTTAGATTATTGTATATAGTTTCTTGGCTAATATAATCATATATGTAGATATATATCTTTGTTTCGACTTTTTTTTATTAAAAAACATTGTTTCCATTTTGATTAAGGCTTCGTTTGATTGGTGGGAAAGGAAAGTTGCACCGGGAATATGATTACTTGTAATCTAAATTTACGGAATATAAATTCACAAAGATTCATTTATCTTGTTTGGAATGTTAAGGAATGTTAAGTAGAAAAATAATAAAAATTCTTTTAAAATGTTTGGTTCAATAATATTCAATTGTGTAAAGAATTTATATTTTTATTAATATACCAAAAGTACCCTAGTTACATATACGTAAAGTTTTAATTAGTCAATCACATTCTAAATATTAATTATCATTTTCAATTTTGAAAAACTCTTAATATATTGGATTTTATAACATATCTTACATATGGTAAGTAACTTCATGAATATGTTGGTGATGAGGATTTTACTCCAGCTCTTGGTGAGCCCATGGATATAATGATAGATTTGAGTTTTAAGAATATCTTTGGCTCATGGTAGAATAATCAAATAGAATAAAAAGTAAAACTATAGATACAAACGAATAGTAGAACAAAGATGTCTAAAAAGTTGCGTTTGAATAAAAAATATAAATAATAGATTAAGTTCAATTTTTTCAAACCTCAAATGTTAATGGAAGAATGACTTGGGCAACCCACAACCCTTATGCTTGCTTAAAAATTGTAGACGTGGGGAGGATGAGAAGAGGCATAGAAAAGTTATAAAAGAGAAAGGAGGGAAGCCATGTACAGACGGAGAAACGAGAGAGGTGAGAGGAGGGAAAAAAATGGGTAATAGAGTCTTTATTTTATTTTATGCATGTTTAAATTTTAAAATTTTAAGGAAAGTAATCAGAATACCACCTCCATCTAGGTATTCTTTTTTCTGAATTTTGGCAACTACTTTCCTTGATTTAAGGAATTACAATCATTTTCAAAAAAAATTTTTTTACCAAATACTAGAATTTAATAAATAGAAATCATATTTGTTTCTAAGTACAAATCCTTGACTATCAAAGGAGGCCTAAAAATTTTCTTTTTCGGAATAGTGCTATTAAAAGTTATTCTCTCCATCCCATGTTTATTGACAATATTTAATCGAATATGATATTTTATACAAAAGTTTGAATTATATTATAAAAGTAATAATATATAAAAAGTGAAAAATATACAAGCTAAGGAATACCTTATATCAAACTTAGATTTATAAAAATAATATATGGTCGGGACAATAATTTGTTGATAGCATACATATTAAACTTTTTACTTTTATGAAAAGTATCAAAAACTAAAAGTATTTTTTTAACATGCATAAATATTTTAGGAAAATTCAAGATAGTGGTTTACATATCATTTCCTTTATTTCAAAATAATAGTCCCTTTGTAAAATTTTCTGTGTTATAAAATATTTGTCCTATTGGGAAAATAGAGAGATATTTATCATATATTTTTTAATGTTTTCTCAATAAATTTATATTTTAAAAATCTTGAAAAGAATAGAAATATATTAAGAAAAATAATTATTTACCGAAGACAATAATAATTCGCCTTAATTATAAATGTCTTTGAAAAAAAAAAAAAGAAGGTCACTTAGCAATGGCCGAGTGAATGGGCTATTTAATTAATGTCTTTCTTCTCCAAGTATACAGAAACAAGACTTGGGCTGACCCAAAGCTTGGGCAGCTGTTGACCCAAATCATGGGCTGTTTTTTAATTTTATAGTTAGATTGGGCTGGATTTCGACCTACAGCTCAGACTACTATGGATCCCATATGGGTCCGAGAGATACAGATCCGTCGTCAGGCCTAGAGTCATCCCTTCGCCTCGCCATTTATTCAGGTCACACGTGAATCTCATATGGGTCCTACACATGGATATGTAAAAATTCATGAAGCTTCCCCTCTCTCACACCACTCTTATGTATGACTGTCAATTGGACCATGCTAATCCGAATTCAGCCCGTTCGGCTCACTCAGCCGGATTGACAAGCCTACTCTTGTGAAACTATTATACTTTCCAGAATATTTCCAATTAAGGTTTTCTATTTTTTTAAGGTTTTATATATTAAAATTTTTTCCGAAGACAAATATGTCATTTAAAACTTATACGATTTCTCTATTTGTGTCTCATGGTCCTATTGTTAATACGAATAATGTAATTATATTTAATAATTTAATTTTCTATTTTTTTAGAATTCTCTCGTTCCTAGTAAGAATATAGATTTTTTAGAATTTATAATAAACTAAAATTGTCATATATAATATTTTAAATCCGTATTAATATGTGCTCTAGAAGCATATAACCTTATACGAGTTTGAGATAGGAATCCATGAGTCTAGATTATCTCTTCCGTAGGGATGTTCATTCAGATTTCGGTTCGATTTTCAATTTAAAATTTTAATTTTTTTAAAAAATTACAAAACTGAACTAAAACTGAATTTAAAAAAAATCGAATTAAACTATTCGGTTCGGTTCGGTTCGGTTTTGTTAAAAATTGAAATTTAAAAAAGAAGAAAAAGAACACATTTTGATAATGCATTCTTGAGGTATTTTTAGCTTAAAATTTTAATTTTAATGCAAAAACGCATTACCGAAATGCGTTCATATATAATTTTTTTAAAATTTTAATTTTTCAGTTCATTTTTCAGTCTAAGAATAAAAATAAAAAATTGAACCGAATTTTATAAAGTTTTTATAAATTGAACCGAAATATCAAAAAATTAAACTGAAATGTGAATTTCGGTTTGATTTTTTGAATTACGCCAAATAATGAACACCCCTACTCTTCGCACTCCTTCTCATTCTATGCCGCATCATTATCAAGTTATTACATATGACTTTTCTTTTTTTAAACCTACAAAAAAAAAAAAAAAGAGGAACGTTAAGAAAAAAGTAAAATACGTAACATTGTATAATAAATAAAAAAGAGAATAAAACAGAGAGTGAGGCAAATGATTCTAAATCACGAATCCATATTCATGCCTAGAGTTATGGACTGCCCATTACTTGTCTATTTCAGAAGAAGAGTACTTTACTAATAAGTTGGAGAAACAAAAGTTGGATCTCTGCAGTGGCCAACAATTTGGGGAGAGTGATTAAAGAAATCATTGCATCTAAGACGCGTATGCAAATTAATTCAAAGTCTGGAAGGGCAAATGCTACCAACTCTGTTATGGTTTTTGTCTTCACACACTTGACTCTATCCTAAACTTACCAAACAAATCAACAAACAAGAAACCAACATTTCGTTTGACTTTGTAGTTACTTTGTATGCTAAAGCTCCACTAATTTCAATAAAAAAGGACAAAAGCAAAAATCTCATTCAAAAGATGGCGAATATTTTCTTAGTCTATTAAACCTAATAGGACCATTAGACCATTTCTCAACAGCAAAAAGGAAGATAGATCTGCATGTACATGAGGATTGTTTTTGTTTCTTTTTGCTTTTCAAAATCCTTGTTGAGTCTATAACGAAAATTGACTACTAATAACTCGTGTTCGTATTTGGTGACAACCAGATTATTACCTATTCTAGAATAAGCAAAACTAAATCGATTGGTTAAAGATAATGTTCTAACTATGTACGAGTTTATGAGTTTGTCTATAATAATAATAATCTATTGTATATACTAATCTCTTGTCATGTAAAATATAGACCCCATGAATTTTTGCTGTTGCAAAAATACTACAAAAAATGAGGCAAATAGCAACTGCACGTTGCAACAGAAAAGAAACGGTTGCAAAATAGAAACCAATTTGGAATCGAACAAAAGAAAGGTTAAAAGATAGAAATCGATTTCAAATCCGTTTTTATTGAACACGAAAATGGTGAAGCCCACCGCATGAAACTTTGCAACTGATTTGAAACAAAATAAGTCAGTTTCAAGGTGAATAAAAGCTTTTAAATAATTATACTCGGAGCAACGGTTTCTAGTCGGTTGTAAGCGGGGTTGGTTTTAAATAGGGTTACAACGTAGTCAAATAATTGTCGGTTTTAAATCAGTTTTAAATATAGGTAGTTGTTAAGTGATTGCAATTTATATTGGTATTTTAATGTTTTGTGCGTCATGTCGGGTTTTTCGAAGTGGTTTCTATTTGGTAGAAAATTTTTGGTTTCAAAGTGTATGAAATTTTGTTTTCTAGTCGGTTTTAGAAGACATAGGTTGTTGAACCCTAAACCCTAAGCCGGTTACAATTTGGCTGCAAAGGGATTTAGCTTCAGTTACAAATTGGTTACAAATATGAAAACCTAAAGCAGTTTCTATTTAATTTCAAACCTCTAAGTTTATTTTACAAAAAATGGACATTTTGTTTACCAAAGTTATGACTTCATAATCACTTGGTCCCAATTATTTTTTCAGCCATTATGTTCCAAAAATTTTTTACCTATATCTTAAGTAATACGACACTACTCTCAGTCATTAACTCCAATCACTTAAGAGCACTCACGCATGTGCAAACTTTTTGAGGTTAAAATAGTCAATTTAAGTAGTTTCTCTCTAATTGTTGGATCTTATAACTCACATAGTCAATTTAAGTAGTTTCTCTCTAAAAAAAATGACCTTGTGAGCTCCATGAGAGGAAAGCAGACATAAATTAACTATTTTACCTTAAGAAAGTTAGCACCTATGTGAATTGTGCTCTTTATAAGTCAGAGTTAATGGTTGAGAGTGATGGTCACAATACTTAAGATATATGTCAAATTTTTTAGGATTATAATAGCTGAATTTTTTTTGGGTCCAAGTGATTACGAGGCAAAAACTTTCGGGACCAAAATGACTATTTTTTCTTTATTTTACTGCCAGTTTCACTTTGGCTGCAAGGTTAAAATTTTCATTTGAATTTTTAATACTAATACCCTTTTTGAATCTATTATATTATGATTCGTAGATAGTAAAATTTATAATGTGGGCATCTAAATGACTTACATGCATTGAATGGATGACTATAATTAATATATAGGGAAAATGACTAATTAATTCGGTGCTCAAACTTAGAGACCTGACAAAATATGGTTCCAAATGTTATTCTTTGCTATATGGTCCTCAAAAAAGTTATGTTCATCTAATAAGTTTTCAGTACTATCCTCCATTGGGTATACGAGATTGTATTGTAAGTGTGTTTCGGAGATAAACACGTATTATACCTATTTTTACCTTTTAAAAGGTAATACGCAAGCTGAGCTTGGGGTTTTCTAGCCAAAAGATTGCAGTAGAAAATGGTATTGGGAGCTTATTGGGTGAGTACAATAATGTATATATATAGTGGGCCTCCTTTGCCATGACTTTGAGGACCATAATAACCAAAAAAAAAAAAAACTTCTGTGACTATAGTGTGCCGGACTCTTAAGTTTGAGAAAAAGGTTGGTCATTTTCTCTAATATATAAAAATAATATATAATTGTATATGTATATACAACAACATTAACTAGAAGTATGATATACACTAACTAAGTGGTGTATAATGCATAAACATATGTATCTTTGTATTATATATATCTTTTTCTTAAGAATAAATATCCAAGTGTCATTGTAGGAAAAAAAATTTATTAAAATTTTGTATTTTTTATTTTGCATGTTTAAAGTTAATTATGTAAGAAATTTTCAAAATTGGCAAGGCGGTTATAGTTAGTTTCAAATTCATTGCAAAACGGTTTCCAACTTGGCAGGAAAAATATTTTTTCCTTTAGGGGTTGCATTGCAAAACTCACGTGAAATAATTAAAAACTATGGTTTAAAGTTGCAGTTTCAAATCGGTTGCAAATGGCTTTCAATTACAATACGATTTCAGATCCTAATTGAATTTTTTATTTTGCAACCTCTTCAGTGCCTCTTATTTGTTTAGGGCAAAACGCACGCAGTCCCCTTCTGGTACATCCCACCGCCTCCTTGCTGCCGTAAACGCCATGCTGCTAACTCCATGGGTCTCCTCCAGTGATTGTTCAGAACAGTACTGGCGACCTCCTCACCCTCAATCAAAGCCACTGCGACTATCGTTAAAGGGTTAACATTATGTTTGATATTTCATTCTTTAATTGAAGGTTTTTTTTTTTCTTTTATTGAAGTTGTTATGTTTGAGCATTCAAAATTGAGGTTGATCGAGATTTTGTTGTGATATTTGAATTCGAAAGTAGAGGTTGTGCCCAGTCTGCATACTGTTTTCTCTTTTCGCTTGATCATTTTAGGGAACTATAAGTTCATGTCTACTTCCCAATTGCCGGAAATCTCCTTTCTTTTGATAGATTGAAAAGGACAAGAGCTTACATTCGTGGAATATCCTTTCACTCCAACATTGTTTTTTTTTTTATTTTTTGGGATAAATTCTGGTTATATCCTTTGTGTATATTTCTATCTTTCAGTATTTTGATGTTAGTCTTGACTTCTGCACCGTGGTTAACCAATCTTGAATTAATGAGGATGGAAAATTCTCAATTGGTAGATCCCAATCGATTGAATATATATTCTCTTTTCGATTGAAACAAAATTAGTTAATTATAAAGATGTAAAGAAAATTAAAATATTATATAAACGTAACCAAATACTTCATTGTTTTTTTTGACAGGCAAAAACACAGAGCAATATATATACACTAAGATATACTTCTGTAATTTAGGAAAATTAAAGGACCATTTTACATTGTCCATGTATAACAGTAAAAGATATAGTAGTAGCTAATTATTTTAGGCATTCAAATTCATCTATTGGCCAAAACAGAAATGATAGAACGAAAATCACAAGTCCATATACCAAAGTTCTTTTGGCATTTTGATAAGCCCTTCCTGATGGATAGAGATGAATACACTAAGAAGCCTCCTAGCTGAGAAATTTGCTGAATTTGATCCAGTTCAATTTAGCTGTTAACTAGTGAGATGCTGCTGAAAATTTCAAGATTTTGGATCATATGCTTCTTGTTGAAACTCTTGACTTGATCCTTGTTCATATATACATGTCAGTGCAACCTACAGAATATATCTTGGCTTAACCAATTACATCTTCCTTAATTGTGAGGAAGTGGAACCATATCTCCGATAAGTAATTATATAAATTTTTAGCTGTACATCAAGATTGACTTTCGGTGAATTTAAGTTTATAAATGCATTGTCATATTCGGCAGGACGTACACACAACACTTACGGGGCACAAGAACCATCCATACCCGATGATGGATGGTTTACGGAGTTTTGTGTGAGTATTTCAACCATTTGTGTTTACTTTATATGTGTCTACTTTATTGAAATATACGAGGAAGCATTAACATAGTTCTGGTTATGTTTGCTTAAAGTCTCTAATTTACACGTTCATGCTTTTTGAATTTGCTACAAGAAAATAGTAAATTTGAGATCAACAAATCAGTTTCAAAATTAGAATTTGAAATTGAACAATATCAATTATAATTTCAGTAATCGCGACTCGATATTGAAACTAAATAAAGTCAGCTTTAGCTTCGAAACTGACATTTTGAAACTAATATTGGTTTCAAAATTGACTCGAGAACTAACATTTTTAATCAAGTATAGCAATCGGTCTTGCAACCATCTTGGAACCGAATTTGGCAAAATTAAAAATCGATTTACAAATGAGTTTTTTTTAAAAAATAGATTAGAAACCAATTTAAAATCGATTCAGGAAATAAGTAAATAGTTAAAATCTTATTTAGAAATTAATTTGAAACTAATTTTTTGGTTTAAAACCTGGATCTTATAGCTCTAAAACAACCAGTATACAAAATCAAATTGTATCACAGAATGCAAAAAAGTAGAAGCGGAGACAAAACTAGTAAGCCTATTAAATATAACGGCAATCCAGATAGAAAGTGGAGGAAGAAAACCATCATCTCCATACAGAAAGCCATTTATCCATCCCCAAATAGTATGAGATGTCAATTGCAAAACCAAATTCTAATGCTCAAAATACCCTATATGAGGCCTCAAATTACAATCAATCCATTCAGATATAAGAGACTGGTTGAAAAAAGTTGAACGCCTAGAAGGTGGAATTAAATTTTTCCATGTCTCAACTACCCAAAAATAGTCCTGAAGAGAATGTAAAGCAGAATCAACTGCAGCATGGCATATATCATAATTGGGAGAAACATGAAGGCCTCTCTACCACAAAAGCAAACCATTTTTGAGATGATCCCTCCCGACAAACCATAAATGTAAAGCATAACTCAAAGGGCCTTTAAATTTCCATATATTCTTCCAAGCCAGATCCGATTCATTTCTGTTGCCTTTATGTAACAAGATCGTATGAAGAACGTGCCACTACCAGATTTAGTTTGTCTAGAAGAATCTGAGATATTCTCAATAGTAAGATAAGCATAATGTTGAAGCAAGAACAAAATAATATTAGACAAAAAAGGATGTAAGGGATCAAGATCCCAACCAACATCTTCTTTCCAATATGCATGTACTGTAGCATGCAATTCAGCTTTCAAAGATTGCTGGGTGCACATATCAATCAATTTACCTAGGGAAACCAATCATCAAGCCAAAATAGAGTGGTTCTTCTACCATTTATATCCCATCCAACACACTTACGAAGAGTGTTCGCTCCGAGTATGTTTCCTTTCCAAGTAGGCAAGATTGCTGCCTTAGACTTCACTTATGGGATGAGTAAAAGTGAAGTAGTGCTAGATTTGTTGAATATCTACCATCCTGTTTGGTAGTTTCTATCCTTATATCATCTTTTACTTTGTGTATTCAAGGTTTTCTTGAGCCAAAAAACCATTTTTGGTGAGAGTGAGCCTTGTTTGTTGGATTGAAAAAGAGGTTATTAGTGTAAAAACCTTTGAGGGGGACCCTCTTATGTAATTGTTTGACTTGAGCATTTAGTGGAATGGTTGAAATCCTTGAGTCTGGACTCAAGCTAGTGGATGTAGATCTTGAAGAGATCAAACTATTATAAATTGTCATCTTACTTTATCTACACTTATTACTTTCTTTTATTTGTGCTATCTTCATTTGCTCTTTGTGGTTATTAATATTTTTTGTGGACTTATTAATTGCTTTTCTTCTTTCAACCACTCTTTTCAAAACACATAGAATCTTGGAGGTTGTGAATTTGGAAAAGGAGATTCTATTAAAGAAAAAGTTTAAAAAATTAGTCAAAAACCTAATTCACTTTCCTCTTAGGTTTTTCAATTGGTATCCGAGGTAAGGCTTTTTTTTGTGGTTTAACAACCTAGAAGTTAAGATCCTATGGCTAATATTCAAAACTTTCCTTATTTGGAAGGATCTTCTATAAACTAACCTCCACTTTTTGATGGAAAAAATTATACTTTTTGAAAATCTCGTATTAAGATTTACATTTGTTCTATTAACTTTGATTTGTGGAGTATTATTAAGAAATGGCCATATATACCTATGCAGTTGAAGGCCAATGGGATTACAAGAGAGACAAAGATAATTGAAGAAGTTGATGAAAATGATTCAAATGAGATGACTTTATATTATTAAGCTATAAATAATAGTAGTTATGCATTAGATGTAAATGAGAACAAAAGGGTGAGTGAATGTGACATAGCTCATGATATGGGAAAGCTATTTCAAGTCACTCATGATGAAGAAAGAATGAATGTGTGCTTCATGGCTATGGAAAATGAGGTACAACCTACTCCTTCTACCTTTACTTCTTGAGATGATGATGTTGATGATCCTAGGGATCTTTTTGTTGATATTTATAGAGAATTAAAAAATTTCAAAAAGAAACAAAACAATGATATCAAAAAATTGATGAGTTATTGAATGAAAATTCCAAGTTGTTTCATGAAAACAAAAATCTTCATGATTCTTTTGAGTGTTTGATCATTGAAAAGGAAGTTTCAAATGTTTCCTTACAAAACATGTCCCTTGAAAACAAAAAGATTTCATCCCTTGAAAAGATATTTATTGATCATGAATTCTTGAAAAAGAAAGTTACTGACCTTACTTCATATGTTGAAAAATTTACAAAATGAAGGGACAATCTTGATAAACTTCTTGGAGCTCAAAGATTCACTATGGTAAAAAATGGTCTTGGTTACAACTATATAAACAATGTGCCTAAATATAAAAACTTCTTTGCTAGGCTATTTCTACTTCCATGAATTGTACTTGTTGTACTTATTGTGGAAGATATGTGCATAAGACCACTAGACGTTATGTAAAAGGAAAAGTGAAAAAATAGTGTTAAAACTATTTGGAGAGTAAAGGGAATCATTAGTAATCCTCATGGACCCAATAAAATATGGGTACCAAAGGTTACTTGCTCTCCTTTAGTATAGGTAAACTTACCTCCAAGATTAGGTGCCACTAAGTGGCTTCTTGATAGTGATTGCTTGAGGCATATGATGGAAACTTAGATTTGACTTTTTGAGTTATATAAAAGGCTAGAAACTTAGATTTTGAATAAGATTGATGAACTTATGTAATATTATCTTGAAAACATCAAATATCAAAGAAAAGCTTTCACTGTTCATGTGCTTCATGTGATTATCCAAGGATTCTAAATGCAAAAGTAAAGTGCTGCTAGATTTGTTGAATATCTACCATCTTGTTTGGTAATTTCTATCCTTATCTCATTTTTTACTTTGTGTATTCAAGGTTGTCTTGA
The DNA here is from genome assembly GCA_030512225.1 of Rauvolfia tetraphylla. NCBI lineage: Eukaryota > Viridiplantae > Streptophyta > Magnoliopsida > Gentianales > Apocynaceae > Rauvolfia > Rauvolfia tetraphylla. The sequence goes on from JAJQKT010000053.1 coordinate 1,436,878, forward strand.
GACATAAAATCCTTTTGGTGAGGGTGAGTCTTGTTTTGATTGTTCAAGGTTGTCTTGGGACATAAAACTCCTTTTTGTGAGGGTGAGCCTTGTTTGTTGGTCTAAAAAAGAGGTTATTAGTGTAAAACCCTTTGAGGGTGAGCCTCTTATGTAATTTCTTGACTTGAAAATTTAATGGATTGGTTGAAATCCTTGAGTGTGGACTCAAAGTAGTGGATGTAGATCTCGAAGAAATCGAACCATTATAAATTGCCATGTCTCTTTCTCTGCACTTATTACTTTCTTTTATTTATGCTATCTTCATTTTCTCTTGTGGTTGTTAATATTTGTTTTGGACTTATTGATTGTTCTTCTTCTTTCAACCACTCTTTTCAAAACAAATAGAAACTTGGAGGTTGTGAATTTGGAAAGGGAGATTGTATTAAAGAAGAAATTTTCGAAAATTAGCCAAAAACCTAATTTAGAGATATTGGCCAAAAGATCTTAACTTCTAGGTTGTTAAACCTCAAAGAAATCCTACTCTGATACCAATTGAAAAACATAAGAGGAGGTCAATTTGGGTTTTCTCTAATTTTTGGAAAGCTTTCCTTTGATGAATTCTCTTTTGAAAATCACAACCCTTTTAAGGACTACTTTTTGTTTGAAGAAGTAAGGCAATCGATGTAGCAACAATTAATGCCAACCACTTGAAGATGAAAAGAATATAACACAAACTAATGCAAGTAATAAATTAACACAAGATATGACATAATATTTATAGTGGTTCAATCTCTTCAACATCTACATCCGCTACCTTGAGTCACACTCAAGTATTTCAACCAATTCACACAATAACAAAAGAGGCTTAGTCACCTAGAGTTTTACACCAATAATCTCTTCAATTTAACAAATCAAGGCTCACCCTCACCAAAAGAGTTTTATTTCTATAGAAAACTTTGAATAAATAAAGAAAAGATAAGATAAGGATAGAAATTAACCAAAAACTTGGTTGATAATAAACAAATTAAGCACCACCTCACTTTTTGCCTTTGGAATCTTTTGATGATCACTTGAAGCACATGTACAATTGAAAATGTTTCTTTAATCTATAATGATTTCAAAATAATGGGAAGTAAAGTTCATCAATCTTCATTAAATATGAGATTTTAACTTTTTATATGGTTTAAAAATTAAATTCCAACATTAAAAAAAGACTAGTAATGACTAATTTTTAGAAAAGAACAATACAATTTGATTGACAAAATGGGGCACTCTGCGTTCAAATTGGTCATCTTAATTTCTCAATTTAGTATGCTATACAGCCCAATTCGATCTACCAAATTTGGACCTTCAACTCTGAATTGGTCGTTCGAATTTTTTTTAACTTTAACAATGCAAAGTCAAGTTCGGACATTTGAATTGGTGATATAAAATTTAAACTTTTCTAGATTTTGCAAAACCAATTCAAACTCAACCAAAACAAGTTTTAAAGAATTTGAAACATTAAGATAAAACGTCTATAGAGCTATTCACTAAAAAGTTGTTATGGAAAACTTTGTTCTTTAAGGATCATAAAATCACTTTAGGCTAGCTAGAATTATAGGATTTGTACTTCAAGGTGCAAGTCACCCATTCCAAATGCAAAAAAGTGTAGAGTTTACAAGATATACCTATTGAAAGACCAAATTGAAACACCAAACCCAACACTATTGGGTCTTCAAAACCTTTAATAACTTGACATTTACTACAATCTTCAAGTATTTAATTTACTCGGGATGTCTTTGTTTCTCTTTACCTTCAAGACAATGTGATATCTTGCTCCTTCAATCCAAAAATTGTATCATACAAGAATTACTCAAATTAGCTCACATCAATATTTGCCATTAATCAAAATTACAAGATTTGCGCTTAGGGCCAATACATACATTAAAAAAGAAAGAAAAGAGAAAACTTTTGTTTTATGACACTAATTTTTTCTTCCAAAAGGAATTTTAGAAACTAATGTTTTACAAATATAAAAGGTAAATAATCATGTACTCTCTTAAAAATAACCACTGAAATATCCAGACCTTTTTCTGGCGGGGGGTGGGGGGTGGGGGTAAGAAATATATCGATGGCTTGATCATATATTAAAAAAGAAAGAAAAAGAAAACCCTTGTTGCATTTGTTTTCAGATACGCTAATTTTTCCCACGGAAGGAATTTTAGAAACTAATGTTTTACAAATTTAAAAGGTCAATAACCTATTCAGCTATTCGAAAACGACATACTGTAAACCATATTTTCAACAATGTAAGTCGTATTTTCATACAAATATGGTTTACAGTAACCGTGTTTTTATACGATAAACCGACATACAAATTTTTAATAATTTTCATATTCTAATTTATCAATAATTTTCCTGAACTTTTCTAAATTTTTAAAATTTTGATTGCATTAGCCAGATTTTACTATGGATGAATTTTAAGAAATTTTGGAGCATGTTTGTTATTTTTTCATATAATTTTTTTAATTTTAGGAAATTTATAAAAACATGGGCTTTGAGGGTAGCAAGACTACAGAAGAAAACTCAAATTCTTTTTAGGACTACAAAGTTTAAATTAGTGTTTTCGGAATAGTTTTCTTCATTTGAGGACTAAAAAAGTTTATCCAAATTCTTTTAGGAGTTTAAACAATAAAAATTATTAAAGGAGTAAAAAAAGTTGAAAAAAGTTTAAAGATTCATTCGTACGAGAAAAAATAGTAGAAGAAAAATTGATAATTTTCCCTGAAAAAAAAAACTAAAACGGCAATTTAATGATAGTCTAATAATTACAAAAGCTACAATTAAGGTGCTTTAAAATGTTGAATTGCAGAGCATTAGATATTTTTCTAATTTCCTAAATTTTTAATCTTTTTCAAGAAAAATATTTTTCTTTTAAAAGAAAAACCTATAAAGTTGATAGAATAAAATCATAAAAAATAACTAAGTTTTAAATCACTAATTAAACCAAAATTTATTTTCTATTTTATGTAAATAAGAATAGAACCCCTATACTGAGATGAATCGAATTAAAATTCATTTTTTCTTCTGATGATGAATTTATAATCACATAGTTATATCCTTCTCTCTCTCTCTCTCTCTCTCTCTCTCTCTCTCTCACGCACACTCATTTGGCATGAACAAGTGTGCATGTTCTGAAATTTGTCAACATTCTAAATGTTGCATGTGCTAAATAGCTGTATTTGAACAAAAACGACGAGAAAGACAGAATGTAGAACAAGAAATGGACACAAAGAACCCAATCTCCCATTCCCTAGAAATGAAGACATTACACGACAGAGACCATTTTTACCATTTCTTGGAGAGCTATTTTGTGCAAAGTCTTGATTCTTCTATATGTGTGATTCAAAACTTGTCTCTTTAGGAAGTTCATGATGTTCTTCGTGTAAATAAAGCTACATAAAGGAATTGAACTGTACTAGGAGTTAGGAGTAATCCTATGTTGTCTTGCACTTGTATTATCTATATATGTGCTTTTTTCTTTCACACTTTATTAATAAGGCATACATATTACATGTTGGATCTTTTTAATATGAGCTTGGATAAATCAAAATATATAAGCCAAATTAAAATCTATCATAATTTCTCATAAAATCTGTTTCGGAGATTTTGCACTAATTATTATTAATTTAGATTTATTTACTTTAAATATTTTTAAATGTAATAAAATATGAAATTATCTTTTTTTTTTCAAAATTTGATATGCAAAACCGTACAAAAATCGAAGAACCCTAAGGGAATTTGGGTTACTTAAGGAAACTAAATTTAACAAAATCTGAACCATCTCATTCTAAATATAGATATATATAATTCTATAGGAAATGGAGTTGCATTATGTTTGATACACAGAAATATAATGAAATGGAATAATTTTTTAATTTCATATTTTATTCTAATATTTGGTATGAAAATTTTATATAGGAGACATCTTTTGATTTAAGAATGAGTAAGAAAAGCCTTTCCACAACAAAACCTAAGGAAAGACCTTTCCAAGAGAAGTAGGAATTCTTAAAAAAATTCTTATGACTATTCGATAAAGAAAAAGCATCTTATGACTATTATACTCTCATAACATTCAATAGAGAAAAGTACAACTTATCTTTGAATTTTACTTTATTTCTTTTAATAGTACTTCTTTTACTTTGATTTAAAATAATAGTTGTCTTTATGACTAAATTATGAATTAATACTTAAAATATTTCATTTTTTAAAAATTTTAGTCTGTGAATTTTATTTAAATGAGATTTTATAGATGAATATTTAATTTAATCTTTTTTTATCGGTGTAATTTGACTTTATTAGAGTATTTAAGTCATTTCTATAAAATTTCATTCCATTCTAATATTGAATAATAATTTTACCAAGCACCAAAAAAGAATCATTATTCCATTCCAATTTTTTCTTTTAGAAAGTGGAATGGAAATAGGATTCCAAACTCATTTCGGGTGAAAAGATATTCCATTTCATTTCATTCCAATGTACCTAATATCGCGAAAAGGAATTAGAGCTACATAAGAAAATGAGATAATATTAAAATTTTTTAAAGGAAATATTTAAGATAAGAAAATTTAAATTATTAATGATCAGTGCAAAATTTATGCAGGAAAATTTTAGTAGCATTTATAACATACTAAAACTGCCATAAATATTTGGATTAACAAGTCTCTGAGACACATGTTAGAAAAACACTTATATATTCTCTGATTATGCTAGCTAGAACCATTTGTAAACTAATTCGAGATAAGATTGTGCGCCTTCCATATCAAACTTCTTGCAAAATAAATACTCTCTGCATGGTTTCTTGGGCCCTTTCTCTCTTCTCTAAATATTCCGCCTTTTGTAAATTTTAGAAATTATTTTTTAAGAGTTTTCTTCACTAATAATTATAATCTCTCATTCTCTTTTAAATTAGTAGAGAATAAATTAAAATAGTTAATAATAAAATAAGAAAAATACATCTTATTTTATAATTCTTTAATTTATATAAAAAGTGTAAAAAGACTTTATATTTTAAAATGGAGGGAGTAATAAGCTACTTATATTAAGATCCTGGAAACCCCCAAAAAAAGACTTCATCTAGTGGCCTTTTGACAAGTTTTATAAAGAATTTTACATAAATTGGACTGTTTTATTTTTTTCTATGTTATAATAATTGATAATATGGAAATTTTTTAATTTATCAAATTTCTCATTCTTTAGTTATCAAAGTTAAATAAAATGAGAAAAAACTATCAGAACAAATGCAAGAAAAATATAATCAACAATTCGAAATGATTTGCCGTGAATTCATCTTTTTTTTTATTTCATTGTAACAGTTAGTGAAATTTGAAAGAATTTAGAGGTTAAAAGACGTTTATGTTAGGATGAAAAAATGTTTAGGTCGAAAAGCATTAACAAGCATTTTTATTTTAGATATTCATAATATGTTTTTTTAACAATTCATAATATGTTGTTATTAAAGAGTTCTTTATAATGATTTATTTTTGAAATTATTTTTTTTAAAAAAAAATCATTCTCACTTGATTTGATTGAAAGTCACGGGATTCTTGTAACATCTGCTTCAAAATTAACATAAAATACAGTACCCATTCGGCTCCACAGAACGGGCTTGCCGAGCTAACAGTAGTTGGTCAGACTGTTGGAATCTTAGCTGCAAACAGATGGAATAAGTTTCATACTTGTAGGCCACAAAAATTAGATTTCATCCCATGTTAAAAGCTATTCAGCATGTGATGTGATGGTGAAGACTATTTAACATGACATAGTCTATTCGTTTCAAAATATAAGGCAATTCTGATACTTTTATACAATTCTGACACAATATAGACTTTTGTTCTTAAATTATTTAATACAATATAACATATTTGATTTTTTAAAAAATCTATTCAAATTTCAGAAGCTTTAAGAAATACATATTTTTCAAATTTTAATTTGGCTAGTGTTAATGAGACATTCTCCTAGCCAGATGTCAAATTGATAATCGAGTGATTGTCAGGCTGATAGCTAAGTGGTCTGGTAGATTAAAATCGAGAGAACACCTAAAATATTTCTTCAAGGGGATTGAGCTAAGAAAAATGATGAACAGTTCAGATTTGTGTAAACTATGAACGCCTAAAATTAATAAGAAAAAATGTTCAATGAAATAGCTGAAAATTAAGGGAAAATTTGCTGAAATTTTTGTTAAAAGACTGTAAAAAGTATAATGAAAAGTTGTAAAAATGGTCGTAAACTTTTAACCTAAAAAAAAAGAACTTAAAAGAAAGAAATTCAAAGTAATAAAATGATTTTGAATATGTTGGAGTTGGGTCCTTCTTCCTTATATAGCCATTTGTAAAGTATTCCCTCCCATCCACCATGCCTGAATATTTGTTCCATAATCTTTACTTAATAAATCATGGTGGTGGTTGTGGCTAAGCAAGTGGTTAATTGCTTATTATCATGGTAACTCTCATGTCTTTGACCAAGTAAACATTCTTAGACAGGGGATCATATTTAACCACTGTTTCCATTCCCTTAGCAAATTCCTTCATGTTTTCCGTTAATCTCTTTATTTTAGACTCCAAATCTGATCTCTAATTGGCTTCTAAAAATTAAGGACTATTAGCACATTAGTGCATTTGGATTGAGTTCTGTTGCGAAACCTAATTTAAATTTTTTATTTTGAATCACATTCTCTCTTTTATAAACAATTTATTTTTACAAAATCAAAGATAAAAAAATCTCAAACGCAAACTCTATCTAATCCCACTCAGTTGATTTGAGTAGCTTTGTCAACATGACGCATCTCATTCGATCTAGATAGCTATTACTCCAAGCAAAGTAATGAAACATGATACTCTAAATAAAAGTAAATGTAAATAATGATATATCTAATTAATAAACATCACACAGACACTTAATAAAAAAAACCTTACCGAAAACTAGACATTTAATCTAAATTTAAAAAACTTACAAAAAAATTAAACTAAACTCGACATTTAGTTTTTTAAATATAAAAAATTCCCACGACATATTCGTTTAGGATATATATAATTAATAAACATCCCACGACATATTCATTTACTATAAATAATATTTGATATAATTATGTTGATCGACGTTTAACTAATTATAGTAAATTATAGTATTTATTTGTGAAATTAAATTAAATACATAAATTAATACGATATTAAAAAAATGAGAAAATTCCATGCAACTTGTACCAGAAGAAAATGAGAAGCTAGTACAAGTTGCGCACAACTTGTACTAGTTCTTGGTGCAAGTTTGTGCGTAACTTGCACTAGCTTCTGGTGCAATTGGCGCAAGTGTTGTGAAGAGAGGTAGAGAGAGGAAAGATGGAAGAGAGAGAGATTGATTTTTAAAATGATTAGTTTTCTTATTATATATAATTAAAAAAAAAATTGAATATAGCTAATACACAGGCAAACAATTGCAAATTTTTGGTGTCAAGAGGTACGAAATCTTATACTACCGAAGAAAGAAGTCCAAAGGTCTTTGAATATACCTGATGAGTATTAGATCACTAATCTATTTGATAAATAGCAATCATTGATTTGGTTTTAGCACATTTTATCCATTTGCTATAATTAAAATAGTAATTAAGTAAAACATACATCCGAAAAAGTGATAGTTTCTTTTGAAGGGAATAAGGTGATTAGTTAAAAACACTCTATATCAAATTATACTTTTTGAATTTGGTACATTTTCTTTTCTATGATTTAAAAAAAATAAAGAACAGAGAAACTTTTAATAAGAATAATATCAAGTTCATGATTGCCATAGTTTAATATTCTATTAATGATTAGGACCTGAGGCAGCAAAATATAAACGAAGATCATCAAATGGTGTGAAAGGTTTGCAAAATTAATATTTAATATGGTTTTTGTGACTTTTACTGCTTATGAATTTTCGAAAGCTTTATATTATTGGAAGGTCCAATGTTCTTTTTTTTCCCGGTGGGGGTTGAAAGAGTACATTAAGGCCAGAAAAATTTTTATAAGGTTTGTGTTCACATCTTTTATTCATTTGGTTTACGCTATCATTTGTGGGACAACCTGAATGGCCTGAGTTTCCATTGATATATGAGTGACTGTTGCATTGAGTACAAGTAACTTCTAACGATAATAAAACTACCTGGATCGAGGACATGCAGTTCGGCTACCTAGTTCGTCGGATCAGATTTCAGTTCGTCGGATCTAACGACTGAAAAAATGTATAAATTTTTGTAAAAAAATACATATAGGGACAGAAAAATGTGACATGTCGGATCAGATTTTAAATATGATCCAACGGATCATATTCGGTCTTGCACATCTTGCAAAAAAGACGTGCATGTTGTAGCTACAGTAGAGGAGACATGCCTTTGGAGTACGGAGTCAATGGGTCGGATTGGGATTCAAAATCTACCCGGTTCTGATCTGATAAATCCAGTATGGATCAAGATATATACTTGTTTACTAGGATCTAATAACGCCTTCTCTAATAAGTATAGGCATGGTACATCATGTTCTGGACCCAATAGACTCATCTCTTAATTAATATATATTATAAATATTTTATATAATTTATTTATTTTATTCATTGTTAAGAGCAATGTGTATTGAAACTCTTTTTGCAACACTAATTCTTGCTTAATGTATCATTTTAATGAGAGAACTTCTATATTTAAAGTTGTAAAAATAAATTGATTTGAATTTACATGTAAGTTCTATATCTAATATATATAAATATATAAATAAATAATATATTTTATATATATATATATATATATATCTTAAAGTTATATATACATTTTAGATTAATAAATTTTCTCATGGGGTTTTTTTTTTTTGGAAGAAGGCAAGTGGTCTTTGAAATACCTAAGAAGGGGGTGAATTAGGTATTTGGCTAATTTTTGCAAATACAGTCCTTTTATAATTCTAAGCAGAAAAACAGATTGTATGTGCTTGATTCAATAGAAGAGTAAAACAAATAATAGCTAAGTAGCAAAACAATATAAGAGCAAAGAACACAAGCAATTTATAGTGTTTCGATCTCTTCAAGATCTACATCCACTACCTTAAGCCTACACTTAAGGATTTCAAATAATCTACTATATGCTCAAGTTCACAAATTACATAAGAGGCTCACCACACAATGGTTTTACACTCACAACCTCTTTTAGTAATTATACAAACAAGGCTCACCCTTCCACAAGGGTTTTATATCTAAAGACAACCTCAAGACCAATCTAATCCAAGGCTCACCCTCACACGGGTTTTACACTACAACCTTGATTAATCTAGTCTATGGCTAACCCTTCCACAAAAGGGTTTTATGTCACAAGATAACCATGCAATGAGCTAGTAGAAAACACAATTTGATAAAGAGAGAAGAATGTGTAGATGTTACCACTTGTTGGTATATGTTTACACAATGTTGCACCTTCACGATTTGATGTCTTTAGAATGATCAATTGAATGCACAAGATCAGAGAGAGTTTTAAAGTTTGCTAAAGACTTTAGGAATGATTAGAGGTCATAAAAATTCAAGACTTCTAAAAAATCTGAAGTTTATAGTTTTTGTAGATGTGAAAAATTCAAATGCAACCGCTATAAAACGGCTAGTAACGGCTATAAAACAAGTTTTGTGCTCTCTCATGCATTCAAATGAATCCAATACATGCAAGTGTAGAGTTTACAGAAAAATATACCTATTTAGCATACTAACTCTACACTCTAAGTCTTCAATGCACTCAATCATTTTGATCATACTCTACAATCTTCAATCACTTTTGGCATAGTAGAGTTGTTCTTGCATTGTGATTTCAAGGTAATAAGACTTCATGCTTCTCTATCCATCAATCCTATCACTCAACATATAAACACATTAGTCATCATCAATATTTGTCATTATTCAAAACTAATATGATATTCCCTTTAGGGCTAACAGTCTTTGGTGGTACAAAGTGATCTTAATTTGAAAACTTGTATTCTTTTATGTATGAAATTAAAAAGTGACTTTTGAGTTACTGTATTAATTAAGGTTGTTATTTTAGTAAAATAGTAAATATTGTAATTTCTTCTATTCTACTTAAATTTTTGTGTAGTAATTAATCTTGGAAGCCTATGAATATTATATTTCTGATTTCTTAAAAAGATAGCATATTACATTTAGAGTTTTATTTGTGGTGATAAGTTTAGTAAATTATGGTGTAACTTCTTTTTTTAATCTATATTTTAATCAGGTATACCTGACTTGGCTTGATACCCTATAGGGTCGGGTATATCTTAACGGGTTTGGGTATCACGAACCTGTTAGGCCATTTACATTAATACTTTGAAGGATGCCATTGGTATAAAAGGAACTTCAAGATATACTTTCTTCGTTTTAAAATATAAGACCTTTTGATACTTTTGGCATAAATTAAGAAAGAAGAAAATAAGGAATATTTTTTGTTATAATGTAACTAATTTAATTTATTCTTTATTAATATGAGAGAGAATGATGAATATATAAGGGGAGCATTAGAAAATTAATCTTTTAAATTTGTAAAAGATTAATTATTTTGAGAAAAGAAAAAAGATTTAAAAGACTTTATATTTTGAAAATAGATGGAGCAAATAAATAAAAGCAACCATAACCTTTACCTTAGCTATTACTCTTAACATTTCAAAATATAAAGTTTTGTTCTTATTTTTTTAAAATGTTTGATTTTTTTTACAAATTCTAAAGATTATTTTTAAAATATTATTATTAATATAAATATAATTCTATTATTTTCTGTTATATTAATAGAATTATTTAAGAATATAATAAAAAATATTTTTATTTTTTCTATTTTAATTTATGAGAGAAAGACCAAAAGATATTATATTTTGAAATGTGGGAATACAAGCAAAAATCGCAGCGTACCTTTTTCAAATGAACAAGAACTTTCAAATTCTTGTTATTTAGCATAATTCAAGAATCAATAATTCCACAGACAAGATGATAAAGAAAACCATGGGATAGGGACCCACTGCCTCTTTTAGGTTTGGGTCTCCACCACCAGACATCACACATACATGATCAAAGGCATAACCCGTGACCCCAATCTGTATCATGTGAATTTTGTATTATTTTGAAATTATTTATTTATTTATTTATTTTTTTGCGTTTCATTCTCAGACAAAACAAAGAAACCAAATAGTGAACTACAAGAAATTCCTGTGGTGAATCACAACAAAAGGAAAAGGAAATGACCATTTTTTTATCTTCTCTTTTGCCTTGAAAAAATGGTATCAGACCAGAAGAAAGCGAAAGGACAAAGGAGCAGATGACGAAGGAAAAGACACAAGACTTGAGAGAGAGAGAGAGAGCAGTAAAATATGGGTGCATGTAATATAACTGGGAATGTGTCAGTGGTTCATTTTGATTTTGACCAATTGCTTGATTGGCTCATCATTTCTTGAATGTGTTCAAACACTGATAACATTCTCCTCTGATTTCCACCATCTTTCCTTCACAAAAAGTTTCTTGATTCTCACTCTTTTAGCTTTTATGCTCGAAAGTCTTAGAACATTTGAGCATAATGCATCAAAATAATAGATAAATTGTTTTACAAATGCATTGCGACATGCCAATTTTGCAAGACTAATGAAAGAAATAAGTAGTACAAGTTAAGGCTTTCTAAAATATAAAGGCGTAAATATAATTAATATAGAAAAAACTTTCCTCAAAGAAATAAGCAAAACTGAGAGTTCTTAGTTATAGTGTGAAATATAGATAAGTTAGATCTACAAAATAATACTGAATAATTTAAAGGCAATAAATTTTTCCTGTTTAGTTAATAGTTTAGTAGTTAAATATGTAATTCGCCACTAAAAAAATCAGAGGTCAAATATTAACAAACTAGAAAAAAAGAAATCAAAGGATCATTTTCCTCATATTTGTATCCAAGTTTAAAACCTATCTAATCAAAGTATGAGTCTATGTGCTCATATTAAGCAGTGTTTCACTTTCAAATTCATATCATATTATTTGTCTATGTACTCATGTGAAAGTGTGCTAAGTTCAAATTAACATTTGTGTTATAAATGTTTATTTTGTTGCGATTCTCAACAGAAACAACTTTAACTTTATACGTAAGTCGTTTTAAAATATAAAAATATTTATTTTTAATTTTATTCATTTTCAAAATATTTTGCCTTTACAAATTTTAATGATTATTTTTTTAAAATTAGTCTTATTATAAATATAATTCTCTTATTTTTTATTTTATTAATAAAATTAGTTAAAATTATAATTAAAAAATATCCTTTATTTTTTCTGAATCTATATAAAAAAGTCAAAAGATCTCGTATTTTTGAAACTTTGACTCTAATAGAGTAATTTTTTTTACAATTACAAAAATTTGGGCTTTTCCTAAAAAAGAGAAGAAAGGAAAAGTTGGACTTATTGACATGACACACACGATGTATTAGCTGAATGATATGTTTCTTTTCTTAGTTTCTTCTTATGCTTGAATGTAATTTTTCATTTATTAAATTTCTTTATTAAAATTTTATACTCCATTTAACATAAATTTATTTATTCTAAAAATTACAATAATTTCCTATTTTCATAAATAGATATGAATTAAGATTTATTCTTATAATATTTTTATTTGCATGAAGTATAATTAGTACATAAAATCAGAAAATTAATACAAAAAAAATGCCATCAGCGTAATCAATTGGATATAACATAGCAAAGAGTATGCAGCCTAAACATATATAGGTATGTGTTAATATTACGATGGAAAATTTTTTAATTTTAAATCACACTGAAAATAACATTTTTAAATACATTTATAATCACGTTTTGATTATGATTTTTTTAAAAAAAATGACGAAAACGATTTAATACGGTGATTTTCAGAAAATGTAATCTCATTTTTTTTTTGTTTTTCCTAACTCAATTTAAAGGAATGATATTTGAAAAAAATAATAAAATTTTATAGAGAGAAACTATTTAGAGAGAGAAACAGTTCTTTGGAAAAATGAAGTACAAGAGTGTTGCATTTAACAATTTGTAATGTTGTGTTTAGTTTAAGAATGACTACGCCAAAATCATTATGCAATTCCAAAAACCTGTGAGTTTGACATAATCTCCTTGTGGGTAGGTATGATATTTTAAAAACGTTAAACTATATTCAGAATTGAATATTTATATATTTTTTAGAATATTTAGAATTAAATGTTTACTTTTTTAAAATAATTATACATTTTATTTAGATTTTTACTATTAACTTCTTTAATTGAAGAGAAGTAAGTTCTAATAACACGTGTCCACCACTAACCTCATTAACTCTATAAATCTAAGGGATTTAAACTCCACTAATAAAATATTTAATTAATAAGGATATCATGATATTAATGAGAGTAAAATTAATAAATTGAGTAAATAAAAAAATTCTTCTTAAATTTTATATCAAATCAAAATGAAACATTCATAAGAGAGTACAATTTAGAGACAAAATAATTCAAGAATTTTTTTTTTTTGAGGAGGAGGGCCCGGGGTGTGGCGGGGAGGGGGGGTGGGGAGGGAATAGAATTGCCTAGGAAGATATTAACTAAACTTAATTTACATGTTCTTTTATCCTGCGTTTGCTTAAGCAAAAGGACCACTATTTTTAGTCCAAGTCATATGCTACCAGTTATCACCACGCAGCACTTGTCTTATTTCCCTCTCTCCTCCTTTCTATCTTTCTCCCTGCTCGTGACCAAAGCTATTTCCTTTTCATTCATCCCAAGTCAAGAAACTGTCGATACCAATACTTCACTGTCCTGGTTTTCTGTTTTGGCAATGCCTAACTGAGCTTGGCTGCTGCTAAATCAGTGAAAAGAGGAGGAATAATGGCTATCGGAGTGGGATTTTCCTCATTTTTGGTTCTGTTTTGTGTACTTTCTGTAGCAACTTTGAATGGTTCTGAAGCTGCTGATTCGTTTCAAATCAATGATGATGTTTTAGGCCTCATTGTCTTCAAATCAGCCCTTCAAGATCCACGGTCTTATCTTGACTCATGGAACGAAGATGATAATTCTCCCTGTTCATGGAACTTCATCAAATGCAATCCTGGTAATGGCAAAGTTTCAGAACTATCACTTGATGGATTGAGTTTGTCAGGAAAGATTGGGCGAGGACTCGAAAAATTGCAGGGTTTGAAGGTACTTTCCTTGTCAAACAACAATTTCACAGGTAACATTAGTCCTGAGATAGCTCTTATAGGTGGTCTAGAAATGCTTAATCTCAGTCACAATAGTCTTTCTGGGAGTGTTCCTTCTACTTTTGCTAATATGAGTTCAATCCAATTTCTTGACCTATCAGAAAACTCACTATCAGGACCTCTACCTGATGACATGTTTGCGAACTGTAAATCCCTTCGTTTCATTTCGTTATCCGGTAATCTTCTTGATGGACCAATTCCTAGTCTTGCTAGATGCACCACTTTGAATCATCAGAATTTCTCCAACAATCATTTCTCAGGTGACCCTGATTTTCTCCAAATCTTTAAGAACTTTCCAAGGCTTAGAACATTGGATCTTTCACATAATTCACTATCCGGAGAAATCCCAGTTGGAATATCAGCAATACATAACTTGAAAGAGCTTCTGTTACAAGGAAATCACTTCTCTGGATCACTTTCAGATGATATTGGATTCTGTCCCCATTTGAATAAGTTAGACATCAGTAACAACTTTTTCACTGGACAACTTCCAGAGTCACTGCAAAGGCTCAATGCTCTTACTGATTTCAGTTTATCTAATAATATGTTCACTGGAAGTTTCCCTCAATGGATAACCAAAATGATTACTCTGGAATATATAGATTTTTCGGGGAATAGTCTCGAGGGATCGATGCCATTGTCGATTGGGGACCTAAAATCTTTGAAATATCTTAGTTTATCGAATAATAAACTAAGTGGAAGCATTCCTCAGTCCCTGGCTAATTGTACCGGCCTATCAGTTCTACTGATGAGAGGAAATGCCTTCTATGGGAGCATTCCTGCAGGGCTGTTTGATTTGGGGTTGGAGGCATTAGATTTGTCAACAAATGAGCTCACTGGATCGATTCCTCCAGGCTCAAGCAAACTGTTTGAGTCTCTTCAAGTGCTGGATATGTCAAAGAACAATCTCACAGGTCCTTTTCCAGCAGAAATGGGGCTGTTTTCCAAGTTGAAATACTTAAATTTGTCATGGAACAGCTTTCAATCAAGACTGCCTCCAGAGATTGGATATTTCCAGAATCTAACTGTTTTAGATCTTCGATACAGTTCCGTGACTGGAGCAATTCCCGGTGATATTTGTGAATCTGGAAGCTTGGCAATTCTCCAACTAGATGGAAATTTCTTGAATGGGCCGATTCCAAGCGAGATAGGAAACTGTTCATCCCTTTATCTTTTGTAAGTTTCTGCTCTGTTCTATCTTGATTTCTTTCTCACCTATCCCCTGTTTTTCTCTCTGCTCTTTGGTAATGTGTTTTTTCTGTAATGCAGGAGCTTGTCATACAATAGCTTAAGTGGACCTTTTCCGAAATCCATTTCTTTGTTAAAGAATCTCAAGATTCTGAAACTGGAGTTCAACCAATTGAGTGGAGAGATACCTCAAGATCTCGGGAAGTTGGAGAATCTTCTAGCCGTGAACATTTCCTACAACAGGCTCATAGGCAGACTTCCTCTTGGAAGTATATTTCAGAACTTAGATGGGAGTGCAATAGAGGGAAATTTGGGCATTTGTTCTCCTTTGCTCAGGGGACCGTGCAAAATGAACGTTCCCAAGCCTTTAGTTCTTGATCCTTATGCTTATGGGAATCAAGTTGGTGGCCAAAATCAAGAGGATGAACCTTCAAGAAATACCTCAAGATTTAGGCATCATAGATTCCTCAGTGTTTCAGCCATTGTAGCGATTTCAGCTGCTGTTGTCATTGCTATTGGTGTAATGGTTATAAGTTTCGTAAATGCTTCTGCTCGGAGGAGACTTGCCTTTGTTGATAATGCCTTGGAAAGTATGTGCTCGAGCTCAACTAGGTCTGGAAGCCTAGCTACTGGAAAGCTTGTACTGTTTGACTCGAAATCTTCCCCTGACTGGATTAACTCAAGTCTTGAATCAATGCTGAACAAGGCAGCCGAAATTGGAGGAGGAGTTTTCGGAACTGTTTACAAGGCCTCATTGGGAGAAGGGAGAGAAGTAGCAATAAAGAGGCTAGTAACGGCAAATATCTTTGAGCATCCAGAAGATTTTGATCGAGAAGTTAGAGTTTTAGGGAAAGCAAGGCATCCGAATTTGATTGCCTTGAGAGGATATTACTGGACTCCTCACTTGCAACTTCTAGTCTCAGATTATGCACCTGAAGGAAGCTTACATTCCAAACTCCATGAAAGAGCACCCTCTGCAGCACCACTTTGTTGGGCTACCAGATTCAAGATTGTGCTAGGAACAGCCAAGGGACTTGCTCACTTGCACCACTCATTCCGGCCACCAATCATACACTACAATATAAAGCCTAGCAATATTCTCCTGGATGAGCAGATGAATCCGAAGATATCAGATTTTGGACTGGCAAGACTTCTAACAAAACTCGAGAAACATGTAATCAACAACAGGTTTCAGAGCGCATTAGGATATGTTGCACCAGAATTAGCATGCCAGAGCTTAAGAGTGAACGAAAAGTGCGACGTGTTCGGTTTTGGAGTGTTAATACTTGAGCTAGTAACTGGTAGAAGACCGGTTGAGTATGGGGAAGACAATGTGATGATTCTCAGTGATCATGTTCGAGTCTTGCTCGAACAAGGGAATGTATTGGATTGTGTTGATCCTAGCATGGGGAAGTATCCAGATGAGGAAGTTTTGCCTATTCTAAAGTTGGCCCTTGTCTGCACTTCTCAGATACCTTCCAGCAGGCCTTCCATGGCCGAAGTGGTGCAAATTTTGCAGGTCATTAAGACCCCCATTCGGAATAGGATGGGAGCATTTTAAGGAGATGAAATCAAAATTTTCTGCCAGTCTTGCACTGAAAATATTGCTTTAGTATTCTTCCATTATTTTCTGTTTCTTCCCCACTTTATCACAATTGTACTGATTTCTTGTTTTCTATTAGCATATTGTAACTTAGTTTTCTTTTCTCATCCCTTTGTACATGACTAATTATTTGTTTTCATTAGCAGTTTATTTTCATTTCAATCTGCTTATGCGAAGTTTTGATCCGTTTAACAAGATTTTGAGGTTGCTGAAGTAAACATTTGTGTTTTCCTCAAACAAACTGTTTAAAAACATTTGTTGTTCAATCTTAGTTTTCACAAAATATTATGCAGAGTTGACACTGGAAAATGATCAGCCTAGTAGCATTGGCTTCATATCCGATACCATGCCACTGATCAAGGCAGAGAAACCGGGCGCCAAGTCACTTGACAAACCGTCTATTTAATACTACATTTTGTTTATCATGCAAAATATATTTCAGAAAATTTATATGAAAATAAAACTCAAAGAAGATTAAAGACACAAAGTGTGGAAAGCCGTGCGATTGACGGAGGATATGTCTATGTTCTTTATTCCACTTAAACCCGTCGAAGTTCTCCCTAAAGTCAAATTGCCCCCTTGATGTTTGAATTCAATAAACGCAACTCTCGCCGCGCCCCCCAACCATTTAATTGAATCAGATTAGTTTAATTTCTTTGAGCAATTATTGTCGGTTAACCCACTAAACATAGGGGTGTCAATCAGAATTAGCTTGTCTGTTAAGTCTGGGCTCAGCCCGATTTTTTGGACTTATGAATAATGAGCCCAAACTTGACCAAGTAGGGCTGGGCCTAATAATTATTTTGGAGAAATATTCACATTTTGTCAAGAATTTTTTTAACACACGATGTTGTCAGCAGAACGAATCCAAATAATAGTAATGAAAGTATAAAGTGTAAACAAAATTTTGAAGAATCCAATGAGAGAAAACAAAGACAAATTATAAAGAAGGAAATGGGAAAAACACTAGAATTTTATTGATTTCTTTGAATGTATACAACAGCTTAGCTTATATCCTATTTATAGAGTTTAGAGATACATATCAACAAGAAAAGATATTAAGCAATTATAAGAAAAATCTTATTAGTAATCAAAGATATGATAAAACTCTATCATTTATCTTCTCAAAGGATATAATATTTTTATTTTTATATTAAATTATTTATTTGATATTAGATAATAGATTATTTTTAAAATTTTTGAGGTTTGAAGATTCTATGATTGTTCATGGTTTCAAATTAATTTCTATTGTCTTTTTACAAATTAATAGCTTTTGACTTTTTCTGAGATTGGGGTGACCCACTCTAGTTGCAGTTTTCTGAACCATGTCATATGAACTCCTTTGGACTCACTATTCATGGAGTTCTTCGTGTCCATTTCTAATAGAACAATATATATATATATATATATATATATATATATATATATATATATATATATATATATATATATATATATATATATACTCCCTCCGTTCCATCTCTTTTGATAGCGTTTGACCGGACATGAAGTTTTATGTAAAAGTTTGAATTACATTATAAAAGTAATATAATATAATAAAAAATAAGAAACATATGGGTCAACATGTACTTTATGTCAAATCTAAATATATAAAAGTAATATATAGTGAGATTAACAATCGATTGATAATATAAAATATATAAAAAATTTTCTTTTTGTGAAAAGTGTCAATTATTTTGGGACATTCTAATATAATAAGAAGGTTAAATGAAATGGGACAGAGGGAGTATATATCTTCTGTCGTACAGTTTAAGGCTGGGTAAATTATGCAACAAAATGCTAGGCTATGACCGAACAGAGCTGGTCAGATTGCCAACAGATGCTAATCTACTGCCCAGTAGAATATATATATCTTTTATCATCTAGTGAAAGACTGGACAGATTGCACACCAGAATGCTAGGCTATGGCTGAACAGAGCTGGGCAGACTGCCTAGCAGATGCTAGGTTGCGGCCCAGTAGAACTAGGTAGACTGCTCAATTGGTCACTAGGCTACTGCTTCGCACTATGTTGATTGGACTTCTTCCTAGATTAGGAAATTTTTTTTTGCAATAGCTCAAATTTGGAAAAAAAATCAATAGGCAGCCTAGATTCAAAAAACAAAATCTATGTTTTTTTTTAAAAAGACTATATAACCTAAAAAAAATGTTTTGATTCTTGCTTAGATAAGAGATTTAACTATTTATTGAGTGGTAGCTCACTCTTTATCAAACTATTTTTCGAAGAGTGATTCTGGGGAATTCGGGTGTTTTGACAAGGAATACCAGGGAATAAAATCATGAGTTCATGGTGACATATGATTTCTACAAGAATGGTTTGAGGTTAGAAAAGTACTTTTTTTGCATAGTTATGTAATAAAGATGATATTTTTGAGATATTTCATTGAAGTTTTTGTGCACTTCAATGATTATATTTATTTATTTTAGAGTTATTTAATTTCATTTAATTAAGTTAGAATTCTATAATTATAAGGATCTTTTGTTTCCAAATTATGATTAGGGAATCCAGTCTTGTTACGCTTCAATTATGAGGTCTTCAACCTGGATTTGGGCTGTGATATTTTAGTGGTATCAGAGCCTAGGTTCAGTAGTTTGGGTATACCTATTTTACCTTTGTAATTTCGATTTTTTGGATTTCTTGGAGTGACTAACACACACACACATATATATATATATATATATATATATATATATATATATATATATATAATTTGATGGCTGGTAAAGGGAAGCATGACAATATCCTTGTTCCAATCTGGATGTACGAGCAGATAAAATGACAATTGAAGGTGATGCAAGTACAACTAGAATAGGCATCGAAGTATAGTAGGTATTCTTATCACTACCTAAAGGAAGCTAGGCGTGAGAGAGCATATCGCTAGGGAGATGGATGACCTCAAAGTTAAATGTGACCGACACAGGGAAGAAAGCAACTGAGACCGTGTAACAATCAAACAAATCAGGGATGATAGAGATCGATTCCATGTGAGGTTAGAATTAGGGTTGTCAATGAGTCAGGTTTTTAACTTGTTTACCCTACTTGGACCCAAACCCGATAATGCATCTTCTAAATGGGGATGGATAGGATACGCTAAGTTTCGAACCCGATAGACCTGGGAACTGAATAAAATTTCAATAATAAATATTTTATACATTTGATTTTTTTACAACTGTTAGATGTATTTTGATCCAACGGCCAGTTATCCACAATTTCACATCACTAAAATATTCTGAAGCCTAAATCTCTAACCCTAACAATTGATTATCAAACCTATCGATACTCATTTTTGCCGACTGGTGATTACCAAGAATTTTACTCTAATGGCTGTGTGTTATACTCCAGCGACCATCCCCACATTTTTCGGTGACTCATGTTTCACCCCCACCCCCTTATTCGTAGATAGCAAAAGAGACGAATGCCTTTTTGTGTGAGTTAAGAATCTTGAGAGGTCGATGCATCCTTGCTGCCGTCGACCCCAATAGAAGCCACCCCTGCTGATTATCGCTTAAGGTAGTGACCACAATCTCCTCATTCTCAATTGAATCCGTCCCTTAAGGTAATATTTTCACTTAGGTTCTTTAATTGAAGGGTTTTGCTTATTTAATTGAAGATTGTGTCTAAGCATTCGAAATTAAGGTTGATTGAGGTGGATTGAGCTTCCCATGACTGTGTAATATATACCTCAATATGGAAAGATGTAACTTCATAAATTTTTCCTATACTTTTGTTTTGACATTCAGTAATTACAGAGTTTAAGCTCAGAAAAATAAAGAGAGATACAAGAATATGTGTTTACACATATAATAATGATGGCTGGAATTTTTTATAATTTAGATATCAAAAACAGATGTTTATATAATATAGGACATAATATCATATCATTGACCAGAGCTGCAAAAGTTCATGTTACTAAATAGGCCTTTCTTGAGGATTCAAAGAGTACTAGAACATTAACTTCGAAGATATGAAAAGAAATGTCTAAATTCACTAATCCTAAGAGAGATGTTTTAGCTCAGTGCAATTGGTACAAAAAAAAAAACTTGCTGGTAGTAGTTCTAGTGGGACTACTTATTTGAATAAGCATTTGAAAGGATGTGTTGCTAGAAAACTTAAGAGTAAAGGATAGCAAGAGATTTGACGTACAAAGAGCATCTTGACAAGCAAAACCGAAATTCGTAATTATAAATTTGACCAAGAAAAGAATAGGAGAGATTTAGCAAGAATACATAACTATCCTTTTAATATTTGTGAGCATGAACTTTTTGAAGTATTTTGCAACAGTTTGAATCCCAATTCAAAGCTTGTTTCTTGAAACACATTTAGGGTAGAAGTGATGGAGGTACATAAGAAAGAAAAGGAAACATTGTACAAATTCTTTGAAGATCTTACTTGTAGAATCACACTCACTACTGATATTTGGACTTCAGAGCATGCTAATATTGCATATACTTATTTTATTGCTCACTATATCAATGACAATTGGGAGTTGGAAAAGAAGATTATTAATTATAAATAAATTCCTTATCCTCATGATGGTGAGACTTTGTTCCGATTCATTAATAATATTATTTTGGAATGGAATTTGGACAAGAAGTTGTTTTCTATGTTTGTGGATAATGCATCATCAAATTATTCAATAGTTAGACATTTGAAATCTTGGTTGCTTCATAAAGCATGGTTTCCCCTTGGCTGTGATTTGTTTCATGTTCGTTGTAATGCACTTATTCTTAATTTGACTGTGCAAGATGATTTGGTTGTTATTGGTGATTTACTTGTAAAGATTTGAAAAGCATGCAAGTATTTGAAAAAGTCTACATATGCCAACGAGAAATTTGAGTGTGCAATGCAGCAGTATAAGTTAAAAAATAAGAAAAAGTTACCTTTAGATGTTCAAACTAGGTAGAATTCTACTTTTTTAATGATTGAGACTGCATTATCTCTCAAAGAAACATTTAACTACCTAGAACAAATTGATAGAAATTATAAGCATTGTACATCCAAGGATGAATGGAAAATTACTAGTGTAGTTAATGGATGTTTGAAGGTGTTTTATGACTCCACCACTCATTTTAGTGGTTCTAATTTTGCAACTTCAAATGCCTTCTTTCCTAATGTGTGTAGAATTCAACATAAGTTGATGGAATGAGAAAATAGTCAACAATATTTTCTTAAAGCTATGGTTGATCCTATTAGGGAAAAGTTTGAAAAATATTGGGAGGAATCTAGTTTGATGTTGGGATTGCGGTGGTGTGTGATCCAAGGTTTAAGATGGATTTCGTGGAATTGTACTACAATGCAATTTATAGTAGTGATGATTATCGGTATGTTGAAAGATTTAAGAGTGCTTTCTAAAATATATATATTGAGTATGGTGGACAAATAAGCTCTACAAGTAATGTTTGTGATGAAGATTCTACCCATGGAAGTCACTTCAATTCAACAGTGGATGATTTTAATGCTTTTGATCAATGGTATAAGCAAGCTCGGTCCTCTTAACTTCATGTGTACCAAAAGGATGAAATAGAGCAGTATTTAGAAGAACCCGTATTTTTTAGGACTGAGAAATTCAATAGTTTACATTAGTGGAAAACTAATTCTCCTAAGTATCCTGTCATAGGAAAGATGGCACGTCCGGCTACTATTGTTGCTTCAAAGTCTGCATTCAGTGTTGGGAGAAGAGTGGTTGATGAGACACGTGCATCATTACTTGCTAGCATGGTGGAGGCACTGGTAACGACTGACGATTGGATTTAACTTACAAAAAAAAGAAGTAAAATATATGTATTGTATTTTGTGCTTTTATTTTTTTCTACTTGTTAATTGATTTAATTTGTCTTCAGAGTTGGTTGACGTTGACGAGAATATTTCTATGTTTAAAGTTGCTAAGACATATTGATTTTGAATTATCTTTAAGAATCATTAGAAAAATATTTATTAGGAAAGCTATTAAGATTTATATTTTTAATCATTAGCTAATTTTTCTCATTAACCTTATTTTTTCTTTGGTAGTGGCAACAGATAAAGAGAGGCATTTGTTATTTGGTTGGCATCTAGTCTTCCCTTTTTAATTTGAAAGTGGATTTACTTATATAGTTTAATATTTTGTGTGTGAGAAGTGACTCTTTGAGTTTATTATTATGCTTAATGTATTCCTCTAAGGATTGTATTTTATTGAGTTAAATACGTTGAGTTTGTTATTTTGGTTTGATTAATAAGTTGATTTAAGGATTGTGCTTGGAGACATTAAGATTGTTATTTTTTTGAGTTTAACGTGTGATATTTGAATTGTATTTTATATCTATTAGGATTTTTTTACTTTTTAAAAATTCAAATCGGGTCTACCCAGACCCGAACCAAGACCGTATTGGGTAGGGTACCGGTCTACGCTATTTGGACCTGCTGAGTAATCGGGCTAGGTCCAGTACCATTGAGAGTCAATCAGGTCCGAGCGATAGCCCTAGTTGGAATGCATGACTCAAGATAGAGATAGGTACCGACAGACATGCCAACAACTATTGTAGCAACAAAGGGCACTAAGAGAGTAGATTCAGACCTTAAATTCCAAAATTCAACATTTAGAACGAGAGGATGATAATAATGACCCAACGGATGCTAGATCGACCATTACTGACTAGTAGTTAGATATTTTCCTTTTTAATAATTGTTAGGAATAAGTGGCGAGTAGTTGTCTTGGTTGTAAGGAGCTTTCATGATTTGTTTTGAAGTCTTGGTATGTTTTTCTTTTCGTACTTTCTTTTGACTCTATGTTGATATGAATCATGAAATAAGATGCTAAGTTTCATTATTACTATGAAAATTGCCACCTTATGAGTTTTGGAATACTATATACAATATAGTTAGCCTTGTACTTAATAGTATGTATTAGAATAGTGATTTTAAGATTTATGTTAATAATTACGCATGATGGAAAATTGCAATCAGCGTGAGCAAATTGGTGAGATTCTTGAGACAAAAACAAGTTCCACCAAGCAACTAAGTGGCTACCGCCCTCTCAATTTGATACGTTTACGGGAGCACCGCTAAAGGAGTATGGAACCTGTCATTGAGTTCATAGTAGGGAGTGTCAATGGAAAATTGGTACTTATTTTCAATGTGACACGATAGGACACAAGGTTAGTGAATGTTCTTCACCAGCTCTAGACCATGCAAAACCTATGGACCAAAAATGAAAATATAATGCCACAATTTTTGTACTTACTAAGAAAGAGGTTTAAGTGGCAGAGGATGTGGTGACAGGTATAATATCAATTAACCTCGTACCTGTTTGTGTGTTATTTGACAGTAGAGTGTCATACTCTTTCATTTCTAGTAGCTTTTCTAAGGCTTTCAAATTAAAACCTATTCTTTCAGATGATCTATACCGAGTGTCTATTCCTAGTGACAAGGTACTGGTCTCTAAGAATATAAATGGAGGGGTAACGCTAGAAATTGAAAATCAGAAACTCATCATAGATATAATACAAATTCCTATGAGGGACTTTGATGTAATTTTAAAAATGAATTTGTTAGCTAAAAACTATGCGTTTGTGAACTTTCGCAGGAAGAAGTTAAGGTTCTCTATTCTTGAGAATGATGAGCTTCTTTTCCAAGATGGAACAAAGGAGCGTAAAACAACACTATAATGTGTAATCTCTTTTGTTCGTTCATATCGATCATTGTGAAAGGACTGTATTGGATATCTACTTGTGCGGTTGAAAAACGGAAGAATCAAAATTGGAGAGATTTTAGTAGTAAAAGAGTATCCAGACGTGTTTCTTGATAAGTTACTAGGGTTATCTCTAAAAAGAGAGATTGATTTTGAGATCATTATGATACCAATAGCAAAGCCAATATCTAAAGCGCCTTATAGGATGGCTCCTGCGAAACCAAAAGAGTTGAAAACCCAACTTCAAGAGCTTTTGGATATGAATTTTATTCAACTAAGTGTATCACCATGGGATGCACCTGTATTGTTCGTTAAGAAAAATGATGGAAGCATGAGACTATGCATAGACTATAGGGAAATTAATAAGATCACCATCAAGAATAGATACGTATTGCCTATGATTGATGATTTGTTTGACCAACTCAAGGGGGCCAAGGTGTTCTCTTAAATTAACTTATGGTCAAATTATCATCAATTTAGGATTAAGAGTGAAGATGTTCCAAAGAATGTGTTCTAAACTCATTGTGGGCATTACGAGTTTTTGGTGATGCCTTTCGGTATGACAAATGCTTCAGTGGCATTCATGGATTTGATGAATTAAATATTTAACCTATTTCTAGATAAGTTCGTAGCTATCTTCATCGATGGTATCTTAGTGTATTCCCCTTCCGAAGAAGAACATATTAAACACCTTCAGATTATGTTACACACGAGAAGGAAGAAGCTCTTCATAAAATTTGGCAAGTGTAAATTTTGGTTAAAAAGTGTCACATTTTTAGGACTCGTACTATCTGAAGCTGGTATATCAGCCAATCCCAAGAAAATTGAGGCCATGATAGACTGGCCAAGACCTACCAATGTTATTACAATACGTAGTTTCTTAGGAATAGTTGGTTACTACTACAAGTTTATGGAGAATTTTGCAGGATTCTCAATGCCCCTAACTCGATTAACCCAAAAAAGGGGTAAATTTTAATTTAAGTCCTGCTTATGTAGAGAGTTTCTGAACACTAAAATAGAAATTGGTTACATCATTAATCTTCACTTTTGCCGACCAAATAAGAAGGATTTATGATCTGCAATGATGCTTTGAAGGATATGTTGAGATGTGCACTAATGCAATATGACTGTGTAATCGTGTATACATCACAACAGTTGAAACCTTGTGGATAGAATTACTTGATGAATGATCTCGAACTGGTAGCAGTCATTTTTTCCTTGAAGATTTTGAGGCACTATTGGTATGGAGAGCAGTGCGAAGTATTTACTAATCATAAGAATCTAAAATATCTCTTCACACAAAAAGAGCTAATTATGCAGTAGCGTCGATGGCATGCAGTTGCTTAAAGACTATGACCTGAAAATAAGCTACTATTCTAGAAAGGCCAATAAGGTTGATGATGCTCTTAACCGCAAAACTATATGAGCACTTTCAGTTTCGATCACTCAATAAGAGTAGTTGACTTCTGAATTGGAAAAGCTAGGGATCAAGACAGTAGAGTTAACTATGGAATGCTTAGCAACACAAGTGGCGCAACCAACCTTAATTGATGACATCAAAGCTGCTCAAGAAAAGGACAAGAAACTAAATAAATTAAAGGGAGTCACAACAAGGAGTCCTCAAATAGACTTTAGAATTCATGAAGACAGAAGTTTGTGGTTTCATGGAAGACTTAGCATATGCAAGAGTTCAGATGTGAAAAGAAAAGTATTAAGCAAAACTCATAACTCTAGACTTTCTATCATTCCTAGAGGAGCTAAGATATATCAAAGCAGCATTTTTAGAAGAGTGGAATGAATCTAGAGATATCAGAATATGTGTTGAAGAGCTTAGTATGTCAACAGGTGAAAGCTGAGCATCAACGCCTTGGGGGTTTGCTTAAATCGTTGAAGATACTTGTGTATTGATATTCCATAATTGTGCTTCATATGATAATCTTTTATGAGCTTAAATTATGTTAAATTTTAGTGTTTTAATCAACATTTACACCCCTTTTATCTCTTATTTGCTTTGGGTGAGTTTATTGAAGATTTGGAATTAAATGAAGCAAATAAAGAGATTTTACACAATGAATAAAAACAGAGAAATGCAGGGGCAAAACAGTCTGGTAGATAATTTTCAAATGGGATTTTCACCTCTATAGAGATTTCGAATACCAATTTGATCTTCTAGATATTTATAGAGGACATTCTGAAGTTTTCATAATGGTAAAAATTTATGGAAATACGAGTTCATTTGCTTGCCCTGCTTATGTGCTTGCCCTGCTTATGCTTCAAAGTCAGCTGTCCTTCACTGTGGTCCAGTTTTGACACATTTTGGTATAACGATCATATCTCTCTTTCTAGATGTTCAATTGAGGTGATTTAAAGCTCTGTGTCAAGATAAGATCCATATCTACAACTTTTATGAAGACATTAAGACCCAGATCAGTCAATTTCATCCTTTGAATTCACCTAAAATTCAAAACAGAGTCACAGTCGGGCAGCAACAGCTTACCCCAAAACTGGGAGCAAGCGGCGCCGTTTGGTGTGATCCAAGCGGCGCCGTTTGCAGCGATCTGAAGTGCATTTCCAGCTGGTTTTCTCTCTCTTTGGAAGGGGATTTAAATACCCTATTTTAGGGCAAGAACACAGACGGCTGAGGGGGGAGAAAAATGCAGAAAAACAGCAAGAAATCACACCCAAATCCCTCCCAAATCTTCATCTTTGCAAGAGAAATCAAGAGAGAAGATTGAATCTTTGAAGAAGGAGAACCTCCACCTTGAAGATTCATGGAAAAACCTGCAACTTCCTCAACATCACAGTGACGATTTTCAAGCTTCAAGAAGAGGAGATTTCCACCATGAAAATGAGCAATTCTTCCTCTTTCTTTGTTGCTTTATGTTCTTTAATTTGTAATATGTTGAGGAACTAAACTTTTGAATGCTTGAATGAGTATGAACCCTAGATTTTATTTATGTGAATGAATTATTTCCCTTGGTTGATTGAATTCGAATTTCTTGTGGATTGTTTGTGGGTTTGAATGTTTGAATTGATTGGGTGGATAGTTGATGAAATTTTGTCACTTGAATTGAGAAAGGAAGGGTGATTGAAATTGATTAAAAAATCTGGAATTTTGTCACTTGGAATTGAGAAATGAAGGGTGATTGATAATTGATTCAAAATCTGGAAATTTTCACTTGGAATTGAGAAAGGAAGGGTGAAATAGACCATACACAAACAATGGAGATTATTTAGGTGACTAGAGATAGAAACCTCAATATCTTCTTGACACATTTTGGTATAACGATCATATCTCTCTTTCTAGATGTTCAATTGAGGTGATTTAAAGCTCTGTGTCAAGATAAGATTCATATCTACAACTTTTATGAAGACATTAAGACCCAGATCAGTCAATTTCATCCTTTGAATTCACCTAAAATTCAAAACAGAGTCACAGTCGGGCAGCAACAGCTTACCCCAAAACTGGGAGCAAGCGGCGCCGTTTGGTGTGATCCAAGCGGCGCCGTTTGCAGCGATCTGAAGTGCATTTCCAGCTGGTTTTCTCTCTCTTTGGAAGGGGATTTAAATACCCCATTTTAGGGCAAGAACACAGAAGGCTGAGGGGGGAGAAAAATGCAGAAAAACAGCAAGAAATCACACCCAAATCCCTCCCAAATCTTCATCTTTGCAAGAGAAATCAAGAGAGAAGATTGAATCTTTGAAGAAGGAGAACCTCCACCTTGAAGATTCATGGAAAAACCTGCAACTTCCTCAACATCACAGTGACGATTTTCAAGCTTCAAGAAGAGGAGATTTCCACCATGAAAATGAGCAATTCTTCCTCTTTCTTTGTTGCTTTATGTTCTTTAATTCGTAATATGTTGAGGAACTAAACTTTTGAATGCTTGAATGAGTATGAACCCTAGATTTTATTTATGTGAATGAATTATTTCCCTTGGTTGATTGAATTCGAATTTCTTGTGGATTGTTTGTGGGTTTGAATGTTTGAATTGATTGGGTGGATAGTTGATGAAATTTTGTCACTTGAATTGAGAAAGGAAGGGTGATTGAAATTGATTCAAAAATCTGGAATTTTGTCACTTGGAATTGAGAAATGAAGGGTGATTGATAATTGATTCAAAATCTGGAAATTTTCACTTGGAATTGAGAAAGGAAGGGTGAAATAGACCATACACAAACAATGGAGATTATTTAGGTGACTAGAGATAGAAACCTCAATATCTTCTTGATAACTAGAGAAATCTAATTGGAAATTCATTAATCCAAATGCATTCTTAGGTTGAATTAGTTAGAAAGAGATTTCAAATAGTTAATCTAAGGGTAGAGGACTCTCATCTAGAGATAGAGAGAGCTCTAATATAGGAATTTCATCAAACACAAGAAATTGACACCTTCTTGGCAATTAGAGAAATCTAATTAGAAATTCACCAATTCAAATGCATTCTTAGGTTAATTTAGTTAGAAAGAGATTTCAACTAATTAATCTAAGGGTAGAGAACTTCCATCTAGAGATAGAGTGAGTTCTATCATTGGAATTTCACCATGTATTAGAAGGGGAAACAAATCAACCAAGGGACTTTTCTATCACATACGTAATTCTAGGGGGATTAACCATTCAAGTATTGTTTTCTCTATTGAATTCTCTCTTGCAAGAAAGATTAGTTAAGATATTTTAATTAGTTAAGTTAGATTTCTTTTCTCAGTAGTTGTTCAAACCATTTTCTAAACCAAAAAATTTATGAGGCTAAACAATAGAATGAAAAGTGAGTAATGATAATTGACCATCCCCGTGGATACGATATTTGGAGTACTTGCCATTATACTAATCTAAACGATAGGTGCACTTGCCTAGTGTTTGTGTGCAAATTGTTGAAGATTGGAATAAAATCGAGTATAAGGGCATATACAATAAAACACAACAAGTTTTTGGCGCCGCTGCCGGGGAGAATTGGTCAATATTAGGAAAGCTTGAACTTTATTGATTTAGTCATTTTATTTCCTACTTGTGTTAGCATTTATTGTATGTTTTGTAATTTTGTTAGTTATTAGTGAATTGAAGTGTTAGTTTGTGATTTTCTGTTTTTGTTACATGTGTTAGCATTTTTTTTTATTTTCTTGTTTGTAATTTGGTTTGTTATTGGAGAATTGAAGTGTTTACTTTTTGTTTTTGTGTATTTGTCCTGTTTTTGTGAGAAATACTTGGATTGAATTTTTAGTTAGCATTTTTTTGTTATGTGTTGAAATTTTTTTTTTAGTTGTATTTATACTTAAGGAATGAGCTATGTAGATTATGATTTGGCACAACAACCCTCTCAATTAATGATGTTTTACAACTTTTATGGAGGTGGCTATCCAACCTATGAGTGCCAAAACATGGGAACTTCCAATGCATGGTCAATGGAGCAAGGGAACTACAATGGGGAAAGAAACCAATCATACAATTCCTACACCAATAGTTATAATCCGGGGTGGCACAATTATCCAAATTTCTCATGGAGCAATCAAGGCCACAAGTACTCTGTCCTTACCAATACCAACCTTCTCCACCTCCTCAACAACCCGTGAAAACTAGTCTTGAAGAGTTAATGACAAAGTTCATAGCAAATTCTGAAACCCAAGTTCAAACTCAAAAACCCTTAACCAAAGAATTGAAGAGTCCTTAAAGAACCAAGAGGCTACCCTTGAGAACTTGGTAAGGCTAGTTTCAGAAAGAGAGGTTGAGACTCTCCCAAACAATACCGAGCCAAATCCTAAGGAGTGTGCTGAAGTTACTACTTTGGGGAGTGGGATTGAACTGAAGGCCTCACAGCCTAACATGCTGGAAACAGGAGAAGGGAAGATGGATGAGAAAGTGCATGTTGAAGAATATCAAGAAGAAATTGAAAAGAAGGACAAAAGAGAAACGATGAAGACCCTTTGGACAACCCCTTAGTTCAAGGTGAAGAAGCAAAGAAGGGACAATGTGTGATTGATGAAATCATACCATATATGGAGTCATCACCGCTCAACATCAAGGGGATGGGGTTTGAAAACTTTGAAACAAAAAAGGGAATGAAGTCTTTTAGCGAAGATCCTCCGGAGTTGGAATTGAAGAAGCTACCGAATCACTTGGATTATGCTTTCATTGTGGACAATCCAAAACTCCCAATGCTCTATGGTATTAGTCATTCATTTTGCACCCACAACATATTAATAGAAGAAGGCCTCAAACTAGTGGTGCAACCCGAAAGGTGGAATGACCAAAATCAGATTTTCAAGCCGGGAGATCAAGTGATATCGAATGACTCTCAATGGTTCACGAGTAAGTTTAAGTGGACCTCCCCATTTTAGGTAAGTAAAATACTTCTATATGAAGTTATGGAAAACTATCATGCAAAAAAAGGGACATCACTTACACTTAAATTTTATCAAATGGGAGTTAGAAAGAAGAGAAGATTGTCTCCACACCCCTTTGACCCGGGAGGATAAGTGATTTTCATCATATTTGCTCATCCTTGTTTGTACATAATTGTGTTTGATGGAGTTTTGAGTTTTAAAATGTTGATTGTCTTGAATTGTGAAAAGTTTTATAATGTGAATTTTATGTTTGTAATCAATTAGTTTGTTAAATTTTGTTGTTGAATCTTGTAGTTGAGTGTTTTTGAAAAAAAAAAACTGTAGCCGGGATCACTGTAGCAGACTGGGGTGAAACGGCGCCTTGGTGTGCACCAAGCGGCGCCGGTAGGCTGTTCACCGCGCACTGTTCATGGGAACTGTTCATGTCGTTTACTGTTCGCACACCAAAAAAAAGAAAAATAAAAGAGGCATCGTTTTGACCAACTGGTTTAAAACGGCGCCGCTTGGTGTGGTCCAAGCGGCGCCGTTTCACTGTTCACCAAAAAAAAAAATTTTCTTCTTCCCCATTTTTTGTTGGTTCTTTTATGCTTTCTTCTTTGCATACCATGTATTGAAAAAAAATGCAAGTTGAGTTTTAATTGTTTTTTTTTGTGTAAATTAGTTTGTTGTTGGCTTGCAATTTCTCTATATTTTTGTTGGTTATCTCCTGTTTTCCTCTATGCCAGGAGCTGTTCCATGCTCGAGTGGTGGACCGACAGTATATGAACGAAAGGGGAACTCTTTATTTTCTATTTTTGTCCTTTTATTTATTTCTTTTAGTGCTACGTTTTTATGCTTTAGTTTTCATTATGTCCTTTTTTCTAGTTTGCTTTCATTTGCTTCTACAAGCCTTGTTTTTCACTGTTTATGTGTTTGGTTGTTTCCTGTTGGATTTCTTCCCCAACATTGCAGACAATGTTGTTTTAAGTGTGGGGGAGTTGGCTTTAGTAGTGTTTTATGATTTTTGATTGAAATTTTTTGTTTTTATTTTTCAAATCCTCAAGGTATTTTAAAACTTGCATATTTAATCTTTTCTCAAAGAGTAGTTATACAAGCTTTCTAAAGGTCATAACTAGTACCTTAAATTTAGATTAAGTAAGCACCCTTTGTATTCTTTGCTTGTATGGAATTAATATTTTAAGCACATTTCCGTCTTGCTTTTGTTGTGAAGATTATGGAGTTGAATCTTGTCTTATTGGCCTTAGAATTCAACATAACTTTTACCCTAGAACCCGCATTCACTTGACTTGAGGCGAAATGAATAAGTAACCTTAGTTTGATCTTGAAATGATGGTAATAGGCCTTCTTTGTCCCGATTGAGCCTTTCTAGCCATCCTCTCTTTATTTTATCCATAGTACCCTTTCTTG
This sequence comes from Rauvolfia tetraphylla, assembly GCA_030512225.1. Lineage (NCBI taxonomy): Eukaryota > Viridiplantae > Streptophyta > Magnoliopsida > Gentianales > Apocynaceae > Rauvolfia > Rauvolfia tetraphylla. Next base: position 1,469,349 of record JAJQKT010000053.1, read on the forward strand.
AAGTCTTTGTGCATAAATTTTTCAATCTATATTCTTGATTCTTCCTTCTTTAAAATTTTAAACTCCACTCTTTATATTTTAAACCTCTTTGCGAGAGCTAAATGCAATTTTACCCTTAAGTCGGTAAAGAGTATTGTAGAAAGCGAAACAAAGGGTGGAGAGGAAGATCATAGGAAAAATGGCTCTATGGGTTGAGTTTTTCAAGGAAAAAGGGGGATGAAATTCTTTATTTGATCGGGAATTGAAATATACCTAAAACAAATTGAAAAAAAAAAGATTGAAAAAAAAAAGAAAAAAAAGTTATATATGTTTACTACTTTGAAGGCTTAATACATTTATTGATGCCTTCAAGAATTATATATAGTTACATTATTGTTGTGAATTTTATTATCATTGATGTATAAACTTGTGGTTGACAAAGGTATATGGTGAAGGAAAAGTTGTGATTTGAATTATGATTTGGTGCAAGTTGTTAAATGTAGGGTGAGGGGAGTTTGTAGAGAATGGGAGTTTGTGGTTGAATATATGGGAATGGTGATATTCCTTGTGGCTAATTAGGATTATTACTTTTGTTTTATGTCCCATTCCTTTCTCTTTAGCTCTCATTTCTTTGACTTTGAACTCCTTACCTTTCGTTTGGCACCTTAAACTTTCCCCGAGCCTAAAGTTATAAACTTGAAAGTCCTACCTAATCAAGGTTAAATTTTGGTTACCGTATTAGTGGAGTGGTTTTGTGAATGTAGGGCTTATGGGGTATTATACTTTCTTGATGAGAATTCCTTGTCCAATAACATGAAATTCACTCTTATAATTGTTGAGCAATTGCATTGGCTGGACACACACACACACACGGATTCTTGCTTGCATTGTAAGACAAGGGGTGATTGTTTAATCTTTGTGATGGGTATTTGGAATGACTTTTAGATTAATTGTGTAGATTGCTCAAGATTTCTCAAGAAGTAATACCTTCTCTGTTTTGTAGTCCTTTGTAATGCTTTGAAACACTTGTTACTTCTTGTGGATTATTGTTCAAATTTCTTAGTTGTTTTGAAGTATTGCTTGAGGACAAGCAATGTCTAAGTGTGGGGGAGTTTGATATTCCATAATTGTGCTTCATATGATAATCTTTTATGAGCTTAAATTCTGTTAAATTTTGGTGTTTTAATCAACATTTAAACCCCTTTTATCTCTTATTTTCTTTGGGTGAGTTTATTGAAGATTTGGAATTAAATGAAGCAAATAAAGAGATTTTACACAATGAATAAAAACAGAGAAATGCAGGGGCAAAACAGTCTGGTAAATAATTTTCAAATGGGATTTTCACCTCTATAGAGATTTCCAATACCAATGTGATCTTCTAGACATTTATAGAGGACATTCTGAAGTTTTCATAATGGTAAAATATATGGAAATACGAGTTCATTTGCTTGCCCTGCTTATGCTTCAAAGTCAGCTGTCCTGCACTGTGGTCCAGTTTTGACACATTTCGGTATAACGATCATATCTCTCTTTCTAGATGTTCAATTGAGGTGATTTAAAGCTCTGTGTCAAGATAAGATCCATATATACAACTTTTATGCAGACATTAAGACCCATATCAGTCAATTTTATCCTTTGAATTCACCTAAAATTCAAAACAGAGTCACAATCGGGCAGCAATAGCTTGCCCCAAAACTGGGAGCAAGCGGCGCCGTTTGGTGTGATCTAAGCGGCGCCGTTTGCAGCGATCTGAAGTGCATTTCCAGATGGTTTTCTCTCTCTTTGGAAGGGGATTTAAATACCCCATTTTAGGGCAAGAACACAGACGGCTGAGGGGGGAGAAAACTGCAGAAAAACAGCAAGAAATCACACCCAAATCCCTCCCAAATCTTCATCTTTGCAAGAGAAATCAAGAGAGAAGATTGAATCTTTGAAGAAGGAGAACCTCCACCTTGAAGATTCATGGAAAAACCTGCAACTTCCTCAACATCACAGTGACGATTTTCAAGCTTCAAGAAGAGGAGATTTCCACCATGAAAATGAGCAATTCTTCCTCTTTCTTTGTTGCTTTATGTTCTTTAATTCGTAATATGTTGAGGAACTAAACTTTTGAATGCTTGAATGAGTATGAACCCTAGATTTTATTTATGTGAATGAATTATTTCCCTTGGTTGATTGAATTCGAATTTCTTGTGGATTGTTTGTGGGTTTGAATGTTTGAATTGATTGGGTGGATAGTTGATGAAATTTTGTCACTTGAATTGAGAAAGGAAGGATGATTGAAATTGATTCAAAAATCTGGAATTTTGTCACTTGGAATTGAGAAATGAAGGGTGATTGATAATTGATTCAAAATCTGGAAATTTTCACTTGGAATTGAGAAAGGAAGGGTGAAATAGACCATACACAAACAATGGAGATTATTTAGGTGACTAGAGATAGAAACCTCAATATCTTCTTGATAACTAGAGAAATCTAATTGGAAATTCATTAATCCAAATGCATTCTTAGGTTGAATTAGTTAGAAAGAGATTTCAAATAATTAATCTAAGGGTAGAGGACTCTCATCTAGAGATAGAGAGAGCTCTAATATAGGAATTTCATCAAACACAAGAAATTGACACCTTCTTGGCAATTAGAGAAATCTAATTAGAAATTCACCAATTCAAATGCATTCTTAGGTTAATTTAGTTAGAAAGAGATTTCAACTAATTAATCTAAGGGTAGAGAACTTTCATCTAGAGATGAGTGAGTTCTATCATTGGAATTTCACCATGTATTAGAAGGGGAAACAAATCAACCAAGGGACTTTTCTATCACATAGGTAATTCTAAGGGGATTAACCATTCAAGTATTGTTTTCTCTATTGAATTCTCTCTTGCAAGAAAGATTAGTTAAGATAGTTTAATTAGTTAAGTTAGATTTCTTTTCTCAGTAGTTGTTCAAACCATTTTCTAAACCAAAAAATTTATGAGGCTAAACAATAGAGTGAAAAGTGAGTAATGGTAATTGACCATCCCAGTGGATACAATATTTGGAGTACTTGCCATTATACTAATCTAAACGATAGGTGCGCATGCCTAGTGTTTGTGTGCAAATTGTTGAAGATTGGAATAAAATTGAGTATAAGGGCATATACAATAAAACACAACATGTATATATAACTATGGCTTTTTTCATGGGATTACATAACACGAGGACTGGATAAGATACTGTTAGGTGGTGGTAGATAGGTTAACTAAAACTGATAACTTCCCATCTACTAAGGCTACTACTGGCATAGATGAGTTAGTCAAGTTGTGCATAGAGTTAATAGTCCGATAGGGACCCCTGATTTAACCTCTCGATTTTGGAAAAGTTTTAGTCAAGCAATGGAGACTACATTAGCTCTTAGTACCACTTTTCATCCATAGACGGATGGGCAATCTGAGAGAACAATCCAAAACCTTAGAGGATATATTGCAAGCCTACATTCTTGATTTCAAAGTTATTGGGAAGGATTATTTGATGCTCATTGAGTTTTCATACAACAATAGCTATCAAACAAGTATTGGGATTACGCCTTATGAAGCTTTGTATAGGAGGAAGTATAGATCTCCTACTTCCTGGATGAAGTAGGGGAGATATTGGTTACAGGTCTAGAACTTTTTACAACTTACTTGGTAGGAAGTATCATTTAATAGAGAGCAGCTTAAAGCAGCAGAGAACCTATATAAGAGTTGGACAAATATTAAAAGAAGACCTTTAAATTTTGTATGTGGAGAGAAAGTATATTTACATGCATTGCCAACAAAAGGGTGATCCGTTTTGGAAATAGTGGTAAACTGAATATGAGGTATATTGGACTATTGAGATCCTTAAAAAGATAAGAGATGTTGCATGCCGCCCAGCATTATAACTAACCTTATCAAAAGTCCACAATGTGTTCCACGTGTCTTGACTAAAATGCTATGTTTTGCACCCTGGGCATATATTAGAGGAGGAACCGTTGCATGTTCCAGAGGACTTATCCAATGAGGAGTATATAGATAGATGCTAAGAATTTAGTTTCAACTTCATAATGTCAGTCCTCAACTAGTGGTAGAAGGCAAATATTGTTATCTTTATATTTTGATATTTCATGTACATTATACATGCTATGTTATTCTATATTTTGTTTATTTTTTCTTCTTGTACTCTTTTAAACCTTCTAATTTTTTTTTATACTTCAAAAGAATGGGATATGATACTTGGACCTAACATCATTGTAAAAGATATTTCTACTGAGCTAAGTTACCATCTTACCTTTTAAACACTAACAGTTAAAATTAACTAATTCAAGATGAAGATAATAGTCCTAAGAAAATGTTGAAATATAGTCCAAAAAAAAAATTTATAGTTCTAAAATCAAAAGGATATTGTGGCAGAAAAAATTCTATGTGATTTTGAATCTTGGCCGGTTTTTTGAATATTGATAGTTGATTTCTTATATTATGAAAGAAATCATAGGGTCTTTATAGTAATACTCCTTTTAACCTTGCAACAAAATTTTAGGGTTAATTCCATTTCAGTAACCAAAGTAGGGGTCTTATCAATTGAGTATCTCATCTTTTAAAATTATCAATCAAGGGAGCAATTTAGCCAACTACAAGAATAATTTGTCTGGAAGCAACTAAATGTCCAATATACACTTCATATTAAGATGGAAAATCCAAATTTGACCTTTTATTTATCTAATGTTCAAAAAGAAAAAGAAATTCAATTTAACTCTTTTTTTAATAAAAAAACTTCTTTCATTTATTTTTTTATGTCTTCTTCTCCTCATCAATCCTGTGCAGATCAACATTACTACAGCCAATGACCACCATGGCTACCATTGAAAACTACCACATCTCCTTCATTGCAATGATCATCTCCCGCGTGCCCACTCTTCTCTATCTCATTCTTTTCCTTCTCTAGCCACATATCGCCACCCGCTTTGGTTAATATGCAGAGGCCCCATTTTTTTAGCATGTGCGGGGAGCCTTCATAGCCCTTCATAGCCCCATCTATTTCTCTCTCCCTTTTCCATTCCAATCACTTCTCTCTCTCATCTATCCCCTCCTTTGAAGATTGACTCTCTTGCTTTCCCATCTATCTTCTCTCTTGAATTTTTATTAGATTTCTTCTCTCTTAAATCTTTAGCAGATTGACTATTTTTCTCTCCCCCCTATCTCTCTTCTCTATTTTGTTCGCTATTGTTCTTTTGCAATCAAGGTTAGCATCAACGAATGTAAAGGACGTTGTGTGAAAGATCCATTAGTCAATCTTCACAGATTCATTCATTACAGTTGCAGGCATTATGGATGGAGTTCTTGATATGAAAAGTGGGTTATCAAGAAAAGTGGTAGTTTGTTACATCTGAAGAGTGAAGGCAAAAAATCAGGTTATCTAGAAGAGTGGTAATTTGTTATATCTGAAGAGTAAAGACAAAAAATCTACTATTGTTGTTAGATGAATATTATTATATTAAGTATTGTTTTTCCTTGGTCTCTTCTATTTAATCTCTAAAGGTGTATTCTTGACAGTAAAAAATAGTTATTGTAATAAGAGTTTGTGTTGAATGTAAGGGTTGTGTTATGTTGGGAAGAAAATTAAAAACTAATGATTGTCTTTATAATGTTGATGAGGAGGAGAGAACAATAGTGAAATGTTTATTTTTGCTGAAAATTTTATATATAAATTAGAGTTTTATACAACAATAAGTGCAAATTTATGTAACTAGTATGTATCATTTCTTTTATTTGTACTATGCTCGAGTTTGTTTAATGCAAAAATTCACAGCAATGCAGTAGAGAATAATTATTCATTCACTCTTGAATAACTATTTGAATAATTATGAATAATTATTCATAAAGCATCCAAGAGTAGATGTGGCAGTAGAGAACAACTGAGGTTGTTGAATACGGAGCGAAGCTGTTGACAGTGGGGTTGCGTTGAACATTGCAAATTAATGAGAGACATGTTACATGAATAATTATTCACTTAGCGGATTAAATGAATAATTATTCACTCTTAATATACCATCTGACCAAATCAGATGTATTTAGTTTCATGTAGATATCTATTCAGATTGTTATGAATAATTATTTGATATGGTAGATCTATTCACTTGATATGTTAAGTGAATAATTATTCACTCAACAGAAAATAATTATTTACTCTTAACATACCATCTGACCAAATCAGATGTATTTAGTTTCATGTAAATATCCATTCAAACTGTTATGAATAATTATTTGATACGGTAGATCTATTCACTTGATATGTTAAGTGAATAATTATTCACTTAGTGGAGAATAATTATTCACTTTTAACATATCATCTGACCAAATCAGATGTATTTAATTACATGTAAATATCCATTCATATTATTATAGATAATTGATTGTTATATGTAAATATCTATTCAAATTATTATGAATAATTATTTGATATGGTGGATCTATTCACTTTATATGTTAAATGAATAATTATTCACTCTTAAGATACCATCTGGCTTGGTCAGATGTATTTGGTTTAATGTAAATATCCATTCATATTGTTATAAATAATTGATTGTTATATGTAAAAATCTATTCAATTTGTTATGAATAATTATTTGATATGATAGATCAATTTACTTGATGTGTTAAGTGAATAATTATTCACTTAACAGTCACTCTTATGTGAACAATTATTCACTCTTAACATACTATCCGATCAAATTAAATGTATTCAGTTTCATGTAAATATCTATTTAGGTTATTATGAATAACTAATTATTATATGTAAACATCTATTCAATTTGCTATTAATAATTATTTGATATAGTGGATATATTCAGTTGATATGTTAAGTGAATAATTATTCATTTAACGGAGAATAATTATTCACTCTTAAGATACCATCCGATCAAATCAGATGTATTCGGTTTCATGTAAATATTAATTCAGATTGCTATGAATAACTGATTGTTATATGTAAACATCTATGTATAATAGTTTGAATAATTATTCACCATACATATTTTTCTTTAAATAATTAATCTTTAGAGTCATTATTCAAAACAATGAGAATTGTTACAAAAAAAGTCAAAGCAGATCGTTCTAAAGTTAGAAAAAAAAAAGATCCAATATTCAAATTCTCCATTATTAAAATCATTCTTTGAAGTCATAAGAGTATTCCACTGCCGAAATCATTCTTCAAGCCAAGAAAATCAACACATCACTTTTTTTACCTCCGCAAGTATATCATAAATCTTTTTTTTAGTGAAGATTTCTATAGTGTAGAAGCCACTTTGAAGTCATAAGAGTATTCCACTGTCGAAATCATTCTTCAAGCCAAGAAAATTAACACATCGCTTTTTTTGCCTCCATAAGTAGACCGTAAATCTATTTTTAGTGATGATTTCTATAGCGTAGAAGCCACCAAACAGTCCAACAAAAACTCATAATATCTAACTTCATTTTGGCTATTAGTAAATTTGAAAAAATGAGTTTTGATCTCGAAAGAAATCTTGAAGGTTCGTCGAAACTGTTTAACACAAAATAAAGATCTTGAAGAGAATGAATCATTTTGTTATTTAATATTTGAAGACTTTTAGAGCAGTAGCGGAAAGAGGACAGAAGACAGAAAGAAGAGAGAAAGATAGAAAAAAAGAGAGAGAACTTATTAGAAATGGTTGAAGAAAGTGGGTGTTAGAAGATAATGATGAATTTTTAAAATTTTCAAATCGTTTCAAACTTTTCTCTTTTTTCCCCCTAATTTTGATTACCCTAAATACACTTTATGCTTCATAACCGTCGAATCAAAAGACAATAAACAGTAGTCAATCGAACAGTGAAAAAGTTGTCAGTATGTGCTAAAAAAAAGGGCCTTCAGCACTCTAACCGGACAGATCACCACCACTACCACTAATATACACCATAGCACTGCCAACACCACCATGGTCGTCATCAGCATCACCATCACATACACCATGGCCACGCAACCAACAATGGCTTTTCGCCTTCCTTTGTATCTTCCTTCTGCGACAACCGCCACTCACAACCATCAGTGGCTTCTTTTGCTTCCTCCTAGTCTTCCTTGCCCCATCAGATTACTTTTCATCTTACTGCTGCCATATACACCACTACGCTCTCACTCACACAGGTATCAACCCTTCTATTCTCCGTCTCCTCTTGTCCTTTGCAAATTAAAGCCCCAGTAGTGAAGAAAGGTTCCATACAGTTAGGTGACGACATAGAAGTGAATGATGAAAATGGTGAAGCTGAGAAAGGAAGAAAAGAAAAGAAAATCTACGAGGGTTTAGAATCTAATGTGTTTAGTTAATACAATTTTATTTTTTAAATTAATTTATTAAAAGACACATATACCCTCATAAACGCATTATGTGAATGTGTTTTTTCATTGCCGGCCAAATTGATTCTGATAATTTTAAAAGATATGATATTTAATTGACAGACCCCTACTTTAACGTACTAAAATAGAATTAACCCAAAATTTTAAGCAAACCAAGTAATAATAAATTTTTTTAATATTTTGTCTTATGAAGATTTTTAATTTCTAAATATTGGATTGAAAGACTAATTCATGTCTCTAGACTCTGATATTCCGTCTTTTCGACTCATCTGGATTGCTAGTCACGAGTTTAGCTCTAAATACTTTTAAATTAATCATGACAAATATGAATGAGAACTGATCTCTTGTGATCTCGACAATCTGACATACGATAGGATTTTGGGATCAAGACCTTCAATCATGGCATCATATGTATGAGGCAACTTAGTTGAAGACAAGTGTTTCAAGACTTGAATATTTGTGTTCAAGGGTTGCCAATATTTTAAGAGATTGAAGACTTAATATATTAGGATATCCCTTTATAGGTTATATTGTAAACCTTATTCTAGCAACCCTTTGAGGTATTTACTTTAAAATTTTGAAAAATGAAATATTTTAAATAAAACCCTGATTTGAGTTTCAATATGCTTAAAATGATAAAAGATATTGAGGTTCCCAAAGATGTTTGCGAAGTGTTTGAGAGGGTAGACTAATGTTTGGAGTAAATTAAGTTGGACTTTATATATTCGAGATTATGTTCCAGCACTTTAGAGGCACAATTTAAGATTGTCGACCTTTAAAGAAATGTATTTTTAAAATATTCTTTCTAGTAAGTTTCATGTGGATGCATAGGCACATGATTCAAATGTTCAAATCTCTATTTCTACAGTCAAACACTAACCATTATTTCACCATTCTTCTGTCATTTTTAACCTTTATAAAAGGCTCCAAACCACAAATTTCGACAAGATTAGGCTTTCTAAGCTATCTACCTATCTCTAACTTCTAAAAACCTTCCTTTTCCATAACCATTTCGTCTTTGTCTCTTGCACTTTACACCTACTACAAATCCATTCTCTAGTCCTCTCGCCGTCTTAATTAAGTAGAGCATGTCATTTTGCTTACTCAGATTCCATTTCATCAACTGGGACTCGTCAAGGATTGGAATATATGACAAATCCAACCATCTCATCAGCAATCCTTTCCACGATCTCCATCTTGTTATACTTCCAAAACTCCTTTGCTCCCCCTTTGAACATCCAAAACTGGTATAGGATCCTGATACCGTAACTCTTGTATTTCTCCATCCAAATTTGAACTACAAAATACCGGCATCCAAATTGCTGTTGTAGCACATTGTTGCCTAAAAAACCTAATTGCTTATTCTTTGTTATCTCTACTACATTTAGGTCGAAAGTAAATAATTTTTTTATTCTCAACGAGGACTAATTAATTGATTGGTCTAATCCATCTCTGCCCAATGAACACTTAGCACTGACATGCACAATGCAACAAATTGATTTCCAAAAGCTCAATAGAGTATAGTATTGGGTGATTATCAATGCACTTCCTAATCTAGTTTGCTTGGCCTGATACTACTAGTTTTGATCCTGGAATCAAGTGGTTATTTGAGAGGGCAAAAGGGATCATCTTGCTTAACACCGTGACTCAAAGGGAAAAAACCAACAGCTTTACCATCAACTAAGGTCGAAAACATGTTAACAGTGAAACAATTCCAAATAAGCTCATAAAAGTGACTACTAAAGCTGAAGGGAAACAAAACTACAGGCAGAGGTTTATAACTTGCTTGGTCAAAGTCTTTCATCATAGCTAACCTGATGACCAAGTTCCCACCATTATTAATTAACTAAACCATTTAAGTCGCCAACAAAATGTTATCAACAATATTTGTATCCTTCCTAAAGCCATATTGGTTCTCACTTATAAGATTGGCATAATGGAAGCTAGCTTCAAATCCAGTGTTTCGCTAGTGATTTTCCCTGCAAAAGTACCCAGGCTGAAAATCCTAATGATGATGGATAATTCATAATAGATCTCAGGAGTCAACACAATAAGAGAGCTAGAAAAACTTTGTTCCATGGGCATCCTTTAGCTAAGATTGAAAAAGTGTTGGGGAAGTAAAGAAGAAAGTAAATAATCAAATAGATTATTTGCATTTTTTGGTTGGGAGGTGGTAGAGCTCTCCCTCTACATCAACAAATGCATCCTCTCCAAAGATAGAAGGGCTGAATATTTGCTTCCCATCTACTTAAATCAAATAAAATAGAAGTAAATTTTTTTACTTCCATCAAGGGAAGTAAACAATCGGTCTAAAATTGCTCTAGTAGAAGGGGAATTGCTCTAGGAATATCATGGCAGCAAGGTATTATAAAATGGAGTTGATTACTGTAGAACACTTAATTGCTGATTGCAGTACGTTATTATCTATTTAAAAAATAAAAGCAAACAAAGGCACCAACAGCATTGTCAAAGCACATTTCAAAGAGACTCGCCAATTCTATCTCAACGTGCCTTGCCTAGTTAGGCGGAACACTTAGGAATCTTCTCGGCCCCCGAACAATGTCTTTTGAGAAATTAATTTTTTTATTTTGCTACTTATTTATATTTAAATTACGAGTTTTGCTCAATCGACTTTTTTAACAAAAGACTGATTTTCAAAATTTTGTATGAATATGTATGAAATAAATAAAGAGAATTAAAGAATAAAATTTAACGATAAATATGTATGAAATAGACAAGAAAAATTAAGGAACTAATTTTATTTTGTTCAAACTTAATGTCAAATGTTGAAGATATTAAGAAATTAATTTATAAATGTATGAAGAATTTGAAATAAGATAGAGAAAGAGAATGAGAAAGTAATGTGTTACAATCAACAATTTAATGCTCTACAAGAAGATGTGTTATAAAATCACCTTGATCACAATCCTGCTTGTTATACCCATCTTTTGCCATTTGTATCATTGCAAAATGAATTAAAAAGCTTTGTACTATATTCAAATTACTACTTTACCTAGCTGATAGTGAAACTAACCTTTTTTGGGGGGTGGGGGATGTGGGGGTATTATCTCTTTTTCTTTTTGTTAATAAAGTTAACGCTAGAAGTTTAAACCAAAGATGTATTTCGTTTTTATTTCTTAAAGTAAAAATGTGTTTATTGCGAACTAATAAACATTTGCACCGACACCTTCCAAAATTTAAATTTTAATATTAAATTTGGAAATTCCAGTAGTTAACGGATTGCTGCAATTACATCCAATATTTTTGCGCTCTTTAACTTTCAGCAAAATGTCAGAATTTGGAGTTACCAAGGAATTAAAATATACAGAGCCTTCTTTTTGAGTAAAAGGAAATTTACGCAATTTCGGAGTTCAAAATTTTCAAGCAGAACATTTTACAATGCCAGCTGAACGGAGAGTGGGGAGCAAGAATAGGTGGGAAGATATCCTAATGTAACCACATCTCCCAAAGAGCACACTCGATAATAAATCAACTACAAGGGCCTTTTACATGCAAATTTTGCTCTATCTAAATTAAGTGCTCAACCGATTGTTATCCAATTAAAGTTACAAAAGCATAAAAAGACATGCTCCCCCCCATCCCCAAAAAATAAAAAATAAAAAAACAAAAATTAAGTGTTGTAGAGCAATTACTGAGGTGGAATTCAAATCCAAAGTAATTGCACACGCTATGTCGAATCTTAGATTTTTCTTCCATGCAGCTCCTAGCGTTCTGCTTAAACTAGGTGCCAGTTCAACTCTCATGCAGAGCCTTCATCAAATACAGTCTGCTGCAGCTTTGTCCCGCAACTCTGGAGATAAGAGCAAACAGATATAAATGTCAAATACCTAAATTGGTCGATGAAGAAGGGGCAATCTAGTTGAACTACAATAATGAATTCTTGCTAAGGAACATGTAGGCTATAAACTAACCACCAAATCACCAAAAGTCAAGCAAGCATTATTTATTCAAACACTTCAAACAAACTATATTAGAAAGAGAACTATGGGCATTGGTTTCCAAAATGTTTTTTTTTTAAATAAGATATCCTTATAAACATCTGATGAGTGTCTTGTAATGTCTCGTAAGCCTGTAAACCCAGGCCAATGTTATCTGATCAAATGGTGAACATATCAAGTATTAGTTGTCTTCTTAAGGTACTTGTACCCAACCGGAAGACCTCCAGCGGTAATTAGAGATCCTTCAACTGTGAAACTATGGTTAAGCTACAAGGTTGTTTTATAAGTGAATGCCTATACCATGTATATCTAGCAGACTAGTCACATGACCCTGTAGTCAACTTCAATTGGAATTACATACCCGTTGATTTGGTTGCAATAGTTGGAAATTTGATTTGTTATGAGAAAGCTATCCAATCGTGACGGCTCTGGAATCGGCTTAAAGACGGGGTTTGAAGGATCTTCCTCCGGCAATGGCTCTTCTCCTGCAGCTTTGCGTGTCATATTCTCAGCCCTACAAAAATATATCAAAACAGAAACCTCATAAAAAAAAAAATAAAGACATATATCATAAATGAAAGATTTCACTGTGCAGTGATCAATAAAAGGGCTTCTTCGGCCATTATTAGAAAAGAAAGAAAGTCACAAGACAAAAAAAGGAGTAAAGGTTAGCTCATTTGCCCATGTGAAGGTCAAGGACTCGAGATCGATCAAGAAACAGGCTAGCCATCTATTTGATCAGCCACCCCATCAGCAAACTGGTCAATTATTATAGAAAGGCTTTCTTATAGTAGAAAGATATCAGTCAAAAGGTCCTTTCCTACTCAATTGATAACTTGCTTCCACGAAATTAAGACAAAAGCTTAAATACCTATGTCTAAGACTTCCATTTTTGAATTGTTTGCCCCCCATTCCCACTCTTTCTTTTCCTAGAGATTCCCTTTCAGAAAATTCTCTGGCAACTCTGCTTCGAACAGAATATTGGTGCAGCCCATAGCACCAAAAAGGCAAAAGCATATTTAAGCAATTCTGAATCTACAAGCTTTTACCAAAAGGACCTTCTTGTCTGGCCAAGAATTAAATTTCTCAAACTATTATCTGCCTTATAAAAATGACCCAAAAAAAGTTCATGCTCAAGTCACGAAACAAATAAGAAAACATCTGTGCATATGTACCATACAAATACTTCCAGAAATAATAATACCTTCTCTTCTGAAGCCAGGCTTGCTGCTGAGTTTGTTGACGAGACAGATTTCGGTAGTAGAACTGGAACTGAAAGACAACAGAAATCCAGTCATTTAATTAACCATTCACAATATTAAATATCCAATAGAAACTAACCTTTTGCTGTTCCATGGCCAAATCATCCATACATTCGATCAAAAATTCCATATTCCTCCCCAAATATGGATGGGTTGACAATTGTAGCCTTTCATAGTCGCACTAAAGGAAGATAGCAAAATTAAGTTATGAACATCTTAACTCATGACATTGATGCAATCTATGCAACAGGCGGAAAAAGGTTACCTGAGCAACAGGTGCATCAGGCTCCAATTCAGTCATGAAAGCGCTGATTAGAGCAGAATTTGAAACCTTTATCTGTGAAATCCAAGAAAGGCTTAATAAGAGGCTCAATCAGCGTGAAACCACATTTTTGTGACTCCATCGCAACAGTTAAGAAACTCATCCAATAAATGATATTGAAAAACAGAGAAATCAAATTAGTGCCAAGCATCCCAGCACCCATAGAAAGGAAACAAATTACACAACCAATGTCAGGTAAATAATTTCCATTTACATATTATTGGAAATCTCATATTTTACATGTCACAATCACAATCATTAAACATCCCCCCCCCCCAACCTAAAAAAAACAAAAAAAAAAACTCCAAGCATAAGCAAGATGTGTTAAACACAAAAATGTAGCTTGAACTTCAAACAATATTAACCTAACATTTCAATATCATGAATGAAGAGAATATATAGTTCAGATCAATTGGAAAAGATGAGAAAACGAGAGTATGAATTGGCCATACAGGGATCTCCTCAAAAATATCAACCCATGAAAGATTCTTCTCTCGTAACCTAAAACAAAAACATAAATAGAGTAAGTAAATAGCAATAAACATGCTTACTATCTTAAGCTAAAAACCTTTATGATAAAACTGTTAAAAAAGAGAAAAGAAAACCTTACTTCTCCCCAGTGAAGCTGTTATTGCGATAAAGTTCCATGAAAGAATCAGAAAGCTTTAAAGCTTTCAAGGCCAGTACACCTTGGTTGGACCTTGAAGGATCATAAATAATACACACACAGCGTCTAATATTCTCCTGTAAGCACATCAATCATGTAAATCTATTAGATATGCACGTAGAATATCTACATGCACAACTGTTCTAACAACAAAATTGAGAATAGCATATTATGCATGCATTTATATGACGAAGAATACTTCCAAAAGAAAATCCAACTAAATATTGAAATCTCTATCCATGTTGAACAAAGTAATAGATTGATTCATGTGCTCATTATGTTGAGATGGTAAGGACCACCTAAAGGAAGAAGCAAAATAATTAGGTAAACGTAATGATAAAATTCTACAGCAAACTTGTTATTTACAAAATGTAATGAACCAAAGCTGGTCGTGTAATCTAATGCACAAGGTTCTCCCAGAATGTGCTCCTACCAATGGAAGCACATCAATAATGTATCATGCTCAGCTAAAATTTCCTTGACCAGTTTTTCCCTTTTTTTCTAAGACAGAGACTTTATTTGGACTGGTCTCAAGTTGGCTTCCTCATTTTCAAAATAAGAATGCATTTGGATTGGTCCATTTTCTCCACAATCCAACCGCGGCATCCTAGATACACGTTTTTCGTGATGAGAGAAAAGCATATGGCAGTTACAAGTTGTACCCATGGGGACCTCACACGGCTCATAATTTTTTAGCAAAGAAATGGGCCACCAGCAACAATTCCCATGGATGACATGGCTTGGATGAGGGCTGCAGCTTCTTCCATATTGATAACAGCAAAAATATGTGCAGTTGGACTTAAAAGCATTTTTCTGGGACAAAAAATGCAATCCAAATGCATTTTGAACTTGGAAAATTATGTCAGAGTTCCCTCAAATTTATGCATGGAAAAAGAAACGTCTTTTTCTATTTCAGGATGAAAATGGCCACTTGAGAACGGGTCCAAATAAAGCCTTAGTTCTTTCTTTGAATAGGAGCATTTAAGGGACAGTAACTAGAAATGGACAAATCAGAGAATTGGATTACTAAAGGAGGCAAGGGCGGGAAGGAATGAGGGAATGATTCCACGAAACATCATGGATGTGCATGGCCAGAGACTTATTCCACAAAACATCATGGATTTGTTGATAGAACATTCATACATTTATCTCCTGAAATTCATCAATCAACAAATTCCAATCAGGTTCCTATTAAATGGTCAGGAATGGTGCCTCCCAAAAATTTCTTTGTAGTATGATTACAGAATTTACTTTTAATGGTGCTATATAGCTATAGGTGCCTGGTTTCTAGTTCTTTATTCAATGTAGTTCCAGAGAACTAGCATTGAAAACCAGGATGAAGACCTTTGCCTCCATTCTTATGATGTGGCTTGCTTTCAAATGCACATCACAGTGAAAATAACTATTCTAAGTGTCATATTTCTACAAACAGATATATACCACTCAGTTTAATCTTAAAGCCAAACAGACAAGGGACAAGGAGGTACCTGATAATTCATGAAGGTCTCAATCAATTCCACAGTTTGGTAGGATCCAAATAAGGTTGATTGGTACCTGGAGAAATATTTGGAAAGATGTCATGAAAGCAAATTACCACCACCAGCACGGAGAAACCACATTAGTTCCCCAACTATTCTAATCAATATATAGCAGGTTGATGAAATATGATAGAAGTCTTTTTTAATTTCGTTATGATTTAAGCATTTAAAAGTAAAGTATGTTTTGAAGAGGCCACATTTGAAAATTAATACAATACAATCTTTAGCATAAGTGAGCAAAAGCACCACAAGGGTTGCTTTTCCAAAAAAGGTATTTCAGCTTAAAAGAAAAAAGAACCCAAAATAGCTTTTGGCTTGAAGAAATATGAAAGCAACTTGTTTTAAGCAATTGAGAATAGACTCTATGAAGGCCAATACTAGATGAATCAAATAAATCAGCTAAAAGATACATCAGCCACACTAAAAACAAAAATATATCAGGCATGGACCTGAGCAAACCTAAATTTTAAGAAGAATAGAAAGCAGGAAAATGAGAATCAAAGATATATAAGGTTAGAGCAGAAGAGCATTAATTCCAGAATACCATTTCAAATAAAGATAAAGAATAAAAAATTGTACTACATTCATAAGTAGTCCAGAGATCAATGATCTGTATACAAAAATTAAAAAGCTGCAGTCTGATGAAAGGCCATATGTTTCAGTGAACCAATCTAGACAACAAGAAACAGGGGACTTTTTAATACAAGGCAAGGGTCCCGTCCTGACATATATAGTTTATCACATTATTCTCAAGCACAAGGTGAACCCTAACATGGTGAACAGCCTCTTACCAATTGAGAACAGACTCTATGAAGGCCAAGACTAGATGCATCAAATAAATCAGAGAGAGGATACAATAGCCACACTAAAAGTAAAAATATATCAGGCATGGACATCAAACCTAATTCTTAAGAAGAATGGAAAGCAGGAAAATGAGAATCAAAGATATATAAGGTTAGAAAAGAACAAACATTCTAGAATACCATTTCTAATAAAGATAAAGAATAAAAAATTGTACTATATTCATAAGTAGTCCAGAGATCAATGATCTGCGTAAAAAAATTAAAATGCTGCGGTCTGATGAAAGGCCATATGTTTCAGTGAACCAATCTTGACAACAGGAAACAGGGGCTTTTTAATACAAAGCAAGGGTCCCGTCCCGATATATATAGTTCATCACATTATTCTCAAGGACAAGGTCAACCCTAACATGGTGAACAGCCTCTTGCCAATTGGATGTACAAAGGTCCACAAACTAATTAGCTAAGATGTTTTAAATAACCAGAAACTTCCTGCACTATATGAATTTTGCATTAGCACTGTACAATAAATTCAATGTTCAACTCACCATCCAACAGTGTTGTTGTCCACATTAACCTCTCTCAAGCATCTCATCATCTCAAGTTGATAATTAGCACCTTCTGCTTCAATTTCTTCATCTTCATCCCTTATCTGTCATAATCAGCATGATTATGTTCTCCACAATGAGGATTTCATTTAGTGTATAAAGCTCAATTACCAACAGTTCGATTCCATTTAACAATAAAGAGCTTTAGCATCACATACCGGAAACGGGAAACAATTCGTAACTTCAAGGACACTGCCAACATCTAGGCCAAGTAGTTGCCCAGTGACCAAAGCCGGTGAAAACTCCTTGCAGTGCTTTATTATTTTCAAAACAACCTGAATAGATAAACTCAGAACAAAAGAAATAATCAAACTTCACAAGCACTTCACAAGCTCCCCAGAATTGCTTGCTTAACTTTCTCATAAATTCACTCAGAAGTAAAAAAGAAACAATTTTTAACAGCAATAAAATAGAATCTCAGAACTACAGCTAATCTGGTGCCGCCGTATCACATCATAAGAACTTTCCTAAAGCAAAAATAAATTCGTTTCAAATATTTCACCACAAAATTTGAGCATTGCTTCATTAGTAACAATCTCGACAATAATTGTCGTAACTCCCTCCCAAAAAAAAATACAACGGATATCCGGAAAAAATATGTATAATTAGAAGCGGAAGATAGAGATCGAAAGCAGTACCAGTCCCTCAATTTGAACGACTCTCAATGGCGGCGCAACCTCCTCCGTAGCAGCTACCTGTAGAAACGACCTCGCCATTGCTGCATCCATAACACACCCGAAAAAATTATTTTAGAAACCAAAAAATAACTCAACAAACTGATGGAACTTCAATAATTCTAAAAAATTTAAAGAATTCAACAAAATTTCATAGGTTTCTGAATATGGAGAGAGATAGAGAGTTTTACGAACAATTAGCCATGAATTGCAATAGAGAGAAAAAGCAAAGCAAGCGAGTGCGATGAGATTTGAATGAATGAATGCTCTCTGTGTTGGTGAAGAACGGTGGAGTTCTGAGTTCTGCGTCAAAAGAAGCTGAAGAAGAACCCTAATACCTATTACCCTTTGATTTTGATTTTTGGTTTTTCTTTAGCGTGATTGGCAAATTAGTCCTTCGAAATATGACGTTTCTAGTTTATTTCCCTGAAAATAGTAGACGATCAATTATGCCCTTGTAAAAGTTTAACATCTTCAATCAAGTCCTTATGTTAAAAACTTCAATTGTAGAGACCATACCTACTATTATTTTCAGTTTTGAAGGTAAAATCTTATTATAGTAAGGGCATGATAGTAAAATTGACTCATTTTTACCTTTCTAATCTAATTCTCTATCTGTTTCAAATTATAAAATATTTTGACACTTTTTACATATATTAAGAAAGAAGAAAATAAGAGATATTTTCTAATTATATCATTAATTAGTTTCACTAATATAATAGAGAATAAGATAATTATATCTATCGTATGAGTAATTTTAAAAATAATCTTTTAAATTTATAAATATTAAATATTTTGAAAATGAAAAAATTGACCAAAATGCTTTATATTTTATAATAGAAGGGTAATATCGAATCTGACGACCAAATTTGTCTTCTTCTTTTTTATCATTTTTGTGATTTTGTTAAATTGATTAAATGAATAGCTAAGATCTAGGACAAGTTTTTTGAGAAACTTAATTGAGATTTGGAGAAAGTTTCTCAATAAACTACCGATTTTCTTAGCTTCCTTGTCTTCTCATCATCCTCTCTCTTTTTTTAGTTGAGAAACTTTTGATCCTCCTCCTTCTCTAAACACTTTCACCTTTTCTTCTTCTGTAGGCCCCAAATATTGTTTAAGAGGAAGGTGAATTGGA
The DNA here is from genome assembly GCA_030512225.1 of Rauvolfia tetraphylla. Lineage (NCBI taxonomy): Eukaryota > Viridiplantae > Streptophyta > Magnoliopsida > Gentianales > Apocynaceae > Rauvolfia > Rauvolfia tetraphylla. Next base: position 1,488,654 of record JAJQKT010000053.1, read on the forward strand.
CTCTAATAAAAATCAACCTTTTTAATGCAGAAATAGAACACTAGAAGACTTTTTGGGCTAAATGCAAAGAACCTTAAATATATATTTATATTACATGTTTAGAAGTACAATCCAAATACTTTTACCTTTAATCTTATCTATACTATTATAAAAGTATGAACAAGGATTGTGGGAATCTACTTGTATTTCTTCCTGTTTTCGATAGCCTAAAATGCTTTTGGATTTTAACTAGCCATTAATATATTAATTAGTTAATTAATAAATAAATATGTAAAACTAAATATAAGCTATTTGTGAGTTACATTTGCTAAAGAATCACAGAAAAAGAGTTACAAATAAAAATTAGTAGAAAGTTGTGTAACTACTAACCAATAAGTATATTAACTCCCCACTTAAGTTTCAAATTTTTATCTCCAAAATATAATGTAATAGGATATAAAAATGGACTATGTAACCTTCAAAAAATTTCCCTCAAAAGAAACCTCCATAAAGTAACTAATATTAACAGCAAATAATAGCGAAAGAATATCATAGAAAAATCTAACATAAAAAATGCTCTTTAACCTAGAACATTATAAAAACAGATAAAGGGAGAAAAAAATATTGTTCAGGTAAAGTAATTGTAAGAAATAATTATGCTTATTAAAATCCCTATTCATATATAATTAATGAAAAAGTAAAAAAAATTATTATGGCATGAAATAAAATATGAAAACATTTTAATAGTATTGTTACATTAGTTAGTTAGTTAATTAATTAATTATTGAAAGATAAAAAATAAGAGCTATTTTGGGTTACAATAGTTAAAGAAGAGCACTATATTAATTATTTATTATTATTATTATTATTATTATGGTTGTTGTTGTTATTTTTATTATTATTATCATGATTATTATAAAGTTAAATTATAAGTGCTATTTGAGTTACATGAGTTAAAAAGAACAAATAAAAAATAAAAGTTGTTGATAATAATTGATAAAAATGTCATTAATTATGTTCTTAACTATTAAGTAATAATACTTTAACTTCTCCACTTAAGTTACAAATGTTTTCTAATTCAAAAGTATAATGTAGTGAAATATATAAATGAACCTTATAACCTCTATAGAATAGATTATATAATTAATAAAATATCTATTTTGGTATAATATCATAAAAATAATAAAATTAAGAGTAAAAAATGCACTTTAACCTCTAACTTTGAAAAACAAAAATAATGAGAAAAAAAGTATATTATTATTTTACAATAAAATAATTAAACACGGGAAATAATTATAATTATTAGAACTCATTACATATGTAATTAATGAAAAGTAAAAAATATAATAGTATGAAAAGAAAAATAAAAGACATTGGTATTTCATTAAAAATAAAATTAACGAATACAAAAAATTGCTATATTAAATAAAAATCTTAATATCATTATAATTTTTGAAAGTTTAGCACGTGCAACTATTGCACGTGCTTTGTGCTAGTCTCCATAAAAGACGAAGGGTTACTGGATCTTAGGTAAATTCTCCTCTTCATTTTACTTTTTCTCTTTATTCAATAGTTTAATGATTTAATTTAAGAAGTTTAATGTGTGAAACATAGTATTTTATCCTTAGATCTTGTAACAACTCTTGATGTTTGAGCTCCTTATCGTTATAATGCTTTCTATTTGGATAAATTCTTCTTTGCTAGCTCAGGTTTGCATTATTTGTAATCTTCTAACAAGCATTAGTCTTGGACAAATTGTTTTACATTCACTCGTATAATCAGAATAATAAGCCATTCTTCATAGTTATTCTTTCTATATCGTTACTTGGACGTATATAACTTTTCCAAATTTATTCTTCACATTAAGTTAGGTTATCAAGTGGCTTTGTTAATAATTGATTATTCATGGTGTACGGCATCATGTGATCAATAGTGATTACTCATGTTTCTTTTGGGAAAATGGCTAGTTTAGTCCCAAAAGTAAGATACCTAGCATCTTATGGTCCCATAGTTTTTTCTGTTGTTATAGTCCTCAAAGTATTTTTGTTCAGCCAATAAGGTTCAAAATGTCAGGCACCTATAACACGACGGTACATATTAATTGGACTTTGTTGACTGAACGAAAATTTTTTAAGGACTATAATGACAGAAAAAACTAGTGACACCATAACATGTCAAATACCTAAATTTTGGGACTAAACTGGTTATCTTCTCTATTTCTTTCAAATTAATTTGAAAGAAATTATGTCCGAAAATTATTCCTCGAACCCAAAGATCACCCTGGAATATGGACAAAATAGGATTTTAAAAACAATGAGATGAAAAAGGTATAGAGCTAGAAACAAGGTTAGACATATTGCCTAAGGATTCCATTAATTATTGATGAAACCTTTAAACTAGTTGTTAAAATTGAATGTATTGGAATGTTGCTTGCTTTTACTTTTACAAAGGTTCTAAACATTTTCAGACCAACTAAAATGGCCAATTGGTCTTCCGAACCACTTCATCCATTTGGTTATACCATGTGTCACCCCAATCTCTTAGAAGTCCGGCACATTATGGTTCCAAAACTTTTTCTTTCTATCATTATAATTCTCAAAGAAGTTACGTTTAGCCAATAAACTCTCAGCCCCATCTTCCACTGCAACCTTTGGCTGGAAAAATTTACGTTCCACTCACATGACATCTTTAAGAAGTTAAAATAGACACATTACGTTCTTGTAGTGAATCCTTACAAATTTTTTGTTCTTTTGCTTCTCTCTTGTTTCATATTTTTCTCTATTCTTTTGTAGTAACTATGGGTGAATTTCACCAATTTAGTTTTTTTGGCCAAATTAGGGTGCACGTGCTTGTTGCTTGATTGTGTTTTGGAGAGAAACACGTAATATGCCCACTTTTCCCTTTAAGAGATGTCACACAAATATGACGTGCATTTTTTTGACCAAAGATTGTAGTGGGGGATGGTACTTGCAGTTTATTGGTTGAATGTAACTTCTTTGAGGACCATAATAGCAGGGAAAACTTTTAGGACTATTAGTCCTAAAGGCAAATGTTGTAGTTTTGATTAATGACAAACATTGATATACGCTAAGTTGAGTAAATATTGTGTGATGAGATTTCTGGATTGAAGAAGCAAAGTGATCTCATTGCGTTGGAGCTAATGTGAAAGGGACATCTCAAATGAGGTTAAGCACTTGAAGTTTGAAGAGGATGTCAAGTGAAGGAATTAAAGATCTAATAGTGTATGGTGCTACATATTTTATAGGCATATCTTTGTAAACCTTTCACTTTTTGCATTTGGAATCTATGCATTGCATGTTGAAGTACAAACTATTTTGATCTCGTCTAAACTTTATTGATGAGCTTAAAAGTTTTTCATAATTCTTTGAAAAACAAAGTATTTGATAACAAATAATAGATCAAAAGTTTTTAAATGATCTATATTTTAATTCAAAATAATTTCAAACTTGTTAGGTTTAAGTTTCAAATGCTTTTACAAGGTTTGGAAAAGTTTGGATTCCAATTTGGAATCCGACTTGAAACTTGGCTGTTGAATTTTAGAGAAATTCGAATGACCAATTCAGATGCAGAGATCCAAATTCAGATGACCAATATGGATGTCTGAATTTTTCCAACTAGCCTGTACGTAGAAAAGTTCGAACGACCAACTCGGATGCAATAAGCCCTATTCAGTTGACCAAATGGCATTGGGTTATATAAAAGGCTAGAAACTCAAATTTTGAACTATATTGATGTGCTTCATGTGATTATCCAAGGATTCCAAAAGCAAAAATGAAGTGGTATTAGACTTGTTGAATATCTAGCATCTTGCTTGGTAATTTCTATCCTTATCTCTTTTTTACTTTGTTTAATAAAAGTTGCCTTGGAACATAAAACCCTTGTTAGTGAGGGTGAGCCTTGATGGTGGAATTTAAAGAGGTTGTTGATGTAAAACCCTTGGTGGGTAAGCCTCTTGTGTAATTGCTTGATTTGAGCATTTAATGAATTGGTTGAAATCCTTGAGTTTAGACTCAAGGTAGTGGATGTAAATCTTGGAGAGATCAAACCACTATAAATTGTTGTATTTCTTTTTGTACACTTATTACTTGCTTTTATTTGTGCTATCTTCATTTGTTCTTTGTGGTTGTTAATATTTGTTGTGGACTTCTTAGTTGCTCTTCTTCTTTCAACCTCTTTTTTCCACATACATAAAATCTTAGAGGTTGTGAACTTGAAAAAAAGGATTCTATTAAAGAAAAAGTTTTCAAAAATTAGCAAAAAGTCTAATTCACCCCCTCTTAGGTTTTTCAATTGGTATAAGAGTAGTGCTTCTTTTTGTGGTTTAACAACCTAGAGGTAAAAATCCTATGATTAATATTTCAAACATCCCTTATTTGGAAGGATCTTTCACAAACCGACCTCTACTATTTGATGGAACAAATTACACATTTTGGAAATCTAGAATTAAGATTTATATTTGTTGTATTAACTTTGATTTGTAAAATATCATTGAGAAAGGTCCATATGTTCCTATGAAGTCGAAAGCTGTTGGGATCACAAGGGAATCGAAGAGTGTTGAAGAACATGATGAAAGTGAGTCAAAGAAGATGACATTAAATTATCAAGCAATGAATATTTTTAGTTGTGCTTTGGACGTCAATGAATACAATAGAGTGAGTGGATGTGACTCCGCTCATGAAATATGGAAGCTACTTCAAGTCACTCATGAAGAAGAAAGAGCAAATGTATGCTTCATGGTTGTGGAAAGTCAGGTACAACCCACTCCTTCTATTTCTCTTTCTCGTGATGTTGATGTTGATGATCCTAACGATCTTCTTGTTGATAGGTATGGAGAATTAAAAAAACTTTCCAAAAGAAATAAAGTAATGAGATCAAATATTGATGAGTTATTGAATGACAATTCTATGTCGTCTTGTGAAAACAAAAAACTTCTAGATTATGTTCAGTGTTTGAGCATTGAAAAGGAAGTTTTAAATGTTTCCTTACAAAACATGTCCCTTAAAAATAAGATTCTTTGTGAAATGATTTTGTCTCTTAAAAAAATTCTTGTTGAGCATGAAACTTTGGAGTTTGATGACCTTACTTCATGTGTTGAAAATTTACAAAAGGAAGGGACAATCTTGATAAACTTCTTGGACCTCAAAGATCCCCTCTTGTTGAAAGTGATCTTGGTTACAACTATGTAAACAATGTGCCTAAATATAACTTTTTTTAGAGCTGCTTCTGCTTCCATGACTCATACTTGTTGTAATTATTGTGGAAGACATGAGTATAAGGCCACTAGATGTTATGAGAAAAGAAAAGTGAAAATGGTATTAAAACTGTTTGGAGAATAAAAAGAATCATTACTAATCCCAATGGACCCAAAAAATATGGTACCAAAGGTTACTTCCTCTCCTTTAGTGTAAATACACTTTCCTCCAAGATTAAGTGTCACTAAGTTGTTTATTGATAGTGAATGCTCAAGACGTATGACGAGAAATACTTCTCTTCTAAGTGAGCTTCAAGCTACAAATGAAGGCTTTGTTACATTTGGTGACAAGAAGAAAGGAAGAATCCTTGGCGTAGGTAATATTGATAAAGGTTTTCCCCCTCTCATCAAACAAGTATTACTTTTTAATAACTTGAAGTATAAAATGCTTACTATTAGTAAATTGTGTGAAAATAGATACAAAGTTGAATTTATGTGATACGTGTACAATTCTTGATAGTGTGAGTGGTAAAACTTTATTTTTTTTTTGCAAATAGAGTTGGAAATATATATGTGCTATATCTTGATGAGCTTGTTGCTAGAAGATTAGGTTATGTTAACACGGATTTCGTAAACAAACTTCTTCTAAAGAACTTGCTAGATGTTTGCCAAAAATACATTTTGAGAAAAATTATCTTTTGATGCTTGTCAATAAGGAAAAACAAACAAAAGCATCTTTCAAACTCAAGAAAAATAGTTTCTACCTCAAAATCTCTTGAGCTTGATCATATGGATTTATTTGGACCTATGAGGACCACTAGTCTTGGTCGAAAGTGATATGCTTATGTAATAGTTGAGGATTTCTCAAGATTGACTTGGGTAATCTTTGTTACTCAAAAAATGAAGCTTGTCATGAATTTGTAAAAATTTTCAAAAAGGTTCAAACCTCCCTTGTTTGCAAATTAATTTCTATTAGGAGTGACAATGGGAAAGAGTTTTACAATCAAGACTTTACAAAACTTTGTGATGAAAATGAAATTTCACATAATTTTCAGCTGCCAAAACACCACAAAAAAATTGTGTTGTTGAAAGAAAAAATCGAACCTTGCAAGAAATGGCTAGGTCTATACTTTGTGAAAACTCTTTACAAAAATATTTTTGGGCCAAAGCCTTAAACACCGCTTGCTATCAGATGAATAAAGTTCTTTCAAGACCTTTTCTAAGAAAAGCACCTTGCGAACTTCTCTTTGGTAGAACTCCTTTGATTGCATACTTTAAAGTGTTTGGTTGTAAATGCTTTATATTGAATACCTGTGATAACTTAGGTAAATTTGATAGAACATCTGATGAAGATCTTTTCCTTGGTTATTCATCAAACAAAAAGGCCTTTAGAGTCCTCAACAAAAGAACTTTGTGGGTTGAAGAAACCATTCATGTGAGTTTTGATGAATCTAATACCTATTTTGAAAGAAGAGATAAAGATGATATAGGTATCTCAATGAATGATGATCAAACTCATCTTCAAGCTCTAACTTTGAAACATCATGCCAATGAGGAAGAAATAATTGAACAAGAACAAAAAAGCCGAAGTAGTGGTGACCAAAAGCTTCCAAAAGATCTAAGATATGCAAGAGGCTACCCTACGGAGTACATTATTAGTGATGTCTCCCAGGAAGTTAAAACAATGTGGTACTTCATTGATAACTTTTCTCTTTTATCTTATATTGAGCCCTAAAATGCTGATGATGCATTGTGTGATGATTTTTGTATTATTTATATGCAAGAGGTACTAAACCAATTTGAAAGAAACAAAGTTTGGAACATTGTCCCAAGACCACACATTATTGGCACAAAATGAGTTTTTAGTAATAAATAAATAAATAAATAAATATATATATATATATATATATATATATATATATATATATATATATATATATTAAAATTGAGGTTGAATCACTAGGAAGTGACATGTGAAAATTTTTAAGCATAGGTTAACTCTAATGATGCCAAGTTGGATGTTGAGAATTTATTACTTCATTGATTAATGTGCCTATATGAACTCATATAAATATAACTAATCACCTTAATTTTGGTGAAATTTAATTTATTTTAAAATAAATGAATCTACTAATTACTTTAATATTGATAATATATAATTAATTATATAATCAATGAGTCTTTAAATAATATTAAATAATAGACTTTTAAACTTTTAGATACAACTAATGATCTTGAATTTACCTTAAATATAATATATAAATAACTAATCACTTTAATTTTTGTGAAATTTAATTTATGTTAAAATACATGAATCTACTCATTACTTTAATAATAATAATATCTATTACATTTATTCTTAGATAATCACTCATGCATTATCTAATATAGTAAAGCTATTTAATAAGTTTATAAAATTTATAAATTTATATAAGTAAATAAATACATAAACTTAATAAAATCTCTTCAATTATTTATATTTAATATTGAATAACATTAACAAGATGCGTAGAACATGCTCATCTTATTATTATTATCATTAACATTGAAAACACAAATATATGAACTTAATAAAATCTCTTCAATTATTTATATTTAATATTGAATAACATTAACAAGATGCATAGTACATATTTTCATCTCATTATTATTAGCATTAATATAGAATTCACATATTTTAGCTCTTAATATAGAATTCCAAACATTTCTGGATAACAGCTCTTGAAGAGCCAGACTTGGGACAAATGGGATCTTTGGTGGACTATCTCAGTCACATATGGCCCCATTCGCATGGCCAAGACTACACGTACAGCCATAAAGGTATCAATTTGGCATTTTACGATTTTTTCCATTTTTGTTTCTTTGCCTTTCTTTGATAAAGCTATCTTTGTACACTTTAACCATATGTCAAGATTCATAGGATATATGGTTCCACACAAAATACCAATTTTTGGCATTCTTAGATTGAGGATCAGATATTTGATACATCTATTCAAGTATCCTTCAAAGCTTTATGAAATATGGACCGGTCAATAAGAATATAAAAGCCTTTCAATTAAATTTATAGGAAAAAAAAGAAAAATTCTAAGGTCCTATCACTCTCTTTTTCTTTGCTTTTTAAAGAGAAAAAATGAGTAGAGTCTCCGTTGAAAGGGATATGGAGATAAAGAAGGACATGGTCATTTCATTTTCTAATTAAACTAATAACTCTTTCTGAGAAAAAGGAAAAAGAAAAGAAAAAAGGAACAAGAGGAACGAGAGGCGAGAAGATAGCGAGTTTGGCCAGTGGATATGCATAATCGAGTTCCATAAAGTGGGAGCCACGGCGGCCCATTAGCATGTTCGAGTGGGAACCCAAAAAACCTCAGAAATATCAAAATGGTAAGTCAATTTTTTGTAACTTCATTTCTTATCTCTAAACCTCTATTAAAAAATTATTCTCAATTTTTTTAAAAATTTTGCTTAAAAAGTTTCTTCTTATTTTTTTATGTGTTTAAATATGATTAGAATGCGAAATAACTGCTGGTGTATCGGCTTTAGACAGGTAAAAAATTATTTTGGCTCTCTATTCCTCCGGTTTAATTTTTACATTACATCTTTTATATGTATTTAGTAGTATTATCTCATTAATTTTTTCTTTTTTCTTTGTTTGAAAATTTGTGTCTTTGATTTTTGTAATTTTATTAAACTTATGTATTTTTATTTCTTTAAATTTTTAATTTTTATTTATTTTATAATAATTTAATATAATATATTATTTATTTTTCTAAAAATTAATACATCTGTTACAATACAAACAAAATAATAAATCGCGCAGTGCGGGTACTCACACTAATTAAATGAATTTGGAGAAGTTGTGAGGAATAAAGCTAGACTTGTTGCCCAAGGATTCAATCAAGAAGATGGCACTGATTATATATGATGACACTTTTGCTCCGGTAGCTAGACTTAAATCCTTAAGAATGCTTTTGGCATTTGCTTGTTTAAAAGGTTTTAAACTATTTCAAATGGATGTCAAGAGTGCTTTTCTAAATGACTTTATTGATGAGGAAGATTATATGGAACAACCTCCCAATTTTACTCATGAAAAGTTTACAAATCATGTCTTCAAACTTTCTAAAGCTTTATATGGGTTGAAACAAGCTCTTAGAGCTTGGCATGAAAGATTGAGTGATTTTCTACTTTGAAAAGGATTTTCAATAGGAAAGGTTGACACAATGTTCTTTATAAAAATTTCTTGCAAGAATGATCTTCTACTTGTTCAAATATATGTGGATGATATTATATTTGGTGATACTAATTTCTTGGCTTTCAAATCAAGCAAATCAAGTATGACACATTCATTAATCTAGCAAAATATAACAATGAGCAATTAAAAAGGTTTTGAATGGATAAAACTAAAGGAATTGGTACATCCATGAGTTTATCAACCAAGCCTGATAAAGATGAGAAACGTAAAAATATTGATAAAAAGCTATATAGAAGTATGATTGAAAGCCTACTTTATATTACCACTAGTAGAACCGATATTATGTTTGCCATGTGTTTATATGCTAGATTTAAATCTTGTTCAAAAGAGGCTCACTTAATTGCCATTAAATGTATTCTTCGTTATCTCATTGATACATATGACTATGGGTTTTGGTTTACTAAATCTTCTAACTTTGAACTTATTTCTTATACAGATGCTTACTATGCTGGATGCATATATATAATTATCTATAGTCGAGTAAACAATTATACAATACATTTGTTATGTACTATTTATGTTTAAGATATATGTTGATCTATATATAATTATTTTCAATTATAATACAAGTAAAATCAAATATCATACAAGTGATCTATAGTTAACCCTCATATAAGTATACAAGTATGTAAAATAGTAATTATATATATTGCTAATATGTTTTGTCTATATAAATACAATTACAAATTTTTTATTAATTGTTAAACACACATAATAAATTAATAACATGAGTTTATAACCTATTAAATAATTATAATACATATTATTGATTTAAAAATATAATATATACATATGTAATATAAATAAAATAATTACAGAAGAATATCATAACAAGAAGATTAGCCTAGTGGAGAATCGCATGCTTCTCTCACCAGAAACTTGGGTTCGAGTCATGTAGGGGCGATTTTCTCCAAATGCACGAGAGCACTAAATTTGGTTTCAATTCAGTTTCAAATTAATTTATAAATTTGATTTCAAATTGGTTTCAATGAAGTTTCAAAACTGATTGTATTTGGTTAAAAAGGTTGGTTCTTGGGTCAATTTTGAAATTGACTATATTAGGTTTCAAAATTGAAACTAATTTTTTTTATTTCAATATCAGGCCGCAACTACCATATTTGAAGTTGATTTTCTACGGTTTCAAATCCTTGTTTTGAAATCAATTTTAAACCGATTTGTTGGTTTCAAAATTGCTTTTCTCCTGTAGTGTCTCTAAAGCCAAATTACTCCGATAAGATGTGTGAAAGCGATGGTCTATTCAATATTGAGCTCAAAGAAGACATGGCATCACTACCAAAAATTTGGAGTGAAGACTATAAGAAGAATTCCAGATGATGATGATAGCAAGAAAAATGACTAAGCCCTTTATCTCTTACCACTTTAACCATTTAAGAAATTTTACGATGTCTTTTGTTATCTAATGTTTACTTAGTTTAAGCTTATGACTTGATGTTTAGCTTAGGTTATTTTGATTGATTAGCTTATGTTTACTAGTGCTCATATGAACTTACTTGATCTTTATATATCTTATGATCTTTATGAAATGAATTTATGGTAGTTGAAGCTCAATGATGATATCAATTATGTTGAGAGCTTCTGTTTTGTCTTAACTCACTATGCACCACCTTATTTGATTGATGACAAAAGGGGAAGTGAGTATGTGCAAAATGTGATATGAGTATAGCTATGTTGTAAAATATGGCTAAAAATGTAATATGAGTATGAGTATGTTGCAAACTATGGTTAAATTATTTGCTAACTTGGTTAGTATGTTTTTATGAATCGTGTGGGAGTGAGTATGTTTCAATTTGTACTTGTCAACATGGTTGAATTTGTTTGTGTTGCAAATGTTGAAAAGTTGAATTATGGTTGAGTATTGCAAAATATATGTAATCTATTGAATTGCAAAAGTTTGATTGAGTGTAAATGTGAGATCCCACATGGGTTGGAGATGAGAATGAATCATGCCTTATAAGGGTATGGATACCTCTCCCTTGTGACGTGTTTTAAAACTGTAAGGGCCGGTAGATAACCCAAAGCAGACAATATCACAAACGGGGGATCTGGGTTGTAACAGTTGGTATTAGAGCTAGTGCCCAGATTTGTGTGCCAGCGAGGACGCATGCCTTATAAGGGTGTGGATACCTTTTCCTTGTTACGTGTTTAAAACTGTGAGATTCGGTAGATAATCCAAAGCGAACAATATCACAAACAGGTGATTTGGGTTGTTACAGCAAATGTGGTCAAATATATATCATGGATGTTTTTGCACTTATAAGGTTTATTTGACGTTGAAAATTTCAGCCTTCGAAATTTTGACCCAAAATTCGGATTTGAAATTCGAACCCAGCCTCAAAATTCAGACGCAATCAAATTTTCTTATGAAAAAGTGTTTTGGAATTGTCCAAAATGTACAAAAACTATTTCAAACTTTCCTATCATGATTGGAAAACCTTAGGAAAGCTTAGGGTGAACTTGGATTGGTTTTTAAATAAAAAAAAGTTCACTATTTTTTCATTTTTTAACTTTTAGTCCCAATTTTCTTCTCACAAACAATTCGCTTTTACGATTTACAATACAATTCAATTCAAGCAAAAACCCAATCCAAATACGGCCTTATTTGCCAAAAATATAGCCATTACCTTATGTATTCTACAATTTGAACTTAGAAATTCAAACTTTGGGCTTATGAAAAACTGTTTTACAATTGTCCAAAATGTACAAAAACTATTTTAAATTTTCCTTTCATGATTGGACAACCTTAGGAAAGCTTAGGGTGAACTTGGATTGGTTTTTAAATAAAAAAAAGTTCACTATTTTTTCACTTTTTTCACTTTTGGCCCCACTTCTCTTCTTACAAACAATTCACTTTTACGATTTCTAATACAATTCAACTCAAACAAAAACCCAATCTAAATACGGCCTTATTTGCCAAAAATATAGCCATTACCTTATGTATTTTGCAATTCGAACTTAGAAATTCAAAATTTGGGCTTACAAAATTCAAGTCCAAACTTGTTGAAAAATGAGCACAATCTAAAAGGGAGCTTTATTAACCCCTTATCATCTTTTAAAACCTCGCTTAGAAATATTCTTGGTGCTAAAATGCTATATCTTCTATCTTGATGGAAGGAATGAGGACTATGGAGGTTGGATGGGTCATAAGCTCATCATGAGTCATTCTATTGTCATTGTACTTATTTGTTTATTAATCACTTATGACATCAATGCTTCTTTGTGCTGCATTGTTGAATCCATCACATTTTGCATCAACGTATGTCATCATCAAAAAGGTGGGAATTGTTAGCCATAAGGGCAAATCTTGTAGTTTTAATTAATGATAAACATCGATATAAGCTAACATGAGTAACTCATGTGTGATAGGATTTTTGGATTGAAGAAGCAAAGTGATCTCATTACCTTGGGCCTAATTTGAAAGGACATCTCAAATGAGGTAAAGTGCTTGAAGTTTGAAGAGGAAGTCAAGTGATTGGAGGCATTGAAGATCTAATAGTGTAGGATGTTATATATTTTATAGGTATATCTTTATAAATCCTATACCTTTTGCATTTGGAATATATGAATTTTAGTTGAAGCATAAACCATTTTGATCCAGCCTAAACCTTGTTGATGAGCTTACAAGTTTTCCATAGTTCTTTGAAAAACAAAGTGCTTGATATTGTAAATCAAAAGTTTTTAAATTATCTATCTTGTTATTCAAAATGATTCCAAACTCGTTGAGGTTAAATTTCAAATGATTTTACAAAGTTTGAAAAAGTTCTTACTCCAATTTTGATGTCTGACTTGAAACTTGGTTACTAAATTTCCAGATAAATTTGGACAACCAATTCGAACACAGAGGTCTAAATTCTGATGATCGAATTTTCCCTACCACTTGTACACAAAAATGTTCAGATGACTAATTTAGATGCAACAAGCCTAATTTGGTCAACCGAATGGCACTGTTTCTAGGCGTTACTAGTCCTTTCTTGAACTCTTTATCTGAATTTTTTAGTTACATAAAAAGGCTAGAAACTCAGATTTTGAACTACATTGACGAACTTTGCAGACTATTATCTTTAGAACATCAAAGATCAAAGAAAAGCTTTCATTGTTCATGTGCTTCATGTGATTATCCAAGGATTTCAACCACACAATAAAGTGAAGTGGTCTAAAATTGTTGAATATACCATCTTGTTTAGTAATTTCTATCCTTATCTCAACTTAGATATTTGTCATCGATTTGGTTAACATGCTTAGGGATGCTTTTTTTGCTGTGCGGAACTACTTCTAGAGCTATTAGATTTGAATCTTTTGATCTAATGGCTGAGAGAGAGTAGGGGTATTTTGCAAAAAAAATATTTTGAATTCCCTTACGAAGAGTATTTTCAATCTGAAATCAACCAAAACTCACTAAATCACAATTTGAATCAAAATTGAAAACCTAAGATGGTGAATTAGGTTTTAGTTTAATTTTTTAAAACTTTTCTTTAACAAAATCTCTTATCGAAATTCACAACCTCGAAGTATTTTTGTGTTTGAAAGAAAGTGGTTGAAGGAAGAAGAACAATTAATAAGGCCACAATAAATATCAACAACAACAAACAACAAATAAAGAAACCACAAATAAATGCAAGAAATAAGTAGTGAGAAAGAGACACAATAATTTATAGCAGTTGATTCTCTCCAAGATCTACATCTACTGCCTTATCTCCAAGAAAGTTGTTCATAAACAATTAATAAAAATGTCATTAACTAGGTTCTTTACTAGTAACCAATAATACTTTTTACTCCTCAAGTTACAAATGTTTTCTAATTCAAAAGAATAATATAGTGAAATATATATATGAACCATATAAGCTCTGTAGAATAGATTATATAATTAATAAAATATCTATGTTAGTAGAATATCATAAAAATAATAAAATTAAGAGTAAAAAATACGCACTTTAACTTCTAGCTTTGCAAAAAGAAGAAGAATGAGAAAGAAAGTATATTTTTATTTTACAATAGAATAATTAAACATGGGGAATAATTTGGATTATAAGGACTCATTGTAGATGTAATTAATGAAAAGTAAAAATATAATAGTATGAAAAAAAATAAAAACATTGGTATTTCATTCAAAATCAAATTAATGAATACGAAAATAGCTATATTAAATAAAAATTTTAATAACATTATAATTTTTAAAAAGTTTAGTACGTGCAACTAGGGCTGTCAACGGGTCCAAACGGGTCCGGAACAAGGTATTTCGGACCCAGACCCGATTATTTGTCAAGATACCGGACCCGACCCCGATTACCCAACGGGTCTGAATATGCTAGACCCGTACCCTACCCGATAGGGTCTCGGTTCGGGTCCGGGTAGACCCGCTAAGAATTTTTTTTAAAAAAATTTGATACATAAAAAACACAATTCAAATGTCATGCCATAATTCATAAACTCAATAAAATAACAAACTTAATATCTTTAAACACAATTCTTAAATTTACTTATTGATCAAACTAAAATTACAAAATATCTTCAACTCAAGAAAATTATAAACTCAAAGAGTCACTTCTCAAACATTAACCAATGCCTCTCTTTATCTGTTGCCACTGCTAAAGAAAAAAAGAATAATGAGAAAAATTATCTTGTGATAAAAAATATAAATGTTAATAACGTTCCTAATAAATACTAGCTAGTGATAAAAGAACTTACAGATAATTTAAAATTAATCTGTCTTAGCAGCTTGAGACAGAGAAATGTTGTCGCCAATATCATCCAACTCTGAAGACAAATTAAATCAATTAACAGGTAGAAGGAAAAATAAAAGAACAAATAAGAAGAAACAAAATAAAATACATGTATTCAACTTACTTCTCTTTTTTGTCAATTCAATCCAATCACCCGTAGTTACCAATGCCTCAACGATATCAGGAAGTAGTGATGCACGTGTCTCATCAACTACTCTTCCCCCAACACTGAATGCGGACTACGACAACAGTGAGTAGCTAGGAACGACCAAAATATCACGCGCCATCTTTCCTATGATAGGATACTTAGGAGAATTCGCTTTCCACCAATACAAAATATTAAAATTCTCAGTCCTAGGAAATACAGGTTCTTCTAAATATTGCTCTATTTCAGCCTTTTGGTACAGACAAAGCGAAGAGGACCGAACTTGCTTATACCATTGATCAAAAGCATTAAAATCATCAACTGTTGAACTTGGCTTACTCCCATGGGTGGAATCTTCATCACATACATCACTTGTAGATCTTATTTGTCCACCATACTCAATATATAAATTTTGAAAAGCACTCTTAACTCTTCCGACATATCGATAAGCATCACTACCATAAATTTCATTGTAGTACCATTCAACCAAATCCATCTTAAACCTTGGATCAAGCACTACTGCAATCCCCAACACCAAACTAGATTCCTCCCAATACTTTTCAAACTTTTCTCTCATAGGACCAGCCATAGCTTTAAGAAAATCTTGTTGACTATTTTCCCATTCCCTCAACTTAAGTTGAATTTTACACACATCAGGGAAAAAAACATTAGAAGTGGAAAAATTGGAACCACTAAAATGAGTGGTGGAGTCATAAAACACCTTCAAACATCCATGAACTGCACTAGCAATTTTCCAGTCATT
Source organism: Rauvolfia tetraphylla (assembly GCA_030512225.1). NCBI lineage: Eukaryota > Viridiplantae > Streptophyta > Magnoliopsida > Gentianales > Apocynaceae > Rauvolfia > Rauvolfia tetraphylla. The sequence goes on from JAJQKT010000053.1 coordinate 1,504,740, forward strand.
CTATCAATTTGTTCAAGACGGTTAAAAGCTTCTTTGAGAGGTAGTGCAGTCTCAAGCATTAAAAATGTAGAATTCCACCTAGTTTGAACATCCAAAGACAACTTTTTCTTATTTTTCAACTTGCATTGCTGCATTGCACACTCAAATTTCTGGTTTGCATATGTAGACTTTTTTAAATACTTGCAAGTTTTTCGAATCTTTACAAGTAAATCACCAATAATAGCCAAACCATCTTGCACAATCAAATTAAGAACATGTGCACTGCAACGAACATGAAACAAATCACCACCAAGGGGAAGCCATGCTTTCTCAAGCAACCAAGATTTCAAATGTCTAACCATTGAATCATTTGATGATGCATTATCCACAACCATAGAAAACAATTTCTTGTCCAAATTCCACTCCAAAATAAGATTATTAATGAATCGAAACAAAGTCTCACCATCATGGGGACAAGGAATATGCTTATAATTAAGAATCTTCTTTTTCAACTCCCAATTGTCATTGATATAGTGAGCAGTCAAACAAGTATATGCAATATTAGCATGCTCTGAAGTCCAAATATCAGTGGTGAGTGTGATTCTACAAGTAAGATCTTCAAAGAATTTGTACAATGTTTCACTTTCTTCCTTATGTATCTCCATCACTTCTGCCCTAATTGTATTTCGAGAAACAAGCTTGAAATTGGGATTCAAACCACTGCAAAATACTTCAAAAAGTTCATGCTCACAAATATTAAAAGGATAGTTATGCTTGATAATCATTCTTGCCAAATCTCTCCTGCTCTTTTCTTGGTCAAATTTATAATTATGAATTTCAATTCTACCTGTGGTAAAAATCTTTGTTTGTTGAATCTCCTGCTGTCCTCTACTCTTAAATTTTCTAGAAACACATCCTTTCAAATGCTTACTCAAATGAGTAGTCCCACTAGAACTACTACCAGAAAGTTTTTTTTTTGCACCAATTGCACTGAGCTATGACATCTCCCTTAGGATCAGTAAATTTAGACATTTCTTCCCATACCTTTGATGTTAATCTTCAACTACCCTTTGAGGGAATTGTTTGATCGTGTCCTCTTTGCAGTTGTATTTCCTCATTATTTATCTCAACCACCTCATTCTCATTGATAGAAGCTCTAGAACTTGCTGTTGGTATTGATGTATCAGGTACACTTAACATCCTAAATAAAACATATCAAAAAAATTATGTTAATAAAATAAATCACAATATGCAGATTAATAAGTGCTGACTCTATTTTCTATTTATCTGCTAGAGTATTAATTTAAATGCCACTATTAATTGAAAATGCATGTTGTAAAAAAAAAATTGTTGAATATCCCATTTTATAAGGGTCTAATTACAGATCTTATAAAAACTTAGGGATTGAAATACAAATTAATAAAATAGAAAGCAATTGGCCCACCATTACCAAATCCCTTTTCTTTTCCTTTCTTTTTCGTTATCTCCTCTGCTTCTTGGCTTCAACCGCAGCCCACCAGTCACCAAACTCACCACCACCAAATTCCTTTCATTTTCCTTTCTTTTTTTGTTATCTCCTCCGACCTCTCTGCTTTTTGGCTTTAACCGCAGCCCACTAGTCACCCGAGACTCACCACCACCAAATTCCTTTCATTTTCCTTTCTTTTTCGTTATCTCCTCCGACCTCTCTGCTTCTTGGCTTCAACCGCCGGCCCACCAGTCACCAGACTCACCACCACCAAATTCCTTTCATTTTCCTTTCTTTTTCATTATCTCCTCCGACCTCTCTGCTTCTTGGCCTTCAACCGCACGCCCACCAGCCACCACCACCAAATTCCTTTCCTTTTCCTTTCTTTTTTCATTATCTCCTCCGACCTCTCTCGTTTCTTGGCCTTAAGCCACCGCCCATCACTGATTCACCACCAAATTCCTATTCCTATAGAAAACTATTTTTCTTATCGATTTAGACCTTTCTTTTTCGTCATCTTCCTCTCGCTTCTTAGCCTTGACCACCCGACCCACCACCACCAAATTTCTATTTCTATGGAGAGCCATTTTTCTTATTTTTTTTCCATTTATTCTGTTTGTTGGTTCCCCAGTAAGAGATGGGAAGTGGTTTGAGGGATTTTTATTTCATATTCTTGTTGCATTACGAATTGCGATATGCAATATTAGTAAATTACAAAATAGCAAAGTATGAAAACATCAGGCTCAAGGGCAGATAAATAAGGTTGTTAGATACATGTTAAATTTACCAAGTTACCTGGAAAGAGGAGGAAGCGGCAGGTTGGGATAGGAGTCACCGGTGGGGATGGTTGCCGGAGTATCACACTGCAGGCAGGAATTGGGATGAGATTTTTGGTAACTGTCGGTGGCGGTGGCGGTGGCAGTGACTGGTGTGTGTCGATTGTTTTGAGAGAAAAATGCTAGGGTTAGAGTTTAGGCATTCCATTTCTATATAAATTTGAGGATAATTGACCGTTGGATCAAAATATATCTAACGGTTGTAAAAAATTAAATATATAAAATATTTATTATTAAAATTTTATTCGGGTCCCGGGTCTACCGGGTCCGAAACCATAAGTACCGTACCCGTGCCCATTTAAAATATATATTATCGGGTCCGGGTCCGGGTCGGGTACGCGGGTATAAAATAGTATACCGTACCCGGGATTATCGGGTAGGAGCCGGGTCGAGTCCGGGTAATACCCGGCCCATTGACAGCCCTACGTGCAACTGTTATATGTGCTTTGTGCTAGTCTCCATAAAAGACCAAGGGTTACTAGATCTTAGGTAAATTCTCCTCTTCGTTTTACTCTCTCTTTATTCAATAGTTTAATGATTTAATTTAGGAAGTTTAATGTGTGAAACATAGTAGTTTATCCTTAGATCTTGTAACTACTCTTGATGTTTGAGCCCTTATCATTATAATTTTCTCTATTTGTATCAATTCTTCTTTGCTAGCTCAGGTTCACACTATTTGTAATCTTCTAACATTCATTAGTCTTGGAAAATTGTTGTTTCATTCATTCATATAATCAGAATAATGAGCCATTCTTCACAGTTGTTCTTTCTATATTGTTATTTGGAGGTATAAAACTTTTCCAAATTTATTCTTTACATTAAGCAAGGTTAATCAAGTGGCACTATTAATAATTGGTTACTACATGTGATATGTACTAATTACTCATGTTTCTTTCAATTAATTTGAAAGAAATTTTGTTTAGAAATCATTCACTAAACTCAAAGATCACCCTGCAATTGGTTCAAAATAGGACTTTAGAAACAACATGATGAAAATGATGTAGAGTTAGAAACAATCTTAGACTTTGCACTAGGATTCAATTGATTATTGATGAAACCTTTGCACTGATTGTTAAACTTGAATGTATTAGAATGATGCTTGCTTTTACTTGTTACAAAGGTTCTAAACATTTTCAGACCAACTAAATGGTCTTCCGAACCACTTCATCCACTTGGTTATATCATGTCTCACCTCCACCTATTATCAAGTACTCTTCAATGGTTTCAAAACTCGAATTATCCTCCCATCTTGTGGTTTGAGACAAGGTGACTCTCTATCACCTTATCTCTTTATCCTTTCTATTGATGTGTTTACCTGGACTTGATTAAATCAGTAAAACGAAATCAGTGGTCTCTTTTGAAATCCTCCAAGTCGGGGCCCCCTATTCCCACCTTGTGCCTTTTTCTTACAATAATTAAACTAAGATAAATTCCTATTGCTTCTTTAATCAAGTCAACACAAGGAATGTTAAGCGTGAGGTGTAAAATTTGTTTGAGGTATCGATAGCACAATCCAATAATAAGTACCTAGGCCTTTCATTCATTACTAGTAGAGTAACCGATAAGATGCTTCAGCGCATTTTTCACAACAGTCAGCCTCGGCTAGAAATGTGATATACCAAACACTTTCCACTGGTCGATAGCGTAACTTTACTCAAAAGTTCACTCACAAGTTTGGAAACTTACACACTATGTCTACTTTCAAAACCCCTTAGAGAACAATTTTCCATTTGGGAAAATGCTGTAACTTATTACCTTGAAATAGTCACCAAATTCCCAAAAAATAGGAGCTATAAACTAGAATACGGTCCTATAAGAGCTTGATGCCTATTTGGTGCCTATAAGAACTTGTTAGGAATCACGCTCTAGAGCCAATTATGTTGAAAAATGAGTTTGAGTCTAACTTCATTCCTAAAAGGAAACTTCACTATGGAGTACCAACAAAAGTACGACCAAGCCACCATAATATTTTACATGATCAAGTCTATCCCTTGTGTTCTCAAGCTTCAAAGGATATTGAACATAGATTTTAATCTTATCATACTAATTTTAGTCTTATCCTACTACCTTTCAGGTCATTTCACCTCATTCTAGAATTTTTAGGGGGACTCCAATCCAACCATTCATTTTTTCTATTTTTATTTTTATGGTTGACCCAATAACAACAATAAATTAACATTTCTAGGTTTTATTTCATGAGCTCTGCACTAAAATTACAGTCTTGTTATTGCTTTTTCAATTCATAATAAAATTTAGAAATTTCTTCAATTTTAAGATGCTAGAAATGTATGCAAAATCCCTTAAGGGAATGTGATTCCACGAGCTTATATAGTAGAAAAAAACAAAGGGCTCAATATCTATATATCCCAATATTGGCTGCAACAAAAAAAAAAAATTAGAACTTTATGCCATTACCATTGCGAATAAGACTCCAACAGAGACTAACAGTATTGCCGGAAATCACTTAAACGAATTTTTCTGAAGTTATTCTTACCTATATTTGATTCTGGTCTAAAATATTTTGCAGCTCTTTTAGACGTGATTTCTCCTACCCATAAAGTTTATAATCTCTTTGCAGAAGGTTTTTTCTACGCAAGAGTTAAGACAAAAAGAAGAAGATGAAAGGACTTTAGGCTTGAGAGAGAGAGGAGATACAAGGGTGAAGGAGAGAGAAGAGAGTGGGTGGGAATATGGGAGATAGATGAAATATTGTAAAAATGATCAATTTGGTCCTCAAATTTTGAGACTTGACACATTATGGCCCCATAAGTTTTTTTTCTATTATTATGGTCCTAAAAATTATGTTTAGCCAATAAACTCTCAGAACCCTCTTTCATTGCAACTTTTGGTTGGAAAATTTTACTTTCTACTCACATGACATCTTTAAGAGGCCAAAAAGTACACCCTACATTCTTGTAGTGAATCCTTATGACTTTTTTGTTATTTTGTTGCTATCTTCTCTTATATTTTTCTCTACTTTTTGTGGTAACTATTGGTGAATTTCTCCGATTCATTTTTTTTTATTTTTTTGCCAAATTAGGGGGCACAAGCTTGTTGCCTGATTTTGTTTTGGAGAGAAACATGTAGTATACCTATATTACCCTTTAAAAGAGGTCACACAAATGAGGCATGTGGTTTTCTAACCACAGACTGTGGTGGAAGATGGTACTAGGAGCTTATTGGTTGAGTGTAACGTCTTTGAGGACCATAGTAGCAAGAAAAATGCTTTTAGGACCATAACATGTCACACTCACGAGTTTGAGGACCGAATTGGTTATTTTTCATGATTTTATGGTGTTAATTGACAAAGAGGGACAATGTTGTCCTTTGAGAAATAATTACTCTGGCAAGAGGGAAATTGCTCTGGGTGGGAATAGAAGAGAGAAGAGAGTGGGTGGGAATAGGGGAGATAGATGAAATATTGTAAAAATGATCATTTTGGTCCTTAAATTTAGAGACTTAATGCATTATGGCCCCATAAGTTTTTTTCTATTATTATGATCCTAAAAAATTATGTTTAGCCAATAAACTCTTAGAACCCTCTTTCATTGCAACTTTTGGTTAGAAAAATTTACTTTCTACTCACATGACATCTTTAAGAGGCTAAAATATACACCCTACATTCTTGTAATGAATTCTTATGACTTTTTTGTTATTTTGTTGCTATCTTCTCTCATATTTTTCTCTATTTTTTGCTGTAAATATTGGTGAATTTCTCCGATTCAATTTTTTTTTTAGTTTTTTGTCAAATTAGGGGGCACATGCTTGTTGCCTGATTTTGTTTTGGAGAGAAATATGTAGTATACCTATTTTACCCTTTAAAAGAGGTCACACAAATGAGGCATATGGTTTTCTAACCACAGACTGTGGTGGAAGATGGTACTAGGAGCTTGTTGGTTGAGTGTAAATTCTTTGAGGACCATAATAGCAAGAAAATTGTTTTTAGGACCATAACATGTCACACTCATGAGTTTGAAGACCGAATTGGTTATTTTTCATGATTTATGGTGTTAACTGACCAAGAGGGACAATGTTGTCCTTTGAGAAATAATTACTTTGGCAGGAGGGAAATTGACCATAACATGTCACACTCATCACCCATCTAGATATCCAATAAAATCAGGGGTTGCTATACAGAGTATTTTTTTGGACTATATAAAGTTAGAAAATATTTCATTATTCACTATTCACATTTAAGAATTTTAAAGTTTCTTTGAAGCTTTCGAAGCACCAAAACTCAAATTTATCAACAACCATTCATTTTTGTGCAAATGAAGGTTATTTTATCAAACTATATCTAATTTAACGTCTTTGTACATATAAACATCTTCAAAATCGGCCTTCAAATGGCCAATTTTGAAGATTAAAGCAAATTGTGCACCACTTGCGCAATCTACTTGATGTGGCATATATACTCTGCATCATTGTCAGAAAAACTGTCATTTGGCATAGTGCAGGAAGGGAGGATATTATTGCACATGTTCGCAGTCAGCTAGATAATGGAGGTATAAAATTCCTCATTCTTCACGACTATGTTGCCCACGGATCACTGTTCCCTAAAAATTACGCTCAAGGGTACATGAAGCACTTGTTTGGCTATACCTTGTTTCTAGGAGTACGCATAGAGAGGAGGATGTCTTGCGTACTTATATTGTCAGCTAGGAATCACTTCTAGTCTGATTGTAGGCAACTTGGCGGAGTCACGGTACTTCTAGAAGCATGTATATACTTATACTTTCTGGTATTTTCTCAGCAATAATCTATCGATTCTAGCGGTGTAGAAATATTGCAAGAAAGCTTGAAGAGCTCCGTAGCACGAGCTTGCACTTGGATGACATGTCAGCTTGCAAGAAAAGTATATATTATAGCATTACATCATAAACGTGTGCATTTTATCTTGTTAGTTAGTAATTTTTTTAATAATTACATCCGTAGGTTTGTTGGGCCTCCTGTGGTTCAAATCCGCTAGAAGAGTAATGGATATCAGCATTTCCTGGTTGTCTGCGATTCTGTGACATTTTGGAGTCTTATATGCTTGATTGAGTATTGTAGCAGTTTGGATGCGTGCAACCATTCTGAAGAGTCCTATCGTACCGCATGAGGATTACAGACCAGACAACAACAAGAAGTATGTTGCTATGCACGTAAGTCCAGACAAGTACTAGGAGCAACCTGACTCCCACATACTCAATATGATATAGCTTGGATTAGTTTTAGTGCCTCCATCAGCCTATGCTATGAATTACATAGAGTGGTGCTTGCCACGCATGTATCCGATGGTCCAGAATCCTGAAACTTTGCCTGTAAGGATGTCTCTTCCTAGGCCTGCGCAAATCACCAATGTCATGGTAAGTAATAGTTTGTAAAGCTCATTTTTTTCTTGATTGTAATAGTTTGTGCCTTGTGTTATAAAGATGTGATATGTTACATTGTCTCCTACAGGGTGGAGGTGACCCATTCAAGATGATGCCACAGCAGAAAGATGCAGTTACAGTTGAGCTACACCAAATCTTACGCAAACGTGGGCATACTCTAGCATGGGCCAATGAGGGTGGCATGTTGGGTAGCTAATATGAAGTTATTAAATATTTTTTTTATTTGCACTACATACCATTTTTGTAAGTGTTGTATCTTTGAAATTTCTTATGTTATTTCTCCTTTTATTTTGTAAACTTGACAATTGTATTACAATAAAATTTAGGAATTATATAAGAAGGAGTCAGTAATAACGTACAACAGTTAATAACTAATTACATCATTCAACGGATGTAAAGGAGGATTCATATTTCTGCTAATGACCGCCAACGTGCAATTCTGCCATGTAACGGGGTATCCTATCCGGAAACTAAGCATTGTTTATAGCTATTCCATAAGAGATGCACGTCTGGCATTGGAGATCCATCATCTATCCGAAACTACAAAGTTGGCAAAAAAATAAATTAATAATTCAAAAAATATTAATAAATACATGAAATAAGTCTTGAAATTACTTATCACAACAAAAGGGCGGCATCCTCTAGTAGGCCAATCACCACAATTGCATCTGGACGGTTAGCTTGCGAGTCGAGAGGTAGATACATCCAACACGATAAGTAAGCGAATGTTACGTTGTAGGTTGTCGCGATAACTTAACCCATGTCTAGTAACATGAGCCACCAGTTATTGGGATGAGTGAGTGAATGTCCCAGTGCTTTAGCTAGTGTAACAGTCCTATAATGCCAGATGACCGTCCAATGATGCCCTCATTTAATGAGGAACAACTATGAATCTCTCACCACAGCTCCCGCCGGACTTGGAACCATGCGTCTTAATGTATAAAAGGTACGATAAAGGAAGAAAACAAATTCCCCTAAGGAAATATGGACATTTATGTATCTCTGCATCCAAAAGCACCTATGGATGAGCCAACACCTTGGTTGCTCGACCACGAGCCCTGACCTCTAGACTCCTTGTGACCTCTGGACCTGCCAGAAGAATGGTCTTGGGAGCTGCTACTTCCAGATGAGCACTTGAAGGTGCTTCTAGAAACCTGTATTTACTCCTAATGAGACTTATCCCTTTTTTTCGAGTCCTCTTTGGTCAATTTGTCACTTGGATAGACGGTTCCTGAAGAGCGCTGTATTCGAAAAACAACATCTGACTCATCTGCATCACAAAATGTCATCATCACTTTTACAAAGTCCCAAATTGCCCATAGATCATCATAAGGGTGCGGTGAAGAATGATTGAGATATTGCGAGGTAGGCGTGGAGAAGTTAAAGGCACTTTAAAATGGATGCAAATCATTAATCACAAAAGGCTGTGTAGTGGTCATATGATTAAGTATTTCGCAAGCACAAGGAGGTCCATGACTAGTCCTTAACCAGAATCGGCAAAGTCTAACAGCGTGTCGTAGCTTGTTGACACAATCCTACTCATTTAAAAAGATCTACAGTGCTTTTTGAGTGATTGTGTAGCATAAGGAACCCAAGAATGAATGCATACAAATGTGATACTTGTCGACATATTAACACTACTGAAGAGCACCCCTAATCTCTACGATTTGAGCCTTAATCATAGAATGAACCTTCGACCAAATAGTATTGAAGACACTGGATGTCGTCCCCAGATACAACTTAGTAGTTGCATGATATGTCGTTTCCGTACCAAAGTGTAAGATCCACTAGGTTCAGACACGATCAAACTGCTCCCGATGTGAATCCAACCATGTCTTACAACCATGATGATCGCATGCTTGAATAATTAACATGCTATTCCTCCTCTATAACTTTCTTCACGTACCTTAACTTGTGTTCTAGTGTTGTGTTGTGTACAGTCTTTGGCCTGTGCCAACAAGAAACACAACATATGTTAATTAAACTATCAATAGATATTAATACAAATATATAAATGTACCAGTAAGAAGCATGAGTTAGGTATTATCGAAACACATAGCTAATGACACTTCTCGAGTTCTCACACTTCAAATGATCTAATATATGTTTCGATTGAACGTGACATTTACTCGTTTGATCCGTGATTTTTAACTCTTGCTTCGTCATTCGTGCAACTAGTGCATGACCTTGCCGGGTTCCCAACTTGTGATTGTGTTACCGCATATCACCACAAGACTCCATACTCCCTCATAATGCTCGTTATCCACTAGTTTTAGCGGATAAGGACACTTTTTCGTACCCTTAGGCTTTTGTTCCCCTCCTCTGCTACTGGTTGATCCTTAGGAGCAGAAATAAATTTCCAGTAAGCTCTACCCCCTCTCACACCTAAGCTTGATGAATCTACTACTGTTTTCGTCACCTTCTTTTGAGCGATCAATTATCAATAGGATCCTCACTTGCAATGCCGCTGCCTTTGCCCACTGTACCAAATCCTCTTTACTCAAAAATATATTATGTGTCATGTGTCCCCAAAAGTAATATATTTATTGCAATGGATGGGATTTCTGCTTCAAATTATTATTGCGGAATGACATTATATTTATTCACAACAAAGATGTGAATAATTATTAATTATTTACACGGTGGTTAATAATTATTCACAAATATTTGAATAACTATTCACTACATATACATATGCCATGCTATCTTTTTTTAAGGGAACTGCTAAATACAGATCAATTTTATGGATGCAAGACAGTTTTTACAATTTTAATCTTTTATAATTTTTATTTTTAAAAAATTATACAAAAAATAAATAAGAGGAAAAAAAAAGTTTGGGGTGCCTTGGTTGTGCCAAAAGTTGGCACAACCCTAGAGGGGGGCGTCATGCCTCCCCCAATTTTTTCCTTTTTAATTTATTTTTAAAAAATAATATAAAAATTTTTATTTTTAATAAATATTATGTTATTATTTTTTAGAATTTTAGTTATTAATTCTTTATTTTTAAGTTTTTTAAAATTTTATACTAAGATTTAAAATCATAATTCAATTACAATTATTCAAAATTAATTTAAAATTTGATTAAAATCAATTATAATTTTTAAAGTATGATTTTCTCTCTTAATTTTTAAAATTTTAAATAAGTGATAGAACTCAATATCGACACAATTTGCATGAAATGATAAATCTTGATCATTCATTAGATCTCACTATGTGGTGATTATTAGAAAATGAATGAAATAAATATCACATAGTAAATTTAGAGATTTTATAGTGTTTGAAGAATAAAAGTATCAAATTATTTAAAAACTATCATATATTAGTAAAACCATCTACGTTCAATACTTATATATTTTTTAAAAAATACATTTGAAATTAAAAATGGTCGAACAATTGTATCAAAAATAAAAATTATACTACAATGAAGGTTATTTCTATGCGAAATGATATTATATTCATTCACCATAAAGGTTTGAATAGTTTTACACACGTAGTAGTGGATGGTAATTCACAAGATTTAAATAATTATTTATATACTGATAAATAATTATTTACCATATAATGTTATTTCTTGAATAATTTAATCTTTAAAATAGTGAGAATTACTATTCAGACTTGTACAGTGGATAAGTATTCAATGGGGAGTTTTAGAAAATCAAAAATTATTATTTTCTCCTTTGTTCCATTTTAATTTAATTTCTCCTTTATTTTATTTGACTTTGAATAATGATTCGTATGGGGATTCAAATAATTATTTACATAATTTTAAGTAGTTATGTGCATATTGCAAAAAACTATTTATATGGTCTTGAATAATTATCAACAATAGTTTGAATATTTATTCACCACACAATTTTTTCTTTTGAATTATTAATCTTTAAAAGAGTGAGGATTACTATTCAAATCTTGTGTGTGAAAATAATTATTCATAGTAGTTTGAATAATTATTCACCACCTATTTCTTTTTTGAATAATTAATCTTTAAAACTATTAAAGTCATTACTCAAAACAATAAGAATTATTACATTAGAAGTCAATATATATATATATATATATATATATGGATTTTTCTAAAATTAAAAAAAAAGGATCCATCACAAAAATTTTCTACTATCAAAATCGTTCTCTCAAGTTATGAGAATACTCCTCTATCGAAATCGTTTCTCAAGTTATGAAAATTAACATAACACTTCCTTTACCTCGCAAATGTGATCATTAAATATTCGGATAAATTTTGTTTTCAAATGAATATTTGAACAACTTGAAAGCCACCAAAATAGCCCAACAAAAACTCATAATATCTAACTTCATTTTAGATAAGTGAATATGAGAAAGTGCATGTTGATCTTAACCAAAAACTATAATTCTCGTCAAAATCATCAAACACAAATTTAAGAACTTGAAGAGATTGAATCTTTTTATTCTTTAATATTTCAAGAGTTTTAGGGCATAGTAAAGAGAGAGAGAAAGAGAGAGAGAATTTGGTAGAAGAAGTTGAAGAAAATTATAATTTTGAATTGGCTTTTGGGTAGAAACAAAAATTCTTAAGTCTTAAAAATGCCATTGATAAGTCTCAAGCATTAGATAAAAAATATATCAATCTAATGATTGTATTGGAGTCGGCATATGTTGAGAAAAGGTACTATCAGCACCATAATTGAATGGTTTTGTCATCTTCACAACACCATTGCCTTTGGCAAGGAATCACTTGTGATGCCCAACATCAAAGAGATACGATCTTAGCTCTTCAAGGTAAGAGCTTGTTTGGTTCTATTTCCCCTCATATAGGAAATCTCAACTTTCTCAAGTCTATCCAATTAGAAGACAATAGATTTCATTGTGAGATTCCTAGAGAGATGGGTCGTCTTTTGCATTTAATGGATCTTAACCTATCAAGCAATACATTAACTGGAGAAATTCCAACTAATTTGAGCCACTGCTCGAGACTAAGGACCATAAGTTTATGGCAGAAGGGACTCGTAGGAAAAATTCCTAGCGAGGTAGGATCTTTAAAGATGCTTATGTTTCGTAGACTTTTTCACAACAATTTGAATAGTGAGATCTCCAGGTCGTTTGGGAACCTCTCTTCACTTAGCATTATCTCTGTTGCATACAATAAGTTGGAGGGCAGTTTGCCAAATGTGATTTGATTTTTGAATAACTTATAAGGGATATCAATATCAGTGAATGAATTTATTGACATCATCCCTTCCTCCTTGTACAACATTTCCACAATGAGTATCATTTCATTAACAGATAATTTCCTTTATGGGAATTCTGTAAAAAGATATTGGTGGGCTCCGATATGGCAATATTCCAAATTCAATTGCCAATGCCACCAAGCTTGAAGAACTAGATTTTCCTGACAAAAAAATTTGAAAGACATGTTCCATCAATTCTGGGAAATCTGCCAAACCTCCAATGGTTAAATCTTGAGGGTAATGTCTTGGGTCATAATGCTACTGGGGACTTGGATTTTCTTGTATCTCTGACTATGGCAGTCTGCAAGTCCTAAGCTTCGGCAGAAATAACTTTGAAGGTCAATTACCCAGCAGTTTTTGTAATCTTTCACTTCAAATAGCGACTTTCACAGGAGACATAACCAAATATCAGGGCCTATCCCTATTGATCATGTCGGACCCACAAATCTGTACCTCGTAGAGATGTGGAAAATTTTGTTTTCTGGTCTGGTACTATATCGAGGAACTTCGATAAACTCCAAAGCTTGCAAGGTTTAGATCTTGGAGGCAAAAATGTTGCAAAGAGAGATTCCATCTGCCTTTTACAATATTACCTTTCCATGTGAACTCCACTTGTCAAGCAACAACTTAGGAGGCAATTTACCTCCTTGCCTTGGGAGCTCCCAATGCCTAAAAATACTGGATATTTGTCATAGCAAAGTCACTGGCACCTTATCCCCTAACTTTTGGGGGTCCTTCTCACTATCCGTGCTAGGTTTATCGCATAATTCATTCTTTGGTTCTATACTTGTAGCGATACAGAGTGCAGAAGCGATATAAATTCAATCAAAGATTATGAGAAATTAAGAATGACAGTAAAAATGACACCAAAATTTTTAGGTAGAAAAAATTCTGCGTAAATAGAGGCAAAAAATCACTGGACAGAGAGCTAAAATTTCCACTATAAATTTGTAGGGAGTACAAAATATTTTATCTGGATTAACAAGACAAATAGCCCAAATAATTTCTCTACGGAAGAAAAATATTCAAAACAAGAAGTAGAGAATATAATGAGAAGAAAAAAATGTAGAAAATTTGCTTGGTTGCTCCTTGGTTATGAGATGCGGGAGTTGCCTATTTATAGGCAACTCCCACACAAAGAATTTTCAGCTGCCATTACCTAAAAATTTGTTAGGTAATTGCAGCAAGTGAACAACCCACAAATTGGGTTAGGCTGCCAACTAGGGATTGCAGATCCAATTTGTGGGCTAGGCGAAAGGTGCAATAATTTGAGTGGGTTAGGCAAAAGGTGAGCAGCCCCTACAAATCTCCACCTTGATCACCTTTGGAAATACTCTTTCGTCATGAAGTCTTGTTCAATTATGAATGATACCAGCTAAGTCCATGCAATGATCGAACTTAGCGGCTGGAAGTGGCTGGGTTAACATGTCTGCAGGATTTTCAGCTGTATGAATTTTCTTGACTGTAATATTTCCTGCAGCAACAATACCTCGAATAAAGTGGTGCTTAATATCAATATGTTTGGTCTTTGAATGATGCTTGCTGTTCCTGATCAAGTGAACAGCACTCTGACTGTCGCAGAACACAACAAGAATGTCTTGTTGTAGACCAAGTTCACTTGCCAAGCCTCGGAGCCAAATAACCTCTTTTACTCCTTCAGTGGCAGCAATAAACTCTGCTTCAGTGGTGGACAAATCCGCAATAGCTTGGAGCGAAGAATACCAACTGATAGCAGAACCATAAAGTGTAAAAATATAGGCTGAAAGTGACCTTCTCTGATCTAAATCACCACTGTAGTCAGCGTCAACATAACCAACTATGCCTTCGGGATCAGCTCTTTGTCTATCAAATACCAAACCAATATCGGCAGAACCCTTCAAATAACGAAGGATCCATTTGACAGCTTCCCAATGTTGCTTGCATGGATTGTGCATGAATCTGCTAACAACGCTAACAACATAAGCTAAATCAGGCTTGATACATACCATAGCATACATGAGGCTTCCAACTGCATTTGAGTACGGGTAATATGACATGCGTCTCTTGTCCTCCTCTGATTGAGGACAATGCTCATGTGACAATTTGAAATGAGCAGCTAACGGAGTACTAACAGCTTTGCAAACCTGCATTCCAAATCTGTCAAGCATCTTCATAACATACTTCTTTTGTGATAAGAAAAGTTTACCGGCTTGACGATTCCTGCTAATCTCCATTCCAAGAATCTTCTTGGCAGGACCTAAATCTTTCATATCAAATTCACTGCTAAGCTGAGCCTTTAACATGTTGACAAGATATTTATCTCTTGTAGCAATCAACATGTCATCAATATAGAGTAGTAAGTATATGAATGACCCATCAGATTTTTTTGAAAATAGACGCAATTATCATAACTACTTCTGGAGTAGCCATGTTCAACCATGAAAGAATCAAACCTCTTATACCATTGTCTCGGTGATTGTTTCAAACCATAAAGAGACCTTTTGAGACAGCATACATGGTCCTCCTTTCCAGGAATAACAAACCCCTACGGCTGCTGGATATAAATCTCTTCCTCAAGATTACCACGAAGAAAATATTTTTTACATCTAACTTTTCTAGCTCCAAATCATACAAGGTAACTAAAGCAAGTAATATACGAATTAAAGTATGACGAACAACAGGAGAAAATACTTCATTAAAGTCAATACCTTCCTGTTGATCAAAACCTCTGACAACAAATCTTGATTTGTACCTTTTATTCTCAACACCAGTGATGCCTGTTTTTCTCTTAAAGATCCACTTGCAGCTAATGACTCGTTTGCCTTCTGGAAATTTCACCAGATCCCAAGTTTCATTCTTATGAAGACTCTCGACCTCTTCTTGCATTGCAGCAATCCATTTTGTTGAATCGTCACTAGATATAGCTTCAGAATAATTTCTTGGTTAATCATTGTCTCCTATCTCTTGTGCAGCAACTAATGTATAAGCAATGTTGACAGATTCTGCAACTAGTCTTTGAGTCGGCTTTCTCGGTCTCTGTGTTGGATGTTCCTGAGCCATAGACCACGGTTGTGGCAAACCTCGTCGTTGTGGTGGATGTGGTTGTCGTGGACTCCTGTGTTCAATGATATCATCAATTGCAGTAGCTTGATCTTGTTCAGATGTGGAGGAATTAGGAACATCTTTTTTCAAAACGGGAGCTTCAATCTCAAACTCCACCTTCTTTGGAGCATCCTCCTGATCACCTATATCAGTGGAGGAAACAACAGTATTCCTCCCAAAAGATAGCATTGCATTTTCATTAAAGATTACATCTTGACTATGAAATGATTTGCCAGTTTCAGGGTTATATAAGCGATAACCTTTGACCCCTTGACCATAGCCTAAGAATATGCACTTCTTTGCACGAGGCTCCCATTTTCCCTCGTTCACATGTGAATAAGCAGGACACCCAAATAATCTAAGATTAGAATAATCAAATGGGTTACTTGACCAAACTTCTTCTGAAATTTTACAGTCAATTGCTCTGTTGAGGGAGCGGTTTATCAAATAACATGCCGTCGAAGCCGCTTCAGCCCAAAATTTTTTTCCCAAACCTAAATGAGAGAGCATGCAACGAACTTTCTCCAAGATAATTCTGTTCATCCTTTCTGCAACTCCATTCTGTTGTGGAGTACCTGGAATGGTGAGATGTCTGGCAATACCTTCTTTCTTGCAGAAATCATTGAATTCATTTGAGCAAAACTCAAGTCCATTATCTGTCCTCAGCCTTTTGATTTTCTTGTCTGTTTGGTTCTCAATTAAAGCTTTCCACTCTTTAAAGATTGAAAATGCTTCACTCTTTTGTTTAAGAAAATAAACCCAGAGTTTTCATGAAAAATCATCAATAATTGTCAACATGTAATGACATTTACCTCTGAAAGAAATTTTTGACGGACCCCAAAGATCCGAATGAATGTAATCCAACGTACCTTTGGTTCTGTGAATGGCTTTTGAGAAGCTAACCTTTTTCTGCTTACCAAAAAAGCAATGTTTGCAGAAATCAACCTTACCAGTACAGTGGTTATCAAGATGGCACTTCTTCTTGAGGAATTGAATTCTCTTCTCACTCATGTGGCCCAATCTGTAATGCCATAACTTGATGTTATCCTTGTCAGATGAGACAACAGCTGTAGAACCTGTAACATTTGAACCCTGCAGCACATCGATTTGCTTTTAATATCACAAGAGCTCCTTTGGACACTTTTAGAACTCCATCTTCAGCTGAGTATCTACACCCAAGAGATTCTAGGGTGCCTAGGGAAATGAGATTCTGTTTCAAATCGGGGACATGTCAGACACCAGTCAAGGTTCTAACAACTTCATCATTTGTCTTGATTTTAATTGTACCTTTACCGACAACTTTGCATTGAGCATCGTTGCCCGTTAGGACAAGACCACCATTAACCGGTTCATAAGTGGTAAACCAATCTCTGTTAGGAGACATATGAAAAGTACAACCAGAATCAAGAATCCATTCATTTTTAGACCTTTGTTCAGTGTTAGTAACTACAAAACAATCCCCATCAAATTCAGTTTCAGCAATACTAGTTTCGGCAGATTTTTTGGGTTGTTTACCTTTACCCTTATTTTCTCTATCTTGCTTATTTTTCAATTTAAGCATTTCGAGATTTCGTGTCCCTTTTTCTTGCAATAACGGCAATACTTAGAGTTTTTACCTCTAGACTTTGATCTGGACTTATTTTTACCGTTACTACCTCTTTCTTGGTTCCTCCCTCTTACTACTAATCCTTCACCTGAACTTTTAGAATGAATTTTAAGATCAAATTTTTCTTTGGATAGTAGGTGAGACTTGACATCATCAAAAGACAGGGTAACATAATTACCATACAACATAATTTCTTTGAAGTGTCGATATGAGGGTGGTAGAGAAACAATAAGCAGAACAGCTTTATCCTCATCGTCAACTTTAGTATCCGAGTTTTCCAAATCAATAACAATGGAATTAAATTCATCAATGTGAGATTGGATGGGAGTACCTTCAGACATACAGAGAGTAAAGAGTCGTTCCTTTAAACAGAGTTTATTTGCAAGACTTTTGGTCATGTATAAATATTCCAATTTATTCCATATACCTGATGCGGTTACCTCGTTGATGACTTCTCGCAACACCTCACGGGACAAACATAACTGGATTATGAACAATGCCTTTTCATCCATCTCATTCCAATCTTCCTCTTTTATAGCTTCTGGCTTTTTTTATTTTCCCGCAAGAACTTTCTTTAAATCAATCTAGGTGAGAATGGCTTGCATCTGGACTCGCCAAATAGCGAAACTAATTTTACCGTCAAATTTTTCAATATCAAATTTTGTCGACATTATAAAAATCTCAGTTGAATTTTTAGCTCTCTGATACTAGTTTGTAGGGATACAGAGTGCGGAAGCGATATAAATTCAACCAAAGATTATGAGAAATTAAGAATGACAGTAAAAATGACACCAAAATTTTTAGGTGAAAAAAATCCTCCTTAAATAGAGGCAAAAACCACCAGCGAGAGAACCAAAATTTTCACTATAAATTTGTAGGGAGTACAAAATATTTTATCTGGACTAATAAGACAAATAGCCCAAATAATAATTCTCTACGGAAGAAAAATATTCAAAACAAGAAGTAGAGAATATAATGAGAAGAAAAAAATATAGAGAATTTGCTTGGTTGCTCTTTGGTTATGAGATGCGGGAGTTGCCTATTTATAGGTAACTCCCACACAAAGAATTTTCAGCCGGCATTACCTGACAAAATTTGTTAGGTAATTGCAGCAAGTGAACAACCTACAAATTGGGTTAGGCTGCCAACTAGGAATTGCAGTACCAATTTGTGGGTTAGGTAAAAGGTGCAACAATTTGTGTGGGTTAGGTAAAAGGTGAGCAGCCCGCACAATACCTTTTGAAGTAAGGGCATTGAGAAATATTAATTCCTTCGACGTTTCATATAACAATTTTTTTGGACAAATTCCTTAAGCGCTCGGTAATTGTTAGTGCTGTCAAAACGGGCTTCCGCCCGCGGGCTGGCCCGTTTTGACGGATTTGGGTTAGGTATACTTAGGCCCGTTTAATCGCGGGCTTTTTTTGCCCGGTCCGTTTAGCCTGCGGGCCAGCACGGGCCGGAGCGGGCAGGTCGCGGACCAGCCCGTTTTTTCTTTTTATTTTTTTACAATTTTTTTACTACAAAACGACGTCGTTTTGAGTTTTTAAAAAAAAATTAAAAATATATTTTTTTCAAAACGACATCGGTTTGATATTTTTTTCCTCAAAACGACGTCGTTTTGATTAGCCCGATGGATGGCCCGTTTAGCCCGCGGGCTAGCTGTCACGGGCCGCGGACTGGGGGTTCCCAGCCCGCGGGCCCAACGGGCCGGTCCGTTTTGGCCCTGCCAGCCCTCGCGGGCCGGACCGGGCCGGCCCGTTTGACAGCACTAGTAATTGTGCATCTTTGGATTATGCAGGGGAACTTTTTTCAAGGACCAATATCCCCAAAGTTAGCTTGCTTGAAGGGCACTCCACACTTAGATCTTTCACAAAACAACCTGACAGGACAAATACCCCAAGAGTTTCAAGGGCTTACCTTCTTGAAATATCTAAATCTATCATTCAACAACATGGAAGGAGACGTGCAGAGTACTCGAGTTTTCGGAAAAGCAGGCCTAGTTATGTTGGCTGGAAATCCAAAACTTTGTGGAGGGATTCCTTAACTAAGTTTACCTTCATGCCATGTCCGAAGAAAAAGACTGGGAAACATAGAACCAAAGTCATCATACTAATCTCCATTCCTTCCAGATTGGTTCTGGCTTCATTGATATCGTTCTTACTTTACCAAAGAAGATACAGGGGAAAGAAAACCAAAGAAGATCTATGTAACTTATTTCTTATATTTTTGATATAGTTTTGATTATTTTCTTTGTAATTCAAATTAAATTTTCTATCCCCATGAAATATAAGGATGGAATTGGATAAATTTTTAGTTTAAGATTTTTTATTTTAAGTTTCGTAAAAGAAAATTTTTTGTAAGAAAGAGTGTGAGACCCAAAATGAAAAAATTTACATTCGATTCTATTTCAAATACACCCTAAACTAACTAGCTGCAACCAAATATTACTTAATAAAACCTAGTTTTTCTTTAAAAACAGTAGCTGCAACCAAATTTTATTTTTTATCAATGTAGATCTATTTATAAACTTCTTTCGATTCAAGTTTGACTTGAAGTTTGAAACAATTTTAGAGTATGTGATAGGCTCTGAAGGATCAATTGAATTAGATGTTTACAGTTATAAAATAAGACTAAAATTAATAACATGTGACGGAAAAAGAAAAAATAAAAAAATTAAATAAATAATAACCATTAATATAAAATTTAGTATTCTATTTTGACTTGATGTAAAGATCTAAAAGAGCACATGACTATAAGCAATTTCCTTTATTTTTTCACTAATTGAAGAAGTCGGTAATAAAATTACTAATTTGCTAACTCAATGACACAAATTTTCAATGCAACAAAATAAGTTTCCTACCTATTACTCAAAAAAAAAAAACAGAAAAAAGGGGCTACCAACCCGTTTGAATATATGGGGCCGCGCCATGTGACAAAACGGGCTGCAAATGTGCAGCCCCTTATAGATTACGAGGCAACCTTCCTTTAACCCAATGGGTGAAACTCAAGTCACCCGTGTGTGAACACACATACCTTTTTTCCTTTTTTTTTTGAAAAATGGAGATATATATATTTTTTCTTTTGTGAATGCTCATTTAGCCTTGTATTTCGTCCACAATACCCAAAATTACAAAGTTAGTGCCTTCTTTATCTTGGATGGCAGAGATGGGTAATAAGGGGGTTTGAGACATCTTTACTTTGGATATATTTTATAAAAATATTAAAAATATATTAATTAGAAACAACCATTTTTAAAAATTATAAATTATAATAATTAAATATTAAATTTTACAATAAAAAATTAAATATTTAAAAATTCGTCTTAAATCTATTAAGACGAATTAGAGAGAGCTTATTTTAAAATAATGGCATGCGATATAATCGGGAGACTTGTACTTGTACCCATTAGATAGGGTTTTTACTAATTTTGGCCTTGTTTTTCTAAAAATGCACTGGGATGGACTGGTTTGTGGGAGGGGGTACTAGACTAGACATAACGCCAAATGGAATGACATTATGCCCGATATAACGCCATCTCGGATGACGTTATATAGAGTGTATAACGCCTTCTGTGATGGCGTTATACACAAGTGTATAATTTGTACATAATGTATAACGCCATCCGAGATGGTGTTATACACTAGTGTACAACTATATAACGTTATCTCCGATGATGTTATGTTACCCGTGAACCAATTATTGTGTTATTTCTATCTCAAATTCACTGAAATTTCCCTTCTCTCATCCTCCCGAATCTATCTGCAGGATATGCTGCAGCAACCATGTGCCGCAATTTTTGACGATTTTGAGTATCTATTGCTGTAGTAGTATTGTCAGTACATAAACAAACTTACCTATATAAGGGTATCTCCATAGATAACTTTAACTTGTAACCTATTCCTTCTACTAATTATTCTATAACACTCTCAGAACTTCAGTCACGAAATTTCTCTAGTTAAATGGCTCTCCCGAATCCAATTAGAATATTTTTGTTCTGGGATATCGAAATCTAGAACGATGATCACGGAGCATTCTTTCAAGGAGCAGCACAAAAAAGTTAGATCCTTAGGCGCAAAGTCTACTACAACAAGTTAGTGCAAAAGATATGTGGCATTAGAAACATGGACCCGGCTTCGTGGTGTATTCGTATGATTCTACGATGGCCATATTTTTTGCAAAAATTCAATCAAGTTTTCTACAGCGCTATTAGCCTGGATGATGAAGATCAAATGGATCTACTATAGGATATCCAATCAGAGTTTGGTCGTGTTGGTGTGCACAATCTTGTAGATTTTCAACCGATGCAAGTTTAAAACAACAATATGGGAAAATTGTCACCAACACGGATAGATATTTTGACGGGTATGAATCTGTTGATTGTCACCAAACTCATACCATAAACGAATCGTCGATGGAGATTCATACGACACAAGTGACTGAGCTTGTGGCATCCGAACCGATAATGTTATACGAAGCAGCTGTTGCTGACTCATTAGGTCCAACTTCCGACGTTGATGGTGATCCTGAGTCAGAAGTCCCAGTTGAAGTGGAAGTTGAGAGTTCATACGAGGATGAAGAGCAGACAATTCTCCAAGTACAGACATTCCATCCGGTGGTCACGTCATATTATGCAACACAAAACCCGCAGACTGAATCTAGCAGCCATATTGCAGCAGATCGCCAAATGTACGAATGCTTCCAACTAGATGATTTGAATGATTCAATATAGGAACTCAGACGAGGCATGCGATTTCAAGATAAGAAAGAAGCTGTATTTGCAGTTCGAAAGTGGTCCATTCGGATGGGTCATGAGTTCAAAGTTGTGAGGAGTAAATCAGACCAATGGACTGTGAAGTGCTTACATTTAATAGATGAGAATATATGTTCGTGGTATATACGCACATATATGGGAATAAAAAAAGCTACGCATGGTATGTGACAAATAACTGTATACAATGCAGAACATACTTGCTTGATACAACCACCGAAACATGTCAAGTTGCTACATCGGCAGACACAATACTCATCTCATAAAGGTTGACCCAGAAACACCAATGAAACACATTATAGAGGAGATTCAAGTCATATTTCAAGCTGGATGCACTTACAACAAAGGATGGTATACCCAAAAAGCTGCAATCAAATTGTTATTTGGAGATTAGAACTCAATGTTTACTATTCTTCCATGGTATATACAAGCAATACAAAATAGTAACCCGAGCACTATTGTTTGTTGGCTACACCATCGTTCAAGTACACCTGCACAATTAGTATTTAATTTTTTATTTTGGACATTTGAACCTTCAATAGCAGGTTTTTAAGCACTATCGGTCAGTTATATCAGTTGACGGAACACACTTGAAAGGTGTTTATAAGGGAGTGCTATTAATCTCAAGCGGATGGGATGCCAATAATCATGTTTACCCTCTAACATTTGTGATTGTTGATGAGAAGTCTTTAGCAAGTTGGAATTGGTTAATCGGCCTTCTTCGAGAATGTGTGGTTGAGATTCGTCCCCTTTACTTGATATTTAATCGGCACAAGGGTATTTTGAACTCAGTTAGCAAACAATAGGAATGGCAATCTTCTTATGCTCAACACAGATTTTGCCTGCGTCACGTTAGGACTAATTTCAATCTAAAATTTAAGAATAGCGAGCTTAAAAGTTTGATGTCGCAGGCGGGGACGACAACTAAAGTTTCAAAGTTCAATTACTCGATGAACGAAATTAAAAGAAAGCGTACAGAGGCATTCAACTAGCTTGTCATAATTCTATTAGAGAAATGGACCATGGTACATGACGGTGGCTACCGGTATAGAATAATGACTACAAACCTATTGGAGTCGTTGAATAGTCTCTTGAAGAAGTCAAGCGTGTTACCACTAAAGCGCTTGTCGAGATGATTTTTCACAAGATGGTTGAATACTTCAAACAGCATAGGGAAGAGGCTCACAGTGGTAGACACCCATTTCCCAGATGGATTTGGGATATGTTCGCCACAAATGAATGCAAAGCCAGATAACACAGAGTTGTACAGTATAATGTGCAAACATGACTGTACAACATGCAATCAGCTCTAAGAGCCGATGGTAGAGGTAACCATGTATATACAGTGCACATGGGAGACAACATGTACCTATGGAAAATGGCACATATATGAGCAACCTATTCCGCATTCTCTGGCAGTTTGTAAGAAAAAAGGTTGGAACGGTGCATAATTTGTATTGGTCATATACTTAAAAGAAATCCTACAAGAGGACATACGATTCCAGCTTCTATCCGGCTGCAAATTAAATTTGTGGCGAGATGCACCATTTCAGCTGTCCTTTTATCTTCCGAATATGAAGAACAACCGAGGTCGGCTCAGAACAATGAGGTTTTGTTTCGACATGGATTACTGTAACTCAGACTCTCCTCCGAAATGAAGTCACTACCATCAATGTGGACATAACAGAAGAAATTGTCATTCTTTTGACCCCGCCGACCCAAGTACTAGTTAGTTTTGCTCTGTTTTATATGTATTGTTGCTTAGTTTAAATAAACTGTAATGCTTTCAGAATTATGTACTCTTCGAACTTGTAATGTATTTGTTTGGCTTAATTCTTAGTAGTTTGATGTGTTCTGATTTTCTTCCAACTCTCCAATAATGAAATAAAATTATTGAAAGCTAAATACAGTCAATTATAGACACCGTTCTAGTTTGAGCAAAATTACATGAAAATAAATAAGAAATGTAGTGTTGAGAACTCTACTGCCAATCAGAAGGTGTATATATGTTATGGCCAAAACGGGTGCACGTCGACCTCTGTAACTGCATCTCTAGAGTTTATTATACGTTGAAATGCGGACCGGAAATGAGGAAGGGCCGATGACATGACATCGGTTGCTACAGTAATACACTACTGTAGTATGGCACCCTAACAACATTACTAACATAAAATAATTAATTATTTCTAAAATTGTAACTTAAAACAATTAACTCAAAAATAAATCAAGGCAAAATATAAAGCTAACCAGGATCGTAGAAATAGAGCTAGTGATATGGTACCCATCAACAACACTCCGACGATGCACAGGATTCCCTACTAGTAACTGCGTCCGGGCACAATACCACTCCATATAGTCCGGTCGAGCGATGCTGATGCGGACTGCGGACACACCGTTAACGACTCAGTATCTGCAACTAGCCCAAATGCTGATCAATGATGCATGCGTTGCACGTCAGTCATGTCCACTGGTTTCACGAGTCCCATAATGATGCAAATCCCTGCAAGTATCGCACACAGGAGGTATAAACTGCTCCAGACCGAACTATCTCATCACCCACCGAGGTAAATGCCACTCTATAATCTCAAAACAAACTAAGGGGACCTCTGCTCACCAAATATCATATGTTGGGAAAGATCTGGTAGCATATGACAACCACGTAAACTGCAGATAAAATACATATAACATGATAAGAAAAATCAATCAATGAATCATATAAATTTAGTAATAAGTTAAAGATATGAAAATGAACCTGATGATCAGACATCGCATCTAACTGATCTCGGTATGTTAGCAGCACGTGTGTCGGTAATAGGCTGGCGTCGAATGGTACGGACCAACGAGAACCGTATGCTGCATGTGGAGGGATGGGTACATGGGGCTAAAGTCTAGCAGGCCGCAGTAATGGGATCCTCTCGAACACCCACAGTTGTACAAGGGTAATAGGTCCGTGAATTTCTCGGGCATCATCGAGCGAGGCATCACATAGGCATCGATATAAGTATTCGAGTACTCCACTGCCCCAACTATATGATCCGGCAATGTTCAAATCCTCTAAAAGACGCAGATAACGTAGTGATATCTGGTTATTTGAGTGATCAGAGAATAAATGACCTCCCATAAGCATAAGCATTAATCCTCACGTTAATTGTACAGAATCCTGCTCCGATGGACGATCAACCACTGGTCTCATAATAAATGCCTTCAGAAGTTCTTTCCGCAACTTGTGTCCCACGACGTCAGATGGCATAACCCTAAATCCGAGAAGTCTATTGATCATCTCAATCCACTTAGATTTAGAATGAGTGTACGGAGGACCGATCATAGGATTACCGTCGATCGGCAATCCCCACAAGATTGCTACATCCTACAATGTAATAGTGATCTCACCACACGTTAAATGAAAATTGTGCGTCTCCGGATGTCATCGCTCTACCAATGCAGTGATTAGTGCATGATCCACAGACTTGAACCTGACTTGAGCCAACCCTCAGAACCCCACTCTATCTATCACCTTATGAACTATAGTTGGAGCCCACCATATGCATAATAAAATATACGATCAAAGCGGCGTACTCTCAAAGGTTCCTCTAAAGTCTCCCTATAGCCCTTCCATACTAATGCTGATTGATGCTCCGACTGTCTAATCAGCAAACTCAGAACTACCGGCCTGGGATGAACAACTACAGAAACTTTGCTGGCATCCATATACAATTCTATCCATTCAATGTCCTTAAAATTAATAAGTCTCATTATTGTCTAACTTTTAAAAACTTTATTCTAAATATTCTTTTTTATCAAGAAAAATTATATATTTTATATATTTATAGGACATATCATTATCTAATTAACAAATTAATTTCAAATAAAAATATCAACATTATATTAAAAAATAACTACGTCTCAGATATTCTAACTAACATTAACCAAAAATCATAAACAATACATATTTAATGAAACATATTCTTTAAATAATAATAAAAATAATAAAAAAGTAAATAATTGTGTAAGCTTAACCTACTCAAATATATAAAATTTAATTTTGTAACACTAATTCAAAATAAACTAAGAAATTATTCATCATCTGACATTAATTTTTATAAAGAAATCATTGTTGACTCTTTGTCGGATCACTCAAAAAAAAAAAAAAGAAAATATCGGAAGACCAACACAAGAGATCAAGATGCTATGCACAAAACAAAAAGAATGAATAAAGAAAACTACAAGAAACGAAGAAGAGCAAAACAAAATAAAAAAAAATAAACTGCAAACATGAGGTGGAAAGAAAGCTAAAATCGAAGAAGGTACAGGTAGAGAAAGCAAGAAGAAGCAACAGACAAAAACAAAAACAATGGCTTGGGAGGAGGAAGAGATACCTCCACTGTCGTCGAATGGCACGGCCGAAACGGGCAACTCCACCAACTCGCCGGAGAAGACGTTGAAACTGCAATCACAGGCGATGAAAATGACTGCTGCTTGGGGAGGACCTATGAAAATGACGTCTTGGGGGGTGACTGAATGTGTTATAACAAAGCTATAACGCTTTGCTATAACACTATACGCTATGTATAACGCCATATGAGATGACGTTATAATGGACATAACGCCATTCCATTTGGTGTTATGTCCAATCTAGTACCCCTCCACCACTCTGGTCCATCCTAGTGCATTTTAAAAAAAAGGGCCAAAATGAGACAGAGGTGGAGGCAGCAACAAAGATGGATGCAACATCTCAGATATCACTCACAAATACTAGTATAAACTCGCAAATCGCTACTGAAAATTATCATGCTTCAACCTCTCTATCTTGTTTTCAAATAGCGTAAAACAAATAGACAAGTGTTAAAATATCTTAAAGAAATTTTGATAGTCTCCCTTAAAAAATGGATAATTTTTAGGTACAAGGGTACTACAACAACCATAATCAATTATGCACAGTAAATTTTAACAACAATTGGGCTAATTAAAAATCCATACTCTTCAACAAAATCACACTAAGCCCCTATTCTCTCAATTGAACAACAATATTACATAAAAAAAGTAGTAACAAAAAATTAAATATAATTGAAATTTACATAAAAAATATTTTCACAAAATTTATTTAACATGGATTTACACAAAATTCATAAATTGAACAAAAATATAATAAAAATTTTCATAAAATTTAGGAAAATTAAGAACAACATATATGACAAAAAATATAAAATTTAAAAAATAACAAAAAATTAAACAAGTGTCAAGATATCCTAAAAATTTTTGACAGAATCTTCCCTAAAAATTGACATTTTCCAGGCACAAGGCCACCACAACAACCACAATCAATTTTGCACAAGTACATTTTATCCACAATTGGGCCAAATAAAAATCCAAACTCTTTAAAAAAATCACATGAGGACCTAAACTCTAAATTGGAAAAAATATTACATAAAAAAGTAGTAACAAAAAATTAAACATAATTCAAATTCACACAAAATCACAAAATTTATTTAACATAGATTTATTCAAAATTCATAAATTGAAAATTTTTTAATAAAATTTAAGAAAATAAAAAAAGTATCTCAAAAGATAAAAAATTAAACAACAAGAAATAACTAAAAATTAAACAAATAGTAGACATATAAACCTATTCAGCAGAGGAATTTTTTTTTACGTTCCCCCTTCTTATATGATCAAAATTTTCAAATTTTTATTCAGTAAAAAAACAAAAAATCAAAATCATATCACTAAATTTCACATACTAGAAATGAAACAATAAAATCAAAAAGAAGAAGAAGAAGAAGAAGAAGAAGAAGAAGACAATCTCTACTACTTGAAATGAAACAACAAAATCCAATAAAATAAAATAAAATAAAATAGTGCCCATTAAATGACAGATTTGCGCCAAAATTTTAAACAGATCTTTTAATTATTTTCTTTTTATTTTCATCATAAATTGGTAGTTCTTTTATGACGGATTTGTGAAAATAGTGATTCTGTTGCCATTTTAGTCAACCTTTTAAATCGTAGTTGTTCCGTCGCAAATTTGTCACAAATTTTCAACGGAAAATTTGTATTTTCTTGTAGTGATTAGACAAACTTAGCTGCAAATACACATTCGCTACCAAGGTTGAAGAAAGTCTTACATTTCCTAGGAAGCCTTGCCCGTGGGGTGGTTTCCTATTTTATTATCACCATCACTGTCACAAATTTTCAACGGAAAATTTGTATTTTCTTGTACTGATTAGACAAACTTAGCTGCAAATACACATTCGCTACCAAGGTTGAAGAAAGTCTTACATTTCCTAGGAAGCCTTGCCCGTGGGGTGGTTTCCTATTTTATTATCACCATCACTGCTGGCTGCGGAAGTTTCTCCTCCCTCATTTCTTATGTATCCTGCAAAAAAAAAAAAAAAAAAAAGCGTTACACATTCTTTAAGATGTTGTAAAATATTGAAATATAGTTTGTATTATAATTATAACTTTTTCTTTAAAGAAAATTCTACAATATCACAAAGAGGATAGAGAAAATAGGTGGGCATGCACTTAATGAACACTACACTAAGACCTTTTAAATCGGTACTTTACCAACTGAGTTATTATAGTTATTATGTTATAAGACTACAATAAAATAGACACAAATATTAATTGGGTCTTAGATCTTACCTTCAAACAAAAAAAAAAAAGAAAAAGAAAAAGAGAATTCATAATGCCATCATTTATTATTTTTATATAATTTATATTTGACATAAAGCAAATGTTGATACATGCACTCCCTCCCTTTTTAACCATATTAGTCTTGTATATTTCTCTTTGCTACAACATCTCTTTCCCTGGTGTTATAACTCACCCTGAACGTGGGTATTTGTAAATATCAAGTATTATTATATATTCATGATGGTAAAAAATGAGAGGGATGAGAGTAATGGCAGTAATAGGAGTATTAATAATTTGTGAAAATTAAACTATCATTACCACTGTTTCAAAATCAACTATCATTAAACTAACAAAAATTATTATTTTTCCCTAGAACTTATTACATTTATTAAATTAATTATTATCTTATCAACGAAAATCACCATCTAAATATATACTACCTCTATTTCAAACTATAAGACTTTTTTACAATTTTTCTATAGATTAAAGAAGAAGAAAATAAAGAGTATTTTTTATTATATTTTTAACTAATTCTACTGATATAATATAGAATGGGAGGATTATATTTATAATGAAGATAGAAAGATAATTCTTAAAATTCGTAAAATATCAAAGATTTTGAGAAGGAAAAAGTGACAAAATAGCTTATATTTTGTTGTATGAAGAAAGTTGTGAAGCAAAATATATGACATATTAATATAACGATGTAGTTAAAAATATGTACCTGTTCTTTAATGAAATATTGACTTGCCAAATTTTCGGCTAATGTAACATCCGCCGAGCTTGGGATATACACTGCTCCCAAGGAGAATGTCTCCAATGAAGGACATGACACGATAATTGCCTTCTGCAGTGATGGTAATTTCACATCATGCTTAATATGGCAAAATCTGATCAACTTTGGTAGACCAAAGAGTCCCAATGTCTTTAATTTGGGGAACAAAATTTCTGTTGAATTTGTTTCATCTTCTTCGTCTTTCTTACAAATCACTTCTTCCAGTATGTCACAGTTAATTACTTGGAGGTGTTCAAGCTCATTGAAGTTGGCAGCGAAATTTCTACAGCCGAACAACGTTGGGGCATTGACAGAACCAAGTTTCAATGCCCTCAGTCTGTTGAAAGTAACCTGCAAAAGAATTGTTTGCTTCTGTAATACTTTATTTTTTAAAATAATTGCTAAAGATAACAAAGTTTTGAGAAACCATTTTTGTTTCCTGAATTAAAAAAAAATCAAAATACGATTTTAAATAATAACATTACAGGAGTAATTATTATGTTGATTGGCACTGATACTTTTAAAAATTAGACGTTAAGTATGACATTAGAGTTTAAGAAAATACGATTGTGGTATTGCCAAAGCAATTTTTTACTCACATAACAAATTTATCCATCTCAATCAACTAACTTCTATCAATTATATTTTGTTCTCTTTCCACTCTTCTCTCTCCTTTACATAACAGCAAGGGGAAACAGAGCTTCTCTCTTTATCTCTCCTCTCTCTCCAAGCCATTCGTCATCTTTCCTCTCCCCCTTCACCTATTCCACCGTTGAATGGATGAAGAGAAAGAAAGAGAAAAATTCAGTTGCTATACGAGAGATTCTTCCGAGAGATCGAATATTGGAAAGAGAACAATTAGGTTCAGTTAACTAAGAGGGATAAAGATGTCATTTCAGCAAAAATTGCTCTGGTAATATCTCTAGCATTGGGAAAAATGTGGCAAACTTTAGAATATAAATATAAAAACATGCCTATCTAATTTTGAATAAAATGATATAGAAAACGAATAGATGCAAGAGCAGCTTGCAATATTAGGGAATATTTCATAGAAGAGTCGAGATTTGTACCCCATCAAAGAAAGACCGAATGCCAACGTTAGAGTCAGATGCTGCTGAGCTTCGAAAAAATATCTCCATGCGCCCACAATTCTCGATGCTTAGTACTTCCAGCGATGCCAATTCAACATCAGGAGGATTCACTTGGCAAAACTGTTGAATCTCTGGTAGATTGAAGAGCACTAATCCCTTTAGCTGAGGAAACTCAGCAGCAATGGTGTCAGTTGCCTTACAGAAAGCACGGAGATTTTGTAGGCCCGCAAGTGTGATCTCAGACAATTTGGGAAATGCTATCTTACTGATTGCTTTGCTCACACATTGTCCATTTTGCTCCAAGAACACAGTTTCCATGAAATAACACTCCTGAATCTGAATTGTCTCCAGATTTGATAACATCGCAGCAATTGAGTAAGAAAACAAGTTTTTCAAACCATTACAGCCTGATAAGGATATTTTTTTGAGATTAGAAAAGGATCCAGCAGGTGGATGGCCGCGGCAAACATCCTTCAAGAAAAAGCCCATGTCGAAGATGGTAAGTTCTTTTGCACGAGGGAGAAAAGCAGTGCTGTTCGGTAGATTCCAAGAGCTTGAATCGAAAAGGACCTCGAGATTTCCACATCTCCGGAGAACTAATTTCCTCACATTTTGGAATCCACTTCTTGGTAAATGGTTTGCTATCTCACTCGAACCCTCTCCCAACAGTTCTATAACCTCTGCATTGTCTAAAATTACTCTAACTGGATCAGTCAAATGAACCAATTCGATGAGGAAGAGACTGAATTTTCTCTTGTCAATACTTTCGATGGAATATACGAAATTACTGTCGAAGAGCATCATATCGATTTGTCGCTCGAAAACAGCAAGTTCGGGGTTGGGTGACCCTATTACCACATTAAACCTCGTCAATTTATGCCAATTTTGAGTGTCTTCTATGAAGTTCATTGTATCTTGTTTTGGTACTTGAATGCGTAGTCGTCAATTTTGTCAAGGAAGCTACTTCAGCAACGCTAGCATTGTTTCTTTCTATTTCTTCAGCCTCCCAGTTTGTGAAGCTCTTCAGCATGTGCAACTCTTCCAGTTGAACTAGTCCTGATATTACACCAGGTGCAATATTTTGAAGGGACCCGCATCCCGACAGGTCTAACAACTTCAAACTTTTTAGTCTCCCTATATCCTTTTGCAACATTCTAATCCAAGAATTTGCTAGGCAAAGAATTTCCAAATTTACCAACTCTCCGATCTCGTCAGGCAATTTCTCAATCCTATTCCCTTCAAGAAACAAGGATTGGAGATTTATCAGTAACGGCAATGATGATGGCAATGATCTAACCTTGTCAGTAATTAATACTTTAAGCCGTCTCATTCCATGCAAAGAGCTTTCTGGTATTTCAACTCCTCCTCGAACATACGATAAGCACAATAGTTCGAGTCTCGGACAATTTATATCTTCAGGAAGAGAAATTTTACATTCTGACCCTAGTGAAATGCAAGTGTAATTGTCATAAGAATCTTTATTTGGCCACTCACTCAAGTCTTTGTCATGAATTACCATGAACCCATACTTCGCCTGGGATGCAATTAATATTGCCATGCCACGAATAACATCATGCATTTTGACATAGTCAAACTCTGCCCCATCTTCTCTCAAAGCAGAAGTGCCGGTAATTAATAAGAAACGATCTTTGAGCATTTCAATCAATCTATAGACTCTGTTTCTTGCCTTTGCCAAATTCTCTACACCCGCAAACTTGTGTAAACTGAATGCATATCTAACTAGTGTCTCTAGGGGAATTTCATAATCCTCTGGAAATAAACCACAAAGGAGAAAGAGATACCTGGCTTCCTCATTTCGTAACTGATCATAACTCCACTTTAGTGGCACATACATTTCTTCAGAAACTCCTTCAATATCTGTTGCCATAGATCTTTTCAACTGCTCAAGTGCATCTTCCCAAGAATGTACACAAGTCTCTGAGTGCAGCAGCAACAGTTACCAGAGGAAGAGGCAATCCTTTGCATTCCTTCGCTACATTCTCCGCTATTGGATGCAAATCAGGTGTATCAACTATCTCCCCAACTTTCGCTTTGAAAAGATTCCAAGCTTCTGGTTCAGCTAAGATTTCCAACTTTATGATTTTCGCCGAATCTTCAATCTTTCTGCAAACACTTGGAATTCGAGAAGTCAGGATAATTTTGCAACCCTCGTGGCTGCTTTTGCAGGGAATTCCTATTTCATGAAGATTGAACTTCTCCCAAACATCATCCAGAATTATCAGAACGCTCTTTGCATCTTTCAATCTCTTATGCAGGCTATCTGCTCGAGCATTGACGGTAATCTGTTCGTTAATATCCCGCAGGCGTAATCTTTCTGCGATTTCTTGTTGGACTTTGTGCAAGTCCAATGGTCGAGAAACCACAGCCATGACTACCTCATCAAATATCTTCGCTTCCCTTACCCTGTTCTCAATTTTCTTCACCATAGTTGTTTTCCCAACTCCTCCCATCCCGCACACTGCTATCACGTAAACCTTATCATCCTTCAAAGCATTCATGATTTCTTCCTCTTTAGACTTTCGAGAGTCAAATTCAATGCCTGCAGCTGCTACAGTGATCGGTTCAGGTTTGGCAGGATACGATATTTTTCTAAAATTGCTAGCAACTTGCAGCAGTTTCACGGCACCTTCAGTTGCGTTCTTTGCTTCTCGGCTTAGACAATAACGCAGCTTTATATTCGGACAGCGCCCGTAAAAACAGCCTTGGTGAAGTCGAGCTCCATCTTGAATGATTCTGTCTTTCTTTGCATTAATTTGCGCGACTCTTTTAAGCCATTCCTCAACATCACGCCCGACAGCTTCTATGTTCCTTTTGGCTGCATCAACTTCAAGCTGCAAGTTGTCTCTTGTTTGATTCAGCTCCTCAACTTGAGCAATCAGGCTTTCGATGTTGGTCTTATAGAAAAACAGATAACTGAATTGATTCATGACTGGAGCCAAAACATACTCGTTGACTTGAGTAACTGCCCCAAGAGCAGTTCCAATGGTTGTGAGAATTTCCGCCATTTTCTTCTGTTGAAAGAAGTTTCAGAAGGATTTTCACTATTTTTGAGGTTTTTTTTTTCTCTCTCTCTCTTTTTTTTTTTTTTTCTTGCTTGAAGAATATAGGAAGATATTGACAACAAGAGGAAAGAAGTATATGCTAATATAAAAGAAAAGATTTTTTTTTTAATTTTTCGGTAGAACTACAAATAGGCGGGAAGAAGTGAGAGAAATGGAAGGATTTGCTAGAAATTGTTGAATATTGTGATGGCTGAGAAGTGAAGGGTGGTTGGGGCTTAGCTTGGCAAAGATATATAGAGAGAGACTATGCTTTTCGTTATTCTTTTCCTTTAATTAGCGACAAAGAAAAAGTTATTCCTTACCATTTAGTTCTACTTGACCGTTTGTTTACTTTAGTAGTAGTTATTCCTCCAAGCATACATATTTTATTTATGAATTTACTTTTTGTTAGTTTTGTTATGCTTTCATGCATTCATATTTCTCACGTAATACTTACTCCATTCACAAGTTGAATGTCCAATTTCATAAAATAGTAACATATTTTATCTAAACTTTTACTATTAACTTCCTTAGTTTAATAAAGACATGTTCCACTAATACATGAGTCCACCGTTAACCTTTTTAGCTCTCATACTTTAAGGGATTTAAACTCTACTATCATGTAGGTACTGCCACTAACCTTGTTAATTAATAATGATATTTGAGGTTAATAAGGGTAAAGTTGATAAATTCAATAAGTCAAAAATTCTTTTTAAATTTTATATTAAGTGAAAATGAGATATTCAATTGTAAACGAAAGAAGCAGTATTTATTACTTTTTAATTAAAAATTATTATTTCGATCAAATTAGTTACCATTTTATTAATAAATATTACTATATATTTAAATGTGTATGATTTAACAGTATTTTCCTGTTCACAATTAGAGACCTAGGTAGAGGCAAGAGAGTATATCAGTGCATAGAACAATCTGTATAAGATCGAGTCTAATGCGAGCACAATATCGATTCCCCTTCCCGTTCTCTTTTATAATAGTATAAGATTTACTATATAAAAAAAGACTCGTAGATTACGTCATGTTATTTATGTATTATCTTAATAAGTTATTCTTTCCTTAAAAAAAATTTATTCTTTTTTGATACCTTTCTCATTGAACATCCCATATGCTTCCCCCATCCACTTTCTCCCAATTTCTAAAATTGTTTATCTTTATGCTTTTCTTATGATTTACGACATCCTTATGCTTTTCTTCTTCTTCTTCTTTTGGCTCTTAAAGGAATTAGTATATTAATGTTTAGAAATGTACAAAGTTAGAGAGTGGAAAGCACTAGTACTAGCATTAGAGTGTCACTGAGGATCTTCTCTCTCAAATCTTTCTCCCATCCTCTCTCACTCTTTTAGAATTGTCATATGTCTTTAACTCTACTTTACTTTAACGGTCTCCTATTTATTGGTAGACTTTTATATATTTCAATTTTTCTTTTAAAAAAGTTAGAATTAATTACATTTACCTCCCTTAAAGTTTGTCCAAACACGAACACATCCTTAAGTTTGGTAAAAGTATGTCCTCCCCCTTTAACTAAAGTCTCTGTTAAGAAACCGTTAAAGCCTAGTCAAATGATAAAATTATTCATGTATTTTATGAAATAAAGTTAACTCTTTTATCAGTAACATCACTAGCAACATTAACACAGAATTCATATCCTCATTCAGCTTAAATTCTTATGTTTCTTCCTCTTCTAAACTCCACAATATATATACTAGTCTAAACTCGTGCAATGCACGGATATATTTTTAAAATAAAAAATATTAAAAATTATATTTTCAAAAGAAATATCCAAAGATGAACTTTTTTACCTCTCAAAATGTATGTGTTTAGGGAGAAAAAAATTGACTAACACAGAACATTAAAATTTTATTGGTTCAAAAATATCAAATACTTTCTTCCTCATCTTGGGCTCTTAGCATATGATTCTACCTCTTTTGTTCTTCTCAATAAAAACTAGGAACAATATTGGTTACATTGAATCTACTTCTTTTCAACTTTTTTGAAATATTTGATTTACATACAAATATCATTGATATCTTTTTGTACTTATTAGCTCAAAGAGAATTGAACTTATCTAAACCCTTATTTAGTTTGGAGAAGCTCCCTTATTTGCTTTATTAATAAAGGCTTTTTTTCTATTTTCCTAGAGGAAGAAAATCCCTTAATAGCAAATATATTGCCTTAATCAATAATAGAGAGAAATTATAATGATTAGTTACTTTGGACAACAATTTATAATAGCCTTTTTAAATTAACCCATTAAGTTAGAGAATGGACGATTTCAAAAATAATCTTAATGGATTACTTAACAAAGGAATTGAAAGTTGATGTAGCTGAGTGATTTTCTATTTCTTAGGCTTTTTTCGGGAGGGGGAGGGGGTAAATCAAAGTAAATAAAAATTTAAACAAAGTACTGACGTTGAAGTTTAAATAAAAGTTTATTTATTTCATTGAAAATTATATAGCATTTATTTCTTTGATTTCTCCTAATAAGTGGATAATTATTTTGGTACAATAGTTTAACAAATATGAGTAAGAAAGATATTGAGAGATGCAAGAACGAAATATAACATAAAATGGGAGAAAAAAGTATGATAGAGAAGAAAAAGTAAAGAATTAGAAGAATACCAGAAGTAGATATTATGAGTCATGTCATTGTGGTACCACCAAACAAAAGAAGACATAATATTAGGAAAAAATATTGAACAAGCAAAATAATAGAGTAGGAAACCTAATGTAAAATTTTAGACCTTGAAGTCTGTGATAAAAAGTAAATGAAGTAGACAACTCTAGTATTTTAAAGAGAGAAAGGAAAAATAAAAGAAAATTGGAACACTTACATCCACTTATGAAGCACACTTAAAATTCAAGTTCAAAAAACTATCATGTAGGCGGTACTCTGATCCAAAGTTTAAACACATTTTAGTGTAATCATATAAATAAATAAGATTTATTTTCATTGCTTAACGTGGACTAATAAAATATACCAAAGAAATCATCAAATTTTATATTACAAAATAAAACACATATTAGACATCGAGTCAAGTAGTTTAATCTTAAGGAAATAAAATGTCAAATGAGCTTTAAGAGAGTCCAATCAATTCAAGTAGAGGCATTATTTAAGAGAACAACAAAAGGATTCTAAAAGATTTTATAACATATAGCACTCAAATACTTATGAAAATACCTAAATCAAATATAAACAGAATAAATAAGGAAGTAACAGAATTACATTAAGAAGTGACAATAAAAAGAAAAGATACAAGGGTTAGAGCTTTTAGATATGGTGAGATTTAAGCAATGATTAAACCTCGGCTAGAAGTTTAGCTTTAATGAATCTAGTTTAAATTAAGAAATTGAGTCAAACAAAAATGATAAACATAAAGATCATGCTTGTTGACAACTATTGAATAATTAAAGTTTTACTTTTACAAAATAACTGAATATAAGGAAATTAATTTTCTAAAAATAAAAAATTTAAAATTCAAGTTAATATATAAGTAGTTTAAAATTATTTTAATAGATTTAAAATGATCCTAACTAATCAAAAATTTTTAAAGTAAATTAAATAATTAAAGATTCCAACTATTACAAAGTAACTCAATATATTGAATTCAATTTCATTAAAAGAAATAAGAAATTCAAAATTCAAGTCAATATATAAATAGTTTAAAATTATTTTAATAAATTAAAAATGATTCTAACCAATCACAAATTTTAAACTAATAATTAAAGTCTTATATTATTATAAAGTAACTTAATATACAGAATTTAAAATTAAAATTAATGCATAAGTTAGTTTGAAAATGATCCTAAATAATCAGATTTTTGAAAAATAATTAAAAAATTAAAAAAATCTAAGAAATTAGGATGATTCAAAATTCAAGTTAATACGTAAGTGGTTTAAAATTATTTTAATAGATTGAAAATTATCTTAACCAATCCAAAATTTTAAAAGTAATAATTAAAGTCACATACTTTTACAAAGTAACTTAATATGAAGAATTCAAAATTAAAATTAATGTATAAATTAGCTTAAAATTATTTTAATAGATAGAAAATAGTTCCAACCAATCAAAAATTTTTAAAGTAATAATTAAAGTCTCATACTTAAAATTAATGTATAGGTTAGTTTAAAGTTATCTTAATATATTGAAAATGATCATAATCATTCAACTTTTTGAAGACTAATTAAAAAAGTAAAAACTCTAAAAAATTAGGATGAGGGGTTTGGAGCCATAAAGAAGAAAGAGTTACATTTCTATAACATATATATATATATATATATATATATATATATATATCACTTTAACTCCATCTCCTCCTCCAAAACTCTTGAACCTCCATTCCTAATTTCTATAATTTTAGATTTTTTTTATTAGTTAGAAAAAATCTTATTGATTAAAAAGTTTTTTGTGTTAAACTATTAACTAATCAAAATCATTCTCATTTGAAATTTAAAGAACCTTAACTTCTCATTACTTATCTACTTACCCGTTATCTCCTACTTACCCACTAACCTATTATCTCCCATTTATTCATTTGGTTCGTTTGTCACTTTCATATTTTTCCCCTTCTACATCCATTTGTTTTCTTTCTTTTTAAGGGAAGGTTTTCTTTTCGCAAGTCTTGGGGGATTGAAGTCTCTTCTTTATTCATCATAATCAAGCTAATAACTTATTCTTAAGGCCTCATTTATCTATGTACTTCCACAGATAAAAAATTTATTATGTATCAGATGATGGGTAGTAAATAAAATAGTATAGTTTGAACTGAAGTGTAGGAAGCATATACCATCTAGATTAGAATATGCATTTTCTTCTCTTTTTTTAATTTTGCCTTTTTCTTTCCTTAGAAGTCATTTTTCTTTTTTGGTTATTTACCTAGAATACTATTTTTTTTTACTATTTCTTTTTCCCATTTTCCAAATCTTCTTTATTTAAATTGGGAAAAATCTCTATCTTTTTCCTTTTCTAATAGAAAGTGTTATAATTTGATAGAAATTGTACTTTTAAGCTCCAAGATTACGGTATTAAAGTTTCGGATTAGAGTTTGGGTGCACTTCATTTCCAAGTATATGGATGTAAAATTGCACGTATTTTACTTGTCCGTGATTAGATGCTTCATAGTCAAATGTTGTACATCAAATTTTTTTTTTCTCCATTTCATTGCCTTCTTTGTATTTGTTTCATCTTTTGTTTTTGTAGCCAATGTCATGTGTCATAGTATTTTCTTCTGGTATTTTTTTCATTACACTGTTTCCTATTTGCATTATAGATTTTTTTATCTCTTCATCTCAATATATTTATTAGCTATTAGGCACAAATTCTTACCCTGTGTACACTAGAGTCCAATTTGGAAGAGAAGATACTTGCAACCATTTAAAATGTTAATGTATCTACACTTATTATATTATTTTATTTTTTACTTAATTTAGATAACTATGAGTGTGAAAGCAATTAGGAGAAAGACAACTGGAACAGGATGCTTAAATTATCTCTGCCATGTTCCCCGTAGATTCAAGAAGGCAGTTATCGCATCTGCTTTAGAGTGTTGATTCTTTTTTTCTTTTTTTCTTTTCTGAATTAAAGGGTAGGCCGAGAGATGGCAGACCAACAGACCCCCCACTACCCAATGTTCGGGCTTGCGTGTTTGTCTCGCGAACATATCAGACAAGCTGAACAACCAACGCAAGCACTGGCTCCGTTAGAGTAGCACCACCAAAGCCCAAGTGAGAAGAGGCTGCCCTATCGGATCAGCGCTATGGGCCGGTAATTCAGGCACAATCCCATAGTACCCCCTTTGAGGAAAGGGTTCTACGTCATCAGGGAGGTTCGAACCCTCAATGATCAAGGCAGATGGCAGAGCTCTAACCACTTGGATCAACGTAACTTGTGTGCATAAAAAATTTCAAATATTTTATGATACTTTAATATAACAATATAGTGTTTTAAATATATTTATTTTTCAAAGTTCAATATGTAGTCGTGTAATGTACGGGACTTTTATACTTGTGTGTGTGTGTAAGTTTGTGTATATTATAGAAATGCAATCCTTTCTTTTTTATGACTCTAAACCTTTCATTCTAATTTCTTAGATTTTTAACTTTTTTAATTAATCTTCAAAATTTGATTGGTTAATATCATTTTCAATCTATTAAATAACTATAAACTACTTATCTTTATTATTTTTATTTAACACAATATTTAATTTAAACTAAATTTATTAAAGCTAAACTTCTAATGTCTGCCAACTACTTTTCTTCTTCTCTTCACTTTCCTAAAATATAATTACCTCTTTCTCATTTTTTTATTGTTTTAATAACCACTCAAATCTAGTACTGTAAAAATGGGTCAAAGTCGATGGGTCTGCTCGTTTATGCACCTAAATAAATGGGCCTAGACATAGTTTGTCTAGACGCGTTTAAATGTGGGCATATTTGGCAAGCTCTATTTAGCCCGCCGGTAGGAGTAGGTTGGCCCGCAATATTTTTTTTACTTTTTCACTTCATTTTTCTTCTGTATTAAAAACATTATAAAAAAATATGATAATCTTGGTGCCAAATTTGTTTCAATTACACATTCTAATCATGCATATAATTAATGTTGATTAATTCAATTTTATTTTAAATATATTTTTATATATAATTAGTGATTATTTTCATTTTAAAAATATTAGTGATTGGCTAAAGATGCTTGATATCCTAATAATGATAAAGAAAGAAAAAGATACCAAAAAAATCATAGAGGCAAAAGAAGGAAAAAAGAAAAATGCATTAGCCCGTGGGCTAGCTATGACGTGCCACGGGCAAAGGCCTCTCCAACCCGTGGAAGAATGGGCCAAGTCCAAACCGACCCATTTTATGCCAAACCATGGCAACCAGGACTAAACTGGCCCGTTTTATAATACTATTCAAATCTCACCATATCTAAAAGTTTAACCCATGTGCTTTTTCTTTTTATCGTCACTTCTTAATGTAACTCTTTCGCTTTCTTTCTTTTTTTCATTTCATTTTGGTTTTTCTATAAGCATTTGGGAGCTGTATTTTATAAATTATTTTAGAATTATTTTATTGTTCTTTTACATAATACCTCTATTTTAGCTTGATTGAACTCCTTTAAACGTCATCTGAGATTTTTCTTCCTTCAAATTGAACTCCACTCGATGTCTAATATGTGTTTTATTTTATAATATAAAAATTGATTATTTCTTTGATGTATTTTATTGGTGCATCCTTAAGTAATGCAAATAAATATTTTTTTATTTATTTAATTGCATTAAAATATGTTTAAGCTTTGGATCAGAATTACTGTGTACAAGATAGTTTTTCAAACTTAAATTTTGAACGTGCTTCATAAGTGAGTGTAAGAGCCCCATTTTGTTTCCCTTCCCCCTTTAAAATACTGTAGTAACTAATAATTATAATTTCTCTTCATTATTGATGAAGGGAATAGATTTCCAATTAAGGAATTTTTTCTTTTGGAAAATGAAAAAGAAACATTTATTAATGAGGCAAATAAGGGAGTTTCTCTAAATGAAATAAGAGTTTTAATAAGTTCAACCCTCTTTGAACTAATACATGGTCCATGTTATTTATGTTTTGCAAAAGGATATATGTTGGGAATTTTTGATATCTAACATACTCCACATTAGTATCATATTGTTTGCTTTAGGCTAAGCCCTCACGGATTTATTTTTGGGTATCTCTCAAAAGGCCTCATACTAATGGAGTTATCTTGAATCTTATATTTAGAAATCTCTTCCCTTAATTTTTTCATGTGGGACTTGATTTGCATCCCAATAATCCTCCCCTCAAACTAAGGACCACACAGGTTATGACCTCTCTTTCAGAGGTAATCCATTTGATCTGTCAACCATCTTGCACCGCGCTACCAACTAGCGGGACACGCTGCCTGATACCACATTATCAGGAAGACTTTCGACATAAGGCATCAAATGCAGATCTCCAACGAGGGGGTCTTCCCACACAACGGCATGTCACCCAGACGAACCATGGCTCTGATACCACTTGTTGAGAATTTTCGATGTCTAACAAACTTCACATTAGTATGATATTGTCCGCTTTGAGTTAAGCCATCACGGATTTGTTTTTGGGTATCTCCCAAAAGGTCTCATACTAATGGAGTTATCTTGAATCTTATATTTAGACATCTCTTCCCTTAATTTTTTCATGTGGGACTTGGTTTGCATCCCAACAATATCAATAATCTTTGTACGTAAATCAAATATTTTAAAAAAGTAAAAAAAAAAGTAGATTCAACGTAACTAATATTACTTCTGATTTTATATTGGGAAGAATAAAAGAGATTGAAATCATATGTTAAGAGCCTAGTATGAGAAAGAATGTATTGACTATCTTTGAACAAATGAAATTTTAATATTTTATTTGTTCTTTAATTTTTCTCTCTAAACACATACATTAAAGGTAAAAAGAATTCCTCTTTAGATTTTTTCTTGAAAATAATTTTAATATTTTTAAATTTTAAAATATATTTGTGCATTATACGGACTCTATATATATTATAAGAGATGCCACACCATTCTGAGCTCTACAATATTGATCCTCTCCTTGTTTTTTTTTTTTTTTTTTTTCCTCTCCCTTCATTCTCAAACACTCCCATCAGCAGTGATCAACTCTTCCGCACTTTCTTAAGCATTAGTACGTTACTATTACCTATTTCCTCTTTTCTTTTTCCTCCTTCAACGCCACAAACATCATCACTGCTATATCCCTTCTCTTTAGTTACCCAATCAGGTTAATCTCTATCCTTCATACTTTTCTCTCTCTCTGAAATCTGATATTTATGTAGAAAGCCAAAAATTTCTTTTCAAATTCAACAAGATTGATGTCGAAATCTTCCCCAGTTGATATCATTAAGAATATCGAAAACAACTTTCTTATGAACGTGGATATAATTACTTTTTGTTTAAAGATGGACTTAATTGATTTGAATATGAATGCAAAGAAGGAAAAGGAAACCCATTTGAGTATTACATACGACCTTTCAGATTAGTTTTCTGTAGGTTCATCCCACATTGAAATAGCAAGTATCTATTGCTGTTGGTGACGGCTCTAGAGTTGAAGGATTAAAAGAAAAGATCAAGAATGAGGATATTAGAAATAGGCAGAACCTTGGAGCTTGCAGTCAATATGCTTGCTGCTTGTTGACTATCACAGGAGTTGGTGTATTTGGATTAGAAAATGTATCAGAGAAGCAATAACCAAAACACTGGTGCCCAGGAACCATTTTACTCTTTTGAAAAGGGTTGAGCTTTTGGAGAAGGATATTTTTGGATTTAATTTTTTGTTGCTGTGAACATCAGTTAATTACTCAACAAATGAAAACAGTAAGGATGAATTCATTAAACTTTGGTTTGATTAAAGGAGAAGATTGTAGTTTTTTTAAATTTCAAGAATTTGTTTTTGTATTTTGAAAACCTAAAAAGTTATCATGTACCTACACTACGGCAATGATCCCTCCTACTTCTGTGGCGGAACGATGAAGGAATTGAGCGGGGACATGCACCCCTAAGATATCGGAAAAACACTGTTTAATACTATGTATTTCGTCTCCCATCCTCTCCCTTGCTGCTCACTCCTTTGAAGCTTCCACATGCTTTCATCGGACTCTATTTCTCTTAATATTCTTTCATTTATGATATAATTTTACATATATAAAATAAAAATACTAATCTAATCTTTTCACAAATCTAGCTTTTACTCGTCACCAAGGAGA
Source organism: Rauvolfia tetraphylla (assembly GCA_030512225.1). Taxonomy (NCBI): domain Eukaryota; kingdom Viridiplantae; phylum Streptophyta; class Magnoliopsida; order Gentianales; family Apocynaceae; genus Rauvolfia; species Rauvolfia tetraphylla. The sequence goes on from JAJQKT010000053.1 coordinate 1,548,382, forward strand.
GTAAGTTTGAAAACTAAACGAAGTCGATAAAGGTAAGATTAGTCTTGGAAGTAGGAGTAATATTACTCCATTACTAGTAGTTGGAGCCTAGAGGAAGGGTAAAATTGGAAAAAAAAGTGATTAATTTTTTAAAAAATATTACAACTTTTTTTTGGTAAATTTCTAAATATTACAAATGTATCAAGTATTTTTACATAAAGGAAAAATAAGAAGAATTGAGATAGAGAGAGTAATATACTTTATAAAAATAAGAAAATGTATTAAGGAATCTAAGAGAAGAAAATTGTAAAAATGTAGTAGGTATACTGGAACGATTAAAAATGTACTTCCTCCTATAGTGGAAAAGAGTAACTTATTTTACGATTATAGCATATAGATTAAGGAAGTTATTAACTTGAGAAAAAAGACATTTGATCTTCTTAAAAATTGAACAGTTAATCATTTTCGGTTTAGTGAAATAATAAAAGATAAGATAAGAGTAATATTCAAAAAATAATATTAACAAATGCTCCTTAAAAATAACATTAATAAATACTTCTTAATTTTTTCAGGCGGTCATACCATTCTTTCAGATTGTGTGAAAAATCCTTTAGGACTTTATGAAAATTGTGACGAAGGAAAATTATTGTTTTAGTACGATTTTGATTTGACTTAGTATTTTTTTCTTTAATAGTGTCTCAAAGACTCATTACATCAAAGATATTAAAAATATTTTTAAAATAATTTAATTATAAAAGAAGTCTATGTAGAACAACATCCTGAATTTATTAATGAAAAGCTTTTGGATCCCTTGTGTTTAAAGTTTACAGTCTTTCTAAATTTTTGTATTGTTTAGAACAAATCCCTTGTGTTTGGTATGAGAGGTTAATTGGTTTCTTGCTTTCAAAAGGCTTTACAAGAGCAAAAGTTGATGCAATTGTTTTGTGTCATGTTCTTAATTGCTAAAACTTTCTCTAAACTACAAAAGGAAAAGTACTTTTCAAAAAAGTTGTATTTAAAACTAAAGTAGTATTTTATTTTTAATAATTTTAATAAGCAAAAGCTGTTTGGAAAGCACTTCTAGGATAAAATTTTAAAAATATTATTTTTAACATATTTAAGCTAAAATCATAAGTGAATAAGAAATTATGAACAATTCAAAAATAGCTTTTGGCTTAAAAATTATAAATAACTTATTTTCAACACTTAAAAACAATCCCTTAATAAAATGAAATTGTGGTAGTGATCTATTGTTGGTTAATAAGATCCATGTTGATGATATTATGCTTAATGTTCATAATGAATCCTTGTGTTAAAGTTTGCAAAAACTATGCAAGTTGAGTTATAGGAGCCTCCTTTGAATTGAAATGGAAGACTCTTGAACTCTAATAATCCTTCAAAAGTCACCACCTAAATTCCACATAGCAACCCAGAAGAACTAAGTCTCTGTGAACCTCTATATTAGAATCTAAGTCTTTCTAGATGGGGAGAACAACCCCAGAAACATCTAAGCAGTTTTCCCCTACAAATAGAGACATGAAGAACCAATTTTCGTGACCTTTAGAAAACTAACGGTTTAGAAGAGTAAATGATCTTTAGGATCGCTTAAATATAATTGATTTAAGAACCTTAATGATTCAAATAAACATTGATTAAACGTAAGGAAATAGAGGAAAACATGTTAACAACCCAACATATTATGCTTAATGTTGTAGAATTTGATCTTTTCCCAAATCATCTTGAATCATCCTAATTGGATTCTTAGAACTTATGTTACATTCGATTTCCCAAACAGTGTCAAAATTGGAATAGCGCTAGTAGGATCATTGAGTTTAAAGTATACTTAAGATGACCAATTAAGCTCGGTTTGATATGATATTTATCATTTCAGAAACTTTATTGTGTATTTTATAAACTTCAAGTGAGTCGTATTTTTATTTGAGAATGTTAAGAATGTCAAAATTGCTATTGAATAAATACTGTCTGTCTTAACTTTTAGAAACTCAAATACATGGGTAACTTGATTGTCATCAATGAGTTCAAAAGCCATTTAAAAACAAGATAAAACTTTTGAAAACAAATTTAGCCGATGCCTTGAAGTTCTTCGAAATAGTTTTTAAAAAAGGCTTTCTGTAACTCAGGACTAAACCGCAGATGGTATAATCATCCATGGACATAGATTGAAGCCATGGAAGGTTGCACCATCCTGAGCCTTCACCTGTGCTTGTCCAGTGGCTACTGGACAGCCATGAACGAAAGCTATGGACAGATAGGACCATCCGTATATGCTGATTATATTCCACCAGTGAGTTCAACGGTTACATGAAATTCGCAACAACTCATTTCTTCCCATTTACCCCAATTTGATAATGCCAATTCTGAGTCAATTCTATTTTTAGGCAACATCCACTTGTGATCACATCATAAATTAATAGGATTGAAATTAAGGTGTTACAATTTTTTGTTGAATGTATTACTGATGTATGAACAAGTAACTAACACATGGCCGAGAAAGGAATTTTAATTTGGAGCATTTTCTTGGACCTCTTTGAATGAGAGGAATAAGGAACTCCAATAATGCGACTATTAGTAAATTTTCTATTATGAATAGAATTCTTTGTACAATGATAAAGAACTGTTGTTGATATTCAGGTAATGTTCTCTTCTAAACAAAGGCACACCGTCTGTTGCTGATCAGATTTTTTTCAAAAGGTTGGATTTTTTTTTTTTTTGTTTTTCTAACAAACCCCAACTGGAAGCTGGAGGTAATGCGCTAGACACAAGTCAAAAGTTAAATTGGAACAGGACTCAAGTTTTGGGTTTGAGATCGGTAGATAATTCGATTGTTATCTTATCTAGATCCCAGAATTACCACCTTAATGGAATTTGAATTTCAAATTCTTTTCATCAGGAAAAGAAAAAACAAATACATCCTTACTTAAATGTAAAACAAATCTAAGGGGCACCCCAGGGCCTTGCACCCTTACGTCACAATGCTGAATTTGAGGCTGAAGTGCCCGAAAGATCACTCGCTTGCAACTGCAACCATAAATACTTGATACTCGGCATGATCGGTCGTACACCGTAGCTATTTGCAGTCTTCGAAGTCGGTCACCATTGTTGTCCAATGTTTTAGATGTTTCAACCAGTAAAAAGGATAATAGGCACATAGTTATTCTTGGATAAATGCTTCTGTGTACTACAAGCTAGAGCCTCGTGAGTGCCGGTTAAAAGAATAAAAGTGAACACTATTTTAAAAGTTAAGAGAGCTTCGTAAATGTAGAGAACAAGACAACACAATCGATGTAAATAAAAGTGTATAGACAGCAAAGTAAAGGGAGAAAAGATATTTCTATTGAAGACATTTTATATATCACAATTGTACAACGTCCTTTAAGGCTCAGAACATTAAGGCCTCAAGGTAGAATAGATTTATATAAAATGATGCTGAAGAGAAGCTGTTCGAGCCCTTAAAGTCGAAAAGCTCAAGTTTACAGGACTTCGAGAAGTACAATGATGAACAACAAGGTGAAAGTACCACCAGGAGGGTCTCACATTGCACAACATCACCAATGAAATTATTCTGCATAAGATGCAAAGGAGTCATCAGTACAGGAAAACAACCGAAGTTTATGACAGTTGAACAAAGCTGAATTTTCCAGGGTAACTAGACAGAAACGATATTCAAAATAATGGAAGCATAACCTCAATCACTTAAAAAGGTATCCCATCTCAATATCAGATATTATTAAGGTAATGGAGAAGGATGCGTATCAACAGATAATAAGATACTGCTTGGAAAGAAAGCAGCAACACCGCTTGTGGGTCATAAAATGGCTGTCAAATCAGAACTTCCGTCTCCATGAAGCCAATTACGTGTCATTCAATTAGATTTTGGGCCATCTAAACATGTGCTAAGATAGAAAACCTCTCATTCCAATCTCCGGGCAATAAATCAGATGGTGGCCTGGATTTATGTCCATTTTGTCATCTCCGGTTTAATATTAACTTCTTAGATTCTAAGGATGGTTACTGAAAATTTCATAAATCCAAAGGATTATCAACTGACAAATAAAAGAAAAGAAACTACTAGTCTCACGGCAGCAGTAAAGTTGATCAACTGGAACTGCAAAGTAACCGGTTTAATATACAGCAATAGTTTCAGTTTCAAGTGTAAATGCGTACACCTAAAGCTTCACCAACCCAGCATAGGAAAAGAATGTGTACTATAATCCCCAGTTTATCCCACAAAGAAATTATAATGTCTCATTTTGTTATGATGAGCGGAACCATGCAACAGAGATTTTGAGAGGCACAAACAAGACAAGACTTATGCTAACCTCTCATTCTCCTCTCCATTCAATCAATTCTCTTCGCGATACATATAGTTTTGCAGCTCGTTCCTCAGCTTCAGCATCATTTACAACACCCCGGCATCTCGGGAAGCCACAGTAACAAGCAAGTTGTTCATCGGTTGCAACAAATCTGAAAATGCAACTAAGGGAATTCAGAATGCAAGTAAAATTATTATAACAGGTTAAGAAAAGGGATTTTCACATTATGAGAAGTTATGAACCTGTAATCATATGTCAACTCTTCCCATTGCTTAATATCCCTTTTTGCAAAGATGATTATGTGTTCATCACCATTCACGCTTATTACTCTTGAATAGCAATTTGGCTGCAAAGAATAGCTTTATCAAACACAAACAGCAAACAAACTGCGGTATAATCATAAAAAACCATTAATTATGAGTAGTTAACACACAAAATTGCAACATAGAGGAAATTCAAACAGCACACCCAATGTCGAAGACTACATACCCCCCCCCCCAAAAAAAAAAAAAAAACATTTTCTCTTTTTGGTTTTGGTTTACTTGGCTGCAGAGAACTGGGGGGTTCCAAATTCATCCGAATAAAAGTGTTCTGATGAACCCTCTAACTCCAATCATTTGAGCAAGGATATACAATTAGGACAGATCACTTGACAACTTGATGATTCATTAAATATCTGCTTCTCAAACTAACTTGCAGGAAGTCCACAAATCATCAGCCTCTAAAAAGTTCGGCATCCTAAAAGCCACTACCTAAGCAAGTGAACGGAGTCTAAGCAATCATTGGATGAAGGAAACAAACCTAAACTGCCTCAGAACTTATTCTTCCTATCATCTACAAGAGGAGGTGCAGCTGAGATAGCAACATACTGAGTTGTAGTTAGCAATCCTAGCCAAGTAAAGAAATGTAAGCCAAGGGAGTTTGAAGGAAATTCACCCAAAAAAATTGACATCAGAGCCATGGAGGAGTTCAAAGGACAGTATAATACTCTTAGCCATCAACAGACAACAACCTGATATTTTCCGGAGTGCAGCATTAAATTTCAGTAACAATGTCAATTTCCCATTTAATCTCCCCCCTCAAACAATCAGTGAAAGAGGCAAGAAACCAGCCATATCATACCAATAACACTGTAAATTTAAAAATGGCCAGAAACTGTTCATGCCTCCCTTTACCATGCGAGAAAAATCCAGTCCAACTAATGTAGGCAAACCACCTGCTAATACTTACAGAATCCAATCTCATAGGGCATAGAAAAAGATGAATTAAGAAGACATCCCTCCACTCAGAAGGCATCTTACAGCAGCATTAGCCATATTGAAAGGCAACTTTCTAGTTTACAGATATAGAAGTTAAAAGGACTGACTTTCCTCGACTCCTTCGGAGGATCAAAAATTTATTTCTTTTGAGCAGCCAGGGAAACAGCAAATATCAGCTCATGCCATAACAACTTTCACATAATAAATGCAACAGTCTGAAGGAAAACAAACCAAATGATTTTTTTTTAAAAAAAAAAAGAAAACATACTTCGCATGAATGATTAATCAAATGTGCTATGCTTCCAGCCCTTGTGGCATCTATAACATGCTCATCATCAATTCTAAACATGTAGGTTCCAGCACCCTGCACATAAGAGTAATAGCAAAAGGGAGAGATTATTTCAAGAAGCATTATATCTTCTGTACTGCTACCACAGTAATGTGGAAATTGTAAGAAATAGTGAACCTTAAGAAACCCAGAAAGTCTAATTATAATCGCCACACTTGGCAGAAAAATCACTAAGCAGGTTCACATTTACATATTCAACTATAATACCAAACTATAGATTCATGGAGGTCCATGAACTCGAGTAATCAAACCTTCAGGCCCAATAAATGCAATTGTTAAATGATTGTAAACTTAAATATTAACACTCTAGGGCATTCACAGGAAGAGTTATTCCAGTACCAGTAAGTATAAAATTCACATCACAGAAGATAAATCAAAAGGCTCAAATCCACAGATGAGTAAACTTCTTCATACAAAGTTAATAAATTGAATGCAAAGGTCAAATTGGAGAAAAAATTTTGGAATATTGATCACTGAATGCAAAGATCAAAGGTTTTTTTTTTTTTTTTTGGTGGTGAGGGGGGGGGGGGCGGAATTGGGACACTGAGCATTAAAGAATAGTTTTCCTATGGTACAATGCTCATACAAACAAAGAAAGTAATTCACTGAATGTGACGTAAAAGATATATGTTTTGATCAACGGTTATACATGAATCCCAAATAAGGATATATGAAATACATGATTGAATTATGCAGGATGATCCAGCAAGAAAACGAGAGGATGATCTTTACTTTGGTCTAAAATGTAAGAGATTGAACAGAGTTGGGATATTTGCAGTTAAGGAGGTAAAACAGAAGCACGAGGAAGAAAAGAAAAGAACAGATGCTGATATACAAGTTGCACCACAAGAAACTTGTATGCAGATATAAATCTTGTGCAACATACGCAGTCTATATAACCTGCTAGATATATAACTAATATTAGAAGCCAATAGTGAACAACAACAACAGATACAACGAATTTCAATAAAAAAATGCCTGCATTCATTCTGGAAAAAAATAAATGACATCAAGCAATGATTCAGTAACTGCCAAACCAAAAACCAATTTGGAAAAGCTCCCCTCTACCAGTATTAGTTTGTTCAGCAGATAATTATAAGAAATAGGCACATCCTACTGGTCAATGCATTCGATCACAAAGTACAGCATGCAAACAGAATAGAAGCATCTCAATCTGCGGAGAAAACAGTATGAGCCTACATTTGAAAATGTGAACCCTGTAATCATGGGCATAGTAATCCTTAACTGAGTCCTGAAAGACTGACTTAATACCATATAAATCAAGTAATTTTAGTGCTAGCACTTGCATAAACCTCACACAGAACATGCAATTTGATAATAACTAGTCATAAGTAATGTCAATCATCCAATAAATCCTTTCCCTTGTTTCATTCGTGTTTGGAACAATTCTCTTTTATGGATAAAAGTTAATTCCTCTGATTCAAATTGATACCCCATCACAGCTAAGCCAGCATACATATATTGATCTAAGCTTTCAAGAAAAAGTATCACGGTGAGACATATCAAGAACCATAACAATAACTGAACCAAAGTGTCGGGAGAAGTACATCTTGAGCAATAAAATCACAGATCAAACCTAATGAAGAAAATCATCATCAAGAATAAATACAAGATTGAAACAGTTAAAATATATAGTAAGGATAGATATCTGGATAAGTTTATTAGTTAAATTCACTCTTTCTTCAAAGTAGACTGACAAGCAAATCCACAGCACTAAATGCTTTATTTCTGTTGCACAAAAAGGCTATAATCCAAAAATGAAAAGGACAAATCGCTGTACTTACCACCAATGAGTTATATATCAAGTGTTCTCTTCGATCAGCAATGGAAGGTCTAACAAGTTCGCCAGTATATTCAATCACCTAGAAGTTAGGTCATTACACAGTTCAGATGCCTTGAGGCTTTATGGAAAAGTTATAGAAGGTATAGAACTCACCATGTCTCCAGCCTTATGGGGATGTTTTGCAAATATCCCGAACCCATGTATTCCAGATTTTCCTGGAAATAGCATCCTTAAAAGGTAAATCAAACTAATACACACCAAAATACAGAAAAGGAGGAGACAAGATGTGATTGAACTTAACATGCATTCCACAATTCAGTTATGGAAACACTCAGATCACTAGTTTTTCAAAGTCAAAAGCATTCTTGGAGAAAATCTGTAATCTAAGAACTTGAGGTTGTGCTCTCAGAACAAAGTCTAAGCACAAATCACAAGACTAGGCCTCCACCAAGTTCTCTTGTCCAGTGCCCAGAATTCCAGGGAACAGTGTTCATCCTAACATGGCTCTTTTTGAAAGGACAGATAACTTGTTAGAAACAGAGGCAGACAACAAAGAAGAAATTAGATACAAAATCTTTTCAAAAAGTTAGCAGTGAACAGAAAATAGACAAGGAATTAACTATGCGAGATATATAGAAAGCTAAAGAACTAAGTCTGTATTTGAGAAAAGAAAAGAGAAAAGGTAATATTTGTTTTACATGTCTCTCCGTTGAAAAACGAGGGAAAAAAGCATTTCTACTAGTTATGGTGCCTGTAATCGTTAAAAGATTTAGGGCCATCTTGGATTGGTTTTCAATCCAGGTTTTTCCTACCTTTTTTCTACTTTTTTCACTTTGGGCCACACTTTCCCTCTCACAAACAATTCACTTTTACGATTCTCAATATAACTCAACTCAAACAAAAACTCAACCCAAATACGCCCTTAAAAATAATATATTTGGGGATTAGAAGAGTAGCCAAATAAGCAATGATTCCATATTATTCATGTATAAACTGAAGAGGCTCCAAATATTAAACTAAGGATGCTCATAAGATTTCTCTTTTCTTTCCTTTTCTTCGTCCTTCTTCAAAAGGACACCTGTAAGATTTTTTGCAGCACTCCGCATTCTCACTTTTTCCAAATGAGTGTTCCCTCCCTTGCCAACCAAACTCATTTAGAACAGTTATCAGCCATCAGCAAGAGTCTAGTCGAGCACTGTTGAAGGGTATAATAAACTTGATAGAATTCAAACTACAGAAATGCAAGAAGTTCACCAGATAAACCAAAAATAGATTACCTATAAGACCTATTTAATCATATAAACTGCGAAGCAAAGACCACCAAGTTTCCAAGAAACCCCTCCGACAAGAGAAATGGAGAGAGTGCAGAAATTAGCTTAAGAATGAGGGAAAAAACTTTAACTCATTCTAAAAACAGGACAATTCGTATGATATCCCTGACCCTTCTATATGATCCCATGGAAGAATCTTTTAGTTTTGACATTTTCATCAAAGAATGAAAATTACAAATTACAAAAATGTAGCTATGCTTTAAGAAATTGCTTACCAAATGCAAGCCTCTTTCTAAAGGTTTCCCTCATGTATCTGTACTTTTCAGCCATTGAAAGGATGCTTCCAGAAGCATCATGCTTAGGGATCTTCATATTTTGAAGGTCAACGGAATATTCAGAACCAGTGCGTTTCCTGGAAGAAACATTGCTGTCAAAGGGATCATCGTGGCTAAAACCACCAACTAAATGTGGTCTATTCTCCACATATAAGCGCTTCAAAGATGCAGCAGCTAGGGCTTCAGGTTCCTTCCTTCCTCTTCTTCCAAAATGATTGTAAGGTTCTACAGAAATATATCAATAAAAGATTATAAGTCCAAATAGAAATGCATCAAGAATTAAAATTTAAAATTTCTTTCCTTTTAGGCATAGTATTTACGAATAAGAGCTATATTGGCCAATTTCCATGAAACAGGACGCATAAATAACACATAGCACTGATATGTACCAAATTTCAGAGGAAAAGCAAAAGGTAAGTTTCTCCAAATTCCCAAAAATTTAAAGTCAAAAATAGCATCTATGACACTTCTAACCATGGCACCATGCAGAACAGGAATTACTTGTCAATTAGTTAAAACAATTTCCACTAATTTTTCTAATTTCATTTCCTAGCGGAATCCAGAAAAGGAAAAAATAATGTAAGATAAAATACAGCCTTGAGGAACTTTATCGTAATCAAGAAAAAATACAAATCTGTATCAACACTATAGAAATTCCAAAAAGCCACAGAAGAAAAATAAAAAACTGAGCCTAAGAGTATGTTAAGATAACCAAAAATAATGCATTTTTTCTATCATTTAGCAAGTTTATCTACTTTTATCTACATATTCATTAAAAAGGTGATGTAAGGCATTTAAGAAAAATTTCCTCCTACAATCAGCGGCCCAAGAAAGGGAGTATCTTGAAACAAGAAAGAAAGAAAATAGACCCTCTGTAAGGTCATGAAAAATCATGAGGGTAACCATCAATGCTCAGATTTCAGATCTACCAAACTAAAACCATCAAATTTATAATAGCAGACTGCTACGTGCACTTGAATCTTAGCCTGCCAGCCAGTCTTAATCTCTTGCAAGAATAAACTTATTATTTAATAGACTACCTGTGATACCTAGTTAAATCTATCTTTTCCAAGAATAACAGTATAACAGAATTTGAGGAGTTCCGAAAAATTATAAATGAACGAGTATCAGATTAACATTATGATGAACAGGATCAAATTTTCATTTTGAAAAGACAAGAACTGTGAATATAATATCACCTGTACGAGCGCATCCAGAAGGATTTATAGGGGGTTTGTAAGCTGAAAAGTCAAAGGCTTTTCCAATTCGTTCTTCAGCAGCTGGACGCCAATTAGATGGGGGCCTATGCCTCTTGCAGAAAGATAGCAAGCGAATGCATTGATCTTCTTCATCTTCATCCACTGGGATCAGGTGCAATCTGTCCTCATCCTCAAGCTGAAATTTTTGCAAACAAAAAAGGGTATTTGCACTTTTGATTGGCAGAAGCAGAAAGAAAATGAGTGAAGTCCTTTAACAGCCCATGTGCGAAATAATTACAAATACTTGGTACATTAAGAATTAGACAAATACCTCCACGCAGAAGCCCGCAGCACGTGCACATAGAGGATGATATGCTACACGACAAGTGTGGTTTGAACACTGCAAATCCCCAGAAGGAAAGAAGTATAGCAAACTAATGATGTTCTGAAACACTATTAACCAGAACAATAAATCACGGAGTTAATATATCAACATTCACTTGGTCATTTCTAAGGACCATCTTCATTCCCAAACTTAGACAGCCAAATGGGAACAAAAAATGAAATTTGGGAAAGGAGACGGAAACACTTGTGTCTGATCGATATTGAAATCACATCAGATGTCCTCACTTGTCTTGAGAAGGAAAATTTTGATAGAACATGAACTTCTGTCTGCTCTCTTACTGCAATTCGTTCTCTACAACATATTAAGACCACCGGACCACATTTGGACTAAGACAGATAGCTGGTGCACAAAATCTTCACAACTAAAAGTACTTGCGAGTGGAAAAGCATGGCACTTAAATCACTATTAAATAAACATATTATTCAGTCAAGAGTCCATTACCCATAATTCCAGCATGTTAATACATTTCACTCCACCTCCAACACCCCACCCCAAACCCCCCCAAAAAAAAAAAGAAAAGAAAAGCCAATGAAAAGAAGAGGGGGGGAACTACCCAGGGAGTTCGTTTTTTCCTTCAATTGGGGAAATAACCATGCAGTTTATTTAAATTGTCAGTTAAATAGTGAAAAATAAGCTGGATTTAAGATAAGTCGATTATGCAAGTTTGAGGGAAACTGAAAGTAAGTAACAAGTAAACATGATAGGAAGAATTATATAAGAAAAAGGGTCAGGAACAGATAAGAACTGTTTCATAGAATTGAAATGGGAAATAAATCGAAGAGTTCACCAGGACTAAGCTGTCCCAGACTTTACAGCTCAAGTTATAAACATTTCTTCCCTCTAATTATGGGGAAAAATCTAAAATATGAAACTGATGGTCCATAAACATCATAAATATACAAGTAACAATGCAAAAAATGAAGACTGAAATAAGTAGTGATTTCAAGAAAAGAAGAAACAAAGAACAGAAAAAGCCAAGTAGCAAAAAAGTACCTGAATACAAGCTCCATAAGAAACACCACAGATGCTACATAAAAGTTTCCAGCGGTCCTTCACAAAGAGAAAATGGAAAGAATAGAAATGAGAACAAGAAATCTATGGTTGGTTCATATAACCAGAAATAACATAATGTGAGGTAAAAACTAGGCACTTTCCTTCTACTTCTATGTGCAAGAATAGTTGCAGTTCCTCAGGTTTACAGTGAAAAATATTCAGTGATGGTTGAGTCCAATCTTAGAAAAAATAATAAGGAAACAAACTTCCGAATGAAAAGTAATCTTCCCGTTTGACAAATGAAAAATGCACATTGAAAGGAATAATACCTTATTTATTCTGCTCAGCCCATCAATTGGCTCCATTTTCTTGATATCCAATAAGCAAGTTTCTGAGAGGAATAAAAAGAGGAGGTTAAATGGTAGTATTCCATATCCACCAATATGCTTCAACAGCCAAGAAAGAACCTGGTATCCATATTGCACAAGCAAGATGAGCCCAGCGGCCATCTGTTGTAGGCTTCATAGCTCCCCCTAGAAGAGATCAATCATATCATGAACACTTACTCTTCTAATAAACATCCATCACAAACTTAAGCAAGGATACAGGGGATTCAGGAGAAAACCTGTGACAGGACATAGGCAGCAAGGAGGGGGATGTTCAGGAGCCCCTGGACGACATAAGTTGCATAACCAAAGTACCCCATCCAGAGGTTCAAATTCACCGTAGCATCTAGCATGAACCTAAATAAATATCATTATATTTCTAACCATCAAAGTGATTTTGAGTGGATAAAGCAGCATAATGAAATCTTTTTTATCAAACATTAGCAAAAAATATAATTAAGGGTACACAAATCATTTTTATAAAACATTAGCAAAAAAATAATTGAGGGTAAACAGAATGTAACAAATAACCAGACCACAAATTACAAGTATTTTGGGCATGTTGGACAGTCCAAGAAAAGGAGAAAGAAGAAAAGGGAGAAAAGGATTTGTCTTCTGGGATTGAGGGCATCAATTATTAATCAGAAAAAATCAAACTGCGGTCTTTGGTTTTAAAAGAGAAAAGTCATTCCAAAAGAGTATAGGAAGAAACAAGAATGAAGGTCTAGGATTCCGCAGAATGAGCGTATACTATCAACTTGAAGAACAATAAAAAGCAACAAGACTAAGTGAAACAATGATATTATCCTGATCAGGAAGGAAATTGGGAAAATTAATGCTATAACTTTTCGTTTCAAATAGCAATGTGTTCAATATATGTGAAAAATTACACCACATGTGATGTAGAAATGTATTTCAGATAATTCTCAAGTCATTGCAACAAAATCCAAAGTTCCACGCAAAGCATGTTGAATTGAAAACGCATTGGCTAATAAGAAAGACAACAATAATTTACCATCATTCTGCATTTCTCACACTGCAAGAACAGATTATTCTCGTACTCCTGTAAACAAGATAAAAGAAAATTTCATAACGAGTAGAGCCAAACCATTCTAATTTCTCTGTTTGGAGAAAGCATCGAAAAGATGAATACACAAATAGCTTGGTAAATGAAAGAACACAACAGTGACTATCTTTAGTGAACCGTTTAACTTAAGATAGTGCATGATCTTTCTGCAGAATTTTGTGCACTAATCACGGAAGAAACTCTAAAGATTTCATAAATAAATAGGAAACTTTTTATGAAAAGATAGCCGGCTTGAAACCTCATCCATATGGCAAACATTGCATTTATCAAGGTCTTTCCACGTAACATCAACAGGTCTGTAACCAGGAGGTAGGTCTTGATATCTAGCAGTTGCCATCTTGGCAGCTCTCAAGTGAAATTTCAAAGTTGATAGCTCCTGTCAATATCATGTGAAGAAACTTAGGCAAGAAGTAAAGAAATTAAGATACTGCAAAACAGGGCTAAGAAGCATAGCATGAATGACCTTATGAACAACGAAGAGAAAGACTATGCACACTCATCTAAAGCCACTTATTTCATAGATAACAATCCTTCTCACAATGCAACTTACCGGAGAAATATTTAAATTTACCCATAATCTAAACAAATAAAAGGGATAAGAACTGGTAAGTAATCACATGGAAGGACATTATGGACACTAACAATCATTGAAGCACTTGCTTTATAACATTCCGCACAAGCCAACAGCCTCCAGTGATTGCAGGTACAACAGGAAACAAAGAATAATCCTTGAACACACTTCTCTCAGTCTGTCCTACTAAATGAGAGAAGTGAAACACGAGGAGAAGAGCAACAAGAAATGCCATATCAAATAATTGGATACAGGGGATCCAGATATGTAGCTCTAGCCAAAATTGACAGGAAAATATTCATCACGGTAGACTTGACAACAAAAAAACAAAACGAAGTTAACATAACCAACTAGAAACCAGCCACAAACAGATTATTAGTATCTGTGAACCTCCTCTATTTTTTATCTTTCGTTTGTGAACAGTAATGATAGAATCCATATTTCTTGGCTGATGCTTTTTCTTTCATAAACTAGCTACTGCCAGACAATACAAAGAGCGCAATTACCAAAATAACCATCCCTGTTCAACTATTACAGAAATCCCACGGTTGCGTGCACCTACTTTATGCAAGGAGAGGAGAAATACTTCTTCTTGAAAATCAATAAAAGCCTTGATGACAACATGAATTTCCTTTTTCCTATACACTATCAAGATACTAATTACTTCCTAGTAGCACGGATCAAATAAAGATAGGACAACCATCATCAGCAACAGCCAACTCAAGCCCCTCTTTTAAATTCTGAGTAGAATTTATCTGAGAAATTATTAGATGAAGAAATCAGTACAAACAAATATAAAGCATTCCTCTTTTAGAACCAGATCAACTGAGCTTTATGAACAATAAAAACAAACTATAAACTCGAAACAACAGCCAATTCAAACTTGGAGAACAAGTTCCACCATGTTCTACAAACAAGCACCCAAATCCGATTGACATTTTCGGTGGATGAAAACATAGTGCAACTTTGGCAAAGAAATGAACATTGAGATAAAAATGTATCTCCATATGTGTTAGGAGATTCACAGGGGTGTGCACATGAATAAAAGAGGGAATGTAAGGCACTGGGATACCTCTATAAGCTTTGAAATTTCAGGATGGGAAAAGCCAAACATGTCGACACCAGATTCAAAAACCCTTTGAGTTCCATCTTCTGCTTTTATTCCTTTGGGATGAATCTTCTTTATTCTTTTGTAAATTTTATTCCAGCAAGCAGATGGAGTGGATCCGCTAAACTGTCACCTCAAAGTCAATCAAAAATTACCAAAGTAAAAATCCTAAATTGTCAAGCATCAGTGAACCTGGCTATTATAAATGCTATACTGAAAATACCAGAATGAGGAAAAAGCATCCTTCCATTTCAAAAATGAAAATCAATTTATTTTAAAGTTATAGTCATAACAACTCTAATATGTATAATTCAAAAAGAAAAAGGGAAACATGTGGGACAGTGGATCCCACCAAAGTGGATCTTAAAGAGAGTTAAGAATATCAAGACTGCAATCTTTATGAATGTTCAAGATATTGGAAAGAAAGAACTAATTTACCCTAAATTTTTCCATTTAAGAGACGCACATTTTTTATGGGACTAACTGAACAGGTAATTGGACATCCACTTTTGATTGGAGGATGTAGAATTTTTTGGAGCAGATTTTGCTTAATAGTTCAGCATGAACGTAAGAATCATTAAAGAAAAAACCAGGAATGGCAAAAAGTAAAAGAAGACGAAGGTCCAAAAAATCACATAAATGTTCCAGCTTTCTACTGAAACAACAAACATAATGGACAAGAGAGGCCCAGCAATTTTCAGGAATAACCTGTCTAAAGTTATAATCATGGTGAAGCTTGAAGCAAAAGATTTGAGGGGAAAAAAAGAGCATACATCAGAACTAGAAGCCGAAAGGAAAATAGTTCAGAATGCTTAATAGCATCAGAGGTGATATGACAGTGAAGCTGAGTGAAAATATAGGAAAGAGAAAAAAAGGTATTAAATTAGAAATCAGAATTGAATTGTAATACATAGCATATGAACTTGGAAATTTTACCCCGTTGTTTTTGTGGTGAAATGGATGGAATTATTTTAGTGACTTTATGTGAAAAAGGACATGAACTGTTTGACAAAACGGTTCAACTTGTTCAACTGCTATCATAGACTGAAAGGTCTTAGATGCCTAGTGGGTCTAGGGGCTATTCCAGTCCAGACAAAAGAATACCACTACTAGGAGGAAGGGAAACTGTAATACGCAACTTGAGACCAGAGAAAAATGAAAATGAAAAGCCAAGCAAGAAACAAGAAGGAACAAACATATAAAATCACATGAAACTTCACCTAATGAAAACGTCCTCAGACATTGCACTTAATTATACCTGATTTCCATTCTCTGACGTAACTCTAAAAAGAGGCCGAGACCTCACGTCATCATCTCTAAGCACTTCCATCTTATACATCGTATATGCATTTGGATCTGAAGTCATAGAAATGGAAACCAAAAAAATATAAGATGTTTGGAGTAAAACTAAAAAAAATAAAAAAAGATAGAGGTTGAAATAGAAAAATGAAAATTCTAAAATAAATGGAAAAAAATTAGAAAAATAGTGAACCTTTCATTGAAGGAAATTTCTTCAAAGCAGTATATCCTTCAGGCCAGATATATTTCTCATCATGGAAATTGTCAGAGTCTTTCACGATCTTTCCTGTATATTCAATCAAATGATTATGAGGACAGTCATATAAGCTGCGTATACATCAATGAATAATTATGAAATGAATCAGTATCCATCCCGAGAGGATTCACCTACTAGTGCCTTGAAATTTGCATAACATTAAAGAAAAAAAATCATCCCACAGGAAGCAGCCTGGAACTATTAAAAGATTTACCAAGGGTTATTATTTGCAGATCTCCCACATCAAACGGAAAGCTTCTAATGGTTCCAGTGGATGCTTCGCCTGAATCAGCATTGCCTTGATCCTCTCCTCCATCCCTGCTGTAACCATCATCGGCCTGAAGGCCATCCCTCAGCCTTGACATTCTCTTTGGAAGCTTTTGTTCACTGAGATACCTGACTCAGAAAGCAACATGTTTATCAGCTTCACATCACAAATGCATCATCTTACAAATAGCATGATAATAAGAAGAAACACAGATCCATTTTTCCAGCAAAGCTGTGACTTTGCAAATCAAGAAACTAGTTGTGTCAGTGTTGCTGAACAATATAATTTGCAGCAAAAATTTTACAAGGTTTCCTGCAAAATGTTAGTAGTAGTAGGTAAGAAATATATGTTGGAACTCATAAGCAAGGGAATACTCTCTAAAAGGATAAAGAGAAGACCAAGAGACTTGAGGGATATGTATGCTTCAACTTTCAAAAGAACTAATGCAAAGGCAAAAGGCAGCAAAATAAAATCTGGAAAACAATAAAATCAGGAAAACAAATAAAAATTCTCCATAGGGGTTGCTTTAGACCTTAAACTTTCGTTCAGTTCCCATTCCAGAAAAATTAGAAGCTTAAAAGAAAAGCATAACACAGATACAGTACATTTTTATCTTCAACTTTTATATGGAACTGCATATTATTAAGAATAGGCAGACAGATGGTTAAGGAAGCGAAGCCAAGGAAAAGACTTTTCAAAATGTAATGGTACATCAAGCCCCCTAGAAATATTAAAAGCTAAATCCTGTCTTAGCCTCTGATATTCCAATTCATTATGATGTCAAAAAGTTGCTTTCCTGCATCAAATTGAAGATACCAACTTAAAACAGGATATACTGCTTCCACATCCTGCACAAAGTAGGTAAATGTTATCCTGCTTTTCTTTTCTAAAATTTACCTTTCCCAATCCTATTTGAGTAGCTTTTCATATTCCAGCTTAAAACAATGAGTTTGTGAAGCTAGCAAGCCATATTGACTCATCCAGTAAAGGTATGGAAAGAGCCAAGCTGAGGTGTGGTTAATTCAGGTCACAAACTTAAGCCAGAAAGAAACAAACAGATTACAATACCTTCGGAGTTTAATAAAATCAAAGAGACGGCTTTGCTTCTATGAAAATATACTTAACCATTCAGCAGAATGAAAATAACAAGGCAATTGAAAAGACAATGTATAATCTTGAAGAGGGGAAGACATTAATCAGACCTAATATGAACAAGTAATCTGAAAATGCACAAAAAGAGGCAACAAAGCTATACAAAATCAAAGAAGGAAATAGGTTTATCCGAAACAATCACACCTTTGGCCTCTGAAATGTATTTATTTCCATGGTTGACAACTGCTTTCCATTTCTTTCCAATATTATTGTTCTCGAGAATTCAATATCAAGGCAAATAAACTTTACATACAACACCCTTAACCACTTCAGTACACTGAAAGGGATGTCACAGAGGAAAGAACTGGGACAAACAAGGCTCACATTTTTGCTTCCTCTAAGCTCCGAACAAAGTTTGGCTTTTTGCACTTTAGGTGGAAGGAAGAAAGAAGTCCTTTCAGAAATGAGATAACCTGTTTCGGTCCAACCCTGAAAATAAGAAAACAATATTTATGTCTGACAACAAGATGAAAATCCAATATTAAGCATAGTTCAGTAAGCATATCAACATATAATGTGTTTGTATAATCATTACCATACCTAGCAAAATCATGGGTACCAAAAAATTGCACAAGAACAGATTTATCTCCCGCATGCTTATTCAAGCCCTTGCGCTCACCCACAAGTGATTCATCCAAAACTATTGCAGGCCACATGGCATGCCCTGCATCACAGGAAACATAGTGCAATGATAGAAATCAGATGATCAAATAGTCAACCAAGACATTTCTGGTGAACATGGTAGATTTGGTGCCAGAAGACGAACAAAAACGGACTTAATCCTCTCACATAATAAAGTTCTGGAAATGAAAGCAATAACTTTCAAAGAAAAACCTCAAAATGAGGATGGAAATACACGAAATTTTCATCATGCACACCATCTTCCAGCATAACATAAATATCTCTATTTTCACCAAATCACCAAGTTCAGCACCACAGAAAGTAGATCCAACTGATGCAATCAAATCCACAAATTGCAACTAGAAGCTTTATCCCATTGTTGAACATCAGAATCAGGATAAAGTTTCAGATTAGATCCCATTTAGGTCTCTGTTTGTAAGTTTCAATGTAGAAGAAAAAGCACATATCAGCATTACATCATAGAGCAAATGGAAATGAGCAAAGCAGAATGAGCAAGTGAACTCCAAAGCAAAATGAAGCTCATGTAGCCACTAGCCCTTAGTAGGGCGTACATCAGACACACACTCACTTTGCTTGATTAAGGGCTTCCCTTCCCTTTGAAGCTTAGACATTCAAGAGCCCCAAAGTCATTTTCCCTTCAGTTAAGGCCCTGGGCTACATATTTCAGAGGGCCAAGCCTCTTATACAGAGAAAGAAACTTGAGCACAAGAAATTTGTACAAGCAAACCTGTCTTACACCTAAAACATATTTTCTGCACACAAAATCGTTTCACTTTACCATTATATCAAATCCACCCGAGGAAACAATTTTACAACACAATTGAGAGATACAACTAAAAATTGTAAATTAATAAAGCTAGTGAATGCACGAACATCCCTGAGCCAAATGTACTTGGCCTTTGGCAAAGTCAATCCTAAAGCCAGAACCAGCAATAGTATTGGAAGACGTAACCAAGAAGGTATGCCTCAAAGCTCAATTTACAGTTCAGGATCTAAAATAGGGAACCCGTGGCCACAATTAGTGCAGCAGAGGATCACTATCTATTTTGCAACAGCCCTGAACTCCCAACCATATCATAATTTAGAGAATAAACCAGATTAAATGTTAAGTCCGTATTCATCTTCACCATCTGAAACAATAACCTTATCTCCCAAAAGGCAAAGCAAAACCACTCAATCGAGAAATTAGCAACATTCTAATCTACTGCATAAACTAACAAAAGCTAGTATCATCCCGTGCAACTTTACTTATTCCCATACCAATTGACTAGCAGAGAGCCATTTCTTTTGGATAATCAAAATTTTCTCTGCCCACAGATATTAAATACTAAGTATACAAGATTTCTAAAAAATCAATAGAATACTCCAAAAAGATATCTTCCAGTACATATTAATGCTCAAAAATTCACATACACAGATTAAGCATACAATTTGATACACTTTAATGCAAAGGAAAAAACAAGGGTTTGTACCAGTAAGCTTGGCCCAAATTATATCTCCTGGATCGAGATTCTGAGAGTCATCTAAACTAGCCGCGAGTACCACCATCTCGTCAACATCAATTCCATCTGCCTCCAAGCTTTTATCACTAGATTTCAACTTCAAATGCTGCATCTCCTCAGAAGATAAATAAAATTTTATTCTTTCATTTGATAGTATCAAATTCTCTTTATCACCGTCGCCATATTCAACCTACACACACAAAGATATATAAATATAAGGTTCCTACCAAATGATCTGCTATCCACTTCAATAGCAATAAATTTGTAAACATAATTTTGGAAGGGGGGTTGAGCGAGCACGTGCTTGCACGCGAGTCTACAGGGATAAGAGAAGGCCGCAAGCAAACGTCTACGAGTAACGCTTTGTATACCAAAAGAGAAAAAGGAAATTACATTATGACGTCCGGTCTCAAAATCGTAACCAATGACGCAACCTCGATACCAATCAGCATCCAGAGGCCAAAAAACCTGTCCAATGTCCAAATTGCTCTCAAGTTATGGTCAGCAACAATGCAATTTCACATCATACCTAAATTGTACCAGTAATCAAAATAAAGTCCAATCACATATGGGCATGAATACACGAATCCTACAGATACATACACATGCAAAGGATAATAGAGATAATTTTTTTCTTTTTTTTCTTTTTTGCATTTTTTTCCTCCTCTTTGTCCATTTTGGATAGGAAAATAGTAACAAGCTTAGTTTGCCAAAGTTCTGACCTTGCATTGTAATCCAACAAATTTCATCGGATCAACACCACTAAAACTCAACCTGCATTCCCAATAGTAATCATAAAAATTATAAATTAAACAAAAAATTTCCAACAAATTAAAGAGAAAGAACCCAAGAACCGCACCAAACCCATTTTTTCTTTCGAAGAGACCCTGACTGCTTAACCTTATTCTCAGTATCAGCCTTATTCTTCTGCCTCCTCATCTCACCAATGTTGTTATCACAATTACTAATTTCAACACTAGAACTCTTGTTTCTAACATCAGTACTAATAACATTAGTATTCCGGACATCTCTTAATCCTGACCTATCTATACAAATTAATGCAGTAGTATTCACTCCCAAATTCACCAGCTCATATGCACCTGACTTTCTCTTTTTCCTCCTCGGAATTAATTCACCGTTTTCCTCCTCGAACACTTCTTTTGCCCTCGAATCCGCCGAATTCACGCTGCCCAACAGACTCTGCCACATGTCAGAATGCAAGGGCTCCTTTTCTCCTTCCTCATCCCCCTCATGCTTTCTCTTGCCCTTATTCCGCCGCGTATAAAAATGAGTTATCGGCGGCTTTACTCTACCAGTATTACTGTTATCGCTGCTACTAGTGTGCATCAACGCTGTTGATGATGACAACTGAATAGATTTCGGTGTGCAATGATCATGACCGCCAAATTGGCCAAGCGATTTTCGGTGATGATGATGTGGCGGTTTAACTTTCTTGGAACCTCCGCTGGCAGAACTGACGCAAGGATTGGTAGCGGAGTACACGTCACAAAGTGGAACGTACCGTAACGGAGTGTTCTTTCCCTCCTCTTCCTCCTCCTCCTCCCCTTCTCTACCAACCGCGTCGTTCAACTCCGGCCGTTGCACCTCCGATTTTGCATGCAACTTCTCTACCAAATTCTTCTCTTTCTCCTCTTTCTCACCACCAATTTCAATCAAGGCGGCGGGAGGAAAAACCATGGCAAGGAGAGACAAATGTACCGCGAAGAATTCCGCTTCCTGCGACTTCCAAACGATTTTCAGAGACAATGGGATTAAAATTCCGGCAAAGGTAAAGCAAGATTAGGGTTTGCTGAGCAGATTGGGAATTTGGAGGGAAGTTTTTGGGGGGTTTCCCGCCGGGTGTGCAACTGGGAATTGGGGGAGTGAAGTGCTGTGTAACTGAGCGCTCAACGCCAGAGGGTGGGAGGAAAATATATTAATTTTTTTAAACATTTGTTAATAATTTTGATGGTGATGGGTAACGTTTGCCAAATTGGCTAATTGAAATTTGTTACAAATTTCTAATTCTGATGTCCAAAAAAAAAAAGTGTTCCCCTTTTTCTTCTTTTTTTCTCGCATTGTTTGCGATGAAATCTTATGTTTTCTTCTTGACTTTCTTCTTTTTTCTATTTTTAAGATTTAAAATTTTAGATCTCAATGTGTTTGCTTTTAGTATTTTTAAATGTTGGTAGTGTAATAGTAGAAAATAGTGGGATTGATGATTAATTTTTGTCTATAGATTGGTTGAAAAAGAAAGTTGGCGTTGTTTGTGGATGAATTTAATCAGAGAAAAGAGAAGTATGAATAGAAGAAAAAATAAATATTAAGAAGATAAAATTACAGTAATTGAAGTATTTCAATACGTATATGTATTTTATTTAGGCTTTAATATTAAATAATATATGAATAAAACTGAAGATTGGTTAGATGACTCTTATGCTTTCATTATATTTTTGTTCCATAAATTAAAATAATGCATGTAAATGTCCAAAACAAATACACACAACTATGGCAAATTCACTCATTGTTTTTCATCGCTCAATATTCATGATTATTGTTATAGGGTTTTGCAAGGGAATAAAAAGATTTAAAAATAATTCTTTTTCCCTTGTTAATAGCAAAAAATTTTGTTTAGGTAATCATTTGTGAAAAAAAAACTATAATGTCCATATTATTAGCATAGTTAGAATTTTCAAGATGGTATTCCTATTTATTTATTGACCAATTATATCTAAAAACATTTGATAAAATACTCCCTCAAAAAATTTTGATTCACAAAAAAGATGGATATGCTATATTATTCATCTAGGGGAAAAATCATATATAAATGATGTAAATATATTACGCATGTGATTTATAATATAACAGAGATATTGAAAATGACTGTATAAACAATATGTAGCAGTTGGCTAAATTTGATAAATGAATTAATGAATCATATGATTGGCAAGAACTCATAAATGAAACTAAATACATATTATCAATTCTCAACTAAATGATGCATATTGTTGAAGTTTCGCCAAATTATTTCCTAATGGAAATAAACAAATGTCACAGATCTACAATATTGAATGATGCAAGTGATATTCTAATATCATTTTCCCTATACATAAAACTTCACTTCTTTTCTCTTTCTTTTTTTTATCCTCATTGTTTCGCTTCTCAGAAAATTCTAATTTTACTTTCTCTTCTAGAAAATCCAGCCTTATTATCTTTAAACATTATTTAGAGCATTCATATGTAGAAATTAGACTTGTGTGCAGAAATATTTCTTTCTCTTTGCAATGGATTTACTCTCCATCACTTCGACTAGAATTGATAGCAAAGAAAAGAGGAAGTGAGGAGAAAGAGAATTTTTTATACCAAAGTTGTATAAAATCTAGAAGTACAAGGGATGGAATTCAAGAAAATTGCTAGCAGAGAAGAGGAGAAAGAAGATATGAGGGAGAACACTTTTCTCCAGTACACTAATTTTGTGATGTGTATTTTGATAAAGAATGGATTTGGAGCTTAATCAACATCAAATGAAAGGTAAGATTTATTTGCTACTTTTGGTTTTCTAATGAGATTTTGATGACATTTTGTTTTTCATTTCAAATACAAGAGTTAAGAAAAAAAAAAAAAAAAAGCTCTTGAGGAAGACTACTCAATGGACGAATCTTCTGATCAAGGAGTTCCATTAGGAGAAGTTCATGATCAATATGTCATGATTTTGTGCTAACCTATTTCGTTCATTTAAATATTTGTTTTCTATAAGTCCTTGGTTAATTTAATTGCGATGCATGTAGAATAAGTTTAACATCTATAGAATATGAAGTCTAATAATTATATTGTACACCTTAGAAAGTGCAAAACCTCTAAATCATTTTTCCATTAACCCAATTTAGATGCTTATGATTTTTCCCCTTTTCTATAAATAGATGGTTATAAATTCATAGTAGACTTACCAATAGTTGTCATTTCCATTCCAATTGTTATAAAACTATAAATTGCAACATTAGAAATGAATTCACCTAAGCATATGAAGAAATTAACAATATCATTACTCAAAAATCCATTAATGATGGAATATAATGAGATTTCATATTTTTTTTGCATATCATATAAGACTCGTTTTAAGAAAATATAAGTTTTTTTTCAAAAATTACTGTAAAAGCAAGGTTTAAATGTTTTCCTTTACTTCTAATACCTTCCACAAAATGTTTGAGGAGTTAAAAAATGAATCAGCAAAAATAATGTATTTGGATTGAGTTTTTGTTTGAATGGAGTTGTATTGAAAATCGTAAAAGTGAATTACTTGTGAGAGGAGAAGTGGGACTCAGAGTGAAAAAAGTAAAAAAAAAAAATGTAGGAAAATTTTGGATTGAAAACCAATCCAAGTTGGGCCATATTACATGATTTAGTTTATTTCTAATATCTTCCACCAAAAGCTTGGGGATTTGGAAAATAAATAAGCAAAAAATGGAAAGCAAAAATTACATGATTTCCCTCTATTCATGATGCCTTCCATACTATCACAATTCTTGTATTTCTAGTTACTAGATCCGGTACTTCCAATCAAATAAATTATTTGGAACATAGAAATAAAAACTTTTGTCATATTAGTACCGAATAGTAAAGCAAACTTCGTAACTATATTTCCTAATTTAGTTGGCAAATTCGAGAAAATTTTCCCATTACTGAAGACATGTTCTCTCTTATTTTATAAACTTTGTTTTCAACTATTGCACATTCTTATTCAAAGATATTTAAAGAGTATATGTCTAAAATATACTTTAAATGAGCTGTAAATTTACAAATTGTTTAATCATCACTAATGTTCTCCACAAGTACTCTTCAAAAGAAGTTAGAAACCAATATTACCTTGAGAACAATTAAACATATTTCCTAGTTAAGATTTTTATCCAGTAGCTCAAATTTTTAATGAATACATTTTCTTTCATAAAGTATTTTAACATATTGCCAATAGTGAGTTCTTTTTAGCGATAAGTATTTCCTTTCTGTTACATTTCTAGCTAAGTCTTCTTAGTTGATCCAAAAGCACAACTTACCTTGTAAGTTCCTTGTTTGCTTGGTACAAATAAGTATTTTCCTACCTAAGAGAAGGGGTGAATTAGGTCTTTGGCTAATTTTAGAAAACTTTTTCCTTTTTTGCAAATATAGTTTGGAAGAGATTTGAGTTCTAGTTCACAAGGAGACATTCAAGTCAACACAATAAATAACCAAGTAGGGAAAGAAGAGTAAAGATCACACAAGCAATTTATAGTGGTTCGATCTCCTCAAGATCTACATCCATTACCTTGAGTCCTCACTCAAGGATCTCAAATAATTTGAATATAAAAATAGTTAAGCAAGATACAATATAGGCTTAACCAAGAAGGGTTTTACTCCACAATCTCTTTTCAATACAATAATCAAGGTTCACCCTCTCAAAAGGGTTTTGTACCCTTAAGAAAACCTTGAATACAGCAAGTAGCTGAAGTAATAGAATAGAATATTACTAACAAATTGGTAGACAAAGATAAATATAGCACCACTTCACTTTTTTATCTATGGAATCTTGAAAAATTACTTTGAAGCACAAGACAAAATAGAGTTTTTTGATATTCAAATAATTTGGAAGTATAAAGATTCTTAAAGTATTCAAAACTACTCAAAAATCTGCAGTTTATGCCTTTTATAGGATTTGACATTCAATTTCAACGTTTAAATAGCGGTTAGTAATGGCTAGTAACAGTAAAGTTTGGTCGATCGAACATAGACTACTACGTCTGAATGATCGTCTAAACTTCTCTGTTTACTAGGCTACTAGAATAAATTCGGTCGATCGAACTTGGACATATGAGTTCAAAGGGTCGTCCAAATATCTCTGAAAATTCAGCAACCAAGGTTTCAGTTCGAACATCTGAACTGGAGTCCAAACTATTCAAACTTTGTCAAAATATTTGGAAATCAACTACAATAATTTTGAAATCATTTTGGACTATATGATAGATCTTTTAAGAACTTTTGAACTGCAAGCCGTTATCAAAAACTTGGTAAATCAAGAATAATGAAAATCTTTTAAGATTGAAAACCAAGTTTTGTGCTCTCTTGTCAATTCTTTAGATTCCAAGGACAATAATTGTAATGTTTACAGGTGAATACTTATTAAGCAAGTGTAAACCTACACTAGAGTCTTCAAAACTTTCAATCCTTAGGACATGCTCTATATTCTTTAGTTCTTTGAGCACACTTGTGTTGTCCTTAGCACTTTATCTTCAAGGCAATGAGACTTCTTAGCTTCCACAATCTAAGAATCCTATCACACAACAATTACTTAAGTTAGCCTCTATCAATGTTTGTCATAATCAAAACTATAATATTTTCCCTTAGGGCTTACAAAACTAATCTGTTTTTTCTTTACTACCTTATAAAATGTATGCAATTGCTTAAAATATTGTTCTGTGATTTTTGAGAAAATTAAGACATTATCTATGTAGACAATACAAAACTCAGAGTATGCATTAAATATTGAATTCATGATATTTTAAAATTCTAACGGAGCATTTTTAAACCAAATGGCATGACATTCCATTCAAAATGTCCAAACGGTACAGTGAAAGTAGTTTTGTGGCGGTCTTCCTTTGCCACTTAGATTTGCCAAAAATCAGATTTAAGATCAAATTTAGAATAAATATTAACAAAAATTGTCCTTTTCATTAAATATATTTTATTGGGGATTGGATATTTGATTCATTGCAGTGCTTTATTGGGAGGTTTATAATTGATGACAAGTCATAGGGCTCCTCTTTCTTTTTCTGCATCATTATTGAGATAAAAAGCAGAACAGCTACAAGAAGACTTACTTGGTCTTATTATTATTTATCTATTAAAAATTGAATTCCTTTTTTGCAATTTCTATTAATTCCATATTCATTTGAATTGGTTGAGCTTGTATGGGAATCTTACCTTTATTGCAGTCTTTTATGTATGGAAGGTTTACCATGTATTGCTTTCTTTCGCAAAATGCATTAAGTAAAAGTTGAGTAAATTCATTAATTTTACTTTGACAAGTTGAAGACATTAGTTAGTTAGAAAGTCTTTGATAGTCTATGCCGATTTATATACTTGTGCTAATGCAATAAGAAGCACAAAAAAATGTCATTTTTCCTTTTTTCATTTGAAAGGTAAAATTTTGTTTTGCTATTGAATTTTTGTTTTTTGATGGCATTTATCTTTGTTTCAATTGCCTTAGTTTTGAGAAAGAAGACAACTATTTAATGATTAATAGATTTGCGACTCAATCAACATCAAATGAAGTTTGCTGCTTTTGATTTTTCTAAAGAAATTTTGATGACAATTTTTTTTTAATTTCAAATGCCTAAGCTATGAAAAAGAGGCTCTTGAGGAAGACAACTCAATGGCCAAAGATTTTCATCAAGGAGCTCTATCAGGAGAAGTTCATGATTAGTATGTCATGATTTTGTGTTAACCTATTCCATTCATATGTATATTTTTTTTCTATAAATCATTAGTTGATATAACTTGGATACATGTAGAGTAAGTTTAGCATCTATAGATTGTGAAGTCTAATGATTACATTTTCTACCTTAGCATGTGCAAAACCTCTCAATCGCCTTCTCCATTAACCCAAGTTATGCTTATGATATTTTTTTTCTTTTTTGGCAAATAGATGTTTATAAATTCTTGCTAGACTTACCAATAATTTTCATTTCCAGTCCAACTATCATAAAGCTATAAATTGCGGCATTAGAAATGAATTCATGTATGTATATATGAAGAAATTAATAATATCATTACTTAGAATTCCATTAATGACTCAATATAATGAGATTTCATTTTTTGGCATATCATATAAGAATCATTTTAAGAAAATAAGAATAAACATTTTTTCTACAAAACATATGATAAAAGAAAAAGTTAAATGCTTTCATTTACTTCTAAATCTTCCACAAAAAGTTTCAAGATTTTAAAAATGAATCAGAAAGAAAAAGTTAAGATCACATGATCTCCTTTATTCTTGTTGTTGACTCAATGGTACAATGTTCTAAGATTTTGATGACTAACAAAGCAAGATAAAATAATTTGATATTTTTGTTACTGTAATCGAATTATGAAGTGCAAGAACAAAGATGAATCATGCTGTTTGGGAAAATTCAAGATACGATCCTCTAGGGGTATTTTTGTCTTTTGCGTCTTTTGATCTTAAGTTGGCCAAAATCTTATCTTTTTTTTCTTATCTCTCTTATCTACTTAAAGGCATATATATAACCTCTTGAATCTTAAATTGTGGCTTGGCTTGGTTAGATCATTTTCACAAGTATGCAAAATTAGAGAAAGCCCAACAAGAGTTGAAGAGAGAATAGAGATAACAAGACAATAAATTTAGAGAATTCTTATGGAAGTATAAACTTCTCTTGTGTTTCCAATATTTTTCATTCACTTTCATTTTTGTTTGGTGGCAAGCACTTTATCAATCTTGCATAATCGAAGTGGGGATATTTCAGTTTTAGTTTGTAGATCTGAAGAAAAATCTCTAACGGATAGTTTGGTTGTCTATTCGGATCAAAATAGTTAGGTTTGTGCAATGTCTTAGTTTGGGTTGTGAACTTTGAGTTGTAAGTGAGTTTTTAATCGCTCCCTGATTAAAGAGATTATGTTCATTTAAAATACTCAAGGTGAGGAGTAGATGTAGCTAGGTTGCCGAACACTATGAAAATCTTTGTGTTCTTTATTTTGTGTAATTTGCTTTCATTTTATTTACTCAGTCTTATCTTGCATTTTGGAATCAGTTTGAGTTTAAATCCTTTGAAAAAGAAAATTTTTTGTGCAATGATTAGTAAAGATACAAGATACAGTGTCAAGCTGATGAAAACATGTACTTAAATTCTAGTAAATTTTCTTAAAAGAGTGTCTAAGCAAAAGTTTGTCTGTAATCTCTTTACTATTAGAACCTAGCTTGATAACTTTAACCGGAAGTCTATTTTAGCCTACTAAAGCATATTGTTCTCACTTAGCTTGATAAAAAAGCTTTTACAAAGTTAGCTCAAAAAGTTTTGTCTATGAAAAATTTGCTACAATCCAATTCACCCATCTTTAAGGCTATATCGAGACCCACAGTTGATATCAAAGCCATTCTCTTTCATTAAGGGCATAACTACTTAGAGGAGGATCTTTGACTAGTTCATTGGGGGTCATTGGTACTGGCTTGCAAAAAGAACAATCCATTTCTCGTCCACCAATCTTTAGTGGTTCAAACCATTCCTATTGGAAAACTAGGATGAGAAATTTATTCAGTGCACAGACATTGATTGTTAGAAAGTCATTATTAATAGTTCAACCATTCCAATGAAAGTTGTCGAGAATGTTAGCATACAAACAATGACTAGAAAAGTATACAAATTAATGGAAGAGCTCTAAATATTTTTCACTGTGCACTTAATGTGAATTGAGTATAGCAAAGCATCAGCTTGCAAATCTACAAAAGGAGGTGTGGGACAAACTAGAAGTCACATATGAAGGAATGAAACAGGTCAAGGAGTCCAAAATTAATATGCAATGGAGAGATTTTGAAATGTTTAGTATAAAACTAGATAAAAGTGTCACTTCTTTGAACAACAGATTCACTGACATAGTGAATTCATTAAAGATACTTGGTAAAGAATTAACCAAGCAAGAACTTGTGAAAAAGATTCTCATACCATTGATTGAAAAATAGGAAACCAAAGTGACAATTCTTTGTGAAGCTAAAGATGTGTGGGGGTGTTCATTGGTTCGGTTTGAAGAAAAATTGTTTCACTATTTGGAGAAAATTTTATTTTTCAAAATTTTTTAAGAAACCAAACCAAACCTTATAAGCATTGAAACTGAATTTCTCTAAATAGAAATAAATTTGGCTTGAAGAAAACTGAAATTTGGAAAAAATTGAAATGGCCATAGATAAAGAAGAATCTAGTCTAGTTTTGGCCCATTAAGTCCTAAAAAATTCAACATTCTTCTCATTAGTCCAAATACAACAAGTACAACAATGATTGAATTACATAATTAATTCAACAACTACAATTAAGCAATCTCATAAAAAACTATAATTAAACAAAAGTCTCATATTGATGTTCAAAGCAAAGTTGAAATGTAATTCCTCTTCTATAACTTCACAAATACAATTCAACTAAAGAAAAATAAGGACTAGAAGAATTAATGCTATGGAAATCAAACACAGCTTGGACTAAGGCAATACATCCCTGGAGTGCACTTATTGCATGGTTATAGCTACTTGCTCACAAATTCTAAGAATGATAATGCAAACCCGACAAACCTGAAACAACCACTTTGTATAAATAATGCAAAAGGTTTGTGTGCATCTAATCCACATTTCTTAGCAGAAGAGGAAGGATCAAATTAGCACTTAGCTAAAAAACTTCTCACATATAAGCAAAATTGATAGAAAGAAAGAAGGAAAAGACACTTGCCAACATGTCCATCAAGACTCAACTATTCAAATGACAAAAGAAAAAGGGTCAAATTGTAAAATGAAATAACAAAAGAATAGTGCATTTGAGAAAAAATAATCAAATTTCAAAAATCAAATGACAAAAAAATAGTGAAAATATACTAGTATACCTTGAAAGCTTTAATCTTCAAAGATTAAGAATTGTTGATTCATGAACATCCTTGTCAAATTCTGATAAAGACATGAAAACAAATAGTCAAATGATAAATTAAAACGTAAGTAAATGACAAAAAACTTGAATATTTAAAAATGACATTACTAATATCCATTCTTTTAAGAAAATCAATATCTTCTTCAATCCTAACTGAATATGCTTAATTCGGTAGCTAATCTCTAGCACACATAAAGAATTGCAACATCCTATGAGTTAATGAACTCCTAAACGTATCAAGAATCCGACCTCCTATACTAAAAGCAGATTCAAAAGCAATAGTAGAAACAAGAACAACCAATATATCAGTATCACAATCCATTTTAGTAAGGATGGAAAATTTTGGAGCATTTAACTTCCACCACTTCAAGATGTCGAACTCATCCTCTCCCTTTTCACTCTCTTCTTCAAGATACTTGTCCAATTCACTTTTGTTATCAATCTCTCACTCTTTCTTGTGCATATTATAGTCATGCCTACTATCTATCCCCAAAGAACACCTTTTCAATGGTGGGGAACATGAATCCTGTGAATGAGAATGACTTGAAATTGAAGTAGAGGAGATACTTGAAGATGAGGTCAATGGAGATGTATGACAATGAAACACTTGGCAAGAACTTAACTTCCTATACTCAAAAAGAACATAGAGCCCTTCCTTTATACCTTGTTCCCAATATCAATATTCTTTGGATACATTCTTTCAATATCTTATTTAACATAATCAAATTTATACTGAGGATCAAGAATGATCGCATAAAAGAGAATGAAATTCAATTTTCAGAATTTTTCCAATATTTTTTATACTTTTCTTTCATTCTTTTTGCCATTTGACTCAACTGAACATCATCACTATCTTCCCATGTCCTCAGTACTTTTGACACATCACTGAGTTCATGAACCACTTGATTAGAAGTCACAGATAATGAACCTAAAATTTGCAATGTTAATTCATAAAAATGTTCCAAAAAATTCACAAAGTGTGAAATGTTATCCCAATAATCATCACAAGGAATCCTATCATTCTCAATTTCTAGGTCAATTCTATAACGTGGATCTAGATCTTCAAGCCTTTCAAATGCTTTTTCAAGCATCAAAGTTGTGTCTAACGTCAAATAAGTTGAATTCCACCTAGTTGGAACATCCAAACACAACATCCTTTTACTTTTAATTTTTTTTATTTCAACACTCTCCTTGAACTTCCTTAACCTACTTGAGATTGTCTTATATATCTAATTACTCCATGAACACAAGAAATAGAAGGTACCATTTCTTTCAAAGCATTGGTCATAACAAGATTTATTATGTGAGCCAAACACCTCATATGAAGATATTTTTGCCCAAGCAAACAAGTTCCTCAATTAGATAACCTTCTCTTCAAGTAATTAATAGCAACATTATTTGAATTGGATTTGTCAACAGTGATTGTAAAGTCATGTCGCTCCCTTAATCAAGTAAAAATTTCCACCCTTTTTCCAACAGCCACATCTTTATGACTATCAATTGGACGAAAATCTAAAACTTTCTTGTGCAATACCTAGTCATCATCTATAAAATGAGTAGTGAAACACATGTAATTAATTATTTGCTCATAAGTCCAACAATCGGTGGTGAGACTAATTATTTGGTTTGAATTTTTGAAGAAAACTCTTCAATTTTTCTTTTTCTTCCAAATACAAATCATAACAATCTTTTGTAATAGTACTACGAGATGAAATTCGAAAATAGATATGCAATAGACATCAAATGTCTAAACCCTTGCTTTTCAATAAAATATAAAGGTAGTTCATCCACAATAACCATATATGCACAAGCCTTCCTAGTATCATCTCGATTAAATCTCCAACTAACCATTGAACCAGATTTAGTATTGAAAATTATTGCTGCTTTAATTGAGTTGCATTAGCAGGATTGTGGTGTGGGTTTTTCATGTAACTAGTCATGTGATTCTTTAATGTACTATTCCATGTGTATAAGAACTCGCTTAATATTCATACTTACCATAGTTGCAAGATGCTTTTCGTTCTCCGTCATCATTTTTGAATTTGGTGAAATGCAACCAAACATTAGAACAAGGCTTCATTTTTCTTTTTTTCTTTTTTTGCTTCTTCACACTGGGGCTACAGGAATTTGATTCTTGGTGGCTTGGGGGATGACTCATATTATGTTCTTCATTATTTCTTATGCTCACAAATGAAATCTCTCTTTCAGAGCTATCTACTTGATTTGACATCCTATTAGTAACATGAAAACAAAGAGAAATTAGAGAGAATAAAAAAGGCAAAGTACTTGAAGAAAATTGTCTGTTCTTAAAGAAAAGGAAAAAAGAATAGAAAATTTATGCATGAGGAATTAATAAAAAAATTTGTATGTTAAAAAATTTGGGTACTACCAAATTAAGTTATGAACAGACTGCACACTTAGATAAAATGTGATGCTTTAGAACCACGGTTACTCAAGAAAACATGGAATTTTAAGGAAGCTCCAAATGGTATCTTTATTTTATAGTAGATATACATTACTAAAAGTCGAATTCTAAAACTAGGAAATGAAAGCTCAATAAGAAAAAAAGTAGGAAATTGCTAAATCATCTCCATTTGCAACATGGGCTTTATACATATTTTAGTTTACAAAACCATAAACATTTGGAAAGTCAGAATAATGCAACTAAATATGCAAACCACATTTTATCTCCCTTTTCTTTTTTTAGGCAAAAATTTATCTTATGTCATAATATGATTATGTCCCGATTGATTAATATTACAAAAAGAAGGCTAATCCAAAATCAAGTAGTAATAATCAATATATAAGGCCCATCGTTTGGTACTCTCATTTTTCCCAAGCGTCAAAATTGTTAAAACTCATGATGAACAAAATTCTAAAGGGAAATAAGCTAAAAACTCAAAGGCGGAGTAAATATTCTACAAAACTAATCAAAGGCATGAAGAACTGAAACTTAAAAGATATATACACATTATGACAGGATATCAACAATTTGCTAAAATAAAAAAAAGGGGAAATTCCAACATAACCCTGAGCAAATTCATAATTCAATTTGAATCTTTAAACAAGGGAAACAATAAACGGCTGTTCACTGGAAAGGAAACCCAAAATTTGTTCAAAAAACATTTTCATTTGGACATTTTATATGCGTAAAACATCTCTTCAAAGGTCTAAAAGTCAATTCATGAAAGATACAATATCAAAACAAATAGCAGAATGCATATATGTATACTAGAAAGATTAAAAAGCACAAAGATTCTTCACGAATTGTGATTGGAGAAGTATCTTGCATAGCTCTCCAAAAATGAATTTCATAAGTTACATGTGAATCTCGAATCCTTGATTGTTTGAGAGAGTTGCTTTTGAGAGTTAGTAGGAACTTCAAAGAATTTCACAAGTACTAAAATTCAGGGGTGTCGGCAGGAGCTTGATCGCTTGAGAGAGTCATTAGTTAGAGATGAAAACTAGCAGCGACAGCTAGTAGGAGGAAGAGAAATGAAGGAAGTTGAGAGGAACGAAAATTAAGTGTGTTTTCTGTACTTTGAAGTGAACAAAACCTTATCTAGTTTAACTTTTTTTAAAAAATTGACTAAAGTCAACTAAGGCTAATTATTTTTTAAAAAAAGAAAAAATGAAATTCGATTTTTCAGTTTGGTTCGGGTTGGAAAACTCCAGCACGAACCAAGATATTATTTGGAGATGCTTAAGCTGAACTGAATTGAATATTTTTTAGAGAAAAACCGAACCAAAAACTGAATTAAAGTTCAGCTTGGTTTGGGTTTTTGGTTTTCTCCAAATAGTGAACACATCTAAAGATCTGACAAGATTTAGATATGATAAGCTAATCGGCTTTTTGTATACTCATGAAACGATGATGACCTGAAGAAAAGAATACCCTCATGAAAGAAAGAAAAGAAGTGACCTCGCTCTTAATATGTCATCCAGTGATGATGACGATGATGGAATTAAGTGAAATTGGTGATGATGAGTTTGCCTTGCTAGCAAGAAAGTTCAAGAAGTTTTATAAGAAAATCAATAGAAACTTCAAAAAGTTCAGCAAGAAAAGTTCTCAAGCTAAGCAGGAAACTTAGCCTAAGAAAGATGAAAATGAGATTATATGTTAGTATACAAACCTAGTCATTAGGATAGCTGTCATAAATTGAAGAAGAAGTCCAAAAGAGATAAGTCAAAGAAGGCAATGGTTGCTGGAACATGGAGTTATAGTGAATCGTCAAGCTCAAGTGATGATGAAGAAACATTCGAGAAAGCCAACATATGTCTGATGGCTCTTGAAGATGGTGAAGGATGCAACAAGAAGGTTGACAAGGAAAAAAAAGGAAGTCATTCAACCTGAAAAGAAGAAACAAGAGGTCTATCTCTTTGTCTCTACTCACTATAAGGAACTGGAAGATACATATGATGAGCTTTACACTGAGTACGTGAATCTTTCAATTAAATATGTAAAACATAAAATAGATTTCAAGGCTTTGAAATCTAAAAAATAAGTGCTACAAATTGAAAATTATGAAGCTAATATTTATGAAAGTTCTCAAGCTTATTATTCTTAATCTCTTATAAAATTTCCCGACTTCTCTTTGGGCAAAACTTGAAAAGAATTAGATGAAGCCTATTGTGAAATGAAAACTTTGAAAACAAGTTGATAGACTGACAAAGGACTTAGCTCAATTTACTAAAGGAAGAGAAAATCTAGAAAAACTTATTCGAAATCAAAGGCTCACAAATGAAAAATATGGATTAAGATACAACTCATTTTTAGAACATAGATAGGTCAGAACTCGATTTGTAAAGGTCACTGAGTGCTTCACTCGTGGTCAAAATGGACACCATGTGAAATTCTATCAAAACAAAAAAAAATCATTTTTCAAGCTAAACTAATTTAGAGATCAAAAATTTCTCAAGCTAATTCATCTGCTAACCTGATAGGACACAATTCAGTTTTGGTGCCTAAATCTAAATAATTTGTGATGCAAGTATGCCACAAGAGCAAGGTTGATTATAGTTTGTATATATATCTGTTAGCCCTATGGGCAAATCATGAGGTTATGATTAAGTTTTGATTAATGACAAACATTGATGAAGACTAATCTATATGTCATATGTGCGATAGGATTGTTAGATTAAGAAGTATGAAGTCTTATTGCCTTGAAGCAAGAAGTGCTAAGAACAACTCAAGTATGATCAAGGATCAAGAATGTAGAGCATGTCCTATAGATTGAAGGCTTGAAAGACCTTAGTGTAGGTTTACACTTGCAAAATAAGTATATCTTTTGTAAACTCTACACTTGTTTGTCTTGGAATCTATTGAATGCATAAGAGAGCATAAAACTTGTTTTTGAATCTTAAATATGTTTGAGTGAACTTTTGATTGATAAATGTGTTTTAAGTCTAAAATGATCTTAAGTAATCTTTGTATGATCAAAGAGTTTTGATAATGATTCTTGAATCTAAAAGTGTTTAAACAATTTATCTTTTCATACAAAATGTTTTCAAACTTAGTGAAGTTACAATTCAAAATGATTTTACCAAGTTTGAACATCAAAAAATGGCTACTGTACTTCCAGAAAAATTCGGACGCAAGTTCGGATGCAAAGAAAAAAAATTTGGTCGTCCGAATTTTCCCTGCCAGTATGGTTACTGTTTTTCCAGAGAAATTCGGACTCAAGTTCGGATGCATGAAGAAAAATTCGGTAGTCCGAATTTTTCCAGAAAACATGTAACAGTAAAATTCGGACGCAAGTTTAGACGCACAAGAAGACATTTGGTCGTCCGAATTTTCTGAAACTAGCCGTTTTATGACTGTTAAAACTGATTTTTAAACTCTATAAAAACCTTAAACTCTAGAATTTTTGTAAGTTTTGAATATCTGAGAAATTTAAACATTCTAAATCATTTACAATCATCAAAGCTCTCTTTTGTCTTGTGCTTTCAATTGATCATTCAAGATTCCAAAGACAACAAAGTGAAGAAGTGCTACATTGTGTAATCATCTACCAAGAAGTGGTAGCATCTCATTCATTCTTCATTTTAATTCTGTTTTCTACTTGCTCAATATAAGGTTATCTTGTAACGTAAAATCCTTTTGATAAGGGTGAGCCATAGACTAGATTAATCAAGGTTGTAGTGTAAAATCTATGTGTGGATGAACCTTGAGTAGATTGGTCTTTAGGTTGTTTTTAGATATAAAATCCTTGTTTAAGGTTGAGCCTTGTTTGTAGAATTGCAATAGAGGTTGTGAGAGTAAAACCATTGTATGGTGAGTCTCTTATGTAATTGTTGAACTTGAGCATATAGTAGATTGTTTGAAATCCTTGAGAAGATCGAACCACTATAATTGCTTGTGTTCATTGCACTTGATTTTTTTACTGCCTTGTTATTGATTTGATCATTCTCTCATTAAGTTAAGTAATCATAATTTGTACCAACTAAGTTTATAAAGGAAATAGTTTTTGAAAATTAGCCAAAGACCTAATTCACCCCCTCTTAGGTCTTTCAATATCGATAGTGGTTACTCAAGGCATACGATGGGTGATGCAAAGTTCACTCACTTACAGAAACAAGATTTTGAAAGTGATACCTTTGGAGATAGTAGCAAAGGAAATATTATTGGATGTGGCACAATTGGGACAAACCCATGCATCAAATGTCTCATTGGTAAATGGATTAAAATATAACTCGTTGATGCTAGTTAATTTCGTAATAAAAACTTGAAAGTTGTATTTGAGCCTAATCATTGTGAAGTGTAAAAAATGCATGATGATCACGTTGTATTTGTTGGTGAAAGAATTGGAAATGTTTACATGATAAATGTTGATAGCTTGCTTGTTTATGAAAATATGTATTTAGCTTTTTTGCCTAATGATACTTGGCTTTGGCATGAGGGACTTGGCCGTGCTAGTATGCATCTTATTCATAAACTGTTTAGAAAATAACTTGTTAACAAACTCCCAGAGCTAAAATTTGAAAAAAAAACAATGTGTGTGATGCATGCTAGCTTGGTAAATGACTAGAAATCTGAAAGAGTTGTGTCTACATCTAGACCTCTTGAGTTGCTTCCTTTTCGTTTGTTTGGTCCTGGTACACCTTCAATTTTGGGTAGCAATTCTTATACTTTTGTTATAGTAGATGATTTTTCTAAACTTTCCTTGACCCTCTTCCTAGCTCGAAAAGACAAGACATTTGATTAGTTTGTTGGTTTTTGCAAGAAAGTCTAAAACTAGAAAGGACACAGTGCGATGGCCATTAGAAGTGAACATGAAATAGAGTTTTAAAATAAAAAATTTGAAGAATTCTGCAATCAAACTGGAATCAACATCTAAGCTCCAAGGACGTTACATCAAAATGGAATCGTTGAAATGAAAAACAAAACAATGCAAAAGATGGCTAGAACAATGTTAAGTGATAGCAAGCTGCCAAAGTACTTCTATGCTGAAGTTATAAACCTATATGCTACATTCTAAATAGAGCTTTAGTGAGATCTTCACTAAAGAAAACATCATATGAGCTATGAAAAGACAGAAAACCCAACATTGGTTACTTCAAAGTCTTTAGTTGTAATGCTTCATTTTGAACATTAAGAAGGACAATTTGGCTAAATTTGATGCTAAAGTTGATGAAGGAATATTCCTTAGGTATTTAGAGCATAGCAAAGCCTACAAAATCTTGAACAAGAGGACTCTTGCAGTGCAAGAATCCATACATGTGACATTTAGTAAAGCCAACCTAAAAGATGAAAAGGATAATCTACTTGAAGATCTTACTGTTAAAATGACCAAGTTGAAAAAGAGAAAGTGATGAAGCAAAGGATGAGAATCAGCCTGAAAATGATCAAACATGAGAAACTGGAAATCAGAGAGATCAGCCTAAAAATGTTGAGCCATAACTATATTAAACATTAATTCTCAAGCTAATCTGAATAGCCTATCAAAGGAATGAAGATACCATTGATATCACTCTAAGGAACATCTCTTGGCAGATCCCTCACACAAGGTACCCATAAGAAGCCAACTAAGAAAGATGATGAGAATTGTGGCATTTGTTTCATAGAATGAGCCAAAGAAATGTGAGGATGTATAGGATGATGAAAATTGGATGATTGCAATGTAGGAAGAACTGAATTAATTTGAAAGAAACAATGTTTGAAAACTAGTTCCTAGACCAAAGCATCAATCTATTATCGAAACCAAATGGGTCTTCAGGAACAAGCTTTATGAGAATGAAAATGTTATCAGAAACAAAGCATGGTTAGTAGCTCAAGGTAACAATTAGGAGGAAGGTATAGATTTTGATAAAACTTTTGCACCCATTGCTAGATTGGAGGCAATTAGAATGTTGTGTGCGCATGTTCCAAAAGCTTCTTACTTTACCAAATGGATATGAAGGGTGCATTTTTAAATAATTTTTTAAATGAGAAAGTTTATGTTGAACAACTACCATGATTTGAAAGTTTTGAAAAGCTAAACACTGTTTTCAAGCTAACCAAAATGTTGTATGGTATGAAACAAGCTTCTAGATCTTAGTATGAAAGATTTAGCAAATTTCTACTAAAAAATGTTTTTGCAAGAGAAAAGGTGGATAAAACTTTGTTTGTGAAAATTCACTCTCATCCAACTCTAATTATTCAAGTGTATGTGGATGATATCATTTTTGGAGTTACTAATGAAAGATTGTGCAAGGAGTTTGTTAGCTTAATGCAGGGAGAATTGAAATGAGTATGATGAGTGAGTTAAAATTTTTTCTTCGACTACAAATTGGACAACTTGAATATGGAATTGCCATTTGTTAGTCCAAGTATACGAAGGAGCTATTTAATGAAATTTGACATGACAAATGCAAAACCAAGCAAGACTTCAATGAGCTCCACTATAAAATTGGATCAAGATGAAAAAGGAAAAAGTGTCAACAACATGCTATTCAGAGGTATGATCGAATCTCTACTTTACGTCACTGCAAGCCAACCTGATATTCACTTTAGTGTCTGTTTGTCTGGTCATTTTCAACTAATCCTAAAGTGTCTCATCTGTTGCCATGAAAAGAATTCTTAGGTATCTTTTGGGAATTCAAGACTTATGTCTATGGTACCCAAAAGACACTTCATTTGATCTGTTGGGATATAGTGATATATATTTTATATGTAATTGAGTGGATAGAAAAAGCACCTTAGGAACTTGTTAGTTTATAGGACATGTGTTGGTTTTTTGTGCTAGTACGAAACAAACATCCATTAGCTTGTCAAAGCAGAGGTTGAATACATAGTTTTTGGAAGCTATGTTGCACAAATTATATCGATCAAATATCAGTTTGAAGATTTTGGATTAAGGTATGATCATATCACCATTTTCTGTGACAAGACAAGTGCAATTAATCTTACCAAAAATCCCAGTCAGCACTCTCGAGCTAAACTTATTGAGATCAGACATCATTTTATTAGAGAGCATGTTGGAAACGACACTGTTGAGCTAATCTTTATTCCATCAGAAAAATAGCTTGCAGGTATTTTTACCAAATCCTTGTGTGAAAAATATGTTTTGCAAAATTAGAATGAATTTGGGTTTGATGCATCTCAGGTAGTGACTTTAAATTGCTTTTGTTTATATATGTGTCTTTTTACCTTTGTTTTATGTGTGTATTTATCTTTTAAGTTGATTTTGTGCCTCCCCTGAACTTATATATATATTAACTATGCTTGAATAGATTTGAACTTTGTTTGAAAAAGTAAGAATGATATTGGCTTATCTATACCTTGTGTTTTTTGAATATTTAGGGAAAAAGGTGGTTTGCTTTTTTGTATAGTGAAGTGATGTGATCTTACTTTATTTTCTATCACATTTTTCTCTTTCACGTGTCAAAACTTGTATTTTGTGTTTGACCTAGGATTCATTGGCATAAAATAAGATTAGATAAAATATCTTAATTTGAAAATGCATGACCGATTGATCTCACTACTAGTCTCTCTTTCTTGTATAAAAAGTCACTTCGGCTCCTATGCAGTCATATAGGCATCTGAACACATCTTTTCAATTTGTATATTGCAAGGTCCTCTAAGTCTCTTTCTTCATTGATATCTAGCATTCTCTCTCTTTAAGTGCATCTTGAATCCCAAAAAGAGTCTCTTTGTTCTGCATCTGACTTCAAGCACAGAAAACTTTCCCCTTTTTAGTGCTCTATCTATTCTTGAGCATTTTGTGAAATCTAACTCTTTGTTCATAAAATTTTTGAATCTTTCTTGAAACTACTCTTTGATTCTCATAAAACCTATGGCATTTAAGCATAAGAAACTGAAAAAGGCATCTTTCATTATCTCATCAGAGTCAATTTTTGAGAAGCACCAGAGAATAAAAAAGGGAATGGAATTAGATTTTGAAAGGAAAAGTCATGGTTAAGCTTGAGAAAAAGGAAAAGAAAGAAAAGCCCAGAAAGTTGATTCCAAACCGCATAGATGATATGGACACTATTAATTGGAAATACTATGCTGATTCAAGTCTACCATTCAAAAAAATTGTTAGCCATAAGGGTAAATATTATATTTTTGATTAATAGCAAATGTTGATAAAAACAAAGTGATCTCACTGCCTTGAAGCTAATGTGAAAAGGACATCTCAAATCAGGTTATTCAAGTTTGAAGTGGATGTGAAGTGATTAAAGGCATTGAGGATCTAATAGTGTAGGATGCTATATATTTTATAGGTATATCTTTGTAAACCCTACATTTTTTACATTTGGAATCTAAGTAATACTTGTGGTAGCACAAAACTTTCTCTAACTTGGTTTTGAGCTTTAAAAGGCATTGATATTTCTTGAATTACCAAGTGTTTGATAATGACTTAGGACTCAAAAGATTTTGATTGACTTATCTTGTAATCCAAAATTTTTTCAAACTTGTTGAAGATCAATGTCAAATGATTCAACAAAGTTTGGAAAAGTTCAAACTTCAATTAGGAATTCTGAATTATGTCTTGGCTACTGAATTTCTAGTGAAATTCAGACGCAGAGGTTCAAATTTGGTCGACCAAATTACACTATTACTGGCCATTATTTGAAAGTTCGAATTGAATTTCAAATCTTATAAAAGGCATAAAAGTTAGATTTTTCACAACTTTTGAACACTTTGAGAAGTTTTACATTTCAAAATCTTTAGAACATCAAAAGTTATCTTTTGTCTTGTGCAACATGTAACTATTCAAGATTCCAAAGATAAAAAGGTGAAATGGTGCTAGCATTTGTCATTATCTACCAAGTTGCTAGTAATATCTTTCTTTATTCTCTCATCTACTTGTTTATTCATGGTTGTCTTGAAGATATAAAACCATTTTAGATAGGGTGAACCTTGATTATTGAATTGTGAAAAAGGTTGTGGTGTAAAACCCTTAGTGGGTGAACCTCAAGCTAAATAAGCGGAAGTTAACAGAAAAGGAAAGGTGAAGAAAAGTACTCAGAGTGAGGCTATTAAGAGTTTTATGGAAAGTAAAAAGAAAAAACTTGGAATTAAGCCCATTGTAGTAGAAGATAACCCCACTAGTGAAAAAGACTGAGAAAAGATTGATAAGATAGTGAGAGAAATTGGACAAAAAGGAAAGAATCTGTCTAAGGAAGGTACTGTGTGCTTAAGTCTCTCCAAAATCTCTTCTCAAATTGCTTTTGAAAACACTGCAATTGGTAACCTATTTTGAATTTGAACTTTTTAAGAATGAGTTTTTTCAAGCTAAAATATTTTTGGGTTGATTCTAAAAATACCCTTGTACGTTTTTTGAAGTGTTAATTAAATACATGCACTTTTAATTTTGACAATTTTATACCTAATTTAGAGTTCCGTCCAAATGATTTAAACCAAGAGTAGATGCAAATAATGAATGCCCTAAAGGTCGTCCCTAAAAAAGGCATGTGTTTCTGACTTTGCCCCCAAATCAAGTATTTTTCTTTAATTTTCTTTTCAAAATAGGCTCTTTCACAATCCTTGTAAATAATTTTTGCAATCATGCCCTCATTTTTAAAAGTTATTAATTTTATGCAATTTCAATTTTCCCTTTATTACTTTTTTAACAGACAAATTAAATAATATTCTATGGTTGATTGAAAAAGTCTTATGCTAGGGGAACATTTTAATAAGTAATATGAAGCCTCTTTTGTTTTTCTCCTTCATCCTCTCTGGTTGGCACTTGATAAAAAACATAAGCAGTAGTCAGTCCATTACCGCTTGTCGTCTTCCATCTCTCTCTCTCTCTCTCTCTCTCTCTCTCTCTCTCT
Organism: Rauvolfia tetraphylla; assembly: GCA_030512225.1. NCBI lineage: Eukaryota > Viridiplantae > Streptophyta > Magnoliopsida > Gentianales > Apocynaceae > Rauvolfia > Rauvolfia tetraphylla. The sequence continues at coordinate 1,591,507 of JAJQKT010000053.1, forward strand.
CTCTCGTGCCCTACCACCATAGTAAAATTTCTTCCTTTTCTCTTCTTCCACGTTCTCATAAAAATCTAAACAACCAAGACCATGAAAGAAATTACATAAACAAACTTGAAAGTGTTCTAGCTGTTGACTATTCAAATATTGTAGAGGGAGAGTTTGAGTAGTTCGGTATGGAACCACAACCATAAATTAGAAAGAGATAGAGGGTAAGAGAAGTTCAGAGGGAGAGTTTGAGAATGAGGCAATGGCAACAACAAAATATAGTGGCTAAGAAGATGTGATTGTGAGGGATAGAGATGCTGGGAGAAAGCAATATGATTAGGGAAGGAAGACAGTAGAGCATGGGTGGTGACATAGGGCTATTGGCTAAGAAAAGAGGAGGGAGAAAATATAGGCGACAGAGAAGATGGGTAGTAACCGTCGATAAGGGAAGAGGAAGGAGAGAGAGAAGCAGCATAAGGAATAATAGAGAATGGGTGGTGGCGACTAAGGTTTTTGAATGAAGAAGATAATATAAATTGGGGTTTGGATGTTAGGACAATCTTCTAGAAAAATAATTAAATGAAAGAAAATATGATTTGAGGGCATATTTGGCAAGAAATTTTGTATTTTTAAAAAAATTAAAATTTCAAACTATCATTAACTTTTCGATAGAACCCTAAATTGGGTACCCAATTATCAAAATTAAAGGTATAGTTATTCAATTGACAATTGGACATGAGTTCAGGAGTGTTTTGGAAATTAACCTAATGTTCTTCAAGCTAACTACTCAGATTTACAAAATCTAGAGGCAAGTCATACTAACAGTGACAACTCACAATGCACTTTTTAGCGCGACTGTTTTACTTTTTAGTAAAGTAATTTAAATTTCCCAGAATTGCACACATTTGGCTAAAGTGTATTGAACTATTTTTTGAAACAAAAAAAACTTTTAACAATTTCAGTAAATTTCATTTCAGCTAAAGTCAAACATGTCCCCTGACTATCTTGGCTTTGTAAAAGATGATTATCAAAAGAAAATCTAAGATTCTTGATGATGCTTTACAGAAAAGCATCTTGACATTGTTTAAAGCTGATCATCATTAAATGCAACTAGATTTTATTTGATCTTAAGTGAACTGAAATTTCATCTTTTCACCTTATCTCTCTTATCTACTCAAAGGTATATATGTAACCTCTTCACTCTCAAATTGTGGCTAGGCACAAGTGTGCAAAAATGGAGAATCCCAACAAGAGTTGAAGAGAGAAGAGAGAAAGCAAGAGAAGAACTTTAGATAGTGCTTATTGTGTTGTAAATTTCTCTTGTATTTTCAATTTTTTTTCACTCATTTTCGTTTGTGTTTGGTAGCGGGCACCGTATCATCTTGCATAATCAAAGTAGGGATACTTCAATTTCAGTTTGTAGATCTGAAGCAAAATCTATAAGGGATAGTTTGGTTGTCTATTTGAATCAAAATAGTTGGGTTTGCATAATGTCTTAGTTCGGATTGTGAACTTTGAATCGTAAATTAGTTTTTAATCTCTCCCCAGTTAAAGAGGTTTTATTTAGTGGTAATTCTCAAGATGGAATCCTTGGAGAATGGATATAGGTAGGTTGTCGAATCACTATAAAAAAACCTTTGTATATTTTATTTTGTGTCATTTGCTTCATTTTGTGCAATGATTAGTAAGGATACAAGGTATACTTCCAAACTAATAGGAACATGTACTTAAACTCCAACAAATTAGACCACAAGATAAGTCATTTAAAACTTTTAAACTATAAGCCATTATCACACACTTGGTTTTTCAAAGAATGATGAAAATCTTAGGTTCATAACCAAGGTTAAAAGTGGTATGTGCTACCATATGTAATGCATAGACTCCTAATGCAAAAGGTGTAGGTTTTACAAATATATATATATATATATATAATAAGTGTAACCCTATACTATTAGATCTTCTATGCTTTCAATCACTTGACATCCACTTAAAACTTCAAGCACTTATCCTCATTTGAGATGTCCTTTTTACTTTAGCTCCAAGACAATGAGATCATATTGCTTCTATAATCCAAGAACTCCTATCACACAATAATTATACAAGTTATCCTCCATCAATGTTTGTCATTAAACAAAATACAAGATTTGCCTTTAGAGCCAACAAAAATGGATTGAACCAATTTTTTTGGACTAAATACAAAATTGCAATTATATTAGTCATGGTTCAGTTGTTTGGTCATCCCCAAGTAGTACGTACCCCTTGTCATTCCTGGCTACTCCATTAGTTTTGATTTGAAGAGGTATAAAGATACAATGAATAATCTTCGATCAAGGAGAGAGCTACTGAAGTAACTATTGCAGTGAAATCCTTCATATTCTTAAGAAAACAAAGCCATCCTCATTGATCTAGAAAGTTGATTCCTTTGAATGCATAATTTGAAAAGAAATGATCGAATTAACAGATTCATTCAGACACTAAATCTAGATACCAAAATGCCCTTATGATCCAAGAATTTATATCCATATCTCAGGCACATGCAAGAAGTTATGGGTATCTACATATAATTGAAACTCTTTCACTATTCTATGTGTTACAAGCAAGAGAGATATAGCCCTCAGAGTTACATAATAGGATATAAATAAAAAATAATCTTGCAAAAATGAACAAGTTCATCAAAATCAAACTTAGCTTGCTATTCGACAAAGTTATTGGAACAAGCAAGTAAACTTATCTCAGAAAAGTAGAATCCAAGATACATAACCTATATATCAATACAGCCATAAAATGAAACAACCCATAATATTTGTCACTCTTTTTAATTGGCCAGCATACTTTGATGGAACTTTTTGTTCTTAATTGAGATCTACCAACTTCCTAATGAATTTTTAGGCTTTCGCCAGCTACTAAATAAGCATACAATTAAAACCAAATCATATTAAAAAAGGCACATATAGTTCCATAAAAACTAGATTCCATAGAATGTAAAAGCAAAACATAAAAATTCAAAAAGTGTGGCTTCTTGAAATGCTATACCCTGAACCTGTAATAGTGAAACAATATGATCAAATAATGAGAAAGAAAAAAGAGAAGAAAAAGACCCCTGTAAGACCTAAGAGGGGGGATGAATTAGGTATTTGGTTAATTATCAAAATCTTTTCCCATTTTACAAATCCTTTGCCTTAATAAAAGCTCTTCTTTAAATTTACAAACTCCAAGTTTATATGTGATTTGTTAGCCCTAAGGGCAAATCATGTAGTTTTGATTAATGACAAATATTGATGAGGACTAATATGCTTGTATGTTGTGATAGGATTTTTGGATTGAGAAGGAAGCAAGTCTCATTGACTTGGAGCTAGCAATGCATGAACAACTCAAATATGTCAAAGTGATTAAAGATTGAAGAGTTTGTTCAAGATTAATGAAGGCTTTGAAGACATGAAGTGTAGGTGACATGTGGTTAATAGGTAAATATTGTAAACCCTACACTCTTAAGTCTTGGAATCTATGAGTTGCAATTGAGAGCACAAAACTTGATTTAAATGTTTTCAATGGTTTTGAACTTACCTAAATTATCAAGTTTTCATAAATGGTTTTTGCACATAAAAGGTCTTTAATGACTTATCTTTAAGGCTAGAATGTTTTCCAACTTGTTTGAATTGATTTGAACATGTTTTGACAAAGTTTGAAAAATTCGGATGCAAGATTCGGACGCAGTCCAAAAATTCGGTCGTCCGAATTTTGTAGCAAAAGTTTGCTACTATTCTTCCAGAGAAATTCGGAAGAAGATTCGGACGCAGCCAAAAAAATTCGGTCGTCCGAATTTTGGTCTTCAGCATGGTTACTGTTCTTCCAGAGAAATTCGGAAGAAGATTCGGACGCAGCAGGAAGAATTCGGTCGTCCGAAAAATTCGGACGCAGAATTCGGTCGTCCGAATTTCCTGAAAGTAGCCGTTAACTAGCCGTTTTATGAACGTTTTAACAGATTTTCAAATTCTATAAAAGCCATAAACTCCAGATTTTTTAGTAGAACTTTGAACTTAACAAATCTTACATTATCCAACTTGTTTTACATCAAATTGAATTGAAAAGCTCTCAAATTGCCTTGTGCTCAAAGATTGAAATTCAAGATTCCAAAGGCAACAAAGTGTGAAGGTGAAACATTGTGTAATCATCTACCAACAAAGTGGTAACATCTTACACACTCTCTTTTCTTATCTCAATTGTGTTTTCTACTAGCTAATTGCAAGGTTATCTTGTGACATAAAACCCTTTTGTGGAAGGGTGAGCCATAGACTAGATTAATCAAGGTTGTAGTGTAAAACCCGTGTGAGGGTGAGCCTTGGATTAGATTAGTCTTGAGGTTGTCTTTAGATATAAAATCCTTGTGGAAGGGTGAACCTTGCTTGTATAATTACTAGAAGAGGTTGTGAGTGTAAAACCATAGTGTGGTTAGCCTCTTATGTAATTGTTGAATTTGAGCATATAGTGGATTGATTGAAATCCTTGAGTGTGGACTCAAGGTAGTGGATGTAGATCTTGGAGAGATCGAACCACTATAAATCGTGTGTTCATTTGTTTATAGCTTTACTTGTTTACATACTTATGTTATTCTTATTTGTTCTTAGTTGTTGATTGATTGGTTGTGAATTTATTGTTTGATCATCTTGTCTCAACCATTAAATCACATATAAACTTAGAGTTTGTAAATTTGAAGAAGAGCTTTAATTAAGGCAAAGGATTTGCAAAACAGGAAAAGATTTTGATAATTAGCCTAAGACCTAATTCACCCCCCCTCTTAGGTCTTTCATGATTTAATGGTTGAGACAAGATGATCAAACAATAAAACCACCCACATCCTCAGATGAGGAAGGAGATCTTCTTGCAAAAGATGAGCCTGAGGCACAAGATCCCAACCAAATGGATACCCGATTTGATCCATTTGAGTAGATTGAAGAAATGGTTGCTCAAGTCAAGCTTAATGCACAACCAAAAGGCAAAGGAAAAACTGAGTGAAGAAACATCTCAAGAGTTCAAAGGGTCCAAAGTACTTTGAAGACCCAAAAGGTTTGAGAAAAAATATCCAACTAGAGATTCTCTGACAGAAATGACATTTGTCTTTTACAATTTACTTTTGACATTTTGTAAAAGTGAGACATTGTTGCTGACCCTTTTTTACTGTTTGTATTTTTGTTTTGTTAGGCTATTATTAGGGTTCAAATGGTTTAGGACCCTATTTGGGAATATTACTGTATTATTCCTTAGATATTTTTAGATTGCAAATGTTTGAAATCCATTATATATTAGGTTTGGAATCCCAATAATTGTTTGCCTTATTATAATTGGGCTCAAAAGTTGTCAAGCCAACTTGCTTGTAGGTCTACTTTAACTTGAGTTACTTCAACCCAACACGTGGTTTATTGATACCTTGTTATAGAATCAAACATCAAAGTCAAATCAAAATAGAAAAAAGTTTTTTGAAAAAATACAAAATTCACACAATATGGTAGGAAAATTAGAAAGCTAAATGCTTACTCACACAAGAGCCGGTCAACACAAGAGAAATAGAAAGAATGAATATTGTGTCAAAGTTGTAATGACTATCATAATCAACTACAATTTTTCATAAAAACAAAAATAAGTGTAGAATTCAAAACCAGTTGGAATGGAATAGCAAATTTTTGAGATAATAGTATTTAGAGAATTAAAAAATAAAAACTATATGATTATGTATAATGTGTTTTTTTTTTTTGAAAATAAAGAATTATTAAATATTTCATCAGCTTCTTGAAGATTTGTTTAATTAAATTTTAACAACAAAAAAAATACTTAAACTAATTGCAAAGTTATCTAACTATAATATTTTGCATATAAAATAGTGGATTAGTGAAATCAATATAAATTACTTGTTGAAAAAATTAATGCGAAATGTCCTTCATGACAAATTTTCTCTTTTTTTATGTAAAATTTTATTACTTATTTTGATACCTTATTGATTGCAACTACAAGATAGCGTATTTTAGTAGAGTTGGAGACTGAAAAGAGTTCGTAGAGATTACGTAATCATGTGGATAAGACAATCACATTAAATGACTTAAAGGGCCAACCATTAAGGTTTTGAGTAGCAAGCCCACATAATGTATCCACTTAGCAGGTTTGCTTACTTTCCCTTTGAATGAAGCACTAGGAGTTAATGAGTTAAATCAAACTATCAATCAAGAAAGGGAGTCACTAAAACAACAAATGGAATGAAATTCAAACTCCTAGAATAAAAATTTAACTCACATTAAATATATCCTAGTAAAACATATGCCAAAAATATTCATATTTACTTTTTCACCTAACATGACTTTAGAATTACGATAAGTTTGACTAAAGCATGGAAATCAAGAAAGAAGATTTTTGAAGTAATTAGAGGACAAAAAATCCAATTCCTAGCCCGAAAAAAAAAATCAAAGCATTTACAAGCATGATTTTATGGAATATATTGGGAAAACATGAAGTCTAGTAAAGTAAGAATAAAATTTAAAAGTTGCAGATTGAGATAATATAGAACAATATCTAAAATTTGAGTTGTTGCTCATAGCTAAATTATCTCCCACTCTCTACTGCCTACATTGAAGACATTGGTTTGCATAAATCAATGATATTACAATTAAAATAGAAAATGCATTTGTTCCCATTTTATTTACGAATAAAAATATTGCAATTAAAATACCAAGAGAAAATCATACATTTCTTTATATACATTGTCTAATATGATAGATGAGAAAATGTTAAGCCCAAGAAGTACTGATGATTTATATTTTCAATAGGTAAAATTCTTGTCACCCATGCAAGTCCCCTCTTCATCTTTATTACTTGAACAATCAAAGGAACTCTCGGTGATAAGCAAACATCAGAAAAGTTTACTCTTAAAATTCAATTTTTAGTAGATTAGAAGTACAAAGTAAGCGGACAAAAAGAATGACTAATCTTACATAACTGTTTCTGTTGTTTAGTTTAGTTTTGACATCTAATTTGAATCGCTAGACAACCTCTGGGCTATTTCCCCTATTGATTATAGCCTCAGAGTAACATTCATGCGAAATCAAATAAGTAGAAAATTAAAAAAGAGAAAAAAAAGAAGTTCAATAACAATCACACAGAAAGAAATTAAGTAAACAAACCTATAATCATAAGTAAAAGAAGAAGAATTAAAATAGTAAAAAAATTTGCGATATGGGCAGTAAATATTGAGAGCACAAATATTTCAAAAGAAATCAAATTCAACTTAGATTCAAATTCAAAATAAAAATCAAGAAAAAATAACAAGAAACATGCTTCCAACTTTATTGGCTTTCCAACTAGTTTAAGAAAAAAATTACAAACTATTATTGCCTTAAGATCCTCCTGCTGTAACTGTACCTAGACTTTTTCTCAACCTCCATCATTGTTGGTACCTCTGCCACATCCAGTGCCTCCTCTACCTATATCTCCATCTTCATCCTCTCTTCAACCACCACATGATTTTCTTTATCTTCTATTATGACAGCTCTAAAAAAGAGAGAGAAAGTGAGGGATAGAGAGCAAGAAACAAGGGTTAAAATTGATAACAAACCAAGGAAGGAGGAAGTGGGAGAAGGAGATGCTTCCCGATGAGAAAGAGAATAGGAAAGAAAGAAAGATAATGTGACATTGAGAATGTGGAAGGCGGGAAGTTTCTATACCCAAATCTTATCTAAGCCATTTGATCGACTCTCTTGAACAAAATTGTAACCTCCCAAATGAATCAATTTTTGTAATGCATTCATTTAGTTCAATAAGGTAACCCATTTTTGTTATGTGTTCACTTAGCCTAATAAGATCCCAAAAAGAGGAAAACACATCATATAAGGTGCTGAGCAAAACATAAATGGATGCACAGTAGTAATACGCCAAGAGGTTGGAAAGTTTAAAGAAAAAAAAGGTTGACATCGCAAGTGACCATGGCGTTGAAAATGATAAAAATTGTGCCTTCGTATATCACTTCTATTAGATTAGAAAATATAGTTATAGGTGTGATAAAAGTAAAAACTTTTAGATCCCACATATTGACACACACAAAAAAAAGTATAGCAAATAATTAGCAAGTATCTTAGATTCCAAAACCAAAGATGCTTGCCAAAAATGTTAAATTGAAAGGAGGCGAGTTTGTATAGCAACAACAACTAGTTTTTCCTATGATTTCTTTTTTGTTTTATGAAACACAATATTGTTTCAAATTTTTTGAACTTCACACTAATGTAGGCAGATACAAATAATATTTTGAAAAAATGGCCAATATAGTCAAAGTTAAGGGTCTATTATACTTAAATCCTCATAGTTTTTTTATAAGCTAATAAGGTCTTCTAATGTATTACATTTTGCCAAAATGTTCTTGCCATCACTGCACTCAACAAAATTCAGTTAGAAAAAAGTATGCTCCTACCACATGCCACCTATTTAAGGGTTTTTTGGTTCCACCAGAGAGTTTCTCTCTAAAATCTTGCATGTGAAGCACACATAAAACTTAATTTTTATTCAATTTTATTTTACTATCTTGTAGGATTTTTAACTTATTTCTCTCTTGTGGCAAAGCAATCTTTGTCCATAAACTAATTCTTGTGATTCCAAGAACTTTTTGGTCATTCAATTCCTTTCATAAGGAATTTGCTTTTGTCCCTAAAGTATTTGCAATTTTATCTCTTTACCTAAATTTTTTTTTTATATTTTCTCCATAAAGGAAATTAGTTTATAGACAAATATAGCAAATTTCTTTGACCGGTTGAAAATGTCTTTGAAACCCATCAGAATTTGACGCATATTTTATTAATTTTTTAAATATGTAAGAGTGAAAATAGTTTGTGCATAGAAAAAAATAATATAAAAGTTTTTACGTAAAAAAGAAATTAGTTTATGGATAAATGTAGTCAATTCCTCAAAAATTGTCCTAAATGTTGATAAATATCATTTTGTCTAGTTGGATGTCTGTATAAAAATAAAAAAATAAAAATAAGTATAGTAAAAAGATTTTAATGACATTAATGGCTGTAGGGTGGAACAAGATCAACTTTGATGCATCTTTCAAGAATGGAGAGGTGTCAGTGGCTTGTGTAAACAGAGACCATGAAGGAAACATAGTGTACATGTGGGTGGGAACTGAAACTGCACTGGATGAATACGAGGCGGAAGCTTATGCTGCTTTACAAGCTCTTAAATTGGCGAGTGATGCAAAATCCTCGAAAACTATCCTAGAAGGTGATGCCTTAAATGTGATCTATGCACTTCGGGGACATTCAGAAATAGTAGAATGGACTGATAGAAGCTACATAGAAGAAGGAAGGAAAATCATAGAGCACTGCCCTACATGGAAACTTGTTCACACCTCCAGACTATGTAATACTCTGGCACATAACTTAGCACATTGGGCTTATTCTCAGACTTTTTGTGGATATGTGAATCCTCCTTTGGTGCCTCCTAGTGTTCTTTGTGATCGAAGAGGCACTGAAGGCGAATCATTTGATATTTATAATGATTTTAAGAATGATATAAATGATTAACTACTTATTCATAAAAAAAAAAAACAGCCACGGTGGCTGGCTTATTCACCGAAGGCAGCCATGTAGTCTTTGTAAAAGAGACTTGTGTAATTTTCATAGAGAGAATTGTTCGTTCATGATTTTTTTTAATTAAAAAAAAAAGACTAGGACGACTAGGAGCGCGTCTCCTGTACGCGCCTACTCAACCATGATACTACAGTGGTGCCATATACAGGTAGTTAACCCACCATACTTTCTCTGAAACAACTAAACCCTAATCATTTAAATACTCTTCCCAGCGCACTTACGCATAGCTGCTGCTGTCTCTCTCCGCAACCTTCTCTGTCTGCCATCTCTCTCTCTAAACCCTAGAAAATCACACCTTTTCTGGGGTTTAGCTTCAAGATATTGATTCTCTCTCGTCATCAGTCGACTTCGATCATTACTCTTATATTTACATACTCGTAATTCTATATTGTTTGAGGTTTGTTGTGTTGATTTCCGAGTATATATAAGTTGTTGGTGATTTATTCGAGTGGAAATGGATCTTCCGAGCTTGGCTGTTATTCTTCGCGGTGCGCTCAGTCCCAATCCTGATGAACGCAAAGCTGCTGAAGAGAGTTTGAATCAAGTAAGTTTATGAATTATTTATTTTTATTTATTTTTTGTTTTGATGCATTAAATTGTCGGTTCTACGTAGAATTTCAACGGTTTTTTCCTGTTGTAGATTCTCAAGGTCGGAGTTTGTTTTGACCTTGTTATAGTTGTTGTTGTTTGCATTGATTTTTGTGGAATCGTGTTGCAGTTCCAGTATACGCCTCAGCATTTGGTGAGGCTGCTGCAGATCATAGTAGATGGGAACTGCGATATGGCAGTAAGGCAAGTAGCAAGCATTCATTTCAAGAATTTCATTGCGAGGAACTGGGCCCCGCATGACCCTGGTGAGTCGCAAAAAACGCAGCGAATCAGTAAAGGATACAATAATTTTATTTCTCCTGTGTCTGATTGTATTAGACTTGGGATTATATGTGCTGTTGGAACTTAGAAGCTCTTGGAAAATGTAGGTGTGCAATCAAACATCCTGCCTAGTGAAAAGGATGTTGTGAGGCAGAACATTCTGAATTTTATTGCGCAGGTTCCCCAGTTATTGAGGTATGTAATTCTTATCTTTAAATAGAGTCATCTGATCTTGTAAATACAAGTTCATAGTTTTGGCTGATTCTCATTTTAGTAAGCTCTTATCTGAGATATTTGCACAATTTTCTGTAGGCTATATGAAAAGGAGCTTCGTATCTGACTTATCTTTCATTTGTGATTTCTTCTATCCGTCAGCTGCTAATTTCTATTGATCTATGTATCATTGTTGAACTTACATAAGAAAAAGATTAATTATATTAGTTACTTCTAGCATACAATAGTCTTTCCTGGAAACATTGTCACAGGCAAAAGGAAATTGAGATGTAAAGCTCTAGGTATGCTTCTTTTTCTAAGTTGGTGAGATAAGTGCTTGAAATAAAGTTAGTAAGCTTTTACTTCAAAATCAAGAATTCAATGTTTTCTAATGATAGATGCTGTAAAAAAATTAAAACTTATAAAGCAAGAGGCACAAGGCTCGAAAGTACTAATTGATATTTTTAGAAGTTGCACAATCTCAATTGGGTGTAGTTAACGTTAATATGAACCAGAAAGTTTGTATTATGTACCATTCAGTTGGGCATGCTTAAACAATAAGATGCAAAATTATTTCTCATTTATTTATGGTTGCTCAAAGCTACCATTATATGTGTTTTATGAATTGCAGTTGACAGAAAAGTTATGGGGAATCTCTGTTACACAAATATTTATACATATTGAAAAGGTGGCAGTCTCTGATTAATTCTTCAATAAGAAGGATCAGTAATATTTTGACTATTAGGGTTCCTGTTTAGTAGTCAGCTGATTTTATTCAGCTCTAGGTCTTTATATTTGCATCGCATTTTTTTCTGGAGTATGTTTTTTGGCAGAGTAATTCATTCAGGCGGATGCTAGGTTCATGTGGTGGGTTTATGTATAACTTATTTGGCTAAATCACTGAGCTTGTAAACAGTCAAAATAATTTTTGCTACGTAGTTTTATGTAGTATACTTTGCGTGACCTAACTATGAATACCCAAATCAAGTGGGCTGGTAATTTCTGCAAAACCTGATCATATACAACCTAATCTTGGTAATGTTTGTTGTTTTACTGGTGACTTTATGTTACAATTGGCATTCTATCTGTTCGGTAGATTTATTAGATTTGTTAGTTCTCAAAGTCATTAATTGGTAAAACAGTAACTTTAACCTCTGAATCTCTTGTCTTTGTAAACAGAGTACAATTGGGTGAGTGTTTGAAGACAATGGTTCATGCAGATTACCCAGAACAATGGCCATTACTATTGCAATGGGTTAAACATAATCTCCAGGATCAGCAAGTTTATGGAGCCTTATTTGTTCTAAGGATTCTTGCCAGAAAATATGAGTGAGTCCTTCTACTATCCCTGCTTTATTTTGAAAATGTGTCAATAATTCATCAACTAGGATAAACCTAGGTCTTCTGTATGAGTGCTTGTCAGTTACTAGTTGCTATTGAGATTTGTCTTCAGCTTAAAGTCTAGATCATTCTTGCTCAGGAAGGCCTTTACTTACTTTTTGTGGGTCTTCATGTCAATGGTCCAGTTAGGTTTTCCTATCTTTCTCTTCTTGCTTCTTGAGAACTGTGAATCTTATCTGTGATACAGGTTCAAATCGGATGAGGAGAGAACCCCTGTTTACCACATTGTTGAGGAAACATTTCCTCATCTCCTGAGCATCTTCAACAAGCTTGTTCAGATACCAAATCCATCCATTGAAGTAGCAGATCTTATCAAGCTCATTTGCAAGATATTTTGGTCCTCCATATATGTACGTCAATGATTAATATGCTCGCGAATTAGTCATTGCTTACTTGGACACAATGAATGAAAACGTTTCATATCATAATTGAGAGCCCATTTGGATTGGTTTTCATTATGGAAGCCAATACACTTACTTTTCTCCTGGGTCCCACTTCTGTCACAATCCAATTTTTTTTTTCCCTTTCTTAAAACAGGATTTCTTAAAAGAAAACCAGTCTAAATACACCATAATTGTATTAGAACTAAGGGCACAGTCCAGCATGCCATTCATATCAAATATTATCGAGAACTGGTTCATTTTGCAGTTTTAAGATTGCCATAACCAATACTTTTGTGTAAAACCAAGAATAATAACTGCTTTTGTTTCATCTAGAAATAGAAAGAGCCATTCTCTTGTTGAGGTTGGCAGATCCAATATAATGAACTAACACTTCATATTTCAATTCTTTTACTGATATTTACATCCAAATTATTTTCCTTGCTATACCCCATTGAGTTTATAGTATCTATATCATACAAATTATAATGTGATATTTTCCAACACAGCATCCTTATTGTGGTCACATTTTATTATTTCTTCAGTTAGAGATACCGAAACAGTTGTTTGATCCAAATGTCTTCAATGCCTGGATGGTTCTATTCTTGAATATATTGGAAAGACCTGTCCCATCAGAAGGGCAACCTGTTGATCCTGAGTTGCGGAAATCATGGGGATGGTGGAAGGTCAAAAAGTGGACGGTCCATATACTAAACCGCCTTTATACACGGTTGGTTGATGCATAGTGCTCTGTAATTATTTAACTAAATCAAGGGTGAGCAACATTTTTTTCTAACTTGTTTTGTCCTCTTTGGTTTTTTTTCCTCCACTGGTATTGCTATTTCCAGGTTTGGTGATTTGAAACTTCAAAACCCAGACAATCGAACATTTGCGCAGATGTTTCAGAAGACTTATGCAGGAAAAATTCTGGAATGCCATCTAAATTTGTTGAATATAGTTCGTGTTGGTGGCTATTTGCCCGACCGGGTGATCAACCTTATCTTGCAATATCTGAATAGCAGGTTTAATATTTTTTTACTGCATTCTGCAAGTTATTTCACGCTATGATTTTGTAGTTTATATATCATAATTTATTTGCTGCTCTGGAATTTCACTCTTTCCTTTATTGCTTGTATGACGTAGAAAGTTATATAGTGGATAAGCTACTCGCTTTCAATTCTATGTGGCCTTTTTGTGATTTTATCTGACCTTTAAAATTTTAACTTCTTTGGGTGTATTTGGATTGGGCTTTTGTTTGATAGTTTTTGTCTTGGTTTTCATAGAAGTGGTGGGACTCATTGTGAGCTTTTTTCGAGTGTGTCCTTTGTGCATTTATTCGAATGTAGAAATGGATTGGGATAGAATGGTAGAATACTTGTGTCTTGCAGAAAGTGATGAGGAAGTACGGAGATTGCGCAGGAGCCACAATTTAAATATGCTTTAATTTTTTTTGTTATACACGTTGATTCTACTCATGCTTTTCTTTTTTGTGGTTGTTTCAGAGGCTGAAATTTAGCATGAGGCTGAAATTTAGCATAAGGCACTTCGTATGCCTTCTAATTTTCATGAGTGGATTGACAGTACATATATGTAACTCTTCGATTTTTCTTCTTATCAAAAGAGTTTTTTGAAGTTTTAAAAGCCTATGAAGTAGAAGATATTCTGTGAGAATATATATTTTGGTATAAATGTAGACCATTTCATATGAATGACTAATAAATCTGATACTTGATTTCTTCAACGAAATCTTTATGGTTCCCAATGTTGTTTGTGAGTAAGTATTATAGTTTATGGTGATATATTTCATGGCTGCTGTTTTCAGTATATGCTTCCTAAAGTTTCTGGAATTCTAAGAGTGGAATCATGATATTACTCCTTGGAACCTAGTTTCCTGAGCTAGTTATCTAGTAGGTTCATTTTTGTGGATGCTTTTGCTGCTATAATGAGAGGATAAATATTAAGCTAGATGACACTGAAAACATGCGAGTCTTTTGGCCTTATTTCACAAATATCCAAGTCATTATGGATTTGATGAATTTAAGAGTTTTCTATAACGTGGTGTATAAAGATAAAAAGAAGTGGAGCTACTATAACCCTCTCTTCTGTTGACCACATGATGTATGTGATTGGCATTAGATTATTTAAATATTTGTTCTGCTTTTGACTTTTTTCCTTCCTTTTTCTGTCTTTTAACGTACACAAATACTGCAACTCAGACTTGGCATTTGACTAATGCAGTATTTCAAAGAGCAATATGTATAACCTTCTGCAACCAAGACTGGATGTAGTTCTTTTTGAGATCATCTTCCCGCTTATGTGCTTTAGTGATAATGATCAAAAGCTTTGGGATGAAGACCCACATGAATATGTGAGGAAGGGTTATGGTAAGTGATTTTAGTCTGGTTCTTGCTCTCTGTGTCTTGTTTTTGTTCTTTCCTTTAGGGATTTGTTTTGGTTGACGTTTTTCTTATCCTTTTTAGACATAATCGAAGACTTATATAGTCCTCGAACTGCTGCTATGGATTTCGTGAGTGAGTTGGTGAGGAAGCGCGGTAAAGAAAACCTGCAGAAGTTTATTATTTTTATTGTGGAGATCTTTAAAAGGTAATTTCTGATTGGTGAACATCATTTATCAAACTCCATAATATTTAGTTGTCATGATGCTTGTTTCCCCCCTGATCATTCGTTTATCTAGATATGATGAAGCTGCACCAGACTATAAGTCCTATAGGCAGAAAGATGGTGCTCTTCTTGCTATTGGAGCTCTTTGTGATAAACTGAAACAGACTGAACCATATAAGTCAGAGCTGGAGCGCATGCTTGTGCAGCATGTTTTCCCTGAATTTGGTAGTCCAGTTGGCCATTTGAGAGCCAAGGTGTGTTCTATTGTACAAGTACTTTTATTGATTATCTTATTTATAGTTCATGAATCTGTACACCCAGGTTGTTATAACATTCTGTTCCTATCTGTGGCTGAAACTGCGCAATGATGAGGGAAATAGTTTAATTATGAATTTGTCTTTTGTTTGTTGATACGATTGTTAGAATGCTGAATCTCATTTTAAATTTCCCATTTCCTGAAAACCAGGTCTCACGTGTCTAATCTTTTCCATTCTTGTTTGTATATTCAGAAACAAGAATAGAAATGGCTGTCCACCTAAGTTTTTGTTACTATTGCTGGTTTAGAAATAAAAATTTGTTTTACTGATCCAATAGGGATCCTTATTAGTATGCTTTTCTTGACCATTTATTATCCTTCTATTACATGATTTTTGGTCCACAAACTTATCTACTCTGGCCATGTTTTGGAATGTTAGGCTGCTTGGGTTGCAGGACAATATGCTAATATTAACTTTTCGGACCCAAATAATTTTCGTAAAGCTTTGCACAGCGTTGTTGCTGGAATGCGTGATCCAGAGCTGCCTGTGCGTGTTGATTCTGTTTTTGCATTACGCTCCTTTATCGAAGCCTGCAAAGGTGTAAAATGTAATTCCCTTTCCTTGTGCAACTTGGATGTTTCTTTTGCTTGCTAACAATTTTATATGTCCTCTTGTTCAGATTTAGGAGAAATTCGACCAATTCTTCCCCAGCTTCTTGATGGTATGTTGCTTGTAAAAACTAATTCTCTTTTGATGAGTTGAACTTTGTACATCAACTTCCATGTCATAAGTATTTTCTTAATTCTTGCAGAGTTTTTCAAACTTATGCACGAAGTGGAGAATGAGGATCTTGTCTTCACCCTTGAGACTATTGTTGACAAGTTTGGTGAAGAGATGGCTCCCTATGCACTTGGATTGTGCCAAAATCTGGTATCCCTTGATTTCGTGTGTGCTTGGATTATTTGTTCTTCTGTCTCTACATGCATATTATTAAACTCCGATTGAATGATTTTAGGCTGCTGCATTTTGGAAATGTATGAATACTGCTGAAGCGGATGAAGAAGGTGATGATTCTGGTGCATTGGCTGCTGTTGGTTGTTTGAGAGCCATAAGCACAATTCTTGAGTCAGTTAGCAGCCTTCCGCAGCTTTTTGTACACATTGAGCCAACTCTTCTCCCAATAATGCGTAGGATGTTGACTACTGATGGTCAAGGTACTAATATTGTGTTTGGTTTGACCATTAATGCGTCAATATGCTAGCCTTTTAATTTAGCTGGGCACAGGACTTGGAGTGTTGAGGCTGCTTTATTTTCCGATTTGTGTTCTACCCTGGTATTTGGGTGGTTACTAGAAGCTTATCTGACTCCCTTTTAGTTTCCTTAGAATGAGGTTCCAAACTTCTAATGAGCGATTATATACTTGAATGGGCCTATTTCTCCACAAGTAAACCAACTATTTTAGGAGATGAGGCTTAAGCCTAATTGCTAGGCACAATGATATGTAGAAGTAAAAGATATCAGTGTTATTCCAATTCCCACTATCTTCTTGTGAGTTGATTTTCTGGAAAGGAGTGTTTGAAGGGGTGAAGTATAATATAGTTTCTTATAGTTTTAAAAGGGAGATGGCCAAATGTTCTTGTACAGCTAGGAATTCCCAGTTCAAAACACTGGTAATACATATCTTGAGTTCCTTAAATGGGTCTATTTCTGGCCAGGTTACCGGTTGATCAAGTTTTGTTTCAATAAAGATTTTGTGGGGCTTATTATATGTTTGCTGCAGAGGTCTTTGAAGAAGTACTGGAGATTGTGTCATATATGACCTTTTTCTCACCAACAATTTCATTGGATATGTGGAGTCTTTGGCCGTTAATGATGGTAGCGCTGGCTGATTGGGCAATTGATTTCTTTCCAAGTAAGTTCAGAAATGACTTTCTCAACTAGTCACTTGTTTTATCTTTGTCTGAGCTAGCTTTCTTCTGTGTACCTTTAAGCGACTTAAAGGTTTTAACTTCACTTCGTTTCCAGAATAACAACTTTCATGGGCTTTTATGTGAATTATTGGGTATCTTTTTGGATATATGGTTTTACAAGTTTATGAACTTCTGGAGTTTTTATTTTGCAATTTTAATTTTCTGATGGACTGGCTGAATTCTTTTGTCTGACCTTGGTTTTGTTTACTGTATACAGATATATTGGTTCCATTGGACAACTATATATCTAGGAGTACTGCGCATTTTCTCACATGCAAGGAACCTGACTATCAACAAAGCCTCTGGAATATGATATCATCTGTGGGTTACTATTCTTCATAATCAGAAATGTTCCAGACAATGCTGATGATTGTGAGCCAGGAATGATATTGCGACATCTTTGTTTTTCTTGTGCAGATCATGGGAGATAAAAATCTGGAGGATGGTGACATTGAGCCAGCACCTAAGCTCATTCAAGTGGTGTTTCAAAACTGCAGGGGACAGGTGGATCACTGGATTGAGCCATATATTAGAGTTACTGTTGAGCGCCTTAGACGAGCAGAGAAACCTTATTTGAAGTGTCTTTTGATTGAAGTGGTAAGAAACTGAACTTTTATTATTTTCAGCTTTTACTTGATATTCTAGCGTAGCTTGTCCGCAATATAGCAAACCAGAGTCTATGCAACTCACTCCTTTCCTTTTCTTCTTGGTATCTTCTTTTTGCTTTCTATATGCTGCTAAAAAGAAGTGCTGTTTTGTAAAATCTGGTTTTTCCATCAAAATAACACTCTTCTCAACGGCATTAATAAGCAAAAGTAGTTTGGAAAGTACTTTCGAGGTTGCTTTTGAAGACAGCTCCTTTATCTTTCTTCTTCCTTGTTTTAAATTTAAAAATACTTTTTTAAGCTTAATCAGAATGGAAACAGGCAATGAGGACAGTTCACAATGGCTTTTAGCTTAAATAAAGGTTGGAATGAGATAACAGTTTAGAACATAGACCAAGTGCCTAATGAGTACTCTATTGAATGGCCTTTGGGCATGTTGTTTAAGAGGACATGAAATAGTGATTTCAGGTGAACTATACATTAAGCCCTCGTGATATTTCTTACACAGCATTTAGTATCTGAATCAAGTATTCTTCGCAGCAAAGCGATATTCTGGTACTAGTTTCATCAAGTCACAGGAAGTGTAAAACCACTGTTAATTTAGTATCTAAATCAAGTATTCTTTGCAGCATAGGGATATTCTGGTGCTAGTTTCATCAAGTCACCAGAGTGTAAGACCACTGTTTGTTGCTTGTATCCTGAGATACATAAAGATGAAAATATAGATATTTGAATATAAAGTTAGACTAGCACCCATATAAAATCAGGGTCTAGGACCTTTGGGATTGGGCCAAACTACCAGAATTTCATATCCATGGAATAACTTTTTAGCCCTTTATTTTTGATGGGCCTCAGATGGCATTCTCTATTCTGCTCAAAGAATTAACTCACACCTAATGAACAAAAGAAATGAATCAAAACCTTGTACCTCTATCATAGTTTATGTCCTCTTTTCCCCACCTTGTCACTGCATCAGCATTGCTGCCTTACTCAAGCAGCCCTTTTCCTCACTTGCTGTTCTTTTTCACCTCAAATTCCAATCTTCCAGGTACCTTACCTATTCCAATGTCGACAACACCTACACATTCGCACCCTTGGATGCTTGTTTTTGGGGTGTCTAAAATTTCATATCTATGTCAAATAACTATATTTTCGGGTGTCAAAAAATTCATTTGCCAATGTCAAATAACTGTAGTTGGTATTCAATTACCGGGGGTGCTTTTGTTATTTGATTCCATGGTCAGAGGCAGTCACTGTAGATTTTTGAACAAAAGGTTTTGGTTATTTGCAAAATCACAGTGGGTGGGGGTGTTCACAGTATGGACTGGGACGATTTTCCTCATTTTTTCCCCAACCAAAATTCTGTTTTGGATTTTTTAATCCAATCTAATCCATTCAAAACCTTAAACCGTTTGGTTTGGATTACAATTGATTGGATTGGAATAAAATAGAATGACCAGTATTCTTCATTTGAACAAAAAAATGCATAAATTATGTCAATAGAAAAGTCAATATGTAAATTACATGTTTCTCCTAATGTCCAATATATAAATTATATATCAATGGTACAATATGTAAATTTCATATCCCCTTAAATGTCAAAGCATGTAGTCGAATACATAAGGTACCTTCCAAAAGGGTAGAAGTTTAGGGCAACATCCCCTTAGGAACATTAGGGCAACTAAAGATTGTTACTAATTAGAAAATATTTCTCTTACATTATCACCAATTAAATACTCCCTCTGTTTCAAAATATATATCCTATTTTCCTCTTTAGTGTGCTTCAAAATATATGTCATATTTCTATATAACGGCTTCAATCGTTATTTTGTTTCCAACTTTACACTTGTCTCTAACCACCTATTTAAATGCTTTTGTTTTCCAAAAATCATTAGTTTTCCAACCAACCACTTAAAACACCAATCCTTAATGTTAAATTTGAATTTGACATATTAACTAATCATTTTTTATAGTGGCAGTTTAGACGTCTATCAAACTTTTTTATAAAATTTACCATAATCTTAATTCCTGTGTAAAAGAGAAATACATCATATATTTTAAAACAAAAAAGGGAGGGAGTATTAAATAAGTACAAATTTTTATTTAATATTTATGTGTGTGTGTGTGTGTGTGTGTGTATATATATATATATATATATATATATATATATATATATAGATATAGATATATTCAGTTTGGATTGGGACTCTGAAAAAATTTTTAATCCAATCCAGTTGGGTTTTTGAAGCTCAAATCCAGTCCAATCCAAAATTGCAAAACTGGATTGGATTGGATACTTCGGTTTGGATATTTTTTGAACACCCCTAGTGGGGTGTGTGAATGTTATTATCCATTGAGTTATGCATATGTGTTCCTTTTAGCAATGCTGGAACAATTGACAGCAGTTCGTTCTTATTCTCTTGTAGATCGCTGATGGTCTTTATTACAATCCTTTGTTCGCTCTAAACATACTGCAAAAGCTTGGAGTTGCTACAGATATCTTCAGCCTTTGGTTCCAGATGTTGCAACAAACTAAGAAGAGTGGTGTACGAGCTAATTTTAAAAGGTAACGTTATTGCTGCTATATTGTCTATCTATTTATGTATGTGTAGTTAAACGGAAGGACGCCACAGAAAGCAATTCATCTGTTGATGATGTTCTTTCAGAGAACATGATAAAAAGGTATGCTGCTTAGGCTTGACATCTTTGCTTCCTCTTCCTGCTGATCAAGTTCCTTCAGATGCCTTGGAGCGTGTTTTTAAGGCAACGCTTGATCTGCTTGTTGCCTACAAGGAGCAAGTGGCAGGTTGGTGACAGCCATTTCTTATCTTCATTTTGCATCATATTTCTAGAGAGGATTAGTTCTTTTCCCTTCCACATTCTGTTAATTGTTTTCATCTTCTCTTTGTCCCCTTCCTTGTTTTGGTACCTGTTCTGGTGTACACAGAGGGGCAGAAGGAAGTGGAGGCTGAGGACAACGATGATATGGATGGCCTGCCGACTGATGACGAAGATGATGATGGTGAGGGGTCAGATAAGGAAATGGGAGTTGATGTTGAGGATGGAGATGAAGCTGACAGCATTAGACTTCAAAAACTGGCAGCTGAGGTACCTTTCTGGGGATTAAGGATTATTGCTTCATAAAAGAGAATAGAATTTAAATACCTCTTCGATATTGAGAAGTTGCTATAAATCAGCTATCTTCTTATGAATGTCAATCTGATAATCTAGATTACTGAATCGCTAATCCTCTTTTACATAATTTGGTGATGGTGTTCTCCAACATCAATTTAATTGCCCCCCAACACCCCCTGCCC
Organism: Rauvolfia tetraphylla; assembly: GCA_030512225.1. Taxonomy (NCBI): domain Eukaryota; kingdom Viridiplantae; phylum Streptophyta; class Magnoliopsida; order Gentianales; family Apocynaceae; genus Rauvolfia; species Rauvolfia tetraphylla. Next base: position 1,612,744 of record JAJQKT010000053.1, read on the forward strand.
CAAAAAAAATGATGATTTGTTGGATGTTGCTTATTCCTATATTTTCTCCAGAACTTCAGCTGTATCAGTTGGTAAACGAAGTCGATTATTTTATGTCCAGGATTATATGCATTAGGCATATAATGGATTACTGATGATTGCCCTCTGTTTTCCTTTCTGATCTGTTGGGCTGATGCATAAGTTTGGACTTAAATCTTGCGTCCTGTCTTTTTGGGAATATAAATATCTGTAATGTGAACAGCAGAGCAGGGGCATTGAGACTTCTGGGGGGCGGGGGGAAGGAGCGGGGGCATTGAGCACATTAAGGATTACATTGGTTTCTCAAATTGATACTGCTCTTTTTTCTAGTGAACTTAATGGAATATTGTCTTTTTAAGTGCTTATTCTTTTCTGTTATGTAATAAATTGTGTAAATTACGTGACCTCTTGAAAGGGTTTAATATATTATTGAAGATAGGTTCCTTGCTTCTCTTCAGATTTCATTATTATATTAACTTTTCCTGCTGATACAACTTGTGAGTGAATCTTCTTGTTCCAAATGAATGGACATGTTTGACATGGCAGAAGGATTTAGGAGAGGATATAACTATTTAGCATATTTCCATCATACATTTGATGAGTTAAAATTACATCCCATGCGTAAGGAGATGAGAGTTTGATGTAAAAATCAAATTGGAAAGTCAGTTTGTCTTATAGAAGTGGACATTCATTTTGGTAGAATCTCAAAATGGAATAAATACATCAATTTTGAGATGGGGGGCATCTTCCTCACTAATATTTATCCTGAGGGATGGCTATTGCAATTTAACAAAGCATACTCATAAAAAGGTAAAATTTTGGAACTGCCTTTCTGTTTGTGAAAACTTGCTAACAGTACAGCTTGGCATAGCTTTTAGAAACTAGAGGTTTGTAGTTCTATTAGAATCAAGAAGAATAGGGAAGTCAATGTATCTTATCAAATTTGTTTCTTTTTTGAAGTTCCTTAATATAATTTGACAATTTTCTGTTTCAGGCTAAGGCTTTCCGCTCCACTGAAGAGGATGATGATGACACAGATGATGATTTCAGTGATGATGAAGAGTTGCAATCACCCATTGACGATGTTGACCCTTTTATCTATTTTGTTGATACGATAAAAGGTATATCAAATTCTGATTATTTCAATTGAAGATATTACCTTGGTTTTGTTTGAACTACAGGCTGACAGACCTTTCTTTACTTGAATTTCTGAATCAAGCTTTGCAAGCATCCGATCCATTGAGGTTCCAGAACCTTACACAGACGCTTGACTTCCATTATCAAGCCCTTGCAAACGGTGTTGCTCAGCATGCTGAGCAGAGAAGGGTGGAGATTGAGAAGGAAAAAATGGAGAAAGCCACCTCAGTCTCTGTGGCTCTGTCATGATTTTGATTCCTGGAAGCTCCTGATTGGTTGAGTTTGATTTTTGCTTACTACGTTCATTGGTTATCATTTAATAATGCTCTATGAAAACCATGAGTTGTTGGAGAGCCATCGAGTTTTTGTTGGTCCAGTGGTCTTGGTGGTCAGCAAGTCTTATGCCTATTCTGTTCCAACAGTATGTCTGCTTTCAAGAAGATGAGCGTAGGGGAACTCAGCTGCTACCCATTTTTCTGGTGTTTGGGTTTGCACAAGTCATTATCTGATGTGAATTGGCTTTTCCACATAGGAACGAGCCTTTCCAAGTTGTCCGTCCCTTAGGGAAGTCCTGTAGCTGTACAATTTGTTATAGAGAAAAATGTGAGGGTTATGTTTAATGGTGGTGCTTCTTTCTTGCTGTTATCAGGAGGGTAAACGAGTGCAGGATCCAATATATATATAATAGTATTCATCTGGAAAGGTGAGTGGATCCTTGTGTTCGTATCTTTGTCTCATTTTTCTTGTTGCTCGTTGGATGAGAGTGCCTTCAAATTTTACCGTGTAGTTTTATATAAAGTTGAATCATTGGTTCATTTGGGGTTGGAAAATTTTGCTTGTGGTGGAGGGGGTGATACTAGTAGCTTGATGTTGAATGTAAAACAGCTCATATTCTTTCACATTCCTATTAATGGGGGTTATTGGATACCTTTTTTGTCTAAACAATAGTTGTATGGCTTTACCACAGTGTCTGGTCCATATTGCGCGAGTAATGTCGGCGATTGCTCTGTTGATATGATCGGTACAGATGTCATGTAGCTGGTTTGGCTGGTTCGATTGGTTTGGGTGGACGGTTCAAACATTGTCAGAACTGTTGAGAAATATTTTTGTTGTTTTTTGGAGTTGAGATAGATGCTATGTTGAATTGTGTACATAGGTGACAGATCTTAAGTTACCGAAGGGTAATTTTGGGGCAGGATCAAGTGTAAATGTTAAAAGTTTCATTGAACAATATTTGAAATTTGTCTACTGGGTTATCTTTTTGAAAAGAAAATTTGCAAGCTTTTTTAAGGCTTTGCAAAAATAAAATTTAGAAAATAATCAATCCAAGTTCCAGGTTATTGGATATGTAGTGTAGTTTATAATGCTTTATGTAACCAAGAAGCACTGACGCGAAATGGAACGGGCGGCAGTGTAGATGCATGAAATACTTGAGCACTACAGCAGTTTGATTGACAATGATTTTTATTTCAAATTAGCAATCATTGAATGGAAAAAACGGTCGTTTAAAGGGAAGGAAAAAGAGGGTATATGAGCGTTCTATTTTATTTTATTTTTTTGGGTTTTTAGGTCTGAAATGGGAACTGATTTCATTAAGAAATAGATGTAAATATACAGGTCAGAAATGGCTAATAGCCGTCAGAAAATCCGCCAGTTTCCATATTCTGGCTTTCCTGAGTCTGATCTAAGTTAGGACGTCTGAATACAGATCTTTGTACTTCCCGTATATGAGTTGGTTGTGAGGTAATAGCTCAACGTCACCCCGTCACCGTCCCTACCATCCTTCAAAGTAGCAGCTATCCTTGTCACTACGCTGGTAGCATTGACGAGTTTTACGATTATTTTGATTGCTTCCCACCAAATTTTCTGTACAATTTAGAAGGTTTTTGTTTTTGTTTTTGTTTTTTTAAATTAAAATGTAAATATATATTGATCAAAAGTGTGTATAAATATATTAAGTATACCTAAATTGTCATACAAATGATATGAAATGATCTGTGATTACTTAGAGTAAAATGACGAAATATTAAGATATCAATATAATAAGTCCTAAGATCAAACCAACACAAGATGCCTAATGCTAATATTGCCAGACTTAAGGCACGTTACTTGAAAGTAGTGTTGCATCAAACTTGCAATATCATGACCTAGCCGTTGCAGCCTTTTAGCTTGCTACTAGGCTTGACTTGGCTAGGGACAGCAGCAGCCTGCTTTGGCTTTTGCTTCTTTCTAATGACAAGCTTAGTTTAAAGGTTGACAGTTTAATGGTTCATCCCACCTTCCCCTGTGGGCTGTTCACTATCACTGCCACCATTCTTAACGTGAGGTTGAGTAGAACCACTACCACCATTGGCTTGGAAGGCCACAACAGTTGAATTGCAACTCATTCTTGGGTAGTCAGAGATTGATTGCTGACTCTTGTCGCAGGCATTGCCTTTGTTCAGTCTCCTGTTGTCCAAGCAAGTGCACCACTCTATCTTCGGTTCTTGTTGACTGAAGGTTGTTTTTTGTCTGCCCCATTCGTTTTAGACTTTATTCCCTGCACCGTTGGTTTGCCAGTTATCCCACAATTGCCCATTAAATAGCCAAAAACAAAACAAGCCGAGCAAAACTTATGTTCCTGCTCGAAAATGACTTACGGGTTCCTGGTTTTCCCATTTGGAAATTGAAAAGATACCAAATGGGTTAAAGGGACATAAGCATAATTTTTTACTAGTACTCTTGCATATGATATCAATTCCTTGGAAGCTATCATGCTGTAAGTTGTCACCGGTATCCCAGCCATAGAAACTATCTTGCTCAAGGCCCTCAGATTTCAGCATTCCACGAGGAGCCTAGGCAGTTTCACCCAAACTGGAACATGCTAGTGCTAAATCATCAAATTCAAAGCAATGTGGCAAAGTCCTCAAAAGAAGGGGACGTCCAAAGACAGAATAAGGCCCACCTCCAAAATTTTAATCTATTCTCGTTGGTGCTAAACTTGAAAACCACCATCCACTTTGGTGGGAGAAAAACTTGTACTTAACATTTTAGGAATAATAGTATTTAAGAAGTACATATTTTCCTGGAAAATGGTTGGCAAAATAACTACATGCTGTTTTCATATCATCCACGTCCGGGTCGCTAAGAACCAACTGCTTTTATTGGATCGTCTTTGAATAGACTGCTCCACTAGGGGTGTTCATCGGCTCGCTTTGGAGAAAAATTGATTCCTTAGCTAAAATTTGATTTTTTAGATTTTTTCAGAAACCAAATCAAATTAAACATAAGAGGCATTGAGATTGAATTTTTTACAAACCGAACCGAAATAAATTCAGTTTGGAGAAAATTAAATATTTGAAAAAAATTAAAATGGTCATAAATAAGAGGAATCTAGTCTAGTTTTGACCTATTAAGTCTTAAAAAATATTGACATTCTACTCATTAGTCCAAAAGTTCAACAATGATCAAATTAAATAATTAATTCAATAATTACAATTAAACAATCTCATAAAAAATTACAATTAAACAAAAGCATCATATTGATGCTTAAAGCAAAGCTGAAAGACAATCCCTCTTCAGTCTTCATAAATACAATTCGGCTTCACTGATCCAAAAAGTATTTGACATGCTTCTTGTTAGCCTTTTCCCAACACTTTTAAATTAAAAATAGACAAAAAATCTAAGAATCATTAAAACTAAAATGCTATACGTATACACACACCCCATTGCTAGCTTAGTCAACCTTGAGGTTAGAATTCCAGCATAGGTATCTCAAGATGCTAGCAGAGGTCACATCTCCAAACCTTGAGTCAAAATTCGAGTGAAAAAGTTGAACATGGTACTCTAGTTTCAAGACAACTATCAGCAACTCCCACGCTGTCTAGAAATGTAGGATTACTACAGAAGATTGGACTTTTACGAGAATGCTGCAGTATCTGAAACCAGAGCATTACCGGAACGTACATACAGTCTACTTAGAAGAAGAGTAAGAAATATATCAATGGGCAGTGTTGATTATAAGGAAGACATCGTGGTAGCAGTGGCAACTAATGGTAAATATTCAAACCAGGACACCAAGGCATTCAGAAAATAATCATATCCACCACAAAGAGGGAATCCCATTGAATCTAGAAACTATTGTACTGTAACTGAAAAGCTAACTTGATACCATATAAAAAAGCCTGTGATTCCGCCAAACCATTAGTCCCCCAAGATCCAAGGAAATTAAAGAAGGTAGCAATAAAAGATCCTGAAGAGTGACATAGAACACCACCAACAACAAACGAGCCTGGATTCCCTTCGGAGGCACCATCAACATTGAAAATAATAGCATCCTCATGGGAAGGATGAGCAAATGAACTGCAATCGCCCTTCATGCTAAATTAGACGCTGCAAGGGTGGTGTTGGAGGGAGAGAAGCAAAGCCTCTTAGCTAAGGATAAATCTCAGAGTAGATTCAAGAAAGAATAGAACAGCTGATCAGAAGAAGTATAATTTCCCTCAAAATAGAACTTGCATCTTGCCTTCCAAATAATCCAACAAAACAGCAAGGGGAGAATTTTACGCAAAACTGAACATTTGATTTTGCTTGAGTGCCACCAAAAATTTAAACAATCCATAAGTTTTTCGAAAGAGCTCTAAGGGACAAGACCAAGCTAGAAAATCTATAAAATTCTAACCCAAAGAGAACCTGCAAGAACACAATGGAGGAAAATGTGATCCAAAGAGTCTTTTCCATGTCCACATTGACATCGTGAAACCAAAGAAACGCCCCACTTCCTCTTGGTTGAATCAAAAGCCAAGAAGCCATTAATAACCCGCCACATGAACGATGAAAAATTCAAAGTAATCAGATTGAAAAACCTCACTCGGAGATCATGGTAATCACCATATTTAGTTTGTATGAATGAAGTCCATCGAGTCTACCTAGAGCCAAAAGCCCACCAGAGCTTAAAATAGAAGGTTTTATCCAACTGAAGTAGAGAAGAAATTCCAAGACCATTTTCCTCAACCGGCTTGCAGATGTTATTCCATGATGGCCAATGATGTTTACTTGCACCCTCAAACTTCCCTAAAAAAGCCTAAGCTAATAGCCACTGCACATCAAGCAACACCTGTTTAGGAGAGCTTAGGGATGCTAGAAGGTGCATGGAAATGGAGTTACGGACCTGCTTAATCAAAAGTAAGTCTTTCTCCTATGTCTAAGCGCTTATTTTGCTAAGCCTCAATACGATTAGCAACCTTAGAAACTATGCCCTGATAGTATCAGCTTTTCTTTCTTACATAAAAAATAGGGCACCTCAAATAGGTGAAAGGGAATTCCTTATGAATGAACCCTATCAACAGCTAAATAATCCCAACCCGCGAAGGAGCATAATGTTTCAATACATAAAAGGAGCTTTTATGAGCATTGATCAATTGACCGGAAGCTAACTCTACTTAGCTAAAAACCTCATAAGATGCTTTAAACAGCTTTTGCAGCTTGAGCTGAATACAATGACATCATCCTTAAAGGCCAAGTGTGAAATCATGGAGCAGCCCCTGGGCAATGCATAAGGTTTGATAACTTCTGTATCCAACAACTTGTTTAGGCCTCGGGATAAGACTTCTGCTACTACCACTTATTGTCTTTCTGTCTATGATATATGGATAGCTCATATTCGAAAGTTAAATAATTTTGATGTCCTCGAGTATCATCTACCAATTGATCGTGCAATTTAGGATGCTTCGAAATATTCCCCTAGCTTTTAATTAGAGTATCAATTTTCACAAGGTGGATCAATGGGTTAGAGGAAATACAAATTGGAGAGATCACCATGAGACTCATGTAGCTTTGCGGAATAACAGGAGTTTTCACTACATGAATCAACTTCCATTTCCTTCTTCTTACATTATATGCTGTTGCAACTGCGTGTGCTTTTTAATTGTAAATCCAAACACATCGACCATCTTCTGTATATCAAAGGGCATCATTAATTGCAGAATATTGGGTAACTTATTTTCTGTTAATATTACATTAGTTATTGTTTATGTATGTCTAACGTGAATAAAAGCTTGAATATTTTTTATACAGAGAGAGTGTCTTCGGCAGATTTACCACTTCATTGGTGATGATTTACTAGGTTTAGCTGAGCCCATAAGAAATTTACTTATATTACCTCATGAAGTGTAGAGGCATGCATTATCTGTCAGAATGAAGGATAGGAGGATGTCAACTCTAGCCTCCAAATGTCATCTCTGCCATCCACATTTATTTTGTGATATATCAACAAAAGTAGTAAACATTTGTAAACAGTTGTGGGATTATTTCAAATCATTGGGCCCCATGCATAGTAAATGCCATGCAACAAAATTCAACAAGGCAACAGCACTTCTGAAGCCTTTATGTGAAATTTTTTCTGTAGAGCAATAGTAGTCTGCAGACTATAGCTTGGAAGCTTGAAAAACTAAAGAGTATGACATGCCTTACTTCACCTACCATTTGTGCCGGAATGTATTTGCTTTTCAAGCCTATAAATACCAGGCCTCCAGAGAAGTGAAGTGCACCAAGAAGAAAAAATGAGAGAGTAAGAGAGGAGAGAACATTAGAAATCGAAGTACTCAAGATGAAGTCGAGAGAAAAATAGTATGAGAAATATTTAGTTATTTTCTTGTGAAATTGTTTTAATATCTTATTTCATATTATCCATCTTGTTCATGAAGACATTTGTATTACATTTTAGTATACCTAAAAAAAGAATTTATTACCTCATTTTTATTGTAAAAACTTCGATCATTGTTTGACTCGTGATTTTTACTTATTTAAATTTTTTACGTAAATCCTATTGTCATTTCATTTTCTTTTGGTTGCCAGAATTATCTTTGTTAATGGTTATTGATAAACTATTATTTTATCAATACCAAAATTTTTGGAAGAATTATTTTAATTATGGTAGTGTGAGTAATTTATTTGTGACTTTACATTGTAATTTATTTGTCCTATCTCCCAACAAACTGATACTAGAGCTTTGCCAGCGTCTATTTTTTGGAAAGAAAGAGGAGTCAACTTAATATTCTGGCAACATGATTAAATTAATCTCTAGTAACTATGCTATGTGAATGTCTAAAATAGAAAATTTACAATATTGTAAAGATATATACGAATCCATTCTTGCTAACGGTGCAAAACTTGAGGGTATAACTAATGTTACATGGACGAAAGTGCATAGAAAAACTATTGGTCATCTTCGGGAGTTAGATCGATCAAAGTGTGTTTACTCATGTTTTAGGTGAAACAAAGGCAGGCATAATGTGGAAGAAATTAGAAACCACTTTTGAAAGGAAACAAAGTCTTAACAAAGCTTCTTTGTTCACACAGATCACACAGCTACGGTATAAAGAAGGAGCAAATATGTCTGAGCACCTAAATAATTTTCAAGGTTTGATAAATCGCTCTAACACTAAGAACCTGAAGCTGGATGAGGAAGTGCAACAACTTCTACAGTTCACATCACTTCTAGACAGCTGGAAACACTTGCTACTTCTATCTTGAATTTTGCTCCAAGTAGTGTTGTTACTTTCGAGATGGTCAAAGAAGCTTATGAAAAATCCAAGAACAAAGATCAAGGATTAAATCTGGAGCCTGAAACACTTGTTGTAGATAAGAACCAAAGAAAAGAAAGAAGGAATGCCAGAGATCCCAACAACAGACATGGCAGATCAAGAGGAAAGTCCATGACTAAGCGATATGTTGAATGCTTCTATTTTTACAAGAAAGGACATTACAGGCACGAATTCTAGAAATGAAAGAGAGATCAAGCCAAAACAAAAGTTGAAGACAAGAAAGATGAAGATTCAGAGATAGTTGCTACAATAACTAATGATGAAATTTAACTTGTTCTGTGATTATTTCATTATCAACTTGGTCAGTCACAAAAGTGATTGGGTTATTAACTCTGTGTTACTTCACATGGGGAATTCCTTTCATCTTACATTCCAGGAGATCTTGTTCATGCAAGAATGGAGAATGATGGCTCTTGAAAATCATTAGTGTTAGAGATATCTATCTCAATTCCAATACTGTTTGTCAACTAGTTTTGAAGAATATGAGATGTGTACTAGATATTCTTCTCAACCTCATCTCCATTGGAAAACTTGACAATGAAGACTAGTCAAGTGCTGAGCCTGATTGATAGTCCTAGTTATCACCAAAGGTGCAAAACCAAGTACGCTTTATACCATGAAAACAAAGTTGGACAATTAAGAAGCTAATGTAGTTGAAGAATCCTTCTTAGACCTTTGGCACAAAAGACTTGGCCACATGAGTGAGAAAGGGCTCCAGAGTCTTGTCAAAAAATAGTTCTTGCCTAATGTAAAAGGTGTGAGTCTCAAAACCCGTACTCACTGTTTGTTTGGAAAACAACATAGAGTTGCATTTCAAAAGTTCTCTTCATGCTGAAAATTATTTCTTTAGGAGCTAGTTCATATTAATGTATGCCATATGGATGAAATAACTCTTGGTGGAGCATTATACTTCATGACTTCATGTCAAGGTGGAAAGAGAGACAAGAAGAAAATTGAAGTGTCTTAGGGCAAAAAATGGTGGTGTATACAAGGGTTCCTTTGAAGCATATTGCAGGAATCATGGTATCTAACTCGAGAAGAATTTACCAAAGACTTCACAACATAAGGGTGTAGCTAAAAGGATGAATAGGATAGTCACAGAACATATCATATGCATTCTTTCTCATGCAGAACCTTTTAGGATAAGACAATGAGAATAGAACTCCACTTGATCAACCTTTGTTCATTAATTCCTTTGGGTGGTGACATATCAGAAATAGTTTGGACAAGGTAAGAAGTCTTCAACAAGAATTTGAGAGTATTTAACTGGAAACATTCATTCATATGACCAAAGATAAGTGGTCAAATTTATACTAAGACCAAACAGAAGGACGTAAGAGGGGGGAGGGGGTGAATTAGGTCTTTGACTAATTTTCAAAAATATTTTCTCATTTTGCAAAACCTTTGCCTTAATAAAAGCTCTTCTTCAAATTCATAAACTCCAAGTTTATATGTGATTTAAAAAGAATGGTTGAGACAAGATGATCAAACAATAGAACCACAACTAATCAATCAATAACTAAGAACAAGTGATAGTAACACACGTATGGAAGCAAGTAAAGCAATACAGAAATGAACACAAGATTTATAGTGGTTCGATCTCTCCAAGATCTATATCTACTACCTTGAGTCCACACTCAAGGATTTCAACCAATTCACTAAATGCTCAAGTCAAGAGGCTCACTTTTTAATGGGTTTTACCACAATAACTTCTTTTCAATCCAACAAACAAGACTCATCCTTATCATAAAGGATTTTATGTCACTAGAAAACCTAGACCAATCTAACCAAAGGATTTTATGTTGCACGACAACCTTGATCAATCTAGTCAATGGTTCACCCTTCACAAGGGTTTTATGTCTTTTGAAAACCTTGAATCAATCACAACAAGAATGTAAAGATAGAGTTCGGATGTTGCCAACACTTCTTGGTGGATAAATACAATAGCTAGCACCACTTCACCTCTTGCCTTTGGAATCTTGAATTTCAACCTTTGAGTACAAGACAATTTGAGAGCTTTTCAAATAACTTTTATATAAAACAAGTTAGAGCTTATTGAGTTTTAAAAGATTTAAGAACTCTACAAAAATTTGAAGATTATGGTTTTTATGAGGTTTAAAAACCAGTTGCAATGTTAAATAAAGGGCTTATAACAGCTAGTTTCTGAGGAGTTCGGAGTTCGAACTTGACCCTCTGTGTCCAAACTTTCGTCTGAACTTTTTCGAAAAAATAGTAGTCACTGTTCACTATGTAGGAAAAATTCAGATGATCGAATTTCTTATCCTGCATCCTAACTTGCATCCGAATTTTCCAAACTTTTTCAAAACAGATTCAAATCAATTCGAACAAGTTGGAAAACATTTAGCCTCAAAGATTAGTCATTAAAGACCTTTTAAGTGCAAAAGCCATTGATGAAAACTTGGAAATTCAAGTAAGTTCAAAACTATTGAAAGTTTAAAAATCAAATTTTGTGCTCTTAAAAGTTAACTAGAAGATTCCAAGACTAAAAAGTGTAGGGTTACAAGGTTTACATATTAAGCGTAAAACTGCTTACACTATATGTCTTCAATGCCTTCAATTATCTTGAATCAACTCTTTTATCTTTAACCACTTTTGTAACCTTGAGTTGTTCTTGCACTTTAGTTTCAAGGCATGAGACTTGTATTCTTCTCAGTCCAAAAATCCTAACACACAACAATTAAGCACATTAGTCCATATCAAGGTTAATCAATATTATTTCCTTATGACTTTATATTTATCAATGTTTGTCATTAATAAAAAACATGATTTCCCTTAGGGCTTATTATCTCCCCCTTTTTGATGATGACAAACTTTAATGCAAAATGTGATGGATTTATACAATTTAAGCACAGAGAAGTATTTACGTCATGTACTAGTTTAAGATGATACCAATTGAAAATCAATTTTAAGCATGATATAGCATAATGACAAAAACATGGCTCAACAATTGAGCCTATAGCCCAACCAACCTCCATAAACCTCCTTCCTTCCATCTAAATAGAAAACATAGTACAAAAGCATTTATATCACATTCTAAGAAGGGTTTTAGAGGTTATAGTCAATATGCAAAGCTCCCAATTAGAAAATGCTCATTTTACAGAAAATTTTAGACTTTGGACTATGAGTCCAAATTGTAATATATTAAACATAATGATTGTTCAAACTGAAATAAAGCTTCCCTAAGTTTGTTCAAACATAGTAGAAGAGATTAAAATAGATTTGAATCAATTTGAACAACAAAAGAGCACTTTTTGACAACAAAATATGGATGCATCTAAATTTTAGGACATGAGTTGACATGCATCCGAATTTCAAGTCCAAACTTTAGGTAAAGTCATCAAAAAATAGATTTTGCAATATAAGTGCTTATAATCAATCACACAATCATCAACTATAAAACAAATTCATAATCATCTTAACCAACCAATGCATAGATCAACTCAAGGCTCTCAAGATCATCATCCATATAATGCCAAAATGCCCATGAACACATAGTAACTGTTTCATAAGCCAACTATAAGCCAATCATTCATCGCAATATCTAAACACACATCAATAAGCCAATATGCCACATTCATCATAGCAAATATATCAAAGATATCATAGTACATTTTGCATAAAGATATCAAAGTACATTTTGTATAGCACTTCCTAGTTCTCCCCCTTTTGTCATCCATCAAATGTGGGGTATTGAAAGTGAAGCAAATATGAAAACATAAGCTCTAAATACTATGATATCATCATTGAGCTTCAATGTACATGAACTAGAGAGGCACATTGAAGGTCAAAGCTTGAAAATACATGGACTATTCTAGATACATTAACTAAGCATGAAATAAAAGTACATAGACTAGACTAAGTACATAAGTAAAATGAGAGAGAGAGAGTTTGGGAGTGCTTAGTCTTTGATTTTGATCATCGTCTTCACTCCATATTTGTTGGTAGTTATGGCCATATCTCCCTTAAGCTAGTTCTTCAATACTCCTCACCCTAGCATCCAAGCCGTCCAATTTGCTTGGTACCATGGGAGCAAAAGATTCAAAGAACTTATACATTTTCTCCATCTCCTTTACATGGTTGTTCAAAGCCTCATGGAACACCTTTCCCTAGTGGACCTAAATCTACTGCCATTAGTGAAAGCCTCTTCAAACCTTTCATTGGTTAAAAATTCATGGATATAGCAATGTTATCCCAAAGAACAATATCTAGCACCAATATCATCAACACCACAAATGCGATTCATCAAAGCATCATTGAACTAAAACTCTACTTGGGATACTCTAGATGAATACTATTGAATCATGCTACTCTCAACATGCTCAACCCTTTTGTTAGCCCTAAGGACAAATCATGTAATTATGATTAGTTTTGAATAATGACAAATATTGATGAGGACTAATGTGTTTGTATGATTGAGTGATAGGATTGATGACTTGAGAAGCATGAAGTCTTATTGCCTTGAAGCTAAAATGCAAGAACAACTCAATATCCCAAATGTGATTGAAGATTTGAAGAGTATGTTCAAAATGATTGAAGGCATTGAAGATTTAGAGTGTAGAATTATTAAAATAGGTACATTCTTATATAAACTCTACACTTGTATGTCTTGGTTTCATTTGAATGCATGAGAGAGCACAAAACTTATTTTGAAATGGTTTTCAACAAACTTTGTGATAACAAGTATGTTTTTGAAATCTCAAATGAACTTGAAAAGATCTTGTATAATCAAAGTGTTTTTGTAACGGTTTTTGTGTTTAAAAGTGCCAAAATGATGTGTCCATTCTTGCAAATGGTTTTCAATGATAACAACAATGATTTTCAGATGATTTGATTGAATTTGAAAAGTTTGGATGCAAGTTTGGACGTCCAAACTCTGGAAATGGTTACTGTGTTTCCAGAGAAGTTCGGACGCAAGTTCGGACGCATGGAGTAAAGTTCGGACGTCCAAACTTTCTCTAATAGCATGGTCACTGTTTTTCCAGAGAAGTTCGGACGCAAGTTCGGACGCATGAGGAAAAGTTCGGACGTCCGAACTTTTCCAGACAGCTTGGCACAGTAAAATTCGGACGCAAGTTCGGACGCATAACAGAAAGTTTGGACGTCCGAACTTCACTGTTACTAGCCGTTACTAGCCGTTTTATAGCTGTTGCATTTGATTTTTCACATCTATAAAAGCTATAAACTTTAGAATTTTTTGTAACTCTTGAATCTTTATGAACTCCAAGTATTCCAAAAGCTTTTAGCAAACTTCAAAACTCTCTTATCTTGTGCATTCAATTGATTATTCAAAAGGCATCAAAGTGTGAAGGTACAACATTGTGTAAACATCTACCAGCAAGTGGTAACATCTACACACTCTTCTTTATCTATCAATTTGTGTTGTTCTATTAGCTCTAGCAAGGTTATCTTGATAACATAAAATCCTTTAGATAAGGGTGATCCTTGAAGTTGTGATTCAAGGTTGTTTGAGATATAAAACCATTGAGTTTGGTGAGCCTTGCATTGTAAAAGTTACTAGTAGAGGTTGTGAGTGTAAAATCATAGTGTGGTGAGCCTCTATTGTAATCTGTAAACCTGAGCTAATAGTAGAGTGTTTGAAATCCTTAAGTGTAAGTTTAAGGTAGTGGACGTAGATCTTGAGGATCGAACCACTATAAATTGCTTGAGTTCTTTGCTATTGCCTTCTTCATCGCTTTTCTTTAAACTGTCTCTATTTTGCCTATATAATTTGTTATTGGTTTAAAAGCATAAAAGGTTTAATTTTGCGATAATTAGCCAAATACCTAATTCACTCCCCCTCTTAGTTATTTCAATTGGTATCAGAGCTAGAACTTCTTTGTGTGGTTTTGCAACCTAGAAGACAAAGATCCTATGGCTAATATGTCAAACCTACCTTACCAAGAAGGATCCTCCACAAATAGACCACCTTTGTTTGATGGAACAAATTACACTTTCTGGAAATCTAGAGTTAAAATTTATATTTGTTCTATCAATTTTGATTTGTGGAATATAATAGAGAAAGGTCCTTATGTCCCAATGAAAATGAGAGCTGCTGGAATAACCTCAGAACCCAAGTCTACTGATGAATTTGATGAGCATGATTCTAAGAAAATGACTTTAAATTATCAGGCCATGAATATATTAAGTTGTGCTTTAGATGTTACTGAATACAATAGAGTTAGTGGATGTGATTCTGCCCATGACATGTGGAGATTACTCCAAATTACACATGAAGGTACTAATCAAGTTAAAGAATCTAAACTTGCCATGCTTGTTAGAGATTATGAACTGTTTACCATGAAACAAGGTGAAAATGTTAGTGATATGTTTACAAGATTTACTAACATTTTTAATGGCTTGAAAGATTATGGTAAAAGTTAAACAATGGGAGAGCAAAACAGAAAGATTTTAGGTGCTCTACCAAAATCTTGGCAGCCTAAGACACTTGCTATTGAGGAATCCAAGGACTTGAAGACTCTTCCACTCGAAGAGCTCATTAGATCTCTACTGACTCATGAAATGAAGATGAAACGGCTACATGATAAGGAGGATGAAGAAAAAGGAAGAAAAGGAGTTGTACTCAAGTCCTCAAATCACTTGAGTGAACAAGAACAGTCTTCAAGTGAAGAAGAAGGAGGAAACAGTGGAGAAGAAGAGATTGCAATGGCAGTAAGGATGTTCAAAAGATTCTACAAAAAGGAATTCCTCAAGAAAGGAAGAAAACCAGTCAAAAAAGGTGGACAATCCTCATCCTACAAACCACAATGCTTTGAATGCAAAAGCACAGAGCATCTTGTTGCTGACTGTCCTAAAGTGTTGGAAAGGGAAAGAGACAGCAAAAACAGAAAGAAATCTGTCAAGAAAGGTAAAGGATTAGCTGGAACGTGGGATCAACAAGAGAGTGAGAATGACAGTGAAGAAAAGGCCAACATATGCTTTATGGTCATTGATGATGAGGTACAATCTTCACCTTTCATTTCAAATGTATGTGATGATGATATTGATTCCAGTGATTTGATTGTAGAACTATATGAAGAACTGAAAAAGGCTTAAAAAAGAAATAAAGAAATGAAATTCAAAATCAATGATTTATCAAATGAAAATTCAAAATTACGTGTTGAAAATGGTAAACTTCTTGAAACCATTAGTTGTCTTAGCATTGAAAAAGAAGTTTTGAATACAACCATACAAAGCATATCTTTTGAAAACAAAAAGCTTTGTACAAGAATTATTTCTCTTGAATTAATGATAAAAGATCATGAGCTTTTAAAAAGGAAGATAAATGATCTAACTTTATGCATTGAGAAATTTACAAATGGAAGAGAAAACTTAAATAAATTACTAGGTTATCAAAGATCTTCATTTGTAAAATACGGTCTTGGTTTTACACATGATTGTTTTGCTCCAAAACAGAAAATGTCTTTTGTTAAAGAATTTTCTCATTCTAGGTCACATATTTGTTGCACATATTGTGGTAAGCATGGACACAAGGTTTCTAGATGTTTTATAAAAAGAAAGATAGAAAATGGTGTTAAGACCATTTGGAAAATCAAAGGAACTTTTACTAACCCCCTTGGACCCAAAAAGATATGGGTACCAAATATCACTCTTTCTAATTTGGTGTAGGTACAATTTGCCTCAAGATCAAGTGCCACAAAATGGTTCCTTGACAGTGGCTGCTCAAGGCATGTGACTGGAAATGCATCACTTGTTAGTGAGCTCCAAACTACAAGTGAAGGTTTTGTCACATTTGGAGATAAGAAGAAAGGGAAAATACTTGGAATAGGTAACATTGGTAAAGGTTCTTTCCCTCTTATCAAGCAAGTTTTACTTATTGAAGGTTTAAAGTATAATTTACTTAGTATTAGTCAATTATGTGACAATGGATGCAAAGTAGAGTTTAAATGTGATACTTGTACTATTCTTGACAGTGCAAGTAACAAAACTATTTTTGTTGCTAAAAGAGTTGGTAATGTATATGTGTTGTATCTTGATGAGCTTATTACTAATGATATTAAATGTCTTGCCATTCATGACAATGATGGATTTTTATGGCATAGAAGATTAGGACATGTAAGCATGGATTTATTGAACAAACTTTCTACACAAGAGCTAGTTAGAGGATTACCAAAATTTCATTTTGACAAAACTCATCTTTGTGATGCTTGTCAATATGGAAAACAATCAAAAACATCTTTTAAACCAAAGAAAATGGTTTCTACCTCAAAACCTCTTGAACTAGTTCACATGGATTTATTTGGACCTATGAGGACTACTAGTCTTAGTGGTAAAAGCTATGCTTATGTGATTGTTGATGATTTTTCAAGATTTACATGGGTAATTTTCTTAGCACAAAAAGATGAAACGTTTTATGAATTTTCAAAACTTTTCAAAAAGGTTCAAACTTCTCTTGATTGCAAACTAATTTCTATTAGAAGTGATAATGGAAGAGAATTCTGTAATCAAGATTTTACAAAATTTTGTGATGAGTATGGAATCACTCACAATTTTTCAACTGCCAAAACACCTCAACAAAATGGTGTTGTTGAGAGGAAAAACAGAACCTTGCAAGAAATGGCTAGATCAATGCTTTGTGAAAATTCACTACCTAAATATTTTTGGGAATGAAGTCGTAAATACAGCTTGTTATGTCATGAATAGAGTTTTGCTAAGACCTTTTATAAGAAAAACACCTTTTGAACTTCTATTTGATAAAACTCCATCAATTGTCTACTTTAAAATTTTTGGTTGTAAGTGCTTCATCTTAAACACTAGTAACTATCTTGGTAAGTTTGATAGAAAATCAGATGAAGGAATATTTCTTGGTTATTCATCAAATAAAAAGGCATATAGTGTCTATAATAAAAGGACATTGTGTGTTGAAGAATCTATTCATGTAACCTTTGATGAATCCAACATTTATCTTCAAAGAAGAAATGAAGATGATGCAGGCTCCTCAATGGTTGAAAATCAAACTCAACACCAAGTACCCACAATGGAAGATCATGCCAAAGAAGAAGAAATAATGGAGCAAAAACAAGATGGTCAATCAAGCAGTAATCAAGAACTTTCAAAGGATATCATATATGCAAGAGGTTATCCTAAAGAGCAAATCATTGGTGATGTTTCCCAAGGAGTTAAAACAAGGCGGTACTTTATTGATAATTTTGCCCTTTTATCTCATATTGAACCAAAAAATATTGATGATGCATTGTGTGATAATTTCTGGATTACTATGGAAGAAGAGTTAAATCAATTTGAGAGAAATAATGTTTGGACTCTTGTTCCTATACCTCATAATCATTCTGTTCTTGATACAAAGTGGGTTTTTAGAAATAAGTTAAATGAACTAGGAGAAGTTGTTAGAAATAAAGCTAGACTTGTTGCTCAAGGCTTTAATCAAGAAGAAGGCATTGACTATGATGAGACTTTTGCTCCAGTGGCCAGATTAGAGTCTATAAGAATGCTTTTGGCTTTTGCTTGTTTTAAAGGTTTTAAACTATTTCAAATGGATGTCAAAAGTGCTTTTCTAAATGGTGTTATTGAAGAAGAAGTTTATGTAGAACAACCTCTTGGTTTTATTCATGAAAAATTTCCAAATCATGTTTACAAATTAACCAAAGCTTTATATGGATTGAAACAAGCCCCAAGAGCTTGGTATGAAAGATTGAGTGGTTTTCTTCTTTCAAAAGGCTTTACAAAAGGAAAATTTGACACAACTCTTTTCATAAAAACATCGTCTAAAAATGATATCTTACTTGTGCAAATTTATGTTGATGATATTATATTTGGTGCTACTAATACATCTCTTTGTGAAGATTTTGCCGAATCTATGCAAAATGAATTTGAGATGAGTATGATGGGAGAATTAAATTTCTTCCTTGGGCTACAAATTAAACAAGTCAAGGATGGAGTCTTCATCAATCAAGCAAAGTATACCAAGGAGCTACTAAAAAGATTTGGAATGGATCAAGCAAAAGGAATAGGTACCCCAATGAGTTCATCAACTAAACTTGACAAAGATGAGAAAGGTAAAAACATTGATGAAAAACTGTATAGAGGTATGATTGGAAGTTTACTCTATCTCACTGCTAGTAGACCAGATATTATGTTTGCTGTATGCTTGTGTGCTAGATTCCAATCATGTCCTAAAGAATCTCATCTAATTTCTGTCAAACGTATTTTTCGGTATTTGATTGATACACATGACTATGGTCTTTGGTTTTCAAAAACTTCATCTTTTGAACTTATTGGATACTCTGATGCTGATTATGTTGGATGCAAAATTGAACGTAAAAGTACAAGTGGTCATTGTCAATTTCTTGGTAGTTGTCTTGTATCTTGGTTTAGTAAAAAGCAAGCATGTGTGTCTTTATCCACTGCAGAAGCTGAATACATAGCTGCAGGTAGTTGTTATGCACAATTGTTATGGATACAGCACACCTTACTTGATTATGGTCTTAAATTTGATTGTGTACCTATATTGTGTGATAATACTAGTGCTATCAATCTAAGCATAAATCCCATTCAACATTCTAGGACTAAGCATATAGAAATAAAACATCATTTCATTCGTGATCATGTTGCTAAAAAAGATATATGTTTAGAATATATAAATACAAATGATCAAATTGCTGATATATTCACAAAGCCTTTGGCTGAGGAAAGATTTAGTTATTTAAGAAGGCTTTTAGGAATTGCAAAATTCAATTTCTAATATGTTTGTTTAAGTGTGACAAAAGTATGAAAAATTTGGATGCATTGAGTGAAAATGGAAATCTAAACTTTGACAGAATTTTCTGGACAGAAAAGTTCGGACGCTTGACAGAAAGTTCGGACGTCCGAACCTTCTGAAACTGGAGAAACAGAGAAGTTCGGACGCATGTTCGGACGAATACCAAAAAGTTTGGTCGTCCGAACTTTGTGGTTACAGCGATTTTTAAGAAACCTGTAAGACCTAAGAGGGGGGGTGAATTAGGTCTTTGGCTAATTATCGAAATCTTTTCCCTTTTTACAAATCCTTTGCCTTAATAAAAACTCTTCTTTAATTTCACAAGTTTCAAGTTTATATGTGATGTAATGGTTAAGATAAGATCATCAAACAATAAGACTATATCCAATCAATCAACAACTATGAACAACTAATAATAACATGAGCATGTAAATAAATAAAGCTATAAGGAAATGAACACACGATTTATAGTGGTTCGATCTCTCTAAGATCTACATCCACTAACTTGAGTCCACACTCAAGGATTTCAACCAATTCACTATATGCTCAAGTTCAACAATTACATAAGAGGCTAACCACACTATGGTTTTACACTCACAACCTCTTCTAGTAATGTTTACAATATAAGGCTCACCACAAACAATGGTTTTATATCTTAAACAACCTTGAATCACACTTTCAAGGATCACCCTTATCTAAAGGATTTTATGATATCAAGATAACCTTGCTAGAGCTAGTAGAAATACACAATTTGATAAATAAATGAGAATGTGTAGAAGTTACCACTTGATGGTAGATATTACACAATTTTGCACCTTCACACATCGATGTCTTTTGGGTTGATCAATTGAATGCACAAGACATAAGAGAGCTTAAGAAATGTTTGCTAAATGCTTTTGAATGCTTGGAGTTTTTAAGATTTCAAGAGTTACAAAAATTTGCATGTTTATAGCTTTTATAGAATTTGAAAATCTGTTAAAACGTTAATAAAACGGCTAGAAACGGCTAGTTTCAGAAAATTCGGACGACCGAATTTCCTGGCTGCGTCCGAATCTTCGTCCGAATTTCTCTGGATGAATAGTAACCATGCTGAGAACAAAAATTCGGACGACCGAATTTTTTGCTGCGTCCGAATCTTCGTCCGAATTTTTTTGGAACAACAGTGACCATGCTGAAGACCAAAAATTCGGACGACCGAATTTTTTGGCTGCGTCCGAATCTTCTTCCGAATTTCTCTGGAAGAATAGTAGCAAACTTTTGCTACAAAATTCGGACGACCAAATTTTTTGGAAGCATTTTCAAACTTTGTAAAATCATTAGAGATATAACTTCAATGAGTTTGAAAAACATTTGATATGTATAGAAAACTTATTTAACCATATATAAGCTTGAAAAACAAGAACATATGAAGTTTACTAACATATCTTATAAAAAGATTCATTCAAAGCCTTTTAAGATCATAATATTATTTTTATGCTCTCTTATGCATTCAATGATAACCAAGACATGCAAGTGTAGAGTTTACATAGAAATTTACCTAAAAGTTATATGTACTCTACACTTCAAGTCTTCAATGCTTTTTGATAATCTTTAGAACAACATTCTTCAAACTTCAAATACTTGCTTAACTGAAGTTGTTCTTGAACTTTTGCTTCAAAGCAATGAGACTTCATACTTCTCAGTTTACAGAACCTATCACACAATAATCAAACATTTTAGTCCTCATCAATATTTGTCATTAATCAAAACTACATGATTTGCCCTTAGGGCTAACAATCTCCCCCTTTTTGATGATGACAAACTTTGATGCAAAATGTGATGGATTTAAACAATGTAGTACAAAGAAGTATTAATGTCAATGATAGAAAATAATCAATTTAGCATATTGACATGCAAAAGGCTCAATATGAGCCTATGACCCAACCAACCTCCATTTGCCTCCTTCCTTCCAACAATTAGAATAGAAGATATAGCATTTAAGCATTTAGAAAAAGTTCTAAGAGAGGTTTTAAGGTTGTAAAAGTTTAACAATGCTCCCCCTTAGATTGTGCTCATTTTTCAACAAGTTTGGACTTGAGATGCTATGCATCCGAATTTTGACATATCAATTCCGAATTTTAAAATAGGTTAAATGAAAGCTTCAATTTTTTAAAATAAGCTTTCCTAAGGTTGTTCAAACTTAGTGGAAGAGATTAAAACAAGTTTGAATCAATTTGAACAACAATAGAGCACTTTTTGGCAACAAAATATGCATGCATCCGAATTTCAGAACATGCATTCGAATTTTTAAATCTTGCATCCGAATTTTTTAAATCTTAAGTCTAAACTGCAATAAATTCAATATAATGAATGTTTAAAGTGAAATAAAGTGTTCCTAAGGTTGTTCAAACATAATGGAAGAGATTAAAACATATTTGAATCAATTTGAACAACAAAAGAGCACATTTTGGCAACAAAATATGGATGTAAAATATAAAATAAGCTTTTCAAATCCAAAATGTAAAATATGTGAGATAACAACTTTAATTTTTGAAAATAAGCTTTTCTAAGATTGTTCAATTATGATATGAAGGATTAAAACAGTTTTCAAACAATTTGAACAACAGAAAAGACATTTTTGACAAGAAGATCTTGATGCGTCTGAATTTTTGGTCTGCATCCGAATTTCAAGTCCAAATTTTTGGAAACAAGTTGAAAAGGTGATTTTGCATTTTCAAATGAACTATAGAAGTACTCAAATATGTATAGCTACAATAGCACTCAGTTTATCTTTGCAAAACCACAAAACTCATGTATTTAATTGTTTCCATGATGTAATGTAAAGTCATAGGTCAAGTCAAGAACCATGATAAAAACTTCACAATCCCAACTTAACCATTTTCAAAATCTCAAAAAACAATCATTTTAAATTTCAAATGTAACCAAATATTTTCACAGTACACATTCATTTTACATTTCAACTTATAGCACACATACATAGCACATTTACAACAAGCACATAGCACATAGCACATCTTGCAGTCAATATTCTTTCTCCCCCTTTTACATATGCATGGATTTTTCAAAAAATTCACACATTTGCTATTCATGCTTGAGGAATTCCACTGCTATTTCTCATTTTCACACATTTTGTTATCACATTTCTTCTCCCCCTTTTGTCATCAATCAAAGATGGGGTTAATGAAAGTGAGACAGCATGTATCACATATAAGCAGTATATGGACTAAACCTCATTTGGCAATTTAGTAATATATTAGCCAATTCTCATAAACTGTATATTGGCAATATTCAGCAATTCTCTAGTCAAATAATTATTATCCTAATAGCAATAAGCATTATGTAGTATCTTCAATAATAATACAATAAGCAATATATTATCAACTTCTTCTCCCCCTTTTTAGTAGCAATTAAACTTGGGGTGAGAGTATTTGGACAACAAAAGTGAAACAAAAGAAGCTCTTATCACAAAGATTTCACATATTGAGCTTCAAAATATTATCATGACTAGAAAGACACAAGTAAATTTCAATATTAAAACATAATTTGTGCATCAAGGAATAAACTAAAATAAGCATCAAAATAGAGTTTAGGGATAGAAAGGCTTAGTCTTGGATGCGTTTCATGGTCTTCACTTCCAAATTTGTTTGTTATGATGGCCATGTCTCCCTTGAGCTCTATATGATGGGGTACTTTATTTGTTGACTCCTTGCTCGTGTAGTTCTGCTTTGGAAAGCTACCAATTTGAGAGGGTCTTTGGATCTTCTTTCTTTGAACCACATTTTCCTCCCTTGGCTGAAGGATATTGGTGATGGATTTGTGCTTTGACTTTGTTAAACTTCCTTCACCTCCTTCTTCTTGCTTGTTCTCTTGGGCTTTATAGGAACTTGCACCATTTAAAACCACTTGAGAAATCTTTCTCAAGTCTTCTTCCATATTCTTGACTCTAGCTTCTAAACCATCAAATTTGCTAAGAATTATCAGAGCAAAAAGACTTGAAGAATTTGTCCATCTTCTTCATTTCCTCTATATGGTTGTCCAATATTTCTTGAAACACCTTGGCAACTATGGTATCACCTCTAGTGAGATTTTTATCTTCAACTTCTTTTCCTTCAATAGAGAGTACCTTTTCAAATAGACTTCTTTTTGTGGGGTTGCTCTCCCTCACTAGATGACTCATGCCTCATTTTAGGTTTCCTTTCTCCAGCAAGGATTTCCTTTTTATCCTCTTCTTCTTCTTCATTTTCTTCTTCCTTCTTTTCTTCATCATCGCTAGCATCTCTTCTATCACCCTTAGAGGATTTTCTCTTCTATCCATTCATACATTATCATCATCAAGTATCCAAGGAATTTTGTTTAGTGAATTGTTGGTGTAGACTTCTTCACTCTTTATTGGTAAACCACTAGAAAGCAATTTTCACTTGGAAATACTTGAAAATTCCTGTCAATGACTTTCCATACGAAAATGGCTTATGCTCTGTTCTTCTAGCTGCCATTATATTCTTTAGCACTATATATTTATATATATATCCAAAATTCAATTTTCTTTTCTTATGCATGGCTAGCATAATTACAACATTCATATTATCAACAGAATATTTGTGTTTAAAGTATGCTATAATCAAGGTAGTAAGCATGTGATGCAAAATTCTTTCACTAGCATCAAATTTTTTTTTATCTCTCTCTCTCTCTCTCCTTTCTAGTCTTGAGGCTTCTACCATTTGTACATGCATTTTCAATCCTTACAAGTGAGTATAACTTACTTATAAAACAATGTTCCCCTGAAGAATAATGCCTAAACCCAACATCCTCAACATCACAAATTCTATTGAGCAATGCATTATCAATCTCAAAAATCAACTTGTGATATTCTTGAAGAATACCACTGAATAGCTTTATTACCAACTTGCTCAACTCTTTCTTCCTTAATATTTGCATAAACTTCATAAACTAAGGAAGGTAATAGCATTCACCAAACACAAGCAAATTACTCAAGTTCATATCATTTAAAAACTGAGAGTATATTACCCATTGGATAGTTTGATGATATCCGCCTTGTGGCTTGGATTTGTCTTATGGTTCCTTTTTGTCCAATCATCAAATTCGTAGTAGCCTCCACTGTGACAAATCTATCCAGCCATGACATGCTTTGAGGAGTGTAGACCTTCTTTGGTTCATTGATCACTAGTCCTCCTTCTCTTTCTTTTGCTTTTCCCTTTCTTTTTCCCATGCTAGGCTTCTTTGTCCTTACTTGGAGCTACAACACTTGAATACACTCATTAGTTATTGAATTTTGAAATCTGTAAGCTTCTTCTAAGATTGGTTAAACCTTTCTTCGGCCAATGGCTTAGTAACGATATCATTAATTTGTTCATTAATACAAACATGCTTTAAACAAGTATTACCCTTATTAGAGTGATCTCTAATGAAATGAAATTTGATTTCTATATGCTTTATCCTAGTTTGTTAAATAATATGATGGTCAAATTTGTTGCATTAGTGCTATCACATAACATAGCCACACATTTGAAATATAGACCACACTCACTTAGAGTATCAATAAGGCAATAGAAAATGTGTTTAACAGCAATCAAATGAGACTCTTAGGACAAGATGAAATCTAGCACAAAAGCACATAACAAACATAATATTGGCTCTACTTGCTGTCAAATAGAATTGACTACACCTATGAAATCTTTTTATTCTTGTCAAGCATAGTTTATAAACTTATGGAAGTGCTTATTCCTTAACTTGATTCATGAAAGTGACATCCTTGGTTTTCTTGATTTTTAGGCCAAGAAAGAAATAGAGTTTTCCTATCATGCTCATTTCAAATTTACTTTGCATTAACTTGGCAAACACATCACAAAGTGAAGTATTAAAAGCACCAAAAAAAATTGTATCACATATTTGGACAACTAATAGATCATTGTTACAAGAGGGTTTTTATGAAAATAGTAGTGTCAACCTTTCCTCTTGAAAATCCTTTTGAAAGAAGAAAAATACTCAATTTTTTTATACAAAGCTCTAGGAGCTTGTTTTAAATCATACAAAGCTTTGGATAATTTGAAAACATGGTTAGGAAACTTTTCATGATCAAAACCGGGTGATTGTTCCACATAAATCTTATCCTCAATAGAACCATTTAGAAAAGCTCTTTTGACATTCATTTGAAATAATTTAAAACCTTTAAAGAAAGTAAAAGTCAAAAGCATTCTTATGGACTCAAGTTTAGCATTCAGAACAATGGTTTCATCATAAACAATTCACTCTTCTTGATTGAATCCTTGGGTGACAAATCTTGATTTATTTCTTACACCTTCCTCGGATTCATTGAGTTTATTTCTAAAAACAATTTAGTTCCAATAATGGAATGATCATGAGATTTAGGAATTTCAAAATTTTGTATCTTTCAAGTTGATTTAATTCCTCTTGCATAGTAATAATCCAAAAATCATCACACAATGCATCATCAATACTTTTAGGCTCATATGAGATAAAAGGAATAAAGTTATTGATAAAGTACCACCTTATTTTTACTCCTTGGGAGATATCACCAATGATTTGCTCCTTAGCGTGTCCTCTTGAATATCTTAGGTTCTTTGAGATCTCTTGGTCACCACTAGGTTGGTCATCTTGATTTTGTTCAATCATTTCTTCCTCATTGGTGTGATCCTCCAAAGTTGGTGCTTGAAGATGGGTTTTATAGTTATTCATAGTTGTACCTACATCATCTTCATCTCTTCTTTCCAAGCAAATGTAAGATTCATCAAAACAAACATGAATGGTTTCCTCATCATGTAAGGTTCTTTTTATTGTAAATTCTATATGCCTTTTCGTAAAAAGAATAGCTAAGATATATCAATATCCATTTTTCTACCAAATTTAAGTAAGTTGTCACAATAATTTAAGATAAGACATTTATAACCAAACATTTTAAAATATGCAACTTGAGGCATTCTATAAAAAAGAAATCAGAAGATGTTTTTCTTCAAAATGATCTTAAAAGAATTCTATTTATCATAGCATATGGTGTTTAAGGCTTTGGCCAAAAAATATTTTTGAAGAAGAATTTTCACAAAGCATAGACCTAGCCAATTTCTGCAAAGTTTAAAATTTTCTTTCAATAACACCATTTTATTGTGAAGTTTTTGCAGTTGAAACAATTATATGAAATTCAATTTTCAAAGCAAATTTTGTAAAAACTTTGTTGTAAAATTCTCCCATTGACACTTGTAATAGAAATCAATTGCACTCAAGGGAGGTTTGATCTTTTTGAGTAGTTTTTCAAACTTATTTAACACTTCATCTTTTTGAGCAAAGAAGAATGCTAAAGTGAATATTGAGAAATCATCAACTACTAGTAAGGCATACTTCAAGTCATCAATACTAGAGTTCCTCATAAGTCCAAATCAATCCGTATGAACATGCTCAAGATGTTTTGAGATCTAAATGCATTTTCATGTGTTTGAAAGATTCTTTTGTTTGTTTTCCATATTGACAAGTATCTCAAAGATAAATTTCTCAAAACATATTTTTAGCAATCCTCCAACTAAATCTTGAGAGGAAAGTTTGCTCAACAAATCCATGTTTAAGTGACCTAATCTTCTATGCCAAGAAAATCCATCATTATCATAAGATACAAGACATTCAAGCTTATCAAGATAAAACACATAATGAAACATTTTGCAAGTAATTGATCAAAATCACAAAATGTCATATTGTCATATAAGTTCGGACGACTGAACTTATTGTCTACATCCAAACCTTTTTGTAGAGTTTTAAGAAGATGATTTTAGCAAACCAAATGCATAGATAGTTAATCATCTTATCATGACATATAGTCAACTTCAAGAACATATCAACAATGAATTTAATTCCACATTATCAATGTTATTTAATCAATTTCATAGAAGCAATTGGTAAGTCATGGTTGGCAAATCTTTAAATCTTAACAACAAAGAATGCTCAACTAAAACTTCACATGTTGGTATTTAACTTCTTATCCATTGTCACACAATTGGCTAATACTAAGCAAGTTAAAGTTCAAATCAGCAATAAGCCACATTTATTTAAAAAGAAGAGAGGAACCTTTACCAACATTGGTTACTCCAAGAATTCTTCCTTTCTTCTTGTCTCAAAAACAAATTCTTCATCGGTTGCTTTGACCTTGATTATGAATGAGATGTTTTCTGTTATTCTTTAAGCCAACATCATCAATGTACCGCTTAGTGGTGCTTGAGTTTGAATTAAAGTGCACCTGCAATAAAGGAGAGGAAGTATCCTTTGGTACCCATACTTTCTTGGGTCCGTGAGGGTTAGTAATAATTCTCTTAACTCTCCAAATGGTTTTTACACCATTCTCTACTTTTCTTTTAACATAACATTTGGTGACTTTATGTCCATGTTTTCCACAATAAGTACAACAAGTATGATGCATGGAAGTAGAAGTAGCTCTAACAAAGAAGTTGTTGTATTTAGGCACATTACTTACATAATTATAACCAAGACCATTTTTGACAAGAGGAGATCTTTGAACTCCAAGAATTTTATTAAGATTGTCCCTTCCTTTTGTAAATTTTTCTATACATGATGTAAGTTCATAAACCTTCTTTTTCAAAGTCTCATGATCAACAAGCATTCTTTCAAGAGACAAAATATTTTCACAAAGAATCTTATTTTTCAAGGGACATGTTTTGCAAAGAGACATTTAAAACTTCTTTTTCAATATTCAAGCATTCAATAGAATCAAGAAGCTTTTTTATTTTCACAAAATAATTTTGAATTCTCATTCAATAAATCATTAATTTTGATTTTCATTTCCTTATTCCTTTTTGAAGCCTTTTTTAATTCTCCATACATCTCAACAAGTAATTCACTAGGATCATCAATATTATCAATATCATCATCACTATAAGTAGAGGTAGAAGGAGTGGATTGTACCTCATCATTTATTGCCATAAAGCATACATCTACTCTTTCTTCTTCATAAGTAGCTTGAAGTAGTTTCCACATATCATGAGCGGTGTCGCATTCACTCACTTGATCGTACACAATCATATCCAGTGCACAACTCAAGATATTCATGGCTTGGTAATTCATTGTCATCTTCTTTGAGTCACCCTCATCAAATTCGTCCATAGACTTTGGCTCTTTAGTAACTCCATCAATTCTCACTTTCATTGGTATGTAAGGACCTTTCTCAACAATATTCCACAAATCAAAGTTAATAGAACAAATATATATCTTAACTCTAGATTTCCAAAATGTGTAATTTGTTCCATCAAACAAAGGTGGTCTATTTGTGGAGAAACCTTCCATATAAGGCAAATTTGATAAACTAGCCATATGATCTTTACTTCTAGGTTGTTAAACCTTAAAAAGAAGACCTTGCTCTGATACCAATTGTAAGACCTAAGAGGGGGTGAATTAGGGTCTTTGGCTAATTATCGAAATCTTTTTCCCTTTTTACAAATCCTTTGCCTTAATAAAAACTCTTCTTTAATTTCACAAGTTTCAAGTTTATATGTGATGTAATGGTTAAGATAAGATCATCAAACAATAAGACTATATCCAATCAATCAACAACTATGAACAACTAATAATAACATGAGCATGTAAATAAATAAAGCTATAAGGAAATGAACACACGATTTATAGTGGTTCGATCTCTCTAAGATCTACATCCACTACCTTGAGTCCACCCTCAAGGATTTCAACCAATTCACTATATGCTCAAGTTCAACAATTACATAAGAGGCTAACCACACTATGGTTTTACACTCACAACCTCTTCTAGTAATGTTTACAATACAAGGCTCACCACAAACAATGGTTTTATATCTTAAACAACCTTGAATCACACTTTCAAGGATCACCCTTATCTAAAGGATTTTATGATATCAAGATAACCTTGCTAGAGCTAGTAGAAATACACAATTTGATAAATAAATGAGAATGTGTAGAAGTTACCACTTGATGGTAGATATTACACAATTTTGCACCTTCACACTTTGATGTCTTTTGGGTTGATCAATTGAATGCACAAGACATAAGAGAGCTTAAGAAATGTTTGCTAAATGCTTTTGAATGCTTGGAGTTTTTAAGATTTCAAGAGTTACAAAAATTTGCATGTTTATACCTTTTATAGAATTTGAAAATCTGTTAAAACGTTAATAAAACGGCTAGAAACGGCTAGTTTCAGAAAATTCGGACGACCAAATTTCCTGGCTGCGTCCGAATCTTCGTCCGAATTTCTCTGGATGAATAGTAACCATGCTGAGAACAAAAATTCGGACGACCGAATTTTTTGCTGCGTCCGAATCTTCGTCCGAATTTTTTTGGAACAACAGTGACCATGCTGAAGACCAAAAATTCGGACGATCGAATTTTTTGACTGCGTCCGAATCTTCTTCCGAATTTCTCTGGAAGAATAGTAGCAAACTTTTGCTACAAAATTTGGACGATCGAATTTTTTGGAAGCATTTTCAAACTTTGTAAAATCATTTGAGATATAACTTCAATGAGTTTGAAAAACATTTGATATGTATAGAAAACTTATTTAACCATATATAAGCTTGAAAAACAAGAACATATGAAGTTTACTAACATATCTTATAAAAAGATTCATTCAAAGCCTTTTAAGATCATAATATTATTTTTATGCTCTCTTATGCATTCAATGATAACCAAGACATGCAAGTGTAGAGTTTACATAGAAATTTACCTAAAATTTAAATGTACTCTACACTTCAAGTCTTCAATGCTTTTTGATCATCTTTAGAACAACATTCTTCAAACTTCAAATACTTGCTTAACTGAAGTTGTTCTTGATCTTTTGCTTCAAAGCAATGAGACTTCATACTTCTCAGTTTACAGAACCTATCACACAATAATCAAACATTTTAGTCCTCATCAATATTTGTCATTAATCAAAACTACATGATTTGCCCTTAGGGCTAACAAAACCGACTAGCCGTTATTCACACATTTTAACATCCGAACTCTCTCCTTTTTCAAAATTTCTCTCTACCCACAAGCGTCCAAACATAAATACCTCTGTGATTTCACCATTTTCACATCAAAACAATTAGATTTTTGAATTCCTAACCCTAGATACCTCTCAAAACTCACTGCTTCTCTATTAAAACATCAAAATGGCGAGAACAAAAGGAGCCAATGTTGTAAAAGGAAACGGAAAGGCAAAGGCCAGTGAAGGAGGACAAACTCATCATGAACCACGAAGAATTAGGGTTCCTCAATCATCCTCTGGTGTGGATAAGTTTGTTTCAATTAAGGCTGCATCAGAATTTGAAGATTGGAACAAGAATTCAAGAAAAATCATTCCTGGAAACAAAGTTGATTTTGAGAAGCTCACCAATATGGGTAATGTCCTATCTTTATTTGGTGATATTGGCTGGAGCAATCTATTGACTGTTGATGAAGAATATTATCCTTCTCTTGTGTATGAATTCTATGCAAATATGAAAGAAGAAAGAATAGAATATGAAGGAGAAAATGTTAATCAGTGGTATTCATCTAGAGTATCTCAAATAGATTTCGAATTTAATGATGCATTGTTGAATAGAATCTGTGATGTAAGTGATGTTGGTGCTAAATATTATTCCTTGGGGCAACATTGGTATGAACGAGAATTGTTTACAAATGCTAGATTTGAAGAAGCTTTCACAAATGGTAGAAAGTTTAGGACCATTAAGGAAAGGGAAGTTAAGGTTTTAGATGCAAGTGCAAGAGTTATGCATCATATGATTACAACCATGATAATCCCTAATTTTGGACACAAAACATTTGTGGGAAATATTCATATGGTGATTATGCTAGCTTTGCATGAGCATAGAAGATTAAACTTTGGATATATGGCATTGAAGCACATGTTTGGAGCTAGAAAGACTGAAAACAAGGCTCTACCATATGGAAGAATTTTGACTAGAATCTTCAAGCATTTTCATGTTAGAATTCCTGCTAGAGGGCAGAATTTTAAAAGAGGCCAAATTTATAAAAATGATTCTCTCAAGAGAATGTAATTGATCTTGGATAATGAGGGAATATGGAGAACTTAAAGAGAAACCCCTCCAAAGAGAATTGAAGTAGAAGAAAGTGAAGAAAATGAAGAAGAAGAAGAAGATGAGGCAGAAACATGGGCAAGAGAAATGAAGAGTAAAAGAAGGCATGAGTCAACAAGTGAGGGGGAGCAACTTCCCTCCAAAAGAAGACTCTTTGAAGAAGAGCCTACTTCTCAATCACATCCAGTTGATGGGGAAGGTATTGGTGCTGAAGAGGTTTCAAAAGAGAATAACATTCAAGCAGCACTGAACAACCACATGAAAGAAATGGAGAAAATGTATAAATTTTTTGAAACATTTGCTCCTATGGTGCTTGGAAAACTAGACAGTTTGGAAAATAGAGTCAAGCACATTGAGAAAATATTGACAAAAAAAAATTCTCAAAGTGGTGAAGGACCTTCTAGAACACAAGAAGATAAGAATGATCAGCATGATAAAGATAGCAAGAAGAGTGAAGAAGACAGTGACAGTGATGAAGAAAATGATGATGATCAAAGGAATGCCAATGAGCAGGTCATGGAATCTCAAGAGGGAAGTCAAATTGCAAGAGATGAAATAGTGACTCCATCTAATCCAGCATTTGGCCATGGAAGAGTCAAGCATGTTGCTGTCAAGAAGAAGCCAGGAAAGGACTCTGCATCAAAATTAGCATCACAAGACTAAGCTTTCTTTTCCTCTATTCTATTTATTGCTTTTAAGTTGCTTATCTGTACTGAATTTTTATCTGCTATGTATTCTAAATTTGTTAAGTACTTTGCTGCATTTCATGTAATAGTTTTTCTTTTCATGAAGCTCAATGATGAAACCTTAGAGTTGAGAGCTTCCTTTGGTAATTGTCAGTCTCATTTTCATTTATCCCATCTTTGATTGATGACAAAAGGGGGAGAAGAATGATGGAAATGATGGCTGCAATGAATGTGCTAAAATCTGCATGATGTGCATGATGTGTGTTATTCATAATGGCTGTTTGGAAATGATGGCTGCAATGAATGTGCTGAAATCTGCATGATGTGCATGATGTGTGTTATGCATAATGGCTGTTTTGTGCTAAATTTTAAATATGCTGAAATGTGTGTGCTAATATGAGTATGTGATATACTAAAAAATTGTTTTATGGCATATTTAACTATATTTGTGTATTTAAACTTTAAACTGGAAGATTTATAATATGTGAAGATAGAATTTTAAAGTTTGAACTTGAAGTTTGGATGCAAACCAAAAGTTCGGATGCATCCAAACTATTTTTGCCAAAACTAATTTTTCTGTTGTTCAAATTGATTCAAATATGTTTTAATCTCTTTTTATCATATTTGAACAACCTTAGGAAAACTTATTTTCAAAAATCAAAGTCTTCATCTCACATATTTTCCAGTTTGGACTTGAAACTTAAAAATTCGGATGCATGTTCTGAAATTCGGATGCATCCATATTTGGTTGCCAAAAAGTGCTCTTTTGTTGTTCAAATTGATTCAAATCTGTTTTAATCTCTTTTACTATGTTTGAACAACCTTTGGAAAGCTTATTTTCAAAAATTGAAGCTTTCATTTTACTTATTTTAAAGTTTGGACTTGAAATGTCAGAACTTGGATGCCTAGCATCTCAAGTCCAAAGTTGTTGAAAAATGAGCTCAATCTAAGGGGGAGCATTGTTAAACTTTTACAACCTTTAAAACCTCTTTTAGAAGTTTTCTAAATACTTAAATGCTATATCATCTATATGTAGTTGGAAGGAAGGAGGTTAATGGAGGTTGGTTGGGCCATAGGCTCTTACCTTTTAGATGTCAATGTGCTAAATTGGTTATTATCATTCTTTGACATCAATGCTTCTTTTTACTACATTGTCTAAATCCATGACATTTTGCATCAAAGTTTGTCATCATCAAAAAGGGGGAGATTGTTAGCCCTAAGGACAAATCATGTAATTATGATTAGTTTTGAATAATGACAAATATTGATGAGGACTAATGTGTTTGTATGATTGAGTGATAGGATTGATGACTTGAGAAGCATGAAGTCTTATTTCCTTGAAGCTAAAATGCATGAACAACTCAATATCCCAAATGTGATTGAAGATTTGAAGAGTATGTTCAAAATGATTGAAGGCATTGGAGACTTAGAGTGTAGAATTATTAAAATAGGTATATTCTTATATAAACTCTACACTTGTATGTCTTGGTTTCATTTGAATGCATGAGAGAGCACAAAACTTATTTTGAAATGGTTTTCAGCAAACTTTGTGATAACAAGTATGTTTTTGAAATCTCAAA
Source organism: Rauvolfia tetraphylla (assembly GCA_030512225.1). Taxonomy (NCBI): domain Eukaryota; kingdom Viridiplantae; phylum Streptophyta; class Magnoliopsida; order Gentianales; family Apocynaceae; genus Rauvolfia; species Rauvolfia tetraphylla. Next base: position 1,646,581 of record JAJQKT010000053.1, read on the forward strand.
TGAACTTGAAAAGATCTTGTATAATCAAAGTGTTTTTGTAACGGTTTTTGTGTTTAAAAGTGCCAAAATGATGTGTCCATTCTTGCAAATGGTTTTCAATGATAACAACAATGATTTTCAGATGATTTGATTGAATTTGAAAAGTTTGGATGCAAGTTTGGATGTCCAAACTTTGGAAATGGTTACTGTGTTTCCAGAGAAGTTTGGACGCAAGTTCAGACGCATGGAGTAAAGTTCGGACGTCCAAACTTTCTCTAATAGCATGGTCACTGTTTTTCCAGAGAAGTTCGGACGCAAGTTCGGACGTCCGAACTTTTCCAGACAGCTTGGCATAGTAAAATTCAGACGCAAGTTCGGACACATAACAGAAAGTTTGGACGTCCGAACTTCACTGTTACTAGCCGTTACTAGCCGTTTTATAGCTGTTGCATTTGATTTTTCACATCTATAAAAGCTATAAACTTCAGAATTTTTTGTAACTCTTGAATCTTTATGAACTCCAAGTATTCCAAAAGCTTTTAGCAAACTTCAAAGCTCTCTTATCTTGTGCATTCAATTGATTATTCAAAAGGCATCAAAGTGTGAAGGTACAACATTGTGTAAACATCTACCAACAAGTGGTAACATCTACACACTCTTCTTTATCTATCAATTTGTGTTGTTCTATTAGCTCTAGCAAGGTTATCTTGATAACATAAAATCCTTTAGATAAGGGTGATCCTTGAAGTTGTGATTCAAGGTTGTTTGAGATATAAAACCATTGAGTTTGGTGAGCCTTGCATTGTAAAAGTTACTAGTAGAGGTTGTGAGTGTAAAACCATAGTGTGGTGAGCCTCTATTGTAATCTGTAAACCTGAGCTAATAGTAGAGTGTTTGAAATCCTTAAGTGTAAGCTTAAGGTAGTGGACGTAGATCTTGAGGATCGAACCATCATAAATTGCTTGAGTTCTTTGTTATTGCCTTCTTCATCGCTTTTCTTTAAACTGTCTCTATTTTGCCTATATAATTTGTTATTGGTTTAAAAGCATAAAAGGTTTAATTTTACGATAATTAGCCAAATACCTAATTCACCCCTCTTAGGTATTTCACCTTTCTTCTTTAAGATTAGCATAAAATTCATAGACAAGAGATAGGTAATAATCCTCATTCACCCCAAGTAAACTACCCCAACCAATTTCACCAAATAGAGAAAAGACATTACCCATAGTGGTGAGTTTATCAACATCCACTCTATGCTTGGGGATTATCTTTCTACTCTTCTTGCTCCATTCTTCAAAGTCGACCGTGACTCGAGTGGAAATGAATCGGTCTACACCAAGGTTGGATTGTGAAATGTGAACCCATCTTGGTTCGTTGATAATGAGCCCGTCATCTCCAACTTTGGCTTTTCCTTTCCCTTTAGCCACATTAGTCTTCTTTGAGCGAACCATAACGAGGTTTTCTTGAGAAAGATGGATTTCAAAGAGAACATGAAAATCAAGATATTTTCAAGAAATAATGGTGAAATAATATATGGATTTGTGTTTGGATGAGTGTGGGTAGAGTGGATTTTGTGAGAGGAGAGAATCCGGATGATTAGAAATAAGGAATTTGAACGGTTGGGCAATTTAAAAATAGCTGAAATTGCAAAGTTCGGATGATCAAATTTTTATATTTGCGTTCGAACTTGCACCCGAATTTCTTTGTTTCTCCAATTTAGCAAATTCGAACGACCAAATTTTTTATCATGTGTCCGAACTTGCCTCCAAATCTTTCTGTCAGGAGTTTTCTAGAGGAAGTTTTGACGTCCGAATTTCACTTCATGCACTCAGATTATGGGTTTGAATTTTTCCTATTTTTACCACACTTCAACAGACACATTAGTAATTAAATTTTGAAATACCCAAGCTTCTTCTAAGGTAGCAAAACCTTTTCTCGGCCAAAGGTTTGGTAAATATATCAGCAATTTGATCATTAGTATTCACATAGTCTTAGTAAATATAACCTTCAGCTACATGATCTCGAATGAAATGATGTTTAGTCTCTATATGCTTAGTCCTAGAATGTTGAATGATATTTATGCTTAAATTGATAGCACTAGGGTTATCACATAGAATAGGCACACATTTGAAATCTAGACAATAATTAAGCAGAGTGTGCTTCATCTATAGCATTCGAGCACAACAACTACCGGCAGCAATATATTCGGCCTCGGCTGTAGACAATGACACACATACTTATTTCTTACTATACAAAGATACAATGACACTACCAAGAAATTGACAATGACTACTAATACTTTTACGCTCGACTTTGCATCCAGCATAGTCGGCATATGCAACAAGGTCAACGGAAGAGAATTTTGAAAACCAAAGGCTATAATCATGTGTATCAATCAAATATATAAGAATGCATTTTCTGGAAATTAAATGAGACTCTTTAGGACAAGATTGAAATCTAGCACATAAGCATACAATAAACATAATATCTGGTCTACTTGCGGTAAGATAAAGTGAACTACCAATCATGCCTCTATATACCTTTTCATCAACATTTTTACCTTTGTCATCTTTGTCAAGTTTAGTTGATGAACTCGTTGGAGTGCCTTTACCTTTTGCTTGGTCCTTTCCAAATCTCTTCAAGAGTTCCTTGGTATACTTGGATTGATTTATTAAAGTATCATCCTTGGTTTGCTTGATTTGTAGCCCAAGAAAGAAGTTGAGTTCCCATCATGCTCATTCCAAACTCACTTTGCATTAACTTTGCATTAACTTGGAAATTCCTCACAAAGTGAAACATTAGTAGCTCCAAATATGATATCATCAACATATATTTGCACAAGTAAAAGATCATTGTTACAAGAGTTTTTTATAAAAAGAGTAGTGTCAATTTTTTCATCCAAAAAAAAAAAAACTTTTGAAAGAAGAAAACTACTCAATCTTTCATGCCAAGCTCTAGTAACTTGTTTCAATCCATATAAGGCTTTTGAGAGTTTGAAAACATAGTTAGGAAAATTTTCATGGGTGAAACCTTGTTCTACATAAATTTTCTTATCAATAAAGCCTTTTAAGACAACACTTTTGACATCATTTGAAAGAGTTTGACACCTTTAAAACATGAAAATGCCAAAAGCATTCTAATTGATTTAAATTAGTAACCGGAGCTAAAGTCTCATTATAATCAATGCCCTCTTCTTGATTGAATCCTTGGGCACTATGTCTAACCTTTTTTCTCACTTTTTCTCTGAATTCATTGATTTTATTTCTAAAAACCATAGTTCAAATAATGGGATGATCATGAGGTTTGGGAACAAGTTTTCAAATTTTGTTTCTTTCAAATTGACTTAATTCCTCTTGCATAGCAATAACTGATATAAATGAATAAAGTTATCGATAAAGTACCGCATTGTTTTTACTCCTTGGGAGACATTACCAATGATTTGCTCCTTAGGGAGGCCTCTTGGATATCTTAGATCCTTTGGTAGCTCCTCTTGGTCAACACTAGGTTGATTGTCTTGTTCTTGCTCAATCATCGCTTCTTCATTGTCATGATCTTCCAAGGTTGGAGCTTGAAGATGAGTTTGATTATCATCCATGGATGTACCTACATCATCATCATATTTTCTATCCAAATAGATGTTAGACTCATCAAAACTCACATGTATGGTTTCCTTAACCCATAAAGTTCTTTTATTGTAAATTTATAAGCTTTCTTGTTAGAAGAAAAACCAAGAAATATACCTTCATCTAATTTTCTATCAAATTTTCCCAAGTTGTCACGCATATTCAATATAAAGCACTTGCAACCAAAAACTTTGAAATAGGCAATAGAGTGTATTCTACCAAATAGAAGTTCAAAAGTCATTTTTCTCAAAAATGGCCTCAAAAGAACTCTATTCATAGCATAGCATGTGGTGTTTATGGCTTCGGCGTAAAAATATTTTGGCAAAGAATTTTCACAAAGCATAGACCTAGCCATTTCTTGTAAAGTTCAATTTTTTCTTTCAACAAGCCCATTTTGTTGAGGTGTTTTGGCAGCCGAAAAGTTGTGAAAATTCCATTTTCATCACAAAGTTTTGTAAAATCTTGATTGCAAAATTTTCTCCCATTGACACTTCTAATAGAAATCAATTTGCAATCAAGGGAGGTTTGAACCTTTTTGAAAAGTTTCACAAATTCATGAAACACTTCATCCTTTTGTGATAAAAAAGGGTACCCAAGTGAATCTTGAAAAATCATTAACTATGACATATGCGTACCTCTTACCACCAAGACTAGTGGTCCTCATTGATCCAAATAAATCCATATGAATAAGTTCAAGAGGTTTTGAAGTTGAAACCATTTTCTTCGGTTTGAAGGAAGTTTCTGTTTGTTTTCCATATGGACATGCATCACGAAGATGATTTTTCTCAAAATGCATTTTTGGCAATCCTCTAACTAAATAAGGAAAGTTTATTCAACAAATCCATGCTCACATGACCTAATCTTCTATGCCAAAAGAAACCATCATTGTCATGAACGGCAAGGCATTTAACATCATTGGCAACAAATTTATCAAGATATAACACATATACATTTCCAACTCTATTTGCAACAAAAATAGTTTTCCCACTTACACTCTCAAGAATAATACAAGTATCACACTTAAATTCAACTTTGCATCCATTGTCACATAATTGACTAATGCTACGCAAATTATATGTTAAGTCATCAATGAGTAAAACTTGTTTAATGAGAGGGGTAGATCCTTTACCAATATTACTTACTCCAAGAAATCTTCCTTTCTTCTTGTCACCAAATGTGACAAATCCATCACTTGTGGCTTTGACCTTGCTTATGAATGAGGCATTTTCCATTATACCTAGAGTCATCATCATCAAGACACCACTTAGTAGCATTTGAGTTTGAAGGGAAGTGTACCTACATTAAAGGAGAGGAAGTATGCTTTGGTACCCATACTTTCTTGGGTCCATGGGGGTTAGTAATGATTCCCTTAACTCTCCAAATGATTTTAACACCATTTTCAACTTTTCTTTTCACATAACATTTGGTGGCTTTATGTCCATGTTTTCCACAATAAGTGCAACAAGAATGAGGCATGAAAGTAGAAGTAGTTCTAACAAAAAAAATTATTATATTTTGGAACATTGTTAACGTAATTGTAGTCAAGACCGTTTTTGACAAAAGAAGATCTTTGAGCTCCAAGAAGTTTATCAAGATTGTCCTTTCCTTTTGTAAATTTTTCAACACAAGAAGTAAAGTCATCAACCTTCTTCTCCAAAGAATCATCCTCAACTAGTGACTTTTCAAGAGATGATATTTTTGTACAAAGTGCTTTATCTTCAAGAGACATGTTTTGCAAAGACATATTCAAAACTTCCTTTTCAACATTTAAACATTCAATGAAATCAAGTAATTTCTTATTCTCATAATATAGTTTTGAATTATCATTCAATAACTCATTAAATTTTAATCTTATTTCCTTGTTTCTCTTTGACAAATTTTTTAGTACACTATACATATCAACAAGCAATTCACTGATGAGGTTCAAAAGATATAGAAGTAGAGGGAATAGATTGAACCTCATCATTTAATGCTATAAAGCATACATTGGCTCTCTCTTCTTCATGAGTGACTTGAAGTAGCTTCTACATTTCATGAGCGGAGTCACATTCCCTCACTCTATTATATTCATTGATGACAGATGCATAACAAAGAATATTCATTGCTTGGTAGTTTAATGTCATCTTTCTTGAATCGCTCTCATCATACTCCTCCATGGGCTTTGGTTCCCTTGTAACTCCATCGGCTTTCAATCTGAATGGCATATAGGGACCTTTCTCAACAATATTTCACAATTCATAGTTAATAGAACAAATGTAAATCTCAATCTTAGACTTCCAAAAGTATAATTGAAAGACCCAAGAAGGGGGGGAGGGTGAATTAGTTCTTTGGCTAATTTTCGAAAACTTTACCCTTTCGACAAAATTAACTTGGAAGATGATTGGAATCAAATACTTCACAAAATATGCAAGTAAACAAAATGAGATTCAAATTTAAAGAAAGTAGAGGGCAAGAGACAACACAAGTGATTTATAGTGGTTCGATCACATAAGATCTACATCCACTACTTTGAGCACCCACTCAAGGATTTCAACCAATCTCCACTATAATTTCAAATTGATCAATTTCTACAGTAGAGGCTTACCCTTCAAGGTTTTACACCACAATCTCTTCTCAAATACAAATAATCAAGGCGCACCCTAGCACAAGGGTTTTATACCAACAAGATAACCTTGAAAGAAACAAGAAAATGAAGTTTGAGATAAGAAAGTTACCAACAACTTGGTAGATGATGACAAATTTGCACATTTTCAACTTTTTGTCTATGGAAACTTTTTGATAGAGAATGATTGGGAAGTGTTAAGAATCTTTAAAGCTCAAAAACTACTAAAAAATCTGAAGTTTATGCATTTTATATGGTTTGAAAATTGGTTACAACATTCAAATAACGGCTAGTAATAGTAAAATTAGATCGACCAAATTTGGACAGTTGCAATCGAACATTCGTCCGAATTTTTCTGCCTTGAGGCTGCCATGGTAAATTTGGTCGGCTGAATTCTGACACAAGCTCCAAATGGTCGTCCGAATTTCTTTGGAAATTCAGCAGCCATGAGTTCAAATTCGGACGTCCGAATTGATCAAACTTGGTCAAAATGATTAGAAATTAAACACAATAAGTTTGAAATCATCTTGGACTATGAGATAGATCATTTTAAATAGCTTTTAGTCCAAAGACTGTTATTTGAGAACTTGGTAAAAACATTTGCAAGATAGATCATTTGTGATTTAAAATCAATTTTGAAGTTCTCTTGAAAATCATTTAGATTCCAAAGACAAAATGGTGCATGGTTTACCAAGATATACCTATAATGCATAGTAAACCTATACTAAGGTCTTCAAAGCCTTCAAAAATCTTGAATAAACTCTAACTACTTTGATAAACTTGAGTTGTTCATGAACTTTTGGCTTCAAGGCAGTGAGACTTGCTTTCTTCTCAATCCAAAATTCCTATCACACAACATGTAAGTCTATTAGACCTTATCAAGGTTAATCTCTATGATTTTTATAGAACATTGCACTTGTCAATGTTTGTCACTAATGAAAACAATATGATTTGCCCTTAGGGCTTACAATCTCTCATTTTTTTTATGATGACAAACTTTGATGCAAAATGTGATGGATTTAGACAATTTAAGCACAGAGAAGAATTTATGTCATATACTAGGTGAAAATGATACCAATTGAAAAATATGACTTGAAAATCACTTTAACCAAATTTTTAGGTCTGCGTCCGAACTTATATTCGAATTTCTCTATCTCTTCATTTAGCAAATTTGGACAACCTAACTTTAGGTCATGCGTCCGAACATGCGTCCAAATTTTTCCTGTTTTTGCCACACACTCATTAGTTATTGCAATATCCAAGCTTCTTCTAAGGTAGCAAAACCTTTCCTCAGCTAAAGGCTTGGTAAGTATATCAGTAATTTGATCATTGGTATTCACATAGTCCAAACAAATGTCATCTTTAGCTATATGATCTCTAATGAAATTATGTTTGATCTCTATATGCTTAGTTCTAGAATGTTGAATGTAATTTATGCTCAAATTTATGGCACTAGTATTATCACACAAAATAGAAATATTTGAAATCTAAACCATAATCAAGAAGAGTGTGATTCATCCATATCACTTGAGCACAATAACTACCAGCGGTGATATATTCAGCCTATGCAGTAGACAATGACACATATACTTGTTTCTTACTATACCATGATACAAGGCAACTACTAAGAAATTGACAATGACCATTAGTACTTTTACGCTCAACTTTGCATCCGGCATAGTAGGCATCTGAATATACAACAAGGTCAAAAGAAGAGGATTTTGAAAACCAAAGGCCATAATCATGTGTAACAATTAAATATCTAAGAATAGGTTTCACGACAACTAAATGAGACTCTTTAGGACACGATTGAAATCTAGAACATAAGCATACGACAAACATAATATCCGGTCTACATGCAGTAAGATATCTATTCATTGACATTTTTACCTTTCTCATTTCTATCAAGCTTGGTTGATAAACTCATTGAGTGCTTATACTTTTTGCTTGGTCTATACCTCTTTAAGAACTCCTTGGTGTACTTGGATTGATTTATGAAGGTGCCATCCTTGGTTTGCTTGATTTGTAGCCCAAGAAAGAAATTGAGCTCTCCCATCATACTCATTTCAAACTCATTTTGTATTTTAACTTGGCAAATTCCTTAGAAGGTGAAACATTAGTAGCTCCAAATATAATGTCATCAATATAAATTTGCACAAGTAAAAGATCATTGTTGCAAAAGGTTTTTATGAAAAGAGTAGTGTCAATTTTTCCTCATGAAAATCCTTTTGAAAGAAGAAAACTACTTAATCTTTCATACCAAGCTCTAGGGGTTGTTTTAAACCATACAAAGCTTTAGAAAGTTTGCAGACATGGTTAGGATACTTTTAATGAACAAAACCGGGAGGTTGTTCCACATAAACCTCTTCTTCAATGAAACCATTTAGAAAAGTACTTTTGACATCCATTTGAATTAACTTAAAACTTTTGAAACAAGAAAATGCCAAAAGCATTCTTATAGGCTCAAGTCTAGCTATCAGAGCAAAAGTTTTATCATAATCAATGTCCTCTTCTTGATTGAATCCTTGGGGAACAAGTCTATCCTTGTTTCTAAAAACTTCTCCGGATTCATTAAGTTTACCAATAACGGCGAGTAACAGTAAAATTCAGTCAACTAAATTTGGACATCTGCATACAAACATTCATCTGAATTTTTCTGTCTTGATGCTGCCAGGCTAAATTTGGTCGATAGAATTTGGACAAAAACATCCGAATGGTCGTTTGAATTTCTATGGAAATTCAAACGACCATTCGGATGTTTGTGTCCAAATTCTATCGACCGCAGCCATGAGTTCAAATGCGGACGTCCGAATTGATCAAACTTGGTCAAAATGATTAATCATCAAGCACAATAAATTTGAAATCATCTTGGACTATGAAATAGATCGTTTTAAAAAGCTTTTAGTCCAAAGGCCGTTATTCGAGAACTTGGTAAAAATTTTACAAGATAGATCATTTGTGATTTAAAACCAATTTTGAAGTTCTCTTGAAAAGTATTTAGATTCCAAAGACAAAAGGGTGCATGGTTTACCAAGATATACCTATAATGCATAGTAAACCTACACTAAGGTCTTCAAAGCCTTCAACAATCTTGAATCAACTCTAGCCACTTTGATAAACTTGAGTTGTTCATGAACTTTTGGCTTCAAGGTAGTGAGACTTGCTTTCTTTTCAATCCAAAAATCCTATCACACAACATATAAGCATATTAGTCCTTATCAAGGTTAATCACTATGATTTTTATAGGACATTGCACTTATCAATGTTTGTCACTAATAAAAACAACATGATTTGCCCTTAGGGCTTACAATGATTAGAACCATAAAAAAATAGAGGTCTATTAGTGGAGGATCCTTCCATATAAGTCAAATGTGATGTATTAGCCATAGAATCTTCACTTCTAGATTGTTAGACCTTACAAAGAAGCTATTGCTCTCATACCAATTAAAGGACCTAAGATGGGGGTGAATTAGGTCTTTGGCTAATTTTAAAAAATCTTTTCCCATTTTGCAAAAACTTTGCCTTAATAAAAGCTTTTCTTCAAATTCATAACCTCCAAGTTTATATATGATTTAAAAAAATGGTCAAGACAAGATGATCAAACAATAGAACCATAACCAATCAATCAATAACTAAGAACAAGTGATAGTAACACACGTATGGAAGCAATTAAAGCAATAAAGAAATGAACGCACTATTTATAGTGGTTCGATCTCTCCAAGATGTACATCCACTTCCTTGAGTCCACACTTAAGAATTTCAACCAATTCACTAAATGCGCAACTATAACGGGAAGGAGCAAGCAAGTGAGGGTCCTCTTCACATCGAGCTCAAAGGCAACATGGTTATTACCACCAACAAATATGGGTGAATACCATGACAAAAATCCAAGACTAAGCCTTTCTTAACCCTATTTCTCACTTCACTATCCTTTTAATTTATGATAATGTATTTAGCATAGCTTATGTACTTTGTGGTCTTTTTTGGATCTCTAGTCCATGTATCTTTGCATTTTCTAGTCTATATATATAGCACAATCCATGTTTCTTCACATTTCATATTTCCATGTGCATTTCTAGTCTATGTAATGTTTGGTAAAGCTCAATTATGATCCATTTGTGTTGAGATTTTCCTTTTTTTTTTTACTTCACTTTGAATACTCGAACTTTGATTGATGACAAAAGGGGTAGAAACTGTAGTATTGTTGTAAGATATATGAATTGTTATTGTTAAATGATGTTAAGTTGGATTGTGATTGATTGCAAAATAGTTGTCTTGATTGCATGAATATTATGATCATATATACATTATGGATGTTTTTGCACTTTTGTAGTTCATTTGAAATTGTAAAAATCACCATTTGAAACTTCTATGAAAACAATTTTACAAAAAATTCGAACCTGAAATTGGGACACAGTCTTCAATGCATTCAAATTTTGTAACCCAAAAGGTGTTTAACCTTGTCCAAATTGCTCAAAAACTATCTCAATCTTTCATACCATGTTTAACCAACCTTAGGAAAGCTTTTTTTCAAAATTTATGGTCATTATCTTGTATATTTTGCAATTGAAACATGAAATTTCAAAATTCAGACTCACAACACTTCAAGTCCAAACTTATTGAAAAATTAGTACAATCTAAGGGGGAGCTTTATTAAACAATTTCTATATTTTAAAACCTCTCTTAGAAGTTTTCTTTTTGATTAAATTCAATATCTTCTATCTTGTTGGAAGGAATGAGGAATATGGAGGTTGGTTGGCCCACAGGCTCATCATGAGCCGTTTTATTGTCATGGTGCTTATTTGTTTATCAACTACTTATGGCATTAATGCTTCTTTGTGCTTAATTGTCAAATCCATCACATTTTGCATGAAATTTTGTCATCATTAGAAAAGGGGGGATTGTAAGTCCTGAGCGTAAATCTAGTAGTTTTGATTAATGACAAATATTGATAAGGACTAATTCATATGCTAATTGTGTGATAGGATTTTTGGGATTGAGAAGCCAAGTGTTCTCATTGGCTTGGAGCTTTAATACTAAGGAAAACTCAAATGAGCTCAAGTGATTGAAGAATATAGAGTGTGTCCTAGAAAATTGAAGGTTTCGAAGACACTCTAATATAGGTTCGCCTTTGCTTGATAGGTATTTCTAGTAAACCATACACTTCTTGCATTTAGAATCTATAGAATACATGGCGTAACACAAAACTCTTTCTTTAACTTTGCTTTAAACTTTAAAATATTTTGGTCACTCTTGATTTACCAAGTGCTTGTTAAACGGCTTAGTACTCGAAAGTTCTTAAATGACATATCCTTAAGTCTAAAATGATTTCAAACTTGTTGTAGTTGATTTCCAAATGTTTTGACGATGTTTGAAAGGTTCAAACTCCAGTTTTGACGTCCGAACTATGCATTTGCTATAGAATTTTTAGAGAAATTTGGACGACTAATTTAGATGCAAAAGTCGGTCTATCAAATTTATCTTGGTAACCTGGTACACAGTAAGTTCAAAAGACTAATTCGGACGTAGAGGTCTAAGTTCGATCGACCGAATTCTACTGTTATCAAATCTTATAAAAGTCATAAACTTTAGATTTTTTATGACTTTTGAACACTTTGAGAATCTTTGTACCCCAATATCTTTACAACATCAAAAAGCTCTCTTTTGTCTTATGCTACATGTAACTATTCAAGATTTCAAAGACAAAAAGGTGAAGTGGTTCTAGCATTTACCATTATCCACCAAGTTGTTGGTAATCTCTTTCTATAATCTCTTATCTACTTGTCTTAATCAAGATTATCTTGAAGATATAAAAGCATTTTGGATAGGGTGAGCCTTGATTCTTGTATTGAAAAGAAGTTGTGGAGTAAAACCCTTGTGGGTGAACCTCTTATGTATTTGAAATAAATATTTTTATAGTTGAGTTGATTGAAATTCTTGAGCGTGGGCTCAAGGTGGTGGATGTAGACCTTGAAGAGATCGAACCACTATAAATTGATTATGTTTATTGTGCTTCTTCCTTTATTTCCTTATATATTCAATTACCTTTGATAAGTTGATAGTATTTATTGTTACCTTCAAAGTGTTTTCACCTATCTTGATCTACTTTTCAAAATATTTGAAGTTTGTCTTTTTTAAATCAAAGATTCAAAAAGGGAAAAGATTTTAAAAATTAGCCAAAGACCTAATTCACCCCTCTTAGGTATTTCAATATTAATAAAAATAGTTAGAAAAATATATTAGATTTAAAAAATAGTTATAGAAACATTTTACCATCTAACGCTTGTATTCATTCAATTATAGAAACAATTGATTGGATAGAAGGGGAATGCATTTGTTGTCCCAAATCTCCCATGTCTAATCAACGTGCTCCGAGAGCCAACGATAACAACTCTGCAAAACCATTGGAAATAAAAATGTCAAATATGAAAAAAACTATTTCTAAAATATTTGTTATACTTACACTCCACAACTAGAACCACATGTTCCGCAATTCCAACGGGACTACCTCAAAATTAGGGTACGATTTGGTAAAAAGATGGTGAAAAACATCCCCTCTAATGGGAAGAAGCTGTTCAATTAAACAAAAAAATAATTAGTAATTCATCAAATACAATTATGGAAAATAAAACATAAAATTAAGTAAAATTTTACAAAAGTAAATAAAACTTATTCGGCACTTTCAAAATCCAAGTATCCTCAATCTAGACTTTTCCCATAGAAGCATACATAGATGGAACCATAGAAGGTTTCATCAAAGGTGTATACTCTAGTACCATAGGAGATATCTGTTCCACTACTCATGCGTCATCCTCACTCGGTAAAGGCATTGGTCCAGACAAGAAAGGAGGAGTACCATTACCCATCCCCTGCAGTGGTATCGAACATGATCTATATGAAGGCATCTGAAGACAAATAAAATGTTGATAAGCTAGATACACATCAATTATTTGTAGAAATTAACTTTAAATAAATTCATTTATTAAATAACTAATGTGAAATATATTTAGAAGGAACGAAAGCTATTTAATATCTTTATCCTCTACTAAAGTATCAACTTAATCTTTGTTCATGGAATTTTCTGATTCCCATTCACCTTCATCTTGATTCTCAATCTGAGTAATGTCATTTCATGTACTTTCTAGTTCATTAACATCTAATATCTCCCATTCACCTGATTCGCGTGCAAGTACACTAGTAATGTCATCTTCACCGCATATAGTAATTGTCACTGGGTCATCTACCTCTTTTTGATATGGTCTCTCAATTATGGGTACATCAATCATGTGGTGAGCCCTCAATTTGCATACTATTATCCGATCAGAATTATTCCTTCTACTTTCAGGATACATATTTCATTCATCATACATATCATGTCTACTGCATCTTCCAGTATTGTTGCTTTAAATTCTCCCAGTAAATCTCAATCTTCGCGTTTATCCAATGTTTATGAGCTTGATTATATTTCAGAAAATGAAAAATATCCATTATCTGCATATCCTATTGTTAATCCATATAGTGTCTATCAAAAAACCAAAAACAGTGTTGGTGTTCGTCTTAAACAAGTGTTTGGAAAATCCCAGTTTCATTCTCATTCCAAAGATTTTGTTCAAGCCTCACACTTTTCAACCCATAAACTTCCTGCTTCCACCCAAGAACAATATGTCACTCTTGAAATTCCTCCTGAGTTTCCTGCCAATTGGATTAAAGAAGGGTATTCTCATATCCATTTCGGGGCAGTACGGTTGGCATTGACTTTACATGCAAAGAAAGGTTTACCCATGGTTTCCAGAATTGCTTTGATGGATTCAAGGTTTCGAAAATATGAACATGCAGTAATAGGGACAGTTCAGACTACTCTAAACTCTGGTACCATCTTCATCACCCTATTTCCCAATTTTACCATGCACCTTGAAGACCCATCTTTATCCAAAGTTTTCAAAGTCCAGATCCAGCTTTCAAGCCCAGAACTTGATAACACCTATCTAGCCACTCTCCATCACCAGATGGCTTATAGAGTACAAAACCACGCTCTTGATTTGCCATTGCCACCTCAACTTCAAAATGGAGAATCCATTTTCCTCTCAGTTGACTCTCCCAATACTCCTCATTGTACCTTTGTCCCAAGACAAATGACCAAAGAACAGTTACAGATGTTGCTCCCTACTTCTTGGACCACCAGTTATGAAAAACACCAAGCCATTCCTACAAAGCCAGTCCAAAACGCTGAACCTACTTACCATACCAACAAGGATGGTACTGTAGAGATACGTTTCTCTGGAAGAAATGAAGTTTCTACCGTCTTTCCCACAGAATTCTCTGTAATGAGTGGAGATCAATGGACTGCATTAAACATACCTATTGTGAAGTTTTCTTCTGATGGTCGTCCAGTGTTACAAGAAAGGGATTCAAATGGGCATAAATGGTATGATGTTTGCTCTTGCCCAGATTGTCTTGCTATCGATCTTGATGAGGATGATCAATTTGGTAAAAGGAAGTCTACACAAAAGACTCTTCAGCAGAAGTATGAGGAAGGAGATCCTACTGTTGGATTCCTTGGAGAACCAGCTGGAAAAGAATTTGAGTACTATGTCACTTATGGAAATTCATCTAAACAGTCCACACCATATTTGAATTTCATGAAGCACCCAGTACCTCCATCTCCAGCATCAGTGGCGGATCTGCAGTTTCCACCACCGTACAGTTTCCAAAAGGATCGGACAACACATGCTTGGAAGATCAAACAGCCAAATGCTATTGATGACAAAGGACAGCCAAAGCAAGTCTCAGCTGCTGAGGCAGTACTCAATTGGCAAGCTGATAATGCGGTAGCCCAAAACACAGCCCTTAAGCAAATTCTCGTGAACCAAGAATCTCTTAAGGCCCAAGCTCAACATCAGTCTTCCCAAACTGTATTTTTGGCCCAAACTATTTCTAAGTTAGATCCAAAGTTGAAGCCTTACATCAGCAACTTTCATTTTTGGTCCAATACACAACAAAATGGTCCCAAAAAATGCACAAGCTACTCTCTGAGAAAGAGTCTTTGCAACACCAGCTCAGATCTCTTGAAACCCAATACCAGTCCCTTAACCAGCAGTCACAGACAAGTCTCTATACTATTCCTTCTTATTTCCCCCAATTTCCCTCAACTCAACCTCCACTGATAAATCAAACACAATGGCTAACACCTAGTTCAACCTATTCTCCATCTCTACCTATTTCGAAAGATTCACCACATCACAAAAAGCGTACTTCCAAGCCAGAGATACAATTGCCTAAACCATCACCAAAACCTATACCTCCTCAGCCACCTACCTCTTTACCACTCTCTAAACCCTTAGATCCTATCATAGGAGCCTCCTCTAAACAACCACAATCAATCATGACTTTCACAGACCCAAATCCTATTACCTCTTTTCTGAAAAAGATCACCTCACCTTCATCTACCATACTTCCTATCCTTCCTACCTCAGTTGATCCCAGTTCCTTATCCGATACAGCTTCAGAAATCTCTTCCACCGAATTTGTTGATCTAGTAGACTCTGTTGCACAGATTTACTTGATGGACCCTGAACCAGTAGTAGAACCTATTGAAACACCCATAGATGAAAATCTTCCAGAACCTCTTCAATCAGTAAAGACCATTGTCAAAACTGAACACCACTGCAAGTTCACACTTGATGATATACCCCCATCCAAATGGAGACAAAGATTTCAGTCCCTGTATGCTTGGATAGTTATTGACATGAAGCAATATCCAATGGATGAAGTTGTAAAAAGATTTGTTGCAAGACTTGAAGGAAGTCTCAGAGATTTTTGGAATTCACTTGGAGAATACAGACAGCTCCAATTCCTCCAGATAAACAGTGCTGAAGAAATCATAATTATTCTCAGAAGACATTTCTTAGGAGAAGTCACTCATGATATTACAAATGCTCGCATTGAATTTCTCAAGATGAAATGTTGTTCTGTTCAGCATAAAGACTTGGAAAAACACTTTGACAGAATGTGCAAAAGGTTTTACATCATCAACCAGATCGATGACATCAGTTTAAAGCAAGCTTTTGTAAACTCAATCCTTGAAGAATTGGCTGATGAAACAATGAGACAAATCTGGTCGCAAAATGGTGATTGACAACAGCTTACCATCGGACAACTCTGGCAGATGATGCAACAGGCATTAGAAAAACTCTGTGTACAAACAAGATTTTGGAAAAAATATCAGACCAACACCAAGTTGTTAGGATCAGCCTGCTCAGAGAAATATTTGTCTATCAAATGCAAGGATGATAATAAGTGTGATTGTTCCCCAAAGATGAAGTCTCACTTCTAGAAGAAATCAGATACCTCGAAACCAAGGAAATTCTGTAAATTTAGAAAGAAATAGAGATTCTTACGGAAGAAAGGTCACAAAGAAAAGCCCAAATCTGATAGATGTTACATATGCCACCAGAAGGGACACTTTGTAAAGAATTGCCTGAAAAGATCCAAGAGACAACAATTCATGAACCAAATCTCTCCCCATATCAACCCAGATAATGATTCTGACATTGAGTCACTCTTTGATCTTTTGGATGAACCCACATCAGATTCCCTTTTAGCCATTGGATATACAGATGAAGAATCCTCAGGTGAAAATTCTGATTCAGATCTATCTGAACCCATCTTCATGTTCGAATCATCTTTCATGAGCATAACTGCACGACCATACCCTCTCATATGTGCTACAATTATTCCTAATCATGCATCAATTGGCATACATATAGTTGCATTGTTAGATACAGGAGCAGCATGCACTGTAATGAATCAAAAAATTCTTCCATCCCATTTTTGAACTCCATGCATTAAAACATTTTGTGCAGCTAATGGTGACGATTTCATTATTGATAGGATTAGCAAACCTGTGAGTATTCAAATCTTGCCTAATCTTACAATCCAACGTCAAATCCTAGGATCCTCCCTTCCACAGAAAGATTTGATCATAGGATTCGATATTTTGTGTCAGTTACCACAATTGTCATACACTCCTTCAGGTATTTTTTACAAAGGACATTTGGTCCCTTGGGCACTCTCCCAGAATCTTTTCCAGATTACTTCTCATAATCTTGATCCCTTTGATTCTATTCGGTTAGACATCATAAGGACCTCCTGTGCTTAAACTCATTCTGAATTTCTCAGCAAATGCCCCAATCCTCTCTGGAAGAATACTAAATTTTATATTAAGCTACCATTCAAACCAGACTTTGAGGGTACACCACAAAAGGCTAGTCACAGTGGAATGTCACCAGACCACTATAAGCTAGCAACAGATGAATTGAAGCAATTACTTGCTGAAAATTTGATTGAGCCTACTTCTTTCTCGTGGGCTTCAGAAGCTTTCTATGTGAACAAAAGAGCAGAACATATTAGAGGAAAGATGAGACTTGTGATAAATTATCAGTCTCTGAATAAAGTTCTATTGGATGACAGATTCCTTTTGCCAAGGAGAAATACTTTGTTTCAGTATCTTGCAAATGCAAAATGGTTTTCCAAATTTAATTTAAAAGCAAGATTTTGGCAACTTGGCATTTTCCCAGAAGATAGATTCAAAACTGCATTTTGTATCCCAAATCATCATTTTCAATGGACAATCATGCCATTTGGATTAAAGATTGCCCCTTCATGTTTTCAAAATGCAATGTCAAAAATTTTCCATGAACTGTTTCCAAATGTCTTGATTTATATTGATGATATTATTATCTTTTCCAAAGATATTGATTCCCATTTAAAATTCATTGAGCAATTCCACCAGATTGTTCAAACTTATGGAATCATGCTTTCTGAAAAGAAAATGATTTTGGAAAATCAAGAAATTGATTTCTTGTGAATGAACTTGTTTGATGGCGGTTATGTTTCACAACCTCACATTGCTCACAGATTACAAGAGTTTCCTGATGAGATCCTCAACACTCAACAGTTGCAACAATTTCTTGGAATTGTGAATTATATTCATAATTTCATTCATCAGATAGCTCAACCCAGATCATTGCTTTTAGCCAGAATCAAGAAGAAAACTCCGTCTTGGACCGCTCAACACACTGCAGCAGTTCGACAGTTAAAGACCCTAGCATCCAAAGTCTCTCCATTACAGATACTTGCTGATGGACTCCGCATTCTTCAAACAGACGCATCATATGAATTCTAGGGTGCTATTATAATTGAAGAAGTTGATGGACAGCGTCGCATATGCGGATATCAAAGTGGCTAGTTCAAAGAATCAGAAAAGCACTACCATTCCACTTTCAAAGAAATCTTGGCAGTCAAAAGAGGTATTGAAAATTTTGAGTTCTTTCTGGTAAGTCACCACTTCCAGATAGAAATGGATATGTCCTCTTTTCCAAGAATGATCCAGTTCAAACAGAAGGCAATTCCAGATGCACAACTCCTAAGATGGCAACAATGGTTTTCTCAGTACACCTTCACGGTCAAACACATTCCTGGTAAAGCAAATATTTTGGCTGATTATTTGAGCAGGAATCCCCCTCCTACTAAACCATTTCCATCCCACACACTGATTCCCTGTCTATCACCTTTGAATCTCTCACAGCTACCTCCTGAAGTTATTGAAACCATTCTAGATTATACCCTACCACTTCGAAGCTCTTTGAATTACAAGTTATTTCATAAGCTTCTCCTCCAACACCATGGTACATCTGTATTCCGTGGTATTCACAACCATCCAGATCACCCATACCACACCATATTCCATCTATGTGAACTCTAGCATCTTCCAAAAATTGTTTATTGCTATTTATGGTATTTACTTGAAGCCTATAAGATTGCATTTGTGTTTAATGCCGCAAGCTTATTTTCTTACTTATGGAGTTGTGATCATGGCCATAACCTTACACCAGACCAGTCCAAAGTATTCAGAATAATAAATTGGTTTCTCAGCCCTGCTGGTTGGTTTCTCGGTCCAGTACATATGTTGTTATCAGTTTGCAAAGGCCCATACTTAATTTACACATCCAGGCCAGCCCAGTTGAACATCCACCTCGGTTGTACCATTTCCCTATTGAGGAAATATTAGGTTGGTACAGGTTCAATATTGCAAATCCACTAGACATCTTGACTCAGATGGCAATAAAGAATGATGATACTTTCTTAGTGGAAGACAACACACCACCATTCATGGAGATACCTCTCTACCCAGATTGGCCCACACATCCATACTTTGCTGAAATTCTTATTTACACAGAAGCACATCCAGCCAATATTGACTATGACAGTCATGGCCAGCGCATCCACCACTATCCAGAACCTTCGTCCTCTGATGATGAATTTGATGACTATGATGAACCTTGGATGCCCCACAATAATTCAGAATATGACAACAGTGCAGAAGATCACTCCAGTTGAAAAAGCAAAAGACAAACCCATGTGAATAAAGCAGTTTCTTTATTACTTTGGTTGTATTAGTCAAAAGTAACTTTAGCTTTATTGCTTTGTGTGAAATCAGTGTACGATAGCATATTTCCTTTGCTTCGGTTGCTATGTTTATATAACCTCAAGCTTTCATTTGTGAAGGGCAGAGGTTGAAAAGTTTGTAAGTTTGAAGTTTGAATGTGAAATATTAGTTTGTTATTCCTCTAGTTCCAGTTCCATATTCTTTAGAGTAATAGTGCTAAGTCAAGCATACCGGTATATTGAATTCTGAGTCCTTAAGGAAAAGAGAAGGCCTTTAGGGCCATTTCTCTACACCTTTCGGCATTCACCGGGGGCTACTGGTTTCCCCGGAGATCTGATGCACGTAATGGTATTTGAATTAGTAACTAGATAGGTTATGTATAGTGTTTGAGTTATATGAGCCGATCAGTTGTTTGTAGTTTGTAGTTAGTTGGTATCAGAGCCATATCATATACTCAAAATATACATACTCATGCATTGCATTTATTGTAGAGCCATGTGTAACTAAGTTCATATGTCCTGGAGAAGGAAGAAGAATGACTTGGTTTTGAATCGAGATTCATAACCCAATCAAGTAAGTTTCCTTGTTCTTTGATGTTTAGTAACCCTGCTCAATTTCTTGGATTAGTATGATCTGGTTCCCATATAACCCATCAGAAAACCATGCATAAATTGAGTAATTGAACACTTCAATAGAACATAGAATACTGAGATGAGTTCATAGAATTTGTTAGGATCCAGAATTGAATGACAGGAAAAGGTGCTTATTAGGCCAAAGGGTGTGCCGTTGTATAGCACGGACTTGTGTTTAGTTCTTTTCCAAACCAAATTCTTATGAATATGTTTACATAATACACTTGATTAGCTTGTGTAGCTAATACAAATAGGTCATATTTTGGATACCTTCTCTTGCAATTGATTTCCACAATTTTATGCTGTGAGTGAACTCTAACACCTCTGTTCAACGTAGAATCATACCAATGACACTTAAATGATACAACATCCCGACACGGAATTCCAAAAACCTTAACCTCAACAATCTTCTTCATAATTCAATAATAGTCATTTTCACTACCAATATCTTCCTCTCTGCCCTTAACCCCAACTCCATTGTTTACAGTCTTCTTTTCAATTCCATGATATTGCATATGGAATCCGAAGCCATTTATAATGTAACCCTTAAATGACTTCACCTACCTTGAATGTCCCCAAGATAGACTTTTAAGATTTTCATCATTTACATTATTTTCAAAATATTACACCTACAACACCTATGGGATTCAATAAGTATTGATGAGAATATATGTTAAGAATCGCTTAGAAACTGTTTAGAGGGATTTACAAAGCCCTGAACCATGTAGTAAACTTGTTCTCAAATTTGCCATCAACTTTCTCTTTCGTTATATGAGGAGCAATATATTGTATTTCAGCTCTAAATTTCTTATTTTGTATATATTACGTAAGTTTCAGTTTGTAAGAAGATTAGGGATTAAGCGAAAAGGAGAGAAAAATATGTATGTGACAAACGATTGCATCTCTTCATAGTTGAGATATATGTAATTCACGAATGTCTTAAACTCCTCCGGTGTTAGATATCTCATCATGGTATTCTGGATCATCCTTCTTGAGCTATTACATATAGATAAACCAAAAGTTTTAGAAATCCTTTCATCATTTTTGCACCAGGTTCGTATGGCTTGTCTAGACGTGCACTTGCACAAAGACACTAGCCTTGTTGTGTGTCCCTTCGACAAATAGCATACTAAAAAACCCTTTATCCCATCTTTATATTCTTTTGTGATTCCCTTGATCCCTTGGATATGTCTCTTATACACCCAATTGTGATCATCCATTTATATTAACAAAGATTACACATTACACATCAAACATTCATTGGGGGATTTGTAAATTTGGGATTTGGGTTTAGGGATTAAGGGTTTAGCGTTTTAATGTTTGGGGTTTGGATTCTAAAATTAGAAATTTAGATTTAAAAGCTTCACTGGTGTTAAAACACACTAAAAACTTTTTGGCAAAATCTCCCCTAAAAAATGGACAATATCCTAGCACAAGGCCACCCCAATAACCACAATAATTTCAATCACAACCCTCACAATACACACTAAAAATGAAGTATAATAACTAAACCAAAATAAAATATTTCCCTAAATTCTCAATTAGAACTGAAACATGTTGAAACAAAATATAACAAAGAAATCATAAAAAATTAATAAAAATTACAAAAATATAAAAAATAGTAACACAAAATTACTAAAAATTATAAAAAGTAAAAATTTTCATAAAATGTATGAAGTGTACAGAGAATTACAAAAATTCACACATTTTATAGAAATACAATAAAAACTAACAGAAAAAGCACAAAAAATTTAAAATATTAAACATTAGCAAAATACCTACATTTAATATAATATTGCACAAAAAAGAAACAATTAACCCTTCACATTTACAGAATATTAAAATAAAATTATGAAAATAAAAAATAGAAATACTTTCAAATTACCAGCCATTTACAAAAAAATTCATACAATTAAAAATAGGAAAATTGAAAATTACACAAAATTCATACATTTAGCAGAAATTTACTCAAAAAAAGTAGGAAATTATGAATAGAAAATATTTTTCAAAATTGATAAATTAAATAGAAAATTACACAGTATAATAAAAATTAATAGAAAAATTTACATAAAATTTAAAAGAGTAAAAAATTAACAGAATTCCCTAAATTTAGCAAAAAATACGCAAAATGCTTTAATTGGCTAGAAGTTAACAGAAAAATAATAACAATTAACCCTTCACATTTATAGAAAATTAAAACATAAAATTCAGAAAATAAAAAATAGGAAAATAGAAAATTTGTTTAATATATAAAAACTGTTAACATCTAAATTTGGCCAAAAAAAGAAAAAAGGGGTAGCCTCATAGCCATGTCGTCGGAAAGGATGCCAGAGTTCATGAACAATCGCCTACTAAATTTAGGGCAAGCTCACTAGAAAATAAGGATAAAGGAGAAGAAGAAAAGGGAGGGAGTGGAGAAGCAGGTTGTGATTGGGGTGGTAGAAAGAGAGAGAGGGTTGGGAGGAGAGTGTGTGAGGGAGGATGAAAAGAGAAGAATAAGTTGTTTGGGAGCAAATTTACTCCAATATACATTTAGGAGTTTGTGATGGCAATTTTCCATCCCAAATTTATGAGCAAATTGTAACAAATATATATATTTAATTTTTGTTTTTTTACAACAGTAAAGAATTTGTCACAAAGTGATCATAACTTTGCAATGGCATTGCGATGGAAATCAAATCTATCACAAATTTGGGACGGTTTTGAGACAACTTATTTAAAATAAGAACGGTCAAAATTCTACCACAATGTCATGGCAAATTTCATGTTGCCGCTTCTTATCCCGCCAAAAAATTAGATTTTTGCCACAATTCCATCACATAATAGCAACGGAATTGCGATGAGATTTGAATTTTAAGTTTCCACTAATTCTGCCTCCCTCCCCTGCCCCCTCACCCAGAAGAAAAATAAATTAGCCATTGCAAAGTTGTAGTAAAGTTTCTACAGATTTGCAAAGGCTTGTAATTTTTTATTTTTTCTATATTTTTTCCTCTGATCCTCGGATAAATTTGCAATGAAGATTTGTTAATATTTTGTATTTCTTACATAAACGTGTGTAATTACCGTAGATATTGAATTATTAGATGCACTCATCACATCAACATAATAGGTTGTATGCTATATGTACAACATGTATTAGATATTGTTGAGCGAAAAGATCAAAAGTTGTTAGTGTTATGTGCATATATATATTACACTTCTATATGTCATGTATAATGTTTTATTATAGAAATTAAATATGTTATAACAAAAAAATTATGGATTTTATGTTCATATTCAATATTTTTCACTAACTATATATTTAAAATATTTCACTATATATACTACAATACATTATGCATGCTGTCTATATTTAATCATATCGTACATTTATAAACATTGCTATCTATACATCACCAATTTAACAAGGGGCAAGCAAAAAAAAGAATAAAAAATGAAAGGAAAAAAAATATGTCGCAATATTGCCACAAAATACAAAATCTGTCACAATTCTAGAACATTATCACTAATTTTCACCTTTTTGAGTCAAATTTGCAACAAAGATGGTTGATTATGATTTCTAGTTTTCCTAAATCTTGCAATTGGATATTCGTCACAAATTTATCACTTATTGGTGATAGATTTGCTAGGAACTTGACTTGTTTTCTTTCAAATAACTCTATTGTAAATCGGCAACTTTCCAAATCCAATGCAATCCTTTGCGAATTTGCGACGAGTTTATTTAGTTTCTTCACACAAATTCAATGGCTGCCAAATTATTATATTTTTTAGGTTTCTTAAATCTCGTTACCTCAAAATTGTTGCAAATCTAGGCTATTTTCCAACGGATTTGCGATGCAGTTATTGTTTTTCATTCATTACTGAAAATCTGCTGCAAAGTTGTTAAAAATAGTGACAGTTTTGTGATGACTTTTCAATTATGAATTTTCATTTCCTAACATCTAATCTCCATTATAAATCTACGATAGATTTACAACGCATGTTAAAATATGATTTTTTATTTTTGGTTCATCTTTATAGGGGTAACCGATTGCAACTTTGTCACAATTTTGTGACAGATTTATGATGGCTCTATTATATGCTGCCATTTTGGTCAACTCTAAGCATTTGAAGCATTTTGTAGCAAATCCATCGCCAATTTTGCAACTGAAAAATCATTGCAATGTATGTCACAAAGGCTATGTTTTCTTGTACTGAATGTAGGAGAATAAAGCCACTTGTTTTGTGTTTTACAATTAGCTTAATATTGGTTGTGCAAATTGTGAAAAAAAGAACTATTGGTTGGTTGTTTTGGCAAGGGCTCAAGATTAGTTGTGTTTTCAGATAACCTAGTGCTTTATGATGTTTTAAAGAGAAATCTCTATATATGGTTCAATTTTTGGATGATTTTTTTATAGATTAGCTTTTCAAACATTTTTGTTATATACTTATATCTGCTTTCTAGATGTTTTCGTAACATTAGCTATAATTTGAGTAATATTTTTAAATATTTCATTGAAATTGGCTATATGTTCCATCTTGTTTGTCTTTACTTTAGATTAAGTAATTAGCGTGAAGATATATATTAGAGGATATACATTAGACATTGTATAATTTTACATATAATAAACAAGTTCAAACAAGGGACCACGTGTGACTTAATTCAAAGACATAAACAATTTTATCCATTCTCCAACCGCATGACATAAACAAATGCATTGGTTAACTTGGATAATGATTGTGTGATATGATTTTTGGTTGAACAAGCTAAGTGACTTTATTGCCCTGGAGATAAATTGATAAGGACATCTCAAATGTTCTCAAATGGTTGAAAGATGAAGAGTATGTCCAAATGGTTCAACGCTTTGAAGGCACTATAGTGTAAGGATGTACTTGCCTGATACGTATATTTTGTAAACCCTATATCTTTCGCAATTGGAATCTATGCATTGTATGTGGTAGTACAAACCATCTCTAACATTGGTCATGAACCTAAAAGATTTTCATCATTATTTGAAATACCAATTGTTTGGTAATGGCTTATAGCTCAAAAGCTTTTAAATGACTCATATTTTAGTCCAAACTGATTTCAAACTTGTTGAAGTTAAGTTTCAAATGATTTTACAAAGTTTGGAAAATTTAAGACTCCAATTCGAACGTCCAAATTGTACCTTTGCTGCTGCAAGTTCTAGAGAAATTCAGATGCAGACGTCCGTATTTGATCAACCTAATCACCTTAAGCAGCCTAGAGAACATGAAGTTCAAAAAACCAATTCGAACACAGTGAGCCCAATTCGGTCAACTGAATTGCACTGTTACTAGCCGTTACTAATCGTTATTTAAATATTGTAATTGAATTTTGAACCATATAAAAGCCTTAAACTTCAAATTTTTCATAAAGTTTGCATACATTAAAAAGCTTTACACCCCGCTATCTTGATTGAAAGACCTAAGAAGGGGGTGAATCTCTTAGGTCTTTGGCTAATTTTTGAAATCTTTTCCTTTTTAACAAATTGATTTGGAAGATGATAGAGATCAAACACTTTACTAGATATGCAAGAGAACACAATAACAATCAAATTTAAAGGAAATAGAAGACAAGAGGCAACACAAGCAATTTATAGTGGTTCGATCACACAAGATCTACATCCACTACCTTGAGCACCCACTCAAGGATTTCAACCAAACTCAACTATAATCACAAGTTGATCAAATCATGCAATAGAGGCTTACCCTTTAAGGGTTTTACACCACAACCTCTTCGCCAATACAAATAATCAAGGCTTACTCTAACACAAGGTTTTATATCAACAAGATAACTTGAAAGCAACAAGTAGATGAAGTATGAGATTAGAAAGTTTCCAAAAGCTTGGTAGATGATGACAAATTAGCACACCTTCATCTTTTTGTCTAAGGAATCTTGAATTTGAACTTTTTAGCACAAGACAAAATAATAATTTTTAATAGAGAATGATTAGGAAGAGTAAAGAATCTTTAAAGTTCAAAAAACTACTAAAAATTTGAAGTTCATGTCTTTTATAGGGTTTGAAAATCAGTTGCAACATTCAAATAATGGCTAGTAAGAGTAAAATTTGGTCAATCAAACTTGGACCTTTGTGTTCGAATGATCGTCTGAATTTTTCTGTCTTGAGACTGCTAGGGTAAATTTGGTGGATCGAATTTGGACACAAGTATAATTGTCTGAAAATTTAGTGTAATTTTAGCAGCCATAAAGTATAATTCGGACGTTCGAATTGGAGTCTAAATTTTTTAAACTTAGTCAAAATAATTAGAAAACAAGCACAAGTTTGAAATCATTTTGGACTATAAGATGGATCTTTTAAAAGGCTTTTAGTCCAAAGGTCGTTATCAAGAACTTGGTAAAAACATTTGTAAGATAAATTATTTGAGATTGAAAACCAAGTTTGAAGCTCTCTTGAAAAGGTTTTAGATTCCAAAGAGAAACAAGTGCAAGGTTTACAAAGATATACCTATAATGCATTGTAAAACTACACTAAGGTCTTCAAAGCCTTCAATAATCTGGAATCAACTCTAACAACATTGATAATCTTGAGTTGTTCACGCACTTTTAGCTTCAAGGCAATGAGACTTGCATCTCAATCCAAAAATCCTATCACACATCATATAAGCATATTAGTCCATATCAAGGTTAATCAATATCATTTTCATAGGACATTGCACTTATCAATATTTGTTTTTAATAAAAAAAACATGATTTTCCCTTATGGATTACATTGATAACATCAAAAAGCTTTCATTTGTCTTGTGCTACATGTGATCATTCAAGATTCCAAAGCAAAAGTGAAGTGATGCTAGCATTTGTAATCATCTACCAAACTTATTGGTAATATCTTTCTTTATCTCATCTTATTATTGTTTATTCAAGGTTGTCTTGAGGACATAAAACCTTTGGAGAGGGTTAACCTTGATTCTTGAATTATAAAAGAAGTGGTGTAAAACATTTGAAGCATGAACCTCTTGTGTTCTTGCGTGTTATTATAGTGGATTTGGTTGAAATCCTTGAGTATGAACTCCAGGTAGTGGATATAGATTATAAAGAGATTGACCTATCATAAATATGTTATTTATTTTTCTTTTTTTGATTGCCCTTTTTATTGATTATACTTCTTTTCTCTTGAGGGATAGTTGACATGTGTTGTTCTCACATTTAATTGCTATCTTCTCTTCAACTACTTCCAATCAAGGTTTTTAAATATTTGGAGGTTGAGATTTCTTCAAAGAGTTTTCAAAATGAAAAAGATTTTAAAAATTATCCAAAGACCTAATTCACCCCCTCTTCGGTCTTTCAATTCGTATCAAAGTAATGCCTTCTTTTTGTGGTTTAACAACCCAGAAGTTAAGATATTATGACTAATATTTCAAACCTTCTTTATTTGGATGGATCTTCCACAAATCAACCTCCACTATTTGATGGAAACAATTACACTTTTGAAAATCTCGAATTAAGATATATATTTTTTCTATTAACTTTGATTTGTGAAATATTATTGAGAAATTTCCCCGTGTCCCAATGAAGTTGAGAGCTAATAGAATTACAAGGGAACCAAAGACAAGTGAATAATTTGATGAAAGCTACTCAAAAATGATCACTTTGAACTATCAAGCAATGAATATTCTTAGTTGTGCTTTAGACGTCAATCAATACAATTGGGTGAGTAGATGCTACACTGCCTATGATATGTGGAAGCTTCTCCAAGTAACACATGAAGGAATGAATCAAGAAAAAGAATAAAGCTTGCTATGTTAGTTAGAGACTATGAACTATGTACAATGAAGCAAGGGGAAAACATTAGTGACATGATATCTCAAATGGGTTGAAGTCTTATGTGAAGAACTATTCCCTTGGTGAACAAAATAAGAAAATATTGGATGCTCTTTCAAAGTCATAGCAACCAAAGACACTAGTTATTGAAGAATCAAAGTGAAAGACCTAAGAGGGGGTGAATTAGGTCTTTGGCTAATTATCAAAATCTTTTTCCTATTTTGCAAATCCTTTGCCTTCATAAAAGTTCACCTTTAAATTAACAAACTTCAAGTTTATATGTGATTTGATGGTTAACACAAGATCATCAAACAATAATACCACAACCAATCAATCAACAACTATGAACAAAATAATAATAACACAAGCATGTAAACATGTAAAGCTATAAGAAAATAAACACACGATTTATAGTGGTTCGATCTCTCCAAGATCTACATCCACTACCTTGAGTCCACACTCAAGGATTTCAACGAATCCACTATATACTCAATTTAGGCAATTACACAAGAGGCTCACCCCACAAGGGTTTTACACTCATAACCTCCTTTGCAATCCTACAAACAAGGTTCACCCTTCCACAAGGATTTTATATCTAAAGACAACCTAAAGACCAATCTAATCCAAGGCTCACCCACACACGGGTTTTACACTACAACCTTGATTAATCTAGTCTATGGCTCACCCTTACCAAAAGGATTTTACGTTACAAGATAACCTTGTATTAAGCAAGTAGAAAAACAGAATAAAATGAAGAATGGAGTTTGGATGTTACCAACACTTCTTGGTGTATAAATACAATTGCTAGCACCACTTCACCTTTGCCTTTAGAATCTTGAATTTAAACCTTTGAGCACAAGGCAATTTGAGAGCTTTTCAAATTAATTTGATGTAAAACAAGTTAGAACATGTAAGATTTGTTAAGTTCAAAGTTCTGCTAAAAAATCTGGAGTTTATGGCTTTTATAGAATTTGAAAATCAGTTCAAACGGCCATAAAATGGCTAGTAACGACTAGTTTCAGGAAAGTTTGGACGTCCGAACTTTCTCCTCTATGTCCGAACTTGTGTCCTAACTTTTCTAGAAAAAACACTGTTCATGTGAACAGTGTACTGTTCACAGTGTTGTTCAAAAATTCAGACGACCGAACTTGGCCATATGCGTCTGAACTTGCTTCCAAAATTCTCCAGAAAAAAAGTCGGTATTGCTCATTCACTGTTCATTAAACAGTGTTACTATTCAAGAAATAGAAATTATTGTTCACAGCGTAGGGAAAGTTCAGACTTCCAAACTTTACCCTATGCGTCCGAGCTTTGAATTCGAACTTTTGAAACCTTGTCAAAACATATCCAAATCATTTCAAAACAAGTTGGAAAATATTTTAGCCTCAAAGATAAGTCATTAAAGAAATTTTAAGTGCAAAAACCATTTATGAAAACTTGATAATTTAGTTAAGTTCAAAACCATTGAAACCATTTAAATCAAGTTTTGTGCTCTCAATTGCAACTCATAGATTCCAAGGCTTAAGAGTGTAAGGTTTACAAAGTTTATCTATTAACCACATGTAACCTACATTTCATGTCTTCAAAGCCTTCATTTATCTTGAACAAACTCTTCAATCTTTAATCACTTTGGCATATTTGAGTTGTTCTTGCATTGCTAGCTCCAAGGCAATGAGACTTGCTTCCTTCTCAATACAAAAATCCTTATCAATGTTTGTCATAAATCAAAATAATCAAACTTACATGATTTGCCCTTAGGGCTAACACAAAGGACTTAATGACTCTTCATCTTGAAGAGCTCATAGGATCATTCCTCACACATGAAATAAAGATCAAGAGATTAAATGATCTAGAAGATGAAGAAAAGGGAAGAAAAGGGGTTGTCCCCAAAGCCAATGATAATCCTAGAGAACAAGAAGAATCATCAAGTGATGAAGAAGAAGATAGTGAAGATGATGAAATGTCAATGGCGGTCAAGAAGTTCAAGAAATTCTACAAAAAGGAATTCCTCAAGAAAGGCAAAAGACCTCTCAAAAGGGTGGTCATTCCTTGTCTCTATTTAGAGCACAATGCTATGAATGTAAAAGCAGCAAGCACCTTATTTTTTATTGTCCAAAAGCCTTGGAAAAGGAAAGAGAAACCAAGAAAAAGAAGAAGAAGTCATTCAAGAAAGGGAAAGAACTTGTTGGTACCTAGGATCAACAAGCAAATGAAGAAAGTGAAGAAGAGAATGATGAGAGAGCTAATGTATGCTTCATGGCAACGGAAGATGAGGCACAACCTACTCCTTCTACCTCTACTTCTTATGATGATGATGTTGATGATCCTAGTGATCATGGATATGTATGGTGAGCTGAAAAAACTTTCAAAGAAAAACAAAGAAATGAGACAAAAAATTGATGAATTATCGAATGAAAATTCAAAATTATTTTGTAAGAACAAAAGGCTTCTTGATTCTATTGAATGCTTGAATATTGAAAAAAAATTAATTGTGTCTTTGCAAGATATGTCCCTTGAGAATAAAGCTCTTTTTGCTCTCTTCTCTTGGAAGAATGAATTGTTGATCATGAAATTTTGAAAAAGAAAGTTGATGATTTACTTTATGTGTTGAAAAATTTACAAATGGAAGGGACAATCTTGACAAACATCTTGGATATCAAAGATCCCCTTGTGTCAAAAATGGCCTTGGATACAATTATATGAACAGTGTGCCTAAATATAAAAATTTCTTTGTTAGAGCTACTTCTTGTTTAATGCCTCATGTATGTTGTACTTATTGTGGAAGACATGGCCATAAATCTACTAGATGCCATGTTAAGAGAAAGGTAGAAAATTATGCAAAAAATATTTGGAGAACTAAAGGACCATCAAAAATATTTGGAGAACCCACTTGAAACCAAGAAAATGTGGGTACCACAAGTTACTTCCTCTTATTTGGTGTAGGTACATTTTCCTCCAAGATCAAGTGCCACTAAGTGGTTTCTTGATAGTGGATGCTCAAGGCACATGACGAGGAATGCCTCACTTATTAGTGAGTTTTAAGCTACAAATAAAGGTTTTGTTAGATTTGTGATAAGAAGAAAGGAAAAATCCTTGGTGTAGGTAATATTGGTAAAGTTTCTTCACCTCTCATCAAACAAGTTTTGCTTATTGATGACTTGAAATATAATTTTCTTAGCATTATCCAATTGTGTGACAATGGATGCAAAGTTAAATTTAAATGTGATACTTGTACTATTCTTGATAGTGTTAGTGGCAAAACTTGGCATTGGGTTCCATTTTTTTATCTTTTATATTAAAAAAATAGAAATTTAGTGCCTTTATTGAATTCTTAATACTTTCTTTGCAGGCAAACTTGTAAATACAGATAGAAGGGGGTTTCCTCTTATGTAGTTTTATCATTTCCAAGATGGGGAGGTTTTTCCCCATCGACCGGTTACAATAATAAAATTTTTTACTTTTTCCTTCTTTCTCTGTCTATAAACTATAAAGGGGTATAAGATTTTTAATTAATTTTTTAATTTGAATTTCATTTTTATTGAAACTAATAGATTCGATTAAACTTTACTTAGAATTACTATATAGAATGGATTCCCCATATATTTTATGTTATCAACCCAATCATTTGTTATGATTCTACATATTAATCATTTTGAACTAAAAGAAAACTTTTGGTCGGAATATTCACATTGTGTATAACTTTTGGATGGAATATTCACATTTTGTATAATATCTTCACTCTCAATAGTTACATACAAGTCTATAGAACATAAAAAGGCACGATAACCGTAACATGTACATGTCATATGAACCAAATCCTCATCAAATTTGATTTTACCACTGGAGGGTGCTCTCACATGTTCTGTAGTACCTCCCGTGAATACTCAACGAGATTAAATTCATTACAGAAGGTATAACTATGAAAAGAGGAAGAAGCTGAGCTACAAGAAAATTTTTTGCATAAGAGCGAAAATTGAAGTAGGCCTCTCCATAGCATCAGGTAACCCATACATGAAGGGAAAATTGTGCAGATTTAGCAATGACACTTGTAATTTGTAACAAGTAGTTTTGTTGGTTGGTTTTCACATTTTATTCATGAAATGGCTTGGATTCGTATTATTTTGGATACGCCAAAATCATTCTATTAGATCGAATAAGTACATTCGATCTAATAAGTATCTTATGTTAGAATTGAGAAATTCTATTGCTAGGATCTTTAGTGTTCTCTTATTTATTACCTATGTCTACTATTTAGGTAGAATACTGTCACCCATTCATACTAAGAAATTGAAAGTAACCTGAAAATTGAAACAAAAGATGAAAGAGACGTAGAAATAGAAACAACTTTCAAAATAAAGGGGATTAAACAGAAACAAGATGGATCCACAAAAAAAAAAAATCCTTCTTCTTCCCTTTTTTCTGAGGTTTTAGACAAAATCAATGAAATGGAAGAAATTCAATTGAATAGAAAGGAAAAACCAAAGGATGAATTTGACTTTCATTTTACAGAGACAGGCTATAACAAAAGTCCTGTTTATGATTCTTATCTAAATAGGAATGCGAATCAAGAAAATTAGAATAAAAAGGGGAAACTGTTCTTATTCTTAAGCTTATTAAGTCATTAAGAAAGGTTTAATTTGTTAAGTGTTAATGTTAAGTAATAAAAGTAATAAATAAATAAATAAACACTAATACATACATGCCTAAAGTTAAATTTAAATGTGATACTTGTACTACTCTTGACAGTGTTAGTGGCAAAACTATTTTTGTTGCAAATAGGGTTGGAAATGTATATGTGCTTGATGAACTTGTTTCTAGTAAATGCCTTGTCGTTTATGATAATGATGGTTATTTATGGCATAGAAGACTAGGTCATGCTAGTATGGATTTTTTAAACAAGCTTTCTTCTAAAAAATTAGTTAGAGGCTCGCCAAAAATGCGTTTTAGAAAAATCGTCTTTGTGATGCTTGTCAATATGGAAAACAAACAAAAACCTCTTTCCAACCCAAGATAATGGTTTCTACCTCAAAACCTCATGAGCTTGTTCATATGGATTTATTTGGACCTATAAGGACCATTATTCTTGGTGGTAAGAGATATGCTTATGTAATTACTGATGATTTCTCAAGATTCACTTGGATACTCTTCCTTGCTCAAAAAGATGAATTTTTTTATGAATTTATAAGACTTTTCAAAAAGGTTCAAATCTCCCTTGAGTGCAAATTGATTTCTATTAGAAGTGGCAATGAGAGAGAATTTTACTATCAACACTTTACAAAACTTTGTGATAAAAATAGAATTTCACTTTACTTTTCAGCTGCCAAAACTCCACGTCAAAATGGTGTTATTGAAAGGAAAAACCGAACCCTGCAAGAAATAACTAGGTCTATGCTTTGTGAAAATTTCTTACCAAAATATATTCGAAGCCGTAAACACTAAATGCTATGTGATGAATAGAATTCTTTTAAGACCATTTTTAAGAAAAACACCTTTTGAATTTCTCTTTGGTAGAACTCCCTCAATAGCATGTTTTAAAGTGTTTGGCTATAAATGTTTTATCTTGAATACCCGTGATAACTTAGGTAATATTGATAGAAAATTGGATGAAGGTATTTTCCTTGGTTACTCTTCAAACAAAATGGTCTATAGAGTTCCGAATAAAAGAACTTTATATGTTGAAGAAAATATTTATGTGAGATTTGATGAATCTAACATCTATCCTGAAAGAAGAAATGAAGATAATTTAGGTACCTCAATGAAATATGATCAAACTCATCGTTAAACACCAACTTTGGAAGATCATGATAATGAGGAGGATTAACAAGAACAAGAAAGCCAACCTAGTAGTGACCAAGTGCTCTCAAAGGATTTAAGATACGCAAGAGGCCACCCTAAGGAGAAAATCATTTGTGATGTCTCCCAAGGAATTAAAACAAGGTAGTACTTCATTGATAATTTTGCTCTTTTATCTCATGTTGAGCCTAAAAAACATTGATGATGCCTTGTGTGATGATTTTTGGACTATTACCAAACAAGAGGAACTAAACCAATTTGAAAAAAAACAAAGTTTGGAATCTTGTCCCAAGACCACATGATCACCCCATTATTGGTACAAAATGGATTTTTAGAAACCAACTCAATGAATCCGGAGAAGATATTAGAAATAAAACTAAACTTGTTGCCCAAGGATTCAATCAATAAGAGGGTATTGACTATGATGAAAATTTTGCTCCAGTGGCTAGACTTGAATTCTTAAGAATACTTTTGGCATTTTCTTTCTTTAAAGTTTTTAAATTATTTCAATTGGATGTCAAAAGTTTCTTTCTAAATGGTTTTATAGAAGAAGAGGTATATGTATAACAACCTCTTAGTTTTACTCATGAAAATTTTCCAAATCATGTCTTTAAACTCTCTAAAGTTTTATATGGTTTGAAATAAGCTCCTAGAGCTTGGTATGAAAGACTTAGTGGATTTCTACTTGTAAAAGGATTTTCAAGAGGGAAGGTTGATACGACACCTTTTATAAAAATCACTTGTAACAATAAAATTCTACTTGTACAAATCTATGTAGATGATATTATTTTTTGTGCTACAAAATTTCTCTTTGTGATGAGTTTGCTAAGATGATCAGAAGTGAATTTGAAATGAGCATGATGGGAGAACTCAACTTCTTTCTTGGCCTTCAGATCAAGCAAACCAAGGCAGGCACATTCATAAATAAAGCAAAATACACCAAAGAGCTATTAAATAAGTCTAGAATGAATAAAGCTAAAGGAACTAGTACTCGTATGAGTTCATCAACCAAATTTGACAAAGATGAAAAAGGTAAAAGTATTGATGAAAAGGTATATAGAGGTATGGTTGGTTGCTTATTTTGTCTTACCACAAGTAGAGTCTGTTAGCCCTAAGGGCAAATCATGTAGTTTTAATTAATGACAAATATTGATGAGGACTAATATGCTTGTATGTTGTGTGATAGGTTTTATGAACTAAGAAGTATGAAGTCTCATTGCCTTGAAGTTAAAATGAAAGAACAACTCCAATATGTCAAAGTGATTGAAGATTGAAGAGTTTGTTCAAGATGTTAGAAGGCTTTGAAGACATGAAGTGTAGGTTGCATGTGCTTAATAAGTAAACTTTGTAAACCCTACACTCTTAAGCCTTGGAATCTATGAGTTGCAATTGAGAGCACAAAACTTGATTTAAATGGTTTCAATGGTTTTGAACTTACCTAAATTATCAAGTTTTCATAAATGGTTTTTGCACATAAAAGATCTTTAATGACCTATCTTTAAGGCTAGAATGTTTTTCAACTTGTTTGAATTGATTTGAACATGTTTTGACAAAGTTTGAAAAATTCGGATGCAAGATTCGGACGCAATCCAAAAATTCGGTCGTCCGAATTTTGTAGCAAAAGTTTGCTACTATTCTTCCAGAGAAATTTCGAAGAAGATTCGGACGCAGCCAAAAAATTCGGTCATCCGAATTTTGGCCTTCAGCATGGTCACTGTTCTTCCAGAGAAATTCGGAAGAAGATTCGGACGCAGCAGAAAAAATTCGGTGGTCCGAAAAATTCGGACGCAGAATTCGGTCGTCCGAATTTTCCTGAAACTAGCCGTTACTAGCCGTTGTATAGTCGTTTGAACTGATTTTTGAATTCTATAAAAGCCATAAACTCCAGATTTTTTAGAAGAACTTTGCACTTAACAAATCCTACATGCTCTAACTTGTTTTACATCAAATTAAATTGAAAAGCTCTCAAATTTCCTTGTGCTCAAATATTGAAATTCAAGATTCCAAAGGCAACAAAGTGTGAAGGTGAAACATTGTGTAATCATCTACCAACAAAGTGGTAACATCTTACACTCTCTCTTTTCTTATCTTAACTGTGTTTTCTACTAGCTCATTTGCAATGTTATCTTGTGACATAAAACCCTTTTGTGGAAGGGTGAGCCATAGACTAGATTAATCAAGGTTGTAGTGTAAAACCCATGTGTGGGTGAGCCTTGGATTAGATTAGTCTTAAGGTTGTCTTTAGATATAAAACCATTGTGTTTGGTGAACCTTGTATTGTTTGTATAATTACTAAAAGAGGTTGTGAGTGTAAAACCATTGTGTGGTAAGCCTCTTATGTAATTGTTGAACTTGAGCATATAGTGGATTGGTTGATATCCTTGAGTGTGAACTCAAGGTAGTGGATGTAGATCTTAGAGAGATCGAACCACTATAAATTGTGTGTTCATTCCCTATAGTTTTATTTATTTACATGCTCTTGTTATTATTACTTATTCATAGTTGTTGATTGATTGGTTGTAGTCTTATTGTTTGATGATCTTATCTTAACCATCACATCACATATAAACTTGAAGTTTGTGAAATTAAAGAAGAGCTTTTATTAAGGCAAAGGATTTGCAAAACAAGAAAAAGATTTCGATAATTAGCCAAAGACCTAATTCACCCCCCCCCCCTCTTAGGTCTTACAGAGTCGATATTATGTTTGTCATAAGCTATGTGCTAGATTTCAATTGTATCCAAAAGAATCTCATTTGATTGGCGTTAAATGTATTTTTTATTATCTTACTAATACACACGACCATGGGTTATGGTCTACAAAATCTTCTTGCTTTGAACTTGTTGCTTATACGAAGCCAACTATGTCAGATGCAAAGTCGAGACAGAAGTACTAGTAATCACTCTTAATTTCTTGGTGATATTGTCTCTTAGGCGATATTGTCTCCTAGTATAGCAAGAAACAAGCTTATATCGCCACCGTTAATTGTTATGCTTAAGTGCTTTGGATGAAGAACATTTTACTTGATTTTGGTCTAGATTTCAAATGTGTACCTATTTTTGTCTCTTAACCCTAGTGCTATAAATTTGAGAATTAAACCAATTCAACATTCTAGAACCAAACACACAGGAATCAAATATCATTTTATTCGTGATCATTTTGCTAAAGGTGATGTGTCCTTCAATTATATTTGCACAAATGAGAAAATTGTTGACATTTTTTCAAATCTATTGGCCAAGGAAAGGTTTTGCTACTAAGAAGAAGCTTAGGAATATCAAAATTTTATTACTAATATATGTATTCAAGTTAGGAAAAACAAGAAAATTTTGGATGTGAAGTTCAGATGTATGCCCTGAAATTCAATCGTCCAAGTTGAACTTTTGAAATCCCAGACAGAAAAATTAGGATGCATGTTCGACGCATGACACATAATTCGGTCTTCTGAATTTGCTGAAGTTGAGAAAAATTTAAGAAGTTCAGACACAGGTTCGGACGCATGGCTAAAAATTCATCATTCAAATTGGGTGCTTTCATCTTATTATAAGAAGTCCATACATCAGTTTCTCCTAGTATATTGCCACCGATAATTGTTATGCTTAAGTGCTTTGGATGAAGAACATTTTACTTCATTTTGGTCTAGATTTCAAATGTGTGCCTATTTTTGTCTAATAACCCTAGTGCTATAAATTTGAGAATTAAACCAATTCAACATTCTAGAACCAAACACAAATGAATCAAATATCATTTTATTCGTGATCATTTTGCTTATATTTGCACAAATGAGAAAATTGTTGACATTTTTTCAAATCCATTGGCCAAGGAAAGGTTTTGCTACTAAGAAGAAGCTTAGGAATATCAAATTTTTATTACTAATATATGTTTTCAAGTTAGGAAAAGCAAGAAAATTTTGGATGTGAAGTTCGGACGTATGCCCTGAAATTTGATCGTCCAAGTTGAACATTTGAAATCCAAGACAGAAAAATTAGGATACATGTTCGACGCATGACACATAATTCGGTCTTCCGAATTTGCTGAAGTTGAGAAAAATTTAAGAAGTTCAGACACAGGTTTGGACGCATGGCTGAAAATTCTGTCATTCAAATTGGGTGCTTTCATCTTATTATAAGAAGTCCAAACATCAGTTTCTCTAACTTTATTTAAAATTCTCTCAACCGATTCCACTCCTCCCTCAAAACCCATCAAACTCTCACTTGTCCAAACTCAAATCTCACCCTTTTTTCACCAATTTGTCTTGAAATCTTCCTTATTTTTGTGTTCTACACCCTTGATCTTATCTCAAACCTTCTTTACTTCACTTATATACATCATGGTGAGATCAAAAAGGGCTAGCATTGGCAAGGGAAAGGGAAAAGGCAACCAAGTGGATATTGGGCTAATCATCAATGAATCAAGGAGGATTTGAGTACCTCAAGCATCCACTAGGCTTGACAGGTTCATCTCAACCAAATCTGGGGTTGAGTTTGAAGATTGGATCAAGAGGAATCGAAAGATCATATCCGAGCACAAGGTTGATTTGCAAAAATTCTCTAGTATGGATAATGTATTATCTCTTTTTGGTGCATTTAGATGGAGTAGTTTATTGGTTATGGATGATGATTACTTTCCTTCTCTAGTTTATAAGTTTTATGCAAATCTAAAGGAGGAAAGGGTAGAGAGTGTTGGTGATGAATATGTACAATGGTATTCTTCTAGAGTATCTCAAATAGAATTTGAGTTTGATGATAGTTTAGTGAACCGAATTTGTGGGGTAGATTATGAAGGGATTATATATTATTCATCGAGGCAACATTGCTATATTCATAAGCTTTTTACATATGAAAGGTTTGAAGATGCCTTTACAATTGGGATTAGATTTAGAACAGGAAAGGATAGGAAAATTAAAGCACTTGATGCTAGAGAAAGTGTACTACACATATTCTAACCACATTAATAATTTTTAACTTTGGTCACACGTCCTCCTTTGGGAATATGCATATGGTTGTGATGCTCACTTCATAAGCATAGAAAAATGAACTTTGGATACTATAAGCCCTAAGGGAAAATATAGTAGTTTTGATTAATGACAAACATTGATGAGGACTAATTCATAGACTTATTGTGTGATAAGATTTTTGGATTGAGAAGCTAAGTGTTCTCATAGGCTCAGATCTATATGTTAGCCCTAAGGGCAAATCATGTAGTTTTGATTAATGACAAATATTGATGAGGACTAATATGCTTGTATGTTGTGATAGGATTGTTGGATTAAGAAGTATGAAGTCTCATTGCCTTGGAGCTAGCAATGCATGAACAACTCAAATATGTCAAAGTGATTAAAGATTGAAGAGTTTGTTCAAGATTAATGAAGGCTTTGAAGACATGAAGTGTAGGTGACATGTGGTTAATAGGTAAATATTGTAAACCCTACAGTCTTAAGCCTTGGAATCTATGAGTTGCAATTGAGAGCACAAAACTTGATTTAAATGGTTTCAATGGTTTTGAACTTACCTAAATTATCAAGTTTTCATAAATGGTTTTTGCACATAAAAGATCTTTAAAGACTTATCTTTAAGGCTAGAATGTTTTCCAACTTGTTTGAATTGATTTGAACATGTTTTGACAAAGTTTGAAAAATTCGGATGCAAGATTCGGACGCAGTCCAAAAATTCGGTCGTCCGAATTTTGTAGCAAAAGTTTGCTACTATTCTTCCAGAGAAATTCGGAAGAAGATTCGGACGCAGCCAAAAAATTCGGTCGTCCGAATTTTGGCCTTCAGCATGGTCACTGTTCTTCCAGAGAAATTCGGAAGAAGATTCGGACGCAGCAAAAAAATTCGGTCGTCCGAAAAATTCAGACGCAGAATTCGGTCATCCGAATTTTCTGAAACTAGCCGTTACTAGCCGTTTGAACTGATTTTTGAATTCTATAAAAGCCATAAACTCCAGATTTTTTAGAAGAACTTTGAACTTAACAAATCCTACATGCTCTAACTTATTTTACATCAAATCAAATTGAAAAGCTCTCAAATTGCCTTGTGCTCAAAGGTGTACATTCAAGATTCCAAAGGCAAAGGTGAAGTGGTGCTAGCAATTGTAATTATCTACCAAGAAGTGTTGGTAATATCCAAACTCCATTCTTCATTTTAATTCTGTTTTTCTACTAGCTCATTGCAAGGTTATCTTGTGACATAAAACCCTTTTGTGTTAGGGTGAGCCATAGACTAGATTAATCAAGGTTGTGGTGTAAAACCCGTTTGTGGGTGAGCCTTTGATTATATTGGTCTTTAGGTTGTCTTTAGATATAAAACCCTTGTGGAAGGGTGAACCTTGTTTGTATAATTACTAAAAGAGGTTGTGAGTGTAAAACCATTGTGTGGTGAGCCTCTTATGTAATTGTTGAATTTGAGCATATAGTGGATTGGTTGAAATCCTTGAGTGTGGACTCAAGGTAGTGGATGTAGATCTTGGAGAGATCGAACCACTATAAATCGTGTGTTCATTTTCTTA
This sequence comes from Rauvolfia tetraphylla, assembly GCA_030512225.1. Lineage (NCBI taxonomy): Eukaryota > Viridiplantae > Streptophyta > Magnoliopsida > Gentianales > Apocynaceae > Rauvolfia > Rauvolfia tetraphylla. The sequence goes on from JAJQKT010000053.1 coordinate 1,686,944, forward strand.
TTGCTTTACTTGTTTACATACTTGTGATTATTATTTATGCTTAGTTGTTGATTGATTGGTTATGGTCTTATAGTTTGATAATCTTGTATTAATCATCAAATCACATATAACTTGAAGTTTGTGAATTTAAAGAAGAGCTTTTATTAAGACAAAGGATTTGCAAAAAGGGGAAAAGATTTCGATAATTAGCCAAAGACCTAATTCACCCCCTCTTAGGTCTTTCAATTGGTATCAGAGCAAGATCTTCTTTTTAAGGTCTAACAACCTAGAAGTAAAGATTCTATGGCTAGTTTATCAAATTTGCCTTATATGGAAGGTTCCTCTACAAATAGACCTCCTTTATTTGATGGTTCTAATTTTACATTTTGGAAATCTAGAATTAGAATTTTTATTTGTTCTATTAACTTTGATTTGTGGAGTATCATTGAGAAAGGTCCCTATGTTCCTATGAGAATAAAAGCTGATGGAATTACAAGGGAACAAAAGCCTATGGAGGAACTTGATGAGAACGACTCAAGAAAGATAACCTTAAACTACCAAGCAATGAACATCTTGAGTTGTGCATTGGACGTGAATGAATACAATAGAGTGAGTGAATGTGACACCGCTCACGATATGTGGAGACTTCTACAAGCAACACACGAGGAAAGAGCCAATATGTGTTTCATGGCAATAAATGATGAGGTACAATCCACTCCTTCTACCTCTACTTGTTGTGATGATGATGTTGATGATGTAGATGATCCTAGTGAACTACTTGTTGAAATGTATGAAGAATTAAAAAATGCTTCAAAAAGAAATAAGGAAATGAAATTCAAAATTAATGATTTATTGAATGAAAATTCAAAATTATATTTTGAAAACAAAAAGTTTCTTGAATCTATTGATTGTTTGAATATTGAAAAAGAAGTTTTAAATGTCTCTTTACAAAACATGTCCCTTGAAAATAAGATTCTTTGTGAAAAGATTTTGTCTCTTGAAAGAATGCTTGTTGATCATGAGACTTTGAAAAAGAAGGTTGATGAGCTTACATTATGTATAGAAAAATTTACAAAAGGAAGGGACAATCTTGATAAAATTCTTGGAGCTCAAAGATCTCCACTTTTTAAAAATGGTCTTGGCTATAATTATGTAAACAATGTGCCTAAATATAAAAACTTCTTTGTTAGAGCTACTTCTACTTCCATGCATCATACTTGTTGTACTTATTGTGGAAAACATGGACATAAAGTCACCAAATGCTATGTTAAAAGAAAAGTAGAGAATGGTGTAAAAACTATTTGGAGAGTTAAGGGAATTATTACTAACCCTCACGGACCCAAGAAAGTATGGGTACCAAAGGAAACTTCCTCTCCTTTATCACAGGTACGCTTCAATTCAAACTCAAGCACCACTAAATGGCGTATTGATGATGTTGGCTTAAAGAATAACAGAAAACACCTCATGCATAATCAAGGTCAAAGCAATCGATGAAGGATTTGTTTTTGAAAAGAAAGGAAGAATTCTTGAAGTAACCAATGTTGGTAAAGGTTCCTCTCTTCTTTTTAAAAAAATGTTGCTAATTGCTGATTTGAACTATAACTTGCTTAGCATTTGCCAATTGTGTGACAATGAATAAGAAGTTAAATGCCAACAAGCAAAATTTTAGTTGAGAATTTTTTTTTGTGGATTTGAAGATTTGCCAACCATTAAGTTGATTAGGTAACATTAATGATATGAGATTGAATTAATACTTTATATGTTTTTGAAATTGATTATATGTCATTATAAAATGATTAAAATAGATATGATTGAATATCTATGCATTTACTTGGCCAAAAACATCTTTATGAAACTTTACAAAATGTTTGGACATGAAGTTTGGATGTAGACCATAAGTTCTGTCACCCGAACTTGTATGACAAAATGATATTTTGTGATTTTGATCAATCACTTACAAATTTTTGAATATGTGTTTTATCTTGATAAGCTTGAATGTCTTGTTGCTTATGATAATGATTTTCTTGGCATAAAAGATTTGATCACGTGTACATGGATTTGTTGAACAAACTTTTCTATCAAGATTTAGTTAGAGGATTGCTAAAAATATGTTTTGAGAAAATTGTCTTTGAGATACTTGTCCATATGAAAACAAACAAAAGAATCTTTCAAACCCATGAAAATGATTTTAGACCTCAAAACATCTTGAGCTTTTTCATATGGATTGTTTTGGACTTATATGGAACTCTAGTATTGATGACTTGAAGTATGCCTTACTAGAGTTGATGATTTCTAAATATTCATTTTAGCATTATTCATTGTTCAAAAAGATTAAGTGTTTCATAAGTTTGTAAAATTATTCAAAAAGGTTCAAACCTCCCTTGAAAATTGGAGAAGTGTTTCACAAGTGACAATGGGAGAATTTTACAACAAATTCTTTACAGAATTTGCTTTGAAAATTGAAATTCATATAATTGTTTCAACTGCAAAAACTTCACAATAAAATTGTGTTATTGAAAGAAAATTTTGAATTTTGTAAAAATTGGCTAGGTCCATGCTTTGTGAAAATCCTTCTTCAAAAATATTTTTTGATCCAAAGTCAGTAAACATCACATGCTATGATAAATAGAATTCTCTTAAGATCATTTTGAAGAAAAACATCTTTTGAATTCTCTTTTATAGAATGCCTCAAATTGCACATTTTAAAATGTTTGGTTATAAATGTTTTATCTTAAATTCTTGTGATAACTTACTTAAATTTGATAGAAAATCGAATATTGGTATATCTCTTAGCTATTCTTCTAACTAAAAGGCATATAGATTTTATAATGAAAAAGAACCTTACATGATGAGGAAACCATTCATGTTTCTTTTTGATGAATCTTACATTTATTTGGAAAGAAGAAATGAAGATGATGTAGAGTACATCGATGAATGCCTATCAAACCCATCTTCAAGCACCAACTTTGGAGGATCATACCAATGAGGAAGAAATAATTGAACAAAATCAAGATGACCAACCTAGTGGTGACCAAGAGCTTCCAAAGAACATAAGATATCCAAGAGGCCACCCTAAGGAGCAAATCATTGGTGATATCTCCCAATGAATAAAAATAAGGCGGTATTTTATCAATAACTTTATTCTTTTATTTCATATGAGCCTAAAAGTATTGATGATGCCTTGTGTGATGATTTTTGGATTATTGCTATGCAAGAGGAATTTGAAAGATAAAATATTTTGGATATTCCTAAATCTCATGATTATTCTATTATTGGAACTAAATGGTTTTTAGAAATAAACTTATTGAATCCGGAGAAGTTGTTAGAAACAAGGTTAGACTTGTTGCCTAAGGATTCATTCAAGAAGAGAAAATTGATTATGATATGAAACCTTTGTTCCGAATCCTAGACTTGAGTCCATAAAAATGCTTTTGACTTGTACTTTCTATAAGTTATTTCAAATGAATGTCAAAAGTGCTTTTCTAAATGGTTTTATTAAGGAAGTGGTTTATGTGAAAAAAATCACCCGGTTTTGCTCATGAAAAGTTTCCTAACCATATTTTCAAAGAGAAATTAGCCAAAAATGCCCTCAAACAATTTTCTACTAGCCAGTAATAGCTAAAATCATATTTGTTACGAAATATATACCTAATCTATTTTCGGGGTGCCCAAAGTGCCCTCACACGGCGGAATCCGGCAGAATGGGGCGGCATATTTTCACGTGAGCAGAAATTGAAGGGTAAAATTGTCACTCTCTACCCCTTCTCCCTCAACCCGTCTTTGATGGGTTATTTGACCCAATGGACCGAAATCAAATTACGGGTCATTTTACCCATCAAACGACCTAACCGAAGAGAAATCATCTCCCTCTTCACCTTCTGCCCTAAGCTCCATCTTCAAATCTTCTGCCCTAAAGTCCACATTTCTCTACAAACACACCTTTCTCTGCCGAAAATGTTTGCCCTAGTTTCGACCGGAGGAGTCAAGAGATAGGCCGACGGACAACGATGAAGTTACGACCGGAGCAATCAAGAGATTTGGGGAATCCAACTTACGGTGAGTTTTTCTCTTAACCTAAAGTGGAAATATATTTTCTTTGAAATGGGTCAGACGGCGTGCTGTTTGCTCTGTGCATTTTAGAACATGCTTGCACAGTTTGGGTTAGAAATGAAAATGAAAATGTTAATCCGAATGTCTGTCTATAAATGGTCAGCACATGCTGTTTAAATGAAGTCTTGTCTCCCAATTTGTGAAAATGTTTGCCTGTTTTCTGATTTAAAATAGGGTGACTGATATTTTGATATGTATTTGGAGTAATTGGAGGTAAATATTTTTATTTTTTTGTTACAATACCAGGTTTGGGTTCCGGAAACTTTACACTGAAAGTTTACCATGGAGGTAAAATAGTTGCCAATGAAAGTGATAGAAGTTATGAGGGTGGCAGTGTAGCCTTTTTTGACGAGTGTAATGTGGATAGATTTGGGCTATCTGAATTGGAGTTGTGTTTTAGTCTGTTGGGTTATAGAAGAGTGAATGAGTGTTGGTATGACTTAAAGGGAGCTGGTGGGGCAACATATTTGATGCCAGTGCTATCTGAAATAGATGTTTCACTCTTATCAGAGCAGGGTTGTTCACGCGGGATAGCTGAGGTTTATGTTGTCAAACAGAGTTCATGTGTTAGGACAAGAACACCTAGGAAGAGGCAAAGAAAATATTCAGGGATTAGTGTAGTCAACCCCTTAGAACATTTTCCTGCAAATGATGAGGATTTGGCAGGCAGTACAGTTCCTGCTTCAGGTTTTTTTGATGAAGGTGGCAGTTTAGGAGCAGATTTTGTAGCCCCAAATCACTTGGCAGGCAGTACAGTTGGTATGGATCCAGTAAAGCCTGCTTCAGGTTTTTTTGATGATGATGGCAGTTTAGGAGCAGATTTTGTAGGTTTTGATCCAGGGGTTGGCAGTCCAGTGGAGACCGAGGTGACAACCCCAATAGCTGAAACTGGAGAACCTGAAAATCTAGATGCACATAGTAGTGAGAGTGATCATGACTACCATGCCAGTGAAGAAGATGAGGAATCATCTGAGTCCACTTCATTTGTGGAGTCTGAGTTTGAAATAGATGAGGAGGAGGCTGAGATATGGAGCAGTATCAGTAACCATAAGGAGTCAGGTTGTCATACTCCAGGGGAAAGTCATAAGGACGTTGGTAGAACCAAGCAAATCAATCAAACATTGCCTGTTGAGGCATCTCTTCAGAGTGGCAGTGAAGCTGAATATGATTCTGATTATTTGAACAGCGGGAGCTCATCAGATAGTGATAATGAAAGACAACAGAAGTACAAGAAATTTATGGCAGAAAGGTTCAGACCTGAGATTGATGCTGAGCTGCCCAAGTTTAAATGTGGTCAGCTGTTTGAAAATAAGGGCCAACTGCTTGAAGCAATAAAGCAGCACGCAGTTAAGCTTGGTAAGAAAATCAAGATTGTTAAGAGTGACAAATGTAGAATGTCAGCAAAGTGCGAGAGTAAAACATGTAGTTGGTTGATTCATGCTTCCTTGCGTGGGACAACAACTGATTGGCAGATAAAAACCTTAGTTGGGGTCCACACATGTAGCAGAACACATGATCCTAGGATTGTCAGTCCTAAATACCTTGCGAAGAGGTATATAGATGATTTTAGAAGCATTAAAGGGGTGGATATGGCTGAATTTATAGAGAAGGTTCATAGAGAGCTCAACTTTAATATTTCAAGATACTCATTTTTCAAAACAAAAAGAAGAGCCAGGGAGCTAATTGAGGGGGGATACATGGACCAGTATGCTAAGTTATGGGACTATGTGGAGGAGCTTAGAAACTCAGATCCAAGCAACACAATTATATTGAAGACTGAGATGGACAGTAAGGGTAATGAGCGTTTTCACAGATTTTACATGGGACTTGGAGCTTTGAAGGAAGGGTTCTGCAATGGATGTAGGAATGTGATAGGATTAGATGGATGCCATTTGAGAGGCTCTCATCCAGGGGTTTTGCTGGCAGCGGTAGGGGTTGATCCCAATAACTGTTTATTCCCTATCTCTATTGCTTTATGTGAGATAGAAAATACTGAGACATGGAGGTGGTTTCTGGAAATATTGGTTGATGATTTGCGTATTTCAGATGCTGAAACCTTAACTTTGATCTCAGATAGGCAAAAGGTGAGATTCATTATATTACCATTGCTGCTTCTGAATTTTATTGATATTGCTAACATGCTTTCTCTTATTGCAGGGACTGATACAGGCTGTCCAAGATTTGCTTCCAATGGCTGAACATAGGTTTTGTGTTAGACATTTGCATAGTAACTTTAGAAAACTTTATGCTGGAAATGCACTTAAAAATAGATTGTGGGCGTGTGCTAGAGCTAGTCATCCTAACAGTTTCCAGGACAACATGGCTGCACTAAAAGTCTTAGATGAGGCAGCACATGAATGGTTGGTTAGGAACACAAATCCAGCACAATGGTCTAGAGCCTACTTCAAAACAAACACCAAGTGTGACTTATTGCTCAATAATTTGTGTGAGAGTTTCAACAGCACAATATTAGAAGCAAGGTCTAGAACAATACTGTCACTGTTAGAGAGTATTAGGACATACCTAATGACCAGAAATCAAATGAAAAGGGAGTGGATGGGAAAACAACAGGGTCTGTTGTGTCCAAAGGTTGGGAAGTATGTCGAGAAGCTAAAAATGTTGTCTGCAGATTACATCCCAAGAGGGGCAGGTTCAAAGATGTACCAAGTTGAACATATGAGTGGAGAAAAATATGCAGTGGATTTGGGTGGGAAATCCTGTTCATGTAGGAAGTGGCAGCTGTGTGGAATACCCTGTGTCCATGCTATGAGTGCCATTGCATCCCAAGGGGAGGATGCTGAAATTTATGTTGATGAGTGTTACCACATTTCTACATACATGAGAGTGTATGGAAAGTCAGTAAAACCTATTAGTGGGCCTAGCTTATGGCCTAGAACTGGGAAAAAACAACCACTTCCTCCCAAAAGATTGACCCTTCCAGGTAGGCCAAAAAAACTGAGGAGAAAAGAGCCTGAAGAAGCTCACATGGCCAGGACAAAAGGTGGAGTGCAAAAATTGAAAAAGTCCCTATCTGGACCACTGAAATGTAGAAACTGTGGGAAGCTAGGTCACAATGCCAGGTTGTGTAATGCAGAACAGAATATAAATAGTACAGCCAATCCCTCTTCACATCATATGAATATGAATAGATGTGGGAAATGTGGTAACTTGGGCCACAACAGAAGGACATGTGAACATACAGCTTCCAAACATCCTCCATTCTCTCAAACTTCTCAAAATCCAGTTAATGTAAGTTGAAAACTGTTTGCACTTTATTTTGGGCAAAGATTGTGATTCGGCGACAAGTTTTAATTCTCTTTGTTCTGGTTACAGGTGACCATTCAACATGAGGTTGATATTTCAAGCCAGACAAGTACAGTGACGCTTGGAAACCAATGCTCCAACGCAATTGAAGAAGAAAGACTGTGAAGGCTTAGAAATTGATTGTAGATTGATTATAGCTAGACTTTAGATTGCTCCTTTGGTTCTCTGTATGGTTAATTTCATGTTCTAATGAAGCCTAACTATCTTTTGGTTCTCTGTATGGTTAATTTTGTAGATTCTTGTTACAGGATGAAATTCTTAATCTTTTTCTACCTAAGAATTATTTTAGATAAGTTTTAGCAGAGAACCCCTCTTAAGTTCAATGATCTACAAATTTTTTTTTTGAACCCCTCTTAAGTTCAATGATCTGCAAGCTGTCTTCAACCTAATTACATGCATGCAAATGCCAAAGAAGCACAAATCAGGGCACTGATCACCTAAATAAGAAATGCAGAACAGGGGCGGCATAAAACATGTGAGTGGATAGATCATCTGCCAATTCTCAATTCCAACATCTATTCATTTCCATCCTTCAACCGGATTACAATGCACCTAGAGCAAATATGGCAATTGCATCTCTTTGCGTACTCTATTCCCATAACAGCCTAATTGATATAGCAAGATTGCCACAATTAAAAGCAAGATGATACACAAAATTATTAAAATTTTACAGCACCATCTTATTCTTTCAACCTTCTTCAATTGCTCTGATTCAATTCTTCTTATTCTTTGCAGCAACCCGGGTATTATCACTGTTGATCTTTCACACATTGGTGGGTCGACCCATTCGAAGAAATTGCAGCCACTTGACTGCAGAAATATACAACAAATTTGCTGTTAAATTATTCCAACAGCTACACTTTAAAATTCTAAACATAGCATACATAAATTACCTGGTATCTTTCGCAGCCATTGAATCTTCTTCCTGGGTTGGCATTTGTCCACGATACATGAGTGACCGCCAATCTTCGGCAATGGCAGAAACTAGCTGATTTGTCTGTTCTAGCAATATTCGTTCTCCTTGAAGTTGAAGAACTGCTTGAGCTCATCCTTGTCTTTCTGAGAGCAGCGTTTTTGATGGAGAAGATGGGTTGCAGAGAGATGAGAAAAGGAAGGGGAAGACGGGCTGCAAAGGGTTGGAAATAACCCATCAAAGACGGGTTGAGGGAGAAGGGGTAGAGAGTGACAATTTTACCCTTCAATTTCTGCTCACGTGAAAATGTGCCGCCCCATTCTGCCGGATTCCGCCGTGTGAGGGCACTTTGGGCACTCCGAAAATAGATTAGGTATATATTCCGTAACAAACATGATTTTGGCTATTACTAACTAGTAGAAAATTGTTTGAGGGCATTTTTGGCTAATTTCTCTATTTTCAAACTATCCTAAGTTTTGAATGGTTTAAAACCAGCCCCTAGTTTTCTTGAGTAGTTTCCTTCTTTCAAAAGATTTTCAAGAGGAAAACTGAAACTACCCTTTTATAAAATCCTCATGCAACAATGATCTATAACTTGTCCAAATATATGATACAACTTTTGGTGCTTCTAATACTTCACTTTGTGATATGTTTTCCAAGTTGATGCAAAGTAAATTAGAAATGAGCATGATAGGAAAACTCAATTTCTTTCTTGGCCTACAAATCAAGCAAACCAAGAATGGCACTTTCATGAATCGTGTTAAGGTATAAGCACTTTCATAAGTTTATCAACTATGCATGACAAGAATAAAATAGTTTCATAGGAGTAGTCAACTCTATTTGACTGCAAGTAGAACTAATATTATGTTTGCAATGTGTTTGTGTGCTAAATTTCATCTTGTCATAAAGAGTTTCATTTGATTGCTATTAAACACATTCACTATTACCTTATTGATACTCTAAGTGATTATGATCTATGTTTCAAATATGTGGCTATGTTATGTGATAATACTAATGCAACAAATTTGATCATCATACTATTCAACAAACTAGGACAAAGCATATTGAGATCATACTTCATCTCATTAGAGATCATTCTACTAAGGGCAATATTTGTTTAAAGCATGATTGCACTAATGAACAAATTAATGATATTCTTACTATGCCATTAGCCAAAGAAAGGTTTGACCAATCTTGGAAGTAGCTTAGAGAATTCAAAATTCAATAACTAATAAGTGTATTCAAGTGTTGTAGCTTCAGGTGAGGACAAAGATGCCGAGCATGGGAAAAGGAAAGAGAAAAGCCAAAGAAAAAGAAGGAGGATCAGTGATTAATGAACCAAGGAAGGTTCATGTTTTGCAAAGCATGTCATAGCTGGATAGATTTGTCACAGTGAAGGCTACTACTGAACTTGATGATTGGGCACAAAGGAACCATAAGATAAATCCAAGCCACAAGGTGGATGTCATCAAACTATTCGAAATGGGTAATATACTCTCATTTTTTAAATGATATGAGCTGGGCTAGTTTGCTTGTGTTTGATGAATGCTATTACCTTACTTAGTTTATGAAGTTTAAGCAAATATTAAGGAAGAAAGAGTTGAGCAAATTGGTAATAAATCTATTTAGTGGTATTCTTCAAGAATATCACAAGTTGATTTTTGATATTGATAATGCATTGCTCAATAGAATTCGTGATGTTGAGGATGTTGGGTTTAGGCATTATTCTTCCTAGTGACATTGTTTTTTAAGTAAATTATACTCACATGAAAGGATTGAAAATGCCTGTACAAATGGTAGAAGCTCAAGACTATAAAAGAGAGAGATATATAAAACTTTTTGATCCTAGTAAAAGAATTTTGCATCACATGCTTACTACATTGATTATAGCATACTTTGGGCACAAATCTTATTGATAATATGTATGGTGTAATTATGCTAGCCATGCATAAGAAAAAAAATAAATTTTGGAAATATATTGCTAAAGAATATAATGGAGCAAGAAGAACAAAAAAATTATTATTATTATTATTCCTGGAAACAAAGTAAACTTGGATAAACTCTCTAATATTGGTAATGTTCTATCTCTATTTGATGATTTTGATTGGAGCAATTTACTAGTAATTGATGAAGAATTTTATACTGCCATTATATATGATTTTCATGCAAATCTTAAAGAAAAGAGAATTGAACATGAGGGGGATAATGTAGTTCAATGGTATTCCTCTAGAGTATATCAATTGGATTTTGAGTTCAATGATGCCTTAGTGAACGTAATTTGTGGGGTAGATGATAATGAGGCGAGGTATTATTCATTGGGACAGCATTGCTTTATTAATGAATTGTTCACAAATGAAAAATTTGAAGAGGCTTTCACAAATGGTAGACAATTTAGGTCATTTAGGAAAAAGGAAATCAAAGCCTTTGATGCTAGAAGAAGGGTTATGCATCACATGATTACCACTATGCATATGGTGATTATAATTTCCTTGCATGAGCTTAGAAGACTAAACGTTGGATTCATGGCATTGAAGCATATGATTAGTACAAGAAAACCAGCCAACAAAGCCTTACCGTGTGGGAGACTATCAACAAGAAAGTGAGGAGGTTGAGGAAGAAGGAAATGAAGAAGATGGGCAAATTCTTCGAGTCCTTTGCTCTAATGCTTCTTGGCAAATTTGATGGTTTAGAAGCTAGACTCAAGAATATGGAAGACTTGAGAAAGATTTCTCAAGTAATTTTTTGAACGGTGCTAGTTCCTGTAGAGCTAATGAAAAAGATAAAGATGAAGGAAAAGACAGTGAAGCACTCTAATAAAAAGAAGAACATGAGAATGAAGAACAAAGAGCTAAAGCCCAAGAGAACACGCAAGAAGAAGGAGGTGAAGGGAGTCAACAAATGAAGGACCCCATCATATAGAGATCAAGGGAAACATGGCCATCATAACAAACAGATTTGGAAGTGAAGACCATGAAGAGCATCCAAGACTAAGCCTTTCTATCCCTAAACTCTATTTTGCTGCTTATTTTAGTTTATGCCTTGATGCACATGTTATGCTTTAACATTGAAATTTACTTGTGCATTTCTAGTCATTATAATGTTTTGAAGCTCAATATATGAAATGCTTGTGATACTTCATTTGTTTCATTTTTGTTGTCCAAGTACTCTTACCCCACCTTTGATTGATGACAAAAGGGGGAGAAGAAAATGTGATGACAAAATGTGTGAAAATGTGAAATAGCAATTGAATTCCTCATGCATGAAGAGAAAATGTGTGAATTTTCTGAAAATCCATGCATATATCAAGGGGGAGAAAGAATGACTACAAATTGTGCTATATGCTTGCTGTAAATGTGTTGTGTATATGTTGATGTGCAATATGTAATGAGTAATGTGAAAATATTTGGCTGCATTTCTGCATTTGAATTTAAATTGAAAGTGTTATAATATGTGAGGTTTTAGTTGTTTTCTTAGATTTTGGAATATGGTTAAGTTGAGATTGAAATCTTGAACTTGGTTTTTGACTTGACATATGATTTTGAATTACTTCAAGAAAACAATTGAATGCATGAATTTTGTGATTTTGCAAAGCTAAACTGAATGCTATAGTGGACATACATATTTGAGTACATCAACATTTCATTTGAATGCAAAATCACCTTTTCAAACTTGTTGTCTAAAACTTAGACCTAAAATTCGGATGCATGTTTCAGAAATTCTGATGCATGCATATTTGTTGCCAAAAAGTGCTTCTTTGTTGTTCAAATTTATTCAAATATGTTTTATTCTCTTCCATTATGTTTAAACAACCTTAGGAAAGATTTATTTCACATTAAACTTTCATTATATTGAATTTATTGCAATTTGGACTTGGAATGTCAAAATTCGGATGCATGAGTTTAAAAATTCGGATGCATGTTCTAAAATTCTGATGCATCCATATTGTGTTGTCAAAATGAGCTCTTTTGTTGTTCAAATTGATTCAAATATGTTTTAATCTCTTACTATAAGTTTGAACAACCTTAGAAAAGCTTTATTTCAATTTAAACATTCATAATATTGAATTTATTGAAGTTTGGACTTGGATTGTCAAAAATTCGGATGCATGTTCTGAAATTCGGATGCATTCATATTTTGTTACCAAAATGTGCTCATTTGTTGTTCAAATTGATTCAAATATGTTTTAATCTCCTCTAATATGTTTGAACAACCTTAGGAAAGCTTATTTACAAAATTTGCAGCTTTCATTTTACTTATTTTAAAGTTTGGACTTGATATGTCAAAATTCGGATGCATAGTGTCTCTACACCAAACTTGTTGAAAAATGAGCACAATCTAAGGGGAAGCATTGTTAAACTTTTACAACCTTAAAACCTCTCTTAGAACATTTTCTAAATGCAAAAATGCTATACCTTCTATTCTAGTTGAGTTGGAAGGAAGGAGGCAAATGGAGGTTGGTTGGGTCATAGGCTCATATTGAGCCATTTGAATGTCAATGTGCTAAATTGGTTATCTTCTATCATTGACATCAATACTTCTTTATACTACATTGTTTAAATCCATCACATTTTGCATCAAAGTTTGTCATCATCAAAAAGGGGGAGATTGTTAGCCCTAAGGGCAAATCATGTAGTTTTGATTAATGACAAATATTGATGAGGACTAATATGCTTGTATGTTGTGATAGGATTGTTGGATTAAGAAGTATGAAGTCTCATTGCCTTGGAGCTAGCAATGCATGAACAACTCAAATATGTCAAAGTGATTAAAGATTGAAGAGTTTGTTCAAGATTAATGAAGGCTTTGAAGACATGAAGTGTAGGTGACATGTGGTTAATAGGTAAATATTGTAAACCCTACAGTCTTAAGCCTTGGAATCTATGAGTTGCAATTGAGAGCACAAAACTTGATTTAAATGGTTTCAATGGTTTTGAACTTACCTAAATTATCAAGTTTTCATAAATGGTTTTTGCACATAAAAGATCTTTAATGACTTATCTTTAAGGCTAGAATGTTTTCCAACTTGTTTGAATTGATTTGAACATGTTTTGACAAAGTTTGAAAAATTCGGATGCAAGATTCGGACGCATGATCCAAAAAATTCGATCGTCGAATTTTGTAGCAAAAGTTTGCTACTATTCTTCCGAAGAAATTCGGAAGAAGATTCGGGACGCAGACCCAAAAAAATTCGGTCGTCCAATTTTGGCCTTCAAGCATGGTCACTGTTCTTCCAGAGAAATTCGGAAGAAGATTCGGACGCAACAAAAAAAATTCGGTCGTCCGAAAAAATTCAGACGCAGAATCGGTCATCCGAATTTTTCACAAACTAGCAATTACTTAGCCAGTTGTATAGCCGTTTGAGCTGATTTTTGAATTCTATAAAGCCTTAAACTCCAGATTTTTTAGAAGAACTTTGAACTTAACAAATCCTACATGCTCTAACTTATTTTACATCAAATCAAATTGAAAAGCTCTCAAATTGCCTTGTGCTCAAAGGTGTACATTCAAGATTCCAAAGGCAAAGGTGAAGTGGTGCTTTAGCAATTGTAATTATCTACCAAGAAGTGTTGGTAATATCCAAACTCCATTCTTCATTTTAATTCTGTTTTTCTACTAGCTCATTGCAAGGTTATCTTGTGACATAAAACCCTTTTGTGTTAGGGTGAGCCATAGACTAGATTAATCAAGGTTGTGGTGTAAAACCCGTTTGTGGGTGAGCCTTTGATTATATTGGTCTTTAGGTTGTCTTTAGATATAAAACCCTTGTGGAAGGGTGAACCTTGTTTGTATAATTACTAAAAGAGGTTGTGAGTGTAAAACCATTGTGTGGTGAGCCTCTTATGTAATTATTGAATTTGAGCATATAGTGGATTGGTTGAAATCCTTGAGTGTGGACTCAAGGTAGTGGATGTAGATCTTGGAGAGATCGAACCACTATAAATCGTGTGTTCATTTTCTTATTGCTTTACTTGTTTACATACTTGTGATTATTATTTATGCTTAGTTGTTGATTGATTGGTTATGGTCTTATAGTTTGATAATCTTGTATTAATCATCAAATCACATATAACTTGAAGTTTGTGAATTTAAAGAAGAGCTTTTATTAAGACAAAGGATTTGCAAAAAGGGGAAAAGATTTCGATAATTAGCCAAAGACCTAATTTGTAACGACCCACTCCCGGGCGGGCCCTACCTAGGAGTGAATCATCACTTTCCTGTTCCAGAGGTGCAATGCAACTGTAGTACCACTATATGATACGAGTGTAAATTCTAATAGTGTCTAAGCAAATAACAACAAAAATAATATAAGAGCATGACCGTACTGTTCTATAGTAAAAAAGTACATAAAATAAATTATACAAAACATAATTGTTTGAAATATTGAGATCTCTCCATACACATACTAATTAAATCAATAACCCCTTGAAATGTTACAATGCATTGACAAACCAAAATAATTACAAATGATAAAGACCTCTACATTATTAGTGCTGCTGAGGATTCAATCGTCACGTGCGACGTAAAAAGAGAACTATACTCTCAATTCCACTATGAAACTCCTGAAATATAATGAGAGAATAATGAGCTATAAAGCCCAAGTGAAATTTCTAAGTACTTATGCAGTTTGAAAGCAAATATACTGTAGTGAATTTATAACACTTTTAAAATAGATATAAGTTATCCTTGACTTGATTTTTTATGAGAATAACTTCATTTAGTACAACATAATAGTCTAATTTGAAAATCGGATAAAATAAAATATATTTATATATATGTACATTCAAGTAATAATCACCATTTTGAAAATAATGTTCAAATCAACAACCACAATTCACACGACTCTTTCGAGTCCATATACGCACATAAAAACTTCGTCAGCCCTTCCAATGGCCATCTCACACGCGGCACGAGAGGAACTCTCCACACAACACCTCCCAATGGCCTTCTCACACACGGCGCAGAGGGACTCTCCACACAACATCTCCCAATGGCCTTCTCACATACGGCACGAAAGGGACTCTCCACACAAATCAATAATCTCACCCTGCAGGGGAGTCAATTCATATCCCGACAGTGAGTTTACACATAATTCACATTTACAACTCATCAACAACGAAGCAATTCTCACGGTTTAGTATATTATATAAATACACAAACCGAAAGCTACGACAAAACAACAATATATATTACTACTATATATTTTTACAAAAGTCGAGCACGGCAAAATAATAATTTCAAATTAACAACACATTGATTCACAAAAGCGAGCCACGACAAAATAACAATTTCAAATTAACAACACATTGATTCACAAAAGCCGAGCCACGGCAAAATGACAATTGAAGCTTAACAATACATTTATTCATAAAAAGCTGAGCCACGGCAAAACAACAAATCAAGGATAGCAACACATTTATTTACAAAGCCGAGCCACGGCAAAATAAATATTTTACTTAGTGTAAATTAACTAAATAAAATATAAAAAAAATTATATAACTTAAAGCTGTTAGGAGTTTGTGGTCCTCAACCTCCACAAGTAAGATAGAAATCTCACCTCAATCGAAAAGCATAAATCTACGCTACTCCACCCTTGGTTCTACCTCGACAAATCTCGGGACCTAATATATAATTTACGTAGCAATAAACGAATTTAATATCATTCTAAAATGCTTCAAATATTGACACACATATATATACATAAATGAATGCATGATTAATATTAATTAGAACTAAAAATTATTGAATTTCATAAAATTATTTTAAAAATAGAAACTACCTGCTTTTCTTGGGAATAAAAATATTAAAATATTAATTTTAATAAAATCCACCATTCTCCACAAAAAATCTCAATTATTTCCTTTTATTCCTAATATACCAATTTAGGGAAATTAAAATAATTTATTTTAATAAAATTCACAATTCAGAAAAAATATTCTGTTTAATTCTTTTTATATATTTCTATACTCTTTTTGCATTATAACAATCTAATAAACATTTAAATACTCAATATTTAATCAAAATAAAAATTTACAAAAAATAAATAAATCTGTCCAGATTTTTTCAAAAATTCAGAAAAAATATCAAACATGCTTAAAACTTAACGAAATTTTTTTCTGTAGGTAGACTATGACAACAAGAACCTTCGTTCAAAAAATTGAACAAAATCGGAGCATCGAACAATTTATTAAAATTCATACAAAGTTACTGCTACAGTAATTTCCGAAAATAATTAAACCCAACAATAATGAGAAAAATTGAAGATTTTACCTAGATTTGGAGACTTTGATGTTGTTCTAAACCTGGGTTTGAAGGATTTGAATTTTTTGTGTGAAGATTTGGTGAAGAATTGAAGAGAGAAGAGAGAAGAGAGAAGAGAAGAGAGAAGAGAGAAGAAAATGAAAAAATGGGGGAAATTGGGGAAAGGGGATCAGCCGTATTGCTGATCCTCTTTTTAATACAAAATAATTTGCAAAACCATCCTTCAATTTTGTTTTTCATTATAGATTTACCCTAAAACTTAAAATGTATATTTTTCTCTTCATTTTTTTTTTTAAAAATGGGTAAAATAAAATTTTTAGCAATTTATAGTTATAATAAAACCACTTGAAAATTTATTTAGTACATGTAAAATTTGTGGTTTTACAATTCTAACCCTCTAAAATAAATTTCGTCCCCGAAATTTTAGAGAAAAAAAAATAATAGCATACATGCATAAAAATATTTTTGAAACCAATGCATATGTATATAAGAAATGTCGATTCGTTAAATAATAATGAATATTGAAATGCCCATGAAATGTATGAGACAATCATATCTAACCCTCTAAAATAAATACTACCTCACAGATTAGGTAATATTCTAGAAAAGATGAGGGTATTGATTTCACATAAGCTCCTCACGTTCCCACGTAGACTCCTCTATGCCATGGTTTTTCCAAAGTACTTTAACCATAGGAATGACTCGACTTCTTAATACTTGCACATTCCGATCAATTATTTGCACCGGCTGCTCCACATAAGTCAAATCCTCTTTCAAATTTACCGGTTATTCAATCAACATATGCGAAAGATCCGCTATATACTTTCGAAGAGTAGATACATGAAAGATATTATGGATGCGACTAAGCTCCGCAGGTAATGACAATCTATATGCAACAGGGCCAACCTTTTCAGTGATCTCGTAAGGTCTAATATAACACGACTCTAGTTTTCCTTTACGTCCAAATCCAAGAATGCCCTTCCATAGTGATACTTTTAAAAATACCTAATCTCCTAGTTAAAATTTCATTGCTCTACGTCTCTTGTCCGTATAACTCTTTTGCCGAGTTTGTGTTAATCGGAAATGTCCTCTAATGATTGGAATCTCTTCTTTTTGTGATGCGCTACACTAAATTTACACTAGATATCTAGACTTCTCCAACCTCCATCCAACATACCTGGAGTCCCTGTACCTTGTCCCATACAAAGCCTCAATCGGTGCCAGTACCTAAACTAGTTTGAAAGCTATTGTTGTAGGTAAATTCAATGAGCGTCAAATCATCATCCCAACTAGTGGAATAACTCATAACATAGGCACGCAGACATATCCTCCAAGATTTGTATAACTCTCTATGATTGCCCATCTGCATGCGTGGATGAAAGATTATACTTATATTAAGTTTAGTCCCAATTACTAGTTGGAAACTTCTAAAAATCGGAAGTAAAGCGAGGATCCCGATCTGTCACTATGCTTTGACTAGTACTCTATGCAATCTCAATATGTTCTTGACATAAATTTCTACCAATTTTTCTAGTGAATAGATGAAATACAAAAATTTTTTCCGACGGAACCTTACGCTCTATCCTAGATTGGCTATAGATACACAACTCCAGCCATTATTCTTTTTATTACTAAATCTATTACTAAATCAAATGAATGCGCCAAATCAAAGAAGCTAGTGAAAGGAATGACTCCTTCTTAGGAATCGAGTAAATCCTATAAATGATTTCAATGATTGTTCTGATGTATTGTGGAAATTCTTTGAAAAGGAAGAATCAACTAATTTGAAAGGCAAGAATCAACTAAGGTGAAACAAAATATCTCTCATTTTCCCCTCGAATAGATTTTTTTTTCAAAGAAATCTTGTTATGTTGTTTTGATTTTGACGGGTGCACCAATCCTTTGAATCCGGTCCCGACGAGTATCATCCCCCAAAAGCAGCGTTCTCTTTCGGACCTTTCAACCAATCGATACGTCCCCGGAGAAGTCGCTTTGGTAAAACTCAAGCGGTTTCTTGAAAACTTGCTTCAGATAAGAAACTTTGAGTATTAAGAGATGTTTTTGTCATTCCCAATAAGATGGATCTTATTGACCAAAGAGATACAACTTTGCACTATAGTTAGCTCAGCACCAATGAGTTAATGTATATAGTGTTATTGGAACCCCCAGTCATTCAATATCTGCAAAAATGGTTTGAAAATATATATTTTCAAATAATTACTCTAAATATAGAAAGATATTTCTAATACAAAATAAACGATAAGTTTAAACAACTTTTGGATTTATCAAAGAAAGTCTTGTTCTTTTGGATCCAAACTGAAATTTAATTTAATTTTAATTGGATTTTTTTTTTGAATTGAGAAGTTTAGCTGTTTTTTTTTATTTGAGGTGAATTCGAAATTGTTCGAATGGTGTAATAATCAACTACTGATGTTGGTAAACGGCCCAAAGCAATTTGATTATAATTGAATGCGTGACA
The DNA here is from genome assembly GCA_030512225.1 of Rauvolfia tetraphylla. NCBI lineage: Eukaryota > Viridiplantae > Streptophyta > Magnoliopsida > Gentianales > Apocynaceae > Rauvolfia > Rauvolfia tetraphylla. The sequence continues at coordinate 1,706,008 of JAJQKT010000053.1, forward strand.
ATCATAACTTGAAAGTTCAGTATTCTACAATCATTGATAAATAATTTGTTGGAAAAAAACTCAACGCAATTACATAAAATATACAAATTCCATTATAGGTAAAGTATTTGGGTTCAAAGCCCTATGCGCTCTGCGTTTGGAAGATCTACTAATCCCTCCGACTTATATTAAAACTTTCCAAGGCCCGCCTCATGGCATCCATGTTGAGAGAGATAAATTGAATAAATACGATTTGTCCCTTGTTGGGATGTACAATTAAACCTAACGTAACTTGGTCAGAGCATCTATTATTATACCTACAATGGTCGGGACATACTATTGCTATCCACAATGGAAAGGAACATTTGTCTATTTATATAATAGATCGCATGGTCGGCCACAAATTGGGAGAATATGAATGATGGTCAATAAACAATACGAGTTGCCAGATATATCGGTCAAGGTTTTACGATTACTCTGTTTCAAGAAAATCGTTTACCTATAGTTGTTCAATACTCCTACGAAAAAATTAATCACATCAAAAAGCGTTTTTGAGGCGAGAATCCACTTTAAATTTGATAAATGTTCTCGCTGTTCTTTTTGAGGGCAAAGACAGGGTTGTCCTCTATTAAAAGAAAATTGCAATTTTCTATTCAATTAAAAATTGAAATATGAATTTTTTTTAGAATTACTTTTAATTAATTATAGGTGACATATATAAATAAAAAAAATATTTGTGTAACAATTTACATCTTTGAGTTTACATATACTCAAAATTATTGTTAAAATTTGAAATAGAGAAGAATACTGATGTATCAATTTGTATTTTTTCATGTCATTAGGAAAGAAAATCCAATTTGAAAATTCAAATGGTTCATGAATTCGTAGTAAGCAGTCAATAGTTAATCGTTCCAATTTTTCATAAATTTTGACTTTTGCGAATGAAAACCCACATTTGATTTTTCAATAAATAGAAAGTGAGAGGAATCAGCTACTTTGAGATATTCAATTTTAGGATATTAAACAGGGGTGGATCAAATCTAATCAAAACAGTCCTACATTTTGTCTCTGTGGACCGAGGAGAAAAGGGGCTCGGCGAGAAGAGGAGTGTGCCATGAGAGAAGAAAGAAGGTCCACCTACTTAAAATATACAACATGGATTTTGAAAATGTAATGTCGTTGAACTCTCATGTCGATCTGAATGAATCGTCCTTTCTACAAAGGTCAATTTTCACCTTCTAGGTAAGAAGATAGCAAGTTACAAATTTTGTCTCGGTAGGACATGTATTTCTATTACTGTGAAATTTATGAATGAAGTAGTTAGGGGTTACCATTATCCATTTTGTAGTGACTTTCTTTCTTTTTTTTTTTAAAACAACTTTTTGATAGAAATAACTGAGATGATGCTGGAAGGAAGAACCTGTCGATCACCAAAGAAGCGAAATGGTTCCTGTCTAGGAACTCTACATATTACTTCTTTTCTATTGCAGTCAATCAAGCCATGATGATGACTAAGCCAATCCATCCCGAGTCATCAACAATCGCAAAAGGTATCAAGTCAGCAAATAGTACACGATCTCCAAGACTTTTTTTTTTTTTTTTTTTACAACCTCGATACACATCTTTAATAACAAATTTAGTACCTGTAAGGCTAGATATGGGTAATATAGCATAGGATGCAAATGATGAAGTTATAAAAGAATGTGATTCTCTAGAATCGAATAATAGCTTAGTATTTCTATAAAAAGAAAGAGCAATACTCATGATAACACCTTGACATGTCTGTGCTTGTTGATGAATCACTGCATAAACCTGACCTCAACCTCTGCCATTCAATAGGACTGCTCCTCTACCCTAATATAATTTGTGTCAACTAGTCTGGCTTCCTCGACTCTGATGACCTCTGCCTCACTCGTCCCATACGAGGTATGGATCTGAATACTGATATATTTTGTCCCTTCTGTGCAACAATTTCCTATATGACTCTAAATGTATGCCCTACCTAACGGCATATATAGCACAAAATACCACAATTACAACAATTAGCTAACTATATGTCCGAGTCTCCCAAACTTAAATTATAATCCACTAGCTCGAAGTGCTCCACTACTACTGCTAGTTCGTTTGTTTTACCTAGATGTCTATGAGGAAATGCGGCTCTACTCTAAGTAATAAATCATTGATGTCCACTTTGTCTATTTGATAAGAACAGTCTTTGATCGCAAAACCCTCTTGATGGACTACCACCTCTCCGATTTGAACTCGCCAAACCGATCGCTCTATTTCGCCCAATTCCCGTCCCTAAAATCACTCATAATCCTCTTAGAATGTAACTCGTATCCTCTTCTCTCAAATATGTTAGTCTCCACCTTAAGTGATTTACTTGCCAAGTTTAAGAAACTATTATAAGAAATATCTATTATCCTCAATAGGGGGTACATGCGGTAGGTGCCAATGCAAAGAACCCTATCGTGTACATTTTTCGCGAGTGCATCCCCCTAGCACGACCTCTCCGTCCCTCCCTCACCACGTGACATCCTCAACGACTTACAAAATCGAGACTCACTATTAAACTTGCATGATGCATGTAACTAAAGAGTCTACTGAATCTATAACCTAAGCTCCGATACCAAAATTGTAACGACCCACTCCCTAGGGCGGGCCCTACCTAGGAGTGAATCATCACTTTCTGTTCCAGGAGGTGCAATGCAACCTGTAGTACCACTATATGATACGAGTGTAAATTCTAATAGTGTCTAAGCAAATAACAACAAAAATAATATAAAGCAGCACCTAGCCGTTCTATAGCAAAAAAGTACATAAAATAAATTATACAAAAACATAATTGTTTGAAATATTGAGATCTCTCCATACACATACTAATTAAATCAATAACCCCTTGAAATGTTACAATGCATTGACAAACCAAAATAATTACAAATGATAAAGACACTCTACATTATTAGTCAGCTGCTGAGGATTCAACTGTCACGTGCGACGTAAAAAGAGAACTATACTCTCAATTCCACTATGAAACTCCCGAAATATAATGAGAGAATAATGAGCTATAAAGCCCAAAGTGAAATTTCTAGGTACTTGTACGAGTTTGAAAGCAAATATCTTGTAGTGAATTTATAACACTTTTAAAATAGATATAAGTTATCCTTGACTTGATTTTTTATGAGAATAACTTCATTTAGTACAACATAATAGTCTAATTTGAAAATCGGATAAAATAAAATATATTTATATATATGTACATTCAAGTAATAATCACCATTTTGAAAATAATGTTCAAATCAACAACCACAATTCACACGACTCTTTCGAGTCCATATACGCACATAAAAACTTCCGCCGCCCTTCCAATGGCCATCTCACACGCGGCACAGAGGAACTCTCCACACAACACCTCCCAATGGCCTTCTCACACACGGCGCAAAGGGACTCTCCACACAACATCTCCCAATGGCCTTCTCACATACGGCACAAAGGGACTCTCCACACAAATCAATAATCTTACCCTGCAGGGGAGTCAATTCATATCCCGATGGCGGAGTTTACACATAATTCACATTTACAACTCATCAACAACGAAGCAATTCTCACGGTTTAGTATATTATATAAATACACAAACCGAGCCACGACAAAACAACAATATATATTACTACTATATATTTTTACAAAAGCCGAGCCACGGCAAAATAATAATTTCAAATTAACAACACATTGATTCACAAAAGCCGAGCCACGACAAAATAACAATTTCAAATTAACAACACATTGATTCACAAAAGCCGAGCCACGGCAAAATGACAATTGAAGCTTAACAATACATTTATTCATAAAAGCCGAGCCACGGCAAAACAACAAATCAAGGATAGCAACACATTTATTTACAAAGCCGAGCCACGGCAAAATAAATATTTTACTTAGTGTAAATTAACTAAATAAAATATATAAAAAAATTATATAACTTAAACTGTTAGGAGTTTGTGGTCCTCAACCTCCACAAGTAAGATAGAAATCTCACCTCAACTGAAAAGCATAAATCTACGCTACTCCACCCTTGGTTCTACCTCGATAAATCTCGGGACCTAATATATAATTTCGTAGCAATAAACGAATTTAATATCACTCTAAAATGCTCAAATATTGACACACATATATATACATATTAATTAGAACTAAAAATTATTGAATTTCATAAAATTATTTTAAAATAGAAACTACCTGCTTTTCTTGGGAATAAAAATATTAAAATATTAATTTTAATAAAATCCACCATTCTCCACAAAAATCTCAATTATTTCCTTTTATTCCTAATATACCAATTTAGGGAAATTAAAATAATTTATTTTAATAAAATTCACAATTCAGAAAAATATTCTGTTTAATTCTTTTTATATATTTCTATACTCTTTTTGCATTATAACAATCTAATAAACATTTAAATACTCAATATTTAATCAAAACAAAAATTTACAAAAATAAATAAATCTGTCCAGATTTTTTTCAAAAATTCAGAAAAATATCAAACATGCTTAAAACTTAACGAAATTTTTTCTGTAGGTAGACTATGACAACAAGAACCTTCGTTCAAAAATTGAACAAAATCGGAGCATCGAACAATTTATTAAAATTCATACAAAGTTACTGCTACAGTAATTTCCGAAAATAATTAAACCCAACAATAATGAGAAAAAATTGAAGATTTTACCTAGATTTGGAGACTTTGATGTTGTTCTAAACCTGGGTTTGAAGGATTTGAATTTTTTGTGTGAAGATTTGGTGAAGAATTGAAGAGAGAAGAGAGAAGAGAGAAGAGAAGAGAGAAGAGAGAAGAAAATGAAAAATGGGGGAAATTGGGGAAAGGGGATCAGCCGTATTGCAGATCCTCTTTTTTTTTTTTTTTTTTTTTTAATACAAAATAATTTGCAAAACCATCCTTCAATTTTGTTTTTCATTATAGATTTACCCTAAAACTTAAAATGTATATTTTTCTCTTCATTTTTTTTTTTAAAAATGGGTAAAATAAAATTTTTAGCAATTTATAGTTATAATAAAACCACTTGAAAATTTATTTAGTACATGTAAAATTTGTGGTTTTACATAATTCACCCCCCCCCCCCCCCCTCTTAGGTCTTTCACTATATACTAAGGACAACTCAAATATGCTTAAGTGATTGAAGAATATAGAGTTTGTTCAAGAAGATTAAAAGCTTTGACAACACATTAGTGTAGGTTTGCTTTTTCTTGATAGCTGCATCTTGTAAACCCTACACTCGTTGCACTGAGAATCTATGCATTGCATGTTGAAGCACAAACCATTTTGAACTAACCTAAACTTTATTGATTAGCTTAAAAGTTTTTCATGATTCTTTGAAAAAAAAAGTGCTTGATAACGACTTATAGTTCAAAAACAGTTAAGTGACTTTTCTTTTAGTCCAAAATGAATTCAAACTTGTGGTGAAATTTCAAAAGATTTGACAAAGTTTTAAAAAGTTCAGACTCCAATTTAGATGCCCGACTTGAAACTTGGTTGCTAAATTTTCAGAGAAATTTGAACTACCAATTCGGATGCAGAGGTTCAATTCAGACGACCAAATTGTTTGAATGCAAAATTCGGACAATTGAACTTTTCCTGTTGCCTAGTAAATAGAAAAGTTTGAAAGACCAATTCAGACACAGAAGTCCAAGTTCGGTCATCCGAATGGCACTGGTACTAGCCATTTTTTGAACTTTTTATTTGAACTTCAGAGTTATATAAAAGGCTAGAAACTCAAATTTTGAGTAAGATTGATGAACTTACATGACATTATCTTGAGAACATCAAAGATCATAGAAAAGCTTTCATTGTTCATGTACTTCTTCTGATTATCCAAGGATTCCAAAAGCAAAAGTGAAGTGGTGCTAGATTTTTTGAATATCTACCATCTTGATTGGTAATTTCTATCCTTATCTCATCTTTACTTTGTTTAATCAAGGTTGTCTTAAGACATAAAACCCTTGTGGTGAGGGTGAGCCTTGATTTGATTGTTCAAGGTTGTCTTGTGAAGTAAAACCCTTTTTGGTAAGGGTGAGCCTTGTTTGTTGGATTGAAAAAGAGGTTACTGATGTAAAAACCTTTGAGAGTGAGCCTCTTGTGCAGTTGCTTACTTGAACATTTAGTGGATTGGTTGAAATCTTTGAGTGTGGACTAAAGGTAGTGGATGTAGATCTTGGAGAGATCAAACCACTATAAATTATCATCTCTTTCTCTACACTTATTAATTGTTTTTATTTGTGCTATCTTCATTTATTCTTTGTGGATGTTAATATTTGTTGTGGACTTATTGATTGCTCTTCTTCTTTCAACCACTCTTTTCAAAACACATAGAACCTTGGAGGTTGTGAATTTGAAAAAGTAGATTCTATTAAAGAAAAAGTGTTCAAAATTTGGCCAAAAACCTAATTCACCTCCCTTAGATTTTTTAGATACATTTCCTTGAAACGTATGATGAGTTCTAGGAAAATGGAGAACAAGGCATTTCCATATGGGAGGCTACTTACAAAGCTCTTCAAGAATTTTCATATTCAACTTTTGGGGAGAGGCTTGACCATTAAAAGTGGAATCATCTACACCAACGAATCCCTCAAAAGAATGCAACTCAATTTTGATGAAGATGGAGTTTGGAGAACCAAGAGGGAGACTCCATCAAGGAGAGAAAGGCAAGAGGAAAGTGAAGAAGTGGAAACTCAAGAAGAAGAAGAAGAAGAAGAAGAAGAAGAAGAAGAAGAAGAAGAGGAAGAACTGCAAATAGAAAAAGGAAAAATAAGAAAAGAAATGACTCATCTACTAAAGGGAATGAACCCCCTCCAAGAGGAGATTATTTGAAGAATGGCAAACTCCTCAATTCTACTCCAAAGAGATGGAAGACTTCATTACTGAGAAAATCACTCGTGGAGACACTATTGTTTCCAAAGTCTTCCAAGAGGCCCTCAACAACCATGCCAAAGAGATGGAGAAAATGTACAAGTTCTTTGAAACTTTTGCTTTGATGGTACTAGGTAAGCTTGACTGATTGAAAGAAAGAGTGAAAAACATTGAGGAACTCTTGAAGAGGAATCCTCAAGATGGGCACTTCCAAAACTCAAGAAAATGATGAGGAAAATAATTATGATGAGGAGAAAAAGAAAGATGAAAATGAGAAGGAAAAGGATGATGATGATGATGAAACCAAACAAGGATATAGTAGTGATGACGATGATGATGATGGGAATGATTTTGTGTTGGTAGCTAGAGATGGTGAAAAAGGTGATGAAGGAGATCAAGAAAAAGAAGACAAACGTAACAAACAAGAACAAGTTAGTGGAGGAGAAAAAGGCACCTAAGAGGAAGCTAGTGAAAAAGGGAGCTTGATTGAGAAAGTTGAAATTGAGACTCCATCTACCACTTCATTTGGAAGAGGAGGAGAAAAGCTATTTATCCACCGCTCCATGCGGATTGAGAACAAGTACTGAGGAAGAAGGGCACAAGAAAGTTCATCACAATCGGCAACAACTCCAAAGCCCAACTACACTGGCAAGAAACATGCAATCAACGGTCCACTCCACATTGAGCTCAAAAACAACTTTTAGCTTAAAAAAGCTATAAGCAGCTTATTCTAAGCAAAGTTATAAGTAGCTTATTCTAAGCAATTGAGAACAAGATTGTGTATTCCATGTTTCTATGAAATGAAATAAACTTTAAGTTGAAGCTCAACGATGATATCAATTGTGTTGAGAGCTTCTCTTTTTCTACTTAACTCACTATGCCCACATTATTTGATTGATGACAAAGGGGAGTGAGTTTGTGGTTGCAAAATGTTGTTAACATGGCTAAATGCGGTTAAATGATTGCAAAATATGGTTAGTGAGGCAAATATTATTTATCAATGAGTTTGTGATTACAATTTGAATCTTGTTGAAATTGTACTTGTCAATCAGGATATGAAATGACTATGACTTGTACTTGTTTTGTATGAGAATGCAAATATGATTATAACTTCTTAGGAATATTTGAACTTGAATGGTTGAGTTTTTCAAATTTGAACTTGAATTCTGACTCATACAGTCCAATTCAGACTCAATAGAATTTTCTCATCAAAATATGTTCATTTGTTGTCCAAATTTTCTTGGACAACTTTGAGAAAGATCATTTGTTAAAAATATAGTCATTATTATACAAATTTTTCAATTCGAACTTAAAACCCTTCAAGTTCAAATTTGTTTAAAAATGAGTTCAATCTAAGGGGAAGTTTTATTAACCCTTTCATGTCCTTAAAACCTCCATCATAAGTATTTTTTATACTTAAATGCTATATCTTCTATCGATTTAGAAGGAAGGATGAATATGGATGCTGGCTGGGTCATAGGCTCCTTATGAGCCATTCTATTGTCATTATGATTAATTGTCTATCTATCTTCTATGACATCATTTCTTCTTCGTGTTAGAGTGTTTGAATCCATTACATTTTGTATCAAAGTTTTTCATCATAAAAAACCTACAGGTTGCTAGCCCTAAGGGTAAATCTTGTAATTTTGACTAATTGTAAACATTGATATTGGCTGACTTGGATAATGATTGTGTTATAGGATTTTTTGTTGTAGAAGATAAGTGACCTTGTTGCTTTGGAGATAAATTGATAAGAACATCTCCAATGAGCTCAAATGGTTGCACGATAAAGAGTATGTCAAAATAGTTCAAGACTTTAAAGACACTATAGTGTAGGGATGTACCTACTTTACAGGCATAACTTTGTAAACCCTACATCTTTCGCATTTGGAATTTATGCGTTACATGTGGTAGCACAAACCATTTTTAACCTTGGTTACGAGTCTAAAAGATTTTGATCATTTTTTGAAATACCCAGTGTTTGATAACGACTTATAGTTCAAAAAAAATTAAACAACTTGTCTTTTCAACCAAAATGATTTCAAACTTGTTGAGATTAAGTTTCAAATAATTTTACAAAGTTTGAAAAAGTTCAGACTCCAATTCATACATTTGAATTGTATCTTTGTTACTGAATTTCGGGAAAATTTTGGACGCAGATGTTCAAATTGACCAACCAAATTGCCTTAAACAGCTTAGAGAACAGGAAGTTCGGACGAACAATTCGAACACAATGAGCCCCATTCGGTAGACCGAATTGTACTGTTACTAGTTATTATTTGAACACTACACTTAAATTTTAAACCATATAAAAGGCTTAAACTTCAGATTTTTCATAACTTTTGCATACATTGAAAAGCTTTACACCTCATTATCTTGATAACATCAAAAAACTTTCATTATCTTGTGTTACATGTGATCATTTAAGATTCTAAAAGTAAAAGTGAAGTGGTGCTAGCAATTGTGATCATCTACCAAACTTGTTAGTAATATATTTCCTTATCTCATCTTATTATTGTTTATTTAAGGATATCTTGAGGACATAAAACCTCTTTGGAGACGAAGAACCTTAATTCTTGAATTATAAAAGAGGTTGTGGTATAAAACCTCCTCTCTTCTACTACTTCCAATCAAGGTTTTTAAATATTTGAAGGTTGAGATTTCTTAAAAGAGTTTTAAAAAAAATTAAAATTATCCAAAGACCTAATTTACTCCATCCCCTCTTTAAGTCTTTCAAAATGCTAAAGAATGAGGACCACCAACCCACGAAAGAACTACACTAAAATAAACAAGAAAATATCAAGTATTAGAAGGAAGGTTTTAAAGTTGAAGTATATCGGGTACTTTGCAATACTGAATGAAATTCATTCACATTCTTACCTTTATAACCTTCTGAAAGTAGCTACTCTTTACTCGGTTCTGCTTGTATTGAAGTTCCAAAAGAAAACTTTTTATTCTCATCTACAAAAAATTTCGAACTTGTTCAGAATTTTGACAACAAAACTTGCGAAACTCCTCTATTTTAGTTTCCACATGGTTCGAATTTGGTCAAAGATTAACCTAGGCCCCACATGTTCTTTGTTTCAGACAAGGTTTTTGCAGAGGCAAAGGAGAAGTTAGCTCTTCACATTCTGGGTTTAGGTAATAAAAGAATTTTTCCTTTTTTTTTATTGAAAGAGAGTTGGTGAAGAATCATAGTATTATAACAAAATTATTAGACCCCAATAGTTGGTATTAGTTTTTCCCACCTAAAAAAAATATTTTAGGTAATTCATTAATTTAAGATCCTTTTTGGATCTTTTGTACAACTCGGGGCAATCAATTTTCATTGAAATACCAAAGAAGGGAGCCAATTGTTACAATAAAAATTTCAAGTGTATATTTGACAAATTCCCATAACTTTCAAGGGATATTTGGACTTAACCCTATACATTATGAAGGATATCTCAATATTTATAGTTCCAAATTGAGGACACTTGGCATGAGTTATTAAAAAAAAACAATGCACTTCAATTTCTCACCCCGCAAAAGGAGAACTCGTGCCAATGCGCTTGGATTATGGCTTTAGTCTTGCAAGCTTAGTCCAATGTAAGCTTTCATTGATGTCGCCAGAATCTGCATGCTTACATTAAGTTTTGCTTTCTGATTACATCCAGAAACCTTTCTATGATGACTTTAAAGAAAAATGCTTTGTATGATGGTTGTAGATGAATACAGTATATGCACCAACTAATTCAGCAATTAAATGAAAAGTACATGCACCAACGAAATTCCTTTTTTTTGTCACCGAGCACAGCAATCGCAGTTGCCATTAGGGGCTTTGAAATCACAAGTGGCAATGGTGACTTTAAAATCACAAGTACCAATGGTGACTTTAAATTGTTAGTTATACAGGCGTTTCAGTATATTCCTTGTAATTCATGCCCTAAAAATAAAAAATAATATTTTATAATTTTAGAAGAACAACAAAACTCATAGTAACTTTAAAATTTCATAAAAAATTTACAAATTTCTGTAAAAAACTCAAGAAACATATGAGACCACAAAGGCTTCTCTTTCTCAAACCCTAGCTATTTTTCTACGTTTTCATTCTTGCAGCGTTGCTAAATGGAATAAAACACAGAGAAGGACTAAGCCCAGAATATACAAAACCATAACTAGACGGACGGACGGGGGGGTTATCCAAGTACAGGCATGCTTGCTTGCCGAAACTGATCTCTAAAACGGAAAATTTTGACATTTGCCACAACATGCAAAAGAAGCATGCACGCAAAAGCAGAGCTGATACTCATACATGCTCATAGTAATCTTATAACCATTTTCCTACTTATTCATGTGAGTTAAAATCCTACTGATCAATGCTGCTTTAGCTCCGGTAACAGGGAGGTTGTTTGCAGTCAAATAGTATTTCAGTTCTGCCACAGTCAAGTCCTTTAACTGTCGAAACACAAAAAAAATGGCCACAAATCAGCTTGTTTCAATTAGTAGCCAAGGAAATTATTTGTTGATATCCAGCCAAAACATTGTATATTAATTGGCAAGAATTAAATGACAAGAGTAAGACTTTGAATAGTTCTCTCCAGAAACTGATCCTGTTTCTTTTGATCTGCGGTCCTCATAAGGAAATCTAACTCGAAACACTTTCTAGATTTTAAAGAGTGTTTAGGGCGAGAATAAGGTACCTTTCCACTCTCAGCAAGTTCAAGCCAGTCATAGTTTGCATACTCCTTTACTGCATTTTCAGAAGCTGCTTTTCGCTTTCGAGAAGCCTCAGTTGCTTTTCCATTTGCAGCCTGATCATTTTCCTCATTGTAGTCCTCTCCATACACAGAAAGCTTGAATTCTTCAATCACTTTAACAATACCTGGTCTACAATTTGTAAAACCAAAACATTAAGAGCAAGCCTTGTTTTTTAACAGAAAAGATGAGATAGAAAATGAAGACAAACTACCTAGCCATGCCTTCTTTATCAGGAAGGGTTTCATCGTTTATTTCAGGCATCTCATCTTCATCAAGTGCTAGTGCCTGCACTACTGCGTAGTGCCTCTGCAAAGCTGCAAGAATTGCTTATGTCAGCATATCATAGAACCTACATTCCACCATATATTATACTTTCCTTTCTTTCTCTATCCACTGCCCATAAAGCTAGGGTGTAAAACAGTTCTAGTATATTAGTGACAAAACCAGCATATGATTAGACAAATAGACCACAGCACAGAGGAATTGAGCCCCGGAGGTTTTGCACCTAGATCTCAGCTTTGGATTTCCTCAATACTAGCTTAAACTCTTATTTCTGTTTCTAATACGTTAGCTTCACATAATCAAAATTGCTCTCCATCTTTTACAAAGGAAGACAAGAATGCCAAGTTACAGAGGCAACAATCATAAAATCTCTGAAAATTGCACATGAGAAATTAGCTGCGAGTCTAAGCATTATTACATACAATGTTTGGCTAACAAGATAACAGTGGCTCATCACCAATTCTTTTAAAGAAAAAGTCAAAATGTCAAACGTGAAAGTTACTTGAGGCACTCAAACACCGAAATCAACCACCAATTGGCTCTTCTAGCTAGGTTTTGTTTAGAAGATTGCTTGTTATCATTCAAATCTCTTGTTAATACCTTAAAAGAAAGTTTGATGTACAAACCAGTTATCATTTTGTTTGAATTTCCAACCACCATCTTATTCTTGAAGCTCCCATTGTATCCTTTACTTACCTTTATTTGCAGCATACCTTCTCATCTTGTTATCTTTTTCTCTTTTCAGATTTTGTTTGGTGCTTTAGTTCAGTATTCACAACAAGTATCTTCTGCATGTACTAGTACTCCGGCTATGACAGAATATAAATAGCCAGATACAAAGGGCCTACATATATTCTCAATTTTGAATAAGGCCTGGATGCACATCTATCTATACTATACTAAAAGTATGGATAGGGGTTATGGAAATTTAAACTTAGTTGTTTCTTCCTTTTTTGGATTACCTAAAATGCCCTTAGAAAAATAAATTATTATTATTTTGATGGACTAACCATTGGACATTGAAAGCAAACAAGCTGTACAAATATAATTATTTCATACAAATTCATCCATTAAACTCTAATTTAATTATAATTATTTGGGAGTTACATAAAGAGTAATAAAAAATAAGAGTTATTTGGGAGTTACATTAGTTAAAGAAGAGGACTCTTTTGCTTTTTTTAGGAAAAGAAGAGTACTTTATTAGTTTATTATTTTTGTTGATGTTATTTATATTACTATTAGCATTATTATTGAAAATTTAAATCATAAGTGCTATGTGGGAGTTACATGAGTTAAAAATGAACAAATAAAAAATAAAAATTATACATAAAGAATTAATAGCAAAGTTCTTAACTAGGTTCTTAACTACTAAGTAATAATATTTTAACTCATCTACTTAAGTTACAATTTTTTTCTAATTAAAAAATATAATGTAATAGAATATATAAATGGACCATATAACCTCTACCTTTGCAAGAACAAGAAGGAGAAAGAAAAAATAATGTTATTTTACAATAAAAAATACAAGGAATAATTATGATTACTAAAACTCAAATGCAAATATATTTAATAAAAAATAAAAAATATAATAACATGAAAACAAAAATAAAATATTAATACTTTTAAAAATTAAATAAATATTAAAATAATTATATTGAATAAAAATCTCAATACCAGTTTAACTTAAATCCATCTTTTAAGCTCTAATTTAATTATAATTATTTGGGAGTTACATAAAGAGTAATAAAAAATAAGAGTTAATTGGGAATTACATTAGTTAAAGAAGAGTACTCTTTTATTTTTTTAGAAAAGGAAGAGTACTCTATTAGTTTATTATTTTTGTTGTTGTTATTTATATTACTATTAGTATTATTATTAAAAATTTAAATCATAAGTGCTATGTGGGAGTTACATGAGTTAAAAGATGAACAAATAAAAAATAATAATTATACATAAAGAATTAATAAAAAGTTCTTAACTAAGTTTTTAACTACTAAGTAATAATATTTTAACTCCTCAACTTAAGTTACAATTTTTTTCTAATTCAAAAAAATAATGTAATGAAAGATATAAATGGATCATATAACCTCTATAGAATATATTATATAATTAATAATATTATTAGAATATTTTATGAATAAAATAATCTAGAGTAAATAAATATACTTTAACTTCTAACTTTGCAAGAACAAGAAGAAGGAAAAAGAAAAAAATAATGTTATTTTACAATAAAAAAACACAAGGAATAATTATGATTACTAAAACTCAAATATAAATATATTTAATAAAAAATAAAAAATATAATAGCATGAAAATAAAAATAAAATATTAATATTTTTAAAAAATCAAATAAATATAAAAAAATAATTATATTGAAAAAAAATCTCAATACCAATTTAACTTTTGACACATATAACACGTGCAAATATCGCACGTGCTTTGCGCTAGTACCCTTAAAGTGCACGGATCAAGTTGAGCCACAGCAATGCGTGCTACCTGATTTACTCTTAATCTTTGAAAGTCATTTATATTTCTCCAAGTCTATAGCCATTCTGTCCTTAAAAACAATAAAAAAAAAAAAAAAAAGAAGCTCTACCTGATAAAACTCAATCAATCTAATAGCAGTTTTGGCACATTTTATTTGCAAAATTCAAGCATACCAGGATTCGCAAATTGGCACACTGAAAAATCTTTCAAGTCAATACGTCGTACTAAAGCGGAAGCCTTTTTTATTTGATCATCAGATGCCCGAGGTGCCATGGCACTTGTATCTGTATGAAGCTGCAAGTTTAAAACAGGATATTTAGTGTTTAAAGACAATTGGCAAACCTATTTACCCAACCTAAGCACTGCTCTTGCCTCTTCAATATGCCTGATGTCATCGGAATACGGAAGATATATCATATGCATTCCTGGTGGTTCAACTTGGCCACCCCTAGTAGTAATCTCATCCTGTATTTTAACAAAGATCAGAAATATCAACTCTAGAAGGTGTAAAGAAAGTTACAAACGAAGCTGCAAAGTAAAGCACAAACTGCTGAATTTGTCCTCAATAAACTCTTGCCCTCATTCTTGTCTGAAAGACACTATTTTCCAAAAGCGTCTAAAATTTACGCTCTTGTACCTTACCCAACCCTATTTTATAAGGATCATCAAAGGAATCCTTACTCTACATAGGTCTCCTGCCTCCTAAGGTCTATGCTGCTGCTAATCATAATTGTGTCAATAGATTGTACTTGCATGTTGTGTCCCTTTGTTTTCATCTTTTGTTTTTCCTTTTTCTTCTTTTTCCTTTTTTTTTTTTTTTTGTCAAATCAGGCAGTTCTTTCATGGATAAACTATCACATCAGCAATCTAAAATATAAACTATAGACTGCATTAAATATGGTGGTGCAACCTACATATAGAAAGCTCCAAAAGAGCTGTATAGGAAAACACTATCTATATTAACTTGATGATATTCAGAAAAGAGTAGTTTACCACAAACCTTATATTCAACAAGAATAATTTATGGAAAGTGTCTTATCACTCTACATCTTGGTATGGAGCTTATCAATTAACCATTGACGCAATGCAGGTCAAATAGCAGTCTTCCAATATGCGTCATACAATGACTACCCCAAGAAGTGCCAAACATGCTTCATTAGCTTCTTTGGCCTGTTAAGTCCAACCATTAATGCGTCAAGATACTACATGCCAGAATCTAATCATTGGTTTTTTTCTTTTCTCTGCATGCTGCTTGAAGACAATATGAATCTTCTAAGGACTTTCCCTTCAAACTTTAGGAATAATTTTGCATTCTACATTTAGTTTTCCTTTAAAATTAAAAAGCATAAATCTTAAGATCTAACGATTAGAATCAGGAGGGGGGTAGAGCTCATCATTAGCTGGCACCTGATGAACACGTTCCAAGATATAAATATATGTCCATTACATTTTAGAGGCATTTGACAAACATGTTCGTTTGTCTTCTCTATACCAAAATGCAATAAATCTACTACATTCACTTTGTTCTAAATGTTTATAGCTCTAAATCAACTTGAAAAAAGCAAGTACGAATGTTTATAGCTCTAAACATCAACTTGAAAAAAGCAACTACATTGGTTGATGTGGGAACATGTGCAATCAGAATTAGATATTAGTAATTGAAACAGCTATCAGGAAGATCCTATATTGGTGCTAGAGGAAAACAATTACAGTTAACTCCGTAAAAGGAAATTTAGGCCCCACTAAATCACAAAGTGAGCAAAGAGACATGAGCAAGATGTCCATCTTCCAACTTCAGCAATCATAACTATATCAGTGAACAGAATTCTTTTACATGCTTAGAGAACCACTGTCTTACCTGGGCAACTAGTGCTACCAAATGAGGATGACTTGAACTTCCATAGAATGCAACAGCAAAACTGCAAACAGGAAGGGAAAACTAGACAATAAGTGCCAACATAAAATAACTTGAAAAAATCACATTCCCAAATATGCGCATTGACATTGTAGTACATTTTCTGAATGATATCTGATCTATTAGTATTGAAATATATAAATACGACTACTCAAATGGCAGAATAAGTCAATGGCAGCAAGATCTAACCCTGTACTTAAATGCATCACATCGTAAAAGATCAAGCACTCTGGTGTAGCATGCAAAAGTAGGGGTGTTCATTCGGTTATTCGGTTCGGTTTCGGTTTTTGGTTCGGTTTTTTTTGAAAATTTACAAAACCGAACCAAATCGAATTTTTCATCAAACCGAACCGAAAAACTGAAATTTCACACCGAATTACATATGAATGCATTTCGGTAATGCGTTCTTGAGGTAATTTTATTTTAAAAATTAATTTTATTAGAGAACGTATTACCAAAATGCGTTCATATATATATTTTTTAAAATTTTAATTTTTCGGTTCGGTTTTCAATTTGAAAATAAAAATCGAAAACCGAACCGAATTTTTCATCAATCCGAAAAACCGAACCGAATTTATCCGAATTAATAAAAAACCGAAACCAATTAACAAATTCAGTTCGGTTCGGTTCGGGTTTTCGGTTCCAACCGGATAGTGAACACCCCTATGCAAAAGCAAGACTCCGTTCATAGTTACTAGGATACAGTGATGAGAAAGACACAGAATATAGAACAAATTTGAACAAGAGCAACAATACGGATTATGGAGCATCTCTACGCACCCCCACCCATCCTTTTCAAATTATTATTGAGGATGGATTATGGAATCTTTTCACAAATGCATGCTCTCAAACAGCAAAAGAACAAAGGAAAACAAATAATCATATGGTTGTGTATGAGATAATAACCAGGCTTCATAGCTCTCTCTTACTCTTTCTGCTCACAAATTCCAAATCGCACTTTTATCATGCTGTTATTTTTGCCCCATACTATGTGGATGCAGAATTGTATATAAGTTGTGGCACCTTTGATCCAAATTTCCATAGTTTTGTTTATTATGAAATATATAGGTTCTATATAGTAATGAAGTAGAACATAAGTATTTGAAAGAATGAGAAATATCAGAAGTAAACCAACCGATTAAGCTGCAACATGGATCTATGCAGAGCAATAAAAGTACAAGTACTCCCAATCACTTCCTGTAATCAAAATTTTGGAAGTAACCACAGTTAAGACTAAATAAACAATAAATATAAAAAAGGAGTACGTTTAGCAATTAATGCAAATGCATCAATTGACTAGCAGGAAAAGATAATGGCCCCAAGTCCCTGTAAGAATTTGGTACAGAAAAGTGGAAAAGGATACAAACTAATCTAACCAAACCTTTTAGAGCTTAAGGGTACCTCAGAATCACATAACTTGTGGGGAACAGATTCCAGTAAAGGTATGTGCATCATAACTTCTAGACAGAATCTGGCATGTTTATAAGTGTTACATCTTACTGCATGTACAATTAAAAATATATTGGTCCCTTTAAAATTATAAGAAAAGGGGCTTTGAAGGAGGAAACAAAGGTTTTGAATTGAACCTTATTATCCCCATTATGTGTGTGAGAAATATCAATAACACATTTATCAACAAAATTGCAAATCCTGGATTTCTTGTACATCCACTAGTTTGCAGATTGTCATCTTTTCCTGTCTGATTATGACTCAACAGGCTTATTCTTTATTAATTAACACAATGAACAGTAAGAACTTGGACTCATACCGCATAAGTGAAATTTTAGTTACATGAGATTACAAAATAAGGACTTTTCCTACTGCTTTGTAGTGGGACGAAATAGCAGGTGTACTAAGGCTTCCTTAGTATTTCACACTTAAAATTCATTAGGATAAACAAATATTTCAACAACACATAATAACCTTCAACTTCTGTACACATCTAGTCAGAGAGGGGGCAAAAACATGAATACATACAGCAGAATATGTTCTCAAAAAAAAAAGAAAGAAAAAAAGGAACAGTATATTATGTACTTTTCTCTAACCTTTGGAAATACAAAGAATCCTTACTAGATTTTGAAATCACACGAACCTCCACTACATGCAATACCTTCCTAACAGCATAAAACATAAGCACATCCAACAATTTCGAATTGAATCACAAATTGCAACATTCAGAAGAAGAATAGAAAAGAAGCATCATCGAGAAGCTACATGGCTGCGTAAAATTTCCATGTCTAACATTGTATAACAGAAGGATACAGCACAAGGAAATAGCAGGAACAAGATACTAAAGGTAGATAATCTGGAGTCTGTAGAATAATCTGACCTCATCACTGGGAAAAATAAATGTTGATGGCTTCAAGTTATGATAATCCTTGAGGCAACTCAAGGGCTTGAAACCTAGAAGGCGAAGATGTCCATATGAAACTCTCTTGATTTCTGAAAGCTCATCCATTGAGAACATGACATTCACACTGTAACAATGAAAAATGTAGGAGTCTCACATAAGTTACTGGTTAGTTAAACATCCCCTCCCCCCAAGCCCAAAACAAAAAAGGAGAAAAACCCTCCACTTTGGATAAAAGGTGCAAAAATAAAAAGTTTAATGAATGAGAAATAGTTCAGAGAAATAAAAGTAATTGTATAGGACTACAGGAAATAGACCATGCCTGAGCTTGCAACAAAGAAAAAGTGTATCATAAACTAGACATGTTGAAATTCTTCTCTTAGTCTAGCTCCCAGCTGCTTACCACAAACCACATAACTCAAAGCATGCCACCAAACTACTGGTGACCTATCTCTATCTCAATCTTCTTCTCATACATCAACGGACAGCACTACCAAGTAGTGAAGATAATTTTTCAGCATGGAGAAAATCCATGAACTGGAATACGAACATGAATACAGACAACATAGAATAAGCCATGTCTCGCACAAAGTGTCCAGTGATTGATGAATTTATCAATATTTTTCCCGAGAGAACAAAGGCCAGCTAACAAGGATGCTAAGTGATGTAAATTTCTTTACCCTTCCACCCACCCCCACATCACTCCATTAAAAAATAAAAAATAAAAAGCAAAGATTAATTAAATAAAATCTAGATGAGCATGGGAACTGAAAATCGAGCAAATGCAAGGTGACCATGTCAGAATTTAGGAGACAAGCCACCACCTCTAGTACAACAAGGTTTAAGTAGCCAAACAAGAACAGGGAAAATGAATCAAACAGATCTGCTTAATGAATAAAGAAAGCAAGCATATATAACCAATAGCATGATCTTGTTATTTACGGACCATCTCTTTAGCAAGAATATTAGAGTATATATAATCAATTGAAAAGAAGTAACACATTCACACGTTGCTGATGTTTTAATACAAGGTTGACGCACTTTTTGTAGGACTGAAAACGTTTTGCAGGTTCCTGCAATAAGGCCCCCGTATCCGAACATATGAAGGATCTCTCAGTCTGCAAGTTGTCAAACAGAACAAAAGTGTCAAAACTATCGCAATATTGCATGCCTGGTATCCTGGCTCAAAGAGATATGATGAAAATGAATTAAAAAGGCAACCAATCTCTAAAACAGTGTACATGAAATTCACGATGTATTTGGTTTAGACTTGTCTTTGAACTAGAATTGCTCATGCCAGATGAAGTATTATCAGAAGGTACATACAGGAGACCAGAATCAAGCATGCCAAATATTGGTAAACAGAAACATTGTGACAATGCTATGGACGTGAATCTAACATCAGGCAATCTAAGTGTAAAACACAAAACCAAAGAAGTAGCCTAAGGTCTTCTTGTTCTTTAGTCCTCACATGGTGCTTGACTCTTCATTTTTAGTAGAGCATAACATAGTAGAAGGAAGAAGTAGACATATTAGGTGGCAAGGAAAAGGTGACATGTATCTTTTTCATCTAAATGTACTATAGATAAGGATAAAACGTAAAAGGATAACAATGTAATGAATTCCAACAACTCTTTCGAAAGGAACAGAAAATAAAGTTATTCCAATATATAGGAAAGGTAGAAATCATTGGATAAAGTACATGTGAAAAGGTGATCAAGTGGTAGACTGCATTTGTGTTCCTCTTGTTGTTTTCGATCAGCTGATTACCAATATCAAATGCACCTCTCATAAAGAGAAAGAAGTGATTGACCTTTCATTATTCTATTATTCACTGGACTAAGTTGCAAGTAAAGCATGAAAAAGTATTGACACATTAAAATGGTTAGAAGGAAAAAAAGGCCAATCCAAATAGATTGTTTTCTTATATGCCTCCAAAGAGGTAAATAGACAGCTAACTAGTTAATTAATGTGGCTATATTGCTCAACAGGATAATTTCTTTCAGAATTATACTGTTCGGTGGTGGATTAAAATATAATCAGAAGAGATGACGTTCCTGATGCTTCATAACTGATTTTAGTATGTAGCTAGAACATAATGGCTAAATGCAAAATCCTCCTTTGGGTTTCATCTGGTCTTTCATTCTCCAGCATCGAACCAAACTCCAGGCAAATACTGGTTACCATGTACTTGTCCACTTTCTTCTTGTTTTATAATTTTGATTTTTATGAGATAACTCTAAATTAAGACTTCATTGTTTTCATTCCATAACCATTCCTACCTTTAAGCTTGGGAAGAGAAAGAAGGAACAATTTCATTCATTCATTAACGGATAACTAATTGAACTAACAACAATCTAATCAAACTAACAGGAATAGCTATTGTTTAACAAAGAAAAGTAAAGTTTGATAAACTGATACCTTTAGAGGAAGATTACTGACTGAATCAAGCCAAGTAATGGTCCCTAAAACAAAAAGCAGAACAAATTAACTTCGGATTACCTCGAGACAATGACATGCACAATACACAGGCAACAAGCAGACCTGGGTTGGTTGGACGAATCAAAGCATACGTATTTACTTCTATTGACAAACCATTGGCAATTATGAACTTGATTCTTCTAATCTTGCGCTTCTTGAATATACGCTTCTTCAACTGGTTCTTCATGTCTTCCATTCTGATAATAGAAACTACTACTTTAACAGGAAATGAGTGAAGGAAAATGCAGTGTACATGCCTAGCAAATATCCAGAAACACATGATCAAGTAGACAATAATGCAAAATAGAAGCTATCAGAGACCAAAGTATGCATCTGTTGACAAGTTATGATACGATATTCTGGCTGAATAGTCTAAAATTACGTAAGATTAGACTAGAAATACCCAATATCTTACAAGCATCAGCTTCACAATGTTTATAAATTAATTAGGAACCAAGGTAACAAGAACAAAAGTCACAAAACCCCACAAACAAAAAGAGAATAGATAAATTCATTTTGTGGTTTATTAGATGCCAAGGAACTGAAGAATAACAAAAAAAAAATGATTCAGGTACATCTGGAATTAGAATTCAACCGAAACTGTAAAAATCTAGAGCAAACACTTCAAACCATGTGTTCTACTTTTTATGCTTCAATAAACAAATTGGAAGCAAAGGAGTAAAGAAGCCAGGTTCACAGCAATCAGCCATTTTCCCAACTGGTTCAGAACCATCAGTCATGAAAGAGGATTTCCCCACTGGTTCACAGCCATCAATAATGAAAGAGGATTTCCTGACAAAATGCATTAATAGATACTTTGTTTAGTTTGCAACTTTTCAAATGTGCTCCCAGTAACCACTTCAGCCATCTTTCTTCACACCAAGCCACAGCCTGCTCATAGCCCTTTGAAAGAGTATTTTCTCAGAGGGTTTAGTGTATAGTGGCTGCCAAAGACCATAAATCTTGAAAGCCAATATTGAATATTTTCAACCACCTATACCTCGTTTGGTTCTTTATGAGAAAAAAGAAAAGATGATAGGACCAAAAAGAAAAGAAAATCTCGAGAAGCTTTCTCTAACAATGTTGGTCCATTATCGGATAGGAATGGAGAAAAAGGTGTTCAAATTAGTTGGTTACAACATGCCCATCTTCTGCTTCCCTAAAAAAAGGATGAGTAAGAAGTGTAAGTTTGACATTTTAGAATGACTAATTCAAACCTTCAAGCTTTTCTTTCTATTCCTTCCCCAGTTAGGTGGAAAGGTTTTAATTGCATTGTAATTTAAGCTTCAGTTTTAGGATATAAGATCCAAAATCAAAAGATAATATTCACTTGAACAACACAAAAGAAACAAAAATTATAACTACAGTCCAAAATCACAAATATCTGAGAATCGGTATATTCTTTATTCCTGTATCAAAAACTCTTCCCTCAACTCCCCTTCTCCTTTCCCCATCCTCACCTGACAACCCATAGTTGCAGGTCAATACCACTCTGACCACTGCAGCCCTGGGCCAATAGTAGCCACTGCCTCACTGATTAGTGTTGCCACTCTCCTCCTTCCACCCCCTCAAAGGCTCTCTGTCTTCCTCCTCCTTGATTGCCTCCCATGTCATCACCAACCATCCTCTCTTCCCTCCCTCTCTTCCCAACCTCTTCTCCCTTGATGCCATTCTGCTGCAAATCCTCCCTCCCGCCTTGTCCTTCCCCACTCTGTCATGGCTTCATCTATCTCTTCCTCTGGCTCTCCTCCCCATCTCTTCTCCCTTGATGCCATTTCTGCTTGTCTATCCTCTCTCACCCCTTGTCCTTCCCCACTCTCTCATTGCTTCACCCTGACTCCTGCAGATCCTCTTGTTATCTCTGCAGGTCTCCCTCTGTTTCCCGCTTCACTACCTTTTCTTCTCCTTTCTCCTTTTTCCACCTCCCTTAGAGCACTATCTCTCCTACTGGTTTCTTTTTTTTTTTTTCTTGCTGCAATTTTCTCTCATTTCTCCCTCTTTCTCCCTGATTCACTTCAACCCTTCACCAACTACCTTTTCCTCATGACTTCCCTATTCTCCACCTCTCCACAGCCACACCGGTGCAACCCATGCTCTCTTCCCTCTCTTCTCTGCTATGATGGTGTTATCCAGTATTCAGGTAAGGTAGATGAACAGATTTTTTTCTGTTTAAGTTTGATTTCCAGATTCCAATCAAAATAGGTTCTTGGAAAAGGAAAATTCTTAAAAGCACATCCCCGAACTTCATTTTTGTGTCTAAAAATTGAGTTCTAATCCAAACACAGCCTAAATGAAGCATAACCAATCCCTCCCATTTACTTCGTTCTCCTTCCATTTTGATCACCAAAAAGCAGAAAAGAAAATGATTTCTTCCTAACAAGCCCCATCAAACTAAGCCTTGTAGTTCTCCTCTGCATTTGTAGTCTATCCATCCACGTTTTGTTTCTCTATCAGTGTGCCTAGGTGACTAAGAATCACAATCCTTTTTTTTCTACGCATCTTTGTTAGCACAAAGGCACAATTAAATATTTGTAATACCAGATTGAAAGAAAAGACGGAACAAAATAAAAGTCGATATTCTGGGTATCATCAGCAAATCTTTTGCAAAAGGAGACACCAGAAAGAGTTGCAGCATGCTTATTTATGTGTATATAGATAAACAACATTTGCTCCCTGGGTTGTAATTTTCGTTCCATCTTCAGGGGGCTTATACTGGTTATATCAACGTTATACAAGCACTTTCTCTCAGTTATAAAATTCCAAAGCATCTTTTTTGTTTCAGGTTCTTTCCTAAAGGGTAAGTTATTTGCTTCCTACGAAGAACATGCAGCCAACCACTACTAAGATCACGTCAGTAAAGATACAATTTTTTGCAATAAGCAACTTATATTGAATAATTGACTCATAGCACAAGTTCATACAGACTCTCAACATTAAATCTGAGATCCTTTTGTACTCTATTTCACATCGAATTGATGATACTTTGGGCTTTAAAATTATGGTTAAATAAACAATCTTTGCAAAAAAGCATCCAAACACATACACCATGCGAATGTTTATATGCTCATCAAACATGCAACATATAGTAAGAAGAGACAAAATTTGCTAAATATTCACCTCTCTCCAGCCAAAGCTTTAAATTGAATAAGCTCATCACCTTCCAATCCAAGTAAATCCTGTTTAAATTAAGAGGTTGACTTAGATTGATGCAAGCACTAAAAGTTCAAAAAAGATGTCTGTGTACAGAGTCTACATACAGCATAGAAGAGAGATGCATTAAACTCGTCATCTTGCTTACTTAAGGGCAGAAGTTCAATAGAAATACCAAGATCTTGAGCATCCTGTTTAAAGATTGGGAATGAGTACTGTGAATCCTGATAAATTAGTATCCTTTAACTGAATTCATTAAAGAAAAATGTCATTTTCTTCAATTCAATAATTATTCTGCAGTCATCACAAAAATGACTATATATGGTGTTTCTTTGATACTTTGGCTCGTTGCAGTGTGGTCCTCATCATATCCATTTTTGTTATTCCCTTTATACTTCCGAAAGGATCATCTTCATTTGTCAGTAGAAGAATACGCTTATCAGCAGTTTTTGCAGATCTGAAAAAGTTCAGCAAAATCACTTATTGAAAGCTAAACAGCTTAACAATGGTTGTGCACCAATTTGCTTCAAAGAGAAAGACAAGAGATGTGGACAGAAGTTTCTGACCCTTTGCGAAGAAGAGCCTGGGCAACCCATAGAGCATTATAGAGAGAATTATCCCGAGAACCAGACAAGATGCCATACTTACTCCCAATTTCATTGCTAAATTTTTCTGCAAGCAGAGGCAAAGACTGTAATAAGGGAATTCAATTAATATGGTAGCTAATGATTTTACTTCTAAGAATCTCAATTAACAGAAAATATGAAGCTTTCACATAAGCAAAGATAAGTTCTCCTTGACCAACTAAAGACTTTTTCTAGAGAACAATTTGCATGCCTTTCTTTTGGCTAATATATACTAGATGAATGCAACCCTAAAATGGAGAAGGAAGAGGGCTGGCGGAATTTTCTGTAAATGCTTAGTTTTGATAGAGTCTCACCATTTTAGCAATGTAAGTCTCAATCCAAATACAATTACAATATTCCAATGGCCTGCACTTCTTCTCCCACAAAAGGCAAGCTGATACAGGAGCATTGTTGCATAAATAATTCTTGTGTTTTTTAAATTTTAGGTGCTATTTACTTTGTTCTTTTGCTGGGTGCTTTTTCGTAAGGGTAATTAGGTATTTTGCCATTTTAGGAACATGCGGTTGTTGCCTTCTTGATCTTTTGTCATTTTAGGAATATGTGGTTGTTGCCTTCCTATAAATTCTTCTTTTGCATAATAGAGGTAGAAGTTTCTGCAAGATATTTCTTGTCCAATCTACCCTGTGCCCTCTTGGTAATTCTTAACCTAGAAGCTTTTCCTTAACTATGAAGCAATCTCCAAGTTAAGTGTTTCTTGAGTAATTCCTAGTATCCTCTTAGCTCCTACAGCACAACCTAGGCTCTGCTAAAACTGAGTTAAAAGAGAGACAGCCAGGTATAAAATTTTGATTCTTCAATTTAAGAAAAGAAAAAAAAAGGAGAAAAAAAGTGCAAGCACTTTATTCTTGCAAAAGCAATTTGAAGGAAAATTAATACACATTCCCTGGATATGTAAATAATGCTTACATGCATGATGCAGTCTTCAAAGACTAGAAAATGCTACTTCATGAACAATAAGCACTGACAGGTAGACTGGAAAGAGGCATAATGAATAAAGGTTCACAAACAATTATTTGTCTATGGTCTCTTGGAGGTATATGGCAAATGCCAGATTGTCATAGTCAGTAACTATCAGTAGAAGAGTACTGTACAGGTTCAAGTGATTAAGGTGTTTGGTAAGGTTCCTGGATTAATTAGAGAAAACAATCTATTGGAAGGACATTTAAGTCTAAAACTATCCATATACACATACATAGTGAGAGATATAAAGCTATGGTCAAGAATTTGCCATAAAACACATGCAATAAATAATAGTTAATGGCATACAAAAGGGTATTACCTTCAATTAACTCAAATTCTTTGATAAGCCTAGCTGTTGGCCTATCTAAATCCTCTCGTTCTGGAACGTTAAATACATAAACACCATTCAAATCCTGTAAGTTCATTTTTTCTCTCTGATAACATACAAGTAAAGAGGAAATCAGAGGGGCTGTAAATACAGAGGCACAAGTATAATAACCAGCTCCTATAACACATATACCAACAAAGGTATCCAACAAGCATAACTCCATTAAAGCTGGAATCCATGCAACGTTATCTAATAATTTCCTCCTATTAATTAATTCAATAGAACAGTGGAAACAGAAGCAGTAATTCTTTTGCATTGTTTCACACTTCCTTTCACAAAAGAACGAAGAACTTAAATGCCTATTTCGTAGCCTTGAGAAATTAAGAGGGTTTTATTTAGGAGCATCTGACTAGCATTATTGCAATTATCCCAAGACCAAGAAAAAATCCTCACAAGATTCAAACTTATTGTTCATTAGCAAGAAGTTCTCCAGAATTTCGTAATTGTTATAATTCGACACACTGTCAAAGTTGAGGAGCTAAAACTTTCCTCCTTTTATGTAAATCCAGAAAGCATGTTCAGACTTTCAGAATGCAAAGTTCCGTGATAATCAACAGGAAAAAATGCCACGTCAACTTCACATTGGAAGAACAAGCAATTGGTGTTCTCCTCAACTTCAGGTCATGGTATGCAGCAGTTAATATGATTTGCACTCCTTTAGGTCATCTTCTGTAAGTATTATTGCATTCACAACTCCCAAGAGGATGGATTTAATTTATGTAAACTATCAATCTTTAGTTTTAAACCCAAATTGGGAGCCAACAAGTGAAGCCACTAGGTCAAGCAGTTTCACCAATCAGACTAGTCAAACTTAACCAGCTAACAAAGTTATGTCATATATATATTTTCCATTTTAAATTGGCTGACAAAAGCGAACATGAAAAAATTAGTCCTTATATAAACTTTTTTGGTTCTCTCAATATATTGTTGCATGTTCGTATGAAGTTAACACCTAAAGAGCATAAAAACATAATACATATCGAAATTTGCATGAACAACAGAGTATGATAGTCCTACAGCATCTCTTTCCTTCAAAAAGAAGGAAATTCAATTAACACATTAGATTGTGTATAAAAGGAACTAATCTCTTTCCTTTTGTGCCCAGCTAACTTCTTAGAATCAGCACTTCCAATGGAAGCATGAGAGATTAGCCATCCAAGCAAACCGCAAACAAACTAATAATGCACTTTCCATAATAATCATAAAGTTGGGGGCAAGTATCTTCTTTGTCAATGTATGTACAATGATCCATGGTAACAGACTCTAGTGCAAGGCTAGCATTTGCATCCAAAAGGTCCATTAAGATAGAAGATTTTCAAATTCGTAGAAAGCAATTTAATATTCTTTTTTCCAAAGAACTATGATGTGTATGAAGAAGGCATTTTATAGCATCAAATTCCTCATGAGTAGATGACTCAACAATCATAAATCAAGAGAACAACAGAATCATTCATAACTGCAAAAAACTAGGAAATTAAGTTACAGGAAATTCAGGATTTCTTCCCATCTTTGCCAAAATGCAACAACCTAAATAATATCCCACTACCACTTCATTTGAAGCTATTTTCTTCACATAAGTTGTACTCCACTTAGCAACGCTAAATCTTCTATAACCCAGAGCAATCCACTTGAGTTCCACACAGCTCTGACCAGTACTGAATACTATAAAAAACAAAATAATAAGTCTTCAATTCTTGCTTTGAATTTATTATTATTAGCATCAAATAAAGATCCTATGAGGGATGCGTTGAGCTCCTTCAGTATTAAGTTGAGGATGTGTTCAAGTGAATTTTGCAATAACCAAGACTGTCTAAACCCTAGTTCAAACCTCAAAAATAAGTAAAAACACCTTATTAGCCAGGAAAAACCTCCTCACAAGAAGGAAAATGATGAAATGGTCAGACACTAGTTTAGTCTTTCATGAATTAACTTTAAAAAGTCTAAATAAACTATTTTGTTAAGAGTAATTCTTTCTTAATTCTTAGTGTCACTTTGTGAGAATAGGCTGTATGTCTGTTTGCAACCACCAGTTTTGATATCCTATGTGACAGCAATTACATATAGTAAATAAACTTGATATGCAGGAGAAAGTCTTCACAAAGACACAATTTTCCCAAAAGAATCATTTTTTTCTTTCAGATCCAAAGAAAACTTCCTCCCACGTCTTCAATGTTGAATTGCCAGTTCTCTAGGTTTGAACACTTGAAACATGTAACAAACTTCCAGAAAATACCTTCTGGTCTGGGAAATTGCAATGCAACTGATAGATTTTTAGATTGAGAATTTGATATTTGATTGCTTGCTTCAGGGGGAGCATCGTTGCCTATAACTCCCAACCGCAAATTAACCACGAAATTAATGAGATAACCAGACTGCATTTATCGACAATAAACAAATGATGAATGCCAGAGAAAATTTTTTCCATTTCTAATTTCGGAAGAAACCAAACCTTTTAATCTGGAAAATTGAGTACACGGATCAAAATGCACATTGGCAGTCAGATTAATTCCCACGAAGGAATAAAAGCTGTATTATGCTACAGCAATGTTAAGAAAGATTTACATTTGATAGGTGTTCCTCCACTTTTACCTCAGTAACAGTCTCACAAATATAATTACCTAATCAAGAATCCCTTGCTCCTATATTCTACTCAATAATAGAAGTGACGAAAGCAAGCCTTCAAAATATGCCCAAAGATTCATGAGCCCTATAAAAATTAGAGTAGCTCAAAATAGAATGACAAAGAAAATTATCGTTATTGTTGTTATTCCTATTATTAAGGATGCACTAAATTCATATTAACATGTATAATACTAGAAATAACATGAATATTGTTTACACTTAAAAACAAAATGTCTATTACCAGCCAAATTTGCAGTCCACATCACCAAATAAATAAAGACCCAACATGGTTTCCAACTTATACATTATTCAAAACTAAGACCAGACAATTCATTTTGGGTAGAAGAGGTCCAGGTTCATAAAATACTTAACCGTGTTGAAGAAGCAAATTGCAACTTCATCATACGACCTATTAATGATTTGAGTCTTCAAAGATTCTGTAATACACCTGATGGAAACTTGAAAATGCGATACATCCTTCTGTTCCTCCTAAAAGAAAACAACAAGAACACATCACATTACACATGAAATTAAAAAAAAAAAGGAATAAATAAAAGGAAGTAGATTTTCTTTAAATGACAGAAAGCTTCAACTATATCACACAGAATATCAATTTAATACAGTAACATAATGCTTGCATTATTTCATAATAAGTTTGCTTGAATAAAAATAGAAATGCTTCAGCAACAAAATAATGGTACTTATATATTAGCATTAATTAATGCTCCGCAACAACATTTGGACCAGAAGTGTAATTATGTAGTCCAGAAAAATTTGCACCCAAAAAAAATAAAAGAGGACGACCTTATTGGGAAAAAAAATGAAACATATTAAATGTTATTCACTATTATTTAGGTAAGCAACAAGCAGCTGCCGATATGCAATCAAAAGAGATCCTTTTTTCCATTAAATTCAAACTCCCTCAGTATCAAATGGATTTTCCAGTCCTTCATTAAGAGTTTCTTC
This sequence comes from Rauvolfia tetraphylla, assembly GCA_030512225.1. NCBI lineage: Eukaryota > Viridiplantae > Streptophyta > Magnoliopsida > Gentianales > Apocynaceae > Rauvolfia > Rauvolfia tetraphylla. The sequence continues at coordinate 1,735,892 of JAJQKT010000053.1, forward strand.
AAATGCAGGAATGAATAAACCAAAAACCATCAAAGAGAATCTATTCTTCAGAAAGAATCCCACATATTAACTACTAGAAACTTCAATTACTACGAGACATCTGCACATATATGCATATACGGAGAAAGACCGATAGAACCTTACCGCAGAACAAGTAATGGAGAACATTTTGGGGGATGCATCCACTAAATACACCAATAGCTCCTTGGTAGCATCTCTTTCCTGCATATTTTATGAATTTCGTAGCATCTCTTTTCCAGTAGCAATTCATTTGTACTCAAAAAAAGAAAATAAAACGAAGTAGCTATTCAATTTCACAACGCAAAAGAATTTTAAAAGATAAAGGAAAAAAGAGATAGAGCGGACATGATAGAATTCATTCTCGGGATCATCATCCTCATCTCGGAAAATGTCTTCGGGATCGAGGTCCATGATCGCCGGTGAATTTTTCCGATGGCAGAATCACCGAGGTGTTTGAAAAGGTCAGGTTTTGGGGGAAGGAGGGAAATGGACCGACTCAGTAGAAGTGGCAGTAATATAAAAACGCCCTCCTTGCTTGAGAAGCTTTGAGAAAGGCCTGGCCTTATTGGCTATTGCCAGATGAGATTTCCTCCCGCCGGAGCAAATTTTATTAGAATGACAAAATTACCCTTTCAAACGCATAAATCTCACTAAAATCGGGGTTAATTGGCATTCAAAATTTTGTTGCAATTGCACGCCCCATATTTTAAAATAGGGAAAACGGCCGATAGATCTTCAAAGTTAGGGATGCGCTCTACTATTATTCTTGAAAGCTCTTGTCTGTCATTGTGGTCTTAAAAAATTGTGTGCAGTTAGCAAAATTTTACCTCAAATCTCACTGTAATTCTTGTTCAAAAAATATCATACTCATCTCACTTGGAGTATATTTAGATTGTATTTAGTTTAAAAAATTTTTATTTTAAATTTCATAAAAATAAATTTTTTGTAAAAAAATAAATAGGATCCAATTGTCTGTTTGGTTAGAACAAACACTATCCATCCAAATACTCCTTTTATTTTTTTTAATGACAATTTTGCCACAATTGCTCATTTCCCTCAAAGACTCCCATATACCTGCTCTTAACATGGCCACACCCCAACGATAAAAAAAAATCGAAAACAAATATTAAGTCTAAACCCTTTTCTCATCCATGATTAAGCAAGAGACTAAAGTCATTATTCTCATTTTGGTCTAACAAGTTCCCAAATTCTTCAATATCCAACATCAACGAAAACCCCCTAATTGCGACTAGAGGTTTGAAAAAGGCATAGAGAGATTTCAGTCAAATGGGTAGACCTAAAGGACGAAGTGAAGCAACTTGACTAAACCCTCGTGAAATGGGAAACTCTCAACAGCTATTTAGTATGTGTTCAGTCCTACCCTTTGAATGTCGAGCCTCGAAGTTGCGATAAAAGATGATTAAACAATGGCTTGTTATGAAATAATTAATAATATTTGAATGTTATTAGTTAGTTTTCTAAAGAGATTTAGGCTTTTAAATTATAATTTTCGATTGGTTTTGATTCACTTTCTCTAATAAAGTTTGTATTTGCTTAAACACATATATTATGAGCATATATAAATGTCATATAATAATATTAATAAGATATTTTAGTATCAATTATTGAATTTTACTTTCTCTCCCTATATTTTTCTTTCTATTGTATTATTTAGTTTTATATTGTTATTATTCCAAACATCACTTTTGTTTTAATTCATAATATAGACTATAATAGAACAGAAGATTTGAAACCAAAAAATCGATTTCTAATTTTTTTCATTTTCAAAATTAAGTTTCAAAATAAATTCTTTTTTATATTTGAAGAGGTTTTAAAATCGGTTTCTAAATAGAAATTAATTTTTTCCAGTTTCAAAATTTAGTCTCTAATCGATTTCAAAGGAAACCGGTTTCAAAATAAATTCTTTTTTATGTTTGAAGAGTTGATTAAAATTGGTTTTGAAATCAATTGGTTTCTAATTAAAAACTAATTATATTCAGTTTCAAAGGAAATCGGTTTCTAAATGACTTCTTTTTTATGTGTGAAGAGGTTTTTAAAATTGGTTTCTAAAGAGAAACATATTTTCTTAAGTTTCAAAATTCGTTCTCAAATCAGTTTCAAAATAATTTATTTTTTTATGCTTGAAGAGGTGTTTAAAATTGTTTTTTAATTTGAAACCAATTATATTAGATTTCTAAGAAAATTAATTCTTTTTTATATTTGAAGAGGTGTTTAATAATCGGTTTCTAATTAGAAACTAATTTTTTTGTTTCAAAATTCAATCTCAAATTGGCTTCAAATCAATTTCAAATAAAATCGATTTCTAAATAAATTCTATTTTATGTTTCAAAAGGTGTTTAAAAATAAATTTCTAAATCAATCGATTTCTAATTATAAGTCGATTTTTTTCTGTTTCAAAATTCAATTTAAAATCAGTTTCAATGTAATTTGCTTTCAAATTGATTTTTAAACCTTATACCCTAGAGCGATTCTAAATTGATTTCTAACTGGTTGCCAAACTTAATACAGTTTCATATCGATTTCAATATGATTGCCGATCTCAAATCTGTTTCTAATCAGTTTTAAAAATAGTATTTAATATTAATATTTGTATATTACAATTCAGGTTTATAATGTGCTATCCTTCACTTTTGATGAATTTAGACGAATTATTATGATCAACATATAATTAGTATATGTATATATTTTGATTATGTATGTAAATAATTTCTATAATATATTTGTTTTGTACTATTTATATTTATGATATATATTGATCTATATATTTTTATTTCAATTATTATACAAGTATTATCTAATATCGTACAAGTGTTCTATAGTTATCACTCATATAAATATATAAGTATACAAAACAGTCATTATATATAATACTAATATATTTTTCTATATAAATATAATTACAAATTTTATATTAATTGGTAAACATAGTTAATAAGTTAATTACATGAATTTATAACCTAATAAAAATTAGAAATGTTTAAATTTATATATATATATATATATATATATATATATATATATTATTTTATTAGTTTAGAGATATAAAAAACAGAAGTTAGTTTCTATACAAATTCAAATCAGTTTCTATTTTACATGGTTGGTTTGAAAATAGTATTACAATAAGTTGCATATCATAATATTTTATTTTTCTAAGTTCTATTACAAATAAGATTATTTAAAAATCTTGTATAGTCTATTATTTAAGATCTAATTCTAATACATATTATTGATTTAAAAATATAATATATACATATATAGTACAAATAATATAATTGTAGAAGAATATCACAATAGTAAGCTTAGGTTGGTGGAGGAGCATAAGCTCCCTACACCATCAACTAGGGTTCAAATTAGAGAATGGGTGAATTTTGCTTAGATTATTACTGAAATACCTAAGAGGGGGGGTGAATTAGGTATTTGGCTAATTATCGCAAAATTAAACATTTTATACTTTTAGACCAAGAACAAATTGTATATGCAAAATAGAGACAGTTTAAAGTAAAGCAATGAAGAAAGTAATAGCAAAGAACTCAAGCAATTTATAGTGGTTCGATCCTCAAGATCTACGTCCACTACCTTAAGTTTACACTTAATGATTTCAAACACTCTAATATTAGCTCAGGTTTACAGATTACAAGAGAGGCTCACCACACTATGGTTTTATACTCACAACCTCTTCTAGTAACTTTTACAATGCAAGACTCACCAAACTCAATGGTTTTATATCTCAAACAACCTTGAATCACAACTTCAAGGATCACCCTTATCTAAAGAATTTTATGTTATCAAGATAACCTTGCTAGAGCTAATAGAACAACACAAATTGATAGATAAAGAAGAGTGTGTAGATGTTACCACTTGTTGGTACATGTTTACACAATGTTGTACCTTCACACTTTGATGCCTTTTGAATAATCAATTGAATGCACAAGATAAGAGAGCTTTGAAGTTTGCTAAAAGCTTTTGGAATACTTGGAGTTCATAAAGATTCAAGAGTTACAAAAATTCTAAAGTTTATAGCTTTTATAGATGTGAAAAATCAAATGCAACAGCTATAAAACGGCTAGTAACAGTGAAGTTCGGACGTCCAAACTTTCTGTTATGCGTCCGAACTTGCGTCCGAATTTTACTGTGCCAAGCTGTCTGGAAAAGTTCGGACGTCCGAACTTTTCCTCATGCGTCCGAACTTGCGTCCGAACTTCTCTGGAAAAACAGTGACCATGCTATTAGAGAAAGTTTGGACATCCGAACTTTACTCCATGCGTCCGAACTTGCGTCCGAACTTCTCTGGAAACACAGTAACCATTTCCAGAGTTTGGACGTCCAAACTTGCATCCAAACTTTTCAAATTCAATCAAATTATCTGAAAATCATTGTTGTTATCATTGAAAACCATTTGCAAGAATGGACACATCATTTTGGCACTTTTAAACACAAAATCGTTACAAAAACACTTTGATTATACAAGATCTTTTCAAGTTCATTTGAGATTTCAAAAACGTACTTGTTATCACAAGGTTTGTTGAAAACCATTTCAAAATAAGTTTTGTGCTCTCTCATGCATTCAAATAAAACCAAGACATACAAGTGTAGAGTTTACATAAGAATGTACCTATTTTAATAATTCTACACTCTAAGTCTTCAATGCCTTCAATCATTTTGAACATACGCTTCAAATCTTCAATCACATTTGGGATATTGAGTTGTTCTTGCATTTTAGCTTCAAGGCAATAAGACTTCATGCTTCTCATGTCATCAATCCTATCACTCAATCATACAAACACATTAGTCCTCATCAATATTTGTCATTATTCAAAACTAATCATAATTACATGATTTGCCCTTAGGGCTAACAATTACTATGTGAACCCTACCCAGTCCATTTGATCAATTTTTTTTAATTTCATTCTGTATATCTTCAGTTTAGTTTCAAATTGATTCCAATACAGTTACAAAATCCATTACTATATTTGGTTAAAAAGGTTGATTTTTAGGTCCATTTTGAAATCGACTCTATTCAGTTTCAAATTTGAAACCAACTTTATTCTGTCTCATTATCGGGCCACGTCCACCAAAATATAAATCGATTTTGGGAAGCTTCAAATTGTTTTCAAATACTTGTTCTGAAACTGATTTATCTTAAACCTTTTTTGAGTAATCTTAATCAGTTGATAATAAGTGGAGATTTGGGGAAATTTCATCTAACAAATTTTATCAATTCGTTTTAGAGAGACGAACTGAATCAAAAAACATCAACTTGTTATTTGAAAGAAAGAATTAGATGTGCCAATAGTTTGCATCTAATGAAACATCAAAGATAAAATTGATGTATGAACCAAATGAGGCGTTGTTACAAGTTTGTTCTTTTCCTTAACAAAATGAGGCATTGTTACAAGTGTGTTCTTTTCCTTTCTTTTATTATGATAAAATAGATGCATAATGAGCTTGATTTTTAAAATATTATAATAAGAATTTGAATAATTTAGCTACCTTGAATGGTGGACAATATATTATCCATTAAAATGGATGATAGTAGAACAAATAATATGTTTGTCACTCTCCAACTATATTAGTGTCCCTTAACACAAGGAACAACATTATATTAATTAGTGAATACATTTAGCATCTAATTTACCGTTGCTAATTCTATTATGCTAATTTTTCAGGGAAGTTTCTTATTTTTCTTTCTTTTATTCAATGATCAAACATGTACTTTTAAATATATTATTTATTTGGTCATATAGGAATTTACATTGAAAATGAACATACTTGACTTGAGTATCAAAAGGATGTTACTCTATCTATTTGTGAATATGCAAACAGAATAACTGGACATGTTAATGGTCATCTTTTTCATATTTTTTGCTATTATTGTACAACATCGTCAAAGATTCTATTTAAAATCTCCATAAGATTATGATCGATCTCAATATCTTCATCGGTTGATATATGTGAGAGATATAACTTGTTTTGATGAATTACATATGGATAGATACACTTTTAGAAAATAGTCCATTATGTTTAAAAAAATTGATCAAAGAAAGGACTCAAGCAATGCAACCGTTGATGAATAAGTAGCAATGTTTCTATACATATTTTCTCATCATCTCAAAATTGTACAATTAAAACTGATTTTTGAGCTCAGGAGAAACAGTTAATAAGTACTTTAACATAGTATTGAAGGCCATTCTTAGACTTCAAGGAGCGATCTTGAGAACTCTACTGAAGACAAATGGAAATGGTTTAAGGTAAATAATATTGACTATTAAAATCTTTAATTTATGATAATTTTAGTAATTAATTATCATAGTTAACATTGTAGAATTGTTTGGGAGCATTAGACACTACTTATATTGAAGTCCTTGCACCTGAAGCTAATAAACCCAGGTATCGAAACAAAAAGGGAGATATTGCTACTAATGTACTTGGGGTATGTTACCAAGATATGTAATTTATATATGTACTCCCAAGATGGTAAGGCTCTATAGCAAACAGAAGAGTACTTTGAAATGTCTTAAGTAGAAGGAATGGTTTGAAAGCTTATGATGATATAAACTTTATTTTATTATTAAAAATATGAATTAATAATTTTTTAACTAATTGTATTTCTCAATTACCCATCAAATTTGTTTACTTTCTTTTGTATGCAAGGATACAATTATCTTGTGGATGCAAGATATATGAATGGAAAGGGATTTTAGCGCAATTTAGAGGCCTAAGATACCATCTTAATGATTGAAGGGTAGGGCACCAACCGAATATACCTACTAAATTTTTTGACATGAAGCATTCTTCAATTAGAAATGTATTGAAAGATATTTTGGATTGTTAAATATATGTTGGGCAATTCTTAGAAGTGCACGTTGGTATCTAATTATGATTCAAAATAGAATTATAATAGCTTATTATCTTCTGCACAATCACATAAGAAGAGAAATGCATGTAGATCCATTATAAGTGAATTTAGAAGATAAAGAAATGGAGAATATTGAATTATAAGGCAAAGAAATCACCAGTTTTGAACCCTATGGAGAGCGAACTAATTGGAGACAAAATTTAGCTAATGCAATGTTTGATGAATGGATGGAAAATAGGCAGGTTTAGTAAATAAAGAATTATGCGCAATTTATTTTATTTGACATTTTGTAAGGATATTTATAGTCATATATAAAATATTATTTACACTTTGTAATGATGTTATTCTTTCTATTTTACAATATTGCTTTAATTGTTAGAAAAATCATATATTCTTAATTTTGTATGTTATATTTGTCTCATTCTCTTTGAAATTTAGTATTCAAAGATATGGCTACTGTATCTCATCGAGGTAGAGAAAAAAAATCACGTGTGGACTACTGAAGAAGATGTAAAACTTATTGAGACTTTACTAGAAACAAAAGAAAAAGGAGCATTTAACGTGAAAATGGTGATAGATAAAAAAAAGGTATAAAAAAGAAATAGAAAAAATGCTTTAAGTGAAGCTACCAGGACATGATTTGAATAAAAAAACCACATATTGAATCTCGATGCAAGTTGTTGAAGAAGCAATACAATGCTACTTATGTTGTACACAACAAAGAAGGAATTGGTTTTGGTTGGGATGATGAGAAAAAATGTGTAGCAATGACTGCAGATGTGTGGAATGAAAATTTGAAAGTAAACTATTGTAGATTTTGTTTCATTTTCTACTCTTTTTATTAATGTAAAACTGATATATGAATAATGTGCTTTGTGAATTTGTAAAGTCAACTAGATGGTTTCTTTATGAGAAACAAGCCATTTAAATGCTATCATAAATTGACTATCATTTAGGGAATTGATAGAGCTACTAGGAAAGAAGTCAAAGCGTCTGGTGATACTTGAAAATTTAGAAAGGGACAAAAATCAGAATAAAGATGATTCAGAGGCTTCTAACAAAGAGAATCTTAACCTTACAAACAATGAAGAATCTTTTCAAGCTCAAGAAATAGATAAAGGAAATTTCAAAAAGAGGAAATGAAGAAGAAGCATAGACAGATTGGTTTTGGGATTGGAGCGCATGATGAATATGCTTGCCAGTCACTTTAAAGAAAATTTAGATAAATTGTCTAAAATAGCAAATACTAGTATTGCAGTTCCTAACCAACAAAAAATTGAGAACAGGCACAAGCTTAATGATGAACTTCGAAAAATTGAACGCTTATCATTCTCGAAATAACACAAAGTATGGATGATACTTGTCAAGGATGCAGATTTGTTGGACAATTTTTTTACTATTAAAGAAAGAACAATTTCTGAAAGAGCTTCTTTAAGTAAGAGTAGCCTTTTATTTTCTTCCAAGGTAACAGTGATTTCATTTATTTTACTTCTGACATTAGGATATTAATTGGTGATTATGTTATAAGATTATATTATAAAATTTGGTATTTTTTAAAAAAAGACTTAGTTGATAAGTATAATGGTAGTAATTTATTATTATTATTTTTATGAACGTATTCCACAAAGAGTTTCAAACTAAGTAACCATCAACTGTTTGGAACATAATTAGAGTGGTAACACTGAAATAGATTCAAGCCTGACAAGACTGATTGATCGTTGAAACCCACCCATCCTGTAAAAGTTGTTGCCAATTTCAAATCATTTCTTTGGATTAAGGGGAAAGTCCTAGAGGCGAAACCCTTTCCACTTGTGCCAGAGGCCCATTGACCAGGTGGGGTGTAAATCGAGAGATGTGCACGAGTGACTGTCCTGTTAGGAAGAGGACCAACGGACTAAATCCAGCAACAACCTTTGCAATATTTCAGCGGAGAACTGCCACCACACGATTCGAACCCACGTTGTCGGAGTGTATCCACCCCAATCACCTAGCCACTTACCAACTCGCCTATGCCCCCGGGGGTAACTTCAGATAATTTCTTAAGATGGGGAAAGCATGCATAGAGATCAAACTTTGGGTGCATTGCGTCAACATGTTCCTTGCACTTCACTTGCGAGGTTGTGCACATAAAAGTTTGCATACACACTTTGCATTGGATGGTCATGGCATTTTTGTTGCCTTCCATCAACTTTCCTTGGGGGCTTTCATCTGTTCCATCTTTTTCTCACAAAGCCATCTTGGATTTCTAGCTATTGCCTCCACCCATGGCTGCACCTTGATCTCAGAGACAAAATCTGCTCTAATACGTGATAGTTCCTTTTTGATGAACAACTTCAGCAGTGAATAGTAGTGTTTTTTAACTGAAAATGGTGGTTGCTTTTTTTGAAGGATTAAATAATTAAATTTTTATGTTTTATGTACTGAAGGAATTTTAGGCGCTTCGATACAAATATAAATTCCATTCCCAATTATATTTTATTAAACCAAACACTTGAACAAAATTCTTGTTATTTTTTCACTTAATATTCATGTACATTCCAAACAAAATAAAGGAATATTATATATTTACATTCCGTGAATTTAGATTACAAGTAATAAAATTCGTTATGCAACTTTTATTTTCCTTCAATCAAATGAAGCCTTATCATATTATATTTTCTACAAGGTATCAGAGTTGGGAGAGATAGAATCGAGTTGGGAGAGATAGAATCTTAATTATATTCAAGTTACTCCAACAAACCAAAGTTCATTCTGGTTTGTCTACATTCAAATTCTATTCCAATCTAACACCAAAGTTCTTTCTAGTCCATTCATGCTCGATTTACTCTGTCTTCTTCTCCTACCAAATTTTCTATCTGATAAGGGAATTCAATTAGGGTTGTGCATTCGATTTAATTAGGAGAATTTCAGTTTCACTATTTAAAGAAATTTAGATTTTCTCTCTTTTTTAACTGGAAAAAACTAAATTTACTTCCAAATTGAAATAATTTCAATTTACAAAAATTTGGTTAGGGAAAAGCTAATTTCCTAAAGCTAATGACGATTAAGTCAATTATTGTAATTGGGATTCTTAACTTCAGTAAAATTCTTTAGCTTTAATCTAGTTAGCTAATTTAGTTTTTTCATCCTGTTCGGGTTGAGGAATCCCAACCTGAAATTAAGCTGATTTTTTATTTTGAGGAGAAAAAATAAATTCTTCTAAATTGAAAATTTTAAAACCTAAACCCAAGACTGAGTTAAATTTTAATTCGGTTCACATTTTTTGCTTTCTTCAAATAGTGCACATCCCCATATCTAATAGCATTCTCACGAAACAATTTGAGGGGTTTCTAATATTTTAGGTAATGAGTAAATTGTAACCATTTTCGAACCACATATAGTGAGCCATCCTTTGCCTTTGTCTTACAATTTCCTCTAGTGCTTTTGATTGCATCTTTGGTAATCCCAATCATTTTACTAATCTTACTTCATCAAGGTTTTGCCATCAATAATTTCTTGAAATGTCAAAAAAATATTGCTCTATTTGGCATGTCTAGAACACATCGTTATAGGTATTGACACCACCACTATAACACTCCAACCCTTTTAGAAACCCTCGGTACATATGGGCACGAATAGTTGAGGAAGAAAACCTAAGCTGACGTGTATCTTGTGTTTTTTATTGTAAGCATATGTGTTCCAACTTATTTAATTGTTTTAAAAGGTTTTAAAAATTACATTTGAGGACAATAATTTATTTATGCTACTCCTCTTCCCAAAGTTTGAAAAAAATGAAAGTTTTACCCACAAATTTTTTTTTCGAGTCCCAAAAAATGTTTTCAAAACTTTTGAGACACCAATAAAAAAATTAGAGTTGGTGAGATCCACTAGGAACCCACTAATTTTGAAAAATAAAAATAAAAAATAAATTGCTATCTTGCCAGGGCTTTCTACGCTCCCTCTATTCGAGTTACCACCCAGCTCCCTTCTTGTTCGGATAAGACGATAGTGAGCAATCGATAGAGAGCAAGGGATGCTTAAAGCCACTTCGCCAACTGGCGTTACCCGCGCTTTCGTGTCTCTCAGTGTGATCAGCATTGGGTGTCTCCTGAGCTTTCCACTTGAAAGAATGAAATTCCGTCATTCAAGATTTCCCACCTGAAGGAGGATCCAAGCAAGATCAGAAATGACGGAGTGCTCAAAAGGCTTACTTTGTTTGAAGATGAGAGCAGAATAACTTCGTAAAGGCGGAGAAGGCTTTCGACCAGAATCAAAATGATCAAAGATTCACAAACCTTGCTGCCACCTAATCGATGAATCTTGTTCTCCTTTTGTGCCATTCCACGCGCTGCCTAGCTGAGGCGTGGTTATCTGAAGTGGATTCTCTCTTTTGTAGTATATGCCGAACCTGTTGTGCCCCATTGACTAAGAAGGGGCCCCTCACCAGTCTGTTTTTTACGAGTCACGCCATTCGTTGATAGTGAAATTCCGTTTAATGCCCATTAGCATTAAATAGAATTTGTAAAAGGGCTGTCTGTTTACGGCTTCACAAAAATTTTTAGAATGCTCATACCTCAATAAGTACCTGTATTTCCCTATTATCGTCTTTGGAGTCTCAGTAAAGAAACTATGAGCCCAACCAATCCAAATTACCCTCTTCACGCAACTAAACCCTCAAAGTGGATAGTTTTCAACCGTGTATTCGCAGCCCTTTACACCACTGCTATAGTAGCTTTGGTCTATCGCCATGGACTCAAACTCCTCAATTCCACAACCAAGTCCTCCCTTTTGATATCCATTTCCATGCTCATCTCTGATCTTCTTCTAGCCTTCATGTGGTCAACTGGGCAAGCTTTTCGTATGTGTCCGATAACCCGCGAAATTTTCCCGGAGAACGTTGAAAAAGTCTCATCCAGGAAAGATTTTCCAGCTCTGGACGTATTCATATGCACTGCAGATCCTTATAAGGAGCCTCCTATGAGTGTTGTGAACACAGCTTTATCGGTTATGGCTTATGATTATCCCACAGAAAAGCTTTCTGTATATGTTTCTGATGATGGTGGCTCTCAGCTCACTCTCTTTGCTTTCATGGAAGCTGTTAGATTTGGCAGCTATTGGTTGCCCTTTTGCCGGGAGAACGAGATCAAGGAAAGGTGCCCAGAGGCTTTTTTCAGATCAAATTATCATGAGAGGAACTCTCGAAGTGAGAAAATTAAGGTAAAACTTTAATATGTAATTTAGTTAGTAATATTTATCTTCTTTCTTTCTTTCTTTCTTTGTTTCAGTTTTAATATTGGGAATAATATCTTTATCTACCTTATATTAACTTTAATTTCCAATATAAGACTGAGAAACATAAAAGTATTTCGGAATTTGTATTAAAACTAAGGCAAAAAAAAAAAAAAGAAAAGAAAAGTTGGTCTAATTTGGGAGATCAAGGAAACAAAGAAAAAAATGCTGCAACAGTTTGGAAAAGTGATATACTTGTGATATTTTCCATCAATCTTTATCAATAAATATTTGTCTCTTTCTTTTTGTCAAGTTCACGTTCTAGCAATTGTGATATGATCAGAAGACTTAGAGTAGAAACCTTTAAATCTGGTCATCAATAATAGGACAAAAGAATATGGGTCAATGATCTAACCAAGGACATGGGATTAAACTACTATGGAGCTCAACTTGAAAAAGACTTTTGACTAAAGAATTTCTTGATGATTGATGCCCTCTGTCATCCTTGTATTCACATTATTTGTCCCATTATAAAATTTTAAAGTTTAAATTATATTATAAAAATAATATAATTAAAAAAATAAAAATATATAGATATTTAATAGATTATATTAAAGTTAAATAGATAAAAGTAATTTATAGTGAAAATAATTCGTAGTTAATATATAATATATTAAAATATTTATTTTTATAAAATACTTAAATATAGTAATAAAGTTGCTAAAATAACATAAAAGTATTTTTTTATTCACTCTAAAAAGATTTTCTTGATATTTTTTGAATGAATAGTTGATATTATACTTTTAAATTTTTTAAAATTAATATTTGAATCATAAACGTTTCTTAATCAAAAGTGGAAAGTAAGGCCAACCCGAGTACATCTACAATACTACTTAAAAGAGTTCCTCAAAATAAAATAAGAAAATGAGAAGAAGAGTTTTACTTTCATTTCGTTTCATAATTGGTCGACAGAACTATTTCTAGAGTTATAATTGAAACATTTTTAGGAAATATTACAAGTCATTATTGAGAGTAATATTTAAAAAAGGTTTATATGTCCTCTACAAAAAACGCTTTTGTGAGTAATATAAAATGCACAAAGAACTTAAGGTTAGTTTCATAGTGATTTTGAGAGACTTGATGTTTTACATGCCATGAATTACTAGAAAGAAGACTACTGATATACAACTGCACAATTTTATCCTTATATACTAGTGTTGGCTAGCAAATTATTCTGCTATTCGATGGGCTATGTAGTGTTTGGCTATTCAATAGACCGATGAAGGTCGAACGGCTAGCAGAAACAGTTTTCTGAAAATTTTTGAAATGTTTTTGGCAAGAATAAGATGGTTAAAACAGGAGGAAATAGGATTGAATGAGATTAGGAAAAATATTTTGGAGAAAAATGATCTGATATCGTATTAATTTGATACAAATACACCCGATATTACAAGCAAACTCTAATGATGAGGAAGCTAAACTTGAACAAGATTCCAAAAAGACAAAAAAATAAAAGTAAACTTGAATGCTTGTGGAAGTCCTTCCTCTCAACTTCATCATCCTATTTTTAGAGCAATGATTGCCGGTGTTAAGTTCTCCACTATATCTTAAAAACTATACATGATCTCCACTTTAATAGCTATGGTTGTTGTGAGTAAGAGAGTGATGTTACTGGCCTTAAATTGTGGAAACTACCTTATCTTGACCAAGTAAAGCTCCTACACTTAAAAGGCCTTGTTTTCAATCACTTTCTTCATATGCCCTTTGGCACTATTTTCTTCTGATTTAGGCACTAAATTTGATCTCTAACTAACTCTTTAAAATCAAGAATTATCATTTGATCTGACTGGTTTGATTAACTGACCAACTATGTATTGTACAGACAGATAGATCAGCTGGCGAACTTCTTTTCTCTACCATTCATGACCCTTAGACAAAACTCCTCATTGATGCGAACGGTTGATATTTTAGTCGCCTACAACTAGCTTCATTTATATGTTAAAATTTTGATAAATTACAAGAGTTAAATTTTTAATTGATAAAATAAATATTTCTTGTCTTCATTTCAATTATTTTTTCTAAATAACAATGCTCTTTCTCTGCCTTTCTTTATAACGATAGAGGTAAAGAAGTGCCCTTTTTTCTTTTATTCTTGTGCTTCTTTTTGGGTAAATATGTTTTATTCTTGTCCTTCATTGTATTGCAGATGATGTATGAGAATATGAATAAAAGGGTAGAAGATGTGGTTGAAAGTGGGAAAGTTACTGAATATATTAACACTTTACAAGAGCACGAAGCATTTAGCAAATGGACTGAAGGGTTCACATCTCAAGAGCATCCCGCAGTGGTTCAGGTCTATAACCCTTCACATTTTATACTATTTTCAAGATTCCTGAACTACAACGTAATTTGGATAACAATTACAGTAGACAGATCTTTCTGCTAAGTTGAATTCTAATGGTGCCAAGAGTGACTTACCAAAATCATGATGTCGGACATCTCTAGGTGAATAACATTTTATAGTATTTCATTTACTGAAATTTCGTGAAAATAGTACTTCCTTTTTATATAATTGAATATCCAAGATATCTAAAAATAAATATTTATTTTCTTAAAATAAATATATTTTACATTTAAACTTTCACAAGTTACCCTTTCATTTGAGGACGTCTCCTACTAACCTTTTCTAATTTTTAGAAAGATTAATGTGATAAACTGCATTTTATGATCTTGAATCCTTGAGACTTTGACTGGAAGGTTTGCTAGATATTCATTAATTATTATTATTACTACTACTACTCGTTTATTTTCTAGTTTTGGTCTTAAAAATAATTAATTAAAAAATTAAAAGTTTTCACCTGCTATTTCCATTTAGATGTAAATGAACTTGGACAGGTTTTGCTGGACAGTGACAGAGACAGAGATATTAGAGGTCTTGCAATGCCAAATCTTGTGTACGTATCCAGAGAGAAAAGTAGGACGTCCGATCATCATTTCAAAGCTGGAGCCCTTAATACCCTGGTAAGCCAAGACAAGACTTGAGTATTATATATACCAATAATAGCTTAGATTAAAGTTGCTTAAGCTCCAAATATACTATTCTGATTGCATAATTCTACCTTCAAGAAAGTACAAAATCTATACCATAATGATGGAATGTGATTAGAACTCAAAACCTTCAATGTGATAATGACCATATGTTCAGTCTAAAATTAAAATATTTACGATTCAATGATCAATTCTAGACCAATATATGGACAAGCGAAAAAAAGGAAGAAAAGAACCAAATGGATCCTGCCGTTACTACAAACTTGATTAACTCACGGATATGACTAGTTTTAGGATCGATTATTTTAGAATTTATCTGCTGTTTGCTAATATTTGATATTCGTTATTATTATTATTATTATTATTATTATTATTATTATTATTATTATTGGGTTATGCCATCTAATTTCTCGTGTCATGAAAAGCTTCGAGTATCAGCCATTATGACCAATGCGCCAATAATCTTAACCATAGACTGCGATATGTTCTCCAACGACCCCAAGACACCACACTCTGTGCTCTGCTATTTCATGGGCACTTCAGTCAGTTCCAAGTTAGCCTACATTCAATTCCCTCAGAGTTTCCATGGACTCAACAAAGAGGACATCTATTCAAGTGAAATGAAGCGTTGGTTTCACATCAATCCGAGGGGAATGGATGGCCTCTTAGGCCCTGATAATATGGGGACTTGTTGCTTCTTTTTGCGCAGAGCCCTCTTTGGTTCTCCTTCTTCACATCTGCAGCCAGAAATGGCAATCTTGAGCCCAGATTATGTTGTTCATGATCCCATCAGGTCCCAGCAGACTCTGCAGATGGCTCTTCACGTTGCAGGTTGTAATTTTGAGAACAATACAACTTGGGGTTCTGAGGTAAGCTTCCTGTTATTGGATGATGAGTCATTTTTACTTATGGCCCATATTTACTGATATAATGGATATTAACTTAATTTCTACTATATATTATTAGAGGAAGTGGGGGAGAGAGAGTGTGTGTTATATTCTAGTTTTCTTTATTATAGTAAATATATTTACACATCTTGCAGGTCATGACCTTTGGTCAAAAGGCCGAATTATATGAATCTATGTCCTTCCTTGCTTTTTATATATTGTTTCCTTGCTTGTGAGATCAAATCTTAACATTAACTCTTACTACGTCCAAATGCTTTTTTTTGTTTAAAATTAAATATTTATTTATATAAAATAAATAAAAAATAAATATTTAATTTTAAATAAAAAATATATTACACAACTTGATACTATGGCTTTATAAGGGACAAGTTGAGGTTTTTGCGTTATGCGCAAGGATTAATCACTAGTTTAATTAGTGATGTGATAGAAATATGCTCAGTTAAATTTATATAGTATTTAATATTAATAGAAATATGCGCAAGATTCGGTTATATTATATATAAATTGATATTGTAAGTCACATGTCAACAAGAAACTGAAATAATAATAGGACTGAGAATATCAAATGTATACGGGTATGTATTTACAAATTAAAATATAAAAGAGAATTTAGTGTTATCTAAACGTGTTTACACATGCATATAGCGGGAATAAAATGAGAAAGGGGTGGACAAAAGTGGGACGAGGTGGGAACTTTGTTGGGCGGGATGGGTACTACCCGAAGACACACGTCTCTGTCTCTATCCGTGGTTCGCCCCCACCTGCAGGAAAGACCTTTACCCCTGTCCCTGGCCTTGGCCTAGCCCCCACTAAACCGGGGAATCCCCAAGCCAAGCAGGCAGGCCATGCTACAGTGCAGAACGTACGGCTTGTTCGTACGTGCTGCACTGAAGCAATCTGATCCACGACCGTCAAATTTTTAAATAAAATAATAATTTTAAAAAAATATATATTTAAAAGATAAAAAATTTGATTCATAAAAAATATGATTCAAAAGATCAGATTGGGTGCTGTACGTGCGGTAAAAAGCCCCGTGCAGCACCCTAAGATTGGCCCAAGCAGGCTGGTTGGGCTGAACCCCTGTTTGGCGGAAGGACATTCTGGTTTTCTTTAGTGCAGTTAATTTTTCTCCTGTCTTGCATTTGACATCGTTTTCTATACTTAGGGCCATGCTACAGTGCAGAACATACGGCTTGTTCGTACGTGCTGCACTGAAACAATCTAATCCACGACCGTCGATTTTTTAAATAAAATAATAATTTTAAAAAAAATACATTTAAAGAATAAAAAATTTGATTCGTAAAAAATATGATTCAAAAGATCAGATTGGGTACGGCAAAAAGCCCCGTGCAGCACCCTAAGATTGGCCCAAGCAGGCTGTTTGGGCTGAACCGCTGTTTGGCGGAAGGACGTTCTGGTTTTCTTTAGTGCAGTTAATTTTTCTCCTGTCTTGCATTTGACATCGTTTTCTATACTTGCTTTTGGTTGTTTCTATACTTGTTTTTCTCCTGAACCCCCAGTTTTTAGTGCAGTATTTACAAACTACTCTATCTATCTATAATTTAATTTTTAATTTCTTATACAATATTAATTAATAGGTGAACGTTTAATTTTGAATAATAAAAATATATTGCGTGACTCGATCGGTACTATAACTTTATGTATTCTAAAATAATGTATAAATTGTTGATGAATGATGCTACTGTATGTTCAGATTGGATTCAGATATGGTTCCTTGGTGGAGGACTTCTTCACTGGCTACCGTCTCCATTCTGAGGGATGGAAATCAATATTTTGTGATCCTGAAAGGCCTGCATTTTATGGTGAAGCTCCAATTTCACTTCATGATGCAGTAAACCAAGTGAAGAGGTGGGCTGTTGGACTCCTTGAGGTTGCATTCTCAAAGTATAGTACATTAACCTTCGGAATGAGGAATCTTGGACCTGTCATGAGTCATTGCTATTCACACTATGCTTTTTCTCCTCTTAAGTCAATTCCCATCACTATATATTCCTTTCTTCCTCAGCTGACTCTCCTAAACCGAATCTACATCTTCCCAGAGGTACGTATCTAATTACTGATTAACTTGGATTGATTTCTTTCTTGAAAATTTTTCATTTTTTTGGGATCTATATGTAATTTGTTGTGAAAGAAAACATAGGGTGTAAAGTTTAATTTTTTGAAAAATTTTGAAATTTTCATGAAAAGAAACAAGAAAACTCAATCCAAGTAGATGGAACTAGTTTTAGTTCGTTGTATACTTATGCTCATATAAGAGGAATAACTATATGTGCCAATTTGAAGTGTAAGGACTAAAATAAATGTGCCCGCTAAAAAATATTTAGCATGTGATGACATCAATTTTATCCTGAAATAAGGGATATTAAACGTGTTTTAGCATGCATAACTGGAAGATCACCCAAGTTCAAGGAATCCGATATGAAATCTCTTTGAGCTTCAAGGATTAAAAAGTTTCCTCTAAAGAGATATCTTATGACCATGCATGTTGGCTGCAGGTTTCAGATCCATGGTTTTTCTTGTACATATTTCTACTTCTTGGAGCCTATGGACAAGATTGCCTAGATTTCATACTAGCTAAAGGTACAATGACTAGATGGTGGAATGAACAAAGGATATGGCTCATTAGAGGACTGACATGCTACCTTTTTGGAACCATTGATTACTTAATGAAACAACTAAGCTTTTCAACACTTGAATTCAATGTGACAAACAAAGTAGCTGATGATGAACAAAGCAAGAGATATAATGAAGGGAACTTTGAGTTTGGAGTTCCATCACCAATGTTCTATCCATTAGCAACTGCAGCAATTATCAATTTGAATGCCTTTTGTAAAGGTTTCTGGCAAATTATAAAGGGAGAAAACATGGATGGACTTTTTTTACAAACTTCTATTGCTGGTTATGGAGTGTTGAATTGCATTCCAATTTATGAAGCCATGGCACTAAGAACCGATAACGGGAGGATGCCAACAAAGATTACCATTATTGCTGTTTTTCTAGCATGGGGTCTCTATTTTGTGACTTCCTTCACATTAAAAGTATAAAGTTTGGATAAAATGTGCCTATCCTCTCTCTTATACACGACAATGTTATATTTGAGTGGCAATAATTTCTTTAGATGATTCAATATATGATAATTAATTATTCGATAACTATTTTAATAAACCTTGTATCTTTTGTCATATGCTTTAACAGTTCTTTTTTTTTTTTTTTTTGTCTAAATTGCATGACATAGACATGATTTTAGAAGTTGATATTATTTAGGTGGGAGTGAAGACATTTGACAAAGTAGTAGCTTCCCAAACTAATGGTTTGGGTAGTGTATGGCATTGACTCTAGCTGTCAATCTTGACAATTTTATTTATAAAATAACTTTAGATTTTTACCCATTTTACAATATTGTCAAGAATAAAAAAGTTATTTTAAAATGCAATAAATTTTGGATTATTTCTCCAAGCTTACAAAATTTCGAATGTTTAGGAATTTTCAAAAATTTTATAAATTAAATAAAAATGTCTACCAATTCGATGGGTCAAAATTCTTTATTTGCCTCAGTAATGATGCTTTGGATCATTGTCTTTCCTATAGTTCATCCTTGGTTGCTGAGCAAAGCTCTTGATATTGGGTGGAGATTAAGAATTGCAACTATTAATTTTATTATATTTAAATATAACCACTCTTTCCCACAATTTTCTCCTATTTGTTTCTCTCTTCTTTCTCATCTCTCTACGTCTAAGGGTGCTCCTAACTAGAGTTTGGGAGTTCAATTCTTACGTAGTGCAGCGTTTTACTCATTTTATGAGGTTTATTTTTCTCCTTTGGTATGATTTATAACTTTGTCCTATGTTGTATTTGATATGTGTTGTCTTTACTAATAATGTTATACATCTTATACTAAAAAAGAAAAAAAATTAGAAAGTACTTGCGGAAGTACATTGCAATCCCTGAGAACACTCTCGGGGGGTCATTGCAACTGTAGTGACTACTCTTGGGGTTTGCAATGCATTGCTCGGGAACTTGGGGTTGTAGTGAATCCCCAAGACTAGTCTTAGGGATGCAACGCTCCCCCGAGTAATTATTTATCATATAGTCAATAATTATTTTCTATAAAATAATTATTCAACTATACAATAAAAAATTATTCATTACATGTGAGTTCTCATCTATTAGATTAATCAAAATTCAACGGTTGAAAATCCGATCAGCATGTGCTGAAAAAAGGTAATAATTGCACATAGCGGGATTGGAACAAATTGCAAGGAGCATATTTTTTCTCCTCTCTTTAAATTGAATAATAATAAAAATTATATTAGGAAATACTTTAGATTTTTTAAATTAATAATCTATTTATTTTTCATACTTAAAAATTTAAATGTAATAACTTTTCTTTACTATTTTTTTAGAATATCTAAACATAGCAGTGTAATCTACTTCAAATCACAATTCACAGATTCATTTTACTAGTATTTAAATTTCTATAAATTATTTTCTTTTACAGTCAATCAAACGATGCCCTGAGAAATTTTGATGGAAAAGCAAAGATTGATGTGAATAATGAGAATGAAATAATAAGAATTCACTTGCTACTGCCCTTTTCTTTCTCTTTTTATTTTCCTAAGATATATACCATTATTATTTTACTCAAATGTTGCATTCCAATTTTTCTTATTTCTTGTCCGAGGACTCTATGCTTGATTTGAATTCCTAGATATATTAAAAAATAAAAAAGTAAATTTGTAATCAGTTGTCATCTAAATATTTTGATTTTTGTCATTACATCCCTCTTTCTATAAGCTCTTAGATTTATCATTCAAATATTCTAGTCTTTTTTCAATTTTACTTCTCATTTTAAAAGTATCGAATTATCTACCTAAGCTTAGTTTCACCCTTAGTACGGGAAAAATGAGGGCACTAAAATTATTGAAGTTTGAAAGTAAAATCGGTAGTTTTCAGTAAATAGAGGGCATAAGTACAAAAAAATTAAAAGAGAAAGTATAAAATATTGATGAACATAAATACAATAAGAAAAGAGAATTGATAAGTGCAATAAGTTTTTTTGCAAGGGCAGTGAACATATTTCACTTTTATTCTTGTTATAAACTTACATACTTCTCTCTCACAAAAAAAAAAACTCTCTACCTTCTTTATTTTACTTTAAATTAGAATTTATTAAAAGTTAAAAATTCAAAATAGATTCTCTATTTGATTTAAGTTTGATAATTTTTGAAGTAATTTTAACATAATTTAACTTATCGATTTGAGTGAAATTTAACTAGGTTCTAGCGAAAATCCCTTCGGAACTTCCTTAGGGTCTGGTAACTACTAAAGGTGTAATTAGAGATTCACCAAGACATAGTAAAGCTCCATCCGATCTTCTTTTTTATGAATTTTATTTTAAATTGTATTTTTTATTTTTCCATTTATAAGTTTCCATATTCGAATTAAAAATGTAGGTGTTTTCAATATTTGAGGCCCTTTGTTGGTGGTGAAGAAATTTCAACTAAAAAAAAATTAATTTTTGGCTTTCTGTAAAACAATTTCACATAAGAAAATCACACTTTTTAATAGAAGAGGTAATTTACTAATCTTTTGTTCAAAATTAGTTGAAGAAACCCTTCAAATATGTTTCTAATTTGATGTTTTAAATGAAAGATTTTAGAGAGAATAGGAATGAGAGAGAAATAGGTATTTTTGTAAAAAAAGGCAAAACAAAAATATATTCATTGCATATACTAAAAACTAGTTGTGGTTATGAAAAATAAGGATTTATAGGCGCATGATTTTTTTTAATAGACACAACATACATATCTCACTTTTATCCATGTCATAAACTTACATATTTTTAATCCTAAAACTTGGGATTTTGTGACATTATGCTATGGTCATCTATAATTTTTTTTTTTTTTTTTGTGGCCAATGTTGTTCGTCAACGTTTTACGACTTGGTTAAATGGCCGTGGCCAGTTTTCAAGGGCAAATGGTCCATAAAGCTTTTCTTTTCTTTTTTCTCCCTCCAAAAGAAACTTTTCTTTTATTTTTTTCTCTTCTTCTTCTTCTTTGGATCCTGCTGTGGTGAGGAACGTGCTTTATTCCCTGGCTGTTGTGATCTGATGGCTGGGGATGTACAGGGGCATATGGGAATTAAAAAAAGAATAAAATATGATAAAATAGATAAAATTTAAATTTCCCTCCAACTTCCCTCTTCCTCATCATTATTTTGAATAGACCGACGTATTAAGTTTCCAATTGGTGCACATAATGGCTCAAGGAAAGCATAAATAATGTTCAGTCACTTTATTTTGATTGTTTCGCTTCTTCCTCTCTTCATCCCTGTCTCCCTCCCTCCCCCCTCCTCTCTCTCTCTCTCTGCAACCCAAAGAGTTTGAGTTCAAGAAAGGCAATATCTTTACCCATTATCCTACAAAAAACCACCGACTAATGGCCAAGTTTCAATTCTGCTACAAAACCTCAGCAATCGTGAAGGTGAATGAAGTGCTCCAACAGTATCCCGATGGCAAGAAAAGGCTAAAAGCGCTCGAAAAAGTCAGTTTTGATTGCCTGAGTGTGCTCCGGCTAACAAGTTTGACGACCAAAGTTACAGAAATGCTCTACAAACAGTACGACCCGAAAGGTGAGACTTTTTTGGTAAAGGATGACTGGATGATTAAGATTTTGGAAAAGGACATTGGCAGAGTGTACAAACTCCCAAGCGCAGCAAACTCCATCGCGATTGAAAAAGGTAGAAAGGCAGCAAAAAGAGAGGCTACCCATTCAAAAGAAACCTCAGACTCGTGCCTTCAGCGAAAAACTACACCCCGGTGGAAGACATTAAGGATATGCTGTTGAATTTCTGGGGGATAACCACTCCTCTACATGGTTGTATATTCTCTCAGCCATTAGCACAATGCTCGTGCCCAAGAACTCCCTAATAATCAATGTTGCACATTATGCGAAATATGTGGAAAATGTTGAACCAATCGTAAGCTACAATTGGGTAGGGCATGTGCGAGAGTTCTTATTGAAAGGGATGGCTTCATTTTTAAGAAAAACAAGAAGAAGCCTGCCTCATGGCTAGAAAGAAACATGCACTTTTTGTTGGGTTGGGTTTATGGTTTATTCTAAGAATAATTATTTACGTTTACGAATAATTATTCACAACGTGAACTAGAGTTGTTCATTATTTGGTTCAAACCGAAAAATTGAACCGAATTTTTTATTTTGGTTCGATTTATAAAAAAAATTGTATAATTCGATTATGTTTTTAGTCTCAAATTTGAAATCGAAAGCTAAACTGAAAATTTGATATATATACATATATATATATATATATATATATATATATATATATATATATATATATATATATATATATATATATAAATACAACTATGAAGTAAGTTTATATGTTTAATAAAAAAATATTTCACTTAGAAGTACTGGTAGGTAATAGTAGAAAGTTGTAAAAATAACTACACATGTTTATTATTATATATATTTGAAAACAATAAACTCTCATTCTTATTTTTTTGTCATTCTAAATAAATAAAGAATTAAGTAAGAAAAGCCCCAACATACTTGCACGATGGATGAAAAAATTAAAACTTTAAGTACTAGTTTTTAAAGTTACTTAAAAAAATAAGAAAGAAAAGAAATTAAATACTTAAATAACTATGAAGTTTTGAAGGAAAAGGAAAAAACTTGAATCCGCCCAGTGAGAATACCTACCAGAAGGGTGGAATAATTAAAATTTTAAATAAGAAAGAAAAAATCAAATATTTAAACAACTATTATAATACTAAAATGTTCCTAAAATAAACTAATTATACACTAATAAAAAATATTCTTAAAATATTATCATGACCAAATCTTCAAGAGAAAAAAATGTATTGTAATATCCAGTTTAATTTCTTTTTCATACTACTCTCTCTATCCAAAATTAAATGATTACAACATAAACTATTCATTTTAGTAAGCAAAAAATATTTTGTCAAATATGATAGCATAAATTATTCATTTTGTATAAAACTAGTGACATTTTTTCATTAGAAATCATCAAAAAGAGATTAAGGTACTAATTTTTTGTTGATATGTTATACTTATCATTTTTTTGCACTGAATCTTATCAAACTCTTGTGTTTCCCAAGCCCATCACCTCAAAGAAAAATTTTTTAAATTAAAAAAGTCATTAATATTAAAAGCTCAAAGTAAGTTTATTTTAATTGTGATATTCTTACACTAATTCTTAAAGAAAGTCTTCACTAAGAAAAATATAATATATTTATAATAAAATCATGGTGAATATTAAAATTTTTCTCCCCTTTCTTGTATCTCTCTACTCCTAAAAAATAAATAACTTACAAAATAAAAGATATTAGTATTTTATATTAAAAATCTCAAAGAAAGGTTTTTCTAAAATTAAAAAATTCTTAGATCATTGCTCAAAATTTTTTCAAATAAATAGTATTCTTGATCCACAAAAGAAATCATAGTTTTATTTTACTTTACAAAAATTATTTATTTCTTTTAATCCACTTGATGAAAAGATCAAAAAAGAAAATACCTAAAAATCATCGGCCATTATATTTTATCTCTAATGCATTATAAAGTCATGCTTGTTTTGATGCAAAATATTTTAATAGAAAATTAGGCATTTTTGTCCTTAAATTTTAGCATATGAAATATAAAATTAGAGTAATAGATATCAAGGGCTAAATAGATAAATATTTTTAAAATTATTCCCTCAAAGAAAAAAACTTTATAATCAAAATGAAGTTGTTAGAATATATGAATCTTCAAAACCTGTCAAAAAAGTAAAAACTTGCTAATTTTTTATTAAAAAATTGAAAATATAAATTAGTGTACATAATTTAATTAAAATAAAAAATGAAAAGACATGAAAAATGTAGAAAGAGAAAACATGAACAAAGTAAATATGAATAACACAAATTAAGGGATTTAATGGGGAAGTGAGGCTAAGAATTGATATTTTTAAATTTAAAATTTTAAATTCTAATCAATAATAAATTTTCTCTCTAATAAAAAATTTTAAAATTCTAAAAGATAAGAATGAAGACTCCAAAGCTTTTAGAGGAAGAGAGAGAGAGAGTAAAAGTATATATAATAATTTTTGTAATTTAAAAGAATAATCTCCATGAGAACCTGAGTTACATGTTGCAGGCATATTAAATTCGTTTGGGATTTTCTTGTAAATATCATATTAAAGTTATTGTATCAATAAGCAGTAACTACATCAATTAGACCCATGTCTATCTTTTTCATGTACTGTCAAACTCATAAGGTATCAATATGTAATAGCATCAACTACAAGTAAATATGTTTCATTATAAGCAACACCTGGTATTTATGAAAACTCGTGCCACAACTCGCCTCTTATATCTTATAACTTCATTATTTTCATTTCATTACCGATACTCATTTGTAACATCACCTTTATCAAGTGAATTCAATTCTGATTGAATTACAACTCGCCCCTTATTATTAAAGTTCCTGTATAAATAAGCAGTAACTACATCCATTAGACCCATGTCTGTCTTTTTCATGTACTATCAAACTCATAAGGTATCAATATGTAATAGCATCAACTACAAGTAAATATGTTTCATTATAAGCAACACCTGGTTTTTATGAAAACTCGTGCCACAACTCGCCACTTATATCTTATAACTTCATTATTTTCATTTCATTACCAATACTCATTTGTAACCTCACCTTTATCAAGTGAATTCAATTCTGATTGAATTGCATCTTTCTATTTTAGCCAATCATTTCTATGTTTACATTATTCAGCTCATGTTGGTTCAAGTTCCTTATTATCCCCTAAAGTATCAAGAGCTATATTGTAGCCAAAAGAATTATCTACAATTATTTCGATCCGATTTGACCTTCTGCTAGAAGTGATATAATTGATAGAAATTTTCAAATTATTCTCACCATTTGTAGAAGTTTGGATCTTGTCATCAATTTTCTATTTTTCTTTTTGTTTAATTTGTTCCATATGATCTAGTTGATCAAATTAATCTCCTTTCTTTTGAGGGTTTTATCTTTAGAACTAAGAGGTCGACCATGCTTTTGGCATGTTTTAGATTCAGCAGCTATAGGTGTTGGATTTGATTTTATGGTACTTTAATCCTAATAGGAACATCTATAGTTGGGATATGCAATTTAGTTAACCCTTGTAGAGTCAGCAAATGTATTAGGCATTTAATTTTCTATTCCCTGCAAATAAATTAACTTCTGAACTTCTAGTTTACTCATGCTTGTGCGTGGATGATTTAATGATGTTGTCCATAAAAGCTCTTTCTTTTGTGGTTTAGTTTCTCTCCCTAATTTATGAAAGAGAGTCTCATCAAAATAACAACCGGTAAATGTAGCAGTAAATACATCGCTCATCAAAATTTTGAGATACCTTATGATTAAGAGATATAGTCATATCCAACATATATCATTAATCTTCTTTGGAGACCCATTTTAGTTCTTAGATTTGGCTCTATTGGAACATATACAACACATTCACTAATTCATAAGTGAGATATATTTGGCTCACAACCAAAAGCTAATTGTAAAAGGGAGAATTTTTTATAAGTAGTTGTTCTAATATGCACTAGTGCCGCAGGATGCAAAATGTCATGTCCCGATGCTGATATAGGAAGATTTGTTCTCATTAAAATTGGTCCAGCAATCAATTGTAACCTTTTAACAAATGACTTAGCTAAATCATTCTGAGTGTGAGCATGAGCTATAGGTTGTTCAACAGTAATGCTAATTGACATGTAATAAGCATCAAAGGCATGAGAAGAAAATTCAGCAGCATTATCTAGACAGATTCTTTTAATAGGATAATTTGGAAATTATGCTCTTAAGCAAAGAATTTGGGAAAGTAATATTACAAATACCAAGTTGCGAGTTTGCAAAAAAAAAACATGAGACCATCGAGTCAATGCATCAATTAAAATCATGAAATATCTAAATTACCCACATGGTGGATGAATAGGTCCACAAATATCATCATAAATCTGATCTAAAAATCTAGGAGATTAAATTCCAACTTTGTTGGGGAGGGTTTAATAACCAACTTCCCTTGACAACATGCAACAAGTGAAAATTTATTTGATTTCAAAACCCTCTGATTTTTCTATGGGTGATCATCTGTATTTCAATTATTCTGCATATCATGATAGCTACAAGATGAATTAAATGGCCATGCCAAATCACAAATATAGCAGGATAGGCAAACTTCTAATTTAGTAAATGATACACTTCAACAAAATTGATTTATGTGTAATACAAGCCAAAAGAAAGAGATGGTAGTTTTTCCGATATAGATTTCTTACCACAAGATGATATGAGTAATACACATACTCATAATTATTTTCTTCCATTGTCTCAACATGATATCCTTTCTAGTGGATATCTTTAAAACTTAGCAAATTTCTTTGGGATTTTGAGGAAAATAGTGCTTTATGTATATTAATAATTGTTTCTCTGAGTAATAATATACTAACTCTTACAGAGCCTTCCATTAACTTTGTAGTACCATTTGTGGTGTTGATATTTGTTTCTCCCATTTTCCAGTGAGAAAAATATTTCTCATGTTCCAAAATATTTTGTGTAGTTCTACTATCAATGAGGAATGTATCCTCAATGGCACTTTTGAATTCAAAATATGGAACAAGAGCTATCTAAACATAACAAAATATTTACATATAAATTCATTGACGATGAAGATCAAAATAATAACCTAGATTACAATATTGAAAAACATAAAATTATATATATGAGAGATAACCATAAAACATAAAAATAAAACTCTAGTTCTTCAGGACGCTTCCATCACCAATCAAATGATCAATTTTCATTCTGAATATTTGAAAAAATTTGTCACATCCACATGAGTCACATCAACATGAATATCTTCAAGATCATCATCATCATCATCATCATCATCATCATCATCATCATCATCTTGAGTTTGTTGGGAAGTAAAATTTGCTTCGGCATTTTTTGTCTTTCTTTTTGAGTGATGGTAAGGCTCAACAAGATATTCTATCGTAGGACAAGTACAAGACTAATGACCTTTCATACCACATCGGTAAGATTTATCTTCATAATATGCAAAGTCATGTCCTTCCCTTTTTCTTTCTCACTATTTTCATCCACTTTTGTTGGTTAATATTGTTTCACATGACTAGTGAATTTTTGTCCATCATGATTGTATGGATGATTTATATTTCAATCGTGTACACGTTTGTGACCACGGCCTCTTTTAGGATTAAAACCTAGAGTTCTAACAGCATTCACTTAAAGGAATGGGGTAGAACCTATTGATCGAGATTCATGATTTTTCATCAATAATTTATTATTTTTTTCAATCACAAGAAGATAAGAAATTAGTTCATAATATTTCTTAAAATATTTTTCTCGATATTGTTGTTACAAGACAATATTCTTGGCATGAAAAATAGAAAATCTTTTTCTAAATGTCCGATATCAATGACATTTTCTCTGCACAATTTTAGTTGAGAAGTAATTTTGAACATAGTGGAATTATACTCACTGAAGGATTTAAAATTCTATAGTTATAAATGCATCCAATTATATCGTACTTTAGGTAGTACAACCATCTTCTGATGGTTGAATCATTATTTCAAATTGTTTCACAAAATGAATGTATCTTTTGTGGTAAGATATTATGCCTTTAAATCTTTATAGAGATGATGGCAGAGACAAATCATGGCTTTAGTACGATTTTATGATGATGATATATTATCCTCTACAATGGTGTCTGCCAGACCCATTGCATCAAGATGGATTTGAGCATCCAGTATTCAAGACAAATAATTTTTACAGAAATATTAAGAGCCAAAAATTCAAGATTGGTGAGATTCGCCATAGAAAATCAAAATTAGATAGAAGATTACCTTCTTTATCTTGACTGCAAACTTCAAAGAGAAAATCTAGAGGCAAAAAATCGGTAGAGACTCGTGATGATAATGTGTTGTAAAATTCGATTGCAATTGGCGCAACACTAACTTTATAATAAAAATGAAGAAGACTTTGAACTATAGCATAAGAGAGAAAGAGAGAACTCAAGAAATATAAAAACTAGAATTTTATTGAGAGTTTTTCACCATACATCCACTTACAAGCTACTTCATAAGGTCTTATTTATAGAGTTAGATGTGACACTTCCCATCATATGTTATTAGACTCATTTATTTCTTCTAATTCTATAACTCATATAAGTTACATAACTTACCTCATATGATCTCCTATATTCTCTAAGATAATAGATATAAGGGGGATAGTTGTTTATAAAGGATAGATATTATTACATTGTAACCCCTAACTTTTCATATTCCATAATTTAGATGAATTATCTGTTGGAATGATGAACATTCATAATATTTCATAATAATTATAATTTAATAATTTCTTTTTAGTTACACTACCAAAAATTTCCCAAAAAGTTGTTTTCCAAATTTAAAATAGAAAAGAAATTAGACAACATGAATCTATTATCAAAAAAGAAGGAAGAAAGACCTACATATTATAAAATATTGTGAATGCCTATTATTCTAAGAGATAATTCATATAAGTTATGAAATATGAAATATTACAGATTCATATAAGTTATGAAATATGAAATATTACAGATTACAAACAAAGTTGTAATATCTATCCTTAATAAATCACTATCCTAATTACCTCAATTATCTTAGAGAACATGTGAGGTAAGTTACACAGGAGCCTGCTAATGACCTATGATGAGAAATATCACTTCCAACTCTATGAATATGACCATATGGAGTAGTTTTTAAAAGGATATATTTTGAAAATTCTCAATAAAAATATTAATTCTCTCTATTTTCTCTCTACAAGTTTCTATCTATAAGTCTCGCACCAACAAATTTATACCACATTATATGCATGAGTTTCTATTGATTCTTTGCCACCAGTTTTCTTCTTTGAAGTTGCAGTCAAGATAAAAAAAGCACAAGACTCTATCTTCAAATTTTTGGAATTTATAATTAAGGCACAAAAGGTACTTCTTTTACTTAATTCTATTCGAAATGTTTATTCTTGATATTTCTAAAAAGAGGATGCTTGATCATATATATGATACTAAAATTTATCTGGATATAGTGGTTCCTAAAGACACCATTCAAAAAATACTAAAGAATCAAAGTCACTTGATTACTAGCAAATTTTGGAGGAAATAAACAACTACTGGAATATGATTATTATATAAATGTTACTTATAATTTGTTATAAGTATGACTATGAGATTTTATGTCTATCCATATGCAAAATTCAATCATGTTTAGAATTTCTCCTCAGTCAATGTTATAAGGAGAAATATTGTAATGACGTGCTAAAGAAAGATTTCCTTTTTTTCATACCTCAATAACATGCTCCTGTATTAGCAATATCGAGAATAATATTTTTCAGAAGTATTTTGAACTTATATCTTCTAAGATTAAATGAGTTGTTGATAAAATATTTTGACGTCCGACCAATTGATTTTATATCATTCTCCAAAGTGAATGTCATTAGAACATATAATTTATTTATGAAAGGAATTTTGGTCGCAAGCATAATTGTAGTAGAAATGAACAAAATAAGAATAACTCATTAAATTCTCAATGTATAGATACTCAACATAAGTGAGAACATAATAAGAAGGGAAATGAAATTAATAATTCTAACTTGTTATCGATGTGATATAAAATAATTTTTTACGTACTTT
This sequence comes from Rauvolfia tetraphylla, assembly GCA_030512225.1. Lineage (NCBI taxonomy): Eukaryota > Viridiplantae > Streptophyta > Magnoliopsida > Gentianales > Apocynaceae > Rauvolfia > Rauvolfia tetraphylla. The sequence continues at coordinate 1,766,741 of JAJQKT010000053.1, forward strand.
TAGTATGTCAAACACGTTGTGAATCTCTATCAAGTATCAATTTAAAAGAAAAGAAAAATATTATTTTACTTTCCCAAATTATACTATTGATAGTAATAATGCTAGTATCAATAATATAGATATGACATATACGAGTGTAGCCAATTTATTTTAATATCCGAAGGAAACTTTTGGTGTTTCTAATATTGATAGAAATTTTCAAAACATTGAACTATTGCTTTTCTACTTTCTATTATTTTGTGATTTTTGTTTGAAACTAGCATACTATGTATTTATATTCTAGTATTAGTATATTACTTTAGTTTGGTTTAGATTCAAGAATGTCATAGACACAATGGTTGATGGTGCATATTCGAAATATATGTCGAAAGTATTAATAGTAGTATAAAGTTTTTGAAGAACTAGATAATCAAGGAATCTAGAAGAGTTAATTGATTAAAAACTCCAAAAGAGCTAGTGGATCTTCACTTAAACTTCATAATTCTTCTTATAGTTTCGTAGAAATTTTTGAGTATTAATGATATTTTTATTATATCAAGACATTGGATGGATAGGTTCTTGAGATCTTTGCATTACTATTATGACTTATAATAAATGTCAATTGTAAATACTATCATTCTCCTCTTTTACTATATATTATATAAAATTTACAAAATAGAGATGCAATCATTGAGTAAACTTTAAGTTTACTGTCCTAAATAATATATTAGTCAACATAAGTGGTTGGACCACTCCAAATCATTAAAATATGAATAATAATTAGAAATTTATGAAAATATTACAGAATCAGAAGTTTTCTAATATGGCGAATTTTTATGTGCTACTTGTTTTACGTATAAATCTTATAATTATTACTTGGGATTGAATGTGTTATTTTGAGATGAATATGAGAAATTTTTAGTTGATACATCAACAAATAGTTACATACATACATACATATATATATATATATATATATATATATATATATATATATATATTACAATTTGTAGTTTACAATTAATTGATAATGAGCTTATATTTTACATCCTCCCAATAACACAATTTGTCCTAATAATACCAGTTATATTGAGATAAATATTAAATATTTTCCAGAATATATTCATGATGGTGATTTATTATGTATTTATTACCGCTTTTTTCGTATTTTCCTAACGTATTATAAATACTCATCTTTGTAATTGGTTTGTGGTCAGAAAGCAAATCATGTCTATCTAAGAGTTCACATCTAGGATTTAGAACTGTGCTACATATATTGTTCCAATATAATGTAATGAGATATGTTCTTAAAGAGATTATTAAATATATTTCGAGCGAATCTCAAAGAGGAGATTCATAACTGTTAATTTTGAATATGTTGTCTCCCAACATAAAGAGAAGAGACCATGAAACTATATAAAGATATTAGTTTGTGTCTCAACATTATCTTCTATTTTGATCATCATAGAAGATATCTTGAACCAAAAGTTCAAAGGATAATTTATATAGCTAAGCATATTAACTGACCAATATCTAGTAAAAAATATTCCTATTACATTTTATGTCCTTGAAGGATAATCTAATACTAACAATAAATTTAAGACATAATTAAAGCATGGTAAATGAAAGGAGTAAATATTAAGATGGTCATATATGTTAAGTAGAGTAGATATAAATTTCAGTAGAATTTATTTCCAAACATGACTGGTGTATTATTTTCAGAGGAAATTCATGTATCTAAAAACTATAACAATAATGAGATATCAATAAGATTGGGAACCACTGGAACTGTACAAGTATAAAAAGTCAAATGATATTAATATACATAATATGTTAATTTAGAATGATGATTTTTTTAATCGAAGTTCGTAGACTTGAAATAATAAAGTTTTTATGAGGAATATGAAAAATTTGAATGATTTATAAGTACACTTGAAGTGTATATGAATTTCCATTATAAAGTATACACATAAAGTGTATAAGTATATTTGCCTATAAATTACAAACTATAAAAAGTGAGCATTTACTATGACTAATGGCATAAGATTCCTCGTAAGTGCCTGGTATTGATTACGAAGAAATATATTTCTAGCGGTGAATATAATTAACAGCGTACGATATACTTAAAATGCAGTTATCATTGTTGTCATTTGATAATAGCATTTATATTTGAAGTATCTGATGGACTCGATATGCTTGAAGCATATAAGTAGATTGTTCCTATAGAATATAATAAGATTATCTTAGTAAATCCTTATTGAAGAATGATCGAGTATATCTATGTATAAAAAAGTCTTTGCGTATTTATGCTAAGTATGTGTGTTTCTTTGTGAGAAGATATTCTTATTGCACAATTTGTTGATTAGTTTAGTGCTCTTTACATTAGGGGGAAAAATCATCAATAAAAAAAATGATATTATTTATGACCTTCATTATATTGATAAACTGGAAGTTTAAACGATTGTTCATTTCCATAGAATTGCAAATATATTATAATATATTTGAATTCCTATTTAGATAGATGTCCTAACAAGACAAATATATGAATTCTATATCTATATGTTTTGAAGTATGCTTGAAGCGATCTCTTGTTTTCTAAAATAAAATCATCTAAAGAAAGTATGATTTGATAATTAAGATATTTTTCCTAAATATTTTATAAAAGCAAGTATTGTTTTGTAACTAAGGGTGGGTTCTGAAAAATTAATATTTTGTTTTGAATGCTTCACATGAACATGTCACATCAATAGTCATTGGATTATTACACAACATTTATAACGAGATATTGAAGAACTCTTTAGTATCAAATTACCATAGCTATGCATCGTTAGTGCATCTACTTGCTTGTATCCAAATGGATTATCTATTTTAATTCTTTTCTACCCAATAAATTTTGAGGTGATATTAATCTTTCCCTTTAATATCTCAATGAAATAGTTTATCTTGAATTATTGAGAAAATACAACTCTTGTTGAGATGGATATACAATGTATGAGTTACCTATACAATCTACAAACACCATTGTTATTTATAGACATGTGTTGATTATAACAGCTACTTCTTTGACTCGTGTGGAAGAAATAAAAATTTATAAAGTTAGTTGAGAATATGTATAATCATGATTAATGTATTATTATATTCGAGATAATCATGTATCATCTGATAAGAAATTTCAACTATATTATTAGATGGTTATACAGTTTGAAAATACATCAAAGGAGATACGATAAAATATATTTTCATCGAGGTTCTTTTAACTTATGAACTCCAAAAGAGATGTGATATCGATGTGTAATAAATTTTATCAAGTGATAACTTGATAAATCTATTCACTAAGATCTTATAACAATATTTGATTAGAATGCGTCCGTTAAGAAATCTCAAAAGATTATCTCAAGATTTTTTTATTTGATTTTTAACAAGTAAGATTTAATAAAGCATATTCTTTATGTAATAGACATCTAAGAGAGAGATTTGGTTTGTTTATCTAGTATGATTTTAATGAGACATATTCTTTATGTAATAGACATCCAAAAAAGAGTATTATGAAATATTATGACTGTTTATTATGCTAATAAATAATTCATCTAACTTATAAAATATGAAATGTTAGAAGTTACATTTAAAATTATAACATTCATACTTTATAGACTATTATCCTCATTACCTCTATTATCTTAGAGAATATGCTGTTAAGTTATAAAAGAGTTTATTAATAACTTATGATAAAAAATATCATTTAAAACTTTATAAATAAGATCATATAGAAATCTACATGCTTCCTTCTATTTTCTTTTTATTATAGTTTTTTTATTTGTTATTTCAAATTTTTTTTTTTACATAATTCTCATTCCATTGCGATCTGCCATTTTCATTCCTGCCGTTCTCAAAGGCTCTCTCCATCCCAACCAGCCCTTAGGGAAAAACTCTCCCCTTTTTCTTGTCGTCTTTCTCTTCTCTTCCCCCAGCATCATTTGCATTTTCTTTGCTTTTCCTGCTTCTCGGAGTCTTTTGCTCCTGCTCCTCCATTTTTTTCTCTGTTTTGATGGATCTCCTCTTCCTCCTTCTCTGAGTGTTTCTTGGCTGAATTGACTCCACCACTTGCGCATCAATTTGCAGCCATAGATTGAAGTTCGGATTTCTTGCAAGCTGATGAATGGGTAAAGGTCCACAGGAATTCCAAGGCACCATCGACAATTGGGAGGTTAGATTTGTTAATTATTTTGTTCTTTTCCATAATGTCAGTTTCATTTTTCAATTTTCTTGTTTATTTCTATTAGTTTTCTGGTTATGGATTTTGAATGTAAATATGGTGTATAGTCAATGCTGCATATTTTTTGGAATGATAGATTGGTTAGCTTTGCAGAAAGTTTAGACTTCTGGAATCTAAATTTGTTTTTCCACTAGAGCTTGCTGAATCTAATTTCCAGGAGTTAAGAGTCTATTCTGATGGCAAACATGAAATTGGTCTTTGATTTCGAGGAGAATTTGTTTGCTTCTTTTTTCTGGTTACTGAATAAAATGTGCTGAAGAACAAGAAAACAGCTTGAAAGTATAGAAGTAGCTCCAGAAAGCTACTGATAGGGAGAGAATACCGTCCAGGGTCACCAGGTCAGAAAGTATCGGGGTTATCGACTTGGCTTTTTCCATTCTGTTTTAGAATGAATGACTATAGGTGAAGTGATAGTCCTGCTTCTTCATGCTTATCTTGCTTTGTTCTAACTGTAAGGAAACTTTATTATTAGCTCATTCAATTCAATGGATGTAAAGCAACTAACTGACAGATGGAATTAAATGACAAATAGTTTTCCATTTTTTTCCCACTAATCAGCCTCAAACTCTCAGAGTGGCTTAAGCAATTTGTGCATTCAATTCAACCTCACTAACCTATCAGATCATGGTGTTAAATTTGAATAATAGATAACTGGTTACGGGGAGGCAAAAATAGGAATTGGATTACCATATTTGTATTCAATTCTCCTGATCTTCTATGCTCTGTTGCTTTTTACTTTAGGGCCTTCAATAAGATAATATTTTTTTTGATGCATAAGGATGGGACTTGAACTTTCTATTCTCAAAATGAGCAATGTTCTAGCAGAAATCTTATATTTTATATGCTTGAATTAAGTTCACTATTGCTGACTTCTGCATATGTTTTCACAATGGGGACAGACTGGGCAAAATGATCACGCATGGCATGCGTGACTGTCCAACTTGTTCATCCTCTAATTGCATCAGTTGTTGTTGTTGTTATTGTTTTTTTTTAAATAAAGTTAGAATCAGTATATCTCATCATATAAACCACTGGATCATCTATTCACCTTATTTGTGAATTAAATAATTGAAGCAAGACTAAAAACCTTAGCAAGGAAAAAGGAAAAGGAGGTCAAATTTTCTCTTCCTTTCCACAAATGAATAATGAACTGATTTCTGTAAACTCCAAAGTTGAAATGCTAACATCGAGTATAAACACAGGCTGACTTACCTAGAGAGACAGAGAGAGAGGTTGACTGATCGAGAAAGAGAAAATGTATCTGAAGAAGCCCTTCTGGAGTGATAACTTAGAGTCACAAACTCCATCAGAGTCACCAGTGGCTGAGCTGGTCAACTCACTTGACAAGAAAAGGGTGTATCGAGAGGTCACACTTGCTCTTCGTACTGGGCTTGGTAATGCTCGGGCTGAGTTTTCATTCATCCGAGTTCGCGGTCTCTGCAGTATACTCAAATTCCTCCAACATGTTGCTGAGTTTGACACTACCATCAACATGTTCTCTCACACGCAATCCATCCCTGATCTCCAAGGTGCCTGTTCCTGATGATTGACTGTCATATTAATATGTATTGTATATCTTGTTGGAGAAATTAATGGAAAAAATGAATTTTAAAATGCTAGTACGACATTACTTGATTTGATGAGTTGGATTAATGAAGTGTTGTTTTGTTGTTGCATAAAATAATAGTGGTTCCGGTGCTGTTTCAATATTCATTAAGAGACATGGAGGATCAGAGTTTGACCAGCTTGAATCATATATTTGGTGTCGAACCTATAAAGATGATAAGTCCTTCTACAGATGCCGAAGTTGCTCTTGCACTCAGAGTTTTGGAAGGATGCTGTCTACTCCACCGGGATAGCACTGATTTAGCCCATAGACATAAGGCAGTTCCGGTAATTAGTTACACTTACATTTTCCTTTCAATGGCAAGGAGGAGGAAAGAAAGAGTTCTTCAACTTTTCTTTTTGGTATATCCAAATTGTGATGGTTGATCAAGGAACTGTGAGGTCTAATCATCAAGTTTTTTTAGCTTCAAGATAAAGGCATCCTATGGTAGTATTGAGGAATAGTGATTCTCTATGCTGGACCATGATACTATTAGCAGTTGGCCCTCTTTCTTTTCCTTTTTCTTCTTTTATTGGGACAGTGACCTTTGAGCTTTCTGAAAATGTCATTGTAAAAATTACTTTGCATTTGGTTTGTGATTTGATGTTCTGTTGCAGTTGTACATGTGAAGTATATCAATAATCCTGTTAATTTCATATTGTAATTTTCGCTTTTTTTCTGTCCATTCAGGTTTTGATGAACATATTATCAAGCCGTGGAGTACTTCAGCAAGGCGCATGCTTAGATGCTTTAATCTCAATAATGCTGGATTCATCAGCCAATCAAATGGTAAGTACTTTATGTGCTCCAGCTTCATATTGACTTGGAGGAAAATAAATGCCATATTTGATGGCCAACATATTTGCTGAAACTTACAGCATTGTAAAGAATCCTATCTTAGGTAGTTCAAGGCCACCAGAAAATAGAAATAAACCAAGACTGCAAAAGGGAAGCTAGTGATAGTTCTTCTTTTGCTGGTTAAGAGAAACTACATATATGATATTTAGTAAATTCTTGGGAAAATAAGAGATTTATTTATCTATAAGTACTAAGACAATTACATTCCATTGACAACATGACCTATTGCATTGGTAAATACTTCTTGGTCAATGCCACAACTTAAATATAGCTGCTAGTTGTTATTTATTTTGGATTTTTCTCCATACCACAGTATCATTACTAATCAGCATATGACAAGCTTATTTAAACAACAGTAGCATCACTGATTTTCCTGAACTTAGGTAAATGTTGTATAGTTCCACTGTGTCGATGAGGCCAATTTAAGGATCCAAGTGCTAATGTCAATAGAAACATCCTTCTCTTCAATGTACATCAACTCCTTCGTTCAATTTAGAGATAATGGTTTCATCAGCGAAGTTTCCTGCATTTTTGACCCACTAAAAGAGCTTAAAGACCATAGATGGATAAGTGATTTATAAGTTCTTCATTGGAATCACCTAACTAGCAGTTATGGTTTTATAAAAGAAAGCACCATAAGATTGAAACAGATCCAGGAATATGCTTATGAAGCCTACAGCGTGGAACAGAGGCATCTTTGGGTATCATCACACAGCAGCAGACTTGATAGAATACAGCCTAGGGCAGGGTCCAGTTTCATTATCCATAGACAACTAAGGATTCAAATTAAATTCACTGTTCATCCTTCTTATCCGCCGTATTAGACTCTTCTGAGGCCATTATCTCCCTTGATTATGATAGGCACTTTATTATAAAGAGGAGTCCAAACTGCAACTTGACACTGCTAATAGAACGAAGGATGCAATTTGCTGAAGGATAATAACATGAATCTAAACCATTCTGAATCTTCATTTAGATCTGAGTCCATATTAAAGACCTAAGCTGCAAGAGTGTTTTCAAAGCACTGCTAAAACACTTCCTGTAATCCAATATGTGTATCTTTTGTCTCAAATGGTCTAGATATGCCTAACTATAGGCGCTTAATTCCTTATTTCTACTATACATAAAACCAGGCACCCATCTTGGGCAATAAACATCTCTCTGTTTAAGCTTTCTTCCCGAGTTCTTAAAATCGAGAATTCCCCTAAGAATCCCAGAGATTCAATTTCTTCATAACTTGTTTAGGAAGCATAGGATAAATTGCATACTACCCTGCCAAGGAAAAATAAGTTTTCATAATCTAGTTTGCATTTGGATTGGTTTCCGAATTGAAAAGTTTTCTACTCTTTTCCGAAAAGTCAACTTTAGACACGCTCTGTCAAAATAGTCAGCAATAGACCCCACTACATATGAAAATATTTCAAATAACAATTCAAAATGCACCCCTAGTTTCTGCTGCCATAATCCATGACTTGCCAAATTCCTTATTTTTAGGGACCCCAAGATTCTTATCTGCTAATTCGTTTTTCAATTCCCAAGGGCTTGTAAGTTGAGAACTGGAACTAATATGCCTCATTTTGGGTTCTTGTATCATTTTCTTTCTGAAAGCAGACGAGGGTTACAATTTAACTCTGAGATTTTAAGTCCTAGTTGTTCTTGTTTATATTATCAAGTGATGCATACTGGCTAATGATATGTATCAGGATTTTGAGAACTGCAATGGCATTGAGGAAGTTGCTTTACTGATAAGAGATAAACAAATAGAGGAGAATCTAAGGTACTTTCTCTTACATCTCAACATTATAACATTACTTGTCTAATTTGTTCCTTCTCAGCATTGATGTTAAATGTTTAAATAAACATCCTTCTCTCCCTGGGAATGAAAGAAATCAAGATTTTTACATGGGATAGCTTTTAAGACTCCTTTCTTTTAAGATGATGGTTTCGTTTAATTTGTGTCTCTCTAATGTGAATTCCCTCTCAGAGAAGTGTTCCTATTTTCATGTTACATTTGTCAGCATTGAGTCTGTATCCTGATGCCAATTCCAGCAACTGTGTAACCTAAACTCAACTCTTCTCAAATGATTTTGACTCCGAATACTTTTGGATAGGCTCAAATGTGGAGAATTCTTGTTGCTTCTTCTTGGCCACGTAGATGGAAAGGATAAATCACCCATGGCGACAATACATGAAGATGTAAGGCGATTTCTGGGGGAAAAATCAGCCTCTTTGATTTGGGCAGCCAGTCAGTTCGACTCTACTCTTGATCCAAAGGAGAGACCAACAGCCCTGCATATTCATGCTCGCAGAGTTCTCGAATCAATTGACCTTTACTGAGGAGCATTGCAGGGTTGATTTCATCTGTTCCATCTCCGTCCTGGCCTTCATAAGGGGTAGTGTTGAGCGTATCTCACTAAAGGAACAGTGAGATATTCTTTGAAGGCCATAGAAGGGTGCTTGAAATTATCTCTGGTTCTTGTTCTTTAGGCACTTGCCTAACTTGAGTTGTGCACATAGAGTAATAGCTCTTTTTCAAGCTTGATCTTCTTCTTGATGTCAAATGATGTCTGTAGCTTTGTTACTTTCCTTGCTTTTTGGATCAAAAATTTAAAAGAAAAAACAAGAAGATTGACTCGTATTTGAAAGCCAAATAACCCACTCCACCAAAAGGGGAAAAAAAAGGAAAAATTGAAGAATGCCTATTATTCCCTGTGCAACATTAGAAGCTCAACCATAATATTCAGTGGACAATTGCTTCAAGTTCAAAATCTTCAAAATCAGTAGCAAGTGCAGTAGTAATTTTCATGTTGTTCTAGCAGTTCCCTTGAAGTTGTTAACACATAAGCTAACACAAGCATCTAAATTTAGCAAGGGGATTAATAGACGCTCTCTTTTTCTAATATTTGCAACTCTTCAACTCCTTATTTTTAATCTTTACTTTCCCTCTCAACAGTCACAATCTCTCTCTGCTTTTTGAAGATTACCTTTCTGAGACCAAGATTAAAGCGAATTAGTCCTTGACTCATTGAATTTTTTGGTAAGAAAACAATCCTTCTCTTAATTTGTATTTTTTTTTTGCATCTGAAGCTATTCTGGAATAAAAATCCGGGAACCACAACTAACACCTGGGTGCCTGATAAGGTGGGGCCCCAGGTTGATCTTTGGGAGCCCATTCAATGACCACCCGAGAGGCAATGTAAAATCCAGCTAAACTGAACCAAATAATTCAACCAGAAGCTGAGTTCCAGCTGAATTTTAAGAAAAGAAAAATAGAGATAAGAGAATAAGTCGAATTTGGGAAAAGATTGTGTATAGATCGAAGGAAAAGAGGAAGGAAACTATCAAAGATTGAGAAAGCTTCTGAATACAATTTTTTGGGCAAAAAGACACCTCCAAAACTATAAAATTAAGCTTATATACTAGGGTAATCACAACAGCAGTAAAATCCGCACCTTCCACGCATTGCTTAGCTAACATCACCCCAAAATCCACGTCTATAGTTGCATTTCTGCATTTCACGTTGAAGAATAACTGTGCAACGATTTTCCTCTCCTTAATTCTCCACTGTACACGTGGCTGGTTTGATGGCGTCTGTTACTGCACTAGGACGCATTCACATATTGAGTTAATTAACTTAATGGAGCTATTCTCTTTAAATGACGTCGTGTTACTTATTCCTTCCTTAACTAACTTAACCGACTTCCAACAATTCAAACCTCCTCCTGTTCTTTCTGTTCTGGGACATAACAGTCCCTTCACCTTAACAATAGCCTTGACCTCAAGGCTTAAATTCTGGAAATTGAGCCTTGATGAAATTTGCATCCTCCCAAGAAGCTTCTTCATTTGGCAAATTGGACCATCGAATCAGCCACTGCACCACATCCATGTCTTCCTCTTGATCAGCCTCCTTCCCAATAGTGTAGCTGGTTCTAACTTAGGCTGTCCATCCTCTCCCACTATAGGTAATTCTTGGAACACCACGACTTGGTTTCCCACTTTTCTCTTCAGTAAGCTAACATGAAAAACTAGATGAATCTTAGCATGGGGTGGAAGCTTGAGTTTGTAAGCTATAGAACACACCTTCTCCAACACCTCATAAGGTCCATAAAACTTGGATGACAGTTTTAGATTTTTCCTTACAGCCACATAAGTTTGTCTAAAGGGTTGTAACTTCAAATATACCCAATCTCCCACCTCGAAAGTCCTCTCAGTCTCTGTTTATCAGTATAAGTCTTCATTCTTTGCTGAGCCTTCTGCAAGTTATCCTTCAAAACAGATTCAGTCACCTTCCTGCCAGCTATATGGGTTGCCAAGGCAGCATTGCTTCTCGAGGTATAAGGTCCTAAAGCCAAAATTGGTGGTTCATATCCATACAAAGCTTCAAAGAGAGTCATCCTTGTGAATGTGTGGAATGTGGTGTTGTACCACCATTCAGCCAGGGGTAACCACTCTACCCATTTCTGTGGCCTGGCACTTGTGAAGCATCTCAAGTACATTTCCAATGTTTGGTTAAGCCTCTCAGTGAGACCATCAGTTTGGGGTAATATGTAGTGGACATTTCCAACTTAGTACATCCCGCTCTGAACAATTCTTGACACTATACTTTCTAGTAATCCATGAAGTTTATAAACATGCTCCAAGAACAATTCATCCACTTTTTAACCAGTATAAGGGTGAGCAAGAGGAATAAAATGTTCATACCTTGTCAACCTATCCACCACTACCTGTATAGTGTTCTTCCCTCTAGATTTAGGCAATCCCTCCACAAAATCCATGGAGATATGACTCCATGCAGTCTAAGGAATAGCAAAGGTTGCAGCAGCCCAGAATAATGTATCCTTTCATCTTTATTCCTCTGGCAAATATTACACTTAGGTGTAAATTTTTGAAGCTCCTCCCTCATATGGGGCCAGTAGAAATATTGTTTGGCCATTTGATAACAAGCACGAACTCTTGAATGCCCTCCTTGAGAGGAAGAGTGCAATGCTTCTATCAGTTTTCCCTGATACCTTTTCCCGATCCAACATATATTCTTCTTTTCATTTTTTAGACCCCATCTGATACTTCCATCCTCCTTTTTGGTCCCCTCCCACTAGAAAAGCTGTAGTACACTTCTGGGCAAACACATCCTCATCATAACTCTCAATTATCTCCTTAACCCACGCTGGTGTCACTACTGAGGTAACACACAACTCTTCTTTCCTTGATAATGCTTCTGCCATCTTATTTTCACTACCTCTTTTGTATTGTGTCTCATAGTTTAATCCCATTAGCTTAGATATCCACTTGTGCTGTTCCACAGTAGTGATCCTTTGTTCCAACAAGTACTTTAAACTTTGATGGTCTGTTCTAATTATAAAATGTCCCCCTTCCAAGTAGTGCCTCCACTTGCTGACTGCAGTTGCTAATGCTAGCAATTCCTTCTCATATACTGATAAACTTCTGTGTCTTATCACCAGATATTTGCTCAAGTATGTAATTGACCTTTGATTTTTTATTAGTACTGCTCCAATTCCCACCTCACTTGCATCACTTTCTAACACAAAAGGCTGAGAAAAATCTGGCATAGCTAACACTGGAGTTTGACTCATAGCTTTCTTCAAGGTCTCAAAAGCTTGTTCTGCCTCTTCAGTCCACTTGAATTCTCCCTTTTTTAACATCTGACATAAGGGTTTACTGATGCTTCCATAGCCCTTAACAAACTTCCTGTAATAGCCAATCAATCCAAGGAACCCTCTTAACTGTTTAACCGATTTTGGTTTAGGCCAATTGAGCATATCTGCCACCTTCTTAGGATCTGCTTCCACCCCTGCCTGGCTAATGATATTGCCAAGGTATTCTGCCCTTAGATGTGCAAAGCTGCATTTAGACATTTTAGCAAAAAGCTGATGGTTCTTTAGCAATTCAAAAACCTTCATGAGATGTGTCAAGTGTGTTTCCAAGTTAGGGTTGTAGACTAGGATATCGTCAAAGAATACCAATACAAATTTCCTGAGAAATTTTGCGAAAACCTTGTTCATCAAGGACTGAAACGTGGCAGGTCCATTGGTTAACCCAAAGGGCATAACCAAGATTTCATAAAGTCCCAAATGAGTCATAAAGGTAGTTTTGGGAATATCACTTTCTGTAACTCTGATTTGAAAGTATCCTTATCTGAGGTCAATTTTTGAGAAATACTTAGCTCCGTTTAGCTCATCCATTAACTCATCAATGATTGGGATTGGAAACTTATCCTGCACAGTAAGGATGTTTAATTACCTATAATCCACACAGAACCTCCAGCTACCATCTTTCTTTTTAACCATTAGTACTGGTGAGGCAAAGAGCTATTACTTGGCCTAATGATCCCATCCTCCAACATCTCCTTCACCATCTTTTCTGAAATACCTAAGAGGGGGGGGGGTGAATTATGTATTTGGCTAATTATCGCAAAATTAAACCTTTTATGCTTTTAAACCAATAACAAATTATATAGGCAAAATAGAGACAGTTTAAAGAAAAGTGATGAAGAAGGCAATAGCAAAGAACTCAAGCAATTTATAGTGGTTCGATCCTCAAGATCTACGTCCACTACCTTAATCTTACACTTAAGGATTTCAAACACTCTACTATTATCTCAGGTTTACAGATTACAATAGAGGCTCACCACACTATGGTTTTACACTCACAACCTCTACTAGTAACTTTTACAATGCAAGGCTCACCAAACTCAATGGTTTTATATCTCAAACAACCTTGAATCACAACTTCAAGGATCACCCTTATCTAAAGGATTTTATGTTATCAAGATAACCTTGCTAGAGCTAATTGAACAACAAATTGATAGATAAAGAAGAGTGTGTAGATATTACCACTTGTTGGTAGATGTTTACACAAAGTTGTACCTTCACACTTTGATGCCTTTTGAATAGTCAATTGAATGCACAAGATAAGAGAGCTTTGAAGTTTTCTAAAAGCTTTTGGAATACTTGGAGTTCATAAAGATTCAAGAGTTACGAAAAATTCTGAAGTTTATAGCTTTTATAGATGTGAAAAATCAAATGCAACAGCTATAAAACGGCTAGTAACGGCTAGTAACAGTGAAGTTCGGACGTCCAAACTTTCTGTTATGCATCCGAACTTGCGTCCGAATTTTACTATGCCAAGATGTCTGGAAAAGTTTGGACCTCCGAACTTTTCCTCATGCGTCCGAACTTGTGTCCGAACTTCTCTGGAAAAACAGCGACCATGCTATTAGAGAAAGTTTGGACATCCGAACGTTACTCCATGCGTCCGAACTTGCGTCCGAACTTCTCTGGAAACACAGTAACCATTTCCAGAGTTTGGACGTCCAAACTTGCATCCAAACTTTTCAAATTCAATCAAATCATCTGAAAATCATTGTTGTTATCATTGAAAGCCATTTGCAAGAATGGACACATCATTTTGGCAATTTTAAACATAAAAACCATTACAAAAACACTTTGATTATACAAGATCTTTTCAAGTTCATTTGAGATTTCAAAAACATACTTGTTATCACAAGGTTTGTTGAAAACCATTTCAAAAATAAGTTTTGTGCTCTCTCATGCATTCAAATGAAACCAAGACATACAAGTGTAGAGTTTACATAAGAATGTACCTATTTTAATAATTCTACACTCTAAGTCTTCAATGCCTTCAATCATTTTGAACATACTCTTCAAAAATCTTCAATCACATTTGGGATATTGAGTTGTTCTTCCATTTTAGCTTCAAGAAAATAAGACTTCATGCTTCTCAAGTCATCAATCCTATCACTCAATCATACAAACACATTAGTCCTCATCAATATTTGTCATTATTCAAAACTAATCATAATTACATGATTTGTCCTTAGGGCTAACATTTTCAATCTCAGATTTCTAAAAATAAGGGTATCTATATGGCCTGATTCTGAAAGGTTGGGCTCCTTCTATTAGCGTATGTGATGTTCATGCTCCCTTAAATGTGGTAATCCCTGATGTTTCTAAAAAATTTTAGAATATTTCTGTAACAGTTGTTGAACCTCCCTAGGAACCTTCCATTCTTCCTCCATTTCTTCCTCCTCCATTGCTTCCATGTTCATTAAATGGCCTATCAAAACTGGTTCTCCACTGGCCATCATTTTTTGTAGTGTCTGGGTAGTCACAGAATGTAATTTGATTTCCTCTTTACCCCATTGTAACCTCACCTCCTCACCATCTCTAGTGAAATATAATTGAAGAGATTGGAAATCAATGCTATAGAGCTTACTGGTTTCGACCAGTCTGCTCCCAAAATCAGATCACTGCTACTCAGTTTGAGAATTCTAACATTATGTTCAAAATCCTTTTCTCCCATACTCCACTTAAGCCCATTACAGACACTTTTACTGACCATGGCAGTTCCATCAGTTATTGTGATGATCACTGGTTTAGTAGGACCTTTCATGAGGTTTAATTCTTCCACCAATTGGCCATCTATAAAACTGCAACTACTCCCAGTGTCTATGAGTACTGAAATCATTTTATTCTTAATTTTTTCCCTGATCCTGATAGTACCATTCCCTACATTCCTAGTCATAGCATTCATGGACAGTTCTACCCCTTCTTCTGGTGCTTCCTCCAATTCCCTATCCTGAGATTCATGGAGCATTTCCTCATACAGCAGAAATTCTTCCTTCTCCCCAGACTCTTAACTCCTCCACCAACACCATATTCAACTGGTTCTTGGAACATATATGATTGGGGCTATACTTCTCCCCATACTTAAAACACAACCATTTTCCCTCCTATGCTGAAATTCAGCAGCATAAATCTTCTTAAAGGCCAAGGGATCTTTCTGGAAAGCCTTTGGAGGGCATCAATAAGGGTAGCTGGTTTGAACACTTTCAATAAGTGTCTCAACTCATCCTTAAGTCTCCAAATGAATACTGATACATAGTATGCCTCAGTGGCTAAGGGCATCTGAGTCATAACCACTGCCCTTAACTCCTCAAACTTATCAATATAATACTCTAAAGTCCTTTTTTTAATTCTATTAAAATCCTCCATTAAATCCCCCCTATCTGGTTCCCCGAATATTTTACAAGCTTCCCAGGATATTTATTCCCAAGTACTATTGGGATTAGCTCTCAAGAACCCCTGCTTCCATGTATATGCTCTCCCCTTTACATGCATTTCAGTAATCCCCAACTTTCTATCTTCTTTTATGCCATGAAACTCAAAAAACCTTCTGTATTTACCTCTCCATTCCCTGGGACCCTTCCCTTCCCATCAAAATAAGGAAATTCAAATTTAGGCATGTAAAACTTAGATCCCACCTCCCTCCTATAACTAGAGCCCTCTCCTACAACCCCAATCCTCATATTAACAGGGCTTTGAGCAAAATAAATATCCCTCTCCTAAACACTGGATCCACTCTCATTTTGCTTTCCCTCCCTAACTTCTAACGTCTTTTGTATTTCATGCAAGGACAACATAATAGAATCCATATTAACCGTAACAATGGCTAAGACATTGGTATTACCTTCAATCCTCTCGTTCATGAGTTCAATGTTTCTCTCTATTGAATCCAGCTGGTGCCCATGCTCCTTGAAAGTGAACTCCAATGACCCAAACCTTTACATCTAGACTTCCAAATGGCCATGTAGCTCCTCAATGTCTCCTTCCATCCTTTGCATGACCTCCTCATTCTCTTGATTCTGGGTGGTTGACATTTTTGTTGCTCCCTTAGGATCTCAACTGCTCTGATACCACATGTAAAATCCAGCTAAAACTGAACCAAATAATTCAACCAGAAGCTGAGTTCCAGCTTAATTTTAAGAAAAGAAAAAATAGAGATAAGAGAATAAGGCGGATTTGGGAAAAGATTGTGTATAGATTGAAGGAAAACATGAAGGAAACTATTAGAGCTTGAGAAAGCTTCTGAATACAATTTCTTGAGCAAAAAGACACCTGCAAAACTATAAAATTAAGCTTATATACCAGGGTAATCACAGTAGTAGTGAAATCCTCTCCTTCCACGCACTGTTTAGCTGACATCACCCCAAAATCCACGTCTGTAGTTGCATTTCTGCATTTGAGGTTGAAGAAGAACTGTGCAACGTTCTTCCTCTCCTTAATTCTCCACTGTACATGGTGAAACCCAATGGAGCATCCAAACAAATCGTAGTTTTTGAGGACAGTACCCAAAGAATTTGTGATGTTGACAGTGTAGAAGTTGACATGACAATCACTGATCAGACAAAACTGGTAAATAAATCAACTTGGATGGGAACTAGGGATAAGGATTATGGTAAAAAAATCCCCTTAGAATTGCACACCTCGTTGGAGCCGTTTCGACCAAGGATGTGCAATCTTTATTTGAAACCCACTGTTATTGTAGCTAAGCAGACCCATCATGAGCTACAACAAGCCCAACTAGCTAATCCAAAATGCCAAGCCCAAGCCCAAACTCAGTATAGAGGAAAGAAGAGAGCCTGCTTTCCGACCCATGTTGACTACAAAAGGCCTAAACTCTTCCCATACCCTTTTAAAGAGTTCGAATTTGTCCTAGAACTCCCACTTCATATAAAATTCTTAGATATGAAATTGGAATTCAACTACCTGACTACTACTGGAGATCATAGTCAAGATAGACATACAACCACAGTTGAAGCCGTGACAAACAATTTACTAGTGCCAGAGCCTCTTGAAGTTGAAGGATATATTACAGAGGAGAAAATCACTTTTATGAGAAAGAGATTCATACATGTCAAACGAGTAGCAAGGAACAAAGTTGCTCAGGAAAGGGATGTTTCACATATATCACCCACAATTGTGGAATTATCAGATGAAGATCAATCCTAAATATAGAGGGTCGAGGGGGCAGGCTGAAACATGCCCCCTCATGCACCATGAAGCTGTGTGCGTAGAACTGCTGAGGTTTAAATCGGTCTTTGGCAGTCCAAGCATTGAGATTTGTAGCATCAGGAAGTCATAATGGATTTAAACGAATGATGGAGGATACATGACTCATTGATTTAGGATTTGTGGGAGCCACCTTTACCTGGAACAAAAGAAGATCTTGAAAGGCCAATATTCAGGAAAGACTAGATAGGGGGTTGGTGAATGGTGAATGGAGAATTCTCTTCCCACATGCCACTATAACCCACTTCACAACTCCACAATCTGACCATAGACCCATTCTATTGGACACCAACCTAGTATGTTACAAAGGACTGAAACCTTTCCATTTTGAAAATATTTGGACAAGGGATCCGTCAACAGTAGACATAATTGATGAAGCTTGGAAACATGTTCACGGTTCTCCTATCTTTTGCCTCACAACAAGATTACAAAACACAAAAAAGCCCTCAAGACCTGGAATAAGATTGTTTTTGGACATGTCAAAGTTAAGTTGGATAATTTGAAATTGCAGGTTGAGATCTTACAAACTCAAGAATAGACAGAATTAAAAGAACTCCTAAAGAGGGAACATATTATGTAAAGGGACAAAGCAAGAACCACATGGCTTGAAGAAGGAGATGCAAATACCGGGTACTTTCATCTAACCACCGTGGTTCATAGAAGACATAAAGCTATTGATACCTCTTCAAAGCATATGAAAATTGGACAGCAGATTGGCATGAAATAGGACAGGAATTTGTAAAATTTTATGATCAAATTTTCTCTAGTACTCATCCTCCACACTTGCCAGAGATTACAAAACTTTATATGCCTGTTGTGACAAATGAGGAGAACATTGAATTGTGCAGGATTCCAGATGACATTGAAATTGAAAACAATCTTCAGCATGTCATCTGGGAAAAGACCAGGATTGGATGGTATGAACCCCAAATTCTACAAACAGTATTGGGGAATTGTGGGTAAACAAGTTTGCAATGCTATGAAGCACTTCTTCATGACTGGTTATCTAAATAGGGCCTTGAACCATACATTTATTGTATTGATACCCAAGAAAGATCATGCAAATAGGGTGTAACATTACAAGCCGATTTCTCTATGTAACATGGCTTTCAAAGTCATCACCAAAATCCTGACTACAAGGATTCAACCTGTTTTGGAATATATGGTGGCACCAGAGCAAGCAACTTTTATTCCCAATAGGTATATTACTGACAATATCATAGTGAATCATGAGATCATGCACCATTTCAACAAAAAGAAAGGAAAAATGGTATTCATGGCTTTGAAGATGGATATGGCAAAATCATATGATACAGTAGAATGGATAGTTTTGGAGAAAATTCTAGAAGCTCATGAGATTGATGACTAGTATATCAAAATGGTTTATTAGTGTATATCCATGACAACCTTCTCTATTCTTCTCAATGGTATCTTGTTTGGGTTTTTCATAGTGAACGTGGACTTAGGTAGGGAGACCCCATGTCACCCTCACTCTTCATGATGTTTTTTGACATGTTCACTAGACTCCTCCATAAAGTTGAAAGGGATGGAAGAATCCATGGCTTCAAAGTGGCAAGAACCAGCCCTACATAACCCATTTGATGTATGTCAATGATTTAATTATCTATTGCAGAGTTGAAATTGAAGAAGCTATGGAGGTGATGGAAGTGTTGAAAACATTTTGTCAAATGATTGGGTGGTATGTCAGTTGTGAAAAATCAGTGGTGCATTTTAGCAGTAATGTCAAGTTGGATCAAAGGTAGGAAATTTGTGAATTAATCCAAATTAAAGAGTGTGACCACAAGAACACTTATTTGGGGCTACTATTTTGTAAAAGTAGGTCCAAATCAAAGGCATTTCAACACATTATTGAGCAAATTAGCAAAAAATTAACCGAGTGGAAAGCTAGAATACTATCACAAGTGGGTCAGAGTGTCATTGGTGCATTCAATCTCAACATATTCAATGCAAACATATTTACTTCCTTCTAGGACTTGTGATAAGTAGGACCAGCAATTGCGAGACTTTTGGTAGGGGAAAGGCACGGAAGGCAAACGGAAGTTGCACTTGAAGGCTTGGGACTTCAGTTGTAGTCCAAAAGAAGTAGGGGGATTAGGATTCAGGAGGTCCAGAGATAACAATTCTGCATTTGTCAACAAACTAGGATGGAATTTGGAATGGAATTTTAATATGTAGACAATCCTTACTTAGAGGAATATGCTACAAGATTGGCCATTAATCTACAGTAAGGATCACAAGGGGAGAAAGTAGTCTATTTGGTAAAGTACCTAATTGAAAGCACTTGGAAAGCGTGGAACCAAAATCTTGTACAATCCATTTTCCCTCTTAAGGTAGCAGCAGCCCTACTAAGGATTATTATTCCAGACACCCCGAAACAGGACGGGCTTGCTTGGTCTCCCTCTACGTCAGGGGACTACTCTATCAAGTCTGGGTATATGGTAACTCATCAAGATAGATTTCAATGTAATTCTTATATTAGCAGGCAGAATTGGAAGTTACTTTGGAAGTCTAAACTGCATGAAAGACTAACGTCATCCTACAACTAGGCTACCATAAATCAAAACTTAGAAGATATAAGAAAGGTGAGTAGCATTCGAGGGAGGCACCACCTAAATATTGGTTAAAAATCAATTGTGATGCAACGGTGAAGAATGAAAAAATTATAGCTGCTTGTTTGCTTAGAAACCATAAGGGAGACATACTTAATGCTTGCATTGGCAACTTTGAACCGGTAGAACCAGTTATGGCAGAGGCCAAAACTGCAATCCAAGCATTAAAAATTGTACAAGATCATAGTTTTACTAAAGTAATTGTGGAAGGGGATGTAACAAAGGTGATTCAGACTCTTGCAGTAGATGATAAGGCTATTGAATGAAAAGGAAAATCACTTATTCTAGAAGGCAGGACTTTGCTCTCTCAAAATTGCTACTGGAACCTAAACTATGTACCCCACAACTTGATAAGCAGGCTCATAACATTGCACAATGGGCTTATTTTAATTCCCCCTATAGTTATATTCCCCCTGTAAAACTCCCCTACTGCTTTACATGATCAAGGTGGAACTGATGTTGTAACTAATTGTGACAGTAATACAAATGGCTAAGCCACAATTTATCAAAAAAAAAAAAAAGTTTGAAACATTGTGTGCCCAATTAGATTTGTAACTTTCACTTAGAAACATCTCACCCCTTAAAAAATTCAATTGCTCCAATAACTATATGAAACTTTTAACAATTTTAAATTACATAATTTTCACTAAAAAAATATACTGATCACCAAGTTTACCTCTATAACCAAAAAATAAAATAATCAAAATGTCTATAAAGTATTTATTTCGTTATTGTTTTTTTGTTCCTCTTTGTTTCCTTCTACCTTCTCCACTGCAATCCCTCTGCTGTTGGCAACATATCTTTACTAGCAGTGTTAATAACAACAATGGCACATGACTACTAAATTCATCTCCACCATCATTTTGTATACTTTTTCAATAGAGAAAGAAGATTTTCAACTATTTTCTTGAATTTCATAAAAATAAATAACTTACTAGACTTCTTTGCCAGAGGGTAAAGCTACATATATCTACTGTAATTATCAACAATAGATAAATAAAATCGATGAACATGATAAGATGTAATGGGTAAAGGTCCCATAAATCCAAATGCAACAATTCAAGAGATGTCCTAGAATGTTTTCTTGGGTCCAAAAAGGGTAGTTTACATGACTTACCCATTGGACAAATATAACAATATGTGAAGGATTACCATGTCGATCGTGCAATGTTGTTTGATCCGTCCATTTTCCATAGAAAAAATGACTTTCTTGAATAGTGGTGAGGATAGTCACAGATGATAGAGTCATCCTCTACTCTGCCATTGAGTAGGAGTTGACCTATCCACTTATCCTTAATGGAGAAACCAGTAGAATCCAATTCAAAATAACAATTATTGTAACTAGAAAATAGTTGAATAGAGAGTAAATTCTTCTTAATATCAGGAACACAAAAAACACCATTCAAAACCAGAGAATGTGAGGGAGTAGAGATGGAGCCTGTTTGAAAATGATTGATGGACTGCTATGATCCATTCCCAATAGTGATCCAATCCAACCGTGTAATGTTGAACCTATGAGAGAGGAGCAGTAGAATGCTTTATATGATGGGTGGCACCAGAATCTAGACATTAGTTTGGATTCAAAAGATTTGCTGAAGGAGAATTTGGCATTTGAGGATTATGTTCTATGTTCGGGCAAAAATCTATCAATGTGACCAAACTTGTTGCAAATCTGACAAGCAACAAAAGTATCAATTGAATACCTTCCTCCTCGGCCACACTCATGTACCCTTCCCCAGATTCTCTAGTTTGAAAACTGATGTTCTTCAGAAGTTAGATGATAGGTGTGAGTGCGTATTGCTTGTGAGTAGAGCTGTCCTTGGTGAGGGAGATAATTAGGAAATTTTCTTTAGAAGATGTTCCTGTTGAATAACCAAGTCATAAAATTCGTCAGATGAGGTAGTTTTCCAAAGATGCAAAAAACTGACAAATTCTTTGTAGTCAATCCTTATGCCATCAATAATGTACTCAATAAGTGTTGAAAAACGGGATTGGGCCTAATTTCACCCCCAAAAGGAATATTTGAGGGGGGAGGACTGTCCAAACTTTATAAGTCATTAATTGTTATATTAAGAAGTTAATGTGGGATCTCAACAAGCACCCTTCACACCCAAGTTTGGATATCTGGAGCATGAAGTCTGAAAATAAGTGGGTGGCCCAATATCACTTTGATACCATGCTGAAAAATGAGCTCAGGCCTAATTCTACCCCCAAAAGGTACCTTTGAGGAGGGAGGACTGTCCATACTTTATAAGTGATTAATTATATTAAGAAGTCAATGTGGATCTCAACAATAAGATCTGAATCAAAAAGATGAGATCCAACAGCAGTAGGATAATGAGCAAGAGACTTAGCATGGAGAAGATAATAGACTACTAGTTATTAGAGTCTTTCTTCAAGGAGCAGAGTTGATCACAGAGTATTTGAACATGAATTTTGGAGATGGGAGAGAGACCCCTTTCCAATAAAGTCCAAGCTTCAAGAGCAGTTGAACAAGACAATATATGTGTCTGGATAGAGTAAGAGAGAGTAGTAGCTTTAATTCAATTAAGAATGAGTTTATCAGTTTTCTTTCATTTAGTGGATTATGTTTCCCATCAGAAAGCTTAATATTCAGGCAAGGTTGAGAAGTAGACACCCAATCCCTCATACCATGAATCTCAAGGACATCTTCAAATTGGGATCGCCAGCAAAGGTATGTACTGCATGCCACTGGTGTAGGAAAGAGATGGGATACGTTAAAAGAAGCTGGAATTGAACTTGCAGCTATGAGTGGATAGAGTATAGACTCTGATACCATGAAGAAAGAAGAAAGAAGACTGTAGATTCTGGGGAAGGAATCGTGTATTCTCTATTGATTCATATATAAAATACATATAATGATACTGACCCTAACGAAAACTCTAAATATAGAAAGTATAAATCAAGATGATAAAAGACAGTTTAGATTAAGATGTGCAACAATCATAGAAATTAATATATTATAGATTTATAGCTCTAATTTCGTCCTTTACCACCATCATCTCTTCTTTTCTAGATCTGGTAGGTAGTTTTTAGATGCAGTGTTAATTGATGGCTACCATTTCCCCCCATCACGACTCTATTCTCTATTGATCCACTTCTACAACCCATCTCATTCTTCAGTCTAATCTTCCCAAGGAAGTTTTGGTCATGTAGGGGCTTATTATCTGAGACCATATTGGTGGAATCATTGCAGCTGTGGAAAGATCTTAAGGCCATGGTTGTTCTCCACTCCATGCCGAGGCTATCAAAGTTATTCTAGGGTTATATGTTGCAAACAAATTGGGGATTAATTATTTGCAAGTTGAAAATGACTCCCTCAATCTCATGTCCATGCTGAACCCAGAGTCTTCAATTAAGTGCATTAAATTATTCTACTCATACTTTATTTCACTTTCTTTTTGAACGTTCAAAGGTAGGGAAATGTCACTATCCATCTTCTTGCTAAACTTTCTAAGTGTTTTCCTTCTTGTCTTTGGCTTAGAGACTTTCATGATGGTGTAGTTAGGGCCTCTTTAGCTTGTTTTCTCAAAAAAAAAAAAAACCAAAATAAAACCAAAATCCCTTCTCTCTCCCCATTGTTCATTTCTTTTTCATTCTTTATTTATCTCTCTCAATAGATTCATTTTATTATTTGTACCTCTCTAGCATCCCTTGACTTGCAATTGAGTTCACAAGCTAGGAAACAGGGCTGCAGAGTATCATAGTTAACATATTAGTAAGATTTTGTTCTTAAACATGCTTGAATTCTTTTTCCTTCCTCCAAGTTGCCAAAATATATTTATTTTAATTTAGAATATCCTTTTTGTTTCAGCCAACAGTAGTAGTAACAATGTTTATATTGATGTAACAACTTCTCTTTAGTTTTCAAGCAACCATATACATGATGCAAAGCTAAAAGTTTCACCCTTATGCTAAAAGAAAAGGCAAAGGCAAATACTGTGATTAGCTTTTCAAACTTGGGTTTGCATTGGTGTTCTTTCTTTATGCAATTAATAAAGAAAAGAAAATATAGTTGTAACTTTTAAAGGACTTGATGCACGAACATTACATGTGAAATTTATGTGGAAAACAATAATTTCAAATTAAATAAAATTAATAGCTTATTACGTTATTGTTTCATTTATAATGCTAGAAATCTTGATATATACATTATTGATATTTTTATATGTATTTCATATATTTGCATAATTGACACCAAAAAGTTTAAAAAAAAGAAAAAACCATAAGGTAGATATGTTTTAGGTAGCTCATCGTGAAAACCTTAGATTTTTTGGCCTTTCATTTGCTTACAAACAATATAAAATCACTTTTATAAACTGTTACCTTGATTTTGATAGTGCATTATAGTTCTCCAGTGCTTCCCTCATCCTTTATTCAACTTTACTCTGACTCTTCTTTGTCTTGCAAGTTAATTAGATAATGTTCAATTTGTTACTTTCTTAACAGGGATTAACTAATTTCTATAGCTTAATATTTCTTTTTCCCCTAATGTTTCTTTAACTATGCTAATGACCAAATGTGGCAATTATTTCAATGAATTGCTGGTGGAAAATATATTAGAATTTGATGGATTTGTGTCCTTCATGTAACTACAAACTATAACTTACTCAATATTGATATTATTTTGTTGTTCTTTGAAATAATTATTCTCATACTTAATCCCTAATTAAGCCCGGCACTTTCAATTCAAAAACAATTTTAGAAGATTAATAGTGTTTGACTCAAAATTCCCATATTTTGTTTCAATAACGGGGCAATATAATCCTTACGTAAGGGCCATCATATCCAACTTTTAGGAATTAAGATATGTTTCAAGTGTGGATGATTATTATAAGAGATTCCCAATATATTATAAGATTCCCGTTCTTGAAAATCCACACCTTTCCAAACCCAGAAGACAGATGGAATCCTAGGATTCTACCTAAAGGCAAATACTTGTATGCATACCTCTTCTGGTTGATCCGCACCACACTCTATTCTCATAAGATGATACACACTAGCTAACAGTCCTCTGGGTACTACATCATAGGCGCATTGGGAGTGTAGATAATTGTAACTATATACACATAAAACGATAGCAATTGATTGCCAATCCCCAGACTTTATTTTTAAAGTATCTATTCCTTGGTAATCAAAACCCAAAGATCTTATGAATTCGCCCATACTTGACTAGCCAAGTAGACAAACGACCCTGCATCCTTTTTATCTCTCTCGCATTTTTATTTGTATAAGTTTTTCATATTTACGACGAAATTTATGAGGATTAGCCTATTCCTTGTTAAAGAAATCCTATCTAAGTCACTAATTCATGGGAAGATATTGAACTTGTTAGAACTCTTGATCTAACATCTCAGAATGCTTCATCAAAAGACCTTGTTATTGGACCATCCTAATGATGCATTGCTACGTTGTTGTATCTTTTATTAGTTTAATAGCTTGAGTTAGGCCCGGTCGCTTTAGGGGTTTTCCTTCACTAAACACTTGTCCAGTATATATAGTTGTATATTTTGATTGCTTTCTTCAATTAAAAGTTTTGAGGCAGTCCATCTCTAACTCTCATTCCTTTTTCATGGTACCAGAGCAGCTATCCTAGGGTTCATCTTTAGGGTTTTTTTTTTCTTCTTCCAACTATCATGGAGAATGAGGAGATCAAGCCGTCTAGTCCTTATTTCCTAAAAACAAATGAAAATCCAACCTTAAAGTTTGTTTCCCAACCATTGGTTTCAGGGAATTATTACTCATGGGCAAGAGCCATGGAGGTGAGTCTACAATAAAAAAACAACAAAAGCCTTTGTTGATGGGACTATTGCTCGTGAAGCCAAAGATCATCATTTGTTTGATCAATGGACTCAGTGCAACAATATGGTTCTCTCTTGGATTGTACATGCAGTAGATCAACCTATCGCACAGAGTATTTTGTTCATGAAAACAACGCAAGAGGTCTGGAAAGACTTGCGAAGCAGATATTCCAAGGGAGATCAGGTTAGACTTTCCAATTTACTGAAGGAATTTCATTCAACTCAGCAAGGTTGTTTGGAGGTAACAGACTATTATACCAAACATAGAATAGTCTAGGATGAACTTTTGATTCTGCGTCCAATTCCTGCATGAGTTTGCAATCCATCTTGTTCATGTGGTGCACTTAAGAAGATTCGAACCCATATGGAATATGATTGTGCAATAAGATTTCTCCTAGGAGTAAATGATAATTTCTTACATGTTAGATCTCAAATTTTATTAATTAATCCGCTGTCGTCTATTAAAGAGATCTTCAATATGGTAGTGCAACATAAACGACAATTGTAGCAATTTGAGTTGCTTGCTGTGGAGTCTTCTTTCATGCCTGCAAATAGTTCCAATAGTCTTCTAGTGTTGCAAGTCACTAATCCTGGTCCTAGGAACACTGTAGAGTCATCATAGAGACGCAATATTGTGTGCAATTTTTGTGGGAAGCAAGGGCATACACATGAAAATGCTATAAGAAGCATGGGTATCCTCCTAAAGGCAAGGGAAAACCAGCAACTAATATCAACCAAATTTCCTTTGGCACAAAGGAATTGTTGTTTGAAGTAGCAAGTCCACTAATTACTAAGGATCAGTACACACAATTACTAGACCTTTTGCAAAGTATGAAACCGACATCGTCTTCTGCCAATGCTTCTAGTTCCACGACAGAACATCCATTATGGCCTTCACTGTAGATCAAAATGGTAAGGATAATGGTAAGCTCATTGGCTCATTTTCATGCCTTGGGTTATTGATTCAAGAGTATCTAATCACATTGCTTGTTCCATCTCTGTTTTTTCTTCTATTCATAATGCTTCTCTTACTTCAATTCGTTTATCTGATGGAATAATTTTTCCTACAACTAAGAAAGGAACAGTACTAATATCTCCATTCTTGATTTTGACTAATGTTTTTTATGTTCCCTCCTTTAGATTCAACCTTCTTTCCTTGAGTCAATTGTTGAAGAAAACTAATAAATGTTGTCTTTCAATCTGGAATGTGTTTTCTTCAGGAAATCTATCCGTGGAGGATGACTGGATTAGCTAGAGAGATACAAGGCCTCTATATTCTTGAACAAGTTCGTCTACCCAATAAACACATTACATCATCTGTTGCTGCTATTTCACTTTCTAATTTACATTCAGATTTTAATAAGTCTTTATTATGGCATTATAGGTTAGTGTCAAATTACAGGATAAAAATTTTGGAAGACATTGATTCTTCTATTAAGTCTACAGACCATACATATTGTTCAGTTTGTCCTTTTGCAAAACAAAACAAAAAAAAAAAACTCTCTTTCCTCTACACACAAGTTCTATATCACACTGTTTTGATCTTATACATGTTGATATTTGGGGACCGAGAAAGGTTCACATTATTCATGGTGTCGTTTATTTTGTTACTATTGTAGATGATTTTAGTCGCTAAACTTGGGGTTTCTAATGAAACACAAATAAGAAACATGATCTTTGTTGCAAAATTTTTGCATATTTGTTGAAACTCAACTTGAGAATCAAATAAAAGCAAAATGATCAGATAATGGAGTGGAATTTCATATGCCTATTTTTTATAACTCAAAAGGAATTTATCATCAATGGTCTTGTGTTGAAACACCCCAACAAAATGAGATTGTGGAACGCAAGCACCAACATATTTTAAACGTGGCTCGGGCTTTGAAATTTCAGTCCATACTTTCTCTTGGGTATTTGACTTATTTTGTAGCGCATGCTATATTTCTAATCAATATCACTCCTACACCAATTCTGCAAAACAAAACTCCATATCAAAATTTGCATTAAAAAACTCCCTCCTTTCAATCTCTCCATGTTTTTGGATGTCTTGCATATGCTTACATTATCACAAGAGGAAGGTCCAAATTTGACCCTTGCAGCAGGCAATATGTTTTCTTGGGTTATCCTACTGGTACTAAAGGATATTTGCTCTTGGATTTCTCTACTAGAAAGATTTTCATTTCTAGAGATGTTTCTTTTTGAGAAACTATTTTCTCCTATTCTAGTGAGTCTCCACCACTGGCCGATTCTTTTGATGTTTTCCATTCAGACAATTTTTCCCCTTACCTATCATCAATCCTGAAGACAACAAGCCTTGTTCTCCTCCATCAGCAAAAGAAAATTCTGCTATTTATAATGATGTTAGCGGTTCTTGCACTATACCCACAGCCTCCAATTTCTCTGAAGAGAATCCGACTTCGTCTCCTGCTCCATAGTTTGCTCCATTAATCGCGATTGATTCTGTTCCTACCACTGATCCAGTAGCGTCCTCCTGTTCTCACGTTCCTCTCAAACTTTCGACTCGAGTCAGAAAATTACCTTCATATCTTCAGAATTATGCATGTAATTTATTACATAATCAGAATTCTCAGAGTATTACATGCACACCTCATACACTTGAGCAATCTCTTAGTTATCATAGACTCTCTCTTGTTCATAAAGCCTTTATATTGAATGTGTTAGCTCATGAAGAACCCAATTCCTATAACACTGTTGTTTTGCTAAAGGAATGGCGTGATATGATGTCTCTAGAGCTCCAAGCTTTGTTGAAAACAATACTTGGACAATTGTACCTCTTCCTCCAAGCAAGCAACCAATAGGTTGTCGGTGAGTTTTTTGAATTAAGCATAATGCAGATGGATCAATTGAAAGGTATAAAGCACGTTTAGTGGCCAAAGATTACACTCAACAGGAGAGTGTGGATTTCTTGGAAACATTTTCTCCAATTGCCAAGATTACTACTAGTCAAACCTTATTGTCCGTTGCCACTGTTCATCGTGGTTGGCATCTTTAACAGTTAGATATCAATGATGCTTTCCTCCATGGTGATTTGGATGAGGACATTTCTATGCACCCACCGCCTAAATGTTCTCTTCCTCCTAGATTTGGTTGTAAATTGAACAAATCCCTGTATGATTTTTGGCAAGCAAGCCAAAAATGGCATTAGAAATTGACCAATACTCTTTTTTTGTAGGGTTTTCGATCTGCTCACAGTGATCCGACCTTGTTCTTTGAAGATCTTTCACTGGTTTTTTAATAGTCCTCATTTATGTTGATGATTTAATTATTGCTGGAGACAATCTTTCCTCTATTCATTCCTTTAAATCTTTTTTACATACCACTTTCAAAATTAAAGATCATGGTAAGTTAAAGTATTTTCTTGGTCTAGAGGTTACTCGATCATCGCATGGCATACATTTATGCCAGCGCGAGTACACTCTTTAATTGCTTGAAGTAGAGGGGTTCCTTGGCAATAAACCTTTTCTACTCCAGTCGATATTGCTTATACTCCTTCAGCGGATGATTCTGCTTCCCTTTCTGATGTCACTTATTATCGTCGGCTTATTGAAAAATTACTATCTTACAAATACTCATCTGGCTATTAGTTATGCTATTTAGCAACACAGTCAGTTTTTGGACAAGCCCACTATTCTTCATTTACGAGCCTGTCATCGGATACTTTGTTATCTGAAAGGCTCTCCCAGTCTCGACTTATTTTTCTCTTCACATTCTTCTTTGGAGCTTCCAAGTTTTTCGGATTCTGATTGGGCAGGATGTCTGAACACTCGGCGTTCTGTTACTGGATATTGTATGTTTTTAGTCACTTCCTTGATTTCATGGAAATCAAAGAAGCAACCTACTTTTTCTCGGAGCTCTTCTAAAGCTGAATATCATGCTATGGCTTTAGCTACTTGTGAAATTATTTGGTTATTATACCTTTTGCGAGACATGGTATACCTCAATCTCGAGCTGTGCCCTTGTTCTATGACAATGATAGCACGCTTTATATCGCAACTAATCCAGTCTTTCACGAGCGCATCAAACAGTGTGAGATTGATTGTCAGCTGGTTCGTGAAAAAGCTTAAGCCTATTTGATAAAACCACTTCTTGTACCTTCTCACTCTCAACTTGCTGATATGCTCATCGAAGGACTTAGCTCTCCCTGTTTCTCCTTTCTCATTGCCAACCTTGGTTTGCACTCCATTTGTTCACCGTCCGACTTGTAGGGGGTGTTAGAACTCTTGATCCAATGTCTCAGAATGCTTCATCAAGAGACCCTATTATAGGACCATCCTAATTGTGCATTGGTATGTTGTTGTATCTTATATTAGTTTAATAGCTTTAGTTAGGCCCGATAGCTTTATTCTTCACTAATTACTTGTCCAGTATATATAGTTGTATATTCTGATTGCTTTCTTCAATGAAAAGTTTTGAGGCAGTCCGTCTCTAACTCTCGTTCCTTTTTCAGATATGACAAGGTAGGAGGCCTAAACTATAATGCCTACAAACATGGTGTGTTTTCCTTCAACATCTTCCACAATGTCAAAATTAGAAGCATTCTTGTTACCTAGATCTTGAAAATGAGTGGAATTTTTCGAAGCACATTGAACTGTAAGCAAGTTACTCTGCCAAAGATAACTGATGGTATATGTCTTTGTCATATTTGGTTACTTTGTAGTTAAATCTTGCCAACAGAGATATGAAAAGTATATTATAAGATATGAAGAAAATGAGGGGTTTTACCCTCTTTGGCCAAAATGGCACTAAAATGACCTTGTTTTGATGGGGTGTTTTGTATATAGTCATAACGTCTTTAGACGCATTCTGAAAAAGCGCCATCTGTAAAGCAATTTTGACCAAAAAAACTATGTAGCTAAATGACGCTAAATTGTTTAACGTCGTTGTAAAAGCAATAATGCCAAATCTTTTGACATTATTGCTAATGAAAATTTTCCTTATGATGCGGTGGAACCATAACAATTAGGATTTCAAGGCGCAACAACACCTATGATGCAAGGAATAATAGATTTACATCACGATTTAAAGTGTCTCCTTCTATCGTTATATTGTTCTGTGTTTCTTTTTTTATTACGATTCCGTTTCTATTGGGCACTGTTTTGGTGTGGGTAATTGTATGATTTATTTGTTTTTAGTATATTAGGGAATATATTTTTTTCCCACCTTCTCTCAAAAGGTCTTGATTTTTTTTTAAGAGAGGTCTCAATTATTTTATTTTAGGTTTTCAAAAAAATTTCAATGTAAATTAACTTGGGCCAGAATGTTTATGAGAGTAAAAACAACTTAAATCAAAACTAAAGTGGTCCAAAATGGAATTTAAAAATAAAAATAAAGACCACATCAACCATGACACCAGGTTCAACAAAGAGCTAATATTAAGGAGTTCCAAAATAAAGTCCAAATATTAAGGAGCTAATGTGTTTGAATATAGTTTAGTTTTAAGATTTTTATTTTGGATTTTATAAAATTTAAATTATTTGTGAAAGAAGATCTGGGCTCCATACTTAAAATTTTAAGTTTAGTTTTGAAATAAGATGTTGTCCAATCCCACAAATCAACGGCCTTGGCTAAGTTTGCAGTTTATAAACGAGTCTCATATGCATATATGTTATACCACTTCGTTAAAGTGTCCAAATTTTATAACTTAAAATTCATGAAGATCAGGTGGACCAAAATATTTTTCTTATTATAAGAATTGAGCTTTGCAAAGTGGCCCTAAGATTGAAAGACAATATGTTAGCGGCAATGGAGGTTGTAAGTCAAAAGAGCTCAAGGACTTTGGAATGATTCTCTGTTGCTAAAAAAGAAAGAAAATAATAACGCCACTCCTTATGGCATTATTATTACTTTCAATGCCGTCATTTTAAATAGTATCATTAAAAAAGATCCCATTACTTTTATTTCCTGACACCTCAAGACATGATTCTATATGGATATTAGTTATGCTCTAGTTTCATTTCCTATCATGGATTTCTAAAAATATTATTTCTTGATTATTAAATAATCCCCCCCTCCCGAAAAAAAAAGGAAAGAAGTTGAAATTCATTGTGTTTTCTTTAATACCATATATACAAATTCGAATTTGAAGATTAGCTTTTCAGCGAAAAAAAAAGGAATTTTGAGTCAAACTTTTAGAATATCCAACTTTTCAAAAGAAAAAGAAATTGATCGAAATTATAACCTTGTCTCAGATTATGAAAAGCCCTAATCCGTTACCAATATGCATTTCACACTAATAGTACAATTTGATTGATTGAATTTGGACATCTGTGTCCGAATTGATCGTCTAGACATTCTGTGTACTAGGCTACTAGGATAGATCAGTCGAATTTAGACCTCTACGTTTGAATTGGTCATCCGCATTTTTCTAAAAATTTAATAACCAAGACAGAGTTCGGACGTTTGAATTGGTCATTCGAATTTTTTTTTAAAATTTAATAACCAAGATAGAGTTCGGACGCCTGAATTGGAGATCTGAACTTTTTCAAAATATGTCAAATCACTTATAAATCAATTATAACAAATTTGAAATTATTTTAGATTCAGAAATATGTTATTTAAAAGCTTTTGAATATTAAGCTGTTAACAAACACTTGATAATTCAAGAATAATAAAAACCTTTTAAATCTTATAACGAAGTTAGAAAAAGTTCTGTACTACCACATATATTACTTAAATTCTACATATAAAAAGTGTAAAGTTTACAAAAATACATATTAGTGAAAGCAAACTTACACTCTACAATCATCGATCACTTGAGCTCATTTAATTTGTCCTTTTTTTTTGTCATTTGATTTGTCCTTAGTACAATAGCTTCTAGGAGATGAGACCATCTTACTTCTTTAACCAACAATCCTATCACACAATTAATATACAAATTAGATATCACCAACATTTGTTATTAATCAAAATTACATTAAATTTTCACAGGCTTCGTCTGGGGATACATTAATAGCTGATGATGTCGTTCTAACTTCAGTTAATCCAGACATCCGCAGTTGTGCAATAATTTATGCGGACTTGATGAGCTATTTCTTCTTTCCATTTACTGATACTTTGCTCAAAAGCTTTAGGCATATTTCTTATGTTCAGCTCTGCTAAATGAGTGACAAGTTCTAATCCGTCGGGTACTGTTTCAAGTCTTCTGCAGTTTTCAAATGTCAAGGTAGAAAGCTCCTTCAAGGCTTCCTGTTTAATCATCAACTTCTTTAGGGAATGCAAATTTGAGATTTCCAACCTCTTTAGTCTAGGAAAACCTGAAGCAGTACAATCCATGTCTTCCCCTTCAAAGGCATCATCCTTCAAGACTAGCACACGTAGATCAGGGAGTTTCCCAAGTACCAGCATTGGATCCTCCTTAAGCAGAGAACCACTGAAGATGATCTCTTGGAGATTTTTGGAGATTTCATCGAGTGATGGGATATGCCGTATATGCCCCTCCATGGATAAGGCATGAAGAGCATTGCACCACAGCAGTTGTCTAAATATAGAGTGCTTCTCTTCCGTATAACAATCGAAGTTCCGAACTTCAATAGAAGAATAGAGCATGCGGTACCGGGCAATCTTCATCCCATCTATGAGCCCTTTAATTTCTTCAACACTTCCTTCAGTTTTTACAGCCAAGTAGCGAAGATTTGTCAGCTTCGCAAGATGTTCGACATTGCACATCTTCGCAGAGAAGTGCTTCAGTGTTTCAAGCTCTATCAAGCTGTCCAATCGCAATTTACGACGGTCTGAAGTTCGGAATTTCTCGGGAAGATATAGATGCCTTAGTGTTGCAATCTTCCACAACACATTGGGCATTGTTATTTCACTCCTTACCCTCAAATCAAGAATTTGCAAGGATGGCAATTTTCCGAATTCTTCTGGCAAGACGCTCAAGAGGCATCCTTTGAAACTCAGGTATCTCAATAGCTCTAATCCAGATATCCCGTGCAGGAGTTTCAGGTCAACCCCATCAAAATCTAAAACTCTAAGCATTCTGAAGTGACTAAGGTCCGATATTTCATCTGGCAAAACCGGTCGAATTTTGTTCTCATGTGTATTATACACAAGAAGAGACCGGAGGGAAGTTGGCAGCAATTTACCATGCCCCTTTATCTTCTTTGGAGTTTCACGTGTCAAAGGAACAGAGCATCTATCTTTACACTTGTCCAAGTATATGACAAGTCTGCGTAATGGGTTAATAGAATCAAAGGGAAAAAGATCTGTTATTCCCCTGTTTTTAAGACCATAATCAATTACATCTACAAATTCTTCCTCTTTTGCCTTTGATAAGCACACTTCTCGCATCCGTTCATCAATGCGGCAAGACCTAAACCTTCGCAGACTTGTCACTTCTTCTTTTACCTCCACTAAGCCTCTCGAATGCAATTTTCCCAGATAGTCTTCAGCTATGTTCATCACGGGTCCTTCCCTTCTGAGGTTTCCCGGCGCTAGCATGCCTTCAGCCATCCACAGGACATACAATTTCTCAACCTCAATAACTAATCCCTCGGGAAAATAACACAAATAAAGAAAGCAAGATTTTAAAGGGTATGGCAAATCAGTGAAGCATGATGCTAAAACTTGCGCAACTGTTATTTCTCCCCTACTGCCGTCTGAGGCAAAGTTTTGATAAACCGTTTCCAGCTCGTGCGATGTTTCCTTCGATGCCATCAGCGCTGCTAACACATTAATAGCCAGTGGAACGCCTCCACATCGTCCTATTAATTCCTTTCCCATCGCCTCTCTCATTCCATCCACCACAGAGTCTAAAGATATGGACACCAAGTTCAGTAATACTTATTAACAAGGACATGAATAGCAAACAAATTGGGACCTACGGCTCGCAGCGGCCAAATTACTAAATGCAAGAGTAATTCTCAATTTTATTTTTATAAGCTGTAATTCTCAAATTCCCTTCTCATTTTTACCCTTCACTCTCTTTCTAGATGAAAATTCTCTCCATTCTTTCTAGAATAAATTTTGATACTCCTTGGTTATGTTAATAATTGAATGTCTAAATTTCTTTTAAATATCTTTCCCCTTTTAAGTATTTATAATGGATTTCCTTTATTTAAGGATAAAGACTATTAACATATCGGTTATATCACTAACATCTCTAATCCCTTTTTCTTTTTCTCTCTTTTTAAATGAAAAAAAAGTAACACTATATAATATCCAACTCGAGTTCTTTACAAAATCCTTTCGATGCAAATGCAAATATTTTACAAGGCTTTAGCAAAGGAATATAACAGAAAAGAAAGAGTAAAAATTAATTCAATTAGTAATCAAGAGGATAGTACGAACCTGGAGCAGGTTTTAGGAATGCTTTTTTCTTGAATAATTTCCAACTCTTGTTTGGAGTTAGAGAATTCATTGTATGGATGTATGCTTGCTCAGCCACGGTTTCCCGCACTTGTGTGACATGAGTTGTGAGCATGACTCGGGTAGTCGTCTCCGCAAATGGGAAGACAATTTTCAGGATTTCCCAAGCATCTGACGAACGAATGTCATCCAGAACAATTAAACATTTCCTCTTATGTTGGACTTTGTAAAGCATCCGAGCCAACTCTGTGTTTTGAAGAACACCTGAAGATTTCTTTTTCTGTTGGACACTGCTAAGCATCTGAGTCAACTCTGAGTCTTCCATCTCAGCAGCAGCTTCTTCTGTAGATTTTCGATTAAGTAATTGCTCCAGAATATCTTGCAAAACAATATTGGTGTGAAATTTTTGGGTCAGACGCACCCAGGCAAAGCCCTGGAAATGTTGTCGAATATCAGGATGATGGAATAGCTTGTTAGCGAGAGCAGTTTTGCCTGAGCCACGAACTCCATAAAGGGAAATAGCTCGATAGTTTCCGCCCTTATTAAGCAGGTGAGAGACCAAGGTACTTATGTCTTTCTCCATTCCCACAAAATCATCTAGGGTCACAGAAAAATCCATCTGTTGCATCCGCTCGTTTCCCTCAACTTCTGATGAAACGAGGGGCCTCAAAACCTGGTCTTTAATTGTGGATAATTCTCCATAGCTTTCTAGACCTTCAGATAATTTTGTATACCTTCCTCGGAGTCTACGAGTCTCTGATTTGACCTGACGACCTGCTAAATAATAGTCTCGCAAAAAAGCCAATGACATATTAGTTCTTGCGAGTGTCTGCTTCAAGTTATAATACTCGCGGACATCTTCGATGTCATAGGACAGGGTTTTTATTTCCCTCGCCCAGTGGCGGACTGTCTCGCCTTCAACTCCTCTTGATTCGGATTCTTTTAAGAGATCTAGAATTGCCCCTAGATGTTCGAGTAAGAAGTTAACTTCTGCGCCCAACGCATCTAATCCATCTCTTAAAAAACGCTCGTTGAGATTATCCATCTGCAGAAAGTAGACGAATTTTTGGTTAAGAAGAATGGAAACGAGAGTTTCCAATTAAGACTGAAATCAACGGTGTGCCGATTAATATCCCAAAGAAGAATGGAGATGAGAAAACGTTAATCAAAGATTGACAAACCTCAAAATCAAGAACGCGATACACTCACCTACTGATCGGCCTCTAACTCTGCAAGAGAACTTCGAAAACGCCTTTCTCTGCATACAATCTCAAAAACTCTTTCACTGCTTAAGTATCGTCATTGAATAATCGCAGCAACTTATATGGCTGCCACCGCCAGCTCTGTCACCATCAACAAAAAGGATGACATTAGCTGCGTTTCGAGCCCAAGCTATGAAATAAGATATCAAATCAACATATAAACCACCAGATACAAATATCTTACTGGATCAAAGTTATCAAACTGAACTTATCAGAGAGCCTTGGATTACTGAAGTTTATATCGAAAGCGGACAATTTCAAGCTTGCGATTGGATCACACAATCAGATACGGCCTTCCAATATGAAGCGATCAAAAGGATGCTTAAAAGGAGAATCGCTGAGAGAAATGAAGGTTTTTCAACCACCAATAGAGAAGATTCCCCAGCAACTTCGTGGAAACTGAGGAAGAGATGAGGGGAATAGAGTGCCAAATTAATACACTCCACTCCTATCCCTTTCTTTCCCCCTCTTTTGCCCTTAAGTGGCTCTTCTGTCACGTTTAACTATAGTTTTCGCTCATCATTTGCGTGTGATAGTACGTGGCTAAAAAATAAGGACATTATTATATACAACTTTTTATTGTATATAATAAAAAATAATAATTTTTTAAAGATCCTCTTCCACTTCTCTCTCTTTCAATCCCCAACAAATTCAATAATAACGTATCAAATTTGTCAAAATAACTCAATGATTAGAGATTTTATAAAGATTATTTTAATTTTAAGATAAAAATTTACAAAATCAACAACTTTAGGCCTATTTTTAAATTTGTTTAAAATTAGATTAGTACCCCACAATGCGGCGGAACTCACCCAATTTTTAAATCTTATAAAATCTTTAAAATATTATTTTGTTTGTTAAATATTATTAACAAAATAACTTATATAATTAGTATATATGATTGTAATGCAAATGACAAGTTAAAGTTGTAGTAATTGTATTATTCGTGCATCAGTAACATTGAAGATTCATTAAATTGATATGTGATTACGATACTTTAGTTTGTACTAGTGTGCTTAATTAAATGCCAGGAAAACGATGAAGGTAAAATATTTTGCGTAATTAAAATGTAATAAGAGTGTTTGGATGAAGCCTTCTTGAGAACATGAGATCCACTCTCAAATCGCTGCAAGTGTGCATTAATGTGCAATTCTCCCTTCTAACTGGGCATCCTTGCCAGCGACCGAGGAAAGTCTATATTGAATCCACGAGGGATGCAAGTTTACAAAAAAATCCTCTATTTGAAATTGCACATTTAAATTTAAAACGTTAATCACTAATTCGGCATAGATTATTGAATGCTTAAATGTAATAGTTGTGCACTATCGTGACAAAATGATCGAAGTTTTATGGCAGACTAATAACCATGATGGCATATATGCAATCAGACTGTGAGTCTAGCGAGATCTAAGTCCAACTCTATGATCAGAACTAACAGATGAGAGTTGCATTGTATGATGTCACAATCACCTAACCCCTATATGGCATTATGAAGCACCGATAAACCAGGGTAGGTTTGTGAACATCCCAGTGCTCAAACTGGTCTAAGAGAGCCATGATACCACTCGGGCTACCCACGATACCCTCGTACAGCCAGAAACACATGTGAACCTCTTGTCATAACTCTTGTCGAACATGAGATCACGCATCTTCACGCTAAATCTGCAGTTTTGTCCTCCCCAGTGTCAACCCAATCTGATATGAAAGGCATAATGATGGTAGGAAACTGGTTTTTCCACGGGAAGATAGGTGTTCTAGTGTCTCCACACCCAAAAGCACTCGTGAAGGAACCAAAACCACAACTGGAGGACCCTAAGCCCCGTCCTCTCAACCATTGTGTGCTCATGACCCTCCAGCTCTCTTGACTCGCTTGAGTGCGGCCGCCCTGCTCTCTGGACCCACTACTACCCAAAGAGTATTTGAATGCATTTTTTGACACATGTATGTACTCCTAGTGAGACTTATCCCTCTTTATTGAGTCCTCTTTAGATTGCCCCTTCATCACCCGAACGGCTAGTTCCCACAAACCACTGTATTAAAAAAATAGCATATGACTCATCTAGTAGGCAAATAGTTGTCGTTGCCCCTCACATCTCTTTAAGATCATCTTCTCAAATCACAGGTTGCCCGTTGATCGTCATAAGGGTTAGCCGAGGATTGCTTAATGCACTATGAGGCAGGCAATTGAGAAGTCAAGAGTACTACAAAATGGGTACAAATCCTCCACTGAAAAGGGCTATCTAGAGCTCATATGAGTTTGTATCTCGCAGGAGCAAAGAAGGCCATAGCCAAACATCGATATTCAGCAACATTGTGTCATATCTTAGTGACATGTTCCTACTCATTTAAAATGAGTTGCAGACCTCATGTGATACATTGTAGCACAATGGTGACAACATGGGATACAAATAAATACTGTACTTGTCGGCAAACTGACATTACACAAGCATACCCATGATCTCAGTGATTTGAACCTCAATCATTGAATGCACGCTCGACCAAACAATATTGAATGCACCAAAAGCAGTCCCAAAGTGTAAGATCTATCTAATCCAAACTCTGAAAACTACTCACGATATGAATCCAACCAGGTCTCGTCCAAGCACCTCAAATGTTTTGAACTCTCGACCATGATGCTTGCAAGTTTGAATAATTAAGTTGATACTCCTCCTGTATAAGGGAATCAACAAACTTTCCCCAAGTAGCCTTCGAAAACTTTTCTACTCTGACATTTTCACTGCATGCTTTATAGGAGCAATGCTCAAAGTTCTTTATGATGTGCGATGTGATGCCTACACAACATATGATTGGAATTGGGGAAGGCATCGGTGAGGACTTGTATCAACCTAAACTCACGGTCAGTCACAACAATGTGTGGGGACAATCTCTATCAAAGATAGTTTTAATACACTCTATTACCCATTGGTAATTGTTTGTTTTCTCACTGCTCGTCCAAGTACCCGCTATCAAAAAGTTTGGGTCAGTTAGCGTAACACCAATGACATATGAGTACGATATGTTGTACTTATTTCAAATGAATGATGATTTATAACTTTTCAATAATTAACTTTCTACACAGTTAAACTAAAATATGTCTCATCTCCGACAATACCCCTTTACTTGTTAGTCTTGTATGTCGTATCCCTTAT
Organism: Rauvolfia tetraphylla; assembly: GCA_030512225.1. Taxonomy (NCBI): domain Eukaryota; kingdom Viridiplantae; phylum Streptophyta; class Magnoliopsida; order Gentianales; family Apocynaceae; genus Rauvolfia; species Rauvolfia tetraphylla. Next base: position 1,806,536 of record JAJQKT010000053.1, read on the forward strand.
GATTACAAATAGATATGCACGAGCAAGTGCACAAGAATTTGAGTAAGTAAACACACAGTCACTCGAAACATTAGCACCAGGCTCCACTCTATACCAATGAATGTATCCATAGTGAATGAACAATTTGAAAAGTTACTAAATCACTATCAACCTTCTATACTCGCCACCCTCAACTTGTGTCTATCGTTATACACAGTTTTTGTCCTGTGCAAATAAGCAACATACATGAACTTTAACAACACTCATATGTCAAAACAAATATAAAAAAGTACCAACAAGAAGTATGACTATGGTAATATCTTCACAAAATAAACCTAACAATATTGTTCGTCTTCTCCTATTTCAAATGATCTTATATATATTTTGCTTTAGCATGACATTTACTCATTTATTCCGTGATCTTCATCTCTTAGCCTGTCATTCTTGCTGCTAAGGCATGACCATGACAGGACTTTCTGAATTGGTGATTGTGTTTGCCGCATATCAATGCAAGACTACACACACTCTCGTAATACTCTCTACCCATTAATTTGAATGGACAATGACATTTCTTCGTACCCTTAGGCTTTCGGTCGATGTTCTCCTTTGCGTTTGATGTCCGCACCTCTGCAGTTGGGTGATCCTTGGGCGTGGAAATAAATATTCGGTAGATTCCGCCCCTCCCACACCTAAGCTTGACAAATCTATTGCCATTTCTAATGCCTTGTTTCAAACAGGAAATTATCATGAAGGTCCTCACACTATATGAAAAAAATAATTTTGAAACCAACAAATCAAACTACACAAAATTGGATTCAATTTTGGTGGTCGCGGCCAGATATTGAAACTGAAAAAGTTAATTTTAATTTTGAAACTTAATTTAGAAACTGATTTGAAAAAATAAGGATAAATATAAAAAAAAAATTAAATAATCGGGTCGGTCCAGCTAGACTCAGCAAGCCAACCCACTTGGGTCAGCTGGTTGGATCAGGTATGTGTACGCAAGCGCTTAGCGGGTGGTCGCACCCCCAACTGCGCGTGTGGAATTTTGGCAATATTCACCCCCTTGATGACTCAAACACGGGAACATGTGCTCATCCACTAGGCTAAGTTTATTGTTGTGATATTCTTCTGTAATTATTTTATTAATAGTACATATGTGTATATTATATTTTTAAATCAATAATATGTATTATAATTATTTTTTAAATAATAGACGATATATATTTTTTAAAAATCTTATTCACAACAAAACTTAGAGAAATAAAATAATATAAGCTGTAACTTATTATAATTATATTTTAATATATTATTCTAAAACCGACACGTAAATTTGAATCTAGTTTGAATCCATACAGAAAGAAACTTTTATTTTTTATATCTCTAAACTAACAAAATAAAAAAATAATCTAAAATTTTTAATAAATTTCATATTCGATGAAACGTTTCTAATTTTTATTAGGTTATAAACTCATGTTATTAACTTATTAAGTGTATTTATATAAATAAAATATATTAGCATTATATATGATTACTATTTTACATATTTGTATACGTATATGAGTGTAAACTATAGATCACTAGTATAATATTTGATTATAATTGTATAATAATTAAAAGTAAGTATTTATAGATCAACATATATCTTAAATATAAGTAGTACAAAATAAATATATTACATAACTATTTACTCAACCATAGATAATTATATATAAATATATATATATATATATATATATATATATATATATATATATATATATATATATATATATATGTGTGTGTGTGTGTGTGTGTGTGTGTGTGCATAATCGAAATACATACATATACTAATTACATATTGGTCAAAGTAATTCGTCTAAATTCATGAAAGGTGTAGAATGTCACATCATAAATCTTTATAATCTAAAAATTTTAATTATTAAATATTAGGTTTGAAATAGATTAAAAACATATTTGAGACCGTCAATCATATTATAAACCAATTTGAAACCGCATTAGGGTTTAGCAACTGTTTAGAAACTAATTTAGAATCGCTCTAAGGTATAATGTATAGAAACCGATTTTATTTGAAATCGATTAGAAACAGAATTTTAAAACCGATTATAATTGATTTCAAATTAGAAACTAATTGTAAATTCATCAAGAAATAAGAAAATATTTGGTTTAGAAATATATTTGAAACTGATTTGAAACCGAAATCCAAATTTGAATATTTGAAATTATTTAAATTGAAGATGGAATCGGTTTCAAATCGATTTCAAAACCCTAGATCAGTTTCAAATCAGTTCCTAAGCAGTCTCTAAACCCTAAATTGATTTCAGAGCAGTTTCAAATCTGTTTCTAAATGGTTTCTTGTTTCCTTTCTGATTTCTAATTAGTTTCTAAATCAAAATTTTAAAATTAAAATTTGTAGTTCATAGTTAAGGTTTGTAACGTGAAAATGTACACTTAGTGATGTCGAATAAATATTTATGAATCATACTTATTTTGTTGAGATTATAATGGAGGGAATGTATTGATGAATACTTATTTCTATCATTATATATCACATGTTATCCCTAGTCAGCAATTCTATAAGTATGAAAAGAAGTTCTTTTATTTGATTATATACAATGAAAATGAGAGTTTAATCACTAAACACACAGAAGAGGTTTTATGTTGTTATATGCAATCAGGAATTTTATCTTATCACTAAGGCCACATAATAAGTTAACAACAAGAATCGATAATTTTTTAGAGTTTAATAAGTTAATAACTTGTGAAATAGTAATTATCTATAATGCTTTTTATGTTTTATCTATACACATACAATTAAGAATTTTCATTAATCACTAAACACATGTAATAAGTTAATAACAAGAATTTATAACTGTAATAATAAAATTAATCATTTTGAATTTTTTTAAATTCTATTTAACGCGTTACAGATAGGAGTTCTCTGCCAAATGAACTATGAACACATGACGGTTTTGAGTCATCTTTTTAATTCTTCAGAAGCCCTCTCGATAAGATTAGTTTCGTGCCAAATGAAATATGAACGCACCACGATTTTGTGTCATCCTTTTAATTTTTTAGAACCCCTCTTGATCAGATCAATTTGATGCTAAGTGTTTTACGTGCTATTCATCAGCCGTGACCCCTACTATCTTCAACACCCATTTTCAAAAGGCTGTTCACAGAAGGTACTGTTCTGATGTGATTGGTTTGACAATGTGGAGAATCGTGGTGTTCAGACTCCCTCAGAGTACAAAATTGTTGAAATCAACCACAGAAGAAGATAACATAGCTTTGACCCCTGTTAGCCCTAAGGGCAAATCATGTAGTTTTGATTAATGACAAATATTGATGAGGACTAATATGCTTGTATGTTGTGTGATAGGTTTTATGAACTAAGAAGTATGAAGTCTCATTGCCTTGAAGTTAAAATGCAAGAACAACTCCAATATGTCAAAGTGATTGAAGATTGAAGAGTTTGTTCAAGATGTTAGAAGGCTTTGAAGACAAGAAGTGTAGGTTGCATGTGCTTAATAGGTAAACTTTGTAAACCCTAGACTCTTAAGTCTTGGAATCTATGAGTTGCAATTGAGAGCACAAAACTTGATTTAAATGTTTTCAATGGTTTTGAACTTACCTAAATTATCAAGTTTTCATAAATAGTTTTTGCACATAAAAGGTCTTTAATGACTTATCTTTAAGGCTAGAATGTTTTCCAACTTGTTTGAAATGATTTGGATATGTTTTGACAAAGTTTTAAAAATTCGGAAGAAGATTCGGACGCATGCAGAAGAAATTTGGTCGTCCGAATTTTGTGAAGAATTTTTTCTGCACTGTGAACAGTGCACAACGCATGAATAGTAACACTGTGAACAGTGAACAACGCATGAATAGTAACACTGTGAACAGTGAACAACGCATGAATAGTAACACTATTCACGTGAACAGTACACTATTCATTTGAACCGTTTACTATTCTTCCAGAGAAATTCGGACGAAGATTCGGACGAAGCTGGAAAATTCGGTCGTCCGAATTTTGCGAATAGTGCATGAATGCAGTGACTCATCGCTCACATGAACAAAGGCTCGATCGCTTTTTCCAGAGAAATTCGGACGAAGATTCGGGACTGAAGTCGGAAAAATCTGGGTCGTCCCGAATTTTTGTTACGGTGCATGAATAGTGCATGAACAGTACCACTATTCACATATGAGCCTAAAAGTATTGATGATGCCTTGTGTGATGATTTTTGGATTATTGCTATGCAAGAGGAATTAAATAAATTTGAAAGATACAATATTTTGGATATTCCTAAATCTCATGATCATTCTATTATTGGAACTAAATGGTTTATAGAAATAAACTTATTGAATCCGGAGAAGTTGTTAGAAACAAGGTTAGACTTGTTGCCTAAGGATTCAATCAAGAAGAGGAAATTGATTATGATATGAAACCTTTGTTCCGAATGCTAGACTTGAGTCCATAAGAATGCTTTTGACTTGTACTTGCTTTAAGTTATTTCAAATGAATGTCAAAAGTGCTTTTCTAAATGGTTCTATTGAGGAAGTGGTTTATATGGAACAATCACCCAGTTTTGCTCATGAAAAGTTTCCTAACCATATTTTCAAACTTTCCTAAGTTTTGAATGGTTTAAAACCAGCTCCTAAAATTTAGTGTGAAAGATTGAGTAGTTTCCATCTTTCAAAAGGATTTTCAAAAAGAAAACCGAAACTACCCTCTTTATAAATTCCTCATGCAACAATGATCTATAACTTGTCCAAATATATGATACAACTTTTGGTGCTTCTAATACTTCACTTTGTGATGTGTTTTCCAAGTTGATGCAAAGTAAATTAGAAATGAGCATGATAGGAAAACTCAATTTCTTTCTTGGCCTACAAATCAAGCAAACCAAGAATGGCACTTTCATGAATCATGTTAAGGTATAAGCACTTTCATAAGTTTATCAACTATGCATGACAAGAATAAAATGGTTTCATAGGAGTAATCAACTCTATTTGACTGCAAGTAGAGCCAATATTATGCTTGCAATGTGTTTGTGTGCTAGATTTCATCTTGTCATAAAGAGTTTCATTTGATTGCTATTAAAAACATTCACTATTACCTTATTGATACTCTAAGTGATTATGATCTATGTTTCAAATATGTGGCTATGTTATGTGATAATACTAATGCAACAAATTTGACAATCATATTATTCAACAAACTAGGACAAAGCATATAGAGATCAAACTTCATCTCATTAGAGATCATTCTACTAAGGGTAATATTTGTTTAAAGCATATTTGCACTAATGAACAAATTAATGATATTCTTACTATGCCATTAGTCGAAGAAAGGTTAACCAATCTTAGAAGAAGCTTACAAATTTCAAAATTCAATAACTAATGAGTGTATTCAAGTGTTGTAGCTCCAAGTGAGGACAAAGAAGCCTAGCATGGGAAAAGGAAAGAGAAAAGCAAAAGAAAGAGAAGGAGGACCAGCGATCAATGAACCAAAGAAGGTTTATGTTCCTCAAAGCATGTCATGCCTAGATAGATTTGTCACAATGGAGGCTGCTATTGAATTTGATGATTGGACAAAAAGGAACCATAAGACAAATCCAAGCCACAAGGTTATTAACAGGAATTTTCAAGTATCTCCAAGTGCAATTGTCTTCTAGCGCTCTACCAATAAAGAGTGAAGAAGTCTACACCAACAACTCACTAAAGGGAATTCCTTGGACACTTGATGATGATAATGTATGAAGGACTAGAAGAGAAACTCCTCTAAGGGGTGATAGAAGAGATGTTAGTGATAATGAAGAGAAGGAAGAAGAAAATGAACAAGAAGAAGAGGATAAAAAAGGAAATCCTTGTCTGGAGAAAGGAAACCTAAAATGAGGGATGAGTCATCTAGTGAGAGGGAGCAACCTTCCACAAAAGAAGACTATTTGAAGAGGTACTCTCTATTGAAGGAAAAGAAGTTGAAGATGAAAATCTCACTAAAGGTGATACCATAGTTGCCAAGGTGTTTCAAGAAATATTGGACAACCATATAGAGGAAATGAAGAAGATGGACACATTCTTCAAGTCTTTTTGCTCTGATAATTCTTGGCAAATTTGATGGTTTATAAGCTAGAGTCAAGAGTATGGAAGAAGACTTGAGAAAGATTTCTCAAGTGGTTTTAAATGATGCAAGTTCCTATAAATCCAAAGAAGAAGAAAAGAAAGAAGATGAGAAAGAGGACAGTAAAGAGGAAAATGAAGAAGATCAAGAAGATAATATGAGTGGAGATGGCAGCAATAAGAATACAAAAGATTAAGGAAAAGGCAGTGAAGCATCCCAATAAAAAGAAGAGCATGAGAATGAAGAACAAAGGGGTAAAGCTCAATAGAACAAGCAAGAAGAAGGAGGTGAAGGGAGTTTAACAAAGTAAAATCACAAATCCATCACCAATTTCCTTCAGCCAATGGAGGAGGAAAATGTGGTTCAAAGGAAGAAGATCCAAAGATCCTCTCAATTGGTAACTTTCCAAAGCACAACAAATGAAGGACCCCATCATATAGAGCTCAAGGGAGACATGGCCATCATAATAAACAAATTTGGAAGTGAAGACCATGAAGCGCATCCAAGACTAAGCCTTTCTATCCCTAAACTCTATTTTGATGCTTATTTTAGTTTATTCCTTGATGCACACGTTATGCTTTAACATTGAAATTTACTTGTGCCTTTTTAGTCATTATAATGTTTTGAAGCTCAATATGTGAAATCTTTGTGATAAGAGCTTCTTTTTCACTTTTGTTGTCCAAATACACTCACCCCAAGTTTAATTGCTACTAAAAAGGGGGAGAAGAAGTTGATAATATATTGCTTATTGTATTATTATTGAAGATACTACATAATGCTTATTGCTATTAGGATAATAATTATTTGACTAGAGAATTGCTGAATATTGCCAATATACGGGTTTATGAGAATTGGCTAATATATTACTAAATTGCCAAATGAGGTTTAGTCCATATACTGCTTATATGTGATACATGCAGTCTCACTTTCATTAACCCCATCTTTGATTGATGACAAAAGGGGGAGAAGAAATGTGATGACAAAATGTGTGAAAATGAGAAATAGCAGTGGAATTCCTCAAGCATGAAGAAAAATGTGTGAATTTTATGAAAATCCATGCATATATCAAGGGGGAGAAAGAATGACTACAAATTGTGCTATGTGCTTGCTGTAAATGTGTTGTGTGTTAGTGTATATGTTGATGTGCAATATGTAATGAGTAATGTGAAAATATTTGGCTGCATTTCTGCATTTGAATTTAAATTGAAAGTGTTATAATATGTGAGGTTTTAGTTGTTTTCTTAGATTTTGGAATATGGTTAAGTTGAGATTGAAATCTTGAACTTGGTTCTTGACTTGACCTATGACTTTACATTACATCATGAAAACAATTAAATACATGAGCTTTGTAGTTTTGCAAAGATAAACTGAGTGCTATTGTAGCTATACATATTTGAGTACTTCTATAGTTCATTTGAAAATGCAAAATCACCTTTTCAACTTGTTTCCAAAAATTTGGACTTGAAATTCGGATGCGACACCAAAAAATTCGGATGTTTCGTAAATTCGGATGCATGCATATTTGTTGCCAAAAAGTGCTTCTTTGTTGTTCAAATTGATTCAAATATGTTTTATTCTCTTCCATTATGTTTGAACAACCTTTGGAAAGATTTATTTCACATTAAACTTTCATTATATTGAGTTTATTGTAATTTGGACTTGGAATGTCAAAATTCGGATGCATGAGTTTAAAAATTCGGATGCATGTTCTAAAATTCGGATGCATCCATATTGTGTTGTCAAAATGTGCTCTTTTGTTGTTCAAATTGATCCAAATATGTTTTAATCTCTTCCATTATGTTTGAACAACCTTAGGAACACTTTATTTCACTTCAAACATTCATTATATTGAATTTATTGCAGTATTGGACTTAAGATCAAAAAATTCGGATGCATGTTCTGAAATTCGGATGCATCCATATTTTATTGCCAAAATGTGCTCTATTGTTGTTCAAATTGATTCAAACTTGTTTTAATCTCTTCCACTATGTTTGAACAACCTTAGGAAAGCTTATTTTCAAAAATTGAAGCTTTCATTTCACTTATTTTACAATTCGGACTTGATATGTCAAAATTCGGATGCATAGCATCTCAAGTCCAAACTTGTTGAAAAATGAGCACAATCTAAGGGGGAGTAATGTTAATCTTTTCTGACCTTTAAAACCTCTCTTAGAAGTTTTCTAAATACTTTAAATGCTATATCTTCTATATGTTGTTGGAAGGAAGGAGGTTAATGGAGGTTGGTTGGGTCATAGGCTCATATTGAGCCATTTGAATGTCAATGTGCTAAATTGGTTATATTCTATCATTGACATTAATACTTCTTTGTACTACATTGTTTAAATCCATCACATTTTGCATCAAAGTTTGTCATCATCAAAAAGGGGGAGATTGTTAGCCCTAAGGGCAAATCATGTAGTTATGATTAGTTTTGATTAATGACAAACATTGATGAGGACTAATATGTTTGTATGTTGTGTGATAGGATTTGTGGATTAAGAAGTTTGAAGTCTCATTGCCTTGAAGCTAAAATGCAAGAACAACTCCAATATATCAAAGTGATTGAAGATTGAAGAGTTTGTCAAGATGTTAGAAGGCTTTGAAGACATGAAGTGTAGGTTGCATGTGCTTAATAGGTAAACTTTGTAAACCCTACACTCTTAAGTCTTGGAATCTATGAGTTGCAATTGAGAGCACAAAACTTGATTTAAATGTTTTCAATGGTTTTGAACTTACCTAAATTATCAAGTTTTCATAAATAGTTTTTGCACATAAAAGGTCTTTAATGACTTATCTTTAAGGCTAGAATGTTTTCCAACTTGTTTGAAATGATTTGGATATGTTTTGACAAAGTTTTAAAAATTCGGAAGAAGATTCGGACGCATGCAGAAGAAATTCGGTCGTCCGAATTTTGTGAAGAATTTTTTTCTCAGACTCGTGAACAGATGCACAACGCATGAATAGTAACACCGTGAACAAGTGAACAACGCATGAATAGTAACACTATTCACGTGAACAGTACACTATTCATTTGAACCGTTTACTATTCTTCCAGAGAAATTCGGACGAAGATTCGGACGAAGCTGGAAAATTCGGTCGTCCGAATTTTGCGAATAGTGCATGAACAGTGACTCATCGCTCACATGAACAAAGCTCGATCGCTTTTTCCGGGAGAAATTGGGACGAAGTCTGGAAAATTCGGTCGTCCGAATTTTTGTGACCGGTGCATGAATAGTGTATGAACAGTACTACTATTCACATGAACAGATGCATTCACAGCACTCACTATTCACATGAACAGCTTTTTTTCGAAAAATAGCAGTTACTAGCCGTTTTATGGTCATTTAAACTGATTTTTGAATTCTATAAAAGCTATAAACTCCAGATTTTTTTAGTAGAACTTTGAACTTAACAAATCTTACATGCTCTAACTTATTTTACATCAAATCAAATTGAAAAGCTCTCAAATTGCCTTGTGCTCAAAGGTGTACATTCAAGATTCCAAAGGCAAAGGTGAAGTGGTGCTAGCAATTGTATTTATCTACCAAGAAGCGTTGGTAATATTCAAACTCATTTATTCCTCATTTAATTCTGTTTTTCTACTAGCTCATTGCAAGGTTATCTTTAGACATAAAACCCTTTTTGTGTTAGGGTGAGCCATAGACTAGATTAATCAAGGTTGTGGTGTAAAACCCATTGTGTGGGTGAGCCTTTGATTAGATTAGTCTTTAGGTTGTCTTTGGATATAAAACCCTTGTGGAAGGGTGAACCTTGTTTGTATAATTACTAAAAGAGGTTGTGAGTGTAAAACCATTGTGTGGTGAGCCTCTTATGTAATTATTGAATTTGAGCATATAGTGGATTGGTTGAAATCCTTGAGTGTGGACTCAAGGTAGTGGATGTAGATCTTGGAGAGATCGAACCACTATAAATCGTATGTTCATTTTCTTATTGCTTTACTTGTTTACGTACTTGTGATTATTATTTATGCTTAGTTGTTGATTGATTGATTATGGTCTTATAGTTTGATAATCTTGTATTAATCATCAAATCACATATAACTTGAAGTTTGTGAATTTAAAGAAGAGCTTTTATTAAGACAAAGGATTTGCAAAAAGGTGAAAAGATTTCGATAATTAGCCAAAGACCTAATTCACCCCCCCTCTTAGGTCTTTCAACCCCTTTGTCTTCTCTTACCAAGCAGAGTAGGTCTATTTCACACCCTATCCGGGTAGTAAAAGGCCTAGCACAGATTGGTGGGCTGTATATTGATCTAAGTCTTGAACTATGGATATTCCTATTGTTGAAAACACATATCAAGAGGAGATATACGATGTTACAAGTTCACAGTTTAACGACAAGGTTAAGGAGATTGGTCTACTAACACATGCCTAGGGTGCAGAAGAGATGGTTGAAGTTAATGCAGGGCGAATAGAATCTAAATCGGGCGAGGATGTATCTAATGAGGATGAAGAAGAAGAAGAAGAAGAAGAAGAAGGGACTTGGGAATCAGATGTAAAAAAACAGACGAAGTGGATATAGATGACTCGGGCTCTGAATCTAGCTAATAATAAATTTGTTCGTACTTGTTTGTAGTGCAATATGTTAGAATCAGTAATAGAATTTTTTATCTAGGCATTAACATATTTCCTTCATTTTTGCAGATATGCCACCTTGTCAGATATCTCCTGCAACTCTCCCAAGCATTTCGGATGCTTCAGCCAAGTCGTCATCGCCAGAGCTTAGGACACCACCATCTATTGAAGTGAATACAGTACCAGGTCCGTAGAGTTACAAGACTCCAGTTGGTCCAACCCTTGAGTAGCGCTCCTTCGTTCTCTTCCAGCTCCGCAAATCATGGAGACTCCCGCACACTAATTTTCCCGGAGGGTCATGCGGAAGCATAGAAATCAGTTATATGTTTGTTACATATTTCATAATTGAGTAGCATACGCTTTGTCGTAGTTTAACCATTATGATAGCATATTATTGCAAATTATTTAATAGTGTGCAATAACATGTTGGTTTCATTTTTCAGTTTCAACAATCAATCCTTCTGTACTGGGAGCATTACTGATATTTTTCAAAGGATATTTTTTGGCCCGTACAGTAGCTTTGGCAAGGTACCACCAGATGTACGTGAGCTTTGGTTTGGAGAACTTCGAGTAAGTTAATCTTATGTTATCATAACTTAGGTGATAATGTTCAATAATATTCGTCATCAAACAATAAGGAATTTTTGTACTACAATGTTATAGAAGGTCTACAGGTGGGATCCGGAGCATGACAGCCTTATTCGCAAAGCTTGGAGTATCTGTTGTGCAAGGCGGATGAAAGGTATCCTATGCAATGTAAGGAAAAGTAATCAGAGGCCGAATTGGATGCCTGAGGTTGAGTACTTATGGTTATGCAAGTATTGGCAGTCTGATGAGTTCAAGAAAAAGTCTGACACAGGGAAAAAGAATAGAAAGAAGGGCCTTGATGGACATGGTGGAGAATTCCATACCGGCGGTTCTATTTCTTTTCAAGTGAATGAGAAGAGATTGGTTAGTGTTTTTTCCTTTAGTATTAAATATTATATATATTATTTATTAGAATTGTGTTTATCATGCTCTATGAATTTTGTTAAATTAATGTGTAGCGAAAGGAGTTAGGGCAAAATTTCAAGCTTTCGGATTGCTAGCTCTGCACACATAAAGTTTAGAACGACCCAAATAAAGGCCAATTTATTGGCGCTCGTAGTGATAATTATTGGGTAAGATTTTATCCTGTCTATGATATATTAAAACTTCATAAATTCATTACCGTAACTTTTTATAACTCATATACTTATCTATGGAAAGTAATTAACAATAATATCTTATTTTGAGTTTTACTTTGATATTTTTGTTCTTCTAATAATTTGTTTGCATTATATATATAATTTTATATATTTTATCATTAAAAAATTTACAAGAAAATTTTGAAAATAGTATGACTCAAGCAACTCAAACGGCTACTGAGAGCGGTAGGAGCGTACTTAATGAGTTGACGTTGGTGGCGAAGGCGATTGATGGATTCAAGAAGGGCCATGTCTACAGTCTTAGATCGAAGTCTCTTCGCCTCAAGGGAGAAAGTGAGGGTTCAGGCAGTGGTTCATGTATTCATGAGGCATCATCACCTGTTTTGCAGTCAATGAGAGAGATCATAGAAGCTAACTTTCAAGCCAAATTGGAGCATAAAATGAAGTCGAAGATTTTGAAGATGAAGAAGAAGATGACCGAAATGTATGAGGCATAAAAGAAGATATTTTCATAGCTTGGGCTTGACTTTCCTATGGAGGCTTACTTATTAGATGATGAAGATAAAGACACCAAGCACGACACGACATCCAATCCAACTGCTCCGCAGGCTTTGGATTTCTTAAACTGTTATTTCTATTGCATTTCATTTACCATTTTTACTCTGAATCGATTACGTTTAGGTTTGGAGTATTAGTTTTATTGTTAAGAGTATTTATTTTGGTTGGGTTGACTTAATCTTGCCTTGTTGATGGAAGCAATTAAAAATATAGAATTTTTTATTTTAAAATTTACAATGTTTAGAAACTGATTTGAAACCACCAAATTCTTTTCTAAATAAAATGAATTAATTTATTTTTATTTACAAATTTTTAGAAACTGATTTCAAACCAAAAAATCGGTCTCGAAATTTAAGAATTTTTAATTAAGAAATCCTTAGAAATCGATTTGCAACCAAAATATTGGTTTCGAAATATTTTTTAAAAAAATTATACAAAATTTAATATTAAAAGTCAGTTTCAGATCGATTTCTAACTTTGAGATATTAAAAAAACTAAATTTTAAAAATTTTATTCCAAATTGGTTTCTAAAAAAATTAAAAATTTTAAAATCTCGGTTTCAAATCGGTTCTAAAATTAAAAATTAAATTTTAAAACTCTGTTTCTAAAAGAAAATTAAAACATTATTTTAAACCCAATTTCAAATCGGTTTCTAGGTCAAAAATATATATTTTAATATGTTAGTTTCAATTCGGTTTCCAAAAGAAAAAATTAAAAATTAATATAATTTTTATTTTTGTAGTGGTTATTGATAAATTCTCACTTTATACATAATAGAGTTTTGGAGAGAGTCATTTTAATCCTCGTAGTATGGGTCATTTATATTGTGATTTTTATTGTGTGTCTTTTATTTTTCCCAACCTCCTAACAAAGTGGTATCAGAGCTTTGGTCAATGTCTATTTTTTTAAAATGGAGGAGTCAACTTTTTCTTCCGGCAACCTGATCAAATTGACCTCTAGTAACTATGATGTCTGGAAGCCTAGAATGGAAGATTTATTAGATTGTAAAGATATGTGCGAACCTATTCCTGTCGATGTTACAAAACTAGAGGGTATATCTGATGTTGCATGGGCAAAAATACATAGAAAAACTATTGGTCATATTAAAAGTTTGATTGACCAAAGTGTGTTCAATCATGTTTCAGGTGAAACAAGGGTAGATGTAATATGGAAGAAATTAAAGACCATGTTTGAAAGAAGATATGGTCTTAACAAAGTTTTTTTGTTGAAACAGATCACATGGCTGCGGTTCAAAGAAGGGACAGATATGTCTGAGCAGTTGAATGATTTTTAGGTATAATGAGAAAACCAGGAGAAAGGATCAAGGATTAAATCTGGAGTCTCAAGCACTTGTTGCAGAGAAGAATCACAGGAGGGGGAGAAGCAAGACCAAAGGTCCACACAACAGATATGACATGTCAAGAGGAAAGTCCAAGTCTAAAAGAGATGTTGAATGCTTCTATTGTCACAAGAAAGGGCTTTAAAAAAATGAATGCCAAAAATGGCAGAAAGATCAAGCTTACACAAAATGTGAATACAACTTTTCTTCATGGAGATCTTGAAGAAGAAATTTACATGGAACAACCAGAGGGGTTCGGAGTCAAAGGAAAGGAACACCTTGTTTGTCAACTCAAGAAAAACTTGTACGGGTTGAAGTAAGCACAAAGTCAGTGGTACAAGAAATTAGATTCTTCCATGAAAGAACTTGGTTGTCGCAAGATTACATCAGAAGAAATTTTTCGATGGTGATTTTATTGTTCTCTTGCTTTTGTTGATGACATATTAATTGTTGGCCATGATACTGTCAAAATTGCCAGGTTGAAAAAGGAGTTAAACATGTCTTTTACCATGAAAGACTTAGGGCCAGCAAAACAAATCCTTGGAATGAGGATTACTCAAGACAGACAAAATGGTAAATTTTGGTTATCTCAGGAGAAGTATATTGAGAAAGTTCTTGACCATTTCAACATGAGTAAGAAAAGTAAAATTCGTCACAAATCTGTAGCAAAATTACTGATGGATGTCGACAAATGGAAGCAAAAAAGAAGAGGTAATTTAAAAATTAAATATTTCACCCATAACTTTCGCTAATTTGCGAGGGACAATGGCTGTGAAAATAAAAGACATATTAATTTAAAAAATTATGCTTTTCCCACACAAAAAAGAAAGCACCAAATAAAAAATTATAAATTCTATCTATAATCCTTGGCAATGTTTATGAGGGATTAGCAACGAAATTTAGAATTTTTTATTTGGTGCTTCGGGAGGGATTGGCAATGGAACCCTAGTGAAAAAAATAAAAAAGTAATTTTAATTTAAAAATTAGTGTTTCGTCGCTAATCTCCACAAACTAGTGTTCTGTCATTAATCCCTTTCAATTTTACGAGTGATTAGAAACGAAACCCTAGTAAAAAGTGAAAAGAGATTTTAATTTTAAAATTAGTATTCCATCCTCCCTCGCAATCATTGTGAGGGATTAGTGACAAATTTTGAAAGAAAAATAAAAAAGATATTTCAATTGAAAAATTAGTGTTCCTTGGTTTATCCCTTGTAAATTTGCAATGGATTAGTGACGAAAACCCTGGTGAAAAAATAAAAAAGGGATTTCAAATTAGAAATTGGTGTTCTGTCGCGAGAAAAAATAAAAAAGAGATCTTAATTTTAAAATTAGCTTTCGTTGCTAATCCCTCTCAAATGAGTTCAAAGTCAGAGTCAATTTATTATTTTGATTTGGGCATGCTCCCAAAACCGCGAAGCATCTATCAACAGTGTAAGAAGTTCCCAAAACCGCGAAGCATTTATTTATTTGAAGTACTTGGAATTGGGATGTTCTATTACAATCAAGATACCTCTCAAAGCCTATTTGTTCCCAAAATGATTATAGACAGAATGAAAATTTTTGATCGGGGGATTAGTTTGAATAGTACTTCGTCATCTCCCTGATAAATATCCTTCAATTATTGAAAGAGGGAAAGAAAATGATGCTTCAACATCACCAGGAAATGCTTTATCATCTTTGTTTCCACTATTTTGCATAAATTAAATTAAAGATATTTTGATATTACAGATTTTTTATAGATTTATTTTATTTCTTACATCATAAAATCATTGACTCTTAAAATGAGATTTTTTACAGCAAACAATCATCTAAAACTGGTGATTATTAAGGCATTACTTTGCATTCAGCATAGTCAGCATCCGAATATGCAACAAGGTCAAAGGAAGAGGATTTTGACAATCAAATACCATAATCATGTGTATCAATCAAATATCTAAGAATGTATTTTATGGCAACTAATTGAGACTCTTTAGGACACTATTGAAATCTATCACATAAGCATATGACAAACATGATATCCAGTCTACTTGTGGTAAGATAAAGTAGACTACCAATCACATCTCTATATACCTTTTTATCAACATTTTTACCCTTCTCATCTTTGTCAAGTTTGGTTGATGAACTCATTGGAGTGCTTATACCGTTTGCTTGGTCCATTCCTAATCTCTTCAAGAGTTCCTTGGTATACTTGGATTGATTTATGAAGATACCATCCTTGGTTTGCTTGATTTGTAGCCCAAGCAAAAAAGTTGAGTTGTCCCATCATGCTTATTTGGAACTCACTTTGCATTAACTTGGCAAATTCCCCACAAAGTGAAACATTAGTAGCTCTAAATATGATATCATCAACTTATATTTGCACAAGTAAAAGATCATTGTTGCAAGAGATTTTATGAAAGAGTAGTGTCAATTTTTCCTCTTGAAAAACCTTTTGAAAGAAGAAACCATTCAATCTTTTTTATCAAACTCCAGGAGTTTGTTTTAAACCATATAAGGCTTTGGAATGTTTGAAAACATGGTTAGGATACTTCTCATGAGCAAAATCGGGAGGTTGTTCCACATAAATCTCTTCTTCAATAAATCTATTGAGAAAAACACTTTTGACATCCATTTGAAATAACTTAAAACCTTTGAAGTAAGCAAATGCCAAAAGCATTCTTATAGATTCAAGTCTAGCTACCGGAGTAAAAGTTTCATCATAATCCTTGGGCAACAAGTCTAGCCTTGTTTCTAACAACTTCTCCAGATTCATTAAGTTTATTTCTAAAAACTTATTTTGTGCCAATAATAGGGTGATCAAGGGGTCTTTGGAAAAGAATCCAAACTTTACTTGTTTCAAATTGATTTAATTCCTCATGCATAGCAACAATCCAAAATTCATCACATAACGTATCATCAATATTTTTAGGCTCAATGTGAGATAAAAGTGCAAAGTTGTCAATGAAGTACCCTCTTTTTCTATACCTATAGTGCATTGTAAACCTACACTAAGGTCTTCAAAGCCTTCAATATTATTGAATCAACTGTAACCACTTTGATCAATTTGAGTTGTTCATGCTCTTCTAGCTTTAAGGTGATGAGACTTGCATTCTTCTCAATCCAAAAATCATGTCACACATCATACAAGCATATTAGTCCATATCAAGGTTAATCAATAATATTTCCATAGGACATTGTACATATGAATGTTTGTCATTAATCAAAATAAGATGATTTGCCCTTATTTGTTTGAATTATGAATTATTTGTGATTAACAATGGAACGCTAGTGAAAAAAATAAAAAAGTGATTTTAATTTAAAAATTAGTGTTTCGTTGCTAATCCCCACAAAGTTGTGAGGGATTAGTGCCGGAAACCTTGTTGAAAATTTTTAATTTACAAACTAGTGTTCTGTCAATAATCCCTTCTAAAATTGCAAGGGATTATAAACGAAGCCCTAGTAAAAGTGAAAAGAAATTTTTATTTTAAAATTAGTTCTCTATCCTCCCTCGCAATCATTGGAAGGGACTAGTGACAAATTCTGAGAGAAAAATAAAAAAGAAATTTTCATTGAAAAATTAGTGTTCCTTGGTTTATCCTTCTTAAATTAGTAATGGATTAGCGACGAAAACCTGGTGAAAAAATTTAAAAGAGATTTCAAATTAGAAATTAGTGTTCAATTGTGAGAAAAAATAAAAAAGATATCTTAATTTAAAAATTAGCTTTCGTCGCTATACCCTTTTAAATTTGTGAGGGATTAACTGCGGATTTGTATCTTTGGTCAAAATACGGCATTGATAGCTTTTCTCACACTATGTCATCGCAAAAGTGACGGAATTTACCATCGCTAATCACTCTCACTGATCGCATGTTTTCTTATAGTGGATAAAGCCAATTCAAATTTCGAGACATGGATTCATATATTTCGAGATGAGTTCAAAGTCACTGTCAATTTATTATTTTGATTTGGACATGCTCCCAAAATCCCGAAGAATCTATCAAGAAGTTCTCATATCAAATATTATTTATTTACTTGAAGTACTTGGAATCGAGGTGTCTTATTACAACCAAGATACCTCTCAAAGCCTATTTGTTCCCAAAACGATTATAGACAGAACAACAATTTTTTATCGGGGGATTATTTTGAATACTACTTCGTCACGTCCCCGATAAATATCCTCCGATTATTGAAAGAGGAAAAGAAAATGATGCTTCAACATCACAAGGAAGTAGGGTTTTTGCTCAGATTAGACTTTTTAAAAAAAAAAACACTAAGATAGACTGATTATGAGGAAAGGAGCACAATATTGGACATAACGCCAAATGAAATAGTGTTATGCCCAATACTATAACGCCATCTCAGATGGGGTTATAACTTCTGCAATCAGTAGCTTCAAACAAAGCAAGCAATTCATGAAGCTTTCCAAGGAGAGCGGCAACATTAAGGTGGAGGCATTGAGAGATGGCCGGAGACAACCAATTTCAATCTTTGATATTGTCGTGGGTGATGTTGTTTGCCTGAAAATTGGAGATCAAATTCCAGCGGATGGGTTATTCTTGGATGGCCATTCACATAAGGTAGATGAATCCAGCGTGACAGGTAAAAGTGGCCATCTTATCTCTTTTGAGTGGTATAACCTTGTTATAATGACATCTCAAATGGCGTTATAACAAAAAGTTATAATGCAATTTCTGATTGCATTATAATATTGGGCATAACGTCATTCCATTTGGTGTTATGTCCAATATAGTGCTCCTTCTTTTCTATCCAGTCTATCTTAGTGCCTTTTTTTTTAAAGACTAATCTGAGCAAAACCCCAAGGAAGTGCTTTATCATCTTTGTTTCCACTATTTTGCATAAATTAAATTAATTTTGTGATATTACATATTTTTTATACATTTATTTTATTTCTTACATCATAAAATCATTGACTCTTAAAATGAGATTTTTTGCAGCAAACAATCATCTAAAACGGGTGATTATTAAGGCATTGCAAATCGAAGTTCGGTTCTGTAGTGGAGACAATTGAATATTAGATCTTGATGGAAGAACTATCAACGTACGTGAAACCGGGAGTAGTTCAACTCCAGTTCTTTGCGACAATGCAGGTAGCTTAAAAGACATTTGGAAGAAGACTTACATCTCCCGACTGAAATGATCGAGAGGAAAAGCGTACGAACCGATTTGAATTATATATTGGGAGGACAGTGTTACGGCCCATTATTTGAAATTTCCCAATTGAAATTATCGAGAAGAAAATACTACGACAATAATTGAAATACTACTGCAAAACAAAAAAGCGAAGAAAAAGGGAAAAAAGAAAAATTTCAGCCCAAAATTAAAATAAAATACTCATTAGCATACACAAATAAGTACTCAAATAAAAATACGATTTTATCTATAAACATCAAACCGAAAAATTGTGCAAAATAAAATAAATTTTGGCCAAATATATGATCCAAAGACACTAAAACGCTAGGATACGATAGAGCTCTAAGCGTCCCTTCCAATATGAGAAGAAATATTAGACCTAAAGGTCGATTCTAAATTTGAAGCAAGAGCTGCAACCTAGACACTAGAATCACCGCGGTCGTCATGGAAGGGGAAGATGCCCAAGGGAGCCTTGATCAAATGTATCAGGGGAATATACTGCAATAAGAATTGAGTATCCTTAAAGAAATTCTCAAGAAGCAAAAATTGGTCCTCCGAAATTCTTAAGAAAATTAGTCCTCCGAAATAGATGGTTATGGTCACAAACCTCAACTTTTCAACCCGATTTATGTACTTCTTTTAGGGGGTATATGATGGAGTTGGCCCTTTAGGCCACAAGTGTCTCCAACCAATTGCGTTATGCTCAAAAATTGATATGTTGAATGTTAATTATGTAGAAATTTTCTTTTCTAGCGGGATACTAAATTAGTGGACGAAGAGGAAAATTACTTGTATTAATGATCTGATTGTGGCTATTCAAATTTTAATTTCATTAAAAGAAATTAAAGTTTTTCAACAATCATTGAGTCCTCCAATATTTTGAATTTCGATATCCTTGTACCCTTTAATCAAACGCTCAACTTGGATATAGGTTACTTAGATGCATGTTGATTTGAACGGATCTGTGTATTTTACTTATGATAAAATATAGAATTACAAAGCCAAGGCTAACGTTGGCCCAGCAATTTTTATCAGCCTCCTCTAATCTACTGACCCTTCATCAATCATCTATTGTAGGGGGTCTACAGGATCCTAACATTACGCCGGCCAGTGTGAAAGGAAAAGAACAAGCTGTACATTATAGTACACCTGACCCACTTTTCTGGGTGGAAAATGTAAATACACGTGATCTACCAAGACAACAGCAGTAGCACGGAGAGCAGTGAGACAACAGATCGAGGCATCTACCAAAGGAAAAAAAAAAACAAGAAAGAGACAACAGCATCGAGGCAACCCATGTGAAATGAAGAAAACAACACTTGCATGTGAACAGATAATTAAGATAGATTGCACGTCCTGTAGGTAGCTTTCAAATACGGTGATAATGCTTTCTTCAAAGATCGATACAAGTATTCATGCATCCTCCCCCCAACAACCACGAAGAAAAAGACCAATACAAGTTAAAAAAACCAATAAGATAAAATACTGGTAATCCGTCAAGTGATAACTTGTTCTCTACCGCACATGATGATTTTAAAAATGTTCATACCTAACCAACCAATGAACTTAAGTGAACAACACCAAGTCTAAGAGACAACCAAACGTGATACACCAAAACCTACTTGCTTAAATAAGAGCTTACTACGTAGACTTAGCAAAACATGTTCCAGTAGAATATAGACGTAGGAGTTGAAAAACTAGCAAACTAGCCGCCTTTATCAATGTAATGGCTTTGTATTGTAATAGGGTGTTGACCCAAAAAAAGAGAATAACAAATTAATGTTGTCACTTACTCTACTTTCTATTATTATTATTTTTTTGGGCATTTCATACTATGTTATAAAATAATATTCAATAGGTAAATAGGCATTTGTGTTGAGTAGTAATTCAGCGTGTTATAACTATTCTTATTAGGTGATAGGTCTCAAATCTTTTTATATTTTAGTCGTTGATTTTTTGTTTTGAAATCCCAGAGGATTGAAGCAGTCCTTGATATATATAACAATTAAAAAATAAAACAAAGGTATAAATGTATAGTCCTCCTTCACTCTTCAGAATTCTCTCCCACCCTCTCAAGTTGATTCGGGTATGAGGATTAGCAGAACTATGCACCACAAACTCCGGCCCATTTACCCAGGGAAAAACGCAGGCCCAAAAAATGAATATGGATCAGCAGGCCCTAAGTCCTGACTTCTTGCTTAGCATTGTTGGGCCTAGATGGCCTTGTTAGTACTTTTCCATTTGTTATGGATTGAATTCTAAAGAGTGAAGAGGTCATCGAGGGAAATTGGTCATTTTAGTCATTCGACTATTTTTAATTATTTGAGTTTGTCCTTAAATTACCTTTTAAAATTTTAAGTCATTAAATTATTTTTGATTATTTAAATTTTTCCTGAAATGATTTTGTTAATTTTTAGTACTCAAACAATTTTTTCTTTAACTTTTCTAATGAGTTGGAATCTTTTATAATACTTTTGTGTTACACTCTCTATAATATTCTTAAATATAAAAATTCTCTATCATATATCCTAAATCTAATAAAATAAATTCTAAGCATTAGATACTATAATTAATCGTCTATTAAATAGTATACCAGATGATATATTAGAAGATTCAGATTCTTTTCTAATCTTGAAACAAGTCTTTATTGTCTAAATGACTCCTAAAACAATTTTTAATTTTTAATTTTAAAACATGTAATTTTAATTTTGTAGCCTTCTCTTAAACCCAAGTTTTAAAAACATTTCTCAAAAAAATAATTTTTTAAAAATAACAAGCTTGCTTCAAACAATATAAGAAAAAAGCAAATGTAAAACTGACTAATTAATTTCAATTTTGATGATTGCGGCCCAATATTGAAACCGAATAAAGTCAGTTTCAATTTTGAAATCGAATAGAGTCAGTTTCAAAATTGATTCGAGAACTAACATTTTTAAACAAATATAGTAACTATTTTTGCAACCGTATTAGAACTGAATTTAGAAATCGATTTGAAATTGAATTTAAAAAATAATTTTGGAAAAATAAATAATGAAATAAAAAAAGATTGAATTGATTGGGCTGAATTAGACCACGCAAGAATAATCTGGGCGCAGTTTGCCCCCTTCATGATTCTAACTTGCATTATTAGTGTGTCTATTCCTCTACCAGGCTACACTTGTTGTTTTGATATTCTTTTGTAAATATTTTATTTATATTATATATGTATATATTATATTTTTAAATATATAATATATATTATAATTATTCTTCAATAATAGATGATAAAAATTTTAAACAATCTTGTTTATAATATAACGTAGAGAAATAAAATATTATAAGATACAACTTATTGTATTATATTTTAATATATTTATTTTGAAACTGATCATGTAAATCTGAA
This sequence comes from Rauvolfia tetraphylla, assembly GCA_030512225.1. NCBI lineage: Eukaryota > Viridiplantae > Streptophyta > Magnoliopsida > Gentianales > Apocynaceae > Rauvolfia > Rauvolfia tetraphylla. Next base: position 1,828,830 of record JAJQKT010000053.1, read on the forward strand.
GCCAATTTGAATCCATACAAAAACTAAATCTTGTATAGTAATTGAAAGAAGAATATATAGATCAACATATAGCTTAAATATAAACAGTACAAAATAAATACGTTATATAATTATTTATTTGACTATAGATAATAAAAAATATACACATATACTAATTATATGTTGATCACAATAATTCGACTTAATTCATCAAAGGTGTAGGATATCGCTTCATAAATCTTAAATATAATCTATAAATTTTAACATTAAATATTAATTTTGAAACCGATTTGAGACCGACAATCATACTGAAACCAATTTGAAATTGTATTAGGGTTTGGCAATCAATTGGAAGCCGATTTAGAACTACTCTAAGGTATAGGGTTTAAAAATTATTTAAAATTAAATTTTGAAACCCAGAATAATCGGTTTCTAATTAGAAATTGAAATGAATCGTTTTATAAGTAGAAACTAATTTGAAAACAAATGTTTTAGAAACCGATTTTAAACTCATCTTCGACATAAAAATGAATTCATTTAGAAATTGATTAAACTAATTTGAAAACCAAATAATTTAGGAACCGATTTTAAACTCTTCTTAAAACATAAAAAATAATTCATGTAGAAACCCATTTAAAACTAATTTTATTTGAAATCGAATTTTGAAATCAAAAAAATTAATTTCTAATTAGAAATAAATTTTTAAACACATTTTCAAACATAAAAAATAATTCATTTAGAAACCAATCTGAAATTTATTTTTTAACTTTTATAATTAAAAATTGATTTATTAATTTCAATATTCGATTTCAAATTTGTTATTTTCACGTAGTGAAAAGCTCTCATATTCTAGATATATGTAAAATAAATAAAAATATTTGTCCAACAAATTATCCACACCGGAGATCTACAAAAAATTTTCAAAATAAGAAAAACAAGAATTTTTTTAATTAGGAAAAAATAGTGAGAAAACTCAAAACATAGATATAATTTGCAGTATTTTTTCGGTGGTTCATTATCATCTCACTATTTTAATTTTATAATTTTTGGCAATTTTGTTAAATTATAATTTTTTTTGGAAATTCCAAACTGCATGATTTCTGGAAGAGGCATACCTAACATAGAAATTACCTAGGGTGGTTTTTTAAGACAGTTTTGCCTAAGGGTGTTTATTATTTGTCTTCAACTAGAATACCTAAACAAACCGAATTGAATTTCAATTTTTTGTTCCGGTTATAAAAAAATTAGTTCAGCCTTGTTTGCTTATATAGTTACATTAAAATCGTTTCAGTTTTGGGTTTCATGTCTAAAGCTGAAAACCAAATTTAGTATACATTTTTTTTTTTTCAAACTTAATATGGGTGGGTTGGCACTTCGTGACTGATCGTGGTTGGTAGGGTATTATATAAAATGGACCCCGGCGTATTGTGTTTTCAAGTTCGACATCTTTAAAAGGACTTAGACCAAGCATGAGTTGCGCGAAACAGCCCAAATAACGATAATAGAGACATTAGAAACAGGATAAAGCTTTTATGAAAAAATGGAGATTAGATTGAACCAAATCCGAATTGGCCCACATGAGCCCATTATTATAGACCTAGAAAACATTAGAAATTGGATTGTGTTATAAATTTAAGTGCAAGTTTACAATACTTGGAATAATAATATACAAGGAAACAAGAAAATAGAGAGAAGAAGAGAAAAAATACTAAAGAAAATAAGCTCATAAATTTTATTAATATCATCATATAGTCTCTATATATAGGCTCACAATATAATCGAAACAGACCTAGAAACCGATTAGAAATCGTAACATTTAAAATTGGGAACCGATTTTAAATTGGGTCGGATAATAATTCAATCTTTTCAAAATTTCTTAAAAATTGATTTGAAATCGACAATTATTTTTAATTTTTTAACTTAGAAACCAATTTGAAACCAAATATACAAAAATATATATTTTTATTTTTGATATAGAAATCGATTTGAAACCAACAAAATAAGAAAATCACTTTTTAATATATTTTTAGAAACTGATTTTTAAAATTTTTAATTTTTTATTTCTAGAAACCGAATTGAAACCAATTTTTTAAAGTGTAATTTTCTAGATTTAGAAACTGATTTGAAACCAGGTCTAAAATAAGTTTTTATTTTTTTTAGAAGCTAAATTGAAACCCAATTTTTAAAATATAGTTTTTAATTTAGAAACCGATTTGAAGCTGAATTTTTAAAATTTAGTTTTTTTAATTTCTCAAAGTTAGAAACCGATCTCAAATCAATTTTTAATATTAAATTTTGTAAAATTTTTTCAAAACTTATTTAGAAATTGATATTTTGGTTACAAATCGGTTTCTAAGGATTTCTTAATTAAAAATAATTCAATATAGAAACTGCTTTTTTTGTTTCAAATCACTTTCTAAAAATTTGTAAATAAAAAAATTAAAATTTCTTTTTATTTAGAAACCAATTTGGTGGTTTCAAATAGGTTTCTAAACATTGCAGATCTTAAAATAAAAAATTCTATATTTTTAATTGCATCCTACAAATTATAAAAACACCCAAATGCAAACATCAACCATCAACAAGTCAAGATTAAATCAACCCAACCAAAATAAATACTCTTAATAATAAACTAATAATCCAAACCTAAACATCAATATCAATCCATTCAGAGTAAAAACTATAAATGCAATGAAATAGAAATAACAGTTTAACAAATCCTAAGTCTTTGGAGTAGCTGGACTGGATGTCATGTCGTGTTTGTTGTCTTCATCTTCATCATCTGATGAGTCAGCAGACATAGGAAAGTCAAGCCCAAGCTATGCAAATATCTTCCTTTCTGCCTCATATAATTTGGTCATCTTCTTCTTCGTCTTCGACTTCATTTTATGCTCTAATTCGACTCGAACGTTAGTTTCTTCGTTCTCTCTCATTGACTGCAAAGCCAGTGATGATGCCCCATGAATAAATGAACCACTGCTTGAACCCTTACTTTCTTTCTTGAGGCGAAGAGATCTGATCCAATACCGTAGACATGGCCCTTCTTGAATCCATCAGCTGCCTTCACCATCAACGTCAACTCATCAGGTATGCTCCTACCGTTCTCAGTAGCGGTTTGAGTCAAAAGATTTTCAAAATTTTCCTGTAAAGTTTTTAATGATAAAATAAATAAAATTAGATATATAAAGCAAAGTTACGGTAATGAATTTATGAAGTTTTTATATATCATAGGAGGGTTAAAAATCTCACTCAATATTTCTCACTACGAGTGTTAACAAATTGGCCTTTCTTTGGGCTGTTCTGAACTTTATGTGTGCGGAGCCAACAATCTGAGAGCTTTAAATTATCCCCTAACTCCTTTTGCTACATTATTAATTTAATAAAAATCATAGAACATGAGAAACACAATTCTAATAAATCATATAAACAATATTTAGAGCTAAAGGGAAAAAACTAACCAATCTCTTCTCGTGCTCTTGAAAAGAAATGAAACCACTGGTATGTCATCCTCCACCTTGTCCATCTATGCCCTCCTTTCTATTATTTCTCCTTGTGTTAGACTTTTTCTTGAACTCATCAGACTGCCAATACTCGCATAACCATAAGTGTGCAGCCTCAGCCGTCCAATCCGGCCTCTAAATACTTTTCCTTACATTGCATAGGATGCCTTTCATCTCCCTTGCACACCGGATACTCCAAGCTTTACGAATAATACCATCATGCTCCGGATCCCACCTGTAGACCTTCTATAAAATTGGTGGGGAGAAAATTCCTTATTGTTTGATGACGAATATTATTGAACATTATCATCCAAGTTATGATAACATAAGATTAACTTATTCAAAATTCTCCAAAACAAATCTCACACACATTTGGTAGTACCTTACCAAAGCTGCTGTACGGGTAAAAAAATATCCTTTGCAAAATATTAGTAATGCTCCCAGCATAGACAAATTGATCGCTGAAACTGAGAAAACTTAACCAACAACATGTTAGTATGCACTATTAAATAATTTGCAATACTACGCTATCATAATGGTTAAACTACGACAAAATGTACGCTAGTAAAAAATGAAATATGTAACAAATATATAATCGTATCCATGTTTATGAATGACCCTCGGGGAAAATCAATGTGGAGGAGTCTCCATGATTTGCGGAGCTGGAAGAAGACTGAGAACACTACTCGAGGGGACACAGGCTGCCGGACCAACAAGAGTCTCGTAACTCTGCTGACCTGGTACTATATTATTTGAAACCCATATTTGAAACTGATATGTATCGGTCGCTAATTAGAAACTGATTTTCAAATTCATCAAAAAATTAAAAAGAAATTGTTTTAGAAACCGATTTCTTAATCTATTAAAAAATTAAAAATCCTAATTCAAAAATCGATTAGAAAGAAATGTTATTTGAAACCAATTTTTTATTTCTAATTAGAAATTGATTTTAAAATTAAAAAATTGAAACACTTTGAAACCCACATTTTAGCGGTTTCAAATTGATTTCTTATTAGAAATCGAGTTTTACAGTTTCAAATTTCGGTTTCAAATATTCTGTTTTCTTATAGTGATACCAATCTTATGTACCAATTTCTTAAATGTTGCAGTAAGCAATGCCTTAGTACCAATCACATGATCGAATTTGTCGAACATCAATTTCACCATTCTTTTGAAGCTCATGAGTGTGAAAGAATTTTGGTGAAGTATGTTTTGTCACATCTCTTTTAATATATAATCTTTTTAGTTGAGCTATGCAAGAAGCATTATCCTCAAATAAAACTGATAAAATTTCTTTGTCAGAGGATAAAATTGTTGTCACAAGGTTAACATTAAAAGGGTGTCGCTAAGCTTTCCTAGTGATGACTCTGTGAAGTTGTCACTAATGGTATAGTTTTAGTCACAAGAGCGCTGTTATGCCAAAATATGAAACCATTAGTGAAAATAATTTTTGTCACATAAAATATTTTTTTTCACTAGTTGTACCCATCTTGTTACTATTAATCATAATCGGGAAAATGATTAGTGAAATGAAGAATTGAAGGCAAAAGAAATCAGTGACAGAAGGAAAATTTGTCACTAAAACTTGTGTGGATCTCAATTTAGTGACAAAATTTAATTTGTCACTATGGTGAATGGAAAAATGAAAAAAATAATAAAATTCCTTCTACATATATGTGCTATATATATTATATATACTACAAAGACGCCACTATAATATAAAATGTATACTAAATTTATCTTATGAACTTCATATACTGCATATAGAATCATAGCTTACTGCATATACTATATACATAATATATACATATATATATATATATATATATATATATATATATATATATATATATATATATATATATATATATATATATGAACTGCACTATTTTGTTGAATTCAGCATTTCGTTTCGTGATTCTAAACTTTGATTCTTAGAGTAGATACAGAAACTAACTTATGAAACATAATTTTTATTATGTTAAACAAAATATACTAATCTAAGTACACATTATATGGCTCGGATACCAAATAGCATAAAGATATGCATAACATAAAGAATGCAGACAGAGAAACCATCAAAGAAGAAATTGAAGTCTTATATATAGAGAGGGAGAGAGATTTTTCTGAAGGTAAAAGGATACCCTATGAACACATAAGTATGGCTATATATAGCCATTACTCCGGACTTGAAAACTAGAGTCTTATCCTAATCTATAATGGATTCCAAACATTTAAAATTTGAAAATATCTAAAAAATATTCTAGTAATATTTTCAAATAAGATTATGAGCTATTTGAACCCCAATAATTACGTAATAAAACAAACTTATAAATAGTAAAGTAGTCGACAACTAAGACCTACTTTTACCAAAAGTCAAAAAGTAAATAGAAAAAGTAATAGATGTTATTTCTGTCATGTCTAAGAATATCCACTGAGATATTCTTCTTTGAACTTGGTCTTCAATTCTATATGTAGTTTATGAATATAGTAAGTTCCCTACACATACAAGTATATATAAGACCTCTAAACCATAATAGTTTTAAAAATAATGGTGGTTGATATAAGACCTCTAAGTCATACTATTTGCTGGTTGATATGATTTCTAAACCTCCAACCATAATTGTTTTAAAAATAATAAATTGACCCATTTATTTCTTATAAATTTTTAATTTGGCTAACAATATTTTCAAATTTTTAATCTCAACAGCGTGAGATGTTTCCAGAATTGTCACATAGAACATCCTGGATTTGTATTCCTGTTTGGGATACCCAGTGATATGCAAATATTTTTGCATTAGATAGCAAGGATCATTGATCCAATGGAGATCTTCCATCTCAATAGGAAGAATTTCTTCTTTTTCTGCGATGTCATGGAACTGCAATTCAGATTCCAATAGATCTTTCATCAAGATTTTTTATGAAGTCTTCTACTGAAATGGTAATGTTTCATCCGATCCCTTTTTACCCTCAAGGTATTGCTTGAGGTTCACCATCTTTGAAGATGATGAAGCTTGGGGAGAATTTCTACCCGTTCCTGTGCCGGGAATATGAAGTCCTTGATTTGAAGAACCACCTCTAGAGGATTGGCCTCGCAATCGAATAGTCATTGATATTTTTCTTTTCTTACATGAAACCTTGTTCATGAGCCCTACAAAAATTCACGGGTTAGAAAATCAGACAAGGAGTTAGATTCTCCTTTAATGTATTCAATATCAAAATCAAATACAAAAAGTTGTGCTTGCCAACCAACAAATATCTATTTGGACATAAGAATTTTAATACCTTTTTCTGTTATCTACTTAGTAGCACTATAGTCAATTTTAATAAGAATTTTTTATTAAGCAGATTGTCTTGCATTTTATTAATGCACTTCACAATATGAAGCATTTCTTTCTTAATTGTGAAATATTTCTATTTCATGAGATTCTAGTTTCCAAAAACAAATCTAACCAGTGTTTCTTGATTAGTATGAGGATTCTTTTGTTTAAGAATAACTCCATAGCCTATATTAGAGGCATCAGTTTCTACAATTTTGGAAAACTGAGGATTTGAAAGCTTTAAATAGGGCAACCTTTTCACCTTCTGTTTAATTCTCTTAAATGCTTCAGTATGCTGAGCAGTCCAAGAACTTGCTTTCTTTTTCTATGAATAGTCAGAAGTATCTGAATTCACTTAAACTCAAGTTTATAAAATGAATAAACATGTCTATCAATGATTTATTGGGGAAAATTGTGGACTTACCCCTCACTGCTACTCCAATACCAAGCACGACTTAAGATGACATCCCATTTATTCATAATATAAATTAGAGATTTTACTATAATTCAGTTTCAAAAGACTATGCATAATTATAAATTATAATTCACATGTCAGACACAAAAAATTACTTTCGAAACATGACTATGTTTATTATGTTAAATGGAATATATCTGTCTAGACACATGCTTAGAAGAATCTTGTCTTCTAATTCTGATACTCCACATTTAGTGAAGAATACAAAACAAACTGAATTTTCAAATAATGAAGAGGTTTTGAATAGGTGGACAATTCTGTTTATAAATCATAGAAATATTTACCAAATTGGTGCTTTTGATTTTAAATCAAAACAATCCATTAAATTAATAGAATAAACAATAACTATGGATAATAACATCCAAGATTTAAAGTTACTTTCACCTGTAGATGTGCAGCATTATAGGCATCAAGACTATAAATATATTCATATTGGTTTAGTCTAGATTGCTTTCAGGTCTTTAACTCTTGTAGGTTTGAACTCTTTAACTCTTTAGTCCTAGCAACTCTAATAGATACCAGATGCTTAGATTGGAAACCTTTCTTAGTAGGAATGGTTCATACTAGTCTCTGTCATGGACCGAGATACTTTGATGTGTACCCTAATCTGTGTCTGTCATTATCTAATAGAAATCTGTATGAAGCAATATCCCTCAAAATACAGACCCATGGATATAATTTTATCCCTGGTTCGGAGACTATATCAATTATCTATAGAATCTATTCTAGAGTAATGAATGCTCTGTGTCCCAAATCAAAACATACTAGCTTTGAAGGACAAACAGTCTTAGTTGAATCCAACCTAATGACTACTAATATAGCAACTAATAAGTTGTTAAAATGGGAAGAAACAAACTTTCCAGAATCTTGGTTGTTGCCAGATGCAATAGCACCTAGGCCAATCATGAATTCAAATGTTGAACAAATTGTTCAACATGATGATAGAGATGTGGAAATATCTTTCACTCCACAAAATAGGATTAGGTTATCTAGATCCTTATCCAGTAGAGCCTCTTATAGGATTTTTTAACCTCCCTTAGTAGCTCCAGCAAGATCCTCTGTTTCAGAGTTTGCTATACCTTCTAAGAAAAATCAAGAAATAATTGATGAGATACAATTATCCCGTCAAAAGATTCCATATGGAATCTATAATACTCCTAATAGGCGAGAATCTCCAAATTAATCGGAGATGAGTTTCTATATTAATTAATAGATTTAGCTCCACTAGACCCTAATCAGTCCGAAATATGGGTTACTTCCTGATCATATCCTAATTTATTTTCTTATAATTTTAAGAAAGCAGAAATATATGATTTCTCTCCAGGAAGTCAGATAAGACTTAGGATATCTGAAAAATTTAATCAAGCAAAGAACAAATTGATACTTTTCTTGATTCGATTCTGATTCCATTAAAAAATGGAAAGGTGATTACTATAATAATCTAGAAAGATACAATACTATATTGTATTTTGTTCCTTGGTTTACAACCTTCTATGTGTATTCAGAACAACAAAGGTTGAACATGATTATAGATCATGGAAAACCAAGGCGGGAAGAGTGATAAACTCTGTTTATCCCCCCTTTTGAGCCAATAGCTCTCACAAGAGATAATGATACTCTAGAGGCTTCTGCATGCTTTTATGAAAGTAAAAGAAGAAGTGGAAATCTCTGTTAAAGACTTTCCAATATATGTAAATGGCTAAATTATACTGATTTGTATCTTCAACACTTGGGTTCAAATATTGAATCCATAGAAGCTTATCTGATAAAGCTTTAGTCTAATATAGACAAAAAAGAGATAACATCTACAAATCAGTCAAAAGAACCAATGATAAAGCCACCAATAAAGGTGTCTGGATTTAATTTTGGTTCTACCTCCAAAATACTAATGGATGTTTTGGAAGAAAAACTGATGAGTATGACAATTAACTCTTTAGAAAATGAGAATAACATTTCTCAACAAACACACAGTAATGCAAATTGCATGTCTGGAATCTATGATGAACAATGCTCATCCACAGAGTATCTATTTTAGACTAAGAAAATGATTCATTATATTCTGAGACTGTAGTAGATAAGATCCAAGACAACTTCCTCACAATTAACAAGTTGAAATTTGAACGCAGGCGATTGGAGCATTATTATTATAAGAGGCCAACACTTGTAGATGTTTCGTATGAGGAAAGTGATAATCTAGTCACTAATTCCTACCACCCAAAAACCATCTATGAATGGAATTTGGATGGGTTTTCAGATTACCAAATACATAATATGCTGTATAGAATGGTTATGTATTTGATTGTTTGCAAATAGGCTAGAAAAACTAAAAGAACAATCACAGAAATGATTGTTTGTTGTTTTACTTGCACTCTCAGAAGATGGTGGGATAATACTCTTAACCAACTTCAGAGAAGTGAAATCTTCCATGCGAAGAAACTTGTCAAAATTGACATTGGAACTTCTACAAATGTTCAAACTACAGAAGTTGAAGATTGTGTTTACACACTTACTTGTACAATCTTTGAACATTTTACTCGTCAAATATCTGACCATAGGGAGAAAATAAAAACTCTCTTACAAGATCTTAAATGTCCCACTGTAGAACATTGGAGGTGGTATAGAGATGCGTTTCCTACTCGAGTAACTCACTTGGGAGATAACAGTGGTGAATATTGAAAGTCCAAATATATTGATGCATTACCATATTTTTTTGTTCAAAGAGTAAAAAATACTCTTAGAGGCCAAAATCCTAATTTGGTCATTCCATATGCTAATTATACATATGGCCAGACAATTAATCAGTGCTGTCGATAATGCAGGCATAGCACTGTTTAATGATCTTAGGTTGTATAATATATATATATATATATATATATATATATATATATATATATGTATATTATGCACATTAAATATTCAAATAATATAAACTACGGTGCATACTACATATTAACTACAAAGAATTCATATTATATGTACTATATATGTGCATTATTATGAACATTGCAGTATGTGCCGTGTGTTTTTATATGCATGTACATATATATACATAAATACCTACATAACATAAATACACACACACATATATATATATATATATATATATATATATATATGTTTACTATATACATAGAGATATTATATATTACGGATGTTACATATAATACAAAGACACTACTATAATATAAAATGTACACTAAATATACCTTATGAACTACATATAGAATCATAGTTTACATATAGGGGTGTGCAATCGGTTTTGCGGTTTGATTTTAGTTTTACTGTTCGGTTTTATATTTTTTTCTGAATGCAGAATCGAACTAAAGTACACTTGTTTTGTTCAATTTGGTTCGGTTACAAATTGAAATCTTTAAGGGAAAAAAAAAAAAAAAAAGAGTTCAAGAATGTGATGAACTGAAGTTACAATACATCTGAAGACTAAAGCTGTAAAGCAGCAACAGCCCTAATTGACATTGTCAATCAACTAATATTCTTCAAATTTAGAATGCATAAACATCATTACTCACTTCATGTCTGCAGCTCCGTGAAAGCGATAACATAATAAAGTTAAAGCTAAGTACCCCTTGGTGACAAGGTTTCCGAAACAAGAAACAAGAAACAAAAAAATATATATATATATATTCCCAAGCAGCCATCCTCTTGAATTAGCTTCTGCTCTGGCCTCTATGAGAAATAGTTGAGCCCATCCGCAAGAGGGAGCTCACTGGGAAAAGCTACGAATATTCTAGCTTTTGGTGCGGACTTACATAGCCAAAGGCCTTCAATTGGAATTCATCATCAGGACTCGTAAATTGATAGCAGCAGAATATCCTAGTCAAACTAAATTATGAGTTCCACTAAACAGAAAACGAATCAACGTCACCCACTATACCGATGATAATGGAGACAATCGTTATGTGGAATTTACTGAACTTTAACAAGGTTTTAGACAGAAAACTTTCATTTCCTATCAGCTTGACCGAAAATCAAATAAAATAAATCTTATATAACCCAAGGACTAAAATAACAAATAGTTATAGGCATTATATACGTAAGATATCAAACTTTTATTTTGGTTAAAGATATTAAGCACAATATCCATATCTGAAATCTGATGAAAACATTCAACATCCATTAATCTCAGAACTGAGTATTACCTTAAAACACAGCAGAGGCCAGAGGTAAGAGTTCGAGTCCGAGAAGTGGCGCCGGTGCAAATCTCAGTGAGGAGCAGCAAACCAAGGCAGACTTAACAAAGCAGGGAAATGAAAGACTGAGAAGGATAGAGACTGACTCTGAAAAACCTATTCTGATAATTGGTAAAGTAAATATATGAACACATTATTGTTATGAATCATCTTCTGGAGTTAATGGACGCATTACCGTTGTGTTATCAGTCAATGAACGCATGTCGATAATGCATTCATATATTTTTTAAAGAAAATTTAGCTTTTGTTTCGGTGTTCAGTTTGATTGCTTAAACCGAAAATTGCACCAAAATATATATAATCATCACAAACAGAACCGAGCTGAAAAAAAATTGAACCGAAATGAGAAATTCAGTTAGGTTCTGTTTATATATATATATATATATATATATATACACATATGTATATAGTAATCATATTATAGTTGCTGTCAATTTATTATTTTGATTTGAACATGCTCTCAAAATCGGAAGTGTCTATCAGCAGTGTGAGGAGTTCTCATATCAAAAACTATTTATTTACTTGAAGCACTTGTAATCGGGATGTGCTATTACAATTGGGATACATCTCAAAGCCTGTTTGTTCCCAAAACGATTATAGAAAGAATAAAAACTTTTGATCGGGAGATTATTCGGTATATTACTTCGTTAGGTCTCCGATAAATATCCCCCGATTATTGAAAGAGGGAAGGAAAATGATGCCTGAACATCACAAGGAAGTGCTTTATCGTCTTTGTTTCCATTATTTTGCATAAATTAAATTAACAAATTTTTGATATTACAGATTTTTTATAGATTTATTTTATGTCTTACATCATAAAATCATTGACTCTTAAAATGAGTTTTTTTTTTTTTTTTTGCAGCAAACAAGCATCTAAAACGGGTGATTATTAAGGCATTGCAAAACTAAAGTGTTTTAGAGCTCAATACTCGTGTAGACAACAGTCGGTTCTCTGGTGGAGACAACTGAAGATTAGATCTTGATGGAAGAACTATCAACGTACGTCTAATCGGGAGTAGTTCAACTCCAGTTCTTTGGCACAATGCAGATAGCTTAAAAGACATTTGGAGGAAGACTTAAATCTCCCGATTGAAATGATCGAGAGGGAAAGGCCACGAGCCGATTGAAATTTTCTGATTGAAATTATATATTGGAAAGAAAAGGTTACAGCCTATTTGAAATTATCAAGAAGAAAAAGCGACGATAATAATTGAGCTACTACCACAAAACAAAAAAACGATGAAAAGGAAAAAATGGAAAAAATTTCAGCCTAAAATAAAAAAGTATGCATGAGCATATACAAATGAGTACTCAAATAAAAATGTGATTTTATCTTTAAGTATTAGACCGAAAAATTGTGCAAAATAAAATAAATTTTGGCCAAATATATGATCCAGCAAACTAAAAGGGTGAAATACAATAAGAGCTCTTAGTATCCCTCGCAACATCGGAAGAAATATTAGACCTAAAGGTCGATTCTACATTTGAAGCAAGAGGAGCACACTTGACACTAGAATCACCAGCGGTTGTCATGGAAAGGGAAGATGCCCAAGGGAGCCTTATTCAAACGTATCAAGGGAAAATATTGCAACTCTCAAGAAGTGAAAATCGATCCTCCGAAATTGATGATTAAGGTAAAAAACCTCAACTTTTCAACCCGATTTATGTCCTTTCACGGGTATATGGTGGAGTGGGCCCTTTAGGCCACAAATGCTCCGAAGCAATTGTGTTATGCTCAAGAATGATATGCCGAATACTGATTATATAGAGATTTTCTTCTCTAGCAGGATATTAAATCCTAGTACAATTTTAGTAATTACTTGTCCTATAAGAATTCTATTTCCTTAAAGGATTTGATAAAATTTGTATATATAGAAGTATGTTTTTGTGTTATTGATCATGTTGATGCCTATTATATTCTGCTTCTTATTTAATTTTTTCTTATGAATATATGTTGACTTAAGCAACAGAAACCTTTCGAGGGTCATCCTCACCTTCTCTTCATCTTTGTTCCGTGTCTTTACCTTGTAGGTATTGAGACCCTTGATGGATGGATTCCTCGACTCCATCAAAACTTTAAATCACAAGCAAAACAATCATAAGGGGAATAAGAGAAGAAAACTTGACTATGGAACACAAATTTTAATGGACAAAGAAACCCATTTGACCTGCGTTTTCTTGATAAAACTTGTATCATCGGCATTCCAATCTAGTAATACTTTAGCATTACTTTTAATGGACGAAGATGAAAATTACTTGCAATAATGATCTGATTATAGCTATTCTAATTTTAATTTTATTAAAAATAATTAATCTTAAAAGTTGTTCAACGATCATTAGTCCACCAATATTTTGCATTTAGATATCCTTGTACCCTTTAATCAAACGCACAACTTGGATATAGGTTACTTAGGTACATGTTGGTTTGAAATGATCTGTGTATTTTACTTATGATAAAATATAGAATTACAAAGCTAAGCCTGCGTTGACCCAGGAGTTTTTGTCAGCCTTCTCTAAAGCATCCATTGTAGGGTGTTTAACATGATCCTAGCATTACGCCGGCCAATGTGAAAGGAAAAGAACAAGCTGTACATTATAGTACACCTGACCCACTGTTCAGGGGTAAAAAAATAAATACACGTGATATACCATGTTATTAAAGCTTAAAAAAGTTCAAAGAGCACGGAAAGCAGTGAGACAACAGATCGAGGCATCTACCAAGGGAAAAATAAAACAAGAGAGAGACAACAGCATCGAGGCAACCCATGTGAAATGAAGAAAACAACACTTGCATGTGAACAGATAATAAGATAAATTGCACGTCCTGTAGGTAGCTTTCAAATACGGCGATACTTAATTATATAATGCTTTCTTCAAAGATTGATCCAAGTATTCATCCTCCCCCGCCCTCCCTGACCACCACCAAGAAAATAACTAATACATGTGAAAAAAAAAAACCGAATAAGATAAAATACTGGTAATCTGTCAAATGATGACTTGTTCTCTACCAAACATGAGTGATTTTAAAAATGTTTATATCGAACCAACCAATGTGAAAGGAAGAAAAGATGGTACTCCATATAACTAATATGAACTTATGTGAACAATGCCAAAGTCCAAGAAACAACCAAAGATGATAACCCAAAGCCCATTTGCTTCCATTTGCTTAAATAAAAGTTTACTATGTAGACTTAGCAAACATGTTCCATAGAATATAGCCGTAGGAGTTGGAAAACCAGCAGTATCCATAAATATAGATACAACGGTTTGGTACATTATAGACATATATATATATATATATATATATATATATATATATATATATATATATATATATATAATATGTATGTATGTATGTATGCATAAATATACACTATACTATGTTTACTATATACATAGAGTTATTTTATATTATAGATATTTTATATAACACAAAGAGACTACTACTATAATATAAAATGTGTACTAAATATACCTTATGAACTATATATACTACACATAGAATCATAGCTTACCACATATGCTACATATATATGCACTGCACTATTTTGCTAAATTCAGCATTATGTAGATATGGAAATGGGGTGTTAGTACATCTAATGATGGACTGAGAATCCCAATCTTAGTTTGTAATTTCCATTTCCAATGATGGGCCCAATGGTCTATTTAGGACTGGATTCTATTAGAAATGAAAGACTTAAGAGGGGGTGAATTAGGTCTTTGGCTAATTTTTAAAAACTTTACCCTTTTAATAAAATTAAATTGGAAGATGATTGGAATCAAATGCTTCACATAATATGCAAGTAAACATAATAAGATTCAAATTTAAAGAAAGAAGAAAGCAAGAGAAAACACAAGTGATTTGTAATGGTTCAATCACACACGGTGTAAATCCACTACCTTGAGCACCAACTCAAGGATTTCAACCAATTTTAACTATAATTTCATATTGATCAATTTTTACAATAGAGGCTCACTCTTCAAGGGTTTTACATCACAACCTCTTCTCAAATACAAATAATCAAGGCTCACCATAGCACAAGGGTTTTATATCAACAAGATAACCTTGAAAACAATAAGAATCTGAAGTTTGAGATAAGAAAGTTACCAACAACTTGGAAGAGGATGACAATATAGCACACTTTCATCATTTTTGTCTAAGAAATCTTGACTTGGAACTTTGTAGCACAAGACAAAGGAGAACATTTTGATAGAGAATGATTGGGAAGTGCTAAGAATATTTAAAGCTCAAAAACTACAAAAAATATGTGAAGTTTATACATTTTATAAGGTTTGAAATTATGTTTCAGTGTTCAAATAATTGCTACTAACAGTAAAATTCTGACGACCGAATTTGGACATGATCGTCTGAACATTCATCCGAATTTTTCTATCTTGAGACTGCCAGGGTAAATTCGGTCGATTGAATTTGGACACAAGCATTCGAATGGTCGTTTGAATTTTTAATTTGGGCATAAGCTCCGAATGGTCGTCTAAATTTCTTTATAAATTTAGCATAGGAGAAGAAGTTGATTTACAAAAATATGCTAAAACTGGTAGTTACTATTTTTGTTGGTTCTTGTTGAATATATTAAACTGTTAGTCTCATTTTCATTACCCCATCTTTGAGTGATGACAAAAGGGAGAGAAAGAATGATGATGATGATGACAAAATGTGCTATATGTTATATGTTGTGTGAATGTGTGAATGATGACAAAGCTATGGTTGCATTTGTGAATGTGTGAATGTGTGAATGATGACTAAGCTATGGTTGCATTTGGATTTGGAAAACTGCATTTGTGTGAATGCATTTGGAAACTGTGTATTATGTGGTTGCATTTGACATTTACATTGAAAATGATTGTTTCCTAAGATTTTGAAAATAGTTGAGTTGAGATTGTAAAATTTTTTATCATGGTTCTTGACTTGACCTATGATTGTGAAATACATGAGTTTTGTGGTTTTGCAAAGCTAAATTGATTTCTATTATGGCTATACATATTTGAGTATTTCTATAGTTCATTTGAGAATGCAAAATCATCTTTCCAAATTTGCTACCAAAAGTCTGGACTTGAAGTTCGGATGCAAACCAAAAGTTCGGATGCATCCAAACCTTCTCTCCAAAAATGTTTTTCTGTTGTTCAAATTGATTCAAATATGTTTTAACCTCTTCTACTATGTTTTAACAACCTTAGCAGAACTTATTTTCAAAAATTGCAGCCTTCATCTTATATGTTTTAAAGTTCGAACTTGGAGTTTTAAAATTTCGGATGCATCTATATTTTGTTGTCAAAAAGTACTCTTTTGTTGTTCAAATTGATTCAAACACATTTTAATCTCTTCTACTATGTTTGAACAACCTTAGGAAAGCTTATTTTTAAAAATTGAAGCTTTTATTTCACTTATTTTATAGCTTGGACTTGATATGTCAAAATTTGGATGCATAATATCTCAAGTCTGAACTTGTTGAAAAATGAGTACAATCTAAGGGGAAGCATTGTTAATATTTTCTGACCTATAATACCTCTTTTAGAATTTTTTTTAATGCTTAAATGCTATATCTTCTATCTTATTTGTTGGAAAGAAGGAGGCAAATGGAGGTTGGTTGGGTCATAGGCTCATATTGAGCCACTTGAATGTCAAAGTGCTAAATTGGTTATTATTTGTCAATGACATCAATGCTTCTTTGTGTTACATTGTTTAAATCCATCACATTTTGCCTCCAAGCTTGTCAACATCAAAAAGGGAGAGATTGTTAGCCCTAAGGGCAAATCATGAAGGTTTGATTAGTTTTGATATATGACAAACATTGATAAGGACTAATATGCTTGTATGTTGTGATAAGATTTTGGATTGAGAAGGAAGCAAGTCTCATTGCCTTGGAACTAAAAATGCTAAGGACAACTCTATTATGCTTAAAAGATCATGGACATAGAGCATGTTCTATGAATAAGAAGGCTTTGAAGAATCTAGTGTAGGGTTACACTTTATTAAATAGGTATGTTCTTGTAAACTCTACACTTGTGTATCTTGGAATCTATTGAATGCATAAGAGAGCATCAACCTTGTTTTTGAATCATAAAATAGTTTTGAGTAAAATCTTAATGATCAAATTATTTTAACGGTTTTTGAGTTCAAAAGAGTTTGTATGATATATCTTTTGATCCTAAATGATTTCAAACATTTTGAGATCGATTTTCAATTGTTTTCACAAAGTTTGGAAAGTTTGGATGCAAGTTCGGACGTCAAAACAGTGACATGATTACTGTTTTTCCAGAGAAGTTCGGACGAAAGTTTAGATGCATGTGCCAAAGTTCGGACGTTCGACCAGACAACATGTCATAGAGAAGTTCAGATGAAAGTCCGGACACAGATGAGAAAGTTCGGATGTCCGAACTTCCATAAAAGTAGCCGTTACTAGCCTTTTTATGGCCGTTTGAACTAATTTTTAAACTATATAAAAGCCATAAGTGAAGTGGTGCTACATTTTATAATCATCTACCAAGAAGTGGTAACATCTCATTCAATCTTCATTTTAATTATGTTTTCTACTAGCTCAATACAAGGTTATCTTGTGACATAAAATCCTTTTGGTAAGGGTGAGTCATAGACTAGATTAATCAAGGTTGTAGTGTAAAAACCGTGTGTGGTTGAGCCTTGGATTAGATTGGTCTTGAGGTTTTCTTTAGATATAAAAACCTTGTGGAAGGGTGAGCCTTGTTTGTAGAATTACAAAAGAGGTTGTGAGTGTAAAACCAGTGTGTGGTGAGCCTCTTATGTAATTGTTTAACTTGAGCATATAGTAGATAGTTTGAAATCCTTGAGTGAAGACTCAAAGTAGTGGAGGTAGATCTTGATAAGATTAAACCACTATAAATTTATTCTGTTCATTGCTCTTAGCTTGTCTATTGCTTTGTTATTGATTTGATTATTCTCTCATTGAATTAAGTAATCATAATCTGCTCCAACTAAGTTGTTTAAGGAAATAATTTTTGAAAATTAGCTAAAAATCTAATTCACCCCGTCTTAGGTCTTTCACATAGAAATTTTACTGGGCTTCGAAGCTCGTTATTCTCTTATCATATTTTAGGACTTTTATAGTTGAATTGAGAGTATAGTTCTTCTTCAGCATTACAAGTAACAGTTGAGTCATCAGCAACAACTAATATTGTGGAGGCATCTATTATTTGTAATCATTCTTGGTCTGTCAATACATTTTAATATTTCAAATGGTTGCCAATTTAATTAGTATATATATATATATATATATATATATATATATATATATATATATATATATATATATATTGTTAGCCCTAAGGGCAAATCATGTAGTTTTGATTAATGACAAATATTGATGAGGATTAAAATGCTTGTATAATGTGTGATAGGTTTTGTGAACTAAGAAGTATGAAGTCTCATTGCTTTGAAGCTAAAGTGCAAGAACAACTTCAGTTAAGCAAAGTGATTGAAATTTGAAGAATGTTGTTCTTAGATGATCTAAAGGCATTGAAGGCTTGAAGTGTAGAGTGTATATACTTTGTAGGTAAATTTCTATGTAAACTCTACACTTGCATGTCTTGGTTATCATTGAATGCATAATAGAGCATAAAATGAATCTTATGATCTTAAAAGGATTTGAATGAACTTTTTGATGAATGTGGTGTTGTGTCCAAAAATGTTTTAAGTAAACTTTATATGATCAAAGGAATTTGATTTTTGGTTCTCAAACTTATATATGTTTAAATAAGTTTTCTATACATATCAAATGATTTTCAAACTCATTGAAGTTGAATCTCAAAAGATTTTACAAAGTTTGAATTTACTAACAAAAAATTCGGTCTTCCGAATTTTGTAGCAAAAGTTTACTATTATTCTTTCAGAAAAATTCAGAAGAAGATTCGGACGCATGCAGGAATATTTGGTCGTCCGAATTTTGGCATTCAGCATGGTCACTGTTTTTTCCAGAGAAATTCGGACGAAGATTCGGACGCACAGGGAAAATTCGGTCGTCCGAATTTCCTGAAAATAGCCGTTAGCTAGCCGTTTTATAGCTGTTAAAACTGATTTTTAAAATCTATAAAAGCTATGAACGTGCAATCTTTTGTAAGTTTTGATATCTTGAAAATTCTAAGCATTCAAAAGCCTTTAGCAAACATTTCTTAAGCTCTCTTATGTCTTGTGCATTCAATTGATCAATCCAAAGACATCAAAGTGTGAAGGTGCAACTTTGTGTAATATCTACCATCAAGTGGTAACATCTACACACTCTCATTTATTTATCATATTGTGTTGTTCTACTAGCTCTAGCAAGGTTATCTTGATAACATAAAATCCTTTAGATAAGGGTGATCCTTGAAAGTGTGATTCAAGGTTGTTTGAGATATAAAACCATTGTGTTTTGGTGAACCTTGTATTGTAAAAGTTACTAGAAGAGGTTGTGAGTGTAAAACCATAGTGTGGTGAGCCTTTCTTGTAATTTGTAAACCTGAGCAATTAGTAGATTGTTGAAATCCTTAAGTGAGAGCTTAAGGTAGTAGATGTAGATCTTGAGGATCGAACCACTATAAATTGTTTGAGTTCTTTGTTATTGCTTTCTTCATTGCTTTGCTATAAATTGCCTCATATTAGCTTATATAATTTGTTTTTTGGTCTAAACGCATAAAAGGTATAAGTTTGTAAAAATCAGCCAAATACTTAATTCACCCCCCTCTTAGGTATTTCAATTGGTATCAGAGCTAGAACTTCTTTGTGTGGTTTTACAACCTAGAAGACAAAGATCCTATGGCTAATATGTCAAACTTACCTTACCTAGAAGGATCCTCCACAAATAGACCACATTTGTTTAATGGAACAAATTACTCTTCTGGAAATCTAGAGTTAAAATTTATATTTTTTCTATCAATTTTGATTTGTGGAACATAATTGAGAAAGGTCCTTATGTCCCAATGAAAATGAGTGCTGATGGAATAACCTCAGTACCCAAGCCCACTGATGAATTTGATGAGCATGATTCTAAGAAAATGACTTTAAATTATCAAGCCATGAATATATTAAGTTGTACTTTAGATGTTACTGAATACAATAGAGTTAGTGGATGTGATTCTGCTCATGACATGTGGAGATTACTCCAAATTACACATGAAGGTACTAATCAAGTTAAAGAATCCAAACTTGCTATGCTTGTTAGAGATTATGAACTGTTTACCATGAAACAAGGTGAAAATATTAGTGATATGTTTACAAGATTTACTAACATTTTTAATGGCTTAAAAGCTTATGGTAAAAGCTATACTATGGGAGAGCAAAACAGGAAGATTTTAGATGCTCTACCAAAATCTTGGCAGCCTAAGACACTGGATATTGAGGAGTCCAAGGATTTGAAGACTCTTCCACTTGAAGAGCTCATTGGATCTCTACTAACCCATGAAATGAAGATGAAACGGCTAAATGACAAGGAGGATGAAGAAAAGGTAAGAAAATGAGTTGTACTCAAGTCCTCAAATCAATTGAGTGAACAAGAACAGTCTTCAAATGAAGAAGAAGAAGGAAACAGCGGAGAAGAAAAGATTGCAATGGCAGTGAGGAAGTTTAAAAGATTCTACAAAAAGGAGTTTCTCAAGAAAAGAAGAAAACCAGTCAAGAAGAGTGGACAATCCTCATCCTACAAACCTCAATTCTTTGAATGCAAGATTACAGAGCATCTTGTTGCTGAATGTCCTAAAGCATTGGAAAAGGAAAGAGAAAGCAAAAACAACAAGAAATCTATCAAGAAAGGAAAAGGATTAGTTGGAACATGGGATCAACAAGAAAGTGAGAATGAAAGTGAAGGAAAGACCAACATATGCTTTATGGCCATTGATGATGAGGTACAATCTTCACCTTCTATTTCAAATGTATATGATGATGATATTGATTCCAGTGATCTGATTGTAGAGTTATATGAAGAATTAAAAAAAGGCTTCAAAAAGAAATAAAGAAATGAAACTCAAAATCAATGATTTATCTAATGAGAATTCAAAACTGTGTTGAAAATGGAAAACTTCTTGAAACCATTAGTTGTATTATTATTGAAAAAGAAGTTTTGAATACAACCATACAAAACTTATCTTTTGAAAACAAAAAGCTTTGTACAAGAATTATTTCTCTTGAATTAATGATAAAAGATCATGGGTCTTTAAAAAGGAAAGTAAATGATCTAACTTTATGCATTGAGAGATTTACAAATGAAAGAGAAAATTTAAATAAATTACTTGGTTATCAAAGATCTTCATTTGTAAAACATGGTCTTGGTTTTACATACGATTGTTTTGCTCCAAAACAGAAAAAGTCTTTTGTTAGAGAATCTTCTCATTCTAGATCATATATCTATTGCACATATTGTGGCAAGCATGAACACAAGGTTTCTAGATGTTTTATAAAAAGAAAGATAGAAAATGGTGTTAAAAGCATTTGGAAAGTCAAAGGAACTATTACTAACCCCCTTGGACCCAAGAAGATATGGGTACCAAAAATCACTCTTTCTAATTTGGTGTAGGTACAATTTGCCTCAATATCAAGTGCCACGAAATGGTTTCTTGACAGTGGCTGCTCAAGGCATATGACTGGAAATGCATCACTTGTTAGTGAGGTTCAAACTACAAGTGAAGGTTTTGTCACATTTGGAGATAAGAAGAAAGGGAAAATACTTGGAATAGGTAACATCGGTAAAGGTTCTTTCCCTCTTATCAAGCAAGTTTTACTTATTGAAGGTTTAAAGTATAATTTACTTAGTATTAGTCAATTATGTGACAATGGATGCAAAGTAGAGTTTAAATGTGACACTTGTACTATTCTTGATAATGCAAGTAACAAAACTGTCTTTGTTGCTAAAAGAGTTGGTAATGTATATGTGCTGTATCTTGATGAGCTTATTACTAATGATATTAAATGTCTTGCAATTCATGACAATGATGGATTTTTATGGCATAGAAGATTAGGACATGTGAGCATGGATTTATTGAACAAACTTTCAACACAGGAGCTAGTTAGAGGATTACCAAAATTGCATTTTGATAAAACCCATCTATGTGATGCTTGTCAATATGGAAAACATTCAAAAATATCTTTTAAACCAAAGAAATTTGTTTCTACCTCAAAACCTCTTGAACTAGTTCACATGGATTTATTTGGACCTATGAGGACTACTAGTCTTGGTGGTAAAAGCTATGCCTTTGTAATTGTTGATGACTTTTCAAGATTTACATGGGTAATCTTCTTGGCACAAAAAGATGAAACGTTCTATGAATTTTCTAAAATTTTCAAAAAGGTTCAAACTTCTCTTGATTGCAAACTGATTTCTATTAGAAGTGATAATGGAAGAGAATTCTGTAACCAAGATTTTACAAAATTTTGTGATGAGTATGGTATCACTCACAATTTTTCAGCTGCCAAAACTCCTCAACAAAATGGTGTTGTTGAGAGGAAAAACAGAACCTTACAAGAAATGGCTAGATCAAATAAAAATATATATATAGTCTATAATAAAAGGACATTGTGTGTTGAAGAAACTATTCATGTAACCTTTGATGAATCTAACATTTATCTTCAAAGAGAAAATGAAGATGATGCAAGCACATCAATGGTTGAAAATCAAACTCAACACCAGGTACCCACAATGGAAGATCATGCCAAAGAAGAAGAAATAATGGAGCAAGAACAAGATGGTCCATCAAGCAATGATCAAGAACTTCCAAAGGATATCACATATGCAAGAGGTCCTCCTAAAGAGCAAATCATTGGTGATGTCTCCCAAGGAGTTAAAACAAGGTGGTACTTCATTGATAATTTTGCTCTTTTATCTCATATTGAACCAAAAAATATTGATGATGCATTATGTGATAATTTTTGGATTATTGCTATGGAAGAAGAGCTAAATCAATTTGAGAGAAATAAAGTTTGGACTCTTGTTCCTAGACCTCATGATCATTCTGTTATTGGTACAAAGTGGGTTTTTAGAAATAAGTTAAATGAACTAGGAGAAGTTATTAGAAATAAAGCTAGACTTGTTGCTCAAGATTTCAACCAAAAAGAAGGCATTGACTATGATGAGACTTTTGCTCCAGTGGCCAGATTAGAATCCATAAGAATACTTTTGGCTTTTGCTTGTTTTAAAGGTTTTAAACTATTTCAAATGGATGTCAAAAGTGTTTTTCTAAATGGTTTTATTGAAGAAGAGGTTTATGTAGAACAACCTCCTGGTTTTATTCATGAAAAATTTTCAAATTATGCGTATAAATTAACCAAAGCTCTATATGGTTTAAAACAAGCCCCAAGAGCCTGGTATGAAAGATTGAGTGGCTTTCTTCTTTCAAAAGGCTTTACCAAAGGAGAAGTGGACACAACTCTTTTTATAAAAATATCTTCTAAAAATGATATTTTACTTGTGCAAATTTATGTTGATGATATTGTATTTGGTGCTACTAATACATCTCTTTGTGAAGATTTTGCAAAATCAATACAAAATGAATTTGAGATGAGCATGATAGGAGAACTGAATTTCTTCCTTGGGCTACAAATTAAACAAGTCAAGGATGGAGTCTTCATAAATCAAGCAAAGTATACCAAACAGCTACTGAAAAGATTTGGAATGGATCAAGCAAAAGGAATAGGTACTCCAATGAGTTCATCAACTAAACTTGACAAAGATGAGAAAGGTAAAAACATTGATGAAAAGTTGTACAAAGGTATGATTGGAAGTTTACTATATCTCACAGCTAGTAGACCAGATATTATGTTTGTTGTATGCTTGTGTGCTAGATTCCAATCATGTCCTAAAAAATCTCATCTAATTTATGTCAAACGTATTTTTCGTTATTTGATTGATACACATGACTATGGACTTTGGTTTTCAAGAACTTCATCTTTTGAACTTATTGGATACTCTGATGCTTACTATGCTGGATGCAAAGTTGAACGTAAAAGTACAAGTGGTCATTGTCAATTTCTTGGTAGTTGTCTAGTATCTTGGTTTAGTAAAAAGCAGGCTTGTGTATCTTTATCCACTGCAGAAGCTGAATACATTGCTGCAGGAAGTTGTTGTGCACAATTATTATGGATGTAGCATACCTTACTTGATTATGGTCTTAAATTTAAATGTGTGCCTATACTATGTGATAATACTAGTTCTATCAATTTGAGCATAAACCCCATTCAACATTCTAGAACTAAACATATAGAGATAAAACATCATTTCATTGGTGATCATGTGATTAAGAAAGATATATGCTTAGAATATATAAATACAAATGATCAAATTGCTGACATATTTACAAAGCCTTTGGCTGAGGAAATGTTTAATCACCTAAGAAGACTCTTAGGAATTTCAAAATTCAATGACTAATGTGTGTGTCAAAGTTGTGATGAGAATTCGGTCGTCTGAATTTTACGGATACATCTGTTCAAGTAAAAAATCAAGCGGTTTTCACAACACTTCAACTTTCGAATTTCACACCCTGTTAAACGCCTCTCATACCCAGTCACTTCCGAATCAAAATCCCTTCAAAACCACACATTCTCATTCCGATTTGTCATCATTTTTGAACTTCTAACCCTATATTCATACAAAAAAAAATCCGAAACTTCTCAACAGAAAGGAGGGAGATGAAAATCCAATCCTCAACCAACCAAGAAGAATTCGAATCCCTCAAACTTTATCTGGGGTTGACAGGTTTGTCTCTATTAAGGCTGCTTATGAGTTTGATGAATGGAGAAAAAATAATAGAAAAATTGTCCCTGGGTATAAGGTGGATATTGATAAACTGTCAAGCATGAATACTGTTCTATCTTGCTTTAATGATATTGGGTGGAGTAGTTTGTTATTCATTGATGCGGAATTCTATTCTACCTTGATATATGAATTCTATGCAAACCTAAAGGAGGAAAGAATTGAGAATGTTGGAGATAATGTGATACAATGGTATTCATCTAGAGTATCCCAAGTTGACATTGAATTTAGTGAAGCCCTGATTAACAGAATTTGTGGAGTAGGAGACTATGGAGCTAGATATTATGCATCATCCATGCATTGCTATGATCGTGAACTCTTTACATATGTTAGATTTGAAGATACATTTACCAATGGAAGCGAGTTTAGATCTATAAAAGAGAGGAAAATCAAAAACTTGGATGCTAGATGTAGAGTGTTGCATCATATGGTGACTACTATGATTGTTCCTAACTTTGGACATAAATCATCAGTAGGTAATATGCATATGGTATTAATGTTGGCCTTGCATGAACAGAGGAGATTGAACTTTGGTTATATAGCCTTGAAACACATGATCAGTGCTAGAAAAACAATAACCAAGGCATTCCCATTTGGAAGGCTGTTAACAAGAATCTTTAAGCATTTTAAGATTAAACTTCCAGGAAGAGGGCAAGCTTTCAAAAGTGGAGAAATATACACTGATGAATCCCTTAAGAGAATGCAGCTTAATCTTGATGATGATGGGGTATGGAGAACAAAAAGAGAAACCCCTCCAAAAAGAATAGGAAGAAAAGAAAAGATAGAAAGTGAGGAAGAGGAAGAAGAAGAGGATGAAAAAGAAACCCTTGCAAGAGAAATGAAAACAAAAAGGAAACATGATACCTCAAGTGAGGGGGGAGCAACCACCAACAAAAAGGAGACTATTTGAAGAAGAAATTGGAGTTAAGACAAGTGGTGAAGGAATAACTAGAGGTGACACCATAGTAGCCAAAGCATTCCAAGAAGTCTTGAACAATCATGTCAAAGAAATGGAGAAGATGTATAAGTTCTTTGAATCATTTGCTCCAATGGTTCTTGGAAAATTAGATGGATTGGAAAGTAGGGTAAAACACATTGAGGAAATCCTAATAAGAAATACTCAAAGTGGTGAAGGACCCTCTAGGCCTCAAGATAAAAATGTGGATGATGATAATAAAGAGGAAGACAAGAAGGACAAAGATGATGACAGTAATAATGGGGATGAGCAAGGAGGAAATGATGAGACAGTGGCAAAATAACAAGAAGAAGAAGAACATGTACATGAAGAACCACAAGAAGCAGGAAGCCGAGTAGCTCAAGCTGAAATTGTCTCACCATCACACATCTCATTCAGCCAAGGAAGAGTGAAGCACTTGGCCATCAAGAAAGGAGTTAGCAGAGCCTCTTCATCAACATCACAAGACTAAGCATTTCTTCCATTCTATTTACTGTTTTAAGTTATTTACATTATTAGTTATGCATTTAATGTTATAAACTTGTTAAGTATTTTTGTTTGCATCTTATGTAATAGTGAAGCTCAATGATAAAATCTCAGTGATGAGAGCTTCCTTTATGTGTTAAATTGTTAATCTCATTTTCATTGACCCCATCTCTGATTGATGACAAAAGGGGGAGAAGAAATGAGATGACAAAATGTGTGAAAAGGTTGTTGTGTTGGATAAAACTGTGCATTATATGGATGTTTATACTATTGTGCATTATATGAACAAAACTGTGCATTATATGGATGATTTCTGAGTTTTCTGTAAATGGATAAATTGTTCTTGAATTGTTACTCTATGAAAACTCTATGAAAACAATTGAATGCATGTGTTATATCTTGTTGCCAAAAAGTGCTCTTTTGTTGTTCAAATTGATCCAAATATGTTTTAATATGTTTGAACAACCTTAGGAACACTTTATTTAATCTTAAACATTCATTATATTAAATTTATTACAGTTTGGACTTAAGATTTAAAAATTTGGATGCAAGTTTTAAAAATTCCGATGCATGTCCTGAAATTCGGATGCATGCATATTTTGTTGTCAAAATGTGCTCTATTGTTGTTCAAAATGATTCATACTTGTTTTAATCTCTTCCACTATGTTTGAAAACCCTTAGAAAAGATTATTTTCAAAAATTAAAGCTTTCATTTCACTTATTTTAAAATTCGGACTTGATATGTCAAAATTCGGATGCATAGCATCTCAAGTCCAAACTTGTTGAAAAATGAGCACAAACTAATGGGGAGCATTGTTAAACATTTACAACCTTTAATACCTCTCTTAGAAGTTGTCTTAATGCTTAAATGCTTTATCTTCTATCCTAGTAGTTGGAAGGAAGGAGGCAAATGGAGGTTGGTTGGGACATATGCTCATATTGAGCCTTTTGCATGTCAATGTACTAAATTGGTTATTTTCTATCATTGACAATAATACTTCTATGTACTACTTCATTTTAATCTATCATATTTTGCATCAAAGTTTATCATCATCAAAAAGGGGGAGATTGTTAGCCCTAAGGGCAAATCATGTAGTTTTGATTAATGACAAATATTGATGAGGACTAAAATGCTTGTATAATGTGTGATAGGTTTTGTGAACTAAGAAGTATGAAGTCTCATTTCTTTGAAGCTAAATTGCAAGAACAACTTCAGTTAAGAAAAGTGATTGAAGTTTGAAGAATGTTGTTCTTAAATGATCTAAAGGCATTGAAGGCTTGAAGTGTAGAGTGTATATACTTTGTAGGTAAATTTCTATGTAAACTCTACACTTGCATGTCTTGGTTATCATTGAATGCATAAGAGAGCATAAAATGAATCTTATGATCTTAAAAGGATTTGAATGAACTTTTTGATGAATGTGGTGTTGTGTCCAAAAAATGTTTTAAGTAAACTTTATATGATCAAAGGAATTTGATTTTTGGTTTTCAAACTTATATATGTTTAAATAAGTTTTCTATACATATCAAATGATTTTTAAACTCATTGAAGTTGAATCTCAAAAGATTTTACAAAGTTTGAATTTACTTCAAAAAAATTCGGTCGTCCGAATTTTGTAGCAAAAGTTTACTATTATTCTTTCAGAAAAATTCAGAAGAAGATTCGGACGCATATAATTTGTTTGAGTTCTTTGTTATTGCTTTGCTATAAATTGCCTCAGATTAGCTTATATAATTTGTTTTTTGGTCTAAACGCATAAAAGGTATAATTTTGTAAAAATCAGCCAAATACCTAATTCACCCCCCTCTTAGGTATTTCATATATATATATATATATATATATATATATATATATATATATATATATATATATATATATATATATATATATATATATCTCACTCTTTCAAAAATAATTATGTTTTGTATTAACTATTTTATATAATCTTTTTCTACAAAACGTCTGGTGCGCCTTTTGTTGTTCTTGATCGTCATTTTTTAAAAATTAATAGATTTATACTTGTATTATATAGTAGTATTATAGGTTGCATTGCACCTCTAGAACAGGAAAGTGATGATTTATCCTATGTAAGGCCCGCCTAAGAGTAGGTTGTTACATCTCCAATCCAAGCATCTAGCATCTCATAAAGTTGCTAGAAGCAAAGAGTTTAAGCCTACCAAATTTAGAGGTTTGAAAATAATATGGACTAAGCCAATATGCATATATGTATAGTCCTAACGCCTACAAGACTGCAAATCTGCAGATAATCGTTACGATCCTGGATGTTATTATACGTCTAAACATATTAGGCGTTTCTATTTGGATTAATATAATAAACATAATTGTGTTTCATACCTAAGCATGTATTTTCGGATGAACAATAGACTAATTACTACTATTCTAAATAGTCATTTGTATATGAATTCAAGTAAATCTCATATTTATGAAATGAATAAACGCATCTGTCAATGATTACTGGGAAAATTGTGGTCTTACTCCTCGCTGGCACTCCAAATTCAAATGCAACTTAAGATGACGTCCTATTTATTCATATTATAAACAGGAGATTATCATAGTATCCGGTATCAATAAACTATGTAATTATTACCTATGATTCTTAAAGGAGATGCAAAAACTTACTTAACATAATATTTATTATGTTAAACAGAATATACTAATCTAAGCCCACATTATATGGCTCTATACCAAATGATAAATGAATGTAGAATTTAGAAGAAGAAATTGGACTCACAGTATGCAGATAGGGAAACTGTTGAAGAAGAAACAAAAAGTTTTATGTATAGAGAGGGAGAGAGAATTTTTGGAAGGTGAAGGATTGTGATCATAATTGTATACACATAATCCTTAACTTCTATCTATTGAATAGTGCCAGCAGAAGTTTGTTGGTCAATTTTGACCAATTTCTTTGCATTAGGAACTTCATTCCTTTATCATCTGGTATCATAGCCATGTAATGCGTGCTTTGATACCAAATGATAAAGGAATACAAAATTTAAAAGCAAAAATTAGACTTACAGTATGCGGATAGGGAAATCATTGAAGAAGAAACCAAAGGTTTTATTTTTAGACTGAGAGAGATTTTTCTATAGGTAAAGGATGCTTTCTGAATACGTAGATATGGCTATATACAGCCATTAGCTCGGATTTGAAATCTAAATTCCAAAACTAATCTATAATGAATTCCAAAGATTTAAAATTCAAAAATATCTAAGGAATGTTCTAATAATATATCAAAATAGAGTTCTGAACTATTTGAACCCCAATAATTTCCTAATAAAATAAGATTGTAAATAGTAAAGTGGCTGGAAACTAGGATCCACCCTTACCAAAAGTCAAAATCTGTATAGTAAAAAGTGATGGATGCTATTTCTTTCATGCCTAGGAATATCTAATGGGATATTCTTGTGTGAACCTTTTGGGTCTTCAGAGAGCGTGAACCCGTCGAGTCTTTTGAGCCGATCTATATTATTCAACTCTTCCATTGCTCTTGGAATTGGAGCTGGGCTTGGATGAAGCAATAATTTCTTCAATCTGCTCAAATAGATCAAATTGGAAGTCCACCTAATTGGGGTCTTGTGTATCTTCTGCAGTGTATCTTCTTCTCTATCTGATGCTTTGTCATTGACATTTTTTCATGGAGATTGTCCTAAAAAGCTTTACAGAACTGTCTTAAGAATGCACCTTCAAAATTCCAACATATTATGGATATATTCAATCCATATAAGATCTTTATCATGGTCTATATTGATGATATTCCAGTATCTTCACAGGATATTGATCATCAATTCAAACATTTCATCACTAAATATTCTGCCCCAAAAATGAAATTATTTCAAACTTCAGTTTGACCTTTGGGCGATAAGATTTCAAGGGAGAAATAATCCCTATAAAAAGAAGTATTGAAATTGTTTCTAAATTCCCAGATGAGATAGCTAACGTAAAGTAGTTACAAAGATTTTTAAGAAGTCTCAATTATGTTTCTTCCTATTATAAGGACTTAGCCAAGGATACAACAATTCTTATGTAAGGCTAAAGAAAAAATGCAAGTTCTTAGATTGCTCAACATACTGAAGCAATTAAGAGAATTAAACAGAAGGTGAAAATGTAGCGCTGTTTAAAACTCGCAAATCCTCATATTCGCAAAGTGTGGAAATTGATGCCTCTATTATAGGATATGGAGGAATTCTTAAACAAAAAAATCATGACACTAATTAGGAAGAACTAGTTTGATTTGTTTATAAAAAGTGGAATCTCACTCAACAGAAATATTCCAATTACGAAAGAAATGCTTTCCATTTTGAAGTGCATTAACAAAATGCAAGACGATCTACTTAGTCTGAAATCTTACTAAGAATTGACTGTAATGCAACTAAGCATATAATTGAAAAATATATTAAAAATCTTGCATCCAAACAGATATTTGCGGGTTGCATGTACAGAAATCTTATTTACGTTTTTTACACGCAGATTTATGCTACACAATAGATAAGGTAAGTAAAAACCAAGGATTTCTTTAACATACATCATGTAGAGATGAACATTTGGTCTTGAGAAGCCATATTGACAAGGAAATTTATTTCTTACAAGAAATGAAAGGTGACACAAGGAGTGAAAAATCAACAGCTTCGGAGAGAAATTCCTTACAAGAACTGAAAGGCGATACAAGGAATGAAAAATCAACCACCCCGAGAGATTATACTAGATGGCACATTTTCTACTCTGTGAGTATCTTTTTAATCTTTCGAGGGATTCTCTTGTAGTACTCTTGCTCAATTCTTATTTTAAAATCCGATAGCTTGGGAAGAGCTCTATCTGCAATTATCAGTTTCTGTAAGGCTCTCAATTTTGAGAGCTGAAGGCGCCTGAGTTCATAGAAACATTCAGCGCGGATATGCATTTCTTCCCCTATAAAGGCATCGTCATCCAAGACTAGTACCCGCAGATGAGGAAGTTTCTGAAATTCCAGCATTGCATCTTCCTTCAACTTGGAGCCTCCAAGAACAATTTCAGCGAGACGTTGGCAGATTTTGTCATAAGAAGGGGTTTTACCAAGAAACCCCTTCATGGAAAAGCTATGAAGAGCGCGGCCTCCCAGTAGTTGTCTGAAAACTGAGTGTCTTTCTTCTGCATAGCATTCGAAGGCTCCGATATCAACTGAGCAATATAGTACTTGATCTGTGACCATCGTTATCCGCCTTGCGAGCAATTCAAGGTCATCCTTAACAATCCCTTTAGTCTTCCCTCCAGTACTGTTGCAAGTCAGGCACCGCAGATTGGTCAAGTTTAGAAGATCTTCAACGTTACACGAATTTGTATTGAAATTCTTCAGCGTCTCAAGCTCCGTTAAGCTGCCCAGTTGCAGCTTACCACGTGATAATGTTTGAAAAGTTTCTGGGAAGTACAGATGCCTCAAACTTCTAAGCTTCAACAGGATATTGGGTATCTTCAAGAGCTCGGTCTTTACCCGTAAATCAAGAACCTGCAAGTATGGCAAGCTGCCTATATCTTCTGGCAAGGCCTCTAAATGGCAATCTTTGAAACTCAGGTATCTCAGGCGCTTTAATTTTGAGATTCTTCCAGGTAGTTTCATGGCAGAGAAGTCAACACCACTGAAATATAGAACTCTAAGCACTTTAAAGCGACGAAGGTCTGATAGATCTTGTGGGAAAACAGATCCTTGCAGATTCCGATCCACCAAATCGTAGATTAGAAGGCACCTGAGATATTTTTTAGTGTTCGGAGATATCTCAATGTTCTTGCCCAGGTATACGATAAGCCGGGGAACAAAGCCTGAAGTTACCTGTTCTTGGTTTCCACTTATTCGAGAGTCAATAACTTCAACAAATTCTTCCTCTTTTCCTTTCGACAAGCAAAATTTTCCAATCAGGCTATTGCGCTGAAGGCAGCATGACTTAAACCTTTTAAAAGTTGGTGCTTCTTCTTCCACAACATTAACCCAGTTACGTTCTTGCAATTCTCTCAGATATCCTTCTGCCATTTTCATTCTGTTCTCTTCCTTTCCACTGTCCTTGTCTTCTGATGCTATCATGTCTTCCGCCATCCAAAATAGATACAATTCTTCAACTTCTACCTCATACTCTTCTGGAAAGAAACTCAAATAAAGAAAGCATGGTTTTAAATGATAAGGCAAGCCATTGAAATTTGATGCTAACTCTTGGCCCTCTAGAATTGTGTCCAGATTGTCATGCACATCCTTCCACTCTTCTACTGTATGCTTGGATGTTATGATTCCGGCAATTCTTTCAATAGCAAGCGGTAGGCCTTTACATCTCCGTACTATCCGCTTTCCTAGTTCTTCCATCATTTTGTGGGCCTCCGAGTTATCTGGTGACAATGATTAAGAAAAAAATAAGATTGAGACAATATCTCATACATGCGGGGATATAATAAGAATGAAACCTAGCCAGTCCAAGGACTTGCGTCAGTGGAAAGAGCAGGTCCCCTTGGGCTGCTGACTCGATGTCCACTCCAGGCTAATGCCCAGTGACAGCCCCCTTCCCTAACTCACCAAAAAAAATAAAAAAACTACTGCTGCACTTAACCTTTTTTTCATAATTTGTCTTTTTCTTGAAAATCTACAACACATTTTATAATTCAAAATTTTGTTTCTTTTTAGAAGCCATAATTGAAAATTACCTGGGAACCCGAAAGTGGCTTTAAACATGGTTCAAGGTCACAGGTTGCGGAGCGTAGTAATGATTGTGTTATATAAAAAATTATATGGAATTTTAAATGTACTATGTCTCGTTCTAATAACTATTGTTATTGTTAAGAATATGTCGACTATGTTATGTCTATAGTCGACTATGCTAATTGATTGTTGTTAGAGTCAGTTGATTAAGTCAATTATTTATCATATCTTAATCAATTGTTGATTATGTTTGCAGGAGTGTGTTTCGATTTTAGCAGATCTTTAAGAGTTAGTAGAGTTAGTGTAGTCAGTTATAGACTTGTAGGAGTTAGTGGATTATAATTCCAATTTTCTAATTTTTATTCATTAATTATACCTCTATAAATATAATAGCTTATGGTTATAGTATGTGTGAGTATTGATAATTAATAATATCTCAAATATTTCTTCATATTTCGTTCCTTTGTCTGTTACCTAGTCTATTCCTCCTAAATTTATCAAAGAGTGGTATAAGAGCATAGTTAGTGAAAGAGACAAGTGAGTTGTGAGGTTTTCTTTTAAGAACAGTAATTTCTGAAACTCGTTTGCAGCAACAGAAGTACATCTCAATAGCCACTAACAACTTTGTTCAACCATAAATTCCTTACTTTGATGGTCACTATGATCATTAGAGCATCCTAATGGAAAACTTCTTTAGATCCAAAGACTATTGGTAGGTTGTTGAGTCTGGTGTAGCAGAGCTAGCAACCGAGTAGTGTTGTCAGAAGCACAAAGAACGGAATTGGAAGCCTTGAAGATGAAGGACCTTAAGGCAAAAAATTATCTCTTTCAAGCCATTGACCAAGCATCCTTGGAGACAATTCTTAGCAAAGATACTTCCAAGCAGATTTGGGATTCCATGAAGAAGAAGTACCAAGGGAACACGAGCGAGGTGAGTAGAGCTTCAAAGATTTTAAATCGAGTTTGAGACTTTACGCATGAAGTCATCTGAATCGGTCACGTATTTCTTTGCTCCAATTTTCCATGGATTCTTTGCTTTCCTTGAAGCTTGTTCTTCAGTTTGTAAATCTTCTTCGGCTTCTCTGGATGGTGAAGACTCTCCCCCTTGCTCTTCTAATCTTTCTTCGATCTCTTCCTCAAGGTTTGTGATGACCACCAGGAGGATGTTTCATCGAACACGATATTTCTGGATATATAACATTTGCCTGTATTTGAATTGCAACAAATCCATCCCTTTCTTTGAGGATCATATCCTACAAAGATGCAGCGAATAGCTTTCTTGTCGAACTTACTTCTTAAATGATCAAGCACGAGAACGTAATAGACACATCCGAATACTCGAAAGTGAGACACCGAAGGTTTCTTCTTCCAAAGCTTCTCATAGGGCGAAGTAAAGCCAAGTTTTGTTTGTGGCAGCCTGTTAGTAATATATGTTGTTGTCTTCATACATTCTGCCCAAAAGCGTGCTTGCACATTTTTTGCGTATAGCATACTTCTACAAGTCTCTGCCAGATACATGTTCTTCCTTTATGCAACTCCATTCTGCTGTGGGGTGTTTGGACATGTCAATTGTCGTCGTATTCTGTTCTTCTTCAAGAATTCAGTGAACTCGTACGAGGTATATTCTCCACCATTATCCGTACGAAGGCACTGTATTTGACGTCCTACCTCATCCTCCGCTTTTTCCTTGAAGGCTTTTAATTTTTGTAGTGCTTCTGATTTTTCTTTCATAAAATATATCCAAACATATCGAGAGTAATCATCAATAAATGCTATCATATAGCGATAGCCACTTAGCAATGGTTGCTTCACTAGTCCAAACACGTCTGAGTGTACCAACTCCAAAGGTGTCTTGCTCTAAACTTTGACTCCTCATATGGTAGTTGGTGTACTTTTCCATACTGGCATCCGGCACATACTATATTGTCTTGAACTTCTAATTGTGGAAGGACATTGAGCATTACTTTTTCATCATTGCTTTTAATCTGGTATAGCTCACGTGTCCCAATCGTGCGTGCCATAAATCCAGTGTCTCATTCTTCCTTGTCTTGTCTGCATATGCCGTTTCTACTGAAATTACGTAGATCAACTCCATTTTGCGTCCTTCCATAATTGGTAGTCCCACTGGCTTCAATTGTCGATATACCTTCACATCCTTTGGACCAAACACCACAAAATTGACTGCTGAAGTTAATTGTGATACTGAGAGAAGATTCTTCTTCATACCTGGCACATATAATACATTTTCTAATTCCATTTCAGCTAAGTTGAAACGAGGTATCACATTGGCCTTGCCAACGTGTGTGATTGACATCTTGAAATTGTTTGCTGTCACAACAACTTGTTTTCCATCGTACTCTTCCATATTCTGGATCTTTTCCTTATCTCCTCATGTGATTGGAGCACCCAGAATCTACTACCCAGTCATTTTTAAAATTGATCAAATTATCACTTACTGCGACCAAGGCATGATCTTCTTCTAGTGCAAGGGATGCTTGAAAATCCCATTCATCTTCACTGCTATTTGTATTCTTGAAAATAGCAGTATTTCCCTTTGCGTGATTGTGCCAACAGTCTCGGGCAAAATGTCATTTCTTCCCGCAATTGTAACAGACATCAGTTTGTCGCTGATTTCTTCGATTGTTGCCACCTTGTGGTTTATCTCCCCTTGGTTGAGAGCTTTTCTAAGGGCGTACTTGTCTTGATATTTGTCTACCTTGATTCTTTCCTTCTTCAAGATTTTTCTTTCCTCTGAAAGTTCACCTCCTGGCAAAGAGTGTTTTCTCCTCACCTTGGTATGAGACTCTAACTTTTTGTTTGTTTAAAGCATCTTCATCAGCCAACATATTTTCTAACTCATTAAGAGTTGGTTCTTTAGCCCATCCACGTGTTGCTGCTATGATGAGATTGAATTCATGACGAAGCCCTCGCACTATTATCCTTCTCATCCTTGTCTCGTCGACAGGATGAAGCGGATCTAATTTTGTAATTTTTTCAGACAAAAATTTAACTTTGTCAAAAAATTGACTTACAATCATGTCACCTTGTGTGAGTGTCATCAACTCATTTTCGAGCCTCTGCAACTTGGAGTCATTCGCCTTTGCGAAACACTCTACTAATGTGTCACATGCTTCCTTTGGAGTTTTTGCATCTTTAATTTATTTAAATATCGCTTCTCTACTGTTAAGGCTAAGATAGATAAAGCCTTACCAGCATTCGTGTCCCACTTTTTGTACTCCGTACATTCTCATTTGGAGGTGGCATTATCTGGTTGTTGTCGATCATCTCCCATAAACCTTATCCTCTCTAGTAAAACTTGAGACGGATACTCCATTCACTGTAATTGTCCTCGTTAAGTTTCTCGATAGTATTAACGAACTCCGCCATTATGAGTTGATGATTTCTCGTCTCGATCAACCAACTTCACAATCTTGCACGAGCAGAGTCTCCACGTACCACGATTGTCGGCTGGCCAATGTCGAGCATAGTCCCTGACCGTCTATTTCGACAGAGCCTTCTCATAGCGTGATTCTCGATTGACGAACTTGAATACGGTCCCTGACCGTATCTACTTTAGTTTTGACAGGCACACAACAACCTACTCTGATACCACTTATTGAGAATTAAGGTGACGCAAGTAGTGAATCAAATTGCTAAACAAAAAATTATTACTCCACTAACCTCTCACTTACAAGCCACCTAACACTCACAATTAGAATACATTTAACTTTTCACTAGACAATCAATACAAATAAGTCTCACTCTATTTTTTTATTTGCTTACTCAATAAAATATCTCACACTTACTTGCACTCTTCACTCTTTTTTCTTACACTCAAGCTTCATCATAACCAACCTATTTATAATTGTTTCCTTACCGACTTGTCAAGGCTAATTGCTAATATTTAATTGATTCTAGAATAGTCTAATTATTTATTTATTGCAAGCATTTTCAAGAGGATTCTAGATGAACAATTTGCTGGTCAAAATTTGCTGCACCAAATTTGTCTTCTCCAATCTTCCAGATTTCGGCTGCTCAAAATTTACTGCTGCATACTCTAGATAATTCTAGAGTAGTCGGTGCTCTTTCTCAACATGAGCTAGTCGATTGCTTCCTCTCAACCTCTAGTCGTTTGCCTATTTGTCTGTTCCCAGCAATAATATTTGGGGCAGTTATTCTTTTGTTAAGACCCCACAACATGGATTTCACTACCTTCCGATTTACATTGGGGAAGGAAATGAGGATGAGATAATGGATGATAGGTGAAAGAAAAAAGTGGGTGATCTGGTCATGCATGAAAACCAAAAGGAAACTAAACTTGAACACTATTCAAGTTATTCAAAGAACTAATAAAAATTAAACAAGTCAAAAACAAACAAACTTTAAATTTTACGAACAAATAAACGAACGAGTTTGAACAAAATTTTAAGTACGGAACATTAATCGAACAAACTCAAATAGTGTTTGAATATTGTACCAATCGAGTTAAAAAACTAAATGCTCAATTCATTTGTGTTCGAATACAGCTCTGCTTTCAACTCTTGAACATGCAAATTAACTGCTAGTTCAAGCCCTTTATTCAAAGCTAAAATATAGAATACAACCTTGTCAAAATTACTTGAACTAAAATATAAAAGTGTTATAGTAACTAATTACATTTTAGTTTATTTATTTCAATGAGAAGACTTATGTAGTATTTTTTATAATATAAAGAATTACGAAATAAAAAGAAAGCACTTGATTGGACCAAATTAGTCTAAACAATCTACCTCTATTAGTTTTTAATGATAAAAACAAATGGAAGTGCGATATTCAGTATATTTTTATAGTTTTAGGTTAATATACTATCAGTTTTGAATTCTAATGACAAAAATTATGAGTAAAACTCATAGTCAAACTAAATTGCTAATTGTTCAAATTATTATTTCTTCAAATTTTCTAACGATATCTTCTTTTCTTTAGGAGAGATTTTTGTTTACAAAATCTCAATGTGTTATGTAGTTTTCCATTTTCATTGTAAAATCTTATAAACTAAATAAGGAAAATTACTTTCTTGAAAATCATTTTTCATTTTCATAGTATTTTTCCTAATGAGCCAAATAACATTTAAATTTTCAGTTTCTTAATAATTTTATTTTTTATTTTTCTTTTCCTCAATAATATCCTTAAACCAATCATACCTTTAAAGAAGGCTCAGTTAATTGATATTGGTGTGGAGGGTGAAGCATGCCGGGTCAATGAACCAGTTATTAGGGCTGGATGATGATTGGTAAGCGATGGTGGTAGTAGAACTCAATGATTCGCCTCTTTCTGTTTCCTATAGCCTCATAAATTTTCTTTGCATTAATAACAACCAATTTTTATTCTATTCAATCTGAGGTGATTCCGAACACAAGCTTTAACAGCATTGTAAGCACTCATTTCTTTCAAGGCCTACCAACACAACTACGTGGTTGAACATGAGATGAAGTCAATTCCTCCAACGCATTTGGATTCTGGAAGGAACTTCGACGGTCATGAATGGCAGAGAAAGCTGAGAGCAGAAGGGGAAGCTCGATAGCCAGTTATTTATTTTGACGACCCATAAAGGAAAGTGTGAGACTAAGGATAAACAAGGAATTCCAATTATTTATTTATTTTGAAATCAATTGCTTATTTAAATTTAACAGAATAGGGTAACTAAAACAAAATTACTGTTATGGGACAAAGTGAAATTTATCCTAAAATTAAGGCTTCTTAGTGATATTATTATCCTAAAAGAAATGCAAATATGTCACTCTTTTTTCTTTTCTTATTTTGAGGAATAGTATCCCCAGCTGTTTCTTCCCATGGCAAGCCAATGCTAATTCTGGGTGGCATTATCAAGCTATCATGCATAAGAGAGTGAAAAATGAATGGAAAAAAAAAAAAACACATGCTCTTATATTTTAGTCAGTCATGCAAAACAATAAATCAAATGGTAGAACCAGTCCTTACTAGGTAAAAAATTTTAGTTCAAACTATATTTCTCTCTTTTGATGTACCAAAAAAAAGTTTTGGATTTGAACCACAGTCATCTTTCCTCATATATATAAAAAATAATAATATTGTGGCCGGTCGAACCATGGGCAAGACTAAAGAGAGACATACCTGGAGCATGTTCTTCAAACGCTATCATCTTGAATAGTTCCCAACTCTTCTTGGCATTCAGAGGTGTCATTGTGTGGATGTATCCGTTGTCAGCCACAGTTTCTGCTATATCTGTGTCAGTCATTCGAGTTGTCAGCAAAATTTTGCTCTTCTGCGGTGAAAAGATAATGGCAACCAGAACAACTTTCCAACTGTCTAAGGACTCGACGCCATCCAGAACGACTAGACACTTCCTATCCTGTTGAAAACGGCATAGGCGGACGAACTCAGAGTCATCCTCAGTGATATCTTCTTCTCCTCCTTGGGAACAAAATTTCTCCAGAATAGCTTGTAAAATTTTTCTCCACTCAACTATCTCTCCCATATCAACCCAAGCAGAATTGTCAAAGTAATTTTGAATATCAGGGTCACCGTATAATAGCCTTGCAAGAGTAGTTTTTCTTGTGCCGGGCATGCCACATATGGAGATAACTGGAGATTCTTCGTCCCTTCGCTTGAGCTTGAAAGATAACAGGTGGATAACGTCTTTAAAAATTAGCCGAAAATCAGGCGCATCAGTTCTGGTTTCCATTGGTTGTTGATTGCCCTCATTTTGTAGGCTTGGTGACTCTTCCTTGTAGGTCTTTTTGACCTCAATTATCTGTGTAATTTCTGCAATTTCTTTTTCTAGATTTTTAAATGGGTATTGGATGATATTAAGAACTTTATTGATGCCTTTCCCTTCTCGGCTTTCAACCTTCATCTCATAAGTTTCAAGTAAATCTTGAATTCTATAAGACAGGTTTCTCATTCGCCCAAGGCAGACAGTTCTGGTTTTATACCGTCTTGTATCTGCATCTCTCAAGTTGGCCTGCATAAGCTGTTGCTCTTTTTTAAGTTTCTTAATATCATCTTCCACTTTGTCACGTCGACTTTTGATATTCAATTTAGCAATCATCGCGTATGTCTATGCAGTAATTTCCTATCAGATCGTCAAGTTAACTTTACAAGATTGACATCGGCAATGTCGTCTTAGCCGTCTGCAAGGCAATTAAGCATAGAATTGAGAGTTAAACCATGGATGCACTTTGCAGCTTGGGATGAGTTTAATGTGGCCACCAGACATATGACAAGTTATTGATGGTTCCTAAAGCAATGAAGAGTAAGAAAAATCACGTGCACAACAAGCAGAACCAAATGGAAGAGCAGATTTCCTTCATCTTACAAACATGGTTCAAAGTCTCGGTATGGGGAAATGCGCAATTTTCAGTCATAAAGGGTTCAAAAACTTTTCTAGACCAAAGAACGACATCTAACCTTTAAGAAACACTAACTTATACAAAATTTAACATTTGTCAATAAAATGCATACCTCATATCAAATTTATTCTTTTTCTTTCCATTCACAGAAATGTCTACTTTTTCTCTTCTTCTTTTTTTTTTTTTTGTATTTGCTAACTGAGTAACACCAATCGGCATTTTCAGCTGATTTCTCCCGAGTTTTCGACTTCTTAGATCTTTCTATGTAAAAGAAATAATAGTGTGTCGTTTTAGCAACCGTAGCCTTCATTCTGGATATGACTCGACCGAGTCAACTAGGACTCGGCTGAGTCTTTGAACCATGCTTAGAAATCAGTTTATTGATTGATTTCTTTTGCTTTCTTTTCGTTATAAATGAGATTGCAAGGGAGTGGAGAACAGAGAAGAAGAGGCAACAATGAGTTGAATCTGTTTGAGAAGAAGTACGGTAGCAAGGAGACCGTTCAAGAGGTTTCAAGATTCTGGATTTCATACAGATCCAGAGGTGGATAAAAAGCTTTCAGATCTAGAAAGAGAGGGAAAAGAAACTTACACGGTAATCAGATGCCGATGAGCTTGGTGTTTCTGGTTGATTCTGTTGCTTGATTATGATTACTCATACCATCTGAAACACGTAAGAATCCCAAGAACGATATTTGCACATACGCCAGTGCTTGTTGAGTTGACCTCTCCCATTCACTGCCCCGCATAGTTATTTGTAGACAGGAGAGAGAAGTAGATGCCTTCCAGTGAGACACGGCCTCTGTAATGTGATTTACAAATCTAACCACCATTCTTCGAAAGAATTACAGTTCAATGGTTTGACTTCATCTCTTTGAGTTCATTTAAGCCTCATTTATATTATTCTGTCGTTCCTAAATATTAATTTTATTTAGGGTGTGATTAGATAGAGTTTGATTTTGAAATTTTTTGTCTTAGTTTTCTGGAGAGAGAATTTTTTGTGAGAGAAAAAGTGAGATTTGAGATGGAAAATTACGTTGGGTTCCGTGTAGAACCCAATCCAAGCACACCCTTAATTTTTCATTTAGATCATAATATTTATTCTATTTATAATATTAATAAAAATTAAATAAGTTTTGTTTCATTCTTCATTTTTTTAACTACTACTTACTCCAAATTTCAAATACTCTAATTAATGAACCATAATTAAAATCAAATGACACTTAACTCTTTTTGTTTTGAATGGTATAGATTTTAATAATTTCTTATTCTTTATAAAAGTGTTAAATGGAGTTTATATTTTGGAATAGATGGAGTACTACTTTATTTAAAAGCGTTTCTACTTTATTTAAAATTTGGTCGATTAGACGCAAAAACTAACTATAAAATGACAATAAATAGACTTTGAACTATAGTAAAGAGAGAACAAAAAATGTAGAAACTAAATTTTTTTGAGAGCTTTTCATCATCTATCTACACTTTTACCAGTTTTTATTTATAAAATTGAAAATGACCCTTCATATCATATATCATTAGTAACATTTTCTATAACATTCATAGCTTACATCTTATGATCTCTCATGTTCTCTATAATAATGGAGGTAAAGTTAGTGGTTTATAAAGGATGGATGTTACAACTTTGATTGTAATACTAACATTTCATATTCAATAACCTCAAATATGAATTATCTCTTAGAATAATGTAAATTCACAATATTTCATAACACATTAAGAATATATGCCTCGTTAAAACCTTACTAAATAAAAACTTAATGGGAAAAAACTCCAGTGAAGGAGAAAAAATACACTATTCTTTATGTCATTATTACTCCCTATGATAAGATAATCTTTTGAGATTTCTTAACCGATGCTTTCTAATCAAATGTTGCTATCGGTAAAGTCTTAGTGAATAGATCTGTCAAATATCAAATGATTGAATTTGTTGTACATCAATATTAAATCTCTTCTAGAGTTCATGAGTAAAAAGAATCTCACGAAAATATACTTTATCGTATCTTCTATATTTCAAACTTTATTATCATCCAACAATAAAGTTGATATTCATTCTTAGAGAATATATGCTTATCTCGAATATAATAAAACATTAATAGGATCATATATATTCTCAACTAATATCATGAATTTCTTCAACATAAGTCGAAGACATGGCTATTATTATCAACACATGTCTATAAATGACATGCATTATATGGATCATATAGGTAACTTATACCTTATATATCTGTATCAACAAGAGTTGAATTTTCTCAATATTTGAGATAAACTATCTCAAGGAGATATCAAAGGGCAAGCTTAGTGTCATCTCAAAATTTGTTGGGTAGAGAAGAACTAGAATAAATATCTACTTACACGTAGACAAGTGCATTCATGCACTAAATTACAAAGTTATAGTACTTCAGGACCAAAGAGTTTTTCAATATCCTTTGATAGATATAAATATTATTTATTACGTATAATAATCCAATGACCATTGATGTACTATGTACATATGAAGCATCTTCAGGATGTTCAATAAAAAAAATGTTGATTTTTTGAAACTTTAA
Organism: Rauvolfia tetraphylla; assembly: GCA_030512225.1. Classification (NCBI taxonomy): domain Eukaryota; kingdom Viridiplantae; phylum Streptophyta; class Magnoliopsida; order Gentianales; family Apocynaceae; genus Rauvolfia; species Rauvolfia tetraphylla. Next base: position 1,872,124 of record JAJQKT010000053.1, read on the forward strand.
TCACAAAACTTGCTTTTCAAAATTCTTTAATAAGAATATCTTGATCATCAAATCTTCTTCTCGTTTGAGGATTTATTTTCAAAATTAAAAGATCAACCAAGCTTCAAGCTTGCATCAAAATCACATAGCTATAAAATTCATATATTTGTCCTGCGGGACATCTATTTAAATAGGAATATCTATAGTTCGAATATCATATGGACTAACTCTACAGAAGTCAGTAAAATAATCGATTTGCTATTTTATGCAAATAAACAATATTTTGAACTTCTAGTTCATTAATGCTTGTGTATAAATCAAGATAATAAAAGTTATAAATGATATCATTTTTTTGATTGATGATATTCTCCCCTTAATGTGAAGAATACCATTTAAATCAACAAATTATGTAATAAAAATATCTTCTGACAGAGAACAAATACATCAAGTATAGCTACTTATAGATTTACTCATACATGGACATACATGATCATTCTTTCAATAAGAATTCACTAAGACAATCTCATTATGTTCTACAACAACAATCCACTTATATGTTTCAAACATACCGAGTCCATCAGAGACTTCAAATAAAATATCATTATCAATGATAACAAAGATAAACACATATTAAATGTTATCATACACTATTATATCCACCATTAAAAATATATTTATTCGTAATCAGTGTCAAGTCTTACGAAGAATCATACGCCATAAGTCATGACAAATATTTACTTTTATAGTGCGCATTTTATAAACAAATATCATTGCTATCTCTTTGGAATTATACTTTAGCTGTATAATTCTTACTGGAAATATATGTACACTTCAAGTGTACCTATGACTAGTTTAAACTTTTATATGTTTCATGCAAACTTTATCATTTCGAGTCTATAAACTTTCAAAAAATCCTCATTTTGAATCAATATAGTATACGCATTAATAACGTTGACACCATATACTTGTGTAGTTTCAGTAGTTTCCAATCATGTTGGAAAATTTCTGTTTGAATTTATATATTCTCGACTTAACATATATGACTATCTTAAGTCTGTGCTTCTTTCATAATGTGAGGAGTTTGTATCCTTGGAATCGACTTATCTACCATGTTCTAATTGTGTCTCAAATTTATTGGTCATAGTAAATTTTCTTTCAGGGACATCAAATATAATAGGAGAATTCTTTTCCCGATATTGGTCAATAAATATACATGTCTATATAAATTAAATTTTGAACTTCTGGTTCAAGTTATCTTTTATGAGGATCAAAATAGAAGATCAAAATGAGGTACAAACTAATATATTTATTCAACCTCATGTTTTCTTCTCTTTATGTTGGGACAACATATTCAAAATTAATAAAATATGAATATTTCTCTTGAGATTCAATTCAACATATTATGTAATCGCTTTGAGGACCTATCTTATTACCTTATGGTGGAGCAATATACATTAGCACATTTCTAAATGTTAGATGGGAAATATTTAATTTCTTACCATAAACCAACTAGTATGAGGAGAACTTATCATGCATTGACAAAATATGAAATAAGTGTTGATACATCATAGTCATGAACATTCTACAGGATGTTCAACATTGATCTAAATATAACCAGTATTATTAGGACAAATTGAGCCATTGAGAGAATGTAAAATATGAGCTCATTATCAATGAATTTAAACTACAGTTTGCAAAAATAATTTCATATATATACGACTATTCTATTGATGCATCAACTAATAATTTCTCCATATTCATCACAAAATAACACATTCAACCTCAAGTAATACTAGTAACATTCAAATAATGCAAAACAAATAGCACATACAAATTTGACATATTAGGAAACTTATAGTTCCATAATATTTTTACAAATTCCTAATAATTATTTTTATTTTAATGATTTGGGATGGTCTTACAGATCATGCCAACTAATAAATTATTTAAATTAGTAAACTTTAGATTTGCTTAATGTTGCACCTCTATTTCATAATCCTATGCAATTTAAACTAGAATAGAGTAATAAGAGTATTTATAATTGACATTTAATCCAGTTGTGCTGCAGCAACTCTGCAAGTCAACTGTGCCAGCTATTTTGAATTCTTGGTGAATTCAGAGTATAAAATCGACTGATATAAGTCCTGATGTCTTCATAAAAGTTGTAGATCATGATCTTGGCTTTCCAAGCAGTGGCATAATTTGCTGCGAAATTGTACCTCAGTGGGCTACAATTTGTACCCCGGTAGGGTACAAATCCTCCACAAATTCTGCTAGGGTTCTTGACAAATTGTTGACAAATTCCGCCACATGGTGGCAGAATTTAGCTATAATTTCCGCCAGGGTTGTCGTGGAAATTGCAATGAAAAATTATTTTTTAACAAATTCACCATTACGTGTTTATTTAAATTTACACGACACCTAAATTATATAATTTGAATAATTAATATAAAATTGACTGTCGAATGCCATTATCATTCACAATTAGGCCTCTCAATCAGGCTCAGTGAGCCGGGCTTTGCTAAGCCATAGCTCAGCCCGATTGACATCGGGCTGGAGAAACATGAGTATGGGCTCGGGCCGGCCCTAACCATATTTTAAAAAAAAATTTATATAAATATAATTTTTTAATAATATAATAATATTATTTTATATATAAAATATATATACATATAAAAAAATTATAGTTATATTTTTTATGGGCCGAACTGAAATCGAACTGAGCTTACCTCAGCCCGAGCTAGGCCCGAATATTATTCGGGCTAAAAATATCAGACTGAGCCCGCAATTAAGCCCTGCCCAATTGACAGTCCTAGTCACAATAGCTGATAAAATGTACATATTCTTTTAGCTGTTATATATTCACAATTTAGTTGCAATTGAGTATATTTTACTCTATATGACACTTAGAGTAATCGGTGAATTTTTTGATTATGTGTTATATTATAATATCCTAATTAAGCATCATTAATTTATATTTAGGTTTATGAATATTTCATTAATATTTATTATTGTAAAATATTTAATTACATTTTTCATCAATTATTATAGTATTAAAAATCTCATTTATATATAAAATTATATATTAATTAAAAAATTAAGTAAATTTCAAATTCAACATGCTGTGAAGTTTATTACTTTTGTATATATAGTTATTGCACATCAACTTTTAATTTATAATAATAAATTCCATATATATTTGTCCTAATTAAATTAATTACATTTTAATATTTTTTATTATTTATTTAATTAGTAATTTAATTTGTTTAGTTTATTCGATTGATCCAATTTATTTATTTATTTCTCCTACTTATTTTTATTTTAGCGGACAGTGACATTTTTCCATTCCCTTGAGCTTTCGTTCCTTAGTCCGCACCTCTGGTGCTGCTTCATCATTCGGAACAGAAATACATTTTTAGTATGCTCTGCCCCTCTCACATCTAAGCTCAACAAATTCATTATATGTTCTGTCGCCTTTTCTCGAATAAGCAATTATCAACAAGGTCCTAACTTGTAATGTTGTCGCATTCGCCGACTTTACTAACTCCTCTTTACTGAAAAATATATTGTGCGTGCTCAAAAAATGACTTAGATCCTCAACTTTGTCAAGATCTGAAAATTCTTCAAATGAATCTGTTGACGATGACGGACCTTGGCCATTCCTATAAAACGCTCGATGCAATCTCGCATTGTGGCCCTTTCGTTGTTCCTGCAATTCATATATCACACTTGTTGAATGTGAGTTGCTGTGTTACGTATGTTTGTATTATTTTTTAAAATATGAATACAATAACAACAGAACTAGTTATGATACATAATATACCTTAAATATAATTACAAATTATAAAAAATACAACATTACAATTAAATAAGTAATTATTACAAATTTCAAAAAAATTTATAAAATTTGCAAAAATCTGTGGATAGTTTCGTCATCTAGTGGCAAAACTTTCTCCCTAATTTCGCCACCAGATGGCGAAATTAGTCCATAAATTTCGCCAGGTGGTGGAGAAACTTGGTCTCAAATTTCGCCACCATCTAGCGAAATTTGATACGCATTTGGCGAAAGTTGTATCAAATTTTCTCCAAGGTAGGGCGAAATTTGTGCTCCAGTTTCGCCACTTGGTGGTGGTGGCAAAAATGTCATAGATTTTCAAAAAAATCATACAAATACCAATTTAATTAGAATTTAAAGACTTTTATCTCCAAATTGACAGAATCCTTCATAGAATCTTTGCTCATTACCATGCTGCGACTAAATTCACGTGTTTTTTTATTGAAAAAGTAATTTTTTTATGTATAGGTTGAGAGAGTTCTAAGAGGAGAGAGAGAGATAGTTTAGGGAAAATGAACGTTTTTTGAACTACATATAATCCAAAAAAAACTGGATATAGAAATGGCGTGGTTAAATGGCCATGGTCCATCGAAAGGGCAAATGGTCCATAAAGCTTTCCTTTTTTTTCTCCCTCTAAAAGAAACTTTTCTTTTATTTTTTTCTCTTATTCTTCTTCTTTGGATCCTATTGTGGTGAGGAACGTGCTTTATTCAGTATGTGCAAGACTTATCCTTGGTTGTTGGTGATCTGATGGCTGGGGATGTACAAGGGCATATGGGAATTAAAAAAAGAATAAAATGTGATAAAATAGATAAAATTTAAATTTCCCTCTAACTTCCTTTTTCCTCATCATTATTTCGAACAGAACGACGTATTAAGTTTCCAATTGGTGCACATAATGGCTCAAGGAAAGCCTAAAAAATGTTCAGTCACTTTATTTTGATTGTTTCGCTTCTTCCTCTCTTCATCCCTGTCTCTCTCCCCCCTTCTCTCTCTCTCTCTCTCTCTCTCTCTCTCTCTGCTACTTGAAGAGTTTGAGTTCAAGAAAGGCGATACCTTTACCCATTATCCTCCAAAACTAATGGCCAAGTTTCAATTCCGATGCAAAACCTCAGCAATCTTGAAGGTGAATGTAGTGCTCCAACAGTATCTCAAAAAAAGTTAGGTTTGATTGCCTAAGCGAGCTTCGACTAGCAACTTTGATGACCAAAGTTACAGAAATGCTCTACAAGTAGTACGACCCAAAAGGTGAGACCTTTTTGGTAAAGGATGACTGGATGGTTAAGATTTTGAAAAAGGACATTGGCAGAGTATACAGGCACCCAAGCGAAGCAAACTCTATCGTGATTGAAAAAAGAAGAAAGGCAGCAAAAAGAGAGGCTACTCATTCAAAAGAAACCTCAAACTCGTGCCTAAGGATATGCTGTTGAATTTTTGGGGGATAGCCACTCATCTGCATGGTTGTATATTCTCTCAGCCATTACCACAATGCTCGTGCCTAAGAACTCCCTAATAATCAATGTCTTGTGTTTCCCAAGCCCATCACCTCAATGAAAAATTTATAATTAAAAAAAGTCACTAATATTAAAACCTTAAAGTAAGTTTATTTTAATTGTGATATTCTTACACTAATTCTTAAAGAAAATCTCTGCTAAGAAAAAATATAATATATTTATAATAAAATCATGGTGAATATTAAAATCCCTCTCCCCTTCCTTGTTTCTCTCTACTCAAAAAAATAAATAACTTACAAAATAAAATATATTAGTAATTTATATTAAAAACCTCAAAGAAAGGTTTTTCCAAAATTAAAAAATTCTTAGATCATTGCTCAAAAAATTTTCAAAAAAGTAGTATTCTTGATCCATAAAAAAAATCATAGCATTATTATACTTTACAAAAATCATTTCTTTCTTTTAATCCACTTGATGAAAAGACAAAAAAATAAAATACCTAAAAATCAGCGTGCTTGTTCTGATGCAAAATGTTTTAATTGGCAATTAGACACTTTTTTCCTTAAATTTTAGCATATGAAGTATCAAATTAGAGTAATAAATATCAAGGGCTAAATAGATAAATATTTTTAAAATTATTCCCTCAAAGAAAAAATGAAGTTGTTGGAATATATGAATCTTCAAAATCTGCCAATTAAAAGAATTAAAAATATAAATTAGTGTACATAATCTAATTAAAATAAAAAAGAAAACACATGAAATATGTAGAAAGAGAAAACATGAATAAAGTAAACATGAATAACACAAATTAAGGGATTTACTGGGGAAGTGAGTCTAAGAATTAAGATTTTTAAATTTTAAATTCTAATCAATAATAACTTTTCTCTCTAAAAAAATATTTAAATTCTAAAAAAAAGAATGAAGACTCCAAAGGTTTTAGAGGAAAAGAGAGTAAAAGTATTATATATATATTCTTTTTATTTTAATATTTCCCATATACCTATTTAGTTTTTTTGGTTCTTTAAAATTCAGTTTGAAATCAACCTGAACTGAACCGAATTAATTTTATTTCAGTTCGGTTGTATTTTCACAAAAATTTTGCAAAACTGAATCGAACAAAATTTTCAAACCACTAATCGAACCAAAAAACTGAATGAACACCATAACATGAACAATTATTCATGAGAAGAATGTTAGTGCACTTGAGGGAGAGAGAAAAATTATGCATGTGAACAATGACAGTGTATGTTGTAGAGAATAATTACTCATATGAAGAATTATTATGCACCTTAGAGAGAGCAATTTTTCGCTTCAGTGAACAAGTATTTTGCTGAATGTGAACAATTATTATGCCGAGTTAAAAAATTATTCATATATGTAGGAACAAATATTCATTTGGTTATGAGCATTATTTCTAGCAGTTGTTAGCTAATTTCTGACTAAACCATCAATTTCCCAATGCAGGTGTAATATCTGGAAGTTGTTTAAATAAAGGTGAGGGTTAGTTGCCTTGTTCCTGTTGGAATAAGAGTAGGGTAGCAGAGGTTTGCACTGCGATTCCCATACCGAGAGCAGGGGCAAAAGAGGTTGGAGATATATGTATTGTTAATGCCTAAAGGGTCTAAGATAGGGCGGGGCTCAAGGCGAAGAGGCAGAGGTATCTGAGGAAGTTGGAGAAGATTGAAAAAAGGTTGCGGGAGGTTGATGACGAGAATCGGCCCATTGGTGTTGTATTTAGCCCCATCATTCCAAAAAGAAAACAAAGTGTGGTCACGAAACAAGAGCGAGCAAAATTAGAGAAGAAAGCATAACATAGAAAAAGAGATAAATAATCTTGGACGGATGAGAATAGTTTTGTCGATAGTAGGGGTGTGTATTATTATTTGAATCAAATAAAAATCCAACCCAAATCGATCCAAATTTATAAATATAATTTGAATTTTAAAATATAATTAATTTGATTTGGATATCCAAAGTTTTCTTATAATTTTGTTCAGATTTTTATTTTGGTTTCTTGAAACTAAACTAAACTGAAAGCGGAATTTTTAACTATAGTTAGTTTATTTTAGGTAGGTTGGCTTAAAGGTTAGGCACTTAGGGTTTTGTTTGAGAATGACTAAATATTTTCCTCTTCCCGTTAGGCATTCTCTTTTGGCTTTCTAACCTTAAAGTTTCAATGCATTTAGTTTTGGATTTTAAATTGTAGCATTGTATCTTTGTTTAAGAATATTAGTACATTTTAGTTTGAACTAAATGTATTTCCATATACTTGTATTGTATGACTTTTATAGAATTTCAATTCTTTATGTTTCAGTTTCACTTCAAATTCGAAGCTAATTCAAGTTGAAGTAAATTGAAATAGATGAAAATATTTGTTTCATAATATTTCAATTTTCGTTATAGTTCTTTGTGTTAGTATCTACTGTGTATATAGTGCATGAAATTTTCCTCTAAACGAAAGAACACCAGGAATTCGGATTAATCCAAACCAAATTAATTTTAGAATGGATAATTCAATTTTTGAGGAATTTTAGTTCAATTTGGTTTTCTAAAAAACGGTTCTAAAATAAAAAAATGAATTATAAAACAAAAAAGAAAAACCAAATGCACACCCCTAGTATGGGGGATTTAGTCCTTCTCAACATAGGATGGTGAACTTAGGGCGAGGATGCCGATTGTGGATGATCTAGGAGTGCTGGATATTGCAAGGGTTTATAATGAAGGTTTGTAAATATAATTATGCAAAATTGCACAAATAATTATACAGACCATAGAGAATAATTATTCAACACTGAACAATGTCTGTGGAAGTTGTGAATAATTATTCCAAGCAGTGTGTATTTTCATATAAACACTGGTTTGCATTGGTTGTAAGGGAAGGACACCACTTGGGCATTACAGATGTTGCGAAGGAAAGTGAAGTAGAAAAAACTTCAGGGGTGGCCAAGGATGTAAAAAGTCACACAGATCAAGAGACCGTTGATGAGGGAAGGATGAGGTGGATAAAGAACAGCGTCTAGTTGCCTTCTTGGAAAGAGAGCAGTTGTCGTATCAACCAGGATAAGGATAGGGACAATTTGCAAAAATACCCAAGGGTAGGTATGAACCTGCATCAAGAAAGCAAAACTATCTTGCCAAATAATTAGTCATTAGTTGCTGTATAATTATACACCTTGGCTGAATAATTATTCATGGTGTCCATATGAACTGTGCAGATAAGTCTATAGTGGAAGGATGCTTTGATGAAAAGAGCCGTACTAATTAGGAAATTGACGAGGAAGATTTGAAAGCGGATAGTGCCTTGCACAAAGAGAAAGAACCAGAAGAGAACAATATGGAGGATGTCGAGACATTTTTGCATCCGACAAATCATTGTGGGAAAGAGACTTTTGTCTTTTGAGCAACTTTCTTGCCAGTTAGAGGACCACGAAGAAGAGGATGAGGTTGATCAAGCCAAGTGCAAAGTTCAAGCCGCTATACGTTGTCACTAAGGGTGAGGCCAATGCATTAATGGATGAAGAAGAAACTCTAGTAGACTTTGCGTTCTTGAGGAATCCTCTAGATGGGAAAGAATAAGTCCCTTGTACATGTGTGAATAATTATTCTTTATACAATCACCTAGTGAACAATTATTCATTCAATTCTTTAAACAAAGTGATTTTACCATGCTAAATGATGAGTCTAAATGCTTATGTGATTAGGTCTGGAAGGAAATTGGACACATGAGTATTATTATTTTTGCATGTGCGTATTTACTGAATCAGAAGCAACTGACATCTAGCGATAATTATTCTAGACGTACCAAATGGATGATAATTATTCACAAGATATTGAATAATTAGAAACATCCGATGGAATAATTATTCCATACATAACAATAGGTCAATAATTTTTATTCATTCTGTATGTTGTATCAAATGTGATAGAGCCATCAAAGAAGCTATATTCTAGCTTCATTTTGTCCATCCGCCCATAATATATTAGCAATCCCTTCATCATTTGATGTCATAATAAAAGGAGGGATGGCGATATACTTTGTTACGAAAGTATTCCTGCAACTCCATTGCTTCCCTAAGCAGCATTGCCCTTTGCTTCTTTTAGCTAGGTGATTCTTTTTTCATGAACTTTTTAGTGCTACTAGATTGGCATAGGAAGTAGAGGGTCATGGAGAAGATTATGGTGGCTTCAATATCGGTTGATCATTGCATGGAATTTCAAAAGCCGTACACAAAATTTGAGGTGTTGGACGCAGTTAAAAGTATGTGTAGGTCCCAACAATGTCCAAAAGAGCATGAATTAGACTTCTTCAAAATATTGACCTATTAAAAGTGGAATTAAAAATATGAAAATTGACGAGCTACTAGCTAGTTGATAAAACAAAAGATGAAATCTAATATGAGTATCAAGCTAATTTTTCTCTGGTCAAGCTAGTTCACTATAACATTAGCTTCAGTATTGTGAGTGATTTTTGTTGGACTCAATATGCAACTTTCTATTATTTTGGAGGATGCATAGAAGTAAATAGCCAAGCTGATCAATGCAATTCAAAAATAGTTTCAAAAAGTTATCAAGCTAATTGACACTTTGAAATACATTTTCTTGTGATTTTGTCAGAATAACAATTTGAGCATGTCTTTCTATTACGTGGAGAGCATGTTTCAAACTTAATCATTTTTTAGAAAATATGTTTGTAGAATAAATAGTATATGACAGTAAGCTAAGCAAATAGTCATAGTTAAGCCAAGCAAAAATAAAAAGAGACACAAGCATTTTTATAGTGGTTCGGCAACATGTCTGCATCCACTCCTTGAGAATTTTATCTCAAGTATTTTTACTAACCCAATCTCTTCAACAGTAGATATCAAACCATACAACCCGAAGTATTTTACACCCAAGAAACTCTGAAGTTGTACCAAATAGTTTTACAAATAGATCTAGTAACTATCACCACTAGTTTTACAATACGTCTAGCAACTATCTCTAGATTTTCAATAGATCTAGTAACTAATTTCCACCCAAGAACTTCCTCAGCCTTGGTGGGACAAGTTTACAACCCGGACTTGTGAACCGTGAAGAGATGAGATGAAAAAGATAGAAGCTTTCACTTGACTAGTTGTAAAAGTATGCTGAAGCGTCGTCAGGTCAACAGTGATAAGTCGCTATCATGTTTACTCGCCTCAAAATTCTGCATTCTGGTAAGAGTAGCTTGACACAAGTGCATCTAGTTTGATAGTTTTGCAAATAGATCACAACAGAAAACACTTTGTCTTTTTCTTGAAAAGTTTTAGATATAGTTTTGAGTACGAACAATTTAGGCATATTTGTTTTGACTAAAGCACACATTGGGACATATTATCTCAAATCTATTCTTAACGATAATAAAAAAAATATACCAATAAATGTACACTACTTGATTCTTGGACTTGTACGGCTTGATCATGATCATTCAAGATTTATTCTAAAATTATCTCAACAAATATACATTAGATTACTTAAAACATGTTTTGTTAGTAATCAAAACTAGAAGGTTGTACCCTTAAGTCAACAGTATGCATGCGACAAAGGCTCCAGGTCCTGATGGTTTTCACGCTTTATTCTATCAATGGTACTGGGAGATTATTGGTGATTCTGTTGTTAAGACTGTTTTGGATATCATTAATAATGAAGCAGACTTGGAACAATTGAATCACATCCTTAATACTCTTATTCCTAAGATCAATTAGCCTCTTGTGCTGGTGGATTTTTTACCTAAAATCTCTTGCAATATTAGCTATAAAATTGTAGCAAAAATCCTTGCAAACAAAATGAAGTGTTTTCTGCCATATGTCATTAGTTAATAACAAAATGCTTTTTTACAGTCCTGGTTGATAAGTGACAACACAATTCTTGGGTTGGAAGCATTTCATTCATTGCAGTGGTTGCGTTCACAATCCAGGTAGTATATGGTGGTGAAGCTAGATCTTAGTAAAGCTTATGACAGAGTTTAGTGGTTCTTTCTTGAAAGGATGTTAAATTTGATGGGTTTTTCATGTAGTTTGGTGCATTTTATTTTGCGGTGTGTTTGCACCTCTTATCAAGTGGTAGTTAATGGTTCTATGTCCTTGGTTTTCTGACCTACAAGTGGTATTTGGCAAGGGGACAAGTTATCCTCGTTTCTCTTTTGGTTTGTGTTGAAGGTTTTGCAGGGTTAATCAAGGGTGCTCAAGAATGTAGGGAATGGCGAGTTATAAAAACACAGACCCATTTTGAATCACTTTCTTTTTGCCAATGATAGTTTACTGTTCTTGGATGTGCATGAGATGGTGGTGGATACACTTAATTGGTTGCTTGTATGCTATGAGAAGATATCTAGGTAGATAGTGAACTTGTAAAAATCTTTTGTGATGTTTTGCAATACTATGGAATGAGAGACTCAGAATGCTATTGCCTTAGAGCTGGACATGAGTAACTCCAATGGAACCCGAAGATATCTTTGATTACTATCTGTTGGAGTGATTTGGGTGCCAAATTTTTTGCTATATTAAGGACGTTACTATAACAGGCCAGTAGTTAGATTAACGAATGGAATGAGACGTTACTATCACAGGCAAATAGTTAGATTTCTCTTAAAGCGGTTTTACAAGCTATCCCGATCTATGTTATGTCTTGTTTTATACTCGCTAGAACTCCTACCTAGGAATTCATAGCAATGACGTAGGTGGGAAAGAGCAAGGCCGACTTGCATCTTGGAGGAATTGGAATAGTCATTGTGTGGCGAAATCTACATGCGGTATGGGTTTTAGGGATCTAGAAGTGAAGAAAAACAGAGTTCTGGAAAGCTAGAACTCTATGAAGAGAGAAGAATTCTGGAGATCTGGAATTCTAATTCATTCAACTGAATTTACAGAAGAGAAATCAAAGTTTATATACAAAGAAATAAATAGGATAACCGACTTAAAAGAACCGGAAATGAAACCGGGTTCAACTAATTTCCTAACTAACATGAACGGGATCCCTTGCTGTTGCTGAGTTGTCATGAGCTGAATTTGCTATCTTCACCTGTGCATTCTTCTAACTTACATTCTGTATTTGCTTATGCATTTGCTTATGACAGCCTTGCATGCTACTGCTAACTTCCTTTCTACTAACTGACTTACTGCATGCTGCTAACTTGCTCTCTGCCAACTTGCATTCTGCATTACTGCATGCTGCTAACTTGCTCTTTGCTGACTTGCATTCTGCATGAAATTTAACACCCCCTCAAGTGTAACTTGGTATAAAGATTCTGAACACCAAACTCAGACAAGAACTGATAAAAGGAAGGAGCAGATAAGGCTTTAGTAAATAAATCTGCTAATTGCAAAGAGGATGAAACAGGAAGTGGTTTGATCAACCCAAATTGATACTTCTCTCGCACAAAATGGCAATCAATTTCAATATGTTTAGTTCTCTCATGAAAAACAGGATTCTCTACTATATAAAATGCTTCTTGATTATCACAAAATATGGGAATTGGACCAGATAAAGGAAGGCACAATTCATGCATCAAATATGCAATCCACTGCAATTCACAAGATGTAACAACCATAGCATGATATTCAGCCTCTGCTGAGCTTCTAGAAATTGTAGACTGCTTCTTGCTTTTCCAAGAAACTAAAGATTTTCCTAAGAAAACACAATATCCAGTAACTGAACGTCTTGTATCTTCACATCCTGCCCAATCAGAATCTGAAAAAGCTTGGAGAGTTAAGTCATTCTCTACTGGAAAAAATAATCCTTGACCCACAGTGCCTTTCAGATACCTTAAAATCCTATGAGCTGCCTTTAAATGTTGCTTTGTTGGTGCATCAAGAAACTGGCTTAATTGTTGAGTGGCAAAAGAAATATCAGGTCTGGTAAGTGTAAGATAAAGAAGCTTTCCAACAACACTTCTGTAATATGTGTTATCTGCTAAGGCTGGTGAATCTGCATGAGATAATTTGATACTGGGATCCATAGGAGTAGTGATTGATTTGCAACTAAGAAAATCTGTTTCCTGAAGAAGATCAATAGTATATTTCCTTTGTGATAAATTGAGTCCAGCATGACTACGTGCAATTTCCAAACCAAGAAAATACTTCAATGCTCCCAAGTCCTTAATTTTGAACTGATCATGTAATGTAGTTTTAACTAAATTTACTGTATTCAAGTCATTGTTTGCAATGATCAGATCATCTACATAAACCAGAATAGCAGTAAACTGAGAACCATGAGACTTAACAAACAAACTGTAATCATAATAAGATTGTGTGAAACCAAGAGAAGTCAAGGCTGAAACAAGCTTTGCATTCCACTGCCTGCTGGCCTGTTTTAAACCATATAAAGATTTTTCTAACTTTCAAACCAGATTACTGTCTGAACATTGAAAACTAGGTGGAAGACTCATATACACCTCTTCATTCAATTCACCATGTAAAAAGGCATTGTTAACATCCAATTGATGCAAATGTAAATCTTTAACAACAGCCATAGCTAAAACCAGTCTTACAGTTGTCATTTTCACAATTGGAGAAAACGTCTCCAAATAATCAATCCCAGCGTGCTGTGTATATCCCTTTGCAACTAGTCTGACTTTATATCCTTCAATAGAACCATCTGATTATCTTTTAATTCTATACACCCACTTATATCCTATCACATGTTTATCTGAGGGCAAAGAAACCAATTTCTAGGTTTGAGTAGCCTGTAAGGCTTCTATTTCGGTTTGCATAGCATCTCTCCATTCCTGATGTTTAACAGCTTCTGCATAACTTGCAGGTTCAATATCCATAGTGACGTTCAAAGTAAAGGTTTTATAATGTGGTGCAAGGTTTTCATATGTAAGAACATCAGATAAGGAATGAGGAGAAGTGGGACGAGCATTGCAAATATAATCTGTCAAATAAGCAGGTGGATGTTTTTGTCTGCTCGATCTTCTAGGAGAAGTATGTTCAGAAGAATTACTAGAATGTGAATGTGCTTGGTTAGGGAATGAAACATCAGGAAACATAGCAGGAGGATTATGTGATTCTGCATTACTATCATAAGATGAAGGAGTAAGATGGAACATAAAAAGAAAATTCTTTAGAGGATGAATGAGAAGATGATGAATCAGATGGAGCAGAAAAAGGAAAAATGTGTTCATGAAATTGAACATTTCTAGAAACAAAAATGTTTCTGGTATGACAGTCTAACAGAATATAACCTTTACTCTTAACAGAGTAGCCTAAGAATACTGACCTTCTAGCTCTAGGATCAAATTTTCCACGATTGTGTTCAAGAGTACAAGCACATGATAAACAGCCAAATACTTTTAGATGTGAGTAATCAGGAGGCTTATGGAAAAAGAATTCAAAAGGACTAGCATTATGAAGAACTGGAGTAGGTAGATGATTAATAAGATATACTGCATGCTGGACACAAAAGCCCCAGTATATTAAGGGTAAATGAGATTGAAACTTTAAGGCTCTTGCAACATTAAGAATGTGTTGATGTTTGCGTTCCATAAGACCATTCTGCTGAGGTGTTTCAACACAAGAAGTCTGATGAAGAATACCATGTAAAGTATGGAATTCTGAAAAATAGAATTCAGGACCATTATCTGATCTAATGATCTGAATGGATTGAGAAAATTGTGTCTGAACCAAAGAATAAAGGCTTGTATTTGATGTTTGACTTCTGATTTTTCTTTGAGAAGAAAAATCCAAATGTATCTGCTATTGTCATCAACAACTGTAAGAAAATATTTATGACCATAGACTGTCTTTTGTTTATATGGTCCCCAAATATCCATATGAACAAGCTCAAAGCATCTAGTTGTTTGAGTAGTGCTTAAAGGAAAAGAGATTTTCTTTTGTTTGGAAAGAGGGCAAATAGAACATATAGACTCAGAAGAATTGCAAACTGAATTATATGCAGAACCAAGTAGCTTTTGTCTTTGAAGAGATAAATGGCCTAGTCTATAGTGCCATAACAAGGATTCAAACTCAGCAGAACTATTACAAGTAGGGATAGAATTAGGAAAAGTTACAAGATTTTTATCAAAACTGAAAACAGTAAAAGAAAAGCTTGAATTAGCAGAATCATTAGTAGCTGAAGTAGAAACTGGAGGAAGAAAATACAATCCATTGCAACCTTCAGCTAATCCAATCATCTTCATAGTTGCAATGTCCTGAATCAAACACTTTGATGAATGAAAAATTGTATAGCAATGATTTTTAATACAAAGCTTGCTGACAGAAATGAGATTAAAATTGAAAGATAGAATACATAAAACTTCATGAAGAGGTAAATGTGCATTCAAAATAATAGATCCTTTATGAGTGACAGGAACTGAAATTTTGTTAGGTAAAGTGACAAAAAGATTAGAAACTGGAATGCAAGAGGAGAAGAAAGAAGATGAACATACTACATGATCAGAAGCACCAGAATCTAAAATCCAATACTTTGAATTATTACCATGAAATTTACCTGCACTTCCTGTTAAATCTGGATTATAAAAATTTGCTGACATAACTGTTGCTTGATTAATCTGTGGAGTTGCAGAAGAATTTCCTGAATGTACCTGCATTCCTTGCAGCAATTTAACCAACTGCTGAAATTGATCTTGAGTGATTCCATTTTGATTAGCAGCATTAATAACCTTTGAAGTACCAGATTGAACAGAACATGAAGGAAAAACCTGATCATGAGGTCATGTAACCTGATTCATCAATCTTCCTTGTGATAAACTGTTAAAACCTTGAACAGACACATTCCCAAACTTCTGGTTGCTCTGAACATTATTGAAGTTATGTTGTCCTCTAGCATTAGTTTTGAAGTTTTGAGGATAACCAAATTTCTTATAACATCTATCAACAGTATGTCCAGTTTTTCCACAGAAAGTACAAATATATTGCTTCCTGGAATTCCCTATACCACTTTTCTTCAATGCAATTGCATTACCAACAGATTGAAAACTATTAACAGAATCAACATTTTGACCACCATGATAATAAAATGGAACATTATCATCACACATATTCTTATCCCCAGAAAAACCAGTACCACCTTGATTCATCGTGATCTGAATTTCTGTATTAGATGTTTGCACTGAATTATAATGCATTTGCCTTTCATGTTTCATTGCCATATTAAAAGCCTTCTTAACAGAAGAAAACGATGTCTGCATTAATACTTGAGATTTAACAGAATCAAAGGAAGCGTTCAGTCATTTTATGAATCTTATCACATAATCATCATCAAAATACCCTCTCACAGTTTTGAAAGCACCACAACTACATGTTGGTGTACATGTACAGTTAGGTATGGGTCTAAGCATGAGCATTTCCTCCCATAGAACCTTAAGTTGTGCAAAGTATTCATTCACTGATTTGTTACCATGTTTCAGTGCATGAATCTCTTCAATGAGATCAGATAGATGATAGGAATCCCCATCTGAATATCGATCATGCAAATCCTGCCATACCTCATAGGCTGAATCCATCCAAAGTATGCTCTGCTTGATTGAAGGAGAAACAACACGTGTTATCCAAGATAGAACCATACTGTTTGCATGTTCCCATTGTCTATAATTCACTGTATCCTTTGCTGGAGTTACAATCGAACCATCAACAAAACCTAACTCATTCTTTGAAATCAATGCCATTTTCATAGCACGATTCCATGAATGGTAATTGTGTTGATCAAGTTCTGGTGAAACCAGAACCAATGAAGGATTCTCATTTGAAGCCAAATGAAAAGGATTGGATGGCGGCAATTCATGATTTGCTAAATTTTCCATTTAGAAAAAAACTATCAATCTGAAAACTGATAGCAAAATATCAATCACAGAAACAAAAATCAACTGCTGTAATCACAGCAAATCAAAGAAATGAAGAATTAGAGAAAATACGCAGTAGAAGAGCTTAGCTCTGATACCATGAAGAAAAATAGAGTTCTGGAAAGCTAGAACTCTATGAAGAGAGAAGAATTCTGGAAATCTGGAATTCTTATTCATTCAACTGAATTTACAGAAGAGAAATCAAAGTTTATATACAAAGAAATAAATAGGATAACCGACTTAAAAGAACCGGGAATGAAACCGGATTCAACTAATTTCCTAACTAACATGAACCGGATCCCTTGTTCTTGCTGAGCTGTCATGAGCTGAATTTGCTATCTTCACCTGAGCAACTGATATCTTCACCTGTGTATTCTTCTAACTTGCATTCTGCATTTGCTTATGCATTTGCTTATGACAGCCTTGCATGCTATTGCTAACTTCCTTTCTGCTAACTGACTTACTGCATGCTGCTAACTTGCTCTCTGCCAACTTGCATTCTGCATTACTGCATGCTGCTAACTTGCTCTCTGCTGACTTGCATTCTGCATTAAATTTAACAAGAAGCTTTTAACAAAGCTTTACTAGCGAAATAAGCTTGGAGGCTGCTAACAAATCCTGGGTCATTGGTGGCTGAAGTACTAAAGTTAAACATTATTGTTCTCAGGACTTTCTCCATGCAATAGTTAGGCATAAATCTTCTTTTCTATGACATAGTATCTGCGCTGATCATTCTCTCCTGCAACATGGAATTGGATGGTGAGTGAGGACTGGTGATCAAATCAATATCTAGTCAAAACCTTGGGTACTTGTTCTATTCTCTTTTCGACCTTTAACCATAGCAGGTTTTATTCTCATTATATAGAGGTTAGTGATCTGATCATAAAGTCACCGAGAAGATAGAATCATGCTGCTATTGATTTGTTGTTTCATCATAGAGATGCTGATATAACTAAGCAGATTTTGCTTTGTTAGCAGTCAAGTCAAGATAGATTGATTTGGCATTATACGAAGTTATGCTGAATTCTATATATTAGTTAGCCATGGATTTGGAGGTCAGGCAGAAAAGACAAGGGACAGTGTCAACTTCCGAATATGTAGGAATAAACTAATGAAAACATCTATAGGAGATAAAAATTCCACAAAAGATGAAAGTCTGCGTGTAGAGATAGTTTAAGGGGCTACACTAACCAAGGATGTCCTGAAAGGAGAAAATTTTCTTTGAGGACCAATACTCCTGATGTCATGTTGAGTCAGAGTTAGATATTCATGTGATCTTTAGTTGCCAATATGCACAGCAAGTATGGTGGGCGCTCTGGAAACAACAGAATGCAATCTTGTTCGACAGTTAATATATAGACCCTAAGAAGTTGTGGATTAATGTGGTATCTTCTTTTGGATTAATGTGGTATCCACTGAAATAGCCATTCAGCATCAGTTGCATCATCAGCTGCTGACCCATTACTGGCACCCGCTCTTTTTTCTTGTATTCAAAATTAATATCGATGTAGCTAATGGCTAGAACATGGCTGGAATTGGAATTACCATCAGAGACTCTGCTAGTTAATTCATTGTTACGATAATGGAATCCACTTCGAATACAGAGAACATTTTATTATTGGAAGCTTCAACAGTTATTCCTAGATTGCAACTGGCAAGCGATATTGGCATCTTTGGCTTTCTCTTGGAAGCAGACTGCCAAGTTTTGGTGTGTAAAGTTCAAGCTAAGTTTGATGCTTTTGGCCACGAGGGTGATATCATCCACCAGATTCAATCTATGCTTGCTTTGGCAGGGTGTTGCTTCCTTCAGTTTGTTGACAAAAAAGCAACTACAATAGCACATCACCTAACAAAAAAGCAACTACAATAGCACTTCACTTTCTTGTACTTTGAGCGGATTGTATACCTGGATAGAAGAGGCCCCCTTCACCTCTGTTGTCCATTGTTCATAACAAAATAGTGAAATGAAACAGTCAGGATGTTAACCCAAATTTCCATTAAAAAAAAAGTAACTTGACCCTTCTTTTAAGGGGTTTATTTTAAAGTTCTTAGCATTCATATGTTCTTTAACAATTCAAAAGTAAATTTTATAGAGATGGAAACAGATCCATTGGTAGTTAAAATAAAGGAGATAATACCAATTAAATAATTTTAAAATAGAATACATTATTGCTAGGCTTTTGATACATGTATACATAAAAGATCAAATGTAAGTTTGTTGATCTTTAGGTTTAATTCCATTGAGATATTTTATGAAAGAATAATTTCTTCTAATCTGTTAATGACATTAGGAGAAATATTTAGAAGGTTCAAGATACTTGAATGCTATATGAAAGAAAAATTTGTGCATGATTTCTTTGACAAGAAAATAGAGAAATGAAGGAAAAATAATTTAATTCAAAGATTAAGAGTGGCATTATGTTCAAAAAATCAATAGAATTCATTTGTTTGAGAATTTAAAAGATCAATCTAAATACTCAACTCAGAACATTATTGTTGTAACATTCGGTTGAAATAGACACCAAACCAACTATATAATAACAATGAAGAAGACTTTGAACTATAACAAAAGAGAGAAAGAGACTCGAGAAATATAGAAACTAGAATTTTATTGAGATATTTCACCATGCATTTACTTAAAAACTACTCCATATAGTCCTATTTATTGAGTTGGAAGTGACCATTCCTATCATAGGTCATTAGTCTGCTCCTTCATTTCTTCATATTCTATAACTGATATAAGTTACATAGCTTACCTCACATGTTCTCCTATATTTTCTAAGATAATTAAGGTAATGGGGATAGTAGTCTATAAAGGATGATGTTACCACTTTGTTTGTAACACTAACTGCTCATATTTTGTCACTTAGATGAATTATTTTTTAGAATAATAGATGTTAGCCCTAAGGAAAAATCATGTAGTTTTGATTAGTTTTGATTAATGACAAACATTGATATGAACTAATTCATATGCTATTTGTGTGATGGAATTTTTGGATTAAGAAGCAAAGAGTTATCATTGCCTTGGAGCTAAAAGTGCTAAGGACAACTCTAATATGCTCAAGGATCAAGAATATAGAGCATGTCCTATGGATTGAAGGCTTTGAAGACTCTGGTGTAGGTTTACAATTGCTTAATAGGTATACTCTTGTAAACCCTACACTCCTTGTTCTTGGAATCTATTGAATGCATAAGAGAGCACAAAACTTATTTTTGAATCTTAAATGGCTTTGAATAAACTTTGAATGATCAAGTGCTTTGGTAACAGTCTTTGAGTTTAAAAGTTTTTATATGACTTATATTTTAGTACAAAATGATTTCAAACTTATTGAGGTTGATTTTCAAATGTTTTGACAAAGTTTGAACATTTCAAACGCTAGTTCAGATGTCCAACCTGTGCACATGGTTACTGCTTTTCAAAGAAATTCGGACACAAGTTCGGATGCAAAGGCAAAGTTCACTCGTCCGAACTTTCCCATGCAGCATGTCACAGTAATGTTCGGACGACAGTTCGGACGTAGAGGATCAAGTTTGGTCGTCTGAACTCCTCAGAAACTAGCCGTTACTAGCCGTTTTATGAAAGCCATCAACTCCAGATATTTGATAACTTTTGAACACTTGAAAAATCCTAACATCCCAAAATCATTTGAAATCTTTAAAGGTCTCTTTTTTTTGTGCTTTCATGTGATTATTCAAGATTCCAAAGGCAACAAAGTGAAGTGGTGCTAACTATTGTATTCATCCACCAAGAAGTGTTGGTAACATCTAAACTCTATCTTTATATTACTGTTGTGATTAATACAAGGTTGTCAAGAGACTTAAAATCCATTGGTGAGGGTGAGCCTTGGATTAGATTGGTCTAGGTTGTCTAGTGACATAAAACTCTTTGTGATAAGGGTGAACCTTGTTTATGAGATTGAATAGAGGTTGTTGTGGTAAAACCCATTGAAGGGTGATCCTTTTGTGTAATTGCCTAAATTGAGCATATAGTGGATTTGTTGAAATCCTTGAGTATGGACTCAAGGTAGTGGATGTAGATATTGAAGAGATCGAACCACTATAAATTGCTTGTGTTCTTTGTTCTTCATTGTGAATTATTTTGTCATTGAGTTCATTACATTCTCATTGAATCAATTGAATATAATCTTTCCAAACCAAGTTCATAAAAGGAAAATTAGCCAAAGACTTAATTCACCCCCTCTTAGGTCTTTCAATGGACATTCATAATATTTCATAATACTTCTCTTTGGATGTCCATTACATAAAGAATATGACACAGTAAAACCTTATTAGATAAAAAAATCTAGTGAGAAAAAACTCTATCGAAGGAAAAAAGAGTACATTATTCTTTTATATTAATAGTCCCCTTGATGAGATAATTCCTTGAGATTTCTTAACAGATGCATTCCAAGTTATATTAAGTTACTTTGTAAAAGTATGAGACTTTAATTAGTACTTTAAAATTTTTGATTGGTTTGAAACATTTTTAGCCTATTAAAATAATTTTAAACTACTTATATATTAACTTGAATTTTGAATTTCATAGTTTTTAATGAAATTGAATTCCGTATATCGAGTTACTTTGTAAAAGTAAGAAACTTTAATTATTCAGTTTACTTAAAATTTTTTTGATTGGTTGGGATCATTTTAAACTCATTAAAATAATTTTAAACTACTTATCTATTAACTTAAATTTTGAATTCTATATTTTTTAAAAAATTAAATTCCGTATATGTTACTTTGTAAAAGTGAAACTTTAATTATTCAATAGTTATCAACAAACATGATCTTTACTTTTTTCTTTTTTATAATTTATTAATTTAAATTAAATAAAATAAAAACTTCAAATGTTTTCTCATTTCTTCAACACATAGTGCACACCATCATCGTTCTTTCCTGTACATTATTCTCTTCTTCTCTTCATATGTATGTTTTTGATGTTTTTGTTTCTTTGATATAATTTTTATTTAATTTTTTTCCTTCTATGATATGTGAAAATGTTCTTCTGAGGATATAACGTAATCTCAGAGTTACCTCTGTTTGCAAATTCAAGGCCTTTGGAGAATCTTACATGTAACATAGATTAACTTCTTTAATAGACAAAAATGTAAGATAACAAAACGTAAAATTTTAAACCATGTTATAGAAAATAATGGATCTGTCTTTTTCATTTTTTTTTATCTTTTTTTAGTTGTGAGATAGAAAGCTTCGTATACATGGATGTAGATTCGAACAAGTGATATGAGGTTCCCATACAACGATTTTCTTTCCTTTCACCTCCAAGGATATAACCTAAAACACTTCAACGATAAGAAGAATGTTTTCAATTTGATTACTTTAGGAAATTGCTCTACGTGATTACGAAGTCCAAGAAATTAGTTTATGGCTTTACAGGATAAACCAATATGGAAAACGAAAAACTCTTCCTATTCTATGATATCAATCCCATAGTTGTTACCTAATCTATGTAGTATAAAAGGAAACTTCAAGAATTTGACAAATATAGTACTCCATTTATTTCCACCAAGTTTGATTTTAATGTAATGTTTAAGTTTTTTATAAGTAAACCAATATTACTTTGGATACATTTGTGCTTGGGTTTTCATATTAAATGCAGGCACGTGAGAACCACGAGAGTACAAAGGGGCAAGCTAGCTAGGGGAACACGTGGTTAAAATGAAGAATTACAAGAATTGATGGTTTTAATTTCTCTGTTTTTTGCAGGGGCACCCAAGGCAAAAGCTTTTTAACTTTTGAGTCAAATAATCTCAATTTTGGAGTGTTCTTAAATGTCCATCAAATCATAGTATGCCAATTTTTTTTTTTACTGTATGATATACTTATCAAATTATGTGTGAGGAAAAATAAAAAATATATTTAAGATATGATTTCTCCATTTTCTATTAATTTTGTCCTCAAACATACTTCATTATTATTTAACATCTTAACTGGTTTCGAGAGATACCATTAGTTAATAATTCTTTTTCTAAAAAAATCCTTAATCTAAATTCAATTGGATCCAATCCTTTGAACTTCATTATTGTTTAACCTATTATTTGGTTTCAAGAGATACCATTAGTTAGTAGCTCTTTTTTCAAAAACAAAAATCCTTAATCTGAATTCAATTGGATCCAAGCATTTGAATGTGCTTTTGATTTGTTTTCTTTATAAAACTCCTAACATTTGTTCTTAGTCTATTTCATTTTGAAATACTTAGAATCATTACTTGATAAGATATTAAAAATTGTAAACTATGAAATAGAGATAATATTTTACTAAAAGATAGTATGTATAATTATCTTCTTTCCATTTTCGTTTTACATCATAACTATCAGTTTCTTTTTTCAACTATCTCCATGGTTCTCTCCATTTGTGCTCTGCATATAAATTTTCGCATTCAATAATCACCCACGTTTTTTTCTTTGTTTTTATAAGAATCAATAATCCGCTTTTGTGATTAAATTATGAACCATGCATGTTTATGGGTTGGATATGTGGAGTATAATAGTTGGGTAGGAAAATAAATGTTCCAACAAAAATGCACTTCACTCTAAAATCAACACAAATACAATCTAATATAATTTTGGAGAACATTTGCTTCTTATTCCTATTGTTACCTACGATCCCTCCTAAGCAAATAATTTTTTTTATTAAACACAAAAATTTGTTTCATAATTTATTGGCTATGTAATTAATTAACAATAAAAGTTTTTTTAAAATTTTAAAATACAATTAGTTGTTAATTTTTTATTAAATATATTTCAATAATTATAATTAGAAATAAAAATTTTAATATCCGTACATAATACGGACTTTTACGCTAATTTTGTATAAAACAAACAATCCTTGATACGAACTTCTAACACTATATGTTCAAATATCATTTATGCTATTTTTTCCTTAAAAATATGATTCTAACAATTTCATTACAAGTATGAAATTTTCATCTCATAATACTTTTGTATTATCTATTATATACTGCAATATTTTGAAATGGATAAAGAAGTAAATATTCAATTTGGACTAAAGGAAACAATAAGTTTTTTGCCATTTTGCTGAGGGTTTTCAACACAAGAAGTTTCATGTATGATGCCTTGAGATTGATAAAAAGAAGATATCTGAAACTTAGAACCATTGTCAGTTCTGATTTTCTGAATGGTCTTCGAAAATTGGGTTTCAACAAAACAAAATAAGTCTTGAACAAGTTTCCTAACTTCTGTTTTGTCTTTCATCAAGAATATCCAAGTATATCTACTGAAATCATCTACTATACTCAAGAAATATTTCTGATTATGAATAGTCAAGTGCTTATAAGGTCCTCATATATCCATATGAATGAGTTCAAAGCATTTGGAAGTGGTGGATTGTTTCAAAGGAAAAGAAATTTTTTCTGCTAGCTAAAGGACAGACAGTACACTTGCAGTTAATAGGAACACTAATATCTGGCCAAATGCCTTTGAGTAACTACAATCTTTGATCAGAAGGATGTCCTAATCTTATATGCCAATTAACATTAGCAATAGAATTGGAAATATGTTTAGTACATGAAGGAATATTAGCAGAAGAACTTGTAGAAAGCAAAAATTTGAAAGCATAAGCAATATTGGCTGAAGGAACATCAAGATGATAAAGGCCATGATAGCAGTTAGCTGATCTAATCCTTCTTAGGGTTACATTGTCTTGTATCAAACATACAGCAGAATGGAAAATTACATTACAATGATTCTGCGGAATGAGCTTATCAACTGAAACAAGATTATAACTGAATGAAGGTATATAAATAACTTCATGCAATTGAAGTTTTTCAGAAAGAATAACGTGCCCTTTATGTATCACAGACACAGAACTATTATCTGGAAGCTGAACAAAGAGATTACTAACAGGAATGAAAAAGGTAAACAAGTTTAAAGAACACACAATATGATCAGTTGCTCCTAAATCCAATATCTAATGCTTTGTTGTTTCAGAAAAATGTGCACCTGTGTAGTTTGAGGGAGTGTCAAATTTTGTTGCTATGCATGCATTGGGGTTGATTGAGCTACTGCAGATCCTGAATTAGGATTTGTGTAGCCTGAAGCATCTTCATCAAACTGAAATAATGTTCTTGAGTTATTCTTGCACCCTGCACCAGCACAAGTACCTGCTGCAGTATTTGAATGCTGAGAACCTGAAAATTCCTGGGCTGGTGAATTGTCATTTGAATTTATAACAAGATTTCCTCTCATAACATACTGAAATCCTGTACCTGTGTTTGCACCACCAATATATCCATCATCTCTGTTTATAAACTTGAAGTTTGGTGGAAATCCATGTTTCTTATAGCATTTATCCACTGTGTGACAATTCTTTCCACAAAATATACAGATCATATTCTTCTGACCAAATCCTCTTTTCTGATTTCCTGCTATTGCATTCACTGCATTTCTACCTGACTATAAACTAGAATACACTTCTCTACCAGACACATTGTGCTTACTAGGTATATCCACATTACTCACTGGTTTAGTCATCATTACTTGTAACTCTGAACTTTGATTAGAAGCATAATTCAATTGTCTCTCATGTTTGATTGCCATTGAAAACATTTGATTAACTAAAGGCAAATGAGTCATCATCAACGCTTTAGATTTCACACCATTAAACTACTCATTTAGACCTTTCAAAAACCGTATAACACAATCCTCATCATAATATTCTCTCATCTACCTAATTGATGCACATTTACTACTAGGATCACATGCACATTTAGGTAAAGGCCTTAACACCCGTAATTCATCCCACAGAAATTTCAGTGGTGTGTAATATTCATTCACATATTTACTTCCTTGCTTTACTGAATGAATTTCCTCTATCAAATCAGACAAATGATAAGAATCACCACTAGAATAACAATCATACAAATCATCCCATACTTCTTTACTAGTGTCAGGCAACGTTACACTTTGTGCTATAGTGGAATCCAAAGAATTAATCATCCAAAGCAGGGTAGTTGTGTTTACCTGTTGCCAGAGAGTACAATTTCTGGTATCTCGTTGTGGTGCTTCAATTGTTCCATCAACAAAACCAATTTTACTCCTTGAGATTAATATCATCTTCATTGCACGACTCCAGGAGTGATAGTTATTCTCAATAAGAATTGGTTGCACCAAAGGTTGAGCTGAGCTATCGTTCGAGTTCAAATGCAGTGGATTTGCAGGAACTGGATCAATCTGTGCCGCCATTATCAATTTCACAAAACTGAATTTTTAGTTTCCAGGAATTAAAAAAGAACACTAAGATACAAACATATGAACAAATCAAAACTGAAGTTTCTCAGAGAACGCAATGAATTTGCTCTGATACCATGTTGAAAATCAGAATAGCAACACTAACAATCAAAGCACACAAAGAAGAAGATGAAGAACTGCCATAGAAAGAAGAAAAATAACTGCTGTAGAAAGAGAAGCTCTCGGTTAGAGAGAGGAAGCAAAATCAAATTTTGTTTACTCAACTTACTGAAACTATTACAGAAAAAGTCTTATATATTACAGAGAATGAGCAACTTAGCTCTGCATTCTCACGCTTAAAACTTAAATAACTAACTCTAACTTCTAACTAATCCAGTTGCTGCCACATCAGCTCCTTCTATCCATTTGGCAAATAATTGGCATTCCATCTGGCATCCAATCACCTTCCATGTCACTGATGCTGCCACGTCATTATCATCATTTTAATATTTGGCAATCCTTGTGAAATGAAGAAAACAACATTTAGCGTTCATCTGGATCTTCCTCTACTTGCTATCTCACTACCGTTTCTAACTTTCTATTTTTGATCACCTGTTTCTACCAACATCGCTAAAACCTTCGCTGTTTTGTCATCCACTCTGCCTGTAACCTTAGAATTTTCTCTCAGGAGCCGTTATCATGGATGACTCAAACATGTTGGCTTTGTCGGCAAGTGAAGAACCAAATTTCTTCTCAGTGAGTGTCCAATTCAGTGTCAGAGAAAAGGATTAATGCAAGAGCTCTCAAATCGACATTAATGGCAATTTGGAACCTAGCTAGAAGATAATAATGCTATTACAATCATGGACCAAGTAACTTTCTATGAACCTTTAAGAATGATCGGGAAAAGGATAGAATTTTCAACTCCAGTACCTCTCTGTCAAAGGTGCATTGATTGTTCTAAAGCATTGGTTATCAGAGTCTAAAGCATTGTTGGAGGATATTGATTTCTCTACAGGACCATTTTGGGTTCCAGTCAGTGATCGACCCCTTCACCAAACGAAAACAGAAAATGCTTTCAACCTAACAGCTTGAGGTTAGTAAGCATACTTTTAATGCTAATGTAAGATTACAAATTCAACGCTTCTTTATGAGACTATGTTGAAAGAGCTTAGACTCTGCGGGCAAAATCTATAAGCAGAAAAAATGCTTTCAAAATTGGCTATTTCATCGGAAAATTTTTGCATTGTGATGGATTTGAGGTAGGCCGTATAGGTCGGGGAAGTACATCTTTCTGAGAGCAAAAATCAAGCTCGCATCACCACTGAGAAGTAGCTTCTTTCCGAAGGGAAAAGACTGATCTAGTCATCGGTTTGATATAATGGAATGGAATGTAATTCCAATCAGAATTCATTTTCACTCGAAATAAATTTAGAATTCTATTTTTATTTTATTATTTGAAAAGAAAAAATACAATGGAACGGTGATTCTTTTTTGGCGTTTAGTAAAATTATTATTAAATATTAAAATGGAATAAAATTTCACAAGAAATAACTTAAATGCTTTATTTGTATATTGTATTAATAAAGTCATATCATACCCATTAAAATAAAGACTAAATTTTATATGGCATCTACAAAGTCTCGTTAGATAAAATTCCCCACTAAAATTTGAAAAATATCATATATTTCAAGTATTGAAGTATAATTTAATTATAGAGAAAATCTTATTTTAGATTAGAGTAAA
The DNA here is from genome assembly GCA_030512225.1 of Rauvolfia tetraphylla. NCBI lineage: Eukaryota > Viridiplantae > Streptophyta > Magnoliopsida > Gentianales > Apocynaceae > Rauvolfia > Rauvolfia tetraphylla. The sequence goes on from JAJQKT010000053.1 coordinate 1,900,162, forward strand.
TGAACTACTTCCAAAAAAAATAAAATTAGAATTCTAGGCTAAATTGTAGTTTTTTTCTTCAAATATTATGAAGCTATAGTAGTTACAATAAAATTTTTATAATTTCTACTTTTTTTGAAAAAAGACTTTTCTTAGGTCTTGACGTAGAAAGCCTTTTATACTTTTTCTTAGAATATTCTTTCATGTGTTATAACTTTTTCTACTAAAATTTTTATGTCAAATATTAAAATTAAACGAGAAGTTAAAAGATTAATTTCATTGCATTTAAGAGTACCAAGTGTACCGTAAGAGATGGATCGTTTTCATAGATATGGATTAGCATTGTTATGCACTAAAAACTCCTGCCCAAAACATGACTATGGATCAGCCGGCCTTTTGTTTTTTTGGGTCAAGGTGGGCTTGGAGATCATTTTTCGAATTGCTACAAGTTGTATTCTAAAGCGTGAACAGCTATTGGACGGAGGAAAGGATGAAACTGGCAAATGAACCTTCCATTTTAGTCATTCGACGTACTTTTATGTTTATAACTTTTAAGTAGTTAAATTATTCTCTTGTTATTTAAATTATTCCGGAATGATTTAGTTAAATTTTATGCTCTTAAACATTCTTTTGGTTTAACTTTTCTAATCTTATAACAGCTCTTGATTGTCTAAATAAGTCCTAAAGGAATTTTAAATTTTAAAATTTAGAACAATTTTACTTTTGTAGCCTTCTTACACTTAAAACTCAAGTTGGGAAAAAAATTGGGAATGACTAAATTAAAAATAACAAACATAACGAAATCTCTCAAAATCTAGACATATGTAGAATAAAGAATAACAAACACTTGTCCAACAAATCATCAAAATTAGAGATGTACAAAAGGTTTACAAAATTAGAAAAAGGTTAATGTAACAAAATTTTTAGTTAGGAAAAATAGTGAAAAAACTCAAAAATTAAATGTATTTTACAGTATTTTTCAAGTGGTTCATTATATTCTCACTATCTTAAGGACTAATTTAAATTCTTGCTGCCGACAGCCCTTGACAGCGCTGGGGGGCTGCTAGGCTAGATCATTAAGATTTGGGCTGAGGTTGCCAAGGGCATATCCCACTGTCAATGTCGGGGTTTCTTGTGGGGAACCTCCGACCGAAACATCAGGGGGTGTCGGCTATCATCCTCAGCTCTAGTTTTTTATCCTAAATGTAAGAAAATAGAGGTTTTTACACTATTTGGCCTCATTTTTGAGAAAAGGGACTAAAATGGTCCAAATCATTTTTGAGAAAAGGGACTAAAATGGTCCTGTTTTGGACGGAGATTTTGTAAATGACCATGATGCTTTTTTGCAAGGCATCAATAGATCTAAATCTAACTTGGGCTAATGCTCCAAATCCAACCCTATATAATAAGTCATAAACTCTAACTGTAGCTTGGATATATGCATACTAAGAAATGAGATCAAAACAGTGCACTCTCATAGACTTCTCTAAAGTCTCCATATAATCCTTTCAAATAATACTGACCGGTGCTCTAACTTTCTACTAAGCAAACTAGAGTCCCATCAACCGGGATGAATCTCTGCAGGTACTAGATTCTGCAGGTACTCTACTAGTATTCATTAATAATTCATGACATTCAAGTTAGTTTTATAAATTGCAGTTTCACTTACACTAAGGGTTAGGGTTTATGTTTTGAGATTTAGAGTTTAGAGTTTAGGTTTTTAGGGTGTAGTATTAGGGTTAGGGTTACGGTTAGTGTTAGGGTTTAGGATTAGGTTAGGGATAAGATTAGGATTAGGATTAGGATTAGTGTAGGGTTTTAGCTTTAGGATTAGGGAGCGAGTTATCGTTAGGGTTTACGGTTTAGGGTTTAGTGTTTGGATTTAGTGTTTAATGGTTTTGGATTTCAAGGTTTTAGTGTCTAGATTTACTCTTTATAGTAACGATTTTGCTCTATAAATTCAAAGTGATTATTTGGAATTTTTGTATTTTTTATTTTTTAATTGAATGAGTATTTGCAAAGGTACTTTTCTTTATCATGTTTAATAATTTTTCCATCTAAATTATATAGAACACAAAAAACATATTCAACAAATTTTGCTGCTAAATAAAAAATTAAATAACTGAACAATTTATAATAAGCTCAATTTATGACAACCAAGAATTTACCAAAATCTCTAAACAAAAACATATATAACCCCAAAGAAAAATTCTCAAGCGAAATTATAAAGAAATAAAAATGCACAAGAAAACCAAAATTCTCAAACAAAATCATAACAAGAGAAAAACAAGTTGTATATAGAAACAAAAATATTATATACACAAGAACAAAATATAAAGTAAAAAACTTACGCATTACACACAAATTCACAAAATGTTAACTTACTTAACCCAAAAAAAAAAGAATAAATAAACAACGAAGGACAATCAACCAAAGATAAGAAAGAAAAATAAAAATGAAATTGCAAATCGGAAGGAAGAATAACGCAGAAAAAAGCATCTGCTACCTTCTCCTCCGCTGCTGCTCCATTGGTTCTCTCCTTTTTTTTTAATTTTATTTTTTTATTTTATCAGTACTCGACTAGTCCTTTCCCTCTGCCGCTGCACCTCTCAAGACCACTTCTACTGCTTGTCGCCAGTGAAGGATTTCGCAGGTGAAGGAGTTTGGTTAAGTTGGAGTGCTGGGGGGGGGGGGGGGGGATTTTGGGCTGATGACGCTATTTATTTTGATGTTATGGTTTAGCGTCATAGTCAAAATGACTTCTTTCAAAGCTACAAAAGATTCTAGAGAGGAAGGAGTAAGGATGCAGTTAATATTAATGATGATCACACTACAGTTAATAATTAAAAATATTACAGTTAAAAATTTTAAATTTTGTAATTAGTAAACCCCTTCTGTAGTACTCTCTTTGTGGCTTAATAAGTCTGTAGTAACTCAGTGGAATGCTTTTATTACTTTATTTTCTATTTATAACTTGAAACTTTTGTTTGATATTTACGTACTTTACACTTCTTGTTGGCTAAGATCACACACGCAGAAGTCTTGTACTTATTTGAGGATGTAATTGAGTACCCGTTTTGTCTGACCAATTTGGAGAAAGGCATATGAGTGATTTTTGCTGATGATCCTATATTCATTTTATCTCCTCATATATATTTTTTTTAAAAGAAAAGATTCACTTGACAAAGGGGGAAAAATAAAAAGTCTATTAAGGTGGTGCTAACTACGCGTCAGGTAGAGGGCCTCTTAGGTAGTGTCCATATATATTGCATCCAAAATCAATTGTTTTTTTTCAAAAGAATATAAGGACTTCGATTTATATATTTTTAGAATATCACGTATTCAGACTGAAAGAAGATTGATGCAAAGAATGTTACTTTTACTACTAAATTAAGATCATAATTTAATTATATTTCAAAAGAAATAAAGAAACTGATAACCTGTTGTGTAACCTGTCCTCCTGCACATGGACATCAATATTTGCCAATTTTTTCATGGTCAACGAAACTTCTAAAAAATATAACGCTCATACATATTTTTACTATAACTAAAGGTAAATATATTAATAGTTTTCACTTCTTTTGTGAAGTAGTAATTATTAATACAATAAAAGCCAGAGCCACAGAAAAAGACAAATTAACAAAGAAATAGCAATCATTTTTTTTTTCTGTTAGACAAAATATGCATTTCAAAACTTTTTTTTACATTCCCTCGAAAAAAATTACTTTTACATTTCCTTTACTTTTAAATATAAAAAATAATCCACTTTAAATTGATAACTTTAGATATCAAAGAACGAAACACACTTCCTCTTTCTATCAAGAAGTTTTTGCCAAAAAAATAAAATATCCTTGAATCCTACAGATTTTTCTTTTTTCTTTTTTAGAATCATAACATGTTCTTTCTTTTCTTTTTTATTTTTAATAACCATGCAACATTTTGAAGTCTATCTTGAAGTTAATTAATAACTTCTCCCCTCCCCCTAATTTGTATGAGTAAAATAGTTTGATTAAAAACTTTGAACCTAAATGGTAGTGCACAAATTTCATTAATTATCTTCATTATCATCAATTTATTTTTCAAACTTTTGTATAAAATTCTTACTCAATCAAATACTATCAATAGAAATAACACATAAGTAGTATGATTTTTATATATACATGTTCTTGCGTAACTTTAAATGTCTTAAAATACGTTTGGTACAACTATATTATTTTGCCAACTTTTTTCATTCAGACAACCTGAGACTATTCAAGTGTTATGAGGTAGCTCTTTCATCAAGTTGCGCCACTGTCCTTTGCAAAAGGCTTTGTCAGACAATGCCTGCACAGCTGAAATATCAAATACTCCCTTCTTCCAACATAAATGTCTACTTTTCTACTCCGCAAAAAAATAAAAAATAAAAAAGAGCAATTTATATTTTACATAACTATCGATCATCAATGACACAACATGTAGTTTTATATTTTTGGCAGCATTATAACACCGAATATATGATCTGATCTGAAATTATTATTCCTTGTAACTGCAAAGTTTCGAAGTTTCAACGTTTACTTATTTAACAAATGACAATAAGCAATCTCTTGCGAAAGGCATCCATTGCTAACTAAGAACAGAGAGGGGGAGAAAGAAAGGAAACTACGCACTTGAACAAAGGATATGGAGCTGAATGTGGAGATCATTTCAAAGGAAGTAATTAGGCCATCTTCACCAACACCTGCTCACTTGAAGATCCTCAGATCCTTGATTGATCAGATGGTGGACCAGAATTTCACAATCCCTGAAGTGTTAAATTGCCTGAAAACTTTCCTCTCAGAGACATTAACTCTATACTATCCTCTCGCTGGTACAGTTGAGGATAGCTCGACCGTGTCTTGCAACGACAAAGGAGCACTGGTGTTGACAGCACAAAACAGTAGGATGGATGAGACCTTAAGAAATCTAAACTTCGAGCATTTTCACAAGCTTGGAAGGTCTGCAAAATTTTTTGACTTTGGAGATCATCAGCTATCGTTTCAATTAAACATATTTTCTTGTGGCGGTATAGCAATCTGCCGTCATTTTGATCACACAATCACTGATGCAACAACCACGGCCGCTTTCCTAAATTGTTGGGCTGCCATTTCTCGTACCGAACAGGAATTAGCAGTTTGTCCCGAGTACTTGTGGAATCATATCTGAAAAATTAAAGCTACAAGAAGGGAAAACTAGTAGAAGAAGAAGATTTGTTTCCTCCGCCGCATCTATATCCAAGCTGAAGGCCAAACCCGAGAGTGATGGATATGTAACACCTACAAGAGTTGAAGTGGTGTTGGCCTTTATCTGGAAGCACGCAATGGCATCTGCAAACATGGTCTGCGGTGTTCAGCAGCCGTCCATGCTTGTTCGACCAGGAGATTTATGAAGAATAATGGTTCCTCCTGTTATGATATCACCGCTTAGCGGAAGCACAAAATAGATACTGAGAAATAAAATAAGGAAAGCAAAAAAATAATTGAGACACAAGTTTTTAAGTGGGAAACCCAATAAGGTAAAAAAACCATTACCTACGGCGAGCCAAAATTATCCACTATTATAATAATCGAATAAGTACAAGAAAAATCTTCAACAATAATTATCATCAAAGACTTATAAAAAAGAAATAAATCTCATAAACGCAACCCTATAATTTGATGATATAGTGAATATGAGTGGAGAGAATTTTAGCCTTTGGGAAGGAGAATTTTGGATGATTGGTATATGGACCGCAATTAGAATACCCCTTTTATAGCCACATAAAGAGGTATTGCAAGACACAATGATGAAGTTCATTTTTCTTTGCCTAATTTGTTTCAAAAAGGACGAAAACATGTGGAGCATTTATGGAAGTAAAAGCTAAAGGAATATGAGGCAAAAGATTGAGAGCAGTTGGTATCCAAAGTATGAGAAGATCCAAAGTTAGTATCCAAAGATTGAGAGGAGTTGGTATCTAGAGTTTGAGAGGATCCAAAATTGGTATCCAAAGTACGAGACATCCATTATCTTAACAATCTCCACCTTGGCTCAAATTTTGGAGCTAAACATAGGCACCCCGAAGGGCGATCAGGCATCAACGACGCCATCTAATTCCAAGCAATGCTCGAACTTAGTAACAAGTAATGGCATTGTAAGCATATCTGAAGGATTTTCGACGTATGAATCTTTTTAATATTGATCTTTCTTTTGTCAACAACATCTCTAATAAAATGATAGTGTATAGCAATATGCTTGAAGTGATATGTATCATTGTTGGCGAGCTTAATAACACTTTAACTATATGAAAACACCATTGTAGCACCATGTGGAATACCAAGCTCGAGAACAAGATCACGCAACCAAATTGCCTCTTTAACACCTTCTATAGACGAAACAAACTCAGCCTCTGTAGTGGACAATGCAATAATGGATTGTAGTGTTGCTTTCCAACTAATAGCACCAGAACATAAAGTGAAGATGTAGCTGGAAAGAGATCTACGCCGATCAAGATCGCCACCATAATCAGAATCAACAAAGTTACTGACATCATTTGATGCGACTCTATTTCTGTTAAAGATCAAACCAAGATTGGTTGTGCCCTTCAAGTAACGAACAAATCTACTTCACTACATGACAATGATGTTTCCCTAGATTGTGCATGTAACAACTCACTATAATAACTGCATATGCAAGATTCGGTTTAGTACAAACCATAGCATACATGAGACTTCCAACTGTACTAGAATAGGGAACCTTGGACATATACTCAATCTCTTTCTCTGATTTCGGACAAAGATCAGCAGATAACTTAAAGTGTGTAGCAAAAGGAGTAGAGACATGCTTATAATTTTTCATATTTAATTTTTCAAAAATTTTCTCAATGTAATTCTTCTGAGACAAGTAGAGCTTGCCAACTTCTTTGCAGCACCAAGGTCTCTGTGAATCTCCATACCATGCATCTTCTTTGCAGCACAAAGGTCTTTCATCTCGAATTTTGATTTAAGTTGAGGCTTCAACTTGTCAATCAAAGACTTGTCTTTCGAGGCAATAAGCATATCATCTACATAAAGCAGTAAATAAATGAATGATCCATTAGAACACTGCATAAAATACACACAATTGTCATGCTGACTCCTCGTGAATCCTTGTCCAATCATTAAAGCATCAAAAATCTTATACCATTGTCTCATAGCTTGTTTCAAAGCATACAATGATCTTTTCAAACGGCAAACTGACTGTTATTTACCTGGCACAACAAATCTCTCTGGTTGTTTCTTCTAAATTTTCTTCTTCCAACTCACTATGCAGACATCAAGTTGCTCCAATTCCAAATCATACAAAATAACAAGAGCGAGTAGCAATTGAATAGAGGTATGACGTACTACAGAGAAAAAATTTCATTAAGGTCAATACCTTCTTTTTAATCAAAACCACAAACAACAGGGCTAGCTTTCCATTTGGCATCTTCAACCTAGGTATACCTTCTTTCCGTTTGTAGATTCACTTACAACTCAAAGCTCGACATCCTTTGGGCAAATCACATAACTCTCATGTCCCATTCTTGTGTAGACTTTCAATTTCTTCTTGCATCGCTACAAGCCATTGGGATGAATTAAAACTGGAGATAGCTTTAGAGTAAGTAGAAGGATCAATTCTTTTAGGAGTATCATGTGCAACAAAAAGAGCATATGCAGTAAGATCATCATTATCATTATCAGTGTACCTTGCAAGCCTTTTGATATTTTTCCTCTGTCTGTTATGCACTATACTATAATCATTTGAAAACTATATAGGCTCATATGAACTAGAGGGTACTGATTCATCATGTGTTTCAAGATTTTGTTTAGACTCTCAAATAAAAATTGGTTCAGTCATTCCCCCATGAGTAGACACCTCTAACTCCAACTTGTCGTTGACATTTTGACGAACACATGTATCAATAGAAGATATAGTAGCATCCTTTCTAGGAGATAATAAGGTATTTTCATTAAATGTGACATCCATACCTAAAATCAATTTCTTAAATTCAGGACACCACAACCTATAGCCTTTCGACTCAGATGAATAAGCCAAGAAAATGCATTTAACTACTGTAAGTTCCAACTTTTCATCATTAACATCTGCAAAAATAGGAGAAGTAAAAATTCTAAGATGAGAATAGTCAATAGAATTACCTGACCAAACCTCTTCCGGAATTTTAAAATCGATGGATGAATGAGGTGAGCGATTAACTAGGTAACAAACAGTAGATACAACTTCAGCCTAGAAATCTCTATGACTCCATAAAGCAGCATTAAACAACATACAACGAGCTTTCTCTAAAAATATCCTATTAATGCACTTTGCAACTCCATTTTGTTGAGGTTTTCCTACTAATGTTACATGTCTTGCGCAGCCATGATTCTCACAGAATTCATTGAATTCAGAATTGCAGAACTCCAAACCATTATCAGTCCTGAGTTTCATAATCTTCCTACCTGTTTTTGACCAAGACTTTGAATTTCTTGAATTTGGAGAAAGCTTCCTTTTTATGTCTCAAGAAATAAACCCAGACCTTAGACAAACACAACTGAATAGCCGAATATGCCTTCACATCTAGCTCTTCCCATTTCTCATCTGCCATGTCTGCAAGCTTCTTGGAAGTTCCAAAATAATATTCTTTAAGCCATTTTGAATGAGGACTACTCTCATCAGAATTTGCCATATACTAAAACTGATTTTTTCATTAAATTTCTTAATATCAAATTTAGTGAAGGTAGACATATTTAATAACCAAGCTCTGATACCCCTTGTTATGATATCAGCAAGTAGCGGAAGTACAAAATAGATACTGAAAAAGAAAATAAGGAGAGCAAGAAAATAAATGAGACAGAAGATTTTAAGTGGGAAACCCAATACGGGAGAAAATCCACTGCTTACGGCGTGCTAAAATTATCCACTATAATTATTGGATGAGTACACAAAAAATCTTCAACAATAATTATAATCAAAGACTTATAAAAGAGAAATAAATCGTATAAACTCAGCCCTATAATTTGATGATATAGTGAATATGGATGGAGAGAATTTCAGCCTTTAGGAAGGAGAATTTTGGATGATTGGTACATGGAACTCAATTAGAAGACCTCTTTTATAGCCACATAAAGAGGTCTTGTAAGACACAATGATGAGGTTCATTTTGCTTTCCCTAATTAGTTGCACGATGAGAAGAACAAGTTGATTCCCATGAGGACTGTAACGGGGTGGAGGGTATGCATCGATTATCGAAAGCTTAATGTTGCCACTCGGAATGATCACTTTCCACTACCTTTCATTGATCAAATGCTTGGGCGACTTAAGGTCATAGGTATTATTGTTTTCTTGATGGTTTTCGGGGTATTTTCAAATTTCAATAGCCTTGGAAGATCAAAAGAAAACTACCTTACTTGTCCTGATGGTACTTTTGCTTACCGTCGAGTGCCTTTTGATCTTTGTAATGCTCCGGCTACTTTTCAAAGATGCATGTTGGCTATTTTTGAAGATCTAGTGGAGGATATTGTGGAGGTTTTTATCAATGATTTCTCTATATTTGGTGATTCCTTTGAGATTTGTTTGAAAAATCTTAAAAACTTTTTGCAAAGATGTGAAGAAACCAAATTGGTTTTGAATTGGAAAAGATGTCATTTTATGGTTAAAGAGGGCATTGTGTTGGGGCATAAGATTTCTAGCAAGGGCATAGAGGTTGATAAAGCCAAGGTAGAAACCATAGAGAAATTGCCACAATCTATTTCGATAAAGGCAATTAGAAGTTTTCTAGGTCATGCTGGTTTCTATAGAAGGTTTATAAAGGATTTTTCTAAAATTTTCAAACCTCTCACAAATTTGCTTGAAAAAGATGTGCTCTTTGTACTTGATGAGAATTGTTTAATTGCTTTCAATGTGTTGAAACAAAAACTTATTGATAGTCCTATATTGGTTGCTCCCTATTGTTCTCTCCCCTTTGAACTAATGTGCGATGCAAGTGAATTCACAATAGGGGCAATACTTTGATAAAGACGAGAACGACATTTTCAACCTATATACTATGCAAGCAAGACCTTGACGGAGCACAAGAGAACTACACCACAGCCGAGAAAGAGCTACTTGCTATAGTTTTTGCTTTTGATAAATTTCATCCCTATTTTGTTTTGTCTAAATTCATTATTTGTATGGACCATTTGACTCAAATATATGCTTAACAAACATGATGCAAAGCTTAGGCTAATTAAGTGGGTACTTTTGTTACAGGAATTTGACTTGGAAATAAGAGACAAAAGGGAGCTGAAAATCTTGTCGCCGATCATCTATCAAGGTTGGAGAACCCACATTTGGAGCAATTAAATAAGGAAGACATCAATGATATATTCCCCGACAAGAGGCTATACTTGGTTGTATGTAATAGTGATCACACTCATCCTTTTGCAGATTATGCTAATTATATTGTGGGTCATATCTTACCAAAAGAATTTAACTCCTCAACAAAATAAGAAATTTTTTCGGAGTTAAAGTACTATATTTGGCAGGATCCGTACTTGTTTCAAATTTGTGCAGATCAAATCATAAGGATATGCGTAGCATATCCTGAGAATATGGACATATTGGAACATCGCCATAAAAGTCCGGCTGGTGGTCATTATCAAGCCAACAGGACAACAAGAAAGGTACTCGAGTCGGGATTCTATTGGCCGACTTTATTTAAGGATGCCCGAAGGTATGTCAAAAATGTGATAATTTCCAACGAACGGGTAGTATCTCAAAAAGACATGAAATGCCTCTCTTTACATTTCAAGTATGTGAAGTTTTTGATTGTTGGGGTATTGATTTCATAGGTCTTTTTCCAAACTCTTTCGATACTATATATAGCTTGGTCACTGTTGATTATATCTCTAGATGTGTGGAAGCCAAAGCTTTTCTTATAAATGATGCTAGAGTAGTGGTTAAGTTCTTGAAAAAATTGTTTACTCGCTTTGACATTCCTAGAGGTATAATTTATGATAGGAGAACCCACTTTTGTAACAAACAACTTGAGAAAGTCTTGCTTCGTTAGGTGTTACTCACAAGATTGCTACCCCTTATCATTCTCAAACTAGTGGTCAAGTGGAAGTTGTCAATAGAGAAATTAAGAGAATTTTGGAAAAGATTGTTCACAGTAGAAAGGATTGGAGTGTGAAGCTTGATGATGCTTTGTGGGCATATATGACTACAGAAAAGACCCCCATTGGGTCTACTCCATTTAGATTAGTCTATGAAAATCTTGTCATCTCCTGGTTGAGGTTGACCATAAAGCATATTGGGCTTTTAAGTTGGTTAACTTTGATCTTGACCTTGTAGGAAAGAAAAGAATGCTTCAAAACAATGAACTTGATTAATGGAGGAAAGAAGCATATGAGAATTCACAAAGCTACAAAGAAAAGGTAAAGCAATGGCATGACAAACATGTGATGCTAAACTGGGAATTTAAGGAGATCAAGTATTATTGTTTAATTCTCAATTGAAGCAATTTCCCGAAAAGCTCAAATCTCGATGGTCGGGACTGTTTGTGTTAAAAAAAGTTTACCCTTATGCTGTGATAGAGGTTGCACATCCGGAAAAAGGAACATTCAAAGTTAATAGTCAACGCCTCAAGCTCTATCATGGAGGGAATCCTAAGGAACTTGAAAAAAGTTTCTTTAATCCTCCATGATTCGGAAGATAAGTGATCTTAAATGCTTTCTATTCATTTGTACATAATCTTATTTAATTTGGTTTTGAGTTTCAACCTTTAATTTTTTTGAGCTGTGGAAATTTTATGTTATGTATTGTTTGGTGTGATTTTTTATTCATAAGTTATTAATTTTTTAGAACTAGTTGTTGAATTTGTGATTGAATGTTTATTGTTGATTGAAAATAAAAGGGCCAAACAACATCGTTTGGACTAGACCAAACGACGCCCCTGGCTGTTTCAATCCAGACTGGACCAAGTGGTGACATTTCAATATAGCACAATTGTTCACACGCATAAAAAAAGAGGACATCAAAACCGAGAAGCTACAAATTTGCAGCTTCTTTCCCTCTTTTCTCTCTCACTCTCTTCTTGTTTTTTTTTTAAGACTCTTCTTCTTTGGGTCAACATGGGAGCTTCAGGGTGAAAGAGCTTTCAAGAACTCATCTAGAGATTGGTTGTTTCTACAAACCTTTATCTTGAATTCTTGATTTCTCTTGTTAAATTGTTAGAATGTTTATGTTGGATGGCTTATATTGTAATTATTGATTTGATTGTGTTGTTGGCTAGAATCCTTATCCATTTTTATGCTGTTTCTTACATTATCCTATGCCCACCATGTGTTTGATAAAATGCCACAATGAACTTTAATTGTTAAATTTGTGACTTTCTTTGCTATTTTGCCTTCCATTAGCTTACTTTAGTTTTATTTTCTTTAATATAGTATTTAGTTTTTAAATTTTGTAACTTAAGAGTGCTTAGGAATATATTTAGTTTATTAACCTTTGTTTTAAATTTTAGTAGTAATTTGTTTTACTTGTTTAGTAAATTTGCCATTTTCATCTTTTTGCTTGTTACTTGTAACGTTAATTCTTGCATTTGCATTTTAACATTTGATAGGGCATTGTTCTTACGATTGATTTTGGAAATGAATGCATGCCTAGGAAAACCACAGCCTCTCCTAAAATGCCTAAACACACAAGGGATGTGGCTTCCTCTTCCGGAGCCGGCCCTTCATGACCATCACCCCCAAGCACCTCTACCACATTTTTCATACCTTCATCCTACTTGTTTCACCAATGATCAACATTGGGAATGGTACGCTTCGCGTCAACATAACTCCATAATCATTGAGCTTACCGTTTCTCTTGAGGTGAATGAGATGTCTGTTATTTTTTGTCTCTTTTCAGCCATAGGATGGGGCCTATCCTTAAGCTTTCTATAACTTATTATCCTATCCTTGTCAAATAATTTTATTCCAGTATTAGAGATAAAAATGATAAATTTGACAAGGTTATTCATACTCAGGTTAAGGGTAAACAAATTGTCCTCACACGACCTATTTTAGCAGAAATTCTTCAAATCCCCGATGAAGGGAATTGGGTACGTGTGGACAATCAGAAAAAGGAGGTACTTTCTGACCAGGAGTGAAATTTTATGATCACATGGTGAGCATTAGGTCGTACTCATAAGAGAATTGGTTCAAGCTATGTGTTTCATGCCAATACTCTATCCCCTAGGCTTCGTTTAGTGGTTCATTTGCTTGGTTTTAATGTCGTATCTAGAGTAAGTGGGTTTAATGAGGTTCGATGCTTTGACATTTACATTATCTACAAATTGCATACTCAATCACCCATTCCGTTGGCTTCTATTTACTAACTCAAATGAATGAGGTGGTTGCATCAAGCTTTTCCATGAAAGCATTTGTTTTTCCTTTACTTATCATGCAGATTCTTCGCTATTTTCACGTGGATTTCCCTTGTCTTTTGCTCAAATTCAAATTCAATTAGGCAACCTTTTCATGGTGGATCAAGCTCACAAGAAAGGCTATAGGAACTTCATCAAGCCCAACAACAATTTTTTGACCAACATAAATTTTTAGTCCAACAATGTGCTGACATTGCCTCATCTCATGCGACACTTTTGTCGAACCAAGAGCAACTTATGCAAGAAATGCAAAGACAACAAGCGTATCTCACTGGCCTCTGACAACAACTATTTCTAAGAGCTAGCCAGGACCTAGTGGTGGAGCAGGCTGTGTATGAACGCGAAACAAGGAGAGTTTTCTCTTTTCTGTTTTTGTCCTTTTCTTTATTTTATTACTATGTTTTTATGCATCAGTTTTAGTTCTGTTATTGTTTCCATCTTTGTTTCGTTTTCTTTTGTTGTGTAGTATATAGAAGGTGCAGTTTGCTACCTATATGGGTTCGCCTAGGCTTTATGTACGAAATAGCCATGCTTTTAAACCATTTTTGTGTTTGGTTGTTTGATGTGGAGTTCCTATATTGTTTGTGGTGCTTGTTGTCATATTATTATTTTTTTATTAAGTTTTTATGTTGTTAGATTTAGTTGATTAGATTTCTATTTTTGTAATCTTTCGTGTATGTTTCTCCCAACATTGGGGACAATGTTGTCTTAAGTGTGGGGGAGTTGGTTTTAGTAGTATAAGTTATTTTCACAGTTTTTTGTTGATTTTTCTTGTTTTTATTTTTGGAATCTTTAAGGTATTTTAAGATTTGCATGTTTAAACTTTTCTTGGAGAGTAGTTATACAAGCATTCTAAAAGTCATAACTAGTACCTTAAACTTGGAGTAGATAAGCATCCCCTGTATTCATTTCTTGTATAGAATTTGTCTTTTAAAGCACATTCTTCTTTGCTCGTGTTGTTATGATTATGGAGTTGAATATTGTGTTATTGGCCTTAAAATTCTATAAAACAATTTGTCCTAGAATCCAAATTCACTTGCCTTGAGGCGAAATGAGTAAGTAACTTTAGTTTGATCTTGAAATGATGGTAATAGGCCTTTTTTGTCACGATTGAGCCTTTCTAGTCATCCCTTCCTATTTTATCCATAGTACCATTCTTGAAGCCTTTGTGCATAAATTTTACAATCTATATTCTTAATTTTTCCTTCTTCCAAATTGTAAGCTCCACTTTTTATATTTAACCCTTCTTTGTGAGAGCTAAATGCATTTCTACACTTTAGTCAGCAAAGAGTATTGTGGAAATTGGAACAATGGTTGGAAGGGAGGATGATAGGAAAAATGACTTTATGGGTTGAGTTATTAAAAAAAGGTGAGATAAAATTTCTTTATTTGATCGAGAATTGAAATATAACTCAATCAAAAAGAAAAAAAGAGAAAAAATGTTATATATATGTCTATTACTTAGAAGGCTTCTTACATTTCTTGATGCCTTCAAAAAACATATATATATATGTATTCATTGTTATTATTGTGAATTTTGTCATGATTGAGCTATAGATTTGTGAGTTGACACATATGGGTGATGAAAGAAAAGTTGTGGGTTGAACTATGATTTTTGCAAGTTTGTTAAAATTAAGGCGAGGGGACTTTGTAGAGGATGGGAGTTTGTGGTTAGATGTATGGGAATGGTGATATTCCTTATGGTTAATAAGGGTTATTACTTTTGTTTTATGTCTCATTCCTTTCTCTTTAGCTCTCATTTCTTGACTTTGAGTTTCTTACCTTTCGTTCGGCACCCTTAACTTTTCCTTAGCCTAAAGTTACAAGCTTGAAAGTCCTATCTAATATAGGTTGAACTTTGGTTACCATATTAGTGGAGAGGTTTTATAATGCCAGGCTTATGGGGCATTATGCTTTCTTGATTAGAATTCCTTGGCCAATAATCTGACAATCACCCCTATAATTGTTGAGCATTTTCATTGGTTGGACACACTGTTGTGTTTTGTTGTCTATGCCTTATACTTAATTTTATCATAATCTTCAACAATTTGCACACAAACACAAGACAAGTGCACGTATCATCATGATTAGTATAATGGCCAGCAATTTAAATTATCGTATCCACGGGGATGATTAAATATCATTACTCACTTTTGACTCTATTGTTTAGACTAACAAATTTGTTTGTGAAAATGGTTTGAATAACTACTAAGAAAAGAAATCTAACTTAACTAGTTAAACCAACTTAAATTTTGCTTGCATGGTTAATCCCCCTAGAATTACCTATGTGATAGAAAAGTCCCTTGGTTGATTTGTTTCCCCTTCTAATATTTGGTGAAATTCCTATGATAGAACTCACTCTATCTCTAGATGAAAGTTCTCTACCCTTGGATTAATTAGTTGAAATCTCTTTCTAACTAATTCAACCTAAGAGTGCATTTAAATTGATAAATTTTCAATTAGATTTCTCTAATTACCAAGAAGGTGTCTCTTTCTTGTATTTGGTGAAATTCCTATACTAGGGCTCTCCCTATCTCTAGATGAGAGTCTTCTACTCTTAGATTAATTAGTTGAAATCTCTTTCTAACCAATTCAACCCAAGAATGCATTAAGGTTTGTGAATTTCCAATTAGATTTCTATAATTACCAAGAAAATGTTTAGGTTTCTATCTCTAGTCACCTAAATCATCCCCATTGTTTGTGACATTTCACCCTTCCTTTATCTCTAGTCCATTTCACCCTTCCTTTCTCAATTCCAAGTGAAAAATTTCAGATTTTGAATCCATTATCAGTCACCCTTCCTTTCTCAATTCAAAGTGACAAAATTGCAGATTATACATCAATTATCCACCAAATCAATTCAACCATTCAGACCCACAAACAATCCACAAGAAATTTGAATTCAATCAACCAAGGGAAACAATTCATTCACATAGATAAAATCTAGGGTTCATAACCATGCAAGTATTCAAAAGCTTAGCTCATCAACATATTACAATTTAAAGAACATAAAGCAACAAAGAAAGAGGAAGAATTGCTCATTTTCATGGTTGAAATCTCCTCTTCTTCAAGGGTAAAATTCGTCACTGTAGCATGGAGAAAATTGCAGCTTCTAGAACATTGGGGCTCATGTGCCTGCATCTTTTTGGTCCTACTCAAACTAAAATTATTGGAAGATATGTATTAGTTTGTGTGTTGACGATTTCTCCAGATATACTTGGGTTGACCTTTTGAGACAAAGATCGAAAACCTTTTATGCATTTTGAAATTTGTGTTTTGAGCTACACACTCAGAAGAAATCAACAACATACAAACTACGAAATTATTATGGTAAGGAATTTGACAACCAATAGTTTATTGAATTTTGTGTTGTCTGCACATAAAGATGTTCTATTTGTTGAAGAAATGAAAGCTAATCTAATAAGTATAAGCTAACAGTATGATGATAATCCACATGTTAACTTCAACAAATACAAGTGTCTTATTATGGATGGTTTCAACCGGATGGTTCTCACTGGAGCTAGGACGTCAGACAATTGTTACAAATTGCTAAATTAAAATGATCAATGGTGTATGGTGGTTCAAGATGATGAAGTTGATCTTTGTCATCAGTTGATCTTTGGCACGCATATCTCAAATTGTTGGAAAAACTGAGCTGAACAGAAGCAGTACGAGGCATGACAAAGATTCCTAAAACCACAATAAGAATATGTGGTTCATGTCAATTTGGAAACGAAAATAAGTTTTCTCATAAAGAAACAATGGAAATCAACACTTCTAGAACATTGGGGCTCATGTGCCTGCATCTTTTTGGTCCTACTCAAACTAAAATTATTGGAAGATATGTATTAGTTTGTGTGTTGACGATTTCTCCAGATATACTTGGGTTGACCTTTTGAGACAAAGATCGAAAACCTTTTATGCATTTTGAAATTTGTGTTTTGAGCTACACACTCAGAAGAAATCAACAACATACAAACTACGAAATTATTATGGTAAGGAATTTGACAACCAATAGTTTATTGAATTTTGTGTTGTCTGCACATAAAGATGTTCTATTTGTTGAAGAAATGAAAGCTAATCTAATAAGTAGAAGCTAACAGTATGATGATAATCCACATGTTAACTTCAACAAATACAAGTGTCTTATTATGGATGGTTTCAACCGGATGGTTCTCACTGGAGCTAGGACGTCAGACAATTGTTACAAATTGCTAAATTAAAATGATCAATGGTGTATGGTGGTTCAAGATGATGAAGTTGATCTTTGTCATCAGTTGATCTTTGGCACGCATATCTCAAATTGTTGGAAAAACTGAGCTGAACAGAAGCAGTACGAGGCATGACAAAGATTCCTAAAACCACAAGAAGAATATGTGGTTCATGTCAATTTGGAAACGAAAATAAGTTTTCTCATAAAGAAACAATGGAAATCAACACTTCTAGAACATTGGGGGCTCATGTGCTCGCATCTTTTGGTCCTACTCAAACTAAAATTATTGGAAGATATGTATTAGTTTGTGTGTTGACGATTTCTCCAGATATACTTGGGTTGACCTTTTGAGACAAAGATCGAAAACCTTTTATGCATTTTGAAATTTGTGTTTTGAGCTACACACTCAGAAGAAATCAACAACATACAAACTACGAAATTATTATGGTAAGGAATTTGACAACCAATAGTTTATTGAATTTTGTGTTGTTTGCACATAAAGATGTTCTATTTGTTGAAGAAATGAAAGCTAATCTAATAAGTAGAAGCTAACAGTATGATGATAATCCACATGTTAACTTCAACAAATACAAGTGTCTTATTATGGATGGTTTCAATCGGATGGTTCTCACTGGAGCTAGGACGTCAGACAATTGTTACAAATTGCTAAATTAAAATGATCAATGGTGTATGGTGGTTCAAGATGATGAAGTTGATCTTTGTCATCAGTTGATCTTTGGCACGCATATCTCAAATTGTTGGAAAAACTGAGCTGAACAGTAAAGCGATCGAGGCATGACAAAGATTCCTAAAACCACAATAAGAATATGTGGTTCATGTCAATTTGGAAACGAAAATAAGTTTTCTCATAAAGAAACAATGGAAATCAACACTTCTAGAACATTGGGGCTCATGTGCCTGCATCTTTTTGGTCCTACTCAAACTAAAATTATTGGAAGATATGTATTAGTTTGTGTGTTGACGATTTCTCCAGATATACTTGGGTTGACCTTTTGAGACAAAGATCGAAAACCTTTTATGCATTTTGAAATTTGTGTTTTGAGCTACACACTCAGAAGAAATCAACAACATACAAACTACGAAATTATTATGGTAAGGAATTTGACAACCAATAGTTTATTGAATTTTGTGTTGTTTGCACATAAAGATGTTCTATTTGTTGAAGAAATGAAAGCTAATCTAATAAGTAGAAGCTAACGATGATGATGATAATCCACATGTTAACTTCAACAAATACAAGTGTCTTATTATGGATGGTTTCAACCGGATGGTTCTCACTGGAGCTAGGACGTCAGACAATTGTTACAAATTGCTAAATTAAAATGATCAATGGTGTATGGTGGTTCAAGATGATGAAGTTGATCTTTGTCATCAGTTGATCTTTGGCACGCATATCTCAAATTGTTGGAAAAAGCGAGATGAATGCAGACGATACGAGGCATGACAAAGATTCCTAAAACCACAATAAGAATATGTGGTTCATGTCAATTTGGAAACGAAAATAAGTTTTCTCATAAAGAAACAATGGAAATCAACACTTCTAGAACATTGGGGCTCATGTGCCTGCATCTTTTTGGTCCTACTCAAACTAAAAGTATTGGAAGATATGTATTAGTTTGTGTGTTGACGATTTCTCCAGATATACTTGGGTTGACCTTTTGAGACAAAGATCGAAAACCTTTTATGCATTTTGAAATTTGTGTTTTGAGCTACACACTCAGAAGAAATCAACAACATACAAACTACGAAATTATTATGGTAAGGAATTTGACAACCAATAGTTTATTGAATTTTGTGTTGTCTGCACATAAAGATGTTCTATTTGTTGAAGAAATGAAAGCTAATCTAATAAGTAGAAGCTAACAGTATGATGATAATCCACATGTTAACTTCAACAAATACAAGTGTCTTATTATGGATGGTTTCAACCGGATGGTTCTCACTGGAGCTAGGACGTCAGACAATTGTTACAAATTGCTAAATTAAAATGATCAATGGTGTATGGTGGTTCAAGATGATGAAGTTGATCTTTGTCATCAGTTGATCTTTGGCACGCATATCTCAAATTGTTGGAAAAAGCTGAGGCTGAACGAGAGCGATGCGAGGCATGACAAAGATTCCTAAAACCACAAGAAGAATATGTGGTTCATGTCAATTTGGAAACGAAAATAAGTTTTCTCATAAAGAAACAATGGAAATCAACACTTCTAGAACATTGGGGCTCATGTGCCTGCATCTTTTTGGTCCTACTCAAACTAAAAGTATTGGAAGATATGTATTAGTTTGTGTGTTGACGATTTCTCCAGATATACTTGGGTTGACCTTTTGAGACAAAGATCGAAAACCTTTTATGCATTTTGAAATTTGTGTTTTGAGCTACACACTCAGAAGAAATCAACAACATACAAACTACGAAATTATTATGGTAAGGAATTTGACAACCAATAGTTTATTGAATTTTGTGTTGTCTCGCACATAAAGATGTTCTATTTGTTGAAGAAATGAAAGCTAATCTAATAAGTAGAAGCTAACGAGTATGATGATAATCCACATGTTAACTTCAACAAATACAAGTGTCTTATTATGGATGGTTTCAACCGGATGGTTCTCACTGGAGCTAGGACGTCAGACAATTGTTACAAATTGCTAAATTAAAATGATCAATGGTGTATGGTGGTTCAAGATGATGAAGTTGATCTTTGTCATCAGTTGATCTTTGGCACGCATATCTCAAATTGTTGGAAAAACTGAGCTGAACAGAAGCAGTACGAGGCATGACAAAGATTCCTAAAACCACAAGAAGAATATGTGGTTCATGTCAATTTGGAAACGAAAATAAGTTTTCTCATAAAGAAACAATGGAAATCAACACTTCTAGAACATTGGGGCTCATGTGCCTGCATCTTTTTGGTCCTACTCAAACTAAAAGTATTGGAAGATATGTATTAGTTTGTGTGTTGACGATTTCTCCAGATATACTTGGGTTGACCTTTTGAGACAAAGATCGAAAACCTTTTATGCATTTTGAAATTTGTATTTCGAGCTACACACTCAGAAGAAATCAACAACATACAAACTACGAAATTATTATGGTAAGGAATTTGACAACCAATAGTTTATTGAATTTTGTGTTGTCTGCACATAAAGATGTTCTATTTGTTGAAGAAATGAAAGCTAATCTAATAAGTAGAAGCTAACAGTATGATGATAATCCACATGTTAACTTCAACAAATACAAGTGTCTTATTATGGATGGTTTCAACCGGATGGTTCTCACTGGAGCTAGGACGTCAGACAATTGTTACAAATTGCTAAATTAAAATGATCAATGGTGTATGGTGGTTCAAGATGATGAAGTTGATCTTTGTCATCAGTTGATCTTTGGCACGCATATCTCAAATTGTTGGAAAAACTGAGCTGAACAGAAGCAGTACGAGGCATGACAAAGATTCCTAAAACCACAAGAAGAATATGTGGTTCATGTCAATTTGGAAACGAAAATAAGTTTTCTCATAAAGAAACAATGGAAATCAACACTTCTAGAACATTGGAGCTCATGTGCCTGCATCTTTTTGGTCCTACTCAAACTAAAAGTATTGGAAGATATGTATTAGTTTGTGTGTTGACGATTTCTCCACATATACTTGGGTTGACCTTTTGAGACAAAGATCGAAAACTTTTTATGCATTTTAAAAGTTGTGTTTTGAGCTACACACTCAGAAGAAATCAACAACATACAAACTACGAAATTATTATTGAAAGGAATTTGACAACCAATAGTTTATTGAATCTTGTGTTGGTTATGGTATTCAGCAGGAATTTTTTGCATCAAAGACACCTCAATAGAATGGTGTAATTGAGAGGAAGAACCGAATCATTCAAGAAATAGCTCAAGTTTTGTTGAACTCCGAAGAGATATCTCAAAGATGATGGGCAAAAGCTGTTAACACAGCAACACATGTTATTAACAGGACATATTTGAGGGCTTACACTACTAAGACTGCATATGAAATTTGGACAAGATGTAAGCCAAACTTGACTTATTTTCATTTTTTGGGTAGTAAGTGTTGCATTCTTAATAACAGGGAACCTTTGGGCAAGTTTGATGCAAGAAGTGATGGAGATGCAATCCTTGGTTATTCCAACAATAGGAGAGCCGATTGTGTATTCAACAAGAAAAATGGAGTTGCCATGGAGACCATCTATGTGGTGGTTGAGGATACTACTGCAACAAAGAATGATATGACAACCACAGCATATGAGGAGAAGTCAAATCCTGTCAAATCTCAAGAGTCTATTAATATGAAAATAAACACGAAGCCGGAGAAGTTAATTGATACTACAAGAGATTCAGAAACAACAGAAGAAGCAGTTCAGCACAGAAACTCATTCTCAAGAATTAAAAAGAATCATCCCACATATTTGATCATGTAGGGAGGACAAAGATCAATTATAAGGAAATTGTGATGTTTGCTTGCCACAATTCAGCACTGGAACCAAAGAATGTCAAAGAAGCCTTGACAGATAAGTTTTGGATAGCTGCCATGCAGGAGGAACTTCAATAGTTTGAGTGCAATGATGTTTGTAAACTTCTTCCATGTCTAGATCGAGTAAAATTGATTGGCACAAAGTGGCTGTTCTGTAACAAAACTGATGAATATGGAAACATAACATGCAACAAAGCAAGACTTGTTCCACAAGGATACACACAAGTTAATGGAGTGGACTTTGACTAAACATTTGCCCCTGTGGCACGAATGGAATCTATCAGATTATTATTAGTTGTTGCTTGTGCAAAAAGATCACACTTCAACACATGGATGTCAAAAGTGTATTCTTAAATAGATTTCTACAAGAAGAGATGTATACTGAACAACTAAAAGGATTTGTTGATTCAGGTCATTCAAATCATGTGTAAAATTTGAAAAAAGAACTTTACGGGCTTAAACAAGCACCAAGGGCTTGGTACAAGAGATTGACAAACATTTTGTTGACAAGATCCCACAACAAAGGGGGAGCTAATAAGACCATGTTTATCAAATGGCTAAACACACATATTATGGTGGCAGCAATGTATGTTGATGATATTGTGTTTGGCTTGACCTCAACACAGCTCACAAAGTAGTGTTGACATCATGCAAACTAAATTTGAGATGAGTATGGATAGAGAACTTACCTTCTTTTTTGGTTTTACAGGTTAAGTAATCAAAAGATGGCATTTTTATCTCAAAAACCAAGTCTACATTTAACTTGGTTAAAAATTTCAACATGGAAGTCTCCAAACCTGTCAGAACTCCCATTGGTGTTAATCAAAAGTTGACAAAGGTCAATCTGTTGATCAACACATGTATAGGGGCATCACTGGAGGACTGTTATACTTAATAGTAAGTACACCAGACATACCATACAGTGTTGGAGTATGTCCAAGGTATCAATCAGCCCGAAAAGAGTAACATTTGAAGGCTGTCAAATGAATTCTGAAGTATGTTCATCATACAAGGAAATATGGAACCTACTTCATCAATAACTCAATTACTTATCTCATTGGTTATAGTGATGCTGATTGGGTTGGGAATTGTGATGATCGAAAAAGTACCTCTGGAGGATATTTTTATCTTGTAAATAATCTTATGTCATGGTACAACAAAAAGTATATTTCAATTCCTCTATCTACAACAAAAGCATAATATATTGCAGCAGATAGCTATTGTACTTAGTTGTTGTAGATGAAGCTGTTAGCCCTAAGGGCAAATTATGTAGTTTTGATTAATGACAAATATTGATGAGGACTAAAATGTTTGATTATTGTGTGATAGGTTCTGTAAACTAAGAAGTATGAAGTCTCATTGCTTTGAAGCAAAAGTTCAAGAACAAATTCAGTTAAGCAAGTATTTGAAGTTTGAAGAATGTTGTTCTAAAGATGATCAAAAAGCATTGAAGACTTGAAGTGTAGAGTACATTTAACTTTTAGGTAAATCTCTATGTAAACTCTACACTTGCATGTCTTGGTTATCATTGAATGCATAAGAGAGCATAAAATAATCTTATGATTTTAAAAGGCTTTGAATGAATCTTTTTATAAGATATGTTAGTAAACTTCATATGTTCTTGTTTTTCAAGCTTATATATGGTTAAATAAGTTTTCTATACATATCAAATGTTTTTCAAACTCATTGAAGTTATATCTCAAATGATTTTACAAAGTTTGAAAATGCTTCCAAAAAATTCGGTTGTCCAAATTTTTGGCCTTCAGCATGGTCACTGTTCTTCCAGAGAAATTCGGAAGAAGATTCGGACGCAGCCAAAAAATTCGGTCGTCCGAATTTTTGGCCTTCAGCATGGTCACTGTTCTTCCAGAGAAATTCGGAAGAAGATTCGGATGCAGCAAAAAATTCGGTCGTCCGAATTTTTTTTCTCAGCATGGTTACTATTCATCCAGAGAAATTCGGACGAAGATTCGGACGCATCCAGGAAATTCAGTCGTCCGAATTTTCTGAAACTAGCCGTTTCTAGCCGTTTTATGAACGTTTTAACAGATTTTCAAATTCTATAAAAGCTATAAACATGCAAATTTTTGTAATTCTTGAAATCTTGAAAACTCTAAGCATTCAATAGCATTTGGCAAACATTTTTTAAGCTCTCTTATGTCTTGTGCATTCAATTGATCAATCCAAAGACATCAAAGTGTGAAGGAGCAAATTTGTGTACCATAAAGTGGTAACATCTTACACACTCTCTTTTTTTATCTCAATTGTGCTTTCTACTAGCTCATTGCAAGGTTATCTTGTGACATAAAACCCTTTTGTGTTAGGGTGAGCCATAGACTAGATTAATCAAGGTTGTGGTGCAAAACTCGTTTGTGGGTGAGCCTTTGATTAGATTGGTCTTTAGGTTGTATTTAGATATAAAACCCTTGTGGAAGGGTGAACCTTGTTTGTATAATTACTAAAAGAGGTTGTGAGTGTAAAACAATTGTGTGGTGAGCCTCTTGTATAATTGCCTAAATTGAGCATATAGTGGATTGGTTGAAATCCTTGAGTGTGGACTCAAGGTAGTGGATGTAGATCTTGGAGGGATCGAACCACTATAAATCGTGTGTTCATTTATTTATAGCTTTACTTGGTTGCATACTTATGTTATTATTATTTGTTCTTAGTTGTTGATTGATTGATTGTGGTTTTATTGTTTGATCATCTTGTCTCAACCAATACATCACATATAAACTTAGAGTTTGTGAATTTGAAGACAAGCTTTTATTAAGGCAAAGGATTTGCAATACAGGAAAAGATTTCGAAAATTAGCCTAAGACCTAATTCACCCCCCCTCTTAGGTCTTGCAATTGGTATCAGAGCAAGGTCTTCTTTTTAAGGTCTAACAACCTAGAAGTAAAGATCAAATGGCTAGTTTATCAAATTTGCCTTATATGGAAGGTTTCTCCACTAATAGACCTCCATTGTTTGATGGTTCTAATTATACTTTTTGGAAGTCTAGGATTGAGATTTACATTTATTCTATTAACTATGAATTGTGGAATATTATTGAGAAAGGTCCCTATGTACCATTGAGATTGAAATCCGATGGAGTTACAAGAGAACCAAAGCCCATGGAGGAGTATGGTGAGAGCGATTCAAGGAAGATGACATTAAACTACCAAGCAATGAACATTCTTTGTTGTGCATTGATTGTCAATGAATACAATAGAGTGATGAAATGTGATTCTGCTCATGAAATGTGGAAGCTACTTCAAGTCACTCATGAAGACGAAAGAACAAATGTGTGCTTCATGGCAATGGAAGATGAGGTACAACCTACTCAATCTACCTCTACTTATTATGATGATGATATTGATGATCCTAGTGAATTACTTGTTGAAATGTATGAAGAATTAAAAAAGGCCTCAAAAAGGAATAAGAAAATGAAAACCGAAATTAATGATTTATTGAATGAGAATTCAAAATTGTTTTGTGAAAATAAAAAGCTTCTTGATTCTATTGAATGCTTGAATATTGAAAAAGAAGTTTTAAATGTCTCTTTACAAAACATATCTCTTGAAAATAAATCTCTTTGTACAAAAGTTTTTTCTCTTGAAAAAATGCTTAGTGATCATGAAATTTTGAAAAAGAAAGTTGATGATCTTACGTCATGTGTTAAAAAATTTACAAATGGAAGAGACAATCTTGACAAAATTCTTGAAACTCAAAGATTTCCTTTTGTCAAAAATGGTCTAGGTTATAATTATGTAAACAATGTGCCTAAATGTAACAACTTCTTTGTTAGAGCTACTTCTACTTCCATGGATCATACTTGTTGTACTTATTGTGGAAAGCATGGACATAAAGTCACCAAATGCTATGTTAAAAGAAAAGTAGAGAATGGTGTAAAAACCATTTGGAGAGTTAAGGGAATTATTATTAATCCTCACGGACCCAAGAAAGTATGGGTACCAAAGGGAATTTCCTCTCCTTTATTGCAGGTACGCTTCAATTCAAACTCAAGCACCACTGAATGGCATATTGATGATGTTGGCTTAAAGAATAACAGAAAACACCTCATGCATAATCAAGGTCAAAGCAATCGATGAAGGATTTGTTTTTGAAAAGAAAGGAAGAATTCTTGAAGTAACCAATGTTGGTAAAGGTTCCTCTTTTCTTTTTAAACAAATGTTGCTAATTGCTGATTTGAACTATAACTTGCTTAGCATTTGCCAATTGTGTGACAATGAATAAGAAGTTAATGCCAACAAGCAAAATTTCAGTTGAGAATTTTTTTTTGGATTTGAAGATTTGCCAACCATGACTTGTCAATTGCTTCAATTAAGTTGATTATGTAACATTATGATATGAGATTGAATTCATGGTTTATATGTTCTTGAAATTGATTATATGTCATTATAGAATGATTAAAATAGATATGATTGAATATCTATGCATTTACTTGGCCAAAAACATCTTTATGAAACTTTACAAAATGTTTGGACATGAAGTTTGGATGTAGACCATAAGTTCGGTCGCCCGAACTTGTATGACAAAATGATATTTTGTGATTTTGATCAATCACTTACTTATTTTTGAATATGTGTTTTATCTTGATAAGCTTGAATGTCTTGTTGCTTATGATAATGATTTTCTTGGCATAAAAGATTTGGTCATGTGTACATGAATTTGTTGAACAAACGTTTCTATCAAGATTTAATTAAAGGATTGCTAAAAATGTGTTTTGAGAAAATTGTCTTTGAGATACTTGCCCATATGAAAAACAAACAAAAGAATCTTTCAAACCCATGAAAATGATTTTAGACCTCAAAACATCTTGAGCATGTTCATATGGATTGATTTGGACTTATGAGGAACTCTAGTATTGATGACTTGAAGTATGCCTTACTAGTAGTTAATGATTTCTCAATATTCACTTTAGCATTATTCTTTGCTCAAAATGATGAAGTGTTTCATAAGTTTGTAAAATTATTCAAAAAGGTTCAAACCTCCCTTGAGTGCAAATAAATTTCCATTACAAGTGACAATGGGAGAATTTTACAGCAAAGTCTTTACAAAATTTGCTTTGAAAATTGAATTTCATACAATTGCTTCAACTGCGAAAGCTCCACAATAAAATGGTGTTATTGAAAGAAAATTTTGAACTTTGCAGAAATTGGCTAGGTCCATGCTTTGTGAAAATTATTCTTCAAAAATATTTTTGGGCCAATGCCTTAAACACCACATGCTATGATAAATAGAATTCTTTTAAGATTATTTGGAAGAAAAACATCTTTTGAATTCTCTTTTATAGAACGCCTCAAATTGCATATTTTTAAAATGTTTGGTTATAAATGTCTTATCTTAAATTCTTGTGATAACTTATTTAAATTTGATAGAAAACTGGATATTGGTATATCTCTTAGCTATTCTTCTAACGAAAAGGCATATAGAGTTTATAATGAAAAGAACCTTATATGATGAGGAAACCATTCATGTTTGTTTTGATGAATCTTACATTTACTTGGAAAGAAAAGATGAAGATGATGTAGGTACATCTATGAATGACTATCAAATCCATCTTCAAGCACCAACTTTGGAGGATCATACCAATGAGGAAGAAATGATTGAACAAAATCAAAATGACCAAGCTAGTGGTGACCAAGATCTCCCAAAGAACTTAGAATAACCAAAAAAGGCCACCCTAAGGAGCAAATTATGGGTGATATCTCCCAAGGAGTAAACATAAGGCGGTACTTTATCAATAACTTTATTTTTTTATTGCATGAGTCTAAAAGTATTGATGATGCATTGTGTGATAATTTTGGATTATTGCTATGCAAGAGGAAATAAATAAATTTGAAAGATACAAAATTATGGATATTCCTAAATCTCATGATCATTCCATTATTGGAACTAAATGGTTTTTTAGAAATAAACTTATTGAATCCGGAGAAGTTGTTTGAAACAAGGTTAGACTTGTTGCCTATGGATTCAATCAAGAAGAGGGAATTGATTATGATGAAACCTTTGTTCCAAATGCTAGACTTGAGTCCATAAGAATGCTTTTGACCTGTACTTGCTTTAAGTTATTTCAAATGAATGTCAAAAGTGTTTTTCTAAATGGTTTTATTGAGGAAATGGTTTATATGGAACAATCACCCGGTTTTGCTCATGAAAAGTTTCCTAACCATATTTTCAAACTTTCCTAAGTTTTGAATGGTTTAAAACCAGCTCCTAGAATTTAGTGTGAAAGATTGAGTAGTTTCCATCTTTCAAAAGGATTTTCAAGAAGAAAACTGAAACTACCCTCTTTATAAATTCCTCATGCAACAATGATCTATAACTTGTCCAAATATATGATACAACCTTTGGTGCTTCTAATACTTCACTTTGTGATGTGTTTTCCAAGTTGATGCAAAGTAAATTAGAAATGAGCATGATACGAAAACTCAATTTCTTTCTTGGCCTACAAATCATGCAAACCAAGGATGGCACTTTCATGAATCATGTTAAGGTATAAGCACTTCCATAAGTTTATCAACTATGCTTGACAAGAATAAAATGGTTTCATCAAAGTAGTCAACTCTATTTGACAGCAAGTAGAGCCAATATTATGTTTTCCATGTGCTTGTGTGCTAGATTTCACCTTGTCCTAAAGAGTCTCATTTGATTGTTGTTAAACACATTCTCTATTACCTTATTGATACTCTAAGTGATTATGGTCTATATTTCAAATGTGTGGCTATGTTATGTGATAACACTAATGCAATAAATTTGATCATCATACTATTCAACAAACTAGGACAAAGCATATAGAAATCATACTTCATCTCATTAGAGATCATTCTACTAAGGGTAATATTTGTTTAAAGCATGATTGCACTAATGAACAAATTAATGATATTCTTACTATGCCATTAGCCGAAGAAAGGTTTGACCAATCTTGGAAGTAGCTTAGGGAATTCAAAATTCAATAACTAATGAGTGTATTCAAGTGTTGTAGCTTCAGGTGAGGACAAAGATGCATAGCATGGGAAAAGGAAAGAGAAAAGCCAAAGAAAGAGAAGGAGGATCAGTGATTAATGAACCAAGGAAGGTTCATGTTTTGCAAAACATGACATGGCTGGATAGATTTGTCACAGTGGAGGCTACTACTGAACTTGATAACTGGACAAAAAGGAACCATAAGATATATCCAAGTCACAAGGTAGATGTCATCAAACTATTCGAAATGGGTAATATACTCTCATTTTTAAATGATGTGAGCTGGACTAGTTTGCTTGTGTTTGATGAATGCTATTACCTTCCTTAGTTTATGAAGTTTATGCAAATATTAAGGAAGAAATAGTTGAGCAAAGCAAGTTGGTAATAAAGCTATTCAGTGGTGTTCTTCAAGAATATCACAGGTCGATTTTTGAGATTGATAATGCATTGCTCAATAGAATTTGTGATGTTGAGGATGTTTAGGCTTAGAGATCATTCTTCTGAGGACATTGTTTTATAAGTGAGTTATACCCATATGAAAGGATTGAGAATGCCTGTACAAATGGTAGAAGCCTCAAGACTATAAAGAAGAGAGAATTGAACAAAAGGAGGATAATGTAGTTCAATGGTATTCCTCTAAAGTATCTCAAGTGGACTTTGAGTTCAATGATGCCTTGGTAAACATAATTTATGGAGTAGATAATAATGGGGCAAGGTATTACTCAATGGGACAGCATTGCTTTGTTCATAAATTGTTCACAAATGAAAAAATTAAAATAAGGCATGAAGTGAGGGGGAGCAACCTTCCACAAAAGAAGACTATTTGAAGAGGTACTCTCTATTGATGAAAAAGGAATTGAAGATGATAATCTCACTACAGGTGATACCATAGTTGCCAAGGTGTTTCAAGAGACATTGAACAACCATGAAGAGGAAATGAAGAAGATGGACAAATTCTTTAAGTATTTTGCTCTGATGATTCTTGGCAAATTTGATGGTTTAGATGCTAGAGTAAGAATTTGGAAGAAGACTTGAGAAAGATTTATCAAGTAGTTTTAAATGGTGCAAGTTCCTATAAATCCAAAGAAGAAGAAAAGAAAGAAGATGAGAAAGAGGACAGTAAAGAGGAAAATGAAGAAGATCCAAAGATCCTCTCAATTGGTAACTTTCCAAAGCACAACTACACGAGCAAGGAGTCAACAAATGAAGGACCCCATCATATAGAGCTCAAGGGAGACATGGCCATCATAACAAACAAATTTGGAAGTGAAGACCATGAAGCGCATCCAAGACTAAGCCTTTCTATCCCTAAACTTTATTTTGATGCTTATTTTAGTTTATTCCTTGATGCACACGTTATACTTTAACATTGAAATTTACTTGTGCCTTTTTAGTCATTATAATGTTTTGAAGCTCAATATGTGAAATTTTTGTGATAAGAGCTTCTTTTGTTTCACTTTTGTTGTCCAAGTACTCTTGCCCCAAGTTTAATTGCTGCTAAAAAAAAAGGGGGAGAAGAATTTGATTTATCATTGTTGAAATGCTACATAATGATTATTGCTGTTAGGATGATAATTATTTGACTAGACATATACTGTTAATGAGAGTTGATCAACATATTGCTTATATGTGATACATGTTGTCTCATTTTCATTAAACTTTGTCTTTGATTGATGAAAAAAGGGGGAGAAGAAATGTGATGACAAAATGTGTGAAAATGTGAAATAGCAGTGGCAAGGGAGAGAAAGAATGTTGACTGCAAAATATGCTATGTGCTTGTTGTATTGTAATGTGCTTGCTGTAAATGTGCTATGTATGAGTGCTATAGGTTGAAATATAAAATAAATGTGTATTGTGCAAATATATGGTTGCATTAGAAATTTAAATTGAAAATGATTGTTTTCTGAGATTTTGAAAGTAGTTGAGTTGAGATTGTGAATTTTTCATCTTGGTTCTTGACTTGACCTATGACTTTAAGTTACATCATGAAAACAATTAAATACATGAGTTTTGTGGTTTTGCAAAGCTAAATTGAGTGTTATTGTGGCTATACATATTTGAGTACTTCTATAGTTTATTTGAAAATGCAAAATCACCTTTTCAAACTTGTTGACATGCAACAAAAAAAAAAATTGGGATGCATCAAGATCTTCTTGCCAAAAATGTTTTTTCCTATTGTTCAAATTGTTTGAAAACTATCTTAATCCTTCCTATCATATTTGAACAATCTTAGAAAAGCTTATTTTCAAAAATAGAAGTTGTTATCTCACATATTTTACTGTTTGGAATTAAAAAGCTCAAAATTCGAATGCATGATTTAAAAATTCGGATGCATGTTTCAGAAATTCAGATGCATGCATATTTTGTTGCCAAAACATGCTCTTTTGTTTTTCAAACTGATCCAAATATGTTTTAATCTCTTCCATTATGTTTGAACAACCTTAGGAACACTTTATTTCACTTCAAACATTCATTATATTGAATTTATTGCAGTTTGGACTTAAGATCAAAAATTCGGATGCAAGGTTTAAAAATTCGGATGCATGTTCTAAAATTCAGATGCATCCATATTTTGTTGCCAAAATGTGCTCTTTTGTTGTTCAAATTGATTCAAACATGTTTCAATCTCTTCTACTATGTTTGAACAATCTTAGGAAAGCTTATTTTCAAAAATTGAAGTTTTCATTTCACTTATTTTATAGTTCGGACTTGATATGTCAAAATTCGGATGCATAGTATCTCAAGTCCAAACTTGTTGAAAAATGAGCACAATCTAAGGGGGAGCATTGTTAATCTTTTCTGACCTATAAAACCTCTATTAGAAGTTTTCTGAATGATTAAATGTTATATCTTCTATCTGAGTTGGAAGGAAGGAGGTTAATGGAGGTTGGTTGGGTCATAGGCTCATATTTAGCCTTTTGTATGTCAATGTGCTAAATTGGTTATTTTCTATCATTGACATTAATACTTATATGTACTACATTATTTTAATCTATCACAATTTGCATCAAAGTTTGTCATCATCAAAAAGGGGGAGATTGTTAGCCCTAAGGGCAAATTATGTAGTTTTGATTAATGACAAATATTGATGAGGACTAAAATGTTTGGTGTGATAGGTTCTATAAACTGAGAAGTATGAAGTCCCATTGCTTTGAAGCAAAAGTTCAAGAACAACTTCAGTTAAGCAAGTATTTGAAGTTTGAAGAATGTTGTTCTAAAGATGATCAAAAAGCATTGAAGACTTGAAGTATAGAGTACATTTAACTTTTAGGTAAATCTCTATGTAAACTCTACACTTGCATGTCTTGGTTATCATTGAATGCATAAGAGAGCATAAAATAATCTTATGATTTTAAAAGGATTTGAATGAATCTTTTTATAAGATAGTTAGTAAACTTCATATGTTCTTGTTTTTCAAGCTTATATATGGTTAAATAAGTTTTCTATACATATCAAATGTTTTTCAAACTCATTGAAGTTATATCTCAAATGATTTTACAAAGTTTGAAAATGCTTCCAAAAAATTCGGTCGTCTGAATTTTGTAGCAAAAGTTTGCTACTATTCTTCCAGAGAAATTCGGAAGAAGATTCGGACGCAGCAAAAAATTCGGTCGTCCGAATATTTGTTCTCAGCATGGTTACTATTCATCTAGAGAAATTCGGACGAAGATTCGGACGCAGCCAGGAAATTCGGTCGTCCGAATTTTCTGAAACTAGCCGTTTCTAGCCGTTTTATGAACGTTTTAACAGATTTTCAAATTCTATAAAAGCTATAAACATGCAAATTTTTGTAACTCTTGAAATCTTGAAAACTCTAAGCATTCAATAGCATTTGGCAAACATTTTTTAAGCTCTCTTATGTCTTGTGCATTCAATTGATCAATCCAAAGACATTAAAGTGTGAAGGAGCAAATTTGTGTACCATAAAGTGGTAACATCTTACACACTCTCTTTTTCATCTCAATTGTGCTTTCTACTAGCTCATTGCAAGGTTATCTTGTGACATAAAACCCTTTTGTGTTAGGGTGAGCCATAGACTAGATTAATTAAGGTTGTGGTGTAAAACCCGTTTGTGGGTGAGCCTTTGATTAGATTGGTCTTTCGGTTGTATGTAGATATAAAACCCTTGTGGAAGGGTGAACCTTGTTTGTATAATTACTAAAAGAGGTTGTGAGTGTAAAACCATTGTGTGGTGAGCCTCTTGTGTAATTGCCTAAATTGAGCATATAGTGGATTGGTTGAAATCCTTGAGTGTGGACTCAAGGTAGTGGATGTAGATCTTGGAAAGATCGAACCACTATAAATCGTGTGTTCATTTATTTATAGCTTTACTTGGTTGCATACTTATGTTATTATTATTTGTTCTTAGTTGTTGATTGATTGATAGTGGTTTTATTGTTTGATCATCTTGTCTCAACCAATACATCACATATAAACTTAGAGTTTGTGAATTTGAAGACAAGCTTTTATTAAGGCAAAGGATTTGCGATACAGGAAAAGATTTCGAAAATTAGTCTAAGACCTAATTCACCCCCCTCTTAGGTCTTGCAGAAGCAAATACTAAATGACTATGGATTGACACAAAAGGAGCTGGTGATGTATTGTGACCATACAAGTGCAATAGATATCTCAAAAAATCTAGTTCAACGCAGCTGAACAATGCACATTGACATATGTTATCACTTCATTACAGAACTTGTTGAACAAAAGACTGTTATCATTGAATATGTTGTAATACAAAAGCAATTGGCAGATATCTTAACAAAACCTCTTAATGCTTCAAGATTTGAGGAATTAAGAAGTGTACTGGAATTATGCACTATGTAGGAGATGTTCCACCTATTTTTCTATAAATATTTATTTAAATTTTTTGTATTTTTCTCTTTTCAAAAAAATTTGAAAAATCACCAAATAGGCGGGATTTTGACAACTCAATAGAGGAGTTCTAAAGGACAATTTTTGAAACTACTAAAGGTAGTTATTTTGCTGGGAGATTAAGTCTGATCATTATTCTAGATTCAATACAAGTGCTTTTCTTTCTCATCGGTTGCTCATCTTCATCAACTTCACAAACATACTCTGGAAAAACTTTTGCCCTCACTGAAGCACGGTGTCTGTGAAACCTTGAGAATAATGGCACCTGTTATACCATAGTCTCGGAGAAGAATCCCCAGGACTTCAGCAAAATTGGGTTCACAAAGAAGTCACACATCTGGTAATATTCCTGCTACTTCATCTCTACCAAATATTGAAGCGGTTTCAAATATGTGGTTTGTGTCATATGTTGAAGGCATTGTTGGCTTTACTAGCTCATGCTATCTAAATTACCTGAACTCTGTTACGCCTACTCCTGAGATTCATGGAGAACTACCTGCAAATGCAATGTTTGTGCCTAATTGCTTCTTTAGAACTATTAGTAATCATTCTACTATTGATTCTGAGAATGCAACGCGTGTTAATCTGTCTTCTATTGAGTCTGATGTAGAGACTGTACAAATTGAATCTATTGAACCTAGGGCTGTGAATTCGAGTAATGTTATGTATGTTGAATTTGTACATATCAGGGGTGTGTTTGAAGGAGTTGAGTTGAATGTTAATCCTTCTATTCAAAATGTTGACCATGATGATTATTTATGCACATAGTTCACAAACCGAACATAGAATTGACAATGACCCTACTGGTGAATTAGAAGCCTTTTCTGATGATCTATCAGTAACTAAGGTTTTTCCTGTTACTCTTGCTATTGGACCAACTAAGTCTACCAATCTAGAAAAATTTGATAAACCTGAAAAAGAACAATCTGACCACCCTGTTAAATGAGATTCAGTTGAAATGGTAGAAATTGATAGTGAAGAAACAAATAAAAAGATTTTGATGATGTCAATATCAAAGTAATTAAGGTTTCGGCAAAGCTGAATGGGAAAAGAAAAGCAAGGGAACCCACTAGGAAACGCCTGAGAAGTGGGGTAAAAAAAGAAAAGGTTTAGAGGCGAAATTCAAGCCAAAGATACTTTTGATGTGTTATTCTCCAATTATGACATTCATCTATAACATACAAATGTGTTTGTGAGATATGTGATGGCTGAAATATTGATTGATGAAGTTAAATTTGAGCAGTTTGGATTGATAGATCTGCTAAAAAGGGTTAAACTATATGAGTCTACCACTTTTGCTGAATCCTATAACCTCAACATGGTCCATGAGTTCTATACCATCATGACAAAGGAATGGATGATCTTGGAAGTTTCTTTTATCATGCAATCCATATTAGGGGTGTTTTAGTCTCCTTCTCTCCTGAACTGCTAGCTGGTATGCTTAGAGCCAATCATCATCCAAGCTAGTGGAATTGATGGTGACTTTGACATGACAGCGGTTTGCAGAGAAAATTAGTTGAAGTCTTCTTCTTTGACAGTGAAGTACTTTGCACTGTACAAACTATCCTACACCAATTGGAAGCCATCCGGCAACATATCAGTTATGCTGAGTGACAGAGCAGTGTTGTTATACTTGATTGGAATTGAAAAGTAGTTTAACATTGGTTCTATCATGTTTAATTCTATTGTTAAACTTGCTCGGATAAGCACTGTAAGCAAAACAAGTCTTCCTTTTCCTTGTCTTCTTACTGACTATCTTTCTTCATGTGCAGGTATTCAAGTTTTCAGTAAGGACATTGTTGTCAAAGACATTAAGACATTCAAGCCACCCTTGACAAAGACCAAGTCTAACATCTTCATGCCAGATTCTCCAAGTATAACAACTGCCTGAAGGAGGTCAACAAGAGTTGCTGCAAGCTTTTCGCTTGTCAAAGTCACTTCAACATCTGCCAAGATGATACTTAAGCTCTTCAAGATCAAGTGGCAGAATGTATCCCCCAATGTCAGAGTTTGACAATTAGAGTCTATGAACTTCAACAGTAGCTATTGATAGTCTCTACCTCACAACTTCATCTCCAAGAAACTTTAGATCAGCTTTTGAGGGAGTGATGATCATGATTCCAATTTGGCCTTATTTCTTGCAAAAATGGGAAGATTATCCTATAAGAAAAGAGTCTTCACGCAAGGGAGGAGATCGAGGAGATAAGGGGAGTCTTTGCTATTGGCTTTTGGATTTCTAATAAACTTACTGATGGAGATGATACTTGAAATTTTTAATTGCTGAACAATTTTATTGCTTTGCCTAACAATTTTATTAATTTGGCTACTTTTGGGATGATTGTGATATGCCATATCTCTACGCTATGTTGCTTCACTAGGATTCTTGGTCTATTATTTCTGTTGAACTATTGTTAGAATACATGAAATCTGATGCTTTGGTTCAACATAATGCTATGAAGTTGCAGAATGTGTGATGTCAAAGTGATTCTCATGATATAAACCTAACTGAGCAAGTACTTATGATATTTGTTGTCTACCTCAAGTACTTATGATGTCAAAGGGATTTCTTGCTATATTTTTTAGATATCAATTTTGGAGAAGAAGAAAGCTCAAGACTCTTAAGCATATTATATATATGAGCTTCAAGGTAAAGATAATTAACTCTGAAAAAACACTCTCGAATCAATCCTCGAGGAGCTCATGAAATTATTCTCAAATAAATGCTAACGAGAGGCCTCTATATTTTTCAAGCAATATTTTTAGGAGAATTCAGCAGCAAAATTCATGTTCTTATTATGCTATTCACGTATAAAATTTTGCTATTTCTATTCAAATGTTGAAAACTGGAGTTCAACCGACGCTGGAGTGCACTTGACAAGATTCTGTTCAAACCACCTCACGGAGTAGAAGGGCATTGTGACTAATCAAGCACTACAAGAAAAATGGAATTTTGTGATGGACTATTTCGTAGCAAATCTGTCTCAAACCGCAGTTTCCTTGTAACTACCTATTGTTTCGGCTCAGTAATGATAGCCTAATGTGGTCGTACCGTGATTCTTGAGGTAGACAACAAATGGATGAGGGAATCTATGAGCTCAAAAATTAAACAAAAAATCTGAAACAAAAAACAAAAAAAAAATAGGAATTAAAGAAAACCCATAACATTTCTCCCAAAATTAGAAAAATCACCAAAAATAAAAAAATAAAAAATTAAACAAAGCCCATAAATTTTCTCCCAAAATCAACTTCCTCACTGGGAAACTAAAACTCAAACCAAATTAAACATACTATAATTAAAACAAAAAAAATAAAAAATAATAATGCAACCCTAATGAAACTGGCAAAAAAAATCGAGCTGCAATGGCATACCTTGGCGGCAGCGGAGCTCGTAGTGGCAGGGAGTCTAGCAGTTGCGGTAGAGAGAGAAGATTGAGGATTGTGGGGAGGGGGACAGAGAGAGAAGTGGGTTCAGTAGAGAGAGAATGAGAGAATTAGAGAATGGCAAATACTTCAAATGTCATATCCTTGGGAATTGTCAAATACCATTACTCACTTTTTGCTCTATTGTTAAATCTTTCAAATTTACTTGTGAAAATGATTTAAATAACTATTAGGAATAGAAATCTAACTTAATGAATTAATCTAGCTTAACTAATCTTTCTTGCAAGAGAGAATTCTATTTAGAAAACAGTACTTGAATGGAAAATCCCTCTAGAATTACCTGTGTGATAGAAAATTCCTTTTGTTAATGAATTTCCTTCTTATGTATGGTGAAATTCTGATATTAGGACTTACTCTATCTTTAGATGCTCTTAGATTAATTAGTTGAAATCTCTTTCCAACCAATTTAACCTAAGCATGTATTTAGATTTGTAAATTTCCAATTAGACTTCAGTAATCACCAAGAAAGTGATGAGATTCTTATCTCTATTTACCCAAATCACTCTCATTATTTGTGTCATGGTCTATTTTACCCCTCCTCTCTCAATTTCATGTGAAAATCCAGTTTATGATCCAATTAACAACCAAATCAATTCAAGCGATCAAATCCACAAATAATTCACAAGAATTCGAAATTCAATCAAACAAGAAAACCAATCATTCACATAAATAATGCACGATTCAAGAATAAAGAACACAAAACATTATAAGAGTAGAGAATGCTCATTTTAATAGCTGAAACACCAATCTTCTATGCTTGAGATCTTCACTTTAGCCTTGGAAAAAATGTAGCTTGGACTTAAATCTTTAAGATGGATGTTCTCCATCTTCAAAGATTTGATATTCTCTCTAGTTTTCTCTTGCAAATACTGAGGATTTGGGAGAAGTTTTTTTAGCTTTTCTCTTCGTTCTTTCGCCTCTTTGGCTGGATCTTGTACCCCCTTTGTCCTTTCTTTTTTTTAATGGCCTTGTTACTGTATTGAGAATTTAAAATATTTGATACTTTTTATAAAAGAAATATTTTGATATATTTATCATATTAATCTATCATTAACATCACCTTATATTATTTTTATATATCCATATTTGATATAAAATATGTGTTGGCCTACATGTTTCGTACTTTTTATCATGTTATATTACTTTTATAATAAAATTTATAAAACTTTTTACTCGGTCAAATACTATAAAAAGAATGGGATGGATGGAGTACCATTTAGAATTGCCAGAATTAGCAAAAGGAGGCTCGAGGTTGGATCAATGGATGAATAAAGAATTTTTTTTATAAATTAAGATACTTGGTTAATAGAAATGAGAAACAAGTTACATAAATGGGTAAAATACACATAACAATAGAAGAAGAAAATTGAAAACAATTCATGACTATGAGAAGAAGATAGCACTTTTGATCTTTTTCAGCAGTATAGCGTTTCTCTTGTTACACATTTCAGTCATTCTTATGATCAATGCTTCAAATCTAAATAACATACATCATATTAAGAAAATAAAATTTCAAGCTCAATTTTTTAAGATAAAAAGAGGAATACATATAAGGAGAGATTTTAGTCAATGAATTACTAAGCAGTTGTAAAATTAATTACGGTATATTCGGATTACTTTTTTATTTGAATTTTTTCCTTGATTTTCCCTAAACTTTTATTTATAGAAGAAAAGGTGAATTTCGAAATGAAGATATTGCATATATAAATTTATCTTATAGGAATAATTACTATACTATCCTTAAAATTTGTACAAACTCTGTAATAAATCTTTTTATCCCTTTAAGCTATTTTAAGAAATTAAAAATCTACTCTTTAAATCGTAAATTATATAATCCTAACCGTGATCTTTTGTCTATCTAATCTTTTGCAACCTTTCCTATTTCAGTTTCAGTTGGAAAATTGTTTGTCACTTCTTCAGCTTTATCCCTTCCAATACGCAAGGGCCTATTTTCAATTGGAAAGTATTCTCTTTCAATCGCTATCACATATTCTTCAATGTGCTAATCTTCCCCAACGCCCCAACTTCCAAGCCGTTTCCTTGTGTTTAACAAATCATTACACGGAAAATGCACTTCTTCGGTCACCCATATCCTGTGCGCTGTCTATTCATAATGTAAAACTAAGATGTCAAAATGATGTTCGTCACGTCTGAATAAATTACGATGATACATTAATTCCTTGAAATACAATCAAACAATCACATTTCATTAATTATTCAGTATAAATTTCCAAATAAAAAGACATGCATATGAAAGTCGCAACGTTTTTAGGCCATCCTTTACTTGCCTACTTCATATTAATCTAACCCAAGAACTTCTATTTTCCATTTCTCATATCACGTAACAATTATTTCGTGCGTTTAATGTCATATATGGGATTAAATTTTTTTAAATTTGATAATAGAATTGTAAAAATTCATAGCATTTCCATTTCAACAACTATATTGCTAGTTAATCGCGTGATAATTGTTAGAGATATTATGGGGCATACCTTGCGGTACTTATAATTACCTTTACGAAAATATCACTACCTTAAACACATAATTATTAAATTTGACAGCTAAAAATATTATCTTAAATCTGCAAAATCACTTAAATGTATTTATTTGCAACTAAAATCACCAAATACAAGGGGACAAATACAACAATGTAATCAAATAAATTATTATACATAAGTTATACTTTTTTCAACAAGCTTTTCTAATATACTCCTAATGTTGCTATTCGCGAAAATTGCACAAATCTTGGTCTTGAAAGCAAGTCTTCCCTCTAAAACGGCTGCTTTTGTGGTCTTGCATCGTCCGCTTGTTTTGTTGACAAACCATTCCCACTGGACACCTTGGATTTATTTTAAGTCATCTTTTTAATGTTATATATTCCTTCATTCACATTTTTTATGATTAGGTATAAAGTTTTATATAAAAGTTTAAATTATATTATAAAAATAATTCTTATAATAAAAATAAAATATATGTGAGTTAGCAGGTATTTATTTCAAATTATATAGAGTTAGCAATTTATTAATATTATAAATATATTTAAAAAATTATAAAAAATATAAAATATTTTGAAACATTTCAATATAATAAAAAAGTTAATAAAAATGTCCATAAATTTTATTTTTATTTTGTTGTACTTATAAAACTATTTTCTAGATACGTTTAACAGTACTCCACCAGCCCATACGTGCGCATCCATGGAGAGCGAAGGGTGGTCCTTTTCTTCAAGCTCCCGCAGCCATATTTTAATCTTTTCTAACTTCCTTTGATACTTGCCAATCTTAACCTTCTACCTTTCTCTCTCCATGAACCTTTGGGTGTCAATAGAAGGCACATCATTAACAGGTTCTACAGCTGCACTTTGTATGAGATTGATAGCACAGGCAACAGACACCCTGCTCGAGTTCCCACCACGAATTGGGCAATCGCCCTTCACCTTTCCACTAACTACTTCCAGATATCGTACTTGTGTTGGGAACTCCACCAAGGATTATTCAGAATTCAGACAAATAATTGTAATAATTGTTCATACTAACTGAAAAAATATTTAGACTCGGGTGAGTAAATATTCAATTGAACAATTGTTCATATGAATAATTGTTCACTCTCATGTGAACAATTGAATAGTTTAGTGTTAACAATTGTTCATATAAATCGTTGTTCAAACTAAACTGAACAATTGTTCATCATCGAGCACACATCTAAGCAATTGTTTATGCTCAACCCATTAATTGTTCAAACACAACCACAAAAATAGAAGAATTTTTCAAACTCAACTGAATAATTGTTCGCTGCAAAGGGAACAAGTATTTATATGAACAATTGATCATATGAGAGTGGATAATTGTTTAATTGAATAATTATTCACACCAGCCTAAAGAATTGTTCAGATTCAAATGACCAAATCTTTAACAAGTTAATTGTTCATACTAAACAGCACAGTTGTTAGACTCAAGCACACACCTAAAAATTTGTTTAGACTCAACCAATTAATTGTTCAGACACAACCACAAAAAATAGAAGAATTGTTCAAACTCAATTGAATAATTATTCATTATCAATTGAATAATTATTCAACTAAATAATTTTTCAATCTCAATGGAATAATTGTTCAAGATTAAGTGGACAATTATTCAACTGAAGACTCAATCATACAAAACAGAGCTGTTGTTCAGACACAGGCATTCAAATGAAAAATTGTTCACACTCAAGTGAACAATTGTTCAAACTCAACATAGCAATTGCTCATGTTAGTAGCTACTCCCAATTGGGGGTAAAATCTAATAACAAATGCATGTTCCCTTGGGGTCATTATGTAGACTTCTTCTTGTTTTTCAAGCAAAATGCCTCCGCCCCTTCAAGCAGGAAATCTCTAACATGTTTTTTCCAATTATAGCTTGCAATGACTCCAAAATGCTTAACTTTTTTGCAATAATATGTCATGTTGATATTCGTGAAATTCTTTGGAGCCAGCATGGTGTTTAATGTCGACGGAACGTAGAGGATAGTATACAGTGGCTATCACCCTGAAATTTCAATAGCCTACGTTCGATTTCATCGACTGCATCATAGTTCTTAGATGAAGGAACGAGCCTAAGGTTCTTCGCAACCGAAGCAACTTCTCTTTTCTTTGTCATTCAGGTTGAAGAAAAAATGATCGGGTTTGCTCCTCTTGGGAGCCCGTAGACTATGCTTGCATCCTTCTCTAAAATTCTCACCACTTGATCAGCAAAGGGCAAGTAGGTCCAAGTTCTTGAATCGTGCCTCTTCAGGACCGTCTCCACGACATCAGTTATCAAGTTGGTCAGACGAACCTCCGTGAGCAGGTCAAACCCAACTTTTGCCAAAGCTTTCAAGAAGAGCTTTCGTTTCTAATGCTGTTGGAGAGCTTCGTTCACAGCTACAATAGAAGAGGTCATGCATCTAAACTAAAACCTGGACATTAGAATTGCAATTTAACAGAGGGGAGATTAACAGAAGCCACTATAAGAAAACACGAAATTAGCGACGGACATATTCGTCGCTAATCACTGTTAGCGACAGATTAGCGATGGAAAAATATCTCGCTAAATAAAAGGTTGCTAATTACGACAACATCATTATTCCTTTGCAATTAGTGATGGATTTGAGACAAAAAATATTAAAATGGCAATACTGCGAATAATTTATTGATAAAAACTCTTT
Source organism: Rauvolfia tetraphylla (assembly GCA_030512225.1). Classification (NCBI taxonomy): domain Eukaryota; kingdom Viridiplantae; phylum Streptophyta; class Magnoliopsida; order Gentianales; family Apocynaceae; genus Rauvolfia; species Rauvolfia tetraphylla. Next base: position 1,942,754 of record JAJQKT010000053.1, read on the forward strand.
TTTAATATTTAAATTGGCTATCCGTCACTCATCCCTCACTAATTAGTGAGAGATTAGCGATGAAAAAGTTTTAGAATTAAAAAAATCTTTTTTAATATTTAAATTGCCTATCTGTCACTAATTAGCGAGAGATTGACAACGAAAAAAATTGAGAATTAAAAAAATTTTATTTTTAATATTAAAATTGTCTATCCGTCACTAATTTCTCACTAATTAGTGATGGAAAAAATTGTAAATTAAAAAAATTTGTTTTTAATATTAAAACTATCTATCTGTCATTAATCCCTCATAAGCGAGGGATTTGCGACCGAACAAAATTGAGAATTAAAAAGATATATTTTTTATATTTAAATTAGCTATTCATCGTTAATTAGTGAGAGATTAGCAACGAAAAAATTGAGAATTAAAAAAATTCGTTTTTAATATGAAAATTGGCTATCCGTCGCTAATTCCTTACTAATTAGCGACGAAAAAAATTGTGAATTAAAGAAATTTATTTTTAATATTAAAATTATCTATCGTCGCTAATCTCTCACTTATTAGCGAGAGATTTACGATGGAGAAAATTAAGAATTAAAAAATTTTATTTTTAATATTTAAATTAGCTATCTGTCGCTAAGCCCTCGCTAATTAGCGACATATTCTTTTATTGGTCAAATTCATGTTTTTCCTTATTAAACCGTCGCAAAGTTAGCCACGGAGTTTGGCTGTCGCTAATTTCCTTTACTAATCGCGTATTTTCTTGCAATGAGTTATGCCTTTGTTGTAACGGAAGGTTGGATTTGCAGAGAGGCAGACGGAGAGACAAAAAAGGGCTCAAGGTGGAAGATGGAGAAAATAAACTTCCTTCAATCTTCTAAACAATTACTCTCTCTCCCTTCTCTAGCAGTTTTAGTAGAGTGGTCAAAAAACCGAGGTAAAAAAAACTGTTCAATCTAATCTTGAAACTGGAAAGTTTTAATTTTGAATTTTTCCTTTTTTCTAATCTCCTATGCCCTAAATGCCTTTCTTCAGCCTTAGTCGTCAGATTACTGGATGACCGAACCAACGACAGGGGCTCGGTCCTGCATGTGTGCCAAAAGGGTGCGTGCAGGACCGTAGCCATTCTGACGCGTTAGTAGTGACACTCCTTGCTTTAACCTTTGTCGTAATATAGGGACAACGTTTAAACTGACTGAGGAGTATATATGTCCCTTCAAATGATAATTGCATAAGGTCTCCCTTGACAATTGCTAGATCTTATACTCCCTTTGTCTTTTTTCTTCTAATGACCTTGTTATTGTATTGAGATTTTAAAACATTTAATACTTTTTATAAGAAAAATATTTTGATATACTGTATCATATTAATCAATCATTAACTTCAATTTATGTTATTTTTAATAAATATCTACGTGTTTTTTACTATTTATTATACTATATTACTTTTATAATACAATTTAAATTTTTATATAAAACTTTGAATTTGGTCAAACAGCATAAAAAAGAGTGGCCGGATGGAGTACCATTTAGAATTGCCAGAATTGGCAAAACCAGGCTCGAGCTTAGATTAATGGATGAATAAAGATTTTCCTTTTTGAAAAATTAAGATACTTCATTAATTGAAATAAGAAACAAGTTACATAAATGGGAAAAATACCCATAACAACAGAAGAAGAAAAATGAAAACAATTCAAGAATATGAGAAGAAGAAAAATCTATTGGAGACTAAAATTGAAATAGAAAATAGATATTAAGTAATAAGAATGTAACTAACTTATGATCAATACTTCAAAACTAAATAACGTACATCATATTAAGAAAATAAGATTTCAAGTTAAATTTGGTTAAGAATACATAAAAAAAAAAGTAATACATTTAGAGTGATGTTAGTCAATAAATTACTGAGAAGTTGACAATTAATTACGGTATATTTGGATCTATTTTATTTGAAATTTTTCTTGATTTTCACTAAATTAAATTAAATTATTTTAAAAAGAAAATGTGAGATTTAAAATGAAGATATTGACTATATAAATTTATCTTATAGGAATAATTACTATTATATCATTAAAATATGTACAAACTCTGTAATAAATCTTTTTATTTAGAAAACTACAAGTTGACCCTTTAAGCTGTTTTAAGAAATTAAAAATCTACTCTTTAAATCGTAAATTATATAATACTAACTGTGATCTTTTGTCTTTCTAATCTTTTGCAACCTTTCCTATTTCAGTTTCAGTTGGAAAATTGTTTGTCACTTCTTCAGCTTTATTTCTTCCAATACGCAAGGGCCTATTTTCAACTGGAAAGTATTCTCTTTCAATCGCTATCAAATATTCTTCAATTTGCTAATCTTCCCCCTGCGCCCCCTCGCCCACCCCCAACTTCCAAGCCATTTCCCTGTGTTTAAGAAATCATTAAATGGATTGTCTATATGGCTAAGGCCATCCTTGACTTGCCAACTTCATATTATTCTAACCCAGAAACTTGTATTTTCCATTTCTCATATCACGTAACAATTTTTTTGTGCGTTTAATCGCACCTGCAAGTCCATTATCACCTTTTCTTCGTCCCTGTACGAGATAGGCACATAGTCTTTGCCCAGAAATTGTGCAAGTCTTCACTTTAAAAAAGCTGCTTTTGTGGTCTAGCGTCAACCGCCCTTTTTGTCGACAATTCACTTCCACTGGACACCTTGGATTCATTTTTAGTGATCTTTTTAATAATACTTCTTCAAGTTTATTTTTTAAACAGTATTTGATTGATATAAAATTTTATATAAAAATTTAAATTATATTATAAAAATAATATTATATAATAAAAATAAAAATATATAAATCAACAAGTATTGATTTTAAATTTAAATATAAAAAATATATACTAAAGTTAAAAAATATGAAATATTTTAAAACATCTTAATATAATAAGAAGCTCAATAAAAATGAAATGGAAGGCCATCTAAAAATATGTACAAACTTTAAACAAAAGGCTCAAACTATCCATAAATTTTATTTTTATTTTGTTGTACTTATAAACTATTTTCATGACGTATAGCAGTACTCCACCAACCAATACGCAGAATCTGGTGAAAATTAATCCTAACTAAAGGCACCAAAATTAGAAGTCATTAAACAATGTTACTACTTTTGTATCTGTATCATAAATCGAAAATTAAAAGTGATAGTGAATTATTTGTATAAGAAGATATAAGATTTAAAGTAAAAAATTTATTAATTTTAAAATAAAATTAAAAACAAATAACAACGTTGATATGACGCTTAGAAATGATAGACTTTTTGAAGTTAATTTCCCTACAGTTCCGTACAAATGGCTTATGTAAAGGACCCAACTTACTTCTTTATCTTTCATTGCCCTTCAAACGACATGGGGAGCAAGGTCATTCTTGCCTTTCTGTTTTTTTTCTTACTCTCAGCTCAGCTCGCTCCATCCGTGATGCTGCCGCAGGGAGAGGTCACTGTAAGTTCTCCCACTAATTATGCGCCAACCCACTTAAATCAATTTCCTGCATTTATATTGCACCTTCTTTCTTTCCTGCATTCATTTACGTTCTGAATGGGCCTCTAGCCGTCGTTCGCCATCTTGTTGATCCATTAATTGGTGATTCAAATATAATGAATAATTATCTATAATATGTAAAATAATTATTTACAATATAAAATAATTTATATATATGGTAATAATTATTTACAGTAGAGAATAATTATTCACTACATATAAATCCTTAATCGTTAAATTAACAAGATATCGATCTGATGACAGAAGCCTCATTCAGAACGTACTGAGAAAACTCTTTATCATCACTATAACCAAATAGATATAAAACTATGTAATCTTTAGAAAATGCAATTCAACAAAACAATGACATACTTCCTTCGTTACAAAATGTAAGTTTTTTTATCATTTTCTCTCTTTTCAAAATATTTAGTTTTTTTATAAGTTTTGAAAATATTTTTCTAAAGTTACTCATACTATAAATATAATTATTTCTTTCTCTATTATAAATGTTGAATTAATTAAAAATATAAAAGAAAAATTGTCTTGCGGTAATTCAGGTACCACTCATGGTCAGAGATTGGAACCTTGCCGGAAATGCGTACCTTGTTTCTCTCCACCACGTCCTAATGTTAATGAGAAGGTGCCTCCCAAAACGTGAAAATATGCAGAGATTAGACTGCATAGTCATCGCATCTCCGTTTTCTTTGAGATTGTGCTTCCTTCGGTTGATACTATTACTTTGGGCATTTCTCAGTTATTGTTTTGGGCATGAATGGAACTAATGCATCATCTACTTTCTTGAGATGTAACCTTTGCCTGGAAATGAATATTTTTACGTTAAAGTAAAAAAAAAATTATGGATAAGGTAAATACCCTTTCAGCATTACTAGCATCATTTAACATCCCTTGCGCCCACTACAAAAGGCTTTATATACTGAAACAGATGGAATATTTGGTATTTCAGCAAAAGCTTCAGCAGTGGGCTTTTACTGCAACGTGAAGCACTAGACCCATTTTAATTTAACCAAATAGACCCATTTTACTTTGAACCATTAGACTCATTTTGTTTTTTTAATTTAAGGGAAGCAATATTCCCCTTTTAGCTTTTTTCACTTCTCTCTCGCTTTCTTAATAAATAAAAAGACTTTACTGCCCATAATTAGTTTTTCTAAACAAGGCTTGAGTTGCAGTTTTTTTAAAGCTTTTTTAGATATTAAGGTCACTTCAATTATAAAAAAATAAGAATGGATTGAAAGAAGTTAAAAGGGGTGAGAATATCATTTTTCTTAATTCACTTCTCATCAAAAATGAATATTAGTACCTGAATATTTTCTTTGTGACGCTGGGCAGTGCCAACAAAGTTGTTCTGGCCAAAATTCCTATTTTTGAGCTTTTTATTGATCCGGTTCAAGAACCATTTGATGATAATGGTTTCTTACCATTAAGAGTGCGTAAAGGTAAGAAGCACAAAGAAAAATTACCTGAGGGAACGATTATGCCTAGCAGCAAAAGGAAAAAGATAGTAGACCAATTTTGTTCAGCCTGGGGGTGGTTGCACAAGTTTCCCTAAGCCTCTCTGCCTCTCGTTTGTATGTTTTGCTATCTTAAAGTGCCAAAATTTCCAGGATTTCATCCTACAAAATTAATTCGAGCATTTTTCTAAACGTGGATAAGCTTGCTTGCTTCCTTCTTCTTTTGCTTGCTGCCTCTGCCGGTTAACCTCTCTCATTTTCTCTAACCTTACTTCGATAGTTTTCCAGTATAATTATAATGATAAATGGAATGCGTTATTTTGTGATCTTCGTGAGTCTTAGGTATATCTATTAGAGTAGTATTTCTTGAATATAATGAATGATTCTAACGGCATTCTGCAGCTTTAGAAGTTCTTGCCGAGGAAAGCCCTTCCGAATAAGGAGGTTATTACCGCTATTACAGTGGAATCGTTTGCAGATTCTCTAAAAGAGAGCTGTCTGCAAAATGGAACTAATGCATCATCTACTTTCTTAAGATATAAACTTTTCTTGGAAATGGATATTTTTACGTTAAAATAAAAAATTATGGATAAGGTAAACACACTTTCAGCATTATTAGTGTCCTAAACTATCTTGCATTCTTGGTTCCTTAGGGATTTGATTTTCGAAGTTGTGAATAGAAGCCTCTTGGTTCCTTAGGGATGCTTCTTGAATTTGGAACCGATTTTTAGTTGTCGCAATAAACTTTGTCATTAATTCCTCAAGGCTAGACTTCACCAGTGGTTGAGGAGGTGGAGGAGGTTGATGTTCGTAAGGAAGAGATGGTTGGGGTCGAGAGCTTGATGAAGATTGGAAACCGGGAGGATGTAGCAGTCTTTGCTGCCCTTGATTACTCCATGAAAAGTTTGGATGATTCCTCCACCCCGGATTACAAGTATTGCTATAAGGATTGTTAGGCTGCCTTCCTCCTCCAAGATAGTCCACATGCTCCGATGATGATGTATTAGAAGTTCCCATGATTTGGCATTCATGATTTGGATGACCACCTCCGCAAAAGTCACAAGCCATCATCACTTGGGAGATTGGAGGTGACCGACTCAAGTTTTCAATCTTCTTGTTTAGGGCATCAAACTTAGCCTCCAAAGCCATCATCATATCTACATTGTGTACTCCACTAGCCTTGGCTTTCGGTCTAGGATTCCCCCATTGGTAATTGTTCATTGCAATATTTTCAATAAGATCTTGTAACTCTTCCGGTGTCTTCAAATTTGTAGTTCCTCCCGAAGAAGCATCAATGAATTGCTTGGAAGGGAAATTTAACCCACTATGGAATGTTTGCATTTGCAGCCCCAAATCTAGACCATGATGTGGGTATTTTCTCAATATCTCCTTCCATCTCTCCCAAGAATCATATAAGCTCTCACTCTCCATTTGTTGAAAATAGAAGATGTCATTCCTTAGCTTGGCTGTCCTTGCCGGAGGGAAGTATTTAGCGAGAAACTTCTCGGCAAGATCGTTCCATGTAGTAATAGAGCCCGGTGGAAGTGACTTCAACCATGACTTGGCTCGATCCCTCAATGAAAATGGAAATAGCCGAAGGCGGATGGCATCTTCGGAAGCCCCGTTAATCTTGAAAGTATCACATATTTCCAAGAAATTAGCAATGTGAGCATTTGGGTCTTCGTCCGGCAAACCATCGAATTGCACCAATTGTTGACCCATTTGATAATATTTGGCTTGATCTCAAAATTATTTGCTTCAACTCTTGGCCGAGCAATGCTTGACTCCGTTCCTAATAAAGAAGGCCGTGCATAATCTCCCATAGTTCTTTGTCTTGCATTCCCATTGTGTGCCATATTGTTCACTTGTTCAATATTTTCACCTTCAATTTCAACTCCCTCAAGCACTACTTCAAGATTGATACCCCTTGGATCCCAATGAAAAATCTGTTCAGCTTGGGAATTAGGTTGAGCAAATTCCTCCAAATCACTTGAGATCATAGACCAAAACAAATTCACAGATTCACCACAAATCAAAGTAAACTTTTAATGCAAGCAATTTTTATTTTTCTTCTCTAAAACAGAAAAAAAATAGAATAAAAACTTAAACAAAACAAAAACAGAGAAACACAAACTAAGTGCTTCAATTCATCAATAACTAACAAAACTACAAACAAGAAAATAAATGCTAACACTAGTTTACAACTTCACCACAAGTATAAACAAAATTTCAGCCCAAGGAATTATCACTAAAACAGAACAAATGAAAAGAGAAAAAAAAACACAAGCTAAACACTTCAATTCACCAATAACTAACAAAATTACAAACAATAAAATAAATGCTAATACTAGTAACAAGTATTACAAAAATAACAACAAAAATGACTAAATCAATAGAGTCTGAGCTTTCCTAATATTGATCAATTTCTCCCCGGAAACGGCGCCAAAAACTTGTTGTGTTTTATTGCATGCCCTTATACTTAATTTTATCACAACCTCTAACAATTGCACACAAACACTAGGCAAGTGCACCTATCATTATGATTAGTACAATGGCAAGTAATTTAAATGTCGTATCGACGGGGATGATCAAATATCATTACTCACTTTTCACTCTATTGTCTAGCCTATCAAATTTGCTTGTGGATATGGTAGAGACAACCTATTAGGAATGAAAATCTAACTTAAACAGAAAAATTCAGTTTATCTAAATTTTAGTTTTCAAGAGAAAATTTCAATTGAGAGAGTAATACTTGAATGGAAAATTCCCCTAGAATTACCTATGTGATAGAAAAGTCCCTTGGTTAATGAATTCCCCTTCTTATGTTTGATGAAATTCCTAGATTAGAACTCACTCTATCTCTAGATGAAAGTCCTCTGCTTTTAGGTTAATTAGTTGAAATCTCTTCCTAACCAATTCAACCTAAAAATGCATTTACATTAGTGAATTTCCAATTATATTTCTCTAATTTCCAAGAAGATGTTGAGTTCCTATCTCTAGTCATCTAAATCATCCCAATTGTTTGTGTATGGTCTATTTCACCCTTCCTTTCTCAATTCCAAGTGAAAAAATCCAGATTATGAATCAATTAATAGATGAATCAATTCAAACAATCAAACCCACAAACAATCAACAAGAATTCGGAATTCAATCAACCAAGAAAACCAATCATTCACATAGATAATAACTAGGGTTCATAACCATCCAAGTATTCAAGAATTTAGCTCATCAACATATTACAATTCAAAGAACATAAAGCAATAAAGAAAGAGTAAGAATTGCTCATTTTCATGGCTCAAATCTTCCCTTCTTCAAGGCTTGGAGTTCTCCAACTTAGTTGTGAAAACTTGTGTTCTTGAGCTTGAATCTTCAAGATTGATGTTCTCCTTCTTCAAAGATTTGATCTTCTTTCTTGATTTCTCTTACAAAGATTGACGATTTTGGGAGAGGTTTTGGGATGTATTCTCTCTGTTTTTATCCTATCTAGAACCCTAGATGGCCGCCCCTTCAAAAACCCTAAAAGGGTATATATATACCTCCCAAAAAGAGAGCAACAATTGCATAAAATTCTGTTTTTGCCAAAACGGTACCGTTTATATTATTGGTGATTCAGAGCATTAAATAGGACGATCTAGATTTTCTTGTCTTCATGAAAGTTGTCGCTGATACTCGTAAGTTTCTACAGAGCTTTGAATCACCTCCATTGAACATCTAGAACTCCAGATATGGTAATTACACCACAATGTTTCAAAACTGGAACCAAATCCAGAAATATTGATTTTAGACTAGATGTAGGGTGAACAAACAAATTCGGATTGATGTAAATGTTACCATTCTGGAAACTTCAAAATCTCCTCTATAATTTTATAGAAGATCATATCTGTATTTGAAATCTCTAAGGAGGTTAAAATCCCACTTGAATTATTCTGTCCTGCTGCTCTGTTTTGCATTCTTCTTTTTTTCTTCGTTATAAGTATGTATAATCTTCTTCATTACTTCATTGTACTCCAAATCTTCAATAAAATCATTTAAAACAAATAAGAGATAAAGGGAGTGTAAATGATATTTGAAACACCAAAATTCAGTATAAATTTGAGTTCAAAATGATCATTATATTATGCACAAATATGAAATATCAGTATGTTTCCAGTTGTTGATTTTTTTTTTCAAATTGTTGAAAAAGAATTTTTGTGAAAAAAGTTGCTTTTAAAATTAAAAAATATTTTTTAATAATTTTGATAACTAAAAATTATTTTGAAAAGCACTTTTAGATCTTTTAAAAAATATTTTTTTATTTAATTTAAATTAAAATTTGATGTGAATAAATAATTAAAAATATCTCAAAAATAGCGCTCAGGATCTTTTGTAATACATGTAATATTGAGATGATCAATAGACTTCTTAGATTTAGGGTTATGAAATCTGACGTCGTGGGACACAAGATGCAAAAGGAACTGCCGGAAGCATTTATTATGGGACGACTTGGTGATCGTCCATCCAAGTAGAATTGCGTACGATTGGCTCCTAGACTGCTACTTAAGCTCTTAGGAGACCATTTATTCACTGATCACTCGAATAACCATATACCACTATGTTATCTGTGTTTTCTAAAGGATTTAGATACTATTGGGTCATATAGTTGGGTGGTGAAGTTTTGTAATACTTGTTTTGGTGCATATGCGATACATCACTGGGTGATGCTCGAAAGAGTCACGATCCTGTCACCCTTGTGCATATACCTGAACCTCATATACCCATCTCTCCACATGCATCATAGGGTGTCGCTGGTCCATGTCCTTTGATGCCAGCCTATTACCGACGCACGTGTTTTTGACCTACCGAGATTAGTTAGATGCGATTTCTAATGAGAAGATTCATTTTCATACCTATAACTTCTTAATCAATTTATTTTATTTATTCATTAATCTTTCTTATCATATTATATGTATTTTATCTACAGTTTACGTGGTTGTAGTATACTGCCAGAGCTTTTTCAATTGATGATATTTGGCGTTCAAAGGTTCCTTTAGTTTGTTTTGAGATTATAGTGTGGCATTTACACTGTCGAGTAATAAGGTAGTTCAGACTAGAGCTGTCTATGCCACCTCCGTACGACACTTGTGCAGATTTACATCGTTACGAGACATGTGGTACTAGTGGACATGACTGGCGTGCAACGCACGCATCCTTGATCAGTATTGGGACTAATCATAGAAATCGGTTGGTTGATGACATGTCCACATTACGCACCAACATTGCTCGACCTGACTACATCAACGCTAACAGCGTAGGCAAAATTTGTGTGGCACGTAAGGAGGTTGCCAATGCTCGTCAACAATCTCTAATTCTAGAGTGTGACATGATTATTGGCATCTCATCTGCTTGCGATTAATAGTACTCCCTTATAAACACCTCTCAAGTGAGTCTTGTCAACGGATATAACAGGTCGGTTGTGATTGAATCCTACTATTGAAGGTTATAATGCCCAAAATAAATAATTAAACATCATCTGTGCCAATGTGCTTGAACGGTGATGTAGCCAGCGAACAATGGTGTTCAAGTTGTTATCTTGTAATGCTTGCATATACTGTAGTAGAATAACAACCGTTGAGTTCCAATCTCCAAATAATAACTAAACGGCACCTGATCGGGATGTAATCCTTTTTTGTAAGTGCATCAAGTCTGAAATAGAACTTGAACCACCTCTATAATGCACTTCACCGGTGTTTCTGGACCTACCCTTATGAGGTGGGTAATGTGTCTTGCGATATAGTGACCTGGTATGTTCTGATAGTTGTTATCTATCGTTTGCACCAGATAAGTGTGTTCTGCATTGTAGACAGTTATCTATCACATACAACGCGTAGTTTTTTTATTATGAGTATGTAGTAGGAATATATATTTTTATCTATTGAATGTGAGCACTTTGCAGTCCATTGGTTTGACTTACTTTTCAAAACTTTGAATTCGCGGCCTATCTGAATTGACTACTTCCTAACTGTATATACAGCTACCTCTGTTGAATCATTCCAATTATCCAGTTGGACTATATCGTCAGATGTCCAACCGTTTAACAGTACTCCCGATCCCATTTTTAGTAAGCATTCCTACATTCGATGTCTATTGGGATGCAGCTATGTGGGTTTTGTATTGATGAATATTGTGTGACATCCCAATGGAATGTCTGTGCTTCGTGAATTGGCTGCTCTTCATCCTTATGTGAACTCTTGGCCTCTACTTCAGTTGGGACATTGGACTCATGATCACCATCAGCATTAGAAGTTGGACCAATGAGTTAGCAATTGCTGCTCCATACAACATTGCCGGTTCGGATGCCACGAGCTCCGTCACCTGTGTCATTTGAATCTCCACTGATGAATCGTTTACGGCAGGAGTTAGGTGATACTCAGCGGAATTATGTCCGTCAAAATATCCACTCGTGCCGGTGGCAATATCCCCTTCTTATTGTTCTTGTACCTACACTGGTTGAAAATTCACAAGAATACGAGTGCCAGCTCGACCAAACTTCGGTTGGATATCCCATAGGAGATCTATTTGATCTTCATCATCCAGGCCAATAGCACTGTGGAAAACCTGATTGAATTTAGACAAAAAATATGGCCACTGTAGAATCATATGGATGCACCAAGAACTCGGGTCTATGTTTCTAATAGCAAATATCTTTTTCATCAATTTGTTATAGGATACTTTGTGCATAAGGATCCAAATTTTTTGTGCTACTCTTGTGAAGAATGCTTCATGATCATTGTTCTGGATTTCGCTATCCTAGAACAAAAATATTCTCATTGGATTCGGGAGCATCATTTCGTAAGTAAAAATTTGTGAGCAAAACTGTGCGAGTGTTGCAAGTGATCTTCAGAAAGAGGATGTTGTAAGTGATCTTTACCGATACCTTTATATAGCCACGTTTATTTATGTGATGACACTGAACTACGGCAATGCATGCGTAAAGTAGTGAAATGATGTGATGCATGCTTGTTGCTTACAGTCAAGGAGCATATCTAGAAGATAGATTCGAGCTCAATTATGGGAAGGAATTGCATGTTCAAGCATAGAAGAAAAGACTACATAAAAGCAAAAGTTGACAAAACAAAGATATAAAAAAAGGATGAAAGACAAGTTGGAAAAGGTGAGTGGTTTCAGTGGAATCAGTATACATAATGTCATTTCAAATGGCGCTATATAGAATTGTTATAACGCCATTTATATATATAGCCAGTCTATAATGCCATTTCATATGGCCTTATAGTTTATAATGCCATATGAAATGGTGTTATGGTCATTCTAGTACTTCCCTCCCAACTTCGGGTCTATTTCAGTGCATTTGTCAAAAAACTGGTCCAAACAGAGTAAAACCTCAACTATTAACGGAAACCTAATAAACTTTATTTTTATTTTTATTCTTATAAATTATTTTCTTGTGACTAAAATAGTGCCCACCAAGCTATACAGCAAAATCCGATGAAATTTTTTCATGTGTATTGCGTGTTACATTTTTGAAATGGACAAATTTTGTAGTCCAAAATTTATTTAAAAAATCTCACCCGTATCCTATTCTCTACAAACATAAAAGAAAATATCCGATGTTCATCAACCCCTAATCTGATTTGTCACAAACAAAGTCCGACCCGTTCTAAATAAACTCAAACTCGATTATTTCTTACGTCATCCAGTTCCGATTCAATTCAAACCTCGTGCAAAACACAGTGGAGTTCTTGAAAATGTTGGGAGACAACCGCCATCCCCCTCTCCCCTTGGATCCGTCACCGCGCAAAAGGCCTTCTACCCTGAAATAGATGGAGTATTTGGTATTTAGTTTTTCTGTCCAGGCATTTCCGCAAAAGCTTCTGCAGTGGGTTCTCACTGCCACGTGAAAGCACTATAAGATATACAGCAGCCCCTTTTTATTTCCCCAAGTGGATATTCATTTTGTCCACTTGGAGAATAAAAAAGTACAATTTTCACTACTTCACCGACTCATTTTCCCATTCAAAAGAAAAAGAATGACAGATCACAGACGACAGATTTTCATCTTCTTCAACCGACCATCATTCAACTTTTTTTGCACAATTTAGTATCAAAATTAACTTGTCTTTCTGAATTATAAAAGTTTTCAAAATTGAATGCTTAAATTTCATATAAAGTGAACAAGAAAGTCGACATTTATTCTTCATAGGAGGGTGTATATTTTCTTTCCTCCATTTAGAACTGCTCTTGGAAAAACAAAATTTTAAGTTCATTCTACTTAGGAAAGATGAATGAGCACGTGGAAAATGACAATTGAAGGCAAGTTTTGACTTCAAAAACTTTCAATCTTTGTTGAGTCGTAATCTTGCCCTTATTGCACTGATTTTTCACGAATATGTCGTTGCAAAAATGGGCAACGGAATAATGAGAAAGGAACGAGTCAATTGATCAAAGACAAAACAGATCTTCAGCAATTTATTCCAACTGAATATTTTGATTAGTTGTACAACAGAGTTAATTTATTTCTATCAAATTTAGACAAGGAAATTCTTGCTCTTCAGACTTTTCTTTATATATATTACTTACATAAAGTGAAGGGGATATGGAACCTACCTTGTAGCTTTGTTTGTAGTTGTCTGGAGGACTTTCTTTGATATTTGCCTAAACTTAATTCTTGTCGACGAAGAGTATTTTTACCAACTAAATTGTTGAGAATGAAGTTACCTGACATTCTTTAGTGAGCTTAGGAATTTTATCGTATAGTAAACCATAAAATCTTAGAGCGAAATTTCATTGAAGGAAAAAAGGAATGAATTAAACTAGAAATTTCCCTAGTCGTTTTCGTTTTATTTCTTTTCCTCCTTCAAAACCATCACCGAAACATGGCTATAGCTCCAAGCACATGCATTTGGAAATAGGCGATGAACTGATCCTTCTTTTGAATTCCACCGTTAGTTCCTGATGGAAATAGGTATTTTTTTCAAAGCAAAGGGGAAGAAAGTAAATTTAACTACAACCATGTGACCCATTTTAATTTGACCAAATAGACCCATTTTACTTTGAACCATTAGACTCATTTTCTTTTTTTAATTTAAGGGAAGCAATATTCTTCCTCTATTTTTAGCTTCTTTAACTACTCTCTCACTTCCTTAATAAATGAAAAGACTTTAATACCCATAATTAGTTTTTCTAAACAAGCCTTGAGTTGAAATTTTTTTGAAAGTTTTTTAGATATTAAGGTCACTTCAATTAAAAAAACAAGAATGGATTGAAAGAAGTTAAAAGGGGGTGAGAATATCATTTTTCTTATTTCAATTCTCAACAAAAATGAATATTGGTACCTGAATATTTTCTTTGTGACGCTGGACAGTGCCAACGAAGTTGTTCTAGCCAAAATTCCTATTTTTTAGTTTTTTATTGATCCGGTTCAAGAACCATTTGATGATAATGGTTCTTACCATTAAGAGTGCCTAAAGGTAAGAAGCACAAAGAAAAATTACCTGAGGGAACGATTACGACTAGCAGCAAAAGGAAAAAGATAGTAGTACAATTTTGTTCAGCCTGGGGGTGGTTGCACAAGTTTCCTTAAGCCTTTCTGCCTCTCATTTGTATGTTTTGCTATCTTAATGTGCCGAAATTTCCAGGATTTCATCCTACAAGATTAATTCGAGCATTTTTCTAAACGTGGATAAGCTTGCTTGCTTCCTTCTTCTTTTGCTTGCTGCCTCTGCCGGTTAACCTCTCTCATTTTCTGTAACCTTACTTCGATAGTTTCCCAGTATAATTATAATGTTAAATGGAATGCGTTATTTTGTGATCTTCGTGGGTCTTAGGTATATCTATTAGAGTAGTATTTCTTGAATATAATAAATGGTTCTCATGGCATTCTGCAGCTTTTGAAGGTCTTGCCGAGGAAAGCCCTTCTAAATAAGGAGGTTATTACCACTATTACAGTGGAATCGTTTACAGATTCTCAAAAAAGAGGGCTGTCTGCAAAATGGAACTAATGCATCATCTACTTTCTTAAGGTGTAACCTTTTCTTGGAAATGGATATTTTTACGTTAAAATAAAAAATTATGGATAAGGTAAACACACTTTCAGCATTATTTGTATCTTAAACTATCATGTGTTCTTGTTTTCCTTCATCCTTTTTAGTTTTTTTTTTTTAAATATTTTTATAACTATATGATAGTATTATATTGGTAAGAAACTTCTTTGACGACTACTGTATTTTATACTATCATTTAGAATCATCAGAATTAGTAAAAGCTAGCTGGAGCTTGAATCAACGGATGAGTAAGGTTTTTTTTTTTTTTTGGTTGAAAATTTAAGATACTTCATTAATAGAAATAAGTAACAAGTTACATAAATGAGTAAAATACGATAATAACAGAAAATATACTATACTTCATCTCAATGGGTAAGGTAAAAAGGACAATGGTGAAAACAAATACACTTTCTCTTACATTTAGTTCCTTCTATGAAATCCTTGGACACCACCGGGATAAGAGACACAATTTTATCACTTTCTCTGAAAAATAACTTGAAATACTCTAAACATATCATTAATCTTAAAAATTACATGACAAAGAAACAAAAGATTCAAAAAGGGATGAAATCTATTTTGTATATTAGCAAAACTCCAAGAGAAAAGAGTAGTGATAAAATATACTATTGAGTCTTGAATTTTAAAAGAAAGTATGGAGAAAAGAGACTATAGTTTTTATACGAAAAATAGGGGTGGAGAACCAAAAACATGAAAAAAAAAGGAAAAAAGAAAGAATCTGGTCAAGATCCATGCTCCGATAGGTGCTTAAACTTGAACCTGGTCAGAGATTCGTGGAAGAGAAAAGGTAGAGACAAAATAGAGTATTATAATGGATGACTAAGGATCAGCATTTAGAACTGCCACTGGCTTAATTTATTCAAAATCTTTATTTGAGTAATCACCTGGAAACAAGAGCAGACGGCTCCAGGAAGACTTAATCTGGGCTTGCTATAAAGCGTTCTTAGAACACCGAATTGGAAATAGCTTGCAATTAATGAAGGTTTAATACAATGTTTTATCCTAACACGAAGAACTGAACAATCTGAAGAAGACAAATAATTCTGGTTAAACTGCATTTCATTCTCCTTCTCCCCTTTTACTAAACTAAGTGAACTATTTCGGAGGCAAACAAGACCGGCATGGGGGTTGGACTCCGATCGTCTCCCTATGATATTCTCGAGACGGAAGGTCCCCCCGCGCAAGCATCGGCAAGAACTTTCCGGAGCTCAGCTGCACTGACAAAAATAGAGAGGCATGAATTTGTATTTGATAATATTTCTTTTATTTGCAAAGATTATGAGGTAAGGAAAACGCTAAAAAGTATGGGACTATTAGAAAACCAAGAGTACAAATGCTGAAAGACTCACAGGTATGAACCATCCTTGCTGGTGTTGCTGGCGGGATGTATAGGGCTAAAAGTGAGAAGAGAAGAATTGCAAGAATTGCTTTGTTGGACATGGTTGCTAGTTGTGAGTGCGGGAGAGATCATACGATCGATTTATATAGGGTGTGTTTCCAGTTGTTGATTTTTTTTTTTCAAATTGTTGAAAAAGATTTTTTATGAAAAAAAGTTGCTTTTAAAATTAAAAAACATTTTTATTTTTAAAAATTTTGATAATTAAAAATTATTTTGAAAAGCACTTTTAGATCTTTTAAAATTTTTTTATTTATTTAAATTAAAATTGGATGTGAATAAATATTTAAATATCTCAAAAATAGCACTCAGGATTTTCTGTAATACTACATGTAATATTGAGATGATCAACACACTTCTCAGATTCAGGGTTATGATATCTGACATTGTGGGACACAAGACGCGAA
The DNA here is from genome assembly GCA_030512225.1 of Rauvolfia tetraphylla. Taxonomy (NCBI): domain Eukaryota; kingdom Viridiplantae; phylum Streptophyta; class Magnoliopsida; order Gentianales; family Apocynaceae; genus Rauvolfia; species Rauvolfia tetraphylla. Next base: position 1,959,581 of record JAJQKT010000053.1, read on the forward strand.
AGTAACTACCGGAAGCATTTATTATGAGGCCACGTGGTGATTGTCCAGCCGAGTAGAATTCCGTACGATTGGCTTGTGGACTGCTGCTATGCTCATGGGAGGTCATTTATTCTCCGATCACTTAAACAATCAGATACCACTATATTATATGTGTTTCCTAAAGGATCTAGACACTGTCGCGTCATATACAACTTCTAACTGAATTGACTACTTCCTAACTATATATACAACTACCTCTATTGAATCATTCCAATTATCTAGTTGGACTACATCATTAGATGTCCAGTCTTTTAACTTTACTACTGATCCTATTTTTTTGGAAGTATTCGTATATTCGACAATTTATTGGGATGCGGCTGTGGGGTTTTTGTATTGATGAATATGGTGACATCACAATGGAATGTCTGTACTTGGGGAATTGCTTGCTCTTCATCCTCATCTGAACTCTCGGCCTCTACTTTAGTTGGGACTTTTGACTCAGGATCACCATCAAAATCGGAAGTTGTACTGATGAGTCAGCAACTGCTACTCCATACAACATTATCTGTTCGGATGCCACGAGCTCCGTCACCTGTGTCATATGAATCTCCACTGATAAATCGTTTACCACAAGAGTTAGGAGATAGTAAGTGGAATGATACCCGTCAAAATATCCACCCGTGTTGATGGCAATATCCCCTTCTTATTGTTCTTGTACCTACACCGGTTGTCCACAAGAATATGGATGCCGACTCTACCAAACTCTAGTTGGATATCCCATAGGAGATCCATTTGATTTTATTATCCATGCCAATAGCACTATGGAAAACCTGATTGAATTTAGGCGAAAAATATTGCCACGGTAGAATCATGCTGATGCACCAAGAAGTCGGGTTTTTTGTGCTACTTAGTGAAGAATGCTCCATCATCATTGTTCTGAATTTCGCTATCCCAGAACAAAAATATTCTCATTGGATTTGGGAGCGTCATTTCGTAGTGAAAATTTGTGAGTTAAACTTTACGAGTGTTACAAGTGATCTTCAGAAAGGGGATGTTGCAAGTGATCTTTAGCGATACCCTTATACAGCCATGTTTGTTTACGTGATGACACGGAACTACGGCAATGCATGCATAAAGTAGTGAAAGGACACGATGCATGCGTGTTGCTTACGGTCAAGGAGCATATCCAGAAGATAGATTCGAGCTCAAATAGGGGAAGGAATTGCATGTTCAAGCACAGAAGAAAAGACTACATAAAAGCAAAAGCTGACAAACGAAAGAGATAAAAAAATGAAAAAAGAAAAATTGGAAAAGCTGAGTGGTTTCAGTGGAATCAGTATATATAATGCCATTAGATAAAAGTTATAACGCCATTCAGATGCCGTTATAACTTTAGTGTATAATACCATATGAAATAACGTTATATATTTAGCTAGTCTTATAATGCTATTTCGTATGTCATTATAGTTTATAACGCCATATGAAATGGTGTTATGCTTATTTTGGTACTTCCCTTCCAACTTCATGTCTATTTCAGTGCATTTTTTAAAAAATTGCTCCAAACAAAGTAAAACATCATCTATTAAGTGAAGGTTCAATTTACCAAAAATTTTATTTTTATTTTTTATTCTTATAATTTTTTTTCGTGTGACTAAAATAGTACCCACCATCCAATACAGCAAAATCCGGTGAAATTTTTTCATGTGAATTGCGTGTTACACTTTTGAAATGGACAAATTTATTAAACAAATCTCACCCCTAACCTATTCTCTCCAAAAATAAAAGAAAGTATCCGACGTTCATCAACCCCTAATATGATTTGTCAGAAACAAAGTCCGATCCATTCTAAATAAACTCAAAATCGATTATTTCTTTCGTCACCCAGTTCCGATTCAATTCAAACCTCTTTCAAAATCATCACAGTGTGGAGTTCCTGAAAATGTTGGGAGACAACCGCCATACCCCACTCCCCTTGGATCCGACGCCACGCTAAAGGCCTTATACCCTGAAACAGATGGAGTATTTGGTATTTAGTTTTTCTGTCCCGGCATTTCCGCAAAAGGTTCTGCAGTGGGTTCACTCTGCAAGTCTGCAACGTGAAAGCACTATAAGAAATATATTTTCCTTTTTTATTCCCCCAGGTGGATATTCATTTTGTCCACTTGGGGAATAAAGAAGTACAATTTTCACTATTTCACCGACCCATTTTCCCATTCAAAAGAAAAAGAATGACAGACCACAGACGACCGATTTCATCTTCTTCAACTTTTTTTGCACAATTTAGTATCAAAATTAACTTGTCTTTCTGAATTATAAAAGTTTTCAAAATTGAATGCTTAAATTTTCATATAAAATGAACAAGAAAGTCGACATTTATTCTTGATCGGAGGGTGTATAGCATTTAGAACTGCTCTTGGAAAAACAAAATTTTAAGTTCATTCTACTTAGGAAAGATGAATGAGCACGTGGAAAATGACAATTGAAGGCAAGTTTTGACTTCAAAAACTTTCGGTCTTTGTGGAGTCGTAATCATGTCCTTATTGCACTGATGTTTCACGATTATGTCGTTGCAAAAATGGGCAACGGAATAATGAGAAAGGAACGAGTCAATTGATCAAAGACAAAACAGATCTTCAGCAATTTATTTCAATTGAATAATTTAGACAAGGAAATTTTTGCTCCTCAGACTTTTCTTTATTAAAGAGTATCCAAACTTGATCCAAATCCAGAACACTGACATCATCTCACAATTTGGATAACCAAATAAACCCGGATTCAAGTGTGCCAAACCATTTCAAAAATCTCAAGATTTCTTATACATATGTCATGAGATTTCTTCTTTATTAGCGACCTTACAAACGTTAAAATTTACTTGAAAATACCCCTGCTTTGCTTGTGGAAACTTTTTCTCATGTTCATTCCATGTAACGACCCACTCCCAGGAAGGCCCTACCTAAGAGTGAATTATCACTTTTCTGTTCCAGAGGTGTAATACAACCATATGATATAAGTATAAATTCTAATAATAATTTCTAAATAACTAACAATAAAAAATAATATAAGGTGCACCGGCCTATATAAAATGGTTTATTCAAAACATAATTATTTTTTAAAAAATTGAGATCTCTCTGCATACATACTAATTAAATTCAAAATCATCTGAAATATTACAATGCATTGACAGACCAATAATTGTTACAAATGTAGACGTCTCCACAATATTAGCTGCTTCTGATGACTCAACTGTCACGTGCGACGTATACTCTCAACGCAACTATAAAAATCCTAAAAAATGATGAGAGAATAATGAGCTACGAAACTCAGTGAAATTTCTAGGTACATATACAGTTTGAGAGTAAATACACCGTATAAAATTTTTTCTCGATTTTTTTATTATGAGAATAACTTCGTTTAATACAACATAATAATCTAATTTAGAAATCATGAAAATAAGATATATTTATATATACATATATGTACCTTCAAGTAAAATCATCATTTTTGAAAAATAACGACAAAATCATCAAAACACATTTCATAGGACTCTTACGAGTCCACACAAGAACAAAAAACTTTCGCAGCCCTTCCAATGGCCATCTCACATACGGCGCAAAGGAACTCTCCACACAACACCTCCCAGTGGCCTTCTCACATACGGCGCAAAGGGACTCTCCACACAACATCTCCCAATGGCCTTCTCACATACGGCGCAAAGGGACTTTCCACACACTCAACAATCTCACCCTGCAGGGGAGTCAATTCATATCCCGACAGCGAATTTTACACATAGTTCACATTTATAACTCATCAACAACCAAATCCATTCTCATAGTTTAGTATATTATATAACTACACAAGCTGAGCCACGGCAAAAATGATAATTCAAGATTAACAACTCATTTAGTCACAAAGTCGAGCTACGGCAAAATAATAATTCAAGGTTAACAACTCATTTAGTCACAAAGCCGAGCCATGGCAAAATAATAATTCAAGGTTAACAACTCATTTAGTCACAAAGCCGAGCCACAACAAAATAATAATTTAAAATTTCTGTAACACACATTCACAAAGCAGAGCCACGACAAAATAAATATTTTACTTAACGTAACATAAATAAATAAAATATATTAAAATAACATAACTTAAAATTATAAAATTTGGTGGTCCTCAACCTCCACAAGTAAGTTAGAAATCTCACCTCAAGCAAAAAACATAAACCTAGGTTACTCCACCCTTGGTTCTACCTCGGCAATCTCAGGACCTAACATTACGTGGTAACAAATAAATTTAATATCATTCTAAAATACTCAAATATTAACATCTCTATACCATACGTGAATGAATGCATGATTAATGTTAATTAGATAAAAAATTATTGAATTTATTTCAAAGGAATAAAAATATTAAAATAATTAATTTTAATAAAATCTACCATTCTCCACAAAATCCCAACTATTATATATTTCATCCAAATATACCAATTTAGGGAAATTAAAATAATTAATTTTAATAAAATTTACCATTCTCCACAAAAATTCTAATTATTATATTTTATTCCAAATATACCAATTTAAGGAAATTAAAATAACTAATTTTTAATAAAATACACCAATCTCCACAAAATCTCAATTATTCTGTTTTTTAAGAAAAAATCCAATTATTCTGTTTTATTCATAATATATCAATTCAGAAAAATTATTCTATTTAAATCCTAATATATCAATTTAGGAAATTATTTTATTTAATTCCTAATATATCAAATTAGGAATATTATTCCATTTACATACTTCATTTCTTTCATGATCCTTTTGCATTATAACAGTCTAATAAATCTTTAAACACTCAATATTTAATCAAAACAAAAATTTCACAAAAATAGAAAATCTGTCCAGATTTTTCAAAAATTCAGAAAATATAGCAAACATGCTCAAAAATTAACGAAATTTTTCTGTAGGTATCATATAGTAACAAGAACCTTCGCTCAAAAATTGAACAAAATCGGAGCATCCAAACATTTATTAAAATTCATATATATTTACTGCTACAGTAATTTTCGAAAATAATAAACTCAACCAAAATGAGAAAATTTTGAAAATTTTACCTTGATTTGGAGACTTTTGATGTAGTTCTAAACTTGGGTTTCAAAGATGCAATTTTTGTGTGAAGAATTGGTGAAGATTTGGTGAAGAATTGAAGAGAGAGATAGAGAAGAGAGAAGAAAGAAGAGAGAAAGGGAAAATGAGGGAAATAAGGAAATAAAGGTTTGAGGATCAGCCGATCAGCCCGGCTGATCCTCTGTTTTTTTTTTTTCAATACTAAAAATTTGCAAGATCAGCCTTCAATTTTTTTTAATTATAGATTTACCCTAAACTTTTAATGTATAAATTTCTCTTCATTTTAAAAATGTGTAAAGTAGATTTTTTTAAGTTATAGTTATCATAAACCATTTAAAAAAATTTATTTAGTAAAAACAAAAAGATTTTTCATCCCCGAAATTTCAAAGGAAAAGAAGTATGCATGTATAAAAAGATTTTTTTTTAATTAATGCATATGCATATAAGAAATTCCGATTTGTTAAATGTAATGAATGTTTAAATGCCTATACAATGTATGAGGCGATCATATCTAACCATCTAAAATAAATTCTACCTCACAGGTTAGGCAAACTTTGGAAAAGCTGAGGGTATTGATTTCTCATAGGCTTCTCACGTTCCCACGTAGACTCCTCAATACCATGGTTTCTCCAAAGTACCTTAACCATAGGGATGACTCGATTTCTTAATACATGCACCGTCCGATCAATTATTTGCAACGGCTGCTCCATATAAGTCAAATCCTCTTCCAAATTTACCGGCTGTTCAATTAGCACATGCGAAGGATCTGCTATATATTTTCGGAGAGATGATACATGAAAGACATCATGAATGCGGCTAAGCTCCACAGGTAATGACAATCTATATGCAACAGGGCCAACCCTTTCAGTGATCTCGTAAGGATCAATATAACGCGGCCCTAGTTTTTCTTTACGTCCAAATCTTAGAATGCCCTTCCTCGGTGATACTTTTAAAAATACCCAGTCTCCTATTTGAAATTCCAATGCTCTACGTCTCTTGTCTGCATAACTCTTTTGCCGACTTTGTGCTACCCGAAGATGTTCTCTAATGATTGGAAGCTTTTCTGTGGTGCGCTGCACTAACTCTACACTGGATATCTTGGCTTCTCCCACCTCCATCCAACATACTGGAGTCCTACACCTCCTCCCATACAAAGCCTCAAACGGTGCCGTACCCAAACTAGTTTGAAAGCTATTGTTGTAGGCAAATTAAATGAGTGGCAAGTCATCATCTCAACTAGTGGAATAACTCATAACGTAAGCACGCAGCATATCCTCCAAAATTTGTATAACTCTCTCTGATTGTCCATCAATCTATTGATGAAAAGCTGTACTCATATTAAGTTTAGTCCCAAGTGCTAGTTGGAAACTTCTCCAAAATCTAGAAGTGAAGCGAGGATCCCGATCTGATACTATATTGACTGGTACTCCATGCAATCTCACTATATTCTTAACATAAAGCTCTGCCAGTTTTTCTAGTGAATAGGTGAATCATATCGGAAGAAAGTGAGCAGATTTGGTCAATCGGTCAACTATTACCCAAATTACATCATGTCTAACACGAGTTTGCGGTAATCCTGATACAAAGTCCATGGTAATATATTCCCATTTCCACTCCGGGATAGGAAGTGGTTGCAATACTCCGGCGGGATGTCGATGCTCTACTTTAACCTGTTGACATCAAACATCTAGATACATATTCTGCTATGTTTCTCTTCATTCCTGGCCACCAGTAAAGTCCACGCAAATCTCGATAGATCTTGGTACTCCTTGGGTGCATAGTGTATATCGAATCATGTGCTTCCTCCATAATCTCTCTCTTTAAGTTTGCATCATTAGGAACATAAACTCGACCTCTATACGCTAGTATCCCATCATCACGAACTGAGTACTCTGTACGTTCTTCTTTTTGCACTTGCTCTTGAAGTTCGTGCAAAGTAGTATCCTTTTCTTGAGCCAACCGAATCCTCTCTAATAACATTGGTCTGATCCTTATGTGTGCAAGTAGAGCTCCATTTACCGACATTCTGAGTGATATATATAATTTCCTCATTTCCTCTAATTCACCTCTACACCTATTTCTCAAACATGCCAATGTACTAGTACCAGTCTCTTTACGGCTTAAAGCATCCGCAACTACATTAGCCTTCCCTGGATGGTAGTTTATAAATAAGTCATAATCAGCAATCAACTCCATCCATCTTCTTTGCCTCAAATTCAACTCCTTTTGTGTCTGAAAATACTTCAAACTTTTATGATCAGTAAAAACCTCACAAGTAGCTCCATATAAGTAATGTCTCCAAATCTTTAATGCGAAAACAATGGCCGCCAACTCTAAGTCATGAGTAGGATAGTTTTGTTCATGCACCTTTAACTGTGTAGAGGCATATGCGACAACTTTACCATGCTGCATTAAAACACAACCTAACTCTTTCTTCGAGGCATCACTGTATATCACAAAACCATCAGTCCCGAATGGAATAATTAAAATTGGTGCGGTAGTTAATTTCTCTTTCAATATCTAGAAGCACTGTTCACACTCATTGGTCCACACAAATGATTCATTCTTTCGAGTGAGACAAGTTAACGGAGCTGAAATGATGGAAAATCCCTGGATGAATCTTCTATAATACCCTGCCAAACCTAAGAAGCTTCGAACTTCGGTCACATTTGTGGGTTGTTTCCAATTTAGTACTGCTTCTACCTTTTGCGAGTCCACACTAATACCTTCCCCAGAAACCACATGGCCTAAGAAGACCACTTGATCCAACCAAAATTCACATTTTGACAACTTAGCAAACAGTTTCTCTCTTCTTAGCGTCTCTAATACGACTTTCAAGTGTTAGCTATGCTTCTCCTCATTTTCAGAGTACACCAAAATGTCATCAATAAAAACAACCACAAATTGATCAAGAAAAGATTTGACAACTCTATTCATGAGATCCATAAAGGCAGCTGGGGCATTTGTCAAACCAAAAGGCATAACCAAAAACTCGTAATGTCCATATCTGGTACGGAAAGCTGTCTTTGGTACATCTTCCTTTCGAATCCACAATTGATGATACCCCAAACGCAAATCAATTTTGGAAAACACTCTAGCTCCTCTCAGTTGGTCGAACAAGTCATCAATCTGTGGAAGTGGATACCGATTTTTAATAGTAACTTTGTTCAACTGTCTGTAATCAACACACAATCTAAATGAGCCATCTTTCTTTTTCACAAATAGTACAGGTGTATCCCAAGGTGATGTGCTTGGTTGAATAAACTTCTTATCCAAAAGTTCCTGTAATTGTGTATACAACTCCTTTAACTCAGCTGGTGACATGCGATATGGTGTAAAAGAAATAGGTGATGTGCCAGGAACTACTTGTATTGTAAAGTCCATATCTAGGTTTGGGGTAAGTCCAGGTAGATCACTAGGAAAAACATCAGTAAATTCCTTCACTATTGATATCTCTTCCAACTTAACTCCACTCTTTTCGGTATCGATCACATATGCTAAGAAACATGTACAACCTTTTCTTAACAGCTTTTTGGCAAAACTAACTGAGATGATACTGGAAGGAAGAATCTGCCGATCACCAAAAAAACGGAATGGTTCTTGTCAAGGAACTTTAAACATTACTTCTTTTCTATTGCAGTCAATCAAGGCATGATGATGACTAAACCAATCCATCCCGAGTATCAAATCAAAATCAATCATCGGAAAAGGCATAAGTCAGCAAATAGTACCCGATTGCCAAACCAAATCTCACAACCTCGATACACATCTTTAATAACAAATTCATCGCCAGTAGGGGTTTCAATCACAAGACTATATGCTAGGCTAGATATGGGCATTGTAGCATATGATGCAAATGATAAAGATATAAAAGAATGTGATGCTCCAGAATCGAATAACATCTTAGCATCTCTATCAAAAAGGAGAGCAATACCTGTGACAACACCCTGACATGTCTGTGCTTGTTGATGAGTCACTGCATAAACATGACCTCGACCTCTGCCATTCGATGGGGCTGTTCCTCTACTCTGATATAATCTACGTCCACTAGTATGGCCTCCTCGGCTTTCATGACCTCTACCTCTGCTAGTTTGAAATCCTCCTCGTCCCGTAGATGGTATGGATCCAAATACTGTTGTCCTCTGTTCCTCATGTGCTGTAATTCCAATATGACTCTGAGGGCAATCCTTAGTTGTATGTCCTGCCTGGCGGCATATATAGCACATAATTTCACCCTCACGACAATTAACTGCTATATGTCCGGGTCTCCCACACTTAAAACATAGTCCATTAGCTCGAAGTGCTCCAGTACTATTGCTAGTTACTGTTTTACCTAACTGTCTCTGAGGAAATGCTGTTGTACTCTGAATAGTAAATCCTGAATGCCCACTCTGTCTGACTGATAAGAACGATCTCTGACCCGAGAATCCTCTTGATAAACTACCACCTTTGTGACTTGAACGACCAAACTGATTGCTCTGTTTCTGTCCAATTTATCTCCTAAAATCTGTTCTAATACTCTTAGAATATGACTAGTATCCTCCTCTCTCAAATATGTCAGCCTCCACATTAAGTGCTTTACTTACCAAGTTTGAGAACCCGTCATAAGAAATATTAGATAGTCGATGCCTAATATCCATTGATAGTCCATTATAAAAGTCGGTGCATCTCCTCTCCTCATCTGGAATTCGGTGTGGTAGCATCCTTGCTAACTCTGAAAAGCGTCACTCATATTGCTATACTGTCATATTACCCTGTCTCAGATTATGAAGTTATCGGGTCATAGCAGACAGATGTGCTTCAGAGCAATATTGTTTCTTCAACTCTTCTGTTAGTTTCTCCCAAGTTACAGGCTGAGATAGATCATGTTTCCTAGTATCCCACCAATCTCGGGCATCTGCATAAAGTCTATAAATTGCAAGTCTGACTCGACGATCATCAGTGATATCCATGGCCTCAAATATACGTTCCATATCTCTGATCCAATCCATAAGCATCGTAGGCCTCTCGGTCCCGTAGAATTACGGAGGATCTTTCTTCAGAAAATGATCTAGTATATCTGTTCCATTTCCTGCCTGTCCATTTGTGACTTGTGTAGGTGCAGTAATTTGTCTTCCTAACAGTCCATCTAAAGTCTCCTGTTCTGCTGCTCTAACCAATAAACCAAGTGCAACTCGAGTCATAGGATCCGAAGGATTAACTTCTATACCTTGCACTTTGACGGGTGGAAACTGTTGGGCCGTAACTGGTGGCTGTAGGGCAGTAGCTGCCGAAGCAACCTCATCAGGAGAACGTCGAGTCTGCTCAGTATTTGGTTGGGTTGGAAGAACTGAACCATTTACAGGTGGTGCTACACTATTTACCCTACGCGCTCGTCGTGCTACACCGTTCCCTCGATCAAGTGCCTCCTCAACAAGGGAAGAATGGGATAGGCAACCACGGCCATGACCCCTACCGCGTACATTTCCGCGAGCGCGTCCCCTAGCACGACCTCTCCATCCTCTCTCACCACCTGACATCCTCAGCAGCCTACAAAACCAAGACTCACTCTCAAAACTTGAATGATGCATGTAACTAAATTGTCTACAGAATCAATAACCTGAGCTCTGATACCAAAATTGTAAAGACCCACTCCCAGGCGGGCCCTACCTAGGAGTGAATTATCACTTTTCTGTTCCAAAGGTGTAATGCAACCATATGATACAAGTATAAATTCTAATAATAATTTCTAAACAACTAACAATAAAAAATAATATAAGGCGCATCGGCCTATATAAAATGGTTTATTCAAAACATAATTATTTTTCAAAAAATTGAGATCTCTCTGCATACATAATAATTAAATTCAAAACCATCTGAAATATTACAATGCATTGACAGACCAATAATTGTTACAAATGTAGACGTCTCCACAATATTAGCTGATGCTGAGGACTCAACTGTCACGTGCGACATATACTCTCAACGCAACTATAAAAATCCTGAAAAATGATGAGAGAATAATGAGCTACGAAGCTCAGTGAAATTTCTAGGTACCTATACAGTTTGAGAGTAAATACACCGTACAAAATTTTTTCTCGATTTTTTATTATGAGAATAACTTAGTTTAATACAACATAATAATCTAATTTAGAAATCATGAAAATAAGATATATTTATATATACATATATGTACCTTCAAGTAAAATCATCATTTTTGAAAAATAACGACAAAATCATCAAAACACATTTCATACGACTCTTACGAGTCCACACAAGAACATAAAAACTTCCGTCGCCCTTCCAATATCTCACATACGGTGCAAAGGAACTCTCCACACAACACCTCCCAATGGCCTTCTCACATACGGCGCAAAGGGACTCTCCACACAACATCTCCCAATGGCCTTCTCACATACGGTGCAAAGGGACTCTCCACACACTCAACAATCTCACCCTGCAGGGGAGTCAATTCATATCCCGACAGCGGACTTTACACATAGTTCACATTTACAACTCATCAACAACCAAATCCATTCTCATAGTTTAGTATATTATATAACTACACAAGCCGAGCCACGACAAAAATGATAATTCAAGGTTAACAACTCATTTAGTCACAAAGCCGAGCTACGGAAAAATAATAATTCAAGGTTAACAACTCATTTAGTCACAAAGGGACTCTCCGCACAACATAAAGTTTAGGGTAAATCTATAATTAAAAAAAAATTAAAGGCTGGTCTTGCAAATTTTTAGTATTTAAAAAAACAGGGGATCAGCCGGGCTGATCGGCTGATCCTCAAACCCTTATTTCCTTATTTCCCCCATTTCCCCTTTCTCTCTTCTCTCTTCTCTCTTCTCTCTTCTCTATCTCTCTCTTCAATTCTTCACCAAATCTTCACCAATTCTTCACACAAAAATTGCATCTTTCAAACCCAAGTTTAGAACTACATCAAAAGTCTCCAAATCAAGGTAAAATTTTCAAAATTTTCTCATTTTGGTTGAGTTTATTATTTTCGGAAATTACTGTAGCAGTAAATGTATATGACTTTTAATAAATGTTATGATGCTCTGATTTTGTTCACTTTTTGAGCGAAGGTTCCTGTTACTATGTGCTACCTACAGAAAATTTATCGTTAATATTTGAGCATGTTTGCTATATTTTCTGAATTTTTGAAAAATCTGGACAGATTTTCTATTTTTGTAAAATTTTTATTTTGATTAAATATTGAGTGTTTAAAGATTTATTAGACTATTATAATGCAAAAGGATCATGAAAAAAAATGAAGTATGTAAATGGAATAATATTCCTAAATTGATATATTAGGAATTAAATAAAATAATTTACCAAATTGATATATTAGGATTTAAATAGAAAATTTTTTCTGAATTGATATATTATGAATAAAACAGAATAATTGAAAATTTTCTTAAAAAACAAAATAATTGAGATTTTGTGGAGATTGGTGTAATTTTTATATTTGGAATAAAATAGAATAATTGGAATTTTTGTGGAGAATGGTAAATTTTATTAAAATTATTTATTTTAATTTCCCTAAATTGGTATATTTGGATGAAATATATAATAGTTAGGATTTTTGTGGAGAATGGTGGATTTTATTAAAATTAATTATTTTAATATTTTTATTCCTTTGAAATAAATTCAATAATTTTTTATCTAATTAACATTAATCATGCATTCATTAACGTATGGTATAGAGATGTTAATATTTGAGCATTTTAGAATGATATTAAATTTATTTATTACCACGTAATGTTAGGTCCTGATATTGCCGAGGTAGAACCAAGGGTGGAGTAACCTAGGTTTATGCTTTTTGCTTGAGCTGAGATTTCTAACTTACTTGTGTAGGTTGAGGACCGCCAAATTTTATAATTTTAAGTTATAGTTATCATAAACCATTTAAAATAATTTATTTAGTAAAAATAAAATTTATAGTTTTACAATTCTAACCCTCTAAAATAAATTTCTTCCCCGAAATTTCAAAGGAAAAGAAGTATGCATGTATAAAAAGATTTTTTTTAAAATACTAAAAATTTGCAAGATCAGCCTTCAATTTTTTTAATTATAGATTTACCCTAAACTTTTAATGTATAAATTTCTCTTCATTTTAAAAATGTGTAAAGTAGATATATTTTTTTAAGTTATAGATATCATAAACCATTTTAAATCAAAGAAGAAGAATATGAGTCTAATTATACCATTAAAAATTTAAATAATCATCAAAGTGAAAATAATGAAAATCAAATTGTTTAGAAGAAAATTGTAAAAATCTATAGAGATAAAAGTGGTAATTTTCAGTTCAAACAAAAAAAAAAAGAAAAGAAACTGGTAACCTTTTTGGGGAAACAGTAAGTCTCAAATTCAATACATAATAATCAAATATAAAACTGATAATCTTTTATTTTTTCTCTTAGTAAAATTCAAACAATTCATGCATTCTAAGTAAAATTTCTCTAATCCTAACATGAAAGAGGGGAGGGGGGAGGGGTTAAAAACTGCAGCCATGGCAGTGCGAAACAAGGTTCCCATTCAGATTCAGCATTACCCAGTGTAAGGAAAAGAGCAAGTTAAGCAGCGAGATGAAAGAGGAGACCAGCCTTGTCTCTACCATGTTCGTGAATTAGTGCATTATGATTTGAAGAGAAAAGCTACGTGAATTTTGGTGCTTAGAACGACAGCACACATATGTTTCCCTATACTGACATAGGGAAGATAAAATATATAAACATTTGCAACGCTAGGAACAAACAAAGAAAGAAAATCCTATAGGAGCCTAAAGAATCAAACTATCACTACAAGAAAATGCGGCGTTAGTGGAGGATGAATCCGTCGCTAAGCTTAGCGACGGAAATGTATTTTGCTTGCAATTAGCAATGAATTTACGACGGAAAAAATTATTTGTCAACTCTTTCATGCTAACCTATTAGCGACGGATTTTGCAGCGTATTAGCAACAGAAATTTTAAATTAAAATAAAATAAATTTTGAAATTTCGTCTCCAATTCCTGGCAAATTAGCAATGGATTAGCGACGGTTTTTTAATATTCTAATTATATATTTTTTATCAAAATTTTTTATTTCAATTTAAATTTTTTGTCACAAAATCCATCGCTAATTTGTGAGAGATTAGCGACGGAATTTCAGAAATTTTTTATTTCAATTTAAATTTTCTGTAGCTAATCCGTTGCTAATTAGCGATGGATATTGAATTTCTAAAGTATTTAAATTTTAATGTTCCGTCACTAATCCATTGCTATTTTTTGAAAAAAATTTAATAAACCGTCACTAATTATTTATTTTTTAAACATTATTTTAAATAATTATATACGATTGTAGTGTAAAAATTCAAAAATTAAGACCTCACTAGTAGAGACCCCCGCGCTACGTGCGAGGTTTGATTGGTGATCTAGTTATGTTAATTGAAAATTGATAAGGAAGAGATACTAGACGCAGTTAATGCAAGAATAGGAAAAGATCATAGTTGCATTCTCAGAGACAACAAATGTGGCTTTAATTAATTGAATAACATACACTTCAAAATACAAATAAGAATAATGATAGTCGAAAGGATAAAGGAGGAAGCAATGCAGTTCTAGAAACAATGTAGTTGCTTTATTACTTCTGGAAGAAAAAAAATGGAGCCATAAATCATGCCATATCCACGTGACTTTCATAATAAATATTAGGACGCTTGAAGTATGATTTCAGCCCAAAAAGTTATGCAGACTCAAGGACTCTATCACATCCTTCTGAAACCTGCATCAAAGTGCTTAAGTGGTTCAACATTACTTCCACACATATTCACTTAAACTTAATAATCATAACAGAAAGAGTTACTCCTGGAGAAAGAAACTCGGGAAGAGAAAAAATTATATATAACTGCTGAAATCTAAAATGTAAGAACTGTATTGTCAAGTAGCAAGCAACAAAAGAAACCAAATAGAGGAGCATTTTTTAAAAAAAATATTATATCGGCATCCATATATTATCTGTGATGTTGAACAACCAAAACCAAAATAGAAACCTAAGCTTTGATTTGTAAAGAGCACGAAGGCACTTACTTGGGAACCGCATTTGCACTCAGAAACATTAGCAAAAGCAATGACATGGGAAAATGCTTAAATATGCGGCTTCGTCTCAGAAGATCTTAAAACATTCATTTTTCCAGCAACCTTTTGGAGCTTGGAGCTCGATCATAAACCAAACAACAATCAATAGAAATGGAACTACTGGATGAATGAAGCTTGAATCTTTTGTTCATAATTCCTAAATTGAACTCACTGAAGGTTCCCATACGACAACCAAGAAAGTTTTCTAAATTGAAAATTAGGGTAATAAGGGTAATCATGTGGGCTGGGTAGGTAACCAAGTAAAAAATTGGGTGAATATGGTTAAAAAGGTATTATAGGTCCTAGAGGCATGCGGAGGTAAGAGATGGCTAGCAAGGAGCAATATACCTGTAAGGCCTAAGAGGTGGGGTGAATTAGGTCTTTGGCTAATTATCGAAATCTTTTTTCCTTTTTGCAAATCCTTTGCCTTAATAAACGCTATTCTTTAAATTCAAAAACTTCAAGTTATATGTGATTTGATGATTAATACAAGATTATCAAACTATAAGACCACAACCAATTAATCAAGAATTAAGCATAAATAATAATCACAAGTATGTAACCAAGTAAAGCAATAAGAAAATGAACACACGATTATAGTGGTTCGATCTCTCCAAGATCTACATCTACTACCTTGAGTCCACACTCAAGGATTTCAACCAATCCACTATATGCTCAAATTCAACAATTACACAAGAGGCTAACCACACTAGGGTTTTGCACTCACAACCTCTTCTAGTAATTATACAAACAAGGTTCACCCTTCCACAAGGGTTTTATATCTAAAGACAACCTCAAGACTAATCTAATCCAAGGCTTACCCTCACACGGGTTTTACACTACAACCTTGATTAATCTAGTCTATGGCTCACCCTAACACAAAAGGGTTTTATGTCACAAGATAACCTTGCAAATGAGCTAGTAGAAAACACAATTAAGATAAGAAAAGAGAGTGTGTAAGATGTTACCCCTTTGTTGGTAGATGATTACACAATGTTTCACCTTCACACTTTGTTGCCTTTGGAATCTTGAATTTCAATCTTTGAGCACAAGGCAATTTGAGAACTTTTCAATTCAATTTGATGTAAAACAAGTTGGATAATGTAAGATTTGTTAAGTTCAAAGTTATACTAAAAAATCTGGAGTTTATGGCTTTTATAGAATTCAAAAATCAGTTTAAACAGCCATAAACGGCTAGTAACGGCTATTTTCAGAAAATATTGTTCATGTGAATAGAGGTACTGTTCATGCACTGTTCATGCACTATTCACAAAATTCGGACGACTGAATTTTCCAGCTTCGTCCGAATCTTCGTCCGAATTTCTCTGGAAGAATAGTAAACGGTTCAAATGAATAGTAGTACTGTTCATGTGAATAGTATACTATTCATGCGTTGTTCACTGTTCATCGTGTCACTATTCATGCGTTCTTCACTGTTCACATTGTTACTATTCATGCGTTGTGCACTGTTCATATTGTTACTATTCATGTGTTGTTCACTGTTCACAGAGTTACTATTCATGCGTTGTTCACTGTTCACAGTGCAGAAAAAAAATTCTTCACAAAATTCTGATGACCGAATTTCTTCTGCATGCGTCCGAATCTTCTTCCGAATTTTTAAAACTTTGTCAAAACATATCCAAATCATTTCAAACAAGTTGAAAACATTCTAGCCTTAAAGATAAGTCATTAAAGACCTTTTATGTGAAAAAACTATTTATGAAAACTTGATAATTTAGGTAAGTTCAAAACTATTGAAACCATTTAAATCAAGTTTTGTGCTCTCAATTGCAACTCATAGATTCCAAGACTTAAGAGTGTAGGGTTTACAATATTTACCTATTAACCACATGTCACCTACAATTCATGTCTTCAAAGCCTTCATTAATCTTGAACAAACTCTTCAATCTTTAATCACTTTGACATATTTGAGTTGTTCATGCATTGCTAGCTCCAAGGCAATGAGACTTCATACTTCTTAATCCAACAATCCTATCACACAAATGACATGCATATTAGTCCTCATCAATATTTGTCATTAATCAAAACTACATGATTTGTCCTTAGGGCTAACAATACCTTGAAGATTTCAGCAATAGAGAAACTTGTAAATCGGATGCATCAAGCAGAATGGCTCATGTTTCTACCAAAAGCTATTCCGGTATATACCTCATCAATGGCTATAAGATTCAACAGGCCTCTAGAATGGATAGCACAATCACGTGCATAGAGAATTATTTCCCATGAAATCTTAAGCATTACAGAAACTATAGCAGCATTCTTTTCTGGTAGCAATTAGAATTCCATTCAAAATCCATTTTTTGAGCGGATCCATCAAAACCATTCTTTTAGAGAACAGAGAGATTTCCTTCTAAGGAACTGGACCTCACATGCTTACACATAGAGAGTCCACACTGGGATCCAACCAATAAGGTATAAGACAAAAGTTGGAATAAGACAAAAGCAGTTCCTTCCTACATGAAAGGCCAAAGAAAAATCTGCATTATTAATTTCACTACTGGAGATCTTAAAAAAGAAAAGGGAAACTTTAAAGACCACAAATCTATGAATTTTAGACGTGGAAGCATTAAAGTGGATGTAAAATTTAAAGGATTTTTGTAATAATCAAATTGTAAATTAATCTTTCATTTTTAAAAAGTCCCTAATAAGAATCATTCAAAAAGTTTTGAAAGAATATCTAAAACTCAACAATATTTCTTGTAGACCAATCACCAAAGCAAATCTATAGGCATGCAGATTAATCCTCTGCTGGCATTGAATACTGGATATGGGATTGTAAAATAATGAGCTTAAAAAAAACAATCCACATAATCCACATAGAGAAGTATCACAAGTGTTACCTGAAGTTTATCAGGTTACTGAACAATTTTGGATTGTAAACTCCCATTTTCTTGTACACTTTGTACCAAGGCAAACTGAGCATTTGTAATCTAAGATAAA
This sequence comes from Rauvolfia tetraphylla, assembly GCA_030512225.1. NCBI lineage: Eukaryota > Viridiplantae > Streptophyta > Magnoliopsida > Gentianales > Apocynaceae > Rauvolfia > Rauvolfia tetraphylla. The sequence continues at coordinate 1,977,744 of JAJQKT010000053.1, forward strand.
AAGAGAAAAAAAGAATTTAAATAAATAATTACAGACAAGCAATAGATATGTTGTGATCAGCAAAGAAGAATCAACAAGCTGACACTTAAGGAAAGAAACAAAAGAAAAAGGCCAAAATACATGTAAAATTCGGATGGGCAGTCGAAAACAAAAAAGGAATAGTCTGATCATGAATATGGATGCATTAATTCATCCAAATTTTGACATGGCTAAAATACTTCAGTACCAACACACAATCCCCAAAAGAATGAAATGATGCGTAGATAATCATATGCAAGATGACATATACATATCACTTTGTAAAATAAGTAAATAATCGCAACTCTTTAACTTTAGCATCAACTTCTTGACAAGTGGCATCTCCCTTTGCATTACTTCATTATGCTCTGCAATATCTCCTTGTAACTGCAAGGCGGATGAGTGAGTGATGCAACAGTGATATATTTTGCCGAGCATTTAATTTAGTCAAGCAGTTTTACCTGAGATATTCTAGTTTCAAATTGTTGTTTTTGCTTTTCAAAAATGGTCAACTCGTCCACAATAGGTGAAAAGAAAAGAAAAAAACACACAAAAAAACAAAAAAAAAGAAAAGAGGTGAAAACACAACAATCTAAGCCGGTAAAAGCACACAAAAATGGTGGACTGCACGGCGGAGAGTGGGAGGTCGGTGACTTCCCGGCAGGAGTCGGAGATGGCGAAGTCAGCAAGGGTTAGGGGTTTTGAGGCGGAGGTGGAGGGGGCGGACTCGGTTGTCGGGCTTTTTGTAGATTCGAGAATGACGGAATCGGGCTTAAGTTTAGATTTGAATTGCATAGAATCGGATTCAGGGTCAGCATCGGAGGCTGTTCAACGGCGTTTCTTCTTGTCGGCCATTGGAGTAGCTGGGTTTACAGCGAAATAGGACCAATGCCCCTTCAACCCCTTAATAAAAAAAATATAATATGTTACATTACACTAATATATCATATATATATTATAATATATTTTTTCCTGACATATGAATGATATATGCTATACATACATGTTAAATTTATGAATCATACATGTATGATATCAAAAACACAATGTACATTTAATTAGAATAACTATTTATGATACAAAGATATAATATAGAGAAAAAGTAGCGATTATCCAAAGATCTACATCACCCATGAAATATAAAATCAAAATTAATATAAGAAACATTTAGTAAAATATTAACAACGGAATAGGGATTGGATAACTGTTCATGCACTATTCACAAAATTCGGACGATCGAATTTTCCAGCTTCGTCCGAATCTTTGTCCGAATTTCTCTGGAAGAATAGTAAACAGTTCAAATGAATAGTGTACTGTTCATGTGAATAGTATACTATTCACGCGTTGTTCACTGTTCATCGTGTCACTATTCATGCGTTCTTCACTGTTCACATTGTTACTATTCATGCGTTGTGTACTGTTCATATTGTTACTATTCATGCGTTGTTCACTGTTCACAGTGTTACTATTCATGCATTGTTCACTGTTCACAGTGCAGAATAATAATTCTTCACAAAATTCGGACCACCGAATTTCTTCTGCATGCGTCCGAATCTTCTTTCGAATTTTTAAAACTTTGTCAAAACATATCCAAATCATTTCAAATAAGTTAGAAAACATTCTAGCCTTAAAGATAAGTCATTAAAGACCTTTTATGTGCAAAAACCATTTATGAAAACTTGATAATTTAGGTAATTTCAAAACCATTGAAACCATTTAAATCAAGTTTTGTGCTCTCAATTGCAACTCATAGATTCCAAGACTTAAGAGTGTAGGGTTTACAATATTTACCTATTAACCACATGTCACCTACAATTCATGTCTTCAAAGCCTTCATTAATCTTTAACAAACTCTTCAATCTTTAATCACTTTGACATATTTGAGTTGTTCATGCATTGCTAGCTCCAAGGCAATGAGACTTCATACTTCTTAATCCAACAATCCTATCACACAAATGACATGCATATTAGTCCTCATCAATATTTGTCATTAATCAAAACTACATGATTTGCCCTTAGGGCTAACAATCTCCCCCTTTTTGATGATGACAAACTTTGATGCAAAATGTGATGGATTTAAACAATGTAGTACAAAGAAGTATTAATGTCAATGATAGAAAATAACCAATTTAGCAAATTGACATACAAAAGGCTCAATATGAGCCTATGACCCAACCAACCTCCATTTGCCTCCTTCCTTCCAACAACATATAGAAGATATAGCATTTAAGTATTTAGAAAACTTCTAAGAGAGGTATTAAAGGTCATAAAAGATTAATATTGCTCCCCCTTAGATTGTGCTCATTTTTCAACAAGTTTGGACTTGAAATGCTATGCATCCGAATTTTGACATATCAAGTCCGAATTTTAAAATAAGTAAAATGAAAGCTGCAAATTTTGTAAATAAGCTTTCCTAAGGTTGTTCAAACATATTAGAGAAGATTAAAACATATTTGAATCAATTTGAACAACAAATGAGCACATTTTGACAATACAATATGGATGCATCCGAATTTTAGAACATGCATCCGAATTTTGACATTCCAAGTCCAAATTGCAATAAATTCAAATGAAAGTTTAATGTGAAATAAATCTTTCCTAGGGTTGTTCAAACATAATGGAAGAGATTAAAACATGTTTGAATCAATTTGAACAACAAAAGAGCACATTTTGGCAACAAAATATGCCTGCATCCGAATTTTAAGATATCAAATCCAAAATGTAAAATATGTGAGATAACAACTTTAATTTTTGAAAATAAGCTTTTCTAAGATTGTTCAAATATGATAGGAAGGATTAAGACAGTTTTTAAACAATTTGAACAACAGAAAAACATTTTTGGCAAGAAAGCTTGGATGCATCTGAATTTTTGGTTTGCATCCGAATTTCAAGTCCAAATTTTTGGTAGCAAGTTTGAAAAGGTGATTTTGCATTCTCAAATGAACTATAGAAGTACTAAAATATGTATAGCTACAATAGCACTCATTTTAGCTTTGCAAAACCACAAAACTAATGCATTCAATTGTAGGTCAAGTCAAGAACCAAGTTCAAGATTTTAATCTCAACTTAACCATATTCCAAAAACTCAGAAAATAACCAAAACCTCACATAGTATAACATAGTCAATTTAAACTTCAATTGCAGCCATATATTTTCACAAAACACATTCATTTTACATTTCAACCTATAGCACATATACATAGCACATTTACAGCAAGCACATAGCATATAGCACATCTTGCAAATCAACATTCTTTCTTCCCCTTGACATATGCATGGATTTTCGTAAAATTCACACATTTTCTATTCATGCATGAGGAATTCCACTGCTATTTCACATTTTCACACATTTTGTCATCCCATTTCTTCTCCCCCTTTGTCATCACTCAAAGATGGGGGTTAATGAAAATGAGACAACATGTATCACATATAAGCAAAGTATATTGATCAACTCTCATTAACAGTATAGTTCTAGTCAAATAATTATCATGCTAACAGCAATAATCATTATGTAGCATCTCAACAATAATAAATCAACTTCTTCTCTCCCTTTTTTATCAGCAATTAAACTTGGGGTGAGAGTACTTGGACAACAAAAGTGAAACAAAGAAGCTCTTATCACAAAGATTTCACATATTGAGCTTCAAAGCACTATAATGACTAGAAAGGCACAAGTACATTTCAATGTTAAATCATAACATGTGCATTAAGGCATAAAATAAAATAAGCAACAAAATAGAGTTTAGGGATAGAAAGGCTTAGTCTTGGATGCGCTTCGTGGTCTTCACTTCCAAATTTGTTTGTTATGATGGCCATGTCTCCCTTGAGCTCTATATGATGGGGTCCTTCATTTGTTGACTCCTTGCTCGTGTAGTTCTGCTTTGGAAAGCTACCAATTTGAGAGGGTCTTTGGATCTTCTTTCTTTGAACCATATTTTCCTCTCTTGGCTGAAGGATATTGGTGATGGATTTGTGCTTTGACTTTGTTAAACTTCCTTCACCTCCTTCTTCTTGCTTGTTCTCTTGGGCTTTATAGGAACTTGCACAATTTAAAACCACTTGAGAAATCTTTCTCAAGTCTTCTTCCATATTCTTGACTCTAGCTTCTAAACCATCAAATTTGCCAAGAATTATCAGAGCAAAAGACTTGAAGAATTTGTCCATCTTCTTCATTTTTCTCTACATGGTTGTTCAATGTCTCTTGAAACACCTTGGCAACTCTTCAAATAGTCTTCTTTTGTGGAAGGTTGCTCCCCCTCACTAGATGAGTCATGTTTCATTTTAATTTCCTTTCTCTAGCAAGGATTTCCTCTTCATCCTCTTATTCTTCATCATTTTCTTCTTCCTTCTTTTTCATTACTTTCTTCCTCCTTTTCTTCATCATTTGCTAGCATCTCTTCTATCACCCTTAGAGGAGTTTTTCTTCTAGGCCTTCATACATTTTCATCATCAAGTATTCAAGGAATTCTCTTTAGTGAGTTGTTGGTGTAGACTTCTTCACTCTTTATTGGTCAACTACTACAAGACAATTGCACTTGGAGATACTTGAAAACCTTGGTAAACAATTTGCTATGTGGCAAAGCCTTACGTTCGGTTCTTCTAGCTGCCATTATATTCTTTAGCACTATATATCCAAAATTCATTTTTCTTTTCTTATGCATGGCTAGCATAATTACAGCATACATATTATCAACATAAGATTTGTTCCCAAAGTATGCAATAATCAAGGTAGTAAGCATAGTTGATAAACTTATGGATGCTTATACCTTAACTTGATTCTTAAAAGTGCCATCCTTGGTTTGCTTGATTTGTGGGCCAAGAAAGAAATTGAGTTTTCCTATCATGCTCATTTCAAATTTACTTTTCATTAACTTGGAAAACACATCACAAAGTGAAGTATTAGAAACACCAAAAATTGTATCATAAATTTGGACAACTTATAGATCATTGTTACAAGAGGTTTTTTTATGAAAATAGTAGTGTTAACATTTCCTCTTGAAAATTCTTTTGAAAGAAGAAAACTACTCAACCTTTCACACTAAATTGTAAAAGCTGGTTTTAAACCATTCAAAACTTAGTATAGTTTGAAAATATGATTAGGAAACTTTTCATGAGCAAAACCGGGTGATTGTTCCACATAAACCACTTCCTCAATAAAACTATTTAGAAAAGTCCTTTTGACATTCATTTTAAATAACTTAAAGCAAGTATAAGTCAAAAGCATTCGGAACAAGAGTTTCATCATAATCAATTCCCTCTTCTTGATTGAATCCTTAGGCAACAAGTCTAACCTTGTTTCTAACAACTTCTACGGATTCAATAAGTTTATTTCTAAAAACCATTTAGTTCCAATAATGGAATGATCATGAGATTTAGGAATATCCAAAATTTTGTATCCGAACTTATTTAATTCCTCTTGCATAGCAATAATCAAAAAATCATCACACAAGGCATCATCAATACTTTTAGGCTCATATGCAATAAGAGAATAAAGTTATTGATAAAATACCGCCTTATTTTTACTCCTTGGAAGATATCACCAAAGATTTGCTCCTTAGGGTGGCCTCTTGGATATCTTAAGTTCTTTGGGAGCTCTTGGTCACCACTAGGTTGGTCATCTTGAATCATTTCTTACTCATTGGTATGATTCTCCAAATTTGGTGCTTGAAGATGGGTTTGATTGTCATTCATAGATGTACCTACATCATCTTCATCTTTTCTTTCCCAAGTGAATGTAAGATTCATCAAAATAAACATGAATGGTTTCCTCATCATATAAGGTTCTTTTCATTATAAACTCTATAGGCCTTTTTGTAAGAAGAATAGCTAAGAGATATATCAATATCCATTTTTCTACCAAATTTAAGTAAGTTGTCACAAGTCTTTAAGATAAGACATTAACCAATCATTTTAAACTATGCAATTTGAGTCGTTCTATAAAAAAGACGTTTTTCTTCAAAATGATCTTGAGAGAATTTTATTTATCATAGCATGTGATGTTTATGACTTTGGACCGGAAATATTTTTGAAGAAGAATTTTCACAAAGCATGGACCTAGCCAATTTTTACAAAGTTCAAATTTTCTTTTCAATAACACCATTTTATTGTGAAGTTTTTGCAGTTGAAACAATTATATGAAATTCAATTTTCAAAGCAAATTTTGTAAAGACTTTGTTGTAAAATTCTCCCATTGACACTTGTAATAGAAATCAATTGCACTCAAGGGAGGTTTGAACCTTTTTCAGTAGTTTTTCAAGATATGAAACACTTCATCTTTTTGAGCAAAGAAGAATGCTAAAGTGAATATTGAGAAATCATCAACTACTAGTAAAGCATACTTCAAGTCATCAATACTAGAGTTCCTTATAAGTCCAAATCAATCCATATGAACATGCTCAAGATGTTTTGAGGTCTAAATGAATTTTCATGTGTTTGAAAGATTCTTTTGTTTGTTTTCCATATGGACAAGTATCTCAAAAACAATTTTCTCAAAACACATTTTTAGCAATCCTCTAACTAAACCTTGATAGGAAGGTTTGTTCAACAAATCCATGCTCACGTGACCAAATCTTCTGCCAAGAAAATACATTATCATAAGCCACAATACATTCATGATTATCAAGATAAAACACACATTGAAACATTTTGTGAGTAATTGACCAAAATCACAAAATATCATTTTGTCATACAAATTCGGACGACCGAACTTATGGTCTTCAAGTCCGAATATTTTGTAAAGTTTCATAAAGATGTTTTTAACCAAGCAAATGCATAGATATTCACTCATAGATATTTTAATCATTTCATGATGACATATAATCAATTTCAAGAACATATAAACCATGAATTCAATCTCATATCATCAATGTTACCTAATCAACTTTAGAGAAACAATTTACAAGTCATGGTTGGTAAATTTTCAAATCTTAACAAAAGGGATTCTCAAATGAAACTTTGCATGTTGGCATTTAACTTCTTATTCATTGTCACACAATTGGATAATGATAAGCAAGTTATAGTACAAATAAGCAATAAGCAACATTTGTTTAAAAAGAAGAGAGGAACCTTTACCAACATTTGTTACTCCAAGAATTCTTCCTTTCTTCTTGTCTCAAAAACAAATCCTTCATAGGTTGCTTTGACCTTGCTTATGAATGTTGTGCTTTCCTTTATTCTTTAAGCCAACATCATCAATGTACCGCTTAGTGGTGCTTGAGTTTGAATTAAAGTGTACCTGCAATAAAGGAGAGGAAGTATCCTTTGGTACCCATACTTTCTTGGGTCCATGGGGGTTAGTAATAATTCCCTTAATTCTCCAAATAGTTTTAACACCATTTTCTATTTTTCTTTTAACGAAGCACCTAATGGCTTTGTGTCCATGTTTTCCACAATATGTACAACAAGTATGAGACATGGAAGTAGAAGTAGCTCTAACAAAGAAGTTGTTATGTTTAGGCACATTATTGACATAATTGTAACCAAGACTATTTTTGACAAGAGAAGATCTTTGAGATCCAAGTAGTTTGTCAAGATTGTCTCTTCCATTTGTAAATTCTTCAACACATAATGTAAGATCATCAACTTTCTTTTTCAAAATTTCATGATCACTAAGCATTTTTTCAAGAGAAGAAACTTTTGTACAAAGAGATTTATTTTCAAGAGATATGTTATGTAAAGAAACATTCAAAACTTCTTTTTCAATATTTAAACAATCAATAGATTCAAGAAGTTTTTTGTTCTCACAAAATAATTTTGAATTTTCATTCAATAACTCATTAATTTTGAGTTTCATTTCCTTATTCTTTTTCGAAGCCTTTTTTAATTCTCCATACATCTCAACAAGTAATTCACTAGGATCATCAATATCATCATCATAAGAAGTAGAGGTAGAAGGAGTGGATTGTACCTCATCATTTATTGCCATGAAGCACACATTTGCTATTTCTTCTTCATGAGTGATTTGAAGTAGCATCCACATTTCATGAGCGGAATCACATTCCATCACTCTATTGTATTCATTGACGACCAAGGCACAACAAAGAATGTTCATTGCTTGGTAGTTTAATGTCATCTTTCTTGAATCGCTCTCATCATACTCATCCATAGGCTTTGGTTCCCTTGTAACTCCATCGGCTTTCAATCTCAATGGCACATAGGGACCTTTCTCAATAATATTCCACAATTCATAGTTAATAGAACAAATATATATCTCAATCCTAGACTTCCAAAAAGTATAATTAGAACCATCAAACAATGGAGGTCTAGTAGTGGAGGAACCTTCCGTATAAGGTAAATTTGATGAACTAGCCATATGATCTTTACTTCTAGGTTGTTAGACCTTAAAAAGAAGACCTTGCTCTGAGACCAATTGTAAGACCTAAGAGGGGGGGGGGGGTGAATTAGGTCTTTGGCTAATTATCGAAATCTTTTTTCCTTTTTGCAAATCCTTTGCCTTAATAAACGCTCTTCTTTAAATTCAAAAACTTCAAGTTATATGTGATTTGATGATTAATACAAGATTATCAAACTATAAGACCACAACCAATTAATCAAGAACTAAGCATAAATAATAATCACAAGTATGTAACCAAGTAAAGCAATAAGAAAATGAACACACGATTTATAGTGGTTCGATCTCTCCAAGATCTACATCCACTACCTTGAGTCCACACTCAAGGATTTCAACCAATCCACTATATGCTTAAATTCAACAATTACACAAGAGGCTAACCACACTATGGTTTTGCACTCACAACCTCTTCTAGTAATTATACAAACAAGGTTCACCCTTCCACAAGGGTTTTATATCTAAAGACAACCTCAAGACTAATCTAATCCAAGGCTTACCCTCACACGGGTTTTACACTACAACCTTGATTAATCTAGTCTATGGCTCACCCTAACACAAAAGGGTTTTATGTCACAAGATAACCTTGCAAATGAGCTAGTAGAAAGCACAATTAAGATAAGAAAAGAGAGTGTGTAAGATGTTACCACTTTGTTGGTAGATGATTACACAATGTTTCACCTTCACACTTTGTTGCCTTTGGAATCTTGAATTTCAATCTTTGATCACAAGGCAATTTGAGAGCTTTTCAATTCAATTTATGTAAAACAAGTTGGATAATGTAAGATTTGTTAAGTTCAAAGTTATACTAAAAAATCTGGAGTTTATGGCTTTTATAGAATTCAAAAATCAGTTTAAACAGCCATAAAACGGTTAGTAACGGATATTTTCAGAAAATACTGTTCATGTGAATAGTTATACTGTTCATGCACTATTCTTGCACCGGTCACAAAAATTCGGACGACCGAATTTTCCAGTTTCGTCCGAATCTTCGTCCGAATTTCTCTGGAAGAATAGTAAACGGTTCAAATGAATAGTGTACTGTTCATGTGAATAGTATACTATTCATGCGTTGTTCACTGTTCATCGTGTCACTATTCATGCGTTCTTCACTGTTCACATTGTTACTATTCATGCGTTGTGCACTGTTCATATTGTTACTATTCATGTGTTGTTCACTGTTCACAGTGTTACTATTCATGCGTTGTTCACTGTTCACAGTGCAGAAAAAAAATTCTTCACAAAATTCTGACGACCGAATTTCTTCTGCATGCGTCCGAATCTTCTTTCGAATTTTTAAAACTTTGTCAAAACATATCCAAATCATTTCAAACAAGTTGGAAACATTCTAGCCTTAAAGATAAGTCATTAAAGACCTTTTATGTGAAAAAACTATTTATGAAAACTTGATAATTTAGGTAAGTTCAAAACCATTGAAACCATTTAAATCAAGTTTTGTGCTCTCAATTGCAACTCATAGATTCCAAGACTTAAGAGTGTAGGGTTTACAATATTTACCTATTAACCACATGTCACCTACACTTCATGTCTTCAAAGCCTTCATTAATCTTGAACAAACTCTTCAATCTTTAATCACTTTGACATATTTGAGTTGTTCATGCATTGCTAGCTCCAAGGCAATGAGACTTCATACTTCTTAATCCAACAATCCTATCACACAAATGACATGCATATTAGTCCTCATCAATATTTGTCATTAATCAAAACTACATGATTTGCCCTTAGGGCTAACAATACCTTGAAGATTTCAGCAATAGAGAAACTTGTAAATCGGATGCATCAAGCAGAATGGCTCATGTTTCTACCAAAAGCTATTCCGGTATATACCTCATCAATGGCTATAAGATTCAACAGGCCTCTAGAATGGATAGCACAATCACGTGCATAGAGAATTATTTCCCATGAAATCTTAAGCATTACAGAAACTATAGCAACATTCTTTTCTGGTAGCAATTAGAATTCCATTCAAAATCCATTTTTTGAGCGGATCCATCAAAACCATTCTTTTAGAGAACAGAGAGATTTCCTTCTAAGGAACTGGACCTCACATGCTTACACATAGAGAGTCCACACTGGGATCCAACCAATAAGGTATAAGACAAAAGTTGGAATAAGACAAAAGCAGTTCCTTCCTACATGAAAGGCCAAAGAAAAATCTGCATTATTAATTTCACTACTGGAGATCTTAAAAAAGAAAAGGGAAACTTTAAAGACCACAAATCTATGAATTTTAGACGTGGAAGCATTAAAGTGGATGTAAAATTTAAAGGATTTTTGTAATAATCAAATTGTAAATTAATCTTTCATTTTTAAAAAGTCCCTAATAAGAATCATTCAAAAAGTTTTGAAAGAATATCTAAAACTCAACAATATTTCTTGTAGACCAATCACCAAAGCAAATCTATAGGCATGCAGATTAATCCTCTGCTGGCATTGAATACTGGATATGGGATTGTAAAATAATGAGCTTAAAAAAAACAATCCACATAATCCACATAGAGAAGTATCACAAGTGTTACCTGAAGTTTATCAGGTTACTGAACAATTTTGGATTGTAAACTCCCATTTTCTTGTACACTTTGTACCAAGGCAAACTGAGCATTTGTAATCTAAGATAAAAAGAGAAAAAAAGAATTTAAATAAATAATTACAGACAAGCAATAGATATGTTGTGATCAGCAAAGAAGAATCAACAAGCTGACACTTAAAGAAAGAAACAAAAGAAAAAGGCCAAAATACATGTAAAATTCGGATGGGCAGTCGAAAACAAAAAAGGAATAGTCTGATCATGAATATGGATGCATTAATTCATCCAAATTTTGACATGGCTAAAATACTCCAGTACCAACACACAATCCCCAATAGAATGAAATGATGCCTAGATAATCATATGCAAGATGACATATACATATCACTTTGTAAAATAAGTAAATAGTCGCAACTCTTTAACTTTAGCATCAACTTCTTGACAAGTGGCATCTCCCTTTGCCTTACTTCATTATGCTCTGTAATATCTCCTTGTAACTGCAAGGCGGATGAGTGAGTGATGCAACAGTGATATATTTTGCCGAGCATTTAATTTAGTCAAGCAGTTTTACCTGAGATATTCTAGTTTCAAATTGTTGTTTTTGCTTTTCAAAAATGGTCAACTCGTCCACAATAGGTGAAAAGAAAAGAAAAAAACACACAAAAAAACAAAAAAAAAATAAAAGAGGTGAAAACACAACAATCTAAGCCGGTAAAAGCACACAAAAATGGTGGACTGCACGGCGGAGAGTGGGAGGTCGGTGACTTCCCGGCAGGAGTCGGAGATGGCGAAGTCAGCAAGGGTTAGGGGTTTTGAGGAGAAGGTGGAGGGGGCGGACTCGGTTGTCGGGCTTTTTGTAGATTCGAGAATGACGGAATCGGGCTTAAGTTTAGATTTGAATTGCATAGAATCGGATTCAGGGTCAGCATCGGAGGCTGTTCAGCGGCGTTTCTTCTTGTCGGCCATTGGAGTAGCTGGGTTTACAGCGAAATAGGACGAATGCCCCTTCAACCCCTTAATAAAAAAAATATAATATGTTACATTACACTAATATATCATATATATATTATAATATATTTTTTCCTGACATATGAATGATATATGCTATACATACATGTTAAATTTATGAATCATACATGTATGATATCAAAAACACAATGTACATTTAATTAGAATAACTATTTATGATACAAAGATATAATATAGAAAAAAAGTAGCGATTATCCATAGATCTACATCACCCATGAAATATAAAACCAAAATTAATATAAGAAACATTTAGTAAAATATTAACAACGGAATAGGGATTGGATAACTGTAAAAATATTTTTATTCAAATTTAAATAATTTCGTCGCTAATCCCTTGCTAATTAGCAAGGGATTAGCAACACAATGGTGATTGGATAATTCTAAAATATTTCTATTAAAATTTAAATAATTCCGTTGCTAATACTAGCTAATTAGCAAGAGATTAGCAACGAAATGGGGATTGGATAATTGTAAAAATATTTTTATTCAAATTTAAATAATTCCATCGCTAATCCCTCACTCATTAGCAAGGAATTAGCAATGGAATGGGGATTAGATAATTTCAAAACTATTTCAATTAAAATTTAAATAATTTCGTCGCCAATCGCTAATTAGCAAGGGATTAGTAACAGAATGGGGATTGGATAATTTTAAAAAAAAATTTATAATTTAAATAATTCTGTCGCTGATCCCTCACTAATTATCGAGGGATTAGTAACGGAATGGGGATTGGATAATTTTAAAAATATTTTTATAATTTAAATAATTCTGTCGCTAATCCCTCACTAATTCCCTAAAGTTCAGAAGACAATCGGTTAATTAAATACACAGCAATAAGCACACATTCGCCAAAAAATTTAATGGGAAGCGATGCTTGAAACTGTAATGGCCATGCAAGTTCTAAACTATGCCTATATTTTCATTCGAGGATTGTGTAGCGAGTTTTCTATAGGCACTAGAGCATATTCTACTGTTATCTTTATTATAAACTTATATTTTTTTCTTTACAGAAATATGCTTTCTACCGTCTTCATTCTATTTTGAAATGAAGTTTACTAGAATTAAAAAATTCAAGATAAATTCTCCATTCGATTCAAATTTGATAAGTTTTGAGGTAACTTTAATGTAAATGAAGTGAAAAGCTTCACCAACCTTGGTGAACCTCCAAAGGGAGTTTCGCCAAGTATAACTACCTACTCCAAGGCAGGCCCTATCTAGGAGTGAATCATCCTTTTTCTGCGCTAGAGGTGCAATGCAACCTGTAATACCACTATATAATACAAGTATAAATTCTAATAATTTTTAAACAAATAACAGCAAAAAATAATATAAGTTGCACCAGTCGTTCTACAGCAAAAGATTTATATAAAATAGTTTATACAAAATATAATTATTTTTGAAAGATTGAGATCTCTCTGTATACATACTTGTTAGCCCTAAGGGCAAATCATGTAGTTTTGTTTAATGACAAATATTGATGAGGACTAATATGCATGTCATTTGTGTGATAGGATTGTTGGATTAAGAAGTATGAAGTCTCATTGCCTTGGAGCTAGCAATGCAAGAACAACTCTAAGATGCCAAAGTGATTGAAGGTTGAAGAGTTTGTTCAAGATTAATGAAGGCTTTGAAGACATGAAGTGTAGGTGACATGTGGTTAATAGGTAAATATTGTAAACCCTACACTCTTAAGTCTTGGAATCTATGAGTTGCAATTGAGAGCACAAAACTTGATTTAAATGGTTTCAATGGTTTTGAACTTACCTAAATTATCAAGTTTTCATAAATGGTTTTTGCACATAAAAGATCTTTAATGACTTATCTTTGAGGCTAGAATATTTTTCAACTCGTTTGAATTAATTTAAACATGTTTTGATAAAGTTTGAAAAAATCGGATCCAAATTCGGTCATCCTAAATTTTTCTGCACTGTGAACAGTAATACTATTTCACGTGAACAGTAACACTGTTCTCATGAACAGTACCTACTATTCTTCCAGAGAAATTCGGAAGAAAATTCGGACGCATGGAGAAAAATTCGGTCGTCCGAATTTTGTGAAAAGTGCATGAACAGTGACTGTTGTTCACATGAACAGTGCCGACTGTTTTTCCAGAGAAATTCGGACGAAGATTCGGACGAAGGTGAAAAATTTGGTCGTCCGAATTTTTGTGACCGGTGCATGAATAGTGCATGAACAGTACTACTATTCACACGAACATTATTTTCTGAAACTAGCCGTTACTAGTCGTTTTATGCCTGTTTAAACTGATTTTTGAATTCTATAAAAGTCATAAACTCCAGATTTTTTAGAAGAACTTTGAACTTAAGAAATCCTACAAGCTCTAACTTGTTTTACATCAAAATTACTTGAAAAGCTCTCAAATTGCCTTGTGCTCAAAGATTGAAATTCAATATTCCAAAGGCAACAAAGTGTGAAGGTGAAACATTGTGTAATCATCTACCAACAAAGTGGTAACATCTTACACACTCTCTTTTCTTATCTCAATTGTGTTTTATACTAGCTAATTGCAAGGTTATCTTGTGACATAAAACCCTTTTGTGGAAGGGTGAGCCATAGACTAGATTAATCAAGGTTGTAGTGTAAAACCCATGTGAGGGTGAGCCTTGGATTAGATTAGTCTTGAGGTTGTCTTTAGATATAAAATCCTTGTGGAAGGGTGAACCTTACTTGTATAATTACTAGAAGAGGTTGTGAGTGTAAAACCATAGTGTGGTTAGCATCTTATGTAATTGTTGAAATTGAGCATATAGTGGATTGATTGAAATCCTTGAGTGTGGACTCAAGATAGTGGATGTAGATCTTGGAGAGATCGAACCACTATAAATCGTGTGTTCATTTGTTTATAGCTTTACTTGTTTACATACTTATGTTATTATTATTTGTTCTTAGTTGTTGATTGATTGGTTGTGAATTATTGTTTGATCATCATGTCTCAACCATTAAATCACATATAAACTTAGAGTTTGTAAATTTGAAGAAGAGCTTTTATTAAGGCAAAGGATTTGCAAAACAGGAAAAGATTTTACAAATTAGCCAAAGACCTAATTCACCTCCCTCTTAGGTCTTTCAATACTAATTAAATTAATAACCATTTGAAATATTACAATGCATTGCAGACTAAGAATGGCTACAAATGATAGACGCCTCTCTATAAAAATCTTGAAATATAATGAGAGAATAATGAGCTACGAAGCCCATCGAAATTTCTATGTACTTGTACAGTTTGAAAGTAAATATACCGTATTGATTTTATAATATTTTAAAAATATATATAAATTATCATCGACTTTTTATGAGAATAACTTCGTTTAGTACAATAAGATAATCTGATTTAGAAATTGCGTGAAATAGGATGTATTTATATATCTACTTTCAAGTAATAATGATCATTTTGAAAAATAATGGCAAAATCAACAAACACAATTCACACAACTCTTACAAGTCCATACAAGCATATAAAAACTTTCACCGCCCTTCCAATGGCCATCTTACACGCAGCACAAAGGAGCTCTCCATACAACACCTCCCAATGTCCTTCTCACACACGGCGCAAAGGGACTTTCCACACAACATCTCTCAATGGCCTTTTTACAATGGCGTAGAGGGACTCTCCACACAAATCAATAATCTCACTCTACAGGGGAGTCAATTCATATCCCGACGGTAACATTTACACATAATTCACATTTACAACTCATTACCAGCAAATCAATTCTCATGGTTTAGTATATTATATAAATATACAAGCTGAGTCACGGCAAAACGATAACTTATATTAGTAATATATATTTTCACAAAAGCTGAGCCACGACAAAATAACAATTTAAAGTTAACAACATATTTATTCACAAAAGTCGAGTCACGGTAAAATAAATACTTTACTTAACGTAAAATAAATAAATAAAAATATATTAAAATGACATAACTTAAAATGACAAGATTTTGTGGTCCTCAACTTCCACAAGTAAGGTAGAAATCTCACCTCAAGATTTTGTTGTCCTCAATCCAGATGTTTACAATCTTCGGTGTCCTCTTCTGGAAGAGATATCATTGAAGGGTTCACTTCTGCTAAACACTCTTCACTAGAATCACTATCTGATGCAGTTTTCTGGAGATAAATTAATTGATTTGAATATCTCATCGAGATAACACTTTTTTTTTTGCATAAGTAGTTGCTTTAGTGCTTGGACTGCCAACGGCCTTGTGCTTTGGAGCCTATCCTTTAGATAACAGAAGTATCTAATTCTTTGATCAGTTCATTGAAATCCAAAATTACATCTGATAACGTAAGAAATCATTTTTTTGCAGAAGTATTTGTAACATTGAATATGTTGTGTTAATTGCTGCAACTAGTTCTTAATAACACACTTGTTAAATGGACTTTTGTAACTGATTGATAAAAGATCACCATTCCCACCAAACTGGCTTCACCACTTATAGAACAACTTAGAAGGTCTATGTTGTGTTTTGTTGTATATGCCTTTATACATAAGTTTATTTTAATCTTCAACAATTTGTACACAAACGCTAGGCAAGCGCACCTATCTTTTAGATTAGTATAATGGCAAGTACTTCAAATGTCATATCCACGGGGATGGTCAATTAGCATTACTCACTTTCTACTCTATTGTTTAGCCCAACAAATTTGTTTATGAAAATAGTTGAAATAATTACTAGGAAATAAATATAACTTAACTAATTAAACTAGTTTAACTAATCTTTCTTGCAAGAGGAAATTCAATTGAGAAAAAAATACTTGAATGGAAAATCTCCCTAGAATTACCTATGTGATAGAAAAGTCCCCTGGTTGATTTGTTTCCCTTCTAATACTTGGTGAAATTCCAATGATAGAACTCACTCTATCTCTAGATGAAAGTTCTCTACCCTTAGATTAATTAGTTGAAATCTCTTTCTAACTAATTTAACCTAAGAATGCATTTGAATTGGTGAATTTCCAATTAGATTTCTCTAATTGCCCAGAAGGTGTCAATTTCTTGTGTTTGATGAAATTCCTATATTAGATCTCTCTCTATCTCTAGATGAGAGTCCTCTACCCTTAGATTAATTAGTTGAAATCTCTTTCTAACTAATTCAACCTAAGAATGCATTTGGATTAGTGAATTTCCAATTATATTTCTCTAATTATCAAGAAGATATTGAGGTTTCTATCTCTAGTCACCTAAATAATCCCCATTATTTGTGTATGGTCTATTTCACCCTTCCTTTCTCAATTCCAAGTGAAAATTTCCAGATTTTGAATCAATTATCAATCACCCTTCCTTTTTCAATTCCAAGTGACAAAATTCCAGATTTTGAATCAATTTTCAATCACCCTTCCTTTCTCAATTCCAAGTGACAAAATTTCATCAATTATCCACCAAATCAATTCAACCATTCAAACCCACAAACAATCCACAAGAAATTCGAATTCAATCAACCAAGGGAAACAATTCATTCACATAGACAAAATCTAGGGTTCATACCCATTCAAGTATTCAAAAGTTTAGCTCCTCAACATATTACAATTTAAAGAACATAAAGCCATAAAGAAAGAGTAAGAATTGCTCATTTTCATGGTGGAAATCTTCTCTTCTTCAAGGCTGAAATTCGTCACTGTGATGTTGAGAAAATTGCAGGTTTTGTCTTGAATATTCAAGGTGGATGTTCTCCTTCTTCAAAGATTCAATCTTCTCTCTTGATTTCTCTTGCAAAGATGAAGATTTGGTATGGATTTGGGTGTGCTTTCTTGGTGTTTTTGCAGTTTTTCTCCCACTCCCAGCCATCTGTTCTTGTTGCCCTAAAAGAGGTATTTAAATCCCCTTCAAAAGAGAGAGAAAAGAAGCTGAAAACCCACTTCAGATCGGTGCAAACGGCGCTGCTTGCCCCCAGTTTTGGGGCAAGCCTCTGCTGCGCGACTGTGACACTGTTTTGACTTCTAGATGAATTCAGAGCATTAAATCGACTGATCTGGGCCTTGATGTCTTCATAAACGTTGTAAATCTTGATCGTAGATTTCCATAGAGCTTTGAATCACTTCAATAGGATATCTAGAACGCATGATATGAGCGTTATACCAAACTGTGCCAAAACTGAAACACAATGCAGAACACTTGACTTTAAAGCATAAGCAAGGCACCAAAATGAACTCAGATTTCCATAAAGTTTACTATTCTGAAAACGTCAGAGTGTCCTCTATAAATATCTAGAAGATTACATTCGAATTTGAAATCTCTATAGAGGTGAAAATCCCACTTGAAAATTATCTACCAGACTATTTTGTCCTGAATTTCTCTATTTTTATTCATTGTGTAAAATCTCTTTATTTGCTTCATTTAATTCCAAATCTTCAATAAACTCACCCAAAGCAAATAGGAGATAAAAGGAGTTTAAATGGTGATTAAAACACCAAAATTTAACAGAATTTAAGCTCGTAAAAGATTATTATATGAAGCACAAATATGGAATATCAAACTCCCCCACACTTAGACATTACTTGTCCTCAAGCAATACTTCAAAACAACTAAGAAATTTGAACAATAGTCCACAAGAAATAAAAAGTGTTTTAAAGCATTACAAAGGACTGCAAAACAGAGAAGGTATTACTTCTTGATAAATCTTGAGCAATCTACACAGTCAATCTAAAAGTCATTCCAAATACCCATCACAAAGATTAAACAATCACCCCTTGTTTCATAATGCAAGCAACGAATCCGTGTGTGTGTGTGTCCAACCAATGCAATTGCTCAACAATTAGAAGAGTGAATTTCACATTATTGGCTAAGGAATTCTCATCAAGAAAGCATAATACACCATAAGCCCGGCATTCACAAAACCTCTCCACTAAGACAGTAACCAAAATTTAACCTTTATAGGTAGGACTTTCAAGCTTATAACTTTAGGCTCAGGGAAAGTTTAAGGTGCCAAATGAAAGGTACGGAGTTCAAAGTCAAAGAAATGAGAGCTAAAGAGAAAGGAATGGGACATAAAACAAAAGTAATAACCCTTATTAGCCACAAGGAATATCACCATTCCCATTTATTAAACTACAAACTCCCATTCTCTACAAGCTCCCCTCACCCTACAATTCAACAAACTTGCACCAAATCATAATTCAAACCACAACTTTTCCTTCACCATCTATCTTTGTCAACCACAAGTTTATACCTCAATGATAACAAAATTCAAAACAATAATGTAACTATATATAATTCTTGAAGGCATCAATAAATGTATAAGCCTTCAAAGTAATAAACATATATAACTTTTTTTTTTCAATCTTTCTCTTTTTTTCCTTTTTTTAGGTATATTTCAATTCCCGATCAAATAAAGAAATTTCATCTCCCTTTTTCTTTGAAAAACTCAACCCATAGAGCCATTTTTCTATCATCTTCCCCTCCACCCTTTGTTTCGCTTTCCACAATACTCTTTCATGACTTAAGGGTAAAAATACATTTAGCTCTCACAAAGAAGTTTAAAATATAAAGAGTGGATTTTAAAATTTGAAAGAATGAAGAATCAAGAATATAGATTGAAAATTTTATGCACATAG
Organism: Rauvolfia tetraphylla; assembly: GCA_030512225.1. Taxonomy (NCBI): domain Eukaryota; kingdom Viridiplantae; phylum Streptophyta; class Magnoliopsida; order Gentianales; family Apocynaceae; genus Rauvolfia; species Rauvolfia tetraphylla. The sequence goes on from JAJQKT010000053.1 coordinate 1,997,256, forward strand.
GCTTCAAGAAAGGGTACTACGGATAAAAATAAAGAGAGGATGACTAGAAAGGCTCAATCGGGACAAAGAAGGGCTATTACCATCATTTCAAGATCAAACTAAGGTTACTTATTCATTTCGCCTCAAAGCAAGTGAATGCGAGTTCTAAGGTAAAAGTTATGTTGAATTCTAAAGCCAATAACACAAGATTCAACTCTGTAATCTTCACAACAAAAGCAAAGTGGAAATGTGCTTAAAAGATGAATTCCATGCAAGCAAAGAATACAAGGGGTGGTTACTTAATCTAAGTTTAAGATACTAGTTATGACCTTTAGAACGATTGTATAACTACTCTTTGAGAAAAGATAAAACCTGCAAGTTTTAAGATATCTTGAAGATTCTAAACATAAAAGCAGGAAAATTCAACCAAAATCATGAAAATAGTCTATACTACTAAAGCCAACTCCCCCACACTTAAAACAACGTTGTCTGCAATGTTGGGGAAGAAACTCAACACCAAATAACCAAACACAGAAATGGTGAAAAACATGGCTTGAAAAAAAAATGAAATCAAACTAGAAATAATGACATAAGGAAAACAGAAGTATAAAAACATAGCAATAAAGGAAATAAATAAAAGGAAAAAAATAGAAAAGAAAGAACACCCCTTCATTCATAGATTGCCTGGCTCCACCACTCGAGCATGGGCTGAAGAAGCGTTATGTGAGACTAGACAAAACCAGTACATTGATGGCCCAAAATTTGTTGTTGCTCAAGAATTTGTTGTTGGGCTATATCGTGGTTTTCTTCGGCATGCTTTCTTTTTCAAAATCAACCATTAAGAGAAACTAGTTTACCAATATGAAAATACAAATATCACAAAGAACGTTACAAGTAATACACAAAAATAAAAAATAAAAAGTGCAAATTGGCTAAACAGAAAAAAAAACAATTATCATTAAAATTTAAAACAAAGGCTAATTAACTCTTAACATGCTAAGTAACAAAATTAAACAAACTAACCACTAAATTAGAGAAAGGAAGTCCATAGTAACCTAATGGAGTGCAAAGTAATAAAGAAAATCACAAATTTAACGAGTAAGTTTCATTGTGGCATTTAATCAAACACATGGTAGGCATAGAAGAAAGCAAGAAAGAATCGACAAAAAATGGGGAAGAAAAAGAAAATTTTTTTTGATGTGAACAGTAACCCCTATAAACAGTACCCCCAGTGTGAACAGTGTAACGGCGCCGCTTGGTCCGCAGTAAGCGGCACCGTTTCAACCCAGTCTGCTACAGTACGATGATGAACAGTATTCTTTTTTTTTTTTACCAATCTCAACTACAAATTCAACAACAAAGTTTAAAAAAAGAATTGAGTATAAAATATAAATTACACCAAACAACACATTGTAAAACTCTACACAATTCAAGGCAATTAAAATTTTCAAACTCAAAACAACATTAAACACAATTATATACAAATAAAGATGAGCAAAGATGATGAAAATCACTTATCCTCCCGGGTTATATGAGTGTGGAGACAATATTCTCTTCTTTATAACTCCAACATGATAAAATTTAAGTCTAATTTTACTTACCATTGATGTCCCCTTTTTTGCATGATAGCTTTGCACAATTTCATATGGAAGTATTTTGCTTACCAAAGACGGGGAGGTCCATTTAGACTTAAACTTACTCGTGAACCATTGAGAGTCATTCGATAACACTTCATCTCCCGGCTTGAAAATCTGATTTTGGTCATTCCACCTTTCTGGTTGCACCACTAGTTTGAGGCCTTCTTTCATTAATATGTTGTGGGTGCAAAATGAAGGACTACTATCATTAATATCAGAAATCTTCCATGCCATTGCCTTTGTATGCTTCTTTAACACCTTTATGAGCTCTTATTTTTGCTCTTCTTGCACATCGGTTGCAATGATCACAGGAAGCTTGGAATTATCCACAAAGAAAACATACTCCAAATGATCCGGCAACATTTTCAACTCTAGCTCCGGGGAATCCTCAATGGAAGACTTCATTTTACTCTCTTTTTCCCTCTCAATTTTTTCAAACTCCACCCCTTCAGCTGTGACTGGAGACGTATCCAAATGTATCATGATTTAACCAATTTCATGATGCTCCTTCTTTGACCCTTCATCTTGAGACAAAGATATCTCCAAAGGGTCTTCATCCTCTTTCTTCTGCCTTCATTTTTTTCAATTCCTTCTTGTTCATCTTCAACATGTAGTCTCTCACCCGACTTTTCTTCTCCTAGTTCTTGCACGTAAGGTTGTGAAACATTCAATTCCATTCCACTCCTCAAACTAGAAGCTTCAGTCCACTCCCTAAAATTTGGCTCGATATTGGCGGGAGTCCCAACTTGTCTTTCTAAAACTAGCCTTACCAAGTTCTCAAGGGTGGCCTCTTGGTTCTTTAAAGACTTCAATTCTTTGGTTACGTTCTTTTTGAGTTTGAACTTGTATTTCATTATTTGCTACGAACTTTGTCATCAACTCTTCAAGGCTAGATTTCACAGGTTGTTGAGAAGGTGAAGGAGGTTGGTATTGGTAAGGAAAGAGTACTTGAGGTTGAGAATTTAATGAGGTTTGGAAACCGGGAGAATGTGTTGGTCTTTGTTGCCCTTGATTGTTCCATGAGTAGTTCAAATGATTGTACCACCCCGGATTATAAGTATTGTTGTATGATTTGTAGAGTTGCTCCCTTTCTCCAAGATAGTTCCCCTGCTCCATTGACCATGGATTGGAAGTTCCCATGGTTTTCCACTCATGGGTTGGATAACCACCTTCACAAAATTCATAAGACGTCATCGCTTGGGAGGGTTGTGGTGACAAATCATAATCCAAAAAGCTCATTCCTTAAGTATAAATACAAAAAAAAAAAATTCAACACATAACAAAAAAATGCTAACTAAAAGTTCAACCCAAGTATTTCTAACAAAAACAGGACAAACACACAAAAACACAAAATAAACACTTCAATTCCCCGATAACTAACAAAATTACAAACAAGGAAAAAAAATGCTAACACAAGTAACAAAAATAGAGAATCACAAACTAACACTTCAATTCACTAATAACTAACAAAATTACAAACAACAAAATGAATACTAACACTAGTAACAAGTAAAATGGCTAAATCAATAGAGTTCAAGCTTTCCTAATATTAACCAATTATCCCCGGCAACGGCGCCAAAAACTTGTTGTGTTTTGTTGTATATGCCTTTATACATAATTTCATTTCAATCTTCAATAATTTGCACACAAACACTAGGCAAGTGCACCTGTCGTTTAGATTAGTATAATGGCAAGTACTTTAAATGTCATATCCAAGGGGATGGTCAATTACCATTGCTCACTTTCTACTCTATTGTTTAGCCCAACAAATTTGTTTATGAAAATGGTTGGAATAATTACTAGGAAAAGAAATATAACTTAACTAATTAAACTAGTTTAACTAATCTTTCTTGCAAGAGAAAATTCAATTGAGAAAACAATACTTGAATGGAAAGTCCCCTAGAATTACCTATGTGATAGAAAAGTCCCTTGGTTGATTTGTTTCCCTTCTAATACTTGGTGAAATTACAATGATAGAACTCACTCTATCTCTAGATGAAAGTTCTCTACCCTTAGATTAATTAGTTGAAATCTCTTTCTAACTAATTTAACCTAAGAATGCATTTGAATTGGTGAATTTCCAATTAGATTTCTCTAATTGCCCAGAAGGTGTCAATTTCTTGTGTTTGATGAAATTCCTATATTAGAGCTCTCTCTATCTCCAGATGAGAGTCCTCTACCCTTAGATTAATTAGTTGAAATCTCTTTCTAACTAATTCAACCTAAGAATGCATTTGTATTAGGGAATTTCCAATTAGATTTCTCTAATTATCAAGAAGATATTGAGGTTTCTATCTTTAGTCACCTAAATAATCCCCATTATTTGTGTATGGTCTATTTCACCATTCATTTCTCAATTCCAAGTGAAAAATTCCAGATTTTGAATCAACTATCAATCACCCTTCCTTTTTCAATTCCAAGTGACAAAATTCCAGATTTTGAATCAATTTTCAATCACCCTTCCTTTCTCAATTCCAAGTGACAAAATTTCATCAATTATCCACCAAATCAATTCAACCATTCAAACCCACTAACAATCCACAAGAAATTCGAATTCAATCAACCAAGGGAAACAATTTATTCACATAGACAAAATCTAGGGTTCATACCCATTCAAGTATTCAAAAGTTTAGCTCCTCAACATATTACAATTTAAAGAACATAAAGCCATAAAGAAAGATTAAGAATTGCTCATTTTCATGGTGGAAATCTTCTCTTCTTCAAGGCTGAAATTCGTCACTGTGATGTTGAGAAAATTGCAGGTTTTGTCTTGAATATTCAAGGTGGATGTTCTCCTTCTTCAAAGATTCAATCTTGTCTCTTGATTTCTCTTGCAAAGATGAAGATTTGGTATGGATTTGGGTGTGCTTTCTTGGTGTTTTTGCAGTTTTTCTCCCACTCCCAGCCATCTGTTCTTGTTGCCCTAAAAGAGGTATTTAAATCCCCTTCAAAAGAGAGAGAAAAGAAGCTGAAAACCCACTTCAGATCGGTGCAAACGGCGCTGCTTGCCCCCAGTTTTGGGGCAAGCCTCTGCTGCGCGACTGTGACACTGTTTTGACTTCTAGATGAATTCAGAGCATTAAATCGACTGATCTGGGCCTTGATGTCTTCATAAACGTTGTAAATCTTGATCGTAGATTTCCATAGAGCTTTGAATCACTTCAATAGGATATCTAGAACGCATGATATGAGCGTTATACCAAACTGTGCCAAAACTGAAACACAATGCAGAACACTTGAAGATTATCTACCAGACTATTTTGCCCTGAATTTCTCTGTTTTTACATTGTGTAAAATCTCTTTATTTGCTTCATTTAATTCCAAATCTTCAATAAACTCACCCAAAGAAAATAAGAGATAAAAGGGGTGTAAATGGTGCTTAAAACACCAAAATTTAACGGAATTTAAGCTCGTAAAAGATTATTATATGAAGCACAAATATGAAATATCAGTCTATCTATAGATTCTCTCCATATTTTACAAATTAACTGTGCAAGTATGGTAACCATATTTTTTAATAATCATTATAATTATAATTAGGAGGCCATAGGATTGATGGAACTGTACCCGTGTTGAGTAATTGGTAATTTGCCAAGAATCTATACCAATGATCTTGTTAGTGGTGAACTTGGAATATTGCATAGTAGAAGCATCATTACTATAAAAATTATCAATAGTATTGGAGTTAGTGTCAACAAGAATGAACTCATAAAAGTCTCTAGTTTTAAGGGATTCATCTGTTGAAACATAATCGTTTCCTAAGAACATGGCTTTGCGAAAATTTTGGAAAACATAATTTATTTGTGATTTTTCAACAATAGTAATTCTGATATATGATCTAATTCGATACTCAAAATTATCAGAGGTTAGTTTAGCAGTTGAAGAAGAAATTTCAGTTTTACCCGGAGTTTTGAGGGTTGACTGCATTTAAGTAATTAACAAGTATTTTTGAGCATAGCTATTTTTGTCTTTAACAAAAAATTTTGGAGAACGGGTATTGGGAGAACTACCATTACTATAAACATTTTTAGTAGTATTGGAGTTAGTGTCAACAAGAATGACCTCATAAAACTCTCCAGTTTTAAGGGATTCATTTGTAGAAACATAATCGTTAGTTGAAGAAGAAACTTCTGTTTTACCTAGAGTTTGAGGTTTTACTGCATCTAATTAATTGATAGGTATTTTTAGAGCATAGCTGCTTTTGTCTTTGACAACAAATTTAGAAGAATGGGTATTGGGAGATTCAGAAGAAGAAGGTTTAGTTATATTTGCTGCAGGTAATGGAGGAAAGTTACCAAGGATAGAAAATGTATTTGACCGAGGCGATGGAGGCCTTGTAGATAGGGTTGCATTTTCGTGTTAAAATTGTTGTTTTCTCCTTTTATAAACTTTCACAAAAACTGTTATAAGATGTAAACTAGTATTGTATCCATAAAATGTAAACTGTTATTAAAATTATTGTTTTCTCCTTTTATGAACATTCACAAAAATTGCTATAAAACATAAATCTTAACGCAATTGCTTCAAGTAAACCACAAGTACAATTTAATAATACATTATGTAAAAATAACCTTTAATTAAAATTATTTCTAAACCACTAAAGCTCAATATTTTAGAAAATTAAGTGATTGATCACTAAAATAGAGGGAATAATTTTTAATTATTTTCAGACCAAATTAAAAAATTATCAAAATTGCTAGGGTGAAATAATTAGTTTTTTAAACTTTCGGGGTTTAAGGTTTTAGGGGCTCAAATAATTAATACCATATTTTTGTATATCCTTTTAGGTGTTTGTGTGTGAATATATATGCTTTATATAGCATCCTCTGCGTGTGCATATATATAAAACCGGTAAATTTAGAAACCGAATTGAAACTCGTTTGAAAATCTCCTCAAAAAAATTTAATTTTGAAATTGAATCTTTAGAAACTAACATCTAATAACTCGGACCAACACTAAGTATCTTGAAAGAATTGAACCCTTTTTGAAACCGATTAGAGATCAAAATGGTTTGAAATTGATTTATTTAAAAACTGGATTGAAAAGCCCTCAAAAAATAAAAAATGAATTAAATTTGAAACCTCTTTGAAACTGATAATTTTTAGAGCGATTTTGAAACCGAATATTTAGAAATCAAATGGAAGCTATCATCTAATTGCTTGACCCATACTAAGTATCTGGATAGAATTAAATCCTTCTCGAAATCAATTAGAAACCAAAATGTTTTGAATCTAATTTATTTAGAAACTGGATTGAAAAGCCCTTCAAAAATTATACAAAATGAATTAAACTTGAAACCACTTTGAAACTGATCATATTTAGACAAATTTGAAAGTGAATATTTAGAAACCAATTAAAAACTGACATATGATTACACAACCCACACAAAGTATCTAGATAGAAATGAACCCTTCTTGAAATTGATTTGCAACTACTAAATTTAGAAGTCGAATTGAAACTAGTAAATTTAGAAACCGATTTGAAACCAGTATACTCAGAAATCAATTTGAAACCTTCTCCAAAAAATATAAAAAAGATTTAATTTTGAAACTATTTTGAAACCTTGAAACCAATATTTAGAAATCAATTAGAAACTGAAGTGTTTTGAGCTAATTAGAAACTGCGACTTTAGAACCGATTTGAAATCGATTTTACAATTACCTTATTTGAAACTGAATAGAGATTTATTTTATTTATTTAATTACATTCTTTTTAATTTTTTTTGAACCAATTCGACATTTTCAAAACAATTTTAATATTGCATGGTTGTCATTCACTCATTATTTAGCAACCGATTTGAAACCGTTTTATAATTAGTTTTAAATTGGTTTCAAATCGAAATTTTTTTGGTTCAAATGTCGGTCTCCCCATCCTATTATTATTTAACAAACAAGTGCATTTCTTCAAATATCTCCCTATTTACTTCTCCTCCCCATTTACTCCCTCCTCTCACCCTAAGCAAGTGTAAGTTTAACCCCTGAATAGGAAATCTTTGTTCTTAGGATATCTTCCCACTACAAAAGTTTATACGTAAAACCAGGAAATCTTTATTTCCAGCGATGTGACTTTCCATGAATATTACTTCTTTCCAACGATATCCCAGATTTTCCAGAATCTGATATTCCTTTTCCTCTTCTTTCCCATGATTCATCCGCAATATCATTTTCTTCAGATTCTGTCATTCCTACTAAAATTCCTTCGCTACCTTCTTCTTTCTCCACAGCACATCACTTGCATGCTAAATGTGTTAATTAATATTCAACCAAGCTGTTGCACTGAAGCTTTAGAGAAGGAGGATTTGAGTACAGTCATGGCTAATGAAATTAAAGCCTTGGAAGCTGATAATACATGGTCTATTGTTCCTCCTCTGGTCAGTAAGTAACTAATTGGTTGCAAATAGGTTTACCGTCTTACATTCAAAGCTGATGGTACCTTGGAGAGATACAATGCTCATTTGGTTGCAAAAGGGGTACACCCAAGAGGCAGGAATTGATTATTTGGAGTCTTTTTCTCCTGTCGCTCGCATCACAACCATTTGCACATTATTAGCTATTTGGCAGTTCGCTGCCTGGTATATATCTAGAGCAATTGGACATCAATAATACCTTCCTCCGTGGGGATCTTGACGAAGGGATGCATATGCATCCTTCTCCAAGCTATCCTTGCTCATCTGTACTTTTTTATAAACTTAACAAGTCTCTTTACGATCTAAAACAAGCGACAATAAACTTACTTCTGCGCTATTGTAACAAGGATTTTTTTCTACATATACAATGATCCCAATCTGTTTACTCGAACACATAGTTCCTCCTTTTCGGCTGTTCTTTTGTATGTGGATGATGTTATTCTTGCAGGTGATAACTTGCATGACATTCAATCACTAAAGAAATTCTTTCATGATAAATTTCATATAAAACACATTGGGTATCTTAAGTATTTTCTTGGCTTGGAAGTGACGTTCCAAGCATGATATTAATCTGTGCCAAAGAAATTATACTTAGGGAGCTTTTTGAGAAATTTGGTTTTCTTCACAGTAAACCAGTTTCCACTCCAGTGTATGTTGCGTTCACTCCTTCACAAGATGATTCTCCTCTACTTTCTGATATTACCACATTCCGGGGCTTATAGGAAATTACACATCTGAGCAACACGCGCCTGATACAAGCTGCACGGTTCAACAACTAAGTCAATTTTTTGACCACCCAAATGATCTGCGTGCAGCCTATCGCATATTGTGATATTTAAAAGGTACACCTACACTTGGATTGTTCTTCTCTTTCAACACTTTACTTTTTCAGTTTTTCAGACTTTGATTGAATAGGTTGTTCAGATACTCGATGTTCAATTGTGTTATTACATGTTTCTTGGTAATTCTTTGATATCATGGAAATCCAAGAAGCGCCCTACTATTTCTCGGAGTCCCTTAGAGAATAAGTATCGCGTCCTGGCATCCACCACTTGTAAAATTCTTTGGCTAATTTTCCTTCTCAAGGATCTTCACATTATTCAAGATCAAGCCATTGCATTATTTTGTGATAATTCTAGTTCTCTTCATGTTGCAGCAAACCCAATTTTTCACAAGTCAATGAAACATCTTGATTTTGACTATGATCTCATTCATGAAAAAGCTCAAGCCAGACTCATCATGCGTCTTCCCGTGCCTTCGCATTCTCAGCCTGCCGATATCTTCATGAAGGCTTTTTGTTCTGATCGCTTTGCTTCTCTTGTTGAAAGTCTCGCTTTCTCCAAATATTCTGCAAACAAGCAGTAATCCAATATGAGTAACTAGTAAGATGAAAGGGAGCCAGTCTCCCATTAACTCGTCAAAGTAGTCACCCTGTGGTCTAATACGACGAGATTAATTCTTCACAGAATTAGATAGCCGATTTGGGTAATGTTCTTTGTGTTTATGGTAATGTACATATAATCTTGTGAGAAGTGTCTCTTAATTAGATTAAATGATCCGACAAATTCTCCTTTACTAGTAACACCTAGTTAATTAGCACTAGCTTCTTAATTTAGAAAATTTGCATCCAACCAACGGTCTAGGACGGGCATTTACTACATTGACCGTCAATTTCTCGACTAACTTAGAAAGTGATACCTCATAGACCACAGGAGATCAATATTAGTAGCATTTCAGGAACATGGTAGTTTCTTGAGGAATAAAATATTAAGTTCCCCCTTGGTTGTTATCAACAAGCTAAGAAGTAGTGATGACGATTTATCCCCCTTGGCGAACATAGTTTCTAAACGAGATTACTAAATACGGGACGATTTTATTGATGCAGAACAATCTTTGAGTATTTTAATATTTCATAATATTTACAATAAATTATAATTTTTAAAAAATAAAAAACAAAAATGGAAACAAAAGATAGAAAAAAATGTTGAGCCCAAGCTTATTATTATTACTTACAAAAGGAGAGGGGGGGGGGGTGGGCACTCGGTTTGGTCACCAATCCTTTTTCTTTTTTCATTTAATTTTTATTTATTTTCCTTTTTTATTTTTTAAAATAATATAATTTTTATTTTAAAATTGTAGTTATTATTTAAAATTTTATATTAAGATTTAAAATTATATTCTACTTATAATCGTTTCAAATCAATAAAAATTTTGATTATAATTAATTATAATTTAGAAAATAAATAAAATAAGCATCATGTAATAAATTTAGAAATCTTATGAAATGTTTGAAACATAAAAATGTTAGTATTATATAAAAATCGTCTTGTATTAGTAAAATCATCTTACTTTTAGCATTTATATTTCTGAAATCATGGAGTTTGGGCAAAAGATTAACGTTATTTTTTTCTTTTGTTACGAGACAAGGTATAGTCCAACTTATTTACCGAGCCAAATGGTTTTTAATGGTGGTTGTAACTTTCGGAGGTTTATCATCCCTTCTTATGTACTGGTTGCTATTATTACAGACCTTCATCGTCAATGAAATATCTCGTTTCCCTTTCCAAAAAAAAAAACAAAAAAAAGTTTCGTCCTGTCGACTCTTTTATTAGTTAAATGGAATCTAATCGATAAAAATTGCTACTCTTTCTATTTTAAAATATAAATTATTTTGCTCCTTTGGGAAAAAGAGAAAAGTAAAAAACCTTCAACTATTAGACTTGAACATTAATATCTGATATTTCATATTTGTGCTTAATATAATGATCATTTTGAGTTCAAATTTCTGTTGAATTTTAGTGTTTCAAACACCATTTATACTCTCTTTATCTATTATTTTTGTTTAGATGAGTTTATTGAAGATTTGGAGCACAATGAAGCAATGAAGGAGATTCTACATACTTATAACAAAGAAAAAAAAGAAGAATGCAAAACATAGCAGCAAAACAGGGCAGCGGGACAGAAAATTCAAGTGGGATTTTGACCTCCTTAGAGATTTCAAATGCAGACATGATCTTCTGAAATATTATAGAAGAGATTCTGAAGTTTCCAGAATGGTAACATTTACATCAATCCGAATTGGTTTGGTCACCCTACATAAGGTGTAAATTCAGTATTTTTGGATTTGGTTCTAGTTTTGACACATTGTGGTGCAATTATCATATCTGGAGTTCTAGATGTCCAATGGAGGTGATTCAAAGTTCTATAGAAACATAAGAGTCTTATATACAACATTCATGAAGACAAGAGAACCTAGATAGTCCGATTTAATGCTCTGAATTCACCAATAATCCAAAAGGTACCGTTTTGGCAGAAACAAAATTTTCTGCAATTGTTGCTCTCTTTTTGGGAGGTATACATATAACCTTTTAGGGCATATGAAGGGGGCCGTATAGGGTTCCATAGAGGAGAAAAAAGAGAGAAAACATCCCAAAATCGTCAATCTTTGCAAGAGAAATCAAGAGAGAAGATCAAATCTTTGAAGAAGGAGAACATCAATCTTGAAGATTCAAGCCCAAGAACAAATCTTTTCACAACCAAGATGGAGAACTCCAAGCCTTGAAGAAGAGAAGATTTAAGCCATGAAAATGATCAATTCTTACTCTTTCTTTATTGCTTTATGTTCTTTGAATTGTAATATGTTGATGAGCTAAATCCTTGAATACTTGGATGGTTATGAACCCTAGTTATTATCTATGTGAATGATTGGTTTTCTTGGTTGATTGAATTCTGAATTCTTGGGATTTTTTGTGGGTTTGATTTTTTTGAATTGACTCAGCTATTAATTGATTCATAATCTGGAATTGAGAAAGAAATGGTGAAATAGACCATATACAAACTGTTAGCCCTAAGGGCAAATCATATAGGTTTGATTAGTTTTGATTTATGACAAACATTGATAAGGACTAATATGCTTGTATGTTGTGTGATAGGATTCTTGGATTAAGAAGGAAGCAAGTCTCATTGCCTTGGAGCTAAAAATGCCTTGTAACGTAAAATCCTTTTGGTAAGGGTGAGCCATAGACTAGATTAATCAAGGTTGTAGTGTTAAATCCATGTGTGGATGAACCTTGATTAGATTTGTCTTTAGGTTGTTTTTAGATATAAAATCCTTGTCTAAGGGTGAGCCTTGTTTGTAGAATTGCATTAGAGGTTGTGAGAGTAAAACCAGTGTGTGGTGAGCCTCTTATGTAATTGTTGAACTTGAGCATATAGTAGATTGTTTGAAATCCTTGAGTGTAGACTCAAGATAGTGGAGGTAGATCTTGAGAAGATCGAACAACTATAAATTGCTTGTGTTCATTGCACTTAATTTGTTTATTATTTTGTTATTGATTTGATCATTCTCTTATTGAATTAAGTAATCATAATTTGTACCAACCAAGTTTATAAAGGAAATAGTTTTTGAAAATTAACCAAAGACCTAATTCACCCCCTTAGGTCTTTCAATTGGTATCAGAGCAAGGGCTTCTATGTGTGATTTTACAACCTATAAGTAAAGATCTTATGGCTAATATTTCAAATTTACCTTATTTGGAAGGCTCCTCCACAAATAGACCTCCTTTGTTTAATGGAACAAATTATACATTTTGAAAATCTAGAATTAAGATATATATTTATTCTATTAACTTTGATTTGTAGAATATTATTGAGAAAGGTCCTTATGTGCCAATAAAAATGAGTACTGATGGTACTAGTCAAGAGCCAAAACACATAGATGAATTTGATGAGAATGATTCAAAGAAAATGACTTTAAATTATCAAGATATGAACATTTTAAGCTGTGCATTAGATGTAACTGAATATAATCGAGTTAGTGGATGTGACACTGCCCATGATATATGAAGATTGCTTCAAGTGACACATGAAGGTACGAATCAAGTAAAGGAATCAAAGCTTGCTATGTTAGTTAGGGACTATGAGCTATTTACCATGAAGCAAGGTCAGAATATTACTGATATGTTTACTAGATTCACTAACATTTTTAATGGTCTGAAAGCTTATGGGAAGAACTATACAATTGGAGAGCAAAACAGAAAAATCTTGGATGCTTTACCAAAATCTTGGGAAGCGAAGACACTTGCTATTGAGGAATCAAAAGATTTAAAAACTCTTCCACTTGAAGAGCTTATTGGTTCATTGCTTACACATGAAATGAAGGTGAAAAGATTGAATGATATTGAAGATGATGAAAAGGGAAGAAAAGGAGTTGTAGTCAAGACTTCAAATCATTCTAGTGAACAAGAAGAGTTATCAAGTGAAGAAGATGGAAACAGTGGAGAAGAAAAGATAGCTATGGCTGTAAGGAAATTTAAAAGATTCTATAAAAAGGAATTTTTTAAGAAAGGAAGAAAACAAATCAAGAAGAGTGGATAGTCATCATCCTTCAAACCTCAGTGTTTTGAATGCAAAAGTACAGAACATCTTGTTGCTGATTGTCCTAAGGTTCTGGAAAGGGAAAGAGACAGCAAACTCAAAAAGAAATCCACCAAGAAAGGAAAGGGATTAGCTAGCACTTGGGATCAACAAGAAAGTGAAAATGACAGTGAAGGAAAAGCCAGCATATGCTTTGTGGCAATTGATGATTAGGTACAATCTACACCTTCTATTTCTACTTACTATGATGAAGATATTGATCCTAGTGATTTACTTGTTGAAATGTATGGAGAACTGAAAAAGGCTTAAAAAAGAAATAAGAAATTGAAAGCCAAAATTAGTGAGTTATTAAGTGATGACTTTTGGATTATTGTCATGCAAGAAGAGCTAAATCAATTTGAAAGAAACAAATTTTGGACTCTTGTACCAATACCTCTTGATCATTCCATAATTGGTACAAAATGGGTTTTTAGAAACAAATTAAATGAACAAGGAGAAGTTGTTAGAAATAAAGCTAGACTTGTTGCTCAAGGATTTAATCAAGAAGAGGGTATTGATTATGATGAAACTTTTGCTCCTGTAGCTAGACTTGAGTCTATAAGAATACTATTAGCTTTTACCTGTTTTAAAGGTTTTAAACTATTTTAAATGGATGTCAAAAGTGCATTCCTAAATGGTTACATTAAAGAAGAAGTATATGTGGAACAACCACCTGGTTTTATTCATGAAAAGTTTCCTAATCATGTTTTCAAGTTAACCAAAGCTTTGTATGGATTAAAACAAGCTCCTAGAGCTTGGTATGAAAGATTGAGTGGATTTCTTCTTTCAAAAGGATTTTCACAAGGAAAAGTTGGCACAACTTTATTTATAAAAACTTCCTGCACTAATGATCTCTTACTTGTGCAAATGTATGTTGATGATATTATTTTTTGTGCTACTAATACATCTCTTTGTGATTAGTTTGCTAAATTAATGCAAAATGAATTTGAGATGAGCATGATGGGAGAGCTCAATTTATTTCTTGAACTACAAATTAAGCAAAATAAGGATGGAGTCTTTATAAATCAAGCAAAATACACCAAAGAGCTTTTGAAAAGATTGGGAATGGATCAAGCAAAAGGGATAAGTTCTCCAATGAGCTCATGAACCAAACTTGATAAAGATAAGAAAGGTAAAAATGTTGATGAAAAGTAAAAGACCTAAGAGGGGGGTGAATTAGGTCTTTGGCTAATTATCGAAATCTTTCCCCTTTTTTACAAATCCTTTGCCTTAATAAAAGCTCTTCTTTAAATTCACAATCTTCAAGTTATATGTGATTTGATGGTTAATACAAGATTATCAAACTATAAGACAAATCAATCAACCACTAAACACAAATAATAATAACACAAATATGTAAACAAGTAAAGCAGTAAGAATATGAACACAAGATTTATAGTGGTTCGATCTCTCTAAGATCTACATCCACTACCTTGAGTCCACACTCAAGGATTTCAATCAATCCACTATATACTCAATTTAGACAATTACACAAGAGGCTCACCCCACAAGGGTTTTACCACAACAACCTCCTTTGCAATCCTATAAACAAGGTTCACCCTTCTACAAGGATTTTATATCTAAAGACAATCTCAAGACTAATTTAATCCAAGTTTCACCCTCACATGGGTTTTACACTACAACCTTGATTAATCTAGTCTATGGCTCACCCTTACCAAAAGGATTTTATGTCACAAGATAACCTTGTATTAAGCAAGTAGAAAACAGAATTAAATGAAGAATGGATGAGTTTGAATGTTACCAACTCTTCTTGGTGGATAAATATAATTGCTAGCACCACTTCACCTTTGCCTTTGGAATCTTGAATTTACACCTTTGAGCACAAGGCAATTTGAGAGCTTTTCAAGTAATTTTGATGTAAAACAAGTTAGAGGATCAAGGATTTCTTAAGTTCAAAGTTCTTCTAAAAAATCTGGAGTTTATGGCTTTTATAGAAATCAAAAATGAGTTCAAACGGCCATAAAACGGCTAGAAACGGCTAGTAACAGTAAAGTTCAGACGTCCAAACTTCCTCCTCTAAGTCCGAACTTGCGTCCGAACTTTTCTGGGGAAAGCACTGTTCATATGAACAGTGTACTGTTCACGTTTGGTTAAAAAGTTTGAACGACCAAACTTGGCCGCATCAGTCCGAACGTGCGTCCGAAATTCTCTGAAAAAATAGTTCGTACTGTTCACGTGAACAGTGTTACTGTTCACAGTACAGAAAAAATTCGGACTACCAAATTTTCATCCTGCGGCCGGACTTGCGTCCGAACTTACATCCGAATTTTTCAAACTTTGTCAAAACATATTCAAATCAATTCAAACAAGTTGAAAAACATTCTAGCCTTAAAGATAAGTCATTAAAGATCTTTTAAGTGCAAAAACCATTTATGAAAACTTGATAATTAGGTAAGTTCAAAACCATTTAAATCAAGGTTTGTGCTCTCAATTGCAACTCATAAATTCCAAGACTTAAGAGTGTATTGTTTATAAAGTTTACCTATTGACCACATGTAGCCTACATTTTATGTCTTCAAAGCCTTCAATCATCTAGAACAAACTCTTCAACCTTCAATCACTTTGACATATTTGAGTTGTTCTTGCATTGCTAGCTCTAAGGCAATAAGACTTGCTTCCTTCTCAATCCACAAATCCTATCACAACATACAAGCATATAATCACATTAGTCCTCATCAATATTTGTCATTAATCAAAACTACATGATTTGCCCTTAGGGCTAACAAAAAGATATATAGAGGTATGATTAGAAGTTTACTCTATCTCACAGCAAGTAGACCAGATATTATGTTTATTGTATGCTTATGTGCTAGATTTCAATCTTGTCCTAAAGAGTCTCATTTAATTTCTATCAAACGCATATTTCCTTATTTGATTGATACACATGACTGTGGTCTTTGATTTTCAAAATCTTAATCATTTGATCTTATTGGATATTCGGATGCTGATTTTGCTGGTTGTAGAGTTGAACGTAAAAGTATTAGTGTTCATTATCAATTTCTTGATAGTTGTCTTGTGTCATGGTATAGTAAGAAACAGTCACGTGTCTTTGTCCACTGCAGAAGCTGAATATATTATAACTGGTAGTTGTTATGCTCAACTATTATGGATGCAGCATACATTACTTGATTATGGTCTTAAATTCAATTGTGTACCTATACTATGTGATAATACTTGTGCTATCAATTTAAGCATAATTCCCATTTACCATTCTAGGACTAAGCATATTGAGATTAAACATCATTTTATTCGTGATCATGTTGCTAAATGAGATATATGTTTGTGTTAGCCCTAAGGGCAAATCATGTAGTTTTGATTAATGACAAATATTGATGAGGACTAATATGCTTGTATGTTGTGATAGGATTGTTGGATTAAGAAGTATGAAGTCTCATTGCCTTGGAGCTAGCAATGCATGAACAACTCAAATATGTCAAAGTGATTAAAGATTGAAGAGTTTGTTCAAGATTAATGAAGGCTTTGAAGACATGAAGTGTAGGTGACATGTGGTTAATAGGTAAATATTGTAAACCCTACACTCTTAAGCCTTGGAACCTATGAGTTGCAATTGAGAGCACAAAACTTGATTTAAATAGTTTCAATGGTTTTGAACTTACCTAAATTATCAAGTTTTCATAAATGGTTTTTGCACATAAAAGATCTTTAATGACTTATCTTTAAGGCTAGAATGTTTTCCAACTTGTTTGAATTGATTAGAACATGTTTTGACAAAGTTTGAAAAATTCAGATGCAAGATTCGGACGCAGTCCAAAAATTCGGTCGTCCGAATTTTGTAGCAAAAGTTTGCTACTATTCTTCCAGAGAAATTCGGAAGAAGATTCGGACGCAGCCAAAAAATTCGGTCGTCCGAATTTTGGCCTTCAGCATGGTCACTGTTCTTCCAGAGAAATTCGGAAGAAGATTCGGACGCAGCAGAAAAATTCGGTCGTCCGAAAAATTCGGACGCAGAATTCGGTCATCCGAATTTTCTGAAACTAGCCGTTACTAGCCGTTTTATGAACGTTTGAACTGATTTTTGAATTCTATAAAAGCCATAAACTCCAGATTTTTTAGCAGAACTTTGAACAAAAGAAATCCTTGAAGCTCTAACTTGTTTTACATCAAAATTATATCAAAAGCTCTCAAATTTCCTTGTGCTCAAAGATTGAAATTCAAGATTCCAAAGGCAAGAAGTGAAGTGGTGCTAGCAATTGTATTCATCCACCAAGAAGTGTTGGTAACATTCAAATTCTCTCTTTATAATTGTTGTGATTGATACAAGGTTGTCAAGAGACATAAAACCCTTGTGGAGGGTGAGCCATAGACTAGATTAATCAAGGTTGTTTGGGTAAAACCCATTGGTGAGGGTGAGCCTTGGATTAGATTGGTCTAGGTTGTCTAGTGACATAAAACTCTTAGTGATAAGAGTGAACCTTGTTTATTATATTGAAAAGAGGTTGTTGTGGTAAAACCCATTGAAGGGTGAGCCTCTTGTGTAATTGCTTGGATTAAGCTCATAGTGAATTGGTTGAAATCCTTGAGTGTGGACTCAAGGTAGTGGATGTAGGTCTTAGAGAGATCGAACCACTATAAATCGTGTGTTCAATTCTTTATAGCTTTGCTTGTTTACATACTTGTATTATTATTATTTGTTCATTGTTGGTGATTGATTGGTTGTGAGATTATAATTTTATAATCTTGTCTTAACCATCAAATCACATATAAACTTGAAGTTTGTGATTTTAAAGAAGAGCTTTTATTAAGACAAAGGATTTGCAAAAAGAGAAAAGATTTTCGATAATTAGCCAAAGACCTAATTCACCCCCCCTCTTAGGTCTTTCAATTGGTATCAGAGCAAGGTCTTCTTTTTAAGGTCTAACAACCTAGAAGTAAAGATTATATGGCTAGTTTATCAAATTTGCCTTATATGGAAGGTTCATCCACTAATAGACCTCCATTGTTTGATGGTTCTAATTATATTTTTTGGAAGTCTAGAATTGAGATTTACATTTGTTCTATTAACTATGAATTGTGGAATATTATTGAGAAAGGTCCCTATATGCCATTGAGATTGAAAGCCGATGGAGTTACAAGGGAACCAAAGCCTATGGAGGAGTATGATGAGAGTGATTCAAGAATGATGACATTAAACTACCAAGCAATGAACATTCTTTGTTGTGCATTGGTCGTAAATGAATACAATAGAGTGATGGAATGTGATTCCGCTCACGATATGTGGAGACTTCTACAAACAACACACGAGGAAAGAGCCAATATGTGTTTCATGGCAATAAATGATGAGGTACAATCCACTTCTTCTACCTCTACTTGTTGTGATGATGATGTAGATGATCCTAGTGAACTACTTGTTGAAATGTATGAAGAATTAAAAAATGCTTCAAAAAGAAATAAGGAAATGAAATTCAAAATTAATGATTTATTGAATGAAAATTCAAAATTATATTGTGAAAACAAAAAGCTTCTTGAATCTATTGATTGTTTGAATATTGAAAAAGAAGTTTTAAATGTCTCTTTACAAAACATGTCCCTTGAAAATAAGATTCTTTGTGAAAAGATTTTGTCTCTTGAAAGAATGCTTGTTGATCATGAGACTTTGAAAAAGAAGGTTGATGAGCTTACATTATGTATAGAAAAATTTACAAAAGGAAGGGACAATCTTGATAAAATTCTTGGAGCTCAAAGATCTCCTCTTTTTAAAAATGGTCTTGGCTATAATTATGTAAACAATGTGCCTAAATATAAAAACTTCTTTGTTAGAGCTACTTCTACTTCCATGCATCATACTTGTTGTACTTATTGTGGAAAACATGGACATAAAGTCACCAAATGCTATGTTAAAAGAAAAGTAGAAAATGGTGTTAAAACTATTTGGAGAGTTAAGGGAAATATTACTAACCCTCACGGACCCAAGAAAGTATGGGTACCAAAGGAAACCTCCTCTTCTTTATTGCAGGTACTCTCCAATTCAAACTCAAGCACCACTAAATGGCATATTGATGATGTTGGCTTAAAGAATAACAGAAAACACCTAATGCATAATCAAGGTCAAAGCAACCGATGAAGTAACCAATGTTGATAAAGGTTCATCTCTTCTTTTTAAACAAATGTTGCTTAGTGATAATTTGAAATATAATTTGCTTAACATTAGTCAATTATGTGATAGTGTGAAAAGTTGAATGTGAATGTAATACTTGCACTATACTTGATGGTGTCAATAGTAGAACTATTTTTTGTTGCAAATTGTATTAATGCCTTGCCTTGATGAACTTGTTGCTTATAAAGTTAGATGATTTTCCACTCATGATAATGACTCGTTATTTATGGCATAGTAAACTTGGTCATGATAAAATGATTAAAATAACTATGATTGAATATCTATGCATTTGCTTGGCCAAAAACATCTTTATGAAACTTCACAAAATGTTCGGACTTGAAGTTTGGATGTAGACCACAAGTTCGGTCGCCCTGAACTTATGTGACAATATGACATTTTGTGATTTTGATTAATTACTCGCAAAATGTTGCAATATGTGTCTTGATAAGCTTGAATGTCTTGTGGCTTATGATAATGATGGATTTTCTTGGCATAAAAGATTAGATCACGTGAGCATAGATTTGTTGAGCAAACTTTCCTCTTAAGATTTAGTTGGAGGATTACTAAAAATATGTTTTGAGAAAATTATCTTTGAGATACTTGTCAATATGGAAAACAAACAAAAGAATCTTTCAAACACATGAAAATGCATTTAGACCTCAATCATCTTGAACATGTTCATATGGATTGATTTGGACTTATTAATGACTTGAAATATGACTTAGTAGTGGTTGAGGATCTCTAAATATTCACTTTAGCATTATTCTTTGCTCAAAAGAAGATAAAGTGTTTCATATGATTGTAAAACTATTCAAAAAGGTTCAAACCTCCCTTGAGTGCAAATTGATTTCCATTAGAAGTGACAATGGGAGAATTTTACAACTAAGTCTTTACAAAATTTGCTTTGAAAATTGAATTTCATATAATTGTTTCAATTGCAAAAACCCACAACAAAATGGTGTTATTGAAAGGAAAACTTGAACTTTGCCAAAATTGGTTATGTCTATGCTTTGTGAAGATTCTTCTTCAAAAATATTTTTGAGCCAAAGCCGTAAACACCACATGCTATGATAAATAGGATGCTTTTAAGATCATTTAAAAAAAAAAAAACATCTTTTGAATTCTCTTTTATAGAATGCCTCAAATTGCATATTTTAAAATGTTTGGTTATAAATGTCTTATCTTAAATTCTTGTGTTAACTTACTTAAAATTTGATAGAAATCTTGATATTGGTATATCTCTTATCTATTCTTCTAACAAAAAGGCTTATAGAATTTTATAACAAAAAGAACCTTACATGATGAGGAAACCATTCATGTTAGCTTTGATGAATCTTACATTTACTTGGAAAGAAAAGATGAAGATGATGTAGGTACATCTATGAATGACTATCAAATCCATCTTCAAGCACCAACTTTGGAGGATCATACCAATGAGCAAGAAATGATTGAACAAAATGATCAACATAGTGGTGACCAAAAGCTCTCAAAGAACTTAAGATATCCAAGAGGCCACCCTAAGGAGCAAATCATTGGTGATATCTCCCAAGGAGTAAAAATAAGGCGGTACTTTATCAATAACTTTATTCTTTTATTGGATATGAGCATAAAGTATTGATGATGCATTGTGTGATGATTTTTGGATTATTTGTATGCAAGAGGATTTAAATAAATTTGAAAGATACAAAATTTTGGATATTCCTAAATCTCATGATCATTCCATTATTAGAACTAAATGGTTTTTAGAATTAAACTTATTGAATCCGAAGAAGTTGTTAGAAACAAAGTTAGACTTGTTGCCTAAGGATTCAATCAAGAAGAAGGAATTGATTATGATGAAACATTTGTTCCGAATGAAAACTTGAGTCCATAAGAATGCTTTTGACTTGTACTTGCTTTAAACACTTTCAAATGAATGTCAAAAGTGCTTTTTTAAATGGTTCTATTGAGGAAAAAGTTTATGTGGAACAACCACCCGGTTTTGTTCATGAAAAGTTTCCTAAACATGTTTTCAAAATTATCCAAAGCTTTGTATGATTTAAAACAAACTCCTAGAGCTTGGTATGAAAAATTGAGTGATTTTCTTCTTTCAAAAGGATTTTCAAGAGGAAATGTTAACACTACTATTTTCATAAAAACCTCTTGTAACAATGATCTATAAGTTGTCCAAATATATGATACAACTTTTGGTGCTTCTAATACTTCACTTTGTGATGTGTTTTCCAAGTTGATGTAAAGTAAATTAGAAATGAGCATGATAGGAAAACTCAATTTCTTTCTTGGCCTACAAATCAAGCAAACCAAGAATGGCACTTTCATGAATCATGTTAAGGTATAAGCACTTTCATAAATTTATCAACTATGCATGACAAGAATAAAATGGTTTCATAGGAGTAGTCAACTCTATTTGACTGCAAGTAGAACTAATATTATGTTTGCAATGTGTTTGTGTGCTAAATTTCATCTTGTGATAAAGAGTTTCATTTGATTGCTATTAAACACATTCACTATTACCTTATTGATACTCTAAGTGATTATGATCTATGTTTCAAATATGTGGCTATGTTATGTGATAATACTAATGCAACAAATTTGATCATCATACTATTCAACAAACTAGGACAAAGCATATTGAGATCATAATTCATCTCATTAGAGATCATTCTACTAAGGGTAATATTTGTTTAAAGCATGATTGCACTAATGAACAAATTAATGATATTCTTACTATGCCATTAGCCGAAGAAAGGTTTGACCAATCTTGGAAGTAGCTTAGAGAATTCAGAATTCAATAACTAATAAGTGTATTCAAGTGTTGTAGCTTCAGGTGAGGACAAAGATGCCTAGCATGGGAAAAGGAAAGAGAAAAGCCAAAGAAAAAAGAAGGAGGATCGGTGATTAATGAACCAAGGAAGGTTCATGTTTTTGCAAAGCATGTCATGGCTGGATAGATTTGTCACAGTGGAGGCTACTACTGAACTTGATGATTGGGCACAAAGGAACCATAAGATAAATCCAAGCCACAAGGTGGATGTCATCAAACTATTCGAAATGGGTAATATACTCTCATTTTTAAATGATGTGAGCTGGACTAGTTTGCCTATGTTTGATGAATGCTATTACCTTCCTTAGTTTATGAAGTTTATGCAAATATTAAGGAAGAAATAGTTGAGCAAAGCAAGTTGGTAATAAAGCTATTTAGTAGTATTCTTCAAAAATATCACAAGTTAATTTTTGAGATTGATAATGCACTGCTCAATAGAATTTGTGATGTTGAGGATATTGGGTTTAGGCATTATTCTTCCGGAGAACATTGTTTTATAAGTAAGTTATACTCACATGAAAGAATTGAGAATGCCTATATAAATGGTAGAAGCCTCAAGACTAGAAAGGAGTGAGAGATAAAAGCTTTTTTGATGCTAGTAAAAAGAATTTTGCATCACATGCTTACTACCTTGATTATAGCATACTTTAAACACAAATATTCGGTTGATAATATGTATGTTGTAATTATGCTAGCCATGCATAAGAAAAGAAAATTGAATTTTTGGATATATATATATAGTGCTAAAGAATATAATGGCAGCTAGAAGAACCGAGCATAAGCCATTGTCGTATGGAAAGTCATTGATGAGAATTTTCAAGAATTTCCAAGTGATAATTGCTTTCTAGTGGTTTACTAATAAAGAGTGAAGAAGTCTACACCAACAACTCAAGTAAACAAAATTCCTTGGATACTTGATGATGATAATGTATGAATGGCTAGAAGAGAAAATCCTCTAAGGGTGATAAAAAGAGATGCTAGCGATGATGAAGAAAAAAAAGGAAGAAGAAAATGAAGAAGAAGAAGAGGATAAAAAGGAAATCCTTGTCGGAGAAAGGAAACCTAAAATGAGGCATGATTCATCTAGTGAGGGGGAGCAACCCCACAAAGAACTCTATTTGAAGAGTACTCTCTATTGAAGGAAAAGAAGTTGAAGATGAAAATCTCACTAGAGGTGATACCATAGTTGCCAAGGTGTTTCAAGAAATATTGGACAACCATATAGAGGAAATGAAGAAGATGGACAAATTCTTCAAGTCTTTTTGCTCTGATAATTCTTGGCAAATTTGATGGTTTAGAAGCTAGAGTCAAGAATATGGAAGAAGACTTGAGAAAGATTTCTCAAGTGGTTTTAAATGGTGCAAGTCCCTATAAAGCCCAAGAGAACAAGCAAGAAGAAGGAGGTGAAGGAAGTTTAACAAAGTCAAAGCACAAATCCATCACCAATATCCTTCAGCCAAGGGAGGAAAATGTGGTTCAAAGAAAGAAGATCCAAAGACCCACTCAAATTGGTAGCTTTCCAAAGTAGAACTACACGAGTAAGGAGTCAACAAATGAAGGACCCCATCATATAGAGCTCAAGGGAGACATGGCCATCATAACAAACAAAGTTGGAAGTGAAGACCATGAAAAGCATCCAAGACTAAGCCTTTCTATCCCTAAACTCTATTTTGATGCTTATTTTAGTTTATTCCTTGATGCATATGTTATGCTTTAATATTGAAATTTACTTGTGCCTTTCTAGTCATTATAATGATTTGAAGCTCAATATGTGAAATCTTTGTGATAAGAGCTTCTTTTGTTTCACTTTTGTTGTCTAAGTACTCTCACCCCAAGTTTAATTGCTGATAAAAAGGGAGAGAAGAAGTCGATTTATTATTGTTAAGATGCTACTTAATGATTATTGCTGTTAGGATGATAATTATTTGACTAGAACTATACTGTTTATAAGAGTTGGTCAATACATTGCTAAATTGCCAAATGAGAGTTGATCAATATACTGCTTATATGTGATGCATGTTGTCTCATTTTCATTAACCCCATCTTTGAGTGATGACAAAAGGGGGAGAAGAAATGGGATGACAAAATGTGTGAAAATGTGAAATAGCAGTGGACAAAATGTGTGAAAATGTGAAATAGCAGTGGAATTCCTCATGCATGAAACAAAATGTGTGAAAATGTGAAATAGCAGTGGACAAAATGTGTGAAAATGTGAAATAGCAGTGGAATTCCTCATGCATGAATAGAAAATGTGTGAATTTTCTGAAAATCCATGCATATGTCAAGGGGGAGAAAGAACAAAATATGCTATGTGTTTGTTGTACTGCAATTGCTTGATGTAATTGTGATGTGTAATGTGAATGTGCCATGAATGTGTACTGTGAAACTAATTGGTTGTATTTAAAATTTAAAATGATTGTTTTCTGAGATTTTGAAAATGGTTAAGTTGGGATTGTGAAGTTTTTATCATGGTTATTGACTTGACCTATGACTTTACATTACATCATGAAAACAATTAAATACATGAGTTTTGTGGTTTTGCAAAGATAAACTGAGTGCTATTGTAGCTATACATATTTGAGTACTTCTATAGTTCATTTGAAAATGCAAAATCACCTTTTCAACTTGTTTCCAAAAATTTGAAATCTTAAAATTTGGATGCATGATTCAAAATTCGGATGCATGTTTCAAAAATTCGGATGCATCCATATTTTGTTGCCAAAATGTGCTCTTTTGTTGTTCAAATTGATCCAAATATGTTTTAATCTCTTCCATTATGTTTGAACAACCTTAGGAACACTTTATTTCACTTCAAACATTCATTATATTGCATTTATTGCAGTTTGGACTTAAGATCAAAAAATTCGGATGCAAGGTTTAAAAAATTCGGATGCATGTTCTGAAATTCGGATGCATCCATATTTTGTTACCAAAACGTGCTCTTTTGTTTTTCAAATTGATTCAAACATGTTTCAATCTCTTTTACTATGTTTGAACAATCTTAGGAAAGCTTATTTTCAAAAAATTGAAGCTTTCATTTCACTTATTTTATAGTTCGGACTTGATATGTCAAAATTCGGATGCATAGTATCTCATGTCCAAACTTGTTGAAAAATGAGCACAATCTAAGGGGGAGCATTGTTAAACTTTTACAACCTTTAAAACCTCTCTTAGAAGTTTTCTAAATACTTAAATGCTATATCTTCTATATGTTGTTGGAAGGAAGGAGGCAAATGGAGGTTGGTTGGGTCATAGGCTCATATTGAGCCTTTTGTATGTCAATGTACTAAATTGGTTATTTTCTATCATTGACATCAATACTTCTTTATACTACATTGTTTAAATCCATCACATTTTGCATCAAAGTTTGTCATCATCAAAAAGGGGGAGATTGTTAGCCCTAAGGGCAAATCATGTAGTTTTGATTAATGACAAATATTGATGAGGACTAATATGCTTGTATGTTGTGATAGGATTGTTGGATTAAGAAGTATGAAGTCTCATTGCCTTGGAGCTAGCAATGCATGAACAACTCAAATATGTCAAAGTGATTAAAGATTGAAGAGTTTGTTCAAGATTAATGAAGGCTTTGAAGACATGAAGTGTAGGTGATATGTGGTTAATAGGTAAATATTGTAAACCCTACACTCTTAAGCCTTGGAATCTATGAGTTGCAATTGAGAGCACAAAACTTGATTTAAATAGTTTCAATAGTTTTGAACTTACCTAAATTATCAAGTTTTCATAAATGGTTTTTGCACATAAAAGATCTTTAATGACTTATCTTTAAGGCTAGAATGTTTTCCAACTTGTTTGAATTGATTAGAACATGTTTTGACAAAGTTTGAAAAATTCGGATGCAAGATTCGGACGCAGTCCAAAAATTCGGTCGTCCGAATTTTGTAGCAAAAGTTTGCTACTATTCTTCCAGAGAAATTCGGAAGAAGATTCGGACGCAGCCAAAAAATTCGGTCGTCCGAATTTTGGCCTTCAGCATGGTCACTGTTCTTCCAGAGAAATTCGGAAGAAGATTCGGACGCAGCAGAAAAATTCGGTCGTCCGAAAAATTCGGACGCAGAATTCGGTCATCCGAATTTTCTGAAACTAGCCGTTACTAGCCGTTTTATGAACGTTTGAACTGATTTTTGAATTCTATAAAAGCCATAAACTCCAGATTTTTTAGCAGAACTTTGAACAAAAGAAATCCTTGAAGCTCTAACTTGTTTTACATCAAAATTATATCAAAAGCTCTCAAATTGCCTTGTGCTCAAAGATTGAAATTCAAGATTCCAAAGGCAAGAAGTGAAGTGGTGCTAGCAATTGTATTCATCCACCAAGAAGTGTTGGTAACATTCAAATTCTCTCTTTATAATTGTTGTGATTGATACAAGGTTGTCAAGAGACATAAAACCCTTGTGGAGGGTGAGCCATAGACTAGATTAATCAAGGTTGTTTGGGTAAAACCCATTGGTGAGGGTGAGCCTTGGATTAGATTGGTCTAGGTTGTCTAGTGACATAAAACTCTTAGTGATAAGAGTGAACCTTATTTATTATATTGAAAAGAGGTTGTTGTGGTAAAACCCATTGAAGGGTGAGCCTCTTGTGTAATTGCTTGGATTAAGCTCATAGTGAATTGGTTGAAATCCTTGAGTGTGGACTCAAGGTAGTGGATGTAGATCTTAGAGAGATCGAACCACTATAAATCGTGTGTTCAATTCTTTATAGCTTTGCTTGTTTACATACTTGTATTATTATTATTTGTTCATTGTTGGTGATTGATTGGTTGTGAGATTATAATTTTATAATCTTGTCTTAACCATCAAATCACATATAAACTTGAAGTTTGTGATTTTAAAGAAGAGCTTTTATTAAGACAAAGGATTTGCAAAAAGAGAAAAGATTTTCGATAATTAGCCAAAGACCTAATTCACCCCCCCTCTTAGGTCTTTCAGTTTGAACTATGTGAATACAAATGATCAAATTGCTGATATTTTTACCAAACCTTTGGCTGAAGAAAGGTTTAATTACCTAAGAAGGTTTTTAGGAATCTCAAAATTTGATTACTAATGAGTGTATTGAAGTTTGGCAAAAACAGGAAAAGTTCAGATGCACGATTCGGATGCATTGAGTGAAATTGCAACATCCAAACTTTATCCAGAAAATTGTGGACAGAAAAGTTCGGACGCATGTTCAGATGCATGACAGAAAGTTCGGACGTCTGAACTTTTTAAAACTGAAGAAACAGAGAAGTTTGGATGCAGACCAGAAACTTCGGTCGTCCGAACTTTGCGGTTACAGCAGTTTTAGAGAAACCAAACAGGCCGTTACACACTATTTATCATCCAAACTTTCTCTCTTTTCAATTTCCACTCTCCCCATCTGCGTCCAAACCCTAAGCTCTCTGAAATTTCACCATTTTCACATCATTCCATTCTGATTTTTGAGTTCCTAACCCTAAATACTTCTTAGATATCACTGTATTTCATATAGAAAATCATCATGGTGAGAACTAAGAGAGCAAATGTTGAGAAAGGAAAAGGAAAACAAAGGAAGCAGATGGAGGACCAATTCTCAATGAATCAAGAAGAATTAGAGTTCCTCAAACATCTTCTGGAATAGATAGATTTATCTCCACCAAAGCTGCATCAAAATTTGAAGATTGGAGTAAAAATTTGATGATGTAGTTCAATGGTACTCATCTAGAGTATCCAAAGTATATTTTGCATTCAATGATGCATTGCTTAATAGAATTTGTGGAGTAAGTGATATTGGAAAAAAGTACTTTTCTTTGGGTCAACATTGTTATAACCATGAGTTATTTACCTATGAAAGATTTCAGGAAGCCTTTAGAAAAGGTAGACAGTTTAGGACCATAAAAGAAAGGGAAACTAAATCCTTTGATGCTAGAGGAAGAATTATGCATCATATGATAACAACCATGATTGTCCCTAATTTTGGTCATAAATCATTTGTTGGAAAAATACATATGGTGATTATGCTTGCTTTACATGAGCATAGAAGAATGAATTTTGGGTATATAGCAGTGAAGCACATGTTCAGTATTAAGAAGGCAGCCAACAAGACTTTACCATATGGGAGACTCTTAACAAGAATTTTCAAACATTTCCAAGTCAAACTTCCCATTAGGGGACAAGCTTTAAAGAGTGGACAAATTTTACTAATGATACCCTTAGAAGAATGCAATTAGTTCTTGATGAAGAAAGTGTAGGGAGGACCCCTCCCAGAATAACAGAAGGTAAAGAAAGTGAGAATAATGAGGAAGAAGAGGAAGAAGAGACAAAAGCATGGGTAAGAGAAATGAAATCAAAGAATGAGGATGTTTGGGACGTCCCAAGTAAATTCTTCAAAGTCCACATGAAAGCCACTGTATTTGCTATACCATGCCTCAAAGTATCTCATAACGGTGCCCGATGTCCGTCTTCGAACATCTCCTTATAGGTCATGCTATTAAGGCATAGGAACTTCTTTGATGAAAAATCAACTTCAAACAAGAAAAAATGCTATGAATGACATATAGGCACGAAGAACTGATACAAGCAACAGCAAGACAAATTATTCATAATGCAACACTATTAGAGGCAAAGAAAGACTTGGCGTTCAAATAAAAGTAGATCAATTATTCCCACAAGTGTAATGAACACTTACTAGATCACACATGGTAGGATTGAACTGATTGTCAGCAACAAGATAATTCCAATTGCTGAGTAACGTTGCCACCTTACTCTCCATCTCTAGTACCTGACACTGCCTTTGTTAACATCCTTAAGAGCGCATCTCTATAATTTAGGCAAATTGATGAACCAAAATGTAAACAATTGTTCAGAACGAAATCAACAAAGCCTTAACCACAAATAAAGAAAGCAACAGCCATCGTGAAGCAAAACCGCTTAAAGATACTAGAGTTTAAATACCGTGATTCATCATATGCACAAATGCATCAATAACAGATGTATACAAGTGGCCACGATGTCTATTCCCTTCGAAATCTAATTGCGCAAGCATTTGGACCCCATCATCTAGCACTGTTCAATATCCGTTCACTCTCAGAATAACAAAGGGACTTGGTGAACACTTATTCAGTTAAGAACAATAGTTTAGCATTGAATAAAAGATTGTTAGTCATGCGTTATATTCAACTAATGGCGAACAATTGTTCATATGATGTAGAAGGATACTTATCCCCTCACGTCTAGAGCGTTTCTCAGGAGTTCAAAGTTTGACCAATGTCTCTTCATCATTAATCAGTGCATTTGGATCACCCGCAGTGATGAGGTATGGTGAGCTAAGTATTAAACTTGCCTTGATTAGCCTTCTCTTCTTAGCTGCCCTCGCGCCCTTCATTGCTTTGCCTACAATGGGCTCTCTCAAAACTACTACATATACTTCTTTGACTTTACCCTTTTCAACAAACTTATCTACAATTGTTCAGATGAAACCCATACAATTGTTCAACAATACTAGCATAATTGTTCTCAATGCTCATGTATAATTATTTATAAGAACAGCCTCACCATTGAAGGTGTCCGCAATATTACCTTCCCTTCCAATCTATGTTTCGGCGCTTCCTTTTCAAACTATTATTCGTCATCCTCTTCAAAAGACTTATCTACAAGGCTGAAATGAAAATCATGAACAATTGTTCAACAATATTCAAAATAATTGTTCGCAATACGCATGTGAAATACCTAACAGAAAATTCGGACGACCGAATCTTTTGGATGCAATTTCAAACTTTGTAAAATTATTTGAGATATAACTTCAATGAGTTTGAAAAACATTTGGTATGTATAGAAAACTTATTTAAACATATATAAGTTTGAAAAACAAGAAAATCAAATTTCTTTGATAATATAAAGTTTACTACCATATTTATTAAGAAGTTCATCCAAAGCCTTTTAAGATCATAAGATTCATTTTATGCTCTCTTATGCATTCAATGATAACCAAGACATGCAAGTGTAGAGTTTACATAGAAATTTACCTACAAATTATATACTCTCTACACTTCAATTCTTCAATGCCTTTAGATCATCTTAGAACAACATTCTTCAAACTTCAATCACTTTGCTTAACTGAAGTTGTTCTTGAACTTTTCCTTCAAAGCAATGAGACTTCATACTTCTCAGTTTACAGAACCTATCACACAATATTCAAATATATTAGTCCTCATCAATATTTGTCATTAATAAAAAATACATGATTTTCCCTTAGGGCTAACAGCATGAATAATTATTTTGAAGAACAGCCTCACTGTTGACGGGGTCTGTAATATTACCTCCGTCTCTTGTCGCTGTCTCATCGTTGCCTTTTTTATCCATTTTTCCTTCATCCTCTTAAATGGATTTAGCTACATGGCTTAGATGAAAACCATGACAATTGTTCAACAATATTCACAATAATTGTTCGTAATGCTAAGTGTGGAATTTTTAGAGGAATAGCCTCACCGTGGACTTAGTCCAAATGCTCTCCTGATCTATCCTCACCACTCTTCCTATTTTTGTGCAAAGGATCAGGCCCTACGCACCAAGTTAGAAGCTTTTTAGTATAGTCACCTGTTTAAAAGAGAGCTTACTAAATGAGGACTTGATGTCGTAGGTCGTAAGGGTAGGAAAAGCAACCTGAGAGGAGCAAAGCCTACCTCTGGTTCAAGAAGAAAAGGGCAGTAGCATTTCCCTTTCATACTATATGTCTACCCGCTCAACTTGCTCAGGCTAAACAATTGCAAACTCTCTGGGACCCTCATCGGCCTTATCGTGATCAACATCTATTCCACTTTGATCTAGTTTTGTTTTCTCTTGAACTGGAGCAGCATCCAATGGTTATCCTTTAGCTTTGCTATAAGACTTTGCGATCTCAAGGATTGCAAGTTCCTCAACCGTGTCAGTCCTCGCCCTAAATTCAAATTCTTCAACCTCACCAATCCCAAGTCAAGGCATAACACCACTAGCATGAATATCCTCCTCATGAGGCACATCACACTTATTGACCTCTATGTTAGCTTTCATTTTCTTTGGTTCTCTTTTCCGCAACTCTTGCTTCCTCTTTTTGACAGTGCTCCATTTTCTTTTTGGAGTCAAGGATCGATACACAACCCCAATAGGGTAGTTGCTTTCATCAAACTCCAGGTGCATTTTTTTAATCTTTTCTAACTATCTCAGATACTTGCACATCTTAACCTCCACCCCTTCCCTCTCCATGGACCTACGTTAGGGAACGCAACGACGTTTATTTAGAATTTGGATAAGTAATTTCTCAAACTATAAAAATTGTTCAAACTCACTAAAAATATAACATCCCACCTTAGAAGCGGTCTTCACGCGTTCATTTTGTGGTAGCATGTATAATTTTAGTAAAGACAAATTAGGATACTTTGAAGAAACTATCATGAGTTATGCTAATTTATTTTTAAAAATATTTTAGAACATAATCTTGCACATGCTTGACCATTGTTGAATACGCTTGAGCATTTTAGAAAGTTATAGATTTTACAAAAAAAAAAAGAGAAAGCCATCAAACGAGTGACTCGTAGGTCACTTGTTTTATTATCAAGGTTACTAATTGCTATACAATAGTTGGATTCTTTGTTTTATTCATTTCATTTTCTTTCTTTCCTTTTTCGTTTCTCTCTTCTTCTTGGTTTGTTTTGTTATTCTTTCTTTTCTTTTCTTTGGCTTGATTTCCTTCTTGTTAATCAAGGTAAGTTTTAATGTTTTTTTGTTTGTGATTTCTTTACTTTATTTAGTGATTTCTTTATATTTTGTAGTAGAAGATGTTTTGTTTTCTTTTGATTTAAGGTTTTGTTTTAATATAAAAAATTTTATTCTTTAGGATTTGAAATAGATTTGAAAGTAGTTAAATACTGAGATTTTGAGGTCTAAGATTTAAGTTAAAGTGACATTTGCATTCTCTTAACCATTTAATATTTAGTATTTGAGAAATTATATATATATATATATATATATATATATATATGAGAATATAATAATAATACTATTCTATTATTTTATTATGATATAATGATAATGATATATATGACTAGTTATAAGAATATATGGTTATATAATATTCAATAATTCAGTATTTTATTTAGACTTAGACTTATGCCTAGAATATGGTAGGAAGAATTGCTCAATAACTTAGAATTTATTATCTTCATGATTTTCAACTAAGGTTTAGCTATTTGGATTTGGACAAAATTCATATTTTTTGTAAGAAAGCAATTAACTCTAACACTTGCTATCATGTGAGTTTACAAACCAAGACTAACGATATTTTTAGTGCCATCAATATTAATAAGAAAATTACTTTAGTTACTTATTTTAAATTGGAGAGATTCTTCGCTATATGTTTTTACTCGTGCACTAGAAATCTTGGGAGTTGTGCTCCAAGTAAGTGTTAACTTAGTTTGGAATATTATAATTTTTGGACATGTTCTATAGATGCAAGTAAGATTCTGGAAATGTTTTATTATGTATCTTGGGAAATCATGTGCATTTCCATGGCATTTTTTGAAAAACTTGCACTTACGTGTTTAGACTGACAGATAGTTGTTATTCTAAAATTATGTTGAGATTGGATTTGGTTATGGATTTGGATCTGTTAGCCCTAAGGGCAAATCATGTAGTTTAGATTAATGACAAATATTGATGAGGACTAATATGCATGTCATTTGTGTGATAGGATTGTTGGATTAAGAAGTATGAAGTCTCATTGCCTTGGAGCTAGCAATGCATGAACACCTCAAATATGTCAAAGTGATTAAAGATTGAAGAGTTTGTTCAAGATTAATGAAGACTTTGAAGACATGAAGTGTAGGTGACATGTGGTTAATAGGTAAATATTGTAAACCCTACACTCTTAAGTCTTGGAATCTATGAGTTGCAATTGAGAGCAAAGAACTTGATTTAAATGGTTTCAATGGTTTTGAACTTACCTAAATTAGCAAGTTTTCATAAATAGTTTTTGCACATAAAAGATCTTTAATGACTTATCTTTGAGGCTAGAATGTTTTTCAACTTGTTTGAATTGATTTAAACATGTTTTGACAAAGTTTGAAAAATTCGGATGCAAATTCGGCCATCCGAAATTTTTCTGCACTGTAAACAGTAGCACTGTTCACGTGAACAGTATCTACTATTCTTCCAGAGAAATTCGGAAGAAGATTCGGGCGCATGGAGAAAAATTCGGTCGTCCGAATTTTGTGAATAGTACATGTACAGTGATTACTGTTCACATAAACAGTACCGACTGTTTTTCGAAATTCGGACGAAGATTCGGACGAAGTTGGAAAATTCGGTCGTCCGAATTTTTGTGACCGGTGCATGAATAGTGCATGAACAGTACCACTATTTACATGAACAGTATTTTCTGAAAATAGCCGTTACTAGCCGTTTTATGGCTGTTTTAACTGATTTTTGAATTCTATAAAAGCCATAAACTCAAGATTTTTTAGTAGAACTTTGAACTTAACAAATCTTACATGCTCTAACTTATTTCACATCAAATCAAATTGAAAAGCTCTCAAATTGCCTTGTACTCCAAGGTGTACATTCAAGATTCCAAAGGCAAAGCTGAAGTGGTGCTAGTAATTGTATTTATCTACCAAGAAGCGTTGGTAATATTCAAACTCATTTATTCCTCATTTAATTCTGTTTTTCTACTAGCTCATTGCAAGGTTATCTTTAGACATAAAACCCTTTTGTGTTAGGGTGAGCCATAGACTAGATTAATCAAGGTTGTGGTGTAAAACCCATTGTGTGGGTGAGCCTTTGATTAGATTAGTCTTTAGGTTGTCTTTGGACATAAAACCCTTGTGGAAGGGTGAACCTTGTTTGTATAATTACTAAAAGAGGTTATGAGTGTAAAACCATTGTGTGGTGAGCCTCTTATGTAATTATTGAATTTGAGCATATAGTGCATTGGTTGAAATCCTTGAGTGTGGACACAAGGTAGTGGATGTAGATCTTGGAGAGATCGAACCACTATAAATCGTGTGTTCATTTTCTTATTGCTTTGCTTGTTTACATACTTGTGATTATTATTTATGCTTAGTTGTTGATTGATTGATTATGGTCTTATAGTTTGATAATCTTGTATTAATCATCAAATCACATATAACTTGAAGTTTGTGAATTTAAAGAATAACTTTTATTAAGACAAAGGATTTGTAAAAAGGTGAAAAGATTTCGATAATTAGCCAAAGACCTAATTCACCCCCCCTCTTAGGTCTTTCAATTGGTATCAGAGCAAGGTCTTCTTTTTAAGGTCTAACAACCTAGAAGTAAAGATTCTACGGCTAGTTTATCAAATTTGCCTTATATGGAAGGTTCCTCTACAAATAGACCTCCTTTGTTTGATGGTTCTAATTTTACATTTTGGAAATCTAGAATTAGAATTTTTATTTGTTCAATTAACTTTGATTTGTGGAGTATCATTGAGAAAGGTCCCTATGTTCCTATGAGAATAAAAGCTGATGGAATTACAAGGGAACAAAAGTCTATGGAGGAAATTGATGAGAACGACTCAAGAAAGATAACCTTAAACTACCAAGCAATGAATATCTTGAGTTGTGCATTGGACGTGAATGAATACAATAGAGTGAGTGAATGTGAGACCGCTCACGACATGTGGAGACTTCTTCAAGCAACACATGAGGAAAGAGCCAATATGTGTTTTATGTCAATAAATGATGAGGTACAATCCACTCCTTCTACCCCTACTTGTTGTGATGATGATGTTGATGATATTGATGATCCTAGTGAATTACTTGTTGAGATGTATGGAGAATTAAAGAAGGCTTCAAAAAGGAATAAGGAAATGAAAACCAAAATTAATGATTTATTGAATGAGAATTCAAAATTGTTTTGTGAAAATAAAAAGCTTCTTGATTCTATTGAATGCTTGAATATTGAAAAAGAAGTTTTAAATGTCTCTTTACAAAATATGTCCCTTGAAAATAAGATTCTTTGTGAAAAGATTTTGTCTCTTGAAAGAATGCTTGTTGATCATGAGACTTTGAAAAAGAAGGTTGATGAACTTACATCATGTATAGAAAAATTTACAAAAGGAAGGGACAATCTTGATAAAATTCTTGGAGCTCAAAGATCTCTCCTTGTCAAAAATGGTCTTGGTTACAATTATGTAAACTATGTGCCTAAATATAACAAATTCTTTGTTAGAGCTACTTCTACTTCCATGCATCATACTTGTTGTACTTATTGTGGAAAACATGGACATAAAGTCACCAAATGTTATGTTAAAAGAAAAGTAGAGAATGGTGTAAAAACCATTTGGAGAGTTAAGGGAAATATTACTAACCCTCACGGACCCAAGAAAGTATGGGTACCAAAGGAAACTTCCTCTTCTTTATTGCAGGTACTCTCCAATTCAAACTCAAGCACCACTAAATGGCATATTGATGATGTTGGCTTAAAGAATAACAGAAAACATCTCATGCATAATCAAGGTCAAAGCAACCGATGAAGTAACCAATGTTGATTAAGGTTCCTCTCTTCTTTTTAAACAAATGTTGCTTAGTGATAATTTGAAATATAATTTGCTTAACATTAGTCAATTATGTGATAGTGTGAAAAGTTGAATGTGAATGTAATACTTGCACTATACTTGATGGTGTCAATAGTAGAACTATTTTTGTTGCAAATTGTATTAATGCCTTGCCTTGATGAACTTGTTGCTTATAAAGTTAGATGATTTTCCACTCATGATAATGACTGTTATTTATGGCATAGTAAACTTGGTCATGATAAAATGATTAAAATAACTATGATTGAATATCTATGCATTTGCTTGGCCAAAAACATCTTTATGAAACTTCACAAAATGTTCGAGACTTGAAGTTTGGATGTAGACCACAAGTTCGGGTCGCCCTGAACTTATGTGACAATATGACATTTTGTGATTTTGATTAATTACTCGCAAAATGTTGCAATATGTGTTTCATCTTGATAAGCTTGAATGTCTTGTGGCTTATGATAATGATGGATTTTCTTGGCATAAAAGATTAGGTCACGTGAGCATAGATTTGTTGAGCAAACTTTCCTCTTAAGATTTAGTTGGAGGATTACTAAAAATATGTTTAGAGAAAATTATCTTTGAGATACTTGTCAATATGGAAAACAAACAAAAGAATCTTTCAAACACATGAAAATGCATTTAGACCTCAATCATCTTGAACATGTTCATATGGATTGATTTGGACTTATGAGGTACTCTAGTATTAATGACTTGAAGTATGCCTTAGTAGTGGTTGAGGATCTCTAAATATTCACTTTAGCATTATTCTTTGCTCAAAAGAAGATAAAGTGTTTCATATGATTGTAAAACTATTCAAAAAGGTTCAAACCTCCCTTGAGTGCAAATTGATTTCCATTAGAAGTGACAATGGGAGAATTTTACAACTAAGTCTTTACAAAATTTGCTTTGAAAATTGAATTTCATATAATTGTTTCAACTGCAAAAACCCCACAACAAAATGGTGTTATTTGAAAAGAAAATTTAAACTTTGTAAAAATTGGCTAGGTCCATGCTTTGTGAAAATTCTTCCTCAAAAATATTTTTAGTCCAAAGTCGTAAACATCACATGTTATGATAAATAGAATTCTTTTAAGATCATTTTGAAGAAAAACATCTTTTGAATTCTCTTTTATAGAATGCCTCAAATTGCATATTTTAAAATGTTTGGTTATAAATGTCTTATCTTAAATTCTTGTGTTAACTTACTTCAAATTTGATAGAAATCTTGATATTGGTATATCTCTTATCTATTCTTCTAACAAAAAGGCTTATAGAATTTTATAACAAAAAGAACCTTACATGATGAGGAAACCATTCATGTTAGCTTTGATGAATCTAACATTTACTTGGAAAGAAAAGATGAAGATGATGTAGGTACATCTATGAATGACTATCAAATCCATCTTCAAGCACCAACTTTGGAGGATCATACCAATGAGCAAGAAATGATTGAACAAAATGATCAACATAGTGGTGACCAAAAGCTCTCAAAGAACTTAAGATATCCAAGAG
The DNA here is from genome assembly GCA_030512225.1 of Rauvolfia tetraphylla. Taxonomy (NCBI): domain Eukaryota; kingdom Viridiplantae; phylum Streptophyta; class Magnoliopsida; order Gentianales; family Apocynaceae; genus Rauvolfia; species Rauvolfia tetraphylla. The sequence goes on from JAJQKT010000053.1 coordinate 2,034,719, forward strand.
GGCACCCTAAGGAGCAAATCATTGGTGATATCTCCCAAGGAGTAAAAATAAGGCGGTACTTTATCAATAACTTTATTCTTTTATTGGATATGAGCATAAAGTATTGATGATGCATTGTGTGATGATTTTTGGATTATTTGTATGCAAGAGGATTTAAATAAATTTGAAAGATACAAAATTTTGGATATTCCTAAATCTCATGATCATTCCATTATTGGAACTAAATGGTTTTTAGAATTAAACTTATTGAATCCGAAGAAGTTGTTAGAAACAAAGTTAGACTTGTTGCCTAAGGATTCAATCAAGAAGAAGGAATTGATTATGATGAAACATTTGTTCCGAATGAAAACTTGAGTCCATAAGAATGCTTTTGACTTGTACTTGCTTTAAACTCTTTCAAATGAATGTCAAAAGTGCTTTTTTAAATGGTTCTATTGAGGAAAAAGTTTATGTGGAACAACCACCCGGTTTTGTTCATGAAAAGTTTCCTAAACATGTATGATTTAAAACAAGCTCCTAGAGCTTGGTATGAAAAATTGAGTGATTTTCTTCTTTCAAAAGGATTTTCAAGAGGAAAGGTTATCACTACTATTTTCATAAAAACCTCTTGTAACAATGATCTATAAGTTGTCCAAATATATGATACAATTTTTGGTGCTTCTAATACTTCACTTTGTGATGTGTTTTCCAAGTTAATGAAAAGTAAATTTGAAATGAGCATGATAGGAAAACTTAATTTCTTTCTTGGCCCACAAATCAAGCAAACCAAGGATGGCACTTTCATGAATCAAGTTAAGGTATAAGCACTTCCATAAGTTTATCAACCATGCTTGACAAGAATAAAAGGTTTCATAGGAGTAGTCAACTCTATTTGATAGCAAGTAGAAACAATATTATGTTTGTCATGTGCTTGTGTGCTAGATTTCATCTTATCCTATAGAATCTCATTTGATTTTGGTTAAACACATTCTCTATTACCTTATTAATACTCTAAGTGATTATGGTCTATATTTCAAATGTGTGGCTATATTATGTGATAACACTAATGCAATAGATTTGACCATCATACTATTCAACAAACTAGGACAAAGCATATAGAGATCAAATTTCATCTCATTAGATATAATTCTACTAAGGATAATACTTATTTAAAGCATGTTTGCATTCATTGATATCATTACTAAGTCATTGGCCGAAGAAAGGTTTGACCAATCTTAGAAGAAGCTTAGGGATTTCAATATTCAATAACTAACGAGTATATTCAAGTGTGTAGCTCCAGGTGAGGACAAAGAAGCCTAGCATGAGAAAAGGAAAGGGAAAAGCCAAAGATAGAGAAGGAGGACTAGTAACCAACGAACCAAGGAAGGTTTATGTTTATCAAATCATGTCATGGATGGATAGATTTGTCATAGTGGAGGCTGCTACTGAATTTGATGATTGGACAAAAAGGATCCATAAGACAAATCCAAGCCACAAGGAGGATGTCATCAAACTATTTGAAACGGGTAATATACTCTCTTTTTTAAATAAGATGAGCTGGACTAGTTTGCTTGTGTTTGATGCTATTACCTTACTTAGTTTATGGAGTTTAAGCAAATAGTATGGAAGAAAGAGGTGAGCGAGTTGGTGATAAATCTATTCAGTGGTATTCTTTAAGAATATCACAAGTTGATTTTGGATATTGATAATGCATTGCTCAATAGAATTCGTGATGTTGAAAATGTTGGGTTTAGGCATTATTCTTCCCGGGGACATTGTTTTATAAGTGAGTTATACTCATATGAAAGAATTGAGAATGCCTATATAAATGAAGAAGCCTCAAGACTAGAAAGGAGAGAGAGATAAAAGCTTTTTGATGGTTAAAAATATATATATATATTGTTTGGAATCACATGCTTATTACCTTGATTATAGCATACTTTGGGCACAAATCTTCTGTTGATTATATGTATGCTGTAATTATGCTAGCCATGCATAAAAAAAATATATGAATTTTTGGATATATATAGTGCTAAAGATATAATGGAGCAAGAAGAACAGAAAAATTATTCCCGAAAACAAAGTAAACTTGAATAAACTATCCAATATGGGTAATGTTCTATCTCTATTTGATGATATTGATTGGAGCAATTTAATAGTAGTTGATGAAGAATTTTATACTGCCATTATATATGATTTTCATGCAAATCTTAAAGAAGAAAGAATTGAACATGAGGGGAATAATGTAGTTCAATTGTATTCCGCTAGAGTATATCAAGTGGATTTTGAGTTCAATAATGCCTTAGTAAACATAATTTGTGAGGTAGATGATAATGAGGCATGGTATTACTCATTGGGACAGTATTGCTTTATTCATGGATTGTTCACAAATGAAAGATTTGAAGAAGCTTTCACAAATGGTAGACAATTTAGGTCAATTAGGGAAAAGAAAATCAAAGCCTTTGATGCTAGAGGAAGGGTTATGCATCACATGACTACTACTATGCATTTGGTGATTATGCTTGCCTTGCATGAGCATAGAAGACTAAACTTTGGATTCATGGCGTTGAAGCATATGATTAGTGCAAGAAAACCAGCCAACGAAGCCTTACCGTATGGGATACTATTAACAAGAAAGGAAAACCAAAATGAGGCATGAGTTATCTAGTAAGGGGGAGCAACCTTCCACAAAAGAAGACTATTTGACGAGGTACCCTCTATTGAAGGAAAAAAATTTGAAGGTAATAATCTCACTAGAAGTGATACCATAGTTGCCAAGGTGTTTCAAGAGACATTGAGAAACTATGTAAAGAAAATGAAGGAGATGGAAAAATTCTTTGAGTCCTTTGCTCTAACAATTCTTGGCAAATTTGATGATTTAGAAACTAGAGTAAAAAAATTATGGAAGGAGATGGCAACAATAAGGATGATAGTAATGACAGTGAAAATTGAGATGGCTATCAATTTGTTGCTAAAGAAGAAGACTAAGATAAAGGAAAAGGCAGTGAAACACTCCAAGCAAATGAAGAGCATGAGAATGAAGAACAAAGAGGTAAAGCCCAAGAGAACAAGCAAGAAGAAGGAGGTGAAGGGAGTCAACAAAAGAAGGTCCCCATCATATAGAGATCAAGGAAACATTGCCATCACAACAAACAAATTTGGAAGTGAAGACCATGCAGCATATCCAAGACTAAGCCTTTCTATCCCTAAACTCTATTTTGTTGCTTATTTTAGTTTATGCCTTGATGCACATGTTATGCTTTGACATTAAAATTTACTTGTGTCTTTCTAGTCATTATAATGTTTTGTAGCTCAATATATGAAATCTTTATGATAAGAGCTTCTTTTGTTTCACTTTTGTTGTCCAAGTACTCTTACCCCACCTTTGATTGATGACAAAAGGGGGAGAAGAAAATGTGATGACAAAATGTGTGAAAATGTGAAATAGCAGTAGAATTCCTCATGCATGAAGAGAAAATGTGTGAATTTTCTGAAAGTCCATGCATATATCAAGGGGGAGAAAGAATGACTACAAATTGTGCTATGTGCTTGCTGTAAATGTGTTGTGTGTTGTGTATATGTTGATCTGCAATATGTAATGAGTAATATGAAAATATTTGGCTGCATTTCTGCATTTGAATTTAAATTGAAAGTGTTATAATATGTGAGGTTTTAGTTGTTTTCTTAGATTTTGGAATATGGTTAAGTTGAGATTGAAATCTTGAACTTGGTTCTTGACTTGACCTATGATTTTGAATTACTTCAAGAAAACAATTGAATGCATGAATTTTGTGATTTTGCAAAGCTAAACTGAATGCTATAGTGGACATACATATTTGAGTACATCAACATTTCATTTGAATGCAAAATCACCTTTTCAAACTTGTTGTCTAAAATTTAGACCAAAAATTCGGATGCATGTTTCAGAAATTCGGATGCATGCATATTTGTTGCCAAAAAAGTGCTTCTTTGTTGTTCAAATTGATTCAAATATATTTTATTCTCTTCCATTACGTTTGAACAACCTTAGGAAAGATTTATTTCACATTAAAATTTCATTATATTGAATTTATTGCAATTTGGACTTGGAATGTCAAAATTCGGATGCATGAGTTTAAAAATTCGGATGCATGTTCTAAAATTCGGATGCATCCATATTGTAATGTCAAAATGTGCTCATTTGTTGTTCAAATTGATTCAAATATGTTTTAATCTTCTCTAATATGTTTGAACAACCTTAGGAAAGCTTATTTACAAGATTTGCTGCTTTCATTTTACTTATTTTAAAGTTTGGACTTGATATGTCAAAATTCGGATGCATAGTGTCTCTACACCAAACTTGTTGAAAAATGAGCACAATCTAAGGGGGAGCATTGTTAAACTTTTACAACCTTAAAACCTCTCTTAGAATTTTTTCTAAATGCTTAAATGCTATATCTTCTATCCTAATTGTTGGAAGGAAGGAGGTTAATGGAGGTTGGTTGGGTCATAGGCTCATATTGAGCCATTTGAATGTCAATGTGCTAAATTGGTTATTTTCTATCATTGACATTAATACTTCTATGTACTACATTGTTTTAATCTATCACATTTTGCATCAAAGTTTGTCATCATCAAAAAGGGGGAGATTGTTAGCCCTAAGGGCAAATCATGTAGTTTAGATTAATGACAAATATTGATGAGGACTAATATGCATGTCATTTGTGTGATAGGATTGTTGGATTAAGAAGTATGAAGTCTCATTGCCTTAGAGCTAGCAATGCATGAACACCTCAAATATGTCAAAGTGATTAAAGATTGAAGAGTTTGTTCAAGATTAATGAAGGCTTTGAAGACATGAAGTGTAGGTGACATGTGGTTAATAGGTAAATATTGTAAACCCTACACTCTTAAGTCTTGGAATCTATGAGTTGCAATTGAGAGCAAAGAACTTGATTTAAATGGTTTCAATGGTTTTGAACTTACCTAAATTAGCAAGTTTTCATAAATAGTTTTTGCACATAAAAGATCTTTAATGACTTATCTTTGAGGCTAGAATGTTTTTCAACTTGTTTGAATTGATTTAAACATGTTTTGACAAAGTTTGAAAAATTCGGATGCAAATTCGGCCATCCGAAATTTTTCTGCACTGTAAACAGTAGCACTGTTCACGTGAACAGTATCTACTATTCTTCCAGAGAAATTCGGAAGAAGATTCGGGCGCATGGAGAAAAATTTGGTCGTCCGAATTTTGTGAATAGTACATGAACAGTGATTACTGTTCACATAAACAGTACCGACTATTTTCCAGAGAAATTCAGACGAAGATTCGGACGAAGCTGGAAAATTCGGTCGTCCGAATTTTTGTGACCGGTGCATGAACAGTACCACTATTTACATGAACAGTATTTTCTGAAAATAGCCGTTACTAGCCGTTTTATAGCTGTTTTAACTGATTTTTGAATTCTATAAAAGCCATAAACTCCAGATTTTTTAGTAGAACTTTGAACTTAACAAATCTTACATGCTCTAACTTATTTTACATCAAATGAAATTGAAAAGCTCTCAAATTGCCTTGTACTCAAAGGTGTACATTCAAGATTCCAAAGGCAAAGGTGAAGTGGTATTCAAACTCATTTATTCCTCATTTAATTCTGTTTTTCTACTAGCTCATTGCAAGGTTATCTTTAGACATAAAACCCTTTTGTGTTAGGGTGAGCCATAGACTAGATTAATCAAGGTTGTGGAGTAAAACCCATTGTGTGGGTGAGCCTTTGATTAGATTAGTCTTTAGGTTGTCTTTGGATATAAAACCCTTGTGGAAGGGTGAACCTTGTTTGTATAATTACTAAAAGAGGTTATGAGTGTAAAACCATTGTGTGGTGAGCCTCTTATGTAATTATTGAATTTGAGCATATAGTGCATTGGTTGAAATCCTTGAGTGTGGACTCAAGGTAGTGGATGTAGATCTTGGAGAGATCGAACCACTATAAATCGTGTGTTCATTTTCTTATTGCTTTACTTGTTTACATACTTGTGATTATTATTTATGCTTAGTTGTTGATTGATTGATTATGGTCTCATAGTTTGATAATCTTGTACTAATCATCAAATCACATATAACTTGAAGTTTGTGAATTTAAAGAATAGCTTTTATTAAGACAAAGGATTTGTAAAAAGGTGAAAATATTTCGATAATTAGCCAAAGACCTAATTCACCCCCCCTCTTAGGTCTTTCAGGATCCATTTGGATGGCTACTTGAGTGGTCTTTATGTTTGAAAAGTTACATAAAAATTCCCCCCTCCCCCCGACCAGATATGATTTGGAATATGAGATGAATATGAATATGATGCGAATGGAATATGATTTGAGCTTGAAGCGTCGGTGGATTGTACTGTACGTGGCTAGTCCCCTATAGTTGGGCCTCTTCTGCTGGCATGAAACGCATAAGCTCTGGATTGTGGATCCACTTGAAAGGAGGCATAGTATATCGGGGAGTACTTGATCCAACTGGCATTGTGTTTATTTGTATACGGTCTCCTAACAGCGAGTCAGGAGGGACTCAATGTTGAGGTTGATTACCAGGGTTTGACTCAATGTTGTGTGGGGAGGCATAGGGTAGTTTTTGAAATCCAACATTCGTCCTGGTTTATGTCTGGTATTGACTACGAGATGACGGGACTTGACTCCTAATGACCCCATTTTTTGTTTCGGTAGATTTACCAATGAGCTAGTATTTGATTAATTGCTGAAAGACCTAAGAGGGGGGTGAATTAGGTCTTAGGCTAATTATCAAAATCTTTTCCCTATTTAAAAATCCTTTGCCTTAATAAAAGCTCTTCTTTAATTCCACATGCTTCAAGTTTATATGTGATGTGATGGTTAAGATAATATCATCAAACTACAACCAATCAATCAACAACAATCAATAAGTAATAATAACATGAGCATGTAAATAAATAAAGCTATAAGAAAATGAACACACGATTTATAGTGGTTCGATCTCTCCAAGATCTACATCCACTACCTTGAGTCTACACTCAAGGATTTCAACCAATCCACTATAAGCTCAAGTTCAACAATTACATAAGAGGCTAACCACACTATGGTTTTACACTCACAACCTCTTCTAGTAATGTTTACAATACAAGGCTCACCACAAACAATGGTTTTATATCTTAAACAACCTTGAATCACACTTTCAAGGATCACCCATATCTAAAGGATTTTATGTTATCAAGATAACCTTGCTAGAGCTAGTAGAAATACACAATTTGATAAATAAATGAGAAAGTGTAGAAGTTACCACTTGATGGTAGATATTACACAATTTTACACCTTCACACTTTGATGTCTTTGAGTTGATCAATTGAATGCACAAGACATAAGAGAGCTTAAGAAATGTTTGCTAAATGCTTTTGAATGCTTGGAGTTTTCAAGATTTCAAGAGTTACAAAAATTTGCATGTTTATAGCTTTTATAGAATTTGAAAATCTGTTAAAACGTTCATAAAACGGCTAGAAACGGCTAGTTTCAGGAAATTCAAACGACCGAATTTCTTGGCTGCGTCCGAATCTTCGTCCGAATTTCTCTGGATGAATAGTAACCATGCTGAGAACAAAAATTCGGACGACTGAATTTTTTGCTGCGTCCGAATCTTCTTCCGAATTTCTATGGAAGAACAGTGACCATGCTGAAGGCCAAAAATTCGGACGACTGAATTTTTTGCTACCGAATTTCTCTGGAAGAATTGTAGCAAACTTTTGCTACAAAATTCGGACGACCGAATTTTTTGAAAGCATTTTCAAACTTTGTAAAATCATTTGAGATATAACTTCAATGAGTTTGAAAAACATTTGATATGTATAGAAAACTTATTTAACCATATATAAGCTTGAAAAATAAGAACATATGAAGTTTACTAACATATCTTATAAAAAGATTCATTCAAAGCCTTTTAAAATCATAAGATTATTTTTATGCTCTCTTATGCATTCAATGATAACCAAGACATGCAAGTGTAGAGTTTACATAGAGATTTACCTAAAAGTTAAATGTACTCTACACTTCAAGTCTTCAATGCTTTTTGATCATCTTTAGAACAACATTCTTCAAACTTCAAATACTTGCTTAACTGAAGTTGTTCTTGAAATTTTGCTTCAAAGCAATGAGACTTCATACTTCTCAGTTTACAGAACCTATCACACAATAATCAAACATTTTAGTCCTCATCAATATTTGTCATTAATCAAAACTACATAATTTGCCCTTAGGGCTAACAATCTCCCCCTTTTTGATGATGACAAACTTTGATGCAAAATGTGATAGATTAAAACAATGTAGTACATAGAAGTATTAATGTCAATGATAGAAAATAACCAATTTAGCACATTGACATACAAAAGGCTCAATATGAGCCTATGACCCAACCAACCTCCATTAACCTCCTTCCTTCCAACAACTAGGATAGAAGATATAGCATTTAAGTATTTAGAAAACTTCTAAGAGAGGTTTTAAAGGTTGTAAAAGTTTAACAATGCTCCCCCTTAGATTGTGCTCATTTTTCAACAAGTTTGGACTTGAGATACTATGCATCCGAATTTTGACATATCAAGTCCGAACTATAAAATAAGTGAAATGAAAGCTTCAATTTTTGAAAATAAGCTTTCCTAAGGTTGTTCAAACATAGTGGAAGAGATTAAAACAAGTTTGAATCAATTTGAACAACAATAGAGCACATTTTGGTAACAAAATATGAATGCATTTGAATTTCAGAACATGCATCCGAATTTTTGACAATTCAAGTCCAAACTGCAATAAATTCAATATTATGAATGTTTAAATTGAAATAAAGCTTTTCTAAGGTTGTTCAAACGTATAGTAAGAGATTAAAACATATTTGAATCAATTTGAACAACAAAAGAGCACATTTTGACAATGAAATATGGATGCATCCGAATTTTAGAACATGCATCTGAATTTTTAAACTCATGCATCCGAATTTTTTGATTTCAAGTCCAAAATGTAAAATATGTGAGATAACAACTTTAATTTTTGAAAATAATCTTTTCTAAGATTGTTCAAATATGATAGGAAGGATTAAAACAGTTTTCAAACAATTTGAACAACAGAAAAGACATTTTTGACAAGAAGATCTTGATGCGTCCGAATTTTTGGTCTGCATCCGAATTTCAAGTCCAAATTTTTGGAAACAAGTTGAAAAGGTGATTTTGCATTTTCAAATGAACTATAGAAGTACTCAAATATGTATAGCTACAATAGCACTCAGTTTATCTTTGCAAAACCACAAAACTCATGTATTTAATTGTTTTCATGATGTAATGTAAAGTCATAGGTCAAGTCAAGAACCATGATAAAAACTTGACAATCCCAACTTAACCATTTTCAAAATCTCAGAAAACAATCATTTTAAATTTCAAATGCAACCAATTAGTTTCACAGTACACATTCATAGCATATTCACATTACACATCACAATTACATCAAGCAATTGCAGTACAACAAACACATAGCATATTTTGTTCTTTCTCCCCCTTGACATATGCATGGATTTTCAGAAAATTCACACATTTTCTATTCATGCATGAGGAATTCCACTACTATTTCACATTTTCACACATTTTGTCATCCCATTTCTTCTCTCTCTTTTGTCATCACTCAAAGATGGGGTTAATGAAAATGAGACAACATGTATCACATATAAGCAATATATTGATCAACTCTCATTTGGCAATTTAGCAATGTATTGATCAACTCTTATAAACAGTATAGTTCTAGTCAAATAATTATCATCCTAACAGCAATAATCATTATGTAGCATCTTAACAATAATAAATCGACTTCTTCTCTCCCTTTTTATCAGCAATTTAAACTTAGGGTGAGAGTACTTGGACAACAAAAGTGAAACAAAAGAAGCTCTTATCACAAAGATTTCACATATTGAGCTTCAAAATATTATAATGACTAGAAAGGCACAAGAAAATTTCAATGTTAAAGCATAACATGTGCATTAAGTCATAATCTAAAATAAGCAACAAAATAGAGTTTAGGGATAGAAAGGCTTAGTCTTTGGATGTGCTTCATGGTCTTCACTTCCAAATTTGTTTGTTATGATGGCCATGTCTCCCTTGATCTCTATATGATAGGGTCCTTCATTTGTTGATTTCTTGCTTGTGTATTTCTGCTTTGGAAAGCTCCCAATCGAGAGGGTCTTTGGATCTTCTTTCTTTGAACCACATTTTCCTCCCTTGGCTGAAGGATATTGGTGATGGATTTGTGCTTTGACTTTGTTAAACTTCCTTCACCTCCTTCTTCTTGCTTGTTCTCTTGGGCTTTATAGGAACCTGCACCATTTAAAACCACTTGAGAAATCTTTCTCAAGTCTTCTTCCATATTCTTGACTCTAGCTTCTAAACCATCAAATTTGCTAAGAATTATCAGAGCAAAAAGACTTGAAGAATTTGTCCATCTTCTTCATTTCCTCTCTATATGGTTGTCCAATATTTCTTGAAACACCTTGGCAACTATGGTATCACCTCTAGTGAGATTTTCATCTTCAACTTCTTTTCCTTCAATAGAGAGTACCTCTTCAAATAGACTTTTTTTTGTGGGGTTGCTCCCCCTCACTAGATGACTCATGCCTCATTTTAGGTTTCCTTTCTCCAGCAAGGATTTCCTTTTTATCCTCTTCTTCTTCTTCATTTTCTTCTTCCTTCTTTTCTTCATCATCACTAGCATCTCTTCTATCACCCTTAGAGGATTTTCTCTTCTAGCCATTCATACATTATCATCATCAAGTATCCAAGGAATTTTGTTTAGTGAATTGTTGGTGTAGACTTCTTCACTCTTTATTGGTAAACCACTAGAAAGCAATTTTCACTTGGAAATACTTGAAAATTCCTGTCAATGACTTTCCATATGAAAATGGCTTATGCTCGGTTCTTCTAGCTGCCATTATATTCTTTAGCACTATATATATATATCCAAAATTCAATTTTCTTTTCTTATGCATGGCTAGCATAATTACAACATTCATATTATCAACAGAAGATTGGTGCTCAAAGTATGCTATAATCAAGGTAGTGAGCATGTGATGCAAAATTCTTTTACTAGCATAAAAAGGCTTTTATCTCTCTCTCCTTTCTAGTATTGAGGCTTCTTATCATTTATATATATAGGCATTCTCAATTCTTTCATGTGAGTATAACTCAATTATAAAAAAATGTCCCCAGAAGAATAATGCCTAAACCCAACATCCTCAACATCACAAATTCTATTGAGCAATGCATTATCAATCAAAAAAATTAACTTGTGATATTTTTGAAGAATACTACTAAATAGCTTTTATTACCAATTTGCTTAACTCTTTCTTCCTTAATATTTGCATAAACTTCATAAACTAAGGAAGGCAATAGCATTCATCAAACATAAGCAAACTAGTCCAACTCATATCATTTAAAAATGAGAGTATATTACTCATTTCGGATAGTTTGATGACATCCACCTTGTAGCTGGGATTTTTCTTATGATTCCTTTTTGTCCAATCATCAAATTCAATAGCAGCCTCCACTATGACAAATCTACCCAGCCATGACATGATTTGAGAAACATAAACCTTCCTTGGTTCGTTGGTTACTGGTCATCTATCATTTTCTTTGGCTTTTCCCATTCCTTTTCCCATGCTTGGATTTAGTGTCCTCACTTAGATGCTACAACACTTGAATACACTTATTAGTTATTGGATTTTGAAATTCCTAAGCTTCTTCTAAGATTGGTCAAACCTTTCTTCGACCAATGGCTTAGTAACAATATCATTAATTTGTTTATTAATGCAAACATGCTTTAAACAAGTATTACCTCTAGTAGAGTGATCTCTAATGAGATGAAGTTTGATCTCTATATGCTTTATCATAGTTTGTTGAATAGTATGATGATCAACTTTATTGCATTAATGTTATCACATAACATAGCCACGCATTTGAAATAGATCATAATCACTTAGAGTATCAATAAGGTAATAGTGAATGTGTTTAATAGCAATCAAATGAAACTCTTTATGACAAGATGAAATCTAGCACACAAACACATTGCAAACATAATATTGGCTCTACTTGCAGTCAAATAAAGTTGACTACTCCTATGAAACCATTTTATTCTTGTCATGCATAGTTGATAAACTTATGGAAGTGCTTATACCTTAACATGATTCATGAAAGTGCCATTCTTGGTTTGCTTGATTTGTAGGCCAAGAAAGAAATTGAGTTTTCCTATCATGCTCATTTCTAATTTACTTTGCATCAACTTGGAAAACACATCACAAAGTGAAGTATTGGAAGCACCAAAAGTTGTATCATATATTTGGACAAGTTATAGATCATTGTTGCATGAGGAATTTATAAAGAGGGTAGTTTCAGTTTTCTTCTTGAAAATCCTTTTGAAAGATGGATACTACTCAATCTTTCACACTAAATTCTAGGAGCTTGTTTTAAACCATAAAAGACTTTGGATAGTTTAAAAATATGGTAGGAAACTTTTCATGAGCAAAACCGGGTGATTACTCCACATAAATCACTTCCTCAATAAAACCATTTAGAAAAGCACTTTTGACATTCATTTGAAATAACTTAAAGAAAGTACAAGTCAAAAGCATTCTTATGGACTCACGTCTTCATTCGGAACGAAGGTTTCATCATAATCAATTCATTCTTCTTGATTGAATCCTTAGGCAATAAGTCTAACCTTGTTTCTAACAACTTCTCTGGATTCAATAAGTTTATTTCTAAAAACCATTTAGTTCCAATAATAGAATGATCATGAGATTTAGGAATATCCAAAATATTGTATCTTTCAAATTTATTTAATTCCTCTTGCATATCAATAATCTAAAAATCATCACACAATGCATCATCAATACTTTTAGGCTCATATGCGATAAAAGAATAAAGTTATTGATAAAGTACCGCCTTATTTTTACTCCTTGGGAGATATCACCAATGATTTGCTCCTTAGGGTGGCCTCTTGGATATCTTAAGTTCTTTGAGAGCTTTTGGTCACCACTAGGTTGGTCATCTTGTTCTTGCTTAATCATCTTTTCCTCATTGGTATGATCCTCCAAAGTTGGTGCTTGAAGATGGATTTGATAGTCATTCATAGATGTACCTACATCATCTTCATCTTTTCTTTCCCAAGTAAATGTAAGATTCATCAAAATAAACATGAATGATTTCCTCATCATATAAGGTTCTTTTTATTATAAACTCTATATGCCTTTTCGTTAGAAGAATAGCTAAGAGATATACCAATATCCGTTTTCTATCAAATTTAAATAAGTTATCACAAGAATTTAAGATAAGACATTTATAACCAAACATTTTAAAAATATGCAATTTGAGGCGTTCTATAAAAGAGAATTAAAAAGATGTTTTTCTTCAAAATAATCTTAAAAGAATTCTATTTATCATAGCATGTGGTGTTTAAGGCTTTGGCCCAAAAATATTTTTGAAGAAGAATTTTCACAAAGCATAGACCTAGCCAATTTCTGCAAAGTTCAAAATTTTCTTTCAATAACACCATTTTATTGTGGAGCTTTTGCAGTTGAAACAATTATATAAAATTCAATTTTCAAAGCAAATTTTGTAAAGACTTTGTTGTAAAATTCTCCCATTGTCACTTGTGAAACACTTCTCCAATTTTCAAGGGAGGTTTGAACCTTTTTGAATAATTTACAAACTTATGAAACACTTAATCTTTTCGAACAATGAATAATGCTAAAATGAATATTTAGAAATCATCAACTACTAGTAAGGCATACTTCAAGTCATCAATACTAGAGTTCCATATAAGTCCAAAACAATCCATTTGAAGAAGCTCAAGATGTTTTGAGGTCTAAAATCATTTTCATGGGTTTGAAAGATTCTTTTGTTTGTTTTCCATATGGACAAGTATCTCAAAGACAATTTTCTCAAACACATTTTTAGCAATCCTCTAACTAAATCTTGATAGAAAAGTTTGTTCAACAAATCCATGTTTACATGACCAAATCTTTTATGCCAAGAAAATCATTATCATAAGCAACAAGACATTCAAGCTTATCAAGATAAAACACATATTCAAAAATTTGTAAGTAATTGATCAAAATCACAAAATATCATTTTGTCATATAAGTTCGGGCGACCGAACTTATGGTCTACATCCAAACTTCATGTCCAAACATTTTGTAAAGTTTCATAAATATGTTTTGGCCAAGCAAATGCATAGATATTCAATCATAGCTATATTAATTATTTTATCATGACATATAATCAATTTCAAGAACATATCTACCTTGAATTCAATCTCATATCATCAATGTTACCTAATCAACTTCATAAAAGCAATTGACAAGTTATGGTTGGCAAATTTTCAAAGCTAAACAAAATGGATTCTCAACTGAAACTTTGCATGTTAGAATTTTAACTTCTTATTCATTGTCACACAATTGACTAATGCTAATCAAGTTATAGTTCAAATCAGCAATAAGCCACATTTGTTTAAAAAGAAGAAAGAAACCTTTACCAACATTGGTTACTCCAATAATTCTTCCTTTCTTCTTGTCTCAAAAACAAATCCTTCATTGTTTGTCTTGACTTTGATTATGAATGTGATGTTTTATGTTATTCTTTAAGCTAACATCATCAATATACCCCTTTAGTAGTGCTTGAGTTTGAATTGAAGCGTACCTGCAATAAGGAGAAGAAGTATCCTTTGGTACCCATACTTTCTTGGGTCCATGGGGGTTAGTAATAATTCCTTTAACTCTTCAAATAGTTTTAACACCATTTTCTATTTTTCTTTTAACGAAGCACCTAATGGCTTTGTGTCCATGTTTTCCACAATATGTACAACAAGTATGAGGCATTGAACTAGAAGTAGCTTTAACAAAGAAATTTTTATATTTAGGCACATTGTTTACATAATTATAGCCAAGACCATTTTTAAAAAGAGGAGATCTTTGAGCTCCAAGAATTTTATCAAGATTGTCCCTTCCTTTTGTAAATTTTTCTATAAATAATGTAAGCTCATCAACCTTCTTTTTCAAAGTCTTATGATCAACAAGCATTCTTTCAAGAGACAAAATCTTTTCACAAAGAATCTTATTTTCAAGGGACATGTTTTGTAAAGAGACATTTAAAACTTCTTTTTCAATATTCAAACAATCAATAGATTCAAGAAGCTTTTTGTTTTCACAATATAATTTTGAATTTTCATTCAATAAATCATTAATTTTGAATTTCATTTCCTTATTTCTTTTTGAAGCATTTTTTAATCCTTCATACATTTAAACAAGTAGTTCACTAGGATCATCTACATCATCAACATCATCATCACAACAAGTAGAGGTAAAAGGAGTGGATTGTACCTCATCATTTATTGCCATGAAACACATATTGGCTCTTTCCTCGTGTGTTGCTTGTAGAAGTCTCCACATATCGTGAGCGGTGTCACATTCACTCACTCTATTGTATTCAAGATGTTCATTGCTTGGTAGTTTAAGGTTATCTTTCTTGAGTCGTTCTCATCAAGTTCCTCCATAGACTTTTGTTCCCTTGTAATTCCATCAGCTTTTATTCTCATAGGAACATAGGGACCTTTCTCAATGATACTCCACAAATCAAAGTTAATAGAACAAATAAAAATTCTAATTCTAGATTTCCAAAATGTAAAATTAGAACCATCAAACAAAGGAGGTCTATTTGTAGAGGAACCTTCCATATAAGGCAAATTTGATAAATTAGCCATAGAATCTTTACTTCTAGGTTGTTAGACCTTAAAAAGAAGACCTTGCTCTGATACCAATTGAAAGACCTAAGAGGGGGTGAATTAGGTCTTAGGCTAATTATCAAAATCTTTTCCCTTTTTACAAATCCTTTGCCTTAATAAAAGCTCTTCTTTAATTCCACAAGCTTCAAGTTTATATGTGATGTGATGGTTAAGATAATATCATCAATCTACAACCAATCAATCAACAACAATCAATAAGTAATAATAACATGAGCATGTAAATAAATAAAGCTATAAGAAAATGAACACACGATTTATAGTGGTTCGATCTCTCCAAGATCTACATCCACTACCTTGAGTCTACACTCAAGGATTTCAACCAATCCACTATAAGCTCAAGTTCAACAATTACATAAGAGGCTAACCACACTATGGTTTTACACTCACAACCTCTTCTAGTAATGTTTGCAATACAAGGCTCAGCACAAACAATGGTTTTATATCTTAAACAACCTTGAATCACACTTTCAAGGATCACCCTTATCTAAAGGATTTTATGTTATCAAGATAACCTTGCTAGAGCTAGTAGAAATACACAATTTGATAAATAAATGAGAAAGTGTAGAAGTTACCACTTGATGGTAGATATTACACAATTTTACACCTTCACACTTTGATGTCTTTGGGTTGATCAATTGAATGCACAAGACATAAGAGAGCTTAAGAAATGTTTGCTAAATGCTTTTGAATGCTTGCAGTTTTCAAGATTTCAAGAGTTACAAAAATTTGCATGTTTATAGCTTTTATAGAATTTGAAAATCTGTTAAAACGTTCATAAAACGGCTAGAAACGTCTAGTTTCAGAAAATTCGGACGACCGAATTTCTTGGCTGCGTCCGAATCTTCGTCCGAATTTCTCTGGATGAATAGTAATCATGCTGAGAACAAAAATTCGGACGACCGAATTTTTTGCTGTGTCCGAATCTTCTTCCGAATTTCTCTGGAAGAACAGTGATCATGCTGAAGGCCAAAAATTCGGACGACCGAATTTTTTGGCTGCGTCCGAATCTTCTTCTGAATTTCTCTAGAAGAATAGTAGCAAACTTTTGATACAAAATTCGGACGACCGAATTTTTTGAAAGCATTTTCAAACTTTGTAAAATCATTTGAGATATAACTTCAATGAGTTTGAAAAACATTTGATATGTATAGAAAACTTATTTAACCATATGTAAGCTTGAAAAACAAGAATATTTGAAGTTTACTAACATATCTTATAAAAAGATTCATTCAAAACCTTTTAAAATCATAAGATTATTTTTATGCTCTCTTATGCATTCAATGATAACCAAGACATGCAAGTGTAGAGTTTACATAGAGATTTACCTAAAAGTTAAATGTACTATACACTTCAAGTCTTCAATGCTTTTTGATCATCTTTAGAACAACATTCTTCAAACTTCAAATACTTGCTTAACTGAAGTTGTTCTTGAACTTTTGCTTCAAAGCAATGAGACTTCATACTTCTCAGTTTACAGAACCTATCACACAATAATCAAACATTTTAGTCCTCATCAATATTTATCATTAATCAAAACTACATAATTTGCCCTTAGGGCTAACAATTGCTATGTTTGAAAATTTTGGTTAGAGGAGCTAAACTGATGTGTCATGATTCGCTCAGACTTTCTAGCTAAGCTTAGAACCTTATCATGAGATTTGTGCATTATTTTGGAATAAGAAAACTTATATAAATATAAAATACTTTTAAACTGTTGTGCATACACATCTACCCTCATATTTTAGAAATCTCATATTTTCCAAATACACTGGTACACACGTGAACTCATTGAGCTTTCCAACTCACACATCTGTTTAAGACATTTTCTAATGACTTAAACCATGAATCAGAGCAGTGATCCATTGATTCGCTTTAGAGTTAGCTCATGGAATGACGCATATGTCTATGTGATCAATTTGTACCTTTTTACCTCTTCCTCTTTAGAGAGAGAACTCTTTTTTTTTAAAGATTGAATTTATGATAATACAACATATAGGATCTACGTATTTATTTGTATATTTTCACCAATGTTTCCTATAACTGTATTATATTGCAATATATGTATATTTTTCTCCTTAATTTTTCTCTGAATGCTATTTGTATTTGCATATATCAGAGTCAAGAGGCACGCTGGTACCTCACTCAACTATAGTGGAACCTAGTGAAGTGGTTGGGGCTATCACATAAAAAATGTTCAAAATTAGGTTAGTAAATATTCAACTAAACAATTGGGTAAGTGTTCATGAAAGACCTAAGAGGGGGTGAAATAGGACTTTGGCTAATTTTTAAAATCTTTTCTTGTTTTGCAAATCCTTCGCTTTAATAAAAGCTCTTCTTCAAATTCACAAACTCCAAGTTTATATGAGATTTAAAAGGAATGGTTGAAGCAAGATGATGAAATAATAAAACTACAACCAATCAATCAAGGACTAAGAACAAATATAAATAACACAAGTATATAAACAAGTAAAGCTATAAAGAAGTGAACACACAATTTATAGTGGTTCGATCACTCCAAAATCTACATCCACTACCTTGAGTCCACACTCAAGGATTTCAATCTATTCACTAAATGCTCAAGTCAAGCAATTACACAAGAGTTCACCCCTTCAACGGGGTTTACCACAATAACCTCTTTTCAATCCAATAAAAAAGGCTCACCTTTATCACAAAGGGTTTTATGTCACTAGACAACCTAGACCAATCTAATCAAAGGCTCACCCTTACTAAAGTGTTTTACGTCGCATAACAACCTTGATTAACCTAGTCAATAGCTCACCCTTCACAGGGGTTTTATGTCTCTTGACAACCTTGTATTAACAAAGAAAATAGATGAAGTATAGATTTAGATGTTACCAACAAAAACTTAGTGGATGATTACAATACTAGAACTACTTCACTTCTTGCCTTTGGAATCTTAAATTTCAACCTTTGAGCACAAGGTAATTTGAGAGCTTTTCAAATCATTTTGATGTAAAAGGAGTTAGAGCTTGTAGGATTTCAAAAGATCAAAGTCATCTACGAAAATCTGAAGTTTGGGGTTTAAATAAGGTTTAAAAATAAGCTCAAACGTTCAAAAATGACTAGTAACAGCTAGCAATAACAAAATTTGAATGACCGAATTTGACCATCTGCGTCCTAACTTGCATCCGAATATTTCTAGAAAAATAATAGTACTGTTCACTGTGTAGGAAAAATTCAAACGATCAAAATTTTTTATCGCGCATCCGAACTAGCATCCAAATTTTCTAAACTTTGTCAAAACATATTCCAATCAGCTCAAACAAGTGAAAAAAACCATTAATAAAAAATTGGTAATTCAAGTGAATTCAAAACCATTGTAAGTTTAAAACCAAATTTTGTGCTCCCAAAAGTTAACTAAAAATCAAGCACAATAAGTTTGAAAACCTTCTAGCATCAAGGATAAGTCAATAAAGACCTCTTAAGTGCAAAAGTTGTTGATGACTTGATAATTCAAGTAAGTTCAAAACCAATGAAAATTTTCAATTCAAATTTTATGCTCTCAAATGCAACTCATAGATTCCAAGACTTAAGAGTGTAGTTACAAAGTTTACCTATTAAGCAGATGTAACATACACTTTATGCATTCAAAGCCTTCAATAATCTTGTACAAACTCTTCAATCTTCAATCACTTTGACAAATTTTAGTTGTTCTTGCATTGTAACTTCAAAGCAATAAGACATGCATTATTCTCAATCCAAAAATCCTGTCACACAACATATAAGCGTATTAGTCCTTATCAAGATAAGATCAATATGATTTCCAGAGGACATTGCACTTATCAATGTTTGGCACTTATAAAAATAACATGATTTGACCTTAGGGCTTACAATCTCGCCCTTTTTGATGATGACAAACTTTGATTCAAAATGTAATGGATATAGACAATTTTAGGCAATAAGAAGAATTTATGTGATATGCTACTTGAAGATGATACCAATTGAGTAATAAATCATTTGAAGCACAATTATAGCAACATGACATAAACATGGCTCAAAGTGAACCTATGACCCTACATAATGATTGTTTAAACTGAAATAATACTTCCTTAAGGTTGTTCAAACATATTGGGAGAGATTAAAACAGGTTTGAATCGATTTGAACAACAAAAGAATAATTTTTAATAACAAAATATAAATGCATCCGAATGTCAGTACACGCATCCGAATTTCAAGTCCAAACTTTAGGCATAGTCATCAAAAAAATAGATTTTGCTATATAAGTGCTTATAATCAATCAAACAATCATCAAAGTGTGGTGATCAACTATAAAACACACTCATAATCATCTTAATCAACTAATGCATAAATCAACTCAAGATCATATCATCAAAATGCCAATAAGCATTCCATAAGCCAATCATTGTGCAACTTCTTCTCCCCTTTTTTATGAGCACCCATCAATAAACCATTATGCCATGTACTAAACCACATTCATCATAGCAAACATCAAAATATATACATTTTGCGTAAAATTTTTCTTCCCCTTGACATATGCATTGATTTTCATAAAATTCACATATTTTTTGTTCAACGCATGCGTGAGCAATTCCACTACTATTCCACATTCACATTTTGTCATTACATTTCTTCTCACCTTTTGTCATCAATCAAAGATAGGGTAAAAGTACTTGGACAATAAAAGTGAAACAAAGAAGCTCTTATCACAACTATTTCACGCATTGATTTCACACAAAACATTATAATGACTAGAAAGGCACAAGTAAATTTCAATGTTAAAGTATAACATGTGCATCAAGTCAAAATCTAAAATAAGCAACAAAATAGAGTTTAGGGATAGAAAGACTTAGTCTTGGATACGCTTCATGGTCTTCACTCCAAATTTATTTGTTGTGATGGCCATGTCTCCCTTGATCTCTACATGAAGGGGTCCTTCATTTGTCGACTCCTTGCCCGTGTAGCTCGACTTTTGAAAAGTTTCCAACCAAGATGATCTTTGAATCCTCTTCCTTTGAACTTTCTTTCTCCCTTGGTTGAAGGAAATTGGTGATGGATTTGTGATTTGTGTTGACTTTTTTAATCTCCTTCACCTCTTTCTTCTTGCTTGTCCTCTTGGACTTCACCTCTTTGTTCTTCATTATCATGCTCTTCTTCCTCTTCGAGTACTTCACTGCCTTCTCCTTTATCTTTTTCTTCTTCTTTAGCAAAAAATTGATAGCCATCTCTATTTTCATTGTCATTGCTATCATACCATCCTTATTGCCGCCATCTTTATTCATAGTATGTTCTTGATATTCTTTGTTTTCCTCTTCACTGTTCTCTTTCTCATCTTCTTCCTTTCTTCTTATTTGGCTTTAGAGGAACTTGCACCATTTAAAATCACTTGAGAAATCTTTTTCAAGTCTTTTTCCATATTCTTGACTCTAGCTTCTAAACCATCAAATTTCCCAAGAATCGTTGGAGCAAAGGACTAGAAGAATTTGTACATCTTCTCCATTTCCTTTACATGGCTGTCAATGTCTCTTGAAACACCTTGGAAACTATGGTATCACCTCTAGCGAGATTATCACCTTCAATTTCATTTCTATCAATAGAGGGTGCCTCTTCAAACATTCTTCTTTTTGTGGGAGGTTTCACTTCTCATGCTTGAGTTTCTTTTTTCATTCTCTTTGGATTCTTCTTCTTCATCACTTTCTTCTTCCTTTTCTTCATTACTTTCTTCCTCCTTTTCTTCATCATCATTTGCATCTCTTCTATCACCCCTTAGAGGTGTTTCTCCTCTAGTCCTCCATACATTATCATCATCAAGTATCCAATGCATTCTCTGTAGTGAGTCTTTGGTGTAGACTTCTTTACTCTTCATAGTTGAACCCGTAGCAAGCAGTCGCACTTGGAAATGCTTGAAGATTCTTGTTAATAACCTTCCATATGGCAATGTCTTTTGCTTGGTTCTTCTAGCTACCATCATGTGCTTTAGTGCTACACATCAAAATTAAATTTTCTTCCGTTATGCATGGCAAGCATAATTACCGCATGCATATTATCAACAAAAGATTTATACCCAAAGTATTGCATAATCAAGGTAGTAAGCACGTGATGCAAAATTCTTCCAGTAGCATCAAACGCTTTCATCTCTCTCTCTCTCTCTCCTTTATGGTCTTGAGACTTCTAACATTTGTATAGGCATTCTCAACCTTTTTATGTATGTATAACTCACTTATACAACAATGTCCCCCAAAAGAATAATGTCTGAACCCAACATCACAAATTTTATTGAGCAATGCATTATCAATCTCAAAAATCAACATGTGATATTCTTGAAGAATACCACTAAAAAGCTTTATTACCAATTTGCATAAACTAAGGAAGGTTATTAATAGCATTCATCAAATACAAGCAAACTAGTCCATCTCATACCATTGAAAAATGAAAGCATATTACCCATTTCTGAGAGTTTGATGACATTCACCTTGTGGCTTGGATTTATCTTATGGTTCCTTTTTGTCCAATTATCAAATTCAGTAGCAGCCTTCACTGTGACAAATTTATCAAGTCTTGACATGCTTTGAGGAACATGAACCTTCCTTGGTTCAATGATCACTGGTCCTCCATCTGTTTCTTTGGCTTTTCCCTTTCCTTTTTTGATGCTAGGCTTCTTTGTCCTCGTCATTGTAAATTTCAAAGAAAGGATGTGATTTTCAAAGAGTATTTAGCACATAGAATACGAAAATCAAGTGGGATTGGTGATTTAATAGTGAAGTTTGGATATTCGAATGTTTTGTATGTATCCAAACCTTGCATTCGAAATTCACCTGGAGCTACAACACTTGAATACACTAATTAGCAATTGAATTTTGACATTCCTAAGCTTCTTCTAAGATTGCTAAAACATTTCTTCAACCAATGGCTTAGTAAAAATATCATCAATTTGTTCATTAGCGTAAACATGCTTTAAACAAATATTACCCTTCGTAGAATGATCTCTAACAAGATAATGTTTGATCTTTATGTGCTTTGTCCTAGTTTATTGAAAGGTATTGATGGTAAAATTCGTTGCATTAGTGTCATCACATAATATAGCCACACATTTGAAAACTTGACCATAATCACGTAGAGTATCAATAAGGTAATGGAGAATGCGTTTAACAGCAATCAAGTGAGACTCTTTAGGACGAGATTAAAATATAGCATACAATCATCTGGCAAACATAATGCTGGGTCTACTTGTTGTCAAATAGAGTAGACTACTCCTATAAAACCTTTTTTCATCCTTGTCAATCTTATTTGATGCTTATGGTAGTGCTTATACCTTAGCATGATTCATAAAGATATCATCTTTGGTTTGCATGATTTGTAGGCCAAGAAAGAAATTGAATTTTCTTATCATGCTCAGTTCGAATTTAATTTACATCAACTTGGCAAGCTCATCACAAAGTGCAGTATTAGAAGCAACCAAAATTTTATCATATATTTAGACAAGTAATATATCATTGTTACAAGAGGCTTTCATGAAAAAAGTTATGTCAAATTTTCTTAAAAAAAGACAACTTTAGAAAGAAGAAAGCTCCTTAATCTTTCATACCACACTCTAGTAAATTGTTTCAGTCCATATGAGATTTTTTAGAGTTTGAAAACATAGTTAGGAAATTTTTCATGAGTGAAACCGGGAGGTTGTTCTACATAAATTTCCTCATCAATAAAGCCATTTAAGAAAGCAATTTTGACACCATTTGAAAGAGTTTGAAACCTTTAAAACATGCAAATGCCAAAAGCATTCTAATTGATTTAAATCTAATAACCATAGCTAAATTCTCATTATAATCAATGCCCACTTCTTGATTGAATCCTTGGACAACAAGTCTAACCTTGTTTCTCACTCCTTCTCCGAATTCATTGAGTTTATTTCTAAAAAGCATTTAGTTCCAATAATTGGATAATCATGAGATTTAGGAACAAACTTCCAAATTTTGTATCTTTCTAATTGACTTAATTCCCCTTGCATAGAAATAATCCAAAATAATCACACAAGACATCATCAATATTCTTAGGCTCAATATGAGATAAATGAACAAGGTTATCGATAAAGTACCGCCTTATTTTTACTCCTTGGGAAACATCACCAATGCTTTCTCCTTAGGGTGGCCTTTTGGATATCTTAAGTCCTTTGGGAGCTCTTGGTCACCACTAATTTAGCCATCTTGATTTTGTTCAATCATTTCTTCGTCATTGGCATGGTCCTCCAAAGTTAGTGCTTGAAGATGGGTTTGATAGTCATTCATAGGTGTACCTACATCATCTTCATCTCTTCTTTCCAAGTAGACGTAAGATTTATCAAAACAAATGATTTCCTCATCATATAAGGTTCTTTTTGTTATAAACTCTATAGGCCGTTTTGTTAAAATAATAGCTAAGAAATATACCTATATCCGATTTTCTATCAAATTTAATTAAGTTATCAGAAGTATTCAAGATAAGACATTTAAAACCAAACACTTTAAAATATGCAATTTGAGGAGTTCTATAAAAGAGAACTTCAAAAGACGTTTTTTTTTTCAAAATGATCTTAAAAGAATTCTATTCATCCTAGCATGTGGTGTTTATGGCTTTGGCCAGAAAATATTTTTGAAGAATAATTTTCTCAAAGCATAGATCTAGCCAATTTTTGCAAGGTTCAAATTTTCCTTTCAATAACAATTATGTGAAATTGCAGCTAAAACAAAGCATATATCATAGCAAGTTGTGTGGTTTTTGCAGCCAAAATACTTATGTGAAATTCAATTTTCATAACAAATTTTGTGAAGACTTGTTCGTAAAATTTTTTCCCATTGTCACTTCTAATGGAAATCATTTGCACTCAAGGGAGGATTGAACCTTTTTGAATAGTTTTACAAACTTAGGAAACA
This sequence comes from Rauvolfia tetraphylla, assembly GCA_030512225.1. Taxonomy (NCBI): domain Eukaryota; kingdom Viridiplantae; phylum Streptophyta; class Magnoliopsida; order Gentianales; family Apocynaceae; genus Rauvolfia; species Rauvolfia tetraphylla. Next base: position 2,059,403 of record JAJQKT010000053.1, read on the forward strand.
CTTCATATTTTTGAGCAAAGAAGAATACTAAAGTGAATATTGAAAAAAACAACAACTACTACTAAGGCATACTTCAAGTCAACAATATTTGAGTTCCTCATAAGTGCAAATCAATCCTTACGAACAAGCTCAAGATATTTTGAGTTAAAAATATTTACAACGATGTGGGTCCATGATCCTTCACATATTTACAAGCTCAAGCTCCTGAACTTGCTCCTTGCAGTGGGTCCATGATCCTTCACATATTTACAACGATGTGCCATGTTGATCTTCATGGAATTCTTTGGATCCAGTATGGTGCTTATTGCCAATAAAATATAGAGGATAGCATACGAGTGGCTGTCACCCCAAAATTCCAATAGCTAACGCTCAATTTCATCAAATGCAACATAGTTCTTGGATGAAGGAATGAGCCTGAGGTTCTTCGAGACTAAAGTAGCTTCTCCTTTCTCTGCCATTCCGATTGAAGAAAAAATGATCGTGTTTACTCCTCTTGCATCCTTCACGGAAAAACTCCATCAGCAAGGAGCAAGTTCAGGAACATCTCCACGACATCGGTCATGAAGTTGGTCAATTGGAACTCCATGAGCATGTCAGACCTAGCTTTTGCCAAAGCTTTCAAGAAGAGCTTTTGCTCCTGATATTGTTGGGGAGCTTCATTCACAACTACAACGGAAGAGGTCTTGCACCTAAACTGAAACGTAGACATGGGAACTGCAATTTGATGGATGGAGGTTTAACAAAGGTGATGCCTTTGCTGGAATAGAAGTTTGGATTTACAGAGACAAGAGGGAGGGAGAGAGACAGATGCAGAGAGAAAAAAGGGGCTGAGATGAAAAATGGAGAAAATAAACTTTCTTTAATCTTCTGAATAATTATTACCTCTCCCTTCTCCAACTGGTTTCACAGAGTGGTCAGAAAATCAAGGAAAAAAATATTCAATCTGATCTTGAAACAGGAAGTTTAAATTTTGAATTTTTCTTTTTTTTAAAAAAAAATCTTGTATGCCCTAAATTCCTTTTTCAGCCTAGCTGTTGGATCACTAGATGACCGATCAAATGGCAGGGGCTCGGTCCTGCATGAGTGCCAAGAAGGTGCGTGCAAGACTGTAGCCGTTCTAGCGCGTTGGTAGTGACAATGCTTGCTTTAAACTAGTGCTGTCAAAACGGGCTTCAGCCCGCGGGCTGGCCCGTTTTGACGAATTTTGGTTAGGTATACTTAGGCCCGTTTAATCGCGGGCTTTTTTGACCCGGTCCGTTATAGCTCGTTTTTTCTTTTTATTTTTTTAAAAATTTTTTTACTAAAAAACGACATCGTTTTGAGATTTAAAAAAATTAAAAAATATATTTTTTTTCAAAAACGACATCGTTTTGATATTTTTTCCTTAAAACGACGTCGTTTTGATTAGCCCGCGGGCCGGCCCGTTTAACCCGCGGGCTAGCTGACACGGGCTGCGGACTGGGGGTTCCGAGCCCGCGGGCCAAACGGACCGGCCCGTTTTGGCCTGTTTTTTCGGCCTGCCCGCGCGAACCGGACCGGACCAACCCGTTTGACAGCACTACTTTAAACTTTGTTGTTATACATTTTGTATCCGGTGATGGTGATGGATGTCTTTTTTGGAGGACGTCCTACATCGGATCTAGCCGTTCGATCAAATCGGCGATATGATCCAACGACTGTCCCCAAAAAGTATTTTAATAAAAAATTTAAAAATTCAGTGTAGCCTTGCCTAACTAATTCAACGACTGGAATTCGGTTCAGGATGTCCTGCCAAAAGGACATCTTGCATTGGAGAACGTTTAAGAATATATATGTCCAATCAAATGATAATTGCAGGTCTCCCTTGACCATTGCTAGATCTTATACTCCTTTTGCACTTTTTTTAATGACCTTGTTATTGTTTTGAGATTATAAAGCATTTGATATTTTTTATAAAAAAAATATTTTAATATATTACATTATATTAATTAAATATTAATTTTATTTTTTATTTTTATATTACTTTTATAATAAAATTTAAATTTTTATATAAAATTTTGTGTTTGGTCAAACATTATAAAAAAGAATGGGACGGATAGAGTACCATTTAGAATTGCCAGAATTGGGAAATGTAGCTAGCTTAACACTTTAGATCTTTTTCACTAGTATAGCATTTCCTTTCTTAGACATTTTATTCATTCTTATGATCAATGCTTCAAAACCAAATAACATACATCATATTAAGAAAATAAAATTTCAAGTTAAATTTTGTTACGAATACAAAAAAATGAATACATTAAGAGAGATGTTAGTCAATAAATTACTGAGCAGTTGACCAATTAATTACGGTATATTTGAATTGCTTTTTTATTTGATTTTTTCATTAGTTTCACTAAACTAAATTAAATTATTTATAGAAGAAAAGGCGAGATTCAAAATGAAGATATTGCATATATAAATTTATCTTATAGGAATAATTACTATTATATCCATAAAATTTGTACAAACTGTGTAATAAATATTTTTATTTAGAAAACTACAAGTTGACCCTTTAAGCTATTTTAATAAATTAAAAATCTACTCTTTAAATCGTAAATTATATAATCCTAACTCTAATCTTTTGCAACCTTTCCTGTTTCACTTTCAGTAGGAAACTTGTTCCTTACTTCTTCAGCTTAATCCCTTCCAATACGGCAATACGCAAGGGCCTATTTTCAATTGGAAAGTATTCTTCAATTTGCTAAATGGATTAAGTCTATTTGGCTAAGGCCATCCTTTACTTGCCTACTTCATATTATTCTAACCGGGAGACTTAGTATTTTCCATTCTCATATCACGTAACAATTATTTCGTGCGTTTAATGGCACATAGTCTTTGCCCAGACATTACACATGCCTTCACTTTAAAAAAGCTGCTTTTGTGGTCCAGCGTCGTCCGCCTGTTTTGTTGACAAACTACGCCCAGTGTACACCTTGGATTAATTTTAAGCGATCCTTTTAATATTATATACTTTTTAAATTTCATTTTATTTGATATTATTTAATTAGATATAAAATTTTATATAAAAATTTAAATTATATTAAAAATAATATTTTATAATAAAAAATATATAATCAGTAAATATTTTATTTTAAATTTAAATATATAAAAGTAATATATATTAAAATTAATAATTTATTAATATTATAAATATATTAAAATATAAAATATTTTAAAATATCTCAATATAATAAAAATGAGATGGAAGGCTATCCAAAAATACCTACAAACGGTAAACGAAAGGCTCAAACTATCCATAAATTTTATTTTTATTTTATTGTACTTATGAACTATTTTTGACGTTTAACACTACTCCACCAACCCATACGTTAGGATCCGGTGAAATTAGAAGTCATTAAATAATGTTGCTACTTGTGTATCTGGTGGAATCCAATTTGACGATAGAATTAATGCATCATTAAAAGAAAATTAAAGTGATAGTAAATTATTTATAAAATTAGATGTAATATTTAAAGTAAAAAATTATTAATTTTTTGAATGAAATTAAAAAAATAACAAACGATTGATATGACGTTTAGGAAATGATAGACTTTTTGAATTTAATTTCCCTACAATTCCGTACAAATGGCTTATATAAAGGACCCAACTTACTCCTTTATCTTTCATTGCCCTTCAAACGACATGCCAAGCAAGGTTATTCTTGCCTTTCTATTTTCCGTGATCCTGCTGAAGGGGGAGGTCACTGCAAGTTCTCCCACAAATTATGCGCCAACCCACTTAAATCAATTTCCTGCATTTATATTACACCTTCCTTCTTTCCTGCATTCATTTACATTCTCAATGGGCCTCTAGCCGTCGAATCATCATCTTGTTGATCTATTAATTGATTATTCAAATATAGAGAATAATTATTTAAAATATATAAAATAATTATTTATAATATAAAATAATTTATATATATAATAAATAATTATTCACTAAATGTAAACTTTTTAACCGTTGTACATGGAAACCTCATTCAAAACGTACTGGCATTTTAGTGTTAAAGAATGGACTGGCATAGACGTGATTGAAGAAGGGAAAGAGCTTCTATCCAACAATTGTACATGGAAAGTAGAATTTGTACCTAGAAAATTGTAATAGAGCCGCTCATAGGCGAGCCAAACGAGCTAAAGAAAACTTTGCACCCCTCTACATTTCTCCCGCTCTCTTTCCCCCTGCAAGCTTTTGAGATAGGGGTAGCACTGGAGACCCTGCATTTCTGATTTTGAGGCTGGAGACCCTGTATTTCTGATTTTGGGGATATTTATATAATTACTTATGATTCCAACAATAAAATTAATAAATCGGCTTGATTCAGATTATGTAATAAAAGCTGATGCTAAAACAGTTTGGAAACCAAAAAGAAAAACTTAAGCACTCTCATTTAAAAAGAAAAACTAAAAGAATCAAATCGAAAGCAAAAAGTAGGGAAGATCTTTTGCACAGGTATTGGCTTGTTTATCTAGTTGTGGAATATTTATGTAACGACCCACTCCTAGGAGTGAATTATCACTTTTCTATTCCAGAGGTGTAATGCAACCATATGATATAAGTATAAATTCTAATAATAATTTATAAACAACTAACCATCAAAATAATATAAAGCGCACCGACCTATATAAAATGGTTTATTCAAAACATAATTATTTTTCAGAAAATTGAGATCTCTCGGCATACATACTAACTAAATTCAAAACCAACTGAAAGATTACAATGCATTGACACACCGTTAATTGTTACAAATGAAGACGTCTCCACAATATTAGCTGCTGCTGAGGACTCAACTGTCACTGCGACGTATACTCGCAACGCAACTATAAAAATCCTGAAAAATGATGAGAGAATAATGAGCTACGAAACACAGTGAAATTTCTAAGTACCTATACAGTTTGAGAATAAATATACTATATAAAATTTTTCTCGATTTTTTATTATGAGAATAACTTCGTTTAATACCACATAATAATCTGATTTAGAAATCATGGAAATAAGATATATTTATATATACATATATGTACTTTCAAGTACAAATCATTATTTTTGAAAAGTAACGACAAAATCATCAAAACACATTTCATACGACTCTTACGAGTTCACACAAGCACATAAAAACTTCCGCCGACCTTCCAATGGCCATCTCACATACAGCGCAAAAGAACTCTCCACACAACACCTCCCAATGACCTTCTCACATACGGCGCAAAGGGACTCTCCACACAACATCTCCCAATGGCCTTCTCACATACGGTGCAAAGGGACTCTCCACACACTTAACAATCTCACCCTGCAGGGGAGTCAATTCATATCCCGACGGCGGAGTTTACACATAGTTCACATTTACAACTCATCAACAACTAAATCCATTCTCATAGTTTAGTATATTATATAAATACACAAGCCGAGCCACGGAAAAAATAATAATCAAAGTTAACAACTCATTTAGTCACAAAGCCAAGCCACGACAAAATAATAATTCAAAATTTCCATAACACACATTCACAAAGTCGAGCCTCGGCAAAATAAATACTTTACTTAACGTAACATAAATAAATAAAATATATTAAAATAACATAACTTAAAATTATAAAATTTGGCGGACTTCAACCTCCACAAGTAAGTTAGAAATCTCACCTCAATCAACAAGTAAATTTGGTTCTACCTCGGCAATCTCAGAACCTAACATTACGTGGTAACAAATAAATTTAATATCATTCTAAAATACTCAAATATTAACATCTCTATACCATACCTGAATGAATGCATGATTAATGTTAATTAGATCAAAAATTATTGAATTTGATAAAATCATTTTAAAATAGGAACTAACCATTTTTCAAAAGAATAAAAATATTAAAATAATTAATTTTAATAAAATCCACCATTCTCCAATAAAATCTCAACTATTATATTTCATCCAAATATACCAATTTAGGGAAATTAAAATAATTAATTTTAATAAAAATTACCATTCTCCACAAAAATTCCAATTATTCTATTTTATTCCAAATATACCAATTTAGGGAAATGAAAATAATTAATTTTAATAAAATACACCAATCTCCACAAAATCTCAATTATTCTGTTTTAAGAAAAATTTCAACTATTCTGTTTTATTCATAATATATCAATTCATAAAAATTATTCTATTTAATTCATAATATATCAATTTGGGAAATTATTTTATTTAATTCCTAATATATCAATTTAGGAAATTAATTTATTTACACATTTCAATTTTTTTCATGATCCTTTTGCATTATAAAAGTCTAATAAATCTTTAAACACTCAATATTTAATAAAAACAAAAATTTCACAAAAATAGAAAATCTGTCCAGATTTTTAAAAAATTCAGAGAATATAGCAAACATACTCAAACATTGATGACAATTTTTCTATAGGTAGAATATAGTAACAGGAACCTTCGTTCATAAATTGAACAAAATCGGAGCATCCAAACATTTATTAAAATTCATATATATTTACTGCTACAGTAATTTCTGAAAATAATAAACTCAACCAAAATGAGAAAAATTTGAAGATTTTACCTTGATTTGGAGACTTTTGATGTAGTTCTAAACTTAGGTTTGAAAGATTTAATTTTTGTGTGAAGAATTGGTGAAGAATTGAAGAGGGAGATAGAGAAGAGAGAAGAGAGAAGAGAGAAAAGAGAAAAGGGGAAATGGGGAATTGAGGGTTTGAGGATCAGCCATCAAATTTTTTTTAATTATAGATTTACCATAAACTTTTAATGTATAAATTTCTCTTCATTTTAAAATGTGTAAAGTAGATTTTTTTTGGGTAAGTTATAGTTATCATAAAACACTTAAAGATTTTATTTAGTAAAAATAAGATTTATGGTTTTACAATTCTAACCGTCTAAAATAAATTTCGTCCCTGAAATTTCAAAGGAAAAGAAGTATGCATGTATAAAAAGATTTTTTTTAAAATTAATGCATATATATATAAGAAATGTCGATTCGTTAAATGTAATAAATGTTTAAATGCCCATATAATGTATGAGGCAATCATATCTAACCCTCTAAAATAAATTCTACCTCACACGTTAGGCAAAATCTGGGAAAAGTTGAGGGTATTGATTTCTCATAAGCTCCTCACGTTCCCACGTAGACTCCTCTATACCATGGTTTCTCCAAAGTACCTTAACCATAGGGATGACTCGACTTCTTAATACATGCACCTTCCGATCAATTATTTGCACCGGCTACTCCACATAAGTCAAATCCTCTTCCAAATTTACAGGCTGTTCAATTAGCACATGCGAAGGAACTGCTATATATTTTCGTAGAGCAGATACATGAAAGACATCATGAATGCGACTAAGCTCCACAGGTAATGACAATCTATATGCAACAGGGCCAACCCTTTCAGTTCTCTCGTAAGGACCAATATAACGCGGCCCTAGTTTTCCTTTACGTCCAAATCTTAGAATGCCCTTCCACGGTGATACTTTTAAAAATACCCAGTCTCCTAGTTGAAATTCCAATGCTCTACGTCTCTTGTCTGCATAACTCTTTTGCCGACTTTGTGCTACCCGAAGATGTTCTCTAATGATTGGAAGCTTTTCTGTGATGCACTGCACTAACTCTACACTAGATATCTTGGCTTCTCCCACCTCCATCCAACATACTGGAGTCCTACACCTCCTCCCATACAAAGCCTCAAACGGTGCCGTACCCAAACTAGTTTGAAAGCTATTGTTGTAGGCAAATTCAAGGAGTGGCAAGTCATCATCCCAACTAGTGGAATAACTCATAACGTAAGCACGCAACATATCCTCCAAAATTTGTATAACTCTCTCTGATTGTCCATCTGTCTGTGGATGAAAGGCTGTACTCATATTAAGTTTAGTCCCAAGTGCTCGTTGGAAACGTCTCCAAAATCTAGAAGTGAAGCGAGGATCCCGATTTGATACTATAGTGACTGGTACTCCATGCAATCTCACTATGCTCTTAACATAAAGCTCTGCCAATTTTTCTAGTGAATAGGTGAATCGTATCAGAAGAAAGTGAGTAGAGGTGGTCAAAATTTTTCTAGTGGTCAAAATTTTCACTCCAAATTTATTAAACAAATCTCACCCCTAACCTATTCTCTCCAAAAATAAAAGAAAATATCCGATGTTCATCAACCCCTAATCTGATTTGTCAGAAACAAACTCCGGTCCATTCTAAATAAACTCAAACTCGATTATTTCTTACGTCACCCAGTTCCGATTCAATTCAAACCTCTTTCAAAATCATCACATTGTGGAGTTCCTGAAAAATGTTGGGAGACAACCGCCATTCCCCACTCCCCTTGGATCCGCCACCGCGCTAAAGGCCTTATACCCTGAAACAGATGGAGTATTTGGTATTTAGTTTTTCTGTCCACGCATTTCTCAAAAGCTTCGGGTTCTCACTGCAACGTGAAAGCACTATAAGATATATTTTCCTTTTTTATTTCCCCAAGTGAATATTCATTTGTGCACTTGGGGAATAAAAAAGTACAATTTTCACAATTTCACCGACCCACTTTCCCATTCAAAAGAAAAATAATGACAGATCACAGACGGCAGATTTTCATCTTCTTCAACTTTTTTTGCACAATTTAGTATCAAAATTAACTTGTCTTTTCGAATTATAAAAGTTTTCAAAATTGAATGCTTAAATTTTCATATAAAATGAACAAGAAAGTTGACATTTATTCTTGAACGGAGGTGTATATTTTCTTTCCTCCATTTAGAACTGCTCTTGGAAAAACAAAATTTTAAGTTCATTCTACTTAGGAAAGATGAATGAGCACGTGGAAAATGACAATTGAAAGCAAGTTTTGACTTAAAACTTGCGGTCTTTGTGGAGTCGTAATCATGTCCTTGTTGCACTGATGTTTCACGAATGCGTCGTTGCAAAAATGGGCAACGGAATAATCAGAAAGGAACGAGTCAATTGATCAAAGACAAAACAGATCTTCGGCAATTTATTTCAATTGAATATTTTGATTAGTTGTACAACAGAGTTAATTTATTTCTAGCAAATTTTGACAAGGAAATTCTTGCCCCTTAGGCTTTTCTTTATATATATTACTTAAATCAAGCGAAGGGTATATGGAACCTACCTTGTAGCTTTGTTTGTAGTTGTCTGGAAGACTTACTTTGATATTTGCCTAAACTTATCTCTTGTCGACGAAGAGTATTTTTACCAACTAAATTGTTGAGAATGAAGTTCCCTGACATTCTTTATTAAGCTTAGGAATTTTGTCGTATAGTAAACCATAAATCTGAGAGCGAAATTCATTCAAGGAAAAAAGGAATGAATTAAACTAGATATTTCCCTAGTCTTTTTTGTTTTATTTCTTTTCCTCCTTCAAAACCGTCACTGAAACATGGTTTGAAACTTAATCCCTTGTGCATGCATTTGGAAATAGGCAATGAACTTAATCCCTTGTGCTCCAATCACAAATCGAAACTAAGGTTTGAAACTTTCATCAATTTTCGATTTTGACACAGAAACTAAAAAATCGTAAGATTTATCCATTTTGAACTTTAAAAAATTATAGAAACTGACCCTTCTTTTGAATTCCACCATTAGTTCCTGAAGGAAATATGTATTTTTTCAAAACGAAGGGGAAAAAAGTAAATTTAACTAACTACACCCATGTGACCCATTTTAATTTGACCAAATAGACCCCTTTTACTTTGAACCATTAGACTCATTTTTTTTTTAATTTAAGGGAAGCAATATTCTCCCTCTATTTTTAGCTTCTTTTACTTCTCTCTCACTTTCTTAATAAATAAAAAGACTTTATTACCCATAATTAGTTTTTCTAAACAAGGCTTGAGTTGAAATATTTTTTGAAGCTTTTTAGATATTAAGGTCACTTCAATTATAAAAAAAATAAGAATGGATTGAAAGAAGTTAAAAGGGGGTGAGAATATCATTTTTTGTAATTCAATTCTCAACAAAAATGAATATTAGTACCTCAATATTTTCTTTGTGACGCTGGACAGTGCCAACGAAGTTGTTCTGGCCAAAATTCCTGTTTTTGAGCTTTTTATTGATCCGGTTCAAGAACCACTTGATGATAATGGTTTCTTACAATTAGAGTGCGTAAAGGTAAGAAGCACAAATAAAAATTACCTGAGGGAACGATTATGACTAGCAGCAAAAGGAAAAAGATAGAAGTACAATTTTGTTCAGCCTGGGGGTGGTGCACAAGTTTCCTTAAGCCTCTCTGCCACTCATTTGTAGGTTTTTGCATGTCAAATGCTGCACCCTAATTCCTTTACAAGAGAGCACTTGAGCCACCGATTCACCATTGTAGTCACACCGCAACCAAAGGGTATAGTTTGCTGATGCTGTAGGTCCCAACAATGTCTAAGAGGTGGTGAATTGGTCTTTTTTTAAATATTGACTTATTTATAGCGGAATTAAAAATACAAAAGTATTTTGTGCTATTAGCTGGTTGGTAAAACAAAAGTTGAAGTCCAAACTCAATATTAAACTATTTTGGATTGAACTAAATTTGAGTCATATTATCCTGAGTATCTAATAAAAGCTTCGTTGGATTCAATGTACAACTTTCCAGTACTTTGAAAGATGTAAAGATGCAAAAAGCCAAGTTAATCATTGCAGTACAGAAGTAGCTTTACAAAGTTATCAAGCTAATTTTTTCAACATACAGTTTGAAATACATTTTTTAAATTTTGTCTGAGTAATAGTTTCAACATGTCTTTCCATTGAGTGGAGATCATGCTTCAAACTTGATCATTTATCTAGAAAATATGTTTGCAAAATAGAAAGCAAATAAAGGTTAAAATCGCAAACATTCAAAGATAGGTAAGACAAGAATGAAGGGAGACACGAGGATTTTTATAGTGATTCTACAACATGCCAACATCCACTCTTTGAGAATCTCATCTCAAGCATTTCTATTAATCCAATCTCTTTAATGGTAGAGATCAAACCATATAACCCCCAAGTATCTTACACTTCAGAAGCTTTCAAATTGTACCGACTAGTTTTATGAACAGATCTAACAAGTATCACCACTAGTTTTCAATAAATCTAGCAATTATGTCTAGATTTTTAATAGAGCTAGAACTTATTTTCACCCAAGAACCTCCTCAGCCTTGATGGCACAAGTTTATAACTGGTACTTGTGAACCGTGAAGAGATGAAGATGAAAAGAAAGAAGTTTTCACTTGCTTCCAATATCATCTCATCTTTGCATATTTACTCTTTGCTGCCGGGATGTGTTTCTCTTATAGCTTTCTGCTCTCAACTTCTTTGAGAAACACACCCATCTCCGAAAGATTTAAGAGTGCAAAGGGTTATATTTATAATAGATACAAAATCCTATAAAAAGATAAAAGATAATTCGGTCAAATAGTGCTTTGGTCAAACTTTGCTCAAAAGTCAAAAAGTTCTTTTTCAGAAAAATTAACTTTTTGTAAAGTGTAGGTGAACACAACTTCCAGTCATCCTTGCTTAATTTTTTCATATAAAGTCAAATTATCCTTTTTTTCACAAAAAAGAGTTCAAAATACCTTTTTGCCAAATCTGTGTATGTCTAAAAAGGTGAAGCTTGAATACTTTAAAAAAATTATTCTAGCTAACTGTAATGTTGAAAAAGTAATTCCAACTAGCTTTAAAGACTCGCTGATGCATCGTCAAGTGAATTTTGATTAGTCATTGTCGTGCTGACTCACCTTGAGATTCTACATCATGGTAAAATTAGCTTGACACAAATGCATCTAGCTTGATGATTTTGAAAATAGTTTGACACACCAATAGAGCAGAAACACTTTATATTTTTCTTGAAGATTTTTCAGATGCAGTTTTGAAGTAAAAGCATTTTGAGGCAAAAGAACTTAAAATTTGAATTTGACTAAAGCACATATTATGACATATTATCTCAAATCAATTCTTAACAAGAATCTGAAGATTATACCCATGAAGTACACTATTTGATTCTTGAGTTTGTGTGGCTTGATCGTAATCATTCAAGGCATATTCTAAAATTATCTCAATAGGTATTCATTAGATTACTCAAAACATGTTATATTAGTTATTAAAACTAGAAGGTTGTATCCTTGAGTCAATATTCTCCCCCTTTTTTGATGAATGAAAAAACTTGTTAAGTTAAGCAAAAGTAAAAGAAGTCAGAATAGGAAAACAGTAAGCAGCTTGATCATGTTTGCTCGAACAAGAAATTTATTTTTGGATTTTTGAACGTATATGTGCCGAATGAACAATATTTTGGTTTTTTTGAAGATAAGGACAAATGTTTTTGCTTCCCCTAAATTCATGCAGACTCTCTTGTTGCAAATAACTTTGATCTTTGGTCAATAGTCATAATATGTCTAAGTAGAAACAAAGATGTTAGCTTGATAAGACAGGTAGCTTGACAATCAAATGGTTATCTTTATAGTAGGTTGATAGAACATATCTAGCTAAATGAGCCAAAATAAACAACAATCACGTAAGGCTCAAAATGAGCAGCATATCCAAAATAAGCCCTAATACTACTTTCCCCCTTTTTTTCATGCATCAAAGAGGGAGCGAAAGGTTAATAGAAGAGAAAGCGTTAGCTCAAATCCAAGATAGAATGTCAGTAAAACAACAAAGATAATTGTTCATCGTCATAAAACCAAACTAAGAAAAATTAATATAATAGAAATTGCAGTTAGTGAATTTTTTTCTAGCGATTAGAACTAGGAGCTACACCCCTTGCGGTTTTCTTCTTCTCATGGAGGGGCTTGCAGATGGAGCTACGGGAGGAGTGACTTGAGCAGGAGTAGAACCTAGAGTGATAAACAATTCAGATGCGATTGCTCGAATAGGTGTAACATAAGTAGCAGTAGAATGACAACGAGAGGGTATAGAAGCAAAGTTACCAGAGGTCGGACTAGGAATGGTAGGGGTATTGAGATCAAGAAGTTTGGGGATACCTCTACCAATTTGAATGATTGAAGTGGCTTAAGAAATAGAGAGTTTAGGCTCAGTTTTAAAAACCTCTGCATGAGGATGCTCAGGTACAACTTGTGAAGATTTCTCCTTCTCTTTTGGAGCATCAATTTGTTTGCCTCATCTAGATTCTCATGACTTGTCAGTAGTCCTACAGGTTCAAATCTAGCTTGGTTTCCGACTTTCCTTAAAAGTAGCTTGAAGGTCTACTTGCATTGTGATGACAACATTTTTATGCCATATGCAGAGGCTGTGATTTGAAATTTGCAAGTGCACAAATATCAAACAAGTAATAAATGCATAATTCTTTTACTTATAACTCAACTTAAACCTAAATAAATATGATTTTATTTAAAAACTAATTACAAATAAAAATAACTAATAGTAATAAAAAATAAAAATCAATAATTATATTAATTAAAAATCAGTGGCAATGAATAGATTAAGACATTCCACATCCAACTTACTCCTCTTATGAAAAATAATTAATTTATTTAAATTAATTCTCGATTTGGTTAAAGCTAGAATTCCAAATTATAAGCTAGACTCAATCTCTTGATGAAAAGTTTTTAACTTTAATTAATAAATTAATTATATCTCTAGCGATTTTAGTTATCAAAGCCGTAAACACCTCTATGGAATTCCCTAACTTTTGTTTCCTACTCGTATAAATCACACAAAGAAACTAAATTTATCTATACTCAGTTTTACAATATATTGTTATCACCATGATCCATTTTAATTTAGTACTTCTTAGCCACTAAAATAAATTTAAAAGCATGCAAAAATTGGCCAGAAAATTGTAAGCATTAAGAATAATAATAACAATTAACTAAAATTGAGATCAAAGAAACGATCTTTATTGAAAATCAAATAAATCCATAAGAGTTTCGACCTTCATCAAAGGCCTTAGTGACAAAAAATTTTGCTACTCATGATCCAAATATTCAAAGTCATAAATTTAATTAACATAAAAAAAAATAAAAGAACACAAAGGAATAGAAGAGCCTGTGAATCTCGAGCCTTGTCTACACCCTTGGTCAGTTTCTCAGTCACCTCTGTTCTTTTCTGCTTTTCTTCCCTTAATTGCTTATGTTTCCTTCTTGTCTTTTTCGTCCTCTTCTTGCTGCCGTCTTGTTCTCTCTCGGTCAACTCTCTTCTTTACTTTTCCCCCCAATTGCCGTAGAGATGCGACATATATATATAGGTGATCCTACCCTATTCCAAATAGGATTTCAAACCAATTCTTCTTCTTTTCCTCTTCAAAATTGTAATCCTTGTCCAAGCTAACTTTGGATTCATTAAATTGAATGGCTGAATAAATGTTTTTCGTTCCTCTTCTTGCCTAGCCAATTCTTCTTTCATTTCTTTCTTTTCCTCTCTTGAAATTACCATTTTACCCCTGCATTAATAATTAATAAAATTAGTGAATTAATTATACTTTACAAATGAAATCATCTTAATTAATTCATACTAAGTACATAAATATTTAATTCACCAAAACTAGTCAAAGTCAAAATTCTATCAATTAATCATTAAATAAGTGAGAAATTAGTTCTAAATAATGGCTAAAATATAATCTCATCAACTACCCCCACATAAGACTTTGATCGCCCTTGAGCAAAGGTATAAAAACTCAAGAACATTAGTCATGGAATCATTCATCTTGAAATCAACTTCCTCATCCTATCAAAATGATCATCCATATGTATCAAATAGAAAGATTGATTGATAAATAACCAAGAATAATAATAATGTTAAAGCAACCTAACTGTGGAAATTGAAAGAAGCATTTTTTGAAACATACCACAACCAAGCTATTCATTCAATTTCTAGGCAATATTATACACTCAATAAATACCTCTATAATCACAACTATATACATAATGCGTTAAATATTTACACAACTATAAACTTGTAATCTTACACACTCTCAACTAATTAAGGTATTCTGGCTTCTCTTAGATCAGGTATGACTTTAGTGCTTGTAACATTAGGCTAGGGCATTTGCTAACAAACAAAAGATACAAGGAGATAAAATAAAGAGAAGAGAGCTTGCAAAGCAAAGTTGAATCCAAATTACAACCATATACTCCAACTTTTTTCTTGCTCATTTAGTACAAAAAATCTCAAAAACCAAATTCATTCTCGAGAAATTCATTCCTTTCTCATGTGTACATCAACATTGGACATTTTTCAACCTTGACCTACAATAGGCATGTTTTTCCTCTTTTTTTCCTTCTCCTTTTTTCCCCATTTTAAAAAATTTTTTCTTTTTCTTTTTTCAAAATTCCTTTCTCCTTTTTTTCCTTCCTCCTCTCAATAATACAAAGCAAGTCATGATGCCCCTTTTCAATACCCTCTCAATTTTTTTTTTGTTTTTTGTATGTTTCCTTTCTCTCAAAACCTTAATATCCCAACCCCAAGGAGCATAAAAGAGTTGAAGTACAAATCAAGCTCCCTACAAGGTTAAAGGTTAAAATCAATTATTTTGAACAAAGAAATGTACTCATTAAGGCACAAAAAATGTACTAGGGAAAAGTTTAAAGGTAGGCTTGAAAGGCTCAAACAATCCAAAAAAGGCCTATGACCATCTTTTCTAAGGTAAATCTGAGAAACATTCTATTTCGCCTCGAGTATGTAATAAAGCAAATTATAGTGTGTTCTTGTGATAAAAAAAAGTGTCATCAAATACATAATAAAGCCTAAATATCTCATCAATTCACCTGATCATGACCAATAAAAATAATTTAAATTGCACAGTTAAGAAGAATTAACAAAGCCATTATGCAAGGTTAAATTCCTTTCTGAAATACCTAAGAGGGGGGGGGGGTGAATTAGGTATTTAGCTAATTTTCGCAAACTTAAACCTTTTAAGCGTTTAGACCAAGAACAAGTTATGTAAGCTAATTATAGATAATTAATAGCAAGACAATGATGAAGGCAGTAGTAAAGAACTCAAACAATTTATAGTGGTTCGATCCTCAAGATCTACGTCCACTACCTTAAGCTCACACTTAAGGATTTCAACAATTCTACTAATTGCTCAGGTTTACAAATTACAAGAGAGGTTCACCACACTTTGGTTTTACACTCACAACCTCTTCTAGTAATTTCTTACAATACAAGGCTCACCAACCTATGGTTTTATATCTCAAACAACCTTGAATCACAACTTCAAGGATCACCCTTATCTAAAGGGTTTTATGTTATCAAGATAACCTTGCTAGAGCTAGTAGATCAACACAATTGAATAAGTAAAGGAGAGTGTGTAGAAGTTACCACTTGATGGTAGATATTACACAAATTTGCACCTTCACACTTTGATGTCTTTGGATGGATCAATTGAATGCACAAGACATAAGAGAGCTTAAGAAATGTTTGCT
Organism: Rauvolfia tetraphylla; assembly: GCA_030512225.1. NCBI lineage: Eukaryota > Viridiplantae > Streptophyta > Magnoliopsida > Gentianales > Apocynaceae > Rauvolfia > Rauvolfia tetraphylla. Next base: position 2,075,772 of record JAJQKT010000053.1, read on the forward strand.
AAATGCTTTTGAATGCTTGGAGTTTTCAAGATTTCAAGAGTTACAAAAATTTGCATGTTTATGGCTTTTATAGAATTTGAAAATCTGTTAAAACGGTCATAAAACGGCTAGTAACGACTAGTTTCAGAAAATTCGGACGACCGAATTTCTTGGCTGCGTCCGAATTTCTCTGGATGAATAGTAACCATGCTGAGAACAAAAATTCTGACGACCGAATTTTTTTTACTGCGTCCGAATCTTCTTCCGAATTTCTCTGGAAGAACAGTGACCATGCTGAAGGCCAAAAATTCGGACGACCGAATTTTTTGGCTGCGTCCGAATCTTCTTCTGAATTTCTCTGGAAGAATAGTAGCAAACTTTTGCTACAAAATTCGGACGACCGAATTTTTTGAAACCATTTTCAAACTTTGTAAAATCATTTGAGATATAACTTCAATGAGTTTGAAAAACGTTTGATATATATAAAAAACTTATATAACTATATTTAAGCTTGAAACACATGAACATATGAAGTTTATAAACATATCTTATAGAAAGATTCATTCAAAGCCTTTTAAGATTATAAGACTATTTTTATGCTCTCTTATGCATTCAATGATAACCAAGACATGCAAGTGTAGAGTTTACATAGAAATTTACCTAAACATTAAATGCACTCTACACTTCAAGTATTCAATGCCTTTTGATCATCTTTAGAACAACATTCTTCAAACTTCAAATACTTGCTTAAATGAAGTTGTTCTTGAACTTTTGCTTCAAAGCAATGAGACTTCATACTTCTCAAATTACAGAACCTATCACACAATAATCAAACATTTTAGTCCTCATCAATATTTGTCATTAATCAAAACTATATAATTTGCCCTTAGGGCTAACAATCTCCCCCTTTTTGATGATGACAAACTTTGATGCAAAATGTGATAGATTAAAACAATGTAGTACATAGAAGTATTGATGTCAATGATAGAAAATAACCAATTTAGCACATTGACATTCAAATGGCTCAATATGAGCCTATGACCCAACCAACCTCCATTTGCCTCCTTCCTTCCAACAATTAGGATAGAAGATATAGCATTTAAGCATTTAGAAAAAGTTCTAAGAGAGGTTTTAAGGTTGTAAAAGTTTAACAATACTCCCCCTTAGATTGTGCTCATTTTTCAACACATTTGGACTAGAGATATCATGCGTCCGAATTTTTTGCATAGCAAGTCCAAACTTTAAAATAAGTAAAATGAAAGCTGCAAATTTTGTAAATAAGCTTTCCTAAGGTTGTTCAAACATAGAGAAAGAGATTAAAACCAGTTTGAATCAATTTGAACAACAATAGAGCACATTTTGGCAACAAAATATGCATGCATCCGAATTTCGAACATGCATCCGAATTTTTCTGATCTTGCATCCGAATTTTTAAATCTTCAGTCCAAAAATTATAATAACTTCAATATAATGAATGCCTAAAGTTGTTCAATCATACTAGAAGAGATTAAAACAGATTTAGATCAATTTGAACAACAATAGAATACTTTTTGGTAACAAGTTATAGCTCATGCATTCAAATGTTTTCATAGAGTTTTCATAGAGTAACAATTCAAGAGCAAGTTATTCATTTACAGAAAACACACAGAAAATATCTATAGGATGCATATAACAAAAAATTCATATGCAGAAAAATTCATTATCTCATCACATAGCAGTTTTTCACACATTTTGTCATCTTCATTTTTTCTCCCCCTTTTGTCATCAGTCAAAGATGGGGTCAATGAAAATGAGATTAACAATTTAACACATAAAGGAAGCTCTCATCACTGAGATTTCATCATTGAGCTTCACTATTACAGAAGATGCAAGAAAAATTCTGAAGAAGATTATAACATTAGATGCATAATTAAAAAATTTAAGTAACTTAAAGCAGTAAATAGAATGAAAGAGATGCTTAGTCTTGTGATGTTGATGAAGAGGCTCTGCTAATCCCTTTCTTGATGGCCAAGTGCTTCACTCTTCCTTGGCTGAAAGAAATGTGTGACGGTGAGACAATTTCAGCTTGAGCTACTTGGCTTCCTGCCTTTTGTGGTTCTTCTTCTTCTTCTTCTTGTTCTGCCACTGCCTCATCATCTCCTCCTTGGTCATCCCCATCATCACTGTCATTATCTTTGTCTTTCTTATCTTTCTCTTCATCATCTTCCTCATTTCTATCTTGAGGCCTAGAGGGTCCTTCACCACTTTGAGTATTTCTCATTAGGATTTCCTCAATGTGTTTCACTCTACTCTCTAGTCCATCTAATTTTCCTAGAACCATTGGAGCAAATGATTCAAAGAACTTATACATCTTCTCCATTTCCTTGACTTGATTGTTCAAGGCCTCTTGGAATGCTTTGGCTATTATGGTGTCACCTCTAGTTATTCCTTCACCACTTGACTCATCTTTAGTTTCTTCTTCAACTACCCTTCTTTTTGTTGGTGGTTGCTCCCCCTCACTTGAAGTGTCATGCTTTCTTTTTGTCTTCATTTCTCTTGCAAGGGTCTCTTCCTCATCTTCCTCATCTTCATCCTCCTCCTTTTCCTCTTCTACACTTTCAGTCCTTTCCTTTCTTCCTAATCTTTTTGGAGAGGATCCTCTTTTTGTCTTCCATAATCCATCATCATCAAGGATAAGCTGCATTCTCTTAAGAGATTCATCGATGTATATTTCTCCACTTTTAAAAGCTTGTCCTCTTCCCTGGAAGTTTAATCTTAAAATGCTTAAAGATCTTGGTTAACTGATCTTCCATAGGGGAATGCCTTGGTTACTGCTTTTTCTAGCGAGTAATCATGTGTCTTAAGGCTATATATCCAAAGTTGAATTTCCTCTGTTCATGCAGGGGCCAACATTAATACCATATGCATATTCCCTACCGATGATTTATGTCCACGATTAGGAACTATCATAGTAGTTACCATGTGATGCAATACCCTACCTCTAGCATCCAAATTCTTGATTTCCCTCTCTTTTATAGATCTAAACTCTCTTCCATTTGTAAATGCTTGTTCAAATCTATCATATGTAAAGAGTTGACGATCATAGCAATGCATTGAGGGTGCATAATATTTAGCTCCACTGTCACTTACCCCACAAATTCTGTTAATCAGATCTTCACTTAATTCAATATCAACTTGGGATACTCTAGTTGAATACCATTGTATCCTATCATCCCCAACAATCTCAGTTCTTTCTTCCTTTTAGGTTTGCATAGAATTCATATACCAAGGTGGGATAAAAATCTTCATTAATAAACAACAAACTACTCCATCCAACATCATGAAAACAAGACAAAACCATATCCATACTAGATAGTTTATCAACATCCACCTTATATCCAGGGAATAATCTTTCTACTATTCTTATTCCATTCATCAAATTCATGAGTAGATTTGATAGAGATAAACTCGTCAACTCCAGATTGTGTTTGAGGAATGCGAATCCTTCTTGGTTGATTGAGGATTGGGTCTCCATTTCCTTCCTTAGCCTTTCCTTTTCCTTTCTCAACATTGGGCTTCTTTGTTCTCACCATGATGTTTTCTCTTGAGAAGGGTTTGTTTTCTCGTATGAAATTAGGGCTTAGAAGTTTAAAAATGAACGCAAATTGGGATGAGACTGTGTGAATTTGAAGAGATTTTGATTCGGACGTGAATGGGTATAAGAGGTTTTGAAAGGATTTAAAATTGGAAGTTATAATGTTTGGAAGAAACCGTTCGATTTTCATTTAAATAGATGCATCCGCAAAATTCGGACGACCGAATTTTAGGTCTACGTCCAATTTTTCGATCGAAAGTTTCGTCTCTTTGATTCGAAAAATTCGGTCGATCAATTTTTCTCGTCCCCGCGTCCGAATTCTTGATCAAAAAAATCTCTGCTTTTCATCACAACATTAATACACACATTAGTCATTGAATTTTGAAATTCCTAAGAGTCTTCTTAGGTGATTAAACCTTTCCTCAGCCCAAAGGCTTTGTAAATATGTCAGCAATTTGATCATTTGTGTTTACATGTTCTAAGCATATATCTTTCTTAATCACATGATCACGAATGAAATGATGTTTTATTTCTATATGCTTTGTCCTAGAATGTTGAATGGGATTAATGCTCAAATTGATGGCACTAGTGTTATCACATAGTATAGGCACACACGTAAATTTAAGACCATAATCAAGTAAAGTATGTTGCATCCATAATAATTGTGCACAAGCAACTTCCTCGCAGCTATGTATTCAGCTTCAGCTGTGGATAAAGATACACAAGCCTCGCTTTTTTACTAAACCAAGACACTAGACAACTACCAAGAAATTGACAATGACCACTTGTACTTTTACGCTCAACTTTACATCCCAAAGCATAGTCAGCGATCGAATATCCAATAAGTTCAAAAGATGAAGTTTTAGAAAACCAAAGACCATAGTCATATGTGTCAATCAAATAACGAAATATTCGTTTGATAGAAATTAGATGAGATTCTTTAGGACATGATTGGAATCTAGCACACAAGCAAACAAAGCAAACATAATATCCGGTCTACTAGCAGTGAGATAGAGTAAACTTCCAATCATACCTCTATACAATTTCTCATCAATACTTTTACCTTTCTCATCTTTGTCAAGTTTAGTTGATGAACTCATAGGAGTACTTATTCCTTTTGCTTGATTCATTCCAAATCTTTTTCAATAGTTCCTTAGTATATTTTTTCTTGATTGATGAAGACTCCATCCTTGGTTTGCTTAATTTGTAGTCCAAGGAAGAAACTTAGTTCTCCCATCATGCTCATCTCAAATTCATTTTGCATAGTTTTAGCAAACTCTTCACAAAGAGAAATATTAGTAGAACAAAAAATAATATCATCAACATAGATTTGTACAAGCAAAATATTATTTTTAGAAGATGTTTTAATAAAAAGAGTTGTGTCTACTTTTCCTTTAGTAAAACCTTTTGTGAGAAGAAAACCACTTAATCTTTCATACCAAGATCTTGGAGCTTGTTTCAGTCCATATAGAGCTTTGGTTAGCTTATACACATAATTTGGAAATTTTTCATGGATAAAACCAGGAGGTTGTTCTACATAAACCTCTTCTTCAATAAAACCATTTAGGAAAGCACTTTTTAACATCCATTTGAAAAAGTTTAAAACCTTTAAAGCAAGCAAATGCTAAAAGTATTCTTATAGATTCTAATCAGCTACTGGAGCAAAGGTCTCATCATAGTCAATGCCTTCTTCTTGGTTGAAACCTTGAGCAACAAGTCTAGCTTTATTTCTAACTACTTCTCCTAGTTCATTTAACTTATTTCTAAAAACCCATTTTGTACCAATAATGAGAATGATCATGAGGTCTAGGAACAAGAGACCAAACTTTATTTCTTTCAAATTGATTTAGCTCTTCTTCCATAGCAATAATCCGAAAATTATCACACAATGCATCATCAATATTTTTTTGGTTCAATATGAGATAAAAAGAGCGAAGTTATCAATAAAGTACCGCCTTGTTTTTACCCCTTGAGAGACATCACCAATGATTTGCTCCTTAGGATGACCTTTTGCATATGTGATATCTTTTTGGAAGTTCTTGATCATTTCTTGATTGACCATCTTGTTCTTGCTCCATTATTTCTTCTTCTTTGGCATGATCTTCCATTGTGGGTGCTTGGTGTTGAGTATGATTTTCAACCATTGATGTACCTGTGTCATCTTCATTTCCTCTTTGAAGATAAATGTTAGATTCATCAAAGGTTACATGAATAGTTTCTTCAACACACAATGTTCTTTTTATTATAAACTCTATATGCCTTTTTTATTTGATGAATAACCAAGAAAAAATTCCTTCATCCGATTTTCTATCAAACTTCCCAAGATAGTTGCTAGTGTTTAAAATGAAGCATTTACAACCAAAAACTTTGAAATAGACAATTGATGGAGTTTTGTCAAATAAGAGTTCAAAAGGTGTTTTTCTTATAAAAGGTCTTAGTAAAACTCTGTTCATGATATAACAAGTCGTGTTAATAGCTTTTCACTTTCAAAAAATACTTTGGTAATGAGTTTTCACAAAGCATTGATCTAGCCATTTCTTGTAAGGTTCTGTTTTTCCTTTCAACAACACCATTTTGTTGAGGTGTTTTGTCAGCTGAAAAATTGTGAGTAATACCATATTCATCACAAAATTTTGTAAAGTCTTGATTACAAAAATTCTCTTCCGTTATCACTTCTAATAGAAATCAGCTTTGCAATCAAGAGAGGTTTGAACCTTTTTGAAGAGTTTTGAAAATTCATGAAATGTTTCATCTTTTTGTGCTAAGAAGATTACCCATGTAAATCTTGAAAAATCATCAACAATCACATAAGCATAGCTTTTACCACCAAGACTAGTAGTCCTCATAGGTCCAAATAAATCCATATGAATTAGTTCAAGAGGTTTTGTGGTAGAAACCATTTTCTTTGGTTTAAAAGATGTTTTTGATTGTTTTCCATATTGACAAGCATCACGGGAGGTGAGTTTTATCAAAATGCAATTTAGGTAATCCTCTCACCAACTCTTGTGTAGAAAGTTTGTTTAATAAATCCATGCTTACATGTCCTAATCTTCTATGCCATAAAAAATACATCATTGTCATGAATGGCAAGACATTTAATATCATTTGTAATAAGCTCATCAAGATACAACACATATACATTACTAACTCTTTTAGCAACAAAAATAGTTTTGTTACTTGCATTGTCAAGAATAGTACAAGTATCACATTTAAACTCTACTTTGCATCCATTATCACATAGTTGACTAATACTTAGTAAATTATACTTTAAATCTTCAATAAGTAATACTTTCTTGATAAGAGGAAAAGAACCTTTACCAATGTTACCTATTCCAAGTATTTTTCCTTTCTTCTTATCTCCAAATGTGACAAAACCTTCACTTGTAGTTTGAAGTTCACCGATAAGTGATGCATTTCAGTCATGTGTCTTGAGCATCCACTGTCAAGGAACCATTTAGTGGCACTTGATCTTGAGGCAAATTGTACCTATACCAAATTTGAAAGGGTGATTTTTGGTACCCATATTTTCTTGGGTCCAAGGGGGTTAGTAAAAGTTTCTTTGACCTTCCAAATGGTTTTAACACCACTTTCTACTTTTCTTTTGACAAAACATTTAGAAACCTTGTGTCCATGTTTACCACAATAAGTGCAGCAAATATGTGATCTAGAATGATAAGATTCTTTAACAAAAGATTTTCTCTGTTTTGGAGCAGAATAATCATGAATAAAACCAAGACCATGTTTTACAAATGAAGGTCTTTGATAGCCAAGTAATTTATTCAAATTTTCCCTTCCATTTGTAAATCTCTCAATGCATAAAGTTAAATCATTAACTTTCCTTTTTAGAAGCTCATGATCTTTTATCATTAACTCAAGAGAAATAATTCTAGTGCAAAGCTTTTTGTTTTCAAAAGATATATTTTGTATAGTTGTATTCAAAACTTCTTTTTCAATAGCAATGCAACTAATGGTTTCAAGAAGTTTTCCATTTTCAACACATAATTTTGAATTCTCATTAGATAAATCATTTATTTTGAGTTTCATATCCTTATTTCTTTTTGAAGCCTTTTTTAATTCTTCATATAATTCAAAGCAATAAGATCACTGGAATCAATATCATCATCATATATATTTGAGATAGAGGGTGAAGATTGTACCTCATCATCAATGGCCATGAAGCATATGTTGGCCTTTCCTTCACTTTCATCCTCACTTTCCTGTTGATCCCATGTTCCAGCTAGTCCTTTTCCTTTCTTGGCAGATTTCTTTCTGTTTTTGCTTTCTCTTTCCCTTTCCAACACTCTGGGACAGTCAGCAATAAGATGCTCAGTACTCTTGCATTCAAAGCATTGAGGTTTATATGATGAAGATTGTCCACTCTTCTTGACTGGCTTTCTTCCTTTCTTGAGAAATTCCTTTTTGTAGAATCTCTTGAATTTCTTCACTGCCATTGCAATTTCTTCTTCTCCACTGTTTCCTCCTTCTTCTTCACTTGAAGATTGTTCTTGTTCACTCAAGTTGTTTGAGGCATTAAGCACTACTCCTTTTCTTCCCTTTTCTTCATCCTCCTTGTCATTTAGCCGTTTCATCTTCATTTCATGAGTCAAGTAGAGATCCAATGAGCTCTTCAAGTGGAAGAGTCTTCAAATCCTTGGATTCCTCAATGGCGAGTGTTTTAGGTCTGCCGAGATTTTGGTAGAGCATCTAAAATCTTGCGTTTTGCTCTCCCATAGTGTAGCTTTTACCATAAGCTTTTTAAGCCATTGAAAATGTTAGTAAATCTTGTAAACATATCACTAATATTTTCACCTTGTTTCATGGTAAACAGTTCATAATCTCTAACTAGCATGGCAAGTTTAGATTCTTTAACTTGATTAGTACCTTCATGTGTGATTTGAAGTAATCTCCACATTTCATGAGCAGTAATCACATCCACTAACTCTATTGTATTCAGTTACATCTAAAGCACAACTTAATATATTCATGGCTTGATAATTTAAAGTCATTTTCTTAGAATCATGCTCATCAAATTCATCTGTGGACTTGGGTACAGAGGTTATTCCATCAGCACTCATTTTCATTGGGACATAAGGACCTTTCTCAATTATGTTCCACAAATCAAAATTAATAGAACAAATATAAATTTTAACTCTAGATTTCCAGAAAGTGTAATTTGTTCCATTAAACAAAGGTGGTTTATTTGTGGAAGATCCTTCTAGGTAAGGTAGGTTTGACATATTAGCCATAGGATCTTTGTCTTCTAGGTTGTTAAACCACACACAGAAGTTCTCGCTCTGATACCAATTGAAATACCTAAGAGGGGGGGTGAATTAGGTATTTAGCTAATTTTCGCAAACTTAAACCTTTTAAGCGTTTAGACCAAGAACAAGTTATGTAAGCTAATTATAGATAATTAATAGCAAGACAATGATGAAGGCAGTAGTAAAGAACTCAAACAATTTATAGTGGTTCGATCCTCAAGATCTACGTCCACTACCTTAAGCTCACACTTAAGGATTTCAACAATTCTACTAATTGCTCAGGTTTACAAATTACAAGAGAGGTTCACCACACTTTGGTTTTACACTCACAACCTCTTCTAGTAATTTCTTACAATACAAGGCTCACCAACCTATGGTTTTATATCTCAAACAACCTTGAATCACAACTTCAAGGATCACCCTTATCTAAAGGGTTTTATGTTATCAAGATAACCTTGCTAGAGCTAGTAGATCAACACAATTGAATAAGTAAAGGAGAGTGTGTAGAAGTTACCACTTGATGGTAGATATTACACAAATTTGCACCTTCACACTTTGATGTCTTTGGATGGATCAATTGAATGCACAAGACATAAGAGAGCTTAAGAAATGTTTGCTAAATGCTTTTGAATGCTTGGAGTTTTCAAGATTTCAAGAGTTACAAAAATTTGCATGTTTATGGCTTTTTATAGAATTTGAAAATCTGTTAAAACGGTCATAAAAGCGGCTAGTAACGACTAGTTTCAGAAAAATTCGGACGACCGAATTTCTTGGCTGCGTCCGAATCTTCGTCCGAATTTCTCTGGATGAATAGTAACCATGCTGAGAACAAAAATTCGGACGACCGAATTTTTTTTGCTGCGTCCGAATCTTCTTCCGAATTTCTCTGGAAGAACAGTGACCATGCTTGAAGGCCAAAAATCTGGGACGATCGAATTTTTTTTAGTCGCGTCCCGAATCTTCTTCCGAATTTCTCCGGAAGAATAGTAGCAAACTTTTGCTACAAAAATTCGGACGATCGAATTTTTTGAAACCATTTTCAAACTTTGTAAAATCATTTGAGATATTACTTCAATGAGTTTGAAAAAGCGTTTGATATATATAGAAAACTTATATAACTATATTTAAGCTTGAAACACATGAACATATGAAGTTTATAAACATATCTTATAGAAAGATTCATTCAAAGCCTTTTAAGATTATAAGACTATTTTTATGCTCTCTTATGCATTCAATGATAACCAAGACATGCAAGTGTAGAGTTTACATAGAAATTTACCTAAACATTAAATGCACTCTACACTTCAAGTCTTCAATGCCTTTTGATCATCTTTAGAACAACATTCTTCAAACTTCAAATACTTGCTTAAATGAAGTTGTTCTTGAACTTTTGCTTCAAAGCAATGAGACTTCATACTTCTCAAATTACAGAACCTATCACACAATAATCAAACATTTTAGTCCTCATCAATATTTGTCATTAATCAAAACTATATAATTTGCCCTTAGGGCTAACACTTTCATTATTTTCCAATCAACACATATAAACAATCGTAATAACTTCTAAAGAATAAGATTCAATTACTAACAATTCCAATTATTTTCTGAAAATTTCTTAAAATAAAGCTCTTACGCCATAAAATTCTGAAGAAATTTCCAAAAAATTTGAAAAGAAGTAGCCAATTTCCTAACCCCCAGTTAAGAATAAACATTCTCCTCGATGTTTAAGTAAAAGAAAACACAAAGAGAATTAAGAGACTTAGCCTAATCAATGAAACATTCAAGAAGGTCCAATCTTCAAAGGTATATGGTAGTTCCACTCAGGCTCAAGCATATCCCACAAAGAAATTAAAGAAAGCAAATAAGTAAAAACTTTTTTTTGGTTTGATTTTAAAAAAAATTTGAAAATTTTTAAAAAAGAAAAAAACAAAGAAACATAAATAGTAGTTCTCGTTTATAGTGTTGAGTCTGACTTTCTGTGTAAGGGCATGAATTAACGAGGATCATGGAAAAGACAAGCTTCTCCTCCCACAAGCATTCTTCTTGTCAAACCATTTTTGAATTTTTGCTACTTGAGAAAAAACTTCATTTTTTTTCACATTATCCTCAAAGACCTCTTTGGGAAGCTTCCCTTCTTCCTTGAATGGTTTGTTCCATATTGAATTTAATTTTTCTGCAAGAAGTGTAGAAGAAGAATCATCCACTAAAGCATCAATAACATTTATAGCACATGCATATCTCTCTTAGAGGAATTACTCAAAGATTCAAAGACATTTAATTGAACACATTCATCCCCAACCCTCAATGTTAATTGACTAGTTTCCATATCAATTAAGGTTCTACTAGTATTCAAAAAGGGCCTTCATAAAATCAAAGGTAGATAAAAATCATCCTTCATATCTAAAATCACAAAAATCATTGGAAAATATAATTTATCAACCTTAACAAGGACATTTTCTACTATTCCCCTAGGATACTTTATTGATCTATCAGCCATTTGGAGACAATAGTAGTATCCTAAATTTACTTCAATCTCAATTTTTTAATAATGGATAAAGGCATAAGATTGATACTAGCACCTAAATCATACAATACATTTTTAAAAGAAAAGTCACCAATAGAGCAAAGAATATGAAAACTCCCTGGGTCTTGAAGCTTAGGTGGTAATTTCCTTTGAACTATTGTAGAGCATTCCTTGTTTAAGCAAATCTTTTGAAAGTCTTTGAGTTTCTTTTTGCTAGCCCAAACATCTTTCAAATATTTTGCATAACGAAGATCTATGCTAATGCATCCACAAAATAAAGGTTAATTTCAAGTTTCTTGAATATTTCAATATACTTTTTGAATTGAGAATCAATATATGGATGCTTAACAACATGGGAAAATGAAGAGAACTAAAATCAACATTTTCATTATTATATTATTCCTCACCTTTCTTACCTCTCTTACCTCGTGGATTTTTGGGAGATTTAGAATTCTTGAAAACTTCATCCTCTTTTCTAGGCTCCACCACTTTTCTTTGGCGAAATCCTCTTTATTGATTACCATAATAGCCTTCAACTCCCTAGGATTTTGCTTTGTGTCACTTGGAAGTGGTCCTTGAGGTCTATGGAGTACTGCAGTTTCTAATTGACCCATTTGCACTTCTAAGTTCTTGATAGAAGCTCTTATATTTTGTTGGTCAACTTCTATTACTTTGAAAGATTTCTTGAGTTGTTAATTATCATTCTCAATACTCATAAATTTATTAGTGCCAGTCTCAATGAACTTTGTAAGAGCATCCTCAAGGAGACTTACCTTTTCTTGTTGGGGATGGGGTGGAGTTGGTGCTTGAACTTGACTATTTTGCTTCCATCTATAATTTAGGTGGTTCCTCCATTCTGAATTATAAGCCGATGAATATGGATCATTATTCCTATTATTTTGTCCAACAAAAATAACTTCATTAGTATTATAATAAGAATTCACCTTGTTACCCTGCCAACATTGGTTTGTGAGATGATTTCCTCCACAGAGTTTGTAGTGATGATTGATGGCTGCAACACTCAACGAATTCAATCTCTCATTTATTGCATCAATTTGAGCCATGATTCCTGCAATAGGGTCTACATCTGCCACTCCAACAAATTTCTCTGAGGGAATAGCTCTTTGGTTAAACCATTGAGAGCCAGTCAAGGCCACCTCCTCCAATAAATTCCAAGTAGCTTGCTCTTTTTTGACATGAATGCTCCACCACTAGTTGCATCTAATGAAGATCTAACCTTTTCTCTACAGTCATTATAAAATGTTTGTGTCTGCATTCCTATTGCTATTCCATGATGAGGGCATAACCTAAGATACTTTTTGAACCTCTCTCATGCATCATGCAAGGACTCAGCAGAACCCTAAACAAAATTATAAATATTCGTTCTCATCTAAATAGTTTTAATTGGGAGAAAATATTTATTTAAAAATGCTTCCTGCAATTTGTCCCAATTAGAAATAAAATTTGTAGGAAGAGAGTTTAGCCAAAATGTAGCTTATCCCTTAAAGAGAAAGGGAAAAGTCTAAGAATTTTTGCATATTTAGGTACTCCACCAATTTGAAAAGGATCGTAGATCGCCAAAATTTTTTATATGCTTGCATGCGGATCTTTATGCGACAATCCAAAAAATAGAGCATTAAGAACCATTTGGATGAATGCTGGCTCAATCTTGAAAGTTGTAGCAATGACTCCTGGATAGTTGATGGTGAGAGAAGGGCCCTCTATCTTTGGCTTTGTATAGTCCTTCAAAGTCATACCCCTAGGCTAATTATTCTCCATTGCTTCACTGCTTAGTCAAATTCGAGTCAATCCTCTAAATTTGAAGTCTCCACTGGTGAGACGATCTCGTCGTATTTCTTCTTATAAAATTCACTCTTGTTGTGACGAGCAAACTTTTCGATATCAGAAATATAAATAAAGGATTCTTTATTTGAGAAACTACGAGTATTCATACCTACACAAAACAAAATAAAAAAGAAATAAAAATATCAAAAAAATTTTTTTATTTTTTAAATTAAAAAAAAGATTTAAACTTAGGTTTAGCAATTAAAGTCTACACTAGATAAAAGCAATCCCGATAATGGCGCCAACAAATTGATGTGAAATTTGCAAGTATACAAATGTCAAACAAGTAGTAAAGTAGTGAGTACCAGTTTCCCAACGAGGATTGCTACCTAATTGCATAATTATTTTACTTATAACCAACTTAAACTAAAACAAATGTGATTTCATTTAAAAACTAATTACTAAAAAAATAACTAATAACAATAATAAAATATATAATTATATTAATTAAAAATAAGACACTCTAAATTCAGCTTACTCCTCTTATGAAAAATAATTAAAAAATAAAATAAAATTTGAAGGACAATACAAAGCCAAAGATAGAGGTTAATTCTCAATTTGGTTAATGGTAGAATTCTTAAATATATGCTAGACTCAATCTGTTGGTGAAGAGATTTTAAATTTAATTAATAAATCAATGGTATCTCTATGTGGTTTTAATTATCAAAGCTACAAACACCTCTGTGGTTTCCTATTTGTTACAAACCATACAAAGAAACTAAATCTAGCTCTAGTTAGTTTTAGGATGTGTTGTTATTACCATGATCCAATTTAATCTAGTACTTCTCAACCACTAGAATAAATTTAAAGGCATGCAAAAATCGGCCAGAAAATTACAAGCATTAAAAATAATAATAACAATTAACCAAATTTGAGAACAATGAAACGATCTTTGATTGAAATCAATTAAATCCATAAAAGTTTCAGTCTTCATCGAATGTCTTAGGCACATAAGATTTAGCTATAAATTTAATTAACATAAAAAAAGGAACACAAAGGAATAGAAGAGCCTGTGAATCCCAAGCCTTGTCTTTACCATTGGTTAGCTTTTCAGTTACCTCTGTTCTTCTCTACTTTTCCTTTCTTAATTACTTATCATTTCCTTCTTGTCGTCGTTATGTTTTCCCTCTCGGTCAACTCTATTCTCTTTCCCGCCCCCCCCAACTCTATGTGTGTATATATATATATATATATATATATATATATATATGATCTTTTCATATTGCAAATAGGATTTCAAACCAATTATTCTTCTTTCCCTATTCAAATTGTAATCCTTGTCCAAGCCAAATTTGGATTCATTAAACCGAATGGCTGAATGAATTTTTTCCTTTTCTTTTCTTGCCTAGCCAGTTCTTCTTTCATCTCTCACTGGATTGATTGCTACTTTCATCTCCTTCCTACTTCTCTGATTCCTTAGAGCTTTCTTCCTTTCCCATCTTTATCCTTTCCATTTTTCCTTCCTCTCTGACTTATTTTGCAGAATATTTTTGTATTTTGGTTTTTCTCACAAACTCTCTATCTATCTCCCTATTCTGATTTAACTACAATATAATCCTTTGTCTCCAAATTTATATTCAAATATTTAAATAACATAGTCAAAATCATCCCATATGGCAACCCCCCAGTTTGTGTCATAGATTTCATAACATTCATCATCAAAAAGCATAAATTGAAATCATGTCATTTTTGAATGTATCACATTAAACATAGTTCATTGGTAGTGACATAATTGATGCTACCAGCTTTTGGTGCGATAACAATGGTATTGAATTTGTGAACTACCCTACTGTGGGTATGCAATTCAACAAATCTAACATTTCCTTTAGAGAGGTTAGAATTTCCGGTTACCTTTTTCTTGAAGTCCATTTCGGAGTAGGATTTCACCTTGCTGGCATTGCTCTTCTTGAAAACTTTTGCTCCAGAATTGGGAACACTGTAATCTTTGGACAGAGTGTCCAAGGTGATGTAGTGCTTCTTCTTTTTCAACACGACTATGTATCCTTTGTTTCGACTTCTTATATTGTACTGCAGAGCTAATTTACTAGATTCAGGTACACCACAGTGTTGATCTTCATGAAGTCCATCCATCCTTAAGCTTCAAACTAGCTTTTGTATGGTAGCCTAGGCTCACCAAAATAATCCTAATCAATGTTTCTTGAGGGTGTAATAGGGTTTAAAATTAGAGTGACTACTTTCTCTTTCGAACTTTTCTTGGATTTTTTAGAGATTGCTTCATTTTCTTTTTCCACCTTTCGCTATTTTAAAGACTCTGAACCAAAAGACTTTTCCTTGAAGACAATTTCACCTCTTTTCTTTTAGTGCCATTTCAGAGAATCAGAAGGTTAGGGAAACAAGGAGATGCTTTTGAGAACTTGAAAACTTTTAGGCTATATAAAGATGTTTGAGAGAAACCGAAGAGATGAAGTTTGAAACATTTTAAATGGAATCGTAAGCATGTTAGTTTGGAAGAAGGTAAAGAGAAAAAGTAACGGTCAAATCGTGTAAAATGAAGTGAATAAGTGGTGATCATGTTAATGAAGAGTGAGAGAGAGAGAGAGAGAGAGAGAGAAGGTTTTTACCAACAGTTACTTTTTGATATGTCTAATCAACTAGTCAAAAATTCTAACTACAATTTAAACCATCATGTTAAGTTTTCTAGGCCTTTTTTTTGCTCGAGTTCAACTTTCACAAAAATGGAAAGTGGCCTTTTTTGACTAAGAACAAAAGAGGCTTTCTTAAGCAAAAAGTGAAGATCTGTTGTTACATCAAACAAAAGATGATTTGAATTTATCAACTTTATAGATTTTTTAGGAGGATTCAAGAACTCACTTTTGAGCATGACCTAATGCTTATAGCTATAAACAATATTTGTGAGTATGAATGAATTCAGGAGAAATTTTGAGAATATTTTTTTCAAACCAAATAGTAAAAAGTTGTGTACGTATACATATGTGAATGCAAAAAGAAGAAAAAAGTGAAAATGATGAGATTATCCTTCGAGCTTTAGCAAACCAAGTTCTATGCAAATTTTATGAAAGGGTTCCTCACTTAGAAGTTTTGTGAAAATATCTCCAAGCTGCTTATCAATAGGTACGAAAATTAGCTCAATAGTTCTAGACCCAACATGTTCTCAAATGAAGTGGTGCCTAATCTCAATGTGATTTGTTTTGGAATCCTAGACATGATTTTTTATAAGGTTAAAGACACCCGTATTGTCACAAAATATTGGGATATTTTTGTACCTAAGACCAAGACCCTCGAGCTGATGCTTTATCTACAATATTTGAGCTACATAACTCCCACCTGAGATGTATTCTACTTTAGAAGTTGATAAGCTAACTAATGTTTGCTTCTTGCTATGCCATGAGACTAATGCATGACTGAGGAATTAACATGTTCCTGAAGTGCTTTCCCTATCAACTTTACTTCTTACAAATCAGTATCACTATATCCCACCAAGTCAAATGATATAGCTTTAGGATACAATAAGCTAAATTCTTGAGTTCCCACAACGTATCTTAAAATTATTGTAATAGCAATTAAGTGTGATTTCTTAGGATTAGCTTGAAAACGAGCATAAAGACATACACTAAAGTGAATATCAGTCCAACTTGCTGTGAGATAGAGTAGAGAGCCAATCGTAACTCTGTATAGCTTGTTGTTCATTCTTACCTTTCTCATCCTTATCTTGACTGTGGTGTTCATGGGAGTCTCACTTGGCTTTGCATTTTCCGTCTGAAATTTCTTCAACAACTCCTTTATGTATTTAGCTTGATTGATAGCTATCCCATCTTTGAGCTACTTTATTTGAAATCCAAGGAAGAAATTCAATTCTCCCATCATACTCATTCCAAATTCTTCTTGCATCAACCTAGCAAATTATTCTTACAAATGTTCATCAGTAGCTCCAAAAGTTATGTCATCCACATACATTTGTACAATAAGAAGTTCTTTTGAACAATTTTTAATGAACAAGGTTTTATGCACCTTTCCTCTTGAAAAATAATTTTCTAGTAAAAACTTTCTAAGTCTTTCATGCCAAGCTCGAGGAGCTTATGTGCAGCATAGAAAACTTTAATTGGCTTGAAAACATGATTGGATTTTTCAAAGCTTTCAAAACCAGGTGACTGCTCAACATAGACTTTGAAAGACCTATGATGGGGGGGGGGGGGTGAATTAGGTCTTTGGCTAATTTTCAAAAACTATTTCCTTTATAAACTTAGTTGGTGCAAATTATGATTACTTAACTTAATGAGAGAATGATAAAATCAATAACAAAGCAATAAACAAATTAAGTGCAATGAACACAAGCAATTTATAGTGGTTCGATATTTTCAACATCTACCTCCACTACCTGGAGTCTACACTCAAGGGTTTCAAACAATCTACTATATGCTCAAATTCAACAATTATATAAGAGGCTCACCACACAATGGTTTTACTCTCACAACCTCTATTGCAATTCTACAAACAAGGCTCACCCTTAAACAAGGATTTTATATCTAAAAACAACCTAAAGACCAATCTAATCAAGGTTTATCCGCACATGGATTTTACACTACAACTTTGATTAATCTAGTCTATGGCTCACCCTTATCAAAAGGATTTTACGTTACAAGATAACCTTATATTGAGCAAGTAGAAAACAGAATTAAAATGAAGAATGAATGAGATGTTACCACTTCTTGGTAGATGATTACACAATGTAGCACTTCTTCACTTTGTTGTCTTTGGAATCTTGAATGATCAATTGAAAGCACAAGAAAAAATAGAGCTTTGATGTTTGTAAATGATTTAGAATGTTTAGATTTCTCAGCGATTCAAAACTTACAAAAATTCTAGAGTTTAAGGTTTTTATAGCGTTTAAAAATCAGTTTTAACAGTCATAAAACGGCTAGTAACGACTAGTTTCAGAAAATTCGGAAGACCGAATTTCTTCTTGTGCGTCCAAACTTGCATCCGAATTTTATTGTTACATGTTTTCTGGAAAAATTCGGACGACTGAATTTTTCTTCATGTGTCCGAACTTGCGTCTGAATTTCTCTGAAAAAACAGTAACCACTGGCAGGGAAAATTCGGACGACCGAATTTTTTCCCTTGCATCCAAACTTGCGTCTGAAATTTTTTAGAAGTACATTAGCCATTTTTTATGTTCAAACTTGGTAAAATCATTTGAATTGTAATTTCACTAAGTTTGAAAACATTTTGTATGAAAAGGTAAACTGTTAAAACACTTTGAGATTCAAGAATCATTATCAAAACTCTTTGATCATACAAAGATTACTTAAGATCATTTTAGACTTAAAAACACATTTATCAATCAAAAGTTCATTCAAAGATATTTAAGATTCAAAAACAAGTTTTATGCTCTCTTATGCATTCAATAGATTCCAAGACAAACAAGTGTAGAGTTTACAAAAGATATACCTATTTTACAAGTGTAAACCTACACTAAGGTCTTTCAAGCCTTCAATCCATAGGACATGCTTACATTCTTGATCCTTGATTATACTTGAGTTGTCCTTAGCACTTCTTGCTTCAAGGCAGTAAGACTTCATACTTCTTAATCCAAACAATCCTATCACACAAATGACAGATAGATTAGTCCTCATCAATGTTTGTCATTAATCAAAACTTAATCATAACCTCATGATTTGCCCTTAGGGCTAACAATCTCCCCCTTTTTGATGATGACAAACTTTGATGCAAAATGTGATGGATTTAAAACAATATAGTACAAAGAAGCATTGATGTCAATGATAGATAATAAGCAATTTAGCATATTGACATTCAAAAAGGCTCAATATGATCCTATGACCCAACCAACCTCCATTTGCCTCCTTCCTTCCAAATACTAGGATAGAATATATAGCATTTAAGCATTAAGAAAACTTCTAAGAGAGGTTTTAAAGGTTGTAAAAGTTTAACAATGCTCCCCCTTAGATTGTGCTCATTTTTCAACAAGTTTGGACTTGAGATACTATACATCCGAATTTTGACATATCAAGTCCGAAATATAAAATAAGTGAACTGAAAGCTTCAATTTATGAAAAATAGCTTTTCTAAGGTTGTTCAAACATAGTAGAAGAGATTAAAACATATTTGAATCAATTTGAACAACAAAGAGCACTTTTTTGGCAACAAAATATGGATGCATCCTAATTTCTGAAACATACATCCGAATTTTGAGTTTTCAAGTCCAAACTGTAAAATGTGTGAGATAGTAGCTTTAATTTTTTAAAACAAGCTTTTATAAGATAGTTCAAATATGATAGAAAGGATTAGGACATGTTTCAAGCAATTTGAACAACAAAAAATTTTTTTGACAAGAAGTTTGGAAAGGTGATTTTGCACTTTCAAATGAACTGTGGAAGTACTTAACTATGAACAATTATAATAACACTCAAACTTTCTTTGCAAAACAAACAGAACTAATGCATTCAATTGTTTTCATAAAATAACTTAAAATCATAGGTCAAGTCAAAAAAAAAAAAAATCTCAACTCAACCATTTGCAAATTCTCAGAAAACAACCATATAGTGCACATTTTCCAAATGCAGCCACAACATGTCATCATATTCAACATATAGCACATTACATACAACACATTCAAATAGCACATTTTGTCATCATGCTTTCTCCCCCTTTTGTCATCAATCAAAGGTGGGGTCAATGAAAATGAGACTAACAATTTAGCACATTTAACAATTAAAATAAGTTCTCAACACAAAGGTTTCATCATTGAGCTTCACTATTATAGAACATTGAAAGACAAAACATAACAGGTTCATTGACCAATTTGAAAATTTTAAACACATAAAGTAGTAAAAAGTTCATAAATACAAATAAGTAACTAAAAGCAGTAAAATGATACGGTTGAAGAGATGCTCAGTCTTGTGATAGAGAGGCTTTGCTGAATCCTTTCTTGATTGCCAAATGCTTCACTCTTCCTTGGCTAAAAGAGATGGTTGATGGTGAGATAATTGTTGTTCCTTCAATCTGGCTTCCTCCTTCTTGTGGTCCTTCATGTTCATATTCATTTTCTTCCTCTTGTCTTGTCACATTCTCACTGTTGCCTCCTTGATTATCATCCCCATCATCACTGTCATCATCATTATCATTATCTTCATCTTCTTTCTTACCTTCTTCCTCCTTATCATCTTTATCATCCCTATCTTGATGCCTAGAGGGTCCTTCACCACTTTGTATATTTTTCATCAAGATTTCTTCAATGTGCTTTACTCTATTATCTAAACCATCTAGTTTTCCAAGAACCATGGGATCAAATGACTCGAAGAACTTATACATCTTCTCCATTTCATTGATATGATTATTCAAGGCTTCTTGAAATGCCTTAGCTACTATGGTGTCACCTCTAGTAATCCCTTCACTATTAGGGTCTTCTTCAAACAGTCTTTTCTTGGAGGGAGGTTGCTCCCCCTCACTTACTGATTCATGCCTTTTCTTTGCTTTTCTTTCTCTTACTAGTCTTTATTCTTCATCTTCTTCCTCTTCTTCCTCTTCACTATCTTGAATTTCTTCTTTTCTTGGAGGAGTTTCCCTTTTAGTTCTCCATACACGATCTTAATCAAGGACTAATTTCATTCTTTTAAGAGTGTCATTAGTATAAATCTCTCCACTCTTAAATCCTTGTCCTCTCACTGGAAGCTTAACTTGAAAATGCTTAAAGATTCTAGTTAACAACCTTCCATAGGGAAAAGCCTTGGTTACTGTATTTCTTGCAGTAATCATATGTTTTACAGCCATATGTCTAAAGTTTAATCTTCTATGCTCATGCAATACTAACATAATTACCATATGCATATTATCATCAGATGACTTATGTCCAAAATTAGGGACAATCATAGTAGTAATCATGTGATGCAATACTCTTCCTCTAGCACCTAATCCCTTAATTTCTCTTTCCCTAATGGTCCTAAACTCTCTGCCATTAGTGAATGCTTCTTCAAATCTTTCTTTTGTGAAGAGTTCACGTATATAACAATACATTCCAGATGAGTAATATTTTTCTCCACTGTCACCTACACTACATATTCTATTTATCAAAGCATCATTGAATTCAAAATCCACTTGGGATACTCTAGATGAATACCACTGTATTGCATCATCTCCTACTTGTTCAGTTCTTTCCTCTTCGAGATTTGCAAAAAACTCATATATCAAAGTAGGATAGAATTTTTCATTAACATTTAACAAACTACTCCAACCAACATCACTGAACAGAGATAATACATTATCCATGCTTGATAAATTATCAAAATTCACCTTATTCCCAGGGATAATCTTTCTGTCCTTCTTGTTCCATTCATCAAATTCTGAAGTAGCCTTGATTGATACAAATCTGTCCACTCTAGTCAAGGCTTGAGGAATTCAAACTCTCCTTGGTTTGTTGATAATCAAACCTCCATCTCCTTCCTTAGGTTTTCCTTTCCCCTTTTCAACATTTGGCCTCTTTGTCCTCACCATGGTGTTTTTATTTGAAAAGTAGTGGTTTTTAGGATTTATCTAGGGTTTGTAATTCAAAAATGGATAAAAACCGAAAGGAAAATGATGAAGTTTTAGAGAAATTGTGATTCAGACGCAGGTGGGAGAGAATGATCTTGAAATAGGAGAGAATTCAGAAGTTGAAGTGTTCAGAAACCGTTCAGTTTTTATTTTAAAATGTTGTAGCCGCAAAGTTCAGACGACCAATTTTTCAGGTCTGCGTCCAAACTTGCGTTCGAAAATCTCTGTTTCTTCAGTTCAAAAAATTCGGTTGACCAAATTTTTCTGCCATGCGTCCGAATTTTCCCTGTTTTCACTATAATTCAACTAACACATTAGTAATTGAATTTTGAGATTCCTAAAAGCCTTCTTAGATAACAAAACCTTTTCTCAGCCAAACGTTTGGTAAATATATCAGCAATTTGATCATTTGTATTTACATAGTACAAACATATATCTCCTTTAGCAACATGATCATGAATAAAATGATGCTTGATTTCTATATGCTTAGTCCTAGAATGTTGAATGGAATTTATGCTTAAATTGATAGCACTAGTGTTATCACATAGTATAGGTACACAATTGAATTTAATACCATAATCAAGTAATGTATGCTGCATCCATAATAGTTGAGCACAACAACTACCAGCTGCAATATATTCAGCTTCTGCAGTGGACAAAGACACACATGCTTGTTTTTTACTATATCATGACACAAGACAACTTCCAAGAAATTGACAATAACCACTATTACTTTTACGTTCCACTCTACATCCAACAAAATCAGCATCTGAATATCCAACAAGATCAAATAATGAAGATTTTGAAAACCAAAGACCATAGTCATGTGTATCAATCAAATAACGAAAGATACGTTTGACAGAAATTAAATGTGACTCTTTAGGACAAGATTGAAATCTAGCACATAAGCATACAACAAACATAATATATGGTCTACTTGATGTGAGATAGAGTAAACTTCCAATCATACCTCTATATATCTTTTCATCAGCATTTTTACCTTTCTCATCTCTGTCAAGTTTGGTTAATGAGCTCATTGGAGTGCTTATCCCTTTTGCTTGATCCATTCCAAATCTTTTCAAAAGATCTTTGGTGCACTTTGCTTGATTTATAAAGACTCCATCCTTAGTTTGCTTAATTTACAGTCCAAGAAAAAAGTTGAGTTCTCCCATCATGCTCATTTCAAATTCATTTTGCATTAATTTAGCAAACTCATCACAAAGAGATGTATTAGTAGCACAAAAAATAATATCACATAAAAGGTCTTAGTAAAACTCTATTCATTACATAGCATGCTGTATTTACAGCTTCAGCCCAAAAGTATTTAGGTAAAGAGTTTTCACAAAGCATTGATCTAGCCATTTCTTGTAATGTTCCGTTTTTCCTCTCAACAACTCCATTTTGTTGAGGTGTTTTGGCTGCTGAAAAATTATGAGTGATACCATACTCATCACAGAATTTTGTAAAATCTTGATTGCAAAACTCTCTTCCATTATCACTTCTAATAGATATTAGATTGCAATTAAGAGAAATTTGAACCTTCTTAAAAAGTTTTCAAAATTCATAAAATGTTTCATCTTTTTGTGATAAAAATATTACCCATGTAAATCTGGAAAAATCATCAACAATCACATAAGCATATCTTTTACCACCAAGACTAGTAGTCCTCATAGGTCCAAATAAGTCCATGTGAACTAATTCAAGAGGCTTTGAGGTAGAAATCATTTTCTTTGGTTTGAAAGATGTTTTTGATTTTTTTCCATATTGACAAGCATCACAAATCCGAGTTTTGTCAAAATGCATTTTTGGCAATCCTCTAACTAGTTCTTGAGTAGAAAGTTTATTCAATAAATCCATGCTCACATGTCCTAATCTTCTATGCCATAAAAATCCATCATTGTCATGAATTGCAAGACATTTAATGTCATTAGTGATAAGCTCATCAAGATATAACACATATACATTACTTACTCTTTTAGCTACAAAGATAGTTTTATTGCTTGCATTATCAAGAATAGTACACGTATCACATTTAAACTCTACCTTGCAACCATTATCACATAATTGACTAATGCTAAGTAAATTATATTTTAAACCATCAATAAGTAAAACTTGTTTGATAAGAGGGAATGAACCTTTACCAATGTTACCTATTCCAAGTATTATCCCTTTCTTCTTATCTCCAAAAGTGACAAAACCTTCACTTGTAGCTTGAAGCTCACTAACAAGTGATGCATTTCCAGTCATGTGCCTTGAACAACCACTATCAAGAAACCATTTTGTGGCACTTGATCTTGAGGCAAATTGTACCTATACCAAATTGGAAAGAGTGATTTTTGGTACCCATATCTTCTTGGGTCCAAGAGGGTTAGTGACAGTTCCTTTAACTTTCCATATAGTCTTTACTCCATTTTCTATCTTTCTTTTTATAAAGCAATTAGACACTTTGTGTCCATGCTTACCACAATATGTACAGCAAGTATGAGACCTATAATGAGAAGATTCTTTAACAAATGTCTCTTTTGGTTTTGAATGAAGGCAATCATGTGTAAAACCTAGACCATGCTTTACAAATGATGATCTTTGATACCCAAGTAATTTATTTAAATTGTTTCGTCCATTTGTAAATTTCTCAATGCATAAAGTAAGATCATTTACTTTCTTTTTTAAAAACTCATGATCTTTTAGCATTGATTCAAGAGAAATAATTTTTAAACACAACTTTTTGTTTTCAAAAGAAACATGTTGTATGGTAGTGTTCAAAACTTCATTTTCAATGGTAAGAGAATTTATGGTCTCAAGAAGTCTATCATTTTCAAGACATAATTTTGAATTTTCATTTGAAAGATCACTAATTTTGGATTTTATTTCTTTATTTCTTCTTGAAGCCTTTTTCAGTTCTTCATACAATTCTAGAATTAAATCACTAGAATCAATATCATCATCACACAAATTTGAAATAGAGGGAGAAGATTGTACCTCATCATCAATGGCCATGAAGCATATATTGGCCTTTCCTTCACTTTCATCCTCACTTTCCTGTTGATCCCACATTCCAGCTAGTCCTTTTCCTTTCTTGGCAGATTTCTTTCTATATTTGCTTTCCCTTTCCCTTTCCAACACTCTGGGACAGTCAGCAATAAGATGCTCAGTACTCTTGCATTCAAAGCATTGAGGTTTATATGATGAAGATTGTCCACTCTTCTTGACTGGCTTTCTTCCTTTCTTGAGAAATTCCTTTTTGTAGAATCTCTTGAACTTCTTCACTGCCATTGCAATTTCTTCTTCTCCACTGTTTCCTCCTTCTTCTTCACTTGAAGATTGTTCTTGTTCACTCAAGTTGTTTGAGGCATTAAGCACTACTCCTTTTCTTCCCTTTTCCTCATCTTCCTTATCATTCAACCTCTTCATCTTCATTTCATGAGTAAGTAGTGATCCAATAAGTTCTTCAAGAGGAAGAGATTTTAGATCTTTGGACTCCTCAATAGCTAGCGTCTTTGGCTGCCAAGATTTTGGTAGAGCATCCAAAATCTTTCTGTTTTGCTCTCCCATAGTATAGCCTTTACCATAAGCTTTCAAGCCATTGGAAATATTAGTAAACCTTGTAAACATATCACTAATATTTTCGCCTTGTTTCATAGTAAACAATTCATAATCTCTAACAGGCATAGCAAGTTTAGATTCTTTAACTTGATTAGTACCTTCATGTGTAATTTGAAGTAATCTCCACATATCATGTGCAGAATCACACCCACTAACTCTATTATATTCAGTAACATCTAAAGCACAGCTCAATATATTCATGGCTTGATAATTTAGAGTCATTTTCCTTGAATCATGCTCATCAAATTCATCAGTGGATTTGGGTTTAGGAGTTACTCCATCTGCTCTCATTTTCATTGGGACATAGGGACCTTTCTCAATTATGTTCCATAAATCAAAATTGATAGAACAAATATATATTTTAACTCTAGACTTCCAAAATGTATAATTTGTTCCATCAAACAATGGAGGTCTGTTTGTAGAAGATCCTTCTAGGTAAGGTAGATTTGACATATTAGCCAAAGGATCTTTGTCTTCTAGGTTGTAAAACCGCACAAAGAAGTTCTAGCTCTGATACCAATTGAAATACCTAAGAGGGGGGTGAATTAGGTATTTGGCTAATTTTTGCAAACTTAAACCTTTTATGCGTTTATACCAAGAACAAGTTATATCAGCTAATTAGAGATAATTGATAGCAAGGCAGTAATGAAAGCAATAGCAAAGAACTCAAACAATTTATAGTGGTTCAATCCTCAAGATCTACATCCACTACCTTAAGTTCACACTTAAGGATTTCAACAAATCTACTAATTGCTCAGGTTTACAAATTACAAGAGAGGCTCACCACACTTTGGTTTTATACATACAACCTCTTCTAGTAATTTTTACAAACAAGGTTCACCAACCTATGGTTTTATATCTCAAACAACCTTGAATCACAACTTCAAGGATCACCCTTATCTAAAGGGTTTTATGTTATCAAGATAACCTTGCTAGAGCTAGTAGATCAACACAATTGAATAAGTAAAGAAGAGTGTGTAGAAGTTACCACTTGATGGTAGATATTACACAAATTTGCACCTTCACACTTTGATGTCTTTGGATATATCAATTGAATGCACAAGACATAAGAGAGCTTAAGAAATGTTTGCTAAATGCTTTTGAATGCTTGGAGTTTTCAAGATTTCAAGAGTTACAAAAATTTGCATGTTTATAGCTTTTATAGAATTTGAAAATCTGTTAAAACGTTCATAAAACGGCTAGAAAAGGCTATTTTCAGAAAATTCGGACGACCGAATTTCCTAGCTGCGTCCGAATCTTCGTCCGAATTTCTCTGGAAGAACAGTGACCATGCTGAAGGCCAAAAATTTGGACGACCGAATTTTTTGGCTGCGTCCGAATCTTCTTCCAAATTTCTCTGGAAGAATAGTAGCAAACTTTTGCTACTAAATTCGGACGACCGAATTTTTTGGAAGCATTTTCAAACTTTGTAAAATCATTTGAGATATAACTTCAATGAGTTTGAAAAACATTTGATATGTATAGAAAACTTATTTAACCATATATAAGCTTGAAAAACAAGAACATATGAAGTTTACTAACATATCTTATAAAAAAATTCATTCAAAGCCTTTTAAGATCATAAGGTTATTTTTATGCTCTCTTATGCATTCAATGATAACCAAGACATGCAAGTGTAGAGTTTACATAGAGATTTACCTAAAAGTTAAATGTACTCTACACTTCAAGTCTTCAATGCTTTTTGATCATCTTTAGAAACATTCTTCAAACTTCAAATACTTGCTTAACTGAAGTTGTTCTTGAACTTTTGCTTCAAAGCAATGAGACTTCATACTTCTCAGTTTACAGAACCTATCACACAATAATCAAACATTTTAGTCCTCATCAATATTTGTCATTAATCAAAACTACATAATTTGCCCTTAGGGCTAACAATCTCCCCCTTTTTGATGATGACAAACTTTGATGCAAAATGTGATGGATTTAAACAATGTAGTACAAAGTAGTATTAATGTCAATGATAGAAAACAGCCAATTTAGCACATTGACATACAAAAGGCTCAATATGAGCCTATGACCCAACCAACCTCCATTTGCCTCCTTCCTTCCAACAATTAGGATAGAAGATATAACATTTAAGCATTTAGAAAAAGTTCTAAGAGAGGTTTTAAGGTTGTAAAAGTTTAACAATGCTCCCCTTAGATTGTGCTCATTTTTCAACACATTCATTTTTCAACACATTTGGACTAGAGATATCATGCATCCGAATTTTTTGCATAGCAAGTCCAAACTTCAAAATAAGTAAAATGAAAGCTGAAAATTTTGTAAATAAGCTTTCCTAAGGTTGTTCAAACTTATTAGAGGAGATTAAAACATATTTGAATCAATTTGAACAACAAAAGAATACATTTTGAATACATCCAATTCTTAAAACCTTGCATCCGAATTGTAATGCATAAAAAAATTCATATTGATGCAACATTCAGTAGTATTAAAGATTAAGTTCACATAAGATCCGAATTGTAATGCATAAAAAAATTAATATTGATGCAACAATTAGTAGTATTAAAGATTAAGTTCACATAAGATCTAAGTTCACATAAGATTAAGTCACATAAGATCAAGTTTTCACATGTATTGCATCATATTGCATCATATTTTCTCCCCCTTTTGTCATTATCAAATAAAAGGGATCAATGAAAATGAGATGTTCAAGTTAGCATATAAAAGAAGCTCTTATCACTGGGATTTCATCATTGAGCTTCACTATTAAAAAACAATATTTAACAAGTCCAGAATAGAAAATGCAGCAAAATGCTTAGAAAACTGAACAAAATACAGTAAAGAGATTAGAAGAGAAGGCTTAGTCTTGTGATGATGAGGTTGATGGGGAGGCTTGGCTCACTCTTTTCTTGACTGCCAAGTGCTTGACTCTTCCTTGACTGAAAGAGATTGTTGCTGGAGATACAATTGCAGCTTGAGCTACTTGGCTTCCTGCCACTGGTAGATCTTCATGAGCCTGTTCTTGTTCTTTTTCTTCTGCTATGGTCTTATCATTTCCACCCTGATCATCCTCTTCATTACTGCTATCCTCATTATCTTCTTTCTCTGCTTCTTTATTTCTTTCCTCCTCCTTTCCATCTTGAGGCTTAGAGGTTCCTTCACCACTTTGAGTGTTTCTCATAAGGATATCTTCAATGTGTTTTACTCTGTTTTCCAGTCCATCCAATTTTCCAAGAACCATTGGAGCAAATGACTCAAAGAACTTATACATTTTCTCCATTTCCTTGACATGATTGTTCAAGGCTTCTTGGAATGTCTTGGCTATAATGGTGTCCCCTCTAGATACTCCTTTACTACTAGACCTAATTCCAGTTTCTTCTTCAAATAATATCCTTTTTGTTGGAGGTTGCTCCCTCTCACTTGAGGTGTCATGCTTTCTTTTTGTTTTCATTTCCCTAGCAAGGGTTTCCTCTTCATCCTCTTCTTCTTCTTCCTCTTCACTTTCTATAATTTTCTCTCTTTCTATTCTTTCGGAGGAGTTTCTCTTTTTGTCCTCCATACATTATCCTCGTCATGAACTAATTGCATTCTCTTAAGAGTTTCATTTGTATAAATTTCACCACTCTTAAAGGCTTGCCCTCTTCCAGGAAGTTTGATCTTAAAATGCTTGAAGATTCTAGTTAATAATCTTCCAAATGGGAATGCCTTGGTTACTGTTTTTCTAGCTGCAATCATATGTTTCAAGGCTATATACCCAAAATTCATTCTTCTATTCTCATGCAGGGCTAACATGATTACCATATGCATATTTCCAACTGATGACTTGTGTCCAAAATTAGGAACAATCATTGTGGTCACCATGTGATGTAAAACTCTACCTCTAGCATCCAAATTCTTAATTTCCCTTTCCTTTATGGCCCTAAACTCTATTCCATTTGTAAATGCATTTTCAAATCTAACATGTGTGAAGAGTTCACGATCATAGCAATGCATGGATGCTGAATAATATCTAGCTCCCTCGTCACCTACTCCACAAATTCTATTTATCAATCCTTCAATGAATTCAATGTCCATTTGTGATACTCTAGATGAATACCATTGTATCACATTATCCCCTATCATCTCAATTCTATCCTCTTTCAAATTTGCATAGAATTCATATATCAAAGTAGGAAAAAATTCCTCATCAATGAAGAGCAAACTACTCCAACCAATATCATTGAAATGAGATAGGACAATATCCATATTTGACAGTTTATCAATATCCACCTTATATCCAGGAATGATTTTTCTACTATTCTTATTGCATTCATCAAATTCATGAGTAGATTTGATAGAGATAAACCTGTCAACTCCAGATTGTGTTTGAGGAATGCGAATCCTTCTTGGTTGATTGAGGATTGGGTCTCCATCTCCTTCCTTAGCCTTTCCTTTTCCTTTCTCAACATTGGGCTTCTTTGTTCTCACCATGATGTTTTCTCTTGAGAAGGATTTGTTTTCTGTATGAAATTAGGGCTTAGAAGTTTAAAAATGAAGGAAAATCGGGATGAGAGTGTGGGATTTTGAAGGGATTTTGATTCGAATGTGAATGGGTATGAGAGGTTTTAAAAAGGATGTGAAATTCGGAAGTAGTAGTGTTGAAGAGATTGTTTCAACTTCATTTAAAGAGTCTCGTCCGTAAAATTCGGTAGACCGATTTTTCAGGTCTGCGTCCGAATTTTCGAGGGAAAGTTGTTTCTTGAGTTCGTAAAAATTCGGTCGATCAATTTTCTGACCTGCGTCCGAATTCTTGATCAAAAGTCTCTGTTTCTCGACACTCAGAAAATTCGGTCGACCGAATCTTCTGCAGTGCATCCGAATTTTGAATAAAAAATTTCCTGCATTGATCATGACTTCAATACACACATTAGTCATTGAATCTTGATATTCCTAAGAGTCTTCTTAGGTGATTGAACCTTTCCTCAGCCAAAGGCTTTGTAAATATGTCAGCAATTTGATCATTTGTATTTATATATTCTAAGCATATATCTTTCTTAATCACATGGTCACGAATGAAATGATGTTTTATCTCTATATGCTTAGTCCTAGAATGTTGAATGGGATTTATGCTCAAGTTAATGGCACTAGTATTATCACATGATATGGGCACACAATTGAATTTAAGACCATAATCAAGTAAAGTATGCTGCATCCATAACAATTGTGCACAACAACTTCCTGCAGCTATGTATTCAACTTCTGCAGTTGATAAAGACACACAAGCTTGCTTTTTACTAAACCAAGATACAAGACAACTACCAAGAATTTGACAATGCCCACTTGTGCTTTTACGTTCAACTTTACAACCAGCATAATCCGCATCAAAATATCCAATAAGTTCAAAAGATGAAGTTTTCGAAAACCAAAGGCCATAATCATGAGTATCAATCAAGTAACGAAAAATTCGTTTAACAGAAATTAGATGAGATTCTTTAGGACATGATTGGAATCTAGCACACAAGCATACAACAAACATAATATCTGGTCTACTAGCTGTGAGATAGAGTAAACTTCCTATCATACCTCTATATAATTTCTCATCAATACTTTTACCTTTCTCATCTTTGTCAATTTTAGTTGATGAACTCATTGGAGTACTTATTCCTTTTGCTTGATCCATTCCAAACCTTTTCAATAGCTCCTTAGTATATTTTTATTGGTTGATGAAGACTCCATCCTTGGTTTGCTTAATTTGTAGTCCAAGGAAGAAACTTAGTTCTCCCATCATGCTCATCTCAAATTCATTTTGCATAGTTTTAGCAAACTCTTCACAAAGAGAAGTATTAGTAGAACCGAAAATGATATCATCAACATAGATTTGTACAAGAAAAATATCATTTTTAGAAGATGTTTTAATAAAAAGAGTTGTGTCTACTTTTTCTTTAATAAAACCTTTTGAGAGAAGAAAACCACTTAATCTTTCATACCAAGATCTTGGAGCTTGTTTCAGTCCATATAGAGCTTTAGTTAATTTGAAAACATGATTGGGAAATTTTTCATGAATAAATCCAGGAGGTTGTTCTACATAAACTTCTTCTTCAATAAAACCATTTAGAAAAGCACTTTTGACATCCATTTGAAATAGTTTAAAGTCTTTAAAACAAGAAAATGCCAAGAGTATTCTGATAGACTCTAATCTGGCCACTGGAGGAAAAGTTTCATCATAATCAATACCTTCTTCTTGATTGAAGCCTTGAGCAACAAGTCTAGCTTTATTTCTAACTACTTCTCCTAGTTCATTTAACTTATTTCTAAATATCCATTTTGTACCAATAACAGAATGATCATGAGGTCTAGGAACAAGAGTCCAAACTCTATTTCTCTCAAACTGATTTAACTCTTCTTCCATAGCAATAATCCAGAAATTATCACACAATGCATCATCAATATTTTTAGGTTCAATATGAGATAAAAGTGCAAAATTATCAATAAAGTACCGTCTTGTTTTAACTCCTTGAGAGACATCACCAATGATTTGCTCCTTAGGATGACTTCTTGCATATGTGAGATCCTTTGGAAGCTCTTGATTATTGCTTGATTGACCATCATGTTCTTGCTCCATTATTTCTTCTTCTTTAGCATGATCTTCCAATGTAGGTACTTGGTGTTGAGTTTGATTTTCAACCATTGAAGAACCTGTATCATCTTCATTTTCTTTGAAGATAAATATTAGATTCATCAAAAGTTACATGAATAGTTTCTTCAACACATAATGTCCTTTTATTATAGACTCTATAAGCCTTTTTATTAGATGAATAGCCTAAAAATATACCTTCATCAGATTTCCTGTCAAACTTACCAAGATTGTCACTAGTATTTAAAATAAAGCATTTACAACCAAATACTTTAAAATAGACAATTGATGGAGTTTTATCAAATACAAGTTCAAAAGGTGTTTTTCATATAAAAGGTCTTAGTAAAACTCTATTCATTACATAGCATGCTGTATTTACAGCTTCAGCCCAAAAGTATTTAGGTAAAGAGTTTTCACAAAGCATTGATCTAGCCATTTCTTGTAATGTTCCGTTTTTCCTCTCAACAACTCCATTTTGTTGAGGTATTTTGGCTGCTGAAAAATTATGAGTGATACCATACTCATCACAGAATTTTGTAAAATCTTGATTGCAAAACTCTCTTCCATTATCACTTCTAATAGATATTAGATTGCAATTAAGAGAAATTTGAACCTTCTTAAAAAGTTTTGAAAATTCATAAAATGTTTCATCTTTTTGTGATAAAAATATTACCCATGTAAATCTGGAAAAATCATCAACAATCACCTAAGCATATCTTTTACCACCAAGACTAGTAGTCCTCATAGGTCCAAATAAGTCCATGTGAACTAATTCAAGAGGCTTTGAGGTAGAAACCATTTTCTTTGGTTTGAAAGATGTTTTTGATTGTTTTCCATATTGACAAGCATCACAAATCCGAGTTTTGTCAAAATGCATTTTTGGTAATCCTCTAACTAGTTCTTGAGTAGAAAGTTTATTCAATAAATCCATGCTCACATGTCCTAATCTTCTATGCCATAAAAATCCATCATTGTCATGAATTGCAAGACATTTAATGTCATTAGTGATAAGCTCATCAAGATATAACACATATACATTACTTACTCTTTTAGCTACAAAGATAGTTTTATTGCTTGCATTATCAAGAATAGTACACGTATCACATTTAAACTCTACCTTGCAACCATTATCACATAATTGACTAATGCTAAGTAAATTATATTTTAAACCATCAATAAGTAAAACTTGTTTGATAAGAGGGAATGAACCTTTACCAATGTTACCTATTCCAAGTATTATCCCTTTCTTCTTATCTCCAAAAGTGACAAAACCTTCACTTGTAGCTTGAAGCTCACTAACAAGTGATGCATTTCCAGTCATGTGCCTTGAACAACCACTATCAAGAAACCATTTTGTGGCACTTGATCTTGAGGCAAATTGTACCTATACCAAATTGGAAAGAGTGATTTTTGGTACCCATATCTTCTTGGGTCCAAGAGGGTTAGTGACAGTTCCTTTAACTTTCCATATAGTCTTTACTCCATTTTCTATCTTTCTTTTTATAAAGCAATTAGACACTTTGTGTCCATGCTTACCACAATATGTACAGCAAGTATGAGACCTATAATGAGAAGATTCTTTAACAAATGTCTCTTTTGGTTTTGAATGAAGGCAATCATGTGTAAAACCTAGACCATGCTTTACAAATGATAATCTTTGATACCCAAGTAATTTATTTAAATTGTTTCGTCCATTTGTAAATTTCTCAATGCATAAAGTAAGATCATTTACTTTCTTTTTTAAAAACTCATGATCTGGAGAGTTAAGGGAAATATTACCAACCCCCACGGACCCAAGAAAGTATGGGTACCGAAGGATACTTCCTCTCCTTTATTGCAGGTACACTTCAATTCGTACTCAAGCACCACTAAATGGCATATTGATGAAGTTTTACAACCTTTAAAACCTCTCTTAGAATTTTTCTTAATGCTTAAATGCCATATCTTCTATCCTAATAGTTGGAAGGAAGGAGGCAAATGGAGGTTGGTTGGGTCATAGGCTCATATTGAGCCTTTTGCATGTCAATGTGCAAAATTTGTTATTATCTATCATTGACATAAATGCTTCTTTGTATCACACTGTTTAAATCCATCACATTTTGTATCAAAGTTTGTCATCATCAAAAAGGGGGAGATTGTTAACCCTAAGGGAAAATCATATTAGTTTTGAATAATGATAAACATTGATAAGGACTAAAATGCTTGTATGATGTGTGATAGGATTTTTGGATTGAGAAGGAAGCAAGTCTCATAGCCTTGGAGCTAGCAATGCAAGAACAACTCAAATATGTCAAAGTGATTAAAGGTTGAAGAGTTTGTTCAAAATGAATAAAGGCTTTGAAGATATGAAGAGTATGTTACATGTGGTTAATAGGTAAACTTTGTAAACCCTACACTCTTAAGCCTTGGAATCTATGAGTTGCAATTGAGAGCACAAAACTTGATTTAAATGGTTTCAATGTTTTTGAACTTACCAAAATTATCAAATTTTCATAAATGATTTTTGCACTTAAAATGTCTTTAATAACTTATTTTTAAGGTTAGAATGTTTTCCAACTTGTTTGAAATGATTTGAATATGTTTTGACAAAGTTTCAAAAGTTCGGATGCAAAGTTCGGACGCATAGGGCAAAGTTCGGACGTCCGAACTTTTCCTACGCTGTGAACAGTACCACTATTTTTCCACAGAATTTCGGACGCATGTTCGGATGCATGAGACCAAGTTTGGACATCCGAAATTTTGTGAACAGTACATGAACATTGACTACTGTTCACATAAACAGTGCCGACTATTTTTCCAGAGAAATTCAGACGCACGTTCGAACGCAGATTGCCAAATTCGGTCGTCCGAATTTTCATGAACAGTGAATGAACGTGACACAGTGCATGAACAGTACCACTATTCACATGAACAGTATTTTCTGAAGTATTTTCTGAAAATAGCCGTTACTAGCCGTTTTATTGCTGTTTAAACTGATTTTTGAATTCTATAAAAGTCATAAACTCCAGATTTTTTAGGAGAACTTTGAACTAAACAAATCCCACATTCTCTAACTTGTTTTACATCAAATTAAATTGAAAAGCTCTCAAATTGCCTTGTGCTCAAAGATTGAAATTCAAAATTCCAAAGGCAACAAAGTGTGAAGGTGAAACATTGTGTAATCATCTACCAACAAAGTGGTAACATCTTACACACTCTCTTTTCTTATCTCAATTGTGTTTTTTACTAGCTCATTGCAAGGTTATCTTGTGACATAAAACCCTTTTGTGTTAGGGTGAGCCATAAACTAGATTAATCAAGGTTGTGGTGTAAAACCCGTTTGTGGGTGAGCCTTGATGAGATTGGTCTTTAGGTTGTCTTTAGATATAAAACCCTTGTGGAAGGGTGAACCTTGTTTGTATAATTACTAAAAGAGGTTGTGATTGTAAAACCATTGTGTGGTAAGCCTCTTATGTAATTGTTGAATTTGAGCGTATAGTGGATTGGTTGAAATCCTTGAGTGTGGACTCAAGGTAGTGAATGTAGATCTTGGAGAGATCGAACCACTATAAATCCTGTGTTCATTTTCTTATTGCTTTACTTGTTTACATACTTGCGATTATTATTTATGCTTAGTTGATTGATTGATTGGTTGTGGTCTTATAGTTTGATAATCTTGTATTAATCATCAAATCACATATAACTTGAAGTTTGTGAATTTAAAGAAGAGCTTTTATTAAGGCAAAGGATTTGTAAATAAGAAAAAGATTTCGATAATTAGCCAAAGACCTAATTCACCCCCCTCTTAGGTCTTTCAATATTAAAATCAATACTCTTACAACCTAGGGCCTAGATCATTCTTACTTATAAAAAATAAATAGTTGATTAAAATAATACCTCACTCATCTTTTTTAGTTATTTATGTTTCATCTTCTTTTTGATACTTTGGGCAGAGGAATGTGGGATTGAATCGGAATTTTTTTCACTTAATGAAAAGCGGTTTTGCCAATCAAGATATTACCTTCCTACTTATTTATGTATTTATTCTTCAAAGAATATAGACCAGCTCTATACTTTATTATAAAAATTTCATGATATGCATAAATCTCATAATTGAAGAAATATTCTTTTTTGGATCTTGCTTTGCATTTAGAGTAGGAAAATTGGATAATTTTGTCCCTCTTGTTTTTATATTTGGATACTAATGGTGCATTTGGTATGCTGGAAAGGAATAGAATGGAATGACTTTTTCAAATTTTTTTCTATTCCAATGTTTGGTAAGTAAAATTAAAGTTGATGGGTTTTCCTATAGAAAGTCCATTCAAGGAAAGAGTAAAAAAGGCCTTTCCACAACAAAATCTAACGAAAGGCCTTTCCAAGAAAAGTAAGAAACCTAAATAGAATCTTTGTGACTACTATACCCCTAATAATGTTCAACGATAAGAAACACAACTCAGCTATAAACTTCATCAGTAGAAGAGTAGTTTCTAACCAAGGTGTGAGGTCTAATGCACAAAAAATAATTTCTAATTAAGGTATGAAATTTCTTTTTCTTTTTCTGATTTTCTCTTTGTTTATATTTTTATAGCATTTTTATGCCTTGATTAGATGTTTTTATTCTATGGATCTACTTTAAATATTTTAGGAATGACATATATTTAATACCTAATTAACACCATAATATTAGTAGCACATTTCAGTCATATCTTGTAAAAATTTATTGTATTCTGACACTGAATGATATTTTTACCAATCATAGATAAGGAATCACTATTTTTTATGGTTTTTCCTTCCGAACAATAGAATAGAAAAATAATTCCACACTTATTCTGGGTGGAAAGCCATTCCATTATAATATACCAAACACACCGTAAAAAGATCTCTAGTTTTTTTTAAACTAGCCAAATCCTTCTTGTTTTTATATTTTGAAACTAAAAGACCTCTCACCCTATTTCAACTTATTAAGTCTTTATTTTCTTGCCTTTCAATACTTTAAGACCTCTCATTTCTTTTTTAACTTCTTAAGTTCTTATAGTTTGTTTCATCTAAAGAATTATATATGCAGCTCATAAAAATTATAAGGACTTAGGAAGTTAAAAAAAGAAGAAGATATCCTAAAGTGTCCAAATGTAAAAATAAGAGGGACTTAGCACGTTAAAAAAATTGAAAGGTGCTTTAGTTGTTAAATGTAAAAACAAGAGTGGTTTAATAGGTTAATAACAATCGAGATGTTCTTTAGTGCCTAAACATAGAAACAAGAAGAACTAAATTTTCTATTTTCCTTTAGAGTATTATTATGATTTTAATTTAGTTGAAAGTTGTATTTTTTGATTAGTTTTTAATTTACTTTACTGAATTCTTTTTCTCTTCCAAATTTTTACCATGTTAGGATACTTTGAGATGCACGAAAATAATTAAGAGATATAAAAAGCAAAAAGTGACTTTGTAGATATTTTGCACAATGGCAAGGTAGTTTACAGGTAATTATAGCCATTTTCTCTCATCAAATATTACTGAAATAATTCCACCACATAGGGAAACCAGTAAATTTATGCAACAAATAAATTACTTTGGAAGCATGAAATTTGTTTTCTTAATAAAATAGAATATAAGTTCACATACATTTTTATTGTATGTTGAAATATGTTAATTTTTTCCATACTTATTGTGCATATCTAATATCTTCTGACCTTTCTCTTCTAAAAGACCTTTTCTTTTTTCTTCGAAAAATTTTTAACCGATTCAACCCAAAGGCACATTCGTTCCTTGTTTTCTAAATTTGATAATTATTGTCCAATTTCTCAATCCTGCACCTTTAATTATTATATTTCCATTTCATTGATAATGGATATTTTTAATTTTTTAAATTTATCAATAATATCATTAATTTGATGTAATGTTTACATGTTAAATGTCATCCTTAATTTTGTAATTGTAACGTATATAATTCACTTTTGAAGAAGTCATTCTCTTTCTATCTCATACATTCTCTATTTAAAATGAAATAATTTTTTGAAACTTTTTGAAGATTTGAAGCTTGTAAACTTACAAAATATTCAATGAGGAATGATTAGGATGATATTTTATTGAACTTATTGGTAAGATTTTATCAAAAACTTGAAGAAAAATATTCTTCTTGAAGTAATAATAATGAAAGTATAAAATGTAAACTAAAATTTTTAGAATATAATAAGAGGGAATAGAGAGAAATTGTAACGAGGGAAATAGATAAAATACTAGAACTTTATTGATTTCTCTGAGTTTATACAACAACTCAACATATAACCCTATTTATAAAGTTTAGGTGTATATATTAACAAGAAGAGACAGGTAGGAATAATAAGATAAATCTTATCAATAATCTAAAATAAGATAGAACTATATCATCTATCTTCTCAATGGATAAAATATCTCTATCTCCGATATTGAATTATCTCTTATTCAAATAATGGACATCCACACTTAATTATCATTTCATAAGGCCCCCCTTGAATGTTCATTCCATAAAGATATGCATTGTTAAAACCTTACTAGTGATATGAAATAATTCATAATTTGTTGATATTCAAATTAGTTAGTTTCCTAAAGAGAACTAAAACCCCAAAATACTACTTCTTATTAGATTTGATTTCCTTTTTAGTCCTGAGATAAATTAAGAAGAAATAAATTTTTTAGTGGTGGATACAAGTATGTTCATATTTAAACAACACATGAAACACTTGGCATTTGTATAAAGTCCCTAAAGGATTTTGAGAAGCCTAAATTATATGAATGGATAGTTCTTGAAAAGCATAACATCATTGTCTTAGTGAATACTTATTAAAAGTATGATATTGAAATATTGAATATATCTGTGGAATTCTTATTAGACTTGATTATACTTGGCTTAAATGATTCTCTTTTATTATTAGTTTTCTCTAAATTAGGGGGAGAAAATTTATAGCAGAAGAAAGATATCATATGGGAACATCATCATTGAAGCATCTTAGTCCATGCACATACTAGTGAATTTGAAGTTCAATGGATTATTATTTTTCAAAGTGTTGCAAATCAATTATTTAATACTTTTGCTAACTCTTGAAGAGTTATCAAATTGAATATTTTATTTATAAATATTCATATTTATCAAATGTCCAAATAGGACAAAATATAAGTTCCGTAACTAGTGATTCTAAAGGATGTTTGAAGCATAGCAACTTCTTAATTCAGAAATGAAGATTGTCAAAATAAAGAGGATCAGACAATTAAATTGTTTCTCCTGAAGAGTTTCTAAAGGTAAATAGTCTTCATAAAAAGTAATAATTATAATCAAGAACTTCAAGTCTTGATTTACAAATTGAATATCCGGAAGTTAAAATTTGTTCATTAATTCAAAGAATATTTTATATGGACATATCAAATTGTACATCATTAAATATTCCAATAGTTATTAGATATTGGTAAAGATCCTCTCTATATATAAGAGGATAATGAAGATTATTGGGTCCTGAAGTACCATATTATGCACAATTAGCACATTTAAGTAGATATATTCTTTTATATCTTTTATAATCCAATGGCTTCGAGATGATATTATACTTGTCATTCAATATCTTTATGGAAAATTTATCTTGGATTGTTTAGAAATATCTAACCCCTGTTGAGATGGATATCAATACATTGATTATTCATTTGATTCATAAAACTTATGCATAAATATTGATGACGTGATATTTATTATTGCAACTACTATTCAATTCATGTTGAAAATTTTGTGATTTAGGTTATTGGTTGAAATGTGTGTGATTAAGTTTAACGGTTGATTATATACAAGATATTTATTGTCTATAAGAGAAATTTCAATTATTTGTTGGATTAAAATAAAATTTGAGGATATATTGATGGAGATAGAACAAATCAATCAGACCTTATCGGTGGTAGATTATCCTTTAGGAATATTAATATAATAAGAGCATTCTTTATCGGATGTTGTCAATTAATATGACTATCTATATAAATTGTCCTTTGAACTTCTAGTTTAAGATATTGTTAGCCCTAAGGGCAAATCATGTAGTTTTGATTAATGACAAATATTGATGAGGACTAATATGCATGTCATTTGTGTGATAGGATTGTTTGATTAAGAAGTATGAAGTCTCATTGCCTTGAAGCTAAAATGCAAGAACAACTCCAATATGTCAAAGTGATTGAAGATTGAAGAGTTTGTTCAAGACTAATGAAGGCTTTGAAGACATGAAGTGTAGGTGACATGTGGTTAATAGGATTGTTTGATTAAGAAGTATGAAGTCTCATTGCCTTGAAGCTAAAATGCAAGAACAACTCCAATATGTCAAAGTGATTGAAGATTGAAGAGTTTGTTCAAGACTAATGAAGGCTTTGAAGACATGAAGTGTAGGTGACATGTGGTTAATAGGTAAATATTGTAAACCCTACACTCTTAAGTCTTGGAATCTATGAGTTGCAATTGAGAGCACAAAACTTGATTTAAATGGTTTCAATGGTTTTGAACTTACCTAAATTATCAAGTTTTCATAAATGGTTTTTGCACATAAAAGATCTTTAATGACTTATCTTTGAGGCTAGAATATTTTTCAACTTGTTTGAATTGATTTAAACATGTTTTGACAAAGTTTGAAAAATTCGGATGCAAATTCGGTATTCCGAAATTTTTCTGCACTGTGAACAGTAATACTATTCACGCAAACAGTAACACTGTTCACGTGAACAGTACCTACTATTCTTCCAGAGAAATTCGGAAGAAGATTCGGACGCATGGAGAAAAATTCGGTCGTGCATGAACAGTACCACTATTCACATGAACAGTATTTTCTGAAAATAGCCGTTACTAGCCGTTTTATTGCTGTTTAAACTGATTTTTGAATTCTATAAAAGTCATAAACTCCAGATTTTTTAGGATAACTTTGAACTAAACAAATCCCACATTCTCTAACTTGTTTTACATCAAATTAAATTGAAAAGCTCTCAAATTGCCTTGTGCTCAAAGATTGAAATTCAAAATTTCAAAGGCAACAAAGTGTGAAGGTGAAACATTGTGTAATCATCTACCAACAAAGTGGTAACATCTTACACACTCTCTTTTCTTATCTCAATTGTGTTTTTTACTAGCTCATTGCAAGGTTATCTTGTGACATAAAACCCTTTTGTGTTAGGGTGAGCCATAAACTAGATTAATCAAGGTTGTGGTGTAAAACCCGTTTGTGGGTGAGCCTTGGATTAGATTAGTCTTGAGGTTGTCTTTAAATATAAAACCATTGTGTTTGGTGAACCTTGTATCATTTGTATAATTACTAGAAGAGGTTGTGAGTGTAAAACCATAGTGTGGTTAGCCTCTTATGTAATTGTTGAAATTGAGCATATAGTGTATTGATTGAAATCCTTGAGTGTGGATTCAAGGTAGTGGATGTAGATCTTGGAGAGATCGAACCACTATAAATCGTGTGTTCATTTGTTTATAACTTTACTTGTTTACATACTTATGTTATTATTATTTGTTCTTAGTTGTTGATTGATTGGTTGTGAATTTATTGTTTGATCATCTTGTCTCAACCATTAAATCACATATAAACTTAGAGTTTGTAAATTTGAAGAAGAGCTTTTATTAAGGCAAAGGATTTGCAAAACAGGAAAAGATTTTGATAATTAGCCTAAGACCTAATTCACCCCCCTCTTAGGTCTTTCAGATATCTTATATGAGGATCAAGATGAGACACAAACTAATATTTTTATCCTACTTTTATGTACTCTTTTCTTTATATTGGGACAACATATTCAAAATCAACAAAATATAAATCTCCCATATGAGATTTGTATCCACTATATTTGTTTAAACTCTTTGAGAACCCATCTCATTACCTTGTGGTGGATTAATAAAAATATACGTAGCGCACTTCTAAATCTTAGATAGAAATTATTTGATTTTTGACCGCAAATCAACTATTACGAGCAGAACTTGTAATGCGTTGTTAAAATGTGAAATCAGTGCTACTGTATACAGAATAAATGACGCCATTAGTTCAAGGAATTTATGGTTCGCAAGACCATTGAGTTTGTGAATATTTTTTGCATGATGTACAATATTTATCTCAATACAACCAGTATTATTATGACAAATTATTTCATTGAGAGAATATAAAGTGATGCGTTCCATACCCTAGTGCACAATTCTATTCCACTATATAACAATTAGCACACAAATACAAGGTAAGTGCACTTATAGTTCTAGATTAGTATAATGGCAAGTGAAATCAACTGTAGTATCCTTGGGGATAATCAAGTACTAATATTTGCTCTTACCTTGTTGTTCAACCAACTAATTGGATTGAGGAAATAATTAAAATAAATTAACTAAGAACAAAAGTTACACTTAACAAAGTGTCCCCTTTGCTACACTTAATTGTAAGAAGATCCACCTAGAATTATCTATATGAAATGAAGGTTCGTTGGTTAATTGTTTTCCTATCCTTTAGTTGGTGGAATTCCTCCATTAGGGCCCACTCTATCTCTAGTTGAGAGTCTTCTACCCTTATATTAGTTAGTTTAAATTATTTTCTAACTAAATTAGCCTAAGAATCACTAGGCTTTGTGAATTCATAATTAGATTTCTCTAATTACCAAGAAAGTGTTGAGACCCTTGCCTCTAGTCACCTAACTCACCCTTATTATTTGTATTATGGTCTATTCTACTATTTCTTTCTCAATTTCAAGTAAAATACCCAAATTAGATTAATTAGCCAGCATAATTAATCAAGAAAAGTAAAAATCACAAACAATACACAAGGAATTAGGGTACAATTAAGCTAAAGAGAATTTCATTTACATGTGCAAAGCTAGGATTCATATCCAACCAAGTATTTTAGAGCCTAACTTGTAATGTTACAAAATAGATAATACAAAATGTTAAAGGAATAGTAGAGAATGCTCATTTTCATGTCTTCAACTCTCTTCTTCTTCATTGGTTGAAATCCCTAATTTTTGCTCCAAAAAAATGGGAGCTTGGATTTGAATCTTCAAAATCAATGCTTTCCTTCTTCAAACATACAATCGTTTGATTATCTTGCAAAGATGGAAGATTTGGGTAGGATTTCCCTCTTCAA
The DNA here is from genome assembly GCA_030512225.1 of Rauvolfia tetraphylla. NCBI lineage: Eukaryota > Viridiplantae > Streptophyta > Magnoliopsida > Gentianales > Apocynaceae > Rauvolfia > Rauvolfia tetraphylla. Next base: position 2,118,757 of record JAJQKT010000053.1, read on the forward strand.
ATGTCACTTTTTGTTCTTCAAAAACTCTCTCCAATTCTCTTTAAAAAATTCCTTTAAACTATATATATGTCCAAAAGAAGAGAGAGAAAAAGTGTTTTTTTTTTTTGCATTTTGGCTCAAGCAGTGCTGCCTAGAAGCTTACAAGTGGCACCGCTTGATCCAAAAATGGGCTAAGGACAAATTTTCTCATCAACTTCATTCCAAGTGTGTAGAATCTTCTTCCTTACTTCTTTATACTTCACATCTTGGATAAACTCACCTAAAAACAAGAAAAAAGAGGAAAGGAGTGTTAATAGTAATTAAAACATAAAAAATCAACAATAATTCAAGTTCAAGATGATCATAAAAATAAGTATGAATAGCACATATAATAAAATATGAGCTCATTATCAATGAATCGCAAACAACATATTTGCCAAATCAACAATATATATATTGTAACACCCCATCCTATAGACGTTGTGCATGTGCCCATTTTGTGTTCAAACTGGACATTATGCAAAATCTTGTCATAATAGAAATCTCATTTCTCAAGCTAAACTGATTTGGAGACCAAAATACTTTAAAGCTAATTCATTTGCTAACCTGAACTGGCCCAATTTAGATTGGGTACCTAAATCTGAGTGATATGTGATGCAAGTGTGCCTCAAGAGCAAGATTGACAATAGCTAGTATATTGATAGTCCTTGCTTAAGGTATATCATGGGTGATGTAGAGAAGTTCAACTATTTGGAGAAACAAGATTGGAGAAGTGTGATATTTGGAGGTAGCAAAGGAAAAATCATTGGATACGGTACCATTGAAACAATCTCATGCATTAAGGATGTCTCATTAGTAGAAAATTTGAAATATAACTTATTAAATATAAGTCAATTGTGTGGAAAAAACATGAAAGTCATTTTTGAGCTAACTTATTGTGAAGTACGTAAGATGCATAATGATCAAGTTGTATTCACCGGCAAAAGAATTAGAAATTTGTAAATGGCCAATGTTGATAGCTTGTCCACTTCTAACAATGAATGCTAAGCTTCTTTGACTAATAATACTTAGCTTTGGAATCACTGACTTGGACATGCTAATATGCACTTTATTTCAAAACTTCTAGCAAATATATTGTTAGTGCTCTTCCTAAGCTAAAATTTGGAAAAGATAGTGTGTGGTAAAACTTATGCTTTCGTTATAGTAGATGATTTTTCTAGATTTACTTAGGCCATCTTTCTAACTCGAAAGGATAATTCATTTGACCAGTTTGTTAATTTTTACAAGTAGTCCAAAACTAGAGAGCATACAATGTGACAGCCATTAAGAGTGATCATTATCAACAGTTTCAAGAATCATTTCTGTTTCGTCTCATCTGTGTTGCATTTATGGCTTGCAAACTTTTTATGTTAGTTTTCCATTCTACCTCTGTCTTTTTCATTTGGTCTTTTTGGCTTGAGGACAAGGTAGCGTTTATGATTAAAGGCAAAGCTTATTTTGAGTTGTTTCAATTTTAAACAATTTGTTTTTTTCCCTTTCACATGCATGGTTGAAACAAATCTAGAAGCAGCACTTGAGGGTTTTGCTCCATAACAAAATTGAAGTAGTTGAAAGAAACAACAGAACACTACAAGAGATAGCCAGGGTAATGTTGAGCGATAGCAAGTGGCCAATGTACTACTGGACAAAAGTTGCAAACACAATATGCTATATTCTAAACAGAGCTTTAGTGAGATATTCACTAAAGAAAACACAACATGAGCTATGGGAGGGTAAAAAATCCAACATTAGCTACTTCAAGATTTTTTTGATGCAAATATTTTATTTTGAGCAACAAGAAAGAAAACTTGGCAAAATATGATGCTAAAGTTGATGAAGGAATCTTTCTTAGATATTTGGAATATGGCAAAGGCTACAGAGTCTTAAACAAGAGAACTCCTATAGTTGAGGAATCTATACCTGTGACATTTAGTGAAGTTAATTCAAAAGATCAAGAGGTTGATCCACTTGAAGATCCTACTATTGGAAAAGGAGAACTCTAAAAGAGAGTGATTATAAAACTAAAGCTGAGGATTAACTTAAAGATGAGCATCCTGAAGAAATTGAGGACCAGAATGATTAGCTTGAAAATGCTCAACACAGCAAACTAAAGATGCTGCTTCTCAACCTATTTGAACATCCTGCCAAAAGAATAATGCTATCGATATCATTCAAAGGAAATTGTCATGATAGATCCTTCATATATGATACTCACGAGAAGTCAATTGAAAAAGATGATGGAAAATGCGGCATTTGTCTCTTAGATTGAGCCAAAGACATATGAGGATGCATAGAATGATGAAATAGATAATTCCAATGCAAGAAGAATTGAATCAATTTTTGAAAGAAATGGTGTTTGGAAGCTAGTTCCAAGACCATAATGCCAGTCTATCATTCAAACAAAGTGGATGTTTGGGAATAAGTTAGATTTAAATGGAATTATTGCTGGGAACAAAGCACGGTTAGTAGCTTAGTGTACAATCAAGAGAAAGATGTAGATTTCGATGAAATGTTTGCACTTGTTGCCAACGTAATTTGAAAATTGTTAGCATTTGTTTTAAAAGTTTCTTCCTTTGCAAATAAATGAGTAGAGTGCGTGTTTTAAATGGTTTTCAAAATGAGAAGGTTTATGTTGAACAACCACCACACAACAAGGTTTATAGCTACTAAGACCATTTAAAACATTGTTTGGTAAATGTTTTAAATGGTTCATTCTCAACAACCTTGTTTATGAAAAATCACTTGCACAACAAATTGATTGTTCAAGTATATGTAGATGCTATCATTTTTAGAACTACTGATGAAAATTCAAAATGAGTACTATGTATGAGTTAAAATTTTTTCTCTGACTATCCAATCAATATTCAATAGATGGATGATTCACTTTGAATTTCAATTCTACTAAAGGGCAAAAAGAGAAAAAATTGCTTTTCAGAAGTTCTTGGGAGTCCGTCATATATAAAGTATCTTTGGCCCCCACCACCGAATGCTTTGAATCAATCAAATGTCAACAGTATGCTTCTGCTCGTCAATACTTCAGCGAGTTATATTAGGAGAACAGAAGATATTTCGAGTCTTTTGTTTTGTTGATCAAGCGACACCCGGATTTGAACTGGGGAAAAAGGATTTGCAGTCCCCTGCCTTACCACTCGGCCATGCCGCCAAAATGATAGGAAATATATGAAATTTTCCCTTCGATTACTATGCCCTTCCTTGTCTCTGGGTGCCTAGGTATCCATCGTATGCCTTTTCTCGTTTGAACCTCACCCTTCACTTTTATTTATTTTTATTTTAAGGCCATGTCATCCTAAGGTGCTACTAAATGGATGGATCTTATCAACGTCCATGAATGAAAAATCATAGATCGAAACGCCGAATCAGAAAAATTGGATGCTATCATATAGCTTTGTATCGGCTAAGTTCACAAGTTGGAGATAAGCGGACTCGGATTTGAAATTGTAACCAAGCGTCGCCCATTGGTTCTATACCCGATTCATAACTAGAAAGTTTCTCTGGTCCTTTGCTAATCGGGGCTAAAATTCAAAAATTAAAAAAACCAAAATAGGAATAAGATTTGATATTATTAGAAATGCCCAAAAAATATCATATTCGTAAAGCATAAACATAGACGCACTCCTATGAACGTGGAAAATATACTGGATTGCTCGATTCGAATTGTCAAGCCATCTATTGTTGTGTTCAAACTGGACATTATGCAAAATCTTGTCATAATAGAAATCTCATTTCTCAAGCTAAACTGATTTGGAGACCAAAATACTTTAAAGCTAATTCATTTGCTAACCTGAACTGGCCCAATTTAGATTGGGTACCTAAATCTGAGTGATATGTGATGCAAGTGTGCCTCAAGAGCAAGATTGACAATAGCTAGTATATTGATAGTCCTTGCTTAAGGTATATCATGGGTGATGTAGAGAAGTTCAACTATTTGGAGAAACAAGATTGGAGAAGTGTGATATTTGGAGGTAGCAAAGGAAAAATCATTGGATACGGTACCATTGAAACAATCTCATGCATTAAGGATGTCTCATTAGTAGAAAATTTGAAATATAACTTATTAAATATAAGTCAATTGTGTGGAAAAAACATGAAAGTCATTTTTGAGCTAACTTATTGTGAAGTACGTAAGATGCATAATGATCAAGTTGTATTCACCGGCAAAAGAATTAGAAATTTGTAAATGGCCAATGTTGATAGCTTGTCCACTTCTAACAATGAATGCTAAGCTTCTTTGACTAATAATACTTAGCTTTGGAATCACTGACTTGGACATGCTAATATGCACTTTATTTCAAAACTTCTAGCAAATATATTGTTAGTGCTCTTCCTAAGCTAAAATTTGGAAAAGATAGTGTGTGGTAAAACTTATGCTTTCGTTATAGTAGATGATTTTTCTAGATTTACTTAGGCCATCTTTCTAACTCGAAAGGATAATTCATTTGACCAGTTTGTTAATTTTTACAAGTAGTCCAAAACTAGAGAGCATACAATGTGACAGCCATTAAGAGTGATCATTATCAACAGTTTCAAGAATCATTTCTGTTTCGTCTCATCCTGTGTTGCATTTATGGCTTGCAAACTTTTTATGTTAGTTTTCCATTCTACCTCTGTCTTTTTCATTTGGTCTTTTTGGCTTGAGGACAAGGTAGCGTTTATGATTAAAGGCAAAGCTTATTTTGAGTTGTTTCAATTTTAAACAATTTGTTTTTTTCCCTTTCACATGCATGGTTGAAACAAATCTAGAAGCAGCACTTGAGGGTTTTGCTCCATAACAAAATTGAAGTAGTTGAAAGAAACAACAGAACACTACAAGAGATAGCCAGGGTAATGTTGAGCGATAGCAAGTGGCCAATGTACTACTGGACAAAAGTTGCAAACACAATATGCTATATTCTAAACAGAGCTTTAGTGAGATATTCACTAAAGAAAACACAACATGAGCTATGGGAGGGTAAAAAATCCAACATTAGCTACTTCAAGATTTTTTTGATGCAAATATTTTATTTTGAGCAACAAGAAAGAAAACTTGGCAAAATATGATGCTAAAGTTGATGAAGGAATCTTTCTTAGATATTTGGAATATGGCAAAGGCTACAGAGTCTTAAACAAGAGAACTCCTATAGTTGAGGAATCTATACCTGTGACATTTAGTGAAGTTAATTCAAAAGATCAAGAGGTTGATCCACTTGAAGATCCTACTATTGGAAAAGGAGAACTCTAAAAGAGAGTGATTATAAAACTAAAGCTGAGGATTAACTTAAAGATGAGCATCCTGAAGAAATTGAGGACCAGAATGATTAGCTTGAAAATGCTCAACACAGCAAACTAAAGATGCTGCTTCTCAACCTATTTGAACATCCTGCCAAAAGAATAATGCTATCGATATCATTCAAAGGAAATTGTCATGATAGATCCTTCATATATGATACTCACGAGAAGTCAATTGAAAAAGATGATGGAAAATGCGGCATTTGTCTCTTAGATTGAGCCAAAGACATATGAGGATGCATAGAATGATGAAATAGATAATTCCAATGCAAGAAGAATTGAATCAATTTTTGAAAGAAATGGTGTTTGGAAGCTAGTTCCAAGACCATAATGCCGATCTATCATTCAAACAAAGTGGATGTTTGGGAATAAGTTAGATTTAAATGGAATTATTGCTTTGGGAACAAAGCACGGTTAGTAGCTTAGTGTACAATCAAGAGAAAGATGTAGATTTCGATGAAATGTTTGCACTTGTTGCCAACGTAATTTGAAAATTGTTAGCATTTGTTTTAAAAGTTTCTTCCTTTGCAAATAAATGAGTAGAGTGCGTGTTTTAAATGGTTTTCAAAATGAGAAGGTTTATGTTGAACAACCACCACACAACAAGGTTTATAGCTACTAAGACCATTTAAAACATTGTTTGGTAAATGTTTTAAATGGTTCATTCTCAACAACCTTGTTTATGAAAAATCACTTGCACAACAAATTGATTGTTCAAGTATATGTAGATGCTATCATTTTTAGAACTACTGATGAAAAATTCAAAATGAGTACTATGTATGAGTTAAAATTTTTTCTCTGACTATCCAATCAATATTCAATAGATGGATGATTCACTTTGAATTTCAATTCTACTAAAGGGCAAAAAGAGAAAAAATTGCTTTTCAGAAGTTCTTGGGAGTCCGTCATATATAAAGTATCTTTGGCCCCCACCACCGAATGCTTTGAATCAATCAAATGTCAACAGTATGCTTCTGCTCGTCAATACTTCAGCGAGTTATATTAGGAGAACAGAAGATATTTCGAGTCTTTTGTTTTGTTGATCAAGCGACACCCGGATTTGAACTGGGGAAAAAGGATTTGCAGTCCCCTGCCTTACCACTCGGCCATGCCGCCAAAATGATAGGAAATATATGAAATTTTCCCTTCGATTACTATGCCCTTCCTTGTCTCTGGGTGCCTAGGTATCCATCGTATGCCTTTTCTCGTTTGAACCTCACCCTTCACTTTTATTTATTTTTATTTTAAGGCCATGTCATCCTAAGGTGCTACTAAATGGATGGATCTTATCAACGTCCATGAATGAAAAATCATAGATCGAAACGCCGAATCAGAAAAATTGGATGCTATCATATAGCTTTGTATCGGCTAAGTTCACAAGTTGGAGATAAGCGGACTCGGATTTGAAATTGTAACCAAGCGTCGCCCATTGGTTCTATACCCGATTCATAACTAGAAAGTTTCTCTGGTCCTTTGCTAATCGGGGCTAAAATTCAAAAATTAAAAAAACCAAAATAGGAATAAGATTTGATATTATTAGAAATGCCCAAAAAATATCATATTCGTAAAGCATAAACATAGACGCACTCCTATGAACGTGGAAAATATACTGGATTGCTCGATTCGAATTGTCAAGCCATCTATTGAAAACACAAATGTCCTTTGGTTGATCATGAATTGGGTTTTCTCACTAGGAACTGAGAAAGGAAGGGTGAGATAGACTATAAAACAAATAATGGGGGTAATTTAGGTGACTAGAGATAGGGACCTCAACACCTTCTTGGTAATTGGAGAAATCTAATTGGGGATTCACAAATGAAAATGCATTCTTAGGTTAAATTAGTTAGAAAGCGATTTTAACTAACTAAACTAAGAGTGAAGGATCCTCATCTAGAGATAGAGTGGGCCCTAATATAGGAGTTTGACTAAACATAAGAAGGAGAAACTAATTAACCGAAGAGCTTTTCTACCACACAGGTAATTTTAGAGGAATTTTCTATTGACCTATTATGTTTTCAATTGAATTTCTTCTTGCAACTAAGGTTACTTAAGATAATTTTAATTGGTTAAGATAGATTTTTATTCCCAGTAGTTTATTTAAATCGTTTTCATAATCGATTTTGTAGGTGAAAAAATAGAGAAAAAGTGATTAATAATGATTGACCATTCTCAAAGATACAATATTTGATTTACTTGCACTTATACTAATCTAAAATGATAGGTGCACTTGCTTTGTGTTTGTGTGCTAGTTGTTGAAGATTGAGATAGAATCATATATAAGGACATGTAATACATCAAGAGAATTTTGAAATATCTTACTGGAACTCAAGAATTTAGCTTATGGTATCCTAAAGACATGTCATTTGACTTGGTAGAATATAGTGATGCTGATTTTGCATGAGGTAGAGTTGATATGAGAAGCACCTGAAGAACTTGCCCATTTCTTGGTCATGCATTGGTCTCATGACATAGGGTTACTTTGGAAAATCTTTGAAAAGCTTATGGAATATCCAACACCAGAGCTCAAGTGTTTAAGAAGGGAGTGTGGAGAAAGTGAAGTCTTGTTCTGAATTTGACTTCAAAAAGAAGGAAACTGGAAACTCTGAACGCTCTAAAAAAGGAAATGTTAGATTATTTGAATTGCGCAAGCATAGTAGGGTGATACGCAAATTCATTGTAAATTTTATTGTACCTAAAGTTCGTAGTTTTGATTATGTTACTGTAAATGAGTTATGCTTGATGTGGTACATTCTAAAAGGACAAGAATTTAATTTGTGTTATTTGATGATGAATATCATGAAGTTTGTTACTCACTCTAGGGGATTTCCTTATGGTATGATATTATCTATATTGTTTGAGTATTTGAATATGGATTTGGAAACGGAGCATTGTATTGTTGCGAATGAGAAAATAAAGACTGATAAGAAGTTTGAGAGCAATACAAAAATTTCAAAAAGAATCTGGGAAAGGAATGAAGAAGGAAGGGAGAACCAAAGCAAAAGAAATTGGAAAAGAGAAAAGTTTTGAAGAGTTCGAGATGGAGGAAGGAAAAGAAAGCAGTAATGAGTCGGTGAGAAAAATGAAGAAAGTGAATCTTGAGGAAGAGGAGGAAGGAACTGAAGAGATGAAAGAAAGTAGTGAGGCAAAGGAAAATTCTAATGAGGCTAGTGATGAGGCTGAAAATGAAGTAGAGAAAGTAGAGAAGTTTGGAAATATAGATAAAGAGGGTGACAATAGTAATAGTCAAAATGAAAATGATGATAAAGGAAAAGGAGATGAGCCTGAAAGTGAAGTAGAAATTAGATCTGAGCATCAAGCTACTGGAGGTGTTGCTCAACAAAAAACTAGAAGGAGACAAAAGAGAGTTGCCCTAAAAATAGTAAAGTCTGGACTAAAGAAACTGAACAACTAGAGAAGAAGTGAGAGTTAGGAAGGAGCCCGTTATGGATGTTGAAGAGGTAGAAAGTGAAAGAAGAGATAAGGCCAAGATAGACATGAAGGGGCAAAGAAAAATTGCAGATGACATGAACAAAGCAACTCTGTCCTTCAAAAGCTCCATTGAAGAAATTTTTAGTTAAGAGCTAGAGACTTAGGAGTTGGTGAAACATTTAGAGGTGACCTTGGATATTATGATGAGTATTGGAGAAGCTATGTCGCTGCGTTTGAGTATGGTTTGAAGATGTTGTTGATTGAATGTGAGGAAACCTTCAAGCTATTTTTGAGGGAAGTCAGAAATCAAGCTAAAAATAAAGAGCCAATGACAGAATAGAAGGAACTAGAAATGAGGTGACAGGCTAATGCTCTCGGAGATAAAGAAGAAACTTCACAAGATACACCAAAGAATCCTCCAAAAGAGGTTTCTCAGATTAAGACTGAGCGTCCTCTTCCTCAAGCTACTCTAGTTGTTCACAATGACAGAGGTATCCCCAAACCTCTTGATATCAATCTAACAGTCTCTATATGCTTTATTTGTCTTTCTGTTGCCATTTGTGATGCACCTCTTCGAGCAATTCCTTCTGAGTTGTTTGGTGCTCTAGGTTCTAGACATGTTCAAGTAACTCCTTTTATAGCTCCATAACAAGGACCACCTACTAGGAGAAGAAAGACTACCAGGGGAGTAGCTCATGGCACTAACGCCTACCTAACCAATAGTGGCAACTTTGCTCACTGCAATATCTCTTATATTGACTTTTCTTAACTTGGGTATATTCCCTTGAACATATATATTTGTTCTCCTTATGACATTTCCTTTACTCTATTTTGATGTGGATTTGAACTGACCATTTTTTTGTTATGTTCTATTGATTTTTTATCCCTCTTTGATGCATGGCAAAATGGGGGAGTTGTAGGGATATGTAGTTTGGATTTGTAGTTTATGTTGCTCATTTTGTGCCCTATCTTATAATTACCTTGATCTTTATTGTGCCTATTCTGGATCTTCTAGTTTGATCTATGTTGTTTAATTTATTATCAAGCTAACTATCTGATTGAGCCATCCTTGAGCTTGTTGTCAAACTAAACATTTCATTTCAAGTTAGATACATTCTAACTACTGACAAGAGTTCAAAATTTATTCATAATAAAATATAATGCTTGAATTTAGAGGGAGCTATATATATATATATATATATATATATATATATATATATATATATATTTATTTATTTATTTATTTATTTATTTGTCCTTATTTTTTGAGAAATCAAAAATATTTTTCATTTTGTGTATGCACTCTCAAAAAGCCCAAAAATATTTTCACATTCGGGTAACATCATCAAGCTACTTACTAAATTAACATTCTAATATCTTGCCTTTTACATCTAATGTAACAAGTTTTGTCATTCATCAAAATAGGAGAGAATGTTGACTTATGTATACAAACTTTTAGTTTTGATGACGAACAAAACATGTTTTAAGTAATCTGATAAATATTTGTTGAAGTAATTTTAGAATGTTCTTTGAGTGATCATGATCAAGCCATACAAGTTCAAGAATCAAACAGTGTACTTTTAAGGCAATGTATTTTTGCTCTGAATTTTCTGTCAAACAAATTTCCAAACTATCAAGTTCGAACCATTTTTTTCATGCTACTTTTATCAAACTACAAAATCTCAAGGTGAGTTAGGTTAATGTATAGTGACTAAACCCTATTTGACTGACATTGTGTCAACCTGACTTTAAAACTAGCCAAAATGACTTTTTCAAAAGTTGTCAGCCTCACATTTTGTTAACTTGCACATAATTAGAAAAAAGATGATTTGAATATTTTTTTGAGACAAAAAGAATGATCTAACTTTTTGTGAAAGAATATATCAAGTTAGGATGACTAAAAAATTGACATGGCTACCTATAGTTAACAAAAAAATTTTTATTTTCCTAAAAAGACATTTTGACCCTTTGAATAATACTTGCCTAAAATACTGTTTGCCTATTCTCTTATCTTACCATAGGATTTGTGTATGTTATAAATATGACCCTTTGCACTCTAAAGTTTCAAAAGAAGAGATGACAGCTTCTCAAAAGTCGAGAACATATGGTAGAAGATAATGAGAGAAACACACCCGGGCAGCAAACAGCAAATGTGCAATGCGTGAGCTGATATTAAAAGCAAGTTTTAATCGTTCATCTTCATCTCTTCAAAGTTCACAAGTAACGGTTTAAACTAATGGTCATATAGTTGATAGATCTATTTCTAAAACAAGCGGGTAGCGGGTACAGCTTGAGAGTATCTTTGGTGTAAGTTACTTAGAGTTGCATGGTTGATATCTATAGTCAAAGAAGTTACTTCTAATAAAAATACATGAGATGGGATTCTCTAGAAATGGATGTAGGCATGCTACCAAACTAATATAAAAGTCCTCGGTGCCTCGTTCATTTCTTGCTTTACCTTGCTTTGTTTGTTTCCTTGTTTTATTTTCATTCACTCGTTGTATGACAAATATATTTAGTGCAAGAATGATTAAGTTCAAAATATACTCTCCATATAATGGATTGGCATGTTGAATTTGTCATTCATACAATATCAGAGAAATTGTCTTTTCTTTCAAACTGCTAGTTGGAAAACTTTAGCTTGATAATATTTTGAAGCTATTTTACTGTTGCAATAATTAGCATGGCTATTTGTTTTTGCATATCCTCCAAAATAATGGAAAGTTGCACTTTGAGTCCAGTAAGGCCTATATAAGATACTAAAGCTAATATTACTCAGTGTTTAGTTCAAGCTGAACAAAATAGCTTAATACTCAAACTAGACTTCAACTTTGGTTTTGCTAGTCAGCTAATAGCACTTCAACTTTTGTATTTTTAATTTCACTTTAAATATGTCAATTTTTTATAAAATTCAGTTCATCTCTTTGGATTTTATTTGGGACTGACACCTTTATTAGACATGCAACCTTCTTGAGTCCAAAAATATTATAGTGAAAACATGGAGTTTGAGTCTCTTTGGATTTTATTAATGGACTGATGCTTAATATTCCGCGAACAAGTTAAAAATCCGATATGAACAATAAGCAAACTGAAAACGTAGTTAAAGGTTTCTCCCCAATTATGCAATAATTGGCCGATGTGGGAGAGGATTTTCACACCTCAAACTACCAATTTGAGATAATAAGATGAGATTCTTCACAAAATTAGGTGGCCGATTTGAGCAATATGCTTTGTGTTTATTCTAATGTACATATAATTTACTGAGAAGTGCCTCATAGTTAGATGAGATGATTCGATAAACTCTCCTTTACTAGTCGCACCTCATTAAATAGCACTAGTTTGTTCATTTAGAAAAATTTCCATCCAACCCATGGTGTAGGACGGGCATTTGCTGCATTGATTGTCAATTTCGTGACTGACTTAGAAAGCTATCAATGCAATGCACTGGTGGGATTGAAGGACCAACGCTTATGCTGATTAATGCAATACATTAGTGGAATTGAATAAATTTTTAGTTTGAAATTTTTTATTTTGAGTTTTGCAAGAATTGATTGTTTGAAAACAAAGAAGTGGACCTAAAATGAGAAATTTGCATTATATATCAAATTGATTCTCAATCCAAGTCGACAAATTTGGCTAAAGTGAAAAAAACTGAAACTTATTGGGCAAGTTACTGTGTTTCTAAACAAAGAAGTTATGGTTATGGAATGCAATCTTAGTCAGCATAATGATTCTTTTTTGTTTTCTAATTTGCAACCTTAGGAATATTTTGAAAATTTAATTTCAAATATTGTCCACAATTATGAAGATTCACAAAAGGAAAAAAAAAAAAAAGAGCTTGAAATGGTTTAGCAACGTAATTCCTGAAATGATTAAGCAATCCTTTTGGGATAATTGGATCAACAAATTCAGAACGTTGCATTTATAAAATGAGATTACCTTGTATTCATTTATCGGAAAGGAAAATAGAAAAGCCTATATTACGTATGAACCCCTCATAAGTCAAGATGACTATGAAAGGAAAATAGAAAAGCCTATATTACGTATGAACCCCTCATAAGTCAAGATGACTATCACATCAATGTTTGGCTCCGATCTTTAGCTTTGGATTTCAAGTCAACGATGCATTAATTTCACAACTAAACACAGACTATTCTTTTCGTGCAAGAAAGCAAAAATTGACTTCCACCGGAGAAAAAAGTAACACTGTTTGATTTCTTCTAATTTTCATGCCTTTAGTTAGCAATTGTCAATTTCAATAATTGAAAATCATACTCACGTGCATGCCTTATTGACCAGATGCAGTTATTTAACTAATGTCATAAGTCATGTGTTACACATATCAAATATTGGTGAAGATTACAAATCTCAAAGGAGAAAATAAACATAACAGCAAAGAAATTTAAATTCCTAACCTTTTTATTGGGAGCCTCAACTCTTACCATTTGGGCAAGAGTCATCTCTTTCAAAAAACTTGTTAATTTTAAGACAAGAAATATAGATTGAAGATTTGTTAGAAAAATATTACGCTCAAAAGGTAACTCCATCAACTGAGCCTAACCTTTTTAACGCCATGGTGAACAAGATGGCAGTTTGAGAAGGAAATTCCCAAGATTCAATGAGAGTGAAGATGGCAGAGCAGAAATTCCCAGATTAAACTGTTTCTACATAACTTTTTATGCATTTGTTTTGGCTGAATTTTGTTTATGTTTCTGCACTTTCAGGGACTTATATCGGCAGTTGTTGAACTCTAGCCTAAAATAGAACACAGTTTTTCTGCTAGGCATTTACACAACTTCAAGAAAAGATTTCCTGGTGAAGTTTTTACAAACATGATGTGGAGGTGTGTCACTGCAACCTATGCAAAAAAGTTTGCAGCCAAAATGGAAGCTCTAAAAGCAATGGACCCAAAGGCACACAAATGATTAACAGAAAACACTGATCCAAAACAGTGGAGTAGATCCCATTTTAGCAGTGCAAAAAATGTGACATCCTCCTCAACAACCAGTGTCAGATATTTAACTGTAAGATTCTTACTACAATAAATAAGCCAATATATGGGCTGTTAGAAAGGATAAGAGTATATTTGATAATGAGATTGCAAGGCAGAAGGTCATAGATGCTTAGGCAAGATGGGAAAATATGCCCAAAGGTGAGGAAGAGATTAGACAAGGTGATTCAGCTTCTACAAATGGCTTTCAATCAATTGGAGGGGACTCCAGGTTTGAGGTGAGAGAAATGAGGATCGAAAAATTTAGTTGACGTAGAATCAAAGAAATGTCCTAGTAGGAAATTCTCATCTTTTTACCTTCACATCAATCTGTCAAAACGTGGACTTTGATGCTCAGTGGGTGGAATGGACGCTTCGTCTCATTTCACTATCGTGTTGGCTGTCATATGGCGAAAACATACTATCCCTCCATTTCCTAGTAACTGTTGTTATTTCTCTTTTGATGGATATTAAGATGTTGATGAATATTATAGAGGAATCAAATAAAATTTTCAAAATGACCCTAATTAGGGCTCTTAGAGAAACATATACTCCCCATTTTAATTCAGGCATTATATCAGAAATCTTTACACATATTAAATTATTAATTAAATAGACTAGTTTGTCCTTAAAATGCCATTGCTTCATTGAAAACTATAACATTAAAAATTATCGTCATTTACTAGACAAAACGTCCTTGCTTTATTATAAAAGTAAATAAGGAAAATAAGGTTAAATTTTTGTTCAACAACACGTATTGTGTAACAATATAAAATTTTTACGCTAACAATTATATCAAAATGGATAAAATATTAAATTAGATAATGTATGCCGTTAGTTGCTTGCCCTCTCTCAAAGTCAATTCCTTTTCTTTCTTTGGAAATGCTTAAAGTCAATATTGGTTTATGTGTTCAGTTAGAACTTTGGAAAGTTAATGTATTTAATGATATGTTCGAAACGAAGAAAGTATCCAACTTGGACTGAGGAATAATAACAATAACTATATTCTTGGACTTGACAAGAGAGCATGTCCAGCAAGGGAGTCGTTGCTCTCCTCCTTCTCCTCGTAATTTCAGATCAGCGTATCACTTCGGCCTCACCAGATGCAGGTGAGTGCGACGTATTCATCGTTCCTATTAATTTCTGACGCCTTACTATCGTTTCTATGACATTCATTACGTGTTTTGGTTTTTGACAATTGCAAAGCTCATGGGCCTATTACTCAACCATGTCCATCATGTCCATGTCGATCATGCATCCCTCCTCGACGCACCTTGTTAACCAAATGGTACCCTAGAGAGGAGAGGGAAGACAACAGAGACGAGAAGCTAGGCAGCCTGATGATATAGAAAATATGCTTGGTTTGAAGAACGTACAGGATACTATTACTCTATCCTGTCTTTTCATGCTGCTTAGATAAATCTTAATAGAGTTTAGATGTGAGGTTGTTAAATATAATACTAATAATAATTTGATGTTCAATAAAAAAATATTATAAAGTGGATCTTTATATTTATAGTTTTTATAATTATGTTTATGTTTATGTTCAATTTGAGAAAAGGTCATTTCTTGTGATGGTATCATTTCGATGTCCTTCTGCTAAGCTTCTTGATGGAATCCTGTTCTGTTCGAATTGCAACCGGAAGTTTGTGAAGATTTCATCGTCGTTCCGAGCTTCACGGAAGGAAACGGCTGACGGAGGAGGAGGATTCATGTTAAAATTTGACTTGGCAATGGGGTTGAATAATTGCATATGAGTTGTAGAAGTATTATTGGTTGCTGCACCACACAACTCCTTGTGCATTGAAAATTTTCTTGTTCGTGTGCGGGAACTTCCCATTAACGAGGGACTTCTAGAATAAATCCAAAATTCAATATTTATATTTTCATTTTGAGATATTCAAAATCAAATTCTAATTTTTTAAAATATTCCTTCTGCTCTAAAATAAATGTCTTTTTTGACATTTTCACATAGTAGAAAAGTATTTGACTTCAATCAAGTTACCATATTATTTTTACTAATTAAAATATTAGTGGTTGGACTCTGTTTTAGTGGTGTTTTATTCCCTTAAAGCAAGATGAAAGTTAATGGCGAGGCCATGTGTCAATAGAACATATATATAATATTCTTAAATTAAAGGATTTAATCGTAAAACCTTAAATAAAAGCTATTATCATTGAAGGAATGAAGTTATGTTCAACTACATAAATCGTAAAACGTGGACTTTCAATTCAAACCGAAAGGACTAAGATATTTTCTAAACATCCACATTAACTTCTTTATAACAAAGCCTAAGTACCATATTTACACATGAATCCATAACCAAGGTCATCTATAACTCATATAATTAATATGATAACTCATAAAATTTGTATGAAATCAAAATTAATGAGTGATATCACAATAAAAGAACTCATAGAAGTAGCGAATATTCCTTCTTTTTTGTGTAGATAATTCATTATTAACTTAATAACATATTAGTCAATTGTCAATATTTGATCTGCTAATGTATCTAAGTTTACACACACGGAAACATATCATATTTTAAATTTAAGTGGAAAATTGAATAAAATGTTCTTGGAACAATAATATAAAAGGAGAGAAGAGAATAGAGAGAAATAACTCAAGAATATAAACTGAAATCTTTTATTAATCTCAACTCATATAACCTCTATATATAAACTTGCAATATGAGAGTTTATAAAATCTTAAACTATATATATAAACTTGCAATACTAGAGCTTATAAAAATCTAAACTATACTAAGGAAAGGAAATTAAGATCAGTCAGGAGTAGTACTTTAGAAGTCTAGATCTCTTTAGAAAATTGACAAACTGTAGACATTGACATATTTTAGTAATTTCATAATATTCCTCTTTGAATGTTCATAACATAAAGAGTATGTACCGTTGAAATCTCGCTAGAGAAAAAAACTCCTATGGGAGAAAACATGTAGTAAAATAAAAAGAGTATACTATTTATTATGTAAAGTTTTTGCTCTACCTATTAAGAAGACGACTTTAGATCTTTAAGCTGCCACATATTAGTTTTATATACCAATTTCTTAAATATTGCAGTTGGCAATGGCTTACTAAATAAATTTGCCAAACTACGACATGATCAAATTATTGCAACAAAAGTACCCACCAAATTAGTCTAGGCTTTGCATCATGTTTGTTAAGAAGATATTTGAGTGCCGAATGGTCAGTATAAACAATGACTTTAGACAAAATGAGATAGAGATGAAATTTTTCAAAAACAAAAACTATAGCAAGCAGCTCCTTCTCAGTTGTGGTGTAATTCTCTTGTGCTTCCGTTAAGGTCTTGCTTGCAAAGTATATTAGTTGAAAATTCCTTTCTCGCCTTTGTTCAAGTACTGCTCCTACTGCAAAATCACTTGCATCACACACTAGTTCAAAGGGAAGGGACCGATCGGGGGCAACCAAGATAGAATACTCGATCAATTTTTGTTTCAACAAATTGAAAGCAATTAAGCAATTCTCATTCATCAAAAAGGCCACATCTTTTGCAAGTAAATTTGTGAGAGGTTTGAAAATTTTAGAAAAATCATTTATAAACTTTCTGTAGAAACCAGCATGACCAAGAAAATTTCTGATTGCCTTCACCGAAGTTGGTGGTGGTAATTTCTCTATGGTTTCTATCTTGGCTTTATCAACCTCTATGCCCTTGCTAGAAATCTTATGCCCCAACACAGTGCCTTCTTTAACCATAAAATGACATTTCTCCCAATTCAAAACTAAATTGGTTTCTTCACATCTTTGCAAAACCTTTTCAAGATTTTTCAAACAAAGTTCCAAGGAATCACCAAAGACAAAGAAATCATTCATAAAGACTTCCATAATATCCTCCACTTGACCTTCAAAAATAGCTAACATGCACCTTTGAAAAGTAGCAGGAGTGTTACAAAGACCAAATGGCATACGACAGTAAGCAAAAGTACCATAAGGACAAGTAAAGGTAGTTTTCTCTTGATCTTCCGAGGCTATTAGAATTTGAAAATACCCCAAAACACTATCAAGAAAACAATAATACCTATGACCTGCAAGTCTCTCAAGTATTTGGTCAATGAAAGGCAGTGGAAAGTGATCCTTCTGAGTGGCATCATTGAGCTTCCAGTAATTGATGCAGACCCTCCACCCGTCACGGTCCTCATGGGAATCAGCTCATTTATCACATTGGGTACCACGGTCATCCCTCCTTTCTTGGAGACTACTTGGACGGGACTCACTCATTGATTACCTCCGCTTTTACCGCTTCCTTCATGTTTGGATTTAACCTTCTATGGGGTTGCACCACTGGCTTGAAGTCTTCTTCCATCAATATTTTTTGTGGGTGCAAAATAAAGGATTAATACCATCAATGTCAGAGATTTTCCATGCCATTTCCTTTTTATGCTTCTTTAACACTTTGATGAGTTGCTCTTTTTGCTCTTTTTGCAAATTGTTTGCAATGATCACCGGAATTTTAGAATTATCTGCAAGAAAAACATACTCCAAATGATGCGTTAACTTCTTCAGCTCCAACTCCGGGGATCTTCAATGGAAGATTTCATTCTACTCCCTTTTTCCCTTTCAATCTTCTCAAACACCGTCCCTTTGGTTGTGAATGAGGATGACTCCAAATGTGCTATAATTTTGTCAACTTCATGTTGCCCCTCCTTTATTTTTCACCTTGAAATAGAGATATTTCCAAAGGGTCATCAATCTATAATTCATGCACATGATCGGAGACAATGTTACTAATATTATCTATCCTATAACAAGAATCATCATGATCAAAAGAATGTTTCATAGCCTCGAGAACTATAAAAATAACCTCTTCTTCTCCTACCCTAATGGTCAACTTTCCTTCACATACATCTATATTAGCCTTAGCAGTAGCTCGAAAAGGTCTTTCTAAACTAAATTAAAGGCACTTTAACATCCTCATTCATCTCAAGTATCACAAAATCAACATGAAATATGAATTTATCAACATTCACAAGTACATCCTCAACAATTCCCCTAGGATACTTCACCGATCTATTTGCCAATTGAATGCTCATCTTAGTAGGTTTAGGTTCACCCAACCCCAACTTTTTAAACATATCATATGGCAACAAATTAATGCTAGCTCCTAAATCTACTAATGCTCTGCCAATTGACAAACTACCAATAGTGTAAGGGATAGTGAAACTCCCTGGATCCTTTAACTTTTGGGGTAGTTTGTTCTTGTTTTGAAGAATGGATGAGCAATCCTCATTCAATGTCACCATTGAGAACTCTTCTAGCATTCTTTTCTTGGAAATGATCACCTTTAAGAATTTAGCATATCTTGGCATCTGCGAAAGAGTTTCAACAAACGGTAAGTTGATATGCAATTGGCTTGTATTCTATAATTTCCTCTTTCTTTTGTGCTTCTTTCTTCTCAATCCTTTCTTCATCATCAACATGCAATGGTTCTTCTATCTTCCCTTTTTCTCTTTCTTGCTCATTTTCCTTTGGAACCTCCAATTTCTTGCCACTCCTCAAAGTGATGGCTTTAGCATGTTCTCTCAAATTTGGCTTGGTATTGCCTAGAAGAGTTCCAACTTGCCTTTCCAAAACAAGTTTTTCCAATTGGCCTATTTGATTTTCAAAGTTGTGAATGGAAGCCTCTTCGTTTCTTAGGGATGCTTGATGAAGATTGGAAACCGGGAGCATCTAGAGGTCTTTGTTACCCTTGATTACTCCATGAAAAGTTTGGATGATTCCATCACCCTGGATTAAGGATTTTTAGGCTGCAGTCCTCCTCCAAGATAGTCCACATGCTCCGATGATGATGTATTAAAAGTTCCCATGATTTGGCATTCATGATTTGGATGACCACCTCCGCAAAAGTCACAAGCCATCATCACTTGCGAGATTGGAGATGACCGACTCAAGCTCTCGATCTTTTTGTTTAGGGCACCAAAGTTAGCCTCCAAAGCCATCATCATATCTACATTGTGTACTCCACTAGCCTTGGCTTTCGGCCTAGGATTCCCCAATTGATAATTGTTCATTGCAATATTTTCAATAAGGTCTTGTAACTCTTTCGGTGTCTTGAAATTTTTAGTTCCTCCCGAAGAAGTATCAATGAGTTGCTTGGAAGGGAAATTTAATCCCCTATGAAATGTTTGCAATTGCAGCCCCAAATCTAGACCATGATATGGGTATTTCCTCAAGTGCTCTTTCCATCTCTCCCAAGAGTCATATATACTTTCACCTTCCATTTGTTGAAATGAAAAGATGTCATTCTTTAGCTTGGCTGTTCGTGCAGGAGGAAAGTATTTAGCAAGAAACTTCTCAACAAGATTGTTCCATGTAGTAATAGAGCCCGGTGGAAGTGACTTCAACCATGATTTGGAAGCCCCGTTAATCTCGAAAGTTTCACATATTTCTAAGAAGTTGGTAATGTGAACATTTGAGTCTTCGTCCAGCAAACCATCGAATCGTACCAATTGTTGAACCATTTGGATAATATTTGGTTTAATCTCACAATTGTTTGCTTCAACTCTTGGTCGAGCAATGCTTGACTCTGTTCCTATCAAAGAAGGTCGTGCATAATCTCCCATAGTTTTTTTCCTTGCATTCCCATTGTGTGCCATATTGTTCACTTGTTGAATATTTTCACCTTCAATTTCAACTCAATCAAGTACTACTTCAAGATTGATACCCCTTGGATCCCAATGAAAAATATGTTCAACTTGGGAATTAAGTTGAGCCAATTCCTCCGAATCACTTGAGATCATAAACCAAAACAAATTCACATCTTCACCACAAATAAAAGTAAACGTTTAACGCAAGGATTTTTTTTTTCACTAAAACAAAACAAAATAGAAAAACAACTTAAACAAAACTAAAACAGAGGAACAACAACTATGTACTTCAATTCACCAATAACTAACAAAATGACAAACAAGAAAATAAATGCTAACACTAGTTCACACTTTCACATCTTCAATTGACACCTTCACCACAAATATAAACAAAAGTTCAGCCCAAGGAATTCTCACTAAAACATAACAAATGCAAAAAAACATAGGCTAAACACTTCAACTCACCAATAACTAAAAAAATCACAAACAAGAAAATAAATGCTAACACAAGTAACAAGTATTATACAAACTAACAAGTAAAATGACAAAATCAATAGAGTTTGGGCTTTCCTAATATTGACCAATCATTTCTCGACAACAGCGCCAAAAACTACTTGTGTATTTTTAGTGCCCTTATACTAAATTTTATGACAATTTCTAACAATATTCACACAAACACTAGGCAAGTGCACCTATTGTTATGATTAGTATAATGACAAGTAAGTTTAAATGTCGTATCCACAGGGATGGTAAAATACAATTACTCATTTTTCAATCTATTGTCTAGCCTATCAAATTTTCTTGTGAAGATGATAGAAACAAACTATTAGAAATAAAAATCTAACTTAAAAAATAAAATTCAGTTTATCTAAATTTCAGCTTGCAAGAGAAAATTTTAATTGAGCGAATAATACTTGAATGAAAAATCCCCCTAGAATTACCTATGTGATAGAAAAGTCCCTTGGTTAATGAATTCCCGTTCTTATGTTTGATGAAATTCCTAAATTAGAACTCACTCTATTTCTAGATGAAAGTGTTAGCCTTAAAGGGCAAATCATATTAGTTTTGAATAATGACAAATATTGATGAGGACTAATGTGTTTATGTTGAGTGATAAGATTGATGGATTGAGAAGCATGAAGTCTTTTTGCCTTGGATTCACAATGCATGAACAACTCTACTATGCCAAAGGTGATTGAAGATTGTATAGTGTGTTCAAAATGATTGAAGGCATTGAAGACTTAGAGTGTAGAGTTAGTATGCTAAATAGGTATATTTTTCTGTAAACTCTACACTTGTATGTCTTGGATTCATTTGAATGCATGAGAGAGCATAAAACTTATTTTTGAAATGATTTTAAATAAACTTTGTGATAACAAGTATGCTTTTTGATCTTAAGAAGATTTTGTATGATCAAAATGTTTTGGTAACGGTTTTTGTGTTTAAATGTGCTTAAATGATGTGTCCATTCATACAAAACATTTTCAATGTTATTAACAATGATTTTTAAAAGATTTGACAAAGTTTGATAAGTTTGGATGCAAGTTTGGACGTCCAAACTATGGAAATGGTTACTGTGCTTCCAGAGAATTTTGGACGCAAGTTCGGACGCATGGAGAAAAGTTTGGAGGTCCAAATTTTCTCTGATAAGACGTCCAAACTTTTCCAGACAGCTTGGCACAGTAAAGTTCGGACGAAATTCGAACGCATAGCAGAAAGTTTGGACGTCCGAACTTCACTGTTACTAGCCGTTACTAGCCGTTTTATAGATGTTGCATTTGATTTTTCACATCTATAAAAGATATAAACTTCAGATTTTTTGTAGGTCTTGAATCTTTATGAACTCTAAGCATTTCAAAAGTCTTTAGCAAACTTTAAAGCTCTCTTTCATCTTGTGCATTCAATTGATCATTCCAAAGACATCAAAGTGTGAAGGTGCAACATTGTGTAAACATCTACCAATAAGTGGTAACATCTACACACTCTTCTCTCTTTATCAAATTGTGTTTTCTACTAGCTCATTGCAAGGTTATCTTGTGACATAAAATCCTTTTGTGTAATGGTGAGCCATAGACTAGATTAATCAAGGTTGTGGTGTAAAACCCGTGTGTGGGTGAGCGTTTGATTAGTTTGGTCTTTAAGTTGTCTTTAGATTTAAAACCCTTGTGGAAGGGTGAGCCTTGTTTGTATAATTACTAAAAGAGGTTGTGAGTGTAAACCATTATGTGGTGAGCCTCTTATGTAATTTGTGAACTTGAGCATATAGTAGATTGATTGAAATCCTTAAGTGGAGACTTAAGGTAGTGGACGTAGATCTTGAAGAGATCGAACCACTATAAATTGCTTGTGTTCTTTGTTCTTACATTGTTCTACTACTTGGATATTATTTGTATTACTTTTCTATTGAACCAAGCATATACAATTTGTTTCTTTTCTTAGAATTATAAAAGGAATGTATTCGCGAGAAATTAGTCAAATACCTAATTCAGCCCCCTCTTAGGTATTTCAGAAAGTCCTCTACTCTTAGATTAATTAGTTAAAATCTATTTCTAACCATTTCAACCTAAAAATTCATTTAGATTAGTGAATTTCCAATTAGATTTCTCTAATTACCAAGAAGATGTTGAGGTTCCTATCTCTAGTCACCTAAATCATCCCCGTTGTTTGTGTATGGTCTACTTCACCCTTCCTTTCTCAATTCCAAGTGAAAAATCCCGATTATGAATCAATTAACAACTGAATTAATTCAAGCAATCAAACCCCCCAAATTAGATTTCTCTAATTACCAAGAAGATGTTGAGGTTTCTATCTCTAGTCACCTAAATCATACCCATTGTTTTTTGTATAGTCTATTTCACCTTTCCTTTCTCAATTACAAGTGAAAAAAATCCAGATTATGTATCAATTATCAGTTGAGTCAATTCAATCAATCAAACCCACAAACAATCTACAAGATTTCGAAATTCAATCAGCCAAAAAAACCAGTCATTCACATAGATAATAACTAGGGTTCATAACCATCCAAGTATTCAAGAATTTAGCTCATCAACATATTACAATTCAAAGAACATAAAGCAACAAAGAAAGAGTAAGAATTGATCATTTTCATGGCTCAAATATTATTTTCTTTAAGGCTTGGAGTTCTCCAACTTGGTTGTGAAAAGTTGTGTTCTTGAGCTTGAATCTTCAAGATTGATGTTCTCCTACTTCAAAGATTTGATCTTCTCTCTTGATTTCTCTTGCAAAGATTAAAGATTTGGGAGAGGTTTTGGATTTTTTCTCTCTGTTTTTCTCCTCTCTGGAACCCTAGGCAGCCGCCCCCTTCAAATGCCCTAAAAGGGCATATATGTACCTCTCAAAAAGAGAGCAAAAATTGCATAAATTTCTGTTTTGGCCAAAACGGCACTGTTTGGTTTATTGGTGAATTCAGAGCATGAAATTGGACAACCGAGGTCATTATTTCTCCATGCAAGTTGTAGAAAATAATCTTATATTTCTACAGAGCTTTGAATCAAATCTATTGGACATCTAGAACTCAAGATATGGTCATTCTACCAAAATGTGTCAAAACTGAAACCAAATCCAGAAACACTAATTTTGAACTATATGTAGGCTGACCAAACGAATTCACATTGATATAAATGTTACCATTATGGAAACCTCAGAATGTCCTCTATAATTGTCTAAAATATTGCATTTGCATTTGAAATCTCTAAGGAGGTTAAAATCTCACTTTAATATGTTCTGTCCTGCTGTCCTGTTCTGCTGCTCTGTTTTGCATTCTTCTTTTTTTTTTCTTCATTATAAGTATGTAGAATCTCCTTCTTCATTGCTTCATTGTACTTCAAATCTTCAATAAACTCATCTAAAGTAAATAAGAAATAAAAGGAGTGTAAATGGTGTTTTGAAACACCAAAATTCAACAGAAATTTAAGCTCAAAATGATCATTATATTAAGCACAAATATAAAATATCAATATATATATATCATTGATAACTATGAGATAGCCATTTGGATTTCATGAGCTTTTATTGCATCCTCATTGCACCATGTGGCATTTTTTACTTTTGGTCTACCGGTGGTCATTAGCTAATAAAAGAACTTGAGTAATTAACAGCACCTAAGGTAATATATATACAATTCGTTATTAAAAAAGTCAAAATTAATTTTTCCCTAGATATAGTCAATTTCTCTTAACTGTATAGTTGCTTTAGAATTTGAGTTACTAAAACTCTAACAAAGTTTAATGACTCAATACATGTCGACTATTACTTATCCAACAATCCCCTTTGTTTGCATCACTTGATTACTTCTCTCGTCAATTTCTCGCCGTTTACCATTCAAAGTCTTCCCTTCTACTTTTCTCACACAGCTATTAACTTGACTACTATTCAAAGAACTCGTGAAAATAGTGTATATTCCTGTGAACTTCCAATATTTGATCTGCTAATATATCTAAGCTTACCATACAAAGAAAACATATCACACTTTCTCATGAAATCTGCTTCAAGTTCATCTACCTAACCTCTTAATTCCTAATTTCATCCTCAAGGTGATGAAGATCGTAGAGTTTTCATGGAGCTTCTACCATTGAGCCTTGTGTTGAAGATATTGAGGGAACATCTGAAAGGCTACCATTCCAGTTTTCGAGCTCTATGTAGATTTCAGTGATTATGCCAATGAAGGATGAATTCATTCTAGTGTGGGCAAAGTGCACTAACTTACATTTGCACAAGGAGTGCCGGCCACCCCCCCCCCCCCCCCTCGCGCCACAAAAAAAAAATACTATACTTTAATCTACTCTATTTTATTTCATAACAGTTTTAAAAAATGCTTAAAGTATTTTTCTAATTTCATTATATTAAGTTTCTGGCACATGTTTAAGCTTTCATTAGAAGGACCTCGTAAAAAGGCCTTCTGACCCCAAATATTTTATTTTGATGAATAAAATTGTGTTATTAAAAAATTGGCATATAACATTATTTAAATTTTTTAAAGCGTAAAAATTAAGTTACCGCTTTATCCTTTTAGTTAAGTTACTTTAGTTCTTTTCTTTAGAACTATGTTTAAACTTTCGTTTGAAGGCCCTCCTTGTAGAAAGGCCTACTGGCCCTTCATATTTTATTTTGATCAATAAAATAGTATTTTTTTCTAAAAGATTTCCAGCATATAGCATTATTTAAAATTTTAAAGCACATAAATTAAGCACATACTAGCACAACAGTATTGTTATCACTAATGTGTAACTTTAGTCAAATAATTTATTATTTTCTCACAAAAATGAATCCTTTTAGTTAGAAAATATATATTTTTTTCACCATATTTTGGTAAGGAAATTCAAATTTCATTGCTAAGGGGTACTACTTAGTTAAGAAAAATAATTTTGTCACCGTATTTTGAAAAGAAAATTTTTTCTATGGAATCTTGAAAAGTAACTTTGAAGCACAAGACAAAAGAGAGCTTTTTGATTTGGTAGTATAGAGATTCTTAGAGTGCTCAAAACTACTAAAAAAAATATGAAGTTTATGACTTTTATAGAATTTAAAATTTAATTTCAACATTCAAATAATAGTTAGTAGTAGTAAAGTTCAATCGATTGAACATGGACTAATGCGTCAGAATGATCGTCTGAACTTCTATGTTTACCAGGCTACCAAGATAAATTCAGTCGACTGAATTTGGACATATACGTTCGAATGGTCATCCAAATTTATCTAAAAATTTAGCAGCTAAGGTTTTAGTTCGAGCATCTGAACTATTCAAACTTTGTCAAAATGTTTGGAAATCAACTTCAAAGAGTTTGAAATCATTTCTTGCTTTACCTTGCTTTGTTTGTTTGCTTGTTTTATTTTCTTGTTTTTTTTTTCATTGACTTGTTATATGGCAAATATATTTTGTGCAAGAATGATTAAGTTCAAAATATACTCTCCATATAATGGAAAGTCATGCTAAGACTGTCATTCATACAATATCACAGAAATTGTCTTTCAAATTGTCAGTTGGAAAAATATAGCTTGATAATATTTTGAAGCTATTTTGTTGTTGCAATAATTAGCTTGGCTATATGTATTCCTGTATCCTTCAAAATAATGAAAAGTTACACTTTGAGCCCAGTAAGGCTTTTATAAGATACTCAAACTAATATTACTCTGTGTTTATCCCAAGCTGAGCGAAATAGCTTGATATTCAAACTAGGCTTCAATTTTTATTTTACTAGATAGCTAATAGCACTTCAACTTTTGTATTTTTAATTTCACTTTAAATAGGTCAATTTTTTGTAAACTTTAATTGACCCCTTTGGATTTTATTTGGGACCTACACCTTTATTAGAAATGTTACCTTCTTGAGTCCAAAAATATTATAATGAAAACATGGAGATTGAGTCCATTATATTAATGGACTGATGCTTAATATTCCGCAAACAAGTTAAAAATTCGATATGAATAATAAGTAAACTGAAAACGAGCCATTCTTCCCCTTAACTTGTCAAAGTAGTTAAAGTTTTCTCCCCAATTATGCAATAATTGGCCGATGCGGGAGAGGATTTTCACACCTCAAACTACTAATTTAAGATAATAAGATGAGTTTCTTCACAAAATTAGGCGGCCGATTTGAGCAATATGCTTTGTCTTTATTCTATTGTACATATAATCTAGTGAGAAGTGCCTCATATTTAGTTAAAATGATTCGATAAACTCTCTTTTACTAGTCGCACCTCATTAAATAGCACTAGTTTGTTAATATAGAAAGTTTTCCACCCAACCCACGCTCTAGGACGGACATTTGCTGCATTGATTGTCAGTTTCGTGGCTGACTTAGAAAGTTATCAATGCAATGCACTGGTGGGATTGAAGGACAAACGCTTATGTTGATTAATGCAATACACTATCCGGATTGAATAAAGTTTGGGTTCGAGATTTATTATTTTGTATTTTATAAGAATGAATTATTTGTAAGAAAAGAAGTAGAATTTAAAATAATAAATTTGTATTAAATATCAGATTGAGCATCAATCCAAGTAGACAAATTTGGCTAAATTGGAAAAATTTGTAATTTATTGGGCAACTTATTGTCTTTCTAAACAAAGAAGTTATGGTTGTGGAATGCAATCTTAGTTAACATAATGTTCATTATTTTTCTTCTAATTAGCAACCTTAGGAATATTTTGAAAATTTAATTTCAAATATTGTCCATAATTATGAAAACTCAAAAAAGGAAAAAAAACTTGAAACAGTTTGGCAATGTAATTCTTGAAATGATTAAGCAATCCTTTTTGGATTATTATATCAACAAATGCAGAACGTTGCATTCATAAAATGAGGTTACCTAGTATTCATTTATCAAAAAGGAAAATAGAAAAATCTATATTACGTATGCAACTCTTCAAAAACAAGAACCCCTCATAATTCAAGGCGACTATCACATCATTGTTCGTCTCCGAACTTTAGCTTTGATTTTGGGTCAATGATGCATTAATTTCACAACTAAACACACAAGAGTATACTTTTCCTGCCAAAAAGCAAAAATTGACTTTGTCACTAATGCCATTGGCAAATTGGCTACCAGCAGATAGAAAAGAAAGTCACACTGTTTTATCTCTTTCATTTTCCCGCCTTATAAAAAGTAACAATTTTCGAGAGAGTTTGGATTAGCTTTCAAAATGAAAAAATATAATTTTTTAAAATTTTTTTCACTTTAAATTCTACTTCTCTTTCATAAATAATTTATTTTTACTATTCTTAATATAACTTGACTCAAAATATGCTCCAATCCAAGCTGCACTTCAATTTCAATAATTGTAAAGCATATTCTCGAACATGCCTTATTGACTCTCCAAGTCCTATTAAACGAGGAAATAAGTCTAATTAAAAGAAAAAAAATTGTATTAGGTAGGAGCGGAACTCCGAACCAAGCTTCAACCCTTACCAGTTGTGCAAGGCCTTGTGGCCATGCATTTCTTTCAAAATATTTTTTAATTTAAAGACAAGATGTACAAATTAATAAGGTTAAAATTTATGAAAATGTAATTCATGACAATCACCTAAGTAATTATATTTAATAAATGTAATGTGTAAATGCAATAAATGCTTGTATAAAAAAATTACCAAATAGTTTAAGAGAAAAATTAGAATCAAAGTAACAAATATTTTATCTGTTTTGAAATGAATATCAATTTTCTTTAATTTTTTTCATTTAAAAGTAGTTGTCAATCTGGTCAATCTGTGATATATTTATTACTTCCTCTGACCACTAATGCATGTCTAACATACACCTTTTTCACATCCATTTCTACTTGTTCTTTGTTTTTTTGTAACTTCAGGAATGTTGTTCCAATTTATCTTTATTCTCCATTGATTCAAAAAGCAATTGGATTCATTAGCTTCAAGTGTTAAAATAAAAATTTTTAAGTTCAATGAGAATATTCCTTATACCAAACTATCATAAGTGCATTGTGTTCAAAGTTGGAAGTTTTGAGTTTAAATGTTTGACCAAAGTGCCAAACGTTTTCACTTTGCATTATCTTCTCCTTATACTTAGAGACAGAATATTGACAATTATTTTAGAGATCCATTTTGTATTTTTAAACATTTTCCTGTTTCATTTCTAATGCGTGGCTATTCCATCTATATTTAGAGATGGATGTTTTTTGCCTCTAAATTTTTGTCTCCATATTAGGGTTTTTTAGAAAGAAGATATCAATGACTCGGTTTCCTAAACTAAGCTAAAGTATCGCCCAAATAATAAGAGATGTTTCTAATATCACAAGACACACAAAACAATAAATATAGAGATAGTTATAGAGATTGGATAATCTTGAATGCCACCTGTCAAGTTGAAACATGCAGATCACACATGGGCAACTTCGCGATGATAGAAGTGAACACGGGCTGTCCTATTGCTTCGCCGAAGACGTTGACTGGCTGGAAATGTGTTCCAATGCATGACAAAAGCATCATAGACCCACCAAGAACTTAATTTCCGCTAAAATGACAATCAATTTCAATCTGTTTACACTATAGGAAAATTACTTCCTCTAACCTAGTGTATATTCATATCTCAATTAAAAGTCTTTAAATGAAGCTTCTTCATCTTTTACGTAGATTTGAAAGGTAAGTTTCTTTGATTCGTTTTTATTTTAATTTTAATAATAATTTATAATGTTAAAATTAAAATAATAATAAAAATAAAATAAAAAAGAAAAGAAATAATAGATTTTGTACTCTATCTCTGCATCCCTTTTTATCCCTACGAAATAACATAGTACTTAGAAGAGATATAATGAAATTGTTTGGATGGTTCTTCACAAAGGGAGGATCCATTTTTTTATTTGACTAATGTTGAGTTGGGGCTGAATTGTTTCCATCACAATTTGCAACCAGATTTTAGATGCATTTAGGACAAAGTTAATTTAAAGAGCCACAAACAAAAATCCTATCCCAAATCCATCTCTAAAAAAATGATGGAAAATGTTTTGTTCTTCATCTTTCCCAAATTTATGACAAATTTAGGACTAGTAACCTCGGGTTGTAGATCCGATCCAAGTCTTTTCATACGTTAGAGATTGATTTGGGATCGATACTACCCGAATAATATATTTTTCTTTAAATTAATTATTAGGGACATTTGTCAAAAATCTGTCCATAATTTTGGGACAGATTTGGACCAGAGAATTCATAATGAATTTATATTTAATTTAATTAAACAGCGAAGGTGATCTATCTCAAATTCGTCTCTAACTTTGGATACGTTTGGGGGTGGATGGTTCATAAATTATTTAACTTTTCTTAATTTAATTTGTAAGGATAGTCATCCTAAATACTTCTAAAAATTGGAATAGATTTGGAAAAATTTTTGTTATAATTTAATTTATTTTATTTTATTTCATTATGCCATCTGTTGTAAAATCAAATGCGCTACCAAGGCCAACAAAATTATAATAAAGGGATGTTTAACAACTGGAAAAAATACATCATTATAATCAATTCCTTCCTTCTGAGCATAGCCTTTAGCCACCAATCTTGCCTTGTAACGAACATCATCTTTATCAGAAAATCCTTCCTTCTTTGCAAATATCCATTTGCATCCAATAGCCTTCTTGTCCTTCGGTAGTTGTGTCAACTTTCATGTCTTGTGTTAGCCCTAAGGGCAAATCATGAGGTTATGATTAAGTTTTGATTAATGATAAACATTGATGAGGATTAATCTTTATGACATTTGAGTGATAGAATTGTTGGATTAAGAAGTATGAAGTCTCATTGCCTTGAAGCTAAAATGCAACAAAAACTTCAATATGTCAAAGTGATTGAAGATTGAAGAGTTTGTTCAATATGATTGAAGGCCTTGAAGACATGAAGTGTAGGTTAAATATGCTTAATAGGTATATCCTTTGTAAACTCTACACTTGTTTGTCTTGGAATCTGTTGAATGCATAAGAGAGCACAAAACATGTTTTTGAATCTTAGATGGCTTTGAATGAACTCTTGATTAATAAGTGTGTTTTTGAGTCTCAATAATTTTGTGTAAACTCTGTATGATCAAAGAGTTTTGACAATGATTCTTGACTTTAAAAGCGTCTAAATAACTTATCTATTCATACAAAATGTTTTCAATAATTTTACAAAGTTTGAACAAAAAACTTTAAAAATGGCTACTGCGCTTCCAGAAAAATTCGGACACAAGTTCGAATGTAAGGGAAAAAATTCGGTCATTTGAATTTTCCCTGCCAACATGGTTACTGTTTTTCCTGAGAAATTCGAACGCAAGTTCGAACGCACAGAAAAAATTCAGTCGTTCGAATTTTTCCAGAAAGCATGTAACAGTAAAATTCGGACGATAGTTCGAACGCACCAGAAAAAATTCGGTCGTCCTAATTTTCTAAAACTAGCTGTTATTAGCCGTTTTATGACTATTAAAACTGATTTTTGAATTCTATAAAAGCCATAAACTCAAGAATTTTTGTAAGTTTTTGATTTCTGAGAAATCCTAACATTAAAAAATCTTTAGCAAACATAAAGCTCTCTTTTGTCTTGTGCTTACATGTGATCATTCAAGATTCCAAAGACAACAAAGTGAAGTGGTGCTATATTGTGTAATCATCTATCAAGAAGTGGAACATCTCATTCATTCTTCATTTAATTATGTTTTCTTCATTTACCAAGAAGTGTAAAACCCGTGTGTGGGTGAGCCTTGGATTATATTGGTCTTTAGGTTGTTTTTAGATATAAAATCCTTGTGGAAGGGTGAGCCTTGTTTTTATAATTGTAAAAGAGGTTGTGAGTGTAAAACCATTGTGTGGTGAGCCTCTTATGTATTGTTGAACTTGAGCATATAGTAGATTGATTGAAATCCTTGAGTGTAGACTTAAGGTAGTGGAGGTAGAACTTGAGGAGATCGAACCGCTATAAATTGTTTGTGTTCATTGCACTTAGATTGTTTATTGCTTTGTTATTGATTTGATTAGTCTCTCATTGAAATAAGTAATCATAATCTGCTCCAACTAAGTTTATAAAAGGAAATAGTTTTCGAAAATTAGCCAAAAACCTAATTCACCCCCTCTTAAGTCTTTCATATTGTTCTTCTTGAGAGATTCTATTTCTTCTTCCATTGCACCTACCCATCTACCACTTTCTGAACTTCAGATGGTTTCTCGGTAGGTGGATGAAACATCATCAAAAATTGGAAGTGCATAAGCTACCATGTTAGTAAAACAAGCAAGTTTTAGAATATCTTGTCTCTGCCTTCTAATTGCTATTGGCTCCGATTACTGTTGAGGTTATTGGGTAGGAACCTCTTCATCATCTGACTCTTTTTTTGCCCTAGAGTCACTGGTGGTGCTTCATGCTAGGATCACCACTGTTTGCTCAAACTCCACCTGCTTCAGAATACACTCCACCTGCTATGGAGCACCATCTACTCGTTCTGGATTTAACTTATTCAACATGACAGATTCATCAAAGGTAACATCCCCACTGATTATCGTCATCTTTGCCTCTAGACATCATAAACGGTATCCTTTAACTCCAGCATTGAAGCCCATAAATAGAGCCTTCTTTGCCTATGGATCCAACTTTGATTCGTTCACATGATAATATACAGTAGAACAAAAAATACGTAAAGTATCATAATTAGTAACGGGTTTTCTGGACCATACCACTAAAGGGTTTTTTCCTTCTATAGCATATGATGGCAAATGATTGACGAGATGTTGAGCATATGTTATAGCCTCAGCCCAAAATTTTCTGCCTAATCCAGCATTAGATAGCATATAACGAACTTTCTCCACTAGTGTCATGTTTATACGCTTTGACACTCCATTCTACTGCGGTGTTTTTCTAACTGTGAAGTGCCACCTTATGCCACAATCTTGGGATACCTTTAGGAATGGATCGCTCTTATATTCTCCACTATTGCTTGTTCAGAGAATCTTGATCTTTCTCCCTGTCTGGTTTTCAACTTCAGCTTTCCACTTAAAGAAAACTCCAAGCTCATCATCCTTATTCTTCATGGTAAACATCCAAACTCTTCAAGAAAAATCATCAACAGAAGTGACAAAATAATGCCTACCACTGATTGACGGAGTCTTGGCAGGTCCCCACACATCTGAGTACACATAATCCAGACTGCCCTTGGTATTATGGATTGCAGTGCCAAATTTCACTCTTCGTTGTTTTCCTATAACGCAATGCTCACAAAATTCAATTATGCAAGTCTTTGTACCTCTTTACAATCACTACTTAGTAAGAATTTGCAAGAATTTTTCACATGAATGTCCAAGTGCAAATGCCACAGCTTCGTTGCTTAGGCATCCTTCTTGCTACTTGAAGTTCCTGCTCCTACTGTCCAGACCACTGTATTACCTTGGTAGTAATACAGATTGTTCTTCCTCATGCCTTTTAACATCACCAGTGCCCCTGAAGTTACTTTAAAAACTCCATGTCGCATCGTCACGACTAGGCCTTTCGATTATAAAGCTCCTAATGATACGAGATTCTTCTTCAATATTGGCACGTACCGCACATTCTGCAAAATTCTGGTAGATCCATCATAATTTCACAGCTTGATTGAACCTATCCCGACTGTTTTACATGGATTATCATTACCCATGTAAACAACCCCACCATCGACTTCCTGTAATTCAAAGAACCATTTGCAAATGAGACACAAATGATAGGTACAACCTGAATCCAATATCCTATTATTTGCATGTGATGATGCGAAAAATGAAACCACTAAAGAGATATCTGATTCTACATCACTTTTGCATTCTGTAACATTTGCATCATGCAGAGTCTTTGCTTTCTTCTTCAACTTTGGGCAGCCTTTCTTCCAATGCCCTTTCTCATGACAAAAAGCACACTCATCTTTTGCAATGACTAGACCTTTTGACTTGGACCTTCCTCTCCTCCCCTTTGACTGGCTTTGCTGGCGACCTCTTGCCACAAATGCTTCTTCTGATGTCGTTGATTTGGTTTTCATCTTATCCTGCTTTCTTAATTCATGACTCTACAAAGTAGAACACACAGTGTCTAACGACACATTCTTCTTCCCATAAAGTAGCGTAGTGTCCAAATGTTCAAATTCATCGGGAAGAGACGATAACAACATCAAAGCCAATTCTTCATCCCCAAATTTTATATCTAAATTGAACAGGCCTGCTACTGATTGATTAAACATAGTAATGTATTCATTAATAGTTGTCCCTGATTGGTAATCAAATCGAAACAATCTTTTCTTCATAAGGAGCTTATTCTGACCACTTTTCTTCTACTCCCTGGACAAGCATGACCGAATTGTTCCGCATGCCAACCAATTCATAACATTCCAATCCTTATCTTCAACATCTTCCAGTTTATTTTTTGCAATGGCAATGTCAAAACCCTACTGGAAAAGGGAGTCCAAGACTTCCCCTTGCCAAATGCCAAAATGGCCAGTACCATCAAATATTTCTACTGCCAATTTTAAACTAGACACCGGAATCTTTAGCCATGATGAAGAGGAAACTAATGTCTCTTCTACTACATTTGTAGTAGATGCCATTACAGAATTAAAATATAGTATTCAATATTTCAAAATACTGAATAATGTACCAAAAATTATTCCAAGAAAATTTTCAAGAAAGATTGGAGGGTCATAAGTGGATTGCTTGAATACCAACCTCCTTAGACAAAATTTTCTTAGATAATTAAAACTACAATACCCAAACAAACAAACCAAGGATGAACCTTCGGCTCTAATACCACTTGAAATACCTAAGAGGGGGGGTGAATTAGGTATTTAGCTAATTTTCGCAAACTTAAACCTTTTAAGCGTTTAGACCAAGAACAAGTTATGTAAGTTAATTATAGATAATTGATAGCAAAACAATAATGAAAGCAATAGAAAAGAACTCAAACAATTTATAGTGGTTCGATCCTCAAGATCTACGTCCACTACCTTAAGCTCACACTTAAGGATTTCAACAAATCTACTAATTGCTCAGGTTTACAAATTACAAGAGAGGTTCACCACACTTTGGTTTTACACTCACAACCTCTTCTAGTAATTTCTTACAATACAAGGCTCACCAACCTATGGTTTTATATCTCAAACAACCTTGAATCACAACTTCAAGGATCACCCTTATCTAAAGGGTTTTATGTTATCAAGATAACCTTGCTAGAGCTAGTAGATCAACACAATTGAATAAGTAAAGGAGAGTGTGTAGAAGTTACCACTTGATGGTAGATATTACACAAATTTGCACCTTCACACTTTGATGTCTTTGGATGGATCAATTGAATGCACAAGACATAAGAGAGCTTAAGAAATGTTTGCTAAATGCTTTTGAATGCTTGGAGTTTTCAAGATTTCAAGAGTTACAAAAATTTGCATGTTTATGGCTTTTATAGAATTTGAAAATCTGTTAAAACGTTCATAAAACGGCTAGTAACGGCTAGTTTCAGAAAATTTGGACGACCGAATTTCTTGGCTGCGTCCGAATCTTCGTCCGAATTTCTCTGGATGAATAGTAACCATGCTGAGAACAAAAATTCGGACGACCGAATTTTTTTTGCTGCGTCCGAATCTTCTTCCGAATTTCTCTGGAAGAACAGTGACCATGCTGAAGGCCAAATATTCGGACGATCGAATTTTTTGGCTGCGTCCGAATTTCTCTGGAAGAATAGTAGCAAACTTTTGCTACAAAATTCGGACGACCGAATTTTTTGAAAGCATTTTCAAACTTTGTAAAATCATTTGAAATATAACTTCAATGAGTTTGAAAAACATTTGATATATATAGAAAACTTTATTAACTATATTTAAGCTTGAAAAACATGAACATATGAAGTTTATAAACATATCTTATAGAAAGATTCATTCAAAGCCTTTTAAGATCATAAGACTATTTTTATGCTCTCTTATGCATTCAATGATAACCAAGACATGCAAGTGTAGAGTTTACATAACAATTTACCTAAAAGTTAAATGCACTCTACACTTCAAGTCTTCAATGCTTTTTGATCATCTTTAGAACAACATTCTTCAAACTTCAAATACTTGCTTAAATGAAGTTGTTCTTGAACTTTTGCTTCAAAGCAATGAGACTTCATACTTCTCAAATTACAGAACCTATCACACAATAATCAAACATTTTAGTCCTCATCAATATTTGTCATTAATCAAAACTATATAATTTGCCCTTAGGGCTAACACCACTTGTTGGGAATTTCGGGTAATAATTTCCTATAAGGTAAACTTCTAGTGAATTGAAAAATACAAAATACTACAAAGATACCCAACAAATAATATTGAATACGATAGTAAAAAAATAATAACAATAAATAAATACGAAATAAAAGATATAAGGAAAGAATACACCTGGAAAAATAGAGTTCAGCAAAATTTGCCTAATCTCCGAGTACCACTCAAGCAGCCCGCTTTTTATTTAATATGGGAGAAGAATATATAACTTGGGATGTTTACAAATGAGGGAGGGGGCTTCCTTTTATAGTTGTAAGGAAGTCCTCCCTTACATAAATTTTCCCATGTAAGATTGTGCCACAAACAACATGAGCCTTGTGTTGAAGATATTGAGGGAACATTAGAAAGGCTAGCATTCCAGGTTTCGGGCTTTGTGTAGATTTCAGTGATTATGCAAATGAGGATGAATTCATTCTTTTTTTTCTTTTTTGGTAGAGGATGAATTCATTCTAGTGTGGGCAAAGTGCACTAACCCCATGGCTTCCCCATCAAAAAAATATATAATAGTGTACTTTAATCTACTCTATTTTATTACATAACAGTTTTAAAAATGATTAAAGTATTTTCTAATTTCATTATATTAAGTTTCCAGCGCATGTTTAAGCTTTCATTAGAAGGACCTCCTAGTAAAGAGGCCTTCTGAACCCAAATATTTTATTTTGATGAATAAAATTGTGTTATTTAAAAAATCGGCATATAACATTATTTAAATTTTTTAAAGAGTAAGAATTAAGTTACAGTTTTGTCCTTTTAGTTAAGTTACTTAGTTCTTTTCTTTAGAACTATGTTTAAACTTTTAATTGAAGGCCTTCCTTTTAGAAATGCCTCCTGGCCCTGAATATTTTATTTTGATCAATAAAATAGTGATTTTTTTTAATAAAAGGTTTCCAGCATATAACATTATTTAAAATTTTAAAGCACATAAATTAAGTTACCTTTTATCCTTTTAGTTACGTTATTATGTTTTGGTGTAAAGGTAATGTAATCATCAATTGAAGAAAGAAGAAATTCTTGAGGTGTAATTCTTTCATAAAAGGAAATATTGCAGTTTGTCAAACTGAATAAAATTCTCATGTTCACATCAATCTGTCAAAGCATTGAGTTTGATGCTCAGTGGGTAGAATGGACGCTTCATTTCATTTCACTTTCATGTTGGCTGTCATATGCTAAAAAAATACTCCCCCTCTGTTTCTTAGTAAATGTTATAATTGCTTCTTTCGCGGTATTAAGACGTTGATGAATTTTATGGAGGAATAAAATAAAATTGTCAAAATGTCTCTAATTAGGACTGATAGAGAAACTTATACTTCCTATGCTTCAATTCAAGTGTTAATTTAGAAAATTTCACACATGTTATTAATATACAGATTAAACGGACAAACGTACCCCTAATTAAATATTCTCTCTCCTCATAAAAAACTATAACATAAAAAATTACATCATTTACTATAGGAATTCCATTGCTTCATTACGAGAGTATATATTGTATTTTGGAAAGTTAATGTATTTAATATGTGATTTCAATTAGGGGTAGAATAGAAAAAAAATCATAAATATTTTCTATATTTAAAAAATAAGACAATTGATCTGAAACAGGCTAAGCAAGAATTAGATCCCTTATTGTGAAACCAAGAAAGTATCCAACTTGGACTTTTTTGGAAGAAAACTAGGAACTTCATTATATAAATGACTCAGGAATAATAATAATAACTATATTCTTGGACTCGACCAGAGAGCATGTCCAGCAAGGGAGTCATTGCTCTCCTACTTCTCCTCTTAATTTCGGATCAGCGAATCACTTCGGCCGCACCAGATGCAGGTGAGTGCAACGTATTCATTCTTTTCCTATTAATTTCTGAAGCCTTAGTATCGTTTCTACAACATTCATTGTGTGTTCTGTTTTTTGACAATTGCAAAGCTCATGGACCTGTTACTCAACCTGGTCGTCCGTGTCGATCATGTCCACGCATCCCTCCTCGACGTACCTTGTTAACAAAATGGTACCCTAGAGAGGAGAGGGAAGACAACGGAGACCAGAAGCTAGGCAGCCTGATGGTATAGAGAATATGCTTGGTTTGAAGAACGTGCAAGATACTATTACTCTATTCTGTCTTTTCATATTGTTTAGAGAGATCTTAATAGAGTTTAAACGTGAGTTTCTTAAAGAAAATATTATATTATAATTTTCATGTTCAATAAAAAATTAATATAAAGTGGATCTTTATATTTATGTTCAACTTGAGAAAAGGTATTTTCCTGTGATGGTATCATTTTGATGTCAATTTTCTGTAAATCTACTTAACTTCTTGATGGAATCCTCTTCTGTTCGAATTGCAACCGGAAGTGTGTGAAGATTTCATTGTCGTTCCGTGCTTCACGGAAGGAAACGGCTGGACGGAGGAGGAGGGTTCATATTAAAATTTGACTTGGCAATGGGGTTGAATAATTGCATATGAGTTGTAAAATATTATTGGTTGCTGCACCACCCCACTCTGTGCATTGAAAATTTTCTTGTTCGCGAGCGGGAACTTCCCACTAACAAGGGACTTCTAGAATAAATGTCAACTAAGTTTAGCTATAATTTTTGTCGTGTTTTTACTTTGTTTATCCAAAATTCAATATTTATATTTTCATTTTGAGATATTCAAAATTTATTTTAATTTTTAAAATATTCCCTCTGCTCTAAATTTAATGTCTTTTTTGACATGATCACATAATAGAAAAGTATTTGACTTCAATCAAGTTACCATATTATTTTTACTAATTAAATGCACTCTACACTTCAAGTCTTCAATGCTTTTTAATCATCTTTAGAACAACATTCTTCAAACTTCAAATACTTGCTTAAATGAAGTTGTTCTTGAACTTTTGCTTCAAAGCAATGAGACTTCATACTTCTCAAATTACAGAACCTATCACACAATAATCAAACATTTTAGTCCTCATCAATATTTGTCATTAATCAAAACTATATAATTTGCCCTTAGGGCTAACAATCTCCCCCTTTTTGATGATGACAAACTTTGATGCAAAATGTGATAGATTAAAACAATGTAGTA
Organism: Rauvolfia tetraphylla; assembly: GCA_030512225.1. Lineage (NCBI taxonomy): Eukaryota > Viridiplantae > Streptophyta > Magnoliopsida > Gentianales > Apocynaceae > Rauvolfia > Rauvolfia tetraphylla. Next base: position 2,157,901 of record JAJQKT010000053.1, read on the forward strand.
CATAGAAGTATTGATGTCAATGATAGAAAATAACCAATTTAACACATTGACATACAAAAGGCTCAATATGAGCCTATGACCCAACCAACCTCCATTAACCTCCTTCCTTCCAACAATTAGGATAGAAGATATAGCATTTAAGCATTTAGAAAAAGTTCTAAGAGAGGTTTTAAGGTTGTAAAAGTTTAATCAATACTCCCCCTTAGATTGTGCTCATTTTTCAACACATTTGGACTAGAGATATCATGCGTCCGAATTTTTTGCATAACAAGTCCAAACTTTAATAAATTTAATATAATGAATGCCTAAGGTTGTTCAAACATAATAGAAGAGATTAAAACAGATTTAGATCAATTTGAACAACAATAGAATACTTTTTGGTAACAAGTTATAGCTCATGCATTCAAATGTTTTCATAGAGTTTTCATAGAGTAACAATTCAAGAGCAAGTTATTCATTTACAGAAAACACACAGAAAACATCTATAGGATGCATATAAAAAAAATCATATGCAGAAAAAATTCATTATCTCATCACATAGCAGTTTTTCACACTCACATAGCAGTTTTTCACACATTTTGTCATCCTCATTTTTTCTCCCCCTTTTGTCATCAGTCAAAGATGGGGTCAATGAAAATGAGATTAACAATTTAACACATAAAGGAAGCTCTCATCACTGAGATTTCATCATTGAGCTTCACTATTACAGAAGATGCAAGAAAAATTCTGAAGAAGATTATAACATTAGATGCATAATTAAAAATTTAAGTAACTTAAAGCAGTAAATAGAATGGAAGAGATGCTTAGTCTTGTGATGTTGATGAAGAGGCTCTGCTAATCCCTTTCTTGATGGCCAAGTGCTTCACTCTTCCTTGGCTGAATGAAATGTGTGACGGTGAGACAATTTCAGCTTGAGCTACTTGGCTTCCTGCCTTTTGTGGTTCTTCTTCTTCTTCTTCTTGTTACGCCACTTGTCTCATCATCTCCTCCTTGGTCATCCCCATCATCACTGTCATTATCTTTGTCTTTCTTATCTTTCTCTTCGTCATCTTCCTCATTTCTATCTTGAGGCCTAGAGGGTCCTTCACCACTTTGAGTATTTCTCATTAGGATTTCCTCAATGTGTTTCACTCTACTCTCTAGTCCATCTAATTTTCCTAGAACCATTGGAGCAAATGATTCAAAGAACTTATACATCTTCTCCATTTCCTTGACTTGATTGTTCAAGGCTTCTTGGAATGCTTTGGCTATTATGGTGTCACCTCTAGTTATTCCTTCACCACTTGACTCATCTTCGGGTTTCTTCTTCAACTACCCTTCTTTTTGTTGGTGGTTGCTCCCCCTCACTTGAAGTGTCATGCTTTCTTTTTGTCTTCATTTCTCTTGCAAGGGTCTCTTCCTCATCTTCATCATCTTCATCCTCCTCCTTTTCCTCTTCTACACTTTCAGTCCTTTCCTTTCTTCCTAATCTTTTTGGAGAGGATCCTCTTTTTGTCTTCCATAATCCATCATCATCAAGGATAAGTTGCATTCTCTTAAGAGATTCATCAGTGTATATTTCTCCACTTTTAAAAGCTTGTCCTCTTCCTGGAAGTTTAATCTTAAAATGCTTAAAGATCTTGGTTAACAGTCTTCCATAGGGGAATGCCTTGGTTACTGTTTTTCTAGCAGTAATCATGTGTCTTAAGGCTATATATCCAAAGTTGAATTTCCTCTGTTCATGCTGGGCCAACATTAATACCATATGCATATTCCCTACTGATGATTTATGTCCAAAGTTAGGAACTATCATAGTAGTTACCATGTGATGCAATACCCTACCTCTAGCATCCAAATTCTTGATTTCCCTCTCTTTTATAGATCTAAACTCTCTTCCATTTGTAAATGCTTGTTCAAATCTATCATATGTAAAGAGTTGACGATCATAGCAACGCATTGAGGGTGCATAATATTTAGCTCCACTTGTCACTTACCCCACAAATTTGCATTAATCGGATCTTCACTTAATTCAATATCAACTTGGGATACTCTAGTTGAATACCATTGTATCCTATCATCCCCAACAATCTCAGTTCTTTCTTCCTTTAGGTTTGCATAGAATTCATATACCAAGGTGGGATAAAAATCTTCATTAATAAACAACAAACTACTCCATCCAACATCATGGAAACAAGACAAAACCATATCCATACTAGATAGTTTATCAACATCCACCTTATATCCAGAATAATCTTTCTACTATTCTTATTCCATTCATCAAATTCATGAGTAGATTTGATAGAGATAAACCTGTCAACTCCAGATTGTGTTTGAGGAATGCGAATCCTTCTTGGTTGATTGAGGATTGGGTCTCCATTTCCTTCCTTAGCCTTTCCTTTTCCTTTTTCAACATTGGGTTTCTTTGTTCTCACCATGATGTTTTCTCTTGAGAAGGGTTTGTTTTCTGTATGAAATTAGGGCTTAGAAGTTTAAAAATGAACGCAAATTGGGATGAGACTGTGTGAATTTGAAGAGATTTTGATTCGGACGTGAATGGGTATGAGAGGTTTTGAAAGGATTTAAAATTCGGAAGTTATAATGTTTGGAAGAAACCGTTCGATTTTCATTTAAATAGATGCATCCGCAAAATTCGGACGACCGAATTTTAGGTCTGCGTCCGAATTTTCGGTCGAAAGTTTCTGTCTCTTTGATTCAGAAAATTCGGTCGACCGAATTTTCTGTCCTGCGTCCGAATTTTTGATCAATAAATCTCTGTTTTCATCACAACATTAATACACACATTAGTCATTGAATTTTGAAATTCCTAAGAGTCTTCTTAGGTGATTAAACCTTTCCTCAGCCAAAGGCTTTGTAAATATGTCAACAATTTGATCATTTGTGTTTACATGTTCTAAGCATATATCTTTCTTAATCACATGATCACGAATGAAATGATGTTTTATTTCTATATGCTTTGTCCTAGAATGTTGAATGGGATTAATGCTCAAATTGATGGCACTAGTGTTATCACATAGTATAGGCACACACGTAAATTTAAGACCATAATCAAGTAAAGTATGTTGCATCCATAATAATTGTGCACAACAACTTCCTGCAGCTATGTATTCGACTTCAAATTTGTGGATAAAGATACACAAGCCTGCTTTTTACTAAACCAAGACACTAGACAACTACCAAGAAATTGACAATGACCACTTGTACTTTTACGCTCAACTTTACATCCAGAGCATAGTCGAGCATCGAATATCCAATAAGTTCAAAAGATGAAGTTTTAGAAAACCAAAGACCATAGTCATATGTGTCAATCAAATAACGAAATATTCGTTTGATGAGAAATTAGATGAGATTCTTTAGGACATGATTGGAATCTAGCACACAAGCAAACGAGCAAACATAATATCTCGGTCTACTAGCGAGTGAGATAGAGTAAACTTCCAATCATACCTCTATACAATTTCTCATCAATACTTTTACCTTTCTCATCTTTGTCAAGTTTAGTTGATGAACTCATAGGAGTACTTATTCCTTTTGCTTGATTCATTCCAAATCTTTTCAATAGCTCCTTAGTATATTTTTCTTGATTGATGAAGACTCCATCCTTGGTTTGCTTAATTTGTAGTCCAAGGAAGAAACTTAGTTCTCCCATCATGCTCATCTCAAATTCATTTTGCATAGTTTTAGCAAACTCTTCACAAAGAGAAATATTAGTAGAACCAAAAATAATATCATCAACATAGATTTGTACAAGCAAAATATCATTTTTTAGAAGATGTTTTAATAAAAAGAGTTGTGTCTACTTTTCCTTTAGTAAAACCTTTTGTGAGAAGAAAACCACTTAATCTTTCATACCAAGATCTTGGAGCTTGTTTCAGTCCATATAGAGCTTTGGTTAGCTTATACACATAATTTGGAAATTTTTCATGGATAAAACCAGGAGGTTGTTCTACATAAACCTCTTCTTCAATAAAACCATTTAGGAAAGCACTTTTAACATCCTTTTGAAAAAGTTTAAAACCTTTAAAGCAAGCAAATGCTAAAAGTATTCTTATAGATTCTAATCAAGCTCATTTGGAGCAAAGGTCTCATCATAGTCAATGCCTTCTTCTTGGTTGAAACCTTGAGCAACAAGTCTAGCTTTATTTCTAACTACTTCTCCTAGTTCATTTAACTTATTTCTAAAAACCCATTTTGTACCAATAACAGAATGATCATGAGGTCTAGGAACAAGAGACCAAACTTTATTTCTTTCAAATTGATTTAGCTCTTCTTCCATAGCAATAATCCAGAAATTATCACACAATGCATCATCAATATTTTTTTGGTTCAATATGAGATAAAAAGAGCGAAGTTATCAATAAAGTACCGCCTTGTTTTTACCCCCTTGAGAGACATCACCAATGATTTGCTCCTTAGGATGACCTTTTGCATATGTGATATCTTTTGGAAGTTCTTGATCATTTCTTGATTGACCATCTTGTTCTTGCTCCATTATTTCTTCTTCTTTGGCATGATCTTCCATTGTGGGTGCTTGGTGTTGAGTATGATTTTCAACCATTGATGTACCTGTGTCATCTTCATTTCCTCTTTGAAGATAAATGTTAGATTCATCAAAGGTTACATGAATAGTTTCTTCAACACACAATGTTCTTTTTATTATAAACTCTATATGCCTTTTTTATTTGATGAATAACCAAGAAAAATTCCTTCATCCGATTTTCTATCAAACTTCCCAAGATAGTTGCTAGTGTTTAAAATGAAACATTTACAACCAAAAAACTTTGAAATAGACAATTGATGGAGTTTTGTCAAATAGAAGTTCAAAAGGTGTTTTTTCTTATAAAAGGTCTTAGTAAAACTACGTTCATGATATAACAAAGTCTGTATTAATAGCTTCAGCCCAAAAAATACTTTGGTAATGAGTTTTCACAAAGCATTGATCTAGCCATTTCTTGTAAGGTTCTGTTTTTCCTTTCAACAACACCATTTTGTTGAGGTGTTTTGGCAGTTGAGAAATTGTGAGTAATACCATATTCATCACAAAAATTTTGTAAAGTCTTGATTACAAAATTCTCTTCCATTATCACTTCTAATAGAAATCAGTTTGCAATCAAGAGAGGTTTGAACCTTTTTGAAGAGTTTTGAAAATTCATGAAATGTTTCATCTTTTTGTGCTAAGAAGATTACCCATGTAAATCTTGAAAAATCATCAACAATCACATAAGCATAGCTTTTACCACCAAGACTAGTAGTCCTCATAGGTCCAAATAAATCCATATGAATTAGTTCAAGAGGTTTTGTGGTAGAGACCATTTTCTTTGGTTTAAAAGATGTTTTTGATTGTTTTCCATATTGACAAGCATCACAGAGGTGAGTTTTATCAAAATGCAATTTAGGTAATCCTCTCACCAACTCTTGTGTAGAAAGTTTGTTTAATAAATCCATGCTTACATGTCCTAATCTTCTATGCCATAAAAATCCATCATTGTCATGAATGGCAAGACATTTAATATCATTTGTAATAAGCTCATCAAGATACAACACATATACATTACCAACTCTTTTAACAACAAAGATAGTTTTGTTACTTGCATTGTCAAGAATAGTACAAGTATCACATTTAAACTCTACTTTGCATCCATTATCACATAATTGACTAATACTTAGTAAATTATACTTTAAATATTCAATAAGTAATACTTTCTTGATAAGAGGAAAAGAACCTTTACCAATGTTACCTATTCCAAGTATTTTCCCTTTCTTCTTATCTCCAAATGTGACAAAACCTTCACTTGTAGTTTGAAGTTCACTAACAAGTGATGCATTTCAAAGTCATGTGCCTTGAGCATCCACTGTCAAGGAACCATTTAGTGGCACTTGATCTTGAGGCAAATTGTACCTATACCAAATTTGAAAGGGTGATTTTTGGTACCCATATTTTCTTGGGTCCAAGGGGGTTAGTAAAAGTTTCTTTGACTTTCCAAATGGTTTTAACACCACTTTCTACTTTTCTTTTGACAAAACATCTAGAAACCTTGTGTCCATGTTTACCACAATAAGTGCAGCAAATATGTGATCTAGAATGATAAGATTCTTTAACAAAAGATTTTCTCTGTTTTGGAGCGAGAATAATCATGAGTAAAACCAAGACCATGTTTTACAAATGAAGGTCTTTGATAACCAAGTAATTTATTCAAATTTTCCCTTCCATTTGTAAATCTCTCAATGCATAAAGTTAGATCATTAACTCTCTTTTTTAGAAGTTCATGATCTTTTATCATTGACTCAAGAGAAATAATTCTAGTGCAAAGCTTTTTGTTTTCAAAAGATATGTTTTGTATAGTTGTATTCAAAACTTCTTTTTCAATAGCAATGCAACTAATGGTTTCAAGAAGTTTTCCATTTTCAACACATAATTTTGAATTCTCATTGGATAAATCATTTATTTTGAGTTTCATATCCTTATTTCTTTTTGAAGCCTTTTTTAATTCTTCATATAACTCAACAATAAGATCACTGGAATCAATATCATCATCATATATATTTGAGATAGAGGGTGAAGATTGTACCTCATCATCAATGGCCATGAAGCATATGTTGGCCTTTCCTTCACTTTCATCCTCACTTTCCTGTTGATCCCATGTTCCAGCTAGTCCTTTTCCTTTCTTGGCGATTTCTTTTCGTTTTTGCTTTCTCTTTCCCTTTCCAACACTCGGGGACAGATCAGCAATAAGATACTCGAGTACTCTTGCATTCAAAGCATTGAGGTTTATATGATGAAGATTGTCCACTCTTCTTGATTGGCTTTCTTCCTTTCTTGAGAAATTCCTTTTTGTAGAATCTCTTGAATTTCTTCACAGCCATTGCAATTTCTTCTTCTCCACTGTTTCCTCCTTCTTCTTCACTTGAAGATTGTTCTTGTTCACTCAAGTTGTTTGAGGCATTAAGCACTACTCCTTTTCTTCCCTTTTCTTCATCCTCCTTGTCATTTAGCCGTTTCATCTTCATTTCATGAGTCAGTAGAGATCCAATGAGCTCTTCAAGTGGAAGAGTCTTCAAATCCTTGGATTCCTCAATGGCGAGTGTTTTAGGCTGCCAGGATTTTGGTAGAGCATCTAAAATCTTTCTGTTTTGCTCTCCCATAGTGTAGCTTTTACCATAAGCTTTTAAGCCATTGAAAATGTTAGTAGATCTTGTAAACATATCACTAATATTTTCACCTTGTTTCATGGTAAACAATTCATAATCTCTAACTAGCATGGCAAGTTTAGATTCTTTAACTTGATTAGTTCCTTCATGTGTAATTTGAAGTAATCTCCACATGTCATGAGCAGAATCACATCCACTAACTCTATTATATTCAGTAACATCTAAAGCACAACTTAATATATTCATGGCTTGATAATTTAAAGTCATTTTCTTAGAATCATGCTCATCAAATTCATCTGTGGACTTGGGTACTGAGGTTATTCCATCAGCACTCATTTTCATTGGGACATAAGTACCTTTCTCAATTATGTTCCACAAATCAAAATTAATAGAACAAATATAAATTTTAACTCTAGATTTCCAGAAAGTGTAATTTGTTCCATTAAACAAAGGTGGTCTATTTGTGGAAGATCCTTCTAGGTAAGGTAGGTTTGACATATTAGCCATAGGATCTTTGTCTTCTAGGTTGTTAAACCACACACAGAAGTTCTAGCTCTGATACCAATTGAAATACCTAAGAGGGGGGGTGAATTAGGTATTTAGCTAATTTTCGCAAACTTAAACCTTTTAAGCGTTTAGACCAAGAACAAGTTATGTAAGCTAATTATAGATAATTGATAGCAAAACAATAATGAAAGCAATAGAAAAGAACTCAAACAATTTATAGTGGTTCGATCCTCAAGATCTACGTCCACTACCTTAAGCTCACACTTAAGGATTTCAACAAATCTACTAATTGCTCAGGTTTACAAATTACAAGAGAGGTTCACCACACTTTGGTTTTACACTCACAACCTCTTCTAGTAATTTCTTACAATACAAGGCTCACCAACCTATGGTTTTATATCTCTAACAACCTTGAATCACAACTTCAAGGATCACCCTTATCTAAAGGGTTTTATGTTATCAAGATAACCTTGCTAGAGCTAGTAGATCAACACAATTGAATAAGTAAAGGAGAGTGTGTAGAAGTTACCACTTGATGGTAGATATTACACAAATTTGCACCTTCACACTTTGATGTCTTTGGATGGATCAATTGAATGCACAAGACATAAGAGAGCTTAAGAAATGTTTGCTAAATGCTTTTGAATGCTTGGAGTTTTCAAGATTTCAAGAGTTACAAAAATTTGCATGTTTATGTCTTTTATAGAATTTGAAAATCTGTTAAAACGTTCATAAAACGGCTAGTAACGGCTAGTTTCAGAAAATTCGGACGACCGAATTTCTTGGCTGCGTCCGAATCTTCGTCCGAATTTCTCTGGATGAATAGTAACCATGCTGAGAACAAAAATTCGGACGACCGAATTTTTTTGCTGCGTCCGAATCTTCTTCCGAATTTCTCTGGAAGAACAGTGACCATGCTGAAGGCCAAAAATTCGGACGACCGAATTTTTTGGCTGCGTCCGAATCTTCTTCCGAATTTCTCTGGAAGAATAGTAGCAAACTTTTGCTACAAAATTCGGACGATCGAATTTTTTGAAAGCATTTTCAAACTTTGTAAAATCATTTGAAATATAACTTCAATGAGTTTGAAAAACATTTGATATATATAGAAAACTTTATTAACTATATTTAAGCTTGAAAAACATGAACATATGAAGTTTATAAACATATCTTATAGAAAGATTCATTCAAAGCCTTTTAAGATCATAAGACTATTTTTATGCTCTCTTATGCATTCAATGATAACCAAGACATGCAAGTGTAGAGTTTACATAACAATTTACCTAAAAGTTAAATGCACTCTACACTTCAAGTCTTCAATGCTTTTTGATCATCTTTAGAACAACATTCTTCAAACTTCAAATACTTGCTTAAATGAAGTTGTTCTTGAATTTTTGCTTCAAAGCAATGAGACTTCATACTTCTCAAATTACAGAACCTATCACACAATAATCAAACATTTTAGTCCTCATCAATATTTGTCATTAATCAAAACTATATAATTTGCCCTTAGGGCTAACACCACTTGTTGGGAATTTCGGGTAATAATTTCCTATAAGGTAAACTTCTAGTGAATTGAAAAATACAAAATACTACAAAGATACCCAACAAATAATATTGAATACGATAGTAAAAAAATAATAACAAAAAATAAATACGAAATAAAAGATATAAGGAAAGAATACACCTGGAAAAATAGAGTTCAGCAAAATTTGCCTAATCTCCGAGTACCACTCAAGCAGCCCGCTTTTATTTAATATGGGAGAAGAATATATAACTTGGGATGTTTACAAATGAGGGAGGGGGCTTCCTTTTATAGTTGTAAGGAAGTCCTCCCTTACATAAATTTTCCCATGTAAGATTGTGCCACAAACAACATGAGCCTTGTGTTGAAGATATTGAGGGAACATTAGAAAGGCTAGCATTCCAGGTTTCGGGCTTTGTGTAGATTTCAGTGATTATGCAAATGAGGATGAATTCATTCTTTTTTTTCTTTTTTGGTAGAGGATGAATTCATTCTAGTGTGGGCAAAGTGCACTAACCCCGCGGCTTCCCCATCAAAAAAATATATAATAGTGTACTTTAATCTACTCTATTTTATTACATAACAGTTTTAAAAATGATTAAAGTATTTTCTAATTTCATTATATTAAGTTTCCAGCGCATGTTTAAGCTTTCATTAGAAGGACCTCCTAGTAAAGAGGCCTTCTGACCCCAAATATTTTATTTTGATGAATAAAATTGTGTTATTTAAAAAATCGGCATATAACATTATTTAAATTTTTTAAAGAGTAAGAATTAAGTTACAGTTTTGTCCTTTTAGTTAAGTTACTTAGTTCTTTTCTTTAGAACTATGTTTAAACTTTTAATTGAAGGCCTTCCTTTTAGAAATGCCTCCTGGCCCTGAATATTTTATTTTGATCAATAAAATAGTGATTTTTTTTAATAAAAGGTTTCCAGCATATAACATTATTTAAAATTTTAAAGCACATAAATTAAGTTACCTTTTATCCTTTTAGTTACGTTATTATGTTTTGGTGTAAAGGTAATGTAATCATCAATTGAAGAAAGAAGAAATTCTTGAGGTGTAATTCTTTCATAAAAGGAAATATTGCAGTTTGTCAAACTGAATAAAATTCTCATGTTCACATCAATCTGTCAAAGCATTGAGTTTGATGCTCAGTGGGTAGAATGGACGCTTCATTTCATTTCACTTTCATGTTGGCTGTCATATGCTAAAAAAATACTCCCCCTCTGTTTCTTAGTAAATGTTATAATTGCTTCTTTCGCGGTATTAAGACGTTGATGAATTTTATGGAGGAATAAAATAAAATTGTCAAAATGTCTCTAATTAGGACTGATAGAGAAACTTATACTTCCTATGCTTCAATTCAAGTGTTAATTTAGAAAATTTCACACATGTTATTAATATACAGATTAAACGGACAAACGTACCCCTAATTAAATATTCTCTCTCCTCATAAAAAACTATAACATAAAAAATTACATCATTTACTATAGGAATTCCATTGCTTCATTACGAGAGTATATATTGTATTTTGGAAAGTTAATGTATTTAATATGTGATTTCAATTAGGGGTAGAATAGAAAAAAAATCATAAATATTTTCTATATTTAAAAAATAAGACAATTGATCTGAAACAGGCTAAGCAAGAATTAGATCCCTTATTGTGAAACCAAGAAAGTATCCAACTTGGACTTTTTGGAAGAAAACTAGGAACTTCATTATATAAATGACTCAGGAATAATAATAATAACTATATTCTTGGACTCGACCAGAGAGCATGTCCAGCAAGGGAGTCATTGCTCTCCTACTTCTCCTCTTAATTTCGGATCAGCGAATCACTTCGGCCGCACCAGATGCAGGTGAGTGCAACGTATTCATTCTTTTCCTATTAATTTCTGAAGCCTTAGTATCGTTTCTACAACATTCATTGTGTGTTCTGTTTTTTGACAATTGCAAAGCTCATGGACCTGTTACTCAACCTGGTCGTCCGTGTCGATCATGTCCACGCATCCCTCCTCGACGTACCTTGTTAACAAAATGGTACCCTAGAGAGGAGAGGGAAGACAACGGAGACCAGAAGCTAGGCAGCCTGATGGTATAGAGAATATGCTTGGTTTGAAGAACGTGCAAGATACTATTACTCTATTCTGTCTTTTCATATTGTTTAGAGAGATCTTAATAGAGTTTAAACGTGAGTTTCTTAAAGAAAATATTATATTATAATTTTCATGTTCAATAAAAAATTAATATAAAGTGGATCTTTATATTTATGTTCAACTTGAGAAAAGGTATTTTCCTGTGATGGTATCATTTTGATGTCAATTTTCTGTAAATCTACTTAACTTCTTGATGGAATCCTCTTCTGTTCGAATTGCAACCGGAAGTGTGTGAAGATTTCATTGTCGTTCCGTGCTTCACGGAAGGAAACGGCTGGACGGAGGAGGAGGGTTCATATTAAAATTTGACTTGGCAATGGGGTTGAATAATTGCATATGAGTTGTAAAATATTATTGGTTGCTGCACCACCCCACTCTGTGCATTGAAAATTTTCTTGTTCGCGAGCGGGAACTTCCCACTAACAAGGGACTTCTAGAATAAATGTCAACTAAGTTTAGCTATAATTTTTGTCGTGTTTTTACTTTGTTTATCCAAAATTCAATATTTATATTTTCATTTTGAGATATTCAAAATTTATTTTAATTTTTAAAATATTCCCTCTGCTCTAAATTTAATGTCTTTTTTGACATAATCACATAATAGAAAAGTATTTGACTTCAATCAAGTTACCATATTATTTTTACTAATTAAAAAATTAGTGGCAGAACCATGTATTAATGGTGTTTTATGCCCTTAAAGCAAGATGAAGGTTAATCGAGAGGCCATGTGTCAATAAAGCATTTATGTAATATTTTTAAATTAAAGGAGTTAGTCGTAAAATTTGAATAAAAACTATTATCATCGAAGGAAAAAAGATATATTCAACTGCACAAATCCTAAAATGTGGACTTTCAATTCAAACCAAAAGGAGTAACATATTTTCTAAACATCCACATTAACCTCTTTATATCAAAGCATAAGTACCATATTTATTGCCCGCATGGGCAGCTCAGCTGGTCACAGATGGTGAAGTTTGGAACCATGACCAAGGATCGAATCCCACCAGCGGCAGCGTGGGAGTTACCTTCAAAGTGAAGGGACTCCTTGTGCGCAGCGGGTAAAAGTCTAGCCTCTGTGATTGGCTGAGTCACCATGATTTACATCCTCCAAGATACCCTGTCGGGCCGGGGTCTTGGGGGCCCTTTGGGTTGGGGATTCAACCTTTATGGAACCATAAGTACCATATTTACACATGAATCCATAACCAACCTCATCTATAACTCATATAAGTAATATGATAACTCATAAAATTTGTATGAAATAAAAAACAATGAGAGATATCACAGTAAAAGAACTCATAGAAGTAGTGAATATTCCTTTCTTTTTTGTAAGAAATTTCATTATTAACTTAATAACATATTAGTGAACTCTCAATATTTGCTCTGCTACTATATCTAAGTTTACACACAATGAAAACGTATCATATTTTAAATTTAAGTGAAAAATTGCATACGATGTACTTGGAACAATAATATAAAAGGAGAGAAGAGGATGGAGAGAAAGAAGAGGGAAATAACTCAAGATTATAAACTGAAATCTCTTAAAAATCTCAACTCATATAACCCCTATGTATAAACTTGCAATACTAGAGCTTATAAAAACCTAAACTATACTAAGGAAAGGAAATTAAGATAAGTTAAGAGTAGTACTTTAGAAGTCAAGATCTTTTTAGAAAATTGACAAACCATAGACATCTACTTATTTTAGTAATTTCATAACATTCCCCCTTGGATGTCTATAACATAAAGAATATGCATCGTTAAAATTATATTAGAGAAAAAAATACCATGTGGGAGAAAACGTGTAGTGAAATAAAAACAGTATACTATTCGTTATGTAAAGTTTATGCTCTTCCTATTGAGAAGATCGCTTTAGATCTTTAAGTTGCCACATATCAGTTTTATACACCAAATTCTTAAATATTGCAGTTGGGAATGCCTTAGTGAATAAATTTGCCAAATTATCATATGATCGAATTGATCAAATTTGTTGCTTATCAATTTCACCATTCTTTTGAACTCAAGGGTGAAAAATAATTTTAGGCGAAATATGTTTTATCCAATCTCATTTAATACATACTCCTTTTAGCTTAACTATGCAAGCAGCATTATCTTCAAATAAAATTGTTAGAACCTCTTTCTTAGAGAACAAATTATAATTTTCTCAGATATAATGAACCAATGTTCTTAACCACACATATGTTCTGCTTGTCGTTGCCAAATATTGTTTAGTAGCATGTGTTATGTGTGTTTTCTATGCCCTTAATTTTATCACAATCTTCAATAATTTGCACACAAACACAAGGCAAGTGCACCTATTGTTATGATTAGTATAATGGCAAGTAAATTTAAATGTTTTATCCACGGGGCAAGTCCCTTGGTTAATTTGTTTCCCCTTTTTATATTTGATGAAATTCCAATCATAGAACTCACTCTATCTTCATATGAAAGCTCTCAACCTTTAGATTAATTAGTTGGAATCTTTTTCTAACTAATTTAACCTAAGAATTCATTTAGAAGTGTGAATTCCCAATTAGATCTCTGTAATTACCAAGAAAGTGTCCCTTTCTTATGTTTGGTGAAATTCCTATATTAGGACTCTCTCTATCTCTAGGTAAGAGTCCTCTACCCTTAGATTAATTAGTTGAAATCTCTTTCTAATTAATTTAACCTAAGAGTGCATTTAGATTAGTGAATTTCCAATCAGATTTCTCTAATTACCAAGAAGATGTTGAGGTTTCTATCTCTAGTCACCTAAATCATCATCATTATTTGTGTATGGTCTATTTCACCATTCCTTTCCCAAGTCCAAGTGAAAAATTCAAGACTATGAATCAATTATTAGCTAAATCAATTCAACCAATTGAACTTGGATTGACATAAATTTAGCATTCTGAAAAACTTCCGAATGTCCTCTATAATTTACTAGAAGATCACTTTAGCATTTGAAATATCTATAGAGGTCAAAATCCTATTGAAAATTCTCTATCATGTTGTTTTACTCTGCATTTTTCTATTTCTTCATTGTGTAAAATCTCCTTGTTTGCTTCATTCTATTCCAAATCTTCTATAAACTCACCTAAAGCAAAGAAGAAAGAAAGGGAGTATAAATGGTGATTGAAACACCAAAATTCAACAAAAATTTAATCTCAAAATGATCATTATATGAAGCACAAGTATGGAATATCAAACTCCCCCAAACTTAGACATTGTGATGTGAAATTTGCAAGTGCACAAATGTTAAACAAGTAATAAAGTAGTGAGTACAAGTCGTCCCAACGAGGATTGCTACCTAACTGCAAAATTCCTTTACTTATAACCCAACTTAAACCAAAATAAATGTGATTTTATTTAATAATCTAATTACCAATAAAAATAACTAACAATAACAATAAACACAAAAATCAATAATTATATTAATTAAAAATCAATGGCAATGAATAGACTAAGACACTCCAAATCCAGCTTACTCCTCTTATGACAAATAATTAATTTCTTTAAATTAATTCTCAATTTCGTTAATGGTAGAATTCCCAATTATAAGCTAGACCCAATCTCTTAGTGAAAAACTCCTAACTTTAATTAATAAATCAACCGTATCTCTACGTGATTTTAATTATCAAAGCCGCAAACACCTCTATGGAATTCCTTAGCTTTTGTTTCCTACTCACTAGAAACCACACAAAGAAACCGAATCTATCTCTAGTCAGTTTTACGATGTGTTGTTATTAACATGATCCAATTTAAACTAGTACTGCTCAGCCACTAGAATAAATTTAAAGGCATGCAAAAATTGGCCAGAAAATTGCAAGCATTAAGAACAATAATAAAAATTAACCAAAATCGATATTAAAGAAACAATCTTTAAATGAAATAAATTAAATTCATTAAAGTTTTAGCCTTCATCGAGGTCTTAGTCACAAAAGATTTATCTATTCATAATTTGAATATTCAAAGCTATAAATTTAATTAACATAAACAATATAAAAGAATAAAGAAAACAAAACAAGAGAATAGGAGATGACGAATCCCCTGTTTCTCAAGCTTGCTACCCAGATTTTTGCTTCCTCTTGCTGCCCGAATTTCTCCTATTATTGCTCAAAATTCTCCTCTCTTTGGCTGCCCGAATTCTTTCTCCTTCTTTCTTTCTGGATTTTTTTCTTCTTTTGGTCTCCTCCCCTCCCCTCCCTCTTTTTTCTCTGCCGCAAGCCTTCTTCTCTATATATAGGTGTGTATTAGGAATTTAAATCTAATTTGGATTCCAAATCCTAATCCAAATCAAAGTCAATTTTGGACTATTCATTTTCTTCTTTAAATTGAATCCTTATAAATCTTAGATTGGCATGATGAATTTTTATTTCCTTTCCTAGCCAATTCTTCTTTCATCTTTCCTTCTCTTGACATTACCATTTTACCTCTGCATAATAATTAGCAAAATTAGTTAATTAAAGTGTACTTTATAAATAAAATCATCTTAATTAATTCATTCTAAGTACATAAATATTTAATTCACCAAAACAAGTCAAAGTCATAAGATTTTTATCAATAGCCCTTAGATAAGTGAGAGATTAATTCTAAATAATGATTAAACAGTCATCCCCTTGTCTTATAATGAAAGCAAGAAGCCATGTGTGTGTGTTTCTAGCCAATGCAAATGCTCAACAATTATAGGAGTGAATTTCATATTATTGGCTAATGAATTGTCATCAAGAAAGCATAATAACTCATAAGCCCGGCATTCACAAAACCTCTCCACTAATACGGTAACTAAAATTTAACCTCGATTAGGTATGACTTTCATGCTTGTAACTTTATGCTCAGGTAAAGTTTAAGGTGCCAAACGAAAGGTAAGGAATTCAAAGTCAAAGAAATGAGAGTTAAAGAGAAAGGAATGAGACATAAAATAAAAGTAATAACCTTTATTAACCACAAGAAATATCATCATTCCCATACATTCAACGACAAACTCCCATTCTCTATAAAATCCCTACACTTTGGATTCAACCACTTGCACACATTATGCTTTAACCTATAACTTTTCCATCGTCACCCATATTTGTCAACCCATAAATTTAACCTCAATCATGACAAAATTCACAATAATAATAATAATGAAAACATATATACTTCTTGAAGGCATCAAGAAATGTAAGAATCCTTCTCAGCAATAGACAAATATATAATAATTTTTGTGTATTTTCCTTTTTTTTCAATTGAGGTATAATTTAATTCCCGATCATATAAGGTCATCTCAGCCCTTCTCTTTTGTTTTTCTTTCTACCCATAAAGCCTATTTTTCCTATCATCTTCCATTCCACCATTTGTTTCAATTTCCACAATACTCTTTGCTGACTTAAGGATAAAAATATATTTTGCTCTCGCAAAGAAGGGTTAAATATAAATAGTGGAGTTTAAAAATTGAAAGAAGGAAAAATCAAGAATATAGATTAGAAAATTTATGCATAAAGGTTTCAAGAAGGGTACTACAGATAAAATAAAAAAGGATGGCTACAAGGGCTCAATCGAGACAAAGAAGGCCTATTACCATCATTTCAAGATCAAACTAAGGTTGCTTATTCATTTCGCCTCAAGGCAAGTAAATGTGGATTCTAGGACAGAAATTTTATTGAATTCTAAGGCCAAAAAACACAAGATTCAAGTCCATAATTATCACAACAAAAGCAAAGGAGAATGTGCTTAAACAACGAATTTCATACAAGCAAAGAATACAAGGGGTGCTTACTAATCTAAGTTCAAGGTACTAGTTATGACATTTAGAATGCTTGTACAACTACTATTCGAGAAAAGATTAAACATGCAAGTCTTGAAATATGTTGAAGATTCTAAAAATAAAAATAAGTAAATTCAATAAAAAATCATGAAAATAACCAACACTACTAAAGCCAACTCCCCCACACTTAAGGCAACATTATCTGCAATGTTGGGAGATAGATAAATAAAAAACTGCATAAATAGAAATATAGTCAACTGAATCCAACAAAACAAAAGCTTAATTAAAAAAGTGATTGTAAACAACACAAAGAACACAAGAATCGACACCAAACAACCAAACACAAAAACGGTTAACAACATGGTTGTTTCGTACGTGAAGGTTAGGTGAGCCCATATGAGCAGCAAGCTGCACCTTCTATATACTACACATCAAAGAAAATGAAAGAAGGCTGGAAACAATGACATAATTAAAACTCAAGCTCAAAAACATAGTAATCAAATAAATAAATGGAAAAAAAAAGAAAAGAGAAAACTTCCCCCTTCATAGAGCCCAAACACTGCTCCGCTCTACCAAAACATAAACACCACAAAACATCGTACAACAAGCCTCAAACAAAAGAACAAAGTAACTACACAAAATAGAAACTAAAACAAGAGAAAAATATAGAAAGGAGGGATGTTGTTTCAGGAAGCTTACTCATCCCCTAAGTTAGGGGAACACGAACATGATCGTCCCAACTTCTTTCTCACTGTAGTATGATGAAGTTTGAGTCTATGTTTGCGTACCATTAAGGTTTCCTTTTCTGGATGATAGTTTCTACTACTTCATATGGGAGTGCTTTACTTACCAAAAATTGGCCAATCCACTTAGACTTAAATTTACTTGTGAACAACCTCTATCGCGAGTCATTTAATAAAACTTGCTCTCCCGACTTGAAATCTTGATTTTGGTCAATGTTTTGGTCTTGCTTCATTTTCACCTTTAATGAAGAATCTCTTGTATAATATTTTTCCTCATTTCCATTGGAACCTTTCACATCAGCCACAATCTCTTCTACTAGTTGATTCTTCTTCTTCTTTGCATCATTGCCTTGGTTTAAAGATGGATTCAAAAGTCTTTCTCCAATGTTTTCCGTAAAGAATTAGAGACATGAGCATCTATATCATCAATCTTACATAAGAATGATTAGGATTTGAAGAATATTTCAAATGTTTCAAAGCTTTAAGTACAATCTCCTCGTCTTCTACCCTAAGGGTCAGCTTTTCTTCAGTCACATTTATAGTGGCCTTAGCAGTAGCTAGAAACGGTCTTCCTAAGATCAAAGGAACCCTACACTCTCATCCATGTTGAGTATCACAAAGTCAACAGGAAATATGAATTTATCAATTTTTACTAGCACATTTTCAACAATACCCCTAGGATGTCTAACTGAACCATTTGCAAATTGAATACTCATCCTAGTAGGCTTTGGTTAATCATGGCCTAATTGTTTGAAACATTAAATGGCAGCAAGTTAATGCTAACGCGTAGGTCAGCCAATGATTTATCAAAAGAAAGACTACCAATAGTGCAAGGAGTAGTATAACTCTCTGGATCTTTTAGCTTTTGAGGTAGCTTTCCCTTACTTGAAGGATGGCAGAGCATTTCTCACTCAATGTTACCATTGAAAGCTCTCGAAGTCTCTTCTATTTCGAAAGGACATTCTTGAGAAACTTAGCATGTCTCGGTATTTGTGAAAGAATTTCAACAAAAGTTAAGTTAATGTGCAATTGTTTGTATAGTTCAAGATATTTACTGAGTTTCTCATCCTTTCTATCTCTTAGAAGTACAGTGGGGTATGGAATTATAGGCTTGTACTCCGAAAACATCTTCTTCGTATGCTCTTATTTCTTCTCAAGAACTATTTCTTTAACTTGATTTTTGCTTTCCCTCCATGCCTTGGGATTTCACCTTTCATTCCAAAGAATTCAATTTATTTTCACTTCCCAAAATCACCATATTCACATGTTCTCTCAGATTGGTCTCCTTATTGCGAGGTAAACTTCCCATTTGTCTTTCCAAAACAAGCTTCGCCAATTGGCCTATTTGAGTTTTCAAGTTGTGAATGGAAGCCTATTGGTTCCTCAAAGATGCTTCTTGATTTTGGAACTAGGTTTCGCTAGTCGCAATGAACTTTGTCATGAATTCTTCAAGGCTAGACTTTACCAGTTATTAAAGAGGTGGAAGAAGTAGATGTTGATAAGGAAGAGATGTTTGGGGTCGGAAGTTTGATGATACTTGAAAACCTGGAGAATATGTTGATCTTTGTTGCCCTTGACTGCTCCATGAGAAGTTTGAATGATTTTGCCACCCCAAATTATAAGTATTACTATAAGGATTGTTGGGTTGCCTTCCTTCTCCAACAAAATCCACATACTTCGTTGATGATGCATTGGAAGTTCCCATGGTTTAGCGCTCATGATTTGGATGACCACCTCCGTAAAAATCACAAGACATCATCACTTGGGAGGTTTGAGGTGGCAAACTCATGCTCTCAATCTTCTTGTTTAGGGCATCAAATTTAGCCTCCAAAGCCGTCATCATGTCTACATTGTGTATTCCACTAGGCTTGGCTTTCAATCTTGGATTCTCCCATTGTTATTTGTGTATTATCAACTCATAACCTGACATTTGCAAGATTACTTGCCCAATTAATTCTCCTAAGAGCACAATTTCTAGATCACCCTATTCAGCAGATCCATCTAGATACTGCAACTGAATATTTTTCTCATACTTTTGATGCTTACTGTATGTCGATTGACATTAGTATTGAACATCCTGTAGCACACGTTCACACATAAAATGGTTTTGCCGAGTCACGTATTAAGAGATTGCAATTAATTACTAGACCATTTTTAATGATAATAAATCGACCTATATCTGCTTGGGGTCATGTAATTTTGCATGCTGCAGCACTTGTGCGTATTAGGGCATCGAGTTATCATGAATGTTCTCCCTTGGAATTAGCCTTTGGCTTTAAACCTAATATCTATTATTTAAGAATTTTTAGATGTATGGTGTATGTTCTTATAACACCCAATCAGCGAACTAAAATGGGTCCCAAAGAAGATTGGGGATATATGTTTGATATGACTATTCCTTTATAATAAGGTATGTTAAACCTATAACAGAAGATGTATTTATGGAAAGATTTTGTGATTGAAATTTTGATGAGTCTATGTTCCGCAAGTTAGGGGAGAAAATAAACCAAAAGAAAAAGACCTTGTTTGGACAACATCTTTGAACTATCTAGAGCCGCACACAAGCGTGAGTGAACTTGAAGTTCAAAAGATAACAAATCAATTGCTAGATGCTTTTGCTAACTCTATAAGGGTAACAAAATTGCATCTACCAGTTGTACATGATTCTATTAAGGTTGAAGTCACAAAAGAATGAAATCCAATATATTAAGCTGTTGAATTGAAACTACGCCAGAAGTGTAGTCGACCTCTGTTGTGTTGTTTTCTATGTCTTATACTGAATTCTATTTCAATCTTCAACAATTTACACACAAACAAAAGACAAGTACACCTATCATTATTATTAGTATAATGACAAGTAAATTTAAATGTCGTATCCACGTGGATGGTCTAATATCTTTACTCACTTTTCACTCCATTGCTTAGCCTATGAAATTTCACTTTTCACGTGGATGGTCTAAAAGTTGTATTCATGATCTTAGATTTCCATAGAGATTTGAATTACCTCAATTGGACATCTAAAACTCAAGATATGGTCATTCTACTAAAATGTATCAAAATTGGGACAAAATCCCGGACAGGTGATTTTGCGACATAAGCAGGGTGGTAAAACGAACGTGGATTGACATAAATTTTACCATTATGAAAACTTTAGAATAT
Source organism: Rauvolfia tetraphylla (assembly GCA_030512225.1). NCBI lineage: Eukaryota > Viridiplantae > Streptophyta > Magnoliopsida > Gentianales > Apocynaceae > Rauvolfia > Rauvolfia tetraphylla. The sequence continues at coordinate 2,178,871 of JAJQKT010000053.1, forward strand.
CCTCTACAATTTTCTAGAAGATCACTTTTGCATTTGAATCTCTATGGAGGTCAGAATCCCACTTAAAAATCCTCTATTTTGCTATGCATTTCTCTGTTTTCTTCATTCTGTAAAATCTTCTTATTTGCTTCATTCTATTCCAAATCTTCAATAAACTCACCTAAAGCAAATAAGAGATAAGGGATGTGTAAATGCTGATTGAAACACCAAAATTTAACAGAAATTTAAACTCAAAATGATCATTATATGAAGCACAAATATAGAATATCAAACTCCCTCACACTTAGACATTGCATGTCCCCAAACAATACTACTGAACAACTACGAAATTTGAACAATAATCTACAAGAAATATAAAATATTTTAAAGCATTCAAAAGGGTTCAAAACAGAGAGAGCATTACTTCTTGAGAAATCATGATCAATCTACACAATCAATCTAAAAGTCATCCCAAATATCCATCACAAAGATTAAACAATCATCCCCTTGTCTTATAATGAAAGCAAGAAGCCGTGTGTGTGTGTTTCTGGCCAATGCAAATGCTCAACAATTATAGGAGTGAATTTCATATTATTGGCCAATGAATTCTCTTCAAGAAAGCATAATAACCCATAAGCCGGGCATTCACAAAACCTCTCCACTAATACGGTAACCAAAATTTAACCTCGATTAGGTAGGACTTTCATTCTTGTAACTTTAGGCCCAAGAAAAGTATAAGGTGCCAAACAAAAGGTAAGGAATTTAAAGTCAAAGAAATGAGAGCTAAAGAGAAAGGAATGAGGCATAAAACAAAAGTAATAACCCTTATTAGCCACAAGGAATATTACCATTCTCATACATTCAACCACAAACTCCCATTCGCTACAAAATCTCCTCAATTTGGATTCAACCACTTGCATACATTATGCTTCAACCCACAACTTTTTCATCATCACCAATCTTCGTCAACCCATAAATTTAACCTCAATCATGGAAAAATTCATAATAACAATAATGAAAACATATATACTTCTAGAAGACATCAAGAAATGTAAAGATCCATCTCAGTAATAGATAAATATATAACAATTTTTTTTCTTTCTTTTTTCTTCCCTTTTTTCCGATTGAGGTATAATTCAATTCCAACCATATAAAGTCATCCTTTTTTTAATATATCCATACAGTCTATTTTTCCTATCATCTTCCATTGTTCATAATTTCACAATACTCTTTTCTGACTTAAGGGTAAAAATACATTTATCTCTCGCAAAGAAGGGTTAAATATAAAGAGTGTAATTTAAATTTTGAAAGAAGGAAATATCAAAAGTATATATTGAAAAATTTATGCACAAAGGTTTCAAGAAAGGGTACTATAGATAAAATAAAAAATGATGGCTAGAAAAGTTCAATCGGTACAAAAAGGCCTATTACCATCATTTCAAGATCAAACTAAGGTTACTTACTCATTTTACCTCAAGGCAAGTGAATGCGGGTTCTATGACAAAAGTTATGTTGAATTCTAAAGCCAATAACACAAGATTCAAATCCATAATCGTCACAAATAAAGTTGTAGATCATGATCTTAGCTTTCCACAGAGCTTTGAATCACCTCAATTGGATATCTAGAACTCAAGCTATGGTCATTCTACCAAAATATGTCAAAACTGGGACAAAATCCAGAACAGGTGAATTTGCAACATAAGCAGGGTGGCCAAACAAACTTGGATTGACATAACTTTTACCGTTATAAAAGCTTTAGAATGTCCTCTCTAACTGTCTAGAAGATTACTTTTGCATTTGAAATCACTATTGAGGTCAAAATCCTACTTGACAATTCCCTATCATGTTGTCTTGCTCTGCATTTATTTATTTTCTTTATTGTGTAAAAACTCCTTGTTTGCTTCATTCTATTCTAAATCTTCAATAAACTCACCTGAAGTAAATAAGAGATAAAGGGAGTGTAAATGGTTATTGAAACACCAAAATTTTAACAGAAATTTAAGCTCAAAATGATCATTATATGAAGTACAAATATAGAATATCAACCTCTTGGTTCAAAAGATAGAAATCCTCAAAAGAAAAAAGGATCAAATGATCAAGGTGATCATATTGAAGAATCTGAGGAAAATAACCAATAGAAAATCAATAAAAGGACCAGGATTCTAGAAATAATATAGAGATCTCCATCAATTATATAACTTCTGGAGGAAGATGGAATCCAACGAAAATGATTGTTGATAACTCATTTGCTTACAATGTAGCACTTGATGTTTTGAAAAATAATGAATATCTTGAACCAACATCGAAATTGAACTCGCTTTCAAAACATGAAGTTTTTGGACCTGAGTCTGAAAACCTGAAGGTGTTAAGCCCATTGACTATAAATTGTATTTGAGAGACAACAAAATGAGAATAATGAAGTCATGTGATAGAAGGCATGACTAGTTGCACAAGGTTTTTTGTCAAGACCAAGTATCCATTATGATGAGACATATTCGCCTATAGTGAATACAATCGCATTCCAATACCTTGTGAATCTTGCAGTAAATGAACAAGTTAACATGCACTTAATAGATCTAGTGACTGCTTCTCTATATGGGAATATTGACAATGACATTTATATGAAATGCAGAATGATTCAACATGCCAACAATATGTAAATCTGGTTATCGTGGAGATTATTTCATTAAGTTACAACAATTTATTTTATGGATTAAAATAGTCTGGATGCTTATGGTTTAACGTCTTGGTGAAAGCTTATTGAAAGTGTTAGCCCTAAGGGCAAATCATGAGGTTTTAATTAAGTTTTGATTAATGACAAACATTGATGAGGACTAATCTATATGTTATTTGTGTGATAGGATTATTGGATTAAGAAGTATGAAGTCTCATTACCTTGAATCTAAAATGCAAGAACAACTCCAATATGTCAAAGTGTTTGAAGATTGAAGAGTTTGTTCAAGATTATTGAAGGCTTTGAAGACATGAAGTATAGGTTACATGTGCATAATATGTAAACTTTGTAAACCCTACACTCTTAAGCCTTGGAATCTATGAATTGCAATTGAGAGCACAAAACTTGATTTAAATGGTTTCAATGGTTTTGAACTTACCTAAATTATCAAGTTTTCATAAATGGTTTTTGCACTTAAAAGATCTTTAATGACTTAACTTTGAGGCTAAAATGTTTTCTAACTTGTTTGAATTGATTTGAATATGTTTTGACAAAGTTTAAAGAATTCGAATGTAAGTTCGGACTCAAGTTCAGACGCAGAATGAAAATTTGGTTGTCCGAATTTTACCTGCACTGTGAACAGTAACACAGTTCACGTGAACAGTACTGACTATTTTTCAGAGAAATTTGGACTCACGTTTGGACATACCTGGAAACATTTGGTCATCTAAATTTGAACAGTACTAGCAAACAGTAACACTGTTCACATGAACAGAATTTTTCAGAGAAATTAGATGCACGTTAGGACGCACAAAGAAAAATTCGGTCGCCAAAAGTTTGAATAGTACCAGTAAACAGTAACACTGTTTACGTGAACAGTACTTTTCAGAAAAAAGTTCGGACACACCTGGAAAAATTCGGTAGTTCGAATTTTGAACAGTGTCGTCCGAATTTTCTGAAACTAGTCGTTACTAGCCGTTTTATGACCGTTTTAACTGATTTTCAAAATCTATAAAAGACACAAACTCCAGATTTTTGAAAGAACTTTTGAACTTAAGAAATCCTTGAAGCTCTAACTTGTTTGACATCAAAATTATTTGAAAAGTCTCAAATTTCCTTGTGCTCAAAGGTTAAATTCATTATTCCAAAGGCAAGAAGTGAAGTGGTGCTAGTAATTATATTCATCCACCAAAAAGTGTTGGTAACATCCATTCTTCATTTTATTTTGTTTTCTACTTGCTCAATATAAGGTTATTTTGTGACGTAAAATTCTTTTGGTAAGGGTGAGCCATAGACTAGATTAATCAATGTTGTAGTGTAAAACCCGTGAGTGAGTGAGCCTTGGATTAGATTGGTCTTTAGGTTGTCTATAGATATAAAACTCTTTTGGAAGGGTGAGCCTTGTTTGCAGGATTGCAAAGGAGGTTGTTGGTGTAAAACTCTTGTTGGGTGAGTCTCTTGTGTAATTGCCTAAATTGAGCATAGAGTGGATTGGTTGAAATCCTTGAGTGTGGACTCAAGGTAGTGGATATAGATCTTGGAGAGATCGAACAACTATAAATCGTGTGTTCATTTTCTTATAGCTTTACTTGTTTACATGCTTGTGTTATTATTATTTGTTCATAGTTGTTGATTGATTGGTTTTAGTCTAATTGTTTGATGATCTTGTCTTAACCATCAAATCACATATAAACTTGAAGTTTGTGGATTTAAGAAGAGCTTTTATTAAGGCAAAGGATTTGCAAATAGGGAAAAGATTTTGATAATTAGCCAAAGACCTAATTCACCCCCCTCTTAGGTCTTTCAGAAAGCAGGATACAAAAATGATCCAATATATCCATATGTCTTCATTATGAAGTATATTTTACGATTTTTTATACTTGCAACATAAGTTGATGATATCAGTCTTATTGGAACTCCTAAATAGCTCCAAGAGATGGTGAATTATTTGAAATAGGAGTTTGAGATAAAAGATTTTGGAAGGAGCAAGTTCTGTCTTGGTTTACAATTTGAGCATTTGAAAGATAGATGTTTTATTCACTAATCAACATATAGGGCAAAAGTCCTAAAAAGATTTTATTTGGACAAAGTGCATCCATTGAGTATTTCAATAGTTATTAGACCACTAGATGTGAGTAAAGATCTTTTTTCACCTCAAGAAGATGGTAAATAACTAATTGGTCCTGATGTACCTTATCTTAGTGCAATTGGTGCATTGATGTATCTTGCGAATAATACAAGACCTTATGTATTATTTTCTAAGAACGTATTAGCAAGATATAGTTCTTCTTCTACAACACAACATTGGATTGGTGTTAAGCATGTCCTTAGATTTCTTCAAGGTAATATAGATCTTGAATTACTTTATTTGAATAAATTCAACCTGAAATTGATTGGTTATGCAGATGCTATATATTTTTCCGATTCACATAAAGTACATTCTCAAATTTGCTACATATTTACCTATGGTGGTACTGCTATTTCATGACATTCTGCAAAACAATGCACAATAGCTACCTCATCTAACCATTCTAAAATTATAGCCCTTCATGAGGCAAGTTGAGAATGTGTATGGTTAAAATCTATGATCTATTATATTCAAGAGAATTGTAGATTATCCTCTAAGAATGAAATTTCAACTCCCCTATATGAGTATAATGCAACTTGCATAGCTCTATTAAAAAGAGGATATATTCAAGGAGATAGGACAAAACACATATCACTGAAATTTTTCTTTGCTCATGAACTCTAGAAGAGTGGTGAAAATGAGGCGTAACAAATTGATCATATGATAATCTGACAAATCTATTCATTAAGACATTATCGACAACAACATTTGAGAAATTGATGAACAAAATAAGAATGCATCGGTTAAAGAATCTTAAAGGATTATCTCATCAGGGGGAGTAATAATAACATAAAGAGTAGTATTTTTTCTTTTACAAAAGTTTTTTCCACTGAATTTTTTACCTAGTAAGGGGAAGAATTATGAAATATTATGAATGTTCATTATTCTAAGAGATAATTCTTTTAAGTTATAGAATATGAAAGGTTAGGAGTTACAACAAAAGTTGTAACATCCATCCTTTATAGACCGCTATCCCCATTACTTCCATTATCTTAGAGAACATGTGAGATCATGAGAGATAATTATGTAAGTAATAGAAAATGTTACTAATGATCTATGATGAGAAGGGTCATTTTCTACTCTTTAAATAATAGCTTATAAGAGTATAGATGTATGCTGAAAATCTCTCAATAAAATTTTAGTTTATATATTTCTTGTGTTCTCTCTTTTTCTTTTACAATAGTTCAAAGTCTTCCGTGTTGTAATTTTATAATTAGTTTTTGTATTGTTACAACAAATCTTACACAATATTGGTAATTATACGACCTTTCATTGTTAACCATTCCTGAAAAAACTCATTAACCGTAACTTAAATGATGACCTCACCCCCAAATAAGAGGCAGTTAAACCTGTAAATAGTTACTTTAATCCAGAACAATGTTGAAGATGATCTAGTGTTTTGTGTTAAATTACAAACCTCATCTAAGCACAAGCTGTTGGAGACTAAGGTTGTTTCTATGTATAGTTAACACACATCTTATGTATGTGTGCAGAGCATGTGTTTTACTAACATGCCCAAACTGACTTCGCCCCTTTTAAGTTTAATCAATGGATGACAATACCATTTAAATAAGCACTTCATGTAAAAGCTAAAGTGCTTAAGGGGGAAATGTAACTTTTAAAGGTAAATACTTACAGATTCCTTGCATGCTTAAGGGAGAAGCTACTGGGTTTTGTATTGGCAAATATCTACGTTTTGTAACCAAGATTCAATAGGAAGAGTGGATAGTTCAATATTACGATCCATGTATTGATTTGACTAACTTTTTCTAGCATTCCACATGAAAACTAAAGTAAAAAGGAAGGCTTCCTTACAAATATAAAAGGAAGCCTCCTTCCTCTTCGTATAACATCCCAAAACGTAGCCTTGATTACTTCTTTAGGCTATTATTTTCTCTCTTCTATCTTCTAACAAAGTAATATTTGTGGTGTTCTAGGAGTAGGCAATATTAGCTGAACCACGTTAATTTCTTTGTGTACTTTTATTTATTTTAATAGCTATTGTTGGGTATTGTACTTTTAATTTTCCAAGAAAATTTTATCTAAGAAGGTTGGTATTTAAGCGGTCCGCCTATAACCATCCAATTTTTTATTAAATTTTTTTGGGGATAATTTTTGGTAGAATACTTAACCTACTTGGTGTTTTGATTTTCTTCCGCAACAATTGGTATCAAAGCCAATGGTTTTTTTAGTATGCTCCATGGTTGCAGCTTAGACTGATCTTCCACATCAGAAAGAAAACTCTTGGTTTATTGGCATTTTACATTTGTTGGCCATTAAATTTTTGGAGCAAAAATGGCAGAACCATCAAAGGCGATAGCATCCACTTTGTCAATTTTGTCAAGAACAGCAATGACAAATACAAGATTTACTGTGGAGATTTTTTATGGAACATGATATTTTGGCATGTGGTAGGGTGAACTTCTAGATGCTTTATTTCAGTAAGGTTTAGATGTTGCCATTGAATAAATGAAATTCGATGAGATTGATGAAAAAGAATGAAAGAATATCAATCGATTGACATGTGGTACAATTATGTTGCACTTATCAAGGGGGTAGAAATATGCATTTTCAAAGGAGAATTTTGCTTATAAATTATGGATGGCCCTTGAAGACAAATTCTTGAAGAAAAGAAGTCAAAATAAGCTTCATATGAAGAAAAAATTGTTTCACTTCACTTATGTTCATGGTACCACTATGAATGAACATGTTACCAATTTTAATCTACTGGTTGCTGATTTGTTGAACCTGGATGTGACTTTTATGACGAAGATTTGGCTTTGATGTTGTTGGGATCACTTCCTGAGGAGTTTGAGTTTCTTGAGTCTACTCCACTCCATGGGAAAGTTGATGTGACTCTCACAAAAGTAACTTTTGCATTGTATAGTTACAAACTTCAAAAGAAAAAGAAAGAAAAGGCAAGTAGAGTAGCAAAAGAAGTTGCAGTCGTGAGAGATCGTTCTCAAAGTAAAAGTAGAGAGAAGAAGTGGATATCAAAATCCAGACCAAACAAAGATAAATGTACCTTCTGTACAGAAAAAGGGTACTGGAAGAAAGACTGTCCAAAGTTGAAGACTAAGAACAAGAATGTAAAAGGAAATGCTATTGCAAGCTCAAATGCAGCTTAGTGTGCTGATAAAGAATCAAATTTTCACTAGTTACCAAACTATCAACAAGTCATTCCAATACTTGGCTCTTGGATATAGGTTGTAGCTGTCATATGTGTCCAAATCGAGACTGGATCTTTGAATTTTAAGAAATAGAATGTAGAGTTGTGTACACTACAAATGACATCCTTGTGAAACACATGGAAAAGGCTCGATTTTTCTCAAGAGTAGCAACTTATATTACGAAGAGTAGCAACTTATATTACTATTAGGGAAGTACAAATATGATGACATCATTAAATATTGCTGCTATGGATGCAAACAAGCTTTGGCATATGCGCTTAGGACATGCTAGTGACAAATCCTTGAAAATTTTATCGAATCAAGGATTATTGAAAGGAGTGCAAACCTAAAAATTGGAGTTCTGCGAGCATTGTGTCAAAGGAAAGCAGACAAGAGTAAAGTTTGGCGCTGCAATCCATAATACCAAGGACATTATGGATTATGCCTATTCTGATGTATAGGGTCCTTCCAAAATAGTTTCAACAAGAGGAAAGCATTACTATGTAACCTTTGTCGATGATTTTTCACGAAGAATGTGCGTGTACACTATGAAGACAAAGGATGAAGTGTTAGACATTTTCCTTATTTGGAAAAAGATGGTGAAAAATCAAATGGGGAGAAAGATCAAATGTCTATAAACAGATAGTGGTGGAGAATACAAAAATGATCTATTTTTGAAGATTTGTGCAAATGAAATTGAACGACACTTCTCGGATAGAAATACACAATAACAAAATGGGGTGGCAGAACGCATGAACCAAACATTACTGGAGAAAGTTCAGTGTATGTTGTCCAATGATGGGTTGGACAAACAATTTTGTGTTGAAGTTGTAACTTATGCATGCCATCTCATTAATCGATTACCATCAACTGCTAATGATGGTAAAACTTCTCTGGAGAAATGGTCTACCGTATGTTATCAAAACCGTGGATGTTGGTTTAATGTTTCAGCATGATAAGATGATGGTCAATGGGTAGTTGGATACTATGACTCAGATTATACTGGTGATTTGGAAAAGTCTTGATCAACGAAAGTTATGTGCTTACATTAGCCAAAGCACCAATTAGTTGGTAGTCTACTTTACAAACAACAGTGGCTCTATCTACAACAGAAGCAGAGTATATGTCAGAGTACATTGTGATAGTCAGAGTGCTATTCATTTAACAAAAAATCAAGTTTATCGTACAAGACAAAGCACAACAATGTCAAGTATCACTTCATTAGAGAAATTCTAGAAGATGCTCAAGTATCGATCTAGAAGATTAAGACTACTAAAAATCCTGCAGACATGGTAACAAAGGCTGTGATAGTTATCAAGTTCAATCATTGCTTGAACTTGATAATTTTTTTGCAAATTTGAAGTTTGGCGCTTTTGAAGCGCATTCGAAGCACTACCAATATGAATATTTGTGACGAGTTTTGAAAAGTGCAAAGAAAAATTCGCCAAGGTGGAGATATATTAATTTGGCTAACTTTTTCTAGCATGCCACATGGAAACTAAATTAAAGAGACAGAGAGGGCTGGCTCGTTTTTGGCGGGCTGGGAATATACATCTATTATTGGAATAAATTTTTTTTGACCAATCACTAATATTTTTAAAATAGGAAATGATCGTTGATTATATATATCATACTAAGTATGAATAAATTTATATAAGAAAAATATTTAAAATAAAATAAAATTAATTAACCTTAATTGTAGGTATAATTAGAATGTGTAATGTAGAAAAATTTGATATCAAGATTGCTGTACATTCTACTTTTATAATATTTTTATTTTTCAAAGTATGTCTAGGGAAAATGATAAATGTGTTGAGTGTATGAAAGAAGCTGTGGAAAGAGGTAAATTCAACAAACCTTATAAAAAAGTTAAAATTTTGTTCAATAATATTTATTTTGAATCAAAGAAATTTTTACAATAACACTCAAATTAAAATAAAAAAAATCTTCCAACAAACCTTTTTTTCCTTTTGAGAAAAATCTTGCGACAAACTTTAGAGTAATAAGCGTTGTATCCGTTATACTTTGCATGATTTATTGGATGGCTTTTAGAGGAACTTTGGGTTCGATCACCTTAGAAGGTGATGCTACATTTGTTTTATTGTGGTATTCTTCTTGCCTTCCATTGTTATCAATCCACACTAAATTTTAAATTATATTTAAAAAATAATATAATATAATAAAAATTTACATACATAATATATTTGAGTTCAATTTAAAATACAAATTATCATATCTTGCTATATACATTTTAAAATAATTAAAAATAAAAATTATATATATTTCTTTTAAGTATAACTCTACCAAATCAGACTTAACTATTGAATTTATAATTGAATTAAGATTATGAATTGTATGTACTACTCATGTAAATTTATTTTTATGAATGTGAGTAAGATTTAACAAATTTGATTTTAAAACAAGCCCGCGAGCTCAAATATTTTAAAAATAAATTTAAAATTAAAATTATAAAAATAAAAAAAATGAAAAAACGTCTTTAAGATAAAATATAATCTTTTTTACAAATTACTCATTTAGATATGTCGTTGCTTTTCATGCCGCTATCTTGGTTGATGTCTAGATGTGGTTTTTCTTTTTTTTTAATAAAGAAAAAAGCAGAAGATGACAAATGCAGTCGACGTTCTTCGTGCTGCTTCATATAGTGTTGTTGATGAGAATATATTTATTGATAAAAAAAACACTACTTTTTTTTCTCAAAAAAATAAATTCAAATACACATCGCACTAATCAAAATTGCTGGCGTCAGCAGCCTTTGCTTTAGTCAGTATTCCCCCACCACAACCCCTCCCGCGGCCCCTGCTCCCCCTCTGTGCTCCGGGGAGAAACTCGGAACCTTGACGGAGGTTGCTATATATACTCACTCCCTCGCTACAGTACGAATCCTTGAAAGAAACTGCACTGCAACTGGAATACGCTTTTCCTGCTTCAACTACTCCGATCACTCTTGAGGCTGAGCGATGGCCGTGTCGGCCAAGAAGGGCTGCAGTGTATGCGTGACTGGAGCAGGCGGCTATGTCGCGTCGTGGCTCGTCAAATTTCTCCTTTCCCGCAATTACGTTGTTCACGGCACCGTCAGAGATCCAGGTATTTCCTCTTCACTGCCCCCTTTCTCGGTATTTCTCTTATCTGCCAATCCGGGATGCTACCTGAGTTAATCATCAGCTCAGGGAATGAAACCTATATTTCTTTGAATTGAAAGACGACGTCTTTTCTTTCGCTGCTGACTGTTTCAGTATCGCGTATATTGCTAAATTAACCGACAACAAATGTTTTGTAGACGATGCCAAGCATAGTCATCTAAAGAGCCTTGATAAAGCTTCTGGGAACCTGAAACTCTTCAAGGCTGATTTGCTGGATTACAACTCTCTTTATTCAGCCATCAAAGGCTGCAGTGGTGTTTTCCATGTTGCTAGTCCAGTTCCGTCCAACCCTGTGCTCGATCCTGAGGCAAGGTCCTTTTAAATTTTATTTTGTGGTAGAGATTTTCAGTGTATTTGAATTGGATTTTTATTTGAATTGAATTGTATTGAAATCGATGAATTATTTGTGTGAGGTGAAATGGAGTCAAAATAAAAAAAGTGCATATGTTTTTTTTTTAAACCAATTAAAGTTCACCCTTCATCTTTTAGTTCCGGTGCCGGCATCTGAGTAATTGGTGATTAGAGTACAAACGTGCTTTCATTGGATCCACCAACATCAGAAGAATATAGTTATACCTTGTCCGGCATTTCAGCCTAATTAATTGCTGCACAAGAGTAGTTATTGGCCGTTAAAACGTCCTCTTATTGTCTTTTGCCTTCCCTTTTTGTTTTACCCTGTTGGAGAAGTGACTTAAAAGCATATATATCAAGAAATGGTACAAAAGTAATTTGCAAGCTGTGGCAATCATGGTTTCTCCTTTAATTTTCCTCTGTAATTTAAGAATAGTAGACATATCATGGCTGTATGAATCTTATCGAGATGGAAATAGAACTTCTATCAAGATCATGATCGCCAGATGATTAGGTCATGGAGTAAATTTTTTAAAGCTAGGATCCCTGATGGATCTGTCATCTGTGTTAGGTGGAGCTGGTTAAGCCTACTGTAAAGGGTACCCTCAATGTACTCAAAGCATGTTCAGCAGCAAATGTCAAGCGTACTGTAGTTGTTTCCTCTCGTCGTGCTGTGGCTACGACTCCATATTGGCCTGAAGGTCAAGTCAAAGATGAGACTTTTTGGTCGGACAGGGAATACTGCAAGGCAACGAATGTAATAGTCAAACTCATTCTTTTGCACATTCCTGATCCTTGTATATTAGACAATTGCTTAGAAATTAGATGCTTTCCGCTGACATCCTTGTTCTTTACGGGTGTAGAACTGGTATAGTTTCTCAAAAACAGTTGCAGAAATTGAAGCTTGGGAATATGCACAGCAAAATGGCCTTGATCTGGTAGCTGTTTGTCCCACCCTTGTCTTGGGTCCAATGCTTCAGCATGCAACAAATGCTAGTAGTTTGGTTCTCATAAAGCTAGCTAACGGTATTTTTACCAGTTTAATGCCACATAGATGATTTCTTCTTAGATACTATGAGATTTTCATCTTTTATTGCCTTCCACATTTTCTTTGCATAAACGTTCTCAAGGTAGGTGTGACTTTGTACTTGTAGCATAATAGTTGTCTGCTTGGAGTGCAACCGTACTGTCGTTATTCACTTGATGAATGTCAACTTTGAACCCTTGGGATGTAGAGGTTGTACATCAAGTATTGGTTCGTGGTTTTCAATCTTTAGTTGATGCCTACGGTTTCTATGTTATTTGTGTTGTTTGAATCTTGATGAATTCCAAATCATAGAAAGATGTCCTCTTCTCCATCCTGAGTGAAACTTCTGTGGATTAGGCATATTTGGAAATTTAACCCTGCCCCATTTGCTTGGCAAGGATTCAAAAATCTGACTTCCTGATTTTTTTCCAAGAGAAAATGTGTTGAGGTGTCTTCACGCTCTGCTTGGCTTATGTTCCTTGAACAGTGCTTCATTTTGTTATCCAGTTTACCTTTTCCTAAGGAATTTATCGAGATGTAAAAGCATCTTATGCTTCCTAACAAATCTTGTATATTACTTAAGTTCTTTCTTTTCGTCAATTGAACTAGTAGGTGTACGTTTTATGTGGTATTTTGTCTTTTTCCTGTGCAATAATAAACTGCCCAGGCACACATTGACATTCTTTGCTTTCAAATTTGCGCTACTCTTCCCACTGGATGACACAGAAGGGCATGAAGAAACTGACAACAAATTACAGTTGATAGTTGATGTCCGTGATTTGGCTGAAGCACTGGTATTAGTTTATGAGAGACCAGAAGCTGAAGGTAGATACATATGCACATCTCATGTTGCCACAACAAGTGATATTGTGGAAATTTTGAGAAGCAACTATCCCAGTTACAGTTATCCCAAAAGGTATGTCTTCATGATTAAGTTTGTCCATTAATATTTCCACTTCTTTTTTGTTGATCTGATGTTTCCGGGATGCGGTTGTATGCGTGAATTAGTAAAGTTATGTGATTACATGTGGATATATTTTCTGATACTTTGCAGGTTTAAGGAGGTGAAGTATACGGGTAAACTCAGTTCAGAGAAATTGCAGAGACTGGGTTGGAAATATCGGCAACTGGAAGAAACTCTTGTTGACTCCATTAAGAGCTTCAGGGATGCTGGGCATCTGGATTGAAGAGAATGCGTATGCTTGTTGTTAATAGCGATTGAGATAAACTTTGTCAGGCATTCTCATTGAATAGTAATCCAAGAATTTTCCAATAATAAACCATTGAAGCAGTTAAGCTGAAAATGGTTGCAGTAGTAGAGATACTTGAGGTTGGTTTTGTTTGCTGAAGCTCGCTCCATTTATTAAAAAATGGGAAAATGCCATGACTGATGGGGCGTTGATTGTGTTTCTCTGTCGCACTTGTAATTGAGAATTTTGTGCTTTATAAAATTTTGAATCAATCAATCATCGTCTCCATTATTGATCGCAATTACTCGGCACTACTTGTGTTCTCTTTTCGTTTCCACACGGTGGGAAGAAAAACAAGTCTTGCCAGAATTGATTTACTGCCTCCTTTTAAACTTCTTTAAGGAGGGGAACTTTTAGCGTTGAAATAACTACTTTGTTACACTTTAGGCGACTACACACATTAAAACATTTTGTGAGTAATGTATCAAAATCACAAAAAACTCCTTGTTTGGTCGCTTGTTTGGAGCTATCTTTGACTTTAGGCCAAAAATGAGAAGTCAACAGCGCTTCCTGGGTATCCTTATCAATTATCTTCCATAAGGAAGCCTCGAATATTGCAGAGCTGATAGAATTTGGGCAACCATTCGAGGGTTAGCGTTTATTGTTTATTTAAGCAATAGAAACGGAGAAAGTGTTGCTGGTGACGGGATGAAATGTAGCAACTCCGTTAGGGTGCAAAAATCCTTTTCTTCTGGACATACAAAATTAGATCTCGGGCGTTCGATTGGTCCATATTTGATCCGATGGTTGGAAAGTGTCAAGGGTAATCTTAGTAGCTTAAGAAAAAAGCCCGTAAAGTTCAATCGTTCAGTCCATCAAGAAGATCATGTCACTTCTCATTCACATATCAGCTTAGAGAAGAAGACAGAGTCCTCTCTTTGTCTCTCTTTGCTTCTCATTTCTCATCCCTCTCTCTCCTTCTTCTCTCATTCTTCCTTCCCGAATGCCTCTTCACTTTCTTGTCACTCCTTGCCGGAAATCGCCACCATCATGATGAAAGTATTTGAAACCATGCACCAGGTAATTGCTATAACTAGTTTCTAACATCCATCATACCTTTGTTTTGAAGAGATGAATTTCAAGCTTGCCTTTCTCTTCCCCCCACCCCCTCCCCCCAAGTTACACAGCCACTTGGGTTGGACAATTGATATGCCTTCTAACGAGTATTGCTTATATTGAAGGATGAATCCTAAAATGCAGAAGCACAATGAATCCAACCTCCATCTTCTGTGTGCATGGATCTAGGTTACTGCCAAGATGAGAATGGTAACCATCTTCTGTGGGTGATAAGTATGAGCATAATTGTTCCATAATTACTGAATAATTATTAAGAAAGAAATAGTTTTCTAGAGCAATACCTTACTCCAGGAGAATATTTATTCGTAAAGACTATAATTGTGATAGATAGGAGTAATTATTATTAATATTATTAATAATTATTATGTACTACTGCAACAAGCATCGAAGATATGAAGAAAATGGAGTTCTCAATAGTGGACAATGCTCATGCATTCTAAAATAGCTATGCCTTCCTTGTTACACATGTACTTCATGTAAACAATTTTGTTCATCTTGGGGCATCTTTTCTCGTACATGATCCTTGTTCCGAAGGAGCAGCAAACTTGATCCGAAGAACACAAGACCTCCTGCTAACCACATTGAGGCATGACCCTTTATCGAGCATAGAAGATTGGAAAAAAGAACAGGCTGCGAGGCCAATATAAGAATGCAACATGATCAGGTAGGGGTGTGTATGTTACTAACGACTGGATTATAGGTCACAACCATCCTCTGCATTCTAAAGAATTTTCTTACATGTTGAGGTCTAACCGCCATATTAGTAATGTTCAAGGTGTCGTGGCTGAACTGAACGAAGATGCTGGCATTCGGCTCAGATCGTCATACGAAGTGATGGTTTGGGCACAGGGGTTAAGCCGGTCTTGGTTTTCTTTCCACGGATCTCAAGAATCACTTAGCCAAAAGAAGACAAAGGGCAATGGTACTTGGAGAGGCAATAGCATTGTAGGAATACCTTTGTAATGTGCAGCCCAGTTTTTACTATGACATCGAAGTAGATAACGAAGAAAGGATTGCGAATATGTTTTGGGCAGATGGTAGAATGAAGATGGATTATGGTTTCTTTGGAGATTCAATCACTTTCGATACCATTTATCGAACAAATAAAAATTATCATTCTGTTGGAGGGTCTATAATAATTATTCTATACGTTGGTTAAAATTATTAGTTAGTGAATAATTATTACTTCAGTTACCACGTTTGTTCTATAACACAGTTTTAACCATTCCCATGTGCATGGGGTTTATCTCCTTTGATAGTCCTCTTTGTTGGTTTCAACTATCATCACCAAAGTTGAATTTTTGGTGTTTCTCTCTTGTATGACCAGACAACGGAGTCCTTTGAGTGGCTATTCAGGACATTCTTGAGATGTATTCTGGTAAAGCCCCTACGAACATATTCACTAATCAAGATACTGCCACGACTGTTGCAATTAAGTTAGTTTTACCTCGTACATTTCATGCTCTATGTATGTGGCATATAAGGCAAAATGTCCAAAAGAATCTAACACAGATGTATATTCCAAAGTTTACAAATAAGTTGCATTACCTAATGTATGATGTTGACATCGAGAAAGAGTTTTGACTTTTTCTGGAGTAAGATGCTTGAGGACTGTTTTTCCCATGGTCCCCATAGGTGGTTAGATAAGATCCATGGTTTTCACTGACAGTGGTTATCGGCGTGGGTTAAGTAGCATTTCACTGCAGTCATGGTGTCCATACAGCTAAGTGAGTCTTGTAACGGGATTATCCGAGGATATCACCAAGCAGATCACAACCTAGTTCAATACTTCGAAAACATCAACAGGATGATGGAGAGTCAATGTGAAGCCGAGAAGAGGATGGATTTCCTGGCCAATGACAAGTTTCTTCAATAATTATCCTTTTTGGGAGGCACAATTATTCAAACTATCTTCTTAATTATTCATATGTACATAATTAATTATTCTGTAAATATGCCAAGTTACCCAACAATAACTTCTTATGGAGCCCACTGGCGAGGTGTATGACAGTGCAGTATACCCCCAACATGTTTGTGGTATTTTAGGAGCAATATCATCGAATGTTCGAATATATGATTGAAACATGTGAATCGAGTGATACCGGCAATGGGCCTCTTACCTACCGCGTCGATAAGAATAGAAAAGAACTCAAGATCCCTAGAATGGATGAGCTCATCGTACACATTGACACTGGACAGATGATCCTACAATGCACCTACTGTTTGTTCAAAATGCTTGGAATCTTTCGCAGGCATGTCCTCAAGATTATGGATATTCTTGGTTCTCTTGGAAATTGCTACATGAGGACATTAACACGACACAACGTGTTGAAAAGATGGACTAGGAAGGTTAGGAGCTGTATCCATTTTCTAACTTCTGGTGTTGAAGATCAATGGCAGCCGAACGAGTACGGTGAATGCTACCAGTTGCTCACGATCAAAATGGTAATGCTAGCCACAAGTGTGTGCCAAGATGATATGATCTTCAACATGGTTGATGTGGAGCTTGATGCTCTATTCATGCGGCAGAGCATGCTCGCCATTCCCTGCGATGACGTTGATGGTCGCCAGCTTGTTCATGTAACACACAATATTTGTAAGCATTTTTCTCATTCTCTTGAGCCTCATAATTATTCTATTGCTAGAGAATACTTATTCTATGGCTTTTTTGGCAGCGACTGAACCAAGCCTAACTCCAACTCAATAACACGTGCGCAAAGTTGGAAAGATGATTAAATGTCATCCCAATCCTAACCACTCAAGAAAGAGACAAAGGAGCTTCTTAGAACGTGCCCAGCAAAAGAAAAAATGGCAATTAAAAGACAGATGAACAAATCGAGTGCCGAAGAAGCAAGCATCTGTGGCAATGAAACACTATAAGTAGACGATTCATAATTTATTCGGTTGAATCTAATGTTGTGAATATTCTATTAGCATTTGTACCCATTGAAAGGTGTTCTTACAATGCTTTTTAACATACCCTCACAAATGTTATTGATATGGAGAATAATTATTTTCCACGACTAAATGGTGGCAAGCTGTCATGTATCAAATATACTCAATGATAACAATTATTATTGATGAGGTGAATAATTATTATAGAGAATCTTATACTTGTGCAAATAGCACAGACTCAAATGAGTGCGTGTTCACAGTTGTTATTGATGGCTGAATAATTGTTATAGAACACATTATACTTAGGCAAACATCAAAAGGACCCCAACAATACATACCCTCACTGTTGTTATTGATGTGGAGAATAATTATTATCCACGACTAAATGATGACAAGTTGTCCTATATCATATGTGTTAGCCCTAAGGGAAAATCATGTAGGTTTGACTAGTTTTGATTAATGACAAACATTGATAAGGACTAATATGATTGTATGTTGTGTGATAAGAATTTTGGATTAATAAGGAAGCAAGTTTCATTGCCTTGGAGCTGAAAATGCTAAGGACAACTCTATTATTATGGATATAGAGCGTGGTCTATGAATAAGAAGGCTATCAAGAATCTAGTGTAGGGTTGTACTTTATTAAATAGGTATATTCTTGTAAACTCTACACTTGTGTGTCTTGGAATCTATTGAATGCATAAGAGAGCATAAAACTTGTTTTTGAATCATAAATGGCTTTGAGTAAAATCTTAACGATCAAATATTTTTGGTAACATTTTTAAGTTCAAAAGAGTTTGTATGATATATCTTTTGATCCTAAATGATTTCAAACAATTTAAGATTGATTTTCAAGTGTTTTCACAAAGTTTGAAAAGTTTGGATGCAAGTTCGGACGTCCAAACTGTGACATGGTTACTATTTTTTCAGAGAAGTTCGGACGAAAGTTCGGACACATGAGCCAAAGTTCAGACGTCCGAACTTTGACAGATAACATGTCACAGAGAAGTTCGGACGAAAGTTCGGACGTAGAGGAGAAAGTTTGGACTTCTGAACTTCCCTAAAACTAGCCGTTTTATAGCTGTTGAAACTGATTTTAAACTCTATAAAAGCCATAAACTCTAGAATTTTTTTAAGTTTTGAATCTCTGAGAAATCTAAACATTCTAAATCATTTGAAACATCAAAGCTCTCTTTTGTCTTGTGCTTTCAATTGATCATTCAAGATTCCAAAGACAACAAAGTGAAGAAGTGTTACATTGTATAATCATCTACCAAGAAGTGGTAACATCTCATTCATTCTTCATTTTAATTCTATTTTCTACTTGCTCAATATAAGGTTATCTTGTAACGTAAAATCCTTTTGATAAGGGTGAGCCATAGACTAGATTAATCAAGGTTGTAGTGTAAAATCCATGTGTGGATGAACCTTGATTAGATTGTTCTTTAGGTTGTTTTTAGATATAAAATCCTTGTTTAAGGGTGAGCCTTGTTTGTAAAATTACAATTGAGGTTGTGAGAGTAAAACCTTTGTGTGGTGAGCCTCTTATGTAATTGCTGAACTTGAGCACATAGTAAATTGTTTGAAATCCTTGAGTGTAGACTCAAGGTAGTGGAGGTAAATCTTGAGAAGATCGAACCACTATAAATTGCTTGTGTTCATTGCACTTAACTTGTTTATTGCTTTGATATTGATTTGATTATTCTCTCATTGAATTAAGTGATCATAATTTGCACCAACTAATCTTATAAAGGAAATAGTTTTCGAAAATTAGCCAAAGACCTAATTAACCCCCCTCTTAGGTTGTAAGGTTTTACAACCTAGAAGTTAAGATCTTATGGCTAATATTTCAAATTTACCTTATTTGGAAGGATCCTCCACAAATAGATCTCCTTTGTTTAATAGAACAAATTATACATTTTGGAAATCTAGAATTAAGATATATATTTGTTCTATTAACTTTGATTTGTGGAATATTATTGAGAAAGGTCCTTACGTGCCAATAAAAATGAGTGCTGATGGAACTAGTCAAGAACCAAAACACATAGATGAATTTTATGAGAATGATTCAAAGAAAATGACTTTGAATTATCAAGCTATGAACATTTTAAGTTGTGCACTAGATGTAACTAAATATAATCGAGTTAGTGGATGTGACACTGCCCATGATATATGTAGATTACTTCAAGTAACACATGAAGGTACAAATCAAGTAAAAGAGTCAAAGCTTGCCATGCTAGTTAGGGACCATGAACTATTTACCATGAAGCAAGGTCAGAATATTAGTGATATGTTTACTAGATTCACTAACATTTTTAATGGTCTGAAAGCTTATGGAAAGAACTATACAATTGGAGAGCAAAATACAAAAATCTTGGATGCTCTGCCAAAATCTTGGCAACCGAAGACACTTGCTATTGAGGAATCAAAAGATTTAAAAACTCTTCCACTTGAAGAGCTTATTGGTTCATTGCTTACACATGAAATGAAGGTGAAAAGATTGAATGATATAGAAGATGAAGAAAAAGGAAGAAAAGGAGTTGTACTCAAGACTTCAAATATTCTAGTGAACAAGAAGAATCATCAAGTGAAGAAGATGGAAATAGTGGAGAAGAAGAGATAGCTATGGCTGTAAGGAAATTCAAAAGATTCTATAAAAAGGAATTTTTTAAGAAAGGGAGAAAACCAATAAAGAAGATTGGACAATCTTCATCCTTCAAACCTCAGTGTTTTGAATGCAAAAGTACAGAACATCTTGTTGCTGATTGTCCTAAAGTTCTGGAAAGGGAAAGAGACAGCAAACTCAAAAAGAAATCCACCAAGAAAGGAAAGGGACTAGCTGGTACTTGGGATCAACACGAAAGTGAAAATGATAGTGAAGGAAAAGCCAACATATGCTTTATGACAATTGATGATGAGGTACAATCTACACATTCTATTTCTACTTACTATGATGAAGATGTTGATCCTAGTGATTTACTTGTTGAAATGTATGGAGAACTAAAAAAGGCTTAAAAAAGGAATAAGGAATTGAAGACCAAAAATAATGAGATATTACATGAGAATTCAAAACTATGTTTTGAAAATGGAAAACTTCTTGAAACAACTAACTGTCTAACAATTCAAAACATATCTATTGAAAATAAAGATCTTCGTACAAAAATCATATCTTTAGAAACAATGCTTAGTGATCATGATATATTGAAAAAGAAAGTTAGTGATCTTACTCTATGTATTGAGAGATTTACAAATGGAAGAGAAAATCTAAATAAATTACTTGGTTATCAAAGATCACCAAATACAAAAATTGGTCTTGGTTACACTCATGAAAGTTATGCTTCAAAATATAAAAACTCCAAAGCTAAAGAAACCTTTAATTCAATACCTCATCCACAAGATTAACAAAGGTGACTTTTGGTACCCATATTTTCTTGGGTCCAAGAGGGTTAGTGAAAGTTCCTTTAGATTTGAATAAGTTAAAGGAACTTTCACTAACCCTCATTGTTTTGAAGCCAAAGTGCAAGAACAACTTCATAAAGCAAAGTGATTGAAGTTTGATGAATGTTGTTCTTAGATGATCTAAAGGCATTGAAGACTTGAAGTGTAGAGTGTATATACTTAGTAGGTAAATCTCTATGTAAACTCTACACTTGTGTGTCTTGGTTATCATTAAATGCATAAGAGAGCATAAAATGAGTCTTATTATCTTAAAAGGCATTGAATGAACTTTTTGATGAATGTAGTGTTTTGTCCTAAAGATTTTTAAGTAAACTTTATATGATCAAAGGAATTTGATTTTCAAGCTTATATATGTCTAAATAAGTTTTCTATACATATCAAATGTTTTTCAAACTTATTGAAGTTAAATCTCAAATGATTTTACAAATTTTGAATATGCTTCCAAAAAAATTGGTTGTTCGAATTTTGTAGCAAAAGGTTGCTACCGTTCTTCTAGAGAAATTCGAAAGAAGATTCGGAAGCATGAAGAAAAATTCGGTCGTCCAAATTTTGGTCTTCAGCATGGTCACTATTTTTCCAGAGAAATTCGGACGAAGATTCAGACGTAGCAGGAAAAATTAGGTCGTCCGAATTTCCTGAAATAGCCGTTAACTAGCCGTTTTATAGTCGTTAAAACTGATTTTCAAATTCTATAAAAGCTATAAACGTGTAATCTTTTGTATGTTTTGAACACTTGAAAACTATAAGCATTCAAAAGCCTTTAGCAAACATTTCTTAAGCTCTCTTATGTCTTGTGTATTCAATTGATCAATCCAAAGACATCAAAGTGTGAAGGTGCAACTTTGTGTAATATCTACCAACAAGTGGTAACATCTACACACTCTCCTTTATTTATAATTGTATTGTTCTACTAGCTCTAGCAAGGTTATCTTGATAACATAAAACCCTTTGGATAAGGGTGATCCTTGAAGTTGTGATTCAAGGTTGTTTGAGATATAAAACCATTGTGCTTGGTGAGCCTTGTATTGTAAAAGTTACTAGAAGAGGTTGTGAGTGTAAAACCATAGTTTGGTGAGCCTCTCTTGTAATTTGTAAACCTGAGCAATTAGTAGATTGTTTGAAATCCTTAAGTGTGAGATTAAGGTAGTGGACGTAGATCTTGAGGATCGAACCACTATAAATTGTTTGAGTTCTTTGCTATTGCTTTCGTCCATTCCTTTGCTATAAATTGTCTCTATTTTGCTCATATAATCTGTTCTTGGTCTAAACGAATAAAAGGTTTGTTTTTGCAATAATTAGCCAAATACCTAATTCATCTCCCTCTTAGGTATTTCAATTGGTATCAGAGCTAGAGCTTATTTGTGTGGTTTTACAACCTTGAAGACAAAGATCCTATGGCTAATATGTCAAACCTACCTTACCTAGAAGGATCCTACACAAATAGACCACCTTTGTTTGATGGAACAAATTATACTTTCTAGAAATCTAGAGTTAAAATTTATATTTGTTCTATCAATTTTGATTTGTGGAACATAGTTGAGAAAGGCACTTATGTCCGAATGAAAATGAGTGCAGATGGAATAATCTCAGAACCTAAGTCCACTGATGAATTTGATGAGCATGATTCTAAGAAAATGACTTTAAATTATCAGGCCATGAATATATTAAGTTGTGCTTTAGATGTTACTGAATACAATAGAGTTAGTGGATGTGATTCTGCTCATGACATGTGGAGATTACTCCAAATTACACATGAAGGTACTAATCAAGTTAAAGAATCCAAACTTGCTATGCTTGTTAGAGATTATGAACTGTTTACCATGAAACAAGGTGAAAATGTTAGTGATATGTTTACAAGATTTACTAACATTTTTAATGGCTTGAAAGCTTATGGTAAAAGCTATACTATGGGAGAGCAAAACAGGAAGATTTTAGATGCTCTACCAAAATCTTGGCAGCCTAAGACTTGCTATTGACGAGTCCAAGGATTTGAAGACTCTTCCACTTGAAGAGCTCATTGGATCTCTACTGACCCATGAAATGAAGATGAAACAGAAAAATGACAAGGAGGATGAAGAAAAGGGAAGAAAAGGAGTGGTACTCAAGTCCTCAAATCACTTGAGTGAACAAGAACAGTCTTCAGGTGAAGAAGAAGAAGGAAACAGTGGAGAAGATGAGATTGCAATGGCAGTGAGGAAGTTCAAGAGATTCTACAAAAAGGAATTCCTCAAGAAGGGAAGAAAAGCAGTCAAGAAGAGTGGACAATCCTCATCCTACAAACCTCAATGCTTTGAATGCAAGAGCACAGAGCATTTTGTTGCTGACTGTCCTAAGGTGTTGGAAAGGGAAAGAGACAGCAAAAACAGAAAGAAATCTGTCAAGAAAGGAAAAGAATTAGCTGGAACGTGGGACCAATAAGAAAGCGAGGATGACAATGAAGGAAAGGCCAACATATGCTTTATGACCATTGATGATGAGGTACAATCTTCACCTTCCATTTCAAATGTATGTGATGACGATATTGATTCCACTGATTTGATTGTAGAACTATATGAAGAATTGAAAAAGGCTTCAAAAAGAAATAAAGAAATAAAATTCAAAATCAATTATTTATCCAATGAGAATTCAAAATTATGTGTTAAAAATGGTAAACTTCTTGAAACCATTAGTTGTCTTACCATTGAAAAAGAAGTTTTGAATACAACCATACAAAACATATCTTTTGAGAACAAAAAGCTTTGTACAAGAATTATTTCTCTTGAATTAATGATAAAGGATCATGAGTTTTTAAAAAGAAAAGTTAATGATCTAACTTTATGCATTGAGAGATTTACAAATGGAAGAGAAAATTTAAATAAATTACTTGGTTATCAAAGATCTTCATTTGTAAAACATGGTCTTGATTTTACACATGATTTTTTTGCTCCAAAACAGAAAAAGTCTTTTGTTAAAGAATCTTCTCATTCAAGGTCACATATTTGTTGCACATATTGTGGTAAGCATGGACACAAGGTTTCTAGATGTTTTATAAAAATAAAGATAGAAAATGGTGTGAAGACCATTTGGAAAGTCAAAGGAACTATTACTAGCCCCCTTGGACCCAAGAAGATATGGGTACCAAAAATCACTCTTTCTAATTTGGTGTAGGTACAATTTGCCTCAATATCGAATGCCACAAAATGGTTTCTTGATAGTGGCTGCTCAAGGCACATGACTGGAAATGCATCACTTGTTAGTGAGCTTCAAACTACAAGTGAAGGTTTTGTCACATTTGGAGATAAAAAGAAAGGGAAAATACTTGGAATAGGTAACATTGGTAAAGGTTCTTTCCCTCTTATCAAGCAAGTTTTACTTATTGAAGGTTTAAAGTATAATTTACTTAGCATTAGTCAATTATGTGACAATGGATGCAAAGTTGAGTTTAAATGTGATACTTGTACTATTCTTGACAGTACAAGTAACAAAAGAATTTTTTTTGCTAAAAGAGTTGGTAATGTATATGTGTTGTATCTTGATGAGCTTATTACTAATGATATTAAATGTCTTGCCATTCATGACAATGATGGATTTTTATGGCATAGAAGATTAGGACATGTGAGCATGGATTTATTGAACAAACTTTCTACACAAGAGCTTGTTAGAGGATTACCAAAATTGCATTTTGATAAAACCCGTATTTGTGATGCTTGTCAATATGGAAAACAATCAAAAACATCTTTTAAATCAAAGAAAATAGTTTCTACCTCAAAACCTCTTGAACTAGTTCACATGGATTTATTTGGACCTATGAGGACTACTAGTCTTGGTGGTAAAACATATGCTTATGTGATTGTTGATGATTTTTCAAGATTTACATGGGTAATCTTCTTAGCACAAAAAGATGAAACATTTTATGAATTTTCAAAACTTTTCAAAAAGGTTCAAACTTCTCTTGATTACAAACTGATTTCTATTAGAAGTGACAATGGAAGAGAATTATGTAACCAAGATTTTACAAAATTTTGTAATGAGTATGGTATTACTCACAATTTTTCAGCTACCAAAACACCTCAACAAAATGGTGTTGTTGAGAGGAAAAATAGAACCTTACAAGAAATGGCTAGATCAATGCTTTGTGAAAACTCATTACCAAAATATTTTTGGGCTGAAGCTGTAAATACAGCTTGTTATGTCATGAATAGAATTTTATTAAGACCTTTTATAAGAAAAACACCTTTTGAACTTCTATTTGATAAAACTCCATCAATTGTCTACTTTAAAGTTTTTGGTTGTAAGTGCTTCATTTTAAACACCAGTAACTATCTTGGTAAGTTTGATAGAAAATTAGATGAAGGAATATTTCTTGGTTATTCATCAAATAAAAAGGCATATAGAGTATATAATAAAAGGACATTATGTGTTGAAGAAACTATTCATGTAACCTTTGATGAATCTAACATTTATCTTCAAAGAAGAAATGAAGATGATGTAGGCTCCTCAATGGTTGAAAATCAAACTCAACACCAAGTACCCACAATGGAAGATCATGCCAAAGAAGAAGAAATAATGGAGCAAGAACAAGATGGTCAATCAAGCAATGATCAAGAACATCCAAAGGATCTCACATATGCAAGAAGTCATCCTAAGAAACAAATCATTGGTGATGTCTCCCAAGGAGTTAAAACAAGGTGGTACTTTATTGATAATTTTGCCCTTTTATCTCATATTGAACAAAAAAATATTGATGATGCATTGTGTGATAATTTTTGGATTATTGCTATGGAAGAAGAGTTAAATCAATTTGAGAGAAATAAAGTTTGGACTCTTGTTCCTAGACCTCATGATCATTCTGTTATTGGTACAAAGTGGGTTTTTAGAAATAAGTTAAATGAACTAGGAGAAGTTGTTAGAAATAAAGCTAGACTTGTTGCTAAAGGTTTCAACAAAGAAGAAGGCATTGATTATGATGAGACTTTTGCTCCAATGGCCAGATTAGAATCTATAAGAATACTTTTGGCATTAGCTTGTTTTAAAGGTATTAAACTATTTCAAATGGATGTCAAAAGTGCTTTTATAAATGGTTTCATTGAAGAAGAGGTTTATGTAGAACAACCTCCTGGTTTTATTCATGAAAAATTTCCAAACTATGTGTTCAAGTTAACCAAAGCTCTATATGGATTGAAACAAGCCCCAAGAGCTTGGTATGAAAGATTAAGTGGTTTTCTTCTTTCAAAAGGCTTTACAAAAGGAAAAGTGGACACAATTCTTTTTATAAAAATTCTTCTGAAAATGATATTTACTTGTGCAAATTTATGTTGATGATATTATATTTGGTGCTACTATTACATCTCTCTATGAAGATTTTGCCAAAACAATGCAAAATGAATTTGAGATGAGCATGATGGGAGAACTAAATTTCTTCCTTGGGCTGCAAATTAAACAAATCAAGGATGGAGTCTTCATCAATCAAGCAAAGTATACCAAGGAGCTGTTGAAAAGATTTGGAATGGATCAAGCAAAAGGAAAAGGTACTCCAATGAGTTCATCAACTAAACTTGACAAAGATGAGAAAGGTAAAAATATTGATGAGAAATTATATAGAGGAATGATATGAAGTTTACTCTATCTCACTGCTAGTAGACCAGATATTATGTTTGCTGTTTGCTTGTGTGATAGATTCCAATAATGTCCTAAAGAATCTCATCTAATTTCTGTCAAACGTATTTTTCGCTATTTGATTGATACACATGACTATGGTCTTTGGTTTTCAAAAACATCATCTTTTGAACTTATTAAATACTCTGATGCTGACTATGCTGGATGCAAAGTTGAACGTAAAAGTATAAGTGGTCATTGTCAATGTCTTGGTAGTTGTCTTGTATCTTGGTTTAGTAAAAAGCAAGCTTGTGTGTCTTTATCCACTGTAGAAGCTGAATACATAGCTGCAGTTAGTTGTTGTGCACAATTGTTATGGATGCATCATACCTTACTTGATTATGGTCTTAAATTCAATTGTATGCCTATACTATGTGATAATACTAGTGCTATCAATTTGAGCATAAATCTCATTCAACAATCTAGGACTAACCATATAGAGATAAAACATCATTTCATTCGTGATCATGTGATTAAGAAAGATATATGCTTAGAATATATAAATACAAATGATCAAATTGCTGACATATTTACAAAGCCTTTGGCTGAGGAAAGGTTCAATCACCTAAGAAGACTCTTAGGTATTTCAAAATTCAATGACTAATGTGTGTGTTGAAGTTTTGATGAAAACAGGAAATTTTCAGATCCAGAATTCGGATGCACTACAGAAAATTCGGTAGAAAATAGAGACTTTTGATCAAGAATTCGGACGCAGGTCAGAAAATTTAGTCGCCCGACCGAATTTTCTGAACTAAAGAAACAAAAACTTTCGAGCAAAAATTCAGACGCAGACCTGAGAATTTGGTCGTCCAAATTTTATGGATACATTATTTTAAATAAAAACCGAACGATTTCTTCCAAACATTACAACTTCTGAATTCTTTCTCCTTCAAAACCTCTCATACCCATTCACGTCCGAATCAAAATCCTTTCAAATACACATTCTCATCTCGACTTGCTTTAATTTTTGAATTCCAAACCCTAGATACATTCCAAAATTTGATTCTTCTCAACAGAAAATATCAATGGTGAGAACAAAGAAGCCAAATGTTGAGAAAGGGAAAGGAAAGGCTAAGGAAGGAGATGGAGATTCAATCATCAACTGACCAAGAAGAATTCAAATTCCTCAAACATTATCTGGGGTTGAAAGATTTGTCTCTATTAAGGCTACTCATGAGTTTGATGAATGGAGCAAAAATAGTAGAAAAATCCCTGGGTATAAGGTGGATATTGATAGACTATCAAGCATGAATATTGTTCTATCTTGCTTTAGTGATATTGGTTGGAGTAGTTTGTTATTCATTGATGAAGAATTCTATCCTGCATTGATATATGAATTCTATGCAAATTTAAAAGAAGAGAAAACTGAGCTTGTAGGGGATGATGTGATTCGATGGTATTCATCTAGAGTATCTCAAGTGGATTTTGAATTTAGTGAAGCCTTGATTAACATAATTTGTGGAGTAGATGACAATGGAGCTAGATATTATGCACCTTCCATGCACTGCTATGATCGTGAACTCTTTACATATGTTAGATTTGAAGAGGCATTTACAAATGGAAGAGAGTTTAGATCTATAAAAGAGAGGGAAATCAAGAACTTGGATGCTAGAGGTAGAGTGTTGCATCATATGGTGACTACTATGATTGTTCCTAACTTTGGGCATAAATCATCAGTAGGTAATATGCATATGGTGATTATGTTAGCCTTACATGAACATAGAGAGTTGAAATTTGGTTATATAGCTTTGAAACACATGATTACTGCAAGGAAAACTATAACCAAAGCCTTCCCATATGGAAGATTATTAACAAGGGTGTTTAGACATTTTCAAGTTAAACTTCCAGGAAGAGGTCAAGCATTCAAAAGTGGAGAAATCTACACTGATGAAACTCTTAAGAGAATGCAACTTATTCTTGATGATGATGGGGTATGGAGGACAAAAAGAGAAACCCCTCCAAAAAAAATAGAAAGAGAAGTAAGTGCAAAAAGTGAAGAAGATGAAGAAGAGACCCTTGCAAGAGAGATGAAGACAAAGAGGAAGCATGATACCTCAAGTGAGGGGGAGGAACTGCCAACAAAGAGGAGACTGTTTGAAGAAGGAACTGGAGTTAAGTCAAGTGGTGAAGGAATAACTAGAGGTGACACCATAGTAGCCAAAGCATTCCAAGAAGCCTTGAACAATCATGTCAAGGAAATGGAGAAGATGTATAAGTTTTTTGAATCATTTGCTCCAATGGTTCTTGGAAAGTTAGATGGACTGGAAAGTAGGGTAAAATACATTGAGGAAATCCTAATGAGAAACACTCAAAGTGGTGAAGGACCCTCTAGGCCTCAAGATAGAAATGAGGATGATGGTGATAAAGAGAAAGAAAAGAAGGACAAAGATGATGACAGTGATGATGGGGATGTTAACGATCAAGGAGGAAATGATGAGACTGTGGCAGAACAAGAAGAAGAAGAAGAACATGCACATGAAGAACCACAAGAAGTAGGAAGCCAAGTAGCTCAAGCTGAAATAGTCTCTCCATCAACAATCTCTTTCAGTCACGGAAGAGTAAAGCACTTGGCCATCAAGAAAGGAGAGAGCCAAGCCTCTCAATCAACATCAGCATCACAAGACTAAGATTTCTTTCCTTCTATTTACTGCTTTTAAGTTGCTTATATGTACTGACTTTTTATCTAATTAAGTATTTACTATTGTTATGTGTTATGTATTCTAAACTTGTTAAGTATTTTGCTGCATTTTATGTAATAGTGAAGCTCAATGATGAAATCTCAGTGATGAGAGTTTCCTTTATGTGTTAAATTGTTAATCTCATTTTCATTGATCCCATTTTTTTTTGAGTGATGACAAAAGGGGGAGAAAAATGAAATGATGAATGATGACTGCAATGATGATTCTGTGATGAACTTGATATTTTGTGCTATTGTGCTTAATTTTACCACTGTGCTTAATTTTTTTTATGCATGTTCTGAAATTATTTTGTTGTTCAAATTGATTCAAATATGTTTTAATCTCTTCCATTATGTTTGAACAACCTTAGGAACACTTTATTTCACTTTAAACATTCATTATGTTGAATTTATTGCAGTTTGGACTTAAGATTTAAAAATTCAGATGCAAGGTTTAAAAATTCGGATGCATCTATATTTTGTTGCCAAAATGTGCTCTTTTGTTGTTCAAATTGATTCAAACATGTTTTAAACTCTTTTACTATGTTTGAACAATCTTATGAAAGCATATTTTCAAAAATTGAAGCTTTCATTTTAATTATCTTTAAGTTCGGACTTGATATGTCAAAATTCGGATGCATAGTATTTCAACTCCAAACTTGTTGAAAAATGAGCACAATCTAAGGGGGAGCATTGATAAAACCTCTCTTAGAAGTTTTCTAAATACTTTAATGCTACATCTTCTATCCTAGTTGTTGGAAGGAAGGAGGTAAATGGAGGTTGGTTGGGTCATAGGCTCATATTGATCCTTTTGAATGTCAATATGCTAAATTGGTTATTTTCTATCATTGACATTAATACTTCTATGTACTACATCATTTTAATCTATCACATTTTGCATCAAAGTTTGTCATCATAAAAAACGGGGAGATTGATAGCCCTAAGGGCAAATCATGTAGTTTTGATTAATGACAAATATTGATGAGGACTAATATACTTGTATGTTGTGTGATAGGTTTTGTGAACTAAGAAGTATGAAGTCTCATTGTTTTGAAGTCAATGCGCAAGAACAACTTCATAAAGCAAAGTGATTGAAGTTTGATGAAGGTTGTTCTTAGATGATCTAAAGGCATTGAAGACTTGAAGTGTAGAGTGTATATACTTAGTAGGTAAATCTCTATGTAAACTCTACACTTGTGTGTCTTGGTTATCATTGAATGCATAAGAGAGCATAAAATGAGTCTTATGATCTTAAAAGGTTTTGAATGAACTTTTTGATGAATGTGGTGTTTTGTCCTAAAGATTTTTAAGTAAACTTTATATGATCAAAGGAATTTTATTTTCAAACTTACATATGTCTAAATAAGTTTTCTATATATATCAAAAATTTTCAAACTTATTGAAGTTAAATCTCAAATGATTTTTCAAAGTTTGAATATGCTTCCAAAAAAATTGGTCGTTCGAATTTTGTAGCAAAAGGTTGCTACTGTTCTTCCAGAGAAATTCGGAAGAAGATTCGGACGCATGAAGAAAAATTCGGTCGTTCGAATTTTGGCCTTCAGCATGGTCACTATTTTTCCAGAGAAATTCGGAAGAAGATTCGGACGCAGCAGGAAAAATTCGATCGTCCGAATTTCCTGAAAATAGCTGTTTTATAGTCGTTAAAACTGATTTTCAAATTCTATAACAGTTATAAACGTGTAATCTTTTGTAAGTTTTGAACTCTTGAAAACTCTAAGCATTCAAAAGCCTTTAGCAAACATTTCTTAAGCACTCTTATTTCTTGTGCATTCAATTGATCAATCCAAAGACATCAAAGTGTGAAGGTGCAACTTTGTGTAATATCTACCAACAAGTGGTAACATCTACACACTCTCCTTTACTTATCAAATTGTATTGTTCTACTAGCTATAGTAAGGTTATCTTGATAACATAAAACCCTTTTGATCCTTGAAATTGTGATTCAAGGTTGTTTGAGATATAAAACCATTGTGTTTGTTGACCCTTGTATTGTAAAAGTTACTAGAAGAGGTTGTGAGTGTAAAATCATAGTGTGGTGAGCCTCTCTTGTAATTTGTAAACCTGAGCAATTAGTAGATTGTTTGAAATCCTTAAGTGTGAGCTTAAGGTAATGGACGTAGAACTTGAGGATCGAACCACTATAAATTGTTTGAGTTCTTTGCTATTGCTTTCTTCCACTGCTTTGCTATAAATTGTCTCTATTTTGCTTATATAATCTGTTCTTGGTCTAAATGCATACAAGGTTTGTTTTTGCAATAATTAGCCAAATACCTAATTCACCCACCTCTTAGGTATTTCATGTACTATTCTTGATAATATGAGTAACAAGACTATTTTTGTTGCCAATAGAGTTGGAAATGTGTATGTACTATATCTTGATGAACTTATTACACATGATATTAAATGTCTTGCCATTCATGATAATGATGGATATCTATGGCATAGAAGATTAGGTCATGTGAGTATGGAATTATTGAGCAAACTCTCATTACAAGAATTGGTTAGAGGAGTGCCAAACATGAATTTTGACAAAACTCGTATTTGTGATGCTTGTCAATATGAAAAACAGTCACAAACATAAAGAAAATGGTTTCTACATCAAAACCTCTTGAACTTTTTCATATGGACTTGTTTGGACCAATGAGAACTACTAGTCTTGGTGATAAAAGATATGTATATGTGATTGTTGATGATTTCTCAAGATTTACATGGGTAATCTTTCTAGTTCAAAAGGATGAAACCTTTCATGAATTTAATAAGCTTTTGAAAAAGGTTCAAGTTTCTCTTGGATGTAAATTGATATCTATTAGAAGTGATAATGGAAGAGAATTTTACAATCAAGAGTTTGCAAAATTTTGTGATGAATATGGTATTACACATAATTTTTCTGCTGCCAAAACACCTCAACAAAATGGTGTAGTTGAAAGGAAAAATAGAACTCTACAAGAAATGGCTAGATCAATGTTGTGTGAAAACTCTTTACCAAAATATTTTTGGGCTGAAACTGTAAACACTGCTTGTTATGTAATGAATAGAGTTCTCTTAGGACCTTTCATACAAAAAACACCTTTTGAACTCCTATTTGATAAAACTCCTTCAATTGTTTATTTTAAGGTATTTGGCTGTAAATGTTTTATCTTAAATACTCATGAAAATTTAGGAAAATTTGATAGAAAATCAGATGAAGGTATATTTCTTGGTTATTCATCAAATAAAAAGGCTTATAGAGTTTATAATAAAATAACATTGTGTGTTGAAGAAACCATTCATGTAACATTTGATTAATCTAACATTTATCTTGAAAGAAGAAATGAAGATGATGTAGGTTCTTAAATAATGGATAATCAAACTCATCATCAAGCACCAACTTTGGAAGAACATGCCAAAGAAGAAGAAATATTAGAGCAAGAACAAGATGGTCAACCAAGCAATGATCAAGAACTTCCAAAGGATCTAACATATGCAATTGGTCATCCTAAGGAGCAAATCATTGGTGATGTCTCCCAAGGAGTTAAAAACAATGCGGTACATTATTGACAACTTTGCTCTTTTATCACATATTGAACCTAAAAACATTGATGATGCATTGTGTGATGATTTTTGGATTATTTCTGAAATACCTAAGAGGGGGGGTGAATTAGGTATTTGGCTAATTTTTGCAAACTTAAACCTTTTATGCGTTTAGACAAAGAACAAGTTATATAAGCTAATTATAGATAATTGATAGCAAGGCAGTAATGAAAGCAATAGCAAAGAACTCAAACAATTTATAGTGGTTCGATCCTCAAGATCTACATCCACTACCTTAAGCTCACACTTAAGGATTTCAACAAATCTACTAATTGCTCAGGTTTACAAATTACAAGAGAGGTTCACCAAACTATGGTTTTACACTCACAACCTCTTCTAGTAATGTTTACAATACAAGGCTCACCACAAACAATGGTTTAATATCTTAAACAACCTTGAATCACACTTTCAAGGATCACCCTTATCTAAAGGATTTTATGTTATCAAGATAACCTTGCTAGAGCTAGTAGAAATACACAATTTGATAAATAAATGAGAATGTGTAGAAGTTACCACTTGATGGTAGATATTACACAATTTTGCACCTTCACACTTTGATGTCTTTTGGGTTAATCAATTGAATGCACAAGACATAAGAGAGCTTAAGAAATGTTTTCTAAATGCTTTTGAATGCTTGGAGTTTTCAAGATTTCAAGAGTTACAAAAATTTACATGTTTATAGCTTTTATAGAATTTGAAAATCTGTTAAAACGTTCATAAAACGGCTAGAAATGGCTAGTTTCAGAAAATTCGGACGACCGAATTTCTTGGCTGCGTCCGAATCTTCGTCCGTATTTCTCTGGATGAATAGTAACCATGCTGAGAACAAAAATTCGGACGACCGAATTTTTTGCTGCGTCCGAATCTTCTTCCGAATTTCTCTGGAAGAACAGTGACCATGCTGAAGGCCAAAAATTCAGACGACCGAATTTTTTGGATGCGTTCGAATCTTCTTCTGAATTTCTCTGGAAGAATAGTAGCAAACTTTTGTTACAAAATTCAGACGACCGAATTTTTTGGAAGCATTTTCAAACTTTGTAAAATCATTTGAGATATAACTTCAATTTGTTTGAAAAACATTTGATATGTACAGAAAACTTATTTAACCATATATAAGCTTGAAAAACAAGAACATATGAAGTTTACTAACATATCTTATAAAAAGATTCATTCAAAGCCTTTTAAAATCATAAGATTATTTTTATGCTCTCTTATGCATTCAATGATAACCAAGACATGCAAGTGTAGAGTTTACATAGAGATTTACCTAAAAGCTAAATGTACTCTACACTTCAAGTCTTCAATGCTTTTTGATCATCTTTAGAACAACATTCTTCAAACTTCAAATACTTGCTTAACTGAAGTTGTTCTTGAACTTTTGCTTCAAAGCAATGAGACTTCATACTTCTCAGTTTACAGAACCTATCACACAATAATCAAACATTTTAGTCCTCATCAATATTTGTCATTAATCAAAACTACATAATTTGCCCTTAGGGCTAACAATCTCCCCCTTTTTGATGATGACAAACTTTGATGCAAAATGTGATAGATTAAAACAATGTAGTACATAGAAGTATTAATGTCAATGATAGAAAATAACCAATTTAGCACATTGACATACAAAAGGCTCAATATGAGCCTATGACCCAACCAACCTCCATTAACCTCCTTCCTTCCAACTACTAGGATAGAAGATATAGCATTTAAGCATTAAGACAACTTATAAGAAAGGTATTAAAGATAAGAAAATATTAACATTGCTCCCCCTTAGATTGTGCTCATTTTTCAACAAGTTTGGACTTGAGATGCTATGCAGCCGAATTTTGACATATCAAGTCGGAATTTTAAAATAGGTTAAATGAAAGCTTCAATTTTTGAAAATAAGCTTTCCTAAGGTTTTTCAAACTTAGTGGAAGAGATTAAAACAAGTTTGAATCAATTTGAACAACAATAGAGCACTTTTTGACAGCAAAATATGCATGCATTCGAATTTCAGAACATGCATCCGAATTTTTTGATCATGCATCCGAATTTTTAAATCTTAAGTCAAAAACTATAATAAATTCAATATAATGAATGCCTAAGGTTGTTCAAACATAATAGAGAGATTAAAACAGATTTAGATCAGTTTGAACAAACAATAGAATACTTTTTGGAAACAAGTTATAGCTCATGCATTCAAATGTTTTCATAGAGTAACGATTCAAGAACAAGTTATTCATTTACAGAAAACACATAGAAAACATCTATAGGATTGAGACATGACTCAGAAAAGATGCATACAGAAAATTCATATACAGAAAATTCATTATCAATTCATATAGAGAAAATTCAAAAATTCATTATCTCATCCCATACAAACTAGATTTTACACACATTTTTGTCATCCTCATTTCTTCTCCCCTTTTGTCATCAGTCAAAGATGGGGTCAATGAAAATGAGATTAACAATTTAACACATAAAGGAAGCTCTCATCACTGAGATTTCATCATTGAGCTTCACTATTACATAAGATGCAAGAAAAATATCGAAGAAGATTATAACATTAGATGCATAACTAAAAATTCAAATGACTTAAAGCGAGTAAATAGAATGGAAGAGATGCTTAGTCTTGTGATGTTGATGAAGAGTCTCTGCTAATCCCTTTCTTGATGGCCAAGTGCTTCACTCTTCCTTGGCTGAATGAAATATGTGATGGTGAGACAATTTTAGACTTGAGCTACTTGGCTTCCGCCTCTTGTGGTTCTTCATGTACATGTTCTTCTTCTTCTTGTTACTGCCACTTGTCTCATCATTTCCTCCTTGATCATCCCCATCATCACTTTGTCATCGTCTTTGTCCTTCTTATCTTCCTTTTTATCATCATCTTCCTCATTTCTATCTTGAGGCCTAGAGGGTCCTTCACCACTTTGAGTATTTCTCATTAGGATTTCCTCAATGTGTTTCACTCTACTCTCTAGTCCATCTAATTTTCCTAGAACCATTGGAGCAAATGATTCAAAGAACTTATACATCTTCTCCATTTCCTTGACTTGATTGTTCAAGGCTTCTTGGAATGCTTTGGCTATTATGGTGTCACCTCTAGTTATTCCTTCACCACTTGACTCAACTTCAGTTTCTTCTTCAACTACTCTTCTTTTTGTTGGTGGTTGTTGCCCTCACTTGAAGTGTCATGCTTTCTTTTTTGTCTTCATTTCTCTTGCAAGGGTCTCTTCCTCATCTTCCTCATCTTCATCATCCTCCTTTTCCTCTTCTACACTTTCTGTCCTTTCCTTTCTTCCTAATCTTTTTGGAGAGAATCCTCTTTTTGTTTTCCATACTCCATCATCATCAAGGATAAGCTGCATTCTCTTAAGGGATTCATCGAGTGTATATTTCTCCACTTTTAAAGGCTTGTCCTCTTTCCCCGGAAGTTTAATCTTAAAATGCTTAAAGATCTTTGTTATGACCTTCCAAAAGGGAATGCCTTGAGTTACTTTGTTTTTCTAGCGAGTAATCATGTGTCTTAAGGCTATATATCCAAAGTTCAATTTCTCTGTTCATGCAAGGCCAACATTAATACCATATGCATATTACCTCACCGATGATTTATGTCCAAAGTTAGGAACAATCATAGTAGTTACCATATGATGCAATACTCTACCTCTAGCATCCAAATTCTTGATTTCCCTCTCTTTTATAGATCTAAACTCTCTTCCATTTGTAAATGCTTGTTCAAATCTATAATATGTAAAGAGTTGACGATCATAGCAATGCATTGAGGGTGCATAATATTTAGCCCCCACTTGTCACTTACCCCACAAATTCACATTAATCGGGGCTTCACTTAATTCAATATCAACTTGGGATACTCTAGTTGAATACCATTGTATCCTATCATCCCCAACAATCTCAGTTCTTTCTTCTTTTAGGTTTGCATAGAATTCATATACCAAAGTAGGATAAAAATCTTCATTAATAAACAACAAACTACTACATCCAACATCATTGAAATAGAGATGCGAACCATATCCATACTAGATAGTTTATCAAAGCATCCACCTTATATCCAGGGAAAAATCTTTCTACTATTCTTATTCCATTCATCAAATTCATGAGTAGATTTGATAGAGATAAACCTGTCAACCCCAGATTGTGTTTGAGGAATGCGAATCCTTCTGCGTCCGAATTTTTGTTCAATAAATCTCTGTTTTCATCACAACATTAATACACACATTAGTCATTGAATTTTGAAATTCCTAAGAGTCTTCTTAGGTGATTAAACGTTTCCTCAGCCAAAGGCTTTGTAAATATGTCAGCAATTTGATCATTTGTATTTACATGTTCTAAGCATATATCTTTCTTAATCACATGATCACGAATGAAATGATGTTTTATCTCTATATGCTTGGTCCTAGAGTGTTGAATGGGATTAATGCTCAAATTGATAGCACTAGTATTATCACATAGTATAGGCACACACTTAAATTTAAGACCATAATCAAGTAAAGTATGCTGCATCCATAATAATTGTGCACAACAACTTCCTGCAGCTATGTATTCAGCTTCTACTGTGGATAAAGATACACAAGCCTGCTTTTTACTAAACCAAGACACTAGACAACTACCAAGAAATTGACAATGACCACTTGTACTTTTACGCTCAACTTTGCATCCAGCATAGTCAGCATCAGAATATCCAATAAGTTCAAAAGATGAAGTTTTAGAGAACCAAAGACCATAGTCATGTGTATCAATCAAATAATGAAATATTCGTTTGACAGAAATTAGATGATATTCTTTAGGACATGATTGGAATCTAGCACACAAGCAAACAGCAAACATAATATCTGGTCTACTAGCAGTGAGATAGAGTAAACTTCCTATCATTCCTCTATATAATTTCTCATCAATACTTTTACCTTTCTCATCTTTATCAAGTTTAGTTGATGAACTCATAGGAGTACTTATTCCTTTTGTTTGATCCATTCCAAACCTTTTCAATAGCTCCTTAGTATATTTTTCTTGATTGATGAAGACTCCATCCTTGGTTTGCTTAATTTGTAGTCCAAGGAAGAAACTTAGTTCTCCCATCATGCTCATCTCAAATTCATTTTGCATAGTTTTAGCAAACTCTTCATAAAGAGAAATATTAGTAGAACCAAAAATGATATCATCAACATAGATTTGTACAAGCAAAATATCATTTTTAGAAGATGTTTTAATAAAAAGAGTTGTGTCTACTTTTCCTTTAGTAAAACCTTTTGAGAGAAGAAAACCACTTAATCTTTCATACCAAGATCTTGGAGCTTGTTTCAGTCCATATAGAGCTTTGGTTAGCTTATACACATAATTTGGAAATTTTTCATGGATAAAACCAGGAGGTTGTTCTACATAAACCTCTTCTTCAATAAAACCATTTAGGAAAGCACTTTTAACATCCATTTGAAAAAGTTTAAAACCTTTAAAGCAAGCAAATGCCAAAAGTATTCTTATAGATTCTAATCTGGCTACTGGAGCAAAGGTCTCATCATAGTCAATGCCTTCTTCTTGGTTGAAACCTTGAGCAACAAGTCTAGCTTTATTTCTAACTACTTCTCCTAGTTCATTTAACTTATTTCTAAAAACCCATTTTGTACCAATAACAGAATGATCATGAGGTCTAGGAACAAGAGACCAAACTTTATTTCTTTCAAATTGATTTAGCTCTTCTTCCATAGCAATAATCCAGAAATTATCACACAATGCATCATCAATATTTTTTGGTTCAATATGAGATAAAAGAGCAAAGTTATTGAAATACCTAAGAGGGGGGGTGAATTAGGTATTTAGATAATTTTCGCAAACTTAAACCTTTTATGCGTTTAGACCAAGAATAAGTTATGTAAGCTAATTATAGATAATTGATAGCAAGACAATAATGAAAGCAATAGCAAAGAACTCAAACAATTTATAGTGGTTCGATCCTCAAGATCTACATCCACTACCTTAAGCTCACACTTAAGGATTTAAACAAATCTACTAATTGCTCAGGTTTACAAATTACAAGAGAGGTTCACCACACTTTGGTTTTACACTCACAACCTCTTCTAGTAATTTCTTACAATACAAGGCTCACCAACCTATGGTTTTATATCTCAAACAACCTTGAATCACAACTTCAAGGATTA
Organism: Rauvolfia tetraphylla; assembly: GCA_030512225.1. NCBI lineage: Eukaryota > Viridiplantae > Streptophyta > Magnoliopsida > Gentianales > Apocynaceae > Rauvolfia > Rauvolfia tetraphylla. The sequence goes on from JAJQKT010000053.1 coordinate 2,218,096, forward strand.
CCCTTATCTAAAGGGTTTTATGTTATCAAGATAACCTTGCTAGAGCTAGTAGATCAATACAATTGAATAAGTAAAGAAGAATGTGTAGAAGTTACCACTTGATGGTAGATATTACACAAATTTGCACCTTCACACTTTGATGTCTTTTGATGGATCAATTGAATGCACAAGACATAAGAGAGCTTAAGAAATGTTTGCTAAATGCTTTTGAATGCTTGGAGTTTTCAAGATTTCAAGAGTTACAAAAATTTGTATGTTTATGCCTTTTATAGAATTTGAAAATCTGTTAAAACGTTCATAAAACGGCTAGTAACGGCTAGTTTCAGAAAATTCGGACGACCAAATTTCTTGGCTGCGTCCGAATCTTCGTCCGAATTTCTCTGGATGAATAGTAACCATGCTGAGAACAAAAATTCGGACGACCGAATTTTTTTGCTGCGTCCGAATCTTCTTCCGAATTTCTCTGGAAGAATAGTGACCATGCTGAAGGCCAAAAATTCGGACGACCGAATTTTTTGGCTGCGTCCGAATCTTCTTCCGAATTTCTCTGGAAGAATAGTAGCAAACTTTTGCTACAAAATTCGGACGACCGAATTTTTTGAAAGCATTTTCAAACTTTGTAAAATCATTTGAGATATAACTTCAATGAGTTTGAAAAACATTTGATATATATAGAAAACTTATTTAACTATATTTAAGCTTGAAACACATGAACATATGAAGTTTATAAACATATCTTATAGAAAGATTCATTCAAAGCCTTTTAAGATTATAAGACTATTTTTATGCTCTCTTATGCATTCAATGATAACCAAGACATGCAAGTGTAGAGTTTACATAGAAATTTACCTAAAAGTTAAATGCACTCTACACTTCAAGTCTTCAATGCCTTTTGATCATCTTTAGAACAACATTCTTCAAACTTCAAATACTTGCTTAAATGAAGTTGTTCTTGAACTTTTGCTTCAAAGCAATGAGACTTCATACTTCTCAAATTACAGAACCTATCACACAATAATCAAACATTTTAGTCCTCATCAATATTTGTCATTAATCAAAACTATATAATTTGCCCTTAGGGCTAACAATTATCAATAATGTACCGCCTTGTTTTTACCCCTTGGGAGACATCACCAATGATTTGCTCCTTAGGATGACCTTTTGCATATGTGATATCCTTTGGAAGTTCTTGATCATTGCTTGATTGACCATCTTGTTCTTGCTCCATTATTTCTTCTTCTTTGGCATGATCTTCCATTGTGGGTGCTTGGTGTTGAGTATGATTTTCAACCATTGATGTGCCTGTGTCATCTTCATTTCCTTTTTGAAGATAAATGTTAGATTCATCAAAGGTTACATGAATAGTTTCTTCAACACACAATGTTCTTTTATTATAGACTCTATATGCCTTTTTATTTGATGAATAACCAAGAAAAATTCCTTCATCTGATTTTCTATCAAACTTACCAAGATAGTTGCTAGTGTTTAAAATGAAGCATTTACAACCCAAAAACTTTGAAATAGACAATTGATGGAGTTTTGTCAAATAAAAGTTCAAAAGGTGTTTTTCTTATAAAAGGTCTTAGTAAAACCCTGTTCATGATATAACAAGCTGTATTAACAGCTTCAGCCCAAAAATACTTTGGTAATGAGTTTTCACAAAGCACTGATCTAGCCATTTCTTGTAAGGTTCTGTTTTTCCTTTCAACAACACCATTTTGTTGAGGTGTTTTGGCAGCTGAAAAATTGTGAGTAATACCATATTCATCACAAAATTTTGTAAAGTCTTGGTTACAAAATTCTCTTCCATTATCACTTCTAATAGAAATCAGTTTGCAATCAAGAGAGGTTTGAACCTTTTTGAAGAGTTTTGAAAATTCATAAAATGTTTCATCTTTTTGTGCTAAGAAGATTACCCATGTAAATCTTGAAAAATCATCAACAATCACATTAGCATAGCTTTTACCACCAAGACTAGTAGTCCTCATAGGTCCAAATAAATCCGAATTTTGATCAATAAATCTCTGTTTTCATCACAACATTAATACACACATTAGTCATTGAATTTTGAAATTCCTAAGAGTCTTCTTAGGTGATTAAACCTTTCCTCAGCCAAAGGCTTTGTAAATATGTCAGCAATTTGATCATTTGTATTTACATGTTCTAAGCATATATCTTTCTTAATCACATGATCACGAATGAAATGATGTTTTATTTCTATATGCTTTGTCCTAGAATGTTGAATGGGATTAATGCTCAAATTGATAGCATTAGTATTATCACATAGTATAGGCACACACTTAAATTTAAGACCATAATCAAGTAAAGTATGTTGCATCCATAATAATTGTGCACAACAACTTCCTGCAGCTATGTATTCAGCATCAGCTGTGGATAAAGATACACAAGCCTGCTTTTTACTAAACCAAGACACTAGACAACTACCAAGAAATTGACAATGACCACTTGTACTTTTACGCTCAACTTTACATCCAGCATAGTCAGCATCAGAATATCCAATAAGTTCAAAAGATGAAGTTTTAGAGAACCAAAGACCATAGTCATGTGTATCAATCAAATAATGAAATATTCGTTTGACAGAAATTAGATGATATTCTTTAGGACATGATTGGAATCTAGCACACAAGCAAACAGCAAACATAATATCTGGTCTACTAGCAGTGAGATAGAGTAAACTTCCTATCATTCCTCTATATAATTTCTCATCAATACTTTTACCTTTCTCATCTTTATCAAGTTTAGTTGATGAACTCATAGGAGTACTTATTCCTTTTGTTTGATCCATTCCAAACCTTTTCAATAGCTCCTTAGTATATTTTTCTTGATTGATGAAGACTCCATCCTTGGTTTGCTTAATTTGTAGTCCAAGGAAGAAACTTAGTTCTCCCATCATGCTCATCTCAAATTCATTTTGCATAGTTTTAGCAAACTCTTCATAAAGAGAAATATTAGTAGAACCAAAAATGATATCATCAACATAGATTTGTACAAGCAAAATATCATTTTTTAGAAGATGTTTTAATAAAAAGAGTTGTGTCTACTTTTCCTTTAGTAAAACCTTTTAGAGAAGAAAACCACTTAATCTTTCATACCAAGATCTTGGAGCTTGTTTCAGTCCATATAGAGCTTTGGTTAGCTTATACACATAATTTGGAAATTTTTTCATGGATAAAACCAGGAGGTTGTTCTACATAAACCTCTTCTTCAATAAAACCATTTAGGAAAGCAATTTTAACATCCATTTGAAAAAGTTTAAAACCTTTAAAAGCAAGCAAATGCCAAAAGTATTCTTATAGATTCTAATCAAGCTCTTTGGAGCAAAGGTCTCATCATAGTCAATGCCTTCTTCTTGGTTGAAACCTTGAGCAACAAGTCTAGCTTTATTTCTAACTACTTCTCCTAGTTCATTTAACTTATTTCTAAAAAACCCATTTTGTACCAATAACGAGAATGATCATGAGGTCTAGGAACAAGAGACCAAACTTTATTTCTTTCAAATTGATTTAGCTCTTCTTCCATAGCAATAATCCAGAAATTATCACACAATGCATCATCAATATTTTTTGGTTCAATATGAGATAAAAGAGCAAAGTTATCAATAAAATACCGCCTTGTTTTTACCCCTTGAGAGACATCACCAATGATTTGCTCCTTAGGATGACCTTTTGCATATGTGATATCTTTTGGAAGTTCTTGATCATTTCTTGATTGACCATCTTGTTCTTGCTCCATTATTTCTTCTTCTTTGTCATGATCTTCCATTGTGGGTGCTTGGTGTTGAGTATGATTTTCAACCATTGATGTACCTGTGTCATCTTCATTTCCTCTTTGAAGATAAATGTTAGATTCATCAAAGGTTACATGAATAGTTTCTTCAACACACAATGTTCTTTTATTATAAACTCTATATGCCTTTTTATTTGATGAATAACCAAGAAAAATTCCTTCATCTGATTTTCTATCAAACTTCCCAAGATAGTTGCTAGTGTTTAAAATGAAGCATTTACAACCAAAAACTTTGAAATAGACAATTGATGGAGTTTTGTCAAATAGAAGTTCAAAAGGTGTTTTTCTTATAAAAGGTCTTAGTAAAACTCTGTTCATGATATAACAAGTCTGTATTAACGACTTTCAACTCAAAAATACTTTGGTAATGAGTTTTTACAAAGCATTGATCTAGCCATTTCTTGTAAGGTTCTGTTTTTCCTTTCAACAACACCATTTTGTTGAGGTGTTTTGGCAAAAATTGTGAGTAATACCATATTCATCACAAAATTTTGTAAAGTCTTGATTACAAAATTCTCTTCCATTATCACTTCTAATAGAAATCAGTTTGCAATCAAGAGAGGTTTGAACCTTTTTGAAGAGTTTTGAAAATTCATGAAATGTTTCATCTTTTTGTGCTAAGAAGATTACCCATGTAAATCTTGAAAAATCATCAACAATCACATTAGCATAGCTTTTACCACCAAGACTAGTAGTCCTCATAGGTCCAAATAAATCCATATGAATTAGTTCAAGAGGTTTTGTGGTAGAGACCATTTTCTTTGGTTTAAAAGATGTTTTTGATTGTTTTCCATATTGACAAGCATCACAGAGGTGAGTTTTATCAAAATGCAATTTAGGTAATCCTCTCACCAACTCTTGTGTAGAAAGTTTGTTTAATAAATCCATGCTTACATGTCCTAATCTTCTATGCCATAAAAAATCCATCATTGTCATGAATGGCAAGACATTTAATATCATTTGTAATAAGCTCATCAAGATACAACACATATACATTACCAACTCTTTTAGCAACAAAGATAGTTTTGTTACTTGCATTGTCAAGAATAGTACAAGTATCACATTTAAACTCTACTTTGCATCCATTATCACATAATTGACTAATACTTAGTAAATTATACTTTAAATATTCAATAAGTAATACTTTCTTGATAAGAGGGAAAAAGAACCTTTACCAATGTTACCTATTCCAAGTATTTTTCCCTTTCTTCTTATCTCCAAATGTGACAAAACCTTCACTTGTAGTTTGAAGTTCACTAACAAGTGATGCATTTCCAGTCATGTGCCTTGAGCATCCACTTGTCAAGGAACCATTTAGTGGCACTTGATCTTGAGGCAAATTGTACCTATACCAAATTTGAAAGGGTGATTTTTGGTACCCATATTTTCTTGGGTCCAAGGGGGTTAGTAAAAGTTTCTTTGACTTTCCAAATGGTTTTAACACCACTTTCTACTTTTCTTTTGACAAAACATCTAGAAACCTTGTGTCCATGTTTACCACAATAAGTGCAGCAAATATGTGATCTAGAATGATAAGATTCTTTAACAAAAGATTTTCTCTGTTTTGGAGCAGAATAATCATGAGTAAAACCAAGACCATGTTTTACAAATGAAGGTCTTTGATAACCAAGTAATTTATTCAAATTTTCCCTTCCATTTGTAAATCTCTCAATGCATAAAGTTAGATCATTAACTCTCTTTTTTAGAAGTTCATGATCTTTTATCATTGACTCAAGAGAAATAATTCTAGTGCAAAGCTTTTTGTTTTCAAAAGATATGTTTTGTATAGTTGTATTCAAAACTTCTTTTTCAATAGCAATGCAACTAATGGTTTCAAGAAGTTTTCCATTTTCAACACATAATTTTGAATTTTCGTTAGATAAATTATTTATTTTGAGTTTCATTTCCTTATTTCTTTTTGAAGCCTTTTTTAATTCTTCATATAACTCAACAATAAGATCACTGGAATCAATATCATCATCATATATATTTGAGATAGAGGGTGAAGATTGTACCTCATCATCAATGGCCATGAAGCATATGTTGGCCTTTCCTTCACTTTCATCCTCACTTTCCCTGTTGATCCCATGTTCCAGCTAGTCCTTTTTCCTTTCTTGACGATTTCTTTTCTGTTTTTGCTTTCTCTTTCCCTTTCCAACACTCGGGGACAGATCAACAATAAGATGCTCAGTACTCTTGCATTCAAAGCATTGAGGTTTATATGATGAAGATTGTCCACTCTTCTTGACTAGCTTTCTTCCTTTCTTGAGAAATTCCTTTTTGTAGAATCTCTTGAATTTCTTCACTGCCATTGCAATTTCTTCTTCTCCACTGTTTCCTCCTTCTTCTTCACTTGAAGATTGTTCTTGTTCACTCAAGTTGTTTGAGGCATTAAGCACTACTCCTTTTCTTCCCTTTTCTTCATCCTCCTTGTCATTTAGCCGTTTCATCTTCATTTCATGAGTCAGTAGAGATCCAATGAGCTCTTCAAGTGGAAGAGTCTTCAAATCCTTGGATTCCTCAATGGCAAGTGTTTTTAGGCTGCAGGATTTTGGTAAAGCATCTAAAAATCTTTCTGTTTTGCTCTCCCATAGTATAGCTTTTACCATAAGCTTTTAAGCCATTGAAAATGTTAGTAAATCTTGTAAACATATCACTAATATTTTCACCTTGTTTCACGATAAACAGATTCATAATCTCTAACTAGCATGGCAAGTTTAGATTCTTTAACTTGATTAGTTCCTTCATGTGTAATTTGAAGTAATCTCCACATGTCATGAGCGAATCACATCCACTAACTCTATTGTATTCGAGTAACATCTAAAGTACAACTTAATATATTCATGGCTTGATAATTTAAAGTCATTTTCTTAGAATCATGCTCATCAAATTCATCTCGTGGACTTGAGTACTGAGGTTATTCCATCAGCACTCATTTTCATTGGGACATAAGGACCTTTCTCAATTATGTTCCACAAATCAAAATTAATAGAACAAATATAAATTTTAACTCTAGATTTCCAGAAAGTGTAATTTGTTCCATTAAACAAAGGTGGTCTATTTGTGGAAGATCCTTCTAGGTAAGGTAGGTTTGACATATTAGCCATAGGATCTTTGTCTTCTAGGTTGTTAAACCACACACAGAAGTTCTAGCTCTGATACCAATTGAAATACCTAAGAGGGGGGTGAATTAGGTATTTGGCTAATTTTCGCAAACTTAAACCTTTTATGCGTTTAGACCAAGAACAAGTTATATAAGCTAATTATAGATAATTGATAGCAAGGCAGTAATGAATGCAATAGCAAAGAACTCAAACAATTTATAGTGGTTCGATCCTCAAGATCTACATCCACTACCTTAAGCTCACACTTAAGGATTTCAACAAATCTACTAATTGCACAGGTTTACAAATTACAAGAGAGGTTCACCAAACTATGGTTTTACACTCACAACCTCTTCTAGTAATGTTTACAATACAAGGCTCACCACAAACAATGGTTTTATATCATAAACAACCTTGAATCACACTTTCAAGGATCACCCTTATCTAAAGGATTTTATGTTATCAAGATAACCTTGCTAGAGCTAGTAGAAATACACAATTTGATAAATAAATGAGAATGTGTAGAAGTTACCACTTGATGGTAGATATTACACAATTTTGCACCTTCACACTTTGATGTCTTTTGGGTTGATCAATTAAATGCACAAGACATAAGAGAGCTTAAGAAATGTTTGCTAAATGCTTTTGAATGCTTGGAGTTTTCAAGATTTCAAGAGTTACAAAAATTTGCATGTTTATAGCTTTTATAGAATTTGAAAATCTGTTAAAACGTTCATAAAACGGCTAGAAACGGCTAGTTTCAGAAAATTCGGACGACCGAATTTCTTGGCTGCGTCCGAATCTTCGTCCGAATTTCTCTAGATGAATAGTAACCATGCTGAGAACAAAAATTCAGACGACCAAATTTTTTTGGTGCGTCCGAATCTTCTTCCGAATTTCTCTGGAAGAATAGTAGCAAACTTTTGCTACAAAATTCGGACGACCGAATTTTTTGGAAGCATTTTCAAGCTTTGTAAAATCATTTGAGATATAACTTCAATTTGTTTGAAAAATATTTGATATGTACAGAAAACTTATTTAACCATATATAAGCTTGAAAAACAAGAACATATGAAGTTTACTAACATATCTTATAAAAAGATTCATTCAAAGCCTTTTAAAATCATAAGATTATTTTTATGCTCTCTTATGCATTCAATGATAACCAAGACATGCAAGTGTAGAGTTTACATAGAGATTTACCTAAAAGTTAAATGTACTCTACACTTCAAGTCTTCAATGCTTTTTGATCATCTTTAGAACAACATTCTTCAAACTTCAAATACTTGCTTAACTGAAGTTGTTCTTGAACTTTTGCTTCAAAGCAATGAGACTTCATACTTCTCAGTTTACAGAACCTATCACACAATAATCAAACATTTTAGTCCTCATCAATATTTGTCATTAATCAAAACTACATAATTTGCCCTTAGGGCTAACAATTTCCATGCAAGAAGAGCTAAATCAATTTGAAAGAAACAAAGTTTGGACTCTTGTTCCAAGACCTCTTGACCATTCCATAATTGGTACAAAATGGGTATTTAGAAACAAATTAAATGAACAAGGAGAAGTAGTTAGAAATAAAGCTAGACTTGTTGCTCAAGGATTTAATCAAGAAGAGGGCATTGATTATGATGAAACTTTTGCTCTTGTAGCTAGACTTGAGTCTATAAGAATTCTATTAGCCTATGCCTATTTTAAAGGTTTTAAACTATTTCAAATGGATGTCAAAAGTGCATTCCTAAATGGTTTTATTGAAGAAGAAGTGTATGTGGAACAACCACTTGGTTTTATTCATGAAAAGTTTCCTAATCATGTTTTCAAATTAACCAAAGCTTTATATGGGTTAAAACAAGCTCCTAGAGCTTGGTATGAAAGATTGAGTGGATTTCTTCTTTCAATAGGATTTTCAAAAGGAAAAGTTGACACAACTTTATTTATAAAAACTTCTTGCACTAATGATCTCTTACTTGTGCAAATTTATGTTGATGATATTATTTTTGGTGCTACTAATACATCTCTTTGTGATGAGTTTTCTAAATTAATGCAAAATGAATTTGAAATGAGAATGATGGGAGAACTAAATTTCTTTCTTGGACTACAAATTAAGCAAACTAAGGATGGAGTATTCATAAATCAAGCAAAGTACATAAAAGAGCTTTTGAAAATATTTAGAATGGATCAAGCAAAAGGAATAAGCACTCCAATGAGTTCATCAACCAAACTTGATAGAGATGAGAAAGGTAAAAATGTTGTTGAAAAGATATATAGAGGTATGATTGGAAGTTTACTCTATCTCACAACAAGTAGACTAGATATTATGTTTGTTGTATGCTTATGTGCTAGATTTTAATCTTATCCTAAAGAGTCTCATTTAATTTATGTCAAACGTATCTTTCGTTATTTAATTGATACACATTACTATGGTCTTTGGTTTTGAAAATCTTTATCATTTGACCTTGTTGGATATTCGAATGCTGATTTTGCTGGATGAAGAGTTGAACGTAAACGTACTAGTGGTCATTGTCAATTTCTTGGTAGCTGTCTTGTGTCATGGTACAGTAAAAAACAAGCATGTGTGTCTTTGTCCACTGCAGAAGCTGAATATATTGCAGCTGGTAGTTGATGTGCTCAACTATTATGGATGCAGAATACATTACTTGATTATGGTCTTAAATTCAATTGTGTACCTATACTGTGTGATAATACTAGTGCAATCAATTTAAGCATAAATCCCATTCAACATTCTAGACTAAGCATATTGAGATTAAGCATCATTTTATTCGTGATCATGTTGCTAAAGGAGATATATGTTTGAACTATGTGAATACAAATGATCAAATTGCTGATATTTTTACCAAGCCTTTGGCTGAAGAAAGGTTTAATTATCTAAGAAGGTTTTTAGGAATCTCAAAGTTTAATTACTAATGAGTGTATTGAAGTTTGTCAAAAACAGGAAAAGTTCAGATGCACAATTCGGATGCATTGAGTGAAATTGCAACGTCCAAACTTTATCCAGAAAATTCTGGACAGAAAAATTCAGACGCATGTTCGGACGCATGACAGAAAGTTCGGACGTCGAAACTTTTTTAAAACTGAAGAAACAGAAAAGTTCGGATGCAAGTTCGGACGCGGACCAGAAACTTCGGTCGTTCGAACTTTGCGATTACAGCGGTTTTAAAGAAACCGAACAGGCTGTTACACACTATTTATCATCCAAACCTTCTCTCTTTTCAAATTCCACTCCCCCTATCTGCGTCCAAACCCTAATCTCTCTGAAATTTCACCGATTTCACATCAATCCATTCGGGTTTTTGAGTTCCTAACCCTAAATACTTCTTAGATTTCACTGCATTTCATATAGAAAATCATCATGGTAAGAACTAAGAGAGCAAATGTTGAGAAAGGAAAAGGAAAAGCAAAGGAAGGAGATGGAGGATGAATTCTCAATGAACCAAGAAGAATTAGAGTTCCTCAAACATCATCCAGAATAGACAGATTTGTCTCCATCAAGGCTACATTAGAATTTGAAGATTGGAGTAAAAAATCCTGAAAGATTATCCCTGGAAACAAGGTGAATTTTGAAAATCTGTCAAGTATGGATAATGTGTTATCTTTGTTTAGTGATATTGGATGGAATAATTTGTTAGTAATTGATGAAGAATACTATCCTGATCTCATATATGAATTCTATGCAATTCTGAAAGAAGAAAGAATTGAACAAATAGGGGATAATGTGGTTCAGTGGTACTCATCTAGAGTATCCCAAGTAGATTTTGAATTCAATGATGCCCTGATTAATAGAATTTGTGGAGTAATTGATATTGGAGAAAAGTACTTTTCTTTGGGACAACATTGTTATGACCGTGAGTTAATTACCTATGAAAGATTTGAGGAAGCCTTTACAAAAGATAGACAGTTTAGGACCATAAAAGAATGGGAAACCAAATTTTTTGATGCTAGAGGAAGCGTTATGCATCATATGATAACAACCATGATTGTTCCTAATTTTGGTCATAAATCATTTGTTGGAAATATACACATGGTGATTATGCTAGCTTTACATGAGCATAGAAGACTGAATTTTGGGTATATAGCAGTGAAACATATGTTTCGTATTAAGAAGGCAGCCAACAAAGCTTTACAATATGGGAGACTTTTAACAATAATTTTCAAACATTTCCAAGTCAAACTTCCTATTAGGGGACAAGCTTTAAAGAGTGGACAAATTTATACTAATGATACCCTTAGAAGAATGCAATTGGTTCTTGATGAGGATAGTGTATGGAGGACTAAAACAGAAACCCCTCCTAGGATAGCAGAGGCTAAAGAAAGTGAGAATACTGAAGAAGAAGAAGATGATGAGATAGAAGCATGGGTAAGGGAAATGAAATAAAATAGAAGGCATGATTCATCAAGTGAGGGGGAGCAACCTCCCTGCAAGAGAAGACATTTTGAGGAAACACCTACTTCTCAGTCACAACCTAGTGTTGGAGAAGTTCCTACTGATGAAGGGGTTACTAGAGGAGACACCATTGTTGCTAAGGCATTCCAAGAAGCCTTAAACAATCACATTAAGGAGATGAAGAAAATGTATAATTTCTTTGAAAGTTTTGCTCCTATGGTTCTTGGGAAGCTGGATGGTTTGGAAAATAGAGTGAAACACATTGAGGAAATATTAACAAGAAATACTCAAAGTGGTGAAGGACCGTCTAGAACTCAAGAAAAGAAAGATGATGATAAGAGAGATGAGGAAGACAAGAACAAGGAAGAAGAAAAGGATGATGGCAGTGACAAGGCAGATGGCAGTGGTGATGATGACCAAGGAAATGACCATGAGCAAGCTGTTGAGTCACAAAGAGGAGATCAGAAGAGCAGAAAACTGGAATCAGTCAAGAAGGGAGTTTGATTGCAAGAGCTGAAGTGACATCACCATCCAATCCAACATTCAACCAAGGAATAGTCAAGCATGTAGCAATCAAGGATCAAGAAAGAAATTTCTATCAACATCACAAGACTGAGCATTTCTTTTATCTTATCTCTATTTACTACTTTTATTTTTTTTATATATGCTTAGTCAGACTTATGAACAATGGTTTATACAATTTTCTCTGTGTTTCTACATTAATTTCTGAAATTTAAATTGTTTAATGTGACTTGTATAATAGTTGAAGCTCAATGATGTAACCTTAGTATTGAGAGCTTCTTTTGTTAATGATACTTTGATCACCCAAGATTAATTGCTACTATTAGCCCTAAGGGCAAATCATATTAGTTTTGAATAATGACAAACATTGATAAGGACTAAAATGCTTGTATGTTGAGTGATAGGATTGATTATTTGAGAAGCATGAAGTCTTATTGCCTTGGAGTCACAATGCAAGAACAACTCTACCATGCCAAAGGTGATTGAAGATTGAAGAGTATGTTCAAAAAGAGTGAAGGCATTGAAGACTTAGAGTGTAGTGTTTTTATGTTAAATAGGTATATTTTTCTGTAAACTCTACACTTGTATGCATTGGTTTCATTTAATGCATGATAGAGCATAAAACTTGTTTTTGAAATGATCTTAAATGAACTTTGTGTTAACAAGTATGTTTTTGGAATCTAAAATGATCTTAAAAAGATTTTGTGTAATCAAAATGTTTTTGGTAAAGGTTTTTGTATCTAAATGTGTTTAAATGATGTGTCCATTCATGCAAAACGTTTTCAATGTTATTAACATTGATTTGAACAAGTTTTGACAAAGTTTAAAAAGTTTGGATGCAAGTTTGGTCGTCCAAACTTTGGAAATGGTACTGTGCTTCCAAAGAATTTCGGACACAAGTTCGGACGCATGGAGAAAAGTTAGGACGTCCAAACTTTCTCTAATAAGCATGGTCACTGTTTTTCCAGAGAATTTCGGACGTATAAAGAAAAGTTCGAACGTCCGAACTTTTCTAGACAGCTTGGCACAGAAAAATTCGGACGCAAGTTCGAACGCATAACAGAAAGTTTGGACGTTCGAACTTTACTGCTACTAGCCATTACTAGCCGTTACTAGCCGTTTTATGACCGTTTTAACTGATTTTTGAATTCTATAAAAGCCATAAACTCTAGATTTTTTAGAAGGACTTTGAACTTAAGAAATCCTTGATACTCTAACTTGTTTTACATCAAAAATATTTGAAAAGCTCTCAAATTGCCTTGTGCTCAAAGATTGAAATTCAAGATTCCAAAGGCAACAAAGTGTGAAGGTGAAACATTGTGTAATCATCTACCAACAAAGTGGTAACATCTTACACACTCTCTTTTCTTCTCTCAATTGTGTTTTCTACTAGCTCATTGCAAGGTTATCTTGTGATATAAAACCATTTTGTGTTAGGGTGAGCCATAGACTAGACTAATCAATGTTGTGATGTAAAAACCATTTGTGGGTGAGCCTTTGATTAGATTGGTCTTTAGGTTGTCTTTAGATATAAAACCCTTGTGGAATGGTGAACCTTTTTTGTATAATTACTAAAAGAGGTTGTGAGAGTAAAACCATTGTGTGGTGAGACTCTTATGTAATTGCCTAATTTGAGCATATAGTGGATTGGTTGAAATCCTTGAGTATGGACTCAAGGTAGTGGATGTAGATCTTGGGGAGATTGAACCACTATAAATCGTGTGTTCATTTTCTTATTCCTTTACTTGTTTACATACTTGTGATTATTATTTATGCTTAGTTGATTGATTGATTGGTTGTGGTCTTATAGTTTGATAATCTTGTATTAATCATCAAATCACATATAACTTGAAGTTTGTGAATTTAAAGAAGAGCTTTTATTAAGGCAAAGGATTTGCAAATAAGAAAAAGATTTCGATAATTAGCCAAATACCTAATTCACCCCCCTCTTAGGTCTTTCAATTGGTATCATAGCAAGGTCTTCTTTTTAAGGTCTAACAACCTGGAAGTAAAGATAATATGGCTAGTTTATCAAATTTGCCTTATATGGAAGGTTCCTCCACAAATAGACCACCTTTGCTTGATGGAACAAATTACACATTTTGGAAATCTAGAGTTAAGATATATATATTTGTTCTATTAACTTTGATTTGTGGAATGTTGTTGAGAAAGGTCCTTATATACCCATGAAAATGAGAATTGATGGAGTTACTAAAGAGCCAAAGTCTATGGACGAATTGATGAGAGTGACTCAAAGAAGATGACATTGAATTACCAAGCCATGAATATCTTAAGTTGTGCATTAGATACGAATTTGTACAATCGAGCGATTGAATGCGACACCGCTCTTGATATGTGGAAATTACTTCAAGCCACTCATCAAGAAGAAAGAGTCAATGTATGCTTTGTGGCAATAAATGATGAGGTACAATCCACTCCTTCTACCTCTGCTTATTGTGATGATGATGTAGATGATCCTAGTGAACTACTTGTTGAAATGTATGAAGAATTAAAAAAGGCTTAAAAAAGAAATAAGGAAATGAAATTCAAAACTAATGAGTTATTGAATGAAAATTCAAAATTATATTGTGAAAACAAAAAGCTTCTTGAATCTATTGATTGTTTGAATATTGAAAAAGAAGTTTTAAATGTCTCTTTACAAAACATGTCTCTTGAAAATAAGATTCTTTGTGAAAAGATTTTGTCTCTTGAAAGAATGCTTGTTGACCATGAATTTTTGAAAAGGAAAGTTGATGATCTTACATTATGTATTGACAAATTTACAAATGGAAGAGACAAGCTTGACAAACTATTTTGCTCTCAAAGATCTCCTCTTGTCAAAAATGGTCTTTGCTATAATTATGTAAACAATGTGCCTAAATATAAAAACTTCTTTGTTAGAGCTACTTCTACTTCCATGCATCATACTTGTTGTACTTATTGTGGAAAACATGGACATAAATCTACCAAATGTTATGTTAAAAGAAAAGTAGAGAATGGTATAAAAACCATTTGGAGAGTTAAGGGAAATATTACTAACCCCCACGGACCCAATAAAGTATGGGTACCGAAGGATACTTACTCTCCTTTATTGCAGGTACACTTCAATTCAAACTCAAGCACCACTAAATGGCATATTGATGATGTTGGCTTAAAGAATAACAGAAAACACCTCATGCATAATCAAGGTCAAAGCAACCGATGAAGGGTTTGTTTTTGAAAAGAAAGGAAGAATTCTTGAAGTAACCAATGTTGGTAAAGGTTCCTCTCTTCTTTTTAAACAAATGTTGCTAATTGCTGATTTGAACTATAACTTTCTTAGCATTAGCCAATTGTGTGACAATGAATAAGAAGTTAAATGCCAACATGCAAAATTTCAGCTGAGAATATTTTTGGATTTGAAGATTTGCCAACCATGACTTATCAATTGCTTCTATTAAGTTGATTAGGTAACATTGATGATATGAGATTGAATTCATGTTTATATGTTTTTGAAATTGATTATATGTCATTATAAAATGATTAAAATAGATATGATTGAATATCTATGCATTTACTTGGCCAAAAACATCTTTATGAAACTTTACAAAATGTTTGGACATGAAGTTTAGATGTAGACCATAAGTTCTGTTGCCCGAACTTGTATGACAAAATGATATTTTGTGATTTTGATCAATTACTCACAAAATGTTTTAATGTGTGCTTTATCTTGATAAGCTTGAATGTCTTGTTGCTTATGATAATGATTTTCTTTGCATAAAAGATTTGGTCATGTGAACATGGATTTGTTGAACAAACTTTTCTATCAAGATTTTGTTAAAGGATTGCTAAAAATGTGTTTTTGAGAAAATTGTCTTTGAGATACTTGTCCATATGGAAAACAAACAAAAGAATCTTTCAAACCCATGAAAATGAGTTTAGACCTCAAAACATCTTGAGCTTGTTCATATGGATTGATTTGGACTTATAAGGAACTCTAGTATCGATGACTTGAAGTATGCCTTACTAGTAGTTGATGATTTCTCAATATTCATTTTAGCATTATTCTTTGTTCAAAAAGATTAAGTGTTTCATAAGTTTGTAAAATTATTCAAAAAGATTCAAACCTCCCTTGAAAATTTGGAGAAGTGTTTCACAAGTGACAATGGGAGAATTTTACAACAAAGTTTTTACAAAATTTGCTTTGAAAATTGAATTTCATATAATTGTTTCAACTGCAAAAAATCCACAATAAAATGGTGTTATTGAAAGAAAATTTTGAACTTTGCAGAAATTGGCAGGTCTATGCTTTGTGAAAATTCTTCTTCAAAAATATTTTTGGGCCAAAGCTGTAAACACAACATGCTATGATAAATAGAATTCTTTTAAGATCATTTTCAAGAAAAACGTCTTTTGAATTCTCTTTTATAGAATGCATCAAATTGCATATTTTAAAATGTTTGGTTATAATGTCTTATCTTAAATTCTTGTGTTAAATTACTTAAATTTGATAGAAAACTTGATATTGGTATATCTCTTATCTATTCTTCTAACAAAAAGGCATATAGAATTTTATAACAAAAAGAACCTTACATGATGAGGAAACCATTCATGTTAGCTTTGATGAATCTTACATTTACTTGGAAAGAAAAGATGAAGATGATGTAGGTACATCTATGAATAACTATCAAATCCATCTTCAAGCACCAACTTTGGAGGATCATACCAATGAGCAAGAAATGATTGAACAAAATGATCAACATAGTGGTGATCAAAAGCACTCAAAGAACTTAAGATATCCAAGAGGCCACCTAAGGAGCAAATCATTGATGATATCTCCCAATGAGTAAAAATAAGGTGGTACTTTATCAATAACTTTATTCTTTTATTGCATATGAGCCTAAAGTATTGATGATCCATTGTGTGATGATTTTTGGATTATTGCTATGCAAGAGGATTTAAATAAATTTGAAAGATACAAAATTTTGGATATTCCTAAATCTCATGATCATTCCATTATTGGAACTAAATGGTTTTTAGAAATAAACTTATTGAATCTGGAGAAGTTGTTAGAAACAATGTCAGACTTGTTGCCTAAGGATTCAATCAAGAAGAAGGATTTGATTATGATGAAACCATTGTTCCGAATGAAGACTTGAGTCCATAAGAATGCTTTTGACTTGTACTTGCTTTAAGTTATTTCAAATGAATGTCAAAAGTGCTTTTCTAAATGGTTTTATTGAGGAAGTGATTTATGTGGAATAATCATCCGGTTTTACTCATGAAATGTTTCCTAACCATATTTTAAAACTATCCAAAGTCTTATACGATTTAAAACCAGCTCCTACAATTTAGTGTGAAAGATTGAGTAGTTTCCTTCTTTCAAAAGGATTTTTAAGAGGAAAACTGAAACTACCCTTTTTATAAAATTCTCATTCAACAATGATCTATAACTTGTCCAAATATATGATACAATATTTGGTGCTTCTAATACTTCACTTTGTGATGTGTTTTCCAAGTTGATGCAAAGTAAATTTGAAATAAGCATGATAGGAAAACTCAATTTCTTTCTTGGCCTACAAATCAAGCAAACCAAGAATGATACTTTCATGAATCACGTTAAGGTATAAGCACTTCCATAAGTTTATCAACTATGCTTGACAAGAATAAAATGGTTTCATCAGAGTAGTCAACTCTATTTGACAGCAAGTAGAGCCAATATTATGTTTGCCATGTGCTTGTGTGCTAGATTTCACCTTGTCCTAAAGTCTCATTTGATTGTTATTAAACACATTCACTATTTGTTGCATTAGTATTATTGATACTCTAAGTGATTATGATCTATGTTTCAAATATGTGGCTATGTTATGTGATAATACTAATGCAACAAATTTGACAATCATATTATTCAACAAACTAGGACAAAGCATATAGAGATCAAACTTCATCTCATTAGAGATCATTCTACTAAGGGTAATATTTGTTTAAAGCACATTTGCACTAATGAAAAAATTAATGATATTCTTACTATACCATTAGCCGAAGAAAGGTTTAACCAATCTTAGAAGAAGCTTAGAAATTTTTTTAAAAAAATTCAATGACTAATGAGTGTATTCAAGTGTTGTAGCTTCAGGTGAGGACAAAGATGCCTAGCATGGAAAAAGGAAAGGGAAAAGCCAAAGAAAGAGAAGGAGGATCAGTGATCAATGAACCAAGGAAGGTTCATGTTTCGCAAAGCATGTCATAGCTGGATAGATTTGTCACAGTGGAGGCTGCTACTAAACTTGATGATTGGGCACAAAGGAACCATAAGATAAATCCAAGCCACAAGGTGGATGTCATCAAACTATTCGAAATGGGTAATATACTCTCATTTTTAAATGATGTGAGCTGGACTAGTTTGCCTATGTTTGATGAATGCTATTACCTTCCTTAGTTTATGAAGTTTATGCAAATATTAAGGAAGAAAGAGTTGAGAAAGTTGGTAATAAAGCTATTCAGTGGTGTTCTTCAAGAATATCACAAGTTGATTTTTGAGATTGATAATGCATTGCTCAATAGAATTTGTGATGTTGAGGATGTTGGGTTTAGACATTATTCTTCCGGGGAACATTGTTTTATAAGTAAGTTATGCTCACATGAAAGGATTGAGAATGTCTGTACAAATGGTAGAAGCCTCAAGACTATAAAGAAGAGAGAGTTGAACATGAGGGGAATAATGTAATTCAATGGTATTCCTCTAAAGTATGTCAAGTGGACTTTGAGTTCAATGATGCCTTAGTGAACAAAATTTGTGGAGTAGGTGATAATGAGGCAAGATATTTCTCATTGGGACAGCATTGCTTTATTCATGAATTGTTCACAAATGAAAGATTTGAAAAGCCTTATCGTATGGTAGACTATTAACAAAAATTTGAGGAGTTTGAGGAAGAAGAAAATGATGAAGAAGAAGAGGATGAAGAGGAAATCCTTGCTGAAAAAGGAAAACTAAAATGAGGCATGAAGTGAGGGGGAGCAACCTTCCACAAAAGAAGACTATTTGAAGAGGTACTCTCTATTGAAGGAAAAGAAGTTGAAGATGATTGTTAGCCCTAAGGGCAAATCATGTAGTTTTGATTAATGACAAATATTGATGAGGACTAATATGCATGTCATTTGTGTGATAGGATTGTTGGATTAAGAAGTATGAAGTCTCATTGCCTTGAAGCTAAAATGCAAGAACAACTCCAATATGTCAAAGTGATTGAAGATTGAAGAGTTTGTTCAAGATGTTAGAAGGCTTTGAAGACATGAAGTGTAGGTTGCATGTGCTTAATAGGTAACCTTTGTAAACCCTACACTCTTAAGCCTTGGAATCTATGAATTGCAATTGAGAGCACAAAACTTGATTTAAATGGTTTCAATGGTTTTGAACTTACCTAAATTATCAAGTTTTCATAAATGGTTTTTGCACATAAAAGATCTTTAATGACTTATCTTTGAGGCTAGAATGTTTTTTAACTTGTTTGAATTGATTTAAACATGTTTTGACAAAGTTTGAAAAATTCGGATGCAAATTCGGTCATCCGAAATTTTTCTGCACTGTGAACAGTAACACTATTCATGAGAAGATTCGCACGAATGGAGAAAAATTCGGTCGTCCGAATTTTTGTGAATAGTGCATGAACAGTGACTACTGTTCACATGAACAGTGCCGACTGTTTTTCCAGAGAAATTCGGACGAAGATTCGGACGCAGCTGGAAAATTCGGTCATCCGAATTTTTGTGACCGGTGCATAAATAGTCCACTATTCACATAAACAGTATTCAAATAAACAGTACTACAATTCACATGAACAGTACCACTATTCACATAAACAGTATTTTCTGGAAATAGCCGTTACTAGCCGTTTTATGGCTGTTTAAACTGATTTTTGAATTCTATAAAAGCCATAAACTCCAGATTTTTTTGTAGAACTTTGAACTTAACAAATCTTACATGCTCTAACTTATTTTACATCAAATAAAATTGAAAAGCTCTCAAATTGCCTTGTGCTCAAAGGTGTACATTCAAGATTCCAAAGGCAAAGGTGAAGTGGTGCTAGCAATTATATTTATCTACCAAGAAGCGTTGGTAATATTCAAACTCATTTATTCCTCATTTAATTCTGTTTTTCTACTAGCTAATTGCAAGGTTATCTTGTGACATAAAACCCTTTTGTGGAAGGGTGAGCCATAGACTAGATTAATCAAGGTTGTAGTGTAAAACCCGTGTGAGGGTGAGCCTTGGATTAGATTAGTCTTGAGGTTGTCTTTAGATATAAAATCCTTGTGGAAGGGTGAACCTTGCTTGTATAATTAGTAGAAGAGGTTGTGAGTGTAAAACCATAGTGTGGTTAGCCTCTTATGTAATTGTTGAATTTGATCATATAGTGGATTGGTTGAAATCCTTGAGTGTGGACTCAAGGTAGTGGATATAGATCTTGGAGAGATCGAACCACTATAAATCGTGTGTTCATTTTCTTATTGCTTTACTTGTTTACATACTTGTGATTATTATTTATGCTTAGTTGTTGATTGATTGGTTATGGTCTTATAGTTTGATAATCTTGTATTAATCATCAAATCACATATAACTTGAAGTTTGTGAATTTAAAGAAGAGCTTTTATTAAGACAAAGAATTTGCAAAAAGGTGAAAAGATTTCGATAATTAGCCAAAGACCTAATTCACCCCCCCTCTTAGGTCTTTCAATGATAATCTCACGACAGGTGATACCATAGTTGCCAAGGTGTTTCAAGAGACATTGAACAACCATGTAGAGAAAATGAAGAAGATGGACAAATTCTTCAAGTCTTTTGCTTTGATGATTCTTGGCAAATTTGATGGTTTAGAAGCTAAAGTCAAGAATATGGAAGAAGACTTGAGAAAGATTTCTCAAGTGGTTTTAAATGGTGCAAGTTCCTATAAAGACAAAGAAGAAGAAAAGAGATGGTAGCAATAAGAAGAATACAAAAGATGAAGGAAAAGGCAGTGAAGCATCCCAAAAGAAGAAGAGCATGAGAATGAAGAACAAAGGGGTAAAGCTCAAGAGAACAAGCAAGAATAAGGAGGTGAAGGGAGTTTAACAAAGTCAAATCACAAATCCATCACCAATTTCCTTCAGCCAAGGGAGGAAGAAAATGTGGTTCAAAGAAAGAAGATCCAAGATCCTCTCGATTGGTAGCTTTCCAAAGCAAAACTACACAAGCAAGAAATCAACAAATGAAGGACCCTATCATATTGAGATCAAGGGAAACATGGCCATCATAACAAACAAATTTGGAAGTGAAGACCATGAAGCGTATCCAAAGACTAAGCCTTTCTATCCCTAAACTCTATTTTGTTGCTTATTTTAGATTATGACTTAATGCACATGTTATGCTTTAACATTGAAATTTACTTGTGCCTTTTAAGTCATTATAATGTTTTGAAGCTCAATATGTGAAATCTTTGTGATAAGAGCTTCTTTTGTTTCACTTTTGTTGTCCAAGTACTCTCACCCCAAGTTTAATTGCTACTAAAAAGGGGGAGAAGAATTTGATTTATTATTGTTGAGAGGCTACATAATGATTATTGCTGTTAGGATGATAATTGTTTGACTAGAGATATACTGTTTATGAGAGTTGGATAATATATTGCTAAATTGCTAAATGAGAATTGATCAATATACTGCTTATATGTGATACATGTTGTCTCATTTTCATTAACCCCGTCTTTGATTGATGACAAAAGGGGGAGAAGAAATGTGATGACAAAATGTGTGAAAATGTGAAATAGCAGTGGCAATGGGGAGAAAGAATGTTGACTGCAAAATATGCTATGTGCTTGTTGTATTGTAATGTGCTTGCTGTAAATGTGCTATGTATGAGTGCTATAGGTTGAAATGTAAAATAAATGTGTATTGTGAAAATATATGGTTGCATTTGAAATTTAAATTGAAAATGATTGTTTTCTGAGATTTTGAAAATGGTTGAGTTGAGATTGTGAAATGTTTCATCATGGTTCTTGACTTGACCTATGACTTTAAGTTACATCATGAAAACAATTAAATACATGAGTTTTGTGGTTTTGCAAAGCTAAATTGAGAGCTATTGTGGCTATACATATTTGAGTACTTCTATAGTTCATTTGAGAATGCAAAATCACCTTTTCAAACTTACTATCAAAAGTTTGGACTTGAAGTTTGGATGCAAACCAAAAGTTCGGATGCATCCAAACTTTCTTGCCAAAAATGTTTTTCTATTGTTCAAATTGTTTGAAAACTGTCTTAATCCTTCCTATCATATTTGAACAATCTTAAAAAATCTTATTTTAAAAAAATTAAAGTCGTTATCTCACACATTTTACAGTTTGGACTTGAAAGCTCAAAATTCAGATGTATGATTTATAAATTCGGATGCATGTTTCAGAAATTCAGATGCATGCATATTTTGTTGCCAAAACATGCTCTTTTGTTGTTCGAATTGATCCAAATATGTTTTAATCTTTTCCATTATGTTTGAACACCCTTAGGAACACTTTATTTCACTTCAAACATTCATTATATTGAATTCATTGCAATTTGGACTTAAGATCAAAAAATTCGGATGCATCCATATTTTGTTGCCACAATGTGCTCTTTTGTTGTTCAAATTGATCCAAATATGTTTTAATCTCTTCTAATATGTTTGAACAACCTTAAGAAAGCTTACTTTCAAAAATTGAAGCTTTCATTTCACTTATTTTAAAGTTTGGACTTGATATGTCAGAATTTGGATGCTTAACATCTCAAGTTCAAAGTTGTTGAAAAATGAGCACAATCTAAGGGGGAGCATTGTTAAATTTTTACAACCTTTAAAACCTCTCTTAGAAGATTTCTAAATGCTTAAATTCTATATCTTCTATCTTAGTTGGAAGGAAGGAGGCAAATGGAGGTTGGTTGGGTCATGGGCTCATATTGAGCCTTTTGCATGTCAATGTGCTAAATTTGTTATTATCTATCATTGACATAAATGCTTCTTTGTATCACACTGTTTAAATCCATCACATTTTGAATCAAAGTTTGTCATCATCAAAAAGGGGGAGATTGTTAGCTCTAAGGGCAAATCATATTAGTTTTGAATAATGACAAACATTGATAAGGACTAAAATGCTTGTATGTTGAGTGATAGGATTGATTATTTGAGAAGCATGAAGTCTTATTGCCTTGGAGTCACAATGCAAGAACAACTCTACCATGCCAAAGGTGATTGAAGATTGAAGAGTATGTTCAAAAAGAGTGAAGGCATTGAAGACTTAGAGTGCAGAGTTTTTATGTATAGGTATATTTTTCTGTAAACTCTACACTTGTATGCACTGGTTTCATTTGAATGCATGATAGAGCATAAAACTTGTTTTTGAAATGATCTTAAATGAACTTTGTGCTAACAAGTATGTTTTTGGAATCTAAAATGATCTTAAAAAGATTTTGTGTAATCAAAATGTTTTTGGTAAAGGTTTTTGTATCTAAATGTGTTTAAATGATGTGTTCATTCATGCAAAACATTTTCATTGTTATTAACATTGATTTGAACAAGTTTTGACAAAGTTTAAAAAGTTTGGATGCAAGTTTGGTCGTCCAAACTTTGGAAATGGTATTGTGCTTCCAGAGAATTTCGAACACAAGTTCGGACGAATGTAGAAAAGTTTGGACGTCCAAACTTTCTCTAATAAGCATGGTCACTGTTTTTCCAGAGAATTTCAGACGCAAGTTTGGACGCATAAGGAAAATTTTGGACGTCCGAACTTTTCCAGACAGCTTGGCACAGTAAAATTCTGACGCAAGTTCAGGCGCATAACAGAAAGTTTGGACGTCCGAACTTTACTGTTACTAGCCGTTACTAGTCGTTTTATGACCGTTTTAACTGATTTTTGAATTTTATAAAAGCCATAAACTCCAGATTTTTTAGAAGGACTTTGAACTTAAGAAATCCTTGATACTCTAACTTGTTTTACATCAAAATTATTTGAAAAGCTCTCAAATTGCCTTGTGCTCAAAGATTGAAGTTCAAGATTCCAAAGGCAACAAAGTGTGAAGGTGAAACATTGTGTAATCATCTACCAACAAAGTGGTAACATCTTACACACTCTCTTTTCTTCTCTCAATTGTGTTTTCTACTAGCTCATTGCAAGGTTATCTTGTGACATAAAACCCTTTTGTGTTAGGGTGAGCCATACACTAGATTAATCAAGGTTGTGATGTAAAACACATTTGTGGGTGAGCCTTTGATTAGATTGGTCTTTAGGTTGTCTTTAGATATAAAACCCTTGTGGAAGGGTGAACCTTGTTTGTCTAATTACTAAAAGAGGTTGTGAGTGTAAAACCATTATGTGGTGAGCCTCTTGTGTAATTGCCTAATTTGAGCATATAGTGGATTGGTTGAAATCCTTGAGTGTGGACTCAAGGTAGTGGATGTAGATCTTGGGGAGATCGAACCACTATAAATCGTGTGTTCATTTTCTTATTGCTTTACTTGTTTACATACTTGTGATTATTATTTATGCTTAGTTGATTGATTGATTGGTTGTGGTCTTATAGTTTGATAATCTTGTATTAATCATCAAATCACATATAACTTGTAGTTTGTGAATTTAAAGAAGAGCTTTTATTATGGCAAAGGATTTGCAAATAAGAAAAAGATTTCGATAATTAGCCAAATACCTAATTCACCCCCCATCTTAGGTCTTTCAGCTACTATCAAAGGGGAGAACAAGTTGATTTACAAACATATGCTAAACCGAGTAGTTATTTTTTTTATATACTAAACTGTTAGTCTTATTTTCATTACCCCGGTAAGACCTAAGAGGGGGGGTGAATTAGGTCTTAGGCTAATTATCGAAATCTTTTTTCCTTTTTCCAAATCTTTTGCCTTAATAAACGCTCTTCTTTAAATTCACAAACTTCAAGTTATATGTGATTTGATGATTAATACAAGATTATCAAACTATAAGACCACAACCAATTAATCAAGAACTAAGCATAAATAATAATCACAAGTATGTAACCAAGTAAAGCAATAAGAAAATGAACACACGATTTATAGTGGTTCGATCTCTCCAAGATCTACATCCACTACCTTGAGTCCACACTCAAGGATTTCAACCAATCCACTATATGCTCAAATTCAACAATTACACAAGAGGCTAACCACACTATGGTTTTACACTCACAACCTCTTCTAGTAATTATACAAATAATACAAGGTTCACCAAACACAATGGTTTTATATCTAAAGACAACCTCAAGACTAATCTAATCCAAGGCTCACCCACACACGGGTTTTACACTACAACCTTGATTAATCTAGTCTATGGCTCACCCTTGCACAAAAGGATTTTATGTCACAAGATAACCTTGCAAATGAGCTAGTAGAAAACACAATTAAGATAAGAAAAGAGAGTGTGTAAGATGTTACCACTTTGTTGGTAGATGATTACACAATGTTTCACCTTCACACTTTGTTGCCTTTGGAATCTTGAATTTCAATCTTTGAGCACAAGGCAATTTGAGAGCTTTTCAATTCAATTTGATGTAAAACAAGTTGGATAATGTAAGATTTGTTAAGTTCAAAGTTCTACTAAAAAATCTGGAGTTTATGGCTTTTATAGAATTCAAAAATCAGTTTAAACAGCCATAAAACGGCTAGTAACGGCTATTTTCAGAAAATACTGTTCATGTGAATAGTGGTACTGTTCATGCACTGTTCATGTGAATAGTGGTACTGTTCATGCACTATTCATGCACCGGTAACAAAAATTCGGACGACCGAATTTTCCAGCTTCGTCCGAATCTTCGTCCGAATTTCTCTGGAAAAACAGTCGGCACTGTTCATGTGAACAGTAGTCACTGTGCATGCACTATTCACAAAATTCGGACGACCGAATTTTCCAGCTTCGTCCGAATCTTCATCCGAATTTCTCTGGAAGAATAGTAAACGGTTCAAATGAATAGTGTACTGTTCACGTGAATAGTGTTACTATTCATGCGTTGTTCACTGTTCATCGTGCTACTATTCATGCGTTGTTCACTGTTCACAGTGTTACTATTCATGCGTTGTTCACTGTTCACAGTGCAGAAAAAATTCTTCACAAAATTCGGACGACCGAATTTCTTCTGCATGCGTCCGAATCTTCTTCCAAATTTTTAAAACTTTGTCAAAACATATCCAAATCATTTCAAACAAGTTGGAAAACATTCTAGCCTTAAAGATAAGTCATTAAAGACCTTTTATGTGCAAAAACCATTTATGAAAACTTGATAATTTAGGTAAGTTCAAAACCATTGAAAACATTTAAATCAAGTTTTGTGCTCTCAATTGCAACTCATAGATTCCAAGGCTTAAGAGTGTAGGGTTTACAAAGTTTACCTATTAAGCACATGCAACCTACACTTCATGTCTTCAAAGCCTTCTAATATCTTGAACAAACTCTTCAATCTTCAATCACTTTGACATATTTGAGTTGTTCATGCATTGCTAGCTCCAAGGCAATGAGACTTCATACTTCTTAATCCAACAATCCTATCACAACATACAAGCATATTAGTCCTCATCAATATTTGTCATTAATCAAAACTACATGATTTGCCCTTAGGGCTAACAACAAGCATCACAAAGATGAGTTTTATCAAAATGCATTTTTGGTAATCCTCTAACTAGCTCTTGTGAAGAATCAATTTGAACAACAATAGAGCACATTTTGGCAACAAAATATGGATGCATCCGAATTTCAGAACATGCATCCGAATTTTTTGGTCTTAAGTCCAAACTGCAATAAATTCAATATAATGAATGTTTGAAGTGAAATAAAGTGTTCCTAAGGTTGTTCAAACATAATGGAAGAGATTAAAACATATTTGAATCAATTTGAACAACAAAAGAGCACATTTTGACAACACAATATGGATGCATCCGAATTTTAGAACATGCATCCGAATTTTTAAACTCATGCATCCGAATTTTGACATTCCAAGTCCAAATTGCAATAAATTCAATATAATGAAAGTTTAATGTGAAATAAATCTTTCCAAAGGTTGTTCAAACATAATGGAAGAGAATAAAACATATTTGAATCAATTTGAACAACAAAGAAGCACTTTTTGGCAACAAATATGCATGCATCCGAATTTCTGAAAACATGCATCCGAATTTTTGGTCTGCATCCGAATTTCAAGTCCAAATTTTTGGAAACAAGTTGAAAAGGTGATTTTGCATTTTCAAATGAACTATAGAAGTACTCAAATATGTATAGCTACAATAGCAATCAATTTAGCTTTGCAAAATCACAAAATTCATGCATTCAATTGTTTTCTTGAAGTAATTCAAAATCATAGGTCAAGTCAAGAACCAAGTTCAAGATTTCAATCTCAACTTAACCATATTCCAAAATCTAAGAAAACAACTAAAACCTCACATATTATAACACTTTCAATTTAAATTCAAATGCAGAAATGCAGCCAAATATTTTCACATTACTCATTACATATTACACATCAACATATACACAACACACAACACATTTACAGCAAGCACATAGCACAATTTGTAGTCATTCTTTCTCCCCCTTGATATATGCATGGACTTTCAGAAAATTCACACATTTTCTATTCATGCATGAGGAATTCCACTGCTATTTCTCATTTTCACACATTTTGTCATCCCATTTCTTCTCCCCCTTTTGTCATCACTCAAAGATGGGGTTAATGAAAATTAGACAACATGTATCACATATAAGTAGTATATTGATCAACTCTTATAAACATTATAGTTCTAGTTAAATAATTATCATCCTAACAGCAATAATCATTATGTAGCATCTCAACAATAATAAATCGACTTCTTCTCTCCCTTTTTATCAGCAATTAAACTTGGGGTGAGAGTACTTGGACAACAAAAGTGAAACAAAGAAGCTCTTATCACAAAGATTTCACATATTGAGCTTCAAAGCACTATAATGACTAGAAAGGCACAAGTACATTTTAATGTTAAATCATAACATGTGCATTAAGGCATAAAATAAAATAAGCAACAAAATAGAGTTTAGGGATAGAAAGGCTTAGTCTTGGATGCGCTTCGTGGTCTTCACTTCCAAATTTGTTTGTTATGATGTCCATATCTCCCTTGATCTCTCTATGATAGGGTCCTTCATTTGTTGACTCCTTGCTTGTGTAATTCTGCTTTGGAAAGCTACCAATCAAGAGGATCTTGGATCTTCTTTCTTTGAACCACATTTTCTTGCTCGCTTGGTTGAAGGATATTGGTGATGGATTTGTGATTTGACTTTGTTAAACTTCATTCATCTCCTTCTTCTTGCTTGTTCTCTTGGGCTTTATAGGAACTTGCACCATTTAAAACCACTTGAGAAATCTTTCTCAAGTCTTCTTCCATATTCTTGACT
Source organism: Rauvolfia tetraphylla (assembly GCA_030512225.1). Classification (NCBI taxonomy): domain Eukaryota; kingdom Viridiplantae; phylum Streptophyta; class Magnoliopsida; order Gentianales; family Apocynaceae; genus Rauvolfia; species Rauvolfia tetraphylla. Next base: position 2,246,346 of record JAJQKT010000053.1, read on the forward strand.
CTAGCTTCTAAACCATCAAATTTGCCAAGAATTATCAAAGCAAAAGACATGAAGAATTTGTCCATCTTCTTCATTTCCTCTACATGGTTGTTCAATGTCTCTTGAAACACCTTGGCAACTCTTCAAATAGTCTTCTTTTGTGGAAGGTTGCTCCCCTCACTAGATGAGTCATGTTTCATTTTAATTTCCTTTCTCTAGCAAGGATTTCCTCTTCATCCTCTTATTCTTCATCATTTTCTTCTTCCTTCTTCTTCATTACTTTCTTCCTCCTTTTCTTCATCATTGCTAGCATCTCTTCTATCACCCCTTAGAGGAGTTTTTCTTCTAGCCCTTCATACATTTTCATCATCAAGTATTCAAGGAATTCTCTTTAGTGAGTTGTTGGTGTAGACTTCTTCACTCTTTATTGGTCAACTACTACAAGACAATTGCACTTGGAGATACTTGAAAACCTTGGTAAACAATTTGCTATGTGGCAAAGCCTTATGTTCGGTTCTTCTAGCTGCCATTATATTCTTTAGCACTATATATCCAAAATTCATTTTTTCTTTTCTTATGCATGGCTAGCATAATTACAGCATACATATTATCAACATAAGATTTGTTCCCAAAGTATGCAATAATCAAGGTAGTAAACATGTGATGCAAAATTCTTTCACTAGCATAAAAAAAAAAGCTTTTATCTCTCTCTCCTTTCTAGTCTTGAGGCTTCTATCATTTATATTGTGAGTATAACTCACTTATAAAACAATGTCCCCAGAAGAATAATGCCTAAACCCAACATCCTCAACATCACAAATTCTATTGAGCAATGCATTATCAATCTCAAAAATTAACTTGTGATATTTTTGAAGAATACTACTAAATAGCTTTATTACCAACTAGCTCAACTCTTTCTTCCTTAATATTTGCTTAAACTCCATAAACTAAATAAGGTAATAGCATTCATCAAACACAAGCAAACTAGCCCAGCTCATATAATTTAAAAAATGAGAGTATATTACCCATTTTGGATAGTTTGATTACATCCACCTTATGGCTTGGATTTGTCTTATGGTTCCTTTTTGTCCAATCATCAAATTCAATAGCAGCCTGCACTGTGACAAATCTATCCAAGCATGACATGATTTGAGAAACATAAACCTTCCTTGGTTCGTTGGTTACTAGTCCTCCTTCTCTATCTTTGGCTTTTCCCTTTCCTTTTCTCATGCTAGGCTTCTTTGTCCTCACCTGAAGCTACAACACTTGAATACACTTATTAGTTATTGAATTTTGAATTCTCTAAGCTACTTCCAAGATTGGTCAAACCTTTCTTCGGCTAATGGCATGGTAAGAATATCATTAATTTGTTCATTAGTGCAATCATGCTTTAAACAAATATTACCCTTAGTAGAATGATCTCTAATGAGATGAAGTATGATCTCAATATGCTTTGTCCTAGTTTGTTGAATAGTATGATTATCAAATTTGTTGCATTAGTATTATCACATAACATAGCCACATATTTGAAACATAGATCATAATCACTTAGAGTATCAATAAGGTAATAGTGAATGTGTTTAATAGCAATCAAATGAAACTCTTTATGACAAGATGAAATTTAGCACACAAACACATTGCAAACATAATATTAGTTCTACTTGCAGTCAAATAGAGTTGACTACTCCTATGAAACCATTTTATTCTTGTGATGCATAGTTGATAAACTTATGAAAGTGCTTATACATTAACATGATTCATGAAAGTGCCATTCTTGGTTTGCTTGATTTGTAGGCCAAGAAAGAAATTGAGTTTTCCTATCATGCTCATTTCTAATTTACTTTGCATCAACTTGGAAAACACATCACAAAGTGAAGTATTAGAAGCACCAAAAGTTGTATCATATATTTGGACAAGTTATAGATCATTGTTGCATGAGGAATTTATAAAGAGGGTAGTTTCGGTTTTCTTTTTGAAAATCCTTTTGAAAGATGGAAACTACTCAATCTTTCACACTAAATTTTAGGAGCTGGTTTTAAACCATTCAAAACTTAGGAAAGTTTGAAAATATGGTTAGGAAACTTTTCATGAGCAAAACCGGGTGATTGTTCCATATAAACCACTTCCTCAATAGAACCATTTAGAAAAGCACTTTTGACATTCATTTGAAATAACTTAAAGCAAGTACAAGTCAAAAGCATTCTTATGGACTCAAGTCTAGCATTCGAACAAAGGTTTCATATCATAATCAATTTCCTCTTCTTGATTGAATCCTTAGGCAACAAGTCTAACCTTGTTTCTAACAACTTCTCCCGGATTCAATAAGTTTATTTCTATAAACCTTTAGTTCGATAATAGAATGATCATGAGATTTAGGAATATCCAAAATATTGTATTTTTCAAATTTATTTAAATCCTCTTGCATACAAATAATCCAAAAATCATCACACAATGCATCATCAATACTTTAGGCTCATATCCAATAAAAGAATAAAGTTATTGATAAAGTACCTACTTATATTTACTCCTTGGGAGATATCACCAATGATTTGCTCCTTAGGGTGGCCTTTGTGGATATCATAAGTTCTTTGAAAGCTCTTGGTCACCACTAGGTTGGTCATCTTGATTTTGTTCTATCATTTCTTCCTCATTGGTATGATTCTCCAAAGTTGGTGCTTGAAGATGAGTTTGATATTCATTCATAGATGTACCTACATCATCTTCATCTCTTCTTTCCAAGCAAATGTAAGATTCATCAAAACAAACATGAATGGTTTCCCTCATCATGTAAGGTTCTTTTTATTGTAAATTCTATATGCCTTTTCGTAAGAAGAATAGCTAAGATATATCAATATCCATTTTTTCTACCAAATTTACGTAAGTTGTCACAATAATTTAAGATAAGACATTTATAACCAAACATTTTAAAATATGCAACTTGAGGCATTCTATAAAAAAAGAAATCAGAAGATGTTTTTCTTCAAAATGATCTTAAAAGAATTCTATTTATCATAGCATGTGGTGTTTAAGGCTTTGGCCCTAAAAATATTTTTGAAGAAGAATTTTCACAAAGAATAGACCTAGCCAATTTCTGCAAAGTTTAAAATTTTCTTTCAATAACACCATTTTATTGTGAAGTTTTTTTGCAGTTGAAACAATTATATGAAATTCAATTTTTCAAAGCAAATTTTGTAAAAACTTTGTTGTAAAATTCTTCCATTGACACTTGTAATAGAGATCAATTGCACTCAAGGGAGGTTTGATCTTTTTGAGTAGTTTTTTTAAAACTTATTTAACACTTCATCTTTTTTGAGCAAAGAAGAATGCTAAAGTGAATATTGAGAAATCATCAACTACTAGTAAGGAATACTTCAAGTCATCAATACTAGAGTTCCTCATAAGTCCAAATCAATCCATATGAACATGCTCAAGATGTTTTGAGATCTAAATGCACTTTCATGTGTTTGAAAGATTCTTTTGTTTGTTTTTCATATTGACAAGTATCTCAAAGATAAATTTCTCAAAACATATTTTTTAGCAATCCTCCAACTAAATCTTGAGAGGAAAGTTTGCTCAACAAATCCATGCTTAAGTGACCTAATCTTCTATGCCAAGAAAATCCATCATTATCATAAGCTACAAGACATTCAAGCTTATCAAGATAAAACACATAATGAAACATTTTGCAAGTAATTGATCAAAATCACAAAATGTCATATTGTCATATAAGTTCGGACGATCGAACTTATTGTCTACATCCAAACCTTTTTTGTAGAGTTTTAAGAAGATGATTTTAGCAAACCAAATGCATAGATAGTTAATCATCTTATCATGACATATAGTCAACTTCAAGAACATATCAACAATGAATTTAATTCCACATTATCAATGTTATTTAATCAATTTCATAGAAGCAATTGGTAAGTCATGGTTGGCAAATCTTTAAATCTTAACAACAAAGAATGCTCAACTAAAACTTCACATGTTGGTATTTAACTTCTTATCCATTATCACACAATTGGCTAATACTAAGCAAGTTAAAGTTCAAATCAGCAATAAGCCACATTTGTTTAAAAAGAAGAAAGAAACCTTTACCAACATTGGTTACTCCAAGAATTCTTCCCTTTCTTCTTGTCTCAAAAACAAATCCTTCATTGTTTGTCTTGACTTGATTATGAATGTGATGTTTTCTGTTATTCTTTAAGCTAACATCATCAATATACCCCCTTTAGTAGTGCTTGAGTTTGAATTGAAGCGTACCTGCAATAAGGAGAAGAAGTATCCTTTGGTACCCATACTTTCTTGGGTCCATGGGGGTTAGTAATAATTCCTTTAACTCTACAAATAGTTTTAACACCATTTTCTATTTTTCTTTTAACGAAGCACCTAATGGCTTTGTGTCCATGTTTTCCACAATATGTACAACAAGTATGAGGCATTGAACTAGAAGTAGCTTTAACAAAGAAATTTTTATATTTAGGTCCATTATATACATGATCATAACCAAGACCATTTCTAATAAAAGAGGATCTTTGAGAGCCAAGTATTTTGTCAAGCTTGTCTCTTCCATTTGTAAATTTGTCAATACATAATGTAAGATCATTAATTTTCTTTTTCAAAATTTCATGATCACTAAGCATTTTTTCAAGAGAAGAAACTTTTGTACAAAGAGATTTATTTTCAAGAGATATGTTTTGTAAAGAAACATTTAAAACTTCTTTTTCAATATTTAAACAATCAATAGATTCAAGAAGTTTTTTGTTCTCACAAAATAATTTTGAATTTTCATTCAATAACTCATTAATTTTGAGTTTCATTTCCTTATTCTTTTTCGAAGCCTTTTTTAATTCTCCATACATCTCAACAAGTAATTCACTAGGATCATCAATATTATCATAATAAGAAGTAGAGGTAGATGGAGTAGGTTGTACCTCATCTTCCATTGCCATGAAGCACACATTTGCTCTTTCTTCTTCATGAGTGACTTGAAGTAGCTTCCACATTTCATGAGCGGAATCACATTCCATCACTCTATTATATTCATTGACAACCAACGCAGAACAAAGAATGTTCATTGCTTGGTAGTTTAATGTCATCTTTCTTGAATCGCTCTCATCATACTCCTCCGTGGACTTCGGTTCCCTTGTAACTCCATCGGCTTTCAATATCAATGGCACATAGGGACCTTTCTCAATAATATTCCACAATTCATAGTTAATAGAACAAATGTAAATCTCAATTCTAGACTTCCAAAAAATATAATTAGAACCATCAAACAATGGAGGTCTATTAGTGGAGGAACCTTCCACATAAGGCAAATTTGATAAACTAGCCATATGATCTTTACTTCTAGGTTGTTAGACCTTAACAAGAAGACCTTGCTCTGATACCAATTGTAAGACCTAAGAGGGGGGGGTGAATTAGGTCTTAGGCTAATTATCGAAATCTTTTTTCCTTTTTCCAAATCTTTTGCCTTAATAAACGCTCTTCTTTAAATTCACAAACTTCAAGTTATATGTGATTTGATGATTAATACAAGATTATCAAACTATAAGACCACAACCAATTAATCAAGAACTAAGCATAAATAATAATCACAAGTATGTAACCAAGTAAAGCAATAAGAAAATGAACACACGATTTATAGTGGTTCGATCTCTCCAAGATCTACATCCACTACCTTGAGTCCACACTCAAGGATTTCAACCAATCCACTATATGCTCAAATTCAACAATTACACAAGAGGCTAACCACACTATGGTTTTACACTCACAACCTCTTCTAGTAATTATACAAATAATACAAGGTTCACCAAACACAATGGTTTTATATCTAAAGACAACCTCAAGACTAATCTAATCCAAGGCTCACCCACACACGGGTTTTACACTACAACCTTGATTAATCTAGTCTATGGCTCACCCTTGCACAAAAGGATTTTATGTCACAAGATAACCTTGCAAATGAGCTAGTAGAAAACACAATTAAGATAAGAAAAGAGAGTGTGTAAGATGTTACCACTTTGTTGGTAGATGATTACACAATGTTTCACCTTCACACTTTGTTGCCTTTGGAATCTTGAATTTCAATCTTTGAGCACAAGGCAATTTGAGAGCTTTTCAATTCAATTTGATGTAAAACAAGTTGGATAATGTAAGATTTGTTAAGTTCAAAGTTCTACTAAAAAATCTGGAGTTTATGGCTTTTATAGAATTCAAAAATCAGTTTAAACAGCCATAAAACGGCTAGTAACGGCTATTTTCAGAAAATACTGTTCATGTAAATAGTGGTACTGTTCATGCACTGTTCATGTGAATAGTGGTACTGTTCATGCACTATTCATGCACCGGTCACAAAAATTCGGACGACCGAATTTTCCAGCTTCGTCCGAATCTTCGTCCGAATTTCTCTGGAAAAACAGTCGGCACTGTTCATGTGAACAGTAGTCACTGTGCATGCACTATTCACAAAATTCGGACGACCGAATCTTCATCGAATTTCTCTGGAAGAATAGTAAACGGTTCAAATGAATAGTGTACTGTTCACTTGAATAGTGTTACTATTCATGCGTTGTTCACTGTTCATCGTGCTACTATTCATGCGTTGTTCACTGTTCACAGTGTTACTATTCATGCATTGTTCACTGTTCACAGTGCAGAAAAAATTCTTCACAAAATTCGGACGACCGAATTTCTTCTGCATGCGTCCGAATCTTCTTCCAAATTTTTAAAACTTTGTCAAAACATATCCAAATCATTTCAAACAAGTTGGAAAACATTCTAGCCTTAAAGATAAGTCATTAAAGACCTTTTATGTGCAAAAACCATTTATGAAAACTTGATAATTTAGGTAAGTTCAAAACCATTGAAAACATTTAAATCAAGTTTTGTGCTCTCAATTGCAACTCATAGATTCCAAGGCTTAAGAGTGTAGGGTTTACAAAGTTTACCTATTAAGCACATGCAACCTACACTTCATGTCTTCAAAGCCTTCTAATATCTTGAACAAACTCTTCAATCTTCAATCACTTTGATATATTGGAGTTGTTCTTGCATTTTAGCTTCAAGGCAATGAGACTTCAAACTTCTTAATCCACAAATCCTATCACACAACATACAAGCATATTAGTCCTCATCAATGTTTGTCATTAATCAAAACTAATCATAACTACATGATTTGCCCTTAGGGCTAACAACCCCATCTTTGAGTGATGACAAAAGGGGGAGAAAAGAATGATGTCTGCAATATGATAAATGTCTGTAATGTGCTACAATGTGATGTCTGCAATGTGATATATTTTTTTTTTACAATGATAAGATGTATATGCTACTGCATTGTTAGTATGATGCATGTGTTTGGCAATATTGACTGCACTGTGATGGCAATATGTGTAATATGCAAACACTTGCATTTGGCTGCATTTAAATTGAAATTGATTTCTGCAACCTTGAGATAAGGTTTGTAACTTGACCTATAAAATTGGTTGATTTCATGAAATGCATAAGTTTTATGGTTTTGCAAAGCTAAATTTCATATTTTATTTACAAGTGCAAAATCACCTTTCCAAAAGATCGGACTTGAAGTTCGGATGCAGACCAAAAGTTCGGATGCATCCAAACTTTCTTGCCAAAAGTATTTTTTCTGGTGTTCAAATTGTTTGAAAACTGTCTAAATCTCTCCTATCATATTTGAACAACTTTAAGAAAACTTATTTTCAAAAATTGCAGCCTTCATTTCATATGTTTTAAAAGTTTGGATGCATGGTTCAAAAGTTCGGATGCATGCTTCAGAAATTTGTATGCATCCATATTTTGTTGGGAAAAAGTGCTCTTTTGTTGTTCAAATTGATTCAAATATGTTTTAATCTCTTCTACTATGTTTGAACGACCTTAGGAAATCTTATTTTAAAAAATTGAAACTTCCATTTCACTTATTTTACAGTCCCGACTTGACATATCAGAATTCGGATGCACAGTATCTCAAGTCCAAACTTGTTGAAAAATAAGCACAATCTAAAGGGTAGCATTGTTAAACTTTTACAACCTTTAAAACCTCTCTTAGAAGTTTTTCTTAATGCTTAAATGCTATATATTCTATCCTAGTAGTAGGAAGGAAGGAGGCAAATGGAGGTTGGTTGGGTCATAGGCTCATATTGAGCCATTTGAATGTCAAAGTGCTAAATTGGTTATTATTTAACTTTGACATCAATGCTTCTTTGTACTACATTGTTTAAATCCATCACATTTTGCATCAAAGTTTGTCATTATCAAAAAGGGGGAGATTGTTAGCCCTAAGGGCAAATCATGCAGGTTTGACTAGTTTTGATTAATGACAAACATTGATAAGGACTAATATGATTGTATGTTGTGTGATAGGATTTTTGGATTAAGAAGGAAGCAAGTCTCATTGCTATGGAGCTGAAAATGCTAAGGACAACTCTATTATTATGGATATAGAGCATGGTCTATGAATAAGAAGGCTATGAAGAATCTAGTGTAGGGTTACACTTTCTTAAATTGGTATATTCTTGTAAATTCTACACTTGTGTGTCTTGGAATCTATTGAATGCATAAGAGAGCATAAAACTTGTTTTTGAATCATAAATGGCTTTGAGTAAAATCTTAATGATCAAATACTTTTGGTAACGGTTTTTAAGTTCAAAAGAGTTTGTGTGATATATCTTTTGATCCTAAATGATTTCAAAGAATTTAAGATTGATTTTCAAGTGTTTTCACAAAGTTTGAAAAGTTTGGACGCAAGTTCGGTCGTCCAAACTGTGACATGCTTGCTGTTTTTCCAGAGAAGTTCGGACGAAAGTTCAGACGCAAGAGCCAAAGTTTGGACGTCCGAACATTGACAGACAACATGTCACAGAGAAGTTCGGATGAAAGTTCGGACGCAGAGGAGAAAGTTCGGACGTCCGAACTTCCCTGAAACTAGCCGTTGCTAGCCTTTTTATAGCTGTTGAAACTGATTTTTAAACTCTATAAATGTCATAAACTCTAGAATTTTTGTAAGTTTTGAATCTCCGAGAAATCAAAACATTCTAAATCATTTGCAAACATCAAAGCTCTCTTTTGTCTTGTGCATTTAATTGATCATTCAAGATTCCAATGACAACAAAGTGAAAAAGTGCTACATTGTATAATCATCTACCAAGAAGTGGTAACATCTCATTCATTCTTCATTTTAATTATGTTTTCCACTTGCTCAATAAAAGGTTATCTTGTAACGTAAAATCCTTTTGATAAGGGTGAGCCATAGACTAGATTAATCAAGGTTGTAGTGTAAAATCCATGTGTGGATGAACCTTGATTAGATTGGTCTTTAGGTTGTTTTTAGATATAAAATCCTTGTTTAAGGGTGAGCCTTGTTTGTAGAATTACAATAGAGGTTGTGAGAGTAAAACCTTTGTGTGGTGAGCCTCTTATGTAATTGTTGAACTTGAGCACATAGTAGATTGTTTGAAATCCTTGAGTGTAGACTTAAGGTAGTGGAGGTAGATCTTGAGAAGATCGAACCACTATAAATTGCTTGTGTTCATTGCACTTAACTTGTTTATTGCTTTGATATTTATTTGATTATTCTCTCATTGAATTAAGTGATCATAATTTGCACCAACTAATCTTATAAAGGAAATAGTTTTCAAAAATTAGCCAAAGACCAAATTCACCCGCGCTCTTAGGTCTTTCAGTATGCACTCACTGAGAACAACTGTTACAAAACAAGTTAAGATACCAACAACTATCTAAACTACAAAACAGGCTATGAAATCAACAATTATCCAAACTACAAAACAAGTTAAGACATTGAAAATTCTATTTTTTCCCCTTCTTCCCTACCCCAATAGTTTCTTCTGGAAAGCTAAGTTTCTACTACAAGGCAGCTACGAGGATCTCATCACGTATGTGGTTCTCAGGATGCCATAAAAGTCCGGCAACTATCTTGCACCTAGTCTTGTCAATGAATTCTGATTTTGGTCAGAGCATCGCTCCATCAGTAGACAAACAAACACGCAGTAGCTAGAACCACCTGGCCATATAGGAACTTTGGGAATGTCCCAAAAAAATTCACCAAAATTCACCTCTACTCCAGCCCAAACTCGCAACCATTCTATAAAGTACCTCACAACGATTTTCCCAACTGGCCAATGCATGTCATCAAACAGCACCTGGCATGGCCTGCTATTTAAACAGAGGAACTTTCTTGCTTTCAAATCAACATTAAATAGAAAAAAATGCATAGCCTAGAGGATTGGGAAGAAGAACTATTGAAGAAATGTCAAGATAATAATTATTAACTCCTATCTGGCATAATTTTTATTAGTATTATTGAAAAATTATTCAAAACTAGAAAGAAATGTCCATATCTAACCAAATTTCATTAAGAGAAAACGAACGGTTACTCTTGTTCCATCATTTTTGGGTTTTGACTATCCCTATTTCAGCCTTGCTGATGACATTTGTCTTCTTGTTCACTGAGTGATATAATCAGATTATGAACAATTATTGTAACATGAGAAAAATATTTGTTAATATGTTTGTGAACAATTATCCCTATTTGGCAACTGAAGCAAAATCTTCTAACTTTGTCGGGCACAATCTGTTCCCGGTTAAGGAGATGGCTAAATGCGTCAATGATGGACTAATACATGTACTGATTAGGTCAGTTACCTCCTATTTCTATTCTAGTTAGTAGTTGGAGTCCATCATCAAGCACTAGCAATGCGCTAAATATAAATCAAAGTTGACAACAATACAATTCTGAATGTGTAGAATAATTGTTCTTATAATAATTATAAGAACAACGCGAGTGTACATGCTTATTCCTTTCCATCTGGGGGATTCTCCAACAATGCAAATCCACTATTGTTGCTTTATCAGCTGTTACTGCAAAATTCATGCAGGGCAAACCGAGCTTCGAACTAGCCTTGACGAGCCTCTGTTGCTTAACAGGCTGCCGAGGCCTTTCTCCTGCCTAATTCTTATCCCCTAATATTGCCTCTATAACTTCACCTTAGTCCTCAACTATGTCAACAGGCTCATCAGTCGGTCCTTCATGGGACCTTGCATAATTGTCCCTCTTTTGTTCCTTTAGAGCTACAACAGAAAGAGATTTTTTTACAGTGTCAAATACACTCATTATTCAAGGCAATGTTAACAACTATTGGTAAAAACATGATCAAATAGAGACCTTCTAAAACAAGCTCACTAACGGGTTGATTTCATTCTTCATGGGAGGGACTACCAATCTTGTTGCCCTCGTCCTTACTCTCCCTGGATATAACAGGATCTTGGCCATGCTGCTCACCTACAACTAAAGGATTAGCATAATTAGCATATTCACACCTTGGTTATGTAAATAATTGATATCATATAAAAAAACTTTTCTAGCCCAAACAAACAATTAATCAACAGAAGGTGAATAATTCTTATTCTATAAGAGAACAATTATTCCGAATGAAAAAATGAACAATTAGCCTTGGCTATACTCACCGACTGTCTCCTCATTTAGACAGAAGGCCAAAATAATAGGTTGGTCCTCGGTCTGAAACTTCTTCAACCTCTGGTCTACCGCATTCAACTTTCTCAGATAGGTCTGCCTTTTGGCCAAAAGAGATGCCTTCTCTAAGGCCTTTTGTGCATCAATGCTTGCATTATCATGGATTTCTGCATCTCTTGAACTAGCAAGGGGCAATGTGGCACGAGCTTGGAGGATCCTGCTTCTATTCCACCAGGAGCAGAAAAGCTCCCATCTACGATTCTCTACACTTCCTCTGCAAACTGCACCTGTAAAACCATGTAACACTTAATAATTATTCACACAAGCATGAATAATTGTTCACAAATGTTATCATAATTGTTCTCAAACTCCTCAACAATCATTCTGGACACAACAATGCACAAGTTTTCACACTCCACTTGCTATTAATGTTGAAGACTTGATCTTACCAATTGTACTGCTTTAAAAGCATGTGCCCAACCAAAGTGTTGATGGAGGATAATCAGAGATCTGTCAAGGTTCGCGTTCAAGATATCGATCGTTCTGCACCAGAACTGGAACTTTATATTCTCTAACCTTTGCATATTTGACATTTCACTGGTTTTGCTTTAAAAAATTGGGACCTTTTCTAGCGTTTAAGTTGAATCAGAGTGTTGAAAGGGGGAGCTGCAGAGAGAGTTGAAAAAGGGAGTTGCAGAAAGAGAGAGATGAAGAATAGGAAGAAACCGTTCGATGGGAATGGAAATGGGAAATAGGGATGTATCTTTGGCATAATTATTTTTCTCGAGCCATCGTCTATAGTTTTCTCCTACTCAATGCAATGGTTGAGTAAGGATGATCATGAAAACCGCACAAAATATTAATATTTATTGTCCCTGCATTAACCAGATTACCCCTGGAATACGCCAGCCATTGAATCAACTTTGGACAGATAGAATAGTCCAGATTTGATTCTAGACGTGCTGATAAAAAAAGGTTCTACACCCTAGCTGAGTCAGAAATGTAGCAACATTGCAAAGAGAAAGCCAATCCCAATTATGAGGGTTTATAATTCATCGCTTGTTTAGTATTTATGGAGTTTTATTTATTTAATAGTGATAGTATTATTGTATTTATTCTTATGATTAGTCACATTTGACAATTTAGTGGTTAATTTCATCCGCTTCTTTATCACAAAAGTGTTGGTTCATGTCCAGTGTGAAAATTCATAATATTTTTATTTGTATAGAAACAACAAGTTTTAAGGAGTTGAAAAGTAGTATATTTAAATATTTAATAGAATATAATTTTTAATTTTTAACTTTTGATTCTATTTATTTTTTATCATAAATAATTAGTTCTCATTAAATACAAAACAAAAATTTAAAATTAAAACTCAATCGAAGTACATAAAAGAAAAATGAATTACAACCCTCTCAATGAAAGATTCTTTTCATTTTTTCCACGAATTCTTCTGAGTTCTGTGATGGATGCACTGGTGAGTTTAGCAACAGCGACTATGGCCACCCTCCCATGTATGTGCCAACAGTTATTCTGTGAAAGCTCAATGGCCGCTCTCCACTTTCAAGCTTCCCTACTATTTTCGGAAGCTTCAAAGATCCTTGGAAAACTGGAGATAGAAATAGAAATGTGTATCTCCTTTCCTCACCAACAGTCAAAGAAATGTCAAACCAATAAAATTTCTCTCTCCTTCTACCACGAAAGGAAAAGATCACTATTTGATTTTACTTTGTATCCTTCCATTTTTATGAATGTAAATCTTATTTTGCCTGTTCTATCCATGGATGAGCAATCAATGGTAAAGTTCTTGAGAGAAAGAAGAGAGTTAGTGGGTGGTAGATTTAGGTTGTGTTTTTCTCCTCTTTTTCAGGTCTACCCAAGGAAGAGGGAATTACTTGATACTGCTTAGGCTGCTGGCTTGCTGTTGACTGTGCCGTGAACAGGAAAATTTGTGGCTTTCTCGAACATTATTTTGCTTTTCTTTTTTTGGCTAAAATTTGAGGTAATTGACGATGCAAAAGAAATCTCCAAAATGGAATTGTACAACAGTACTTAAGGGTGGTGGGAAGAGGAAGTGGAGACTACCAGGGGTTCCATGGACGAAGAACATAGGGAACGCATATCTATCCCCTGTCCGAGCTGTACTCTCATCAATTTTCATTTTTGAGAGAGGGAATCCATGAGAGCTTCTTTTTAATCTCTACTGCTATGTGTGATATGCATGTTGATCTTAAAAGTCATTTTCCATTTGAACTTATTTTCCCCTTTCCTTTGCTCTCTCTCTCTCTCTCTCCTCTGAGAAAAAAGCCACGTAAAATAACGACTTTGATTATCCCTGCCTTCTCTCCATCATCATTCTCAGCCCCCCTTCTCCTGTTCCTCAACCCAATCAAAACTCAAAAACAAATCCTCCGCTTTCCTCTTCCTTCATGGTTCCCCGTAATCCTTGCCTTTATCATCAACTTTGATCAGACAAAATCTCTTTCCTTTTTTTTTTTGTGTGTATATTTTGTTAGTATTATTAGATTAGATGCTACTTTTACTTCTACTCTTTGCAATAATAAATATAAAGCGAAGCTAAAATATTCAAGTTTTCCGCTCACCCATCACTTCCTTACACTATTCTTTTGTACATCTGATCTCTCCCCCCACAGGCCCCACCCCTCCTTTTTTTCCTTTTCCATCTCAGTTCTAGGGTTTTCTTTCTTTGCTTTATTTCCCTTCCTTCTTTCTCGACTCCAACCTCTGCTATTTGTTTCTTTACTATTATATATGGACCGGTCGACCCCTTTGATCTTGTTCCTCCCACCATCACTGTATCTTTGTATTCAATTCAATGGATTTATATGTAGTTTTTGGGGTTTTGGTAGTGCTTTTTGCTTATAGGATGAGTCTAAAAGTTTTTTGGATTGACTTTTAGTATAACCTAAATCACTTTGGGGCTTTTGCAATTTAAATTCTTTCTCTTTGTTCTTGGAATCTTCTTCTCTTTTTGCTCTCACCCTCACCTTCTTTTTCTGAATCAAATCAAATCCCCCTTTATATTATTTTTCTTTTTATTTGTAATATACAATGGCATATGAGCAGCAGCCGCAACCGCCATCGCCGGCTATTCCAGGTCCAATTTTGAGTTCTCGTGCTAGTTCTGGGCTTCATTTCTTGAATCCTCCGTTCGATGACACCACTTTCACCAAGATCCGTGTTTGAAGACTGGCTTGAGAGGCTCAAGTAAGACCATGCAAAGTTACTCTGAGCAGTTCTGTGAGATTCTTGGGGTTGTTATCATCACTAATAAGAACACTAGCCGATCCAAAAGCTACGAATTTTTTAGTGTTTCTTGTCTTTTTTTTCCTTCTCATTTTTTCTAACCATAATAGATGTTAGTAGAGACTTGATTTAGATGCATTCGGTCCAATCTTGGTGTGGGCGTTACGTTTGATCCACACTAATAGACTTGCGGGTTCATTATATGCCAGTTGAAAGGAGATACTTGGGTGGCAGAAAACTTTTGGTTAGCCCTAGAGAAGCATTGGTTTGTGGGTTTAGCAAAGGTAGTGCGCATTGATTTGGTTGGACTAGACAGGCGGTAGTTATAGGCAGTCGTGTGAGGTTACAAGTTTTAGCCCACTTTTGTAATTAAAATGATTTCTTTTTGTTCTTGGAATCTTCTTCTCATTTTCTTTCTCACTCTCACCCTCTTTTATGAAATCAATCAAATTCTCCCCTTTATATTATATATTTTTTTTTATTTGTAATACTCAAGGCATTTAAGTAGCAGCAGAAACCATAGTCGCCGCCTCCGATTCCATATGCAAATTCAAGTTCTGGTATTTCTAGGCTTTATTTCTAGAATTCTCTTTCAGTAACACCACCTTCATGAAGGTCTTTGTTGGAGGACTGGCTTCAGAGACTCAAAGTGAGACCATGGGAAGGTACTTTGAGCAGTTTGATGAGATTCTTGAGGCTATTGTCATCACTGATAAGAACACTGGCCGATCCAAAGGCTACGACTTTATAAGTTTTTTGGTTTTTCTTTCCTTCTATTTTCTCACCATAATAGATGTTAGGACATGCTTGATTCGGCTGCATTCAGTTCAGCCTTGGTGTGGGTGTTGGTGTGTTTAGCCCACACTAGTGTACTTGCGGATTCATTACGTGCCTGTTAGAATAAGACACTTGGGTGCTGGGAAACTTTCTGTAATCGCCAAAGAAGCATTGGCTTGTGGGTTCAATCAAGACAGTGCACATTGGTTCGGCTTGATCAAACAGAAGGCAGATATAGGCAGTCATATATGGTTGCTAGTTTTAGACTATTTTTAGCAAGCGACTGAAGTGGTCTTAGATAGTGCCCTAGTTGGTTGGGGTGTAACAAATTCATTTCTTTCCTTTGTTAAATACTGTATTATATGCTAAATAGACATAGTTGAGTATGGAAACTAAGTATGCCAATCCCCTTGTAAGATTGGTCCTAGTTTCCTGTGATAGGATTGATGGATTGAGAAGCATGAAGTTTTATTGCCTTGGAGTCACAATGCAAGAACAACTCTACTATGCCAAAGGTGGTTGAAGATTGAAGAGTATGTTCAAAATGATTGAAGGAATTGAAGACTTAGAGTGTAGAGTTATTATGCTAAATAGGTATATTTTTTGGTAAACTCTACACTTGCATGTCTTGGATTCAATTGAATGCATGAGAGAGCACAAAACTTGTTATTGAAATGATTTTAAATAAACTTTGTGATAACAAGTATGTTTTTGAAATCTTAAATGATCTTAAGAAGTTTTTGTATGATCAAAATGTTTTGGTAATGATTTTTGTGTTTAAATGTGCTTAAATGATGTGTCCATTCATGCCAAACGTTTTCAATGTTATTAACAATGATTGTCAAAAGATTTGACAAATTTGATAAGTTTGGATGCAAGTTTGGTCGTCCAAACTTTGGAAATGGTTACTGTGCTTCCAGAGAATTTCGGACGCAAGTTCGGACGCATGTGGAAAAGTTCGGACGTCCAAACGTTTACAGACAGCTTGGTACAGTAAAGTTCGGACGTCCGAACTTCTCTGAAAGTAGCCGTTACTAACTGTTTTATACCTGTTGCATTTGAATTTTCACATCTATGAAAGCTATAAACGTCATATTTTTTGTAAGTTTTGAATCTTTATGAACTCTAAGCATTCCAAAAGCTTTTAGCAAACTTTAAAGCTCTCTTTCATCTTGTACATTCAATTGATCATTCCAAAGACATCAAAGTGTGAAGGTGCATTATTGTGTAAACATCTACCAACAAGTGGTAACATCTACACACTCTTCTCTCTTTATCAAATTGTGTTTTCTACTAGCTCATTGCAAGGTTATCTTGTGACGTAATAAGGGTAAGCCATAGACTAGATTAATCAAGGTTGTGGTGTAAAACCCGCGTGTGGGTGAGCCTTTGATTAGATTGCTCTTTAGGCTGTCTTTAGATATAAAACCTTGTGGAAGGGTGAGCCTTGTTTGTATAATTTCTAAAAGAGGTTGTGAGTGTAAAACCATTGTGTGGTGAGCCTCTTATGTAATTTGTGAACTTGAGCATATAGTAGATTGTTTGAAATCCTTAAGTGTAGGCTTAAGGTAGTGGACGTAGATCTTGAAGAGATCGAACCACTATAAATTGCTTGTGTTCTTTGTTCTTATATTGTTCTACTACTTGGCTATTATTTGTCTTACTCTTCTATTGAATCAAGCACATACAATCTGTTTCTTTGCTTAGAATTATAAAAGGACTGTATTTGCAAAAATTAGCCAAATAGCTAATTCACCCCCCTCTTTGGTATTTCAATTAGTATCAGAGCAAGGACTTCTTGTGTGGTTTTACAACCTAGAAGTTAAAGATCTTATGGCTAATATTTCAAACTTACCTTACCTAGAATGGTCTTCCACAAATAGACCACCTTTTTTTGATGGAACAAACTATACCTTTTGGAAATCTAGAGTTAAGATATTTATTTGTTCTATCAATTTTGATTTGTGGAATATTGTTGAAAAAGGTCCTTATATTCTATGAAATTGAGAGCTGATGGAGTAATCTCAGAACCAAAGTCTACGAACGAATTTGATGAACATGATTAAAAGAAAATGACATTAAATTATCAGGCCATGAACATATTAAGTTGTGCTTTAGATGTAACTGAATATAATAGAGTTAGTGGTTGTGACACTGCTCATGATATGTGGAGATTACTCCAAATAACTCATGAGGGTACAAACCAAGTTAAAGAATATAAACTTGCCATGCTTGTTAGAGACTATGAACTTTTTACCATGAAACAAGGTGAGAATGTTAGTGATATGTTTGCAAGGTTTACTAACATTTTCAATGGATTAAAAGCTTATGGAAAGAGCTATACTATTGGAGAACAAAACAGGAAGATTTTGGATGCTCTACCAAAATCTTGGCAGCCAAAGAAACTTGCTATTGAGTCCAAGGACTTAAAAACTCTTCTGCTTGAAGAGCTTATTGGATCTCTGCTCACACATGAAATGAAGATGAAAAGATTAAATGACAAAGAAGATGAAGAAAAGGGAAGAAAATGAGTTGTACTCAAGACTTCAAATCACTTGAGTGAACAAGAAGAATCTTCAAGTGAAGAAGAAGATGGTAATAGTGGAGAAGAGGAAATTGCCATGGTAGTTAGGAAGTTCAAGAAATTCTACAAAAAGGAGTTTCTCAAAAAGGGAAGAAAGCCAACATATGCTTTATGGCAATTGATGATGAAGTACAATCTTCTCCCTCCATTTCTAATCTTCATGATGATGATGTTGATCCTAGTGAATTACTTATAGAGATGTATGAAGAATTGAAAAAGGCTTCAAAAAGAAATAAAGAAATGAAATGCAAAATCAATGATTTATCAAATGAGAATTCAAAATTATGTGTTGAAAATGATAAACTTCTTGAGACCATAAATTGTCTTAACAATGAAAAAGAAGTTTTAAATACAACTATACAAAATTTATCTTCTGAAAATAAAGAGTTTTGCATAAAAGTCATTTCTCTTGAGAAAATGTTTAGTGATCATGAGATTTTAAAAAGAAAAGTTAATGATCATACTTCATGCATTGAAAAATTTACAAATGGAAGAGAAAATTTAAATAAATTACTTGGCTATCAAAGATCTTCATTTGCAAAACATGGTCTTGGTTTTAATCAAGATAGCTATGTTATAAAAACACTTTTGCTAAAGAAACTTTTAATTTTAAGACTCATATTTGTTGCACATATTGTGGCAAGCTTGGACACAAGGTTTCTAAATGTTTTGTAAAAAGAAAGATAGAAAATGATGTTAAGACTGTTTGAAAAGTCAAAGGAACTTTCACTAATCCCCTTGGACCCAAGAAAATATGGGTACAAAAAATCACTCTTTCCAATTTGGTGTAGGTTCAATTTGCTTCTAGATTAAGTGCCACAAAATGGTTTCTTGACAGTGGGTGTTCGAGACATATGACTGGAAATGCCTCACTTGTTAGTGAGCTTCAAGCAACAAGTGAAGGCTTTGTCACATTTGGTGATAAGAAGAAAGGAAAAATACTGGGAATAGGTAATATTGGTAAAGGTTATTTCCCTCTTATTAAGCGAGTATTACTTATTGATGGTTTGAAGTATAATCTACTTAGCATTAGTCAATTATGTGACAATGGACGTAAAGTAGAATTTAAATGTGATACTTGTACTATTTTTTATAGTAAAAGTAGCAAAACCATTTTTATTGCTAAAAGAGTTGGTAATGTCTATGTGTTATATCTTGATGAACTTATCACTAATGATATAAAATGTCTTGCTACTCATGATAATGATGTATTTTTGTGGCATAGAAGATTAGGACATGTAAGCACGGATTTATTGAATAAACTTTCTACACAAGAGCTAGTTAGAGGATTACCCAAAATGCATTTTGATAAAACCCGTCTTTGTGATGCTTGTCAATATGGAAAACAATCAAAAACATCTTTTAAACCAAAGAAAATGTTCTCCACTTCAAAACCTCTTGAACTAGTTCATATGGATTTATTTGGACCAATGAGGACTACTAGTCTTGGTGGTAAAAGATATGCTTATGTGATTGTAGATGATTTTTCAAGATTTACTTGGGTAATCTTCTTAGCTCAAAAGGATGAAACATTTCATGAATTTGCAAAACTTTTTTAAAAAGTTCGAACATCTCTTGAATATAAATTGATTTCTATTAGAAGTGACAATGGAAGAGAATTTTGCAATCAAGATTTTGCAAAATTTTGTGATGAAAATGGTATTACTCACAATTTCTCAACTGCTAAAACACCTCAACAAAATGGTGTTGTTGAAAGGAAAAATAGAACTTTACAAGAGATGGCTAGATCAATGCTTTGTGAAAATTCCTTGCCAAAATACTTTTGGGCTGAAGCTATAAATACTGCTTGCTATATAATGAATAGAGTTTGTCATCATCAAAAAAGGGGAGATTGTTAGCCTTGAAGGGCAAATCATATTAGTTTTGAATAATGACAAATATTGATGAGGACTAATGTGTTTGTATGTTGAGTGATACGATTGATGGAATGAGAAGCATGAAGTTTTATTGCCTTGGAGTCACAATGCAAGAACAACTCTACTATGCCAAAGGTGATTGAAGATTGAAGAGTATGTTCAAAATGATTGAAGGCATTGAAGACTTAGAGTATAGAGTTATTATGCTAAATAGGTATATTTTTCTGCAAAGTCTACACTTGTATGTCTTGGATTCAATTGAATGCATGAGAGAGCACAAAAATTGTTTTTGAAATGATTTTAAATAAACTTTGTGATAACAAGTATGTTTTTGAAATCTTAAATGATCTTAAGAAGATTTTGTATGATCAAAATGTTTTGGTAACGGTTTTTGTGTTTAAATGTTCTTAAATATGTGTCCATTCATGCAAAATGTTTTCAATGTTATTAACAATGATTGTCAAAAGATTTGACAAAATTTGATAAGTTTGGATGCAAGTTTGGTCGTCCAAACATTGGAAATGGTTACTGTGCTTCCAGAGAATTTCAGACGCAAGTTCGGACGCATGAGGAAAAGTTTGGACGTCCGAACTTTTCTAGACAACTTGGCACAGTAAAGTTCGAAAGCAAGTTTGGACACATAGCAGAAAGTTTGGATGTCCGAACTTCTCTGAAACTAGCCTTTACTAGACGTCTTATAGCTGTTGCGTTTGAATTTTCACATCTAAAAAGCAATAAACGTCAGATTTTTTGTAAGTTTTGAATCTTTATGAACTCTAAGCATTCCAAAAGCTTTTAGCAATCTTTAAAGCTCTCTTTCATCTTGTGCATTCAATTGATCATTCCAAAGACATCAAAGTGTGAAGGTGCAACATTGTGTAAACATCTACCAGTTTTCTACTAGCTCATTACAAGGTTATCTTGTGACGTAATAAGGGTAAGTCATAGACTAGATTAATCAAGATTGTGGTGTAAAACCCACGTGTGGGTGAGCCTAGTATTAGATTGGTCTTTAGGTTGTCTTTAGATATAAAACCCTTGTGGAAGGGTGAGCCTTTTTTGTAAAATTACTAAAAGAGGTTGTGAGTGTAAAACCATTGTGTGGTGAGCCTCTTATGTAATTTGTGAACTTGAGCATATAGTAGATTGTTTGAAATCCTTAAGTGTAGGCTTAAGGTAGTGGACGTAGATCTTGAAGAGATCGAACCACTATAAATTTCTTGTGTTCTTTGTTCTTATATTGTTCTACTACTTGGCTATTATTTGTCTTACTCTTCTATTGAATCAAGCACATACAATCTGTTTCTTTGCTTAGAATTATAAAAGGATTGTATTTGCGAAAATTAGCTAAATACCTAATTCACCCCCCTCTTAGGTATTTCATATATCTTCCACATATACTTGAACAATGAGAATTTCTTAAGAATGTCTTTTTGTAAACAAAGTTTTGTCCACCTTGAAAAATCATTTTTTAGTAAAAGCTTATGAATTCTTTCATACCCAGCTCGATGAGTTTTTTCAGATCATACAATATCTTATTTAGTTTGAAAATATAATTAGGCTTTTCAAAATTCTTCTTCTTTCAAAATTCATTTAAAATTGTACTTTAAACATCAATCGGTAAAGTATGAAATTTTTGAAACATTCACGCAACATCCTAATTGCTTCTAGCGTAGCAACTAGAGCTAAGGTTTCATCAAAATCTATACCTTCGCCTTGGTTGTATCCTTAAGCAACTAACCTTTTCTTATTCCTAATGACCTTCCCATTTTTACTGAGCTTATTTCTAAACACACAATTAGTTCCTATACTAGAGAAACAACATATTGTAGGTGAATATTAATTTTGAAACATATGATATTATATGTTTAGTATCGTATTTATCAACACTATACATTTTTTTGTGGATATAATCTAGTAAGTTAAAGACAACTATACATTCAACCACATATCTGATACATCATATGGAGTGATTACCTTTCCTTAGAAGCATTAACAATCATTGGCAGCAACTTAGAACATGTTATCTCAGAGCCCATTATATATGCTATTCATGCTCTATTTTAATGTTCGTTTTGAGCTTGATTATTGTGTTGAATTTTGTATCTCAATCATCATTTATACTCCATTCTTTTGTTCACTTTTTTTAGATGAGTTTATTGAAGATTTGGAGTATAAAGAAAAAAAGTGTTAGCCCTAAGGGCAAATCATGTAGGTTTGATTAGTTTTGATTAATGACAAACATTGATAAGGACTAATTCATATGGTATTTATGTGATAGGATATTTGGATTGAGAAGCAAAGAGTTCTCATTGCCTTGAAGCCACAATGCAAGAACAATTCAAATATGTCAAAGTGAAGATTGAAGAGTTTGTTCAAGATGATTGAAGGCTTTGAAGACATGAAGTGTAGATTACATGTGCTTAATAGGAAAACTTTGTAAACCCTACACTCTTAAGTCTTGGAATCTATGAGTTGCAATTGAGAGCACAAAACTTGATTTAAATGGTTTCAATGGTTTTGAACTTACTTGATTTATCAAGTTTTCATCAATGTTTTTCTCCACTTAAAAGGTCTTTAATGACTTATATTTTAGGATAGAATGTTTTCCAACTTTTTTGAATTGATTTGAATATGTTTTGACAAAGTTTAGAAAATTCGGATGAAACTTGTTTTTGTATCATAAATGGATTTGAGTAAAATCTTAATGATCAAGTGCTTTGGTAACGATTTTTGAGTTCAAAAGAGTTTATATGATTTATCTTTTGATATAAAATGATTTCAAACATTTTGAGATCAATTTTCAAATGTTCTGACAAATTTTGGTAACTTCAGATGTAAGTTCGGACGTCCAGACTGTGGACATGGTTACTATTTTTCAGAGAAATTTGGACTCAAGTTCGGACACAAGGGTCAAAGTTCCAACGTCCGAACTTTCCCAGACTACATGTCATAGTGATGTTTGGACGAAAGTTCAGACGCAGAGCAGCAAGTTCGGACGTCCGAACTTCTCATAAACTAGCCGTTACTAGTCGTTTTATGATCGTTTGAACTAATTTTCAAAATCTATAAAAGCCATAATATCTAGATTTTTTAAAGAACTTTTGAACTTTAAAAATCCTTCAAGCTCTAACTTGTTTTACATCAAAATTATTTTGAAAAGCTCTCAAATTGCCTTGTGCTCAAAGGTTAAAATTCAAGATTCCAAAGGCAGGAAGTGAAGTGGTGCTAGCTATTGTATTCATCCACCAAGAAGTGTTGGTAACATTCAAACTCTATCTTTACATTATTGTTGTGAATGATACAAGGTTGTAAAGAGACTTAAAACCCTTGTGGAGAGTGAGCCATTGACTAAATTGATCAAGATTGTTGAGTAAAACCCATTGGTGAGAGTGAGCCTTTGATTAGATTGGTCTAGGTTGTCTAGTGACATAAAACTCTTTGTGATAAGGGTAAACCATGTTTATTAGATTGAATAGGTTGTTGTGGTAAAACCTATTGAAGGGTGAGCCTCTTGTGTAATTGCTTGGATTGAGCATTTAGTGAATTGGTTGAAATCCTTGAGTGTGGACTCAAGGTAGTGGATGTAGATCTTAGAAAGATCGAACCACTATAAATCGTGTGTTCATTTATTTATTAGCTTTACTTTTTTATATACTTGTGTTATTATTATTTGTTCTTAGTTGTTGATTGATTGGTTGTAGTTTTATTGTTTGATCATCTTGTCTCAACCATTAAATCACATATAAACTTAGAGTTTGTGAATTTGAAGAAGAGCTTTTATTACGGCAAAGGATTTGCAAAACGGGAAAAGATTTTGATAATCAGTCAAAGACTTAATTCAACCCCCTCTTAGGTCTTACAAAAAGGAAGAAGATTCTACACACGTAAAATGTAGAAAGGGGATAAAAAGTTCATTGGAAATCTATGATCTAGATCTAAAATTTTCATGAAGATTCTATGACCTAAATTTTCCGATTACATGCTTCCGTTCACTAATAATTCAAATAGTTTTCCCAGCCACGTTTTTTGCTTCATTAAAGGGCTAGAAAAGGCTGTGCAACTACAGAGAAATTGAAATGAAGTAGTTTGGAAGCATCCAAGTACGACCATTTGGAAGAGGCCAAGTGATGCCACATGAGCTGAAGTGCAAATAAATCTTCACTTTTCACCCTCATTTTTACGAGTATATATATATATATATATATATATATATATATAACACATCTTGTTGGGGACTAACTATGGTTTTGGAAGAGCCAAAAAAGGAGATTTTTTATAAGAAAAATCTCACCCTAAACCTTGATCTTGGCAAGAGAAATCAAGAGAGGCGATTATATTCTTGAAGAAGGGAAGCCTTAATCGTGAAGATTCAAGTTCAAGCTCCTATTTTTCCAAGGCCAAAGTGGAGATCTCAAACATAGAAGAAGATAAGATATTGTAATTCTAGGTAATTCTAGGGAAATTTTCCATTCAGGTATTATTTTCTCTATTGAATTTTCTCTTGCAACCAAGGTTAGTTATTTAATTACATAAGTCAGATCTTTCTTTTCTAACAACTTCTTTTAATCATTTTTCATGATTGAATTGGAAGGCTAAATAATAGAACAAATGTGAGTAACGATATTTGATCATTCCCAAGGATACGATATTTGATTACTTGTCATTATACTAATCCAAATGATAGGTGCGCTTACCTTGTGTTTGTGTGCTAATTTGTGGACATTGTAATAGAATTGTGTATAAGAGTACATAATATGTCAAGTATTTGGCACTGCTATTGAGGATTTCATTGGTCAATATTAGGAAAACTTAAACTCCACTGATTTAGTCATTTTACTTCTTAGTTTTAGTATTACTTGTTACTAGTGTTAGCATTTACTTTCCATGTAATTTCATTAGTTATAGGTGAATTGAAGTGTTTACCATGTGTTCTTGTAAGTTTGTTCCTTTTTAGTGATAATTCCTTGCGTTGAGCTTTTATATCTATTTGTGTGAAGGTGTCCTTTTCTTTTTGTTTATGATCTCGAAGGAGTTTGTTGAACTTGATCCCGGGATGTAGAAAATTTGCAAGAGGATTTGGGGGATATACATCTTGAAGTGATACTTGAAGTGATACTTGAAGGAGTTGAAATTAATGGTGAAAATCTTCAACAAAGGAACGACAAGGCGGTAATGGCAATGCGAACAGTAATGCAAGGCAAAGAATAATGTGATGGTTTGCCAGGCAAAGACCTGAATGCTCAAATTACAAATTTCTTAGAGATATGCAGTACTTTCAAGTTCAACAGCGCTTTCGAAGATGCCATCTGCCTTCAGCTATTTCCATTCTCATTGAGGGACAAGTCATGGTTGGAATCTCTTCTACCAAGCTCTATCATTACATGGAATGATCTCACTAAGAGGTTTCTAGCCAAATACTTCCCTTTGGCAAGGACGACAAAGCTAAGAAATCACATCTTCTCATTTCAACAATGGAAGAGTGAAAGTCTATATGATACTTGGGAAAGATGGAAGGAGCTCTAGAGAAAATATTCATATCATGGTCTATATTTGGGACTTCACTTCCAAGAAACTCATTAATGCCTCTTCAGGAGGGGCCACAAGTTTGAAGATCCCATAAGAGTTACAAGGCCTCATTGAAAATATTATAATGAACAACAACCAATTGGAGAATCTTAGACCAAAAATCAAGGTCGATGGAGTACACAATGAAGACATGATGAGGGCTTTGGAGTCTAAGTTCGAAATTCTAAACAAGAAGAGCGAGAGCTTAATTTTGTTGCCTCGAACTGCTTAAGTGATGATGGCTTGTGACTTTTACAGAGGTGGCCATCCAACCATGAGCGTCAAACCATGGAAACTTCCAATGCATCACCAATGAAGCATGTGGATTATCTTGGAGGAGGAAAGTAAGCTAACAATCCTTATAGCAATACTTATAACCTGGGGTGGTGGAATCATCCAAAAACTTTTCATGGAGCAATCAAGAGCAACAAAGACTGATACATCCTCTTGGCTTCCAAGCTTTGGCAAGTTCCCAACCCTAAGCATCGTTTCCTTACCAATATCAACCTCCTTCACCTCTTCAAAAATTACTGAAGTCTAGTCTTGAAGATTTAATAACAAAGTTTGTAACGGCTACGTGAACCCAATTTCAAACTCAAGAGGCACATAGCTAAGATAAAAACTGAAATACCTAAGAGGGGGTGAATTAGGCATTTGGCTAATTATTGCAAAAACAAACCTCTTATGCGTTTAGACCAAGAATAGATTATATGAGCAAAATAGAGACAATTTATAGCAAAGCAATGGAAGAAAGCAATAGCAAAGAACTCAAACAATTTATAGTGGTTCGATCCTCAAGATCTATGTCCACTACCTTAAGCTCACACTTAAGGATTTCAAACAATCTGCTAATTGCTCAGGTGTACAAATTACAAGAGAGGCACACCACACTATGGTTTTACACTCACAACCTCTTCTAGTAACTTTTACAATACAAGGCTCACCAAACACAATGGTTTTATTATATCTCAAACAACCTTGAATCACAACTTCAAGGATCACCCTTATCTAAAGGGTTTTATGTTATCAAGATAACCTTGCTAGAGCTAGTAGAACAATACAATTTGATAAATAAAGGAGAGTGTGTAGATGTTACCACTTGTTGGTAGATATTACACAAAGTTGCACCTTCACACTTTGATGTCTTTGGATTGATCAATTGAATACACAAGACATAAGAGAGCTTAAGAAATGTTTGCTAAAGTCTTTTGAATGCTTAGAGTTTTCAAGAGTTCAAAACTTACAAAATATTACACGTTTATAGCTTTTATAGAATTTGAAAATCAATTATAACGACTATAAAATGGCTAGTTAACGGCTATTTTCAGAAAATTCAGACGATCGAATCTTTTCTGTTGCATCCGAATCTTCTTCTGAATTTCTCTAGAAAAACAGTGACGATGCTGAAGGCCAAAATTCGAACGACCGAATTTTTCTTCATGCATCCGAATCTTCTTCCGAATTTCTCTGGAAGAACAGTAGCAAATTTTTGCTACAAAATTCGGACGACCAAATTTTTTTGGAATCTTATTCAAACTTTGTAAAATCATTTGAGATTTAACTTCAATAAGTTTGAAAAACATTTGATATGTATAGAAAACTTATTTAGACATATATAAGTTTGAAAACCAAAAAATCAAATTCCTTTGATCATATAATGTTTACTTAAAAACTTTTAGGACACAAAACCATATTCATCAAAAAGTTCATTCAAAGCCTTTTAAGATCATAAAACTCATTTTATGCTCTCTTATGCATTCAATGATAACCAAGACATACAAGTGTAGAGTTTACATAGAGATTTACCTACTAAGTATATACACTCTACACTTCAAGTCTTCAATGCCTTTAGATCATCTAAGAACAACCTTCTTCAAACTTTAATCACTTTGCTTTACTGAAGTTGTTCTTGCACTTTGGCTTCACAACAATGAGACTTCATACTTCTTAGTTCACAAAACCTATCACATAACATACAAGCATATTAGTCCTCATCAATATTTGTCATTAATCAAAACTACATGATTTGCCCTTTAGGGCTAACAAAAACCATAAAGAACTTGCCACCACTTACATTGGTAAAGGTAATTAGAAACTTTCTTGGTCATGTCAATTTCTATAGAGGGTTTATAAAATATTTTTATAAAACTGCCAAACCTCTTCCAAATTTGCTTGAAAAAGATATGCCCTTGTTGATGAAAAATTCTTAAGCGTGTTTAATGAGTTGAAGTAAAAACTCATTGATTCTCCTATATTAGTTGACCCCGATTGGCCCTCTCTTTTGAACTAATATGCGATGCAAGCAATTTTGTAGTAGGGACAGTTCTTGGTCAAGGATGAGAACGGTATATTCAACCAATATACTATTGCGAGCAAGATCTTAACTGAAGCAAAAGAAAACTACACCACAATAGAAATCGCGCTACTTGCTATAGTATTTTTTTTGACAAATTCCATCCTTATCTCGTTTTATCTAAAGTCATTGTTTATACGGACCATTCACGCTAAAAATAGGACTTTCTGAAAATACCTAAGAGGGGGGTGAATTAGGTATTTGGCTAATTTTTCACAAATATAGTCCTTTTATGATTCTAATCAAAGAAACAGATTGTATGTGCTAGATTCAATAGAAAAGTAAGACAAATAATAGCCAAGTAGTTGAACAATGTAAGAACAAAGAACACAAGCAATTTATAGTGGTTTGATCTTTTCAAGATCTACATCCACTACCTTAAGCCTACACTTAAGGATTTCAAACAATCTACTATATGCTCAAGTTCACAAATTACATAAGAGGCTCACCACACAATGGTTTTACACTCACAACCTCTTTTAGTAATTATACAAACAAGGCTCACCCTTCCACAAGGGTTTTATATCTAAAGACAACCTAAAGACCAATCTAATCAAAAGCTCACCCACACACGGGTTTTACAAGATAACCTTGCATTGAGCTAGTAGAAAACACAATTTGATAAAGAGAGAAGAGTGTGTAGATGTTACTACTTGTTGGTAGATGTTTGCACAGTGTTGCACCTTCACACTTTGATGTCTTTGGAATGATCAATCGAATGCACAACATAAAAGAGAGCTTTAAAGTTTTCTAAAGACTTTTGGAATGCTTAGAGTTCATAAAGATTCAATACCTGCAAAAAATCAGAAGTTTATAGCTTTTATAGATGTGAAAAATCAAATGCAACAGCTATAAAATGGCTAGTAAGTAAAATGAGTAAAATGAAAGCTGCAAATTTTGTAAATGAACTTTCTTATGGTTGTTCAAACATATTATAAGAGATTAAAACATATTTGAATCAAATTGAACAACAAGAGAATATTTTTGGCAACAAAATATGAATGCATTCGAACTTTGAAATTTTAAGTCCAAACTTTAAAATATATGTGAGATGAAAGCTAAAATATTTGAAAATAAGCCTTTCTAAGGTTGTTCAAACAAGATAGGAGAATTAAAATAGTTTTTAGACAATTTGAACAGCAAAAGAATCAGTTTTGGCAAGATAGTTTGGATGCGTCCGAACTTTTTGATTTGCATCCGAACTTCAAGTCCAAAATTATGAACTCTATCCTCACATATTATAATCTTCCAGTTTAAATTTAAAAAGTATAAAAATAATCAAATATGCCCAAAAAATCTCAGTATATAACATACTCATATATATAACATATATTACAAAAGCACACACATTTGCACATTTTTGTAGCACACACACAAAAAGCACACTCTTGACTGACAGCAACATGTTTGACTCTTCCATGGCCAAATGCTGGATCAGATGGAGTCACTATTTTAGCTCTTGCAATTTGACTTCCCTCTTGACTGACTCCAGTATGCTGCAATCCTTGATCTCCTCCTTGAGACTCCATGACCTGCTCATTGCCATTCCCTTGATCACCATCATCATCTTCATCATCACTGTCACTGCCTTCTTCACTCTTCTTGCTATATTCATCATGCTCATCATCCTTTTCCTCTTGTGTTCTAGAAGGCCCTTCACCACTTTGAGGATTTCTTGTCAATATTTCCTTAATGTGCTTGACTCTATTCTCCAAACTATCCAGTTTTCCAAGCACCATAGGAGCAAATGTTTCAAAGAATTTATACATTTTCTGCATTTCTTTCATGCGGTTGTTTAGTGCTTCTTGAATTTCAGCACTGGTACCTTCTCCAGCAATAGGATGTGATTGTGAAGTTGTCTCTTCTTCAAAGAGTCTTCTTTTGGAGGGAGGTTGCTCCCCCTCACTTGTTGAATCATGGCTTCTTTTAGTCTTCATCTCTCTTGCCCATGTTTCTGCCTCTTCTTCTTCTTCTTCTTCAGTTTCCTCTGCTTCAACTCTCCTTGGAGGAGTCTCTCTTCTAGTTCTCCATACTCCCTCATTATCCAAGGTCAATTGCATTCTTTTGAGAGAGTCATTTGTATAAATCTGACCTCTTTTAAAATTCTGTCCTCTAGCAACATTGTAATAGACTTGAAAATGTTTGAAGATTCTAGTCAAAAGTCTTCCATATGGTAAAGCCTTGTTATCAGTCTTTCTAGCCCCAAACATATGCTTCAGTGCCATATATCCAAAGTTTAAACTTCTATGCTCATGCAAAGCCAACATAATCACCATATGAATGTTTCCCACAAATTTTTTGTGTCCAAAGTTAGGAATAATCATGGTAGTTATCATATGATGCATAAATCTTCCCCTTGCATCCAAGGCTTTAATTTCTCTTTCCTTAACTGTCCTAAACTCTCTACCATTTGTAAATGCCTCTTCAAATATAGCGTTAGTGAACAATTCTCTTTCATAGCAATGTTGTCCCATAGAATAATATTTTGCACCAACATCACTCACTCCATAGATTCTATTCACCAATGCATCATTAAATTCAAAATCTATTTGAGAAATTCTAGATGAC
This sequence comes from Rauvolfia tetraphylla, assembly GCA_030512225.1. Classification (NCBI taxonomy): domain Eukaryota; kingdom Viridiplantae; phylum Streptophyta; class Magnoliopsida; order Gentianales; family Apocynaceae; genus Rauvolfia; species Rauvolfia tetraphylla. The sequence continues at coordinate 2,276,822 of JAJQKT010000053.1, forward strand.
TACCATTGATTAACATCTTCTCCTTCATATTCTATTCTTTCTTCTCTTAGATTAGCATAGAATTCATATACAAGAGAATGATAATATTCTTCATCAATATCCAACAAATTACTCCAGCCAATATCACCAAATAAAGATAGGACATTACCCATATTGGTGAGTTTATCAAAATCAACTCTGTTTCCAGGGATGATTTTCCTTGATTTCTTGTTCCAATCTTCAAATTCTGATGCAGCTTTTATTGAGATAAACTTGTCTGCTCCAGATGATGATTGAGGAACCCTAATCCTTCTTGGTTCATGGTGAGTTCGTCCTCTTTCACTGACCTTTGCCTTCCCTTTTTCTTTTTCAACATTGCTTCCTTTTGTTCCCGCCATTTTGATTCTCTAACAGAAAAGCAGTGGGTTTTGAGAGGTATATAGGGTTAGGAATTCAAAAATCCATGTATTTTTATGTGAAAATGGTGAAATTACAAAGGTATTTATGTTTGGACGCGAGTGGGTAGAGAGAAATTTTGAAAAGGAGACAGTTCGGATGTTAAATTATGTGAGTAACGGCTAGTTGCTTTTCTAAAAAAACCGTTGTAACCGCAAAGTTCGGACAACCAAACTTTTTTGGTCTGCATCCAAACATACGCCCTAACTTCTCTGTTTCTCCAGTTTCAGAAAGTTCAGACGTCCAAACTTTCTGTCATGCATCCGGATAGCAAGAAAGGTATTAGAGTCAGGATTCACTAATGTAAATGCATTTTTAGATTGAATTGGTTTGGAAGAGATTGCAACCAATTAATCTAAAAGAAGAGGACTTTCTGAAATACATAAGAGGGGGGTGAATTAGGTATTTGGCTAATTTTTCACAAACATAGTCCTTTTATGATTCTAAGCAAAGAAACAAATTGTATGTGCTAGATTCAATAGAAAAGTAAGACAAACAATAGCCAAGTAGTAGAATAATATAAGAACAAAGAACAAAGAACAAGTAGTAGAACAATATTATAATCTTCAAGATCTACGTCCACTACCTTAAGCCTATACTTAAGGATTTCAAACAATCTACTATATGCTCAAGTTCACAAATTACATAAGAGGCTCACCACACAATGGTTTTACACTCATAACCTCTTTTAGTAATTATACAAACAAGGCTCACCCTTCCACAAGGGTTTTATATCTAAAGACAACCTAAAGACCAATCTAATCAAAGGCTCACCCACACATGGATTTTACACCACAACCTTGATTAATCTAGTCTCTGACTCACCGTTACACAAAAGGGTTTTATGTCACAAGATAACCTTGCATTGAGCTACTAGAAAACACAATTTGATAAAGAGAGAAGAGTGTGTAGATGTTTTCACTTGTTGGTAGATGTTTACACAATGTTGCGCCTTCACACTTTGATGTCTTTGGAATGATCAATTGAATGCACAAGATGAAAGAGAGCTTTAAAGTTTGCTAAAGACTTTTGGAATTCTTAGAGTTCATAAAGATTCAAGACCTGCAAAAAATCTAAAGTTTATAGCTTTTATAGATGTGAAAAATCAAATACAACAGCTAGAAAACGGCTAGTAACGGCTAGTAACAGGAAGTTTGGACATCCAAACTTTCTGCTATGCGTCCAAACTTTACTGTGCCAAGCTGTCTTGGACTTATACTTTTCCTATGCATCCGTACATTCGTCTGAAATTCTATGGAAAAATAGTAACCATGCTTATCATAGAAAGTTTGGACGTTCGAACTTTTCTCCATGTGTCCGAACTTGCGTCCGAAATTCTCTAAAAGCATAGTAACCATTTCCAAAGTTTGGACGACAAAACTTGCATCCAAACTTATCAAATTTGGTCAAATCTTTTGAAAATCATTGTTAATAACATTGAAAATGTTTTTCATGAATGGACACATCATTTAAGCACATTTAAACAGAAAAACCGTTACCAAAACATTTTGATCGTGCAAAATCTTCTTAAGATCATTTAAGATTTCAAAAACATACTTGTTATCACAAATTTCATTTAAAATCATTTCAAAAACAAGTTTTGTGCTCTCTCATGCATTCAAATGAATCCAAGACATACAAGTGTAGAGTTTACAGAAAAATATACCTATTTAGCATACTAACTCTACACTCTAAGTCTTCAATGTCTTCAATCATTTTTAACATACTCTTCAATCTTCAATCACTTTTAGCATAGTAAGTTGTTCTTGCATTGTGATTTCAAGGCAATAAGACTTCATGCTTCTCAATCCATCAATCCTAGCACTCAACATATAAACATATTAGTCCTCATCAATATTTGTCATTATTCAGAACTAATATGATTTGCCCTTTAAGGCTAACACTTTCATATAGAGATAGAGAGAGTTCTAATTTAGGAATTTTATCAAACATAAGAAGGGGAATTCATTAACCAAGGGACATTTCTATCACATAGGTAATTCTAGAGGGATTTTCTATTCAAGTATTATTCTCTCAATTGAAATTTTCTCTTGTAGACTGAAATTTACATAAACCAAATTTTTCTGTTTAAGTTAAATTTTTATTCATAGTTGTTATTTCAATCATTTTCACAAGCAAATTTGATAGACTAAACAATAGAGTAGAAAGTGAGTAATGGTAACTGATCATCCCCGTGGATACGACATTTAAATTACTTGTCATTATACTAATCAAAAGGATAGGTGCACTTGCCTAGTGTTTTGTGTGAAAATTGTTAGAGATTGTGATAAAATTTAGCATAAGGGCATGCAAAACAACACAACAAGTTTTTGGCGCCGTTGCCGGGGAATAATTGGTCGATATTAGGTAAGCTGAAACTCTATTGATTTAGTCATTTTACTTGTTATTTGTGTAATACTTGGTACTAGTATTAGCATTTATTTTCCTGTTTGTAATTTTGTTAGCTATTGGTGAATTGAAGTGTTTAGCTTGTGTTTTTTTTTTTTTTTGCATTTGTTATGTTTTAGCGAGAATTCCTTGGGCTGAAATTTTGTTTATACTTGTTGTGAAGGTGTCAACTGAAGGAGTGAAGGTGTGAACTAGTGTTAGCATTTAGTTTCTTGTTTGTAGTTTTTTTAAATATTGGTGAATTAAAGTACTTAGTTTGTGTTTCTCTGTTTTTGTTTTGTTTAAGTTGTTCTATTTTTTTTCCTGTTTTAGTGAAGAAAAATAAAAATTGCTTGCATTAAACGTTTACTTCGATTTGTGGTGAAGGTGTGAATTTGTTTTGGTTTAGGATCTCAAGTGACTTGGAGGAATTGGCTCAACTTAATTCCCAAGCTGAAAAAATTTTTCATTGGGATCAAAAGGGTATCAATCTTGAAGTAGTGCTTGAGGGAGTTGAAATTGAAGGTGAAAATATTGAACAAGTGAACAATATGGCACACAATGGGAATGCAAGGCAAAGAACTATGGGAGATTTTGAACGACCTTCATTGTTAGGAACGGAGTCAAGCATTGCTCGGCCAAGAGTTGAAGCAAACAATTTTGAGATCAACCCAAATATTATCCAAATGGTTCAACAATTGGTGCAATTTGATGGTTTGCCGGATGAAGACCCAAATGCTCACATTGCCAACTTCTTGAAAATATGTGATACTTTCAAGATTAACGGGTTTCGAAGATGCCATCCGCGTTTGGCTATTTCCATTTTCATAGAGGGATCAAGCCAGATCATGGTTGAAGTCACTTCCACCAGGCTCTATTACTACAAGGAACAATCTTGCCAAGAAGTTTCTTGCTAAATACTTCCCTCCGGCAAGGACAACCAAGCTAAGGAATGACATCTTCTCTTTTCAACAAATGAAGAGTGAGAGCTTATATGATTCCTGGGAGAGATAGAAGGAGTTATTGAGAAAATTCCCATAGCAAGGTCTAGATTTGGGGCTGCAAATGCAAACATTCCATAGTGGGTTAAATTTCCCTTCCAAGCAACTCATTGATGCTTCTTCAGGAGGAACTATAAATTTGAAGACAACGCAAGAGTTACAAGACCTATTTTGAAAATATTGCAATGAACAATTACCAATGGGGGAATACTAGACCGAAAGCCAAGGCTAGTGGAGTACACAATATAGATATGATGATGGCTTTGGAGGCTAAGTTTAATGCCCTAAACAAGAAGATCGAAAGTTTGAGACGGTCACCTCCAACCTGCAATCTCCCAGGTGGTCATCCAAATCATGAATGCCAAATAATGAAAACTTCTAATACATCGTCATTGGAGCATGTGGACTATCTTGGAGGAGGAAGGCAGCCTAACAATCCTTATAGCAATACTTATAATTCGGGGTGGCGGAATCACCCAAATTTTTCATGGAGTAATCAAGGGCAACAAAGGCTGCTACATCCTCCTAGTTTCCAATCATCATCAAGCTCTAGACCCCAACCATCTCTTCCTTACGAACATCAACCTCTTCCACCTCCTCAACCACCGGTGAAGTCTAGCCTTGAGGAATTAATGACAAAGTTTATTGCGGCAACCGAATATCGGTTCGAAATTCAAGAAGCATCCCTAAGGAACCAAGAGGCTTCTATTCACAACTTGGAATATCAAATAGGCCAATTGGTGAAGCTTGTTTCAAAAAGGCAAGTTGGAATGCTCCCAAGCAATACCGAACCAAATCCAAGAGAACATGCTAAAGCCATCACTTTGAGGAGTGGGAAGGAATTGGAGGTTCCAAAGCAAAAGGAGCAAGAAAGAGAAAAAGAGAAGATGGAAAAACCATTGCATGTGGATGATGAAGAAAGGATTGAGAAGAAAGAAGCACAAAAGAAAAAGGAAATTCCAGAATACAAGCCAAAAATTCCATATCCCGCCCGACTTCAACAAGAGAAAAAGGACAAACAATTTGGTAAATTTCTAGAACTCTTTAAGCAATTGCATAACAACTTACCATTTGGTAAATTAAAGGAGATCCTTTCCAAGAAAAGAAATCAAGAAGAGTTTACAATGGTGACATTGAACGAGGAATGTTCAGCCATTCTTCGGAACAAAGACATGTTATCCCAAAAGTTAAAGGATCCAGGGAGATTCACTATCCCTTGCACTATTGGTAGTTTGTCAATTGGTAGAGCATTAGAAAATTTACGAGCTAGCATTAATTTGTTGCCATATGACATGTTTAAAAAGTTGGGGTTGGGTGAACCTAAACCTACTAGGATGAGCATTCAATTGGCAGATAGATCGGTTAAGTATCCTAGGGGAATTATTGAAGATGTGCTTGTGAAAGTTGATAAATTCATATTTCCTGTTGATTTTGTGATACTTGTTATGAATGAGGATATTGATGTGCCATTAATTTTAGGGAGACATTTTCTAGCTAGCACTAAGGCTAATATAGATGTATGTGAAGGAAAATATTGTCTCCGATCATGTGCAGGAATTATTGATTGATGACCCTTTGGAAATATCTCTGTTTCAAGGTGAAGAAATAAAGGAGGGGCAGCATGAAGGTGACGAAATTATAGCACATTTGGATTCATCCTCATTCAGAACCAAAGGGACAATGTTTGAAAAGATGGAAAGGGGAAAAAGGGAGTAGAATGAAATCTTCCATTGAAGATCTCCCGGAGTTAGAGCTAAAGAAGTTACCGGATCATTTGGAGTATGTTTTTCTTGTAGATAATTCTAAACTTTCGGTGATCATTGCAAACAATTTGCAAAAAGATCAGAAACAAGAGCTCATTAAAGTGTTAAAGAAGCATACAAAGGCAATGGCATGGAAAATCTCCGACATTGTTGGTATTAGTCTTTCATTTTGCACCAACAAAATATTGATGGAAGAAGACTTCAAGCCAGTGGTGCAACCCCAAAGAAGGTTAAATCCAAACATGAAGGAAGTGGTAAAAGCAGAGGTAATCAAGCTCCTTGATGCTGGTTTTATTTATCCTATCTCGGATAGTTCATGGGTTACTCCCGTCCAAGTAGTCCCCAAGAAAGGAGGAATGACTGTGGTACCCAATGAGAAAAACGAGATGATTCCCATGAGAACCGTGACAGGATGGAGAGTATGCATCGATTACCAGAAGCTCAATGATGCCACTTGAAAGGATCATTTTCCATTGCCTTTCATTGATCAAATGCTTGAGAGACTCGCGTGTCATAGGTATTATTGTTTTCTTGATGGTTTTTTTGGGTATTTTCAATTTCTAACAGCCTCGAAAGATCAAGAGAAAACTACTTTTACTTGTCCTTATGGTACTTTTGCTTACCGTCGTATGCCATTTGTTCTTTGGAATGCTCTTGCTACTATTCAAAGATGCATGTTAGCTATTTTTGAAGGTCTAGTGGAGGATATTATGGAAGTCTTTATGGTTGATTTCTCTGTCTTTGGTGATTCTTTTGAAGTTTGTTTGAAAAATCTTGAAAAGGTTTTACAAAGATGTGAAGAAACTAATTTAGTTTTGAATTGGGAGAAATGTCATTTTATGGTTAAAGAAGGTGTTGTTTTGGGGCATAAGATTTCTAGCAAGGGCATAGAGGTTGATAAAGCCAAGATAGAAACCATATAGAAATTACCACCACCAACTTCGGTGAAGGCAATTAGAGGTTTTCTTGGTCATGCTGGTTTCTATAGAAGGTTTATAAAGGATTTTTCTAAAATTTCCAAACCTCTCACCAATTTACTTGAAAATTATGTTGCCTTTGTGTTTGATGAGAATTGCTTCTTTGCTTTCAATATGTTGAAACAAAAACTAATAGAGTCTCCTATCTTGGTTGCCCTCGATTGGTCACTTCCCTTTGAACTAATGTGCGATGCAAGTGATTTTGCAGTAGGAGCAGTACTTGGACAAAGGAGATAAAGGTATTTTCAACCAATATACTATGCAAGCAAGACCTTAACGGAAGCACAAGAGAATTACACCATAACTGAGAAGGAGATGCTTGCTATAGTTTTTTCTTTTGAAAATTTTCGTCCTTATCTCATTTTGTCTAAAGTCAATGTTTATAATGACCATTCGGTACTCAAATATCTTCTTAACAAACATGATGCAAAGCCTAGACTAATTCGGTGGGTACTTTTGTTGCAGGAATTTGATTTAGAGATAAGGGACAAAAAGAGAGCAGAAAATCTTGCTGCCGATCATGTATCACGATTGGAGAACCTATGTTTGGAGCGATTGAATGAGGAAGACATCAATGATACATTCCCTGATGAGAGGTTATACTCGGTCGTAGGTCACAATGATCATACTCTGTGGTTTGCAGATTATGCTAACTATATTGTAGGTCGGATCTTACCGAAGAACCTGACTCCTCAACAAAAGAAGAAATTCTTTTCCGAGTTAAAGTACTATCTTTGGGAGGATCCATATCTATTTCGAATTTGTGCAAATCAAATCATATGGACATCTTGGAGCATTGCCATAAAGGTCTGGCCGGTGGTCATTATCAAGCTAATGGGACAGCCAGAAAGGTACTAGAATCTGGATTCTATTGTCCGACTTTGTTTAAGGATGCCCAAAGGTATGTTGAAAAGTGTGATAATTGCCAACGTACAGGTAATATCTCAAAAAGGCATGAAATGCCTTTCTCTACATTTCAAGTTTGTGAAGTATTTGACTGTTGGGATATTGATTTCATGGGTCCTTTTCCAAACTCTTGTGGTAATACATATATTTTGGTTGTAGTTGATTATGTCTCTAGATGGGTTGAAGCCCAAGCTTTACTCACAAATGATGCTAGAGTAGTTTTTAAGTTCTTAAAGAAATTGTTTACTCGCTTTGGCATACCTAGAGCTATAATAAGTGATAGGGGAACTCACTTTTGTAACCAACAACTTGAGAAAATCTTGCATCAATTAGGTGTTACCCACAAGATGGCGACGTCGTATCATCCTCAAACTAGTGGTCAAGTAGAAGTTGTTAATAGAGAAATCAAAAGAATTTTGGAAAAGATTGTTGAGCATACTAGAAAGGATTGGAGTGTTAAGCTTCATGACGCTTTTTGGGCATATAGGACAGTATACAAGACTCCCATCGGGTCTACTCCATATAGATTGATTTATGAGAAATCTTGTCATTTACCGGTGGAGTTGAGCATAAAGCATATTGCGCTATCAAGTTGGTTAACTTTGATCTTAACATTGCAGGAAAGTAAAGAATGCTCCAAATCAATGAACTTGATGAATGGAAGAGAGAAGCCTATGATAATTCACGAATCTACAAGGAGAAGGTGAAGCAATGGCACGACAAACATGTGTTGCCAAACCGAGAATTTAAGGAAGGAGATCAAGTATTATTGTTCAATTCTCGGTTGAGGCTCTTTCCCCGAAAGCTCAAATCACGATGGTCAGGACCATTTGTAGTAAACAAGGTCTACCCTTATGGTGTAGTGGAGGTTGCACATCCAGATAAAGGAACATTTAAAGTTAACAGTCATCGCCTCAAACTCTATCATGGAGGGGATCCTAAGGGATTGAAAAAGTTTCTTAAATCCTCCATGATCTGGAAGATAAGTGATTTGCAATGCTTTCTATTCATCTGTACACAATTTTGAGTTTCAAATTTTTAGTTTCAAGTTTGGTTTTGAGTTTCAAGTTTTAATTCTTTTGAGTTGTGGAAATTTTCTCTTGTGTGTTGTTCGGTGAATTTTTATGTTCATGAGTTATTATTTTGTTAAAATTGGTTGTTGAATTTGTGGTTGCATGTTTGTAGTCTTGGTTAAAACAAAAAAGCGAAACATCACCGTTTGCAGCACTATTCACAGGTATAAAAAAAAAGAGGAGAGAGGAGCTGGCCCCGAACCTAGTGGTGGAGCAAGTGGTGTATGAACGCTACATTAGGGGAGTTCTCTTTTCTCTTTTTCTCATTCTCTTTCTTTATTTTCTTCCTATGTTTTTATGCTTGAATTTTAATTTTGTCCTGGTTTCCAATTTTCTTTCATTTATTATTATTGTGTAGTATATAGAAGGTGCAGCTTGCTGCTTATATGGGTTTACCCAGCCTTCACGTACGAAACAACCATTTTGTTAACCATTTTTATGTTTGGTTGTTTGGAGTGCAATCTTTAAATTTCTATTTCTAGTCTTTTGTGTATCTTTCTTCCAACATTGGGAACAATGTTGCCTTAAGTGTGGGGGAGTTGGCTTTAGTATAGTTTATTTTCATGAATTTTGGATGAATTTTCTTGTTTTTATTTTTTGAATCTTCAAAATATTTTCAAGACTAGCTTGTTTAATCTTTTCTCAAAGAGTGGTTATACAAGCATTCTAATGGTCATAACTAGTACCTTAAACTTAGATTAAGTAACCACCCCTTGTATTCTTTGCTTGTATAGAGTTTATCTTTTAAGCACATTCCCTCTTTGCTTTTGTTGTGATGATTATGGAGTTGAATCTTGTGTTATTGGCCTTGGAATTCAACGTAACTTTTGTCCTAGAACCCGCATTCACTTGCCTCGAGGCGAAATGAGTAAGTAACAATAATTTGCTCTTGAAATGATGGTAATAGGCCTTCTTTGTCCCGATTGAGCTTTTCTAGCCATCTCTTTTTATTTTATCCGTAGTACCCTTCATGAAGCCTTTGTGCATAAATTTTCTAATCTTTATTCTTAATTTTTCCTTCTTTCAAGTTTTAAACTCCACATTTATATTTAACCCTTCTTTGCGAGAGTTAAATGCATTTTTACCCTTAAGTTGGCAAAGAGTATTGTGAAAATTGAAAAAAAGGGTGGAGGGGAAGATGATAGCTTTATGGGTTGAGTTATTCAAAGAAAAGGGAGATGAATTTATTTATTTGATAGGGAATTGAAATATACCTCAATAAAAAAATCGAGAAAAAGAAGAAGAAAAAAAAAAGAGAAAAAAGTTATATATGTTTACTACTTTGAAGGCTTAGTACATTTATTGATGCCTTCAAGAATTATATGTTTTCAATATTATTGTGAATTTTGTTATCATTGAGGTATAAACTTGTGGTTGACAAAGATAGATGGTGAAGGAAAAAGTTGTGGTTTGAATTACGATTTGGTGCAAGTTTGTTGAATGTAGGGTGAGGAGAGCTTGTTGAGAATGGGAGTTTGTGGTTAGATGTATGGGAATGGTGATATTCCTTGGGGCTAAAAAGGGTTATTACTTTTGTTTTATGTCACATTCCTTTCTCTTTAGCTCTCATTTCTTTGACTTTGAACTCCTTACCTTTCATTTGACACCTTAAACTTTCCCGGAGCCTAAAGTTACAAGCATGAAAAGTCCTACCTAATCAAGGTTAAATTTTGGATACCGTATTAGTGGAGAGGTTTTGTGAATGCTAGGCTTATGGGGTATTATGCTTTGTTGATGAGAATTCCTTGGCCAATAATATGACATTCCCCTTTTATAATTATTGAGCATTTGCATTGGTTGGACACACATACATACGAATTCTTACTTGCTTTATAAGACAAGCAGTGATTGTTTAATCTTTGTGATGGGTATTTTGGATGACGTTTAGATTGTTTGTGTAGACATGCTCAAAATTTTCTTAAGAAGTAATGTTGTCTCTATTCTGCCTCCCTTTGAAATGCTTCAGAACAATCTTTATTTCTAGTGGTTTATTGTTCAAATTTATTAGTTGTTTTGTAGTATTGTTTGGGGACAAGCAATGTCTAAGTGTGGGGGAGTTTGATATTTCATATTTGTGCTTAATATAATGATCATTTTGAGCTCAAATTTATGTTGAATTTCAGTGTTTCAAACACCATTTACACTCCCTTTATCTCTTATTTGATTTATATGAGTTTATTGAAGATTTCGAGCACAATGAAGCAATGAAGGAGATTTACAAATTTATAATGAAGAAAAAAAAAAGAGAATGCAAAATAGAGCAGCAAAACAGGGCAGCAGGACAGAACAATTCAGGTGTCATTTTGACCTCCATATAAATTTCAAATGCTGACATGATCTTCTATAAAATTATAGAGGAGATTCTGAAGTTTCCAGAATGGTAGCATTTACATCAATCCGCATTCGTTTGGTCACCCTACATAGAGTGCAAAATAAGTATTTCTGGATTTGGTTCCAGTTTTGACACATTGTGGTGTAATTACCATATATGGAGTTCTATATTTCTAATGGAGATGATTCAAAGCTCCGTAGAAACATAAGAGTATTATCTACAACTGTTATAAAGACATGAAAATCTAGATCGTCCAATTTAATGCTCTGAATTCACCAATAATCCAAACGGTACCGTTTTGGCAGAAATAGAATTTTCTGTAATTGTTGCTTTCTTTTTGGGAGGTATATATATACCCTTTTAGGGCATTTGCAGGAGACTGCCATCTAAGGTTCTAGAGAGGAGAAAACCAGAGAGAAAACATCCCAAAACCTCTCCCAAAATCGTCAATCTTTGCAAGAGAAATCAAGAGAGAAGATCAAATCTTTGAAGAAGGAGAACATCAATCTTGAAGATTCAAGCTCAAGAACACAACTTTTCACAACCAAGTTGGAGAACTCCAAGCCTTGAAGAAGAGAAGATTTGAGCCATGAAAATGAGCAATTCTTACTCTTTCTTTATTGCTTTATGTTCTTTGAATTGTAATATGTTGATGAGCTAAATTATTGAATACTTGGATGGTTATGAACCCTAGTTATTATCTATGTGAATGATTGGTTTTCTTGGTTGATTGAATTCCAAATTCTTGTGGATTGTTTGTGGGCTTGATTGTTTGAATTGACTCAGATATTAATTGATTAATAATCTGGATTTTTCTCTTGGAATTGAGAAAGGAAGGGTGAAATAGACCATACACAAACAATGTGGATGATTTAGGTGACTAGAGATAGGAACCTCAACATCTTCTTGGTAATTAGAGAAATCTAATTGGAAATTCACTAATGTAAATGTTTTTTTAGATTGAATTGGTTAGGAAGAGATTTCAACCAATTAATCTAAAAGTAGAGGACTTTCATCTAGAGATAGAGAGAGTTCTAATTTAGGAATTTCATCAAACATAGGAAGGGGAATTCATTAACCAAGGGACTTTTCTATCACATCGGTAATTCTAGGGAGATTTTCCATTCAAGTATTATTCTCTCAATTGAAATTTTCTCTTGTAAACTGAAATTTACATAAATCATATTTTTCTATTTAAGTTAGATTTGTATTCATAGTTGTTATTTCAATCATTTTCACAAGCAAATTTGATAGACTAAACAATAGAGTAGAAAGTGAGTAATGGTAATTGATCATCCTCTTGGATACGACATTTAAATTACTTGTCATTATACTAATCAAAACGATAGGCGCATTTGCCTAGTATTTTGTGTGCAAATTGTTAGAGATTGTGATAAAATTTAGTATAAGGGCATGCAAAACAACACAACAAGTTTTTGGTGCCGTTGCCGGGGAATAATTGGCCGATATTAGGAAACCTCAAACTCTATTGATTTAGTCATTTTACTTGTTATTTGTGTAATACTTGTTACTAGTATTAGCATTTATTTTCTTGTTTGTAATTTTGTTAGTTATTGGTGAATTGAAGTGTTTAGCTTGTGTGTTTTTTTTTTTTTTTGCATCTGTTATGTTTTAGTGAGATTTCCTTGGGCTGAAATTTTGTTTATACTTGTGGTGAAGGTGTCAACTGAAGATGTGAAGGTGTGAACTAGTGTTAGCATCTATTTTCTAGTTTGTAGTTTTGTTAGTTATTGGTGAATTGAAGTACTTAGTTTGTGTTTCTCTGTTTTTGTTTTGTTTAAGTTGTTCTGTTTGTAGTCTTGGTTAAAACAAAAAAGCAAAACATCACCGTTTGCAGCACTATTCACAGGTATAAAAAAAAAGAGGAGAGAGGAGCTGGCCCCGAACCTAGTGGTGGAGCAAGTGGTGTATGAACGCTATATTAGGGGAGTTCTCTTTTCTCTTTTTCTCATTTTCTTTCTTTATTTTCTTCCTATATTTTTATGCTTGAATTTTAATTTTGTCCTGGTTTCCAATTTTCTTTCATTTATTATTATTGTGTAGTATATAGAAGGTGCAGCTTGCTGCTTATATGGGTTTACCCAGCCTTCACGTACGAAACAACCATTTTGTTAACCATTTTTATGTTTGGTTGTTTGGAGTGCAATCTTTAAATTTCTATTTCTAGTCTTTTGTGTATCTTTCTTCCAACATTGGGGACAATGTTGCCTTAAGTGTGGGGGAGTTGGCTTTAGTATAGTTTATTTTCATGAATTTTGGATGAATTTTCTTGTTTTTATTTTTTGAATCTTCAAAATATTTTCAAGACTTGCTTGTTTAATCTTTTCTCAAAGAGTGGTTATACAAGCATTCTAATGGTCATAACTAGTACCTTAAACTTAGATTAAGTAACCACCCCTTGTATTCTTTGCTTGTATAGAGTTTATCTTTTAAGCACATTCCCTCTTTGCTTTTGTTGTGATGATTATGGAGTTGAATCTTGTGTTATTGGCCTTGGAATTCAACGTAACTTTTGTCCTAGAACCCGCATTCACTTGCCTCGAGGCGAAATGAGTAAGTAACAATAATTTGCTCTTGAAATGATGGTAATAGGCCTTCTTTGTCCCGATTGAGCTTTTCTAGCCATCTCTTTTTATTTTATCCGTAGTACCCTTTATGAAGCCTTTGTGCATAAATTTTCTAATCTTTATTCTTAATTTTTCCTTCTTTCAAGTTTTAAACTCCACTATTTATATTTAACCCTTCTTTGCGAGAGTTAAATGCATTTTTACCCTTAAGTTGGCAAAGAGTATTGTGAAAATTGAAAAAAAGGGTGGAGGGGAAGATGATAGCTTTATGGGTTGAGTTATTCAAAGAAAAGGGAGATGAATTTATTTATTTGATAGGGAATTGAAATATACCTCAATAAAAAAATCGAGAAAAAGAAGAAGAAAAAAAAAAGAGAAAAAAGTTATATATGTTTACTACTTTGAAGGCTTAGTACATTTATTGATGCCTTCAAGAATTATATGTTTTCAATATTATTGTGAATTTTGTTATCATTGAGGTATAAACTTGTGGTTGACAAAGATAGATGGTGAAGGAAAAAGTTGTGGTTTGAATTACGATTTGGTGCAAGTTTGTTGAATGTAGGGTGAGGAGAGCTTGTTGAGAATGGGAGTTTGTGGTTAGATGTATGGGAATGGTGATATTCCTTGGGGCTAAAAAGGGTTATTACTTTTGTTTTATGTCACATTCCTTTCTCTTTAGCTCTCATTTCTTTGACTTTGAACTCCTTACCTTTCATTTGACACCTTAAACTTTCCCGGAGCCTAAAGTTACAAGCATGAAAAGTCCTACCTAATCAAGGTTAAATTTTGGATACCGTATTAGTGGAGAGGTTTTGTGAATGCTAGGCTTATGGGGTATTATGCTTTGTTGATGAGAATTCCTTGGCCAATAATATGACATTCCCCTTTTATAATTATTGAGCATTTGCATTGGTTGGACACACATACATACGAATTCTTACTTGCTTTATAAGACAAGCAGTGATTGTTTAATCTTTGTGATGGGTATTTTGGATGACGTTTAGATTGTTTGTGTAGACATGCTCAAAATTTTCTTAAGAAGTAATGTTGTCTCTATTCTGCCTCCCTTTGAAATGCTTTAGAACAATCTTTATTTCTAGTGGTTTATTGTTCAAATTTATTAGTTGTTTTGTAGTATTGTTTGGGGACAAGCAATGTCTAAGTGTGGGGGGAGTTTGATATTTCATATTTGTGCTTAATATAATGATCATTTTGAGCTCAAATTTATGTTGAATTTCAGTGTTTCAAACACCATTTACACTCCCTTTATCTCTTATTTGATTTATATGAGTTTATTGAAGATTTCGAGCACAATGAAGCAATGAAGGAGATTTACAAATTTATAATGAAGAAAAAAAAAGAGAATGCAAAATAGAGCAGCAAAAGCAGGCGAGCGAGACGAACAATTCAGGTGTCATTTTGACCTCCATATAAATTTCAAATGCTGACATGATCTTCTATAAAATTATAGAGGAGATTCTGAAGTTTCGAGAATGGTAGCATTTACATCAATCCGCATTCGTTTGGTCACCCTACATAGAGTGCAAAATAAGTATTTCTGGATTTGGTTCCAGTTTTGACACATTGTGGTGTAATTACCATATATGGAGTTCTATATTTCTAATGGAGATGATTCAAAGCTCCGTAGAAACATAAGAGTATTATCTACAACTGTTATAAAGACATGAAAATCTAGATCGTCCAATTTAATGCTCTGAATTCACCAATAATCCAAACGGTACCGTTTTTGGCGGAAATAGAATTTTTCTCGTAATTGTTGCTTTCTTTTTGGGAGGTATATATATACCCTTTTAGGGCATTTGCAGGGAGACTGCCATCTAAGGTTCTAGAGAGGAGAAAACCAGAGAGAAAACATCCCAAAACCTCTCCCAAAATCGTCAATCTTTGCAAGAGAAATCAAGAGAGAAGATCAAATCTTTGAAGAAGGAGAACATCAATCTTGAAGATTCAAGCTCAAGAACACAACTTTTCACAACCAAGTTGGAGAACTCCAAGCCTTGAAGAAGAGAAGATTTGAGCCATGAAAATGAGCAATTCTTACTCTTTCTTTATTGCTTTATGTTCTTTGAATTGTAATATGTTGATGAGCTAAATTATTGAATACTTGGATGGTTATGAACCCTAGTTATTATCTATGTGAATGATTGGTTTTCTTGGTTGATTGAATTCCAAATTCTTGTGGATTGTTTGTGGGCTTGATTGTTTGAATTGACTCAGCTATTAATTGATTAATAATCTGGATTTTTCTCTTGGAATTGAGAAAGGAAGGGTGAAATAGACCATACACAAACAATGTGGATGATTTAGGTGACTAGAGATAGGAACCTCAACATCTTCTTGGTAATTAGAGAAATCTAATTGGAAATTCACTAATGTAAATGTTTTTTTAGATTGAATTGGTTAGGAAGAGATTTCAACCAATTAATCTAAAAGTAGAGGACTTTCATCTAGAGATAGAGAGAGTTCTAATTTAGGAATTTCATCAAACATAGGAAGGGGAATTCATTAACCAAGGGACTTTTCTATCACATCGGTAATTCTAGGGAGATTTTCCATTCAAGTATTATTCTCTCAATTGAAATTTTCTCTTGTAAACTGAAATTTACATAAATCATATTTTTCTATTTAAGTTAGATTTGTATTCATAGTTGTTATTTCAATCATTTTCACAAGCAAATTTGATAGACTAAACAATAGAGTAGAAAGTGAGTAATGGTAATTGATCATCCTCTTGGATACGACATTTAAATTACTTGTCATTATACTAATCAAAACGATAGGCGCATTTGCCTAGTATTTTGTGTGCAAATTGTTAGAGATTGTGATAAAATTTAGTATAAGGGCATGCAAAACAACACAACAAGTTTTTGGTGCCGTTGCCGGGGAATAATTGGCCGATATTAGGAAACCTCAAACTCTATTGATTTAGTCATTTTACTTGTTATTTGTGTAATACTTGTTACTAGTATTAGCATATATTTTCCTGTTTGTAATTTTGTTAGTTATTGGTGAATTGAAGTGTTTAGCTTGTGTTTTTTTTTTTTTTTTGCATCTGTTATGTTTTAGTGAGAATTCCTTGGGCTGAAATTTTGTTTATACTTGTGGTGAAGGTGTCAACTGAAGATGTGAAGGTGTGAACTAGTGTTAGCATTTATTTTCTAGTTTGTAGTTTTGTTAGTTATTGGTGAATTGAAGTACTTAGTTTGTGTTTCTCTGTTTTTGTTTTGTTTAAGTTGTTCTGTTTTTTTAGAACAATTTAAGCTATAACAATTTGATCCTCTATACCCCTATGCCCAAAAAGTTTTAAAATCTGACTATTTCAAAATAATTTTTTTAGAAAATAAAGGGACTACTTTTCCCAATTACTTTCGGATTAAATTTAAAAATATTAAAAATTTTAAGGTTGGAGCTGTTATATTTTATGAACTTTTGTGGCTTTGGGGGTGTAGAGCATCAAATCACACATGCACAATATGTTGCATCTTATAACATTTTATTTCTCAAAGTTTTACTGTAAATAAGGTAGTTTTCAAAAGTTATATTACATCATCAATTATTTTAAAAATAATCATAAAAAAATTAATGAAATGTACTTAGTACATACATACATACATATATATATGTATATACATACATATAAATAAATAAATAAATAAATATATATATATATAGTATATATTTATTCCCAAGGAATATGCTTCTCCAACCTGTGACGTAGGTTTGAATCCTAACGCCTGCAATTATCAAAGATTTATTGGCACATACACACACATGCTTGCTTGGGTGCATGGTCACAGTCACGAGTTGTAACCCAATTAGCAGTTCTGGGCTGGGCTGGCCTGAGGCATGTTGGTCAAGTTGGCTCGTCTGCTTGGGCTGGCGGCTGTGGGCAGGTTCGACCTAGTTTATAATATTATTTTTATTTCTATTTTTTAAAATTGAATTATTAGTAACAAAAACGTAGAAACAAAATTTTTTGTCGCCAATGAGTTAGTATTGGCGACAAAAATATACTTTTAGCAACAAAATTTTGAGGTTTCTTACTTTATAAAGTTTCCTCTGTAAAAGTTACCTTAGTGGTTGCAAGACAAAGGACATGTTTGAAGTGACAAAAGAGATGATCTTATAACCAAGACTCTGTAGCGACGGTGTATTGGCAACATATATATAGTATGTAGTTTATATGCTATAAATAAAATATATAATATATATTATTTTTATTGATAAATTTAGGAAATAAAGTAAAATATCATCAAAATAATTATTCTAAATAAAATTTTTTTGGAGAATTCTCTTTGTGTTTCTGTCCTGAGTTAGGGCAACTTCGTATCTAGTTTTTCTGTGGTGCGAAACAAAATTCAGTAGCTCTCTTTGTTTTCTGATGGCGAATCAAAGCACTGTGTTGTCAATACAGAACAATTTCTTTCTCTCACTAGACTGCTTCTACTTCTTCTTTGCGCAATTTTAACACCACAAGCAAGAAGTCAGACTCCATTATCACGACAGTAACTTATAAGGGGTTATACTCCTGACAACATTGAATTGGCCTACGCAACGTATATGACTTTAAGCAACACTTCAAGCATTTCTTCCATCTTCAAATTGGCAATTACAACCTTTACACTGTAATAAGTGTAAAGGATGAAATGGTAACGCAATTTATGCGATTTAAAAATTAAAATAATGGTATATGCCGGAAACTTAATGAAATTAGAAAATACTTCTGGTATTTCTTTAAACTGTTATCCAATAAAATAGAATAAAATGAAGTACAATAGGGGCAACAAGTCCCAGTTCTAACCTTTCATGCAAATATAGACATTCACGTAAGAGAACCTGATTTTTTCTGTTTGTCTGGTCAACATATTGCGTTCAGCTTGTGCTTGTTTTTTCTTGAATATAAATGTCCGCACTGGAATGAATTTATCCTCATTGAAATAATCATTCAAACCCACATGTACAGAGATCTAAAACTATAATGGTAGCCTTCTGACGTACGCTGAATATCTTCAACACAAGGCTCGGTGGCAGAAGCTGCATGATGACTCTAGAATCTTCAATACCCTGAGGATGAAATTTGGAGTATACAGTTCGATTAAATTCCCTGAAATGGAAAATAATTGTTTTCTATTCTGAAAATTAGGAACTTCCACAATCTTTGTTGGGGCAGAAGCAACTTGAGATGTGATCAGATTGATGGCAGCATCCCTTCCATCATCCTGCGAATCCAATTGATTATGGTCTTCATGATCAGGAAATGCATCCGGTCTAAAAAGCAGTCCATTAATTTCTTTGGGAAAGATTTATCAAAATAATAAACAAATAAAATTCTTTGGAAAAAACATTTTCCTTAGTATCCTCTGCCAGTTGTTTTTCTTTGTATTGCTAATTTCACATTGATTAGGAAGGACATATTCAGGTTTGGGAGTCCTTATAAGAGTATTATAGTCTTGATGATTCTACATTGCTTAGTTATTTAAGTTACTCTTGCATGATCTTCTACATATTAAGAGCTTTTGTTAGAGCTTTTGGAGAGATAAATATTTTGGATTTAACCGTTTATTCAATTTTTGATTATATCAACTTGTTAAGTTGAGTTTTTCCAAAATAGTTGTAGTTGGGCTTAGACTTTCTGAGATTATGAGAATTTTTTCTATTTATAATCACTATGACTATAAACAGCATAAAATTTTACTACGTACAGTATTGAAATATTTTCATTTTAGAAAATTCTCCCTCTCAGTATCTCACAATCTGTTTCTTTCTCCCTCACTCGCTTTCTCTAAAAACTTCATTAAAAAAATACGATATTTGAAATTTCAGAGTCTAACAATCTTTAGACTATAACAACTGACGAATCAGCATCAAATAACTCCAAATTCGAGATACAAACTGTCAAAATTTTCAAATTTCTAATTTTTAACCGATTCGAATTGCTTTCATCAAATTTTACGGCACTTGTAGTCCATTTGCGTGACATGAAAACGGAAGCTGACTAAAAACCAAACAAAATTTGTGAAAAGGGAGGAACAAGTGCCGCCATGATTTGGCGGAACTTGTATAGATGTTCGGTGCAGGTGGGCGGAACATTGAACTTTGCTGCATAATTTGAAATTTTCTTTGGTAAAAATGTTAGTTGACTAATTATTGTACTTCTCTTGCATGTTTGATTTTCTTTAAATATGCTCTACCTTTTGCTTTGCTTCTCTATGATTCAATGAGTTGACTTTTTCCTTTTTTCACTAAACATGAAAATGATTGGCAAGTGTTTGAAGAGCAGTAAACATGAGCAAATACGCAAAATTCGAATGCACATGCTCAATGCGGGCAAATGAATAACTACGAAATTAAAATAAGAAAACAAAGAGCAAATTAGTGAGTAAATAGTTCAACGAAGACATTAAGTAGTAAAATATTTAATTATACAATATAGTAAGTATAATTTTGAACTATAATCTTGTTTTACGCAAATTTGATTCAATATTTGTGTATTTTTATTTATTAATTAACTGTATATCAAATAAATAAAAAATAGTGAACATATTTTTAAGATCTAACTTTTTTTGAGGCTGAGAGTTTTGAGAGAATATGGAGGTAGTGTGGGAATGAAGAAGGTTACAATGAAATATTATGACAGTGTGAATAAGAAATTTATAATTCGTATATAGCAATCTCCTTTTTAATTCTCGACAGTTACTTTGTAGTTTTACTTTCATTCATCCTTGAATGTCGGTCAATTTACCGAACCACCTAATTCAATTTACCGGAGTACTTAATTGATACATTATACATGCTATTTCGCCTAAAAGATCCCCTTTGCTTGGATGGAAACTCAACGGACGATCCTTACACCCTCCTCGGACGCAGCATCAGCTTGTGCAGAGAGACCAACTTAGCGTTCCCCGGTGGATTTGGTAACAAATGGATTAGTATTTGATTTAATTAGAAACTAAATGAATATAATTAACACGATGTTACTCATAAATGATTGAATAATTTCTAACTCCCAAAAGACAACGGGATGGAATATAACAATTAAGCTAATTTTGTTAGCAGTTGTCGCTAATTATCTTAAGGACTTAAGTATGACCCACACATTAGGTTACCAAATGGTTAAGGTAACTAAGGTCACTTATTAATAAGACATTGGATACGATAAGGATTCTATTTTTAATTGGATTATGCATACCAATTAGTTTCCTTGATGGACAGAAATACGTGCGTACACTATTTACTTTGAGGGTCTCAAACCTATTTATATATATGACGTCTGTGACATCCATCAATCGACGTGATTTTCTTCTTTTGATAGATATATGCTAGAAGACTCTAGGGTTTCTGTCGTGCATCACAAAGTTGGTAAAAATATCTTTCAATTTTGCTTGAACAATTATGGCTATCGTTAGCCCTAAGGGCAAATCATGTAGGTTTGATTAGTTTTGATTAATGACAAACATTGATAAGGACTAATTCATATGATACTTACGTGATAGGATTTTTGGATTGAGAAGCAAAGTGTTCTCATTGCCTTGAAGCCACAATGCAAGAACAACTCAAATATGCCAAAGTGATTGAAGATTGAAGAGTTTGTTCAACATGATTGAAGGCTTTGAAGACATAAAGTGTAGGTTACATGTGCTTAATAGGTAAAATTTGTAAACCCTGCACTCTTAAGTCTTGGAATCTATTGAATGCATAAGAGAGCACAAAACTTGTTTTTGAATCTTAAATGACTTTGAATAAACTTTAAATGATCAAGTGCTTTGGTAACAGTCTTTGAGTTCAAAAGATTTTATATGACTTATCTTTTAGTATAAAATGATTTCAAACTTATTTAGATTGATTTTCAAATGTTTTGACAAAGTTTGAACAGTTGGGACGTCCAAACTGTGAACATGGTTACTGTTTTTCAGAGAAATTCAGACGCAAGTTCGGATGCAAGGGGCAAAGTTTGGTCATCCAAACTTTCCCAGACAGCATGTTACAGTAATGTTCAGACGATAGTTCGGACGTAAAGGATCAAATTCGGTCATTCGAAATCCTCAAAAACTAGCCGTTTTATGACTGTTGGAACTAATTTTCAACATCTATAAATGTCATAAACTTATTTATATTGATTTTCAAATATTTTGACAAAGTTTGAACAGTTCGGACGTCCAAACTGTGAACATGGTTACTGTTTTTCAGAGAAATTCAGACACAAGTTCGGATGCAAGGGGCAAAGTTTGGTCGTCCGAACTTTCCCAGACAGCATGTCACATTAATGTTCAAATGATAGTTCGGACGTAGAGGATCAAGTTCGGTCATCCGAACTCCTCAAAAACTAGCCGTTACTAGTCGTTTTATGACTGTTGGAACTAATTTTCAAAATCTATAAATTATATAAACTCCAGATTTTTGACAACTTTTGAACACTTGAAAAATCCTAACATTCCAAAATCATTTGAAATCTTTTGATCTCCATTTTGTTGTGTGCTTTCATGTGATTATTCAAGATTCCAAAGACAACAAAGTGATGTGGTGCTAACTGTTGTATTCATCTACCAAGAAGTGTTGGTAACATCTAAACTCTATCTTTACATTATTGTTGTGATTGATACAAGGTTGTCAAGAGACTTAAAACCCTTGTGGAGGGTGAGCCATTGACTAGATTAATCAAGGTTGTTGAGTAAAACTCATTGGTGAGGGTGTGTGTTGGATTAGATTGGTGTATGTTGTCTAGTGACATAAAACTCTTTGTGATAAGGGTGAACCTTGTTTATTTGAATAGAGGTTGTTGTGGTAAAACCCATTGAAGGGTTAGCCTCTTGTGTAATTGCCTAAATTGAGCACATAGTGGATTTGTTGAAATCTTTGAGTGTGAACTCAAGGTAGTAGATGTAGCTCTTGAAGAGATCGAACCACTATAAATTGCTTGTGCTCGAATTGTTTTGTCATTGAGTTCATTACATTCTCATTGAATCAATTGAATATAATCATTCCAAACCAAGTTCATAAAAGGAAAAAGTTTTCAAAAATTAGCCAAAGACCTAATTCACCCTCCTTAGGTCTTTCAATTGGTTCTTTGTGTGGTTTTGCAACCTAGAAGTTAAGATCTTGTGGCTAATATTTCAAACTTACCTTATTTTGAAGGATCTTCCACAAATAAACCACATTTGTTTGATGGAATAAATTACACATTTTGAAAATCTAGAGTTAAGATATATATTTGTTCTATTAACTTTGATTTGTAGAATATTGTTGAGAAAGGTCCTTACATACCAATGAAAATGAGAGCCGATGGAGTTACTAATGAACCAAAGCCTATAGATGAATTTGATGAGGGTGACTCGAAGAATATGACATTAAATTACCAAGCCATGAATATTTTGAGTTGTGCACTAGATGTGAATGAGTACAATCGAGTTAGTGGATGCTGTTAAATGTGGAGACTACTTCAAGTAACACATGAAGGAACAAATCAAGTAAAGGAGTCCAAGCTTACAATGCTAGTAAGAGATTATGAGCTATTCACCATAAAGCAAGGTGAGAATATTAGTGATATGTTCACAAGATTTACTAACATCTCCAATGGTCTAAAAGCCTATTGGAAGAATTACACAATTGGAGAAGAAAATAGAAAGATATTGGATGCTCTACCAAAGTCTTGGCAACCGAAGACTCTTGCTATTGAGGAATCAAAAGACTTTTAAATTCTTCCACTTGAAGAACTCATTGGATCACTACTTACACATGAGATGAAGGTCGAGAGATTGAACGATATCAAAGATGAAGATAAGGGAAGAAAGGGTGTTGTACTTAAAACCTCAAATCATCTTAGTGAACAGGAAAATTCATCAAGTGATGAAGATGGAAATAGTGAAGATGAGGAGATGGCTATGACAATAAGAAAATTCAAGAGATTCTATAAAAAATAAATTTCTCAAGAAAGGAAAAAGGCCACTCAAGAGAAGTGGACAGTCATCATCATTTAAACCTCAATGCTTTGAATGCAAGAGCACCAAACATCTCATTGACGATTGTCTCAAAGTTTTGGAAAAGGAATGAGACATCAAACTAAAAAAGAAATCTCTCAAGAAAGGAAAGGGCTTGCTGGCACTTGGGACCAACAAGAAAGTGAAGATGACAGTGAAGGAAAAGCCAACATATGCTTTATGGCAATTGATGATGAGGTACAATTTACTCCTTTAATTTCAACTTGTTGTGATGATGATATTGATCCTATTGAATTACTTGTTAAGATGCATGGAGAATTAAAAAAGGCCTAAAAAATGAATAAGGAAATGAAAACCAAAATTAATGAGTTATTGAATGAGAATTCAAAATTATGTTTTGAAAATGGAAAGCTTCTTGAATCTATGAATTGCTTAAACATTGAAAAGGAAATTTTAAATGTAGCTTTATAAAACATATCTCTTGAAAATAAAGATCTTTGCACAAAAATCTTTTCTCTAGAAACAATGCTTAGTGATCATGAAATATTGAGAAAGAAAGTTGATGCCCTTACATTATGCATTGAAAAATTTACAAATGGAAAAGACAACCTAAACAAACTACTTGGATATCAAAGATCTTCTTGTATGAAAAATGGTCTTGGCTACATTCATGAAAACAATGTTCCAAAATATAAAACCTTCTTTGCTAAAGCCACTTCTATTTCAATGCCTCATACATGTTGCACTTAATGTGGTAGACATGCACAAAAAGTCTCGAAATGATATATGAAAAGAAAAATAGAAAATGGTGTTAAAACCATTTGGAGAGTTAAAGGAATCATCACTAACCCCCTTGGACCCAAGAAAATGTGGGTACCAAAAGTCACTTTCTGAAATTTGGTTTAGGTTCATTTTCCTCCAAGATCAATCACCACTAAGTGGTTTCTTGACAGTGGCTGCTCAAAACACGTGACAGGAAATGTCTCACTTATTAGTGAACTTTAAGCAACAAGTGAAGGTTTTGTCGCATTTGGTGATAAGAAGAAGGGAAGAATGCTTGGAATTGGTAATATTGGTAAAGGTTCTTCCCTTTCATTAAACAAGTATTACTTATTGATGGTTTGAAGTATAATATACATAGTATTAGCCAATTATGTGATAATGATTGTAAAGTTGAATTTAAATGTGACACTTGTACTATTCTTGATAGTGTAAGTAGTAAAACTATTTTTGTTGCAAATAGAGTTGGAAATGCATACGTACTATATTTTGATGAACTTATTGCAAATGATATTTAATGTCTTGCAATTCATGATAATGATGGATATCTATGGCATAGAAGATTAGGTCATGTGAGCATGGACTTGTTGAACAAATTTCCTCACAAGAATTGGTCAGAGGACTACCTAAAATAAATTTTGATAAAACCCGTATTTGTGATGCTTGTCAGTATAGAAAACAATCAAAAACATCTTTCAAACCAAAGAAAATGGTCTCTACATCAAAACCTCTTGAACTTGTTCATATGGATTTGTTTGGACCAATGAGGACCAGTAGTGTTAGAGGTAAGAGGTATGCATATGTGATTGTTGATGATTTCTCAAGATTTACATGGGTAATCTTTCTAGTTCAAAAGGATGAAGTTTTTCATGAATTTGTAAAACTTTTCAAAAAGTTCCAAATCTCCCTTGAGTGCAAATTGATTTCTATTAGGAGTGACAATGAAAGAGAATTTTGTAATCAAGACTTTACAAAATTTTGTGATGAAAAAGGTATTACACACAATTTTTCAGTTGCCAAAACACCCCCAAAAAATGGTGTTGTTGAAAGGAAAAATAGAACTTTACAAGAGATAGCTAGATCAATGCTTTGTGAAAACTCTTTACCAAAATATTTTTGGGCCGAAGCTGTAAACGTTGCTTGCTATGTAATGAATAGAGTTCTTTTAAGACATTTTCTATGAAAAACACCTTTCAAACTTTTATTTGGTAGAACTCCTTCAGTTGTCTATTTTAAGGTATTTGGTTGTAAGTGCTTTATCTTGAACACTCATGATAACCTGCAAAAATTTGATAGAAAATCGGATGAAGGAATATTTCTTGATTATTCATAAAATAAAAAGGCCTATAGAGTTTATAACAAAAGATCAGTATGTGTTGAGGAAACCATTCATGTGACCTTTGATGTAGGTACCTCAATGATTGATAATCAAACTCATCT
The DNA here is from genome assembly GCA_030512225.1 of Rauvolfia tetraphylla. Lineage (NCBI taxonomy): Eukaryota > Viridiplantae > Streptophyta > Magnoliopsida > Gentianales > Apocynaceae > Rauvolfia > Rauvolfia tetraphylla. The sequence goes on from JAJQKT010000053.1 coordinate 2,302,464, forward strand.
TCAAGTACCAACTTTGGAAGAACATGCAAATGAAAAAGAAATAATAGAGCAAGAACAAGATGGCCAACCTAGTAGCGACCAAGAGCTTCCAAAAGATCTAAGATATGCAAGAGGCAACCCTAAGGAGCAAATCATTGGTGATGTCTCCCAAGTAGTTAAAACAATGCGGTATTTTATTGACAACTTTGCTCTTTTATCTCATATTGAGCCTAAAAACATTGATGATGCTTTGTGTGATGATTTTTGGATTATTGTTATGCACGCGGAGCTAAATCAATTTGAAAGAAACAAAGTTTAGACTCTTGTTCCAAGACCAAATGATCATTCTGTCATTGGTACAAAATGGGTTTTTAGAAACAAATTAAATGAACTACGAGAAGTCATTAGAAATAAGGCTAGACTTGTTGCTCAAGGATTCAATCAAGAAGAAAGAATTGATTATGATGAAACTTTTGCTCCGGTAAATAGACTTGAATCCATAAGAATACTTTTAGCTTTTGCCTATTTTAAAGGTTTTAAACTATTTCAAATGGATGTCAAAAGTGCATTTTTAAATAGTTTTATTGAGGAAGAGGTTTATGTAGAACAACCATCCAGTTTTACTAATGAAATGTTTCCTAACCATGTTTTCAAGCTAACCAAGGCATTATATGGATTGAAAAAATCTCCTAGAGCTTGGCATGAAAGATTAAGTGGCTTTCTTCTTTCAAAAAGATTTTCAAAAGGAAAAGTTGACACAACACTATTTATAAAAACCTCTTGCAATAATGATCTATTGCTTGTGCAAATTTATGTAGATGGCATCATATTTGATGCTACTAATACATCTCTTTGTGATGAGTTTGCCAAGTTAATGCAAAATGAATTCGAAATGAGCATGTGTGTCTTTATCTACCACTGAGGCTGAATATATTGCTACCGGTAGTTGTTGTGCTCAAGTACTATGGATGAAACACACTCTACTTGATTATGGTCTTAAGTTCAATTGTGTGCCCATACTATGTGATAATACTAGTGCTATCAATTTAAGTAAAAATCCCATTTAACATTCTAGGACTAAGCGTATAGAGATTAAACATTATTTCATTCGTGATCATTTATCTAAAGGAGATATATGTTTGGACTATGTGAATACAAATGATCAAATTGTAGATATATTTACCAAGCCTTTGGCTGAGGAAAGGTTTAGTTGCCCAAGAAGGCTTTTTGGAATATTCAGATGCATAATTTGGATGCATTGAATGAAATTTGGTCATCCAAACTTTATCCAAAATATTATGGACAGAAATATTCAGATGCATGTTCGGACGCATGACAAAAACTTCGGTCGTCCAAAATTTTTGAAGCTGAAGAGACAAAGAAGTTCGGACGCAGAGCTAAAAATTCGGTAGTCTGAATTGTGCGGTTACAGCAGTTTTAAATGAAACCGAATAGCCATTTTTCACACTTTATAACATCCGAAGTCTCTCTTCTCTCAAAACCCACCTTACCCACCTGCGTCCAAACCTTTTTTCACACTTTATAACATCTGAACTCTCTCTTCTCTCAAAACCCACCTTACCCACCTTACCCACATGCATCTAAAATTTTTTTAATTTCTATTATTCTTCTTGCCAAACTGTATGTCTAGCTGCTTCTTCATAGCACTTAGGTTCAATATTCACAGAAATATTCAAGGCAAAAGTTTTGTAAGCAGGTGCTAAAATATCATAACTCATGACGTTTGCCAAAGAATGAGGTGAAATAATAATCTGATAACAAACATAATCAGTAAGATAAACATGTTTAGATCTTTGTCTATTAGATCTTCTAGGTAAAACAGTCATTGCAGGAGTAAAAGAATGATTATGATTTGGTATTGATGAATCAGGAACAGATTCTGAAATTTCTGGTGCAGTAGATATTGGATCAGCCTGATTATCAGTAGAAGAACTTGGCTCAAAATAGTAACCTCTAGCAAACAACTAGGAAGAATTGTTGCTTTGGCAACATCAGATGTTTCAGAAGAAAAATTAGAAGGAAAAGATTGTGACTAGAAAGGAAACATATGTTCGTGAATAAAACATTTCTGGAAACAAAGATAGACCTGGTGGATAAATCCAGTAAAATGTAACTTTTACTGGTTTGAGAAAAAACCTAACATAACAACTTGTTTAGCTCTAGAATCAAACTTAGTTTTGCCTTGCTCTAGAGTAGAAGCAAAAGCAAGACAACCAAATGTTCTGAGATTAGTGAAAGAAGGTTCTCTGTCATAAAGCATAAAATATGGGGTCTTATTATGAAGAATAGGTGTGGGGAGTCTGTTTATGAGATAGACAGCATATTGAACACAGAAGCCCCAGTAGGACAGAGGAAGATTGGACTGAAGTTTAAGAGCTCTCCCCACATTAAGAATATACTGATGTTTTATTTCTACTATACCATTCTGATGTGGAGTTTCTACACAAGAAGTCTAATGAATAATGCCCTTTGATTGAAAGAATTAAGGCATATGAAATTCTGGACCATTATCAGATTTGATAATTTGAACTTGTTTAGCAAATTGTGTTTCAACAAATTGACAAAAATTTTGAATCAATTTTCGAACTTCAGATTTTTCTTTCGTCAAGAAAATTCAAACATATCTACTGTAATAATCTACAACAGTCAAGAAATAACTTTGCTTATAGACTGTTGCTTGCTTATACGGACCCCAAATATCCATATGAACCAATTCAAAACAATGAGAAGTCATAGATTGTCTTAAAGGAAAAGATAGTTTTCTTTGCTTTGCAAGAGGACAAATGGTACAACTTGAATCATAAGAAAGTGTAATATCTAGCCAAATGCCTTTGAGAACTTGTAATCTTTGATTAGAAGGATGTCCTAGTCTAAAATACAAAATACTACCATCCATTGAAAAATAATGCTTATTTTGAACATGAAGGACAACCAGAATTTGCAGAACTAATAACATCAACAGAAGAATGATCAATTTGAGTTATGGATGTTGAATCAACTGGAATAGTAATGAGATTAGAAGAACCTTCAAGGAAGTAAAGACCATGATAACAATTAGTTGATCCAATCTTCTGCAAGGTTGTAATGTCTTGTATAAAACAACCAAGAGGATGAAATACAAGGTTGCAATGATTCTGTTGTATAAGTTTGTCAATTGAAATCAAATTATACCGAAAGGAATGTACATACAGAACATCATAAAGGATCAAATGAGTAGAAAGAGTGACTTGACCTTTATGAGTAATAATCACAGAAATAGAATTAGGGAGTTTCACAATAATGTCATGAACAGGTTCAAAGGAAGTAAAGTAATGTAGGGAACAAATGATATGATCTGTAGCACCTAAATCCAAAATCCAATGCCTTGAGTTTTCTAAAAAACACTTACCTATTTGTGCTGATAGTTTGTCAAAATTTGCAGCCAGTACTATGGCATGACCTGCTCCAGAAGAATTCTCAGCCTTTGTACCAGAACCTTGAAGTTATATTGCTTTCATCATTTGCATAAGAGCATGATACTGATCTTGTGTGATACCAGAATTTGTATCCAGTGCATGTGACACTTCATAACCAGCAAAACTAGTAACATGTCCCAAAGTTTGATTCACCATTGCACATTACCTCTGAAACCCATCTGATTATTTCCTCTATGTGTAGAATTATAACTGCCATTACCCGAACCATAACCATCATTTCTAGAACCAGCTTCTCTAGGTCTGAATCTGAAATTTGGTGAAAATCCATATTTTTTATAACATATGTCTATTGTATGACCTGTTTTACCACAGAATGTGCATAACAGACTTTTCTATCCAAAACCTCTCCTATTATTTCCAGTCACAGTATTAGTCATCACAACCTGAATTTCCTGATTATGACTTGAGGCATAGGCCATTTGTCTCTCATGCATAATTGCCATTGAAAACACTTGATTAATCAAAGGCAAAGGTGTCATCACTAATATATGTGATTTAATACTGTCAAATTGATCATTCAAGCCTTTCAAAAAAAAAAAAATAACACAATCAACTTCATGATACTCCCTCATTTTTTAATTGAGCCACAATTACAACTTGGTTCACAAACACATGTTGGTAAAGGTCTTAACACCCGAAATTCATCCCACATAATTTTTAGTTGAGTATAATACTCATTGAAAGACAGTGCCTTGCCTCAAATTATGTATTTCCTCTATTAAATCTGATAAATGATGTAATTCTCCACTTGCATATCTCCCATACCTCTTTAGTTGTATCTAGCCATATTACACATTGAACAATGGTAGTGTTCATTGAATTAACAAGCCAGTTGAGGACTGTGGTATTTACCTGTTGCCACATTGTAAAATTTATGGTTCCTCTCTGAGATGGCTGACTAGAACCATCGATGATGCCAATTTTATTTTTGGAAATCAACGCCATTCTCATTGCTCTACTCCATGCATGATAGTTTTTCTCAGTAAGCAACGGTTGAACCAGAGGCTGTCCAAAATTATCGTTAGGATTCAAATACATCGGATTAGTAGGAACATGTTTTGGAGTAGTTGCCATAGCTAGATTTGTCAAATCTTCACAAAACAAATGAACAGTAAACACACAAGCTGAATTGCTTGCAACAGCTTCACGAAGCAGCGAAAAATGCAATCTTCTGCTGAATTTGTAGAACATTGAAGAAGAATTCATCAAGGAATGAAAACTCAATGCAAGCAACACTGCAATCTTAGTGAGAGAAAATATTCAGAGAGAAACGAAAATGAGAGAATGAACACTATTCTTAATTATAGAAAAATGAACTACAATAGGTTTATATACAATTTCATAAATAAAATCCTACACTAAAACAATGACACATCATCTACCAACTCAACCATGCATCTGCCAACTCAGGTATGCCTGATCCAGGCTGTTGACAGTTGGCTACCAGCTTATCCTCCTTCCACGTCATATGTTTCATCTTCATTACATGTTAACTTTGATTGGTTAAGCTTATGATGTATGTTCTGTCACTGAATCAGATTTGATTCTCCAGCTATTCACAGACTGATGCACTGCAACTCATTACAATCACTGGTTATGTTTTTCATTAACAATCTTGATAATCATATTTTGGTTCACCATCAGATATTTCTATGCTCTTTCCTTCTCATCTCAATCTCTTACAATTAATTTTTCAAAGTCTTCCTACTTGTTCTCCTTAATGAGCTTTCGCTGAGAGACTTTAAATGTGTATCTTGGTCGCAAATTTAAATTATAACATCAAAAGATTTTTAATAAATTGACTAACAATCTTCACAAATAAGACACTTTTAATAGGTTAAAATAGATGAATTAAGGAATATTCATTTTTCTGCTATGCTTTTTCTTGTTCGAATATTTGAGCATTTACTGTTAAGTTAATAATCCTTGGTGTGAGGCCAATATCTGCGCACTAACATAGCCAATCAATTATCATAAATGGATAAAAAGTGGTCAAATTTGTTTCTCTAAATACAGTTTTTCCGGTGTGACTTCAACAAACCTTTAGAGTTAGTTTCTTACGGTAGTCTTGAAATGGCTGTTGTTTAATTTCTCATAATCATTTCAATTTTATTGCTATAAATCAAGGGATGGGAGAAAAAGCCAAATAGCCCAAGAAAGAAAAAGAAATTGCAGAAAATTTTCGACGCACCGAACTGTAATCCGTTTTAATATCATTTCAATATCTTCCGATTCATAGTTCAAAGTCTCCCCATTTGCTCTCCAAGTAAAGCCAAAGATTAATATGATTTGACTGATATTTCACGTATGATATTTATAGGGAAGACTTTTTCAATAGTTAAAATTAATGGCATAAACGAACATCCAAATTTTCCATTTTTGGACTGGAAAATGAATATAAATTCTTTTTAAGTTCCAAACTTTTTATGTTAAACCATAAATTTTACTTTTACTAAATAAAATTTTTAAGTAGTTTTATAATAACTATAAATTGCTAAAAATCTATTTTACACATTTTTTAAAATAAAGAGAAATATATACATTATAAGTTTTAGGGTAAATTTATAATTAAAAAATTAAAGGCTGATTTTACAAATTATTTTGAAAAAATAAAGGAAAAAAAACAGAGGATCTCAATCCCCCATTTTCCCTTATTCCCCTTCTCTCTTCTCTCTTTTCTATCTCCCTCTTCAATTGTTAAAAAATTCTTCACCAATTCTTCACATATAAATTAAATCCTTTAAACCCAAGTTTAGAACTGCATCAAAAGTCTCTAAATCAAGGTAAAATCATCAATTTTTTATCATTGTAGTAGAGTTTAATTATTTTTAGAAATTATTGTAGCAGTAAATTTATATTAATTTAAATAAATTATTGGATGCTCCGATTTTGTTTAATTTTTTAATGAAGGTTCTTGTTATCAAGCATGTTTGATATATTTTCTTAATTTTTGAACAATCTAGACAGATTTACTTTTTTTGTAAATTTTTGTTTTGATTAAATATTGAGTATTTAAAGGTTTATTAGACATTTATAATGCAAAAGGAGCATGAACTTATGTAAATAGAATAATTTTCCTAAACTGGTATATTAGGAATAAAATAGAATAATTTTTCTAAATTGATATATTATGAATAAAATGGAATACTGGGGATTTTTGTGGAGAATGGTGGGTTTTATTAAAATTAATTATTTTAATATTTTTATTTCCTTGAAAAATGGTTAGTTCCTATTTTAAAAAAAATTTATCAAATTCAATAATTTTTATTCTAATTAATATTAATCATGCATTAATTCATGTATTATATATATATATATATATATATATATATATATATATATATATATATATATATATATATATATATATATATATATATGAGTATTTTAGAGTGACATTAAATTTGTTTGTTACTACGTAATTATATATTAGGTCATGATATTGCAGAGGTAGAACCAATGGTGGAGTAGCATAGTTTTATATTTTTCACTTGAGGTGAGATTTTTAGCTTACTTGCGGAGGTTGAGGACCACAAAATCTTATAATTTTTAAGATATGCTATTTTAATATATTTTTATTTATTTATTTTATGATAAGTAAAGTATTTATTTTGCCATGGCTCCGCTTTGTGAATATATGTTGTGGAAACTTTGAATTATTATTTTGTCATGGCTCGGCTTTGTAAATATATGTGCTGTTAACCTTGAATTGTTATTTTGTCGTGGCTCGACTTTTGTGAATAAATGTATTGTTAGCTTTAAATTGTTATTTTGTTGTGACTAGGCTGTTTGTGAAAATATGTAGTACTAATATGAGTTATTGTTTTGCCTTGCTCGGCTTGTATATTTATATAATATACTAAACCATGAGAATTGATTTGGTTGTTGATGAGTTTTAAATGTGAATTATGTGTAAACTCCACCTTCGGGATATGAATTGACTCCCCTACAGGGTGAGATTATTGATTGTATAGAGAGTCCCTTTGCGTCGTGTGTGAGAAGACCATTGGGAGATGTTGTGTAGAGACTATATTGTGTGGACACACACACACACACACACACACACACACACACACACATATATATATATATATTCTATTTTCTCGTGATTTCTAAATCAAACTATATTTTTGTATTAAATGAAGTTATTCTTATAAAAAGTCAATGATAATTTATATATATTTTAAAAGAGTTAAAAACCGAATACGGTATATTTACTCTCAAACTATACAAGTACCTAGAAATTTCACTGGGCTTCGTAGCTTATTATTCTCTCATCATATTTTAGGATTTTTATAGTTGAGTTGAGAGTATTGTTCTTCTTATACGTCGCACGTGGCAGTTGAGTCCTCAGCAACAGCTAGTATTGTGAAGGCATCTATCATTTGTAACCATTCCTGATCTGTCAATGCATTGTAATATTTCAAATGGTTATTATTTAATATGTATGTATACAGAGAGATCTTAATCTTTCGAAAATAATTATGTTTTGTATAAATAATTTTATATAATCTTTTGGTATAGAACAGTCGATGCGCTTTATATAGTTTTTTGGTTGTTATTTGTTTACAGGTTTCATTGCACCATTGGAACAGAAAAGTGATGATTCACTCCTATGTAGGGCCCGCCTAGGAGTGGGTCGTTACAATTTTGGTATCAGAGCTTAGGTTATAGATTCTGTAGACTCTTTAGTTACATGCATCATGCAGGTCTTCAGAGTGACTCTCGGTTTTGTTCGCTGTTGAGGATGGCACGTGGTGAGAGATGACAAAGAGGTCATACGTGGTAGATATGTACGTGGTAGAGGTCATGGCCGTAGTAGCCTACCTCATTCTCCCCCCTGTTGATGAGGCACTTGACCGAGGGAACGGTGTAGAACGACATGCGTGTGGGGTAAATAGTATAGCTCCACCTGTAAATGTTTCAGTTCCTCTAACCCAACCAAATACTGAGTAGACTCGACGTTCTCTTGATGAGGTTGCTTCAGCGGCTACTGCCCTACAGCCACCAGTTAAGGCCCAACAATTTCCTCCTGTTGAGGTACAAGGTATGGAAGTTAATCCTTCAGATTCTATAACTCAAGTTGCACTAGGTTTATTGGTTAGAGCAGCAAAACAGGGGACTTTAGGAAGACCAATTACTATACCTACACAAGTCACTAATGGACAGCCAGGAATTGGAACAAATATACTGGATCCTCCCAAATTATTCTACTGGACCGAGAGGCCTACAATGCTTATGGATTGGATTAGAGATATGGAGCGCATATTTGACGCCATGGATATCACTAATGATCGTCGAGTCAGACTTGTAGGTTATAGACTTTATGCAGATGCTTGAGATTGGTGGGATACTAGGAAATGTGATCTACCTTAGCCTGTGATCTAGGAAAAATTGACATAAGAGTTGAAGAAAAAGTATTGATTTGAGGTACATTTTTCTGCTATGACCCGAGAACTTCATAAACTGAGACAGGGTAGTATGACAGTACAACAGTATGAGTGACATTTTTCAGAGTTAGCAAGGATCTGCCACACTGAATTTCAAATGAGGAGAGGAGTTGCACCGACTTTCATAATGGAATATCAATGGATATTAGGCATCGACTATCTAATATTTCTTATGACGGGTTCTCAAACTTGGTAAGTAAAGCACCTAATGTGGAGGCTGACATATTTGAGAGAGGAGGATACGAGTCACATTTTAAGAGGATTAAGACTGATTTTAATAGAGAAATTGGGCAGAAAAAGAACAGTCAGTTTGGCAGTTCAAGTTAAAGAGGTGGTAGTTCATCAAGAGGATTCTCCAATCAAAGGACGTTCATATCAAACAGACTAAGTGGGCATTCATGATTTATTACTCATATTACATACAGTTGAACAAAGTTACTATTAAAAATCGGTATCCATTTTCACAGATTGATGACTTATTTGACCAACTAAGAGGAGATAGAGTGTTTTCCAAAATTCATTTGCGTTCGGGATATCATCAATTGCGGATTCGGAAGGAATACATACCGAAGACAGTTTTTTGTATTAGATATGGACATTATTAGTTTTTGTTTATGCCTTTTAGTTTGACAAATGCCCCAACTGTCTTTATGGATCTCATGAACAGAGTTCTCAAATCTTTTTTTGTTGTTATTTGTTTAGAAAGTATTCGAATTTATACTTGTATCATATAGTGATATTACAAGTTGCATTTCACTCCTAGGTAGAGCCCGCCTAGGAGTGGGTTGTTTTTTTTTCCAAAAATAAAATCTCAATTATATTTTATAAGCAAGCTACAAATTTTAGAATTTCTCCTATCAACAATACAAAAATACATATTTCTATCTATTCACAAGGGCATTTTACTTTTTAGACAAATCTCACTCAATACCCGATATCTGAAAATACCTCTTCACAAGATCCAAAATCTGAATAAGAATCAATAAGAGAAAACTATAGAACCTTCAGTGAAGAGTTCCATGATTATTACCAAATTAGCAAAAATATTGAGCATCCTAGCTTTCTTGCAATACTGATAATATAGGATGCATTCATCCTTTTCTCCTCCTCACTTTCTCCTTTTGTGACAAGACTCCAATTAACGGTTCGAGGGTGTACAGCGCTAAGCAGCTCAAGGAAAAAGATGCCATCAGACAAACTCTTGTCCTTAAAATTGTTCATACGACTCTTGCTTCCAGAATTTTTGACTCTGTTGTTAGCCCATTCTAAAATATCACCATCTGTAATTTCCTTTCCATGAGAATGGGATCGCAAGTTCTTCAGCAAATGAAGCATGTTATATCGCATCAACTGCCACAAGTAAGCCAGTATTAGTTTCTTATTTCCTTGAACAATATCCTTTCCAGCGATATTAACCAGTGAAAACTTCAATTGTTTTCCAATCTTGACCACTTGATTACACTTTTCTGAATGGTATCTTTATTGGAGGCTTAGAAGCTATTTTCCAATTAACAATTCCTGGTGATATCTTATCAAGTGTCTCCAAAAGTACCCATCCATTTCTAAGATCTTCAAAGACATTGTCAATATAGGAGTGGGTCGTTACATTTTTTTTTTTTTTGTAAAATAGAATAAACAAAATACAATTGGGGCCATCAGCCTTAGCCCTATAATTGCTTGCCATTAATTCCAGTGTACATTTTCTACAAACACACATTAAGATGTATTTCATGTTTTTTTTTGCTGTAACTAAAAATTTAAAAGATTTATTCTATTTTATTGCTTTGGAAATGCCAAAAGTTTTCATCAAAATCGCATTGCCTGTTAGTACAACTTTTAGATTCAATTTGTAACGATTTTTTGTATCATTTATAGGATGATAGGTAGAAATTAGTCAAGCAGCATGTTTTGTGATTAGTGGCTTCAGCGTCCACAAACAGTTGTCTTGACGAATTAACTGAAGTCATACCTGAAGTAGGGCATGCAGCAGTAATGTTTTAAGCACCAACTGAACCTGAATTCTGACCTCCAGGGCCGAAACTTTGACCAATGTCTGTATGGAAGCCAACAGCATGGTTCACTTGATGATTGATGGGGGTAGGTGACTGCTTCCCTTGCAGCAGACCATATTGAGCCTGAAGAAAACCAGAAGGTGGTGCTAGCAATTTGATTCGCCGCAGCCTCAGGAGTAGGCAGAATGCTGTCCCAAATACCCGCCATGTTGGCCTTTGGCTGGGCATATGCCTTGCTCTTGGGAGGATATACATGCTTTTCATATCATGTGTCCTCTGTGTGGCCTTGCTTGCCACAAAAATTGCAGAAGATTGCCTTCTTCTTGGTTCCATTTGCATTCCTTGAGTTTTTCATACTTCCTGCCTCAAGTATCAAAGGAGGACTCTACACTGGAGCATTAGAGGCAAGAGAAACTACCTCGTTTCAGGGACGATTGCACACATATTTTATCTGTCTCTCGTTTTGCAAAAATCATAGAGAAAGCCTGATTAATTTGGGGAAGGGGATCCATGATTAGAATTTGAGACCGCACGCTGGAGTATCCTTCATTCAAGCCCTTCAAGAATTGCATAAAGGACCCGTATCTATCTGCCTTTCCAGTGAATTCATCACTCCACAAATGCAAGTTGGCAGTGGGCAAAGTATCAACATCCCGTGCCAAATAGTTCTCAATCTGGTGAAATAGCTTGTAAAGTCTAGATTACCGCTTTTAGAGGGACGAAATTCCCCTAGCACGTCGGACAAGTGAAAATTGTGTCCATTAGAGAATCTGAACCGAAGATCATCCCAAACATCCTTGGCAGTGTTGATCCAAAGGATGCTTTGAGCAATGCTTGGAGTCACAGCATTCAGCAACCATTACAAAACCATACTGTTCCACTGTTTCCACGCCTCCAAGTTCTGGTCATCGTGTACTGGCATTGGAAGGCTTTCATCAACGATACCTAGCGTGTTTTTGGAGAGCAATGCCATCTTCAAGGAACGAGCCCATGAACGGTAACTATGTGGAGTTAACAGTGGTGTGACAAGCACTAGCAAGGGATTCTCATTTGGGTGTAAGTAGATGGGACTGGAGGGAGCTATTTCCTGCTTGGCCATCATAACCAGGAAGCATCAATTGAAGAGATTGTTTAGAAAGAAAAAGATGAGAGAAGATGCTGACTCTAGAAGGGAAGCTCTGGTCCCTTGTAATGAAACTAGTGTCTACAAAGGAAACGAGAATATGCAGCAGAAAGCTTGATTTCTTAATATTGAGAAGGCACCTATTCATACAGTCCTATGTTGAACAACATTCTTAAATTACACAAGGCAAGTGTCTAATTGCTACAGTTATATATAGAGAATCAGTCAACCATTACTGCACGCAAGCATGATTCTTGGAGTCAGATTTATGGCTGTGATTACGATTAGGATTGTCTCCTTTTTGGCTTGATTCTTGTGCGCCTTCTGCAGATTTTTGTCGGTATTTTCTGGATCTAGTCCGAATGGAACATCCAAAAATTCTGATATTGGTTGAGAACAAAGTTGATAGAGGTAAGTCTCGAAGGGTTTGTACAGTTTGTTCCTTAAATCGTACAGTTGCTGCAGAGGCCCAGGTATTTTCAGAGGGTATATGGGTACTCTGGAAAAATATAGTGGTAGATTTGGAAATTCTTACGGTACTTGAGGAGGAGGTAAAAGGCATGTGGATATTTTCTGCAATTTATGCTTCTCCAAAAAGACCGTATAGAGACCAGTTGTGGGACTATTTGAGGAGCTTAGGCAGCGGAGCGACTTGGCCGTGGCTGTTATTAGGTGATGTTAATCAAGTGTTTTCTCTAGCAGATGAGAATGGAGGGAGAGAGGTGCACTGGAGTAACAGCCAAAGCTTATATGATATGATCGATGAAAGATCTTTGATGGATATGGGATTTTCCGACCCCAGGATGAACCCAATATACTAACCTATAGGATCGGCGATGGAACGATATCCTGCATCTTAGAATCCTTGGTAAGGAATCCTGGCGCAGGTAACCCTCTATTCATTCTCCAGGTACCCACGAGTGTATTCTTAAACCGTTAGATCGTAGGTACCATGTAGAATGTCCTTCAATCATGGACAATCTGCAGGTAGAAGGTTATGGAAGCGGCTGGACTAAGCATGGTGTAACAGTGCGTGGAGGCCGAAATTTTATTCTGCTTGTGTGGATCACCTCGTTATTCAGATCATCACCCCTTCTTAATTGAGTACGAAGCATCTAGAAAGCCATTGTCAATTGACCAGATATTTAAAGTTGAAGCTGCGTTGTTTTATCATCATAATTTTGAACAGTTGGTGCAGAATGTTTGGAGTGAAATGCCTAGAGAATTTCACGTAATTTAGAGGCGTTTGCAGCTCAAGCTATTGTGTGGAATCGTGAAATTTTTTGAAACAATTTTCAGTGAAGAAACAAGGTTTAGTCAGCTTGAAAGGTATTCAGAAACACTCGGAGACTGGTCCCTCGATGTTCCTTGACAGTCTAGAGGTGCACTTGAAACAGGAGTATGACATGATTCTTCAGCAAGAGGAAACCTTCTGGAAACAAAGGTGTAAGGCAAAATGGTGGGCAGAAGAAGAAAGCAATACTAGATTTTCCATGCTTCCATAGTAAGCAAGCAAAACTTCACCGACTGAAACTATCCAAGTATACATCCATAAAGTACTGATCATAAAGTACTGAAACCAGCATACAGCCATCTTGCGCATCCACGGGCAGATCAAATTAATTGATTGCTCTTAAAATCACAGCAACTAGTAAAATTAATTAGTTACTACTAGGAGGTTCCGCCAAAGAAAACCTAGTAATCTAATCCGCAAAGTAAGATTTGACCACAAATAATGCTCATCCATCATATGCTTAGATTACACAAGATATGATATTTCTTCCGTTTCAAAATATAAGATATTTCAATAAATTTTTTTATCTAAATATTTAATTTTTAAAATTTTTAATAGTATTCTTCTAAAATTATCATTATTATAAATATAATTTTTTAAATTTTTTATTATGTTAATGAAATTAATTATTAATATAATAATAAAAATATATATTATTAATTACTTTTTTATTAATTTATATTAAAAACTTAAATGCTTCATATTTTGAAAGAAAGAGAGTACGAAATAATTATTATATATTCCTAAAGAAACTAGAAAAAAGGCATCTATTACAATACTTTTTAGTTTATTAGAATGAATAGTTTCATCAAATATAGATAAATAATGACTCTCTTTGCTTGCTTATATATAGACGATAGCGTATGTTTCCAACGCGTAAATCGTAATTCGAGTCTTGCTTCTCCTTTTCAAAGTCAACCGACTTGTAGGGACAAATTTATAAGTGTAGCGATCATGAGAGTCAAACTAAACATATTAATTGACTCCAGAAGTTAAGGATATTTCAAAAGTCATATGTAAGATTGCATACAATACTATTTTGAAGATTCACTTTTTCATAGGGCATATTTTTCTTCATATTTTTCAAATGTTTCAAAGTAATTATAACATTTTATAAAAATTATTTTAATATATTATATAATATTAATTAGTTATTAATTTTATTATATATTATTTTTATCTATTTAGATTTGATATAAAGTACTCACTAATTTATATATTTTTTATTTATTATTATATTATATTATTTTTATAATATAATTTAAATTTTATATAAAATTTTATAGCGTTTAAACGCTATCAAATTTTTATAAAATTTGACATGGGACGAGGAGGGTGTCAGTCTTATTTAAAAAATGGAGAAATTGTACCTACCATTTTCAGGACAGCTAAGATCCATCTAGCAGATGAATTTTGAACCCAGTTGAAAAGCCTAATCTCTTTTGATGAATAAACAAAATTCACAATTCGTGCCTCATCAATCTCAAATTGAAAGTTTAGTTTTTATACAAAATTAATATAAAAAATAAATATTTAATTCTAGATAAAAGGAGTAATAATTGCTATTGGAAAGTTAAAATTTGCTTGTGCGCCCGTCGTGTGTGTACGTATTGATTTATGTGTATATAAATAAGATAACTGCCTTCAGCATTGAGCCAAACACCTTTGGAGTCGGTCCGAAGAACATGTCAGGCAAACCCATTCTTGCCCTTCTTTTCCTCCTCCTATTTTCAGCTCAGTTTCGCTCTACTATATGTTCAAGAAGCTTACAAACTTGTAAGTCCTCCTACAGCTAATTTTGTGAAAGTTACTGCTCTGGCACTATATATAGGCCCGATTTGAACTCAAAATATTTGGTGATTTCCTATGATTTAAATGCAGCTAAAACTTTGTTCTGAAATGGATCTTCTAGATTTGTTTCTCTTCTTTTTTTCTTCTTATCTGATCAGCTTTTGCAGATAATGGGAGGTATCCTTTGGAGGAAGAAGCATTCACTCCCCCGGGCAAGCCAGACCAGGGTCCCTCTCATGGACCTTCATTGCGCCAGAACCGAATTTGCAAATCATGTTTCCCCAGAAGAAAAAGAAAGTCACCGAAACAGCATCGCCCATGATAATCCAAGGTGGCAATATTATTGTGCAGAGACATTGTTAATGCAGATGACGTTCGAAGGTAGTGACATCAAAAGTTTCTGTATGTATGAGTGTTTAGAAGGGAAATTTGGGAGATTATGAAACTCAATGGACAAGATTTCTTAAATCTGATTTGGTTTGGTTTACTTAATTGCAGGAATGAGAATAATTGAAGGGATTCCGATTTCCAGTAAAACATTGCTAAGTCTTTCATTTTGTTCCTTTTTTTTATGAATAAGATGTTATCCATTCTAGTCGAAAGCTCTGACTATCACGGCTACCGGCCGGGCGGTAGGAGGGGTGAGTTGACCCAAATAATGATGTTGCTCAACTTGCTAACTTGTGGCTATGGGCCGTTTTATTACGAAACCGGATCCGAATTCTCTACAATATTCTGTTTACAGATTTTTACTTATAAACTAAAAATTATAAAAAATAAATGTATTGCTAGGTTTATCCAATTTTTCTGCATTTGTCAAACTACGTATATTGAAGTTTATTCTGTACAATTTAACACAACACACATAAATAAAAAAGTAAAGTTTGACACAATAAAATTGGTAACGCAATTTGACTCGATAGTCTACATATGCGAGGCCATGCTCAGACTCCATTAAAATTTATGTTTTAAAAGTACATGACTATGCACTCCCTAGTGGACTTGGCAAAACACCCCTTTATCAAAGCTATCGCAACAGTCAGAAATCCAACAACTACAGTTTCACCAATCACAACTCCTGCCTTCATAATTGTTAAACCGTCATCTAGCCACATCTCACTTTTGTTGAACTCATCTCAACAGGATGTGTCGAACTTCTTTCGACAGGATGCGACAAGATTCCACTTGCATTTACTATTTTCAACTGACATCGATCAATTACAGCATCCTTCTAGTCTGTGAGATGGTATAAACAGAATCTTGTCAAGTACACTCCAGAATCTGTTGAACTTCAGTTTCCAACACTTGAACAAAAACAACATAATTTAATACATGGACAGCATAATGAGAAGATAAATTGTACTGGTGAAATCTCTCAAAATACACCCTCTATTTCATGAGTTAAAAGAATGACTCTTTTAAGAATATTCCACGAAATACATAGAAGTCTCTCGTTGGAATTTGCTTGAGAATTGCCAGAGCTGCATGAGACTTCTCCAAGAATTTTTCCGTGAGAGTTAAGATAGTTGTTTTTCTTTGCCTTGAAGCCCAAATATATCATATGCAAAAGAGTCTTGAGCTTCCTTCTTCTCCAAAATTGATATCTCAAGAATACAGTAAGAAATCCCAAGAATCTTTAATATTCGGTATAAATAGATTTTCTTGAGATTCTCCAAATCCTAAAAGCTTTAGAATCCCCCCAAATATCTTCTTCTTGTCATAATGGAGTGTACTCAAATAATGACAACTTATAAAGTAGACTTCTTTATGCCATAAGATTCTTCTTGGCAAATAATATTTCATCAAATTCTAAAGCCAAGAGACTATCCAAATATGTTCAATCTCCTCCTTTGGCAAAATGTCCTCACAATAAATTTTAAATGGAATAATCTATAAAGGGAAATGATATACAAAATATTGCTGGAGATGTTTAAGAGTGTGGGGAGTGTATGAAATCTTAGTGTTGAAATCGATTTTCCATTTATATGATTCCTACCCTTCATTTACTTTCATCAGTGAGTCAATTCGACTGGCCAATTCCGACAATGTAAAGCTTATGGGTGTCATTGGATAGAGTTCAGTTGAAAGAAAAAATTATAAATTTTATAAATAGTCATGTAACTAATTCATAATATATGGGTACCATATATGGTTTCCCGAGAAAAAATCTCTTAAAATAGCAAAAATCTTTTAAAATATCAAAAAATTGTTTACGAGAATCACAATCTATCTACGTTCATCTTTTTAAATTTTTTTACACTTATCAACTAATTCCATATAACAGTTAATAAAACATTATCAACCTACGGATAGTTTTCGACAAGATTTGTATGTGCAACTCTCGTGCCACCTGGGAAGACAGCCATCGGCTCCAAATGGGTTTTTTGCATCAAAGACAAAGCAGATGGTTCAATAGAATGCTACAAGGCGCTCTTAGTTGCAAAAGGGTTCACTCAATAGAAAGGGCTAGATTATCTTGAGACTTTTTCTCTCATGGCAAAGATGACAATCATTCGAATACTTCTTGGTATTTCTGCTATTCGTGGCTGGCATTTGGAGTAGATGGACATAAACAGTGCTTTCCTCCATGGTGACTTGACAGAGGAAGTATACATGAACCCTCCTTCAGGAATTTCCTCTCCACCAAGTTTTATTTGTAAGTTGAACAAATCCCTTTACAGACTGAAGCAAGCCAGCCGACAATGCATAGCAAGTTAACAGTCACCTTGATTTCTCAAAGGTTTTGACTAGCTTTCATTGATCCAAGCCTTTTTGCTCGTATTCGAGCTAATTCTTTTCTAGTCATTCTCGTGTATGTTGATGATTTGGTGTTAGCTGGTGATAATCTTCAGGACATCCAAGACTTAAATACTTATTTGCACACTACATTTCGGATCAAAGGTTTTTCCTTGGTCTTGAAATAGCTCTCTCTAACAAGGGAATTAATCTTTGTCAACGCAAATATACCCTTTAACATTTGGACGAAGAAGGTTAGTTGGGTAGCCGACCAGTTGCTACACCAATTGATTGTAGCTACACACCAACTCTAAAGGATTTTGCCTTACTTTCGGTTGTCACTCCCTTTCGCAGATTGATTGGACGGTTACTCTAGCTTACCACACTCATCCTAATATGAATTACACAGTACAACGTTTAAGTCAGTTTTTGGCATCTCTTACAATTCTCTATCTGCAAGTAGCACACCGCATATTACGGTACCTCAAAGGCAAGCCTGCTTTTGGGTTTATTTATCTTAATTGCATCCTCCAATTTTGATTGGGTGGGTAGCCATGATACACGGCGATCTGTTACTAGGTTTTGCACTTTGTTTGCTTCTTCCTTGATTTCTTGGAAATCCAATAAACAAATTACTGTTTCCCATAGTTCCTCCGAAGCATAATATCGTGACATGGCTTCCGCAGCTTGTGAGATGCAGTGGCTTCTCTTTCTTGTGAAAGATTTAGCCATCACTCCAACAAAAGCAGTGCCTCTATTTTGTAATAATCTTAGTGCTATTCATCTCAGTGCCAATCCTATTTTTCATGAACGAACAAAACATTTAGAAGCAAAATTGTCACTTTTGTTCTGGAAAGACTCAAACTCTTACCTGTGCCTTCTGAAATTAGTTGATATTTTTAACAAGGCCTTATCCATTGCACGGTTTACATTTTTAATTGAGCATCTGATCAGCTTCCGCAGATGATGGGAGGTATCCTTAGGAGGAAAAACCATTCACTCCACCAGGCAAGCCAGACCAGGGTCCCCCTCACGGACCGTCATTGCGCCAGAACCCATTTTGCAAATCATGTTTGCCTAGAAGAAAAAGAAAGCCACCGAAACCGCATCGGCGCCCGTGATAATCCAAGGAGGCAATCTTATTGTGCAGAGACATGGTTGCAGATGACGTTCCACGGTAGTAACCTCAAAAGTTTCTGTAACTAGGAGTGTGTTGAAGTGAAATTTGGGAGATTGTGAAACTCAATGGACAAGATTTCTTGAATCTGATTTGATTTGGTTTGCTTAATTATATGAATGATAATCATAGAAGGGATTTCCAGCAAACCATTACTAACTCTTTCATTCTGTTCCTTTTTTTATGAATAAGATGTTATCCATTCATGTCAAAAGCACTGACTATCACGGCTACAAGCCGGGCGGTAGGAGTGGGGTGAGTTGTTCCAAATAATAATGTCGCTCAACATTCTAACTTATGGCTATGGGCCGTTTTATTACGAAACTTGATCGGTATTCTCTATAATATTCTATTTACAGATTTTTACTTATAAACTAAAAATTATAAAAATAAATTTTAAATTAAAAAATCTATAAAGGGAAATGATATACCAAATATTGCAGGAGCTGTTTAAGAGTATGGGGGGTGTATGAAGTCTTAGTGTTGAAATCGATTTTCTATTTATCTGATTCCTACCCTTCATTTACTTTCATCAGCGAGTCAATTTGCCCTGTTAATCTCCGACAATGTATTTTCGCTTATGTGATTGGATATAATTTAATTTTAAAATTTTTATTTTGATTCTTAGAAAAATTGAATTATTTATTATAAGATATTTATATTTCGTACTTAAAATTTTGAGTATAGTTTAGGTTAGGATTGGAGGATTGAAACATGTTCTTATTCTCTAGTGTTGAGATTGGTGAAGACGTGTAGTCAGAGGGTTAATTTAATAATTTCTTGGGTTTCATTGGGCCAATTCATCACTCGGTTACTTCGGTTTTAGGGGGAAAAATAATAATTCCTGATCTGCCGCTTTCATGTTGAGTATTGCGAAGGCAAAAAGTTGAATAAAAAAAAAAAAGTCGAACGCCACTGAGGAATAAAACATACGCGGAGTTAGAGGCCCCACCGTCCAACATTTTTAAAATCTCCGTATTTCCTTTCGGAAAATATATAAAGGTTTTCAGAAAAAATATTACTTTGCCCGTCGTATTTTATTTGACAGTGTTTGATAAGATACATAATTTCATGTAAAAGATTAAATTGTAATATAAAAATAATATAATATAACAAAAAGTAAGAAACATGTTGGCCAGTTAATAGTTTATATCAAACTAAATATGAAAAAATAATATATAGTAGAGTTAGTAATTGATTAATACTATAAAATATATTAAAATATTTTATTTTATAAAAAATATCTATTATTTTGGGATGTCCCAAAATAATAAGAAGCTCAAATAAAATGAAATAGATAAAGTATAAATTTTTAGTAAATGAAAATAATTCATAATATATAGGTAGCATATGCGTTTTCTAGAGAAAAGTAACCTCTTAAAATAGCAAAAATCTCCTAAAATATCAAAAATATTATTTACAAGAATCCTAATCCATCTACATTCATCATTTTAAATTTTTTTACACTTATCAACTAATTTCATAAAACAATTAATAAAACATTGTCAATTTACCCAATAATTTTCGACTGATTTACACGTGCATCTCTCGTGTCACCTTCTCAAGGGGCAAATCAATCAAAAGAAGCCAATTCCCTCAAAATGTAGATGCTATAATAACTTCTATTATGCGAGCCACTAGAAGTGAGGAAATGTTGAAAGAGAGGCGAGGTGTTAATTTTAGAGCGGAATGTTTGTACTGTTTTGTTAGTCATACCATTATAAGTAATTGTAATTGGAGAACGCATGATCAATATTAAAGGATTAAAGAATGCACACAGATTTTGTCAGTGGTTGATTGCAAAGGTAAAGATGACGAATCATTTTGTTGTGAACTGAAATCTTCATAAATTCAGACACATTATATTTTTTTTTTACAATATACAACTTGTAATGCATGTCGTACAATACATACTATACAAATTTTGTCGACCAAACCATGGTGAATATTTATTTTAATTTTTGACAAAATATCAATATGCTTACACAATTGAATATTATAACAAATATTCAAAGAAACCAAGTGTCAAACACCACACATAAATTAAGCTTACTGTATGAGATAACTACAAGTCCAACTATCAACATCAATAATCAGTCAAAAAACCCACCTTCTATGGTTCTTTGACATCATCTCCGGCCAACATGGCGCTCGGCGTTGTTGGAAATAAAGCAAGAATGAGATGAGGAGACAGGTTTCAGTAGGCAGAAGAGTTTGGAACGAAGTCACTGAAACACACATCAGCAAATGAGTCAGCAGACAACGCATTAAGAAACCAAGCCAGCGGAACCGGTTGTTAAGGTGGTTCAAGTTGGTCAAAGTAGCTCAGTGTCTTACTGCCCGCACTATATTTCTACTTAGACAGACAGTATATTTATACATTTTATGTAAGCTTTGTAATGGTGACTTGAAAAACGCATTTTTCCTTTCTGCTCAATCAAAGAAGCAACTTCTCAGTTTCCTGTTTGTTATTCTCGAAATAGAGTTTCGATCCTGGCTAGAAAACTACATTTTAGTTTTAGTTTCTCTCATCCCGTGCCTCATTTTATCCACAAATCATATTAGTTCTTTTCTCGAAATCTTTTCGCTAGATCTAAGACCCACCAAAATATCTTCGGTATTTATTCCTTCTTTTCCAAAAAGATCTTCTATTACTTGGATTAGATTCGGTCCCTAAACAGATCTTCTCTCTTTCTGTAGCAATCTTTCAGAAAACTGAAATGCCTATAGTCCTCTGGATTGCTGCTTCCTACTGGTCAAGTTCATGCTGATCTTGTCCTACTTATGTTAAAAATTGTTGGAAAGGCGCAAAGAGAAGATTTATTATGTGTTTGTTTAATTTTTATTTGTTGTATCATATTCACTAAAAGTTCTTAAGGTGTGGGTTATTTTTCGTAGGTAATAAGTGTCCTGTCTCATACACATTTGTATAATTTATTTCATGTTGTTTAATCTAACTACTTATTCAGCAAAAGAAAAAAAATGAACATCATATGCTTTTAGATCAACAATTTTGAATGATAAAACCCACTGGTCGTTAGTCTTGACAACCAACAATTTTGCTCAGCAAGAGTTCAATCGTTTCGTTTCTCTTCTTTGTATTCGTTCTCTCTTGCACGAGGATTCCAGTTAAGCCTAAGTCGCCCATTAAAAATTGAAGTGATCACAATAAGGGGCTACCAGCATGTTCTAAAACCCTGTTTGCTCATTGCACGATGGACGATGAAGATTTCGACATTAAGCCTTTCCTCCTAACTATGTGATTCAGTGGGATTACACTTCGGCCAAGAAGGAACCCCACTGCAGCTGCGATTTTGTGTGGGACGCATTGAAGTTGCTTGTGATTTTAAGTCTTAGTCATGGAAATACAACTCCTTCCAGGCGGGCAGTGAAGGAGGATGGTTTCTATTTTCATAAGGGGCTCTGGTTTGGTCAAGAAATATGGCCGGGATTAGAATATCAGTGGTGGATGAAGGTTTCAGATCATGATAATCTTTTTTTTTCCTTCACTAATTTTTTTCCCCTTAATGGAGCAGTGCTTCGGAACTTTATTGAAAGACGAAATACTAGGAGGAGGGTCAGAAGGCCTTGATACAATGTTCAATCTCTAATGCCATCTTCCAAGGCATACAAATAAAATACGCAGATACAAAGGCTAACTTAGTCTTCTCGACATACACCATGCCTTGACTATCCAAGATGCTACGCCCTCTGATAGAAGTCGGAAGAGCAATCAGGGAGTGGAAGGTATTAGAGACCTTAGCGATGTATACAAAGTTAGCAAGAGCATCAGCCACGGAATTTGCTTCACGATGTACTTGCACAACTGTTAACTGTAAACTCTTCCAACAAGTGAAAGATTGAAGAAAAACACTTCTGGATTCAATTCATTTCATTCAACTGAGCTTTCAAGAGGGAAAAAAGAAGTTTATATACAATGCAATAAATAAGTAAACCGGTGCCTTCGTGTACTGGGTTTAAGTAAGTCTATAACCTCCTGACTAACTTCAACCAGCTGCTGACTATCTAGGCTGGACACTGCTGGAGCTCTACAGTTGACCTGCATTTCTACTTTGCAACACCCCTCCCCCCCCCCAAAAAAAAAGTGAAACATGTAAATATTTTGAAGTCCATAAGCTGATAACAACGGATAAAAGGAAAGGAAGGAGCAGACAAGGCCTGAGTCAATAAATCTACTAACTGCAAACAAGAAGAAACAGGAAGAGGCTTGATCAACCTGGATTGTTATTTCTCTCGAATAACATGGCAATCAATTTCAATGTGTTTGGTACACTCATAGAATACAGGATTCTCTACGATATAGAATGCAGCTTGATTGTCACAAAAAAAGAGGAATTGGACAGTTAATGTCACACATAAATCCTGCATCAAATATGTGATCCACTGTAATTCACAAGATGTAACTATCATGGCTCTGTATTCAGCCTTTGCTAGACTACGAGAAATAGTTGACTGCTTCTTATTGTTCCAAAAAATTAAAACTTTACCAAAGAAAACACAATATCCAATGACTAACCTTCTTGTCTCCTCACAACCGGCCCAATCAAAATCTGAAAAGCCTCGAGAGTTAACTCATTTTCTACTGGAATACACAATCCTTGACCCACAGTAGCTTTCAAGTATCTCAAAACTCTATTGATTGGTTTTAGATGTTGATGTGTAGGTTGATATTCCATATTTGTGCTTCATATCATAATCCTTTTTGAGCTTAAATTGTGTTAAATTTTGGTGTTTTAATCACCATTTACACTCCCTTTATCTCTTATTTGCTTTAGGAGAGATTATTGAAGATTTGGAATTAAATGAAGCAAATAAGGAGAATTATGCACAATGAAGAGAAAACAGAGAAATGCAGAGGAAAAACTGTCTGGTAGATTATTTTTAAGTGGGATTTTCACCTCTATAGAGATTTCAAATACGAATGTGATCTTTTAGACATTTATAGAGAACATTATGAAGTTTCCATAATGGTAAACGTTATGGAAATCAGAGTTCATTTGCCTGCCCTGATTATGCTTCAAAGTCAGTTGTCCTGCATTGTGCTCCAGTTTTGATACAGTTTGGTATAATGATCATATCACGCGTTCTAAATGTCTAATTGAGGTGATTCAAAGCTCTGTGGAAATAAACTATCAAGGGCTACAACTTTCATGAAGACACCCAGACACAGATCAGCCGATTTCATGCTCTTAATTCACCTAGACTTCAAAACAATGTCACAGTCGAGCAGCAGAGTCTTGACCCAAAACTGGGAGCAAGCGGTGCCGTTTGGTGTGATCCAAGCGGCGCCGTTTGCAACGATCTGGACTGAGTTTTCAGCTGACTTTCTCTCTGTTTTGAGGTGGATTTAAATACCCCTTTTAGGGCAACAAACACAGACGATTAGGGAGTTGGAAAACCTACAGAAAACACCAAGAAAACACACTCAAATCCCTCCCAATCCATCAATCTTGCAAGAGAAATCAAGAGAGAAGATTGAATCATTGATGAAGGAGAACATCCACCTTGAAGATTCATGGAAAAAGCTGCAATTTTCTCCACGCTACAGTGACGAATTCCAACCTTGAAGAAGAGAAGATTTTACTCCACAATAATGAGCAATTCTTACTCTTTCTTTCTTGGTTTATATTCATTGAGTTGTAATATGTTGATGAACTAGGCTTTTGAATACTTGGATGGGTATGAACCCTAGATTTATTTATGTGAATGAATTGTTTCCCTTGGTTGATTGAACTCAAATTTCTTGTGGATTGTTTGTGGGTTTGAATGTTTGAATTGATTTGGTGGATAGTTGATGGAATTTTGTCACTTGGAATTGAGAAAGGAAGGGTGATTGAAATTGATCAAAAATCTGGAATTTTGTCACTTGGAATTGAGAAATGAAGGGTGATTGATAATTGATTCAAAATCTGGAAATTTTCACTTGGAATTGAGAAAGGAAGGGTGAAATAGACTATACACAAAGAATGGGGATTATTTAGGTGGCTAGAGATAGAAACCTCAATATCTTCTTGATAATTAGAGAAATCTAATTGGAAATTCATTAATCCAAATGCATTCTTAGGTTGAATTAGTTAAAAAGAGATTTCAACTAATTAATCTAAGGGTAGAGAACTTTCATCTAGAGATAGAGTGAGTTCTATCATTGGAATTTCACCAAGTATTAGAAGGGGAAACAAATCAACCAAGGGACTTTTCTATCACATAGGTAATTCTAGGGGGATTAACCATTCAAGTATTGTTTTCTCAATTGAACTCTCTCTTGCAAGAAAGATTGGTTAAGCTAGTAATTAGTTAAGTTTTTCATCATTTTCATAAACAAAAATTAATTAGGCTAAACAATAGAGTGAATAGTGAGTAATGGTAATTGACCATCCCCGTGGATACGATAATTTAAATTGCTTGCCATTATACTAATCTAAACGATAGGTGCGCTTGCCTAATGTTTGTGTGCAAATTGTTGAAGATTATGATAAAATTGAGTATAAGGCATAGACAATAAAACACAATAAGTTTTTGGCGCCGTTGCCGGGGATCATTTGGTTAATATTAGGAAAGCTTGAACTCTATTGATTTAGTCATTTTACTTTTTACTAGTGTTAGTATTCATTTTGTTGTTTGTGATTTTGTTAGTTATTAGTGAATTGAAGTGTTATTTTGTGTTTTTGTGTGTTTGTCCCGTTTTTGTGAGAAATACTTGGGTTGAACTTTTAGTTAGCATTTTTTTTTTTTTTGTGTTGAATCTTTGTTTGTATTATACTTAAGGAATGAGCTTTTTGAATCATGATTTGTCACCAAAACCCTCTCAAGTGATGATGTCTTATAACTTTTATGAAGGTAGTTATCCAACCTATGAGTGCCAAGCCATGGGAACTTCCAATGCATGGTCAATGGAGCAAGGAAACTATCTTGGTGAAAAAAACCAATCGTACAGTTCCTATAACAATAGTTATAATCCCGAATGGCACAATGATCCGAACTTCTCATGATGCAACCAAGGGCAGCAAAGACCAATACATTCTCTCTACTTCCAAACTTCATCAAGTTCCCAACCCCAAGTATTCTTTCCTTACCAATACCAACCTCCTCCACCTCCTCAATCATCGGTGAAATCTAGTCTTGAAGAGTTGATGACAAAGTTCATAGCAAATTCCGAAACCCAAGTTCAAGCTCAAAAAGCCCGTAACCAACGAATTGAAGAGTCCTTAAAGAAACAAGAGGCCACCTTTGAGAACTTGGTAAGGCTAGTTTCAGAAAAACAAGTTGGGACTCCCGCAAACAATATCGAGCCAAATTTTAGGGAGTGGGCTGAAACTTCTAGTTTGAGGAGTGGGATGGAATTGAATGTCTCAGAGCCTAATGTACAGGAAATAGAAGAAGGGAAGATGGAGGAGAAAATGCATGTTGAAGATAAACATGAAGAACTTGAAAAGAATGAAGAACAAGAGAAAGAGGATGAAGAACCTTTGGAGATCGCCATAGTTCAAGGTGAAGAAGCAAAGAAGGGACAATGTGTGATTGATGAAATCATACCATATATGGAGTCATCACCGCTCAACATCAAAGAGATGGGGTTTGAAAACTTTGAAATGGAAAAGGGAATGAAGTCCTTCATCGAAGATCCTCCGGAGTTGGAATTGAAGAAGCTACCGAATCACTTGGATTATGCTTTCATTGTAGACAATCCAAAACTCCCAATACACAAGGGTATTAATCTTTCATTTTTCATTCACAGAATATTAATGGAAGAAGGCTTCAAAACGGTGATACAACCCCAAAGAAGCCATGACCAAAATCAAGTTTTCAAGCCGGGAGATCAAGTGTCGTTGAACGACTCTCAATGGAGACTTTCTGCTAGTAAGTTTAAGTCTAAATGGACTTCCCCGTCTTTGGTAAGTAAATTACTTCCATATGAAATTGTGCCAAGCTATCATGCAAAAAAGGGGACATTATTGGTAAGTAAACTTAGACTTACACTTTATCACATTGGAATTAGAAAGAAGAGAATATTGTCTCTACACACCTATGACCCGGGAGGATAAGTGATTTTCATCATCTTTGCTCATCTTTATTTGTATATAATTGTGTTTAATGTTGTTTTGACTTTGAAAATTTTAATTGCCTTGAATTGTGTAGAGTTTTACAATGTGTTGTTTGGTGTAATTTATATGTTTACACTCAATTATTTTGTTAAGATTTGTTGTTGAATTTGTAGTTGAGATTGGTAAAAAAAAAAAGAAAAAAGAAAAAGTTATTGTTCATCATTGTTTACTGTAGCAGAACTGGGTTGAAACGGCGCCGCTTCCTGTGGAACAAGCGGCGCCGTTACACTGTTCACACTGGGGCACTGTTCTTCGGTGGTACTGTTCACATAAAATTTTTTTTTTCTCTTCTTCCCCATTTTTTATTGGTTCTTTTTTTCTTTCTTCTTTGCATACCATGTATTTGAAAAAAAAAAACCAAAACTTGCATTTTTTTGTGGTGCAAATTTGTTTGTTGTTGGCTTGAAATTTTTCTATATTTTTGTTGGTTCTCTCCTATTTTTTTTCTCTATGCCAGGAGCTGTTCTAGGCACAAGTGGTGGAATCGGTGATATATGAACGAAGGGGAGTTCTTTCTTTTCGATTTTTGTGCTTTTATTTATTCCTTTTATTGCTATGTTTTTATACTTTAGTTTTCATTATGTCCTGATTTCTAGTCTGCTTTCATTTCATTCTGCAAGTCATGTTTTTCACTGTTTTTATGTTTGGTTATTCAGTGTTGAGATTATTCTCCAACATTGCGGACAATGTTGTTTTAAGTGTGGGGGAGTTGGCTTTAGTAGTGTAGGTTATTTTTATGATTTTTCATTGATTTTTTTTTTCAAATCTTCAAGGTATCTTACAATATGTATGTTTAATCTTTTCTCAAAGAGTAGTTATACAAGCTTTCTAAAGGTCATAACTAGTACCTTAAACTTAGATTAAACAAGCACCTCTTGTATTCTTTGCTTGTATGAAATTCATATTTCAAGCACATTTCCACCTTGCTTTTGTTGTGAAGATTATGGAGTTGAATCTTTTGTTATTGGCCTTAGAATTCAACATAACTTTTACCCTAGAACTCACATTCACTTGCCTTGAGGCAAAATGAATAAGTAACCTTATTTTGAATTTGAAATGATGGTAATATGCCTTCTTTGTCCCGATTGAGCCTTTCTAGCCATCCTCTCTTTATTTTATCCATAGTACCCTTTCTTGATTCTATATTTCAATCTATATTTCAATAGTACCCTTTCCATAGTAGCCTTTGTGCATAAATATTTCAATCTATATTCTTGATTCTTCCTTCTTTCAAATTTTAAACTCCACTCTTTATATTTTAAACCTCTTTGCGAGAGCTAAATACAATTTTACCCTTAAGTTGGTAAAGAGTATTATAGAAAGCGAAACAAAGGTTGGAGAGGAAGATCATAGGAAAAATGGCTCTATGGGTTGAGTTTTTCAAAGAAAAAAGGGAGATGAAAATTCTTTATTTGATCGGGAATTGAAATATACCTCGAAAAAAAAATCAAAAAAAGAGATTGAAAAAAAAAAGAGAAAAAAAATATATATGTTTACTACTTTGAAGGCTTAATACATTTATTGAAGCCTTCAAGAATTATATATAGTTAAATTATTATTGTGAATTTTGTTATCATTGAGGTATAAACTTGTGGTTGACAAAGGTAGATGGTGAAGGAAAAGCTGTGGTTTGAATTATGATTTGGTGCAAGTTGTTGAATGTAGGGTGAGGAGAGCTTGTAGAGAATGGGAGTTTGTAGTTGAATATATGGGAATGGTGATATTCCTTGTGGCTAATTAGGGTTATTACTTTTGTTTTACATCTCATTCCTTTCTCTTTAGCTCTCATTTCTTTGACTTTGAACTCCTTACCTTTCGTTTGGCACCTTAAACTTTCCCTGAGCCTAAAGTTATAAGTTTGAAAGTCCTACCTAATCAAGGTTAAATTTTGGTTACCGTATTAGTGGAGAGGTTTTATGAATGGCGGGCCTATGGGGTATTATGCTTTCTTGATGAGAATTCCTTGTCCAATAACATGAAATTCACTCTTATAAATGTTGAGCATTTGTATTGGCTGGAAACACAACACACACGGATTCTTGCTTGCATTGTAAGACAATGGGGTGATTGTTTAATCTTTGTGATGGATATTTTGGATGACTTTTAGATTGACTGTGTAGATTGCTCAAGATTTCTTAACAAGTAATACCTTCTCTGTTTTGAAGTCCTTTGTAATGCTTTAAAACACTTTTTATTTCTTGTGGACTATTGTTCAAATTTCTTAGTTGTTTTGAAGTATTGTTTGAGGACAAGCAATGTCTAAGTGTGGGGAAGTTTGATATTCCATATTTGTGCTTCATATCATAATCCTTTTTGAGCTTAAATTCTGTTAAATTTTGGTGTTTTAATCACCTTTTACACTCCCTTTATCTCTTATTTGCTTTAGGAGAGATTATTGAAGATTTGGAATTAAATGAAGCAAATAAGGAGAATTATGCACAATGAAGAGAAAACAGAGAAATGCAGAGGAAAAACTATCTGGTAGATAATTTTTAAGTGGGATTTTACACCTCTATAGAGATTTCAAATACGAATGTGATCTTCTAGACATTTATATAGGACATTCTGAAGTTTCCATAATGGTAAAATTTATGGAAATCAGAGTTCATTTGCCTGCCCTGATTATGCTTCAAAATCAGCTGTCCTGCATTGTGCTCCAGTTTTGACACAGTTTGGTAGAACGATCATATCATGCGTTATAAATGTCATATTTCGGTGCTTCAAAGCTATATGGAAAGAAAAGATCAAGGGCTACAACTCTCTTGAAGACAACCAGACCCAGATCAGCCGATTTCATGCTCTAAATTCACCTAGAATTCAAAATAGTGTCACAGTCGAGCAGCAGATACTTGCCCCAAAATTGGGAGCAAGCGGCGCAGTTTGGTGTGATCCAAGCGGCACCGTTTGCAGCGATCTGGACTGAGTTTTCAACTGACTTTCTCTCTGTTTTGAAGGGGATTTAAATACCCCTTTTAGGGCAACAAACACAGACGGCTGGGGAGTGGGAAAACCTGCAGAAAACACCAAGAAAACACACTCAAATCCCTCCCAATCCATCAATCTTGCAAGAGAAATCAAGAGAGAAGATTAAATCATTGATGAAGGAGAACATCCACCTTGAAGATTCATGGAAAAAGCTGCAATTTTCTCCATGCTACAGTGACGAATTCCAACCTTGAAGAAGAGAAGATTTTACTCCACAATAATGAGCAATTCTTACTCTTTCTTTCTTGGTTTATATTCATTGAGTTGTAATATGTTGATGAACTAAGCTTTTGAATACTTGGATAGGTATGAACCCTAGATTTTATTTATGTGAATGAATTGTTTCCCTTGGTTGATTGAACTCAAATTTCTTGTGGAATGTTTGTGGGTTTGAATGTTTGAATTGATTTGGTGGATAGTTGATGGAATTTTGTCACTTGGAATTGAGAAAGGAAGGGTGATTGAAATTGATCAAAAATCTGGAATTTTGTCACTTGGAATTGAGAAATGAAGGGTGATTGATAATTGATTCAAAATCTGGAAATTTTCACTTGGAATTGAGAAAGGAAGGGTGAAATAGACCATACACAAACAATGGGGATTATTTAGGTGACTAGAGATAGAAACCTCAATATATTCTTGATAATTAGAGAAATCTAATTGGAAATTCATTAATCCAAATGCATTCTTAGGTTGAATTAGTTAGACAGAGATTTCAACTAATTAATCTAAGGGTAGAGAACTCTCATTTAGGGATAGAGAGAGCTCTAATATAGGAATTTTATCAAACACAAGAAAGAGACACCTTCTTGGTAATTAGAGAAATCTAATTGGAAATTCACCAATTCAAATGCATTCTTAGGTTAAATTAGTTAGAAAGAGATTTCAACTAATTAATCTAAGGGTAGAGAACTTTCATCTAGAGATAGAGTGAGTTCTACCATTGGAATTTCACCAAGTATTAGAAGGGGAAACAAATCAACCAAGGGACTTTTCTATCACATAGGTAATTCTAGGGGGATTAACCATTCAAGTATTGTTTTCTCAATTGAACTCTCTCTTGCAAGAAAGATTGGTTAAGCTAGTAATTAGTTAAGTTTTTCATCATTTTCATGAACAAAAATTTATTTGGCTAAACAATAGAGTGAATAGTGAGTAATGGTAATTGACCATCCCCGTGGATACGATAATTTAAATTGCTTGCCATTATACTAATCTAAACGATAGGTGCGCTTGCCTAGTGTTTGTGTGCAAATTGTTGAAGATTATGATAAAATTGAGTATAAGGCATAGACAATAAAACACAACATAGGTGCATCAAGGAATTGACTTAACTGTTGAGTAACAAAACAAATGTCAGGTCTACTAAGTGTAAAATAGAGAAGGTTTCCAACTATAAGTCTGTAAACATGATTATCTGTTAAAGCTGGAGAATCTACATAGGCTAATATGATGTTAGGATCCACTGGAGTGCTTACTGCCTTACAGCCTAGGAAATATGTTTCTGAAAGTAGATCAACTATATTCTTCATCTATGGCATATTCAAACCAGTATGACTTCTTGCAATTTGTAAGCCGAGAAAATATCTTAACTGTCCCAAGTCTTTGATCTTGAACTGATCATGTAGTGTACTTTTAACAATTTGGAATGAGTTCATATCATTGCTTGCAATAATCATATCATCGACATAAACCAGAATAGCAGTAAAGTGAGTAGCCTTAGACTTGACAAACAAGTTGTAATCATAGTAAGATTGCTTCAAACCAAGAGAAAGTAAGGCTGAACATAGTTTTGCATTCCGTTATCTGCTAGTATACTTTAATCCATATAAATATTTTTCTAATTTACACACCATTTTACTATCTGAACACTAGAAGCCATGTGGTACAATCATATACACTTCTACATCCAGTTCCCCATGTAAAAAAAAATTATTGACATCTAATTGATGCAAATATAACCCTTTGGCAAGAACTAATCTTACAGTTGTCATTTTAACAACTGGTGAGAAAGTCTCTAAGTAATCAATACCAGCTTGTTGAGTAAAGTCTTTTGCTACTAATCTGGTTTTGCACCTTTCAATGGATCCATCAAACTTTACACCTATCACATGTTTATTTGGTGGCAAAGGGACTAACTTCCATGTTTTAATAGCTTGTAAAGCCTCTATTTCAGTATGCATTGCATCCCCCCACTCCTGATATCTAACAGTCTCTGCATAACTTTAGGTCCAACATCCAAAGAAACATTCAAAGTGAAAGTTTTATCATGTGATGTAATATTCCATATTTGTACTCTATATAATTATCATTTTGAGCTTAAATTTATGTAAATTTTGGTGTTTTAATCAACATTTATACTCCCTTTATATCTTATTTTCTTTAGGAGATATTATTGAAGGTTTGGAATTAAATGAAGCAAATAAGGAGATTATGTACAATGAAGAAAAAACAGAGAAATGCAGAGGAAAAACTGCCTGGTAGAGAAAGTTACAGTGGGATTTTGATCTCTATGAAGATTTCAAATACAAAAGTGGTCTTCTATAAAATTATAGATGACATTCTGAAGTTTTCATAATAGTAAAATTTATGGAAATGCGAGTTTGTTCCAATGCCAACGGTCCTGCATTTTGTTCCAGTTTTGACACATTTTTTAAAACGCTCAAATCATGCGTTATAGATGTCCAATTGAGGTGATGAAAATCTCTGTGGAAATCTAAGAGCAAGATCTACAACTTTTATGAAGCCATCAAGACCTAGATCAGCCGTTTTAATACTCTAAATGTACCTAAAAGTCAAAACAGTGTCACAATCGCGTAGCTGAAGCTTGCACCAAAACTGGGAGCAAGCGGCGCCGTTTGTGCCGATCTGAAGTGGTTTTTCTACTGCTTTTCTCTATATTTTGGAGGGGATTTAAATACCCATTTAGGGAAAAAATAGGCCGAAGGCTGGAGTGGGGAAATAAACTACAAAACACCAAGAAAACACACTCAAATCCCATCTCAAATCTTCATCTTTGCAAGAGAAATCAAGAGAGAAGATTGAATTCTTGAAGAAGGAGAACATTCACCTTGAAGATTCATGGAAAAAGCTTCAATTTTCTCCATACTACAGTGACGAATTTCAACCTTGAAGAAGAGAAGATTTTACTCCATAAAAATGAGCAATTCTTACTCTCTCTTTCTTGGTTTATATTCTTTGAGCTGTAATATGTTGATGAACTAAGCTTTTGAATACTTGGATGGGTATGAACCCTAGATATTATTTATGTGAATGAATTGCTTCCCTTGGTTGATTGAATACAAATTTCTTGTGGATTGTTTGTGGGTTTGAATGGTTGAATTGATTTGGTGGATAATTGATGTATAATCTGGAATTTTTTCACTTGGAATTGAGAAATGAAGGGTGATTGAAAATTGATTCAAAATCTGGAATTTTTCACTTGGAATTGAGAAAGGAAGGGTGAAATGGACCAGACACAAACAATGAGGATGATTTAGGTGACTAGAGATAGAAACCAAGACGTTACCTACCAAGGCCAGTGTCTCCATTCTTTTCCTCTTACAAACAACTCCATATGATGCTATTTATGAAGTTACAGGTAACCCTTCCCATTATAAGTCATTAGTATGTTCCTCTATAACTTACATAACTTACCTCCAATGATCTCCCATGTTTTTTAAGATAATAGAGGTAATGTGGACAGTGATTTATAAAGAATAGATGTTACAACTTTGGTTGTAACTCCTAACCTTTCATATTTCAAAACCTCATATACTTGAGATAATAGACATCTATATAATTGATATATTTATAACACTCTCCTTTGCATATCCGTTACGTAAAAAATATACCTTATTAAAACCTTATTAGATAAAAAAACTCAGTGAAAAAACTCTTGTGAAAGAAAAAAGTAGATTGTTGTTTATGTTATTATTACTCTCCCTGATGAGATAATCTATTGAGATTTCTTAGCCGACATATTATAATCAAAATATTGTTATCAGTAAGATATTAGTGAATAGATATGTCAAGTTATCACATGATCAGATTTATTGAACATTAATATCACCTCTCTTCTAGAGTTCATAAGTAAAAGAAACTCAGCATAATATGTTTTATCTTACCTTCTTTGATATATTTTTCACACTTTATAATTATCCAACAATATAGACGAAATTTAGACGAAATTTATTCTTAGGTGATACATATTATCTCAAATATAATAATAAATTAATCATGATTACATATTTCTCAACCAACTTTATGAATTTTTATTTCATCAACACGAGTGGAAGATGTAGCTGTTATAATCAACACATTTCTATAATGACATAGTTTGAGTGGAACATATAGATAACTTATGTCTTGTATATACTGTAAAATCATAAATTTTACTTTTACTAAATAAATTTTTCGAATGATTTTATTCTACCATGTATATATGTATAATAAATATAAATTACTAAAAATATACTTTACACATTCTTAAAATGAAGAGATGTATACATTTATAAGTTTTAGGGTAACAATATAAATTTTGAAAAATTGAAGAATGATTTTGCAAGTTTGTATAAAAAAACAGAATTGATGATCGACTACCCATCTCCATTCTTCATTTCTCCCATTTTCTTCATTTTTCTTCTCCCTTATCTCTTTTCTATCTCCCACTACAACTTTAAACCAATTCTTCACATACAAATTAAATCCTTTAAACCCTAGTTTAGAGCTACATCAAAAGTCTCAAATTAAGGTAAAATTTTTAATTTTTTCTCATTGTGGATGCATTTAATTATTTTCAAAAAAATTACTGTATCAGTAAATTTATATGAATTTTAATAAATTATTGGACGCTCTGATTTTTTTCAATTTTTCAA
This sequence comes from Rauvolfia tetraphylla, assembly GCA_030512225.1. Classification (NCBI taxonomy): domain Eukaryota; kingdom Viridiplantae; phylum Streptophyta; class Magnoliopsida; order Gentianales; family Apocynaceae; genus Rauvolfia; species Rauvolfia tetraphylla. The sequence continues at coordinate 2,337,508 of JAJQKT010000053.1, forward strand.
CGAATTATCATCCTCTACCTACAAAAAAAGTTTTATTAATTTTTAAGCATCTTTGATACATCTGTTGATTTTTTTAAAATTCTAGATAGATTTACTCATTTATAAAAAATTTTGTTTTGATTAAATATTGAGTATTTCATGGTTTATTAGATTGTTATAATACAAAAGGAATATGAGAGTATGTAAATGGAATGAATTTTCCTAAATGGGTATATAAGGAATAAAATGGAATAATTGGGATATTTGTAGAGAATGTTGGACTTTATTAAAATTAATCATTTCAATATTTTTATTCCCTTGAGGTTCTGCGATTACCAAGGTAGAACTAAGGGTGAAGTAGCATAGGTTTATACTTTTTGCTTGAGGTGAGATTTCTAGCTTACTTGTGGAGGTTGAGAACCACAAAATATTGTCATTTATATCCAGCCCAAAAGAGAGATAAAAGAAGCAGAAAACATGCTCAGATCGATACAAATGGTTTCGCTTGGTCTGGACTAAATGGCGCCATTTGCTCCCTGTTTTGGTGTAATGTTCTGCTGCATGATGGTGACAATGGTTTTGATTTATAGGTGAATTCGGAGCATGAAATAGGCTGATCTAAGTCTTCGTGTCTTCATTAAAGTTATATATCGTGATCTTATCTTTCCACAGAGCTTTGAATCAACTCAGTGGGACATGTATAACGCAAGATATGATCTTCTTACCAAAATGTGTCAAAACTGGAACACAATGCAGGACATGTGACTTTTCATTGTGAAAAATTCATAATGTGATCTATAAATTTATAGCATATCAATTTTGCATTTGAAATCTCTATAGAGGCTAAAATCCTACTTGAAAATTCTCTACCAGGCTATTTTGCTCTGCATTTCTCTCTTTTTCTTCATTTTGTAAAATCTCCTTGTTTGCTTCATTCAATTCTAAATCTTCAATAAACTCACCTAAAGTAAATAAGAGATAAACGGAGTGTAAATGGTGATTGAAACACCAAAATTTAACAGAAATTTAAGCTCAAAATGATCATCATATAAGGCACAAATATGGAATATCAGATATCATGGATACGACTATGCTCCACAGGTAATGACAATCTATATGAAACAGGACCAACTTTTTTAGTGATCTTGTAAGGTCCAATATAATGCGGCCCTAGTTTTCCTTTACGTCTGAATCTTAGAATGCCCTTCCACGGTGATAATTTGGAAAATACCCAGTATCCTAGTTGAAATTCCAAACCTCTACGTTTCTTGTCTACATAACTCTTTTGCCAACTTTGTGCTACCCAGAGATGTTCTCTAATGATTGGAATCTTTTATGTGGTGCCCTACATTAACTGTAGACTGTATATCTTGGCTTCTCCCACCTCCATCCAACATACTGGAGTCCTGCATCTCTCCCATACAATGCCTCAAACGGTGTCGTACCCAAACTAGTTTGAAAGCTATTATTGTAGGCAAATTCAATTACCGGCAAGTCATCATCCCAACTAGTGGAATAACTCATAACATAGCTCCATATAAGTAATGTCTACAAATCTTTAGTGCAAATACAATGGTCGCCAACTCTAAGTCATGTGTAGGATAGTTTTGTTCATGCACCATTAATTGTCTAGAGGCATATGCGACAACTTTACCATGCTACATTAAAACACAATCTAACCCTTTATTTGAGGCATCACTATATATCAAAAAGCCATCGATCCTGGATGGAATAGTTAAAACCGCGGTAGTTAATTTCTCTTTCAATATCTAGAAGCACTGTTCACACTCATCGGTCCACACAAATGATTTGTTCTTCTGAGTGAGACGAGTTAAAGGAGCTGAAATGATGGAAAATCCCTGGATTAATCTTCGATAATTCTCCGCCAAACCTACGAAGCTTTGAACTTCGGTCACATTTGTAGGTTGTTTCCAATTTAGTACTGCTTCCACCTTTTGCGAGTCCACACTAATACCTTCCTTAGAAACAACATGGTCTAAGAAGACCACTTGATCTAACCAAAATTCATATTTAGACATCTTACCGTACAATTTCTCTCTTCTTAGCGTTTCTAACACGGTTTTCAAGTGTTGGCTATGCTTCTCCTCATTTTCAGAGTACACCAAGATGTCATCAATAAAAACTACCACAAATTGGTCAAGAAAAGATTTGAGAACTCTATTCATGAGATCCATAAAGGTAACTGGGGCATTTGTCTGACCAAAAGGCATAACCAAAAACTCGTAATGTCCATATCTAGTACGGAAAACTGTCTTTGGCACGTCTTCCTTTCGAATTCACAATTGATGATATCCCGAACGCAAATCAATTTTGGAAAATACTCTAGCTTCTCTCAGTTGGTCAAACAAGTCATCAATTCGTGGAAGTGGGTACCAATTTTTAATAGTAACATTGTTCAACTATCTGTAATCGACATACAATCTAAATGAGCCATCTTTCTTTTTCACAAATAGTACATGTGCACCCCAAGGTGAAGTGTTCGGTTGGATAAAGTTTTTATCCAAAAGTTCTTGTAATTGTGTATACAACTCCTTTAACTTAGCTGGTGAAATACGATATGGTGTCAAAGAAATAGGCGATGTGCCAGGTTCCATATTTATTGTAAATTTTATATCTCGGTTTGGGGAAAGTCCAAGTATATCATTGGGAAAAACATTAGAAAATTCCTTTACTATTGATATCTCTTCCAACTTAACCCCACTCTTTTCGGTATCAACCACATGTGCTAAGAAACCCGTAAAACCTTTTCTTAACAACTTTTTAGCAGAAATAACTGAGATGATGCTGGAAGGGAGAATCTGTCGATCACCGAAGAAGCGGAATTGTTCTTGTCCAGGAACTCTAAACATTACTTCTTTTATATTGTAGTTAATCAAGGCATGATGATGACTAAGCCAATCTTTCCCGAGTATCAAATCAAAATCAACTGTTGCAAAAGGTATCAAGTTAGCAAATAGTACCCGATCTCCAAACCAAAATCTCGCAACCTCGATAAATATCTTTAATAACAAATTCAGCATCAGTAGGGGTTTCAATCACAAGACTATACGCTAGCTGTTTTACCTAGCTGTCTCTGAGGAAATACGACTATACTCTGAATAATAAATTTTGAAAGCCCACTTTGTGTGTCTGATAGAAACGACCTTTGACCGTAGAATCTTCTTGATGAACTAGCACCTCTCTAACTTGAACTACCAAACTGATTGCTCTATTTCAGTCCTAATCCTCTTAGAATGTGACTCGTATCCTCCTTTCTCAAATATGTCCGCCTCTGACTTAAGTGCTTTACTTACCAAGTCTGAAAACCTATCATAAGAAATATTAGACAGTTGATGCCTAATATCCATTGATAGTCCATTATAAAAGTCGGTGCATCTCCTCTCCTCATCTGAAATTCAGTGTGGCAGCATCCTTGCTAACTCTGAAAAACATCGCTCATACTGTTGTACTATCATACTACCCTGTGTCAGATTAATAAGTTCTCTTGTCATAGCAAACAAATGTGCCTTAGAGCAATACTTTTACTTCAACTCTTGTATCAAATTTTTCCAAGTCACAGACTGAGGTAGATCATGTTTCCTAGTATACCACCAATCTTGGGCATCTGCAAAAAGTCTATAAATTGCAAGTTTGATTCGACAATCATCAGTGATATTCATGGCCTTAAATATGCGCTCCATATCTCTGATCCAATCCATAAGCATTGTAGGCCTCTCGGTCCCATAGAATTTCGGAGGATTTTTCTTCAGAAAATGATCTAATATATCTGTTCCATTCCGTCCTGCCCATTAGTGACTTTGTGTAGGTGCAGTTATTGATCTTCCTAACAGTCCATATTAAGTCCTCTGTTATGTTGCTCTAACCAATAAACCTAGTGCAACTCGAGTCATAGGATTTGAAGGATTAACTTCTGTACCTTGTACCTCAACAGGTGGAAACCGTTGGGTCGTAACTGGTAGCTGTAGAGCAGTAGACACTGAAGCAACATCATCAGGAGAACGTCGAGTCTACTTAGTATTTGGTTGGTTGGAGGAATTGAAACATTTACAGGTGGAGCTACACTATTTACCCTACGCGCACATCATGCTACACAATTCCCTCAGTCAATTGCCTCCTCAACAAGGGGAGAATGAGGTAGGATACCATGGCTATGACCCCTACTACATACATTTATTCTAGCGTGTCCCCTAGCACGACCTCTTCGTCCTTTCTCACCACGTGACATCCTCAGCAGCCTACAAAACTGAGACTCACTCTCGAAACTTGCATGATGCATTTAACTAAAGAGTCTATAGAATCTATAAGCTAAGCTCTCGTACCAAAATTGTAACGACCCACTTCCTAGCGGGCCCTACATATGAGTGAATCATCATTTTCATTTTCCAGAAGTGCAATGCAACCTGTAATATCACTATATGATACAAGTAGAAATTTTAATAATTTCTAATCAAATAACAGCCAAGAATAATATAAGGCACACTGACTATTTTATAGCAAAAGATTTCTATAAAAGAGTATATACAAAACATAATTATTTTCGGAAGATTGAGATCTCTCTGTATACATACTAATTAAATTTAAAAAAATCCATCTGAAATATTACAATACATTGACAAACCAAGAATGGTTACAAATGTAATGCCTCCCAAATATTAGCTACTGCTGAGGACTCAACTGTCACGTGCGACGTAGAAGAAGAACAATACTCTCAACTCAACTATAAAAATCCTGAAATATGATGAGAGAATAATGAGTTATGAATCCCAGTAAAATTTCTAGATACCTGTACAGTTTGAGAGTAAATATACCACATTAAGTTTATAACATTTTTAAAATAGATATAATTTAACCTTGAATTTTAATGAGAATAAGTTCGTTTAATACAACAAGATATTCTGATTTAGAAATCACGTGAAATCATATATATATATATATATATATATATATATATATATATATATATATATATATATATATACTTTCAAGTAATAATTATTATTTTTAAAAAATAAAGGCATAATCAACAAATACAATTCACATGACTCGTACGAGTCCACACAAGCACATAAAAACTTTTGCCACCCTTCCAATGGTCATCTCACACGCGGCACAAAGGAACTCTCCACACAACACCTCTCAATGGCCTTCTCACGTACGGTGCAAAGGGACTCTCCACACAATTCAATAATCTCAACCTACAGGGGAGTCAATTCATATCCCGACGGTGAAGTTTACACATAATTCACATTTACAACTCATCAATAACTAAATCAATTCTCATGGCTTAGTATATTATAAAAATATACAAGACGAGCTACGACAAAACAACAACTTATATTAATACTATATATTTTTACAAAAGCCGAGCTACGACAAAAAATTAATTTAAAGTTAACCACACATTTATTCACAAAGTCGAGCTATGGCAAAATAAAAATTTAAAGTTAACCACACTTTTGTTCACAAAAACCAAGCCACGGGAAAATAATAATTCAAGGTTAATAACACATTTATTCACAAAGTTGAACCACAGCAAAATAAATACTTTCATATATATATATATATATGAATGCATGCATGCTTAATATTAATTAGATAAAAAATATTGGATTTGATAAAATTGTTTTAAAATAGGAACTAATCATTTTTCAAAGGAATAAATTATTAAAATGATTAATTTTAATAAAATCCACCATTCTCCTTAAAAATCCTCAATTATTCTATTTTATTCCTATTATACCAATTTAGGAAAATTATCCTATTTTATTCCTAATATATCAATTTAGAAAAATTATTCCATTTACAAATTTCATAGTTTTTTTGCATTATAACACTCTAATAAACCTTTATACGCTCAATATTTCATCAAAACAAAAATTTACAAAAATAGAAAAACTGTGTAGATCTTTCAAAAATTCAAAAAATATAGTAAAAATTATTAAAATTAACAAAAAGTTTTTATAGGTATAATATGATAATAAGAACCTTCGTTCAAAAATTAAACAAAATTGGAGCATCCAAAAATTTATAAAAATTCATATAAATTATTGCTACAGTAATTTTTTTAAAGAATTAAACTCAACCATAATAAGAAAAAATTGAAGATTTTACCTTGATTTAGAGACTTTTGACATAGTTATAAACTTGGGTTTAAATGATTTAATTTTTGTGTGAAGAATTGGTGAAGAATTAGTGAAGAATTGAAGAGGAAGATAGAGAAGAGAGAAGAGAGAAGAGAGAAGGGGAACAAGGGAGAAATGGGGGATTGAGGGCGGCTGATCCTCTGTTTTTTTATTCTTTATTAAAATTTATAAAATCAACCTTCAATTTTTTTATATTTATAGTTTTACCTTAAAACTTATAATGTATATATTTCTCTTCATTTTAAAATATGTAAAATAGATTTTTAGTAATTTATAGTTATCATAAAACCACTTGAAAATTTTATTTAGTAAAAGTAAAATTTATGATTTTATACTAAAACATTCCCTCTACTTTAAATCAAATGTCTTTTTTGACATATTCACATAATAGGAAAGTATTAGTGGTTGAACAATGTATTAGTGAAGTTTCCTTTCGTTAAAGTAAGAAAGTTAAGAAGGTTACTTAAGAAGCCATGTGTCAATGGACCATATATAATATCTTTAAAGGAAGTTAGTTGTGAAAATTTAAATAAAAATATTACTATGTTAGAAAAGTAGATCTTTAATTATATAAACTCTAAAATGAAAATATGGACTTTCAATTTAAAGTGAAGAGAGTAACATATGTTTTAAACTTCCACATTTGGAGAAGGACCTTGCCTAAAACTTTTTCAATATGATAGCAAATAAAAGTCAAATTTATGGCCTTACATTAATATTAACAATCTTTTTGTCAGCTACAAAACTGTTGGGTTAACCAATTTCATTTATAACTCATACAAGTAAATATGGTAACTCACTCATAAATTTGTACAAAACTGGAATTACACGTAGTATTCTGATGAGTATAATTTTGCTTAAAAAAAGTAACAAAATTAACATTAAAAGATTAAATATTAAAGTTTTGATTGTTGAGTTCTTTTTTTGTCTATCTATGCTCTTCTCCCTTTATTCTTCAATTTACATATATTATTATTTCAAGAATATTGTATGGCTGTCTTCGCTCAAATTTGTAACACGTTATCAACATGAGTTTCTTTATTCCATCCATTGAAGCTCCTTGAAAGAAAGAAACAAAACAATAGCTTTCTGTTCTTGGGAGAAAGAAACAAAACAAGAGCTTTCTTTTCTTAGTTATCGTGTCAAATTTTACTAAATATAAACTTGTGGCTCTTAGTATCACAAGAAAAAGTCTATTTATCAAGAATACATGATATCGAATTCTATCTCGATGTAATGGCTCTTGAAAACAACGTTAAAGATTGTGGAATCAAAATCGTACAAATGCTACGATTTTTTTTTTTTTTGTTACCATAATCTCGACGCCCAAAAGTTTAATATCCTATCATGAAAAAATCCACTTATGTATTCCTTTTGTGTTGTATATAATTCTTTTCCCTCTTCATATGGATAATTTTCATTTTTTTCTTTCACAGATAGAAGACTGATATTATTATTATTATTATTATTCTTGTTTAACTTTGATTGTTTAAGCTTATGATGTATGTTCTGGCATATGAATCAGCCACGATTTAGCCAATAGATTGTTTCCCCCTCTGAAAAAAAATGAATTAAAAAAACCTCGACTGCTTAAGCTATTCATAGATTGGTATATGCCATCTCACTACAATCATTGATTATGTTTTTTCATGAACAATTCTGATAATATTCATATTTTCATTCAGCAGCAAAGATTCAAGGCTCTTACCTTCTCACTTCGATCGATTACAATTCATTACTCAACTTGTTCTCCTCAAAGGGCTTTCGTTGAAACTCTTTAAACATATATTTTTGTCTCAAACTTAAGTTGGAACATCAAAAGATGCCTAATGAATTGACTATATAGTCTTTCACGAATAAGATAAACACCTTTTAATAATACCAAGTAACAGGTGTTCATGTTAGTAATTGAAAGTAAAATCTGAAAGTAAGGCCAATTGAACCATAATCCGGGGGATATAAGGAGTCTAGTAGAAATTTTGATTTTTTTTCTCTGTATAGAGTATGTTTGAAGGACAAGGGGATTATATGTGGTAAATTGGTGAAATATTGGGTCGAATTGGATTTGAACTAGTACAAATATATTGTCAACAAATATACAGTCCGTCACTGCTCAGATATTGACCCAAGAAGAAACACTTTTAGGCTTTATTGATAATTTATGATTAACTTTCTTTCATAGTACCCTATCTCCAGGGTAAGTCGAATCGATTGCTCCTTGAAAGAGAGATGTACTGGACCACTAGACGATCGGGGCCTATTTGCCTAACGTTCACATACTATGATCATAGTATGAACAGATTTTTAAATTGTGAATAGAATGGAATGATTGGATATGAAAAATCCTTTTGCTTATGTGAGTCTACCTAATTACTAAATCTTTAACGAAGTTTAATAAATCAATACATGTCGTCGGACCATTACTTATACATCAATCCCCTTTCACATATTTTGTGCCGTTTAAATTACTTATCACATCAATTTCTCCCAATTCAGTATTCAAAGTCTTCCCCTTTGTTTTCCTCACGGAGTTATTAACTTGACTGCTATTTGTTGATAATAGGTACAAAGAACTCATGGAAATATTGAATATTCCTTTTTTTTTTCTTGAAGATGATTCATTATTAATCTAATAACAAATTAATGAACTACCAATATTTACTCTGCAAATATATCTAAGTTTACATACAAAGAAACATATCATAATTTTTCATGAAATTAGATTAAGTTCATCTACCTGACCTCTTTGTTCCAAATTTCATCCTCATGGTGTTGAAGATAGTAGAGTCATCCTGCAGCTGCAACTATTATCACTGAGCCTTGTGTTGAAGATATTGATGTAACATCAGAAAGGCTACCATTCCAGTTTTAGAGCTCTATGTAGATTTCAATGACGCCGTCAATGAGGATGAATTCATTCTGATGTGGACATGTAATGACAAGAAAAAATAAGCCCAAGCTGAGTGCACTATCTTACATTTGCATGATTAGAACTAAGGATTGCCACCCCCCTTCCAGAGTGCATTAATTTACTCTATATTATTACATAACAGTTTAAGAAAATACTAAGGGTCTGTTTGGTTCAACAATTTTAGTGAGGAAAAGGAAAATAAAATCTTTAGAAAAATTATTAAAAGTATCTTTTAAATAAACACAAAAAGTATTTTCTAATTTCATTATATTATGTTTCAGGAATATGATTTAAAATTCATTTAAAAGACCTGTTTGGTTCAAGAATTTTAGTGAGGAAAAGGAAAGTAAAATCTTTAGAAAATTATTAAAAGTTTCTTTAAATAAACACAAAAAGTATTTTCTAATTTCATTATATTATGTTTCAGGCAGATGAGTTAAAATTCATTTAAACGACCTCCTTGTAAAAAGACCTTCTGGTCCCTGAATATTTTTTTTTTGATCGATAAAATTTTGTTATTAAAAAAATATAATTTTAAACATATAAAATAGTTTAAATTTTAAAAGCACACAAAATATGTTACGATTTATCCATTTAGGCAAGTTATTTAGCTTTAGGGAAAAGGTTATATAATTGTCAATTTGAAGAAGAAAGAAATTCTTGAAGTGTAATTTTTTCAAAAAAATAAATATTACAGCTTGTTAAACTGAATGAAATTCTCATCTGTTTACCTTCACCATAATCTGTCAAACCATCTGTGCAATGGACGCTTCATTTCATTTCACTTTCATGTTGATTGTTTTACGGAATAAACGTACTCCCTCCATTTCTTATCAAGAATCCCAATTGTCATTTTCATGGGTATTAAGATATTGATGAATTTTATAAAAATAATCAAATAAAATTGTCAAAATGACCTAATTAGGGCTGATAGAGAACCTTATATTATACAAAATAATCCACCCGCTTAATTGATTTCTCTCTGTCTAAGTCCATTCCTTTTTTTTAAAATATCCAAAGTTAATATTGATTTACGTGTTTAGTTGGAGTTTTGGGAAGATGAAATGGTTTGAATTTGGGTTAGAAATAGAAAATAAATTATAAATATTGTCTGCATTTAGAAATAAATTAATAAATTTGAAACACACCATGTAAGAAATTAGAACACGTATTGTAAAATGAATAAAATATCAAATCTAGACTTATTTGAAGAATACTTGGAATATCGTTATATAAATGACTCAAGAATAATCATAATAACTATACCCTTCGACACGAGAAGAGAATATGTACAACAAGGGAGTCCTTGCTTTCCCCCTTCTGCTCTTAATGTCAGCTCAGTATATCCCTCTGGCCACACCAGATGGAGGTAAGTGCAATGTATTCGTATGTTTCCTATTAATTTCTGAAGCTTTACTCTCTTTTCTGTGATATTCATTGAGCGTTTTATCTTTTAACAATTGCAAAGCTCATGGACCTTCGACTGCATATTATCCTCCGTGTTACTCGTGTTACCCGAGATGCTGGTATCCTCCATGTCCGTCCCATTCCCTGCGTACCCCGCCTCGACGCACCTTGTTAACAAAATGGTACCCTAGAGAGGAGGGGAAGACCACGGAGACGAGAAACTGACAGCTTGATGATATAGAAAATATGCTTGGCTTGAAGAACTATGCAGGATACTATTACTCTACCTTTCCTTTACATACTGTTTACAGAAATATTAATAGTTAATACCTGAAGCTATTAAATGTAATGTTTTATTGTTATTTTAATGTTTAATAAAAAATAATGTAAAGTAGATCTTTATATGTATGGTTTTATTATAATGTTTACTGTATGTTTAATAAATATACTAGTCTCAATTTGAGAAAATGTGATTTCTAGTAATGGTCTCATTTTGATGTCCATTTCCTTTATCACTTTAACATTGAGTTTTGTTGCCTCTGTAGTCTAACCAAATTTGCAAAAGAGTTTTATCACTTTATCTTGTTAAAATTTGACACGGCAACTGGATTGAAATTATTCAACTTTTTGCTTTTCCAGACATGGAAATTGCTTGTGAGTTGTACAAGTATTACTCTTTCCATCTGCAATTTAATTTCTTATTTTGATCCACCAAAACTGAAGCTACCTGGAAGGCCAAAAAAAAATAAATAAAAGAGACAGATTAGCTTAGGGTAGGCAGCAACGGCATAAAAATTTGCCTAGGGTAGGCCTTGGTGCAGGGAGCTGCAACAAGTGTGGTAAGAAGGGGCATAACAAAAGAAGATGCCCTTTATTGAGTGGTAATGACACTGCTAGGTTGAATTCAGTGACAACTAATGCAGTCGCAAATGCAGATGTTGAAAATGCTTCTAGTTCTAGATTTGTCATGTCTAACATTAATAATTGTGGTTTGTGTAGAGAGTCAGGACATAATAGAGGAACATGCCGAGAAACAAATTCTGGGAGCAGCCAAAGAGGAAAAAATATGAGATGCACTGTGGAATCTTGATGGGATATCCACATTGTCTTCTTAATATCATAATTAACCATTTACAAGGTTTGGACAATTCCCCTTTGAAGCACCTTTTGGGGGTCGAGTTAGGCCCAAACTTATTTTTTCAACATGATATCAGAGTAATGTTAAGCCACCCGCTAATTATCAAACCTCACGTTCCAACTGCCCAGTCCTAGGTGTGAGAGCTAATGACTTGACTGAGATTTTGGGGGTGGAGTTAGACCCAAATCTGAGTTTTCAACAAATCTCACATCTATGGATCTCCAAAACATTCAAAAAACAGTTTAGGACAATCTAAGTCAACCTGTTATAGAGATATCAACTCATAGCTCTTGGGTACTTAAGAGATTTAAAATAATTTTATGATGCGCTTGATTACCAGTAAAACTAATATACTGCAGCAGCAATGAATTGGAGCTTCGCAGGAATTTCATTAGATACCTAAGTTAGTGACTTAATGTTAGCCGGTTTTGGGATTTTTTATTGACATTGTAATGAATACTGGAGATGAGCACGTTTTGGCATTTGGTTCTTATTTTGAAGTAGCCACATGTTTAAAATATTGTGAACGCTGTTTCTATTTTGATAATTATATGCGTTTAATTATGGCACTATTTTGAATAGCTTGATGGTTTGTAAGTTTGGATTGGTGTTGCAATGCTATTACGAATTGTCTATATAAATAGAATTATGAATTTTTTATTAATTTTTAAACACACTTAATAAGTTAATAACACGAGTTTATATCCTATTAAATAATTATAATCGTATAAGTATACAAGTATGTAAAACAGTAATTGTGATGCCCCAAGAAGATCTCACATAAGATAATTATGAAACTTGTGATTTGTATATAACCATGGGCCTAAGTATCTATAGTCAACTTGGGATATTCAATTTGGTATAGCGAGGACGGTTACTATATAGTTGACTGTGGATGCTGCCTGGCCCATGACATTATGGTATCAGAGTGGTCACAAGACGTGTGAGAGCTAAGTGATACGGCGTACGTGGTGAGAGCCACCTCTGAAATCTCATACCCTGGTTTAGTCCTGTGGTCTTGTGGGCACCTAGTGAGGATGCTAGGGCCTTAAGGGGATGAATGTGATGCTTCAAGAAGTTCCCACATGAGATAATTATGAAACTTGTGATTTTATATAATCATGGGCCTAATGATGTATAGTCAACTTGGGATATTCATTTTGGTATAGCGAGGACGGTTACCAAGTAGTTGGCTGTGGGTGTTGCCAATCCTATGAGTCGCATACTCGGGCCTACGGGCATGGGACATGACAGTAATTATATATAGTGCTGATATAAATTGTCTATATAAATAGAATTACTAATTTTTTATTAATTATTAAACACACTAAATAAGTTAATAACACGAGTTTATAACTTATTAAATAATTATAATCGTATAAGTATACAAGTATATAAAATGGTAATTATATATAATGCTAATATGTTTTGTCGATATAAATACAATTACAAATTTTTTATTAATTGTTAAACAAACTTAATAAGTTAATAAGATGAGTTTATAACCTATTAAATAATTATAATAATTATTATTGATTGAAAAATATAATATATACATATATAGTATAAATACAATAATTGCAGAAGAAGATAATAACAGGAAGCTTAGCTTGGTGGAGGAACACATGTTTCCCATACTAACAACTAGGGTTCGTGTCTTGCAAGGGTCAAATTTTGCCCAAATTATTAGCTTGTGCATACACGTGTGCACTTGGGCTTCTGCACACGTGTCGAGCATGTGCTAACACTTGCCTGATCTGGCCTGCTTATCTAGGTTGGTTGGCCGGGCAGGGTCAAATCGGCCCCATAAAATTTTAATTATTCTTTGTTCTTCAAAATTGGTTTCAAATTACTTTTTAAATTTATTTTCAAATTGATTTCTAAATTTGGTGTTAAATAGGTTTCTGAATTCAATTTAAATGTAATCTCAAATTAGTTGCTAAATTCGATTTCAAATCAGTTTCAATGCGATTTTAAAACTGGTTGTTGTATTTAATTAAAAAGGTTGGTTATAGGGTCAATTTTGAAATCGAATCTATTGGATTTCAAAATCAGCTTCTAAAATTAGTTTCAAAGTTGAAACTGACCTTTTTTCGGTTTCAAAATCGAGCTGCAACCACCATTTTTTAAACTGATTTTCTATAGTTTCAAATCCTTACTTTGCAATCGATTTGTCGGTTTCAAAATTTCTTTTTCCTTGTAGTGTAGATTAAATTGGATCATGGTAATAACAACACATCGTAAAACTAACTGGAGATAGATTCAGTTTCTTTTTGTAGTTTCTAACTAGTAAGAAATAAAAGTTAGGGAATTCCACAGAGGTGTTTGCGACTTTGATAATTAAAATCACATAGAGATACAATTGACTTATCAATTAAAGTTGGGATCTTTTCACCAATAGATTGGGTGTAGCTTATACTTGGGAATTCTACTATTAACCAAGTCGAGAATAGATTTGGAGTGTCTTCGTCTATTCATTGCCATTGATTTTTCATTAGTATAATTATTAATTTTGTTATTATTATTATTAATTTAAAAATATAATATATACATATATAATATAAAAATATAATTGTAAAAGAATGTCACAATAGGAAGCTTAGCGTAGTGGAGGAGCACATGCTCCTAACACCAGAAATAGGGTTCGAGTCATGCAAGGGGTGATTTTCTCCCAAATGTGGATGCACATATTTGGGCTCGCAACCACAAATTAGGGGCATGTACACACGTTAGACGCATGCATACACGTGCTTGATGATAGATCGACCCTATAATTTATTTAGATTTTTGTATTTATATTTTTAAAAGTCGATTTTAAATCAGTTTCTAATTTTTTTTATTTATCTTTTATTTTTTAAAATCAGTTTCCAATAGGTTTCTAGATTCGGTTTGAAAACTAGTTGTTGTATTTGGTTAAAAAGGTTGGTTCTTGGGTAAATTTTGAAACTGACTAGATTCTGTTTCAAAATTAAACCAACTTTTTTCGGTTACAAAATTGCCGCAACCACCATTTTGGAAACTGATTTGTCGATTTTAAAATTGCTTTTTCTTGTAGTGCTCAATTAATGGAGAGAGTGTAAGATTACAAGCTTATGCTTGTGTGAATCTTTAATGCATATGTATAGTGTTGTGATTATTGATATTCTATATTTGTGCTTCATATAATAATCCTTTTTGAGCTTAAATTTTGTTAAATTTTTGTGTTTTAATCACCCTTTACACTCCCTTTATCTCTTGTTTGCTTTAGGAGAGATTATTGAATATTTGAATTAAATGAAGCAAATAAGGAGATTATGTACAATGAAGAGAAAGCAGAGAAATGTAGAGGAAAAACAGTCTGGTAGATATTTTCAAGTGGATTTTGACCTCTATAGAGATTTCAAATTGGAAAGTGGTCTTCTAAACAATTATAGAGGACATTCTAAAGTTTTCATAATGGTAAAAGTTATGAAAATCCGAGTTCATTTGGCTGGCCTGCTTATTCTTCAAAGTCAACTATCCTACATTGTACTCTAGTTTTGACATATCTTGGTATAACGATTATATTGTACTTTATAGAAGTCCAATTGAGGTGCTTTAAAGCTCTATGGAAATTTAAGATCAATATATACAACTTTCATGAAGACATCAAGACCCATATCAGCCAATTTCATGCTCTGAATTCACCTAGAATTCAAAACAATGTCACAGCAGAGGCTTACCCCAAAACTGGGAGCAAGCGGCGCCGTTTGGTGTGATCCAAGCGGCAACGTTTGCACCAATCTGAAGTGGTTTTTCAGCTGACTTTCTCTCTGTTTTGAGGGGGATTTAAATACCCCTTTTAGGGCACAAAAACCAGAGGGCTGGAGTGAGTAAGAGAGGCTGCAAAACACCAAGAAAACACACCAAATTCTTCCTCCAATCCATCAATCTTGCAAGAGAAATCAAGAGAGAAGATTGAATCCTTGAAGAAGGAGAGCATCCACCTTGAAGATTCATGGAAAAAGCTGTAATTTTCTCCATTGCTACAGTGACGAATTTCAAGTTCAAGGAAGAGAAGATTTCAACCATGAAAATGAGCAATTCTTACTCTTTCCTTATTGCTTTATGTTCTTGGAATTGTAATATGTTGAGGAACTAAACTTTTGAATACTTGGATGGTATGAACCCTAGATTTTATCTATGTGAATGAATTGTTTCCCTTGGTTGATTGAATGTAAATATCTCGAAGAAAGGGTTAGGTTGTGTTTTAATGCAGCATGGTAAAGTTGTCACATATGCCTCTAGACAATTAAAGGTGCATGAACAAAACTATACTACTCATGACTTAGAGTTGGCGGCCAATGTATTTTCATTAAAGATATGGACACATTACTTATATGGAGCTAGTTGTGAGGTTTTTACTGATCATAAAAGTTTGAAGTATTTTCAAACGCAAAGGAGTTGAATTTGAGGCATAGAAGATGGATGGAGTTGATTGCTGATTATGACTTGATTATAAACTACCATCCAGGGAAGGCTAATGTAGTTGCAGATGCTTTAAGCCGAAAAGAGATTGGAACTAGTACCTCGGCATGCTTGAGGAACAGGTGTAGAGTTGAATTAGGAGAAATGAGAAAGTTATATTTATCATTCGGAATGTTGGTAAATGGATCTCTACTTGCACACATAAGGATCAGACCAATATTATTAGCGACAATTCGGTTTGGTCAAGAAAAGGATACTACCTTTCATGAACTTTGAGAGCAACTGTTAAAAGAAGAACATACAGAGTACTCAATTCGTGATAGTGGGATACTGGTGTTTAGAGGTTGAGTTAGTGTTCCAGATGATGCAAACTTAAAGAGAGAGATTATGGAGGAAGCACATGATTCAATATACACTATGCACCCAAGGAGTGCCAAGATGTATCCGGAATTGCGTGAACTTTACTGGTGGCCAGGAATGAAGAGAAACATAGCAGAATATGTATCGAGATGTTTGATACGTCAACAAGTTAAAGCAGAACATCAACATCCCGCCAAAGTATTGCAACCACTTCCCATCCCGGAGTGGAAATGGGAAAATGTTACCATGGATTTGTATCAGGACTACCGCGAACTCACATTGGACATGATGCAATTTGGGTAATAGTTGATCGACCGACCAAATCTGCTCACTTTCTTCTGATGCGTTAGTATAGCGTCGGATCGGGATCCTCGCTGCACTTCTGGATTTTGGAGAAGTTTCCAATGAGCACTTGAGGCTAAAATTAGTATGAGTACAACCTTTCATCCACAGACAGATGGAAAATCAGAGAGAGTTATACAAATCATGGAGGATATGTTGTATGCTTACGTTATGAGTTATTCCAATAGTTGGGATGATGACTTGCCACTCATTGAATTTGCCTACAATAATAGTTTTCAAACTAGTTTGGGTATGGCACCGTTTGAGGCTTTGTATGGGAGGAGGTGCAAGACTGCAATATGTTGGATGGAGGTGGGAGAAGCCAAGATATCCAGTGTAGAGTTAGTGCAGTGCACCACATAAAAGATTCCAATCATTAGAGAACATCTCCAGGTAGCACAAAGTCGACAAAAAAGTTTTGCGCACAAGAGACGTATAGCATTGGAATTTCAACTAGGAGACTAGGTATTTTTGAAAGTATCACCACAGAAAGGCATTCTTAGATTTGGACGTAAAGGAAAACTAGGGGTCGATTTATGTTGGACCTTACGAGATCACTGAAAAAGTTGGACCTATTGCATATAGATTGTCATTACCTACGGAGCTTAGTCGCATCCATGATATTTTTCATATATATGCTCTCCGAAAGTATATAGCAGATCTTTCGCATGTGTTGAAGAGGATTTGACTTACGTGGAGCAGCATTAAGAAGTCGAGTCATTCCTATGGTTAAGGTACTTAGGAGAAACCATGGTGTGGAGGAGTCTACGTGGGAATGTGAAGAGCTTATGAGAAATCAATACCCTCATCTTTTCTCGAATTTTGTCCAACTTATGATGTAACATTTATTTTAGAGGGTTAGATATGACTGCCTCATACGTTGCATAGGCATTTCAACATTCATTATTATTCAATGAATTGGCATCTCTTTTATACATATACATTAGTTTCAAAAATATTTCATACAGGTATACCCCTTTTTCTTTAAAATTTCGGGGACGAAATTTATTTTAGAAGTTTATAACTGTAAAACTATAAATTTTATTTTACTAAATAAAATTTTCAAGTGGTTTTATGATAAATATAAATTACTAAAAATCTATTTTACACATTTTTAAAATGAAGAGAAATATATACATTATAAGTTTTAGAGTAAATCTATAATTATAAAATAATTAAAGGCTGATTTTATAAATTATTTATAAAAATAAAAAAATTTAAAAAATGGGTTCAGCCGTGCAGCTGATCCATCCCAATTTCCCCCAATTTCCTCTTCTATCTTCTCTCTTCTCTAGTCTCTATCTCCCTCTCCAATTTTTCTCCAATTCTTCACACACAAATTAAATCTTTCAAACCCAAGTTTAAACCTACATCCAAAGACTCCAAATCAAGGTAAAATCTTCAAATTTGTCTCATTATGGTTGAGTTTAATTATTTTCAAAAGTTATTGTAGGAGTAAATTTATATAAATTTTAATAAATTGTTAGATGCTCCGATTTTGTTCAATATTTGAACAAAGGTTCTTGTTATCATATTCTACCTATTCATTAATTTTTAAGCATGTTTGCTATATTTTCTGAATTTCTGAAAAATCTGGACAGATTTACTATTTTTGTAAATTTTTGTTTTGATTAAATATTGAGGATTTTAAAGGTTTATTAGACTATTATAATGCAAAAGGAGTATGAAAATATGTAAATAGAATAATTTTTCTCAATTGGTATATTAAGAATAAAATTGAATAATTGAGATTTTTGTGGAGAATGGTGGATTTTAATAAAATTAATCATTTAATCTTGTTATTCCCTTAAAAAATGGTTAGTTCCTATTTTAAAACAATTTTATCAAATTCAATAATTTATTTTTATAATTAATATTAATCATGCATTCATTCATGTAGTGTATATGTATGTCAATATTTTAGCACTTTAGAGTGACATTAATTTTTTTTTGCTGCTACATAATTATATGTTAGGTCGTGAGATTGTCGAGGTAGAACCCAGGGTGGAGTAGCATAGGTTTATACTTTTCATTTGAGGTGAGATTTCTAACTTACTTGTGGAGGTTATTGATCCACAAAATTTTATCATTTTAAGTTATGTTATTTTAATATATTTTTATTTATTTATTTTACACTAAATAAAGTATTTATTTTGTCATGCCTCGGCTTTGTGAATATATGTTGTGGAAACTTTGAATTTTTATTTTACTGTGGCTCGGCTTTGTGAATAAATGTGTTGTTAACTTTGAAATGTTATTTTGTCGTGGCTCAGCTTTTGTCAACAAATGTGATAACTTTAAATCGTTATTTTGCCGTGGCTGGCTTTTGTAAAAATATGCAGTACTAATATAAGTTGTTGTTTTGCCGTAGCTCGGCTTGTATATTTATATAATATACTAAACCATGAGAATTGATTTGGTTGTTGATGAGTTGTAAAGGTGAATTATGTGTAAACTTTGCCGTCGAAATATTAATTGACTCCCCTGTAGGGTGAGGTTATTGATTGTGTGGAGAGTCCCTTTATGCCGTGTGTGAGAAGGCCATTGGGAGATGTTGTGCAGAGAGTTCCTTTGTGCCGCGTGTGAGATGGCCATTGGAAGGGCAATGGAAGATTTATGTGCTTGTGTGGACTCGTAAGAGTCGTGCGAATTATGTTTGTGGATTTTGCCGTTATTTTTCAAAAATGATGATTATTACTTAAAAGTACACACACAGAGATATATATATTTAGCATATGTGGTCGATATCGAAAGGAGTCAGATTAAGTTAGAGGAGATATCGATAGTAAAGAAATTTCCCGATGTTTCTTCCAGTGATCTGCCTGGGCTTTCCCCAAACCATGATATAAAGTTTACAATAGAAGTGGTACCTGGCACATCACCTATTTCTTTGACACCATATTGTATGTCACCAGCTGAGTTAAAGGAGTTGCATACACAATTACAAAAACTTTTGAAGAAGATGTTTATTCAACTGAGCACTTTACCTTTGGGTGCACCTGTACTATTTGTGAAGAAGAAAGATGGTTCATTTAGATTGTGTGTCAATTATAGATAGTTGAACAAAGTTACTATAAAAAATTGGTATGCACTTCCACGGATTGATGACTTGTTTGACCAACCGAGAGGAGCTACAGTGTTCTCCAAAATTGATTTATGTTCAGGGTATCATCAATTACTGATTCGAAAGCAATACGTACCAAAGACAGCTTTTCGTGCCAAATATGGACATTACTAGTTTTTAGTTATGCCTTTTGGTTTGACAATTGCTCCAACTGCCTTTATAGATCTCATGTATATAATTCTCAAATCTTTTCTTGACCAATTTGTGGTAGTTTTTATTGATGACATTTTGGTGTACTCTGTAAACGAGGAGAAGCATTGCCAATACTTGAATGTCGTGTTAGACACACTAAGAAGAGAGCAATTGTATGCTAAGTTGTCCGAATGTGAATTTTGGTTGGATCAAGTGGTCTTCTTAGGCCATGTTGTTTATGGGGAAGGTATTAGTGTAGACTTGCAAAACATGGAAGCAGTACTAAATTGGAAACAAACCACAAATGTGATCGAAGTTCGAAGCTTCTTAGGTTTGGCAGGGTATTATCGAAGATTTATCCAGGGATTTTCTTTTATTTCAGCTCCTTTAACTCGTCTAACTCAAAAGAACGAATTATTCATGTGGACCGATGAGTATGAACAGTGCCTTCAGCTATTGAAAGAGAAATTAACTATTGCACCAATTTTAGCTATTCCATTCATCAGGACTGATGGCTTTGTGTTATACAGTGATGCCTTGAAGAAAGGGTTAGGTTCTGTTTTAATGTAGCATGGTAAAGTTGTCACATATGCCTCTAGATAGTTAAATGTTCATGAACAAAACTATCCTACTCATGACATAGAGTTGGTGCCCATTGTATTTGCATTAAAGATTTGAAGATATTACTTTTATGGAACTACTTGTGAGATTTTTACTTATCATAAAAGTTTGAAGTATTTTTAGACACAAAAGGAGTTGAATTTCAAGCATACTTCAGACACAAAAGGAGTTAAATTTCAGGCAAAGAAGATGGATGGAGTTGATTGATGATTATGACTTGATTATAAACTACCATCTAGGGAAGGCTAATGTAGTTGTAGAAGCTTTAAGCCGTAAAGAGATTGGAACTAGTACCTCGGCATGTTTGAGGAACAGGTGTAGAGCTAAATTAGAAGAAATGAGAAAGTTATATTTATCATTCGGAATGTTGGTAAATGGAGCTTTACTTGCACACATAAAGGTCAGGCCAATATTATTAAAGAGAATTCGGTTGTCTCAAGAAAAGGATACTACCTTTCACGAATTTTGAGAGCAACTGTTAAAAGACGAACATACAGAGTACTCAATTCATGATAATAGGATACTGGTGTTTAGAGGTCGAGTTTGTGTTCCAAATGATACAAACATAAAGAGAGAGATTATGGAGAAAGCACCTGATATAATATGCACCATGCATCCAGGGAGTACCAAGATGTATCGCGATTTGCGTGAACTCTATTGGTGGCCAGGAATAAAGATACACATAGCAGAATATGTATCTAGATGTTTGATATGTCAACAAGTTAAAGTAGAGCACTGACATCCCGCTGGAGTATTGCAGCTACATCCCATCCCGGAGTGGAAATGATAACATGTTAGCATGGACTTTGTATCCAGACTACCGCATACTCGCATAGGACATGATTAAATTTGGGTAATAGTTGATCAACTGACGAAATCTGCTCACTTTCTTCCAATACGATTCACCTATTCTCTAAAGAATTTGACAGAGATTTATGTCAAGAGCATAGTGAGATTGCATGGAGTACCAGTCAGTATAGTGTCAGATCAGGATCCTCCCTTCACTTCCAAATGTTGGAGAAGTTTCGAACAAGCATTTGGGACTAAACTTAATATGAGTAAGGCCTTTCAATCACAGACAGATGGACAATCAGATAGAGTTATACATAAATTGTAGGATATGCTGCGTGCTTACGTTATGAGTTAATCCACTAGTTAGGATGATGACTTGCTACTCATTGAATTTTCCCACAACAATAGCTATCAAACTATTTTGGGTACAATACCATTTAAGGCTTTTTATGGGAGGAGGTGCAGGACTGCAGTTTGTTGGATAGTGATGGGAAAAGCCAAGATCTCCAGTGTAAAGTTAGTCCAGCGTACCACAAAAAATATTGCAATCATTAGAGAACATCTCTGAGAAGCACAAAGTCGGCGAAAGAGTTATGCAGATAAGAGATATAGAGCATTGGAGTTTCAACTATAAGACTGGGTATTTTTTAGAGTACCACTGTCGAAGGACATTCTTATATTTGGACATAAAGGAAAACTAGGGCCGCGTTATATTGGACCTTACGAGATCACTGAAAAGGTTGGCTCTGTTGCATATAGATTGTCATTACATACGGAACTTAGTCGCATCCATGATGTACATCATATATCTGCTCTTCGAAAGTATATAGCAGATCCTTCGCATGTGATGGTTGAACAACCTATAAATTTGAAATTTGATTTGACTTATGTGGAGTAATCGGTGCAAATAATTGATCGAAAGGTGCAAGTATTAAGAAGTCAAGTCATTCCCATAGTTAAAGTACTTCGAAGAAACCATGGTATCGAGGAGTCTACGTGGGAAAGTGATGAGCTTATTAGAAATTAATACCCTCATCTTTTCTCGTATTTTTCCTAACCCATGAGGTAGCATTGATTTTAGAGGGTTAGATATAATTGCCTCATACATTGCATAGGCACTTCAACATTCATTATTATTTAAAGAGTCGGTATTTCTTAGATACACATGTATTAGTTTCAAAAATATTTTTATACATGTATACTCCTTTTCTTTAAAATGTCGGGGACTAAATTTATTTTAAAGAGTTAAAATTGTAAAATTATAAATTTTACTTTTACTAAATAAATTTTTTAGGCGGTTTTACTCTAGCATGTATATATGTATGATAACTATAAATTGCTAAAAATCTTCTTCACACATTCTTAAATGAAGAGAAATATATACAATATAAGTTTATGGGTAAAAATATAAATTTTGAAAAATTGAAGGATAATTTTGTAAGTTTGTTTTAAAAAAAATCTCATCATTGTCATGGTTTTTAGGTACTTAAATTTCTTTTGAAAATAGTGCATCAGTGATGTTTGGAAATAATTTTTACAAAAATTTACATCTCCTCAACCTAATATATATGACCATCTTAGCTTTGTTGCTTTCACATTTGAGGTGTTTGAATCCTTGAAACCGACTTATCAACCATACTTTAGTCATGTCTTAAATTTATTGTGAGAGGTAGATTGTTCTTTAGGGACATCAATATGTAAAAGGGTAATTATATTTAATGCTCATACGTTTTGTCTATATAAATACAATTAAAATTTTTTTATTAATTGTTAAACACACTTAATAAATTAATAACACGAGTTTATAACATATTAAATAATTACATTACATACTATTAATTAAAAATATTATATATAAATATATAGTATAAATAAAATAAATAAAAATATCACAACAGGAAGCTTAGCCTGGTAGAGAAGCACATGCTCCCCACACTAGTAACCAGGATTTGAGCCATGCAGGGGTTGCCAAAATTATTCGCTAGTGCACAAATGCCCGTGCTTGGGCCTGCAGGCATAAGTTAGGCGCATCCGAACACGTTATCTGGCTAGCTAATTTGTGTTGGTCAGCTGACCAGGCCGGGCTAGATCAATTCAGTAATTTATTTATTATTTTTATTTTTTAAATTAATTTATAAATTTAATTTCAAATTGATTTCTAAATTCAGTTTCAATTCGGTTTAAAATCGCTTCCAGTGTGGTTTTAAAACTGGTTGTTGTATTCGGTTAAAAAAAGTTGGTTCTTAGGTCAATTTTGAAACCGACTATATTCGGTTTGAAATCAATTTTAATTCTATTTCAAAATTAAAATTAATTTTTTTTGTTTCAATATTGGGCCGCAACCACCATACTAGAAATCGATATTTTGCAGTTTCAAAATTGCTTATTTCTTGTTGTGTAACCAATTATTTTTGCAATGACCTCAAAATTTTTTTTGACGTCTCCTTGAGATAGTTTATCTCGAAATATTGAGAAAATCTAACTCCTGTTAAGACAGATATTTGAGGAATAAGTTACCTATATGATCCACACAAACCATGCCATTTATAGACGTGCTGATTATGACAATCACTGTTTTTACTTATGTTGAAGAAATATAAATTCATAAAATTCGTTGAAAATATTTATGATCATGATTAGTATATAATTATATGCGAGATAATCATGTATCGTATGAGAAAGAATTCCAACTATATTGTTGAATGATTATAAAGTTTGAAAATATATCAAATGAGATACAATAAAACATATTTTCACCGAGGTTCTTTTAAGTTTTGAACTCTAGAAGAGATATGATATTGATGTGCAATAAATTAGATCATGTGATAACTTGATAAATCTATTCATTAAGTTTTGACCGACAACAACATTTGATTGGAATGAGTAATAATGACATAAATAATAATGTAATTTTTTTCCTTCACTAGAGTTTTTCCTATTAAATTTTTTTATCTAGTAAAATTTTAATGAGACATATTATTTATGTAATAGATATCCAAGCAGGCGTATTATGAAATATTGATGTGAAATTTACAAGTGCACAAATATCTAACAAGTAATAAATTAGTGTGTACCAATCATCGTAATGAGGATTGTTACTTAACTGGAGAATTCTTTCACCTATAACCCAATTTAATCCAAAATAAAGTTGATTTTATTTAAAAATTAATTACTAATAAAAATAATAAATCGAAAATTATATTAATTAAAAATCAATGGCAATGAATAGACTAAGATACTCCAAATCTAACTTACTCCTCTTATGAAAATAATTAATTTTTTAAATTAATTTCAAACTTGATTAATGGTAGAATTCTCAATTATAAGCTAAACATCTCTTGGTGAGAAACTTTAAACTTTAATTAATAAACTAATCGCATCTCTATGTGGTTTTAACACCTCTATGGAATTTCTTAACTTTTATTTCCTACTTGTTAGAAACCATAAAAAAAATTGAATTTATCTCTATTAATTTTTATAATATGTTGTTATTATTATAATCTAATTTAATCTACTACTTCTTAGCTATTAAAATATAATATAACAAGTTACTCATTACAATATTTTATTTCTCTAGGTTAACGAATATTCATTTTCCTTCTAAGGTTTTCTAGTTTGAATATTTCAACATTTATTATTAAGCTAATAATTCTTAGTATGAATAACATACCCAATTAATTATCAGAAATGAATAAAAGTTCTTTTTCAAATTTGTTTGCGTAAATAGAGTTTTTCGGGAGTGTTTTTAACAAATCTTAGGAGTTTAATTTCTTACGATACTCTTGAAATGACTATTATGTTTCATTTCTCACAATCACATCTGCTTTATTGCAGAAATTTTTCTATGCACCATGCGGTAATCCTTTTTAATATCATTTCGGTATCAACCAAGGCGGGATGGCCGCCATTCTCTAACACATTTAAAAATTCTTCTAAGTTTATTAATTTTTTAGATTTTTAATCATATTTTTTTTAAAAAAAATCGTGCAATGGCAAATTTTAAGTTTTTTTCTATAAAATATTCACCTCCTAAAAATGAAAATTCTGATGCGGTCTAAGTTGCTCGGCACATTCGACGAAATTACGATCAGATTATAGAAACTTTGAAAAAGGTTACTGACTCCTATTCGGCAAAAGTAGTGCAATTTTCTGTATCATTTCATACGCACGGCTGGTCGTTCCAAGCTAAAGAGAGCAGACACAGAATTATAGAGGACATTCTGAAATTCTCATAATGGTAAAATTTATGTCAATCCAAGTTCGTTTGGACACCCTGCTTATGTTGCAAAGTCACAAGTCCTGGATTTTGTCCCGATTTTGACACATTTTCGTAGGATGATCATATCTTGAGTTCTAGATGTCCAATTGAGGTGATTAAAAGTACTGTGGAAAGCTAAGAACATGATCTACAATGTTCATGAAGACTGGTCATTTTCATAGTTGAAATCTTCTCTTTCTTCAAGGCTTAAAGTTCGTCACTGTGGTGTTGAGAAAATTGCAGCTTTTGTCTTGAATCTTCAAGGTGGATGTTCTCATTCTTCAAAGATTCAGTATTCTCTCTTGATTTCTCTTGTAAAGATGAAGATTTGAGAGAGTTTTTGTGTGTTTTTGCTTCCTCCTTCCCACTCCCAGCCGTCTATCTCTTTTTGCCCTAAAAGGGTATTTATATTATGCCCAAAAGAGAGATAAAAAAAGCAGAAAAACATGCTTGCTCCCAGTTTTGGTGTAGTGTTCTGTTGCACGATTGTGATAGTAATTTTGAATCCTAGGTGAATTCAGAGCATGAAATATGCTGATATAGGTCTTGATGTATGTATAAAAGTTGTACATCGTGGTCTTGATGTCTTGACATCTATAACTAAAGATATGATCATCCTACCAAAATGTGTCAAAAATGGAACACAATGCAGGACAAATAACTTCGTAGCATAAGCAGGGTGGCCAAATGAACTTGGATTGACATAAATTTTACCATTATGAAAACTTCAGAATATTCTATATAAATTTTTAGAAAATCAATTTTTCATTTGAAATCTGTCAGGCTATTTTGCTCTGCATTTCTCTGTTTTTCTTCATTGTGTGAAATCTCCTTGTTTGCTTCATTCAATTCCAAATCTTCAATAAACTAACCTAAAGCAAATAAGAGATAAAGGGAGTGTAGATAGTGATTGAAACACCAAAATTTAATAGAAATTTAAGCTCACAATGATCATTATATAAGTCACAAATATGGAATATCAAACTCCCCCACACTAAGACATTGCTTGTCCCCAAGCAATACCACAAAACCACTAAGAAATTTGAACAATAATCCACAAGAAATAAAAGTGTTTTGAAGCATTACAAAGGAGTATAGAACAGGGAAAGCATTACGTCTTAAGAAATCTTGAGCAATCTACACAATCAATCTAAAAGTCATCCCAAATATCCATCATAAAGATTAAACAATCACCCCCTTGTTTCATAATGCAAGCAAGAATCTGTGTATGTGTTTCCACCTAATGTAAATGCTCAACAGTTATAAGAGTGAATTTTATTTTATTGGCCAAGGAATTCTTATTAAGAAAGCATAATACCCCATAAGCCCGACATTCACAAACATCTCCAGTAATACGGTAATCAAAATTTAACCTTGATTAGGTAGGACTTTCATGCTTGTAACTTTAGGCTCAGGGAAGGTTTAGGGTGCCAAATGAAAGGTAAGGAATACAAAATCAAAGAAATGAGAACTAAAGAGAAAGGAATGGGACATAAAACAAAAGTAATAACCCTTATTAGCCACAAGGAATATCACCATTCCCATATATTCAGCCACAAACTCCGATTCTCTACAAGCTCCCATCACCCTACATTTAACACACTTGTAACATATCATAATTCAAACCACAACTTTTCCTTCACCATCTATCTTTGTCAGCCACAAGTTTATACCTCAATGATAACAAAATTCACAATAATAATGTAACTATATATAATTCTTGAATGCATCAATAAATGTAATAAGCCTTCAAAGTAGTAAACATATATAACTTTTTTTTTTCATTTTTTCAATTTTTTTCTTTTTTTTATTGAGGTATATTTCAATTCCCTATCAGATAAAGAAATTTCATCTCTTTTTTCTTTGAATAACTCAACCCATAAAGCCATTTTTCCTATCATCTTCCCTCCATCATTTGTTTCAATTTTCACAATACTCTTTGCCGACTTAAGGGTAAAAATGCATTTAACTCTCGCAATGAAGGTAAAAATATAAAGAGTGGAGTTTAAAATTTGAAAGAAGGAAAAATCAAGAATATAGATTAGAATATTTATGCACAACAGTTTCAAGAAAGGGTACTACGGATAAAAAAAGAGGATGGCTAGAAAGGCTCAATAGAGTCAAAGAAGGCATATTACCATCATTTCAAGATCAAACTAAGGTCACTTATTCATTTCGCCTCACGGCAAGTGAATGCGGGTTCTAGGACAAAAGTTATGTTGAATTCTAGGGCCCATAACACGAGATTCAACTCCATAATCATCACAACAAAAGTAAAGAGGAAATGAGGTGAAAAGAAAAATTTCATACAAGCAAAGAATACAGGGGGTACTTACTTAATCTATGTTTAAGGTACTAGTTATGACCATTAGAATGCTTGTATAAGTACTCTTTGAGAAAAGAAAAAAAATTCAAGTCTTAAAATATCTTGAAGATTCCAAAAATAAAAACAATCAAATTCAATGAAAAATCATGAAAATAGCCTATACTACTAAAGCCAACTCACCCACACTTAAGACAACATTGTCAGCAATATTAGGAGACAGACAAACAAAATACTACATGAATAGAAATCTAGTTAAATGAATCCAACAAAATGAAAGCTTAATAATAAAAAAATGAATGCAAACAACACAAACTACACAATAACACCACACCAAACAACCAATCACAACAACGGTTAAAAACATGGTTGTTTCGTATGAGCAGTAAGCTGCACCTTCTATATGCTTCACAGCAAAAGGAAATGAAAGAAAGTTGGAAACAATAACATAATTAAAATTGAAGTATAAAAACATAACAATAAAATAAATAAATAAAAGGACAAAAATAGAAAAGAAAGAACTCCTCTTCGTTCATATATCGCCGACTCCACCACCCGAGCTTGGGACAGCCCCTGGAAAAAGTTGCCTTCAGAGCCCGATGAGATAGGCTTTATGGGTGGGGCAGTGGTTTTCTTTGACATGTTTTCTTTTCCAAAATCAATCGTTTAGAGAAACTAAGCTACCAATGTGAAAACACAAATGCCACAAATAATGTTTGAAGTAATACACAAAAAAAAATGAAAATTTCAAATTTCTAAACAAGAAAAACCATTATCACTAAAATTTAAAACAAAGGCTAATTAACTCTTAACATGCTAAGTAACAAAATTAAATAAACTAACTACTAAATTAAAGAAAAGAAGTCTATAATAAGCTAATGGAATGCAAAGTAGTAAAGAAAATCACAAATTTAACAAGTGTCATTGTGGCATTTCATCAAAAACATGGTAGGTAAAAAACAAGAAAGAACCAACAAAAATAGGGAAATTTTTTTATGATGAACAGTAAATGGTCATGAATAGTAAAACAACTTGAACAGTAAAACGCTCCAAGTGGCGCCGTTTTAATCCAGTATGCAGAACTGGATTGAAATGTTACAGTGAAGCGGCGCCGTTTGGTTCAGTCTAAACGCTGTCGTTTAGCTTTTTTTTGGCCAAATTGTTGTGCTTTATATTATATGCCTTTATACGTAATTTTATTTCAATCTTCAACAATTTGCACACAAACACTAGGCAAGCGCACCTATCGTTTAGATTAGTATAATGGCAAGTACTTCAAATGTCATATCCACGGGGATGGTCAATTACCATTACTCACTTTCTACTCTATTGTTTAGCCCAACAAATTTGTTTATAAAAATGGTTGGAATAATTACTAGGAAAAGAAATATAACTTAACTAATTAAACTAGCTTAACTAATCTTTCTTGCAAGAGGAAATTCAATTGAGAAAACAATACTTGAATGGAAAATCCCCCTAGAATTACCTATGTGATAGAAAAGTCCCTTGGTTTATTTGTTTCCCCTTCTAATAATTGGTAAAATTCCAATGATAGAACTCACTTTATCTCTAGATAAAAGTTCTCTGCCCTTATATTAATTAGTTGAAATCTCTTTCTAACTAATTTAACCTAAGAATGCATTTGAATTGGTGAATTTCCAATTAGATTTCTCTAATTGCCAAGAAGGTGTCCATTTCTTGTGTTTGATGAAATTCCTACATTAGAGCTCTCTCAATCTGTAGATGAGAGTCCTCTACCCTTAGATTAATTAGTTGAAATAGCTTTCTAACTAATTCAACCTAAGAATGCATTTGGATTATTGAATTTCCAATTAGATTTCTCTAATTATCAAGAAGATATTGAGGTTTCTATCTCTAGTCACCTAAATAATCTCCATTGTTTGTGTACGGTCTATTTCACCCTTCCTTTCTCAACTCCAAGTGAAAATTTCCAGATTTTGAATCGATTATCTATCACTCTTCCTTTCTCAATTCCAAGTGAAAAAAATTCATCAATTATCCACCAAATCAATTCAATCATTTAAACCCACAAACAATCCACAAGAAATTTGCATTCAATCAACCAAAGGAAACAATTCATTCACATAGATAAAATCTAGGGTTCATACCATCCAAGTATTCAAAATTTTAGTTCCTCAACATATTACAATTTCAAGAACATAAAGCAATAAAGAAAGAGTAAGAATTGCTCATTTTCATGGTTGAAATCTTCTCTTCCTAAAGCTTGAAATTTGTTGGTGTAGCAATGGAGAAAATTGCAACTTTTACAATGAATCTTCAAGGTGGATGTTCTCCTTCTTCAAGAATTAAATCTTCTCTCTTGATTTCTCTTGCAAGATTGATGGATTGGAGGAAGAATATGGTGTGTTTTCTTGGTGTTTTGCAGCCTCTCTTACCCACTCCAGCCGTTTGTCTTCTTGCCCTAAAAGAGCCCTTTAAATTCTGCCCAAAAGAGA
The DNA here is from genome assembly GCA_030512225.1 of Rauvolfia tetraphylla. Taxonomy (NCBI): domain Eukaryota; kingdom Viridiplantae; phylum Streptophyta; class Magnoliopsida; order Gentianales; family Apocynaceae; genus Rauvolfia; species Rauvolfia tetraphylla. The sequence goes on from JAJQKT010000053.1 coordinate 2,367,982, forward strand.
CGGAAAAGCAGCTGAAAACCCACTTCAGATCGGTGCAAACGGCGCCACTTGGATCACACCAAACGGCGCCGCTTGCTCCCAGTTTTGGGGCAAGCTTCTGCTGCACGACTGTGACACTGTTTTGAATTCTAGGTGAATTCAGAGCATGCAATCGGCTGATCTAGGTCTTTATGTCTTCATGAAAGTTGTTTATATTGATCTTATATTTCCACAAATCTTTGAATCACCTCAATTGGACATCTAGAATGCACGATATCATCATTATATCAAGATGTGTCAAAACTAGAACACAATGCATGATAGTTTACTTTGAAGCATAAGCAGGGCAGCCAAATGAACTCTGATTTCCATATATTTTACCATTCTGAAAACTTCAGAATGTCCTATATAATTATATAGAAGACACATTCCAATTTGAAATCTCTATAGAGGTCAAAATCCTACTTGAAAATTATTTACCAGACTATTTTTGCCCTGCATTTCTCTGTTTTTATTCATTGTGTAAAATATCTTCATTTGCTTCATTTTATTCCAAATCTTCAATAAACTCACCTAAAGCAAATAAGAGATAAAAGGAGTGTAAATGTTGATTAAAACACCAAAATATAACAGAATTTAAGCTCAAAAAAAGATTATTATATGAAGCACAATTACGGAATATCACAAATTCAACAACAAAATTTAAACAAAATAATTGATTACAAACATAAAAATCACACCAAAAAACACATTATAAAACTCTTCACAATTCAAGGAAATTAAATTTTTCAAACTAAAAACACAATTATGTACAAAAATATTGTACAACAAGTCTCAAACAAAAGAACAAAATAACCACACAAAATAGAAATTAAAACAAAAGAAAAAATATGTACAAATGAAGGACGTTGCTTGAAGAAGCTTACTTATCCCCTAAGTCAGGGGAGCACGAACAGGATCATCCCAACTTCTTTATCACTGCAGTATGATGATGTTTGAATCTATGTTTGCTTACCACTAAGGTTCCCTTTTCGAGATGATAGATTTCTACTACTTCATATGGGAGTGCCTTACTTACCCCAAATGGGCCAATCCACTTAGACTTAAATTTACTTGTGAACAACCTCCATTGCGAGTCATTCAATAAAACTTTCTCTCCCAACTTGAAATCTTGATTTTGATCAATGTTTTGGTCTCGCATTATTTTTACCGTTAATGAAGAATCTCTTGTACAATATTTTTCCTCATTTCCATTAGAACCTTCCACATTAACCACAATCTCTTTTACTGACTTGTTCTTCTTCTTCTTTGCATCACTACCTTTGATTAAAGATGGATTCAAAGAGTCTTTCACCAAGGTTTCCTGTAAAGAATTAGGAGCCATGAGTATCTATATCATCAATCTTACCATGAGAATGATTAGGATCTGAAGAATATTTCAAAGGTTTCAAAGATTCAAGTACAACCTCCTCGTCTTCTACCCTAAGGGTCAACTTTCCTTCACTCATATTTATATTGGCCTTAGTAGTAGCTAGAAAATGTCTTCCTAAGATCAAAGAACCTCAACACTCTCATCCATGTCAAGTATCACAAAGTCAACAGGAAATATAAATTTATCAACTTTGACAAGCACATCTTCAACAATACCCCTAGGATGTCTAACTAAACCATCTCCAAATTGAATACTCATCTTAGTACACATTGGTTCACCTAGGAGTAATTGTTTGAAAACATTAAATGGAAACAAGTTGATGCTAGGCCCTAGGTCAGACAATGATTTACTACCAAAGTGCAATAAATATTAAAAATCCCAGGATCTTTTAGCTTTTGAGGTAGTTGTCCCTTGTTTTGAAGGATGGTAGAGCACTCCTCATTCAATGTTACCGTTGAAAGTTCTCAAAGCCTCTTCCTTTTCTAAAGGACATTCTTGAGGAACCTAGCATATCTCAGCATCTGTGAAAGAATTTCAGCAAATGGTAAGTTAATGTGCAATTGTTTGAATAGTTCAAGAAATTTACCAAGTTGCTCATCCTTTCTATCTCTTAGAAGTGCGGCGGGGTAAGGAATTCTAGGCTTGTACTCCGAAACCAACTTCTTCGAATGCTCTTCCTTCTTCTCAATAACTGTTTCTTTAACTTGATTTTCACTTTCCCCCTTGCCTTGGGATTCCACCTTACATTTCAAAGCATTCGATTTATTTTCACTTCCCAAAATCACCATATTCACATGTTCTCTTGGATTGGTAATTGTATTGCTAGGTAAACTACCCATTTGTCTTTCCGAAACAAGTTTCGCCAATTGGCCTATTTGATTTTCCAAATTGTGAATGGAAGCTTGTTGGTTCCTCAGGGATGCTTCTTGATTTTGGACTTTATCATTAATTCTTCAAGGCTAGGCTTCTCCGGTTGTTAAAGAGGTGGAGGAAGTTGATGTTGATAAGGAAGAGATATTTGGGGTTTGATAAAACTTGGAAGCCAGAGGGATGAAACGGTCTTTGTTGCCTGTTCTCCATAAGAAGTTTGGATGATTCCGCCACCCCGGATTAGAAGTATTACTATAAGGATTGTTGGGTTGCCTTCTTCCTCCAAGGAAATCCACATCCTCCGTTGATGCATTAGAAGTCTCCATGGTTTGGCACTCATGATTTGGATGACCACCTCCGCAAAAATCACAAGTCATCCTCACTTGGGAGGTTTGAGATGACAAACTCAAGCTCTTAATCTTCTTGTTTAGTGCATTGAATTTTGCCTCGAAGGTCGTCATCATATCTACATTGTGTACTCCACTAGCCTTGGCTTTCGGTCTAGGATTCCCCCATTGGTAATTGTTCATTGTAATTTTTTCAATAAGGTCTTGTAACTCTTTCGGTGTCTTCAAATTTGTAGTTCCTCCTGAAGAAGCATCAATGAGTTGCTTGGAAGGGAAATTTAACCCACTATGGAATGTTTGCATTTGCAGCCCCAAATCAAGACCATGATGTGGACATTTCCTCAAGAGCTCCTTCCATCTCTCCCAAGAATCATATAAGCTCTCTCTTCTTTGTTGAAAAGAGAAGATGCCATTCCTTAGCCTGGCCTTGCCAGAGGGAAGTATTTAGCGAGAAACGTCTCGGCAAGATCATTCCATGTAGTAATAGAACCCGGTGGAATTGACTTCAACCATGAATTGGCTCGATCCCTCAATGAAAATGGAAATAGTCGAATGCGGATGGCATCTTCAGAAGCCCCGTTAACCTTGAAAGTATCACATATTTCCTAGAAGTTGGCAATCTGAGCATTTGGGTCTTCGACTGGAAAACCATCGAATTGCATCAATTGTTGAACCATTTGGATAATATTTGGCTTGATCTCAAAATTGTTTGCTTCAACTCTTGGCTGAGCAATGCTTGACTCCATTCCTAACAAAGAAGGTCGTGCATAATCCCTTGCATCCCCATTGTGTGCCATATTGTTCACTTGTTGAATATTTTCACCTTCAATTTCAACCCCCTCAAGTACTACTTCAAGATTGATACCCCTTGGATCCCAATGAAAAATCTATTTAGCTTGGGAATTAAGTTGAGGCAATTCCTCCAAATCACTTGAGATCCTAAACCAAAACAAATTCACACCTTCACCACAAATAAAAGTAAATGTTTAACGCAAGGGATTTTTGTTTTTCTTCACTAAAACAGAAAAAAATAGAAAACAACAGCTTAAACAAAACAAACAGAGGAACACAAACTAAGTACTTCAATTCACCAATAACAAACAAAATTACAAACAAGAAAATAAATGCTAACACTAGTAATAAGTATTACACAAACTAACAAGTAAAATGACTAAATCAATAGATTTTGAGCTTTCCTAATATTCACCAACTACTCCCCGGAAACGGCGCCAAAAGCTTTTTGTGTTGTTTTGCATGCCCTTATACTCAATGTTATTACAATCTATAACAATTTGCACACAAACAGTAGGCAAGTGCACTTATCGTTATGAGTAGTACAATGGCAAGTGAATTTAAATATCGTATCCACAGAGCTTTTGTTTAGCCTATGAAGTTTGCTTGTGAAAATGGTTAAAATAACTACTATGAATCAAAGTCTAACTTAACTAATTAAACCAACTTAATAAATCTTGCTTGAAAGAGAGAATTCAATTGAGAAAACAATACTTGAATGGAAAATCCCCCTAGAATTACCTATGTGATAGAAAAGTTCCTTGGTTGATGAATTTCCCTTCTTATGTTTGATGAAATTCCTTAATTAGAGCTCACTCTATCTCTAGATGAAAGTTCTCTATTCTTAGATTAATTAGTTGAAATCTCTTTCTAACCAATTCAATCCAAGAATGCATTAAGATTTGTGAATTTCCAATTAGATTTCTCTAATTAGCAAGAAGATGTTGAGGTTTCTGTCTCTAGTCACCTAAATCATACCCATTGTTTGTGTATGGTCTATTTCACCCTTCCTTTCTCAATTCCAAGTGAAAAATACTAGATTTTGAATTAATCATCCACCCAATCAATTCAACCAATCAAACTCAAAAACACTTCACAAGAAATTCCAAATTTTGAATAAATCATCCACCCAATCAATTCAGCCAATCAAACCCAAAAACAATCCACAAGAAATTCAAACTCAATCAACCAAGGAAACAATTCATTCACATAGATAAAAACTAGGGTTCATAAACAATACAGGACATAAAGCAATAAAGAAAGATGAAGAATTGTTCATTTTCATGGTTGAAATCTTCTCTTCTTCAAGGCTTGAAATTCGTCACTGTGGTGTTGAGAAAATGCATCTTTTGTCTTGAATCTTCAATGTGGATATTCTCCTTCTTCAAAGATTCAATCTTCTCTCTTGATTTCTCTTGCAAAGATGAAGATTTGAGATGAGATTTGAGTAAGCTTTTTTGTGTTTTTGCTGCCACCTTCCCACTCCCAGCCGTCTGCCTCTTTTTTCCCTAAAAGGGTATTTATATCCAGCCTAAAAGAGAGATAAAAGAAGCAGAAAAACATGCTCAGATCGACACAAATGGTTCCGCTTGGTCTGGACTAAACGGAGCCGTTTGCTCCTTGTTTTGGTGTAGTGTTCTGCTGCATGACGGTGACAGTGGTTTTGATTTATAGGTGAATTCAGAGTATAAAATCGGCTGATCTAAATCTTCGTGTCTTCATTAAAGTTGTATATCGTGATCTTATATTTCCACAGAGCTTTGAATCAACTCAGTGGGACATGTATAACGCAAGATATGATCATTCTACCAAAATATGTCAAAACTCGAACACAATGCAGGACAGGTGAATTTTCAGCATAAGCAGGGCGGCCAAATAAACTTGTATTGACATAAATTTTACCATTGTGAAAACTTCATAATGTGATATATAAATTTATAGCAGATCAATTTTGCATTTGAAATCTCTATAGAGGCTAAAATCCTACTTGAAATTCTCTACCAGATTATTTTGCTCTGCATTTCTCTGTTTTTCTTCATTTTGTAAAATCTCCTTGTTTGCTTCATTCAATTCCAAATCTTTAATAAACTCACCTAAAGCAAATAAGAGATAAATGAAGTGTAAATGGTGATTGAAACACCAAAATTTAACAGAAATTTAAGCTCAAAATGATCATCATATAAGGCACAAATATGGAATATCAGATATCATGGATCCGACTATGCTCCACAGGTAATGACAATCTATATGAAATAGGGCCAACTCTCTTAGTGATCTCGTAAGGTCCAATATAATGCGGCCCTAGTTTTCCTTTACGTCTGAATCTTAGAATGCCCTTCCATGGTGATAATTTGGAAAATACCCAGTATCCTAGTTGAAATTCCAAACCTCTACGTCTCTTGTCTACATAACTCTTTTGCCAACTTTGTGCTACCCAGAGATGTTCTCTAATGATTGGAATCTTTTATGTGGTGCGCTACACTAACTCTAGACTGGATATCTTGGCTTCTCTCACATCCATCCAACATATTGGAGTCCTGCATATCCTCCCATACAATGCCTCAAACGGTGTCGTACCCAAACTAGTTTGAAAGCTATTATTGTAGGCAAATTCAATTACCGGCAAGTCATCATCCCAACTAGTGGAATAACTCATAACATAGCTCCATATAAGTAATGTCTACAAATCTTTAGTGCAAATACAATGGTCGCCAACTCTAAGTCATGTGTATGATAGTTTTGTTCATGCACCATTAATTGTCTAGAGGCATATTGGACAACTTTACCATGCTACATTAAAACACAATATAACCCTTTATTTGAGACATCACTATATATCACAAAGCCATCGATCATGGATGGAATAGTTAAAACTAGTGCGGTAGTTAATTTCTCTTTCAATATCTAGAAGTATTGTTCACACTCATCGGTCCACACAAATGATTTGTTCTTCTGAGTGAGACGAGTTAAAGGAGCTGAAATGATGGAAAATCCCTGGATTAATCTTCGATAATTCTCCGCCAAACCTACGAAGATTCGAACTTCGGTCACATTTGTAGGTTGTTTCCAATTTAGTACTGCTTCCACCTTTTGCGAGTCCACACTAATACCGTCCTCAGAAACAACATGGTCTAAGAAGACCACTTGATCCAACCAAAATTCATATTTAGACATCTTAGCGTACAATTTCTCTCTTCTTAGCATTTCTAACACGGTTTTCAAGTGTTGGCTATGCTTCTCCTCATTTTCAGAGTACACCAAGATGTCATCAATAAAAACTACCACAAACTGGTCAGGAAAAGATTTGAGAAATCTTAATGTCCATATCTAGTACGGAAAACTGTCTTTGGTACGTCTTCCTTTCGAATTCACAATTGATGATATCCTGAACGCAAATCGATTTTGGAAAACACTCTAGCTCCTCTCAGTTGGTCAAACAAGTCATCAATTCGTGGAAGTGGGTACCAATTTTTAATAGTAACTTTGTTCAACTGTCTGTAATCGACATACAATCTAAATGAGCCATCTTTCTTTTTCACAAATAGTACATGTGCACCCCAAGGTGAAGTGCTCAGTTGAATAAAGTTTTTATCCAAAAGTTCTTGTAATTGTGTATAAAACTCCTTTAACTCAGCTGGTGAAATACGATATAGTGTCAAAGAAATAGGTGATGTGCCAGGTTCCACATTTATTGTAAATTTTATATCTCGGTTTGGGGAAAGTCCAAGTATATCATTGGGAAAAACATCAGAAAATTCCTTTACTATTGATATCTCTTCCAACTTAACCCCACTCTTTTCGGTATCAACCACATGTGCTAAGAAACCCGTACAACCTTTTCTTAACAACTTTTTATCAGAAATAACTGAGATGATGCTGGAAGGGAGAATCTGTCAATCACCGAAGAAGCGGAATGGTTCTTGTCCAGGAACTCTAAACATTACTTCTTTTCTATTGTAGTTAATCAAGGCATGATGATGACTAAGCCATTCCTTCCCGAGTATCAAATCAAAATCAACTGTCGCAAAAGGTATCAATTTAGCAAATAGTACCCGATCTCCAAACCAAATCTCGCAACCACGATAAATATCTTTAATAACAAATTCAGCGCCAGTAGGGGGTTTCAATCACAAGACTATACGCTAGCTGTTTTACCTAGCTGTCTCTGAGGAAATACGACTATACTCTGAATAATAAATTTTGAAAGACCACTTTGTTTGTCTGATAGAAACGGCATTTTACCGGAGAATCTTCTTGATGAACTAGCACCTCTCTAACTTGAACTACCAAACTGAGTGCTCTATTTCAGTCCTAATCCTCTTAGAATGTGACTCGTATCCTCTTTCTCAAATATGTCCGCCTCCAACTTAAGTGTTTTACTTACCAAGTCTGAAAACCTATCATAAGAAATATTAGACAGTTGATGCCTAATATCCATTGATAGTCCATTATAAAAGTCGGTGCATCTTCTCTCGTCATCTGGAATTCGGTGTAACAGTATCCTTGCTAACTCTGAAAAACATCGCTCATACTATTGTACTATCATACTACACTGTGTCATATTAATAAGTTCTGGTGTCATAGCAAACAAATGTGCCTCAGAGCAATACTTTTACTTCAACTCTTGTATCAAATTTTTCGAAATCTTGTAGATCACGTTTCCTAGTATACCACCAATCTTGGGCATCTGCATAAAGTCTATAAATTGCAAGTTTGATTCGACAATCATCAGTGATATTCATGGCCTTAAATATGCGCTTCATATCTCTGATCCAATCCATAAGCATCGTAGGCCTCTCGGTCCCGTAGAATTTCGGAGGATTTTTCTTCAGAAAATGATCTAATATATCTATTCCATTTCCGTCCTGCCCATTAGTGACTTTGTGTAGGTGCAGTAATTGATCTTCCTAACAGTCCATATTAAGTCCCCTGTTATGTTGCTCTAACCAATAAACCTAGTGCAACTCGAGTCATAGGATCTGAAGGATTAACTTCTATACCTTGTAACCGTTGGGTCATAACTGGTGGTTGTAGAGCAGTAGGCACTGAAGCAACATCATCAGGAGAACGTCGAGTCTACTTAGTATTTTGTTGGTTGGAGGAATTGAAACATTTGCAGGTGGAGCTACACTATTTACCCTACGCGCACATCGTGCTACACTATTCCCTCAGTCAAGTGCCTCCTCAACAAGGGGAGAATGAGGGAGGATACCATGGCTATGACCCCTACTACATACATTTATTCTAGCGCGTCCCCTAGCACGACCTCTTCGTCCTTTCTCACCACTTGACATCCTCAGCAGCCTACAAAACCGAGACTCACTCTCGAAACTTGCATGATGCATGTAACTAAATAGTCTATATAATCTATAAGCTAAGCTCTCGTACCAAAATTGTAACGACCCACTTCCGGACGGGCCCTACATATGAGTGAATCATCATTTTTCTGTTCCAGAAGTGCAATGCAACCTGTAATACCACTATATGATACAAGTAGAAATTTTAATAATTTCTAATCAAATAACAGCCAAGAATAATATAAGGCACACTGGCTATTTTATAGCAAAAGATTTATATAAAATAGTATATACAAAACATAATTATTTTCGGAAGATTGAGATCTCTCTGTATACATTCTAATTAAATTTTAAAAAATCCATCTGAAATATTACAATACATTGACAAATCAAGAATGGTTACAAATGTAACGCCTCCCCAATATTAACTACTACTGAGGACTCAACTGTCACCTGCGACGTAGAAGAAAAACAATACTCTCAACTCAACTATAAAAATCCTGAAATATGATGAGAGAATAATGAGTTATGAAACCTAGTAAAATTTCTAGATACCTGTACAGTTTGAGAGTAAATATACCGCATTAAGTTTATAACACTTTTAAAATAGATATAATTTAACCTTGACTTTTAATAAGAATAAGTTCGTTTAATACAACAACATATTCTGATTTAGAAATCACGTGAAATTAGATATATATATATATATATATATATATATATGAAATACCTAAGAGGGGGGGTGAATTAGGTATTTAGATAATTTTCGCAAACTTAAACCTTTTATCCGTTTAGACCAAGAACAAGTTATGTAAGCTAATTATAGATAATTGATAGCAAGACAATAATGAAAGCAATAGCAAAGAACTCAAACAATTTATAGTGGTTCAATTCTCAAGATCTACGTCCACTACCTTAAGCTCACACTTAAGGATTTCAACAAATCTAATAATTGCTCGGGTTTACAAATTACAAGAGAGGTTCACCACACTTTGGTTTTACACTCACAACCTCTTCTAGTAATTTCTTACAATACAAGGCTCACCAACCTATGGTTTTATATCTCAAACAACCTTGAATCACAACTTCAAGGATCACCCTTATCTAAAGGGTTTTATGTTATCAAGATAACCTTGCTAGAGCTAGTAGATCAACACAATTGAATAAGTAAAGAAAAGTGTGTAGAAGTTACCACTTGATGGTAGATATTACACAAATTTGCACCTTCACACTTTGATGTCTTTGGATGGATCAATTGAATGCACAAGACATAAGAGAGCTTAAGAAATGTTTGCTAAATGCTTTTGAATGCTTGGAGTTTTCAAGATTTCAAGAGTTACAAAAATTTGCATGTTTATGGCTTTTATAGAATTTGAAAATCTGTTAAAACGTTCATAAAAAGGCTAGTAACGGCTAGTTTCAGAAAATTCGGACGACCGAATTTCTTGGCTTCGTCCGAATTTCTCTGGATGAATAGTAACCATGCTGAGAACAAAAATTCGGACGACCGAATTTTTTGTTGCGTCCGAATCTTCTTCCGAATTTCTCTGGAAGAACAGTGACCATGCTGAAGGCCAAAAATTCGGACGACCGAATTTTTTGGCTGCGTCCGAATCTTCTTCCGAATTTCTCTGGAAGAATAGTAGCAAACTTTTGCTACAAAATTCGGACGACCGAATTTTTTGAAAGTATTTTCAAACTTTGTAAAATCATTTGAGATATAACTTCAATGAGTTTGAAAAACATTTGATATATATAGAAAACTTATTTAACTATATTTAAGCTTGAAAAACATGAACATATGAGGTTTACAAACATATCTTATAAAAAAAAAAAATTCATTCAAAGCCTTTTAAGATCATAAGATTATTTTTATGCTCTCTTATGCATTCAATGACGACCAAGACATGCAAGTGTAGAGTTTACATAGAAATTTACCTAAACATTAAATGCACTCTACACTTCAAGTCTTCAATGCCTTTTGATCATCTTTAGAACACCATTCTTCAAACTTCAAATACTTGCTTAAAGGAAGTTGTTCTTGAACCTTTGCTTCAAAGCAATGAGACTTCATACTTCTCAAATTACAGAACCTATCACACAATAACCAAACATTTTAGTCCTCATCAATATTTGTCATTAATCAAAACTACATAATTTGCCCTTAGGGCTAACAATCTCCCCCTTTTTGATGATGACAAACTTTGATGCAAAATGTGATAGATTAAAAACAATGTAGTACATAGAAGTATTGATGTCAATGATAGAAGATAACCAAATTTAGCACATTGACATTCAAATGGCTCAATATGAGCCTATGACCCAACCAACCTCTATTTTCCTCCTTCCTTCCAACTACTAGGATAGAAGATATAGCATTTAAGCATTAAGAAAACTTCTAAGAGAGATTTTAAGGTTGTAAAAGTTTGACAATGCTCCCCCTTAGATTGTGCTCATTTTTCAAGACGTTTGGACTTGAGATGCTATGCATCCGAATTTTGACATATCAAGTTCGAATTTTAAAATAGGTTAAATGAAAGCTTAAAATATTGAGAATAAGCTTTCCTAAGGTTGTTCAAACATAGAGGAAGAGATTAAAACCAGTTTGAATCAATTTGAACAACAATAGAGCACATTTTGGCAACAAAATATGCATGCATCCGAATTTTTAAATCTTCAGTCCAAACTGTAATAAATTCAATATAATGAATGCCTAAGGTTGTTCAAACATAATAGAAGAAATTAAAACAGATTTAGATCAATTTGAACAACAATAGAATACTTTTTGGCAACAAGGTATAGCTCATGCATTCAAATGTTTTCATAGAGTAAAAATTTAAGAGCAAGTTATTTATTTACAGAAAACATCTATAGGATTGAGACATAAGACTCAGAAAACATGGATAAAAAAAAATTCATAAGCAGAAAAATTCATTATCTCATCCCATAGAACAGTTTTTCACACACTCATCCCATAGAACAATTTTTCACACATTTTGTCATCCTCATTTCTTCTCCCCCTTTTGTCATCAGTCAAAGATGGGGTCAATGAAAATGAGATTAACAATTTAACACATAAAGGAAGCTCTCATCACTGAGATTTCATCATTGAGCTTCACTATTACAGAAGATGCAAGAAAAATACTGAAGAAGATTATAACATTAGATGCATAATTAAAAATTCAAATAACTTAAAGCAGTAAATAGAATGAAAGAGATGCTTAGTCTTGTGATGTTGATGAAGAGGCTCTGCTAATTCCTTTCTTGATGGCCAAGTGCTTCACTCTTCCTTGGCTGAATGAAATGTGTGACGGTGAGACAATTTCAGCTTGAGCTACTTGGCTTCCTGCCTTTTGTGGTTCTTCATGTACATGTTCTTCTTCTTCTTCTTGTTCTGCCACTGTCTCATCATCTCCTCCTTGGTCATCCCCATCATCACTGTCATTATCTTTGTCCTTCTTATCTTTTTCTTCATCATCTTCCTCATTTCTATCTTGAGGCCTAGAGGGTCCTTCACCACTTTGAGTATTTCTCATTAGGATTTCCTCAATGTGTTTCACTCTACTCTCTAGTCCATCTAATTTTCCTAGAACCATTGGAGCAAATGATTCAAAGAACTTATACATCTTCTCCATTTCCTTGACTTGATTGTTCAAGGCTTCTTGGAATGCTTTGGCTATTATGGTGTCACCTCTAGTTATTCCTTCACCACTTGACTCATCTTTAGTTTCTTCTTCAACTACCCTTCTTTTTGTTGGTGGTTGCTCCCCCTCACTTGAAGTGTCATGGTTTCTTTTTGTCTTCATTTCTCTTGCAAGGGTATCTTCCTCATCTTCCTCATCTTCATCCTCCTCCTTTTCCTCCTCTACACTTTCTGTCCTTTCCTTTCTTCCTAATCTTTTTGGAGAGGATCCTCTTTTTGTCTTCCATAATCCATCATCATCAAGGATAAGCTGCATTCTCTTAAGAGATTCATCAGTGTATATTTCTCCACTTTTAAAAGCTTGTCCTCTTCCTGGAAGTTTAATCTTAAAATGCTTAAAGATCATGGTTAACTGATCTTCCAAAGGGAATGCCTTAGTTCATTGTTTTTCTAGCGATAATCATGTGTCTTAAGGCTATATATCCAAAGTTGAATTTCCTCTGTTCATGCAGGGCCAACATTAATACCATATGCATATTCCCTACTGATGATTTATGTCCAAAGTTAGGAACAATCATAGTAGTTAGCATGTGATGCAATACCCTACCTCTAGCATCCAAATTCTTGATTTCCCTCTCTTTTATAGATCTAAACTCTCTTCCATTTGTAAATGCTTGTTCAAATCTATCATATGTAAAGAGTTGACGATCATAGCAATGCATTGAGGGTGCATAATATTTAGCCCCACTCGTCACTTATCCCACAAATTTGCATTAATCGGATCTTCACTTAATTCAATATCAACTTGGGATACTCTAGTTGAATACCATTGTATCCTATCATCCCCAACAATCTCAATTCTTTCTTCCTTTAGGTTTGCATAGAATTCATATACCAAAGTAGGATAAAAATCTTCATTAATAAACAACAAACTACTCCATCCAACATCATTGAAATAGGACAAAACCATATCCATACTAGATAGTTTATCAACATCTACCTTATATCCAGGAATAATCTTTCTACTATTCTTATTCCATTCTTCAAATTCATGAGTAGATTTGATAGAGATAAACCTGTCAATCCCAGATTGTGTTTGAGGAATGCGAATCCTTCTTGGTTGATTGAGGATTGGGTCTCCATTTCCTTCCTTAGCATTTCCTTTTCCTTTTTCAACATTGGGTTTCTTTGTTCTCACCATGATGTTTTCTCTTGAGAAGGGTTTGTTTTCTGTATGAAATTAGGGCTTAGAAGTTTAAAAATGAACGCAAATCGGGATGAGAGTGTGTGGATTTGAAGAGATTTTGATTCGGACGTGAATGGGTATGAGAGGTTTTGAAAGGATTTAAAATTCGGAAGTTGTAATGTTTGGAAGAAACCGTTCGATTTTCATTTAAATAGATGCATCCGCAAAATTCGGACGATCGAATTTTAGGTCTAGCGTCCGAATTTTCTGATCGAAAGTTTCGTCTCTTTGATTCGGAAAAATTCGGTCGATCGAATTTTCAGTCCCTGCGTCCGAATTTTTGATCAATAAATCTCTGTTTTCATCACAACATTAATACACACATTAGTCATTGAATTTTGAAATTCCTAAGAGTCTTCTTAGGTGATTAAACCTTTCCTCAGCCAAAGGCTTTGTAAATATGTCAGCAATTTGATCATTTGTGTTTACATGTTCTAAGCATATATCTTTCTTAATCACATGATCACGAATGAAATGATGTTTTATCTCTATATGCTTGGTCCTAGAATGTTGAATGGGATTAATGCTCAAATTGATAGCACTAGTATTATCACATAGTATAGGCACACACTTAAATTTAAGACCATAATCAAGTAAAGTATGTTGCATCCATAATAATTGTGCACAACAACTTCCTGCATCTATGTATTCAGCTTCAGCTGTGGATAAAGATACACAAGCCTGCTTTTTACTAAACCAAGACACTAGACAACTACCAAGAAATTGACAATGACCACTTGTACTTTTACGCTCAACTTTGCATCCAGCATAGTAAGCATCAGAATATCCAATAAGTTCAAAAGATGAAGTTTTAGAAAACCAAAGACCATAGTCATGTGTATCAATCAAATAACGAAATATTCGTTTGACAGAAATTAGATGAGATTCTTTAGGACATGATTGGAATCTAGCACACAAGCAAACATCAAACATAATATCTGGTCTACTAGCAGTGAGATAGAGTAAACTTCCAATCATACCTCTATACAATTTCTTATCAATACTTTTACCTTTCTCATCTTTGTCAAGTTTAGTTGATGAACTCATAGGAGTACTTATTCCTTTTGCTTGATCCATTCCAAATCTTTTCAATAGCTCCTTAGTATATTTTTCTTGATTGATGAAGACTCCATCCTTGGTTTGCTTAATTTGTAGTCCAAGGAAGAAACTTAGTTCTCCCATCATGCTCATCTCAAATTCATTTTGCATAGTTTTAGCAAACTCTTCACAAAGAGAAATATTAGTAGAACCAAAAATAATATCATCAACATAGATTTGTACAAGCAAAATATCATTTTTAGAAGATGTTTTAATAAAAAGAGTTGTGTCTACTTTTCCTTTAGTAAAACCTTTTGAGAGAAGAAAACCACTTAATCTTTCATACCAAGATCTTGGAACTTGTTTCAGTCCATATAGAGCTTTGGTTAGTTTATACACATAATTTGGAAATTTTTCATGAATAAAACCAGGAGGTTGTTCTACATACACCTCTTCTTCAATAAAACCATTTAGGAAAGCACTTTTAACATCCATTTGAAAAAGTTTAAAACCTTTAAAGCAAGCAAATGCCAAAAGTATTCTTATAGATTCTAATCTGGCTACTGGAGCAAAGGTCTCATCATAGTCAATGCCTTCTTCTTGGTTGAAACCTTGAGCAACAAGTCTAGCTTTATTTCTAAATACTTCTCCTAGTTCATTTAACTTATTTCTAAAAACCCATTTTGTACCAATAACAAAATGATCATGAGGTCTAGGAACAAGAGACCAAACTTTATTTCTTTCAAATTGATTTAGCTCTTCTTCCATAGCAATAATCCAGAAATTATCACACAATGCATCATCAATATTTTTTGGTTCAATATGAGATAAAAGAGCGAAGTTATCAATAAAGTACCGCCTTGTTTTTACCCCTTGGGAGACATCACCAATGATTTGCTCCTTAGGATGACCTTTTGCATATGTGATATCCTTTGGAAGTTCTTGATTATTGCTTGATTGACCATCTTGATCTTGCTCTATTATTTCTTCTTCTTTGGCATGATCTTCCATTGTGGGTGCTTGGTGTTGAGTATGATTTTCAACCATTGATGTGCCTATGTCATCTTCATTTCCTCTTTGAAGATAAATGTTAGATTCATCAAAGGTTACATGAATTGTTTCTTCAACACACAATGTTCTTTTATTATAGACTCTATATGCCTTTTTATTTGATGAATAACCAAGATAGTTGCTAGTGTTTAAAATGAAGCATTTACAACCAAAAACTTTGAAATAGACAATTGATGGAGTTTTGTCAAATAAGAGTTCAAAAGGTGTTTTTCTTATAAAAGATCTTAGTAAAACTCTGTTCATGATATAACAAGCTGTATTAACAGCTTCAGCCCAAAAGTACTTTGGTAATGAGTTTTCACAAAGCATTGATCTAGCCATTTCTTGTAAGGTTCTGTTTTTCCTTTCAACAACACCATTTTGTTGAGGTGTTTTGGCAGCTGAAAAATTTTGAGTAATACCATATTCATCACAAAATTTTGTAAAGTCTTGGTTACAAAATTCTCTTCCATTATCACTTCTAATAGACATCAGTTTGCAATCAAGAGAGGTTTGAACCTTTTTGAAGAGTTTTGAAAATTCATGAAATGTTTCATCTTTTTGTGCTAAGAAGATTACCCATGTAAATCTTGAAAAATCATCAACAATCACATAAGCATAGCTTTTACCACCAAGACTAGTAGTCCTCATAGGTCCAAATAAATCCATGTGAACTAGTTCAAGAGGTTTTGAGGTAGAAACCATTTTCTTTGGTTTAAATGATTCTTTGATTGTTTTCCATATTGACAAGCATCACAGAGACGAGTTTTATCAAAATGCAATTTAGGTAATCCTCTCACTAGCTCCTGTGTAGAAAGTTTGTTTAATAAATCCATACTTACATGTCCTAATCTTCTATGCCATAAAAATCCATCATTGTCATGAATGGCAAGACATTTAATATCATTTGTAATAAGCTCATCAAGATACAACACATATACATTACCAACTCTTTTAGCAACAAAGATAGTTTTGTTACTTGCATTATCAAGAATAGTACAAGTATCACATTTAAACTCTACTTTGCATCCATTATCACATAATTGACTAATACTCAGTAAATTATACTTTAAATCTTCAATAAGTAATACTTTCTTGATAAGAGGGAAAGAACCTTTACCAATGTTACCTATTCCAAGTATTTTTCCTTTCTTCTTATCTCCAAATGTGACAAAACCTTCACTTGTAGTTTGAAGTTCACTAACAAGTGATGCATTTCCCGTCATGTGCCTTGAGCATCCACTGTCAAGGAACCATTTTGTGGCACTTGATCTTGAGGCAAATTGTACCTATATCAAATTTGAAAGGGTGATTTTTGGTACCCATATTTTCTTGGGTCAAAGGGGGTTAGTAAAAGTTTCTTTGACCTTCCAAATGGTTTTAACACCACTTTCTACTTTTCTTTTGACAAAACATCTAGAAACCTTGTGTCCATGTTTACCACAATAAGTGCAGCAAATATGTGATCTAGAATGATAAGATTCTTTAACAAAAGATTTTCTCTGTTTTGGAGCAGAATAATCATGAGTAAAACCAAGACCATGTTTTACAAATGAAGGTCTTTGATAACCAAGTAATTTATTCAAATTTTCCCTTCCATTTGTAAATCTCTCAATGCATAAAGTTAGATCATTAACTCTCCTTTTTAGAAGTTCATGATCTTTTATCATTGACTCAAGAGAAATAATTCTAGTGCAAAGCTTTTTGTTTTCAAAAGATATGTTTTGTATAGTTGTATTCAAAACTTCTTTTTCAATAGCAATGCAACTAATGGTTTCAAGAAGTTTTCCATTTTCAACACATAATTTTGAATTTTTATTAGATAAATTATTTATTTTGAGTTTCATTTCCTTATTTCTTTTTGAAGCCTTTTTTAATTCTTCATATAACTCAACAATAAGATCACTGGAATCAATATCATCATCATATATATTTGAGATAGAGGGTGAAGATTGTACCTAATCATCAATGGCCATGAAACATATGTTGGCCTTTCCTTCACTTTCATCCTCACTTTCCTGTTGATCCCATGTTCCAGCTAGTCCTTTTCCTTTCTTGACGATTTCTTTCTGTTTTTTGCTTTCTCTTTCCCTTTCCAACACTCGGGGACGATCAGCAATAAGATGCTCGAGTACTCTTGCATTCAAAGCATTGAGGTTTATATGATGAAGATTGTCCACTCTTCTTGACTGGCTTTCTTCCTTTCTTGAGAAATTCCTTTTTGTAGAATCTCTTGAATTTCTTCACTCGCCATTGCAATTTCTTCTTCTCCACTGTTTCCTCCTTCTTCTTCACTTGAAGATTGTTCTTGTTCACTCAAGTTGTTTGAGGCATTAAGCACTACTCCTTTTCTTCCCTTTTCTTCATCCTCCTTGTCATTTAGCCGTTTCATCTTCATTTCATGAGTCGAGTAGAGATCCAATGAGCTCTTCAAGTGGAAGAGTCTTCAAATCCTTGGATTCCTCAATGGCAAGTGTTTTTAGGCTGCCGAGATTTTGGTAGAGCATCTAAAATCTTTCTGTTTTGCTCTCCCATAGTATAGCTTTTACCATAAGCTTTTAAGCCATTGAAAATGTTAGTAAATCTTGTAAACATATCACTAATATTTTCACCTTGTTTCATGGTAAACAGTTCATAATCTCTAACTAGCATGGCAAGTTTAGATTCTTTAACTTGATTAGTACCTTCATGTGTGATTTGAAGTAATCTCCACATTTCATGAGCAGAATCACATCCACTAACTCTATTGTATTCAGTTACATCTAAAGCACAACTTAATATATTCATGGCTTGATAATTTAAAGTCATTTTCTTAGAATCATGCTCATCAAATTCATCAGTGGATTTGGATACTGAGGTTATTCCATCAGCACTCATTTTCATTGGGACATAAGGACCTTTCTCAATTATGTTCCACAAATCAAAATTAATAGAACAAATATAAATTTTAACTCTAGATTTCCAGAAAGTGTAATTTGTTCCATTAAACAAAAGTGGTCTATTTGTGGAAGATCCTTCTAGGTAAGGTAGGTTTGACATATTAGCCATAGGATCTTTGTCTTCTAGGTTGTTAAGCCACACACAGAAGTTCTGGCTCTGATACCAATTGAAATACCTAAGGGGGGGGGGGGGTGAATTAGGTATTTAGATAATTTTCGCAAACTTAAACCTTTTATGCGTTTAGACCAAGAACAAGTTATGTAAGCTAATTATAGATAATTGATAGCAAGACAATAATGAAAGCAATAGCAACGAACTCAAACAATTTATAGTGGTTCGATTCTCAAGATCTACGTCCACTACCTTAAGCTCACACTTAAGGATTTCAACAAATCTACTAATTGCTCAGGTTTACAAATTACAAGAGAGGTTCACCACACTTTGGTTTTACACTCACAACCTCTTCTAGTAATTTCTTACAATACAAGGCTCACCAACCTATGGTTTTATATCTCAAACAACCTTGAATCACAACTTCAAGGATCACCCTTATCTAAAGGGTTTTATGCTATCAAGATAACCTTACTAGAGCTAGTAGATCAACACAATTGAATAAGTAAAGAAAAGTGTGTAGAAGTTACCACTTGATGGTAGATATTACACAAATTTGCACCTTCACACTTTGATGTCTTTGGATGGATTAATTGAATGCACAAGACATAAGAGAGCTTAAGAAATGTTTGCTAAATGCTTTTGAATGCTTGGAGTTTTCAAGATTTCAAGAGTTACAAAAATTTGTATGTTTATGGCTTTTATAGAATTTGAAAATCTGTTAAAACGCTCATAAAACGGCTAGTAACGGCTAGTTTTAGAAAATTCGGACGACCGAATTTATTGGCTGCGTCCGAATCTTCGTCCGAATTTCTCTGGATGAATAGTAACCATGCTGAGAACAAAAATTCGGACGACCGAATTTTTTGTTGCGTCCGAATCTTCTTCCGAATTTCTCTGGAAGAACAGTGACCATGCTGAAGGCCAAAAATTCGGACGACCGAATTTTTTGGCTGCGTCCGAATCTTCTTCTGAATTTCTCTGGAAGAATAGTAGCAAACTTTTGCTACAAAATTCGGACGACCGAATTTTTTGAAAGTATTTTCAAACTTTGTAAAATCATTTGAGATATAACTTCAATGAGTTTGAAAAACATTTGATATATATAGAAAACTTATTTAACTATATTTAAGCTTGAAAAACATGAACATATGAGGTTTACAAACATATCTTATAAAAAAAAAAATTCATTCAAAGCCTTTTAAGATCATAAGATTATTTTTATGCTCTCTTATTCATTCAATGACGACCAAGACATGCAAGTGTAGAGTTTACATAGAAATTTACCTAAACATTAAATGCACTCTACACTTCAAGTCTTCAATGCCTTTTGATCATCTTTAGAACACCATTCTTCAAACTTCAAATACTTGCTTAAAGGAAGTTGTTCTTGAACCTTTGCTTCAAAGCAATGAGACTTCATACTTCTCAAATTACAGAACCTATCACACAATAACCAAACATTTTAGTCCTCATCAATATTTGTCATTAATCAAAACTACATAATTTGCCCTTAGGGCTAACAATATATATATACTTTCAACCAATAATTTTTATTTTTAAAAAATAAAGGAAAAATCAACAAATACAATTCACATGACTCTTACGAGTCCATATAAGCACAAAAAAACTTCTGCCACCCTTCCAATGGCCATCTCACACACGGCACAAAGGAACTCTCCCCACAACACCTCTCAATGGCCTTCTCACATACGGCGCAAGGGGACTCTCCACACAATTCAATAATCTCAACCTGCAGGGGAGTCAATTCATCAACAACTAAATCAATTCTCATTGTTTAGTATATTATAACAATTTATTCACAAAGTCGAGCTATGGCAAAATAACAATTTAAAGTTGACCACACTTTTATTCACAAAAACCAAGCCACAGGAAAATAACAATTCAAGGTTAATAACACATTTATTCACAAAGCCGAATCACGGCAAAATAAATACTTTCATATATATATATATATATATTGAAATACCTAAGAGAGGGGTGAATTAGGTATTTGGCTAATTTTTCAAAACTTAAAACCTTTTATGTGTTTAGACCAAAAACAGATTATGTAGGCAAAATAAAACAGTTTATGGCAAAGCAATGAAGAAAGCAATAACATAAAACTCAAGCAATTTATAGTGGTTCGATCCTTAAGATCTACGTCCACTACCTTTAGCTTACACTTAAGGATTTCAAACTATCTACTATTAGCTCAGGTTTACAAATTACAAGACAGGCTCACCACACTTTGGTTTTACACTCACAACCTCTATTAGTAACTTTTACAATACAAGGCTCACCAATTACAATGGTTTTATATCTCAAACAACCTTGAATCACACTTTCAAGGATCACCCTTATCTAAAGGATTTTATGTTATCAAGATAACCTTGCTAGCGCTAGTAGTACAATATAGTTTGATGAATAAAGAAGAGTGTGTAGATGTTACCACTTGTTGGTTGATGTTTACACAATGTTGCACCTTCACACTTTGATGCCTTTAGAACAATCAATTGAATGCACAAGATAAGAGAGCTTTGAAGTTTGCTAAATGCTTTTGGAATGCTTAGAGTTCATAAGAATTGAAGTTGCAAAAATTCTGAAGTTTATAGCTTTTATAGATGTGAAAAAATCAAATGCAACAGCTATAAAACTGCTAGAAACGGCTAGTAACAGTAAAGTTCGGACGTCCAAACTTTCTGCTATGCGTCCGAACTTGCGTCCGAAGTTTACTGTGTCAATCTGTCTGAAAAGTTCAGATGTCCGAACTTTTCTTCATGCGTCCGAACTTGCGTCCGAAATTTCTCTGAAAGCTCAACACCATTTCCAAAGTTAGGTCGACCAAACTTGCATCCAAACTTATTAAACTTTCTCAAAACTTGTTCAAATCAATGTCAATAATACTAAAAACATTTTGCATGAATGGACACATTATTTAAACACATTTAGACACAAAATCTGTTACAAAAACATTTTGATTACACAAAATCTTTTTAAGATCATTTCAAAATCAAGTTTTATGCTCTCTCATGCATTCAAATGAATCCAAGGCATACAAGTGTAGAGTTTACAGAAAAATATACCTATTTAGCATAATAACTCTACACTCTAAGTCTTCAATGCCTTCACTTACTTTGAACATATAATTCAATCGTCAATCACCCTTGGCATGGTAAAGTTGTTCTTGCATTTTGACTTCAAGGCAATAAGACTTCATGCTTCTTAATTTATCAATCCTATTACTCAACATATAATCACATTAGTCCTCATCAATATTTGTCATTATTCAAAACTAATATGATTTGCCCTTAGGGCTAACAATCTCCCCCTTTTTGATGATTACAAACTTTGATGCAAAATGTGATGGATTTAAACAATGTAGTACAAAGAAGTATTGATATCACAGATAGATAATAACCAATTTAGCATTATGACATTCAAATGGCTCAATATGAGCCTATGACCCTACCAACCTCCATTTGCCTCCTTCCTTCCAACAACTAGGATAGAAGATGTAGCATTTAAGCATTTAGAAAACTTCTAAGAGAGGTTTTAAAGGTTGTAATAATATAACAATGCTCCCCCTTAGATTGTGCTCATTTTTCAACAACTTTGGACTTGAGATGCTAAGCATCCGAATTCTGACATATCAAGTCCATACTTTAAAATAAGTAAAATGAAAGCTTTAATTTTTGAAAATAAGCTTTCCTAAGGTTGTTCAAACATAGTGAAAGAGATTAAAACAAGTTTGAGTCAGTTTGAACAACAAAAGAACACTTTTTGGCAACAAAATATGCATGCATCCGAATTTCAGAACAGGCATCCGAATTTTTAAATCTTAAGTCCAAACTATAATAAATTCAATATAATGAATGTTTAATGTGAAATAAAGTGTTTCTAACGTTGTTCAAACGTAATGGAAGAGATTAAGACAAGTTTGAGTCAATTTGAACAACAGAAAATCCTTGTTTGACAAGATAGTTTGGATGCATCCAAACTTTTGATTTGCATCCGAACTTCAAGTCCAAACTATTGAGAAGATGATTTTTCATTTTAAAAAAAGTTTAGACATATTCAAATTTGCATAATCACAACCTCTCACAGTATAACATATTTATGTTAATTTTTAAATGCAACAACAATATTTACATGTGGAAATTTACTGAGTGTAAATTTACTGAAATTTACACACATTTTGTCATCACATTTCTTCTCCCCCTTTTGTCATCAATCAAAGATGGGGAAAATGAAAATGAGTCTTGACAATTACTAAAGGAAGCTCTCAACTCTAAGGTTTCATCATTGAGCTTCATAAACAGAAACTATTACATGGCAATAAAAATGATAAAGTGCAGAAAGTTAAAGTGCAAAAATAGAAAGAAAATAGAAAATAGCTAGTAAATGTTCATAAAATCAAAAAAAGTAAATAAGGAGAAGAGTGGATGTATGCTTAGACTTTGGATGTTGATAGAGAGGCCTTTCTTGGTTTCTTTTTTACAGCAACATGTTTGACTCTTCCATGGCCAAATGTTGGATCTGATGGAGTCATTATTTCAGCTCTTGCAATTTGACTCCCTTCTTGACTGACTTCAGTTTGCTGCAATTCTTGATCTCCTCCTTGATCACCATCATTATCTTCATCATCACTGTCACTTCCCTCTTCATCATCACTGTCACTGCCTTCTTCACCTTTCTTCCCATTTTCATCATGTTCATCATCCTTTTTCTCATGTGTTCTAGAAGTTCATTCACCACTTTGAGGATTTCTTGTAAATATTTCCTCAATGTGCTTGATTCTATTCTCCAAACTATCCAGTTTTCCAAGCACCATAGGAGCAAATGTTTCAAAGAATTTATACATTTTCTCCATTTCTTTTATGTGGTTGTTTAGTGCTTCTTGAATTTCAGCACTGGTTCCTTCTTCAGCAAAAGGATGAGTTTGTGAAGTTGGCTCTTCTTCAAAGAGTCTTCTTTTGGAGGGAGGTTGCTCCCCCTCACTTGTTGAATCATGCCTTCTTTTACTCTTCATTTCTCTTACCCAAGTTTCTGCCTCATCATCTTCTTCTTCTTCAGTTTCCTCACTTTTCTCTGCTCCAACTTTCTTTGGAGGGGTCTCTCTTTTAGTTCTCCATATTCCCTCACTATCCAAGGTCATTGCATTCTCTTGAGAGAGTCATTTGTATAAATCTGACCTCTTATAAAATTATGTCCTCTAGCAGGAAGTTTGACTCGAAAAAATTTGAAAATTCTGGTCAAAAGTCTTCCATATGGTAAAGCCTTGTTATCAGTCTTTCTAGCCCCAAACATATGTTTTAAAGCTATGTATCCAAAGTTTAACCTTCTATGTTCATGCAAAGCCAGCATAATTACCATATGAATATTTCCCACAAAAGTTTTGTGTCCAAAGTTAGGGACAATCCTGGTAGTTATCATATGATGCATAAATCTTTCCCTTGCATCCAAGGCCTTAATTTCTCTTTCCTTAACTGTTCTAAATTCTCTACCATTTGTAAATGCCTCTTCAAATCTAGCATTAGTGAACAACTCTCTTTCATAGCAATGTTGTCCCGTGGAGTAATATTTTGCACCAACATCACTTACATCACAGATTCTATTCAACAATGCATCATTGAATTCAAAATCTACTTGAGATACTCTAGATGAATACCACTGATTAGCATTTTCTCCTTCATATTCTATTCTTTCTTCTCTTAGATTTACATAGAATTCATACACAAGAGAAGGGTAATATTCTTCATCAATATTTAACAGATTACTCCACCCAATATCACCAAATAAAGATAGGACATTGCCCATATTGGTGAGTTTTTTTAAATCAACTCTGTTTCCAGCAATGATTTTCCTTGATTTCTTGTTCCAGTCTTCAAATTCTGATGCAGCTTTAATTGATATGAACTTGTCTGCACTAGAGGATGATTGAGGAACCCTAATTCTTCTTGGTTCATGGTGAGTTCGTCCTCCTTCACTGGCCTTTTCCTTCCCCTTTCCTTTCACAACATTGGCTCCTTTTGTTCTTGCCATTTTGATATTCTCACAGAAAAGCAGTGAGTTTTGAGAGGTATCTAGGGTTAGGAATTCAAAAATCCAAGTGTTTTGATGTGAAAATGGTGGAATCACAGAGATATTTATGTTTGGACGCGAGTGGGTAGAGAGAAATTTTGAAAAGGAGAGAGTTCGGATGTTTAATTGTGTGAATAACGGCTAGTCGGTTTCTTAAAAACCGCTGTAACCGCAAAGTTCGGACGACCAAACTTTTTGGTCCGCGTCCGAACATGCGTCCGAACTTCTCTGTTTTCTCTAGTTTCAGAAAGTTCGGACGTCCGTACTTTCTGTCATGCGTCCGAACTTTTCTGTCCAGATTTTTTTTTGTTAAAGTTTGGATGTTCCATTTTCACTCAGTGCATCCAAATTTTTCTTGCCTTTGTCACACTTAAACAAACATGTTAGTAATTGAATTTTGCAATTCCTAAAAGCCTTCTTAAATAATTAAACCTTTCCTCAGCTAAAGGCTTGGTGAATATATCAGCAATTTGGTCATTTGTATTTATGTATTCTAAGCATATGTCCTTTTTAGCAACATGATCACGAATAAAATGATGCTTGATTTCTATATGTTTTGTCCTAGAATGTTGAATGGGATTTATGCTCAAATTAATAGCACTAGTATTATCACATAGTATAGGCACACAATTGAATTTAAGACCATAATCAAGTAAGATATTCTGCATCCACAGTAATTGAGCGCAACAACTACAAGTAGCTATGTATTCAGCTTCAGTAGTAGATAATGATACACAAGCTTACTTTTTACTATACCAAGATACAAGACAACTACCAAGAAATTGACAATGACCACTTGTGCTTTTACGTTCAACTTTGCATCCCGCATAGTCAGCATCCGAATATCCAATAAGTTCAAAAGATGAAGATTTTGAAAACCACAGACCATAGTCATATGTATCAATCAAATAACGAAAAATACGTTTGATAGAAATTAGATGAGATTCTTTAGGACAAGATTGGAATCTAGCACACAAGCACACAGCAAACATAATATCTAGTCTACTTGCTGTTAGATAGAGCAGGCTTCCAATCATACCTCTATAGGATTTTTCATCAACATTCTTACCTTTTTCATCTTTGTCAAGCTTAGTTGATGAACTCATTGGGGTACCTATTCCTTTTGCTTGATCCATTCCAAATCTTTTTAACAGCTCCTTAGTATGCTTTGCTTGATTGATGAAGACTCCATCCTTAGTTTGCTTAATTTGCAGCCCAAGAAAGAAATTCAATTCTCCCATCATGCTCATTTCAAACTCACTTTGCATAGATTTGGCAAATTCTTCACAGAGAAATGTGTTAGTGGCACCAAAGATAATATCATCAACATAAATTTACACAAGTAAAATATCATTGTTAGGAGATGTTTTTATAAAAAGAGTTATGTCCACTTTTCCTTTTGCAAAACCTTTTGAAAGAAGAAATCCACTTAATCTTTCATACCAAGCTCTTGGGGCTTGTTTCAATCCATATAGAGCTTTGGTTAACTTAAAAACATGATTTGGAAATTTTTCATGAATAAAACCTGGAGGTTGTTCTACATAAACTTCTTCTTCAATAAAACCATTTAGAAATGCACTTTTGACATCCATTTGAAATAGTTTAAATCCTTTAAAACATGAAAATACCAAAAGTATTCTTATGGATTCCAATCTAGCTACTGGAGCAAATGTTTCATCATAGTCAATCCCTTCTTCTTGGTTAAAACCTTGAGCAACAAGTCTAGCTTTATTTCTAACAACTTCTCCTAGTTCATTTAACTTATTTCTAAAAACCCATTTTGTACCAATAACAAAATGATTACTAGGTCTAGGAATAAGAGTCCAAACTTTATTTCTTTCAAACTGATTTAACTCTTCTTGCATAGCAACAATCCAGAAATCATAACTCAATGCATCATCAATATTTTTAGGTTCAATATGAGATAAAAGGGCAAAATTATCGATAAAATACCGCCTTGTTTTAACTCCTTGGGAGACATCACCAATGATTTGCTCCTTAGGATGGCCTCTTGCATATGTTAGATCCTTTGGTAACTCTTGATCATTGCTTGGTTGAGGATCTTGTACTTGTTCCATTAATTCTTCTTCTTTGGCATGTTCTTCTAATGTGGGTACTTGATGATGAGTTTGATTTTCAATCATGGAGGAACCTGCATCATCTTCATTTGTTCTTTGAAGATAAATGTTAGATTCATCAAAAGTTACATGCATACTTTCTTCTACACATAATGTTCTTTTGTTATAAACTCTATATGCCTTTTTATTTTATCAAACTTTCCCAGATTATCACTAATATTTAAAATAAAACATTTACACCAAACAATTTAAAATAAACAATTGAAGGAGTTTTATCAAATAGAAGTTCAAAAGGTGTATTTCTTATAAAATGCCTTAATAAAACTCTATTCATTACATAGCAAGCAGTATTTACAGCTTCAGCCCAAAAGTATTTTGGTAAGGAATTTTCACAAAGCATTGATCTAGCCATCTCTTGTAAAGTTCTATTCTTCCTTTCAACAACCCCATTTTTTTGAGGTGTTTTTGCAGCTGAGAAATTGTGAGTAATACCATTTTCATCACAAAACTTTGTAAAGTCTTGATTGCAAAATTCTCTTCCATTATCACTTGCAAAATGCTCCAAAACAATCATGTGTAAAACCAAGACCATGTCTTACAAATGAAGATCTTTGATAACCAGGTAATTTATTTAAATTTTCTCTTCCATTTGTAAATATCTCAATGCATAAGGTAAGATCATTAACTTTCCCTTTTAAAAACTCATGATCCTTTACCATTAATTCAAGAGAATTAATTCTTGTACAAAGCTTTTTGTTTTCAAAAGATATGTTTTGTATGGTTGTATTCAAAACTTCTTTTTCAATAGTAATACAACTAAAAGTTTCTAGAAGTTTTCCATTTTCAACACATAATTTTGAATTCTCATTAGACAAATCATTGATTTTGAGTTTCATTTCTTTATTTCTTTTTGAAGCCTTTTTTAATTCTTCATATAACTCAACAATCAGATCACTGGAGTCAATATCATCATCATATACATTTGAAATAGAAGGTGAAGATTGTACCTCATCATCAGTGGCAATAAAGCATATGTTGGCATTTCCTTCACTTTCATCCTCGCTTTCTTGTTGATCCCATGTTCCAGCTAATCCTTTTCCTTTCTTGACAGATTTCTTTTTGTTTTTGCTTTCTTTTTCCTTTTTGTAAAATCTTTTAAACTTCCTTACTGCCATTGCAATCTCTTCTTCCCCACTGTTTACTCCTTCTTCTTCACTTGAAGATTGTTCTTGTTCACTCAAGTGATTTGATGACTTGAATACAACTCCTTTTCTTCCCTTTTCTTCGTCTTCCTTATCATTTGGCCGTTTCATCTTCATTTCATAGGTCAGTAGAGATCCAATGAGCTCTTCAAGTGGAAGAGTCCTCAAATCCTTGGATTCCTCAACAACAAGTGTCTTAGGCTGTCAGGATTTTGGTAGAGCATCTAAAATCTTTCTGTTTTGCTCTCCCATAGTATAGCTTTTACCATAAGCTTTCAAGCCATTAAAAATGTAGTAAACCTTGTAAACATATCATTAATATTTTCACCTTGTTTCATGGTAAACAGTTCATAATCTCTAACTAGCATAGCAAGTTTAGATTCTTTAACTTGATTAGTACCTTCATGTGTAATTTGGAGTAATCTCCACATATCATGAGCAGAATCACATCCACTAACTCTATTATATTCAGTAACATCTAAAGCACAACTTAATATATTCATGGCTTGATAATTTAAAGTCATTTTATTAGAATCATGCTCATCAAATTCATCAGTAGACTTGGGCATAGAGGTTATTCCATCAGCACTAATTTTCATTGGGACATAAGGACCTTTCTCTATTATATTCCACAAATCAAAATTGATAGAACAAATGTAGATTTTAACTCTATATTTCCAGAAATTTTAATTTGTTCCATTAAACAAAGGTGGTCTATTTGTGGAGGATCCTTCTAGGTAAGGTAGGTTTGACATATTATCCATAGGATCTTTGTCTTCTAGGTTGTTAAGCCACACAAAGAAGTTCTAGTTCTGATACCAATTGAAATACCTAAGAGGGGGGGGGTGAATTAGGTATTTGGCTAATTTTTCAAAACTTAAAATCTTTTATGTGTTTAGACCAAAAACAGATTATGTAGGCAAAATAAAACAGTTTATAGCAAAGCAATGAAGAAAGCAATAACATAAAACTCAAGCAATTTATAGTGGTTCGATCCTTAAGATCTACGTCCACTACCTTAAGCTTACACTTAAGGATTTCAAACTATCTACTATTAGCTCAGGTTTACAAATTACAAGACAGGCTCATCACACTTTGGTTTTACACTCACAACCTCTATTAGTAACTTTTACAATACAAGGCTCACCAATTACAATGGTTTTATATCTCAAACAACCTTGAATCACACTTTCAAGGATCACCCTTATCTAAAGGATTTTATGTTATCAAGATAACCTTGCTAGAGCTAGTAGTACAATACAGTTTGATGAATAAAGAAGAGTGTGTAGATGTTACCACTTGTTGGTAGATGTTTACACAATGTTGCACCTTCACACTTTGATGCCTTTAGAACAATCAATTGAATGCACAAGATAAGAGAGTTTTGAAGTTTGCTAAATGCTTTTGGAATGCTTAGAGTTCATAAGAATTGAAGTTGCAAAAATTCTGAAGTTTATAGCTTTTATAGATGTGAAAAAATCAAATGCAACAGCTATAAAACGGCTAGAAAAGGCTAGTAACAGTAAAGTTCGGACGTCCAAACTTTCTGCTATGCGTCCGAACTAGCGTCCGAAGTTTACTGTGTCAATCTGTCTGAAAAGTTCGGACGTCTGAACTTTTCTTCATGCGTCCGAACTTGCGTCTGAAATCCTCTGGAAAAACAGTGACCATGCTAATCAGAGAAAGTTTGGATGTCCGAACTTTTCTTCATGCGTCCGAACTTGCGTCCGAAATTTCTCTTAAAGCTCAACACCATTTCCAAAGTTTGGACGACCAAACTTGCATCCAAACTTATTAAACTTTGTCAAAACTTGTTCAAATCAATGTCAATAATACTGAAAACGTTTTGCATGAATGGACACATTATTTAAACACATTTAGACACAAAATCTGTTACAAAAACATTTTGATTACACAAAATCTTTTTAAGATCATTTCAAAATCAAGTTTTATGCTCTCTCATGCATTCAAATGAATCCAAGGCATACAAGTGTAGAGTTTACAGAAAAATATACCTATTTAGCATAATAACTCTACACTCTAAGTCTTCAATGCCTTCACTTACTTTGAACATATACTTCAATCGTCAATCACCCTTGGCATGGTAAAGTTGTTCTTGCATTGTGACTTCAAGGCAATAAGACTTCATGCTTCTTAATTTATCAACCTATCACTCAACATATAATCACATTAGTCCTCATCAATATTTGTCATTATTCAAAACTAATATAATTTGTCCTTAGGGCTAACATATATGAATGCATGCATGATTAATATTAATTAGATAAAAAATATTGGATTTGATAAAATTGTTTTA
This sequence comes from Rauvolfia tetraphylla, assembly GCA_030512225.1. Classification (NCBI taxonomy): domain Eukaryota; kingdom Viridiplantae; phylum Streptophyta; class Magnoliopsida; order Gentianales; family Apocynaceae; genus Rauvolfia; species Rauvolfia tetraphylla. The sequence continues at coordinate 2,398,408 of JAJQKT010000053.1, forward strand.
AAATAGGAACTAACCATTTTTCAAAGGAATAAAATTATTAAAATGATTAATTTTAATAAAATCCACCATTCTCCTTAAAAGTCTCAATTATTCTATTTTATTCCTAATATACCAATTTAGGAAACTTATCCCATTTTATTCCTAATATGTCAATTTAGAAAAATTATTCCATTTACAAATTTCATAGTCTTTTTGCATTATAACACTCTAATAAACCTTTAAACACTCAATAGAAAAAATTGTACAGATCTTTCAAAAATTCAGAAAATATAGTAAATATTATTAAATTAAAAAAAAATTATAGGCATAATATGATAACAATAACCTTCGTTTAAAAATTAAACAAAATCAGAGCATCCAAAAATTTATAAAAATTCATATAAATTATTGCTGCAGTAATTTTTTAAAAGAATTAAACTCAACCATAATAGGGAAAAATTGAAGATTTTACCTTGATTTAGAGACTTTTGACGTAGTTCTAAAATTGAGTTTAAATGATTTAATTTTTGTGTGAAGAATTGGTGAAGAATTAGTGAAGAATTGAAGAGGAAGATAGATAAGAGAGAAGAGAGAAGAGAGAAGGGGAACAAGGGAGAAATGGGTGATTGAGGATCAGCCGCACGGCTGATCCTCTGTTTTTTTATTCTTTATTAAAATTTGTAAAATCAACCTTCAATTTTTTTATATTTATAGTTTTACCTTTAAACTTATAATGTATATATTTCTCTTCATTTTAAAATGTGTAAAATAGATTTTTAGTAATTTATAGTTATCATAAAACCACTTGAAAATTTTATTTAGTAAAAGTAAAATTTATGATTTTATACTAAAACATTCCCTCTACTTTAAATCAAATGTCTTTTTTGACATATTCACATAATAGGAAAGTATTAGTGGTTGAACAATGTATTAGTGAAGTTTCCTTTCGTTAAAGTAAGAAAGTTAAGAAGGTTACTTATGAAGCCATGTGTCAATGGACCATATATAATATCTTTAAAGGAAGTTAGTTGTGAAAATTTAAATAAAAATTTTACTATGTTAGAAAAGTAGATCTTTAATTATATAAACTCTAAAATGAAAATATGGACTTTCAATTTAAGGTGAATAGAGTAACATATGTTTTAAACTTCCACATTTACACCTTTAAAAGCACATAAGTACCATATTTACAAATGAATCCAAAACCAGCCTTGTTTATTTATTTATTTGCTTAAAGCTGTCCGTGTCCTTAGTGCTTAAGAGTCATACTCTTCTTTGGAGAAGGACCTTGCCTAAAAGTTTTTCAATATGATAGCAAATAAAAGTCAAATTTATCGCCTTTCATTAATATTAACAATCTTTTTATCAGCTACCAAACTATTGGGTTAACCAATTTCATTTATAAGTCATACAAGTAAATATGGTAACTCACTCATAAATTTGTACGAAACTGGAATTACAAATAGTATTCTGATGAGGAGTATAATTTTTCTTAAAAAAAGTAACAAAATTAACATTAAAAGATTAAATATTAAAGTTTTGATTGTTGAGTTCTTTTTTTGTCTATCTATGCTCTTCTCCTTTTATTCTTCAATTTACATATATTATTATTCCAAGAATATTGTATGGCTGTCTTCGCTCAAATTTATAACACGTTATCAACATGAGTTTCTTTATTCCATCCATTGAAGCTCCTTGAGAGAAAGAAACAAAACAACAGTTTTCTTTTCTTAGTTATCGTGTCAAATTTTACTAAATATAAACTTGTGGCTCTTAATATCACAAGAAAAAGTCTATTTATCAAGAATACATGATATCGAATTCTATCTCGATGTAATGGCTCTTGAAAACAACGTTAAAGATTGTGGAATCAAAATCGTACAAATGCTACGATTTTTTTTTTTTTGTTACCATAATCTCGACGCCCAAAAGTTTAATATCCTATCATGCAAAAATCCACATGTATTCTTTCTGTTGTATATAATTCTTTTCCCTCTTCCTAGGGATAATTTTCATTTATTTCTTTGACAGTTAGAAGACTGATATTATTATTATTATTTTTCTTGTTTAACTTTGATTGTTTAAGCTTATGATGTATGTTCTGGCATATGAATCAGCCACGATTTAGCCAAGAGATTGTTTCCCCCTCTGAAAAAAATGAATTAAAAAACCTTGACTTCTTAAGCTATTCATAGATTGGTATATGCCATCTCACTACAATCATTGATTATGTTTTTTCATGAACAATTCTGATAATATTCATATTTTCATTCAGCAGCAAAGATTCAAGGCTCTTACCTTTTCACTTCGATCGATTACAATTCATTACTCAAAGTTTTCCAACTTGTTCTCCTCAAAGAGCTTTCGTTGAAACTCTTTAAACATATATTTTTGTCTCAAACTTAAGTTGGAACATCAAAAGATGCCTAATGAATTGACTATATAGTCTTTCACGAATAAGATAAACATCTTTTAATAATACCAAGTAACAGGTGTTCATATTAGTAATTGAAAGTAAATCTGAAAGTAAGGCCAATTGAACTATAATCCTGGGGATATAAGGAGTCTAGTAGAAATTTTGATTTTTTTTTCTCTGTATAGAGTATCTTTGAAGGACAAGGGGATTATATGTGGTAAATTGGTGAAATATTGGGTCGAATTGGATTTGAACTAGTACAAATATATTGTCAACAAATATACAGTCCGTCTGTAACGACCCACTCCTGAGCGGGCCCTACCTAGGAGTGAATCATCACTTTCCTATTCCAGAGGTGCAATGCGACCTGTAGTACAACTATGTGATACAAGTATAAATTCTAAAAAAATAATAGCTAAAAATAATATAACGCACACCAGTCGTTCTATAGCAAAAGATTATATAAAAGGGTTTATACAAAACTTAACTGTTTTCGAAAGATTGAGATATCTCTGTATATATACTAATTAAATTAATAACCATTTAAAATATTACAATGCATTGACAGACCAATAATTGTTTCAACCGATAAACGCCTCCAAAATATTAGCTGCTGCTGAGGACTCAACTGTCACGTGCGACGTATACTCTTAACTCAACTATAAAATCCTGAAATATGGTGAGAGAATAATGAGCTATGAAGCCCAGTGAAATTTCTAAGTACCTATACAGTTTGAGAGTAAATACACCGTATAAAATTATTCTCAATTTTTTTATGAGAATAACTTCGATTAATTCAACATAATAATCCGATTTAGAACCCATGGAAATAAGATATATTTATATATACATATGTGTACTTTCAAGTAAAAATAATCATTTTTGAAAGATAACGGCAAAATCATCAAAACACAATTCATGGGACTCTTACGAGTCCATACAAGCACATAAAAACTTCCGCCGCCCTTCCAATGGCCATCTCACACGCGGCACAGAGGAACTCTCCACACAACACCTCTCAATGGCCTTCTCACATACGGCTCAAAGGGACTCTCCACACACTCAACAATCTCACCCTGTAGGGGAGTTAATTCATATCCCGACGGCGGAGTTTACACATAGTTTACATTTACAACTCATCAACAACCAAATCCATTCTCATAATTTAGTATATTGTATAAATATACAAGCCGAGCCACTACAAAATAATTTCACAAAAAGCCGAGCCACGACAAATTCATAATTTAAAGTTAACCACACATTTATTCACAAAAGCCGTGCCATGGCAAAATAACAATTCAAGGTTAACAACACATTTAGTCACAAAACCGAGCCACAGTAAAATAATAATTCAAAGTTTCCACAACATACATTCACAAAGTCGAGCCACGGCAAAATAAATATTTTATTGAACGTAACATAAATAAATAAAATATATTAAAATAACATAGGTTAAAATTATAAAATTTTGCAGTCCTTAACCTCCACAAGTAAGTTAGAAATCTCACCTCAAGCAAAAAGCATAAACCCAGGTTACTCCACCCTTGATTCTACCTAGGCATTCTCAGGACCTAACATTATGTGGTAACAAATAAATTTAATATCATTCTAAAATGTTCAATTATTGACATCTTAATATCATACGTGAATGAATGCATGATTAACGTTAATTAGATAAAAAATTATTGAATTTGATAAAATTGTTTTAAAATAGGAACTAACCATTTTCTAAAGGAATAAAAATATTAAACCGTCCTCGCTGACTGCTCAGATATTGACCCAAGAAGAAACACTTTTAGGCTTTATTGATAATTTAGGATTAACTTTCTTTCATAGTACCCTATCTCCAGGGTAAGTCGAATCGATTGTTTCCTTGAAAGAGAGATGTACTGGACCACTAGACTATCGGGGCCTATTTGCCTAACGTTCACATACTATGATCATAGTATGAACAGATTTTTAAATTGTGAATAGAATGGAATGATTGGATATGAAAAATCCTTTTGCTTATGTGAGTCTGCCTAATTACTAAATCTTTAACGAAGTTTAATAAATCAATACATGTCGTCGGACCATTACTTATACATCAATCCCCTTTCACATATTTTGTGCCGTTTAAATTACTTATCACATCAATCTCTCCCAATTCACTATTCAAAGTCTTCCCCTTTGTTTTCCTCACGGAGTTATTAACTTGACTGCTATTTGTTGATAATAGGTACAAAGAACTCATGGAAATATTGAATATTCCTTTTTTTTTTCGTGAAGATGATTCATTATTAATCTAATAACAAATTAATGAACTACCAATATTTACTCTGCAAATATATCTAAGTTTACATACAAAGAAACATATCATAATTTTTCATGAAATTAGATTAAGTTCATCTACCTTACCTCTTTGTTCCAAATTTCATCCTCATGGTGTTGAAGATAGTAGAGTCATCCTGCAGCTGCAACTATTATCACTGAGCCTTGTGTTGAAGATATTGATGGAACATCAGAAAGGCTACCATTCCAGTTTTAGAGCTCTATGTAGATTTCAATGACGCCGTCAATGAGGATGAATTCATTCTGATGTGGACGTGTAATGACAAGAAAAAATAAGCCCAAGCTGAGTGCACTATCTTACATTTGCATGATTAGAACTAAGGATTGCCACCCCCCTTCCAGAGTGCATTAATTTACTCTATATTATTACATAACAGTTTAAAAAATACTAAGGGTCTGTTTGGTTCAACAACTTTAGTGAGGAAAAGGAAAATAAAATCTTTAGAAAAATTATTAAAAGTATCTTTTAAATAAACAAAAAAAGTATTTTCTAATTTCATTATATTATGTTTCAGGCATATGATTTAAAATTCATTTAAAAGACCTGTTTGGTTCAAGAATTTTAGTGAGGAAAAGGAAAGTAAAATCTTTAGAAAATTATTAAAAGTTTCTTTAAATAAACACAAAAAGTATTTTCTAATTTCATTATATTATGTTTCAGGCAGATGATTTAAAATTCATTTAAACGACCTCCTTGTAAAAAGACCTTCTGGTCCCTGAATTTTGTTTTTTCATCGATAAAATTTTGTTATTAAAAAAATATAATTTTAAACATATAAAATAGTTTAAATTTTAAAAGCACACAAAATATGTTACGATTTATCCATTTAGGCAAGTTATTTAGCTTTAGGGAAAAGTTTATATAATTGTCCATTTGAAGAAGAAAGAAGTTCTTGAAGTGTAATTTTTTCAAAAAAAAAATAAATATTACAGCTTGTTAAACTGAATGAAATTCTCATCTTTTTACCTTCACCATAATCTGTCAAACCATCTGTGGAATGGACGCTTCATTTCATTTCACTTTCATGTTGATTGTTTTACGGAATAAACGTACTCCCTCCATTTCTTATCAAGAATCCCAATTGTCATTTTCATGGGTATTAAGATATTGATGAATTTTATAAAAATAATCAAATAAAATTGTCAAAATGACCTAATTAGGGCTGATAGAGAACCTTATATTATACAAAATAATCCACCCGCTTAATTGATTTCTCTCTGTCTAAGTCCATTACTTTTTTTTAAAATATCCAAAGTTAATATTGATTTACGTGTTTAGTTGGAGTTTTGGGAAGATGAAATGGTTTGAATTTGGGTTAGAAGTAGAAAATAAATTATAAATATTGTCTGCATTTAGAAATAAATTAATAAATTTGAAACACACCATGTAAGAAATTAGAACACGTATTGTAAAATGAATAAAATATCAAATCTAGACTTATTTGAAGAATACTTGGAATATCGTTATATAAATAACTCAAGAATAATAATAATAACTATACTCTTTGACACGAGGAGAGAATATGTACAACAAGGGAGTCCTTGCTTTCCACCTTCTCCTCTTAATTTCAGCTCAGTATATCCCTCTGGCCACACCAGATGGAGGTAAGAGAAATGTATTTGTATGTTTCCGATTAATTTCTGAAGCTTTACTCTCTTTTCTGTGATATTCATTGCGCGTTTTATCTTTTAACAATTGCAAAGCTCATGGACCTTCGACTGCATATTATCCTCCGTGTTACTCGTGTTACCCGACATGCTGGTATCCGCCATGTCCGTCCCATTCCCTGCGCACCCCGCCTCGACGCACCTTGTTAACAAAATGGTACCCTAGAGAGGAGGGGAAGACCACGGAGACGAGAAACTGACAGCTTGATGATATAGAAAATATGCTTGGCTTGAAGAACTATGCAGGATACTATTACTCTACCTTGCCTTTACATACTGTTTACAGAAATATTAATAGTTAATACCTGAAGCTATTAAATGTAATGTTTTATTGTTATTTTAATGTTTAATAAAAAATAATGTAAAGTAGATCTTTATATGTATGGTTTTATTATAATGTTTACTGTATGTTTAATAAATATACTAGTCTCAATTTGAGAAAATGTGATTTCTAGTAATGTCTCATTTTGATGTCCATTTCCTTTATCACTTTAACATTGAGTTTTGTTGCCTCTGTAGTCTAACCAAATTTGCAAAAGAGTTTTATCACTTTATCTTGTTAAAATTTGACGCGGCAACCGGATTGAAATTATTCAACTTTTTGCTTTTCCAGACATGGAAATTGCTTGTGAGTTGTACAAGTATTACTCTTTCCATCTGCAATTCAATTTCTTATTTTGCTCCACCAAAACTGAAGCTACCTGGAAGGCCAAAACAATAAAAATTAAAGAGACAGATTAGCTTAGGGTAGGCAGCAACGGTGTAAAAAATTTACCTAGGGTAGGCCTTGGTGCAGGGAGCTGCAACAAGTGTGTTAAGAAGGGGCATAACAAAAGAAGATGCCCTTTATTGAGTGGTAATGACACTGCTAGGTTGAATTCAGTGACAACTAATGCAGTCGCAAATGCAGATGTTGAAAATGCTTCTAGTTCTAGATTTATCATGTCTAACATTAATAATTGTGGTTTGTGTAGAGAGTCAGAACATAATAGAGGAGCATGTCGAGAAACAAATTCTGGGAGCAGCCAAAGAGGAAAAAATATGAGATGCACTGTGGAATCTTGATGGGATATCCACATTATCTTCTTAATATCATAATTAACCATTTACAAGGTTTGGACAATTCCCCTTTGAAGCACCTTTTAGGGGTCGAGTTAGGCCCAAACTTATTTTTTCAACATGATATCAGATTAATGTTAAGCCACCCGCTAATTATCAAATCTCACGTTCCAACTGCCCAGTCCTAGGTGTAAGGACTCACTTGCTTGTTTTCAAACTTTATGCTCTAGATGTCTAGTCCTATGCGTCGGGGTGTGTTAAGAAATCCGATACTGTCTTTTTAATATAATAATTAATCACTTATAAGGTTTAGACAATCCTTCCCTTCAAGGTACCTTTTGGGGGTGGAGTTAGACCCGAATCTGAATTTTCAACAAATCTCACATCTATGGATCTCCAAAACATTCAAAAAACAGTTTAGGACAATCTAAGTCAACCTGTTATAGAGATATCAACTCATAGCTCTTGGGTACTTAAGAGATTTAAAATAATTTTATGATGCGCTTGATTACCAGTAAAACTAATATACTGCAGCAACAATGAATTAGAGCTTCGCAGGAATTTCATTAGATACCTAAGTCAGTGACTTAATGTTAGCTGGTTATGGGATTTTTTATTGACATTATAATGAATACTGGAGATGAGCACTTGTTGGCATTTGGTTCTTATTTTGAAGTAGCCACATGTTTAAAATATTGTGAGCGCTGTTTCTATTTTGATAATTATATGCGTTTAACTATGGCACTATTTTGAATAGCATGATGGTTTGTAAGCTTGGATTGGTGTTGCAATGCTATTACGAATTGTCTATATAAATAGAATTACGATTTTTTTATTAATTTTTAAACACACTTAATAAGTTAATAACATGAGTTTATATCCTATTAAATAATTATAATTGTATAAGTATACATATATGTAAAACTGTAATTGTGATGCCCCAAGAAGATCCCACATAAGATAATTATGAAACATGTGATTTTTATATAATCATGGCTCTAAGTATCTATAGTCAACTTGGGATATTCATTTTGGTATAGCGAGAACGGTTACTATGTAGTTGACTGTGGTGCTGCCAGGCCCATGAGTCGCATGCTCGGACCTGTAGGCACGGGTCATGACATTATGGTATCAGAGCGGTCACCAGACGTATGAGAGTTAAGTGCTACGCCGTGCGCGGTGAGAGCCACCTCTAGAATCTCATACCCTGATTCAGTCCTGTGGTCTTGAGGGCACCTAGCGAGGACGTTAGGGCCTTAAAGGGGGTGAATGTGATGCTTCAAGAAGATCCCACATGAGATAATTATGAAACTTGTGATTTTATATAATCATGGGCCTAATTATGTATAGTTAACTTGGGATATTCATTTTGGTATAGCGAGTACGGTTACCAAGTATTTGGGTGTGGGTGCCGCCAGGCTTATGAGCCGCATACTCGGGCCTATGGGCATGGGACATGACAGTAATTATATATAATGCTGATATAAATTGTCTATATAAATAGAATTACTAATTTTTTATTAATTATTAAACACGCTTAATAAGTTAATAATATGAGTTTATAACTTATTAAATAATTATAATTGTATAAGTATAAAAGTATATAAAACGGTAGTTATACATAATTCTAATATGTTTTGTCGATATAAATACAATTACAAATTTTTTTATTAATTGTTAAACACACTTAATAAGTTAATAATATGAGTTTATAACCTATTAAATAATTATAATAATTATTATTGATTTAAAAATATAATATATACATATATAGTATAAATACAATAATTGCAGAAGAAGATAATAATAGGAAGCTTAGCTTGGTGGAGCAGCACATACTCCCCATACTAGCAACTAGGGTTCGAGTCTTGCAAGGGTCAAATTTTGCTCAAATTATTAGCTCGTACACGTGTGCACTTGGGCTTGTGAACACGTGTCGAGCATTTGCTAACACTTGCCTGATCTGGCCTGCTTATCTGGGTTGGTTGGCCGAGCAGGGTTAGATCGGCCCCATAAAATTTTAATTATTCTTTGTTTTTTAAAATCGGTTTCAAATTAATTTTTAAATTTATTTTCAAATTAATTTCTAAATTTTGGTTTTAAATAGGTTTCTGAATTAAATTTAAATTTAATCTCAAATTAGTTGCTAAATTCGGTTTCAAATTGGTTTCAATGCGGTTTTAAAACTTGTTGTTGTATTTAATTAAAGAGGATGGTTCTGGGGTCAATTTTGTGACAGACTCTATTCGATTTCAAAATCAGCTTCTAAAATTAGTTTCGAAGTTGAAACTGACTTTTTTCGTTTTCAAAATCGAGCCGCAACCACCATTTTTTAAACTGATTTTCTGTGGTCTCAAATCCTTGCTTTGAAATCCATTTATCAATTTCAAAATTGCTTTTTTCTTGTAGTGTAGATTAAGTTGGGTCGTGGTAATAAGAACACATCGTAAAACTAACTGGAGATAGATTCTGTTTCTTTTTATAGTTTCTAGCTAGTAGGAAAGAAAAGTTAGTGAATTCCACAGAGGTGTTTGCGACTTTGATAATTAAATTCACATTTAGATACGATTGGCTTATCAATTAAAGTTGGGAGCTTTTCACCAAGAGATTAGGTGTAGCTTATACTTGGAAATTCTACTATTAACCAAGTTGAGAATTAATTTTTAAAAAATTAATTATTTTTCATAAGAGGAGTAAGATAGATTTGGAGTGTCTTAGTCTATTCATTGCCATTGATTTTTAATTAGTATAATTATTAATTTTTGTTTTATAATTATTAATTTAAAAATATAATATATACGTAGTGGAGGAGCACATGCTCCCCGTACCAGAAATAGGGTTCGAGTCATGCAAGGGGTGATTTTCTCCCAAATGTTGATGCACCTATTTGGGCTCGCAACCACGAATTAGGGGCTTGTACACACGTCAGACGCATGCATACACCTGCCTAATGCTAGATCGACCCTATAATTTTTTTAGATTTTTGTATTTATCTTTTTTAAAATTAGTTTTAAACCAATTTCTAATTTTTTGTATTTATCTTTTATTTTTGAAAATCAGTTTCCAATAGGTTTCTAGATTCGGTTTGAAAACTGGTTGTTGTATTTGGTTAAAAGGGTTGGTTCTTGGGTCAATTTTGAAACCGACTATATTCAGTTTCAAAATTAAACCAACTTTTTTCGGTTACAAAATTGCCGCAACCACCATTTTTGAAATTGATTTGTCGATTTCAAAATTGCTTTTTTCTTGTAGTACTCAATTAGTGGAGAGAGTGTAAGATTACAAGCTTATGCTTGTGTGAATCTTTAATGGATATGTATATGGTTGTGATTATAAAGGTATTTATTCAGCGTATAATATTACATAGACGTTGAATCAGGAGTTGGGTTGTGGTATGTTTCAAAAATGCTTCTTTCAAATTCTACAGTTAGGTTGCATTGACATTGTTATTATCCTTGATTATTTATCTATCAATCTTTCTAGTTGATGCATGTGGATGATTATTTTTTATTTTTGTGAGATGAGGAGCTTGATTTCAAGATGGAGGATTCAATGTCTAATGATCTTGAGTCTTTCTATCTTTGCTCAAGAACGATCAATGTCTTAAGTGGGGGGCTAATGACTTGACTGAGATTAATATTTAGTATTCTAAAATCATAAAGGTTTCCCTTGGGCATACCAAAAGTAAAATCTGAAAGTAAAAGACAAATAACGTGGTTGCCTTAACAGGTATTTTATGTTTGTTTTGCAGTAACCAAAACTTAGATGATTTATTATATTTTATTGCTTTGGAAACCAAAAGTTTCCTTCAAAATCTTTTTTTTTTTGGGGGATTAACATTCGTTGTCATCAAAAGCAGAGAAAGGTGCATTATCAGTTTCACTTTTATCAAATACAACTTCTAGAGAAATTTGAGAAGGTGGGATATAGCCTATAAATTTAGTTGACTTAGTCTAATGAGCCAAGTTGTGAGCAAATGTATTACAAAGCTTGGCATATAAGAACGTTTCCAGTGTGGTCATCTTCTAAGAAAGTCCTTCCCTTAATCGATCAGTGGTTTGCTTTGTCAGTACTCAGAGAGATGATCACTAATTATTTGCACGTATTACTAATAGCATGTCACCTCAAAGATGAACCTTTGTTCTCCTATATGTTCACTGACCTCAAAGGCCAATAGAGAGCGATTGCTTCGGCTGCAAATGAATCCACTGCAATTGTTTTTCCTATCCAAGCCCCTAAAATCTCACCATCACTGTTCTTGATAACACAAGAACTTTATTTAACACCTTCCAGATAAAAAATAGCATCAAATTGCTTTTAAGCCAGCCTTCCATCGGTGGTATCCAAACTTCATCAGATTTCCCCACATTACTTGTTTGTACAACTTTTTCTTTTATTTTTCCTTTGAAACTAGTACATATCCAAAGTTCTCTAATTTGTCATAGTTAGAAAAGGATGGAAAGGACATGCCAGCTGTTCTCCAATTCAAGTTTTCAATTTTTTTCCATTTTGGTAAATAAAAGGAGTGATATTAAGATAGCAAAATAGGTGGGAGTACCATTAAAATGATGTTCCATCAGTCCAAAAGGATTTCGCTTTAATTGCATCCTCATTGTAGCATGTGGTTTTTTTTTTACTTTTGGTCAATCAGTGGCCATTAGCCAGTAACAAATTGAATAATTATGTAAAATCATAAATTTTATTTTTACTAAATAAAATTTTCAAGTAATTTTACGATAAATATAAGTTACAAAAAATTTATTTTATATATTTTTAAAATGAAAAAAAAATATATATATATTATAAATTTTAGAATAAATCTATAATTATAAACAAATTAAAGGCTGCTTTTATAAATTATTTATAAAAATAAAAAATAAAAAAAATGTAAAAAATGGGATCAGCCGTCCGGCTGATCCATCCCATTTTCCCCCAATTTCCCCTTCTCTCTTCTCTATTCTCTCTTACCTATCTCCCTCTCCAATTTCTCACCAATTCTTCACACACAAAGTAAATCCTTCAAACCCAAGTTTAGAACTACATCAAAAGTCTCCAAATCAATAAGTGTATATATCTCTGTGTGTGTATGTGTGTGTGTGTGTGTCAATATTTGAGAATTTTAGAATGAAATTAAATTTGTTTGTTACTACGTAATTATATGTTAGGTCTTGAGATTGCTGAATTAGAACCAGGAGTGGAGTAGCATAGGTTTATGCTTTTCGCTTGAGGTGAGATTTCTATCTTACATGTGGAGGTTGAGGACCACAAAAAGTTTATCATTTTAAGCTATGTTATTTTAATATAGTTTTATTTATTTATTTTATGCTAAGTAAAGTAATTATTTTGTCGTGGCTCGGCTTTGTGAATATATGTTGTGGTATGTTATTTTGTCGTCGCTCGGCTTTGTGAATAAATGTGTTGTTAACTTGGAATTGTTATTTTTTTGGGGCATGGCTTTTGTTAATAAATGTGTTAACTTTAAATCGTTATTTTACCGTGGCTTGACTTTTGTGAAAATATGCAGTACTAATATAAGTTGTTGTTTTACCATGACTCGGCTTGTATATTTATATAACATACTAAACCATGAGAGTTGATTTGTTTGTTGATAAGTTGTAAATGTGAATTATGTGTAAACTCCAACTTGGGATATGAATTCACTCCCCTGTAGAGTGATATTATTGATTGTGTGGAGAGTCCCTTTTGCGCCATGTGTGAGAAGGCCATTGGGAGATGTTGTATGGAGAGTTTCTTTGTGCCGCGTGTGAGATGGCCATTGGAAGGTTGGCAGAAGTTTTTATGTGCTTGTATGGACTTGTAAGAGTTGTGTGAATTGTGTTTGTTGATTTTGCCATTATTTTTAAAAAATGATGATTATTACTTGAAAGTACACACATACACACACACACACACAGATATATATATATATATATATATATATATATATATATATATAAGTGTTACAAGCTCAATACGGTATATCTACTCTCAAACTCTAAAGGTACCTAGAAATTTCACTGGGCTACATAGCTCATTATTCTCTCATCATATTTCATGAATTTTCTAGTTGAGTTGAGAGTATTGTTCTTCTTCTACGTCGCACGTGACAGTTGAGTCATCAGCAGTAGCTAATATTTTAGAGGCGTCTATCATTTGTAACCATTATTGGTCTGTCAATGCATTGTAATATTTCGAATGATTATTAATTTAATTAGTATGGATACAGAGAGATCTCAACCTTTCAAAAATAGTTATGTTTTGTATAAACCATTTTATATAATCTTTTGCTATAGAACGGATGGTGCGCCTTATATTGTTTTTGGCTTTTTATTTGTTTAGAAATTATTAGAATTTATACTTGTATCAATAGTTGTATTACAGGCTGCATTGAACCTCTGGAACAAGGTATAGAAGTTCTCACCTGTCGAGGTACAAGGTATAGAAGTTCATCTTTCAGATCCTATGACTCTAGTTGCACTTGGTTTATTGATCATATGAGTAAAACATGGGACTTTAGAAGGACTATTAGGAAGACCAATTACTGCACCTACACAGGTCACTAATGGACAGGCAGGAAATGAAATAGATGTACTAGATCATTTTTTGAAGAAAGATCCTCCAAAATTCTACAGGACCGAGACATCTACGATGCTTATGGATTGGATCAGAGATGTGGAGTGCATATTTGAGACCATAGATATCATTGATGATCGTCGAGTCAGACTCACAGTTTATAGACATTATGTAGATGTCAAAGATTGGTGGGATACTAGGAAACATGATCTACCTCAGCCTGTAACTTGGGAGAAATTGACAGAAGAGTTTTAAGAAAACATATTGCGCTAAAGCACATTTCTCTGCTATGACCCGAGAACTTCATAATCTGAGACAGGGTGGTATGATAGTACAACAATATGAGTGACATATTTCAGAGTAAGCAAGAATGATGCCACACCGAATTCCATATGAGGAGAGAAGATGCACCGACTTTTATAATGGACTATCAATGGATATTATGCATCGACTATCTAATATTTCTTATGACGGGTTCTCAAACTTAGTAGCTAAAGCACTTAAGGTGGATGCTGAAATATTTGAGAGAGGAGGATACAAGTCACATTCTAAGAGGATTAGGACTGATTTTAGGAGAGAAGTTGGGCAAAAACAGAGCAGTCAGTTTGGCAGTTCAAGTCAGAGAGGTGTTAGTTCATCAAGAGGATTGTCCGGTCAAAGGCCGTTCCTATCAGACAGAAAAAGTGGGCATTCAGAATTTAGTGCTCAAAGTACAGCCGCATTTCCTCAAAGACAGCTAGGTAAAACGGCAACTAGCAGTAGTGCTGGAGCACTTCAAGCTAGTTGTAGGTTTATTGGTTAGAGCTACATAACAGTGGACTTTAGATGGATTGTTAGGAAGACCAATTGTTGCACCTACACATGTCACTAATAGACAGGTAGGAATTGGAATAGATATACTAGATCACTTTCTGATGATAGATCCTTTGAAATTCTACGGGACCGAGAGGCTTACGATGCTTATGTATTGGATCAGAGATATGAAGCACATATTTGAGGCCATGGATATCACTGATGATTCTCGAGTTGGACTTGCAGTTTATAGACTTTATGTAGATGCCCGAGATTGGTGGGATACTAGGAAACGTGGTCTATATTAGCCTATGAGTTGGGAGAAATTGACAGAAGATTCGAAGAATAAGGATTGTTCTGAGGCACATTTGTCTGCTATAACCCGAGAACTTGATAATCTAAGATAGGATAGTTCGACAGTACAACAGTATGAGCGATGTTTTTTAGAGTTAGCAAGGATGAGCCATGAACATATTGAGCTGTCCATTGGATGTGAATGAGTATAATCGAGTTAGTGGATGCGACACCACACATGATATGTGGAGACTTCTTCAAGTTACACATGAAGGAACAAATGAAATAAAGGAGTCAAAGCTTGCAATGCTAGTAAGAGATTATGAGCTATTCACCATGAAGCAAGGTGAGAATATTAGTGATATGTTCAAAAGATTTACTAACATCTCCAATGGTCTAAAAGCCTATGGGAAGAACTACTCAATTGGAGAAAAAAATAGAAAGATTTTGGATGCTCCACCAAAGTCTTGGCAACCGAAGACTCTTGCTATTGAGGAATCAAAAGACTTGAAAAATCTTCCACTTGAGAGCTCATTAGATCACTACTCACACATGAGATGAAGGTCAAGAGATTGAATGATACTGAAGATGAAGAGAAGGGAAGAAAGGGAGTTGTACTTAAAACCTCCAATCATCTTAGTGAACAAGAGAATTCATCAAGTGATGAAGATGAAAATAGTGAAGGTGAGGAGATGGCTATGGCAGTAAGAAAATTCAAGAGATTCTATAAAAAGGAATTTCTCAAGAAAGGAAAAAGGCCACTCAAGAAAAGTGGACAGTCATCATCATTCAAACCTCAATGCTTTGAATCCAAGAGTACTGAACATCTCATTGCCAATTGTCCCAAAGTTTTGGAAAAGGAAAGAGACAGCAAACTCAAAAAGAAATCTCTCAAGAAGGGGAAGGCACTTGCTGGCACTTGGGATCAACAAGAGAGTGAAGAGGACAGTGAAGAAAAAGCCAACATATGCTTTATGGCAATAGATGATGAAGTACAATCTACTCCTTCAATTTCAACTTGTTGTGATCATGATATTGATCCTAGTGAATTACTTGTTGAGATGTTTGAAGAATTGAAAAAGGCCTCAAAAAGGATTAAGGAAATGAAAAACAAAATTAATGATTTGTTGAATGATAATTTAAAATTCTATCGTGAAAATGGAAAACTTCTTGAATCCATTAATTGCCTAAATATTGAAAGGAAATTTTAAACGTAGCTTTACAAAACATATCTCTTGAAAATAAAGATCTTTGTACAAAAATATTTTCTCTAGAAGCAATGCTTAGTGATCATGAAATGTTGAAAAAGAAAGTTGATGATCTTACATTATGCATTGAAATATTTACAAATGGAAAAGTCAATCTTAACAAGCTACTTGGATCTCAAAGGTCTTCTTGCATGAAAAATGGTCTTGGCTACATGCATGAAAATAATGTTCCAAAATATAAAACCTTCTTTGCTAAAGCCACCTCTACTTCAATGCATCATACATGTTGCACATATTGTGGAAAACATGGACACAAAGTCTCGAAATTTTATGTGAAAAGAAAAATAGAAAATGGTGTTAAAACCATTAGGAGAGTCAAAGAAATTGTCACTAACCCCATTGGACCCAAGAAAATGTGGGTACCAAAAGTCACTTTCTCAACTTTGGTGTAGGTTCGATTTGCTCCAAGATCAAGAACCACTAAATGGTTCCTTGATAGTGGTTGTTCAAGACAAATGATGGGAAATGCCTCACTTATTAGTGAACTTCAAGCAACAAGTGAAGGTTTCGTCACTTTTGGATAAGAGGAAGGGAAGAATACTTGGATGCAGTAATATTGGTAAAGGTACTTTCTCTCTAATTAAGCAAGTACTACTTATTGATGGTTTGAAGTATAATCTATTTAGTATTAGCTAATTATGTGATAGTGGTGGTAAAGTTGAATTTAAATGTGATACTTGTACTATTCTTGATAGTGTAAGTAGCAAAACTATTTTTTTTGCAAATCGAGTTGGAAATGTGTATGTACTATATCTTGATGAACTTGTTGCAAATGACATTAAATGTCTTGCCATTCATGATAATGATGGATATCTATGGCATAGAAGATTGGTCATGTGAGTATCGATTTGTGGAACAAACTTTCATCACAAAAATAGGTTAGAGGACTACCTAAAATGAATTTTGACAAAACTCGTATTTGTGCTGCTTGTCAATTGAAAAACAATCAAAAACATCTTTCAAACTAAATAAAATGGTCTCTACATCAAAATCTCTTGAACTTGTTCATATGGACTTGTTTGGACCAATGAGAACTACTAGTCTTGGTGGTAAAATGTATGTTTATTTGATTGTTGATGATTTTTCAAGATTTACATGGGTGATCTTTCTATCTCAAAAGGATGATTTTTTTCATGAATTTGTTAAACTCTTCAAAAAGGTTCAAATTTGTCTCAAATGAAATTGATATCTATTAGGAGTGACAATGGAAGAGAATTTTGTAATCAAGATTTTACGAAATTTTGTAATGAATATGGTATTACACATAACTTTTCAGCTGCCAAAAAATCTCAACAAAATAGTGTTGTTGAAAGTAAAAATAAAACTTTACAAGAGATGGCTAGATCAATGTTGTGTGAAAAAACTTTATCTAAATATTTTTGGGTCAAAGCTGTAAACACTGCTTGCTATGTAATCAAATAGAGTTCTTTTAAGACCTTTCATACGAAAAACACCTTTTAAACTTTTATTTGGTAGAACTCCTTCAATTATCTATTTTAAAGTATTTGGTTGTAAGTGTTTTATCTTGAATAATCATGATAACTTCGGAAAATTTGATAGAAAATCGGATGAAGGAATATTTCTTGGTTATTCATCAAATAAAAAAGCCTATAGAGTTTATAACAAAAGATCATTATGTGTTGAAGAAACCATTCATGTGACCTTCGATGAATCTAACATTTACCTTGAGAAAAGAAATGACGATGATGTAGGTACCTCAATGATTGATAATCAAACCCATCTTCAAGTACCAACTTTGGAAGAACATGCTAATGAAGAAGAAATAATTGAGCAAGAACAAGATGGCAAACCCAGGAGTGACCAAGAGCTCCCAAAAGAACTAAGATATGCAAGAGGCCACCCTAAGGAGCAAATTATTGGTGATGTATCCCAACGAGTTAAAACAAGGCAGTATTTTATTGATAACTTTGCTCTTTTATCTCATATTGAGCCTAAAAATATTGATATACCTTGTGTGATGATTTTTGGATTATTGCTATGCAAGAAGAGCTAAGTCAATTTGAAAGAAATAAAGTTTGGACTCTTGTTCCAAGACCTCTTGATCATTCCATAATTGGTACAAAATGGGTTTTTAGAAACAAATTAATTGAACAAGGAGAAGTTGTTGGAAATATAGCTAGACTTGTTGCTTAAGGATTCAATCAAGAAGAAGGCATTGATTATGATGAAACTTTTGCTCCTGTAGCTAGGCTAGAATCCATAAGAATACTTTTAGCTTATGCCTATTTTAAATGTTTTAAACTATTTCAAATAGATGTCAAACGTGCATTCCTAAATAGTTTTATTGAAGAAGAAGTTATGTGGAACAACCACTTGGTTTTACCAATGAAAAGTTTCCTAACCATGTTTTCAAATTAACCAAAGCTTTATATGGATTGAAACGAGATCCTAGAGCTTGGTATGAAAAATTGAGTGAATTTCTTCTTTCAAAAGGATTTTCAAAAGGAAAAGTTGACACAACATTATTTATAAAAACTTCTTGCACTAATGATCTCTTACTTGTGAAAATTTATGCGGATGATATCATATTTGGTGCTACTAATACATCTCTTTGTGATGAGTTTGCCAAATTAATGCAAAATGAATTTGAAATGAGCATGATGGGTGATATTCTATATTTGTGCTTCATATAATTATCATTTTGAGCGTGATTTTATGTTAAATTTTGGTGTTTTAATCACCATTTATACTCCTTTTATCTCTTATTTGCTTTAGGTGATATTATTGAAGATTTGGAATTAAATGAAGCAAATAAGGGAAATTTACACAATGAAGATCAATAGAGAAATGCAGAGGAAAAACAGACTGGTAGACATATTTCAAGTTAGATTTTGACCTCTATAAAGATTTCAAATACAAAAGTGGTATTCTAGACAATTATAGAGGACATTCTAAAGATTTCAGAATAGTAAAATGTGTGTCAATCGGAGTTCATTTGCCTAACCTAATTATGCTGCAAAGTCACCTGTTCTGCATTGGGTTCCATTTTTGACATAGTTTGGTATAATGATCATATCTTGCGTTCTAGATGCCCAATTGATGTGATTCAAATCTCTGTGGACATCTAAGATCCTTATATACAACTTGCATGAAGACATCAAGACCTAGATCAGCCGATTTGGGGGTCTGAATTCACCTAGAAGGAAAAATAGTGTCACAGTCGGGCAGCAGAAACTTGCACCAAAACTGGGGACAAGCGGCGCCGTTTGGTGTGATATAAGCGGCGCCGTTTGTGCCGATCTGAAGCTGCTTTTAAGCTGCATTTCTCTCTCTTTTGGGGGAGATTTTCATACCCCTTTAGGGCAGAAACAAGAGAGACGGCTGGGAGGGGAGAAAACTGCAGAAAAACAGCAAGAAATCACACCCAAATCCCTCCCAAATCTTCATCTTTGCAAGAGAAATCAAGAGAGAAGATTGAATCTTTGAAGAAGGAGAACCTCCACCTTGAATATTCATGGAAAAACCTGCAACTTCCTCAACATCACAGTGACGATTTTCAAGCTTCAAGAAGAGGAGATTTCCACCATGAAAATGAGCAATTCTTCCTCTTTCTTTGTTGCTTTATGTTCTTTAATTTGTACTATGTTGAGGAACTAAACTTTTGAATGCTTGAATGGGTATGAACCCTAGATTTATTTATGTGAATGAATTGTTTCCCTTGGTTGATTGAATTCGAATTTCTTGTGGATTGTTTGTGGGTTTGAATGTTTGAATTGATTGGGTGGATAGTTGATGAAATTTTGTCACTTGGAATTGAGAAAGGAAGGGTGATTGAAATTGATTCAAAAATCTGGAATTTTGTCACTTGGAATTGAGAAATGAAGGGTGATTGATAATTGATTCAAAATCTGGAAATTTTCACTTGGAATTGAGAAAGGAAGGGTGAAATAGACCATACACAAACAATGGGGATGATTTAGGTGACTAGAGATAGAAACCTAAACATTTTCTTGGTAATTAGAGAAATCTAATTGGAAATTCAAAAACCTTAATGCATTCTTGGGTTGAATTGGTTAGAAAGAGATTTCAACTAATTAATCCAAGGGTAGAGGACTTTCATCTAGAGATAGAGAGAGGCCTAAAATAGGAATTTCACCAAACACAAGAAATGAACACCTTCTTGGCAATTAGAGAAATCTAATTAGAAATTCACCAATCCAAATGCATTCTTAGGTTAAATTAGTTAGAAAGAGATTTCAACTAATTAATCTAAGGGTAGAGAACTTTCATCTAGAGATAGAGTGAGTTCTATCATTGGAATTTCACCAAGTATTAGAAGGGGAAACAAATCAACCAAGGGACTTTTCTATCACATAGGTAATTCTAGGTGGATTAACCATTCAAGTATTGTTTTCTCAATTGAATTCCCTCTTGCAAGAAAGATTAGTTAAGCTGGTTTAATAAGTTAAGTTGGATTTCTTTTCTTAGTATTTATTCAAACTATTTTCAAAAACAAAAATTTATGGAAGCTAAACAATAGAGTGAAAAGTGAGTAATGGTAATTGACCATCCCCGTGGATACGATAATTGAAGTACTTGCCATTATACTAATTTAAACGATAGGTGCACTTGCCTAGTGTTTGTGTGCAAATTGTTGAAGATTGGAATAAAATTACGTATAAAGGCATATACAATAAAACACAACAATGGGAGAACTCAATTTCTTTCTTGGATTAAAAATTAAGTAAACTAAGGATGGAGACTTCATAAATCAAGCAAAGTACACCAAAGAGCTTTTGAAAAGATTTGGAATGGATCAAGCAAAAGGGATAAGTACTCCAATGAGTTCATCAACCAAACTTGACAAATAAGAGAAAGGTAAAAATATTGATGAAAAAGCATATAGAGGTATTATTGGAAGTTTATTTTATCCCACCACAAGTAGACTAGATATTATGTTTGCTATGTACTTATGTGCTAGATTTCAATCTTGTCCTAAAGAGTCTCATTTAAGTTCTGTAAAACGCATCTTTCGTTATTTAATTGAGACATATGATTATGGCCTTTGGTTTTCAAAATCATCATCTTTTGATCTTGTTGGGTTTTAGGATGTTGATTATGCTGGATGCAAAGTATAGCGTAAAAGTACTAGTGGTCATTGTCAATTTCTTGGTAGTTGTCTTGTATCTTGGTACAGTAAAAAACAAGCATGCATGTCTTTGTCTACCTTTGAGGCTGAATATATCGCAGCTAGTAGTTGTTGTGCTCAAGTACTATAGATGAAGCACACTCTACTTGATTATGTGCCTATACTACGTGATAATACTAGTGCTATTAATTTAAGCATAAATCTCATTCAACATTCTAGGACTCAACATATAGAGATTAAGCATCATTTTATTCGTGATCATGTTTTCAAATGGAGATATATGCTTGGACTATGTGAATACAAATGATCAAATATCTGATATATTTACCAAGCCTTTGGCTGAGGAAAGGTTTAGTTATCTAAGAAAGCTTTTAGGAATCTCAAAATTCAATTACTAATGTATTTTGAAGTATGGCATAAATAGGAAAAGTTCGGATGCATTGAGTGAAATTGGAACATCCAAACTTTCTCCAAAAAATTCTGGACAGAAAGATTCGGACGCATGTTCGGATGCATGATAGAAAGTTCGGAAGTTTGGATGCACGTTCGGACGCAGACTTGAAAATTCAATCGTCCGAACTTTGCAGTTACAACAGGTTTAAAGAAACCGAATAGTCGTTTCTCACATTATATATCATCCGAACTCTCTCTCCTTTAAAATTCCACCTTACCTACCTACGTCCAAACCCAAATTTCTCTGCAATTTTGCCACTTTCACATCAAATCACTTGGATTTTTGAGTTCCTAGCCCTAAATACTCCTCAAAATTCACTGCATCTCAAAAAGAAAAAACATCATGGTGTGAATTATGAGAGCAAATGTTTAGAAGGGAACAGGGAAAGAAAAGGAAGGAGATGGAGGACTGATTCTCAACGAACCTAGAAGAATCAAAGTTCCTCAAACATCATCTGGAATAGATAGATTCATCTTCATCAAGGCTGCATCAGAATTTGAAGAATGGAGCAAGAAGAACAGAAAAATTATTCCTGGAAACAAAGTAGACATTGAGAAACTCTCCAATATGGGTAACATTCTATCTTTATTTGGTAATATTGGTTGGAATAATTTATTAGTCATTGATGAAGAATTTTATCCTACCCTCATATATGAGTTTTATGCAAATCTTAAACAAGAAAGAATTGAACAAGATGGGGATAATGTAATTCAATGGTATTCTTCTAGAGTCTCTCAAGTAGACTTTGAGTTTAATGATGCCTTAGTGAACAGAATTTGTGGATTAAATATAATGGAGCAAGGTATTTCTCATTGGGAAAACACTGTTATATTCATGAACTGTTTACAAATGAAATGTTTGAAGAAGCTTTCACAAATGGTAGACAATTTAGGTCCATTAGGGAAAGGGAAATCAAAGTTTTTGATGCTAGAAGAAGAGTTATGCATCACATGATTACAACCATGATTATTCCCAATTTTGGACACAAATCATCTGCTGGAAATATGCATATGGTAATTATGTTTGCTTTGCATGAACATAGAAGACTAAACTTTGGATACATGGCATTGAAACATATATTTAGTGCTAGAAAAGAAACCAACAAAGCTTTACCGTATGGGAGACTTTTAAAAGAATTTTCAAACATTTCCAAGTCAAAATTTCTGTTAGAGGACAAGCTTACAACAGCGGACTAATCTATACTAACAACTCTCTTAGAAGAATGCAATTGGTTCTTGATGAAGATGGTGTATGGAGAACTAAAAGAGAAATTCCTTCAAAAAGAGAAGAATTTGAAGACAGCGAGGAAACTGAGGAAGAAGAAGATGAAGAAGAAATGTTGAGAAAGGAAATGAAAACAAAGAGGAGGCATGATTCATCAACTGAGGGGAGCAACCTCCCTCCAAAAGATGACTCTTTGAAGAAGTGCCTACTCCTCAATCTCATCCTAATATTGGAGAAGCTCCTAGTGGTGCAGGAATTACTAGAGGAGACACTATTGTTGCTAAGGCATTCCAAGAAGCCTTGAACAACCATATCAAGGAAATGGAGAAAATGTATAAGTTCTTTGAAACTTTTGCTCCTATGGTTCTTGGAAAATTAGATGGTTTAGAAAATAAAGTGAAGCACATAGAGGAAATATTGATGAGAAATACTCAAAGTGATGAAGGACCCTCTAGAACTCAAGAAAGAGAAGAAACAGATGATGATAAGGGAGATGAAGAAGGCAAGAAAAATGAAGAAGATAAAGATGATGACAGTGACGATAAAGATGATGATGATGATGGTGACCAAGGGGATGTCCGTGAGCAAGCTGTTGAGTCACAAATGGAAGATCAAGGGGAGCAGCAAACTGGAATTAGCCAAGAAGGGAGCCTAATTGCAAGAGCTGAAGCGATAGCTCCCTCCAACCCAACATTCAACCAAGGAAGAGTCAAGCATGTAGCTATCAAGAAGGGATCAAGAAAGGACTCTCCATCGACATCACAAGACTGAGCATCTCTTTAATCTTATCTCTATTTACTACTTTTATTTCAAATGCAAAGTGATCTTCTAGACATTTATATAGAACATTTGGCCGCTCTGCTTATGCTGCAAAGTCAACTGTTTTGCATTGTGTTCCAGTTTTGATACTGTTTGGTATAACAATCATATCTTGCGTTCAAGATGTCCAATGGGATGATTCAAGGCTCTGTAGAAATCTAAGATCAAGATATACAACTTTCAAGAATATATAAAGACCTATATCAGCCGATGTCATGCTATGAATTCACCTAGAATTCAAAACTACTGTCACAGTCTTGCAGCAGAAAACTGCACCAAAACTGGGAGCAAGCGGCGCCGTTTGGTGTGGACCACGCGTCGTCGTTTGTGTCGATCTGAAGCTGTTTTTCTACTGCTTTTCTCTCTCTTTTGTGCTTGATATAAATACCCATTTAGGGCAAAAAGAGGCAGACAGTTTTAGAGGGCTAGAGAGGCTGAAAAACACCAAGAAAACATACAAAATCCTCCTCCAAATCCATCAATTTTGCAAGAGAAATCAAAAGAGAAGATTGAATCATTGAAGAAGGAGAACATCCACCTAAAAGCTGCAACTTTCTCAACAAAAACGTGAAGAACTTCATGACTTGAAGAAGAGAAGATTTCCACCATGAAAATGAACAATTCTTTCTCTTTCTTTGTTGCTTTATGTTCTTTGATGTGTAATATGTTGATGAGCTAAACTTTTGAATACTTGGATGGGTATGAACCCTAGATTTTATCTATGTGAATGAATTGTTTCCCTTGGTTGATTGAATTCAAATTTCTTGTGGATTGAATGGTTGAATTGATTTGGTGGATATTTGATGTATAATCTGGAATTTTTTCACTTGTAATTGAGAAAGGAAGGGTGATTGATAATTGATTCATAATCTGGAAATTTTCACTTGGAATTGAGAAAGGAAGGGTGAAATAGACCATACACAAACAATGAGGATGATTTAGGTGACTAGATATAGAAACCTCAACATCTTCTTGGTAATTAAAGAAATCTAATTGGAAATTCACAATTCTTAATGCATTCTTGGGTTGGATTGGTTAGAAAGAGATTTCAACTAATTAATCTAAGAGTAGAAAACTTCCATCTAGAGATGGAGTGAGTTTTAATTGAGGAATTTCATCAAACATAAGAAGGGCAATTCATCAACCAAGGGACTTTTCTATCACATAGGTAATTCTAGGAGGATTAACCATTCAGGTATTGTTTTCTCAATTGAATTCTCTCTTGCAAACAAAAATTAGTTAAGCTAGTTTAATTAGTTAAGTTAGAATTTTTTTCTAGCAGCTATTTCCATCATTTTCATAAACAAAAATTTATTAGGCTAAACAATAGAGTGAAAAGTGAGTAATGGTAATTGACCATCCCCGTGGATACGATAATTTAACTTGCTTGCAATTATACTAATCATGACGATAGGTGTACTTGCCTTGTGTTTGTGTAAAAATTGTTGAAGATTATGATAAAATTGAATATAAGGCATAGACAACAAAACGTAACACTTCACCTGTTATTTTAGTCTACCTCATGAAAACAATTGAATATATTAGTTTTGTGGTTTTACAAAGCTAATTTGAGTGCCATTGTGACTAAACATACTTGAGTACTTCTATAGATCATCTGAAAAATTCAAAATCACCTTTTCAAACTTGCTACAAAAAATCCAGACTTGAAGTTCCGATGCAGACAAAATTCGGATGCATCCAAACTTTCTTGTCAAAAAGGTTTTTCTGTTGTTCAAAATAGCTTAAAAACTATCTAAATCTTTCCTATCATACTTAAACAACCTTAGGAAAGCTTATTCTTAAAAACTGCAGCTTTTATCTCACATATTTTGCACTTTGGACTTGAAACTTCAAAAATTCAGATGCATGTTCTAAAATTCGGATGCATCCATATTTTGTTGCCAAAAAGTGATCTTTTGTTGTTCAAATTGATTCAAATGTGTTTTATTCTCTTCAACTATGTTTGAACAACCTTAGGAAATCTTATTTTCAAAAATTGCAGCTTTCAAAAATTCAGATTCACAGCATCTTAAGTCCAAACTTGTTGTAAAATGAGCACAATCTAAGGGGGAGCATTGTTAATCTTTTCTGACCTTTAATATCTCTCTTAGAAGTTTTCTTAATGCTTAAATGCTATATCTTCTATCCTAGTTGTTGGAAGGAAGGAGGTAAATGGAGGTTGGCTGGGCCATAGGCTCATATCGAGCCATTCATATGTCAAAGTGCTAAATTGAGTATTATTTATCATTGACATCAATGCTTTTTTGTACTACAATGTTTAAATCCATCACATTTTGCATCAAAGTTTGTCATCATCAAAAAGGGGGGATTGTTATCCCAAAAGGCAAATCATGTAGTTTTGATTAGTTTTGATTAATGACAAACATTGATATGGACTAATTCATAAGCTATTTGTGTGATATGATTTTTGAATTAAGAAGCAAAGTGTTATCATTTCCTTGAAGCTAAAAGTGCTAAGGACAACTCTAATATGCTCAAGGATCAAGAATATAGAGCATGTCCTATAGATAGAAGGCTTTGACGACTCTAGTGTATATTCTTATAAATAGGTATATTCTTATAAACCCTACACTTCTTGTTTCTTAGAATCTATTGAATACATAAGAGAGCACAAAACTTGTTTTTGAATCTTAAATTTTAATGATCAAGTGCTTTAGTAACGGTTTTTGAGTTTAAAAGATTTTATATGACTTATCTATTGATGCAAAATGATTTCAAACTTATTGAGGTTGATTTTCAAATGTTTTGACAAAGTTTGATCAGTTTGGGCGCAAGTTTAAACGTCTAAACTGTGAAAATGACTACTGTTTTTCCAGAGAAATTCAGACGAAAGTTCGGACGCAAGAGGCAAAGTTCGGACATCCGAACTTTCCCGGATAACATGTCACAGTGATGTTCGGACGAAAGTTCGAACGCAGAGGATCAAGTTCGGACATCCGAACTCCTCTGAAACTAGTCTTTACTAGCCATTTTATGTCTGTTAGAACTAATTTTTAAAATCTATAAAAGTCATAAACTCTAAATTTTTTATAACTTTTGAACACTTGAGAAATCCTAACATTCTAAAATCATTTGAAATCCTTAGAGCTCTCTTTTGTTTTGTGCTTTCAATTGATCATTCGAGATTCCAAAGGCAACAAGGTGAAACGGTGCTAACTTGTGTAATCAGCTACCAAGAAGTGGTAATATTTCATCCAATCTCTATTTAATTTTGTTACCTACTAGCTCAATACAAGGTTATCTTGTAACATAAAATCCTTTTGGTAAGGGAGATCCTTGAGGCGTTGATTCAAGGTTGTTTTTAGATATAAAATCCTAGTGGTAGGGTGAACCTTGTTAGTAGCATTACAAAAGAGGTTGTAGGTGTAAAATCTTTGTAGGGGTGAGCCTCTTGTGTAATTGTTTTGAATTTGAACATACAGTGGATTTGTTAAAATACTTGAGTGTGGACTAAAGGTAGTGGGTGTAGATTTTGAAGAAGATTGAACCATTATAAATTTCTTGTGTCCTTTGTCCTTCATTGCATATTGCTTTGTCATTGTGTTTATCACATTTACATTGAAGCAATTAAATATAATCTTTCCAAATCAAGTTTATAAAACAGAAAAAGGTTTAAAAAATTAGCCAAAGACCTAATTCACTCCCCCTCTTAGGAGTAGATGTGCATGTATAAAGGTTTTCATAAATATTGATGATTCATTTTCTGCAAGATAATGAAAATCTCTATATGAATAAAATTGCTCCTCCAATAGTACATTTATAATTACAATGTTGTTTCTTCGTTTTGTTTTGAAGTGCACCATTGTTAATTTATATACCTCAACGTCAGAGGGAGTAAATAAAGTTTCTTACTCTCATAGGTGGATATTTATTTTGCAAATTTTGGCAAAAGGATGTATGTGACTTTTGAGTAATTTTATTTTGAATGCCAACTATAGGGGTCTTAATTGTAATTTGTTGTGTTATTTGCATAGAGATTCATAAAGGTTTGTAAAGAGCATTTTACCAATGTTCACGTGACACAACTTGTGGTATTCTTATAAAGTTATATAAAATGCTGCTCATTAATCATGCTTGTCACATTTAAGATAATTATCTATTTGCTACAATATATTGAGATAAAGGTAAATCCAAGGATGCTACGATGGTATCACATGCATATAATTTGGCATATTGTATGTCAATTTTGCTTTTAGCCAAATTTATATTATTCAACTTTATTGTTCATTTTGAACAATTTATTTCAATAGTTAAATAAGCAACCCGACATAAAGTTTCTTTATCAGTTTGAAGCAAGTAGCTATGCGTATAAAGTTAGAGTTGAAACTTTAGTTTGCAGCTGATTTATTACTCAACTCTTGTAACTCAATTACTAGCACATAAAAGTACTGCTAACTAACATTGTCTGTCTAGACATTTGAGTAATTTTGCTCACATGACAGTGCACATAAAGTTAATGTATAATGTTGTGATCCTTAAGGTTAGACATTGAATGACTTATATTAAGTTCATTTGTAAAGTTTAGGGGTTTGATTAGAAGAAGTTTTATATTGTAAAGAGTGGAACAAAGTTTTCAACAAAATAACATAACCTCTATGATTCTTGTATTATATTTTCTGATTAAGTAATCGTTACTTAAATATTGCAATAGAGTGATTGTAAAGTGTTTCTTAGCTATATTTGGGTTTTTCAATCACTCATATAAGCATTTACCTAATTATAACTTGTGGGCCATATTGAAGAATGTAAGAATTTGGTCTTCATTAAATGACCTTAATGTGGTCCAAATATTATTAGTTAGCATATTTTTTCTATTTAAGTAAATCATGTAAATATTAATAAATGTATGATTTGTTATGATTTTAGAAAATAATTCGGACGTTTCCTTTATGGAAGGAAACTCTAATTGGTATTTACCATATGAGTGTCCTTACCTAGCTATATCAAGCATGTGTAACACTATCAGTTAAAGAGTTTTTTAACGTTGATAAGCATAAGTTAGAAGATTTCATACAAAACAACTCAGAGACCGATAATTCAAGACAATCTAAATCAATGTATTATCTTTATGCAATTACTTGAACAATCTTAAATAAAGGTATGCTTTTAATTTTTTCACTGAGGGCCATATTTCGATTCATGTCTATATTAAATTTCTTTCATGTATACATTTAGTTATTTTCCACTCACCAAATGTTAAGGTTTTTGCTGCTATGGCTTGGAGAAGTGAATTGAGGTGAAATAAAAAGAGAAAGAGGAGGACAACAATAACTCCTTTATTAGACATGTTACCTTCTTGAGTCCAAAAATATTATAGTGAAAACATGGAGATTGAATCCATTATATTAGTGTCCTGATGCTTAATTTTCTGCAACCACGTAAAAAATCCGATACGAATAACGAGTAAAATGAAATCAAGCGATTCCTCCCATTAACCCATCAAAGTAGTTATAGCTTTCACTCCGATTATGTAATAATTAGCCGATCTGAGAGAGGAATTTCAGACCTCAAACTACTAATTTGAAGATAATAAGATAAGATTCTTCACAAAGTTAGGTGGCCGATATGGACAATATGCTTTGCGTCGGTTCTAATGTACATGCAATCTAGTGAGAAGTGCCTCATATTTAGATAAAACGATTTGATAGATTCTCCTTTCACACGTCAATAATTAGCACCAGCTTGTTAATTTTAAAAATTGCCACCCAACCCACGGTCTAGGACGGGCGTTTGCTGCATTGATTGTCAATTTCACGACCGACTTGGAAAGTGATCAATATTAGTTGCGTTGCAGGACCGCTGCTTATGCCGATTAATACAATACACTGCTAGAATTTGATATAGTTTGAATTTAATTTTTTTTTAATTTTATAAGAGTAGATTGTTTGAAAGAAAACAAGTATGATATAAAATGAAAATTTTGCATTGAGTTTTAAATTGAAGCTCAATGCAAGTAGAAGAATTTGGCTAAACTGGAAAAAACTATAATTTATTGAGAAAATTATTATTTTTCTAAACAAAGAAGTTATGGCTATGGAATGCAACCTTAGTTTAAATATTTTTTGGTATTTGTCTTCTAATTTGCAATCTTGGGAATATTTTGAAAATAGTATTTCTCATATTGACCATAATTATGAAACTGGAAAAAGGGGAAAAAAAGCTTGAAATGGTTTAGCAATCTAATTCTTGAAATGATTAAGCAATATAAAATGAATTTGTAACTCCATCAAAAAGAAAAATACAAAAGCCTATATATCACGCATGAAACTCTCAAAAAAACAAGAACACCTCATAAGGCAAGATGACTATCACATCAATGTTTGCCTCCGACCTTTAGTTTTGATTTGCGGTCAATGATGCATTAATTCCACAACTAAACACACAAAGACTCTACACTTTTCGTGCCAGAAAGCGAAAATTGACTTCACCGAAGAGAAAAGTAAGTAACACAGTTTGATCTCTTATAATTTTCGTGCCTTTGGTTAGCAATTTTGAATTTCAAGAATTGAAAAAGCATATTCACGGACATGCCTTATTGAACAGATGCAGTTACTCAACTAATGTCATACGTCACTTGTTACACATGAAATATCGGTGAAAATTATATATATAAAATATAATATAGTAGAGAATTATAATTACTATCAAATGAAAAATAAGTATAATAAAGAAAAAAATTCTTACAATAAGTACGAATCAGACTCCAAACCTTACCTTTTGACTAGAAGGCTTTAACTCTTACCATTTGGGGAAAAACTCATGGCCATCTCTTTCAAAATACTTATTAATTTAAAGACAAAATTTACAAATTAATGATTGGTTGAAATTCATAAAAAAGTCAATTCATGACAATCACCTAAGTAATTATATTTAATAAGTGTAATAAATAAAAATAATAAATTACCAAATAATTTAAGGAGAAAATTAGAATCAGAGTAATAATTTCCCAATCCCTTTCCAAAAACTTATCAATTTTCTTCAAATTTTCTCATTTAAAAATATTTGTCAATCTCGTCAATTTATGATATATCTATTACTCCCCCTACCACTAATGCATGTACAAAATAGACCTTGTTCTCATCCAATATTTCTGATTGTTCTTTTGTAACTTCAGGAACGTCGTTCCAATTTTATCTTCATTCTCTATTGATTCATCAAACAATTAGATTTATTGGCTTCAAGTAAATTGAATTTCTAATTTCAATGAGAATACTCTTAATACAAAAAGTGTCATAAGAGCATTGTGTTCAAAGTTTGAAGTTTTGAGATTGAATATTAATGCCAAACGTTTTCACTTTGCATTATCTTCCTTATAGTTTGAGATGGACTAGCGGCAATTATTTTATAGATCCATTTTAGAAACATTTTATTATTTTATCTCTATTTAGTTGCTCTTCGTAGTGACACGTTAACCCTGTAAACCCTAAGTAGCTAGTGGTTTTTAGAAAGAAGTATCAATTTCTCGGCTTCCTAAACTAAGCTAAACCATCACCCAAATAATAAGCGATGTTTACAAGCATCACAAGAGGTAAAAAACAATAAATATATGTTCCAATTCGTCTCCAAAAAATGACGGAAATTTATCACAAAGTTCTATCCCTTAACTTTAGAACAGATCTATGTATACGTTAGAGAATGATTTGGGACAAATACTACTTGAATAATTTATTTTTATTTAAATTAAATTATTAAGGACATTTGTCACATATCTGTCAAAAGTTTTGGAACAAATTTGGAACAGAGAATTCAAATTAATGTATGTCCCTATATTAGGAATGGATTTAGAACAAATGGTATTACTGGATTCCAAAAAAATAAATAAATTATATAAAAAAATCGTTCCAAAGTTTTGACAAATTTAGGACGATTGTCCTTATAGAATTAAATTAAGAAAAAATTATTAATTTATGAATCATCCGTCCCAAAACTATCCTAAAATTAGGGACGGATTTGAAACAGATCACCTTACTTGTTTAATTAAATTTTTATTGTCTATTATATTCTAGTATTTTATTTTCTAGCATATTAATAATTTTAGGTATTAATTTATTTTTCAAATTTTACAAAGAAATTTGTAGAGAGGAGTGAGAGAGAAAGTTTTTAGAAAGAGAAAGTATAGGGAAATTATTTGTTTGAGGTATAGTAAACAGAAACCTTGGAAAAATTTATAAAAAAAAAACAGTGCTACGTTTAGTAAGATGTTTGTGGAATTTAGCAATCCTCTACACATTTTTGTTTTAAAAATGATACTTTGAAAAAATAAAGTATACTTAATATTAACAAAAGTACTAATCATGTTATGTAACTCCTTAAAGATATCGTTAATTCAATAAAATTTTGATTTTAAGTGCATTTTTATCCCTATGATGACTTATAACATATTTTAGGTTTATTTTTTTATATTTTAATGTTATGATCACTTAAAACATATTTTAAGTGCACATTGTCCCCATGTTATGATCAGATTAGTGCAGTAGGAGAGAGAATATTTAATATAAAACCAATAAGTCCATTCAACTGATCAAGCAATGATTTCAAGAGCATATTTTCTTTCTGGGACCTGCAAAGACCGGTTGAACTCCTTGCCATTTCAGTGACCAAAAAATGAAAAGAAAAAGATGATTCCTAGACATTCCAAATGAAGCAGTCAATTTATTTGGTCAAACGATTAATTACGCTTAAAAAATCATAGACTTTTTGAATTTAATTTCCTTAAAATTCATCGGTATTTTCAGACCAAGTGGCCAATATAAAGGCCCAACCATATGTACCCCTTTATCTTCCATTGCCCTTGAAACAACATGGGGAACAAGATTATTCTTGCCCTTCTCTGTTTCTTCTTACTCTCAGCTCAGCCCGCTACATCCCATCGGCTGCTGCAGTGGATAGCCTGTAAGTTCTTCCACAACAGGGGCCAATCCGCTTAAAATTTTCTAGTGATTACATCTTTTAATTATGATTGTATCTTTCATTGTATCTTAAGTGTAGTAGTTTTTTTTTTTGCAATAAAAATCAAACAACAAGATTCTAAAATCCTTGTTTTACCACTAACTTCAAACTTACCGATTTTGTTGACAACGTTGTCTTGCGGTAATGCAGGTAGGAATCATGGTGACAGATCGGAACTTGCCGAAGATGCCCATCGTGTTTCGGTCCAGAACGTGGTAATGTTAATGAGAGGGTGCCTCCCAAAACGTGAAAATATGAAGAGATCAGACCGCATAGACATTGTTTCTTTGAGAATGTGGAAACTTGCTTCGGTTGATATTATTACTTTGGGCATTTCTCTGTTATGGTTTTGGGCATGAATTGTAAGGTAAATTTTAGCCTGCAGAATGGATAAGATACAAGCTATATCCTAAATGTCTTACTGATCAAATTCATACATCATGTAATGTCTTAAATTAATGTAAAAGTTCACTAGCTTTATTTTCCACTCCTTTTCATGGAAAAGGATATTCTTACGTTAAAAATAAAAAGAAATTAATAGTTATCACTATTCATTGAACCAAACTTGGCAGAGTCTAACCGAGCACGAATTAAAAAATGCAACAATTGGGCACCTTATGAGCTATGATCCACACAATTAACGTGAAACAAATGCCCACAATCTGGCAATTTTCCTTTTCTATTGCTAATGATAGCAGTGACGACAGATTCATATGGCGGTGATGAGGAAAAACTGAAGGAGGCTAAGAGCTACGAAGGGTATAAAAAGATAAACAGGCATAATAATGCATTTAAAAACAACAAAGAGCAGTTTTTGGGTGCTACATTTCGTACTGGCTTTTGGACGTCTATTGATATTAGTGCATACCAGGCGACCACCACTACCAGTCTAGCTATGTGACGTGATATCTGTTGATTTTAGTGCACAAACGGAGCCACAACTGCAGAAGTAGAGGCAATGGCACCAGGCGGAAAGACGATGATTACCCTATTTATTTATCGCAGGAGCAAGATGATGAGTACTTTACATGGGTGGTCCTCTTACCAATTTGACCTTCTGTGAGGTACACAAGGGGGTATTGACTGGAAATCAATTGAACAATCTATTTATCCTCAAAAAAGGGTCACAAGAGTAGGGCGGGCATGTTACATACTGGAGAGTCTGGCGGAGCTTGGTGGTAGAATTACTAAGGTTCATGTAAAATGTTGGAGGACAATAAAAGCTGAAAAGAACTTGGTGGACCAAAACGTGACGAGCCCCTACTTTCAAAACTAACAGGCCGCTTGCCTTAATTTTTTAATATTGATAAGGACAATTAACACTCATAGAAGTAGCATCTGCTTGAGGTGTGCTGTTTCCTAGCCACCGTTTGCTGAGAAGAATGGTAGGGGAACCATATTTGATAGCACGTAAAACATTAAGGAATCATATTGATTAAAAAGAAACTTTGAGGACCCTTCAAGTGGCGCACTAGATGGAACTAGGCAGTGCCGCTTGAACTCAGGATCTCAGTAATCCTAGTTTTAGGCGATGCCGCTTGGTCCAAAAAATGGGTAAGTGCAACTTTTTTTCATTCAATTTCATTCTAATTGCGTAAAATCTTCTTTCTTTCTTCTTTACACTTCAAATCTTTGATAAACTCGCCTAAAATAAAGAAAATATGAAGGGACTGTCAATAGCGGCTGCCAGGTAGCTTCGTTCTCCTAATGCCTTTAGCAAGGGTCCTAATAAATCCATCCCTCACTGCACAAATAGAATCGGATTGTCAAGAGATTGATATTCCGTGGCTGGCAAATGGTGCATATTAGAGTGGAGTTGTCATTTATTGCAATGCGTGACTAAGATTTTTGTATCTTCCTCCATACTGGGCAAAAAATATCCATATCTCATGATTTTTCGTACTAAAATTCAAACTCCAAATGGCTTCATGTACTTCGCTTAAAGCATAGTCTCCAGCTTCTAGGGTAACATATTTCATCATAGGCCAAGAATAAGATCCTTTGTACAATATCCCATTGAGTATAGTGTATCTAGAAGCCGTGGTCTTGATTTTTCATGCTTCATGTGCATCTTCGTGCAATATTCTTGATATAATGTAATTAATAATCAAGAGTCATCCAAGTATCACCATGACTAGTGTTCATGATTTCTTCTTCGATGGCACCCAACCTTTTCAAATTTAGGAAATTGAAATTCACTAACTAAAGCATGGACAACTTGCAATTATTTCTCATGTTTTCCTCTCAGACTTCGAATGATCCCGTGAAGTGTCCAAATGCGATTTGTGAATCTTCTCTAACAACCAAGTGTTGGATGGCAAGGTGTCAGGCGAGGTAGAGACCTGCAATTAAGGCTTTGTACTCAACATCATTATTCCTTTCCATTCGGGTTTTTCAGGATTGTCCCAGCTCTGCCAGTTTTAGTGGAAATGGACCCATCGACGTATAATATCACCACCAGTTTAAAATTAAATTGAATTGACGGACATCTAATTTTAAATAAAAAAAAAACTCATTTTTGAAGTATAAAGTTGAAGGTGAAAATCCTCAAACTGAGAACACTATGGCACATAACGAAAATGCAAGGCCAAGGACAATGAGAGACTATGCACGACCTTCTTTAACCGGAGTGGAGTCAAGTATTGACCGGCCAAGAGTTGAAGCTAAAAATTTTGAGATCAAGCCAAATATCATCCAAATCGTTCAAAAATTGGTAGAATTTGATGGTTTACCAGACGAAGACCCGAATGCTCATATTGCAAACTTCTTGGAGATATGTGATACTTTCAAAATTAATGAGGCTTCCGAAGATGCCATCCGCCTTCAATTATTTCCATTTTCATTGAGATATCGGGCTAAGTCATGGTTGAAATCACTTCCACTGGGATCTATTACTACATGGAACAATCTTACTGAGAAGTTCCTAGCTAAATATTTTTCTCCGGCAAGGACGGAAAAGTTAAGAAATGACATCTTCTCTTTTCAACAAATGGAGAGCGAAAGATTATATGATTTTTGGGAGAGATGGAAGGAGCTCTTGAGGAAATGTCCACATCATGGTCTAGATTTGGGGCTGCAAATGCAAACATTCCATAGTGGATTAAATTTCCCTTCCAAGCAACTCATTGATGCTTCTTCGGGAGGTACCACTAGTTTGAAGACACCTGAAAAGTTACAAGACCTCATTGAAAACATTGCCATGAACAACTACCAATGGGGGAATTCAAGACCGAAAGCCAAGCCTAGTGGAATACACAATGTAGACATGATGACGGCTTTGGAGGCTAAATTTAATGCGCTAACCAAGAAGATTGAGAATTGAGTTTGTCACCTCAAACCTCCCAAGTGATGTTGGCTTGTAATTTTTGCGGAGGTGGTCATCCAAATCATGAGTGCCAAACCATGGAAACTTCTAATGCATTCAACGAAGCATGTGGATTTCCTTGGAGGAGGAAGGCAACCCAACAATCCTTATAGTAAAACTTATAATCCGGGGTGGCGGAATCATCCAAAGTTCTCATGGAGCAACAAAGGGCAACAAAGATTGTTTCATCCTCCCGGCTTCCAAGTTTTATCAAACTCTCGACCCCAAACATCTCTTCCTTATCAACATCAACCCCCTCCACTTCTTCAACAACCGGAGAAGCCTAGCCTTGAAGAATTAATGACAAAGTTCATTGAGACTATTGAAACCCAGTTCCAAAATCAAGAAACATCCCTGAGGAACCAACGGGCTTCTATTCACAATTTGAAAAATCAAATAGGTCAATTGGCAAAGCTCGTTTCGAAAAGGCAAGTTGGAACCCTTCCAAGCAATACCAAGCTGAATCCTAGGAAAAATGCTAAAGCCATTACCTCTAGAAGTGGGAAGGAATTGGAGATTCCAAAGCAGAAGGTGCAAGAAAAGGAAAAAAGGAAAATAGTTGAACCAGTGTATGTTGATGATGAAGAAAAGATTGAGAAGAAAGAAGCACAAAAGAAAAATGAAGTTCCAGAATACAAGCCAAAAATCCCATATCCTACCCGACTTCAAGAAGAGAAAAAAGATGAACAATTTGGTAAGTTTCTTGAACTTTTAAAGCAATTGCATATCAACTTACCATTTGTTGAAGCTCTTTTACAGATGCCAAGATATGCTAAATTCTTAAAGGAGATCCTTTCCAAGAAAAGAAAGCTGGAGGAGTTCTCAATGGTGATATAGAATGAGGAGTGTTCAGCCATTCTTCAGAACAAGAACAAGCTACCCCAAAAGCTAAAGGATCCAGGGAGTTTCACTATCCCTTGTACTATTGGTAGTTTGTCAATTGGTAAAGCATTAGCAGATTTAGGAGCTAGTATTAATTTGTTGCCATATGAAATGTTTAAAAAGTGGGGATTGAGTGAACCTAAACCAACTAGGATGAGCATTCAATTGATAGATAGATCGGTGAAGTATCCTAGGGTAATTATTGAAGATGTACTTGTGCAAGTTGATAAATTCATATTTCTTATTGATTCTGTGATACTGGACATAAATGAGGATGTGGAGGTGCCTTTAATTTTAGGGAGACCTTTTCTAGCTACCACTAAGGCCAATATAGATGTATGTGAAGGGAAGTTGACCCTTAGGGTAGAGGAAGAGGAAGTTATTTTTAAGGTTCCTGAGGCTATAATTATTCTCTTGATCATGATGATTATTGTTTTACAATAGATGTTATTGATGACCTTGTCTCCAACCATGTGCAGGGATTATTAAATGATGATCCTTTGGAGATATCCTTGTTTCAAGATGAAGATGTACTTGTGCAAGTTGATAAATTCATATTTCTTGTTAATTTTGTGATACTTGACATGAGTGAGGATGTGGAGGTACCTTTAATTTTAGGGAGACCTTTTCTAGCTACCAGTAAGGCCAATATAAATGTATGTGAAGGGAAGTATCCTAGGGTAATTATTGAAGATGTACTTGTGCAAGTTGATAAATTCATATTTCTTGTTGATTTTGTGATACTTGACATGAGT
This sequence comes from Rauvolfia tetraphylla, assembly GCA_030512225.1. Taxonomy (NCBI): domain Eukaryota; kingdom Viridiplantae; phylum Streptophyta; class Magnoliopsida; order Gentianales; family Apocynaceae; genus Rauvolfia; species Rauvolfia tetraphylla. The sequence continues at coordinate 2,436,366 of JAJQKT010000053.1, forward strand.
GAGGATGTGGAGGTGCCTTTAATTTTAGGGAGACCTTTTCTAGCTACCACTAAGGCCAATATAGATGTATGTGATGGTAAGTTGACCCTTAGAGTAGGGGAAGAGGAAGTTATTTTTAAGGTTCCTGAGGCTATGAATTATTATCTTGATCATGATGATTATTGTTTTAGAATAGATGTTATTGATGACCTTGTCTCCAACCATATGCAGGGATTATTAAATGATGATCCTTTGGAGATATCCTTGTTTCAAGATGAAGAAGCAAAGAAGGGGTATTATGAGATTCACAACTGAAGGGATGGAGTTTGAGAAAATTGAGAGGGAAAAAAGGAGTAGAATGAAGTCTTCCATTGAGGACCCCCCGAGCTAGAGTTGAAAAAAGTTGCCTGGGATCATTTGGAGTATGTTTTCTTAGCAGATAATTCTAACCTTCCAGTGATCATTGCAATCGATTTGCAAGAAGAGCAGAAAGAAGAGCTCATAAAGGTGCTAAAGAAGCATACAAAGGCAATGGCATGGAAGATCTCTGACATCAATGGTATTATTCCTTCATTTTGCACCCACAAAATATTGATGGAAGAAGACTTCAAACTGGTGGTGCAACCCCAAAGAAGGCTGAACCCAAACATGAAAGAAGTGGTCAATGCGGAGGTAATCAAGCTTCATGATACAGGTCTTAGATATCCCATCTCGGATAGTCCGTGGGTGAGTCCCATCCAAGTAGTTCCCAGGAAATGAGGGATGACCGTGGTGCCTAATGAGAAAAATTATTTGATTCTGATGAGGACCGTGACGGGATGGAGGGTATGCATAGATTATCGGAAGCTTAATGATGCCACTTGGAAGGATCACTTCCCACTACCTTTCATTGATCAAATGCTTGAGAGACTTGCTGATAATAGGTACTATTGTTTTCTTAATGGTTTTTCAGAATATTTCCAAATTCCAATAGCCTCGAAAGATCAAGAGAAAACTACATTTACCTGTCCTTATGATAGCCGTCGCATGCCATTTGGTCTATGTAACGCTCTTGCAACTTTTCAAAGGTGCATGTTAGCTATTTTTGAAGGTCTAGTAGAGGATATTATGGAGGTCTTTATGGATGATTTCCCTATCGTTGGTGATTCTTTTGAGTTTTATTCGAAAAATCTTGAAAAATTTTTCAAAGATGTGAGGAAACCAATTTGGTTTTGAATCAGGGAAAATATCATTTTATGGTTAAAGAGTAGGGCACAAGATCTCTAGTAGAGGCATAGAGGTTGATAGAGCTAAAGTAGAAACCATAGAGAAATTGCCACCACCTACTTCGGTAAAAGCAATTAGGAGTTTTCTTGGTCATGCAGGGTTCTATAGAAGGTTTATAAAGTATTTTTCAAAAATTACTAAACCTCTTACGAATTTGCTTGAAAAAGATGCCCCCTTTGTGTTTGATGATACATGCTTGATTGCTTTCAATGTGTTAAACCGAAAACTAATTGATTCTCCCATATTGGTTGCCCCCGATTGGTCCATTCCCTTTGAACTAATGTACAATGCAGGTGACTTTGCAGTAAGGGCAGTGCTTGGACAAAGACGAGAAAGGCATTTTCTACCGATATACTATGCAAGCAAGACCTTGACGAAAGCACAAGAAAACTACACCACAACCGAGAAGGCGCTACTTGCGATATTTTTACTTTTGATAAATTTCTTCCCTATCTTGTTTTGTCTAAAGTCATTGTTTATAGAGACCATTAGGCACTCAAATATCTTTTTAACAAGAATGATGCAAAGCCTAGACTAGTTAGGTGGGTACTTTTATTGCAAGAATTTGATTTGGAGATAAGAGACAAAAGGGGAGCAGAAAATCTTGCCGTCGATCATCTATCATGGTTGGAGAACCCATATTTGGAGCAATTGAATGAGGAAGACATCAATGATATGTTCCCCGATGAGAGGCTATACTCGGTTATAGGTAATAGTGATCACACTCCTTGGTTTGCAGATTATGCTAATTATATTGTGGGTCAGATCATACCAAAAGACTTAACCTCTGAACAAAAGATCTGGCTAGTGAGATGTGTGCAGATCAAATCATAAGGAGATGTGTAGCCTATCCTGAGAACATGGACATATTAGAGCATTGCCATAAAGGCCAGGCTGCTGGTCATTATCAAACCAATAGGACCGTAAGAAAGGTACTTGAGTCAGGATTCTATTGACCTACTTTGTTTAAAGATGCCCAAAGGTATGTGGAATACTTGACATTTGCCAATGGATAGGTAATATCTCAAAAAGGCATGAAATGCCCCTCCCTACATTTCAAGTATGTGAAGTCTTTGATTGTTGGGGTATTGATTTCATGGTCCTTTTCCAAACTCTTTTGGTAATGCATACATCATTGTCGCAGTAGATTATGTCTCTAGATGGGTGGAAGCCCAAGCTTTGGTAATGCTAGAGTAGTTGTGTTAAATTATTAAAAAATTTGTTGACTCACTTTGGCATTCCTAGATCTATAATTAGTTATAGGGGAACTCATTTTTGTAACCAACAACTTGAGAAGGTCTTGCTTTGATTAGGTGTTACTCACAAGATGGAGACCCCTTATCATCCTCAGACTAGTGGTCAAGTAGAAGTTGTTAATAGAGAAATCAAAAGAATTTTGGAAAATATTGTTGAACATACTAGGAAGGATTGGAGTGTCAATCTTGATGATGCTTTGTGAGCATATAGGACTGCATACAAGACCCTCATCGAGTTTACTCCATATAGATTAGTCTATGGGAAGTCTTGTAATTTACCAATTGAGGTTGAACATAAAGCATATTGGGCTATTAAGTTGATTAATTTTGATCTTGATCTTTCTGGAAAGAACAAAATGCTCCAAATTAATGAACTTGATGAATGAAGGAGAGATGCCTACAAGAACTCACTAATCGACAAGGAAAAGTTGAAGAAATGGCATGACAAGCGCATATTGTCGAACCGGGAATTTAAGGAGGGAGATCAAGTACTATAGTTTAACTCTCGGTTGAGGCTTTTTCCTGAAAAGTTCAAATCGCGATGGTCTAGACCGTTTGCAGTACACAAAGTTTACCCTTATGGTGTGGTAGAAGTTGCACATCTGGATAAGGGAATTTTGAAGGTTAACGGCCACCGCCTCAAACACTATCATGGAGGAGCTCCTATAGAACTTGAAAAAATCTCTTTAATCCTCCATGATCCAGAAGATAAGTTACTTTTCATATATATATTTTTATTTTATTTGTACATAATTTTGTTTAATGTGGTTTTAAGTTTGAAAATTTTAATTAACTTGAATTGTGAAGTGTTTTATAATGTGTTGTTTTGTGTGATTTTGTATGTTTGTACACAAGCATTTTGTTATATTTTGGTGTTGAATTTGTAGTTGAGTGTTATTAAAAAAAACACAAAATGACGCATCTTCACTGTACCGTTTCAATCCAGTTCTGCAGATTGGATTAAAACGGCGCCGCTTGGTGTGGACCAAACGGCGCCGTTTTACTGTTCATTAAAAAAAAGAGAAACTGAGAGCAGCATTTCTTTTTCCCCCAAAATCTTTCTTTTCTCTTACTCTTTCACCCTTCCTCTATATTTTTTTCTCTCGTTTCTCTTTTTCTCTCGATTCTCTAATTCCCAACGTCCCTAAATTTTTTCCTTTGATCCAACAACATCTTTACACTTCTATTTTTTGAAGATTCTTCTTCTTGGGCCAGCTTTGGAGTTTCCAGGTGCAAGAGCTTTCAAGAACTCAACTAGAACTTGTTTGTTTCTCTCACATTTTCTCTTGAAATCTTGATTTTTCTTGTTTTATGGTTAAATGCTTTATTTTTAATGATATAAATTGTGATTGTTGTGTTAATTTGATTGTTTGTTGGCTATAATTCTTCCCCATTTTTGTTGGTTCTTTCTTACTTTCTTCTATGTCTACCATGTGTTTGATGAAATGCCACAATGAAACTTACTTGTTAAATTTGTGATTTTCTTTACTACTTTGCATTCCATTAGCTTAGTATAGGCTTCTTTCTTTAATTTCATAGTTAGTTTATTTAATTTTGTTACTCAGCGTAGTTAAGAGTTAATTAGCATTTGTTTTAAATTTTAGTGATGATTGTTGTTAACCCTAAGGCAAATCATGTAGGTTTGATTAGTTTTGATTAATGACAAACATTGATAAGGACTAATATGCTTGTATGTTGTGTGATAGGATTTTTGGATTGAGAAGGAAGCAAGTCTCATTGCCTTGGAGATAGCAATGCAAGAACAACTCTAAGATGTCAAAGTGATTGAAGATTGAAGAGTTTGTTCAAGATGAATGAAGGCTTCGAAGACATGAAGTGTAGGTTACATGTGGTTAATAGGTAAACTTTGTAAACCCTACACTCTTAAGCCTTGGAATCTATGAGTTGCAATTGAGAGCACAAAACTTGATTTAAATGGTTTCAATGATTTTTAGCTTACCTGAGTTATCAACTTTTCATCAATCATTTTTGCACTTAAAAGGTCTTTAATGACTTATCTTTTAGGCTAGAATATTTTTCAACTTGTTTGAATTGATTTGAATATGTTTTGACAAAGTTTGAAAAATTCGGATGAAAGTTTGAATGCATAAGAGTGAGTAAAATCTTAATGATCAAATGTTTTGGTAACAGTTTTTGAGTTCAAAAGAGTTTGTATGATATATCTTTTGATCCTAAATGATTCCAAACATTTTGAGATTCATTTTCAAATGTTTTCACAATATTTGAAAGTTTGGACGCAAGTTCGGACGTCCAAACTGTGACATGGTTACTATTTTTCCAGAGAACTTCGGATGAATGTTCGGATGGATGAGCCAAAGTTCGGACGTCCGAACTTTGCCAGACAACATGTCACAGAAAAGTTCGGACGAAAGTTCCGACGCAGAGAAGAAAGTTCGGACGTCCGAAATTCCCTGAAACTAGCCGTTACTAGCCGTTTTATGGCCGTTTGAACTGATTTTCAAATTCTATAAAAGCCATAAACTCCAGATTTTTTAGTAGAACTTTGAACAAAAGAAATCCTTGAAGCTCTAACTTGTTTTACATCAAAATTATTTGAAAAGCTCTCAAATTGCCTTGTTCTCAAAGGTGTAAATTCAAGATTCCAAAGCAAAGGTGATGTGGTGCTAGATATTATATTCATCCACCAAGAAGTGTTGGTAACATCCAAACTTTATCTTTATATTATTGTTGTGATTGATACAAGGTTATCTTGTAACGTAAAATCTTTTTGGTAAGGGTGAGCCATAGACTAGATTAATCAAGGTTGTAGTGTAAAATCCATGTGTGGATGAACTTTGATTAGATTGGCCTTTAGGTTGTTTTTAGATATAAAATCCTTGTCTAAGGGTGAGCCTTATTTGTAGAATTGCAATAAAGGTTGTGAGAGTAAAACCATTGTGTGGTGAGCGTCTTATGTAATTGTTGAAATTGAACATATAGTAGATTGGTTGAAATTCTTGAGTGTGGACTCAAGGTAGTGGATGTAGATCTTGGAGAGATCGAACCACTATAAATTATGTGTTCATTTTCTTATAGCTTTACTTGTTTACATGCTTGTGTTATTATTATTTGTTCATAGTTGTTGATTGATTGGTTGTGGTCTTATTTTTTGATGATCTTGTCTTAACCATCAAAACACATACAAACTTGAAGTTTTTGAATTTAAAGAAGAGCTTTTATTAATGCAAAGAATTTGCAAATAGGGAAAAGATTTTGATAATTAGCCAAAGACCTAATTCACCCCCCTCTTGGGTCTTTCAATTGGAATCAGAGCGAGGTCTTCTTTTTAAGGTCTAGCAACCTAGAAGTAAAGATCATATGGCTAGTTTATCAAATTTGCCTTCTATGGAAGGTTCCTCCACTAATAGACCTCCATTGTTTGATGGTTCCAATTATACTTTTTGGAAGTCTAAGATTGAGATATACATTTGTTCTATTAACGATGAATTGTTGAATATTATTGAGAAAGGTCCCTATGTGCCATTGAGATTGAAAGCCGATGGAGTTACAAGGGAACCAAAGCCCATGGAGGAGTATGATGAGAGCGATTCCAGAAAGATGACATTAAACTACCAAGCAATGAACATTCTTTGTTGTGCGTTGGTCATCAATGAATACAATAGAGTGATGGAATGTGATTCCTCTCATGAAATGTGGAAGCTACTTCAAGTCACTGATGAAGAAGAAAGAGCCAATGTGTGCTAAATGGCAATGGAAAATGAGGTACAACCTACTCCATCTACCTCTACTTCTTATGATGATGATATTGATGATCCTAGTGAATTACTTGTTGAGATATATGGAGAATTAAAAAAGGCTTCGAAAATTCAAAATTAATGAGTTATTGAATGAAAATTCAAATTTTTTTTGTGGGAACAAAAAACTTCTTGAATCTATTGATTGTTTGAATATTGAAAAAGAAGTTTTAAATGTCTCTTTACAAAACAAGTCCCTTGAAAATAAGATTCTTTGTGATAAGATCTTGTCTCTTGAAAGAATACTTGTTGATCATGAGACTTTGAAAAAGAAGGTTGATGAGCTTACATCATGTGTAGAAAAATTTACAAAAGGAAGGGACAATTTTGATCAAATTCTTAGAGCTCAAAGATCTCCTCTTGTCAAAAATGGTATTGGTTATAATTATGTAAACAATATGCGTAAATATAACAACTTCTTTGTTAGAGCTACTTCTACTTCCATGCATCATACTTGTTGTACTTATTGTGGAAAACATGGACATAAAGCTACCAAATGTTATGTTAAAAGAAAAGTAGAGAATTGTGTAAAAACCATTTGGAGAGTTAAGGGAATTATTACTAAACCCCACGGACCCAAGAAAGTATGGGTACCGAAGGATACTTCCTCTCCTTTATTGCAGGAACTCTTCAATTCAAACTCAATCAAAACTAAGTGGTATATTGATGATGTTGGCTTAAAGAATAACAGAAAACACCTCATTCATAATCAAGGTCAAAGAAACCAATGGAAGATTTGTTTTTGAGACAAGAAGAAAGGAAGAATTCTTGGAGTATCCAATGTTGGTAAAGGTTCCTTTCTTCTTTGTAAACAAATGTTGCTTAGTGTTGATTTGAACTATAACTTGCTTAGCATTAGTCAATTGTGTGACAATGAATAAGAAGTTAAATGCCAACATGCAAAGTTTCAGTTGAGATTCCCTTTTGTTTAGCTTTGAAAATTTTCCAACCATAACTTGTCAATTGCTTTTATGAAGTTGATTAGGTAACATTGATGATATGAGACTGAATTCATGGTCGATATGTTCTTCAAATTTATTATATGTCATGATAAAATGATTAAAATAGCTCTGATTGAATATCTATGCATTTGCTAGGCCAAAAACATCTTTATGAAACTTTACAAAATGTTCTGAGTTGAAGTTTGGATGTAGACCATAAGTTCGGTCGCCCAAACTTGTATGACAAAATTATAATTTGATCAATTACTCACAAAATGTTTCAATGTGTGTTTTATTTTGATAAGCTTGAATGTCTTGTTGATTATGATAATGATGGATTTTCCTGGCATAGAAGATTTGGTCACGAGAGCATGGATTTGTTGAACAAAATTTCCTCTCAAGATTTAGTTGGAGGATTACTAAAAATGTGTTTTGAGAAAATTGTCTTCGAGATACTTGTCAATATGAAAAACAAATAAAAGAATCTTTCAAACCAATGAAAATGATTTTAGACCTCAAAACATCTTGAGCATGTTCATATAGATTGATTTGAACTTATGAGGAGCTCTAGTATTGATGACTTGAAGTATGCCTTAGTAGTAGTTGATGACTTCTCAATATTCACTTTAGCATTCTTCTTTGCTCAAAAAGATGATGTGTTTCATAATTTTTTAAAAAAACTACTCAAAAAGGTTCAAACCTCCTTTGAGTGCATTTAATTTCTATTATAAGTGTCAATGGAAGAATTTTACAACAAAATTGATATTCTATAATTGTGCTTCATATGATAATCTTTTATGGACTTAAATTCTGTTAAATTTTGGTGTTTTAATCAACATTTACACTCCTTTTATCTCTTATTTGCATTGGGTGAGTTTATTGAAGATTTGGAATTAAATGAAGCAAATAAGGAGATTTTACACAATGAATAAAAACAGAGAAATGCAGGGGCAAAATAGTCTGGTAGATAATTTTCAAGTGGGATTTTCACCTCTATATAGATTTCAAATAAGAATGTGATCTTCTATACATTTATAGAGGACATTCTGAAGTTTTCATAATGGTACAATTTATGGAAATCCGAGTTCATTTGCCTGCCCTGCTCATGCTTCAAATTCGCTTCAAAATCATTTGAACTCTATTGATTTAGTCATTTTACTTGTTACTAGTGTTAGTATTTATTTTGTTGTTTGTGATTTTGTTAGTTATTAGTGAATTGGAGTATTAGTTTGTGATTCTCTGTTTTTTTGTTACTTGTGTTTGCATTTTTTTTCCTTGTTTGTAATTTTGTTAGTCATTGGGAAATTGAAGTGTTAATTTTGTGTTTTTGTGTGTTTGTCCTATTTTTGTGAGAAATTTTTGGGTTGAATTTTTAGTTAGCATTTTTATTTGTGTTGAATTTTTGTTTGTATTATACATAAGGAATGAGCTTTTTGAATCATGATTTGTCACCAAAAACCTCTCAAGCGATGATGTCTTATAACTTTTATGGAGGTGGTTATCCAACCTATGAGTGCCAAGCCATGGGAACATCCAATGCATGGTCAATGGAGCAGGGGAACTATCTTGGAGAAAGGGAGCAACTCTACAATTCATACAATAATGCTTATAATCCGGGGTGGTACAATCATTTGAACTACTCATGGAACAATCAAGGGCAACAAAGACCAACACATTCTCCCGGTTTCCAAACCTCATTAAATTCTCAACCTCAAGTACTCTTTCCTTACCAATACCAACCTCCTTCACCTCCTCAACAACCTGTGAAATCTAGCCTTGCAGATTTGATGACAAAGTTCATAGAAAATACCGAAACACAAGTTCAAACTCAAAATGAACTTAACCAAAGAATTGAAGAGTCCTTAAAGAACCAAGAGGCCACCCTTGAGAACTTGGTGAAGCTAGTTTCAGAAAGACAAGTTGGGATGCCCACAAACAATACCGAGCCAAATTCTAGGGAGTGGGCTGAAGCTACTAGTTTGAGGAGTGGAATGGAGTTGAAGGTCTCACAGCTTTATGTGCAAGAACTAGGAGAAGAAAAGACGGGTGAGAGACTACATGTTGAAGATGAACAAGAAGGGATTGAGAAGAAGGAAGGACAAAAGAGGAACGATGAAGAACCTTTGGAGATTTCCATAGTTCAAGGTGAAGAAGCAAAGAAAGGGCAATGTGAGATTGGTGAAATCATGGTACATTTGGAGACATCTCCAGTCAAAACTGAAGGGGTGGAGTTGGAGAAAGTTGAGAGGAAAAAAGAGAGTACAAAGAAGCCTTCCATTGAAGATCCTCCGGAGCTAGAGTTCAAAAAGTTGCCGGATCATTTGGAGTATGTTTTCCTTGAGGATAATTCTAAACTTCCGATGTTCATTTCAATCAATTTGCAAGAAGAGCAGAAAGAAGAGCTCATAGAAGTGTTAAAGAAGCATACAAAGGAAATGACATGGCAAATTTCTGATGTTAATGATATTAGCCCTTCATTTTGCATCCACAACATAGTCATGGAAGAAAACCTCAAACTGGTGGTGCAACCGGAAAGGTGTCATCAACAAAATCAGATTTTCAAACCGGGAGATCAAGCATTATTGGATGACTCTCAATGGTTCAAGAGTAAGTTTGAGTCTAAATGGACTTCTCCATTTTTGGTAATTAAATTACTTCTATATGAAGTTGTGGACAACTATCATCCAAAAAATGGGACATTAATGGTAAGTAAATTTAGACTTAAAATTTATCATATGGGAGTTAGAAAGAAGAGAAGATTGTCTCCACACCCCTTTGACCTGGGAGGATAAGTGATTTTCATCATCTTTGCTCATCATTATTTGAGTATAATTGTGTTTAATGTGGTCTTACGTTTGAAAATTTTGATTGCCTACAATTGTGAAAAGTATTCTAATGTGTTGTTTGATGTGATTTTATGTTTGTGATCAATTATTTTTGTAAAATTTTGTTGTTGAATTTGTAGTTGAGTGTTTCTCAAAAAATAAAAATAAAAATAAAAATAAATAAAAAAATAAAAAGTACTGTTCACCATCGGTACTGTAGCAACTGAGTTGAAACGGCGCCGCTTACTGTGGACAAAGCGGCGCCATTGCATTGTTCACACATGTACTGTTCATCGTTACTATTCATAACCAAAAAAAAAAAAATTTCCTTTTTCTTCCCCATTTTTTGTTGGTTCTTAAATTAGAATCGGTCTGTCTTACAATCTCTATTTTTCTTATTTTTTTTAGTTTATTTTATTTTTTATTTTTGGTTAAATGCTTTAGTAAATTGTGATTGTGTTGCAAATTTTTTTTTTTTTGGCTTGAAATTTCTCTATATTTTTGTTGGTTCTCTCCTCTTTTCCTCTATGCCAGGAGCTGTTCCATGCTCGAGTGGTGGACCGACGGTATATGAACGAAGGGGAGTTCTTTATTTTCTATTTTTGTCCTTTTATTTATTTCCTTTATTGCTATATTTTTATGCTTTAGTTTTCATTATGTCCTTATTTCTAGTTTGCTTTCATTTCCTTATGTAAGCTATGTTTTTCACTGTTTTTGTGTTTGGTTATTTGGTGTTGAGTTTCTTCCCCAACATTGCGGACAATGTTGTTTTAAGTGTGGGGGAGTTGGCTTTAGTATTATAAACTATTTTCATGATTTTGGTTGAATTTTTCTGCTTTTATTTTTAGAATCTTCAAGGTATTTTAAAACTTGCATGTTTATTCTTTTCTCAAAGAGTAGTTATACAAGCTTTCTAAAGGTCATAACTAGTACCTTAAACTTAGATTAAGTAAGCACCCCTTGTATTCCTTGCTTGTATGGAATTCATATTTTAAGCACATTTCCGCCTTGCGTTTGTTGTGAAGATTATGGAGTTGAATCTTGTGTTATTGGCCTTATAATTCAATATAACTTTTACCCTAGAACCCGCATTCACTTGCCTTGAGGCGAAATGAGTAAGTAACCTTAGTTTGATCTTGAAATTATGGTAATAGGCCTTCTTTGTCCCGATTGAGCCTTTCTAGTCATCCTCTCTTTATTTTATCCATAGTACCCTTTCTTGAAGCCTTTGTGCATAAATTTTTCAATCTATATTCTTGATTCTTCCTTCTTTCAAATTTTAAACTCCACTCTTTATATTTTAAACCTCTTTGCGAGAGCTAAATGCAATTTTACCCTTAAGTCGGTAAAGAGTATTGTAGAAAGCGAAACAAAGGGTGGAGAGGAAGATCATAGGAAAAATGGCTCTATGGGTTGAGTTTTTCAAGGAAAAAGGGGGATGAAATTCTTTATTTGATCGGGAATTGAAATATACCTCAAAAAAAATTGAAAAAAAGAGATTGAAAAAAAAAGAGAAAAAAAAGTTATATATGTTTACTACATTGAAGGCTTAATACATTTATTGATGCCTTCAAGAATTATATATAGTTACATTATTGTTGTGAATTTTGTTATCATTGAGGTATAAACTTGTGGTTGACAAAGGTAGATGGTGAAGGAAAAGCTGTGGTTTGAATTATGATTTGGTGCAAGTTGTTGAATGTAGGGTGAGGAGAGCTTGTAGAGAATGGGAATTTGTAGTTGAATATATGGGAATGGTGATATTCCTTGTGGCTAATAAGGGTTATTACTTTTGTTTTATATCTCATTCCTTTATCTTTAGCTCTCATTTCTTTGACTTTGAACTCCTTACCTTTCGTTTGGCACCTTAAACTTTCCCTGAGCCTAAAGTTATAAGCTTGAAAGTCCTACCTAATCAAGGTTAAATTTTGGTTACCGTATTAGTGGAGAGGTTTTATGAATGCCGGGCCTATGGGGTATTATGCTTTCTTGATAAGAATTCCTTGTCCAATAACATGAAATTCACTCTTATAATTGTTGAGCATTTGTATTGGCTGGAAACACAACACACACGGATTCTTGCTTGCATTGTAAGACAAGGGGGTGATTGTTTAATCTTTGTGATGGATATTTGGGATGACTTTTAGATTGACTGTGTAGATTGCTCAAGATTTCTCAACAAGTAATACCTTCTCTGTTTTGAAGTCCTTTGTAATGCTTTAAAACACTTGTTATTTCTTGTGTATTATTGTTCAAATTTCTTAGTTGTTTTGAAGTATTGCTTGAGGACAAGCAATATCTAAGTGTGGGGGAGTTTGAAATTCCATATTTGTGCTTCATATCATAATCCTTTTTGAGCTTAAATTCTGTTAAATTTTGGTGTTTTAATCACCATTTACACTCCTTTTATCTCTTCTTTGCTTTAGGAGAGATTATTGAAGATTTGGAATTAAATGAAGCAAATAAGGAGAATTATGCACAATGAAGAGAAAACAGAGAAATGCAGAGGAAAAACTATCTGGTAGATAATTTTCAAGTGGGATTTTCACCTCTATATAGATTTCAAATATGAATGTGATCTGCTAGACATTTATAGAGGACATTCGGAAGTTTCCATAATGGTAAAATATATGGATATCAGAGTTCATTTGCCTGCCATGCTTATGCTTCAAAATCAGCTATCCTGCATTGTGCTCCAGTTTTGACACAGTTTGGTATAACGATCATATCATGCGTTTTGGATGTCCAATTGATGTGATTCAAATAGTTATGGAAAGACAAGATCAAGAAATACAACTTTCATGAAGACACCCAGACCCAGATCAGCCGATTTCATGCTCTCAAGTCACCTAGAAGTCAAAACAGTGTCACAGTCGAGCAGCAGAGACTTGCCTCAAAACTGGGAGCAAACGGCGCCCTTTGGTGTGATCGAAGCTGACTTTATCTCTGTTTTGAGAGGGATTTAAATAGCCCTTTTAGGGCAACAAACACAGACGGCTGGGGAGTGGGAAAACCTGCAGAAAACACCAAGAAAACACACTCAAATCCCTCCCAATCCATCAATCTTGCAAAAGAAATCAAGAGAGAAGAGTGAATCATTGATGAAGGAGAACATCCACCTTGAAGATTCATGGAAAAAGCTGCAATTTTCTCCACGCAACAGTGACGAATTCCAACCTTGAAGAAGAGAAGATTTTACTCCACAATAATGAGCAATTCTTACTCTTTCTTTCTTGGTTTATATTCATTGAGTTGTAATATGTTGATGAACTAAGCTTCTGAATACTTGGATGGGTATGAACCCTAGATTTTATTTATGTGAATGAATTGTTTCCCTTGGTTGATTGAACTCAAATTTCTTGTGGATTGTTTGTGGGTTTGAATGTTTGAATTGATTTGGTGGATAGTTGATGGAATTTTGTCACTTGGAATTGAGAAAGGAAGGGTGATTGAAATTGATCAAAAATCTGAAATTTTGTCACTTGGAATTGAGAAATGATGGGTTTTTGATAATTGATTCAAAATCTGGAAATTTTCACTTGGAATTGAGAAAGGAAGGGTGAAATAGACCATACACAAACAATGGGGATTATTTAGGTGACTAGAGATAGAAACCTCAATATCTTCTTGATAATTAGAGAAATCTAATTGGAATTTCACCAAGTATTAGAAGGGGAAAAAAATCAACCAAGGGACTTTTCTATCACATAGGTAATTCTAGGGGGATTAACCATTCAGGTATTGTTTTCTCAATTGAACTCTCTCTTGCAAGAAAGATTGGTTAAGCTAGTAATTAGTTAAGTTTTTCATCATTTTCATAAACAAAAATTTATTAGGCTAAACAATAGAGTGAATAGTGAGTAATGGTAATTGACCATCCCCGTGGATACAATAATTTAAATTGCTTGTCATTATACTAATATAAACGATAGGTGCGCTTGCCTAGTGTTTGTGTGCACATTGTTGAAGATTATGATAAAATTGAGTATAAGGCATAGACAATAAAACACAACAATGATTCTAGTGAATTACTTGTTGAGATGTGTGGAGAATTAAAAAAGGCTTCGAAAAAGAATAATGAAATAAAACTCAAAACTAATGAGTTATTGAATGAAAATTCAAAATTATTTTGTGAGAACAAAAAACTTCTTGAGGATCGAACCACTATAAATTGTTTGAGTTCTTTGCTATTGCTTTCATCATTGTCTTGCTATCAATTATCTCTAATTAGCTTATATAATTTGTTCTTTGTCTAAACACATAAAAGGTTTAAGTTTACGAAAATTAGCCAAATACCTAATTCACCCCCCCCCCCCTCTTAGGTATTTCAAAAATAGTATTTATTTAGGTAGAAGAACTTGAAGTAGATTTCATAAGAAAGTGTGAAATTTTTTCTTTATATTTAAACTTAGATATGTTAGCAGAGCAAATATTGACAATAATGAATCATCTTCTTTAAAAAAAGGAATATTCAATATTTCCATGAGTTCTTTGTATCTGTTACCAACAAATAGCAGTCAGGTTAATAACTCTAAGGAAAACAAAGGGGAAGACTTTGAATCGTGAATTGAGAGAAATTGATGTGATAAGTAATACCACAAAACATGACAAATGAGATTGATGTATAAGTAATGTCCAAAGACATGTATTGATTTTTTAACTCAAACTCTAAATTAGTTGTAATGTTCTTAGACAGCAACAATAATGTGAGATACTCACATAAGCAAAAAGATTTTTTGTATCCAATCATACCATTCTATTTACAATTTAAAACATCTACTCATACTATGATCACAGTATGTGATCATTAGGCAAATAGGCCCCTATTGTCTAGTGGTCTAGGACATCTCTCTTTCAAGGATGCAACTGGATTAGACTTCCCTTGGAGATAGTGTAACATCTTGTCCTATAATAATTTTCGTGCGTTTAGTGTGTGATAAAATATGTAAATTTTGGTTACATTAAATTCGGAGGCTTAATTTTTTTTTATATTTTGAGTCTTTTTATAATAATAATAATAAATGAAAAAATAATAAATAAAATAAAATAATAAGAAAATCACCATCAAGTGACACATGTCCACTTGAATTGGTGATTTTGATTTCGTGATTCATCCTGGTTTTAGGCGGTGACCGATTGCACTCGAAAGCCATATCTATATATATAATTTGTTTGATGTTAGCCCTAAGGGCAAATCATGAGGTTATGATTAAGTTTTGATTAATAACAAACATTGATGATGATTAATATTTTATGTCATTTGTAGGATAGGATTCTGGGATTAATAAGTATGAAGTCTCATTGCCTTGGAGCTAGCAATTCACATGAACAGTATTTTTCAGAGAAATTCGGACGCACGTTCGGACGTACAATAAAAATTCGGTCATTCGAATTTTGAGCAATACAGTGAACAGTACACTGTTCTCATGAACAGTGTTTTTCAACAAAATTTTTTGACGCACCTGAAAAAATTCGGTCGTCCGAATTTTCTGAAACTAGCCGTTACTAGTCGTTTTATGACCGTTTAAACTGATTTTTAAAATCTATAGAAGCCACAAACTCCAGATTTTTTAAAAAACTTTTGAACTTAAGAAATCCTTGATGCTCTAACTTATTTTACATGAAAATTACTTGAAAATCTCTCAAATTGCTTTGTGCTCAAAGGTGTAAATTCAAGATTCCAAAGGCAAAGGTGAAGTGGTGCTAGCAATTGTATTTAGCAATTGTATTTATCCACCAAGAAGAGTTGATAACATTCAAACTCATCCATTCTTCATTTAATTCTGTTTCTACTTGCTCAATACAAGGTTATCTTGTGACATAAAATCCTTTTGGTAAGGGTGAGCTATAGACTAGATTAATCAAGGTTGTAGTGTAAAACCCATGTGAAGGTGAGCCTTGGATTAGATTGGTCTTGAGGTTGTCTTTAGATATAAAATCCTTGTAGAAGGGTGAACCTTGTTTATAGGATTGCAAAGGAGGTTGTGAGTGTAAAACCCTTATGGGGTGAGCCTCTTGTGTAATTGCCTAAATTGAGCATATAGTGGATTGGTTAAAATCCTTGAGTGTGGACTCAAGATAGTGGATGTAGATCTTGGAGAGATCGAACTACTATAAATCGTGTGTTCATCTTCTTATTGCTTTACTTATTTACATAATTGTGTTATTATTTTTTATGCTTAATTGTTGATTGATTGGTTGTGGTCTTATAGTTTGATAATCTTGTATTAATCATCAAATCACATATAACTTGAAGTTTGTGAATTTAAAGAAGAACTTTTATTAAGGCAAAGGATTTGCAAAAAAGGAAAAAGATTTTGAAAATTAGCCAAAGACCTAATTCACCCCCTCTAAGGTCTTTCAATTGGTATCAGAGCAAGGTATTCTTTTTAAGGTCTAACAACCTAGAAGTAAAGATCATATGGCTAGTTTATCAAATTTGCCTTATACGGAAGGTTCCTACACTAATAGACCTCTATTGTTTGATGGTTCTAATTATACATTTTACAAGTCTAGGATTGAGATATACATTTGTTCTATTAACTATGAATTGTGGAATATTATTGAGAAAGGTCCCTATGCGCCATTGAGATTGAAAGCCGATGGAATTACAAGGGAACCAAAGCCTATGGAGGAGTATGATGAGAGCAATTCAAGGAAGATGATATTAAACTACCAAGCAATGAACATTCTTTGTTGTGCATTGGTCATCAATGAATACAATAGAGTGATGGAATATGATTCTACTCATGAAATATAGAAGCTACTTGAAGTCAGTCATGAAGAAGAAAGAGCAAATGTACTCCATCTACATCTACTTCTTATGATGATGATATTGATGATTGATATTCCATATTTGTGTTTCATATCATAATCCTTTTTGAGCTTAAATTCTGTTAAATTTTGGCATTTTAATCACCATTTACACTCCTTTTATCTCTTATTTGCTTTAGGAGAGATTATTGAAGATTTGGAATTAAATGAAGCAAATAAGGAGAATTATGCACAATGAAGAGAAAATAGAGAAATGCAGAGGAAAAACTGTCTGGTAGATAATTTTCAAGTGGGATTTTCACCTCTATATAGATTTCAAATACGAATGTGATCTGCTAGACATTTATAGAGGACATTCGGAAGTTTCCATAATGGTAAAATATATGGAAATCAGAGTTCATTTGCCTGCCATGCTTATGAATCAGTTGTCCTGCATTGTGCTCCAGTTTTGACACAGTTTGGTAGAACGATCATATCATGTGTTCTGCATGTCCAATTGATGTGATTCAAATCGTTATGGAAAGACAAGATCAAGAAATACAACTTTCATGAGACATCCAGACCCAGATCAGCCAATTTCATGCTATGAAGTCACCTAGAAGTTAAAAGAGTGTCACAGTCGAGCAGCAGAGACTTGCCCCAAAACTGGGAGCAAGCGGCGCCGTTTGGTGTGATCGAAGTGGCGCTGTTTGCATCGATCTGGACTAAGTTTTCAGCTGAATTTCTCTCTGTTTTGAGAGGGATTTAAATAGCCCTTTTAGGGCAACAAACAGGCGGCTGGGGAGTGGGAAAACCTGCAGAAAACACCAAGAAAACACACTCAAATCCCTCCCAATCCATCAATCTTGCAAGAGAAATCAAGAGAGAAGATTGAATCATTGATGAAGGAGAACATCCACCTTGAAGATTCATGGAAAAAGCTGCAATTTTCTCCATGCTACAGTGACGAATTCCAACCTTGAAGAAGAGAAGATTTTACTCCACAATAATGAGCAATTCTTACTCTTTCTTTCTTGGTTTATATTCATTGAGTTGTAATATGTTGATGAACTAAGCTTTTGAATACTTGGATGGGTATGAACCCTAGATTTTATTTATGTGAATGAATTGTTTCCCTTGGTTGATTGAACTCAAATTTCTTGTGGACTGTTTGTGGGTTTGAATGTTTGAATTGATTTTGTGGATAGTTGATGAAATTTTGTCACTTGGAATTGAGAAAGGAAGGGTGATTGAAATTGATCAAAAATCTGAAATTTTGTCACTTGGAATTGAGAAATGAAGGGTTTTTGGTAATTGATTCAAAATCTGGAAATTTTCACTTGGAATTGAGAAAGGAAGGGTGAAATAGACCATACACAAACAATGGGGATTATTTAGGTGACTAGAGATAGAAACCTCAATATCTTCCTGATAATTAGAGAAATCTAATTGGAAATTCATTAATCTAAATGCATTCTTAGGTTGAATTAGTTAGAAAGAGATTTCAGCTAATTAATCTAAGGGTAGAGAACTTTCATCTAGAGATAGAGTGAGTTCTATCATTGGAATTTCACCAAGTATTAGAAGGGAAAACAAATCAACCAAGGGACTTTTCTATCACATAGGTAATTCTAGGGGGATTAACCATTCAAGTATTGTTTTCTCAATTGAACTCTCTCTTGCAAGAAAGATTGGTTAAGCTAGTAATTAGTTAAGTTTTTCATCATTTTCATAAACAAAAATTTATTAGGCTAAACAATAGAGTGAATAGTGAGTAATGGTAATTGACCATTCCCGTGGATACGATAATTTAAATTGCTTGCCATTATACTAATCTAAACGATAGGTGCGCTTGCCTAGTGTTTGTGTGCAAATTGTTGAAGATTATGATAAAATTGAGTATAAGGCATAGACAATAAAACACAACAATGATTCTAGTGAATTACTTGTTGAGATGTATGGAGAATTAAAAAAGGCTTCGAAAAAGAATAAGGCAATAAAACTCAAAATTAATGAGTTATTGAATGAAAATTCAAAATTATTTTGTGAGAACAAAAAACTTCTTGAATCTATTGATTGTTTGAATATTGAAAAAGAAGTTTTAAATGTCTCTTTACAAAACATGTCCCTTGAAAATAAGATTCTTTGTGAAAAGATTTTGTTTCTTGAAAGAATGCTTGTTGATCATGAGACTTTGAAAAAGAAGGTTGATGACCTTACATCATGTATAGAAAAATTTACAAAAGGAAGGGACAATCTTGATAAAATTCTTGGAGCTCAAAAATCTCTTCTTGTCAAAAATGGCCTTGGTTACAATTATGTAATAAATGTGCCTAAATATAACAAATTCTTTGTTAGAGGTACTTCTACTTCCATGCATCATACTTGTTGTACTTATTGTGGAAAACATGGATACAAAGCCATTAGGTGCTTCGTTAAAAGAAAAATAGAAAATGGTGTAAACCTATTTGGAGAGTTAAGGGAATTATTACTAACCCCCATGGACCCAAGAAAGTATGGGTACCAAAGGATACTTCCTCTCCTTTATTGCAGGTACACTTTAATTCAAACTCAAGCACCACTAAGCAGTACATTGATGATGTTGGCTTAAAGAATAAAGGAAAACACCTCATTCATAAGCAAGGTCAAAGCAACCAATGAAGAATTTGTTTTCGAGACAAGAAGAAAGGAAGAATTCTTGGAGTAACCAATGTTAGTAAAGGTTCCTCTCTTCTTTTCAAACAAATGTTGCTTATTGCTGATTTGAACTATAACTTGCTTAGCTTTAGCCAATTGTGTGACAATGAACAAGAAGTTAAATGCCAACATGCGGCGAAGTTTCAGTTGAGAACTATTTTTTGTTAAGATTTGAAGATTTGCCAACCATGACTTACCAATTGCTTCTATAAAATTGATTAGATAACATTGATAATGTGGAATTGAATTCATTGTTGATATGTTCTTGAAGTTGACTATATGTCATGATAAGATGATTAAAATAGCTATGATCGACTATCTATGCATTTGGTTTGCCAAAATCATCTTCTCAAAACTCTACAAAAAAAAGGGTTTGGATGTAGACCATAAGTTCGGTCGTCCGAACTTATATGACAATATGACATTTTGTGATTTTGATCAATTACTTGCAAAATGTTTCATTATGTGTTTTATCTTGATAAGCTTGAATGTCTTGTAGCTTATGATAATGATGGATTTTCTTGGCATAGAAGATTAGGTCATGTAAATGGATTTGTTGAGCAAACTTTTTTCTCAAGATTTAATTGGAGGATTCCTAAAAATATGTTTTGAGAAATTTGTCTTTGAGATACTTGTCAATATGGAAAACAAACAAAAGAATATTTCAAACACATGAAAATGCATTTAGACCTCAAAACATCTTGAGCATGTTCATATGGATTGATTTGGACTTATAAGGAACTCTAGTATTGATGACTTGAAGTATGCCTTACTAGTAGTTGATGATTTCTCAATATTCACTTCAGCATTATTCTTTGCTTAAAAAGATGAAGTGTTTCATAAGTTTGTAAAATTATTCAAAAAAGGTTCAAACCTCCCTTGAGTGCAAATGAATTTCCATTACAAGTGACAATGGGAGAATTTTACAACAAAGTCTTTATAAAATTTGCTTTGAAAATTGAATTTCATATAATTGTTTCAACTGCAAAAACTCCACAACAAAATGGTGTTATTGAAAGCAAATTTTGAACTTTGTAGAAATTGGCTAGGTCTATGCTTTGTGAAAATTCTTCTTCAAAAATATTTTTGGGCCAAAGCTGTAAACACAACATGCTATGATAAATAGAATTTTTTTAAGATCATTTTGAAGAAAAACAACTTTTGAATTCTCTTTTATATAACGCCTCAAATTGCATATTTTAAAATGCTTGGTTATAAATGTCTTATTTTAAATTCTTGTGATAACTTAAATTTGATAGAAAACCAGATATTGGTATATCTCTTAGCTATTCTTCTAATGAAAAGGCATATAGAATTTATAACAAAAAGAACATTACATGATGAGAAAACCATTCATGTTTGTTTTGATGAATCTTACATTTGCTTGGAAAGAAGAGATGAAGATGATGTAGGTACATCAATGAATGACTATCAAACCCATCTTCAAGCACCAACTTTGGAGAATCATACCAATGAGGAAGAGATGATTAAGCAAAAACAAGATAACCAACCTAGTGGTGACCAAAAGCTCTCAAAGAACTTAAGATATCCAAGAGGCCACCCTAAGGAGCAAATCATTGATGATATCTCCCAAGGAGTAAAATTAAGGCGGTACTTTATCAATAACTTTATTCTTTTATTGCATATGAGCCTAAAAGTATTGATGATGCATTGTGTGATGATTTTTGGATTATTGCTATGCAAGAGGAATTAAATAAATTTGAAAGATACAAAATTTTGGATATTCCTAAATCTCATGATCATTCCATTATTGGAACTAAATAGTTTTTTGAAATAAACTTATTGAATCTGGGGAAGTTAGAAACAAGGTTAGACTTGTTGCCTAAGGATTCAATCAAGAAGAGAGAATTGATTATGATGAAACCTTTGTTCCGAATGCTAGACTTGAGTCCATAAAAATGCTTTTGACTTGTACTTGCTTTAAGTTATTTCAAATGAATGTCAAAAGTGCTTTTCTAAACGGTTTTATTGAGAAAGTGGTTTATGTAGAACAATCACCCGGTATTGCTCATGAAAAGTTTCCTAACCATATTTTCAAACTATCCTAAGTTTTGAATGGTTTAAAACCAGCTCCTAGAATTTAGTGTGTAGTTTCCTTTTTTTTTTTTTGAAACTACCCTTTTTATAAAATCCTCATGCAACAATGATCTATAACTTGTCCAAATATATGATACAATTTTTGGTGCTTCTAATACTTCACTTTGTGATGTGTTTGCCAAGTTGATGCAAAGTAAATTCGAAATGAGCATGATAGGAAAAATCAATTTCTTTCTTGGCCTACAAATCAAGCAAACCAAGGATGACACTTTTATGAATCAAGTTAAGGTATAAGCACTTTCATAAGTTTATCAACTATGCTTGACAAGAATAAAATGGTTTCATAGGATTAGTCAACTCTATTTGACTGCAAGTAGAGCCAATATTATGTTTGCCATGTGCTTGTATGCTATATTTCATTTTGTCCTAAAGAGTCTCATTTGATTGTTGTTAAAACATTCTCTATTACCTTATTGATACTCAAAGTGATTATGGTCTATATTTCAAATGTGTGGCTATGTTATGTGATAACACTAAGGCAATAGCTTTGACCATTATATTATTCAACAAACTAGGACAAAGCATATAGAGATCAAATTTCATCTTATTAGAGATCATTCTACTAAGGGTAATACTTGTTTAAATCATGTTTGCATTAATAAACAAACTAATGATATCATTACTAAACCATTGACCGAAGAAAGGTTTGACCAACTTAGAAGAAGCTTAGGGATTTTAAAATTCAATAACTAATGGGTGTATTCAAGTGTTGTAGCTCCAGGTGAGGACAAAGAAGCCTAGCATGAGAAAAGGAAAGGAAAGAGCCAAAGAAGGAGAAGGAGGACCAGTGATCATCCAACCAAGGAAGGTTCATGTTCCTCACAGCATGTCATGGCTGGATAGATTTGTCACAGTGGAGGCTGCTACCGAATTTGATGATTGGACAAAAAGGAACCATAAGATAAATCCAAGTCACAAGGTGGATGTCATCAAACTATCCGAAATGGGTAATATACTCTCATTTTTAAATGATGTGAGCTGGGCTAGTTTGCTTGTGTTTGAGGAATGCTATTACCTTCCTTAGTTTATGAAGTTAATGCAAATATTAAGGAAGAAAAAGTTGAGCAAATTGGTAATAAAACTATTCAGTGGTATTCTTCAAGAATATCACAAGTTGATTTTTGAGATTGATAATGCATTGCTCAATAGAATTTGTGATGTTGAGAATGTTGGGTTTAGGCATTATTCTTCTTAGGACATTGTTTTATAAATGAGTTATAATGGCAGCTAGAAGAACCGAGCATAAGGCATTGTCGTATGGAAGGTTATTGACAGGATTTTTCAAGTATTTCCAAGTGCAATTGCCTTCTAGTGATTTACCAATAAAGGGTACACCAACAACTCACTAAATAAAATTCCTTGGACACTTGATGATGATAATGTATGAAGGACTAGAAGAGAAACTCCTCTAAGTGGTGATAGAAGAGATGCTAGTGACGATGAAGAAAAGGAGGAAGAAAGTAATGAAGAGAAGGAAATGAAGAAGAAGAAGAGGATGAAGAGGAAATTCTTGCTAGAGAAAGGAAAATAAAAAAGAAGCACGAGTCACCAAGTGAGGGGGAGAAATTTCCTACAAAAAGAAAACTATTTGAAGATGTACTCCCTATTGAAGAAAAAGAAGTTGAAGGTGATAATCTCACAAGAGGTGATACCATAGTTGCCAAGGTGTTTCAAGAGACATTGAACAACCATGTAGAGGAAATGAAGAAGATGGACAAATTCTTCAAGTCTTTTGCTCTGATAATTCTTGGCAAATTTGATGGTTTAGAAGCTAGAGTCAAGAATATGGAAGAAGACTTGAGAAAGATTTCTCAAGTGGTTTTAAATGGTGCAATTTTCTTCAGCCAAGGGAGGAAGAAAATGTGGTTCAAAGAAAGAAGATCCAAAATTTATCTCGATTGGGAGCATTCCAAAGCATAAATATAAGAGCAAGGAGTCAGCAAATAAAAGACCCCATCATATAGTGATCAAGTAAGTCATGGCCATCATAACAAACAAATTTGGAAGTGAAGACCATGAAGCGCATACAAGACTAAGCCTTTCTATCCCTAAACTCTATTTTGTTGCTTATCTTAGTTATGCCTTGATGCACATGTTATGCTTTAACATTGGAATTTACTTGTGCTTTTCTAGTCATTATAATGTTTTGAAGCTCAATATGTGAAATTTTTGAGATAAGAGCTTCTTTTGTTTTACTTTTGTTGTCCAAGTATTCTCACCCCAAATTTAATTGCTGCTAAAAAGGGAGAGAAGAAGTTGATTTATTATTGTTGAGATGCTACATAATGATTATTGCTGTTAGGATGATAATTATTTGACTAGAACTATACTGTTTATGAGAGTTGATAAATATATTGTTAAATTGCTAAATGAGAGTTGATCAATATACTGCTTATATGTGATACATGTTGTCTCATTTTCATTAGCCCCATCTTTGAGTGATTACAAAATGGGGAGAAAGAATTATGACAAAATGTGATATATATTGTGTATATGTTGTGTGAATGATGACAAGATGTGGGCTGCATTTGTGTGGCTGCATTTGGAAAACTGCATTTGTGTGGATGCATTTGAAAACTGTGTATTATGTGATTGGACAAAATGTGTATACTGTGTATTATATGGTTGCATTTAAAATTTAAATTGAAAATGGTTGAGTTGAGATTTTAAAATTTTTTATCATGGTTCTTGACTTGACCTATGACTTTAAGTTACTTCGTGAAAACAATTCAATACATGAGTTTTCTGGTTTTGCAAAGCTAAATTAATTGTCATTGTCGACATACATATTTGAGTACTTCTACAGTTCATTTGAAAATGCAAAATCAGCTTTTCAAACTTGTTGCCAAAAAATTTGGACTTGAAATTCGGATGCAGACCAAAAATTGAGACGCATCAAGATCTTCTTGCCAAAATGTTTTTCTGTTGTTCAAATTATTTGAAAGATGTCTTAATCCTTCCTATCATATTTGAACAATCTTAGAAAAGCTTATTTTCAAAAATTAAAGCTGTTATCTCACACATTTTATAGTTTGGATTTGAAATCTTAAAATTCGGATGCATGATTCAAAAATTCGGATGCATGTTTCAGAAATTCGGATGCATCCATATTTTGTTACCAAAAAGTGCTCTTTTGTTGTTTAAATTGATTCAAATATGTTTTAATCTTTTCTACTATGTTTGAACAAACTTAGGAAAACTTATTTTCAAAAATTGAAGCTTTCATTTCACTTATTTTACAGTTCGGACTTGATATGTCAAAATTCAGATGCCTAGTATCTTAAGTCCAAACCTGTTGAAAAATAAGCACAATCTAAGGGGGAGCATTTTTAAAATTTTATAACCTTTAATACCTCTATTAGAAGTTTTCTTAATGCTTAAACACTATATATTCCATCCTAGTTGTTAGAAGGAAGGAGGCAAATGGAGGTTGGTTGGGTCATAGGCTCATATTGAGCATTTTGAATGTCAATATGCTAAATTGGTTATTATCTATCATTGACATCAATACTTCTTTGTTCTACATTGTTTAAATCCATCACATTTTGCATCAAAGTTTGTCATCATCAAAAAGGGGAGATTGTTAGCCCCAAGGGCAAATCATGAAGTTATGATTAAGTTTTGATTAATGACAAACATTGATGAGGATTAATCTTTATATCATTTGTGTGATAAGATTCTGAGATTAAGAAGTATGAAGTCTCATTGCCTTGGAGCTAGCAATTCAAGAACAACTCAAATATGTCAAAGTGATTGAAGATTGAAGAGTTTGTTCAAGATGATTAAATGCTTTGAAGACATGAAGTGTAGGTTACATGAACTTAATAGGTAAACATTGTAAACCCTACTCTCTTAAGCCTTGGAATCTATGAGTTGTAATTGAGAACACAAAACGTGATTTAATTGGTTTCAATGATTTTGAAAATTATCAAGTTTTCATAAATGATTTTTGTACATAAAAGGTCTTTAATTACTTATCTTTGAGGCTAGAATATTTTCTAACTTGTTTGAATTGATTTGAATATGTTTTGACAAAGTTTGAAAAATTCGGATGCAAGTTCGGACGCAGGATGAAAATTCAGTCGCCCGAATTTTCCCTGCATTATGAACAGTAACACTATTTACATGAACTGTACCGACTATTTTTTTTCAATAATTCGAACGAAGCTGGAAAAATTCGGTCGTCCGAAATTTTAAACGGCAGTGAACAGTATACTATTCACATGAACAGTGTTTTTGGGAGAAATTCGAAAGCACGTTCGGACGCACAAGAAAAATTCGGTCGTTCGAATTTTGTGCAATACAGACAGTACACTGTTAACATGAACAGTGTTTTTCAGTAAAATTTTTGGACGCACCTGGAAAAATTTAGTCATTCGAATTTTGAACAGTATCGTCCGAATTTTCTGAAACTAACCATTACTAGCCGTTTTATGACCGTTTTAACTGATTTTTAAAATCTATAGAAGACAAAAACTCCACATTTTTTAAAAAACTTTTGAACTTAAGAAATCCTTGATGCTCTAACTTATTTTACATCAAAATTACTTAAAAAGCTCTCAAATTTCTTTGTGCTCAAAGGTGTAAATTCAAGATTTCAAAGGCAAAGGTGAAGTGGTGCTAGCAATTGTATTTATCCACCAAGAAAAGATTCCAAAGGCAAAGACAAGAGGACGAAATTTCAGATCATCACCCCTTCTTAATTTAGTACGAAGCATCTAAAGGCCATTGTCAATTGACCAGATATTTAAAGTTGAAGCTTCGTTGTTTTATCATCATAATTTTGAACAGTTGGTGCAGAATGTTTGGAGTGAAATGCCTGGAGAATTTCACGTAATTTAGAGGCGTTTGCACCTCAAGCCATTGTGTGGAATCGTGAAATTTTTTGAAATCATTTTCAGTGAAGAAAAAAGGTTTAGTCCGCTTGAAAGGTATTCAGAAACACTCGGAGACTGGTCACTCGATGTTCCTTGACAATCTAGAGGTGCACTTGAAACAAGAGTATGACCTGATTCTTCAGCAAGAGGAAACCTTCTGGAAACAAAGGTGTAAGGCAAAATGGTGGGCAGAAGAAGAAAGCAATACTAGATTTTTCCATGCATCCATAGTAAGCAAGCAAAACTTCACCGACTTAAACTATCCAAGTATAGCACAAGCATTTGGCTTTTCACAGCAAATCTGCATATGTATGGAAAAACCACTTGTCCTTAGAATCGCAACCAACGCTAGCAAGCTTATTAGTGATTTTAAGGCAAATAAAACAACTTAAGGCCGCAATAAAATTATTGGAGCGAAAAACTAATCATAAAATATTGAAACCAGCATACAGCCATCTTGCGCATCCACGGGCAGATCAAATTAATTGATTGCTCTAAAAATCACCACAACTAGTAAAATTAATTAATTACTACTAGGAGGTTCCGCCAAAGGAAACCTAATAATCTAATCCGCAAAGTAAGATTTGACCACACATGATGCCCATCCATCATATGCTTACATTACACGAGATATGATATTGCTCCCGTTTTAAAATATAAGGTATTTTAATAACTTTTTCTTTTTTTTAAATATTTACTTTTTATAATTTTCAATTTTATTCTGCTCAAATTATCATTATCATAAATATAATTTTCTCATCTTATATTATGTTAGTGGAATTAGTTATTAATATAATAAGAAAAATATATATTATTAATTTTCTTAGTTGATAGAATGAATAGTTTCATGAAATATAGATAAAGAATGACTCTCATTGCTTGCTTATATATAGACGATAACGTATGTTTCCAACGCGTAAATCGTAATTCGAGTCTTTCAAAAGTCAACGGAATTGTAGGGACAAATTTATAAGCGTAGCGATCATGAAAGTCAAACTAAACATATTAATTGACCCTGAAGTTAAGGATATTTCAAAAGTCATATGTAAGATTGCATACAAGACTATTTTGAAGTTCACTTTTTCATAGGGCATATTTTTCTTCATATTTGAGGTACTTTTAGTGTAGACGTATTCATACTTCATTAATTTTGTGAATGCTTTATAATAGTACTCTATTCATTTTATTTTTAATAGCCTTCTTACTATATTTGAATGTCTCAAAATAATTGAAACATTTCATAAAAATAAATATTTTAATATATTATATAATATTAATTAATTATTAATTTTATTATATATTACTTTTATATATTTAAATTTAATATAAAGTACCTGCTAATCCATATACTTCTTAATTGTTATTATATTATATTACATTTATAATACAATTTAAATTTTATATAAAATTTCATAACAATTAAACACTATCAAAAGAAAATTTTGACATGGGACGAGCTGTCTTTTTTAAAAAATGGAGAAATTGTACCTACCATTTTCTGGACAGCTAAGACCCATCTAGCTGATGAATTTTGAACCCAGTTGAAAAGCCTTCTTTTTTGATGAATAAACAAAATTCACAATTCGTGCCTCATCAATCTCAAATTGAAAGTTTATTTTTTATACAAAATTAATATAAATATAAGTATTTCATTCTAGATAAAAGGAGTAAAAGTTGCTCTTGCAAAGTCAAAATTTGCATATGCGCCCGTCGTGTGTGTAAATATTCATTTATGTATATATAAATAAGATAACTGCCTTCAGCATTGAGCCAAACACCTTTGGAGTCGGTCCGAAGAACATGTCAGGCAAACCCATTCTTGCCCTTCTTTTCCTCCTCCTATTTTCAGCTCAGTTTCGCTCTACTATATGTTCAAGAAGCTTACAAACTTGTAAGTCCTCCTCCAACTAATTTTGTGAAAGTTATTGCTCTGGCAACATATATAGTCCCGATTTGAACTCAAAATATTTGCTGATTTCTTATGATTTAAATGCAGCTAAAACTTTGTTCTGAAATGGATCTTCTAGATTTGTTTCTCTTCTTTTTTTCTTCATATCTAATCAGCTTTTGCAGATGATGGGAGGTATGCTTTGGAGGAAAAACCATTCACTCCCCCGGGCGAGCCAGACCAGGGTCCCTCCCATGGACCTTCATTGCGCCAGAACCAAATTTGCAGATCATGTTTCCTCAGAAGAAAAAGAAAGTCACCGAAACAGCTTCGCCCATGATAATCCAAGGAGGCAATATTATTGTGCAGAGACATTGTTAATGCAGATGACGTTCCAAGGTAATAACATCAAAAGTTTCTGTAAGTATGAGTGTTTAGAAGGGAAATTTGGGAGATTGTGAAACTCAATAGACCAGATTTCTTGAATCTGATTTGGTTTGGTTTGCTTAATTGTATGAATGAGAATAATAGAAGGGATTCCGATTTCCAGCAAAACATTGCCAACTCTTTCATTTTGTTCCTTTTTTATGAATAAGATGTTATCCATTCGTCTCAAAAGCTCTGACTATCACGGCTACCGGCCGGGCGGTAGGAGGGGGTGAGTTGACCCAAATAATGATGTTGCTCAACTTGCTAACTTATGGCTATGGGCCGTTTTATTACGAAACTGGATCCGAATTCTCTACAACATGTTTACAGATTTTTACTTATAAACTAAAAATTATAAAAATAAATATATGGTTAAGTTTATCCAACTTTTTCTGCGTTTATCAAACTCCGTTTATTAAAGTTGATTCTGTACAATTTAACACAACACGCACAAATAAAAAAGTAAAGTTTGACATAATAAAATTGGTAATGCAATTCAGCTCAATAGCCTACATCTGCGAAGCCATGCCCAGACTCCATTAAAATTTATGTTTTGAAAGTACATGAATACAATCTCATTCTTCTCTAGTGATTCCCTAGTGGAATTGGCAAAACATCATTTACCAAAGCTGCCTCAACAGTCAGAAATCCAATAAGCATAGCGTTCCTTTTACGATTGGAAATCCACCAACCACAACTCCTACTTCCACGATTGTTAAATTGTTATCTAGCCACATTTCGCTTTTGTTGAACTCACCTCAACAGGTTGTGTCGAACTCCTTTCGATAGGATGTTGCAAGATCTCACTTGCACTTAATGTTTTCAACCGGCCTCGATCAGTCACAGCACCCTTCTAGTCCGTGAGGTGGTCTAAACAAAATCTTGTCAAGTACACTGCATAATCTGTTGAACTTCAGTTTCCAACACTTGAATAGAAATAGCACAATTTAAAACATGAACAACATAATGAGAAGATAAATTATGCTGGTGAACTCTCTCAAAATATAGCCTCTATTTTATGAGTTAAAAGAATGACTCTCTTAAGAATATTGCACAAAATACATAGAAGTCTCTCGTTGGAATTTGCTTGAGAATTGCCCTGAGCTGCTTGAGAGTTTCTCCAAGAATTTTTCCGTGAGAATTAAGAGAGTTGTTTTCTTTGCCTTGAGGCTCATATATATAATATGCAAAAAAGTCTTGAGCTTCTTTCTTCTCCAAAATTGATATCCCAAGAATATAACAAGAAATCCCAAGAATCATTAATATTTAGTGTAAATAGATTTTCATGAGATTCTCCAAATCCTAGAAGCTTTAGAATTCCCCCGAATATCTTCTTATCATAATGACAGCTTATGAAGTAGACTTCTTTATGCCATAAGATTCTTCTCGGCAAATAATATTTCATCAAATTCTAATGCCAAGAGACTTTCCAAATATGTTCAATCTCTTCCTTTGGCAGCTTGTCGTAACAATAAATTTGAAATTGAAAAATCTATAAAGGCAAATGATATACAAAATTTTGCAGGAGATGTTTTAAGAGTGTGGGAAGTGTATGAAATCTTAGTGTTGAAATCGATTTCCTATTTATCTGATTCCTACCCTTCATTTATTTTCATCAGTGAGTCAATTTGGCTGGCCATTATCCAACAATGTAAAAGCTTGTGGTTGTGATTAGATAGAGTTTGGTTATAAGATTATTGTCCCAAATTTTGTAAAAGTTGAATTATTTATGAGAGAAGATCGAAGTTCCACAGTTCAAATTTTGGATTTAGTTTAGGTTAGGATTGGGGGATTGAAACATGTTCTTATTCTCTAGTGTTGAGATTGGTGAAGACGTGTAGTCAGAGGGTAATTTTATAATTTCTTGGGTTTCAATTGGCCAATTCGCGTTTCAGTTACTAGTGGAAATAATTATTCCTGATCTGCCGCTTTCATGTTGAATATTGTGAAGGAAAAGAATGAAAAAAAAAGTCAACGCCACTGGAATAAAACATACGCAGAGTTTGAGGCTCCACCGTCCAATATTTTTGAAATCTCCGTATGTCCTTTTGAAAAATATATAAAGGTCGACCACCGAATAAAACATACGCAGAGTTTGAGGCTCCACCGTCCAATATTTTTGAAATCTCCGTATGGCCTTTCGAAAAATATATAAAGATCGACCACCAAAGCCGTGGTACAAGTGGTTAGAGATTTGTCTTTCGCCTTAAATATCGAGGGTTAGAACCTCGTTGAGAACGTAGAACTCTTCCTTCAAAAGGGGTGCTATGGGATTGCGCTTGAATTGCCGGCCCATGGCACTGATCCGACGGGGCAGGTCTCTTCTCACTTGAGCTTTGGTAGTGCTACTCTGACGCGGCCAGTGCTTGCGCTGCTTGTTCAGCTTGTATGATATGTTCGCTAGACGAACACGCAAGCCTAAACATTAGGTAATGACGGGGTTATTGGTCCGCCATCTCTAGGCCCACCATTTTATTCAAAAAAGAAAAAAAGAAAAATATGTAAAGGTCAGAAAAAAATTATAAATTTTATAAGTAGTCACGTAACTAATTCATAATATATAGGTACCATATATGGTTTCCGGAGAAAACTAACCTCTTAAAATAGCAAAAATCTCCTAAAATATCGAAAAATTGTTTACGTGAATCCCAATCTATATACATTTCTCTTTTTAAATTTTTTTACACTCATCAACTAATTTCATATAATAATTAATAAAACATTGTCAACCTACGGATAGTTTTCGACAAGATTTGTATGTGCAAGTCTCGTGCCACCTAGGAAGACAACCATCGGCTCCAAATCGGTTTTCCGCATCAAACACAAAGCAGATGGTTCAATAGAATGATACAACAGAGGAAGTATACATGAACCCTCCTCCAAGAATTTACTCCCCACCAAGTTTTATTTGTAAGTTGAACAAATCCCTTTACAGATTGAAGCAAGTCAGCCGACAATGCATAGCAAGTTTACAGTCACCTTGATTTCTAAAAGTTTTTGACTAGATTTCAATGATCCAAGCCTTTTTACTCGTATTCGAGCTAATTCTTTTTTAGTCATTCTTGTGTATAGCAGCGGTAACCAGTTTCTCTTTAAAATCATCTCTTATTATATATCTTGGGTGTCCAATTTTCAAAGGGGTTAAGAAAATTCTGTATTTCCAGCCCTTGGTGGAAAAGGTTTATGCTCGATTGCAAGGGTGGCAAAGAAAGATTTTGAGTCCTGGGGGGAGGCTTGTCCTCACAAGTATTCGCTTGTATCTATTGGCATCTCTTAGTCCGCCTAAGCGAGTTCTTTTGCAGCTTGAAAAGTTTTTTACTGAGTTCTTCTAGGGCTCCACTTTGGAGGGGAGGCGTAGACATTGGACATCTTGGGACAAATTGTGTAAGCCCGTTCAAAAGAATGGTCTCGAATTGATTTCCTTACACGCAAGTAGCACACCGCATATTACGGTACCTCAAAGGCAAGCCTGCTTTGGGTTTATTTTATCCTTCCAATAGTTCCCTTGAATTAATTGCATCCTCCAATTTTGATTGGGTGGGTTGTTTGCTTCTTCCTTGATTTCTCGGAAATCCAAGAAACAAATAACTGTTTCTCATAGTTCCTTTGAAGCATAATATCGTGACATGGCTTCCGCAGCTTGTGAGATGCAGTGGCTTCTCTTTCTTGCCAAAGATTTAGCCGTCACTCCAACAAAAGCAGTGCCTCTATTTTGTAATAATCTTAGTGCTATTCATCTCACTGCCAATCCTATTTTTAATGAACGAACAAAACATTTAGAAGTAAATTGTCACTCTTGTTCTTGAAAAGACTCAAGCCGGACTACTCAAACCCTTGCCTGTACCTTTTCTCAATTAGTTGATATTTTTAACAAGGCCTTATCCATCGAACAGTTTACACTTTTACTTGAGCATCTGATCAGCTTCTGCAGATGATGGGAGGTATCCTTTGGAGGAAAAACAATTCAGTCCCGCGGGCAAGCCAGACCAGGGTCCCTCTCACGGACCTTCATTGCGCCATATCCCATTTTGCAAATCATGTTTGCCTAAAAGAAAAAGAAACCCACCGAAACCGCATCGGCGCCCATGATAATCCATGGAGTCAATATTATTGTGCAGAGCCATGGTTGCAGATGACGTTCCACGGTAATAACCTCGAAAGTTTCTGTAACTAGGAGTGTGTTGAAGTGAAATTCGGGAGATTGTGTAACTCAATGGACAAGATTTCTTGAGTCTGATTTGATTTGGTTTGCTGAATTACATGAATGATAATCATAGAAGGGATTTCCAGCAGGACCGGATCGTTGGCCTTGAGATTGGTGAAGACGTGTAGTCAGAGGGTTAATTTAATAATTTCTTGGGTTTCAATTGGACCAATTCATAACTCGGTTATTAGTTTTCTTCCGTTTTAGGGGGAAAAAATAACAATTCCTGATCTGCCGCTTTCATGTTGAATATTGTGAAGGCAAAAGGATGAAAAAAAAAAAAAGGCAACTCCACTATACGCGGAGTTAGAGGCCCCACAGTCCAAAATTTTTGAAATCTCCGTATTTCCTTTCGGAAAATATATAAAGGTTTTTAAAAAAATATTACTCAATCTGTTCAATTTAATTTGACAGTGTTTGATTAGGTACGGAGTTTTATGTAAAAGTTTGAATTGTAATATAAAATTAATATAATATAATAAAAGTAAGAAACATGTGGACCACCTAGTAATTTATGTCAAACTAAATATAGAAAAGTAATATATAGTGGGGTTAGTATTTGATTAATACTATAAAATATATTAAAATGTTTTATTTTATTAAAAATGTCGATTATTTTGGAATGTCTCAAGATAATAAGAAGGTCAAATGAAATGAGACAGAGGAAGTATAAATTTTTAGTAGTCATGAAACTAATTCATAATATATAAGTAGTATATGCGTTTTCTAGAGAAAAGTAACCTCTTAAAATAGCAAAAATCTCCTAAAATATCAAAAATATTATTTACAAGAATCCTAATCTATCTACATTC
The DNA here is from genome assembly GCA_030512225.1 of Rauvolfia tetraphylla. NCBI lineage: Eukaryota > Viridiplantae > Streptophyta > Magnoliopsida > Gentianales > Apocynaceae > Rauvolfia > Rauvolfia tetraphylla. The sequence goes on from JAJQKT010000053.1 coordinate 2,470,187, forward strand.
CTCGTTTTTTATTTTTTTACACTTATCAACTAATTGCATAAAACAATTAATAAAACATTGTCAACTTATAATTTTAGACGTGATTTACACGTGCATCTCACGTGTCAGCTTCTCAAGGGGCAAATCAATCAAAAGAAGCCCATTCCCTCAAAATGTAGATGCCATAATAACTTTTGTTACGAGGAAATATTGAAAGAGAGGCGAGGTGTTATTTTTAGAGCGGAATGGTTTGTTTTTCTGAGTTGCCATCTCAAAATGAGGCTGGAGAGCTACACTCATATTTGTACTGTATTGTTAGTCATACCATTATACGTAATTGTAATTGGAGAACGCATGATCAGTATTCACGGAATAAAGAATGCAAAGAGATTTTGTCAGTGGTTGATTGCGAAGGTAAAGAAGATGAATCATTTTATTGTGAACTGAAATCTTCATAAATTCAGAGACATCATATTTTTTTTTTTTACAATATATACTTGTAATGTGTCGTACAATATATACTATACAATTTTTGTCGACCAACTGAGCTTCTGGATTCAATTCATTTCATTCAACTGAGCTTTCAAGAGGGAAAAAAGAAGTTTATATACAATGCAATAAATAAGTAAACCGGTGCCTTCGTGTACTGGGTTTAAGTATGTCTATAACCTCCTGACTAACTTCAACCAGCTGCTAACTATCTAGGCTGGACACTGCTGGAGCTCTACAGTTGACCTGCATTTCTACTTTGCAACACCCCTCCCCCCCCCCCCCTCCAAAAAAAAGTGAAACTTGGTGTAAATATTTTGAAGTCCATAAGCTGATAACAACGGATAAAAGGAAAGGAAGGAGCAGACAAGGCCTGAGTCAATAAATCTACTAAATGCAAACAAGAAGAAACAGGAAGAGGCTTGATCAACCTGGATTGATATTTCTCTCGAATAAAATGGCAATCAATTTCAATGTGTTTGGTACACTCATAGAATACAGGATTCTCTACGATATAGAATGCAGCTTGATTGTCACAAAAAAAGAGGAATTGGACAGTTAATGGCACACATAAATCCTGCATCAAATATGTGATCCACTGTAATTCACAAGATGTAACTATCATGGCTCTGTATTCAGCCTTTGCTAGACTACGAGAAATAGTTGATTGCTTCTTATTGTTCCAAAAAATTAAAACTTTACCAAAGAAAACGCAATATCCAATGACTAACCTTCTTGTCTCCTCACAACCGGCCCAATCAAAATCTGAAAAGCCTCGAGAGTTAACTCATTTTCTACTGGAATACACAATCCTTGACCCACAGTAGCTTTCAAGTATCTCAAAACTCTATTGATTGGTTTTAGATGTTGATGTGTAGGTTGATATTCCATATTTGTGCTTCATATCATAATCCTTTTTGAGCTTAAATTCTGTTAAATTTTGGTGTTTTAATCACCATTTACACTCCCTTTATCTCTTATTTGCTTTAGGAGAGATTATTGAAGATTTTGAATTAAATGAAGCAAATAAGGAGAATTATGCACAATGAAGAGAAAACAGAGAAATGCAGAGGAAAAACTGTATGGTAGATTATTTTTATGTGGGATTTTCACCTCTATAGAGATTTCAAATACGAATGTCATCTTTTATACATTTATAGAGGACATTATGAAGTTTCCATAATGGTAAACTTTATGGAAATCAGAGTTCATTTGCCTGCCCTGATTATGCTTCAAAGTCAGCTGTCCTGCATTGTGCTACAGTTTTGATACAGTTTGGTATAATGATCATATCATGCTTTCTAAATGTCTAATTGAGGTGATTCAAAGCTCTATGGAAATAAACGATCAAGGGATACAACTTTCATGAAGACACCCAGACCCAGATCAGCCGATTTCATGCTCTGAATTCACCTAGACTTCAAAACAATGTCACAAAGCTGGGAGCAAGCGGCGCCGTTTGGTGTGATCCAAGCGGCGCCGTTTGCAACGATCTGGACTGAGTTTTCAGCTGAATTTCTCTCTGTTTTGAGGGGGATTTAAATACCCCTTTTAGGGCAACAAACACAGACGGTTGGGGAGTGGGAAAACCTGCAGAAAACACACTCAAATCCCTCCCAATCCATCAATCTTGCAATAGAAATCAAGAGAGAAGATTGAATCATTGATGAAGGAGAACATCCACCTTGAAGATTCATGGAAAAAGCTGCAATTTTCTCCATGCTACAGTGACGAATTCCAACCTTGAAGAAGAGAAGATTTTACTCCACAATAATGATCAATTCTTACTCTTTCTTTCTTGGTTTATATTCATTGAGTTGTAATATGTTGATGAACTAAGCTTTTGAATACTTGGATGGGTATAAACCCTAGATTTTATTTATGCGAATGAATTGTTTCCCTTGGTTGATTGAACTCAAATTTCTTGTGGATTGTTTGTGGGTTTGAATGTTTGAATTGATTTGGTGGATAGTTGATGGAATTTTGTCACTTGGAATTGAGAAAGGAAGGGTGATTGAAATTGATCAAAAATCTTGAATTTTGTCACTTGGAATTGAGAAATGAAGGGTGATTGATAATTGATTCAAAATCTGGAATTTTCACTTGGAATTGAGAAAGGAAGGGTGAAATAGACCATACACAAACAATGGAGATTATTTAGGTGACTAGAGATAGAAACCTCAATATCTTCTTGATAATTAGAGATATCTAATTGGAAATTCATTAATCCAAATGCATTCTTAGGTTTAATTAGTTAGATAGAGATTTCAACTAATTAATCTAAGGGTAGAGAACTCTCATCTAGAGATAGAGAGAGCTCTAATATAGGAATTTTATCAAACACAAGAAAGAGACACCTTCTTGGTAATTAGAGAAATCTAATTGGAAATTCACCAATTCAAATGCATTCTTAGGTTAAATTAGTTAGAAAGAGATTTCAACTAATTAATCTAAGGGTAGAGAACTTTCATCTAGAGATAGAGTGAGTTCTACCATTGGAATTTCACCAAGTATTAGAAGGGGAAACAAATCAACCAAGGGACTTTTCTATCACATAGGTAATTCTATAGGGATTAACCATTCAAATATTGTTTTCTCAATTGAACTCTCTCTTGCAAGAAAGATTGGTTAAGCTAGTAATTAGTTAAGTTTTTCATCATTTTCATGAACAAAAATTTATTAGGCTAAACAATAGAGTGAATAGTGAGTAATGGTAATTGACCATCCCCGTGGATACGATAATTTAAATTGCTTGCCATTATACTAATCTAAACGATAGGTGCGCTTGCCTAGTCTTTGTGTGCAAATTGTTGAAGATTATGATAAAATTGAGTATAATGCATAGACAATAAAACACAACATAGGTGCATCAAGGAATTGACTTAACTGTTGAGTAACAAAACAAATGTCAGGTCTACTAAGTGTAAAATAGAGAAGGTTTCCAACTATAAGTCTGTAAACATGATTATCTGTTAAAGCTGGAGAATCTGCATAGGCTAATATGATGTTAGGATCCACTGGAGTGCTTACTGCCTTACAGCCTAGGAAATATGTTTCTGAAAGTAGATCAACTATATGCTTCATCTATGACATATTCAAACCAGTATGACTTCTTGCAATTTGTAAGCCGAGAAAATATCTTAACTGTCCCAAGTCTTTGATCTTGAACTGATCATGTAGTGTACTTTTAACAATTTGGAATGAGTTCATATCATTGCTTGCAATAATCATATCATCGACATAAACCAGAATAGCAGTAAAGTGAGTAGCCTTAGACTTGACAAACAAGTTGTAATCATAGTAAGATTGCTTCAAACCTAGAGAAAGTAAGGCTGAACATAGTTTTGCATTCCGTTATCTGCTAGTATACTTTAATCCATATAAATATTTTTCTAATTTACACACCATTTTACTATCTGAACACTAGAAGCCATGTGGTACAGTCATATACACTTCTACATCCAGTTCCCCATGTAAAAAAAATTATTGACATCTAATTGATGCAAATATAACCCTTTGGCAATAGCTATAGCAAGAACTAATCTTACAGTTGTCATTTTAACAACTGGTGAGAAAGTCTCTAAGTAATCAATACCAGCTTGTTGAGTAAAGCCTTTTGCTACTAATCTGGTTTTGTACCTTTCAATGGATCCATCAAACTTTACACCTATCACATGCTCCTAACACCAGAAATAGGGTTCGAGTCATGCAAGGGGTGATTTTCTCCCAAATGTGGATGCACCTATTTGGGCTCGCAACCACAAATTAGGGGCATGTACACACGTTAGACGCATGCATACACGTGCTTGATGCTAGATCGACCCTATAATTTATTTAGATTTTTGTATTTATCTTTTTTAAAGTCGATTTTAATCATTTTCTAATTTTTTATATTTATCTTTTATTTTTTAAAATCAGTTTCCAATAGGTTTCTAGATTCGGTTTGAAAACTAGTTGTTGTATTTGGTTAAAAAGGTTGGTTCTTGGGTAAATTTTGAAACCGACTATATTCAGTTTCAAAATTAAACCAACTTTTTTCGGTTACAAAATTGCCGCAACCACCATTTTGGAAACTGATTTGTCGATTTTAAAATTGCTTTTTCTTGTAGTGCTCAATTAATGGAGAGAGTGTAAGATTACAAGCTTATGGTTGTGTGAATCTTTAATGCATATGTATATTGTTATGATTATTGATATTCCATATTTGTGCTTCATATAATAATCCTTTTTGAGCTTAAATTTTGTTAAATTTTTGTGTTTTAATCACCCTTTACACTCCCTTTATCTCTTATTTGCTTTAGGAGAGATTATTGAATATTTGAATTAAATGAAGCAAATAAGGAGATTATGTACAGTGAAGAGAAAGCAGAGAAATGTAGAGGAAAAACAGTCTGGTAGATACTTTTCAAGTGGATTTTGACCTCTATAGAGATTTAAAATTGGAAAGTGGTCTTCTATACAATTATAGAGGACATTCTAAAGTTTTCATAATGGTAAAATTTATAAAAATCCGAGTTCATTTGGCTGCCCTGCTTATGCTTCAAATTCAACTATCCTACATTGTGCTCTAGTTTTGACACATCTTGGTATAACGATTATATTGTACTTTATAGAAGTCCAATTGAGGTGCTTTAAAGCTCTGTGAAAATTTAAGATCAATATATACAACTTTCATGAAGACATCAAGACCTATATCAGCAAATTTCATGCTCTGAATTCACCTAGAATTCAAAACAGTGTCACAGCAGAGGCTTACCCCAAAACTGGGTGCAAGCGGCACCGTTTGGTGTGATCCAAGCGGCAACGTTTGCACCAATCTGAAGTGGGTTTTCAACTGACTTTCTCTCTGCTTTGAAGGGGATTTAATTACCCCTTTTAGGGCACAAAAACCAGAGGGCTGGAGTGAGTAAGAGAGGCTGCAAAACACCAAGAAAACACACCAAATTCTTCCTCCAATCCATCAATCTTGCAAGAGAAATCAAGAGAGAAGATTGAATCCTTGAAGAAGGAGAGCATCCACCTTGAAGATTCATGGAAAAAGCTGCAATTTTCTCCATTGCTACAGTGACGAATTTCAAGTTCTAGGAAGAGAAGATTTCAACCATGAAAATGAGCAATTCTTACTCTTTCCTTATTGCTTTATGTTCTTGGAATTGTAATATGTTGAGGAACTAAACTTTTGAATACTTAGATGGTATGAACCCTAGATTTTATCTATGTGAATGAATTGATTCCCTTGGTTGATTGAATGTAAATATCTCGAAGAAAGGGTTAGGTTGTGTTTTAATGCAGCATGGTAAAGTTGTCACATATGCCTCTAGACAATTAAAGGTGTATAAACAAAACTATCCTACTCATGACTTAGAGTTGGCGGCCAATGTATTTTCATTAAAGATTTGGACACATTACTTATATGGAGCTAGTTGTGAGGTTTTTATTGATTATAAAAGTTTGAAGTATTTTAAAGGAGTTGAATTTGAGGCATAGAAGATGGATGGAGTTGATTGCTGATTATGACTTGATTATAAACTACCATCCAGGGAAGGCTAATGTAGTTGCAGATGCTTTAAGCCGAAAAGAGATTGGAACTAGTACCTCGGCATGTTTGAGGAACAGGTGTAGAGTTGAATTAGGAGAAATGAGAAAGTTATATTTATCATTCGGAATGTTGGTAAATGGAGCTCTACTTGAACACATAAGGATCAGACCAATATTATTAGAGACAATTCGGTTGGCTCAAGAAAAGGATACTACCTTTCACGAACTTTGAGAGCAACTATTAAAAGAAGAACATACAGAGTACTCAATTCGTGATAGTGGGATACTGGTGTTTAGAGGTTGAGTTAGTGTTCCAGATGATGCAAACTTAAAGAGAGAGATTATGGAGGAAGCACATGATTCAATATACACTATGCACCCAAGGAGTGTCAATATGTATCCGGAATTGCGTGAACTTTACTGGTGGCCAGGAATGAAGAGAAACATAGCAGAATATGTATCGAGATGTTTGATACGTCAACAAGTTAAAGCAGAGCATCAACATCCCGCCAAAGTATTGCAACCACTTCCCATCCCGGAGTGGAAATGGGAAAATGTTACCATGGATTTGTATCAGGACTACCGCGAACTCACATTGGACATGATGCAATTTGGGTAATAGTTGATCAACCGACCAAATCTGCTCACTTTCTTCTGATACGTTAGTATAGCGTCGGATCGGGATCCTCGCTTCACTTCTGGATTTTGGAGAAGTTTCCAATGAGCACTTGAGGCTAAACTTAGTATGAGTACAACCTTTCATCCACAGACAGATGGAAAATAAGAGAGAGTTATACAAATCATGGAGGATATGTTGTATGCTTACGTTATGAGTTATTCCAATAGTTGGGATGATGACTTGCCACTCATTGAATTTGCCTACAATAATAGTTTTCAAACTAGTTTGGGTATGGCACCATTTGAGGCTTTGTATGGGATGAGGTGCAAGACTGCAATATGTTGGATGGAGGTGGGAGAAGCCAAGATATCCAGTGTAGAGTTAGTGCAGCGCACCACATAAAAGATTCCAATCATTAGAGAACATCTCCAGGTAGCACAAAGTCGACAAAAAAGTTTTGCGCACAAGAGACGTATAGCATTGGAATTTCAACTAGGAGACTAGGTATTTTTGAAAGTATCACCGCAGAAAGGCATTCTTAGATTTGGACGTAAAGGAAAACTAGGGGTCACTTTATGTTGGACCTTACGAGATCACTGAAAAAGTTGGACCTATTGCATATAGATTGTCATTACCTACGAAGCTTGGTCGCATCCATGATATTTTTCATATATATGCTCTCCGAAAGTATATAGCAGATCTTTCGCATGTGTTGATTGAACAGCCGATAAGTTTGGAAGGGGATTTGACTTACGTGGAGCAGCATTAAGAAGTCGAGTCATTCCTATGGTTAAGGTACTTAGGAGAAACCATGGTGTGGAGGAGTCTACGTGGGAATGTGAAGAGCTTATGAGAAATCAATACCATCATCTTTTCTCAAATTTTGTCCAACTTATGGTGTACCATTTATTTTAGAGGGTTAGATATGACTGCCTCATACGTTGCATAGGCATTTCAACATTCATTATTATTCAATGAATTGGCATTTCTTTTATACATATGCATTAGTTTCAAAAATATTTCATACAGGTATATCCCTTTTTCTTTGAAATTTCGGGGACGAAATTTATTTTAGAAGGTTATAACTGTAAAACTATAAATTTTATTTTTACTAAATAAAATTTTCAAGTGGTTTTATGATAAATATAAATTACTAAAAATCTATTTTACACATTTTTAAAATGAAGAGAAATATATACATTATAAGTTTTAGAGTAAATCTATAATTATAAAATAATTAAAGGCTGATTTTATAAATTATTATAAAAATAAAAAAATTTAAAAATTTTTAAAAATGGGATCAGTCGTGCGGCTGATCCATCCCAATTTCCCCCAATTTCCTCTTCTCTCTTCTCTCTTCTCTCTTCTCTAGTCTCTATCTTTTCACCAATTCTTCACACACAAATTAAATCTTTCAAACCCAAGTTTAAACCTACATCCAAAAACTCAAATTTTTCTCATTATGGTTGAGTTTAATTTTTTTCAAAAGTTATTGTAGGAGTAAATTTATATAAATTTTAATAAATTGTTAGATGCTCCGATTTTGTTCAATATTTGAACAAAGGTTCTTGTTATCATATTCTACCTATTCATTAATTTTTAAGCATGTTTGCTATATTTTCTGAATTTCTGAAAAATATGGACAGATTTACTATTTTTGTAAATTTTTGTTTTGATTAAATATTGAGGATTTTGAAGGTTTATTAGACTATTATAATGCAAAAGGAGTATGAAAATATGTAAATAGAATAATTTTTCTCAATTGGTATATTAGGAATAAAATTGAATAATTGAGATTTTTGTGGAGAATGGTGAATTTTACTAAAATTAATCATTTAATCTTGTTATTCCCTTAAAAATGGTTAGTTCCTATTTTAAAACAATTTTATCAAATTCAATAATTTATTTTTATAATTAATATTAATTATGCATTCATTCATGTAGTGTATATGTATGTCAATATTTTAGCACTTTAGAGTGACATTAATTTTTTTTTTTGCTGTTACATAATTATATGTTAGGTCGTGAGATTGCCGAGGTAGAACCCAGGGTGGAGTAGCATAGGTTTATACTTTTCATTTGAGGTGAGATTTCTAACTTACTTGTGGAGGTTATTGATCCACAAAATTTTATCATTTTAAGTTATGTTATTTTAATATATTTTTATTTATTTATTTTACACTAAATAAAGTATTTATTTTGTCGTGCCTCGGCTTTGTGAATATATGTTGAGAAACTTTGAATTTTTATTTTACCGTGGCTCGGCTTTGTGAATAAATGTGTTGTTAACTTTGAAATGTTATTTTGTCGTGGCTCAGCTTTTGTCAACAAATGTGATAACTTTAAATCGTTATTTTGCCGTGGCTGGCTTTTGTAAAAATATGCAGTACTAATATAAGTTGTTGTTTTGCCGTGGCTTAGCTTGTATATTTATATAATATACTAAACCATGAGAATTGATTTGGTTGTTGATGAGTTGTAAAGGTGAATTATGTGTAAACTTTGCCGTCGGAATATTAATTGACTCACCTGTAGGGTGAGACTCCCTTTATGCCGTGTGTGAGAAGGCCATTGGGAGATGTTGTGCAGAGAGTTCCTTTGTGCCGCGTGTGAGATGGCCATTGGAAGGGCAATGGAAGATTTATGTGCTTGTGTGGACTCGTAAGAGTCGTGCGAATTATGTTTGTGGATTTTGCCGTTATTTTTAAAAAATGATGATTATTACTTAAAATTACACACACAGATACATATATATTTAGCATATGTGGTCGATATCGAAAGGAGTCAGATTAAGTTAGAGGAGATATCGATAGTAAAGAAATTTCCCGATGTTTCTTCAAGTGATCTGCCTAGGCTTTCCCCAAACCAAGATATAAAGTTTACAATAGAAGTGGTACCTGACACATCACCTATTTCTTTGACACCATATTGTATGTCACCAGCTGAGTTAAAGGAGTTGTATACACAATTACAAAAACTTTTGAAGAAGATGTTTATTCAACTGAGCACTTTACCTTGGGGTACACCTGTACTATTTGTGAAGAAGAAAGATGGTTCATTTATATTGTGTGTCAATTATAGATAGTTGAACAAAGTTACTATTAAAAATTGGTATCCACTTCCATGGATTGATGACTTGTTTGACCAACTGAGAGGAGCTACAGTGTTCTCCAAAATTGATTTATGTTCAGGGTATCATCAATTACTGATTCGAAAGCAATACGTACCAAAGACAGCTTTTCGTGCCAAATATGGACATTACTAGTTTTTAGTTATGCCTTTTGGTTTGACAATTGCTCCAACTGCCTTTATAGATCTCATCTATATAATTCTCAAATCTTTTCTTGACCAATTTGTGGTAGTTTTTATTGACGACATTTTGGTGTACTCTGTAAACGAGGAGAAGCATTGCCAATACTTGAATGTCGTGTTAGACACACTAAGAAGAGAGCAATTGTATGCTAAGTTGTCCGAATGTGAATTTTGGTTGGATCAAGTGGTCTTATTAGGCCATGTTGTTTCTGGGGAAGGTATTAGTGTAGACTTGCAAAACATGGAAGCAGTACTAAATTGGAAACAAACCACAAATGTGATCGAAGTTCGAAGCTTCTTAGGTTTGGCAGGGTATTATCGAAGATTTATCCAGGGATTTTCTTTTATTTCAGCTCCTTTAACTCATCTAACTCAAAAGAACTAATTATTCATGTGGACCGATGAGTATGAACAGTGCCTTCAGCTATTGAAAGAGAAATTAACTATTGCACCAATTTTAGCGATTCCATTCATCAGGACTGATGGCTTTGTGTTATACAGTGATGCCTTGAAGAAAGGGTTAGGTTCTGTTTTAATGTAGCATGGTAAAGTTGTCACATATGCCTCTAGATAGTTAAATGTTCATGAACAAAACTATCCTACTCATGACATAGAGTTGGTGCCCATTGTATTTGCATTAAAGATTTGAAGATATTACTTTTATGGAACTACTTGTGAGATTTTTACTTATCATAAAAGTTTGAAGTATTTTTAGACACAAAAGGAGTTGAATTTCAAGCATACTTCAGACACAAAAGGAGTTAAATTTCAGGCAAAGAAGATGGATGGAGTTGATTGATGATTATGACTTGATTATAAACTACCATCTAGGGAAGGCTAATGTAGTTGTAGAAGCTTTAAGCCGTAAAGAGATTGGAACTAGTACCTCGGCATGTTTGAGGAACAGGTGTAGAGCTAAATTAGAAGAAATGAGAAAGTTATATTTATCATTCGGAATGTTGGTAAATGGAGCTTTACTTGCACACATAAAGGTCAGACCAATATTATTAAAGAGAATTCGGTTGGCTCAAGAAAAGGATACTACCTTTCACGAACTTTGAGAGCAACTGTTAAAAGACGAACATACAGAGTACTCAATTCATGATAATAGGATACTGGTGTTTAGAGGTCGAGTTTGTGTTCCGAATGATACAAACTTAAAGAGAGAGATTATGGAGAAAGCACCTGATATAATATGCACCATGCATCCAGGGAGTACCAAGATGTATTGCGATTTGCGTGAACTCTATTGGTGGCCAGGAATAAAGATACACAGCAGAATATGTATCTAGATGTTTGATATGTCAACAAGTTAAAGTAGAGCACTGACATCCCGCTGGAGTATTGCAACTACATCCCATCCCGGAGTGGAAATGATAACATGTTAGCATGGACTTTGTATCCAGACTACCGCATACTCGCATAGGACATGATTAAATTTGGGTAATAGTTGATCAACTGATGAAATCTGCTCACTTTCTTCCAATATGATACACCTATTCTCTAAAAAATTGACAGAGATTTATGTCAAGAGCATAGTGAGATTGCATGGAGTACCAGTCAGTATAGTGTCAGATCAGGATCCTCCCTTCACTTCCAAATGTTGGAGAAGTTTCGAACGAGCATTTGGGACTAAACTTAATATGAGTAAGGCCTTTCAATCACAGACAGATGGACAATCAGAGAGAGTTATACATAAATTGTAGGATATGCTACGTGCTTACGTTATGAGTTAATCCACTAGTTAGGATGATGACTTGCTACTCATTGAATTTCCCCACAACAATAGCTATCAAACTATTTTGGGTACAATACCATTTAAGGCTTTTTATGGGAGGAGGTGCAGGACTGCAGTTTGTTGGATAGTGATGGGAAAAGCCAAGATCTCCAGTGTAAAGTTAGTGCAGCGTACCACAAAAAATATTGCAATCATTAGAGAACATCTCTGAGAAGCACAAAGTCGGCGAAAGAGTTATGCAGATAAGAGATATAGAGCATTGGAGTTTCAACTATAAGACTGGGTATTTTTTAGAGTATCACTGTCGAAGGACATTCTTAGATTTGGACATAAAGGAAAACTAGGGCCGCGTTATATTGGACCTTACGAGATCACTGAAAAGGTTGGCTCTGTTGCATATAGATTGTCATTACATACGAAACTTAGTCGCATCCATGATGTCCTTCACATATCTGCTCTTTGAAAGTATATAGCAGATCCTTCGCATGTGTTGGTTGAACAACCTGTAAATTTGAAAGTTGATTTGACTTATGTGGAGTAGTCGGTGCAAATAATTGATCGAAAGGTGCAAGTATTAAGAAGTCATGTCATCCCCCATAGTTAAAGTACTTCGAAGAAACCATGGTATCGAGGAGTCTACGTGGGAAAGTGATGAGCTTATGAGAAATTAATACCCTCATCTTTTCTCGTATTTTTCCTAACCCATGAGGTAGCATTGATTTTAGAGGGTTAGATATAATTGCCTCATACATTGCATAGGCACTTCAACATTCATTATTATTTAAAGAGTCGGTATTTCTTAGATACACATGTATTAGTTTCAAAAATATTTTTATACATGTATACTCCTTTTCTTTAAAATGTCGGGGACTAAATTTATTATAAAGAGTTAAAATTGTAAAACTATAAATTTTACTTTTACTAAATAAATTTTTTAGGCGGTTTTACTCTAGCATGTATATGTGTATGATAACTATAAATTGCTAAAAATCTTCTTTACACATTCTTAAAATGAAGAGAAATATATACAATATAAGTTTATGGGTAAAAATATAAATTTTGAAAAATTGAAGGTTAATTTTGTAAGTTTGTTTTTAAAAAATAATCTCATCATTGTCATGGTTTTTAGGTACTTAAATTTCTTTTGAAAATAGTGCATCAGTGATGTTTGGAAATAATTTTTACAAAAATTTACATCTCCTCAACCTAACATATATGACCATCTTAGCTTTGTTGCTTTCACATTTGAGGAGTTTGAATCCTTGAAACCGACTTATCAACCATACTTTAGTCATGTCTTAAATTTATTGTGAGAGGTAGATTGTTCTTTAGGGGCATCAATATGTAAAAGGGTAATTATATTTAATGCTCATACGTTTTGTCTATATAAATACAATTAAAATTTTTTATTAATTGTTAAACACACTTAATAAATTAATAACATGAGTTTATAACCTATTAAATAATTACATTACATACTATTAATTAAAAATATTATATATAAATATATAGTATAAATAAAATAAATAAAAATATCACAACAGGAAGCTTAGCCTGGTAGAGAAGCACATGCTCCCCACACTAGTAACCAGGATTTGAGCCATGCAGGGGTTGCCAAAATTATTCGCTCGTGCACAAATGCCCGTGCTTGGGCCTGCAAGCATAAGTTAGGCGCATCCGAACACGTTATCTGGCTAGCTAATTTGGGTTGGTCAGCTGACCAGGCCATGCTAGATCAATTCAGTAATTTATTTATTATTTTATTTTTTAAAATTAATTTATAAATTTAATTTCAAATTGATTTCTAAATTCAGTTTCAATTCGGTTTAAAATCGCTTCCAATGTGGTTTTAAAACTGGTTGTTGTATTCGGTTAAAAAAAGTTGGTTCTTAGGTCAATTTTGAAACCGACTATATTCGGTTTGAAATCAATTTTAATTCTATTTCAAAATTAAAATAAAATTTTTTTTGTTTCAATATTGGGCCGCAACCACCATACTTGAAATCGATTTTTTGCAGTTTCAAAATTGCTTATTTCTTGTTGTGTAACCAATTATTTTTGCAATGACCTCAAAATTTTATTTGACGTCTCCTTGAGATAGTTTATCTCGAAATATTGAGAAAATCTAACTCCTGTTAAGATAGATATGTGAGGAATAAGTTACCTATATGATCCACACAAACCATGCCATTTATAGACGTGTTGATTATGACAACCACTGTTTTTACTTATGTTGAAGAAATATAAATTCATAAAATTCGTTGAAAATGTTTATGATCATGATTAGTATATAATTATATGCGAGATAATCATGTATCATATGAGAAAGAATTCCAACTATATTGTTGAATGATTATAAAGTTTGAAAATATATCAAATGAGATACAATAAAACATATTTTCACCGAGGTTCTTTTAAGTTTTGAACTCTAGAAGAGATATGATATTGATGTGCAATAAATTAGATCATGTGATAACTTGATAAATCTATTCATTAAGTTTTGACCGACAACAACATTTGATTGGAATGAGTAATAATGACATAAATAATAATGTAATTTTTTTCCTTCACTAGAGTTTTTCCTATTAAATTTTTTTATCTAGTAAAATTTTAATGAGACATATTATTTATGTAATAGATATCCAAGCAGGAGTATTATGAAATATTGATGTGAAATTTGCAAGTGCACAAATATCTAACAAGTAATAAATTAGTGAGTACCAATCATCGTAATGAGGATTGTTACTTAACTGGAGAATTCTTTCACTTATAACCCAATTTAATCCAAAATAAAGTTGATTTTATTTAAAAATTAATTACTAATAAAAATAATAAATCAAAAATTATATTAATTAAAAATCAATGGCAATGAATAGACTAAGATACTCCAAATCTAACATACTCCTCTTATGAAAATAATTAATTTTTTAAATTAATTTCGAACTTGATTAATGGTAGAATTCTCAGTTATAAGCTAAACATCTCTTGGTGAGAAACTTTAAACTTTAATTAATAAACTAATCGCATCTCTATGTGGTTTTAACACCTCTATGGAATTCCTTAACTTTTATTTCCTACTTGTTAGAAACCACACAAAAAATTGAATTTATCTCTATTAATTTTTATAATATGTTGTTATTATTATAATCTAATTTAATCTACTACTTCTTAGCTATTAAAATATAATATAACAAGTTACTCATTACAATATTTTATTTCTCTAGGTTAACGAATATTCATTTTCCTTCAAGGTTTTCTAGTTTGAATATTTCAACATTTATTATTAAGCTAATAATTCTTAGTATGAATAACATACCCAATTAATTATCAGAAATGAATAAAAGTTCTTCTTCAAATTTGTTTGCGTAAATAGAGTTTTTCGGGAGTGTTTTTAACAAATCTTAGGAGTTTAATTTCTTACGATACTCTTGAAATGACTATTATGTTTCATTTCTCACAATCACATCTGCTCTATCTCTTTTTGCCCTAAAAGGGTATTTATATTAAGCCCAAAAGAGAGATAAAAAAAGCAGAAAAACATGCTTGCTCCCAGTTTTGGTGTAGTGTTCTGCTGCACGATTGTGATAGTAATTTTGAATCCTAGGTGAATTCAGAGCATGAAATATGCTGATATAGGTCTTGATGTATGTATAAAAGTTGTACATCGTGGTCTTGATGTCTTGACATCTATAACTGAAGATATGATCATCCTACCAAAATGTGTAAAAAATGGAACACAATGCAGGACAAGTGACTTCGTAGCATAAGCAGGGTGGCCAAATGAACTTGGATTGACATAAATTTTACCATTATGAAAACTTCAGAATATTCTATATAAATTTTTAGAAAATCAATTTTTCATTTGAAATCTGTCAGGCTATTTTGCTCTGCATTTCTCTGTTTTTCTTCATTGTGTGAAATCTCCTTGTTTGCTTCATTCAATTCCAAATATTCAATAAACTAACCTAAAGCAAATAAGAGATAAAGGGAGTGTAGATAGTGATTGAAACACCAAAATTTAATAGAAATTTAAGCTCAAAATGATCATTATATAAGTCACAAATATGGAATATCAAACTCCCCCACACTAAGACATTGCTTGTCCCCAAGCAATACCACAAAACCACTAAGAAATTTGAACAATAATCCACAAGAAATAAAGTGTTTTGAAGCATTACAAAGGAGTATAGAACAGGGAAAGCATTACTTCTTAAGCAATCTTGAGCAATCTACACAATCAATCTAAAAGTCATCCCAAATATCCATCATAAAGATTAAACAATCACCCCCTTGTTTCATAATGCAAGCAAGAATCCGTGTATGTGTTTCCACCTAATGTAAATGCTCAACAATTATAAGAGTGAATTTTATTTTATTGGCCAAGGAATTCTTATCAAGAAAGCATAATACCCCATAAGCCCGACATTCGCAAACATCTCTACTAATACGGTAATCAAAATTTAACCTTGATTAGGTAGGACTTTCATGCTTGTAACTTTAGGCTCAGGGAAGGTTTAGGGTGCCAAATGAAAGGTAAGGAATACAAAATCAAAGAAATGAGAACTAAAGAGAAAGGAATGGGACATAAAACAAAAGTAATAACCCTTATTAGCCACAAGGAATATCACCATTCCCATATATTCAGCCACAAACTCCGATTCTCTACAAGCTCCCATCACCCTACATTTAACAAACTTGTAACATATCATAATTCAAACCACAACTTTTCCTTCACCATCTATCTTTGTCAGCCACAAGTTTATACCTCAATGATAACAAAATTCACAATAATAATGTAACTATATATAAATCTTGAAGGCATCAATAAATGTAATAAGCCTTCAAAGTAGTAAACATATATAACTTTTTTTTTCATTTTTTCAATTTTTTTCTTTTTTATTGAGGTATATTTCAATTCCCGATCAGATAAAGAAATTTCATCTCTTTTTTCTTTGAATAACTCAACCCATAAAGCCATTTTTCCTATCATCTTCCCTCCACCATTTGTTTCAATTTTCACAATACTCTTTGCCGACTTAAGGGTAAAAATGCATTTAGCTCTCGCAATGAAGGTAAAAATATAAAGAGTGGAGTTTAAAATTTGAAAGAAGGAAAAATCAAGAATATAGATTGGAATATTTATGCACAATAGTTTCAAGAAAGGGTACTACGGATAAAAAAAGAGGATGGCTTGAAAGGCTCAATAGAGTCAAAGAAGGCATATTATCATCATTTCAAGATCAAACTAAGGTCACTTATTCATTTCGCCTCACGGCAAGTGAATGCGGGTTCTAGGACAAAAGTTATGTTGAATTCTAGGGCCAATAACACGAGATTCAACTCCATAATCACCACAACAAAAGTAAAGAGGAAATAAGGTGAATAGAAAAATTCCATACAAGCAAAGAATACAGGGGGTACTTACTTAATCTATGTTTAAGGTACTAGTTATGACCATTAGAATGCTTGTATAAGTACTCTTTGAGAAAAGAAAAAAAATTTCAAGTCTTAAAATATCTTGAAGATTCCAAAAATAAAAATAATCAAATTCAATGAAAAATCATGAAAATAGCCAATACTACTAAAGCCAACTCACCCACACTTAAGACAACATTGTCAGCAATATTAGGAGACAGACAAACAAAATACTACATGAATAGAAATCTAGTTAAATGAATCCAACAAAATGAAAGCTTAATAATAAAAAAATGAATGCAAACAACACAAACTACACAATAACGCCACACCAAACAACCAATCACAACAACGGTTAAAAACATGGTTGTTTCGTATGAGTAGTAAGCTGCACCTTCTATATGCTTCACAGCAAAAGGAAATGAAAGAAAGTTGGAAACAATGACATAATTAAAATTGAAGTAGAAAAACATAACAATAAAATAAATAAATAAAAGGACAAAAAATAGAAAAGAAAGAACTCCTCTTCGTTCATATATCGCCGACTCCACCACCCTAGCTTGGGACAGCCCCCGGAAAAAGTTGCCGTCAAAGCCCGATGAGATAGGCTTTATGGGTGGGGCAGTGGTTTTCGTTGACATGTTTTCTTTTCCAAAATCAATCATTTAGAGAAACTAGGCTACCAATGTGAAAACACAAATGCCACAAATAATGTTTGAAGTAATACACAAAAAAAAATGAAAATTTCAAATTTCTAAACAAGAAAAACCATTATCACTAAAATTTAAAACAAAGGCTAATTAACTCTTAACATGCTAAGTAACAAAATTAAATAAACTAACTACTAAATTAAAGAAGAGAAGTCTATAATAAGCTAATGAAATGCAAAGTAGTAAAGAAAATCACAAATTTAACAAGTGTCATTGTGGCATTTCATCAAACACATGGTAGGTAAAAAACAAGAAAGAACCAACAAAAATAGGGAAAATTTTTTATTTTTTTTTATGATGAACAGTAAATGGTCATGAATAGTAAAACAACTTGAACAGTAAAACGCTCCAAGTGGCGCCGTTTTAATCCAGTCTACAGAACTGGATTGAAATGTTACAGTGAAGCGGCGCCGTTTGGTTCAGTCTAAACGCTGTCGTTTAGCTTTTTTTTTGCCAAATTGTTGTGCTTTTATTATATGCCTTTATACGTAATTTTATTTCAATCTTCAACAATTTGTACACAAACACTAGGCAAGCGCTCCTATCGTTTAGATTAGTATAATGGCAAGTACTTCAAATGTCATATCCACGGGGATGGTCAATTACCATTACTTACTTTCTACTCTATTGTTTAGCCCAACAAATTTGTTTATAAAAATGGTTGGAATAATTACTAGGAAAAGAAATATAACTTAACTAATTAAACTAGCTTAACTAATCTTTCTTGCAAGAGGAAATTCAATTGAGAAAACAATACTTGAATGGAAAATCCCCCTAGAATTACCTATGTGATAGAAAAGTCCCTTGGTTGATTTGTTTCCCCTTCTAATAATTGGTAAAATTCCAATGATAGAACTCACTTTATCTCTAGATAAAAGTTCTCTGCCCTTAGATTAATTAGTTGAAATCTCTTTCTAACTAATTTAACCTAAGAATGCATTTGAATTGGTGAATTTCCAATTAGATTTCTCTAATTGCCAAGAAGGTGTCCATTTCTTGTGTTTGATGAAATTCCTACATTAGAGCTCTCTCAATCTGTAGATGAGAGTCCTCTACCCTTAGATTAATTAGTTGAAATCACTTTCTAACTAATTCAACCTAAGAATGCATTTGGATTATTGAATTTCCAATTAGATTTCTCTAATTATCAAGAAGATATTGAGGTTTCTATCTCTAGTCACCTAAATAATCTCCATTGTTTGTGTACGGTCTATTTCACCCTCCCTTTCTCAACTCCAAGTGAAAATTTCCAGATTTTGAATCAATTATCTATCACTCTTCCTTTCTCAATTCCAAGTGACAAAATTTCATCAATTATCCACCAAATCAATTCAATCGTTCAAACCCACAAACAATCCACAAGAAATTTGCATTCAATCAACCAAAGGAAACAATTCATTCACATAGATAAAATCTAGGGTTCATACCATCCAAGTATTCAAAATTTTAGTTCCTCAACATATTACAATTTCAAGAACATAAAGCAATAAAGAAAGAGTAAGAATTGCTCATTTTCATGGTTGAAATATTCTCTTCATAAAGCTTGAAATTCGTTGGTGTAGCAATGGAGAAAATTGCAACTTTTTCAATGAATCTTCAAGGTGGATGTTCTCCTTCTTCAAGAATTAAATCTTCTCTCTTGATTTCTCTTGCAAGATTAATGGATTGGAGGAAGAATATGGTGTGTTTTCTTGGTGTTTTGCAGCCTCTCTTACCCACTCCAGCCGTCTGTCTTCTTGCCCTAAAAGAGCCCTTTAAATTCTGCCCAAAAGAGACGGAAAAACAGCTGAAACCCCACTTCAGATCGGTGCAAACGGCGCCACTTGGATCACACCAAACGGCTGATCTAGGTCTTTATGTCTTCATGAAAGTTGTAGATATTGATCTTATCTTTCCACAAATCTTTGAATTACCTCAATTGGACATCTAGAATGCACGATATCATCATTATACCAAGATGTGTCAAAACTGGAACACAATGCAGGATAGTTTACTTTGAAGCATATGCAGGGCAGCCAAATGAACTCTGATTTCCATATATTTTACCATTCTGAAAACTTCAGAATGTCCTATATAATTGTCTAGAAGACACATTCCAATTTGAAATCTCTATAGAGGTCAA
This sequence comes from Rauvolfia tetraphylla, assembly GCA_030512225.1. Lineage (NCBI taxonomy): Eukaryota > Viridiplantae > Streptophyta > Magnoliopsida > Gentianales > Apocynaceae > Rauvolfia > Rauvolfia tetraphylla. The sequence continues at coordinate 2,490,109 of JAJQKT010000053.1, forward strand.
AATCCTACTTGACAATTATTTACCAGATTGTTTTTGCCCTGCATTTCTCTGTTTTTATTCATTGTGTAAAATCTCTTCATTTGCTTCATTTTATTCCAAATCTTCAATAAACTCACCGAAAGCAAATAAGAGATAAAAGGAGTGTAAATGTTGATTAAAACACCAAAATATAACAGAATTTAAGCTCAAAAAAATATTATTATATGAAGCACAATTACGGAATATCACAAATTCAACAACAAAATTTAACAAAATAATAGATTACAAACATAAAAATCACACCAAAAAACACATTATAAAACTCTTCACAATTCAAGGCAATTAAATTTTTCAAACTCAAACAAAAGAACAAAATAACCACACAAAATAGAAATTAAAACAAAAGAAAAAATATGTACAAATGAAGGACGTTGCTTGAAGAAGCTTACTTATCCCCTAAGTCAGGGGAGCACGAACAGGATCATCCTAACTTATTTCTCACTGCAGTATGATGAAGTTTGAATCTATGTTTGCTTACCACTAAGGTTCCCTTTTCGAGATGATAGATTTCTACAACTTCATATGGGAGTGCCTTACTAACCCCAAATGGGCCAATCCACTTAGACTTAAAATTACTTGTGAACAACCTCCATTGCGAGTCATTCAATAAAACTTGCTCTACCAACTTGAAATCTTGATTTTGATCAATATTTTGGTCTCGCATTATTTTTACCGTTAATGAATAATCTCTTGTACAATATTTTTCCTCATTTCCATTAGAACCTTCCACATTAACCACAATCTCTTTTACTGACTTGTTCTTCTTCTTCTTTGCATCACTGCCTTTGATTAAAGATGGATTCAAAGAGTCTTTCACCAAGGTTTCCTGTAAATAATTAGGAGCCATGAGTATCTATATCATCAATCTTACCATGAGAATGATTAGGATCTGAAGAATATTTCGAAGGTTTCAAAGATTTAAGTACAACCTCCTCGTCTTCTACCATAAGGGTCAACTTTCCTTCACTCATATTTATATTGGCCTTAGTAGTAGCTAGAAAATGTCTTCCTAAGATCGAAGAACCTCAACACTCTCATCCATGTCAAGTATCACAAAGTCAACAGGAAATATAAATTTATCAACTTTGACAAGCACATCTTCAACAATACCCCTAGGATGTCTAACTAAACCATCTCCAAATTGAATACTCATCTTAGTACACTTTGGTTCACCTAGGACTAATTGTTTGAAAACATTAAATGGAAACAAGTTGATGCTAGCACCTAGGTCAGCCAATGATTTACTACCAAAGTGCAAGAAATATTAAAAATCCCAGGATCTTTTAGCTTTTGAGGTAGTTGTCCCTTGTTTTGAAGGATGGTAGAGCACTCCTCATTCAATGTTACCGTTGAAAGTTCTCAAAGCCTCTTCCATTTCTAGAGGACATTCTTGAGGAACCTAGTATATCTCAGCATATGTGAAAGAATTTCAACAAATGGTAAGTTAATGTGCAATTGTTTGAATAGTTCAAGAAATTTACCAAGTTGCTCATCCTTTCTATCTCTTAGAAGTGCGGCGGGGTAAGGAATTCTAGGCTTGTACTCCGAAACCAACTTCTTCGAATGCTCTTCCTTCTTCTAAATAACTGTTTCTTTAACTTGATTTTCACTTTCCCCCTTGCCTTGGGATTCCACCTTACATTTCAAAGCATTCGATTTATTTTCACTTCCCAAAATCACCATATTCACATGTTCTCTTGGATTGGTAATTGTATTGCTAGGTAAACTACCCATTTGTCTTTCTGAAACAAGATTCGCCAATTGGCCTATTTGATTTTCCAAATTGTGAATGGAAGCTTGTTGGTTCCTCAGGGATGCTTCTTGATTTTGGACTTTATCATTAATTCTTCAAGGCTAGGCTTCTCCGGTTGTTAAAGAGGTGAAGGAAGTTGATGTTGATAAGGAAGAGATATTTGGGGTTTGATGAAGCTTGGAAGCCAGAGGGATGAAACGGTCTTTGTTGCCTGTTCTCCATGAGAAGTTTGGATGATTCCGCCACCCCGGATTAGAAGTATTACTATAAGGATTGTTGGGTTGCCTTCTTCCTCCAAGGAAATCAACATCCTCCGTTGATGCATTAGAAGTCTCCATGGTTTGGCACTCATGATTTGGATGACACCTCCGCAAAAATCACAAGCCATCCTCACTTGGGAGGTTTGAGATGACAAACTCAAGCTCTCAATCTTCTTGTTTAGTGCATGGAGAGTTCCTTTGTGCCGCGTGTGAGATGGCCATTGGAAGGTTGGCGGAAGTTTTTATGTGCTTGTATGGACTTGTAAGAGTTGTGTGAATTGTGTTTGCTGATTTTGCCATTATTTTTAAAAAATGATGATTATTACTTGAAAGTACACACACACACACAGATATATATATATATATATATATATATATATATATATATATATATATATATATATATATATATATTAAAGTGTTACAAGCTCAATACGGTATATCTACTCTCAAACTATAAAGGTACCTAGAAATTTTACTGGGCTGCATAGCTCATTATTCTCTCATCATATTTCATGAATTTTCTAGTTGAGTTGAGAGTATTGTTCTTCTTCTACGTCGCACGTGACAGTTGAGTCATCATCAGTAGCTAATATTTTAGAGGCGTCTATCATTTGTAACTATTATTGGTCTGTCAATGCATTGTAATATTTCGAATGATTATTAATTTAATTAGTATGGATACAGAGAGATCTCAACCTTTCAAAAATAGTTGTGTTTTGTATAAACCATTTTATATAATCTTTTGCTATAGAACGGCTGGTGCGCCTTATATTGTTTTTGGCTTTTTATTTGTTTAGAAATTATTAGAATTTATACTTGTATCATATAGTTGTATTACAGGTTGCATTGAATCTCTGGAACAGAAAAGCGATGATTCACTCCTAGGTAGGGCCCGTCCGGGAGTGATATTAGAACTTATGTTATAAATTTTGTAGACTCTTTAGTTACATGCACCATGCAAGTTTTGAGAGTGTGTCTCGGTTTTGTAAGTTGCTGAGGATGTCAAGTGGTGAGAGAGGACAGAAAGGTCGTGCTACGGACACGCTTGCGGAAATGTACATGATAGGGGTCATGGCTGTGGTAGCCTACCTTATTCTCTCTCTATTAAGGAGGCGCTTGACAGAGGGAATGTTATAGCACGACGTGTGCTTATGGTAAATAGTGTAACTCCATCTATAAATGTTTTAGTTCCTCCAACTCAATCAAATACTGAGCAGACTCAACGTTCTCCTGATGAGGTTGCTTCAGTGGCTACTGCCCTACAAACACAGGTTACGGCCCAACAGTTCTCACCTGTCGAGGTACAAGGTATAGAAGTTCATCTTTCAGATCCTATGACTCTAGTTGCACTTGGTTTATTGATCATAGGAGCAAAACATGGGACTTTAGAAGGACTATTAGGAAGACCAATTACTGCACCTACACATGTCACTAATGGATAGGCAGGAAATGGAATAGATGTAGTAGATCATTTTTTGAATAAAGATCCTCCAAAATTCTACAGGACCGAGACACCTACGATGCTTATGGATTGGATCAGAGATGTGGAGTGCATATTTGAGGCCATAGATATCGAGTCAGACTCACAGTTTATACACATTATGTAGATGTCAAAGATTGGTGGGATACTAGGAAACATGATCTACCTCAGCCTGTAACTTGGGAGAAATTGACAGAAGAGTTTTAAGAAAAAATATTGCTCTAAAGCACATTTCTCTGCTATGACCCGAGAACTTCATAATCTGAGACAGGGTGGTATGATAGTACAGCAGTATGAGTGACATTTTTTAGAGTTAGCAAGAATGATGCCACACCGAATTCCATATGAGGAGAGAAGATGCACCGACTTTTATAATGAACTATCAATGGACTATCTAATATTTCTTATGACGGGTTCTCAAACTTAGTAACTAAAGCACTTAAGGTGGATGCTGACATATTTGAGAGAGGAGGATACAAGTCACATTCTAAGAGGATTAGGACTGATTTTAGGAGAGAAGTTGGGCAAAAACAGAGCAGTCAGTTTGGCAGTTCAAGTCAGAGAGGTGTTAGTTCATCAAGAGGATTCTCCGGTCAAAGGCCATTCCTATCAGACAGACAAAGTGGGCATTCAGAATTTAATGCTCAAAGTATAGCCGCATTTCCTCAGAGACAGCTAGGTAAAACGGCAACTAGCAGTAGTGCTGGAGCACTTCAAGCTAGTTGTAGGTTTATTGGTTAGAGCTACATAACAGGGGACTTTAGATGGATTGTTAGGAAGACCAATTGTTGCACCTACACATGTCACTAATAGACAGGTAGGAATTGGAATAGATATACTAGATCACTTTCTGATGAAAGATCCTTTGAAATTCTACGGGACCGAGAGGCCTACGATGCTTATGTATTGGATCAGAGATATGAAGCACATATTTGAGGCCATGGATATCACTGATGATTCTCGAATTGGACTTGCAGTTTATAGACTTTATTTAGATGCACGAGATTGGTGGGATACTAGGAAACGTGGTCTATATTAGCCTATGAGTTGGGAGAAATTGACAGAAGATTCGAAGAATAAGGATTGTTCTGAGGCACATTTGTCTGCTATAACCCGAGAACTTGATAATCTAAGATAGGATAGTATGACAGTACAGCAGTATGAGCGATGTTTTTTAGAGTTAGCAAGGATGAGCCATGAACATATTGAGCTGTCCATTGGATGTGAATGAGTATAATCGAGTTAGTGGATGCGACACCACACATGATATGTGGAGACTTCTTCAAGTTACACATGAAGGAACAAATGAAATAAAGGAGTCAAAGCTTGCAATGCTAGTAAGAGATTATGAGCTATTCACCATGAAGCAAGGTGAGAATATTAGTGATATGTTCACAAGATTTACTAACATCTCCATGGGAAGAACTACTCAATTGGAGAAAAAAATAGAAAGATTTTGGATGCTCCACCAAAGTCTTGGCAACCGAAGACTCTTGCTATTGAGGAATCAAAAGTCTTGAAAAATCTTCCACATGAGAGCTCATTGGATCACTACTCACACATGAGATGAAGGTCAAGAGATTGAATGATACTGAAGATGAAGAGAAGGGAAGAAAGGGAGTTGTACTTAAAACCTCCAATCATCTTAGTGAACAAGAGAATTCATCAAGTGATGAAGATGATAATAGTGAAGGTGAGGAGATGGCTATGGCAGTAAGAAAATGCAAGAGATTCTATAAAAAGGAATTTCTCAAGAAAGGAAAAAGGCCACTCAAGAAAAGTGGACAGTCATCATCATTCAAACCTCAATGCTTTGAATGCAAGAGTACTGAACATCTCATTGCCAATTGTCCCAAAGTTTTGGAAAAGGAAAGAGACAGCAAACTCAAAAAGAAATCTCTCAAGAAGGGGAAGGCACTTGCTGGCACTTGGGATCAACAAGAGAGTGAAGAGGACAGTGAAGGAAAATCCAACATATGCTTTATGGCAATAGATGATGAAGTACAATCTACTCCTTCAATTTCAACTTGTTGTGATCATGATATTGATCCTAGTGAATTACTTGTTGAGATGTTTGAAGAATTGAAAAAGGCCTCAAAAAGGATTAAGGAAATGAAAAACAAAATTAATGATTTGTTGAATGATAATTTAAAATTCTATCGTGAAAATGGAAAACTTCTTGAATCCATTAATTGCCTAAATATTGAAAGGAAATTTTAAACGTAGCTTTACAAAACATATCTCTTGAAAATAAAGATCTTTGTACAAAAATATTTTCTCTAGAAGCAATGCTTAGTGATCATGAAATGTTGAAAAAGAAAGTTGATGATCTTAAATTATACATTGAAATATTTACAAATGGAAAAGACAATCTTAACAAGCTACTTGGATCTCAAAGGTCTTCTTGCATGAAAAATGGTCTTGGCTACATGCATGAAAATAATGTTCAAAAATATAAAACCTTCTTTGCTAAAGCCACCTCTACTTCAATGCATCATACATGTTGCACATATTGTGGAAAACATGGACACAAAGTCTCGAAATTTTATGTGAAAAGAAAAATAGAAAATGGTGTTAAAACCATTAGGAGAGTCAAAGAAATTGTCACTAACCCCATTGGACCCAAGAAAATGTGGGTACCAAAAGTCACTTTCTCAACTTTGGTGTAGGTTCGATTTGGTCCAAGATCAAGAACCACTAAATGGTTCCTTGATAGTGGTTGTTCAAGACAAATGATGGGAAATGCCTCACTTATTAGTGAACTTCAAGCAACAAGTGAAGGTTTCGTCACTTTTGGATAAGAGGAAGGAAAGAATACTTGGAAGCAGTAATATTGGTAAAGTTGCTTTCCCTCTCATTAAGCAAGTACTACTTATTGATGGTTTGAAGTATAATATACTTAGTATTAGCTAATTATGTGATAATGGTTGTAAAGTTGAATTTAAATGTGATACTTGTACTATTCTTGATAGTGTAAGTAGCAAAACTATTTTTGTTGCAAATCGAGTTGGAAATGTGTATGTACTATATCTTGATGAACTTGTTGCAAATGACATTAAATGTCTTGCCATTCATGATAATGATGGATATCTATGGCATAGAAGATTGGTCATGTGAGTATCGATTTGTGGAACAAACTTTCATCACAAAAATTGGTTAGAGGACTACCTAAAATGAATTTTGACAAAACTCGTATTTGTGCTGCTTGTCAATTGAAAAACAGTCAAAAACATCTTTCAAACTAAATAAAATGGTCTCTACATCAAAATATCTTGAACTTGTTTGGACCAATGAGAACTACTAGTCTTGGTGGTAAAATGTATGTTTATTTGATTGTTGATGATTTTTCAAGATTTACATGGGTGATCTTTCTATCTCAAAAGGATGAATTTTTTCATGAATTTGTTAAACTCTTCAAAAAGGTTCAAATTTGTCTCAAATGCAAATTGATATCTATTAGGAGTGACAATGGAAGAGAATTTTGTAATCAAGATTTTACGAAATTTTGTAATGAATATGGTATTACACATAACTTTTCAGCTGCCAAAACACCTCAACAAAATAGTGTTGTTGAAAGGAAAAATAAAACTTTACAAGAGATGGCTAGATCAATGCTGTGTGAAAAAACTTTATCTAAATATTTTTGGGTCAAAGCTGTAAACACTGCTTGCTATGTAATCAAATAGAGTTCTTTTAAGACCTTTCCTATGAAAAACACCTTTTGAACGTTTATTTGGTAGAACTCCTTCAATTATCTATTTTAAAGTATTTGGTTGTAAGTGCTTTATCTTGAATACTCATGATAACTTCAGAAAATTTGATAGAAAATCGGATGAAGGAATATTTCTTGGTTATTCATCAAATAAAAAATCCTATAGAGTTTATAACAAAAGATCATTATGTGTTGAAGAAACCATTCATGTGACCTTCAATGAATCTAACATTTACCTTGAGAAAAGAAATGACGATGATGTAGGTACCTCAATGATTGATAATCAAACCCATCCTCAAGTACCAACTTTGGAAGAACATGCCAATGAAGAAGAAATAATTGAGCAAGAACAAGATGGCAAACCCAGGAGTGACCAAGAGCTCCCAAAAGAACTAAGATATGCAAGAGGCCACCCTAAGGAGCAAATTATTGGTGATGTATCCCAACGAGTTAAAACAAGGCAGTATTTTATTGATAACTTTGCTCTTTTATCTCATATTGAGCCTAAAAATATTGATATACCTTGTGTGATGATTTTATGATTATTGCTATGCAAGAAGAGCTAAATCAATTTGAAAGAAATAAAGTTTGGACTCTTGTTCCAAGACCTCTTGATCATTCCATAATTGGTACAAAATGGGTTTTTAGAAACAAATTAAATGAACAAGGAGAAGTTGTTGGAAATATAGCTAGACTTGTTGCTTAAGGATTCAATCAAAAAAAATGCATTGATTATGATGAAACTTTTGCTCCTGTAGCTAGGCTAGAATCCATAAGAATACTTTTAGCTTATGCCTATTTTAAAGGTTTTAAACTATTTCAAATAGATGTCAAAAGTGCATTCCTAAATAGTTTTATTGAAGAAGAAGTTTATGTGGAACAACCACTTGGTTTTACCCATGAAAAGTTTCCTAACCATGTTTTCAAATTAACCAAAGCTTTATGTTAGCCCTAAGGGCAAATCATGTAGTTTTGATTAATGACAAATATTGATGAGGACTAATATGCATGTCATTTGTGTGATAGGATTGTTTGATTAAGAAGTATGAAGTCTCATTGCCTTGAAGCTAAAATGCAAGAACAACTCCAATATGTCAAAGTGATTGAAGATTGAAAAGTTTGTTCAAGACTAATGAAGGCTTTGAAGACATGAAGTGTAGGTGACATGTGGTTAATAGGTAAATATTGTAAACCCTACACTCTTAAGTCTTGGAATCTATGAGTTGCAATTGAGAGCACAAAACTTGATTTAAATGGTTTCAATGGTTTTGAACTTACCTAAATTATCAAGTTTTCATAAATGGTTTTTGCACATAAAAGATCTTTAATGACTTATCTTTGAGGCCAGAATATTTTTCAACTTGTTTGAATTGATTTAAACATGTTTTGACAAAGTTTGAAAAATTCGGATGCAAATTCGGTCTTCCGAAATTTTTCTGCACTGTGAACAGTAACACTATTCACGTGAACAGTAACACTATTCACGTGAACAGTAATACTATTCTTCCAGAGAAATTCGGAAGAAGATTCGGACGCATGGAGAAAAATTCGGTCGTCCGAATTTTGTGAATAGTGCATGAACAGTGATTACTGTTCATATGAACAGTACCGACTGTTTTTCCAGAGAAATTCGGACGAAGATGGAAAATTCGGTCGTCCGAATTTTTGTGACCGGTGCATGAATAGTGCATAAACAGTACCACTATTCACATGAACAGTACATGAACAGTACACTATTCACATAAACAGTATTTTCTGAAAATAGCCGTTACTAGCCGTTTTATGGCTGTTTAAACTGATTTTTGAATTCTATAGAAGCCATAAACTCTAGATTTTTTAGTAGGACTTTGAACTTAACAAATCTTACATTATCCAACTTGTTTTACATCAAATTGAATTGAAAAGCTCTCAAATTGCCTTGTTCTCAAAGGTGTACATTCAAGATTCCAAAGGCAAAGTGTAAAGGTGCAACATTGTGTAAAATCTACCTACAAGTGGTAACATCTACACATTCTTATCTCCTTATTAAATTGTGTTATTTTCTACTAGCTCATTTGCAAGGTTATCTTGTGACATAAAACCCTTTTGTGTTAGGGTGAGCCATAGACTAGATTAATCAAGGTTGTAGTGTAAAACCCGTGTGAGGGTAAGCCTTGAATTAGATTAGTCTTGAGGTTGTCTTTAGATATAAAACCCTTGTGGAAGGGTGAACCTTGTTTGTATAATTACTAGAAGAGGTTGTGAGTGTAAAACCATAGTGTGGTTAGCCTCTTATGTAATTGTTGAACTTGAGCTTATAGTGGATTGGTTGAAATCCTTGAGTGTGGACTCAAGGTAGTGGATGTAGATCTTGGAGAGATCGAACCACTATAAATCGTGTGTTCATTGTCTTATAGCTTTATTTATTTACTTGCTCATGTTATTATTACTTATTGATTGTTGTTGATTGATTGGTTGTAGTTTGATGATATTATCTTAACCATCACATCACATATAAACTTGAAGCTTGTGGAATTAAAAAAGAGCTTTTATTAAGGCAAAGGATTTGTAAAAAGGGAAAATATTTCGATAATTAGCCAAAGACCTAATTCACCCCCCTCTTAGGTCTTTCACTTTATATGGATTGAAACGAGATCCTAGAGCTTGGTATGAAAAATTGAGTGAATTTCTTCTTTCAAAAGGAAAAGTTGACACAACATTATTTATAAAAACTTCTTGCACTAATGATCTCTTACTTGTGCAAATTTATGCGGATGATATCATATTTGGTGCTACTAATACATCTCTTTGTGATGAGTTTGCCAAATTAATGCAAAATGAATTTGAAATGAGCATGATGGGAGAACTCAATTTCTTTCTTGGATTAAAAATTAAGTAAACTGAGGATGGAGACTTCATAAATCAAGCAAAGTACACCAAAGAGCTTTTGAAAAGATTTGGAATGGATCAAGCAAAAGGGATAAGTACTCCAATGAGTTCATCAACCAAACTTGACAAATAAGAGAAAGGTAAAAATATTGATGAAAAAGCATATAGAGGTATTATTGGAAGTTTATTTTATCCCACCACAAGTAGACTAGATATTATGTTTGCTATGGGCTTATGTGCTAGATTTCAATCTTGTCAAGAGTCTCATTTAAGTTATGTAAAACACATCTTTCGTTATTTAATTGAGACATATGATTATGGCATTTGGTTTTCAAAATCATCATCTTATGATCTTGTTGGGTTTTCGGATGTTGATTATGCCGGAGGTAAAGTATAGCGTAAAAGTACTAGTGGTCATTGTCAATTTCTTGGTAGTTGTCTTGTATCTTGGTACAGTAAAAAACAAGCATGCGTGTCTTTGTCTACCTTTGAGGCTGAATATATCGCAGCTAGTAGTTGTTGTGCTCAAGTACTATAGATGAAGCACACTCTACTTGATTATGTGCCTATACTACGTGATAATACTAGTGCTATCAATTTAAGCATAAATCTCATTCAACATTCTAGGACTCAACATATAGATATTAAGCATCATTTTATTCGTGATCATGTTTTCAATAGAGATATATGCTTGGACTATGTGAATAGAAATGATCAAATATCTGATATATTTACCAAGCCTTTGGCTGAGGAAAGGTTTAGTTATCTAAGAAAGCTTTTAGGAATCTCAAAATTCAATTACTAATGTGTTTTGAAGTATGGCATAAATAGGAAAAATTCGGATGCATTGAGTGAAATTGGAACGTCCAAACTTTCTCCAAAAAATTCTGGACAGAAAGATTTGGACGCATGTTCGGATGCATGATAGAAAGTTCAGAAGTTTGGATGCACGTTCGGACGCAGACTTGAAAATTCAATCGTCCGAACTTTGCAGTTACAGCGGTTTTAAAGAAACCGAATAGCCGTTTCTCACATTATATATCATCCGAACTCTCTCCTTTAAAATTCCACCTTACCTACCTGCGTCCAAACCCAAATTTCTCTGCAATTTTGCCACTTTCACATCAAATCACTTGGATTTTTGAGTTCCTAGCCCTAAATACTCCTCAAAATTCACTGCCTCTCAAAAAGAAAAAACATCATGGTGTGAATTATGAGAGCAAATGTTTAGAAGGGAAAAGGGAAAGCAAAGGAAGGAGATGGAGGACTGATTCTCAACGAACCTAGAAGAATCAAAGTTCCTCAAACATCATCTGGAATAGATAGATTCATCTTCATCAAGGCTGCATCAGAATTTGAAGAATGGAGCAAGAATAACAGAAAAATTATTCCTGGAAACAAAGTAGACATTGAGAAACTCTCCAATATGGGTAACATTCTATCTTTATTTGGTAATATTGGTTGGAATAATTTATTAGTCATTGATGAAGAATTTTATCCTACCCTCATATATGAGTTTTATGCAAATCTTAAACAAGAAAGAATTGAACAAGAGGGGGATAATGTAATTCAATGGTATTCTTCTAGAGTGTCTCAAGTAGACTTTGAGTTTAATGATGCCTTAGTGAACAGAATTTGTGAATTAAATGATAATGGAGCAAGGTATTTCTCATTGGGACAACACTGTTATATTCATGAACTGTTTACAAATGAAATGTTTGAAGAAGCTTTCACAAATGGTAAACAATTTAGGTCCATTAGGGAAAGGGAAATCAAAGTTTTTGATGCTAGAAGAAGAGTTATGCATCACATGATTACAACCATGATTATTCCCAATTTTGGACACAAATCATCTGTTGGAAATATGCATATGGTAATTATGCGTGCTTTGCATGAACATATAAGACTAAACTTTGGATACATGGCATTGAAACATATATTTAGTGCTTGAAAAGAAACCAACAAAGCTTTACCGTATGGGAGACTTTTAAAAGAATTTTCAAACATTTCCAAGTCAAAATTTCTGTTAGAGGACAAGCTTACAACAGCGGACTAATCTATACTAATGACTCTCTTAGAAGAATGCAATTGGTTCTTGATGAAGATGGTGTATGGAGAACTAAAAGAGAAATTCCTTCAAAAAGAGAAGAATTTGAAGACAGCGAGGAAACTGAGGAAGAAGAAGATGAAGAAGAAATGTTGAGAAAGGAAATGAAAACAAATAGGAGGCATGATTCATCAACTGAGGGGAGCAACCTCCCTCCAAAAGATGACTCTTTGAAGAAGTGCCTACTCCTCAATCTCATCCTAATATTGGAGAAGCTCCTAGTGGTGCAGGAATTACTAGAGGAGACACTATTGTTGCTAAGGCATTCCAAGAAGCCTTGAACAACCATATCAAGGAAATGGAGAAAATGTATAAGTTCTTTGAAACTTTTGCTCCTATGGTTCTTGGAAAATTAGATGGTTTAGAAAATAGAGTGAAGCACATAGAAGAAATATTGATGAGAAATACTCAAAGTGATGAAGGACCCTCTAGAACTCAAGAAAGAGAAAAACAGATGATGATAAGGGAGATGAAGAAGGCAAGAAAAATGAAGAAGATAAAGATGATGACAGTGACGATAAAGATGATGATTATGATGGTGACCAAGGGGATGTCCGTGAGCAAGCTGTTGAGTCACAAATGGAAGGTCAAGGGGAGCAGCAAACTGGAATTAGCCAAGAAGGGAGCCTAATTGCAAGAGCTGAAGCGATAACTCCCTCCAACCCAACATTCAACCAAGGAAGAGTCAAGCATGTAGCAATCAAGAAGGGATCAAGAAAGGACTCTCCATCGACATCACAAGACTGAGCATCTCTTTAATCTTATCTCTATTTACTACTTTTATTTCAAATGCAAAGTGATCTTCTAGACATTTATATAGGTCATTCTGAGGTTTTCATAATGGTAAAATTTATATCATTCCAAGTTCATTTGGCCGCTCTGCTTATGCTGCAAAGTCAACTGTTCCGCATTGTGTTCCAGTTTTGATACAGTTTGGTATAACGATCATATCTTGCCTTCAAGAAGTCCAATTGGATGATTCAAGGCTCTGTAGAAATCTAAGATCAAGATATACAACTTTCATGAATACATAAAGACCTATATCAGCCGATGTCATGCTATGAATTCACCTAGAATTCAAAATCACTGTTACAGTCTTGCAGCAGAAAACTGCACCAAAATTGGGAGCAAGCGGCGCCGTTTGGTGTGGACCAAGCGTCACCGTTTGTGTCGATCTGAAGCTGTTTTTCTACTGCTTTTCTCTCTCTTTTGGGCTTGATATAAATACCTATTTAGGGCAAAAAGAGGCAGAAGGTTTTGGAGGGCTAGAGAGGTTGAAAAACACCAAGAAAACATACCAAATCCTCCTCCAAATCCATCAATTTTGCAAGAGAAATCCAAAGAGAAGATTGAATCATTGAAGAAGGAGAACATCCACCTAAAAGCTGCAACTTTCTCAACAAAAACGTGAAGAACTTCAAGCCTTGAAGAAGAGAAGATTTCCACCATGAAAATGAACAATTCTTTCTCTTTCTTTGTTGCTTTATGTTCTTTGAATTGTAATATGTTGATGATCTAAACTTTTGAATACTTGGATGGGTATGAACCCTAGATTTTATCTATGTGAATGAATTGTTTCCCTTGGTTGATTGAATTCAAATTTCTTGTGGATTGAATGGTTGAATTGATTTGGTGGATATTTGATGTATAATCTGGAATTTTTTCACTTGTAATTGAGAAAGGAAGGGTGATTGATAATTGATTCATAATCTGGAAATTTTCACTTGGAATTGAGAAAGGAAGGGTGAAATAGACCATACACAAACAATGAGGATGATTTAGGTGACTAGAGATAGAAACCTCAACATCTTCTTTGTAATTAGAGAAATCTAATTGGAAATTCACAATTCTTAATGCATTCTTGGGTTGGATTGGTTAGAAAGAGATTTAAACTAATTAATCTAAGAGTAGAAAACTTCCATCTAGAGATGGAGTGAGTTTTAATTGAGGAATTTCATCAAACATAAGAAGGGCAATTCATCAACCAAGGGACTTTTCTATCACATAGGTAATTCTAGGAGGATTAACCATTCAGGTATTGTTTTCTCAATTGAATTCTCTCTTGCAATCAAAAATTAGTTAAGCTAGTTTAATTAGTTAAGTTAGAATTTTTTTCTAGCAGCTATTTCCATCATTTTCATAAACAAAAATTTAGTAGGCTAAACAATAGAGTGAAAAGTGAGTAATGGTAATTGACCATCCCCGTGGATACGATAATTTAACTTGCTTGCCATTATACTAATCTTGACGATAGGTGCACTTATCTTGTGTTTGTGTGCAAATTGTTGAAGATTATGATAAAATTGAATATAAGGCATAGACAACAAAACGCAACACTTCACCTGTTATTTTAGTCTACCTCATGAAAACAATTGAATATATTAGTTTTGTGGTTTTGCAAAGCTAATTTGAGTGCCATTGTGACTATACATACTTGAGTACTTCTACAGATCATCTGAAAAATTCAAAATCACATTTTCAAACTTGCTACCAAAAATTCAGACTTGAAGTTCCGATGCAGACTAAAAATTCGGATGCATCCAAACTTTCTTGTCAAAAAGGTTTTTCTGTTGTTCAAAATAGCTTAAAAACTATCTAAATCTTTCCTATCATACTTAAACAACCTTAGGAAAGCTTATTCTTAAAAACTGCAGCTTTTATCTCACATATTTTGCACTTTGGACTTGAAACTTCAAAAATTCATATGCATGTTCTAAAGGTCGGATGCATCCATATTTTGTTGCCAAAAAGTGATCTTTTGTTGTCCAAATTGATTCAAATGTGTTTTATTCTCTTCAAATATGTTTGAACAACCTTAGGAAAGCTTATTTTCAAAAATTGCAGCTTTCAAAAATTCAGATTCACAGCATCTTAAGTCCAAACTTGTTGAAAAATGAGCACAATCTAAAGGAGAGCATTGTTAATCTTTTCTGACCTTTAATATCTCTCTTAGAAGTTTTCTTAATGCTTAAATGCTATATCTTCTATCCTAGTTGTTCGAAGGAAGGAGGTAAATGGAGGTTGGCTGGGCCATAGGCTCATATCGAGCCATTCATATGTCAAAGTGCTAAATTGAGTATTATTTATCATTGACATCAATGCTTTTTTGTACTACAATGTTTAAATCCATCACATTTTGCATCAAAGTTTGTCATCATCAAAAAGGGGGGGGATTGTTAGCCCAAAAGGCAAATCATGTAGTTTTGATTAGTTTTGATTAATGATAAACATTGATATGGACTAATTCATAAGCTATTTGTGTGATAGGATTTTTGAATTAAGAAGCAAAGTGTTATCATTGCCTTGAAGCTAAAAGTGCTAAGGACAACTCTAATATGCTCAAGGATAAAAAATATAGAGCATGTCCTATAGATAGAAGGCTTTGACGACTCTAGTGTATGTTTACACTTGCTAAATAGGTATATTCTTATAAACCCTACACTTCTTGCTTCTTAGAATCTATTGAATGCATAAGAGAGCACAAAACTTGTTTTTGAATCTTAACTTTTAATGATCAAGTGCTTTAGTAACGGTTTTTGAGTTTAAAAGATTTTATATGACTTATCTATTGATGCAAAATGATTTCAAACTTATTGAGCTTGATTTTCAAATGTTTTGACAAAGTTTGATCAGTTTGGGCACAAGTTTAAACGTCTAAACTGTGAAAATGGATATTGTTTTTCCAGAGAAATTCAGACGAAAGTTCGGACGCAAGAGGCAAATTTCGGACATCCGAACTTTTCCGGATAACATGTCACAGTGATGTTCGGACTAAATTTCGAACGCAGAGGATCAAGTTTGGACATCCGAACTCCTCTAAAACTAGTCTTTACTAGCCATTTTATGTCTGTTAGAACTAATTTTTAAAATCTATAAAAGTCATAAACTCTAAATTTTTTATAACTTTTGAACACTTGAGAAATCCTAACATTCTAAAATCATTTGAAATCCTTAGAGCTCTCTTTTGTTTTGTGCTTTCAATTGATCATTCGAGATTCCAAAGGCAACAAGGTGAAACGATGCTAACTTGTGTAATCAGCTACAAAGAAGTGGTAATATTTCATACAATCTCTATTTAATTTTGTTATCTACTAGCTCAATACAAGGTTATCTTGTAACATAAAATCCTTTTGGTAAGGGAGATCCTTGAGACGTTGATTCAAGGTTGTTTTTAGATATAAAATCCTAGTGGTAGGGTGAACCTTGTTAGTAGCATTACAAAAGAGGTTGTAGGTGTAAAATCTTTGTAGGGGTGAGCCTCTTGTGTAATTGTTTTGAATTTGAACATACAGTGGATTTGTTAAAATACTTGAGTGTGGACTCAAGGTAGTGGGTGTAGATTTTGAAGAAGATCGAACCACTATAAATTTCTTGTGTCCTTTGTCCTTCATTGCGTATTGCTTTGTCATTGTGTTTATCACATTTACATTGAAGCAATTAAATATGATCTTTCCAAATCAAGTTTATAAAACAGAAAAAGATTTCAAAAATTAGCCAAAGACCTAATTCACTCCCCCTCTTAGGAGTAGATGTGCATGTATAAAGGTTTTCATAAATATTGATGATTCATTTTCTGCAAGATAATGAAAATCTCTATATGAATAAAATTGCTCCTCCCATAGTACATTTATAATTACAATGTTGTTTCTTCGTTTTGTTTTGAAGTGCACCATTGTTAATTTATATACCTCAACGTCAGCGGGAGTAAATAAAGTTTCTTACTCTCATAGGTGGATATTTATTTTGCAAATTTTGGCAAAAGGATGTATGTGACTTTTGAGTAATTTTATTTTGAATGCCAACTATAGGGGTCTTAATTGTAATTTGTTGTGTTATTTGCATAGAGATTCATAAAGGTTTGTAAAGAGCATTTTACCAATGTTCACGTGACACAACTTGTGGTATTCTTATAAAGTTATATAAAATGATGCTCATTAATCATGCTTGTCACATTTAAGATAATTATCTATTTGCTACAATATATTGAGATAAAGGTAAATCCAAGGATGCTACGATGGTATCACATGCATATAATTTGGCATATTGTATGTCAATTTTGCTTTTAGCCAAATTTATATTATTCAACTTTATTGTTCATTTTGAACAATTTATTTCAATAGTTAAATAAGCAACCTGACATAAAGTTTCTTTATCAGTTTGAAGCAAGTAGCTATTGCGTATAAAGTTAGAGTTGAAACTTTAGTTTGCAGCTGATTTATTACTCAACTCTTGTAACTCAATTACTAGCACATAAAAGTACTGCTAACTAACATTGTCTGTCTAGACATTTGAGTAATTTTACTCACATGACAGTGCACATAAAGTTAATGTATAATGTTGTGATCCTTAAGGTTAGACATTGAATGACTTATATTAAGTTCATTTGTAAAGTTTAGGGGTTTGATTAGAAGATGTTTTATATTGTAAAGAGTGGAACAAAGTGTTCAACAAAATAACATAACCTCTATGATTCTTGTATTATATTTTCTGATTAAGTAACCGTTACTTAAATATTGCAATAGAGTGATTGTAAAGTGTTTCTTAGCTATATTTGGGTTTTTCAATCACTCATATAAGCATTTACCCAATTATAACTTGTGGGCCATATTGAAGAATGTAAGAATTTGGTCTTCATTAAATGACCTTAATGTGGTCCAAATATTATTAGTTAGCATATTTTTTCTATTTAAGTAAATCATGTAAATATTAATAAATGTATGATTTGTTATGGTTTTAGAAAATAATTCGGACGTTTCCTTTATGGAAGGAAACTCTAATTTGTATTTATCATATGATTGTCCTTACCTAGCTATATAAAGCATGTGTAACACTATCAGTTAAAGAGTTTTTTAACGTTGATAAGCATAAGTTAGAAGATTCCATACAAAACAACTCAGAGACCGATAATTCAAGACAATCTAAATCAATGTATTATCTTTATGCAATTACTTGAACAATCTTAAATAATGGTATGCTTTAAATTTTTTCACTGAGGGCCATATTTCGATTCATGTCTATATTAAATTTCTTTCATGTATACATTTAGTTATTTTCCACTCACCAAATGTTAATGTTTTTGCTGCTATGGCTTGGAGAAGTGAATTGAGGTGAAATTAAAAAGAGAAAGAGGAGGACAACAATAACTCCTTTATTAGACATGTTACCTTCTTGAGTCCAAAAATATTATAGTGAAAACATGGAGATTGAATCCATTATATTAGTGTCCCGATGCTTAATTTTCTGCAACCACGTAAAAAATCCGATACGAATAACGAGTAAAATGAAATCAAGCGATTCCTCCCATTAACCCATCAAAGTAGTTATAGCTTTCAGTCCGATTATGTAATAATTAGCCGATCTGAGAGAGGAATTTCAGACCTCAAACTACTAATTTGAAGATAGTAAGATGAGATTCTTCACAAAGTTAGGTGGCCGATATGGACAATATGCTTTGCGTCGGTTCTAATGTACATGCAATCTAGTGAGAAGTGCCTCATATTTAGATAAAACGATTTGATAGATTCTCCTTTCACACGTCATTAATTAGCACCAGCTTGTTAATTTAAAAAATTGCCACCCAACCCACGGTCTAGGACGGGCGTTTGCTGCATTGATTGTCAATTTCACGACCGACTTGGAAAGTGATCAATATTAGTTGCGTTGCAGGACCGCTGCTTATGCCGATTAATACAATACACTGCTAGAATTTGATATAGTTTGAATTTAATTTTTTTTTAATTTTATAAGAGTAGATTGTTTGAAAGAAAACAAGTATGATATAAAATGAAAATTTTGCATTGAGTTTTAAATTGAAGCTCAATGCAAGTAGAAGAATTTGGCTAAACTGGAAAAAACTATAATTTATTGAGAAAATTATTATTTTTCTAAACAAAGAAGTTATGGCTATGGAATGCAACCTTAGTTTAAATATTTTTTGGTATTTGTCTTCTAATTTGCAATCTTGGGAATATTTTGAAAATAGTATTTCTCATATTGACCATAATTATGAAACTGGAAAAAGGGGAAAAAAAGCTTGAAATGGTTTAGCAATCTAATTCTTGAAATGATTAAGCAATATAAAATGAATTTGTAACTCCATCAAAAAGAAAAATACAAAAGCCTATATATCACGCATGAAACTCTCACAAAAACAAGAACACCTCATAAGGCAAGATGACTATCACATCAATGTTTGCCTCCGACCTTTAGTTTTGATTTGCGGTCAATGATGCATTAATTCCACAACTAAACACACAAAGACTCTACACTTTTCGTGCCAGAAAGCGAAAATTGACTTCACCGAAGAGAAAAGTAAGTAACACAGTTTGATCTCTTATAATTTTCGTGCCTTTGGTTAGCAATTTTGAATTTCAAGAATTGAAAAAGCATATTCACGGACATGCCTTATTGAACAGATGCAGTTACTCAACTAATGTCATACGTCACTTGTTACACATGAAATATCGGTGAAAATTATATATATAAAATATAATATAGTAGAGAATTATAATTACTATCAAATGAAAAATAAGTATAATAAAGAAAAAAATTCTTACAATAAGTACGAATCAGACTCCAAACCTTACCTTTTGACTAGAAGGCTTTAACTCTTACCATTTGGGGAAAAACTCATGGCCATCTCTTTCAAAATACTTATTAATTTAAAGACAAAATTTACAAATTAATGATTGGTTGAAATTCATAAAAAAGTCAATTCATGACAATCACCTAAGTAATTATATTTAATAAGTGTAATAAATAAAAATAATAAATTACCAAATAATTTAAGGAGAAAATTAGAATCAGAGTAATAATTTCCCAATCCCTTTCCAAAAACTTATCAATTTTCTTCAAATTTTCTCATTTAAAAATATTTGTCAATCTCGTCAATTTATGATATATCTATTACTCCCCCTACCACTAATGCATGTACAAAATAGACCTTGTTCTCATCCAATATTTCTGATTGTTCTTTTGTAACTTCAGGAACGTCGTTCCAATTTTATCTTCATTCTCTATTGATTCATCAAACAATTAGATTTATTGGCTTCAAGTAAATTGAATTTCTAATTTCAATGAGAATACTCTTAATACAAAAGTGTCATAAGAGCATTGTGTTCAAAGTTTGAAGTTTTGAGATTGAATATTAATGCCAAACGTTTTCACTTTGCATTATCTTCCTTATAGTTTGAGATGGACTAGCGGCAATTATTTTATAGATCCATTTTAGAAACATTTTATTATTTTATCTCTATTTAGTTGCTCTTCGTAGTGACACGTTAACCCTGTAAACCCTAAGTAGCTAGTGGTTTTTAGAAAGAAGTATCAATTTCTCGGCTTCCTAAACTAAGCTAAACCATCACCCAAATAATAAGCGATGTTTACAAGCATCACAAGAGGTAAAAAACAATAAATATATGTTCCAATTCGTCTCCAAAAAATGACGGAAATTTATCACAAAGTTCTATCCCTTAACTTTAGAACAGATCTATGTATACGTTAGAGAATGATTTGGGACAAATACTACTTGAATAATTTATTTTTATTTAAATTAAATTATTAAGGACATTTGTCACATATCTGTCAAAAGTTTTGGAACAAATTTGGAACAGAGAATTCAAATTAATGTATGTCCCTATATTAGGAATGGATTTAGAACAAATGGTATTACTGGATTCCAAAAAAATAAATAAATTATATAAAAAAATCGTTCCAAAGTTTTGACAAATTTAGGACGATTGTCCTTATAGAATTAAATTAAGAAAAAATTATTAATTTATGAATCATCCGTCCCAAAACTATCCTAAAATTAGGGACGGATTTGAAACAGATCACCTTACTTGTTTAATTAAATTTTTATTGTCTATTATATTCTAGTATTTTATTTTCTAGCATATTAATAATTTTAGGTATTAATTTATTTTTCAAATTTTACAAAGAAATTTGTAGAGAGGAGTGAGAGAGAAAGTTTTTAGAAAGAGAAAGTATAGGGAAATTATTTGTTTGAGGTATAGTAAACAGAAACCTTGGAAAAATTTATAAAAAAAAAACAGTGCTACGTTTAGTAAGATGTTTGTGGAATTTAGCAATCCTCTACACATTTTTGTTTTAAAAATGATACTTTGAAAAAATAAAGTATACTTAATATTAACAAAAGTACTAATCATGTTATGTAACTCCTTAAAGATATCGTTAATTCAATAAAATTTTGATTTTAAGTGCATTTTTATCCCTATGATGACTTATAACATATTTTAGGTTTATTTTTTTATATTTTAATGTTATGATCACTTAAAACATATTTTAAGTGCACATTGTCCCCATGTTATGATCAGATTAGTGCAGTAGGAGAGAGAATATTTAATATAAAACCAATAAGTCCATTCAACTGATCAAGCAATGATTTCAAGAGCATATTTTCTTTCTGGGACCTGCAAAGACCGGT
The DNA here is from genome assembly GCA_030512225.1 of Rauvolfia tetraphylla. Taxonomy (NCBI): domain Eukaryota; kingdom Viridiplantae; phylum Streptophyta; class Magnoliopsida; order Gentianales; family Apocynaceae; genus Rauvolfia; species Rauvolfia tetraphylla. The sequence continues at coordinate 2,511,776 of JAJQKT010000053.1, forward strand.
TGAACTCCTTGCCATTTCAGTGACCAAAAAATGAAAAGAAAAAGATGATTCCTAGACATTCCAAATGAAGCAGTCAATTTATTTGGTCAAACGATTAATTACGCTTAAAAAATCATAGACTTTTTGAATTTAATTTCCTTAAAATTCATCGGTATTTTCAGACCAAGTGGCCAATATAAAGGCCCAACCATATGTACCCCCTTATCTTCCATTGCCCTTGAAACAACATGGGGAACAAGATTATTCTTGCCCTTCTCTGTTTCTTCTTACTCTCAGCTCAGCCCGCTACATCCCATCGGCTGCTGCAGTGGATAGCCTGTAAGTTCTTCCACAACAGGGGCCAATCCGCTTAAAATTTTCTAGTGATTACATCTTTTAATTATGATTGTATCTTAAGTGTAGTAGTTTTTTTTTTGCAATAAAAATCAAACAACAAGATTCTAAAATCCTTGTTTTACCACTAACTTCAAACTTACCGATTTTGTTGACAACGTTGTCTTGCGGTAATGCAGGTAGGAATCATGGTGACAGATCGGAACTTTGCCGAAGATGCCCATCGTGTTTCGGTCCAGAACGTGGTAATGTTAATGAGAGGGTGCCTCCCAAAACGTGAAAATATGAAGAGATCAGACCGCATAGACATTGTTTCTTTGAGAATGTGGAAACTTGCTTCGGTTGATATTATTACTTTGGGCATTTCTCTGTTATGGTTTTGGGCATGAATTGCAAGGTAAATTTTAGCCTGCAGAATGGATAAGATACAAGCTATATCCTAAATGTCTTACTGATCAAATTCATACATCATGTAATGTCTTAAATTAATGTAAAAGTTCACTAGCTTTATTTTCCACTCCTTTTCATGGAAATGGATATTCTTACGTTAAAAATAAAAAGAAATTAATAGTTATCACTATTCATTGAACCAAACTTGGCAGTCTAACCGAGCACGAATTAAAAAATGCAACAATTGGGCACCTTATGAGCTATGATCCACACAATTAACGTGAAACAAATGCCCACAATCTGGCAATTTTCCTTTTCTATTGCTAATGATAGCAGTGACGACAGATTCATATGGCGGTGATGAGGAAAAACTGAAGGAGGCTAAGAGCTACGAAGGGTATAAAAAGATAAACAGGCATAATAATGCATTTAAAAACAACAAAGAGCAGTTTTTGGGTGCTACATTTCGTACTGGCTTTTGGACGTCTATTGATATTAGTGCATACCAGGCGACCACCACTACCAGTCTAGCTATGTGATGTGATATCTGTTGATTTTAGTGCACAAACGGAGCCACAACTGCAGAAGTAGAGGCAATGGCACCAGGCGGAAAGACGATGATTACCCTATTTATTTATCGCAGGAGCAAGATGATGAGTACTTTACATGGGTGGTCCTCTTACCAATTTGACCTTCTGTGAGGTACACAAGGGGGTATTGACTGGAAATCAATTGAACAATCTATTTATCCTCAAAAAAGGGTCACATGAGTAGGGCGGGCATGTTACATACTGGAGAGTCTGGCGGAGCTTGGTGGTAGAATTACTAAGGTTCATGTAAAATGTTGGAGGACAATAAAAGCTGAAAAGAACTTGGTGGACCAAAACGTGACGAGCCCCTACTTTCAAAACTAACAGGCCGCTTGCCTTAATTTTTAATATTGATAAGGACAATTAACACTCATAGAAGTAGCATCTGCTTGAGGTGTGCTGTTTCCTAGCCACCGTTTGCTGAGAAGAATGGTAGGGGAACCATATTTGATAGCACGTAAAACATTAAGGAATCATATTGATTAAAAAGAAACTTTGAGGACCCTTCAAGTGGCGCACTAGATGGAACTAGGCAGTGCCGCTTGAACTCAGGATCTCAGTAATCCTAGTTTTAGGCGATGCCGCTTGGTCCAAAAAATGGGTAAGTGCAACTTTTTTTCATTCAATTTCATTCTAATTGCGTAAAATCTTCTTTCTTTCTTCTTTACACTTCAAATCTTTGATAAACTCGCCTAAAATAAAGAAAATATGAAGGGACTGTCAATAGCGGCTGCCAGGTAGCTTCGTTCTCCTAATGCCTTTAGCAAGGGTCCTAATAAATCCATCCCTCACTGCACAAATAGAATCGGATTGTCAAGAGATTGATATTCCGTGGCTGTCATTTATTGCAATGCGTGACTAAGATTTTTGTATCTTCCTCCATACTGGGCAAAAAATATCCATATCTCATGATTTTTCGTACTAAAATTCAAACTCCAAATGGCTTCATGTACTTCGCTTAAAGCATAGTCTCCAGCTTCTGGGGTAACATATTTCATCTTAGGCCAAGAATAAGATCCTTTGTACAATATCCCATTGAGTATAGTGTATCTAGAAGCCGTGGTCATGATTTTTCATGCTTCATGTGCATCTTCGTGCAATATTCTCGATATAATGTAATTAATAATCAGGGTCATCCAAGTATCACCATGACTAGTGTTCATGATTTCTTCTTCGATGGCACCCAACCTTTTCAAATTTAGGAAATTGAAATTCACTAACTAAAGCATGGACAACTTGTAATTATTTCTCATGTTTTCCTCTCAGACTTCGAATGATCCCGTGAAGTGTCCAAATGCGATTTGTGAATCTTCTCTAACAACCAAATGTTGGATGGCAAGGTGTCAGGCGAGGTAGAAACCTGCAATTAAGGCTTTGTACTCAACATCATTATTCCTTTCCATTCGGGTTTTTCAGGATTGTCCCAGCTCTGCCAGTTTTAGTGGAAATGGACCCATCGACGTATAATATCACCACAAGAAAATACACAATTAGCGACAGTAAAATTCTGTTGCCAACTTTGCGACTATTTAGCGAGGGAAAACTTAAATTTGACCAATAATACAATCCATCGCGAATTCCTCGTTAAAATTAGTGAGGTATTACTGATGGATAGATAATTTTTCAATTTTAAAAAACTTTTTCGTTTCGACCGCTAATCCCCTGCAAATTTGCGGGGGATTAACTATGGATAGCTAAGTTTAAAATTAAATTGAATTGACGGACATCTAATTTTAAATAAAAAAAACTCATTTTTGAAGTATAAAGTTGAAGGTGAAAATCCTCAAACTGAGAACACTATGGCACATAACGAAAATGCAAGGCAAAGGACAATGAGAGACTATGCACGACCTTCTTTAACCGGAGTGAAATCAAGTATTGCCCGGCCAAGAGTTGAAGCTAAAAATTTTGAGATCAAGCCAAATATCATCCAAATCGTTCAACAATTGGTAGAGATATGTGATACTTTCAAAATTAATGGGGCTTCCGAAGATGCCATCCGCCTTCAATTATTTCCATTTTCATTGAGATATCGGGCTAAATCATGGTTGAAATCACTTGCACTGGGATCTATTACTACATGGAACAATCTTGGTGAGAAGTTCCTAGCTAAATACTTTTCTCCGGCAAGGACGGAAAAGTTAAGAAATGACATCTTCTCTTTTCAACAAATGGAGAGTGAAAGATTATATGATTCTTGGGAGAGATGGAAGGAATCTTGAGGAAATGTCCACATCATGGTCTCGATTTGGGGCTGCAAATGCAAACATTCCATAGTGGATTAAATTTCCCTTCCAAGCAACTCATTGATGCTTCTTTGGGAGGTACCACTAGTTTGAAGACACCTGAAAAGTTACAAGACCTCATTGAAAACATTGCCATGAACAACTACCAATGGGGGAATTCAAGACCGAAAGCCAAGCCTAGTGGAATAAACAATGTAGACATGATGACGGCTTTGGAGGCTAAATTTAATGCGCTAACCAAGAAGATTGAGAGTTGAGTTTGTCACCTCAAACCTCCCAAGTGATGTTGGCTTGTAATTTTTGCGGAGGTGGTCATCCAAATCATGAGTGCCAAACCATGGAAACTTCTAATGCATTCAACGAAGCATGTGGATTTCCTTGGAGGAGGAAGGTAACCCAAAAATCCTTATAGTAAAACTTATAATCCGGGGTGGCGGAATCATCCAAAGTTCTCATGGAGCAACAAAGGGCAACAAAGATTGTTTCATCCTCCCGGCTTCCAAGTTTTATCAAACTCTCGACCCCAAACATCTCTTCCTTATCAACATCAACCCCCTCCACTTATTCAACAACCGGAGAAGCCTAGCCTTGAAGAATTAATGACAAAGTTCATTGAGACTATTGAAACCCAGTTCCAAAATCAAGAAACATCCCTGAGGAACCAACAGGCTTCTATTCACAATTTGAAAAATCAAATAGGTCAATTGGCAAAGCTCGTTTCGAAAAGGCAAGTTGGAACCCTTCCAAGCAATACCAAGCTGAATCCTAGGAAAAATGCTAAAGCCATTACCTCTAGAAGTGGGAAGGAATTGGAGATTCCAAAGCAGAAGGTGCAAGAAAAGGAAGAAAGGAAAATAGTTGAACCAGTGTATGTTGATGATGAAGAAAGGATTGAAGAAAGGAAAATAGTTGAACCAGTGTATGTTGATGATGAAGAAAGGATTGAGAAGAAAGAAGCACAAAAGAAAAATGAAGTTCCAGAATACAAGCCAAAAATCCCATATCCTACCCGACTTCAAGAAGAGAAAAAAGATGAACAATTTGGTAAGTTTCTTGAACTTTTAAAGCAATTGCATATCAACTTACCATTTGTTGAAGCTCTTTCACAGATGCCAAGATATGCTAAATTCTTAAAGGAGATCCTTTCCAAGAAAAGAAAGCTGGAGGAGTTCTCAATAGTGATATAGAATGAGGAGTGTTCTGCAATTCTTCAGAACAAGAACAAGCAACCCCAAAAGCTAAAGGATTCAGGGAGTTTCACTATCCCTTGTACTATTGGTAGTTTGCCAATTGGTAAAGCATTAGCAGATTTAGGAGCTAGTATTAATTTGTTGCCATATGAAATGTTTAAAAAGTGGGGATTGAGTGAACCTAAACCAACTAGGATGAGCATTCAATTGACAGATAGATCGGTGAAGTATCCTAGGGTAATTATTGAAGATGTACTTGTGCAAGTTGATAAATTCATATTTCTTGTTGATTTTGTGATACTTGACATGAGTGAGGATGTGGAGGTGCCTTTAATTTTAGGGAGACCTTTTCTAGCTACCACTAAGGCCAATATAGATGTATGTGAAGGGAAGTTGACCCTTAGAGTAGGGGAAGAGGAAGTTATTTTTAAGGTTCCTGAGGCTATGAATTATTATCTTGATCATGATGATTATTGTTTTAGAATAGATGTTATTGGTGACCTTGTCTCCAACCATATGCAGGGATTATTAAATGATGATCCTTTGGAGATATCCTTGTTTCAAGATGAAGAAGCAAAGAAGGGGTATTATGAGAGTCACAACTGAAGGGATGGAGTTTGAGAAAATTGAGAGGGAAAAAAGGAGTAGAATGAAGTCTTCCATTGAGGACCCCCCAGAGCTAGAGTTGAAAAAGTTGCCGGATCATTTGGAGTATGTTTTCTTAGCAGATAATTCTAACCTTCCAGTGATCATTGGAATCGATTTGCAAGAAGAGCAGAAAGAAGAGCTCATAAAGGTGCTAAAGAAGCATACAAAGGCAATGGCATGGAAGATCTCTGACATCAATGGTATTAGTCCTTCATTTTGCACCCACAAAATATTGATGGAAGAAGACTTCAAACTGGTGGTGCAACCCCAAAGAAGGCTGAACCCAAACATGAAAGAAGTGGTCAATGCGGAGGTAATCAAGCTTCATGATACAGGTCTTAGATATCCCATCTCGGATAGTCCGTGGGTGAGTCCCATCCAAGTAGTTCCCAGGAAATGAGGGATGACCGTGGTGCCTAATGAGAAAAATTAATTGATTCTGATGAGGACCGTGACGGGATGGAGGGTATGCATAGATTATCGGAAGCTTAATGATGCCACTTGGAAGGATCACTTCCCACTACCTTTCATTGATCAAATGCTTGAGAGACTTGCCGATAATATGTACTATTGTTTTCTTAATGGTTTTTCAGAATATTTCCAAATTCCAATAGCCTCGAAAGATCAAGAGAAAACTACATTTACCTGTCCTTATGATAGCCGTCGCATGCCATTTGGTCTATGTAACGCTCTTGCAACTTTTCAAAGGTGCATGTTAGCTATTTTTGAAGGTCTAGTAGAGGATATTATGGAGGTCTTTATGGATGATTTCCCTATCATTGGTGATTCTTTTGAGTTTTATTCGAAAAATCTTGAAAAAGTTTTCAAAGATGAGAGGAAACCAATTTGGTTTTGAATCGGGGAAAATATAATTTTATGGTTAAAGAGTAGGGCACAAGATCTCTAGCAGAGGCATAGAGGTTGATAGAGCTAAAGTAGAAACCATAGAGAAATTGCCACCACCTACTTCGGTAAAAGCAATTAGGAGTTTTCTTGGTCATGCAGGGTTCTATAGAAGGTTTATAAAGTATTTTTCAAAAATTACTAAACCTCTTACGAATTTGCTTGAAAAAGATGCGCCCTTTGTGTTTGATGATACATGCTTGATTGCTTTCAATGTGTTAAACCGAAAACTAATTGATTCTCCCATATTGGTTGCCCCCGATTAGTCCATTCCCTTTGAACTAATGTACAATGCAAGTGACTTTGCAGTAAGGGCAGTGCTTGGATAAAGACGAGAAAGGCATTTTCAACCGATATACTATGCAAGCAAGACCTTGACAGAAGCACAAGAAAACTACACCATAACCGATAAGGCGCTACTTACGATAGTTTTTACTTTTGATAAATTTCTTCCCTATCTTGTTTTGTCTAAAGTCATTGTTTATAGAGACCATTAGGCACTCAAATATCTTTTTAACAAGAATGATGCAAAGCCTAGACTAGTTAGGTGGGTACTTTTATTTCAAGAATTTGATTTGGAGATAAGAGACAAAAGGGGAGCAGAAAATCTTGCCGCCGATCATCTATCAAGTTTGGAGAACCCATATTTGGAGCAATTGAATGAGGAAGACATCAATGATACGTTCCCCGATGAGAGGCTATACTCGGTTATAGGTAATAGTGATCACACTCCTTGGTTTGCAGATTATGCTAATTATATTGTGGGTCAGATCATACCAAAAGACTTAACCTCTGAACAAAAGATCTGGCTAGTGAGATATGTGCAGATCAAATCATAAGGAGATGTGTAGCCTATCCTGAGAACATGGACATATTAGAGCATTGCCATAAAGGCCAGGCTGCTGGTCATTATCAAACCAATAGGACCGCAAGAAAGGTACTTGAGTCAGGATTCTATTGACCAACTTTGTTTAAAGATGTCCAAAGGTATGTGGAATACTTGACATTTGCCAATGGATAGGTAATATCTCAAAAAGGCATGAAATGCCCCTCCCTACATTTCTAGTATGTGAAGTCTTTGATTGTTGGGGTATTGATTTCATGGTCCTTTTCCAAACTCTTTTGGTAATGCATACATCATTGTCGCAGTTGATTATGTCTCTAGATGGGTGGAAGCCCAAGCTTTGGTAATGCTAGAGTAGTTGTTAAATTATTAAAAAATTTGTTTACTCACTTTGGCATTCCTAGAGCTATAATTAGTTGTAGGGGAACTCGTTTTTGTAACCAACAACTTGAGAAGGTCTTGCTTTGATTAGGTGTTACTCACAAGATGGCGACCCCTTATCATCCTCAGACTAGTGGTCAAGTAGAAGTTGTTAATAGAGAAATCAAAAGAATTTTGGAAAATATTGTTGAACATACTAGGAAGGATTGGAGTGTCAAGCTTGATGATGCTTTGTGAGCATATAGGACTGCATACAAGACCCTCATCGGGTTTACTCCATATAGATTAGTCTATGGGAAGTCTTGTCATTTACCAATTGAGGTTGAACATAAAGCATATTGGGCTATTAAGTTGATTAATTTTGATCTTGATCTTTCTGGAAAGAACAAAATGCTCCAAATTAATGAACTTGATGAATGAAGGAGAGATGCCTACAAGAACTCACGAATCGACAAGGAAAAGTTGAAGAAATGGCATGACAAGCGCATATTGTCGAACCGGAAATTTAAGGAGGGAGATCAAGTACTATAGTTTAACGCTCGGTTGAGGCTTTTTCCTGAAAAGTTCAAATCGCGATGGTCTAGACCGTTTGCAGTACACAAAGTTTACCCTTATGGTGTGGTAGAAGTTGCACATCCGGATAAGGGAATTTTGAAGGTTAATGGCCACCGCCTCAAACACTATCATGGAGGAGCTCCTAAAGAACTTGAAAAAATCTCTTTAATCCTCCATGATCCAGAAGATAAGTGACTTTTCATATATATATTTTTATTTTATTTGTACATAATTTTGTTTAATGTGGTTTTAAGTTTGAAAATTTTAATTACCTTGAATTGTGAAGAGTTTTATAATGTGTTGTTTTGTGTGATTTTGTATGTTTATACACAAGCATTTTGTTATATTTTGCTGTTGAATTTGTAGTTGAGTGTTATTAAAAAAAAAACCCAAAATGACGCATCTTCACTGTACTGTTTCAATCCAGTTCTGCAGATTGGATTAAAACGGCGCCGCTTGGTGTGGACCAAACGGCGCTGTTTTACTGTTCATTTTTTCCTTTGATCCAACAACATCTTTACACTTCAATTTTTTGAAGATTCTTCTTCTTGGGTCAGCTTTGGAGTTTCCAGGTGCAAGAGCTTTCAAGAACTCAACTAGAACTTGTTTGTTTCTCTCACCTTTTCTCTTGAAATCTTGCTTTTTCTTGTTTTATGGTTAAATGCTTTATTTTTAATGATATAAATTGTGATTGTTGTGTTAATTTGATTGTTTGTTGGCTATAATTCTTCCCCATTTTTGTTGGTTCTTTCTTACTTTCTTCTATGTCTACCATGTGCTTGATGAAATGCCACAATGAAACTTACTTGTTAAATTTGTGATTTTCTTTACTACTTTGCATTCCATTAGCTTAGTATAGGCTTCTTTCTTTAATTTCATAGTTAGTTTATTTAATTTTGTTACTCAGCGTAGTTAAGAGTTAATTAGCATTTGTTTTAAATTTTAGTGATGATTGTTGTTAACCCTAAGGCAAATCATGTAGGTTTGATTAGTTTTGATTAATGACAAACATTGATAAGGACTAATATGCTTGTATGTTGTGTGATAGGATTTTTGGATTGAGAAGGAAGCAAGTCTCATTGCCTTGGAGATAGCAATGCAAGAACAACTCAAAGATGTCAAAGTGATTGAAGATTGAAGAGTTTGTTCAAGATGAATGAAGGCTTTGAAGACATGAAGTGTAGGTTACATGTGGTTAATAGGTAAACTTTGTAAACCCTACACTATTAAGCCTTGGAATCTATGAGTTGCAATTGAGAGCACAAAACTTGATTTAAATGGTTTCAATGATTTTTAGCTTACCTGAGTTATCAACTTTTCATCAATCATTTTTGCACTTAAAAGGTCTTTAATGACTTATCTTTTAGGCTAGAATGTTTTTCAACTTGTTTGAATTGATTTGAATATGTTTCGACAAAGTTTGAAAAATTCGGATGAAAGTTTGAATGCATAAGAGAGCATAAAACTTGATTTTGAATCATAGATGGCTTTGAGTAAAATCATAATGATCAAATGTTTTGGTAACAGTTTTTTAGTTCAAAAGAGTTTTTATGATATATCTTTTGATCCTAAATGATTCCAAACATTTTGAGATTCATTTTCAAATGTTTTCACAATATTTGGAAAGTTTGGACGCAAGTTCGGACGTCCAAACTGACATGGTTACTATTTTTCCAGAGAAGTTCGGATGAAAGTTCGGATGGATGAGCAAAGTTCGGACGTCCGAACTTTCCTAGACAACATGTCACAGAAAAGTTCGGACGAAAGTTCGGACGCAGAGAAGAAAGTTCGGACGTCCGAAATTCTCTGAAACTAGCCGTTACTAGCCGTTTTATGGCCGTTTGAACTGATTTTCAAATTCTATAAAAGCCATAAACTCTAGATTTTTTAGTAGAATTGCAATAAAGGTTGTGAGAGTAAAACCATTGTGTGGTGAGCTTCTTATGTAATTGTTGAAATTGAGCATATAGTGGATTGGTTGAAATCCTTAAGTGTGGACTCAAGGTAGTAGATGTAGATCTTGGAGAGATCGAACCACTATAAATTGTGTGTTCATTTTCTTATAGCTTTACTTGTTTACATGCTTGTGTTATTATTATTTGTTCATAGTTGTTGATTGATTGGTTGTGGTCTTATTGTTTGATGATCTTGTCTTAACCATCAAAACACATACAAACTTGAAGTTTGTGAATTTAAAGAAGAGCTTTTATTAATGCAAAGAATTTGCAAATAGGGAAAAGATTTTGATAATTAGCCAAAGACCTAATTCCCCCCCTCTTGGGTCTTTCAATTGGAATCAGAGCGAGGTCTTCTTTTTAAGGTCTAGCAACCTAGAAGTAAAGATCATATGGCTAGTTTATCAAATTTGCCTTCTACGGAAGGTTCCTCCACTAATAGACCTCCATTGTTTGATGGTTCCAATTATACTTTTTGGAAGTCTAGGATTGAGATATACATTTGTTCTATTAACTATGAATTGTTGAATATTATTGAGAAAGGTCCCTATGTGCCATTGAGATTGAAAGCCGATGGAGTTACAAGGGAACCAAAGCCCATGGAGGATGAGAGCGATTACAGAAAGATGACATTAAACTACCAAGCAATGAACATTCTTTGTTGTGCGTGTCATCAATGAATACAATAGAGTGATGGAATGTGATTCCTCTCATGAAATGAGGAAGCTACTTCAAGTCACTCATGAAGAAGAAAGAGCAAATGTGTGCTAAATGGCAATGGAAAATGATGTACAACCTACTCCATCTACCTCTACTTCTTATGATGATGATATTGATGATCCTAGTGAATTACTTGTTGAGATATATGGAGAATTAAAAAAGGCTTCGAAAAAGAATAAGGAAATGAAACTCAAAATTAATGAGTTATTGAATGAAAATTCAAAATTATTTTGTGAGGACAAAAAACTTCTTGAATCTATTGATTGTTTGAATATTGAAAAAGAAGTTTTAAATGTCTCTTTACAAAACAAGTCCCTTGAAAATAAGATTCTTTGTGATAAGATTTTGTCTCTTGAAAGAATACTTGTTGATCATGAGGCTTTGAAAAAGAAGGTTGATGAGCTTACATCATGTGTAGAAAAATTTACAAAAGGAAGGGACAATTTTGATCAAATTCTTAGAGCTCAAAGACTCCTCTTGTCAAAAATGGTATTGGTTATAATTATTTAAACAATATGCGTAAATATAACAACTTCTTTGTTAGAGCTACTTCTACTTCCATGCATCATACTTGTTGTACTTATTGTGGAAAACATGGACATAAAGCTACCAAATGTTATGTTAAAAGAAAAGTAGAGAATGGTGTAAAAACCATTTGGAGAGTTAAGGGAATTATTACTAAACCCCACGTACCCAAGAAAGTATGGGTACCGAAGGATACTTCCTCTCCTTTATTGCAGGAACTCTTCAATTCAAACTCAAGCAAAACTAAGTGGTATATTGATGATGTTGGCTTAAAGAATAACATAAAACACCTCATTCATAAGCAAGGTCAAAGAAACCAATGGAAGATTTGTTTTTGAGACAAGAAGAAAGGAAGAATTATTGGAGTATCCAATGTTGCTAAAGGTTCCTTTCTTCTTTGTAAACAAATGTTGCTTAGTGTTGATTTGAACTATAACTTTCTTAGCATTAGTCAATTGTGTGACAATGAATAAGAAGTTAAATGCCAACATGCAAAGTTTCAGTTGAGAATCCCTTTTGTTTAGCTTTGAAAATTTTCCAACCATAACTTGTCAATTGCTTTTATGAAGTTGATTAGGTAACATTGATGATATGAGACTGAATTCATGGTCGATATGTTCTTGAAATTTATTATATGTCATGATAAAATGATTAAAATAGCTCTGATTGAATATCTATGCATTTGCTTGGCCAAAAACATCTTTATGAAACTTTACAAAATGTTCGGACTTGAAGTTTGGATGTAGACCATAAGTTCGGTCGCCCGAACTTGTATGAAAAAATGATAATTTGATCAATTACTCACAAAATGTTTCAATGTGTGTTTTATTTTGATAAGCTTGAATGTCTTGTTGCTTATGATAATGATGGATTTTCTTGGCATAGAAGATTTGGTCACGAGAGCATGGATTTGTTGAACAAAATTTCCTCTCAAGATTTAGTTGGAGGATTACTAAAAATGTGTTTTGAGAAAATTGTATTCGAGATACTTGTCAATATGAAAAACAAATAAAAGAATCTTTCAAACCCATGAAAATGCTTTTAGACCTCAAAACATCTTGAGCATGTTCATATAGATTGATTTGGACTTATGAGGAGCTCTAGTATTGATGACTTGAAGTATGCCTTAGTAGTAGTTGATGACTTCTCAATATTCACTTTAGCATTCTTCATTGCTCAAATAGATGATGTGTTTCATAAGTTTTTAAAAAAACTACTCAAAAAGGTTCAAACCTCCTTTGAGTGCATTTAATTTCTATTATAAGTGTCAATGGAAGAATTTTACAACAAAATTGATATTCCATAATTGTGCTTCATATGATAATCTTTTATGAACTTAAATTATGTTAAATTTTGGTGTTTTAATCAACATTTACACTCCTTTTATCTCGTATTTGCATTGGGTGAGTTTATTGAAGATTTGGAATTAAATGAAGCAAATAAGGAGATTTTACACAATGAATAAAAACAGAGAAATGCAGGGGCAAAATAGTCTGGTAGAAAATTTTCAAGTGGGATTTTCACCTCTATATAGATTTCAAATACGAATGTGATCTTCTAGAAATTTATAGAGGACATTCGGAAGTTTTCATAATGGTACAATTTATGGAAATCCGAGTTCATTTGCCTGCCCTGCTCATGCTTCAAACTCAGCTGTCCTGCATTGTGTTCCAGTTTTGACACATTTTTTATATAATGCTCATATCATGCGTTATAGATGTTCAATTGGGGTGGTTCAAAGCTCTATGGAAATCTAAGATCAATTTCTACAACTTTCATGAAGACACCAAGACCCATATCATCCGATTTCATGCTCTGAATTCACCTAGAAGTCAAAACAATGTCACAGTCGAGCAGCAGAGACTTGCCCCAAAAACTGGGAGCAAGCGGCGCCGTTTGCAGCGATCTGGACTGAGTTTTCAGCTGACTTTCTCTCTGTTTTGAGGGGGATATAAATACCCCTTCTAGGGCACAAAATACAGCCGGCTGGGGAGTGGGAAAAACCTGCAAAAACACCAAGAAAACACACCCAAATCCATCCCAATCCATCAATCTTGCAAGAGAAATCAAGAGAGAAGATTGAATCATTGAAGAAGGAGAACATCCACCTTGAAGATTCATGAAAAAATCTTCAATTTTCGCCATGCTACAGTGACGAATTCCAACCTTGAAGAAGAGAAGATTTTACTCCACAATAATGAGCAATTCTTACTCTTTCTTTCTTGGTTTATATTCATTGAGTTGTAATATGTTGATGAACTAAGCTTTTGAATACTTGGATGGGTATGAACCCTAGATTTTATTTATGTGAATGAATTGTTTCCCTTGGTTGATTGAATGCAAATTTCTTGTGGATTGTTTGTGGGTTTGAATGTTTGAATTGATTTGGTGGATAGTTGATGAAATTTTGTCACTTGGAATTGAGAAAGGAAGGGTGATTGAAATTGATCAAAAATCTGGAATTTTGTCACTTGGAATTGAGAAATGAAGGGTGATTGATAATTGATTCAAAATCTGGAAATTTTCACTTGGAATTGAGAAAGGAAGGGTGAAATAGACCATACACAAACAATGGGGATGATTTAGGTGACTAGATATAGAAACCTAAATATTTTCTTGGTAATTAGAGAAATCTAATTGGAAATTCAAAAACCTTAATGCATTCTTGGGTTAAATTAGTTAGAAAGAGATTTCAACTAATTAATCTAAGGGTAGAGAACTTTCATCTAGAGATAGAGTGAGTTCTATCATTGGAATTTCACCAAGTATTAGAAGGGGAAACAAATCAACCAAGGGACTTTTCTATCACATAGGTAATTCTAGGGGGATTAACCATTCAAGTATTGTTTTCTCTATTGAATTCTCTCTTGCAAGAAAGATTAGTGAAGCTAGTTTAATTAGTTGAGTTATATTTATTTTCTTAGTAGTTATTCAAACCATTTTCAAAAACCAAAATTTAATACGCTAAACAATAGAGTGAAAAGTGAGTAATGGTAATTGACCATCCCCGTGGATACGATATTTGAAGTACTTGCCATTATACTAATCTAAATGATAGGTGCGCTTGCCTAGTGTTTGTGTGCAAATTGTTGAAGATTGAAATAAAATTACGTATAAAGGCATATACAATAAAACACAACAAGTTTTTGGCGCCGTTGCCGGGGACAATTGGTTAATATTAGGAAAGCTTGAACTTTGTTGATTTAGCCATCTTACTTATTTGCTGCTATAATACTTGTAACTAGTGTTAGCATTCATTGTTTTGCTTGAAATTTTGTTTAGTTATTGGTGAATTAGAGTACTTTGTTTGTGTTCCTCTGTTTTTGTTTTTGTTTATGTTGTTTCTCTGTTTTTGTTCTGTTTTTAGTGAGTGTTCTTTGAGTTAAACTCTTGCTTTTGTTTGTGGTGAAGGTGTGAATTTGTTTTGTTATATGATCTCAAGTGATTTGGAAGAATTGGTTCAACATAATTCCCAAGCTGAACAGATTTTTCATTGGGATCCAAGGGGTATCAATCTTGAAGTAGTACTTGAGGGAGTTGATAGTGAAGGTGAAAGTATTCAACGAGTGAACAATATGGCACATAATGGGAATCCAAGGCCAAGGACAATGGGAGATTATGCACGACCTTCCTTGTTAGGAGCGGAGTCGAGCATTGCCCGACCAAGAGTTGAAGCCAACAATTTTGAAATCAAACCGAATATTATCCAAATGGTTCAACAATTGGTACATTTTGATGGTTTACCGGACGAAGACCCAAATGCTCATATTGCCAACTTCTTTGAAATATGCGATACTTTCAAGATTAATGGGGCTTCTGAAGATGCCATCCGCCTTAGGCTATTTCCATTTTCATTGAGGGATCGAGCCAAGTCATGGTTGAAATTACTTCCACCGGGCTCCATTACTACATGGAACGATCTTGCAGAGAAGTTCCTAACTAAATACTTCCCTCCGGCAAGGACAACCAAGTTAAGGAATGACATTTTCTCTTTTCAACAAATGGAGAGTGAGAGCTTATATGACTCTTGGGAGAGATGGAAGGAGCTCTTGAGAAAATGTCCACATCATGGTCTTGATTTGGGGCTGCAAATGCAAACATTCCACAGTGGGATAAATTTTCCTTCCAAGCAACTCATTGTTACTTCTTCGGGAGGTACCACTAGTTTGAAGATACCTGAAGTGTTACAAGACCTCATTGAAAACATTGCCATGAATAACTACCAATGGGGGAATCCCAGACCTAAAGCCAAGCCTAGTGGAATACACAATGTAGACATGATGACGGCTTTGGAGGCTAAATTCGATTCATTAAACAAGAAGATTGAGAGCTTGAGTTTGTCATCTCAAACCTCCCAAGTGATGATGGCTTGTGATTTTTGCGAAGGTGGTCATCCAAATCATGAGTGCCAAACCATGGATACTTCTAATGCATCAATGGAGCATGCAGATTTCCTTGGAGGAGGAAGGCAACCAAACAATCCATATAGTAATACTTACAATCCGGGTTGGCGGAATCATCCAAACTTCTCATGGAGCAACCAAGGGCAACAAAGGCCAGTTCATCCCTCCGGCATCCAAGTTTCATCAAACTCCCAATCACAAATATCTCTTCCTTATCAACATCAACCTCCCCCGGCTCTTCAACAACCGGTGAAGCCTAGCCTTGAAGAGTTAATGACAAAGTTCATTGAGGCTACCGAAACCCGATTCCAAAATCAAGAAGCAGCCCTGAGGAGCCAACAAGCTTCCATTCACAATTTGGAAAATCAAATAGGTCAATTGGCGAAGCTTGTTTCGGAAAGACAAATGGGCAGTTTACCTAGCAATACAATTACTAATCCGAGAGAACATGTGATTATGGTGATTGTGGGAATTGAAAATAAATCGAATATTTTGCTATGTAAGGTGGAATCCCAACGCATGGGGGAAAGTGAAAATCAAGTTAAAGAAACAGTTCTTGAGAATAAGGAAGAGCATTCGAAGAAGATGGTTTCGGAGTACAAGCCTAGAATTCCATACCCCGCTGCACTTCTAAAAGATAGAAAGGATGAGCAACTTGGTAAATTCCTTGAACTATTGAAACATTTGCACATTAACTTACCATTTGTTGAAATCCTTTCACAGATGCCGAGCTATGCTAAGTTCCTCAAGGATGTCCGTTCGAAAAGAAAGAGGCTTCAACAACTTTCAGCTGTAACATTGAATGAGGAGTGCTCTGCCATCCTTCAAAACAAGGGAAAACTACCTCAAAAGCTAAAAGATCCAGGGAGTTTTAATATTCCTTGCACTATTGGTAGTCTTTCTTTTGATAAATCACTGGCTGACCTAGGTGCTAGCATCAACTTGCTGCCATTTAATGTTTTTAAACAATTATGTCTAGGTGAACCGAAGCGTACTAAGATGAGTATTCAATTTGCAGATGGTTCAATTAGATATCCTAGGGGTATTGTTGAAGATGTGCTTGTCAAAGTAGATAAATTCATATTTCCTGTTGACTTTGTGATACTTGACATGGATGAGAGTGTTGAGGTTCCTATGATCTTAGGAAGACCTTTTCTAGCTACTGCTAAGGCCAATATAAATGTGAGTGAAGGAAAGTTGACCCTTAGGGTAGAAGATGAGGAGGTCTTACTTAAAGCTTTGAAACCTTTAAAATATTCTTTAGATCCTAATCATTCTCATGGTAAGATTGATGATATAGATGCTCATGTCTCGAATTCTTTACAGGAAACCTTGGTGAGAGACTCTTTGAATCCATCTTTAATCAAAGGCAGTGATGCAAAGAAGAAAAAGAATAAGTTAGTAGAAAAGATTGTGGTTAATGTGAAAGGTCCCAATGGAAATGAGGAAAACCATTGTACAAGAGATTCTTCTTCATTAAAGGTGAAAAGAAAGCAAGACCAAAACATTGATCAAAATCAAGATTTCAAGTCGGGAGAGCAAGTTTTATTGAATGACTCACGATGGAGGTTGTTTACAAGTAAGTTTAAGTCTAAGTGGATTGGCCCATTTGTGGTAAGTAAGGCTCTCCCATATGAAGTAGTAGAAATCTATAATCCGGAAAAGGGAACCTTAATGGTAAGCAAACATAGACTCAAACTTCATCATACTACAATGAGAAAGAAGCTGAGCCGATCATGTTGGTGCTCCCCTGACTTAGGGGATGAGTAAGCTTCCCTTAGCAACGTTCTTCATTTGTACATATATTTTCTTTTCTTTTGTTTTAATTTTTATTTTGTGTGGGTACTTTGTTCTTATGTTTGAGACTTATTGTACAATTTTTGTTTTTATACATAATTGTCCTTGATGTGGTTTTGAGTTCGAAAATTTTAATTGTTTGAATTGTGAAAATTATTCTAATGTGTTGTTTGATGTGAATTTTATGTTTGTAATCAATTAGTTTGTTAAATTTTGCTGTTGAATCTATAGTTGAGTGTTTTAGCACAAAAAAAAAAAAAAAACTGTAGCGGGTCACTGTAGCAGAACTGGGGTGAAACGGCGCCGCTTGGTGTGCAACAAGCGGTGCCATTATACTGTTCACGCATGTACTGTTCACAGAGGGGCACTGTTCATAACCGATTACTGTTCACATTTAAAAAAAAAGGGCCAACATTCTCCTGGACTGGTTTGAAACGGCGCCGCTTGGTGTGGTCCAAGCGGCGCCGGTTCACTGTTCAGTTCTTTTATGTTTTCTTCTATGCATACCATGTGCTTGAAAAAAAAACTAAAAATTCAAAACCGAGACTTGCATTTTTTGTTTTTGTGCATATTTGTAGGTTGTTAACCTGAAATTTTTCAATATTTTTGTTGGTCTTCTCCTATTTTCTTCTATGCCAGGAGCTGTTCCATGCTCGAGTGGTGGACCAGCGGTATATGAAAGAAGGGGAGTTCTTTCTTTTATATTTTTGTGCTTTTATTTCTTTCCTTTCTTACTATGTTCTTATGCTTCTGTTTTTCTTATGTCCTTATTTCTAGTTTGCTTTCATTTCCTTATGTAAGCCATGTTTTTCACTGTTTTTTGTGTTTGGTTATTTGGTGTTGAGTTTCTTCCCTAACATTGCGGACAATGTTGTTTTAAGTGTGGGGGAGTTGGCTTTAGTATTATAAACTATTTTCATGATTTTGGTTGAATTTTTCTGCTTTTATTTTTAGAATCTTCAAGATATTTTAAAACTTGCATGTTTAATCTTTTCTCAAAGAGTAGTTATACAAGTTTTCTAAAGGTCATAACTAGTACCTTAAACTTAGATTAAACAAGCACCTCTTGTATTCTTTGCTTGTATGAAATTCATATTTTAAGCACATTTCCACATTGCTTTTGTTGTGAAGATTATGGAGTTGAATCTTGTGTTATTGGCCTTAGAATTCAACATAACTTTTAACCTATAACCCGCATTCACTTGCCTTGAGGCCAAATGAATAAGTAACCTTAGTTTGATCTTGAAATGATGGTAATAGGCCTTCTTTGTCCCGATTGATCCTTTCTAGCCATCCTCTCTTTATTTTATCCATAGTACCCTTTCTTGAAGCCTTTGTGCATAAATTTTTCAATCTATATTCTTTATTCTTCCTTCTTTCAAATTTTAAACTCCACTCTTTATATTTTAAACCTCTTTGCGAGAGCTAAATGCAATTTTACCCTTAAGTCAGTAAAGAGTATTGTAGAAAGCGAAACAAAGGGTGGAGAGGAAGATCATAGGAAAAATGGCTCTATGGGTTGAGTTTTTCAAGGAAAAAGGGGGATGAAATTCTTTATTTGATATGGAATTGAAATATACCTCAAAAAAAAATTCGAAAAAAAAAGAGATTGAAAAAAAAAGATGAAAAAAAAAGAAAAAAAAGTTATATATGTTTACTACTTTGAAGGCTTAATACATCTTTTGATGCTTTCAATAATTATATATAGTTAATTATTATTGTGAATTTTGTTATCATTGAGGTATAAACTTGTGGTTCAAAAAGATATATGGTGAAGGAAAAGTTGTGGTTTGAATTATGATTTGGTGCAAGTTGTTGAATGTAGGGTGAGGAGAGTTTGTAGAGAATGGGAGTTTGTAGTTGAATATATGGGAATGGTGATATTCTTTGTGGCTAATAAGGGTTATTACTTTTGTTTTATATCCCATTCCTTTCTCTTTAGCTCTCATTTCTTTGACTTTGAACTCCTTACCTTTTATTTGGCACCTTAAACTTTCCCTGATCCTAAAGTTATAAGCTTGAAAGTCCTACCTAATCAAGGTTAAATTTTGGTTACCGTATCAGTGGAGAGGTTTTGTGAATGTCGGGCTTATAGGGTATTATGCTTTCTTTATTAGAATTCCTTGTCCAATAACATGAAATTCACTCTTATAATTGTTGAGCATTTGTATTGGCTGGAAACACAACACACACGGATTCTTGCTTGCATTGTAAGACAAGGGGGTGATTGTTTAATCTTTGTGATGGGTATTTGGAATGACTTTTAGATTAATTGTGTAGATTGCTCAAGATTTCTCAAGAAGTAATACCTTCTCTGTTTTACAGTCCTTTGCAATGTTTTAAAACACTTGTTATTTCTTGTGGATTATTGTTCAAATTTCTTAGTTGTTTTGAAGTATTGCTTGAGGACAAGCAATGTCTAAGTGTGGGAGAGTTTGATATTCCATAATTGTGCTTCATATGATAATCTTTTATGAACTTAAATTATGTTAAATTTTGGTGTTTTAATCAACATTTACACTCCTTTTATCTCGTATTTGCATTGGGTGAGTTTATTGAAGATTTGGAATTAAATGAAGCAAATAAGGAGATTTTACACAATGAATAAAAATAGAGAAATGTAGGGGCAAAATAGTCTGGTAGATAATTTTCAAGTGGGATTTCACCTCTATATAGATTTCAAATACGAATGTGATCTTCTAGAAATTTATAGAGGACATTCGGAAGTTTTCATAATGGTACAATTTATGGAAATCAGAGTTCATTTGCCTGCCCTGCTCATGCTTCAAACTCAGCTGTCCTGCATTGTGTTCCAGTTTTGACACATTTTTGAATTGATTTGGTGGATAGTTGATGAAATTTTGTCACTTGGAATTGAGAAAGGAAGGGTGATTGAAATTGATCAAAAATCTGGAATTTTGTCACTTGGAATTGAGAAATGAAGGGTGATTGATAATTGATTCAAAATCTGGAAATTTTCACTTGGAATTGAGAAAGGAAGGGTGAAATAGACCATACACAAACAATGGGGATGATTTAGGTGACTAGATATAGAAACCTAAATATTTTCTTGGTAATTAGAGAAATCTAATTGGAAATTCAAAAACCTTAATGCATTCTTGGGTTAAATTAGTTAGAAAGAGATTTCAACTAATTAATCTAAGGGTAGAGAACTTTCATCTAGAGATAGAGTGAGTTCTATCATTGGAATTTCACCAAGTATTAGAAGGGGAAACAAATCAACCAAGGGACTTTTCTATCACATAGGTAATTCTAGGGGGATTAACCATTCAAGTATTGTTTTCTCTATTGAATTCTCTCTTGCAAGAAAGATTAGTGAAGCTAGTTTAATTAGTTGAGTTATATTTATTTTCTTAGTAGTTATTCAAACCATTTTCAAAAACCAAAATTTAATACGCTAAACAATAGAGTGAAAAGTGAGTAATGGTAATTGACCATCCCCGTGGATATGATATTTGAAGTACTTGCCATTATACTAATCTAAACGATAGGTGCGCTTGCCTAGTGTTTGTGTGCAAATTGTTGAAGATTGAATTAAAATTACGTATAAAGGCATATACAATAAAACACAACAAAAATCTTTACAAAATTTGCTTTGAAATTTGAATTTCATATAATTGTTTCAACTGCAAAAAACCCACAACAAAATGTGTTATTGAAAGGAAAATTTGAACTTTGCAGAAATTGGCTAGGTCTATGCTTTGTGAAAATTCTCCTTCAAAAAAATTCTGGGCCAAAGCCATAAACACCACATGCTATGATAAATAGAATTCTTTTAAGATCATTTTGAAGAAAAACATCTTTTGAATTATCTTTTATAGAATGCCTCAGATTGCATATTTTAAAATGTTTGGTTATAAATGTCTTATCTTAAATTCTTGTGATAACTTACTTAAACTTGATAGAAAACCGGATATTGGTATATCTCTTAGTTATTCTTCAAACAAAAAAGGCATATAGAGTTTATAACAAAAAGAACTTTACATTATGAGGAAACCATTCATGTTAGTTTTGATGAATCTTACATTACTTGGAAAGAAAAGATGAAGATGATGTAGGTACATCTATGAATGACTTTCAAACCCATCTTCAAGCACCAACTTTGACGAATCATACCAATGAGGAAGAAATGATTGAACAAAATCAAGATGACCAACCTAGTGGTGACCAAGAGCTCCCAAATAACTTAGGATATCCAAAAGGCCACCCTAAGGAGCAAATCATTGGTGATATCTCCCAAGGTGTAAAAATAAGGCGGTACTTTATCAATAACTTTATTCATTTATCGCATATGAGCCTAAAAGTATTGATGATGCATTGTGTGATGATTTTTGGATTATTGATATGAAAGAGGAATTAAATAAATTTGAAAGATACAAAATTTTGGATATTCCTAAATCTCATGATCATCTCATTATTGGAACTAAATGGTTTTTAGAAATAAACTTATTGAATCCGGGGAATTTGTTAGAAACAAGGCTAGACTTGTTGTCTAAGGATACAATCAAGAAGAGGGAATTGATTATGATGTAACCTTTGTTCCGAATGCTAGACTTGTGTCCATAGGAATGCTTTTGACTGGTACTTGCTTTAAAAGTTTTAAGTTATTTCAAATGATTTCAAAAGTGCTTTCTTAATTGGCTTTATTAATGAGGATGTCAAACAACCTCCTGATTTCACTCATGAAAAATTTCCTAATTATGTTTTCAAACTCTCAGAAGCCTTATATGGATTGAAACAAGTTACTAGAGCTTGATATGAAATATTCAGTAGTTTTCCTCTTTCAAAAGTTATTTTTTAAAGAAAACATGACATAAATATTTTCATTAAAACTCTTGTAACTATGATCTAGAACTTGTCCATATATATGATACAATTTTTGGTGCTTCTAACTTCACTTTGTGATGTGTTTGCAAAGTTAATGCAAAGTAAATTTGAAATGAGCATGATAGGAAAACTCCATTTCTTTCTTGGCCTACAATTCAAGCAAAACAAGAATGGCGCTTTCATGAATCAAGTTAAGGTATAAGCACTTCCATAAGTTTATCAACTATGCTTGACAAAAATAAAAAGGTTTCACAGGAGTAGTCAACCCTGTTTTACAGCAATTAGAGCCAATATTATGTTTGTCATGTGCTTGTGTGCTAGATTTCATCCTGTCCTAAAGGATCTCATTTGATTGTTGTTAAATACATTCTCTATTACCTTATTGATACTCCAAGTGATTATGGTCTATTTCAAATGTGTGGATATGTTATGTGATAACACTAATGCAACAAATTTGACAATCATATTATTCAACAATCTAGGACAAAGTATATAGAGATCAAACTTCATC
This sequence comes from Rauvolfia tetraphylla, assembly GCA_030512225.1. Lineage (NCBI taxonomy): Eukaryota > Viridiplantae > Streptophyta > Magnoliopsida > Gentianales > Apocynaceae > Rauvolfia > Rauvolfia tetraphylla. Next base: position 2,534,615 of record JAJQKT010000053.1, read on the forward strand.
TCATTAGAGATCATTCTACTAATGGTAATATTTGTTTAAAGCATGTTTGCACTAATGAACAAATTAATGATATTCTTACTAAGCCATTAGCCGAAGAAAGGTTTGACCAATCTTATAAGAAGCTTATGGATTTAAAAATTCAATAACTAATGAGTATATTCAAGTGTTGTAGCTCCAGGTGAATTTTGAATGCAAGGTTTGGGCGCATACAAAATATTCGGATGTCCAAACTTCACTATTAAATCACCAATCCCACTTGATTCCCGTATTCTAAGGAGTAAATACTCCTTGAAAATCACATCCTTTATCTGAAATTCACAATGGTGAGGACAAAGGAGCCTAGCATGAGAAAAGGTAAGGGAAAAGCCAAAGAAACAGAAGGAGGACAAGTGATCAATGAAGTGATCAATGAACCAAGGAAGGTTCATGTTTCTCAAAACATATCATGGCAAGACAGATTTGTTACGGTGGAGGCTGCTACTGAACTTGATGATTGGACAAAAAGGAACCATAAGATAAATCCAAGTCACAAGGTGGATGTCATCCAACTATTCGAAATGGGTAATATACTCTCGTTTTTAAATGATGTGAGCTGGACTAGTTTGCTTGTGTTTGATGAATACTATTACCTTCCTTAGTTTATGAAGTTTATGAAAATATTAAGGAAGAAAAAGTTGAGCAAATTGGTAATAAAGCTATTCAGTGGTATTCTTCAAGAATATCACAAGTTGATTTTTGAGATTGATAATGCATTGCTCAATAGAATTTGTTTTATAAGTGAGTTATGCCCACATAAAAGAATTGAGAATGACTATATAAATGGTAGAAGCCTCAAGACTAGAAAGGAGAGAGAGAGATAAAAGCTTTTTTGTGCTAGTGAAAGAATTTCGCATCACATGCTTACAACCTTGATTAGAGCATACTTTGAGCACAAATATTCTGTTGATAATATGCATGCTGTAATTATGCTATCCATACATAAGAAAAGAAAAAAATGAATTTTTGATATATAGTGCTAAAGAATATAATGGCATCTAGAAGAACCGAGCATAAGGCATTGCCATGTGCAAGGTTATTAACCGGAATTTTCAAGTATCTCCAAGTGCAATTGTCTTCTAGTGGTTTACCAATAAAGAGTGAAGAAGTCTACACCAACAACTCATTAAAGAGAATTCCTTGGACACATGATGATGATAATGTATGAAGGACTAGAAGAGAAACTCCTCTAATGGGTGATAGAAGAGATGCTAGTGATGATGAAGAAAATGAGAAAGAAAGCAATGAAGAGAAGGAAGAAGAAAATGAAGAGGATGAAGAGGAAATCCTTGCTAGAGAAAGGAAAATAAAAAAACATGAATCACCAAGTGAGGGAGAGCAACTTCCCACAAAAGAAGACTATTTGAAGAGGTACCCTCTACTGAAGGAAAAGAAGTTGAAGGTGATAATATCACTAAAGGTATTTCAAGAGACATTGAACAACCATGTAAAGGAAATGAAGAAGATGGACAAATTATTCAAGTCCTTTGCTCTAATAATTCGTGGAAAATTTGATGGTTTAGAAGCTAGAGTTAAGAATATGGAAGAAGACTTGAGAAAGATTTCTCAAGTGGTTTTAAATGGTGCAAGTTCCTATAAAGCCAAAGAAGAAGAAAAGAAAGAAGATGAGAAAGAGGACAGTAAAGAGAAAAATGAAGAAGATCAAGAAGATAATATGGGTGGAGATGGCAGCAATAAGGATGATAGTAATGACAGTAAAAATTGAGACATCTATCAATTTACTGCTAAAGAAGAATACAAAAGATGAAGGAAAAGGCAGTGAAGCACCCCAAGAAGAAGAAGAGCATGAGAATGAAGGACAAAGAGGTAAAGCTTAAGAGAACAAGCAAGAAAAAGGAGGTACAGGGAGTTTAACAAAGTCAAATCACAAATTCATCACCAATTTCCTTCAGTCAAATCACATTTGTGTGGTTGTATGCATCTGGAAACTGTGTATTACGAGGTTGGACAAAATGTGTATACTATGTATTATGTGGTTGCATTTCAAAATTTAAATTGAAAATTGTTGTTTTCTGAGAATTTGAAAGTGGTTGAGTTGAGATTTTGAAACTTTTGATTATGGTTCTTGACTTGACCTATGACTTTAAGTTACTTCATGAAAACAATTAAATGTATGAGTTTTGTGGTTTTGCAAAGCTAAATTGAGTGCTATTGTGGATATACATATTTGAGTACTTCTATAGTTCATTTGAAAATGCAAAATCACCTTTTCAAACTTGCTACAAAAAGTTTGGACTTGAAGTTCGGATGCAGACCAAAAGTTCGAATGCATCCAAACTTTCTTACCAAAAGTGTTTGAAAACTGTCTAAATCTTTCCTATCATATTTGAACAACCTTAGGAAAACTTACTTTCTAAAATTGCAGCATTCATCTCATATATTTTAAAGTTCGGATGAATGATTCAAAAGTTCGGATGCATGCTTCAGAAATTCGGATGCATCCATATTTTGTTACCAAAAAGTAATCTTTTGTTGTTCAAATTGATTCAAATATGTTTCAATCTCTTCTACTATGTTTGAACAACCTTAGGAAAGCTTGAAAGACCTAAGAGGGGGGGTGAATTAGGTCTTTGGCTAATTATCGAAAATCTTTTCTCTTTTTGCAAATCCTTTGCCTTAATAAAAGCTCTTCTTTAAAATCACAAACTTCAAGTTTATATGTGATTTGATGGTTAAGACAAGATTATCAAATTATAATATCACAACCAATCAATCACCAACTATGAACAAATAATAATAACACAAGTATGTAAACAAGCAAAGCTATAAAGAATTGAACACACGATTTATAGTGGTTCGATCTCTCCAAGATCTACATCCACTACCTTGAGTCCACACTCAAGGATTTCAACCAATTCACTATGAGCTTAATCCAAGCAATTACACAAGAGGCTCACCCTTCAATGGGTTTTACCACAACAACCTCTTTTCAATATAATAAACAAGGTTCACTCTTATCACTAAGAGTTTTATGTCATTAGACAACCTAGACCAATCTAATCCAAGGCTCACCCTCACCAATGGGTTTTTCACAAACAACCTTGATTAATCTAGTCTATGGCTCACCCTCCACAAGTGTTTTATGTCTCTTGACAACCTTGTATCAATCACAACAATAATATAAAGAGAGAATTTGAATGTGACCAACACTTCTTGGTGGATGAATACAATTGCTAGCACCACTTCACTTCTTGCCTTTGGAATCTTGAATTTCAATCTTTGAGCACAAGGCAATTTGAGAGCTTTTGATATAATTTTGATGTAAAACAAGTTAGAGCTTCAAGGATTTCTTTTGTGCAAGAGTTCTTTCAAAAATCTAGAGTTTCTAGCCTTTATAGAATTTGAAAATCAGTTAAAACGGCCATAAAACGGCTAGTAACGGCTAGTTTCAGAAAATTCGGACGACCTAATTCTGCGTCCGAATTTTTCAGACGACCGAATTTTTCCTGCTGCGTCCGAATCTTCATCCGAATTTTTCTGGAAAAATATTGTTCATGTGAACAGTGTACTGTTCATGCACGGTTCAAAATTTCTTCACAAAATTCGGACGACCGAATTTTCCAGCTTCGTCCGAATTTCTCTGGAAAAATAGTCGGTACTGTTCATGTGAATATTATTACTATTCATGCGTTGTTCACTGTTCACAGTGCAGAAAAAATTCTTCACAAAATTCGGACGACCGAATTTCTTCTGCATGCGTCCGAATCTTCTTCCGAATTTTTGAAACTTTGTCAAAACATATCCAAATCACTTTAAACAAGTTGGAAAATATTCTAGGTAAGTTCAAAAACCATTAATGAAAACTTGATAATTAGGTAAGTTCAAAACCATTGAAACCATTTAAATCAAGTTTTGTGCTCTCAATTGCAACTCATAGATTCCAAGGCTTAAGAGTGTAGGGTTTACAAAGTTTACCTATTAAGCACATGCAACCTACACTTCATGTCTTCAAAGCCTTCTAACATCTTGAACAAACTCTTCAATCTTCAATCACTTTGACATATTTGAGTTGTTCTTGCATTGCTAGCTCCAAGGCAATGAGACTTCATACTTCTTAATCCAACAATCCTATCACACAAATGACATGCATATTAGTCCTCATAAATATTTATCATTAATCAAAACTACATGATTTGCCCTTAGGGCTAACAATCTCCCCCTTTTTGATGATGACAAACTTTGATGCAAAATGTGATGGACTCAAACAATGTAGTACAAAGAAGTATTGATGTCAATGATGAATAATAACCAATTTAGCACATTGACATACAAAAGGCTCAATATGAGTCTATGACCCAACCGACCTCCATTTGCCTCCTTCCTTCCAACAACTAGGATAGAAGATATAGCATTTAATCATTAAGACAACTTCTAAGAGAGGTATTAAAGGCAAGAAAAGATTAATATTGTTCCCCCTTAGATTGTGCTCATTTTTCAACAAGTTTGGACTTGAGATGCTATGCATCCGAATTTTGACATATCAAGTCCGAATTGTAAAATAAGTGAAACGAAAGCTTCAATTTTTGAAAATAAGCTTTCCTAAGGTTGTTCAAACATAGTGGAAGAGATTAAAACAAGTTTGAATCAATTTGAACAACAATAGAGCACTTTTTGGAAACAAAATATGCATGCATCCGAATTTCAGAACATGCATCCGAATTTTTTAAATCTTAAGTCTAAACTGAAATAAATTCAATATAATGAATGTTTAAAGTGAAATAAAGTGTTCCTAAGCTTGTTCAAACATAATGGAAGAGATTAAAACATATTTGAATCAATTTGAACAACAAAAGAGCACATTTTGGCAACAAAATATGGATGCATCTGAATTTTTGAAACATGCATCCGAATTTTGAATCATGCATCCGAATTTTAAGATTTCAAATCCAAAATGTAAAATATGTGAGATAACAACTTTAATTTTTGAAAATAAGCTTTTCTAAGATTGTTCAAATATGATAGGAAGGATTAAAACAGTTTTCAAACAATTTGAACAACAGAAAAGACATTTTTGACAAGAAGATCTTGATGCGTCCGAATTTTTTGGTCTGCATCCGAATTTCAAGTCCAAATTTTTGGAAAGAAGTTGAAAAGGTGATTTTGCATTTTCAAATGAACTATAGAAGTACTCAAATATGTATAGCTATAATAGCACTCAGTTTATATTTGCAAAACCACAAAACTCATGTATTTAATTGTTTTCATAATGTAATGTAAAGTCATAGGTCAAGTCAATAACCATGATAAAAACTTCACAATCCCAACTTAACCATTTTCAAAATCTCAGAAAACAATCATTTTAAATTTCAAATGCAACCAATTAGTTTCACAGTACACATTCATAGCACATTCACATTACACATCACAATTACATCAAGCAATTGCAGTACAACAAACACATATCATATTTTGTTCTTTCTCCCCCTTGACATATGCATGGATTTTCAGAAAATTCACACATTTTCTATTCATGCATGAGGAATTCCACTGCTATTTCATATTTTCACACATTTTGTCATCACATTTCTTCTCCCCCTTTTGTCATCACTCAAAGATGGGGTTAATGAAAATGAGACAACATGTATCACATATAAGCAGATATTGATCAACTCTCATTTGGCAATTTAGCAATGTATTGACCAACTCTTATAAACAGTGATAGTTCTAGTCAAATAATTATCATCCTAACAGCAATAATCATTATGTAGCATCTCAACAATAATAAATTGACTTCTTCTCTCCCTTCTTATCAGCAATTTAAACTTAAAGTGAGAGTACTTGGACAACAAAAGTGAAACAAAAGAAGCTCTTATCACAAAGATTTCACATATTGAGCTTCAAAAACATTATAATGACTAGAAAGGCACAAGTAAATTTCAATGTTAAAGCATAACATGTGCATTAAGTCATAATCTAAAATAAGCAACAAAATAGAGTTTAGGGATAGAAAGGCTTAGTCTTTAGATGTGCTTCATGGTCTTCACTTCCAAATTTGTTTGTTATGATGGCCATGTCTCCCTTGATCTCTATATGATAGGGTCCTTCATTTGTTGATTTCTTGCTTGTGTATTTCTGCTTTGGAAAGCTCCCAATCGAGAGGATCTTGGATCTTCTTTCTTTGAACCACATTTTCTTCCTCCCTTGGTCAAGGAAATTGGTGATGGATTTGTGATTTGACTTTGTTAAACTCCCTTCACCTCCTTCTTCTTGCTTGTTCTCTTGAGCTTTACCCCTTTGTTTGTTCTTCATTCTCATGCTCTTCTTCTTTTGGGATGCTTCACTGCCTTTTCCTTCATCTTTTGTATTCTTCTTTCGCAATAAATTGATAGTCATATCAATTTTTACTATCATTACTATCATTCTTATTGCTGCCATCTCTTTTCTTCTTCTTTGGCTTTATAGGAACTTACACCATTTAAAACCACTTGAGAAGTCTTTCTCAAGTCTTCTTCCATATTCTTGACTTTAGCTTCTAAACCATCAAATTTGCCAAGAATCATCAGAGCAAAAAACTTGAAGAATTTGTCCATCTTCTTCATTTTCTCTACATTGTTGTTCAATGTCTCTTGAAACACCTTGGCAACTATGGTATCACCTGTAGTGAGATTATCATCTTCAACTTCTTTTTCTTGAATAGAGAGTACCTCTTTAAATAGTCTTCTTTTGTGGAAGGTTGCTTCCCCTCACTTCATGCCACATTTTAGTTTTCCTTTTGCAGCAAGGATTTCCTCTTCATCCTCTTCTTCTTCATCATTTTCTTCTTCCTCAAACTCCTCACATTTTTGTTAATAGTCTACCATACAATAAGGCTTTTCAAATCTTTCATTTGTGAACAATTCATGAATAAAGCAATGATGTCCCAATGAGTAATATCTTGCCTCATTATCATCTACTCCACAAATTTGGTTCACCAAGGCATCATTGAACTCAAAGTCCACTTGAGATACTTTAGAGGAATACCATTGAACTACATTATTCCCCTCATGTTCGACTCTCTCTTTCTGCATTTGTTCTCCATATTCCATCCTTATCAAGAACTAACCATTTTGGATAGTTTGATGACATCTACCTTGTGACTTGGATTTATCATATGGTTACTTTTTGTCCAATTATCAAGTTCTGTAGCAGTCTCCACTGTGACAAATCTATCCAGCCATGACATGCTTTGCAAAACATGAACTTTCCTTAGTTCATTGATCACTGATCCTTCTTCTCTTTCTTTGGCTTTTCCCTTTCCTTTTCCCATGCTTGGCTTTAGTGTCCTTACCTGGAGCTACAACACTTGAATACACTCATTAGTTATTGAATTTTGAAATTTCTATGCTTCTTCTAAGATTGGTCAAACCTTTCTTCGGCCAATGGCTTAGTAATGATATCATTAATTTGTTCATTAATGCAAACATACTTTAAACAAGTATTACCCTTAGTAGAGTGATCTCTAATGAGATTAAGTTTGATCTCTATATGCTTTGTCCTAGTTTGTTGAATAGTATGATGATCAAATTTATTGCATTAGTGTTATCACATAACATAGCCACACATTTGAAATATAGACCATAATCACTTAGAGTATCAATACAGTAATAGAGAATGTGTTTAACAACAATCAAATGAAACTCTTTAGGACAAGATTAAATCTAGCACACAAGCACATGACAAACATAATATTGGCTCTTCTTGCTGTCAAATAGAGTTGACTACTCCTATGAAACCATTTTATTCTTGTCAAGCATAGTTGATAAACTTATGGATGCTTATACCTTAACTTGATTCATAAAAGTGCCATCCTTGGTTTGCTTGATTTGTAGGCCAAGAAAGAAATTGAGTTTTCCTATCATGCTTATTTTAATTTTACTTTGCATCAACTTGGAAAACACATCACAAAGTGAAGTATTAGAAGCACAAAAATTGTATCATGTATTCGGACAAGTTATAGATCATTGTTGTATGAGGATTTTATAAAAGGGTAGTTTCAGTTTTCCTCTTGAAAATATTTTGAAAGAAGGAAACTACTCAAGGAAACTAGGGGCTGGTTTTAAACCATTCAAAACTTAGGATAGTTTGAAAATATGGTTAGGAAACTTTTCATGAGCAAAACCAGGTGATTGTTCCATATAAACCACTTCCTCAATAGAACCATTTAGAAAAGAACTTTTGACATTCATTTGAAATAACTTAAAACAAGTACAAGTCAAAAGCATTCTTATGGACTCAAGTCTAGCATTCGGAACAAATGTTTCATATCATAATCAATTTTCTCTTCTTGATTGAATCCTTAGGCAACAAGTCTAACCTTGTTTCTAACAACTTCTCCGGATTCAATAAGTTTATTTCTAAAAACCATTTAGTTCTAATAATAGAATAATCATGAGATTTAGGAATATCCAAAATATTGTATCTTTCAAATTTATTTAATTCCTCTTGAATAGCAATAATCCAAAAATCATCACACAAGGCATCGTCAATACTTTTAGGCTCATATGAAATAAAAGAATAAATTTATTGATAAAATACCGTCTTATTTTTACTCCTTGGGAGATATCACCAATGATTTGCTCCTTAGGGTGGCGTTTGTGGGTATCATAAGTTCTTTGAAAGCTCTTGGTCACCACTAGGTTGGTCATCTTGATTTTGTTCTATCATTTCTTCCTCATTGGTATGATTCTCCAAAGTTGGTGCTTGAAGATGAGTTTGATATTCATTCATAGATGTACCTACATCATCTTCATCTTTTCTTTCCCAAGTGAATGTAAGATTCATCAAAAATAAACATGAATGGTTTCCTCATCATATAAGATTCTTTTCATTATGAACTCTATAGGCCTTTTTTGTTAGAAAAATATTTAAGAGATATATCTACATCCAATTTTCTATCAAATTTAAGTAAGTTTTCACAAGTATTCAGAATAAGACATTTATAACCAAACACTTTAAAATATTCAATTTTAGGCATTTTATAAAAGAGAATTCAAAAGATGTTTTCCTTCAAAATGATCTTAAAAGAATTCTATTTTTCATTGCATGTGATGTTTACAACTTTGAACCAAAAATATTTTTTGAAGAAGAATATTCACAAAGCATGGACCTAGCCAATTTTTTTTCAAAGTTCAAATTTTCCTTTTAATAACACCATTTTATTGTGGGGTTTTTGCAGTTGAAACAATTATATGAAATTCAATTTTCAAAACAAAATTTGTAAAGACTTGTTTGTAAAATCTCTCATTATCACTTCTAATGAAAATAAATTTTCACTCAAAGGAGGTTTATACTTTTTGAATATTTTTTTTTTAACTTATGAAACACTTCATCCTTTTGAGCAAAGAAGAATGCTAAAGTGAATATTGAAAAATCATCAACTACTACTAAGGCATACTTCAAGTTATCAATACTAGAGTTTCTCATAAATCCAAATCAATCCATATGAATCAAGCTCAAGATGTTTTGAGGTCTAAATGAATTTTCATGTGTTTGAAAAATTCTCTAGTTCGTTTTCCATATTGACAAGTGTCTTGAAGACAATTTTCTCAAAACACATTTTTTGCAATCCTCCAACTATATCTTGAGAGGAAAGTTTGTTCAACAAATCCATGTACACGTGACCAAATCTTTTATGCCAAGAAAATCATTATCATAAGCAACATGACATTCAAGCTTATCAAGATAAAACACATATTCAAAAATTTGTAAGTGATTGATCAAAATCACAAAATATCATTTTGTCATACAAGTTCGGGTGACCGAACTTATGGTCTACATCCAAACTTCATGTCCAAACATTTTGTAAAGTTTCATAAAGATGTTTTTGGCCAAGTAAATGCATAGATATTCAATCATATCTATTTTAATCATTTTATAATGACATATAATCAATTTCAAGAACATATAAAGCATTAATTCAATCTCATATCATTAATGTTACCTAATCAACTTAATTGAAGCAATTGACAAGTCATGGTTGGCAAATCTTCAAATCCACAAAAAAAAAAATTCTCAACTGAAATTTTGCTTGTTGGCATTTAACTTCTTATTCATTGTCACACAATTGGCAAATACTAAGCAAGTTATAGTTCAAATCAGCAATTAGCAACATTTGTGTAAAAAGAAGAGAGGAACCTTTACCAACATTGGTTACTCCCAGAATTCTTCCTTTCTTCTTGTCTCTAAAGCAAATCCTTCATTAGTTGCTTCGACCTTGATTATGAATGAGGTGTTTTCTGTTACTCTTTAAGCCAACATCATCAATATACCGCTTAGTGGTGCTTGAGTTTGGATTGAAGAGTACCTGCAATGAAGGAGAGGAAGTATCCTTTGGTACCCATACTTTCTTGGGTCCGTGAGGGTTAGGAATAATTCCCTTAACTCTCCAAATGGTTTTTACACCATTCTCTACTTTTCTTTTAACATAGCATTTGGTGACTTTATGTCCATGTTTTCCACAATAAGTACAACAAGTATGATGCATGGAAGTAGAAGTAGCTCTAACAAAGAAGTTGTTATATTTAGGCACATTATTTACATAATTATAACCAAGACCATTTTTAAAAAGAGGAGATCTTTGAGCTCCAAGAATTTTATCAAGATTGTCCCTTCCTTTTGTAAATTTTTCTATACATAATGTAAGCTCATCAACCTTCTTTTTCAAAGTCTCATGATCAACAAGCATTCTTTCAAGAGACAAAATCTTTTCACAAAGAATCTTATTTTCAAGGGACTTGTTTTGTAAAGAGACATTTAAAACTTCTTTTTCAATATGCAAACAATCAATAGATTCAAGAAGCTTTTTGTTTTCACAATATAATTTTGAATTTTCATTCAATAAATCATTAATTTTGAATTTCATTTCCTTATTTCTTTTTGAAGCATTTTTTAATTCTTCATACATTTCAACAAGTAGTTCACTAGGATCATCTACATCATCATCACAACAAGTAGAGGTAGAAGGAGTGGATTGTACCTCATCATTTATTGCCATGAAACACATATTGGCTCTTTCCTCGTGTGTTGCTTGTAGAAGTCTCCACATATCGTGAGCGGAATCACATTCCATCACTCTATTGTATTCATTTACGACCAATGCACAACAAAGAATGTTCATTGCTTGGTAGTTTAATGTCATCATTCTTGAATCACTCTCATCATACTCCTCCATAGGCTTTGGTTCCCTTGTAACTCCATCGGCTTTCAATCTCAATAGCATATAGGGACCTTTCTCAATAATATTCCACAATTCATAGTTAATAGAACAAATGTAAATCTCAATTCTAGACTTCCAAAAAATATAATTAGAACCATCAAACAATGGAGGTCTATTAGTGGATGAACCTTCCATATAAGGCAAATTTGATAAACTAGCCATATAATCTTTACTTCTAGGTTGTTAGACCTTAAAAAGAAGACCTAGCTCTGATACCAATTGAAAGACCTAAGAGGGGGGGGTGAATTAGGTCTTTGGCTAATTATCAAAAATCTTTTCTCTTTTTGCAAATCCTTTGCCTTAATAAAAGCTCTTCTTTAAAATCACAAACTTCAAGTTTATATGTGATTTGATGGTTAAGACAAGATTATCAAATTATAATATCACAACCAATCAATCACCAACTATGAACAAATAATAATAACACAAGTATGTAAACAAGCAAAGCTATAAAGAATTGAACACACGATTTATAGTGGTTCGATCTCTCCAAGATCTACATCCACTACCTTGAGTCCACACTCAAGGATTTCAACCAATTCACTATGAGCTTAATCCAAGCAATTACACAAGAGGCTCACCCTTCAATGGGTTTTACCACAACAACCTCTTTTCAATATAATAAACAAGGTTCACTCTTATCACTAAGAGTTTTATGTCATTAGACAACCTAGACCAATCTAATCCAAGGCTCACCCTCACCAATGGGTTTTTCACAAACAACCTTGATTAATCTAGTCTATGGCTCACCCTCCACAAGTGTTTTATGTCTCTTGACAACCTTGTATCAATCACAACAATAATATAAAGAGAGAATTTGAATGTTACCAACACTTCTTGGTGGATGAATACAATTGCTAGCACCACTTCACTTCTTGCCTTTAGAATCTTGAATTTCAATCTTTGAGCACAAGGCAATTTGAGAGCTTTTGATATAATTTTGATGTAAAACAAGTTAGAGCTTCAAGGATTTCTTTTGTGCAAGAGTTCTTTCAAAAATCTAGAGTTTCTAGCCTTTATAGAATTTGAAAATCAGTTAAAACGGCTAGTAACGGCTAGTTTCAGAAAATTCGGACGACCGAATTCTGCGTCTGAATTTTTCGAACGACCGAATTTTTCCTGCTGCGTCCGAATCTTCATCCGATTTTTTTTGGAAAAACACTGTTCATGCACGGTTCAAAATTTCTTCAGAAAATTCGGACGACCAAATTTTCCAGCTTCGTCCGAATCTTCGTCCGAATTTCTCTGGAAAAATAGTCGAACTGTTCATGTGAATAGTATTACTATTCATGCGTTGTTCACTGTTCACAGTGTTACTATTCATGCGTTGTTCACTGTTCACAGTGCAGAAAAAATTCTTCACAAAATTCGGACGACCAAATTTCTTCTGCATGCGTCCGAATCTTCTTCCGAATTTTTGAAACTTTGTCAAAACATATCCAAATCACTTTAAACAAGTTGGAAAATATTCTAGCCTCAAAGATAAGTCATTAAAGACCTTTTAAGTTCAAAAACCATTAATGAAAACTTGATAATTAGGTATGTTCAAAACCATTGAAACCATTTAAATCAAGTTTTGAGCTCTCAATTGCAACTCATAGATTCCAAGGCTTAAGAGTGTAGGGTTTACAAAGTTTACCTATTAAGCACATGCAACCTACACTTCATGTCTTCAAAGCCTTCTAACATCTTGAACAAACTCTTCAATCTTCAATCACTTTGACATATTTGAGTTGTTCTTGCATTGCTAGCTCCAAGGCAATGAGACTTCATACTTCTTAATCCAACAATCCTATCACACAATTGACATGCATATTAGTCCTCATCAATATTTGTCATTAATCAAAACTACATGATTTGCCCTTAGGGCTAACAAAGCTTATTTTCAAAAATTGAAGCTTTCATTTTACTTGTTTTACGGTTCGGACTTGATATGTCAAAATTCGATTGCATAGTATCTCAAGTCCAAACTTGTTGAAAAATGATCACAATCTAAGGAGGAGCATTGCTAAATTTTTACAACCTTTAAAACCTCTCTTATAAATTTTCTTAATGCTTAAATGCTATATCTTCTATCCTAGTTGTTGGAAGGAATAAGGCAAATGGAGGTTGGTTGGGTCATAGGCTCATATTGAGCCATTTGAATGTCAAAGTGCTAAACTGATTATTATCTATCTTTGACATCAATGCTTCTTTGTACTACATTGTTTAAATCCATCACATTTTGCATTAAAGCTTGTCATCATCAAAAAGGGGGGAGATTGTTAGTCCTAAGTGTTTTTCTACTGTTCAAATTGTTTGAAAACCGTCTAAATCTTTCCTATCATATTTGAACAACCTTAGGAAAACTTACTTTCTAAAATTGCAGCATTCATCTCATATATTTTAAAGTTTGGATGCATGATTCAAAAGTTCGGATGCATGCTTCAGAAATTAGGATGCATCCATATTTTGTTACCAAAAAGTAATCTTTTGTTGTTCAAATTGATTCAAATATGTTTCAATCTCTTCTACTATGTTTGAACAACCTTAGGAAAGCTTATTTTCAAAAATTGAAGCTTTCATTTTACTTGTTTTACAGTTTGGACTTGATATGTCAAAATTCGGTTGCATAGTATCTCAAGTCCAAACTTGTTGAAAAATGAGCACAATCTAAGGAGGAGCATTGCTAAATTTTTACAACCTTTAAAGCCTCTCTTATAAATTTTCTTAATGCTTAAATGCTATATCTTATATCCTAGTTGTTGGAAGGAATGAGGCAAATGGAGGTTGGTTGGGTCATAGGCTCATATTGAGCCATTTGAATGTCAAAGTGCTAAACTGGTTATTATCTATCTTTGACATCAATGCTTATTTGTACTACATTATTTAAATCCATCACATTTTGCATTAAATTTTGTCATCATCAAAAAGGGGGAGATTGTTAGCCCTAAGGGCAAATCATGTAGGTTTGATTAGTTTTGATTAATGACAAACATTGATAAGGATTAATATGCTTGTATGTTGTGTGATAAGATTTTTGGATTGAGAAGGAAGCAAGTCTCATTGCCTTGGAGATAGCAATGCAAGAACAACTCAAAGATGTCAAAGTGATTGAAGATTGAAGAGTTTGTTCAAGATGAATGAAGGCTTTGAAGACATGAAGCGTAGGTTACATGTGGTTAATAGGTAAACTTTGTAAACCCTACACTCTTAAGCCTTGGAATCTATGAGTTGCAATTGAGAGCACAAAACTTGATTTAAATGGTTTCAATGATTTTTAGCTTACCTGAGTTATCAAATTTTCATCAATCATTTTTGCACTTAAAAGGTCTTTAATGACTTATCTTTTAGGCTAGAATGTTTTTCAACTTGTTTGAATTGATTTGAATATGTTTTGACAAAGTTTGAAAAATTCGGATGAAAGTTTGAATGCATAAGAGAGCATAAAACTTTATTTTGAATCATAGATGGCTTTGAGCAAAATCTTAATGATCAAATGCTTTGGCAATGGTTTTTGAGTTCAAAATATTTTGTATGATATATCTTTTGATCCTAAATGATTCCAAACATTTTGAGATTGATTTTCAAATGTTTTCACAAAAATTTGGAAAGTTTGGACGCAAGTTCGGACGTCCAAACTGTGACATGGTTACTGTTTTTCCAGAGAAGTTCGGACGAAAGTTCGAATGCATGAGCCAAAGTTCAGACGTCCGAACTTTGCCAGACAACATGTCACAGAAAAGTTCGGACGTCCGAACTTCCCTGAAACTAGTCGTTACTATCCGTTTTATGGCCGTTTGAACTGATTTTTAAATTCTATAAAAGCCATAAACTCTAGATTTTTTAGTAGAACTTTGAACAAAAGAAATCCTTCAAGCTCTAACTTGTTTTACATCAAAAATATTTCAGAAGCTCTCAAATTGCCTTGTGCTCAAAGGTGTAAATTCAAGATTCCAAAGGCAAAGGTGAAGTGGTGCTATCTGTTTTATGCATCCACCAAGAAGTGTTGGCAACATCCAAACTTTATCTTTATATTATTGATGTGATTGATACAAGGTTATCTTGTAACGTAAAATCCTTTTGGTTAGGGTGAGCCATAGACTAGTGTTAGCCCTAAGGGCAAATCATGTAGTTTTGATTATTGACAAATATTGATGAGGACTAATATGCATGTCATTTGTGTGATAGGATTGTTGGATTAAGAAGTATGAAGTCTCATTGCCTTGGAGCTAGCAATGCATGAACAACTCAAATATGTCAAAGTGATTAAAGATTGAAGAGTTTGTTCAAGATTAATGAAGGCTTTGAAGACATGAAGTGTAGGTGACATGTGGTTAATAGGTAAATATTGTAAACCCTACACTCTTAAGCCTTGGAATCTATGAGTTGCAATTGAGAGCACAAAACTTGATTTAAATGGTTTCAATGGTTTTGAACTTACCTAAATTATCAAGTTTTCATAAATGGTTTTTGCACATAAAAGATCTTTAATGACTTATCTTTAAGGCTAGAATGTTTTCCAACTTGTTTGAATTGATTTGAACAAGTTTTGACAAAGTTTGAAAAATTCGGATGCAAGATTCGGACGCAGTCCAAAAATTCGGTCGTCCGAATTTTGTAGCAAAAGTTTGCTAATATTCTTCCAGAGAAATTCGGAAGAAGATTCGGACGCAGCCAAAAAAATTCGGTCGTCCGAATTTTGGCCTTCAAAGATGGTCACTGTTCTTCCGGAGAAATTCGAAGAAGATTCTGACGCAGTAGAAAAATTCGGTCGTCCGAAAAATTCGGACGCATGAATTCGGTCATCCGAATTTTCTCGAAACTAGCCGATTACTAGCCGTTGTATAGCCGCTTGAACTGATTTTTGAATTCTATAAAAGCCATAAACTTCAGATTTTTTTAGTAGAACTTTGAACTTAAGAAATCCTACAAGCTCTAACTTGTTTTACATCAAAATTACTTGAAAAGCTCTCAAATTGCCTTGTGCTCAAAGATTGAAATTCAAGATTCCAAAGGCAACAAAGTGTGAAGGTGAAACATTGTGTAATCATCTACCAACAAAGTGGTAACATCTTACGCACTCTCTTTTCTTCTCTCAATTGTGTTTTCTACTAGCTCATTGCAAGGTTATCTTGTGACATAAAACCCTTTTGTGTTAGGGTGAGCCATAGACTAGATTAATCAAGGTTGTGGTG
Source organism: Rauvolfia tetraphylla (assembly GCA_030512225.1). Taxonomy (NCBI): domain Eukaryota; kingdom Viridiplantae; phylum Streptophyta; class Magnoliopsida; order Gentianales; family Apocynaceae; genus Rauvolfia; species Rauvolfia tetraphylla. The sequence goes on from JAJQKT010000053.1 coordinate 2,551,043, forward strand.
TAAAACCCGTTTGTGGGTGAGCCTTTGATTATATTGGTCTTTAGGTTGTCTTTAGATATAAAACCCTTGTGGAAGGGTGAACCTTGTTTGTATAATTACTAAAAGAGGTTGTGAGTGTAAAACCATTGTGTGGTGAGCCTCTTATGTAATTGTTGAATTTGAGCATATAGTGGATTGGTTGAAATCCTTGAGTGTGGACTCAAGGTAGTGCATGTAGATCTTGAAGAGATCGAACCACTATAAATCGTATCTTCATTTTCTTATTGCTTTACTTGTTTACATACTTGTGATTATTATTTATGCTTAGTTGTTGATTGATTGGTTATGGTCTTATAGTTTGATAATCTTGTATTAATCATCAAATCACATATAACTTGAAGTTTGTGAATTTAAAGAAGAGCTTTTATTAAGACAAAGGATTTGCAAAAAGGGGAAAAGATTTCGATAATTAGCCAAAGACCTAATTCACCCCCCCTCTTAGGTCTTTCAACTAGATTAATCAATGTTGTAGTGTAAAATCCATGTGTGGATGAACCTTGATTAGATTGGTCTTTATGTTGTTTTTAGATATAAACTCCTTGTCTAAGGGTGAGCCTTATTTGTAGAATTGCAATAGGGGTTGTGAAAGTAAAACCATTGTGTGGTGAGCCTCTTATGTAATTGTTGAAATTGAGCATATAATGGATTGGTTGAAATCATTGAGTGTGGACTCAAGGTAGTGGATGTAGATCCTGGAGAGATCGTGTGTTCATTTCCTTATAGCTTTACTTGTTTACATGCTTGTGTTATTATTATTTGTTCATAGTTGTTGATTGATTGGTTGTGGTCTTATTGTTTGATGATCTTGTCTTAACCATCAAAACACATACAAACTTGAAGTTTGTGAATTTAAAAAAGAGCTTTTATTAAGGCAAAGGATTTGCAAATGGAGAAAATATTTTGATAATTAGCCAAAGTCCTAATTCACCCCCTCTTAGGTCTTTCAATTGTTTTTCTTGTTTAGCCAATTTGCAATTTTCATTTTTTGTGTGTATTACTTGTAACGTTATATGTGACATTTGTATTTCACATTGGTAGACTAGTTTCTCTTACCGGTTGATTTTGGAAAAGAAAGCTTGCCAAGGAAAATCACTTTCCCACCAAAAAAGCCAAAACGCACAAGGGATGTAGCTTCCTCTTTGGGAGCTGGCCCTTCCTGACCATCACCCCAAGTACCTCTATCCAATATTTCATGCCTCCATCCTACTTCGTTTTGCCCATGATCATTGAGCGTACCGTTTTCGCTGAGGTGGATTAGATGTTTAATATTTCTGGTTTATTTCAAGCCATAGGATAGGGGCCTATCCTTAACCTTTCTGGTACTTACTATCCTGTCCCTGTCAAAGAATTTTATGCCAATATTGGAGATAAATTTGTCAAATTTGGCAAGGTTCTTCATACTCAGGTTAAGGGTCAACCAATTATCGTCACCCGTACCCTTCTCGCTGAACTTCTTCAAATTCCTGATGAAGGTAGTTGGGTTCGTGTAGACAATAAAAAAAAGAGGTGCTTTTTGACCGGGAGTGGAATTTTACAACAGCTTGGCGAGCATTACATATAACACATAGCATAATGGGTGGGGTCAAGTTATGTTTTTAACACCAATACCTTTCCCCTAGTCTTCGTTTAGTGGTTTATTTGCTTGCTTTTAATGTTCTACCTAGGACGAGTGGGTTAAACGAGGTTCGATGCTTGGATATTTATATTACCGACAAACTGCTTACTCAATCACCCATTTCATTGGCATCTATTCTACTAACACAAATGAATGAGGTGGTTGCATCTGGTTTTACTATCAAAACGTTTTTTTCTCCTCTTCTTATCACACAAATTCTTCGACGCTTTAACGTGGATTTTCGCGGAGAGTTTGTCTTTCCACATCGGTTTCTAAAGTGCTCACCACAAAAATGCTACAAAACTGTGGCTACAGATATGACGATGAGCGGAATGAATGGCTCACAAAATTTGACGTTGAACTTCGGCAAGGCTACCATTCTATGGCCGGCATGCATGTGGATCCAGAAAGTGTGCGGAAACCTCATCCTAACATTACCTCATCATCCACCGTAGATTTTCAAGCCGAAATGTGCACTACATTTGCTAAAATTCAGATTCAATTAGGCCGCCTTTACATGGCAGATTACGCTTACCAAGAACAACTCGAGGGACTCTGTATAGCCCAACAACAAATCTTTGAGCAACAACAACTTTTGGACCAACAATGTGCCGCCCTCGCAGAATCTCAAGCAACGCTCCTTCAGAATCACGAGCAACTTATGTATTCAATGTTACGACAGGAAGTGTATCTCACTGGGCTTTAGCGATAACTTTTTCCAAGAACTGGCCCCAGCTCGAGTGGTGGAACAGGTAGTATATGAACGAAGGGAAGTTTTTTCTTTTCTTGAATTGGTTAGAAAGAGATTTCAACTAATTAATCTAATAGTAGAGGACTTTCATTTAGAGATAGAGTGAGTTCTAATTGAGGAATTTCATCAAACATAAGAAGGGCAATTCATCAACCAAGGGACTTTTCTATCACTTAGGTAATTCTAGGGGGATTTTCCATTCAAGTATTATTTTCTCAATTGAAATTTTCTTTGCAATTTAAATTTTAGCTAAACTGAATTTTATTGGTTAAGTTAGATTTTTATTCATAGTAATTATTGCTATTATCTCACAAGCAAATTTCATAGGCTAAACAATTGAGTGGAAAGTGAGTAATGTATTTAACTACCCACGTGGATACGACATTTAAATTTACTTGCCATTATACTAATCATAACGATAGGTATGCTTGCTTAGAGTTTGTGTACAAATTATTAGAGATTGATAAAAATTAAGTATAAGGGTATAGAAAACAACACAACAATAGTCTAGAGCTTGAATTCCTTTTTGGCTCAACTATACTTAGGGGAAGTCTTGAGAAGCCAAGCTTCTCGATGGAGAGGTATTCGGTCTCCAAAATAATGCTTCAACCTTTGACCGTTAACAAGAAATGTTCCCTTTTCTTTATGTGCGATAGAAACTGCACTGCTTGGGAACACTTTTGCCACGTCAAAAGGACCAGACCATCTTGACTTTAATTTTCCTGGAAAAAGTCTCAAGCGAGAGTTATAGAGCAAAGCTTTATCACCAACTTTAAATTCACGAACCAGGATATGTTTATCATGCAAAATTTTGGTTCGTTCTTTGTATAATTTTGAATTTTTATCAGCATGCAAACGAAGCTCATCCAATTCATTAAGTTGAGGTAGCCTCTTTTCACCTATGGCATCCATATCAAAATTGGCCCAGTATGCCTTATGTTCTAGTTCAACAGGTAAATGACACGTTTTACCATAAACTAGTCTATAAGGGGTCATGCCAATAGGTGTTTTGAAAGTAGCCCTATAAGCCCATAACAGTTTTGAGGACCAATCTTTCCTAGAAGCATTAACAGTTTTTTCAATTTTTTTTTTTAACTCTCTATTAGATACTTCAACTTGCCCATTAATCTAAGGATGATAAGGAGTAGCAATTTTATGATGCACACCATATTCTTGCAACAAATGTTCTAGTTGTTTATTACAAAAGTGAGTACCTCCATCACTAATCAATGCTCTAGGTGTTCCAAATCTAGAAAATATTTTTCTTCAAAAATTTAACAACCACCCTAGCATCATTAGTTGGAGTAGCAATTGCGTCAACCCACTTTGATACATAATCAACATCAACTAGAATGTATTTATTGTTCAAAGAAGAAGGAAAAGGTCCCATAAAATCAATAACCCACACATCAAACAATTCAGATTCAAGGAAACTATGTAGAGGCAGCTCATTTTTCTTAGAGATATTTCCACTTCTTTGGCATGCATTACATCTTTTCACATATTCAAAAGCATCTTTAAACAAAGAAGGCCAATAAAGACCACATTCAAGTACATTTTCAGCAGTCCTATGGGGTCCAAAATGCACTCCTGCTTGTCATGACAATGTGACAAAACATTATTTACTTCCTATTCTGATATATATCTTCTAATAATATTATCAATACATATTTTAAACAAGAAGGGATCTTCCCAAAAGAAATACCTAAGATCATGAAAAAAAATTTTCCTCTATTGATACTTAAGTTTAGTGGGAATATACCTTCCTGCCGCATAATTGGCAATAGGAGCATACCATGGAAATTCTTTAGATGAAGTCGCCATGATTTCAAACAAATCTGGATCAAAAGCATCAAAATTAGAATTTTTAGATTTAAGAGGAGAACAACTAGAAATTGAACAACAAGTTTCAGAAATTCTCATCGATTTTTCAGCTTTGAATTCTTCATTAATCTCCTCTTCTTGATGAGAAATATCTCCATCATCGCTCTTCAGCTGAAGCCTTGACAAGTGATCTGCAACTACACTCTCGGATCCTTTTTTGTCCTTGATAGTAATATTGAATTATTGAAGCGAAAGGATCCATCTCATCAACCTCGGCTTGGTCTCCTTTTTCTCGATGAGGTATTTCAAGGCTGCATTATTTGTATAGACAGTTACCTTAGCACCTATCAAGTAAGGACGAAATTTATCAAATGCAAAAACCACATCGATTAATTCTTTTTTGGTAGTTGCACAATTCAATTGGGCAAGGTTAAGGGTACGACTAGCATTATAAATAGGTTGAAACATTTTCTCTCTTCTTTGTCCTAAACATGCACCAACCGTCGCATCACTTGCATTGCACATGAGCTCGAAAGGTAATGACCAATCGAGAGCTATTAGAATTGGTGCTGAAATTAACCTCTCTTTCAGGATATAAAAAGCCTGTAAACAATCATCAGGGAAATTAAATGGCACGTCTTTCAATAAAATAGTAGTAAGAGGTGTAGTAGTTTTAGAGAAATCTTTAATGAAACTCCTATAAAACCCAACATGTCCTAAATAACCTCTCAAAGTCTTGAGGTTTGATAGCGGTGGCAATTTAGAAATGACATCCTCTTTTGCTCTATCAACCTCAATGCCTTGATGAGAAACTTTATGACCTAGTACAATACCTTCTTGCACCATAAAGTGACATTTCTCCCAATTCAAAACTAGGTTAGTTTCTTCACATCTCTACAACACTTTATTGAGGTTAGATAAGCAATCATAAAGGAATCTCCATAAACAGAAAAGTCATCCATAAATATTTCCATGCAATGCTCAACTAAGTCATGAAATGTTGTAGTCTTGTATCTTTGAAAGGTCCCTGGAGCATTACATAGCCCAAAGGGCATCCTTCTATATGCAAAAGTACCATAAGGACAAGTAAAAGTAATTTTTTCTTGATTTTAGATTCGATAGCAATTTGAAAATACCCAGAGTAACCATCAAGAAAACAATAAAAGGCACGACCACTCAATCTTTCAAGAATCTGATCAATGAAGGGGAGAGGGAAATGATCTTTACAGGTGACGCTGTTCACTTTACGATAGTCAATGCAAACCCTCCAACCCGTAATCAATCTAGTGGGAAGCAATTCATGATTATCCTTTTGAACAACAGTGAACCCATCTTTTTTAAGAACTACTTGGACTGGACTTACCGATACACTATCAAAGATGGGATATATAATACCTAAATCAAGTAGTTTGATGATCTCTTTTTTCACCACCTCTTGCATCAAAGGATTAAGTCATCTTTGGGGTTGTCTTGATGGCCTATGATCCTCTTCTAGAAGAATTTTATGCATACATACGGATGGACTTATCCCTTTTAAATCAGACAATTGCCAACCAGATACTCCTTTATGTGCTCTTAAGACTCTTATCAATTTTTCTTCTTGAATACCTGTCAAAGATGAATAAACAATTAGAGGTAATTTATCATCAGGTTCAAGAAAAATATATTTTAAATGAGAGGGTAATTTTTTCAATTCTAAATCTGCTAGATGCTCTTCAATGCTTGGCTTTAGGCAATCTGTTTTCAACTCTAACTCTTCAAATTTGAAACGTCCTCTAGGCACAAAACTTCATTGGCCTCCAATTGAAAAATTGATTCAACCACATCTTCCTTTTCGTGGTTTTGAGTAGCTAATTCTCTCAAACAAATCTCCCAAGAATCATCAAAAACATTATAAGTAAGATTATTCTGAACTAATGTATCAATTATATCAACAAAACATGGAGATTCTTTATCAGGAAACTGTTTTATGGAATCAAATACATTAAATTTAACAATTTCATCCCCAACCCTTAAAATTAGTTCACCCTTTTGCACATCAATCAAAGTCTTTTCAGTATTCAAAAAGGGTCTTCCTAAAATTAAAGGCATTTTTGAATCATCATCCATGTCTAAAATAAGAAAGTCTATGGGAAAGTAGAGTTTATCAACCTTAACAAGAATATCTTCTACTATTGCCCTAGAATATTTAATAGATCTATTAGCCATCTGTAGAGAAATAGCAGTGTTCTTAATTTCTTTTAAACCTAATTACTAAAAAACAGAACAAGGCAAAAGATTGATACTAGCCTCCAAATCGCACAGAACATTATGAAATAAAACATCACTAATGTAGCAAGGAATTTGAAAACTCATTGGGTCTTTTAACTTAGGCGGATTTTTTTCTAAAGAACCACTGAACACTCTTCATTCAAATGGATCTTCTGAAACTTCTTCAACTTCTTCTTGCTAGCTAAAATATCCTCCAAATATTTTGCATATGTTGGCATCTGTGCTAAAGCATCTATAAAAGGTATGTTAATTTCAAGTTTTTTGAATATTTCAAGAAAAATTTTGAATTGAAGATCAATGTAATGATGCTTAACAGCTTGGAGAAGGGAAGGAAACTAAAATCAACATTATCATTATTTAATTCTTCCTTACCCTTCATACCTTTACCTTCCTTGAGCTTTGGTGGAGAATTTGGGACTTCTTCTTGCTTGCTTTTCACCTCTTCTTCCTTTTTTTGCTTTCTTTCTTCTTGCTCATCTTCTAGGTTTCTTCCATTTCTCAAAGTGATAGCCTTTAAGTCTCTTGGATTCCATTATGTATTACTTGGAAGAGCTCCTTGAGGTCTGTTAAACATTGTTGAAGCTAATTGCCCCATTTGTACCTCAAGATTCTTTAGAGAAGCCTTAATATTCTGATTATCTACTTTCATTGCTTTGAGGGAATTTTTCATCTGTTGATTCTCATTCTCGATACTTACAAACTTGTTGGTGGTAAGCTCAATAAATTTTGTAAGGACATCCTCAAGGTTAGTTTTCTTCTCCTGCTGAGGAGGGGCTGAGGGGGTGCTTGAATTTGATTACTATGTCTCCATCCAAAATTTGGATGATTTCTCCATCTAGGGTTGTATGTGAGGGCATATGGGTCATTCCTTCTATTTGCCTGACCAACAAAATTAACTTCATTAGTATCCAAAGAGGAATTCACCATATTACCTTGTCCACATTGATTTGTGGAATGATTTCCTCCGCATATTTCGCAGTGATGATTAATGACTGCAACATTTAATGTATTTAGTTTCTTGTGTGGTGCCATGATTCCTGCGATAGGATCCATATTTTCCACTCCATAAATCTTCTTTGAGGGAAGAGCTCTTAGGTTAAACCATTGAGAGCTATTCAAGGCCATCTATTCTAGCAAGTTCCATGTAGCTTGCTCTTCTTTAGACATGAATGCTCCACCACTAGTTGCATCTAATGACGATCTAACCTCTTCCCTGCATCCATTATAAAATGTTTGTGCCTGCATTCCTATCCATTCCATGATGAGGGCATAACCTAATATACTCTTTGAACCTCTCCCATGCATCATGTAAAGACTTAGTAGGACCATGCACAAAATTATAAATATTAGATCTCATCTGAATAGTCTTAGTTGGGGGAATGTATTTATTTAAAAATGCTTCCAATAATTGGTCCCATTAGAAATAGAATTTGTAGAAAGGGAGTTTAGCCATGATCTAGCTTTATCCCTTAAAGAGAAAGGGAAAAGCCTGAGCTTTTTTTGCATCTTTAGGTCCTCCACCAATTTGAAAAGTCGCAAATTGCCAAAAATTTTGATATGTGCGCTTGCGGATCTTCATGTGACAATCCAAAAAATGGAGTATTGGGAACCATTTGGATGAATGTAGGCTCAATGATGAAGGTTGCAGCAGTGACCCCTAGACAGTTGATGGCAGGAGAAGGACCCTCCATTTTTGACTTTGTATAGTCCTTCAAAGTCATACCCCTTGGCTGATTATTCTCTATTACTTTACTGCTACAGTCGATTATAAATTATCCTCTGAATTTGAAAACTTGACTGGTGTGACGATCTCTTGATATTTTCTCTTATAAAATTCAATCCTGTTATGACTAGTAAACTTTTCAATATAAGGAATGTAAATCAAAGGTTCTTTATTTGAGGAACTATCAGTATCCATGCACGAAATAAATAAATAAAATAAAATATTTTTTGGCTTTTTTTAAAGTTTAAACTTAGACTTTGTAATTGAATTCTACAATAGATAAAAACAATCACTGGCAACGACGCTAAAAACTTGATGTGAAATTTGCAAGTGCACAAATATCAAAATGAGAATTGCTATCTAAATGAACAATTCTTTTATTTATAACCCAACTTAAACCAAAATAAATGTGAGTTTATTTAAAATCTAATTACTAATAAAAATAACTAACAATAATAATAAGCACAAAAATTAAAAATTATATTAATTAAAAATCAATGGCAATGAATAGACTAAGACACTCAAAATCCATCTTACTACTCTTATGAAAAATAATTAATTACTTTAAATTAATTCTCGACCTGGTTAATGGTAGAATTTTCAATTATAAGCTAGACCCAATGTCATAGTGAAAATCTCCTAACTTTAAGTAATAAATCAATCGTATTTCCATGTGATTTTATTTATCAAAGTTGCAAACATCTCTATAGAATTCCCTAGTTTTTATTTCCTACTCGCTAGAAATCACACAATGAAACCGAATCTATCTCTAGTCAGTTTTATGATGTGTTGTTATTACCATGATTCAATTTAATCTACTACTTCTAAACCACTAGAATAAATTTAAAGGAATACAAAAATTGGTCAGAAAATTGCAAGCATTAAGAATAATAATAACAATTAATCAAAATTGAGATTAAAGAAACAATCTTTAACTGAAATTAATTAAATTCATAAGAATTTCACCCGCTATCGAAGGTCTTAGTTACAAAAGATTTAGCCACTCATGATCCAAATATTCAAAATCATAAATTTAATTAACATAAAAAATAAAGAAAGACAAAGGAATAGAGGAGGTTGTAGAACTCCAAGCTTTCCTTGTTTCTTCTTTTCCTTGCCGCAGTGTTGTCTCTGTTTTCTTCTTCCATTTGCTTCTCTCGGTCAACCCAGTGTTTTGTCTGCATCTTGTTGCCCTTTCTTCCTTCAATTTTTCCTCCTCTCGGTTCACCAAAAATCTCTCTTTTCTATCTTTCTCGATTTTTTCTTCTTTGTGGTCCACGCACCCTCTCCTTGCCGCAAGACTTCTTTCTCCCAATATATAGGTGTCTTTGATGAATTCAAATCCAATTTGGATTCCAAATCCTTATTCAAGTCAAAGTTAATTTTGGAATTTTCTATTTTCTTCTTTAAATGGAATCCTTGTCAATTTTGGAATGGCATGGTGAATTTTTGTTTTCTTTACTAACCAATTCTTCTTTCATCTTTTCTTCTCTTGAAATTATCATTTTACTCATGCATCAATAATTAGAAAAATTAGTGAACTAAAGTGTACTTTACAACTAAAATTAAAATTAGTGAATTAAAGTGTACTTTACAAATAAAATCTTCTGAATTAATTCATACTAAGTACATAAACACTTAATTCACCAGAACAAGTCAAAGTCATAAAATTTATATCAATTAGCCCTTGAATAAGTGAGAAATTAATTCTAAATAATGGTTAAAATATAATCTCATCAGCATATTATAATTTATATAGTATTTATTTTTCTTTGCTTTAATTACTATGTTAACAAATGGTAACATAGATTATTTGGAATAGATGTTTATATTACTTTGTTTAATTAACATTGGTTTAATTTTACAAATTATTAATAAATCTTCCTAGATCGTCCTCACTAATCCTAGCAAGGTTTAGGAAAGTATTAGCCGTGGAATCAAATTTATAGAATTAAAATATATTTTTTAATTTGCGTCGCTGATCCCTCACAAATTTGTGAGGATAAGCAACTGGATGAACCTAGTTTGTGCAAGCAGCATGAACAACACATTCTAATAACGCGTTATTAGAATGCGTTCTTGGGGAGTCAATTTTGACAACTTGTGAAACAGCGTGAAGAACGTATTATTATAATGTGTTATTGACGCATTATTAGAATGCATTCTTGGCGTGTAATTTTGTCACCCTCCCAAATGAATGCCTTACGGACATGCGTTCTACAAGTTTTGGGCGATTTTACAAGTTTAACGCGTTGCAATTACGTGTTGTCTATTGTTGAACACATTTCAATAATGCGTTCGGCTTCTAAATTTGATAGAAAACGCTGAGTTCTTGTCCAGGCCTATGTGTCTATAAATTCATCGAAGGAAGAAAAAAAAAAACCTTCTCTCCCCTCATCCCCTAATCTAGTTGAAATTGTTTTCAAGTTTGTGATTCTAGATATTGTTCTTTGCAATAAAATGGCAACGCGAAATCTAATGGATGTTAGTTGCAGTTTATCATCAAGATTGTAGCTGCATTGTTTGTCAATTTTCGGTTATCGATTGTGACAAGAGTGCCATATAATCTTCCAGCGGTACGAATTTTGCTGTGATACTTGGTTTTATTTTAGGGTTTTTTTTCTTTCCTTTCTTCAGAACTCATTTTGTTTTCCACTTAGCTGCCTGTAGCTTCTGTGCTCTGTTCATATTTAAATGGGTTTCTAGTTTTTAATTTTGGATTCTTGAGTGCTCAAGATTGAGACAAACATTGACGAACTCCAACTTGGTACTACAGAGGATGACAGTGAATTAGAAGATCTTTCCAGTTCGGTAATTGCTTCATCTCATTCTAGTTGCTAATTCCTTCCATTTATTTCAATAATAATTATTGGTTGCTTATCAAGAAAGAAAAAAGTTTTAAAAAGAGACCAAAAGGAAAAGGTTCTTTTGGCAATGACTACTACCTCTCTTGGGCTTATAATGAGAGAAAAAAAAAAATGAAAAGAGACAGATAAATGCCATGTTATGTGCTAGACCTTGTTTTAGAAACATGAAAATGCCATTTGAAAGCATATTCTTGAGTTGCATGAAATATAATACCTTTGTTATGTGACGAAGAGTTCATACAACCTACTCTGACACTATCTCATCATTATTACTGCTTCATAGAAGCGGTATTGAAGCACCGTCCCCATAACAAACAACCGATACCTGAAGAAATGATATTTGTACCACCATCTCGATGCTTAGTCACTACCAAGAATCCACAAGGCACCATCACCGCTATGAAGAAGTACCGTACCTTTACCCCCTACTTTACGCCCCGAAAAAGCTCACCTCCACCACTCAAGATGGAAGATGAAAAAGGTGATTATAAGAGGTAAGGGGAAAACATTTCTTTGCTTCCATGAGTTTGCAATCCACTAAATATTTTGTTACATTATAGTGAGTTTGCAATCCACTAAATATTTTGTTACAAAAGAGAGAGAGAAGCCAGAAAGCAAACTCATGGAAGCAAAGAAATGTTTTCCCCTTACCTCTTATAATCACCTTTTTCATCTTCCATCTTGAGTGGTGGAGGTGCGTGCGTTACCTTTTGGTGCAACGCCAAAAGCTGTGCAAACCCTAGTTGGGGAGGGCCCAGGCTCCATACCCGGGCCTCCTTTTTTTTCCTTTTGTTTCTTTCTTTGTTTCTCTTTTAAATATAGTAAATAAATATTATTTTATAAAATTTTTGTTATTAACTTTTAAAAAATTTTATATTAAGATTTAAAATTTATAATCCAATAATAAGGATTCAAAATAATTTAAATTTTTCAATAGCCTATTTTCTCTTTTAATAGGTGGTAGAATTCAATTGGAATTTGACATCCTTATCATCTACATCGGCTCTTTTTAGAAGAAACAGACAACTACATTTCCTGATTGTGGTATGTTTACTAATCAATTTGATAACATTAGTTTTCATCTCTTTGTATTTACCAGACATCTCACAACCGATCCACACTCGACCCTTTTTGCTTCCACCTTTTTTTTCTTCGAAGATAAAATTGCGAAGAACATATTTAATGGACTATCAACATTTGGCACCTACTCCTGTAACTCTTCTCAGGTACGAAATCTAGAATTTATGTGAAAAAAACTATTCAAAATTTTTTCATAATGTCTCATCCTCAAATACTCTATTATTCTAAAACACAGAATTAACAAAATAATTTTAATACTAATTAATAATAATTTTCTTTTTAATAGAATGGTAACACTATTATCAATTTAATTTTTTACTAATAAAAATTATTAAAATTATAATTAAATAATTAAATATTTAAAATAAATAAATATATTAAATAAGTAAAAATTAAATAAAATATAAATAAATAAAAAAACAAACAAATAAAATAAATTAAGTAAAACAAATAAGTGACTACATAAATGAAAACAAATTAAATTTAATTACATTAATTAGGATAAATATATAATTAAATAAAAAGTAAAAAATATAAAATAAAATAAATAAAATTTAATAATATAATATAAAATTTGAAAATAAATAAATAAACAAATAAAGAATTATATAAATTCTAAAAAATTCAAGCATCTAATGTAAATTAAATTATGATGAAAGACATATTTATTAAAATTAATAACATAATTTATCATTTAAAATAAACAAACAAATAAAATAAAGTAAAATGAAAAAAAAAGTTGGCTTTCAGATTGATGGCGCCGAACAATCACATGGGCACCCTTCCTTGGTGGCACGCTAGATTTTGGGGCAAAATTGTGTACACTTATTTAAAAAAAATAAATTAACCTAGTTTACCTTAATATCGACACAATTTGAATGAAACAATGAATCTTAACCATATATTAGATTTTAAATTTAGTTATTATTCTAAAGTGAAGGAAATAAGCATAACGTAATAAATTTATAAATCTTATACAGTGTTGGAAATATAAAAACGTTAAAAATTATTTAAAATTGGGTTGTATTAACCGTTCTACGTGTAGCATTTATATTAATAATATGTACATATAAGATTACTACTCCCACTATTTCAAAATGTAAGGTCTTTTGTTTAGTTTTACATAAATTTAGGAAGAAGAAAATAAGAAATATTTCTATTATATCTTCAAATAATTTAATTTACTCTCTCTTAATATGAGAAATATGTGAGGGCGACTTTAGAATTATTCTTTATATAGAAAATATTCTATATATAATATATACTATTGCATTATATATACTATTCATAGTAAACCTATGCATATATTCATAATACTTATTATACATATAGCTTCCCTAGCTATTATATATATTATAGATAGATATTACATAAACATATTATATGCTATAGATCATATATATACCATATTTGTTGCATATATTCTGTATATATATTTGGCTAAGTTTTAAATTTGTTCCAATAATATTTTCAAATTAGTCTCTCACGTTTAAAATATTTTAATTTTAATCTTTAAACTTTGAAATTTTACTCAATTTAGTCCTCAATTTGAGGTAAAAATAATATTTTAAAAAAATGGAGCGACTAATTATAGTTATATTTGGATTACATTGAAAAGTAAATCAATGATTTTGTTATTTTTTAAAAAGTTTTGTGCTTAAGGGTTTATTTTGTCAAATCATTAGTATTTTATAAACAAATATTATATTTATAGGCATATATTTATATATGTATATGTGTTTATGTTTCTATATATGTCCTATATATATATTTATTGTTCGTGTGAATGAGCAAATTTTTGGAGATGAAATTATTATATATATACATGTATTTGAGCATCTTATATTTATTAAAATAATACATTGACCATATATAATTTTTCTTCAGTATATATTATAAGTAATGATTATTATATTTATTCTCCTAATGTTAGTAATTATTTTTTCAAACAAATAGTAATTAGCAACTAGGAAACAGTGTGTCACGAATAGGGCAAGTATTTGCTAGAAAAAATAATGTTTTGTCACTATTGAGTAGGTTTTGGTGACAAAACTTCTTTTCGTCACCAAAAGAATCGACAAAACGTTTTGCCACTTAAGGGTATCTTTAATGACAAAATCTTTGTCTTGGCAAAAATTTTATCACCATAGCCCCGTTTTCTTTTATTGTTATTTAGTGTTAGTGTAAAGGTATATAATTGTCAATTTGAAGAAGCGAGAAATTCTTGAAGCGTAATCCTTTAAAAAAAAAATAAATATTACAGTTTGTCAAATTGATGAAATTCTCATCTATTTACCTTCACATTAATTTGTCAAACCATAGGTGCAATGGACACTTCACTTCACTTTCATTTTGGTTGTCATATGGAAAAAACATACTCTCTTCATTTCTTATCAGCTATCCTAAACGTTGTTTTCACATGTATTAAGATATTGATGAATTTTGTATAAAAAAAGAAAATAAAATTGTCAAAATGACCCTAATTAGGGCTGATAGAGAAATTTGTATTAAACTAAATAATGTGCCCTCCTTAGTTACTTTCTCGCTCTCGAAGTTGATTCTTTTTTTTTTTTGGAAAGATTTATTTCACATTAAACTTTCATTATATTGAGTTTATTGCAATTTGGACTTGGAATGTCAAAATTCGGATGCATGAGTTTAAAAATTCGGATGCATGTTCTAAAATTCGGATGCATCCATATTGTGTTGTCAAAATGTGCTCTTTTGTTGTTCAAATTGATCCAAATATGTTTTAATCTCTTCCATTATGTTTGAACAACCTTAGGAACACTTTATTTCACTTCAAACATTCATTATATTGAATTTATTGCAGTTTGAACTTAAGATCAAAAAATTCGGATGCAAGGTTTAAAAATTCGGATGCAAGGTTTAAAAATTCGGATGCAAGCTCTAAGGGCAAATCATGTAGTTTTGATTAATGACAAATATTGATGAGGACTAATATGCTTGTATGTTGTGTGATAGGTTTTATGAACTAAGAAGTATGAAGTCTCATTGCCTTGAAGTTAAAATGCAAGAACAACTCCAATATGTCAAAGTGATTGAAGATTGAAGAGTTTGTTCAAGATGTTAGAAGGCTTTGAAGACAAGAAGTGTAGGTTGCATGTGCTTAATAGGTAAACTTTGTAAACCCTACACTCTTAAGTCTTGGAATCTATGAGTTGCAATTGAGAGCACAAAACTTGATTTAAATGTTTTCAATGGTTTTGAACTTACCTAAATTATCAAGTTTTCATAAATGGTTTTTGCACATAAAAGGTCTTTAATAACTTATCTTTAAGGCTAGAATGTTTTCCAACTTGTTTGAAATGATTTGGATATGTTTTGACAAAGTTTTAAAAATTCGGAAGAAGATTCGGACGCATGCAAAAGAAATTCGGTCGTCCGAATTTTGTGAAGAATTTTTTCTGCACTGTGAACAGTGAACAACGCATGAATAGTAACACGATGAACAGTGAACAACGCATGAATAGTACACACTATTCACGTGAACAGTAAACTATTCATTTGAACCGTTTACTATTCTTCCAGAGAAATTCGGACGAAGCTGGAAAATTCGGTCGTCCGAATTTTGTGAATAGTGCATGAACAGTGACTACTGTTCACATGAACAGTACCGACTGTTTTTCTAGAGAAATTCGGACGAAGATTCGGACGAAGCTGGAAAATTCGGTCGTCCAAATTTTTGTGACCGGTGCATGAATAGTGCATTAACAGTACCACTATTTACATAAACAGTGCATGAACAGTACCACTATTCACATGAACAGTATTTTCTGAAAATAGACGTTACTAGCCGTTTTATGGCTGTTTAAACTGATTTTTGAATTCTATAAAAGCTATAAACTCCAGATTTTTTAGAAGAACTTTGAACTTAACAAATCTTACATGCTCTAACTTATTTTACATCAAATCAAATTGAAAAGCTCTCAAATTGCCTTGTTCTCAAAGGTGTACATTCAAGATTCCAAAGGCAAAGGTGAAGTGGTGCTAGCAATTGTATTTATCTACCAAGAAGCGTTGGTAATATTCAAACTCATTTATTCCTCATTTAATTCTGTTTTTCTACTAGCTCATTGCAAGGTTATCTTTAGACATAAAACCCTTTTGTGTTAGGGTGAGCCATAGACTAGATTAATCAAGGTTGTGGTGTAAAACCCATTGTGTGGGTGAGCATTTGATTAGATTAGTCTTTAGGTTGTCTTTGGATATAAAACCCTTGTGGAAGGGTGAACCTTGTTTGTATAATTACTAAAAGAGGTTGTGAGTGTAAAACCATTGTGTGGTGAGCCTCTTATGTAATTATTGAATTTGAGCATATAGTGGATTGGTTGAAATCCTTGAGTGTGGACTCAAGGTAGTGGATGTAGATCTTGGAGAGATCGAACCACTATAAATCGTATGTTCATTTTCTTATTGCTTTACTTGTTTACGTACTTTGTGATTATTATTTATGCTTAGTTGTTGATTGATTGATTATGGTCTTATAGTTTGATAATCTTGTATTAATCATCAAATCACATATAACTTGAAGTTTGTGAATTTAAAGAAGAGCTTTTATTAAGACAAAGGATTTGCAAAAAGGTGAAAAAGATTTCGATAATTAGCCAAAGACCTAATTCACCCCCCTCTTAGGTCTTTCAATTGGTATCAGAGCAAGGTCTTCTTGTTAAGGTCTAACAACCTAGAAGTAAAGATTCTATGGCTAGTTTATCAAATTTGCCTTATATGGAAGGTTCCTCTACAAATAAACCTCCTTTGTTTGATGGTTCTAATTTTACATTTTGGAAATCTAGAATTAGAATTTTTTATTTGTTCTATTAACTTTGATTTGTGGAGTATCATTGAGAAAGGTCCCTATGTGCCTATGAGAATAAAAAGCTGATGGAATTACAAGGGAACCAAAGTCTATGGACGAATTTGATGAGGGTGACTCAAAGAAGATGACATTGAATTACCAAGCCATGAATATCTTGAGTTGTGCATTGGAAATGAATGTGTACAATCGTGTGAGTGAATGCGACACCGCTCATGATATGTGGAAACTACTTCAAGCCACTCATGAAGAAGAAAGAGTCGATGTATGCTTTATGGCAATAAATGATGAGGTACAATCCACTCCTTCTACCTCTACTTATAGTGATGATGATGTTGATGATGTAGATGATCCTAGTGAACTACTTGTTGAAATGTATGAAGAATTAAAAAAGGCTTCAAAAAGGAATAAGGAAATGAAAATCAAAATTAATGATTTATTGAATGAGAATTCAAAATTATTTTGTGAAAATAAAAAGCTTCTTGATTCTATTGAATGCTTGAATATTGAAAGGGAAGTTTTAAATGCCTCTTTACAAAACATGTCCCTTGAAAATAAGATTCTTTGTGAAAAGATTTTGTCTCTTGAAAGAATGCTTGTTGATCATGAGACTTTGAAAAAGAAGGTTAATGAACTTACATTATGTATAGAAAAAATTTACAAAAGGAAGGGACAATCTTGATAAAATTTTTGGAGCTCAAAGATCTCCTCCCTGTCAAAAAATGGTCTTGGTTATAATTATGTAAATAATGTGCCTAAATATAACAACTTCTTTGTTAGAGCTACTTCTACTTCCATGCATCATACTTGTTGTACTTATTGTGGAAAACATGGACATAAAGTCACCAAATGCTATGTTAAAAGAAAAGTAGAGAATGGTGTAAAAACCATTTGGAGAGTTAAGGAATTATTCCTAACCCTCACGGACCCAAGAAAGTATGGGTACCAAAGGATACTTCCTCTCCTTTATTGCAGGTACACTTTAATTCAAACTCAAGCACCACTAAGCGGTACATTGATGATGTTGGCTTAAAGAATAACAGACAACATCTCATTCATAATCAAGGTCAAAGCAACCGATGAAGGATTTGTTTTTGAAACAAGAAGAAAGGAAGAATTCTTGGAGTAACCAATGTTGGTAAATGTTCCTCTCTTTAAACAAATGTTGCTTATTGTTGATTTGAACTGTAACTTGCTTAGCATTAGTCAATTGTGTGACAATGAATAAGAAGTTAAATGCCAACATGTAAAATTTCAGTTGAGAATCCTTTTTGTTTAGCTTTGAAATTTTGCCAACCATAACTTGTCAATTGCTTTTATGAAGTTGATTATGTAACATTGATGATGTGGAATTGAATTCATGGTTGATATGTTCTTAAAATTGATTATATGTCATGATAAAATGATTAAATTAGTTATGATTGAATATCTATGCATTTGCTTGGACAAAAACATCTTTATGAAACTTCACAAAATGTTCGGACTTGAAGTTTGGATGTAGACCATAAGTTCGGACGTTGAACTTGTCTGACAATATGACATTTTGTGATTTTGATCAATTACTTGCAAAATGTTTTATTATGTGTTTTATCTTGATAAGCTTGAATGTCTTGTAGCTTATGATAATGATGGATTCTCTTGGCATAGAAAATTAGGACACGTAAGCATGGATTTGTTGAACAAATTTTTTCTCAAGATCTAGTTGGAGGATTGCTAAAAAATATGTGTTGAGAAAATTATCTTTGAGATACTTGTCAATAGGGAAAACAAGCAAAAGAATATTTCAAACCCATGAAAATGTTTTTCGACCTCAAAACATCTTGAGCTTGTTCATATAAATTGATTTGGACTTATGAGGAACTCTAGTATTGAGGACTTAAAGTATGCATTACTAGTAGTTGATGATTTCTCAATATTCACTTTAGTATTATTCTTTGCTCACAAAGATAAAGTGTTTCATAAGATTTTAAAACTATTCAAAAATATTCAAACCTCCCTTAAGTGCAAATTGATTTTCATTAGAAGTGACAATGGGAGAATTTTGCAACCAAGTCTTTACAAAATTTGCTTTGAAAATTGAATTTCATATAATTGTTTCAATTGCAAAAACCCCACAACAAAATGGTGTTATTGAAAGGAAAACTTGAACTTTGCAAAAATTGGTTATGTCTATGCTTTGTGAAGATTCTTCTTCAAAAATATTTTTGGGCCAAAGCCGTAAACACCACATGCTATGATAAATAGGATTCTTTTAAGATCATTTTGAAGAAAAACATCTTTTGAATTCTCTTTTATAGAATGCCTCAAATTGCATATTTTAAAGTGTTTGGTTATAAATGTTTTACTTTGGATATTTGTGATAACTTACTTAAATTTAATAGAAAGCCGGGTATAAGCATATCTCTGAACTATTCTTCTAACAAAATGCCTATAGAGTTTATAATGAAAAAGAACCTTATATGATGAGGAAATCATTCATGTTTATTTTGATGAATCTTACATTTACTTGGGAAAGAAAAAGATGAAGATGATGTAGGTACATCTATGAATGACTATCAAATCCATCTTCAAGCACCAACTTTGGAGGATCATACCAATGAGGAAAAGATGATTAAGCAAGAACAAGATGAACAACCTAGTGGTGACCAAAAGCTCTCAAAGAACTTAAGATATCCAAGAGGCCACCCTAAGGAGCAAATCATTGGTGATATCTCCCAAGGAGTAAAAAATAAGGCGGTACTTTATCAATAACTTTATTCTTTTATCGCATATGAGCCTAAAAGTATTGATGATGCCTTGTGTGATGATTTTTGGATTATTGCTATGCAAGAGGAATTAAATAAATTTGAAAGATACAATATTTTGGATATTCCTAAATCTCATGATCATTCTATTATTGGAACTAAATGGTTTATAGAAATAAACTTATTGAATCCGGGAGAAGTTGTTAGAAACAAGGTTAGACTTGTTGCCTAAGGATTCAATCAAGAAGAGGAAATTGATTATGATATGAAACCTTTGTTCCGAATGCTAGACTTGAGTCCATAAGAATGCTTTTGACTTGTACTTGCTTTAAGTTATTTCAAATGAATGTCAAAAGTGCTTTTCTAAATGCTTCTATTGAGGAAGTGGTTTATATGGAACAATCACCCAGCTTTTGCTCATGAAAAGTTTCCTAACCATATTTTCAAACTTTCCTAAGTTTTGAATGGTTTAAAACCAGCTCCTAAAATTTAGTGTGAAAGATTGAGTAGTTTCCATCTTTCAAAAGGATTTTCAAAAAGAAAACCGAAACTACCCTCTTTATAAATTCCTCATGCAACAATGATCTATAACTTGTCCAAATATATGATACAACTTTTGGTGCTTCTAATACTTCACTTTGTGATGTGTTTTCCAAGTTGATGCAAAGTAAATTAGAAATGAGCATGATAGGAAAACTCAATTTCTTTCTTGGCCTACAAATCAAGCAAACCAAGAATGGCACTTTCATGAATCATGTTAAGGTATAAGCACTTTCATAAGTTTATCAACTATGCATGACAAGAATAAAATGGTTTCATAGGAGTAGTCAACTCTATTTGACTGCAAGTAGAGCCAATATTATGCTTGCAATGTGTTTGTGTGCTAGATTTCATCTTGTCATAAAGAGTTTCATTTGATTGCTATTAAAAACATTCACTATTACCTTATTGATACTCTAAGTGATTATGATCTATGTTTCAAATATGTGGCTATGTTATGTGATAATACTAATGCAACAAATTTGACAATCATATTATTCAACAAACTAGGACAAAGCATATAGAGATCAAACTTCATCTCATTAGAGATCATTCTACTAAGGGTAATATTTGTTTAAAGCATATTTGCACTAATGAACAAATTAATGATATTCTTACTATGCCATTAGCCGAAGAAAGGTTAACCAATCTTAGAAGAAGCTTACAAATTTCAAAATTCAATAACTAATGAGTGTATTCAAGTGTTGTAGCTCCAAGTGAGGACAAAGAAGCCTAGCATGGGAAAAAGGAAAGGGAAAAGCAAAAGAAAGAGAAGGAGGACCAGCGATCAATGAACCAAAGAAGGTTTATGTTCCTCAAAGCATGTCATGCCTAGATAGATTTGTCACAATGGAGGCTGCTATTGAATTTGATGATTGGACAAAAAGGAACCATAAGACAAATCCAAGCCACAAGGTTATTAACAGGAATTTTCAAGTATCTCCAAGTGCAATTGTCTTCTAGCGCTCTACCAATAAAGAGTGAAGAAGTCTACACCAACAACTCACTAAAGGGAATTCCTTGGACACTTGATGATGATAATGTATGAAGGACTAGAAGAGAAACTCCTCTAAGGGGTGATAGAAGAGATGTTAGTGATAATGAAGAGAAGGAAGAAGAAAATGAACAAGAAGAAGAGGATAAAAAGGAAATCCTTGCTGGAGAAAGGAAACCTAAAATGAGGGATGAGTCATCTAGTGAGGGGGAGCAACCTTCCACAAAAGAAGACTATTTGAAGAGGTACTCTCTATTGAAGGAAAAGAAGTTGAAGATGAAAATCTCACTAAAGGTGATACCATAGTTGCCAAGGTGTTTCAAGAAATATTGGACAACCATATAGAGGAAATGAAGAAGATGGACACATTCTTCAAGTCTTTTTGCTCTGATAATTCTTGGCAAATTTGATGGTTTATAAGCTAGAGTCAAGAGTATGGAAGAAGACTTGAGAAAGATTTCTCAAGTGGTTTTAAATGATGCAAGTTCCTATAAATCCAAAGAAGAAGAAAAGAAAGAAGATGAGAAAGAGGACAGTAAAGAGGAAAATGAAGAAGATCAAGAAGATAATATGAGTGGAGATGGCAGCAATAAGAATACAAAAGATTAAGGAAAAGGCAGTGAAGCATCCCAATAAAAAGAAGAGCATGAGAATGAAGAACAAAGGGGTAAAGCTCAATAGAACAAGCAAGAAGAAGGAGGTGAAGGGAGTTTAACAAAGTAAAATCACAAATCCATCACCAATTTCCTTCAGCCAATGGAGGAGGAAAATGTGGTTCAAAGGAAGAAGATCCAAAGATCCTCTCAATTGGTAACTTTCCAAAGCACAACAAATGAAGGACCCCATCATATAGAGCTCAAGGGAGACATGGCCATCATAATAAACAAATTTGGAAGTGAAGACCATGAAGCGCATCCAAGACTAAGCCTTTCTATGCCTAAACTCTATTTTGATGCTTATTTTAGTTTATTCCTTGATGCACACATTATGCTTTAAAATTGAAATTTACTTGTGCCTTTTTAGTCATTATAATGTTTTGAAGCTCAATATGTGAAATCTTTGTGATAAGAGCTTCTTTTTCACTTTTGTTGTCCAAATACACTCACCCCAAGTTTAATTGCTACTAAAATGGGGGAGAAGAAGTTGATAATATATTGCTTATTGTATTATTATTGAAGATACTACATAATGCTTATTGCTATTAGGATAATAATTATTTGACTAGAGAATTGCTGAATATTGTCAATATACAGTTTATGAGAATTGGCTAATATATTACTAAATTGCCAAATGAGGTTTAGTCCATATACTGCTTATATGTGATACATGCAGTCTCACTTTCATTAACCCCATCTTTGATTGATGACAAAAGGGGGAGAAGAAATGTGATGACAAAATGTGTGAAAATGAGAGTGAAAATGAGAAATAGCAGTGGAATTCCTCAAGCATGAAGAAAAATGTGTGAATTTTATGAAAATCCATGCATATATCAAGGGGGAGAAAGAATGACTACAAATTGTGCTATGTGCTTGCTGTAAATGTGTTGTGTGTTGTGTATATGTTGATGTGCAATATGTAATGAGTAATGTGAAAATATTTGGCTGCATTTCTGCATTTGAATTTAAATTGAAAGTGTTATAATATGTGAGGTTTTAGTTGTTTTCTTAGATTTTGGAATATGGTTAAGTTGAGATTGAAATCTTGAACTTGGTTCTTGACTTGACCTATGACTTTACATTACATCATGAAAACAATTAAATACATGAGCTTTGTAGTTTTGCAAAGATAAACTGAGTGCTATTGTAGCTATACATATTTGAGTACTTCTATAGTTCATTTGAAAATGCAAAATCACCTTTTCAACTTGTTTCCAAAAATTTGGACTTGAAATTCAGATGCAGACCAAAAATTCGGATGCATGCATATTTGTTGCCAAAAAGTGCTTCTTTGTTGTTCAAATTGATTCAAATATGTTTTATTCTCTTTCATTATGTTTGAAAAACCTTTGGAAAGATTTATTTCACATTAAACTTTCATTATATTGAGTTTATTGCAATTTGGACTTGGAATGTCAAAATTCGGATGCATGAGTTTAAAAATTCGGATGCATGTTCTAAAATTCGGATGCATCCATATTGTGTTGTCAAAATGTGCTCTTTTGTTGTTCAAATTGATCCAAATATGTTTTAATCTCTTCCATTATGTTTGAACAACCTTAGGAACACTTTATTTCACTTCAAACATTCATTATATTGAATTTATTGCAGTTTGAACTTAAGATCAAAAAATTCGGATGCAAGGTTTAAAAATTCGGATGCAAGGTTTAAAAATTCGGATGCAAGCTCTAAGGGCAAATCATGTAGTTTTGATTAATGACAAATATTGATGAGGACTAATATGCTTGTATGTTGTGTGATAGGTTTTATGAACTAAGAAGTATGAAGTCTCATTGCCTTGAAGTTAAAATGCAAGAACAACTCCAATATGTCAAAGTGATTGAAGATTGAAGAGTTTGTTCAAGATGTTAGAAGGCTTTGAAGACAAGAAGTGTAGGTTGCATGTGCTTAATAGGTAAACTTTGTAAACCCTACACTCTTAAGTCTTGGAATCTATGAGTTGCAATTGAGAGCACAAAACTTGATTTAAATGTTTTCAATGGTTTTGAACTTACCTAAATTATCAAGTTTTCATAAATGGTTTTTGCACATAAAAGGTCTTTAATAACTTATCTTTAAGGCTAGAATGTTTTCCAACTTGTTTGAAATGATTTGGATATGTTTTGACAAAGTTTTAAAAATTCGGAAGAAGATTCGGACGCATGCAAAAGAAATTCGGTCGTCCGAATTTTGTGAAGAATTTTTTCTGCACTGTGAACAGTGAACAACGCATGAATAGTAACACGATGAACAGTGAACAACGCATGAATAGTACACACTATTCATGTGAACAGTAAACTATTCATTTGAACCGTTTACTATTCTTCCAGAGAAATTCGGACGAAGCTGGAAAATTCGGTCGTCCGAATTTTGTGAATAGTGCATGAACAAGTGACTACTGTTCACATGAACAAGATCGATTGCTTTTTCTAGAGAAATTCGGACGAAGATTCTGGACGTGTCGGAAAAATCTGGTCGTCCAAATTTTTGTGACCGGTGCATGAATAGTGCATTAACAGTACCACTATTTACATAAACAGTGCATGAACAGTACCACTATTCACATGAACAGTATTTTCTGAAAATAGACGTTACTAGCCGTTTTATGGCTGTTTAAACTGATTTTTGAATTCTATAAAAGCTATAAACTCCAGATTTTTTAGAAGAACTTTGAACTTAACAAATCTTACATGCTCTAACTTATTTTACATCAAATCAAATTGAAAAGCTCTCAAATTGCCTTGTTCTCAAAGGTGTACATTCAAGATTCCAAAGGCAAAGGTGAAGTGGTGCTAGCAATTGTATTTATCTACCAAGAAGCGTTGGTAATATTCAAACTCATTTATTCCTCATTTAATTCTGTTTTTCTACTAGCTCATTGCAAGGTTATCTTTAGACATAAAACCCTTTTGTGTTAGGGTGAGCCATAGACTAGATTAATCAAGGTTGTGGTGTAAAACCCATTGTGTGGGTGAGCATTTGATTAGATTAGTCTTTAGGTTGTCTTTGGATATAAAACCCTTGTGGAAGGGTGAACCTTGTTTGTATAATTACTAAAAGAGGTTGTGAGTGTAAAACCATTGTGTGGTGAGCCTCTTATGTAATTATTGAATTTGAGCATATAGTGGATTGGTTGAAATCCTTGAGTGTGGACTCAAGGTAGTGGATGTAGATCTTGGAGAGATCGAACCACTATAAATCGTATGTTCATTTTCTTATTGCTTTACTTGTTTACGTACTTGTGATTATTATTTATGCTTAGTTGTTGATTGATTGATTATGGTCTTATAGTTTGATAATCTTGTATTAATCATCAAATCACATATAACTTGAAGTTTGTGAATTTAAAGAAGAGCTTTTATTAAGACAAAGGATTTGCAAAAAGGTGAAAAGATTTCGATAATTAGCCAAAGACCTAATTCACCCCCCCTCTTAGGTCTTTCAAAATGCATGTAGGGAAATGGATTATATTTGGGTTAGAAATAGAAAAGGAATTATTAATACTTTCTTTATTGAGAAATAAAAAATAAATTTGAAATAGACCAAGTAAGAAATTAGGACACATCCAACTTAGACTTATTTGCAGAATACTTAGGACATCGTTATATAAATGACTAAGAATAATAATATTAATAACTATATTCTTGGACTCAAGAAGAGAACATGTCCAACAAGGGAGTCGTTGATCTACTCCTCTTAATTTCAGCTCAGTATATCCCTCCGACCACACCTGTAGAACGTAAGTGCAATGTATTCATACGCTTCCTATTAATTTCTGAATCTTTACTACCTTTTCTCTGATATTCATTACGGTATATCTATCTCCGAGTCAAATTGAACCTCCATGTTTCTCATGTCTGCCGCCACCACCGTGTAAAGTTATAAATTTTACTTTTACTAAATAAAATTTTAAAATGGTTTTACTCTAGCATGTATATATGTATTATAACTATAAATTGTTAAAACTTTATTTTACACATTCTTAATGAAGAGAAATATACACATTATTAGTTTTAGGATAAATCTATAAATTATAAAAAATTAAAGAGTGATTTTACAAGTTATTTAAAGAAAAAATTAACAGAGGATTGGCTGCAGGGAACAACCAACTCTCATTTCCCCATCTTCTCCATTTATCTTCTCTCTTCTCTCTTCTCTATCTCTCACTTCAATTTTCAATCAATTATTCACACACAAATTAAATCCTTTCAACCCAATTTTAGACGTACATCAAAAGTCTCCAAATCAATGTAAAATCTTTAATTTTTTTAATTATTTTCAAAAATTACTGTAGCAGTAACTTTATATGAATTTTAATAAATTTTTAGATGCTCTGATTTTGTTCATTTTTTGAACGAAGATAATTTTTATCATCATATACCTACAGAAAAAGTTTTGTTAATTTTTATGTTTGATATATTTGTTGAATTTTTGAAAATTCTGGACAGATTTACTCATTTTTGTGAATTTTTGTTTCGATGAAATATTGAGTATTTAAAGGTTTATTAGACTGTTATAAGGTAAAAGGAGTATGAAAATATGTAAAAGGAATGAATTTTCATAAATTGGTATATTAGGATTAAAATGGATTAATTGGGATTTTTTTGTAAAGAATGGTAGACTTTATTAAAATTAATCATTTCAATATTTTTATTCTCTTAAAAAATGGTTAGTTCCTACTTTAAAACAATTTTATAAATTTAATAATTTTTAGTTCTATTAATATTAATCATGCATTCACCCATGTATTATACATATAT
This sequence comes from Rauvolfia tetraphylla, assembly GCA_030512225.1. NCBI lineage: Eukaryota > Viridiplantae > Streptophyta > Magnoliopsida > Gentianales > Apocynaceae > Rauvolfia > Rauvolfia tetraphylla. The sequence continues at coordinate 2,577,744 of JAJQKT010000053.1, forward strand.
GTGAATATTTGAGCATTTTAGAGTGACATTAAAATTATTTATTAATACGTAATTATATATTAGGTTTTAAGATTGCTCAGGTAGAACAAAGGGTAGAGTAGCATAGGTTTATGCTTTTCACTTGAGGTGAGATTTCTAGCTTACTTATGGAGGTTAAGGACCACAAAATTTTGTCATTTTAAATTATGTTACTTTAATATATTTTAATTTATTTATTTTACGTTAAGTAAAGTATATATTTATTTTGTCGTGGCTCGACTTTGTGAACATATGCGATGGTAACATTGAATTGTTATTTTGCCGTGGCTCGGCTTTTGTGAATAAATGTGTTATTAACTATAAATTGTTATTTTACCATGGCTCAGCTTTGGTGAATATACGTAGTAGTGCTAATATAAGTTGTTGTTTTGTCGTGTCTCGACTTGCATATTTATGTATTATACTAAACCATGATAATTGGTTGTTGATGAGTTGTTAAATGTGAATTACTTGTAAACTCCACTGTCGGGATATAAATTGACTCCCCTGCAGGGTCAAATTATTGATTTCTGCGGAGAGTCTCTTTGTGCTACATTTGGAGATGTTGTGTGAAGAGTCCCCTTGTGCCTTGTGTGAGAAGGCCATTGGAGGTTTTGTGTGGAGAGTTTCTTTGTGCCGCGTGTGAGATAGCCATTGGAAGGGCGGCGAAAGTTTTTATATGCTTGTATGGACTCATAAGAGTTGTGTGAATTGTTGTGTTTGTTGATTTTGCCATTACTTTTCAAAATGAGATTATTACTTGAAAGTACATAGATATAAATACATCCTATTTCACGTGATTTCTAAATCATGCTATCTTATTGTACTAAACGTTGTTACTCTTAATGAGGAGTGTTCCGCGATTCTTCTAAACAAGAACAAACTACCTCCAAAGCTAAAGGATCCAGGGAGTTTCACTATCCCTTGTACTATTGGTAGTTTGTCAATTGGCAGAGCATTAGCAGATTTAGGAGCTAGCATTAATTTGTTGCCATATGAAATGTTTAAAAAGTTGGGGTTGGGTGAACCTAAACAAACTAGGATGAGCATTCCATTGGCCGATAGGTCGGTGAAGTATCCTAGGGGAATTATTGAGGATGTGCTTGTGAAAGTTGATAAATTCATATTTCCTGTTGATTTTGTGATACTTGACATGATCGAGGATGTGGAGGTACCTTTAATTTTAGGGAGACCTTTTCTAGCTGCCGCTAGGGCCAATATAAATGTGTGTGAGGGGAAGTTGGCCCTTAGGGTAGGGGAAGAGGAAGTTGTTTTTAAGGTTCCTGAGGCAATGAAATATTCTTTTGATCATGATGATTCTTGTTTTAGAATAGATATTATTGATGACCTTGTTTCCAACCATGTGCAGGGATTATTAAATGATGATTCTTTGGAGATATCCTTGTTGCAAGATGAAGAAGTAAAGAAGGGGTGTCATGAGAATGGTGAAATAATAGCACACTTGGAGTCATCTCCAGTCACATCAGAAGGTGTAGAATTTGAAAAAATTGAGAGGGAAAAAGGGAGTAAAATGAAATCTTCCATCGAAGACCCCCCTGAGCTGGAGTTAAAAAAATTGCCAGAGCATTTGGAGTATGTTTTCCTTGCGGATAATTCTAAGCTTCCAGTGATCATTGCAACAGATTTGCAAGAGGAGCAGAAAGAAGAGCTCATAAAGTTGTTAAAGAAGCATACGAAGGCAATGGCGTGGAAGATCTCGGACATCAACGGTATTAGTCCTTCATTTTCACCCACAAAATATTGATGGAAGAGAACTTCAAACCAGTGGTGCAACCCCAAAGAAGGCTAAACCCAAACATGAAAGATGTGGTCAAAGCGGAGGTAATCAAGCTTCTTGATGCCGGTCTTATATATCCCATCTCGGATAGTCCATGGGTAAGTCCCGTCCAAGTAGTTCCCAAGAAGGGAGGCATGACCGTGGTTCCTAATGAGAAAAATGAATTGATTCCTATAAGGACCGTGACGGGATGGAGGGTATGCATAGACTATCGGAAGCTTAATGATGCCACTCGGAAGGATCATTTTCCACTGCCTTTCATTGACCAAATGCTTGAGAGACTTACGGGTCATAGGTACTATTATTTTCTTGATGGTTTTTCGGGATACTTTCAAATTCCAATAGTCCCGGAAGATCAAGAGAAGACTACATTTACATGCCCTTATGGTACTTTTGCTTACCGTCGCATGCCTTTTGGTCTATGTAACACTCCTGCAACTTTTCAAAGGTGCATGTTAGCTATTTTTGAAGGTTTAGTAGAGGACGTTATGGAGGTCTTTATGGATGATTTCTCTGTCTTTGGCGATTCTTTTGAGTTTTGTTTGAAAAATCTTGAAAAAGTTTTGCAAAGATGTGAAGAAACTAATTTGCTATTGAATTGGGAGAAATGTCATTTTATGGTTAAAGAGGGCATTGTATTAGGGCATAAGATCTCTAGCAGGGGCATAGAGGTTGATAAAGCTAAGGTAGAAACCATAGAGAAATTGCCACCACCTACCTCGGTAAAAGCAATTAGGAGTTTTCTTGGTCATGCAGGATTCTATAGAAGGTTTATAAAAGATTTTTCAAAAATTGCAAAACCTCTTACACATTTGCTTGAAAAAAATGCGCCCTTTTTGTTTGATGATGCATGTTTCATTGCTTTCAATGTGTTAAAACAAAAACTGATTGATTCTCCCATATTGGTTGCTCCCGATTGGTACATTCCCTTTGAACTAATGTGTGATGCAAGTGACTTTGTAGTAGGGGCAGTGCTTGGACAAAGGCAAGAAAAGCATTTTCAGTCTATATACTATGCAAGCAAGACCTTGCTGTAGTTTTTGTGGGTGCAAAATGAAGGACTAATACCGTTGATGTCCGAGATCTTCCACGCCATTGCCTTCGTATGCTTCTTTAACAACTTTATGAGCTCTTCTGTCCTTATCTTGTTTTGTCCAAAGTCATTGTTTATACGGATCATTCAGCACTTAAATATCTTCTTAACAAGAGTGATGCAAAACCTAGACTAATTAGGTGGGTACTTTTATTGCAGGAATTTGATTTGGAAATAAGAGACAAAAAAGGAGTCGAAAATCTCGCCGCTGATCATCTATCACGGCTGGAGAACACACATTTGGAGCAATTGAATGAGGAAGTCATCAATGATACGTTCTCTGATGAGAGTGAAAGACCTAAGAGGGGGGTGAATTAGGTATTTGGCTAATTATCAAAATCTTTTCCCCTTTTTGCAAATCCTTTACATCCACTACCTTGAGTCCACACTCAAGGATTTCAACCAATCCACTATATGCTCAAATTCAACAATTACATAAGAGGCTCACCACACAATGGTTTTACACTCACAACCTCTTTTAGTAATTATACAAATAAGGTTCACCCTTCCACAAGGGTTTTATATCTAAAGAAAACCTAAAGACCAATATAATCAAAGGCTTACCCACAAACTGGTTTTACACCACAACCTTGATTAATCTAGTCTATGGCTCACCCTAACACAATTGCTAGCACCACTTCACCTTTGCCTTTGGAATCTTGAATGTACACCTTTGAGCACAAGGCAATTTGAGAGCTTTTCAATTTAATTTGATGTAAAACAAGTTAGAGCATGTAAGATTTGTTAAGTTCAAAGTTCTTCTAAAAAATATGGAGTTTATAATTTTATAGAATTTAAAAATCAATTTAAACAGCCATAAAACGGCTAGTAACGTCTAGTTTCAGAAAACATTGTTCATGTGAACAGTGGTACTGTTCATGCACTGTTCATTTAAATAGTTATATTGTTCATGCACCGGTCACAAAAATTCGGACAACCGAATTTTCCAGCTTCGTCCGAATCTTCGTCCGAATTTCTCTGGAAAAACAGTCGGTACTGTTTATGCACTATTCACAAAATTCGGACGACCGAATTTTTTCTTCATGCGTCCGAATTTTCTTCCGAATTTCTCTGGAAGAACAGTGTGTACTGTTTACGTGAATAGTGTACTGTTCACAGTGCAGAAAAATTTCGGATGACCGAATTTGCATCCGAATTTTTCAAACTTTGTCAAAACATGTTTAAATCAATTCAAACAAGTTGAAAAACCTTCTAGCCTCAAAGATAAGTCATTAAAGACCTTTTAAGTGCAAAAACCATTTATGAAAACTTGATAATTTAGATAAGTTCAAAACCACGAAACCATTTAAATCAAGTTTTGTGCTCTCAATTGCAACTCATAGATTCCAATGCTTAAGAGTGTAGGTTTACAAAGTTTACCTATTAAACACATGCAACCTACACTTCATGTCTTCAAAGCCTTCTAACATCTTGAACAAACTCTTCAATCTTCAATCACTTTGACATATTGGAGTTGTTCTTGCATTTTAGCTTCAAGGCAATGAGACTTCAAACTTCTTAATCCACAAATCCTATCACACAACATACAAGCATATTAGTCCTCATCAATGTTTGTCATTAATCAAAACTAATCATAACTACATGATTTGGCCTTTGGGCTAACAGAGAGGTTATACTCGGTATTAGGTAATAGTGATCACACTCCTTGGTTTGCAGATTATGCTAATTATATTGTGGGTCGGACCCTACCAAAGAATTTAACCCCTCAACAAAAGAAGAAATTCTTTTCAGAAATAAATTATTATCTTTGGGAGGACCCGTTTTGTTCCGAATTTGTGCATATCCCGAGAACATGGACATATTAGAGCATTGCCATAAAGGTCCGGCTGGTGGTCATTATCAAGCCAATAGGACAGCACGAAAGGTACTTGAGTCGGGATTCTATTGGCCGACTTTGTTTAAAGATGCCCAAAGGTATGTATAAAACTGTGACAATTGCCAACAGACAGGTAATATCTCAAAAAGGCATGAAATGCCCCTCTCCACATTTCAAGTATGTGAAGTTTTTGATTGTTGGGGAATTGATTTCATGGGTCCTTTTCCAAATTCTTTTGGTAATGCATACATCTTGGTCGCAGTCGATTATGTCTCTAGATGGGTGGAAGCCCAAGCTTTGACGACAAATGATGCCAGGGTAGTTTTTAAATTCTTAAAAAATTGTTTGCTCGCTTTGGCATTCCTAGAGCTATAATTAGTGATCGGGGAACTCATTTTTGTAACCAGCAACTTGAGAAGGTCTTGCTTCGATTAGCTGTTACTCACAAAATGGCAACCCCTTATCATCCTCAAACTAGCGGTCAAGTAGAAGTTGTCAATAGAGAAATCAAAAGAATTTTCGAAAATATTGTTGAACATACTAGAAAGGATTGGAGTGTCAAGCTTGATGATACTTTGTGGGCATATAGGACTGCATACAAGACCCCCATCGGGTTTACTCCATATAGATTAGTCTATGGAAAGTCTTGTCATTTACCAGTTGAGGTTGAACATAAAGCATATTGGGATATTAAGTTGATTAATTTTGATCTTGATCTTGCAGGAAAGACCAGAACACTCCAAATTAATGAACTTGATGAGTGGAGGAGAGATGCCTATGAGAACTCGCGAGTCTACAAGGAAAAAGTGAAGCAATGGCATGACAAGCACATATTGTTGAATAGGGAATTTAAGGAAGGAGATCAAGTGCTCTTGTTTAACTCCCGTTTGAGGCTCTTTCCTGGAAAACTCAAATCACGATGGTCCGGACCATTCATAGTACACAAAGTTTACCCTTATGGTGTAGTGGAAATTGCACATCCAGATAAGGAAATTTTCAAAGTTAACGGCCATCGTCTCAAACATTATCATGGAGGAGATCCAAAAGAACTTGAAAAAATCTCTTTAATCCTCCATGATCCACAAGATAAGTGATCTTTTATATATATATTTAATTAATTGTACATAATTTTGTTTAATAAGGTTTTGCATTTGAAGATTTTAATCATTTTAAATTATGAAGAGTTTTTTTTAATGCATTGTTTGCTGTGATTTTTATGTTTGTAACTAATTATTTTCAAGCCGAAATGCGTACTACCTTCGCTGAAATTCAGATTCAATTGGGCCGCCTCTCTATAGCAGATCAGACTCGCCAAGAACAGTTCGAGGAACTTCATATCACCCAACGGCAACTCCTTGAGCAACAACAACTTTTGAGCCAACAATGTGCCGGCCTTGCTGAGTCTCAAGCAACGCTCCTTCAAAATCTAGAGCAACTTATGCACACAATGCAGCGACAGGAGGAGTGTCTCACTGGGCTTTGGCGACAACTTTTTCCAGGATCTGGCCCCGGCTCGAGTGGAGGAACTAGCAGTATATGAAAGAAGGGGAGTTATTTCTTTCCTTTCTTACTATGTTTTTATGCTTCTATTTTTCTTATGTCCTTATTTCTAGTTTGCTTTCATTTCCTTATGTAAGCCATGTTTTTCATTGTTTTTGTGTTTGGTTATTTGGTGTTGAGTTTCTTCCCCAACATTGCGGACAATGTTGTTTTAAGTGTGGGGGAGTTGGCTTTAGTATTATAAACTATTTTCATGATTTTGGTTGAATTTTTCTGCTTTTATTTTTAGAATCTTCAAGGTATTTTTAAAACTTGCATGTTTAATCTTTTCTCAAAGAGTAGTTATACAAGCTTTCTAAAGGTCATAACTAGTACCTTAAACTTAGATTAAACAAGCACCTCTTGTATTCTTTGCTTGTATGAAATTCATATTTTAAGCACATTTCCACCTTGCTTTTGTTGTGAAGATTATGGAGTTGAATCTTGTGTTATTGGCCTTAGAATTCAATATAACTTTTACCCTAGAACCCGCATTCACTTGCCTTGAGGCGAAATGAATAAGTAACCTTAGTTTGATCTTGAAATGATGGTAATAGGCCTTCTTTGTCCCTATTGAGCCTTTCTAGCCATCCTCTCTTTATTTTATCCATAGTACCCTTTCTTGAAGCCTTTGTGCATAAATTTTTCAATCTATATTCTTGATTCTTCCTTCATTCAAATTTTAAACTCCACTCTTTATATTTTAAACCTCTTTGCGAGAGCTAAATGCAATTTTACCCTTAAGTCGGTAAAGAGTATTGTAGAAAGCGAAACAAAGGGTGGAGAGGAAGATCATAGGAAAAATGGCTCTATGGGTTGAGTTTTTCAAGGAAAAAGGGGGATGAAATTATTTATTTGATCGGGAATTGAAATATACCTCAAAAAAAAAATCGAAAAAAGAGATTGAAAAAAAAGAAAAAAAAGTTATATATGTTTACTACTTTGAAGGCTTAATACATTTATTGATGCCTTCAAGAATTATATATAGTTACATTATTGTTGTGAATTTTGTTATCATTGAGGTATAAACTTGTGGTTGACAAAGGTAGATGGTGAAGTAAAAGCTGTGGTTTGAATTATGATTTGGTGCAAGTTGTTGAATGTAGGGTGAGGAGAGCTTGTAGAGAATGGGAGTTTGTAGCTAATAAGGGTTATTACTTTTGTTTTATATCTCATTACTTTTTCTTTAGCTCTCATTTCTTTGACTTTGAACTCCTTACCTTTCGTTTGGCACCTTAAACTTTCCCCGAGTCTAAAGTTATAAGCTTGAAAGTCCTACCTAATCAAGGTTAAATTTTGGTTACCGTATTAGTGGAGAGGTTTTGTGAATGCCGGGCTTCTGGGGTATTATGCTTTCTTGATGAGAATTCCTTGTCCAATAACATGAAATTCACTCTTATAATTGTTGAGCATTTGTATTGGCTGGAAACACAACACACACGGATTCTTGCTTGCATTGTAAGACAAGGGGGTGATTGTTTAATCTTTGTGATGGATATTTGGGATAACTTTTAGATTGACTGTGTATATTGCACAAGATTTCTCAACAAGTAATAGCTTCTCTGTTTTGAAGTCCTTTGTAATGCTTTAAAACACTTGTTATTTCTTGTGGATTATTGTTCAAATTTCTTAGTTGTTTTGAAGTATTGCTTGAGAACAAGCAATGTCTAAGTGTGGGGGAGTTTGATATTCCATATTTGTGCTTCACATCATAATCCTTTTTTAGCTTAAATTCTGTTAAATTTTGGTGTTTTAATCACCATTTACACTCCTTTTATCTCTTATTTTCTTTAGGAGAGATTATTGAAGATTTGGATTTAAATGAAGCAAATAAGGAGAATTATGCACAATGAAGAGAAAACAGAGAAATGCAGAGGAAAAAACTGTCTGGTAGATTATATTCAAGTGGGATTTTCACCTTTATAGAGATTTCAAATACGAATGTGATCTTCTAGAAATTTATAGATGACATTCTGAAGTTTCCATAATGGTAAAATTTATGGAAATCAGAGTTAATTTTCCTGCCCTGCTTATGCTTCAAAGTCAGCTGTCCTGCATTGTGCTCCAGTTTTGACACAGTTTGGTATAACGATCATATCATGCGTTCTAGATGTCCAACTGAGGTGATTCAAAGCTCTATGGAAATACAAGATCAACGGATACAACTATGAAGAAGACAACTAGACCCAGATCAGCCGATTTCATGCTCTAAATTCACCTAGATGTCAAAATAGTGTCACAGTCGAGCAGCAGAGACTTGCCCCAAAACTGGGAGCAAGCGGCGCCGTTTGCAGCGATCTGGACTGAGTTTTCAGCTGACTTTCTCTCTGTTTTGATTTGATACTCGGAATGCATTGACTTAGTCATCATCATGCCTTGATTGAATACAATAGAAAAGAAGTAATATTTAGAGTTACTAGACAAGAACCATTTCGCTTCTTTGGTGATCGACAAATTCTTCCTTCTAGCATCATCTCAATTATTTTTGCCGAACAGTTGTTAAGAAAAGGGTGTATGAGTTTCTTAGCACATGTGGTAGATACCGAAAATAGAGCAGTTAAGTTAGAGCAGATATCAATAGTAAAGGAATTCTCCGATGTTTTTCCCAATGATCTACCTGGGCTTCCACCAAACCGAGATATAGAGTTCACAATAGAAGTAGTATATAGCAGCTCGCCTATTTCTTTGACACCATATCGTATGTCACCAGCTGAGTTAAAGGAGTTGTATACACAATTACAAGAAATTTTGGATAAGAATTTTATTCAACCGAGCACTTCACCTTGGGATGCACTTGTACTATTTGTGAAGAAGAAAGATTGCTCATTTAGATTGTGTGTAGATTACAGCCAGTTGAACAAAATTACTATTAAAAATCAATATCCACTTGCACAGATTGATGACTTGTTTGACCAACTGGGAGGAGATAGGGTGTTCTCCAAAATTAATTTGTGTTTAGGGTATCATCAATTGCAGATTCGAAAGGAAGACGTACAAAAGACAGCTTTTCGTACCAGATATGGACACTACGAGTTTTTGGTTATGCCTTTTGGTTTAACAAATGCCCTAGCCACCTTTATGGATCTCATGAATAGAGTTCTCAAATTGTTTCTTGATCAATTTGTGGTAGTTTTTATTGATAACTGTTGTGTTGTGTTTTGTTGTCTATGCCTTTATACTTAATTTTATCACAATCTCTAACAATTTGCACACAAACACAAGGCAACTGCACATATATTTTTGATTAAGATAATGGCAAGTAAATTTAAATGTCGTATCCACGGGTATGGTTAAAATCATTACTCACTTTCTGCTCCATTGTTTAGCCTATGAAATTTTGCTTGTGAAAATTGTTGAAATAATTACTAAGGATAGAAGTCTAACTTAATTAATTAAATCAACTTAACCAATCTTGCTTTGAAGAGAGAATTCAATGGAGAAAACAATACTTGAATGGAAAATCCCCCTAGAATTACCTATGTAATAGAAAAGTCCCTTGGTTGTTGAATTGCCCTTCCTATGTTTGATGAATTCCTCAATTAAAACTCACTATACCTCTAGATGAAAGCCTTATACTCTTAGATTAATTAGTTGAAATCTCTTTCTAACCAATTCAACCCAAGAATTCGTTAAGGTTTGTGAATTTCCAATTAGATTTCTCTAATTACCAAGAAGATGTTGAGGTTTCTATCTCTAGTCACCTAAATCATCCCCATTGTTTGTGTATGGTCTATTTCACTCTTCCTTTCTCAATTCCAAGTGAAAAATTCTAGATTATGAATCAATTTTCTACCCAATCAGTTCAATCAATCAAACCCACAAACAATCCAAAAATTCCAGATTTTGAATCAATTATCCACCAAATAAATTCAATCAATCAAACCCACAAAGAAATCCACAATAAATTCGAGCTCAATCAACCAAGGGAAACAATCCATTCACATAGATAAAAACTATGGTTCATAACCACCCAAGTATTCAGGAATTTAGTTTATCAACATATTACAAATCAAAGAACATAAAACAACAAAGAAAGAGGAAGAATTGCTCATTTTCATGGTTGAAATCTCTTCTTCTTCAAGGTTTGAAGTTCTTCACGTTTTTGTTGAGAAAATTGTAACTTTTGTCTGGAATCTTCAAGGTGGATGTTCTCCTTCTTCAAAGATTCAATCTTCTCTCTTGATTCCTCTTACAAAGATAAAGATTTGGGATGGGATTTGAGTGAGTTTTTGTGTGTTTTTGCTGCCTCCTACCCACTCCCAGCCTTTTGCACTTTTTGCCCTAAAAGGGTATTTATATCGACCCCAAAAGAGAAAGAAAATCAGCAGCAAAATAGGCTTAGATCGACACAAACGACACTGCTCGCTCCCAGTTTTGGGGTAGTGTTCTGCTGCACGACTGTGACAGTGGTTTGACTTCTAGGTGAATTCAGAGAATGAAATCGACTGATATAGGCCTTTATGTCTGCATCAAAGTTGTATATCATGATCTTATATTTCTACAAAGTTTTGAATCACCTCAATTGAACATACATAACTCAATATATGACTGTTATACCAAAATGTATCAAAACTGGTACACAATGCAGGACAAGTGATTTTACGGCATAGGCAGGGCAGCCAAATGAACTTGGATTGGCATAATGTTTACCATTCTGAAAACATAAGAATGTCCTCTATAAATATCTAGAATTTTGCATTTGAAATCTGTATAGAGGTCAAAATCGCACTTGAAGATTCTCTAATAGGCTGTTTTGCCCTACATTTCTCTATTTTTCTTCATTGTGTAAAATCTTCTTGTTCGCTACATTTTATTCCAAATCTTCAAAAACTCACCTAAATAAAATAAGATATAAATGGAGTGTAAATGGTGATTGAAAAACTAAAATTTAATAGAAATTTAAGCTCAAAAAGATTATTATATGAAGCACGAATATGGAATATCAATGACATCTTGGTGTACTCTAAAAACGAGGAGAAGTATAGCCAACACTTGAAAGCTGTGTTAGAGACGCTAGGAAAAGAGAAATTGTATGCTAACCTGTCCAAATGTGAATTTTGTTGGATAAAGTAGTTTTCTCAAGCCATGCTGTTTCTAGGGAAGGTATCAATGTGGACTCGCAAAAGCTGGAAGTAGTACTAAATTGGAGAAGCTTCTTAGGTTTGGCGGGGTATTAGTGAAGATGCATCCAGGGATTTTTTATTATTTTTGCCCCTTTAACTCGTCTCACTCGAAAGAATGAATCATTCATGTGGACCCATGAGTGTGAACAATGCTTCCAGCTATTGAAAGAGAAATTTACTGCGCAAGTTTTAACTGTTCCATCCAGGACCGATGGCTCTGTGGTATACGGTGATGCTTCAAAGAAAGGGTTAGGTTGTGCTTTAATGCAGCATGGTAAAGTTGTCGCATATGCCTCTAGATAGTTAAAGGTGCATGAATAAAACTTTCGTACTCATGACTTGGAGTTGGCGGCCATTGTATTTGCATTAATGATTTGGAGACACTACTTATATGGAGCTACTTGTGAGGTTTTTACTAATAATAGAAGTTTGAAGCATTTTCAGACACAAAAGGAGTTGAATTTGAGGCACAGAAGATAGATGGAGTTGATTGCTGATTATGACTTGATTATAAACTACCATCCAGGGAAGGCTAATATAGTTGTAGATGCTTTAAGCTGTAAAGAGACTGATACTAGTACCATGGCATGTTTGAAGAACATATGTAGAGGTGAATCAAAAGAAATGAGAAAGTTACAATTATCATTTGAAATGTCGGTAAATAGAGCTCTACTTGCACACATAAGGATTAGACAGTATTATTAGAGAGGATTCGGTTGGCTCAAGAAAATGATACTACCTTTCAAGAAAAGGATACAGAGTACTTAGTTCGTGATGATGAGATACTAGTATTTAGAGGTTTAGTTTATGTTCCAGATGATGCAAACTTAAAGAGAGAGATTATGGAGAAAGAACATGATTCAATCTACACCATGCACCAGGAAGTACTAAGGTGTATTGGGATTTGTTGAACTCATTGGTGGCCAAGAATAAAGAGAAACATAGCATAATATGTATCTAGATGTTTGACATGTCAACAAGTTAAAGCAGAACACCGACATCCCGTTGGAGTATTGCAACCACTTCCCATCCCTGAGTGGAAATAGGAACATGTTATCGTGGACTTTGTATCAAGACTACCACAAACCCGCGTTAGCCATGATGCCATTTGAGTAATAGTTTATTAACTGACCAAATTTTCTCACTTTCTTTCGATACGATTCACTTATTCACTAGTGAAATTGGTTGAGATTTATGTCAAGAGCATAGTGAGATTACATAGAGTACCAGTCAGTATAGTGTCAGATCGAGATCTTCACTTCACTTCTAGATTTTGGAGAAGTTTCCAACGAGCACTTGGGACCAAACTAGTATGAGTACCACCTTTCATCCACAGATAGATGGACAACTAGAGAGAGTTATAAGGATCTTGAAGGATATGATGCGTACTTACATTATGAGTTATTTCACTAGTTGGCATGATGACTTGCCTCTCATTGAATTTGCCTACAACAATAGCTTTCAAAGTACTTTGGGTACAACATCATTTGAGGCTTTGTTTGGGAGGAGGTGCAAGACTATGAATCAATTCCAAGTGAAAAATTCCAGATTATGATTCAATTTTCTACCCAATCATTTCAATCAGTCAAACCTACAAAATCCAAAAATTCTAGATTTTGAATCAATTATCCACCAAATCAATTCAATCAATCAAACCCACAAAAAAATCCACAATAAATTCGAGCTCAATCAACCAAGGGAAACAATCCATTCACATAGATAAAAACTATGGTTCATAACCACCCAAGTATTCAAGAATTTAGTTTATCAACATATTACAAATCAAAGAACATAAAACAACAAAGAAAGAGGAAGTATTGCTCATTTTCATGGTTGAAATCTCCTCTTCTTCACGTTTTTGTTGAGAAAATTACATCTTTTGTCTGGAATCTTCTAGGTGGATGTTCACCTTCTTCAAAGATTCAATCTTCTCTCTTGATTTCTCTTACAAAGATGAAGATTTGGGATGAGATTTAAGTGAGTTTTTGTGTGTTTTTGCTACCTCCTTCCCAGTCCCAGCCTTCTGCTTCTTTTTGCCACAAAAGGGTATTTATATCCAGCAGAAAAACAGGCTCAGATCGACACACATGGAGCCACTTGGTCTGGACTAAACGGCGCCGCTTGCTCCCAGTTTTGGTGCAGTGTTCTGCTGCAAGACTGTGACAGTGGTTTGACTTCTAAGTGAATTCAGAGCATGAAATCGACTAATCTAGGTCTTAATGTCTGCATGAAAGTTGTAGAAAATGATCTTTTATTTACACAGAGCTTTGAATCACCTCAATTGAACATACATAATTCAAGATATTATTGTTATACTAAAATGTATCAAAACTGGGACACAATGCAGGACAGGTGACTTTGCAGCATAGGGAGGGCGGCCAACTGGACTTGGATTGGCATAAATTTTACCATTATGGAACCTTCAGAATTTCATATATAAATATCTAGAAGATGACTTTTGCATTTGAAATATGTATAGAGGTCAAAATCCCACTTGAAAATTCTCTACCAGGTTGTTTTGCCCAGCATTTCTCTGTTTTTCTTCATTGTGTAAAATCTCATTGTTTACTTCATTTTATTCCAAATATTCAATAAAATCACACGAAGAAAATAAGAGATAAAGGGAGTGTAAATGGTGATTGAAAAACTAAAATTTAATAGAAATTTAAGCTCAAAAAGATTATTATATGAAGCATAAATATGGAATATCAAACTCCCCCACACTTAGACATTGCTTGTCCCCAAGGTAATACCACAAAACAACTAAGAAAATTTGAACAATAATCCACAAGTAATAAAAAGTATTTTGAGGCATTGCGTAGGAGTGCAAAATAGAGAAAGCATAACTTCTTGAGAAATCTTGAGTAATATACACAATCAATCTAAAAGTCATCCCAAATACCCATCAAAAAGACTAAACAATCACCCACTTGTTTCATAATGCAAGCAAAGAATCCGTGTGTGTGTGTTTCCAGTTAATGCAATTGCTCAACAATTATAAGAGTTAATTTCATATTATTGGCCAAGATAATACCCCATAAGCCCGACATTCACAAACATCTCCACTAACACGGTAACCAAAATTTAACCTCGATTAGGTAAGCTTTCATGCTTGTAACTTTGGGCTCAGTGAAAGTTTAGGGTGCCAAACGAGAGGTAAGGGATTCAAAGTAAAGAAATGAGAGCTAAAGAGAAAGGAATGAGACATAAAACAAAAGTAATACCTTTATTAACCACAAGAAAATATCACCATTCCCATACATTCAGTCACAAACTCCCATTCTCTACAAACTCCTCCCACTTTGGATTAAACCACTTGCACACGTTATGCTTCAACACACAACTTTTCCATCATCACCCATCTTTGTCAACCCATAAATTTAACCTCAATCATGATAAATTTTCCAATAATAATAATGAAAGTATATACACTAGAATACATCAAGAAACGTAAGAAGCCTTCTCAATAAAAGATAAGTATATAAATTTTTTTTCTATTTTTTTCTCTTCTTTCTTTTTCTTTTCGTTTTTGTTTTTTTGATTGAGGTATAATTCAATTCCCGATCATATAAGGTCATCTCACCAGTCTCTTCTTTTTTTTCTTCCTTTCTTTGTTTTTTTTTCATGAAGCCATTTTTTCTATCATCTTCCATTCCACCATTTATTTCAATTTCCACAATACTCTTTGTCGACTTAAGGGTAAAAGAAATGCATTTAGCTCTCGGAAAGAAGGGTTAAATATAAAGAGTGGATTTAAAATTTGAAAGAAGGGGAAATCAATAATATATATTGGAAAATTTATGCATAAAGGCTTCAAACAAAGGTTCTACTCATAAAATAAAGAGCGATGGCTAGAAAGATTCAATTGGGACAAAGAAGGCCTATTACCATCATTTCAAGATCAAACTAAGGTTACTTACTCATTTCGCCTCAAGGCAAGTGAATGCGGGTTCTAGGATAAAAGTTATGTTGAATTCTAAGGCTAATAACACAAGATTCAACTACATAATCTTCACAACAAAAGCAAAGTGGAAATGTGCTTAAAAGATGAATTCCATACAAGCAAGGAATACAAGGGGTGCTTACTTAATCTAAGTTTAAGGTACTAGTTATGACCTTTAGAATGCTTGTATAACTACTCTTTGAGAAAAGATAAACATGCAAGTCTTGAAATATCTTGAAGATTCCAAAAACAAAAACAAGCAAATTCAATGAAAAATCATAAAAATAACCTACACTACTAAAGCCAACTCTCCCACACTTAAGGCAACATTGTCCGCAATGTTAGAGGAGAGATAAAAAAAATATTGCATAAATAGAAATATGGCTTTTGGGAATAAATGTGTTATTAACTTTGAATTGTTATTTTGTCGTGGCTCGGCTTTGGTGAATATATGTAGTGCAAATATAAGTTGTTGTTTTGCCATGACTCGGCTTGTATATTTATGTATTATACTAAACCATGATAATTGGTTGTTGATGTGTTGTTAAATGTGAATTATGTGTAAAACTCTGCCATCAGGATATGAATTGACTCATTTGTAGGGTGAGATTATTGATTTATGTTAAGAGTTCATTTGCGCCGTATGTGAGAAGGCCGTTGCGAGATATTTTGTGGAGAGTCCCTTTGCGTTATGTGTGAGAATGCATTGGGAGGTATTCTGTGGAGGGTTCCTTTGTACCGCGTATGAGATAGCCATTGGAAGCACGGTGAAAGTTTTTATGTGCTTGTATGGACTCGTAAAAGTTGTATAAATTGTTGTATAAAGTATATATAAATAAATAAATAAATCAGGTGATTTCTAAATCAGACTATTTTGTTGTACTCAATGTAGTTACTCTCATAAAAAGTCGAGGATAACTTATATCTATTTTAAAAGTATTATAAATTTAATACAGTATATTTACTATCAAACTGTACAGGTATATAGAAATTTCACTGGGCTTCGTAGCTCATTATTCTCTCATTATATTTCAATACTTTTATAATTGAATTGAGAGTATAGTTCTTCTTCTATGTAGCACTTGACTGTTGAGTCCTCAGCAACAGCTAATATTGTGGAGGTATCTATCATTTGTAATCATTCTTGGTCTGTCAATGCATTTTAATATTTCAAACGGTTGTTAATTTAATTACTATATATAGAGAGAGATCTCAATCTTCTGAAAATAATTATGTTTTGTATAAACCATTTTATATAATCTTTTGCTATAGAATAGTCGGTGCCCCTTATATTGTTCTTGACTGTTATTTGTTTAAAAATTAGTAGATTTATGCTTGCATCATATAGTGGTATTACAAGTTGCATTGCGCTACTAGAACAAGAAAATGATGATTCAATCCTAAGTAGTACCTGCCCGGGAGTGGCTCGTTACAACCGTCCCTGGATAGCAAAATGGTACCCTAGAGAGTAGAAGGAAGACCAAGGAGATAGAAAAGCAAGGAAGCCTGATGATACAGAAAACATGCTTGGCTTGAAGAACCGTACAGATACTATTATTACTCTATATTACCTTTTCATACTGTTTATAGAAATCTTAATAGGGTTTAAGTAGAAATCTTAATATGTTAGGTTGCTAAATGTAATGCTGTATTGTTTTTTCAATGTTTAATAAAAAGCTTTTTATAATAATGCTTAATTTAGGTTTAATAAATAGACTATCTCAATTTGAGTTAACGTCATTTCTCTTAATGCTCATTACCTTCATTACTTTCACATTGAGTTCTGTTGCTTCTCAGGTCCAACCAATTTGCGAAAGAGTTTTATCCCTTTAACAATTTTGCAGGGAAATTACCTGATAAATATGATGGAATTGCATATGGAAGTCTGTGAAGCTTGACGGATGGAAACGGCCATGGCATCATTCTCAAATTTGACACGGCAACCGGGTTGAATTATTCTACTTTTTGCTTTTCCAGTTCAGTTATAACTTTTTCCAAGTCTACTACTCTATTAATTCAAACTTAAATATTCAAATTTTCATTTTGAGATACCTGAAATTAATTTCTAATGTTCTAAAACATTCCCTCTACTTTAAATCAAATGTCTTTTTTGACGTATTCACATAACAGGAAAGTATTAGTGGTTGAACAATGTGTTAGTGAAGTTTCATTTCGTTAAAAGTAAGAAGTTAAGAAGGTTACTTATGAGGCCATGTGTCAATAAAATTTATGGAAGTTAGTTGTGAAAATTTAAATAAAAATATTAATATTTTAGAAAAGTATACATTTAATTATATAAATTCTAAAATGAAAGTATAAACTTTCAATTTAAACCGAAAGGAGTAACATATGTTTTAAACTACCACATTTACCTCTTTAAAAGCACATAAGTATCATATTTACAAATGAATCCATACCAACCTTATTTATTTATTTATTTATTTGCTTAAAGCTCTCGGTGTCCATAGCGCCTAAGAGTCACACTCTTATTCGGAGAAAGACCTGGCCTAAAAGTTTTTCAACATGATGGCAAATAAAAGTCAAATTTGTAGTCTTACATTAATATTAACAATCTTTTTATCAACTACCCAAGTTGTTGGGTTAAGCAATTTCATTTATAACTCATACAGATAAAAATGATAACTCACTCATAAAATTTGTATGAAACTGAAATTACACGTAGTATTTTGATGAGGAGTATGACTTATGCTTAAAAAGAGTAACAAATTTAACATTAAAAGATTAAATATTAAATTTTTTAAAAAGAGTAACAAAATTAACATTAAAAGATTAAATATTAAAGTTTTGATTGTTGAGTTCTTTTTTGGTCTATCTATGCTCTTCTCCCTTTATTCTTCAATTTACATATATTATTATTTCAAGCATATTGTATGATTGTTTTTACTCAAATTCATAACACGTTATAAATATGAGTTTCTTTATTGCTTCCATTGAAGCTCCTTGAGAGAAAGAAACAAAACAAGAGCTTTCTTTTCTTAGTTATCATGTCAAATTTTACTAACCATAAACTTGTGGCTCTTAATATCACAGAAAAAAGGTCTATTTATTAAGATTACATGATCTTGAATTATATCAAGATGTAATGGCTCTTGAAAACAACGTTAATGATAATAATATATTATGGAATCAAAATCGTACAAATTCTATGATTTTTTTTTTTTTGTCACCATAATCTCGAAGCCCAAAAGTTTAATATCCTACCATGAAAAAATCCACTTATGTATTCTTATTCTGTTATACATGATTCTTTTCCCTCTTCCTAGGGATAGTTTTCATTTTTTTGTACATAATTCTTTTCCCTCTTCCTAGGGATAGTTTTCAGTTTTTTTCTTTAACAATTTAGAAGACTATTATTATTATTATTGTTTTGCGTGTTTAACTTTGATTGTTTAAGCTTATGATGTATGCTCTGGCATACGAATGAGCTATGATTTAGCCAAGAGATTGTTTCCCCCTCTAAAAAAAATAAACAAAAAAAAACCTCGACTGCTTAAGCTATTCATAGATTGGTATATGCCATCTCACTACAATCATTGATTATGTTTTTCATGAACAATCCTGATAATATTCATATTTTCTTTCAGCAATAAAGATTACAAGGCTCTTACCTTCTCACTTCGATCGATTACAATTCATTACTTAAAGTTTTCCGACTTGTTCTCCTCAAAGAGCTTTCGTTGAAAGTCTTTAAACATATATTTTTGTCTCAAACTTGAGTTGTAACATCAAAAGATGCCTAATGAATTGACTATATAGTCTTCACGAATAAGATAAACACCTTTTAATAATACCAAGTAACATATGTTCATATTAGTAATTGAAAGTAAAATCTGAAAGTAAGGCCAATTGAACTACAATCCAGGGGAAATAAGGAGTATAATAAAAATTTTGATTTTTTTTATCTCTGTATAGAGTATCTTTGAAGGAGAAGGGGATTATATGTGGTTGATTGGTGAATTACTGGGTCGAACTGGATTTGAACTAGTACAAATATATCGTCAACAAATATACAGTCCGTCCTCACTGATTGCTCAGACATAGACCCAAGAAGAATCACTTTTAGATTTATAGATAATTAGTGATTAACTTTGTTTCATAGTACCTATCTCCAGGGTAAGTCGAATCCGGTTGCTTCCTTGAAACAGAGATGTACTGGACCACTAGACGATGGGGGCCTATTTGCCTACCGTTCACATACTATGATCATAGTTTGAACAGATTTTTAAATTGTGAATAGAATGAAATGATTGGATGTGAAAAATCCTTTTGCTTATGTGAGTCTGCCAAATTACTAAATCTTTAACGAAGTTTAATAAGTCAATACATGTCTTTGGACCATTACTTATACATCAATCCCCTTTGTCATATTTTGTGGCGTTGTATAACTTATCACATCAATTTCTCTCAATTCACTATTCAAAGTCTTCCCCTTTGTTTTCCTCATGGAGTTATTAACTTGACTGCTATTTGTTGATAATAGGTACAAAGAACTCATGGAAATATTGAATATTCCTTTTTTTTCGTGAAGATGATTCATTATTAATCTAATAACGAGTTAATGAACTACCAATATTTACTCTGCCAATATATCTAAGTTTACATACAAAGAAACATATCATAATTTTTCATGAAATTAGATTAAGTTCGTCTATTTTATCCTCATGGTGTTGAAGATAGTAGAGTCATCCTGCAGCTGCAACTTCTATGACTGAGCCTTGTGTTGATGATATTGATGGAACATCAGAAAGGCTGCCATTCCAGTTTTAGAGCTCTATGTAAATTGCAATGACGCCGTCAATGAGGATGGATTCATTCTGGTGTGGACATGTAAAGACCAGAAAAAATAAGCCCGGGCTGAGTGCACTATTCTTATTAGAACTAAGGATTGCTGCCATCCCCACCCCCCCACCCCCCTCCAGTGCATTAATTGACTCTATTTTATTACATAACAGTTTAAAAAAAAATACTAAGGTCTGTTTAGTTCAAGAATTTTAGTGATGAAAAAGGAAAATAAAATCCTTAGAAAATTATTAAAAGTATCTTTAAATAAACACGAAAAGTGTTTTCTAATTTCATTATATTATGTTTCAGGCATACGATTTAAATTTCATTTAAAGGTCCTCCTTGTAAAAAGACCTTCTGGTCCCGGAATATTTTATTTTGATCGATAAAATTGTGTTATTAAAAAAATATAGTTTTCAACATATAAAATAGTTTAAATTTCAGAAGCACACAAAATATGTTACGACTTATCCATTTAGGCACGTTATGTAGTTTTAGGGTAAAGGTTATATAATTGTCAATTTGAAGAAACAAGAAATTCTTGGAGTGTAATTCTTTCAAAAAAAAAATATTACAGTTTGTTAAACTGAATGAAATTCTCATCTTTTTACCTTCACATTAATCTGTCAAACCACGTGTGGAATGGACGCTTCATTTCATTTCACTTTAATGTTCATTGTTTTACGGAATAAACGAACTCCTTCCATTTCTTATCAAGTATCCCAATTGTCATTTTCATGGGTATTTAGATATTGATGAATTTTATAAAAAAATCTAATAAAATTGTCAAAATGACCTAATTAGGGCTGATAGAGAAACTTGTATTATACAAAATAATCCATCCCCTTAATTGCTTTCCCTCTCTCAAAGTCCATTTTTTTAAAAAAAAATCCAAAGTTAATATTGGTTTACGTGTTTAGTTGGAGTTTTAGGAAGTTAATGCATTTAATGAAATTGTTTGAATTTGGGTTAGAAATAGAAAAGAAATTATAAATACTTTCTGCATTTAGAAATAAATTAATAAATTTGAAACACACCATGTAAGAAATTAGAACACGTACTGTGAAAGGAATAAAGTATCGAATCAGAACTTATTTGAAGAATACTTGAAATATCGTTATATAAATGACTCAAGAATGATAATAATACCTATACTCTTGGACACGAGAAGAGAATAGGTACAACAAGGGAGACCTTACTCTCCTCCTTCTCCTCTTACAGCTCATTATATCCCTCTGGCCACACCAGATAAAGGTAAGTGCAATGTATTCTTACATTTCCTATTAACTTCTGAAGCTTTACTATATTTTCTGTGATATTCATTGCGCGTTTTATCTTTTGACAATTGGAAAGCTCATGGACCTTCGACTGCATATTATCCTCCGTGTTACTCGTGTTACCCGACATAATGGTATCCTCCATGTCCGTCCCATTCCCTGCGCACCCCGCCTCGACGCACCTTGTTAACACAATGGTACCCTAGAGAGGAGGGGAAGACCACGGAGACGAGAAACTGACAGCTTGATGATATAGAAAATATGCTTGGCTTGAAGAACTATGCAGGATACTATTACTCTACCTTGCCTTTACATACTGTTTACAGAAATATTAATAGTTAATGCCTGAAGCTGTTAAATGTAATGCTTTATTGTTATTTTAATGTTTAATAAAAAATAATGTAAAGTAGATCTTATATGTATGGTTTTATTATAATGGTTACTTTATGTTTTATAAATATCAAATTTAATGAATTACACAAGACGCTCACCCCACACAGATTTTACACCTGCAACCTCTTTTGTAATGCTACTAATAAGGTTCACCCTACCACTAGAATTTTATATCTAAAACAACCTTGAATCAACACCTCAAGGATCACCCTTACCAAAAGGATTTTATGTTACAAGATAACCTTGTATTGAGCTAATGGATAATAATATTAAATAGAGATTGGATAAGATATTACCACTTCTTGGTAGATGATTACACAAGTTAGCATCACTTCACCTTGTTGTCTTTGGAATCTTGAATGATCTATTGAAAGCACAAGACAAAAGAGATCTCTAAGGATTTCAAATGATTTTGGAATGTTAGGATTTTTGAAGTGTTCAAAAGTTATAAAAAATATGGAGTTTATGTCTTTTATAGATTTTAAAAATAAGTTCTAACAGTCATAAAACTGCTAGTAACGACTAGTTTCTGAGGAGTTCGGACGTCCGAACTTTTTTCCAAACATCACTGTGACATGTTGTCTGGGAAAGTTCGGACGACCGAACTTTGCCCCTGCGTCCGAACTTGCGTCTGAATTTCTCTGGAAAAACAGTAATCATGTTCACAGTTTAGATGTCCGAACTGATCAAACTTTGTCAAAACATTTGAAAATCAACCTCAATAAGTTTGAAATCATTTTGTATTAAAAGATAAGTCATATAAAATCTTTTAAATTCAAAAACTGTTACCAAAGCACTTGATCATTAAAAGTTTACTTAAAGCCATTTAAGATTCAAAAACAAGTTTTGTGTTCTCTTATGCATTCAATAGATTCCAAGAAACAAGAAGTATATGGTTTACAAGAATATACCCATTTAGCAAGTGTAAACCTACACTAGAGTCTTCAAAGCCTTCTATCTATAGGACATGCTCTATATTCTTGATCCTTGAGTATATTAGAGTTGTCCTTAGTACTTTT
This sequence comes from Rauvolfia tetraphylla, assembly GCA_030512225.1. Taxonomy (NCBI): domain Eukaryota; kingdom Viridiplantae; phylum Streptophyta; class Magnoliopsida; order Gentianales; family Apocynaceae; genus Rauvolfia; species Rauvolfia tetraphylla. Next base: position 2,600,587 of record JAJQKT010000053.1, read on the forward strand.
AGCTCCAAGGCAATGATAACTCTTTGCTTCTTAATCCAAAAATCTTGTCACACAAATAGCATATGAATTAGTCCATATCAATGTTCTTCATTAATCAAAACTAATAAAAAACTACATGATTTACCCTTAGAGCTAACAATCTCCCCCTTTTTGATGATGACAAACTTTGATGCAAAATGTTATGGATTTAAACAATGTAGTACAAAGAAGCATTGATGTCAATGATAAATAATAATCAATTTAGCACTTGGACATTTGAAAGGCTCAAAATGAGCCTATAGCCCAACCAACCTCTATTTACCTCCTTCCTTCCAACAACTGGGATAGAAGATATATCATTGAAGCATTAAGAAAACTTCTAAGAGAGGTATTAAAGGTCATAAAATATTAACAATGCTCCACCTTAGATTGTGCTCATTTTTCAACAAGTTTAGACTTGAGATTCTGTGAATCCGAATTTTTGACATATCAAGTCCGGACTGTAAAATAATTAAAATAAATCCTGCAATTTTTAAAAATAAGTTTTCCTATGGTTGTTCAAACATAATAGAAGATATTAAAACATATTTGAATCAATTTAAACAACAGAAGAACACTTTTTGGCAACAAAATATGGATGCATTCGAATTTTAGAACATGCATCCAAATTTTTTGATCTACATCGGAACTTTAAGTCCGAACTTGTGGTAACAAGTTTAAAAAGGTGATTTTGCATTTTTCACATGATCTATATAAGTACTCAAATATGTATAGTCACAATGGTAGTCAAATTAGCTTTGCAAATCCACAAAACTCATATTTTTAAATCAAGAACCATGATAAAAGATTTTCAAATCAAGTAACTTGAAATCATAGGTCAAATCAAGAACCATGATAAAAGATTTCAAAATCTCAACTCAACCATTTTCAAATTCTCAGAAAACAACCAATTCCACATACAGCCAAAATAAACAACTAAATGTGAAATATAACAAAGTTTACACATAATTCACAGTTTGCACATAATATATAGCACATTTTGTCATCATTCTTTCTCCCCCTTTTGTCATCACTCAAAGATGGGGTTAATGAAAATGAGACAGCATGTATCACATATAAGCAGTATATTGACCAACTCTCGTAAGCAATATATTGAAAACATTTAGCAAGTCTCAAATCAAATAATTAACATCCTAACAACAATAAGCATCATATAATAGGTTAAAAACAATAAGCAATATGTAGTATCTCAACAACAATAAATCAACTTCTTCTCCCCTTTTTAGCAGTGATTAAACTTGGGGTGAGAGTACTTACAACAAAAGTGAAACAAAAGAAGCTCTTATCACAAGGATTTCACATATTGAGCTTCAAAACATTATAATGAATAGAAAGGCACACGTAAATTTCAATCTTATGTGCATCAAGGCATAAACAAAAATAAGCAACAAAATAGAGTTTAGGGATAAAAAGCCTTAGTCTTGGATGCACTTCATAGTCTTCACTTCCACATCTATTTGTTATGATGGCCATGTTTCCCTTGATCTCTCTATGATGGGGTCCTTCATTTGCTGACTCGTTGCCCGTGTAGTTCGGCTTTGGAAAGTTACTAATCAAGGGGATCTTTGGATCTTCTTCCATTGAACCACATTTTCCTCCTCCTTTGGGTGAAGAAAATTGGTGATGGATTTTTTTTATTTGACTTTGTTAAACTCCTTTCACGTCCTTCTTCTTGCTTGTTCTCTTGGGCTTTACCTCTTCGTTTTTCATTCTCATGCTCTTCTTCTTGCTTGGGGTGCTTCACTACTTTTTCCTTCATCTTTGTCTTCTTCTTTAGCAACAAATTGATAGCCATCTCAATTTTGACTGTCATTACTATCATCTTTATTGCTGCCATCCCCACCCATATTATCTTCTTGATCTTCTTCATTTTCCTCTTCACTGTCCTCTTTCTCATCTTCTTTCTTTTCCTCTTCTTTTGCTCTTTAGGAACTTGCACCTTTTAAAACCAATTGAGAAATTTTTCTCAACTCTCACTAGATAACTCATGCCTCATTTTAGTTTTTCTTTCTCCAGCAAGGATTTCCTCTTCATCCTCTTCTTCTTCTTCGTTTTCTTCTTCACCACTAGCACCTCTTCTATCACCCCTTAGAGGAGTTTCTTTTCTAGCCCTTTATACATTATCATCATCAAGTATCCAAAGCATTCTCTTTAGTGAGTTGTTGGTGTAGACTTATTTAATCTTTACTGGTAAACCACTAGAAGAAAATTGCACTTGGAAATACTTGAAAACTCTGGTTAACAATCTGCCATGTGGTAAAGCCTTACGTTTGGTTCTTCCAGCTGCCATTATATTCTTTAGTACTACATATCCAAAATTCATTTCTCTTTTCTTATGCATGGCTAGCATAATTATAGCATACATATTATCAATAGAAGATTTATGCCCAAAGTATGTTGTAATCAAGATAGTAAGCATGTGATGCAAAATTCTTTCACTCGCATCAAAAGCTTTTATCTCTCTCTCCTTTATGGTCTTGAGGCTTCTACCATTTGTACAGACATTCTCAATCCTTTCATATGAGTATAACTTACATATAAAACAATGTCCCCGAGAAAAATAATGGCTAAACCCAACATTCTCAACATCACAAATTCTATTGTGCAATACATTATCAATCTCAAAAATAAAATTGTGATATTTTTGAAGAATACTACTGAATAGCTTTATTACCAATTTGCTCAAATTTTCTTAATATTTACAAAAAATTCATAAACTAAGGAAGGTAATAGCATTCATCAAACACAAACAAACTAGTGCAACTCACATCATTTAAAAATGAGAGTATATTACCCATTTCAGATAGTTTGATGACATCCACCTGTGGCTTTGATTTATCTTATGGTTTATTTTTGTCCAATTATCAAATTCAGTAGCAGCCTCCACTGTAACAATTCTATCCAGCCATGACATGCTTTGAGGAACATGAACCTTCCTTGGTTCATTGATCACTGGTCCTCGTTCTCTTTCTTTGGCTTTTCCCTTCCCTTTTCTCATGCTAGGCTTCTTTTTCCTCACCATTGTGTATTTTAAATCCCTAAGCTTCTTCTAAGATTGGTCAAACCTTTCTTCGGCTAATGGCTTAGTAAAAATATCATTAATTTGTTCATTAGTGTAAACATTCTTTAAACATATATTACTTAGTAGAATGATCTCTAATGAGATGAAGCTTGATCTCTCTATGCTTTGTCCTAGTTTGTTGAATAGTATGATGGTCAAATTTGTTGCTTTAGTGTTATCACATAACATAGTCACACATTTGAAATACAAATCATAATCACTTAGAATATCAATAAGGTAATAGAGAATGTGTTTAACAACAATCAAATGAGACTCTAGCATACAAGCACATGACAAACATAATATTGGCTCTACTTGCTGTCAAATAGAGTTGACTACTCCTATGAAACCTTTTTATTCTTGTCAAGCATAGTTGATAAACTTGTGGAAGTGCTTATACCTTAACTTGATTCATGAAAGTGCCATCCTTGGTTTGCTTGATTTGTAGGCCAAGAAAGAAATTGAGTTTTCCTATCATGCTCATTTCAAATTTACTTTGCATCAACTTGGCAAACACACCACAAAGTGAAGTATTAGAAGCACCAAAAATTGTATCATATATTTGGACAAGTTATGGATCATTGTTACAAGAGGTTTTAATGAAAAGATTTATGTTAATTTTTCTAAAACTTTTGAAAGAGTAAAACTACTGAATATTTCACATTAAGCTCTAGTAACTTGTTTCAATCCATATAAATTTGTCACTCCTAATAGATATCAATTTGCACTCAAGGGAAATTTGGACCTTTTTGAAGAGTTTAACAAATTCATGGAAGACTTCATCCTTTTGAGTTAGAAAGATCACCCACGTAAATCTTGAGAAATAATCAACAATCACATATGCATATCTTTTACCACCAAGACTAGGAGTTCTCATTGGTCCAAACAAGTCCATATGAACGAGTTCAAGAAGTTTTGATGTAGAGACCATTTTCTTTGGTTTGAAAGATGTTTTTGATTGTTTTCCATGTTGACAAGCATCACAAATACGAGTTTTATCAAAATTCATTTTAGGTAGTCCTCTAACCAATTCTTGTGATGAAAGTTTGTTCAACAAGTCCATACTCACATGACCTAATCTTCTATGGCATAGATATCTATCATTATCATGAATGGCAAGACATTAAATATCATTTGCAACAAGTTAATCAAGATATAGTACATACACATTTCCAACTCGATTTGCAACAAAAATAGTTTTGCTACTTACATTATCAAGAATAGTACAAGTATCACATTTAAATTCAACTTTGCAGCCATTATCACATAATTGGCTAATACTAAGTAGATTATACTTCAAACCATCAATAAGTAGTACTTGCTTTATAAGAGGGAAAGAACCTTTACCAATATTACCAACTCCAAGTATTCTTCCCTTCTTCTTATCACCAAAAGTGACGAAACCTTCACTTGTTGCTTGAAGTTCACTAATAAGTGAGGTATTTCCAGTCATGTGTCTTGAGCAGCTACTATCAAGAAACCACTTAGTGGTGCTTGATCTTGGAGCAAATCGGACCTACACCAAAGTTGAGAGAGTGACTTTTTGTACCCACATTTTCCTGGGTCCAATGGGGTTAGTAATAATTCCTTTGACTCTCCAAATGGTTTTAACACCATTTTCTGTTTTTCTTTTCACATAACATTTCGAGACTTTGTGTCCATGTTTACCACAATACGTGCAACATGTATGAGACATTGAAATAGAGGTGGCTTTAGCAAAGAAGGTTTTATAGTTTGAAACATTATTTTCATGCATGTAGCCAAGACCATTTTTCATGCAAGAAGATCTTTGAGATCCAAGTAGCTTGTTAAGATTGTCTTTTCCATTTGTAAATTTTTCAATGCATAATGTAAGATCATCAAATTTCTTTTCCAACATTTCATGATCACTAAGCATTGTTTCTAGAGAAAATATTTTTGTACAAAGATATTTATTTTCAAGAGATATGCTTTGTAAAGCTACATTCAAAAATTCATTTTCAATATTTAGGCAATTAATAGATTCAAGAAGTTTTCCATTTTCACAACATAATTTTGAATTCTCATTCAACAAATCATTAATTTTGATTTTCATTTCCTTATTCCTTTTTGAGGTTGAAATACCTAAGAGGGGGGTGAATTAGGTATTTGGCTAATTTTTGCAAAAATAAACCTTTTATCCGTTTAGACCAAGAACAGATTATATAAGCAAAATAGAGACAATTTATAGCAAAGCAATGGAAGAAAGCAATAGCAAAGAACTCAAACAATTTATAGTGGTTCGATCCTTAAGATCTATGTTCACTACCTTAAGTTCACACTTAAGGATTTCAAACAGTCTACTATTTGCTCAGGTTTACAAAATTACAAGAGAGGCTCACCACACTATGATTTTACACTCACAACCTCTTCTAGTAACTTTTACAATACAAGGCTCACCAAACACAATGGTTTTATATCTCAAACAACCTTGAATCACACTTTCAAGGATCACCCTTATCTAAAGGGTTTTATGTTATCAAGATAACCTTGCTAGAGCTAGTAGAACAACACAATTTGATAAATAAAGGAGAGTGTGTAGATGTTACCACTTGTTGGTAAATATTACACAAAGTTGCACCTTCACACATTGATGTCTTTGGATTGATCAATTGAATGCACAAGGCATAAGAGAGCTTAAGAAATGTTTGCTAAAGGCTTTTGAATACTTGAGTTTTCAAGAGTTCAAAACTTACAAAAGATTACACGTTTATAGATTTTATAGAATTTGAAAATCAGTTTTAACAGCTATAAAACGGCTAGTTAACGGCTATTTTCAGGAAATTTGGAATACCGAATTTTACATGTTGCGTCCGAATCTTCGTCCAAATTTCTCTGAAATAACAGTGATCATGCTGAAGACCAAAATTCAGACGACCGATTTTTTCTTCATGCGTCCGAATCTTCTTCCGAATTTCTCTGGAAGAACAGTGACCAGGCTGAAGGCAAAAATTCGAACGACCGAATTTTTCTTCATGCGTCCGAATCTTCTTCCGAATTTCTTTGGAAGAACAGTAGCAAACTTTTGCTACGAAATTTGGACGACCAAATTTTTTGGAAGCATATTCAAACTTTGTAAAATCATTTGAGATTTAACTTCAATAAGTTTGAAAAACATTTGATATGTATAGAAAACTTATTTAGACATATATAAGTTTGAAAACCAAAAATCAAATTCCTTTGATCTTATAAAGTTTACTTAAAAATTTTTAGGACAAAACACCATATTCATCAAAAAGTTCATTCAATGCCTTTTAAGATCATAAGACTCATTTTATTCTCTCTTATGTATTCAATGATAAACAAGACATGCAAGTGTAGAGTTTACATAGAGATTTACCTACTAAGTATATACACTCTACACTTCCAGTTTTCAATGCCTTTGATCATTTAAGAACAACCTTCTTCAAACTTCAATCACTTTGCTTTACTGAAGTTGTTCTTGCACTTTGGCTTCAAAACAATGAGACTTCATACTTCTTAGTTCACAAAACCCATCACACAACATACAAGCATATTAGTCCTCATCAATATTTGTCATTAATCAAAAATACATGATTTTCCCTTAGGGCTAATAGAGGCCTTTTTAAATTCTTCATACATTTCAACAAGTAATTCACTAGAATCAATATCATCATCACAACAAGTTGAAATTGAAGGAGTAGATTGTACCTCATCATCTATTGCCATAAAGCATATGTTGGCTTTTCCTTCACTGTCCTCTTCGCTCTCTTGTTGATCCCAAGTGCCAGCAAGTCCCTTTTCCTTCTTGAGAGATTTCTTTTTGAGTTTGCTGTTTCTTTTTTTTCCAAAACTTTGGGACAATTAGCAATGAGATATTCAGTGCTCTTGCATTAAAAGCATTGATGTTTGAATGATGATGACTGTCCACTTTTCTTGAGTGGTCTTTTACCTTTCTTGAGAAATTCCTTTTTATAGAATCTCTTGAATTTTCTTACTGCCATAGCCATCTTCTCACCTTCACTATTTCCATGTTCATCACTTGATGAATTCTCTTGTTCACTGAGATGATTGGAGGTTTTAAGTACAACTCGCTTTCTTTCCTGCTCTTCATCTTCAATATCATTCAATCTCTTGACCTTTATCTCATGTGTAAGTATTGATCCGATGAGCTCTTCAAGTGGAAGAGTTTTCAAGTCTTCTGATTCCTCAATGGCAAGAGTCTTTGGTTTCCAAGACTTTAGTAGAGCATCCAAAATCTTTCTATTTTGTTCTCCAATTGTGTAGTTCTTCCCATAGGCTTTTAGACCATTGGAGATGTTAGTAAATCTTGTGAACATATCACTAATATTCTCACCTTGCTTCATGGTGAATAGCTCATAATCATGAGTAGTTAAATTTTTTGTGACTAAGACCTTCGATAAAAATAAAAATTCTTATGGATTTTGTTAGCCCTAAGGGCAAATCATGTAGTTTTGATTAATGACAAATATTGATGAGGACTAATATGCTTGTATGTTGTATGATAGGTTTTGTGAACTAATAAGTATGAAGTCTCATTGCTTTGAAGCCAAAGTACAAGAACAACATCATTAAAGCAAAGTGATTGAAGTTTGATGAAGGTTGTTCTTAAATGATCTAAAGGCATTGAAGACTTGAAGTGTACAGTGTATATACTTAGTAGGTAAATCTCTATGTAAACTCTACACTTGCATGTCTTGGTTATCATTGAATGCATAAGAGAGCATAAAATGAGTCTTACAATCTTAAAAGGCTTTGAATGAACTTTTTGATGAATGTGGTGTTGTGTCCTAAAGATTTTTAAGTAAACTTTATATGATCAAAGGAATTTGATTTTTGATTTTCAAACTTATATATGTCTAAATAAGTTTTCTATACATATCAAATGTTTTTCAAACATATTAAAGTTAAATCTCAAATGATTTTACAAAGTTTGAATATGCTTCCAAAAAAATTGGTCGTCCGAATTTTGTAGCAAAAGCTTGCTACTGTTCTTCCAGAGAAATTCGGAAGAAGATTTGGACGCATGAAGAAAATTTTGGTCGTCCGAATTGTGGCCTTCAGCATGGTCGTTGTTCTTCCAGAGAAATTCTGAAGAAGATTCGGATGCATGAAAAAAATTCGGTCGTCCAAAATTTTGGCCTTCAGCATGGTCATTGTTTTCCAGAGAAATTCGGACGCAGCAGGGAAAATTCGTTTGTCCGAATTTCCTGAAAATAGCCATTAAACAAAGGTGGTCTATTTGTGGAGGATCCTTCCTGGTACGCTAAGTTTGACATATTAGCCATATGATCTTTGTCTTATAGGTTGTAAAACCACACAAAGAAGTTCTAGCTCTGATACCAATTAAAATACCTAAGAGGGGGGTAAATTAGGTATTTGGCTAATTTTTGCAAAATTAAACCTTTTATGCATTTAGACCAAGAACAGATTATATAGGCAAAATAAAGAAAGTTTATAGCAAAGCAATGAAGAAAGCAATAGCAAAGAACTCAAGCAATTTATAGTGGTTCGATCCTCAAGATCTACGTCCACTACCTTAAGCTCACACTTAAGGATTTCAAATAATCTACTATTAGCTCAGGTTTACAGATTACAAGAGAGGCCCACCAGACTATGGTTTTACACTCACAACCTCTTCTAGTAACTTTTACAATGTAAGGCTCACCAAATACAATGGTTTTATATCTCTAACAACCTTGAATCACACTTTCAAGGATCACCCTTATCTAAAGGTTTTATGTTTTCAAGATAACCTTGCTAGAGCTAGTAGAACAACATAATTTGATAAATAAAGAAGGGTGTGTAGATGTTACCACTTATTGGTAGATGTTTACTCAATGTTGCACCTTCACACTTTGATTCCTTTGGAATATTCAATTGAATGCACAAGATAAGAGAGCTTTAAAGTTTGCTAAAAGCTTTTGGAATGCTTGGAGTTTATAAAGATTCAAGTGTTGTAAAAAATTCTGAAGTTTATAACTTTTATAGATGAGAAAAATCAAATGCAACAGCTATAAAACGGCTAGTAACAGTAAAGTTCAGACTTCCAAACTTTCTGCTATGCGTCTGAACTTGCGTCCGAATTTTACTGTGCCAAGCTGTCTGGAAAAGTTCAGACGTCCGAACTTTTACTTATGCATCCGAACTTGCGTCTGAAATTCTATGGAAAAACAGTGACCATGCTTATCAAAGACAGTTTGGACGTCCGAACTTTTCTCCATGCGTCCTAACTTGCGTCCGAAATTCTCTAGAAGCACAATACCATTTCCAAAGTTTGGACGACCAAACTTGCATCCAAACTTATTAAACTTTGTCAAAACTTGTTCAAATCAATGTTAATAACATGGAAAACGTTTTGCATGAATGGACACATCATTTAAAAACATTTAGACACAAAATCCGTTACCAAAAATATTTTGATTACACAAAATCTTTTTTAGATCATTTTAGATTTCAAAAACATACTTGTTAAAGCAGAGTTCATTTAAATCATTTCAAAAACAAGTTTTATGCTCTCTCAAGCATTCAAATGAATCCAAGGCATACAAGTGTAGAGTTTACAGAAAAATATACCTATTTAGCATAATAACTCTACACTCTAAGTCTTCAATGCCTTCACTCATTTTGAACATACTCTTCAATCTTCAATCACCTTTGGCATAGTAGAGTTGTTCTTGCATTGTGACTTCAAGGCAATAAGACTTCATGCTTCTCAAATTGTCAATCCTATCACTCAACATACAATAACATTAGTCCTCATCAATATTTGTCATTATTCAAAACTAATATGATTTGCCCTTAGGGCTAACAATCTCCCCCTTTTTGATGATGACAAACTTTGATGCAAAATGTGATGGATTTAGACAATGTAATACAAAGAAGCATTGATGTCATAGATAGATAATAACCAGTTTAGCACTATGACATTTAAATGGCTCAATATGAGCCTATGGCCCAACCAACCTCCATTTGCCTCCTTCCTTCCAACAACTATGATATAAGATATAGCATTTAAGCATTTAGACAACTTCTAAGAGAGGTATTAAAGGTCAGAAAAGATTAACATTGCCCCCCCTTAGGTTGTGCTCATTTTCAACAACTTTGGACTTGAAATGCTAAGCATCCAAATTTTGTCATATCAAGTCCAAACTTTAAAATAAGTGAAATAAACGCTGCAAATTTTGTAAATAAGCTTTCCTAAGGTTGTTCAAACATATTAGATGAGATTAAAACATATATGAATTAATTTGAAAAACAAAAGAATGAATTTTGGCAACAAAATTTAGATGCATCTGAATTTTGAGGTATGCATCCGAACTTTTGAGATTTCAAATCCAAACTTTAAAATGTGTGAGATAACAACTTAAATTTTTGAAAATAAGCTTTTCTAAGATTGTTCAAATATGATAGGAAGGATTAAGACAGTTTTCAAACAATTTGAACAACAGAAAAACATTTTTGGCATGAAAGTTTGGATGCATCCGAACTTCAAGTCCAAACTTTTGGTAGCAAGTTTGAAAAGGTGATTTTGCATTCTCAAATGAACTATAGAAGTACTCAAATATGTATAGCCACAACAACACTCAATTTACCTTTGCAAAACCACAAAACTCATATATTCAATTGTTTTCATGAAGTATTCTAAAATCATAGGTCAAGTCAAGAACCAAGAACAAGATTTCAAAATCTCAACTTAACCATATTTCAAAATCTCAAAAAGATAATCAAAACATCATACAGTATAACATAATCAATTTAAATTTGAAATGCAGCCAAATATTTTTACAGTACATCAACCTATAGCACACATACATAGCACATAGCACATCATGCAGTAATATTCTTTCTCCCCCTTGACATATGCATGGATTTTCAAAAAATTCACACATTTTTTATGTATGCATGAAAAAATCCACTGTTATTTCACATCTTCACACATTTTGTCGTCGCAATTTTCTCCCCCTTTTGTCATCAATCAAAGATAGGGAAAATGAAAATGAGACTGACAATTACTAAAGGAAGCTCTCAACTCTAAGGTTTTATCATTGAGTTTCATAAAAAGAAACTATTACATGGCAAAAAAATAAATGATAGAGTGCAGAAAGTTAAAGTGCAAAAACAGAGAAAGAACACAAAACAACTAGTAAATGTTCATAAAAAGTAAAGACAGTAAATGAAGATAATAGCGTAAATGTGCTTAGTCTTTGGATGGAGAGTCCTTTCTTGGTTTCTTCTTGACAGCAACATGTTTGACTCTTCCATGGCCAAATGCTGGATCAGATGGAGTCACTATTTCAGCTCTTGCAATTTGACTTCCCTCTTGACTGACTCCAGTTTGCTGCAATCCTTGATCTCCTCCTTGAGACTCCATGACCTGCTCATTGCCATTCCTTTGATTACCATCATCATCTTCATCATCACTGTCACTGCTTTCTTCACTTTTTTTTGCTATCTTCATCATGTTCATCATTCTTTTTCTCTTGTGTTCTAGAAGGCCCTTCACCACTTTGAGGATTTCTTGTCAATATTTCATCAATGTGCTTGACTCTAGTATCCAAACTATCCAGTTTTCCAAGCACCATAGGAGCAAATGTTTCAAAGAATTTATACATTTTCTCCATTTCATTCATGTGGTTGTTTAGTGCTTCTTGAATTTCAGCACTGGTTCCTTCTCCAGCAATAGGATGTGATTGTGAAGTTGGCTCTTCTTCAAAGAGTCTTCTTTTGGAGGGAGATTGCTCCCCCTCACTTGTTGAATCATGCCTTCTTTTACTCTTCATTTCTCTTGCCCATGTTTCTGCCTCTTCTTCTTCTTCTTCTTCAGTTTCCTCACTTTCCTCTGCTTCAACTCTCTTTGGAGAGGACTCTCTTCTAGTTCTCCATATTCCCTCATCATCCAAGGTCAATTGCATTTTCTTGAGAGAGTCATTTGTATAAATCTGACCTCTTTTAAAATTTTGTCCTCTAGCAGGAAGTTTGACTCGAAAATTTTTGAAAATTCTGGTCAAAAGTCTTCCATATTGTAAAGCCTTGTTATCAGTCTTTCTAGCCCCAAACAAATGTTTTAATGCCATGTATCCAAAGTTTAATCTTATATGTTCATGCAAAGCCAGCATAATTACCATATGAATATTTCCCACAAATGTTTTGTGTCCAAAGTTAGGGACAATCATGGTAGTTATCATATGATGCATAAATCTTCCCCTTGCATCCAAGGCCTTAATTTCTCTTTCCTTAACTATTCTAAATTCTCTGCCATTTGTAAATGCCTCTTTAAATCTAGCATTAGTGAACAATTCTCTTTCATAGCAATGTTGTCCCATGGAATAATATTTTGCACCAACATCACTTACTTCACATATTCTATTCAACAATGCATCATTGAATTCAAAATCTATTTGAGATACTCTAGATGAATACCATTGATTAACATTTTCTCCTTCATATTCTATTCTTTCTTCTCTCAGCTTTGCATAGAATTCATACACAAGTGAAGGATAATATTCATCATCAATATTCAACAGATTACTCCATCCAATATCTCCAAATAAAGTAGGACATTACCCATATTGATGAGCTTTTCAAAATCAACTCTGTTTCCAGGGATGATTTTCCTTGATTTCTTGTTCCAATCTTCAAATTATGATACAACTTTAATTGAGATGAACTTTGTTAGCCCTAAGGGCAAATTATGTAGTTTTGATTTATGACAAATATTGATGAGGACTAAAATGTTTGATTATTGTGTGATAGGTTCTGTAAAATGAGAAGTATGAAGTCTCATTGCTTTGAAGCAAAAGTTCAAGAACAACTTCAATTAAGCAAGTATTTGAAGTTTGAAGAATGTTGTTCTAAAGATGATCAAAAAGCATTGAAGACTTGAAGTGTAGAGTACATTTAACTTTTAGGTAAATTTCTATGTAAACTCTACACTTGCATGTCTTGGTTATCATTGAATGCATAAGAGAGCATAAAAATTATCTTATGATCTTAAAAGTCTTTGAATGAATCTTTTTATAAGATATGTTTGTAAACTTCATATGTTCTTGTTTTTCAAGCTTATATATGGTTAAATAAGTTTTCTATACATATCAAATGTTTTTCAAACTCATTGAAGTTATATCTCAAATGATTTTACAAAGTTTGAAAATGCTTTCAAAAAAAATTCGATCGTCCAATTTTTGTAGCAAAAAGTTTGCTACTATTCTTCCGGAGAAATTCGGAAGAAGATTCGGACGCAACAAAAAAATTCGGTCGTCCCAGATTTTTGGCCTTCAAGCATGGTCACTGTTCTTCCGGAGAAATTCGGAAGAAGATTCGGACGCAACAAAAAAATTCGGTCGTCCCGAATTTTTGACCTTCAAGATGGTCACTGCTTCTTCCGGAGAAATTCGAAGAAGATTCGGACGCAACAAAAAAAATTCGGTCAGTCCAATTTTTTCAAACTAGCCATTTCTAGCCGTTTTATGAACGCTTTTAATAGATTTTCAAATTCTATAAAAGCTATAAACATGCAAATTTTTTGTAACTCTTGAAATCTTGAAAACTCCAAGCATTCAAAAGCATTTAGCAAACATTTCTTAAGCTCTCTTATGTCTTGTGCATTCAATTGATCAACCCAAAAGACATCAAAGTGTGAAGGTGCAAAATTGTGTAATATCTACCATCAAGTGGTAACTTCTACACATTCTCATTTATTTATCAAATTGTGTATTTCTACTAGCTCTAGCAAGGATATCTTGATAACATAAAATCCTTTAGATAAGGGTGATCCTTGAAAGTGTGATTCAAGGTTGTTTAAGATATAAAACCATTGTTTGTGGTGAGCCTTGTATTGTAAACATTACTAGAAGAGGTTGTGAGTGTAAAACCATAGTGTGGTTAGCCTCTTATGTAATTGTTGAAATTGAGCATATAGTGGATTGGTTGAAATCCTTGAGTGTGGACTCAAGGTAGTGGATGTAGATCTTGGAGAGATCGAACCACTATAAATCGTGTGTTCATTTGTTTATAGCTTTACTTGTTTACATACTTATGTTATTATTATTTGTTCTTAGTTGTTGATTGATTGGTTGTGAATTTATTGTTTGATCATCTTGTCTCAACCATTAAATCACATATAAACTTAGAGTTTGTAAACTTGAAGAAGAGCTTATATTAAGGCAAAGGATTTGCAAAACAGGAAAATATTTTGATAATTAGCCTAAGACCTAATTCACCCCCCCTCTTAGGTCTTTCAAACTTGTCTGCACCAGAGGATGATTGAGGAACCCTAATTCTTCTTGGTTCATGGTGAGTTCATCCTCCTTCACTGACCTTTGCCTTCCCTTTCCTTTTTCAACATTGGCTCCTTTTGTCCTCGCTATTTTGATTTTCTAACAGAAAAGCAGTGAGTTTTGAGAGGTATCTAGGGTTAGGAATTCAAGAATCCAAGTGTTTTGATGTGAAAATGGTGAAATCACATATGTATTTATGTTTGGACGCGAGTGGGTAGAGAGAAATTTTGAAAAGGAGAGAGTTCGAATGTTAAATTATGTGAGTAACGGCTAGTCGGTTTCTTAAAAACTGCTGTAACCGCAAAGTTCGAAAGACCAAACTTTTTGTTCTGTGTCCGAACATGCGTCCGAACTTCTCTGTTTCTCCAGTTTCAGAAAATTTGGACGTCTGAACATTCTGTCATGCGTACGAACATGGGTCTGAAATTTTCTGTCTAGAATTTTTCTGTTAAAGTTTGGACGTTCCATTTTCACTCAATGCATCCAAAATTTTCCTGATTTTGTCACACTTAAACAAACATGTTAGTAATTGAATTTTTCAATTCCTTAAAGTCTTCTTAAATAATTAAACCTTTTCTCAGCCAAAGGCTTTGTGAATATATCAGCAATTTGATCATTTGTATTTATATACTCTAAGCATATGTCCTTTTTAGCAACATGATCACGAATAAAATGATGCTTAATTTCTACATTTGTTGTCCTAGAATGTTGAATAGGATTTATGCTCAAATTAATAGCACTAGTATTATCACATAGTATAGGCACATAATTGAATTTAAGACCATAATCAAGTAAGGTATGCTGCATCCACAATAATTGAGTACAACAACTATCAGCAGCTATGTATTCAGCTTCAGCAGTAGATAATGATACACAAGATTGCTTTTTACTATACCAAGACAAAAGACAACTACCAAGAAATTGACAATGACCACTTGTACTTTTACGTTCAACTTTGCACCCAGCACAGTCAGCATCCGAATATCTAATAAGTTCAAAAGATGAAGATTTTGAAAACCAAAGACCATAGTCATATGTGTCAATCAAATAACGAAAAATACGTTTGACAGAAATTAGATGAGATTCTTTAGGAAAAGATTGAAATCTAGCGCACAAGCACACAACAAACATAATATCCAGTCTACTTGGTGTGAGATAGAGCAAGCTTCCAATCATACCTCTATAGGATTTCTCATCAACATTTTTACCTTTTTCATCTTTGTCAAGCTTAGTTGATGAACTCATTGGAGTACCTATTACTTTTTCTTGATCCATTCCAAATCTTTTTAAAAGCCCCTTGGTATACTTTGCTTGATTGATGAAGACTCCATCCTTAGTTTGCTTAATTTGCAGCCCAAGAAAGAAATTCAATTCTCCCATCATGCTAATTTCAAACTCATTTTACATAGATTTTGCAAATTCTTCACAGAGAAATGTATTAG
Organism: Rauvolfia tetraphylla; assembly: GCA_030512225.1. NCBI lineage: Eukaryota > Viridiplantae > Streptophyta > Magnoliopsida > Gentianales > Apocynaceae > Rauvolfia > Rauvolfia tetraphylla. The sequence continues at coordinate 2,616,408 of JAJQKT010000053.1, forward strand.
TAGCACCAAAGATAATATCATCAACATAAATTTGCACAAGTAAAATATCATTGTTAGAAGATGTTTTTATAAAAAGAGTTGTGTCCACTTTTTCTTTTGTAAAACCTTCTGAAAGAAGAAATCCACTTAATCTTTCATACCAAGCTCTTGGGGCATGTTTCAATCCATATAGAGCTTTGGTTAACTTAAAAACATGATTTGGAAATTTTTCATCAATAAAACCTGGATGTTGTTCTACATAAACTTCTTCTTCAATAAAACCATTTAGAAATTCACTTTTGACATCCATTTGAAATAGTTTAAATCCTTTAAAACATGCAAATGCCAAAAGTATTCTTATGGATTCCAATCTAGCTACTGGAGCAAATGTTTCATCATAGTCAATCCCTTCTTCTTGGTTGAAGCCTTGAGCAACAAGTCTAGCTTTATTTCTAACAACTTCTCCTAGTTCATTTAACTTATTCCTAAAAACCCATTTTGTACCAATAATTGAATGATTACTAAGTCTAGGAACAAGAGTCCAAACTTTATTTCTTTCAAACTGATTTAACTCTTCTTGCATAGCAACAATCCAAAAATCATCACTCAATACATCATCAATATTTTTAGGTTCAATATGAGATAAAAGGGCAAAATTAACGATAAAGTTCCGCCTTGTTTTAACTCCTTAGGAGACATCACCAATGATTTGCTCCTTAGGATGACCTCTTGCATATGTTAGATCCTTTGGTAACTCTTGATCATTTCTTGGTTGAGCATCTTGTACTTGTTCCATTAATTCTTCTTCTCTGGCATGTTCTTCCAATGTGGGTACTTGATGATGAGTTTGATTTTCAATCATGGAGGAACCTGCATCATCTTCATTTGTTATGAAGGTAAATGTTAGGTTCATCAAAAGTTACATGTATGGTTTCTTCAACACATAATGTCCTTTTTTTATAAACTCTATATGCCTTTTTATTTGATGAATATCCAAGAAATACTCCTTCATCTGATTTTCTATCAAATTTTCCCAGATTATCACTAGTATTTAAAATAAAACATTTACAACCAAACACTTTAAAATAAACAATTGAAGGAGTTTAATTAAATAGATGTTCAAAAGGTGTTTTTCTTACAAAAGGCCTTAATAAAACTCTATTCATTACATAGCAAGCAGTATTTACACCTTCAACCCAAAAGTATTTTGGTAAGTAATTTTCACAAAGCATTAATCTAGCAATCTCTTGTAAAGTTCTATTTTTCCTTTCAACAACCCCATTTTGTTGAGGTGTTTTAGCAGCTGAGAAATTGTGAGTAATACCATTTTCATCACAAAATTTTGTAAAGTCTTGATTTCAAAATGCTCTTCCATTATCACTTCTAATAGAAATCAGTTTATACTCAAGAGATGTTTGAACCTTTTTGAAAAGTTTTACAAATTCATGAAATTTTTCATCCTTTTGAGCCAAGAAAAGCGCCCAAGTAAATCTTGAAAAATCATCTACACTCACATAAGCATATCTTTTACCTCCAAGACTAGTGGTTCTCATTGGTCCAAATAAATCCATATGAACTAGTTCAAGAGGTTTTGAAGTGGAAACCATTTTCTTTGGTTTAAAAGATGTTTTTGATTGTTTTCCATATTGACAAGTGAAAGACCTAAGAGGGGGGGTGAATTAGGTCTTTGGCTAATTATCGAAATCTTTTCACCTTTTTGCAAATCCTTTGTCTTAATAAAAGCTCTTCTTTAAATTCACAAACTTCAAGTTATATGTGATTTGATGATTAATACAAGATTATCAAACTATAAGACCATAATCAATCAATCAACAACTAAGCACAACTAAGCATAAATAATAATCACAAGTACGTAAACAAGTAAAGCAATAAGAAAATGAACATACGATTTATAGTGGTTCGATCTCTCCAAGATCTACATCCACTACATTGAGTCCACACTCAAGGATTTCAACCAATCCACTATATGCTCAAATTCAATAATTACATAAGAGGCTCACCACACAATGGTTTTACACTCACAACCTCTTTTAGTAATTATACAAACAAGGTTCACCCTTCCACAAGGGTTTTATATCCAAAGACAACCTAAAGACTAATCTAATCAAAGGCTCACCCACACAATGGGTTTTACACCACAACCTTGATTAATCTAGTCTATGGCTCACCCTAACACAAAAGGGTTTTATGTCTAAAGATAACCTTGCAATGAGCTAGTAGAAAAACAGAATTAAATGAGGAATAAATGAGTTTGAATATTACCAACGCTTCTTGGTAGATAAATACAATTGCTAGCACCACTTCACCTTTGCCTTTGGAATCTTGAATGTACACCTTTGAGCACAAGGCAATTTGAGAGCTTTTCAATTTGATTTGATGTAAAATAAGTTAGAGCATGTAAGATTTGTTAAGTTCAAAGTTCTTCTAAAAAATCTGGAGTTTATAGCTTTTATAGAATTCAAAAATCAGTTTAAACAGCTATAAAACGGCTAGTTAACGGCTACTTTCAGGAAATTCGAACGACCGAATTCTGCGTCCGAATTTTTCGGACGACCGAATTTTTTCTGCTGCGTCCGAATCTTCTTCCGAATTTCTCTGGAAGAACAGTGACCATGCTGAAGGCCAAAATTCGGACGACCGAATTTTTTGGCTGCGTCCGAATCTTCCTCCGAATTTCTCTGAAAGAATAGTAGCAAACTTTTGCTACAAAATTTGGACGACCGAATTTTTGGACTGCGTCCGAATCTTGCATCCGAATTTTTCAAACTTTGTCAAAACATGTTCAAATCAATTCAAACAAGTTGGAAAACATTCTAGCCTTAAAGATAAGTCATTAAAGATCTTTTATGTGCAAAAACCATTTATGAAAACTTGATAATTTAGGTAAGTTCAAAACCATTGAAACCATTTAAATCAAGTTTTGTGCTCTCAATTGCAACTCATAGATTCCAAGACTTAAGAGTGTAGGGTTTACAATATTTACCTATTAACCACATGTCACCTACACTTCATGTCTTCAAAGCCTTCTAATATCTTGAACAAACTCTTCAATCTTTAATCACTTTGACATATTTGAGTTGTTCATGCATTGCTAGCTCCAAGGCAATGAGACTTCATACTTCTTAATCCAACAATCCTATCACAACATACAAGCATATTAGTCCTCATCAATATTTGTCATTAATCAAAACTACATGATTTGCCCTTAGGGCTAACAACAAGCATCACAAAGATGAGTTTTATCAAAATGCATTTTTGGTAATCCTCTAACTAGCTCTTGTGAAGAATCAATTTGAACAACAATAGAGCACATTTTGGCAACAAAATATGGATGCATCCGAATTTCAGAACATGCATCAGAATTTTTTGGTCTTAAGTCCAAACTGCAATAAATTCAATATAATGAATGTTTGAAGTGAAATAAAGTGTTCCTAAGGTTGTTCAAACATAATGGAAGAGATTAAAACATATTTGAATCAATTTGAACAACAAAAGAGCACATTTTGACAACACAATATGGATGCATCCGAATTTTAGAACATGCATCCGAATTTTTAAACTCATGCATCCGAATTTTTAAATCATGCATCCGAATTTTGAGCTTTCAATTCCAAACTATAAAATATGTGAGATAACAACTTCTATTTTTGAAAATAAGCTTTTTTAAGATTGTTCAAATATGATAGGAAGGATTAAAACAGTTTTCAAACAATTTGAACAACATAAAAGACATTTTTGACAAGAAGTTCTTGATGCGTCCGAATTTTTGGTCTGCATCCGAATTTCAAGTCCAAATTTTTGGAAACAAGTTGAAAAGGTGATTTTGCATTTTCAAAAGAACTATAGAAGTACTCAAATATGTATAGCTACAATAGCACTCAGTTTATCTTTGCAAAACCACAAAGCTCATGTATTTAATTGTTTTCATGATGTAATGTAAAGTCATAGGTCAAGTCAAGAACCATGATAAAAACTTCACAATCCCAACTTAACCATTTTCAAAATCTCAGAAAACAATCATTTTAAATTTCAAATGCAACCAATTAGTTTCACAGTACACATTCATAGCACATTTCAACTTATAGCACACATGCATAGCACATTTACAACAAGCACATAGCACATAGCACATCTTGTAGTCAATATTCTTTCTCCCCCTTTAACATATGCATGGATTTTTCAAAAATTTACACATTTGCTATTCATGCTTGAGGAATTCCACTGCTATTTCTCATTTTTACACATTTTGTCATCACATTTCTTCTCCCCCTTTTGTCATCAATCAAAGATGGGGTTAATGAAAGTGAGACAGCATGTATCACATATAAGCAGTATATGGACTAAACCTCATTTGGCAATTTAGTAATATATTAGCCAATTCTCATAAACTGTATATTGGCAATATTCAGCAATTCTCTAGTCAAATAATTATTATCCTAATAGCAATAAGCATTATGTAGTATCTTCAATAATAATACAATAAGCAATATATTATCAACTTCTTCTCCCCCTTTTTAGCAATGATTAAACTTGGGGTAAGAATACTTGGACAGAAAAAGTGAAACAAAAGAAGCTCTTATCATAAGGATTTCATGCATTGAGCTTCAAATCATTATAATGACTAGATAGGCACAAGTAAATTTCAATATTAAAGCATAACATGTGCATCAAGGAATAAACTAAAATAAGCATCAAAATAGAGTTTAGGGATAGAAAGGCTTAGTCTTGGATGCGTTTCATGGTCTTCACTTCCAAATTTGTTTGTTATGATGGCCGTGTCTCCCTTGAGCTCTATATGATGGGGTCCTTCATTTGTTGACTCCTTACTCGTGTAGTTCTGCTTTGGAAAGCTACCAATTTGAGAGGGTCTTTGGATCTTCTTTCTTTGAATCACATTTTCCTCCCTTGGCTGAAGGATATTGGTGATGGATTTGTGCTTTGACTTTGTTAAACTTCCTTCACCTCCTTCTTCTTGCTTGTTCTCTTGGGCTTTACCTCTTTGTTCTTCATTCTCATGCTCTTCTTTTGCTTGGAGTGCTTCACTGCCTTTTCCTTCATCTTAGTCTTCTTCTTTAGCAACAAATTGATAGCCATCTCAATTTTCACTGTCATTACTATCATCCTTATTGTTGCCATCTCCTTCCATATTTTTTTACTCTAGTTTCTAAATCACCAAATTTGCCAAGAATTGTTAGAGCAAAGGACTCAAAGAATTTGTCCATCTCCTTCATTTTCTTTACATAGTTGCTCAATGTCTCTTGAAACACCTTGGCAACTCTTCAAATAGTCTTCTTTTGTGGAAGGTTGCTCCCCCTCACTAGATGAGTCATGTTTCATTTTAATTTCCTTTCTCTAGCAAGGATTTCCTCTTCATCCTCTTATTCTTCATCATTTTCTTCTTCCTTCTTTTTCATTACTTTCTTCCTCCTTTTCTTCATCATTGCTAGCATCTCTTCTATCACCCCTTAGAGGAGTTTTTCTTCTAGCCCTTCATACATTTTCATCATCAAGTATTCAAGGAATTCTCTTTAGTGAGTTGTTGGTGTAGACTTCTTCACTCTTTATTGGTCAACTACTACAAGACAATTGCACTTGGAGATACTTGAAAACCTTGGTAAACAATTTGCTATGTGGCAAAGCCTTACGTTCGGTTCTTCTAGCTGCCATTATATTCTTTAGCACTATATATCCAAAATTCAATTTTCTTTTCTTATGCATGGCTAGCATAATTACAGCATACATATTATCAACATAAGATTTGTTCCCAAAGTATGCAATAATCAAGGTAGTAAGCATGTGATGCAAAAATTCTTTCACTATCATAAAAAAGCTTTTATCTCTCTCTCTTTCTAGTCTTGAGGCTTCTTATCATTTATATATAGGCATTCTCAATTCTTTCATGTGAGTATAACTCACTTATAAAACAATGTCCCCAGAAGAATAATGCCAAAACCCAACATCCTCAACATCACAAATTCTTTTTGAGCAATGCATTATCAATCTCAAAAATTAACTTGTGATATTTTTTGAAGAATACTACTAAATAGCTTTTATTACCAACTTGCTTAACTCTTTCTTCCTTAATATTTGCATAAACTTCATAAACTAAGGAAGGCAATAGCATTCATCAAACATAAGCAAACTAGTCCAACTCATATCATTTAAAAAATGAGAGTATATTACCCATTTCGAATAGTTTGATGACATCCACCTTGTGGCTTGGATTTATCTTATGGTTCCTTTGTGCCCAATCATCAAGTTCAGTAGTAGCCTCCACTGTGACAAATCTATCCAGCCATGACATGCTTTGAGGAACATGAACCTTCCTTGGTTCATTGATCACTAGTCCTCCTTCTCACTTCTTTTGCTTTCCCTTTCCTTTTCTCATGCTAGGCTTCTTTGTCCTCACCTGGAGCTACAACACTTGAATACACTCATTAGTTATTGAATTTTGAAATCCCTAAGCTTCTTCTAAGATTGGTCAAACCTTTCTTCGGCCAATGGCTTAGTAACGATATCAATGAATGCAAACATGCTTTAAATAAGTATTATCCTTAGTAGAATTATATCTAATGAGATGAAGTTTGATCTCTATATACTTTGTCCTAGTTTGTTGAATAGTGTGATGTTCAAATCTATTGCATTAGTGTTATCACATAATATAGCCACAGATTTGAAATATAGACCATAATCACTTAGAGTATTAATAAGGTAATAGAGAATGTGTTTAACCACAATCAAATGAGATTCTATAGGACAAGATGAAATCTAGCACACAAGCACATGACAAACATAATATTGTTTCTACTTGCTATCAAATAGAGTTGACTACTCCTATGAAACCTTTTTATTCTTGTCAAGCATGGTTGATAAACTTATGGAAGTGCTTATACCTTAACTTGATTCATGAAAGTGCCATCCTTGGTTTGCTTGATTTGTGGGCCAAGAAAGAAATTAAGTTTTCCTATCATGCTCATTTCAAATTTACTTTTCATTAACTTGGAAAATACATCACAAAGTGAAGTATTAGAAGCACCAAAAATTGTATCATTTAATTGGACAACTTATAGATCATTGTTACAAGAGGTTTTTATGAAAATAGTAGTGTTAACCTTTCCTCTTGAAAATCCTTTTGAAAGAAGAAAATCACTCAATTTTTCATACCAAGCTCTAGGAGCTTGTTTTAAATCATACAAAACTTTGGATAATTTTGAAAACATGTTTAGGAAACTTTTCATGATCAAAACCGGGTGGTTGTTTCACATAAACCACTTCCTCAATAGAACCATTTAGAAAAGCAATTTTGACATTCATTTGAAATAACTTAAAGCAAGTACAAGTCAAGAGCATTCTTATGGACTCAAGTCTAGCATTCGGAACAAAGGTTTCATATCATAATCAATTTCCTCTTCTTGATTGAATCCTTAGGCAATAAGTCTAACCTTGTTTCTAACAACTTCTCTGGATTCAATAAGTTTATTTCTAAAAACCATTTAGTTCCAATAATAGAATGATCATGAGATTTAGGAATATCCAAAATATTGTATCTTTCAAATTTATTTAATTCCTCTTGCATAGCAATAATCCAAAAATCATCACACAAGGCATCATCAATACTTTTAGGCTCATATGAAATAAAAGAATAAAGTTATTGATAAAATACCGCCTTATTTTTACTCCTTGTGAGATATCACCAATGATTTGCTCCTTAGGGTGGCCTTTGTGGACATCATAAGTTCTTTGAAAGCTCTTGGTCACCACTAGGTTGGTCATCTTGATTTTGTTCTATCATTTCTTCCTCATTGGTATGATTCTCCAAAGTTGGTGCTTGAAGATGAGTTTGATATTCATTCATAGATGTACCTACATCATCTTCATCTCTTCTTTCCAAGCAAATGTAAGATTTATCAAAACAAACATGAATGGTTTCCTCATCATGTAATGTTCTTTTTGTTATAAAATTCTATATGCCTTTTTGTTAGAAGAATAGCTAAGAGATATACTTATATCCGGCTTTCTATCAAATTTAAGTAAGTTATTACAAATATTCAAAATAAGACATTTATAACCAAACACTTTAAAATATGCAATTTGAGGCATTCTATAACAGAGAATTCAAAAGATGTTTTTTCTTCAAAATGATCTTAAAGAAATTCTATTTATCATAGCATGTGGTGTTTCTTGCTTTGGCCCAAAAATATTTTTTGAAGAAGAATTTTCACAAAGCATAGACCTAGCCAATTTTTGCAAAGTTCAAAATTTTCTTTCAATAACACCATTTTATTGTGGAGTTTTTGCAGTTGAAACAATTATATGAAATTCAATTTTCAAAGCAAATTTTGTAAAGACTTTGTTTGTAAAAATTCTCCCATTGTCACTTCTAATGGAAATCAATTTGTACTCAAGGGAGGTTTGAACCTTTTTGAATAGTTTTTCAAACTTATGAAAAACTTCATCTTTTTGAGCAAAGAATAATGCTAAAATGAATATTTAGAAATCCTCAACTACTACTAAGGCATACTTCAAGTCATTAATACTAGAATACCTTATAAGTCCAAATCAATCCATATGAACATGTTCAAGATGTTTTGAGGTATAAAAGCATTTTCATGGGTTTTAAAAAATTCTCTAGTTCGTTTTCCATATTGACAAGTATTTCAATGACAATTTTCTCAAAGCAATCCTCCAACTAAAACTTGAGATGGAAAGTTTGTTCAACAAATCCATGCTCACGCGACCAAAACTTCTATGCCAAGAAAATCCATCATTATCATAGTAACAAGACATTCAAGTTTATTATGCCGTAAATAACCATCATTATCATGAGTGGAAAATCATTTCTTTATAAGCAACAAGTTCATCAAGGCAAGGTACTAATACAATTTGCAGCAAAAATAGTTCTACCATTTACTCCGTCAAGTATAGTGCAAGTATTTACATTCTACTTTTCACACTGTCACATAATTAACTAATGTTAAGCAAGTTATATTTCAAATTATCACTAAGCAACATTTATTTAAAAAGAAGAGAGGAAGCTTTACCAACATTGGTTACTCCAAGAATTATTCCTTTCTTCTTGTCTCAAAACAAATCCTTCATTGGTTGCTTTGACCTTGCTTATGAATGAGGTGTTTTCCTTTACTCTTTAATCCAACATCATCAATGTACAGCTTGGTGGTGCTTGAGTTTGAATTAAAGTGTACCTGCAATAAAGGAGAGGAAGTATCCTTTGGTACCCATACTTTCTTGGGTCCGTGGGGGTTAGTAATAATTCCCTTAACTCTCCAAATGGTTTTTACACCATTCTCTACTTTTCTTTTAACATAACATTTGGTAACTTTATGTCCATGTTTTCCACAATAAGTACAACAAGTATGATGCATGGAAGTAGAAACAGCTCTAACAAAGAAGTTTTTATACTTAGGCACATTGTTTACGTAATTATAGCCAAGACCATTTTTAACAAGACAAGATCTTTGAGTTCCAAGAATTTTATCAAGATTGTCCCTTCCTTTTGTAAACTTTTCTTTACATGATGTAAGTTCATCAACCTTCTTTTTCAAAGTCTCATGATCAACAAGCATTCTTTCAAGAGACAAAATCTTTTCACAAAGAATCTTATTTTCAAGGGACATATTTTGTAAAGAGACATTTAAAACTTCTTTTTCAATATTCAAGCATTCAATAGAATCAAGGAGCTTTTTATTTTCACAAAACAATTTTGAATTCTCATTCAATAAATCATTAATTTTGGTTTTCATTTCCTTATTCCTTTTTGAAGCCTTCTTTAATTCTCCATACATCTCAACAAGTAATTCACTAGGATCATCAATATCATCAACATCATCATCACAAAAAGTAGAGGTAGAAGGAGTGGATTGTACCTCATCATTTATTGACATAAAACACATATTGGCTCTTTCCTCATGTGTTGCTTGAAGAAGTCTCCACATGTCGTGAGCGGTGTCACATTCACTCACTCTATTGTATTCATTCACGTCCAATGCACAACTCAAGATATTCATTGCTTGGTAGTTTAAGGTTATCTTTCTTGAGTCGTTCTCATCAATTTCCTCCATAGACTTTTGTTCCCTTGTAATTCCATCAGCTTTTATTCTCATAGGAACATAGGGACCTTTCTCAATGATACTCCACAAATCAAAGTTAATAGAACAAATAAAAATTCTAATTCTAGATTTCCAAAATGTAAAATTAGAACCATCAAACACAGGAGGTCTATTTGTAGAGGAACCTTCCATATAAGGCAAATTTGATAAACTAGCCATAGAATCTTTACTTCTCGGTTGTTAGACCTTAAAAAGAAGACCTTGCTTTGATACCAATTGAAAGACCTAAGAGGGGGGTGAATTAGGTCTTTGGCTAATTATCGAAATCTTTTCACCTTTTTGCAAATCCTTTGTCTTAATAAAAGCTCTTCTTTAAATTCACAAACTTCAAGTTATATGTGATTTGATGATTAATACAAGATTATCAAACTATAAGACCATAATCAATCAATCAACAACTAAGCACAACTAAGCATAAATAATAATCACAAGTACGTAAACAAGTAAAGCAATAAGAAAATGAACATACGATTTATAGTGGTTCGATCTCTCCAAGATCTACATCCACTACCTTGAGTCCACACTCAAGGATTTCAACCAATCCACTATATGCTCAAATTCAATAATTACATAAGAGGCTCACCACACAATGGTTTTACACTCACAACCTCTTTTAGTAATTATACAAACAAGGTTCACCCTTCCACAAGGGTTTTATATCCAAAGACAACCTAAAGACTAATCTAATCAAAGGCTCACCCACACAATGGGTTTTACACCACAACCTTGATTAATCTAGTCTATGGCTCACCCTAACACAAAGGGTTTTATGTCTAAAGATAACCTTGCAATGAGCTAGTAGAAAAACAGAATTAAATGAGGAATAAATGAGTTTGAATATTACCAACGCTTCTTGGTAGATAAATACAATTGCTAGCACCACTTCACCTTTGCCTTTGGAATCTTGAATGTACACCTTTGAACACAAGGCAATTTGAGAGCTTTTCAATTTGATTTGATGTAAAATAAGTTAGAGCATGTAAGATTTGTTAAGTTCAAAGTTCTTCTAAAAAATCTGGAGTTTATAGCTTTTATAGAATTCAAAAATCAGTTTAAACAGCTATAAAACGGCTAGTTAACGGCTACTTTCAGGAAATTCGGACGACCGAATTTTTTCTGCTGTGTCCGAATCTTCTTCCGAATTTCTCTGGAAGAACAGTGACCATGCTGAAGGCCAAAATTCGGACGACCGAATTTTTTGGCTGCGTCCGAATCTTCCTCCGAATTTCTCTGGAAGAATAGTAGCAAACTTTTGCTACAAAATTCGGACGACCGAATTTTTGGACTGCGTCCGAATCTTGCATCCGAATTTTTCAAACTTTGTCAAAACATGTTCAAATCAATTCAAACAAGTTGGAAAACATTCTAGCCTTAAAGATAAGTCATTAAAGATCTTTTATGTGCAAAAACCATTTATGAAAACTTGATAATTTAGGTAAGTTCAAAACCATTGAAACCATTTAAATCAAGTTTTGTGCTCTCAATTGCAACTCATAGATTCCAAGACTTAAGAGTGTAGGGTTTACAATATTTACCTATTAACCACATGTCACCTACACTTCATGTCTTCAAAGCCTTCTAATATCTTGAACAAACTCTTCAATCTTTAATCACTTTGACATATTTGAGTTGTTCATGCATTGCTAGCTCCAAGGCAATGAGACTTCATACTTCTTAATCCAACAATCCTATCACAACATACAAGCATATTAGTCCTCATCAATATTTGTCATTAATCAAAACTACATGATTTGCCCTTAGGGCTAACAACAAGCATCACAAAGATGAGTTTTATCAAAATGCATTTTTGGTAATCCTCTAACTAGCTCTTGTGAAGAAAGTTTGTTCAATAAATCCATGCTCACATGTCCTAATCTTCAATGCCATAAAAATCCATCATTGTCATGAATGGCAAGACATTAATATCATTAGGAATAAACTCATCAAGATACAACACATATACATTACCAACTCTTTTAGTTCAAAGATAGTTTTGTTACTTGCACTGTCAAGTATAGTACAAGTATCACATTTAAACTCTACTTTGCATCCATTGTCACATAATTGACTGATACTAAGTAAATTATACTTTAAATCTTCAATAAGTAAAACTTTTTTGATAAGAGGGAATGAACCTTTACCAATGTTACCTATTCCAAGTATTTTCCCTTTCTTCTTATCTCCAAATGTGACAAAACCTTCACTTGTAGTTTGAAGCTCACTAACAAGTGATGCATTTCCAGTCATGTGCCTTGAGCAGCCACTGTCAAGAAACCATTTTGTGGCACTTGATCTTGAGGCAAATTGTACCTACACCAAATTAGAAAGAGTGATTTTTGGTACCCATATCTTCTTGGGTCCAAGGGGGTTAGTAATAGTTCCTTTAACTTTCCAAATGGTCTTAACACCATTTTCTATTTTTCTTTTTATAAAACATCTAGAAACCTTGTGTCCATGTTTGCCACAATATGTGCAACAAATATGTGACTTAGAATGAGAAGATTCTTTAACAAAAGACTTTTTCTGTTCTGGAGCAGAACAATCATGTGTAAAGCCAAGACCATGTTTTACAAATGACGATCTTTGATAACCAAGTAATTTATTTAAATTTTCTTTACCATTTGTAAATCTCTCAATGCATAAAGTTAGATCATTAACTTTCCTTTTTAAAAACTCATGATCCTTTATCATTAATTCAAGAGAAATAATTCCTGTACAAAGCTTTTTGTTTTCAAAAGATATGTTTTGTATGGTTGTATTCAAAACTTCTTTTTCAATGGTAAGGCAACTAATGGTTTCAAGGAGTTTACCATTTTCAACACATAATTTTGAATTTTCATTAGATAAGTCATTGATTTTGAATCTCATTTCTTTATTTCTTTTTGAAGCCTTTTTCAATTCTTCATATAACTCTACAATCAGATCACTGGAATCAATATCATCATCACATACATTTGAAATGGAAGGTGAAGATTGTACCTTTCCTTCACTGTCATCCTCGCTTTCTTGTTGATCCCACGTTCTTGCGAATCCTTTTCCATTCTTGACAGATTTCTTTCTGTTTTTGCTTTCTCTTTCCTTTTCCAATGCTTTAGGACAGTCAGCAACAAGATGCTCTGTGCTCTTGCATTCAAAGCATTGAGGATTGTCCACTTTTTTTGACTGGTTTTCTTCCTTTCTTGAGGAACTCCTTTTTGTAAAATCTTTTGAACTTCCTCACTGCCATTGCAATCTCTTCTTCTCCACTGTTTCCTCTATCTTCTTCACTTGAAAACTGTTCTTATTCACTCTAGTGATTTGAGGACTTGAGTACCACACCTTTTCTTCCCTTTTCTTCATCCTCCTTGTCATTTAGCCGCTTCATCTTCATTTCATGGGTTAGTAGAGATCCAATGATCTCTTTAAGTGGAAGAGTCTTCAAATCCTTGGACTCCTCAATAGCAAGTGTCTTAGGTTTCCAAGATTTTGGTAGAGCATCTAAAATCTTTCTGTTTTGCTCTCCCATTGTATAGCTTTTACCATAAGCTTTCAAACCATTAAAAATGTTAGTAAATCTTGTAAACATATCACTAACATTTTCACCTTGTTTCATGGTAAACAGTTCATAATCTCTAACAAGCATAGCAAGTTTGGATTCTTTAACTTGATTAGTACCTTCATGTGTAATTTGGAGTAATCTCCACATGTCATGAGCAGAATCACATCCACTAACTCTATTGTATTCAGTAACATCTAAAGCACAACTTAATATATTCATGGCTTGATAATTAAAGGTCATTTTCATAGAATCATGCTCATCAAATTCATCAGTGGACTTGGGTTCTAAGGTTATTCCATCAGCACTCATTTTCATTGGGACATAAGGACCTTTCTCAATTATGTTCCATAAATCAAAATTGATAGAACAAATATAAATTTTAACTCTAGATATTCAGAAAGTGTAATTTGTTCCATTAAACAAAGGTGGTCTATTTGTGGAGGATCCTTCCTGGTACGGTAGGTTTGACATATTAGCCATAGGATCTTTGTCTTCTAGGTTGTAAAACCACACAAAGAAGTTCTAGCTCTGATACCAATTGAAATACCTAAGAGGGGGGTAAATTAGGTATGTAGCTAATTTTTGCAAAATTAAACCTTTTATGCATTTAGACCAAGAACAGATTATATAGGCAAAATAAAGACAGTTTATAGTAAAGCAATGAAGAAAGCAATAGCAAAGAACTCAAGCAATTTATAGTGGTTCGATCCTCAAGATATACGTCCACTACCTTAAGCTCACACTTAAGGATTTCAAACAATCTACTATTAGCTCAGGTTTACAGATTACACGAGAGGCTCACCACACTATGGTTTTATACTCACAACCTCTTCTAGTAACTTTTACAATGCAAGGCTCACCAAACACAAGGATCACCCTTATCTAAAGGTTTTATGTTTTCAAGATAACCTTGCTAGAGCTAGTAGAACAACACAATTTGATAAATAAAGAAGGGTGTTTAGATGTTACCACTTATTGGTAGATGTTTACACAATGTTGCACCTTCACACTTTGATGCCTTTGGAATATTCAATTGAATGCACAAGATAAGAGAGCTTTAAAGTTTGCTAAAAGCTTTTGGAATACTTGCAGTTTATAAAGATTCAAGTGCTGTAAAAATTTTGAAGTTTATAGCTTTTATAGATGTGAAAAATCAAATGCAACGCCTATAAAACGGCTAGTAACAGTAAAGTTCGGACGTCCAAACTTTCTGCTATGCGTCCGAACTTGCATCCAAATTTTACTGTGCCAAACTGTCTGGAAAAGTTTGGACGTCTGAACTTTTCCTTATGCGTCCCAACTTGGGTCCGAATTTCTCTGGAAAAATATTGACTATGCTTATCAGAGAAAGTTTGGACGTCCGAACTTTTCTCCAAGCGTCCGAACTTGCGTCCGAAATTCTCTGGAAGCACAGTACCATTTCCAAAGTTTGGACGACCATACTTGCATCCAACCTTATTAAATTTTGTCAAAACTTGTTCAAATCAATGTTAATAACATGGAAAACGTTTTGCATGAATGGACACATCATTTAAATACATTTAGACACAAAATCCGTTACCAAAAGCATTTTGATTACACAAAATCTTTTTAAATCATTTTAGATTCCAAAAACATACTTGTTAAAACAGAGTTCATTTAAATCATTTCAAAAACAAGTTTTATGCTCTCTCAAGCATTCAAATGAATCCAAGGCATACAAGTGTGGAGTTTACAGAAAAATATGCCTATTTAGCATAATAACTCTACACTCTAAGTCTTCAATGCCTTCACTCATTTTGAACATACTCTTCAATCTTCAATCACCTTTGGCATAGTAGAGTTGTTCATGCATTGTGACTTCAAGGCAATAAGACTTCATGCTTCTCAAATTATCAATCCTATCACTCAACATACAATCACATTAGCCCTCATCAATATTTGTCATTATTCAAAACTAATATGATTTGCCCTTAGGGCTAACACCTTTAGATAAGGGTGATCCTTGAAAGTATGATTCAAGGTTGTTTGAGATATAAAAGCATTGTGTTTGGTGAGACTTGTATTGGGAAAGTTACTAGAAGAGGTTGTGAGTGTAAAATCATAGTGTAGTGAGCCTCGCTTGTAATTTGTAAGCTTGAGCAAATAGTAGATTGTTTGAAATCCTTAAGTGTGAGCTTAAGGTAGTGGACGTAGATCTTGTGGATTGAACAACTATAAATTGTTTGAGTTCTTTGCTATTGCTTTCTTCATTGCTTTGCTATAAAATGTATCTATTTTGCTTATATAATTTGTTCTTGGTTTAAACTAATAAAATGTTTAATTTTGAAAAAATTAGCCAAATACCTAATTCACCCCCCTCTTAGGTATTTCAGATTTAATTGATTTCAATTAAAGACTGTTTCTTTAATCTCAATCTTGATTAATTGTTATTATTGTTCTTAATACTTATAATTTTTTGCCCAATTTTTGCACGCCTTTAAACTTATTCTACTGGTTAAGACTACTAGCACTACAAGAAAACAACAGATTTGAAACTGAATAAAATCGATTTTCTAATTAGAAATTGATTTGAAACCGCTAGGAAAACTGTTTCAAATCGGTTTCAAATATTTTTATTTTTTGATAAATTTTATAATCTATTTCAAGTCAGTTTCAAATCGGTTTCAAAATCGAGCAGCGACCACAATTTTTGAAACTGATTTTTTGTGGTTTCAAATCCTTTTTTTGTAACTGATTTGTCAGTTTTAAAATTAGTTTTTTCTTGTAGTGTAGATTAAATTGGATCATAGTAATAACAACACATCGTAAAACTGACTAGAGATAGATTCGGTTTCTTTGTGTAATTTCTAGCGAGTAGGAAACAATAGTTAGGGAATTCTATAGAGGTGTTTACGACTTTGATAATTAAAATGACATAGAGATACGATTGGTGTATTAATTAAATTTAGGAGCTTTTCACCAAGAGATTGGGTCTAGCTTATACTTGAGAATTCTACCATTAACTAAATCGAGAATTGATTTAAAGTAATTAATTATTTTTCATAAGAGGAGTAAAATGGATTTGGAGTGTCTTAGTCTATTCATTACCATTGATTATTATTATTATTGATTTAAAAATATAACATATACATATATAATATAAAAAATAATTGTAGAAGAATATCACAACAGAAAGCTTAGCCTAGTGGAGGAGCATATGCTCCCCACACCAGCAACCAGAGTTCGAGTCATGCAAGGATTGATTTTCTCCCAAATATGCATGCACCCATTTGGGCTCACAACCACGAATTAGGGGTGTGTATGCACACGTCAGATGCATGCGTACACGTGCATGATGCTGGATCGACCCTATAATTTATTTAGATTTTTGTGTTTATCTTTTTTAAATCAGTTTCAAATCGGTTTATAATTTTTTGTATTTATCTTTTATTTTTTAAAATCGGTTTCCAATAGGTTTCTAGATTTGGTTTCAAAACTAGTTGTTGTATTTCGTTCAAAAGGTTTGTTTTAAAAATGTTTCTTTCAGATTCTACATTTAGGTTGCATTAACATTGTTATTATTTTTAATTATTTATCTATCGATCTTTCTAGTTGATGCATATGGATGGTCATTTTTTATTTCTATGGGATGAGGAGGTTGATTTTAAGATGGAGGATTCGATGTCTAATGTTCTTAAGTCTTTCTATCTTTGCTCGAGGACGATCAATGTTCTAAGTGGGGGCTAATGACCTGACTGATATTTATATTTAGTATTCTAAAATCATAAAGGTTTCCCTTGGTCATACTAAAAGTAAATTTTGAAAATAAAAGACAAATTTACGTGGTTGCCTCAACAGGTATTTCATGTTTGTTTTGCAATAACTGAAATTTAGAATATTTATTATATTTTATTGCTTCGGAAATCAAAATTGTCCATCAAAATCCTTTTTTTTTTTGGGTTAACATTCATTGTCATCAAAAGCAGAGAAAGGTGCATTATCAGTATCACTTTTATCAAATAGAACTTTTGGAGAAATTTGAGAAGGTGGGATATAGCCTATAAATTTAATTGACTTAGTGCAATGAGCGAAGCTGTATTTCAAAGTGTTAACCCTAAGGGCAAATCATGTAGTTATGATTAGTTTTGATTAATGACAAATATTGATGAGGACTAATATGCTTGTATGTTGTGTGATAGGATTTGTGGATTAAGAAGTTTGAAGTCTCATTGCCTTGAAGTTAAAATGCAAGAACAACTCAAATATATCAAAGTGATTGAAGATTGAAGAGTTTGTTCAAGATGTTAGAAGGCTTTGAAGACATGAAGTGTAGGTTGCATGTGCTTAATAGGTAAACTTTGTAAACCCTACACTCTTAAGCCTTGGAATCTATGAGTTGCAATTGAGAGCACAAAACTTGATTTAAATGGTTTCAATGGTTTTGAACTTACCTAAATTATCAAGTTTTCATAAATAGGTTTTGCACATAAAAGATCTTTAATGACTTATCTTTGAGACTAGAATGTTTTTCAACTTGTTTGAATTGATTTAAACATGTTTTGACAAAGTTTGAAAAATTCGGATGCAAATTCGGTCATCCAAAATTTTTCTGCACTGTGAATAGTAATACTATTCACGTAAACAGTAATACTGTTCACATGAACAGTACTTACTATTCTTCCAGAGAAATTCGAAAGAAAATTCGGACGCATGAAGAAAAATTCGGTCGTCCGAATTTTTGTAAATAGTGCATGAATGACTACTGTTCATATGAACAGTCCGACTATTTTTCAGAGAAATTCGGACGAAGCTGGAAAATTCGGTCGTCCGAATTTTCGTGACCGGTGCATGAATAGTTCATGAACAGTACCGCTATTCACATGAACATTGTATGAACAGTACAACTATTCACATGAACAGTATTTTTCTGAAACTAGCCGTTACTAGCCGTTTTATGACTGTTTAAACTGATTTTTGAATTCTATAAAAGCCATAAACTCCAGATTTTTTAGTAGAACTTTGAACAAAACAAATCACACATTCTCTAACTTGTTTTACATCAAATTGAATTGAAAAGCTCTCAAATTGCCTTGTGCTCAAAGGTGTACATTCAAGATTCTAAAGGAAAAGTGTCAAGGTGCAACATTGTGTAAAAATCTACCTACATGTGGTAACATCTACACATTCTTATCTCCTTATTAAATTGTGTTATTTTCTACTAGCTCATTTGTAAGGTTATCTTGTGACATAAAACCCTTTTGTGTTAGGGTGAGCCATAGACTAGATTAATCAAGGTTGTAGTGTAAAACCCGTGTGAGGGTAAGCCTTGGATTAGATTAGTCTTGAGGTTGTCTTTAGATATAAAACCCTTGTGGAAGGGTGAACCTTGTTTGTATAATTACTAGAAGAGGTTGTGAGTGTAAAATCATAGTGTGGTTAGCCTCTTATGTAATTGTTGAATTTGAGCATATAGTGGATTGGTTGAAATCCTTGAGTGTGGACTCAAGGTAGTGGATGTAGATCTTGGAGAGATCGAACCACTATAAATTGCGTGTTCATTTTCTTATTGCTTTACTTGTTTACATACTTGTGATTATTATTTATGCTTAGTATTTGATTGATTGGTTATGGTCTTATAGTTTGATAATCTTGTATTAATCATCAAATCACATATAACTTGAAGTTTGTGAATTTAAAGAAGAGCTTTTATTAAGACAAAGGATTTGCAAAAAGGGGAAAAGATTTTGATAATTAGCCAAAGACCTAATTCACCCCCCCTCTTAGGTCTTACACAAAGCCTAGGATATAAGAACATTTTCAGTGTGGCCATCTTCTAAGAAAGTCCTTCCCTCAATCTATCAGTGGTTTGCTTTGCCAGTACTCAGAGAGATGGTCACTATTTAATGCATGTATTAGTAATAGCATGTCACCTCAAAGATGAACCTTTGTTCTCCTATGTCCTCACCGACCTCAAAGGTCAATAGAGCGCTATTGCTTCAGCCGCAAATTAATCCACTACAATTTCTTTTCCTATCCAAGCCCTTAAAATCTCACCATCACCATTCTTGATAACACAAGAACTTTATGTAACACCTTCCAAATAAAAAATAGCATCAAATTGCTTTTAAGCCAGCCTTCCTTCGGTAGCATCCACACTTCATCAGATTTCCCCACATTACTTGTTTGTACAACTTTTCTTTTATTTTTCATTCGGAATACATATCCAAAGTTTTCTAATTTGTCATAGTTAGAAAAGGATGGAAAGGACATGCCAGCTGTTCTCCAATTCAAGTTTTCAATTTTTTTTCCATTTTGGTAAATAAAAGGAGTGATATTAAGATAGCAAAATAGATGGAGAGTACCATTAAAATGATGTTGCATCAGTCCGAAAGGATTTCGCTTTAATTGCATCCTCATTGTGGAATATGGCATTTTTTACTTTTGGTCAATTTTTTTACTTTTGGTCAATCAGTGGCCATTAGCTAATAAAAAATTGAGTAATTAACTTTGCCTAAGGTAATAAATATGTATATATAAACACCTTACTTATACACTTATGAAGGTTTTTTTTAAAAAAAAAGATACAATTGTTATAAATGATTATTAAGTAAGTTCTTTTTAGTACTTTCTTCTTCTAAGGATACAACATTTCTCTCAGCGGGTGAACAGTAGAGGGTGAACAGTACTGGACAGAAGCCACAACTGGGGGACGAATTTCAGCTTCCCAACTGCCCAATTTCCAATTTGTTGTGAGTTTGTTGGTACAAATCTTGACTATACATATTATATTATTGATTGGGCTTCTTATTCTTGAAGAAGACTGAAAAATCAGCTCACATTTGCTCATTTTGTTGAACTCCAAGAAAGCTGAAAATTTCTGGAATTGTGAAAACTACCAAATTGCTGTTGGTTAGGACACCATTGATCATGATTCCTACCTGTTTTTCATCATCTTATCTTTCTTGTTTGGGTAGAATCTATTGAAAATTTCGCTGCATTATCCCTGTTCTAGCTGGATTTTGTTTCTTTTCTTATCTTTGCTTCATTTGTATAAATTACTTAGCACCCTGTTGTTCCTTGTTGCATTTGAGCTTTTGTGGCTGATTTGTGTTTAAATTTGCCCACCTTTCTTTTAAATCAGCCCTTGAATCCCTGTCTATCAAATTTCACACTCTAAATGTTTGTTGAATTGGCTCAATCAAACCTTTTTGAATACCAGTCCTTAGGTTGGTTGACAACTACTACTTGGATTGTTTTCCTTGGTTAGTCTAAACAGTTGTTGAACTTTTGGAGAAATGGAGTGGTAAAAGGCAAGAGTGTGAGAATTAATGCCACGAAGGAGTCTTTGATGATTACCCATGCTACAAACACTATATTTTGCAGAGATCCTTGTCTAAAATCACTGGATTTTTTCTGCAAATTTTAGATTTTGAAGTTGGCCGAAAATGACAGTTTGCCACTCTTACTACTCATTGTATAACCCCTGAGTCGATTTGAGTTTCCAAAATAGATTAGTGGTTGTTTGCATGGCTTTGGTTGACATGGCTGACCATGCGCCGCCACCAACTGCCCCTTCTCAGATAGAGTTGTCTTGCTCTTCCAAATCCTTTGCTTCTCTCTTCACATCCCCGACCTCCTCCGATTCTTCTGTACCTTTGAAACCAGTTACTTCTCATAATGGGAAACCTACAATTCTATTTACTGCTGCTGAAGTTGCTGCCCTAGCACAACCTTTCTCCCTTGCTCTTGTTGGGAAATTTTCTCATGGACGCCCTTCCATGGAGGTTCTCCGTAAGGAGTTTAAGACTATTGGCCATAAAGGAACTTGCTCTCTTGGTTGGTTAGACCCTCGCCATATTCTGATCAGATTATCTCTTTAAGAAGATTATGTTTGCTTGTGGATGAAAGGTCATTGGAGCCTTCTAGGTTTTCCCATGAGAGTCTTGAAATGGTCTCCAAATTTTACAGTTTTGGCTGAACCTTCGCATCTTCCCATCTGGATCAGCTTCCCAGGTCTTCCCATTCATTTCTTTGCTCTTTTTTCTATTTCTTCGGCTATTGGTAAGCCCTTGAAACTGGATGAACCTATAGTCACCCTCTCACGGCCTAGTGTAGCACGAGTTTGCATTGAAGTTGATCTCCTCTCCTCTTTGCCGTCCAAACTCTGGATTGGAATGGGTTCCTTAGGATTTTATCAAGATATTCACTATGATAATCTTCCTCCATATTGTGTTACTTGTAAAAAATTAGGTCATTCAACTGAGCATTGCCACCAGCTTTAGCTACAGTCGCCAACAAAAACTCTTCCCAGTGCTAGTGCAATTGAAACTGCTCCTGTGAAGACGGAAACACAACCTCAGCTGCAATAGCCAGATCATGCTCTCCCTCATGCTAAGGCACCTACAACTGCTTCTGTGAAGAGGGTGCTGCGGTGGGTTGAAAAGCCACAACACGAAAGCTACAACCTGTTATAACCTTAACAAAACCTCACCAATCTCTAAGCACTGCAGATATGGAATTGGAGACTTCACAAGAAAATCCTGCAACAGACTTGCAGTTGGTAACTCCAAAAGAAACTCCAGCAACCATACTCATTGGCAATGCGCTAGCTGCTTTAGGGGAAATTGATGTTCTCCCACAAAATACTGTGAACCCATTGATAGCTGATGTTAAACACAATAATGCAACCAATAGCTGTGCAACATCAAATGCAACATCTAAAATCGCAGCTGAGGTACTGCTAAACAAGAATCCATTGCTACATTGCATGCGGGTAAGACTTTCTTAGATGATTGAGTGATTAATCCACCTGCCCATTTGGTTCCAGAATTTGCTCAGCGTGGTTATGAATCTGAGGGTGACAAATAATCTAGACCCCCGCCTTCGGGGATAGATTTATGCAAGCTTTTACTATACAAATTTAAATGTCCATGTTCTAAATGTAGGGTTTCTGCTAAATCTAATGGTCATGTTATGCATTTCAAAGCTCGCCGAGCCCCCACTTTGTCACTTAACAGATTTCTAAGATGAATAATTGGATTGTTTGGAACATTAGGGGCATTGCTGATCGCTCTTCTTTCTCGCATCTGAAACATATCAGTTGTACTTACACTTACAAATCATCTCTTGTGGTAATTATTGAACCCTTGGTTGATCACTCTCTTCTTCCACGGTATAGTCTACGGCTGGGTTTTCCACATTATCTCAATAACGCTAATGGCAAGATTTGGATGTTTTGGAACCACAATATTATTTTCCAGCAAACTTTGATGACTGAACAGCTCATCCATGGTACAATAGCATCTCTATGTGGGGTTGAAGTTTCTTGCTGTTTTATTTATGGTAAATGTTGTTATACAGCCCGTAGGGCTTTGTGGACTAATTTGGTTTCATTGGCTGCTAATATTGCCTCTACATGGATGGTGGCTGGAGATTTTAATGGTGTACGATCTATTTCAGAGTGTTTGGGTTCTCCCCCATCTTTGATACCTATTAATGAATTTAACACAACCATAAATGATTGTGGTTTATTAGATGTACCTTTTTCGGGATCTCTCTACACTTAGCGCAAGCCCTCTCAATCTCCTCCTTCCTGGAGGCGGTTGGATAGAGCACTTATGAATCTATCTTGGAGCTCTAAGTTTTCCTACTCTACCGTTCAACATTTGAGTCGAACTGGATCTGATCACTCTCCATTATTATTCTCCATCGTTGAGGCTAAGAAATCCGGGTGTAAGAGCTTTAAATTTCAAGATATGTGGATGACCAAACCAGATTTCTTCCAGATAGTTAAAGAGGTTCGGGCTTCTGAATTATTTGGCAATAGAATGAAGATTTTTGCGCAGAAGCTAATGAGGCTAAAGCAAGCTTTGAAGCAATGGAATGCTACTGAATTTTGGTTTCTTGCACTCTAACATTGCCGAAGCAGAGGATGACGTCTTAACTGCTGAGTATACATATGAAAATTCCCCTTCAGAGGAGGCGAGAACAGAATTAAATCTAACAAAAGCTAGGTTAACAATTCATCTTCGGCAAGAAGAAATCTTTTGGAGACAAAAAGCAAGAATCAAGTGGCTCAAAGAAGGGGAAGCTAATAAATCATACTTTCATGGAATATGTTCTGCTAGATGGAGTCACCTACGTATTGCTACAATTCAAGATTGTACTGGTCGAACACTTTATTTAGATGAGGATATCGAGCAGGAGGCCGTCGATGTTTTCCCCTCTCTTCTCACAGCGGATTCTACTGCTTCGACTTCTTATCAGTTCCAACCGATGCTGGAGCACATACCTTCCCTCATCTCCGAGAATGATAATAAAGAGTTATCAACGTTACTGACTAAGGATGAGGTTAAAAGTTCAGTTTTTTTCCTGAGTTTTGAAAGTGCCCCTGGTATTGATGGTTTTCTGGGTTCTTTCTTTAAGAAGTGTTGGGAAATAATTGCTGATGACCTCCATGCAGCGGTTTGTGACTTCTGGGCTGGCATTCCAATGCCTCAGAGCTTCACCAGCACTTTGATTGTCTTGATTCCTAAGCTACCATCGCCGTCTTCATTTGCAGACTTTCGCCCAATAAGTCTTTGCAATTTTACCAATAAAGTAATTACCAAGACTATTGCCAATTGATTAGCCAAGTATTTACCCCAGCTGATTTCTCCTAATCAAACTGGTTTTGTGAAGGGCCAAAACATTGTTGAGAATGTTCTACTTGCTACTGAAATAGTTTCTTCCATGGACCAGAAAGTGAGAGGCAGTAATATTGTAGTTAAATTCGACATGATGAAGGCCTTTGATAGGGTTTCTTGGAGATTCTTGCTTCAAATATCAGGTCGATTTGGATTCAACACTCATTTTCTGACTCTAATAACTAATTGTCTGGCTTACAATAAATTTTCTGTATTAGTTAATGGGAAACCTTGTGGATTTTTTCCCTCTTCAAGAGGGGTTAAACAAGGAGACCCTCTATCCCCTCCCTGTTTATTATTGCTGCTGAAGTTTTATCTGGGGGTCTTAACTACCTAATAGCTGCTAATCATATTTGAGTTTTCTCCTTGCCGAGGCAGTGTATGCCTATCTCTCAGCTAGCTTTGCAGATGACATTATTATATTCACTATTGGAGAGAAGAGAGGCCTCAGGAGACTCATGGGTTTCTTGAAAGATTATGAGTAGGTGTCGGGTAAAAAAATCAACTACGAAAAAACCTCCTTCTATGTCTCTACTCGGGCCTCGGAAAGGAGGAAGGAGGCTATAGCAGCGGTAACCAGTTTCTCTCTAAAATAGTTTCCTGTTATATATCTTGGGTGTCCAATTTTCAAAGGTGTTAAGAAAATTCTGTCTTTGCAGCCCTTGGTGGAAAAAGTTTCTGCTCGATTGCAGGGGTGGCAATGTAAGATTTTGAGTCTTGGAGGGAGGCTTGTCCTCATTAAGCATGTCCTCACAAGTATTCCCTTGTATCTATTGGCATCTCTTAGTCCGCCTAAGCGAGTTCTTTTGCAGCTTGAAAAGTTATTTGCTGAGTTCTTCTGGGGCTCCTCTTTGGAGGGGATGTGTAGACATTGGACATCTTGGGACAAATTGTGTAAGCCCGTTCAAGAGAATGGTTTCGAACTGATTTCCTTACATGCATATGAAAAGGCATTTGCATATAAGCTTTGGTGGTTCTTTCGAACTGTTAAATCTCTTTGGGCAATTTTTATTAGAGCAAAGTATTGCATTGATATTATTCATCTATCTGAAGTTTCTCTCCCAAGGTTGTGTTCGCATTCTTGGCTACGTGTGCTTAAGGTGAAGGATGAAGCTGAACAATATATTGGTCTCATCGCGGGTAGCGGCGAGTCAAATTTCTGGTGGGAAGATTGGACTCTAAAAGGGAAGCTTAAGGACTTTATTGAGATACAGGATCATCATCTCTCTGTCAAGCGCTACTTCAATAATATCTCCACAGGTTCGATTAGTTTGCCTCAACATCTAGTGCAACAGATTTCCTCATGTTTTGTACATTTAACTGAGGATAATGATCAGTTTATTTGGAAGCTCGAGCCTCATGGTAAATTCACGCTTTCCTCAGTATTAAATATTATTCAGTCGACTAGCCCCACTATCTTTTCAAGACAGTGTATCTGGAGTAAGGAATGCCCTTCTACTGTTTCTGTGCTTATGTGGCGATTGTTGAATGGTCATCTGCCTTGGATTGTTCTATGCAGAAATTGGGATTTCATTTAGCATCTAGGTGTTTTTGTGGGCTTGCTATATAAACTTTTGATCATCTTTTCTCCACATGTCCTTTTGCACATCATATTTGGACTTATTTCGGAGGGTACTTTGGGTTACTGCCTTCGGAAGGTTTATCACTTCGCTTACGATTGCAAACATGGTGGTTACAGAAGAGAACTCAGTCATTTCTCCTTCGACTTGTACCAGCCATTATCTATTGGGAGTTGTGGAAGTCTAGGAATACCTACCGCTTTGAAGCGACTATGGTGACTCTGTATCATTTGAAGCAATCTATTTTGGGTTATCTCCTTACATTAGCTTATGCAAAGGGCTTTGTCTCGGCTTTATCTATTTTTGGCATTCCTATGCATTCTTTCACTCTGGTAAAACATCGACAGCCACTTGTAGTGAAGTAGAAGCAAGATTATAATCTGGATCAAGTAATCTTGAATATTGATGGGGCTTCTAAGGGAAATCTGGGGATTTCATCAGTCGGAGGAGTTCTTAGAACATCCAACGGAAACTTTATTGCTGCTTTTTATTCCTCTATTGATATCCAAACTAATTTTGAGGCAGAGATGCAAGGATTGCTTTTGGATGTAAAGCTCTGTCTATCATTACAGTATTCTTATGTGGCAGTCCAAATAGATTCACTACTATTGCTTAACTCAGTTCTTGCTAAACATATACCTGCTTGGAGATTTAGGTATACTTTGTGTCATATTCTCTCACTCACCAAAGGCAAGAATTTTTCCTTTTCACATGTTTATCGAGAAGCTAATGTGGTTGCAGATGCCTTGGCCAATCAAGGGTATATCGACGCTGGTACTTCCTATATATATATATAATTTGGATCAACTGCCCCAAGCTGCCCGAGGACCTCTTATCCTAGACAAGCAAGGAGTGTCTAATCTATGGAGGCTATTTATATATTTTTTTTATCTTTCTGTTTTCTCTACAATTTGGTGTTCTTTTAGTTGTTCTTTCATTGTAAATTTATTACCTTTGTTAATGAACAAGTATGGGTCTATGCCAAACCCCCCGCCATTACAGGTGGTTTTTTTAAAAAATTAAGTTATTAAACATATATAGTACAAATAATTTTTTACATTTTAAACGGATATATTTATTTGCAACAATTGTGTGTTTTTTTTATAAAAAGACTCTTCAAATCTTATACATTAGAGACTCTTAAAAGATTTTGTTATATTAGCGACCTATTTAAAGAAGCTCAATAAATTGTCCGTTGGTCAGATACTCCAATATATAAATTGAAGATAGTTTCCCTAGAAACATCCACAGTCTACTTGAAAATATTAGTATTTTAGTCAGGAAGTGTCAAGTACAAGATTCTTCAATAGTATAGAAAATACTAATATATTAAATCAAGATTTTACTGATTCTTTTTTTGTTTGTTGCTGAATATCATTTGACGGATTAAAGCATTATACAATTGAATTGTTAGATAGACTCCGAGCAACCTTATGCTTATTTAATGATCAGTTTAAACTCAAATTTTTGTTGGATTTTTGTGTTTCACTCACCATTTATACTCCCTTCATATTCTTTCCTTATTTTGGGTGAGTTTATTGAAGATTTGGAGCACAATGAAGCAAGGAAGAAGATTCTGCACACTTAGAATGAAGAAAGAATATAAAAGTGAAAGAGCTAAAAGGAGGGTGAATTAGATCTTTGGCTAATTTTCAAATTCTTTTCCTGTTTAGCAAAACCTTTGCCTTAATAAAACTCTTCTTCAAATTCATAAACTCCAAGTTTATATGTGATTTAAAAAGAATGGTTGAGACAAGATGATCAAACAATAGAACCACAACCAATCAATCAATAACTAAGAACAAGTGATCGTAATAAATATTATAGTGGTTCGATCTCTCCAAGATCAACATCCACTACCTTGACTCCATACTCAATGATTTCAATCAATTCACTAAATGCTCAAGTCAAGAAATTACACAATAGGCTCGCCCTTCAATGGGTTTTACCACCAAAACCTCTTTTCAATCTAATAAACAAGGCTCACCCTTATCACAAAGGGTTTTATGTCACTAGACAACCTAGACCAATCTAATCAAGGACTCAACCTCACCAAAGGGTTTTATGTCACCTGACAACCATAACCTATCCAAAGGGTTTTATGTCACCTGATAACCATAACCTATCTAGTCACCGGCTCACCCTTCACAAGGGTTTTATGTCTCTTGACAACCTTGAATCAGTCACAACAAGAACGAAAAGATAGAGTTTGGATGTTACCAACGCTTCTTGGTGGATAAACACAATAGCTAGCACCACTTCATCTTTTGTCTTTAGAATCTTGAATTTCAACCTTTGAGCACAAGGTAATCTGAGAGCTTTTCAAATAATTTTGATGTAAAACAAGTTAGAACTTCTTAGATTTCAAAAGATTCAAGTTCTCAGCAAAAATTTGAAGTTTGTGGTTTTTATAGGGTCTAAAAATCAGCTCAAACGTTCAAAAAAGGCTATATCGTTCATTGGAACAATATTACTATTCACTAAAATTTGGACGACTAAATTTGACCCTCTGCATCCGAACTTGAATCCAAATTTCTCTGGAAAAATAGTACTACTGTTCACCAAAACAGTAGCACTGTTCACTGTTCATTGCAAATTCGGACGACTGAATTTGACCCTCTGCATCCAAATTTTGTATTGAAATTTCTCTAGAAAAAAGGTAGTTACTGTTCACGATGCAGGAAAATTTTGTTTGACCGAATCTTTTATCATGCACCCAAACTTGCATCCGAATTTTTCAAACTTTGTCAAAACATATTCCAATCAATTCAAACAATTTAGATAAGTTTAAGCATAGAGAAGTGCTTATGTCATATGCTAGTTGAAGATTATATTAACTGAAAAAGAATAATTGAAAATCAATTTTAAACACAATATAGCATAATGACATAAACATTGCTCAAAATGAGCCTACGGCCCAGCTAACCTCCATAAGCCTCCTTCCTTCCATCAAATTAGATGATATGGCATTTAAGCAAACATAAAAATACTTCTAAGAGAGGTTTCAAAGGTTAGAAATAGTTTTCAAAGCTCCCCCCTTAGATTGTGCTCATTTTTCAGAAATCATTTAAACTGTGGAACATGAGTCCAAACTGCAATAAATCCAACATAATGAATATTTAAAGTGAAATGAAGCTTTCCTAAGGTTGTTCAAACATAGTAGAAGAGATTAAAATAGATTTGGATCAATTTCAACAACAAAAGAGCACTTTTTGGTAACAAAATATAGATGCATCCGAATTTCAAGTCCAAACTAAAATTGATTGATTTTAAAAACGAAATTGACGGGGTAAGCTCAATCTAATCATCAAGTAATCCAAGTACAAAATAATGTAACTGAAGATGATATCACAGATGCAAGCTATTAACAGTTTTAGTAATTTGAGTAATTTTCCCTCTTTGGCATGGTTTGAAAATCATTTTAACAACTCATTTTTTTACATGTATATCATTTAAACAGCTCAAACAACATATATGTGCATGCAACACTAAATAGAACGCATCAACATTTCAACAGAACATATTTTTGAGCTTCTCCCCCTTGACATATGCATGGATTTTCATAAAATTCACATATTTTCTGTTCAACGCATGAATGAGCAATTCCACTGCTATTCCATATTTTCACATTTTTTCATAACATTTATTCTCCCCTTTATGTCATCAATCAAAGATGGGGTAAGTGTACTAGGACAAAAAAATTTAAACAAAAGAAGCTCTTAGCACAAGTATTTCACACATTGTTTTCACAAAAAACGTTATAATGACTAGAAAGGTGCAAGTAAATTTCAATGTTAAAGCATAACATGTGCATCAAGTCATAAGCTAAAATAAGTAACAAAATAGAGTTTAGGGGATAGAAAGGCTTAGTCTTGGATGCACTTCATGGTATTCACTCCAATTTTTATTTGTTGTGATGGCCATGTCTCCCATGATCTCTGTATGATGGGGTCCTTCATTTGCCGACTTCTTGTCCATGCAGTTTGGCTCTTGAAAAATTGCCAACTGAGAGGCTCTTAGGATTTGCTTCCTTTCAACCATATTTGTTTTCCTCCCTTGGCTGAAGGAAATTGTGATTTGTATTGACTTTTTTAAACTACCTTCGTCTCCTTCTTCTTGCTTGTCCTCTTGGACTTCACGTCTTTCTTCTTCATTCTCATGCTCTTCTTCCTCTTGTGGTGCTTCACTGCCTTCTCTTTCATCTTTGTCTTCTTCTTTAGCAACAAATTAATAGTCGTCTCTATTTTCGCTGTCATTACTATCATCCTTATTGCTGCCATCTCTATCCATATTATTTTCCTGATCTTCTTCATTTTTCTCTTCACTATCATCTTTCTCATCTTCTTTCTTTTCTTCTTCTTTGGATTTAGAGGAACTTGCACCATTTAAAATTACTTGAGAAATCTTTCTCAAGTCTTTTTCCATATTCTTGACTCTAGCTTCTAAACCATCAAATTTACCAAGAATCATTGAGCAAAGGACTCGAAGAATTTGTATATCTTCTCCATTTCCTTTATATGGTTGTTCAACGTCTCTTGAAACACCTTGGCAACTATGGTATCACCTCTAGTGGGATCATCAATTTCAACTTCTTTTCCATCATTAAAGGGTACCTCTTCAAATAGTCTTCTTTTTTTGGGGAGTTGCTCCCCCTCACTTGGTGACTCATGCCTCCTCTTGGACTTTCTTTCCCGGGCTTGAATTTCTTTTCATTCTCTTCGGATTCTTCTTCTTCTTCTTCACTTTCTTGTTCCTCATTTCTATCTTCAGCTTTTAATGGAGTTTCTCTTTTTTTCTTCCATACTCCATCTTCATCAAATGTCTACTGCATTCTCTTGAGAGAGTCATTTGTGTAGACTTCTCTACTCTTCATAGGTAAACCCGTAGCAGGCAGTTGCACTTGGAAATGCTTGAAAATTATTGTTAATAACCTTCCACATGGCAATGCCTTATGCGTAGTTCTTCTAGCTGCCATCATGTGCTTTAGTGCTATATATCTAAAATTCAATTTCTTCTCTTACCCATTGCAAGAAAAATTACAGCCTACATATTATCAATAGAAGATTGTGCCCAAAGTATGGTATAATCAAGGTAGTGAGCATGTGATGCAAACTTCTTCCACTAGCATAAAAAACTTTTATCTCTCTATCTCCTTTATAGCCCTAAGGCTTCTACCATTTGTATAGGCATTCTCAATCCTTTCATGTGAGTAAAACTCATTTATAAAACAATGTCCCCTGGAAGAATAATGCCTAAACCTAGCATCCTCAACATCACAAATTCTACAATGCATTATTAATCTAAAAGATCAATTTGTGATACTCTTGAAGAATACCACTGAATAGATTCATTACCAATTTTCTCAACTCTTTCTTTCTTAATATTTGCATAAACTTCATAAACAAGGAAGTGTAATAGCATTCATCAAACATAAGAAAACTAGTCCAGCTTATATCATTTGAAAATGACAGTATATTACCCATTTCGGATAGTTTGGTGACATCTCCTTTGTGGCTCGAATTTATCTTATGGTTCCTTTTTGTCCAATCACCAAATTTTGTAGCAGCCTTCACTATAACAAATATATCAAGCCTTGACATGCTTTGAGGAACATGAACCCTCCTTGGTTCATTGATCATTGGTTCTCCATCTCCTTATTTGGCATTTTACTTTCCTTTTCCCGTGCTAGGCTTCTTTGTCCTCACCATTGTGAATTTTAGAGAAAGGATGTGATTTTCAAAGAGTATTTAGCGTTTAGAAATGGGAATCAAGTGGGATTTGTGATTTAATAGTGAAGTTTGAGAAAAATTTGAGTTCGGATGAGGTTGGCTTAAGGGAAGTTTGGACATCCGAATGCTCTGTATGCATCCAACCCTACGTCCAAAATTCACATGAAGCTACACCACTTAAATACACTCATTAATTATTGAATTTTGAAATTTATGTGCTTCTTCTAAGATTTTCCAAATCTTTCTTTGGCCTAATGGCTTAGTAAAAATATCATCAATTTGTTCATTAGTGCAAACATACTTTAAACAAATATTACCCTTAGTAGCATGATCTCTAATAAGATGATATTTGATCTCTATATGTTTTTTCCAAGTTTTTGAATGGTACGATGGTCAAATTTATTGCATTAGTGTTATCACAGAACATAGCCACACATTTGAAATCTAAACCATAATCACATAGAGTATCAATAAGGTAATAGAGAATGTGTTTAACAGCAATCAAATGAAACTCTTTAGGAAAACATTGAAATCTAGCACACTAGCACGTGGCAAACATAATGTTGGGTCTACTTACTGTCAAATAGAGCTGACTACTCCTATTAAACTTTTTCATTCTTGTCAATCCTAGTTGATGAACTTACTGGAGTGCTTATACCTTAGCTTGATTCATAAAGGTGCCATCCTTGGTTTTCTCCAAGAAAGAAATTGAGTTTTCATATCATGCTCATTTCGAATTTACTTAGCATCAACATGGAAAATTCATCACAAAGTGAAGTATTAGAAGCACCAAAAATTGTATCACATATTTGGATGAGTAATAGATCATTGTTACAAGAGGTTTTAATAAAACGAGTTATGTCATATTTTCTAAAAAAACAAACTTTTGAAAGAAAAAAACTACTAACTCTTTCATTCCGAACTCTAGTAACTTGTTTTAGTCCATATAAGGCTTTTGACGGTTTGAAAACACAGTTAGAAAATTTTTCATGAGTGCAACCAGGAGGTTGCTTTACATACATTTCCTCATCAATAAATCCATTTGAGAAAGCACTTTTGACATCATTTGAAAGAGTTTGAAACCTACAAAAAATGCAAATGCCAAAAGCGTTCTAATTGATTTATATCTAGTAACCGAAGCTAAAGTCTCATTATAATCAATGCCCTCTTCTTGATTGAATCATGGGGCAATAAGTTTAGCCTCGTTTCTAGCTTCTTCTTAGAAATCATTTAGTTTATTTCTAAAAACTCATTTTGTACCAATAACGGGGTGTTCAAGGGTTTTAGGAACAAGTTTCCAAATTTTTTTCTTTCAAATTGACTTAATTCCTCTTGCATAGCAATAATCCAAAAATCATCATACAATGAAACATCAATACTTTTAGGCTCAATATGAGATAAAAGAATAAAGTTATCAATAAAGTACCACCTTGCTTTAATCCTTGGGAGACATCACTAATGATCTGCTCCTTAGGGTGGCCTCTTGAATATCATAAGTCCTTTGGGAACTCTTGGTCACCACTAGGTTGGCCATCTTGATCTTATTCAATCATTGCTTCCTTACTGGTATGGTTCTCCAAAGTTGGTGCTTGATAGTCATTTATAGATGTGCCTACATCATCTTCATCTCTTCTTTAGAAGTAAATGTAAGATTCATCAAAACTAACATGAATGGTTTCCTCATCATATAAGATTCTTTTTGTTATAAACTCTATAGGCATTTCTGTTAGAAGAATAGCCAAGAGATATACCTATATCCGGTTTTCTATCACATTTAAGAAAGTTATCACAAGCATTCAAGATAAGAGATTTATAACCAAACACTTTAAAATATGCAATTTAAGGAGTTCTGTAAAAGAGAACTTCAAAAAATGTTTTTCTTCAAAATGATCTTAATAGAATTATATTTATCATAGCATGGGGTGTTTACGACTTTGGCCCAAAAATGTTTTTGAAGAAGAATTTTCACAAAGCATAGACCTAGCCAATTTTTACAAGGTTTAACTTTTTCTTTTAGTAACACCATTTTGTTGTGTGGTTTTTGCAGCTAAAACAATTATGTGAAATTCAATTTTCATAACAAATTTTGTAAAGACTTGTTTGCGAAATTGATTGTTTGGATTAATTTTGATTGCTAATTGATTCAAGAATTGGGTTTTTCACTTGGAATTGAGAAAGGAACGGTGAAATAATCCATAACACAAACAATGGGGGTAATTTGGGTGACTAGAGATAGGAGCCTCAACACCTTATTGGTAATTAGAGAAGGGAATTCACAAATCTAAATGCATTCTTAGGTTAAATTAACTTGAACGAGATTTCAACTAATTAATTTAAGGATAGAGGGCTCTTGTCTAGAGATAGAGTGAGCCCTAATAGAAGAATTTCACCAGACATAAGAAGAACAAACTAATTAACGAAGGGATTTTTCTGTCACATAGTTAATTCTAGGGAAATTTTCCATTCAAGTATTATTTTTTCATTTAAACTTCCTCTAGCAACCAAGGTTAGTTAAGGTAAATTTAATTAGATAAGTTAGAACTTTTATTTCTAGAAATTTATTTTAATCAATTCTCACAATTGAATTGGTAGGCTAAACAATAATATAAGAGTGAGTAATAGTACTTGATCATCCCAAAGGATACGACATTTGATTTATTTGTTATTACACTAATAAAAAACGATAGATGCTCTTGTCTTGTGTCTGTGTGTTATTTGTTAAAGATTACGATAGGATTGTGTGTTGATTGTGATAGAGCGTTTAAGTTGAAATCTTAATATATGAGGTTCTTAAATATAATACTATATTGTTAATTTTCATGTTTAATAACAAAACAATATGAAGTAGATCTTTATATTTATAATGGTTACTATGTGGAGGAATTATTTATGGAAAGTTTCTTGGCACAAGGATTTCATGTGATGGGATTTGCCAAGGAGACCTTTATGGCATTAAGGAGGCTTTCTAGAAGTTGTCATTAATCGAGAAAACCTACATTATGGCAAGGAGAAGATATTTTGTATCTCCTAAAGATTATAGGATTTTGAGAATCTCATGGAAATCTATCTACACCAAATATCAGGAGATTGGTATCCTACTTTCGAGATTTCTGGCTATATTCTTGGGATATCAATATTGGAGAAAAAGAAGCTCAAGACTCTCTAGCAATTATAAAAAGAGCTTCAAGGCAAAGCAATTGAACTCTCAAGGCTTGAACAACTCATAAGCTCATGCGAATTTCTTGTATTATTCTCTCAGCACTCAAATTTCATCTAGACAGACATTTGTTCTTTGAACTCATGTTATGGAAGCTATATCTTAAGAGAGTTCAGTAGCACATTTTATTTTCTTATTATGCTGCTCATATATTAAAGTGTACTGTTTTCTGTTCAAGTGCTGGAAACTGAAGTTCAAAATATGTTGAAGTGCACTTGACCAGATTTTGTTCAAACCTGCTCACAAAGTAGAAGGGTGATGTGACTGATTGATATTCCACATTTGTGCTTCATATAATGATCATTTTTTAGCTTAAATTTCTATTAAATTTTGGTGTTTCAATCACCATTTACACTCCCTTTATCTCCTTTTTCTTTAGGTGAGTTTATTGAAGATTTGGAATTGAATGAAGTAAACAAGGAGATTTTACACAATGAAGAAAAGCAGAGAAATGCAGAGCAAAATAGCCTGGTAGAAAATTTTCAAATGGGATTTTAGCCTCTATAGAGATTTCAAATGCAAAGGTGATCTTCTATACATTTATATAGGACATTCTTAGGCTTTTAGACTGGTAAAATTTATGTCAATCCAAGTTCATTTGGCTGCCCTGCTTATGCTGTAAAGTCAACTGTCATGCATTGTGTTCCAGTTTTGACACATTGCGGTGATTCAAAGCTCTGTGGATATCTAAGATCACAATGTACAACGTTAACCTAGATCAGCCTATGCCATGCTCTAAATTCACCCAGAAGTCAAACCACTGTCACAGTCGTGCAGCAAAACACTGCACCAAAACTGGGAGTAAGCGGCGCCGTTTAGTCCAGACCAAGCGGCGCCATTTGTGTCTATCTGAGCCTGTTTTTCTGATGCTTTTCTTTCTCTTTTCGGCTGGATATATAAATAATATTTTAGGGAAAAAATAGGCAAATGGTTGGGAGTAGGAAGAAGGCTGAAAAAACACACAAAAACTCACTCAAATCCCATCCCAAATCTTCATCTTTGCAAGAGAAATCAAGAGATAAGATTGAATTCTTGAAAAAGGAGGACATCCACCTTGAAGATTCAAGACAAAAGCTGCAATTTTCTCAACACTACAGTGACGAATTTCAGCCTTAAAGAACAGGAGATTTCAACCATGAAAATGAGCAATTCTTCCTCTTTCTTTGTTGGTTTATGTTCATTGAATTTTAATATGTTGATGAACTAAATTCTTGAATACTTGGATGGTTATGAACCCTAGTTTTTATCTAAGTGAATGAATTGTTTCCTTGGTTGATTGAGTTTGAATTTCTTATGGATTGTTTGTGGGTTTGATTGGTTGAAATGATTGGGTGGATGATTGATTCAAAATCTGGAATTGGAATTGAGAAGTGAAGGGTGAAATAGACCATACACAAACAATGGGGATGATTTAGGTGACTAGAGATAGAAACCTCAACATCTTCTTGATACTTAGAGAAATCTATTTGGAAATTCATAAATCATAATGCATTCTTGGATTGAATTGGCTAGAAAGAGATTTCAACTAATTAATCTAAGAATAGAGAACTTTCTTCTAGAGATAGAGTGAATTTTAAGTGAAGAATTTCATCAAACATAAGAAGGGGGCAATTCATCAACCAAGGGACTTTCTATCACATAGGTAATTCTAGGGGGATTTTCCATCCAAGTATTGTTTTCTCCATTGAATTCTCTCTTGCAAGCAAGATTGGCTAAGTTGGTTTAATTAGTTAAGTTAAATTTCTTTTCCTAGTAGTTATTCCAACCATTTTCACAGACAAATTTGTTAGGCTAAATAATAGAGTAGAAAGTGAGTATTGTATTTAACTACCCCCGTGGATACGACATTTGAATTTACTTGCCATTGTAATGATAGGTGCACTTGCCCAGTTTTTGTGTACAAATTGTTAGAGATTGTAATAAACATTTAGTATACAGGCAATGCAAAACAATACAACAAGTTTTTGGCGCCGTTGTTGGGGAATAATTGGTCAATATTAGGAAAGCTCAAACTCTATTGATTTAGTCTTGTTACTAGTGTTAGTATTAATTTTGTTGTTTGTAATTTTGTTAGTTATTGGAGAATTGAAGTGTTTATTTTGTGTTTTTTTGTGTGGTTGTCTTGTTTTGGTGACAAAACCTTGGTTTGAATTTTTAGCTAGCATTTTTTTGTGTTGAATTTTTGTTTGTTTTTATACTTAAGGAATGAGCTTTTTGGATCATGATTTGTCACCACAACCCTGTCAAGTGATGATGTCTTATAACTTTTATGGAGATGGTTATCCAACCTATGAGTGCCAATCCGTGGGAACTTCCAATGCATGGTCAATGGAGCAAGTGAACTATCTCGGAGAAAGCAAACAATCCTACAATTCCTACTACAATACTTATAATTCAGGGTGGCACAATTATCCGAACTTCTCATGGAGCAATTAAGGGCACCAAACACAAATACATTCTCCTAGCTTCCAAACTTCATCAAGTTCCCGACCCCAAGTACTCCTTCCTTACCAATACCAACCTTCTCCACCTCCTCAACAATCAGTGAAATCTAGCCTTGAAGAGTTGATGACAAAGTTCATAGCAAATATTGAAACACAAGTTCAAACTCAAAAAGAATGTAACCAAAGAATTGAAGCATCCTTAAAGAACCAAGAGGCCACCCTTCATAACTTGGTGATTCTCTTTTCAGAAAGACAAGTTGGGACTCTCCCAAACTATACCGAGCCAAATCCTAGGGAATGGGCTGAAGCTACTAATTTGAGGAGTGAGATAGAATTGAAGGTCTCACAGTCTTACGTGCAAGAACTAGGAGAAGAAAAGATGGGTGAGAGACTACATGTTGAAGATGAACAAGAAGGAATTGAGAAAAATGAAGAACAGAAGAAAAAGCATGAAGACCCTTTGGAGATATCTTTGTCTCAAGATGAAGGATCAAAGAAGGAGCATCATGAAATTGGTGAAATCATGGCACATTTGGAGTCATCTCCAGTCATAACTAAAGAGGGGAGTTTGAGAAAATTGAGAGGGAAAAAGAGAGTAGAATGAAGTCTTCCACTGAGGATTCCCCAGAGCTAGAGTTGAAAAAGTTGCCGGATCATTTAGAGTATGTTTTCCTTGCGGATAATTCTAAGCTTTTTGTGATTATTGCAACCGATGTGCAAGAAGAGCAGAAAGAAGAGCTCATAAAGGTGTTAAAGAAGCATACAAAGGCAATGGCATGGAAGATTTCTGATATCAATGGTATGAGTCCTTCATTTTGTACCCACGACATATTAATGGATGAAGGCCTCAAACTAGTGGTGCAACCCGAAAGGTGGAATGACCAAAATCATATTTTCAAGCCGGGAGATCAAGTGTTATTGAATGACCCTCAATGGTTCACGAGTAAGTTTAAGTCTAAATGAACTTCCCCGTCTTTGGTAAGTAAAATACTTCCATATGAAGTTGTGAAAATCTATCATATAAAAAAGGGGATATTAATGGTAAGTAAACTTAGACTTAAACTTTATCATGTTGGAGTTAGAAAGAAGAGAAGATTTTCTCCACACTCCTATGACCCGGGGGGATAAATGATTTTCACCAACTTTGCTCTTCTCACTTGTAAATAATTTTATTTAATGTGGTTTTGAGTTTAAAAATTTTAATTTCCTTGAATTGTGAAGAGTTTAAAATGTGTTGTAATCAATTCTTTTGTTGTTGAATTTGTAGTTGATTTTGGCCAAAAAAAAAAGCTAAACGGCGCCGTTTAGACTAAACCAAACGGCGCCGATTCACTGTAGCATTCCAATCTAGTTCTACAGACTGGATTAAAATGGCGCCACTTGGTGTGCTCCAAGTGGCTCTATTTACTATTCATGGCCGTTTTACTGTTCATCATAAAAAATAAAAAAAAATTTCCTTCCCCAGTTTTTGTTGGTTCTTTCTTGCTTTCTTCTATGCTTACCATGTGTTTGATGAAATGCCACAATGAAACTTGTTAAATTTGTGATTTTCTTGACTAGTTTGCATTTCATTAGCTTATTATAGACTTCTTTTCTTTAATTTATTAGTTAGTTTATTTAATTTTGTTACTTAGCATGTTTAAGAGTTAATTAGCCTTTGTTTTAAATTTTAGTGATAATTGTTTTTCTTGTTTAGCAATTTGCAATTTTCACTTTTTTTGGTATATTACTTTTAACATTATTTGTGGCATTTGTGTTTTCGCATTGGAAAAGAAAGTGTTAGCCCTAAGGGCAAATTATGTAGGTTTGACTAGTTTTGATTAATGTCAAACATTGATATGGACTAATTCATATGTTACTTGTGTGATAAGATTGTTGGATTAAGAAGCAAAGAGTTATCATTGCATTGGAGCTAAAAGTACTAAGGACAACTCTAATATGCTCAAAGATCAAGAATATAGAGCATGTCCTATAGATAGAAGGCTTTCAAGACTCTAGTGTAGGTTTACAATTGCTTAATAGGTATATTCTTGTAAACCCTACACTTATTGTTGTGTGGAATCTATTGAATGCATAAGAGAGCACAAAACTTGTTTTCGAATCATAAATGGCTTTGAGTAAAATCTTAATGATCAAGTACTTTGGTAACAGTTTTTGAGTTCAAAAGATTTTATATGATTCATCTTTTGATATAAAATTATTTCAAACTTATTGAGATTGATTTTCAAATGTTTTGACAAAGTTTGATAAGTTCGGACGCAAGTTCGGACGAACAAACTGTGACATGGTTACTGTTTTTTCAGAGAAGTTCGGACGCAGAAGGCAAAGTTCGGACATCCGAACTTTCCTAGAAAACATGTCACAGTAATGTTCGAACGAAAGTTCGGATGTAGAAGAGCAAGGTCGGACGTTTTATAGCTGTTGAAACTAATTTTCAAAATCTAGAAAAGCTATAAACTTCAGATTTTTGATAACTTTTGAACACTTGAGAAATCTTAATATTCTAAAATTGTTTGAAATCCTGAGAGCTCTCCTTTGTCATGTTCTTTCAATTGATCATTCAAGATTCCAAAGACAACAAGGTGAAATGGTGCTAAATTGTGTAATCATCTACCAAGCAGTGGTAACATCTTATTCATTCTCTATTTTAATCCTATTTCTAGTTGCTCATTACAAGGTTTTCTTGTAAACATAAAATCCTTTAGGTAAGGGTGATCCTTGAAGTATTGATTCAAGGTTTTTTGTAGATATAAAATCGTTTGGTAGGGTGAACCTTATATGTAGAATTACTGAAGAGGTTGTTGATGTAAAACCATAGTGTGGTGAGCCTTTTGTGTAATTATTTGAACTTGAACATATAGTAGACTGGTTGAAATCTTTAGTGTAGACTCAAGGTAGTGGATGTAGATCTTGAAGAGATCGAACCATCATAAATTACTCGTGTTATTTGCTCTTCATTGTTGTTAGCCCTAAGGGCAAACCATGTAGTTTTGATTAACGACAAATATTGATGAGGACTAATATGCTTGTATGTTGTGTGATAGATTTTGTAAACTAAGAAGTATGAAGTCTCATTGCTTTGAAGCCAAAGTGCAAGAACAACTTCAGTAAAGCAAAGTTTGAAGTTTGAAGAAGGTTGTTCTTAAATGATATAAAGGCATTGAAGACTTGAAGTGTAGAGTGTATATACTTAGTAGGTAAATCTCTATGTAAACTCTACACTTGCATGTCTTGGTTATCATTGAATCCATAAGAGAGCATAAAATGAGTTTTATGATCTTAAAAGGCTTTGAATTAACTTTTTGATGAATGTGGTGTTGTGTCCTAAAGATTTTTAAATAAACTTTATATGATCAAAGGAATTTGATTTTTGATTTTTGTAGCAAAAGTTTGCTACTGTTCTTCCAGAGAAATTCGGAAGAAGATTCGGACGCATGAAGAAAAATTCGGTCGTCCGAATTTTGGCCTTCAGCATGGTCACTATTTTTCTAGAGAAATTAGGACGAAGATTCGGACGCAGCAGGCAAAATTCGGTCGTCCGAATTTCCTGAAAATAGTCGTTAACTAGTCGTTTTATAGCTGTTAAAACTGATTTTCAAATTCTATAAAAGCTATAAACGTGTAATCATTTGCAAGTTTTGAACTCTTGAAAACTTTAAGTATTCAATAGCATTAAGCAAACATTTCTTAAAGCTCTCTTATGTCTTGTGCATTCAATTGATCAATCCAAAGACATCAAAGTGTGAAGGTGCAACTTTGTGTAATATCTACCAACAAGTGGTAACATCTACACACTCATTTATTTATCAAATTGTGTTGTTCTACTAGCTCTAGCAAGGTTATCTTGATAACATAAAACCCTTTGGATAAGGGTGATCCTTGAAAGTGTGATTCGAGATTGTTTGAGATATAAAACCATTGTGTTTGGTGAGCCTTGTATTGTAAAAGTTACTAGAAGAGTTTGTGAGTGTAAAACCATAGTGTGGTGAGCCTCTCTTGTAATTTGTAAACCTAAGCAAATAGTAGATTGTTTGAAATCCTTAAGTGTGAGCTTAAGGTAGTGGACGTAGATCTTGAGGATCGAACCACTATAACTTGTTTGAGTTCTTTGCTATTGCTTTCTTCATTGCTTTGCTATAAATTGTATCTATTTTGCTTATATAATCTGTTCTTGGTTTAAATGCATAAAAGGTTTAATTTTGTAAAAATTAGCCATATACCTAATTCACCCCCTCTTAGGTATTTCAATTGGTATCAGAGCTAGAACTTCTTTGTGTGGTTTTACAACCTAGAAGACAAAGATCCTATGGCTATTATGTCAAACCTACCTTACCTAGAAGGATCCTCCACAGATATACCACCTTTGTTTGATAGAACAAATTACACTTTTTGAAAATCTAGAGTTAAAATTTATATTTGATCTATCAATTTTGATTTGTGAAACATAATTGAGAAAGGTCCTTCTGTCCAAATGAAAATGAGTGTTGATGGAATAACCTCAGAACCCAAGTCCACTGATGAATTTGATGAGCATGATTCTAAGAAAATGACTTTAAATTATCAGGCCATGAATATATTAAGCTGTGCTTTAGATGTCACTGAATACAATAGAGTTAGTGGATGTGATTCTGCTCATGACATGTGGAGATTACTCCAAATTACACATGAAGGTACTAATCAAGTTAAAGAACCCAAACTTGCTATGCTTGTTAGAGATTATGAATTGTTTACCATGAAACAAGGTGAAAATATTAGTGATATGGTTACAAGATTTACTAACATTTTTAATGGCTTGAAAGTTTATGGTAAAAGCTATACTATGGGAGAGCAAAACAGAAAGATTTTAGATGCTCTACCAAAATCTTGGCAGCCTAAGACACTTGCTATTGAGGAGTCCAAGGATTTGAAGACTCTTCAACTTGAAGAGCTCATTGGATCTCTACTGACCCATGAAATGAAGATGAAACGGCTAAATGACAAGAAGGATGAAGAAAAGGGAAGAAAAGGAGTGGTACTCAAGTCCTCAAATCACTTGAGTGAACAAGAACAGTCTTCAAGTGAAGAAGAAGGAGGAAACAGTGGAGAAGAAGAGATTGCAATGGCAGTGAGGAAGTTCAAAAGATTCTACAAAAATGAGTTTCTCAAGAAAGGAAGAAAACCAGTCAAGAAGAGTGGACAATCCTCATACTACAAACATCAATGCTTTGAATGAAAGAGCACAGAGCATCTTGTTGTTGACTATCCTAAACTGTTGGAAAAGGAAAGAGATAGCAAAAACAGAAAGAAATCTGTCAAGAAAGGAAAAGGATTAGCTGGAACGTGGGATCAACAAGAAAGCGGGGATGAAAGTGAAGAAAAGGCCAACATATGCTTTATGGCCATTGATGATGAGGTACAATCTTCACCTTCTTTTTCAAATGTATGTGATGATGATATTGATTCCAGTGATTTGATTGTAGAACTATATAAAGAATTGAAAAAGGCTTCAAAAAGAAATAAAGAAATGAAATTCAAAATCAAAGATTTATTCAATGAGAATTCAAAATTATGTGTTGAAAATGGTAAACTTCTTGAAACCATTAGTTGTCTTACCATTGAAAAAGAAGTTTTGAATACAACCATACAAAACATATCTTTTGAAAACAAAAAGCTTTGTGCTAGAATTATTTCTCTTGAATCAATGATAAAAGATCATGAGCTTTTAAAAAGGAAAGTTAATGATCTAACTTTATGCATTGAGAGATTTACAAATGG
The DNA here is from genome assembly GCA_030512225.1 of Rauvolfia tetraphylla. NCBI lineage: Eukaryota > Viridiplantae > Streptophyta > Magnoliopsida > Gentianales > Apocynaceae > Rauvolfia > Rauvolfia tetraphylla. Next base: position 2,659,443 of record JAJQKT010000053.1, read on the forward strand.
AAGAGAAAAATTAAATAAATTACTTGGTTATCAAAGATCTTCATTTGTAAAACATGGTCTTGGTTTTACACATGATTGCTTTGCTCCAAAAAAGAAAAAGTCTTTTGTTAAAGAATCTTCTCATTCTAGGTCACATATTTGTTGCACATATTGTGGCAAGCATGGACACAAGGTTTCTAGATGTTTTATAAAAAGAAAAATAGAAAATGGTGTCAAGACCATTTTGAAAGCCAAAGGAACTATTACTAACCCCCTTGGACCCAAGAAGATATGGGTACCAAAAATCACTCTTTCTAATTTGGTGTAGGTACAATTTGCCTCAAGATCAAATGCCACAAAATGGTTTCTTCACAGTGGCTGCTCAAGGCACATTACTGGAAATGCATCACTTGTTAGTGAGCTTCAAGCAACAAGTGAAGGTTTTGTCACATTTGGAGATAAGAAGAAAGGAAAAATACTTGGAATAGGTAACATTGGTAAAGGTTCTTTCCCTCTTATCAATCAAGTTTTACTTATTGAAGGTTTAAAGTATAATTTACTTAGTATTAGTCAATTATGTGACAATGGATGCAAAGTATAGTTTAAATGTGATACTTGTACTATTCTTGACAGTGGAAGTAACAAAACTATTTTTGTTGCTAAAAGCGTTGGTAATGTATATGTGATGTATCTTGATGAGCTTATTACTAATGATATTAAATGTCTTGCCATTTATGACAATGATGGATTTTTATGGCATAGAAGATTAGGACATGTGATCATGGATTTATTGAACAAACTTTCTACACAAGAGCTAGTTAGAGGACTACCAAAATTGCATTTTGATAAAAAAATCATATTTTTGATGCTTGTGAATATGGAAAACAATCAAAAACATCTTTTAAACCAAAGAAAATGGTTTCTACATCAAAACCTCTTGAACTAGTTCATATGGATTTATTTGGACCTATGAGGACTACTAGTCTTGGTGGTAAAAGATATGCTTATGTGATTGTTGATGATTTTTCAATATTTGCATGGGTAATCTTCTTAGCAAAAAAAGATGAAATGTTTTATGAATTTTCAAAACTTATCAAAAAGGTTCAAACTTCTCTTGATTGTAAACTGATTTCTATTAGAAGTGATAATGCAAGAGAATTTTGTAACCAAGATTTTACAAAATTTTGTGATGAGTATGGTATTACTCACATTTTTTCAGCTACCAAAACACCTCAACAAAATGGTGTTGTTGAGAGGAAAAACAGAACCTTACAAGAAATGGCTAGATCAATGCTTTGCGAAAACTCATTACCAAAATATTTTTGGGCTGAAAATGTAAATACATCTTGTTATGTCATGAATAGAGTTTTATTAAGACCTTTTATAAGAAAAACACCTTTTGAACTTCTATTTGATAAAACTTCATCAATTGTCTACTTTAAAGTTTTTGGTTGTAAGTGCTTCATCTTAAACACTAGTAACTATCTTGGTAAGTTTGGTAGAAAATCAGATGAAGGAATATTTATTGGTTATTCATCAAATAAAAAGGCATATAGAGTCTATAATAAAAGGACATTGTGTGTTGAACAAACTATTCATGTAACCTTTGATGAATCTAATATTTATCTTCAAAGAAGAAATGAAGATGATGCAGGCACCTCAATGGTTGAAATTCAAACTCAACACCAAGTACCCACAATGGAAGATCATGCCAAAGAAGAAGAAATAATGGAGCAAGAACAAGATGGTCAATCAAGCAATGATCAAGAACTTCCAAAGGATCTCACATATGCAAGAGGTCATCCTAAGGAGCAAATCATTGGTGATGTCTCCCAAGGAGTTAAAACAAGGCGGTACTTTATTGATAACTTTACCCTTTTATCTCATATTGAACCGGAAAATATTGATGATGCATTGTGTGATAATTTATGGATTATTGCTATGGAAGAAGAGTTAAATCAATTTGAGAGAAATAAGGTTTGGACTCTTGTTCCTAGACCTCATGATCATTCTGTCATTGGTACAAAGTGGGTTTTTAGAAGTAAGTTAAATGAACTAGGAGAAGTTGTTAGAAATAAAGCTAGACTTGTTGCTCAAGGTTTCAATCAAGAAATCAAGAAGAAGGCATTGATTATGATGAGACTTTTGCTCCAGTGGCCAGATTAGAATCTATAAGAATATTTTTGGCATTTGCTTGTTTTAAAGGTTTTAAACTATTTCAAATGGATGTCAAAAGTGTTTTACTAAATGGTTTTATTGAAGAAGAGGTTTATGTAGAACAACCTCCTGGTTTTATTCATGAAAAATTTCCAAATTATGTGTTTAAGTTAACCAAAGCTTTATATGGATTGAAACAAGCCCCAAGAGCTTGGTATGAAAGATTGAGTGGTTTTCTTCTTTCAAAAGGCTTTACAAAAGGAAAAGTGGACACAACTCTTTTTATAAAAACATCTTCTAAAAATGATATTTTACTTGTGCAAATTTATGTTGATGATATTATATTTGGTGCTACTAATACATCTCTCTGTGAAGATTTTGCCAAATCAATGCAAAATGAATTTGAGATGAGCATGATGGGAGAACTGAATTTCTTCCTTGGGCTGCAAATTAAACAAATCAAGGATGGAGTCTTCATCAATCAAGCAAAAGGAATAGGTACTCCAATGAGTTTATCAACTAAACTTGACAAAGATGAGAAAGGTAAAAATATTGATGAGAAATTATATAGAGGTATGATTGGAAGTTTACTATATCTCACATCTAGTAGACCAGATATTATGTTTGTTGTATGCTTGTGTGCTAGATTCCAATCATGTCCTAAAGAATCTCATCTAATTTCTGTCAAACGTATTTTTTGTTGTTTGATTGATACACATGACTATGGTCTTTGGTTTTCAAAAACTTTATCTTTTGAACTTATTGGATACTCTGATGATGACTATGATGGATGCAAAGTTGAACGTAAAAGTACAAGTGGTCATTGTCAATTTCATGGTAGTTGTCTTGTATCTTGGTTTAGTCAAAAGCAAGCTTGTGTGTCTTTATCCACTGCAGAAGCTGAATACATAGTTGCAGGTAGTTATTGTGCACAATTGTTATGGATGCAGCATACCTTACTTGATTATGGTCTTAAATTCAATTGTGTGCCTATACTATGTGATAATACTAGTGCTATCAATTTGAGCATAAATCCCATTCAACATTCTAGGACTAAGCATATAGAGATAAAACATCATTTCATTCATGATCATGTGATTAAGAAAGATATATGCTTAGAATATATAAATACAAATGATCAAATTGCTGACATATTTACAAAGCCTTTGGCTGAGGAAAGGTTCAATCATCTAAGAAGACTCTTACGAATTTCAAAATTCAATGACTAATGTGTGTGTTGAAGTTTTGATGAAAACAGGAAACTTTTGGATCAGATTTTAAGAGGCATTTACTAATAGAAGAGAGTTTAGATCTATAAAAGAGAGTAAAATCAAGAACTTGGATGTTAGAGGTAGAATATTGCATCATATGGTGACTAATATGATTGTTCCTAATTTTGGACATAAGTCATCAGTTGGAAATATGCATATGGTAATCATGTTAGCCTTGCATGAGCAGATGAGATTGAAATTTGGTTATATAGCCTTGAAATACATGATTACTGCAAGAAAAATAGTAACCAAGGCATTGCCATTTGGAAGGTTATTGACAAGAATCTTTAATCATTTTAAGATTAAACTTCCAGGAAGAGGGCAATATTTTAAGAGTGGGGAGATTTACACCAATGAAACTCTTAAGAGAAGGTAGTTTGTTCTTTATAAGGATAATGTATCGAAGACAAAAAGAGAAACCCCTCAAAAAAGAATAGGAAGAGAAGAAAAGACAAAAAGTGAAGAAGAGGAAGAAGAAGAAGATGAAGAAGAAACCCTTGCTAGAGAAATGAAGACAAAGAGAAAGCATGACATCTCAAGTGAGGGGGAGCAACCTCCAACAAAAAGGAGATTATTTGAAGAAAAAACTGGAATTGGTTCAAGTGGTAAAGAAGTAACTGAAGGTGACACTATAGTGGCCAAAGCATTCCAAGAAGCCTTGAACAATCATGTCAAGGAAATGGAGAAGATGTATAAGTTCTTTGAATCATTTGCTCCAATGGTTCTTGGAAAGTTAGATGGACTGGAGAGTAGGGTAAAGCACATTGAAGAAATCCTTATGAGAAATGCTTAAAGTGGTGAAGGACCCTCTAAGCCTCAAATTAGAAATGAGGAAGAAGGAGATAAGGAAGAAAAGAAAGGAGATCATAATGACAGTAATGATGAAGATGATGATCAAGGTGGAAATGAAGAGCCACAAGTAGCAGGAAGCCAAGTAGCTCAAGCTGAAATAGTCTCTCCATCAACAATCTCTTTCAGTCACGAAAGAGTGAAGCAGTTGGCCATCAAGAAAGGAGTGAGTCGAGCCTCTCCATCAACATCAGCATCACAAGACTAAGCTTTCTTTCCTTCTATTTCTATTTACTGCTTTTAAGTTGCTTATCTATACAAAATTTCTTTCTGTTATGTGTTATGTATTCTGAACTTGTTAAGTATTTTGCTGCATTTTATGTAATAGTGAAGCTCAATGATGAAATCTTAGTGATGAGAGCTTTCTTTATGTGTTAAATTGTTAATCTCATTTTGATTGATCCCATTTTTTTGAGTGATGACAAAAGGAGGAGAAAAATGAAATGATGATTCTGTGATGAACTTGAGATATTCTGTGCAAACTTAATTTTTTTTATGCATGTTTTGAAATTCGGATGCATCCATATTTTGTTGCCAAAATGTGCTCTTTTGTTGTTTAAATTGATTCAAACATATTTTAAACTCTTATACTATGTTTAAACAATCTTATGAAAGCACATTTTCAAAAATTGAAACTTTCATTTTAATTATCTTTAAGTTTGGACTTGACATGTAAGAATTCGGATGCATAGTATCTCAAGTCTAAATTTGTTGAAAAATGAGCAAAATCTATGGGGGAGCATTGTTAAACATTTACAACCTTTAAAACCTCTCCTAGAATTTTTTTTAAATGCTATATCTTCTATCCTAGTTGTTGGAAGAAAGGAGGTAAATGGAGGTTGGTTGGGTCATAGGCTCATATTGGGCCTTTTGTATGTCAATGTGCTAAATTGGTTATTTTCTATCATTGACATTAATACTTCTATGAACTAAATCATTTTAATCAATCACATTTTGCATCAAAGTTTGTCATCATCAAAAAGGGGGAGAGTGTTAGCCCTAAGGGCAAATCATGTAGTTTTGATTGATGAAAAATATTGATGAGGACTAATATGGTTGTATGTTGTGTGTTAGGTTTTGTAAACTAAGAAGTATGAAGTCTCATTGCTTTGAAGCCAAAGTGCAAGAACAACTTCAGTAAAGCAAAGTGATTGAAGTTTGAAGAAGGTTGTTCTTAAATGATCTAAAGGCATTGAAGACTTGAAGTGTAGAGTGTATATACTTAGTAGGTAAATATCTATGTAAACTCTACACTTGCATGTCTTGGTTATCATTGAATCCATAAGAGAGCATAAAATGAGTTTTATGATCTTAAAAGGCTTTGAATTAAATTTTTGATGAATATGGTGTTGTGTCCTAAAGATTTTTAAGTAAAATTTATATGATCAAAGGAATTTGATTTTTGGTTTTCAAACTTATATATGTCTAAATAAGTTTTCTATATATATCAAATGTTTTTCAAACTTTTTAAAGTTAAATCTCAAATGATTTTACAAAGTTTGAATATGCTTCCAAAAAAATTGGTCGTCCGAATTTTGTAGCAAAAGTTTGCTACTGTTCTTCCAGAGAAATTCGGAAGAAGATTCGGACGCATGAAGAAAAATTCGGTCGTCCGAATTTTGGCCTTCAGCATGATCACTGTTTTTCTAGAGAAATTAGGACGAAGATTCGGACGCAGCAGGCAAAATTCGGTCGTCCGAATTTCCTGAAAATAGCCGTTAACTAGCCGTTTTATAGCTGTTAAAACTGATTTTCAAATTATATAAAAGCTATAAACGTGTAATCTTTTGCAAGTTTTGAACTCTTGAAAACTCTAAGTATTCAATAGCATTAAGCAAACATTTCTTAAAGCTCTCTTATGTCTTGTGCATTCAATTGATCAATCCAAAGACATCAAAGTGTGAAGGTGCAACTTTGTGTAATATCTACCAACAAATGGTAACATCTACACACTCTCCTTTATTTATCAAATTGTGTTGTTCTACTAGCTCTAGCAAGGTTATCTTGATAACATAAAACCTTTTAGATAAGGGTGATCCTTGAAAGTGTAATTCAAGGTTGTTTGAGATATAAAACCATTGTGTTTGGTGAGCCTTGTACTGTAAAAGTTACTAGAAGAGGTTGTGAGTGTAAAACCATAGTGTGGTGAGCCTCTCTTGTAATTTGTAAACCTGAGCAAATAGTAGATTGTTTGAAATCCTTAAGTGTGAGCTTAAGGTAGTGGACGTAGTGAAAGACCTAAGAGTGGGGGTGAATTAGGTCTTTGGCTAATTATCAAAATCTTTTCCTTGTTTTGCAAATCCTTTGCCTTAATAAAAGCTCTTATTTAAATTCTCAAACTTCAAGTTATATGTGATTTGATGGTTAATACAGGATTATCAAACTATAAGATCATAACCAATCAATCATCAACTAAGCACAAATAATAATAATCACAAGTATGTAAACAAGTAAAGCAATAAGAAAATGAACACACGATTTATAGTGGTTCGATCTCTCGAAGATCTACATCCACTACCTTGAGTCCACAATTACATAAGAGGCTTACCACACAATGGTTTTACACTCACAACCTCTTTTAGTAATTATACAAACAAGGTTCACCCTTCCACAAGAATTTTATATCTAAAGACAACCTCAAGACTAATCTAATCCAAGGCTCACCCTCACACTGGTTTTACACTACAACCTTGATTAATCTAGTCTATGGCTCACCCTTACCAAAAGGATTTTATGCCACAAGATAACCTTGTATTGAGCAAGTAGAGAATAGAATTAAATGAAGAATAGATGAGTTTGGATGTTACCAACACTACTTGGTGGATGAATACAATTGCTTGCACCACTTCACCTTTGCCTTTGGAATCTTGAATTTACACCTTTGAGCACAAGTCAATTTGAGAGCTTTTCAAATTAATTTGATGTAAAACAAGTTAAAGATTATAAGATTTGTTAAGTTCAAAGTCCTCATAAAAAATCTGGAGTTTATGGCTTTTATAGAACTCAAAAATCAGTTTAAACAGCCATAAAATGGCTAGTAACAGCTAGTTTCAGAAAGTACTGTTCATATGACTAGTGGTACTGTTCATGTAAACGGTGGTACTGTTCATGCACTATTCACAAAATTCGGACGACTGAATTTTTCCAGCTGCGTCCGAATCTTCGTCCGAATTTCTCTGCAAAAATAGTCGGTACTGTTCATTTGAATATTGTTTACAATGCAGGGAAAATTCGGACGACCGAATTTTTATCCTGCGTCAGAACTTGCGTCCGAATTTGCATCCGAATTTTTCAAACTTTGTCAAAACATATTCATATCAATTCAAGCAACTTGAAAAGCATTTTAGCCTCAAAGGTAAGTTATTAAAGACCTTTTAAATGCAAAAACCATTGATGAAAACTTGATAATTCAGGTAAGTTCAAAACCATTGAAAACATTAAAATCAAGTTTTGTGCTCTCAATTGCAACTCATAGATTCCAAGGCTTAAGAGTGTAGGGTTTACAATGTTTACCTATTAACCACATGTTACCTACACTTCATGTGTTCAAAGCCTTTAATCATCTTGAACAAACTCTTCAACCTTCAATCACTTTGGCATATTTGAGTTGTTCTTGCATTGCTAGCTCCAAGGCAATGAGACTTGCTTCCTGCTCAATCTAAAAATCCTATCACAACATACAAGCATATTAGTCCTCATCAATATTTGTCATTAATCAAAACTACATGATTTGCCCTTAGGGCTAACACGTAGATATTGAGGATCGAACCACTATAAATTGTTTGAGTTCTTTGCTATTGCTTTCTTCATTGCTTTTCTATAAATTTTCTCTATTTTTCTTATATAATATGTTCTTGGTTTAAACGCATAAAAGATTTAATTTTGAAAAAATTAGCCAAATACCTAGTTCACCCCCTCCCTCTTAGGTATTTCAATTGTGTATTGCTTTGTTATTGTGTTCATCATATTTATATTGAAGTAATCAAATATAATCTTTCCAATCAAGTTTATAAAACAGAAAAAGGTTTCGAAAATTAGCCAAAGACCTAATTCACCCCCCTCTTAGGTCTTTCAATTGGTATCAGAGCAAGGGCTTCTTTGTGTGGTTTTACAACCTAGAAGCTAAGATCTTTTGGCTAATGTTTCAAACTTACCTTATTTGGAAGGTTCTTCTACAAATAGACCTCCTTTGTTTGATGGAACAAATTATACATTTCAAAAATCTAGAATTAAGATATATATTTGTTCTATTAACTTTGATTTGTAGAGTATTATTGAGAAAGATCCTTATGAACCAAAGAAAATGAGAGCTGATAGAGTTACTCAAGAGCCAAAGCCTATAGATGAATTTGATGAAGGTGACTCTAAGAAAATGACACTAAATTACCAAGCCATGAACATATTGAGATGTACATTGGATGTGAATGAGTATAATCGAGTTAGTGGATGCGACACCGCACATGATTTGTGGAGACTTCATCAGGTTACACATGAAGAAACAAATCAAGTAAATGAGTAAAAGCTTGCAATGCTTGTAAGAGATTATGAGCTATTCACCATGAAGCAAGTTGAGAATATTAGTGATATGTTCAGAAGATTTACTAACATCTCCAATGGTCTAAAAGCCTATGGGAAGAACTACTCAATTGGAGAACAAAATAGAAGAATTTTGGATGCACTACCAAAGTCTTAGCAACTGAAGACTCTTGCTATTGAGGAATCAAAAAATTTGAAAATTCTTCCACTTGAAGAGCTCATCGGATCTTTACTAACACATGAGATGAAGGTCAAGAGATTGAATGATATTGAAGATGAAGAGAAGGGAAGAAAGGGAGTTGTACTCAAAACCTCCAATCATCCCAGTGAACAAGAAAATTCATCAAGTGATGAAGATGAAAATAGTGAATGTGAGGAGATGGCAATGGCAGTAAGAAAATTCAAAAGAATCTATAAAAAGGAATTTCTCAAGAAAGGAAAAAGGCCAATCAAGAAAAGTGGACAGTCATCACCATTCAAACCTCGATGTTTTGAATGCAAGAGCACCGAACATCTCATTGCTGATTGTCCCAGAGTTTTGGAAAAGGAAAGAGACAGCAAACTCAAAAAGAAATCTCTCAAAAAGGGAAAAGGACTTGCTGGCACTTGTGATCAACAAGAGAGTGAAGAGGACAGTGAAGGAAAAGCCAATATATGCTTTATAGCAATAGATGATGAGGTACAATCTACTCTTTCAGTTTCAACTTATTGTGATGATGATATTGATCCTAGTGAATTACTTTTTGAAATGTATGAAGAACTAAGAAAGGCCTCAAAAAGGAATAAGGAAATGAAAATCAAAATTAATGATTTGTTAAATGAGAATTCAAAATTAGGTTGTGAAAATGGAAAACTTCTTGAATCTATTAAATGCCTAAATATTGAAAAGGAAATCTTAAATGTAGCTTTACAAAACTTATCTCATGAAAATAAAGATCTTTGTACAAAAGTCTTTTCTCTAGGAACAATGCTTAGTGATCATGAAAAGTTGAAAAAGAAAGTTGATGATCTTACATTATGCATTGAAAATTTTACAAAAGGAAAAGACAATCTTAACAAGCTTCTTGGATCTCAAAGATCTTCTTGCATGAAAAATGGTCTTGGTTACATGTATGAAAATAATGTTCCAAAATATAAAAATTTCTTTGTTAGAACTACTGCTAGTTCAATGCCTCATACTTGTTGTACATATTGTGGAAAACATGGACACAAAGTCTTGAAATGTTATGTGAAAAGACAAATAGAAAATGGTGTTAAAATCATTTAGAGAGTCAAAGAAATTGTCACTAACCCCATTGGACCCAAGAAAATGTGGGTACCAAAAGTCACTTTCTTAACTTTGGTGCAGGTTCGATTTTCTCCAAGATCAAGCACCACTAAATGGTTTCTTGATAGTGGCTGCTCAAGACACATGATGGGAAATGCCTTACTTATTAGTGAACTTCAAGCAACAAGTGAAGGTTTCGTCACTTTTGGTGATAAGAAGAAGGGAAGAAACTTGGAATCGGTAATATTGGTGGTAAATGTTCTTTCCCTCTTATGAAGCAAGTACTACTTATTGATGGTTTGAAATATAATTTGCTTAGTATTAGTCAATTATTTGATATTGGTTACAAAGTTGAGTTTAAATGTGACACTTGTACTATTCTTGATAGTGTAAGTGGCAAGACTATTTTTGTTGCCAATCGAGTTGGAAAAGTGTATGTACTATATCTTGATGAACTATGATATTAAATGTCTTGCCATTCATGATAATGATGGATATCTATGGCATAGAAGATTAGGTCATGTGAGTATGGACTTGTTGAACAAACTTTCATCACAAGAATTGGTTAGAGGACTGCCTAAAAAGAATTTTGACAAAACTCGTATTTGTGATGCTTGTCAATATGGAAAACAGTAAAAAACATCCTTTAAACCAAAGAAAATGGTCTCTACATCAAAACCTCTTGGACTTGTTCATATGGACTTGTTTGGACCAATGAGAACTACTAGTCTTGGTGGTAAAAGATATGCATATGTGATTGTTGATGATTTTTCAAGATTTACATGGGTGATCTTTCTAGCTCAAAAGGATGAAACTTTTCATGAATTTCTTAAGCTTTTGAAAAAGGTTCAAATTTCTCTTGAGTGAAAATTGATATATATTCGGAATGACAATGGAAGAGAATTTTGTAATCAAGATTTTACAAAATTTTGTGATAAATATGGTATTACACATAACTTTTCAGTTGCCAAAACACCTCAACAAAATGGTGTTGTTAAATGAAAAATAGAAATTTACAAGAGATGGCTAGATCAATGTTGTGTGAAAACTCTTTACCAAAATATTTTTGGGCTGAAGCTATAAACACTGCTTGTTATGTAATGAATAGAGTTCTTTTAAGACCTTTCCTACGAAAAACACCTTTTGAACTTCTATTTGGAAGTACTCTTTCAATTTTTAATTTTAAGGTATTTGGTTGCAAATGCTTTATCTTGAACACTCTTGACAACCTAGGAAAATTTGATAGAAAATCTGATGAAGGAATATTTCTTGGTTATTCATCAAATAAAAAGGCCTATAGAGTTTATAACACAAGATAATTATGTGTTGAGGAAACCATTCATGTGGCTTTTTATGAATCTAACATTTACCTTGAAAGAAGAAATGAAGATGATGCAGGTACCTCAATGATTGATAATCAAACTCATCATAGAGTACCAACTTTGGAAGAACATGTCAATGAAGAAGAAATAATAGAGCAAGAACAAGATGGCAAAACCAGTAGTGACCAAGAGCTTCCAAAAGATCTAAGATATGCAAGAGGCCATCCTAAGGAGAAAATCATCGGTGATGTATTCCAAGGAGTTAAAACAAGGCGGTATTTTATTGACAACTTTGCTCTTTTATATCATATTGAGCCTAAAAACATTTATGATGCCTTGTGTGATGATTTTTGGATTATTGCTATGCAAGAAGAGTAAATCAATTTGAAAGAAACAAAGTTTGGACTCTTGTTCCAAGACCTCTTGATCATTCCATAATTGGTACAAAATGGGTGTTTAGAAACAAATTAAATGAACAAGGAGAAGTTGTTAGAAATAAAGCTAGACTTGTTGCTCAAGGATTCAATCAAGAAGAAGGAATTGATTATGATGAGACTTTTGCTCCTGTAGCTAGAATTGAATCCATAAGAATACTTATGCCTGTTTTAAAGGTTTTAAACTATTTCAAATTGATTTCAAAAGTGCATTACTAAATGGTTTTATTGAAGATGAAGTTTATGTAGAACAACCACCTGGTTTTACTCATGAAAAGTTTCCCAACAATGTTTTCAAATTAACCAAAGCTTTATATGGGTTGAAATAATCTCCTAGAGCTTGGTATGAAAGATTGAGTGGAGATTTTCAAAAGGAAAAGTTGACACAAAATTATTTATAAAAACTTCTTGCACTAATGATCTCTTACTTGTGCATTATGTGGATGATATCATTTTTGGTGCTACTAATACATCTCTTTGTGATGAGTTCGCCAAATTAATGCAAAATGAATTTGAAATGAGCATGATGGGAGAACTTAATTTCTTTCTTGGACTACAAATTAAACAAATTAAGGATGGAGTCTTCATAAATCAAGCAAAGTATACTAAAGAGCTTTTGAAAAGGTTAGGAATGGATCAAGCAAAAGGGATAAGCACTCCAATGAGTTCATCAATCAAACTTGATAAAGATGAGAAAGGTAAAAATGTTGATGAAAAGGCATATAGAGGCATGATTGGAAGTTCACTTTATCTCACAGCAAGTAGACCAGATATTATGTTTGTTGTGTGCTTATGTGCTAGATTCCAATATTGTCCTAAAGAGTCTCATTTAATTTATGTTAAACGCATCTTTCGCTATTTGATTGATACACATGACTATGGCCTTTGGTTTTCAAAATCTTCATATTTTGATCTTGTTGGATATTCAAATGCTGATTTTGCCGGATGTAAAGTTGAGCGTAAAAGTAGTAGTGGTCATTGTCAATTTCTTGGTAGTTGTCTTGTGTCTTGGTATAGTAAAAAAAATCATGTGTGTCTTTCTCTACTGCTGTGGTTGAATATATTGCAGCTGGTAGTTGTTGTGCTCAAATATTATGGATGTAGCATACTCTACTTGATTATGGTCTTAAATTCAATTGTGTGCCTATACTATATTATAATACTAGTGCTATCAATTTAAGCATAAATATCATTCAACATTCTAGGACTAAGCATAGAGAGATTAAGCATCATTTTATTCGTAATCATGTTTCTAAATGAGAAATATGCTTGGACTATATGAATACAAATGATCAAATTGCTGATATATTTACCAAGCCTTTGGCTGAGGAAAGGTTTAGTTATCTAAGAAGGCTTTTAGGAATCTCAAAATTAAATTACTAATGTGTGTATTGAAGTTTGGAAAAAGCAGGGAAAATTCGGATGTACAATTTGGATGCATTGAGTGAAATTGGACCGTCCAAACTGAAATACCGAAGAGGGGGGTGAATTAGGTATTTGGCTAATTTTTGCAAACTTAAACCTTTTATGTGTTTAGACCAAGAACAAGTTATATAAGCTAATTTGAGATAATTGATAGCAAGGCAATGATGAAAGCAATAGCAAAGAACTCAAACAATTTATAGTGGTTCGATCCTCAAGATCTACATCCACTACCTTAAGCTCACACTTAAGGATTTCAATAAATCTACTAATTGCTCAGGTTTACAAATTACAAGAGAGGTTCACCAAACTATGGTTTTACACTCACAACCTCTTCTAGTAACTTTTACAATACAAGGCTCACCAAACACAATGGTTTATATCTTAAACAACCTTGAATCACACTTTCAAGGATCACCCTTATCTAAAGGATTTTACGTTATCAAGATAACCTTGCTAGAGCTAGTAGAACTACAAAATAAGATAAATAAATGAGAGTGTGTAGAAGTTACCACTTGATGGTAGATATTACACAAATTTGCACCTTCACACTTTGATGTCTTTTGGATTGATCAATTGAATGCACAAGACATAAGAGAGCTTAAGAAATGTTTGCTAAATGCTTTTGAATGCTTAGAATTTTCATGATTTCAAGTGTTACAAAAAAATTGCACGTTTATGGCTTTTATAGAATTTGAAAATCTGTTAAAACGTTCATAAACGGCTAGAAACGGCTAGTTTCAGAAAATTCGGACGACCGAATTTTTTGGCTGCGTCCGAATCTTCTTCCAAATTTCTCTGGATGAACAGTAACCATGCTGAAAACCAAAATTCGGACGATTGAATTTTTTTGCTGCGTCCGAATCTTCTTCCAAATTTTTCTGGAAGAACAGTGACCATGCTGAAGGCCAAAATTCGGACGACCGAATTTTTCTTCATGCGTCCGAATCTTCTTCCGAATTTTTCTGGAAGAATAGTAGTAAACTTTTACTACAAAATTCGGACGACCGAATTTTTTGGAAGCAATTTCAAACTTTGTAAAATTATTTGAGATATAACTTCAATGAGTTTGAAAAACATTTGATATGTATAGAAAACTTATTTAAACATATATAAGTTTGAAAAACAAGAACATATAAAGTTTACTAACATATTTCTTAAAAGATCCATTCAAAGCCTTTTAAGATCATAATATTCTTTTTATGCTCTCTTATGCATTCAATGATAACCAAGACATGGAAGTGTAGAGTTTACATAGAAATTTACCTACAAATTAAATGCACTCTACAGTTCAAGTCTTCAATGCCTTTTGATCATCTTAGAACAACATTCTTCAAACTTCAATTACTTTGCTTAACTGAAGTTGTTCATTGAACTTTTGCTTCAAAGCAATGAGACTTCATACTTCTCAGTTTACAGAACCTATCACACAATATTCAAACATATTAGTCCTCATCAATATTTGTCATTTATCAAAACTACATGATTTGCCCTTAGGGCTAACAATCTCTCCCTTTTTGATGATGAAAAACTTTGATGCAAAATGTGATGGATTTAAACAATGTAGTACAAAGAAGTATTGATGTCAATGATAGAAGATAACCAATTTAGCACATTGACATTCAAATGGCTCAATATGAGCCTATGACCCAACCAACCTCCATTTGCCTCCTTCCTTCCAAGAACTAGGATAGAAGATATAGCATTTAAGTATTAAGACAACTTCTAAGAGAGGTATTAAAGGTCAAAAAAGATTAACAATGCTCCCGCTTAGATTGTGCTCATTTTTCAACAAGTTTGGACTTGAGATGCTATGCATCCGAATTTTGACATATCAAGTCCGAATTGTAAAATAAGTGAAATGAAAGCTTCAAATTTTGAAAATAAGCTTTCCTAAGGTTGTTCAAACATAGTGTAAGAGATTAAAACAAGTTTGAATCAATTTGAACAACAATAGAGCACATTTTGGCAACAAAATATGCATGCATCCGAATTTCAGAACATGCATCCGAATTTTTTGATCTTGCATCCGAATTTTTAAATCTTAAGTTCAAACTGTAATAAATTCAATATAATGAATGTTTAATGTGAAATAAAGTGTTCCTAAGGTTGTTCAAACATAATGAAGGAGATTAAAACAAATTTGGATTACTTTGAACAAACAAGAGAGCATTTTTTGGCAACAAGATATAACTCATGCATTCAATTGTTTTCATAGAGTTTTCATAGAGTAACAATTCAAGCACATCCATTTACAGAAAACGGAAAACATGCATAGTATTATCCCAGAAAACATGCAAAATATTATCTCATACACATTTTGTCATCTCATTTCTTCTCCCCCTTTTGTCATCAATCAAAGATGGGGTCAATGAAAATGAGATTAACAATTTAACATATAAAGAAAGCTCTCATCACTGAGATTTCATCATTGAGCTTCACTATTACATAAAATGCAGGAAAAATACTTAAGAAGATTATAATATTAAATGCATAGCTAATAATGTAAATAACTTAAAAACAGTAAATAGAATGGAAGAAATGCTTAGTCTTGTGATGTTGATGAAGAGGCTTTGCTAATTCCTTTCTTGATGGCCAAGTGCTTCACTCTTCCATGGCTGAATGAGATGTGTGATGGTGAGACAATTTCAGCTTGAGCTACTTGGTTTCCTGCTTCTTGTGGTTCTTCATGTATATTTTCTTCTTCTTCTTCTTGTTCTGCCACTGTCTCATCATTTCCTCCTTGATCATCCCCATCACAACTGTCATCATCTTTGTTCTTCTTGTCTCCTTCTTTACCATCATCATCCTTATTTCTATCTTGAGGCCTAGAGGGTCATTCACCACTTTGAGTATTTCTCATTAGGATTTCCTCAATGTGTTTCACTCTACTCTCCAGTCCATCTAATTTTCCTAGAACCATTGGAGCAAATGATTCAAAGAACTTATACATCTTCTCCATTTCCTTGACTTGATTGTTCAAGGCTTCTTGGAATGCTTTGACAATTATGGTGTCACCTCTAGTTATTCCTTCACCACTTGACTTAACTTCAGTTTCTTCTTCAAATAATCTTCTTTTTGTTGGTGGTTGCTCCCCCTCACTTGAGGTATCATGCTTCCTCTTTGTTTTCATCTCTCTTGCAAGGGTCTTTTCTTCATCTTCTTCATCTTCATCCTCTTCTTCTCCCTCTTTTACACTTTCTATTTTTTCCTCTCTTCCTAATCTTTTTAGAGGGGATTCTTTTTTTGTCCTCCACACTCCATCATCATCAAGAATAAGCTGCATTCTCTTAAGAGATTCATCAGTGTATATTTCTCCACTTTTGAATGCTTGTCCTATTCCTGGAAGTTTAATCTTAAAATACTTAAAGATTCTTGTCAACAGCCTTCCAAATGGGAATGCCTTGGTTACTGTTTTTCTAGCAGTAATCATGTGTTTCAAGGCTATATGACCAAAGTTTAATCTCCTCTGTTCATGCAAGGCCAACATTAATACCATATGCATATTACCTACTGATGATTTATGTCCAAAGTTAGGAACAATCATAGTAGTCACCATACGATGCAATACTCTGCCTCTAGCGTCCAAGTTCTTGATTTCCCTCTCTTTTATAGATCTAAACTCTTTTCCATTGGTAAATGCTTCTTCAAATCTATCATAAGTAAAGAGTTCACGATCATAGCAATGCATGGAGGGTGCATAATATCTAGCCCCATTGTCACCTACTCCACAAATTCTGTTAATCAGGGCTTCACTAAATTCAATGTCAACTTGTGATACTCTAGATGAATACCATTGTATCCTATTATTCCCAACAGTCTCAATTCTTTCTTCCTTTAGATTTGCATAGAATTCATATATCAAAGTAGGATAAAAATCTTCATCAATAAACAACAAACTACTCCAGCCAACATCATTGAAACAAGAAAGAACAATATCCATGCTAGAGAGTTTATCAATATCCACCTTATATCCAGGAATAATCTTTCTGCAATTTTTATTCCATTCATCAAATTCATGAGTAGCTTTTATAGAGACAAATTGAGGAATTCGAATTCTTCGGGTTGATTGAGGATTGAATCTTCATTTCCTTCCTCAGCCTTTCCCTTGCCTTTCTCAACATTTGGCTTCTTTGTTCTCACCGTTGATATATTTCTGTTGAGAGGTTCTGGATTTTTGGTAAGAATTTAGGGTTAGAAGTTCAAAAATGAAGGCAGATCGGAATGAGAATGTGCGGTTTTGAAGGGATTTTGATTCCGACGTGAATGGGTATGAGAGGTTTTGAAAGGATGTAAAATTCGGAAGTTGTAATGTTTGGAAGAAACCGTTCGATTTTCATTTAAAGGGATGTATCCGTAAAATTCAGACGACCAAATTTTCAGGTCTGCGTCTGAATTTTTGGTCGAAACTTCTTGTCTCTTTAATTCAGAAAATTTGGTCGATCGAATTTTCTAATCCGCGTCTGAATTTTTGATAAAAAAAATCTCGGTTTTCATCACAACATTAACACACACATTAGTCATTGAATTTTGAAATTCCTAAGAGTCTTCTTAGGTGATTAAACCTTTCCTCAGACAAAGGCTTTGTAAATATGTCAGCAATTTGATCATTTGTATTTACATATTCTAAGCATATATCTTTCTTAATCACATGATCACGAATGAAATGATGTTTTATCTCTATATGCCTAGTCCTAGAATGTTGAATGGGATTTATGCTCAAATTGATAGCACTAGTATTATCACATAGTATAGGCACACAATTGAATTTAAGACCATAATCAAGTAAGGTATGTTGCATCCATAATAATTGTGCACAACAACTTCATGCAGCTATGTATTCAGCTTCTGCTGTGGATAAAGATACACAAGCCTGCTTTTTACTAAACCAAGATACTAGACAACTACCAAGAAATTGACAATGACCACTTGTACTTTTATGTTCAACTTTGCATCCAGCATAGTCAGCATCAGAGTATCCAATAAGTTCAAAAGATGAAGTTTTAGAAAACCAAAGACCATAGTCATGTGTATCAATCAAATAATGAAATATTCGTTTGACAGAAATTAGATGAGATTCTTTAGGACACGATTGGAATCTAGCACACAAGCATACATCAAACATAATATCTGGTCTACTAGTAGTGATATAGAGTAAACTTCCAATCATACCTCTATACAATTTTTCATCAATGTTTTTACCTTTCTCATCTTTGTCAAGTTTAATTGATGAACTCATTGGGGTACCTAGTCCTTTTGCTTGATCCATTCCAAATCTTTTTAGTAGCTCTTTGGTATACTTTGCTTGATTGATGAAGACTCCATCCTTGACTTGTTTAATTTGTAGTCCAAGGAAGAAATTTAATTCTCCCATCATGCTCATCTCAAATTCAGTTTGCATTGATTTGGCAAAATCTTCACAAAGAGATGTATTAGTAGCACCAAATATGATATCATCAACATAAATTTGCACAAGTAAAATATCATTTTTAGAAGATGTTTTTATAAAAAGAGTTGTGTCCACTTTTCCTTTTGTAAAGCCTTTTGAAAGAAGAAATCCACTCAATCTTTCATACCAAGCTCTTGGAGCTTGTTTCAATCCATATAGAGCTTTGGTTAGCTTATACACATAATTTGGAAATTTTTCATGAATAAAACCAGGAATTATTCTACATAAATCTCTTCTTCAATAAAATCATTTAGAAAAGCACTTTTGACATCCATTTGAAACAGTTTAAAACCTTTAAAACAAGTAAATGCCAAAAGTATTCTTATAGATTCTAATCTGGCCACAGGAGCAAAAGTCTCATCATAGTCAATGCCTTCTTCTTGGTTGAAACCTTGAGCAACAAGTCTAGCTTTTTTTTTTAACAACTTCTCCTAGTTCATTTAACTTATTTCTAAAAACCCACTTTGTACCAATAACAAAATGATCATGAGGTCTAGGAACAAGAGTCCAAACTTTATTTATCTCAAATTGATTTAACTCTTCTTCCATAGAAATAATCCAGAAATTATCACATAATGCATCATCAATATTTTTTGGTTCAATATGAGATAAAAGAGCAAAGTTATCAATAAAGTACCGCCTTGTTTTAACTCTTTGGGAAACATCACCAATGATTTGCTCCTTAGGATGGCCTTTTGCATATGTGATATCCTTTGGAAGTTCTTGATCATTGCTTAATTGACCATCTTGTTCTTGCTCCATATTTCTTCTTCTTTGGCATGATCTTCCATTGTGGGTGTTTGGTGTTGAGTATGATTTTCAAGCATTGATGTGCCTGCATCATCTTGATTTCCTCTTTGAAGATAAATGTTAGATTCATCAAAGGTTACGTGAATAGTTTCTTCAACACACAATGTCCTTTTATTATAGACTCTATATGCCTTTTTATTTGATGAATAACCAAGAAATATTCCTTCTTCTGATTTTCTATCAAACTTACCAAGATAGTTGCTAGTGTTTAAAATGAAGCACTTACAACCAAAAACTTTGAAATAGACAATTGATGGAGTTTTATCAAATAAAAGTTCAAAAGGTGTCTTTCTTATAAAAGGTCTTAGTAGAACTCTGTTCATGATATAACAAGCTGTATTTACAGTTTCATCTCAAAAATACTTTGGTAATGAATTTTCACAAAGCATTGATCTAGCCATTTCTTGTAAGGTTCTGTTTTTCCTCTCAACAACACCATTTTGTTGAGGTGTTTTGGCAACTAAAAAATTGTGAGTAATACCATACTCATCACAAAATTTTGTAAAATCTTGATTACAGAATTCTCTTCCATTATCACTTCTAATAGAAATCAGTTTGCAATCAAGAGAGGTTTGAACCTTTTTGAAGAGTTTTAAAAATTCTTAAAATGTTTCATCTTAACAACACCATTTTGTTGAGGTGTTTTGGCAACTGAAAAATTGTGAGTAATACCATACTCATCACAAAATTTTGTAAAATCTTGATTACAGAATTCTCTTCCATTATCACTTCTAATAGAAATCAGTTTGCAATCAAGAGAGGTTTGAACCTTTTTGAAGAGTTTTGAAAATTCTTAAAATGTTTCATCTTTTTGTGCTAAGAAGATTACCCATGTAAATCTTGAAAATCCATCAACAATCACATAAGCATAGCTTTTACCACCAAGACTAGTAGTCCTCATAGGTCCAAATAAATCCATGTGAACTAGTTCAAGCGGTTTTGAGGTAGAAACCATTTTCTTTGGTTTAAAAGATGTTTTTGATTGTTTTCCATATTGACAAGCATCACAAAGATGAGTTTTATCAAAATGCAATTTAGGTAATCCTCTTACTAGCTCTTGTGTAGAAAGTTTGTTTAGTAAATCCATGCTTACATGTCCTATTCTTCTATGCCATAAAAATCCATCATTGTCATGAATGGCAAGACATTTAATATCATTAGTAATAAGCTCATCAAGATACAACACATATACATTACCAACTCTTTTAGCAACAAAGATAGTTTTGTTACTTGCATTGTCAAGAATAGTACAAGTATCACATTTAAACTCTACTTTGCACCCATTGTCACATAATTGAGTAATACTCAGTAAATTATACTTTAAACCTTCAATAAGTAATACTTTCTTGATAAGAGGGAAATAACCTTTACCAATGTTACCTATTCCAAGTATTTTCCCTTTCTTCTTATCTCCAAATGTGACAAAACCTTCACTTGTAGTTTGAAGTTCACTAACAAGTGATGCATTTTCAGTCATATGCCTTGAACAGCCACTGTCAAGGAACCATTTTGTGGCACTTGATCTTGAAGCAAATTGTACCTACACCAAATTAGAAAGAGTGATTTTTGGTACCCATATTTTCTTGGGTCCAAGGGGGTTAGTAAAAGTTTCTTTGACTTTCCAAATGGTCTTAACACTATTTTCTATTTTTCTTTAATAAAACATCTAGAGACCTTGTGTCCATGCTTGCCACAATATGTGCAACAAATATGTGATCTAGAATGATAAGATTCTTTAACAAAAGACTTTATCTGTTTTGGAGCAGAATAATCATGGGCAAAACCAAGACCATGTTTTACAAATGAAGATCTTTGATAACCAAGTAATTTATTTAAATTTTCTCTTCCATTTGTAAATCTCTCAATGCATAAAGTTAGATCATTAACTTTCCTTTTTAGAAGCTCATGATCTTTTATCATTGATTCAAGAGAAATAATTCTAGCACAAAGCTTTTTGTTTTCAAAAGATATGTTTTGTATAGTTGTATTCAAAACCTCTTTTTCAATAGTAATACAACTAATCGTTTCAAGAAGTTTTCCATTTTCAACACATAATTTTGAATTTTCATTAGATAAATCATTGATTTTGAGTTTCATATCTCTATTTCTTTTTGAAGCCTTTTTTAATTCTTCATATAACTCAACAATCAGATCACTGGAATCAATATCATCATCATATACATTTGAAATAGAGGGTGAAGATTGTACCTCATCATCAATGGCCATAAAGCATATGTTGGCCTTTCCTTCACTTTCATCCCCACTTTCTTGTTGATCCCATGTTCCAGCTAATCCTTTTCCTTTCTTGACAGATTTCTTTTTGTTTTTACTTTCTCTTTCCTTTTCCAAAGCTTTAGGATAGTCAGCAACAAGATGCTCTGTGCTCTTGCATTCAAAACATTGAGAAACTCCTTTTTGTAGAATCTTTTAAACTTCCTTACTGCCATTGCAATCTCTTCTTCTCCACTGTTTCCTCCTTCTTCTTCACTTGAAGACTGTTCTTGTTCACTCAAGTGATTTGAAGACTTGAGTACCACTCCTTTTCTTCCCTTTTCTTCATCCTCCTTGTCATTTAGCCGTTTCATCTTCATTTCATGAGTCAGTAGAGATCCAATGAGCTCTTCAAGTGGAAGAGTCTTCAAATCCTTGGATTTCTCAATAGCAAGTGTTTTAGGCATCCAGGATTTTGGTAGAGCATCTAAAATCTTTCTGTTTTGCTCTCCCATAGTATAGCCTTTACCATAAGCTTTTAAGCCATTAAAAATGTTAGTGAATCTTGTAAACATATCACTAATATTTTCACCTTGTTTCATGGTAAACAGTTCATAGTCTCTAACTAGCATAGCAAGTTTAGAATCTTTAACTTGATTAGTACCTTCATGTGTAATTTGGAGTAATCTCCACATGTCATGAGCAGAATCACATCCACTAACTCTATTGTATTCAGTAACATCTAAAGCACAACTTAATATATTCATGGCTTGATAATTTAAATTCATTTTCTTAGAATCACGCTCATCAAATTCATCAGTGAGCTTGGGTACTGAGGTTATTCCATCAGCACTCGTTTTCATTGGGACATAAGGACCTTTCTCAATTATGTTTCACAAATCAAAATTAATAGAACAAATATAAATTTTAACTCTAGATTTCCAGAAAGTGTAATTTGTTCCATTAAACAAAGGTGGTCTATTTGTGGAGGATCCTTCTAGGTAAGGTAGGTTTGACATATTAGCCATAGGATCTTTGTCTTCCAGGTTGTTAAGCCACACAAAGAAGTTCTAGCTTTGATACCAATTGAAATACCTAAGAGGGGGTGAATTAGGTATTTGGCTAATTTTCGCAAACTTAAACCTTTTATGCGTTTAGACCAAGAACAAGTTATATAAGCTAATTTGAGATAATTGATAGCAAGACAATGATGAAAGCAATAGTAAAGAACTCAAACAATTTATAGTGGTTCGATCCTCAAGATCTACATCCACTACCTTAAGCTCACACTTAAGGATTTCGACAAATCTACTAATTGCTCAGGTTTACAAATTACAAGAGAGGTTCACCAAACTATGGTCTTACACTCACAACCTCTTCTAGTAACTTTTACAACACAGGGCTCACCAAACACAGTGGTTTTATATCTTAAACAACCTTGAATCACACTTTCAAGGATCACCCTTATCTAAAGGATTTTATGTTATCAAGATAACCTGGCTAGAGCTAGTATAACTACACAATAAGATAAATAAATGAGAGTGTGTAGAAGTTACCACTTGATGGTAGATATTACACAAATTTGCACCTTCACATTTGATGTCTTTTGGATTGATCAATTGAATGCACAAGACATAAGAGAGCTTAAGAAATGTTTGCTAAATACTTTTGAATGCTTAGAGCTTTCAAGATTTGAAGTGTTACAAAAAATTGCACGTTTATGGATTTTATAGAATTTGAAAATCTGTTAAAACGTTCATAAAAAGGCTAGAAACGGCTAGGTTCAGAAAATTCGGATGACCGAATTTTTTTGCTGCGTCCGAATTTCTTCCGAATTTTTCTGGAAGAACAGTGACCATGCTGAAGGCCAAAATTCGAACGACCAAATTTTTCTTCATGCGTCCGAATCTTCTTCCGAATTTCTCTGGAAGAATAGTAGCAAACTTTTGCTACAAAATTCGGACGACCGAATTTTTTGGAAGCAATTTCAAACTTTGTAAAATCATTTGAGATATAACTTCAATGAGTTTGAAAAACATTTGATATGTATAGAAAACTTATTTAAACATATATAAGTTTGAAAAACAAGAACATATAAAGTTTACTAACATATTTCTTAAAAGATTCATTCAAAGCCTTTTAAGATCATAAGATTCTTTTTATGCTCTCTTATGCATTCAATGATAACCAAGACATGCAAGTGTGTAGTTTACATAGAAATTTACCTACAAATTAAATGCACTCTACACTTCAAGTCTTCAATGCCTTTTGATCATCTTAGAACAACATTCTTCAAACTTCAATTACTTTGCTTAACTGAAGTTGTTCATTGAACTTTTGCTTCAAAGCAATGAGACTTCATACTTCTCAGTTTACAGAACCTATCACACAATATTCAAACATATTAGTCCTCATAAATATTTGTCATTTATCAAAACTACATGATTTGCCCTTAGGGCTAACACAAACTTTCTCCAGAAAATTCTTGACAGAAAGATTCAGAGGCATGTTCAGACGCATGATAGAAAGTTCGGACCTCAGAACTTTCTAAAACTGAAGAAATAGAGAAGTTCGGACGCAAGTTCGGATGCAGACCTGAAAATTTGGTCTTCCGAACTTTGTGATTATAGCGGTTTTAAAGAAATCGAACAGCCGTTACTCACAATATATATCATCCGAACTCTCTCTCTTTTCAAATTCCACCCTACCCACTTGCGTCCAAACCCAAATCTCTCTGCAATTTCACCATTTTCACATCAAACTATTTGGATTTTTAAGTTCCTAGCCCTAAACACTCCTCAGAATTCACTGCATTTCGAATAGAAAAACATCATGATGAGAACTAAGAGAGCAAATGTTGAGAAAGAAAAAGGGAAAGCAAAGGAAGGAGATGGAAGACTGATTCTCAGCGAACCTAGAAGAATCAGAGTTCCTCAATCACCATCTGGAGCAGACAGATTTGTCTCCATCAAAGCTGCATTAGAATTTGAAGAATGAAGCAAGAAAAACAGAAAGATTATTCCTGGAAACAAAGTGGACATAGACAAACTCTCTAATATGGGTAACGTTTTGTCTTTATTTAGTGATATTGGTTGGAGCAATTTGCTAATCATTGATCAAGAAATTTATCCTTCTCTCATATGTGAGTTTTATTCAAATCTTAAAGAAGAAAGAATTGAACAAGAGGGGGATAATGTAATTCAATGGTATTCTTCTAGAGTGTCTCAAGTAGACTTTGAATTTAATGATGCCTTAAATGGAGTAAGTGATAGTGGAGCAAGGTATTTTTCCTTGGGACAACACTGTTATATCTGTGAGCTATTTACCAATGAAAGATTTGAAGAGGCTTTCACAAATGGTAGACTTTCACATTTTTGCTAAGATTTGAAGAGGCTTTCACAAATGGTAGACTTTCACATTTTTGCTAAGGCATTCCAAGAAGCCTTGAACAACCACATCAAGGAAATTGAGAAAATGTATAAATTCTTTGAAACTTTTGCTCCTATGGTTCTTGGAAAATTAGATGGTTTAGAAAATAGGGTGAAACACATAGAGGACATTTTGATGAAAAATGCTCAAAGTGGTGAAGGACCCTCTAAAACTCAAGAAAAAGAAGAAACAGAAGATGATACGGGAGATGAAGAAGACAAGAACAAGGAAGAAGATAAAGATGATGACAGTGATAATGATGATGATAGTAATGATGATGACCAAGGGAATGACCGTGAGCAAGCTGTAATTAGCCAAGAAGGGATCCTAATTGCAAGAGATGAAGTGATAACTCCCTCCAACCCAACATTCAACCAAGGAAGAGTCAAGCATGTAGCAGTCAAGAAGGGATCAAGAAAGGACTCTACATCAACATCACAAGACTGAGCATCTCTTTAATCTTATCTCTATTTACTACTTTTATTTACTGCTGTTGAACTATTTATAAGCCTGGTTTAGACAATTTCTCTGTTTTCTTCTTTAAATTCTGAACTTACTAGTAATATTACTATTTTATTACTCTCTGTAATAGTTGTGTGAAGCTCAATGATGAAACCTTAGTGTTGAGAGTTTCTTTTGTTAATGATACTTTGATCACCCCAAGCTTAATTGATGCGATAAAAGGGGAGAAGAAGTTGACTTACAAAAATATGATAAACTGTTAGTTACTATTTTTGTTGGCCCTAGTTCATTATCCCGTCTTTGAGTGATGACAAAAGGGGGAGAAAGAATGATGACAAAATGTGCTAAAAATGTGCTATGTAGCATGTGCAAGCTGTGAATTATGTGTAAACTATGTTATATTTCACATTTAGTTGTTTATTTTGTTTGCATTTGAAATTTAATTTGAAATTGGTTGTATTTTGAGATTTTGAAATATTGTTGAGTTGAGATTTTGAAATCTTGATCTTGTTTCTTGACTTGACTTATGATTTTAAGTTACTTCATGAAAACAATTGAATATAAGAGTTTTGTGATTTTGCAAAGCTAAATTGAGTGCTATTGTGGCTATACATATTTGAGTACTTCTATAGTTCATTTGAAAATGAAAAATTACCTTTTCAAACTTGCTACCAAAAGTTCAGAATTGAAGTTCGGATGCATCCAAACTTTCTTGCCAAAAAGGCTTTTCTGTTGTTCAAATTATTTGAAAACTATCTCAATCTTTCCTATCATATTTGAAAAACCGTAGGAAAACTTATTTTCAAAAATTGCAGCCTTCATCTCATATATTTTAAAGTTCGGACTTGGAATTTCAAAATTCGGATGCACGTTCTAAAATTCGGATGCATCCATATTTTGTTGCCAAAAAGTGCTCTTTTGTTGTTCAAATTTTTAATCTCTTCTAATGTGTTTGAACAACCTTAGGAAAGCTTTATTTCACTTAAAACATTCATTATGTTGGATTTATTGCAGTTTGGACGAATAGTCTTTAGTTCAAATATTTTCTGAAAAATGAGCACAATCTAAAGGGGAGCGTTGTTAATCTTTTCTGACCATTAATACCTCTCTTAGAAGTTTCCTTAATGCTTAAATGTTATATCTTCTATTCTAGTTGTTGGAAGGAGGGAGGTTAATGGAGGTTGGTTGGGTCATAGGCTCATATTGAGTAATTTGAATGTCAAAGTGCTAAATTGGTTATTATTTATCATTGACATCAATGCTTCTTTATACTACATTGTTTAAACCCATCACATTTTGCATAAAGTTTGTTATCATCAAAAAAGGGAGATTGTTAGCCCTAAGGGCAAATCATGTAGGTCTGATTAGTTTTGATTAATGACAGACATTGATATGGACTAATTCATATGTTACTTGTGTGATAAGATTGTTGGATTAAGAAGCAAAGAGTTATCATTGCCTTGGAGCTAAAAGTACTAAGGACAACTCTAATATGCTCAAAGATCAAGAATATAGAGCATGTCCAATGGATAGAAGGCTTTCAAGACTCTAGTGTAGGTTTACAATTGCTTAATATGTATATTCTTGTAAACCCTACACTTGTTGTTGTGTGGAATCTATTGAATGCATAAGAGAGCACAAAACTTGTTTTTGAATCATAAATGGCTTTGAATAAAATCTTAATGATCAAGTGCTTTGGTAACGGTTTTTGAGTTCAAAAGATTTTATATGATTTATCTTTTGATATAAAATAATTTCAAAATTATTGAGATTGATTTTCAAATGTTTTGACAAAGTTTGATAAGTTCGGACGCAAGTTCAGACGACCCAAGTTCGGAAGCAGAGGGAAAAGTTCGGACGTCCGAACTTTCCCAGAAAACATGGGACAGTAATGTTCTGACGAAAGTTCGGACCCAAAGGAGCATGTTCGGACGTCCGAACTTCTCTAAAACTAACCATTACTAGCCGTTTTATAGCTGTTGAAACTAATTTTTAAAATATATAAAAGCAATAAACTCTAGATTTTTGATAACTTTTGAACACTTGAGAAATCTTAATATTCTAAAATCGTTTGAAATCCTTAGAGATCTCTTTTGTCTTGTGCTTTCAATTGATCATTCAAGATTCCAAAGACAGCAAGGTGAAATGGTGCTAAATTGTGTAATCATCTTCCAAGTAGTGGTAACATCTTATCCATTCTCTATTTTAATCATGTTTTCTACTTGCTCATTACAAGATTTTCTTGTAAACATAAAATCCTTTAGGTAAGGGTGATCCTTGAAGTATTGATTCAAGGTTGTTTATAGATATAAAATCCTTTGGTAGGGTAAACCTTGTGTGTAGAATTACTAAAGAGGTTGTTAATGTAAAACCATTGTGTGGTGAGCCTCTTGTGTAATTATTTGAACTTGAGCATATAGTAGATTGGTTGAAATCTTGAGTGTAGACTCAAGGTAGTGGATGTAGATCTTGAAGATATCGAACCACCATAAATTAGTTGTGTCCTTTGCTCTTCATTGTGTATTGCTTTGTTATTGTGTTCATCACATTTATATTGAAGCAATCAAATATAATATTTCTAAATCAAGTTTATAAAACAAAAAAAGGTTTTGAATATTAGCCAAAGACCTAATTCACCCCCCTCTTAGGTCTTTCAGAAAGCATGCCAAAGAAAACCACTGCCCCACCATAAAGCCTATCTCACCGGGTTTGTCCCAGGCTCCAGTGGTGGAACCGGTGGTATATGAACGAAGGGGAGTTCTTTCTTTTCTATTTTTGTCATTTATTTTTTTCCTTTATTGCTATGTTTTTATGCTTCTGTTTTCATTATGTCATTATTTCTAGTTTGCTTTCGTTTCCTTTTGCAAGCCCTGTTTTTCACCGTTTTTTGTTTGGTTGATTGGTGTTGAGTTTCTCTCCCAACATTGTGGACAATATTATTTTAAGTGTGGGGGATTTGGCTTTAGTAGCATAGACTATTTTCATGATTTTTCGTTGAATTTTCTTGTTTTTATTTTTCGAATCTTCAAGGTATTTTAAAACTTGCAGGTTTTATCTTTTCTCAAAGAGTAGTTATACAAGCACTCTAAAGGTCATAACTAGTACCTTAAACTTAGATTAAATAAGTACCCCTTGTATTCTTTGCTTGTATGGAATTTATCTTTTAAGTACATTTCCATTTTACTTTTGTTGTGAAGATTATGGAGTTGAATCTTGTGTTATTGGCCATAGAATTCAACATAACTTAGGCTTAGAATAAGTAACCTTTGTTTTATCTTGCAATGATGGTAATAGGCCTTCTTTGACCCGATTGAGCCTTTCTAGCCATCCTCCTTTTATTTTATCTGTAGTAAACTTTCCTGAAACTGTTGTGAATCAATGTTCCAATCTATATTTTTTATTTTTCCTTCTTTCAAATTTTAAACTCCACTCTTTATATTTTAATCTTCTTTACGAGAGCTAAATGCATTTTTACACTTAAGTCGGCAAAGAGTATTGTGGAAATCGTAACAAAGGGTGGAGGGGAAGATGATATGAAAAATGGCTTTATGGGTTGAGTTATTCAACGAAAAAAAGGAGATGAAATTTCTTTATTTGATCGGGAATTGAAATATACCTCAATAAAAAAATCGAAAAAAATTTAAAAAAACGAAAAAAAAAGTTATATATGTTTACTACTTTGAAGGTTTATTACATTTATTGATGCCTTCAAGAATTATATATAGATACATTATTATTGTGAATTTTGTTATCATTGAGGTATAAACTTGTTGTTGACAAAGATAGATGGTGGAGGAAAATTTGTGGTTTGAATTATGAATTGGTGCAAGTTTGTTTAATGCTGGGTAAGGGGAGCTTGTAGAGAATGGGAGATTGTAGTTGAATATATGGGAATGGTGATATTCCTTGTGGCTAATAAGGGTTATTACTTTTGTTTTATATCTCATTCCTTTCTCTTTAGCTCTCATTTCTTTAACTTTGTAGTCCTTACCTTTCGTTTGGAACCTTAAACTTTCCCCGAGCCTAAAGTTATAAGCTTGAAAGTCCTACCTAATCGAGGTTAAATTTTGGTTACTGTATTAGTGGAGAGGTTTTGTGAATGCCGGGCTTATGGGGTATTATGCTTTCTTGATGAGAATTCCTTCGCCAATAATATGAAATTTACTCCTATAATTGTTGAGCATTTGCATTAGCTGGAAACACACACACAGTTTCTTACTTGCATTATAAAACAAGGGACTGATTGTTTAATCTTTGTGATGGGTATTTGGGATAACTTTTAGATTTATTGTGTAAATTGCTCAAGATTTCCCAATAAGTAATGCTTTTTCTATTTTGCACTCCTTTGTAATGCTTCAAAACATTTTTTATTGCTTGTGGATTATTGTTCAAATTTCTTAGTTGTTTTGTACTATTGTTTGAGGACAAGCAATGTCTAAGTGCGGGGAAGTTTGATATTCCATATTTGTGCTTCATATAATGATCATTTTTTAGCTTAAATTTCTATTAAGTTTTGGTGTTTCAATCACCATTTACACTACCTTTATCTCCTATTTGCTTTAGGTGAGTTTATTGAAGATTTGAAATTGAATGAAGCAAACAAGGAGAATGAAATACCTAAGAGGGGGGGGGGGGGTGAATTAGGTATTTGGCTAATTTTTCAAAACTTAAAACCTTTTATGTGTTTAGACCAAAAACAGATTATGTAGGCAAAATAAAAACAGTTTATAGCAAAGCAATGAAGAAAGCAATAGCAGAAAACTCAAGCAATTTATAGCGGTTCGATTCTCAAGATCTACGTCCACTACCTTAAGCTTACACTTAAGGATTTCAAACAATCTACTATTAGTTCAGGTTTACAAATTACAAGAGAGGCTCACCACACTTCGGTTTTACACTCACAACCTCTATTAGTAAATTTTACAATACAAGGCTCACCAATTACAATGGTTTTATATCTCAAACAACCTTGAATCACACTTTTAAGTATCACCCTTATCTAAAGGATTTTATGTTATCAAGATAACCTTGCTAGAGCTAGTAGTACTATACAATTTGATGAATAAAAAAGAGTGTGTAGATGTTACCACTTGTTGGTAGATGTTTACACAATGTTGCACCTTCACACTTTGATGCCTTTGGAATGATCAATTGAATGCACAAGATAAGAGAGCTTTAATGTTTGCTAAATGCTTTTGGAATGCTTGGAGTTTATATAAATCAAAGTTACAAAAATTCTGAAGTTTATAGCTTTTATAGATGTGAAAATCAAATGCAACAGCTATAAAACGGCTAGAAACGGCTAGTAACAGTAAAGTTCGGACGTCCAAACTTTCTGCTATGCATCCGAACTTGTGTCCGAATTTTACTGTGCCAAGCTGTCTGGAAAAGTTCGGACGTCCGAACTTTTCCTTATGCATCCGAACTTGCGTCCGAAATTCTCTGGAAAAACAGTGACCATGCTTATAAGAGAAAGTTTGGACATCCGAACTTTTCTTCATGCGTCCGAACTTGCGTCCGAAATTCTCTGGAAGCACAGTAACCATTTCCAAAGTTTGGACGACCAAAATTGCATCCAAACTTATTAAATTTTGTCAAAACTTGTTCAAATCATTGTTAATATCATTGAAAATGTTTTACATGAATGGACACATCATTCAAACATATTTAGATACAAAAGCCTTTACCAAAAACATTTTGATTACACAAAATCTTTTTAAGATCATTTCAATATCAAGTTTTATGCTCTCTCATGCATTCAAATGAATCCAAGGCATACAAGTGTAGATTTTACAGAAAAATATACCTATTTATCATAATAACTCTACATTCTAAGTCTTCAATGCCTTCACTCATGTTGAACATGTACTTCAATCTTCAATCACCCTTTGCATGGTAGAGTTGTTCTTGCATTGTGACTTCAAGGCAATAAGACTTCATGCTTCTAAATTTATCAATCCTATCACTTAACATATAATCACATTAGTCCTCATCAATATTTGTCATTATTCAAAACTAATATGATTTGCCCTTAGAGCTAACAGAGAATTTACACAATGAAGAAAAATAGAGAAATGCATAGCACAATAGCCTGGTAGAAAATTTTCAAATGGGATTTTAGCCTCTACAGAGATTTCAAATTCAAAGCTGATCTTCTAGAAATTTATATAGGACATTCTAAGTTTTCATAATGGTACTGCTTATGCTGAAAATTCAACTATCTTGCATTGTGTTCCATTTTTAATATATTTTGGTAGAAAGATCATATCTTGCTTTATAGATGTCAAATTGAGGTGATTCAAAGCTCTGTAGAAAGAAAATATCATGCTTTACAGCTTTCATGAAGACATCAAGACCTATATCAGCCTATTTCATGCTCTGAATTTACATAGAATTCAAACTACTAACACAGTCATGCAGCAGAATAGTGGGAGCAAGCGGCGCCATTTAGTCCAGACCAAGTGGCGCTGTTTGTGTCGATCTGAGCCTGTTTCTCTACTGTTTTTCTCTCTCTCTTTTGGGTTGGATATATAAATACCCTTTTAGGGCAAAAGTAGGCAGACGGTTGGGAGTGGGAAGGAGGCTGCAAAAACACACAAAAACTCACTAAAATCCCATCCCAAATCTTCATCTTTGCAAGAGAAATCAAGAGAGAAGATTGAATTCTTGAAGAAGGAGGACATCCACCTTGAAGATTCAAGAAAAAAAGCTGCAATTTTCTCAACACTACAGTGACGAATTTCAACCTTAAAGAAGAGCATATTTCAACCATGAAAATGAGCAATTCTTCCTCGTTCTTTGTTGGTTTATGTTCTTTGAATTGTAATATGTTGATGAACTAAATTCTTGAATACTTGTATGGTTGTGAACCCTAGTTTTTATCTATGTGAATGAATTGTTTCCTTGGCTGATTGAGTTTGAATTTCTTATGGATTGTTTGTGGGTTTGATTGGTTGAAATGATTGGGTGGATGATTGATTCAAAATCTGGAATTTCTTGTGGAGTGTGTGCGAGTTTGATTGGTTGAATTGATTGGGTGGATGAATGATTCAAAATCTGGAATTTTTCATTTGGAAATGAGACAGGAAGGGTGAAATACACCATACACAAACAATGGGGATGATTTAGGTGACGAGAGATAGAAACCTCAACATCTTCTTGGTAAGTAGAGAAATCTATTTAGAAATTCACAAATCTTAATGCATTCTTGGATTGAATTGGTTAGAAAGAGATTTCAACTAATTAATCTAGGAATAGAGAACTTTCATCAAGAGATAGAGTGGGTTTTAATTGAGGAATTTCATCAAATATAAGAAGGGAAATTCATCAACCAAGGGACTTTCTATCACGTAGGTAATTCTAGGGGGATTTTCCATCCGAGTATTGTTTTCTCTATTGAATTCTCTCTTGCAAGCAAATTGGCTAAGTTGGTTTAATTAGTTAAGTTAAATTTCTTTTCCCAGTAGTTATTCCAACCATGTTCACAAACAAATTTTTTAGGATAAACAATAGAGTAGAAAGTGCGTAATGATATTTAACCACCCCTGTGGATACGAAATTTGAATTTACTTGCCATTGTACTACTCATGACGATATGTGCACTTGCCTAGTGTTTGTGTGCAAATTATTAGAGATTGTAATAAACATTTAGTATAAAGGCAATGCAAAACAACACAACACTGATCGAAGTCAGTTGAAAATAGTAAGTGCAAGTGGGATCTTGCCGCATCCTGTCAAAAGAAATTTGACACATCCTCTTGAGAAGAGTTCAACAAAAGCTAGTTGTGGCTAGATGACAATTTGACAATTGTGGAGGCAGGAGTTTTGATTGGTGTGTTTCCAATCGTGAAGGCAATATTGTGGTCGTTGAATTTTTGGCTATTGAGATAGCTTTGGCAAAGGGTGTTTTGCCAAGTCCACTAGGAGAATCACTAGATGAGATTGAGAATGTGTTCTTGCACTTTTGAAATATAAATTTTAGTGGATTGTTTTTTTTGGGCGTGGCCCCATAGACGTAGGCTATTGAGCCGAACTGCATTACCAATTTTGTTGTGCCAAACATTATTCTTATGTGTATGTATTGTGTTAAACTATATAAATTGACTTCAACACGCAGAGTTTGACAAAACACAAAAAAGTTGGATATACTTAATAACACAAAAAATTCGGACGTAAGTTCGGACGCAGGATGAAAATTCGGTCGTCCGAATTTTCTCTGCATTGCGAACAGTAATAATATTCAAGCGAACAGTACTACTGTTCACATGAACAGTACCGACTATTTTTCCAGAGAGATTCGGACGAAGATTCGGACGCAGCTGGAAAATTCAGTCGTCCGAATTTTGTGAATAGTTCATGAATAGTACACTGTTTATATGAACAGTAATTTCTAGAAAAATTCGGACGAAGATTCGAACGCACCAGATGAAATTCGGTAGACCGAATTTCACTGTTACTAGTCGTTTTATGACCGTTTTAACTGATTTTTGAATTCTATAGAAGCCACAAACTCCAGATTTTTTAACTTATGAAATCCTTGATGCTCTAACTTGTTTTACATCAAAATTACTTGAAAAGCTCTCAAATTGCCTTGTGCTCAAAGATTGAAATTCAAAATTCCAAAGGCAACAAAGTGTGAAGGTGAAACATTGTGTAATCATCTACCAACAAAGTGGTAACATCTTACACACTCTCTTTTATTCTCTCAATTGTGTTTTCTACTAGCTCATTGCAAGGTTATCTTGCGACGTAAAACCCTTTTGTGGAAGGGTGAGCCATAGACTAGATTAATCAAGGTTGTAGTGTAAAACCCGCGTGAGGGTGAGCCTTGGATTAGATTAGTCTTGAGGTTGTCTTTAGATATAAAATTCTTGTGGAAGGGTGAACCTTGTTTGTATAATTACTAAAAGAGGTTGTGAGTGTAAAACCATTGTGTGGTAAGCCTCTTATGTAATTGTTGAACTTGAGCATATAGTGGATTGGTTGAAATCCTTGAGTGTGGACTCAAGGTAGTGGATGTAGATCTTGGAGAGATCGAACCACTATAAATCGTGTGTTCATTTTCTTATTGCTTTACTTGTTTACATACTTGTGATTATTATTATTTGTGCTTAGTTGATGATTGATTGGTTATGATCTTATAGTTTGATAATCTTGTATTAACCATCAAATCACATATAACTTGAAGTTTGAGAATTAAATAAGAGCTTTTATTAAGGCAAAGGATTTGCAAAACAAGGAAAAGATTTTGATAATTAGTCAAAGACCTAATTCACCCCCTCTTAGGTCTTTCAATTGGTATCAGATCTAGGTTTTCTTTTTAAGGTCTAACAACCTAGAAGTGAAGATCATATGGCTAGTTTATCAAATTTGCCTTATATGGAAGGTTCTCCACTAATAGACCTCCATTGTTGGATGGTTCTAATTATAATTTTTGGAAGTCTAGGATTGAGATGTACATTTGTTCTATTAACTATGAATTGTGGAATATTATTGAGAAAGGTCCCTATGTGCCATTGAGATTGAAAGCCGATGGATTTACAAGGGAACCAAAGCCTATGGAGGAGTATGATGAGAGCGATTCAAGAAAGATGACATTAAACTACCAAGCAATGAACATTCTTTGTTGTGCGTTGGTCGTCAATGAATACAATAGAGTGATGGAATGTGATTCTGCTCATGAAATGTGGAAGCTACTTCAAATCACTCATGAAGAAGAAAGAGCAAATGTGTGCTTCATGGCAATAAATGATGAGGTACAATCCACTCCTTCTACCTCTACTTGTTGTGATGATGATGTTGATGTTGTAGATGATCCTAGTGAACTACTTGTTGAAATGTATGAAGAATTAAAAAGGGTTTCAAAAAGAAATAAGGAAATGAAATTCAAAATTAATGAGTTATTGAATGAAAACTCAAAATTATATTGTGAAAATAAAAAGCTTCTTGAATCTATTGATTGTTTAAATATTGAAAAATAAGTTTTAAATGTTTCTTTACAAAATATATCTTTTGAAAATAAAGCACTTTGTACAAAAGTTTCTTCTCTTGAAAGAATGCTTAGTGACCATGAAATTTTGAAAAGGAAAGTTGATGATCTTACATTATGTATTGACAAATTTACAAATGGAAGAGACAAGCTTGACAAAATACTTGGCTCGCAAAGATCCTCTTTTATTAGAAATGGTCTTGGTTATGATCATGTAAATAATGGACCTAAATATTAAAATTTCTTTGTTAAAGCTACTTCTAGTTCAATGCCTCATACTTGTTGTACATATTGTGGAAAACATGGACACAAAGCCATTAGGTGCTTCGTTAAAAGAAAAATAGAAAATGGTGTTAAAACTATTTGGAGAGTTAAAGTAATTATTACTAACCCCCATGGACCCCAGAAAGTATGGGTACCAAGGATACTTCTTCTCCTTTATTGCAGGTACGCTTCAATTCAAACTCAAGCACTACTAAAGGGGTATATTGATGATGTTAGCTTAAAGAATAACAGAAAACATCACATTCATAATCAAAGTCAAGACAAACAATGAAGGATTTGTTTTTGAGACAAGAAGAAAGGAAGAATTCTTTGAGTAACCAATGTTGGTAAAGGTTTCTTTCTTCTTTTTAAACAAATGTGGCTTATTGCTTATTTGAACTTTAACTTGCTTAGTATTAGCCAATTGTGTGACAATGGATAAGAAGTTAAATGCCAACATGTGAAGTTTTAGTTGAGCATTCTATGTTGTTAAGATTTGAATATTTGCCAACCATGACTTATCAATTGCTTCTATGAAATTGATTAGATAACATTGATAATGTGGAATTGAATTCATTGTTGATATGTTCTTGAAGTTGACTATATGTCATGATAAGATGATTAAAATATCTATGATTGAATATCTATGCATTTGGTTTGCCAAAAACATCTTCTTAAAACTTTACAAAAAATTTGGATGTAGACCATAAGTTCGGTCGCCCGAACTTGTATGACAAAATGATATTTTGTGATTTTGATCAATCACTCACAAAATGTTTCAATGTGTGCTTTATCTTAATAAGCTTGAATGTCTTGTTGCTTATGATAATGATAGATTTTCTTGGCATAGAAGATTTGTTCACGTGAGCATGGATTTATTGAACAAACTTTCCTCTCAAGATTTAGTTAGAGGATTGCTAAAAATGTGTTTTGAGAAAATTGTCTTTAAGATACTTGTCCACATGAAAAACAAACAAAAGAATCTTTCAAACACATGACAGTTCATTTAGACCTCAAAACATCTTGAGCATGTTCATATGGATTGATTTGGACTTATAAGGAACTCTAGTATTGATGACTTGAAGTATGCTTTACTAGTAGTTGATGATTTCTCAATATTCAGTTTAGCATTCTTCTTTGCTCAAAAAGATGAAGTGTTTCATAAGTTTGAAAAACTACTCAAAAAGGTTCAAACCTCCATTGAGTGCAATTGATTTCTATTACAAGTGTCAATGGGAGAATTTTACAACAAAGTCTTTACAAAATTTGCTTTGAAAATTGAATTTCATATAATTGTTTCAACTGCAAAAATTTCACAATAAAATGGTGTTATTGAAAGAAAATTTTGAACTTTGCAAAAATTGGCTAGGTCTATGCTTTGTGAAAATTCTTCTTCAAAAATATTTTTGGTCCAAAGTCGTAAACATCACATGCTATGATAAATAGAATTCTCTTAAGATTATTTTGAAGAAAAATATCTTTTGAATTCTCTTTTATAAAACGCCTCAAATTGCATATTTTAAAATTATTGGTTAATGTCTTATCTTAAAGACTTGTGACACTTACTTAAATTTGGTAGAAAAATGGATATTGGTATATCTCTTAGCTATTCTTCTTATGAAAAGGCATATAGAATTTACAACAAAAAGAACCTTACATGATGAGGAAACCATTCATGTTTGTTTTGATGAATCTTACATTTACTTGGAAAGAAGAGATGAAGATGATGTAGGTACATCGATGAATGACTATTAAACCCATCTTCAAGCACCAACTTTGGAGGATCATACCAATGAGGAAGAAATGATTGAACAAAATCAAGATGACCAACCTAGTGGTGACCAAGAGCTCCGTAAGAACTTAGGATATCCAAAAAGGCCACCCTAAGGAGCAAATCATTGGTGATATCTTCCAAGGAGTAAAAATAAGACGGTATTTTATCAATAACTTTATTCTTTTATTGCATATGAGCCTAAGAGTATTGATGATGCCTTGTGTGATGATTTTTGGATTATTGCTATGCAAGAGGAATTAAATAAATTTGAAAGATACAATATTTTGGATATTCCTAAATATCATGATCATTCTATTATTGGAACTAAATGTTTTTAGAAATAAACTTATTGAATCCGGAGAAGTTGTTCGAAACAAGGTTAGACTTGTTGCCTAAGGATTCAATCAAGAAGATGAAATTGATTATGATATGAAACCTTTGTTCCGAATCCTAGACTTGAGTCCATAAAAATGCTTTTGACTTGTACTTGCTTTAAGTTATTTCAAATGAATGTCAAAAGTGCTTTTCTAAATGGCTTTATTGAGGAAGTGGTTTATGTGGAACAATCACCCGGTTTTGCTCATGAAAAGTATCCTAACCATATTTTCAAACTATCATAAGTTTTGAATGGTTTAAAACCAGCACCTAGAATTTAGTGTGAAAGGTTGAGTAGTTTCCTTCTTTCAAAAGGATTTTCAAGAGGAAAACTGAAACTACCCTTTTTATAAAATCCTCATGCAATAATGATCTATAACTTGTCCCAATATATGATACAATTTTTGGTGCTTCTAATACTTCACTTTGTGATGTGTTTTCCAAGTTGATGCAAAGTAAATTTGAAATGAGCATGATAGGAAAACTCAATTTCTTTCTTGGCCTACAAATCAAGCTAACCAAGGATGGCACTTTTATGAATCAAGTTAAGGTATAAGCACTTCCATAAGTTTGTCAACTAAGCTTGACAAGAATAAAATGATTTCATAGGAGTAGTCAACTCTATTTGACAGCAAGTAGAACCAATATTATGTTTGACATGTGCTTGTGTGCTAGATTTCGTATTGTCCTAATGAGTTTCATTTGATTGCTATTAAACACATTCTCTATTGCCTTATTGATGCACTAAGTGATATGGTCTATATTTCAAATGTGTGGCTATGTTATGTGATAACAGTAATGCAATAAATTTGATCATCATACTATTCAACAAACTAGGACAAAGCATATAGAGATCAAACTTCATCTTATTAGAGATCATTCTACTAAGTGTAATATTTGTTTAAAGCATGTTTTCACTAATGAACAAATTAATAATATCATTACTAAGCCATTGGCCTAAGAAAGGTTTGACCAATCTTAGAAGAAGCTTAGGAATTTCAAAATTCAATAACTAATGAGTGTATTCAAGTGTTGTAGCTCCAGGTAAGGACACTAAAGCCAAGCATGGGAAAAGGAAAGGGAAAAGCCAAAGAAAAAGATAGATGGCTAGTGATCAATGAACCAAGGAAGGTTCATGTTCCTCAAAGCATGTCAAGGCTTGATAGATTTGTCACAGTGGAGGCTGCTACTGAACTTGATGACTGGACAAGAAGGAACCATAAGATATATCCAAGACACAAGGTGGATGTCATCAAACTATTCGAAATGGGTAATATACTCTCATTTATAAATGATATGAGCTGGAATAGTTTGCTTGTGTTTGATGAAGGCTATTACCTTCCTTAGTTTATGAAGTTTATGCAAATATTAAGGAAGACAAAGTTGAGCAAATTGGTAATTAAGCTATTCAGTAGTATTCTTCAAGAATATCACAAGTTAATTTTTGAGATTGATAATGCACTGCTCAATAGAATTTGTGATGTTGAGGATGTTGGCTTTAGGAATTATTCTTCTGGGGAACATTGTTTTATAAGTAAGTTATACTCAAATGAAATGATTGAGAATGCCTGTACAAATGGTAGAAGCCTCAAGACTATAAAGAAGAGAGAATTGAACATAAGGGGGATAATGTAGTTCAATGGTATTCCTCTAAACTATCTCAAGTGGACTTTGAGTTCAACGATGCCTTGGTGAACAGAATTTGTGGAGTAGATAATAATGGAGCAAGGTATTACTCATTGGGACAACATTGCTTTGTTCATGAATTGTTCACAAATGAAAGATTTGAAAAGGCATGACTCATCTAGTGAGGGGGAGCAACCTTCCACAAAAGAAGACTGTTTGAAGAAGTGCTCTCTATTGAAGGAAAAGAAGTTGAAGATGATAATCTCACTAGAGGTGATACCATAGTTGCCAAGGTGTTCCAAGAGACATTGAACAACCATGTAGAGAAAATGAAGAAGATGGACAAATTCTTCAAGTATTTTGCTATGATAATTCTTGGCAAATTTGATGGGTTAGAAGCTAGAGTCAAGAATATGGAAGAAGACTTGAGAAAGATTTCTCAAGTGGTTTTAAATGGTGGAACTATAAATCCAAAGAAGAAGAAAAGAAAGAATATGAAAAAGAAGACAGGAAAGAGGAAAATGAAGAAAATCAAGAAGATACTATGAGTGGAGATGGCAACAATAAGGATGATAGTAATGACAGTAAAAATTTAGATGACTATCAATTTATTGCTAAAGAAGAAGACAAAAGATGAAGGAAAAGGCAGTGAAGCATCCCAAGAAGAAGAAGAGCATGAGAATGAAAAACAAAGAGGTAAATCTTAAGAGAACAAGCAAGAAAAAGGTGAATAGAGTTTAACAAAGTCAAATCACAAATCCATCACCAATTTCCTTCAGCCAAGGGAGGAGGAAAATGTGGTTCAAAGAAAGAAGATCCAAAGATCCTCTTGATTGGTAACTTTCCAAAGCACAACTATACGAGCAAGGAGTCAACAAATGAAGGACCCCATCATATAGAGATCAAGGGAGACATGGCCATCATAACAAACAAATTTGGAAGTGAAGACCATGAAAAGCATCCAAGACTAAGCCTTTCTATCCCTAAACTCTATTTTGTTGCTTATTTTAGTTTATGCCTTAATGCACATGTTATGATTTAACATTGAAATTTACTTGTGCCTTTCTAGTTGTTATAGTGCTTTGAAGCTCAATATGTGAAATCTTTGTGATAAGAGCTTCTTTTGTTTCACTTTTGTTGTCCAAGTACTCTCACCCCAAGTTTAAATTACTGATAAAAAGGGAGAGAAGAAGTTGATTTATTATTGTTGAGATGCTACATAATAATTATTGCTATTAGGATAATAATTATTTGACTAGAACTATATTGTTTATGAGAGTTGGTCAATACATTGCTAAATTGACAAATGAGAGTTGATCAATATATTGTTTATATGTGATACATGTTGTCTCATTTTCATTAACCCCATCTTTGAGTGATGACAAAAGGGGGAGAAGAAATGTGATGACAAAATGTGTGAAAATGTGAAATAGCAGTGGCATTCCTCATGCATGAATAGAAAATGTGTGAATTTTCTGAAAATCCATGCATATGTCAAGGGGGGAAAGAACAAAATATGCTATGAGTTTGATGTACTACAATTGCTTGATGTAATTGTGCTGTGTAATGTGAATGTGCTATGAATGTGTACTTTGAAACTAATTGGTTGCATTTGAAATTTAAAATGATTGTTTTCTGATATTTTGAAAATGGTTAAGTTGGGATTGTGATATTTTTATCATGGTTCTTGACTTGACCTATGACTTTACATTACATCATGAAAACAATTAGATACATGAGTTGTATGGTTTTGCAAAGCTAAACTGAGTGCTATTGTGGTTATACATATTTGAGTACTTCTATAGTTCATTTGAGAATTCAAAAGCACCTTTTAAAACTTGCTACCAAAAAGTTTGGACTTGAAGTTCGGATGCAAACCAAAAATTCGGATGCATCCAAACTTTCTTGCCAAAATTGTTTTTCTGTTGTTCAAATTGTTTGAAAATTGTCTTAAACCTTCCTATTATATTTGAACAATCTTAGAAAAGCTTATTTTAAAAAATTAAAGTTGTTATCTCACATATTTTACATTTTGGATTTGAAATCTTAAAATTCGGATGCATGATTCAAAATTCGGATGCATGTTTCAAAAATTCGGATGCATCCAAATTTTTTTTTGCCAAAAGGTGCTCTTTTATTATTCAAATTGATTCAAATATGTTTTAATCTCTTCCATTATGTTTGAACAACCTTAGGAACACTTTATTTCTCATTAAAACTTCATTATATTGAATTTATTACAGTTTGGACTTAAGATTTAAAAATTCGGATGCAAGATTTAAAATTTCGGATGCATGTTTTGAAATTCGGATGCATGCATATTTTGTTGCCAAAAAATGCTCTATTGTTGTTCAAATTGATTCAAACTTGTTTTAATCTCTTCCACTATGTTTGAACAACCTTAGGAAAGCTTATTTTCAAAAATTGAAGCTTTCATTTCACTTATTTTACAATTCGGACTTGATATGTCAAAATTCGGATGCATATCATCTCAAGTCCAAACTTGTTGAAAAATGAGTACAATCTAAGGGGAGCAATGTTAATCTTTTCTGGCCTTTAATACCTCTCTTAGAAGTTGTCTTAATGCTTAAATGCTATATCTTCTATCCTAGTTGTTGGAAGGAAGGAGGCAAACGGAGGTTGGTTGGGTCATAGGCTCGTATTGAGCCTTTTGCATGTCAATGTGCTAAATTGGTTATTATCCATCATTGACATCAATGCTTCTTTGTATTACATTGTTTAAATCCATCACATTCTGCATCAAAGTTTGTCATCATAAAAAAGGGGGAGATTGTTAGCCCTAAGGGCAAATCATATAAGATTGATTAGTTTTGATATATGACAAACATTGATAAGGACTAATATGCTTGTATGTTGTGATAGGATTTTTGAATTGAGAAGGAAGCAAGTCTCATTGCCTTGGAACTAGCAATGCAAGAACAACTAAAATATGCCAAAGTGATTGAAGGTTGAAGAGTTTGTTCAAGATGATTGAAGGTTTGAAGACATGAAGTGTAGGTTACATGTGGTTAATAGGTAAACTTTGTAAACCCTACACTCTTAAGCCATGGAATTTATGAGTTGCAATTGAGAGCACAAACCTTGATTTAAATGGTTTTTGAACTTACCTTTGAGGCTAGAATATTTTCCAACTTGTTTGAATTGAATTGAACATGTTTTGACAAAGTTTGAAAAATTCGGAAGAAGATTCGGACGCAAGTTCGGACGCATGATGAAAATTCGATCGTCCGAATTTTCCCTGCATTGTGAACAGTAATACTATTCACGCGAACAGTACTACTGTTCACATGAACAGTACTAACTATTTTTTCGGAGAAATTCGAACGAAGATTCGGACACAGCTGGAAAATTAGGTCGTCCGAATTTTTGTGAATAGTTCAGGAACAGTAACACTGTTCGTATCAACATTATTTTCTAGAAAAATTCAAACGAAGATTCGGACGCACCAGAAGAAATTCGGTCGATCGAATTTTACTGTTACTAGCCGTTTTATGACCGCTTTAACTGATTTTTGAATTTTATAAAAGACACAAACTCCAAAATTTTTGAAAGAACTTTTGAACTTATGAAATCCTTGATGCTCTAACTTGTTTTACATCAAAATTACTTGAAAAGCTCTCAAATTGCCTTGTGTTCAAAGATTGAAATTCAAAATTCCAAAGGCAACAAAGTGTGAAGGTGAAACATTGTGTAATCATCTACCAACAAAGTAGTAACATCTTACACACTCTCTTTTCTTCTCTCAATTGTGTTTTCTACTAGCTCATTGCAAGGTTATCTTGTGACGTAAAACCCTTTTGTGGAAGGGTGAGCCATAGACTAGATCAATCAAGGTTGTAGTGTAAAACCCGTGTGAGGGTGAGCCTTGGATTAAATTAGTCTTGAGGTTGTCTTTAGATATAAAATTCTTGTGGAAGGGTGAACCTAGTTTGTATAATTACTAAAATAGGTTGTGAGTGTAAAACCATTATGTGGTAAGCCTCTTATGTAATTGTTGAACTTGAGCATATAGTGGATTGGTTGAAATCCTTGAGTGTGGACTCAAGGTAGTAGATGTAGATCTTGGAGAGATCGAACCACTATAAATCGTGTTTTCATTTTCTTATTGCTTTACTTGTTTACATACTTGTGATTATTATTATTTGTGCTTAGTTGATGATTGATTGGTTATGATCTTATTGTTAGCCCTAAGGGCAAATTATGTAGTTTTGATTAATGACAAATATTGATGAGGACTAATATGCTTGTATGTTGTGATAGGATTTTTGGATTGAGAAGGAAGCAAGTCTCATTGCTTTGAAGCAAAAGTTCAAGAACAACTTCATTTAAGCAAGTATTTGAAGTTTGAAGAATGTTGTTCTAAAGATGATCAAAAGGCATTGAAGACTTGAAGTGTAGAGTGCATTTAACTTTTAGGTAAATTTCTATGTAAACTCTACACTT
Organism: Rauvolfia tetraphylla; assembly: GCA_030512225.1. Taxonomy (NCBI): domain Eukaryota; kingdom Viridiplantae; phylum Streptophyta; class Magnoliopsida; order Gentianales; family Apocynaceae; genus Rauvolfia; species Rauvolfia tetraphylla. The sequence continues at coordinate 2,703,532 of JAJQKT010000053.1, forward strand.
GCATGTCTTGGTTATCATTGAATGCATAAGAGAGCATAAAAATAGTCTTATGATCTTAAAAGGCTTTGAATGAATCTTTCTATAAGATATGTTTATAAACTTCATATATTCATGTTTTTCAAGCTTAAATATAGTTAAATAAGTTTTCTATATATATCAAATGTTTTTCAAACTCATTGAAGTTATATCTCAAATGATTTTACAAAGTTTGAAAATGATTTCAAAAAATTCGGTCGTCCGAATTTTGTAGCAAAAGTTTGCTACTAATCTTCCAGAGAAATTCGGAAGAAGATTCGGACGCAGCCAAAAAATTCGGTCGTCCGAATTTTTGGCCTTCAGCATGGTCACTGTTCTTCCGGGAGAAATTCGGAAGAAGATTCGGACGCAAAGCAAAAAAAATTCGGTCGTCCGAATTTTTTGGCCTTCAAAGCATGGTTACTATTCATCCGAGAGAAATTTCGGATCGAAGATTCGGACGCTGACCAAGAAATTCGGTCGTCCGAATTTTTCCCGAAACTAGCCGATTACTAGCCGCTTTTATGAACGTTTTAACAGATTTTCAAATTCTATAAAAGCCATAAACATGCAAATTTTTTGTAACTCTTGAAATCTTGAAAACTCCAAGCATTCAAAAGCATTTAGCAAACATTTCTTAAGCTCTCTTATGTCTTGTGCATTCAATTGATCCATCCAAAGACATCAAAGTGTGAAGGTGCAAATTTGTGTAATATCTACCATCAAGTGGTAACTTCTACACACTCTTTTTTACTTATTCAATTGTGTTGATCTACTAGCTCTAGCAAGGTTATCTTGATAACATAAAACCCTTTAGATAAGGGTGATCCTTGAAGTTGTGATTCAAGGTTGTTTGAGATATAAAACCATAGGTTGGTGAGCCTTGTATTGTAAGAAATTACTAGAAGAGGTTGTGAGTGTAAAACCAAAGTGTGGTGAGCCTCTCTTGTAATTTGTAAACCTGAGCAATTAGTAGATTTGTTGAAATCTTTAAGTGTGAGCTTAAGGTAGTGGACGTAGATCTTGAGGATCGAACCACTATAAATTGTTTGAGTTCTTTGCTATTGCTTTCATTATTGCCTTGCTATCAATTATCTATAATTATCTTACATAACTTGTTCTTGGTCTAAACGCATAAAAGGTTTAAGTTTGCGAAAATTAGCTAAATACCTAATTCACCCCCTCTCTTAGGTATTTCAATTGGTATCAGAGCCAGAACTTCTGTGTGTGGCTTAACAACCTAGAAGACAAAGATCCTATGGCTAATATGTCAAACCTACCTTACCTAGAAGGATCTTCCACAAATAGACCACCTTTGTTTAATGGAACAAATTACACTTTCTGGAAATCTAGAGAAAATTTATATTTGTTCTATTAATTTTGATTTGTGGAACATAATTGAAAAAGGTCCTTATGTCCCAATGAAAATGAGTGCTGATGGAATAACCTCAGTACCCAAATCCACTGATGAATTTGATGAGCATGATTCTAAGAAAATGACTTTAAATTATCAAGCCATGAATATATTAAGTTGTGCTTTAGATGTAACTGAATACAATAGAGTTAGTGGATGTGATTCTGCTCATGAAATGTGGAGATTACTTCAAATCACACATGAAGGTACTAATCAAGTTAAAGAATCTAAACTTGCCATGCTAGTTAGAGATTATGAACTGTTTACCATGAAACAAGGTGAAAATATTAGTGATATGTTTACAAGATTTACTAACATTTTCAATGGCTTAAAAGCTTATGGTAAAAGCTATACTATGGGAGAGCAAAACAGAAAGATTTTAGATGCTCTACCAAAATCCTGGCAGCCTAAAACACTTGCCATTGAGGAATCCAAGGATTTGAAGACTCTTCCACTTGAAGAGCTCATTGGATCTCTACTGACTCATGAAATGAAGATGAAACGGCTAAATGACAAGGAGGATGAAGAAAAGGGAAGAAAAGGAGTAGTGCTTAATGCCTCAAACAACTTGAGTGAACAAGGACAATCTTCATCATATAAACCTCAATGCTTTGAATGCAAGAGTACTGAGCATCTTATTGCTGACTGTCCCAGAGTGTTGGAAAGGGAAAGAGAAAGCAAAAACAGAAAGAAATCTTATTGCATTTTGATAAAACTCTCCTCTGTGATGCTTGTCAATATGGAAAACAATCAAAGACATCATTTAAACCAAAGAAAATGGTTTCTACCTCAAAACCTCTTGAACTAGTTCACATGGATTTATTTGGACCTATGAGAACTACTAGTCTTGGTGGTAAAAGCTATGCTTAAGTGATTGTTGATGATTTTTCAAGATTTACATGGGTAATCTTCTTAGCACAAAAAGATGAAACATTTCATGAATTTTCAAAACTCTTCAAAAAGGTTCAAACCTCTCTTGATTGCAAACTGATGTCTATTAGAAGTGATAATGGAAGAGAATTTTGTAACCAAGACTTTACAAAATTTTGTGATGAATATGGTATTACTCAAAATTTTTCAGCTGCCAAAACACCTCAACAAAATGGTGTTGTTGAAAGGAAAAACAGAACCTTACAAGAAATGGCTAGATCAATGCTTTGTGAAAACTCATTACCAAAGTACTTTTAATGTGAAAGTCATTAATACAGACTTTGTTATATCATGAACAGAGTTTTACTAAGACCTTTTATAAGAAAAACACCTTTTGAACTCTTATTTGACAAAACTCCATCAATTGTCTATTTCAAAGTTTTTGGTTGTAAATGCTTCATTTTAAACACTAGCAACTATCTTGGTAAGTTTGATAGAAAATCGGATGAAGGAATTTTTTCTTGGTTATTCATCAAATAAAAAGGCATATAGAGTCTATAATAAAAAAGAACATTGTGTGTTGAAGAAACTATTCATGTAACCTTTGATGAATCTAACATTTATCTTCAAAGAGGAAATGAAGATGACATAGGCACATCAATGGTTGAAAATCATACTCAACACCAAGCACCCACAATGGAAAATCATGCCAAAGAAGAAGAAATAATGGAGCAAGAACAGGACGGTCAATCAAGCAATAATCAAGAACTTCCAAAGGATATCACATATGCAAAAGGTCATCCTAAGGAGCAAATCATTGGTGATGTCTCCCAAGGGGTAAAAACAAGGCGGTACTTTATTGATAACTTCGCTCTTTTATCTCATATTGAACCAAAAAATATTGATGATGCATTGTGTGATAATTTCTGGATTATTGCTATGGAAGAAGAGCTAAATCAATTTGAAAGAAATAAAGTTTGGTCTCTTGTTCCTAGAGCTCATGATCATTCTGTTATTGGTACAAAATGGGTTTTTAGAAATAAGTTAAATGAACTAGGAGAAGTAGTTAGAAATAAAGCTAGACTTGTTGCTCAAGGTTTCAACCAAGAAGAAGGCATTGACTATGATGAGACCTTTGCTCCAGAGAGCTGATTAGAATCAATAAGAATACTTTTGGCATTTGCTTGCTTTTAAAGGTTTTAAACTTTTTTCAAATGGATGTTAAAAGTGCTTTCCTAAATGGTTTTATTGAAGAAGAGGTTTATGTAGAACAACCTCCTGGTTTTATCCATGAAAAATTTCCAAATTATGTGTATAAGCTAACCAAAGCTCTATATGGACTGAAACAAGCTCCAAGATCTTGGTATGAAAGATTAAGTGGTTTTCTTCTCTCAAAAGGTTTTACTAAAGGAAAAGTAGACATAACTCTTTTTATTAAAACATCTTCTAAAAATGATATTCTGCTTGTACAAATCTATGTTGATGATATTATTTTTGGTTCTACTAATATTTCTCTTTGTGAAGAGTTTGCTAAAACTATGCAAAATGAATTTGAGATGAGCATGATGGGAGAACTAAGTTTCTTCCTTGGACTACAAATTAAGCAAACCAAGGATGGAGTCTTCATCAATCAAGAAAAAATATACTAAGGAGCTATTGAAAAAGATTTGGAATGGATCAAGCAAAAGGAATAAGTACTCCTATGAGTTCATCAACTAAACTTGACAAAGATGAGAAAGGTAAAAGTATTGATGAGAAATTGTATAGAGGTATGATTGGAAGTTTACTCTATCTCACTGCTAGTAGACCAGATATTATGTTTGCTGTTTGCTTGTGTGCTAGATTCCAATCATGTCCTAAAGAATCTCATCTAATTTCTGTCAAACGAATATTTCGTTATTTGATTGATACACATGACTATGGTCTTTGGTTTTCTAAAACTTCATCTTTTGAACTTATTGGATATTCTGATGCTGACTATGCTGGATGCAAAGTTGAGCGTAAAAGTTCAAGTGGTCATTGTCAATTTCTTGGTAGTTGTCTAGTGTCTTGGTTTAGTAAAAAGCAGGCTTGTGTATCTTTATCCACAGCTGAAGCTGAATACATAGTCTGCAGGAAGTTGTTGTGCACAATTATTATGGATGCAACATACTTTACTTGATTATGGTCTTAAATTTAAGTGTGTGCCTATACTATGTGATAATACTAGTGCTATCAATTTGAGCATTAATCCCATTCAACATTCTAGGACCAAGCATATAGAGATAAAACATCATTTCATTCGTGATCATGTGATTAAGAAAGATATATGCTTAGAACATGTAAATACAAATGATCAAATTGCTGACATATTTACAAAGCCTTTGGATGAGGAAAGGTTTAATCACCTAAGAAGACTCTTAGGAATTTCAAAATTCAATGACTAATGTGTGTATTAATGTTGTGATGAAAACAGAGATTTATTGATCAAAAAAATTCGGACGCGAGACGTAGAAAATCTGATCGACCGAATTTTCTGAATCAAAGAGACGAAACTTTCGATCGAAAATTCAGACTTGCAGACCTAAAAATTCGGTCGTCCAATTTTACGGATGCATCTATTTAAATGAAAATCGAACGGTTTCTTCCAAACATTACAACTTCCGAATTTTAAATCCTTTCAAAACCTCTCATACCCATTCACGTCCGAATCAAAATCTCTTCAAATCCACACACTCTCATCCCGATTTGCGTTCATTTTTTAAACTTCTAAGCCCTAATTTCATACGGGAAAAACAAACCCTTCTCAAGAGAAAACATCATGGTGAGAACAAAGAAGCCCAATGTTGAGAAAGGAAAAGGAAAGGCTAAGGAAGGAAATGGAGACCCAATCCTCAATCAACCAAGAAGGATTCGCATTCCTCAAACACAATCTGGGGTTGACAGGTTTATCTCTATCAAATCTACTCATGAATTTGAAGAATGGAATAAGAATAGTAGAAAGATTATTCCTGGATATAAGGTAGATGTTGATAAACTATCTAGTATGGATATGGTTGTCCTATTTCAATGATGTTGGATGGAGTAGTTTGTTGTTTATTAATGAAGATTTTTATCCTACTTTGGTATATGAATTCTATGCAAACCTAAAGGAAGAAAGAATTGAGATTGTTGGGGATGATAGGATACAATGGTATTCAACTAGAGTATCCCAAGTTGACATTGAATTAAGTGAAGACCTGATTAACAGAATATGTGGGGTAAGTGACAGTGGGGCTAAATACTATGCTCCCTCAATGCATTGCTATGATCGTCAACTCTTTACATATGATAGATTTGAACAAGCATTTACAAATGGAAGAGAGTTTAGATCTATAAAAGAGAGGGAAATCAAGAATTTGGATGCTAGAGGTAGAGTATTGCATCATATGGTAACTACTATGATTGTTCCTAACTTTGGACATAAATCATCAGTAGGTAATATGCATATGGTATTAATGTTGGCCCTGCATGAACAGAGAAAATTCAACTTTGGATATATAGCCTTAAGACACATGATTACTGCTAGAAAAACAGTAACCAAGGCATTCCCTTTTGGAAGACTGTTAACAAAGATTTTTAAGCATTTTAAGATTAAACTTCCAGGAAGAGGACAAGCCTTTAAAAGTGGAGAAATATACACTGATGAATCCCTTAAGAGAATGCAGCTTATCCTTGATGATGATGGAGTATGGAAAACAAAAAGAGGATCCTCTCCAAAAAGATTAGGAAGAAAGGAAAGGACAGAAAGTGTAGAAGAGGAAAAGGAGGAGGATGAAGATGACGAAGATGAGGAAGAGACCCTTGCAAGAGAAATGAAGACAAAAAGAAAGCATGACACTTCAAGTGAGGGGAGCAACCACCAACAAAAAAGAAGAGTAGTTGAAGAAGAAACTGAAGTTGAGTCAAGTGGTGAAGGAATAACTAGAGGTGACACCATAATAGCCAAAGCATTACAAGAAGCCTTGAACAATCAAGTCAAGGAAATGGAGAAGATGTATAAGTTCTTTGAATCATTTGCTCCAATGGTTCTAGGAAAATTAGATGGACTAGAGAGTAGAGTGAAACACATTGAGGAAATTCTTATGAGAAATATTCAAAGTGGTGAAGGACCCTCTAGGCCTCAAGATAGAAATGAAGAAGATGATGATAAAGAGGAAGATAAGAAGGACAAAGATAATGACAGTGATGACGGGGATGACCAAAGAGGAGATGATGAGACAATGGCAGAACAAGAAGAAGAAGAAGAACATGTACATGAAGAACCACAACAGGCAGGAAGCCAAGTAGCTCAAGCTGAAATTGTCTCACCATCACACATTTCATTCAGCCAAGGAAGAGTGAAGCACTTGGCCATCAAGAAAGGGATTAGCAGAGCCTCTTCATCAATATCACAAGACTAAGCATCTCTTTCATTCTATTTACTGCTTTAAGTTATTTGAATTTTTAATTATGCATCTAATGTTATAATCTTCTTCAGTATTTTTCTTGCATCTTCTGTAATAGTGAAGCTCAATGATGAAATCTCAGTGATGAGAGCTTCCTTTATGTGTTAAATTGTTAATCTCATTTTCATTGACCCCATCTTTGACTGATGACAAAAGGGGGAGAAGAAATGAGGATGACAAAATGTGTGAAAAACTGTTCTATGGGATGAGATAATGAATTTTTCTGCTTATGAATTTTTTTTTATGCATGTTTTCTAAGTCTTATGTCTCAATCCTATAGATGTTTTCTGTGTGTTTTCTGTAAATGAATAACTTGCTCTTAAATTTTTACTCTATGAAAACATTTGAATGCATGAGCTATACTTTGTTGCCAAAAATTATTCTATTGTTGTTCAAATTGATCTAAATCTGTTTTAATCTCTTCTATTATGTTTGAACAACCTTAGGCATTCATTATATTGAATTTATTACAGTTTGGACTGAAGATTTAAAAATTCGGATGCAAGATCAAAAAATTCGGATGCATGTTCTAAAATTCGGATGCATGCATATTTTGTTGCCAAAATGTACTCTATTGTTGTTCAAATTGATTCAAACTGGTTTTAATCTCTTCCTCTATGTTTGAACAACCTTAGGAAAGCTTATTCTCAAGATTTTAAGCTTTCATTTAACCTATTTTAAAATTCGGACTTGATATGTCAAAATTCGGATGTATAGCATCTCAAGTCCAAACGTCTTGAAAAATGAGCACAATCTAAGGGGGAGCATTGTCAAACTTTTACAACCTTTAAAACCTCTCTTAGAAGTTTTCTTAATGCTTAAATGCTATATCTTCTATCCTAGTAGTTGGAAGGAAGGAGGATAATGGAGGTTGGTTGGGTCATAGGCTCATATTGAGCCATTTGAATGTCAATGTGCTAAATTGGTTATCTTCTATCATTGACATCAATACTTCTTTGTACTACATTGTTTAAATCCATCGGATTTTGCATCAAAGTTTGTCATCATCAAAAAGGGGGAGATTGTTAGCCCTAAGGGCAAATCATGTAGTTTTGATTAATGACAAATATTGATGAGGACTAATATGCTTGTATGTTGTGATAGGATTTTTGGATTGAGAAGGAAGCAAGTCTTATTGCTTTGAAGCAAAAGTTCAAGAACAACTTCATTTAAGCAAGTATTTGAAGTTTGAAGAATGTTGTTCTAAAGATGATCAAAAGGCATTGAAGACTTGAAGTGTAGAGTGCATTTAACTTTTAGGTAAATTTCTATGTAAACTCTACACTTGCATGTCTTGGTTATCATTGAATGCATAAGAGAGCATAAAAATAGTCTTATGATCTTAAAAGGCTTTGAATGAATCTTTCTATAAGATATGTTTATAAACTTCATATATTCATGTTTTTCAAGCTTAAATATAGTTAAATAAGTTTTCTATATATATCAAATGTTTTTCAAACTCATTGAAGTTATATCTCAAATGATTTTACAAAGTTTGAAAATGCTTTCAAAAAATTCGGTCGTCCGAATTTTGTAGCAAAAGTTTGCTACTATTCTTCCAGAGAAATTCGGAAGAAGATTCGGACGCAGCCAAAAAATTCGGTCGTCCGAATTTTTGGCCTTCAGCATGGTCACTGTTCTTCCAGAGAAATTCGGAAGAAGATTCGGACGCAGCAAAAAAATTCGGTCGTCCGAATTTTTGTTCTCAGCATGGTTACTATTCATCCAGAGAAATTCGGACGAAGATTCGGACGCAGCCAAGAAATTCGGTCGTCCGAATTTTCTGAAACTAGCCGTTACTAGCCGTTTTATGAACGTTTTAACAGATTTTCAAATTCTATAAAAGCCATAAACATGCAAATTTTTGTAACTCTTGAAATCTTGAAAACTCCAAGCATTCAAAAGCATTTAGCAAACATTTCTTAAGCTCTCTTATGTCTTGTGCATTCAATTGATCCATCCAAAGACATCAAAGTGTGAAGGTGCAAATTTGTGTAATATCTACCATCAAGTGGTAACTTCTACACACTCTTTTTTACTTATTCAATTGTGTTATCTACTAGCTCTAGCAAGGTTATCTTGATAACATAAAACCCTTTAGATAAGGGTGATCCTTGAAGTTGTGATTCAAGGTTGTTTGAGATATAAAACCATAGGTTGGTGAGCCTTGTATTGTAAGAAATTACTAGAAGAGGTTGTGAGTGTAAAACCAAAGTGTGGTAAGCCTCTCTTGTAATTTGTAAACCTGAGCAATTAGTAGATTTGTTGAAATCCTTAAGTGTGAGCTTAAGGTAGTGGACGTAGATCTTGAGGATCGAACCACTATAAATTGTTTGAGTTCTTTGCTATTGCTTTCATTATTGCCTTGCTATCAATTATCTATAATTAGCTTACATAACTTGTTCTTGGTCTAAACGCATAAAAGGTTTAAGTTTGCGAAAATTAGCTAAATACCTAATTCACCCCCCCCCCCTCTTAGGTATTTCACTTATAATTTAATAATCTTGTATTAACCATCAAATCACATATAACTTGAAGTTTGAGAATTTAAATAAGAGCTTTTATTAAGGCAAAGGATTTGCAAAACAAGGAAAAGATTTTGATAATTAGCCAAAGACCTAATTCACCCCCCTCTTAGGTCTTTCAAGTTGCTTTGCCTAACAGGCTTATTACTTTGGCTAACATTTGAATGTCTATAATATATTTATGGTATTCTTGCATTATTATTCTTGTTGAACTATAGTTGGAATATATGCAATATTATGCTATGGTTTAACATAGTGCTTTGAAGTTGTTGAATGTGTGATGTCAAACTGCTTTCGCTGAATTTTTCATGACACACATGTGTATACAATATGTTATGGGTGTTTTGCAATGGACAATGACAAAAGGGGGATTGTTATGACATTGTGGAATTATTTATGGAAAGTTTCTTGCACAAGGATTTCATGTGATGGTATTTGCCAAGCAGACCATTATGGCATTAAGGAGTGGTTTTAGAAGTGGTCATTATTTTAGCAAAACTTCATTATGACAAGGAGAAGATATTTGGTATCTCCTAAAGATTATAGGATTTTGAAAATCTCATAGAAAATCCACAACAAATATCAAGGAGATTTGGATAATACTTTCTAGCAATTTCTTGGTATATTCTTGAGATATCAATCTTGGTGAACAAGAAGCTCAAGATCTCAAGCAATTACAAAGAGATCTTCAAGGCAAAGCAATTGAACTATCATGGCTTGAACAACTCATAAGCTCACACGAATTTCTTGCATTATTCTCTCGGCACTCAAACTTCATCTAGAGAGAGTTGTTTTTTGAACTCATATTATTATTCTTAAGAGAGTTCCGCAGCATATTTTATTTTCTTATTATGCTGCTCAAATATTAAAGTTTGTTGTTTCCTATTCAAGTGATGGAAATTGAAGTTAAACATATGCTGAAGTGCACTTGAAAAGATTATGCACAAACCACCTCACGGAGTAGAAAGATGTTGTGACTAATTGAGATCAATTGATAATAGTAAGCGCAAGTGGGATCTTGCCACACCCTGTTGAAAAGAGTTCAACAAAAGCTATTTGTGACTGGATAACAATTCTACAGTCGTGGATTAGGAGTTGTGATTAGTGTGTTTCCATTCGTGTAGGAAACACTATTGTTGTTGGATTTCTAGTTGTTGAGACAGCTTTGGAAAATGTTGTTTTGCCAAGTCAACTTGGGGAATCACTAGAGGAGATGGAAATCGTGTTCCTGTAGTTCTGAAATATAAAGTTTATTGAATTGCTTTTCTAAGCAGGGCCCTGCAGACACAGGCTGCTGAGCCAAACTGCATTATAAATTTTGTTGAGTCAAACTTTGTTCTTATGTGCATGTCTGTTATATTAAACTGTGCAGAATCGACTTTAACACAAGATGTTTGATAAAAAATGAAAATTTTGCATAAACTTAACCATGCAATAATAATGTTTAATTTATATTTAATAAATACACCAATCTCATTTTGAGAAAAAATGATTTCTTATGATGTCCATTTTCGAGTTTTGTTGCTTCTCTGGTCTGAGGCTATTACCTGATAAGTATTTGGGGTGATTTCACATAGGTTGTGTTTCTGGAAGTGGAGTTTGAATTGGAATTGGAATTACAATCCCATAGAAAGAATTTTTAAAATTACAATTCTAAATATTTGAATTCTTTTATTTAGTAAAATTGTTGAATTTGTGTGAAATTCATTTCCAATTCCAATTCCTTTGTTTGGAACTTCAAAAAATTCATGGAATTGTACATCAAAATATAAATATTAAATTACTTCAAATTTGTGTATATTTGTGTTTGTATGTACACTTTTTTTCTTTTTGCCATCATTGTAGCACCATGGGCATTTTTGTAATTTTACACAAAGTGCAATTTTGTCATTTTGCAGCAACAATATTTTTTGCTGTTTACATTGAGGACATGTTTGGTGATTTGGCACCTAGGGTATTTTCATCATTTTATATTAAAAGCATTTTGTTCACTTGGCGTCAACGGTATTTTCATCAAGCTAGGCATTTTTGCCATTTTATATCAATGGCATTTTCATATTTTTGTCATTTGGCACCATGGGCATTTTCATCATTTTATACCAAAGGCGTTTTGTAATATGGCACCAAGGGTATTTTTTCGCATTTTGCTCCAAGGACATGGCACAAAGGATATCCTCGTAATTTTGCACCATGGGCATTTTTTGTCATTTGGCTCTAAGAGATTGCTGTCATTTTACACCATGTGCATTTTGGTTATTTGGCACCATATCACCGTCATTTTAGACTATAGGCATTTTGGTCATTTGCACCAATGGCTTTTTTTCTCATTTTACTCCAAGGACATTTTAGTCATTTGGCACCAAACGTATTTTTATCATTTTAACCAAGGTCATTTTGGTCATTTTTCACTAGGAAATTTTTTTTCATTTGCAACAAGGGTATTTTTACACTTTATACAAAGTGTATTTTAGTCATTTTATACTAAGTGTATTTTTTATCATTTTATTGCAAAGCTTTCTTTTTCCACCAAAAGCTTTCTTTTTTATCCAACTATGAGGATTTGTTTTCCTTTTCATTTTGTACAAAGGGTATATTTGTCATTTCACATCAAGGTACTTTTGTATTTTACACCAAGGATTTATCTATCATTCACTATTGCTATATACAATGCTTTTACTATATACAATCTAAAAATCAATTATTATTTAACTTCTTTCACTCTCTATTCCACCTCTTCTCTCTTATTCTTATCTACAATTTCACTAAAATTGATGAGTATTGTATTAGATCGAATCAAACGACATAAAGAGTAGTGAATTTACACATGACTTTCTCAATTTTGAAGTAGAAAACTTATTCAACTAAAATGTCAAAATTAAAATTTTTAAAAATTATGAGCACGTCCCACCACGCTTGGCTGAAGTTGCACACTAGTTCCATCCTCAAAGGGGGAACTCTTGCTAGAGTTCTGCCTTGTGACGAAACTCTACTCTACTCTGAGTTTAGCCTTGAATGAGTTCTGGCCTTCTAGGCAGAACTTGTTAAGAATTTAAAAAATTTAGAAAATTTCAAATTTTTTGATTTTTAATCTCAAAATGGAAGGAATCCGGTGTAGTTTTTTTTTTATGTAATTGCGTTGTATAGGCCGATTTAATGTGATTCTCATCAATTTTAGTGTAAATGTATAGTGATAACGAGAGAGAAGAGGTTGAATAAAGAGAGATAGAGGTTGAAAATGGATTAATTTTTTAACTGTATATCGTCAAACTCAAAACCATATTTAGCTTTTTGTACTATTGGAATGAGTGAGAGAGAAAGAGAGATAGACGCATAACATGTATACATATGTGAGAGAGGGAGGGAGAGAGAGAGAGAGCGTGGGAGAAATAGTATTGGAAAAAACAGTCGTAGCTCGCGGACCAGCCCGTTTATCTGCATAAATGGATGGACCTATTTGTGGCCCATTTAGGTGCAGCCTAATTTACTGATTATCTTTTTTCATATTGTGGTATTATAACATCAGTAAGGATGTAGTTGTCAATGATATTAAGACATTCATGCTATCCCTGACAAAGGCCAAGTCTGAGATCTCCATGCCCGACTCCTCAAGTGTGAATCAATGTGAGACTTTGACAGCTAGAGTATCTGAGCTTCAACAGCAGATTTTAATTGTCTCCGCCTCTCAACTTCTTCTCCAAGAATCTCTTGATCAGCTTATGCGATAGAGGTAAATGTTTTGCATTGTTCGGTACCAAAAGCGTGACATACCATGGAATCATGGAGAGGCAAGAAGTGCAAGTAAGCGGGAGAAGTCTGTCATGACAATAAAGGGAGCAGCCTATAGAAAAGGGGAGTTGTTTGCAGTGCTGTCAAACTCCTATTAAACTACATTGTTTTCTGGATTTTTGTTGAAGTTATTACTGGAGGATTTCACTTTTAAATTTTAGTGCTAAAAAAATTTATTTGCCTTGCCTAACAGTCTTATTACTTTGGCTAACATTTGGGTGACTATAGCATTTGCTGAATGTGTAATGTCAAAATGCTCTCATTGAAGTTTTCATGACATGCATGTCTATTCAATATGCTATGTGAGTTTTTGCAACAAAATAATGACAAAAGGGGGCACAGTTACGAGGAATTATTTATGAAAAGTTTCTTGGCACAAGGATTTCATCTGATGGTATTTGCGAAGAAGACCTTTATGGCAATAAGGAGTCTTTTTAGAAGTTGTCATTATTTGGGCAAAACTCTGTTATGACAAGTAGAAGATATTTGGTATCTCCTAAAGATTATAGGATTTTGAGAATCTTATGGAAATCTATCTACACCAAATATCATGAAGATTGGTATCCGACTTTCTAGGGATTTCTTGCTATATTCCTAGGGTATCAATCTTGGAGAAGAAGAGGCTCAATACACTAGCAATTTTAAAGAGAGTTTCAAGGCAAAGCAATTGAACTCTCACAGCTTCAACAAATTTCTTGCATTATTCTCTTTGCACTCAAACTTCATCTAGAGAGAGTTGTTCTTTGAACTCATGTTATAGATGTTATATCTTAAGAGAGTTCAGTAGCACACTTTATTTTATTATTATGCTGCTGATATATTAAAGTGTGTTGTTTTCTCTTCAAGTGTTGGAAATTGAAGTTCAACATACGTTGAAGTGCACTTGAAAAGATTTTGTTCAAACCACCTCTTAAGTAGAAGGGTGCAATGACTGATTGAAGCCAGTTGAAAACAGTAAGTGCATGTGGGATCTTACCGCATTCTATCGAAAGGAATTCGACACGTCTTGTCCTTCTTGGCAGAACTAGCTGAAAATTTAAAAATTTTTTATTTTTTATTTTTAATCTAAAAATGGAAGGAATCCAATGTAGTTTTTTTTTAATCTAATTGCATTGTATATGACGATTTAAAGCGATCCTTATCAATTTTAGTGTAATTGTGTAGAGATAATAAAGAGAAAATGTTGGATAAAGTGAGAAAGAAGTTGAAAATGGTTTAGTTTTTTAACTGTATATTGTCAAACTCAAAACCGTATATAGCAACTCCTTGCCATTTTGTACTAATGGAATCAGCGAGGGAGAGAGAGAGAGAGAGAGTGAGAGAGTGTGAGATAAAAAGAGAACATGCGTATGTTTGTGAGAGAGAGAGAGAGAGAGCGTGGGAAAAATAGCATTGTCAAAACCATCTGTAGCCTACGAATTGGCCCGTTTATCTTTTAGTCTATTAATAAAAAATCAAATATTCATATTTTCGTTTTAAAATATTCAAAATTAATTTCTAATTTTCTAAAACATTCCATCTACTAAAATTAAATGTCCTTTTTTACATGATCACATAATAGGAAAGTGTTTTACTTTAATCAAGTTACGGTATTACCTTTACTAATTAAGAAAATTAGTGGTTGGACCATGTTTTAGTGGGGTTTTATTCCCCTAAACCAAGAAAGTTAAGAAGGTTGGTAGTGACGCGATGTAGCAATGTAGCATATATTTAATTTTCTTAAATTAAATGAGTTAGTTGTGTAAATTTAAATTAAAAGTATTATTGTCTCAAGAAAGTAAACATTCAAATATGTAAGTCTTAAAATGAAAAATACGAATTTTCAATTCAAACAGAAGGGAGTAACATATTTTCTATACTTCCACATTAAACTCTTTAACAAAAGAATAAGTGCCATATTTACCTATGAATCCACAGCCAACCTCATTTATAACTCATATAGGTAACAAGATAACTGATTCTACCTTTTATTCTTCAATTTACATAATTTATTATCATTTCAAACATATTGTGTGGCCGTCTTTTCTCAAATTCAAGACATATTATCAACACAAGTCTCTTTATTCAATCTTTTGATACTAGCTGGGGGAGGGGGATATTTCTTTTCCTTGTTATCCTGTCAAATATTGGTAAATTGAATTTAGCGTTTTTGATATCACAGAAAAAACTATTTAGCATGGATACTTGACTTTGAAATCTACCTTGACAAAATGGCTCCGGAAGAGAATAATATAACCGAATCAAAATTGTATCGACGCAACAATTTTCTTTTGCCATCATCTTCAAGCCCTTAAAGTTGAGTATCTCCCCATGAAGGGATCCACCTATTCTTTTCTTTGACAAAATCTTAAAGAAAGTAGGACGACTAAAAGATGATAGTTCTACCAAATGCCCTTGGTTCTCGATATGGCTATAAGATTTTGAATGGCTCGTCATGCATAATTCCGTCATACTTATGATGAATGTTCGGCCATTGAATCAAATATGATTTGACAAAGAGATTATTTTTCCCTTTTAAAAATGATAAACAAAACAATGACTACTTAAGCTATTCAAGGCCTGATATATTCCAACTCATTACAGTCGCCGTTTATGTTTTTCATTATCCATATTGATAATCACATTTTCATTCGTTAATAAAAAATCATATTTCGGTTCACCATGAGATATTAGTAGGCTCTTTACTTCTCCCCTCAATTTCTTACAATTAATTACTCCATCTGTTTCAAAATAAATGACCTATTTCTATATTAGGGTTCTTTGTTAATTTTTTTCTATTTTACCCTTGTCTCCAACTAACCACTTTAAGTACTTTTATTCTCAAAACATTCAAAGACACCAATTCCAATGTCAGTGTAAGCCCTAAGGGAAAATCTAGTAGTTTTAATAAATGACAAACATTGATGAAGACTAATTCATATGCTTATTGTGTGATAGGATTTTTTTGATTGAGAAGCCAAGTGTTCTTATTGCCTTGGAGCTATAATACTAGGGACAACTCAAATGTGTTTAAGTGATTGAAGAATGTAGAGCTTGTCCTAGAAGATCGAAGACATTGAAAACACTAGTGTAGGCTTGCCTTTGCTAAATCTGTATCTTCTTGTAAACCCTAAACTTCTTCTCCTTGGAATCCATAGAATACATGAGGAAGCACAAAACTTTGTTTTTGAACCTTAGAAAGGCTTTGATCATTCTTGATTTAGTATTTGTTAATGGCTTAATACTCAAATGGTCTTAAATGACATACACTTAAGTCTATAATGATTTTAACCTTGTTGCAGTTGGTTTTCAAATGGTTTGACAAAGTTTGCAATGTGCAGACTCCAATTTGGACGTCCAAAATGTAGTAGTGGTTGTTGAATTTTCAGTGAAATTCAGACGACCATTAAAATGCAAAAGCCCAAATTTGGTCAACCAAATTTATTCTAGTAGCCTAGTACACAGTAAATTATAACGACCAATTTAGACGTAGGGGTCCAAATTCAGTTGACCGAATTGCATTGCTACTAGTAGTTATTTGAATGTTGGAATTCAATTTCAAACCCGGTAAAAGTCAAAAACTTCAAATTTTTTAATAGTTCTCAAATTTTTTGAATGTTAGATGAATACCCGTGACAACCTAGGAAAAATTGATAGAAAATCAGATTAAGGCATCTTCCTTGGTTATTCATCTAACAAAAAGGCCTATAAAGTTTATAATAAAAGAACTCTATGTGTTGGAAAAACAATTTATGTGAAAGAAGAGATGAAGATAATGTAGGTACTTCAATGAATGACAATCAAACCCATCATCAAGCAGCAACTTTGGAAGATCATGCCAATGAAGAAGAAATGATTGAGCAGGAGCAAGATGGCCAACCTAGTGCTGACCAAGAGCTTCCAAAGATCTAAGATATGCAAGAGGCCACCATAAGGAGCAAATCATTGGTGATGTCTCCCAAGAAGTTAAAATAAGGTGGTACATTAATTATAACTTTCCTCTTTTATCTCATTTATTCTAAAAACATTGATGATGTCTTGTATGATGATTTTTGGATTGTTGTTAAACCAACATGACCACCGTGGTAAAATGGGTTTTTAGAAACAAACTAAATGAATCTAGAGAATTTGTTAGAAATAAGGCTAGAGTTGTTGCTTAAGGATTCAATCAAGAAGAGGGCATTAATTATGATAACAACTTTGTTCTGGCAGTTAGACTTAAATCTATAAGAATGCTTTTGACATTTGGTTACTTTAAAGGTTTTAAACTATTCCAAATGGATGTCAAAAGTGCATTTCTAAATGATTTTATAGATGAAGAAGTCTATGTGGAACAAACTCTTGGATTTACACATGAAAATTTTCTAAATCATGTTTTCAAACTATCGAAAGCTTTATATGGATTGAAACAAGAGCTTATAGCTTGGTATGAAAGATTAAGAGGTTTTCAAGTTTCAAAAAGATTTTCAAGCGGAAAAGTTGACACAACTCTCTTTATAAAAGCTTCTTGTAACAATAATCTCTTACTTGTGCCAATCTATGTGGATGATATCATATTTGGTGCTACTAATATATCTCTTTCTGATAGATTCGCCAGGGTGATGCCAAGTGAATTAGAAATGAGCATGATGGGAGAACTCATCTTCTTTCTCGATACTCAACTTCTTTTTCGGCCTACAAATCAAGAAAACCAAGGATGACACCTTCATAAATCAAGCAAAATATACCAAAGATCTCTTAAAGTGATTTGAAATGGATCAAGCAAAGGGTATTATTACACCTATGAGTTCATCAACCAAGATTGACAAAGATGAGAAAGGTGAAAACGTGAATGAAAAGGTTATAGATGTATGATTGGAAGCTTTCTTTATCTTACCGCCGGTAGACTAGATATTATGTTTCTTGTGTGTTTATGTGCTAGATTTCAATCTTGTCTAAAAGAGTATTATGTCATTGATACACATAATTATGGACTTTGGTTTGCAAAATCATCTCCTTTTGATCTTATTACTTATACAGATGCCGACTATGTTGGATGTAAAGTCTAGGGTAAGAACACTAGTGCTCATTATCAATTTCTTGATAGTTGCATTGTCTCTTAGTATAGCAAGAAACAAACTTGTGTGTCATTATCTACCATCGAGGCTGAATATATCGCTGCTGGTCGTTGTTGTGCTCAAATTCTATGGATGAAGCACACTTTACTTGACTTTGGTCTAGATTTCCAATGTGTACCCATCTTGTGTGATAACACTAGTGCTATAAATTTGACCATAAATCCCATTCAACATTCTAGAATCAAGCACATAGATATTAAGCTTCACTTTGTTCGTGATCATGTAACTAAAGGTGATATAGGTTTGGATTATATGTGTGCAAATGAACAAATTACTGATATTTTCACTTAGCCATTGGCCAAGAAAAGGTTATGCTATCTTACAAGGAGCCTAGGAATATCAAAATTTAATTACTAATTTGTATATTCAAGTGCAGGAAAAATAGGTTAAATTCAAACCAGATATTCGAATCCTCACTTTGAAATTCGGACATACAGACTGCTTCTTTGTGGAATCCAGACAGAAAAATTCATATGCAGATCGGAGAATTTAGTTGTCTAAATTGTGTGATTTTAGCGATTTTAAAAGGAGTCAAAATTGTCATTTCCTTCATTTCTATCAAAATCTCTCATCCTAACTTCCCTCTTCTCTCAAAACCCACAAAACCTACACTCATCCAAACTAAAATTTCATCCATCTTTCACCATTTTTGGTTGAAAACATCCATATTTTTCGGTTTCTAAGCCATGTATTTCTCTTGAAACTCACTTTATTTGAAAGAAATCCATCCTGGTAAGAAAAAAGAGCAAAAATTTTGGAAAAGGAAAAGACAAAGGAAAGAAAGTGGACAATGGGCAGATCATCAACGAGCCACGAAGGGTTTGAATTCCTCAATCTTTATCCAGAATAGATCGCTTTGTTTCAACCAAGGCTGCCTAGAATTTGAAGATTAGAACAGATGAAATAAAACAATTATTCCCGAACACAAGATCCATTTGGAAAAGCTCTCTGAAATAAGTAATGTTCTCTCTCTTTTGGGTGCAATGAGTTGGAGTAGCTTGTTAGTAGTGGATGAAGATTACTACCGTACATTTGTGTATGAATTTTGTGCTAATCTTAAAGAAGAAAGGGTTGGACAAGTTGGAGATGATGTTGTGCAATAGTATTAATCAAGAGTGTCTCAAATTGACTTTGAATTCAATGATGCATTAGTCAATAGGATATGTGGAACAGATGATGACGGGGTTAAATATTATACCTTGGGGCCAACATTGCTATATTCATGAATTGTTTACAAATGATAGAAGATTTAGATCAATTAAGGAAAGGAAAATCAAAGCATTGGATGATAGAGGCCAGTTATTGCATCATATGCTAACCACAATGATTATTTCCAATTTTGGTCATAAGTCATCGGTTGGAAAAATGAAGATTGTGATCATGCTTGCACTCCATGAACATAGAAGAATGAATTTTGATTTATCACATTAAGGCACATGATGTGATACCCCGAACCCCTCCGCTAGGTTCTACTACGGCTGAGTGATGTACCAGCGTACCTCTCGGCACTGATGTGTGCAAATATGAATCGCATTGGTAGGAAAAGGAAGGAGAAAAGTATACATATATTACAATATAATACATTTACAGGAAACATCGGTGGAAATACATTAATACATAGGTATATCCTATATTTTATATTATCCAAATTCAACATTCATTTACAGATAATTGTAGAGGTTTTGTGCTTGGCTGGAAAGTCTGAGCGAATCAAGACACATCAGTATAGCGCCTCAAACCAAATTTCTCAAACATGACAAACATTCAAATTCTGGCTCAACGGTTGAATTATCGGGGCCAGTAATCAGGACTTAAATCCTGTCATCCCATAGTCAAAACCAGCCACACACCAGGCTAAGGATTCTAGGGTACCTACCAGTCCATCCCTGGTGATCAACGTCAACATTAAGCCCCTCCTGGCTCGTTGTTAGGTTACCGCAAACAAATAAAGATAGTACCAATTAGATCACGCCCTCTTTGACACATTGCGTCCCCTTTCACGTGGATCCACAAACCAGAGTATATGCGTTCCACGCTAGTGGAAGAGGCCCTAGTATGGGAGACTAGCCACGTACAGTGCAATCCATGGATGCTTCAGGCTCAAATCATATTCCAGTCACATTATATTCCAAATCACATCATATCGAAATCATATATGGTTGGAACGGGGTTTTTTTTTTGTAATGTTTCAAACATAAAGGCAACTCAAGTAGCCATCCAAATGGATCCAAATCCATAACCAAATCCAATTTCTTCATAACTTCAAAATAACGACCTTTAGCCAGTCTTATCATGTAAATGCAATTTTTTTTTCAAATATGCCATGGAAATGCACATAACTTTTCAAAAATACACAATAAAATATTTTTCAAAGATTACTTGCATTTATAGATCATGTTCAAATACTATATATTTTAAATCAAATAAATACCTATTTGGAGCACCACTTCTAAATATTTTTAGTGCGCAAGTAAAATCATATTGTGGAGAACCTCTCCAATTTAAAACAAGTAAATAAATTAATTTTCGTGGAGAACCTCTCCAATTTAAAAAACTAGTAACTAAAATAATCATCAAAATAATATATTCACACTTGAGAATAGCAACTATTGATAGCACAAAAATATAGTAAGTTTCGATTTGTAATCTCACTTTGTAGCAAGTGTTAGAGTTACTTGCTATTTTACAAAACATACGAATTTCCTTCAAATCCAAATAAATAACCCTTAGTCGAAAACCCTAAGATGATAAATTCTACGTTATCAAGAGGGTCCCCAGGATATCCTAGGCATAAGTCTAAGCCTAAAATTACAATTATAAAAATACTCAATTATTAAATAATCTATAAACATATCTTCTTATAAATAGTCATATATATATATATCATTATCATTATATGATAATAAAATAATACAATAGTATTATTATTACATTCTCAAATATATATATATATATATATATATATATATATATTAGTATGATATATATTTTTTAATGAAATTTCACAAATACTCAATTTTCTCAAATACTAAATATTAAATGTTTAAGATAGTGAAAATTTAGAATAAAAATATCACTTTAGGAGAATGAAAATACCACTTTCAAATCTATTTCAAATCCTAAAGAATATAGATTTTTTTATACTAAAACAAAACTTTAAATTAACTAAACAACTTTTAATAAACAAAAAATAAATTTAAAGAAACCATAAAATAGACTAAAGAACTCATAAATAAAAACAATATGAATTCTTACCTCAATCACAAGGAAGAACTTGGTGCAATAAAAAGGAAAGAAAACTGACTAAGAGAAGAAAGAAAGAAGGAAAATAGATCTATGAAGCAAAAGAAAGCAATAAAAATGGAAAAGATAGTAAAGAAAAGAAGGCACCCGAGAGAGAGAGAAAAAAAAGAAAGTAAATGAAAAAAAAAACCAACCATGCTATCTTATACAAGCAAGAGTCAGTGCTTGACACCAACTTGGGTAAGAAAATATCAATGGCCATGTGTCACTCGCTTCTTGGATCTCTCTTTTTTTTTTTTTTTACAAAAACTAGAAAAATCTAGATGCTCAAATATATTCAAGAATGTCAAACATGTGCAAGATTATGTTCTAAAATAATTTTTTTAGAAAAATAAAGTAAACTAACTCATGATAGTTTTTTCAAATTCTTTATATAAAAAAATTATGAGCTCCACTTGAAAACGAACATACCTAGACAGTCTATAGGGCAGGATGTTAAACATGATGGGAGCAAGATGTACGGGAAACAAGGCCTTACCTTATGGGAGATTGCTCAAAAAAATATTCAAGCACTTCCAAGTTTAACTCCCCATAAGAGGGCTATCCGTCAATAGTGGAGAGATATATACTAATGAGTCTCTCAAGAGGATGCAACTAACTCTTGATGAGAATGGTATTCATGGATATAAAAGGGACATTCCTTTGAAGAATGAAAGACAAGAAGAGAGTGAGCGTGTTGAAGAAGAAGAGGAGGAATGAGAGGAAGAAGAAGATGAGGAAGATCAAGAAGAGATTCAAGCTTGAGAGATGAAGACCAAAAAGAGAAATGATGCACAAAGTGAGGGGAAGCAACCTCCCTCCAAAAGAAGATTATTTGAAGATGTGCAAACTCCTCAATCACACCCCAATGTTGAGGAAGATCTTATTGGGAAAAGGATCACTAAAGGACACACCATTGGTGCCAAGATGTTTCAAGAGGCTCTAAACATTAACACCAAGAAAATGGAGAAAATGAATAAATTCTGTGAAACCGTTGCTCCTATGATCCTTGGAAAGCTGGATGGATTGGAAACAAGAGTAAGAAACATTGAAGAGCTATGAAAGAGAAATCCCCAAACTGGTGAAGGAACTTCCAAACCTCAAGAAAGTGAAGAAAAGAATGATGATGAAGATGAGGAGGAAAAGACAAAGGAGGAAGATGAAAACAAAGGTGATGATGATGATAATGAAGAAAAAGGAGGAAGTAAAGATGAGGATGATGATGACCATGGGGATGATTTTGAATTAGTAGCTAGAGGGAGTGAAAGAAATAAAGAGGAGGATAAAGGCATGCAAGAAGAAAGTAAAAAGAATGATAAGCAAGGTCAAGGAAGTGAAAATGAAGAAGAAAGACCAGAGGAAGTTGCTAAGAAGGAAGTTTGATTGAAAAATCCAAGATCACCTTACCTTGCACCATCTCCTTTAGTCAAGAAAGAGAAAAATATCTCACAAAGAAATAGGGCACAAGTAGATCCTCTCAATTGGCCACAACTCTGAAGCCAAATTGTACTAGGAAGGAGCTAGCAAGTGAAGGTTCCCACCATATCAAACTCAAAGGCAACATGGCGATCATTACCAACAAATATAGATTGAAGACCATGAAAAGAATTCAAGACTAAGCACTTCTCAACCCTATCATATTCACACTTCATATTTCTATGTGCCTTTTTAGTTTATGTAATGTTTGGAGCTCAATGATGATACATATGTGTTGAGAACTTCTTTGTTGATATCATTTCACTTTGACCACCCCTTATTTGATTGATGACAAAAGGAGGAGAAGTGATGTAATTATTGTAAAGCGTTTACGAAATGTGGATTGCAAATTGTTGATGAAATGTAGATTAATATGTTTAAGCACTTGTGAATTGGTTGGTTGAGTGTTGATTTATAAAGCTTACTCGGCCATATATACTTTATATATGCTTAAGCACTTGTGAAGTTCATTTGAATAAGTTAAATTCACCTTTTGAAACTTTTACCAAAAGTTTGAACTTGAAGTTCGGACACATCCAAATTTTCTTACCAAAAAGTGCTTTGATGGTGTCCAAGTTGCTCAAAAACTATTTTAATCTTTCCTATCATGTTTGAATAACCTTAGTAAAGCTTATTTTCAAAAACTACAATCATTATCTTGTATATTTTGCAACTCGCACTTGAAATTTCAAAATTCGGACTTATAACACTTCAAGTCCAAACTTGTTGAAAAATGAAGAGAATCTAAGGGGGAGCTATAACAATATGTTCTAACTTTTAAAACCTCTCTTAGAGATATCTTTAATGCTTAAATGCAATATAATATTTTGATGTAAGGAAGTAGGTATATGGAGGTTGGTTAGGTTATAGGCTCATCATGAGCCATTATATCGTCATTATGCTTATTTGTTTATCATTCATCTATGACATTAATACTTCTTTGTGCTATATTTTTTAAATCCATCATATTTTACATCAAAGTGTGTCATCATCAAAACAGGGGATATTAAGCCCTAAGGCAAATCTTGTAGTTTTGATTAATGACAAACATTGATGAGAACTAATGCATACGCTTATTGTGTGATAGGATTTTTCAATTGAGAAGCCAAGTATTCTCATTGCCTCGGAGCTATAATACTAAGGACAACTCAAACATGCTCAAGTGATTGAAGGATGTAGAACTTGTCCTAGAAGATTGAAGGCTTTGAAGACACTAGTGTAGCCTTTGCTAAATACGTATTGTTAGCCCTAAGGGCAAATCATGTAGTTTTGATTAATGACAAATATTGATGAGGACTAATATGCTTGTATGTTGTGATAGGATTTTTGGATTGAGAAGGAAGCAAGTCTCATTGCCTTGGAGCTAGCAATGCATGAACAACTCAAATATGTCAAAGTGATTAAAGATTGAAGAGTTTGTTCAAGATTAATGAAGGCTTTGAAGACATGAAGTGTAGGTGACATGTGGTTAATAGGTAAATATTGTAAACCCTACACTCTTAAGCCTTGGAATCTATGAGTTGCAATTGAGAGCACAAAACTTGATTTAAATGGTTTCAATGGTTTTGAACTTACCTAAATTATCAAGTTTTCATAAATGGTTTTTGCACATAAAAGATCTTTAATGACTTATCTTTAAGGCTAGAATGTTTTCCAACTTGTTTGAATTGATTTGAACATGTTTTGACAAAGTTTGAAAAATTCAGATGCAAGATTCGGACGCAGTCCAAAAATTCGGTCGTCCGAATTTTGTAGCAAAAGTTTGCTACTATTCTTCCAGAGAAATTCGGAAGAAGATTCGGACGCAGCCAAAAAATTCGGTCGTCCGAATTTTGGCCTTCAGCATGGTCACTGTTCTTCCAGAGAAATTCGGAAGAAGATTAGGACGCAGCAAAAAAAATTCGGTCGTCCGAAAAATTCGGACGCAGAATTCGGTCATCCGAATTTTCTGAAACTAGTCGTTACTAGCCGTTGTATAGCCGTTTGAACTGATTTTTGAATTCTATAAAAGCCATAAACTTCAGATTTTTTAGTAGAACTTTGAACTTAACAAATCTTACATTGTACAACTTGTTTTACATCAAATTGAATTGAAAAGCTCTCAAATTGCCTTGTTCTCAAAGATTGAAATTCAAGATTCCAAAGGCAACAAAGTGTGAAGGTGAAACATTGTGTAATCATCTACCAACAAAGTGGTAACATCTTACACACTCTCTTTTCTTATCTTAATTGTGTTTTCTACTAGCTCATTTGCAAGGTTATCTTGTGACATAAAACCCTTTTGTGGAAGGGTGAGCCATAGACTAGATTAATCAAGGTTGTAGTGTAAAACCCGTGTGTGGGTGAGCCTTGGATTAGATTAGTCTTGAGGTTGTCTTTAGATATAAAACCATTGTGTTTGGTGAACCTTGTATTATTTGTATAATTACTAGAAGAGGTTGTGAGTGTAAAACCATAGTGTGGTTAGCCTCTTGTGTAATTGTTGAATTTGAGCATATAGTGGATTGGTTGAAATCCTTGAGTGTGGACTCAAGGTAGTGGATGTAGATCTTGGAGAGATCGAACCACTATAAATCGTGTGTTCATTTTCTTATTGCTTTACTTGGTTACATACTTGTGATTATTATTTATGCTTAGTTCTTGATTAATTGGTTGTGGTCTTATAGTTTGATAATCTTGTATTAATCATCAAATCACATATAACTTGAAGTTTGTGAATTTAAAGTAGAGCGTTTATTAAGGCAAAGGATTTGGAAAAAGGAAAAAAAAAAGATTTCGATAATTAGCCAAAGACCTAATTCACCCCCCCTCTTAGGTCTTACACGTATCTTCTTATAAACCTACACTTCTAGCTCTTAGAATCTGTAGAATACATGAGGGAGCACAAAATTTTGTTTTTGAACCTTAAAAGGCTTTGATCATTCTTGATTTTTCAAGTATTTGTTAATGGCTTAATACTCAAAAAGTCTTAAATAGCATGTCCTTAAGTCTATAATTATTTCGACCTTAATAGAGTTTATTTTCAAAAGTTTTGACGAAGTTTGAAAAGTTCAGACTCCAATTTGGATGTCCAAACTATGGCAGTGGCTATTGAATTTTCAGTGGAATTCGGACGACCATTCGGATGCAAAAGTCGAAATTCGATCAACGAATTTATTCTAGTAGCCTGGTAAACAGTAAATTCAAACTGCCAATTTGGACGACGAAGTGCCAGTTTGGTTGACGTAACTGCACTGTTACTAGATATTATTTGGATGTTGGAATTGAATTTCAAACCTTATAAAAGTCATAAATTTTAGATTTTTGAGTAGTTCTCAACACTTTAAGAATCTTTGAACTCCAAAATCATTTGAATATCAAAAGACTCTCTTTTATCTTGTGTTTCATGTGACTATTTAAGATTTCAAAGACAAAAAGGTAAAGTGATTCTAGCTTTTATCATTATCTACCAAGTTGTTGGTAATATAATTTTTATTCCTTCATCTACTTGCTTTAATTCAAGGTTGTCTTGAAGATAAAATACCCTTTGTGATAGGATGAACCTTGATTCTTGTGTCAGAAAAAGGTTGTGGTGTAAAACTCTTGTTGGATGAACCTCTAGTGTATTTGAATTAAGGCTTTCTATAGTTAAGGTGGTTAAAATCTTTGAGTGTAGGCTGAAGATAGTGAATGCAGATCTTGAAAAGATCGAACCACTATAAATTTCTTGCATTCCTTTGTTCTTCTTTCTTGACTTATTCATTTGTTGTGTTCGTTAAATTCTCTTTTATAACTTGATTTGTCACCATTTTCAAGCTAAGTTTTCAAAAAGGGAAAGAATTTAAAAAATTAGCCAAAGACCAAATTCACTCCCCTCTCAGGTCTTTCAATTAAATTTCAAATTCTCAATAAAGAAAATGTTGACTTTTGAAATTGAAAGAATTAGTAGAATTGACCACTATTAATTAAGGAAAGAGAGAGAAAATGATGTTTTAGATTTTTTTTTTTTAATTTTTTCATGAAATTTATCAAAACTTTAATAATAGTGTAAAGAAGAAATATGTCATATATTTTGAAACGGATGGAGTATTCAAAGTCTTCCTACTTGTTTTCCGAAAAGAGCTTTCACTGAAAGACTTTCAATTTGTATTTTGGTCTCCAATTTAAATTATAACATCAAAAGATTTCTAATGAATTGGCTACACAATGTTCGCGAATTATACACTTTTTAATGGGTTATAATTGATGAATTAAGGAATATTCATTTTCCTTCTATGCCTTTTCTTGCTTGAATATTTGAGCATCTACGATTAAGCTAATAATCCTTAGTATGATGCCAATATCTTCTCAGTGACATATCCAATCAATTATCAGAAATGGTCAAATTTGTTTGTCTAAATATAGTTTTTCAGGTGTGACTTTAACAAACTTTTAGAGTTTAGTTTCTTACTGTATTCTTTAAATGGCTGTTGCTTAATCTCTCAAAATCATTTCAGTTTTATTGCTATAAATTGTTGAAATTATGCAGTTCAGAATGCAATGTAGCTGTTCAGAATGCAATGCATCTGTTGGAATGCAATGCAGCTGTTGGAATGCAGCTTCTGTGGTTGAGCATATAATGCAGTGGGAGCATGGAATGCAGCAGCAAGCAGAGCAAACAGAGATACTAATGCTGCTGTGATTATGCATGCAATGTACATGCAGCAAGCTGCAATGTGCATGCAGCTTGCTGAAATGTCGCAGCCTATGGAGAAATATTGCAGATTATGAAGGCAATGTCATCTGGAAAATTGATTTGCCACCTGGATAAGTGGATTGCCAGCTGGAACAAGTTGGAGGCGGTTGACATGAAGAAGAAGAAGTCAATTTGTATTTGACTTAGTTAGATAAAGACAATTTTAATTTGTCTTTGTTAGTTATTATTTATAGCTCTTTTAGTTGATTGACTTTTTTTGTATAAATAAGTCAGACGTGCACATTTTACTTCAATGAAGAATCCAGAATTTTTCTGCAGTTTGCAAATTTTCTCTTACTAGGTTTTTCCTTTCTCTAGCTTGCTTCTCTTGATATTTTGGATTTGGCATTACTCTGCAAACAGCATTGCAGATTCAACTTTTATCATGGTATCAGAGCAAAGCTTTCAGCTTCTTTGTGCTGCAATTTTTTTTTAGTTGTTTGTGATTGATTCGAATTATCAATCCATTCATCTTTGAATTCATTTTTCCTAGTCTCTCTGGTTAAGTTCTACCTATGGCAGCAAATATGGAACCAGTACCAACCAATCCTTTGTACTTAAATCCGAATGATAGCTCTACACAACCATTAGTTCAGCCAATTCTCACAGAAAAGAATTATCACTCTTGGAGCAGAGCAATGAGGATGGTGTTGATTTCAAAGAACAAGTTAGGCTTCATAGATGGTACAATTGAGTCACCACAAAGAGGTACTCGTATATTCACTCTACGGCAACAAGTTAATACTACAGTACTTTTTTGGCTTGTGAATTCTATGAGTTCTTCCATTGCACAAAGTGTCATGTGGCTTGACACAGCTAGAGAAGTTTGAGAGGATTTGTATAATAGATATTCTAGTGAAGACTCATATCACTTGTCAGATTTAATTGAAGAGCTTCACAATGTGAAACAAGGAGGAAAAATTGTTAATGAATATTATACACAACTTAAGATTCTTTGGGATGAATTGAGGGTACTAAGACCACTGCCTTCTTGCACCTGTGAGCCTAGCTGTAAATGTGGAGCTATCAAACAAATAAGGGACTACTATGATGAAGACATTGTCATTCGGTTTTTGAAAGGATTAAATGAGCAATTTAACAGTGTTAAGTCACAAGTTCTGGTTATGGATCTTTTGCCTTTGATCAATCAAGTTTTCTCTATGGCCATCAAGCATGAAAGACAATCAATTATAATGCAAATCAAGCACCAGAGATGCATGTTATGTATGCAAAACCTGCTAATGAATTTGTAGACCTGAATTCCAGTACAAGTATATCCACTGGTTTTAATGCCTCAACTGGAGAAAAATTGTCCAACATGCAGTCTAATGAACATTCAGCTTACAAGGCTAATGCAGTTGCTGGAAATAATAGAAGGAGTTTTAATCAGAAGATTTTGTTGTGTACCTTTTGTGGCAAAACTGGGCATACAATTGACAAATGTTACAGAAAGCATGGTTTTCCACCAAACTTTAAATTCCGGACAAGAGATGTTGGTTATAACACTGGAAGCAAGGGAGCTATGATGGTGAATCAGTCCATAGGATATGAAAACACACAAGGGTTTGGTATTCAAGGCAAATCAGTAAATCACAATGCAGTGGCAGTGAAGTCAGATGCAGGAATCACATAGGAACAATATCAGAATTTAATGCAGATGTTGAAGCATGTTCAATTACAGAATTCTCAAGCTGCAGCTGTCTCTCCTTCTGCAGTGAATCAAACTACTGCTCTCATAGCTAATTTTGAATCTCCTGAGTATATAGGTAATCAGTTTTTTGAATTTTCCAAGCATTGGATTTTGGATTCAGGTGCAACTGATCATATAGTGTGTTCTTTGGCTTCTTTTTCTTCTTTTCATTCAGTCACTCACAAAGGACAAGTCCTTTTATCTGAACATTTGTGTTTAAAAGATGTTCTGTTTGTTCCTACTTTTCAGTACAACCTCATTTCTGTTGACAAGCTGATTCAACAAAATCATTGCAGAATCTTGTTTCATTCTACTGGTTGTTTGATACAGGACATTGTAACCCTGAAGAGGATTGGATCAGCTAAATGCTGCAATGGCCTCTATCTTTTTGATAATTCTTCATTCCTGTCCAGTTTGCATTCTGATACTCCTAATCTTTTGAATAAATCTGTTGGCCTTCCTCCTGAAGCAGCCAATTCAAGATCACAGTTTCCTACTGCCAACTCTGTCACTGGAGTTACCTGGCATTTTAGACTAGGACATCCATCTATGCAAAGACTACAACTACTTAAGGGCATTTGGCCTGAAATTTCAGTACCTCTTGATTGTAATTGTCATGTTTGTCCTTTAGCTAAACAAAGAAAATTGTCATATTCTTTGAGGCAATCTTCTTCTTCCAGATGTTTTCACATGGATATATGGGGTCCTTATAAGCAAGAAACTATCTATAGTCAAAGATATTTTCTTACCATTGTTGATGATTACAGTAGATACACTTGGCTTTTCTTGTTTAAAGCCAAATCTGAAGTTAGTAAGTTGGTTCAAGATTTCTGTATTTTTGTTGAAACACAATTCTCTAAACCTGTTCAAATTATCAGGACAGATAATGGTCCTGAATTTCATATGCCATCTTTTTATCAATCCAAAGGAATTTTGCATCAAAAATCTTGTGTAGAAACTCCTCAACAAAATGGATTAGTAGAACGAAAACATCAGCATATCCTCAATGTTGGCAGAGCACTTAAACTACAGTCCAATCTTCCTCTTCCCTATTGGGGTTTTGCAGTTCAACATGCTGTATATCTCATTAATAGATTGCCTACACCTATCTTGCACAATAAAACTCCATATTTCTTGCTTTATGGAAGAAATCCTTCTTTTACAAACCTCAGAGTGTTTGGCTGTCTTTCTTTTGCTTCCACACTTGAACAAGGCAGATCCAAGTTTGATCCCAGAGCAAAGAAAACTGTTCTACTGGGAATCTCTCAAATCAGTAAAGGGTATATCTTGTTGGATTTAAATTCCAGACACATTCTAGTTACCAGAAATGTTGTCTTCCATGAAGATGTTTTTCCTTTTCAATATGCCAACTCTAGTCATTCTTCTTCAAATTTTGATCTTGATCATTCTAATCTGCCAGTATTTCCATCTAATTCTAGCTCTTCCACATCAACTCCTAGTCCTGAGTTTGTTTCAGAGAATCAGAATCCTCCTACTGACACATCTAATCATTCTTCTTCTAATCCTAATATGATCCCTGCTGTCAGTTCTTCTCCTCAAAGGTCTTGTAGACTTAGAACTCAACCAGCTTACTTACAAGATTATGTTTGTAATCAAGCCTTTACTACTCCACATTCCATACACAAAATCTTGAATTATGCTCAGTTGACACCTATTTACAAAGCTTTTGCAATGAATATTTCATTAACTAATGAGCCAAAGTGTTATGAGGAGGCTGCCAGAATTTCAGTTTGGCAAGATGCCATGAGGAATGAAATTGAAGCATTAGAACAAACTAAAACCTGGAGCATGGTTCCTTTACCCCCTGGTAAACATTCTATAGGTTGCAAATTGGTTTACAAGGTTAAATTTCACTCTGATGGTACTGTGGAAAGATATAAGGCTAGGCTAGTAGCTAAAGGATATACTCAACAGGCTGGTGTAGATTATTTGGAGACATTTTCTCTTGTGGCCAAAATGACTACCATCCGGACTGTCCTAGCAGTGGCAGTGTCCAAGGGCTGGCATCTACATCAGTGTGATGTTAATAATGCTTTTCTGCATGGAGTTCTTGATGAAGAAGTGTATATGACACCGCCTCCTGGTTTTTACAATTCAGATTCTTCTTTGGTAAGCAAGTTGCAGAAATCTTTGTATGGTTTAAAGCAGGCTAGTAGGCAATGGAATGTCAAACTTACTTCTGCTTTAATTATCATTGGTTTTCAACAGTCAAAGAGTGATTACTCATTGTTTGTTAAAGCTGATCCTCATACTTTCATTGCTTTGTTAGTATATGTTGATGATGTGGTTTTGGCCAGTAATAGTTTGTCTGCCATTCAAGATGTTAAACAGTTTCTTCACACAGTTTAAGATCAAAGATTTGGGTGAGCTCAAGTATTTTCTAGGTTTAGAAGTTGCAAGGTGCCAAAAAGGGTTGAATTTATCACAAAGGAAGTATACTGTGGATTTACTTTCTGATTTTGGTTTTCTTGGCTGCAAATCAGTTTCTACACCTATGGAGGCTAATGCTAAATTTGAGCATGGTGATTCTCCTTTGTTACCTAATAGTTCTGTTTACCGAAGTTTAGTTGGCAAGTTATTATACTTAACAATTACTAGGCCTGATATCAGCTTTGCTGTACAACAGCTTAGCCAATTTTTGGATCAGCCTACTGAGAATCACATTAAGGCTGCACACAGAATATTGAGGTATCTGAAACACACACCAGGTCAAGGGTTATTCTTTCCTGTGATTTCCAATTTGCAAGTTACAGCTTTTGCAGACTCAGATTGGGCTGGTTGTATTGAGACAATGAGATCAGTCACTGGTTTCTGCATTTTCTTAGGAGGGGCTCTCATTTCTTGGCGTTCTAAGAATCAAACAACTGTGTCCAGAAGTTCAGCAGAGGCTGAATATAGAGCATTAGCTTCTACTGTATGTGAGTTGCAATGGTTGTCATATCTCTTACATGATCTACACATTTCTTTGCCTAATGCTATCCCTCTTCACTGTGATAATGAGGCAGCCATTCATATAGTTGAAAATCCAGTCTTCCATGAAAGAATTAAGCATATTGAGTTAGATTGTCATTTTGTGAAGGAAAAATTTCAATCTGGCCTGGTTAAACCTTTACCTATATCTTCACAATTACAAGTTGCAGATGTGTTTACCAAATCCTTGTGTTTTCCTCGGTTTTCTGCTCTTCTTGCAAGTTTGGGATTACAGAATGTCTTTACCAGTCCAGCTTGAGGGGGGCTGTTGAAATTATGCAGTTCAAAATGCAATGTAGCTGTTCAGCATGCAATGCAGCTGTTGGAATGCAGCTTCTGTGGTTGAGCATATAATGCAGTGGGAGCATGGAATGCAGCAGCAAGCAGAGCAAACAGAGATACTAATGCTGCTGTGATTATGCATGCAATGTACATGCAGCAAGCTGCAATGTGCATGCAGCTTGCTGAAATGTCGCAGCCTATGGAGAAATATTGCAGATTATGAAGGCAATGTCATCTGGAAAATTGATTTGCCACCTGGATAAGTGGATTGCCAGCTGGAACAAGTTGGAGGCGGTTGACATGAAGAAGAAGAAGTCAATTTGTATTTGACTTAGTTAGATAAAGACAATTTTAATTTGTCTTTGTTAGTTATTATTTATAGCTCTTTTAGTTGATTGAATTTTTTTGTATAAATAAGTCAGACGTGCACATTTTACTTCAATGAAGAATCCAGAATTTTTCTGCAGTTTGCAAATTTTCTCTTACTAGGTTTTTCCTTTCTCTAGCTTGCTTCTCTTGATATTTTGGATTTGGCATTACTCTGCAAACAGCATTGCATATTCAACTTTTATCATAAATCAAGGGATGGGAGAAGAAGCCAACTAGCCCAAGAAAGAAACTGTAATCCTTTTTAATATCATTTCAATATCTTCCGATTCATCATTCAAAGTCTTCCCATTTGCTCTCCAAGTAAAGCCAAAGATTAATACGATTTGAACATTGAAAGAAACCTAATGACAACTGATATTTATAGGTAAGACTTTTTCAATAGTTAAAATTAATGGCATGCACGAACTTTCAAATTTTTCATTTTTTGACTGGAAAATGAATATACATTTTTTTAGGTTCCAATCTTTTTTATTTATAAAATAGAGTAAACAAAATACAATATGGGCCATCGGCCTTGGCCCCATAAAGGCTTGCAAAAGACAGTCTAGACAATAAGAAGAAATCAAATTATTTGGGTCTAAACAAAATTATTTGGAAAATGAATAATCGTTGTCACACCTGATAATTATTTTCTACATCAGTAGGAAATGTTATCACATGATACCCTTAATATTATTTTAAAAACAAGAGCATATATCCGAGCAGCTACTACAAACGTACCGGTATGGTTACTGTGCTGCATGTCCGTTTTTGCAGGACGTGTAGGACAGATCCTGAACCGTCGTATAAGATCCGAGATCTGATCCGACGGCTTCGAAAAATTATTAAATTTTCGAAAAACAAATATCTGTATGGGGCTAAAAAATATGGATCGTTGGATCAAATTTCATGCAAATCTAACAGTCCAAACACAGGTCATGCACGTGCTGCAAAAAGCCACGTGCAGGACCTGATCCAAACACCAAACGCACATTAAGATGTATTTCATGTTTTTTTTTTCTGTAACTAAAAATTTAGATGATTTATTATATTTTATTGGTTTGGAAATGCCAAAAGTCTCCATAAAAATCCCATTGCTTGTTATTACAACTTTTAGATTCAATTTGACTGCTGGAACGAAAAAGACACCATAAAGGATTAATGAGGGATTGAGCACTACAATTCTTTGTGAGTGACCAGCACTTGAGACCCATTAGGTAATCGAAGTTTTGCATCATGAATAAGATGATAGGTAGAAGAATTAGACAAGCAGCATGTTATGTGATTAGTGGTTCCAGAGTCCACAATCGATTGTCTTGAATAATCAACTGAAGTCATAACTGAAGTAAGCCATGCAGCAGTAATGTTTTCAGGACCATTTGAACCAGGATTCTGACCTCCAGGGCCCAAAGTTTGACCAATGTCTGTATGGAAGGCAACAGCATGATTCCTTTGATGATTGATGGGAGTAGGTGATTGCAACCCTTGCAGCAGACCAAGAAGCTGCCCATATTGAGCCTGAGGAAAACGAGAAGGTGGTGCTGGAGCAATGTGATTTGCCGCAGCTGCCGGAGTAGGCAGATTGCCGTCCCAAATTCCCGCAATGTTTTGGCTGAGCATAAGCCTTGTTTTCGGGAGGATATCCATGCTTTTCATAGCATGTGTCCTCTGTGTGGCCTTGCCACAAAAATTGCAGAAGATAGCCTTCTTCTCGGTTCCATTTGCATTACTTAAGTTTGTCATATTTCCTGCCTGAAGTATCAAAGGACTCTACACTGGAGCATAAAAGGCAAAAGAAACTACCTCGGTTGAGGAACGATTGGACACATATTGTATCTGTCTCTCGTTCTACAAAACCATAGACAAAGCCTGATTAATAAAGAAGGCACATAACTAATATAGTTCATGTCATAATCCCTACAATTGTTGTATTGATTGATTGATTGATTAACTAATTGCCTTGTAGATTATGGTAAGATAGGATATGATTAGTTAGTTATTATAATCAGTTTTATCACTCTTGCATAAATTATTGCCTCATGAATACAGACAACAACAAGCCGGATTCCTATTCTTCTTCTCCTTCTTCTTGGTCTGTTTTCTTATATGGTATCAGAGCCATCATCCTCAACTATCAAGCCTATTCAAAACACACTCTCAGTTTCTCTCCCTACCTCATTCAACATTTCACATCTCTTTCCAACACCGATGGACCGAAATACCTATCCTTGTTGGAGATCACAGTTTGAAGGAGTATGTTTCTTCCTCACAGATGTGGCAAGAAGCTAAACTCCCTGATGGGTCATAAAATTCTGCTTTTGCTACATGGAGAAAGGCTAATTAGCTTGGACTCAGTTGGATCAAAGCCACAATGGCTTCATCAATTCAGTCCTTTATTTTGTCTCCCTCTACTGCTCTTGAAGCTTGGCTTCTGTTGGAAAGGCGACTCTCTCCTTTATCTAAAACACAAATTCGAACTATCCGAGATCAATTACGGTCTCTAAAAAAGGATTCTAAAAAATCAATGGTGGATTTTCTTCTACACACAAAATCACTTGCTGACTCTTGCTATAGCCGAATCCCCCATCTAAAATAATGATCTCATTGAGTATATTATTGATGGCCTTAGCCATGATTATAAAGAATTTGTCACTGCACTACATCTTAGACAACCGACATCCTTTGATGAGTTTTACGATCTGATTATTCAAGAAGAGCATCTTTTGCAAAAGATGTCTTCTCTATCTCTCTCTACTGGAACTGCACTCACAGCAAGCACTACTCCTAATAATGGTTCAACAAATTCCTCTAGAGCTCCATCAGACTTTCATTCTTTTCAAAATCAAAGAGGGAGAAGAAGAGGACGAGGACGTGGTAAAGGTGGCAGATCTACAAGTTCTAAAAATTGGCGTCTCTCATCTGATTCACGACCTCCCTTGCTGCCTACACCAGATTATCATCCTCAATATTATGGTGTACATCCGTCGATTAATACTTTTGTGGCGTGCCAAAGCTGTAATCGTTCTGGCCACACTGCCCGCACATGTCCTGAATAACAGAATCTAGGATTTAATGCTGAATTTAATCCTCAAATAACTATCCCAGCTGAAAATTTGACAGATCTGAATTGGTGTCTTGACTCTGGTGCCACACACCATATGACTCCCTCCACTTCTTCTCTATCTCAGATTCAGCCATATACAGGTACAGACAAAATTGAAGTTGGAAAAGGATCTCAATTACCAATTACTCATGTTGGCACAGGTTCATTTCTTACTCCCTCAAGATCTCTTTCCTTGAATTGTGTTCTTTGTGTGCCAATAATAATTGTTCTTTTGAACTGGATTCTAGTGGTTTCATTGTAAAGGACAAACAAATGAGACAATGCCTTTATCATGAAATTAGTTCTGGAGGCCTTTATCATTTGAGCCAACCTGCATGTACTTCAAACAAACTCCTATTCTATGGTGAGCGTGCTACACAAGATGTGTGGCACACATGTTTGGGAGATCCTTCTCACGAAAATTTTCAAGTCTTAAGTAATAAATATAAGCTGCCAATTTCGGGCTCTTTAGTTGAGAATAAAGTTTGTCACATTTGTCCTTTAGGGAAGGCTTATAAATTGCCATTCTCTAATTGGCAATATATTTCACAGATTCCTCTTCAGTTATTACATCTTGATATATGGGGATCTGTTCCTGTCACTTCACGTCATGGATATCGATTTTATTTGTCCATTGTTGATGACTGCACTAGATATGTATGGCTCTACCCACTTGTAAGAAAATCTGATACCCTCCTGTTTTTTGTAGCATTTAAAAGAATGGTGGAAAACATGTTAACCTTGTCGATTAAAAGCATTCAATCTAATGGAGGGTGAATTCACTAATCGTTTGTTTACCACTTTTCTTACTAATCGTGGAATTTATCATTGCATTACTTGTCCATATACACCCCAACAAAATGGGGTGGTAGAGTGAAAGCATAGACACATTGTTGGAATGGGATTATGTCTATTGTCACAAGTTTCATTACCACCTAAATTCTGGCTTTAGATGTTTTCAGCTGCAGTTTTTCACATTAATCGACTTCCAATGAAACGACTGAAGTATGTTTCACCTTATGAAAAGCTTACTGGTCGACCTCCAGAATATTCCTTTCTCAAGGCTTTCAGCTGTCTTTGCTTTCCTCTTTTAGTTCCCTACAATGCTCACAAGTTACAGTTGAAATCATCATGATGTTTATTTCTTGGATATGATGTCTCTGTTAAGGGATATCAGTGCTTAGCATTAGAATCTGGAAAGTTGATTATCTCTCGTCATGTCTTGTTTGATGAGACTGTTTTTCCTTATAAAGTACAGCACTCTTCCTCTCCATTTCCGATGTCTTCTCCTTCTACTAATATTTTTCTTGTCCCTTCAGATGCCCCAGTTCAGGTCTCTTCCATTCCAAGTAATGCCACAGAAATTGATACCACTAGCTTGGAGTATACTCTAGAAATGCCCACTGACGGACATACCACACCAGCGCCTCTACCTTTTTCTCCTATGGGATCCTCTTCATCTTCGACCAAGTAGTCTCCTTCACCCAATTCTTTCCCTCCTCCGAGAAAGTATCACAGCTTCAATGAACTGACCTATGGATCTGCTACTTATCCTCTTTCTCATGCCTTATCCACTAAAGTTTCTAATCCCCAATTCTGTGAGCCCAGTTCATACACCCAAGCTGCCAAACTTCCTCAATAGCGCTCCATCATGGAAGATGAATTTATTGCTCTTCAGTGCAATTCCACCTGTGTTATTGTTCTCGCAATTTCATCTATGAATATTATTGGCTGTCGATGGGTGTATAAGATCAAGCGATGTGCCAATGGCTCTATTGTGCATCACAAAGCTCGATTAGTTGCAAAAGGATATACTCAACAAGAGGGCTTAGACTACACAAAAACCTTTAGTCCCGTTGTGAAACCCTCCACTATTCACACTGTTCTTGCTCTTGCCGTGTCTAAGAAATGGGTCTTAAAGCAGCTTGACGTGTGGAATACATTTCTGCATGGACACTCGCAAGAGGAGGTGTACATGCAACAACCCCCTGGCTTTGTTGATCCGCTACAACTTGGCTATGTTTACAAGCTCCACCGCTCTATTCATGACCTCAAACACGCCCCCAGAGCCTGGTACCACCAATTACAAACATATCTACAAGCGCAAGAAATTTTTCATAGCCAATGCGATGCTTCACTTTTTATCAAATGCACATCCACTTCTCTTCTACTTGTACTTGCTCTTTATTGATTGACTTTGCTCTGTTTTTGATAGTCGCAAACTAGGTGATCTTGGTTTCTTCATAGGCATAGTGGTTCGTCACACAGACTTGCAACTTTTTCTTTTTCAGACTCGTTATGCAACGAATCTCCTCCAAAAATTTAACATGCTTGGCTATAAACCATGTGCCACTCCCTCGATTCCTAGTTCTCTGCTTTCTACATTTGATGATGATCTTCTCTCTAATGTTACTAAATATGACAGCATGGTTAGAGGTCTTCAATATCTCACCTTGACTCGGTCGGATATTTCCTTTGCTGTTAATCAAGTTTGTCAGTTTCTATAATCCTTGGGCATCTCATCTCCAAGCTGTACAACGAATCTATAGATATATCAAGGGCACTTTTGAATTTGGCCTTACGATCTCGTGTTTGGATAGTCCTGGTTTCCATGCCTTCTCGGATTCTGATTGGTTGGGGATCCAGATGATTGTAAGTCTACTACTGGCGCATGTATTTTCTTTGGTTCTAACCTCTTGACTTGGACAACTAAGAAGTAGTCTGCTGTCTCTTGGTCAAGTGCCAAAACTGAGTATTGCGCCTTAGCTGCGACTGCCTCTAAAATTCACTGGTTCTGTTACTTATTTCGCGAACTTCACATTCCCTTACGATATGTCCCTCTTCTTCTTTGTGATAATATATCAACTCTTCATATGGTTTCCAATCCTATTTTTTGTGCTCGCACTCGCCACATTGAAATCTATTACCATTTCCTTCACGAATTGGTTCTTTGTGGGGCTCTCCGCATTCAGTATGTCCCTTTTGATCTGCAACTTGCAGATGTCTTCACCAAATCCCTCTCTCGCGCCAGGTTTCATCTGCTACTTTCTAAGCTTCAACTCCATCACCTTCCGTTTTTCTTGAGGGGGCGTAAAGAAGGCACATAACTAATATAGTTCATATCATAATCCCTATAATTGTTGTACTGATTAATTGATTGATTAAATAATTGCCTTGTTGATTATGGTAAGCTAGGATATGATTAGTTAGTTACTATAATCAGTTTCATCACTTTTGTACAAATTATTGCCTCATGAATACAGACAACAACAAGCTGAATTCCTCATTCTTGTTCTACTTCTTCTTGGTTTGTTTTCTTATAATTAATCTGGGAATGGGGGGTCCAAGATTAGAATTTGAGACCGTACGGTGGAGTATCCTTCATTCAAGCCCTTAAAGAACTTCATCAATCTGCCTTCTCAGTGAATTCATCACTCCAGAAATGCAAGTTGGCAGTGGGTGAAGTATCAGCATCTCATGCCAAGTGTTCTCAATTTGTTGAAATAGCTTGTAACGTCTAGATTACCTTGTTTAAAGGAACATAATTCCTCTAGCAGGTCAAACAAGTGAAAATTGTCTCCCCTAGAGAATCTGAACCAAAGATCTTCCCAAACATCCTTGGCAGTGTTGTTCCAAAGGATGCTTTGAGCAATGCTTGGAGTCACGACATTAAACAACCATGACAAAACCATATTGTTCCCCTGTTTCCACCCGCCCAAGTTCTCGCCATCATCTACTGGCATTGGAAGGCTTTCACTCATGAACGTAGAGTGTTTTTGGAGAGCAAATCCATCTTCATGGAACGAGCCCATGAAGAGATTGTTAAGAAAGAAAAAAATGAGAGAAGATGCTAACTATAGAAGAGAATTGTTGAAAAACGGTATTAGGTCTAACTCCACTCTCAAAAAGTACCACAAAGAAGGGAGGAATGTCAAGATTTATAAGTTATTAATTATTATATTAAGAAAACAATGGGGAATCTCTTAACACAGCCCTCCCCAAAACTAAACATTTGAAACGTGACATTGAAGTTTGAAAATTAGCGAACGACTCAACATCACTTTGATACCATGTTAAAAAAAAGAGCTAGGATTATCTCAAAATTGACTAAGTTTCTAGACAGTATAACTAATGTTAGGGTAAATATGAGCACGATAATTCAATTTTCCAACTAAACTACGATATGTTGTGATATCATAAAGAATACTGGACTTATTTTTTGAACACCAGCGGGAAGGGTCCATGAGAGTGGAAATAGGTTTACAACCCAAAAAACTCAACCCCTGAAATGTGTATTTTTTTATGAAGGAAATAGGGTCCATGAGAGTGGAAATAGGGTCCATGGACTTATTTTTTTTATGAAGGAGTTGTAATGTGTATTTTTTCTGACAAATACTCAACCCCTGATTAGATCTTGCGATTTCAAGACTAAGGAAAAATTTAAACAGCCCTAAATCATTGATTTTGAATGTGTGATAAAGAAGTTCTTTTGGAGAAGTGATTTCGACCATATTATTTCTGGTCAAGATGACATCATCAATGTAAACAATAAGAGCAAGAAAATTAGTACAGCTTTGGATAAGAAAGAGGCTAGGGTCACTAAAGGACTGCAGCAAACCTTGAGTAAGGAGGACATCTATAAGCTAACAGTTCCATTGCCTTCCATCTTGCTTCAAGTCGTAGAGTGGCTTTTGAAGCTAGCATATCATACCTGGTTGTGGAGAGGTGAATCTTGGAAGCAATTGCATGTAAAGGTCTTCATGAAGGTCACCACGAAGATAGGTATTGTGAATGCCGAGCTACTCCAAGTGCCAATTCCATGGTACTGCAATGCCAAATTAACACCTTTACACTTGTCATCTTCGCCAGTGGTGAGAAAGTCTTAGTAAAATAAATTCCTAGTTGTTGAAGTAAAGCCTTTTACAACTAAACATACTTTGTACCATTCTATAGAACCATCAGCATGGTATTTGACCCTGTAAACCCATTTACAGACTATGGGCTGAATGTTTGGAGGGAATAGAACAAGCTGCCATGTATTATTTTCAACCAAAGCATCTATCTCCTTTTCTCATTGCATCACACCTTTTAGGCTGTTGAACTGCTTCCCTATAACACTTAGGTTCAAGGTGAGGTGAGACATTCAATACAAAAGACCTATGACTCGAGGACAAAGAGTCGTATCGGTGTACTTGGTCAAGAGAATGAGAAACATAGGAAACACAGTTGACTGCATAATATAGCTTCCTATTGATAATAGGAGATGAGTAACCCAACATAATTGTCTTTGTTGTTTTAATTTTTCCATAATGGAAAGACCCCTGGGGATTTTACCTGGCTGCATTTGCTGCCAAATTCCACCTAAAAGTTTTGGCTTGCCGCATAGACCCATGTAATCCATAAGCTAGATCAGCCGATACAGGTCCTCAAATGGAAGTCTGAGAATTTGTGTAGTGCAACACTGCAGTGGCAGTAAAAACTTGTCATGTGAAGCGAGTAGATACAACAATGTAGTAGTCTTT
Source organism: Rauvolfia tetraphylla (assembly GCA_030512225.1). Classification (NCBI taxonomy): domain Eukaryota; kingdom Viridiplantae; phylum Streptophyta; class Magnoliopsida; order Gentianales; family Apocynaceae; genus Rauvolfia; species Rauvolfia tetraphylla. Next base: position 2,745,133 of record JAJQKT010000053.1, read on the forward strand.
AGTAGGCAAATACAGAGTCACAAGGATGGAGATGGAGACAGATTGCCCCACATGACATCAAGGTTATCATAAAATTTTTGAAGGAAATGAGATCCTTGAACATCAACTACCTTCATTTTGTGGCCCCTGAATTCTGAAGCTAAGAGATGTTTCCAAATTTCAAGCCCACATTTTAAATCCTGAACAAATAAGTTTTACCTTGATCATCATTGAAGGTTGACTGAATTTAGCCATTTATAAGGCCTCCGTCTTGGAAGGGCAGAGCTTTGCCAGCATCCAAGGTTCGTTACAACATTTTTTGACTTTTCTTGAACCAATCACCAATCAGCAAATTGAAATCTCCATCAGGCTTAGGATATGGAATAGCAATGATTGATCTTTGCCAAACATTAAGGGTTCCAAACCTCTAACAACTCTGTGCATTAGTATTGATGGGAAATATGTATAAAATGACATGCTGAGAAGAACCAAGCAGAAAATTTGTTCCATGAGGAAAATAGGACTGGAGAAGTATAGAAAAAAATTATTTTTCCTTGATTTATAGAAGGAAGTGGCTTGCTCAAGAGAATCTGAGATCTTATTCCAGCAAAAATTTCATTCAGAGGAAGCGAATAATGTGGTTTGTCTCCTTATACTTCCTTACGGTTCAAATGACATTACATGAGCATCTTGACTGACAAGTGCATTGAGGAAAAGAATGGAGAATTAGCATTTGTTCCCATAATATTTTCGAATGTCTGAAGTACTCCATAATATCTAGGCAGCCCTGTTTGAGGGAATGGATTTCCTCGAATAAATCTAAAACCTAAAATGAGTCATTGTTGGAGAATTGACCTTTTAAATCATCCTACACCTATGCAGATGTGTTAAGCCACATAATACTTTGAGCAATAGGCTTGGAGACAACATTCAGAAACTATGATAATATCATGTTGTTGCATAGTTGCGAAGCATCATGCATATTGTCAGAGGGATCTAGAGAAGGAATTGAGTCGTCCACAAAACCAAGTTTGTTTTTGGATAGGAGTGCCATCTTCATGGCTCGTGGCCAAGAATGGTAATTTTGTGCCGTGACCAAGGGAGTAACCAAAACCATAGATGACTTTCATTGGAATAAAGTAGAAACCATTAGAAGAAGCAATTTCTATATTGGCTAAGAAGGTTTCCATATTGAAAATCAAGAATAGAGAATAGAAAGCAACGATCCTGAGAAAATTATCAGAAGGAAAGCTATGACACCATGAAGAAATAGGAAAGAAGAAATGTGGGAAAATGTTGTTCTTCCTTCCTATTTTCTTTATGTTAAAATAGGTTTGAGGCTAACTCTACCCCAAAAGGTGCCTAAAAGGGGGAAGGATTGTTCAAGTCTTAAAAATAATTAATTATTATATTAAGAAGACAATGTGATCAACACACCCTTCTTATGCCCAAAATATCTAGAGAGTGAAGTTTGAAATAATCAATTGATCGAACATCGTTTTGATGGCATGTCGCACTCAAAAGATACCTCAAAGGGGGGAGGCGAGGATTGTCCAAGCCTTATAAGTGATTAATTATTATATTAAGAAGACAATGTAGTCAACAAGAGCTCTGATACCATGTAAGAAACTAGTGTCTTCTGAGGGAATAAGAATATGTAGCAGAAAGCTTGATTTCTTTGTCTTGAGAAGGCACCTATTCATATAGTCCTATGTGCAGCATCCCTAAATTATACAAGGTAAGTATCTAATTGCTGTAGTTATGTATAAAGAATCAATCAACCACTAATGGACACAAGCATGATTCTTCGAGTCAAATTTATGGCAGTGATTACAATCAGAATTGTCTCTTTTTTTGGTTGATTCTTGGCTTGACTATTTTGATTCTCTAACAAAAGGGATGCAATTTCTGTAGATTTTCGTTGGTATTTTCTTGATCTAATCAGAATGGAACACCCAAAAATTGTGATATTGATTGAAATAAAAGTTGATAGCGGCAAGGCTCGAAGAGTTTTTAGAGCTTGTTCCTTGAATCATATAGTTGTTGTAGAGGACCAGGGTTTTTCAGAGAGTGTATGGGTACTCTGGAAAAATAGTGGTAGATTTAGAAATTCTTACAGTTGATGACAAAGTGATTTATAGAATAGTTGAGGAGAAGGTAAAAGGCATGTGGATTTTTTCTGCAATTTATGCCTCTGCAAAAAAGGTGTATAGAGACCAATTATGGGACTATTTGAGGCGCTTAGGCGGTAAGTGAGTTGGCCATGGCTTTTATTAGGTGATGTTAATCAAGTGCTTTCTCAAGTAGATAAGAATTGGGAGAGAGAGGAGCACTGGAGGAACAGCCAAAGCTTATATGATATGATCGATGGACGCTCTTTGATGGATATGGGATTTCTTGAAAAGCAATATACTTTGTTCAATCATGGAAAATCTAGTAGAAAGATATGGAAGCGACTGGACTGAGCATGGTATAATAGTGCATGGAGGCCGAAATTTTAGTCTGCTTATGTGGACCACCTCTCTAAAGTCTATTTAGATCATCACCCCTCCTTAATTGAGTAAGAGGCATCTAGAAGGCCATTGTCAATTGACCCGAAATTTAAAGTTGAAGCTGCGTTGTTTCATCATCGTAATTTTGAACAGTTGGTGGAGAAGGTTTAGAGTGAAATGCCAGGAGAACTTCACTTACTGTATGGACATTTGCATATCAAGCCAGAGTATGGAATCGTGAAATTTTTTGGAACATTTTTCAATGAAAAAACAATGTTTGGCCTACTTGAAAGGTATTAAGAAACACTTGGAGACTGGTCACTCAAGGTTCCTTGAGAATCTGGAGGTGCACTTGAAACAGGAATATAGCATGATCCTTCAGCAAAAAGAAACCTTCGTGAAACGTAGGTGTAAGGCAAAATGGTAGGCAGAAGAAGAGCGCAATACTAGATTTTTCCATGCTTCTATAGTAAGCAAGCAAAACAAAAGGTAGTTCACCAATTGAAACTTGATTATGATCAGTGGTATGATGATTAGAATAGGTTAGAAGATAGAAGGAATTTTTTCAAACAATTATATACAGCCTAGAATTGCAAGCCTACAATCTTAGAGAGTGAAGTTTTCCTCAGTTAACATCAGATGAAGCTTATATTTTGAATAAAGTCGTAACTTCAAAGGAAATTAAAGAGGGGGTCTTTAAGATAGGGGCTTGCAAAGCTACTAGTCCTGATAGAGTATTGCACCCATTTTATCAGCCGTATTGGCATATTGTAAGGGAATCAGTAATTAAATATGTTCAGAAGGTATTTCATAAAAGTAAGGTACTGAAGGAACAGAAAGGAATTTTACTTTTATTTCTTCCTAAACAAAACCCACCTGAGAAGGTTAATTCATTCCTATTTCCCTTTGCAATGTAATTTCAAGGATGTGACAAAAACAATAGATAATAGTCTCAAAGGATCAATATGCAAGTTTTTAGCAGTAAACCAATGCGGCTTTATTCCGGGAAGGCATGCAGTATTTAATGCTATTATAGCTCAGGAGATTCTATATTTAATAAATTGAAAAAAGGGAAAGCTTAAGGTGGATTTAGAGAAGGCATATGAATTCCTGCAGCAAATCTTATTGCATATTGGTTTTTCTAAGCATGTGACTCGTTTGTTGATGGATTGCACCTGTTTTGCCAGCCCACACTTGTTGTGGAATGGGAAAAGGTTGGAAACCTTTAAGCCTACCTGTATATCTGTTTGTGCTTTGTATGAAACTTTGAGGACAAGCTATACATGCGGTAGTTGATCTAAGGCAATGGAAACCCGTCAACTCTTCTGGAGGAGGACCACCAGTCTCTCATCTTACTTTTGTGGATAATTTGATATTCTTTGGAGTAGATGAAATACCTAAGAGGGGGTGAATTTGGTATTTGGCTAATTTTTGCAAAAAGAAACCTTTTATGCGTTTAGACCAAGAACAGATTATATAAGCAAAATAGAGACAATTTATAGCAAAGCAATGGAATAAAGCAATAGTAAAGAACTCTAACTATTTATAGTGGTTCGATCCTCAAGATCTACGTCCACTACCTTAAGCTCACACTTAAGGATTTCAAACAATCTACTATATGCTTAGGTTTACAAATTACAATAGAGGTTCACCACACTATGGTTTTACACTCACAACCTTTTCTAGTAACTTTTACAATACAAGGTTCACCAAACACAATAGTTTTATATCTCAAAAAAACTTGAATCACACTTTCAATGATCACCCTTATCTAAAGGGTTTTTTGTTATCAAGATAACCTTGCTAGAGCTAGTAGAACAACACAATTTGATAAATAAAGGAGAGCGTGTAGATGTTACCAGTTGTTGGTAGATATTACACAAAGTTGCACCTTCACACTTTGATGTCTTTGGATTGATCAATTGAATGCACAAGACATAAGAGAGTTTAAGAAATGTTTGCTAAAGGCTTTTGGATACTTAGAGTTTTCAAGAGTTCAAAACTTACAAAAGATTGCACGTTTATAGCTTTTATGGAATTTGAAAATCAGTTTTAACAGCTATAAAACGGCTAGTTAACGGTTATTTTCTGGAAATTCAGACGACTGAATTTTGTTTGCTGCGTCCGAATCTTCGTCCGAATTTCTCTGGAAAAACAGTGACTATGCAGATGGCCAAAATTCAGAGGACCGAATTTTTCTTCATGCGTCCGAATCTTCTTCCGAATTTCTCTGGAAGAATAGTAGCAAACTTTTGCTACAAAATTCGGACGACCAATGTTTTTGAAGCATATTCAAACTTTGTAAAATCATTTGAGATTTAACTTCAATAAGTTTGAAAAATATTTGATATGTATAGAAAACTTATTTAGACATATATAAGTTTGAAAACCAAAAATTAAATTACTTTGATCATATAAAGTTTACTTAAAAATTTTTTGGACAAAACACCATATTCATCAAAAAGTTCATTCAAAGCCTTTTAAGATCATAAGACTCATTTTATGCTCTCTTATACATTCAATGATAACCAAGACATACAAGTGTAGAGTTTACATAGAGATTTACCTACTAAGTATATACACTCTACACTTCAAGTCTTCAATGTCTTTAGATCATTTAAGAACAACCTTCATCAAACTTTAATCACTTTGCTTTACTGAAGTTGTTCTTGCACTTTGGCTTCGAAACAATGAGACTTCATACTTCTTAGTTCACAAAACCTATCACACAACATACAAGCATATTAGTGCTCATCAATATTTATCATTAATCAAAACTACATGATTTGTCCTTAGGGCTAACAATCTCTCCCTTTTTGATGATGACAAACTTTGATGCAAAATGTGATAGATTAAAACGATGTAGTACATAGAAGTATTAATGTCAATGATAGAAAATAACCAATTTAGCACACTGACATTCAAAAGGCTCAATATGAGCCTATGACCCAACCAACCTCCATTTACCTCCTTCCTTCCAATAACTAGGATAGAAGATATAGCATTTAAGCATTTAGAAAAGATTCTAAGAGAGGTTTTAAAGGTTGTAAATGTTTAACAATGCTCCCCCTTAGATTGTGCTCATTTTTCAACAAATTTAGACTTGAGATACTATGCATCCGAATTCTGACATGTCAAATCTAAACTTAAAGATAATTAAAATGAAGGCTTCAATTTTTTGAAAATGTGCTTTCATAAGATTGTTCAAACATAGTAAAAGAGTTTAAAATATGTTTGAATCAATTTAAACAACAAAACAACACTTTTGGCAAAAAAATATGGATGCATCCGAATTTCATAGCATGCATAAAAAAAATTAAGTTTGCACAGAATATCTCAAGTTCATCACATAATCATCATTTAATTTTTCTCCCCCTTTTGTCATCACTCAAAAAAATGGAATCAATGAAAATGAGATTAACAATTTAACACATAAAGGAAGCTCTCATCATTGAGATTTCATCATTGAGCTTCACTATTACATAAGATGTAGCAAAATACTTAACAAGTTCAGACTACATAACACATAACATCAGTAAATTCATAACAGATAAGCAACTTAAAAGAAGTAAATAGAATAGAAGGAAGGAAAGCTTAGTCTTGTGATGCTGATGTTGATGGAGAGACTTGGCTCACTCCTTTCTTGATGGCCAAGTGCTTCACTCTTCCGTAACTGAAAGAAATTGTTGATGGAGAGACTATTTCAGCTTGAGCTACTTGGCTGCCTGCTACTTGTGTCTCTTCATTTCCACCTTGATCATCATCTTCATCATTACTGTCATTATCATCTCTTTTCTTTTCTTCCTTATCACCTTCTTCTTCATTTCTGTCTTGAAGATTAAAGGGTCCTTCACCACTTTGAGCATTTCTCATAAGGATTTCTTCAATGTGCTTTACCATACTCTCCAGTCCATCTAACTTTCCAAGAACCATTGGAGCAAATGATTCAAAGAACTTATACATCTTCTCCATTTCATTGACATGATTGTTCAAGGCTTCTTGGAATGCTTTGGCCACTATGGTATCAACTTTAGTTACTCCTTTACCACTTGAACCAATTCCATTTTCTTCTTCAAACAATCTCCTTTTTGTTGGAGGTTGCTCCCCCTCACTTGAGGTGTCATGCTTCCTCTTTGTCTTCATTTCTCTAGCAAGGGTTTCTTCTTCATCCTCTTCTTCACTTTCTATCTTTTCTTCTCTTCCTATTCTTTTTGGAGGGGTTTCTCTTTTTGTCCTCCATACATTATCTTCATCAAGAATAAACTGCATTCTCTTAAAAGTTTCATTGGTGTAAATCTCTCCATTCTTAAAATCTTGCCCTCTTCCTGGAAGTTTAATCTTAAAATTCTTAAAGATTCTTGTCAACAACTTTCTAAATGGGAATGCCTTGGTTACTATTTTTCTGGCAGTAATCATGTGTTCCAAGGCTATATAACCAAATTTCAATCTCCTCTGCTCATGCAAGGCTAACATGATTACCATATGCATATTTCCAACTGATGACTTATGTCCAAAGTTAGGAACAATCATAGTAGTCACCATATGATGCAACATTCTACCTCTAGCATCCATGTTCTTGATTTCCCTTTCTTTTATAGATCTAAACTCTCTTCCATTAGTAAATGCCTCTTCAAATCTAACATATGTAAAGAGTTCACGATCATAGCAATGCATGGAAGGTGAATAATATCTAGCTCCATTGTCACCTACTCCACAAATTCTGTTTACCAATGCTTCACTAAATTCAATGTCAACTGGGGATAATCTAGATGAATATCATTGTATCACATTATCTCCTACAGTCTCAATTCTTTCCTCCTTTAGGTTTGCATAGAATTCATATATCAAGGTAGGATAAAATTCTTCATCAATGAACAACAAACTACTCCAACCAACATCATGAAAACAAAGATAGAACAATATCCATACTAGAGAGTTTATCAACATCCACCTTATATCCAGGGATAATCTTTCTGCTATTTTTATTCCATTCATTAAATTCATGAGTAGCCTTGATTGAGACAAACCTGTCAACTCCAGATAATTTTTGAGGGATTCGAATTCTTCTTGGTTGGTTGATGATTGAGTCTCCATCTCCTTCCTTAGCCTTTCCTTTCCCTTTCTCAACATTTGGCTTCTTTGTTCTCACCATTAATATTTTCTGTTGAGAAGTACTGAATTTTTGTATGAATTTAGGGTTAGAAGTTCAAAAATGAAGGTAAATCGGGATGAGAATATGTGGTTTTGAAGGGATTTTGATTCGGATGTGAATGGGTATGAGAGCCTTTTAAAAGAGTGTGAAATTCAAAAGTTGAAGTGTTGTAAAAACTGTTTGATTTTTCATTTAAATAGTCGCATCCGTAAAATTTAGACGACCCAATTCTCAGGTCTGCGTCCGAATCTTTGGTTGAAAGTTTCTGTTTCTTCAGTTCAGAAAATTCGGTCGACCAAATTTTCTGTAGTGCATCCGAATTCTGGATCCGAAAATTTTCTGTTTTCATCAAAACTTCAACACACACATTAGTCATTGAATTTTGAAATTCCTAAGAGTCTTCTTAGGTGATTGAACATTTCCTCAGCCAAAGCCATTGTAAATATGTCAGCAATTTGATCATTTGTATTTATATATTCTAAGCATATATCTTTCTTAATCACATGATCACAAATGAAATGATGTTTTATCTCTATATGCTTAGTCCTAGAATGTTGAATGGGATTTATGCTCAAATTGATAGCACTAGTATTATCACATTGTATAGGCACACAATTGAATTTAAGACCATAATCAAGTAAGGTATGTTGCATCCATAATAATTGTGCGCAACAAATACCTGCAACTATGTATTCAGCTTCTACAGTGGATAAAGACACACAAGCTGCTTTTTACTGAACCAAGATACAAGACAACTACCAAGAATTTGACAATGACCACTTGTACTTTTACATTTAACTTTGCATCCAGCATAGTCATCATCAGAGTATCCAATAAGTTCAAAAGATGAAGTTTTTGAAAACCAAATACCATAGTCATGTGTATCAATCAAATAGCGAAAAATACGTTTGACAGAAATTAGATGAGATTCTTTAGGACATGGTTGGAATCTAGTACACAAGCATACAGCAAACATAATATCTGGTTTGCTAGCTGTGAGATAGAGTAAACTTCCAATCATACCTCTATATAATTTCTCATCAATATTTTTACCTTTCTCATCTTTGTCAAGTTTAGTTGATGAACTCATTGGAGTACCTATTCCTTTTGCTTGATCCATTCCAAATCTTTTTAGTAGCTCCTTGGTATACTTTGCTTGATTGATGAAGACTCCATCCTTGATTTGTTTAATTTGCAACCCAAGGAAGAAATCCAGTTCTCCCATCAAGCTCATCTCAAATTCATTTTGCATTAATTTGGCAAAATCTTCAGAGAGAGATGTATTAGTAGCACCAAATATAATATCATCAACATAAATTTTCACAAGTAAAATATCATTTTTAGAAGATGTTTTTATAAAAATAGTTGTGTGCACTTTTCCTTTTGTAAAGCCTTTTGAAAGAAGAAAATTTTGAATCCATATAGAGCTTCGGTTAACTTGAACACATAATTTTGAAATTTTTCATGAATAAAACTAGGAGGTTGTTCTACATAAACCTTTTCTTCAATGAAACCATTTAGAAAAGAACTTTTGACATCCATTTAAAATAGTTTAAAACCTTCAAAACAAGAAAATTCCAAAAGTATTCTTATAGATTCTAATTTGGCCACTGGAGCAAAAGTCTCATCATAATCAATGCCTTCTTCTTGGTTGAAACCTTGAGCAACAAATCTAGCTTTATTTCTAACTTCTCCTAGTTCATTTAACTTATTTCTAAAAACCCACTTTGTACCAATAACAGAATGATCATGAAGTCTAGGAACAAGAGTCCAAACTTTATTTCTCTCAAATTGATCTAACTCTTCTTCCATAGCAATAATCTAAAAATTATCACACAATGCATCATCAATATTTTTCGGTTCAATATGAGATAAAAGGGCAAAGTTATCAATAAAGTATCGCCTTGTTTTAACTCCTTGGGAGACATCACCAATGATTTGCTCCTTAGGATGACCTCTTGCATATGTGAGATCCTTTGGAAGTTCTTGATCATTGCTTGATTGACCATCTTGTTATTGCTCCATTATTTCTTCTTCTTTGGCATGATCTTCCATTGTGGGTACTTGGTGTTGAGTTTGATTTTCAACTATTGAGATGCCTGCATAATCTTCATTTCTTCTTTGAAGATAAATGTTAGATTCATCAAATGTTACATGAATAGTTTCTTCAACACACAATGTCCTTTTATTATAGACTCTATATGCCTTTTTATTTGATGAATAGCCAAGAAATATTCCTTCATCTGATTTTCTATCAAACTTACCAAGATAGTTACTAGTGTTTAAGATGAAGCACTTACAACCAAAAACTTTAAAGTAGACAATTGATGAAGTTTTATTAAATAGAAGTTCAAAATGTGATTTTCTTATAAAATGTCTTAATAAAACTCTTTTCATGACATAACAAGTTGTATTTACAGCTTTAGCCCAAAAATATTTTGGTAATGAGTTTTCACAAAGCATTGATCTAGCCATTTCTTGTAAGGTTCTGTTTTTCCTCTCAACAACACCATTTTGTTGAGATGTTTTGGCAGCTGAAAAATTGTGAGTAATACCATACTCATCACAAAATTTTGTAAAATCTTGTTGACAGAATTCTCTTCCATTATCACTTCTAATAGAAATCAGTTTGCAATCAAGAGAAGTTTGAACCTTTTTTATAAGTTTTGAAAATTCATAAAACGTTTCATCTTTTTGTGCTAAGAAGATTACCCATGCAAATCTTGAAAAATCATCAACAATCACATAAGCATATCTTTTACCCCCAAGACTAGTAGTCCTCATAGGTCCAAATAAATCCATGTGAACTAGGTCAAGAGGTTTTGAGGTAGAAACCATTTTCTTTGGTTTAAAAGATGTTTTTGATTGCTTTCCATATTGACAAGAATCACAAAGATGGATTTTATCAAAATGCAATTTTGGTAATCCTCTAACTAGCTCTTGTGTAGAAAGTTTATTCAATAAATCCATGCTCACATGTCCTAATCTTCTATGCCATAAAAATCCATCATTGTCATAAATGGCAAGACATTTAATATCATTAGTAATAAGCTCATCAAGATACAGCACATACATTACCAACTCTTTTAGCAACAAAAATAGTTTTGTTACTTGCACTGTCAATAATAGTACAAGTATCACATTTAAACTCTACTTTGCATCCATTGTCACATAATTTACTAATACTAAGTAAATTATACTTTAAACCTTCAATAAGTAAAACTTGCTTGATAAGAGGGAAAGAACCTTTACCAATGTTACCTATTCCAAGTATTTTCCCTTTCTTCTTATCTCCAAATGTGACAAAACCTTCACTTATAGTTTGAAGCTCACTAACAAGTGATGCATTTCCAGTCATGTGCCTTGAGCAGCCACTGTCAAGAAACCATTTTGTGGCATTTGGTCTTGAGGCAAATTGTACCTCATCATCAATGGCCATAAAGCATATGTTGGCCTTTTCTTCACTGTCATCCTCGCTTTCTTGTTGATCCCACGTTCCAGCTAATCCTTTTCCTTTCTTGACAGACTTCTTTCTGTTTTTGCTGTCTCTTTCCTTTTCCAATGCTTTAGGACAATCAGCAACAAGATGCTCTGTGCTCCTGCATTCAAAGTATTGAGGTTTGTAGGATGAGGATTGTCCACTCTTCTTGACTGGTTTTCTTCCTTTCTTGAGAAACTCCTTTTTGTAGAATCTTTTGAACTTCCTCACTGCCATTGCAATCTCTTCTTCTCCACTTTTCTTCCTTCTTCTTCACCTGAAGACTGTTCTTGTTCACTCAAGTGATTTGAGGACTTGAGTACCACTCCTTTTCTTACCTTTTCTTCATCCTCCTTGTCATTTAGCTGGTTCATCTTCATTTCATGGGTCAGTAGAGATCCAATGAGCTCTTCAAGTGGAAGAGTCTTCAAATCCTTGGACTCCTCAATAGCAAGTGTCTTAGGCTGCCAAGATTTTGGTAGATCATCTAAAATCTTCCTGTTTTGCTCTCCTATAGTATAGCTTTTACCATAAGCTTTCAAACCATTAAAAATGTTAGTAAATCTTGTAAACATATCACTAACATTTTTACCTTGTTTCATGGTAAACAGTTCATAATATCTAACAAGCATAGCAAGTTTGGATTCTTTGACTTGATTAGTACCTTCATGTGTAATTTGGAGTAATCTCCACATGTCATGAGCAGAATCACATCCACTAACTCTATTGTATTCAGTAACATCTAAAGTGAAAGACCTAAGAGGGGGTGAATTATGTCTTTGACTAATTATCAAAATCTTCTCCTTATTTTGCAAATCCTTTAACTTAATAAGAGCTCTTATTTTAAATTCTCAAACTTCAAGTTATATGTGATTTGATGGTTAATACAAGATTATCAAACTATAAGATCATAACCAATCAATCATCAACTAAGCACAAATAATAATAATCACAAGTATGTAAACAAGTAAAGCAATAAGAAAATGAACACACGATTTATAGTGGTTCGATCTCTTCAAGATCTACATCCACTACCTTGAGTCAACACTCAAGGATTTCAACCAACCCACTATATGCTCAGTTTTAACAATTACATAAGAGGCTCACTACACAATGATTTTACACTCACAGCCTCTTTTAGTAATTATACAAACAATACAAGGCTCACCAACCACAATGGTTTTATATCTCAAACAACCTTGAATCACAACTTCAAGGATCACCCTTATCTAAAGGGTTTTATGTTATCAAGATAACCTTGCAATGAGTTAGTAGAAAACACAATTGAGAGAAGAAAAGAGAGTGTGTAAGATATTACCACTTTGTTGGTAGATGATTACACAATGTTTCACCTTCACACTTTGTTGCCTTTGGAATCTTGAATTTCAATCTTTGAGCACAAGGCAATTTGAGAGGTTTTCAAGTAATTTTGATGTAAAACAAGTTAGAGCATCAAAGATTTCTTAAGTTCAAAGTTTTACTAAAAAATTAGTTAAAACGATCATAAAACGGCTAGTAAAGACTAGTAACAGTAAAATTCGGTCGACCGAATTTCTTCTTGTGCGTCCGAATCTTCGTCCCAATTTTTCTGAAAATACTGTTCATATGAACGGTGTATTGTTCATGCACTGTTCACAATATTCTGACGACCAAATTTTTCCAACTGCGTCCGAATTTCTCTGGAAAAATAGTGGTACTGTTCATTTGAACAGGGGTACTGTTCACATGAATAGTTTACTATTCACAATGCAGGGAAAATTCGGACGACCGAATTTTCATCCTGCGTCCAAACTTGCGACCGAATCTTCGTCCGAATTTCTCAAACTTTGTCAAAACATGTTCAAATCAATTCAAACAAGTTGGAGAATATTCTAGCCTCAAAGGTAAGTTATTAAAGACCTTTTAAGTGCAAAAACCATTGATGAAAACTTGATAATTCAGGTAAATTGAAAACTATTGAAAATATTAAAATCAAGTTTTGTGCTCTCAATTGGAACTTATAGATTCCAAGGCTTAAGAGTGTAGGATTTACAAAGTTTACCTATTAACCACATGTCACCTACACTTCATGTCTTCAAAGCCTTTAATAATCTTGAACAAACTCTTCAACCTTCAATCACTTTGGCATATTTGAGTTGTTCTTGCATTGCTAGCTCCAAGGAAATGAGACTTGCTTCCTTCTCAATCCAAAAATCCTATCACAACATACAAGCATATTAGTCATCATCAATATTTGTCATTATTCAAAACTAATATGATTTGCCCTTTAGGGCTAACATAAAGCACAACTTAATATATTCATGGCCTGATAATTTACAGTCATTTTCTTAGAATCATGCTCATCAAATTCATCAGTGGACATGGGTTCTGAGGTTATTCCATCAGCACTCATTTTCATTGGGACATAAGGACCTTTCTCAATTATGTTCCACAAATCAAAATTGATAGAACAAAACTAAATTTTAACTCCAGATTTTCAGAAAGTATAATTTGTTCCATCAAACAAATGTGGCCTATTTGTGGAGGATCCTTCTAGGTAAGGTAGGTTTGACATATTAGCCATATGATCTTTGTCTTCTAGGTTGTAAAACCACACAAAGAAGTTCTAGCTCTGATACCAATTGAAATACCTAAGAGGGGGTGAATTAGGTATTTGGCTAATTTTTGTAAAAATAAACCTTTTATGCGTTTAGACCAAGAACAGATTATATAAGCAAAATAGAGACAATTTATAGCAAAGCAATGGAAGAAAGCAATAGCAAAGAACTCAAACAATTTATAGTGGTTCGATCCTCAAGATCTACGTCCACTACCTTAAGCTAACACTTAAGGATTTCAAACAATCTACTATCTGCTCAGGTTTACAAATTACAAGAGAGGCTCACCACACTATGGTTTTACACTCACAACCTCTTCTAGTAACTTTTACAATACAAGGTTCACCAAACATAATGGTTTTATATCTCAAACAACCTTGAATCACACTTTCAAGGATCACCCTTATCTAAAGGGTTTTATACTATCAAGATAACCTTGCTAGAGCTAGTAGAACAACACAATTTGATAAATAAAGGAGAGTGTGTAAATATAACCACTTGTTGGTAGATGTTACACAAAGTTGTACCTTCACACTTTGATGTCTTTGGATTGATCAATTGAATGCACAAGACATATGAGAGCTTAAGAAATGTTTGCTAAAGGCTTTTGAATACTTGGATATTTCAAGGATCACCCTTATCTAAAGGGTTTTATGTTATCAAGATAACCTTTCAATGAGCTAGTAGAAAACACAAATGAGAGAAGAAAAGAGAGTGTGTAAGATATTACCACTTTGTTGGTAGATGATTACACAATGTTTCACCTTCACACTTTGTTGCCTTTGGAATCTTGAATTTCAATCTTTGAGCACAACGCAATTTAAGATGTTTTCAAGTAATTTTGATGTAAAACCAGTTAGAGCATCAAGGATTTCTTAAGCTCAAAGTTCTACTAAAAAATCTGGAGTTTATGGCTTTTATAGAATTCAAAAATCAGTTAAAACGGTCATACAACGACTAGTAATAGTAAAATTCGGTCGACCGAATTTCTTCTGGTGCGTCCGAATCTTCATCCGAATTTTTTTGAAAATTACTGTTCATATGAACAGTGTACTGTTCATGCACTGTTCACAAAATTTGGACGACCGAATTTTTATCCTACATCAGAACTTGCGTCCGAATTTCTCAAACTTCGTCAAAACATGTTCAAATCAATTCAAACAAGTTGGAGAATATTCTAGCCTCAAAGGATGCTTGGTTTTGGCACAAGCTTTAGCAACAAAGTTTGTAGTTCAATTGATTGAGGATTTGGAAAGTTATCTAGGCATTCATACGCTAAAGAAGAGGGTGCCAGACCAGATGCTTGGTTTCTTGATAGACAAAGTTTAGAAGCACAAGCAATTATCTATATCTAGTATATACAACATTGTTGATCCAGCCACTCATATTTGCTATGCCTAGTTATGTTGTGCAAGCTATGAGACTCCTAGAAGAGGTATTAAAAAATCAGCTTTGGAGGTTGAATAGGAGGTTCTTATGGGGAGATGCAGAAGAAATAGATGAAAATCAGTACTCTTGCATGGAAAACAATTTTGCCGTCCTCAGGAATATGAAGGACTGGGGTTGAGAAGTCTTCGGCATACAAATTTGCTGCTTTTAGACAAGCTTTGCTGGAGAATGCTTGAGGACCTGAATGCTCTATGAGTGTTTAGTGTATGTCAGAGAAGCAATAGTTTTAGAGAGAGAAACAAAAACTAAAAAAATGAAATCAAGAAATCCAGAAGTGTTTATTCCACCAAGAGCCAAAAGTTTATATACATATTGCTGAAAACCACAACCTATAACATAGAAAAGAATATCAACAAACTGAAAATGAATTAGCAGCTAATGCTGACTAAACTACATTAGTTGGTTGGCAAGCTAGAATAACCATTTTAAACCCCCCTCCTCCAGCTGGAGGTGAAGCAAAAAAAGACTGAACACCTAGAGAAGCCGACAAGGTCTAAAAACGTGCAACTCCAAGAGGTTTATTAAAAATATCTGCTAATTGGCGATCATTAGAAATAAGTAAAGACTTCACTATCCAGCTTGGTATTTGTCCCGAATGAAATGACAGTCCACTTCAATGTGTTTAGTCCTCTCATGGAAAACTTAACTTTTCACAATATAGATGGTAGACTGATTATCATAGAAAAGAGGAACTACACCAATTTGAAAAACATCCAAATCTACTAAAAGAAATTCTAATCATTGCAACTCACAACACAAGTAGCCATAGCTCGATATTCAACCTCCGAGAACTGTGTGTCACTATTGTTTGTATCTTAACCTTCTAGGAAATCAAAGATTTACCCAAGAATACACAAAAACTTGCTATTGGCCTCTTAGAATCTTCACAACTAGACCAATCACTAACACAAAATGTAGACGACTTTAAGGATGAACAGCGGGAAAAGCACATACCCTAGCCTAGTGAGTTTTTGAGATACCTCAGTACCTTATGAGCTACCTTCAAATGATTTTCAGTAGGATGATCAAGAAACTAACTGTGTCGTTGTATCACAAAAGTAATATCAAGTCTGGTAGTAGTTAAGTAAAGCAACTTGCCAACCCAACTTCTGTAAGATATATTAGAAGATAAGTAAGGAGAATCTTGTTGTGCTAGCTTGCAATTGGTGTCCATAGGAATAGAAGAAGGTTTGCAACCATAAAAACCTATTTCCAGTAACAAATATACAATGTATTTCCTCTAATTAAGTATAATTCCTTTAAATGATCTTGCTACTTCAAGACCAAGGAAAAACTTCAAATCTCCTTAATCTTTAATGCTGAAAACCTTGTGCAAATATGACTTCACAGCCTGAATTTTAGCAAGTGAACTACCTGCCTACACCACATCATTGACATAGACGAATAGAGCTAAGAAAGACTTAGACTTTGATCTAACAAACAAACTATAATCACTCTCGGACTATGTGAAGGCTAACTAAATCAAAGTAGTTGTAAGCTTTGCATTCCATTGCCTACTAGCATGTTTAAGACCATAAAGAGATTTTTGTAATTCGCAAACCATACCAGGTGGCATAAGTCATGTAATTTGCAAAGCATTCTATAAGGTGATTTATGATCAAGAACAATAGTAGGAGTGATATTCACTATATAAGTGGCATTAGTCACACTTTGACATAGACCAATAGAGCCAAGAAAGACCTAGAATTTGATCTAACAAACAAACTATAGTCACTCATAGACTGTGTGAAGCCTAGCTAAATCAAAGCAACTGTAAGCTTTACATTCCATTGCCTACTAGCGTGTTTAGGACCGTAAAGAGATTTTTGTAATTCGCAAACCATACCAGGTGGCATGAGTCATGTAATTTGCAAAGCATCCCATAGGGTGATTTATGATCAAGAACAAGTAGGAGTGATATTCACTAGATAAGTGGCATTAGTCGCACTTCGACATAGACCCATAGAGCCAAGAAAGGCTTAGAATTTGATCTTACAAACAAACTATAGTCACTCTTGGACTGTGTGAAACCTAACAAAATCAAAGCAGTTGTAATCTTTGCATTCTATTGCCTGCTAGCATGTTTAAGACTGTAAAGAGATTTTTGTAATTTGCAAACCATTCCAGGTGGTATGAGTCGTTTAAATTGCAAAGCATTCCATAGGAATATGTATGATCAAGAACAAGAGTAGGAGTGATATTAGCTAGATAAGTGGCACGAGTCACACAATAACCTCAATAAGAAATTGGTAGATTTGCCTATAACTTGAGATTTCTACCCACATTCAAAATATGTTGATGTTTCCTTTCCACAATACTATTTTGTTGGGGTGTTTCAACAAAATTGGTTTGATGAATAACTTCTTTAGAGTTGTAGCAAATAGGCAAATTAAACTCAACACCATTATTAGTCGTTAAGACTTTGATTCTCTTTGAAAACTGAGTTTCCACAAGTGCAAAGAAGGAGGATAACAATTCTTTGATTTCAAATTTATGTTTTAGTATGTAAATCCAAGTAAACCTACTATGATCATCAAGAGTAAGGAAAAATTCATGACAATGAACTGTTTTGTATTTGAAATCCCTCTTCCGTGGCCTTCCCAATCTTGCTTGATACGAAAGAAACCTCTCGCCATAGAGAGGAGATCTAAAGTCTGGGTCCCCTCGATCGGCCTCCCTTGAACCTGAACTGGTCGAGAGAGATGAACCCGCACCACATTTTACGAATCGAAACCCCCAACTAGAGATGGGGCCCGCCCATGGAAGGACATTCTCTCAGGGACCCACACACTACTTCTTTTTGGAAATACACGTGTGGGGCCGTGAGGAATGAATTGAAGGCTCCCTTCGCTAGGATTCCTTACCAAGGAATCTACGCTTCCCAAATGTCAAAATGAACTAAATCAAAACAAGAGGAAGTAGAAGAAGCATGAAGAGGAAATTGCACTTTCTTCATTTTTGCAATAGAGACCACTGCAGTTCTTGGCTACTCCAGTAATCTTCAGTAGTGTATGGTCATTTATGATACAAAAGTCGTAGTAAAAATGAATAGCAAAAGAATCATTCAAATGTAGCATAATTAAAATTGTGGCACATACAAAACATTGTCAAGAATAAGGTTGTCACTAAGATATACCATGCCTTGTGTGTAGTACTAACAGAATTTCCATTGGAAAGAGTAATGGGATAATCTAAGATGGGAACACTAAATGCCAAGTAAGACAATGAATTACAAATATGATCAGTTGCACTAGAATCAACCACCTAACAAGTAGAACCAGTTTCAGTAACAATACTTGCACCGACTACACTAGTGACATTATTAGCAAAATTTGCACTAAGAATTGTTGTTGCAGTTTCACCATACCGTTGTTGCTCTTTTGATTGACCATGTGCTGAATGCAATAAAGCCATAAGCTGCTGGCATAATGTTTGATTAAGCACCACACTTGAATCTGAAGAAGAAGGCTTGCTAGTAGCTCGGTGTTCAACTAAATCAGAAAAATCATAATTTAGTTCAACCAATGCTTGATTTGCAGAAGCATTAGTCTATCTTCTTCCTCCAAAAAAATTTGGTGGATAGCCATGGCATTTATAACATCTATCCACTGTGCCTTAACTACCGAGCATTTATACTGCTATGTTGAACTACCAGAACCACCAAATCTCCTATTTCCAACACTACTAGAATTTGCCACATTAGCACATCAATTGAAGTACTTTAATTCATAAAATCCTTTACACTTAGAATTTGCCACATTACCACATCAATTGAAGTACTTTCGTTCAAAAAATCCTTTACACTTGGAATTTTCCACATTAGCACATCAATTGAAGTACTTTCGCTCAAAAAATCCTTTACACTTAGCAAAACTTGGCTGTCACTACTTCCAACATAATTTGCAGCATATGTCAACTACCTTTAATGTTTAATAGTCATGCTAAAAGCATGTTTAGTTTTAGGCAAAGAAATCAAGAGCAGTGTTTGACGTTTAACACTAAAAACTTCATCATTCCACCTTTTTACAAATCCGATCATATAATTATCCTCGAAATATATAAGTTCCTATGAGAATGTCAATTCTTTCATGGTACGCAAGGTGGGACCGTTTGAAAACAATGGAGCAGCTCTTTCTAGACAAATCAGTACAGATCCAAAGCGTCTTATCCGCAAAAGAAGTGATGAAACTACTTTTCATGTGCTCAGGGACTGTTTTTGGATGGCTGAAACATGGAAGAATTAATTAATACTAACAGCGAAATGGCAACAATTTTTTTAGGATGAATCTGCAAGGTCTTAGGTGGACTAGAACCTTTGTGGTAATTGGGAAGGGGAAGCTCCAGGTGGTTCTCCTTGGCCTTCAGGATCTGCAGTACCAGAAAGTGTAGACATTGAGGAATACAATTATACCGAGCATTCGATAAAAGACGATTTCGTTCCTATTCGATCTCGTAAAATCAAGAAGAATAAGGCACAAGCGACACGTACAATTTTGACAGTCTTCCAAGATGCTAGCATGCTTTGGCAATAGGTATTGAACATGTTTTTTCCTCTTATCATTGCATCAAGACCTTGTGGCCTTCCTTGTAGTATTTCTTCCTCTTTTAATAAAGTATGGGGGAACTACTCCTTTATATAAAAAATTAAAAAATATTCAACAAATTTTAATATGTTAAAGTATCTATCACAATAAATTTTTCATTATTATTTTCATATCTCATATATATATAAGTGCATTAGAGTTATTGGTCACCATCGAAACTAACTATTCCAAATGTAGTCTTTTCGTAGATTAAAAAATAACAATCATGACACTAAGGAAATATCTCATCTAAACAAACAAACTGATGATGAAGAGTATAATCTTTTTTGGTAGATTTAACAAATATTAATCATGACACCAACATCAAGGGAATATCTCATCTAAACAAATTAGATGCAGTGCTTACGCTTTCCTTTATCTCAAGGGAGTATAGTCTTTATAACTCTCCACTAAGGAGATCAAATTACTGTTATTTAAAGAAAAAAACACCTTTTTATAACTGTAAAGGGAAATTTACAAAGCTGAGGGGACTTAAAGGCCTGACCTCAGGTATCCTTTCAAGAATGGAACCCAGGTGAAAACTACCTATTCAAGCTGAGGGGACTTAATGGCGCAATAAAGTGCGCCCTTCCTTTCCCTGCGAACAATGAATCATAATATTTCCATAGCACACATGAACTAGTAAAATTAATTAATTACTACTAGGAGGTTCCGCCAAAGAAAACCTAGTAATCTAATCCGCCAAGTAAGATTTGACCATACATGCTGCGCATCCGTGATATGCTTAGAATACACATTATATGATATTGTTTCGGTTTCAAAATATAAAATGTTATGATAATTTTTTCTCTTCTTAAAATATTTAATATTTTTTAAATTTTAAAGATTATTTTTTAAAAACAAGATATAATAAAAAAATATACATTATTTACTTCTTCCTTAATTTATGTAAAAAAATTAAAAATATTTTATATTTTAAAATGAAAAAAATATGAAACAATTGCTATAAATTCCTGAAGAAACCAGAAAAAAGACATCTATTGCAATACTTTTTAGTTGATCAGAATGATTAGTTTCATGAAATATAGATAAAGAATGACTCTCTTTGCTTGCTTATATGTAGACGATAATGTTACCAACGCGTAATTCGAGTCTTGCTTCTTATTTTCAAAGTCAACGAAATGGTAGGGACAAATTTTTAAAGTGTAGCGATCTGAAAGTCAAACTAAACATATTAATTGACTCCTGAAGTTAAGGAAATTTCAAAAGTCAGCTGTAAGATTGCATTCAATACTATTTTGAAGATTCACTTTTAGTGTACCTACCATTTTCTCGACAGCTAAGATCCATCTAGCTGATGAATTTCAAAACCCTAATCTCTTTTGACGAATGAAATAATTCACAATTAGTACTTCATCAATCCAAATTGAAAGTTTATTTTTTATATAAAATTAGTATAAAATTGGATATTTAGTTCCGAATAAAAAGAGTAATGGCTAACTTAGATTAACTTCCAATTCAAATTTGTTCTCGCTTTTTTTTATCTTGAGCTTTATTTTTCTAACAAAAATTTATTTTTACAATTCTCAATATAACTCAATTCAAATTTTTTCTCGCTTTTTTTATCTTGAGCTTCACTTCTTCTCTAGCAAAAATTTACTTTTACGATTCTCAATATAACTCAATTCAAGAAAAAATTCAGTTCAATCTCACCCTTAACAGTTTTACCTATGTGAATGCATTCATTTATATTTATATAAATAAGATAACTGTCTTCAGCAATATTGAGCCAAAAACCTTTGGAATCGGTCCGAAGAACATGTCAGGCAAACCCATTCTTGCCCTTCTTTTCCTCCTCCTATTTTCAGTTCAGGTTCGCTCTACTATATCTTCAAGAAGCTTACAAACTTGTAAGTCCTTCTCCAACTAATTTTGTTAAAGTTATTGCTCTGGCAACATATATAGTCCCGATTTGAACTCAAAATATTTGGTGATTATAATTTAAATGAAGCTAAAACTTTATTCTGAAATGGATCTTCTAGATTTGTTCTCTTCTTTTTTTTTTTTTTCTTTTTATCTGATCAGCGTTTGCAGATGATGGGAGGTATCCTTTGGAGGAAAAACCATTCACTCCCCCGGGCAAGCCAGACCAGGGTCCCTTTCATGGATCTTTATCACGCCCGAACCCATTTTGCAAATCATGTTTGCCTAGGAGAAAGAGAAAGCCACCGAACCCACGTCGTCCATGACAATCCAAGGAGGCAATTTTATTGTGCAGAGACATGGTTGCAGATGATGTTCCACGGTAATAACCTCAAAAGTTTCTGTAACCAGGAGTGTTTTGAAGTGAAATTTGGGAGGTAATGAAACTCAATGGACAAGATTTCTTGAATCTGATTTAATTTGGATTTCTTGAATCTGATTTCATTTGGTTTGGTTAATTACGTGAATGACAATCATAGAAGGGATTCGGATTCCTAGCAAGCCATTGCTAACTCTTTCATTTTGTTCCCTTTTTGATGAATAAGATGTTATCCATTCCTGTCAAAAGTTCTGACTATCACGGCTGTAGGAGGGGGTGGGTTGACCCAAATATTGGTAACTTATGGCTATCGACCGTCCTATTACGAAATTCAGTATGAATCCTCTATTTTTTTAACAGAATTTTTATTTAGAAATTTAAAGTCATAAAAAATAAATTATAAATTTAAAAAATCAGTAGTGGGAAATGTTATACAAAATATTGTAGAAAATGCTTTAGGGGATGGAGAGTGTATGAAATCTTAGGGTTGAAATCGATTTTCATTTTTTCTGATTCCTACGCTTCATTTACGTACTTTCATCATCGAGTAGATTTGACCTCCCAACCTCCAACGGTGTACTTTTGCTCATTATATGTAGGATTGAAACATGTTCTAAGTCTCTAGTGTTAAGATTGGTAAAGACGTATAGACAGAGAGTTAATTTAATAATTTTGTGGGTTTCAATTGGCACAATTCATATTTCGGTTACTAGTTTGCTTCTATTTTAGGATAAAAAATAATAATGCATGACCTGCCGCTTTCATGTTGAATATTGTGAAGGCAAAAGAAAGAAAATTAAAGTCAACACCACTAAGGAATAAAACGTACGCGGTGTTAGAGGTCCCCACCGTCCAACAATTTTGAAAGATAAAAAATGAGCTACATATAGTTCTAAATTTAATTATATATAATTAAAAAATTAAATTATTTTTAATTTCTCTTTTTCTAATTTCTTCTTTTTTATTCTCTCTTTACAATTTGACTAAAATTAATGAGCATTGCATTAGATATGATTAAAAAAATTTTAATTCTAAATGAGTTCCACCAATCGTGGTGGAACTTTTGCTAGAGTTCCCCCTTGGAGAGGGAAATTGCTGTCAAAGTTCCGCCAAACGTGATAAAACTTGTTTAGATTGCTAAAACAAATTTTAAATTTTGACATTTTTATTTTAAAACCAAGAAAATTCGGTGTAAATTTATTACTCATTACATTGTATAATCTAATCTAATGTGATACTTATTAATTTTAGTAAAATCATAGAGAGAGAATGAGAGAGAAGAGATGGGATAGAGAGAGAAAGTAGTTGAAAATGTTTAATTTTTAGACTGTATATAATAATGGTTTTTCAAGGCCCTATTTTCTCTTAGAAAATGTATAATAATTTTTCTAAAAAAATTATAAACTTTAACTTGTCATAAAACTAATTCGTAATATATAGATGTCCATATATGTTATCTAGAGAAAACTAAGCTTTTAAAATAGGAAAAATCTCTGAAAATACCAAAAACTACTTGCTAACCTACATTCTTTATTTTTAATTTTTTTTTACACTCCGTCAACTAATTTTATGGTATCGATTAATGAAACGTTACCCACCTACACAGTAGGTTTTGACGGGAATTTGTACATGCAATCATGCCAAATTTTGGGGGCACAAATCAATTAGAAAAAGGCATTTCCTAAAAGGGCAGAAGTTACAATTAATAACTTCCATTATGTAAGCCACAAAGGAGTGAGGAGGAAGTATTGGAAGAGAGGTGGGGCTTTATTTTTAGGGGGGAATGTTTTGTTTTTCTGATTTGCCTCCCCAAAGTGTGGCAAAAGAGATGCACTCATGTTTGTGCTGTTTTGTTAGTGATACCATTAGATGTAATTATAATTGCAGAACGCATGATCAATAGTCACTGATTAAAGAAATTATATCTTTTTACAATGTATAACTTTTAATGTATGAAGTACAACGTGTGCTATACAATTTTCGGCGACCAAATCATAGTACATATATCGTTTAATCTTTTGACAAATACTGGGCAAATAATGTTTTCTCCCACTTTTGTGTTTGATAAAAAGTCTTCGAAGTTGGTAAGCATCGATTCAAACTCATGAGTTTTGGATTATAGAAATACTCTAAACAAAGAGCATCAATACGCGCTATTGAATATTATAGCAAACATTCAAAGAAACAAACCGTCAAACACCATACATAAATTAACCTTTCAGTATGAGATAACTACAAGTCCAACTATCAACATCAATAGAGTCAACACACAAAGAAGAAAGGAATCTCTAAGTGCAAGACTAGTAAAGAATATTATGTACTCTCAGTCTCATTTTTTTTACAGTGTTTGATCGAACACGAAATTTTATACAAAATTTTAAATTTTATTATAAAATTAATATACTATAATATAAGTAAGAAACAAGCATCTGCATTTGGATGAATGAGATTGCTCTTTGAGTGAGGTTATTTTCACTCTCAGATTGTTCTTTTCCTGTGCAGTTTTTTGGTTTGAACTTTATTTGATACGAGGAGAATGGATATTCTCATATTTTATCTAGTGCTGTCAAACGGGCCAGCCCGCTTTGGCCCGGACCGGTCGGCGCGGGCTGGCCATAAAAACGGGCCTAAACGGGCTAGCCCGAGGGATGGGAACCCCCAGTCTGCGGCCCGTGATAGCCAGCCCGCGGGCTAAACAAAACGACGTCAAAAAATTAAAACGACGTCGTTTTGAGGAAAAAAATAAAAATAAAAAACGGATTGGCCCGTGTCCGGTCCGCGCTGGCCATCGGGCTAAACGGACCGGGCCGAAAAAACCCGCGTTCAAAACAGACTTGGGCACCTAGGCCCAAATCCGCTAAAACGGGCCAGTCCGCGGGCTAAAGCCCGTTTTGACAGTAATAGTTTTATCAGTGGTTGATTGTCTTCTGTTATTAGCTTGTTTGCTTCTATATTCCTTTGAACTGTTGATTTTTGAAAATGGCAAATTAATTTAACGGAGTGCAAATCTTTTTCACATTGGTTCGGGTGATAGTCCGACTACGATGTTGCTACAACCTGCACTTGAATCACATAATTTCCATCCTTGGAGCAGAGCTATGAAGACGGCGCTCATTTCAAAGAATAAAATGACTTCTATTGACGGCCCTCTGTTGCTCAAAGTAAAATCTGGCTAAACACAGCGAGAGCAGTTTGGTCATATTTGGAGCGTAGATTTCCACATGCTGATGCTTTTAGATTGTCTGATCTATTAGAGGATATTCAGAAACTGAAATAGGGTACTATGTTAGTAACTGATTTTCATACACAGTTGAAGGTGTTGTGGAAAGAATAGATGATTTTAAAACCTATTCCTAAATCTACTTGTACTGTAAAATTATAAATTTTACTTTTACTAAATAAATTTTTCAAGTGGTTTTACTCTGACATGTATATATGTATGATAATTATAAATTGCTAAAAATTTATTTTACACATTCTTAAAATGAAGAGAAATATATACATTATAAGTTTTAGGATGAATCTATAAATTTTGAGAAATTGAAGGATGATTTTGCAAGTTTGTTTAAAAAAAATATATAGAATTGAGGATCAGCTGACCGATCATCATTCTTCATTTCCCCTATTTTCTTCATTTTTCCTCTTCATTCTCTCTTCTCTATCTTCCACTTCTACTTTTAACCAATTATTCACACACAAATTAAATCCTCTAAACCCAAACTTAGAGCTATATCAAAAGTCTCCAAATCAAGGTAAACCTTTCAATTTTTTTCTCATTACGATTGAGTTTAATTATTTTCAAAAATTACTGTAGCAGTAAATTTATATGAATTTTAATAAATTTTTTGATCTGATTTTTGTTCAAATTTTGAATGAAGTTTCTTATTATCATACTCTACCTACAGAAAAAGTTTTGTTAATTTTTTGTTATGTTTGATTTATTTGTTGAATTTCTGAAAATCTGGACAGATTAATTTATTTTTTTGTGAATTTTTGTTTTGATTAAATATTGAGTATTTAAAGGTTTCTTAGACTGTTATATATAAAAGGAGTATGAAAATATATTAATAGAAAGAATTTTCTTAAATTGGTATATAAGGAATAAGAGGAAATAATTGGAATTTTTGTAGAGAATGTTGGACTTTATTAAAATTAATCATTACAATATTTTTATTCCCTTAAAGGGTTAGTTTGTATTTTAAAATAATTTTATAAATTTCAAGATTTTTTATTTCTATTAATATTAATCATGCATTCTGTTAGCCCTAAGGGCAAATCATGTAGTTTTGATAAATGACAAATATTGATGAGGACTAATATGTTTGAATATTGTGTGATAGGTTCTGTAAACTGAGAAGTATGAAGTCTCATTACTTTGAAGCAAAAGTTCAATGAACAACTTCAGTTAAGTAAAGTAATTGAAGTTTGAAGAATGTTGTTCTAAGATGATCAAAAGGCATTGAAGACTTGAAGTGTAGAGTGCATTTAATTTGTAGGTAAATTTCTATGTAAACTCAACACTTGCATGTCTTGGTTATCATTGAATGCATAAGAGAGCATAAAAAGAATCTTATGATCTTAAAAGGCTTTGAATGAATCTTTTAAGAAATATGTTAGTAAACTTTATATGTTCTAATTTTTCAAACTTATATATGTTTAAATAAGTTTTCTATACATATCAAATATTTTTCAAACTCATTGAAGTTATATCTCAAATGATTTTACAAAGTTTGAAATTGCTTCCAAAAAATTTGGTCGTCCGAATTTTGAAGCAAAAGTTTGCTACCATTCTTCCAGAGAAATTTGGAAGAAGATTCGGACGCAGCAAAAAAATTCGGTCGTCCGAATCTTTGGCCTTCAGCATGGTCACTGTTCTTCCAAAAAAATTCGAAAGAAAATTCGAACGCAGCAAAAAAAATTCGGTCGTCCTAATTTTGGTATTCAGCATGGTTACTATTCATCCAGAGAAATTCGGACGAAGATTCGGACGCAGCCAAAAAATTTGGTAGTCCGAATTTTCTGAAACTAGCCGTTTCTAGCCGTTTTATGAACGTTTTAACAGATTTTCAAATTCTATAAAAGCCATAAACGTGCAATTTTTTGTAACTCTTGAAATCTTGAAAACTCTAAGCATTCAAAAGCATTTAGCAAACATTTCTTAAGCTCTCTTATGTCTTGTGCATTCAATTGATCAATCCAAAAGACATCAAAGTGTGAAGGTGCAAATTTGTGTAATATCTACCATCAAGTGGTAACTTCTACACACTCTCATTTATTTATCTTATTGTGTAGTTCTACTAGCTCTAGCAAGGTTATCTTGATAACATAAAATCCTTTAGATAAGGGTGATCCTTGAAAGTGTGATTCAAGGTTTTTAAAGATATAAAACCATTGTGTTTGGTGAGCCTTGTATTGTAAAAGTTACTAGAAGAGGTTGTGAGTGTAAAATCATAGTTTGGTGAACCTCTCTTGTATTTTGTAAACCTGAGCAATTAATAGATTTGTTGAAATCCTTAAGTGTGAGCTTAAGGTAGTGGATGTAGATCTTGAGGATCGAACCACTATAAATTGTTTGAGTTCTTTGCTATTGCTTTCATCATTGCCTTTCTATCAATTATCTCAAATTAGCTTATATAAATTGTTCTTGGTCTAAACGCATAAAAAGTTTAAGTTTGCGAAAATTAGCCAAATACCTAATTCACCCCCTCTTAGGTATTTCAATTGGTATCAGAGCTAGAACTTCTTTATGTGGCTTAACAACCTAGAAGACAAAGATCCTATGGCTAATATGTCAAACCTACCTTACATAGAAGGATCCTCCACAAATAGACCACATTTGTTTAATGGAACAAATTACACTTTCTGGAAATCTAGAGTTAAAATTTATATTTGTTCTATTAATTTTGATTTGTGGAACATAATTGAGAAAGGTCCTTATGTCCCAATGAAAATGAGTGCTGATGGAATAACCTCAGTACCCAAGCTCACTGATGAATTTGATGAGCATGATTCTAACAAAATGACTTTAAATTATCAAGCCATGAATATATTAAGTTGTGCTTTAGATGTTACTGAATACAATAGAGTTAGTGGATGTGATTCTGCTCATGACATGTGGAGATTACTCCAAATTACACATGAAGATACTAATCAAGTTAAAGAATCTAAACTTGCTATGCTAGTTAGAGACTATGAACTGTTTACCATGAAACAAGGTGAAAATATTAGTAATATGTTTACAAGATTCACTAACATTTTTAATGGCTTAAAAGCTTATGGTAAAGGATATACTATGGGAGAGCAAAACAGAAAGATTTTAGATGCTCTACCAAAATCCTGGCAGCCTAAAACACTTGCTATTGAGGAATCCAAGGATTTGAAGACTCTTCCACTTGAAGAGCTCATTGGATCTCTACTGACTCATGAAATGAAGATGAAACGGCTAAATGACAAGGAGGATGAAGAAAAGGGAAGAAAAGGAGTGGTACTCAAGTCTTCAAATCACTTGAGTGAACAAGAATAGTCTTCAAGTGAAGAAGAAGGAGGAAACAGTGGAGAAGAAGAGATTGCAATGGCAGTAAGGAAGTTTAAAAGATTCTACAAAAAGGAGTTTCTCAAGAAAGGAAGAAAACCAGTCAAGAAGAGTGGACAATCCTCATCCTACAAACCTCAATGTTTTGAATGCAAGAGCACAGAGCATCTTGTTGCTGACTGTCCTAAAGCTTTGGAAAAGGAAAGAGAAAGCAAAAACAAAAAGAAATCTGTCAAGAAAGGAAAAGGATTAGCTGGAACATGGGATCAACAAGAAAGTTGGGATGAAAGTGAAGGAAAGGCCAACATATGCTTTATGGCAATTGATGATGAGGTACAATCTTCACCCTCTATTTCAAATGTATATGATGATGATATTGATTCCAGTTATCTGATTGTTGAGTTATATGAAGAATTAAAAAAGGCTTCAAAAAGAAATAAAGAAATGAAACTCAAAATCAATGATTTATCTAATGAAAATGGAAAACTTCTTGAAACCATTAGTTGCATTACTATTGAAAGAGAAGTTTTGAATACAACTATACAAAACATATCTTTTGAAAACAAAAAGCTTTGTACTAGAATTATTTCTCTTGAATCAATGATAAAAGATTATGAGCTTCTAAAAAGGAAAGTTAATGATCTAACTTTATGCATTGAGAGATTTACAAATGGAAGAGAAAATTTAAATAAATTACTTGGTTATCAAAGATCTTAATTTGTAAAACATGGTCTTGGTTTTACCCATGATTATTCTGCTCCAAAATAGATAAAGTCTTTTGTTAAAGAATCTTATCATTCTAGATCACATATTTGTTGCACATATTGTTGCAAGCATGGACACAAGGTCTCTAGATGTTTTATTAAAAGAAAAATAGAAAATGGTGTTAAGACCATTTGGAAAGTCAAAGAAACTTTTACTAACCCCCTTGGACCCAAGAAAATATGGGTACCAAAAATCACTCTTTCTAATTGGTGTAGGTACAATTTGTTTCAAGATCAAGTGCCAGAAAATGGTTCCTTGACAGTGGCTGTTCAAGGCATATGACTAGAAATGCATCACTTGTTAGTGAACTTCAAACTACAAGTGAAGGTTTTGTCACATTTGGAGATAAGAAGAAATGGAAAATACTTGGAATAGGTAACATTGGTAAATGTTCTTTCCCTCTTATCAAGAAAGTATTACTTATTGAAGGTTTAAAGTATAAATTAGTCAATTATGTGACAATGGGTGCAAAGTAGAGTTTAAATGTGATACTTGTACTATTCTTGACAATGCAAGTAACAAAACTATCTTTGTTGCTAAAAGAGTTGGTAATGTATATGTGTTGTATCTCGATGAGCTTATTACTAATGATATTAAATGTCTTGCCATTCATGACAATGATGGATTTTTATGGCATAGAAGATTAGGACATGTAAGCATGGATTTACTAAACAAACTTTCTACACAAGAGCTAGTAAGAGGATTACCTAAATTGCATTTTGATAAAAACTCGTCTTTGTGATGCTTGTCAATATGGAAAACAATCAAAAATATCTTTTAAACCAAAGAAAATGGTTTCTACCTCAAAACCTCTTGAACTAGTTCACATGGATTTATTTGGACTTATGAGGACTACTAGTCTTGGTGGTAAAAGCTATGCTTATGTGATTGTTGATGATTTTTCAAGATTTACATGGGTAATCTTCTTAGCACAAAAAGATCAAACATTTTATGAATTTTCAAAACTCTTGAAAAAGGTTCAAACCTCTCTTGATTGCAAACTGATTTCTATTAGAAGTAATAATGGAAGAGAATTCTGTAATCAAGATTTTACAAAATTTTGTAATGAGTTTGGTATTACTCACAATTTTTCAGCTGCCAAAACACCTCAACAAAATGGTGTTGTTGAGAGAAAAATAGAACCTTACAAGAAATGGCTAGATCAATGCTTTGTGAAAACTCATTACCAAAGTATTTTTGGGCTGAAGCTGTAAATACAGCTTGTTATATCATGAACAGAGTTTTACTAAGACCTTTTATAAGAAAAATACCTTTTGAACTTTTATTTGACAAAACTCGATCAATTGTTTATTTCAAAGTTTTTTGTTGTAAGTGCTTCATTTTAAACACTAGCAACTATCTTGGTAAGTTTGATATAAAATCAGATGAAGGAATATTTCTTGGTCATTCATCAAATAAAAAGGCATATAGAGTCTATAATAAAAGGACATTGTGTGTTGAAGAAACTATTCATGTAACCTTTGATGAATCTAACATTTATCTTCAAAGAGGAAATGAAGATGATGAAGGCACATCAACGGTTGAAAATCATACTCAACACCAAGCACCCACAATGGAAGATCATGCCAAAGAAGAAGAAATAATGGAGCAAGAACAAGATGGTTAATCAAGCAATGATCAAGAACTTCCAAAGGATATCACATATGCAAAAGGTCATCCTAAGGAGCAAATCATTGTGATGTCTCCCAGGGAGTTAAAACAAGGCGGTACTTTATTGATAACTTTGCCCTTTTATCTCATATTGAACCAAAAAATATTGATGATGCATTGTGTGATAATTTCTGGATTATTGCTATGGAAGAAGAGTTAAATCAATTTGAGAGAAATAAAGTTTGGACTCTTGTTCCTAGACCTCATGATCATTCTTGTTATTGGTACAAAGTGGGTTTTTAGAAATAAGTTAAATTAACTAGGAGAAGTTGTTAGAAATAAAGCTAGACTTGTTGCTCAAGGTTTCAACCAAGAAGAAGGCATTGACTATGATGGGACTTTTGCTCCTGTGGCCAGATTAGAATCTATAAGAATACTTTTGGCATTTACTTGTTTTAAAGTTATTAAACTGTTTCAAATGGATGTCAAAAGTGCTTTTATAAATGGTTCTATTGAAGAAGAGGTTTATGTAGAACAACCTCCTGGTTTTATTCATGAAAAAATTTCCAAATTATGTGTATAAGCTAACCAAAGCTCTATATGGATTGAAACAAGCTCCAAGATCTTGGTATGAAAGATTGAGTGGCTTTCTTCTTTCAAAAGGCTTTACAAAAGGAAAAGTAGACACAACTCTTTTTATAAAAACATCTTCTAAAAATGATATTTTACTTGTGCAAATTTATGTTGATGATATTATATTTGGTGCTACTAATACATCTCTTTGTGAAGATTTTTGCAAATCAATGCAAAATGAATTTGAGATGATCATGATGGGAGAATTAAATTTCTTCCTTGGACTACAAATTAAACAAGTCAAGGATGGAGTCTTCATCAATCAAGCAAAGTATACCAAATAGCTACTAAAAAGATTTGGAATGGATCAAGCAAAAGGAATAGGTACCCCAATGAGTTCATCATCTAAACTTGACAAAGATGAGAAAGGTAAAAGCATTGATGAAATATTGTATAGAGGTATGATTGGAAGTTTACTCTATCTCACTGCAAGTAGACCAGATATTATGTTTGTTGTATGCTTGTGTGCTAGATTCCAATCATGTCCTAAAGAATCTCATCTAATTTCTGTCAAACGAATATTTCGTTATTTGATTGATACACATGACTATGGTCTTTGGTTTTCTAAAACTTCATCTTTTGAACTTATTGGATACTCTGATGCTGACTATGTTGGATGCAAAGTTGAACGTAAAAGTACAAGTGGTCATTGTCAATTTCTTGGTAGTTGTCTAGTATCTTGGTTTAGTAAAAAACAGGCTTGTGCATCTTTATCCACAGTAGAAGCTGAATACATAGCTGCAGGAAGTTGTGCTCAATTATTATGGATGCAACATACCTTACTTGATTATGGTCTTAAATTTAATTGTGTGCCTATACTATGTGATAATACTAGTGCTATCAAATTGAGCATTAATCCCATTCAACACTCTAGGACTAAGCATATAGAGATAAAACATCATTTCATTCGTGATCATGTGATTAAGAAAGATATATGCTTAGAATATGTAAATACAAATGATCAAATTGGTGACATATTTACAAAGCATTTGGCTGAGGAAAGGTTTAATCACCTAAGAAGACTCTTAGGAATTTCAAAATTCAATGACTAATGTGTGTGTTAATGTTGTGATGAAAACATAGATTTTTTGATCAAAAATTCGAACGCAGATCAGAAAATTCGGTCTACCGAATTTTCTAAATTAAAGAGACAGAAACTTTCGACCAAAAATTCGACGCAGACCTGAAAATTCGGTCGTCTGAATTTTACGGATACATCCCCTTAAATGAAAATCGAACAGTTTCTTCCAAACATTACAACTTCTGAATTTTACATCCTTTCAAAACCTCTCATACCTATTCACGTCCGAATCAAAATCCCTTCAAATCCACATATTCTCATTCAGATCTGCCTTCACTTTTTAACTTCTAACCCTAAATTCTTACCAAAAATTCAGAACCTCTCAACAGAAATATATCAATGGTGAGAACAAAGAAGCCAAATGTTGAGAAAGGCAAGGGAAAGGCTAAGGAAGGAAATGAAGATCCAATCCTCAATCAACCCAGAAGAATTCGAATTCCTCAAACTTTATCTGGGGTTGACAGGTTTGCCTCTATAAAAGCTACTTATTTTTTTGATGAATGGAATAAAAATAGCAGAAAGATTATTCCTGGATATAAGGTGGATGTTGATAAACTCTCTAGCATGGATATTGTTCTTTCTTGTTTCAATGATGTTGGATGGAGTAGTTTGCTGTTTATTGATGAAGATTTTTATCCTACTTTGATATATGAATTCTGTGCAAATCTAAAGGAAGAAAGAATTGAGACTGTTGGGAATAATAGGATACAATGGTATTCATTTAGAGTATCACAAGTTGACATTGAATTTAGTGAAGCCCTGATTAACAGAATTTGTGGAGTAGGTGACAATGGGGCTAGATATTATGCACCCTCCATGCATTGCTATGATCGTGAACTCTTTACTTATGATAGATTTGAAGAAGCATTTACCAATGGAAAAGAGTTTAGATCTATAAAAGAGAGGGAAATCAATAACTTGGATGCTAGAGGTAGAGTATTGCATCATATGGTGACTACTATGATTGTTCTTAACTTTGGACATAAATCATCAGTAGGTAATATGCATATGGTATTAATGTTGGCCTTGCATGAACAGAGGAGGTTAAACTTTGGTCATATGGCCTTGAAACACATGATTACTGCTAGAAAAACAGTAACCAAGGCATTCCCATTTGGAAGGCTGTTGACAAGAATCTTTAAGCATTTTAAGATTAAACTTCCAGGAAGAGGACAAGCCTTCAAAAGTGGAGAAATATACACTGATGAATCTCTTAAGAGAATGCAGCTTATTCTTGATGATGATGGAGTGTGGAGGACAAAAAGAGAATCCCCTCTAAAAAGATTAGGAAGAGAGGAAAAGATAGAAAGTGTAGAAGAGGTAGAAGAAGAGGATGAAGATAAAGAAGATGAAGAAGAGACCCTTACGAGAGAGATAAAAACAAAGAGGAAGCATGATACCTCAAGTGAGGGGGAGCAACCACCAACAAAAAGAAGATTATTTGGAGAAGAAACTGAAGTTAAGTCAAATGGTGAAGGAATAACTAGAGGTGACACCATAATAGCCAAAGCATTCCAAGAAGCCTTGAACAATCAAGTCAAGGAAATGGAGAAGATGTATAAGTTCTTTGAATCATTTGCTCCAATGGTTCTAGGAAAATTAGATGGACTGGAGAGTAGAGTGAAACACATTGAGGAAATCCTAATGAGAAATACTCAAAGTGGTGAAGGACTCTCTAGGCCTCAAGATAGAAATAAGGATGATGATGATAAAGAAGGAGACAAGAAGGACAAAGATGATGACAGTGATGATGGGGATGATCAAGGAGGAAATGATGAGACAGTGGCAGAACAAGAAGAAGAAGAAAATGTACATGAAGAACCACAAGAAGCAGGAAGCCAAGTAGCTCAAGCTGAAATTGTCTCACCATCACACAGCTCATTCAGCCAAGGAAGAGTGAAGCACTTGGCCATCAAGAAAGGAATTAGCAAAGCCTCTTCATCAACATCACAAGACTAAGCATTTCTTCCATTCTATTCACTGTTTTTAAATTATTTACCTTATTAGCTATGCATTTAATATTATAATCTTCTTAAGTATTTTTCCTGCATTTTATATAATAGTGAAGCTCAATGATGAAATCTCAGTGATGAGAGTTTTCTTTATATGTTAAATTGTTAATCTCGTTTTCATTGACCCCATCTTTGATTGATGACAAAAGGGGGAAAAGAAATGAGATGAAAAAATATGTATGAGATAATATTATGCATGTTTTCTGGGATAATACTATGCATGTTTTCCGTTTTCTGAGTTTTCTGTAAATGGATGTGCTTGAATTGTTACTCTATGTTTTCCGTTTTCTGAGTTTTCTATAAATGGATGTGCTTGAATTGTTACTCTATGAAAACTCTATGAAAACAATTGAATGCATGAGTTATATCTTGTTGCCAAAAAGTGATCTCTTGTTTGTTCAAAGTAATCCAAATTTGCTTTAATCTCCTTCATTGTGTTTGAACAACCTTAGGAACACTTTATTTCACATTAAAAATTCATTATATTGAATTTATTACAGTTTAGACTTAAGATTTAAAAATTCGGATGGATGTTTTGAAATTCGGATGCATGCATATTTTGTTGCCAAAATGAGCTCTATTGTTGTTCAAATTGATTCAAACTTGTTTTAATCTCTTCTACTATGTTTGAACAACCTTAGAAAAGCTTATTTTCAAAAATTGAAGCTTTCATTTCACTTATTTTACAATTCGGACTTGATATGTCAAAATTCGGATGCATAGCATCTCAAGTCCAAACTTGTTGAAAAATGAGCACAATCTAAGGGGGAGCATTGTTAATCTTTTCTGAACTTTAATAACTCTCTTAGAAGTTGTCTTAATGCTTAAATGCTATATCTTCTATCCTAATTGTTGGAAGGAAGGAGGCAAATGGAGGTTGGTTGGGTCATAGGCTCATATTGAGCCATTTGAATGTCTATGTGCTAAATTGGTTATCTTCTATCATTGACATCAATACTTCTTTGTACTACATTGTTTAAATCCATCACATTTTGCATCAAAGTTTGTCATCATCAAAAAGGGGGAGATTGTTAGCCCTAAGGGCAAATCATGTAGTTTTGATAAATGACAAATATTGATGAGGACTAATATGTTTGAATATTGTGTGATAGGTTCTGTAAACTGAGAAGTATGAAGTCTCATTGCTTTGAAGCAAAATTACAATGAACAACTTCAGTTAAGTAAAGTAATTGAAGTATGAAGAATGTTATTCTAAGATGATCAAAAGGCATTGAAGACTTGAAGTGTAGAGTGCATTTAATTTGTAGGTAAATTTCTATGTAAACTCTACACTTGCATGTCTTGGTTATCATTGAATGCATAAGAGAGCATAAAAAGAATCTTATGATCTTAAAAGGCTTTGAATGAATCTTTTAAAAAATATGTTAGTAAACTTTATATGTTCTTGTTTTTCAAACTTATATATGTTTAAATAAGTTTTCTATACATATCAAATATTTTTCAAACTCATTGAAGTTATATCTCAAATGATTTTACAAAGTTTGAAATTGCTTCCAAAAAATTCGATCGTCCGAATTTTGTAGCAAAAGTTTGCTACCATTCTTCCAGAGAAATTCGGAAGAAGATTCGGACGCAGCAAAAAAATTCGGTCGTCCGAATCTTTGGCCTTCAGCATGGTCACTGTTCTTCCAAAAAAATTTGGAAGAAAATTCGGATGCAGCAAAAAAAAATTTGGTCATCCGAATTTTGGTATTCAGCATGGTTACTATTCATCAGAGAAATTCGGACGCAGCCAAAAAATTTGGTTGTCCGAATTTTCTGAAACTAGCCGTTTTATGAACGTTTTAACAGATTTTCAAATTCTATAAAAGCCATAAACGTGCAATTTTTTGTAACTCTTGAAATCTTGAAAACTCTAAGCATTCAAAAGAATTTAGCAAACATTTCTTAAGCTCTCTTACGTCTTGTGCATTCAATTGATCAATCCAAAAGATATCAAAGTGTGAAGGTGCAAAGAGGAAATGAAGATGATGCAGGCACATCAATGGTTGAAAATCAAACTCAACACCAAGTACCCACAATGAAAGATCTTGCCAAAGAAGAAGAAATAATGGAGCAAGAACAAGATGGTCAATCAAGAAATGATCAAGAACTTCCAAAGGATATCACATATGTAAGAGGTCATCCTAAGGAGCAAATCATTGGTGATGTCCCCCAAGGAGTTAAAACAAGGAGGTACTTCATTGATAATTTTGTTCTTTTATCTTATAATGAACCAAAAAATATTGATGATGCATTATGTGATAATTTCTGAATATTGCTATGGAAGAAGAGCTAAATCAATTTGAGAGAAATAAAGTTTGGACTCTTGTTCCTAGACCTCATGATCAATCTGTTATTGGTACAATGTGAGCTTTTAGAAATAAGTAAATGAACTAGGAGAAGTTGTTAGAAATAAAGCTAGACTCGTTGCTCAAGGTTTCAACCAAGAAGAAAGCATTGACTATGATGAGACTTTTACTCCAGTGGCCATATTAGAATCCATAAGAATACTTTTGGCTTTTGCTTGTTTTAAAGGTTTTAAACTATTTCAAATGGATGTCAAAAGTGCTTTTCTAAATGGTTTTTTTGAAAAAAAGGTTTATGTAGAAAAACCTCCTGGTTTTATTAATGAAAAATTTCCAAATTATGTGTATAAGCTAACCAAAGCTCTATATGGATTGAAACAAGCTCCAAGAGCTTGGTATGAAATATTAAGTGGCTTTCTTCTTTCAAAAGGCTTTACCAAAGGAAAAGTGGACACAACTCTTTTGTAAAAACATCTTCTAAAAATGATATTTTACTTGTGCAAATTTATGTTGATGATATTGTATTTGATGCTACTAATACATCTCTTTGTCAAGATTTTGCCAAATCAATGCAAAATGAATTTGAGATGAGCACGATAGGAGAACTGAATTTCTTCCTTGGGCTACAAATTAAACAAGTCAAGGATGGAGTCTTCATAAAACAAGCAAAGTATACCAAAGAGCTACTGAAAAGATTTGGAATGGATCAAGCAAAAGGAATAGGTACTCCAATAGGTTCATCAACTAAACTTGACAAAGATGAGAAAGGTAAAAACATTGATGAAAAGTTGTATAGAGGTATGATTGGAAGTTTAAAACATTGATGAAAAGTTGTATAGAGGTATGATTGGAAGTTTACTCTATCTCACAGCTAGTAGACCAGATATTATGTTTGTTGTATGCTTGTGTGCTAGATTCCAATCATGTCCTAAAGAATCTCATCTAATTTCTGTCAAACGAATATTTCGTT
This sequence comes from Rauvolfia tetraphylla, assembly GCA_030512225.1. Lineage (NCBI taxonomy): Eukaryota > Viridiplantae > Streptophyta > Magnoliopsida > Gentianales > Apocynaceae > Rauvolfia > Rauvolfia tetraphylla. The sequence continues at coordinate 2,783,039 of JAJQKT010000053.1, forward strand.
ATTTGATTGATACACATGACTATGGTCTTTGGTTTTCTAAAACTTCATCTTTTGAACTTATTGGATACTCTGATGCTGACTATGCTGAATGCAAAGTTGAACGTAAAAGTACAAGTGGTCATTGTCAGTTTCTTAGTAGTTGTCTAGTATCTTGGTTTAGTAAAAAGCAGGCTTGTGTATCTTTATCCACTGCAGAAGCCGAATACATAGCTGCAGGAAGTTGTTGTGCACAATTATTATGGATGCAGCATACCTTACTTGATTATGGTCTTAAATTTAAATGTGTGCCTATACTATGTGATAATACTAGTGCTATCAATTTGAGCATAAACCCCATTCAACATTCTAGAACTAAGCATATAGAGATAAAACATCATTTCATTCGTGATCATGTGATTAAGAAAGATATATGCTTAGAATATATAAATACAAATGATCAAATTGCTAACATATTTACAAAGCCTTTGGCTACGGAAAGGTTTAATAACCTAAGAAGACTCTTAGGAATTTCAAAATTCAATGACTAATGTGTGTCAAGTTGTGATGAAAACAGAAATTTTCGGATTCAAAATTCGGATGCACTACAGAAAATTCATTCAACCGAATTTTCTGAGTGAAAGAAAAACAGAGACTTTTGATCAAAAATTTCGACGCAGATCAGAAAATTCTGTCGACCGAATTTTCTGAACTGAAGAAAAAGAAACTTTCGACTGAAAATTCAGACGCAGACCTGAGAATTCGGTCGTCCGAATTTTACGGATACATCTGTTCAAGTGAAAAATCAAGTGGTTTTCACAACACTACAACTTCCGAATTTCACACCCTTTTAAACGCCTCTCATACCCATTCACGTCCGAATCAAAATCCATTCAAAACCACACATTCTCATTCCGATTTGTCATCATTTTTGAACTTCTAACCCTAAATTCTTACCAAAAAATCCAGAACTTCTCAACATAAATATATCAATGCTGAGAACAAAGAAGCCAAATGTTGAGAAAGGTAAGGGAAAGGCTAAGGAAGGAGATGAAAATCCAATCCTCAACCAACCAAGAAGAATTCGAATCCCTCAAACTTTATCTGGGGTTGACAGGTTTGTCTCTATTAAGGCTGCTCATGAGTTTGATTAATGGAGCAAACATAATAGAAAAATTATCCCTGGGTATAAGGTGGATATTGATAAACTGTCAAGCATGAATACTGTTCTATCTTGCTTTAATGATATTGGGTGGAGTAGTTTGTTATTCATTGATGAAGAATTCTATTCTACCTTGATATATGAATTCTATGCAAACCTAAAGGAGGAAAGAATTGAGACTGTTGGAGATAATGTGATACAATGGTATTCATCTAGAGTTTCATAAGTTGACATTGAATTTAGTGAAGCCCTAATTAACATAATTTGTGGAGTAGGAGACTATGGAGCTAGATATTATGCACCATCCATGCATTGCTATGATCGTGAACTCTTTACATATGTTAGATTTGAAGAAGCATTTACCAATGGAAGAGAGTTTAGATCTATAAAAGAGAGGGAAATTAAGAACTTGGATGTTGCATCATATGGTGACTACTATGATTGTTCCTAATTTTAGACATAAGTCATCAGTTGGAAATATGCATATGGTAATCATGTTAGCCTTGCATGAGCAAAAGAGATTGAACTTTGGTTATATAGCCTTAAAACACATGATTACTGCTAGAAAACCAGTAACCAAGGCATTCCCATTTGGAAAGTTGTTGACAAAAATATTTAAGCATTTTAAGATTAAACTTCCAGGAAGAGGGCAAGCTTTCAAAAGTGGAGAAATATACACTGATGAATCCCTTAAGAGAATGCAGCTTATTCTTGATGATGATGAGGTATGGAGGACAAAAAGGGAATCCCCTCCAAAAAAGAATAGGAAGAGAAGAAAAGATAGAAAGTGTAGAAAAGGAAGAAGAAGAGGATGAAGATGAAGAAGATGAAGAAGAGACCCTTGCAAGAGAGATGAAGACAAAGAGGAAACATGATACCTCAAGTGAGGGGGAGCAACCACCAACAAAAAGGAGAATGTTTGAAGAAGAAATTGGAGTTAAGTCAAGTGGTGAAGGAATAACTAGATGTGACACCATAGTAGCCAAAGCATTCCAAGAAGCCTTGAACAATCATGTCAAGGAAATGGAGAAGATGTATAAGTTCTTTGAATCATTTGCTCCAATGGTTCTTGGAAAATTAGATGGACTGGAGAGTAGGGTAAAACACATTGAGGAAATCCTAATGAGAAACACTCAAAGTGGTGAAGGACCCTCTAGGCCTCAAGATAGAAATGAGGATGATGATGATAAAGAGGAAGACAAAGATAATGACAGTGATGATGGGGATGATCAAAAGGGAAATGATGAGACAGTGGCAGATCAAGAAGAAGAAGAAGAACATGTACATGAAGAACCACAAGAAGCAGGAAGCCGAGTAGCTCAAGCAGAAATTGTCTCGCCATCACACATCTCATTCAGTCAAGGAAGAGTGAAGCATTTGGCCATCAAGAAAGGAGTTAGCAGAGCCTCTTCATCACCATCACAAGACTAAGCATTTCTTCCATTCTATTTACTGTTTTAAGTTATTTACATTATTAGTTATGCATTTAATGTTATAAACTTGTTAAGTATTTTTGTTCGCATCTTATGTAATCGTGAAGCTCAATGATAAAATCTCAGTGATGAGAGCTTCCTTTATGTGTTAAATTGTTAATCTAATTTTCATTGACCCCATCTTTGATTGATGACAAAAGGGGGAGAAGAAATGAGATGACAAAATGTGTGAAAAGGCTGCTGTATGGGATAAAACTGTGCATTATATGGATGTTTATAATACTGTGCATTATATGGATCAAACTGTACATTATATGGATGTTTATAATATTGTGCATTATATGGATGTTTTTTTGAGTTTTCTATAAATTGATAAATTGTTCTTGAATTGTTACTGTATGAAAACTCTATGAAAACAATTGAATACATGAGTTATATCTTGTTGCCAAAAAAGTGCTCTTTTGTTGTTCAAATTGATCAAATATGTTTTAATATGTTTGAACAACCTTAGGAACACTTTATTTAATCTTAAACATTCATTATATTAAATTTATTACAGTTTGGACTTAAGATTTAAAAATTCGGATGCATGTCCTGAAATTCTGATGCATGCATATTTTGTTGTCAAAATGTGCTCTTTTGTTGTTCAAATTGATTCATACTTGTTTTAATCTCTTCCACTATGTTTGAAAAACCTTAGAAAAGCTTATTTTCAAAAATGAAAGCTTTCATTTCACTTATTTTAAAATTCGGACTTGATATGTCAAAATTCGGATGCATAGCATCTCAAGTCCAAACTTGTTGAAAAATGAGCACAAACTAAGGGGGAGCATTATTAAACATTTACAACCTTTAATACCTCTCTTAGAAGTTGTCTTAATACTTAAATGCTATATCTTCTATCCTAGTTATTGGAAGGAAGGAGGTTAATGGAGGTTGGTTGAGACATAGGCTCATATTGAGCCTTTTGCACGTCAATGTGCTAAATTGGTTATTTTCTATCATTGACATTAATACTTCTATGTACTACTTCATTTTAATCTATCACATTTTGCATCAAAGTTTGTCATCATCAAAAAGGGAGAGATTGTTAGCCCTAAGGGCAAATCATGTAGTTTTGATTAATGACAAATATTGATGAGGACTAAAATGCTTGTATATTGTGTGATAGGTTCTGTAAACTAAGAAGTATGAAGTCTCATTGCTTTGAAGCAAAAGTTCAAGAGCAACTTCAGTTAAGCAAAGTGATTGAGGTTTGAAGAATGTTGTTCTTGGAAGATCTAAAGGAATTGAATACTTGAAGTGTAAAGTGTTTATACTGAGTAGGTAAATTTCTATGTAAACGCTACACTTGCATGTCTTGGTCATCATTGAATATATAAGAGAGCATAAAATGAATCTTATGATCTTAAAAGGATTTGAATGAAGTTTTTAATGAATGTGATGTTGTATCCTAAAAATTTTTTAAGTAAACTTTATATGATCAAAGGAATTTGATCTTTTGTTTTTTTTCAAACTTATATATGGTTAAGTAAGTTTTCTATACATATCAAATGTTTTCAAACTCATTGAATTTTAATCTCAAATGATTTTATAAAGTTTGAACTTGCTTCCAAAAATTCGGTCGTCCGAATTTTGTAGCAAAAGTTTGCTACAGCTATTCAAGAGAAATTCAGAAAAAGATTCGGACGCATGAAGAAAAATTCGGTCGTCCGAATTTTGGCCTTCAGCATGGTCACTGTTTTTCCAGAGAAATTCGAACGCAGCAAAAAAATTCGGTCGTTCGAATTTTCTGAAACTAGCCGTTACTAGCTGTTTTATGACCGTTTTAACTGATTTTCAAATTCTATAAAAGCTATAAACGTGCAATCTTTTGCAAGTCTTGATATCTTAAAAATTCTAAGCAGTCAAAATCCTTTAGCAAACATTTCTTAAGCTCTCTTATGTCTTGTGCATTCAATTGATCAATCCAAAGACATCAAAGTGTGAAGGTGCAACTTTGTGTAATATCTACCATCAAGTGGTAACATATACACACTCTCATTTATTTATCATATTGTGTTGTTCTACTAACTCTAGCAAGGTTATCTTGATAACATAAAATCCTTTAGATAACGGTGATCCTTGAAAGTGTGATTCAAGGTTGTTTGAGATATAAAACCATTGTGTTTTTGGTGAACCTTGTATTGTAAAAGTTACTAGAAGAGGTTGTGAGTGTAAAACCATATTGTGGTGAGCCTCTCTTGTAATTTGTAAACCTGAGCAATTAGTAGATTGTTGAAATCCTTAAGTAAGAGTTTAAGGTAGTGGATGTAGATCTTGAGGAGCGAATCGAACCATTATAAATTGTTTGAGTTCTTTTTTATTGCTTTCTTTATTGCTTTGCTATAAATTGTCTCAGATTAGCTTATATAATTTGTTCTTGGTCTAAACGCATAAAAGGTATAAGTTTGCAAAAATTATCCAAATACCTAATTCACCCCCCTCTTAGGTATTTCAGTTATTTTTCAAAATGATGATCATTACTTGAAAGTAGATATATATAAATATATCATATTTCACACGATTTTTAAATCAATCTTGTGTATTAAACATAGTTACTCTCATAAAAAGTGGAAATAACTTGTATCTATTTAAAAGTATTATCAACTCAAAACAATATATTTATTCTCAAACTGTACAGGTACATAGAAATTTCAATGGGTTTCATAGCTCATTATTCTCTCATCATATTTCAGGACTTTTATACTTGAATTGAGAGTGTAGTTCTTCTTCTACGTCGCACGTGACAGTTTAATCCTCAATAGTAACTAATATTGTGGAGCCATCTATCATTTGTAATCATTCTTGATCTGTCAATGCATTGTAATATTTCAAATGGTTGTTAATTTAATTAGCATATATATATTGAGAGATCTCAATGTTCCGAAAACAATTATTTTTTTGTATAAACCATTTTATATAATCATTTACTATAGAACGGCCGGTGCTCCTTTTATTGTTCTTGATTGTCATTTTTTTAGAAATTAGTAGATTTATACTTATATCATATATTGGTATTACAGATTACATTGCAACTCTGAAACAGTAAAGTGATAATTCACTCCTAAGTAGGGCCTGCCCAGGAGTGGGTCGTTACAATTTTGGTATCAAAGCTTAGGTTATATATTTTGTAGACTCTTTAGTTACATGCATCATGCAAGTTTTGAGAGTGAGTCTTGATTTTGTAGGCTAATGAGGACGTCACGTGGTCAGGAAGAACGAAGAGGTCGTGGTAGGGGACGCGCCCACGAAAATGTACGTAGTAGGGGTCGTGGCTATGGTAGCTTACCTCATGCATCCCCTGTTAAGGAGGCACTTGACTAAGGGAATAGTGTAGGACGACTTGCGAGTAGGGTAAATAGTGTAGCTCCACCTGTAAACGTTTCAATTCCTCCAACCTAACCTAATAGTAAGCAAACTCGACATTCTCCTGATGAAGTTGCTTCAACGACTACTGCTCTACAGCCACCAGTTACAACCCAATAATTTCCACCTGTCAAGATACAAGGTGTAGAAGTTAATCCTTTGGATCCTATGACTCGAGTTACACTAGGTTTATTGGTTAGAGCAGCAGAACAGGGGACTTTAGATGTATTGTTAGGAAGATCAATTACAGCACCTACACAAGTCACTAATGGACAAGGAGGAAATGGAACAGATTTATTATATCTCTTTCTAAAGAAAGATCCATCAAAATTCTACGGGACTGAGAGGCCTACGATGCTTATGGATTGGATCAAAGATATGGAGCACATATTTGAGTCAGACTTGCAGTTTATAAATATTATGCAGATACACGAGATTGGTGGGATACTAGAAAACGTGATTTACCTCAGCCTGTGACTTGGGAGAAATTGATAGAAGAGTTGAAGAAAAAGTATTGTTTTGAGGCAAATTTGCCTGCTATGACCCGAGAGCTTTATAATCTGAGACAGGATAGTATGACAGTGCAGCAATATGAGCAACGTTTTTCAGATTTAGCAAGGATGCTGCCACACTAAATTCCAGATGAGGAGAGAAGATGCATTGACTTTTATAATGGACTATCAATGGATATTAGGAATCGACTATCTAATATTTCTTATGACGATTTCTCAGGCTTGGTAAGTAAAGCACTTAAGGTGAAGGCCGACATATTTGAGAGAAGATGATACGAGTCACATTCTAAGAGGGTTAGGACTGATTTAAGGAGAGAAATTGGGCAGAAACAGAGCAGTCAGTTTGACAATTCAAGTCAGAGTGGTGATAATTTATTAAGGGAATTCTCCAATCAAAGGTCGTTCCTATCAGATAAATAAAGTGGGCATTTAGGATTTATTACTCATAGTAAAGCCGCATTTCCTCAGAGTCAGCTAGGTAGACAGAAACTAGCAGTAGTATTGGAGCACTCCAAGCTATTGGATTATGTTTTAAGTGTACGAGACCCAGACATATAGCAACTAATTGCCGTGAGGGTGGTATTATGTGCTACATATACTGCCAGGCATGACATACAGTTAGGGATTGCCCTCAGAGTCAGGTAGGAGTTGCTACATATAAGGGACAGAAGACATTAGTATTCGGATCCACACCGTCTACGGGAAGTGGGGGATTTCAAACTAGTAGAGGTAGAGGTCATGAGAGCCGAAGAGGCCAGACTAGTGGACGTGGATTATATCAAGGTGGAGGAGCAGCCCTATCGAGTAGTAGCGGTTGAAGTCAGGTTTATGCAATAACTCATCAACAAGCACATACATATCAGGGTGTTGTCACGGGTATTGTTCGTCTTTTTGATAGAGATGCTAAGCTTTATATTCTTGAGCATTACATTCTTTTATATCTCCGTCATTTGCATCATATGCTACAGTACCCATATCTAACATATCATATAGTATTGTAACTGAGACCCCTACTGGCACTGAATTTGTTATTAAAGATGTGTATCAAGGCTGCGAGATTTGTCTTGGAGATCGTGTACTATTTGTTGATTTGATGCCTTTTGCGATGGTTGATTTTGATTTGATACTCGGGATGGATAGGCTTAGTCATCATCATGCCTTGATTGACTGCAATAGAAAAGAAGTAATATTTAGAGTTCCTGGACAAGCTCCATTTCGATTCTTTGGTGATCGACAGATACTTCCTTCTAGCATCATCTCAGTTATTTCTCCCAAAAAGTTGTTAAGAAAATGATGTGCAGGTTTCTAGCACATGTGGTCGATAGAGTGGGATTAAGTTAAAGGAGATATCAATAGTAAAGGAATTTCCCGATGTTTTTTCCAGTGATCTACCTGGACTTCCTCCAAACCAAGATATAGACTTTACAATAAAAGTGGTACCTGGCACATCACATATTTCTTTGACACCAAATCGTATATCACCAGCTGAGATAAAGGAGTTGTATACACAATTATAAGAACTTTTGGATAAGAAGTTTATTCAGCTGAGTACTTCACCTTGGGGTGCACCTGCACTATTTATGAAGAAGAAAGATGGCTCATTTAGATTGTGTGTATATTACAAATAGTTGAACAAAGTTACTAATAAAAATCGGTATCCACTTCCACGGATTGATGACTTGTTTGACCAACTGAAAGGAGCTAAAGTGTTCTCCAAAATTGATTTGCATTCGGTGTACCATCAATTGCAGATTCGAAATGAAGATGTACCAAAGACGGCTTTTCTTACCAAAGGATATTACGAGTTTTTGGTTATGCCTTTTGGCTAGACGAATGCCCCAACTGCCCTTATTTATCTCATGAATAGAGTTCTCAAATCTTTTCTTGACCAATTTGTGGTAGTTTTTATTGATGACATCTTGGTATACTATGAAAATGAGGAGAAGCATAACCAACACTTGAAAACCGTGTTGATACGCTAAGAAGAGAGAAATTGAATGCTAAGCTGTCCAACTGTGAATTTTGGTTGGATAAAGTGGTTTTCTTAGGCCATGTTGTTTCTGAAGAGGGTATTAGTGTGGACTCACAAAAGGTGGAAGCAGTACTAAATTGGAAACAACCAAAAAATGTGACAAAAGTTCGAAGCTTCTTAGGTTGGGCAGGGTATTGTCGAAGATTCGTCCAGGGATTTTCCATTATTTCAGCCCCTTTAACTCGTCTCACTCGAAAGAACGAATCATTTGTGTGGACTGATGAGTGTGAACAGTGCTTCCAAATATTAAAAGAGAAATTAACTACAACACCAATTTTAACTATTCCAGCTGGGACCGATGGCTTTGTGGTATACAGTGATGCCTCGAAGAAAGGGTTAGGTTGTGTTTTAATGCAGCATGGTAAAGTTATTGCATATGCCTCTAGACAGTTAAAGGTGCATGAACAAAACTATCCTACTCTTGACTTGGAGTTGGTGGCCATTGTATTTGCATTGAAGATTTGGAGACACTACTTATATGGAGCTACTTGTGATCCTTTTACTGATCATAAAAGTTTAAAGTATTTTTAGACACAAAAGGTGTTGAATTTGAGGCAAAGAAGATGGATGGAGTTAATTTCTGATTATTACTTGATTATAAACTACCATCCAATGAAGGCTAATGTAGTTGTGGATGCTTTAAGCTGTAAAAAGACTGGTACTAGTACCTTAGCATGTTTCAGGAACAGGTGTAGAGGTGAATTAGAAGAAATGAGAGAGTTACATTTATCATTCGAAATGTCATTAAATGGAGCTCTACTTGCACACATAAGGTTCAGACCAGTATTATTAGAGAGGATTCGGTTGGCTCAAGAAAAAAATACTACCTTTCACGAACTTCGAGAGCAACTGTGAAAAGAAGAACATACAGAGTACTCGGTTCGTGATGATAAGTGAAAGACCTAAGAGGGGGTTGAATTAGGTCTTTGGCTAATTATTGAAATCTTTTCCCTTTTTACAAACCCTTTGCCTTAATAAAAACTCTTCTTTGATTCTACAAACTTCAAGTTTATATGTGATGTGATGGTTAAGATAAGATCATCAAACAATAAGACTACAACCAATCAATCAACAACTATGAACAAGTAATAATAATACGAGCATGTAAATAAATAAATCTATAAAGAAATGAACACACGATTTATAGTAGTTCGATCTCTCTAAGATCTACATCCACTACCTTGAGTCCACACTCAAGGATTTCAACCAATACACTATATGCTCAAGTTCAACAATTACATAAGAGGCTTACCATACAATGGTTTTACACTCACAACCTCTTTTAGTAATTATACAAACAAGGTTCACCCTTCCACAAGGATTTTATATCTAAAGACAACCTCAAGACTAATCTAATCCAAGGCTCACCCTCACACGGGTTTTACACTACAACCTTGATTAATCTAGTATATGGCTCACCCTTCCACAAAAGGGTTTTATGTCACAAGATAACCTTGCAATGAGCTAGTAAAAAACACAATTGAAAAAAGAAAAGAGAGTGTGTAGGATGTTACCACTTTATTGGTAGATGATTACACAATGTTTCACCTTCATACTTTGTTGCCTTTGGAATCTTGAATTTCAATCTTTGAGCACAAGGCAATTTGAGAGCTTTTCAAATAATTTTGATGCAAAACAAGTTAGAGAATGTAAGATTTGTTAAGTTCAAAGGCCTTCTAAAAAATCTGGAGTTTATGGTTTTTATACAACTCAAATATCAGTTTAAACAGCCATAAAATGGCTAGTAACGGCTAGTTTCAGAAAATACTGTTCATGTGAGTAGTACAGTTCATGTGAATAACGGTACTGTTCATGCACTGTTCATGCGCTGATCACAAAAATTTGGACGACCGAATTCTTCTTCATGCGTCCGAATCTTCTGATTTCCTCTGGAAGAACAGTCGGTACTGTTCATGCACTATTCACAAAATTCGGACGACCGAATTTTTCCAACTGCATCCGAATCTTCGTCCGAATTTCTCTGGAAAAATAGTCGGTACTGTTCACTTTCACTATGCAGGGAAAATTCGGACGACCGAATTTTCATCATTCGTCCGAACTTGCATCCGAATTTGCATCTGAATTTTTCAAACTTTATCAAAAGATATTCAAATCAATTCAAACAACTTGGAAAATATTCTAGCCTCAAAGGTAAGTTATTAAAGACCTTTTAAGTGCAAAAACCATTGATGAAAACTTGATAATTCAGGTAAGTTCAAAACCATTGAATACATTAAAATCAAGTTTTGTGCTCTCAATTGCAACTCATAGATTCCAAGGCTTAAGAGTGTAGGGTTTACAATGTTTACTTATTAACCACATGTCACCTACACTTCATGTCTTCAAAGCCTTTAATCATCTTGAACAAACTCTTCAACCTTCAATCACTTTGGCATATTTGAGTTGTTCTTGCATTGCTAGCTCCAAGGCAATGAGACTTGCTTCCTTCTCAATCCAAAAATCCTATCACAACATACAAGCAAATTAGTCCTCATCAATATTTGTCATTAATCAAAACTACATGATTTTCCCTTAGGGCTAACAATCTCCCCCTTTTTGATGATGACAAAGTTTGAATCAATGTGATAGATTAAAACAATGTAGTACATAGAAGTATTAGTGTCAATGATAGAAAATAACCAATTTAGCACATTGACATACAAAAGGCTCAATATGAGCCTATGACCCAACCAACCTCCATTTACCTCCTTCCTTCCAACAACCCCCTTAGATTGTGCTTATTTTTCAACAAGTTTGGACATATCAAGTCCGAATTGTAAAATAAGTGAAATGAAAGCTTCAATTTTTTAAAATAAGCTTTCCTAAGGTTGTTCAAACATAGTGGAAGTGATTAAAAGAAGTTTGAATCAATTTGAACAACAATAGAGCACATTTTGACAACAAAATATGCATGCATCCGAATTTCACAACATGCATCCGAATTTTTAAATCTTAAGTCCAAACTGTAATAAATTCAATATAATGAATGTTTAATGTGAAATAAAGTGTTCCTAGGGTTGTTCAAACATAGTGGAAGAGATTAAAACATATTTGAATCAACTTGAACAACAAAAGAGCACCTTTTGGCAACAAAATATGGATGATCCGAATTTCTGAAACATGCATCCGAATTTTTTAATCATGCATCAGAATTTTAAGATTTTAATTCCAAACTATAAAATGTGTGAGATAACAGCTTTAATTTTTGAAAATAAGCTTTTCTAAGATTGTTCAAATATGATAGGAAGGATTAAAACAGTTTTCAAATAATTTGAACAATTGAAAAGACATTTTTGACAAGAAGATCTTGATGCGTCCTAATTTTTGGTCTGCATCTGAATTTCAAGTCCAAATTTTTTGAAACAAATTGAAAAGGTGATTTTGCATTTTCAAATGAACTATAGAAGTACTCAAATATGTATAGCTACAATAGCACTCATTTTAGCTTTGCAAAACCACAAAACTAATGTATTTAATTGTTTTCATGATGTAATGTAAAGTCATAGTCAAGTCAAGAACCATTATAAAAATTTCACATTCCTAACTTAACCATTTTTAAAATCTCAGAAAACAATCAGTTTAAATTTCAAATGCAACCAATTAGTTTCACAATACACATTCATAGCACATTTACATTACACAGCACAATTACATCAAGCAATTGCAGTACAGTAAACATATAGCATATTTTGTTCTTTCTCCCCCTTGACATATGCATGGATTTTCAGAAAATTCACACATTTTCTATTCATGCATGAGTAATTCCACTGCTATTTCACATTTTCACACATTTTTTCATCACATTTCTTCTCCCCCTTTTGTCATCACTCAAAGATGGGGTTAATGAAAATGAGACAACATGTATCACATATAAGCAGTATATTGATCAACTCTCATTTGGCAATTTTGCAATGTATTGACCAACTCTCATAAATAGTATAGGTCTAGTCAAATAATTATCATCCTAACAGCATAATCATTATGTAGCATCTCAACAATAATAAATCAACTTTTTCTCCACCTTTTTAGCAATGATTAAACTGGGGGTGAGTACTTGGATAACAAAAGTGAGACAAAAAAAAGCTCTTATCACAAAAATTTCACATATTGAGCTTCAAAACATTATAATGACTAGAAAGGCACAAGTAAATTTTAATGTTAAAGTATAACTTGTGCATCAAGGCATAAACTAAAATAAGAAACAAAATAGAGTTTAGGGATAGAAAGGCTTAGTCTTGGATGGGCTTCATGGTCTTCACTTCCAAATTTGTTTGTTATGATGGCCATGTCTCCCTTGATCTCTATATGATGGGGTCCTTCATTTGTTGACTCCTTGCTCGTGTAGTTCTGCTTTGGAAAGTTACCAATCGAGAGGGTCTTTGGATCTTCTTTCTTTGAACCATATTTTCCTCCCTTTGCTGAAGGATATTGGTGATGGATTTGTGATTTAAACTTCCTTCACCTCCTTCTTCTTGCTTGTTCTCTTGGGCTTTATAGGAACTTTCACCATTTAAAACCACTTGAGAAATCTTTCTCAAGTCGTCTTCCATATTCTTGACTCTAGCTTCTAAACCATCAAATTTGCCAAGAATCATCAGAGCAAACGACTTGAAGAATTTGTCCATCTTCTTCATTTCCCCTACCAATATTTCTTCTTCTTCTTCTTCTTCCTCAACCTCTTCACTTTCTTCAACCTCTTCTCTTCTTAGAGGAGTTTCTGCTTTTGTTCTTCATATTCCATCCTCATCAAGAATTAACTGCATACTTTTAAGAGAATCATTAGTGTATATTTCTCCACTCTTGAATGTTTGTCCTCTTACGGGAAGTTTGACTTGGAAGTGTTTGAAGATCCTTGTTAATAATCTCCCATAAGGTAAGGCTTTGTTGGCTGTTTTTCTTGCACTAATCATATGCTTCAATGCCATGAATCCAAAGTTTATGCTCAAGTAAGGCAAGCATAATTACCATATGCATATTTCCAATGGATGATTTATGTCCAAAATTAGGGATGATCATGGTGGTAATCATGTGATTCATAACCCTTCCTAATGGACCTAAATTGTCTACCATTTGTGAAAGCCTCTTCAAATCTTTCATTTGTGAACAATTCATGAATAAAGCAATGCTGTCCCAAAGAGTAATACCTTGCTCCATTATCATCTACTTCATAAATTATGTTCACTCATTGAACTCAAAGTCCACTTGAGATACTCTAAAGGAATACCATTGGACTATATTATCCCCCTCATGTTCAATTCTCTCTTCTTTCTAGTCTTGAGACTTCTACCAGTTATATAGGCATTCTCAATTCTTTCATGTGAGTATAACTCACTTATAAAATAATGTCCTCAGAAGAATAATGCCTAAACTCAACGTCCTCAACATCACAAATTCTATTGAGCAATGCATTATCAATCTCAAAAATCAACTTGTGATATTTTTGAAGAATACCACTGAATAGCTTTATTACCAATTTTCTCAACTTTTTATTCCTTAATATTTGTATAAAGTTCATAAACTAAGGAAGGTAATAATATTCATCAAACACAAGCAAACTAGTCCAGCTCACATCAATTAAAAATGAGAGTATATTACACATTTCGGATAGTTTGATGACATCCACCTTGTGACTTGGATTTATCTTATGGTTCCTTTTTGTCCAATCATCAAATTCAGTAGTAGCCTCCACTGTGACAAATCTATCCAGCCATGACATGTTTTGCAGAACATGAACCTTCCTTGGTTCATTGATCACTGCTCCTCCTTCTCTTTCTTTGGGTTTTCCTTTCCTTTTCCCGTGCTAGGCTTCTTTGTTCTTACCTGGAGCTACAGCACTTGAATAAACTCTTAGTTATTGAATTTTGAAATCCCTAAGCTTCTTCTAAGATTGGTCAAACCTTTCTTCGGCCAATGACTTAGTAACGATATCATTAATTTGTTCATTAATGCAAACATGCTTTAAACAAGTATTACCCTTAGTAGAATGATCTCTAATGATATGAAGTTTGACATCTATATGCTTTGGCCTAGTTTGTTGAATAGTATGATGGTTAAATTTATTGCATTAGAGTTATCACATAACATAGCCACACATTTGAAATATAGATCATAATCACTTAGAGTATCAATGAGGTAATAGAGAATGTGTTTAACAGCAATCAAATGAGACTCTTTAGGACAAGATGAATTCTAGCACACAAGCACATGACAAACATAATATTGGCTCTACTTCTTGTCAAATAGAGTTGACTACTCCTATGAAATCATTTTATTATTGTCAAGCATAGTTGATAAACTTATGGAAGTGCTTATACCTTAACTTGATTCATAAAAGTGTCATCCTTGGTTTGCTTGATTTGTAGGCCAAGAAAGAAATTGAGTTTTCCTATCATGCTTATTTCAAATTTACTTTGCATCAACTTGGAAAACACATCACAAAGTGAATTATTAGAAGCACCAAAAATTGTATCATATATTTGGACAAGTTATAGATCATTGTTGCATGAGGATTTTATAAAAGGGGTAGATTCAGTTTTCCTCTTGAAAATCCTTTTGAAAGAAGAAAAACTACTCAATCTTTCACACTAAATTCTAGGAGCTGGTTTTAAACCATTCAAAACTTAGGATAGTTTGAAAATATGGTTAGGAAACTTTTCAGGAGCAAAACCGGGTGATTGTTCCACATAAACCACGTCCTCAATAAAACCATTTAGAAAAGCACCTTTGACATTCATTTGAAATAACTTAAAGCAAGTACAAGTCAAAAGCATTCTTATAGACTCAAGTCTAGCATTCGGAACAAAAGTTTCATCATAATCAATTCCCTCTTCTTGATTGAATCTTTAGGCAACAAGTCTAACATTGTTTCTAACAACTTCTACGGATTCAATAAGTTTATTTCTAAAAACCATTTAGTTCCAATAATGGAATGATCATGAGATTTAGGAATACCCAAAATTTTGTATCTTTCAAATTTATTTAATTCCTCTTCAATTGCAATAATCCAAAAATCATCACACACGGCATTATCAATACTTTTAGGCTCATATGCAATAAAAGAATAAAGTTATTGATAAAATAACGTTTTATTTTTATTTCTTGGGAGATATCACCAATGATTTGCTCCTTATGGTGGCCTCTTGGATATCTTAAGTTCTTTGGGAGCTCTTGGTCACCACGAGTTTGGTCATCTTGATTTTGTTCAATCATTTCTTCCTCATTGGTATGATCCTCCAAAGTTGGTGCTTGAAGATGGATTTGATAGTCATTCATCGATGTACCTACATCATCTTCATCTCTTCTTTCCAAATAAATGTAAGATTCATCAAAAGAAACATGAATGGTTTCCTCATCATATAAGGTTCTTTTCATTTAAAATCTATATGCCTTTTCGTTAGAAGAATAGCTAAGAGATATACCTATATTCGGTTTTCTATCAAATTTAAGTAAGTTATCACAAGAATTTAAGATAAGACATTTATAACCAAATATTTTAAAATATGCAATTTGAGGCGTTCTATAAAAATGAATTCAAAAGATGTTTCTCTTCAAAATGATCTTAAGAGAATTCTATTTATCATAGCATGTGATGTTTACGACTTTGGACCAAAAATACTTTTGAAGAAGAATTTTCACAAAGCATGGACCTAGCCAATTTTTACAAAGTTCAAATTTTCTTTTTAATAACACCATTTTGTTGTGGGGGGTTTTTGCAATTGAAACAATTATATGAGATTCAATTTTCAAAGCAAATTTTGTAAAGACTTGGTTGTAAAATTCTCCCATTGTCACTTCTAATGGAAATCAATTTGCACTTAAGGGAGGTTTGAACCTTTTTGAATAGTTTTAAAATCTTATGAAACACTTCATCTTTGTGAGCAAAGAATAATGCAAAAGTGAATATTGAGAAATCATCAACTACTATTAATGCATACTTCAAGTCCTCAATAAAAACTTGTTGTGTTTTATTGTATATGCCCTTATACTCAATTTTATTCCAATCTTCAACAATTTGCACACAAACACTAGGCAAGCGCACCTATCATTTAGATTAGTATAATGGCAAGTACTTCAAATATCGTATCTACGGGGATGGTCAATTACCATTACTCACTTTTCACTCTATTGTTTAGCCTAATAAATTTTTGTTTATGAAAATGGTTTGAATAACTACTAAGAAAAGAAATCTAACTTAACTAATTAAACTATCTTAACTAATCTTTCTTGCAAGAGAGAATTCAATAGAGAAAACAATACCTGAATGGTTAATCCCCCTAGAATTACCTATGTGATAGAAAAGTCCATTGGTTGATTTGTTTCCCCTTCTAATACTTGGTGAAATTCCAATGATAGAACTCACTCTATCTCTAGATGAAAGTTCTCTACCATTAGATTAATTAGTTGAAATCTCTTTCTAACTAATTTAACCTAAGAATGCATTTGAATTGATGAATTTCCCATTAGATTTCTCTAATTGTCAAGAAGGTGTCCATTTCTTGTGTTTGATGAAATTCCTATATTAGAGCTCCCTCTATCTCTAGATGAGAGTCCTCTACCCTTAGATTAATTAGTTGAAATCTCTTTCTAACTAATTTAACCTAAGAATGCATTTGAATTGGTGAATTTCCCATTAGATTTCTCTAATTATCAAGAAGATATTGAGGTTTCTATCTCTAGTCACCTAAATAATCCCTATTGTTTGTGTATGGTCTAATTCACTCTTCCTTTCTCAATTCCAAGTGAAAATTTCTATATTTTGAATCAATTATCAATCACCCTTCATTTCTCAATTACAAGTGACAAAATTCCAGATTTTTGATCAATTTCAATCACCCTTCCTTTCTCAATTCCAAGTGACAAAATTCCATCAACTATCCACCAAATCAATTCAAACATTCAAACCCACAAACAATCCACAAGAAATTTGAGTTCAATCAACCAAGGGAAACAACTCATTCACATAAATATAATCTAGGTTTCATACCCATTCAAGTATTCAAAAGTTTAGTTCCTCAACATATTACAATTCCAAGAACACAAAGCAATAAAGAGAGAGTAAGAATTGCTCATTCACATAATGCTTGAAAATCGTCACTGTGATGTTGAGGAAGTTGCAGGTT
The DNA here is from genome assembly GCA_030512225.1 of Rauvolfia tetraphylla. Classification (NCBI taxonomy): domain Eukaryota; kingdom Viridiplantae; phylum Streptophyta; class Magnoliopsida; order Gentianales; family Apocynaceae; genus Rauvolfia; species Rauvolfia tetraphylla. The sequence continues at coordinate 2,800,681 of JAJQKT010000053.1, forward strand.
TTTCCATGAATCTTCAAGGTGGATGTTCTCCTTCTTCAAAGATTCAATCTTCTCTCTTGATTTCTCTTGCAAAGATGAAGATTTGGGAGGGATTTTTCTGCAGGGTTTTTCCACTCCCCATCCATCTCGTATTTTTGTGCCCCTAGAAGGGGTATTTATATCCCCCTCAAAACAGAGAGAAAGTCAGCTAAAAACTCAGTCCAGATCGCTGCAAATGGCGCCACTTGGATCACACCAAACGGCGCCGCTTGCTCCCAGTTTTGGGACAAACTTCTGCTGCGCGACTGTGACACTGTTTTGACTTCTAGGTGAATTCAGAGCCTAAAATCGGCTGATCTGGGTCTTTATCTTTCCACAGAGCTTTTAATCCCCTTAATGGGACATCTAAAACGCTAGATATGATCGTTATACCAAGATGTGACAAAACTGGAACACAATGCAGGATAGTTGACTTTCAAGCATAAGCAGTGTTGGCAAATGAACTCGGATTGCCATAAATTGTACCATTCTGAAAACTTCAGAATGTTCTCTAAAATTATCTAGAAGATAACTTTTGCATTTAAATCTTTATAGAGGTCAAAATCGGACTTGAAAATTATCTACCACCCTGTTTTTTCTCTGCATTTCTCTGTTTTCTCTTCATTGTACATAATCTCCTTATTTGCTTCATTTAATTTCAAATCTTCAATAATCTCTCCTAAAGCAAATAAGAGATAAAAGGAGTGTAAATGGTGATTAAAACACCAAAATTCAACAGAATTTAAGCCCAAAAAGGATTATTATACGAAGCACAAATATAGAATATCAAACTCCCGCACACTTAGACATTGCTTGTTCTCAAGCAATACTTCAAAACAACTAAGAAATTTAAACAATAATCCACAAGAAATAACAAGTGTTTTAAAGCATTACAAAGGACTGCAAAATAGAGAATGTATTACTTCTTGAGAAATCTTGAGTAATCTACACAATTAATCTAAAAGTCATTCTAAATACCCATCACAAAGATTAAACAATCACCCCCTTGTCTTACAATGCAAGCACGAATCTGTGTGTGTTGTGTTTCCAGCCAATACAAATGCTCAACAATTATAAGAGTGAATTTCATGTTATTGGACAAGGAATTCTCATCAAGAAAGTATAATACCCCATAGGCCCGGCATTCATAAAACCTCTCCACTAATACGGTAACCAAAATTTAACCTTGATTAGGTAGGACTTTCAAGCTTATAACATCAGGCTCAGGGAAAGTTTAAGGTGCCAAACGAAAGGTAAGGAGTTTAAAGTCAAAGAAATGAGAGCTAAAGAGAAAGGAATGAGATATAAAACAAAAGTAATAACCCTTATTAGCCACAAGGAATATCACCATTCCCATATATTCAACTACAAACTCCCATTCTCTACAAGCTCTCCTCACCCTACATTCAACAACTTGCACCAAATCATAATTCAAACCACAGCTTTTCCTTCACCATCTACCTTTGTCAACCACAAGTTTATACCTCAATAAGAACAAAATTCACAACAATAATGTAACTATATATAATTCTTGAAGGCATCAATAAATGTAATAAGCCTTCAAAGTAGTAAACATATATAACTTTTTTTCTCTTTTTTTTCAATCTCTTTTTTTTCGATTTTTTTTAGGTATATTTCAATTCCCGATCAAATAAAGAATTTCATCCCCCTTTTTCCTTGAAAAACTCAACCCATAGAGCCATTTTTCTTATGATCTTCCTCTCCACCCTTTGTTTTGCTTTCTACAATACTCTTTACCGACTTAAGGGTAAAATTGCATTTAACTCTCGCAAAGAGGTTTAAAATATAAAGAGTGGAATTTAAAATTTGAAAGAAGGAAGAATCAAGAATATAGATTGAAAAATTTATGCCCAAAGGCTTCAAGAAAGGGTACTATGGATAAAATAAAGAGAGGATGGCTAGAAAGGCTCAATCGGGACAAAGAAGGCCTATTACCATCATTTTAAGATCAAACTAAGGTTACTTATTCATTTCGCCTCAAGGCAAGTGAATGCGGGTTCTAGGGTAAAAGTTATATTGAATTCTAAGGCCAATAACACAAGATTCAACTCTATAATCTTCACAACAAAAGCAAGGCGGAAATGTGCTTAAAATATGAATTCCATACAAGCAAGGAATACAAGGGGTGCTTAATCCAAGTGATTCGGTAGCTTCTTCAATTCCAACTCCGGAGGATCTTCGATGAAGGACTTCATTCCCTTTTCCATTTCAAAGTTTTCAAACCCCATCTCTTTGATGTTGAGCGGTGATGACTCCATATATGGTATGATTTCATCAATCACACATTGTTCCTTCTTTGCTTCTTCACCTTGAACTATGGCGATCTCCAAAGGTTCTTCATCCTCTTTCTCTTGTTCTTCATTCTTTTCAAGTTCTTCATGTTTATCTTCAACATGCATTTTCTCCTCCATCTTCCCTTCTTCTATTTCCTGCACATTAGGCTCTGAGACATTCAATTCCATCCCACTCCTCAAACTAGATGTTTCAGTCCCACTCCCTAAAATTTGGCTCGATATTGTTTGCGGGAGTCCCAACTTGTTTTTCTGAAACTAGCCTTACCAAGTTCTCAAGGGTGGCCTCTTGGTTCTTTAAGGACACTTCAATTCATTGGTTAGGGCTTTCGAGCTTGAACTTGGGTTTCGAATTTGCTATGAACTTTATCATCAACTCTTCAAGACTAGATTTCACCGATGGTTGAGGAGGTGAGGGAGGTTGGTATTGGTAAGGAAAGAATACTTGGGGTTGGGAACTTGATGAAGTTTGGAAGTAGAGAGAATGTATTGGTCTTTCCTGCCCTTGGTTGCTCCATGAGAAGTTCGGATCATTGTGCCATTCCGGATTATAACTATTGTTATAGGAATTGTAGGATTGGTTTCTTTCACCAAGATAGTTTCCTTGCTCCATTGACCATGCATTGGAAATTCCCATGGCTTGGCACTTATAGGTTGGATAACTACCTTCATAAAAGTTATAAGACATCATCACTTGAGAGGGTTTTGGTGACAAATCATGATTCAAAAAGCTCATTCCTTAAGTATAATACTAACAAAGATTCAACACAAAAAAAAATGCTAACTAAAAGTTCAACCCCAGTATTTCTCACAAAAACAGGACAAACACACAAAAACACAAAATAACACTTCAATTCACTAATAACTAACAAAATCACAAACAACAAAATGAATACTAACACTAGTAACAAGTAAAATGACTAAATCAATGAGTTCAAGCTTTCCTAATATTGACCAATTATCCCCGGCAACGGCGCCAAAAACTTGTTGTGTTTTATTGTATATGCCCTTATACTCAATTTTATTCCAATCTTCAACAATTTGAACACATACACTAGGCAAGCGCACCTATCTTTTAGACTAGTATAATGGCAAGTACTTCAAATATCGTATCTACGGGGATGGTCAATTACCATTACTCACTTTTCACTCTATTGTTTAGCCTAATAAATTTTTGTTTATGAAAATGGTTTGAATAACTACTAAGAAAAGAAATCTAACTTAACTAATTAAACTATCTTAACTAATCTTTCTTGCAAGAGAGAATTCAATAGAGAAAACAATACTTGAATGGTTAATCCCCTAGAATTACCTATGTGATAGAAAAGTCCATTGGTTGATTTGTTTCCCTTCTAGTACTTGGTGAAATTCCAATGATAGAACTCACTCTATCTCTAGATGAAAGTTCTCTACCATTAGATTAATTAGTTGAAATCTCTTTCTAACTAATTTAACCTAAGAATGCATTTGAATTGATGAATTTCCCATTAGATTTCTCTAATTGTCAAGAAGGTGTCCATTTCTTGTGTTTGATGAAATTCCTATATTAGAGCTCCCTCTATCTCTAGATGAGAGTCCTCTACCCTTAGATTAATTAGTTGAAATCTCTTTCTAACTAATTTAACCTAAGAATGCATTTGAATTGGTGAATTTCCCATTAGATTTCTCTAATTATCAAGAAGATATTGAGGTTTCTATCTCTAGTCACCTAAATAATCCCTATTGTTTGTGTATGGTCTAATTCACTCTTCCTTTCTCAATTCCAAGTGAAAATTTCTATATTTTGAATCAATTATCAATCACCCTTCATTTCTCAATTACAAGTGACAAAATTCCAGATTTTTGATCAATTTCAATCACCCTTCCTTTCTCAATTCCAAGTGACAAAATTCCATCAACTATCCACCAAATCAATTCAAACATTCAAACCCACAAACAATCCACAAGAAATTTGAGTTCAATCAACCAAGGGAAACAACTCATTCACATAAATATAATCTAGGTTTCATACCCATTCAAGTATTCAAAAGTTTAGTTCCTCAACATATTACAATTCCAAGAACACAAAGCAATAAAGAGAGAGTAAGAATTGCTCATTCACATAATGCTTGAAAATCGTCACTGTGATGTTGAGGAAGTTGCAGGTTTTTCCATGAATCTTCAAGGTGGATGTTCTCCTTCTTCAAAGATTCAATCTTCTCTCTTGATTTCTCTTGCAAAGATGAAGATTTGGGAGGGATTTTCTGCAGGTTTTTCCACTCCCCATCCATCTGTATTTTGTGCCCTAGAAGGGGTATTTATATCCCCCTCAAAACAGAGAGAAAGTCAGCTAAAAACTCAGTCCAGATCGCTGCAAATGGCGCCACTTGGATCACACCAAACGGCGCCGCTTGCTCCCAGTTTTGGGACAAACTTCTGCTGCGCGACTGTGACACTGTTTTGACTTCTAGGTGAATTCAGAGCCTAAAATCGGCTGATCTGGGTCTTTATCTTTCCACAGAGCTTTTAATCCCCTTAATGGGACATCTAAAACGCTAGATATGATCGTTATACCAAGATGTGACAAAACTGGAACACAATGCAGGATAGTTGACTTTCAAGCATAAGCAGTGTTGGCAAATGAACTCGGATTGCCATAAATTGTACCATTCTGAAAACTTCAGAATGTTCTCTAAAATTATCTAGAAGATAACTTTTGCATTTAAATCTTTATAGAGGTCAAAATCGGACTTGAAAATTATCTACCACCCTGTTTTTTCTCTGCATTTCTCTGTTTTCTCTTCATTGTACATAATCTCCTTATTTGCTTCATTTAATTTCAAATCTTCAATAATCTCTCCTAAAGCAAATAAGAGATAAAAGGAGTGTAAATGGTGATTAAAACACCAAAATTCAACAGAATTTAAGCCCAAAAAGGATTATTATACGAAGCACAAATATAGAATATCAAACTCCCGCACACTTAGACATTGCTTGTTCTCAAGCAATACTTCAAAACAACTAAGAAATTTAAACAATAATCCACAAGAAATAACAAGTGTTTTAAAGCATTACAAAGGACTGCAAAATAGAGAATGTATTACTTCTTGAGAAATCTTGAGTAATCTACACAATTAATCTAAAAGTCATTCTAAATACCCATCACAAAGATTAAACAATCACCCCCTTGTCTTACAATGCAAGCACGAATCTGTGTGTGTTGTGTTTCCAGCCAATACAAATGCTCAACAATTATAAGAGTGAATTTCATGTTATTGGACAAGGAATTCTCATCAAGAAAGTATAATACCCCATAGGCCCGGCATTCATAAAACCTCTCCACTAATACGGTAACCAAAATTTAACCTTGATTAGGTAGGACTTTCAAGCTTATAACATCAGGCTCAGGGAAAGTTTAAGGTGCCAAACGAAAGGTAAGGAGTTTAAAGTCAAAGAAATGAGAGCTAAAGAGAAAGGAATGAGATATAAAACAAAAGTAATAACCCTTATTAGCCACAAGGAATATCACCATTCCCATATATTCAACTACAAACTCCCATTCTCTACAAGCTCTCCTCACCCTACATTCAACAACTTGCACCAAATCATAATTCAAACCACAGCTTTTCCTTCACCATCTACCTTTGTCAACCACAAGTTTATACCTCAATAAGAACAAAATTCACAACAATAATGTAACTATATATAATTCTTGAAGGCATCAATAAATGTATTAAGCCTTCAAAGTAGTAAACATATATAACTTTTTTTTCTCTTTTTTTTCAATCTCTTTTTTTTCGATTTTTTTTAGGTATATTTCAATTCCCGATCAAATAAAGAATTTCATCCCCCTTTTTCCTTGAAAAACTCAACCCATAGAGCCATTTTTCTTATGATCTTCCTCTCCACCCTTTGTTTTGCTTTCTACAATACTCTTTACCGACTTAAGGGTAAAATTGCATTTAACTCTCGCAAAGAGGTTTAAAATATAAAGAGTGGAATTTAAAATTTGAAAGAAGGAAGAATCAAGAATATAGATTGAAAAATTTATGCCCAAAGGCTTCAAGAAAGGGTACTATGGATAAAATAAAGAGAGGATGGCTAGAAAGGCTCAATCGGGACAAAGAAGGCCTATTACCATCATTTTAAGATCAAACTAAGGTTACTTATTCATTTCGCCTCAAGGCAAGTGAATGCGGGTTCTAGGGTAAAAGTTATATTGAATTCTAAGGCCAATAACACAAGATTCAACTCTATAATCTTCACAACAAAAGCAAGGCGGAAATGTGCTTAAAATATGAATTCCATACAAGCAAGGAATACAAGGGGTGCTTACTTAATCTAAGTTTAAGGTACTAGTTATGGCCTTTAGAATGATTGTATAACTATTCTTTGAGAAAAGATTAAACATCCAAGTTTTAAAATACCTTGAAGATTCTAAAAAAAATAAAACAAAAAAAAAATTTCAATGAAAAATCATAAAAATAACCTACACTACTAAAGCCAACTCCCCCACACTTAAAACAACATTGTCCGCAATGTTGGGGAAGAAATCCAACAGGAAATGAAAGCAAACTAGAAATAAGGATATAATGAAAACTAAAGCAAAAAAATATAGCAATAAAGGAAATAAATAAAGGGACAAAAATAGAAAAAAAGAATTCCCCTTCATTCATATACCGTTGGTCCACCACTCGAGCATGGAACAGCTCTTGGCATAGAGGAAAACAGGAGAGAACCAACAAAAATATAGAAAAAAATTCAAACCAACAACAAATAAATTTTCAAACCAAGTCTCGGTTTTAGATTTTTTTTGTTTTTGTTTTTGTTTTTTTTTTTATCAAACACATGGTATGCATAGAAGAAAACATAAAAGAACCAACAAAAAATAATGGAGAAGAAGAAAAGAAATTTTTTTTTTTGTGATGTGAACAGTACCACAGATGAACAGTGCCCCCAGTGTGAACAGTGTAACGGCGCTGCTTGGTCCACAGTAAGCGGCGTCGTTTCAACCTAGTTCTGCTACAGTAAACGATGATGAACAATATTTTTTTCTTTTGCCAATCTCAACTACAAGTTCAACAACAAATCTTAACAAAATAATTGAGTGTAAACATATAAATTACACCAAACAACACATTGTAAAACTCTACACAATTCAAGGCAATTAAAATTTTCAAAGTCAAAACAACATTAAACACAATTATATACAAATAAAGATGAGCAAAGATGATGAAAATCACTTATCCTCCCGGGTCATAGGAGTGTGGAGACAATATTCTCTTCTTTCTAATTCCAATGTGATAAAATGTAAGTCTAAGTTTACTTACCAATAATGTCCCCTTTTATTCATGATAGCTTTGCACAATTTCATATGGAAGTAATTTACTTACCAAAGACGGGGAAGTCCATTTAGACTTAAACTTACTAGCAGAAAATCTCCATTGAGAGTCGTTCAACAACACTTGATCTCCCGGCTTGAAAACTTGATTTTGGTCATGGCTTCTTTGGGGTTGTATCACCGTTTTGAAGCCTTCTTCCATTAATATTCTGTGAATGCAAAATGAAAGATTAATACCCTTGAGTATTGGGAGTTTTGGATTGTCTACAATGAAAGCATAATCCAAGTGATTCGGTAGCTTCTTCAATTCCAACTCCGGAGGATCTTCGATGAAGGACTTCATTCCCTTTTCCATTTCAAAGTTTTCAAACCCCATCTCTTTGATGTTGAGCGGTGATGACTCCATATATGGTATGATTTCATCAATCACACATTGTTCCTTCTTTGCTTCTTCACCTTGAACTATGGCGATCTCCAAAGGTTCTTCATCCTCTTTCTCTTGTTCTTCATTCTTTTCAAGTTCTTCATGTTTATCTTCAACATGCATTTTCTCCTCCATCTTCCCTTCTTCTATTTCCTGCACATTAGGCTCTGAGACATTCAATTCCATCCCACTCCTCAAACTAGATGTTTCAGTCCCACTCCCTAAAATTTGGCTCGATATTGTTTGCGGGAGTCCCAACTTGTTTTTCTGAAACTAGCCTTACCAAGTTCTCAAGGGTGGCCTCTTGGTTCTTTAAGGACACTTCAATTCATTGGTTAGGGCTTTCTGAGCTTGAACTTGGGTTTCGGAATTTGCTATGAACTTTATCATCAACTCTTCAAGACTAGATTTCACCGATGGTTGAGGAGGTGGAGGAGGTTGGTATTGGTAAGGAAAGAATACTTGGGGTTGGGAACTTGATGAAGTTTGGAAGTAGAGAGAATGTATTGGTCTTTCCTGCCCTTGGTTGCTCCATGAGAAGTTCGGATCATTGTGCCATTCCGGATTATAACTATTGTTATAGGAATTGTAGGATTGGTTTCTTTCACCAAGATAGTTTCCTTGCTCCATTGACCATGCATTGGAAATTCCCATGGCTTGGCACTTATAGGTTGGATAACTACCTTCATAAAAGTTATAAGACATCATCACTTGAGAGGGTTTTGGTGACAAATCATGATTCAAAAAGCTCATTCCTTAAGTATAATACTAACAAAGATTCAACACAAAAAAAAATGCTAACTAAAAGTTCAACCCCAGTATTTCTCACAAAAACAGGACAAACACACAAAAACACAAAATAACACTTCAATTCACTAATAACTAACAAAATCACAAACAACAAAATGAATACTAACACTAGTAACAAGTAAAATGACTAAATCAATGAGTTCAAGCTTTCCTAATATTGACCAATTATCCCCGGCAACGGCGCCAAAAACTTGTTGTGTTTTATTGTATATGCCCTTATACTCAATTTTATTCCAATCTTCAACAATTTGAACACATACACTAGGCAAGCGCACCTATCTTTTAGACTAGTATAATGGCAAGTACTTCAAATATCGTATCTACGGGGATGGTCAATTACCATTACTCACTTTTCACTCTATTGTTTAGCCTAATAAATTTTTGTTTATGAAAATGGTTTGAATAACTACTAAGAAAAGAAATCTAACTTAACTAATTAAACTATCTTAACTAATCTTTCTTGCAAGAGAGAATTCAATAGAGAAAACAATACTTGAATGGTTAATCCCCCTAGAATTACCTATGTGATAGAAAAGTCCATTGGTTGATTTGTTTCCCCTTCTAGTACTTGGTGAAATTCCAATGATAGAACTCACTCTATCTCTAGATGAAAGTTCTCTACCATTAGATTAATTAGTTGAAATCTCTTTCTAACTAATTTAACCTAAGAATGCATTTGAATTGATGAATTTCCCATTAGATTTCTCTAATTGTCAAGAAGGTGTCCATTTCTTGTGTTTGATGAAATTCCTATATTAGAGCTCCCTCTATCTCTAGATGAGAGTCCTCTACCCTTAGATTAATTAGTTGAAATCTCTTTCTAACTAATTTAACCTAAGAATGCATTTGAATTGGTGAATTTCCCATTAGATTTCTCTAATTATCAAGAGGATATTGAGGTTTCTATCTCTAGTCACCTAAATAATCCCTATTGTTTGTGTATGGTCTAATTCACTCTTCCTTTCTCAATTCCAAGTGAAAATTTCTATATTTTGAATCAATTATCAATCACCCTTCATTTCTCAATTACAAGTGACAAAATTCCAGATTTTTGATCAATTTCAATCACCCTTCCTTTCTCAATTCCAAGTGACAAAAATTCCATCAACTATCCACCAAATCAATTCAAACATTCAAACCCACAAACAATCCACAAGAAATTTGAGTTCAATCAACCAAGGGAAACAACTCATTCACATAAATATAATCTAGGTTTCATACCCATTCAAGTATTCAAAAGTTTAGTTCCTCAACATATTACAATTCCAAGAACACAAAGCAATAAAGAGAGAGTAAGAATTGCTCATTCACATAATGCTTGAAAATCGTCACTGTGATGTTGAGGAAGTTGCAGGTTTTTCCATGAATCTTCAAGGTGGATGTTCTCCTTCTTCAAAGATTCAATCTTCTCTCTTGATTTCTCTTGCAAAGATGAAGATTTGGGAGGGATTTTCTGCAGGTTTTTCCACTCCCCATCCATCTGTATTTTGTGCCCTAGAAGGGGTATTTATATCCCCCTCAAAACAGAGAGAAAGTCAGCTAAAAACTCAGTCCAGATCGCTGCAAACGGCGCCACTTGGATCACACCAAACGGCGCCGCTTGCTCCCAGTTTTGGGACAAGCTTCTGCTGCGCGACTGTGACACTATTTTGACTTCTAGGTGAATTCAGAGCCTGACATCAGCTGATCTGGGTCTTTATGTCTTCATAAAAGTTGTAGATCGTGATCTTATATTTCCACAGAGCTTTTAATCCCCTTAATGGGACATCTAAAACGCTATATATGATCGTTATACCAAGATGTGTCAAAACTGGAACACAATGCAGGATAGTTGACTTTGAAGCATAAGCAGGGTGGGCAAATGAACTCGTATTGCCATAAATTTTACCATTCTGAAAACTTCAGAATGTCCTCTACAATTTTATAGAATTTAAATTTTGCATTTGAAATCTTTATAGATGTCCAAATCGGAATTTAAAATTATCTACCACCCTGTTTTTCCTCTGCATTTCTCTGTTTTCTCTTCAGTGTACATAATCTCCTTATTTGCTTCATTTAATTCCAAATCTTCAATAATCTCTCCTAAAGCAAATAAGAGATAAAAGGAGTGTAAATGGTGATTAAAACACCAAAATTAAACAGAATTTAAGCTCAAAAAGGATTATTATATGAAGCACAAATATAGAATATCAACTTGGTTGTAAAATTCTCCCATTGTCACTTCTAATGGAAATCAATTTGCACTTAAGGGAGGTTTGAACCTTTTTGAATAGTTTTAAAATCTTATGAAACACTTCATCTTTGTGAGCAAAGAATAATGCTAAAGTTATTGAGAATTCATCAACTACTATTAATGCATACTTCAAGTCCTCAATACTAGAGTTTCTCATAAGTCCAAATCAATTTATATGAACAAGCTCAAGATGTTTTTAGGTCTAAAAGCATTTTCATAGGTTTGAAAGATTCTTTTGTTTGTTTTCCCTATTGACAAGTATCTCAAAGATAATTTTCTTGAAAAATGTTTTTAGAAATCCTCCAACTAAATCTTGAGAGGAAAGTTTGTTCAACAAATCCATGCTCACGTGACCTAATCTTCTTATGCCAAGAAAATCCATCATTATCATAAGCCACAAGACATTCAAGCTTATCAAGATAAAACACACATTGAAAAATTTTGTGAGTAATTGATCAAAATCACAAAATATCACTTTTTCATACAAATTCGGGCGACTAAACTTATGATATACATCCAAACTTCAAGTCCGAACATTTTGTAAAGTTTCATAAAGATGTTTGGCCAAGCAAATGCATAGATATTCAATCATAGCTATTTTAATCATTTTATCATGACATATAATCAATTTCAAGAACATATCAACCATGAATTCAATCTAATATCATCAATGTTACCTAATCAACTTTAGAGAAACAATTGACAAGTCATGGTTGGCAAATTTTCAAATCTTAACAAAAGGGATTCTCAAATAAAACTTTGCATGTTGGCATTTAACTTCTTATTCATTGTCACACAATTGGATAATGATAAGCAAGTTATAGTTTACCAACATTGGTTACTCCAAGAATTCTTCCTTTCTTCTTTGTCTCAAAAACAAATCCTTCATTGGTTGCTTTGACCTTGATTATGAATGAGGTGTTTTCCTTTATTCTTTAAGCCAACATCATCAATGTATCACTTAGTGGTGCTTGAGTTGGAATTAAAGTGTTCCTGCAATAAAGGAGAGGAAGTATCCTTTGGTACCCATACTTTCTTGGGTCCATGGGGGTTAGTAATAGTTCCCTTAACTCTCCAAATAGTTTTTACACCATCCTCTACTTTTCTTTTAACATAACATTTGGTAGCTTTATGTCCATATTTTTCACAATAATTACAACAAGTATAATGCATGGAAGTAGAAGTAGCTCTAACAAAGAAGTTGTTATATTTAGGCATATTTTTTACATAATTGTAACCAAAGCCATTTTTGACAAGAAGAGATTTTTGAGCTCTAAGAATTTTATCAATATTGTCCCTTCCTTTTGTAAATTTTTCTATACATTATGTAAGGTGATCAATCTTCTTTTTCAAAGTCTCATGATCAACAAGCATTCTTTCAAGAGACAAAATCTTTTCACAAAGAATCTTATTTTCAAGGGACATGTTTTGTAAAGAGACATTTAAAACTTCTTTTTCAATATTCAAACAATCAATAGATTCAAGAATTTTTTTGTTCTCACAAAATAATTTTGAATTTTCATTCAATAATTCATTAATTTTGAGTTCCATTTCCTTATTCTTTTTCGAAGCCTTTTTTAATTCTCCGTACATCTCAACAAGTAATTCACTAGGATCATTAATATCATCATCATAAGAAGTAGATGTAGATGGAGTAGGTTGTACCTCATCTTCCATTGCCATGAAGCACACATTTGCACTTTCTTCTTCATGGGTGACTTCAAGTAGCTTCCACATTTCATGAGCAGAATCACATTCCATCACTCTATTGTATTCATTGATGACCAATGCACAACAAAGAATGTTCATTGCTTGGTAGTTTAATGTCATCTTCCTTGAATCGCTCTCATCATACTCCTCCATGGGCTTTAGTTCCCTTGTAATTCCATCAGCTTTTATTCTCATAGGCACATAGGGACCTTTCTCAATGATACTCCACAAATCAAGGTTAATAGAACAAATAAAAATTCTAATTCTAGATTTCCAAAATGTAAAATTAGAACCATCAAACAAAGGAGGTTTATTTGTAGAGGAACCTTTCATATAAGGCAAATTTGATAAACTAGCCATATGATCTTTACTTCTAGGTTGTTAGACCTTAAAAAGAAGACCTTGCTCTGATACCAATTGAAATACCTAAGAGGGGGTGAATTAGGTCTTTGGCTAATTATTGAAATCTTTTCTCTTTTCACAAATCCTTTGCCTTAATAAAAACTCTTCTTTGATTCTACAAACTTCAATTTTATATGTGATGTGATGGTTAAGATAAGATCATCAAACAATAAGACTACAACCAATCAATCAACAACTATGAACAAGTAATCATAATACGAGCATTTAAATAAATAAAGCTATACAGAAATGAACACACGATTTATAGTGGTTCGATCTCTCTAAGATCTACATCCACTACCTTGAGTCCACACTCAAAGATTTCAACTAATCCACTATATGCTCAAGTTCAACAATTACATAAGAGGCTTACCACACAATGGTTTTAAACTCACAACCTCTTTTAGTAATTATACAAACAAGGTTCACCCTTCCACAAGGATTTTATATCTAAAGATAACCTCAAGACTAATCTAATCCAAGGCTCACCCTCAAACGGGTTTTACACTACAACCTTGATTAATCTAGTCTATGGCTCACCCTTCCTCAAAAGGGTTTTATGTCACAAGATAACCTTGCAATGAGCTAGTAAAAAACACAATTGAAAGAAGAAAAGAGAGTGTGTAAGATGTTACCACTTTATTGGTAGATGATTACACAATGTTTCACCTTCACACTTTGTTGCCTTTGGAATCTTGAATTTCAATCTTTGAGCACAAGGCAATTTGAGAGCTTTTCAAATAATTTTGATGCAAAACAAGTTAGAGAATGTAAGATTTGTTAAGTTCAAAGTCCTTCAAAAACATTTGGAGTTATGGCTTTTATAGAACTCAAAAATCATTTTAAACAGCCATAAAACGGCTAGTAACGGTTAGTTTCAGAAAAAACTGTTCATGTGAACAGTGAATTGTTCATGCAAATAGTGGTACTGTTCATGAACTGTTCATGCACTGATCAGAAAAATTCAGATGACCAAATTTTTCTTCATGCGTCAGAATCTTCTTCTGAATTTCTCTGGAAGAACAGTCGCTACTGTTCATGCGAACAGTAGTAGCACTGTTCATGCACTATTCACAAAATTCGGACGACCGAATTTTCATCATGCGTCCGAACTTGCGTTCGAATTTGCATCCGAATTTTTCAAACTTTGTCAAAAGATATTCAAATCAATTCAAACAACTTGGAAAATATTCGAGCCTCAAAGGTAAGTTATTAAAGACCTTTTAAGTGCAAAATCCATTGATGAAAACTTGATAATTCAGGTAAGTTCAAAACCATTGAATACATTAAAATCAAGTTTTGTGCTCTCAATTGCAACTCATAGATTCCAAGGCTTAAGAGTGTAGGGTTTACAATGTTTACTTATTAACCACATGTCACCTACACTTCATGTCTTCAAAGCCTTTAATCATCTTGAACAAACTCTTCAACCTTCAATCACTTTGGCATATTTGAGTTGTTCTTGCATTGCTAGCTCCAAGCAATGAGACTTGCTTCCTTCTCAATCCAAAAATCCTATCACAACATACAAGCATATTATTCCTCATCAATATTTGTCATTAATCAAAACTACATGATTTGCCCTTAGGGCTAACAATAAGATATTGGTGTTTAGAGGTCAAGTTCATGTTCCAGATGATGCAAACTTAAAGAGAGAGATTATGGATAAAGCACATGATTCGATATACACCATGCACCCAAAGAATATCAATATGTATCGGGATTTGCGTGAACTCTATTGGTGGCTAGGACTGAAGAGAAACATAACAGAATAAGTATCTAGATGTTTGATATGTCAGCAAGTTAAAGCAGAGCACCGCCATCCCGCTAGAATATTGCAACCACTTCCCATCCCAGAGTGGAACACCCTTTCATCCACAGATAGATGGACAATTAGAGAGAGTTATATAGATTTTGAAGAATATGTTGCATGCTTACGTTATGAGTTAGTCCACTAGTTGGGATGATGACTTGCCGCTCATAGAATTTGCCTACAACAATAGCTTCCAAACTAGTTTGGGTTCGGCATTGTTTGATGCTTTCTATGGAAGGAGGTGTAGGACTCCAGTGTGTTGGATGAAGGTGGGAGAAGCCAAGATCTCCAGTGTAGAGTTAGTGCAGCGCACCACAAAAAAGATTCCAATCATTACAAAACATCTCTAAGCAGTGCAAAATTGGCAAAAGACTTATGCAGACAAGAGATGTAGAGCATTGGAATTTCAACTAGGAGACTAAGTATTTTTGAGAGTATCACTGTGGAAAGGCATTTTTAGATTTGAACGTAAAGGAAAACTATGGCCACGTTATATTGGACCTTACGAGATCACTAGAAAGGTTAGCCCTCTTACATATAGATTGTCATTAACTGCGAAGCTTAGTCACATCTATGATGTCTTTCATGTATCCGCTCTCTGAAAGTACATAGCAAATCCTTCACATGTGTTAGTTGAACAACCAGTGAATTTGGAAGATGATTTGACTTATGTGGAACAGTCGGTGCAAATAATTGATTGAAAGGAGCAAGTATTAAGAAGTCGAGTAATTCCAATGGTTAAAGTACTTTGGAGACACCATGGTATAAAGCAGTCTACGTAGGAACGTGAGGAGCTTATGAGAAATCAATACCCTCATCTTCTCTAGGATTTTGCCTAACCTGTGAGATAGCATTTATTTTAGAGGGTTAGATATGATTGCTTCATACATTGCATAGACATTTCAATATTCATTATTATTTAACGAATCGCCATTTCTTATATACATATGCATTAGTTTCAAAAATATTTTCATACATGTATATTCCTTTTTCTTTGAAATTTCGGGATGAAATTTATTTTAGAGGGTTAGAATTGTAAAATCATAAATTTTACTTTTACTAAATAAATTTTTCAACTGGTTTTACTCTAGCATATATATATATATATATATATATATATATATATATATATATATATATATATATATGTGTGTGTGTGTGTGTGTGTGTGTGTGTGTGTGCTAAAAATCTATTTTACACGTTCTTAAAATGAAGAGGAATATATACACTATAAGTTTTATGGTAAATTTATAAATTTTGAGAAATTGAAGGATAATTTTACATGTTTATTTTTAAAAAATAAAAACAATAATTGAAGATCGGCTGACTGATCCTCATTCTTCATTTCCTCTATTTTCTTCATTTCCTCTATTTTCTTCTCTCTTCTCTATCTCCCACTTCAATTTTCAATTAATTCTTCACACACAAATTAAATCCTTTAAACCCAAGCTTAGAGCTACATCAAAAGTCTGCAAGTCAAGGTAAAATCTTCAATTCTATTCTCATTATGGTTGAGTTTAATTTTTTTAAAAAATTATTGTAACAATAAATTTATATGAATTTTAAAACGAAGTATGAATTTTAAATTTATATGGTTGAGTTCAATCCTTTAGAACGAAGTTTCTCATAATCATCCTCTACCAACTGATTTATTCATTTTTTTGTGAATTTTTGTTTTGATTAAATATTGAGTATTTAAAGGTTTCTTAGACTGTTATAATGCAAAAAGGAGTATGAAAATATGTAAATATAATGAATTTTCTTAAATTGGTATATTTGGAATAAGAGGGAATAATTGGAATTTTTGTAGGGAATAAGAGGGAATCATTTCAATATTTTTATTCCCTTGAAAAAATGGTTAGTTTCTATTTTTAAAAAATTTTATAAACTTCAAGAATTTGTAGTTCTATTAATATTAATCATGCATTCATTCATGTATTATACATATATGTCAATATTTAGGCATTTTAGAGTGGCATTAAATTTGTTTGTTACAACATAATTATATATTAGACCCAAAGATTGCCGAGCTAGAATCAAGGGTAGAGTAGCATAGGTTTAAGCTTTTCACTTGAGGTGAGATTTCTAGTTTACTTGTGGAGTTTGAGGACCAAAAACTCTTGTCATTTTAAGTTATGTTATTTTAGTATATTTTTATTTATTTATTTTAAGCTAAGTAAAGTATATATTTATTTTTTCATAGCTTGAATTTGTGAATATATGTTATCGCAACATTGAATTGTCATTTCATCGTGGCTCGACTTTTGTGAATATATATAGTGCTAATATAAGTTATTATTTTTCCGTGACTCGGCTCGTATATTTAAATATTATACTAAATCATAATAATTGATTAGTTGTTGATGAGTTGAAAATGTAAATTATGTGTAAACTCTGCCGTCGAGATATGGATTGACTCCCCTGCAGGGTGAGATTATGGATTTGTGTGGAGAGTCCCTTTGCGCCGTGTGAGAGGGCCATTGGGAGATGTTATGTGGAGAGTTCCTTTGCGTCGTGTGTAAGAAGGCCGTTGGGAGGTGTAGTGTGGAGAGTTTCTTTGTGTCTCGTGTGAGATGGCCATTAGAAGGGCAGCGAAAGTTTTTTTATGCTTGTATGGACTCGTAAGGGTCGTGTGAATTATTGTGTTTGTTGATTTTTTCTATTATTTTTCAAAATGATGATCATTACTTGAAAGTACATATATATATACAAATATATCCTATTTCACACAATTTTTAAATCAGACTATCTTTTTGTACTAAATATAGTTACTCTCATAATAAGTCAAGAATAACTTGTATCTATTTTAAAAGTATTAAAAACTCAATATGATATATTTACTCTCAAATTGTACAGGTACATAGAAATTTTACTGGGTTTCGTAGCTCATTATTCTCTCATCATATTTCAGGACTTTTGTAGTTGAATTGAGAGTGTAGTTCTTCTTCTACGTCGTACGTGATAGTTGAGTCCTCAGCAGCAACTAATATTGTGGAGATATCCATCATTTGTAATCATTCTTGGTCTATCAATACATTGTAATTGAAAGACCTAAGAGGGGGGTGAATTAGGTCTTTGGCTAATTATCGAAATCTTTTCCCCTTTTTGCAAATCCTTTGTCTTAATAAAAGCTCTTCTTTAAATTCACAAACTTCAAGTTATATGTGATTTGATGATTAATACAAGATTATCAAACTATAAGACCATAACCAATCAATCAACAATTAAGCATAAATAATAATCACAAGTATGTAAACAAGTAAAGCAATAAGAAAATGAACACACGATTTATAGTGGTTCGATCTCTCTAAGATCTACATCCACTACCTTGAGTCCACACTCAAGGATTTCAACCAATCCACTATATGCTCAAATTCAACAATTACATAAGAGGCTAACCACACTATGGTTTTACACTCACAACCTCTTCTAGTAATTATACAAACAAGGTTCACCCTTCCACAAGGGTTTTATATCTAAAGACAACCTCAAGACTAATCTAATCCAAGGCTTACCCTCACACGGGTTTTACACTACAACCTTGATTAATCTAGTCTATGGCTCACCCTAACACAAAAGGGTTTTATGTCACAAGATAACCTTGCAAATGAGCTAGTAGAAAATAACACAATTTAATAAGGAGATAAGAATGTGTAGATGTTACCACATGTAGGTAGATTTTTACACAATGTTGCACCTTTACACTTTGCCTTTAGAATCTTGAATGTACACCTTTGAGCACAAGGCAATTTGATGTAAAACAAGTTAGAGAATGTGAGATTTGTTTAGTTCAAAGTTCAACTAAAAAATCTGGAGTTTATAGCTTTTATAGAATTCAAAAATCAGTTTAAACAGCCATAAAACGGCTAGTAACAGCTAGTTTCAGAAAATACTGTTCATATGAATTGTTGTACTGTTCATGCACAAAATTCGGACGATCGAATTTCCCAGCTTCGTCTGAATCTTCGTCCGAATTTCTCTGGAAGAATAGTAAACGGTTCAAATGAATAGTGTATTGTTCACGTGAATAGTATTACTATTCATGCGTTGTTCACTGTTCATCGTGTTACTATTCATGCGTTGTTCACTGTTCACATTATTACTATTCATGCGTTGTTCACTGTTCATCGTGTTACTATCCATGCGTTGTTCACTGTTCATCGTGTTACTATCCATGCGTTGTTCACTGTTCACAGTGCAGAAAATTTCTTCACAAAATTCGGACGACCGAATTTCTTCTGCATTCGTCCGAATCTTCTTCCGAATTTTTGAAACTTTGTCAAGACATATCCAAATCACTTTAAACAAGTTGGAAAACATTCTAGCCTCAAAGATAAGTCATTAAAGACCTTTTAAGTGCAAAAACCATTTATGAAAACTTGATAATTTTGGTAAGTTCAAAACCATTGAAACCATTTAAATCAAGTTTTGTGCTCTCAATTGCAATTCATAGATTCCAAGGCTTAAGAGTGTAGGGTTTACAAAGGTTACCTATTAAGCACATGCAACCTACACTTCATGTCTTCAAAGCCTTCTAACATCTTGAACAAACTCTTCAATCTTCAATCACTTTGACATATTGGAGTTGTTCTTGCATTTTAGCTTCAAGGCAATGAGACTTCAAACTTCTTAATCCACAAATCCTATCACACAACATGCAAGCATATTAGTCCTCATCAATATTTGTCATTAATCAAAACCAATCATAACTACATGATTTGCCCTTAGGGCTAACAATCTCCCCCTTTTTGATGATGACAAACTTTGATGCAAAATGTGATGGATTTAAACAATGTAGTACAAAGAAGTATTGATGTCAATGATAGAAGATAACCAATTTAGCACATTGACATTCAAATGGCTCAATATGATCCTATGACCCAACCAACCTCCATTTGCCTCCTTCCTTCCAACACAACTAGAATAGAAGGTATAACATTTAAGCATTTAGAAAAGATTCTAAGAGAGGTTTTAAAGGTTGTAAATGTTTAACAATGCTCCCCCTTAGATTGTGCTCATTTTTCAACAAATTTGGACTAGAGATACTATGCATCAGAATTTTGACATATCAAGTCCAAACTTTAAAATAGGTAAAATGAAAGCTGAAAATTTTGTAAATAAGCTTTCCTAAGGTTGTTCAAACATATCAGAAGAGATGAAAACATATTTGAATCAATTTTAACAACAAAGGAGCACATTTTGGTAACAAAATATGAATGCATCCGAATTTCAGAACATGCATCCTAATTTTTGACAATTCAAGTCCAAACTGCAATAAATTCAATATTATGAATGTTTAAATTGAAATAAAGCTTTTCTAAGGTTGTTCAAACGTATAGTAAGAGATTAAAACATATTTGAATCAATTCGAACAACAAAAGAGCACATTTTGACAATGAAATATGGATGCATCCGAATTTTAGAACATGCATCCGAATTTTTAAACTCATGCATCCGAATTTTTTGATTTCAAGTCCAAACTGCAATAAACTCAATATAATGAATGTTTAAAGTGAAATAAATCTTTCCTAAGGTTGTTCAAACATAATGGATGAGATTAAAATATATTTGAATCAATTTGAACAACAAAAGATCGCTTTTTGGCAACAAATATGGATGCATCCGAATTTCAAGTTAAAAATTTTTGCAACAAGTTTGAAAAGGTGATTTTGCATTTTCAAATGAAATGTTGAAGTACTCAAACATGTATGTCCACAATAGCACTCAGTTTAGCTTTGCAAAACCACAAGATTCATGCATTCAATTGTTTTCATGAATCAATTCCAAAATCATAGGTCAAGTCAAGAACCAAGTTCAAGATTTCAATCTCAACTTAACCATATTCCAAAATCTCAGAAAATAACCAAAACCTCACATATTATAACATATTCAATTTAAATTTCAAATGCAGCCAAATATTTTCACAGTACACATTCATTTTACATTTTAACCTATAACACAGCACATAGCACATTTACAGCAAGCTCATAGCACATTTTCTAGTCATTCATTCTCCCCCTTGTCATATGCATGGATTTTCAGAAAAGTCACACATTTTCTCTTCATGCATGAGGAATTCCACTGGTATTTCACATTTTTTCTCTTCATGCATGAGAAATTCCACTGGTATTTCACATTTTCACACATTTTGTCATCACATTTTTTTCTCCCCCTTTTGTCATCAATCAAAGATGGGGTAAGAGTACTTGGACAACAAAAGTGAAACAAAAGAAGCTCTTATCACAAGTATTTCATATATTGAGCTTCAAAACATTATAATGACTAGAAAGGCACAAGTAAATTTCAATGTTAAAGCATAACATGTTGATCAAGGCATAAACTAAAATAAGCAACAAAATAGAGTTTAGGGATAGAAAGGCTTAGTCTTGGATGCTCTTCATGGTCATGTTTCCCTTGATCTCTTAGCTGAAGGAAATTGGTGATGGATTTGTGATGTGACTTTGCTAAACTTCCTTCACCTCCTTCTTCTTACTTGTTCTCTTGGGCTTTACCTCTTTACTCTTCATTCTCATGCTCTTCTCCTTCTTGGGTTGCTTCACTGCCTTTTCCTTCATCTTTGTCTTCTTTGGCAACAAATTGATAGCCATCTCAATTTTCACTGTCATTAATATCTTCCTTGTTGCTACCATCTTCACCCATATTATCTTCTTCATCTTCTTCATTTGGCTTTATAGGAACTTTCACCATTTAAAACCACTTGAGAAATCTTTTTCAAGTCTTCTTCCATATTCTTGACTCTAGCTTCTAAACCATAAAATTTGCCAAGAATCATTTGAGCAAAGGACCAAAGAATTTGTTCATCTTCTCCACTTCATTTACATGGCTGTTCAATGTCTCTTGAAACAGTTAGGCAACTATGATATCACTTCTAGTGAGATTATCACCTTCAACTTCTTTTCCTTCAATAGAGGGTACCTCTTCAAATAGTCTTCTTTTTGTGGGGAGTTGCTCCCCCTCACTTGGTGACTCATGCCTCATTTTAACTTTCCTTTTTACAGCAAGGAATTTCTCTTCATTCTCTTCTTCTTCTTCATTTTCTTCTTCCTCAACCTCCTCACTTTCTTCAATATCACTAGCATCTCTCACTAGCATATCTTCTATCACCCCTTAGAGGAGTTTCTCTTCCAGTTCTTCATACATTATCATCATCAAGTGTCCAAGGAATTCTCTTTAGTGAGTTGTTGGTGTAGACTTCTTCACTCTTTATTGGTAAACCATTGCACTTGGAGAAAATTCCTATTAATAGCCTTCCATACAACAATGCCTTATGCTCGGTTCTTCTAGCTGCCATTATATCATTTAGCACTATATATCCAAAATTTATTTTTCTTTTCTTATGCATAGCTAGCATAATTACAGCATGCATATTATCAACAGAAGATTTGTGCCCAAGGTATGCTATAATCAAGGTAGTAAGCATATGATGCAAAATTCTTTCACTAGCATGAAAAAGCATTTATCTCGCTCTCCTTTCTAGTCTTGAGGCTTCTACCATTTATATAGGCATTCTCAATTCTTTCATGTGAGTATAACTCACGTTTAAAACAATGTTCCCCATTTCGGATAGTTTGATGACATCCACCTTGTGGCTTGGATTTGTCTTATGGTTCCTTTTTGTCCAATCATCAAATTCAGTAGCAGCCTTCACTGTGACAAATCTCTCCAGCCATGACATGCTTTGCAGAACATGAACCTTCCTTGGTTCATTGATCACTGGTCTTCCTTTTCTTTCTTTGGCTTTTCCCTTTCCTTTTCCCATGCTAGGCTTCTTTGTCCTCACCTGGAGCTACAACACTTGAATACACTCATTAGTTATTGAATATTGAAATTCCTAAGCTTCTTCTATGATTGGTCAAACCTTTCTTCGGCCAATGGCTTAGTAACGATATCATTAATTTGTTCGTTAATGCAAACATGCTTTAAACAAGTATTACCCTTAGTAGAGTGATCTCTAATGAAATAAGTTTGATCTCTATATGCTTTGTCCTAGTTTGTTGAATAGTATGATGGTTAAATTTATTGTATTAGTGTTATCACATAACAAAGCCACACATTTGAAATATAGACCATAATCACTTAGAGTATCAATAAGGTAATTGAGAATGTGTTTACAACAATCAAATGAGACTCTTAGGACAAGATGAAATCTAGCACACAAGCACATGACAAATATAATATTGTTTCTACTTGCTATCAAATAGAGTTGACTACTCCTATGAAACCTTTTTATTCTTGTCAAGCATGGTTGATAAACTTATGGAAGTGCTTATACCTTAACTTGATTCATGAAAGTGCCATCCTTGGTTTGCTTGATTTGTGGACCAAGAAAGAAATTGAGTTTTCCTATCATGATCATTTCAAATTTACTTTTCATTAACTTGGAAAACACATCACAAAGTGAAGTATTAGAAGCACCAAAAATTGTATCATATATTTGGACAACTTATAGATCATTGTTACAAGAGGTTTTTATGAAAATAGTAGTGTTAACCTTTCCTCTTGAAAATCCTTTTGAAAGAAGAAAAACACTCAATTTTTCATACAAAACTCTAGGAGCTTGTTTTAAATCATACAAAGCTTTGGATAATTTGAAAACATGGTTAGGAAACTTTTCATGATCAAAACTGGGTGATTGTTCCACATAAATCTCTTCCTCAATAGAACCATTTAGAAAAGCTCTTTTGACATTCATTTGAAATAATTTAAAACCTTGAAAGAAAGAAAAAGTCAAAAGCATTCTTATGGACTTAAGTCTAGTATTCGGAACAAAGGTTTCATCATAAACAATTCATTCTTCTTGATTGAATCCTTGGGTGACAAATCTAGATTTATTTCTTACACCTTCCTCGGATTCATTGAGTTTGTTTTTAAAAACCATTTAGTTCCACTAATGGAATGATCATGAGATTTAGGAATATCCAAATGTTGTATCTTTCAAATTTATTTAATTTCTCTTGTATAGCAATAATCCAAAAATCATCACACAATGCATCATCAATATATTTAGGCTCATTATGAGATAAAAGATCAAAGTTATTGATAAAGTACCGCCTTATTTTTACTCCTTGGGAGATATCACCAATGATTTGCTCCTTAGGGTGTCCTCTTGAATATCTTAGGTTCTTTGAGATCTCTTGGTCACCACTATGTTGGTCATCTTGATTTTGTTCAATCATTTCTTCCTCATTGGTGTGATCCTCCAAAGTTGGTGCTTGAAGATGGGTTTGATAGTCATTCATAGATGTACCTACATCATCTTCATCTTTTCTTTCCAAGTAAATGTAAGATTCATCAAAACTAACATGAATAGTTTCCTCATCATGTAAGGTTATTTTTCTTAGAAACTCTATAAGCCTTGTTGTTAGAGGAAAAACCAAGGAATATCCAGTTATTCAATTTTCTATCAAATTTTTCAAGTTATCACACATATTCAATAAGGCACTTACAACCAAATATTTTGAAATAGGCAATATTAACTAGTAGTATACAATATAAAGTACTTTGTTATGCATATTCATGTATATTTGATACAACCTGTCATGTATGTTTAAATTCTAGAGTATTCTATCAAATAAAAGTTCAAAAGATATTTTTCAAAAAAAAAAAGACCTCAAAAGAACTCTATTAAAAAACATAACACTGCAGTGTTTTCAGCTTTGTCCCAAAAATGTTTTGGTAAAGAATTTTCTCTTAACCATTTCTTGTAAGGTTCAATTTTTCTTTTCAATAACTCCATTTTGTTGAGGTGTTTTGGCAGCCAAAAAATTTGTGAGCAATCCCATTCTCATCACAAAGTTTTGTAAAATCTTGATTGTAAAATTCTCTCCCATTGTGACTTCAAATAGAAATCAATTTGCACTCAAGAGAGATTTGGACCCTTTTGAAAAGTCTTACAAATTCATGAAAGAATTTCATCTTTTTGAGCTAGAAAGATCACCCATGTAAATCTAGAGAAATCATCAACAATCATATATGAATTCCTCTTACCATCAAGACTAGTGATCCTCATTGGTCCAAATCAATCCATATGAACATGCTCAAGATGTTTTGAGGTCTAAATGAATTTTCATGTGTTTAAAAGATTCTTTTGTTTGTTTTCCATATGGACAAGTATCTCAAAAACAATTTTCTCAAAACACATTTTTAGCAATCCTCTAACTAAACCTTGATAGGAAGGTTTGTTCAACAAATCCATGTTCACGTGACCAAATCTTCTATGCCAAGAAAATACATTATCATAAGCCGCAATACATTCATGATTATCAAGATAAAACACACATTGAAACATTTTGTGAGTAATTGACCAAAATCACAAAATATCATTTTGTCATACAAATTCGGACGACCGAACTTATGGTCTTCAAGTCCGAATATTTTGTAAAGTTTCATAAAGATGTTTTTAACCAAGCAAATGCATAGATATTCACTCATAGATATTTTAATCATTTCATGATGACATATAATCAATTTCAAGAACATATAAACCATGAATTCAATCTCATATAATCAATGTTACCTAATCAACTTTAGAGAAACAATTTACAAGTCATGGTTGGCAAATTTTCAAATCTTAACAAAAGGGATTCTCAAATGAAACTTTGCATGATGGCATTTAACTTATTATTCATTGTCACACAATTGGATAATGATAAGCAAGTTATAGTACAAATAAGCAATAAGCAACATTTGTTTAAAAAGAAGAGAGGAACCTTTACCAACATTTGTTACTCCAAGAATTCTTCCTTTCTTCTTGTCTCAAAAACAAATCCTTCATAGGTTGCTTTGACCTTGCTTATGAATGTTGTGCTTTCCTTTATTCTTTAAGCCAACATCATCAATGTTCCGCTTAGTGGTGCTTGAGTTTGAATTAAAGTGTACCTGCAATAAAGGAGAGGAAGTATCCTTTGGTACCCATACTTTCTTGGGTCCATGGGGGTTAGTAATAATTCCCTTAATTCTCCAAATAGTTTTAACACCATTTTCTATTTTTCTTTTAACGAAGCACCTAATGGCTTTGTGTCCATGTTTTCCACAATATGTACAACAAGTATGAGGCATTGAACTAGAAGTAGCTTTAACAAAGAAATTTTTATATTTAGGTCCATTATTTGCATGATCATAACCAAGAGCATTTTTGACAAGAGAAGATCTTTGAGATCCAAGTAGTTTGTCAAGATTTTCTCTTCCATTTGTAAATTCTTCAACACATAATGTAAGATCATCAACTTTCTTTTTCAAAATTTCATGATCACTAAGCATTCTTTCAAGAGAAGAAACTTTTGTACAAAGTGCTTTATTTTCAAAAGATATATTTTGTAAAGAAACATTTAAAACTTCTTTTTCAATATTTAAACAATCAATAGATTCAAGAAGCTTTTTATTTTCACAATATAATTTTGAGTTTTCATTCAATAACTCATTAATTTTGAATTTCATTTCCTTATTTCTTTTTGAAACCCTTTTTAATTCTTCATATATTTCAACAAGTAGTTCACTAGGATCATCTACAACACCAACATCATCGTCACAACAAGTAGAGGTAGAAGGAGTGGATTGTACCTCATCATTTATTGCCATAAAGCACATATTGGCTCTTTCCTCATGTGTTACTTGAAGAAGTCTCCACTTATCATGAGCAGTGTCACATTCACTCACTCTATTGTATTCATTCACGTCCAATGCACAACTCAAGATGTTCATTGCTTGGTAGTTTAAGGTTATTTTTCTTGAGTCGTTCTCATCAAGTTCCTCCATAGGCTTTAGTTCCATTGTAATTCCATCAGCTTTTATTCTCATAGGCACATAGGGACCTTTCTCAATGATACTCCACATATCAAAGTTAATAGAACAAATAAAAATTCTAATTCTAGATTTCCAAAATGTAAAATTAGAACCATCAAACAAAGGAGGTTTATTTGTAGAGGAACCTTCCATATAAGGTAATTTGATAAACTAGCCATATGATCTTTACTTCTAGGTTGTTAGACCTTAAAAAGAAGACCTTGCTCTGATACCAATTGAAAGACCTAAGAGGGGGGTGAATTAGGTCTTTGGCTAATTATCGAAATCTTTTCCCCTTTTTGCAAATCCTTTGTCTTAATAAAAGCTCTTCTTTAAATTCACAAACTTCAAGTTATATGTGATTTGATGATTAATACAAGATTATCAAACTATAAGACCATAACCAATCAATCAATAATTAAGCATAAATAATAATCACAAGTATGTAAACAAGTAAAGCAATAAGAAAATGAACACACGATTTATAGTGGTTCGATCTCTCCAAGATCTACATCCACTACCTTGAGTCCACACTCAAGGATTTCAACCAATCCACTATATGCTCAAATTCAACAATTACATAAGAGGCTAACCACACTATGGTTTTACACTCACAACCTCTTCTAGTAATTATACAAACAAGGTTCACCCTTCCACAAGGGTTTTATATCTAAAGACAACCTCAAGACTAATCTAATCCAAGGCTTACCCTCACACGGGTTTTACACTACAACCTTGATTAATCTAGTCTATGGCTCACCCTAACACAAAAGGATTTTATGTCACAAGATAACCTTGCAAATGAGCTAGTAGAAAATAACACAATTTAATAAGGAGATAAGAATGTGTAGATGTTACCACATGTAGGTAGATTTTTACACAATGTTGCACCTTTACACTTTGCCTTTGGAATTTTGAATGTACACCTTTGAGCACAAGGCAATTTGAGAGCTTTTCAATTCAATTTGATGTAAAACAAGTTAGAGAATGTGAGATTTGTTTAGTTCAAAGTTCAACTAAAAAATCTGGAGTTTATAGCTTTTATAGAATTCAAAAATCAGTTTAAACAGCCATAAAACGGCTCGTAACGGCTAGTTTCAGAAAATACTGTTCATATGAATAGTGGTACTGTTCATAAACTGTTCGTGTGAATAGTTTTACTATTCATGCACTATTCATGCACCGGTCACAAAAATTCGGACGATCGAATTTTTCAGCTTCGTCCGAATCTTCGTCCGAATTTCTCCGGAAGAATAGTAAACGGTTCAAATGAATAGTGTACTGTTCACGTGAATAGTATTACTATTCATGCGTTGTTCACTGTTCATCGTGTTACTATCCATGCGTTGTTCACTGTTCATCGTGTTACTATCCATGCGTTGTTCACTGTTCACAGTGCAGAAAATTTCTTCACAAAATTCGGACGACCGAATTTCTTCTGCATTCGTCCGAATCTTCTTTCGAATTTTTGAAACTTTGTCAAGACATATCCAAATCACTTTAAACAAGTTGGAAAACATTCTAGCCTCAAAGATAAGTCATTAAAGACCTTTTAAGTGCAAAAACCATTTATGAAAACTTGATAATTTTGGTAAGTTCAAAACCATTGAAACCATTTAAATCAAGTTTTGTGCTCTCAATTGCAATTCATAGATTCCAAGGCTTAAGAGTGTAGGGTTTACAAAGGTTACCTATTAAGCACATGCAACCTACACTTCATGTCTTCAAAGCCTTCTAACATCTTGAACAAACTCTTCAATCTTCAATCACTTTGACATATTGGAGTTGTTCTTGCATTTTAGCTTCAAGGCAATGAGACTTCAAACTTCTTAATCCACAAATCCTATCACACAACATGCAAGCATATTAGTCCTCATCAATATTTGTCATTAATCAAAACCAATCATAACTACATGATTTGCCCTTAGGGCTAACAATCTCCCCCTTTTTGATGATGACAAACTTTGATGCAAAATGTGATGGATTTAAACAATGTAGTACAAAGAAGTATTGATGTCAATGATAGAAGATAACCAATTTAGCACATTGACATTCAAATGGCTCAATATGATCCTATGACCCAACCAACCTCCATTTGCCTCCTTCCTTCCAACACAACTAGAATAGAAGGTATAACATTTAAGCATTTAGAAAAGATTCTAAGAGAGGTTTTAAAGGTTGTAAATGTTTAACAATGCTCCCCCTTAGATTGTGCTCATTTTTCAACAAATTTGGACTAGAGATACTATGCATCAGAATTTTGACATATCAAGTCCAAACTTTAAAATAGGTAAAATGAAAGCTGAAAATTTTGTAAATAAGCTTTCCTCATCAATATTTGTCATTAATCAAAACCAATCATAACTACATGATTTGCCCTTAGGGCTAACAGTAATATTTTAAATGGTTGTTAATTTAATTAGTATATATGTAGAGAGATCTTAATCTTGCAAAAACAATTATGTTTTGTATAATCCTTGCTATAGAACGGCCGGTGCGCCTTTTATTATTTTTTATTGTCATTTGTTTAGATATTAGTAGATTTATACTTATATCATATAGTGGTATTACATGTTGCATTGCACATCTGAAACAAGAAAGTGATAATTCACTCTTAGGTAGAGCCCGCCTTAGAGTGGGTCTTTACATGTACTCCACAATGTTCATCTGCTTTGCAGGAGATGATTAGAGAGTATTTGGAGTCTGATTTTGTTATAAGGTTTTTGAAGGGTCTAAATGTTTCTTTCGTAGCTGTAAATTCTCAGATACTTCTCATGGATCCTGTTAGCCCTAAGGGCAAATCATGTAGTTTTGATTAATGACAAATATTGATGAGGACCAATATGCTTGTATGTTGTGTGATAGGTTTTATGAACTAAGAAGTATGAAGTCTCATTGCCTTGAAGTTAAAATGCAAGAACAACTCCAATATGTCAAAGTGATTGAAGATTGAAGAGTTTGTTCAAGATGTTAGAAGGCTTTGAAGACATGAAGTGTAGGTTGCATGTGCTTAATAGGTAAACTTTGTAAACCCTACACTCTTAAGCCTTGGAATCTATGAGTTGCAATTGAGAGCACATAACTTGATTTAAATGTTTTCAATGGTTTTGAACTTACCTAAATTATCAAGTTTTCATAAATGGTTTTTGCACATAAAAGGTCTTTAATGACTTATCTTTAAGGCTAGAATATTTTTCAACTTGTTTGAATTGATTTGAACATGTTTTGACAAAGTTTGAAAAATTCGGATGCAAATTCGGTCATCCGAAATTTTTCTGCACAGTGAACAGTACAACCATTCACGTGATCAGTACCTACTATTCTTCCAGAGAAATTCGGAAGAAAATTCGGACGCATGTAGAAAATTCGGTCGTCCGAATTTTGTGAATAGTGCATGAACAGTGACTACTGTTCACATGAACAGTCCCGACTGTTTTTCCAAATAAATTCGGACGAAGGTGGAAAATTCGGTCGTCCTAATTTTTTGTGACCGGTGCATGAATAGTGCATGAACAGTACTACTATTTACATGAAACAGTGCATGAACAGTACCACTATTCACATGAACAGTATTTTCTGAAAATAGCCGTTACTAGCCGTTTTATGGCTGTTTAAACTGATTTTTGAATTCTATAAAAGTCATAAACTCCAGATTTTTTAGTAGTACTTTGAACTAAACAAATCCTACATGCTCTAACTTGTTTTACATCAAATTGAATTGAAAATCTCTCAAATTGCCTTGTGCTCAAAGATTGAAATTCAAAATTCCAAAGGCAACAAAGTGTGAAGGTGAAACATTGTGTAATCATCTACCAACAAAGTGGTAACATCTTACACTCTCTCTTTTCTTATCTTAATTGTGTTTTCTACTAGCTCATTTGCAAGGTTATCTTGTGACATAAAACCCTTTAGTGGAAGGGTGAGCCATAGACTAGATTAATCAAGGTTGTAGTGTAAAACCCGTGTGTGGGTGAGCCTTGGATTAGATTAGTCTTGAGGTTGTCTTTAGATATAAAACCATTGTGTTTGGTGAACCTTGTATTATTTGTATAATTACAAGAAGAGGTTGTGAGTGTAAAACCATAGTGTGGTTAGCCTCTTATGTAATTGTTGAAATTGAGCATATAGTGGATTGATTGAAATCCTTGAGTGTGGACTCAAGGTAGTGGATGTAGATCTTGGAGAGATCGAACCACTATAAATCGTGTGTTCATTTGTTTATAACTTTACTTGTTTACATACTTATGTTATTATTATTTGTTCTTAGTTGTTGATTGATTGGTTGTGAATTTATTGTTTGATCATCTTGTCTCAACCATTAAATCACATATAAACTTAGAGTTTGTAAATTTGAAGAAGAGCTTTTATTAAGGCAAAGGATTTGCAAAACAGGAAAAGATTTTGATAATTAGCCTAAGACCTAATTCACCCCCCCCCCCCCTCTTAGGTCTTTCAGATCCTTTACCTAATATGAATATGGCTTTTTTTATGGCTATCCAAGTCGCGCGTTAATTGGTTAATTCTTCTGAGAATCCACAGTCGATTGCACAATCAAGATTAAACGAAGCAGGTGGTTATGGAAGTGGATATAGTGGTATACTTGTCCAATGTCTGGTGCCTCAAACCGGATATAGTTTAGAGAAAAGTCCACAAGGTTATGGATAAATCAAAAGCAATCATAATTTCAATTCCATGAATTTTATCAATGAAGCTGTGAACAAAGGACAAGTTTCAAGGAATAAGAAGTTATTCTTTTGTTCATTTTGTGGAATGCAAGGCCATACCATGGAAGATGTTATACAAAACATGGTTATCTACCTAATTGGAAACCTAAGTTACGTTACCAAGACGATAGTAATCAAGCTAATCAAGTCCTGATACCACCTGTAGTTGATACTATGGGTGGAAATGGAATGGCTTTAGCTCTGCAACAAAAAGGTGTAGAACATGGTGGGATTGGAGTAGGAATTTGATAGGATCAATATAATCAGTTGTTGCGAATGATTAACAATTAGCAAATGCAAGTTAGGAATTAACACTAGCGGTACTAGTGGGGAACAGGAAGCACATCAAGTTCACCAAACTAATTGATATTCTATATTTGTGCTTCATATAATAATCTTTTTTTAGCTTAAATTCTGTTGAATTTTGGTGTTTTAATCACCATTTACACTCCTTTTATCTCTTATTTGCTTTAGGAGAGATTATTGAAGATTTGGAATTAAATGAAGCAAATAAGGAGATTATGTACAATGAAGAGAAAACAGAGAAATGCAGAGGAAAAATAGTCTGGTAGATAATTTTCAAGTCATATTTTGACCTCTATAAAGATTTCAAATGTAAACGTTATCTTCTAGAAAATTATAGAGGACATTCTAAAGTTTTCAGAATGGTAAAATGTATGGAAATCCGAGTTCATTTTCCTGCCCTGCTTATGCTTCAAAGTCACCATTCTGCATTGTGTTCCAGTTTTGACACATTTTGGTAGGACGATCATATCTTGCGTTATAGATGTCCAATTGAGGTGATTCAAATTTATGTGGAAATATAAGATCATTATATACAACTTTCATGAAGACACTAAGAACTAGATTAACTGATTTCATGCTATGAATTCACCTAGAATTCAAAACAGAATCACAGTCGCGCAGCAGAGGCTTGCCCTAAAACTGGGAGCAAGCAGCGCCGTTTGGTGTGATCCAAGTGGAGATCTTTGCACCGATCTGAAGTGGGTTTTCAGCTACGTTTCTCTCTCTTTTGAGTGGGATTTAAATATCCCTTCTAGGGCACAAATACCAGACGGCTGGGAGTGGGAGAAATCTGCAAAAAACACCAAGAAAACACACCCAAATCCATCCCAAATCATCAATCTTTCTAGAGAAATCAAGAGAGAAGATTGAATCATTTAAGAAGAAGAACATCCACCTTGAAGATTCATGGAAAAATCTGCAACTTCCTCAACATCACAGTGACGATTTTCAAGCTTTAAGAAGAGGAGATTTCCACCATGAAAATGAGCAATTCTTCCTCTTTCTTTGTTGTTTTATGTTCTTTAAATTGTAATATGTTGAGGAACTAAACTTTTGAATACTTGAATGGGTATGAAACCTAGAT
The DNA here is from genome assembly GCA_030512225.1 of Rauvolfia tetraphylla. NCBI lineage: Eukaryota > Viridiplantae > Streptophyta > Magnoliopsida > Gentianales > Apocynaceae > Rauvolfia > Rauvolfia tetraphylla. The sequence goes on from JAJQKT010000053.1 coordinate 2,833,639, forward strand.
TTTATTTATGTGAATGAATTGTTTCCCTTGTTTGATTGAATTCGAATTTCTTGTGGATTGTTTGTGGGTTTGAATGTTTGAATTGATTTGGTGGATAATTGATGAAATTTTGTCACTTGGAATTGAGAAAGGAATGGTGATTGAAAATTGATTCAAAAATCTGGAATTTTGTCACTTGGAATTGAGAAATGAAGGGTGATTGATAATTGATTCAAAATCTGAAAATTTTCACTTGAAATTGAGAAGGGAATGGTGAAATAGACCATACACAAACAATGGGGATTATTTAGGTTACTAGAGATAGAAACCTCAATATCTTCTTGATAATTAGAGAAATCTAATTGGAAATTCATTAATCCAAATGCATTCTTAGGTGGAATTAGTTAGAAAGAGATTTCAACTAATTAATCTAAGGGTAGAGGACTCTCATCTAGAGATAGAGAGAGCTCTAATATAGGAATTTTATCAAACACAAGAAAGAGATACCTTCTTGGTAATTAGAGAAATCTAATTGGAAATTCACCAATTCAAATGCATTCTTAGGTTAAATTAGTTAGAAAGAGATTTCAACTAATTAATCTAAGGGTAGAGAACTTTCATCTAGAGATAGAGTGAGTTCTATCATTGGAATTTCACCAAGTATTAGAAGGAGAAACAAATCAACCAATGGACGTTTCTATCACATAGGTAATTCTAGGGGGATTAACCATTCAAGTATTGTTTTCTCTATTGAATTCTCTCCTGCAAGAAAGTTTAGTTAAGCTAGTTTAATTAGTTAAGTTATATTTCTTTTCTTAGTAGTTATTAGGCTAAACAATAAAGTGAAAAGTGAGTAATGGTAATTGACCATCCCCGTGGATATGACATTTGAAGTACTTGCCATTATACTAATCTAAATGATAGGTGCGCTTGCCTAGTGTTTGTGTGCAAATTGTTGAAGATTAAAATAAAATTACGTATAAAGGCATATACAATAAAACACAACACTAATGCTCTGTGTGCTAATTTCCAGGACAATACCTCAAAGGCAGGTACATCTTAACCAAGTTTTCAAGGCTTCGGATCTTAGATTCAAGTGCAATGGATCATATTTGTTACTCCTTATCTACTTTTACTATTGTCCAACATATTCCTCCTATTACTCCTTATCTACTTGTAGTATTCCTCCTATTTCTATCAGGTTGCCTAATGGTTCTTTAGTTTATACAACTCACAGAGCACAAGTAATTCTAAAAGCTAACCCTAAATAAGGTCTTTCCTTATTCTCGTCTCCAATACTCTTTTTCTTAAAGTTGGGACTCCTGGGGAATTTTGATTTTCAATTTGAAGCAAAAGTTTTCTGGATAGGATTTAGGAGTGAGATATAAATTGAGAGAAATGAAAAATTTTCTCCATTTCTATGCAATTAGGTGTTTGGTTTCAAATGGGTTTTAGAGAGGGCCTCATGGATTTGGATTGGGTCAATGAAAGATAGAGAAACGGGGATTATGTGGATAATTATGTCGTTGATAATTGTGTCACGTGCAGTTGGTATGTTATTTTTAACTAAATTTTGTTGTGAGGTGTAGTGGGCATAAATAAAGGCACGAAAATACTATAATGCTTCGTTTGATTCTCAAGGATTCTGTACTTGGAAAAATAATATGATTCTCATTTATTAAATTTCAGTGTTTAGTAATTTATTTTTATTTAGAAAAGATTGTGATTCCTTAAATCAAGGAAAGTAGCTGCAAAATACCAAAAAAAAGATTACCTAGACGGAGGTAGTATTCTGATTACTTTCCTTGGAATTTAAAAATTTAAACACGCATAAAATAAAATAAAAACCTTCATTAACTTATTTTTTTTCCTCCTCTCGCCTCTCTCTTTTTTCCGTCTGTTCAAGGCTCGCCTCCTTTCTCTTCTACAACTTTTCTATATCTCTTCTCAACATCTCCACCTCTGTAATTTCCAAGCAAGCATAAGGGTTTTAGGTTGCTTAAGTCATTTTTCTATTAACGTTTAAGGTTTGAAAAACTGATCTTAGTCTATTATTTGTATTTTTTATTTAAACGTAACTTTTTTGATATCTTTGTTCTACTCTTCATTTGTATCTATAGTTGTACTTTTTGTTCTATTTGATAATTCTACTCTTTCTGGTTCTATCCTTTGTTCTAATTTTCTAGTTTTGAAACATTAGATTTTTCTATTTTTTTCCTCTTTAAATTGCTGAGATTAATACAATTATCAAGAATTTTACGTTGTTGATACGCTACAGATTTGTGGTTATCAATCTTGTTGGCTATTGCTTTTGGTTTTTAACTAGTATTTTAGCCTGTTTGACTTACTTTCAAAATTATTCTGATTGGATTAGTAAAGAAGCAAATGACTGGGAGAAGCTTTTCTCATTTTCATTTAGAAATATTTTTTTGTATGCGACTGAATTTATTCATTTGTATTTCCTTTCATTGCTCGACATCTAGTTACTATCAGTAACTGAATTTGTCTAGCTATCTAGGTCTTTGTAGCAAGACTGAGCTGACAAATGTATATCATGAGCATCATCATTTATGATTATGACTACTATTTACCAAAGTAATCTGTGATTCAATTATGTGAGTTATTATGCTGCTGTAAGTTGGTTATGGTTTGCAATTACATTAATATACCCAACAGTATTAATCATCAATTTTTGTAGTTGCAAATATTTGATAGATCAGTATTAATGGGACATGCTTGTTTTTCTTGAATTCTAGAACAAAATTTTGATAGACAGATCTCTTGATTTTGGTGGATCTTGTGATTCTAGAACGGAATTAATATTATCAGATATATTAATTTATCTAGATCTATTAATTTATTGTAATTATGTATTAGAATTAATTATGGATATATTAATTGTGGTTTTAGTCATTTTGTGAATGTCATTTAGAAATTTTCTACTAATCTTTTTTTCCTATTCACCTTTAGTTAATTAAGATTAAAATATACAAGTTCTGATATATTGTTTATTTTATTATATAGGAAGTTGTATTCAAGAATCATGACGAACATGATGGATTTAAGTATGAGAATGACGTTACTTTATTTACTAGTGAATATGCATATAGAACAATTAGACATGTTAATAGTTATCTTTTTTATAATTTCTCTATATCAATTTCAAACATTGAAATGATAGTGTTGATTATAGTATGTGATCATACTATAAGACTGATTGTTTTTAATTAAAACTTATTTAATTGTTGTGACTAGTTTTTTGAACTATAATAATTTATACTAATGTGGACTATAGTTTAGCTATACAATATGCATTTCAATGACCCTTGCACCTATGTGAAGGCCTCGGCCAAGTCTACCATGAGTCAAAGATATTCTTAAAACCCTTTACAAAGCTATCATTATATCCATGGGCTTTACCAAGAGTTTGGGTAAGAGCCTTAGCACCAATAGATTCATGATGTTATTGAACAAATGCAAAATATACTATAAAATTTAATATACTAGAGTTTTTTAAAATTCAAAATAATAATTAATGTTTGTAATGTGATTGACTAATTAAAACTTTATGTCATTTATACCTATGGTACATTTGACATATTGATAAAAATATAAATTCCTTACCCGATTGGATTTTATTGAACCAAATATTTTAAGAGATTTTTTATTATTTTCCTACTTAACATTTCTTAATATTCCAAACAAAATAAAGGAATCTTTGTAGATTTATATTCCATAGATTTAAATTTCAAATAATCATATTTCCATTACAACTTTTTTTTCCCACCAATCAAACGAAGCCTAAATGGCATTAGAAGATAAAAATAAAATTTGGTAACACAAATTCAAATAGAGTTTTTTTTAATGACATTTAGGATCAATTTCTTTTTAATTTCTTTCTTAAAAGAAAAAGCAAAATATGTCCCTCTCCAAAATTGGTGAGAAAGGATTTAGGCAATTGAGAGGACATTTCGTCATCCCATTTTTTCCTCTTCTTGCCCTCAAAAACTCCATACAACCAAACCCAACCCCTTATTGCCCAAATCCTTTCTCATCCCCCGCCCTTTATCCTCCCAAACAAGCCTTAAGAGAGAAGTGGGGAGAGAAAGAAATGATTTTTAATAAAAAAAGGCGCGATGAAGACCGTGAAACTGTTCTAGCTACAAGTTTTCCACAGAAAAGAGCCAATTATGAGATGGGAACCTATGATCCATTACAATATTTCTATTTTCTTCACTATTATTTGTCAAAAAAAATCATAACAAACAAACTAAGAAATTAGAGCTTAAAAATACTATTTTACTTTTTTATTAATTTTAAATATAAAGGAAATATCTCTTTCCTTAAATTATTCTTTAAATAAAATAAAGATATATTTAAATTTTAAATAGTAATTTTTAAAAAAATCAAAAAATTAATAATAAGAAAAATGAACAAAAATATTTAAATACTTGCTACGTCGTTTTAATACTTTTAAAAAATATTTAAATTTTTTTTTATAAGACGATACGTCATTTTAATACTTTTAAAAAATATTTAAATTTTTTTTTTATAAAACGATATCATTTTGTACGTTTTTTTAAATTCGCTGGCTGACCTGTTTAGCAAACAGACTTACAATCACGGCTTGCAGACTGAGATTTTTAGCCCATAGAACAAGCTACACAGTAAACAGATCAAAACAGGTTGGCCTATTTACCAGGCTAAATAGGCCAACCTGTTTTGATCTGTTTACTGTATAGTCTGCTTGACAGTTCTATCGATAATGGAATCAATACTGGAACAAAGATCCCACGTCCTTTTCAAAAAAAAATGAAGATTCCACGTCATTTTGGAACGCATGCAGCAGTTGCAGTGTCCCGTCACTTGATCACAACCTCACAGCGTTTTCTTTTATTCCTGATTTTTGTCTCACGATGTTTCCAAAAGCCGCTAGAAAGGGCTTTTACCAATGTTGGCCTTGTTTTCAAAAAAGTGTACGATAATGGTCTTGTTTTAAAGAAAATTTTTGTACATGATTATTAAGCTTTTTAATTTAGAGTTATAGGTTTATAGGCTAATTAAAAGGCATCATAACCATTCACAAAATTTCACATTACCACTTATATAAAGTTTTTTTGTTTGATGTTATAAAAGTGTATAACACCAAATTAAGAAATGTTATAACTTGTAATGGTCTCATAAACAGTGACAACATTATAAAATTGTCGCCACCAAGACAAGGAAATCATGAAAGAAAGCTGATAAACAGCCAATCCTGCAGATTTGGGAGAGAAAATTTTGATCATCGTGGCTTTCTCAAGAATGGCAAAATGACAGCACACTTGAACTTGTACAGCGAAAACATAGAGTGAAGAGGTTGAGTTAAACTCTTAATCAACTCATAGTTAGGGGCCATAGAGGCATTTCAGATTATAAGCACCCCTTAAATTGGAAAGTGAATAGCTCTCCCATTCTTGTGGTATCTGCTGAAGTTCCTTGAAGTCCATATAAAAAACCCACCCCATAAAGTCACAAAAGAAGGAGAGAAAAAACAAAAGATCCATCATAATTGGTAGTACGGTCATTTTGATAAGATATGAAGATTTTAAGACCACAAAGGAAGGAAGCCAAAAACAAAACAGGCAGAAGTTGAAGCACAATAAATATCGCAAAAGGAAAAAGACCTATTAAAGTAACATAGTAAATGTTATAAACAAATAAGTACTGTATACTGCTATAAAAATGTACAGGCCAATCAGAAGGCAAAACACAACTTTTAATAAAGAAACAGTATATATAAATTAAATTATGTATAAGCAAAGAAACACATTTTCAAGCAAAAATAAAAATTAAACATTAATGAAACAAAAATATTAAATAAAGAACAAATAGAATTCAAATTAGTCTTTCACACATAATATACGCTACAAAAGTAATTAACTAATAACTAATAAGATATACATGTATGCCTAGTTTAGTTGTGAGGAAAAGAGTGAGGAAAAGAAGAGGAGAAGTAAAAAAGAGAATAAATAGGTATTTTATTTTATTTGATTGGAGGGGGAGAAGGAAAAAAAGTAAATGTGAAGAGGGTCCCTCTCCACATCAGCAATCCTAATCTTTTCAAAATATCCCTTCCTCCGCTTCCGCTTTTCGTACAACCAAACAACGAAAAATATTTTTAATTTACTTCCTTTACAAGTATCTCTATTAGAAGAGATAAAATGTGTCTCTTTCCCTCCCCTTCGCCCTTCACCCTTCACCTCCCCTTTGCAAACTAAACTACACTTAAATTAAAAAGTATATATATATATATATATATATATATATATATATATATATAACTGGCACATATTACTTAAACCTAAACTCTAAAAATAAATAAAAACTATAAATAGATCCTGCACAATTCATAAAAAATATATGACTAGATGAAAGAAACCAAAAAAACAAAAATTTACCACAATAGCAACAACAAATAACTGCTTTGGTGAATTTTTTTTGTTTCTTTTTTCTAGTCTTATATTTTTGATGGATTGTACAGGATCTATTTAGAGTTTTTATTTGTTTTTGGGGTTTTGGTTTAAGTAATATGTGCTATATATATATATATATATATATATATATATATATATATATTGTTGTTGCCGCTACTGTGGTAAATTTTTTTTATTTTCTTCTTCTAGTCTTATATTTTTTATGGATTGTGCAGATCCAGGTCTATTAGAGTTTTATTTATTTTTAGAGTTTAGGTTTAAGTAATATGTGCCATTTCTATATATATATAGCGGGCACATATTACTTAACCCTAAATAAAGAAATAAAAACTCTATATATATATATATATATATATATATATATATATATATAAGCAAAGGAATAAAATTTTAACAAAAATAAAAACTAAATAATAATGAAACAAAAATATTAAAAAAAAGAAATAGAATTCAAAACAACTTTTCACACATAATATACGCAACACACACACACACATATATATAGTACAAATTACTTAAACCTAAATTCTAAAAATAAATAAAAACACTAAAGATCCTGCATAACCCAGCAAAAATATGAGACCAAAAGAAAAAAAAAAAAGAAATCTCCACAACCATCAACAATCAGAAAACAGAAGAAGAAAAAAACTCCAAAACCGGCATCAATTGGAAAACAGAAGAAAAGAAAAGAAAGGAATAATGGAAAAAAGGAGTGGGGATGCGAAGACAACCTCGTTTAGCTGGTATCTTTGAATTTGGATCCGGTCATGTACGTCCTTTTTGCAGGATTTGCAGGATCAAATATGATCCATTAGATCAGATGTCAAATCGATCCAACGGTTCATATATTTTGACCCTCTATATATTTTTAAAAATTCAAAAATTTATAAAATTTCGGTAGCCGTTGGATCATATTTCGAATCTGATCCAACGACCAGATTTGATCTTGTACGTTTTGTAAAAAGAGGTGCAGAACAGGATTCGGACGCGGTATCTTTGTCGCTGGTTAGCCTAGTTGCTCCGGATCAACCACCGAGGCTTCGCCTTGCCACTGTTGCTTCTGTTGTTGCTGTTGGTACTAAAGTAGCCAAGTTTTTGAAGAATTGGTCGTGTTTGACGGGGTCGCGCTACAGTGCTGCACGTAGAGTTGTGCAGCACGTGCAGCACTGATAATTAGTCGGTGGATCAGTCTCGAAATTTGATCCGACGAACGAGAAAATTTATCAATTGTTTTAAAAATAAAATACCTGCATGTGGTCAAAAAATATGAACCGTTGATCAGATTTTCATGCAGATCCAACGGTTCATATAGGGTGATGCACGTGCTGTAAAAACTCACGTGCAGCACCCTATCTTTGGCCGTGTTTGACCATAACGCTAAAATGGGTAAAGACCCCGCTGAAAAGGAAACTCCTAGGCCCTATTTGCTATGTCCTTTCACTTGGTTTCAACCTCATAAAATGTTTTTCCTTTATTTCTTCTTTTTTCTCATGATAATTCCAAAAGCATTTCGAAACCTTGTATTTAGATTGCAGGTCAAAGTGAAAAGATTTCTAGTTTTTTATATTTTTAGAGGTCTTTTTTTGATTTTTGAGAGAAAATGTAACATGTAAAATTTAAAAAAAAAAGTAGGAAAAAGAGGAAAATAGCAATCCAAATACAAGACCCAAATCCAACCAGGTAGGGTTGCTCTCTGATATTGACATGGCAAAAATATTCATTACACATTGTTGCCCCTTATAATATACTCTTAATCTTGAGTCAATTACACATTTAAATTGTTCATATTTTTATAATTTAACTAGTCAAACATTTTAAAATTTCACAAATTTAATAAATAAAAATGAACAAAATAATAGTCAACTTTTGACAAGTAATAGTGAACGGATTCCATCCTCTGAATTGATATTCTTATTATCCCTTGCTCTATAACATGTCTTCGCTACTGGAATTTCAGGTCCCCACATTCTGGAGCTCACCGACCTAGAAACTAATGAATATAGGTTGGCCCGTCACGAACTCAATTTTTAAAATATAGGAGTCTGATGTTTAAGCAAACGCTACTGGAATCGAAGTCGTCCACGTCTCTTGTCTTTTGCTTATGAGCATCAGGTATCTCTCATCTTATTTGTCCACAGCTGAAAGCCGCTATAAAGGAAACTCCTAGGCCCTGTTTGCCATATCCCTTCACTTGGTTTCAACCTCATAAAGCTTTTTTTTGGATGAGTATTTTGACTTCTCTCATATAGAAATTATTTTAATTTATCTGTGTACCTTGGTGAGATTATGATGACAAGACTATTTATATCAAGACAGTCGACTCTAACCTTTCGAGTCTCACTTGAACATTCTATGACGGCTGTGGAACTCCTCTGGTCTCCCCAAAAGGGTTGCTACTTTGGTCTCCCCCTCTTAACCTTTTATTTACAAAAAAAATCTCATAAAGTTTTTCTTTATTCCTTCATTTTTCTCATGATGATTCCAAAAGCAGTTAGCAATCCTTTTATTTGCATTGTAAGTGAAAATTTTTAATTTTTAATTTTAAAAAATTTAAGTTTATGAAAAAAATGTATATCTAAAATAAAAAGTAAAAAAAGAAAGAAAAATAGTAATTCAAAAGAGAAAAAAAATGACAATATGCTAAAGAGTTTACCAAAAGATCCAAAGCCAAGCTCCGCGCGCTGAATGTTGTCCAATATATCACCCCAGTTCATTCCACCTCGAATCCTTCGTCATCGGCAACCCCCCCGTCCCCAAAGGGCCAAAACATCACCCAGCAGGCTTATAACTTCAACATCATAGAAAACCTCACACAGAGAAAAACTAAGCAAAATCCAAGATTGTGCAAAGATGGTTGGTTTCAAGGCACACATAGTGATGTTGCCATTAATGGCCCAGGGCCATCTGATTCCTTTCTTGGCTTTGGCCAGAAAACTGCAAGAAAGAACTGGTTTCACCATCACCCTAGCTAGCACGCGCTATGAATATCAAGTACCTTAGAACTGCCATTTCCAAGGACTCCTCAGAAAAAGCTCAAAATTCCCAGATTCGGTTAGAGGCTCTTCCTTTTAACAGTGCTGATCATGGGTTGCCAACAAATACTGAGAACACAGGCTTTGCCTCTGCATCAAATAGTTCAACTCTTTTCTTCTTCTGCTTCTCTTGAAGCTCCTTTTCGCCGGCTGATATCGGAAATCACTGCCAAAGATGGGCAGCCTCCGGTATGTATAATCCCTGATATTTTCATGGGTTGGGCTACTGAAGTTGCAAAGGATTTTGCTATTGTCAGTGTTAGTTTCGCCACTGGCGGTGCCTATGGAACTGCAGCTTATGTTTCACTCTGGCAGCACCTGCCTCACCGTGTTTCCGGTGGCGATGAATTTAAGCTTCCGGGTTTTCCTGATTCTTGCCGTTTCCATATCTCTCAACTTTATCCATTTCTTAGAAATGCTAATGGTTCTGACCCATGGTCACAGTTTTTCCAGACTCAGATAGAAAAGTCATTGGGTTCTTTTGGGATATTATGCAATACTGCTGAGGAAATTGAACCTCTTGGCTTGGATGTACTAAGAAACTATACAAAGCTTCCTGTATGGTGCATTGGTCCTCTTCTTCCATCCAGAATGCTTACCAAAAGGCCCCCTTCAGATTCCCAAATCATCGGCCAGCACAGTGGGAGAGAACCAGGATTGCCTACTGAGAAATGCCTGGAATGGCTGGATTCACATTCTGAGTGTTCTGTCCTTTACGTTTCTTTTGGTTCACAGAACACTATTAGTCCTTCTCAAATGATGGCATTAGCTATGGGTTTGGAAGAGAGTGGAAAGTCATTCATTTGGTGCATTAGACCTCCTATTGGTTTTGACCTCAAAGGTGAATTCAGAGAAGAATGGTTGCCAGAAAGGTTTGAACAAAGAATGAAAGAAACCAACCAAGGCTTTGATAGTCCATGGATGGGCACCCCAATTGTACATTTTGTGCCACAAATCAACAGGGGCATTCTTGAGCCATTGTGGATGGAACTCAGTGATGGAAAGTCTGAGTCAGGGTGTGCGAATTATAGGGTGACCACTGGCAGCAGAACAGGGGATCAATTCCAAGATGTTAATGGAGGAAATGAGGGTTTCTCTTGAATTGACTAGGGGGACTCAAAGTAATCTTGTGAAGGAAGATGTAAAGAGGGTGAGAAATATTGTGATGGAAAAAGGAGGGAAAGGAGAACAATTGAGGAAAAGGGCAGCTGATAGGGTTTTTGATGATATCATTTCTGTAATGCTCTCGCAGGAAAAAGTTGGTAGCAGTAATAATTGATCCTATTTAGGCTATTTTATTTTAGATTTTTTATGTTTAAGTAAATAACATTATACTGCAGAAATGTAAGCCCTAATTCTCTATTATTTAAAATAAAGTATTCATATTCTTTTTAAATCAAAATTTATTTTTGAGATGGTTTCAATTGTATATTTATTTTTTATCGTTTGCCGTGAGCAAGTTACTGCAACAGCATCCCGATCGCCTGGCAAAGCTGATGACTGATGTTGTCCAGGTTGTCATCAACCACTATGATTCAAAAGTTGAGGCCTTTGTACTCTATGATCGTGTGTTGAAGATTTCAGAAAAGGATGCAAGCTGAGTTTATAGACTACCAAATGAAGCAAACCCCATTGTTGCACATGCAGACGGAAGACAAAGAAAAATGAAGCAGCTTTGATCGCTAAAAAGCTTGGACTCATGCCTTCACCAAAAAATTATGTTGGGTAGATGAAATCGAGGAAAAGCTACAAGAATTTCGAGTCAGCTAGGGTGCAGACTGTGCTTTATTATGCACGTGCAGAAAAAATTCGTGGCCATTCAATTGACCTTATTTTGATCCAACGATTGAGATTCATTGATGGTAATTTTGGTATTAGAAAAAATTTTCAGCTTCCGCTCAAACTGAAATAAACCTCAAAATTTGAACTTAAATTCAAATTCCTACATCAAATATAACTCTCTCACTCTCTCTTCTTCAAATCCGATTCTCTCTCTCTCTCTCCCTCACACACTCTCTCTTTTTTCTTTCTTCTTTTGCTCTTCTTTCTGCCATTGTTCTAAATTGCTGTTTCAGAAAATGTCGAAAAATGGTAAATATGGATGGACAACAGTGAGTTCGAAATCAAAATTTCAGAACAGTTTCAAAACTTGATGAGGATTTGCAAGCTAGGTAAGATATGTTTCTGTTTTTTTGTCCTATTCACAGGTTTTGAAACGACTTTTGATTGGAAAATAGATGAATTTCAAAGAAGAACAGCTCTTCCATTGACTGGATTTTGGTAGTGCATGGATTTTGAGAGAATGACTATTCAAGAAAACGTGAACTGAAGGCATTGTTGGCGAATTAATTTGTGTTGATTCTTATGACTTGAAACATGATTTTGATGATGGAGGATTTTAATGTTGAACGGCATAATTGATCGGGTGAAGCATATGCTTACCTCCCTTGGGAGAAATGTTGCCTATCAACAAGCTTTAACGTTAAATTCAGGTAGCACAATTTTTTAACGTCGTAACAATTATTCAATACACTCTGAATAATTGTGCAATTGTGGACCAGTGGTTAATAACAATTGTAGCCCCTTGCAGCTATAACTCTCCCAGGAACGTCAAACGACTCGCCTTTTCCAGCCAAGCCTATCAAACTCAAAGATAATCAAAATTGATTGAGGAAGCTATTAAAGAGTTTGATGGAACAGGCTAAACAGAGAGCGTAATAGGAAACAAACATTTGTTGAACTAGGAGAAAGTACTTCTCTTGCTTGTGAACCTCGACTTACAGACTTCGAAATTGACTTGTAGCTTTCCCTCTGAGGCAAAAATTATTACAATAATTCGTATTGGGTGTAGGAAAACATTGCAAACAACTTGCTGAACAATTGTACAGACACATAAATTATCTAGATGTTGAATAATTATTCATCTTGGCCAAAAAAATTACGTTAGAGGTGTTGAACAATTGTTTATGAGACGATATCTTCTGGCTTATTAAACTAAGTGTTTGTTCTCGTCCATCAGTTGAACAATTATTCGTCTTAGCCAAAAAAATTAAATAAGAAGCGTTGAACAATTGTACAGAGCATTTGCAAACAATTATTTGGGAGTTGAAAATTTAAAAATTATTATTTATACATAAAACAATTGTACCAATCCTAAGTATTTTAATGTTTGAACAATGAACACATAAATTGAGTCTATCATTCTCGGCCTCTCTTTGCCCCCTCCCCCACTGCAAGTTCACGTGAAGGCGGTCCCACACTGGCCTTCCAGGCTTTTGCCTGGTTCATTACATTTTCCAAAATTGCACTCTCTCTGCAACAGAAGACATGCAACTACCTTCCGCCTGGCACTCTCTCCCATTTGGAGGGTTCCTCAGCAATGCAAAATTTACAAGGGTTTCTTCATCATTGGTCAAGGCATTGGGGCCTCCTACTGTGACAATATTCGGCGAGCTCAGCCTGAAACTTGCCTTAATCAACCTTCTTTTCTTGGTTGTCCTTTGGCTCTTAACAATGTTGCCAATTTGGAGAGTTGGGAGAATAATTTCTGTCGCCTCCTCAATGCTTCCTTCCCCTGTTATCTTGTTCTCTGACTTGGTTGCCTCTTTTCTAGACCCCGCCTCGACGCTTGCATTTTCATCAGTCCTTGTTTCGTCCCTATCATTGGGTTTGTCTGAAGGAAACATATGAAAAAACAAACAATTATTCAAAAATAACAATAATAATTGTTCTAAAAAACAATCAACAATTATTCATCAGCGCGGATTCACCAGGAATGAGGTTAGAGGCATAAGGCTAATCCTCTTCAGTTTGACTAGGCTGCCGTCCTGAAACCCCATCTGATAATTGTTCAGTATCAACTGAAAAAATATTCCGTCAATTGAATAATTGTTCAGGATATATAGAATAATTGTACGTAGCAAGACAATATTTCTATTTACGTTAAACAATTATTCGCATACTTTGGATGGTTCGCATTCAACTGAACAAATATTCACACATGCATTCTACTTAATAATTATTCACAATCATCTAAATATTTGATCACAAAATAGTAAATGAATGTCCAGTAGAATAATTGTTCAAAATAGACTTAACATTTGTTCATAGTAGCAAAAGTCCCTAGTTAGGCATAATTACTAACAATAGATGCATATTCCCTTCTGGCCATTTGCCGATTTCTTCTTATTCTTATTACAAAATGTCACAATCCCTTCAAGCAATAACTCTCTGACGTGTCTTTCCCAGTTGAAGTTTCCAATGGCTTCAATATCCTTGACATACTTACTATAATATGTCATTTATTTTCATAGAATTCTTTGGAGCCAACATTGTGCTTATTGCTAGTAGCACATACAACCTTGCAAGCAACTTGTTGTCCCCTTTAAATTCTAGCGAGTCGGCTAGGGTGCAGACTGTTCTTTATTATGCACATGCAGAACAAAATCGTGGCCATTCAATTGGCCTCATTTTGATTCAATGATTGAGATTGACTAAGGGTAATTTTGATATCAGAAAACATTTTCAGCTCCCGCTCAAACTGAAATAAACCTCAAAATATTAACTTAAATTCACATCAAATTTAACTCTTTCACTCTCTTCATCAAATCTGATTCTCTCTCTCTCTCTCCCTCCCTCACACACACACACACACACACCCTCTCTCTTTTGCTCTTCTTTCTGCCATTGTTCTAAATTGTTGTTACAGAAAACAGCGAGTTCGAAATTGAAATTTCAGAACAGTTCCAAAACTTGATGAATATTTGCAATCTAGGTAAGATATGTTTCTGATTTTTTGTCCTGCTCACAGGTTTTGAAACGACTTTTGATTAGAAAATGGATGAATTTCAAAGAAGAACAGCTCTTCCATTGACTGGATTTTGGTAGTGCATGGATTTTGAGAGAATGATTATTCAAGAAAACGTGAACTAAAGGCATTGTTGGTGAATTAATTTGTGTTGATTCTTATGACTTGAAACATGATTTTGATGATGGAGGATTTTAATGTTGGACATTCTTTTGTTATTTTAGAAAAATTCATGTATATTTTGTCTCTCTCTCTCTCTCTCTCTCTCTCTCTCTCTCTTGTAATGCTTCAACACTTTGTAAGTAGAAGCAGACACAAGGGTGAAATGTCAATACATAAATAGTAATGTAAAATTGAGAAGAATAATTATTCTCGTTCGATTTAATAATTATTTTTAATAATTAAATAATTATTCTGCTCAATCTCAGTAGAAGCGCATACAAGGATTCATGACCTATAGGATTCATGTCCTATACGTTTCTGTTGATGCTCTAGAGGATCGGGTGTCAAATTTTGGAGGTGACAGTCATACGTTTACTATTATGTATATCTTACTTGTCATCGGAACATTTCTCGCACCAAAAAATTCTACAAAAATCAACCTCACACACAACGCAAAGTATTTGGAGGATGTAAGAAAAACCTCTAGTTACAACCAGGCAAGACATGTTGTCGAGTTTCTGAATGCAAAGGCAGCCTTCTTCGCAAAGAAAATAAAAAAGAAGCATGCCTCTTGTCCAGAGGGCAATTTGCACCTTCTGCTGGTAAGAATAATTATGCAGTAAAGCAATAATAATTATTCTTTCAATAAAACTTGTGTATTGTCCAACACAATTATTGAGAATAATAATTGTGAGGGGATAATAATTATTCAGTAGTGTATGGTCCTTTATGATACAAAAGTTGTAGTAAAAATGAAATGCAAAAGAATCATTCAAAGTTAGTTGAATTAAAATTGTGGAACATACAAAACATTGTCAAGAATAAGGTTGTCACTAAGATATACCATGCCTTGTGTGTAGCACTAACAGAATTTCCATTGGAAAGAATAATGGAATAATCGAAGATGGGAACACTAAATGCCAAGTAAGACAATGAATTACAAATATAATCAGTTGCACTAGAATCAACCACCTAACAAGTAGAACCAATTTCAGTAACAATACTTGCACCTACTACACCAGCGACATTATTAGCAAAATTTGCAGTAAGAATTGTTGTTGCAGTTTCACCATACCGTTGTTGCTCTTTTGATTGACCTTGTGCTGAATGCAATAAAGCCATAAGCTGCTGGCATAATGCCTGATTAAACACCACACTTGAATCTGAAGAAGAAGGCTTGCTAGTAGCTCCGTGTTCAACTAAATCAGAAAAATCATAATTTTGTTCAACCAATGCTCGGTTTGCAGAAGCATTAGTCTATCTTCTTCCTCTAAAAAAATTTGGTGGATAGCCATGGCATTTATAACATCTATCCACTATATGCCTTAACTATTGAGCATTTATACTGCTATGTTGAACAACCAGAACCACCAAATCTCCTATTTCCAACACTACTAGAATTTGCCACATTAGCACATCAATTGAAGTAGTTTACACTTAGCAAAACTTGGCTGTCACTACTTCCAACATAATTTGCAGCATATGTCAACTACCTTTAATGTTTAATAGTCATGCTAAAAGCATGTTTAGTTTTAGGCAAAGAAATCATGTGCAGTGTTTGACACTTAACACTAAAAAATTCATCATTCAACCTTTTTACAAATCCGATCATATAATTATCCTCGAAATATATAAGTTCCTATGAGAATGTCAATTCTTTCATGGCACGCAAGGTGGGACCGTTTGAAAACAATGGAGCAGCTCTTTCTAGACAAATCAGTACAGATCCAAAGCGTCTTATCTGCAAAAGAAGTGATGAAACTACTTTTCATGCGCTCAGGGGACTGTTTTTGGATGGCTGAAACATGGAAGAATTAATTAATACTAACAGCGAAATGGCAACAATTTTTTTAGGATGGATCTGCAAGGTCTTAGGTGGACTAGAACCTTTGTGGTAATTGGGAAGGGGAAGCTCCAGGTGGTTCTCCTTGGCCTTCAGGATCTGCAGTACCAGAAAGTGTAGATATTGAGGAATACAATTATACCGAGCATTCGATAAAAGACGATTTCGTTCCTATTCGATCTCGTAAAATCAAGAAGAATAAGGCACAAGCGACACGTACAATTTTGACAGTTTTCCAAGATGCTAGCATGCTTTGGTAATAGGTAATGAACATGTTTTTTCCTCTGATCATTGCATCAAGACCTTGTGGCCCTCCTTGTAGTATTTCTTCCTCTTTTAATAAAGTATGGAAGAACTACTCCTTTATACAAAAAATATTCAACAATTTTTAATATGTTAAAGTACCTATGACAATAAATTTTTATTATTATTTTTTATATCTCATATATATATATATATATATATATATATATAGAGGTATTTTAATAAATTTAAATTTTCAATATATATAAATCTATATATATATATATATATATTAAAGTTGAGGTTGAATCATTAGGAAGTGACATGTGGAATTTTACAAGCTTAGTTTTATCCTAATGATGCCAAGTAGCATTTTTAGTATTTATTACTTCATTGATTAATGTGTCCACATTAACTAATATCCATAATTAATCACCTCAACTATGGTGAAATTCAATTTATGAACTAATACATGAATTCAATAATCTCTCATTTATTTAGATTCAGGAGTTTTGTACATACAATGGATTCAGCCTATTAATTGTTATGATTACATACCCTTCTACATACAATGAATTCAATAGTATTAATTCAATATACAATTCTTAATTTTCCTAAAACACGAATTAAGAATGAGGTTAAATAAATATCTGAAGATAGACATTCATTTATTTTCCAGCATTAATGTATTCAGATACATTGCTGACATTCATTAGTAGATAAACACTAATCTAGAGTTGTTGTTCATGTATATATTGCTTAACAGAACTTAAAGCAATCTACTATTATCAATAGCTACTAAAATCTACCACATTACATAGCTAATAGACGTTTTTCACAAGGATTAGTTTGTTGTGTAAAGAGTGAATCACATATCTATTTACAAGGCATATGAAAAGGCTCAGACAAAATTAAATGAAGCACACTGATTGGTGGAACATTAGAGGTTCTGCCTGGATATATATCTGCAATTGATAAGGTAAATATCAGTATACAAGGAATTCTGATTTCTCTCCTAAAAAAACTGATACAACATGGGAAAAGGACAGATGCAGTATGTATTCTTGAATCAGTTGAATAAAGGAAAGCAGGATAAGAGAGTTTTGGTTCGTGTGGTCAGATTATGGAATACATACAACGCACAAAGACCTGAGGAAATGATGAGTATTGATTTCTTGATCTTGGATGAAAAGGTAAAGTAACATGTTATGTAATTTTTTATTGTTACTAATTACTGGATGATGTGTGTGTTGTGAACATCATTGAAAATAAATCCTTTATGTAATCTTATGTTTTCTGTAAGGTGAGGATGGATTGATGGATCATATTCTTGGATGTTTTCCATATTGCTATGAATAAGGAAATCTTTATTTTCAGAAATTCTTAAATGATTTGTTATGGTAAATCTGATAAAATTCATGATTTGTCACTGAGATATATCAGGGATAATTCAAATTTGAAGAAGTCCAAAAAACATTCATGCATGCTTGAATGTTTTGCTATTTGATCTAATCTTAGGTTTTCTGTAAGGTAATGGTGATTGATGGACTCTGAACATGAGAAAACTAAATTGACATGCCTTGGTTGCAGTTCATGATAACTGATAATCAAAATCTGGAAAAACGAAATTTTTATCAAGCAATCATTTTCATCCTAATGAGAAAAAATTAAAGTATGAACTTACTGGCAAATAGTAGGCATTAAACTTCAACCGTGTGCCACTTCTTTTTCTGCTTTTAATTGCTCTTGCTTAGGAGCGCATGAATCTCTTACCACTGTCACTGAAATAAAACAGCAGTAATTCAAATTCCAAAAACAGCAAAAAAGGTACATGTATGTTATAATGTTTAGCTATCTATTGTATTGAGCTGATTTTAAATTATTATTATAGGATAACATGAAGCACTGCACTATTAGAAGCAAGTTTATTCCTGAATATCTTGATTCTATAGAAGAAGGGAACTTCTACTTAATGAAGAATTTCACTGTGCAAAATCCAAAGCCACTTTATCGAGTCATAGATGAAGATCTACAGATATTGATTGATGGAAGTACTTATATCGAAGAAGTCATCAAGGATATACCAGATATTCCTCGGCATAGATTGAAATTCAAAACATTTGATGATATTGAAAAACGTGCTGGAGATTTAAGGGTTTTACTAGGTAACATTTGTCTATTGTATGAAGTAATAGTAATGCTAATTGATTTAGGAATTTACTAATCAATTATTTTCTGGAAATGCAGATGTCATAGGAGTGATTTCTGGAATATCACAGGTACAGGATCGAATAAGTAGAGGACACCATATCAGTTTACAATCACTGACAATTCAAGATCATAGGTAAGTCACATATGACAAATTTAGACTTTAAAAGTAGGAAAAAAACTAATACATCAGAAAACCATTGAAAAAAATGTGTTTTGTAGGAGAAAAACAAATCGTGGTTTTAACTTCAATGATTGTGAAAAAAGAAGACATGCAGGTGTCTATTGGAAGCAGTAGTGCGACCAGAATATATGTTAATTTGGACGATTATGAAGTATTCAACTTCCGCAAAATGTAAGTTCCAAAATATAAATATAGCCACAAAATAAGCTTTGTTCCCTTTTCTTAAAAGAATCCAAATTTTCAGGTGTCAAGAAAATGAAGCTATGGAAAGAGCTGTTGAAATAAATATGCCATCTGTTGTGCTAACAAGACAAAATTATGAGGCAAATAAGAAGACAGTGGCAGAATTAAATGAAATGATTGAAAATGGAGATGAGATGGTACGTTTGAAGGCTTTATGCAGATAAATTAAGAGAATTAGTTTTCAGACCATCTACATTTCACCTTACTTAATCTAATATATGTGAAGTTGTAATAACCAATCTGCTTTTGTTGCAGGACAAAACATACTATGTATTTGTTGATATTCTAGAGATTGATACTTACAATGGTTGGCGATACAGCTGCTGTACAAAATGCAGGCGCAAACTAAGAGTTTTTGAGAGCAAACTAATGTGCGATGGCTGCATCCGTATAGAAGAATTTCCTGGGATAAGGTAAAGCAAAATTAAATCCTGATTCCCTTTCAAACAATGGTATTATAAAGACTATGAGACATGGAAATTTACACCTTTAGAATTGTAGGTATCGTGTTGAGGTATTGGTTGGGGACCATACCGGTCAGAGTAGGTTTGTTCTGTTTGATAAAGATGTGGAAAAATATGTCCAGATTCAGGCTGTACAACTTGCTGGAATTGTTGCAGAGGTATTGTCATAATTATAATTAAACTATCTGCTGTCATGCATTTCTATCATTAATTTACAACTATTTTTTGTCTGAAAACAGGAAAATATTGATGATCCTATTCCAGGACCGCTGACAAAGTTGATAGGGACAAAAATAATATGCCAGGTGAAATTTAATGAACAGAGTCGAGGTACATTACGAGAGACATTTACAGTGAACCGTACATATGAGGTTTCTGAGATAGTAGAAGAACAGAATCAACTAGATAAGGTCAGTGTTGCCATAATTTCAAAGCAATATTCAAACAATGTATCACAAGAAAACATCTCATGCAGGACCAACAAGTTTTAACAGAAAAAAGACAAATTGGAAGTGCATCTACAGGAGAAGCAGAAGCAGTGATTCTTACACCTGCATTGCAACAGGAGAAAAGAAGAAAGAGCAATGCTGAAAGAAGCAAAGAAACTGAAGAAAAAAACAGCAAAAAGAAGAAATTAGTTCCACCCAATTAAAAATGAATGTTATTTATACTACAGTCTCAGCATGTAACAGACAATATTACTTAATAGTGTTTGTTTAACATAATTATAGAATCCAAACCATGTAGTTATGAAATACATTAAGATGTTTTTTGAAAGTTTTTCCAGTTTAATGAAATCGTGATGCAATAAAATCACAACCCAGCTGTGTATATAAGTTGTTATTTCCATTTCAGATAAATAACTAACACAATTTGATAATTTGCAGAACTGTTACAGTTAAGGAAGCAAAATACAAATTTGATACCAGTTATCAAATATTTAGACCAGAAATGTGTCAAATAATTACTCATAACTACAACTATATATGTATTAATTAAAGGCTCATGACCAAACCAATTCTACAACCCAAAGACAATATACTATAAAACACCTAACAAAATATATGAAATTAACTTTTACATACAATTAATGGTCTTGAATTTATCTTAAATGTAATATGTAAATAACTAATGATTTAAATTTTGACAAAAGTTAATTTATGTTAAAATACATGAAACTACTAATTACCTATTGGATTAATCAAAAGATAAACTCTAATCCATTACATACTATACTAAAGTTATTCAATAAGTTTATGCAATTTATAAATTTGTATAAGTTATTATTAATATTGAAAACACAAATACATGAACTTAATAAAATCTCTTCATTATTTTAGATGTACAAAATACCAGTCATCTCAAATATCAATCCCAATCATTTAATTTTGAAAAAAATATCGAAACAATTAAACATGACTTTGCCTATATATGTATTAATTATAGTCTCATGACTATTCAAATTATATTAGCCAAAGACAATGTACTATAAAACACCTAAGACATTACATTTAATTGTTTCAGATTTACAACACCTTAGCCATTTCAAATACCAATTGCAACCGTTTAATTTACAAAATATACCCAAACAATAACTCTTTACTTTGACAATATATCTATTAATTAAAGGCTCATGGCTATTCAAATTCTATTACCCGGAGACAATGTACTATATCAAGGGTCACTTAAATGACAACAAAAAAACATAATGATTTAATTTGCTTTTAATACTTACATTCCTCACATTCATTAGTAGATACACACTAATCCACAAATCATTGCTCATGTATATATAGCAAAAACAAATGACTTAATGCAATTTACTATTATCAATGGCTATTAAAATCTACCACGAGTACATAGCTAATAGACGTTTTCCACAAGGATTGGTTAGTCGTGTAAGTGTGGGAATCACATATCCGTTCAAAGGGCATATGAAAAGGCTAAGATGAAATTAAATGAAGCACACTCTGATTGGTGAAACATTAGAGGTTGAGACTGGATATGTATCTGCAAATGATAAGGTAAATATCAGTATACATGAAATTCTGACGACATATTAAAACTGGTTTGAAATAAAATTCCTATAAACTAAACTAACCATTAATTCATGGCTACTGATGGTTAAGATTCTATAGGCCAAAGACAGTGTACTATAAAACATCTAACAAATCATATCTTATTGCTTCAGTTGGTCAATAATTCAGAACATTGGAGAAAATACTACAATGGAAGCAGCAGAAAGTACTCTCAGAAATCATCAACTACAAATACTTAAAAAAGGTGAGGTCAACATTATGCTTCAAATCTTTCTAATTTACATAAATATGCAGCTTTGGAAATCCTAATACATCAAAATACATCACTGCAGAACAAGCAAGGCAGAAGAGAAAAGACCGCATGAACATTATTCAGAAAAAAAAGATTAAAAAAAACCCAATTGCAGACTATACAGAAGATCAAAGAAGGATTGGTAATCATCTTTCATTTCCTGCATACATTGTTTGAGCTGTAATAATTCCAAATTAAATAATAAACATTACATTATATTTACAGAAAGCAAGAGAAAAAGAACAGCACGCATGTCAATTCTCAAAAATAAAAGACAGATACAAATATCAAAAGAAACAATGTGAGTATTTCGGATCTGTCATATATATATTAGAATAAATGAATATTGTATAATCACAATTATTTTAAATAACTACTAATGGTAATTCTATAAACAAACGATCAAGAAGAACAACCAATAACCGAAACACAAAGAAAACAGAATCAAAGTTGCAAATGCAGGGTAATTTTTGACCTTTTTTTCTTGTTTTTCCCTCAGTAATAAATCGCACAAAAAAATGTGTACTTATGCATAGTTTTACTTTCCAGATCATTTCACTAACAGTGAATCTTACTACGGCCCTCCTGGATATGAATGTAAATATTGCAGAGCAGTTTTTTGGGATGAAGAAAAACTGAAGAAACATTCTAATAAAATTTATCCAAAATATAAACTGTGTTGTAAACAGGGGAAAATTACATTACCAGCAATCAAAAACCCTCCTGAACCACTAAACAGCTTACTAAGACCAAATGAATCCCAGGAATCATCTACATTTTTAGAAAACATTCGAGCATATAACTCGATGTTTTCTATGACATCAATGGGTGCAAGAGTAGACAATTCGATCAACAACAACACAAACGACCTTATATTTACGTAATCAATGGTGCAAATTATCACGAGATTGGTTCATTGATTCCTATGAGAAATGACAAAGCACACTTCATTCGACTTTACTTTCATGATACAAAAAATGAAGTGCAAAAATAGAATTGAAGTCTGTGAATCAAGGGAAACGAAACCACAATTTGAAGCCAGTAATCATTCAGGAATTGATTTCTATGCTTAATGTACATAATGAATTGGTTAAAGTATTCAGAATGGCGCATGACAAATTTAATTCTGGTGAGTTATGTGATTTTAAAATCGACCTACACCATAGCGAGAAGAGCTACCGAAAGACAATATGAAATGGCTTCGACGAAATGAAATAGAGACTTTGGTAGTTGGAGATATTGACCAGCATACAAGAGAGAGAGATATTATAATTGAAATGAAATGTGGAAACCTCCAAAGAATCAGTTTCTTGCATCCTTCTTATATGGCTCTGCAATATCCATTATTGTTTCCCTATGGTGAAGATGGATACCATCTTAACATTCCATATGTCAGAAACAGAGGCGGAAAAAGCACTAAGCGAAAGAATGTAACAATGAGAGAATATTATGCATATTTAACACGGTATAGAAGAAGCGGAAGGAATGACGTTACTTCTTTCAGTGCATTATTTCAACAATTTTCCGGTTGATGCATATATCGCAATTGAGCAGTCAAGACTGAAATGGATATCTGATAATCAAGGTTCTTTACGTACTGATTTATACAGAAATCTATATGATGCTGTAGAACGAGGTGACAATGATTGCACAAAAATAGGCAGGAGAACAATATTGCCATCATCTTTTACAGGTGGACCTCGATATATGGCTCAAAATTATCAGGATGCTATGGCAATCTGCAGGTTTTATGGCAATCCAGATTTCTTTATGACATTCACTGCTAACCCTAATTGGAGAGAAGTCCATGACATGCTTGCTGAAATACCAGCACAAAAACCAGATAACAGGCCAGATATTGTTGCTAGGGTTTTCAAAATGAAACTCGATGAGATGATTAATGACATTATAAAGCTGGAAATTTTTGGAAAAGTACAGACAGGTATGTAATATACACTCATATGCATAGAATTAAATAATTATTTACATTTCACCAAAAATTATATTATGAATGATATTGTTTCATAATTACGATTGTATACTACTGTTGAATTCCAAAAGCGTGGGACTGCCACATTCTCATATTATTATCTGGTTGCATGAATCCCTGTAAGAATCAAAGTCATCGAAGACATTGATGAAATTATAAGCGTGAAATACCCAGACAAAGAAAAAAGATCCAATTGCATATGAAGTCATTGCTAAGTTTATGATGCATGGACCATGTGGATTTGGATATGAAAAATCTCCTTGCATGGTAGAAGGTACAGTGTAGATTATTGTTATATGTGGAAATAAATGACTCAATATTTCTCAACCATTAATCTAACTAATTATCTAATTTAAATTTTCAGGAAGATGTTCTAAACACTTCCCAAAACAAGCTACAGACAAATGACATCTCGTTGATGAGAATGGATTCTTCATATACAAAAGAAGAGAGCAAGCGATTTCGTTGAAAAAAAGTGGTATGCGGCTTGACAATCGTTTTGTTGTGCCATACAATCGGTATTTATTGGTCAAATTTCAAGGTCATATCAATATTGAGGCATGTAATAAATCAAGAGCTATTAAATATCTATTCAAGTATGTGAATAAAGGACCAGATCGTATGACAGTGGTGCTTGAAAGCAGACTAATGTCATTAAAAATGCTCGATCTTTGATGAAAATATTGAGATAGATGAAATTAAAATGTTTTTGGATTGTAGATATATTTCGAGCATGTGAGGCCTGTTGGAGAATATTCGAATTTGATATTCATTTCAGAATTCCAGCAGTTGAAAGACTGGGATACCATTTAGAAAATGAGCAAAATGTTATTTTCAATGACCACTCTCATCTACCACAGATTACTCAGAATGAACGGGTTAAAAAAACAATGTTCACCGAATGGATGCGGAAAAAACACGGAAGATGCAGAGGCAAGAGAACTTACTTATGCGAGAATTTCCTCAAAAGTATACATGGAAATCAAAAGAGAAAGAGTGGAAAAAAAGAAAAGCAAAAAAATCCATTGGTCGCATGACATTTGCTCATCCAATATCAGGAGAGAGATACTATATGAGAATGCTGTTGAACTATGTACATGGTGTCACTTCATATGCAGAAATCAGAACTTATAATGGCCAGTTATATCCTTCATTTAAAGCAGCATGCTATGCAAGAGGCCTTTTACAAGAAGATAAAGAATGGCATGACACTATAGATGAAGCTGCGCAATGGGCAACAGGATCTCAACTCAGAGATTTATTTGTAACAATACTACTTTTTTGCAATTTGACAGATGTCAAAAATTTCTGGGAATCCAATTCAAAGAAACTTGGAGAGGATATTTTATACAAACAAAGGAAAATTCTGAAGTTTCCAAAGCTAACATTGTCAGATCAGCAAATGGAAACTTATACATTAATGGAGATAGAACGATTGCTGCTGCGTTATGGAATGTCATTAGAAGATTTTCCGGGAATGCCTATTTTAAATAGAGAAATTCTGAATGATATACAGAATCGGTCTATACTTGAAGAAGTATTGTATGATGTGGATATGTTACAAAAAGAACATAATGCCATGATCTTAAACTTGACTTCGAGCGGAAAAAATGTATGCGACAAAGTTCTAGAAGTCGTGAACAACAACAATGGCAAATTATTCTTTTTTGTATGGTTATGGTGGTACAGGGAAAGACATTCCTTTACAACACCATAATAAACAAACTTAGATCGGAGTCAAAAATTGTACTAGCGATGGCATCTTCGAGTAACATTTTATCTACACATTAATTAATTGCATTCTTAATTACATAATAAATTACGAGACCTAAAGAGGGAAAATTGCGGGTATTGCAGACATTACGCTACGGTGGAAGAAACGACACTACGATCGATTCAAAATTCCGTTAATGACATCCGAAGAAACAACTTGCTCAATCAAAGCAAATTCTCAATTAAATTTGAGTTAATTAAGAAGTCTGTATTAATAATATGGGATGAAGCTCCAATGAGTTCTAGATATGTCTTTGAAACAGTTGACTGAACTTTGAAAGACATATTGGATGATTCAGACAACTTCAACAAAGACAGACCTTTTGGTGGGAAAACAATATTATTAGGAGGGGACTTCAGACAAATCCTACCGAGTAGTTCCAAAAAGGTCGTCGAGCGGATATTGTGCATAGTTCATTGAACCAATCACCATTGTGAAAAAATTGTGAAGTTATGGTGCTTACACAAAACATGAGACTGCAGCATAATACTTATTCCACAACCAGTGAGAAAGAAGCAATCATTGAATTTGCAAATTGGATCTTGAAAATAGGAAATGGCATTGAAGAAGCAAAATGCAGAGGAGATGAAACAGAAGCTACATGGATAAAAATCCCAGACAGATTTATTATTGAGCACAATGAAGACCCAATCAAGAGTATTTTTGATGCTACATATCCAAATTTCAATGACCAAATGGCAGATACTGCATACATTACGAATAGAGCAATTTCGACTCCTAGAAATGAAGTTGTTGACCAAATCAATGCTTATGCACTTCAACAAATACCGAGAGAACCAGTCGAGAATACATTAGTGCGAGCAGGGATTGATAAAGCATCAAGCAAATATATATGGTGAACAAATACTTTATCCTGTAGAATTTCTAAACAGTCTCAAATTGCCAGGTATTCCAGATCATAAACTACAATTAAAAGTTGGAGTTCCTGTTATGCTTCTCAGAAACATCAATCCAACAAAAGGAATGTGCAATGGGACACGCCTGATCATTACACAAACAGGGAGCAAGAGTTATTGAAGCAAAAAATAATCTCCGGATCTCACATAGGTGAAAAGGTGCAGCTACCAAGAATAGATTTGAGCTCAGCAGATGCAAAATTGCCATTTACATTCATAAGAAGGCAATTCCCAGTCAAAGTTTGCTATGCAATGACAATTAACAAAAGCCAAGGACAAACACTAGCACAGGTTGGCTTATTTTTGCCAAAACCTGTTTTCAGTCATGGTCAATTATATGTGGCTCTTTCTAGACTAAAAGATCCACAAGGGTTAAAAGTTTTGATCCTTGAAGACGATCCAGCCTTCAGAAATTACACAAAGAATATTGTGTATGAAGAAATATTCTACAATCTAGCAACTGTAAGTTCCTTCCAATTACCTATGATTATTACAATATATATAATTTACAAACAATGTGTTTTTTTTAACAGCAATATCATATGAATCAGCAATGAGGGCACCACCTTTGACTGCATAAAACAAATGTCTTCCACAACAAAAATAACAACAGGTACTCTGAAAAATCATACACAAAGAATATTGTGTACGAAGAAATATTCTACAGTCTAGCAACTGCAAGATCCTTCCAATTACCTATGATTATTACAATATATATAATTTACAAACAACGTGTTTTTTTTTACAGCAATATCACATGAATTAGCAATGAGGGAAGCACCTTTGACTCCATAAAACAAATGTCTTGCAGATCAAAAACAACAACAGGTACTTTCAAAAATCATGATTTCAATTCAAGAAATTAAAGAAAACTACATAAAAAATAATTTTTCCAAACAAAAAACATGACTACTTACATTCAAATTTTATTTCTCAAAAGCAATGTAGTATAAAACATCTAAAAAAATTACATTTAATTATTTTAGGCTGATCAATAATTAGAACATTGCAGATGATTGCAGAAAAAGTAGTCCAGAAGACAAAACACCACTGTACAGAAGATCAAACAAGGATATATGAGGAAGTTATATTTCATGTAAAGACTATTCGTTTCATAATGAACAATATCAAATTCATTACCCAACATGATGTTGCAACATTTTTTTCAAGTTTTTCATCCCAGTCTAAATTCAATAAATACCATGTGTGAATCCCAATCAAGCATGAACACTTTAATACAATCTGAATTTCATTTTCAATTAATTCATTTTAATCTGCCACTGTCTTCTTATTTGCCTTATAAATTGTCCTGTAATCAACCATACACAATAGCTAATTAACATTCTCCAAAACATTAGCTCTGCTCAGTTATTCATTTAAAGGGAATATGAAAAAGCCTAATAATCTACACGCCAATCTATCATATTTTTCGATAAATAAAAAACATAGAGATTAGTTAATTTGCTTTTCAAACTTATGTCAACAATATGAAACCCAAATTTTGGATTAATTATGTAATGTATGTATCTGCCAATGGAATTCATTCCCAGTTGTTTACTTTTTGTTTTGCAGAAGCATAAAAAATGACAACGTCATTCTTAACTACTTAATTGTCTTTTGAGGCTTCATTTGTCAATGTTTTTCATTGAAAGTCAAAGTTTCCTATACTGTTTTTTAGCATTAAATAGTGATTACTTTTATTTCCTACCTAACTTAGTATGTTCAATTGTTTATTTTGATCGTATAGCAAGAAGCCAAGGAGTTCCCGATAAGTATTATTTCTTAAACTCGATACAACATCAGTTTGAAGGGACAGATGCAGTATGTATTCTTGAATCAGTTGAATAAAGGAGTATTTATTTCATGATTAATTACTGGATGATATGTCTGTTATGAACATGATTCAAAATCAATTCTTTATGTAATGTTAAGTTTTCTGAAAAGTGGTGATGTTGGACGGATTCTCAACATCAGCAATATTAATTTCATTTGAACAAATAACAACCTCCACCTAATCTTTATGAATAATTTAAAATTATACAAAACTTTAAACCCATTCAATCTATATCATTTTGAATTACATGTTAACTTTTCTAGAAAGTGGTGATGATGGACGGATCCTCAACATCAGCAATATTAATTTCATTTGAACAAATAACAACCTCCACCTAATCTTTATGAACAATTTAAAATTATACAAAACTTTAAATCTATTCAATCTATATAATTTTGAATTACACATCCTCACATTAACATCTGTTTTGATTAAACAAATTGAAATAAGCGTAGCTTTTTGATAAGTTTGATTGTTAATTAGAATATTCAATTCCATACAATTCCAACATAAAAAAAAATGGCAACATAACAATCACTCCTTAAATTTCAGACACTTAAAACAAATCATAAAATTCAGACTATGACTGAAACAAAAGTAACATAGCATTTCATTCAAAATACAAGAAACATCCCTAGCACAATACTATTCCAGCATTGACTACTTCGCAGTGTTCGAACTTGAAACACCCTCAAAACGTGATCTCTTAACTTTCAAAGCAGATGAACCAGAAGATCTACGATATATGTCAACAATTTGCATTCCATCAGCAGCACTTGAAAAAACAGTAACAAATTTCTTATGATAATAGAGACAAATCATTGTTTTTCGAATATCCAAACTAACTTCAAAGACTGCTTTCCATCATACTCTTTGAATAAATTAGGATGAATTCCCAAAACAGAGTGAGATTCCACTACTGCAACTACTAAAGGTTCATAAAACTTCACAAAAGACTGCATCTTCCTCTCGGTCTCTCCAATGACTAAGAATTCCTCGCTCAAAATCAAAATACTTAAAGGGAATTCCATCTCTATATCATCGACGAACCCATGGATGAGTTTCACTCCACCAATTACAATTCAAATCGGAGCAATATTAAGAGGGAACAGAAGGAGGAATGAAAATTTCCAAAAAACTCGAGAAATTCTGCAGGGAACCAGATCTTAAGACCATTCTCACCCTATCGAGCGTTTATCGGGAATACGATGAATGAGTCTTACCATCCCGCAACTCAGCGAGTTAAGCAAAACCGACTCGAAATAAAGCGGATGAAACTCGAGGCCTTCCTATTAATCGATACTTACAGTCGAAACTATGGTAAGAGTCCATTTTAACTGTGACAAACTAATACTCAAACATTGAAAACTACTACTATATATAAAATCATAAAAATAAGCCGAACCCAGAATAGGAAAAAAACAACTTATCTAATCACATAAATAAAATGAACCTAGACTACAAATTGCTTTTAAAATACATGAACACAATAAATGAGAACAACCTTTCAACTCTTACGCAGAATACAGGAAAAAAATCCCAATACATGAACACAATTAATGAAATAAACGCTTCAATTCTTCAAGAAACGTTTCAATTCTTCAAAATTACCACAAAGTGCTTTCCATTACAATACAAAGAACATACGAAAAAAAAAAGGTAACGTATTCAACAAAAAAATAAAAACAGTTACACGCTTAAAAACCCACTGCAAAAACAACAATAAATTGAAAAGAAAAGAAATCTTCAAATAAACATACCTCAGAACAACGCATCTTCAAAATCAGAATCTACACCTTCGAAACCCATATAAACTCAAGCAAAGAAACAACATTCTGGAATTTTCCAACAAGAACACCGACCCAAAAGAAAAAATTAAAAAACTTACAAAGACAGAAACCACAACTCTTCGTTCAACAAAATACAAAATGAAACTATTATAGTCAAATGTCCAGATTCAATGAATCTGGAACAATGGGCCTCCACCAAAGACAAGAGAAACAAAATAGAAGCCCAAACACAAATTAAAAAAAAGCCCACCAACTTCACAGAAAACAACCAACCATTCCTACTCCTTCGAACATAAACACGCAAAACAAAATTACCATCTGCATCATCAAAATTCTCTTCCTACAAACCCTACCGAAAACAAAGTCAGCTCTTGAAATATCTCCCACTCAAATCTTACGCACACAAGACAGGTATGTAAAACAATCAATTCCCAAAAAAAAACACATTCGTTTATCATCATCTATTCTATTATTTTTAAAGAAATCACACCTCGCCAAAATTCAATACAATAATCCATAATCATATATACCATAATAATGTAATTGCAAACCCACAACCACAACACAATCTTAGAAGAATTTCAGTTTTTTTAGAGAACTTAAATTCCATCCCACGATGATTATGTACTACTGTGCATCTCTCTGCTATAATTTGCTCTCTGCATTTCATCTATTAAATTCCATTCATGTTGATTATGTATGTAATCATGTCATCTCTTGTTATAATTTGCTCTCTCGCATTTCACCTACGCTTAAAACTTAAAAAATAGACCCAATGAGTGCAAGATATAAATTCGGATAAGCATAATTCACTTAAAATATAGAAATTGCCTGTTTTCTTAAATATAGCTTACATGTAATTACGGTACAATGTAGTGTTAAATGTCATAAAGCGCAAATGATCAAAAAATAATTAGGTTTCTCCTATCTCTATGTATACGAGATATCATCGAGTCCTCAAATGATCATAGAATAAATATCTCGCTACATTAATTCCACAATCTAATTAAAAACATTTTACCAAGTCTCATAATAATAACAATTTCATCATCAGTAACACGAGTGTCATAGTCTTTCTTATTTCAACCCAAAAGCGAAACTTAAATTCCATGATTTAACATAATGAAAACATGAATCCATGTAGCAAAAAAGCGAAGTGAAAAAAAATGAGCATGAGTAGATAAAAAGAGAGACACATCAACTGCCACCATATGCTTCTATTTGGCTAGACCATGCTAAAGTTGATTTAGTCTTCCTTCAAGATAAACTTCTGAAATAGCAGTAAACATGGAGTTAAACAACAAATACAAATAATTATCAGCCTAAGATACTGTAATTCTATGAATATTACAAAATCAACTAAGACAAGTCAACTTACTTTAATAATTCCATAATTGATATAAGTCACACTTAATTGTATAATAAAACCAAAAGGAAAAGAGGCCAAGATTACAGTAACTGTATATAGAAAAATATTCCAATCCCAAGCATCTGTAGAATTAAGTGTGCATCCAAGACAACAATAGAAAATAGAAAACTTATTTATTTCAATGATAGTTATCTGAAAACATAAATCATGTTGAAGATTCTGAAAACAGCATATTACTCCATAAAATGATTATACTTCATATATATATTCATCTAACTGAAATGGACAATAATTTTGAGTAATTCACTCTGCTTATATGATTCCACTACTGAACACAAATTACAAAATCTCCCAGAATGTCAATCTATGATCAGTATAGATTTCTGCTCCACATTCAAGATGACAATGACCTCATCTCAATGGTAATTATTCTTCTCAAACTACAATTTCATATATGTATTAAACAACCTCAACCAACTGTTGAAAATAACCATTGCTATACTTTCAGCCTCTTCCAGCATCATTCACAGAATACAGAAGCAACAAAATACCAAAAGCTTTTTTCCTCATCAACACAAGTGGAAACTACTGGGAAGTTATACTAATGAAAAAAAACAACAAATATTTCCTATATCATGGTTGGAAAAAATTCGTCCATGACAATGAAGTATCTAAAGGAGATTTCATAGCATTTGAAGCTTATGATGATGATGAAAGATGATGATGAAACTTACCACATCTACCATTATGGAGCAAACATGCTGGAAAAAAGAGTTCCATACAAACCAATGCACACCAGCTTCTGCTCAACAGAATCATTCTCTGAATCTCCTCTGCCACAACAAACAGAATTCCAAAGAATCAAGCAAACTCAAATGGAAACAAGCAAACCAAAAAGAAGAAGAAATGAAGTAGAACTTCTGGAAGACGAATTGACACCAAAAGAAAAAATAAAGCCAATGACAACTGCAGCAGCTATAGCAGCAAGAACAAGAGCACAAAGTTCTTCAAAAAACAAAGGGAAGCAACATGAAGTGCATTCACTCACAACAAAATCAGCTAAAGGAATACATATCAAAGACCATGAAGCATCAGTGGACAAAAAGAAAGAAGACAGAAAAGGCAAAGCCAAAGAAAAACTGGAACAATCACCAACACAATCAATAGAATCAGAAAGTTGCAATGAAGACATCCCAACAATCATAATATGTGGAGTGCCAGCAGTCAGAGTCATACCTAGAGGAGTGACAGTAAGCAGATGTCTGCAAAATGCTTCAAAAATAGAAATTTCACTAACTATTAGAATAGACATGGAACTCCCTTTAACTATTTTTATTATGAATGACTTCAAATGAAACTCATCCTTTGGTTTCATCCTAACATAACTATTTCTCTCATAGATTATTATTATTTGATGCATTGAATGAACTATTCTAATGATAGCTCCTTTTGTAGCAGAATCAATATCTTTAATAATATTCATGACAACCAATTCACACAATAAACTTCAAATTAGATTAATCCTATTATAAATATTTATAATATCTAATTTAGTAATTCCAAAACTACCTTATATAGATTTTCAATAAATTATAATACAACCTACTGAGATATGACATTTCAAAATTGTTAATTTGCATAATAATTATTTTTAATATTAACAAAATAATAATTAAACAAAAAATAATAATTTCTATTAACATTGAATAAAATTAAAAAACAAAACAATTCTCAAAACACGCTACATTCCTCACATCAATCAAATAATGAGAAATTCAATACAAATGTAATAAAGGAAAAAATTCTTTAAAAAACAAAAAAAAAATTTAAAAACCCGCGCAACGCGCGGGCACCATAACTAGTACCCTTATTATTTTAGAGTTATTGGTCACCATCGAAACTAACTGATTCCAAGTGTAATCTTTTCTCTTAGATTAAAAAAAATAATAATTATGACACTAACATCAAGGCAATATCTCATTTAAACAAACTAACTGTTGATAATGAGTAGTCTTTTTTGGTAGATTTAAAAATATTAATCATGACACCAACATCAAGGGAATATCTCATCTAAACAAATTAGATGCAGTGCTTACGCTTTCCTTTATCTCTTTTGTAATAGTGTTATAAAACAAAGACTCTTTAAAACTCTCCACTATGGAGATCAAATTACTGTTATTTAAATAAAAAAAACACCTTTTTATAACTGTAAAGGGAAATTTACGAAGCTGAGGGGACTTAAAGGCCTGACCTCAGGTATCCTTTCAAGAATGGAACCCAGGTGAAAACTACCTATTCAAGCTGAGGGGACTTAATGGCGCAATAAAGTGCGCCCTTCCTTTCCCTGCGAACAATGAATCATAATATTTCCATAGCACACATGAACTAGTAAAATTAATTAATTACTACTAGGAGGTTCCGCCAAAGAAAACCTAGTAATCTAATCCGCCAAGTAAGATTTGACCATACATGCTGCGCATCCGTGATATGCTTAGAATACACATTATATGATATTGTTTCGGTTTCAAAATATAAAATGTTATGATAATTTTTTCTCTTCTTAAAATATTTAATATTTTTTAAATTTTAAAGATTATTTTTTAAAAACAAGATATAATAAAAAAATATACATTATTTACTTCTTCCTGAATTTATGTAAAAAATTAAAATATTTTATATTTTAAAATGAAAAAAATATGAAACAATTGCTATAAATTCCTGAAGAAACCAGAAAAAAGACATCTATTGCAATACTTTTTAGTTGATCAGAATGAATAGTTTCATGAAATATAGATAAAGAATGACTCTCTTTGCTTGCTTATATGTAGACGATAATGTTACCAACGCGTAATTCGAGTCTTGCTTCTTATTTTCAAAGTCAACGAAATGGTAGGGACAAATTTTTAAAGTGTAGCGATCTGAAAGTCAAACTAAACATATTAATTGACTCCTGAAGTTAAGGAAATTTCAAAAGTCAGCTGTAAGATTGCATTCAATACTATTTTGAAGATTCACTTTTAGTGTACCTACCATTTTCTCGACAGCTAAGATCCATCTAGCTGATGACTTTCAAAACCCTAATCTCTTTTGACGAATAAAATAATTCACAGTTCGTAGTTCATCAATCCAAATTGAAAGTTTATTTTTTATACAAAATTAGTATAAAATTAGATATTTAGTTTGGAATAAAAAGATTAATAGCTAACTTAGATTGATTTTCAATTTAAATTTTTTCTTGCTTTTTTATTTTGAGCTTCCTTTATTTTCTAACAAAAATTATTTTTACGTTTCTCAATATAACTCAATTCAAGAAAAAACTCAATCCAATCTCACCCTTAACATTTTTACCTGTGTGAATGCATTCATTTATATTTATATAAATAAGATAGCTGCCTTCAGCATTGAGCCAAACACCTGTGGAGTCGGTTCGAAGAACATGTCAGGCAAACCCATTCTTGCCCTTCTTTTCTTCCTCCTATTTTCAGCTCAGTTTCGCTCTACTATATCTTCAAGAAGCTTACAAACTTGTAAGTCCTTCTCCAACTAATGTTGTGAAAGTTATTGCTCTGGCAACATATATAGTCCCGATTTGAACTCAAAATATTTGGTGATTTCTTATAATTTAAATGCACTAAAACTTTGTTCTGAAATGGATCTTCTAGATTTGTTTCTCTTCTTCTTTTTTTTTTTTTTTTCTTGTTATCTGATCAGCGTTTGCAGATGATGGGAGGTATCCTTTGGAGGAAAAACCAGTCACTCCCCCGGGCATGCCAGACCAGGGTCCCTTTCATGGACCTTTATCACGCCAGAACCCATTTTGCAAATCATGTTTGCCTAGAAGAAAGAGAAAGCCACCGAACCCACGTCGTCCATGATAATCCAAGGAGGCAATATTATTGTGTAGAGACATGTTTGCAGATGACGTTCCACGGTAATAAGCTCAAAAGTTTCTATAACTGAGTGTTTTAAAGTGAAATTTGGGAGGTTATGAAACTCAATGGACAAGATTTCTTGAATCTGATTTCATTTGGTTTGGTTAATCATAGGAGGGATTCGGATTCCTAGCAAATCATTGCTAACTCTTTCGTTCTGTTCCCTTTTTGATGAATAAGATGTTATCCATTCATGTCAAAAGCTCTGACTATCACGGCTGTAGGAGGGGTGGGTTGACCCAACTAATGGTAACTTATGGCTATCGACCGTCCTATTACGAAATTCTGTATGAATCCTCTATAATATTTTTTTTACAGAATTTTTTATTTAGAAATTTAAAATTATAAAAATAAATTATAAATTAAAATAATCTGTAGTGGGAAATGTTATACAAAATATTGTAGAAGATGTTTTAGGGGATGGAGAGTGTATGAAATCTTAGGGTTGAAACCGATTTTCATTTTTTCTGATTCCTATACTTCATTTACGTACTTTCATCATCGAGTAGATTTGACCTCCCAACCTCCGACGGTGTACTTTTGCTCATTATATGTACGATTGAAATATGTTCTAAGTCTCTAGTGTTAAGATTGGTAAAGACGTATATAATGCATGACCTGCCGCTTTCATGTTGAATATTGTGAAGGCAAAAGAAAGAAAATTAAAGTCAACACCACTAACGAATAAAACGTACGCGGAGTTAGAGGCCCCACCGTCCAACAATTTTGAAAGATAAAAAAAGGAGCTACATATAATTTTAAATTTAATTATATATAATTAAAAAATTAAATTATTTTTAACTTCTTTCTTTCCAATCTCTTCTTTTTCATTTTCTCTCTACAATTTCATTAAAATTAATGAGAATTGCATTAGATATGATTATACAATATAATGAGCAGTAAATTTACATTAGACTTCCTCAATTTTAAGATAAAAAATCTTAAAAAATAAAAAACTTTAAAAAATTTAATTCTAAATGAGTTCCGCCAAACATGGTGGAACTTTTGCAGAGTTCCACCTTGGGGGGGAAATTGCTGTGAAAATTACGCCAAACGTGGTAGAACTTTTTTAGAATGTTAAAAAATTTTTAAATTTTGACATTTTTGTTTCAAAATTAAGAAAATTTGGTGTAAATTTACTACTTATTACATTGTATAATCTGATCTAATGTGATACTCATTAATTTTAGTAAAATTATAGAGAGAGAACGAGAGAGAAGAGGTGAGATAGAGAGAGAAAGTAGTTGAAAATATTTAATTTTTAGATTGTATATAGTAATGATTTTTCGAGGCCTTATTTTCTTTCAAAAAATGTATAAAGATTTTTTAAAAAAAAATTAAACTTTAACTCGTCATAAAACTAATTCGTAATGTTTAGATGTCCATATATGTTATCTAGAGAAAACTAAGCTCTTAAAATAGGAAAAATCTCTGAAAATACCAAAAACTACTTGCTAACCTCCATTCTTTACTTTTAATTTTTTTTACACTCGTCAACTAATTTTATGGTATCGATTAATAAAACGTTACCACCTACACAGTAGTTTTTGACGGGATTTTGTACATGCAATCATGCCAAATTTTGGAGGGACAAATCAATTAGAACGAGGCATTTCCTAAAAGGGCAGAAGTTAGAATTAATAACTTCCATTATGTAAGCCACAAAGGAGCGAGGAAGTGTTGGAATAGGGGTGGGGCGTTATTTTTAGGGGGAATGTTTTGTTTTTCTGATTTGCCTCCCCAAAATGTGGCAGAAGAGATGCACTCATGTTTGTGCTGTTTTGTTAGTGATACCATTAGATGTAATTATAATTGCAGAGCGCATGATCAATATTCACTGATTAAAGAAATTATATCTTTTTACAATGTATAACTTTTAATGTATGAAGTACAATGTGTGCTATACAATTTTCCACGACAAATCATAGTGCATATATCGTTTAATTTTTTGACAAATACCTGCGCAAATAATGTTTTCCTCTACTTTTGTGTTTCATAAAAAATCTCCGAAGTTGTTAAATATCGATTCAAACTCAAGAGTCTTAGATTATAGAAATACTCTATACAATAGCATCAGTACACGCTATTGAATATATTATAACAAAAATTCAAAGAAAAAAACCATCAAACACCATACATAAATTAACCTTCCAGTATGAGATAACTACAAGTCCAACTATCAACATCAATACAGAACACACAAAGAAGAAAGGAATCTCTAAGTGTAAGACGACTAAAGAATATTTATGTATTTCTTCTGTCCTATTTATTTTGACAGTGTTTGATCGAGTAAAAAGTTTTATGCAAAAGTTTGAATTATATTATAAAAATAATATAATATATTAAAAGTAAGAAATATATAGATCAACAAGTATTTTAAATCAAATCTAAATACATAAAAGTAATATATACTAGAATTATTAATTGATTGAAAATATATAATATATTAAAATATTTCTTTTTATAAAAAATTTAATTATTTTGTAATATTTCAATATAGTAAAAAAATTATTAGAAATAAGACAAAGGGAATATTAAACAATGGAACAATCTTGAAAGTATGAAACATAGATATGGATATATAGGCAAACCACATAGTCAACGCATAAGCACGTCGAATGATTAACCCCAAATACCTAAATCCAAAACTTGGATTTTCAATTCTTCACTAAATTACATTAACCCCTTTGTATCATGTCTCTCTCTTTCTCTCTCTCCCCCTCTCTCCACCCGCCTTCTATGGTTCTTCTACATCATCTACCCTTCGTCTTCTCTGGCCAATATGGCACTCGGCTTTGTTGGAAATAAAGCAAGAAGGAGATGAGGAGACAGGTTTCCGTAGGCAGAAGAGTTTGGAAAGAAGTCACTTAAACACACATCAGCAAATGAGTCAGCAGACAACTCATTATTAAACCAAGTCAGCGGAAACGGTTGATGAGCGGGTTCAAGTTGGTTAGAGTAGATTAGTGTCTTACAGCCCACACTGTATTTCTACTTATGCAGACAGTATATTTATACATTGTATATAAGCTTTGTGGAATATAGTTTAGCTATACAACTTGCGTTTTAATGACCGTTGCACTTCTGTGAATGTCTCAACCAAGACTACCATGAGCCAAAGATATTCTTAAAAGCCTTTACAAAGCTATCATTATATCCATGGGTTCACCAAGAGCTAGGGTAAGAGCCTCAACACCAATACATTCATAAAATTACTGACCATATGTAAAATATGCTATAAAATATAATATGTTAGAGTTTTTCAATGTAAAATATGCTATAAAATATAATATGTTAGAGTTTTTCAAAATTGAAAATGATAATTAATGTTTATAATGTAATTGACTAATTAAAAATTTATGTCATATGTACTCATGATATTTTTGGCATATTGATAAAAATATAAATTTCTTACCCGGTTAGATTTTATTGAACCAAACATTTTAAAAGAATTTTTATTATTTTCCTAAATGGCATTAGAAGATAAAAATAAAATTGGTTACACAAATTCAAATAGTCTTTTTTCAATGACATTTTGAATCAATTTCTTTTTAATTTCTTACTTAAAAGAAAAGAGCTAAATATGTCCCTCTCTCTCCAAAATTGGTGAGAAAGGATTTAGGCAATTGAGAGGACATTTCATCATCGCATTTTTTTTCTCTTCTTCCCCTCAAAAACTCCATACAACCAAACCCTTATTGCTCAAATCCTTTATCCTCCCAAACAAGCCTTAAGAGAGAAGTGGGGAGAGAAAGAAATGATTTTTAATAAAAAAAAAAGCACAATGAAGACCGTGAAACTGTTCCAGCCACAAGTTTGCCACATAAAAGAGGCAATTATGAGATGGGAACCTATGATCCATTACAATATTTCTATTTTCTTCGCTATTATTTGTCAAAAGAAATCATAACAAACAAACTAAGAAATTAGAGCTTAAAAATACTATTTTACTTTTTTATTAATTTTAAATATAAAGAAAATATCTCGCTCCTTAAATTATTCTTTAAATAAAATAAATATATATTTAAATTTTAAATAGTCAATTTTTTAAAAAATTCAAAAATTTAATAATAAGAAAAATTAACAAAAGAATAGTCAAATTTTGACAAATAACAAGGAAGCGAGGGAATATAAGATACACATATCGTTCCATCATCTGAATTGATAGACTTATTATTCCTTAATCTACTATTTGATATAGACGTGAGAATAGAATTCAGAATATAGAAGAATGCTCCCTCTTTGTTCAACCAACTTGAAACTATAGGTCAGCAAGGAAAGAACTCAATTATTAAACAAACACTAGTGGAATCGAAGTAGTACACGTCCCTAATTTGTATATTTCACAGAAGGATCACGTATTATTCACTCTCACTCTCTATTTCAAAATATAAGGCCTTTCAATTATTTCTTCCTTCTCAAAGGTTATTTATAAATTTTTAAAAATTAATTTTTTAACATTATTCTCAAAACAAATATAATTCTATTATTCTTTATCATATTAATGAAATTAGTTAAGAATATAACAAGAAAAATATAACTTATTTTTTCTTTTTTAGTCTATATAAAAAATGTCAAAATACTTTTTATTATAAAACAAACGAGTATCTTATTTATCTAGAGACATAATATTTTGTTTCACTTTATATTTTGTGTTTTATTTTATTATTATTAGGTTATATATAATTGTTTTATTTTAAAAAAATTTTAAAAATTATAAAACATAAAATTTTATGTAAAAAAGAAAGAGATGTGATAATATTTTGTAAATAAGATAGATGATGGAATCAATACTGGAACAGAAGATCCCACGTCCTTTTCAAAAAAAAAAAAAAGAAATGAAGATTCCACGTCATTTTGGAATGTATGCAGTTACAGTGTCCCGTCACAAGGGCTAGCCCGCTCCGGCCAGGCCCAACCCGTCACAAAGTGTGCTGGCCCTTTTTTCCACGGATGAGAAAACCTAAGTCTGCGCCCGTGATAGCTAATTCGCGAGCCAGCTCGCGAACTTTATAAAGTGACATTATTTTTTAAAAAAGTAACAAAACGATATCATTTTAAAAATTAGTTTAAAATATATTTAAAACAGCATCAAAACGATATCGTTTTAAAATTTTTTTTTTT
The DNA here is from genome assembly GCA_030512225.1 of Rauvolfia tetraphylla. Lineage (NCBI taxonomy): Eukaryota > Viridiplantae > Streptophyta > Magnoliopsida > Gentianales > Apocynaceae > Rauvolfia > Rauvolfia tetraphylla. The sequence goes on from JAJQKT010000053.1 coordinate 2,874,341, forward strand.
AAAAAAAACAGACTGACCCCATCCGGCCCGCTCCAGCCTGCGCTAGCCTGCAGGTTAAATGGAAAGGGCAAAAAAAATCCGCGTTAAAAAAGATTTAGACTTACTAAGTCCAAGCCCTTCTGTATAGGCTCACCCGCGAGTTTTAACCCGTATTGACACCACTGCGCGTCACTTGATCACAACCTCACAACGTTTTCTTTTATTCCTGCTTTTTTTCTCACGATGTTTCCAAAAGCCGCTAGAAATGGCTTTTACCAATGTTGGCCTTGTTTTTAAAAAAATGTACTATAATGGTCTTGTTTTAAAGAAAATTTTTGTTTTAAAGAAAATTTGAGTTATAGGCCAATTAAAAGGTATCATAACTATCCACAAAAATTCACATTACCACCTATATAATGTTTTTTTTTTGCGTTATAAAAGTTTATAATATCAAATTAAAAGATATTATAATTTATAGTGGTCCCATAAACGGTGACTGCATTATAAAATTGTCGCCACCAAGACAAGGAAATCATGAAAGAAAGCTGATAAACAGCCAATCCTGCAGATTTGGGAAAGAAAATTTTGATCATCGTGGCTTTCTGAAGAATGGCAAAATGACAGCACACTTGAGCTTGTGTAGCGAAAACATACAGTGAAGAGGTTGAGTTAAACTCTTAATCAACTCATAGTTACGGGCCATAGAGGCATTTCAGATTATAAGCTCCCCTTACATTGGAACGTGAAGAGCTCTCCCATTCTTGTGGTATCTGCTGAAGTTCCTTGAAGTCGACATAAAAAACCACCCCCATAAAGCTACAAGAGAAGGAAAGAAAGAACAAAAGATCGATAATTGGTAGTACGGTCATTTTGATAAGACAGAGATTTTAAGATCACAAAAGAAGGAAGAAAAAAACAAAATAGGTAGAAGTTGAAGCACAGTAAATATCGCAAAAGAAAAAATACCTACTAAAGTAACATAATAAATGTTGTAAAATAATAAGTACTGTATAGTGCTATAAAAATGTACAAACCTAAGGCCAATCAGAAGGTGTAAACACGATTTTTAATATATATATATATATATATATATATATATATATATATATATATATATATATATATATATATTAAGCAAAGAAATAAATTTTCTAGTAAAAATAAAAATTAAACATTAATGAAAAAATATTAAATAAAGAACAAATAGAATTCAAATTAGCCTTTCACACACAATATACACAACAAATACTAAAGGCGTAATTTAGTTAGGAGGAAAAGAGTCAGGAAAAGGAGAGGGAAAGTAAAAGAGGGGGTAAATGGGTGTTTTACTTCATTTGATTGGAGTAGGAGAAGGGAAAAGAGTAAATGTGAAGAGAGTCCCCCCTCCACATCAGCAATCCCAATCTTTTCAAAAGCAGATGGAATGAGAGGTATTTGGTCTTAAAAAGACCATTATGTCCTCAAATTTCACTTTGATCATAATTGGAGAATTGAATGGGAGGATAAATTTGTAAATATAACAAAATATCCCCTCCTCCCCTTCCACTTTTCGTACAACCAAACAACGAAAATTATTTCTAATTTACTTTATTTACAAATACCTCTCTTAGGGGAGGTAAAACGTGCCTCTTCCCTTCCCCTTCCCCTTCCCCTTCCCCTTCCCCCTTCACCTCTCCTTTGCTAACTAAACTATGCCTAAATTAAATATATATAGAGAAATTGGCAAAAACAATCCTATAACTATTTTTCTTATCTTATGAAAGTCCTATAACTTTTATTTCAAATATTTTAGTCCTGAATTTAATTTTATAAAAAATAACGATCCTTGCCACCAGTCCTGCAGTAGAGTCCGGCAAAAACTCACACATGCACCACACATGCAATCAATTTTAAGGGCAAATATGTCAATTACTAGTAAGACATCAACGCATAAGAGCTGTAGCAAACAACAACATTCAAAATAAACCCTTATTTCTTCCCCAATTCCTCTCTCTAGCATTTTTCTTCTTTGATTCAAACCACAAAAAATCTTCAACTCAAAATCGTTTGGGACACTTGAGCGATTAGAAGTCCGAACACGATTCTCGGTCAAAATTTGAAAGAATATGCCAGTGATGATATCTACGGTAAGTCCGATTATTGTTATTTTTTTCTTTCAGAGCAATTCGATGTGTATAGGATAAATATCTTGTTGATACATTGCATTTACAAGATATCTCAAGAATGAAATATGTGCACGACCATTCTGAAGCAACACAACCATTTTACATGAGTTTTTCAACAAGAAATGATGCATATATTCTAGAATTCTCTCAATATAAAAAATTCTACACATATTTATCACATGTTCATCTTCAAATAACGAGGCATATGTAGAGCCATTAATATCAAGAGAACTTCTATGATCATTCAAGCACTTTTGCAAATGATTCATATGAACAAATGAAACACCATTTAAGCAAGTATAGTCAAGAGTCATAAGACAAGTCACAAGATAATAGCAAGCAGGTAAGAACAATTTATCCTCCTTAAAGAAAAATTCAAAGCATGGACTACAGAAATAAGAAAAGAAGCTTATTGGTTGTTTTATGATTTTCATGCCAAGCTTTCCTTCTATCATCTTACTGGACGCTCCAAAATCCTGCACAAATGAATAAACACTAAGTCGAAAGTGAGTTAGTTTGTTAGAAAATAAGTGGCTTTAGAATGATAGCACTATCGTACTCTTTTTCTTTTTCAAGTTCACTCATGCTATTTTTATCTCTCTTCTCTAGAATCTTCAAGCTCAACTTTTCTCTCGTGCACTATTTTTCTTTTCCCTCGTAGTCACTCTCATTTTGTTGAAGCTCACACTCTCTACGCTCATTTTTTTCAAGCTCATTGTCCCTCTTTTCTTTTGTTCTCTCAACATCCTCACTTTTCTGGACCAAAGTAGGACAAACTTCTTGTTTGCAATTATCCACTTCATTAGCTTCACATTCAACTTCTTCATCCTTCTTTGGTAGTTCTTCAACAACTTCATTATCCTTTTGAGGTTCAATAGTTTCCATCTTGCTTTCATTTCCCAGTGCTATAGTAGCTCTGCCCTCACTCTTGTTCTTCATTTTTTGCTCTAGTCTCTTTAAACATTCGAAATGCTTTACTCCAAAGTCCAACCTCATTACTTCCTTTAACTCACACCATGACTTAATGGATTTCTCCCCCTTCTTCTTTCTAGATTCCTTATGCATATCCCACCATGTAATGGCAAAGTGAGTAAAGGATCCCACAACTAACCTTAGCTTTTCCTCATCCGTCAAGTTGTAACATGTAAAGACTATATCCTCACTCCTTTCCCATTCCAAGTAGGGTTTTGGCTCAAATTTCCCTTTGAAACTAGGTAAGTACAATTTGCAACAGCTAGCACTACTCTTTCCCTTTCCATAAACCTCATAACACTTCCATTCTACTCTACTATTTCCACACTTTCCTTCATGATGATCTTTCCTTCTGCCTCCACCATCATAAATCCCTCTATACTTAGTATTCCTCATTCCTTCATCATACAATGAACTCTCATAACACTTCTCCTCATGTTCAACTCGTGTAGTTCTCCTCACAACTTGCGGCACATTAAAAGTTGCAATTGGGTTCCTTCTTAGCTGGCCTCTTGGCATAGTTGCTAAGATTTGCTCGTGGTCATTCAATTGATCTTTGATATCCTCCATCACTGTGTGTAGCCTTCGGAATTCTTGTTGCATGGCCTGCATGACAAAAGACTCTTGTGCACTAGAAGAACTTTCCAAGTGTTCCTTGGAAGCCATCATGTATGCTGCAATTTTAAAGATTAGTAGAAAATAATCCTCACTTTCTCTCGTGTATCTCTCTATTTTAGGCTTTTTCTTGTAATGATCTAACACTCAGCCTTTTACCACTCAACAAACTCTCTTTTAGTTCTTTGAGAACTAATCATTCAAATCAAGTAGTCAAGTTTGTAGCAATTCAACAACCGAATGATGTATATCAAATTATGGAAGTCAAAGAGAGCAAAGAAACTAAATTATAAGAAAGAAATCAGAATTTAGTCAACTAGAGCTCTTACTTATTGAAAAGAATAGAAGAAATCAGAATAGGAAATAGCCTTTTTTTTGGCCTTCCTAAAAGGAATTAGGAAGAAATCAGAATAGGAAACTGTAAGACCTAAGAGGGGGTGAATTAGGTCTTAGGCTAATTATCAAAATCTTTTCCTGTTTTGCAAATCCTTTGCCTTAATAAAAGCTTTTCTTCAAATTCACAAACTCTAAGTTTATATATGATGTAATGGTTGAGACGAGATGATCAAACAATAAAAACACAACCAATCAATCAATCAACAACTAAGAACAAATAATAATAACATAAGTATGTAAATAAGTAAAGCTATAAATAAATGAACACACGATTTATAGTGGTTCGATCTCTCCAAGATCTACATCCACTACCTTGAGTCTACACTCAAAGATTTCAACCAATCCACTATATGCTCAATTTAGGCAATTACACAAGAGGCTCACCACACAATGGTTTTACACTCACAACCTCTTTTAGTAATTATACAAACAAGGTTCACCCTTCCACAAGGGTTTTATATCTAAAGACAACCTAAAGACCAATCTAATCAAAGGCTCACCCACAAACGGGTTTTACACCACAACCATGATTAATCTAGTCTATGGCTCACCCTAACACAAAAGGGTTTTATGTCACAAGATAACCTTGCAATGAGCTAGTAGAAAACACAATTGAGAGAAGAAAAGAGAGTGTGTAAGATGTTACCACTTTGTTGGTAGATGATTACACAATGTTTCACCTTCACACTTTGTTGCCTTTGGAATCTTGAATTTCAATCTTTGAGCACAAGGCAATTTGAGAGCTTTTCAAATAATTTTGATGTAAAACAAGTTAGAGTATCAAGGATTTCTTAAGTTCAAAATTCTACTAAAAAATATGGAGTTTATGGCTTTTATAGAATTCAAAAATCAGTTAAAACGGTCATAAAACGGCTAGTAACGGCTAGTAACAGTAAAGTTCGGACGTCTAAACTTTCTGTTATGCTTCCGAATTTTACTGTGCCAAGCTGTCTTGAAAAGTTCGGACGTCTGAAATTTTCCTTATGCGTCCGAACTTGCGTCAGAAATTCTCTAGAAAAACAGTGACCATGCTTATCAGAGAAAGTTTGGACGTCCGAACTTTTCTCCATGCGTCCGAACTTGCGTCCGAAATTCTCTGGAAGCACAGTACCATTTCCAAATTTTGGACGACCAAACTTGCATCCAAACTTTTTTAACTTTGTCAAAACTTGTTCAAATCAATGTTAATAATATTGAAAACGTTTTGCATGAATGGACACATCATTTAAACACATTTAGATACAAAAACCTTTACCAAAAACATTTTGATTACACAAAATCTTTTTACGATCATTTTAGATTCCAAAAACATGCTTGTTAACACAAAGTTCATTTAAGATCATTTCAAAAACAAGTTTTATGCTCTCTCATGCATTCAAATGAAACCAAGGCATACAAGTGTAGAGTTTACAGAAAAATATACCTAATTAACATAAAAACTCTATACTGTAAGTCTTCAATGCCTTCACTCTTTTTGAACATACTCTTCAATCTTCAATCACCTTTGGCATGGTAGAGTTGTTCTTGCATTGTGACTCCAAGGCAATAAGACTTCATGCTTCTCAAATAATCAATCCTATCACTCAACATACAAGCATTTTAGTCCTTATCAATGTTTTTCATTATTCAAAACTAATATGATTTGCCCTTAGGGCTAACAATCTCCCCCTTTTTGATGATGACAAACTTTGATGCAAAATATGAGAATTTAAACAATGTAGTACAGAGAAGCATTTATGTCAATGATGGATAATAGCCAATTTAGCACATTGACATGCAAAAGGCTCAATATGAGCCTATGACCCAACCAACCTCCATTTGCCTCCTTCTTTCCAACAACTAGGATAGAAGATATAGCATTTTAGCATTAAGAAAACTTCTAAGAGAGGTTTTAAAGGTTGTAAAAGTTTAACAATGCTCCCCCTTAGATTGTGTTCATTTTTCAACAAGTTTGAACTTGAGATACTATGCATCCGAATTTTGACATATCAAGTCCGAACTGTAAAATAAGTGAAATGAAAGTTTCAATTTTTGAAAATAAGCTATCCTAAGGTTGTTCAAACATAGTAGAAGCGATTGAAACATGTTTGAATCAATTTGAACAAAAAAAGAGTACATTTTGGCGACAAAATATAGATGCATCCAAATTTCAGAACATGCATCCGAATTTTTAAACCTTGCATCCGAATTTTTAAATCATGTATCAGAATTTTGAGCTTTCAATTCCAAACTGTAAAATATATGAGATAACAACTTCTATTTTTAAAAATAAGCTTTTCTAAGATTGTTCAAATATGATAGGAAGGATTAAGACAGTTTTCAAACAATTTGGACAATAGAAAAATATTTTTGGCAAGAAAGTTTGGATGCATCCGAACTTCAAGTCCAAACTTTTGATAGAAAGTTTGAAAAGGTGATTTTGCATTCTCAAATGAACTATAGAAGTACTCAAATATGTATAGCCACAATAGCTCTCAATTTAGCTTTGCAAAACCATAAAACTCATGTATTTAATTATTTTTATGATGTAACTTAAAGTCATAGGTCAAGTCAAGAACCATGATGAAACATTTCACAATCTCAACTCAACCATTTTCAAAATCTCAGAAAACAATCATTTTCAATTTAAATTTCAAATGCAACCATATATTTTCACAATACACATTTATTTTACATTTCAACCTATAGCACTCATACATAGCACATTTACAGCAAGCACATTACAATACAACAAGCACATAGCATATTTTGCAGTCAACATTCTTTCTCCCCATTGCCACTGCTATTTCACATTTTCACACATTTCACTGCTATTTCACATTTTCACACATTTTGTCATCACATTTCTTCTCCCCCTTTTGTCATCAATCAAAGACGGGGTTAATGAAAATGAGACAACATGTATCATATAAAAGCAGTATGTTGATCAACTCTCATTTAGCAATTAAGCAATATATTGACCAACTCTCATAACAGTATATGTCTAGTCAAATAATTATCATCCTAACAGCAATAATCATTATGTAGCATTTCAACAATGATAAATTAAATTCTTTCCCCCCTTTTTTAGCAGCAATTAAACTTGGGGTGAGAATACTTGGACAACAAAAGTGAAACAAAAGAAGCTCTTATCACAAAGATTTCACTTATTGAGCTTCAAAACATTATAATGACTAGAAAGGCACAAGTAAATTTCAATGTTGAAGCATAACATGTGCATTTAGTCATAATCTAAAATAAGCAACAAAATAGAGTTTAGGGATAGAAAGGCTTAGTCTTTGGATGCGCTTCATGGTCTTCACTTCCAAATTTGTTTGTTATGATGACCATATCTCCCTTGATCTCTATATGATAGGGTCCTTCATTTGTTGATTTCTTGCTTGTGTAGTTCTGCTTTGGAAAGCTACCAATCGAGAGGATCTTGGATCTTCTTTCTTTGAACCACATTTTCTTCCTCCCTTGGCTAAATGAAATTGGTGATGGATTTGTGATTTGACTTTGTTAAACTCCCTTCACCTCCTTCTTCTTGCTTGTTCTCTTGAGCTTTACCCCTTTGTTCTTCATTCTCATGCTCTTCTTCTTTTGGGATGCTTCACTACCTTTTCCTTCATCTTTTGTATTCTTCTTTCGCAATAAATTGATAGTCATCTCAATTTTTACTATCATTACTATCATTCTTATTGCTGCCATCTCTTTTCTTCTTCTTTGGCTTTATAGGAACTTGCACCATTTAAAACCACTTGAGAAATCTTTCTCAAGTCTTCTTCCATATTCTTGACATTAGCTTCTAAACCATCAAATTTGCCAAGAATCATCAGAGCAAAAGACTTGAAGAATTTGTCCATCTTCTTCATTTTCTCTACATGGTTGTTCAATGTCTCTTGAAACACCTTGGCAACTATGGTATCACCTGTAGTGAGATTATCATCTTCAACTTCTTTTCCTTCAATAGAGAGTACCTCTTCAAATAGTCTTCTTTTGTGGAAGGTTGCTCCCCCTCACTTCATGCCTCATTTTAGTTTTCCTTTTTCAGCAAGGATTTCCTCTTCATCCTCTTCTTCTTCATCATTTTCTTCTTCCTCAAACTCCTCACATTTTTGTTGATAGTCTACCATACGATAAGGCTTTTCAAATATTTCATTTGTGAACAATTCATGAATAAAGCAATGCTGTCCTAATGAGTAATATCTTGCCTCATTATCATCTACTCCACAAATTTTGTTCACCAAGGCATCATTGAACTCAAAGTCCACTTGAGATACTTTAGAGGAATACCATTGAATTACATTATTCCCCTCATCTTCAACTCTCTCTTCTTTATAGTCTTGAGGCTTCTACCATTTGTACAGGCATTCTCAATCCTTTCATGTATAACTTACTTATAAAACAATGTTCCCCGGAAGAATAATGTCTAAACCCAACATCCTCAACATCACAAATTCTATTGAGCAATGCATTATCAATCTCAAAAATTAACTTGTGATATTCTTGAAGAACACCACTGAATAGCTTTATTACCAACTTTCTCAACTCTTTCTTCCTTAATATTTGCATAAACTTCATAAACTAAGGAAGGTAATAGCATTCATCAAACATAGGCAAACTAGTTCAGCTCACATCATTTAAAAATGAGAGTATATTACCCATTTTGAATAGTTTGATGATATCCACCTTGTGGCTTGGATTTATCTTATGGATCCTTTGTGCCCAATCATCAAGTTCAGTAGCTGCCTCCACTGTGACAAATCTATCCAGCCATGACATGCTTTGCAAAACATGAACCTTTCTTGGTTCATTGATCACTAATCCTCCTTCTCTTTCTTTGGCTTTTCCCTTTCCTTTTCCCATGCTAGGCATCTTTGTCCTCACCTGAAGCTACAACACTTGAATACACTGATTAGTCATTGATTTTTTTTTTAATTTCTAAGCTTCTTCTAAGATTGGTTAAACCTTTCTTCGGCTAATGGCATAGTAAAAATATCATTAATTTGTTCATTAGTGCAAATGTGCTTTAAACAAATATTACCCTTAGTAGAATGATCTCTAATGAGATGAAGTTTGATCTCTATATGCTTTGTCCTAGTTTGTTGAATAATATGATTGTCAAATTTGTTGCATTAGTATTATCACATAACATAGCCATATATTTGAAACATCACACATTGCATCATCAATACTTATAGGCTCATATGCGATAAAAGAATAAGGTTATTGACAAAGTACCACCTTATTTTTACTCCTTGGGAGATATCACCAATGATTTGCTCCTTAGGGTGGCCTCTTGGATATCTTAAGTTCTTTGAGAGCTTTTGGTCACCACTAGGTTGGTTATCTTGTTCTTGCTTAATCATCTATTCCTCATTGGTATGATCCTCCAAAGTTGGTGCTTGAAGATGGGTTTGACAGTTATTCATTAATGTACCTACATCATCTTCATCTCTTCTTTCCAAATAAATGTAAGATTCATCAAAACAAACATGAATGGTTTCCTCATCATATAAGGTTCTTTTCATTATAAACTCTATATGCCTTTTTATTAGAAGAATAGCTACGAGATATACCAATATCTGGTTTTCTATCAAATTTAAGTAAGTTATCACAAGAATTTAAGATAAGACATTTATAACCAAACATTTTAAAATATGCAATTTGAGACGTCTTATAAAAGAGAATTCAAAAGATGTTTTTCTTCAAAATGATCTTAAAAGAATTCTATTTATCATAGCATGTGTTGTTTAAGGCTTTGACCCAAAATTATTTTTGAAGAAGAATTTTCACAAAGCATAGACCTAGCCAATTTATGTAAAGTTCAAAATTTTCTTTCAATAACACCATTTTATTTTGGAGTTTTTGCAATTGAAACAATTATATGAAATTCAATTTTCAAAGCAAATTTTGTAAAGACTTTGTTGTAAAATTCTCCCATTGTCACTTGTAATGGAAATTAATTTGCACTCAATGGAGGTTTGAACCTTTTTGAATAATTTTACAAACTTATGAAACACTTAATCTTTTTTTTAACAAAGAATAATGGTAAAGTGAATATTGAGAAATCATCAACTACTAGTAAGGCATACTTCAAGTCATCAATACTAAAGTTCCTTATAAGTCCAAATCAATCCATATGAACAAGCTCAAGATGTTTTGAGGTCTAAAATCATTTTCATGGGTTTGAAAGATTCTTTTGTTTGTTTTCTATATGGACAATTATCTCAAAGACAATTTTCTCAAAACACATTTTTAACAATCCTCTAACTAATCTTGATAGAAAAGTTTATTCAACAAATCCATGTTCACATGGCCAAATCTTCTATGCCAAGAAAATCATTATCATAAGCAACAAGACATTCAAGCTTATCAAGATAAAGCACACATTGAAACATTTTGTGAGTAATTGATCAAAATCACAAAATATCATTTTGTCATACAAGTTCGGGCTAACGAACTTATGGTCTACATCCAAACTTTTTTGTAGAGTTTTAAGAAGATGATTTTGGCAAACCAAATGCATAGATATTCAATCATAGCTATTTTAATCATCTTATCATGACATATAGTCAACTTCAAGAACATATCAACAATGAATTCAATTCCACATTATCAATGTTACCTAATCAACTTCATAGAAGCAATTGACAAGTCATGGTTGGCAAATCTTCAAACAAAAAAGAATTCTCAACTGAAACTTTGAATGTTGGCATTTAACTTCTTATTCATTGTCACATAATTGACTAACGCTAAGCAAGTTATAGTTCAAATCAGCAATAAGCAACATTTGTTTAAAAAGAAGAGAGGAACCTTTACCAACATTGGATACTCCACGAATTCTTCCTTTCTTCTTGTCTAAAAAATAAATCCTTCATCGGTTGCTTTGACCTTGATTATGAATGAGGTGTTTTCTGTTATTCTTTAAGCCAATATCATCAATATATCTCTTAGTGGTGCTTGAGTTTGAATTGAAGTGTACCTGCAATAAATGAGAGGAAGTATCCTTTGGTACCCATACTTTCTTGGGTCCGTGGGGGTTAGTAATAATTCCCTTAACTCTCCAAATGGTTTTTACACCATTCTCTACTTTTCTTTTAACATAACATTTGGTGACTTTATGTCCATGTTTTCCACAATAAGTACAACAAGTATGATGCATGGAAGTAGAAGTAGCTCTAACAAAGAAGTTTTTATATTTACGCACATTTTTTACATAATTATAGCAAGACCATTTTTAACAAGAGGAGATCTTTGAGTTCTAAGAATTTTATCAAGATTGTCCCTTCCTTTTGTAAATTTTTCTATACATGATGTAAGTTCATCAACCTTCTTTTTCAAAGTCTCATGATCAACAAGCATTCTTTCAAGAGACAAAATCTTTTCACGAAGAATCTTATTTTCAAGGGACATGTTTTGTAAAGAGACATTTAAAACTTCTTTTTCAATATTCAAGCATTCAATAGAATCAAGAAACTTTTTATTTTCACAAAATAATTTTGAATTCTCATTCAATAAATCATTAATTTTGGTTTTCATTTCCTTATTCCTTTTTGAAGCCTTCTTTAATTCTCCATACATCTCAACAAGTAATTCACTAGGATCGTCAATATCATCATCATAATAAGTAGAGGTAGATTGAGTAGGTTGTACCTCATCTTCCATTGCCATGAAGCACACATTTGTTCTTTCGTCTTCATGAGTGACTTGAAGTAGCTTCCACATTTCATGAGCAGAATCGCATTCCATCACTCTATTGTATTCATTGACAATCAATGCACAACAAAGAATGTTCATTGCTTGGTAGTTTAATGTCATCTTCCTTGAATCGCTCTCATCATACTCCTCCATGGGCTTTGGTTCTCTTGTAACTCCATCGGATTTCAATCTCAATGGTACATAGGGACCTTTCTCAATAATATTCCACAATTCATAGTTAATAGAACAAATGTAAATCTCAATCCTAGACTTCTAAAAATTATAATTAGAACCATCAAACAATGGAGGTCTATTAGTGGAGGAACCTTCCATATAAGGAAAATTTGATAAACTAGCCATATGATCTTTACTTCTAGGTTGTTAGACCTTAAAAAGAAGACCTTACTCTGATACCAATTGTAAGACCTAAGAGGGGGGTGAATTAGGTCTTAGGCTAATTATCAAAATCTTTTCATGTTTTGCAAATCCTTTGCCTTAATAAAAGCTTTTCTTCAAATTCACAAACTCTAAGTTTATATGTGATGTAATGGTTGAGACAAGATGATCAAACAATAAAAACACAACCAATCAATCAACAACTAAGAACAAATAATAATAACAAAAGTATGTAAACAAGTAAAGCTATAAATAAATGAACACACGATTTATAGTGGTTCGATCTCTCCAAGATCTACATCCACTACCTTGAGTCCACACTCAAGGATTTCAACCAATCCACTATATGCTCAATTTAGGCAATTACACAAGAGGCTCACCACACAATGGTTTTACACTCACAACCTCTTTTAGTAATTATACAAACAAGGTTCACCCTTCCACAAGGGTTTTATATCTAAAGACAACCTAAAGACCAATCTAATCAAAGGCTCACCCACAAATGGGTTTTACACCACAACCATGATTAATCTAGTCTATGGCTCACCCTAACACAAAAGGGTTTTATGTCACAAGATAACCTTGCAATGAGCTAGTAGAAAACACAATTGAGAGAAGAAAAGAGAGTGTGTAAGATGTTACCACTTTGTTGGTAGATGATTACACAATGTTTCACCTTCACACTTTGTTGCCTTTGGAATCTTGAATTTCAATCTTTGAGCACAAGGCAATTTGAGAGCTTTTCAAATAATTTTGATGTAAAACAAGTTAGAGTATCAAGGATTTCTTAAGTTCAAAATTCTACTAAAAAATCTGGAGTTTATGGCTTTTATAGAATTCAAAAATCAGTTAAAACAGTCATAAAACGGCTAGTAACGGCTAGTAACAGTAAAGTTCGGACGTCTAAACTTTCTGTTATGCTTCCGAATTTTACTGTGCCAAGCTGTCTGGAAAAGTTAAGACGTCCGAACGTTTCCTTATGCATCCGAACTTGCGTCCGAAATTCTCTAGAAAAACATTGACCATGCTTATCAGAGAAAGTTTGGACGTCCGAACTTTTCTCCATGCGTCCGAACTTGGGTCCGAAATTCTCTGGAAGCACAGTACCATTTCCAAAGTTTGGGCGACCAAACTTGCATCCAAACTTTTTTAACTTTGTCAAAACTTGTTCAAATCAATGTTAATAACATTGAAAACGTTTTGCATGAATGGACACATCATTTAAACACATTTAGATACAAAAACCTTTACCAAAAACATTTTGATTACACAAAATCTTTTTACGATCATTTTAGATTCCAAAAACATGCTTGTTAACACAAAGTTCATTTAAGATCATTTCAAAAACAAGTTTTATGCTCTCTCATGCATTCAAATGAAACCAAGGCATACAAGTGTAGAGTTTACAGAAAAATATACCTAATTAACATAAAAACTCTATACTCTAAGTCTTCAATGCCTTCACTCTTTTTGAACATACTCTTCAATCTTCAATCACCTTTGGCATGGTAGAGTTGTGCTTGCATTGTGACTCCAAGGCAATAAGACTTCATGCTTCTCAAATAATCAATCCTATCACTCAACATACAAGCATTTTAGTCCTTATCAATGTTTGTCATTATTCAAAACTAATATGATTTGCCCTTAGGGCTAACAGAAACAACCTTTTTTTTTTTTTTTTTGCTTTCCTAAAAGGAATTAAGAAGAAATTAGAATAGGAAACAACCTTTTTCGTTGCTTTCCTTAAAGGAATTAGGAAGAAATCATAATAGGAAACCACCCTTTTTTCTCCAACTGACCTTCTTTCTTTGGTCTTCTTTTTTTCTGGTTTTTTTTGGACGAATTTTTTTCTTCTTTTTTTTTTTTTTGCACGATTTTTTCTTTTTTTTCGGACGATTTTTTTTCCTTTCTTTTTTGTAACTCACAAAGGGCACAACTTTGACACCAAGAACACAAACAAAAGAATAGAACTTTTGAGAAGGTAGGCTAACTAGAGAGAGACACGGATAACAACAAGATCAACAATGAAAATCTAAGAAAGGAAAACGAAAAATAGTAAAAACCTGATTCACAGCCTTTGCTCTGATACCAAGATGATGCGAACCCTAGGTATATAAACGTAGAACCCAACATCAAACTTCCACAAATGCCCAAGAATGTGTGAAAAATGCTTCAAGAACCCTTAACCCGTTTGATATATGACCCAAGAACCAAATGTATAAACAGAAATCTTAAACCCGTTATCTATAAAAGACAAGAACTTAAGGTATAATTCAATAAGATGAACGCCACAAGTTGAATAACTTGATAAGTTCAAAAAGTTTTTTCAAGAACCAAAGAGAGTATGTATTCTCACCAAAATATCAATGACATAATGTTAATGTAACCCTAAAAAGATCATATATAAATAGACATCTCAAAACCCTAACCTAATTGGTTTTGGATTTGGAGTAAGTGGCTGAAAATACAAGTCCTTAATGGGCTTGGATTTGCAGCTAATTAAATCTACTAAGGATTAAAATAAAAGAATGAATATGGGCTTTAATAATTAAAAGTTCTCAGCCCAAACAAACTTAAAAACTAATTAAAAAACTCCTAAAATTTAGGAAATTTCGTCCAGCCCTTAGGCTGACTTTTTGAGCCCATCAATTTGCTATTTTGGACATCAATTTGGCAGCCCAATAGACTCCCAAGTGGTTGGACAACTTGCATGTAATAAATTCACCATCATTGATCCTCCTTGTACATAATATAATCTTCAAAGCCCATCATATTTTGCTTGTTTATTGCACACACTTTCAAGCAATGTGATCAAGGCCTCTCTCATCTTCCAAGCCCAAGCTCTTATGATTGGACTAGCAGAGATCTTCAATAGATCTTGATCACTTGAGTTTGGTGTTTCTTGATTCTCATCAAAGTGTGCATCTAATTGTAGCTTCACAGGTTACCCAAGGTCCAATTGGCACCAGCACAGTAAGTTCAACATTCTCATAATGATAGATGCAATTTTTCTATAATATTCACTTCTGATGACTATTGGTTTAAAAACTGTAGTGTGAAAATGATGATCTGTTGATGGCTGGTGGTAGAAGGTGATAGAAGGTGATTGGCTTTAACATGTGGAAGCAGCAGTAGAACATATACAATCTTCTCTACAGGGGTATAATGAAAGTAGCTAGTGCTAAAAAATGACCACAATTTCTACCTTTGTTTCAAAGAAATTTGCTAAGTACTCATTAACGTTTTGATAGGGTAACGGACAAGCTGCAACTTCAATAGAAGGCAATAACCAACCCGAAGAAAATCACTCCCAAGTAAATCGGCCTAGAGAAAAACGATGAGAAGATGTAAATTTTGTGGGCAACATAGACATAATAGGCAGACTTGCCCTATTGATTGGGGAAAAGAGTGGTGTGCGAGGTTGTACCAAGGAAATGCGTATTAAGGATGATGTTTAGTTCTTGCAATTGATTGTTGCTTGCACGAGCTCAATTTGAACTTTGTCATTTTTATCTCTAACAGCATTGTATTAGGTTTGTCTTCAAATGAAAGGATTTTGACAGGAGTGAACCTACAATTTATTTATAAATTTGCGCATTTTTACTTTCAGTTCCAGGTTTCTTTTCTGCAAATTGCTTTTGGATTTGTCCAGATTATTTGAAAATAATGTTGAGTAATACACGTCGAATTTCTCCAGAATCGGTAAACCTGCTTTATATTCATCAAATTGCAATGGATCTTGTCAGTTTTCAAGTTCATTTTCTGCGATTACCTTTGGAATTTCTACAAAATTTGGGCTGGATAATATAATACGTTTCATCTAATACATACTACAGCTTTAATTCAACTAACCTGAATTTCCATATACATATAACAGCCATCCATATATGGCTCATTTCTAGTTGAAAGTAAGCAACATAAAATCATATCCATACCAGATAAAAGAGATTCTGAAGCTCTAACCATAATTGCATCTTTTTGAACATGCAAAATTAAAATGAAATAAATACAAACAAATTAAAAAACCAAAATAAAAAAGAAAATCATCCCCTACTGGAGCTTCGCCCTTGCTAGGAGCTTCTGGAGCTTCGTTGGAATCCTAAACCAGTGAAGCTCCAGGTTAAATGCCCCAGTAGAAACTTCAAGCAATAGATTTCTTCGTAGTCGCAGGCAACCCAAGAATACCTTACAATTATCTTTAGTTGGCCCTTTGATTGGATCAGTTAGAAAATCCTTTCAGTTTGTTCTCTGAGAAAACTCGAAAAAATCAATTTCCAAATACTAATTCAAATATGAAGCTACGATACAATATAAGTAAAGGAATTTCTGTTGTAGCTTCGCTTGTGCTCCGACGAACATCCTGACAGGAGCTTCACTGGACACTAAGCCACTGCAGATGGCAAAAAAAAATCAATTGAAAAATGCTAAAGAGAGAAATTGGGAAAGAAATAAGGGTTTATTTTGAATATTGTTGTTAGCTACAACCCTTATGCATTGATGTCTTACCAATAATTGACATATTTGCCCTTGAAACTCATTGCATGTGCGGTGCACGTGTGAGTTTTTGCCAGACTCCACCGCAGGACTAGCGGCGAGGATCGTTATTTTTTTAAAAAAATAGATTCAGGACTAAAATATTTGAAATAATAGTTATAGGACTTTCATAAGACAAGAAAAATATTTATGGGACTGTTTTTGTCAATTTCTCATATATATATATATATATATATATATATATATATGGCACATATTACTTAAACCTAAATCCCAAAAAAAAACCCTAAATAGATCCTACACAATCCATCAAAAATATAAGACTAGAAGAAAGAAACAAAAAAGAAAATTTCACCACAACAGCAACAATTTGGGTTAGCGTTATCTGAAAAAGCAATAATACCAAACCGAATAACATTATTGCTTTAAAATTTTCTAAGTGTTGCAAACATAATCAAATGACTCTTTTTGACATGGTGTCATATCTACAATGACACCTTTTCAAAAGGCGTTATGATTAAATACCGGCCAATTTTTCAAAAACTTAACTACTCTAGTACCATTTTATAAAAATAATGCTAAAATGGATAAAGATCCCACTGAAAATGAAACTCCTAGGCCCTATTTGTTTGTTTCCGATTGTTGCCAGCTGTAGATTTCTCTAATTAATTTTTGCCAGCTATATATATATATATATATATATATATATATATATATATATATATATATATAAGTATGTATTGTTTATATTATATGTGAAAGGCTGCTTTGAATTCTATTTCTTTTTTAAAAATATTTTTATTTTTTTTCTTTGCTAGAACTCGTGTTTACGCCTTCTAATTGGCCTTATGATTGCACATTTTTGCATCGCTCTACAGTACTTATATGTTTGTTCCCGATTGTTGCCGGCTGTGGAGATTTCTTTTTTTTTTATTTCTTTCTTCTAGTCTTATTGATTTCTTTTCTCTTCTTTTGTTTCTTGTTGTTGCAGCTGTGGTGAATCTTTCTTTTTTTTTTCTTCCAGTGTTATATTTTTGATGGATTGTGCAGGATCTATTTAGAGTTTTTATTTGTTTTTGGGGTTTAGGTTTAAGTAATATGTGCCAGCTATACATATATTTACCGCTGCTGTTGTTGCTGTTGGTTCTCTTATTTCCTACAATCAACAATCTGAATTGACACTCTTATTGTCCCTTGCTCTTCTATTTGATATAAGCCTGAGAATAGAATTCAGAACATAGTAAAATCTTGCTTCTTTGTTCTCTAACATGTCTTCGCTACTACCACCAAGGTGGTAGCCTAGTGGAAAGAGCTTTGTCTTCCATATGGGAGGTCAATGGATCAAATCTGGTTAATCGAAAGTGCTTAAGTGAGTAGGCCCTTGGCTTATCTCATATGAGAGCTGCTCTGATCTACCTGTGTACCTTAATGGGGTTATGGTGACGGGACAGTCTATACCAAGACAGTAAACATTACCTTTCGTTCTCACTCGAACATTCTATGGCGGCTGTGGAGCTCCTCTGGTCACCCCAGAGGGGTTGTTATGCTGATCTTCCCTTCCCACCCTTTTATTTACCAAAAAAAAAAACGTCTTTGGGAATTACAAGTCCCCACCCATTAATGGCCCAGGGCCATCTGATTCCTTTATTGGCTTTGGCCAGAAAACTGCAAGAAAGAACTGGTTTCACCATCACCCTTGCTAGCACGCCTATGAATATCGAGTACCTTAGAATTGCCATTTCAAAGGACTCGTCAGAAAAAGTTCAAAATTCCCAGATTCAGTTAGAGGCTCTTCCTTTTAACAGTGCTGATCATGGGTAGCCAACAAATACTGAGAACACAGAGGCTTTGCCTCTGCATCAAATAGTTCATCTATTTTCTTCATCTGCTTCTCTTGAAGCTCCTTTTCGCGGGCTGATATCGGAAATCACTGCAAAAGATGTTGGCAGCCTACGGTGTGTATAATCCCTGATATTTTCATGGGTTGGGCTACTGATGTTGCAACGGATATTGGTACAGTCAGTGTTAGTTTCACCACCGGTGGTGCCTATGGAACTGCCGCTTATGGTTCACTCTGGCAGCACCTCCCTCACCGTGTTTCCGGTGGAGATGAATTTAAGCTTCCTGTTTTCCTGATTCTTGCCGTTTACATTTCTCTCAACTTCATCCATTTCTTAGAAATGCTAATGGTTCTGACCCATGGTCACAGTTTTTTCAGACTCAGATAGCAAAGTCCTTGGGTTCTTTTGGGATATTATGCAATACTGCTGAGGAAATTGAACCTCTTGGCTCAGATGTACTAAGAAACTATACAAAGCTTCCTGTATGGTGTATTGGTCCTCTTCTTCCACCCAGAATGCTTACCAAAAAGCCCTCTTCAGATTCCCAAATCATCGGCCAGCACAGTGGGAGTGAACCAGGATTTACTACTGAGAAATGCCTGGAATGGCTGGATTCACATTCTGAGTGTTCTGTCCTTTACATTTCTTTTGGTTCACAGAACACTATTAGTCCTTCTCAAATGATGGCATTAGCTATGGGTTTGGAAGAGAGTGGAAAGTCATTCATTTGGTGCATTAGACCTCCTACTGGTTTTGACCTCAAAGGTGAATTCAGAGAAGAATGGTTGCCAGAAAGGTTTGAACAAAGAATGAAAGAAACCAACCAAGGCTTGATAGTCCATGGATGGGCAACCCAATTGGACATTTTGTGCCACAAATCAACAGGGGCATTCTTGAGCCATTGTGGATGGAACTCAGTGATGGAAAGTCTGAGTCAAGATGTGCCAATTATAGGGTGGCCACTGGCAGCAGAACAGGGGTACAATTCCAAGATGTTAATGGAGGAAATGAGGGTTTCTCTTGAATTGACTAGGGGGACTCAAAGTAATCTTGTGAAGGAAGATGTAAAGAGGGCGATAAATATTGTGATGGAAAAAGGAGGGAAAGGAGAACAATTGAGGAAAAAGGCTGCTGAAATAGGGGAGCTATTGTTGCTGATGCGGAAGGGTTCAAGGGTTCTTCTGATAAGGCTTTTGATGATTTCATTTCTGTAATCCTCTCGCAGGAAAAAGTTGGTAGCAGTAACTAATTGATCCTATTTAGGCTATTTTATTTTAGATTTTTTATGTTTAAGTAAATAACATTATACGGCAAAGTGTAAGTCCAATTCTCAATTTTTTTTATAAATGAAAGATTATCCATTAATAGTAAAATGGTAAATCATTACAACTAAATACAGTCTACAAATTCGACTCTAATATTACAGAAGAGAAGAATTTTAAGACTGGGATAACCCATTATAATGAACCACATAAAATTACACATTGGTTTAAAAACCATGGTAACGGAGACAATCCCACACCCTAGTCACCTAAAGTGAGAACAATACAATAATACAAATACAAGTAAAAGCAAAAGCAAATACACTTCGATCTTCTTCGCTTCAACTGCATCTCTATCTTCGCAACACAATGCCAAGCAAAATTCAGTCTCCACCTCACTAATTAATAACAGCAATTTAAAAAACCATGGGCGCATCAACAATTTTAAAAATTGCCTAGAAGAGAAGTAAAGTACCGAAAGAGGGCTCGAATAGATTACGGATATGTAAATTTCTCCATAACAGAGGAAATAAACTGCAGAATAAATCTGCAAAGGAGCTCGTCTTTTAAAGGTATGCATATAAATAGCAGCGGAAAAATAATATACAGAAACATACCTTCAGCGATAGCCATAATTGTTCAAGCAAAATTAAAAGACGTTCTCACCAACTTTGTGATCCACGATAGAAACCCTGGAGTCTTCTAGCCTATATCTATCTTAAGAAGAAAATCCCGTCAACCGATGGATGTCACAGGCATCATATATATATAGATAGGCTAGGGACCCTCAGAGTAAACAGCGTACGCAACGTGTTTCCGTCCATCAAGGAAACTAACTGGTATGCATAATCCAATCAAAAATAGAATCCTTATCCTATCTAACTTCTCATTAATAGGAGACCTTAGTTACCTTAACCATTATGGTAACCCAATGTGTGGGTCATACTTAAGTCCCTAAATAAATTAGGAATAGTGTCTTACATTCTCCTACTTGGCCCATACATTGGAAGTTAGATAACCGCATTGAGTGACAAAACATAAACATGGCCATATAATAATGTAGTCACTCAAAACTGTAAGATTATGCAACATACACTTAAAAAGAAAATATGATACAAGAATCATGGCGGTCATGCTCTATAACAAACATTTCCTTCCATGTATTACTATGCATAACATTTTCTAATCAAGTGTAAAACTTTATGAATGTACTTAATATAAGCATCATTCAGGGTCCACTTTATTGGATCTAATATAGATCACACTTTAATACATGAAAACCATTTGCGCATAGTCATGTAAAACAAGTCAAAATAATAATTTGTCTAGACAAAATAATCAGAGAAAATCAAGTCAAAATGAGCCACAAAGTCCCATATGGGTTACATGATCCTGAAAAACAGTAGCTGGTATTCCTTTAGTCATAGGATCTGCCACCATCAAGGTGGTACTAATATGCTCAATTGACAGTGCTTGCTTCTTGATGTAATCTCTGACCATCAGATACTTGATGTCTATGTGTTTACTATGGCTACCACTCTTATTATTTTTGGAAAAATATACAGCAGCCAAGTTATCACAATAGACCCTTAATGGCCTTGAAATGGAATCAACTATACAAAGGCCACTTATGAAGTTCTTTAACCATAACGCCTGTGATGTAGCTTCATAGCATGCAACAAACTCAGCTTCCATTGTGGATTTTGCAACAATGGTTTGCTTAACACTCTTCCAGGATACGGCCCCTCCAGCGAGAAGAAAAATGTATCCTGAAGTGGATTTACCACTGTCCTTACATCCACCCAAATCTGAGTCCGAATATCCAATCACCTCTAAGGAATCGGAATATTTGTATGTAAGCTTGAAATCTTTGGTTCCTTGCAAATATCTCAAAACCCTTTTACCAGCTTTCCAATGATCAAGACCAGGGTTACTTTGATATCTGCCAAGCATTCCTACTGCAAAAGCAATATCAGGTCTAGTGCAGACCTGTGCATACATAAGGCTTCCAACAAGAGAAGCATAAGGAATGCCTTTCATTTGCTCCAATTCCAATGCATTTTGAGGACATTGTTGCAGACTAAACTTATCACCTTTTGCAATAGGTGTTGTAATAGTAGAGCAGTTTTTCATTCCGAATCTTTGCAAAACTTTTTCAATGTAGGCCTTTTGAGATAATCCAAGTGTCCTTTGGGATCTATCTCTGTGAATCTCTATGCCAAGGACATAAGAGGCTTCACCCATATCCTTCATTTCAAAGTTTTGAATAAGAAACTGCTTGGTGTCATGCAACAAACCTAAGTCACTACTAGCAAGCAATATATCATCTACATAAAGGACTAAGATAATATATTTGCTCCCACTTATCTTGAGGTATATACATTCATCAACAATGTTCTCCGTAAATCCGTATGAAGAAACAACATTATGAAATTTAATATACCATTGGCGGGAAGCCTGTTTAAGTCCATAAATAGATTTCTTTAGCTTGCAAACAAGGTGACTATTGTTATCTACAAAACCCTCTGGCTGACGCATGTATACCTCTTCTCCAAGATCTCCATTCAAAAATGTTGTTTTCACATCCATTTGATGTAACTCTAAATCAAAATGAGCTACTAAAGCCATGATAATTCTGAAGGAATCTTTCTTTGAAACTGGAGAGAAAGTTTCATGGTAGTCAATGCCTTCTTTTTGAGTGAATCCCTTAGCTACAAGTCGGGCTTTATATCGTTCGATATTACCAGAAGAATCTCTTTTGGTTTTGAAGACCCATTTAGATCCTATAATAGAGGCTCCTTCTGGTAATTCCACAAGATCCCAAACTTTATTTTTAGTCATGGATTCCAACTCATCTTCCATGGCATCATACCAAAGTGTGGAATGCTCTCCACTCATGGCCTGTGAAAACGAACATGGATCATCCTTTATTCCAAGATTATATTCAGACTCTTGGAGGTATACAACAAAATCATTAGAAATGGCTGGTTTCTTTATTCTTGTGGATCTCCTAACTCCCACTTGTTCATGCATTTCTGCTATGGGAGTAGTTAAAGTGGGTTGTTCTGTATGTGGTTCTGTAGAAGGTGGTAGATCTTGAAACTGTTGTTCTTCAACTAACTCATGAGAATTAGTTTCAGAAGCGTTAAAGTATAAAGGCACCACTGGGATAATATGTGGCTCCTTTATTTCTTCAAGTTCCACATTTTGTTGTAAACCACTCCCACTTCCTTCATGATCTTCAAGAAATTTAGCATTTCTAGCTTCCATAATTTTAGGAGTATGAGAAGGACAATAAAACCTAAATCCTTTGGAGTTGATCGCATAGCCTATAAAGTAAATCGCTAGTAGTTCTTTCAGTCCAACTTCCTTAGTTGAGGATTATAAATCCTAACTTCAGTTGGACATCCCCAAATGTGTAAATGTCTTAAACTAGGTTTCCATCCATTCCATAATTCAAAAGGAGTCTTAGGGACAGCCTTAGATGGAACCCTATTTAAAATATACACAGCGATTTTTTAAAGCTTCGCTCCATAAGGATAAAGGTAAACTTGATCTGCTAATCATGCTTCTTACCATATCCATTAAAAGTCACGGTTCCTTCTTTTCAGCCCACACCATTTTTGTTGTGGTGTTCCCTGGCATAGTATATTGGGCAATAATACCCTCACTTTCAAGGAACTCAACAAATGGACCTTTGGCTTGCCCTTTTTCTGTGTACCTTCCGTAGTATTCTCCACCCCTATCAGATCTTACAATTTTGATCTTATTTTCCTTTTGTTTCTCTACTTGCTTTTGAATACTTTAAAAGCATTAAGTGCTTCAGATTTTTCAAACAGAAAATAGAGATACATATATCTTGAATAGTCATCAATAAAAGAGATAAAATATCTCTCACCATTCAAGCAAGGGGTAGGAAAAGGTCCACAGATATCTGTGTGTATTATTTCAAGTATTTGAGAACTTCTTTTGGCACCTTTAGAGGACTTGTTAGTCTGCTTTCCCTTTATGCAGTCCCACACAAGTACCAAAGTCAGAAAAAATCAAGAGATTTTTAAAACTCCATCATTTACTAACATCTTAATTCGGTCAATTGAAATATGACCTAATCTTTTGTGCCAAAGACTGGATGAGTTCTCATTGATAATACATCGTTTAGTGCCAATTTTCTTATCATGCAAGGTTAAAACATTGCATTCATATGTGGGGTCTAGCTCAAATTTAAATAAATTTCCATCAAAAATTCCAAAACCAACAACTTTATTGTCTTTCAAAAGTTTCATAGAAGAAGAATGAAAAGAAATACAATATCCAATTTTTAAAAGTTTTTGAAACGAAACTAAATTTCTCGAAAAAGATGGAACATAAAAAGTATTTTCAAGATCTAATTGAAAACCTTATTTTTAAAATGAGCCTATAGGTCCCCACGCCTTCCACATGTGAACGCATCCTGTTTCCAGAATAGATGTCTTGTTCACTTCCCATCGGCTTCCTTAGATTCAGAAAGCCCTGCATGGTTTTGGCAATGTGAATTGTAGAACCAGAATCAATCCACCATGTATTATCAGAAACCTCAGTAAAATTCGATTCATAACACACAAAACTGAGATTACCTTTCTTCTCGAGCCATTTCTTATATTTCAGGCAATCCTTCTTGAAGTGTCCCTTCTTTTTGCAAAAATGGCAAAGATCTTTGCTCTTGCCTTTTTTCTTCATAGGAACAGCTTTGCCTTTTAGTGCCTTTCCTTTATCATGAGTTACAAGATGAACACTTTCAAGTAACTCATGTTTCAATCTCCCTTCCTCTTGAACACACATGGTCAAAAGTTCATTAATTGACCATTTTTCCTTATGTGTGTTGTAGGAAATTTTGAACGTACCATATTCCGCGGGAAGAGAATTGAGAATGAAATGCACAAGGAATGACTCAGACATCTCAACTTCAAGGGCTTTAAGCTTAGCAGCAATATCCCTCATTTCCATAATGTGCTCACGCACAGATATGCCTTTATCAAGCATCATACTAGAAAGTTTCTTCATTAAGGTGCTGGCTAAGGCTTTGTCAGAACTTACAAATTGGGCATCAATTGCCTCCATGTAAGATTTGACTTTAGTGCAATCAGGGATTGAACCCCTAATGCTTTTACTAATGTGGGCTTTAATGAGCATTAAACTTATGCGATTAGATTTCGCCCACCGCTCATAAGCAATTTTAGCCTCTGGCATACTTGATT
This sequence comes from Rauvolfia tetraphylla, assembly GCA_030512225.1. NCBI lineage: Eukaryota > Viridiplantae > Streptophyta > Magnoliopsida > Gentianales > Apocynaceae > Rauvolfia > Rauvolfia tetraphylla. The sequence continues at coordinate 2,899,378 of JAJQKT010000053.1, forward strand.
CTGTGGGGACGGGTGGTTCGTCCTCACGAAGTGCCAGATCCATATCCATGCACCCTAAAGTTAGAAGTACTTTATCTTTCCAGTCAGAGTAATTATCACCCGTAAGCATTGGAATACGAGCATTTTCATTAAATAATGCAGTAGGAAAAGCTGCAAAAACCAAGAATAAACACATAAGCTATAAAGTACAACCATCAGAAAAGAATCAACCAAGCTGATTCAATGTAAATTCTGGCCTTCCTGTGGGTAAAGGTTGCATCTCAAGCATAGAATTTACATTAACTTTATAATGAGACTAGTAAAATAGAAACACAGAAATAATTCACACCTGTGGGCATAGGAAAATTTCAAACTAAAGATTTACCATCTCATTCCGATTAATCTTAAAAAAAATAGTTACCTCCCTGTAGGGCCGAGTTACTATTTTAATAAGATAATTATACTTTATGAATGTCATTAAAATAATCACTAACTTAAATGTGATTTATTTTACTTTACGTATCAAGTATTTAAGATGCTATGGCTACTCATAAGTACATGATACGAAGAGAACTAATAAAAATGACATTCAAAATCTGAATAATCAACTTAATCAAAATGTTGATTTAATTCATATGGACATTTCATAAAAAGACTAAATAAGAATGTCCAATCGCACTTATATCAAAATGAGCAATTTTGGTAATCAAACTTAATATTACCAAACTTAATTTATTATTATTTTTAATTTAAAGTCTATTTAATCTCAATTTAATTGAGAAGAAAAATATACTAAAAACAAAATTCTTTTGGTGAAAAAATCAACATAAGTAAAAAACCACAGATAACTAAGTGACACTAAAATGCCACACTGAAATTTGCCCTCAAAAGTACATTACGAGAAGCAAAGATAGAAAAATAAAGTGGAAAATAATAATAATAATATTATTAAAGATAAAAGCAAAAGCAGGAGAACTTTTATGTTCCTAATAGGACAAAGCCTTCTGTGGAAGAATGAATTGACTTTATTAACATCACAAAGGCCGAAAAGTTTTTTTTTAATAATAAATGGCTTCAAGGCAAACGCTATGCTTCAGAGACCGAATAGGAAAAAGGGAAGACATGTACAAAATGCTTTTAACTCAAATCATGATTGTCCAGGGAATGGTTCTCTCTCTTTCCCTTTTTTTTTTTAAATACCAAACATGAAGCATTTTTTAAGCAAAGCTCGTTCCATCTACAGCGTAAGATAAATTTTTAAAGCAAAACAGATTTCAATATATATATATATATATATCTTTTATCTTTTTACGCAAATTCAACCACTAATACAATATAGTATGAATTTTTAACGGGAGAAATTATTACATGACATATATACCAAACAACATGGCTAACCTGGCTCTGATACCACATGTTAGAAACTTTTAAAGGTATGCATATAAATAGCAGCGGAAAAATAATATACAGAAACATACCTTCAGCGATAGCCATAATTGTTCAAGCAAAATTAAAAGACGTTCTCACCAACTTTGTGATCCACGATAGAAACCCTGGAGTCTTCTAGCCTATATCTATCTTAAGAAGAAAATCCCGTCAACCGATGGATGTCACAGGCATCATATATATATAGATAGGCTAGGGACCCTCAGAGTAAACAGCGTACGCAACGTGTTTCCGTCCATCAAGGAAACTAACTGGTATGCATAATCCAATCAAAAATAGAATCCTTATCCTATCTAACTTCTCATTAATAGGAGACCTTAGTTACCTTAACCATTATGGTAACCCAATGTGTGGGTCATACTTAAGTCCCTAAATAAATTAGGAATAGTGTCTTACATCGAATAGATTACGGATATGTAAATTTCTCCATAACAGAGGAAATAAACTGCAGAATAAATCTGCAAAGGAGCTCGTCTGTGCAACTTAAATCTTGATACAAATTGTGTAGAAAAAAATTTATGATGATTTGCGATCAAAATAGGGAGTAGGAATAACAAAAAACAAAAACAAAGAAAATAATACTGAAAAGCAAAAGTCAGCCAGCCAGAAAGAAACAAAAAGCAAGAGAAAAAGAGAATACCAAGGTCAACCTCTTCATCCAAGCACTTTCGAACCAAAAAGACAACAACCTGCAGAGGAGAGAGCAAGTCTTGTTGGCAATGAGGAGGGGCCAAAGCGATAAGGTGGGGTCAAGGCAAGTCGGCGAGGAGGAGCCAAGAAGGGGGGCTGGCAGAAGGATGGCCGGCCAAGATCTGGTCTCTGGCCGAAGCTAGAGGCCAGATCTGGCCGGAGAAGATAACCAAAGAGTTGCGCAGGTAGAGAGAGTAGAGAGAAGGTAGAGAACAGATAGAGAGAGAGTTAAATAATTCTCAATTATTTAAAATAAACTATTTGTATTCTTTTTAAATCAAAAGTTATTTTTGAAGTGGTTTCAATTATTTATTCATTTTTTATTTTAACTTAAATAAATCAATTTTTTTATTTATTTTAGAAGGGTTTTTAAAAAATTTGCTTATTAAAATTATTAAAAATAAAAATATTATTTTATTTTTAAAAATAACTTTTCTGTAAACTGCTTGAAAAAAGTGTTAATAATCCAAAAAAGGCAAGGAAAGAAACCTCACCTATTCAGCTTCACATACTTAAAATATTACTCTGTACACCTTTGGAAGTAATCTTGTTCTTTTCGAAACTTCTATTGAAAAATGTATGGTTCTAGCGTGAGCAAACCCCTTTATACCAATGAGCTAACTGAACATTATTTCACAACTTCTGACACAAGTGTGTCGGAATTTGGATAACTCTTCACACTGTCTAAAAGTAGAGTGGGAAGTATCAGGTAATTTGAATACAAGGCTGGTAGTGAAAGAACTCTTCTCGCTTCTCCATGCCGAAAAATAATGTCTGAATGTCTCTGAACGTTCCCTAGCAATTTCTGGAGAGGACACGATACCCAAAACGAAAATACTTAGCGGAATAGTTCGATATGTTCTCACATATAAGTCAGATAATGAGACTACATTTTGATCCTTTATAACGTGAAGGTCTGACATCAGTAGCTTAGAACTTTGCAGTTGTCAATGACCAGACAGCAACGTTAAAATGACCAAAAAAAAAAAAAACTTCATTCAACCACTATTAGCTGAAGAATTGCAGATGGAGAACCTTCACAGTTTTCTAATTAAAGAAGGGAAAAAATCATTATATAAATATCTCAGTTAATATTTAAGATAGACAAGAGATTTATATTTAAATTTAGTACTAACTGTAAAAGCAATTACATATAGAGTTTCTTTCACCTAAACATTAAACATGGTAAACAAGGTGAGATGCTAGTAAGGGGGTGTCTATACATATATATATTACCAAAACACTTTTACTCTCTCCTCCTCCTCTAAAACTCTCAAATCTTCAATTCTAATTTTTAGAATTTTTTATTTTTTATTAATTAAAAGAGTTGTCATTAGTTAAGAAATAAAATAATATGAACACTTTAATTTATCATGAACAAATCTTTTAGTTTAAATCAAATTCTTAAATTTTTTACTATCTCTACATAACTTCATTTACTGTCACTTTCTTCACAAACTTTTTCTTTCTTCACAAACTTTTTTTCATAAGATTTTTAATCATCAGATCCTCTTATTTTCTTTGATTATGGTCTTGTTTTTTTCAAATTAAAGAGATAATCTTTTCAATTCCTTTTTTGATACATGTTGCTCTTATTCCCTTCCCTTTTCTCTTTCACTTTAATGTTTAACCTCTAAATTTGATAAATAGTATTATAGATTTAATTTTTTTGAGGAGTTTATCAATGCTCAATGCTTCTCTTATTGTTCAAAAGATATTTATAAATTAATTATTTTTAAAAAATATTTCTTTTTCTTTAATTTATTTAAAACTTCTTTCTGTACATGCGAGATGTATATGAAATTATTTATTTTTAGAGAAGATTTTTTAGAAATAAATATATTTTTTTGAAACTTTTTGAATTTTCTGATTATCAACAAGTCTGCAAGTTGTACATGACTTTTATATGCAGTTATTCCTTTTGCCCCCCCCCCCCCCCTTTTGTCAGCTTTGTTTATTTTTTAGTTTTATTTTTAGCATCATTGATGTTTTCTCTTTTTATATCTTTCATGCCTTTTCTTTTTTTTTAATTTTGATTGAATGATATAATCTATTTTATATTTTTAGTTGTTTTAATAGAAAATTATTGAGATTTTGTTTTCTTTGATAGGTTTTGAAGATTCAAGCTTTTTTCTTTTTTTGAGGAGATGACTTCATGAATATTTATCTGTTTAGTTCTTCATATCTATTATACCAATTACACTAATATCTATTACTATCTAAGTTGATCATTCATTTGCTAAGTTTTAAGGATAAAAGTGTCTAATTGCCTATTAAAATATTCTGCATCAGAATATGTATAACTTTGCAGTATATTAGATATGAAATGTAATACTAATTGGTTTTTAATTTTTTATTTTTTTCTTTTTACCAAGTAAATATAAAAGAAATAAATAATTTTGTAAAATACATTAACACTATAGCTTCTTTGTGATAGATCAAGAACACGATTCTTTTGAAACAAAAATTTGAGCAATAACCTGAGAATCTTTTCATTTAAAAAAAATCTTTGAGATTTTTAATATAAATTACTAATATGTTTTTTATGTTATTTATTTTTTAAGAATGGAGAGAGTCAAGTAAGGAGAGAGAAATTTTAATTTTCACAACGATTTTATTACAAATATATTCTATTTTTTTAGAGTCAAAATAAATAATTAAATGATAAGAAATTCTATTTTTCTCTTATATATAATAGGAGTATGATGTGAATACGGCAAAATAATTGAAAGATCATATCGTAAAATTAATTTACTTTAAAGATATAGAAAAAAAGTACAACTTACAATGTATTTTTTATTTCTTTTCTTTTCATCTTAATTTACTTATGATTAACCACTAGTGCACAATTTTTTAATTAAATACATAAATTTATTTCATATTTTTTTAATTACTCTAATAACTATTTCTATCCAAATTTTCTTTCATTTTTTTCAACTTTTTTCACTTTAGGCCACACGTTTTATTTCACAAACAATTCACTTATACAATTCATGTACGAATTGTAAAAATAAATTATTTGTGAGAGAAAAAGTGGGACCTAAAGTGAATAAAGTCAGAAAAAAGTAAAAGAAATTTTGGATAGAATTTTAACCCTAGTTTACTGAACTCTCTAAAGCTCGCAAATAACTCTTGTAAGTTAACAGAACTTGAATCATTGATTTTGCATGCAATACACCCCTGGGAAGGCAAATGAGGAAAATCAGCTCGTTTTTTACCTTAAAAATCGGTCTTGGAAGGCTCAGAGGCAACCTGGGAGTGAATTCCTGATAGACTTGCTAAGAATTAAGTTTCCATTCTTGTTTCATTGAAATTCTCTAACTGGGAATTAACTGCCAGATTTACATTGCCCTTGCATCCAAATTAAATCACTGTCAGCTGCTAAAGGTATTTCATTATGTGCAACTAGTGTAATCTTTTTATGGGGGCATTTTGGTCTTTTTATTGGGTCCTTTTGGGTACAAAATGCAATTTGTATTTACCTTTTTAATAACTCAATGTGGCTTCTAACTTGTGCAAGGGCGGCCTCTGGAGTTGTCATGACGTTATTACTCTGAGCAAATATACTACTTATCTAAATACAGTGTACAAATTTACTATTTGTAGTATTAGGGTTTTTTTGAACTTCCTTACTTTCTCATCACTACCTTCACTTTCTCTCTAAACTCTCTAAGTTCAAAACATCAAATCTTGCAGAATCTACTCCTCTTCAAACTATACTTGTTAATTAGTATTTTTTTGAATGATTAATAATTTTTAAACCTAATTGATCCTATTTAGTCTATTTTATTTTAGCATTTTTACTTTTAAGTAAGTAACATTATATTGCAGTAATTGTAAGCATCAATTTTTAATTATTTAAAATAAGTTACTCATATTCTTTTTTAAACAAAAACTATTTTAAAGTGATTTGAACTGTATATACTTACTTCTGATTTTAACTTAAATAATTTTTTAAAAAAAATTATGAGTTATCTTGAATGTGCTGTTAAAAACAATTTTTACTTGTTAAAATTATTAAAATAAAAATATTATTTTAATTTTTAGAAACAACTTTTCTCTAAACACTACTTGAAAAAAAGCTTTAACGATAAAAAACCGGGCAAATAAAGGAACTTCACCTACTCAACCTCAGACTCAAAATATTACTCTGTACAACTTTGGAAGTAATCCTTGTGTTTTCCCAAACTTCTATTGCAACATGCATGGTTCAAGGCTTCTAGCATGAGCAAGCCCCTTTACACCAATGAGCTAACTGAACATTATTTCACAACTTCAGACACAAGTATGTCGAAATTTGAATAACTTTTTTACACAGTCTAAACGTAGAGCGCGAAATATCAGGTAATTTGCGAACAAGGCTGGTAGTGAAAGAAATCTTCTCTCTCCAGCAGGCCAAAACATAACACGTCTGAATGTCTGTGAACATTCCCTAGCAATTTCTGGAGAGAAGGCTCAACCTAAACGCAAAGTACCTGGCGGAATATTTCGAGATGTTCTCACATTTAAGTCAGATAATGAGTACATTTGATCCTGTATAACGTGAAGGTGTGACATCAGTTGCTCAGAGATTTGCAGTTGTCAATGACCAGACAGCAATGTTCACATGACAAAAAAAAAAAAACCTTCATTCAACCAGTTTAGCTGAGCAAGTGCAGATGGAGAACCTTCACAGTTTTCTAATCAAAGAAGGAAAACTCATTATATAAGTATCTCAGTTAATATGTTTTACATTCTCTGTTCTGAAGCAGACAGAAAGAAGCATTTACATCAATATAAAAAAACAAAAATGTGGGTTGGATATTTCTTAGAGTGATCAATATACATGAAAAGTAACCTCAGGTGAGACATATTAAGAGGACTCAAAACAGTATGCACAATTTGGCCCCAAATCTAAATTAACCTAAGAAGCTTTCCATAGTAGCAAAGGGCAAAAACCCATAATAATGAAACAATGGCAGTAGGCTGTAAGTGGCATTTCCCCGCAGCCATAACATTATCATCAAGCTTCTTCAGATGGTCTAGTGGCTTCTGCTGAATCATTACTTGCCGAATCAACATCATAACTCCAAAGTCGTTTTAGCTCACCTCTAACCATACCCAATACGACACAGACTCCTGATATACATGATTTTCAAAATAAAGGAGATTAATGAGCACTTGAAATTAATCACTGTTGACTATTTGACTAAACTAAAATCCCACATGGGATTACCTATGTAAGGGAGGGCATCCTTACATCTATAAAAGGAAGCCCCCTCCTTCTTTGTAATCATCCCAAAATTTGCATACTCTTCTCCCATATTAAATAAAAGCGGGCTACTTGAGTGGTGCTCGGAGACTAGGCAATATTTTTGCCGAACTCCGTTATCAAATTTTTCCGGGTGTGTTCTTCCCTTATCTCTTTTATTCTGCATTTATTTGTTGTTATCGTTTTCTTTTGATTATAGTATTCAATATTATTTGTCGGGTATATTCGTAGTGTTTTATATTTTTCAATTCACTAGAATTTTGTTTAAAGAGAATTATTACCCGAAATTCCCAACAAGTGGTATCAGAGCCGAAGGTTCGTCCTTGGCTTGTTTGTTTGGGTATTGTAGATTTAATTATCTATGAAAATTTTGTCTAAGGAGGTTGGTATTTAAGCGGTCCACTTGTGACCCTCCAATCTTTCTTGAAAATTTTCTTGGAATAATTTTTGGTACAATACGTAGTGTCTTTTGAAATATTGAATACTATATTAGTTCTGTAATGGCATCTACTTCAGTTTCCTCTTCATCATGGTCGAGGATTCCAATGTCTAGTTTGAAATTAGCAGTAGAAATATTTGATGGTACTGGCCATTTCGGCATGTGGCAAGGGGAAGTCTTGGACTCCCTTTTCCAGCAGGGTCTTGATATTGCCATTGCAGAAGAGAAACCGGAAGATGTGGTAGATAAGGATTGGAATATTATGAATCGGTTGGCATGCGGAACAATTCGGTCGTGTCATGTCCGGGGGAGCGAAGTATGCTTTCAAGAACGAGACTTCTGCGCACAAATTGTGGAAGGCATTGGAGGACAAATTTCTGAAGAAAAGTGGTCATAATAAGCTCCTTATGAAGAAGAGGCCGTTCGATTTGATTACCGACTGCAGTACAACTATGAATGAACACATCACTATGTTTAATCAATTAGTAGCAGACCTGTTAAATTTAGATATAAAATTTGAGGATGAAGATTTGGCTTTAATGTTGTTATCGTCTCTTCCCGATGAATTTGAACATTTGGAAACTACATTACTTCATGGAAAAGAGAATGTGTCGTTAGATGCTGTATGTTCTGCTTTGTATAGTCATGAATTGAGAAAGTAGGATAAGATGAAAACAAAATCAACGACAACAGAAGAAGCATTGGTGGCAAGAGGTCGTCAGCAAAGCCAGTCAAAGGGGAGGAGAGGAAGGTCCAAGTCAAAAAGCCGCGTCGTTGCCAAAGATGAGTGTGCTTTCGTCATGAGAAAGTGGCACTAGAAGAAGGACTCGTCCCAAAGTCAAGAAGAAAGGGAAGACTCAGCAAGATGCAAATGTTGCGTGAATGCAAGAGTGATGCGTGAATCGGAAAAATTCCCTTGTTGTTTCACCTTCAACATCACATCCGAGATGAATGGATATTGGATTCGAAAGTTGCACTTATCATATGTGTCCCATTCGGGAATGGTTCTTTGAATTTCAGGAACTCGATGGCGGGGTTGTCTATATGGGTAATGATAATCCATGTAAAACAGCCGGGATAGGTTCAATCAGGTTGCGAAATCATGATGGATCCACCAGAATTTTGCGAGATGTGCGGTACGTGCTAAAGTTGAAGAAGAATCTCATCTCATCGGGGGCCTTAGAATCAAAAGGCCTAGTTGTGACTGATGCGAGATGGCGTTCTTAAAGCAACTTCGTGAGTACTGGTGATGTTGAAAGCCGTGAGGAAGAATAATCAGTACACTACCAAGGTAGTACATGCTGATGGGGGACAGTAGCAGCGGCAACTTCAAGTAGCAAAAAGGATGCTGACGCAACGAAGCTGTGGCATATGCGGTTGGGACACGCTGGTGAGAAATCCTTGCAAATTCTTGCCAAGCAGGGATTGTTGAAAGGTACGAAGACTTGCAAATTAGAATTTTGTGAGCATTGTGTTTTAGGAAAACAACGAAGAGTGAAATTTGGCACTGCAATCCATAATACCAAGGGCATTCTGGATTATGTGCACTCGGATGTATGTGGGACTCGCTAAAGACTCAGTCAATCAGCTGGTAGGCATTATTTTGTCACTTTTGTTGATGATTTTTCCGGAAGAGTTTGGGTGTTTACTATGAAAAATAAGGATGATGTGCTTGAGTTTTCCTTAAGTGGAAAGTCGAAGTTGAAAACCGGGACAGTGAGGAAGATCAAGGTTCTCCGACATGCACAATGGTGGAGAATACAAGAGCGATCCATTCTCGAAGGTATGTCAAGATTGTGGCATAAGGCGGCACTTCACAGTCGGAAAAACACCACAGCAGAATGGGGTGTCGGAGCGTATGAACAGGACATTGGTGGAGAAAGTTCGTTGCATGCTGTCTAATGCTGGGTTAGGCAGAAAATTTTGGGCTGAGGCAATAAATTATGCTCAACATCTCGTCAATCGCTTTGCCATCATCTCGCTATAGAGGAAAGACTCCTTTAGAGGTATGGTCTGAAAAACTCACTATCGATTATGATACTTTGCGTGTTTTTGGTTCTACTGCATATTATCATGTGAATGAATCAAAGTTGGATTCACTGGGCAAAGAATGCTCTATTTATGGGCTTCAATGCTCGGAGTTAAGGGATACCGTTTATGGTGTCTAGAGGCAAAGAAGACGATAATCGGTAGGGATGTTACCCTTTGATGAATCTGCCATGTTGCAAAAGGTAAATCCGTATGGGGTTGATGGCATTCCGCAGCAGTGGAGTGTATTCGAACCAGTGGAGTTTGAACAGACAGTGGTGATTCCAAAGAAATAGCACCACTCAGAGACTCTCCGAGGCGTAAGAAGAGTCGGATGAGGAAGAGGTTTCTACCCAAGAACCTCAACAGTAATCGGAGCCAATTGCAGTTAGAAGGCAAAAACGAGAGATTCAAAAACCTGCTCGTTTTACTGACATGGTAGCTTATGCACTTCCAGTTGTTGATGATGTTCCATCCACTTACCTAGAAGCCATCCGAAGTTCAGAAAGTGGTAGATGGGCAGGTGCAATGGAAGAAGAAATACAATCTCTCGAGAAGAACAAGACGTGGAAGCTGACACAACTACCGAAGGGCAAGAAGGCTATTGGATGCAAATGGGTATTTGCAAAGAAAGAAGGATTTCCTGATAAAGATGAGATACGTTGCAAGGCAAGATTGGTGGCTAAAGGCTACGCTCAGAATGAGGGAATTGATTATAATGAGGTATTTTCTCCAGTTGTTAAACATTCCTCCATTAGAATTTTGTTGGCCTTGGTAGCGCAGATGAATTTGGAGCTAGCTCAACTTGATGTGAAGACCGCGTTCCTGCACGGTGATTTGAAGGAGGAAATCTATATGACTCAGCCAGATGGATACAAGGTTGTTGGTAAGGAGAATTGGGTTTGTAAACTAAGTAAATCATTGTACGGATTGAAACAATCTCCAAGACAATGGTACAAGCGATTTGATAGTTTTATGAAGGGTCAGAAGTACACAAGGAGCAAATACGATCATTGTGTGTATTTGTGCAGGCTTCAAGATGGTTCTTACATTTACTTACTCTTATATGTTGATGATATGTTGATAGCAGCAAAGAGCCAAGTTGAGATTGGCAGATTGAAGGCTCAACTGAGTAAAGAGTTCGAGATGAAGGATTTGGGGGAAGCCAAAAAGATTCTCGGCATGGAGATAAACAGGGACAGAGAGAGAGGCAAGCTTTGGCTGACACAGAAGCAGTATTTGAAGAAGGTATTACAACGTTTTGGTATGCATGAAGATACAAAATCTGTAAGTACCCCACTTGCCCCTCATTTGAAACTTAGTAGCCAGTTATCTCCAACAACAGATGAAGAGCGAGAATACATGGCGAAAGTCCCATATGCAAATGCAGTTGGAAGCTTGATGTATGCAATGGTGTGTACGAGACCAGATATTTCACAAGCTGTTAGTGTTGTGAGCACGTACATGCATGATCCAGGAAGGGGTCATTGGTTAGCTGTGAAATGGATTCTACGGTATCTTCAAAATACCGCAGATGTTGGATTGGAATTTGAACGGGATGAATCACTTGGTCATTGTGTAGTTGGATATTGTGATTCTGATTATGCAGGTGATTTGGATAAGCGACGGTCTACAACTGGCTATTTGTTCACTTTAGCAAAAGCGCCGGTTAGTTGGAAGTCTACCTTGCAGTCAACGGTGGCTTTGTCTACAACTGAGGCAGAGTATATGGCGATTACAGAGGCTATGAAGGAAGCAATTTGGCTTCATGGATTGCTTAAAGACTTGGGAGTTGGTCAGAAACAACTTGAGGTTTATTCTGACAGTCAGAGTGCTATTCACTTAGCAAAGAATCAAGTCTTTCATGCACGGACGAAGCACATTGATGTTCGCTATCACTTTGTACGGGAAATTCTGGAAGAAGATTAGATACTTCTCCAGAAGATTCACACGGTGGAAAATCCTGCAGATATGTTGACCAAGGTGGATACAAGGGCCAAGTTTGAACACTGTTTAAACTTGGTTAATATTTTGCATATTTGAGTTGGCGACTAACGGCGCAAGATTTGGAAGCACCACTAGGTCCATTTTATTTTTTATTTGATTGAGAATCTTTGTATTTGGTGGGACTAGAAGTTAAGTCAATGTGGAGATTTGTTGACTATTTGACTAAACTAAAATCCCACATGGGATTACCTATGTAAGGGAGGGCTTCCTTACATCTATAAAAGGAAGCCCCCTCCTTCTTTGTAATCATCCCAAAATTTGCATACTCTTCTCCCATATTAAATAAAAGCGGGCTGCTTGAGTGGTGCTCGGAGACTAGGCAATATTTTTGCCTAACTCCGTTATCAAATTTTTCCGGGTGTGTTCTTCCCTTATCTCTTTTATTCCGCATTTATTTGTTGTTATCGTTTTCTTTTGATTATAGTATTCAATATTATTTGTCGGGTATATTCGTAGTGTTTTGTATTTTTCAATTCACTAGAATTTTGTTTAGAGGGAATTATTACCCGAAATTCCCAACAATCACAACATAAACAAATTGTCATAGGGGGGATAGAGTTTATACCCAGTGTGCAAGGAACAAGATACAGAAGAGCGGGTTGACCATGTCCATCCATTAGATACAAGCCCAAATAAGTAAGCAAGAGACCTAGAGTAGTTCAGTCGCCAAGTACCAAGAAACAAAAGTAAATACACCATTTAGTTCCTCCAAAATCCCTGTGGCCAGCTATAGACTTGCTAGTCCAGGGGAAAAATACTAACAATAAAATTTATACAATTACAAATAGCTTCCATCTCCAGAAAAGAAACAAAAGTAAATACACCATTTAAAATAATTATTTTAAATAATTTTATAAAATAATTTAATAAATATTTAAAATGTTTCTATTTAAAAATAATTATTTAGTGTGTCAAAATTAAGTTTTACAATAAGAATTAGTGTTTTAAGTAATTAGTTAAAAATTTAATAATTTTTTAAAAATAAAATATTTAAATAGTTAATTGGAGACAAATGTATAATTAAAAATAATAAATGAAAACTTTATATAAAAATAAAATATATATTTAAAAATAAAATAAAAAATAGAATATAAAATTTGAAACGAAAGGAGTATTGATTAGTCCTCTATGTGGGAAAAAATAGCCTTTCTAGAAATTCTTAAATAAAAGTGAACTCAACGCCATGTAATTGGTAATTATAGATTCTTTTAGCAGCTTATTAGTACTCCTATTTATTTCATAATTGATAACAATATGTTCATGTGATTGGTTAATCAGAATGAGTTGTGTGCAAAATCATGGAAGATTAATCATCATTTTTAATGAGCATATTTTCTTCCCGTAAAAAAAACAAAAAAAACCGCCCCTTATTGCCCAAATCCTTTCGTTTCTCCTCCCAAACAAGCCTTAGGAGAGAAGTGGAAAGAGAAATTGGCAAAAACAGGCATATAACTATTTTTCTTGTATTATGAAAGTTTCATAACTTTTATTTCAAATATTTTACTCATAAATCTATTTTTTAAAAAATAGCCATCCTCGCCGCCAGTCTTGCGGTGGAGTCTGTCCACATGCAATCATTGTCCAGGGCAAATATGTCAATCACTTACTCCCATAACTTCTCTGGCCACCGCAGCGGAGTCAACGTTGAAGCCTTGTGTTATCAGATCATCAGTGCAGAAAATGGCCACAACCTTGTGTTCTGTTCAATCAATTTGCTTTCTCCCTCTACTGTCCATGTAATTGAAAGAGAAACAAAAAGAAATACACTTCTTCATTTCAGTTTTCTTTCTTATTACCAAATCTTCTTAGAACTGACAATAATAAGATTACATCCTTTACACAATAAATAAAATGATAATCAACTTTTGACAAATAATAATGAACAAAGGGAGTATAAGATTGCTAAAGAGACGGTTCTGCACGTCTTTTTTGTAAGACTAATCTAAATTGTTATATCAAATTAAAAAATTTTATTTGACGGTTCAAAAATTTTTTTATCCCCTTGCAAATATGCCTTAAAAAAAATTTATAATTTTTTTTCGCTCTATTGAATTAGATTCAATGAATCGATTCGATCATGTACATGCAATAAAAAATATAGTACAGATCATGAATCGACCGGTATAAGATGCACATATCGCTTTCCATGGTCCGAATTGATACACTTAAGCATGATAATAGAATGTTGACTCGTGTTCTGTAACACATTCTGAGCTCAAATTTTAAGGGTGTAATTGTATAAAGTTTAGTTTTGATATTTTTATTTTAAGTTTCGTAAAAGTTAAATTATTTGTAAGAAAATATGTGAATCCTATATTTAAAATTTTAAATTTGGTTTTAAAATCAAACTCTGTACAATTTAACCTAACCCTAAATATAGGAGTATGATGTTTTAACAAACACTAGTGGAATCGAAGTCGTCCACGTCTCTTCCTTGTCCTTTTCTTAGGAGCATTAAGTAGCATCCAACTTAGGTAGTCCGTAGTCGAAATCTCGTGAGCTCACTTTATGTTTTATCTTTTATTTTAATTATCATATAACAAAGTACTTTTTTAAAAAAATAATAAACATAAAAATTTTTATGCAAAAAAATATATGATAATATTTTATTAATCGGATAGAGAGAGAATTATCCAAACAAAAACAAATTAGATAGAGAATAATATAAAGAGTGGAATAAAAGATTCCACGTGATTGGTGGATGCGTTTATTACATCACATTACATTAGAATATATTTAGATAATATGTTATTATAAAATTTAATATAAAAGTTTTATTTTAATATTTATTTTTATTATAAATAATTTTTTAATTTATAATAAAAATTTTCTAAACAAAATAATATCCAATCTTAATCATCTCCATCTATTTTCTCATGATGATTTCAAAAAGTCGCTAGAAAGCAAACTCCAAGGCCCTATTTCCTATATCCCGTCACTTGGCCTCCATCTATTATGATTCAACTAAGATTAATGCAAGAGAAATAAAGGAACAGAGAATTTTATTGAGATAATGGAGGGATACGAGATCGGGAAGGAGAAAACGCAGGAAAGCTCAAAGAAGAAGAAGAACAATGCAAAAACAACCGGCAAATTTCACACCTCTATCCCTCTGCTAACTAACATTTAAATGAAAAAGAGAAATGATCTGGACCATCCATGCTCAACTGCCACATATCCAATGCTCTACGTTTATTTCCGAAACAACAACGCAACATCTCTTTCCTTCACCAAACGACGTCGCCGCATTTAATTTTCTTTTCCCGCCTTTAAACATGCAATTTACCCCGACAATGCTCCCCCCTTAAGAAGCCTTGTCCTCAAGGCTAAATCCAGGACACTTTTGCAAAAAATCATCTGCATCTTCCCACGTAGCATCCTTAGGACTAAGATTAGTCCACTATATCAGACATTGAACTGCAGCTCTATTATGCTTCTTGACCAACCTTCTCTGCAAAATTGCATAAGGCTGCAGCAATGATTGTCCATATCTGTCAAACACAGGAAGATGAATTTGAGCTACTGCTCCCTCTCTTATTTTCTTCTTCAACAGACTAACACGGAACACCGGATGTAGCTTAGATTCTAGGGTAATTGCAGTTTATAAGCAATCTTCCCCACCCTTGCAACCACCCTATACTGTCCATAAAATATGGAAGCCAATTTCCAATCCTTCCTTTGTGATACAGAACTCTGTTTGTAAGGCTGCAATTTCAGATACACCCAGTCTCCCACCTCAAACTACCTTTCAGTCCTGTTCTTATCAGCAAACTGCTTCATTCTATTTGCTCCATTAAGTAAATTTTCTTTAAGTATGGCATCCAGTTTACCTCTTTCCTATAACATGTCAGCCACCTGAGCTTGTCTGATTTCCTCTAATATCACATTCTCCCCAAAAGCTGCAGGTTTGAGTCCAAATAAAGCCTCAAAGGGGCTCATCTTGATAGTAGTATGATAAGTGGAATATACCACCATTCTGCCAACGCAAATAGTGATGCCATTTATGAGGTCTTTAGCTGCAAAAGCACCTCAAATACATTTCCAGACACTGGTTCACCCTCTCAGTTTGCCCATCCAATTGGGGATGATATGCAGTACTAAGCTGCAATTTAACCCCCAAGGAAGAAAACAAGTTTTTCCAGAACTGACTAGTAAAGATTGTGTCCCTATCACTGGTAATACAGTTGGGAAGTCCATGCATCTTGCACACTTTATTAATAAATTCATCAGCCACCCTCTGAGCAGAAAAAGGATGAGTTAGGCCTACAAAATGAGCAAATTTAGTAAACTTGTCCACCACTACCCAAATCACATCCTTGCCTTCTGATTTTTGTAATCCCACAATGAAGTCCATTGTGATATGGGAGAAAGGTCTATCAGGAACCTGAATTGGCTGTAACAAGCCTGGGTAATGCACATGTTCATCTTTATTCCTCTGACAAGTATCACAAGCCTGCACCACAGATTGCACATCTTCCTTCATTTTAGGCCAATAAAAAAACTTCTTAACTCTTTGATATGTAGCTTCAATTCTAGAATGCCCTCCAAGCTATGAGCCATGAATTGCTGCTATAAGCTTGGTTCTTGTTCCCTTTTCTGTTCCCACTACAATCCTTCCTTTAAACTTAAGAACACCATTTTGATAAGAGTAGTCTGATGTAGCTCCAAGAATGCACTATGCCATCATATCATGCAGTTTTTCATCATTACCATAACTATCCACAATCTCATTCACCCACAATGGTAGCACAGAGGTCATCACATGAATTTCTCCCTGCAATTCCTCCTTCCTGGACAAAGCATCAGCAGCCCCATTTTCTGATCCCTTTTTATATTGCACCTCAAAGTCATATCCCATCAACTTAGCCAACCATTTTTGCTGAGCAGTAGTAGTGACCCTTTGCTCCAACAGAAATTTAAAACTCTGATGATCAGTCCTGACAATAAAATGTTGTCCCTCCAGGTAATGCCTCCATTTAGAGACTGCAGTGACTAAGGCTAGTAACTCCTTTTCATAAACCGATAAGCTTAAACTTCTAACACCTAGTGCCTTGCTAAAATAAGCAATAGGTCTCCCCTCTTGCATTAGTACTGCCCCCATTTCTACATCACAAGCATCAGTTTCCACTATGAATGGTTTAGAAAAATCTGGTACTGCTAACACTAGTGCTTGACACATCATATCTTTCAACTTCTGGAAAGCTTGTTCAGCCTCCTGATTCCAACAGAAGCATTCTTCCTCAATAATACCGTTAAAGGTCTAGATAGGACACCGTAGTTCTTCACAAATCTTCTATAGTATCCAGTCAGTCCTAAAAATCCCCTGAGCTGCTTAACAGATTTGGGGGTTAGCCAATTCATGACATCAGTAATTTTCCTGGGATCAGTTTTTACTCCCTCCCCATAAATCACATGACCCAAATATTCCACCTCTCTTTGAGCAAAAGAACACTTACTCATCTTTGCAATTAAACTATGTTGTCTCAACAAGGAGAAAACTGTTCTGACATGTTCCACATGGGCAGTCAAATCATGACTATAGACCAAGATATCATCAAAGAAAACTAACACAAATTTCCTGATATAAGGACCAAACACCTTGTTCATCAAGGCCTGGAATGTGGCAAGAGCATTAGTCAATCCAAATGGCATTACCCTGAACTCATAATGGCCCAAATGAGTAGTGAAAGCAGTTTTATGTATGTCTGTTTCTTTCATTATGATCTGGAAATAACCAGCCCTCAAGTCAATCTTGGTAAAAAACTCAGCTCCCTTCAGTTCATCCAGCAAATCATCCACTACAGGTATAGGGAATTTATCCTTGACAGTAATAGAGTTTAACTGCCTAAAATCCACACACAACCTCTAAGAACCATCCTTTTTTTTTTTACCAAAATGACTGGTGAAGAAAAAGAACTGGAACTGGGTTGAATAATACCTTCTTGCAACATCTCCTGTACCAGCCTCTCAATTTATGCCTTTTGATAGTGTGGAAATCTGTAAGGTCTCTGCTTGAAAGGTTGTGCCCCACTAATCAGTGGAATCCTATGCTCATGCCCCTAGAGGGAGGTAATCCTTTTGGTGTCCCAAACACATCTCAAAATTCATCAATAACTGTTCTCACCTGATCTGGAATTTGTTCCACACTTGCTCCTTCAGCTGTGATGGAATGTAGCTGCCACAACCATGCTTCAGCAGCATCCTTGACCCATTTATTTAATGTCTTGCCCCGGATGGACTTCAATTCAGCCCTCTGCACTCCTCCATGTAAACTCACCCTAGTTCCTTCTTTATCAAAGAGAGATTTAGCTTTTCAAAATAAAAAATTATAGGGCTAAACTGTCTAAGCCAATCTATCCCCACGACCACATCACTCCCATTCAGCTCCAACACATTAAGATTGTGCTGGAACTCATACCCCTGCATTACCCAAGTAACCCCTTTACATACCTCAGTGCACCACATTTGAGCTCCATTAGCCACAGTAATCACCAATGGTCTAGTTTGCTTCTTTATCATACTCAATTCCTTCACCATCTTCCTGTCTATAAAACTATGAGTGCTACCAATATCAATCAATATAGAAACCACTTTTTTCTTAATGTTTCCTTCAATTCTGATAGTATTATAAGCAGCATTTCCCTCCATAGCATTCATAGAGATATGTACAGAATCATCTACTTCCTCCCCCACTACATGAACAACTTCATCTTCATTAGTCACTTCTTGCAGTAACTGCAACTCTCCATCTACATCATCCTCAATCAACCCTTCATTAACAACCATAACATTGATCTCACTCAGTGAACAATTGTGGTTAGCATGATATTTTTCTCCACATTTGAAACATAACCCCTTCTCTCTCCTTCTCTGCATTTCCTCCCAGGAAACTTTCTTAAACTTAATAGGTTCCCTCAGTTCAGGTCTAGAATTCTGAAAACTGGAAACCCTCTCTGGCCGAGCCACATTTGACTTGGCAGTGGACAATACTGAACTAGTAATTGAAGTTGTCTTAGTGAAAGACTTAGAACCCCTACTAGAGCTTTCAATGCTCTCTTCCCATTTGCCTGATCTTACAAAATTGTCCCACAACTGCAGTTGAATTCCCTTCTCCAAACCTTTTACACACAGCCTCTGCAAATTCCACCCAACTCACTGCTCCATCCCCCACCTTACCTCTATAGCTCTGTAACCATATATAAGCCTTACCCTTAACATACATCTCAGCTATCTCTACCTTCAAGTGATCAGGGATTTCATGAATGTGGAAATAGCGATGACACTTATTAATCCATTCCCTCGGGTTGCTACCATCAAAATAGGGAAAATCAATTTTAGGCAATTTAACTCCATACTTCTCCCCAGTTCGTCCACCCACTGTCTCCCTAATTCCCAGAAAACCCTCCCATAGAGCCTTGACCAATGCCATCAAAGCCCCTCAAATTCAACAGTTGATCTAACTTAAGGGTAAGAGATTCAAACTTACTCTCCAAACCTTGCACCGTAGAGCTGATCTGTTGAGTTTCAGATCTGTGATCTGCAGACTCAGAATAAACCTTTGCCATGGCAGACCTGAGTTCATCATGTTGGAGTGTCAACTTCCTGATAGTTCTGTCCACATCCTCTATTTTGTTCCCCTGGACCTCCACCGTAGTACATAACTCCTGAATCTCGTTGTTCAACCCAGCATCGGATGCGGCTTGCTCATGATGGCTCTGACTCCTCGTACCCGCCATTGATGCTGCTTGCAGAGGATCAACAGCTCTGATACCAATTTGTTATGATTCAACTAAGATTAATGCAAGAGAAGTAAAGGAACAGAGAATTTTATTGAGATAATGGAGGGATACAGAGACTGGAGAAAACGCAGGAAAGCTCAAAGAAGAAGAAGAACAACGGCAAATTTCATACCTCTATCCCTCTGCTAACTAACATTTAAATGAAAAAGAGAAATGATCTGGACCATCCATGCTCAACTGCCACATATCCAGTGCTCTACGTTTTTTGAATTTTCTGATTATCAACAAGTCTGCAAGTTGTACATGACTTTTATATGCAGTTATTCCTTTTGCCCCCCCCCTTTTGTCAGCTTTGTTTATTTTTTAGTTTTATTTTTAGCATCATTGATGTTTTCTCTTTTTATATCTTTCATGCCTTTTCTTTTTTTTTTAATTTTGATTGAATGATATAATCTATTTTATATTTTTAGTTGTTTTAATAGAAAATTATTGAGATTTTGTTTTCTTTGATAGGTTTTGAAGATTGCTTTTTGAGGAGATGACTTCATGAATATTTATCTGTTTAGTTCTTCATATCTATTATACCAATTACACTAATATCTATTACTATCTAAGTTGATCATTCATTTGCTAAGTTTTAAGGATAAAAGTGTCTAATTGCCTATTAAAATATTCTGCATCAGAATATGTATAACTTTGCAGTACATTAGATATGAAATGTAATACTGATTGGTTTTTAATTTTTTATTTTTTTCTTTTTACCAAGTAAATATAAAAGAAAGAAATAATTTTGTAAAGTACATTAACACTATAGCTTCTTTGTGATAGATCAAGAACACAATTCTTTTGAAACAAAAATTTGAACAATAACCTGAGAATCTTTTCATTTTAAAAAAAAAAATCTTTGAGATTTTTAATATAAATTACTAATATATTTTTTATGTTATTTATTTTTTAAGAATGGAGAGAGTCAAGTAAGGAGAGAGAAATTTTAATTTTCACAACGATTTTATTACAAATATATTCTATTTTTTTGAGAGTCAAAATAAATAATTAAATGATAAGAAATTCTATTTTTCTCTTATATATAATAGGAGTATGATGTGAATACGGCAAAATAATTGAAAGATCATATCGTAAAATTAATTTACTTTAAAGATATAGAAAAAAAAGTACAACTTACAATGTATTTTTTATTTCTTTTCTTTTCATCTTAATTTACTTATGATTAACCACTAGTGCACAATTTTTTAATTAAATACATAAATTTATTTCATATTTTTTTAATTACTCTAATAACTATTTCTATCCAAATTTTCTTTCATTTTTTTCAACTTTTTTCACTTTAGGCCACACGTTTTATTTCACAAACAATTCACTTATACAATTCATGTATGAATTGTAAAAATAAATTATTTGTGAGAGAAAAAGTGGGACCTAAAGTGAATAAAGTCAGAAAAAAGTAAAAGAAATTTTGGATAGAATTTTAACCCTAGTTTACTGAACTCTCTAAAGCTCGCAAATAACTCTTGTAAGTTAACAGAACTTGAATCATTGATTTTGCATGCAATACACCCCTGGGAAGGCAAATGAGGAAAATCAGCTCGTTCTTTACCTTAAAAATCGGTCTTGGAAGGCTCAGAAGCAACCTGGGAGTGAATTCCTGATAGACTTGCTAAGAATTAAGTTTCCATTCTTGTTTCATTGAAATTCTCTAACTGGGAATTAACTGCCAGATTTACATTGCCCTTGCATCCAAATTAAATCACTGTCAGCTGCTAAAGGTATTTCATTATGTGCAACTAGTGTAATCTTTTTATGGGGGCATTTTGGTCTTTTTATTGGGTCCTTTTGGGTACAAAATGCAATTTGTATTTACCTTTTTAATAACTCAATGTGGCTTCTAACTTGTGCAAGGGCGGCCTCTGGAGTTGTCATGACGTTATTACTCTGAGCAAATATACTACTTATCTATGTACAGTGTACAAATTTACTATTTGTAGTATTAGGGTTTTTTTGAACTTCCTTACTTTCTCATCACTACCTTCACTTTCTCTCTAAACTCTCTAAGTTCAAAACATCAAATCTTGCAGAATCTACTCCTCTTCAAACTATACATGTTAATTACTATTTTTTTGAATGATTAATAATTTTTAAGACGAATTAATAATAAATAATAACATTAAACAGCATTGAAAAACAAAACAAATAAAGAACATTAATTAATTAGTGGTTATTAATTTATATAATAGTTATTATTAATTAATAAAAATTATTACAAATTTTAAATAATTAATGAGAATTATTAAACAACATGTTTCTCATTAATTGAAATAATAATTAAAAATCTTGAAAAAAAAGAAAGAAGGAAATTCATGGATTGGCGGCCAAAACTAGCTGTCATGTTCCGCTATATCTGTCATGGCTTCGTTTTTCATATTCTTTTTCCGGAGCTTGCAGGGAAGTTCCGTGCAAACTTCTTGAAAACTGGACCACAAGTTCTATAAAACTATATGCGTGTAATCTAAAATTTAAAAGTAAAATAAAATTTTAAAGTTTTTACAAGTTTTGATTTTGAATACGAAGTTGTCTAGTGTCGGTATGTAACTTCTTACGCTTTAAAATATAATTCATATTTTAAAAATTAAAAAAATAAGATGTAAGCACATTGCGAGTAATTAATTCAAAAACTATAAATAAAAATAATGAATTTTTATAAAAAGAATTATCAAAAACGGGTATAGAACAATAAATCGGATTGGAAATGTTGATTGCTTTGTGTATCTGCAAGCCCAAGCGGAAAATTGAAAAGTTAAAAAGGGAGGCTCTTAATTGTATAATCAATAATAATTAATGATTCTTCACGTTGAGATTGTGAAGTTATTCTACACATATACTTCTTCCTAGTAGTGTTAAATAGGGCGGTCTGCTCTGATATGTCGCTGACCCAGCCTTAAACGATGCGAAGTTGGTCGCCCCATTTATTTATGAGTTAAAATCATATCAGTCCATATCCGCAAATACTAGGTCTGCAGGCTAAATAAACCAGCTCGCGAGATAAGATATTTTTTTAATTATGTTTAATATTTTTTATCTCTCTTTTTTATCACATGTGAGATCATATAAATTTATAATTGAGATAAAAATAATATTCGATCAATCATCAATATTTTTAAAATCACTAATATATATATATATATATATAGATAAATTTATATAAAAATATTTAAAATGACACAATAATTTATTCATAAACTTAAGTCGATCAAATCTAATCTTATGCATACTTTCTATTTTATGTTATATTTCTAACATCTCAAAATATTTTTATCAAAAATTTTATTAAATTCTTTAATTTTAAATTGAAAAAATTAGATATTTAACTTAATATTGAAACTTTTATATAGTTAGAATTATATTAAATATTTGAGTTAAAGTAAATATTTTAAAACTAAATATAAAAGTTAAATTTAGTAAATAAAAAATAAAAAATTTAAAAAACCGCAGGTCAGCCCGGTCGAGCCCACGAGCCAAACGGAGCTGGCTAAATAGGCCTTCATTTAAATGGACTTGGACCCAACTAGTCCAAGTTTGTCAACATTCATTGTCAAATAGCCATGCTCGCGTGCCGGTGATCAATTTGACAGTGCTACTTCCTCCCTTTCAAAATATATAATATATTTTTTTAATAAAAATTAAAATTTTAGTAAATTTTATAAAATAATTTAATAAATATTTAAAATGTTTCTATTTAAAAATAATTATTTAGTGTGTCAAAATTAAGTTTTACATTAAGAATTAGTGTTTTAAGTAATTAGTTAAAAAATTAATAATTTTTTAAAAATAAAATATTTAAATAGTTAATTGGAGACAAATGTATAATTAAAAATAATAAATGAAAACTTTATATAAAAATAAAATATATATTTAAAAATAAAATAAAAAATAGAATATAAAATTTGAAACGAAATGAGTATTGATTAGTCCTCTATGTGGGAAAAATAGCCTTTCTAGAAATTCTTAAATAAAAGTGAACTCAACGCCAAGTAATTGGTAATTATAGATTCATTTAGCAGCTTATTACTACTCCTATTTATTTCATAATTGATAACAATATGTTCATGTGATTGGTTAATCAGAATGAGTTGTGTGCAAAATCATGGAAGATTAATCATCATTTTTAATGAGCATATTTTCTTCCCGTAAAAAAAACAAAAAAAAAACCGCCCCTTATTGCCCAAATCCTTTCGTTTCTCCTCCCAAACAAGCCTTAGGAGAGAAGTGGAAAGAGAAATTGACAAAAACAGGCATATAACTATTTTTCTTGTCTTATGAAAGTTTCATAACTTTTATTTCAAATATTTTACTCATAAATCTATTTTTTAAAAAAATAGTCATCCTCGCCGCCAGTCTTGAGGTGGAGTCCAGCCACATGCAATCGAGTATCAAGGGCAAATATGTCAATCACTTACTCCCATAACTTCTCCGGCCACTGCAGCGGAGTCAACGTTGAAGCCTTGTGTTATCAGATCATCAGCTGCAGAAAATGGCCACAACCTTGTGTTCTGTTCAATCAATTTGCTTTCTCCTCTATCGTCCATGTAATTGAAAGAGAAACAAAAAGAAATACACTTCTTCATTTCAGTTTTCTTTCTTATTACCAAATCTTCTTAGAACTGACAATAATAAGATTACATCCTTTACACAATAAATAAAATGATAATCAACTTTTGACAAATAATAATGAACAAAGGGAGTATAAGATTGCTAAAGAGACGGTTCTGCACGTCTTTTTTGTAAGACTAATCTAAATTGTTATATCAAATTAAAAATTTTATTTGACGGTTCAAAAATTTTTTATCCCCTTGCAAATATGCCTTAAAAAAATTTATAATTTTTTTCGTCTATTGAATTAGATTCAATGAATCGATTCGATCATGTACATGCAATAAAAAATATAGTACAGATCTGTAATCGACCGGTATAAGATGCACATATCGTTTCCATGGTCTGAATTGATACACTTAAGCATGATAATAGAATGTTGACTCGTGTTCTGTAACACATTCCCGGAGCTCAAATTTTAAGGGTGTAATTGTATAAAGTTTAGTTTTGATATTTTTTATTTTTAAGTTTTCAGTAAAAGTTAAATTATTTGTAAGAAAAATATGTGAATCCTATATTTAAAATTTTAAATTTGGTTTTAAAATCAAACTCTGTACAATTTAACCTAACCCTAAATATAGGAGTATGATGTTTTAACAAACACTAGTGGAATCGAAGTCGTCCACGTCTCTTCCTTGTCCTTTTCTTAGGAGCATTAAGTAGCATCCAACTTAGGTAGTCCAGAGTCGAAATCTCAGAGCTCACTTTATGTTTTATCTTTTATTTTAATTATCATATAACAGTACTTTTTTAAAAAATAATAAACATAAAATTTTATGCAAAAAATATATGATAATATTTTATTAATCAGATAGAGAGAGAATTATCCAGCAAAACAAATTAGATAGAGAATAATATAAAGAGTGGAATAAAAGATTCCACGTGATTGGTGGATGCGTTTATTACATCACATTACATTAGAATATATTTAGATAATATGTTATTATAAAATTTAATATAAAAGTTTTATTTTAATATTTATTTTTATTATAAATAATTTTTTAATTTATAATAAAAATTTTCTAAACAAAATAATATCCAATCTTAATCATCTCCATCTATTTTCTCATGATGATTTCAAAAGCTGCTAGAAAGCAAACTCCAAGGCCCTATTTCCTATATCCCGTCACTTGGCCTCCATCTGTTATGATTCAACTAAGATTAATGCAAGAGAAATAAAGGAACAGAGAATTTTATTGAGATAATGGAGGGATACAGAGACTGGGAAGGAGAAAACGCAGAAAGCTCAAAGAAGAAGAAGAACAATGCAAAAAACAACCGGCAAATTTCACACCTCTATCCTCTGCTAACTAACATTTAAATGAAAAAGAGAAATGATCTGGACCATCCATGCTCAACTGCCACATATCCAACGCTCTACGTTTATTTCCGAAACAACAACGCAACATCTCTTTCCTTCACCAAACGACGTCGTCGCATTTAATTTTCTTTCCCGCCTTTAAACATGCAATTTACCTGACAATGCTCCCCCCTTAAGAAGCCTTGTCCTCAAGGCTAAATCCAGGACACTTTTGCAAAAAATCATCTGCATCTTCCCACGTAGCATCCTTAGGACTAAGATTAGTCCACTATATCAGACATTGAACTGCAGCTCTATTATGCTTCTTGACCAACCTTCTCTGCAAAATTGCATAAGGCTGCAGCAATGATTGTCCATATCTGTCAAACACAGGAAGATGAATTTGAGCTACTGCTCCCTCTCTTATTTTCTTCTTCAATGTACTCAACACGTAACACCTGGATGTAGCTTAGATTCTAGGGTAATTGCAGTTTATAAGCAATCTTCCCCCACCCTTGCAACCACCTCTATACTGTCCCATAAAATATGGAAGCCAATTTCCAATCCTTCCTTTGTGATACGTAACTCTGCTTTGTAAGGCTGCACTTTCGTATACACCCAGCCTCCCACCTCAAACTACCTTTCAGTCCTCGTTCTTATCAAAGAAATCTGCTTCATTCTATTTGCTACATTAAATAAATTTTCTTTAAGTATGGCATCCAGTTTTACCTCTTTTCCTATAACATGTCACCACTCGAGCTTGTCCGATTTCCTCTAATATCACATTCTCCCCAAAAGCTGCAGGTTTGAGTCCAAATAAAGCCTCAAAGGGGCTCATCTTGATAGTAGTATGATAAGTGGAATTATACCACCATTCTGCCAACGACAAATAGTGATGCCATTTATGAGGTCTTTAGCTGCAAAAGCACCTCAAATACATTTCCAGACACTGGTTCACCCTCTCAGTTTGCCCATCCGTTTGGGGATGATATGCAGTACTAAGCTGCAATTTAAACCCCAAGGAAGAAAACAAGTTTTTTCCGGAATCGACTAGTAAAGATTGTGTCCCTATCACTGTAATACAGATTGGGAAGTCCATGCATCTTGCACACTTTATTAATAAATTCATCAGCCACCCTCTCGAGCGTAAAAAAGGATGAGTTAGGCCTACAAAATGAGCAAATTTAGTGAACTTGTCCACCACTACCCAAATCACATCCTTGCCTTCTGATTTTTGTAATCCCACAATGAAGTCCATTGTGATATGGGAGAAAGGTCTATCAGGAACCTGAATTGGCTGTAACAAGCCTGGGTAATGCACATGTTCATCCTTATTCCTCTAACAAGTATCACAAGCCTTCATCCTTATTCATCCTTATTCCTCTAACAAGCATCAAGTGACTCTATTTTTCCGATCCCCTTTTTATACCGCACCTCAAAGCCATATCCCATCAACTTAGCCAACCATTTTTGCTGAGCAGTAGTAGTGACCCTTTGCTCCAACAGAAATTTTAAACTCTGATGATCAATCCTGACAATAAAATGTTGTCCCTCCCGGTAATGCCTCCATTTAGAGACTGCAGTGACTAAGGCTAGTAACTCCTTTTCATAAACCGATAAGCTTAAACTTCTAACACCCAGTGCCTTGCTAAAGTAAGCAATAGGCCTCCCCTCTTGCATTAGTACTGCCCCCATTCCTACATCACGTGCATCGCTTTCACTATGAATGGTTTAGAAAAATCTGGTACTGCTAACACTGGTGCTTGACACATCATATCTTTCAACTTCTGGAAAGCTTGTTCAGCCTCCTGATTCCAACAGAATCATTCTTCCTCAATAATACCATTAAAGGTCTAGATAGGACACCGTAGTTCTTCACAAATCTTCTATAGTATCCAATCAGTCCTAAAATCCCCCGAGCCGCTTAATGTATTTGGGGGTTAGCCAATTCATGACATCGAGAATTTTCCTGGGGATCGCTTTTACTCCCTCCCCGTAAATCACATGACCCAAATATTCCACCTCTCTTTGAGCAAAAGAACACTTACTCATCTTTGCAATTAAACTATGTTGTCTCAACAAGGAGAAAACTGCTTCGACATGTTCCACATGGGCAGCCAAATCATGACTATAGACTAGGATATCATCAAAGAAAACTAACACAAATTTCTCGATATAAGGACCAAACACCTTGTTCATCAAGGCCCGGAATGTGAGGGAGAGCATTATTAGTCAATCCAAATGGCATTACCCTGAACTCATAATGGCCCAAATGAGTAGTTAAAGCAGTTTTATGTATGTCTGTTTCTTTCATTCTGATCTGGAAATAACCAGCCCTCAAGTCAATCTTGGTGAAAAACTCAGCTCCCTTCAGTTCATCCAGCAAATCATCCACTACAGGTATAGGGAATTTATCCTTGACAGTAATAGAGTTTAACTGCCTAAAATCCACACAAAACCTCTAAGAACCATCCTTTTTTTTTTACCAAAATGACTGGTGAAGAAAAAGAACTGGAACTGGGTTGAATAATACCTTCTTGCAACATCTCCTGTACCAGCCTCTCAATTTATGCCTTTTGATAGTGTGGAAATCAGAAGGTCTCTCGCTTGAAAGGTTGTGCCCCACTAATCAGTGGAATCCTATGCTCATGCCCCTAGAGGGAGGTAATCCTTTTGGTGTCCCAAACACATCTCAAAATTCATCAATAACTGTTCTCACCTGATCTGGAATTTGTTCCACACTTGCTCCTTCAGCTGTGATGGAATGTAGCTGCCACAACCATGCTTCAGCAGCATCCTTGACCCATTTATTTAATGTCTTGCCCCGGATGGACTTCAATTCAGCCCTCTGCACTCCTCCATGTAAACTCACCCTAGTTCCTTCTTTATCAAAGAGAGATTTAGCTTTTCAAAATAAAAAATTATAGGGCTAAACTGTCTAAGCCAATCTATCCCCACGACCACATCACTCCCATTCAGCTCCAACACATTAAGATTGTGCTGGAACTCATACCCCTGCATTACCCAAGTAACCCCTTTACATACCTCAGTGCACCACATTTGAGCTCCATTAGCCACAGTAATCACCAATGGTCTAGTTTGCTTCTTTATCATACTCAATTCCTTCACCATCTTCCTGTCTATAAAACTATGAGTGCTACCAATATCAATCAATATAGAAACCACTTTTTTCTTAATGTTTCCTTCAATTCTGATAGTATTATAAGCAGCATTTCCCTCCATAGCATTCATAGAGATATGTACAGAATCATCTACTTCCTCCCCCACTACATGAACAACTTCATCTTCATTAGTCACTTCTTGCAGTAACTGCAACTCTCCATCTACATCATCCTCAATCAACCCTTCATTAACAACCATAACATTGATCTCACTCAGTGAACAATTGTGGTTAGCATGATATTTTTCTCCACATTTGAAACATAACCCCTTCTCTCTCCTTCTCTGCATTTCCTCCCAGGAAACTTTCTTAAACTTAATAGGTTCCCTCAGTTCAGGTCTAGAATTCTGAAAACTGGAAACCCTCTCTGGCCGAGCCACATTTGACTTGGCAGTGGACAATACTGAACTAGTAATTGAAGTTGTCTTAGTGAAAGACTTAGAACCCCTACTAGAGCTTTCAATGCTCTCTTCCCATTTGCCTCGATCTTACAAAAATTGTCCCACAACTCGCAGCTTGAATTCCCCTTCTCCAAACCTTTTACACACAGACCCTCCCGCAAATTCCACCCAACTCACCGCTCCATCCCCCACCTTACCTCTATAGCTCTGTAACCATATATAAGCCTTACCCTTAACATACATCTCAGCTATCTCTACCTTCAAGTGATCAGGGATTTCATGAATGTGGAAATAGCGATGACACTTATTAATCCATTCCCTCGGGTTGCTACCATCAAAATAGGGAAAATCAATTTTAGGCAATTTAACTCCATACTTCTCCCCAGTTCGTCCACCCACTGTCTCCCTAATTCCCAGAAAACCCTCCCATAGAGCGTTGACCAATGCCATCAAAGCCCCTCAAATTCAACAGTTGATCTAACTTAAGGGTAAGAGATTCAAACTTACTCTCCAAACCTTGCACCGTAGAGCTGATCTGTTGAGTTTCAGATCTGTGATCTGCAGACTCAGAATAAACCTTTGCCATGGCAGACCTGAGTTCATCATGTTGGAGTGTCAACTTCCTGATAGTTCTGTCCACATCCTCTATTTTGTTCCCCTGGACCTCCACCGTAGTACATAACTCCTGAATCTCGTTGTTCAACCCAGCATCGGATGCGGCTTGCTCATGATGGCTCGACTCGTCATTACGCCATTGATGTCGCTTTGCAGAGGATCAATGACTACGATACCAATTTGTTATGATTCAACTAAGATTAATGCAAGAGAAGTAAAGGAACAGAGAATTTTATTGAGATAATGGAGGGATACAGAGACTGGAGAAAACGCAGGAAAGCTCAAAGAAGAAGAACAACAACGGCAAATTTCATACCTCTATCCCTCTGCTAACTAACATTTAAATGAAAAAGAGAAATGATCTGGACCATCCATGCTCAACTGCCACATATCCAAATGGCTTTCTACGTTTTTTTGAATTTTTCCGATTATCAACAAGTCTGCAAAGTTGTATACTGACTTTTTATATGCAGTTATTCCTTTTGCCCCCCTCTTTTGTCAGCTTTGTTTATTTTTTAGTTTTATTTTTAGCATCATTGATGTTTTCTCTTTTTATATCTTTCATGCCTTTTCTTTTTTTTTAAATTTTGATTGAATGATATAATCTATTTTATATTTTTAGTTGTTTTAATAGAAAATTATTGAGATTTTGTTTTCTTTGATAGGTTTTGAAGATTGCTTGAGGAGATGACTTCATGAATATTTATCTCGTTTAGTTCTTCATATCTATTATACCAATTACACTAATATCTATTACTATCTAAGTTGATCATTCATTTGCTAAGTTTTAAGGATAAAAGTGTCTAATTGCCTATTAAAATATTCTGCATCAGAATATGTATAACTTTGCAGTACATTAGATATGAAATGTAATACTGATTGGTTTTTAATTTTTTATTTTTTTCTTTTTACCAAGTAAATATAAAAGAAAGAAATAATTTTGTAAAGTACATTAACACTATAGCTTCTTTGTGATAGATCAAGAACACGATTCTTTTGAAACAAAAATTTGAGCAATAACCTGAGAATCTTTTCATTTTAAAAAAAAAAATCTTTGAGATTTTTAATATAAATTACTAATATGTTTTTTATGTTATTTATTTTTTAAGAATGGAGAGAGTCAAGTAAGGAGAGAGAAATTTTAATTTTCACAACGATTTTATTACAAATATATTCTATTTTTTTGAGAGTCAAAATAAATAATTAAATGATAAGAAATTCTATTTTTCTCTTATATATAATAGGAGTATGATGTGAATACGGCAAAATAATTGAAAGATCATATCGTAAAATTAATTTACTTTAAAGATATAGAAAAAAAAGTACAACTTACAATGTATTTTTTATTTCTTTTCTTTTCATCTTAATTTACTTATGATTAACCACTAGTGCACAATTTTTTAATTAAATACATAAATTTATTTCATATTTTTTTAATTACTCTATTAACTATTTCTATCCAAATTTTCTTTCATTTTTTTTTCAACTTTTTTCACTTTAGGCCACATCGTTTTATTTCACAAACACTCACTTATACAATTCATGTATGAATTGTAAAAATAAATTATTTGTGAGAGAAAAGTGTGGACCTAAAGTGAATAAAGATCGAAAAAAGTAAAAGAAATTTTTGGATAGAATTTTAACCCTAGTTTACTGAACTCTCTAAAGCTCGCAAATAACTCTTGTAAGTTAACAGAACTTGAATCATTGATTTTGCATGCAATACACCCTGGGAAGGCAAATGAGGAAAATCAGCTCGTTTTTTACCTTAAAAATCGGTCTTGGAAGGCTCAGAGGCAACCTGGGAGTGAATTCCTGATAGACTTGCTAAGAATTAAGTTTCCATTCTTGTTTCATTGAAATTCTCTAACTGGGAATTAACTGCCAGATTTACATTGCCCTTGCATCCAAATTAAATCACTGTCAGCTGCTAAAGGTATTTCATTATGTGCAACTAGTGTAATCTTTTTATGGGGGCATTTTGGTCTTTTTATTGGGTCCTTTTGGGTACAAAATGCAATTTGTATTTACCTTTTTAATAACTCAATGTGGCTTCTAACTTGTGCAAGGGCGGCCTCTGGAGTTGTCATGACGTTATTACTCTGAGCAAATATACTACTTATCTATGTACAGTGTACAAATTTACTATTTGTAGTATTAGGGTTTTTTTGAACTTCCTTACTTTCTCATCACTACCTTCACTTTCTCTCTAAACTCTCTAAGTTCAAAACATCAAATCTTGCAGAATCTACTCCTCTTCAAACTATACATGTTAATTACTATTTTTTTGAATGATTAATAATTTTTAAGACGAATTAATAATAAATAATAACATTAAACAGCATTGAAAAACAAAACAAATAAAGAACATTAATTAATTAGTGGTTATTAATTTATATAATAGTTATTATTAATTAATAAAAATTATTACAAATTTTAAATAATTAATGAGAATTATTAAACAACATGTTTCTCATTAATTGAAATAATAATTAAAAATCTTGAAAAAAAAGAAAGAAGGAAATTCATGGATTGGCGGCCAAAACTAGCTGTCATGTTCCGCTATATCTGTCATGGCTTCGTTTTTCATATTCTTTTTCCGGAGCTTGCAGGGAAGTTCCGTGCAAACTTCTTGAAAACTGGACCACAAGTTCTATAAAACTATATGCGTGTAATCTAAAATTTAAAAGTAAAATAAAATTTTAAAGTTTTTACAAGTTTTGATTTTGAATACGAAGTTGTCTAGTGTCGGTATGTAACTTCTTACGCTTTAAAATATAATTCATATTTTAAAAATTAAAAAAATAAGATGTAAGCACATTGCGAGTAATTAATTCAAAAACTATAAATAAAAATAATGAATTTTTATAAAAAGAATTATCAAAAACGGGTATAGAACAATAAATCGGATTGGAAATGTTGATTGCTTTGTGTATCTGCAAGCCCAAGCGGAAAATTGAAAAGTTAAAAAGGGAGGCTCTTAATTGTATAATCAATAATAATTAATGATTCTTCACGTTGAGATTGTGAAGTTATTCTACACATATACTTCTTCCTAGTAGTGTTAAATAGGGCGGTCTGCTCTGATATGTCGCTGACCCAGCCTTAAACGATGCGAAGTTGGTCGCCCCATTTATTTATGAGTTAAAATCATATCAGTCCATATCCGCAAATACTAGGTCTGCAGGCTAAATAAACCAGCTCGCGAGATAAGATATTTTTTTAATTATGTTTAATATTTTTTATCTCTCTTTTTTATCACATGTGAGATCATATAAATTTATAATTGAGATAAAAATAATATTCGATCAATCATCAATATTTTTAAAATCACTAATATATATATATATATAGATAAATTTATATAAAAATATTTAAAATGACACAATAATTTATTCATAAACTTAAGTCGATCAAATCTAATCTTATGCATACTTTCTATTTTATGTTATATTTCTAACATCTCAAAATATTTTTATCAAAATTTTATTAAATTCTTTAATTTTAAATTGAAAAATTAGATATTTAACTTAATATTGAAACTTTTATATAGTTAGAATTATATTAAATATTTGAGTTAAAGTAAATATTTTAAAACTAAATATAAAAGTTAAATTTAGTAAATAAAAAATAAAAAATTTAAAAAACCGCAGGTCAGCCCGGTCGAGCCCACGAGCCAAACGGAGCTGGCTAAATAGGCCTTCATTTAAATGGACTTGGACCCAACTAGTCCAAGTTTGTCAACATTCATTGTCAAATAGCCATGCTCGCGTGCCGGTGATCAATTTGACAGTGCTACTTCCTCCCTTTCAAAATATATAATATATTTTTTTAATAAAAATTAAAATTTTAGTAAATTTTATAAAATAATTTAATAAATATTTAAAATGTTTCTATTTAAAAATAATTATTTAGTGTGTCAAAATTAAGTTTTACATTAAGAATTAGTGTTTTAAGTAATTAGTTAAAAAATTAATAATTTTTTAAAAATAAAATATTTAAATAGTTAATTGGAGACAAATGTATAATTAAAAATAATAAATGAAAACTTTATATAAAAATAAAATATATATTTAAAAATAAAATAAAAAATAGAATATAAAATTTGAAACGAAATGAGTATTGATTAGTCCTCTATGTGGGAAAAATAGCCTTTCTAGAAATTCTTAAATAAAAGTGAACTCAACGCCAAGTAATTGGTAATTATAGATTCATTTAGCAGCTTATTACTACTCCTATTTATTTCATAATTGATAACAATATGTTCATGTGATTGGTTAATCAGAATGAGTTGTGTGCAAAATCATGGAAGATTAATCATCATTTTTAATGAGCATATTTTCTTCCCGTAAAAAAAACAAAAAAAAAACCGCCCCTTATTGCCCAAATCCTTTCGTTTCTCCTCCCAAACAAGCCTTAGGAGAGAAGTGGAAAGAGAAATTGACAAAAACAGGCATATAACTATTTTTCTTGTCTTATGAAAGTTTCATAACTTTTATTTCAAATATTTTACTCATAAATCTATTTTTAAAAAAATAGTCATCCTCGCCGCCAGTCTTGAGGTGGAGTCTGGCCACATGCAATCAGTATCAAGGGCAAATATGTCAATCACTTACTCCCATAACTTCTCTGGCCACCGCAGCGGAGTCAACGTTGAAGCCTTGTGTTATCAGATCATCAGTGCAGAAAATGGCCACAACCTTGTGTTCTGTTCAATCAATTTGCTTTCTCCCTCTACTGTCCATGTAATTGAAAGAGAAACAAAAAGAAATACACTTCTTCATTTCAGTTTTCTTTCTTATTACCAAATCTTCTTAGAACTGACAATAATAAGATTACATCCTTTACACAATAAATAAAATGATAATCAACTTTTGACAAATAATAA
Organism: Rauvolfia tetraphylla; assembly: GCA_030512225.1. Lineage (NCBI taxonomy): Eukaryota > Viridiplantae > Streptophyta > Magnoliopsida > Gentianales > Apocynaceae > Rauvolfia > Rauvolfia tetraphylla. The sequence goes on from JAJQKT010000053.1 coordinate 2,934,007, forward strand.
TGAACAAAGGGAGTATAAGATTGCTAAAGAGACGGTTCTGCACGTCTTTTTTGTAAGACTAATCTAAATTGTTATATCAAATTAAAAATTTTATTTGACGGTTCAAAAATTTTTTATCCCCTTGCAAATATGCCTTAAAAAAATTTATAATTTTTTTCGTCTATTGAATTAGATTCAATGAATCAGATTCGATCATGTACATGCAATAAAAATATAGTACAGGACTGTAACTGGACCGGTATAAGATGCACATATCGTTTCCATGGTCTGAATTGATACACTTAAGCATGATAATAGAATGTTGACTCTGTGTTCTGTAACACATTCTGGAGCTCAAATTTTAAGGGTGTAATTGTATAAAGTTTAGTTTTGATATTTTTATTTTAAGTTTCGTAAAAGTTAAATTATTTGTAAGAAAATATGTGAATCCTATATTTAAAATTTTAAATTTGGTTTTAAAATCAAACTCTGTACAATTTAACCTAACCCTAAATATAGGAGTATGATGTTTTAACAAACACTAGTGGAATCGAAGTCGTCCACGTCTCTTCCTTGTCCTTTTCTTAGGAGCATTAAGTAGCATCCAACTTAGGTAGTCCAGAGTCGAAATCTCAGAGCTCACTTTATGTTTTATCTTTTATTTTAATTATCATATAACAGTACTTTTTAAAAAAATAATAAACATAAAATTTTATGCAAAAAATATATGATAATATTTTATTAATCAGATAGAGAGAGAATTATCCAGCAAAACAAATTAGATAGAGAATAATATAAAGAGTGGAATAAAAGATTCCACGTGATTGGTGGATGCGTTTATTACATCACATTACATTAGAATATATTTAGATAATATGTTATTATAAAATTTAATATAAAAGTTTTATTTTAATATTTATTTTTATTATAAATAATTTTTTAATTTATAATAAAAATTTTCTAAACAAAATAATATCCAATCTTAATCATCTCCATCTATTTTCTCATGATGATTTCAAAAGCTGCTAGAAAGCAAACTCCAAGGCCCTATTTCCTATATCCCGTCACTTGGCCTCCATCTGTTATGATTCAACTAAGATTAATGCAAGAGAAATAAAGGAACAGAGAATTTTATTGAGATAATGGAGGGATACAGAGACTGGGAAGGAGAAAACGCAGGAAAGCTCAAAGAAGAAGAAGAACAATGCAAAAACAACCGGCAAATGTCACACCTCTATCCCTCTGCTAACTAACATTTAAATGAAAAAGAGAAATGATCTGGACCATCCATGCTCAACTGCCACATATCCAATGCTCTACGTTTATTTCCGAAACAACAACGCAACATCTCTTTCCTTCACCAAACGACGTCGTCGCATTTAATTTTCTTTCCCGCCTTTAAACATGCAATTTACCTGACAATGCTCCCCCCTTAAGAAGCCTTGTCCTCAAGGCTAAATCCAGGACACTTTTGCAAAAAATCATCTGCATCTTCCCACGTAGCATCCTTAGGACTAAGATTAGTCCACTATATCAGACATTGAACTGCAGCTCTATTATGCTTCTTGACCAACCTTCTCTGCAAAATTGCATAAGGCTGCAGCAATGATTGTCCATATCTGTCAAACACAGGAAGATGAATTTGAGCTACTGCTCCCTCTCTTATTTTCTTCTTCAACAGACTAACACGGAACACCGGATGTAGCTTAGATTCTAGGGTAATTGCAGTTTATAAGCAATCTTCCCCACCCTTGCAACCACCCTATATTGTCCATAAAATATGGAAGCCAATTTCCAATCCTTCCTTTGTGATACAGAACTCTGTTTGTAAGGCTGCAATTTCAGATACACCCAGTCTCCCACCTCAAACTACCTTTCAGTCCTGTTCTTATCAGCAAACTGCTTCATTCTATTTGCTACATTAAATAAATTTTCTTTAAGTATGGCATCCAGTTTACCTCTTTCCTATAACATGTCAGCCACCTGAGCTTGTCTGATTTCCTCTAATATCACATTCTCCCCAAAAGCTGCAGGTTTGAGTCCAAATAAAGCCTCAAAGGGGCTCATCTTGATAGTAGTATGATAAGTGGAATTATACCACCATTCTGCCAACGACAAATAGTGATGCCATTTATGAGGTCTTTAGCTGCAAAAGCACCTCAAATACATTTCCAGACACTGGTTCACCCTCTCAGTTTGCCCATCCGTTTGGGGATGATATGCAGTACTAAGCTGCAATTTAAACCCCAAGGAAGAAAACAAGTTTTTCCAGAACTGACTAGTAAAGATTGTGTCCCTATCACTGGTAATACAGTTGGGAAGTCCATGCATCTTGCACACTTTATTAATAAATTCATCAGCCACCCTCTGAGCAGAAAAAGGATGAGTTAGGCCTACAAAATGAGCAAATTTAGTGAACTTGTCCACCACTACCCAAATCACATCCTTGCCTTCTGATTTTTGTAATCCCACAATGAAGTCCATTGTGATATGGGAGAAAGGTCTATCAGGAACCTGAATTGGCTGTAACAAGCCTGGGTAATGCACATGTTCATCCTTATTCCTCTAACAAGTATCACAAGCCTTCATCCTTATTCATCCTTATTCCTCTAACAAGCATCAGCAGCCCTATTTTCTGATCCCTTTTTATACTGCACCTCAAAGCCATATCCCATCAACTTAGCCAACCATTTTTGCTGAGCAGTAGTAGTGACCCTTTGCTCCAACAGAAATTTTAAACTCTGATGATCAATCCTGACAATAAAATGTTGTCCCTCCTGGTAATGCCTCCATTTAGAGACTGCAGTGACTAAGGCTAGTAACTCCTTTTCATAAACCGATAAGCTTAAACTTCTAACACCCAGTGCCTTGCTAAAGTAAGCAATAGGCCTCCCCTCTTGCATTAGTACTGCCCCCATTCCTACATCACAGGCATCAGTTTCCACTATGAATGGTTTAGAAAAATCTGGTACTGCTAACACTGGTGCTTGACACATCATATCTTTCAACTTCTGGAAAGCTTGTTCAGCCTCCTGATTCCAACAGAATCATTCTTCCTCAATAATACCATTAAAGGTCTAGATAGGACACCGTAGTTCTTCACAAATCTTCTATAGTATCCAGTCAGTCCTAAAAATCCCCTGAGCTGCTTAACAGATTTGGGGGTTAGCCAATTCATGACATCAGTAATTTTCCGGGGATCAGTTTTTACTCCCTCCCCAGAAATCACATGACCCAAATATTCCACCTCTCTTTGAGCAAAAGAACACTTACTCATCTTTGCAATTAAACTATGTTGTCTCAACAAGGAGAAAACTGTTCTGACATGTTCCACATGGGCAGTCAAATCATGACTATAGACTAGGATATCATCAAAGAAAACTAACACAAATTTCCTGATATAAGGACCAAACACCTTGTTCATCAAGGCCTGGAATGTGGCAGGAGCATTATTAGTCAATCCAAATGGCATTACCCTGAACTCATAATGGCCCAAATGAGTAGTTAAAGCAGTTTTATGTATGTCTGTTTCTTTCATTCTGATCTGGAAATAACCAGCCCTCAAGTCAATCTTGGTGAAAAACTCAGCTCCCTTCAGTTCATCCAGCAAATCATCCACTACAGGTATAGGGAATTTATCCTTGACAGTAATAGAGTTTAACTGCCTAAAATCCACACAAAACCTCTAAGAACCATCCTTTTTTTTTTACCAAAATGACTGGTGAAGAAAAAGAACTGGAACTGGGTTGAATAATACCTTCTTGCAACATCTCCTGTACCAGCCTCTCAATTTATGCCTTTTGATAGTGTGGAAATCTGTAAGGTCTCTGCTTGAAAGGTTGTGCCCCACTAATCAGTGGAATCCTATGCTCATGCCCCTAGAGGGAGGTAATCCTTTTGGTGTCCCAAACACATCTCAAAATTCATCAATAACTGTTCTCACCTGATCTGGAATTTGTTCCACACTTGCTCCTTCAGCTGTGATGGAATGTAGCTGCCACAACCATGCTTCAGCAGCATCCTTGACCCATTTATTTAATGTCTTGCCCCGGATGGACTTCAATTCAGCCCTCTGCACTCCTCCATGTAAACTCACCCTAGTTCCTTCTTTATCAAAGAGAGATTTAGCTTTTCAAAATAAAAAATTATAGGGCTAAACTGTCTAAGCCAATCTATCCCCACGACCACATCACTCCCATTCAGCTCCAACACATTAAGATTGTGCTGGAACTCATACCCCTGCATTACCCAAGTAACCCCTTTACATACCTCAGTGCACCACATTTGAGCTCCATTAGCCACAGTAATCACCAATGGTCTAGTTTGCTTCTTTATCATACTCAATTCCTTCACCATCTTCCTGTCTATAAAACTATGAGTGCTACCAATATCAATCAATATAGAAACCACTTTTTTCTTAATGTTTCCTTCAATTCTAATAGTATTATAAGCAGCATTTCCCTCCATAGCATTCATATAGATATGTACAGAATCATCTAGTTCCTCCCCCGCTACATGAACAACTTTATCTTCATTAGTCACTTCTTGCAGTAACTGCAACTCTCCATCTACATCATCCTCAATCAACCCTTCATTAACCACCATAACATTGATCTCACTCAGTGAACACTTGTGGTTAGCATGATATTTTTCTCCACATTGGAAACATAACCCCTTCTCTCTCCTTCTCTACATTTCCTCCCAGGAAACTTTCTTAAACTTAATAGGTTCCCTCAGTTCAGGTCTAGAATTCTGAAAACTGGAAACCCTCTCTGGCCGAGCCACATTTGACTTGGCAGTGGACAATACTGAACTAGTAACTGAAGTTGTCTTAGTGAAAGACTTAGAACCCCTACTAGAGCTTTCAATGCTCTCTTCCTGGGATAAGGACAGCTCAAATGCTTTCTCCAATGTATCAGGCTGAAACATTTGAACAGGCACTCTAATCTCCTCTTTAAGTCCACTCAAAAAAACTGATACATAATATTCCTCAGGCATGCTTTTAATGGATCTCATAAACACTGCTTTTAATTGTTCAATTTGCTCCATATAATCAGACACCCTTCCCATTTGCCTGATCTTACAAAACTGTCCCACAACTGTAGTTGAATTCCCTTCTCCAAACCTTTTACACACAGCCTCTGCAAATTCCACCCAACTCACTGCTCCATCCCCCACCTTACCTCTATAGCTCTGTAACCATATATAAGCCTTACCCTTAACATACATCTCAGCTATCTCTACCTTCAAGTGATCAAGGATTTCATGAATGTGGAAATAGCGATGACATTTACCAATCCATTCCCTCGGGTTGCTACCATCAAAATAGGGAAAATCAATTTTAGGCAATTTAACTCCATACTTCTCCCCAGTTCGTCCACCCACTGTCTCCCTAATTCCAGTATTTGTATGATTCCCAGAAAAACCTCCCATAGAGCCTTGACCAATGCCATCAAAGCCCCTCAAATTCAACAGTTGATCTAACTTAAGGGTAAGAGATTCAAACTTACTCTCCAAACCTTGCACCGCAGAGCTGATCTGTTGAGTTTCAGACTCAGAATAAACCTTTGCCATGGCAAACCTGAGTTCATCAAGTTGGAGTGTCAACTTCCTGATAGTTCTGTCCACATCCTCTATTTTGTTCCCCTGGACCTCCACCGTAGTACATAACTCCTGAATCTCGTTGTTCAACCCAGCATCAGATGCGGCTTGCTCATGATGGCTCTGACTCCTCGTACCCGCCATTGATGCTGCTTGCAGAGGATCAACAGCTCTGATACCAATTTGTTATTATTCAACTAAGATTAATGCAAGAGAAATAAAGGAACAGAGAATTTTATTGAGATAATGGAGGGATACAGAGACTGGAGAAAACGCAGAAAAGCTCAAAGAAGAAGAAGAACAATGCAAAAACAACCGGCAAATTTCATACCTCTATCCCTCTGCTAACTAACATTTAAATGAAAAAGAGAAATGATCTGGACCATCCATGCTCAACTGCCACATATCCAGTGCTCTACGTTTATTTCCGAAACGGCAACGCAACATCTCTTTCCTTTACCAAACGACGTTGTCGCGCTTAATTTTCTTTCCCGCCTTTAAACATGCAATTTACCTGACACCATCTCATAAAATTTTTTTTTATTCTTTCGTTTTGCTCATGATGATTCCAAAAACAGTTAGGAAACCTTCTATTTTCATTATAATTCAAAGCGAAAAATTATATATATAATTCATGGACTGGCTGCCAAAACTTGCTATAATTTTTAGCTAGATCTGTCATAGTTCCGTGCAAGCTTCTTGGAAACCGGACCATAAGTTCTATAAAACTCTACGGGTGTAATCTAAAATGTAAAAGTAAAATAAAATTTTAAAATTTTTATAAGTTTTTACTTTGAAAACAAAATTGTCTGGTGTGAATATGTAACTTCTTACGCTTTAAAATATGTTAGAAATAAAATGTAAGCACATTGCGAATAATTAATTCAAAAACTATATATAACAATAATAAATTTTTATAAAAGGAACTATCAAAAAAGCAGCCGGGTATAGAACTATAAATCGGATTGGAAATGGTGATTGCTTTGTGTATGTGCAAGTCCAAACGGAAAATTGAAAAGTTAAAAAAGGAGGCACTTAATTGTATAATCAATAATAATTAATGATTCTTCGCCTTGAGATTGCGAAGTTATTCTACACATATACTTCATCTCTTTCAAAATATATAATATATTTTCTTTTTAAATAAAAATTAAAATTTTAATAAATTTTATAAAAAATTTAATAAATATTTAAAATATTCCTATTTAAAAAATAATTAATTATTGTGTTAAATTCAAATTTTACATTAAGAATTAATATTTTAAGTAATTATTTGAAAAGCTAATAATTTTTAAAAATAAAAATATTTAAATAATTAGTTGGAGATAAAGGTACAATTGAAAATAAAATAATAAATAAAATTTTTATATAAAAATAAGATATATATTTTAAAATAAAATTTAAAAAATAGAATATAAATTTTAAAATGAAAGGAGTATTGATTAGTCCACTATGTGGGAAAAAATAGCCTTTCTAGAAATTCATAAATAAAAGTGAACTCAACGCCATGTAATTGGTAATTATAGATTCATTTAGCAGCTTATTACCTTTCCTATTTATTTCATAATTGATAACTATATGTTCATGTGATTGGTTAATCAGAATGAGTTGTGTGCAAAATCATGGAAGATTAATCATCATTTTTAATGAGCATATTTTCTTCCCATAAAAAAAACAAAAAAAAACTGCCCCTTATTGCCCAAATCCTTTCGTTTCTCCTCCCAAACAAGCCTTAGGAGAGAAGTGGCGAGAGAAGAAAATGATTTTTAATTAAAAAAGTGCTATGAAGACCGTGAAACTGTCCCAGCCACAAGTTGTCTGCAGAAAAGACCCAATTATGACAATGGCAACCTATGATCCATTACAATATTTCTATCTTTTTTAATAAAAAACTTTCTTGACGTATTCTATTTTCTTTTATTTGTCAAAAAAGATTATAACAAACAAATTAAGAAATTATAAAAATTTAAAATACTGTTTTACTCTTTTAATTAAATATATATAAAATAAATCTCTCTTGTTGATTATTTTTTATATTGTTCATATTTTTATAATTTAACTAGTTAAATATTTTAAAATTTATAAAAAATAAATAAAATGATAATCATCTTTTGACAAATAATAATGAACGGAGGGAGTATAAGATTGCTAAAGATAAGGTTCTGCATGTCTTTTTTATAAGATGTGTAAGATATATTTTGAATCGTTAGATTAAATTAAAAATTAAATTTGACGATTTAAATTTTTTATCTTTTATAGATATTTTTTAAAAAGAATTTACAAATTTTTTTATCTGTTAAATCAGATGTAGTAAAAATACTGTGTAAAACTCTAACCAAACCGGTATAAGATGCACATATCATTCCATGGTCTGAATTGATACACCTAAGCATGAGAATAGAATGTTCCCTCTTTGTTCTCTAACACATTCTTGAGCTCACCGACAATGAAACGAATCGGTTGGCCATTAACGAACTCAAATTTTAAATGTAGGAGTATGAAGTTTTAACAAACACTAGTGGAATCGAAGTAGTCCACGTCTCTTCCTTGTGCTTTTCTTAGGAGCATTAAGTAGCATCAGCTTAGGTAGTCCAGAGTCGAAATCTCGGAGCTCACTTTATGTTTTATCTTTTATTTTAATTATCATATAACAGTATTTTTTTAAACAAATAATAAAAATAAAATTTTATGCAAAAAGTATATGATAATATTTTATTAATCTGATAGAGAGAATTATCCAATAAAAAAAATCAAATAGAAAATAATATAAAGAGTGAAAATAAAAGATCTTATGTGATCGGTAGATGCATACGTTTATTATGTCACGTTATATGAAATGTATTTAGACAATATTTCATTACAAAATTCAATATAAAATTTTTTATTTTGAATCTTACTTTTTTCATAAATAATTCTCTTTTTTAAATTTTATAATAAAAAATTTCAAATCAAAACAGTATACAATCTCACTTCAAAAGCTGCTAGAAATGAAACTCCAAGGCCCTATTTCCTATATCCCATCACTCGGCCTCCATCTCATAAATTTTTTTTATTATTCTTTCATTTTTCTCATGATGATTCCAAAAACATTTAGGAACCCTTCTATTTTATTTATAATTCAAAGCGATATATATATATATATATATATATATATATATATATATATATATATATTTAAAAATAAAAAATAACTAATCAAAGAGCAAAAAAATGACAATATACTAAAGAATATATAAAAAGATTCAAAGCCAAGCTCCGCGGGCGGAATCTTGTACAATATATCGCCCCAGTTCACTCCACCTCGAATCCTTCACCATCGGCAACAACCCAAAAAAAAAAAAAAAAACCCAAGTACGCATCCGGTTTGTACCTCCAACATCACAGAAAACCTCACCCAGAGAAAAACTAAGCAAAACCCAAGATTGTGCAAAGATGGTTGGTTTCAAGGCACACATAGTGATGTTACCATTCATGGCCCAGGGCCATCTGATTCCTTTCTTGGCTTTGGCCAGAAAACTTCAAGAAAGAACTGGTTTCACCATCACCCTTGCTAGCACGCCTATGAATATCAAGTACCTTAGAACTGCCATTTCCAAGGACTCATCAGAAACAGCTCAAAATTCCCAGATTCAGTTTGAGGCTCTTCCTTTTAACAGTGTTGATCATGGGTTGCCACCAAATACTGAGAACACAGAGGCTTTGCCTCTGCATCAAATAGTTCAACTCTTTTCTTCATCTGCTTCTCTTGAAGCTCCTTTTCGCCGGCTGATATCGGAAATCACTACAAAAGATGGGCATCCTCCGTTGTGTATAATCCCTGATATTTTCATGGGTTGGGCTACTGATGTTGCAAAGGATATTGGTACAGTCAGTGTTAGTTTCACCACCGGTGGTGCCTATGGAACTGCCGCTTATGTTTCACTCTGGCAGCACCTCCCTCACCGTGTTTCCGGTAGCGATGAATTTAAGCTTCCGGGTTTTCCTGATTCTTGCCGTTTCCATATCTCTCAACTTCATACATTTCTTAGAAATGCTAATGGTTCTGACCCATGGTCACAGTTTTTTCAGACTCAGATAGCAAAGTCGTTGGGTTCTTTTGGGATATTATGCAATACTGCTGAGGAAATTGAACCTCTTGGCTTAGATGTACTAAGAAACTATACAAAGCTTCCTGTATGGTGCATTGGTCCTCTTCTTCCATCCAGAATGCTTACCAAAAAGCCGTCTTCAGATTCCCAAATCATCGGCCAGCACAGTGGGAGAGAACCAGGATTGCCTACTGAGAAATGCCTGGAATGGCTAGATTCACATTCTGAGTGTTCTGTCCTTTACATTTCTTTTGGTTCACAGAACACTATTAGTCCGTCTCAAATGATGGCATTAGCTATGGGTTTGGAAGAGAGTGGAAAGTCATTCATTTGGTGCATTAGACCTCCTATTGGTTTTAACCTCAAAGGTGAATTCAGAGAAGAATGGCTGCCTGAAAGGTTTGAACAAAGAATGAAAGAAACCAACCAAGGCTTGATAGTCCATGGATGGGCACCCCAGTTGGACATTTTGTGCCACAAATCAACAGGGGCATTCTTGAGTCATTGTGGATGGAACTCAGTGATGGAAAGTCTGAGTCAAGGTGTGCCAATTATAGGGTGGCCACTAGCAGCAGAACAGGGATACAATTCCAAGATGTTAACAGAGGAAATGGGGGTTTCTCTTGAGTTGACTAGGGGGCTTCAAAGTAATCTTGTGAAGGAAGATGTCAAGATGGTGATAAATATTGTGATGGAAAAAGGAGGGAAAGGAGAACTATTGGGGAAAAGGGCTGTTGAAATAGGAGAGCTGATAAGAGCAGCTGTTGCTGATGAGGAAGGGTTCAAGGGTTCATCTGCTAGGGCTATTGATGATTTCATTTCTGTAATCCTCTCGCAGGAAAAAGTTGGTAGCAGTATCTAATTGATCCTATTTAGTCTATTTTATTTTAGCATTTTTACTTTTAAGTAAGTAACATTATATTGCAGTAATTGTAAGCATCAATTTTTAATTATTTAAAATAAGTTACTCATATTCTTTTTTAAACAAAAACTATTTTAAAGTGATTTGAACTGTATATACTTACTTCTGATTTTAACTTAAATAATTTTTTAAAAAAAATTATGAGTTATCTTGAATGTGCTGTTAAAAACAATTTTTACTTGTTAAAATTATTAAAATAAAAATATTATTTTAATTTTTAGAAACAACTTTTCTCTAAACACTACTTGAAAAAAAGCTTTAACGATAAAAAACCGGGCAAATAAAGGAACTTCACCTACTCAACCTCAGACTCAAAATATTACTCTGTACAACTTTGGAAGTAATCCTTGTGTTTTCCCAAACTTCTATTGCAACATGCATGGTTCAAGGCTTCTAGCATGAGCAAGCCCCTTTACACCAATGAGCTAACTGAACATTATTTCACAACTTCAGACACAAGTATGTCGAAATTTGAATAACTTTTTTACAGTCTAAACGTAGAGCGCGAAATATCAGGTAATTTGCGAACAAGGCTGGTAGTGAAAGAAATCTTCTCTCTCCAGCAGGCCAAAACATAACACGTCTGAATGTCTGTGAACATTCCCTAGCAATTTCTGGAGAGAAGGCTCAACCTAAACGCAAAGTACCTGGCGGAATATTTCGAGATGTTCTCACATTTAAGTCAGATAATGAGTACATTTGATCCTGTATAACGTGAAGGTGTGACTTCAGTTGCTCAGAGATTTGCAGTTGTCAATGACCAGACGCAATGTTCACATGACAAAAAAAACCTTCATTCAACCAGTTTAGCTGAGCAAGTGCAGATGGAGAACCTTCACAGTTTTCTAATCAAAGGAAAACTCATTATATAAGTATCTCAGTTAATATGTTTTACATTCTCTGTTCTGAAGCAGACAGAAAGAAGCATTTACATCAATATAAAAAAACAAAAATGTGGGTTGGATATTTCTTAGAGTGATCAATATACATGAAAAGTAACCTCAGGTGAGACATATTTAGAGGACTCAAAACAGTATGCACAATTTGGCCCCAAATCTAAATTAACCTAAGAAGCTTTCCATAGTAGCAAAGGGCAAAAACCCATAATAATGAAACAATGGCAGTAGGCTGTAAGTGGCATTTCCCCGCAGCCATAACATTATCATCAAGCTTCTTCAGATGGTCTAGTGGCTTCTGCTGAATCATTACTTGCCGAATCAACATCATAACTCCAAAGTCGTTTTAGCTCACCTCTAACCATACCCAATACGACACAGACTCCTGATATACATGATTTTCAAAATAAAGGAGATTAATGAGCACTTGAAATTAATCACAACATAAACAAATTGTCATAGGGGGGATAGAGTTTATACCCAGTGTGCAAGGAACAAGATACAGAAGAGCGGGTTGACCATGTCCATCCATTAGATACAAGCCCAAATAAGTAAGCAAGAGACCTAGAGTAGTTCAGTCGCCAAGTACCAAGAAACAAAAGTAAATACACCATTTAGTTCCTCCAAAATCCCTGTGGCCAGCTATAGACTTGCTAGTCCAGGGGAAAAATACTAACAATAAAATTTATACAATTACAAATAGCTTCCATCTCCAGAAAAGAAACAAAAGTAAATACACCATTTAGTTCCACCAAAATCCCTGTGGCCAGCTATAGACTTGCAAGTCCAGGGGGAAAATACTAACAATAAAATTTATACAAATACAAATAGCTTTCATCTCCAGAAAAGAATGTTAAAAAATCATAATTTGTCAACCAACAGATCAACTTTGTCGCTACTGGCTATTTAATAAGATCTACTTTCAAAAGTATACTATTTCCATACATCTAGTTGCACTTGGGTGTTGCATGCCTTGGCATCCTATATCATTTACAAGCGGCAAAGCCAAATATTATTTAAGTATACATTATCTTTCTCCAGCATACATTCAACAAGTTAGATTCCATAAATCAAAAGCATCATTCACAAGTAAGTATCAAAGATTCTATAGATGCGGTACCAGGCAAGATGGACTTTTGTATGTAAGAAAGTAAATCTTCCGGCCAATTGATAGTTATGCAATTGATCATTGCGATATTGAAGGTGCTAATAAGACTTAAATATTAAAATTTCCCTCCAGGATTTTACCCATTAAACCCAAATTTAACTCATCCAGTAACAAAAACAAGTTAAAAGTAAAGCACAGGAAACCAAAGAGAGAGGGGGGGGGGAAGCATTTACCAAATCCTCTATAGTATACAAGATTAGTCGCATACTAAGAATGCAAACATCTGAAGGAAAGAAGGAATAAAGGCAAAAGACCAACCAGCTCCATAGCCAGTTGCCAACCAAACAAAATATCCACTCCTTGCACCTCTCTTGTGGGCTTTATCAAATCTGTAGCATAAAACCAGGAATAGTAAGAAACCAAAAAAACAACAATCAACTGCAACAACTTATGAAGGAGAAGGCTAAAACATCTCTACACTTGAGAATGAGAATTCAATTACTCCTATATGGATTGTGATTAGTCAAGCAAGTCTGTGTAAAGCCATAAAGCACTATTTGTAACAGGTAAAGTAACCCAGTCCTGCAAAATTTAGATAATTTGTGGCAACCTTTTCTGCATACTCTTCCTGAGCTAATGCCTTAAGCTATTAAAGAGGAATGTTGCTTTCTCATCTACATTAACACTCCCCCAGATATGTGGGCCAAACATGCTTGCCATTAACAGGTAGAAACATGCATTCACTTCACATGAGGGGGAAACTAGAAACTTGTATCTAGAGGGGCCATATAAAATAAGGTCACCAAGGGCCAAATAACTCAATTTTCTCACAGTCATATTAAAATTAAGCAGGGCCAACGAAAAAATTTTGAATGCTATTGAAAGAATCTTGAGGGTAAAAGTAAAATTACTGAAAGTTAAGTTAGGCCATCGAACCCCAATACATGTGTGGTCTTGTCCCTAGCCCACACCATTTCTCAAACTGTCAGGCTACTATCTCATCCAAAAGCTTAAGTTAGTAGGATAGAGGAAATATAGATTAATACGCCCCTCATTCCTGGACCAAATATACCTTTTCTTTTTTAGAGTTAATAACATTTTATTCCTGAAGTAGGCAAAAGCAATTTCACTATTTGATGATGGCTCCTCAGGCAATAAAAAACAATACAGCAATAGCAACTAGCCAATAACATTCTCTGTATATATGACATCAGAAAAAATTCTATATGAAACACTGCCAGACTTTATGCAGGAAGCTATTCAACCAAGTATTTGGAACTTCACCGTCAGAAAAAACAGCCTTACAATTTCATCAATACTATGCCCTTTATGGAGAAATGTCCTCCTGTTTATGCAGGAAGCTATTCAACCGAGTATTTGGAACTTCGCCGTCAGAAAAAACAGCCTTACAATTTCATCAATACTATGCCCTTTATGAAGAAACGTTCTCCTGTTTCTCTCCTTCCACATGAGGTGGATAACACACCATGCCAACTTTAGAACTGAAAGCTAGGAGGACCCCGAACTAAATTGCTTTAGAACTAGCAAAAGGATGTGACCAAGAACCTCTCAGAGGATTGATCAGCAAAGAAGACTGTATTGTTTCAAATGGACATTTTTTAACAGGAGATAGATGTAAACACTTCACACCTCCTCCTAATTTATGGGTACTGATGGAATCTCAATACAAGACCTCCCACATTGACAACGTGTTAAGCAAACACTTCATTCAAAAGCTAAAGCTATTTGTAGTGTGATCACACATGTAAGATCAAAATAACCAAATTCTTTGCCAAATACAAATGCAGCAAAGATGACTACGAATAGCTAACACTTCAGACAGTAAGATATACAGAACATTACCTTTGTGCAAAGCAAAGAAGCAAACCAGGAAAGAGAATGTCTCCAAAGCCAAGCATATTATCTCCACCCCAAGGATCCAAAATTCGAGGAACTCTTAAAAGCATAGGGATGGATTCTCCACCAGCTTTGTCACCCCGGGCAACCTACATACAGAGGAAGAGAGTCAAAATTGCAAAACAATTCAGAAAACAACAAAGTAATGCGAACAACGTAAATAGCACCACATGTGCTAAAAAGGGAAACAAGTATCTAGGACAAATAAAAGATTCATGATCAAAGAACACAAAAACTTACGAAAGCTACAGAAAACTAAAAGTTGGCTACATCGATTGGTTGTCACATGAAAAACTGACAAACTATACATCATTCTCAAGCACAAAAGGAATTTCCAGCAGCTTGCCAACCAAAGGATATCTCAAGTACCTTTTTCGTGGCCATTCTCAACATTAGGTAAAAGCCTATTTATATCCCTTGAAAAATATATTTGACTAGAGAAATGAGGAACATAACCCAAAACTTCAAAAAGAAAATTACTAGATAAATAAATTAGCAAAGTATATTTTCCAGACCATGATAAGGTAAAATTGTAAGCCAGTTTTTTCGAAGCCAACTTCCTCAAACACATGGAAGAATCTATTGATGTAGGTTTTGCCTTTCTAATGTTCAGTTCTGCACCATAAAGTGATGCAACAACAAAAACCTCTCAAAAGTTCTAAAGAAACGTGAGAATGAGAATATGCAACTTGCCACTGACATAAAGTCTAGAAGCAAATGAATTCCGATCTATACAGAAAGAGCACTGGCAACTTTGAAAATTGAACAAAGAAGATCTCTTGGCAGAAATAAAATCTCACCGCAATCATAACGCTTGTGTGGAATATGTAAGGTGATAAGAATACCCAAAAGATGTCATAAAGAAAAGCGCAGCATAGCAATACTGTAGCAACCTGCAGGAAATGAAAACCATTAGATGGAAATAGGAGATGCACATAGGTGAGACCGGGCAGCGCATATTTTGGCTAAAAGTGGCTCAAAAAGAAAGGCGAAAAACCCAAGTATCCCAATTTTATTTGGTGTGGGTACATTGGGGGACCATATGACCCAGATTAGTCCCATTCACAATAGTCTAATGACTTCCAACATTTACAATATGAACCCCAATATTTCTGCAATGTTTTGGTATGAATTACATTCCACTAAAAATTTTTTAAATAATTTCAAATTATCACTGAAACTATTTACAACATGGTTCCTCAACTTTCAAACAGTTACAAAATGATCACATGTTAGATATTATATTTCACCTTTATTCCTGTAGAAACAAAACAAATAGATAAGTGTGCAAAATTATGAGTTACCCACTCAATCCCTCAAAATCAGAGTCAAAACCGTTTATAATATGGCTCTGGCTAAATTTGGGTGTGTAAGGCCTGCCCGTAGCGGCATGTAACCTTCGTTTCAGGCTCCCTTGCCACCATGACGGCAATAGAAAAATAGCAACAGGAAAACATAAAAACTAGCTCTGCGTACCTTAATGTTAGGCAACTGTGCCATCTGCAAGACACTTATCATCATAGAAATACCCTGAGAAGAGGGGGGGAATTCATCAGTAAATTTTAACCTGATTTCTGGAAATAAAAGTAGGCTATGGTTAATTCAGCCAAATATATATATATAGGCTACGGTTAATCTAAAATTTTGCCAGAAGTGTCAGAAGGCCAAACAACCACGCAAAACAGGTATAACAAAATAGTTAATCCATTTACTAATAGACAAAGATTCATAACCTAAAAGGAGCGCATCAGCAGTCAAAAGTTTACAACTCCAGGACTGAAAACCATCAAAAAGGTCCAACCAAGCAGGTAAATGAGAATCAAAATGTTTAGGTTTATCAGGGACAATCAGTTAGGATCCAACTCATCTGAAGCATCGGCAAAAGAATTCTAGGGAAAATAATATTGGGTTTCTCAGGGAAATGTTTGAAAATCATAGAGAAAGATTTCCAAGCATTACAAGTCCAAGTAGAAGAAAGAAATAACATTGCCACATAGAAAAGTTAGGAATAATAACATGCCCTTCTTAAATCTCTGTGCAGAAACATGAGATGGAATACATAAAAATAAAAGATAATTACTCTCATGTACAACAAAGATATAGAAGAAAAACAATACAATTCATCACATTACCAAAATATAAGAACTCAGCTTTTCCCACACTAAACTGATAAAACAGCCTGTGACCCTGATTAAACATGCCAAAAGGCAGACTGGTGAAAAGTCACTAAAATCCACTAACTGTGAGATAGAGATATATTCTAGTTACTAAATTTCAAAATAAAACAAAATCAGATGCATAACATGAAATTGCAAATTAACATAATTTACTTCTATCTCTATTGGCAATCAAAACTGCAAGAGTAACGTGAGATGGGATTGATTTGATATGAGGCAAGCGTTAGAGGATAGATTTAGCTTCAAACCAAGCCGTCTTCTAATTGTGCCTAAGGATGAAGATAGGCTGGAAAAAGGCTGGCATTAAGTCTTTATTTTACCAACCTCATTATAATTCTAAGCCAGTGAGCGCACAATGTCAAAGCATTATGTCAAACCAAGCCATATCGAGCCATTATTTGTTAGCTATGTGTCGCAATCAAGGAAGGCTATGAGAACTTGACAAGTTGGGCTCAAAATGATCTTCCAAAGTTGAGCTTCATCCAATTGTACCCGATTGCAGACGTATTACTGTATGCTTCACAAAAAGATTTTCACATAATCATGCAGGAGAGCGCAGTATAGTGATTGCCGATTAAGACATACACGCAAAAGATAAAAGACAAGAAAGGATAATTAGGTGACAAAGATCAAACTTACAAGAATATCTTGGCCAATCCAAGAGTATGATTCCTTCCGATTGGCAGCCCAGAAAATTGCAAAAGCCACGCAATGCACCAGAACTACCAGTGAGAAAACAGAAACCTCTCCCACAAGAGGCATATTCAGGGTCTTGCTTCCACAGCGTTTACATTTGCTAGTCAGCAATAAACAAGAAGACAAGCAATAGAGTGATATATTACTACGTTGAAAGCATTTTGACAGATTTGGAAAAGATGACAATTAATAAAATCAATGTCAAGTATACCTCAACACCAGAGACACTATACAAGAATGCATTCCCTGAAAGTAAACGAGATCAGTTACAAATTAGCAAAGCAAACTTCAAGTTAAAGAAGGAAAAGATATGTGAGCTAATAATTCAGTCAAATTTAGCATGCAAAGAAACTTTTTGATGACTTGCGTATTAAGCATTGATGCGTTTGAATCACCACAATCAGAAGCACAAGCATGCAAAACAATCAAGTAAAGCAACATGTCTCAATTCACTGAGCTGCACAATGGTGATTTTGGTTTCAGGGTCAAGGACAATACCCCTACTGCTTTTGCTTCATTAACTTACGCTGATTTAATATAATCTCCTAAATTGACTAAGAATTGTGAATTTATATTAACACAAGATACAGTTCCCGAATGATTAAGGTGGGTGGAAGCAAGCTGAGAAGAATATTAGCTCTGCTATGCAGAAAAGGCTTTGGTTATTAACAGATGAAACATATAGAAAACTTGAAATATGGGCTGTTTAGCAAATGTTATGGTTCTTACAAAAGAACTTGGTGCAAGAACAAACACAATACCGCCTTCCTCAAAAGCAAGAGTAAACTGTTATTGGGGGGAGGAAATATAGCTATATATGCTTGCTTAGCAATTTTACAGGGTGGTATTAAATAAATGGAATAATAGAATTTGTACAGACCAGAATTTGGCATTGAATAACTTTAGAAAACAGTTATCTTTCCCCTGTCATTTGGGAACTGCCATCTGGATTTTATGAAGATATTGAATTAAATATCGCACAAAGTTATTTTAATGTAATTTTGACATTCTTTCTTGTCCATCAATAATAAAATTTCTTCATTTTGGATAATAGTTGAAAAAGAAACATCAGAACTCAATTAGATAGCCATGAAGCACTCAAAAAGGAATTCAAGCAGTGGAAAATGACCCGCTTACAATTAGTTAAAGCCATCCCATGTATTCAGATAGCTTACTGTCAGTAGCTATTTCGAGCTTGTACCACTCTAGTTTGTCACCTACATTTTCTATATAGCAGGCTTTGCATATTTTGAGGATTAGCAGAATTGCTACATGATATATATACAATGTCTCAACTTAGATGGAACCAACATCACCATAATAGCACATTGCTATTCTTTAATTTCACTCACCGGCAACAAAGCCTTGACATCTAGACTATGCTAATGATAGTGAGAAATTTAAGAAACATTGAGAAAAGCACAAGGTAGAGAAGGTATGCATTCCCATCTTAGTAAAATAACATTTAACAAAACAGGCTCTCCATTCAAGGGACCAAATCTCCTTTGAAATCCTCAAAGTGAGACAAACTAACCCATAATAGTATTTTATGAGATTTATCACACATGGATTCCTACATATAAATTGGTTCCTAATATGTAATTTTTCACACAGATGCATTTACATCCAAGGATGAATAAGTATACATTACAATGGTTTACATGTCTGTAAACAAGTTAAATTGCTGGAAGGAAGTTTGTGCTTTTCCTGTACTTAATAGTTATCTCACACTTATTAACACAGAAACAAAACCAGTAAAATTATGATGACGAAAACAACAAAAAGATTTCCCAAGCAAACTGCACAAACTATACTTCACCTTTCACTTAGAGTAATTATCATGTCAAGACAGCAAGTAAAACTTATTTTTCAGACCACAGCCAGGTACACATTTCGATTTGGATGGTAATCACATGCCCTTCTACCGACATGGCCTGTGAACTTCAAACAAAACGATCTCCCTACTTGTCAAACTCTGGCTGCCTTGATGCTTAATCTGATCAATTACTATGAGAAAGAAACTGCTATCAATGATTAGCTAAATTAGACCTAGCTCTTAATAGGTAATTTGACTCAGTATATACGAGCCGTAGATTTGTACTAGTGCTAGAGAAAGTTGAAGATAGCATCAAAGATAATCGGAAGAGGAAGATGGAGACTCAGAAGATAATGAGCAAGAAAAGGTTCTCCGCGCATCTTTGAAACCACTTTTGTTCTACAACCTTCTCTATTATCAGGTTATCATTTTACAAACCGTATGTAAGAATGTGCAGCATGCCTACATATTTTCTCTTTTTTAACCCCTTCCTGATATGAAGAAATGCAAGCTCTCAACTTAGATCTGTATTAAACAAGAGAAAAAACACCAATTTGATTCCATATATTTTCTATTTCTGTATGCTTCTTCATATAATCACTAACTGGGAGAAGGAATTAATAAAGAAATTGAATACCTCAACAGCTCCAACACAGAAAAGTACGATGAGCACCCAGATAAACCAAGTAGACATAAAAAGAAAAAGCAGCACCAGAAACATTGAAGCTGTAAAGACGAAAATTATAGCACTCTTAGTATTAATCTTGACGATTTCATTCTCCATCTCTTCCTTTGCAGCATTAGAGGATCCCTACCAGAAGAGAGAAACATATTGATTCAGATATCATAAACTTTAGAATTAATATGTAATGCATATCAATATCTCCAGTGTGAAAGATAAAAATGTCAAACTAAGATAAAAAAAAAAAAGAATTAAGACGCAAACAAAAAGTAAAGAAACCAAATTGACAGACTATAAGAGTTAGAATATTCCCCTCTAACTTTTATTCTGATTCACTAAGCTTGTACAAGTGGTAACATAAAGGATAAAAAGATCAGCAGTTAGAAAGTAAAGAAGAAAGTAACAAATAAATAGACACAGAACATTCTTCTAAGAAGCTAGAATATTCCCCTCTATTTTATCCCTGATTCACTGACCTTGTACAATAGGAGTACCCTACATTGCTTAGAGCTTCTGCCAAAGCAGAGTTGTTCGTAAGAGGAAGGTTAGAGTTTCAAAAGACAGTTTACTAGTTAGTAAGCTTCTTAAATTCCACCTAGCTACATGAAATTCACCACAAATGATCTGCCAGTTTCTTTAACTGTTGCCAAGGTCAACTGTATCCCGTGTAGGGGAGCTTATACTTCAAACAGCATGAGAAATAGAGTTTTATTAGCACCTTGGGAGATAGTTCATTGTAGCGCTCATCACTTTGCTCAGTTGCAGTGAACTCTGACCAAAGTGCCGCACAGATAATTGTCCCAACGGCCATCAACCACAAGAAAAACATTGACAGATCCAAAATTGGTTGATCTGGTGAGTATAACAAAACCTCCACTGCAAAAAATAAAAATAGAAATAAAAATAAGAAATAGAAAGTAAAAAGAATGCCTGTCAAGTATAAACTATCAAGGCAAAAATCACGTCCACAAAAGGATAACATATGGATCCACCACAAGTATCTACGTGTAAAAAAAATAAGTAGAGCAAAAAAGAAAACAGTTAAACAAAAAAAGATAATAAGGAGCCAAATAGTTCGAACTGCATGCTACTTCATTCTCACAAATATTGAATTGCAATTAGACTACCAAATCTAATTTCCAACTTTATTTTATGCTTTCACATTTCAAAAAAGAATAATACTAAGGCAGTTCAATTATAACTATATGTATACCATCGAGGGCAAAAGTAGCATTAGCATTATGTAGAAGTCCACTTAAAGTGATTTCAAAGGAATTGACTTCTTAGCACAACAGGATAACCTAATCTATAATAGCTCATGAAACTAGTTCGCTCAATTTTTTCATCCACTGAAACCAAGTAATAAGTTTGTTCAATGCCCACACACATAAAAGTCATTTCCGTAAGAATATTTCAAAAGCACTAACCCGCAGATACAAGTAAAAGGGAGTCTAACAATCCCCCCAAGGACATCTTTCGTTGTTTCCTTATTTGATAATTAGTATAAAAAGATGTTTGAATTCATGCAAAGGCACAAAAGATAGAACTTCTACACTTCCATAACTTTCAAAAATGAGCTTTTAATTTTATCTTAAAATTGCATGCCTGTTAAATCAGACTTAAATAACCCAAAGTTTGTAATGTGATGATTAATTTACATGCCTGACGTATTTTGAGGAATATACTGCCAAATAAGACGGCTTTATTGTGAAGAAAAGGTCACATATTCAGAGCATGAAAAACCCTCCTGGCAAGAGAACATTTTTTGATTACTTTAGTGCGGAAAGTAAACCTTGAAATCAAACTTCTATATCGGTAGCTATAGTAGCAACTGAATGAAAATACTGGCAACTTTGTTAAGACCTTCTAAACATGGCAAGCAATGCAAATAGGTTGCAAATATAAAATCCAAATCTAGCAAAAACAACGGCCCAGCTTCCATTCTTTCTTTTCCCTTTCTCTTTTTACTGTATTTGATTAACAACCTAATAATCTTCTCCAATTCTGGAAAGAAATACATCTCTACATCCCGAGGCTTTCACATTTGTCAAATAGAATGAAACACAGGAAATGTAATATCCAGTAAACTGAAGACGAGAGATTACCTGCATGTCCACTGGCCATAGATTCATTTAAAGCTGCACCTGCTGATTTGGTAATGATCACAACAGGAATTGAAATATCTAAGATAGTGTCATTTTTGGAACAACCCATCTCCAAGAAATCTACAAAGAAGCAGAGCAGGAAGGTGGTATGTCAAGCAAACAAGTTACCGCTTACTGTCTGTAGAATAAATGCATGTATGTATAGAAATTCCAATCGTATATATGTGTGTTTATAGTGTGTCCGTCCCCATAAGAATCAACTTAATAAATTTCTGACAGTTTTCAAGAGATACATTCCAAGTGAATCAATGGTATCAACCTTCTTCGTCATTTAATACCAACAGGGCTGCTGCACCTGCAGCTTGTGCATTTTGAGCCTTTATAGTAAACTCACAATCCCCACGCACCGCCAATGCAATGAAGCCTGATAACTACAAATATCATAATAGAAACCATTATGATCCAAAAGTTTGGAACATGACAACATTTAATTTCTCAACAAATATACTTGAGGGACACATAAGCCATATGTTACCCCCCTCCCAATCAAAAAGTCAGTGAAACTTGAGAAGGTAATAAATATACAGAAAAACTACAAAGCTTAAATGAAACTATCTAACACTTTGAACTATGACAATATACTTGTAGATTTTACTGATCCCCCAATTATTTAAAACAACCTCAATATTTGAAGTTGGAAGGCTTAGACATAATAAGATAAACCAACTTAGTTTTATTATTTCATCTTTTGCACCATTATGCAACATGCAACCAAGTTCAAAGCCGTACCCTAATTCTTTAATCAAAATTATAGTTAAACTTGTGAGCTTTAGTTATGTAATTATCACCACAAATCATTGCCCTAATTTTTGAAGCTACTACAGCCCCCCAGAGGTGTCCTTCTCTATAATCATACTTTTTAGTCGGCCAAAAAAAAAAAAAAATTCCATGAAGACCTTTTAAACGACCAAAGCCCTTATCTTCCGTGCTTAACACTTACTTTAAATCTTGAAAGTCAAATGGCCACAAATCCAAAAATGTCTGGTATCACTTCTCATCCCACGTTTCTCAACATAAAGCATAAGTGTGATAAAATTATACAGGATCCAAAAGAACTTGCATGTAACCCTAGAATACAACAAAGCCTGAAACAACTAGAAATGCACCTTGGCAGAAGATCTTGTACAGCATGTTAAAGGGTTAGAAAAAGCAACAGGCAATTTCTGGGCTTCTTTGGTAGAAGTAGGAATTAAAGAACCAAATGATGCGCTCAAACCAACAAAAGTTTCTTCTTCAGCACCATTAACCCATCTTTTGACCTTAACCTGAAACATCAAAGTGAAATAACTGAAATCATTGTGTTTTTAACATAATAAAGTTTCAAAATCCAACCGCTCCTTAGATCTCACCCCACTTATCCCACAAAGTTGTTGTGAACAGTTTCCTTGTACTAATTACATACTTCTTTGATTGTTTATTTGCCTCCAAATTTAATTATCAGTTATGATGATATCCAAGCTTAATAATCACATAATGCTGGCAATCAAATAATTTTTGTCCCAAAATACAAGTCATTTAATGAGAGAAAACAAAAATAGAGGACATAAAAGAATAATTGCCCCCTCCCAAATGATCCACGGTATGTGGAGTCCAATTTCTATGAGCTGACTTGTATCGTTCACAAATGAAACCAGAAAACACATCAACTCCTTCAATATTAATCTCAGGATTAACAGGTGCTCTTTTCAAGCTTCCCAACTATCGAAATTCTTGGAATAACACCGTATAGCAATTAGCAAATCACGATTGTGAGCCTCTCAAACTTGAGCAAGAGAAACAGATTTTAGAGTGAAATTATTCGCTTGAACAAAATCATTTGTTGAATACAGCTTAATACAAAAACAAATACAAATGGCTGAACATTTTTACAATCTTGTTTTATAATTTGAAAGATACATCTAAATGTGCTGCTGATAAAAATGCCCTCAAGTATATTTGCTTTTCTTGTCCATATAAATTAAATAAATCTTCTACTCATCTCTGTGGGAGAAATAGCATAATTGGTCCCTACCAAAGTTATTTTCTGGGTCCTAATTGGTCCTTCCGCCACTCTAAGTGGTGGTTTCTACTAATGAATTACATTCCATGTGCATGGAACTTCCAGTTTTACAAGGAAAATGGTGCGAAGACTATTATTTTCCTCATAAACAGGCACATGATAAGCTCACGCAACATTTTGTTGCAAACCGCTTCATAGGGTAGGGCTCAAGAAATAAGTTTGAGGAACCAAAATGGCTGGGAAAAACTGAAATACTTTAGGGACCTTAAAAATACAAATGGCAACCAATTATGCTACTTTCCCCATCAGTATACATTGTAAAGTTTAACATGCCCTAAAAAAGTAGCACAGCAAGGTTTTTATCAAGTGGTTTTCATCAAATGGAATAGTTTGGTGACCAATTAGGCTACTTCCCTTATCTGGAAGAATGCCGCCAAGTGGCTTCTTTTGTTGCATTTTTCCTTCTCATTGGACCCATAATTTCATACTCCCTCTGCTTCAAAATATAGGGTCTTTAAAAAAGAAAAAAATATAGTTCATCATAATCCATCAATCTTAAGAATCCAATATAAAGTACGAGAATACACAAAATTCTCCTCAACTTATTGAAAATTCATAAATTCAATCAACGGACTCACACGTAGCACAACAATTAGAAATTACATGAACTATATATAATGTAAAAGAAATTAAACATACAACGAAATTATAATTAAAATCAACACAAAAAAGAAAATTAAAAGAATTACCAGACGGTAAGGGTTGTTGCAGGAGCTGGAATTGGAAGCATTTGAGGAAGGATGCGAAATATCATCGCCCACAGCAATTGACGCCAAGAAAAGAAAAAGAATCCCTAATTTAACAATTATTGATGCCATGGCGAGCCCAAAAGAACAGAAAGAAACGATTTTTTTCTTCTTTTCTTTCAGAAATTATCCCTCTCTTGATATCTATTCTCTCCTGCTAATTGGGCATCGAAATGAATAATTATTAACGGCTCAAATGATTCATTGATGATTGAATCTCCTCTCTCTTTTTTGTTTGTCTCTCTTGTTCATTGCGTACACATCTTTTCTGCAGTTTTCAATGATCAAGGTGAGATTTAGAGAGAGAAAGTACAGGGAAGAGAAAGAAAAACTGAAATTAAAGACAAATGTGGTAAATGTTTTCCGTAGAAACAACACAAGAGAAAAGAAAGGTACAAAATTAAGGGGGTATGTCAGTTAGAGAGAGAGAGAGAGAGAGAGAGAGAGAGAGAGAGAGATTTGCGAGTTAGCTTTTGGACAATTTTACCCAAAAACAAAAAAAGAAAAGGAAGGGAAGGAAAATGAGATGAGATCAGACGACCGGTCGGTAACCACCATATAATGGAAAAAGAAAAACAAATTGGATCGACAGTGGAGCACTTTTTTCCCCGAATCAACTTTACAATAATACCCCAATTTTGGTAAAACTCTCAATTATTCGCTAAAGAATTAACTCGATTTTAGTCTTGCCCGTCTGTTAAGGCTGTAACACTCTAACTGTAAAAATTTAAAAGTGTGTAGACTTTGGAATAAATACTATTTTTTTCTATTCTCTTCCTTCTTCTCCCTTCTCCTATGTGTTGTGGCTACGGTCCTGTCCGTTCTTTTTGTAGGACATGTAATACTGAATCTGACTCGTCAAATCAAATTTAAAATCTGATCTGAAGGGTCATATTTTTTGTTCCTTATATATATTATTTTGTGAAAATTTGTAAATTTTACAATGGTCGAATCAAATTTGAGATCTGATCCGACGGATCAGATTCAATCCTGCACGTGCGGCGAAAATGCACGTGAAGACCATAACCGGACTCTTCTCCTATGTCATCTCCGTCATCTCCAGCAGCCAAATGGAATGAGTTACGTCATCTGAAACTCTCTTAAGGTGACATAGGAGAAAAATGAGTGATAAAATGACGGTCGTGGTGAACAGTTGTCCTCGTTAATCACCAAAAAAAAACTTAGGCCTAGCTTAGTTGGAAGAAAAAAAGAGAGGAAATGGGATATGAAGCAAAAGAGAAAGTAAATATGTGTTTTACTTCGTTTGATTAGAAAGAAAAAAGGGAAGAGAATAAATGTAAAGGGAGAGAGCTCCCTCTCCACATTAGCAATTTCAATCCCTCTGCTTTTGAAAAGATTGTGAGGTATTTGATACTTAAAAGACTATTATGCCCGCAACTTTCACTTTTATCATAATTCCTCAATTTAAGGCGAGGGTAATTTTGTAAACATAATAAAATATCATCTCCTCTCTTTTCATTTTGCATACAACTAAACAAGAGAAAGTATTTTTAATTTGCTTCCCTTCCCTTCATACCAAACAAAACTAAAGTAAATACAAATACATCCATTATGGAAAGTAAAATGTATCTCTTCCCCTCCCTTTCTCTTTTGCTAACTAAACTAAGCCTTAGAGGAGAAGGAAGAAGAAGGAAAAATTAAAAGAAAAAAATATTTACTGAAAAAGGATTTTAGTTTATAGTGATGGCAATCGCCCTAGATAGTAACCAATTGAATATTTGACAGTTAAAAAAGCAATAGAAGGGTGAAATTGAAACCATCTTGACTTTTAAAAGGCAAGATTGAGGTGAAGTATGATTTAAAAATTATATTATCATTCAACTTTTAATTTTTTGTACTCCCTTCTTATTTTTTAATAAATAAAAGACTTTAATATCTTCAACTACTTTTTTTGAATAACCTTTAATTTTTTGTACTTCCTTCTTATTTTTTTTAATATATAAAAGACTTTAATATCTTCAACTAGTTTTTTTGAATAAGGTTTGAAATAAAAATTTGAAATCTTCTTTAAGTATTAAAGTCTTTATAATTATAAAAAAAAAATAAAAGAAGGGTTAAAGAAGTTTAAAATGAAGTAAGAATATCAAAAAAAAACTCACAAATTTTAAAAGACAAAATTGCTGAAGATATATATTTTTGAAACTAACACATTTAGTTCTATACAATTTTGTACAATTTTATGAAAAAAGTTTACAAGTAGAAAAATAGATCAATTTACTATAATTAGGATACCAATTGGTTGGGTCTATACCTCGACCAATTCCAGTACTGCAATATTTGGTACAGGTCATGTATGTATATGGACCCATTTACCCAGACCTATACCCGGGACCAGGGCATTTGTATATAAAATTGTAGCCATTAGATCAATTTTGATCTTTGACATTACATATAATATACACGAGTGATATTTATTTTGGAGATACTTCGATTTGAATCTTGTAATTAATAAGGCATTAAATATTTATATTACTTATTTTTGCTCAATTGCATGTGCTATTATTTTTTGGAAGCTTTTAGATCTATTTATTTAGTTTGGTGGAGTCTTTTACTTTTTTTTCTTTCAATTTTTTTTCTTATTCGAAAATAGACCCAGTACACTAAGAATGAGATTGAATAGTGTTTTGTTTTGGGTTCCGTAATGAAACCCAATCCAAATACACCCTAAAAGATAGGATACGAGTTTGCTTGTAATAAATTCGTTGAGTAAATAGGTAAGGTCTGAAACAAAAAAATATTTTAAGGGTTTAAGTCTGGAATGTCTTGTTTTAAATCCATTTATATACACTAAACAAGTTCAATGTTTTTTTTCCTTTCGTAATCTCTATCTTTTTGTGTTACTTCATTAGAAGTATTTCATTTAAAATAGTTTTGAATTACAATGTTATAAATATTTTCATTTAATTACATTTATTATTTTATTTATATGTAGTTAAAAATTTTATGAATTTTACAACCATTTGTATACATATTTTTAATAAATGATGAATAGGGTTGTCAATCAAATTGAGGCAATTGGAGCATGTACAATATTAATATTATAGTTTTTTATCATAATATGTAATATATAGTTATATGTAATAATATATTGTAATAGTTTATCAGTATAGGTAATATTGTAATTATATACAATAATATATTGCAATAGTTATATTATAGTAGTTAGTAGTAGTTATATATTATGGTACTTATTTATGAGTAGTCTTTTTCTTGTCATATATCATCTTTTGAGGAGAGAATGAAATTCAGTAATCGTTGATGTTATCTTCTCTTCCACAAGTGAAAGAGACTTAAGAGTATAATACGTCTGCCTTCTCTCTAACTTTTTTTGCGTTTTCTCTCCCTTCTCTCTAACTTTTCTGCGTAATATCGTGTTTTCTCCAGCCATATTTGGCCTCTGGCTTTGGCCAGAGATCGAATCTTGGCCGGACCAGCATCAACTTTTCACTTTTCCTTTGTTCTCTCTTCTTTCTGTTGCGTATCTGTGTTTGCTTCTTGAGTTTTGCAATCTGGCTAGATCAAAGCTCTGGCACCTGGCGGAGCTCCGATCTTTGCCAAAGTCTCTCGTCTATGTATGGTGCCTCTCTTTTTCTCCCTTGTTCTCTCTTCTCTCTGTTGTTTTTCTGCCTATGAACCTGATTTTTGTAATTTGGCCGGATCAGAGCTATGGCACCTGCCAAAGCTCTGTTCATTGCTAGATTCTATGTCTATGTATGGTGCAATCCGGTCAGATCTGGTCACAGGACTTGATTGGTGATTGGAATTTGGCTTTCTGTGTTTTTATTTCTTGTTCTTTTTATGTACTCCTACCTGCAAATCACGATAGATTTTTTTCTATACAACTTCCATAAAGATCTAAGTTGTACGGACAAGTTCTTTCGCAAATAGTTTCTATTGTCTCGTTCCTCGGAGGAATTTATTTACCCGAATTTAATCTAGGCTCTCTTTCATTATTTTATCTCTTACTTAGGCAATTTTTAAAACAATTGATTCGCCCATGATTTTTTAAATTGTTGTCATTTACGGTGGAGATAGATACTGAACTTTGCTTGTTCCGGTATTTCAATGATGACGATGGAGTTGAAGCGAAGAAGATTGATGTGTATTTATTTATTTCGTTACTTGTATTAATAATTTTGTACTATCCTTACTTTAGGTATCTAGAGTGTAAGATATTTTCTGTTACCTTAATTTTCGAATCATTGTGTAATTTGTATTGTATTTATATTGGGTTATCCTAGTCTTTTAGTTATCTTTCTCTAATTTATTAGAGAGAGAATCTGATAACTATTTAGTTGTAATGATCTATGACCATTTTTACTAATTAATGGATAATTCATTATCTAGCAGAAAAAAAAAATCATCTTTTGAGGAATTTCTTTTAGCGAGCACGTTTTAGCATAGAGGATTGCAGTCACCCGTTACTAGAAACAGTGAGATCTGGGGGATCATTGGTCACCACAACATCTCTTTCTGCAATATTATGTTTATTCATTTATTTTATTTATAAAAAAAAGATTTATTCATTTATTTCGTTTGAAGACCTGAATTCACCATTATCTAATAAATTCTTCACTTTGAAAATGGATCCAATAAATTGTTCCCAAGTGACAGATCTCACACACACCTTAATCATTTTTAGTTCCTTACTCTTTAAACCAAAGCAGATGAAAAACAAGTTCCAAAATTAACTTTTTACAAGATCATCCTTATTTTCTTTTTTAAAAAATAGCTCATAATATTAAACTACTTTTTTTGAACGAGAAATTGACAAATTTAGTTCCTAAACTATTTTATTTATTTTAAATTGTCATTAATCTTTTAATTTTATCTTTTTTAGTTCTTGTGCTATTTTACTTATCTTATAATTGTCCTTAATTTTTATTTTTATCATTTTTAGTTCACAAATTATTTTTTTTCCAAACTTGGTCCCAATCACCTAATCCATATTAAAGAAAGAAAAAAAATCAATAAAATCAAATACTAACATTTACTACATCTAACTAAACTACACTACGGGTTAAGGTGCTTAGAGAAGCATTTCTGATTTGGTAAAATCCCAACATGCATTTACTCAGCCGTTGGTTCAGATCTTTGCTTCAACGAATGATTTCCCTTTTTTTCTTTTTTTCTTTTTTTCCCCTTTTGATGGTTTTTTTTCAAAAAAAAAAAAACCATCAAAAGGGGAAAAAAAAAAAAGGTGGCACTTGAAATAATACCCTCTGGGCCTCAAAATTGGATGAAAAATTCTCAGCCAGTAAAAGAAAGATGCCTCGTCCACACCTGTATCAAAATCTTCAAGTTTACATCTTCATTCAGAAAAGAACTATACATTGTATTGAGGTTTTTGCCTATAATATCAGGTGCCCTTGGGTTGCACTGCTAAACTACCTGATTACAAGATCTCAGTAACCATTATGGAAATGGCAAGTCTATGCTATTTTTCTAATGCTGATCAAGCTATTTATATAAATAAAATATATTAAGAAGAAAATATGTCGACCTACAACAGGTAAGAGCATCAGATGGGAACATATTATGAAGCCTCTCTTTGCCTCAACCATTTTGTTGCTGACCACTTCTCTCCGGACAGCACTTCACATCCACCATGGATGCTGTTCGGGTCTGATTGTCCATCAAGGCCTGAAAGAACCAAAGATCATTGATGTATCCAAGCACAAACAGGCTTCCACCAGTTCATCTAAATAGCATTGGTACTTAAAGGAACTTACCAATAAATGAGAGAATTGAAGAAAATTTCTGTCCTTCAGAAGATAACATAATTCCAATTTACCAAAACCCAATTGCATATAAATCTTGGATAAAGTGAATTTGTTTTGTGGTTCATTTTTGTATGATCCATGCATGACTTGCAACAATATATGCACTTGGCTTTCTGTAATATTTGATTAATATATAATGTTAACTGCAGCTTAACAAAACATCACGGACTGTAATTTCTCAATGAGATGAGATTCTCAATTTCCTGCAAGCATATTCAGTTAAATGAAAAATGTTAAAAGAGTGTTTCAATAGGCATTTCAATTTACAAATCCTTCAAGATTTTAAGAATTCCACATTAGACGATAGCCAAGGGAAATGATAAATCATGTAAAAGACTAGAAATCCAAGGTTTTCGCATTAACCTCCCTTGGTTATTATATCTTACAGCTCTAGTTTGACGTGTGCTGAGGCATCCAAGGTCTTGCACTAAACTTTCAAGAATCAGGCTTCTAGCAGAAATCAGATTTCGATTCTTACTGAACATTAAGATGTTGTTTTGATAGAAGGAATATGTAGGAAAGCACAGGAAAAGTTGTTTTGCTGCACAACTTCATTTATCATGAAAAAGGAATTGGTGGAATTTGCTTTCCTGCATCTTACATCCTACAAGATTTGCAAGATTCTACTGGGAAAATTCTCCTCACTCACTTTTGTAACCCACCACCTTCTGCCACATTTTTCCTTTTAAAGAAAGTATGTAAAGAAAATTCATTATCTTCTTTCTGTAACTCAATTTTCCTTTTCCTTATTATCTTCCTATCTAACTTTCCTGTAATTCAAATAAAATATAAATTATAGCTTTTATTCTTAAAGATGACAAAGAACATTAGCAGAATGATCACAATGAGAGAAAACGCCAGCATAAATCCAAAGATAAGCAGAAAACACTGCCTCTAGATAGAAGCAATTTCAAGGTCCAATGCGGATTTATTCGGCAGAGAAAAGCAGCAATTTGACAGAAGTCAGACCATTCATAAAATTTTTAATAGACAAATAATGGGTAAAGATAACAAACCATGCTCCAGAAAAGCACAGCGTCTCCTTTTGCAGGCTTTACACACAATCCTTGAACCACTTTCCTGCCACAGCTACATTCCGCTGCACCAGCCTATACAACAAAACATTGAAGCATTTGGGCAAAAGGAGATGATGAAACATAATATATTGTCTAGTTCAGAGAAATAAGATGCATGGATGACATTACTATGTTTTCATATCTTGTTATGAAATAAATAAATGACAACTCTACAACACCTGGGGATCTGCTTCTCAAACTTGTTGGATTTTATGGTAAAGAAACTTCATTTTTAACCTTTTTCTTGTCAGATGGTAAAGAAATTATACCTCCTGCAGAATAGCTTCAACCTTATTTGTTTCTTTTCCTTTTTTCTTTTCTTTTTGAGAAGAAAGAAAACAGGGAGGAGGGAAAGAGGAGGAGAGATTAATTCATGAAAGGACTCAGCGGAATTAGGACATCAGAAATTTGAATTTTCCATAAGTTGCACAAACGTACCAATAGCTGTTTAACTTTGACCTTAAAAATATTTGCTTTGTCGCATTTATTAAAATGGGATAGGAGTTGCTCAGATCTATGATGCAATATGTTGGATTCCTGGAATTTAAATGCAAGCAACTAAATGATGCACAAATTGTCTAGTACTTCGCAAATGAAGCCATAAACCATAATAAAAAACATCAACTTGTGAAAGTGGTGCTTGTCAAGGTATAACTAAGTATACTAAAAAAAAATTCCTCTTTTATTTGTCAAAAAATATATACAAATTCAGAAATCATTTTCAACTTGGTATGGAACTTGTAAATTCACACATTATCCAAGTAAGACCATTGTCAATTATAAACCAAAAGTTAGCAGTGTAATTGAACATAAATCTAACATCAGAGAAATAATCAGCTAATGAAAAGCACTATCATCTTGTCCATCAAGCTATGACACTCAAAATAGATCCTGCATAAATCTAGGGCACAGAGGAAAAAGAAAAGGTGAAAGAAAAACATGACAGGAATTTTGTACTGTTTATTAGCTGAAACTGACCATGTGATTTAGTCTCGAATTGGGTCTTAATATCCATTTATGTTTCTGTGATGAGTATGTTCCTCCAATCAATCAACTTTATCAACTTATTGATAATATCAATGCTCCTTCCTCCATGGGAATTGAGTGATGGCTCTAATTAAACGACTTCCTCATGTATGAAATAAAAGTAAACTACAGTAACAATATCGCCTAATTGCATTTATCATAAGATTTGGAAATGAAATACTTAAGAACCTCGTAAGAAGCTAGACACTAAAATAACTCGAGTCTAAGTAGCAAACTTTCATACTAAATTCAAGTTAATCGCCAAGGATATGAATGAAAGCAAACTGATTCAAAAACAGAAAACAAAAGTTATGCGATATTTAAAAATAGATACCATAGGAAAGTATGTTTCTCCTCCCTCAACATTGTCACTTAAATACATAAGCATCGTTGCTACCCGTTGACCACCACGCTGCAGATTAAACTGCAACAAGAAATGTGCTCCTCTAGCTTAGAGTGAGATATTTGGCATGACTAAAGACGGACGAAATCTAACCAGTTACAGTCAACAAGATGACAAGAAGCATGTAAATGTCAGAAAGCAACAAGTGGAAAACTTACAGTGTCAGAGAAGTAGTCATGGTGGGGTCTGTAAAATTGATCCTTTTCGTACCTGTGCTGCTGCACTGTTAGCTTCACTATGGAAAAATCAGTGCTTTCATTCAAACTAAACATTCAAGGAGTAAATGGGTAAGAAACACACCTTAATACTTGAAGGAGTTCCCCATTCTCTTCTGGTATTTGAGAATAGACGGAGATGCGTTTTTCGATGGCCTGATCATGTAAGAAACAGGGAAATGAGAAATTGCACATTTTTGGAGTGAACGGATGAAGGCCAGTTTCATTGATAACCATCATCCTCTCCCCTTAATAAACTAAACGGGTCCATTGATATAGTGATGAGTAAGGTTACAACAAAATGAGGTTGACATCCATCTTATATTAGTTGGTGTTTTCTGAAGTAATAAGCCACATGATAAACATCTTATGCTTTGATTAATAGTGCATAAGTACATAGGAGTTCAAGGAAGAACACTTCACCAAAGACTATTTAGAAGTCTCCACCCAAGAAGTTCTCATCACTGGTTCAATATTGGTATAATAACATTCCATATCATAATCATTCCAAGGATAGAATAAAGACATATCAGAGTATCCTTATTTTCAAGAAAATATCATACAGGTATACTTCTATCTACTTGTACAAATAAAGAGAAGACTGAAGCTATCAAAGCCTAAAGTGCAAGTGCCAGTGGTGCCACTATGAAAGAATTATTACATTGTTGAGATTTTATAAAGAGAAGACATACAGTAGCCTCAAAGACATGCTCTGTCCTTCGTCTACACATCCCAGAAATTAGAGACAAGAGATGAAATATGAGACATGCAATAAAAGCAAGAACCAATGCACAAGCACTAGATACCAAATAATAGATTTCTCTGATCATTTTCTAAACTCCAAACCCATCAAAGGGAAACAAATATTCAAAGTAAACTCCAAAGTATTAACCTGAATCATAGGATACTTCTTTTCTTCGTAGTTCAGAAACATACCAGAGCTTGTTCTTACATCACTCTTGATTCCCTAAACATAGATAGGCCACAAATAAAAAAAAAGGAAAAAAATCAGGGAAATCATTCGTACGTGAGAAGGAAAGACACATTTAATGCAAAAAACTCCCTCTTTCCAAACTTGAATATCATGAACGAGTGGACATTCAACTTGGAACAGATTGACTACCTGCTTTTAAATCCTCAAAACTTCACAGAATGAAATGAAAGTTTTAACATAATTACTAAAAACAACTCACTTCAGTGAACTACAAATATTTCACACACCATATGAAATCTAGATTACTATGTTCATACAGATACACAAGAATTTCTCTCTGCCTTCATGCAAAACAAATGAATTTCTAGGGGGTATTTACAAATCAACATCTAGAGAACTACACATATATCATATAGCAAACGGACATCACCAAACTAACATGCATCGAAGGTAAATACTTGTAGGGACTTAATCTCTGAATCTTATGCTGGATCAGCATTAATATTTGAAAGCCTTTGAGCTAATAATTAATTTGCTTTCTTTTAGTAATACATACTTTACAAGTAATCACTAACTGAAAATCAATGATCTCAATAACATATAAAGAGTTGTATTAGATTTAGCTAGCACAGAATTTTCTACTGTTTCCAAGATGCATCCCTTGCTACCAAAAGAAACCTTCTAAATTTAGAGGTAAGATTGCCAAAGTAACCAACAACAGAAGCCCTTTCTGAAAGCAAATGACTTAACAGGTTAGCCTGCCATCAAATCACTTTCGAAGAATGTGAATATGGTTTTATTTCCATAAACCTGGAAAAAGAATATCAAAATTACTGAGTGAACCTTTTTCTTTTTTCTCTTTTCCAACATTACAAATGTCAAAGCTCTTCTATAAATTGGCTGAAACCAAAGAGAAACAGTTATCAACAAGGAAAATTATGCTTGTTTCTTTTTCTGGCCGTTTTCATACTATCATAGCATTACTGATCTTGACTTGCTTTCAGTGCATTTTTAATTGTTATTTTATGTGATATATACAATTTAAGTGCATAGTCTCGAGTGCATGCCTACAATATCTATTTATGTGAGCACCATAATAGCTGTTTCTTTGAAATAAACTTGCATACCAACTGATGTTGATTTAACAGGTGCTGCTAGTAAACAAAAAATTAAAGCAGGGCTCATATTTTCTGAGTTTAGTCAGACATAATGTATTATATAAGATATTGTAATACATTTGTCTTTTATGCCCTAGGAAATGATGAATGATATGGTTAAAAAAATTTTACGAGTAGCAAATAGGTAGATATTGGATATACTACAATAACCAAAAGCTCATTTCTAGAGAAGTATCCCGCTGCTTGAATCAACTGCAAGATTTATTGATAACATACTGTAAAAAGATATTACAAAAGGCCATTGAGAGACTGGATCTAATTCTTTTCACTAGTAAGCCTAGACATAATATTTAGTAGAATTGGAACATGACTATGTCGACAAGAAAGAAATTTGATTAAAACCACAAGAGAATAAAGCATTATCACACAATGAAAGCTAGTACCACCGACATACCTTCCCTGTTTTTGTATCCACAACGGTAGAGATATGAAGACGAGGCAGAGCAATAGCTCTGAGATAATCACATTCCTGCAAGGGTGCCAGAAATGAACTTCCCACAGTGACAGCAATAGTAATATCAAGGCTGGAATTGTATTTACAGTTTGGCATACCTCATTGCTTAAGAAGTTACGAAACAGTATAATTCTGGGTGCCCAGCTGAGTATTTCAGGTTTAACCTATGGATAAAAGAATGATTGAATGTCGAATAAAGATCCGCAAACATCATTAAGAACTTAAAGTGCACAGAGTACTTCATGAAAGCAGGAAGATGGCACACACGCATATAGCTAAGTATCTCAGGTTTCCAAAACTTATTTTGGTGTTTGTTAACACTTAAAAGTGAAGATGTCAAAACAGAATTTCATGGTTTCTAAGAAGCAATGTTTTGCATATTCATAGGGCAACAAGGTATATCATCTCAGCATTATAGAGGTCTTAACTGGAATATGCCACCAGGTATCAGAAACTATAGGCAAACAGAGGATTTATCAACCTCTTTTGTTGTATCTCTTCTTTTCAAAAGTAAAACTTCTGTATCTGAAAAAGAGGACAGAAACTAACACAGACCATACGACCAGAAGAAGTTTCTATTAATGTATCGGCATCTTTCCATTTGCATCACCAAGTGAATACAAATAATCTATGCCATTCACAAATTTCTAAAATTCATTTTTGATTATTTCATATGAAATTCTTTACATCATTTTCTATGAAAATTTGACATGCACAAAGTACAAGAGTGAAGATAAATCTTAAAGCACCAAAATATCAAACATACTTCTCCAAGACGTAAAATTACAGCTTCTCTGTCATAAGCCCAATGAGAATAGCCTGAAATTAGGAAGGCAAAAATCAATCAAGAACACAGACATGGTACAGAACAAAAGAACAAACTATTACACCAAATAACTCTAATGCTCCCCGCAAAGGAAGGATGCACCAGGTGCAAGTGTCAGTTAAAGAAAAAAGGTAAGAGATACGGCAAGCAAGTCTCACTAACCAACCAAAGAAACATGCTTTTCTGTATATATCCAGAGAAAAGTCTGTAGTTGAAACAAGTCATCATGGACAACTCCTTAGATGGAATCTTCCATCCAGCTAAGAGCAAATCACGTATGTTAATCTTAAAGATGTTCCCATCAAACATACAGCCATAGAGAGAATAAATGGTCCTAAAACTTAGTGGGTCACCAACTACCATTTGTGACCTGAAAGGTACAACAATGATTTTGCAGCATGTTTCACATATTTAAGGTCATGGAGAAGTAAATGCATTCGGAGGTAGCAGATAAAATCTCGCATGCATAATTTGGTATGTTTCAGATTTCTGGTGAAAGCCTCATTAAACACAGATTCTGAATAATCTGTTAAAAAAGTAGGCATCAACAATGTCAAAAGGGGGGGAGGGGGGGAATTAAGAAGTGAAAACTCCACTCTTTCCCCGTGATTGTGTAGAATTGCAGTAGAAACTCCATTTTCTCCCTCTGATTTGTGTAAAATGACTAAGTCTTGTGCAATTTTTGTACCTAATAACTATTTTTGCACGCTCAGGAAGAAGTCATACATACCAACATGCCTGCTCCAGATTTTACTAGTTTGATACATGAGGAAAACACATAATACAAGAAACTGATGAC
This sequence comes from Rauvolfia tetraphylla, assembly GCA_030512225.1. Classification (NCBI taxonomy): domain Eukaryota; kingdom Viridiplantae; phylum Streptophyta; class Magnoliopsida; order Gentianales; family Apocynaceae; genus Rauvolfia; species Rauvolfia tetraphylla. The sequence goes on from JAJQKT010000053.1 coordinate 2,971,574, forward strand.
ATACAGTTTGAATCAGTATATTAACCATCTTATAAAGCAAGGAAAACTTACACCAACTTTCAACCTAGTCAAGAATATAGGTAGTGGCATAATAATGAGTTTCATCTTCAAAATTTATTAGGAAAAGTGCAATCTCACCTCTTATCACTTGACTGCTCCCATCACTCTGACCTTCAAGTGTCTTTCTAAAGGAGGATTGAGTCCCTATAGGCAACAGAAATACCACCCTTGATTAGTGTTTCTAGAGAATGAGCATACAGTTTAACATAGAATATTTTGATCAGGTTGAAAGTAAAGCACATAGAGTAAAATAAATAGAAGGAAGAATATTGAGAACAGCTATTTATTGATATGTTCAGAAATGAAAGTAAGAAATACATATAAAATTAGATGGATCCAAAGAGAAACAACACAACGTGCCATCTTTAGATGATAGAGAACAACAAGCATTTTTAGAAGTATCTTGCAGTACAGATCAATGAAAATTCTACCAAACTTAACAAAATCTATGCAGAGAAAGATATGGCCCAAAAAAAAAAGAAAAAGAAAAAGAAAAGATGAATAGAATCTCAAACCAATAGCTTGAACAAAAAGGTGTCTATTTATCTTCGGAACTCTACATCCTATCTAGGCCATGCAGCCTTTGTTTTCCTATCAACATTTGGTTCATCCCCTCTTTTCTCGGAGGGAAGAGAAATGATCATTTGTTGAAACAAACAGCGATCATTAGAACTAGGCAATCAAATTAGTTAGCACAGGAGTTAGTAGACAGTGAATATAAGGAAAGTTTCCATCAACCTCCCTTCCTCTATTTGCCAATGTGTGCATTAAAGGCTTGAATTAATCTAGCTTTTCTTGTTCATTTATTGCAGTTAATTGTTTAGCTAGAAAGAACTTAACAGCGAGGTAAGAAAGCAGATGCTAGAGCTATAGTTTTGGTTATTAGTCTCACCACTTTATCCACCCAGCATTTGACAAACATAGTGATTACATTTTAACAAATTTCTAAGGTCATCAGTTTCTTTGTCAAGATGTTTTTTTCAAGATTCGCCTTCATTTGTTAATTTTTGTAGAAATACAATGGTGAAGAAAAGTAAAAGAAATCTTGGGAGAATGTTTCGGAAACAGAAACTCAAGGAAAAGAACTAGATCAAATAAGTCAAATAATCATTAGAATTAACCAAGATTGTCATATGTAACTTCTCATGACCTTTTTCAACAAAATAAAAAGTAAACAAAAGTCATACATTAACCCCACAAATAGCAAAAGCAAGGAAAAAAATTGCAAACAACCACCTTTGCAATAAAGTACCTGAGAAAACCTACCATATGAATCTTCCAACCTTCGAATGAATGCTAATTGAAATAAGGCTCCTGCATAACATAAGTTATTAACCATCATCAAAAGCATTTAAAACAGCAGAAAAGAAAGTGTACAAATAAATTTAACTTGCATCTACAACAAAAATATCTACATTGCAACAATCATTTTCCGCAACACAAACACCTAAAGCATAGAAACATCACAACATAATTTGAAAGCTGAAGGAAACACTGAGGAAAAACTCAAAAAAAAAAAAAAATACATTCAGACTTAAAACTCCTTAAACCATCACAATTTAAGTTACGAAATACTGGATCCTCATCACTATTTCATATAGTTCAAAGCAATATTTTAAAGGGGAATAAGAAATCACACTATACCTAATCACAAACTCTGCAAAGTTGAAAACCCTAACAGGTTCCTTCAGGGAGACCAAGTAAAGGCATATCAAATTCAAGATCAATCAGCTTTTCCACGAGCAAGAATCAACTTTTATCAAAATGACAAATTCCAGTTACCAGAAAAGGCCAGTCTTGATTATCACAATTAGCAAGATGAACGGAAAGCTAATTCCCACTGTCTATGTTTGATTAGCTTTTCATCTTTTTCAAATGAATTCGAATTCCAACAGCTCAGATTTACAACATTAAACTATTGAATTCCATATCCAATTACATTGTTACGCTCATTCCTCAAGTAGATCAAAATTCTTCCTTTTTTCCTTTTTTGTATATGTGATCACCAGATTAATAAAATTGTCCACAAAATCCACGAAAAAGAAAACGCCATCATTAAAAAGCAAGCTTTATAAGACAACCCAAAAAAAAAATCTCCGTCGTGAAGATGTCGGACATGCTGATTTCTAATTTCAATCAAAATCAGACACGAAAAACACAAGAAGACCAAATCAAATAATCGAGCGTGGTTAAGAGAGAGAAAAGGATTAAAATGAATAAATCACCGATAATCATTCCGAAAGTGACAAATGTGAGGAGTCCAAACACAATTCTCATTGGTGAGGCCATCGTCCTTCTTTCTCTCTCTAAATCTCTGTCTCTCTCTCTCTCACACAGTCACAAAGTTTGTTGTGTGACAATGTGAGTGCTATACACTAGGAAACAGAAATGGAATGATGAAGACTGGAATTTAAAGACATCGCACCAAATAAAAAAAAGAATTTAAAGAAAAATGAAATGTGAAGAGTATGAACGGTCTCTTCAGGAAAAAAAATTCCTGTGGAGAGAATTTTTCTCTTTTTTAATCTGAAAAAAGGCGTAAAAGAATTTATATAGCGATAAAGGAAGGAAATTTGTTCAATATTCCATTCGTTTTCAGCTAGAAACTCCAAGTCTTTGGTTCCCTAGTCAAAAGGTATGAAAGATACTGTATTTGGAAATCAAATTCATGATAAATTTGTAGTGATCAAACGATCTTAAACCTTAAAAAAAAGTTTAAAAAATATTTTTATCCATTCTAATCTTGTGCGTAGTTCCTATGTAATATGTCAGAATTTTTTTAATTAAGAATAAAGGTAAAATAAAAAAAGTGACCGATAGAAATAAAAACTCTGTAAGCGTTTAATACTTTAATTTTGATTATGAAAAGCTTGATGAGCAATCACTAATGATCATTGTGCTTTTATGTAATAGGTTTATTTAATTATTCGAACTCTCAAAAAATGATCTTTTACAAGATATTCATCAATTTTGGAAAAAAAATCTTCAAGTGAAATCAAGTTTCATCAACATAACATCACAATGAAAGACATTTTTTAAAATAAAATAAATAATAACTATAATTATTACGTTTATATATATCTTTTTTAAAATAACACTCAATATATTTATTCAAGATCAGTCTTAATAATTAAAAATAAATTCGGAGTAATGTCTTTCAACCATTACATAGGTTCCTGTAATTCCAAAAAAGCATATTTAGCTAGCAAATGAGTTGGTAAATTACCAAATTTAGGAACATGCGAAAAAGAAATAGAACTCCAATCAATTACATCCAGAAAACTTGCTATCAAAGCACCTAATTCAAAAAGATCAGCTTCCTTAGAGAGCAAGCTGTTGACAACACCAACGTGGTTGCTCTCAATGATAAATGTGTCAAGACCTAGTGCTTTGCCAACACCATAGCTTTCAATAACTCCAAGCACCTCATTATAGTCAATAGTGAAGATTCTCATTATAGTCAATAGAGAAGATTCTGTACTGTGGTATAGCATTAACGATGAGAGGAATGGCCAAGAAATTAATAACCCCATGCCTAGTGTTCCATTTGAGAGAGCGGCATCCGTGTTAATCTTGAGCAAGTCAAAAGCTAGCTGCTCGCATTTCACAAGTGGTTTCCTAACCATGAGAATTGTTGGTCTTCTAAAGCTCATGAAACTCCTCAACTACCTGTAAGACTTATTGGAGCAATTAAGTTTGGCGATGTATAAATACCATATAAGCCATGTACACACTGCAAAAATGGATGCCTCCAAGACTGAGTTCCTGCCGCTCTCCTCCTCCATTTAGGCCCTAAGGGAAGTTGCTCCCACACATCTTTGGCAAAGGAACAATCCATAAGCATATGTCTATCATCCTCCCATTGAGAACCACAAACGATACATGAGGTAATATCAATTGCAAAGATTTTTGTCTCAAAATAGTTTCTCGTGTTTGTTGTTCCATACTCAAGATCCTCTCCCTCAATCTTTTCCTCGTCTTCACCTTCATTTAGTTAAAGTTGCCATGTGTATTATATTACCCTAGTTCCCTTACAGTTTTCCTATTTGTAACTATAGTAATGGGGGAGAGAATAAGGGAGAAGATGAGGAAAAGGATCCAAACTGGTCTTTAAATAATTGACTTTTTTCCTTAAAAATGTTTTCAAATATTTAAAATTTGTTTAGATTTTCATTTGGTGTCTTATAAGATTAATCCATTTTGCATCCACAAGAATGAATTTCATTCTTGGGGATGCTAAATTGGGTCATACAAATCTATAATATATATGATTGCAGTTTGTAAACGGTACCTTAGTCATCAAAATAGAGGGTAAACTTGTCCTTTCACAAGCCTTGTGCCCTCTATTTCTTTTGGTGGGATAGGTGTGACTTGTGAGTTACACTTCTTGGAGTAAATTACCTATACGACCCTCTTCGAATTGTTATTTGCTCAGCACTTGCAGGTAGCATGTGTGCTTGGCTGAAGCATTTTTTTAACTTCTCTTTAACATTTAGATTTTGCTGGCCGTCGGAGTTAAAGTAAGCTTTTGTTGTCTCTGTCTGGGCCGTTAGATTTGCCGTCCTCTGCCTACCTAAAAGTGAAACTTCTCTGTTTTGTTCTTACCGACACAAATTCAACTGTATGCGTAGGAGGGAAGAAAAGAGATTGGCTGCTGAAAGAAGTATGTTCGATTCAGTTCGCTGTCAGTCCTTTTTGTTGTTTTTTGAGTGAGCTAAATATGAATTCTCATGTCTTTTCTTGCCTTTTCTTTTCTTTTTTTTTTTGGTTTGTTGAGTGTTTAATATGGTAAGACTCAGGTTCTTGCTCCTTTTATGTTTTCCTCCGCAGAATTAATCATTCTTTTAGTTGTGATGAAGTTTTTTTTTTTTTGCTTTAATTTCTAAAAAAATTGTTTAATGGTTCTTGCTGTTTGACATTACAAACAAGAAGATGGGATAATTAGTTAGTTCTTCAGTTGTAATAACTACAGCTACACTGGGACGAGTGGTGAAAAAAAGTTACAGTGTTGTTTTATAGATAAAATCGATAATGACAAAAGTAAACTTTTTTATGGTGTGATTAGATTTAGTTTTGAGGATTTTGTTTTGGATTCATAAAATTTAAATTGTTTGTGAGAGGAGATGTGAATTCCACGCTTGAAAATTTGAGAAGAAATGTTGTTTAATCCCACCCTTAGTATTACAAATTTCAGATTTTGAATTTATTTTTATTATTTCCTGAATGTCTTGCATTCTTTTAAGAGTTAATACCACAAAACCATCTTAATATTTAGAGTCATTTTCACTTTACCTTATAACATTATTTTTGTATCACTTTACCCAATAAACCGTTAGTTAAATATAATAGTTATTGATGAACATTTAAAATGTCATTATTGTCCTTAGAAAGAATATCATTTAACCAGTTTAAATTAGAAAAAAAATGTTTCATTTTTCCTTATAACAATATTTTTGTATCTACTTAACTCATAAATTATTAAGTTTGATTATCAATCTTAACAAAGAGATAAAATAAAATAATTATCCTTCATTTTTTATAAAAAGAAGTTTAACATGTCTTCTTTCACGTAATTAATTCCAAAATTTCTTTTACTTTTATAATACTGAAGTTTACCATCTCTAACTCCAATCAATATCTATTTTGGGAGCATCATTCTACTTTGTTCATTATTTTTTCAGTTAAAAATTTTAATTTTAATTCAAATTTGCAAAATTTTCATGAAAATAGAACAAAACCAAATGTTCATTGAAATCGAATTGAAATAAATTAATTTGGTTTGGTTTTAAATCATTTTTAAAATAATTTTATTAATTATTTAATAACATTCCTTATTTTGCTTCGATTTTGAACCAAACCAAAATTATAAAAATTGCAAAGATATTTTAAGTTTGCTTCAATTTCAATTAATCAAATAAAAAATTAGATTTTGATATTATATTATATTTGTAAAACCGAACCTAATTGAACCAATTTTTTTTTATTAAAAATGAAGCTATAATCCAAATTAGTTTTATTTTCGGTTAAAAATAAATAATGAAAACTTGTATTCTCCATTTAATGTAACCTTATGCTCTCAATCTCGTCTTCGATTAATTTTAAATTTTTTAGGCATTGAAAAATTGTCTTATTAATTTTTAATAAATAAAATTGTTGGATTTGAATTTAATATATGTGATTCATTGATAAAAAAAATAACATTATTGAGTAAAAGTGAAAATAACTCCAAAGATTAAGAGAGTTTAGTGATACTATTCTTTTTCCAAATCAATCAAATTCAAGGGTAAAAAGGGAAATTACGAAATGTTTAATTAATTTAAATAAAATTACTAATGTGCCTTTATCCAAAGGCATAAAATGATATAAAAATAACAACTTAGGGCAAACTGAAATTTACACCAAACGTGAAAGTAATTTAGTGATATTAACCCTTCTTTTAATTTATCCTTAAGATACTAGTATATCAATTAAATTATTTGCAAGCCAAGATATGCAAATTTTAGAAATACTATATATGAAACATAATTCAAATCAAGATCAGACGTTTGATTAATTTACACTTGTTTTACTGCTACTGATCTCATTAGATTTGGGCAACAAAAGAGGCCAAGAATGGGAGAAAATTTTCAATACATCCACATCATCATTCATCTATGTGAAGTGGTGCAACTAGCAAATGTTCTTATAGGGGTCTTCATTATTCTATTCAAATTAGAAAACCAAGACGCGGGCACGATATCCTCTTCTATCATCAGGCACGGTAAGTATAGATATTCAGCATTCTGATTATTCTTGCTTTTCCTCTAGGAAGTGTTAATGATGTTATTTTGTTTTCACTTTTTGTTGATATAATCTTCGATTTAGATGCATAATTAGATTTTTTTCTGATTATTCTTTTTAAATTTTGCTTATGCTCACCACATTCTTAGTTTGGATTCTGTTATATATTCCTGATTACTTGCATATGTTTTCTGTTTAGTCTTTCATTTGGGAGTTTGGAACCTTGCAAATAATTGGTTTCTCATTGGCTAAGTAATGCAGGAGCACTTCATATTTTCTTGAACTTTTGTTGATTCTATGATAAGAATTTTATATAGTCCACTACTACCGATGGCAAATGTCAAATCTGTTACTCTTGAAATCTTCTAGTTTTCCTCAGAGATTTGTGGTTTTTATTGTTGAAGAATGCTTTTGAACTTGTGTTGTGTATGTCATTGCAGAGAAATCGCCAAACATCTTATTGAAGAAGGCGTCTCTAGCTTTCTAGACAACGGAACTGAACCAATAAAATCACTTGATATCTTGAGATTCAATCTCCTTCACTTCTCTATTTCTGCATCTTTTCAATCTTTTATTATTCTTTTCAATTTTTTTTGCAATGATTTCTTGGATTTTTTTCTGATTATTCTTTTCAAAATTTGCTTATGCTTACTAGATTCTTGGGTTGGATATTTGGATTCTGTTATATTCACTTGCAACCAATTCAACCAACTATGTTGCCATAAATTGGAACTAAACCACAATTTTTTCTCTTGATAGGATGTCGGATCAAGCGGATAGTTTACCAGTGCCCATTGAAAATTAACAAAGAAGAAATGAACGAGATGATACGAGCCTACTACTAAGTTATGAAGGATCTAGTGATTGTAATGCTACCCAAAGGCAGTCAAAACAAAGAAAACCAATGGCCCTTTGATTCCCGATTTGGTTACATTTTACCAAGTTTACAACTAGAAAAGGAGAGAAGAAATCATGTAGCAACTATTGCAATACATCTTATACTGCCCACATTTGGACAAATGGCACCACGACATTGAAAAATGACATGAAAAGTTGTATGAAAAATTCATACAACAATGAGACATATAAAACCTAGGTAACGCAACAACCACATTCTTCGGCTCATGGTGGGATTGATAGTAAGGTTGGTTATATAATTACTTGGAGATTTAATCAAGAGAAAGTTAGAAAAGCATGTTCATATATGATAATTGTGGATGAACAACCATTTACCTTTTTTGAAAAACAAAGGATTTTGAAAAAGAAAGTTTTAAATTTTTTATCAATAGATACTCATAAAGGTGAGACCAATGGTAAAAGAGTAGAAAATGATTACTTGCTTGGGGATTGATGAAATATTTACAACTAAAATTGCAATCCAAGTTCAAATAATGTCGCAGTTAGTTATCTGAAGAAAATATTGTCTAATTGGGGTACTAATTTTCTTGGGGATAAGCATCTTCATGTACTATACATTTCTCATACTATAAATCTTGTTGTAGTTAATGGTTGGAAAGAAATTTCTCCCCCTATTGATCGTGCTTGGGCTGCAATTCGATACATTAAGCAATCACCAAGTAGATTGAAATAGTTTAAAGAATGTGTTGAAATGGAGAAATTGGAGAGCAAGAGGTTGTTGTGCTTAAATGTTCCTGCTAGGTGGAATTCAACTTATTTGATGTTAGACACTGCTTTGATACTTGTAAAAGCTTTTGAAAGTCTTAAAGATATAGATCCACATTTCAAGTTCGATTTGACATGAGAGAATGGTAGTGGATTGCCTAGTGAGGAGGATTGGAGTAATGTCTCACCCTTTCTGAAGTTCTTGTCACATTTTTATGAACTTACATTGCGGATTTCAAGCGCATTATATATAATTTCTAATCAAGTTCTTCATGAACTTAGTGATGTGGTGAAACTGTTGAGAACATGGCAAGATAGTGAGGATTTTGAATTGAATGAGATTGCAGCGAGAATTAAAATTAAGTATGACAAGTATTGGGGAAATAATGGAATGATGAACTTCATTATTTTTATGCAATTATTCTTGATCATCGATTTAAATTACATTATTTTGAGTGGGTGATTAGTAGAACATATCCTGAAGACACTGACATTGTGAAATAGGTAAAAGAGGGGTTTATACATTATTTGAGGAATATAAGCAATTAGATGCTACTCAAGTACCTAATACACTACCATTTCAATCATCTATAAGTACATCTTCTAGTTCAACTTCAAGTCAACATAACAAATATTCATGTGGTATAAGTTAGATAAATACTTAGTATTTGCTTATGTTTCCTTCATATCATATCTTTAACTTAGTATCTGCTTCTATTACCTTCATATCATCGCTTCTTCAGTTTTTTTGTTTGTATGCTTAAGCAGAAAGGTAAACCTCTTGTATTGAATGTTGAAATATGTGTAGAACAACAACTAATAAATGACAAGTGAGATGTGCTTCATTGACGAAAACAGTTATGGCGGTTTATTGCCTTCCATTTTTTAATTTTTTCTTCATTTTTACAAGTCTAATTTTATTTATTAAATTTGAATCCAGGTGGTAATACTACAAAGAAGGATGGTGCATACTTGTGTAATTGATTCTCTATAACAAAGAGCATCAGTGATTCACAAACTTTTTTATTTGCAGTTTATTGCTGTATAAAAGTTGATCGTACATTTTAGTTCTATTCGATATTTAGCCTCATGATCATGGAGCAACAGAGAAAATTTCCTTAGATTTTTTTATGCAACTATTTAATGCATCTTATGTTGCTTATAGTTCAACAAATGGCACCACACCATTGAAAAGCAACATGAAAAGTTGTATGAATAATGCATATGATAATGAGACATATCAAACCCAAGTAAAGCAACAACCACATTCTTCTGCTGAATATGGGATTAGGGGTAAGGGTGGCTCTGTAATTACCTGTATATTTAATCAAGAGAAAGCTTGGAAAGTATGTGCGCAGATAATAATTGGGGATGAACAATCATTTAATTTTGTTGAAAAACAAGGATTTCGCCTCTTCATATTTGCTGCTTGCCATACTTTTCAAATTCCATTACAAGGTATTGTTATGAATTATATTTTGAAGAAAAGTAAAAATTGAAGGAATTTAAGAAATGGTCTTCTAAAAAGGTTACACTTACTACAGGTTTTGGACATTTGAGCAAGCAATTAACTACATATGTCTTATTGCTCATTTTATTGATGATGATTGGATGTTGCACAATAAAGCTTTAATTTTTTTTATCAATAGATACTCATAAAGGTGAGACCAATGGTAAAAGAGTAGAAAATGATTGCTTGACTGGGGATTGATGAAATATTTACAACTAAAATTGCAATGCAAGTTCAAATAATGTCGCAGTTAGTTATCTGAAGAAAATGTTGTCTAATTGGGGTACTAATTTTCTTGGGGATAAGCATCTTCATGTACGATACATTTCTCATACTATAAATCTTGTTGTAGTTAATGGTTGGAAAGAAATTTCTCCCCCTATTGATCGTGTTTGGGCTGCAATTCGATACATTAAGCAATCACCAAGTAGATTGAAATAGTTTAAAGAATGTGTTGAAATGGAGAAATTGGAGAGCAAGAGGTTGTTGTGCTTAGATGTTCCAGCTAGGTGGAATTCAACTTATTTGATGTTAGACACTGCTTTGATACTTGTAAAAGCTTTTGAAAGTCTTGAAGATATAGATCCACATTTCAATTTCGATCTGACATGAGAGAATGGTAGTGGATTGCCTAGTGTGGAGGATTGGAGTAATGTGTCACACTTTGTGAAGTTCTTGTCACATTTATGAACTTACACTGCGGATTTCATGCTTATTATATATAATTTCTAATCAAGTTCTTCATGAACTTAGTGGCATGGTGAAACTGTTGAGAACATTGCAAGATAGTGAGGCTTTTGAGTTGAATGAAATAGCAATGAGAATGAAAATTAAGTATGACAAGTATTGGAAAAATAACGGAATGATGAACTTCATTATTTTTTATGCAGTTATTCTTGATCCTCTGTTTAAATTGTTTTATGTTGTGTGAGTGATTAGTAGAGTGTATCCCGAAAACACTGACATTGTAAAGTAGGCAAAGGAGGGATTTATGCATTATTTGAAGAATATAAGAAATTAGATGCTATTCAAGTACCTAATACACTACCATTGCAATCATCCTTTAGTATATCTTCTAATTCAATTTCAAGTCAACATAACGAAGATTCATGTGGTATAAGTTAGATAAATACTTAGCATTTGTTTATGTTTCCTTCATATCATAGTTTTAACTCAATATTTGCTTCTGTTACCTTCATATTATCGCTTCTCCAATTTTCTTGTTTGCATGCTAAAGTAGGAAGTTAAACATCTTGTACTGAATGTTGAAAGATGTGCAAAACCACAACAGTTAATGACAGGTGAGCTATGATCCATTGATGAAAGCAATTATGGTGGTGTTTATTATCTTAAAATTTTTACTTTCTTCTTCATTTTTGCAAGTCTAATTTTATTTTTTAAATTTGAATCCAGATGGTAATAGAAGGATGGTGCATGCTTGTCCAATTGATGCTGTATGATAAATCGCATCAGTGATTCAAATATTTTTTTTAATAAAGTGCATCAGTGATTCAATTATTTTTTTAGTTTATTACTGTATAAAAGTTGATCGAACATTTTACTTTTATTTGATATTTAGCCTCATGGTCATGGAGCAATAGAGAAATTTTCCTTAGATTTTTATTTTATTTTTGCAACTATTGCAATGGATCTTATGATGCCCATAGTTCAACAAATGGCACCACACTATTGAAAAATGACATGAAAAGTAGTAGTATGAAGAATTTGTACAACAATGAGACATCAATTCTAGGTAAAGTAACAACCACATTCTTCTGCTCGTTGTGGGATTGGGGGTAAGGATGGTTCTATAATTACTTTGAGATTTAATCAAGAGAAAGTTAGGAAAGCATGTGCATATATGATAATTGTGGATGAACAATCATTTAATTTTATTGAAAAACAAGGATTTCGCCACTTCTTATCTATTGCTTGCCCTACTTTTTAAATTCCATCTTTTGCTATTGTTAAATGGGATTGTTATTTATTATGTTTGGAAGAAAAGTCAAAATTGAAGGAATTTATGAAACAGTCTTCTAGAAGGGTTAGTATTTTTACTAATTCATGGACATTTGAGCAAAGACTACATATGTCTTACTACTCATTTTATTGACCATGATTTGATATTATACAAGAAAGTTTTAAATTTTTTATCAATAGATAATCATAAAGGTGGGGCAATTGGTAAAGGAGTTGAAAAATGCTTGCTTGATTGGGGGATTGATGAAATACTTACAATTACAATTGCAAGGTAAGATCAAATGATGTTACAGTTAGTTATTTGATGACATGGTTGTAAAATTTGCAAGATAATGCCTATTTTGAGCGAATAAACTTTATCAAAATTGTCCAATCAAGGTTAGAAGGATTTTAAAAGTAGTTTACAAGGTTTGGACAACAACATGACTAATTTTTGTAAATTTTTTGGACTAAGTTTGAATTGGACTATATCAAGTCCGAATTCTAAAAACTCAAACATCATAATACCAAATCAATCAACAACAACTTCTGCCTTCAAATTCAATGGTCTAATTATCTCAAACATCATCTCCATATTTTCATATTCAAGTCCAAAGATGCAAACATCAAATATCAACCAAAAAATTCTTTAAACTTCATCTAGTATCTTTATCAACCAAACATCAATCATCCAAATATCATATTTGTACTACTCACTCCCAATATAACCACGATTTTTCAAACTACGTATAGAAAGCCATATGATTCCATATACTCATTTTGCACAAACTTGCAAATGCATAATATCATTCACATTTTGAAACGAACTACTCACTCCCCTTTTTGTCATCAATCAAATAAGGTGGACATAGTGAGTTAGTCAACAAATTAAGCTCTCCATACTAAGAGATCATCATAGAGTTTCAACTATCATAAATTTGATTTGATAAAGATCATAATATACATATAGATCAAGTAAGTTCATATGAGCCAATTCTAATTAACACAAACTAATCAAACTTGACTAAATTGATCAAAATAAGCTAATCTAAACATCAAGTTATAAATTTAAACTAATTGATAAACGTTAGACAATAGAAGGCATCATAGCAAGTCATAAATAGTTAAAGAGGTAAGAGATAGGGAGCTTAGTCCTTTTTCTTGCTATCATCATTATCATAATTCTTTTCCTAGTATTTACTCGAAATCTTTTGGTGGTTATCACTATATCCTCTTTGAGCTCAATTCAAAGCGGACCTTCTCTTGCATATTTCTTTCTGGTGTAGCTCGATTTTTGTGTAATTTCCAACCGCGATGATTTCTACTGACCTTTTTCAACACCACATATTTTTTATATTTTTCTTTATCTTTTCTTCCACAGGAAGTGGAGGATGGTGTGGTGATTTCAGCCTTCTCAATTAGGCTCTTCTCTTCACTTGCTTGCTCTTGAGCATCTCGCCATTCTTCAATTGCTTGTTCTTAACCATCTCCTTTGCTTTCCTCTCCTTCTTTACCTTTATCACTCTCTTTTTCTTCTTCACATTTTCCATCACCCCTAGCCACCAATCCAAAGTCATCTCCATCATCATCATGATAACTATTATCACTCTCGTCATCACCAATATCATTTTTATCTTCTTCATCTTCTTCCTTATCTTTCTCTCCACCTTCTTCCTCCTTTTTCATCATCATCATCATCTTCAGCTTTTGAGGTGCCTCCACCATCTTGTGGATTCCTCTTCAAGAGTTCCTCAATGTTTTTCATTTTTTCTCCAAGCCATCAAACTTGTTGAATACCAAAAGAGCAAATTGCTCAAAGAATTTGTACATATTCTCCATCTCCCTAGCATGATTGTTCAAGGCTTATAGGAATTGTGTCTCCTTGGACAATCTCCTCTCCTTCAAAGTCTTGAGGGTGAGATCCTTCACTAGTAAATTTTCTAAGCCTTCAAAGAATTTGGAAGGAGGTTGCTCCCTCTCAAGTGGTGACTCATTTCTCCTTTTGGTTTTGGGTTTCTAAGCCCTAAGGGCAAATCATGTTGTTTTGATTAATGACAAACATTGATAAATGTAAAGTCCTAAGGAAATAATGTAGATTAACCTTGATATGGACTAATATGCTAAATTATTGTGTGATAGGATTTTTGGATTGAGAAGAATATAAGTCTCATTGCCATGAAGCTAAAAGTGTAAGAACAACTCAAGGTTGTCAAAGTGGTTGAGGATAAAAGAATTGATTCAAGATAATTGAAGGCTTTGAAGACCCTAGTGTAGGTTTACAAATGCATTATAGGTATATCTTTGTAAACCTTGCACTTGTTTATCTTTGGAACCTAAAGTATTTTCAAGAGAGCTTAAAACTTAGTTTTCAAACTCAAATGATTTATCTTACAATTGTTTTACCAAGTTCTTGACAACGGCCTGTGGACTAAAAGCTTTTGAAATCCATTTTATAGTCTAAAATTATTTCAAAATTATTATGCTTGATTTCTAATTATTTTGACTAAGTTTGAAATGTTTGGACTCCAATTAGGATGTCTGAACTTTATTTCATGGCTGCTGAATTTCCAGAGAAATTTGGACAACCATTCGGATTCTTATGTCCAAATTTGGTCGACTGAATTTATCCTGGTAGCTTAAAAACAGAAAATTAGGACGATTATTCAGACGCAAAGGCCTAAGTTCGGTCGACCAAATTTTACTGTTACTAGACATTATTTGAACATTGCAACTTATTTCTAAACCCTATAAAAGACATAAAATTCAAAATTTTGAGTAGTTTTGAGCCTTTAAGAACCTTTACTCTTCCCAATAATTCTCTATCAAAAAGCTCTCTTTTGTCTTGTGCTAAAAAGTTCAAATTCAAGATTTCTTAGACAAAAAGGTAAAGGTGTACTAATTTGTTATCATCTACCAATGTGTTGTTAAATTTCTTATCTTATACTTAATCTACTTGTTTTTTTCAAGATTATCTTGAGGATATAAAACTCTTGTGATAGGGTGAGCCTTGATTATTTGTAATTGAAAAGCAGTTATAGAGTCCCTTGTGGGGTGAGCCTCTATTGTATTATTTGATCACCTTGTGCTATAGTTGAGTTTGGTTAAAATCCTTGAATTGGTGCTCAAGGTAGTGGATGTAGATCTTGTGTGATCGAACCACTATAAATAGCTTGTGATGTCTCTTGTCTTCTATTTATTTTAAATTTGGAATCTTATTGTGTTCACTTGCATTTCTTGTTAAGTGTTTGGTTTTAATCATCATCCACATCAATTTTCTCATTAAAAAAGATTTTAAAAATTAGCCAAAGACCTAATTCACCCCTATTAGGTCTTTCAGGTTTCTCTTACGTGAGTTTCTTCCTCATCTTACTCCTCTTCTTCTTCATTTTCTATCTCTTCTTCCTCATCTTACGTGAGAAACTACCATCTCTCTCGTCTATCTTATATTATGCCAAAATTATAGTAATTGAAATGCATCATTTAATAAATCAGAAGTTTAATAATCCATCATCAAGTATCCTAAGTCATCAATAGGTAACGTTTTTCATGTGCAATTTGCTAATTATCATTTTGGTGAAATAATGTTCCTCAATTTAGGGGAAGAATATTCTCTGTAGAAGAAATATATTACATAGGAAGCATCACTATTGTGTTATCTTGAACCAGAAACAAGCATAAGTGAACATACAATTTAAAAGATAATTCATTTGTAAAAAATTACATATCGGGTGCCTAAAGCCTTTTCTGACTCTTCAAAAGTTAGCAAATCGTATCTTCCAACTATAGATGCTCCTATTCAAATAGAGATGTCCTGACAAAACAAAATGTATACTTTATAGCTACTTATTGTAAAACACAATGAAGCATGATCAACCTCTAGACTCTAAATATAAAAAGCCTCAAAAGAGAAAATGATTAAATGATGAAAGTGTTACTCCTGAAGAGTTAAAGTAAAATGACCAACTGATTCCTGATCTTAATGTTTATAATTCTGGAAATATTGAAAATATGAAGAATTCCGCAAATTTTGTTTTTCAAGCAGAAGTTGGAAGCAAATGGATAATATTCATATAACATAACACTTGATGTTTTAAGTTATAAAGAAGAACATACCTAAGACCAGTTGAGGAATGTTGACATAAATCTAATTGGTTGAAGTGGTAAGAGATTATACAATCAAAATTAAATTCACTTACCAAATGTGAAGTTTTTGGACTTATAGTCCAAACACCAGAACGTATAAAATCGGTTAGTTATAAATAGATATTCGTATGAAAACAAAATAAACAAAATGAAGTTACAAGATATGAATAACGACTTATAGCACAAGATTTTTCGCAAGTATCTGATGTTGATTATAAGGAGACATATTTTCCTTCGACTAATGCAATCATTTTCCAATATCTTGTAGCCATGAAAAACTTGATATGCAAGTACCCTTTTTTATTTTTTAATAAATTAAGAAATCAATTTCTAAATCAAAAAATTTTCCTTTTTGATGAATATTATAATCAGTTTAAAATTGATTTCTAATTAGAAACCGATTAAAATTAATTTTAAAATTCAGCTTCAAATCAAATCAGTTTCTAAATTAAAATTTTTTATTTTAATAAATTAACAATTTCTAAATCAATTTTTTCTTTTTTATGAATATTATAATGAGTTTCTAATTAGAAACTGATTATAATTGTTTTAAAATTATAGTTTCTTATCCGTTTGAAATTAAATTAGTTTCTAATCAGTTTCTAAATTAAGAAATCGGTTTCTAAATCAATTTTTTCTTTTTTTGATGAATATTATAGTCGATTTTAAATCAGTTTCTAATTATAAACTAATTAAAATCCGTTTCGAAATTCAGTTTCAAGTCGGTCTCTAAATTGATATTTTTTATTTTTTAATAGATTAAGAAATTGGTTTCTAAATCAAAATTTTTAAAAAAGCTTTTGATGAATTTTTCAATCGGTTTCCAATTAGAAATCGATTAAAATCGGTTTTAAATTCAATTTCAAATTTGTTTCTAAATTATATTTTTTTATTTTTTAATAGATTAAGAAATTAGTTTCTAAATCATTTTTTTAATTTTTTTGATGAATTTTACAATTGGTTTCAAAATTCGGTTCCAAATTGGTTTCAAATCGGTTTTTAAACCCTATACCCTAAAGCAATTCTAAATCGGTTTCTAATCGGTTGCAAAATTCTATTGCAGTTTCATATCAATTTCAAAAATAATATTTAATATTAATATTTTAGATTATAATTAAGATTTATAATTTGACATCCTACACATTTAGTATATGTATGTATTTTGATTATGCATATATATAATTATCTGTAGTTGAGTAAACAATTGTATAATCAAATATCATACATGTAATTTATACTTAACAGTCGTATAAGTATATAAGCATGTAAAACAGTAATTATATATAATACTAATATGTTTTGTCCATATAAATATAATTATAAAATTTTTATTAATTATTAAACACGCTTAATAAGTTAATAACATGACTTTATAACCTATTAAATAATTATAATCGTATAAGTATACGAGTATGTAAAACAATAATTATATATAATGCTAATATGTTTTGTCTATATAAATATAATTATAATTTTTTATTAATTATTAGACACACTTAATAAGTTAATAACGTGAGTTTATAATCTATTAAATAATTATAATCATTATTATTGATTTAAAAATATAATATATACATATATAGTATAAATACAATAATTGCAAAAGAATAATACAACAGGAAGCTTAGCCTAGTGGAAGAGCACATGCTCTCCATATCAACAACCAGTGTTTGAGTCAAATTAGTGGCATGTACATACACGCGTGGATATGGACTTGCGGCCAGGCGTCGGGCGCATGCGAACATGCTCCTGATCTGGTTAGGTGATCCAGGTTGGCTGACAGGGTTGGGCCAGACAGACCCGATACTTTTTTATTTGTTCTTTATTTTTTAAAATCAATTTTTAAATCATTTTCAATTTAATTTCAAATCAATTTCTAAATTTAATTTCAAACTGGTTCCAATGCGGTTTCAAAACCAGTTGTTTTATTTGATTGAAAAGGTTGGTTCTTGGGTCAATTTTGACGGTTTTTTTATTTGATTAAAAAAGTTGGTTCTTGGGTCAATTTTGAAACTGACTATATTCGGTTTCAAAATTGAAACTTATTTTTTTCGGTTTCAAAATCGGGCTACGATCACTAATTTTGAAACTGAATTTTTGCGGTTTCAAATCCTTGTTTTGAAACCGATGTATCAGTGTCAAAATTACTTTTTTCTTGTAGTGTCATTGAGACTCCTAAAGAGCTCATAAAGGAAAGAGATTATTTGAAAAAAGAATTTGAAATTAATGATTTTGGAAGAACCACATTTTTCCTTAGATCATAAATTGAAAATCTAGAAGATGGAATCATTTTCATCAATCAACATTTATCAAAATGGTCCTAGAAAGATTTTACAAAGGTAAGCACATCCTTTAAGCACTTCAATGGTTGTCTAGTTGTTAAATGTTTATAAAGATCCATCTCGTTTACGAGAAGAAGATGAAGAACAACTTAGTCATGAAGTACCATAGTTTAGTACAATTGGAGCATTGATATATCTTGAAAATAACATACATCTTAATATATCATTTGCAGTAAATTTGTTAGCAAGATATAGTTCTTCTCCTATACAACAACATTGGAATGGTATCAAACATGCCCTATGATATCTCCAAGGGACAAATGATCTCGAATTATTTTATTCAAAAAGAATCAAAACCTGCATTGATTAAATATGCATATATTGATTATTTATCTAATCCCTACAAGGGACATTCTCAAATAGGCTGTTTATTTGTATGCAACAATATTGCTACATCATGGTGATCTGTGAAGCAGTATATAGCAGCTACATCTTCAAATCATGCTGAATTAATAGCCATTTATGAAGCAAGTAGAGAATGTATGTGGTTAAGATCAATATTCATTTTATCTAAGACAGTTGTAATTTATCCTTCGAGAAAGAAATTTCTACTATACTGTATGAGGATAATACAACTTGTATAACTCAACTAAGGGGAGTAGAACAAAAAAAATAGCGTACTCTTTTTCCTTCATTAAATATTTTTCTCTCTTTGATTTTTTTTATTTAGTAAGATTTTAACGATGTATAGTCTTTATGTTTAAGGACATCCAAAAGGGGGTGTTATATATACAAAAGAAAAAAGATGGATGTCCTACGATTTCATATACCTTGAAATCTCTATCTTATTCCCTATCTCCTCATTAATATAAGACTGTGTTTAATTTCTTATCTTTAATTAATAAAGGATATGTCTTATGACCTATATATAGGAGAGGTATAGAATGAAAATAATATATAAAATAAAAAGAAAATAATTTCAATTTCTATTATTCACTTATTTCTCTTTTCTCCCTTTGTATTTTTTATTGTTATTCTGCTTAAGTATTGTAGCAAAATTTTACAATATATTGTAATTAATTATGTTAAGAGTTAAAAGTATAAACATCCGGTTGATAGTTGTCCAAGACTTTAAGGGTGTTTTTGAAATTAACCCATGATTAATTTTTTTCTTTTTGAATACCAAAGGAAAATATTGCATTAATCAGTAGAATAATCCACCCATAATTACTTTGAGAAATAGTTATTTTTTGTTAAAAAATGTTTTGGGAGTTAAGTCCATTTTGCCCTCTAAACTCTAAGGTGTCTGTCAATAAAGTATATATTCTTTTAAAATTGTCAACTTGAGTACGCAATTATAATTTTTGTAAAAAATTAATTGGATAAAAATTTAAATTGCCTTGAGTAATCCAAGTTATTCTAAAAAATTACAGAGATTGCCATTGATTTTAATGAGAATAGTGTACCCTTTTTTTCATTTTTTTAATCTAAAACTTGGATTTCCTCAATAATACATACATTTTTTACTCATACATTATTCTAATAATTGTTCTTTACTCAACAACGCAAGAAAAGAGATTTTGTAAATATTTAATCCCAAAATCATATTTAGCAAAAAAAATTTAATCACAAAAAGCATTATCAATTACTAAGTTAGAAAGTGCACAAAATCAAATGAAAACAAAAGAAAGAAGACATAAGGATCTTCCGGCTAAGAATGGACAGAAAACGAGGGCACCAGCTAGGATGTTTATGCGAAATTTTGGTTTGATTTCAGTTTAACATTTCATCGCCTTGAGGTCAAATTTCTATTAATTAAAAACTTTTAATAAACTTAAAACTTGTGTTGTTTATTTACCGAAAATAATTTAATAGTTTCAAAGAATTTGATTTCAAAACTCTAAAAACAAACCTAATCCAACTAAATTTTCCAGAAAAAAAAAGTGATTCATTTCGATTTGGTTTTTAATTTAAATCTAATAATGAACGTCCTTGCACCGGTAGACAGAAGATAAAGTTGGTGAATGAGTTTGGAATGAGTTAAAGATGCATAGGATTTTGGCTAAATTTTTTTTATTTTTATCATTTTAACTTGGTGGTAATTTTGGCAATACATGTTTCGCCTTGAAATTAAAAAGAAAGATTGCTTATTTTGACTAAAGTTGTATTTGGCTACTCAATTATCAATTTTGAAGAGTTTAAGGGCAAAATGAAGTTGACCCAAATTTTTATGAACACTAAAATCGTTTTATAGTATCTTCCCCCAACCTCCAAAGTAGGAGATCATCTCACATGTCATCATGCATCCATTTGCTTATCACTTCAGAATGCTTTGGAAATTTTATTTATTCCACATGCTTGTATGATAGGTCTCAAAGTTGCTGGGGCGGAACTATGGAAGGAGTAGAATAGCTTTTGTGTACTTAGTTTGAAGTAATATTTCTAGTATATTTGTAGAGATTGGAGCATCCAATTTATATTAAAATAAAGTACTTTGATCCTTTAGGTTTGCTTAATTATTGGATTATTGGTAGGATGGAAATGCAAATAATGGATAAATGAAATGGATGAGAATGATTTAGGAGTCTTTTGAGTGAAGGTGGTGGATGGTATAATAATAGTCGTGTTATTATCAAAATTGTTGTTAAGAGTATAAATATATTGATAAATTTGTTAAAGTATATTTTTATGTTTGTTATGCTTCGAATTTTGTGATAATATATGCTATATGCAGTAAATTATGATTTTCATTATGACTCGTATTATGTATTTATAAAATGCATTATTAGTAACTATCATTTTAATTTAGGTATTCATCGAAGTTGTAAATGTAAACTATTTATTTTAACAATTTTTTCAATTTATTTAAAAAAGTCTGATCTGAAGATATTATAATTTGCATGCCGTTTTAAGTTAAATTATTTTGTGTAATTTAAATTAATTTGCTTAGTTTTAACTATATTTATTTTAGAAAGTTAATTTGTACAGTATTTTGAATTGTTACACTGTTGAATTACATTAATTTGCATTTTAGCTCAAACTAGGAATACTTTGATTGGCGTATTAAGTTTATCCTAGCGAGTTCAGTTAGTACAATTTACGTATTAATTTAAAAAGAAAGATAAAATTCAAAATAAAAATTTTATAATAAATTCTAAAATAAAACCCAATTCAAATACACCGTTTAAATTAGTTAATAATTTCATACGAGCTTATTCGAACAACGAAATATAACAAACCCGAATTAGAATTGATAAGTTGAATATTTTCGGACGAGAATCAATGGTATATGAAACATACTTTCAGGAATATTTGAGACAAAAACGTAAAACATTAACCTTATACACATACGTCTGCATAAACAAGTTCAAAATATGGAACGGTGTAAGCAACTATCTTCACATTACAACATCCCTAAATCAAAATGTTGCCTGAAAAGATTTTGCGGGCAGATTGCTCCAGCAACCACTCGGGGTTAACTTCCAGCAGAGGCGAGAGTTATCCTTCACATCGTACAAATTAAGGTTGCGAAAAGATTTTAAGAAAGGAGGGGGGAAAAAAAGGGGGGGGGGGGTATGGGAATACTCACAACAGACTAGTTCCTCAAAATGCAGCACCAGGCGAAGCAGACTCATTCATCCGTAGCATTTTCTCTAGCATTGCATATCTCTGGAATTCTACCATAAAGAGAGATGCGTAGACTGCCTTCAAGAAGTCTTTTGTGAAAGTAGCTCTTATACAAGTCCCAGAACTCTTCTCTGTCAAATGATATTCACAATTGAGGTCAAGAGTATTTATTTCCTATGCAACACATAATTTATGCATAAAGTCCATGGGAGTATGGGAAAAGAGGCCAGCTGGAAGAATTGATTAACATGTGTCTATGGCTTTTCACTAATTTCCAGGTAAAAGTAGTTAATTATGGTTTGTGATATTTAGACATGCTTAAGATTTGAAGAGGGGAAAATAATGTTTCAGGATGCGGAGAGTTATGATTGCAATATTTAGATAAGATAGAAGCAAAAAGATGAAGGTAGAACAATTTACAGGAGGACGTGCAGAAGTTGAACTACGGCTAAAATCCAGAACAGGAATATGACATCAATGAATATGACCAAACCTGATTTGGGGCAGTGTGAACAAGGAGTAGCCCTTAACATCTGTGTACATGTCAAGGACGATAACTGCTAATCGCGACAGGCCAAGTGCATCCATGTCAATCAACTTTTTAATCCTGATAGCAAGTTAAGAATGCTAAGAAATATGGAAGTGTACAACTAGAGAAACAAGGAAAAGCATTCCAAAGACCAAAAGAAAAGCATTCCAAACTCAGTAGCTGCTGCATTCTCCCTCTCATTAGCCATTGTATATAATAGTACATTATTTTTTTCAACATTTTGGTCATCCCAATATCTGAAGTCCAGTTCAATATTTGCACCATTTCTGAATAATATGTTTCTTCATGTTCTAAAAGTTTCTTCATGTAAGGAGTAATTCCCAACTAGATTCTTCTCAACTTCATGAGGCTAAATGTTCCAGTCCAGTAATGTTAACAGATCACTCCTGAAACGGAAATACTGTAGCAAATGACAGAAAGTAAACAGACAGAACAACTTAGATCTAAGGAATAGTCATTAAGGAAAATAACTCGTGTTGAAATCATGTACACATACGCTGACAAATGTAGTGAAAGATAGTGAAAGAGTAGGTGTTCGGAGAAAATTGAGTCAATTTAGGCAAAAAGAAACCACAAGTACCTGTTTGGTGTTCCACAAGCTATGTTCACATGGTTCTTTAGAAAGGATACCTGAAGCAAGCAACAGAGGGAAAATCAAACTTCAACAACAAAAGGAGAAAAGAGAGGGTAGAAAATCACCATTGGAAATATCAGACAAGCTTGGCAGTAGACTAGGTCCACTGGACAATGTTAAGGAATTTTTCTTTTCTCCATAACATTTCGGCACAAACTAGGACCAAAATTGATATCCCACCCCCCAGAAAAAGAATAAGAAGAACAAAGAAAGAAGGTAAGCAAATCATTGCTAGTCTTCTATCTCCTTATCAATTGTCATGTAAGAAACTTTGTGACTGGATAAATACTCCCCTTACAGTAGTTTTCCTTTTACTAATTTCCTTTGCCACTGTGGTTAAGGAGTACTTCCAAAAGGAAACAACACAAGGAACTTTGTTCTCAAGAGCACTGTTCGAGCTTGACAGTAATGCATCGCTGTTTTCCCTTTTTTCCTTTTTTTTCCCTCTCTTATTATTATACCTCTGATATTAACTAAAGAAAGTTAATATTGGCTTTTATCCTTAACCTAATCAGCAGTTGCCCTTCCCTTGTACTTGTCAATCAAGCATCCGGCCCTTCAAGCTTTCATGTTAAAAGCAAGACATTGGGAATATAGAAAACCAATTTAATACATAGATGGTAATAAAAGTCAAACCTCAGTTACTTGACTGCTACATGATGCAACAAAGAAAATTTTCTCCAGTAAGTCAAAATTTTCATTGTTTTGGGAAACGTCACATACCATTGATATACTAAATACAGCCTAACGACTGCTCTGTATCTATCCTAGTGGAATGGTTCCTCAAACCAGGAAATAAGACAGACAAAATTGTGACCAATCATAAACAGATTTCCTGGTCATCAGTGTTGCTTTTTTCCTTTGCACCTATAAGATCCACAAGGTGCTAGTGCTGGTCCTAAGAGTTTGTAATCTTTAACTTAGACACAAACCTACCAATGACATTCCATGTGATTTTAAAATCATACTTTAGGTTCACTGTCAAAGCAGCACTACTGTTATGAATTTGACATCGGAGAGAACATCTTTTCTCTTCATTTTCATATTGTTTAATCCTTGCAAACTGCAAGCCAGACTTAAGCATCAGCAGAAATGAGGCATGAGAAAAATAAAGCAATTTTACCTGCTCCTCTATCTTTATATGCTTTGAGAATAGCTTTGCCGCATGGCATTCTTGAGTCAGAGGCCGCAATTCCCTAAGAATGAAGTTGTACATTTTACTTATAATTACTGAAAAGTGTAAACTGCATAAATTTATATGCATAAAGTTGAAATACAAGAAATATAAGAAGGTGTACATGAAAATGGTATGCATAAAATACAAAAGATTTCTACACAAGAATATTTTTTAGGCCTAAACCTGAGAAGTTCTAACGATCTTAGCGCTGATAAAGAAATTACTAGAACTGCTGGGCTTCCAGGATCAACTTTCCCTTCTCTTAGCTGTTTCTTGTAGAGCACTTCTTTCCATGATGACCCAAAAGCAAGCTTTAAACACTCCCCCAAACTACTGATATTTCCATCTGTACCCTGGCATAACTCAAGCATGAGTTCATCTGAAACAACACCAGGAAAAATTGTGAGAATTGGAACACCCAGAACAATATCGATGAAAATAAGAACTGATACAGGTAATAAATGATTAAACAAGTAATCTGGTGTCCTTGAGAGGAGGGATTTCAGAATGCAAAACCAGAGCAGTAAATATTGAGCCGGCACAAAAGTTATCACTGCCTATAGAGGACAACAATAATGCTGTGAGCTACTGTTCCTTCCGGTTGGGTGCAGGATATTCAGGACTACCACAAGTAGTGAGAAGCATACTAACTCAAAAGGCAGTGGTATTATTGGAAATTAGAACAGGATGTGAATATCTAGATAAAACCAAAAGAAGTAACAACCTGAACCAACACTGTTGTTCTTATCCATTTTTACAAATAACCTTGAAATTCTCATTTCTTCGTTTTGACACAGGTAAAGTTCCAATGACCTTTGAACTTTTGCGAATTCAGCTTTTTCCCCCTCAGACTTCAAACTGGCAAGTTCTTATCCTCAAAGTACAAAACATATCAATTGTGGCCCTTCTGACAATTTTCACCATTAAAAGTTAATGAAACATGAAACGTGTTTCATGACTTGCATGTGACTGCTCTTAAGGGTTATGAATTGCATGTGACTGGCTTCTATTTGGAGTTAACGGCTAAATTGGACAGAAGGGCAACAACCAATAAGTTTTCATGGCTCCAAAGCAAGAAGTTGGTGGTTTAAAGCAGTGTTGTTAAAGGCCCAAGGCGCAAGAAGGCGCAAAGGGGGTCAAAAGCCTTGAGCCGCAAGGCGCAAAAAGGCACCCATTTAATATTATAAAAAGTTTATAAATATTATATATATTCTTGGCATGTGAATTTTAAAAAAAAGTAATAGTAGATAATCATAAATAGCATAGTTAAATGAAACAACCAAAGACTTTAATGCCTAATCATCATAATCATCTGAATCCCCAAAGAAATGTCTTCAACTTGATCCTCCTTTACTAAAAGAGTGTCTTCTTCTTCTTCCTCATCTTCATCATACTCATCAAAACTAGGAACGACCTGAAAGTAGAAAGTGAAGGTTGAAAATGAGAAGCACTAGCTTCTTTTGACCTAGATGAGTAGTGTGGTTCATTTACTTCAGCTGCCCTAGAAACCTCAAACCAAGTCAAATCTAAATCTTCAAACACCCTATCATCATTTTCAGTTTCCATTTTTTGGGTAAAATGGGTGTCTTTTCAGTTTCTTAGTTTTTTTTTAAAATTCCCAGCAGTCAATACACAAAGGCACACCTTGTTTGTGCCTTGAGCCTTGCGCCTTTTTCCTAGGCGAGCGCCTCTCCAATTTGAGGCATGCCTAAGAATTTAAGGAGCCATGGCCTGTGCCTGAGCGCCTTACGCCTTAGGCGCACACCTTAACAACACTGGTTTAAAGTTCAGCAGAACCCCAAAATTCAAGGCACTGAGACTTTTTATCCCTTTGACAATATAACATTACTTTGTCGCAAAAATATATAATGGTGAAACAACCGGGATACAGAACTAACTAACAAAGTTCAGATCTCAAAAGTTGGGGATATAAATGGAAGACAAGAAAGAATAAGAGAAGGAAATTACTATGGAAAATTAGATTTTTATTTGACAGGTCAACATTCATGGTTCAAACCACAACTCCCACATCATCTTTTTCTCCTATAGTCTAGTTGAAACTCACCGTATGTTGTTTAGGGATAACATTGGAAATCATCACACATTTACTAGCAAACGAATCTGGAGAAGACACCCAAGAGTTTCAAATTTATAAGTGCATGATAATGTGACAAAGAGAACTCCTATTGTACATTGCTGATGGCACAGCATCTCTTGGATAAACCTTGAAAATGTAATCATATCAAGCTGGACAAGAGGACCAAATTCAGATGACCTCTGCTGAAAGAAAGAAATATTTTCACATAGAAAAAAGATTTTTTATGTACTATATGAGTATAGTATTTTCTATAGTCAGGATCTTTATTTAGGTCAACTGACATAGATATCTGAAGATAAGTTTGAGTACAAGAACACAGATATTCATGGCAAAGCATATGAGCCTCATTGGTTATTATTTTATGCATATATTCTCAATTTTCATCAGTTGAGGCAAACCATTCAGTACTGTATCTTAGAAGTCACAATAGTAAAAGAAAATGGAAACAAATAAGCACCATGAACAAGACTTCCAAAGCCCTTCAAATGTTTCACATGTAAAATGAACTGGTAAATCAATTGGTAAAGAAACACATAATCAGTTCAAAGGTCCTTGAAGAATCCCAATTAGCCTAAACCAGTAGATGCCCAGTCTGGCAAACAAATTGCAAGGAAATTCGGATCATCCATTGCAAAAAGCTTAAACTGCACATGTTATGTCTAGCAATGAAATTTTCCAAAAACACTTGAAATCAAAAAACTCAGAAAGTGGCACCTACATTTTCCAAATGTGTAATACCTTCAATCAGTAGGAACAAGATTCCTATACTTCTAGAAAGATTCCTTCCACTCTCAAAGACATGCAAGTTACATTTTTTTCCGTAAGGCCCAACAACCTTAGATTAATTAGCTACTAATACCTTTGAAATATGAAAATCCATTACTGATAATCCAGCTCCAATCGACCTAAAAACGTTTTCTCATTCTTTGCTCCATTTAGCTTCACTTCCTGAGCTTGTTCAACCATACAAGCTTTTGAAAGTTCTACGGACACAACTTGCCATCTTGCATCGGAAAGGCTGAATTTCACTTACAGTCATCATATTCTGATAATAATTAAATTAAACACTTTTTACTTTATTAAAATCCAAAGAAATTTTAAATCTCAAAGAAACACATTCAATCTAGTTTCTTTTGAACTAATACTTAATTCTTTTACTTCTCTTTTTAATCCCAAACAACATAGTATTGAAAAACACAAAAACCTTTTGAGGTGCTGTTGCCTGGTTACACGTTGAATTTGAAATTTTCATAGTATTGTAATTCAAATTTAAGTCCTAGAATACCAAAGGTAATCGGATGACATAAATTAGCAGTTACGGCTCAATTTCTTTTTCTTAGAAATAATAATCTAACTTATAATTAATTTCAAAATGAAAAGAAACAACATATATAGAATAAAATATCAACACAAATGTAGAGAGAAGACGGACCTTTGAAGGACTCAAGTTCAAGAGTAGAGAGTTGAATGTCATTGCCGGACTGATACTGATGAAGAAAGTACCTCAACTGCTGCGCCGCCGTCGGCCTCTCTACTACGCCGTCGTTCCTGCTCTTTTCCTCCACCTCCTTCCTCTTCCGCTTTTTATTGGTTTCCTTTACTTCAATGTCTTCAGTTTGCAAATTTTCATTGTTTTCGCTAATTTCAAATTCGGTATCATTCCTACTACTGATTAAATCCTTCTTATTCTTCTTCTTCTTCACAGTCTCGATTCTCTTGAACTTAGTCTTCTCAGTAGTACCGGATTTCTTCGGCTTCAAATGCAACCGCTTTTTGTGCTCCTTGTCTGCGGCTCCCGGAAGCATCTGCCGCTGTTTCTGTTCTTTCTTCTTAACGCTGCCCATGAGCACCGGAAAACACACGGACACACTCAATACTCTGCTCTCTGATCTCTGACGCCGTCGCCGGTCGGAGACACAGACTTATGTTTATTTGATGTGTCTTAAACCTAAAACCCTGGCTAATTGATGCTTCTTTTCAACAGGAACCGTTGCTACATCAACTTTTTCTTCTTTTTTTTTAAGACCTTTTTGGTAACACTGTTAAAACGGATCGGAGCTCGCGGATCGGCCCACGAACTGAGTAAAACGAACATATATGGACTTAATTTTTATAAGCCCATTTAATGGCCGGTTTTTTTAGCCTGTAGGCCGGAGCGAACCGGACGGAGGCTAGCCCATTTTTCTTTTTAATTTTTTTTAAAAAAATTCTTAAAACGACATCGTTTTAATTTTTTAAAAATATTTTTTTTAAATGATATCGTTTTGCTATTTTTTTAACAAAATGACGTCGTTTTACAAGGTTCGCGGACTGGCTATAACAGGCCACAGACTAGGAGTTTATATCGTTTTAATTTTTTAAAAATATTTTTTTTAAATGATGTCGTTTTGCTGTTTTTTTTACAAAACAATGTCGTTTTACAAGGTCCGCGGACTGGCTATGACAGGCCACAGACTGGGGGTTTCTAGCCGACCGGCCAAACGGGCCAACCCGTATTTGTCTGTTTCACTATTCAGCCCGCGACCCATTTAACAGTTTTACTTTTTGGTGTATGAGAAACATTTGGGGCGAAGTGGCTGGAATAAAATACCTAAAAGCTTTACTTAATCATAATCTCACCCTAAAACTTTTCTTTTTTGTTTTTTTAGCGGTGAAACTTTTTAGTCATTGTATGGAAAATATCAAAATAGTTATAGGGTTTAAACCAGAAGCAAAAACATGTCCTATGTTACATTGGATGAGGCGCCAGATATGCTAAATGATTTTTAAAGATTTTTCAGTGCTTAAAAATTGTGATAGTATTAGTGGCTTAATATGTAAAATTTTAAATTGAACGAATAGCTTCGACATTATTAGGATTATTATTATGGCACTAAAACGGTCTAAATGAACCCAATCCAATTAGCTTTGTGCACTCCATAGCAAATCTGGTATAGTTAGCAATTACTACCAACCTCGACCTAATTATTCAATAGATTTATATTATATAAATCCGTACCCCTTCTTATATGATCTCAAGATAAGTTAAGTCATCATTATAATGCTTAAAAACATCTTGAGTAGTATGAATATTATTCTGGCCAAGCAATAAATTACAATAAATCATCTTTCGATTTCATTAAGGGTTCTAATGATTCTTTGATGCAATCTCTATGTTCTATCCTTGGAGTTCAGTGTGAATAATGGAAAATATTAGGGTTGCCCTTTATGATTGGGCAGTCAAAAAAAGATATTCTAATTATGTTAAAGATAAGTTCTAGAAGAAGTTGCAAGGTTGGAAGGAAAAACTCTTATCTCCTACAAGAAAGAGGTTCTAATTAAATCAATTATTCAGGCTATCCTTATAGTGTATGTTATGCAAAGTTTTCTGTTACCTATTTCCCTTTGTGATGAACTTACCGCCATGATCAGGAAATTTTGATGGAGTGAAAATAATCATAGTGATGGAGGAGATGGAAGGAATTATGTTGACGAAAGGGTGACGGAGGACTAGGTTTTCATCATATGCATGCTTTCAATCTAGCTCTTCTTGCGGAGTAGGGTTGGAGAATTATTCAAGACCTCGATTCTCTTGTAGCTTGCATTCTCAAGGCTAAATCTTGCCAATACTCTGATTACATGAATGCCAATCTTGATTCAAGACCCACCTTCGTATGGCCTAGCCTTCTTGCGAGTAAGAAAGTACTGAGTTTGGGACTCTGATGAAGCATTGAAAAATGGCATTATATGGATATTTGGAAGAACAAATGGATTCTGTTACCATTTAACTTCTCTCCAACAAGAGTTTTCCCAAGTTTTCTTCAAGGTGAGCGAGTCTCTTATTTGATTACGGTCAAACGTCAATGGAATATGCAACTTCTCTAACACTTCCCATAAAATAGAGGTTGTTTTGCAAATTACCTTTAATCAACAATCATCGGTAGATTGGCTAATATGGCATCATGATAGGAAATGAATTTATTCAGCGAAATGTGGTTACTTGACACTTTGTGCTTATAAAGACAGTTTGGGAACTTTTGGTTTGCTGCCAACAAGTTTTGGATCAAACTTTGGCAAATCAAAGTTGCACCAAGAATTCAGTAATTTTTTTGGTAAATTTGTTCTGGCGTTCTCTCACCTAAGCGTAACTTGTCCAAGCACTTCTGTTGTGATAGTGGATGTAGTATTTGTGGCCCTTTCTTTGAGATAGAGAGGCATTGCCTTTTTAAATGTACCTTTGCAGAGCAACTATGGGCACTGGATACTAAGGGTTCAGTTTGGTCTACAATTTTAGTGTCAAGTTTCCGTGACATGCTTCAACTTATTATGAAGTTGGAGGATGAACACACTTTAGTTGAATTTGTTTACATCTGTTGGAAAATATGGAAATCCATGTGCAATTTAACATTTGAGAAGTGAGTTCCAAATGCTAGTTTGGTCTTCCATACAAGTATATATATCTGAAGCCCATGAATATATATTTGCATCTTGTAGCCTCCGTTCCAATTTTGGACTCCTTAGTGCTCCTCCTCTTCTAGTGGGACAGTTCCACTTGGATACTCAAACTCAATATTGATGTAGCATGGTCACCAAGTGAGTCTACTAACGGTGATATTGTTAGGAATAGTGAAAGAGCAATTCAAGTGGCTCGAAGTGGGAGAATTTTGCATTGCTTGAGTGCCCTTCATGTAGAGCTAATGGATATTATTGAAGGTTTGAAACGAGCGGGTACACTTGGCATTTGGCTAGGTTGTGTAGAGAGTTTACTCTTTTGATTCAGTTACCAATTGTCTAGAATTGGGTTTTTACCCACTTTGGACCGTTTCACCAAAAAATTAACTAAGGTAGACCGAGGTGGTGGAGGGTTGGACTGAACTGGACATAACGCCAAAAGGAATGACATTATGTTCACTGCTATAACACCATCTCGAATGGCGTTATAACTTTTTTAATAACGCCATCTCAGATGGCGTTATACTGGAGTATAACGCTTTCCGGGATGACGTTATAGAAAAAGCTATAACGCCATCCCTTCCTTCTCTCTCCACCCATTTTCAACGGTCCCCTCCTCCAGCAACCTTCGGTCCCCCCACCCCAACCTCAGCTCCGACGCACAGAATTTCCACCGGCAACAGCGACGCCATTCCCTTCGGTAGCCTGGTCCATGTCTCTTTTTCAATTGCTGTTGCTTTTGCCCTGTTGCATTTTGTTATTTTCTTTGCCGGCCTTTTCCTTTTGCCCAACGGGGACCACCTGTTGCTTCTTCTGTCTGTTTTGCTCTTCTTTTGCTTCTTGTTGCTGCCTTCTTTTTTTTTTCCTTGTTTTATTTTGCTTCTTAGTCAGCCGGCCTCGATTGCAGTTTTTCTTATGATTTTT
This sequence comes from Rauvolfia tetraphylla, assembly GCA_030512225.1. Lineage (NCBI taxonomy): Eukaryota > Viridiplantae > Streptophyta > Magnoliopsida > Gentianales > Apocynaceae > Rauvolfia > Rauvolfia tetraphylla. The sequence continues at coordinate 3,003,372 of JAJQKT010000053.1, forward strand.
TGCTTCTCTTTTGTTATTTTATGCATAGCATATTATTCTCATATTTTATTTTTATTTCATTTTATGCATAGCATATTTATTTTTTTCTTTATGCATAGTTATTATTTAATATAGTGTTAATAATCTTTAGTTGACATTAATTTCCTAATTATGTAATGAAAAGTAATTAATTATTTTTAATTTTTATTACTATATTATTATTATTATTATTTAAAGAAAGTGTTTCATTAAATATGTATGATTTTTGATTTTTATTGATGATAGTTAGAATATGTGAGATGTAATTATTATTTAATGTAATGCTAATAATTTTTAGTTGACATTTACTTTCTTAATTAGGGAATGATAAGTAATTACTTATTTTTTAATTATTATTACTATTTTACTATAATTATTTAAAGAATCTGTTAAATATGTATTATTTATATTTTTTTATTGATAATATAATGCTAATAATCTTTAGTTGATATTAATTTTCTAATTAGGTAATGATATGTCCTGTATTTTCGCTAGATAAACTTAGAAGATATTGAATGGACAAAATTGTAGATGGATGCTATTAGAGTTCCTGTAGTTGTTCATCCCAGACCGATAGATCCAAGTTTGCTCATTAGACAGTCGGAGCATCGGTCAGCATTAGTATAGGAGGGCTATAGAGAGACTTTAGAGAAACCTCTTAGAGTATGCCGTTTTGATCGTATATTTTATGATGCATATGGTGCGGCTCCGACTATAGTTCATTAGCTGATAGATAGAGTCGGGTTCGGAGGGCTGGCTCGAGTCGGGTATAGGGCTGTTGACCACGCACTAATCACAGCATTGGTCGAGCGATGGTCCGGAGATGCACACATGTCAACTATTCTTCTTTTACACATCACATTGAGGAATTTCTTGCTTTATTCCCTGAAATTTCCATTATTTTTGTTAAACGGAATGGACAGACTCTTGCTTATCTTTAACTCATCTAGGTTTATCTCCAGGTTCTCAAACTTGGTGCAGTGAACCCCTTCTATTTGTATATTTAATGCGTCTTGCTAATTTGGTTTCTTTATATATATTTATATATTTTCTCCAAAAATTTAATTGTTTTGTTGGAAAAAATAATTAAAATATACAAATAAAAAATTAATAATTACATAATAAAATTTAGTTTTGAATAGAATAAAAGCAATTAAAATTTCAAAACTTCAAATAAAGTTCTCACAAGATTCACTCCATTCCGGTTGTTGGCTTACAGTTGATGAATGAAACCACTCTTTTTTTTTCAAAAAAAATTGTTGCTTCATAGTTGTTCCAACGATAATGAATTAAAACCAATTTATAAAGTATTTACAATAAATTCTTAATTAGTATATGGTGTACTGAAAATTATCCAGACTATAAAAGCTTTTATTGCCTTCAAATTCAAGTCCAAGTAAATAGGTATTCATTGTGACGTAATTACATACACCATTTCTATATATAGTTTTTTACTTTATGCAGTGCGAATAACGTTTATTTTTTCTAAATTCTCTTTCTCTTCTCTTAGAATTCTCTCAACTTATATATCGAAATAGAAAATATTTTCATCCAAAAACCATCAATTTATTCGCAGTAAGGCAATGAGCAATGACTCGAGAAGGATTCTCTCAATTTTGAGGTAAAAACTCATTAAATCTTCATTAAATTTGTAATTATATCAATTTTTGCAAATTCTGTGCAAGTTGTGCCGCCGAACAAAATTTGCTAGTTTTGTTCTTCATTTTTTAAGAAATTTCTAATAATTACTTATTTACTTGTGCAGTTACATTTTTTTATCATATCTCTTTATATTTAAGGTGTACTACGTGTTGTAATTATTTGTGTTATTGTTGTCTTCGTTTTTTAAAATATTGCAAGCATAAGTATCACATATTCAACAAAGCGCGATATATGCATTGCAGGAACACCAAAAGTCCGTTATCGTCCGTTATCGAGCACTTTACAGGGATGGCGAAAGTCCATTATCGTCATCAGATTCATTCAAAGAAATTTTAGATCTTGACCAAATCGCAGAGAGTCATTTTTTGGGCACACACGATATATTTTCTAGTAAAGAGAAGCTAGTAAAGTGCGCAAAGGCCACAGTATTACAGGTAAGGACTTTGTTGATAATTGCTCGTTCAAGAAAAATGACGGAACTGGTAATGGATTTATTAAGCTCAGGTGCGAGAGAGGCGGAGCATACCAAAAATGTATTTCTACTCCAAAGGATTAGATAGCAATGGAGGCGGGGACTAAGGAGCGAAAGCCTAAAGGAATGAAAAAAATGTCAATGTCTACTGAAACTAATGGGTAGAAAGTATTACAATAGTGCATTGAGTCTTAGGTTAATATGCAGCAAACACAATTATGATCTCAGAATCGACACGATCATTCACTAGTTGCGCATTTGAATCGACACGATCTCAGAGGGGGAATTAAGGATCATGGAGGAAATGAGCAAATATCATGTTCAACCCAAACATATATTAGATCATTTGAAGCGAGAGAACCCGAGGACTTTGATTATGTATGTGTTTTGATAACACGTAATTAATGCTCCTTGTACGTTTCTATATGTATATTAAAATTTTTTGACAGTATGGATAACATATGTTTGTGTTGCTTGCTCGCATAGGGCAAAGACTGTATATAGTACTCGACACAAATTATGAGTGGCGAACATGGAAGGTCAGACAGTGGTTCAACAATTTTTCATGTTGTTCACTAACCATGGATACATCCATTGGCACAAAACTGAGTCAGGAGCCAAAATTCTTAATGACTTTATTTTCTCTTTTCCAAATTCATGTTTACTTGATCGTGCATATCCATTTGTGTTGATAATGGATATGACATATCCATTTAGTTCATATATCCAGAAATATCACGTCTAAAAGAAGTAGCATATATAGGCAACGAATACTCCACATTAGAATCAAGTATCCCATAGACAGATAGGTCGAGTAAGGAAGAGAAAAGAAATCTAAGCCTTGGCGATTATCTAATATGCCTTAAAAGACCCTGCTTCAAAAGCAAAGGCAAATCTAGGGCTCTTGTTGGAATCTCCTAGTTTGCCACTGCGTAATCTATTCCTCTGCATTTCACAAAAGCATTTAGCCAACAACACTATAAGCACAAAACAACAAGAAAGGATAACTAGATAACTCATTCTTAAAGATCCAACATGATTAATACAAGTAAAAGACAATACTCAAAACTACAACTACAACCTTCATATTTGATGCCATCACTTTACTTGATAAATGAATAAAGCTGAATGTGGACTAGAGTTTTTGCTGCAAATTTTTTGTCTCTTTTGAACCATGAGTTACTGGAAGAACTAATAAGATGGAAATAACTATGTTGAGGGGGTTGAGGCTGAACAACATTGTAGCAAAAAAGAGGAACAAAAGGTTTGAGGGACCATCCTAACTCCTGAGGCCAAGTCTTTGTTTGTAGCAAAACTATACAAGAAAGAAGAAGGAAAAAAAAAACATTGACTAAAGCCTACATCTCAATGTCGCTATTCCAGCTTTCTTAAATTCAATTTGAAGACTTCATTCACATCTCGTAATTCCAAAATATAGTGGAAATTTGACAAAACCAACTTCATTTATTTCATTTTATCATCTTCTAAATCAACAAAAAGCATTTCATCAACGCCATTTATTTTATTTCACTTTCTATCAGTTTTGGAAGATTTATTAGCAAGCATGAAATATACTGAACAAGAGCTGCACCACAAATTGTCCCCCCTCCCCAATACACCAAACAAAGGTACTAAAAAAGCACAAAATTCGGACAAACTCAAACCTCCATCATTAAACCTAGAAATAAACTTGCAAAGAAAAAGTATCCCAAAATAAAATCAAGAATCGCAGCAGAATTCATACCTTACGAAGATTATATGGAACTCTTGCTACAATCGAACACCCAAAAAGAGAAGCTTGATTTTTCACCGCAATCGACTTTCACCAGATTTCGCATCGGCATTATCTTGCAAAGGACAATATCTAGAATCAGAAACTTAGAAGCAAATTTGATCAGATTTGGGGATGATGGGAGAGAGGTGCTTTTTTTTTTTTTTAATGAATGCGCAGAGAAGGGGTTCTAGAACTTAGCAATTTTTGAGAAATTTAGACGCAACAACACATTCGCTAACATGTTATCAAGTTGACAATGTGTAATTACAACACGTTATACTGGTAGATAGACTAAATTCACACAATAGAATGCATGTAGATAAAGAGTACAATTAAAACAATGCTTTACTATAATCCGTTCATAAAACTTGTTGGAAAAAAATTCAGCTATCAAGAACACAATATAATAATTAATTACGTTACCACGTATTATCATAATGTGTTCTCTTAGCTGTTTGCACAAAATTCAGACTAGAGAAAAATTTTGATCCCCTCCCTAATCCCTTGAAAATTTAGACATTAGTATTCCATTGCTAATCCATTACCAATTTGTGAAGGATTAGTGTCAGATAACTAAAAAAATAAAAAATATACTACTTTTATAAATTAGGTTTCTGTCACCAATCCTCACACTATTGCGAGGGATTGGAGACGGATTTGTGATGAAATGTTTAAAATATATTTTATTAGTAGAAATTAGGGTTCTTGCACTAATATGTCGCAAATTGGTAAGGGATTAGTGAGAACAATCTAGGAAGATTTATTAAAAATTTGTACAATTAAACCAGTATTGCTTAAATCAATGTTACTATGATTTGTATGTGAAAATATTACTTATAATGAATAGTTAATTTTATATTATTCCAAATAATCTATGTTACGATTTGCTAATATAGTAATTAAACCAAAGAACAATTAATGCTATATAACCATAATATGTTACGTTATACTAATATATGCTATATGCATTACTAAACCTCTTTTTCCCACATATGAATGTTGGTATGAGCCCTCAAAGTCCAAAATAAAAGTATATATGTGTATATATGTATGTGTATATCTATGAGAGAGAGAGAGTGTGTGTGTGTGTACACACACACACGTGTAGTAGTAGTAGTAGTAGCAGCAGTGGTAGATTTTGGTCAAAGAGGAAAAAATGTACAGAAGCATGTTGGGCCTTATTATTTTTAGTTTTGAAGTTATACACTATGAGAATAATAGGATATTTACTACTTTTTTAAATGATAATTGTTCTTTATTTGGGACCACCTCCAATAATGGTATCAGAGCCATTGATTGTATAGAAGTTATGATAAGATATGAAAATTTTGAAATTAGATTTGAGCCATTAATGATTCTATAAATTTTGATATTAGACAAATTGAAGAAATTGATAATGAATATATTTCTAATGAAGATTTTTCTGAATTTGAAGAAAGATATAGTAAAGAATGGAATAATCATGTCTCAGTAAGATTTTATAATAATAATCAACCAATTAAAGTCCTAGATTGGGATTGAAAATGATCATCTCTATTTATTTAAATAATTATTTATTAATATTTGTTAACCTAATAACATTTCAGTTAGTAATAAATCATGTATTTTTTAGAATAGAGAACCCAATGATTAATAGAAGTAGAAGAAAATTTAGATAATAAAAATAGCGGCGATCATATAATAGGTGATAGTGATTGGGGATATAGATCTCCATAATGAATATTCCAAGTGATTGTCCATGTTGCACTTTTATCATTAACTAGATAAATCAAATAAAAGATCATATTACTCTTTTGCAAGAAGTTGTTGATAATCTAGAAAGAAATTACATAAACTTGATAATAAGAAATTATTCTAGAGAAACCTTAATAGGATAAAAGATGAAAGGCAGAAACAATTAGATTATGTAAAACAACTTAATATAGATACACAGTTTGAATTACAAAACCACTATTCTAGATATCATTTACAATATGGATTGTAATATTTGTGATAGAATATTTAGAGAAATTAAAGAAATAGATATGTTAGTAAGAAGTTACAAAGAAAAATGAGATTGGATTGAACATAGATATCATATGTTAATGATATGTGGGGTGCATCCTAAAGCTTTAAAACTGATACTAAAAGATTTAGAAAAAAGCATAATAGATTATCAACTAAGCAAACAACAACAAATAGAAAAACATAAATCATTAACAAAGCACTATAGAGAAGATCATTTAAATGACTAAGGATTTTAAGCTATTAGAAGAAAATGATGATCAATTGAAATTTGAGGCAGATTTGATAGAAATAGAAAAACAATTACTTATTTTGGAAATAAAATTCTAGAAGAATTAAAAGAGATAAAAGAAGACTTAAAAATAGAGATAAAAATAAACAAATAACAAAGATCTCTACAGATAATCATGATAAAAATTCCTTATGGATACAGAGGAGATGATCAAAAATGGTAAATTCAGACAGTGAATTTGAAAATAACAATTTGGATAATTTAATAACAAAGGTAAGCGATTTAAATCTTATATATAATAATTTCATAAACATAAAAGCAGATATTAAGGAAGAAATGAATTGGAATCCAAAAATAATTGATATACCAAGTAGCAGCCATCACATATAAGATCTTCAGGATTTGATAAACATGTTAAAGAATATATAGGACTAAGTAGTATATTAAAACAAGATAATTACACTCCTTAATCTATTTAGAATATATTTAGATTTAGATTGTGTAACTAATACAAAAGAAGCTATTGATAAATGGGAAACAACTATGAGTCTATGAGGATAGCAGTAACCATAAATAAAATGGATTATAGTGTGGCTAGGCATTTTCTAGAAAGAAGTCTTGTGAATAGAACACTTAGATTTTGGCAGAATTTGGATGAAAATTCTAAAAACTAAAATTTTAATATAGATAATAATATAAACAATTTGATAATAAGAGCAGCAGAAGCTTCAAGATTACAATTTGTTGGAGAAGACACTCTTATAAAAGATTCATGAACGATAAATAAATACTTAACACTATATTACAATTACAATTATGTAACATATATGAAATTATATATATATATATATATATATATATATATATATATATGTGTGTGTGTGTGTGTGTGTGTGTGTGTGTGTGTGTGTGTGTGTTTCAAGATTATTACTATCCTATTTATAATAAAGTAGACAATATGAAAAGTTATTTGCCAATGTTTTATACAAAGATTCCTAACCCTTAGGGTAAAAAGTTATTAGAAACTTATAACCCATGAGCAACTGATACTTTAGGAAAGAGAATAACTCATTTGAAAGATAAGCTAAGTGAATAGTGTGCAGATGCTATAGTAGCTAAGGCTATGAGAGGATTAAAGAAAATAATTTCTTTATATTGTAATGATCCTAAAATGCCATTAATAATAGGATATGATAGTCCCTATTATTATAACAAGATAAAATGAAAATATAAAAATAAAAAACATTATAAGAAGAGATATTTTAAAAAGAGAAAAACTAGATATTACAAGAAAAAAGGAAATAAGAAACTACATAAAAATACTTATAAAAGAAATAGACAAGATAATAAAAAACCACATGAATGTTGATGTTATTACTGTCATGAGATAGGACATTTTGCTAACAGATGCCCTAAAAATTTTGATAAAAATAAAAAGAAGATAAAAATTGATGAAGACATAGAAAACATGATAGAACAAGGATAACTTATTCAAATAAATGAATAGGAAGTAGTAGATTTAGATGAAAGTATTTTTATATTAACAAATACAGAATATGAGTCATCCTCTGACGATGAATAATCAATAGATAAGTGAAGCTAGTACTTTAGAAACAATCATAGATAATTCTATTGAACAAAAAGGAGGATATAAACAAGAATATTAATAGATAAAAGAAAGTTACAACATATTCAAAAAAGAAAGATTTTCTTTATCTATTTATTTTAGATTTCAAACGAATCTTTTAGCACAATTTGGAATAAAACCTAGAAAACATCATTTGTTTTATGGATTAAACATCCAAGAAAGAGCATTAGATGTATCTTTAGCATCTAATGATCTAACGATTCCTTTATTATCTAAAAAATATATTCAAGAAAAATAACAAAAGATAAAACTTGAAATAAGAAATATATTAGGATGGATACACATAGGAGCAACACATATAACAATAAAATCAACCTTTAAAGACGACCTTGATACTCCCACTGATTTAGCAATAATAGATAACAGGATACAAAATAGAGATGAAGTTTGTTTAGGGTTTCTAAGGGGAAATTTACAATACTGAAAATTAAAATTTAATGTTTGCCCTAGAATTTCTTGTCATCTAGAAGATAGAGATTTTGATAAAACTCTTGGTCTAATACAAGATTTTAAAAGAAAAGAATTCTTTTATCAATATAATAGACCATATTAGATAACAAATATGATTTCATATGTCATATCAAACACCTATCACTCAGACTGTTTTGTTATAAAAGACACTATAGATTTTCCTCACTTATTTAATGAACTAAGTCAGATACAATTTCCTAGTCTCTCTAAGATTCAAGAAATTGAAACAATACCATTAAATTTAGACTTATAACAAAAACCATTGATTACTTCTAATCATGTGGCCCCTAGGTTGACATTGAGGAATACTAGCTTGACTAGTAGGCCAATTCAAAAGACATCTACATTACATGATTCAATGATACTCCTTTAATAACAAAAGACGATGCTTTAAGAAACTACAAGATTAATGGTGAATATTTTGATGGTTCTAAATTTACACATGTCAAAATCCTTATAGAGACGCTCTTCTCAACGGAGGAAGGTCTAACTTTCGAAATTCAGTTTTTGGCCATTGTTCTTTAATCAGGTATGAGCATGATGACATGTTTGTAGATTCTCTTGTATGTCTCCACTGAGTAGAATGGAATTACATGATTATTAGGTTCTATATTACTTTTGATAAATGCTACACAAGCATGTAGATATGAGATTCCTATCAAATCTCATTCCTTGCAACTACAAGTTCTTATTTTAACATCAATCACATAGCATCTCCACACATCTATAACCTCTCAAACCCCATTCCCTAAAAACACTGCCTCATAATTGACACTCTTCATTTGCAACCTTTCCAGTTTATCATATATTTGAGGACATATTTTCCCTTCCACTTAGTAATCCATTCTCTCTGTTCTTGGAACCTGCACATAATTTTCCTTCTGATGGCCTCAAGCATTGAGTAGATTGGCATGGACCTAGATGATTTTATGTATGATTGAAACACTTGCATAATTTTTTTGTCAGTAGATCACACTTAGAAGCTGGATTGAAGGTGTGTCTAGACCACATATTTGGATTAATCTTGCTTAGCCACCCATATTCTTCAACATTTAGAGTCTTGAGCTCTGTCATATTCTTCTCAAACTCATCCTTCGTATATGCCCCTGCTACAGCCCACATTACATTCCTTAATTCCTTATTTTTAAGTCAAAGCTTGAAGTTAACATATAGATGCCTAACACAAAACTTGTGTTCTGAACCTAGCATCAAATAAGCAAAGGTTTCAACTAAACCCTGCATCAAAACAATGGAGAGAAAGAGTTAGGACCTAGAAGAATGACTAACAGTAAACAATTTTAGAATACAACAAAATAGTGGTTACCTTTTGCCTTATTTGAAATAAAGATCCACCCATCTCCTTCGGATGTCCAATTTCTCGTATCAAAATATCCAGGAACCAACCCTAACTGTCTCTACATTCAGATTCCACAATAGCCATTGCAACTGGATTATATTTGGCTACTTGCATCTCTACTAACAACTTCCATAAGTTGTCCACCATATGCTCATTTTAGAACACATGCATCTAATCCTATCACTGATCTACACCCATCTAATGATCCCATTACTTGTGCAGTAACCATGACAAACATCCTCTTGAATTGAGGATTTTTGCCAACTTACTGCCAGTTTTTCTCAATAATAGCAATGGACCCTGGATTATGATGCTCAATCATGGCAGCATAGTCAAGCATCCTCTCATTTGTCTACCCTCTTTCCTGTAAAATTTCTTTAAAGCAATTAGCCTTGCTTTGTAAACTTTTTGGTAGCAATATCTAGCCTATACTTCTTTTCAACAACCCTTGATAGACCTTTAATGCCTCTATTTGGATAATCATGTAGCTTTGCAACATACTTTTTTACTCATCCACTCAGCTATAGCAGCATTGTTATTGAACTTTCTAGGACATTTATAGGGCAGTCCTCTCATGCTTTTGATTTGAAATGAATTAGACAACCCTATCTTTCAAGCATGTACCATCCAACCACACTCATTCTTGCAAATAACTATCACTCTCTTTTTGTTATTTTTTCTAAACTTAATATCAATCCATTCTTTAAGCACAAACCACCTCAGTGCTTCCCTATAAACCTGCATATTAGGAAATACTAAACCAACAACTAGATTTGGATCATGCATATGCCTAGACTCAATAAATTCAGGAAAGTCATTATTCTCCATGTAATCTGAATCATATAGAGCTTCCAACACTTCATTATCACTCACTACTTCCGCCTCATGCATCGACCCCTTTTTCTTTGAATCTTGATACTTCATGTACTCATTTTCCAATTATGCAATATGTTCAGAGTTAATTTCATTATGAACCTGGGGAATATCCTCAGCAGCTCTACCATCCTCACATACAAAGTCCTATATTGGGTCACAACTGTCACTAAGTCGGTCTCCATCAAGAAAGAACTCGTCATCAAAACAACTTTTAACATCACTATCCTCCTCATTTCCCTGAGTATATGTCTTAGTAGAGGAATCATCTCTCTCATCTAAACTATCCCCCCTATTTGTTGGATTGGTGTCAACCCAATTTTCAGATTCAATATTATTAACATCAACAACAGAAGGATTAAAAGTATGATCAGATATCCCTTACACATAAAAAGAAGATCCTGAAGTAGAATATAAGGGTGAAATGGCTCTAGTTGTGTTTGCGGCACTCTAAAAATCAATAGGATTCGAAACAGGGGCCTCTGGATTGAACTCAGCAATTTGGTTATCACTAAGGCATAGGTGAGTAGCTAGGGTGTAAAAAATTTCAGCACTTTGAACTTCATCATCTTCCAAGTCAAATTCAGGTGGGTCTAAATCAACAAATTGGGTTGATTGAATGAGGTTCTTTGAATGAATATATATAATAATTGACTATTTCTAGAAAAATTGAGAAATTAAATAAATTAAATGAAGAGATGCAATAATTCATTGTAAATAGAAAAATGCATCAGTCGACTTTGGTTGAATGAACTATTAATTCATTATTTTTTTATCTTTTGTAAAAAAAATTATAGTTGTCTTTTGTAATTTAATTGGAACAATAATCAATATAGAAGTAACGTTAATTTAGGAGAAAGATTGAAGTGAAGAGACATTAGAAGGAAAGAGAATATATTAAAGGGAAAGTTTGAATCTTTCCCTCCAAAGTTTATTGTGGACATTTTAATGGCCTTAACCCATCTTGATCCATTTAGCATTGTTCCTCAACTAATGCATATTTTGAATAACTATAGCATATAGATTAAAGAATTACTATAATACCTTCTATCAATTTAAAAAAATATGAGTAATTATTTTTTACCCTATCTTTCTCTCTTATGCTAATAATATGACCTTTTAGAGAATAAGGGCAAATTTGGAAAATACTTCTAAAAATATTATTGAAGTTACAAAAAGAAAAATGAAAATAAATAAAAAAAATATTGATTGGGACATGTATTAATGGACGAGGGATTAGTTAATTACTAAGGATATGTTTTTAATTATTTAAAATAAGTTGTTCATAAATTTTTAAAAATTAAAATTTATTTTAAAACTATTTTTAATTACTTATGATTTTTAAATTTAAAACATTATTTTTTAAAAAAATTAGTTTGGAATTTTTTCAAAATAATTTTTATTTCTAAATTGCAGGTTCCTAAACTCTCACTTGAACCAGTATTTCAGCAACATTTCCCTCCACCCCTACCTCTACATCTTCCTTGATATAGTCGAAGTATTATATACACTATCTTGACTATAAAGATGTGACATTTTAAACATTACTTGTCCATTCCATGCACCAAAGACATATGAAGATCATAAAGTACCCTTACCCCTACCTCTTCCCCTTCCTGGTCTTCTTTTTCTCCAAAGCCGCCATGGCCATGTTGCCGCCTCGGGTTAGTGTTATATTTGTTTTCAATTGACCGTTAATGAATGAATAATTTTGTATTCACTAAACTAGATAGAATATCAGCTGAGTTCAGGAAGTGATATAGGGTTTAGAAGATATGCAAAAATTACTTGAATTATAATACTAGCTTGAGATGATAGTATATCATTGATTTGCCTTTGAGAACTAGGATTACTTATACTATGACCATGACCACTAGGATCTTCCTCTCTTGCTTCCTTTTAGATTTTTAAAAACAAAAGAATTTAAGTTAAATAGCTAACAAGTGAGCCAAATAAATTAAAAACAAAAAATTTCAAAAGTAGGCACAAATGTCATGTACTTGTCTTTTTCTCTTTTTTGGCCTAAGTTCAGCACCATAATTCTTACAACTGTTGCTTTTGTGTCCTATATTCCCACATCTAGAGCAGTGGTTATTTTGCCATGCCCTTGTTAGCATTGTTTTGTTTGACGATTCATCAATTGTCTTCCACCTAAGCTGCTTAGGCCTTCAACATAGAGGAGGGTCTAACTTTCGAAATTCAGCTTCTAGCCATTGTTCTTTAATCAGGTATGGGCATGATGACATGTTTGTAGATTGTCTTGTATGTCTCCACTGAGTAGAATGGACTTACATGATTACTAGGTTCTATTTTACTGTTGATAAATGATGCACAAGCATGTAGACACGGGATTCCTATCAAATCTCATTCCTTGCAACTACAAGTTCAGCTTTTAACATCAATCACATGGCATCTCCATACATCTATAACCTCCCAAACCCCATCCCCTAAAAACACTGCCTCATAATTGACACTCTTCATTTGCAACTTTTCCAGTTTATCATATATTCGAGGACATATTTTTCCCTTCCACTTAGCAATCCATTCTCTATGTTCCTGAAGCCTGCACATAATTTTCCTTCTGATGGCCTCAAGCACTGAGTAGATTGGCATGGACCTAGATGATTTTATGTATGGTTGAAACACTCGCATAATTTTTTTGTCAGTAGATCACACTTAGAAGCTGGATTGAAGGTGTGTCTAGACCACATATTTGGATTAATCTTGCTAAGCCACCCATATGCTTCAACATTTAGAGTCTTGAGCTCTGTCATATTCTTCTCAAACTCATCCTTCGTATATGCCCCTGCTACAGCCCACATTACATTCCTTAATTCCTTATTTTTAAGTCAAAGCTTGAAGTTAACATATAGATGCCTAGCACAAAATTTGTGTTCTGAACCTAGCATCAAATCAGCAAAGGTTTCAACTAAACCATGCATCAAAATAGTGGAGAGAAAGAGTTAGGACCTAGAAGAATGACTAACAGTAAACAATTTTAGAATACAACAAAATAGTGGTTACCTTTTGTCTTATATAAAATAAAGATCCACCCCTCTTCTTCAGATGTCCAATTTCTCGTATCAAAATATCCAAGAACCAACCCTAATTGTCTCTACATTCAGATTCCACAATAGCCATTGCAACTAGATTATATTTGGCTACTTGCATCTCTACCAACAACTGGCATAAGCTGTCCACCATATGCTCATTTTAGAAAACATGTGTCTAATCCTATCATTGGTCTACACCAATCTAATGATCCCATTACTTGTGCAGTAACCATGACAAACATCCTCTTGAACTGTGGATTTCTGCCAACTTACTGCCAGGTTTTCTCAATAATAGCAATGGACCCTGGATTATGTTGCCAATCATGGCAGCATAGTCAAGCATCCTCTTATTTTTCTACCATCTTTCCTATAAATTTTCTTTAAAGCAATTAGCCTTGCTTTGTAAACTTTTTGCTAGCAATATCTGGCCTGTACTTCTTTTCAACCACCCTTGATAGACCTTTAATGCTTCTATTTGGATCATCATGTAGCTTTGCAACATACTTTTTACTCAGCCACTCAACTATAGCAGCATTGTTATTGAACTTTCTAGGACATTTATAGGGCAGTCCTCTCATGCTTTTGATTTGAAATGAATTAGACAACCCTATGTTTCATGCATGTACCGTCCAACCACACTCATTCTTGCAAATAACTGTCACTCTCTTTTTGTTATTTTTTCTAAACTTAATATCAATCCTTTCTTTAAGCACAAACCACCTCAGTGCTTCCCTAAAAACCTACACATTAGGAAATACTAAACCAACAACTAGATTTGGATCATGCATATGCCTAGACTCAATAAATTTAGGAAAGTCATTATTCTCCATGCAATTCGAATCATATAGAGCTTCCAGCACTTCATTATCACTCACTACTTCTGCCTTATGCATCAACCCCTTTTTCTTTGAACCTTGGTACTTCATGTACTCATTTTCCAATTATACAATATGTTGACAGTTAATTTCATCATGAACCTGGGGAATATCCTTAGCAGCTCTACCATCCTCACATATAAAGTCCTGTATTGGGTCACAACTGTCACTAAGTCGGTCTCCATGAAGTAAGAACTCGTCACCAAAATAGCTTTTAACATCACTATCCTCCTCATTTCCCTGTGTATAAGTCTTATCAGAGGAATCATCTCTCTCATATGAACTATCCCCCCATTTGTTGGATTAGCGTCATTAGCTATCACTTCCACATCAATCCAATTTTCAGATTCAACATTATTAACATCAACAACAGAATACTTAAAAATATGATCAGATACCCCTTACACATAAATAGAAGATCTTGAAGCAGAATATGAGGGTGAAATGGCTCTAGCTGTGTTTGCGACACTCTAAAAATCAATAGGATTCGAAACAGGGACCTCTGGATTGAACTTAGCAATTTGGTTATCACTAAGGCATGGGTGAGCAGCTAGGGTGTAAAAAATTTCAGCACTTTGAACTTCATCATCTTCAAAGTCAAATTCAGGTGGGTCTAAATCAACAAATTGGGTTGATTGAATGAGGTTCGTTGAATGAATATATATAATAATTGACTATTTCTAAAAAATTGAGAAATTGATCGGAGTAGATTAAATGAAGAGATGCAATAATTGACTGTTCTTGTAAATAGAAAGATGCATTAGTCGACTTTGCTTGAATGAACTATTAATTCATTATTTTTTATCTTTCATAAATAAAAAATTTATAGTTGTCTTTTGTAATTTAATTGGAAAAATAATCAATATAGAAGTAACGTTAATTTAGGAGAAAGATTGAAGTGAAGAGACATTAGAAGGAAAGAAAAGATATTAAAGGGAAAGTTGAATCTTTCCCTCCAAAGTTTATTGTGCATATTTAATGACCCTAACCCCTCTTGATCCACTTAGCATTGTTCCTCAACTAATGCATATTGCGAATGACTATAGCATATAGATTAAAGAATTACTAAAGTCTAAGCAAATTTAATATTACAGAACTATAATACATTCTATCAATTTCAAAAAAAAATATGAGTAATTATTTTTTACCCTATCTTTCTCTCTTATGCTAATAAATATGACCTTTTAGAGAATAAAGGCAAATTTGTAAAATACTTCTAAAAATATTATTGAAGTTACAAAAAGAATAATGAAAATTAATAAGAAAAATTTGATCGGGACATGTATTAATGGACGAGGGAGTAGATAATTACTAATGATATATTTTTAATTACTTAAAATAAGTTTTTTTGTAAATTTTTAAATTTTTAAATTTATTTTTAAACTATTTTTATTTACTTATGATTTTAATTTAAATAAATTTAAAACATTATTTTTTAAAATTTTAGTTTGGATTGTTTTTCAAAATAATTTTTACCTATTGAAATGCTTAAAAATAATAATACTATTTAATTTTAAACATAACTATTTTAAAAACACTTATTTTTTAATCAATTAAAAAAAATAAACAATCGAGAATGGCGTTTGAACCCAACCCTCACTTTCAGTTTTTTTTCCCTAAAAGAAAACAACGAAAGGTTTCATTCATAGGTCCCGAAATATCTCACACTTAATCTACCGATCTCTTGCTTTCCCCCTTTCTCCCTCTGTCTACATCCTGGGATAACCTTTTATTCTAGAATCGAAATGCATTCCACCCATTGACCTGCACAGTTACAGTTTACTTAATTAATCCCTTTTCTTACGATGATCAATCTTTTGATTATCAATCTTTTGATCACGTCTTTGAGTTGTGATCTTCTGAAGATTATGGATCCCTCATCAATCCCAAGATTCTAATTCGGTGAGGCTTTCATTTTTCATTATAGCCTTCTTCTTTTAGGTTATCTTTTCCGATAAATTTGAAGTTGAGTGAACAATAAGTTGCTAAAGAACTTTGATTTGATTCTTGTTAATGTGCTGATACTCGATTTGTGGAACCAGAGCAATCGATTGTGAATTCGATCCTTCTATCTTTTTTCCTTGTTTTTGTGTTATACTGTTTGCTATTTTTCTTTTCTGTTACTGATTGTCAGTAGCTAATTCTTGTTGAGGCGTGTTTAGATTATGAAAAATGCGAAATTTATTTGGTCATGCTGTGCCTTTTCTACAGTCAAAGAACTTCAGAGTTCTTCTACAGTCAAGATGTCAATTTTACATAGTCATAGCACTTGCTTAGCCTAGTCTTGTTCTAGATTTCTGGGAAATCTGAAATTTTTGTTGTTTCCAGAAATATGTGGAAACCTCTGGTTGAGTTATTTCTGTTGTATTTTCATTTCTTTCTATATGGGGAAAGATTCAAGTGAACTGAGAAATTCATTTCATGTTCATTACAGTTGCAGCTGATCTGAGGACAAAGTTGCTTTAATTAATTGTGGATTTGAGGCTTGCATGTGAATTCTTTTAAATGGCTGATCAACGTAATGATAACACTAAAAGTAGTAATGGCAAGGCACCAGGTGGAGCCGGTGGTGCTTACTCAATCAATCTGGAGAACTTTGGTAAACGGTTGAAAATGTTATACTCGCATTGGCATGATTACAATAATGACTTATGGGGTGCATCTGAAGTCCTTGCGGTAGCAACTCCTCCACCATCAGAGGATTTGAGGTACTTAAAATCGTCAGCCTTGAACATCTGGTTGGTGGGTTATGAGTTTCCAGATACAGTTATGGTGTTTATGAAGAAGCAGATCCATTTTTTATGTAGCCAGAAGAAGGCCTCTTTGCTTGACGTTGTTAAAAAATCTGCCAAGGATGTTGTAGGGGTGGAAGTTGTTATGCATGTTAAGGCCAAAAATGATGATGGAACTGCATTAATGGATGCTATATTTCGTGCTATACATGCCCAATCAAGGTTGGATGGTCATGATACTCCCATCGTAGGGCACATTGCAAGGGAGGTTCCTGAAGGAAATCTTTTGGAGAAATGGGGGGAGAAGCTGAAGAATGCAAATTTTCAGCTAACTGACATCACAAATGGTTTCTCAGACCTGTTTGCAGTCAAGGATAGCGCTGAGATCACAAATTTGAAGAAAGCTGCTTACTTGACTTCATCGGTAATGAAGCATTTTGTTGTGCCAAAGTTAGAGAAGGTCATTGATGAAGAAAAAAAGGTTTCCCATTCTTCACTGATGGATGACACAGAGAAGGTCATACTTGAACCTGCAAAGATCAAGGTGAAGCTGAAGGCCGATAATGTCGATATCTGCTACCCGCCAATATTTCAGAGTGGGGGAGAGTTTGATCTCAAACCAAGTGCAGCTAGCAATGATAGCAACCTTTACTATGATTCTACAAGTGTGATAATATGCGCAATTGGATCGCGATACAACAGCTACTGCTCAAATGTTGCCCGCACTTTTCTAATTGATGCTAATCCAATGCAAAGCAAAGCTTATGAGGTCCTCCTTAAGGCACATGGGGCAGCAATTAATGCTTTGAAACCAGGAAACAAGGCTGGAGATGCATATCTTGCTGCTCTTGCTGTTGTTGAAAAGGAGGCTCCGCAACTGGCTGCGAACTTAACAAAATCTGCGGGAACTGGAATTGGCCTTGAGTTTCGTGAATCGGGGCTTAGTCTTAATGGCAAGAATGACAGAATTATAAAACAAGGAATGGTTTTCAACGTATCTCTTGGATTTCAGAATCTGCAAACGGAGACTAAAAATCCCAAAACTGCAAAATTTTCTACATTGCTGGCTGATACAGTTATTGTTGGTCAAAATGTCCCTGAAGTGATTACATCTCTGAGTTCCAAGGCTGTGAAGGATGTAGCATACTCGTTCAATGAGGATGATGATGAACAAGAACAGCATGACACAAAGCGTAAGCCTGTCAGTGCTGAAGCCCTCCCATCTAAGGCGACACTGAGGTCAGTCAACCATGAGATATCCAAGGAGGAACTGAGAAGGCAGCACCAGGCAGAACTGGCCCGCCAAAAGAATGAAGAAACTGCTCGGAGGCTTGCTGGGAATGGATCTGGAGCTGCAGATAACCGTGGCTCTGCTAAGCCTTCTAGCGAGCTGATTGCTTATAAGAATGTTAATGATCTGCCACCTCCTAGAGATTTGATGATTCAGGTTGACCAAAAGAATGAGGCCATCCTCTTGCCTATTCATGGGAGCGTGGTGCCTTTCCACATTGCACATGTAAAGAGTGTTTCTAGCCAGCAGGATACAAATCGCTCATGTTATATTCGTATAATCTTTAATGTGCCTGGGACTCCTTTCAATCCGCATGATGCAAACACACTAAAATTTCAAGGAGCTATTTATGTTAAGGAGGTTTCCTTTCGCTCAAAGGACCCAAGGCATATTAGTGAAGTGGTACAGCAGATTAAAACCCTTCGCAGGCAGGTTGCCTCCCGTGAATCTGAAAAAGCTGAGAGAGCAACTTTAGTTACCCAGGAGAAACTTCAAATTTCCGGATCCAAATTTAAGCCATTAAAGTTGTCTGACCTCTGGATTCGCCCTGTATTTGGTGGTAGAGGAAGAAAACTGAGTGGTACTCTTGAAGCACACACTAATGGATTTCGTTATTCAACTTCAAGGTCTGATGAGAGAGTTGACATTATGTATGGAAATATTAAGCATGCATTCTTCCAGCCAGCAGAAAAGGAAATGATCACTCTCCTGCACTTCCATCTCCACAACCACATAATGGTGGGAAATAAGAAGACAAAAGATGTCCAGTTCTTTGTTGAAGTAATGGATGTGGTGCAGACAGTTGGTGGTGGGAAGAGATCTGCCTATGATCCTGATGAAATTGAGGAGGAACAAAGGGAGAGGGATAGACGGAATAAGATTAACTTGGACTTTCAGAACTTTACAAATAGAGTAAATGACCTTTGGGGGCAGTCTCAGTTCAAATCACTTGATTTGGAATTTGATCAGCCCTTGAGAGAACTTGGCTTCCATGGTGTACCCCATAAAGCATCAGCTTTTATCATCCCGACTTCCAGCTGTCTTGTTGAGTTAGTAGAGACACCCTTTGTGGTTGTTACCCTTAGTGAGATTGAGATAGTTAATTTAGAGAGAGTTGGCCTTGGACAGAAGAATTTTGACATGACAATTGTGTTCAAGGATTTTAAGCGAGATGTAATGCGAATTGATTCTATTCCTTCTACATCCCTGGATGGTATCAAGGAATGGCTTGACACAACAGATCTCAAGTACTATGAGAGCAGGCTAAATCTGAATTGGCGACCAATATTGAAGACAATCACGGATGACCCTGAAAAATTTATAGAGGATGGTGGATGGGAATTTCTGAACATGGAAGTTAGTGATTCAGATTCGGAAAAATCCGAGGAGTCTGATCAAGGATACGTGCCTTCTGATGCACAATCTGATTCAGCCTCTGAAGATGAAGATGATGATAGTGAATCTCTTGTGGAATCAGAGGATGAGGAGGAGGAGGATGATGATGAAGGTTCTGAGGAAGATGAGGGGAAAACATGGGAAGAATTGGAAAGGGAAGCAAGCAATGCCGACAGAGAGAAGGGTAATGAATCAGACAGTGAAGATGATAGGAAGAGAAGGAAAATTAAAGCTTTTGGGAAGGCTCGGGCACCTGAGAGAAGAAATACTGGTGCCAACCTTGCTAAGAGGTCCAGGTTCAGGTAAACAGTGATAGGAGTTGGCTTTTTTCCTTGCTTTTCCGTCCTCTTAAATGATATAAAATGATATAATAATGGCATCAGAGGTAGCTGTAAAATAGATCTACTTACTCTCTGTAATATTGGCATTTTCACCATGTAGTTAGATAAGAAGAGGTGTGATTTTAGTTATCTTGTTTATTTAGATAATGATGTTCGCCTTACAAGAAGCGGAGAGTTTTCAATTAACGAAGTGAGTTTCAATTTTGCTAATGGTGTGACCTTATTATTTTCTTTGCTTGGATGCTTTTTGGCTTCTCATGTCAATAGATGCAAACTGAACACCACGTGCAGATACTGTCATTTAAGTTCTGAAATATTTTTACCTGCGTAAAGAATAAAGTTCGGAGTTCACCCAGCATGGAGTTAGACTACTATAAAGCTCCGAAACTTAATGGTTACTTCCCTAGCTTAACTGGATTGTTAAAATCTTTTTTTTGTTTAAAAAATTTTTATTGGGAGGGTTCTAGAAATATATTTTTTTCAGCTACAGTTTTAGCATAGCACTTAGCCTAAGGATTTATTTATTTGAAAAGGTGTCTTTTAATGTGGTTGATACTGAGAATCATTTGAATTACAAATTTGGTTTCACTTTTTAGTGACTCATTGAAAAAGGTTCCTTAGGCCATAAAAGAGTCTCAATTGCTTGTATTTGACAGGTACTAGATTGCTAGTTCACTTCAATTTCCTCTTAGCCTGATGTTTTTGGACTTCTGGAAAAGCTTTTTGGGATAACGGAAAAGCTCCCCCCCCGCTGTTTTTCTCTCTCTCGAACCAAAAAGGATCAATAGTTCATCAGGAGCCGACCGCCGAGGCTGATCAATAGTAATTGAACTCATTTAGCAAGCCTAGGCTTTTATTTTATTATGATGAGTTTTGAATATTCTTCCAAAAATTAACCTTGGGTGCGAGTTTTCTTTTTGCCTGATTCTGGTACGTTTGGCATTTACCAGGAAATGAATGTTTGTTATTGAATCAAATTTGAAGGGGACTTGTGTTTTTGTAATTTGCATGTCAATAACAAAACTATTTGTATATGAATCTTGATAGAATTTGGAATTGCACATAGGTTAATAGGTATAGGATAATGTTGTCTCGACTCAGACATTTCCCGGTGATCCATTCTTGCCATGGATAACATGAGATAAAACCTTCTGAATACCATAGAATACAGGGAAGTTTTTCAAGAACCGGAATTTGAAACAGTAAAAGTGTGCTCTAAGGTGAGTCGTCCACACATCAATGGAATCCAGGACAAAAGTTACCAATTCAAGTACGTCTTGAAGCTGCAGCCCTTTCAGAAGCAAGCTTTATTGTAATGGGTACATCGGTGAAGCCCCTCTTCTCCTCTTTTTTTTTTTTTGTTTTTTTTGTTTTTTGTGCCTTGGGGGGGTTGTTGGGCCGAAGGGGTTGATGCGGAAGGCACGGAAGATGGTTGTATATCATTTCAATATCAATTGAAGGAATTTGGGGTTGCAAATATTGGCTGCTGGTATAGTACTACATTAGCAATAATGCTAGATTGAATAGTATATACTAGAGATATTTTGTACCCTGTAAAATATATTATATATACTTTATAATATATCATGTACATTATAAATTGTATTAAAACTGTATATGAAGTAATAATTGTTTACGACAGTTGTTCTCACAATTATTACTATCCTTGATCCAAATCAAAGGAAAAATATGAAGGCAATGATGGATAACATATTCGAATGTAAATTCATTTTTTTTTTCATTTGCAAAAAGTACATTACACAAGTTGGAAAGCAATTATTCTCTCCGTTCTATTTCTAATTAAGTTTTTACTATATTGAGATGTTATAAAATATTTGATACTTTTTATAAAAAGAAATATTTTAATATATTATATATCATCAATTAATCACTAATTTTATTATATATTACTTTTTTATATTTAGATCTGATATAAAGTATTCGTTAATTTACATACTTTTTATTTTTTATTATATTATATTACTTTATAATATAATTTAAATTTTTATATAAAATTTCGTATCTCATTAATTAATATAAAAAGAAATAAAACAGAAAGAGTAATAATTATGAACGGTAAGAAGCGATAAAAAAGTGCATGAATTCAATTTTGTTAGGGGACATGTTAAGGGCATTTATAATCAGAATGCCGCATTTCAAATTATCCAATAAAGTGAAGCCTACTTTTTTATCTTCAAACTGATTATTTTGAAGCCGGAAAGGCAGCACCATCAAACTGGCTTTTGCTCAAAATAATAATATAAAAAGAATCAAAATTAAGAATATATCACTTCTACACTACACCATGTTTCGTATTTTCTTGTGATAAGTGGATAACCAAGCACTTGATGAGTTGATATGACAAAAATCAAATTATTTACTCAATAGAATTAAAGATGGGACCAATTGTTGTGATGATGAGTATTTTATTCCTAAGTTTTAAAACAAGCATATATATATATATATATTTATAACACCAATGTAATATCTTATGTAATAAATAAACAATGGACATGAATAAAACTCGAGACTTATTACATATATTCTATTTGTTTTAAAATATAAATCGTTTTATATTTTTTAAAAAGTATTTATTATATAATGTTTTCTAATTTTACCGTTCTTTCTCTTTATTTATTTCTTTTTTCCTCTCTATTTATTAAGTGACAAAAGATATTTTTTTATAAATATTTTATTATTTTTACAACCTTTAATTCTTTTGTGAGAAGATAAATCACTTATATTTAAAATGGAGAAAGTAGCAAACAAAAAAAAGAGAAAAACTTACACAAACTAAACTATTACCTAATAAAGATGTTATCGTTGCGTCTTATTGAAGTCATACAACTTCTACAATGCTTCTATAAAGAAGACACTTAAATTCTTGTTCTTCTCCAATATTTTTATTCTATTCTATTCTATTCAAGAAAGTTGGACGCTGATTTTGGATTAGAATAAGAAAGAGGTAGTGGAGAAAAGCAAGCTGGACAAATTGGAAACCAGAAAAAACAAAAACGTAAACTATTTTGGTTTTCCATCGAGAAAGTTTCCAAACTGTCAGGCGACTATCAGCTCCCGCGGAGAATTGTTTAGAAGTCGTAAAGCACCTTACGCCATGCTTAGATAGGATTTGTGTCATTTAGATTAGGCCAAATTACCAGATCATACACTGACATAAGCGTTTGGTTTTATCCGTTTCAGTTCAACTGATGAAGAAAACTTGAATAGATTTGGAGTGTATTTCGATTGGGATCCGCTACGTAATTCAATATAAAATTTTCACTTGAGTCTCATTGTTTTCTCTCACAAAAAATTCTATCTTGAAACCCAAGGCAGAAAATCTCAAAACAAAACACTATCCAATCTCACCTTAGATATCGTGAAAGAAACTAACAACACAGAATTGGATAATTCTTAGAGGTATTGTGACTCCGTCAACATACCCAGCAAATGTAATCTTCTTATCTTTTTAATTGTAATTTTTTATGATTTATTTTTAAACAAGTAAATTTTTCTTTACTCTCACATTCTTTCTTTCTCTAAAATAAAAGGTCTTTGAAGATTTAAACTTTCACTGATGCACAAGAACATAATGACTGATGAGTCATGACGTGGATGGCATTTTGCTAGATTTGTTTCAAAGATTTTGCCAAAAATTTGAAAATTTTCTTTTCCTTTTCACATTGTGTGCAACTCCTAAACAAACATTGGAGAGTTGCCTGGATATGACCGGCTCGACCAAGACTATGAGTCTAACCCCCGGGTTGACCGGACAAGGTTGTTCCCGAACCTCAGATTTGACCGAAAGGAGGTTGTATTTATTTATTTATTCTTTTTGAAATAGACCATTTTTGACTAATTTTTATGAAATTTTAATGCACATTTACGAAATAAAAAGTGTAGAGAAGGAATCTTACTTATTTCACATAAATTAATAGTTTAATTTCTTACATTTGAATGGATTGGAAGAGAGAGAATAAAGTTCAAGAGATAACAACAGGTGAAAATGAGAAGGCTGAGAATTACAATTCAAAAAATTAGAAGTTGTTAGAATGTAATCCCTATACATAATACATAAACTAGAATACACAATTACTATTTTCTTTTCCTACAATTAACTAGAATATTTTAAGAAAATCGACATTCAATTTGGGCATTTTAAAAAGGAAAATGTAGATATTCAATTTAGATATCTTCAGGAGGAAATATAAATATTCAATTTCTAACGAAGGGAGTACAAAACTATTATATTGATGTGATATGATATATTTTACAGAAAAATTATTTTTAAATGAGAAGAAATCATAAAAATTTAAAATCTTGTGAAGAGATGAGTTCTAATTTGAATTGTAATCTCAGCCTAATAAAACTTACTGGATTACAATGACAATGGCTATTCGTCAACATATGTTTTTTTTATTCTTTTAATATATCAAGTGAGGGGATGTCGATCAAACTCAGGTCTTTTGATAGGTAATTAAAAAGTGTTTTACCAACTAAACTACTATCTTGATATAATAATAATAATAATAATAATAATAATAATAATAATAATAATAAAAATAATAATAATAATGCATTAGTTGCATCTGTAGCTTGTGGATTTAGATATGCCTAATAGAGTATATGAACTTTTGAATATGTCAAATATGTCCTTTCAACTTAACGGTTTAGTGTTCAATTAGGTCTGTGCCTCCAATTTTAAGGGTAAAAATGTCATACTACTTGGTCTGTCTCCAACCCATCTTGGATGGTTCGTATATTACTTGACCCAATGGTCCAAATCTAAAACTCGAATTTCAACAAAACAAAACCTCATCAAACCCTTAATTTCATCCCCTTCCATCCTTTGCCTTAAATTCCATAGTGCAACTCCAATCAAAATGAAGAAGCCACATTTTTCTACTGAATACCAAAACCCTAGACTACATAGAAGGCACAAAGGAGCGCACTTGAGATAGGCAAATTAGGTGACCATGAGATTATGATCAGCGAAGTCAAGAGACAAAGGGAATCCAACTTACAGTGAGTTTATCTCATAACTAGATATTTTAAGTCACATTTGCCTTGAAATGGGTGAGAATGCATGTAGTTTGCCATGCACAATTTTGAACATCCTGGCATAGTGTGGGTCACAATTGAAAATTTTTAATCTTATTTCTTTGTCAGTGCATCCTCATCAAGGCTTTTTGATGTCTTCTTGTCCCCCTGCCCACCTTGTGAAACTGTTTAAATTTTTCTTGAATTCATGTTAGATGTGTTGTATTTTTGTGTGCTCTGACTGTTGAGCTTCATTGTAATGTTTAGTTCAAAATATTGTTTCCTACAGAACTATTTTTAAATTATTGGCATGCACATGCATTTGATTGAATTGGTGCAAATATTTATGTTGTTTGACCACTTTGTTACAATAGCAGCTTTGGGGTCCATCAACTTTACTCTAAAAATTTACCATGGAGGTAAAATAGTTGTCAATGAAATGACAAAAGATATGAGGGTGGTAGTGTAGAATTTTTTGATGGCGATAACATGGTAGGTTTGGGTTAGCTGATTTGGAGTTGTGTTATAGCTTGTTGGGTTACAAAAGAGTCAATGAGTGTTGGTATGACTTAAATGGAGTAAGTGGGGCTATATATTTGATGCCAATGTTATCTGAAATAGATGTTTCACTTCTATCAAAGTCGAGATCTACATGTGGGACAACCGAGGTTCATGTGGTCCAACAGGATAGAAAAGGAAAATCTTTTTCCAAAGTAAATAGTACTAGTTATCCAAAAACAAAAGTTAGGTGGTCTAGCAATAATCAAAGGCAAAAAGTAGAAATTGAAAAAGGCACAAGGTAGATGCATGTGCTAGGACAAGAACACCTAGGAAGAGGCAAAGGATTGTCTAATATGATTAACACCTCCGCAGCACCTTGCAGTCATTGAGGAAGCAAAAGATACTAGATTACATGTGTAAGGAATTTTAGCTTCAACAAATTGGTTTGATAAATATGCAAATGTAGGAGCTGAAAGTGTGAGATTGCTCACATAGAACATGGAGCACATGTGGGAACTCTAGGGGCTGAAATTTGTATATCTGGAAAATCAATTGGTTTACTAGTCTATTAAGGATGGTCATTGTTTCCATGCCAGTGAAGAAATTGAGCAATCATCTATTGCTTTGTTTGTTGAGTCTGCATTTGAAATAAATGAGAAGGAAGCTAAGATATGAAGTTGCATCAATAACAAGCAAATGAGTTTCAAAGTGCAGCATCCTGATACTGTTTGTCATACTTCAATAGAAAGTCAGAAGACAACTAGAGAAGCTAGGTAGATCAATTAATCATTGCCAATTGAGGCATCTATTTAGTGTGATGATAAAGATGAATATGATTCAAATAATTTAAATAGTAAAAATTTATCAGAAAGTGAGGATGAAAGGCAACAAAAGAATAAGAAGGTTAGAATAGAATGGTTCATATCTAAAATTCATGTTGTGCTACCTAAATTTAAATGTGGATACCTACTTGAAAGTAAGGAGTAACTAGTTGAAGCAATAAGTTGGGCAAAAAAATCAAGATTGTTAAGAGTGACAAATATAGAATTTTAGCAAAATGTGATAGTAATATATGCACTTGGTTGATATATGTTTCAAAGTGTGAGAGGGCTAGTGATTAGTAGATAGAGATATCAGTTGAGGAGTATACACGTAGCAAAATTCATGATCCAGAGATTGTCCACCCCAAATACCTTGCAAAGACGTATATTGAATATTTTAGAAGTACCAAAAGGTGGATATTGCTGAATTTACAAGGAGGGTATACAGGGAGATCAACATAAACATTTCAAGGTACATTTTTTTTTTCAAAACTAAAAGGAGAGTCAAGAAGCTAATTGAAGGGAGAAATATAGACTAGTATGCTAGGTTCTGGAACTACATAAAGGAACTTATAAACTCAGATCAAACTAACACAAATATTATGAAGACTGAAGTGGATAGTAAGTGTAAAGTGTTTTCACAGATTTTATGTAGGGCTTGGAGCATTGAATGAGGTTTCTATAATGGTTGTAGAAATGTGATAGGATTGGGGTAGATCCCAACAATTGCTTGTTCTATATTTCAATTGCTTTATGTGAGATAGAAAATGCTAAGACATGCAGATGGTTTTTGGAGATTTTGATAAAAGAATTGTGCATTTCAGATGAAGAAATCTTACCGTTGATTTCAGATAGGTAGTAAGTATACTTCCAGCTTTTACCTTTTGCGACTTCTTGATTATATAATTCATGCTAATCTATCTTTTGTTGTTGTCTGTTGCTATAAGGCCTGGTCCAAGCAATCCAAGAGTTGTTGGTAAGAGCTGAACATTGGTTTGGTATTAGATACTTGTATAGTAATTTTAGAAAGTACTCCCTCCGTTTCAAAATATATGTCCTATTTCTCTTTTACATGAGAATTAAGCTTTTGGAAATTTTTTTAGAAAAAGTTTGATTGATGTCTAAAATACTCTTATTTAAAAATTCTTGGTTAGTGTATCAAATTCAAATTTAACATTGAGGATTGAGTTTTAAGGTGGTTAGTTGGAAAACTAATGGTTTTTGGAAAACAAAAGCATTCAAATAGTTGGTTGAAGGCATGGGTAAAATTGAAAAAAAAAAAAGCAATAAATGAAGCATTTATATAGAAAGAAGACTTATATTTTGAAACAAATGAAAGTAAAAAGTATGACATATATTTTGAAAAAGGAGGAGTAGTTTGTCGAATCTACATTGAAAATAGGTTGTGGGCATATGCTAGAGCTAGTAATGCTTATAGTTTTTTGGATAACATGGCTACACTAAAAGCCTTAGATGAAAATGCAAATGAATAGTTAGTTAAGAATACAAATCCAACACAATAGTCTAGGGTATACTTTAAAACATATACCAAATGTGACTTATTGTTCAATAACTTACATGAGAATTTCAATAGCATAATCTTAGCTGTAAGATCTAGACCAATACTTTCACTATTAGAGAGTATTAGGATATACTTAATGACCAGAAATCAGATAAAAAGAGAGTGTATAGAAAAATAGTAGGGTATGATGTGTCCAAGTGTTGGGAAGAATGTTGAGAAATTGAAAAATATATCAATATATTACATCCCAAGAGGTATTGGTTTAAAGATGTGCCAAGTTGAACATATGTTTGGGGAAAAATGTGCAATTGATTTGGGTAGCAAGACATGTTCGTGTAGGAAGTGGCAGATATGTGGGATACTGTGTCCATGCTATGAGTGCCACTGCATAACTACAATCCACTTTCATTCATCAACCTATCCAATAAACACTTAAGGAAAATACAAGTGATGCATCTTTCTGTGCATTCTATTCCTACAAAAGCCTAACTGATACAATAAGATTGTCACAAACACAAGTAAGATAGGACACCAAATTATAGAAATTTTGCAACATCGTCTTATCCCTTCCATCATCTTCATTTGCTCTAATTCAGTTCTCAATATTTGTAGAAAGCCAAGTATTACCTCAATTAATCTTTGACACATTGGTGGGTCAACCCATTCGAAGAATTCACATCCATTTGGCTACATTTTTTAAAAATAAATTTGCCACTTTTATGGATTCTAACATCCAAAAAACTGAGTCCTTTTGGAATCATATTTGAGTTACCTGATATCTTTCACACCTATTGAATGTTCTACATAGGTTGGCATTTGTCCAAGACACATGAGTGCTAGCTAACCTTTGTCAATAGTAGAAACTTGGAGATTTCACTCTTTTTGGAGATGTTTGTTCTCCTTGAAACTGAAGTGCTACTTGAGGCCATCTCTGTGATTGGCCTCCTCTCGGCCCAGGTTTGGTTTTTCTACTTCAAATAGGATTGGCTAGTTCTTGGTTTCTAGCAAAATCAAATTGGATTTCTCGGTAGGCTTGGGTTTTGAATGAGAATTGTAGAACAATTAAGGGTAGATGAAAAGGTAGTTATTATAAGTGATGGGCTGGAGGGAGACCAAGTAGTGTGACATTTTTACCCTCAAAATTTTAGGCACGAGCCTTTCAAGTGAAAAATCGCTACTTCATGCCACCGAATTCCACAGCTTTTAGGGTAGTTTTAGCACTCCAAAAATAAATTAAGGTATAGAACACATTCTTACTTGAAAAGGTATGGCCATCCAAGCTTCCCACTTGCTTTTATGGATTATTCCTTATTCTAAAATAACTAGTACCGTAAGAAGCCAATCATCACATTCCTTTCTCTAACAAAACCATGAATATTATGGACCATTACTAGCGAACCAAGCCAAATTGTGTAAAAATCTCTATTTATTGGCCAATTAGGTAGCTGGCATAAAAGGAATACTATTAAAGGCAAGAGTTATAAAACATTACTATTTGAGATCACACCTCTGCAAATACTAAACTATTGAAGAATTAGGATGCAAAACAAAGCCCAAGTGAATGGAGAGGATCTAAACCCAAAAATCCTTCGATACTAAGTTAATATTAAAGTTGAATGAATAATAAAGACAAAAAATAAGTATATTCATATGAGTCCATACTTGAGAGTTAAGGTAAGTAAATCATTCTTAGCAGTTACCTTATTGTTGGCCCAAATCCTACCAGGAATAAGTCTTATTGCTAAGTTTTCCTGGTGATGAGCCAATTTTTAACTCTATTCATGGTTTATACGATGAGACTCAATCCTCTTAGTTAATTAATCTTTTACTTCCCTGCCAGTACTTTTAGGAAGGGCCCTAGAAAATTCTTCCCCCATTATGCAAATGGTATGGATTTCCTAAAGATTGATATTTTGTGGCTGCCACGTCAATGTAATTGGCATTTCACGCAATGTTCCACTAAATTCTTCACGTCTTCTCCATACTTGGCCAAAAGTGTCTGTATCTCATGAATTTCTCACGAAGTGTAATTTCCATCCTCCGGGCTAACACACTTCATCATAGGCTACAACTAAGAGCTTTGTATAGTGTCCCATTGATGATCGCATACCTAGAAGTGGTGGTTTTTGTTTTGTTGGCCAAATCTTTATCTTCGGGTAAGGTCCCGAAGTGATTGGGTCATCCAACTACTTTCTTGGCTAAGACTCATTATTTCTTCTTCAATACTCTTTTGCCTCAGTAGTTCTATCTAAGTGCCAGATATGGGTTCTTTTTTGGCTAATTTTGACAACACATCAACTCTACCATTATGGTGTCTTTCAATTTTCTCAAATTTTATAAACTGAAATCTTCCTATTAATCATTGAACAACCTACAGATACTTCCTCATAGTTTCTTCCCTAGCTTCATATATGTTGGTTACTTGCCCAAAATTATCTAGGAATCACCTTGGACAACTAAAGGTTGGACTATGAGGTGTATTGCTAATTTGAGTCCTGCAATTAGAGCTTCGTATTTTGTTTTATTATTCCTTACATTAACATTGTAGTTTAAGACATATACAAATTCCTTGCCGTTTGGATTTTTGAGGATTATCCTTGCACTGTTTGTGCAAGAGGAAGCCGATCCAACTACATACCACGTCCACCAAAGATCCCAATTAGGCTCTATATGTTGTTGTGTTACTGGTTATTCTTTCGCTTTGATTGTGCACTCTACTACAAAATCTGCCAATATTTGTCCCTGAATGGTCTATGGGAGCATAGTCAATATGGTATTTGCTTAATTCTAAAGTCCACCTAAGCATCCTGTCTGACATATCTGGCTAATACATGGCTTGCTTGATTAGTGGTTAGTAAGCACCTCAATAGGATGGCAGTAGAAGTAAGGTTGTAACTTTCGGTCGTCATGACAATCACAAAAATACATTTTCCAAGGTAGCGTATCGTTCTTCCTCACCATAGAGAACACAACTCACATAATAGATAAGTTTCATATTATCGTCTCTTTCAACATATAGCACGAGCGTACCATTTCATCCGATATCATCATATAGACTTATAAAGTTTCAGTGTCTTGAGGTACTAAAAGATGTTGTTGACCCAAATACTATTTTAATTGATCGAAGGGTTGTTGGTAATTTTCATTCCATTCGAATTTGCCTTCGTTAGGCAGAATATGGTAGAAATGAGCTCATTTTTCTCATGCTTTGGCTAGAAAATGCTCTACTGTTGCCATTCTTCCTATCAAACACTGCACAATTTTAATTATTTGTGGGGGTTCCATGTATGCTAGTGCCGTAGTTTATCAGGATTTTTTCAATCCCCTTGTAGGATACTAAAAACTTTAGAAATTTGCCTGATCGAACTCCAAAAGTGCACTTTTGGGGATTTAGCTTTATTTCCACATGTTGTAAAGCTACCAATGTTTCCTTAATGTCGTCTACCAAATTAGGCATCTTCTTTGACTTAATGATGATCTCATCAACAAAGACTTCCATGTTCCAACCAATTTAGTGAGTGAATACCGTGTTAACCATCTCTTGAAATTCTACACCTGTATTTTTTAGTCCAAAGGGCATCTAGATGTAACAGAAGATGCGGCTATCTATCAAGAAGGACGTTTTATCCGTGTCTTCTTCAGCCATCGGTATTTGATGATAACCCTTGTAGGCATCCAAGAAGCACAATATCTTATGTTCTACAGTTGCATCAACCAATTGATCGATACTAGGAAAGGGGTAAGGCTTCTTTTGTATGGCTTTGTTTAGATTGGTGGAGTAGATACACATGCACCATCCTTTATTTGCTTTCAGGATGACCACTAGGTTGGCCAACCATGAGAGAAAATGTACCCGTTTGATTATGCCAACTTGTAACAGGTCGTTTGCCTCATGGCATATAACTTCATGCCCCTGCTTAGCAAAAACTCGATCTTCTAGAATACAGGTTGAGTTTCGAATTTGATTCCAATCGATGTTCTGTGATTGTTCGGGATACCATACTGAGATTGCTGTTGTCCCAACTGAATACATCTCGATGCTCGGTTGTCGACTAATATTATTGGTTGTTGACTAATATTCTCGGTAACTCTTTTTATTTTTATTTGGTGCTCGGGTCTGGAAGAATCGATACAATATTGCTCAAATTCTCCCTCTGGTTTGATTCTCGCTAAATGCTTCTCAACTTCTATGACTCACAACTTGTAATCCTTATCCTCAAATTCTTGAATCTCAGTCGAATAACATTCCTATGCCTCGCTTTTCTCTCCCTTCAACATATAGTAATCTTATCCCGTGGGAATTTCTAGAGTTAGATTTGCTGTGAAAATTCGAGCATTGAACTTATTTTGCATAGATCTTCCTAGTAATATGTTGTAAGCAAAGGTGATAGATACGACTAGAAACTTGACCATCTTGATTGTACTTTTAATGTGCATAGGAAAATCAACTGAGCGTATAGATTTTATGCTTTTTCCTGTAAACTCATACAAGGGTAATTCTTTAGGGATAAATATGTCTGCTAATAAGCCCATCTTAGAGAAGATGTTTTTCAACTAGATGTTAGTTGAGCTTCTTGTGTCTACTAGGATCCTCCTAATTGTCCAGTTGGCTATGTCCAAAGAGACTACTAGAGGTCGATCATCTATAATTTTTTGCCTTCTGGCCTGGAGTTCTCCCATCACTATGTTAATGATTCTAGTCTCAGGCTTCTATTCTCATATAGCTCCTATGTCAACTCACATCTTATCTCGTCAATTTGCACATGCTGTGATGAAATATTTAAGATGTCCCCTCCTAATGGCATCTTCAATTTCTTTTTAATGTCATTACAATTTTCCGTGTCATGGCTGTGATCTTTGTGAAACAAAAATAACGATTTTGGCTTCTTTTATCAGGAGGAGTGAACATTTTTTGTGGTAGCCCTAAGATGCCCAAAGACTCTACCTGCTACAAGATCTCGATTCGAGTTGCTTTTTGTGGAATGTACTCTTGAAACTACATATGTATATCTCCATGATTACCTCTGCATGGCTCGGTAAATCAAACAGGTACCCAACTACTCACACTTTTTGAACATCAAGTTTTACTCGCTTTCTTTGATCTTCTTTCTTTTCTCATTCTTGTTCTTCTATTTCTCAATCAAGCTTTTTTTCCTTATGGATGATTTCATCCCCTTGGATAAAATGTTCCACATAATCTTGAAGTTTGGCGACCATTTTTGGATTTACTTATTATGAGCTTGCGAACCAGCGATGGGGTCCTCAGCCCATGGATGTATACTTTGACATACATCTCATCTTGAAGATCCCTAACATCCAGTGCTCGTCAGGTAAACTGAGTCGTATAATTGGTAATTGTTTCTGCAGGCTTCTGCCAAATGTGTAACACATCATCAATGGTTTCCTATCTTGCAATGTTGATAGAAAAGTGCATTAAGAATGCTTTGCCCTATTGATGAAAAGTGGATATGCTTCACGGCTTAAGCTAGGAGAACAATTGCAAAGCTTGTGCCTTTAACGAACTTAGGAATATCCAACATAAGGCAGTGCCAGAAGCATCTCTTTGTAGCATAAGGGACATGAATTTTTCCAGATGTTCCCTTGGATCTCTGGTGCCGTTACACTTATCGAACTTAATGTTATAGAACCGTGCATCTAAAGTAACATGTTAGAATTCTTCACATAAAAGATTGTGTTGGATAAAGTTCAAATTTCCCAAATTGCCTTGTCGTATGTTGTTCATAACCTCCATCATAGCTATCTGAGCCTTTTGTTCTCAACTGTCAGGGAAATCTAGTGTGAGTATCTCACATTGTGAAGGGTCACCATTAGTTTCTTTTCTTATATTAGGACCTCTGCCCTTCTCGTTGAAGTCACGGGCGTGATGTGGTATAAATTGTGCAAAATGCAAAACCATGTGGCATGTATCTTGGTCAGAGGTATAAAGACCCTGTGGAGGCCAGGAGTTAACAGATTGAATCCAGGCCTACACAACACTTAATTGTTCAGCGTAATTGGGAGCAGTGGCATTCTAACCAGAATATCAAGAGAACTAGTAGGATTATGTAAAGGTTGCACACCCTCCAAAGAAATAAGGAGATCTTGATCAATTATGTACTGACGTTGATCTACACGAAGATGATTCGGAGATTTACAGGAAACAGTATATTAAGGATTCATAAGGATAGTGAAAAAATGTGTGTATGGTTTAAACACGGTGGCGCCATTGTTAAAGGTCGAACATCCGTAAATACTAAATTGCTGGAAGGCTTAAGCTGCAAACAAAGTCCAAGTGAATAGAGGGGATCTAACCCCAAAACCTTCCAATGCTTAAGTTAATATTGTAGTTGAATGAATAATAAATGCAGAAAACAAGTTTATTTATAGGAGTCTATACCCTAGAGTTTATATGAGTAAATTCTTTTTAGGAATTACCTTATTGTTGGCCCAAATCCAATCGGGAATGGGTCTCATTGCTGAGTTTTCCTGGTGACGGGTCAATTCTTGATTGTATTCGTGATCCTTGTGATGATGCCCAACTCCATCAATCACTGATCCATTAGACCTTCCCACAAACCCTATGTCAAGGACACACCATTACACCATCGTGTAAAAGAAACCCCTCTAGGTTGTTTTTGCGAGGGATATGGTGACCATGCTTAGAAATTAGTTTCTATTGAATAGTTATAAGGCCATTGATGGAAAAGAGCCTAAGTGGAGATTGCATTTGGACAGGGCATTACCATACAAAATGTTGACCATGTGATTATCCATGGAATTATAATTCATAACTGTAAGACGTGGGAAGTTCGAAATTGGTCATATTAGCCATTGCTCTGGCTGAGACAGGGATGCCATCAATATTCTTCCTTCATCTCATGTACAGGTTGACTATTGTTATCTTTTGCTTTATATCGAGGGTCTAATTGATTGAATCTATGATTTCACTGGCATTACCATTTTTGAAAAACTATTTCGCCATACACAGTAAGGAAAAATTCACCTAACACAGTTTTTCTTCATAATCAGTTGTGTTTTGCTACAATAAATGTCTTAGTAGAATTTCATTGGTATGTTATGTTATTTAGAAAAAATGATAAAAATGCAAAAGATAAAGCAAATAAAGTTACAATAGCATCCTACCGTTTTAACCCTTGCCTTGTTTAAAGGACGTCAAGGTTTTTGCAAATTTAAGGATTTCAATATCATGGCTATTAAAATTTTCTTTCATCAACCTTTGATGCATACAGATTGATCAATATATACATGGTCATGCTAGGCTATGCGCATGTGGCAAACAACAAGTACGATGTGTGGTAGGTATCTGTAACATTTAAAATTTTAACTCCGACTATTTCCAGTAAAGGAAACTACTTCCCTGTTAGCAACGCAAAAGAAGTAAAACCATAATCTTAAAAGTTTCTTTTTTGATACATTCGTTGATACCATTGACATTTATAAGTCTTCGACTTACAATGTAACAATGTTGAACATACTCCTTCGACAGTTTATAAATCAATTTAGTGAAAAGAGTCGGATAAAGAAAAAATATATATATTTTGGGAGATAAACAGAGCTCGCTGTATTTAATCTGGAAGTTGAAGCTGAGATTAGGTTTCTATAGGCATAAAGGATACAAAGTAGGTCACATACTTCATAAGATATGGTGGTGAACCAAGTTAAGTTGGATAACCAATCTCCGCGGTTGACGATTCTGTCATTAGCTCCAGAAAGAATGCTATTGGAGGAAAGAACAGTATAATGTATATTGTCACTGATCCCTCAGGCCATCCCATGAACTCCAAACTAGGGTCAATCTACTATACTGCAGTGCAGAAGAAACTCTCTAATTTTATTTTTCATATGATTTTGTAATCATGCTCAAGAATGAACCTATGTCGAATAGTTATAAGAGCAAAAAATAGGTTGATCTACATTTGACTCAACATCATAGGTATTAAGGTTTTCTTTCATCAACCTGTGACTCATATAGATTGACCAATGCATGCAGGGTTAGGCTAGCTACCGACATATTGCAAAGAAATAGGTACGATGCATGGATGATATATGCAACAGGTAGAACTGAACGAAATTGCCATTAGCATTCTTTAGTTTACTACTTACAGTGTAATAAGTTGAACATACTCCCTTTATAGGTTACAAAGTGATTGCCTGAAAAGTATTAGATGAAGTGGAAATGGAGGTCTTTGAGAGATAATTTTGAACTGGGCTTACTTTGATTTAATTTTAAAATAGAAGTTGACAGTAGGGTACAACAGATCTCCTAATGCTGTAAATATAAATCGTCTTGAACTTATACATAAGAATTAAGCATTTCAAAAATAAGGAAACTTATAATTTAAGGTGCCTTGTATACCTTTAGTATATTTTATATTTATTAACCAAGAAAGAAAGAGATGAACAATTTTAAAAAATATATAATATTACTCATTGAAATATGAAGAACAATTTATATTTTGACAAATAGATTTAGTTCTAATACGATCTTATTTTGAAAAGAAGAAAGTAGTGTCTCCCTGTTTTTATTTACTTCCTCTATCCTCGATGGAATATTCACTTTTGACTTAACAAAAAATTGAAGAGAATAGTTTAATCATATATATGTTATAATAGTAACATTATCAATTAAAGAGGGTGGCGATACATTTTATCTATTGATGAAACTTGAATCCCATAGATGAAGAAGGTTCATCATGAGAGTTTACAGATAAAATATATTTATTTTAATAAAATAAAATTTATTTTAATTTCTAACAAATTAAAATGGAAATGTGAATTCAATTTTTAATCAATTTAAATTCCCTATAACATTCTTCGTAACATTCCTTAAAACTTTTCTATTAGGTTTCGTTTGATTAGCAGGAAAGGAAAGTTGCACTATGAATATGATTACTTAGAATTTAAATCCAATAAATGTAAATTCACAAAGATTCCTTTATCTTGTTTGGAATATTAAGGAATGTTAAGTAGGAAAATAATAAAATTTCTTTTAAAATGTTTGGTTCAATAAAATCCAACCGAGTAAGAAATTTATATTTTTATCAAAATACCAAAAGTACACTGGGTACATATGATATAAAGCTTTAATTAGTCAATCACATCATAAATATTAATTATCATTTTTAATTTTGAAAACTCTATTATATTAGATTTTATAGTATATTTTACATATGGTTAGTAACTTCATGAATCTGTTGGTGGTGAGGCTCTTACCCCAACTCTTAGTGAGCCCATGGATATAATGATAGCTTTGTAAAGGGTTTTAAGAATATCTTTCCTTATGGTAGTCTTGGTTGAGGCCTTCACGGAGGTGCAACGGTCATTGAGATGCATGTTGCATAGCTAAACTATAGTCCACATTAGTATAAATTACTATATTTCAAAAACTAGTCACTAACAATTAAATACATTTTAATTAAAAAAATATGTCTTATAGTATGATAACATACTATAATCAACACTATCGTTTCAATGTTTGAAACTGATATAGAAAAAATTCATACTTGGTAAGAAAAAGTTAAAAATATAACTTCTACTTAAGAAGCTCTCTCAAAAATTGTTCTTTCTCAAAGTCTTCAGTAGTAAAAAATAAATCTAACAAATTTGCATCCTTGATAAGTATCATTCCAACTTTGTGTCTTTTTGATAATGATAAACCTGTAATCTTCCAAAGATCATCATTGAGCTTGTGTCTATTCTGAAGTTTTGTTGATAAGAAGCTGCAATAGTTTCTGCCATTTTAGAAATTGTAGAGGTGGAGAGGATGAGAAGAGACATAGAAAAGTTATCAAAGAGAAAAGAGGCGAGCCGTGAATAGACGGAGAAAAGAGAGAAGCAAGAAGAGGATAAAAAGAGGTTAATTGAGTATTTTTTTATTTTATGTGTGTTTAAATTTTCAAGAAAAATAATCAGAATATCATATCAATCTATGTATTCTTTTTCTTGATACTTTGCAAATACTTTCATTAATTCAAAGAATCATAATCCTTTTCAAAAATAAAAATAAATTACCAAATATTAAAATTTAATAAATAGAAATCATATTATTTTTTTAAGTATAAAATCTTCAGCAATCAAATGAGGCCTTATAGATTTGTGATTCTTGAATTTCAAACAATAAAAGATAAATTTTAAATTTTAAAAGATAAAAATTAAACAAAAATTTTCTATTATAGAAATATTAGAATGGATGGGAAAGTGGTTTTGGACCGGAAGAGTATTTTGCGGCGGAAAAAGACTCAAGACGAGGATAGGACTAGGGGTGTTCACAATTCGGATCAAACCGAAAATCCGAACCGAACCGAATCGAATTTTTCGGTTCGGTTCGGTTTTTATAATTTTTTGGTTCGGTTCGGTTCGGTTTTTAAATTTTTAAAAAATTCGGTTCGATTTTCGGTTTAGGTGACCAAACCGAAAACCGAACCGAAAAACCGAATTTTTTTTAAAAAAAACAAAGAACGCATTATGGTAATGCGTTCTTGTATTTTTTTTTTTAAAAAATAATATAAGAACGCATTATGGTAATGCGTTCTTGTATTATTATTTTTTTAAAAATACAAGAACGCATTACCATAATGCGTTCTTTGTTTTTTTTTCACAATTTCAGTTTTTCGGTTCGGTTTTCGGTTTTACCCTAAACCGAACCGAAAAATCGAATAGTAAAACCGAAAAAATTACGGTTTGGTTTGGTTTTTAAAAAAATTAAAAAAATCGAACCGAAAATCGAATAGTAAAACCGAAAACCGAACCGTAATCCGTTTGAACACCCCTCGATAGGACTCGCGTCGTCTAATTATTTCGGCTTGCATTGGTTGTTCGCAAGGCCAGGCCACTTCCTCAACAAAAAAAAAATAATAATAAATAAAAATTAAAAATTAACGGAGGCCTGGCCACCATCATGATGACAAGATCTTGACGTCATCAAATCATTGGTCCAACGAGGAACTCCGGGTCCCACATTGATTTCTCGCACGCCTACAATAGTTTCCTTCTTCCAGGCCAGAGCCCAACCAGGCAACCACCTCTTGTGGATTCAATGCCGCCGCACATTCTCGAAGTCGTTGCGGATTCAGACATCGCTATATATATCTCGAGAATTTAGAGTTTGAAGAACGGAAAATTCTTGGATTTTTGCTTCGTATATTATATGATAGCTTCATCTAGACAGTTACTCTTGAATTTGCAAACATCCGTTCTTGGAAAGAACAGAGAGAGCAAGAGGGTCATTTCTTGTTTTGTCAGGAAAATCATGTCTGAATCAGGTCAGAGTTCCGGTTTTGATAATCCTAGAATGGTTGTGAAAAAGGTCTTGGCGAAACCTCAAAGTGAAGGTGATGGTGCGGTCGTTAGGAGAAGTATTGGAAGGTGTTGTCTTGATGGGTTCTCTTTTTGAGTGTCAATGGTTTTGCGGTTCTTCTTTCTTGATTTTCTTTTCATCTGGAATATGCAATGTGTAATGTCAATCTGCTATGAAGAAAAAAATTATGGGATTTTAGTTCCCAGCCTGTTTTTTATGCTTTTTTCAGTTGCATGTGTGTTCTTGTGTTTCAGATTTTCAGTTCATGATCAGTAGATTTAATATTACTCCAGAATTGGGTTTTTCTGAATTTTGATTTTGGGTGATTTGATGTTCAGACCTGAACTGAAGTACATCGATCCTTTCCTCATGTTGGATGAATTTGCAGGTACCATAAATGTTCTACTTGCATAAGCTTTTATGTTGGCATGTGAAAGTTTGATTTAGCAGTCATGATTTGTATGAATTGAAGGAATGAACTACCGTGACTTGTTTGATAAAAGTCCTCTGTAGCAATCCTGTTGTCGCTTTGCTGGGATTTTGAGCAGCATTCTTGGTCTATTTTCACACTCCGGAAATTATTCTTGATTTTCTGTCCAATAAACTTATCTTGCATTTTATATTGTTTCTCAAATGAACTTAAGCTGTCAGTCTTCACTCTTTCTCTATACAGTTCATTAATCCCTTGTTCTATTTGTCATTACAGTTTCACCACCTGCTGGATTTCCTGATCATCCACACAGAGGTTTATTTCAATCTCTTGTTCTGTTTCAATGATCACTTGGAATTCTTTTCTGCAACAATCATCTTATTTCCTACTTGCTGGTTTACAGGTTTTGAGACAGTTACATACATGTTACAGGTATGTAGCATCCACAAATTTTATTGCCACTTGCTTTGACGTTTGTTCTGCAAATTGAACTTAGTGGCTTTTGTTTCAGGGAGCCTTTACGCATCAAGATTTTGCTGGTCACAGGGGAACCATTCACACTGGGGATGTGCAGGTACGATGCTCATTCTTGTGTGGTCATCTGCTCATATTTGAAGCAGAAAATTCTTGTCTGTTATTGCTAAGAACCTTGCTATTCATTTTTGTCTGGGTTGATGCAGTGGATGACAGCAGGAAGAGGTATAATCCACTCAGAAATGCCTGCTGGAGAAGGTACTCATAAGGGTTTGCAACTTTGGATAAACCTTGCAGCCAAAGATAAAATGTAAGATTCTATTCCGTAGCTCCTTTTCTAGAAGATCAGAAGCACCGCCACCTATTAGTCCTTTCTAGAAGCTAAGGTTAAGCAGTATTTTGTTGATATGCACATCCACCAACGGACAAGAGATGGAATTGTAGCATTCATTATCTACTTTTTGATTGAGACATGACCAAAAGCTTCTAGGAACTATGTTTTAACAGCGAGTTCTAGAAGAGCACTATCCAAAACAGTTAGGCTCGGCGTCAAATCCATTGACATCTTTATATCTTCCTCTAATTAAGATCTACATACTACTGCAGGATTGAACCACGGTATCAAGAATTGCTTAGTGGGGACATCCCTGGAGCAGAACATGATGGGGTTGAGGTTAAAGTCATAGCAGGAGAAGCAATGGGAGTGCATTCTCCGGTTTATACGCGAACACCTACAATGTTCTTGGATTTCACCCTAAAACCGAAAGCTCAATATCACCAAAGCATTCCAGAATCTTGGAATGCCTTTGTGTACATCATTGAAGGAGAAGGCGTCTTCGGGGTACCAAATTCAGCACCTATATCTGCTCACCATACACTGCTTTTGGGCCCTGGAGATGGTCTTAGTGTATGGAACAAGTCCTCCAACCCACTGAGATTTGTTTTGATAGGAGGGCATCCACTTAATGAACCAGTAGTGCAGTATGGTCCATTTGTGATGAATTCACAAGCTGAAATTGATCAAACTATTGAGGATTATCACTACTGCAAGAATGGATTTGAGATGGCAAGATATTGGAGATCTCAATGAGGTGGGGCAAATCTTCAACACCATAAAAGTATATTCCAACCCCACATCTAGAATTTAAGCGGAAATAAAGATACAAATCTTTATCTATCACTATCTTTCTTTATCACCACCAGTACACAACAATCATGGAAACTCAAAAGACTTACTCATTCCAGCAAAAGCTTCTAGAAACCCTGAAAATTAAGGTACAGCTATTGTATGTGAATCTTTCGTTTGGATTTCTGTATTGATGGAACCTTTATCATGTATTTATAGGTCATGATTTCATAATTTATTATTATTATTATTAGCAGTTATTATTATTTTTATCCACTTCATCATTTCTCTTCTTTCTTTCTTTTTTATGCAAAATTGAAAATCAGTAAATCTCGAATATAAATGTAACACCCAATTAAAGAACTTGAGGAAATTCTCTAACTCGTTTTTATCTTATCTGTCTAAAAGCGTGAAATGATGTGGGTATGGTGGTGGGGTTGGCTTTTCTTGTGCGTTGAGTTCTCCATTATATATAGCCGACGCCCCACCTAAAATGTTATTGCTAGAACCACTTGGTTGCAAGAGAAAATGAGTTGATTTATGTGGCAAAATTTTGATTTGGCAATCAATGGGGATCTCTAGCTAATGCAGCTATTGGTCAATTGTTGGAGTGTAGATCTAGCGTTTGCATTTTTCCACTTTTCATATTGACATTGTGGTCCTCTATGGGCAACTCTCCAAGAGGCCAACTATCTTATGAGGTTTCATCTTATAACTAATCTCTTCTCTGTTTTCAAAATTTCAATTCCAAAAGGCTCATTTTGGATAGTTTGTGATCCACCAAAGCATTTGACTTGCACAAAAGAATGCATTTCCATGGAAAAGTGATACCAAAATCTTCCAACACTAATGAATATAACACACTAATATCCCCATAAAGCAGAAGACAGAATTTATAGAAAAACTTTTATGAAACGAAAGCATATGCAATATTCAATTTTGATAAAGCTTTAAACTATATATATTGAAGATAATCTTTTAGAATGATTTGATGAGAGATATTAACCAGAGGAAAACTTTTTGTAAATTATTTTTGAGGAAATAACTTTGCATTAAAGTGAATACAATATACTAGAAAAACATATTAATTACAAAAGCATACCAATTCGAATTATATAGCTTCGTCAAGATAGACACAGCATATCAAGCTGGTTCAGGTAAAATAGACTTGCGTGAGTGATACGCATGAGTTATTTATGCAAAAGAAAAAAGGAAGAACAAAGCTGATTCCTGGCTATTTCAGCAAGGAGGAAACCGCTGCACTAAATTTCAAGTAACATTTTTGGTAATTTTGCATATGAACAAGTTTCGTCCCGACAGAAATACAATTTGATCTTATTTTTTCTCTTATAAAAAATTTACTTTTACAAAACTCAAAATATGAAATTTCAAATCTAAACATAATCTATATAATTAGATTTGGAATTTCTCAGAAAAGAGAAAGAAATTGTCTACTGGTAGTACTAATTTATGGTGTTACAGAAATTTCAGACCTTTGTTTCATCATTCAAACATTTCTCTTGCATTTGCACGAGCTTTGGGGCATCCAAGAAATTGGTGGTGATTTGAGTTTAGTAGGGAGTTGGCACTGAGTTGATTGCGACGCAGACCAGAGAGGATTGACTTTTGTTTCAGGGCTCTAGTACAAGCGGCGTGAGAGAAGATCCCTTTGCCAGCTTGCTGTAAATTGGATGTAATTGGCATTGAAAATGTGGTCGGATGGTGGTTAAGCAGGTGAAAATTACTATAAAGGGTCGGTATTGAAGCAAATCTCGAGTGGAGGAACTTGCTTTCAATTTCAAGAATGGGATTTGAAATTTATTTTTTTATTTTTGGGATAAAAACCAAAATAAACAAAGCCAACGGATATGAAATTGAACTTAATACTTATCACCAGATTAAAATATGAAATTGAACTTAAGACTTATCACCAAATTAACCAAATTAAGTGTTTTTCTTAAGTTATCACATTATTATATTACTTTCTCTATTCTATTTTTTTTATAATATTTAATCAGACACAAAATTTTATATAAAATTTTAAATTATATTATAATAGTAATATAATATAATAACAATCTAAAAATATATGAATCACTGAATACTTTACGTTAAATATAAATATATAAAAATAATATATAATATAATTAATAATTTATTAATAGT
This sequence comes from Rauvolfia tetraphylla, assembly GCA_030512225.1. NCBI lineage: Eukaryota > Viridiplantae > Streptophyta > Magnoliopsida > Gentianales > Apocynaceae > Rauvolfia > Rauvolfia tetraphylla. The sequence goes on from JAJQKT010000053.1 coordinate 3,046,967, forward strand.
ATATAATATATTAAAGTATTTCTTTTCATAAAAAGTATTAAATATTTTATAGTATCTAGATATGATAAGAAAGTCATTAGAAATAGAGCAATGATGTAATATTTTCACATTAGCATATATTATCTTATGTAGATAAAACTTTACGTGAGATGGGATTTTAATCCAATGTTTTATGAATATTTGTTTTTGCAAGAAAAATGTTTTCTTCCAGAAAGAAGTCTGAATAGGAAAAATGTTAAAGAATGATGTCATAAAGTTGGTGAGAAAAGGTTTGCACGCACTTTAATTTCCATTTTGAAAAAAGATTTTTTGAAAGAATCTCATCATAAAGTAATATATGTTTCTCTGTTTCTCCACAAAGTAATTGTGATCAAGTGGAAAGGAGGTTATGATTTCTATTTGTCTAATTTTTTCTTAAGTTAGTAGATGAGTTTCAACATAGTCATGAACATGTAAAATTACGAAAGTAGCCAACTCTTACTTTCATTTTTCCTTTCTTTTTTTTTTTCATTCTTATCCTCAAAGCTGGTAGTATTATTTATTTCTTTTCTTTTTTGAATCTTCGAAAAGAAAAACAAGAAAAAAGCTGGGAGGTCAACGTCCTATGGCATGCTAGGAAATTATAGAAGTAAGGCCTACCCAAAGCAAAAGAAACCATCTCAAATTCTATCATTGCTATCACAAGTCCACACTAAGAATTAGATAAAGTAATATATTTAACGAGAATTTTTGCCATCCACCATCAGCCCATATGCTAACAAACTTTTTCCTTTTAGGGGCTATTTGATATAACTAAAACTTGAAAAGTGAATTTTAAATCTATTCTAAATTTTGAAATTTAAATTTGAAATTTGTGTTTTCTTTTTCTTGAAAATTTTTTAAAAGAAAAACTTTTTAGTTCAAACCTCTTAGTTGTTACTTTTAGAAATATTACATTGGCAAAACTAAAATTTTAAAATATCTATTGCCTATGAAGAATTAATATTGATTTTATTCAATCATCATTTTAGAATACAAACTAAGGTTTAATAACTTCATGATCTATACTATTATAAAAGTATAGATAGGGGATATGACGATTTAAACTTCATATGTTTCTTTATTTTTTAGATGGTCTAAAATACCCTTAGAGTTTGAGTAGCCACTATTATATTAGTTAGTTAATTAATTAATAACTATACATAATTAAATAAGATCTATTTGAGAGTTACATAGTTAAAGAATCACAAATAAAAAAAATAAAAATTACACATAAAAAATTAATAGAAAGTTTCTTAATTACTAAACAAAAAGTATATTAACTAACCCACTAAAGTTACAAATTTTTTAACCCCAAACTATGATGTAATGGGATGTAAAAATGGACTATCTAAACTCCATAAAAATTCCTCAAAAGAAACCTCTATAAAATAACTAAGATCAAGAGTAAATAATAGTAAAAGAATATTACTAAAATGTAGAGATATTTCTTGGTTTCAAAGACGAAAACCAGCGCAAGGCTTGTGCTTTTAGGGAACTAGGAACCATTTGGCATAAGGCCATTTCAGAGGCTTCCTCTTCAACATAAGGGGCATGAATGTTTCCAAATGCTCCCTAGTGTCTCCCGTACCATCATATTTGTCAAATTTTAAATTGTAAAATCGGACATCTAGAGCATCTCACTGAAATTCTTCACACAAAGGATTGTGTTGGATAAAATTTCAACTACCAAAATTTCTCTGCCGTGCCTTATTGATGACTTCTATCGTAGTCCTCCCGTGCCTACAGATTACATTGAGTGTTTCTTTCTAAGACCTCTTGCCGATCTTGAGTATGAGTCTCCTGTGGTGGTGGTCTAAATTGTGTGGAAGTAGAAGCGATATGTCGAGTTGCCTACTTGTGGGTTTGGATTCCCAGGTATAAGAAATTAATGGATTGAATCCAAATTTGCAAGGCATGCAAATGCTCCAATGTGATGGGAAGTGGTGGTTTAGTTATTTAAATTTGTAGGAAATTAGCTCTTTTAGTAAGAAGCAAGCAACCCTATCTCTAGCGATTAGGTGAGTTTACAAATTGAGATTGACTATACATTTAGTGACATCAATATTTATAAATAAAAATATTTGTTATTCACAACTGTGAATATATATATTATTTTAAAAATTACTTATTATGTGTAGAACTTTGATTAATACCACACATGTGCATTTATTTTTATAATTTTGAAAAGCATGGGCACACATGTAAATTCACTAAGCTTTCTATCTCATACATGTTTTAATAGTTATTTTAGATGGAATGAACTACGATATCGAGGTGTGATCTTGCTGTTAACTGTGACATTAACTCGTGGGAGAACTTTATCTATGTATATAGTATGTGTTGTTGTAAAGTCTTATATCTTTTGTTCTTTTTTACTAGCTTAAGAGAGAAGATTAAAGATCTACCTGTATATATATATAACTTTTGTTATTATGCACTTTGGTTATATTATATTTTATATGTTTTATTCTTTATTTTTTAATTTTATCCGGACACACTTCAAACTTGCATTTGTCAGTGTCTAGAGGCACGCTGATACCTTACTCAGTCATAGTGAAGTGGTTGGGGGTATGACATATTATACAAATTTTTTTTATTTTTTTATTTTTTTGCTAAACAGATGTACAAATTTTATGATATTTATAGCTTATATTATGCGTTGAATATTAAAGTTCAATTAAAATTTCCAAAGTCTATTCTTTAGGCATGGACTCTCTCTCACTAAGCACTTTCTCCCCCTTCTCTCTAACCCTCTTTGAGCGCGCGTCATTTTTTGCTTTTTATATTTCACTAGATCTGGTTATAGGCATTGACCGAAGATCGGATCTTGGTCGAACCCCTTCTCTCTGGCCAAATCTGGCCACCGAACTTGGCTGGCAACCGGATCTTGGCTGGATCCTTGTCCTTTTTGCATGTTACTATTCCCTATTTTGACTACAAATTATGGTAGATCTTTTTCTATGCAACTTTTATTAAGATCCACGTAGCATAAATGTGATCTTTTGCAGCCAGCTCTTGCTGTTTCTCTCCTTCACTTCGGAGGAATCTATCTAGCCGGATTCGATTTGGGCCCTCTTTTGGCGTTTTGAAATCATGTGTATTTGAAATCATATCAAGATTCTTATATGTCCTCTAAGAATAGATTTCCATGAAGAAAGTAAGTTCACTCCAGCAGATTGGACCTCTTACCTACGGCAAACTCATTACCGTTTTCAGCATTGACGGTGGAGGAATTAGAGGCATCATTCGGACAACCATCTTCGCTTTTTGGACTCCAATTGCAGGTATTGATTCAATCTCCTCCTTGCTGATTATGTATGAATATGTGAACACTGACCTAAACGCTAGGCATTGTTCTAATATCAATAGTCGGTAACTTTCTCCGATATGATTTCTTCCTATTAAAAACTCAAACATATTAAAGTCGTATTCATGATGCAATTAACTGAATTTTGATTCTTACTTCTTCAACTCGACTAATGATGTTAGTACTTCAACTCAACAATTGCCTTTTTTAAATTTTATGTTGCAAATGTTGTAATATCTAACCCTTCGATGATGATTACGTGATTAATAAATCCTGTATGAAGGAATTCTTGCACATTACAAGTCGAACTCTCAATCTCTAGTTAGAAGGTCTCAACACGTGTAGTTAGAGTAAAGCCTTACGGATTTTATATTTTTATTTACTTATTTTCATTCTTTTTAGAGATTAAGATACTTTATTATAAATATGGGATTCTCAGATGATTATAGAAAAGAATTAAAGACCTACACTCGAGGCAATATGCTTAATGCAATTCTCTAATTTTCTAATTGTAACCCCATCATTCATTTTTAAATAAGTCATTCTCTCTTTTATCTCACATTTTTTCTCCATAAAAACAAAGGCTTTTTATTTTTAGTTTTTTGAAGATTTCAAGCTTGTAGAGGTACAAAAAATCAATGAATGACAATTAGGATGGTATTCTGTTGGATTTGTTGGTAAGATTTCGTTAAAAACTTCTTTTGGCTTTTTGGACAGCAGCGGTGAGTTAACTCGGGTGTCTATGAGTAACAACCACGAATCAACCTGGGGTGGTAGACCCCCCGGGGGTTGCCCGGGTTGACTGACCAAGGGAGTTCAAATTACCTCGAATTGGCCTCTCTAGGTGCTGTTTAGGTGGCAATTTTTTTCAAAAAATTGGCCGATCTTCTGCCGATTTCTAATAAAAATCACGTTAGAAAAATGAAATAAGAAGAGCATACATTAGATTTTATCTTATTTCACGCTGAACCTCCAAGATTTAAATTATTTCTTTCAAACTTTTAGAGAGAGTATAGAGTTAAAGAGAGAAGGAAAAGGAAGGAAAAATAAGGGATTAGATATTACAGTTAGAAAATGATATGTTACAAATAGTAATGGCCTTAAAATACATGGTATCCGATAGATCTTTGGAATATTAGTTGTTTTAGACACCTGAGAAGCTGCCAAAGAAAAGGAGGAAGCTGAGGTTTCAAGAAACCAAGAGAGAACTTATGATTTTTGTAATTTCTATTTAGGTTTAATTTATTGAAGCGTGAGAGACAAAGATTTCACGAAAAATATATTTTTTTGGTGTGAAAAGTTGTTCTTTGAAGTAAAAAATGAATAAATACGTGAAATTAATAAATTATCATACTTATTATGTAACATCTCACCTATAAATATTTTACTCATATTCATTTTGAGATAAAGTACGGAATTTTAATAAAGTCTAATTATGATGCTAAAATATGAAAATTATTATGATTTATGATAATTTATTTTTAAAATTATTTGTGATCATATTTATAATATATATATATATATAAATTGACTCTTATAGTCAAGTGACACACAGGTCACTTGACTTTCTTCACCAAAGTCGTGAAGGCTCACTGAGTTGCTCCTTTGCTATATAATCTTTTGTTTCTTCTTTTTCTTTCATTTTCATTGCTTTCTTTCTTTCTTCTCAGTATGCCTTCATTTCTGTTTCCAATGATTTCTTCCTTCTTCTTGATTAAGGTGAGCTTTCATATGATTTTTGTTTGTAAATTCTTTAGTTTGTTTTACAATTTTCTTACATTTGTAGTAGAAATTATTTGTTTAGCAGAAGTTATATATTTTGATTTAAAGTTTTGTTTTGTTTAATTTAAAGTTTTGTTTTAGTTACAAATTTTTATTTTTTAGAATTAGAAATAAGATTTGAAATGTCTAAAGAAATATTGATATTTTGAGGTTTTGAGATTTAAGTTAAAATGATTTTTTTTATTTTTAAACCTTAAATAAAATTCGCTCTTTTAGTAAGAATCGAGCAACCCCATCTCTAGCGATTCGGTGAGTTTACAAACTGAGACTCACTGTACATTTAGTGCCATCATTATTTATCAATAAAATTATTTGTTATTCACAAGTGTTAATATATATATATATATATATATATATATATATATATATTAAAATAATATATATATATATATATATTATTTTAAAAATTACTTTAATTACTTATTATGAGTAGAACTTTGAGTACTACCACGCATGTGCATTTATCTTCATAATTTTGAAAACCATAAGCACACATGTAAATTCACTAAGCTTTCTATCTCATATATGTTTTAATAGTTATTTTAGATGGACTAAACCAAGATATCGAGGTGTGATCTTGTTGTTAACCGTGACATTAGCTCGTGGAAAAACTTTATTTATATATATAGTATATGTGTTGTTGTAAAATCTTGTATATTTGTTCTTTTTTACTGGCTTAAGAGAGAAGATTAAAGATATACCTATATATATATATATAACTTTCGTTGTTATGCAATTTGGTTGTATTGTATTTTATATGTTTTATTTTTAAAAATTTTATTCGGACACACTTCGAACTTGTATTTGTCAGTGACGAAAGGTACGCTAGTACATTACTCAATTATAGTGAATGGATTGGGGGTATGACATATTATACAAATTTTATTTTTTTTTAATTTTTTTGTTAAACGGATGTACAAAATTTATGATATTTATAGCTTATATTATGTGTTGAATATTAAAGTTCAATTAAAATTTCCAAAGTCTATTCTTTAGGCATGGACTCTCTCTCACTATCTCCCCCTTCGCTCTAACCCTCTTTGAGCGCCCGACATTTTTTGCTTTTTATCTTTCACTAGATCTGGTTATAGGCCTTGGCCAGAGACTGGATCTTGTCGACCCTACTCTCTGGCCAAATCTGGCCACCTCGTCAGCCACAGCGCCAGCCTGGTAAGCTTTTGTTGACCGGTACAGGCAAAAACAGTTGAATATTTGAACCAAGACCCATCCACGTTAATCTTAAAAGGGACCACACTAGTAGGGGTGTTTACGCGACCGGTTCCATACAATTCATATGTTTATTTTAACCACCTTACTTCTTTTCCTTTTTTTTTATAGGGCTTTGATATCCCTAACAATAAAATTAATTAATTTCACATATTAACAATGAACTCATTATTTTTCCCCCTTATGGCATTGGCATTTCCATGATAATAAAATTAGTGTAACTCACTATCATAATAGAAGTCAAATGTCTATAAAAACATTCTAGTCACATAATTTTTTATATATTTAAAGATTTATAAGAAGAGATCATAAATTTTATCAATCATATCTCTCCAATTTAAAATTCTTACAATTTTATTTTTTGCTTAAAAAATTAAAGAAATAATAATAAATAAAATAATGAGAAGTTTATTATGTACTCATAGTAATTTTTTTTTTTAAGTTGAAGAGAGATCGTTCTCTAGCAAGCTCAAGTATTCCTTCGCGGCAGCAGTTGCACTATTAACTCGCAGGTTGTGATAATTTTAATTAATACAAACAATAATCTAAAATTTGCCACTCCAATTTTGACTACTATGTTTATTTTTCACATGGTATTGTCCAATTTAGGGTGAATTTTCCTGTCAATGGCATAGGTGAGGCCAAAGCAACAAAGAATTATTAACAAAAGCAACCTCTTTATCAGATATCTGCAAGTTAGCATCAAGAAATATTCACTCAACAAGACAAACAAGGAGGACATCAAGACAATGAATATAATAAGAACAAATAGACATCAATCAATTTTACAATGTTGTTAAGAATATTCATGTTTTCTCTCTGACTAGTGAGAGCAATTGTGCTTCACCAGCAAAACAACAAATACCAACTCCCTCATAGATACAGCATCCCTCACTAAATTAAACAAATAGGAGTAATAATAATGTTGAAGAAATAAACAGAATACCAAAATGAAATAAATATCTTTTGTGATCTTCTACACATCATTTTTTCCCAAAAAAGAAAAACATCTTTTGCACATCATGAATCAAATTAATGGTTTATCACCTGGAGCAGCAAGATGAGAAGCCCCATGTCTTCTTCGACTCCTCGCTGCCATTATCAAGAGTAACACGATTGACAGATAATGCTGCTTTGTAAGAATCAGAGTTCAAAACTTTCCTGCTAACGTTATTGTAAATCTCTTGAATAACCATCTCAAAAGCTCTTTTAACATTTATTGAATCCAATGCAGATGTTTCCATAAAGAATAGTCCTTCAGATTCTGCAAGACTTTTGCCTTCCTCAACGCTAACAGCTCTGATATTCTCCAAATCACATTTATTCCCCACAAGCATCCTAGCAACAGTAGTATCAGAATGAGCTGCACAGTGAATTCGGCATTAGATGTCATACAGGATTTGCACCGTGAAGTAAAATCATAAGATGGGCAAAGGAAGAACATTAAAGTGGCCTAGAGCACATGATTAAATTTGTTGGGATGCAAAAATGTCACAAGATCACAAAACATACAGTTCATGCAAAAGAAATGAGAAATGTATATCTTTGCAGATGAACAATTTAATAGTATTGTATTGAATTGATGATCAACTGAAAAAGGAAAAACCATGAGGAATATAAACAAAGGATAAACTCACATGAGCACAGCCTATCTTATGCAAAGCAATACATCCTATGGACCAGACAAGCACAATATCTACCACCCATTTGAAAACTCCATCACAATATTTCTTTGCTGAAGCTTTGCTATATTCTTAAAACAATAAAATCTGGTATTTCACCTCCAAATTCCATTTTTTCAAAGGGCAGACTCCTGGTTTTACATAGTTCTATAATCATAGTGTGAGCCCATAGTGTGAGCCCATATCATCACTTCTCCAGGCCTAACATCCCACATCTAATTACTCTAACAGGTAACAGAGTGAAATCATACCACATGGATTAGTTATACTCATTAATCTTTTATGAAAAATTGTTGTGTTTCCTTCACTAAGAAACCACTATTCTTGTACATACTCAACAAGAATAGAAGATTGACCTTTTTCTGGAGTATGAAACAAGAAGTCAAAGGAAAATCTTAGAAAAGATCACAGTACTGGTTTACCTAAGACTAAGAATAGAAATACTTCTCTATTTCAGCCTAGAATTCCATTTTGTCTTAGCCAATGAGGCAAAGTAATGTAACAAAAGACTGCTTTTTGAGTTCTTTCTTGCTGCAGCAGTATTATTGCATAATAATTCTTGTACTTCTTCAAGTTTCAGGTATGATTTATTTCATTTTACTCTCTTTTCTTTCTCCCCTTAAGTGAGAGTAGTCTTTTTCTCATTTTAGGGCAACACGTGGACATTTCCTTTCGATAAATTTTCCTTTATGTAAGAGAGGTAGTAGTTCTGAGAGACAGTGTGTTTCCAATCCACTTCGTGCCATCTTGGGAATTCTTATCATAGAAGCCTTTCCTAAAACGTGAAGTAATCTCCAAGTGAAGTGTTTCTTGAGTAATTGCTTATCATTTCTTGAAAGCTATTAATTTGCTAAAGGCCCAAATGAGTTGATACGACAACAGATTTAGCATATCAAACGACAAATAAACTGAGGCTTCAATATAACTACTATGGCTTGCAATTTTCAAAAAATATCTAAAAAAGTATGTCATGATAATTGCTAAAATAATTCTGAATTTTAATTTCAAATCATTTCAACAAAATTCTTATCCAATCACTTTATGGCTTGAAATTTCGAATCTCTCTCCTGTCAAACTACATAACCACTTCAGTTGGGAAGCCTTCTAGTAAATATAAGCAAAATTCCTTTCAGTCAAAGGGTCATAAATTAGCTTCAAAAACAGATACTTTTAAATGTTACTTCTAATATTTTTCTTAAGTGCATAAAACCACTTTTGAAATGCCAAGCCCTTGGACAAACTAGACATTGACTAAATTACCAGGTAAACTATAGGGGCTAGCTATAATAATGTCAGAATCACCACTTCTCAGGATTTTTATTGATTAGTGTTTTACCTCAAAAAAAAGGAAAACAGATTATTATTGACTAGTGAGTGATAGAAATACTTCTATGTGAGGAAAATCAAGATTATCTATGTAAATCAATAACTCCAAATTATTTAAACATCCAGTTGTTCAGTAGCTCCGTTGTCAGGATCCAAGACTTACAAAATATTTAAGTAACCTTGATATTTTGTTGGATATCATCAATTATTATTAAATGTGAAGTACAAAAATAAACTGAGCATAGTGTACAAGATTGAGATTCAACAACCAAAAAAATTCACCATTACAAGTGTCCAAAATCCTTGAGTTGTTTCCTTTTATGTAATTCAACCTTCATCTCTTGGAGATTTACAGAAAAATTACTGTTTTAACTCTTTCCCGTAGCTGTTTTCCAAGCTTTGCAATGTTTATGTCATTTCAACATGATTGACACAAAAAATAGCAATTGTTAGGCCATAAGAGCCACTTCCACTCGAGTCATTATCTATTTAAAACATTAAACTAATGTTGAACAGTGGGGAGAATTCTGTACAAATTTCAACAGAAATATTGATTCTTTATTTGGCGACCAATTAGACGATTTCTAGAATCAAGAAAATGCAAAAACTCCGTCAATTAGACATGTCTGATATCTTTTTTTGGTGAATTACTCACATGTGATATCATGATATGACACAAGTGGATGAAAATTATCTTCAATATTGCAGTTTCAAGTCCAATCAACACTAACATTTTCCCATATGAGTAAGAATATAGCTCCTTCTTACAAGCCTAACAGATTTTGTCTCTTCTTTTTTCCTTTTGACAAAATACTGAAGTATCATTAAACAATAGTAGACACGAATCATCTCAATCATTGTCAATGCTTCCCAACACATTAACTTGTTACCTTAATCCTGATCATTCTAAAAGTTCAATGACAACAAAAATTTTCAGACATGCATGTCTTAACCACTATATAATATCTGCAATAAATACATTCCTTATAATCATTAGATCCAATCACAAATCAACTGGAGCAATCACAGTAGTAATAGAATCTACTAACCAGCAGCAGCTAGAGTCAATGTCTCACAACCACCATCTAAAGCTATACAACTCCTGAGAGCAATGCAAAATTGAATTATGCTAAGCCCTGCAGCTATGTGCCCCTTCGTCTTACATGACATAATTCAATCTCACGCTATCAAAGACAAAACTTTTACTGCCCAACGAGGCATGAATCATGTACTAGAACAAATTTCACATGAATGACATCAACTTGCTCTGAAACAACCATTATCGATATTAAGCCATACATAGTTTTTCATGCCATCCAAAAGCTACTTACCCTATTCACAAATCTAGAAAAAATCAATGTTACACTCTATAACAACCCAAACCATCTCTCATTCACCACCACATTCAGGATCAGCACATCCCATATTATATTCAAGCAAAACAAATCATCAAATCAAAACTTGTGTCTCCATCCCTGATCCCTCAATCTTAATCAAATATATCCCACCAAAAAGAATCACACATATACAGCACAAAAACAAAAGTACAAACTAAATGAAAGAAAAGAAATTCCAAAACGGTTAAAAGAGAAATCGGGAAAGTACTTTTGAGCTCATCAAGCCATCTATGAATGCTATCAAAGGTAGAGCTGCGAGTAATATCATAAACCAAAAGCGCGCCAAAAGCACCCCGGTAATAAGCAGAGGTGACAGCACGAAAACGTTCTTGGCCAGCAGTGTCCCAAATCTGAGCCTTAACTTCTTTACCATCAATTTCCAGGTTCTGAGTCTGAAATTCTACCCCAATGGTAGACTTAGAGTGCGGATTAAACTCATTTCTTGCATATCTCGATAACAAGTTGGATTTGCCCACTGCCGAGTCGCCTATTATCACAATCTTGAACAGATACTCCTCTCCCTCGTCCTCTGATGAATCCATGGACCAAATGTAGCGTCTGATTGATCGGAAAATGCAGAAAAATTTTCTTGGTACTGTGGTGGGGAGGATGGGGGAAGGCAGAGGAAAATGGGCAATAATGGGGAAATGAGAAAGAAGTTGAGACGAAAGACAGGAGGGGACTAGACAAGACTGAGTAATAATTGGCAGTGAACGCTGACTATGAGTTGGTCGTTTAGACAATGTCGGCGAATATCTATTCACCTGCCTTACCGATTATGGTAAGAGCGAACTAGGCGGCCGTTTTTCTCCCGTTCCGCAACGGTGCTGAATTGATTTTTTGTAATTCGTGTAGGATTTACTCCTTACTAGTTTAGATCTTAAATTAGTTATTTTATGAATATAATACTTTTGATAAATTTTATATGTATATTATAAGTTATAAATTAAAATAATATAAAATAATAATAATTTAAAGAAAATAGATTGAAATTATAAATTTAATAGTACAATTTAATATATTATAAATTTAATATATTGTGTTGTTTAGATTTAAATAGTGGGATGTCATGTAAAATTATTTTAGAATATTAGATTTTAATTTTACAAGTGATAAAAGTAATGTAGTATCAAAAGTGCAATTTGAAACTAAATTCGTAAGTGTACATTTGCTACTTTGGTGGGATATTGAACCTTTTGGACTGTTAAAGCTTAAAATGTGTTATTATAATATATTCTGAGCTTAAATATACATTCATATAATGTGTTCAGATGTGTATATTGCATTCTTGTATTGCATATTGAACCTTTTGAATTACTCAAGTTTATGACATGTTATTGTAATGCTTTCTGCTCTTAAGAATGCATTATGATAATGCATTGATATATATATCGCGTTTTGTTGTTGCGATTTTTAAGTATGTAGACACGTTATTATAATGCGGTCTAATGGGTAAAAAAACTACTTAAGCTTGTTTCACTTCTAATTAAGCATTTTTTCTTTCTCTTTCTTTGAAGTGTCTAAGTTTTTTTTTGGTTTCAATTTTGTTGTGGATGTTTGATTTCTTAGTGTTAGAGCCTTCAATTATTGATGTAGAAATGAATGCTAGTGTATTTGCATTAGTGCATTGTGATTGTAGTGCTAGATTCAATTGCTGCATGCAGCGAATTACAACTGATATTGAGGTAAATTTTGAATTGTTTATGTTGTTATTCTTTTGGCATTTTGATAATTTGGTAGTAGATGTTTGAAGTTTAGCTATTCTGATTTTGGATCATTGCTATAAAAAGAAATGTGGCTATCTGGTTTATGGTTTTTGGCAATTATCTAGTAGATATTTTCATTTATGTTTGGGCTTTTAGTTTTTGTAGAGTTCTTGTTTCTCTCAGCATCCTTAAAGTTTAGTAAGATATTGCATTTAGCACACTTAAACTTTAGTTCTTGTTTCTCCCTGCATCAGATCTGGGTAGCTAAGAAGGAAAACTCTGAAGCCAATAGGTTGTTTTTCAAATGTGCACGGTGTTTCTTTATTTCTTTTTTCATCCATCAGTTATCAGTGAAAAGCATTTAATAAAGAGAGGAAAAAGAGGAATTAAGCATTAAATTTTGGAGGAGGAAATAAGTGATATGGCATGGTTTGTGTATTTGAATATAAAAAATTTGAATGATGTTTTGCAGGCTTTGAAATATTTGTGTTTATGCACAGGGAATTTCATTTGTTTTCACAGTGCAGTTTTCAGAAGTGTTCATAGAAATGTGGTAAGATTTCATTTTCAATATTCAAGAATCACTGGAATATACTTTTTATTTTTGAGGTTCTTGTTGAATTTTTTTGCTCTTTTTTTGTGATTTGTTGTTAATTGGAGAATTTAAAGAATTAGGTTAAAAAAATCCTAGATAAAGTTTCTTTTATGTGCTCTGACTATAAATTTTGATTTATTGTTATTTCTATTCTTGTGTTTGCACATCATATGCTATGGAACATGGATGAAGAGATTAAATGCAATTTAAGTTCAAAATCCTTATTGTAACTGAAGGCTAAACGACTCTCTAGGTAGCAAGCATATGCTAGAATGAGATTAAAGAGTTTATGGACCCATGATAGAGACTATAGCATAAAAAATCCCACATTCAGCCAATTTTACTTCCTTCATGAAATTCTCAATCCCAATGACATTAAAATTACCATCCCCATCTATGAGTTAATTTGAGCAACAATGATTATATGCATTTGGAAGCAATTGCAACGGTCATGGAGATGTTATTAGAATATTTAATAAATCAATCTCACCCAGAATTCAAAACTTACATGCAACAAGATAAATAATTAATAGGTAAATGAAAAGTATAGTGAAATATACACTGTATATTCCTAGGAAACCAAATTATCTACTTGAATTTTAGTTGTATAAGATCATATTTAATCACTATGCACTTTTTTTTTCCTTTTTCCTAAGTACCGTGTATGCAACTATTGAGCAGAGAGGAAGAGGAAATCTCCACATCATTGTAAGTTTTAAACTAGTAAAATCACAAGAGTAAAATCGAAGGGAAGAAGATCAACCTTAACTAACACTTGGTCATCATTAAGCTTCTAGAAGTAAGGTGATTCCCTTATTCTCTTTTCCCTTTACATTTCAACTTTTTTCTTTGGATTGGTTTGTTTTCTATTTCTTTAATTTTCCTAGAATTGAACTTAGCTAAACTCATCCTTTAGCCATTCCAGGAAATAGTAAATCTATTCCTATTGAGAAAAGCAATTAGTTCAAAACAGAATTCAAGAAAGAGCAATATAATAAAACCCTAATCAAAAGTGTTGAGTGTAAACTACAGTTCAAAGTCATTCTACAAGCAAAAACTGAAATGGCATCAGTTGTAATTGTCCAAAAGAGGCCAGACAAAAATATACACAAGAGACATGTTCATTTAGTAGCTAGTTCTATACTGGTTTCATTTATTATAGACAAAAGAGTGACAAAAGGTAGTGAGTGTATCAAAAACTATTGATCTAGAAATATACACAAGAGACATAGTTGTCTTTTTAGTCATATTTTACTTTCTTCGATGTACTTACATAGCTTGAGGCAGTGCTAGTATCGATGTCTTTATTTTCTGATTTATCAAAATCTTCTAGCAGAGATCTTTTGTTGATTTATGTGTGCTTTTATTTGTTATATTTGCAAATTGTTAAGATGGGAATTTAATGAAGATTGTAGTATTGTATATTTTAATAGGTTTCGGTATTACCTTGACTACAAGTGGTGCCTTCTTCTTTCTTTTCCTCTAGCAACATCGGTTTAGTACTTATCAGTGCATTTGTTTTAAAGAAATATTGTAGATTGAATCTTTGTTTGCTTGGACCAGGTTGTATTTTTGCTGGTTTAATCTGCACCATGAATTCCTTGTCTTGTAGATTGCATATGGCCGGTTCAATTGGTAGATTGACTTCCTACATAATGAATGTTGATATTATATGATATATACAATTTTGAAATGCAGTTTTATATGAAATTTATTTAATGTAGTTTTGATACCTGTTGATAAAGCTCCATTGCTTGCTGTCTAGTTAGTAATAGTAGTTTTTCAACAATGTGTCCAAATGCAGTTGTTGTTATGGTTCCATACTGATCAGAGATATCAATTTTGACAGCACATCTATTGTTTTTTTGTGATATATGTGAGTGTGAAAATTGTATATTTGAATGGAATATATATATATATATATATATATATATATATATATATATATATATCTTTGATTGAATGTTCTACCTTGGTTCTGCATATGTATGTTCATCACAGTAGATGCATAGAAATTTCTATCCTAGTTTTACTGAAGTAGCTGAAAAATAGTTTTTGCAGCTCATATAAAAAAAGGTTTGTTGATGATTTGCTAAACTTATTGAACCTTTGACCCATACAATCTGTAATAAATGAGGAAAGGAGAATTTATGATCATAAAGAATGTTCGTAAGCATTGTTTTATAAGATAGTTAAGATAAACCTTGTCTGTTGTTTTAATTTTTGTTATTGGTGTGATTTTTTTGTCTAGCTGAAATAAAAGTGTAGGGTCAAAGATTTTTTATCCTCCTTCATTGATTTTTTCAGTCAGAATATGTTAATTTATCATAGCCCTGTTTGTCATGCCGCATCAAGTTGGAGGCGGGTTAGATTTTGGCTCGCTACCAAGGTGGGTGGTGCCTAGTGTCCTAACATAGAAGTAAAAAACTCAGATAAGCAAAAATTTCTCAAATATGCTTGATCATGTTTCATATAATTATCACTATAAATAAGAACTATAATTCCAACGGTAGTGATTAATATTGACATAATAGAAGTAAGTAGATACATCAAGCTGAATTCTAAAGAAAAATTGTTATTAATGATCCAAGACCATACATATTGATAGACCGAATTGCTATTTATTTGCTGAATAGACAATTTGATTGAAAAAGCCAATATGTTGGGTACCAAGCTCGGGCGCCCAACTGTTTTTTAATTTAATTTTGTTTATTTAATTATTTTAAATTAAAAATTATGTTATTAAATTTATTTAATAGAATTTTAGTCTTACTTTAATTTACATGAGGTGCTTGAATTTTTTTATAATTTTTAGAATTATTTATTTTTTATTTATTTGTTTGTTTTAACTTTTATTGTTTTATTTAATATTTTTGTGCCATTTTATTTACTTCTATATTTATCCTAATTAATGTATTTAAATTTAATTTGTTATTATTTGGGTAGTCACTTATTTGTTTTACTTAATTTAATTAATTTAATTAATTAATTATATTTATATTTTATTTTAATTTTTTATTTTTTTAATAGTTATTTATTTTAAATTTTTAATTGATTTTTATTATTTAATTATATTATTATTATGTTATTAATTTTATTAAATAAAAATCTTTATCTGATAATAGTGTTATCTTTCTCTTAAAAAGAAATTTATTATTAATCAATATTAATATTTGTTTATTGATTTTGTATTTTAGAATGACAAAGCATTTGAGGGTGAGATATTATGAAAATATTTTGAAGAGTTTTTTGACATAAATTCTTGATTTCTTACTAGAGAAGCATTACAAGAGTGACTAACAAATCTAGTAGTCCGTTAAATATGTTTTTCGCAATTCTATCTTCAAAGAAAAATAATGGTGGAAGCAAAAACAGTTGAGTGTGGATTACTTGTGAGAGATTTGGTAAATACAGAGAGATGAAAACTAATATTATTAAAAAGACTAGCAAACATACCACAACTAGGAAATGTAATTGTGCATTTTTACTAAAAGAAGCAAATGTAGAGGATGACAGTTAGCAGTTAATTGTTCAAGAAGATCAACAAAATCATCTTTTAGTTTTTATCAGTAGAGATATCCATCAGTTGTGAAATTGACAAAAAAGCAGCACAAAAAAATTCGTGAACTAATAGCATGTCGCGCAACATCAATAATGATTATGAAATAGTTATAAATAAATAATGCTGCTACATTGACTTTAATGAAGAATATCTATAATCGGCGATCGAATATTAGAAAGGAAGACTTGAGAGGCCTATTTGTGTTGTAGTACTTGATGAAATTAATAATAGATAATCACTACTGATATTGGCATAGGAAGATACCAAGGACGAAAGTCCTCAGCGATGTGTTATTTGTGCATTCCTCATCAATTGATATGGTACGAATATTTCCATATGTGCTGGTCATAGATTGCACATATAAGACCAATTAATACAAGATGCCATTTTTTGAGATTGTTGGAGTGTCACTGACTGGCCATAATTTTTGGGTTGTATTTGGGTTTGGAGAAATGAAAAGGAAAGTAGCTACACATAGCTTTATCTCAATTAAAGATGTTGTTTGATATGCATAACATGCCTTCTGCTATTATCACTGATTGAGAGTTGAGATTTACAAATGCTCATATTGTTACTTTTTCAAATATCCCTCGTCATTTATGAAGGTGCCAGATAGTTAAGAATGTGGAGAATATACCTTCACACGAGATTAAGAACAAGAAAATATGAGCCACATTTTCTCAAGGAGTTTGAAATAAGATCGTGAAGTCTTGTAGCATAGCCTAATATAATTATTGACTGTAGGAGATGCACACTGAATGAGAATGATTTCACACTTTGTTGGACTATGTTACAGATATTTGGCTCAACTCTATTCTACTAAATTCATTCGTGCTTGGACCAATGATATTCTACATATGGGTTGTCCCACAACTAACAGAGTGGAGAGCCAACATTCATTATTGAAGGATATCCTATAATCATTTGTTGGCGGTTTTATATAGTGTGGGGGTAAGATAGAAACTTTCGTGAATCAACAAATTAGTGAAATCAATAAGGCATTCGAACCGCCTCGTCATAGAGATCTTCACGACACCATGAGCAATAAAGTGTTATAAAAGACTATTTGGTAAGATTACACATTATGCTATGAAGGTATTATTAGAGGAGTACATAAGGATAGGTGAGGTTGATAAAGATGAGGAACATTATGGTAGTAATTTGAAGACATGCAAGCTTTCTTATGCCTACGAGATGTTAGTTGTCATATTAGTTAGAGGGTACATTAATGTTGATCAGATCCAACCCTTTTGTAAGGGAATAGGCATTGAGAAAAATGATGAGCTTGTTGCGATACGATGGGTTTAGCAAATGAGGAATGATACGAATTTCAATCAATGATTAAGAATTTGCAATACCAACCTCAAGATATTAGAAGAGATTACATGGCATGGATTAGGAGAAACTGAGGGCAGACCAGGAGGATTTGAGGAGCACTATAAGAAAACCTAGAGGCCGACCAAATCAGAACTTAACTACTAAAAGAGATAAATCAACATAGGAGTATACATCGAGGATGTATCTAGGACATTAAAAAAAAAGCAAATCATTTTGTTCATCCTCTTCTTCTAGACCATGTGAGAGATCTGCACGTAATTTTAATTCTCTTGGAGGTAGAACCAAAGATCAATATGCATATGACTTACTACTTAGTATTTACCAGTATATTGAAGACTTTGTAGATGTTCAATCTAATCAAAATTGTGGATACACAGTTGTTTACATTTTAGATATAGTAGAAAATTGCATTGGTGTATAGTGAGAGCTGACTTGGTACATAATATGCTATTGAGGAAATCATTATATGGGTAGGTCAAGCTAAGAGAGCAAGGGGTAAAATTCGTCAAAATGATGAAAATGTTGGCCAAAATTTGTCATTAAGAAAATGTCTCGATTCTTCTCATATTTAGTTGCAAGATCTAAAATGAAGATATTTCTTTTTCCTTCATTTATTAGGGAAATCATTTAATTTGAAGTTTATTCCCCCTGTCTATCATGGGTGAATATAAGGATATGTAAGCAATTAAAGATGAGTATACGTAATAAAAATTTATTCGTTCCACATAAATGAAAAAGGTAGAGAAATAAGTCCAACCCAAACAAACGCACTCACAACAAGGACAACAAGAGCAATCTCAAGTGTTGTGTGAAACAAATCTGATACCCCTTCAGCATTAGGGATCCTAGCTTGCTTAGAACTAGAGGATATTTGCTATTTCTAATATTGTTTCTTTCAATCTTTGGAGTCTGCAACTTGATTATAAAACTAGTATCACTGTTTTGGCTTTAACTAGATTAACCAACTCAATAATTAGAGAAGATTAGTATTAAATGATAGAATTAAGGGAATAATAAAAAGAAAAAGGATGATATAAGTGAACTCAGTTATCTCTTTTGTGGTTCTAAAATTTCATATGTGTAAATAGTTAGAAGACATAACTTTAAAACTTAATTAACATTGTGTGTTATAAAAGATAGACATAAAATTCATATTAACAATGAAGAAATTATAACAAAATAAAAAATAAAATGACAAGAGAATAAACCTAGACGAAAGTTGAAGTTGAAAGCCTTATTCCAAATTTGCAATGACCTTTGTTTCTTTGTCTTCTGTCTATATAGCTATTTGCTTCTTTGTCTATTCTACCTATTGACTGAAAAGCTTTCTTATATATGTGTAAGAGTATACAAATATAAACTAGTTGTATTTGGAAATGAATTTTAAATCGCAATTGAATTTGGTCACCTATTTAAATCTTCAAAGTAAGAGATAATAGGGAGAATTTAGAATATTATTTTTAATTGTAATAAAATATTCAATTAGTTTTGAAAGATTATAATGAATTGAAATGGGATAAAGATACCAAATTCTAATAGAATTCCATCACCTATTTAAAATTTTAAAAATTAAAAGAAAAATAGGATCTTCAAAATTATAATTGATTGTAATCAAAATTTAAATTGATTTTGAATCATTTTTATTGAATTATAATTTTAAATGCTAATATAAAATTTTTAAAAATTTATAAAGAAAAATTTAAAAATTTAATAAAATAATATATATTTAAAATAAATTCTTATTATATTTAAAAATAAAAAAGAAACAAAAAAGGGAGGGTTGGGGCACCTGGCTTAGGCTTCCCCTCTCGAGTGTGGTGCCTGAAAGGGGGACGCTCAAGCTGGGTGCCTCCCAGCTAGGGCTTGTGATAGCTTTTGGCGCAAACACTAATTGGTGGCACATTTAACGTGGTGCACACCACTATTTTTTTTAAAATAAAATTTATAAAAAGTTAAAATTATCAAAAACTATTTTACATCAGTAAAATCGTTCTGTATACAACAATTTTTAATAAAAATTATAAAATAAAGTAGAACAATCTGTAAATATAGTCCTCAAACTATCTCACTTTTTGCAATTTAGTCATACGACTCATATTTTAATATTTTTAATTTATCCTCTCTATACGATTCAATATTCACAGTCTCAAATACCATTAAGCAGTGGAGACCAATAAAGTCATGCAGTGCATATCACGTGCCATATTGGTGGAGGGTAAATTTGTCCATTCAAGAGTTTTTTTCTTTTTTTTTTTTGGTAAATTGAGTAAAGTTGAATTGGACAAAAGAATGCTAAGGAAAAATACACATATCCCTAAATTCTAATTCCTGTCTTGTAGCGTTCATTATTTTACCCAAACAAAAATTATAAATCCTAAAAAACAAGAATTGGGATTTGGAGGATATGTGTTTTTTTTTCTTTTTTCGTTCTTTTGTTTTTTTTTTTGTCTAGCTCAATTTTATTCGATTCAACAAAAAAAAAGAAGAAAAAATCAATTTCAGTTGCACGTATCATAAATTTTAAGAGAAAAACTCTTGAATGAACAGATTTGTCCCTCCACCAATAGGGCACATGAAATGCAAGTATATATCTTTATCAGTATCTGCCATATCAATGGCGTTTGAAACAATAAACGTTGAAATATATAAAGATAATAAACTAAAAATATTAAAATTTGAATTGTGGGAATGCATTACAATAGTTAAAATAGTTTGAGAACTATTTTTACAAATTGTTTAAGAAAATATTGTAGGAGATTTTAGAGGTCAGGATGAAACATGTAGTTCAAACTATTGTGGTAATTTCCTTGAAAATGCTCTATATAATGATAAGATGGCAAAAGTTGTGTTGGAAAATGCTTTGAAAAATGCCAAATATACTACTCATTTGATCCAAAAAGAGATTTTACATGTTCTTGCAAGTAAAGTTTGAAATAAAATTTGTCATGATGTTGGAGATTCTAAATTTGTGTCATTGTTGATGAGGCTCGTGATGAATCTAAAAGAGAACAAATAGTTATTCTTTTGAGATATGTTGATGATGGTGGATTTCTAAGAGAATATTTCTTTGATCTTGTACATGTCAAAGGTGCTGCAACAGTAATTCTCAAGAAGGAAATATATTCTCTTCTTTCTCGACATTGTCTTGATATTCAAAAGATTCATGGTTAAGGATAAGATGGTGCTAGCAATATGTGGGGTGAATGGAATGGCTTACAAGCACTAATTTTAAATGATTGTCCTTTTGCATATTATATTCATTGCTTAGCGCATAGACTCCATTTGGCATTGGTTGTTGCTTCTCAAGAGGTAATTCCTATTTATAATTTCTTCTCAGACTTGACTTTCATTGTTAATATCATTAAAGCATCCTGCAAAAGTCATGATGAGTTACAATATGCTCAAATAGTTGAAATTGCAAATCTATTGGTAGTTGATGAACTTGAAATTGGTAAAGGACTTAACCAAATTGGTACTGTCAAGTGAGCATGTGATACTCGTTGGAGCTTTTATTTCGGTTCCATTTGTAATTTGATTAGGATGTTTGTTGTAACTTGTTATGTTCTAGAGAATGTCATTGAAAATGGATCTAATTATTCTGTACGTGGGGATACAACTGCAACATATTTAAAAATTACATCTTTTGAGTTTGTTTTTATCTTACATCTAATGAAGGAGATTATGGAGATTATGGAGATTACATGTATTCTTTGTCAGTGCTTACAACAAAAATCCCAAGATATAGTAAATTCTATGCATTTAGTAACAAGTACAAAAAAGTTGATTCAAAACTCGTGAGATGATGGTTGGCTCAACTTGATAGAACTTGTGGATTCATTTTGTGAGAAGCACAACATTGATATTTCTGATATGAATTCTCCATATGTGATGAAACATGGTCATCATCAACAATCAAATTTCAATATGAAGTATTATTATCACGTTGATATATTTAATGCTGCAATAGATTCTCAACTTTTTGAGCTAAATAGTCAATTTAATGAACAAGCAATGGGTCTTCTTACTCTTAGTTTTGGATCCTAAGGATGGATATAAATCTTTTAACATTGATAATATTTATTGTCTCGTGGAAAAATATTATCCTCTTGATTTCACTAAGCAGGAGAAGATAACCTTGAAGTTTCAGTTGCAACACTATCAAGTTAATGTTCTAAATCATCCAGAGTTACAAAATTTTTTCTACAATTTCTGATTTATGTCAAGGATTTGCAGAGACGCAAATGAATAAGGTGCACTTTCTTATTGATAGATTGATCCGTCTTCTATTGACTCTTCTAATGCAATGACAAAAAGAGCATTTTCTAAAATGAAAATTGTCAAGACAAAGCTTCGTAACAAAATAGAGGATGACTTTCTTGCTGGTAATCTTGTGGTTTATATTGAGAGGGAAATTGCTAAAAATTTTGATTCAGACTTTGTACTAGATGATTTTATTTCTCTGAAAGAACGATGGGCACAATTTTAAATAAAGGTATGGACTATATTTCCTTTCTAGTATCTTTTTCTATTTTAAGTTAAAGCATCTATGATATTTATGTATGTTGTAGCTATATAATGTTATTTGTTACATATTTTGTATAATATATAGTATGAACTATACCAAAGTTTATTCCACTGTCGCCCTCCTCAAAACCAAAATCCTGGCTCTGCCACTACGTGTAAAAGAGAAATATGTTATATATTTTGAAACAGAGGAATAAAGACGACTTAAGATACCACAAATTTTGAGATGAGGAAAATGTGGAGAGTGCATGCATTGAACAATAGACCTACAATGAGCGAGCTTAGGGCTCGGTGCTGGTGTAAGTCGCTACAAAGGATCCAGAGTGAGAAAAAGGAATGCATTATAAAGCTATAAAAAATTGCACTTCTAAAATTTCTCTTTCTTTGATAGAAAATTCTTAGGTGAAGCCAGTCCACAGCCCCACCTGTGGACCGAATTCACTAGAGAGTGCCATGTTGCCCAGCATTTATTACTCTGAATACTCTGGTCTTTTCCTTTTTCCTTTTAACCTATCAACCATATCTACTAACCCAACTTACCAGGGTTAGTCTCGAGGGTAAAATTGTAAATTTATCCTTCGATGTAAACTCACACAAATTTCCATTGCACCAAATCCTTATTCTTGCCTCTCTTTAGTCGACCTAGCTCCCCTATCTTCTTCCCGTTGTTTCTTTCTTCTGCAACTCAACTTCCCATAAAACTTGAGTTCCAATGAAGGGCCTATAAACTTCAGCTACATATACATTGTTGATGTGGAGAAACCGTTTGTTGCTAGTACATTTTTGTAGAATTTCTAGACTTCGGAAACTACTAGAATTAGGATTTGGTAGGTTTGTTCAGAGATCTAAAACTTTAATCCAGTGCCTACAAAATGTATTCCATTTATTTGGAAAATTTGTAGGAAAAATATTTAAATTCAAATCTTGTATTAATTCTTTTGGTTATGAACTCAGATTTTTTTATATTAGTTCTTTTATTTAAGAATCTAGATTTCTACTTTGTTTTCTTTCTTTCCTTTTTTCTTTTTAACGAGTGATTTGTACTCTTCTAGTTCTTTTATTTAAGAATTCAAAGTTTCTTTTTCTCCTTTAATTTATAGTGTTCTAGTTCTCTTATTCCTTTTTATATTTCTTATTTTCTGGTCTTTCGGTTTGCTTCCGACTGATTGATTCATGGTTTGAATGTATAGAATGACTCAAACAATGCCTCGAAAGGTGAAGATGGAGATGAAGAGTACAAGTATAAAGCTAGGCTAATTACATAAATTCAGTGGATGTATTTGTGATTTTCTTGAACTGATTTGTTTGTATTGGGTTTCTTTTGTGTTTATTTAGTCTAATTCGTATTAAAAACTCGTTAATTTTTATTCCGAAGGTTGTAGTCTGTGTTCTGCTAACTCTCTTTACTTGAGCTCGATGCATATAATGGTTTTGTTTAAATAAAAGGGTAAATAACTCAACTTGCCCTTAAACTTTACCTCAATTTTAGTTTTTGTCATTCAACTTTAAAGTGAATGATTTGTAACCTTAAATTATAAAAGTTCACATCTTACCATTTTAGCTATATTTATTATTAAAATTCTAACAGTACATATTATTTGACATTCACGTGATTTTCGTAAGGGTATTTTAGTCAATACAATCAAACCATCACGTTTTTCTTTTATTAAATTTACTTTAACTTCCTAAAAAACTTATGAGTTTCTGTTTAAAATTGATTTGAAAATCAATTCGATAAACAAATCAAAATTTTGAAGTTTGATGAAGATGATTTTTTTGAGTTTTTTGGAGTTTTTTTTTCTCAAAGCTAAAAGCTGCTACATGTAGTCTATAGAAAAGTCAGTTAATGGAGAAGAAGGAAAGAAAAGATTCAGAAAAAATAAAAGAAAAAGAGAAAAAAGAAAAAAAAGAAAAGTTAACTTTTCAAAAATTTTAAAAAGATGTGATGATTATACTGACCAAAATATCCTTGAAATGTCCATGTATAAGTTACATGACATATTTTATTAATAATTGAATAGCAAACATAAATGAAAGTGCAAATTATGACACTTTTTCATAATTCAGTGTCACAAATCTTCTACTTTAAAATTAGAGGGCAAAAATTAAAATTATGGTAAAATTTAAAGGCAAATTAAATTGTTTACCCTAAATAAAATTAAGTTGGTTTTGATACTTAATAGAGCTTCTCAATTAACAAAATTGAATACTAAAATAACCTCAATATCTACCAAATGAATAGCACCCATTCCGTACTATTATTAGCATATGATTATATAAGCTACCTCACCAGGTTTAACCTTGAATTTGCTTCTGATTCTTGGAGTATCCCTTTGGTCAACCCACTCTCTAAAGCCAAGGAATTCAAAGTTTGAAGGAGCAACTCATTTCCGCTTTTGGAGAGATCGGAGAAGAAATCTAACAAACACTAACAGTTAAAAATAAAACTTATAACTAAAAAAGAATGGAAAGTAAAATCAGTGGAGATTATTCTTCACCGTGTCAATTCTTAGACCCAACCCCTAGGATTGAATTTCGATAATAGAGAGGAGTGATTCATGTTGATTATCCAGCTATCGTTGTTGAAGTCACCACTGCTAACTTTAAAGATAACTACCAACCACCAACCATTCCAGCCATTACCGTTGACTTTGATTCCAACCACCTACTTCATTTTTTGCTATAAATAGATGGCTTCCTTGATGAGTTTTGTAATCCCAATTGCCAGTAGAGGAATTAATCCCTAAAGAGTTGATAGTTTTGAAAGTTTTTTGTAAATTTTATTCTGTTGATATAAAAAGAAAATTTTCTCTTATATTTATGTATTTCTAAAGCTTATTCAATCCTGAGTGTTTTAACTCAACAATTCAGGTTTGGCAAGTAGTCACTGAGAAATGGGGAGAGCAACTGAATGTGCGCGAGGAGGGTTAGGAGAGGAATGAATCATTTCATTTCAGTCAGGGAAATGGGTGATTGGTAGGTGGATCATTCAAAATTTTGGGCAAACCATGGTTAGTGAGAGATCTAGAGGGTTTGAGGGCTGATGTAAAAGAAAACAACGGAGATGCAGGGGAAATAAAAGAAATAAATGCTGGGGTGACAAGGCACTCTCTGGTGAATCCGATCCACAGGTGAGTCCATGCACCATGTTCACCTAAGAATTTCCCTTCTTTGACGCTTGGGTTACTTGGAAATTATCGACTTTAAATCTTACCTTCTCCTTGCCAATTACATGGGATTCCATACCTCAAGATTCCCATGCTTCCAATTAAAAGTTTCCTTCTTTTGCATATTATTAACTTCGAAGCTGAACCTCTTTAAGGCTGCAAGAAACTTGCATATTTGTCGCCAGCAATAAAGGTTAGGGAGGGAAACTTCAGAAAACAATAAAATTCTGCCAAATCTTAGTTTACACTTGTTGGAAACAGAACAATACTATGTACATCTGGTAATGTGGTTAGGCACAAAATCTTGAACATCTCAAGTTATGTACCAATCAAGAAGACAAAATTGAGCTCTCAAAACCGACTTAGCAGGTTATTTCTAACGATAAAAGAAACAAAACATCTAAGTAATTCTTGACATGTTTTCCTAAAGAAGCATCGAGAAAAGTACAGCAAGAAAGGAGACATCTTCGGCTGAATTTAAACAGTGCCTCCATATATACATGATAGGTTAACTTTTAATCAAATTGCCTTAGGCAGAAACGCGATATCCGTTTGGTGTTAGTATTGAAAACCTTTTTATCAAACACGACTCAAGTGCTAGGTTGCTAATATCAACTCTTTTCTTCTTCATCACCATTTCTTGGCTTCCTGCATCCACATGTACAATTCTCTAGTTCCTTGTTCAGCTTCTGGTGATTGAATAAAGAATGATCTAAAGTAAGTATTTGATGTGAAAAAGAAAAGATATTGTGGTACGTAATGATTTACTAGAATCATTATGCTCTTGATGAGTGTGATTCATGCAAATATGATTTAAGGACAATCAGTAAATTTCTGGTTATCTAACATTCATCTTTGAAGAAGGAAGATGAGTTAAGGCACAAAGTTGAGTGCTTACTATGCAAAGTGAGTCCTAAGTGCTGAAACATCTTGATCCAGTTAAATCAAAAGTTGAATATTGCGTCAAAAGCATTTATGTGGTTAAGCTTTTAAAGATTATTACATTGTGCGAGGGGAAAGAAAACAAAAAGTACTTAATTGTTGTTTTCAGACTCTAGTAGCAGAGGGAGCCCGTAACTAACAGAGTTCAAATTGCGTAGCATCAATCTAATATATTCCGATGTTTGCTTCAAAATTTGATGTCCCTTTAAAGAGAAAATGATGCGCATAACTCTTCTTCTTGTTCCTTCAAAGTGCTCTTTTAGATTGACCAATCAATATCATTAGAAGAAGAAGACACAAGTTGATAAATGTACTCACCTGAACCCGATTCTGGAGGCCCTTGATATGTTGTACTGCCAAATCCAGCATGTCAGCATAGCTAGTTTGCTGCAAAAGATATTTGTCAGTGCAGAGTACTTGAGTGCATATATATCGGTCACAAAACAGCATTTCCTACATATTGATTATTAGATGCATCAAGTACATGCAGGGTGACCATGATATATTCAAATAAGATATCATTTATGAACTAAATGCAAAAAAGATAAATTCCAAATGGAACGGAAGCAACTGCAGAAAGCCAGTTGTTATGTACAAGGCTGCTTCTTGAAGCTGTCTTAACAGCTTATGACAGAATTTTGTGGAGAAAATATTGCAGCATTTTCTTCAAACTCTATGTTGCAAATATTACTATGAGAAATTAGAGAAGTTCAATAAACTACCAGGTGAAAACAGAGGCAGCAAGCATCTAATCTCAGAGAACATTCCACAAAAAACCCCTTAAATGGTAGGGAACAATTTATCATGAAATTGTGCATTGAGTTAATAATTCAGTCTCATTGGTTTGAAAGTTTGGAGCTCCATATCTTCAGAACTTCTAAAATTAAAGATAGAAAACAATTCAATGATTTCCATAGAGTGCTCTTGCAGCATTTAATCATGGCCATGCCTAAAATATGGAGAAGACCATATCACAGTTAACTTCCCGGGAAAAGGTACAGGGTCACTACTCAAATTCCCCTACCAACTCATTTATGCCCCTAGGGAACTTTAGAACAAAAAAGATCAAACATATTTGGACACTCGTGTAGTTATTGCTGAAGACAAATCATACTAAAACGTATAGCTTTCGTTTATACTAATGCCTTTATGTCTGGAATTTGTATGCCAATTTTTGAATACACTAAAAGGAGGGAAAACCAAGCTATTAATGCTAGGAAAACTCAAAATCCTATCCCTGCAATATGATTGACCCTTCACAAAGTTTTTTAGCTAGGTTACTATTGCAGAGAGGCCATCTTGTTGAAAATCACAGATGCAAAAGTAGAGACCGGAATCAGAATAGAGGCTGTAAAAGAACTGTCTAGCTCAGTTGCTTCCCTTTCCTGTAGGTACTTGCAAGATGTTGTGCTCCAACACTACGTATTTTAGTCGTTGAAGTAACAAAAGTTTCAGAAGAAAGTTAGAAAATACAATTAGAAAAATTCTCTTGAACAAAATATTTGCATTTGTTTTTGAAAAGTTTTCATAGTTCGATGAAAGAGGATGAAAATCTTAAGAAAAATTCAAATTCAACCAATTCCTAAACCTACTGCACTGAAGATACATAAGAATTCATCCCATTGCACTCCTAGTGAGGTTGAGCTTGACTTTTGTAACCAGACAGGAACAAAATGTACTTTCCTGATCAGTCATGCATGAAAAACTTGTAGTCTTTTGCACTATGCGAGCAATGAATATGCTTCCTCTGCAGCATGATGCAGCAAATTGCTAAGGTTGCATAGCAGTGTTCAGAAAATTCTAAAGTTACAATAGATGAGAGTATCTTATGAGGAATGGGAAAAAATTGGGGGGAATGAAACTACTACCTTGTCCATGTTAGGAACAAGCTCTTGTAATTTTCTCAACTTCCCACTTATTCTCGTTCTTCGCTCCTGTATAGAGATAAAAATTAGATTATTTACAGAATAAAGTCATAATATGCTAGTAGCAATTAATCGTAGAGCCATACGCAATGTATGCCTTCACTTTTGCGGTCTTTCTAGAAAGAAAATGCAGAGTTTTATTTGTGGAAAATACTCTTGTAACATTAACAGAACTGATAATAAAGAGAAGTAGGAAGCTTTTAATCCTTGGGTGCTAAGATTGGGGAATCTAATTTACTCAAGCCAACAGGATTGTCACAGGACTCTGCAAAGCCTCAGGATACAATCACTGTAGAAATTTTTTGCTAGGCTGTGCCTGTTTACCTAAGATCAATTCACGTAAAACATGATGGCATGAAAGGACTGTATCATAAAGAAAAAGCATAAAAACAAAGAAATAGGTTAGTATTTGAAGCTCACCCTCTCTGCAATGCTGCGAGGATGAGTAGCACAACCTCGTTTTGCACGAATTTTGCATGGAACTGAATCTTGAGGGATTAATAACTTGTCCACTGTTGTCATTTCGATCACTGTCTGTGGCATGCTGAACTGAAACTGGCAAGGAAACTAGACTTGTTAGTTAATCACCAACTAACACTGTATGACACCATCTGCAGATAAATATTTCATGTCAATACTAACATGAAAACACCAAAACATACTAGCAATGTTCAAAAGCAAGTGTAATTTCACAAAACTTTTATATGCAGGCTTTAGCTCCAACTTTCGCCAATAATATTCAGGTGATCAAATGAATATTTTCTGGTACCTGAGTTTCCATGCTGCTCAGGCCATTTACAATGTCACTATTGATATTCTTAGCTCTATTTCTTGATCCAACAGAAAACATTAGAGAATCAGCATCTTCCCATGATCCCACTCCATAACTAGTGGTAGCATAAGAATGACTGGATTTTTTTGCTTCACTCTCACCGCTAAGGACATTAACAGCATTTTCATTTTCCTCTGAGATCTGAGAGAGCGGTTCTTGTCGTGTGAAGCTCAGCTGAGAGTTCAACCTTGATATAGAGTGTCCCCTTGTGATTGAGAAACCTGTTTCAACATGTATTAGAATCCAGGAAGCATAGACGGAATTAGAACTTTGGCTTTGGGTATTAGAATTTATGAAGAAGTTGCAAGTAGAATGTTGGAAGGGCGAATTCAATGAATAAATTATTAAAAGTCAAAAAAATCAATAACCATGGAACAATTTTAAAAATCTCGGGGCAGCCACCATTGCCCCAACCCCTGGTGGTGTCCTTGCCAGGAAACCACAGAAGGAAGGAAAACACATACTAAATCAAAATGCAGTTTGTTCTGTACATTTTGATCACAAACTTTTGAATATAAGCAAATAAAAGAGTGCATAATTACTTGGTAACTTCACTCGCGTCAGGAAAAGAAAAGCTTCTAAGCATTGGATATTTCTTCCTGTTGGGAAATTTTCCTTCTGTTCTTCCACGAAATTTACTCAATTAAACACTTATCTGCAAATAATCTTTTATGACCTTTCTAATCCTTGAATTATTTTTGGGCCACAAAATTGATTTTCTACCATAGCTCAATACATCACATGAAAGAACCTGCAAGGGTACTTTTAATTTGCACAAAAACTAATTTTCTTCCAATTTATATTGTCCAAGTGTGAAAAGTTCTTGGGGAAATGAATTTCTTGGACCAAAGTACCATTATATATTTAGTCAATGTAGATAACCTCGCTGACCTTTGGCTAGAGAATGTTATGGGTTTGGTTTTCTTCTAAAAAATAATTTCTGATGTGAAAAGTTAGAAAAAAACAGTTTAACAGGAAAATATCTTGAGAAAAAAATAGTTTGACTACACGTTAGTTCAACATTTAGATATTCGTATAAAATATTTTTAAAAAAAGCCAAAAGAACAAACCCTTCATAGAAGTTGGCTCATGAGGTATGGTTACAGTCCTGTACAACACTTTTTGTAGCATGTGAATGACTCTTTTGGAACCGTTTAATTGATTTTTTTTAATTCAATGACTAGAGATATTTAGAATATCTTGCGGAATAATTATTCAACTTTGTAGAATAATTATTCACAGTCAACTGAATAATTATTTTATAAAGTTGAACAATTATTCTCTAAGATACTCTTAAGCATCACCAATTATTAAAAAATCAATCAAACGATTACAAATAAATCATACACATATATAAAAAAGTGATATGTAGACCTAACAAAACTGTTTTTCTAAATTAATATATTAATATATGTGGGTGCGCGCACACACATATATATACATACTAAAAAAGAAAAAAGAAAAAGGATAAATATTTAAAACCAGGGGTTGAAAACCAGTAGCCAAAAGCAGGCACGTGACATCCACTTGGGACTTTGGTTCAAGTTGGTGAAGGCTTCTTCCAATAGTAGGCTAAAAAAGGGTCCATTCGTAGAATCTCGTCATTCTCATATTCTGCGGTTAAGTAAGCAAATGGGATTCCAGTTCTTTGTCCAACGGTCCCAATTGGTATTTTTTTATGTCAACTTGGTTGTGCAACTTGTGGAAATGAATATTCAGTTCCACCAATAAGAAAACTCCATTTTCTTGATCGGTAACATGTCTAGTCAAACATTGTAGGCTGCTAAGGAAGATTGGGTGTGTATATATATATATATATAACTTTTAGGAAATTTCTTGCAAATTAAGGGAATTCAAAATGAGGGCCGGGAAAGAGAAATTCCAAGTTGGCACATCATAGTTTATAGAGGTAAAAAGGTGACAGTAGATGTAAGTTTTACTTTCGAAAAAACTATGGAATGATTGCTTATCACGACAGTTTTGTATTAAATTTTTATCAAATAGTTTAGTGTAGCTTGATCATATGCACTATTTCAAGCGAATTTTTAACCTACGAAAATGTACTTTTCCTTTCAAATTTGAACATATAAATACACATTATTTGTTGCACTATATTACTTAAAGATATCAATAAAATTAAAAAATAAATAACATGCACAACTTGTTGTAGATGACCTAATGCACAACTTGTTGTGACCATAGGGTGATCACATCAAGATTCCATCACCTAATCAAAAAAGTTTTAGATATTTTTTTAAAAAAAACTTATTATTTATAATATAAACACTATCATCGATAAAAAATTTCACATTTATCTTTGACAGAAAGATTTAAACTTCTTAAATAATCAAAAGATGTAACTTTTAATTATTCATGATCACGTAAAATAATTAAAAATCAATCAATGTTGTGATTTGAAGAAAGAAAGGAATCATTTCTTAGAACCTAATTCTAGATCTAATTGATAAATCTGGCCCCAATGGTGGGGTTATTGCTTCTCCAAACTTAGGTTCGGGTTCCACAAGACAACACCGGATAAACTCTTACGGTTTTCCCAGCCCATCCCCCCTCCTCCTCTCCCACCGCCCCTCCCATTCTTTTAAACAAAGAAGTAGTCTTTTGGGGGCCAAAAAATGGGGGAAAATGTGACATAGCAGCTAGTTAAAGCACAAAACTGAAGCCCAAAAAGTATCATAATTTGCAAATTGAGAGAACTCTAGCCATCAAATGAGATCAGTTCAAGCTTTTGTTTATTATGAACAGCCGGAAGAAGTTTCCAAGGAGGAAATAAGAAAAATATTATCATCTTTTGCAACAAGCACGGGTTCATTTATATTGCATCTCTTCCAACTAAATACATAATTATACCTACTTTTCTTCTCATAAAAAAATTACATTTACAGAATTCAATACAATATTGGGTGTGATTGGATAGAGTTTGGTTTTGAGATTTTTTGTATTGGGTTTCGGGAGAGAGAATTTTTTGTGAGAAAAAAATAAAATTTGAGATGAAAAACTGTATTGGGTTCCGTACGAAACCTTGTCAAAGCACATCCAAATACACTTTAGTATATTTGGATAATACTTTATTTTTAAACTAAATATAAACTTTTAAATTTGAAATACATTTTTTACAAATAATTTAATTTTAATAATATTTAAAATAAACTTCTCAAAACTAAACTTTATTTGATTTCTCTTTAAATTATTTCCTAACATGATAACAAACTGGCCAGTGACTTTCGGGCTTAAATACATAATTAATTAAGACTATCATATCTCTAAGTCCAAGTCAATGGTATACCAGTCACATAGATGAAATAATTTTTATTTATCTATTATTCTATTTAATGTATTTTCTTTACACCTTTATTTATTTTATTTTTTAATTGAACAATCAACGTGGTTTCTTGCAAAACAGTGGGCGGCCAACAAATGAATGACTCATGCTCATGAGTGCTTCGCATTTGGACTCCATTAATGTCGCTGAAGGTGAAACAGTGGGCCCCACTAAACCTTTGTGGATTCCCATTTTGCCCATCGGATGTATATCACAAGCTAAAATACTAGCAACGGTTTTTTCTTTCTTTTTTAGAAATAAAATACTAGCAACGACTTGATAGTTGCTTTGGGAGAAAAGCAGAAAGTGAAGAACAAAAGAATATTGTTTCCAATTTTGGTAGAAGATAAATAAATTTGAATTGGACTTTTTAATAGGGGAAGTTCCATCACCTCGGAAAATATATTCACCATAAAACTAAAAGGGAAAATTTTGAAAATGATGCTAAAGAAAAATAAGAATTGTCCATTAAATCTAAAAGCAGGGGTAACATAATGAACTTGATTTATTATACACCTACATTAGAACCTAAGAGAAAGCTATTCCTTTTTTCGTTAGCATAGTCATATTTAGGCTGTTCAAACGAATTACGGTTCGGTTTTCGATTTTACTATTCAGTTTTCGGTTCGATTTTTTTTTATTTTTTTAAAACCAAATCAAACCGTTTTATTTTTTGGTTTTACTATTCGATTTTTCGGTTCGGTTTAGGGTTAAACCGAAAACCGAACCGAAAAACCAAAATTTTAAAACATAAATACAAGAACGCATTATAGTAATGAGTTCTTGTATTTTTTTTAAAAAATAAATACAAGAACGCATTATGATAATGCGTTCTTGTATTTTTTTTTTTCAAAATTTCAATTTTTGGGTTCGATTTTTGGTTTGATCACCTAAATCGAAAACCAAACCGATTTTTTTAAAATTTAAAAACCGAACCGAAAAACTATAAAAACCGAAGCGAACCGAAAAATTCGATTCGGTTCGATTCGATTTTTCGGTTCAATCTGAATTGGGAACACCCCTAGTCACATCTTTGTTGAATTTTCTATATCCACTTGCATATTAATTTATTATTAAACTTCAAATTGTTACATTAAATCTTACCTTTTAGCTTTTTCATTCATATTATAAAGAAGTTGTCTTCTTTTTATTATTTTATACATAGAATACTGATAGTTAAGCACATAATTCATAATCATTTTAAACAAAAAATTTTTATCTTAAAGACTAAAAAATGTGTAGAAATTCTACTTAACGACATCAATAAGTTACAAAATGGTTCTAATTGTATTGTAATGATGTCACAATTATAGGTAATGGATGTGTACAAAGAAAGTCTCATATGATGTCAAGTCAACTATTTTTATGAATGTTTAATTAATTTTTGCAAATTAAATTTAAAATATAATTTTTTTCCCTTAACGATAGGAGATGCGTGTACTTATATAATCAATTTCACACAAGATTTTTTTTATTTTTATTTTTAAGTAATCAAGTACGTATTCTTGAGCAAAAAAGTAATCAAATAAGAGAAAATGTTCATCTTCTGAACAACATCATATAATCAATGCATATGACTTGAACCTAATTGGCTGCTAACTCACAAATAAAAACTTTCCAAAAAAAGCAAATTGCGATGTAAAGAAACATTTCCTTCCTAAGGCTAAAATTGTAATTTCAAGAAGCAGACCACAAAAGCCATTCAAGAAACGAAGCATGAAACTTATTCTGAAAAAAAGCCAAGAAAAAATGTCAAGTAAAATTGACGTACCATCTTCATCATTCGAAGTTGCAGCATGAGCAAGATGATTCAGAAACCCCGCCGGCAAGCTACTGTGACGAACCAAAGGAGAAGCAGAAGTCGTAGAAGAAGACACCATGCCACCACAGCCGCCAGCTCCGCCACCAATGGCGGTGTCCTGCTGTAGAACATAGCTTCTCTGCAACCCAATACTAGTGTTAATATTGGGACCCTTTTGATGCTGCTCTCTTGGACAGTGAGTACTGCTGTTATTTGAGGCGTTGCAATTTGATTCAGAGGCAAAAGATGAGGCTTCCATGGGAAAGAATCTGGCTGGGACCATGAGATTCTGAGGTTGATGATGATGATGCTGGGTCGATCCAAGGGCTGACAATTCACGGCTGGGACCGATAACTGATTCGACGTCGGTGGATAGGAGGGAGCTTGGTGCTGAGGCGTAGCGAATCAGGCCAGTGGTGTTGGTTGCTCCTCCACTAGGACCCATTGAGCTTTGTGATGATGAAGAGGTGGACGAGGGATACATAACGGCTTCTTTTGCTACTGCTGCTGGTTGTGCTTGTGCTGCTGAAAGTGATGAAGAAATAAAGAAACTTTAGAGAGAGAGAAGGGCGGAGGCGGGGGCGGAGGGGGGAGCGTGGGGATGCGGGCTGTGGGGGAAGTAAAAGGGGAAAGGATGGGTTATTATTATTTTGAGAAAAGGGGGTTAGTATTCTATTTGTGGAGGAAAAGTTTTGGAGAGGTGATTAGATCACCTCTTGGTGTTTTGGGTTAGACAACATGCAAAATAGTGTTCTTGTCTTTTTAAGGATTTATGTTTTATTTTTATTTTTTATTATTTTTTATGAATAAAAAATTATCCGTCAAAATTAAAATTAAAATGGTTAGAGTTATTATAACTACAATAATTCTCAAACCTCTTTTCTAATACAGAAAGAGATGAGAGTTGAAAAAGTAAAATAATTCATAAATTATAACTAAAAAAATAAAAAAAACTAAAAATTAACCGATAATATTCCATACTTCAAGAAATTAGTAAAATATACTAATATTAGTAAAATAAAAAACATATAGCAACCTTATTTATAGCATCTCCATCACAAACGTTCAGCTACATTGGTAAGGAACGCCCAACTTGAATGACTAACTTAAAAATCAACAAATTTTAAAATCGTTGGGGGTATCAATGATTTATTTTATTGTTTACACTTAGCTGTTTCTTTTGTTAGTTTTGGGTTTGACTTTGGTATGGGAATTGAGATCATTTTTTTGTGGGGTCAAAAGAAGAAGACTTGAGCAACAAGCGAAGGTGAAATGAAGAACAAAGGACTGCATCAACCTTTTATTTTATAAATAATTTATTTTTTCAAAACATGTCACAAATTTTAACTCAAATTCATCTAATTTCATCCACATAATGGAATCCTTGGAACATAATTGAAACGATATGGAGCAAAGGGTTGCATGACTATGAACAAGAAAAAAGAAAAAAAGTGAGGTGTCTAGACTTTTGTGATTTTTTCCTTGGAATTTTATTGCTTCACTAATTGGACACAATTTTTCTTCTGAAAATTTTTTATAAGTTTTTCAAAAGGTTTACTTTAAGATTTATATTTTCGCTCAAAACAATTCACTTACAATCCATAATATTTTTTTAAGAAAAATAACCAATTTAAATATGATTGATATCATGATCGTGGCTCCTTATTATATTTGTCTTTTTGTTTAAAATATGTTGAAAAAATAGTTTTTGTCCGATTTTTATAAATATTACATAGGTAAAAATAAAATTTTAATATCGATGAAAAAATCAATTTGAGTCTCTTCATGTGGAAAAAAAATTCTGCAACGGTCATCGTTGAGTCGTCGCAAATGATTTGCCACAACCATATTTGCAACAGACATTTTTCCATTGCAAAGTCATTAAAAACTAGGCATTTTGCTATAGATTGCCAATGGCATAGGCCGTTACAAATTGAAGTTCATAGGCATCCGTGTGGGGCACAATAAAAGATTATTTGCAAAACCTGTTACAAATTCGCAACGAATTATTTTTGCTTTTGTAAAAAATATTTTTAGAAACCATCCGTTGCAAATTGCAGAGGTTTTTGTAACAGTCATTACATAAATTACTTTATGTTACAAATCCATTGCAAAATCTTACATAGTTATAATTTGAGTCTCTTCATTTAGAATAGATTTGTAATATTTAGGCTGTTGCAAATTTGCAACGGTCACCATGTTGAGCCGTTGCACCGTTGGAAATAGGTGTGGGTTCGAAATAGAGTACAAGAGGGGGTGAATTGTACAAAAAGCAAAAATTAACGTATTTTGAAGGTGGAAATAAATTATCAAAAAAATTCTAAAACTAGTATCTAAATATTATTCTATTAGTAGATTGGTTACATAAGATCTAAAATCTAAACACGATGTCAAGCTATTTTTCTCAACCTGAGCTAGTATGAAATGATATTAGCTTGAGAAACATGTGTGAAGATTTTTAAAAGTATAACTTTCTATCGTATTGGAAGATATACACATTCAAATAACCTTGCTAATCATTGCATAACTCAACTAGTTAAAAAATTTATTATTAGTTATGAAGGCAGTTTTTTATCAGTAGATAGTTTATAGCAAAGTTTTATATCACAATGTATATCACAATTTCAACATAACTTTCCATTTTATGGAAAGTATACTTTGAACTGAATCATTATTACACAAAAGATGTTAAATAATTCAAAAATAAAGCAAGAAAACATTTAAAGTAAAGTAAAGCAAGAAAAGAATGGCACTACGAATTTTTATAGTGGTTCAGCAACATGCATATATTAACTAGAACCTCATCTTAGATATTTTAGTAAGTATAATCTTTTTAACGGTAAAAATCAAACTATACAACTCTAAGTATTTCTCTCTCAAAAATTCTGAAGTTGTATATACTAGTTTTACAAATAGATCTAGTAACTATCTCACCACTAGTTTTTAATAAATCTAACAACTATTTTCTACCCAAGATTCTCCTCGGCCTTAGTGACACAAGTTTCAACTGGGATGATGAACCTTGAAAAGATGAAGATGAAAATAGTGCAATTTTCACATTGTATATTGGTCATCTCTATATCAAAGAAACAAATTACATTTTTAGAAATTTAATTTTTTATAAAGTATAGGTGAACGTGTAACTATTCAATGACCTAACTTGATATATTCTTTAACAGAAAGTTTGATTATTCCAGTTGTAACATTCCGTCCTATAATAATTTTTGTGTGTTTAGTGTTTAATAGAATATATAATTTTTGATAACATTAAATTCAATAGTTTAATTTTTTATTATATTCTGAGTCTTTTCAAAAAAGAAAAAAAAAGAAAAATAAAATAAAATATGATATCATCAATTCAAGTGACACTTGGCCACTTGAATTGATGATTCATCAATTCTTCACTCGGTGACCGACCATTGAAGATCCTAGAATATATATATATATATATATATATATATATATTGGTGGTCTTGTTTGCTGATCATTTCATTTGGCTTGGTTGCTGACCATTCCTTTCTTTTCTTCTTTCTTTTCTTAGCTCTCGGCTTTCCTTTCTTTTCTTTTCTTCTTTGTTGCTCTCGGCTTGTTCAATTTGCTCTTCTTCTTAGTCTGCATTTACCTTGCAATTAAGGTACGAATTCCTTCCATTTTCTTCAATTTGAAAGTTTCCTTGTTTGTTTTATAATTTCTTTACATTTATAGTATAAATTATTTATTTAGTAAAAATTATTATTTTATATTTTTTTGTTACAATATAAAATTTTCTATGTTTTATAATTTGAAATAGATTGGATATTTGTGACATTTAATATTTGAGAAAATTTTATATTTGTGATATTTGTGAGATTTTATTAAATATATAAACATTAAATAAATTTAGTACTTTTAAAATTACGATATTTGATATTTGATAAAATTTAAGAAAACTTGATATTTATGATATTTATGAGATTTTATTAACTACACCATATATGTGAAGATATTACAAATAAAATAAATAAATACTGTTTTATTACTTTGTTATACTAAATAATTATTTTAGTATGATTTATATATATATATATATATATATATATATATATATATATATATATATATATATATATATAATAATAGATAAATAACATCTTAAGATATTTGTATTAATTTTATCATTTTATTATAATAATGATAAATAATTATTTTATTATAATATATATATATATATATATATATATATATATATATATATATTATATACCTAAATAAATAACATATTTGATTATATTTTGACTTTAAATGTATAGATATATTTTTTGTAGGCTATCCGATAATTGTGTATTTTATTTAGGCATAGATTTACTGTTGGATTATTTTATTATAATATAATGATATATATATATATATATATATATATATATATATATATATATATATATATATATATATATATGACTATTTGTAAAAATATATATTTATACAGTTTAATAATTGAGTGTTTTTCTTAGTTGTAAGTTTATGCTTAGACTTACACCTAGAATATCCGAGGGATGCTCATTCGATAACTTAGTACCATTTTCAAGGTTTTCGATCAAGGGTTAGCTATTTGGATTTGTAGAAAATTTGTATTTATCGTAAGATAGCAAGTAACTTTAACATTTGCTACCAGGTGAGTTTACAAATCCCAAACTCACTTTATTTTTAGTGTTTTCAAAATTTACTATTCACGAGTAGAAATATATTATTTTATTTTGAGAATTTCTTTTACTACTTGTTTTAAATTAGAGAGGTTCTCCACGAGAATTACTTTAATTATTTGTTTTAAATTAGAGAGGTTCTCCACCATATGTTTTTAGTGGTGCCTTAGAAATATTTCAGAGCGGTGCTCCAAATAAGTATTTATTTAATTTGAAATATTATAGTATTTGAACATGATCTATAAATGCAAATAATCTTCGACAAATATTTTGCTGTGCATTTCTAGAAAGTCATGTGCATTTTCATAGTATATTTTGGGAAAAAAATTGCAATGAAATGTTTGGAGTGGTCGGCGGTTGTTATTTTGAAGTTATGTTAAAATTGAATTTGGTTATGAATTTGGAATCATTTGAATGGCTACTTGAGTAGCCTTTATGTTTAAAAAGGTGCATAAAAACTCCGTCCTGACCAAATATGATTTGGATATGAAATGAGGCTGAAACGTCAGTGGATTTGCATTGTAGGTGGCTAGTCCCTCGTACTAGGGCCTCTTCCGCTAGTGTGAAATGCACAAACTGTGTATTGTGGATCCACTTGATAAGGACGTAGTATGTCAGGGAGGGCGTGACCCAACTGGTATTACGTATATCTGTCTGCGGTCACCTAACAGTGAGTCAGGAGGGGCTCAATATTAAGGTTGATCACTAGGACTGGACAGGTAGGTGCCCCAGATCCATAGCCTGGTTTCTGTCTGGAAAGGCATAAGGTAGTCTGTAAATCGAACGTTCGTCCTGGTATGTGTGGCGGGTATTGACTACGGGATGCCGTGATTTATTTTCTGATGACCCCGTTATTGGCTCCGGTAATTCTACCGTTGAGGAAGAATCTGAATATTTGTCATGTCTGAGAAATTTTGATTTGGGAAGCTATGCTGATGTGTCTTGATTCGCTCAAACTTTCCAGTTAAGCCTAAAACTTGATCACGAGATTTGTGCATGATTTTAGAACAAGAAAACTTATTTGAATATAAAGTATTTTTGAACTACTGTGCACATGCATCTACTCTTATATTCTAGAAATCTCATATTTTGGAAACACACCATCACACACGTGAACTCACTGAGCTTTCCAGCTCACACATGTTTTTAATGTTTATTTTTCAGATAACATAAACCATGGATCAGAATATCGATTCCTTAATTCTTTTCGGAGTTAGCTCGTTGAAAGGTTCACATATGTGTTTTATTAGTTTGTACCCTTTTCTATTACCTTTCGCTAGAGAGAGAGAGAAGTCTGTTTTACAGCTGTTTGTAAATGAAGGTTGAATTTAGGTAATATAAGATATATGATCTACCTATATACTTGTATACTTTCGCTGATATTTTCTGTAATTGTATCATATTGTATTATATGTATACTTTTCTCCTTTATTTTTCTCTGAAAGTGATTCGTAGTTGCACACATCAGTGCCGTGAGGCACGCTGGTACCTTACTTAACCGCAGTGGAACCTAGTGAAGGAGTTGGAGGTATCACACCTGTAGTCTCAAAAAATAGTTCAAATTATCTTTTTGCTAATTCTATGCAAGTCTTAAAAAAGTAAAACTAAAAATTTAAAAAGGTCATTTTGATGGATTAAAAAGTCACGTTGGCACTGTATCATTGATATAGTCCTTAGTCATCATCAACCTGACGCACCTAGAGATTTTGTAATCTAGTAAAAATAACTTGACAAAATAATTTTAACTTGATAATTTAGAGATTATCTCGATACAATGACCAGAGCCAAAACACTCTGTCCTTTTCTTGAAAATTTTTAGATGTGGATTTCAAAACTCATTTTTAAGACTGATAGGTATGCGTAGAAACTTATTATCTCTAATGTAATCATAACAAAGAATCTAAAGATATCCCCTTAGATACACATTTCTTGATTCTTGCATTTGAGTGGCTTATTCATGATCATTCATTCATGATACATTCTGAAATCATTCAACAAACTTCATTAGATTACTTAAAACATGTTTTGTTAGTTATTAAAATTTTACAAGTTTTATCCTGAAGTCAACAATAGGGCTACAGACATAATTATTATATTCATTGAGAAGATTAATAAAGTTCTTGTATTCCCTCTATTTTCTCTCTCTATTCTCTAGTTATAATTTTCTTTAATTAGTTCTCAATATTATTATTTTGATTTTTTTGTACCAATAATACTACATGCCAACAAATTCAAAACAGAGAATTGTATTCTTTTTTGCCCCTTTGTTTCAGGATTTTTTTTCCTTAATAATGGGGGCAATAAAGTTGATTCTGAGATAATGGTAAACATGAATTAGATAAATTCAATAATGGTTCTTAGAGAAATTCAATTTGTTCAACTCTCGCGAAAATTCTAGACAAATGAGTAGAACCGAACCAAACCAACACTGCCGGCATATGTAAAAGGAGTATCGAAGTCAAAATCGGCTACAAATTAGAAAATAAAAAGAAAGGAAAACTGCAAACTAAAGAAATCCCTTGATGTGCCTATTTTAGTTTGCTCTTATATTAGAATTCATTTCTTTATATTTATTTGTAAAATAGTAAAATAACACTAAAAGCACTAAAACAACTAAATTCCTACTTTTCTTAAATGGTCTTTATTAAAGATCTTAAAAGATTAATTTTGAAGACGAAATATGTACTATGTATTATTCTTTTTTTTCTTTGAACTCAAGATATGTATTATTCTTTCAGTAAATACTGCTGGTGGAAAATTTCAACTCCCAAGCTTACATAAGCCTAATTGTTCTTGTAGCTTCTCTATTATCAAATCCTTCTCCACGATAATTTGTAAAAGTCTTGCATTTTCATCTTTGAGTATCTCAAACTGGCTAACAATTTGTTGAATTTGCGCTTCAATAGCCTCATCGCTGAGCTCAAAAGCACTCTCCACAACCCTCACCACTCGCCACAAACTCACCACCACAACCAACCCTCCACCCTTTCTCCCCAAATATCCTTCTAAAAACAAAGCAACAATCACCACCACGCCGTCAAGAACGTATCCCGGACGGCGAAAAAATGACTTGCCAAGCCCTATTATAAGAGCCAAGCTCTTCAAACACAATATGCTCAAGATTACAAGGCCTATCCAATGGTACCAAACCTCTCCTCCTGTGTTCTTCATGTTTGGGCATGAAAGCAAAGATGAAGAAAGCTCAAGAGAAGTTGAAATGAGATCTATAAGAAGCAGAAAAATGGTGATGATCCTAAGAGGAGTAGATTCTAAGAAGTTCCACAACATGGCTCTGCAAGAATCACTCCCTTGCTCTAGTTTATTCCCAGAATTGATAAGCGACTGCCATTTTTCTCTTCTCTTGCA
This sequence comes from Rauvolfia tetraphylla, assembly GCA_030512225.1. Classification (NCBI taxonomy): domain Eukaryota; kingdom Viridiplantae; phylum Streptophyta; class Magnoliopsida; order Gentianales; family Apocynaceae; genus Rauvolfia; species Rauvolfia tetraphylla. Next base: position 3,089,486 of record JAJQKT010000053.1, read on the forward strand.
GCTTCTGATGAGATTTTGTATGGAAATCTCAATGTTTTGGATTTGGGGTGCTGAACTCATGTTAATTTGATCTTTTTGAAGAACAATGCAGCGGCAAAATATAAAAGGCAATCTTGGTAGGGTATCATTTCTCAATTTAAAGTAAAGCAGGAAGACAGGCGTGAAATGCAAGGCTGAGATTTTCATTCTTCGGGTATAAGGTCACGTTGAGGCGCAAATTGTAGTTATTTTATGATGTAATTCGAAGATGCTTTAAGCTTCTTGCTTTGAAAATCCAACAAACTCATGCTTCACGTAAATATCGAAGCCGAAGTGCAAAACATAGGACGCCTTGACTTCCAAGGAATGTTTATGAATGATGGCTCTCGTTTAAAAAACTCTTTCGCACAAATAATGCATAACGCGATCAGAAATGTGACATTTAGTGATAATTTGGATTCTCCAAAAGGATAAAAGATTCTATTCTCTTCTTTCAAAATATAAGGCTTTTGACACTTTTTTCATAATTAAAAAATGACAAAGTAAGGAGTTTTTTTAATTTTCTTTATAATTAATTTAATTATTCTTTACTAATATGAGAGAGAATTGAGAAATTATTTTTATAATTGAGGAAAACTCTTATCTGCAAAGAACAAAGAACAAAGCATTTGCAGGAATTACATGTAGTTCTATGTCTAATATATACATACATTTTCTATAATTATGTATATATTTTAGATTAAGAATTTTCTCATGGGTTTTTTTTTTCTTTGGAAGAAGACAGGTGTCATTTGGTGGTACCAATTGATTTTGATTTGAAAGCGAATTTTCTTTTGTGTATAAAATTAAGAAATGATTCTTGAATTAGTGTATTGATTAAGGTTATTATTTCAATAAAATAGTAAATATTTTAATCTATTTTATTATACTTAAATGTTCATGTAGTAGTTAATCTTAGAAGCTTATAAATGTTAAAGTTCTGATTTTTTAAAAAGATACCATATTACATTAATATATATATATATATATATATATATATATATATATATATATATATAAAGAAAATTAGTAAATTCGTTTTTCTTTTATTTTTTTCTAGAAACACATGGCGGAAAATCAATTTTCCCCCCAATCTGGATTGCCATTTGTGGGCTTCTGCAGATTTTTTTTTAAACTTAGCTGCCCAACTGGTAGCCTATAATGCTAATGGGGAAAAGCCCAATCAGCAGCTGGGCAATCAGCCCACGTTCGCTGGACTGCGCTCCAGCTTTCTACTGTGCAATCGCTCAATTTTGTCCGGTGAGTTTTTTTCTTCTTTTTTTAATTTCGGAATTGACATCACAAAATTAAAGTGCATAATCCATCCAAAAACCCCCATATTCACAGAAAGAGTAAAAAAAAAAAAAACTTTTTTAAACAATGAATTTTCTGCAATTTCAAAACATGATGTATTCATACTGATTCACCCTTGCTTTCAGATTTTACTTCCTATCACAGGTTGATCGGCAAGCTTTTGTATTTAATAAACACACGGCCAGACATGAGCCATGCTGTTAACCAGTTGAGTTAGTTTTTGGACATTTGAAGGAAGCTCACAAGATTCTTCGGTATCTCAAAGGATCTCATGGTCGTGGTCTCTTTTTTCCATCAAACTCTCCCCTTCAGCTTAGAGCTTTTCGGATTCGGACAGGGCAGGATATACTAACACCCGCAGATCGACCTCAGGTTTATGTGTCTTTCTGAGACCCTCTCTCATTTCCTGGAATCCAAGAAACAACAAACCGTCTCGTTCAGTTCTTCAGAAGCCGAATACAGGGCTTTAGTTACTACCAATTGTGAACTGCCATGGCTCGTTTACTAACTTAAAGATTTATGCATTCCTCACCCTCAAGCAGCACCTATTTTCTTTGACAACTAAAGTTCCATTTACATCGCTAACACACAAAACACATTGAAATTGATTACCATATTGTGCGTCAGAAATTTCGAACCGTCTTGTTAAACCTTTGCGGACATCTTCGCCAATTTCTCCTCCTCGGCAGCTTGCGAACATTTTCACCAAATCACACCATGGCCCTCGCTTTACTGTCCTGATACATGCCCATGGCTTTTAAGATATTTTCTCCAAGTCCGGTTTGCGCGGGTTGTTAAATCCCAAGATAACTAGCATCATATGAATCCCGAGGACCAAGAGCTACAGCTCCAATCAGTTTTCATCTACATTGTTTATATCGCTTTGTATATGTAGTTAGCTTTATCATCCTCATTCTTTTATCTCTTTATCACTTGTATTGAAAGAGTAGAAATCCAGTGTAAATGATGACCGAGAGAAACAATTTTTCCTCATATTTTCAATTTAGTGGTCAGCTTCTGCCATTGAGAGAAACATAATTTAGTGGTCAGCTTCTGCCTAAATTTTCAATTTGGTTCTCTCTTTTATGTTTTGCCTCATATTTAAAATTTCGAGATATCTAATCACTAAATTATTATCTACCTGACACTAACAATTATATATTATGTTATTGAAAAGCTTTAGAACAGTGATGAGAGTTTAATCAAAGCCTTCCCTCAATGAAAAGACTTGAGATTAATGAATTAGCAAAAAAAGAAAAAAGAAAAAAGGAACTTGAGATCATTGAATTAGCAAAGAAAATAAAAAGACTTGAGATTAGTGGATGAAATCAGTTCATGAAACGCCTATTATAATCCTGCGAATAATGGATAAAATCAGTTCATGAAAACGCCTATTATAATTGTAACAGTTATTAAATTAGTTGGATGAACAGCCCATCTTTAAGCTTTATGTACTATTTTATTAACCACTGATTAGAATATGTGATTATCATGTTAAGACTCCGCTTTACATCTGACTTCAGATTTGATAAATCAAATCAGCTTTTCACGGTCACATAGAAAGTATTTTAAAAAAACTAATATAATATTCTTATTTTCTACTGGATTAATAAGAAAAAGTAATTACGAAAAGCACTCTAAGGATAGCTTGCCCGAAAGACTTTTCTCTTTCTTTGATATATCCTTTTTGAGCTAAAATTAGATATAAACAAAGGAGAAAAAGCTCAAAACAGCTTACAGCTTAAAAAAAATTAAAATAGCTAATTTTAAATAAGGAAGCGAGCCTATTAATGAGTGATGAAACAATTACAAGAGGCAGGATTACTTTAACGAAGAATCCAATGTCTACTGTTGGATCTTGTTTTCTCAACCAAATTTACTCTCACTAATTCTCCTGCAGAAGACGAGTAAGAGGTGGGGATCTATCCCCAAGAACCCTCAGATGCTTAATTTAGTAAAGATTGAAGAAAGAATAATTGTGAATATGAAATACTTGACAATAATGAGTATTTATAGGGATCAAACGTGTGAGAATAAGAAAGTAAATCATATTTGAAAAGCACCTTTTATGCATCTCCTAACCTAAGTAGGAATAGATTTTCTTGCTGGTCTTTATGTCTTAATGCACTATTTGGAAGCTAGGTTTTATCTTTGAGCCCAACTCCATCATCTACCTTCCCCTTAAGAGTCGCGTAGAGGAACCGACGTAGCTCTTTAGAAGGGATCCATACTCGGTGATGTGCTGTACATTGTGCCTTTTGAGGAAACTTGAAAACGATCAAATGATAATGTGCTTCTGATACCCTCAACTTGTGCATTGGGCAAGCGCGTGGCTTCACAATCGGGAGAAAAGAGCCGCAAATTGTGGAAGTACCCTGCACCTGATGGTTCCAATGACAAGAAATATCTTGTGGGTCAGATACCGCTTCTTGAGGGTGAAGTGTCTTATGTTGCTTCTCATTTTCGCTCATCCCTAATTTTGAGTTACCGGAGGATATGGAATTGTTATATGCTTCCGATATTTTTGAGCTAGTGTATCCTTGGTCTCATTTCGCCCCCGCTAGTTCTACTTCAACATCTGCCCCACCTTCTGCCTCATTCCATAGCTGAAGTAGATTCATAGATGGATTAGATTTTTACTAGCTAGTTTATAATAGCTATATAGATTTGTGTATGTATATATATACACATATATTTGTAGGCATGGTTGTAGCCTAAACTATTTTTTCTTGACTTATGGTCAGTCTTTTGTGTTTTATCAGACTAGACTTTTATATATTGGACTTTGTTTATCAACCCAAAGTTTGTATTTTGCCGGACCCTGTTTATCAATCCAGACTTACATTTTGTTGGATCCTATTTATCAATCCAGACTTTTGAGTTTGTTGGATCCTATTTATCAATCCAAACTTAGATTTTGCTGGACCCTATTTATCAATCTAGATTTTTTATTTTGCTGGATCCTGTTTATCAATCCAGACTTTTGATTTTACTGGATCTTGTTTATCAATCTAGACTTAGATTTTGCTGGACCCTGTTTATCAATCCAGACTTTTGATTTTGCTGGACCCTGTTTATCAATCCAGACTTTTGATTTTGATGGATCTTGTTTATCAATCCAGACTTAGATTTTGCTGGATACTATTTATCAATCCAGACTTAGATTTTGGTAGACCCTGTTTATCAATCCAGATTTTTGATTTTGCTGGATCCTGTTTATCAATCCAAACTTTTCTGCTGGGCCTTGCTTATCAATCCAGACTTTCGTATTTGCGCAATTCACTCGATGCATTACTTATAGACTGGGTCAAATGTTTTTGTTTTTTGTGGGTACCCAAGTTAGCCATTTGCTGGCTAATAAATTGTTTTGTTTATTTGGGGTGGGATTGTTTCCCTTGTTCCTCTCACCGTTGGATATGTGAATCGACACTGTAACATCATTCCCGTTTCCTAACAACTTTTCACTTGTCATCTTCTTCCCTTAATTTGTAAGAATTCGGGGCGCTTGATCATAGCAAAACTTCATATTTGTCTCATTGTAATCAATATCTTTTCTTAGCATGGCTATGCTTCTTTTGTTTCCATCTGTTGCACGCCCCTCACTTGGCTACGTTTCTTTGTTCTGCCTACCCATTGCTCCGTTCTGCTTATAGCCACTTGAGAAGTGGTCGTGAGGTATTAAAGATTAAGTTGGAGTCTTTGTGCAGCACCTGCACGCTCCTCATTTTTTTCCCATACTTTTGCTTCTCTTTAATGATATTTTTTATTCTTCCGCGTCCTTGAGACCAGAACTGTCATTTCCAATATCCTTAAAAATTACATAAGGTCTTTCCCAAACAGCATCCAACTTAAGATTGGGATTCACCCGACTTACGTCGTTGTTATGCAATACTAAGTCACCCTCCTGGATGTGGTAGAGGATGCCGGAGCATTGTAATACTTAGTCATGAGTCGCTTGTACTGTTCTTCTACCCGGGTTGCCCGCATTCGGGCTTTTTCTATCATGACCAAATTTTTAGCTAACATTTGATCATTGTCTACTTCTTTGAATACTTGTAATCGATCAGAGGGAAGTCTTAATTCTAATGGTATGACCACCTCAGTGCTGGCATGGGGAAATATCCCGTCAGGGATTTCAGTAAGGTTCATATGCTAGAGGGTGCTTTCGCATGACCTCCTTCAGGGTTTCTGTTGGGATATGTCTCCTTCGGATCTTCTTTTTGTCCCGCCTGTGCTCTTGGTTCTCCCGATCAAATTCTTTCTTTTTTCGTATAGTTTTCGTCAACCCAAATGTAGCGTTGTACTCGCTCATGAAGTTCTAGTATGGTTAAGGGGTTGTTAACGTGAGCTTGCATACTAAAGGGGATGTACGCAAGCCATGTACATATGCGTTTAATGTAAAGTTCGTTCTGTAAATCACGTATGTCTAGAGCCTCTTGAGTAAAACATGTTGTGTAATTTGCAACTAATTATGTGGCCTTTTGTCAGAGCTGTAAAAGGTCGTCAACTGTCTTTTTCGGGATGATTATGTGGAATCGCTCCCCGAGCTAATAAAAAGTGGATATACTTCTCAGCTTTAAAGACGAGAACTAGCATAAACAGTGTGCTTTTAAGGAGCTGCGAAACATTTGACATAAGGCCTGGTCAAAGGCATCTTGTTGCAATATGATGGACATGAATTTCTCCAGGTGTTCTTTTGGATATCCTGTGCCATTATAATTATCAAACTTCAAGTTATAAAAGCAAGCATCCAGGATAGCACGTTGAAACTCCTCACACAAGGGTTTTTGTTGGATGAAATTTCAACTACCGAACTTTTTCTATTGGGCCTTGTTAACAACATCTAACATGGTCGTGCGAGCCTCTTGCTCGCGATCCGTACGAGCCTGTAAATTACTCCGATTGTTTCTTTCTAAATCCTCCAGTCTAGATTGGCTGGGGGTTTCCTGCGGTAGCATCTTATATGGTGCAGAAGTAGAGGTGACATGCTGAATTGCATGCTCGGAGGTTTGTACTGCTGGATATAGAGAATTGATGGAGTGGAACCAACTTGTAGACCGTGCAATTGCTCCATGGTAATCGGAAGCAAGGGTAGGCTATTCGTGGCTGGAGAACTATTGATATGGTCTTGTGATGGTTGGTTAGCGGCTACTGGAGCAAGAACCCCTTGCCCTCCCCTAGAACGATGATGATAAACATGAAGGTGATCAGGGGAATCAAGGATATTATCACGAGAAAGATCGTGTACTGAAGGATCCATTGAGAGAATATGAGTTGACCACGGTGGGTGCCAATTGTTGGATCGTAGATTCTCAACTAAATTTGCTCTCACACGAATTCTCCTACAGAAGACGAGTTCGAGTTAGGGATCTATCCTCAAGAACCTTCCGATGCTTAAGTTAGTAGAGATTAAAGAAAGAATAATTGTGAATATGAAAGACTTGATAATAATGAGTATTTATAGGGATCAAACCTGTGAGAATAAAGAAGTGAATCCTATTTAGAAAGTACATTTTTCGCATCTCCTAGCCCAAGTAGGAATGGATTTTCTTGCTGGGCTTTATGTCTTAATGCACTATTTGGAAGTTGGCTTTATCTTTAAGCCTAACTCCATCATCTATGTACAGCCCGAAACAATGAGGGGAATAAATGAAGAATACGAACATCAAACTAAAACAAAAAATTTAATAAGTGGAGTATATACTTTTACTTTAGGTCGTCTTTATATTGGTAAAAAAAATTGAATAATCAAATAGGATCATAAACATTTCTTTCTTAATCAACCTTATCTATGACAATCAACAAAAAATACAACATTTTCTAGGATTGATTTTTGATAAGTAGGAAAATGTTACTATTTGCTAAAAAAAATCAACATATTATTGTTGAAAAATTAGAGACAGGTCTAACTGCACTCTAAAGGGTATCTTACGTGGGAAAGAATTGCTTAATCCTAGAATGAAGAAATTATTATATAAAATAGCAAATGGACTTGGGCCTACCATTGAACTACGCATCTCTAATACTACTTTGAGAAACTAGAAATGGCCTAATTGCTTCATTTCCAAAATATATCTTAAAAAAGGAGAGGGTTGCATAAGTCTCATAAGAAAGAAACTTTTTTATAATTTAGTCAATGTGAGATATTTCAACATGTTCTTTCACGCCCAATTTGGATCTTTTCCCTCAAATCCCTCCCCATTGTCTCCTCCATTGCTACAATGTTGCCACATAATATTTTTTATTATATAAAAAATTAAAAAATATATAATACTATAGTCAGTGAGAAAACCTAAATGTAAATGGAGTTGTATAAGAGAATTCACAGCTTCAGAAATGTGGGAGAAAGGATCTTGAGCCCCTCAAGCCAATAATGGATTTAGAACAAAAAATGAGCGACGTCACACTAACACTTCAACAAAGATCAAATAAATTTAAATTGATAGCAGTAGTTTTGAGATTGAGAATCTAAACAAACAATATTAAGTAAAAAGCTCCTTTGTGGGAAATTTTTTCTTGTTTCATTGAATAGGGCAAAGGAACGAGATTTAAAGATGTTCCTTTTCTTTCTTTCTTGGAATAGTATGGAACGACAAATACAATTGAGAAGATAAAAAGTCTTCCGAACTCATGTTATAAAAATTAAAATAAGTTTGCCATGCAAAATCTCCCAATGTTTGATTCTTTGTGAAACAAAGTTGCCAGCTGAAAAGGCCATTAACTGCGTCACAGTTTGGGTATTTTCATGCTGCATAGCTGTGGATAGGGATGGGTTTGGAGGAGGTTTAGTATTGTACTAGCATGAGGAGGTTGATATAGTTCTGCAAAGCTACTCTTCAGGACGTATTGACGTATTTACTCCGAAGAATCGGTTCTCAACGAACTTTGCCGTGGATGGTTATGGGAGATTTTAATAAAATTCTTTTGTAGATTAAAATTCTTGTGTAGGGAGAAATGCGTGGAAAAAACATGAGGCCTAAAGCACAAATGCTTGCATTCCGTCAAGTGCTTGATCTGCTACAGCTTCTGGATATGGGTGGTTCTGGATCTTTTTTACATGGTAGGCAGGTTCAGATGCAATGTAGCCAAGGCTTCACAGGATGTTTTCAATTGATTCATTCAGGAAGTGGTTTCCAAATGCTGTCATGGAGGTTTTGCTCACTTCACATTCGGATCATTACCTGCTTTGTGTTTCTTTGAACGGAAATCAAAGATTTGTAAGGAAACATGGACAGAAACTTTTCAGATTTGCGCATTTTTGGGTGAAGGAAGCAGAATTCTTTGTTGTTATTGAAAGGTCGTGGCAACTGGAGCTTGATACTGGTTTGCCTTCTTTTTGTTCGAAGGTTAAGGCTGTCCAGCAATCTTTGACAACTTAGAGCAGATCAAAGTTTGGCAAATTGCATATGAATATTAAGGAAGCAAAAGAAAGGGGCTCTTTGAATGGTGGAAACTAGAATACTTCTGAGTAGTGGGAAGCGGAAAAGGAGTTGGAGCATTTGCAAGCAATTGAGAAGGAGTTTCGGCATGCTAGATCCCGATCAAACTAGATTGCTAGTGGGGACAAAAATACTGCATATTTTAGCCATCATGCAACTCAGAGAAAGGCTAGAAACTTTATTGCTGGAATTGAAAATTCAGTTTGGAGCATAGGTTGAGCAACCAGAGGAGATTGAGTCGGTGGTTGTTAATTACTTTTCAGGCCTTTTCACTTCGGAGTAGCATAATATGGATTGTGATCAAACCCTAGGGGATGTAGTACAGGGAAAAATTAGTGAGGATATGAGGTTGAAGCTTGAGAACGTACGTTTTCACAGAGGAGGAAGTGATCACTACTTTAAAGGCTATTCATCCTTCAAAATCACCAGGTCCAGAAGACTTCATGCCCTATTTTTCAAGAAATATTGGAATGTGGTTAGAAAAGAGGTTTCGGATGTGGTGCTGAGTTTTTTGAATGGAGATCTGAGTTTGGAGGAGATTAACAACACATTTGTGGTGCTCATTCCTAAGGTTAAAAATCCCGGAAAGGTGACAGAATGAAGGACTATCAGTCTTTGTTCAGTAATATACAAAATCATTTCTAAGGTCTTGACTAATATATAGGTTGAAAGTGGTTATGCCTTATCTCATTGATGAGTCTCAAAGTGCATTCGTTTGTGATCGCTTGATTACCAATAATGTAAGTTTGGCCTTTGAGTTTTTCCATTTTATGAACTCAACTCGATCACATGTTGGAAGGGATTTTATGGCGGTTAAATTGGATATATGTAAAGCATGTGGCAGAACCGAATTGGGTTATTTAAAATGAATGTTGTTTAAGCCATTCTTTCCTCTTAGATGGGTTTCAGTTAGTTACGGTTTGTGTGACATCTATCTCTTTCCATAGCCTTATTAACGTGTGTCTAGTCTATCGTTTAGGGGCTTTCTGATTACAGTGTGCTTATATTTTATTGTTTTACATTTTCTCTAAAATGTAAACAAAATTTTTTATGATTCTGAGTTTTTGAAGATACATTGAAGCAATATGCGTCATGCAATGAAAAATAAGAGATTTAAAAGAAAAAATATACTTTTCATTACTCTTTTTGCATTTTTTGTGACTCATCGAGTAGAACTGTGGGAGTCACACTAATGATCCCTGCCACCGCCAGCAGGGATCCTTGACAAAGACCCCTGCCGGTGAGGGGATCTGTAAAATAGATCCCCACCACGGAAGGGCCGTTGGTGGTGGGGGTTTGTTTTAGAAATCCCCGCAACTACCGATTGGAATCATTTGTGTGACTCCCCAAATTATGCTCAAGGAGTCACAAAAATACAAAAAATATATATATTTTTTCTAAATCTCTTTTATTTTGTCCAACATTACTTTAATTCGATGCTAATTTGCACAAATCTGAATAAAGAAGTAGTGAAAACTGTAGAGAACTTAGGGTGAGGATATAGAAACTTGTTAAAATTAAAATATTGTCATGCTACAATCAGTAAATTAGTGCACTGCAGTCAAAAGGTGTGATCTTTTAAACCTAGTACGGGTTTGAGGCAAGGTGATCCATTGTCTCCAATTCTTTTTTGTGATTTGTACGAAGGTTTTTCTAGTTTGAGTGGGCATACTGTCGGGATTAGTGAATGCACAGGTTTGAAGGTTGGCCCTGTCAGGGTACCGGCAGTGACTGAGCGACACGTTTTGCCAATAAGTCGAACGGAGGCTCGCGGCCAAGGCACCAACTCGGCAAGTTTGGGACAAAGTGTAGCAGAAATGGGACAAAGTAATTGAGAGACACTTTTTGGTGTGGAATGTTCCACGTTTTTGGTGTGGAAAGTGATTTAAGATTTTGTTCCTTAACTCAGGCACATTTGGAACATACACTTGCTTGCCGTCATAGAACAGAAGGTCATTCTTTAAGGAAAAGCTTAAGACCGAAGGATCTCTCACCTCCATTTTGGCTAGAATGTCTTGACAGTGAGCATCCAAGGCTATTGCCTCTTTGATTTCCTCCCAGATCTGCCATTCAACGCCGCTCAAGGCTGTTAGCCGAGCATCGTTTTGATTACAGACAATCCATAGCACTTGGCCGTCTTCCCTTCTCGACAAAGCATCTGCCACTTTATTTTCCCGACCAGGCTTGTACACAATTTCGTACTAAAAAACCAGCAATTTTACCAAGAACTTCTGTTGTTCATGTGTTGTTATCTTTTGCTCAATCAGACCTTTCAAAGGCTGTTGGTCTGTCACAATCACAAATTTCCTCCCCAACAAATAAGGTCGCCACACCTTGACAGCATGGATAATGGCTAGCATCTCTTATGCATATATCGACCAAGATGTCTTCATTGGCCCCAATCGTTTGGACATGAATGCAATGGGTCTGTCATGTTGAGTTAGCACAGCTCCGATTCCATCTTTGCAAGCATCCGTGCGTACCTCAAATGGTTTGGTGAAGTCTGGTAAAGCCAACACGGGCGTTTTGCTCATTGCCTCCTTCAAAGAAATAAAAACTTCATTACTGATGGGACTCCATGCAAAATTGTCTTTCTTTAATAGGTCTGTCAATGGACGGGCAATGGAACCGTACCCTTTAACGAATCTTCGATAGTAGCTAGTGAGACCAAGGAATCCCCTCAAAGCGGTAACATCTTTAGGCACTGGCCATTCCAGCATGGCTTGTATTTTTCATTGGTCTACTTTGACACCTTCTCCCGAAATAATGTGGCCCAAGTATTCCACCTCCGTTTTGGCAAAAACACACTTGGACGGCTTAATATAAAATTGATGCTGCTTTAGCACTTCCAGAGTTATTCTCAAATGCTCCACATGTTCTTGTAAATTCTTTTAATACACCAAGATATCATCGAAAAATACGAGCACAAACTTCCTCAGAAGGGGCTTGAAAATTTTGTTAATGGTGGATTGAAAAGTAGACGGGGCATTGCATAAGCCAAAAGGCATTACCAGGTACTCATAATGGCCGCTATGAGTTCGAAAAGCGGTTTTGGGTCCATCTTCGACTGTCATTCGAATCTGATGATAGCCTACTCGAAGATCCAACTTTGAGAAAATAGTAGCACCATACAACTCGTCCAACATATCATCAATGGTAGGAATAGGGAACCTATCCTTCACCGTGGCCTTGTTAAGGGCTCGGTAATCATTGCAGAATCTCCAAGTTCCGTCTTTCTTTCTCACCAGCAACACTGGGGACGAAAATGGTGAACTGCTAGGCTTTACGATACCTGATTTCAACATCTCGTCCACCTGCCGTTCGATTTCGTCTTTCTGGAAATGAGCATATCGATAAGGAGGGACATTTACTGGTTTGCTTTCATCAGTCAGGGCAATTTTGTGATCGAACGTCCTCGCTGGAGGCAGCCCTTTTGGTTCTTGCAGCACTTCATCAAATTCCTCCAAAATCGAACGAATTTCCAAAGGGATAGGCGGCTCCTGGCCTTCCCCACCGTCTGATTTTTTTGGTTCCGCCATTGGAACAATCAACATTAGCAATGCATCGGACGTCGCAGCTTCTCCAGGCTGTTGATCTCACATCGTTTAAGTTCTTGAGAATTTTGAGCCTGCCACGAGCATTTTCTTCCATCCCACATGAATTCCATGGTCATCGCAGCATAGTCGAAGTTTATCTTACCCACTTCTCGAAGCTAGGCGTTGCCTAGAATAATGTCCAGGCCTGCCAAGTCCAACACATGGAGAGTAGCTTTCACCGTCACTCCTTGTATAGTCATTTCCACATTTTGTACTGCGGCTGTACACATCAACTTGTGGTCGTTGGCCACCTTAACATCAAAAGGGTCAGTGGGACTGCTTTTCAGCTTCAACTTCCGAGCTAGTTTGGAGTTGATAAAGTTATGAGATGCACTATCGTCTACGAGTACATGAACTTCTTTTCCAGCTACCACTCCCTTCAACCGCATGGTGGAAGGTCTAGAAGTACCGTTGAGAGCGTTCAAGGCTAGCTCTCCTTCTGCCTCTCTTTCCTTCAATTCGTTCTCACTGCCCTCTGTCTCGGACAGTTCTGAGTCGGCTTCATCGCCGTTAGGCTCTTCCAGGATAAAGACTTGGCCCTTTTTGCATCGGTGGCCAGGTTGCCACTTCTCGTTGCATTTGAAACATAGGCCTTTCTCTACCCGCCATTTTACCTCGTCTGAGGATAACTTTAAGGCTAGTTTCTGCCTCTGCTGATCGTTTCATTCCGGTTCTTTGCCCTTCCAAGGCTTAAGGTCCTTCTTGAAGGGTTTTGGTGTACCCTTCTCATAATTTCTGCCGTCATCAATCAACCGAGCAAGTTTTATGCATTGGGACAAGGATTGAGGGTCACGTATCTTAACTTCTCGCTTAGAGATGGGCGGAGTCCTTCCAGAAATGTTCCCATTAATGCACCTCAGACCAACTGCCTGCAGCTTCAGCTAGGCGTTCGAAATTCTCCAAATACTCCTCAAGAGTGCCTTCTTGTTGGAGCTTTGCTAGCTGGCCATCATAGTTAACAATATTAGAGGGACCAAATCGATCGAACAGTTCACTGGTGAATCGTGTCCACCCAAGTCGTCTCCGGTCACGGTCATAAGAACTTCTTAGCCAACGCCACCACTGATTGGCCTTGCCGCAAAGATAGTAAGAGGCGTATTCAACTTGTTCCTCTCGTGGAATTCTCTGCTTGGCAAAGAAATATTCAGCCTTGGAGATCCATTCTGTTGGGTCACCCTTCTCGAATGTCGGGAACTCCATTTTAGGCCGTTTGGGACTAGCACGTCGTTCATGATGGTCATTTCTCCTTCTTGGCCTTTCAAACGAATTGCCAGGAGAGTCATATTCATTTTCGCCTAAGTGATCCTCCAAGTCATCGTAACCTGGAGTTGTTCTCGTGCGCCTTTCACGATCGGGACTATACTGATATCGGGAACGATGGACTCTACCGTCATCATCTCCCTCACTGAGTCCGGCCGTTCTAGCCACCACTTGGGATTGCACCCGAGGTTGGGCAGCAGGTCGATTAGAAGTCGCAGCATTCATTCCCTCTAGTATGCCAAACAACTTAGTGAAGTTAGCTTGCATACCTTCCATCTCATGGGCTACCAGATCAAAACGGCTTACAAGTTCCGCATGATCTCTCTCCAATTGGTTGATGCGAGACCGATTGGAGTTAGAGCTTTCCTCAGCAATTTGTTGCACCGGAGTAGCCATCGCAAAGCAACGAGCAAGGTTACTTGAGAAAGTATACCTTCTCTCAATGAAAGCACCAATGTCAGGGTACTGGCAGTGGGTTAATATGGAGTATCAGGGCAGTGGGTTAATATGGACAAATCTTCCATTTTGATTTCAAAAGGTGTTGAAAAGTTGTAGGTAAATCAAAACAATCTTCTTTAAGTAAAAATTGAGAAAAATCATTAATTTGATTTTGACAAGTTGAAGATTTTAATCTTTTAGAAAGTCTTTGATAATTTAATTTGGTTTTATAATAGTCAATTTGTTTAAGAATAGAATTAATATTTCTTATTGAATTCTTTTTTAACATGTGGAGTTCTATTTCTCTAGGGGAATGACTATAAGGGAAAAGTAATTGTTTTCCTAAAATCTTTGTATGTACACCATTGGAATCAACAAAAAAAGGATAAATTTGAGTAAAAATTTTGAGATAACAGTTTGAGATAAATTTTTTACTAAAATGAATTTTGTTTTTATACTAATATTATCTCTAATTATTTCTACATTAAGTAATTTATATTTTATATCTAATTTGGAACCAGTAGCTGAACTTAAATTTTCATTTGTCTTGGTGTAATATTGGACAGGTACTAATCCTTCACGGATACAGTTTTGATTAGCACCACTATCAAGTAATGCAATATGATTGGCTTCGATTTCTTGATTGATTCTTATTAAAATAGGTATACACCATTTTTTATAGGTTATAGTTGAAATTTTAGAAATAAATTGTGAATCAATTTCTAGCTCAACTAGGGAGGTTGAAGGTTCTTCCTTAACCATGTTTTGAAGTTGAAGTAGGCTAACTTGAAATTGTACTTCTCTTAATTCTTTTTTTAATTGATTCACATCAAATTGAAGTTCTTGCCAAGAAATTTCAGGTAGAGGTGGAGGCTTCTTAAATTGTTCTATAACATCCTTAATTTGAAATGGTTTAATTCTGGTCTAATTTATTTCGTTTGTTAATACATCCTTTAATTTTAACAAATATTCCTTTTAAATTTCTGGGTCTATTACTTTATCAATTAAATCTAAGAAAAATGTCTTATTATCATAAGAAATTACATTGATACATAGTCCTATATCTCTATCTGACTTAGATGAAAATTCTAAATCAGGTTCAGAATTTGTTTGTATTCCAATAAGTTCATTTTCTGAATTTGTAGATAATTCTAATTCTGATTCAGAATTAAAAGTATCTAAAATTTCTTAAGTTTTTGTTTTAAGGGAATCATCTAATTCTAATTCAGAAACTTGAGATCTAACTTGACAATATTGAGTTGTGTCCAAATTTGCCACACTTTCTACATTTAATATTGCTATAGGGAGCTAATCCTGAAGATGATTTAGTTTTTTATTTTGTTTTAAAAGAAGAGAGTTTAACAGAAGATTGACTAGTTGTTCTATTGGAATATGTTGACTTTGACCTAGAAGGTTTTGAGTGAGAATTTTGTTTTCTTCTATGTTTTTGAGAAGGAGGTACTAGTTTTTCTTTACTTAAGCCAAATTGTTCACAAAAACTTCTTAGTTCTCTAGAAAGCTTCCCTGGTTCCTTTTGAACTTGATCTTTAAGCTTAACATCATCACAAAGTTCAATACCAACATTATTAACAAAAGTAACTAATTCACCATAAGTAATTGTTTGATACGGTATATCACCATTATATGCTTCTTTTAACTTAAGTTTGACTTTTTCAGAAAATAAAGTTGGAAGTCCTGCTAAAAACCTTTCTTCCAGTGTTCATTATTACAATCGGTCTCTGCATAACTTTGGTTAAACACATGTCTTTGTACCGTTTAAAATCATGAAGAATTTTACATCTTATACTTTGTAAAAGATAATAACTTCTTTATTGATATTGTACGGGGTCACCAACAAAACTTTTCACAATTGCATAAATAAGAGTTCCTATGATATCGTCTTCATCTGTACGAAATGTAACAGATTGAGAAGATGCAATAATATCCATAGTACCTGCTGCAACTACTTTGGTTGCTTCCATAATATGATTTTTGTAAGCAGGGAAGACATAGTTATCCCACCATGCCTTTAACATGCCAATAAAACCAAATTTCAAATTTCAGTACATCTTTTTTGCATTATAAGCCTTGCTAGCCATGCCCATGGCTTCTCAAGTCCTAATGACTTGAACATAAGAAAATCCAGCAATGTTCCATTCATATATTGAACTTCCATATAATTACATAAAATTGAAAGATTCTTCAAACGGCATGTCAGGAAAAGATGGTCTAGCATAATAAGGTTTTGAAGTATAATAATATCGATTTCTAAATTTTGGAGAAATCTTTTTTAATTTGTTAACTTGTTTTGGGGAGGTGTCAAGTACATATTGGATTTCATCCTCTTAGATGACATTAACTGATGGTTTTAATTGTTTACCATTTTTTAGGTCTAAATTGTTTAATACTTTTGTTATTTCAGAAAGTAACTCATTTGATTCTTTTGATTTTTCAAATTGTACATCGGGTGGAACTGTAGGTAATTTTGAATAAAGGTTTTTGAGGAAGAGATGTCATTGGAGTTGACGAATTGGAAGGTTGGGACAATTATCTTTTTGCAACTAAGTGTAATAATTTGTTTGTAAAATTACTTTACTGTACTATTTTTTCTATATCTTCAGTAGTGGTTGTCCTATCTATGTCAGAAAGTGCTTTAAAAAGTGAGGCCTTAATATTAGTGCCAGGATGTGGTACCAAATTTTTTTTAAGAGGAAGATTAATAGAAGATATAACAGAATTTGATTTAGTATGCCAATTTTAAAAATTGGATTTAAAATCTTATATTCGGGATGATAAATTGCAAACCATTTGAAAAAATCAAAATGCATACCTATGCGCTACATATCATCATACTAGTGTTGACGAATAGAGTCCCGTTCGGGGGTGAAAAAGAAGAGAAAAACTATTTTCTCAGAGTAGCCAACTTAGGATCAGCAAACCATGTCCTAAGTAGATCTTTATTTAAAATAAAATTATTTGAAGAAATGCAAATTATCCAAAAAAAACGAGACTTACTATTTAAGCGACAAAATGTACCAATTTGAATATAAAATGTTACCATTTTTAACTTTAATCTTACCATTTTATGAAATGGTAATTTTCATTATATAAATGGTAAGTTTTATTTGGTAATTTTCTAAAAATATAAAAGTTACCAATCTACATAATATAAATCTACATAATATAACTTACTAATTTTATTCAAAACTTACCATGTTCATCTCAAACTTTAAAATATGTAAAATAGCAATATTTGTGACATGAGTAGTGAGGTTCATTAAAATCAACAGTAACTAAGTGAAAATGTAAAATATAACATTTAAATAATAGGAGTTACTAAGCATCATCACTTGGGAGGGTTGTGGTGACAAATCATAATCCAAAAAGCTCATTCCTTAAGTATAAATACAAACAAAAATTCAACACATAACAAAAAATGCTATCTAAAAATTCAATCAAAGAATTTCTCACAAAAACAGGACAAACACACAAAAAATACAAAATAACACTTCAATTCACTAATAACTAACAAAATCACAAACAACAAAATGAATACTAACACTAGTAATAAGTAAAATGACTAAATCAATAGAGTTCAAGCTTTCTTAATATTGACCAATTATCCCCGGCAACGGCGCCAAAAACTTGTTGTGTTTTGTTTGCATGCCCTTATACTCAATTTTATTACAATCTCTAACAATTTGCACACAAACACTAGGCAAGTGCACCTATCGTTATGAGTAGTACAATGGTAAGTAAATTTAAATTATCGTATCCACGGGGATGGTCAATTACCATTACTCACTTTTCACTCTATTTTTTAGCATAATAAATTTTTGTTTATGAAAATGATGAAAAACTTAACTAATTAAACTGACTTAACCAATCTTTTTTGCAAGAGGGAATTCAATTGAGAAAACAATACTTGAATGGAAAATCCCCCTAGAATTACCTATGTGATAGAAAAGTCCCTTGGTTGATTTGTTTCCCCTTCTAATACTTGGTGAAATTCCAATGATAGAACTCACTCTATCTCTAGATGAAAGTTCTCTACCCTTAGATTAATTAGTTGAAATCTCTTTCTAAGTAATTTAACCTAAGAATGCATTTGAATTGGTGAATTTTCAATTAGATTTCTCTAATTGCCAAGAAGGTGTCCATTTCTTGCGTTTGATGAAATTCCTATATTATAGCTCTCTCTATCTCTAGATGAGAGTCCACTACCCTTAGATTAATTAGTTGAAATCTCTTTCTAACTAATTCAACCTAAGAATGCATTTGGATTGGTGAATTTCCAATTAGATTTCTCTAATTATCAAGAAGATATTGAGGTTTCTATCTCTAGTCACCTAAATAATCTCCATTGTTTGTGTATGGTCTATTTCACCCTTCATTTCTCAATTCCAAGTGAAAATTTCCAGATTTTGAATCAATTATCAATCACCCTTCCTTTCTCAATTCCAAGTGACAAAATTCCAGATTTTGAATCAATTTTAAATTGCCCTTCTTTTCTCAAATCCAAGTGACAAAAATTCCATCAATTATCCACCAAATCAATTCAATCATTCAAACCCACAAACAATCCACAAGAAATTTGCATTCAATCAACCAAGGGAGACAATTCATTCACATAGAAAAAATCTAGGGTTCATACCATCCAAGTATTCAAAAGTTTAGTTCCTCAACATATTACAATTCCAAGAACATAAAGCAATAAAGAAAGAGTAAGAATTACTCATTTTCATGGTTGAAATCTTCTCTTGCTAAAGCTTGAAATTCGTCACTGTAGCATGGAGAAAATTGCAGTTTTTTCCATGAATATTCAAGGTGGATGTTCTCCTTGAAATATTCAACCTTCTCTCTTGATTTCTCTTGCAAAGATGAAGATTTGGGATGGATTTGGGTGTATTTTCTTGGTGTTTTGCAGTTTTTCTCCCACTCCCAACCTTTTATCTTCTTGCCCTAAAATGGGGTATTTAAATCCCCCTCAAAAGAGAGAGAAAAATAGCTAAAAACCCTCTTCAAATCGATGCAAACGGCGCCGCTTGCTCCCAGTTTTGGGAGAAGCTTCTGCCGCACGACTGTTACAGTGTTTTGACTTCTAGGTGAATTCGGAGCATGACATTGGCTGATCTGGGTCTTGATGTCTTCATCAAAGTTGTAGATTAGCTTTCCACAGAGATTTGAATCACCGCAATTGGACATCTAGAACGCACGATATGATCGTTCTACCAAGATGTGTCAAAACTGGAACCCAATGCAGGATAGTTGACTTTGAAGCATAAGCAGGGCAGCCAAATGAACTCGAATTTTCATAAATTTTACCATTATAAAAACTTCAGAATGTCCTCTATAATTATATAGAAGACTACTTTCCAATTTGAAATCTCTATAGAGGTCAAAATCGGACTTTAAAAATATCTACCAGACTATTTTTTCTCTGCATTTCTCTATTTTCTCTTCATTGTACATAATCTCCTTATTTGCTTCATTTAATTCCAAATCTTCAATAATCTCTCCTAAAGCAAATAAGAGATAAAAGGAGTGTAAATGGTGATTACAACACCAAAATTTAACGGAATTTCTCAAAAAGGATTATTATATGAAGCACAAATACAGAATATCAATAATAGTTATGAGATTTTAGAAAAATCTGTTTATTGAAAATTTATCAATTGTAACGTGAACTTGATAGCTAAATAATAGTTATGAGATTTTAGAAAAAACTGTTTATTTTTCAAGAATGTGATCACTATTTTTTTTATAAACAAAAAATATAGATATTCAAATTTGGAGAAAGGAGTGCGTGATATATATATATATATATATATATATATATATATATATATATAATATTAGCTGTTATATATATAATATATAATATATATACACACACATCAATAAAGTACATATAGCACGAATTGTTTGACGCTTTAAACCCTTAAGTTCCAAAATGTTCAAAAAGATAAATATTTCACCCCAAATATTTGATATGTTTTCGTTTGGGTAAAAATTAATTTCAATTTAGTCCCTATAGCTTTTAAAATACTATTTTAACCCTAATTGAGTACTACTTACAAAGCGATTTAAAAATATATGTGTTAAAATAGTAATGTTCAAAATTTATAGACTATTTTAGAAATACTATTGGATCAAATTAAAAAATTATCTACATTTTAGGAGTCAATGAGTTATTTCTCTAAAATATTATGGATGAAGGGTTTAGAGGTCATTTTAAAATATTAAGGGGTCATGAATAATTAAACTTGGATTCAATTAACTAACTTAACTAATATATACTCCCTTGGTCCGTAATTAAATACCTACATTTTTTTAAAGATATTCACAATTGAATGTTTATATTTTATAGAATATTTATATATTTTATTTAAACTTCTATTTAATTATTTTAATTTAAGAAAGATAAGCTCTACTAATACAAGAGCACCATTACTAATCTCTCTCACTCCTGTGATTTAAAGAATTTAAAGTTTACTAATATGTGAATCCTACCATTAATCTCTTTAATTAATAAGAAAATTATAGTAATTTTCTATAGTCAAACTACTATATTAATTTTATGCTAAGTCAAAATGAACATTCTATTATGCACGAAAGGAAACATATGACTAATATATATATATATATATATATATATATATATATAATAGATACATATATACCATAGGTGTAATGCGTAATGCACTTTATATTATATATAATACATAAATTATAAGTTTTGTTATTAAAATAATAAATTTTAATTTTTAATAAGTTACTAATTATTTAGTAAAAATTACCGTATATGTAGTGAAACTTACCATATTTGTAAGAAAAATTACTTTTTTAAAAAATGGTAAGTTTTAAAAATGAAAATGGTAAAATTTCAATTCAAATTGGTAATATTATAAAAGTTAATAATAATGTTCAAATTTATCATTTTATTGATAAAACTTACTGGATTGGTTTCAAATTTTTATTAAAAATTCCTTAAACTTATTAAAATTTAAAAAGTAACTTTATATTATTGTCAAAAATGGCACCGGTCAGCCACCTCTGCTGACAAGGTGGGTGTGGTGCTTTAAGATTGCGCACGTCAACAGAGAACGAAATTTTTCTGTTTTTTCGCTTGAATAGCAGGTTCTCATTTTCCATGTTTCAATCACTCAGTGGCTGACAAGCACAGAAGCTGTTGCACCCGACCTGCACTAGAGCATAGCCCGTTAGTATATTTCAACTGTTACCATCCTGTCATCTCATGTCATGTTTATTATATAGCTGCTTTTGAATCCCCTTGTGACCAACCCGTAGGCTAGGGCAGTTGACAAATGACAAGTGCGTTGTCAATGCGTTGTCAATGTTAGAAGTAGTAGCAGGTTTTACTCCTATTTTAGAATCTTTAGGAATATTTGTGAGTGTTATTTAAGGGTTTAAAATATGTAATTTTTTCTGAAGTGCTTAACAGTTGCAGAGCCTAATCAGACCTTAATCCGGATTAATTTCCAGTGGAAGAATACTTAGCGGGAAACCAAAAAAATAAAAAATCCCCTTGTGACCTTCTTTCTGGTCAATTTATTTTATTATTATTTTTTACTGACTACTTTCTAATCAATTTATTGGACCAAACTGGTAGCATCTATTTCATGTGCCCCTCAAATGAAACCATCCTTAAGAATCAAGATGATCAGCAAGGCTTTTGCAATACTACCTTTACTCTTCTTGCTTTCTGTTCTTCACATTCAACCTGCAACTTCGGCAACGACTTTCAAATCCAGTAAGTGCTTTCTGTTCATTCTTCAAGCTTGCTTTCTGTTCTACTATCATTATTCGAGCTTGCTTCGCTCTTATTTACTTAAGAGTCAAGACGTGGTTCAATAAATACGCAATGAAATTTTTGTTGGACAATCTAACTCAAAATTTTCAATTCTTAACGGATTAATTAATTATTTTCGGTTTTTTTTTCTCTTGGATTAGATGACTTTTCTGTAGCTAATGCCAATAAACCGAGAAACATAATGCTTTTTGCGACGCTTGTTCGGGCCCCCCGTCATCTGGACATGGAGATAGAACGTCGATTGGACGCCCATGCCGGTCTTGTAAGCCACCCGTCATTCCAGCAGGTAAGAGAAAACTGTGTTAGAGAGGAGATAGATCCATGATTCCCAATTCAATTTGAGGCCGTTTAGACGATAATCTTGCTATGGAAGACCATTGTGAAGTTCCACTATGTGCTGATATTTGATTCTGGATTATATTCTAGCAAAGTGAAGAAAATAAAAGCAACTGAGCATGCCATTGGAAGTACTTTTGATCTATAAATAATTTGGTCTGGCTTCTGTGATAAACGTATAATAAGTTTTCTTAAAAAAATTTATTAATTCCTACTCTACAATTTATCCTTTGAATTCTTTTAAGAAGCTTATTTATTAAGAAGCAGAATCTGCCAGAACGGCAGAAATTACATCTTCAGAAGCCAAAGTAGAATGCAAACCCTGCCGAGTAAGTCTGTGACAGAAGAAAGCGAAACATTTGGCAAGTTCAAAAGCAAAGACTTGATCGAGTCTAGTAATTTTTGCATCTAATTTTTGCTCTTTCTTTTTAATTGTAAGTATGTACATTTAATTGTTTATAATATTTACATTATTGATATTAATATTAGAATTGTAATAATTACCTTTTTTATTTATGAGATTGACAACTAAAACAAAACAAGAACTACAAATGTTTCCTAAAATGGATGTTCAAAAATGATTATCTAAAATAAATATGCCTGAAATATTTTTCTTAGAAAAAAGGAAAATATCATTGATATTAACCAGTAGAAACGTCTGCGCAAACAGCAATAAGAAACAAGGAAGGATCTCCCCAATCCGAATACTTTGCACGTTCAGGTAGCCATCCAATAAGCAGCCACGTTTTCCTCTTCCCGAACAGCAGCAGCGCCCTAGGCCTTATATAGTTATTTGGAGGCTTTAGGTGAAAAGTCTACGAGGCATAGGGCATGTATGATAATCCAATTATGCGCTTAAAGTTAATTGATTAAACACTTATTAGATTAAATACATTTGATGACAAATACTATTAACTATTTAAGTGTATTTGATGATAATTTTTTCTAATTACTTAAATTGTTTAAAATCTATTTAATTGTAGTTATAAATTTTAAGTGAAATCAAAATAATTTAAGTCTGAAATCTAAATATGCTAATTATTTATCTAATAATTACATCCTTATATATATATATATATATATATATAACACATCACAAATAAAATTTTTAAAATTAAAATCATAATAAATATAATTTTTACTTTAGAATAAAAATCATTACTATTTAATTAATTTTTTAAAATTTTTATTTTGAATAACTATTATCATAAAAAATTATGTAATCGAAAAGTTATTAATCTTTAAACTTTTGTTACAAAAGTATTGTTGAAAAATGTTGTACTGATTCAGTTGATAATAAAATTTTTAATTTTTATCAATGAAATATTCCTAAAGGCTTTGTTTGGTTCATAGAGAGGAGAGGGTGTAGCATCATTTACTTCACTTGGAGAAGTAAATGTATTTACTTCAATTTTATTTAGCATGCGATGGAGTCAAGTAATTGATCCATTGAGCAGTCTCAATACCAGCATATGCAAAAAGACTAAACAAAGATGAAGAGATATGGGAGATAACTTCAAAAGACTCTTCGATACTTAAGTTAGTATTAATTCATGAGAAAAAGATGAGCATAAACAAGAATATAATGATTATGATAACACATGATCAATAAGTCAGGGGTTGATTGGTTCGCATCTTATGGTTAATCAATAGGTCCACGTATCTATTTTTCTATATGATAAATTGCCATCTCGTAGCCCCAACCACCACGACACCGATTTTCTGACAAAACCCCCTAGCTCTTATAGGATAAGTAGTCACCAGAGGATTTAGCATCCCGTCAAAGAAGGAAATCCCTGTATAATTGAGATTTTAGCATACCAATTGTTTTGCACAAGTCAATTGGGTGAAAGCACTTTATGAGCGCTTTGGGCTCACTCCAGGAAATCCCTATATAATTGAGATTTTAGCATACCAATTGTTTAGCACAAGTCAATTGGGTGAAAGGACTTTATGGGCCCTTTGGGCTCACTCCATCAGTGTTGTGTAAAAGATAGTAAATTTATAAATACTTCTTCCTCTTTGTTGAAATGAAAAATAAAAGGAATTGTGATAATTTTACTATTTTACTAATTACACATATTTATTATTAGAGATTTATTAAAAATTGTAATAAATATTTGGTCTTTTTTGCCAAAAACTTCCCCACCCCTCCAGTTTTGGCGGAGTTGGATTTGCTGATGGTGAAGGGAAGGCTTTCCCCTCCACATTTACTTCTCTTTCCTATTACTATCCTACCAAATAAATGTATGTTTTTCAAATACCTCCCTATTTACTTCTCCTCTCCATTTACTCCCTCCTCCCACTCTAACCAAACGTAGTGATAATTATGAAAGTCGAACATAAAACTCTCTTTTCAACATATTTTAAGCTAAAAACCGAATATAAAATTTTCAAATTTCATAAGTCTAAGATAAATAAATATAATATATTAATTAATTCGGTCTTCAAATCACATTTAAACTTCAGCACTCAAATGCCTTCATATTTCAAATTTCAGCACTAGAAACTTAAATATTTCAAACTTCAATATTCAAAATTTAGTTTTATAAATGGGCCCTAATCTAATAACTATTTTTTATCTTATTCTTCTAACTTAAAAAAAAAAGAAC
This sequence comes from Rauvolfia tetraphylla, assembly GCA_030512225.1. Taxonomy (NCBI): domain Eukaryota; kingdom Viridiplantae; phylum Streptophyta; class Magnoliopsida; order Gentianales; family Apocynaceae; genus Rauvolfia; species Rauvolfia tetraphylla. The sequence goes on from JAJQKT010000053.1 coordinate 3,114,333, forward strand.
AAATGGTGGTGGATTTTGATAACTTCAAAAAAGAAAACAAGGATAATGGGAGATATATGGGAGTCTATTTCAGTATGAATATATTCCGCAAAAAGAAAAAAAGTATAGGAGCTGACTTGTTTACGTTTGCCTGTTCTACTCCTATGCTACTCATAAGAAGGAATTATTTTTTCCTATATGGAAATACTACTCAATATTGATCTTTTTTTTGAGGAAAAAAGTAATTGCTCGAGATTGATTCTAATTATAATAACTTGGGATAAAGTTGAAGTCATTAGTGAGAATCTTTCTTTTTTTTTAGCAAGAATATTTCTTTTTACAGTAAAAAGACTAATTAAAAAGTTTCTCAATCACTTATGCTAAAATTAGAGAAAAAAGAAAATTTTCAAATTTTATAAAATTATAATTATTTAAACAATATATGCGTACCATTTTATTTGGGGCCTCTAGACGGTGTACGGCTTCTGGCGATTTCATTAGTCACTTAACGCTCTCCACGGCCTTGGCTGCAACCCCTCCCCCATGTTTATAAGATCCATCTACATTTGTCTTAAAAGCATGTAACGCTGCTGCCTTCCATTTCCTTGCGGCAACTTCAATCCCCATTTGCTTTCTCTCACCTCAAACACACCTCCTTGAAAACTTAGCGTGGAAAGCCGAAGCCTCACCGACATACCAGCTTGGCAGGTTTTGTCAATCCCTCCAAAATAGGAGTTCATATGCCTCTCCATAAGCGATTCGGCTTTGATATTCGATGCTACTTTTCTAAGAACATGATGCATTCAACCACCGCTGCTAGATGGATATATTTTTGATCTAACGGCTGACACTCAATAGGGTATTTTTTATATCTAAAAATTTTTAATTTTCCCCAAAAGAGAATTTTCAACCCAAAAGCAATTTAAAAATTTAACATAAAAATTTGAATCAAATAAACACTCTCTCTTAAGGGTGCTCAACGGTTTGATTTGGAGAAAATTCGGTTTCACTATTTGATGAAAAATTGGGTTTTTTCATTTTTTTCTAAAACCAAACCAAACCTAATTTATCTTCAAAACTAATTTTCTCCAAACCAAAATATTTCGATTTGGAAAAAACTAAAATATATAAAATTAAGCATTTAAATTTTAAAATAACATTGATTATACTCTAATATTAATTAAAATCTTAATTAAAATTTAATTTAATTTGAGTTATTAGTCTTTAAATAATATTTTTAAAAATACACAAAAATTAATTATTTTAAAATTTAAAATAACTTTAATTAAGAACTAATTTAATTAAGATTATTAATCTTAAATTATACTTAATTATTAATTTGAAAAAATTTTAGTTTTTTCGGTTTGGCTTGGTCTAAACCGAAACCAAATCGAAATTTAATTTGGAGATGGAAAATTAAATTTTCTCCAAACCAAAATTTAAAAATACTGAACCGAAAATTGAATTAAATTTCAATTAGATTCAATTTTTAAATTTTCTCTAAATAATGCACACCCCTACTCTCTCTCACTCTCAGATTGATTCTCTCTCTCTCTCTCTCTCTCTCTTCTCTCTTCTCTCTTCTCTTCACTATAACATTGTTTGAATAATACTTCATATATATTTCTATCGATTCCAACATCTACGAAGACGAAGGAAGTTGCATAATAATCTCTTGGCCAACCTTGAGGGATTCATCCGTTATAGCTATAGAGATTGCAAATGTGGTTCATGATATTCTTTAAGGTTATGATGCCAAGAAGGGTGACACACTGGTGGTTTCTCAGATCTGACTGGTAACGACAAAAGATCTACTATTGTTACTAGATATTGTTGTATTAATTATTTTCTTTTCTTGGTCTTCAATGTTTAACCTCATAAGATGCATTATTTGAAACCAAAAACAATGATAGTGACAGGACTAGCATGGACAATGTCTACCTGCATGAACCGAAATTATTTTGAAGGTGATGATGGGTTGTGCTAGGAAGGAAATTGAAAGATGGTGATTGTATTGACTATAATGATGAGAAAGGCAAAAACAATGGTGAAATACCCTATTTTAGTGAAAGGTCTTGCGTATAAACTAAAATTTTATATAATAGAAAGTAGAGTTTATATATATGTAACTAGTATGTATCACTTCTTTCAACTATACTATGCTTAAGTTTGTATAATGCAAAATTTTAGAAGTATTAACTATAGTGGAATATCATTTATGTACCAACTGTACGTATTTGAGCTCTGATATCTTTTTCTCGAGTGGTAACGACAAAAGATCTACTATTGTTACTAGATATTGTTGTATTAATTATTTTCTTTTCTTGGTCTTCAATGTTTAACCTCATAAGATGCATTATTTGAAACCAAAAACAATGATAGTGACAGGACTAGCATGGACAATGTCTACCTGCATGAATCGAAATTATTTTGAAGGTGATGATGGGTTGTGCTAGGAAGGAAATTGAAAGATGGTGATTGTATTGACTATAATGATGAGAAAGGCAAAAACAATGGTGAAATACCCTATTTTAGTGAAAGGTCTTGCGTATAAACTAAAATTTTATATAATAGAAAGTAGAGTTTATATATATGTAACTAGTATGTATCACTTCTTTCAACTATACTATGCTTAAGTTTGTATAATGCAAAATTTTAGAAGTATTAACTATAGTGGAATATCATTTATGTACCAACTGTACGTATATGAGCTCTGATATATTTTTCTCGAGTGCATTTGAGATCTATAAATTGGTGGGAAGTTATATTAAGAGTAAAAAATTTACTATAGTGGTAGTGATTTTTGCTTCAATCATGGCAACATTATGTTCATTTAACACGAAGTATTAAATAATTATTCACATAAGTTTGAATAATTATTCACTACATAGTTTTCACTTTTAAATAATTAAACTATTCAAACGTTTGTGAATAAATATTTCAAATAGAGTCTGAAAAATTACAAGGTTGTTATTATACAACAAAATATTAATATTTACATTAAATTTGTAATGTTATAAAAGATTTGAGTAATTATTCACGCAATATTGTATAAGGATTCTTAAAGGTTTGAATAATTATTAATCACACAATTTTCTCTCTTGAATACTTAAAATATTCAAATGTTAGTAAATAAATATTTAAAATTATTTTTTAAAAAGTATGATAAATATTTAAAGTGGAGTTTAAAAAATTTAAATTAGTTTAGTGGTATAAAAGTTAAAAAGTAAAGTTTAGTAGCAAAATACAAGATAAGGGATTTTTTTAGAGGCATTCTAATCAAATATTCAACTGTAAAGACAATTTTGCTCTTGATAATTAACTCACATGCGATAGATGTGTTATTTTTTTGCCATAATTTGCCGTATGAGGTGGTGGAGTGGCATGAATGGAAACACGACAATAGTTCTATGGCATAAGTAGTTAAAAATAAAGTTTAGTGGTATAATACACAACAAAGCCTTTCTTTAGTAGAATATTGGGTCAATTTCCCTATTATCATACGTCAAAATGTTAATACTATACAGTAATTCTGTAATGTCCCAGATCTTTGAATAATTATTCGCCTAGTATAGAATAACTATTCTTAGAGATCTGAATAAATATTCGCTACTAATTTCTCTATAGAATAATTTATGTGTTTAAACATTTGGGAAGAAGTATTCAACTTAAAGTTCAAAAAACTTATAAAGTTATTATTATATAGCAAAATTTTAATATTTATATCAACACTGTAATGTTACAAGTTTTGAAAAATTATTCACGCATTTTTGAATAGTTATTCTTAGAGATTTGAATAATTATTCAAGTAGAATTTACCTAGGCCTGGCTAGCAAACCAAACCTCGTAGACTCTTATGAATACTTGTTGAAGTGATGATAAATCAAACCCGAACTAATTGGAATGATTTTAGGCCTTCATTTGTTTAGAGAACACCTAGAAACGTCTTCTAATATTCTGGACTGAATGCCATCAAACTTTAAAGGTCAAGAACACTTAAATGAACCAAAAAATCGAGAATTTAAATGAATTACTTAAAATATTATCAATGAAAGAATAAATACGATAATGGCTAATAAATAGAAGTTAAAGCTAAAAGACAAAGTAAGATATGACTATTGTGTCTTTGTTGTGCATTTGTTAGCATGCAGTTGTCGGTAGCACAACGAAATCGTAATAAAAATATAAACTAAGTAAAAAAACTATAATGAAATAGAATAAAGAGAAACTTGTAAAGAGAAAATAGAGAGAGAATATAAGAACTTTTATAGATTCTCTCTAAGAGTGAATGAATTAATGAAATAAAACATCTCAGTATAAAGCCCTATTTATAGGGTTTTGGAGTACATATCAATAAGAACAGATAGATAGGAATTAGAAAATAAATCGTATAACTAATTAAAGATGTGATAGAACTCTATCATCCATCTTTTAGAAACATAGAGTATCTCTATCTCTTTGATACTGGATAATGGACATACATAATATTAATTTCATAATACTCCCCCTTGGATGTCCATTACATAAAAAGTATGCATCGTTAAAAACTTTATCAGATAAAAAATCCAGTAAAAAAACTCTAGTAAAGAAAAAAGAGTACACTCCTCTTTATGTCATAATTATACCCGACCCCTAATGAAATAATCCTTTAAGATTCCTTAACTAACACATTCTAATTTTGTTCACCAATTTTTCAAATGTTGTTGTTGGTAATGTCTAAATGAATAGATCTTCCAGATTATAACATGATCTAATTTATTGCACATCAATATCACTATTCTTTTGAATTCATGAGTTCACCAGTAAATACAAGCTACATTTTATCCTCATATCGAGGAGTTGGAATTCTAATCCTAGGATAGTCCACATTCTCTTAAATATAATAGATCATAGATCTCAACCATATACATTCTCGACGTGCCTTATGAAGAGATATAATTTTAGAATTGTTAGATGAAGTAGCTACCATAGACTATTGTGCAGAACACCATGAAATAGCAGTACCACCATAGGTATATGCATAACTAGTTTAAGAACGTGTTTATGTGGATTGGATAAATATCCAGCATTCGCATAACCAATCAACTTTAGATTAGTTTTATTCGTGTAAAATAATCTGAGATCTATGATACCTTAGAGATATCTAAGGACATACTTAATGTCGTTCCAATACCATTTTGTAGGAGAAGAACTAAATATTGCTAATAAATTTATAGAAAATGATATATATATATCAGGTCTTGTATTATTACCAAATTACATCAGTGCACCAATTACACTGAGATAAGGTACTTCAGGACCAAGTAGTTCTTTACCATTCTGCCAAGGTTGAAAAGAATCTTTATTCACATCTAGTGATCTAACAACCATTGGAGTGCTCAATGGATGTACTTTGTCCATGAAAAATCTTTTTAGGACTTTGGCCGTATATATCGATTGGTGCATAAAACTTCTCTCTTCTAGATGCTCAATTTGTAAACTAAGACAGAACTTGGTCCTTCCAAAATCTTTTATCTCAAAATCTTGTTTCAAATAATTCACCACATCTTGGAGCTCTTCTAGAGTTCCAGTAAGATTGATATTATCAGCATATAAGCGAGTATAAAAAATCTCAAAATTTACTTCTTAATTAAGACACAAGGACATATTAGATCATTTTTGTATTATGATTTCAATATGGTTTCAATAAGAACATATACCCCATATGTCCAGACTGCTTTAAGTCATACAATGACTTTTGTAACTTAATGGAATAATCTTCACGACAACCAGATTTATATGCTTCGGGCATGTTGAATCCTTTTGTGATTTTTATATAAATGTCAGTGTCCATATTTACATATAAATAAGCAGTTACTACATCTATCAAACGTATGTCAACCGTTTCATTTACTGCTAGACTCACAAGATTTCAGAATGTAATTACATCCACTACAGGTGAATATGTCTCATCATAATCAATACTTGATCTTTACAAATAATCTTGTGCAACAAGTCATGCCTTATATCTCATTACTTCATTATTCTCATTTTGCTGTAGCATGAATACCTATTTATAGCCAAATTTCTTTAACCTTCAAGTGTTCAGACTACAAGTCCAAAAACTTCACATTTTGAAAGCGAGTTCAATTCCGATTGAATCTCATCTTTTCATTTTGACCAATCATCTCTATGTCGACATTCTTCAACTGATGTTGGTTCAAGATCCTTATTATCTTTCAAAATATCAAGTACTATATTGTAAGCAAATGAGTTATAAACAATCATTTCCATTTGATTCCAACTTCTACCAGAAGTTATATAAGTTCTTCAACATGATCATTTTGATCATTTGAGCCTCTTTTCTTCTAAGGTTTTCTATCTTTTGAACCAAGAAGTTGGCCACGCCTGCGATTTCGATTCAACAATATAGGTGTTGGATTCTGCTCTTTTGGGACTTCAATCCAAATAGGAGTATTTATAGTTGGCAGATACAATTTTGTTACTCTTGTAGAGTCAGCAAAGGCATTTGGTAATTAATTTGCTATCTTTTGTAAATGAATTATCTTTGAATTTCAAGTTCATTTACGCTTGTGTGCGAATCTAGATCCTTCAAAGATGTTGTCCAAACAAGTTCTTTTCCTTTTAGTTTATTTTCTCCACCATAAATACATTCTCATCACAGGTTCAAGATACTTTATTATAAAGGGGAGTCATATCTAATATATATCCCCAATTTCCTTTGGGGATCCATTTTTGTTTCCTGATTGGGTGTTATAGGAATATGCACCGCATATCTAAGAATTCTCAAATGAGAGATATTTGGTTCAATGCCAAAGGGTAATTGTAAAGGAGAAAATTCATGATAACTCGATGGCTTAAAATGCACAAGTGCTGCAAGATGCAAAATTGCATGTCCCCAAGCTGATATTGGGAGATTTGTTCTCATAAAAGTGTTTTAGAAATTAATTGTAATTTCTTAATTACTCAGCTAAACTATTTTGAGTGTGAACATGTGCTACAAGACGTTCAACCGTCATGCCAATTAACATGCAATAAGCGTCAAAGGCATGAGAACAATATTCAGCTATATTATCTAGATAGATCCTTTTAATAGGATGATCTGTGAATTGTGCTCTCAGGCGAATTATTTGGCCAAGTAATCTCACAAACACCAGGTTGCGAGTTGATAATAAACAAACATATGACCACATGGTCTAATTAATATCATAAAATATCTAAATTGTCTACATGGTGGTTGAATATGTCTATATATATCACCATGAATATGTTCTAGAAATGTGGGATATTCAACTCCCACTTTTGTTTGGGAAGGTCTAATAAGGAATTTTCCTTAAAAACAAGCAGCACATAGAATGGTCATGAAAAATGTTAAATATAGTAAGATCTGTAAACTTCTGATTCACCAAATGTTGCACTTCAACATTATTAATTTTTACGTAATATAGCCTAGAAGAAAGAGATGACAATTTCTATAAGATAGATTTCTTTCTCGAGACAGTTTGAGTAATAAATAGATGTTCAAAGTTATTTTCTTCCATTATTTCAACATGATATCCATTTTTTAGACATCCTTAAAATTCAATAAGTTTCTTTGAGATTTCAAGGAAAATAATGCCTTATTGATGGCAATTATTATGCCTCCAGACAGTAAAATACTAGCCCATCCGAAGCCTTTATCAGTTTTGCATTACCATTTATAGTACAAACATTTGTTTCTCCCATATTAAAGCAAGAGAAATATCTCTTGCTTTTAAATATAGTGTACGTTGTACAACTATCAACGAGGCAAATATTCTCAGTGGTATTTTTAGAGTCATAATAAGGAATAAGAGTCATCTAAACACATCAAAATAAATAAAGTTCTATTACAAAGGAAATTTGAAATAAACCACCAAACATTATTACAAAGAAATATAACTAAACGTAAAACTTAACTAAAAAAACTAGGAAGAACATTAAACAGAACTCCCATTTCTTTTGGACATTTCCATCACCAATCAAATTGTTAACTCTTTCTTCTAGATGCTCAAAGAAATCAACCACATCCAGGAGAGTTACAATAGTAGTGGCATCATCAAGATTATCATCATCACCATCATACGGAGTTGAATTTTGGGAAGTAAAGTTTGCTCTAGGACTTTTGCCCTTCTTCTTAATTGATTCTTGGTAAAACTGCAGAAGGTGTTTTACCGTACGATAGGTACGAGAATGGTGGCCTTGCATACTACACCGATAGCAATTATCTTCATGATCTTTAGTATTCATTTCATTCCCTTTTCCTTTCTCATTGTTTTTGTCCCACTACTGGTGGTTTTTGTTATTTTTCTCACATGATGCTCTATTTTGATCACAATGATTATATGGATGATTTCTACCACAGTCACGTCCATGTCCACGGTCTCGACTATGATCTCTTCCAGGGCCATAACCTTGGGTTCTCACTGTATTCATTAACAGCTAATTGTTTTGCTTAGCCACAAGAAGGCAGGAAATTAATCAACATATTTCTTAAAGACCTTTTCTCAATATTGTTGCTATAAGATAATATTTGAGGCATGAAAAATAGAGAGTGTTTTCTTTAAAATATCAGTATCTGTGATATTATCTCTGCATAGTTTCAATTGAGAGGTAGTGTTAAACATAACGGAATTATACTCTCTTTATCGATTTAAAGTCTTGTAGTTGTAATTGTATACAATCATTCTATACTTTTGGTAAAATGACCATCTTCTAGTGGTCAAATATTTCTTTTAGATCCTTCTACAAAATAAGTGAATGTCTCACAGTAAGATATTCCGCCTTTAGATCCTTATGGAGATGATGGCGTAGAAAGATCATGACTGTTGCGTGCTTTTGAGATGGTGATACATTATTTTTTACAATGGTGTCTGCCAGGCCCTTGCTTCTAGATGAATTTGAGCATCTAATATCCATAATAGATAGTTCTTTTCAAAAATGTCAACAGTCAAAAGTTCGAGTTGTAAGGTTTGCCATAGAAATTCTTAGATAGAAAAATATATCTTTTTTGTCATGACTAAACTCTAAAACTCCAATAACAAATACTTGTGCTGAGAACATGTTGTGAATTTTTTGGCACACAATTATTGTCAGCACAACAAAATTATAATAACAATATAGAGAACTAAATAAGAATACTATAATGAAATAGAATAGAGAGAAACTTGCAGAGATAAAATAGAGAGAAAACACAAGAACTTTTATTGATTTTCTCTGAGAGTGAATGAATGAATGAAATACAACACCTCAATCTAAACCCTTATTTATAGGATCCATAGGTACATATCAATAAGAAGAGATAGGGAGGAATTAGAAAACTACTCCTATCACTAATTAACGATGTGAAAGAACTATATCATCCTTAAACGTAGATTTTTTTATTCCTCTTCCATCTAATGATTCTTCTTTACTCGATTTTTCTCCACCTTCATTAGTCTCAGATGTCAACCCTTCTCCAATTTTAGATCGTCCAACTTCTTTTCCCTAATCTTCTACAGATGCTGCTGAATCAGCTTCTTCATCGCTGAGTTCATCTCCAAATTCTTATACTTCCTTGCCTGAGCCTATACTCTTCCCTACTCTACTCGTTCTCGACAACCACCTTCTTATCATCAAGCATATGCATATAATCTTTTACACAATTCTCCTCCGCCCATCTCATCTTCTACTCCACAACCTATAGAGCACACCCACATATATGCTTTGTTAGCTCTTGCTCACCGGACCTAGGCATTGAACATGTTAACTAACAGTGAACGGAGCTCATTTCATGATGCTTCTAAACAGGATATTTGGTGGGTTGCTATGGATGCCGAATTACATGCCTTGCATGCAAACAATACTTGAAGCCTCGTTGCATTACCTCCCGGTAAGACACCCATTGAGTGCAAATAGGTTTATCGAATCAAATTCAAGGCTAATGGCAGCATTGAATTGTATAAAGCTCCTTTGGTGGCGAAGGGCCACACCCAACAGGTGGGAGTGGATTTCTTGGAGACATGTTCTCTAGTTGCGAAAATGACCACTATACGTACCTTACTTGCAGTTTCTACAGTTCGCGGGTTGCATTTGGAACAACTTGGCATCAACACTGCCTTTCTCCATGGTGATTTAAATGAGGAAGTCTATGTGGTGCCTCGCCCTCACCCCGGGATACTCTTGTTCTTCTGGACTGGTTTGTAAGTTGAATAAATCACTTTATGGTCTCAGACAAGCTAGTTGTTAATGGTCTCAGAGAAAAGAAAACTCAAAAGATATAGGAGCTCGAATTTTATTAAGAGTTTTTTCACACACACATATACACTCTAACAAACTCCTATTTATAGAGTTAGAAGTGATCTTTCCAATCATAAGTCATTAGTAGTTTTTTCTATAACTTACATAACTTACCTCCCATGATCTCTAAGATAACGGAGTTAGTTGTCTATAAAGGATGAATGTTACAACTTTGGTTGTAATCCCTTACCTTTCATATTCTATAATTTAAAAGAATTATCTCTTGATATAATGAACATTCGTAATATTTCAAAATACATTTCTATTTCTCCTAGAATTTGTTTTATTGTCTCCCCAACCTCGTAATTTTTTAAATAACTAACGCGTTAATATATTCATAATCTTAATTAGTAATGCCTTTTTGTTTCTTTTTTCTGGAAGTGCAACTGAGGTTAGAAACTTTCCTGGCAATGCTTCAGAAAGGCCCCCGCCGGCCTCCTTCGCCCAGATCATGCCTTGGACCGATAACACGAGTAGATCCTGGTCGTTCCTGCTCATGCTGCTAACAAGAGGCTTCGGATTAGCAAACTGGGAAAAGGAGAAGAAAACACGGATTTATCAAAATTCTTCGTCTTCTTCTGATTGTTTAATCTTATGTCGGGCTAAGCTATTGTTTTTTTGAAGTCACAAAGTTCCTCGGTCGATTTTCACCAGCGAGTTATGTCTTATGCCTCTCAATCTTCTTCTTTATTCTAGATTTCTGAAAATTCTTTATGTCTCTCAATCTTCTTCTTCTTCTTCTTCTTCTTCTTCTTTTTTTTGGGTGAATTCCATTGTGGATCTAAAATTAAAAAAGGACAAAGATTAGTAAGATAATTAGGTATTAAGTTTAAAATTCAAATTATTAACATTTTATTTCAGAGATAATTATGCCGTGGAGATAAATAACGAGTTAATGGTATTTCTTATCGAGTGGCTTAGTTTGTTGAATAATTAAAAGATTACTATTTATTTTAGTTTGTGCAATAAACTCTTGATACAATATATGATGTTAAATTTTGTATTACTTTTGTAGTTAACAGAATAATTTTATTATATTAAATAAATAATTTATATATTTAATGCTATTTGTTTATATTAAAAATAATATCATTCTTTATTTTTATAATTTTTTAAGTCCTTTAGGGATATAAAATTACATATTATTCGATTAAGACCTTGAACCATGGCTCCAACAGTGCGTTTCCACGTTTTCAACAGTAGACTTGGGGCCAGTCATCCCTTCTTCTTTTCTTTTTGTTTTGTTTTTCTATTTTTGTTTTCTTTTCTATTTTATTTTATAAAAATAATAATAATAATTTATTATAAAAATTATAAAATTATCATGTATTAAAAAAATTATTATATATTTAACAATTCCCTTTCAATCTTTATATTCAATTCAACTTCAACCTTGGAATTCAGTCTCTAAACTTTAAATTTTTAAAAATTAAAAATTTAAATAAACTTTATTTTTCATAAAACTCGGAGAGGACTTAGTTTTGGACTGCAATTGTCGAATATAATTTGCTGGCGAACAATAGCCGGCGAGTAGCCATGATTAATGGGAAAGTCAAAGACAACTGGCCTTCGATTCGATTATAATTTGCCGAGAAAAAGGGGGGAAATTGTGGGGGATTCTATGAGAGAAAGGCACAAAGTAGAGACAGTTTCTACTGAGAGAAAGGAGAAAGAACAAAGAGCTGTAACACGGCTTAATTTGGATCCTTGGGGTTCTATCCCATTGCGGCTGAGGGCAAGGAGTAGGACCATAAATTTTCTTTTTTATTTTAAAATTTTAAGACTAAATTACAGAATAATTTTTTAAAACTAAGTAAAATAAATAAAATAATTTTGTGACCAAAGTTGTGAATTTCTCATCTTATTTTCTATCGGGGATAAGAGTCTATTAATTTAGTCTAAAGCCAATGATCATTCGCATGTTGATCCTAGTTTTATTTCTGCCATTATCGTCCTTACAAGAACACATATGCAACCAAAGTGGTATTAGTGTATGTCCCAAGATCATTTTGGAAGCATAAGTTCTCTTTCAAGATTGTAATGGCAGAATAAAATTTGTGAGATCAATATATAAATGATCTATAACTTCAAGGACCATAATTTTTCCTTTATATAGTACTAATAAGTAAATGTAGTTTTAAAAGGCACTTTTAAAATAACTTTTGCACATTCTTTTAAATTTTTCTACGTTCGAATAAGAAATAAGAAGCAATTTAGAAAAGTTCCACTACTTTTTAATATAAAAAGCTTAAAGGAGCTTATTAGTATTGTGAAATGAGGTGATCCGCTCTGACTCGGTCTGGCCCATCACGGGTCGCCCCTTAAGAGAATGAAGGGGCTGGCCCGTTTTCATGTGGGTTGAAAAACTTTCAACTCATATTCATCTGTACTAGGCTCGTGCGCCTAGTCTTTCTCTTTTTTTTTCTTTCTGTTATATATGAGAATATAAATCTATTATTTAGATAGAAAGAATCTTTGACCAATTACCAATGTCTTTAAAATAGAAAATGATCATTAATTATATATATTATTTCTAATATGAATAGATTTATATAAGAAAATTACTTAAAATGAAAGTGAATTAATTAACCTTAATTGTGAGTATGATTAGAATGTGTGATTTAGCCAAATTTAGTATCAAGATTGTTGTACATTCATTTATAATATTTCTAATATAAAGAAAAAAAGAGAAAAGAAAAATGATTTAGCCTACTCCGGTCCACGGGCTAAACGAAGTGGGCCAATTAAAACGCATTTAAATGAACTTGAAAAACTAAATTCAAACCCGTCCATATTACGGGTCAAACAGGCCAGCCCGCAAGCTGAAACACGTTTTGACTCTGGAGCCCATTTTGACACCATTAAAGCTTATTAAAAGTAAACAAGATAAGCCCTTCAAATGGCTGATGAAACACTAACAAAATTATTTAAGGAAATTACTATTATATTGGTTGGTATAATATTAAGGAGTTGCTATATACAGTATTTTTTAGACTCTATACAGTATGAACAAATTTTATTATTTACTATTCACATTTAAGAATTCTAATGTTTCTCTCAAACCTTCGAAATACCAAAACTCAGATTTATCAACAACTACTTCGTTTTTGTGCGAATACATATTAGTTTATCAAACTATATCTAATTTTACGTCTTTATACATATAAGAATCTTCAAAATCGGCACTCAAATGACCGATTTTAAAGATTCAAGCAAACTACGCACCACTTGCGCTAGAAAGTGGTTCAAGTTGCACACAACTTGTATCACTTGTGCCTATGGAAATAGGGCAATACTTGTGCCAGTAGGTGGCGCAAGTGTTGCCTGAATTAATATTTTTAAATATCGTGTTAAATTTATATGTTTAAATATTTCTTTTGACAGATAAACTCTATAATTTACTCTAATTAGTGGAACGTTGACCCTCGGTTACTATTATTATGTCAAACATTGTTTAAAGTATTAAATATATATGTCATTTGATTTTTTTTTAAATTTAGAAAATTATATCTCTTTATTATATTTTTATAAGTTTTATTTTGAATTTAGATTAAATGTCAATTTTTTATTAAATGTCGTGTGATGCTTATTAATTGATATATCGTTATTTTACATTTACATTTTATTTCGAGTGGAGTTTTTCATTATTATGGTGTTATTATGATATTATTAATTACTATTGTCAACAATTATTATGGTATTAATAATATAATATTTTAATTTTTAGATTAAAAGTCGCGTTTTTATTAGGCAAAATTTTTTGTAAGTTTTTTAATGTAAATTAAATGTTAATTTTTTCTAATTTTTTATATTAAATGTCGTGTGATATTTATTATTTAGCAAGTGCATAATTATATTATTATTAATCCTATTGTTTACACTGTATATTATTATTCTATTTGTTATCTGACTCACACTGACCCGCCATTAGTGAGTTTTTGAAGAATTAAGATCTATTCTTAATTGCTTAAAATAAGATGCACATATTTAAATTAAATATTTTTTGTGAGTTGTCTTAACTCTTTATTCATTTATGATTTGAGCTTAAATAAGCTAAAAAAAGATTTTTAACAAGTTACCGTAGGATGCTTTTCAAAACATCTTTTACTTACTAAATTTTTTAAAAATAAAAATTTGTTATAATTTTAAGTACAACTTTTTAAAAAGTACTTAACTTTTAACTTCTTAAAAAAACTTGAACAATCGACAACATAACACAAGACCCCTTCTTGCTTTGGTTGCAGTTTCTTAGGGAAGATCACTCATCCGCAAGCTTTCCAACCAAGATTGAATTTTGATAAGTTGGAGAAACGTTACTATTCCCGACAACTGGTCATACATTACTATTTTCTGACTTCTGAATTAAATAAACTTGAAACTATATTCTTCCGTTAGCTGTCCTCAGTAAACAATTCTCATCCAAATTCATGACCACATGGGCACACAAGAAAATACGGCTATAAATATGGATCAAATGGCATTTTCATTTTATCGCATTAATTCTTAAACATGTCGAACAAGGCAGTTCTTGCTCTTCTTCTCTTGTTGCTTTCGGCTCTTTGCATCCAACAAGTCACAGCAGGAAGAAACATGAAAACCTGTGAGTTTAATTTGTCATCATTATTAATTTTGTTTCATTTCCATTTTTCCTAGAAATTTGTTTTATTGTCTCTCCAACCTCGTAATTTTTAAGCTAATTAACGCATTAATCGATTCATAATCTTAATTAGAAATGCCTTTTTGTTTCTTTTTTCTGGAAGTGCAACTTAGGTCAGAAACTATCCTGGCAATGCTTCGGAGAGGCCGCCGGTCTCGTCCCGGGTGCTGGTGCCATGGACCGATAACAACAATAGGGCCGTGCCCATGCTGGTAACAAGAGGCTTTGGATTAGCAAACAGGGGAAAAGCAGAAGAAAACACAGATTTATAAAAATCCTTCGTCTTCTTCTGGTGACTAAACTGGGAAAAAGGCGACGCTCTTCTTTTTTGAAGTTACGAAATCCCTCGTTCTAATATGAATGGATTTTATTGATAGAACTATTTTATTATGTTGAATAAATAATTTATATATTTGATGTTGTTAATAATACGATTGTATTACTTATATTTGTTTTATTTTCATAATTTTTTAAACACTTTTATGTATGCAAAATTACATATTATTCAATATGCGACCGATAAGTCGAGATGGATGTGGAAAGGTGGCCTCAGAAACGGCCACCGATGCTACCACCTTGAACCATGGCTCCAACAGATGGGTTTCCTTATTTTCGACCTGTCCAATTTTCAACAGTTGACTATTACTTGTCCAAAACCTATTGTAGCCTTTTTTATTGTTTAGCTGAAAAATTTTTATTTTGTTATGAAATAATATATGGGTATTCATATTAATTAATTACTTAAAAAGAACTGAACTTTTAAAATATGACTCCTAATTAGATTCGATTTTTTTCCTATTAGATTTTGAGTTTCCATAAACTCTTGTATTATGAGCCTATATATAGAGACATATAATGACATTAATAAGGGAGATATACTAGTCTTGATTCTTGAGTTCTACTTTCCCTCTCTATATTATCTCTTCTCTTTTTCTTCATTTTTATATTGTTATTCTCCAAACATATTGAGTGACGCTATTTGTTTTAATTTTGCGTTATCAACATTTAAATTCATAATACATTATAAAACACAAGACTCTACCACTTACCAAGGCGAGACTCTACTGGTGAATCTTTGAAGTTTATATGAAGTCAAGAAAGTACAAGTTTCTGCCACCGGAGTCTAGGGTTTAATCAAGACAAAAAAGAGCTATTTTTTTACCTTTGAATTCTCATAGCAAACCTTACAAAACTCTATTTATTTTACTCTTGATATTTCTAGAAAGAACTATCTGTTATGAATATTAGATATTCAAATTCATCTAGATGCAATAGGTCTAGTAGACACCATTATTGAAAATAATGCATCATCATCTCAAAATAGTGCAAAAGTCAAGATTTTTTCAGCAATCAGCACCATGACGATCTAAAGGTGAAAAATCTTACCGTAAAAGATCCACTTGTTTTGTGAAAGGATCTAAAAGAAAGATTTGGCACCAAAAGATGGTCATTCTACTAAAAGTACAATATGATTGGATGCACTTACGACTACAAGACTTTATATCTCTAAGTGAATACAGTTAGAACCCATGGTTATGGCCCCGAAAGAGGTCGTAGTCATAGTCAATGCCGTGGACATGGACGTGGCCATGGTATGAATCATCCATATAATCATGGCTATCAGAATAGATGTATATGGATATAGTGGGTCATGACGAAACTATTTAAGAAATATAAAGTATCAAAGCTGCTTGTTACTAGCAAATTCTGAAGGAAACATACAATTACTAGAAGATGATTGTTATATAAATACCAGTTATGATTTGTTATAAGTGTGTCTAAAATACTTTATGTCTATCAGTATGTAAAATTTTATCACATTTAGAAATTCTCCTCAATTAAAGTTTAAAGGAGAAATCTTACTAGTAATGTGATGAATAAAATATTTTTCCTTAATATTACTAGCAATGTGATGAATAAAAGATTTTTCCTTTCTCATATCTCTAACATGCTCATGTGTTTTTCAGAAGTGTTTTAAATTTATATCTTTTGAAACTAAATAAGTCATTGATAAAATATTTAGACACCCGACCAATTGATTTTATGTCATTTCCTGAAGTGAATGTCATTCTAACTTATAATATATTTATGAAAGAGATTTTGGTAGCAGCAAGAAGAAATACACTTTGTTATTATACTATAAGAATGACTCATTAAATTCTTAGTGAATAGATACTCACAAGAAATGAGAAAATAATGAGAAGGAAAGAAGGAGAAGTAATAATTCTAATATGTTATTAATGCAATATGAAAGTTCGTCATGTACTTGTAGTACGTCAAACATGTTATGAATTTCTATTAAATATTGATATTTTTTTCCTTCCTTAAATTATGCTACTGATAGTAATTGTTAGGTCTAAGGGCAAATCATTTAGTTTTGAATAATGACAAACAATGTTAACGACTAATTCATATGGTTTTTTATGTGATAGGATTTTTGGATTAAGAAGCAAAGAGTTCTCATTGCCTTGAAGCTAAGAGTGTTAAGGACAACTCTAGTATCAAGAACTTAGAGCATGTCCTATGGATTGAAGGCTCTAAAAAATCTAGTGTAGGTTTACATTTGCTTAATAGGTATACTCTTGTAAACCCTACACTTTTTGTCCTTGAAATCTATTGAATGCATAAAAGAGCACAAAACCTGTTTTTATATCTTAAATGGCTTTGAGTAAACTATGGAATGATCAAGTGCTTTGGTAATGGTTTTTGAGTCCAAAAGATTTCATATGACTTATACTTTAGTACAAAATGATTTCAAGCTTATTGAGGTTGATTTTCTAAGGTTTTGACAAAGTTTTAAAAGTTCGGACACAAATACGGACGTCAAAACTGTGAACATGAATACTGTTTTTCAGAGAAATTCAGACGCCAGTTCGGATGCAAGGGGCAAAGTTCGGACGTCTGAACTTTCCTAGACAGCATGTCACAGTAATGTTCAGACGCCTGTTTGGACGCAAAGGACTAAGTTCAGGCGTTCGAACTCCTCAGACGTCCGAAGTTTCCTAGACAGCATGTCACAGTAATGTTCAGACGCTTGTTTGGACGCAGAGGACTAAGTTCAGGCGTTCGAACTCCTCAGAAATTAGCCATTACTAGTCGTTCTATGACCGTTTGAACTGATTTTCAAAATCTATAAAAGCAATTAATTTCAAAATTTTGAGAAGTTTTTTGAACACTTGAAGAAACTGAACATTCCTAAACCATTCAAAAACATTAGAGCTCTACTGTCTTGTGCTTTCAATTGATTATTCAAAGATTCCAAAGACAACAAGGTGGTGTAGTGGTGCTAGACTTTTGTTATCATCTACAAAGATGTGGTAACATCATATTCAATCTCTATTTCATCTTTGTATTTACTTGCTCATTACAAGGTTATCTTGTGAAGTAAAATCTTTTTGGTAAGGGTGAGCGGTAGAATAGATTAATCAAGGTTGTGGTGTAAAACACCGTGTGTGGGTGAGCCTTGGATTAGATTAATCTTTAGGTTGTCTTTAGATATAAAATCCTTGTGGTAAGGTGAACCTTGTTCGTAGAACTGTAAAAAAAGGTTGCTGGTGTAAAACCCTTGTGTGGTGAGTCTCTTATGTAATTGATTAAACTGAGCATATAGTGAAGTGATTAAAATCCTTGAGTGTGGACTCAAGGTAGTGGATACAGATCTGGAGAAGATCGAACCACTATAAATTACTTGTGTTCTTGGCTCCTTATTTATGATTGGTTTATCCTTGAATTGATAATATTAATTGGCTATAATCTGTTTACAATTAGTTTGTAAAAGGAAAAAGTTTTCGAAAATTAGCCAAAGACCTAATTCACCCCCCTCTTAGGTCTTTCAGTAATGATGATTGTATCGATGATATTGATATGACAAATAGGAATGTAGCAAATTTTTTTGAATATCTAGAAAGAGTTATTAGTATTTTGAATGTTAATTAAAATTTCAAATGATCGAATTATTGCTTTTCTATTTAATATCATTTTGTGATTATTATTTGAAAGTTTTCATATTATATGTTATAGTATTTGTATATTATTTTAGTTCACTTTGGATCAAGAATTTTGAAGATACAATTTGTCAAAATAATATTGGTAGTTTATTTGGACAATTTTGAAATATAAGTCCAAAGTATAAATAGTAGTACAAAGTTTTTGAACAACAAGTTGATCAATAACTCTAGAAGAGTTAATGGATTAAAAGCTCCAGAAGAGCTAACAGATCTTCACCTAATGGCCAATTGTTGTAATGCATCATTCTCCATATAGTCTCGTAAAATATTTAAACCTTGATTATATTATCATTATATCGAGACATTAGATGAATGAACTTTTGAGACATATATATTACTATTATGACCTAAAATATATGTCAATTATAGATACTATCATTCATCTCTCATATTTTATATTGCATAGAATAATGAAATATGAGTAAACTTGAAGTTTACGATAAATAATTTATTAGTTGGCATGATCGGTTGGACCATCTTGAATTATTAAAATACTAAAAATAATTAAGAATTTATGAAATTATTAAGGAACCAAAAGTTTCCTAATACAATGAATCTATAGGTACAATTTGGTCTATTTAAATATTATTAGTATTACTTGGGGTTGAATGTGTTATTTTGAGATGAATATTGATAAATTATTAGTTGATGCATCAGCAAAATAGTCGTATATATATTGTTGTTTTTTCAACCTACAGTTTGTATAATTCATTGATAATGAGCTCATGTTTTAACATTCTCCCAATGACACAATTTGTCCTAATGATAGTGATTGTGTTGAGATAAATATTGAATATCATGTAGAATGTTCATGACTATAATGTATTAGCACTTATTTCATATTTTGCTAACATATTATGATTCTCCTCATATTAGTTGGTTTATGATAAAAACCAAATATTTCTCATCATAGATTTAGAAGTGCACTATATATGTTGCTCCACCACAAGATAATAAGATGGGTTCTCAAAGAGATTATCAAATATGTTAGAAGCGAATCTCAAGGGAGAGATTCTTCTTAATCTTGTTATCCCAACATAAAGAGGGAAAAACATCGGATAAAGGTATTAGTTCGTGTCTCATCTTGATCTTCTACTTTGATCCTCATAAAAGATACCTTGAACCAGAAGTTCAAAGGATAATTTATATAGCCAAGTATATTAACTAACTAACATCCAGAAAAAAATGCTCCTATTATATTTGATGTCCCTGAAGGATAATCTACCACTACAAATAAATTTGAGACATAGCTGAAATATGGTAGACAAGTCTGTTACAATGATACAAACTCCTCATTGGAGTAAAGACTTAAGATGGTCATATAAGTTAAGTTGAGGAGATTTAAATTCCATCACAATTGTTTCCAAACATGATTGATATATTATTTCCAGAAGAAATTTAGGTACCTGAAAACTTTGACAATTATGAGATCTCAACATGATTATAAACTACTGGAACTGTACAAGTATATAACGTTGAATGATATTAATGCGCATAGTATATTGATTCAGAATGAGAATTTTCGAATCGAAGTCTGCAAATTCGAAATGATAAAGTTCGCGTGAGAAATATGAAAAGTTTGAAATATTCACAAGGACACTTGAAGTGTACATGTAGTTTCAGTAGGAATTATGCACCTAAAGTATAATTCTAAAGAGATAGCAATGGATATACACTTGAAGTGTAATCCTAAAGTGTTCGCATGAGAAATGTGGCGTAGGATTCTTCAAAGACCTGACACTGATTACGAAAAAATAGATTTCTAGTGGTGGATATAATAGTGCATGATAACACTTAATAAGTGTTTATCTTTATTATCATTTGATAATGGTATTTATACTTGAAATCTCTGATGGACTCGATATGCTTGAAACACATAAGTGGATTGTTCATGTAGAACATAATGAGATTGTCTTAGTGAATTCTTATTGAAAGAATGATCAGTATGTCTATATATGAAGAAATTCTATACGTAGCTATACTTGCTATATGTATTTTTATCACAAGATATCCTCATTGTATAATCTGTTGATTGACATAGTATTATCCACATTAGCGAGAGAAAATAATTAATCAAAAAGATATCATTTATGACTTTCATTATCTTGATCTATGCGCAACCATTAATGAATTGGAAGTTCAAAATATTTTTATTTGCATAAAATTATAAATTAATTGTTTGACTGACTTCATGGAGTTAATTAATATAATATTCTAACTATAGATATTCTTATTTGGATAGATATCCCAGCATGACAAATATATGAATTATATAGCCATATGATTTTGATATACGCTTGAGGCGTGATTGGTCTCTTTAGTTTGGAAACAAATTACACATTTTGGAAATCTAGAGTTAAGATATATATTTGTTCTATTAACTTTGATTTGTGGAAATATTATTGAGAAATTTCCTTACATGCCAATGAAAATGAGAGCTAATGGAATTACTAAAGAGCCAAAGCCAATGACGAATTTGAGAGATTGACTCAAAGAAGATGACACTAAATTACCAAGCCATGAATATTTTGAGCTATGCACTTGATGTAAATGAGTACAATCGAGTTAGTGGATGCGACACCGATCATGATATGTGGAGACTACTTCAAGTAACACATGAAGGAACAAATCAAGTAAAGGAGTCAAAGCTTGCAATGCTTGTAAGATATTATGAGCTATTCACCATGAAGCACGGTGAGAATATCAGTGATATGTTTACAAGATTTACTAATATCTCCAATGGTCTAAAAGTCTATGGGAAGAATTACACAATTGGAGAACAAAACAGAAAGATATTGGATGCTCTACCAAAGTCTTGGCAACCTAAGACTCTTGCCATTGAGGAATCAAAAGAATTGAAAACTCTTGCACTTGAAGAGCTCATTGGATCACTAATTACACATGATATGAAGATCAAGAGATTGAATGATGTTGAAGATGAAGAGAAGGGAAGAAAGGGAGTTGTACTTAAAACTTCCAATCATCTTAGTGAACCAGAAAAATCATCAAGTGATGAAGATGGAAACAGTGAAGATGAAGAGATGGCTATGGCAGTAAGAAAATTCAGGAGATTCTACAAAAAGGAATTTCTCAAGAAAGGAAAAAGGCCACTCAAGAAAACTGGATAGTCATCATCTTTAAAACATCAATGCTTTGAATGCAAGAGCACCGAACATCTCATTGCCGATTGTCGCAAAAGTTCGGAAAAGGAAAGAGACTCCAAACTCAAGAAGAAGTCTCTCAAGAAAGGAAAGGGTCTTGCTTTGGAACATGGGATCAACAAGAAAGTGAATATGATACTGAAAGAAAAGCTGACATCTATTTTATGGCAATAGATGATGAGGTACAATCTACTCCTTCAATTTCCAATTGTTGTGATGATGATATTGATCGTAGTGAATTACTTGTTGAAATGTATGGAAAATTAAAAAAGGCTTCAAAAAGGAATAAGGAAATGAAAAGTAAAATTAATGAGTTATTGAATGAGAATTCAAAATTATGTTGTGAAAACGAAAAACTTCTTGAATCTATTAATAGCTTAAATGTTGAAAAAGAAATTTTAAATGTAGCTTTACAAAACATATCTCTTGAAAATAAAGATCTTTGTACAAAAATATTTCTCTAGGAACAATGCTTAGTGATCATGAAATTTTGAAGAAGAAAGTTGATGACCTTACAATATGCATTGAAAATTTTACAAAAGGAAAAGACAATCTTAACAAGTTACTAGGATCTCAAAGATCTTCTGACATGAAAAATGGTCTTGGTTATAATCATGTAAATAATGTGACTAAGTATAACAATTTCTTTGTTAGAGATACTGCTACTTCCATGCATCATACTTGTTGTACCTATTGTGGAAAACATGGACATAAAGTCACCAAATGTTATGTTAAAAGAAAAGTAGAGAATGGTGTAAAAACCATTTGGAAAATTAAAGGAGTTATCACTAACCCCATTGGACCCAAGAAAATGTGGGTACCAAAAGTCACTTTATCAAATTTGGTGTAGGTTCGGTTTACTTCAAGATCAAGCACCACTAAGTGGTTCCTTGACAGTGGCTGCTCAAGACACATGACGGGAAATGCCTCACTTATTAGTGAACTTCAAGCAACTAATGAAGGATTTGTCACATTTGGTGATAAGAAGAGGGGAAGAATACTTGGAATCGATAATATTGGTAAAGGATCTTTCCCTCTCATTAAGCAAGTATTATTGATTGATGGTTTGAAGTATAACCTACTTAGTATTAGTCAATTATGTGATAATGGGTGTAAGTTGAACTTAAATGTGACACTTGTACTATTCTTGATAGTGTAAGTAGCAAAACTATTTTTGTTGCTAAAAGAGTTGGAAATGTGTATGTACTATATCTTGATGAATTTGTTGCAAATGATATTAAATGTCTTGCTATTCATGATAATGATGGATATCTATGGCATAGGGGATTAGGTCATGTGAGCATGGACTTGTTGAAGAAACATTCTTCACAAGAATTGGTTAGAGGACTACCTAAAATGTATTTTGATAAAAATCGTCTTTGTGATGCATGTCAATATGGAAACAAGAAAAAACATCTTTCAAACCAAAGAAAATGGTTTCTACATCAAAATCTCTTGAACTTGTTCATAGGAATTGTTTGGACCAATGAGGACTACTAGTCTTGGTGGTACAAGATATGCGTATGTGATTGTTGATGATTTCTCTAGATTTACATGGGTGATCTTTTTATCTCAAAATGATGAAGCTTTTCGTGAATTTGTAAAACTTTTCAAAAAGGTTCAAATTTCTCTTGAGTGTAATTTGATCTCTATTCGGAGTGACAATGGAAGAAAATTTTGTAATCAAGACTTTACAAAATTTTATGATGAAAATGGTATTACACATAATTTTTCAGTGCCAAAACATCCCAACAAAATGGTGTTGTTGAAAGGAAAAATAGAACTTTACAATAGATGGCTAGATCAATGCTTTGTGAAAATTCTTTACCAAAATATTTTTGGGCCAAAACTGTAAATACTGCATACTATGTGATAATAGAGTTCTTTTAAGACCATTTTTACAAAAAATACCTTTTGAACTTCTATTTAGTAGAACTCCCTCAATTGCTTACTTTAAGCTATTGGTTGTAAGTGCTTTATCTTGAACATTCATGATAACCTAGGAAAATTTGATAGAAAATCGGATGAAGGCATATTCCTTGGTTATTCATCAAATAAAAAGGCCTATAGAGTTTATAACAAAAGATCATTATGTGTTGCGGAAACCATTCATGTGACCTTTTATGAATCTAACATTTACCTTGAAAGAAGAAATGAAGATGATGTAGGTACCTCAATGATAGATAATCAAACTCATTCTCAAGCTCCTACTTTGGAAGAACATGCAAATAAAGAAGAAATAATAGAGCAAGAACAAGATGGTCAACTGATATTACATATTTGTGCATAAAATAATGATCATTTTCAACTCAAATTTCTATTGAATTTTGGTGTTTCAAATATCATTCACACTCCCTTTATCTCTTATTTGTTTTAAATGATTTTATTGAAGATTTGGAGTACAATGAAGCAATGAAGAAGATTCTACATACTTATAATGAAGAAAAAAGAAGAATGCAAAACAGAGCAGCAAAATAGTGCAGCATGACAGAATAATTCAAGTGGGATTTTGACCTCCTTAGAGATTTCAAATGCAGATGTGATCTTCAAGACAATTACAGAGGAGATTATGAAGTTTCCATAATGGTAACATTTATATCAATCGGAATTCGTTTGGTCACCCTACATATGGTACAAAGTCAGTATTTCTGGATTTGGTTCCAGTTTTGATACATTGTGGTGTAATTACTATATCTAGAGTTATAGATGTCCAATGGAGGTAATTCAAATCTCTGTATAAGCTTAAGAGTATCCGCTACAACTTTTATGAAGACAAGAAAATCTAGATCGTCCGATTTAAGGCTCTGAATCACCAATAAGTGAAACGGTACCGTTTTGGCAGAAACAGAATTTTCTGCAATTGTTGCTCTCTTTTTGGGAGGTATATATATACCCTTTTAGGGAATTTGAAGGGGCAGCCGTCTAGGGTTCCAGAGAGGAGAAAAACAGAGAGAAAACATCCCAAAACCTCTCCCAAAATCGTCAATCTTTGCAAGAGAACTCAAGAGAGAAGATCAAATCTTTGAAGAAGGAGAACATCAATCTTGAAGATTCCAGCTCAAGAACACAACTTTTCACAACCAAGTTGGAGAACTCCAAGCCTTGAAGAAGAGAAGATTTGAGCCATGAAAATGAGAAATTCTCACTCTTTCTTTGTTGCTTTATGTTCTTTGAATTGTAATATGTTAATGAGCTAAATTCTTGAATACTTGGATGGTTATGAACCCTAGTTATTATCTATGTGAATGATTGGTTTTCTTGGTTAATTGAATTCCGAATTCTTGTGGATTGTTTGTGGGTTTGATTGGTTGAATTGACTCAGCTATTAATTGATTCATAATCTGGATTTTTTCACTTGGAATTGAGAAAGGAAGGGTGAAATAGACCATATACAAACAATGGAGATGATTTAGGTGACTAGAGATAGAAACCTCAACATCTTCTTGGTAATTAGAGAAATCTAATTTGGAGGATTGATTGCTTGAATTAATTCAGTTGTTGATTGACTCATAATCTGGATTTTTCACTTGGAATTGAGAAAGGAAAGGTGAAATAAACCAAACACAAACAATGGGGATGATTTAGGTAACTAGAGGTAGGAACCTCAACATCTTCTTGGTTATTAGAGAAATCTAATTGGAAATTCATTAATGTAAATGCATTTTTAGGTTGAATTGGTTAGGAAGAGATTTCAACCAATTAATCTAAGAGTAGGGGACTTTCATCTAGAGATAGAGTGAGTTCTAATTTAGGAATTTCATCAAACATACGAAGGGGAATTCATTAACCAAGGAACTTTTCAATCACATAGGTAATTCTAGGGGATTTTCCATTCAAGTATTACTCTCTCAATTGAAATTTTCTCTTGCAAACTAAAAATTTAGATAAACTGATTTTTTCTGTTTAAGTTAGATTTTCATTCCTAATAGTTTGTTTCTATCATATCCACAAGCAAATTTGATAGGCTAGACAATAGAGTGAAAAGTGAGTAATGATATTTGATCATCCCCGTGGATACGACATTTAAATTACTTGCCATTGTACTAATCATAACGATAGGTGCACTTGCCTAGTGTTTGTGTGCAATTGTTAGAGATTGTGATAAAATTAAGTATAAGGGCATGCAAAACAACACAACAAGTTTTTGGCGCCGTTGCCGGGGACTAATTGGTCAATATTAGGAAAGCTCAAACTCTATTGATTTAGTCATTTTTGTTGTTATTTTTGTAATACTTGTTACTAGTATTAGCATTTATTTTCTTGTTTGTAATTTTGTTAGTTATTGGTGAATTGAAGTGCTTAGCTTGTATTTTTTTTTATTTCTCATTTGTTCTGTTTTAGTGATAATTCCTTGGGCTGAAATTTTGTTTATACTTGTGGTGAAGTTGTAAACTAGTGTTAGCATTTATTTTCTTGTTTTTAGTTTTGTTAGTTATTGGTGAATTGAAGCACTTAGTTTGTGTTTCTCTGTTTTTGTTTTGTTTAAGTTGTTATTCTGTTTTTTTTTTCTGTTTTAGTGAAGAAAAACAAAAAAATTGCTTGCATTAAACGTTTATTTTATTTGTGGTGAAGGTGTGAATTTGTTTTGGTTTATGATCTCAAGTGATTTGGAGGAATTGGCTCAACGTAATTCCCAAGCTGAACAAATTTTTTATTGGGATCCTAGGGGTGTCAATCTTGAAGTAGTGCTTGAGGGAGTTGAAGTTGAAAATATTGAACAATTGAACAATATGGCACAATGGGAATGCAAGACAAAGAACTATGGGAGATTATGCACGACCTTCTTTGTTGGGAATGGAGTCAAGCATTGCTCGGCCAAGAGTTGAAGCAAACAATTTTGAGATCAAGCCAAATATTATCCAAATGGTTCAAAAATTGGTGCAATTCGATGGTTTGCCGGACGAAGACCCAAATGCTCACATTGCCAACTTCTTGGAAATATGTGATACTTTCAAAATTAACGGGGCTTCCGAAGATGCCATCCGACTTCGGCTATTTCCATTTTCATTGAGGGATCGAGCCAAGTCATGGTTGAAGTCACTTCCACCGGGCTCTATTACTACATGGAACGATCTTGCCGAGAAATTTCTCGCTAAATACTTCCCTCCGGCAAGGACAGCCAAGCTAAGGAATGACATCTTCTCTTTTCAACAAATGGAGAGTGAGAGCTTATATGATTCTTGGGAGGGATGGAAGGAGCTATTGAGAAAATGCCCACATCATGGTCTAGATTTGGGGCTGCAAATGTAAACATTCCATAGTGGGTTAAATTTCCCTTCCAAGCAACTCATTGATGCTTCTTCGGGAGGAACTACAAATTTGAAGACACCGGAAGAGTTACAAGACCTTATTGAAAATATTGCAATGAACAATTACCAATGGGGGAATCCTAGACCAAAAGCCAAGGCTAGTGGAGTACACAATGTAGATATGATGATGGCTTTGGAGGCTAAGTTTGATGCCCTAAACAAGAAGATCGAAAGCTTGAGTCGATCACCTCCAATATCCCAAGTGATGATGGCTTGTGACTTTTGCGGAGGTGGTCATCCAAATCATGAATGCCAAATCATGGGAACTTCTAATACATCGTCATCGGAGCATGTGGACTATCTTGGAGGAGGAAGGCAGCCTAACAATCCTTATAGCAATACTTATAATCCGGGGTGGCGGAATCATCCAAACTTTTCATGGAGTAATCAAGGGCAACAAAGGCCGCTACATCCTCCCCAGTTTCCAATCTTCATCAAGCTCTCGACCCCAACCATCTCTTCCCTTACGAACATCAACCTCCTCAACCTCCTCAACCACCGGTGAAGTCTAGCCTTGAGGAATTAATGACAAAGTTTATTGCGGCAACTGAAAATCGGTTCCAAATTCAAGAAGCATCCCTAAGGAACCAAGAGGCTTCTATTCAAAACTTGGAAAATCAAATAGGCCAATTGGCGAAGCTTGTTTCGGAAAAGGCAGGGTTGGAATGCTCCCAAGCAATACCGAGCCGAATCCAAGAGAACATGCTAAAGCCATCACTTTGAGGAGTGGGAAGGAATTGGAGGTTCCAAAGCAAAAGGAGCAAGAAAGAGAAAAAAGAGAAGATCGAAGAACCATTGCATGTTGATGATGAAGAAAGGATTGAGAAGAAAGAATCACAAAAGAAAAAAGGAAATTCAGAATACAAGCCAAAAAATTCCATATCACTTGACTTCAACAAGAGAAAAAAAGACGAATAATTTGGTAAATTTCTCGAACTCTTTAAGCAATTGCATATCAACTTACCGTTTGTTGAAGCTCTTTCATGAGATGCCAAGATATTCTAAATTCTTATAGGAGATCCTTTCCAAGAAAAGAAAGCTAGAAGAGTTCTCAATGGTGACATTGAACGAGGAATGTTCAGCCATTCTTCAGAACAAAGAAAAGTTACCGCAAAAGTTAAAGGATCCAGGGAGTTTCACTATCCCTTGCACTTATTGGTAGTTTGTCAATTGGTAGAGCATTAGCAGATTTAGGAGCTAGCATTAATTTGTTGCCATATGACATGTTTAAAAAGTTGGGGGTTGGGTGAACCTAAACCCACTAGGATGAGCATTCAATTGGCGAGATAGATCGGTTAAGTATCCTAGGGGAATTATTGAAGATGTGCTTGTAAAAGTTGATAAATTCATATTTCCTGTTGATTTTGTGATAC
Organism: Rauvolfia tetraphylla; assembly: GCA_030512225.1. NCBI lineage: Eukaryota > Viridiplantae > Streptophyta > Magnoliopsida > Gentianales > Apocynaceae > Rauvolfia > Rauvolfia tetraphylla. The sequence continues at coordinate 3,143,115 of JAJQKT010000053.1, forward strand.
TTGATATGAATGAGGATATTGATGTGCCATTAATTTTAGGGAGACCTTTTCTAGCTACCGCTAAGGCTAATATAGATGTATGTGAAGGAAAAATTGACCCTTAGGGTAGGAGAAGAAGAGGTTATTTTTAAAGTTCCCGAGGCTATGAAACATTCTTTTGATCATGATGATTGTTGTTATAGGATAGATGTTATTGGTAACATTGTCTCCGATTATGTGCAGGAATTATTGATTGATGACCCTTTGGAAATATCTCTATTTCAAGGTGAAGAAATAAAGGAGGGCAGCATGAAGTTGACGAAATTATAGCACATTTGGAGTCATCCCCATTCACAGACAAAAGGGATGATGTTTGAGAAGATTGAAAGGGAAAAAGGGAGTAGAATGAAATATTCCATTGAAGATCCCCGGAGTTGGAGGCTGAAGAAGTTACTGGGATCATTTGGAGTATGTTTTTCTTGCGAGATAGTTCTAAACTTCCGGTGATCATTGCAAACAATTTGCAAAAAAGAGCGAAACAAAAGCTCATCAAAGTATTAAAGAAGCATAAAAAGGCAATGGCATGGAAAATCTCCGACATCGATGATATTAGTCCTTCATTTTGTACCCACAAAATATTGATGGAAGAAGACTTCAAGCCAGTGGTGCAACCCCCAAAGAAGGTTAAATCCAAACATGAAGGAAGTGGTAAAAGCGAGAGGTAATCAAACTTCTTGATGCCGGTCTTATTTATCCTATCTCGGATAGTCCATGGGTTAGTCCCAGTCCCAAGTAGTCCCCAAGAAAGGAGGGATGATCGTGGTACCCAATGAGAAAAAGCGAGTTGATTCCCATGAGGACCGTGACGGGATGGAGGGTATGCATCGATTCACGGAAGCTCAATGATGCCACTCGGAAGGATCATTTTCCACTGCCTTTCATTGATCAAATGCTTGAGAGACTTGCGGGTCATAGGTATTATTGTTTTCTTGATGGTTTTTTGGGGTATTTTCAAATTCCAATAGCCCCGGAAGATCAAGAGAAAACTACTTTTACTTGTCCTTATGGTACTTTTGCTTACCGTCGTATGCCATTTGGTCTTTGTAATGCTCCTGCTACTTTCCAAAGATGCATGTTAGCTATTTTTGAAGGTCTAGTGGAGGATATTATGGAAGTCTTTATGGATGATTTCACTGTCTTTGGTGATTCCTTTGAACTTTGTTTGAAAAATCTTGAAAAGGTTTTACAAAGATGTGAAGAAACCAATTTAGTTTTGAATTGGGAGAAATGTCATTTTATGGTTAAAGAAGGTATTGTTTTGGGGCATAAGATTTCTAGCAAGGGCATAGAGGTTGATAAAGCCAAGATAGAAACCATAGAGAAATTACCACCACCAACTTCGGTGAAGGCAATTAGAAGTTTTCTTGGTCACGCTGGTTTCTATAGAAGGTTTATAAAGGATTTTTCTAAAATTTCCAAACCTCTCACAAATTTACTTGAAAAAGATGTGGCCTTTGTGTTTGATGAGAATTGCTTCTTTGCTTTCAATTTGTTGAAACAAAAACTAATTGAGTCTCCTATCTTGGTTGCCCCCGATTGGTCCCTTCCCTTTGAACTAATGTGCGATGCAAGTGATTTTGCAGTAGGAGCAGTACTTGGACAAAGGAGAGAAAGGTATTTTCAACCAATATACTATGCAAGCAAGACCTTAACGGAAGCACAAGAGAATTACACTACAACTGAGAAGGAGTTTCTTGCTATAGTTTTTGCTTTCGAAAAATTCCGTCCTTATCTCATTTTGTCTAAAGTCATTGTTTATACTGACCATTCGGCACTCAAATATCTTCTTAACAAACATGATGCAAAGCCTAGACTAATTCGGTGGGTACTTTTGTTGCAGGAATTTGATTTGGAGATAAGGGACAAAAAGGGAGCATAAAATCTTGTTGCTGATCATCTATCACGGTTGGAGAACCCACATTTGGAGAGATTGAATGAGGAAGACATCAATGATACATTCCCTGACGAGAGGCTATACTCGGTTGTAGGTCACAGTGATCACACTCCTTGGTTTGCAGATTATGCTAACTATATTGTAGGTCGGATCTTACCAAAGAACTTGACTCCTCAACAAAAGAAGAAATTCTTTTCGGAGTTAAAGTACTTCTTTGGGAGGATCCATATTTGTTTCAATTTGTGCGAGATCAAATCATAAGGAGATGTGTAACATACCCCGAGAATATGGATATCTTGGAGCATTGCCATAAAGGTCCGGCCGGTGGTCATTATCAAGCTAATGGGACAGCCAGAAAGGTACTAGAGTCGTGATTCTATTGGCCGACTTTGTTTAAGGATGCCCAAAGGTATGTTGAAAAGTGTGATAATTGCCAACGGACAGGGTAATATCTCAAAAAAGACATGAAATGCCTCTCTCACATTTCAAGTTTGTGAAGTATTTGACTTTGTTGGGGTATTGATTTCATGGGTCCTTTTCCAAACTCTTTTGGTAATACATATATTTTAGTCGTGATTGATTATGTCTCTAGATGGGTTGAAGCCCAAGCTTTGCCCACAAATGATGCTAGAGTGGTTGTTAAGTTCTTGAAGAAATTGTTTACTCGCTTTGGCATTCCTAGAGCTATAATAAGTGATAGGGGAACTCACTTTTGTAACCAACAACTTGAGAAAGTATTGCATCGATTAGGTGTTACTCATAAGATGGCGACCCCGTATCACCCTCAAACTAGTGGTCAAGTAGAAGTTGTTAATAGAGAAATCAAAAGAATTTTGGAAAAGATTGTTGAGCATACTAGAAAGGATTGGAGTGTTAAGCTTGATGATGCTTTGTGGGCATATAGGGACAGACATACAAGACTCCCATCGGGTCTACTCCATATAGATTGGTTTATGGGAAATCTTGTCATTTGCCGGTGGAGGTTGAGCATAAAGCATATTGGGCTATCAAGTTGGTTAACTTTGATCTTAACATTGCAGGAAAGCAAAGAATACTCCAAATCAACGAACTTGATGAATGGAGGAGAGAAGCCTATGATAATTCACGAATCTACAAGGAGAAGGTGAAGCAATGGCACGACAAACATGTGTTGCCAAACCAAGAATTTAAAGAAGGAGATCAAGTGTTATTGTTCAATTCTCGGTTAAGACTCTTTCCCGGAAAGCTTAAATCTCGATGGTCAGGACCGTTTGTAGTAAACAAGGTCTACCCTTATGGTGTATTGGAGGTTGCACATGCAGATAAAGGAACATTTAAAGTTAACGGTCATCGCCTCAAACTCTATCATGGAGGGGATCCTAAGGGTCTTGAAAAAGTCTCTTTAATCCTCCATGATCTGGAAGATAAGTGATTTTCAATGCTTTCTATTCATCTATACATAATTTTGAGTTTTCAGTTTTTAGTTTCAAGTTTGGTTTTGAGTTTCAAGTTTTAATTGTTTTGAGTTGTGGAAATTTTTCATGTTGTGTGTTGTTTGGTGTAATTTTTTATGTTCATGAGTTATTATTTTGTTAAAATTGGTTGTTGAATTTGTGGTTGCATGTTTGTAGTCTTGGTTAAAAAAAAATAAAAAAACAAAGCACCGTTTGCGAGTACTATTCACAGGAAAAAAAAAAAGAGGAGAGAGGAGCTGGCCCCGAACCTAGTGATGGAGCAAGTGGTGTATGAATGCTATATCAGGGGAGTTCTCTTTTCTCTTTTTGTTATTCTCTTTCTTTATTTTCTTCCTACGTTTTTATGCTTAAATTTTAATTTTGTCTTGGTTTCTAAACTTTCTCTCATTTATTCTTATTGTGTAGTATATAGAAGGTGCAGCTTGCTGCTCATATGGGTTCGCCCTGACCTTCATGTACTGAAACAACCATTTTGTTAACCGTTTTTGTGTTTGGTTGTGCGGAGTGCAATCTTTAAATTTCTATTTCTAGTCTTTTGTGTATCTTTCTCCCAACATTGGGGACAATGTTGCCTTAAGTGTGGGGGAGTTGGCTTTAGTATAGTTTATTTTCATGAATTTTGGATGAATTTTCTTGTTTTTATTTTTGTTTTAATCTTCAAAATATTTTCAAGACTTGCATGTTAATCTTTTCTCAAAGAGTAGTTATACAAGCATTCTAAAGGTCATAACTAGTACTTAAAACTTAGATTAAGTAACCACCCCTTGTATTCTTTGCTTGTATGGAATTTATCTTTTAAGCACATTTCCTCTTTGCTTTTGTTGTGATGATTATGGAGTTGAATCTTGTGTTATTGGCCTTCGAATTCAATATAACTTTTTTTTCCTAGAACTCGCATTCACTTGCTCGAGGCGAAATGAGTAAGTAACCTTAGTTTGATCTTGAAATGATGGTAATAGGCCTTCTTTGTCCCGATTGAACTTTTCTAGCCATCCCTTTTTATTTTATTCGTAGTACCCTTCTTGAAGCCTTTGTGCATAAATTTTCTAATCTATATTCTTAATTTTTCCTTCTTTCAAGTTTTAAACTCCACTCTTTATATTTAACCCTTCTTTGCGAGAGCTAAATGCATTTTTTTTACCCTTAAGTCGGCAAAGAGTATTGTGGGAATTGAAAAAAAAAGGTGGAGGGGAAGATGATAGAAAAAATGGCTTTATGGGTTGAGTTATTCAAAGAAAAAAGGGAGATGAATTTATTTATTTGATAGGGAATTGAAATATACCTCAAAAAAAAAGAAGAAAAAAAAGAAAAAAAAAGAAAAAAAAGTTATATATATTTACTACTTTGAAGGCTTAGTACATTTATTGATGCCTTCAAGAATTATATGTTTTCAATATTATTGTGAATTTTGCTATCATTGAGGTATAAACTTGTGGTTGACAAAGATAGACGGTGAAAGAAAAAGTTGTGGTTTGAATTATGATTTGGTGCAAGTTTGTTGAATGTAGGGAGAGGAGAGCTTGTTGAGGATGGGAGTTTGTGGTTAGAAGTATGGGAATGGTGATATTGCTTGGGGCTAAAAAGGGTTATTACTTTTGTTTTATGTCCCATTCCTTTCTCTTTAGCTCTCATTTCTTTGACTTTGAACTCCTTACCTTTCGTTTGGCACCTTAAACTTTCCCTAAGCCTAAAGTTACAAGCATGAAAGTCCTACCTAATCGAGGTTAAACTTTGGTTATCGTATTAGTGGAGAGATTTTGTGAATGCCGGGCTTATGGGGTATTATACTTTCTTGATGAGAATTCCTTCGCCAATAATATGAAATTCACTTCTATAATTGCTTAGCATTTGCATTGGTTGGACACACACATACACATGGATTCCTACCTGCTTTAGAAAATAAGGGGGTGATTGTTTAATCTTTGTGATGGTATTTGGGATGACTTTTAGATTGATTGTGTAGATTGCTCAAGATTTCTGAACAAGTAATGCTTTCTCTGTATTGCACTCCTTTGAAATGCTTCAGAACACTCTTTATTTCTTGTGGATTATTGTTCAAATTTCTTAGTTGTTTTGTAGTATTGCTTGGGGACAAGCAATGTCTAAGTGTGGGGGAGTTTGATATTACATATTTGTGCATAATATAATGATCATTTTCAACTCAAATTTCTACTGAATTTTGGTGTTTCAAATATCATTCACACTCCCTTTATCTCTTATTTGTTTTAAATGATTTTATTGAAGATTTGGAGTACAATGAAGCAATGAAGAAGATTCTACATACTTATAATGAAGAAAAAAGAAGAATGCAAAACAGAGCAGCAAAATAGTGCAGCATGACAGACTAATTCAAGTGGGATTTTGACCTCCTTAGAGATTTCAAATGCAGATTTGATCTTCAATACAATTACAGAGGAGATTCTGAAGTTTCCATAATGGTAACATTTATATCAATCGGAATTCGTTTGGTCACCCTACATATGGTGCAAAGTCAGTATTTCTGGATTTGGTTCCAGTTTTGATACATTGTGGTGTAATTACTATATCTAGAGTTCTAGATGTCCAATGGAGGTAATTCAAAGCTCTGTAGAAGCTTAAGAGTATCCTCTACAACTTTCATGAAGACAAGAAAATCTAGATCGTCCGATTTAAGGCTCTGAATCACCAATACGTGAAACGATACCGTTTTGGCAGAAACAGAATTTTCTGCAATTGTTGCTCTCTTTTTGGGAGGTATATATATACCCTTTTAGGGAATTTGAAGGGGCGGCCGTCTAGGGTTCCAGAGAGGAGAAAAACAGAGAGAAAACATCCCAAAACCTCTCCCAAAATCGTCAATCTTTGCAAGAGAACTCAAGAGAGAAGATCAAATCTTTGAAGAAGGAGAACATCAATCTTGAAGATTCCAGCTCAAGAACACAACTTTTCACAACCAAGTTGGAGAACTCCAAGCCTTGAAGAAGAGAAGATTTGAGCCATGAAAATGAGAAATTCTCACTCTTTCTTTGTTGCTTTATGTTCTTTGAATTGTAATATGTTAATGAGCTAAATTCTTGAATACTTGGATGGTTATGAACCCTAGTTATTATCTATGTGAATGATTGGTTTTCTTGGTTAATTGAATTCCGAATTCTTGTGGATTGTTTGTGGGTTTGATTGGTTGAATTGACTCAGCTATTAATTGATTCATAATCTGGATTTTTTCACTTGGAATTGAGAAAGGAAGGGTGAAATAGACCATATACAAACAATGGAGATGATTTAGGTGACTAGAGATAGAAACCTCAACATCTTCTTGGTAATTAGAGAAATCTAATTTGGAGGATTGATTGCTTGAATTAATTCAGTTGTTGATTGACTCATAATCTGGATTTTTCACTTGGAATTGAGAAAGGAAAGGTGAAATAAACCAAACACAAACAATGGGGATGATTTAGGTAACTAGAGGTAGGAACCTCAACATCTTCTTGGTTATTGGAGAAATCTAATTGGAAATTCATTAATGTAAATGCATTTTTAGGTTGAATTGGTTAGGAAGAGATTTCAACCAATTAATCTAAGAGTAGGGGACTTTCATCTAGAGATAGAGTGAGTTCTAATTTAGGAATTTCATCAAACATACGAAGGGGAATTCATTAACCAAGGAACTTTTCAATCACATAGGTAATTCTAGGGGGATTTTCCATTCAAGTATTACTCTCTCAATTGAAATTTTCTCTTGCAAACTAAAATTTAGATAAACTGATTTTTTCTGTTTAAGTTAGATTTTCATTCCTAATAGTTTGTTTCTATCATATCCACAAGCAAATTTGATAGGCTAGACAATAGAGTGAAAAGTGAGTAATGATATTTGATCATCCCCGTGGATACGACATTTAAATTACTTACCATTGTACTAATCATAACGATAGGTGCACTTGCCTTGTGTTTGTGTGCAATTGTTAGAGATTGTTATAAAATTAAATATAAGGGCATGCAAAACAACACAACATCAACCAAGAAGTGACCAAGAGCTTCCAAAAGATCTAAGATATGCAAAAGGCCACCCTAAGGAGCAAATCATTGGTGATGCTTCTCAAGGAGTTAACTTTGCTCTTCTATCTCATATTGAACCTAAAAATATTGATGATGCCTTGTGTTATGATTTTTGGATTATAGCTATGCAAGAGGAACTAAATCAATTTGAAAAAAACAAAGTTTGGACTCTTGTCCCAAGACCTCATAATTACATCACATTAATTAATTTAATGTTTATATTCAAATTCAAATTCAACATTGAGATTCAGTTTTTAAAGTTTAGATTTTAAAAATTAAAAATTTAAATATTTAAAATTTATTTCTTCATAATTCAACTTTATCAAATTCACCTTAAAAAACTACAATGTCTTCCATCCCAGTGCTCAAGGATCCTAGGGGATTCTATCCCATTGAAGTGGTAGTCACAGAAATACCGATGCCCGGGTTTGAAGAAGCAAATACAATCATTTCCTTTTAATTCAAGATTAATAATGCTTCAATTTCATCCCCTAATCCACCGTCAATCGGATATATGAAATTCTTGATCTTCAAATCGACCTCAGTTTCCCGACGGCAGTATACCAAATCGGCCTACCTCGCCAAAATTAACTTCCCGAAATCCAATCTTGCACAAAGCTGGTGAGGAAGTATAGATTTAAGGTTTTGTTCTTGTACTTTTTCTGTCAACTCTGTGATGATATAACTATCACACTCTCCATTGTTCTATAATTCTTGTACAAATTAATCTCTGAACTTGTCATTTACCTCCTTCTGAAGTTGCACCACTTCTCCTAATTTTGCAACATGATCATCATTAGTTGCTTCGTACTTTGAAGTAATGAACCAGATAAGATTCCTTGCAGAGGAATCCGGCATGCTAGGAACCATTCTTCATCCTATATCTGTCGGTTGAACAAGAAAGAACGGTTGCCGGGCACTCGCAGACTACCTCTGCAGCCACCGTCGCATGCTTCCAGATAAAGCCCGACACCACTTCAATTCTTGTAGGGATAGATATTCCATCACTCACAGCTTTGCCCTTTAGGTTGCACATAGCTTCGGTGGAGAAAACAAATCCTTTTCTTCTACTACTTTGCCCTTCTTGGAGCTTTAATCTCTCGTATATGATTGAATAAGTCTCTGGAAATGATCCCTTAGTCAGAAGAGCACCCCTGATTTGTACTTGGGACAAATTGCTAATTCGGGTTCGGTACGAGAAATGCAGCCCATCACTTTAGGAATGCAGCAATGGTTGCTACATCAGTGATGGTGTGAGCAAAATGGCCGCAGATTGCTATACCGCCACAAGAAAATATTTTCAATTGAAAAGATAGCTGTGAAGATCTCCAAAGTCATAAAATTTTGTAGACATTCCAAACTAGTGAAAATGCTCAAAGTTGGGATGTCTAAAGATCTCGTCCATCCTGCAACTAAGTTGTGCTATCACCACCAATGCTCCTTTGTCATTGCAATACACGGTCAAGCTTGTTGAGAGAGTCATCCATAACTCTCTATAAGATTCAAGAAGATTCAAGCAAATTCTAGAAGACTCAAGAAGGTTCAAGCAAGTTGAAGAATATTCAAGAAAGGTGGAGCAAGTAAGTGTGTGGTGCTCTATTGAGTGAGCAAATAAGAGAAAAAATGAGAGTGAGAGTTACTTGTATTTGATTGTCTAGTGAGAAGTTAAATACACTATAATTGTTAGTGTTAGGTGGCTTGTAAGTGAGAGTTTAGTAGAGTAATAAAATTTTTGTTCCATTACTACTTGTGCCACCTTAATCCAGACACAGACAAATGTTATGTATCCAGAAATGTAGTGTTCAATGAAGCATCCACTTGGTGGTCATCACAAAAATTACCAAATTCCAAGGAAATTGAGGAAGAGATCGAATAAAGATTAGAAGAGAAAGTGGAAGAGTCTTCACCATCCAAAGAAGCTGAAGAAGATTCACCAACTGAAGAACAAGCTTCAAGGAAAGCAAAGAATCCATGGAAAAATGGAGCACACAAACAATAGAAGATCAAAGGCCAAGTCAATATGAAGTAGAATAAGATGAAGCTAGTCCACAACTCTGACGATCATGCAGACAAAGAAGGCCAAACCCTAAGTATGCAAATGCAGCAATGGTTGAAGAACCTCACTCATACGAGAAAGCATCTCAGAAGAAAGAATGGAGAATAGCAATGGAGGAAGAGATTCAGGCAATAAGACAAAATGAGACATAGGATCTAGTGCCAAGACCAATGGAAATACAAACCTTTCCTGTAAATGGGTATATCAGCTGAAGACAAGATCTGATGTATCAATCGATAGATACAATGCTCGACTAGTGGCTTGTGGATTATGATGACAGATTCAGTCCGATAGCCAAGATCACTACAGTAAGAGTATTACTTGCTTTAGCTACAAGCAAGTCATGGAGATTGTGGCTGATGGATGTTAAAAATGCTTTCTTACATGGTGAACTTGATCGAGAGATATATATGCAATAGCCAAGAGGGTTCGAGAGTAAGGCACACCCAGAGTATGTATGCACATTAAAGAAGGCGCTCTATGGATTAAAACAAGCACTTAGAACGTGGTATGGAAAATAGCAGAGTTTTTAAGACATAATGGATATTTGGTGGCACCAGCAGATTCAAGCCTATTCATCAAAAGTCGAGAAGGAAAGTTAGCCATAATACATGTGTACGTGGATGACCTCATCATCATTGGAGATCATCAAGAAGAGATCAAACAGATAAGGTCAAATCTCTCGGTACGATTTCAGATGAAGGAGTTTGGAGAGCTAAAGCATTTCCCTGACTTGGAGATAGATCGAGGAAATAACAAGATATTCCTATGTCAAGAGAAGTGTGCTAGGGATATTTTGTAAAAGTACGGAATGATTGATTGCAAGCCAATATCAATATCGATGGAGGTGAATGCTCGACTAAACTCAATAGAAGGGAAAGAGATCGAGGAAGTGACAATGTACCTGCAGCTCATGGAAAGTTTAATATATCTAACATTGACAAGGCCTGATATTTCATATGCTGTCGGAGTAGTAAGTTGATTTATGCAAAAGCCAAAGAAGCCCATCTAGAAGCAATAAGACGAATACTAAGGTACGTAAAGGAACTATAGATTATAGTTTATTCTATCAGAAGACAGACGTAAGTAAGATGATGGGATACTGTGATGCTGATTACGCTGGTGACCTTGACACTCGTTGATTAACTACCGTATACATGTTTAATCTTGGATCGGGAGTAATCTCATGGTGTAGTAAGAGACAACCTATAGTGTCACTATCAAGTACTGAGGCTGAATATCGTGCTGCAGCAATGGCCGCTCAAGAATGTACGTGGTTATTACAACTGCGAAAGGATCTTCATCAATCAACAAATAATGCAGTGACTTTCTGCTGTGACAACCAATCAGCAATTCAACTTGCTGAAAATCCAGTATTCCATACGAGAACAAAGCATGTTGAGGTTCATTATCACTTTGTTCGAGAAAAAGTGCTTTGTGGAGATATCAATATCAAATATGTGAAGACTGAAGGGCAGATAGCGGATATATTTACCAAGAGTCTTAACAGTGCAAAGTTTGAAGAATTTTCGAAGAGAGCTTGGGACGATTACACGAAGAAGAGAGAGTAATGGATGAGGGAGAGTGTTGAGAGAATCATCCATAACTCTCTAGAAGATTCAAGAAATTCAAGCAAATTCTAGAAGACTCAAGACGGTTCAAACAAGTTGAAGAATATTCAAGAAAGTTGGAGCAACAATTTTTGGCTCAAAGAATATCTAGAATTCTCTTGAAATAAGATGCAATTAGAGAACTCTAAAATTTGCCAAGTTGGTGAACCAAGGCCTATAAATAGGCTAGTGGTTAGGAGAAGCTTGTGTGCAAGAAAGAGTGAAGAGTTCAAGTAAGTGTGAGGTGCTCCATCGAGTGAGCAAATAAGAGAAAAAATAGAGAGTGAGAGTTACTTGTGTTTGAGTGTCTAGTGAGAAGTTAAATACACTATAATTGTTAGTGTTAGGTGGCTTATAAGTGAGAGTTTAGTAGAGTAATAAATTTTTGTTCCACTCACTACTTGTGCCACCTTAATTCTCCATAGAGCTATCCTCAACAGTACCAGCGAAGGGATAGTATAGAGTTAACGTCTCTGAGACGGACGTTTTCAGGTGATTTAGCACTTCAGGGGTTGTGAAATTTTGGGCCTTCCGGTGATAGAAGGAGATAACCGGTACCATATTTTCGTCCATGATCTAATCAGTCACGGATCCTTTGAGGACCTTCAGGTGAGCAGGTGTTGGTGAAGATGGCCTAATTACTTGCTTTGAAATGATCTCCATATTCAACTCCATAATACTTAAATCATCTCGGGCTGTCCGACTAAAAAAAGAAATGGCCAAAAAGGAGAAAATGGTTAGTTTGCTCCCGAAAGTTTGGTGTCTAACATGTTATGGTCTTTAATGTTTTTTTCTACTGTTATAGTCCTCAAAGAATTTTTGAGTGGCCAATAAAGTCCGACCGCAAGCTGCCGCGGTAGCCTCCGGCCAAAAAATATACATGCCCCACTCACCGTGACTCCCACAATAAAAAATATATTTTGAAAATAAAATTCTAATCGTAAGTAGTAAAATAATGAACTATTTATCTTTTTTATATCTGAATCTCTATGTTCTCCCTCAACCTCAAACCCGTAAAAACCAAATTGAAGCAATAAGAACGGAAGCACGATAGAGTGCCATCGTAGATGTTGAACTGTTGTGTGATTTGAACAGTATTATGTTGGTGGCTGGACTTTGTTGGCTATTCAAAAATTCTTTCAGACTATAATTCTAAAAAAATATTAATGACCATAATATGTTGGACACATAACTTTCGGGACTAAACTGACTATTTCTCTGAAAAAAAGTATAGTTGTCCCAAACGTTTTTTAAGACATTTAGAGTTACACAAGAACACTTGTATATAAACATCATACTCCTTCTGTGTCATTTCTATTGACAGCATTTGACTGAATATGAAACTTTATATAATAGTATAAATTAAATTATAAAAATAATATAATATTATAATAAATATATTAAACACGTGGACTAGCAAAAATTTTTATTTTATTAAAAATAATAAGAGGGTCATTAAAAATGAAATCGAGTTTGTGTATATATATATATATATATATATATATATATATATATAAGTTGGGTCGGAAGCATGTATTTGTGACATGTGGACAATTTGAAGTAAAAATGAAATCTCAATGTGCCAAGTGTCATGGGCAACATTTAATGCCTTATTGATTTTTGAGCCTTCATGAACTAATCAAATAAGCTAATCACCTTAAGTTTGATAAAATTAAATAGTTTTTGAAGTACTTAAGAAGAGTTAATGAGATAAATATGCGAACTATTCCAAAACATTGAACTAATCCAAAGATGATTCCATAATTAAATTCTTCATAACTTTATTTTAATACTCTATAGATCTACACATCTATATATATGTTTGCCATTTTAGAGAAGGAAACCATATTACTAAATATAAAGTTTAGAACCATAGCTAAAGAACAAAGCTAAGAGAAATATGTAATTGTAGAATTTTTTTCTAAAGACTAATATGTCAAGCAAAAGAGATTGAAAAGTCATTTATTAAGTTTATTAGTATTCTAAAAGACTCTTTACCATACTTTAATTAAAACTTATCATGTCAATTTAAGAGACAATCAAATTACAATTTGATACTTAAGTCTAAGTTCAAAAGTGATAACATTTGTAACAAAAAAGGTAATCACATGAAATAGCAAAAGAAGCATAAATAATAAATTTAAAAATAAAGTATTAAAAATCCTTTAAAGGTTTACTTAATTACGGGAAAATCAAATGTTTACTTAATTTCTCATATTTTTGGGAACTCCAAAAAGTCTTTTCAATTAATTTACTTAATTTCACCATCATTATAGAACTTTATCTTTATGGGAACTTCAAAAGTTTTTTGATTTATAATTTATAATCATCTAAAAGCCTTGACAATATTTAATCAACTAGATGGTTGCAAGGAAAAAACACTCAAAGCATGGCAAGAAATGGCAATGACAATGGCTCTCTAAAGGTTTTGACAATGGCAATGGCTTTGTGAAAGTTTTCTTCTGAGGTCGACAAAGTCATAAGCATATCTACAGTAGTGATGACTTTTTTTATTACATGGTTTGTTTACTCTACATTATGTTTTTGAAAGGCTTCTCTTCCTTTTGTTGTTTTTTTTTTTTTTGCTCTATTTGATAATGAATTATAGCGGGTTGAATTAATCTTTTTAGCCTTCTTCACCAAATGAAGCAATTTAGGAGAGAGAAATGTATGGACTACTCTAAGTATGAAGTTTGAGTTGTTTTATATACGACTTGAATTGTATTTTAATGTAAATATTTTACTTTTTGATGCAGAAATATAAATGTTTCAATGGCCAAAGCAATCGAATACTCCTAGAGTTGGTTGATTCAGAAATTGCTCATAAAATTAGAGTTTGAGAAATTACGATAATAGAATGTAAAGTTAAATGATCACAAAACATTACATCAAAGGTATATTTTTATAATGTGAAGTAATATTATTTACATAAATTTAGAATATATTTACCCAAGTTTAAAATATATATCCGTGGGCTAGAACACTTGTTTATTCATAAAGATCACAAGAGAGGCGAGGGGTAAACTGTACTTCCAGAGGGGTGGCTTTCTGGATGGTCAGACCGTATGTCTCCGTCATGTCAATTACTTCATCAGATGGCTTTGCGAGCTCAAAAGAATGCAGCAGACTAGCCAAAGTGAACTGCAGCACACTGAAGGCAAAAGAAATCCCATGACATATTCTTCTGCCACTGCCAAATGGAATCAGTTCAAAATCCTGACCCCTAACATCCATTTCCCGGTGGCTTGTCAAGAATCTCTCCGGCAGAAACTTGTTCGGAGCCGGCCAGACGTTCGGATCGCGCTGAATCTTGTGAATATTCACAAACAGGCGGGTGCCTTTAGGAACTTCATAGCCTGCTACAACACAGTCCTCAAAGCATTCCCGAGGGAAGCCGAGGGGACCTGCAGGATATAACCGCATCGTTTCTTTGATAGCTGCTTGGAGATAGACCAAGTTCTTGAGGTCTGATTCTTCGACCCTTCTTTCCCTTCCAATGTGTTCATCCAACTCCGCCATTACTTTCTTCAGTTGCAGAGGATTGTTGAGCAGTAGAACTAGAGCCCATGTCAATGTCACTGTTGTAGTATCAGTGCCATCCTAAAGCATTGACTGTGCATATGAGTTGATGTAATATTATTTTATGAGAATGTATTGGTTATTGAAGAGAAAGGAGTTTGAAGTAATAATTCTACCAAGTGATAGTTAATAAAATTTATTTGAGAATTATATCAACTAAAATTAAAATTATATAAAATATAATAAAGAGATAATAGTTAGTTTTAAAGAGTTATGTCTTGTATGTTTAATGAATACATTAATTTACTTCATATAAAAATATATTCAAAATAATATATTATAAAGTACAGTTATTTTTATGAATGACTCACCAAGCATATGGCTTTAATTATGGTATCTGCACTGAAATTCAATAAAAGTTCTGCATAATCAAGATCAAGAATGGAGAGCATTCTATCCATCATGTCTTGTTTCGCAAAGTCTAGATTGCGAAGTTTACGAAGTCGGCGCCAGTAATCTCTGTAAGGGGTGAAGCCAAACATTGCATAATTATATCCCATAAGCTCCACAGCTAAGGACTTTGCACGGCTTGAAAGGGCCTTATCATTAGTAGTAAAGCACTCTTTTGCTATATGATGGCTACTAACAACCAAAGTTTTATCAACTCCAATCTTTAGACTGAATATGGGGCCATATTTGTCAGCCATAACTGAGAAAATAAGGTGGGGTGGCTGAGAACCAAGTAGAAGATGCAGGTGACCTATAACAGGCCATCTGCCAGGGGCATCTGGCACCGCATCAATGGTTTCTGTGCTTCTCCTATTTGGAATTTTTTATTTCCAGAGGAGAGCAAATGTTAGGAAAGAAAAGAATGAAGCAATTGAGAGTAGCAGAATGACGTTCATGGCTATCTTCCTGATTTCTTGAAGTATGCAGACGATTTTCTCATACTTTTAGCCCGAAATTAGACCAAACTAACATTCTTGCACTATTTCCATTGGTTTGTGATACTTTTTATTTTTTCCCCTTTCTCTTTTTTTCATGTATTAGTGGGCAGGAATATGAATCGAACTTTCCAACTACCATCTTATTCGGAGTTTTAGTTAAAAAAGTATTAATCATTTATCCAAAAGTAAGTATTAAAACTAAATATTTAGAAAAAGAGTTTAAAACAAAACAAAAATCTATTTATCAGTTTTAAATTCATTGTTTGATGAATATCTTGAAATATCTTGACTTTTGTTGCTTATGAAACTTGAAGAACCATATATACCTGCAAAATATCTTGACGGTCATATTTTTGTTCAACTAAAACTTCTATGGTACTGTATAAAAATCTTAATTGGCGACTCACATTTTCTCACTTTTAAGTGTTCAAATTTCTGATAAAAGCCTCAATTGGCGACTCACATGTCTACAGAAGTTTGATTGGAAGCAACACATAGAGTTCTGACATTAGTTTTGCAGTGCAGGGGAGTAAATTTCTACATCAGCCTACGGAGAATTATGAAAGCAACACATAGAGTTCTGAGATATTTAAAAAATGCGAACGGTTTACGTTTTCTACAGTTTTTGATTTGTCAAAAAAAGCTTTTGCAGATTTTTCGGGGATTGGTAAGCTAGTTTGTTTGGTATCCGAAGCTGGTGTTTTTTATCGGCAAGAGAGGTCATCGAGCCCTCTCCCACGAGGCGTTGGCTAGTTCACTCGTTCTCGGGTGATCAGTACCAGCTCAGCTGCAGGGTCAGTGCATGTTAATGCACCATCGACGAGCCAGATTTTGACTGCTGTCGGTACCCAATCGGTTCTAGTGTTGTGAGAAAACCGGTAAAAGGTGGGCAGTAGACATAGGCTGCCGGTTGCAGGAGGAGTGGGTGCCACGGCCGTGTTGATGACTAGTACCTGTCGGGACCCGTCCCTGGAGCACCACAGGATCTTTCATTGATTTCATCATTGTTTGGTCACATAATCAGCCAAATATGGAGTGGTAAGTACGATTTATTACTTATACTTCTTATTTATTAAATATGTAAAATAAATAAAATGTGAGAATAGTGTGTATTATTGTATAGGAGTGGCTGGTTCTTGCAGTGCACCAACAATTTGGTTATCTGAATATGTGGTCTATGGCAAATTATGCGGTTGAGACAATTGTCATGGCATTAGCTTTGAGCCACTTGTGTGAACGCATATTTACTTGTTAGAACAGTTCGCTAATATCGGCATTCGTGGAGAGATAACATCGGGACATGAACACATTTCGCATGCCCTTTGGCGAGATGATTATTACCCTTCACAATGTGGCCCATACCCGCATATATTAGGCCTGTGGGCTAAACAAGCCTGCCTGCAGGCTAAGACATTTTTTTAAAAATTTATTATTTTAATCTTTTTATTTCTCTTATTTTTTTTATCCCATGTGGAATCATAAAAATTTATAATTAAGATGAAAATGATATTCGATCAATCACTAATGTTTTAAAAATATTAGTTTTATCTCTCTCTCTATATATAATTTATAATTTAGATAAATTTATATAAAAAAGATATTTAAAATAACACAATAATTAATTCATGAAATTAGGTCGATCAACCCTAATCTTATAGGTGCTTTTCACCTTTCCTGTTCACAAAATTCCTCTTCCCGTTCTGATTAATTAGATCAGCTTCCTCATTATTCTTCCAAGACTAAAGAAACTATTTTTATTCCCAAATAAGTATAGCTTAGCGAATCTAAAATAATGGCTCCAACAGTGCGTTTCCACGTTTTCAACAGTAGACTTGGGGCCAGTCATCCCTTCTTCTTTTCTTTTTGTTTTGTTTTTCTATTTTTGTTTTCTTTTCTATTTTATTTTATAAAAAATAATAATAATAATTTATTATAAAAATTATAAAATTATCATGTATTAATAAAATTATTATATATTTAACAATTCCCTTTCAATCGTTATATTCAATTCAACTTCAACCTTGGAATTCAGTCTCTAAACTTTAAATTTTTAAAAATTAAAAATTTAAATATTTCAAACTTTATTTTTCATAAAACTCGGAGAGGACTTAGTTTTGGACTGCAATTGTCGAATATAATTTGCTGGCGAACAATAGCCGGCGAGTAGCCATGATTAATGGGAAGTCAAAGACAACTGGCCTTCGATTCGATTATAATTTGCCGAGAAAAAGGGGGGGAAATTGTGGGGATTCTATGAGAGAAAGGCACAAAGTAGAGACAGTTTCTAGTGAGAGAAAGGAGAAAGAACAAAGAGCTGTAACACGGCTTAATTTGGATCCTTGGGGTTCTATCCCATTGCGGCTGAGGGCAAGGAGTAGGACCATAAATTTTCTTTTTTATTTTAAAATTTTAAGACTAAATTACAGAACAATTTTTTAAAACTAAGTAAAATAAATAAAATAATTTTGTGACCAAAGTTGTGAATTTCTCATCTTATTTTCTATCGGGGATAAGAGTCTATTAATTTAGTCTAAAGTCAATGATCATTCGCATGTTGATCCTAGTTTTATTTCTGCCATTATCGTCCTTACAAGAACACATATGCAACCAAAGTGGTATTAGTGTATGTCCCAAGATCATTTTGGAAGCATAAGTTCTCTTTCAAGATTGTAATGGCAGAATAAAATTTGTGAGATCAATATATAAATGATCTATAACTTCAAGGACCATAATTTTTCCTTTATATAGTACTAATAAGTAAATGTAGTTTTAAAAGGCACTTTTAAAATAACTTTTGCACATTCTTTTAAATTTTTCTACGTTCGAATAAGAAATAAGAAGCAATTTAGAAAAGTTCCACTACTTTTTAATATAAAAAGCTTAAAGGAGCTTATTAGTATTGTGAAATGAGGTGATCCGCTCTGACTCGGTCTGGCCCATCATGGGTCGCCCCTTAAGAGAATGAAGGGGCTGGCCCGTTTTCATGTGGGTTGAAAAACTTCCAACTCATATTCATCTGTACTAGGCTCGTGCGCCTAGTCTTTCTCTTTTTTTTTAAATTAAATTTTATGCTGTGTTTTTTTTTCTTTCTGTTATATATGAGAATATAAATATATTATTTAGATAGAAAGAATCTTTGACCAATTACCAATGTCTTTAAAATAGAAAATGATCATTAATTATATATATTATTTCTAATATGAATAGATTTATATAAGAAAATTACTTAAAATGAAAGTGAATTAATTAACCTTAATTGTGAGTATGATTAGAATGTGTGATTTAGCCAAATTTAGTATCAAGATTGTTGTACATTCATTTATAATATTTCTAATATAAAGAAAAAAAGAGAAAAGAAAAATGATTTAGCCTACTCCGGTCCACGGGCTAAACGAAGTGGGCCAATTTAGAACGCATTTAAATGAACTTGAAAAACTAAATTCAAACCCGTCCATATTACGGGTCAAACAGGCCAGCCCGCAAGCTGAAACCCGTTTTGACTCTGGAGCCCATTTTGACACCATTAAAGCTTATTAAAAGTAAACAAGATAAGCCCTTCAAATGGCTGATGAAACACTAACAAAATTATTTAAGGAAATTACTATTATATTGGTTGGTATAATATTAAGGAGTTGCTATATACAGTATTTTTTAGACTCTATACAGTATGAACAAATTTTATTATTTACTATTCACATTTAAGAATTCTAATGTTTCTCTCAAACCTTCGAAATACCAAAACTCAGATTTATCAACAACTACTTCGTTTTTGTGCGAATAAATATTAGTTTATCAAACTATATCTAATTTTACGTGTTTGTACATATAAAAATCTTCAAAATCGGCACTCAAATGACCGATTTTAAAGATTCAAGCAAACTACGCACCACTTGCGCTAGAAAGTGGTTCAAGTTGCACACAACTTGTATCACTTGTGCCTATGGAAATAGGGCAATACTTGTGCCAGTAGGTGGCGCAAGTGTTGCCTGAATTAATATTTTTAAATATCGTGTTAAATTTATATGTTTAAATATTTCATTTCACAGATAAACTCTATAATTTACTCTAATTAGTGGAACGTTGACCCTCGGTTACTATTATTATGTCAAACATTGTTTAAAGTATTAAATATATATGTCATTTGATTTTTTTTTTAATTTAGAAAATTATATCTCTTTATTATATTTTTATAAGTTTTATTTTGAATTTAGATTAAATGTCAATTTTTTATTAAATGTCGTGTGATGCTTATTAATTGATATATCGTTATTTTACATTTACATTTTATTTCGAGTGGAGTTTTTCATTATTATGGTGTTATTATGATATTATTAATTACTATTGTCAACAATTATTATGGTATTAATAATATAATATTTTAATTTTTAGATTAAAAGTCGCGTTTTTATTAGGCAAAATTTTTTGTAAGTTTTTTAATGTAAATTAAATGTTAATTTTTTCTAATTTTTTATATTAAATGTCGTGTGATATTTATTATTTAGCAAGTGCATAATTATATTATTATTAATCCTATTGTTTACACTGTATATTATTATTCTATTTGTTATCTGACTCACACTGACCCGCCATTAGTGAGTTTTTGAAGAATTAAGATCTATTCTTAATTGCTTAAAATAAGATGCACATATTTAAATTAAATATTTTTTGTGAGTTGTCTTAACTCTTTATTCATTTATGATTTGAGCTTAAATAAGCTAAAAAAAGATTTTTAACAAGTTACCGTAGGATGCTTTTCAAAACATCTTTTACTTACTAAATTTTTTAAAAATAAAAATTTGTTATAATTTTAAGTACAACTTTTTAAAAAATACTTAACTTTTAACTTCTTAAAAAAACTTGAACAATCGACAACATAACACAAGACCCCTTCTTGCTTTGGTTGCAGTTTCTTAGGGAAGATCACTCATCCGCAAGCTTTCCAACCAAGATTGAATTTTGATAAGTTGGAGAAACGTTACTATTCCCGACAACTGGTCATACATTACTATTTTCTGACTTCTGAATTAAATAAACTTGAAACTATATTCTTCCGTTAGCTGTCCTCAGTAAACAATTCTCATCCAAATTCATGACCACATGGGCACACAAGAAAATACGGCTATAAATATGGATCAAATGGCATTTTCATTTTATCGCATTAATTCTTAAACATGTCGAACAAGGCAGTTCTTGCTCTTCTTCTCTTGTTGCTTTCGGCTCTTTGCATCCAACAAGTCACAGCAGGAAGAAACATGAAAACCTGTGAGTTTAATTTGTCATCATTATTAATTTTGTTTCATTTCCATTTTTCCTAGAAATTTGTTTTATTGTCTCTCCAACCTCGTAATTTTTAAGCTAATTAACGCATTAATCGATTCATAATCTTAATTAGAAATGCCTTTTTGTTTCTTTTTTCTGGAACTGCAACTTAGGTCAGAAACTATCCTGGCAATGCTTCGGAGAGGCCGCCGGTCTCGTCCCGGGTGCTGGTGCCATGGACCGATAACAACAATAGGGCCGTGCCCATGCTGGTAACAAGAGGCTTTGGATTAGCAAACAGGGAAAAGCAGAAGAAAACACAGATTTATAAAAATCCTTCGTCTTCTTCTGGTGACTAAACTGGGAAAAGGCGACGCTCTTCTTTTTTGAAGTTACGAAATCCCTCGTTCTAATATGAATGGATTTTATTGATAGAACTATTTTATTATGTTGAATAAATAATTTATATATTTGATGTTGTTAATAATACGATTGTATTACTTATATTTGTTTTATTTTCATAATTTTTTAAACACTTATATGTATGCAAAATTACATATTATTCAATATGCGACCGATAAGTCGAGATGGATGTGGAAAGGTGGCCTCAGAAACGGCCACCGATGCTACCACCTTGAACCATGGCTCCAACAGATGGGTTTCCTTATTTTCGACCTGTCCAATTTTCAACAGTTGACTATTACTTGTCCAAAACCTATTGTAGCCTTTTTTATTGTTTAGCTGAAAAATTTTTATTTTGTTATGAAATAATATATGGGTATTCATATTAATTAATTACTTAAAAAGAACTGAACTTTTAAAATATGACTCCTAATTAGATTCGATTTTTTTCCTATTAGATTTTGAGTTTCCATAAACTCTTGTATTATGAGCCTATATATAGAGACATATAATGACATTAATAAGGGAGATATACTAGTCTTGATTCTTGAGTTCTACTTTCCCTCTCTATATTATCTCTTCTCTTTTTCTTCATTTTTATATTGTTATTCTCCAAACATATTGAGTGACGCTATTTGTTTTAATTTTGCGTTATCAACATTTAAATTCATAATACATTATAAAACACAAGACTCTACCACTTACCAAGGCGAGACTCTACTGGTGAATCTTTGAAGTTTATATGAAGTCAAGAAAGTACAAGTTTCTGCCACCGGAGTCTAGGGTTTAATCAAGACAAAAAAGAGCTATTTTTTTACCTTTGAATTCTCATAGCAAACCTTACAAAACTCTATTTATTTTACTCTTGATATTTCTAGAAAGAACTATCTGTTATGAATATTAGATATTCAAATTCATCTAGATGCAATAGGTCTAGTAGACACCATTATTGAAAATAATGCATCATCATCTCAAAATAGTGCAAAAGTCAAGATTTTTTCAGCAATCAGCACCATGACGATCTAAAGGTGAAAAATCTTACCGTAAAAGATCCACTTATTTTGTGAAAGGATCTAAAAGAAAGATTTGGCACCAAAAGATGGTCATTCTACTAAAAGTACAATATGATTGGATGCACTTACGACTACAAGACTTTATATCTCTAAGTGAATACAGTTAGAACCCATGGTTATGGCTCCCGAAAAGAGGTCGTAGTCATAGTCAATGCCGTGGACATGGGACGTGGCCATGGTATGAATCATCCATATAATCATGGCTATCGGAATAGATGTATATGGATATAGTGGGTCATGACGAAAACTATTTAAGAAATATAAAGTATCAAAGTCGCTTGTTACTAGCAAATTCTGAAGGAAACATACAATTACTAGAAGATGATTGTTATATAAATACCAGTTATGATTTGTTATAAGTGTGTCTAAAATACTTTATGTCTATCAGTATGTAAAATTTTATCACATTTAGAAATTCTCCTCAATTAAAGTTTAAAGGAGAAATCTTACTAGTAATGTGATGAATAAAATATTTTTCCTTAATATTACTAGCAATGTGATGAATAAAAGATTTTTCCTTTCTCATATCTCTAACATGCTCATGTATTTTTCAGAAGTGTTTTAAATTTATATCTTTTGAAACTAAATAAGTCATTGATAAAATATTTAGACACCTGACCAATTGATTTTATGTCATTTCCTGAAGTGAATGTCATTCTAACTTATAATATATTTATGAAAGAGATTTTGGTAGCAGCAAGAAGAAATACACTTTGTTATTATACTATAAGAATGACTCATTAAATTCTTAGTGAATAGATACTCACAAGAAATGAGAAAATAATGAGAAGGAAAGAAGGAGAAGTAATAATTCTAATATGTTATTAATGCAATATGAAAGTTCGTCATGTACTTGTAGTACGTCAAACATGTTATGAATTTCTATTAAATATTGATATTTTTTTCCTTCCTTAAATTATGCTACTGATAGTAATTGTTAGGTCTAAGGGCAAATCATTTAGTTTTGAATAATGACAAACAATGTTAACGACTAATTCATATGGTTTTTTATGTGATAGGATTTTTGGATTAAGAAGCAAAGAGTTCTCATTGCCTTGAAGCTAAGAGTGTTAAGGACAACTCTAGTATCAAGAACTTAGAGCATGTCCTATGGATTGAAGGCTCTAAAAAATCTAGTGTAGGTTTACATTTGCTTAATAGGTATACTCTTGTAAACCCTACACTTTTTGTCCTTGAAATCTATTGAATGCATAAAAGAGCACAAAACCTGTTTTTATATCTTAAATGGCTTTGAGTAAACTATGGAATGATCAAGTGCTTTGGTAATGGTTTTTGAGTCCAAAAGATTTCATATGACTTATACTTTAGTACAAAATGATTTCAAGCTTATTGAGGTTGATTTTCTAAGGTTTTGACAAAGTTTTAAAAGTTCGGACACAAATACGGACGTCAAAACTGTGAACATGAATCTTGTTTTTGAGAGAAATTGAGCGCCCTGATTCGGATGCAAGAGGCAAAGTTCGGGACGTCCCGAACTTTCCTAGACAGACATGTCACGATAATGTTCGAGCGCCCTGTTTGGGACGCAAAGGACTAAGTTCAGGCGTTCGAACTCCTCAGACGTCCGAAGTTTCCTAGACAGCATGTCACAGTAATGTTCAGACGCTTGTTTGGACGCAGAGGACTAAGTTCAGGCGTTCGAACTCCTCAGAAATTAGCCATTACTAGTCGTTCTATGACCGTTTGAACTGATTTTCAAAATCTATAAAAGCAATTAATTTCAAAAATTTTGAGAAGTTTTTGAACACTTGAAGAAACTGAACATTCCTAAACCATTCAAAAACATTAGAGCTCTACTGTCTTGTGCTTTCAATTGATTATTCAAAGATTCCAAAGACAACAAGGTGGTGTAGTGGTGCTAGACTTTTGTTATCATCTACAAAGATGTGGTAACATCATATTCAATCTCTATTTCATCTTTGTATTTACTTGCTCATTACAAGGTTATCTTGTGAAGTAAAATCTTTTTGGTAAGGGTGAGCGGTAGAATAGATTAATCAAGGTTGTGGTGTAAAACACTGTGTGTGGGTGAGCCTTGGATTAGATTAGTCTTTAGGTTGTCTTTAGATATAAAATCCTTGTGGTAAGGTGAACCTTGTTCGTAGAAGCTGTAAAAAAAAAGGTTCTTTGGTGTAAAACCCTTGTGTGGTGAGTCTCTTATGTAATTGATTAAAGCGAGCATATAGTGAAGTGATTAAAATCCTTGAGTGTGGACTCAAGGTAGTGGATACAGATCTGGAGAAGATCGAACCACTATAAATTACTTGTGTTCTTGGCTCCTTATTTATGATTGGTTTATCCTTGAATTGATAATATTAATTGGCTATAATCTGTTTACAATTAGTTTGTAAAAGGAAAAAAGTTTTTGAGAAATTAGCCAAAGACCTAATTCACCCCCTCTTAGGTCTTTCAGTAATGATGATTGTATCGATGATATTGATATGACAAATAGGAATGTAGCAAATTTTTTTGAATATCTAGAAAGAGTTATTAGTATTTTGAATGTTAATTAAAATTTTAAATGATCGAATTATTGCTTTTCTATTTAATATCATTTTGTGATTATTATTTGAAAGTTTTCATATTATATGTTATAGTATTTGTATATTATTTTAGTTCACTTTGGATCAAGAATTTTGAAGATACAATTTGTCAAAATAATATTGGTAGTTTATTTGGACAATTTTGAAATATAAGTCCAAAGTATAAATAGTAGTACAAAGTTTTTGAACAACAAGTTGATCAATAACTCTAGAAGAGTTAATGGATTAAAAGCTCCAGAAGAGCTAACAGATCTTCACCTAATGGCCAATTGTTGTAATGCATCATTCTCCATATAGTCTCGTAAAATATTTAAACCTTGATTATATTATCATTATATCGAGACATTAGATGAATGAACTTTTGAGACATATATATTACTATTATGACCTAAAATATATGTCAATTATAGATACTATCATTCATCTCTCATATTTTATATTGCATAGAATAATGAAATATGAGTAAACTTGAAGTTTACTGATAAATAATTTATTAGTTGGCATGATCGGTTGGACCATCTTGAATTATTAAAATACTAAAAATAATTAAGAATTTATGAAATTATTAAGGAACCAAAAGTTTCCTAATACAATGAATCTATAGGTACAATTTGGTCTATTTAAATATTATTAGTATTACTTGGGGTTGAATGTGTTATTTTGAGATGAATATTGATAAATTATTAGTTGATGCATCAGCAAAATAGTCGTATATATATTGTTGTTTTTTCAACCTACAGTTTGTATAATTCATTGATAATGAGCTCATGTTTTAACATTCTCCCAATGACACAATTTGTCCTAATGATAGTGATTGTGTTGAGATAAATATTGAATATCATGTAGAATGTTCATGACTATAATGTATTAGCACTTATTTCATATTTTGCTAACATATTATGATTCTCCTCATATTAGTTGGTTTATGATAAAAAACCAAATATTTCTCATCATAGATTTAGAAGTGCACTATATATGTTGCTCCACCACAAGATAATAAGATGGGTTCTCAAAGAGATTATCAAATATGTTAGAAGCGAATCTCAAGGGAGAGATTCTTCTTAATCTTGTTATCCCAACATAAAGAGGGAAAAACATCGGATAAAGGTATTAGTTCGTGTCTCATCTTGATCTTCTACTTTGATCCTCATAAAAGATACCTTGAACCAGAAGTTCAAAGGATAATTTATATAGCCAAGTATATTAACTAACTAACATCCAGAAAAAAATGCTCCTATTATATTTGATGTCCCTGAAGGATAATCTACCACTACAAATAAATTTGAGACATAGCTGAAATATGGTAGACAAGTCTGTTACAATGATACAAACTCCTCATTGGAGCAAAGACTTAAGATGGTCATATAAGTTAAGTTGAGGAGATTTAAATTCCATCACAATTGTTTCCAAACATGATTGATATATTATTTCCAGAAGAAATTTAGGTACCTGAAAACTTTGACAATTATGAGATCTCAACATGATTATAAACTACTGGAACTGTACAAGTATATAACGTTGAATGATATTAATGCGCATAGTATATTGATTCAGAATGAGAATTTTCGAATCGAAGTCTGCAAATTCGAAATGATAAAGTTCGCGTGAGAAATATGAAAAGTTTGAAATATTCACAAGGACACTTGAAGTGTACATGTAGTTCCAGTAGGAATTATGCACCTAAAGTATAATTCTAAAGAGATAGCAATGGATATACACTTGAAGTGTAATCCTAAAGTGTTCGCATGAGAAATGTGGCGTAGGATTCTTCAAAGACCTGACACTGATTACGAAAAAATAGATTTCTAGTGGTGGATATAATAGTGCATGATAACACTTAATAAGTGTTTATCTTTATTATCATTTGATAATGGTATTTATACTTGAAATCTCTGATGGACTCGATATGCTTGAAACACATAAGTGGATTGTTCATGTAGAACATAATGAGATTGTCTTAGTGAATTCTTATTGAAAGAATGATCAGTATGTCTATATATGAAGAAATTCTATACGTAGCTATACTTGCTATATGTATTTTTTATCACAAGATATCCTCATTGTATAATCTGTTGATTGACATAGTATTATCCACATTAGCGAGAGAAAATAATTAATCAAAAAGATATCATTTATGACTTTCATTATCTTGATCTATGCGCAACCATTAATGAATTGGAAGTTCAAAATATTTTTATTTGCATAAAATTATAAATTAATTGTTTGACTGACTTCATGGAGTTAATTAATATAATATTCTAACTATAGATATTCTTATTTGGATAGATATCCCAGCATGACAAATATATGAATTATATAGCCATATGATTTTGATATACGCTTGAGGCGTGATTGGTCTCTTTAGTTTGGAAACAAATTACACATTTTGGAAATCTAGAGTTAAGATATATATTTGTTCTATTAACTTTGATTTGTGGAAATATTATTGAGAAATTTCCTTACATGCCAATGAAAATGAGAGCTAATGGAATTACTAAAGAGCCAAAGCCAATGACGAATTTGAGAGATTGACTCAAAGAAGATGACACTAAATTACCAAGCCATGAATATTTTGAGCTATGCACTTGATGTAAATGAGTACAATCGAGTTAGTGGATGCGACACCGATCATGATATGTGGAGACTACTTCAAGTAACACATGAAGGAACAAATCAAGTAAAGGAGTCAAAGCTTGCAATGCTTGTAAGATATTATGAGCTATTCACCATGAAGCACGGTGAGAATATCAGTGATATGTTTACAAGATTTACTAATATCTCCAATGGTCTAAAAGTCTATGGGAAGAATTACACAATTGGAGAACAAAACAGAAAGATATTGGATGCTCTACCAAAGTCTTGGCAACCTAAGACTCTTGCCATTGAGGAATCAAAAGAATTGAAAACTCTTGCACTTGAAGAGCTCATTGGATCACTACTTACACATGATATGAAGATCAAGAGATTGAATGATGTTGAAGATGAAGAGAAGGGAAGAAAGGGAGTTGTACTTAAAACTTCCAATCATCTTAGTGAACCAGAAAAATCATCAAGTGATGAAGATGGAAACAGTGAAGATGAAGAGATGGCTATGGCAGTAAGAAAATTCAGGAGATTCTACAAAAAGGAATTTCTCAAGAAAGGAAAAAGGCCACTCAAGAAAACTGGATAGTCATCATCTTTAAAACATCAATGCTTTGAATGCAAGAGCACCGAACATCTCATTGCCGATTGTCGCAAAATTCTGGAAAAGGAAAGAGACTCCAAACTCAAGAAGAAGTCTCTCAAGAAAGGAAAGGGTCTTGCTGGAACATGGGATCAACAAGAAAGTGAATATGATACTGAAAGAAAAGCTGACATCTATTTTATGGCAATAGATGATGAGGTACAATCTACTCCTTCAATTTCCAATTGTTGTGATGATGATATTGATCGTAGTGAATTACTTGTTGAAATGTATGGAAAATTAAAAAAGGCTTCAAAAAGGAATAAGGAAATGAAAAGTAAAATTAATGAGTTATTGAATGAGAATTCAAAATTATGTTGTGAAAACGAAAAACTTCTTGAATCTATTAATAGCTTAAATGTTGAAAAAGAAATTTTAAATGTAGCTTTACAAAACATATCTCTTGAAAATAAAGATCTTTGTACAAAAATATTTCTCTAGGAACAATGCTTAGTGATCATGAAATTTTGAAGAAGAAAGTTGATGACCTTACAATATGCATTGAAAATTTTACAAAAGGAAAAGACAATCTTAACAAGTTACTAGGATCTCAAAGATCTTCTGACATGAAAAATGGTCTTGGTTATAATCATGTAAATAATGTGACTAAGTATAACAATTTCTTTGTTAGAGATACTGCTACTTCCATGCATCATACTTGTTGTACCTATTGTGGAAAACATGGACATAAAGTCACCAAATGTTATGTTAAAAGAAAAGTAGAGAATGGTGTAAAAACCATTTGGAAAATTAAAGGAGTTATCACTAACCCCATTGGACCCAAGAAAATGTGGGTACCAAAAGTCACTTTATCAAATTTGGTGTAGGTTCGGTTTACTTCAAGATCAAGCACCACTAAGTGGTTCCTTGACAGTGGCTGCTCAAGACACATGACGGGAAATGCCTCACTTATTAGTGAACTTCAAGCAACTAATGAAGGATTTGTCACATTTGGTGATAAGAAGAGGGGAAGAATACTTGGAATCGATAATATTGGTAAAGGATCTTTCCCTCTCATTAAGCAAGTATTATTGATTGATGGTTTGAAGTATAACCTACTTAGTATTAGTCAATTATGTGATAATGGGTGTAAGTTGAACTTAAATGTGACACTTGTACTATTCTTGATAGTGTAAGTAGCAAAACTATTTTTGTTGCTAAAAGAGTTGGAAATGTGTATGTACTATATCTTGATGAATTTGTTGCAAATGATATTAAATGTCTTGCTATTCATGATAATGATGGATATCTATGGCATAGGAGATTAGGTCATGTGAGCATGGACTTGTTGAAGAAACATTCTTCACAAGAATTGGTTAGAGGACTACCTAAAATGCATTTTGATAAAAATCGTCTTTGTGATGCATGTCAATATGGAAACAAGAAAAAACATCTTTCAAACCAAAGAAAATGGTTTCTACATCAAAATCTCTTGAACTTGTTCATAGGAATTGTTTGGACCAATGAGGACTACTAGTCTTGGTGGTACAAGATATGCGTATGTGATTGTTGATGATTTCTCTAGATTTACATGGGTGATCTTTTTATCTCAAAATGATGAAGCTTTTCGTGAATTTGTAAAATTTTTCAAAAAGGTTCAAATTTCTCTTGAGTGTAATTTGATCTCTATTCGGAGTGACAATGGAAGAAAATTTTGTAATCAAGACTTTACAAAATTTTATGATGAAAATGGTATTACACATAATTTTTTAGTGCCAAAACATCCCAACAAAATGGTGTTGTTGAAAGGAAAAATAGAACTTTACAATAGATGGCTAGATCAATGCTTTGTGAAAATTCTTTACCAAAATATTTTTGGGCCAAAACTGTAAATACTGCATACTATGTGATAATAGAGTTCTTTTAAGACCATTTTTACAAAAAATACCTTTTGAATTTCTATTTAGTAGAACTCCCTCAATTGCTTACTTTAAGCTATTGGTTGTAAGTGCTTTATCTTGAACATTCATGATAACCTAGGAAAATTTGATAGAAAATCGGATGAAGGCATATTCCTTGGTTATTCATCAAATAAAAAGGCCTATAGAGTTTATAACAAAAGATCATTATGTGTTGCGGAAACCATTCATGTGACCTTTTATGAATCTAACATTTACCTTGAAAGAAGAAATGAAGATGATGTAGGTACCTCAATGATAGATAATCAAACTCATTCTCAAGCTCCTACTTTGGAAGAACATGCAAATAAAGAAGAAATAATAGAGCAAGAACAAGATGGTCAACTGATATTACATATTTGTGCATAAAATAATGATCATTTTCAACTCAAATTTCTACTGAATTTTGGTGTTTCAAATATCATTCACACTCCCTTTATCTCTTATTTGTTTTAAATGATTTTATTGAAGATTTGGAGTACAATGAAGCAATGAAGAAGATTCTACATACTTATAATGAAGAAAAAAGAAGAATGCAAAACAGAGCAGCAAAATAGTGCAGCATGACAGACTAATTCAAGTGGGATTTTGACCTCCTTAGAGATTTCAAATGCAGATTTGATCTTCAATACAATTACAGAGGAGATTCTGAAGTTTCCATAATGGTAACATTTATATCAATCGGAATTCGTTTGGTCACCCTACATATGGTGCAAAGTCAGTATTTCTGGATTTGGTTCCAGTTTTGATACATTGTGGTGTAATTACTATATCTAGAGTTCTAGATGTCCAATGGAGGTAATTCAAAGCTCTGTAGAAGCTTAAGAGTATCCTCTACAACTTTCATGAAGACAAGAAAATCTAGATCGTCCGATTTAAGGCTCTGAATCACCAATACGTGAAACGATACCGTTTTGGCAGAAACAGAATTTTCTGCAATTGTTGCTCTCTTTTTGGGAGGTATATATATACCCTTTTAGGGAATTTGAAGGGGCGGCCGTCTAGGGTTCCAGAGAGGAGAAAAACAGAGAGAAAACATCCCAAAACCTCTCCCAAAATCGTCAATCTTTGCAAGAGAACTCAAGAGAGAAGATCAAATCTTTGAAGAAGGAGAACATCAATCTTGAAGATTCCAGCTCAAGAACACAACTTTTCACAACCAAGTTGGAGAACTCCAAGCCTTGAAGAAGAGAAGATTTGAGCCATGAAAATGAGAAATTCTCACTCTTTCTTTGTTGCTTTATGTTCTTTGAATTGTAATATGTTAATGAGCTAAATTCTTGAATACTTGGATGGTTATGAACCCTAGTTATTATCTATGTGAATGATTGGTTTTCTTGGTTAATTGAATTCCGAATTCTTGTGGATTGTTTGTGGGTTTGATTGGTTGAATTGACTCAGCTATTAATTGATTCATAATCTGGATTTTTTTCACTTGGAATTGAGAAAGGAAGGGTGAAATAGACCATATACAAACAATGGAGATGATTTAGGTGACTAGAGATAGAAACCTCAACATCTTCTTGGTAATTAGAGAAATCTAATTTGGAGGATTGATTGCTTGAATTAATTCAGTTGTTGATTGACTCATAATCTGGATTTTTCACTTGGAATTGAGAAAGGAAAGGTGAAATAAACCAAACACAAACAATGGGGATGATTTAGGTAACTAGAGGTAGGAACCTCAACATCTTCTTGGTTATTGGAGAAATCTAATTGGAAATTCATTAATGTAAATGCATTTTTAGGTTGAATTGGTTAGGAAGAGATTTCAACCAATTAATCTAAGAGTAGGGGACTTTCATCTAGAGATAGAGTGAGTTCTAATTTAGGAATTTCATCAAACATACGAAGGGGAATTCATTAACCAAGGAACTTTTCAATCACATAGGTAATTCTAGGGGGATTTTCCATTCAAGTATTACTCTCTCAATTGAAATTTTCTCTTGCAAACTAAAATTTAGATAAACTGATTTTTTCTGTTTAAGTTAGATTTTCATTCCTAATAGTTTGTTTCTATCATATCCACAAGCAAATTTGATAGGCTAGACAATAGAGTGAAAAGTGAGTAATGATATTTGATCATCCCCGTGGATACGACATTTAAATTACTTGCCATTGTACTAATCATAACGATAGGTGCACTTGCCTAGTGTTTGTGTGCAATTGTTAGAGATTGTGATAAAATTAAGTATAAGGGCATGCAAAACAACACAACAAGTTTTTGGCGCCGTTGCCGGGGACTAATTGGTCAATATTAGGAAAGCTCAAACTCTATTGATTTAGTCATTTTTGTTGTTATTTTTGTAATACTTGTTACTAGTATTAGCATTTATTTTCTTGTTTGTAATTTTGTTAGTTATTGGTGAATTGAAGTGCTTAGCTTGTATTTTTTTTTATTTCTCATTTGTTCTGTTTTAGTGATAATTCCTTGGGCTGAAATTTTGTTTATACTTGTGGTGAAGTTGTAAACTAGTGTTAGCATTTATTTTCTTGTTTTTAGTTTTGTTAGTTATTGGTGAATTGAAGCACTTAGTTTGTGTTTCTCTGTTTTTGTTTTGTTTAAGTTGTTATTCTGTTTTTTTTTCTGTTTTAGTGAAGAAAAACAAAAAAATTGCTTGCATTAAACGTTTATTTTATTTGTGGTGAAGGTGTGAATTTGTTTTGGTTTATGATCTCAAGTGATTTGGAGGAATTGGCTCAACGTAATTCCCAAGCTGAACAAATTTTTTATTGGGATCCTAGGGGTGTCAATCTTGAAGTAGTGCTTGAGGGAGTTGAAGTTGAAGGTGAAAATATTGAACAATTGAACAATATGGCACAATGGGAATGCAAGACAAAGAACTATGGGAGATTATGCACGACCTTCTTTGTTGGGAATGGAGTCAAGCATTGCTCGGCCAAGAGTTGAAGCAAACAATTTTGAGATCAAGCCAAATATTATCCAAATGGTTCAAAAATTGGTGCAATTCGATGGTTTGCCGGACGAAGACCCAAATGCTCACATTGCCAACTTCTTGGAAATATGTGATACTTTCAAAATTAACGGGGCTTCCGAAGATGCCATCCGACTTCGGCTATTTCCATTTTCATTGAGGGATCGAGCCAAGTCATGGTTGAAGTCACTTCCACCGGGCTCTATTACTACATGGAACGATCTTGCCGAGAAATTTCTCGCTAAATACTTCCCTCCGGCAAGGACAGCCAAGCTAAGGAATGACATCTTCTCTTTTCAACAAATGGAGAGTGAGAGCTTATATGATTCTTGGGAGGGATGGAAGGAGCTATTGAGAAAATGCCCACATCATGGTCTAGATTTGGGGCTGCAAATGTAAACATTCCATAGTGGGTTAAATTTCCCTTCCAAGCAACTCATTGATGCTTCTTCGGGAGGAACTACAAATTTGAAGACACCGGAAGAGTTACAAGACCTTATTGAAAATATTGCAATGAACAATTACCAATGGGGGAATCCTAGACCAAAAGCCAAGGCTAGTGGAGTACACAATGTAGATATGATGATGGCTTTGGAGGCTAAGTTTGATGCCCTAAACAAGAAGATCGAAAGCTTGAGTCGATCACCTCCAATATCCCAAGTGATGATGGCTTGTGACTTTTGCGGAGGTGGTCATCCAAATCATGAATGCCAAATCATGGGAACTTCTAATACATCGTCATCGGAGCATGTGGACTATCTTGGAGGAGGAAGGCAGCCTAACAATCCTTATAGCAATACTTATAATCCGGGGTGGCGGAATCATCCAAACTTTTCATGGAGTAATCAAGGGCAACAAAGGCCGCTACATCCTCCCGGTTTCCAATCTTCATCAAGCTCTCGACCCCAACCATCTCTTCCTTACGAACATCAACCTCCTCAACCTCCTCAACCACCGGTGAAGTCTAGCCTTGAGGAATTAATGACAAAGTTTATTGCGGCAACTGAAAATCGGTTCCAAATTCAAGAAGCATCCCTAAGGAACCAAGAGGCTTCTATTCAAAACTTGGAAAATCAAATAGGCCAATTGGCGAAGCTTGTTTCGGAAAGGCAGGTTGGAATGCTCCCAAGCAATACCGAGCCGAATCCAAGAGAACATGCTAAAGCCATCACTTTGAGGAGTGGGAAGGAATTGGAGGTTCCAAAGCAAAAGGAGCAAGAAAGAGAAAAAGAGAAGATCGAAGAACCATTGCATGTTGATGATGAAGAAAGGATTGAGAAGAAAGAATCACAAAGAAAAAAGGAAATTCAGAATACAAGCGAAAAAATTCCATATCACTCGACTTCAACAAGAGAAAAAAGACGAATAATTTGGTAAATTTCTTGAACTCTTTAAGCAATTGCATATCAACTTACCGTTTGTTGAAGCTCTTTCGCAGATGCCAAGATATTCTAAATTCTTATAGGAGATCCTTTCCAAGAAAAGAAAGCTAGAAGAGTTCTCAATGGTGACATTGAACGAGGAATGTTCAGCCATTCTTCAGAACAAAGAAAAGTTACCGCAAAAGTTAAAGGATCCAGGGAGTTTCACTATCCCTTGCACTATTGGTAGTTTGTCAATTGGTAGAGCATTAGCAGATTTAGGAGCTAGCATTAATTTGTTGCCATATGACATGTTTAAAAAGTTGGGGTTGGGTAAACCTAAACCCACTAGGATGAGCATTCAATTGGCAGATAGATCGGTTAAGTATCCTAGGGGAATTATTGAAGATGTGCTTGTAAAAGTTGATAAATTCATATTTCCTGTTGATTTTGTGATACTTGATATGAATGAGGATATTGATGTGCCATTAATTTTAGGGAGACCTTTTCTAGCTACCGCTAAGGCTAATATAGATGTATGTGAAGGAAAATTGACCCTTAGGGTAGGAGAAGAAGAGGTTATTTTTAAAGTTCCCGAGGCTATGAAACATTATTTTGATCATGATGATTGTTGTTATAGGATAGATGTTATTGGTAACATTGTCTCCGATTATGTGCAGGAATTATTGATTGATGACCCTTTGGAAATATCTCTATTTCAAGGTGAAGAAATAAAGGAGGGGCAGCATGAAGTTGACGAAATTATAGCACATTTGGAGTCATCCCCATTCACAACAAAAGGGATGATGTTTGAGAAGATTGAAAGGGAAAAAGGGAGTAGAATGAAATATTCCATTGAAGATCCCCCGGAGTTGGAGCTGAAGAAGTTACCGGATCATTTGGAGTATGTTTTTCTTGCAGATAGTTCTAAACTTCCGGTGATCATTGCAAACAATTTGCAAAAAGAGCAGAAACAAAAGCTCATCAAAGTATTAAAGAAGCATAAAAAGGCAATGGCATGGAAAATCTCCGACATCGATGGTATTAGTCCTTCATTTTGTACCCACAAAATATTGATGGAAGAAGACTTCAAGCCAGTGGTGCAACCCCAAAGAAGGTTAAATCCAAACATGAAGGAAGTGGTAAAAGCAGAGGTAATCAAACTTCTTGATGCCGGTCTTATTTATCCTATCTCGGATAGTCCATGGGTTAGTCCCGTCCAAGTAGTCCCCCAAGAAAGGAGGGATGAGCTGTGGTACCCAATGAGAAAAAGCGAGTTGATTCCCATGAGGACCGTGACGGGATGGAGGGTATGCATCGATTCACGGAAGCTCAATGATGCCACTCGGAAGGATCATTTTCCACTGCCTTTCATTGATCAAATGCTTGAGAGACTTGCGGGTCATAGGTATTATTGTTTTCTTGATGGTTTTTCGGGGTATTTTCAAATTCCAATAGCCCCGGAAGATCAAGAGAAAACTACTTTTACTTGTCCTTATGGTACTTTTGCTTACCGTCGTATGCCATTTGGTCTTTGTAATGCTCCTGCTACTTTCCAAAGATGCATGTTAGCTATTTTTGAAGGTCTAGTGGAGGATATTATGGAAGTCTTTATGGATGATTTCACTTGTCTTTGGTGATTCCTTTGAACTTTGTTTGAAAAATCTTGAAAAGGTTTTACAAAGATGTGAAGAAACCAATTTAGTTTTGAATTGGGAGAAATGTCATTTTATGGTTAAAGAAGGTATTGTTTTGGGGCATAAGATTTCTAGCAAGGGCATAGAGGTTGATAAAGCCAAGATAGAAACCATAGAGAAATTACCACCACCAACTTCGGTGAAGGCAATTAGAAGTTTTCTTGGTCACGCTGGTTTCTATAGAAGGTTTATAAAGGATTTTTCTAAAATTTCCAAACCTCTCACAAATTTACTTGAAAAAGATGTGGCCTTTGTGTTTGATGAGAATTGCTTCTTTTGCTTTCAATTTGTTGAAACAAAAACTAATTGAGTCTCCTATCTTGGTTGCCCCCCGATTGGTCCCTTCCCTTTGAACTAATGTGCGATGCAAGTGATTTTTGCAGTAGGAGCAGTACTTGGACAAAGGAGAGAAAGGTATTTTCAACCAATATACTATGCAAGCAAGACCTTAACGAAGCACAAGAGAATTACACTACAAGCGAGAAGGAGTTTCTTGCTATAGTTTTTGCTTTCGAAAAAATTCCGTCCTTATCTCATTTTGTCTAAAGTCATTGTTTATACTGACCATTCGGCACTCAAATATCTTCTTAACAAACATGATGCAAAGCCTAGACTAATTCGGTGGGTACTTTTATTGTAGGAATTTGATTTGGAGATAAGGGACAAAAAGGGAGCATAAAATCTTGTTGCTGATCATCTATCACGGTTGGAGAACCCACATTTGGAGAGATTGAATGAGGAAGACATCAATGATACATTCCCTGACGAGAGGCTATACTCGGTTGTAGGTCACAGTGATCACACTCCTTGGTTTGCAGATTATGCTAACTATATTGTAGGTCGGATCTTACCAAAGAACTTGACTCCTCAACAAAAGAAGAAATTCTTTTCGGAGTTAAAGTACTTCTTTGGGAGGATCCATATTTGTTTCGAATTTGTGCAGATCAAATCATAAGGAGATGTGTAACATACCCCGAGAATATGGATATCTTGGAGCATTGTCATAAAGGTCCGGCCGGTGGTCATTATCAAGCTAATGGGACAGCCAGAAAGGTACTAGAGTCGTGATTCTATTGGCCGACTTTGTTT
Source organism: Rauvolfia tetraphylla (assembly GCA_030512225.1). NCBI lineage: Eukaryota > Viridiplantae > Streptophyta > Magnoliopsida > Gentianales > Apocynaceae > Rauvolfia > Rauvolfia tetraphylla. Next base: position 3,180,174 of record JAJQKT010000053.1, read on the forward strand.
AAGGATGCCCAAAGGTATGTTGAAAAGTGTGATAATTGCCAGCGGACAGGGTAATATCTCAAAAAAGACATGAAATGCCTCTCTCTACATTTCAAGTTTGTGAAGTATTTGACTTTGTTGGGGTATTGATTTCATGGGTCCTTTTCCAAACTCTTTTGGTAATACATATATTTTGGTCGTGATTGATTATGTCTCTAGATGGGTTGAAGCCCAAGCTTTGCCCACAAATGATGCTAGAGTGGTTGTTAAGTTCTTGAAGAAATTGTTTACTCGCTTTGGCATTCCTAGAGCTATAATAAGTGATAGGGGAACTCACTTTTGTAACCAACAACTTGAGAAAGTATTGCATCGATTAGGTGTTACTCATAAGATGGCGACCCCGTATCACCCTCAAACTAGTGGTCAAGTAGAAGTTGTTAATAGAGAAATCAAAAGAATTTTGGAAAAGATTGTTGAGCATACTAGAAAGGATTGGAGTATTAAGCTTGATGATGCTTTGTGGGCATATAGGGACAGACATACAAGACTCCCATCAGGGTCTACTCCATATAGATTGGTTTATGGGAAATCTTGTCATTTGCCGGTGGAGGTTGAGCATAAAGCATATTGGGCTATCAAGTTGGTTAACTTTGATCTTAACATTGCAGGAAAGCAAAGAATACTCCAAATCAACGAACTTGATGAATGGAGGAGAGAAGCCTATGATAATTCACGAATCTACAAGGAGAAGGTGAAGCAATGGCACGACAAACATGTGTTGCCAAACCAAGAATTTAAAGAAGGAGATCAAGTGTTATTGTTCAATTCTCGGTTAAGACTCTTTCCCGGAAAGCTTAAATCTCGATGGTCAGGACCGTTTGTAGTAAACAAGGTCTACCCTTATGGTGTATTGGAGGTTGCACATGCAGATAAAGGAACATTTAAAGTTAACGGTCATCGCCTCAAACTCTATCATGGAGGGGATCCTAAGGGTCTTGAAAAAGTCTCTTTAATCCTCCATGATCTGGAAGATAAGTGATTTTCAATGCTTTCTATTCATCTATACATAATTTTGAGTTTTCAGTTTTTAGTTTCAAGTTTGGTTTTGAGTTTCAAGTTTTAATTGTTTTGAGTTGTGGAAATTTTCTGTTGTGTGTTGTTTGGTGTAATTTTTATGTTCATGAGTTATTATTTTGTTAAAATTGGTTGTTGAATTTGTGGTTGCATGTTTGTAGTCTTGGTTAAAAAAATAAAAAAAACAGCACCGTTTGCAGTACTATTCACAGGTGAAAAAAAAAAAGAGGAGAGAGGAGCTGGCCCCGAACCTAGTGATGGAGCAAGTGGTGTATGAATGCTATATCAGGGGAGTTCTCTTTTCTCTTTTTGTTATTCTCTTTCTTTATTTTCTTCCTACGTTTTTATGCTTAAATTTTAATTTTGTCTTGGTTTCTAAACTTTCTCTCATTTATTCTTATTGTGTAGTATATAGAAGGTGCAGCTTGCTGCTCATATGGGTTCGCCCAGCCTTCATGTACGAAACAACCATTTTGTTAACCGTTTTTGTGTTTGGTTGTCTGGAGTGCAATCTTTAAATTTCTATTTCTAGTCTTTTGTGTATCTTTCTCCCAACATTGGGGACAATGTTGCCTTAAGTGTGGGGGAGTTGGCTTTAGTATAGTTTATTTTCATGAATTTTGGATGAATTTTCTTGTTTTTATTTTTGTTTTAATCTTCAAAATATTTTCAAGACTTGCATGTTAATCTTTTCTCAAAGAGTAGTTATACAAGCATTCTAAAGGTCATAACTAGTACTTAAAACTTAGATTAAGTAACCACCCCTTGTATTCTTTGCTTGTATGGAATTTATCTTTTAAGCACATTTCCTCTTTGCTTTTGTTGTGATGATTATGGAGTTGAATCTTGTGTTATTGGCCTTCGAATTCAATATAACTTTTTTTTTCCTAGAACTCGCATTCACTTGCTCGAGGCGAAATGAGTAAGTAACCTTAGTTTGATCTTGAAATGATGGTAATAGGCCTTCTTTGTCCCGATTGAACTTTTCTAGCCATCCCTTTTTATTTTATTCGTAGTACCCTTCTTGAAGCCTTTGTGCATAAATTTTCTAATCTATATTCTTAATTTTTCCTTCTTTCAAGTTTTAAACTCCACTCTTTATATTTAACCCTTCTTTGCGAGAGCTAAATGCATTTTTTTTTACCCTTAAGTCGGCAAAGAGTATTGTGGGAATTGAAAAAAAAAAAAGGTGGAGGGGAAGATGATAGAAAAAATGGCTTTATGGGTTGAGTTATTCAAAGAAAAAAGGGAGATGAATTTATTTATTTGATAGGGAATTGAAATATACCTCAAAAAAAAGAAGAAAAAAAGAAAAAAAAGAAAAAAAAAGTTATATATATTTACTACTTTGAAGGCTTAGTACATTTATTGATGCCTTCAAGAATTATATGTTTTCAATATTATTGTGAATTTTGCTATCATTGAGGTATAAACTTGTGGTTGACAAAGATAGACGGTGAAAGAAAAAGTTGTGGTTTGAATTATGATTTGGTGCAAGTTTGTTGAATGTAGGGAGAGGAGAGCTTGTTGAGGATGGGAGTTTGTGGTTAGATGTATGGGAATGGTGATATTGCTTGGGGCTAAAAAGGGTTATTACTTTTGTTTTATGTCCCATTCCTTTCTCTTTAGCTCTCATTTCTTTGACTTTGAACTCCTTACCTTTCGTTTGGCACCTTAAACTTTCCCTAAGCCTAAAGTTACAAGCATGAAAGTCCTACCTAATCGAGGTTAAACTTTGGTTACCGTATTAGTGGAGAGATTTTGTGAATGCCGGGCTTATGGGGTATTATACTTTCTTGATGAGAATTCCTTCGCCAATAATATGAAATTCACTTCTATAATTGCTTAGCATTTGCATTGGTTGGACACACACATACACATGGATTCCTACCTGCTTTAGAAAATAAGGGGGTGATTGTTTAATCTTTGTGATGGTATTTGGGATGACTTTTAGATTGATTGTGTAGATTGCTCAAGATTTCTGAACAAGTAATGCTTTCTTTGTATTGCACTCCTTTGAAATGCTTCAGAACACTCTTTATTTCTTGTGGATTATTGTTCAAATTTCTTAGTTGTTTTGTAGTTTTGCTTGGGGACAAGCAATGTCTAAGTGTGGGGGAGTTTGATATTACATATTTGTGCATAATATAATGATCATTTTCAACTCAAATTTCTACTGAATTTTGGTGTTTCAAATATCATTCACACTCCCTTTATCTCTTATTTGTTTTAAATGATTTTATTGAAGATTTGGAGTACAATGAAGCAATGAAGAAGATTCTACATACTTATAATGAAGAAAAAAGAAGAATGCAAAACAGAGCAGCAAAATAGTGCAGCATGACAGACTAATTCAAGTGGGATTTTGACCTCCTTAGAGATTTCAAATGCAGATTTGATCTTCAAGACAATTACAGAGGAGATTCTTAAGTTTCCATAATGGTAACATTTATATCAATCGGAATTCGTTTGGTCACCCTACATATGGTACAAAGTCAGTATTTCTGGATTTGGTTCCAGTTTTGATACATTGTGGTGTAATTACTATATCTAGAGTTCTAGATGTCCAATGGAGGTAATTCAAAGCTCTGTAGAAGCTTAAGAGTATCCTCTACAACTTTCATGAAGACAAGAAAATCTAGATCGTCCGATTTAAGGCTCTGAATCACCAATAAGTGAAACGATACCGTTTTGGCAGAAACAGAATTTTCTGCAATTGTTGCTCTCTTTTTGGGAGGTATATATATACCCTTTTAGGGAATTTGAAGGGGCGGCCGTCTAGGGTTCCAGAGAGGAGAAAAACAGAGAGAAAACATCCCAAAACCTCTCCCAAAATCGTCAATCTTTGCAAGAGAACTCAAGAGAGAAGATCAAATCTTTGAAGAAGGAGAACATCAATCTTGAAGATTCCAGCTCAAGAACACAACTTTTCACAACCAAGTTGGAGAACTCCAAGCCTTGAAGAAGAGAAGATTTGAGCCATGAAAATGAGAAATTCTCACTCTTTCTTTGTTGCTTTATGTTCTTTGAATTGTAATATGTTAATGAGCTAAATTCTTGAATACTTGGATGGTTATGAACCCTAGTTATTATCTATGTGAATGATTGGTTTTCTTGGTTAATTGAATTCCGAATTCTTGTGGATTGTTTGTGGGTTTGATTGGTTGAATTGACTCAGCTATTAATTGATTCATAATCTGGATTTTTTCACTTGGAATTGAGAAAGGAAGGGTGAAATAGACCATATACAAACAATGGAGATGATTTAGGTGACTAGAGATAGAAACCTCAACATCTTCTTGGTAATTAGAGAAATCTAATTTGGAGGATTGATTGCTTGAATTAATTCAGTTGTTGATTGACTCATAATCTGGATTTTTCACTTGGAATTGAGAAAGGAAAGGTGAAATAAACCAAACACAAACAATGGGGATGATTTAGGTAACTAGAGGTAGGAACCTCAACATCTTCTTGGTTATTGGAGAAATCTAATTGGAAATTCATTAATGTAAATGCATTTTTAGGTTGAATTGGTTAGGAAGAGATTTCAACCAATTAATCTAAGAGTAGGGGACTTTCATCTAGAGATAGAGTGAGTTCTAATTTAGGAATTTCATCAAACATACGAAGGGGAATTCATTAACCAAGGAACTTTTCAATCACATAGGTAATTCTAGGGGGATTTTCCATTCAAGTATTACTCTCTCAATTGAAATTTTCTCTTGCAAACTAAAATTTAGATAAACTGATTTTTTCTGTTTAAGTTAGATTTTCATTCCTAATAGTTTGTTTCTATCATATCCACAAGCAAATTTGATAGGCTAGACAATAGAGTGAAAAGTGAGTAATGATATTTGATCATCCCCGTGGATACGACATTTAAATTACTTACCATTGTACTAATCATAATGATAGGTGCACTTGCCTTGTGTTTGTGTGCAATTGTTAGAGATTGTTATAAAATTAAATATAAGGGCATGCAAAACAACACAACATCAACCAAGAAGTGACCAAGAGCTTCCAAAAGATCTAAGATATGCAAAAGGCCACCCTAAGGAGCAAATCATTGGTGATGCTTCTCAAGGAGTTAACTTTGCTCTTCTATCTCATATTGAACCTAAAAATATTGATGATGCCTTGTGTTATGATTTTTGGATTATAGCTATGCAAGAGGAACTAAATCAATTTGAAAGAAACAAAGTTTGGACTCTTGTCCCAAGACCTCATAATTACATCACATTAATTAATTTAATGTTTATATTCAAATTCAAATTCAACATTGAGATTCAGTTTTTAAAGTTTAGATTTTAAAAATTAAAAATTTAAATATTTAAAATTTATTTCTTCATAATTCAACTTTATCAAATTCACCTTAAAAAACTACAATGTCTTCCATCCCAGTGCTCAAGGATCCTAGGGGATTCTATCCCATTGAAGTGGTAGTCACAGAAATACCGATGCCCGGGTTTGAAGAAGCAAATACAATCATTTCCTTTTAATTCAAGATTAATAATGCTTCAATTTCATCCCCTAATCCACCGTCAATCAGATATATGAAATTCTTGATCTTCAAATCGACCTCAGTTTCCCCGACCAGAGTATACCAAATCGGCCTACCCTGCCAAAATTAACTTCCTGAAATCCAATCTTGCACAAACTGGTGAGGAAGTATAGATTTAAGGTTTTGTTACTGTACTTTTCTGTCAACTCCTGTGATGATATAACTATCACACTCTCCATTGTTCTATAATTCTTGTACAAATTAATCTCTGAACTTGTCATTTACCTCCTTCTGAAGTTGCACCACTTCTCCTAATTTTGCAACATGATCATCATTAGTTGCTTCGTACTTTGAAGTAATGAACCAGATAAGATTCCTTGCAGAGGAATCCGGCATGCTAGGAACCATTCTTCATCCTATATCTGTCGGTTGAACAAGAAAGAACGGTTGCCGGGCACTCGCAGACTACCTCTGCAGCCACCGTCGCATGCTTCCAGATAAAGCCCGACACCACTTCAATTCTTGTAGGGATAGATATTCCATCACTCACAGCTTTGCCCTTTAGGTTGCACATAGCTTCGGTGGAGAAAACAAATCCTTTTCTTCTACTACTTTGCCCTTCTTGGAGCTTTAATCTCTCGTATATGATTGAATAAGTCTCTGGAAATGATCCCTTAGTCAGAAGAGCACCCCTGATTTGTACTTGGGACAAATTGCTAATTCGGGTTCGGTACGAGAAATGCAGCCCATCACTTTAGGAATGCAGCAATGGTTGCTACATCAGTGATGGTGTGAGCAAAATGGCCATGATTGCTATACACACACAAGAAAATATTTTCAATTGAAAAGATAGCTGTGAAGATCTCCAAAGTCATAAAATTTTGTAGACATTCCAAACTAGTGAAAATGCTCAAAGTTGGGATGTCTAAAGATCTCGTCATCCTGCAACTAAGTTGTGCTATCACCACCAATGCTCCTTTGTCATTGCAATACACGGTCAAGCTTGTTGAGAGAGTCATCCATAACTCTCTATAAGATTCAAGAAGATTCAAGCAAATTCTAGAAGACTCAAGAAGGTTCAAGCAAGTTGAAGAATATTCAAGAAAGGTGGAGCAAGTAAGTGTGTGGTGCTCTATTGAGTGAGCAAATAAGAGAAAAAATGAGAGTGAGAGTTACTTGTATTTGATTGTCTAGTGAGAAGTTAAATACACTATAATTGTTAGTGTTAGGTGGCTTGTAAGTGAGAGTTTAGTAGAGTAATAAAATTTTTGTTCCATTACTACTTGTGCCACCTTAATCCAGACACAGGCAAATGTTATGTATCCAGAAATGTAGTGTTCAATGAAGCATCCTCTTGGTGGTCATCACAAAAATTACCAAATTCCAAGGAAATTGAGGAAGAGATCGAATAAAGATTAGAAGAGAAAGTGGAAGAGTCTTCACCATCCAAAGAAGCTGAAGAAGATTCACCAACTGAAGAACAAGCTTCAAGGAAAGCAAAGAATCCATGGAAAAATGGAGCACACAAACAATAGAAGATCAAAGGCCAAGTCAATATGAAGTAGAATAAGATGAAGCTAGTCCACAACTCTGACGATCATGCAGACAAAGAAGGCCAAACCCTAAGTATGCAAATGCAGCAATGGTTGAAGAACCTCACTCATACGAGAAAGCATCTCAGAAGAAAGAATGGAGAATAGCAATGGAGGAAGAGATTCAGGCAATAAGACAAAATGAGACATAGGATCTAGTGCCAAGACCAATGGAAATACAAACCTTTCCTGTAAATGGGTATATCAGTTGAAGACAAGATCTGATGTATCAATCGATAGATACAATGCTCGACTAGTGGCTCGTGGATTATGATGACAGATTCAGTCCGGTAGCCAAGATCACTACAGTAAGAGTATTACTTGCTTTAGCTACAAGCAAGTCATGGAGATTGTGGCTGATGGATGTTAAAAATGCTTTCTTACATGGTGAACTTGATCGAGAGATATATATGCAATAGCCAAGAGGGTTCGAGAGTAAGGCACACCCAGAGTATGTATGCACATTAAAGAAGGCGCTCTATGGATTAAAACAAGCACTTAGAACGTGGTATGGAAAATAGCAGAGTTTTTAAGACATAATGGATATTTGGTGGCACCAGCAGATTCAAGCCTATTCATCAAAAGTCGAGAAGGAAAGTTAGCCATAATACATGTGTACGTGGATGACCTCATCATCATTGGAGATCATCAAGAAGAGATCAAACAGATAAGGTCAAATCTCTCGGTACGATTTCAGATGAAGGAGTTTGGAGAGCTAAAGCATTTCCCTGACTTGGAGATAGATCGAGGAAATAACAAGATATTCCTATGTCAAGAGAAGTGTGCTAGGGATATTTTGTAAAAGTACGGAATGATTGATTGCAAGCCAATATCAATATCGATGGAGGTGAATGCTCGACTAAACTCAATAGAAGGGAAAGAGATCGAGGAAGTGACAATGTACCTGCAGCTCATGGAAAGTTTAATATATCTAACATTGACAAGGCCTGATATTTCATATGCTGTCGGAGTAGTAAGTTGATTTATGCAAAAGCCAAAGAAGCCCATCTAGAAGCAATAAGACGAATACTAAGGTACGTAAAGGAACTATAGATTATAGTTTATTCTATCAGAAGACAGACGTAAGTAAGATGATGGGATACTGTGATGCTGATTACGCTGGTGACCTTGACACTCGTTGATTAACTACCGTATACATGTTTAATCTTGGATCGGGAGTAATCTCATGGTGTAGTAAGAGACAACCTATAGTGTCACTATCAAGTGCACGAGGTCGAATATCGTGCTTTGCAGACAATGGCCGCTCAAGAATGTACGTGGTTATTACAAGCTGCGAAAGGATCTTCATCAATCAACAAATAATGCGGTGACTTTCTGCTGTGACAACCAATCAAACGAATTCAACTTGCTGAAAATCCGATGATTCCATACGAGAACAAAGCATGTTGAGGTTCATTATCACTTTGTTCGAGAAAAAGTGCTTTGTGGAGATATCAATATCAAATATGTGAAGACCGAAGGGCGAGATAGCGGATATATTTACCAAGAGTCTTAACGAGTGCAAAGTTTGAAGAATTTTCGAAGAGAGCTTGGGACGATTACACGAAGAAGAGAGAGTAATGGATGAGGGAGAGTGTTGAGAGAATCATCCATAACTCTCTAGAAGATTCAAGAAATTCAAGCAAATTCTAGAAGACTCAAGACGGTTCAAACAAGTTGAAGAATATTCAAGAAAGTTGGAGCAACAATTTTTGGCTCAAAGAATATCTAGAATTCTCTTGAAATAAGATGCAATTAGAGAACTCTAAAATTTGCCAAGTTGGTGAACCAAGGCCTATAAATAGGCTAGTGGTTAGGAGAAGCTTGTGTGCAAGAAAGAGTGAAGAGTTCAAGTAAGTGTGAGGTGCTCCATCGAGTGAGCAAATAAGAGAAAAAATAGAGAGTGAGAGTTACTTGTGTTTGAGTGTCTAGTGAGAAGTTAAATACACTATAATTGTTAGTGTTAGGTGGCTTATAAGTGAGAGTTTAGTAGAGTAATAAATTTTTGTTCCACTCACTACTTGTGCCACCTTAATTCTCCATAGAGCTATCCTCAACAGTACCAGCGAAGGGATAGTATAGAGTTAACGTCTCTGAGACGGACGTTTTCAGGTGATTTAGCACTTCAGGGGTTGTGAAATTTTGGGCCTTCCGGGGATAGAAGGAGATAACCGGTACCATATTTTCGTCCATGATCTAATCAGTCACGGATCCTTTGAGGACCTTCAGGTGAGCAGGTGTTGGTGAAGATGGCCTAATTACTTGCTTTGAAATGATCTCCATATTCAACTCCATAATACTTAAATCATCTCGGGCTGTCCGACTAAAAAAAGAAATGGCCAAAAAGGAGAAAATGGTTAGTTTGCTCCCGAAAGTTTGGTGTCTAACATGTTATGGTCTTCAATGTTTTTTTCTACTGTTATAGTCCTCAAAGAATTTTTGAGTGGCCAATAAAGTCCGACCGCAAGCTGCCGCGGTAGCCTCCGGCCAAAAAATATACATGCCCCACTCACCGTGACTCCCACAATAAAAAATATATTTTGAAAATAAAATTCTAATCGTAAGTAGTAAAATAATGAACTATTTATCTTTTTTATATCTGAATCTCTATGTTCTCCCTCAACCTCAAACCCGTAAAAACCAAATTGAAGCAATAAGAACGGAAGCACGATAGAGTGCCATCGTAGATGTTGAACTGTTGTGTGATTTGAACAGTATTATGTTGGTGGCTGGACTTTGTTGGCTATTCAAAAATTCTTTCAGACTATAATTCTAAAAAAATATTAATGACCATAATATGTTGGACACATAACTTTCGGGACTAAACTGACTATTTCTCTGAAAAAAAGTATAGTTGTCCCAAACATTTTTTAAGACATTTAGAGTTACACAAGAACACTTGTATATAAACATCATACTCCTTCTGTGTCATTTCTATTGACAGCATTTGACTGAATATGAAACTTTATATAATAGTATAAATTAAATTATAAAAATAATATAATATTATAATAAATATATTAAACACGTGGACTAGCAAAAATTTTTATTTTATTAAAAATAATAAGAGGGTCATTAAAAATGAAATCGAGTTTGTATATATATATATATATATATATATATATATATATATATATATATATATATATAAGTTGGGTCGGAAGCATGTATTTGTGACATGTGGACAATTTGAAGTAAAAATGAAATCTCAATGTGCCAAGTGTCATGGGTAACATTTAATGCCTTATTGATTTTTGAGCCTTCATGAACTAATCAAATAAGCTAATCACCTTAAGTTTGATAAAATTAAATAGTTTTTGAAGTACTTAAGAAGAGTTAATGAGATAAATATGCGAACTATTCCAAAACATTGAACTAATCCAAAGATGATTCCATAATTAAATTCTTCATAACTTTATTTTAATACTCTATAGATCTACACATCTATATATATGTTTGCCATTTTAGAGAAGGAAACCATATTACTAAATATAAAGTTTAGAACCATAGCTAAAGAACAAAGCTAAGAGAAATATGTAATTGTAGAATTTTTTTCTAAAGACTAATATGTCAAGCAAAAGAGATTGAAAAGTCATTTATTAAGTTTATTAGTATTCTAAAAGACTCTTTACCATACTTTAATTAAAACTTATCATGTCAATTTAAGAGACAATCAAATTACAATTTGATACTTAAGTCTAAGTTCAAAAGTGATAACATTTGTAACAAAAAAGGTAATCACATGAAATAGCAAAAGAAGCATAAATAATAAATTTAAAAATAAAGTATTAAAAATCCTTTAAAGGTTTACTTAATTACGGGAAAATCAAATGTTTACTTAATTTCTCATATTTTTGGGAACTCCAAAAAGTCTTTTCAATTAATTTACTTAATTTCACCATCATTATAGAACTTTATCTTTATGGGAACTTCAAAAGTTTTTTGATTTATAATTTATAATCATCTAAAAGCCTTGACAATATTTAATCAACTAGATGGTTGCAAGGAAAAAACACTCAAAGCATGGCAAGAAATGGCAATGACAATGGCTCTCTAAAGGTTTTGACAATGGCAATGGCTTTGTGAAAGTTTTCTTCTGAGGTCGACAAAGTCATAAGCATATCTACAGTAGTGATGACTTTTTTTATTACATGGCTTGTTTACTCTACATTATGTTTTTGAAAGGCTTCTCTTCCTTTTGTTGTTTTTTTTTTTTTGCTCTATTTGATAATGAATTATAGCGGGTTGAATTAATCTTTTTAGCCTTCTTCACCAAATGAAGCAATTTAGGAGAGAGAAATGTATGGACTACTCTAAGTATGAAGTTTGAGTTGTTTTATATACGACTTGAATTGTATTTTAATGTAAATATTTTACTTTTTGATGCAGAAATATAAATGTTTCAATGGCCAAAGCAATCGAATACTCCTAGAGTTGGTTGATTCAGAAATTGCTCATAAAATTAGAGTTTGAGAAATTACGATAATAGAATGTAAAGTTAAATGATCACAAAACATTACATCAAAGGTATATTTTTATAATGTGAAGTAATATTATTTACATAAATTTAGAATATATTTACCCAAGTTTAAAATATATATCCGTGGGCTAGAACACTTGTTTATTCATAAAGATCACAAGAGAGGCGAGGGGTAAACTGTACTTCCAGAGGGGTGGCTTTCTGGATGGTCAGACCGTATGTCTCCGTCATGTCAATTACTTCATCAGATGGCTTTGCGAGCTCAAAAGAATGCAGCAGACTAGCCAAAGTGAACTGCAGCACACTGAAGGCAAAAGAAATCCCATGACATATTCTTCTGCCACTGCCAAATGGAATCAGTTCAAAATCCTGACCCCTAACATCCATTTCCCGGTGGCTTGTCAAGAATCTCTCCGGCAGAAACTTGTTCGGAGCCGGCCAGACGTTCGGATCGCGCTGAATCTTGTGAATATTCACAAACAGGCGGGTGCCTTTAGGAACTTCATAGCCTGCTACAACACAGTCCTCAAAGCATTCCCGAGGGAAGCCGAGGGGACCTGCAGGATATAACCGCATCGTTTCTTTGATAGCTGCTTGGAGATAGACCAAGTTCTTGAGGTCTGATTCTTCGACCCTTCTTTCCCCTTCCAATGTGTTCATCCAACTCCGCCATTACTTTCTTCAGTTGCAGAGGATTGTTGAGCAGTAGAACTAGAGCCCATGTCAATGTCACTGTTGTAGTATCAGTGCCATCCTAAAGCATTGACTGTGCATATGAGTTGATGTAATATTATTTTATGAGAATGTATTGGTTATTGAAGAGAAAGGAGTTTGAAGTAATAATTCTACCAAGTGATAGTTAATAAAATTTATTTGAGAATTATATCAACTAAAATTAAAATTATATAAAATATAATAAAGAGATAATAGTTAGTTTTAAAGAGTTATGTCTTGTATGTTTAATGAATACATTAATTTACTTCATATAAAAATATATTCAAAATAATATATTATAAAGTACAGTTATTTTTATGAATGACTCACCAAGCATATGGCTTTAATTATGGTATCTGCACTGAAATTCAATAAAAGTTCTGCATAATCAAGATCAAGAATGGAGAGCATTCTATCCATCATGTCTTGTTTCGCAAAGTCTAGATTGCGAAGTTTACGAAGTCGGCGCCAGTAATCTCTGTAAGGGGTGAAGCCAAACATTGCATAATTATATCCCATAAGCTCCACAGCTAAGGACTTTGCACGGCTTGAAAGGGCCTTATCATTAGTAGTAAAGCACTCTTTTGCTATATGATGGCTACTAACAACCAAAGTTTTATCAACTCCAATCTTTAGACTGAATATGGGGCCATATTTGTCAGCCATAACTGAGAAAATAAGGTGGGGTGGCTGAGAACCAAGTAGAAGATGCAGGTGACCTATAACAGGCCATCTGCCAGGGGCATCTGGCACCGCATCAATGGTTTCTGTGCTTCTCCTATTTGGAATTTTTTATTTCCAGAGGAGAGCAAATGTTAGGAAAGAAAAGAATGAAGCAATTGAGAGTAGCAGAATGACGTTCATGGCTATCTGCCTGATTTCTTGAAGTATGCAGACGATTTTCTCATACTTTTAGCCCGAAATTAGACCAAACTAACATTCTTGCACTATTTTCATTGGTTTGTGATACTTTTTATTTTTTCCCCTTTCTCTTTTTTTCATGTATTAGTGGGCAGGAATATGAATCGAACTTTCCAACTACCATCTTATTCGGAGTTTTAGTTAAAAAAGTATTAATCATTTATCCAAAAGTAAGTATTAAAACTAAATATTTAGAAAAAGAGTTTAAAACAAAACAAAAATCTATTTATCAGTTTTAAATTCATTGTTTGATGAATATCTTGAAATATCTTGACTTTTGTTGCTTATGAAACTTGAAGAACCATATATACCTGCAAAATATCTTGACGGTCATATTTTTTGTTCAACTAAAACTTCTATGGTACTGTATAAAAATCTTAATTGGCGACTCACATTTTCTCACTTTTAAGTGTTCAAATTTCTGATAAAAGCCTCAATTGGCGACTCACATGTCTACAGAAGTTTGATTGGAAGCAACACATAGAGTTCTGACATTAGTTTTGCAGTGCAGGGGAGTAAATTTCTACATCAGCCTACGGAGAATTATGAAAGCAACACATAGAGTTCTGAGATATTTAAAAAATGCGAACGGTTTACGTTTTCTACAGTTTTTGATTTGTCAAAAAAAGCTTTTGCAGATTTTTCGGGGATTGGTAAGCTAGTTTGTTTGGTATCCGAAGCTGGTGTTTTTTATCGGCAAGAGAGGTCATCGAGCCCTCTCCCACGAGGCGTTGGCTAGTTCACTCGTTCTCGGGTGATCAGTACCAGCTCAGCTGCAGGGTCAGTGCATGTTAATGCACCATCGACGAGCCAGATTTTGACTGCTGTCGGTACCCAATCGGTTCTAGTGTTGTGAGAAAACCGGTAAAAGGTGGGCAGTAGACATAGGCTGCCGGTTGCAGGAGGAGTGGGTGCCACGGCCGTGTTGATGACTAGTACCTGTCGGGACCCGTCCCTGGAGCACCACAGGATCTTTCATTGATTTCATCATTGTTTGGTCACATAATCAGCCAAATATGGAGTGGTAAGTACGATTTATTACTTATACTTCTTATTTATTAAATATGTAAAATAAATAAAATGTGAGAATAGTGTGTATTATTGTATAGGAGTGGCTGGTTCTTGCAGTGCACCAACAATTTGGTTATCTGAATATGTGGTCTATGGCAAATTATGCGGTTGAGACAATTGTCATGGCATTAGCTTTGAGCCACTTGTGTGAGCGCATATTTACTTGTTAGAACAGTTCGCTAATATCGACATTCGTGGAGAGATAACATCGGGACATGAACACATTTTGCATGCCCTTTGGCGAGATGATTATTACCCTTCACAATGTGGCCCATACCCGCATATATTAGGCCTGTGGGCTAAACAAGCCTGCCTGCAGGCTAAGACATTTTTTTAAAAATTTATTATTTTAATCTTTTTATTTCTCTTATTTTTTTTATCCCATGTGGAATCATAAAAATTTATAATTAAGATGAAAATGATATTCGATCAATCACTAATGTTTTAAAAATATTAGTTTTATCTCTCTATATATATAATTTATAATTTAGATAAATTTATATAAAAAAGATATTTAAAATAACATAATAATTAATTCATGAAATTAGGTCGATCAACCCTAATCTTATAGGTGCTTTTCACCTTTCCTGTTCACAAAATTCCTCTTCCCGTTCTGATTAATTAGATCAGCTTCCTCATTATTCTTCCAAGACTAAAGAAACTATTTTTATTCCCAAATAAGTATAGCTTAGCGAATCTAAAATAATGGCTCCAACAGTGCGTTTCCACGTTTTCAACAGTAGACTTGGGGCCAGTCATCCCTTCTTCTTTTCTTTTTGTTTTGTTTTTCTATTTTTGTTTTCTTTTCTATTTTATTTTATAAAAAATAATAATAATAATTTATTATAAAAATTATAAAATTATCATGTATTAATAAAATTATTATATATTTAACAATTCCCTTTCAATCTTTATATTCAATTCAACTTCAACCTTGGAATTCAGTCTCTAAACTTTAAATTTTTAAAAATTAAAAATTTAAATATTTCAAACTTTATTTTTCATAAAACTCGGAGAGGACTTAGTTTTGGACTGCAATTGTCGAATATAATTTGCTGGCGAACAATAGCCGGCGAGTAGCCATGATTAATGGGAAGTCAAAGACAACTGGCCTTCGATTCGATTATAATTTGCCGAGAAAAAGGGGGGGAAATTGTGGGGATTCTATGAGAGAAAGGCACAAAGTAGAGACAGTTTCTAGTGAGAGAAAGGAGAAAGAACAAAGAGCTGTAACACGGCTTAATTTGGATCCTTGGGGTTCTATCCCATTGCGGCTGAGGGCAAGGAGTAGGACCATAAATTTTCTTTTTTATTTTAAAATTTTAAGACTAAATTACAGAACAATTTTTTAAAACTAAGTAAAATAAATAAAATAATTTTTGTGACCAAAGTTGTGAATTTCTCATCTTATTTTCTATCGGGGATAAGAGTCTATTAATTTAGTCTAAAGTCAATGATCATTCGCATGTTGATCCTAGTTTTATTTCTGCCATTATCATCCTTACAAGAACACATATGCAACCAAAGTGGTATTAGTGTATGTCCCAAGATCATTTTGGAAGCATAAGTTCTCTTTCAAGATTGTAATGGCAGAATAAAATTTGTGAGATCAATATATAAATGATCTATAACTTCAAGGACCATAATTTTTCCTTTATATAGTACTAATAAGTAAATGTAGTTTTAAAAGGCACTTTTAAAATAACTTTTGCACATTCTTTTAAATTTTTCTACGTTCGAATAAGAAATAAGAAGCAATTTAGAAAAGTTCCACTACTTTTTAATATAAAAAGCTTAAAGGAGCTTATTAGTATTGTGAAATGAGGTGATCCGCTCTGACTCGGTCTGGCCCATCACGGGTCGCCCCTTAAGAGAATGAAGGGGCTGGCCCGTTTTCATGTGGGTTGAAAAACTTCCAACTCATATTCATCTGTACTAGGCTCGTGCGCCTAGTCTTTCTCTTTTTTTTTAAATTAAATTTTATGCTGTGTTTTTTTTTCTTTCTGTTATATATGAGAATATAAATATATTATTTAGATAGAAAGAATCTTTGACCAATTACCAATGTCTTTAAAATAGAAAATAATCATTAATTATATATATTATTTCTAATATGAATAGATTTATATAAGAAAATTACTTAAAATGAAAGTGAATTAATTAACCTTAATTGTGAGTATGATTAGAATGTGTGATTTAGCCAAATTTAGTATCAAGATTGTTGTACATTCATTTATAATATTTCTAATATAAAGAAAAAAAGAGAAAAGAAAAAATGATTTAGCCTACTCGGTCCACGGGCTAAACGAAGTGGGCCAATTTAGAACGCATTTAAATGAACTTGAAAAACTAAATTCAAACCCGTCCATATTACGGGTCAAACAGGCCAGCCCGCAAGCTGAAACCCGTTTTGACTCTGGAGCCCATTTTGACACCATTAAAGCTTATTAAAAGTAAACAAGATAAGCCCTTCAAATGGCTGATGAAACACTAACAAAATTATTTAAGGAAATTACTATTATATTGGTTGGTATAATATTAAGGAGTTGCTATATACAGTATTTTTTAGACTCTATACAGTATGAACAAATTTTATTATTTACTATTCACATTTAAGAATTCTAATGTTTCTCTCAAACCTTCGAAATACCAAAACTCAGATTTATCAACAACTACTTCGTTTTTGTGCGAATAAATATTAGTTTATCAAACTATATCTAATTTTACGTGTTTGTACATATAAAAATCTTCAAAATCAGCACTCAAATGACCGATTTTAAAGATTCAAGCAAACTACGCACCACTTGCGCTAGAAAGTGGTTCAAGTTGCACACAACTTGTATCACTTGTGCCTATGGAAATAGGGCAATACTTGTGCCGATAGGTGGCGCAAGTGTTGCTCGAATTAATATTTTTAAATATCGTGTTAAATTTATATGTTTAAATATTTCATTTCACGAGATAAACTCTATAATTTACTCTAATTAGTGGAACGTTGACCCTCGGTTACTATTATTATGTCAAACATTGTTTAAAGTATTAAATATATATGTCATTTGATTTTTTTTTTAATTTAGAAAATTATATCTCTTTATTATATTTTTATAAGTTTTATTTTGAATTTAGATTAAATGTCAATTTTTTATTAAATGTCGTGTGATGCTTATTAATTGATATATCGTTATTTTACATTTACATTTTATTTCGAGTGGAGTTTTTCATTATTATGGTGTTATTATGATATTATTAATTACTATTGTCAACAATTATTATGGTATTAATAATATAATATTTTAATTTTTAGATTAAAAGTCGCGTTTTTATTAGGCAAAAATTTTTGTAAGTTTTTTAATGTAAATTAAATGTTAATTTTTTCTAATTTTTTATATTAAATGTCGTGTGATATTTATTATTTAGCAAGTGCATAATTATATTATTATTAATCCTATTGTTTACACTGTATATTATTATTCTATTTGTTATCTGACCCACACTGACCCGCCATTAGTGAGTTTTTGAAGAATTAAGATCTATTCTTAATTGCTTAAAATAAGATGCACATATTTAAATTAAATATTTTTTGTGAATTGTCTTAACTCTTTATTCATTTATGATTTGAGCTTAAATAAGCTAAAAAAAGATTTTTAACAAGTTACCGTAGGATGCTTTTCAAAACATCTTTTACTTACTAAATTTTTTAAAAATAAAAATTTGTTATAATTTTAAGTACAACTTTTTAAAAAGTACTTAACTTTTAACTTCTTAAAAAAACTTGAACAATCGACAACATAACACAAGACCCCTTCTTGCTTTGGTTGCAGTTTCTTAGGGAAGATCACTCATCCGCAAGCTTTCCAACCAAGATTGAATTTTGATAAGTTGGAGAAACGTTACTATTCCCGACAACTGGTCATACATTACTATTTTCTGACTTCTGAATTAAATAAACTTGAAACTATATTCTTCCGTTAGCTGTCCTCAGTAAACAATTCTCATCCAAATTCATGACCACATGGGCACACAAGAAAATACGGCTATAAATATGGATCAAATGGCATTTTCATTTTATCGCATTAATTCTTAAACATGTCGAACAAGGCAGTTCTTGCTCTTCTTCTCTTGTTGCTTTCGGCTCTTTGCATCTAACAAGTCACAGCAGGAAGAAACATGAAAACCTGTGAGTTTAATTTGTCATCATTATTAATTTTGTTTCATTTCCATTTTTTCCTAGAAATTTGTTTTATTGTCTCTCCAACCTCGTAATTTTTAAGCTAATTAACGCATTAATCGATTCATAATCTTAATTAGAAATGCCTTTTTGTTTCTTTTTTCTGGAAGTGCAACTTAGGTCAGAAACTATCCTGGCAATGCTTCGGAGAGGCCGCCGGTCTCGTCCCGGGTGCTGGTGCCATGGACCGATAACAACAATAGGGCCGTGCCCATGCTGGTAACAAGAGGCTTTGGATTAGCAAACAGGGAAAAGCAGAAGAAAACACAGATTTATAAAAATCCTTCGTCTTCTTCTGGTGACTAAACTGGGAAAAGGCGACGCTCTTCTTTTTTGAAGTTACGAAATCCCTCGTTCTAATATGAATGGATTTTATTGATAGAACTATTTTATTATGTTGAATAAATAATTTATATATTTGATGTTGTTAATAATACGATTGTATTACTTATATTTGTTTTATTTTCATAATTTTTTAAACACTTATATGTATGCAAAATTACATATTATTCAATATGCGACCGATAAGTCGAGATGGATGTGGAAAGGTGGCCTCAGAAACGGCCACCGATGCTACCACCTTGAACCATGGCTCCAACAGATGGGTTTCCTTATTTTCGACCTGTCCAATTTTCAACAGTTGACTATTACTTGTCCAAAACCTATTGTAGCCTTTTTTATTGTTTAGCTGAAAAATTTTTATTTTGTTATGAAATAATATATGGGTATTCATATTAATCAATTACTTAAAAAGAACTGAATTTTTAAAATATGACTCCTAATTAGATTTAATTTTTTTTCCTATTAGATTTTGAGTTTCCATAAACTCTTGTATTATGAGCCTATATATAGAGACATATAATGACATTAATAAGGGAGATATACTAGTTTTGATTCTTGAGTTCTACTTTTCCTCTCTATATTATCTCTTCTCTTTTTCTTCAGTTTTATATTGTTATTCTCCAAACATATTGAGTGACGCTAGTTGTTTTAATTTTTCGTTATCAACATTTAAATTCATAATACATTATAAAACACAAGACTCTACCACTTACCAAGGCGAGACTCTACTGGTGAATCTTTGAAGTTTATATGAAGTCAAGAAAGCACAAGTTTCTGCCACCGGAGTCTAGGGTTTAATCAAGACAAAAAAGAGCTATTTTTTTACTTTTGAATTCTCATAGCAAACCTTACAAAACTCTATTTATTTTACTCTTGATATTTCTAGAAAGAACTATCTGTTATGAATATTAGATATTCAAATCCATCTAGATGCAATAGGTCTAGTAGACACCATTATTGAAAATAATGCATCATCATCTCAAAATAGTGCAAAAGTCAAGATTTTTTCAGCAATCAGCACCATGACGATCTAAAGGTGAAAAATCTTACCGTAAAAGATCCACTTGTTTTGTGAAAGGATCTAAAAGAAAGATTTGGCACCAAAAGATGGTCATTCTACTAAAAGTACAATATGATTGGATGCACTTACGACTACAAGACTTCATATCTCTAAGTGAATACAGTTAAAACCCATGGTTATGGCCCCGAAAGAGGTCGTAGTCATAGTCAAGGCCGTGGATATGGACGTGGCCATGGAATGAATCATCCATATAATCATGGCTATCAGAATATATGTATATGGATATATTGGGTCCTGACGAAACTATTTAAGAAATATAAAGTATCAAAGCTGCTTGTTACTAGCAAATTCTGAAGGAAACATACAATTACTAGAAGATGATTGTTATATAAATACCAGTTATGATTTGTTATAAGTGTGTCTAAAATACTTTATGTCTATCAGTATGTAAAATTTTATCACATTTAGAAATTCTCCTCAATTAAAGTTTAAAGGAGAAATCTTACTAGTAATGTGATGAATAAAATATTTTTCCTTAATATTACTAGCAATGTGATGAATAAAAGATTTTTCCTTTCTCATATCTCTAACATGCTCATGTATTTTTCAGAAGTGTTTTAAATTTATATCTTTTGAAACTAAATAAGTCATTGATAAAATATTTAAACACCCGACCAATTGATTTTATGTCATTTCCTGAAGTGAATGTCATTCTAACTTATAATATATTTATGAAAGAGATTTTGGTAGCAGCAAGAAGAAATACACTTTGTTATTATACTATAAGAATGACTCATTAAATTTTTAGTGAATAGATACTCACAAGAAGTGAGAAAATAATGAGAAGGAAAGAAGGAGAAGTAATAATTCTAATATGTTATTAATGCAATATGAAAGTTCGTCATGTACTTGTAGTACGTCAAACATGTTATGAATTTCTATTAAATATTGATATTTTTTTCCTTCCTTAAATTATGCTACTGATAGTAATTGTTAGGTCTAAGGGCAAATCATTTAGTTTTGAATAATGACAAACAATGTTAACGACTAATTCATATGGTTTTTTATGTGATAGGATTTTTGGATTAAGAAGCAAAGAGTTCTCATTGCCTTGAAGCTAAGAGTGTTAAGGACAACTCTAGTATCAAGAACTTAGAGCATGTCCTATGGATTGAAGGCTATAAAAAATCTAGTGTAGGTTTACATATGCTTAATAGGTATACTCTTGTAAACCCTACACTTTTTGTCCTTGAAATCCATTGAATGCATAAAAGAGCACAAAACCTGTTTTTATATCTTAAATGGCTTTGAGTAAACTATGGAATGATCAAGTGCTTTGGTAATGGTTTTTGAGTCCAAAAGATTTCATATGACTTATACTTTAGTACAAAATGATTTCAAGCTTATTGAGGTTGATTTTCTAAGGTTTTGACAAAGTTTTAAAAGTTCGGACACAAATACGGACGTCAAAACTGTGAACATGAATACTGTTTTTCAGAGAAATTCAGACGCCAGTTCGGATGCAAGGGGCAAAGTTCGGACGTCTGAACTTTCCTAGACAGCATGTCACAGTAATGTTCAGACGCCTGTTTGGATGCAAAGGACTAAGTTCAGGCGTTCGAACTCCTCAGACGTCCGAAGTTTCCTAGACAGCATGTCACAGTAATGTTCAGACGCCTGTTTGGACGCAGAGGACTAAGTTCAGGCGTTCGAACTCCTCAGAAATTAGCCGTTACTAGTCGTTCTATGACCGTTTGAACTGATTTTCAAAATCTATAAAAGCAATTAATTTCAAAATTTTGAGAAGTTTTTTGAACACTTGAAGAAACTGAACATTCCTAAACCATTCAAAAACATTAGAGCTCTACTGTCTTGTGCTTTCAATTGATTATTCAAAGATTCCAAAGACAACAAGGTGGTGAAGTGGTGCTAGACTTTTGTTATCATCTACAAAGATGTGGTAACATCATATTCAATCTCTATTTCATTTTTGTATTTACTTGCTCATTACAAGGTTATCTTGTGAAGTAAAATCCTTTTGGTAAGGGTGAGCGGTAGACTAGATTAATCAAGGTTGTGGTGTAAAACCCCGTGTGTGGGTGAGCCTTGGATTAGATTAGTCTTTAGGTTGTCTTTAGATATAAAATCCTTGTGGTAAGGTGAACCTTGTTCGTAGAACTGTAAAAAAAGGTTGCTGGTGTAAAACCCTTGTGTGGTGAGTCTCTTATGTAATTGATTAAACTGAGCATATAGTGAAGTGATTAAAATCCTTGAGTGTGGACTCAAGGTAGTGGATACAGATCTGGAGAAGATCGAACCACTATAAATTACTTGTGTTCTTGGCTCCTTATTTATGATTGGTTTATCCTTGAATTGATAATATTAATTGGCTATAATCTGTTTACAATTAGTTTGTAAAAGGAAAAAGTTTTCGAAAATTAGCCAAAGACCTAATTCACCCCCCTCTTAGGTCTTTCAGTAATGATGATTGTATCGATGATATTGATATGACAAATAGGAATGTAGCAAATTTTTTTGAATATCTAGAAAGAGTTATTAGTATTTTGAATGTTAATTAAAATTTCAAATGATCGAATTATTGCTTTTCTATTTAATATCATTTTGTGATTATTATTTGAAAGTTTTCATATTATATGTTATAGTATTTGTATATTATTTTAGTTCACTTTGGATCAAGAATTTTGAAGATACAATTTGTCAAAATAATATTGGTAGTTTATTTGGACAATTTTTGAAATATAAGTCCAAAGTATAAATAGTAGTACAAAGTTTCTGAACAACAAGTTGATCAATAACTCTAGAAGAGTTAATGGATTAAAAGCTCCAGAAGAGCTAACAGATCTTCACCTAATGGCCAATTGTTGTAATGCATCATTCTCCATATAGTCTCGTAAAATATTTAAACCTTGATTATATTATCATTATATCGAGACATTAGATGAATGAACTTTTGAGACATATATATTACTATTATGACCTAAAATATATGTCAATTATAGATACTATCATTCATCTCTCATATTTTATATTGCATAGAATAATAAAATATGAGTAAACTTGAAGTTTACTGATAAATAATTTATTAGTTGGCATGATCGGTTGGACCATCTTGAATTATTAAAATACTAAAAATAATTAAGAATTTATGAAATTATTAAGGAACCAAAAGTTTCCTAATACGATGAATCTATAGGTACAATTTGGTCTATTTAAATATTATTAGTATTACATGGGGTTGAATGTGTTATTTTGAGATGAATATGGATAAATTATTAGTTGATGCATCAGCAAAATAGTCGTATATATATTGTTGTTTTTTCAACCTACAGTTTGTATAATTCATTGATAATGAGCTCATGTTTTAACATTCTCCCAATGACACAATTTGTCCTAATGATAGTGATTGTGTTGAGATAAATATTGAATATCCTGTAGAATGTTCATGACTATAATGTATTAGCACTTATTTCATATTTTGCTAACATATTATGATTCTCCTCATATTAGTTGGTTTATGATAAAAAACCAAATATTTCTCATCATAGATTTAGAAGTGCACTATATATGTTGCTCCACCACAAGGTAATAAGATGGGTTCTCAAAGAGATTATATGTTAGAAGCGAATCTCAAGGGAGAGATTCTTCTTAATCTTGTTATCCCAACATAAAGAGGGAAAAACATCGGATAAAGGTATTAGTTCGTGTCTCATCTTGATCTTCTACTTTGATCCTCATAAAAGATACCTTGAACCAGAAGTTCAAAGGATAATTTATATAGCCAAGTATATTAACTAACTAACATCCAGAAAAAAATGCTCCTATTATATTTGATGTCCCTGAAGGATAATCTACCACTACAAATAAATTTGAGACATAGCTAAAATATGGTAGATAAGTCTGTTACAATGATACAAACTCCTCATTGGAGCAAAGACTTAAGATGGTCATATAAGTTAAGTTGAGGAGATTTAAATTCCATCACAATTGTTTCCAAACATGATTGATATATTATTTCCAGAAGAAATTTAGGTACCTGAAAACTTTGACAATGATGAGATCTCAACATGATTATAAACTACTGGAACTGTACAAGTATATAACGTTGAATGATATTAATGCGCATAGTATATTGATTCAGAATGAGAATTTTCGAATCGAAGTCTGCAAATTCGAAATGATAAAGTTCGCGTGAGAAATATGAAAAGTTTAAAATATTCACAAGGACACTTGAAGTGTACATGTAGTTCCAGTAGGAATTATGCACCTAAAGTATAATTCTAAAGAGATAGCAATGGATATACACTTGAAGTGTAATCCTAAAGTGTTCGCATGAGAAATGTGGCGTAGGATTCTTCAAAGACCTGACACTGATTACGAAAAAATAGATTTCTAGTGGTGGATATAATAGTGCATGATAACACTTAATAAGTGTTTATCTTTATTATCATTTGATAATGGTATTTATACTTGAAGTCTCTGATGGACTCGATATGCTTGAAACACATAAGTGGATTGTTCATGTAGAACATAATGAGATTGTCTTAGTGAATTCTTATTGAAAGAATGATCAGTATGTCTATATATGAAGAAATTCTATACGTAGCTATACTTGCTATATGTATTTTTTATCACAATTTTAGTTCCAAGATTGTAATACTTTTCTATTTTTATAATATTTCTAATACATAAGCCAAAAAATAAATTCAAAAGACGGCCAACCCACTCCTACCTACTGTAGCTCGCATTGGCCTATGAACTAAATAGAGTAGGCCAAATAGGCCCGTGTATTTAGGCTTATAAATGAGTCGACCCGCGGCTCTGACTCTTTTTGACGATATTGGATAGGGGCTTCAACATCTTGTTTGTAATTAGAGAAATCTAATTAGGAACTCACAAATCTAAATACGATCTTAGTTAAATTACTCCATGTAATTCTAGGAGAATTTCCATTCAAGTATTGCCATCTTAGTTGAGTTCTTCTTTGCAACATAGAGTAGTTAAGATTTGTTTTCAATAGTTTAACTTTTATTCTTAGGTTGTTCTTTCTAATGGTTTTCTCAGTTGACTTGGTAGGCTAGATAATAAAGTGAATATTAGTACTTGACTACGATGTGGACTTGACACTTGATTTCATTTGACATTATACTAATCTAGAACTAAGTGCACTTGCCTTGTGTTTTTTTGTTATGTTGTTGATTTATGATATATAATTGTGTATAAGGGCACAAATGAAGTTTTTGGTACCATTGCCTAGCAACAGTCAATATTAGGAAAACTTGAATTCTGTTGATTTAGGCATTTTTGTGCTACTTGTTTCTTGTGCTAGCTTATTTTTGTTATGACTTATTGCTCGTGGGCTTTGTTATCTCTGCTTGTAAGTGGA
This sequence comes from Rauvolfia tetraphylla, assembly GCA_030512225.1. NCBI lineage: Eukaryota > Viridiplantae > Streptophyta > Magnoliopsida > Gentianales > Apocynaceae > Rauvolfia > Rauvolfia tetraphylla. Next base: position 3,205,501 of record JAJQKT010000053.1, read on the forward strand.
AGTGTTAAGTTCTTTATTTCCAATTGTATTCTTGTGTATTTGTTTAGTAGGAATTCCTCATGTTGATCTTGTGTTTGTGTATTATTATGTTGAGTGGTTGATGCTCTTTTTTTCTAACATGAAACCACCCAAGAGAGTTAGTTGGTCTTGATCCCAATATTGACCAGACATTTCATAGGAAACTAAGGGAAAGAGAGCATGGGGTTAAATCTTGAGGAATTGAGATAGAGAGGGAAAATCTTCAACAAAACAACATTGCTCATAATGGCAATGGAAATAGAAATGGGAATAGTAAACAAAGAACTATGCTGACTATGCAAATAAAACAGGAACATAAATATTCAGCTATATCCTTCTTTATTCCATTCCAATAGAATTTTTGTTTCAAATCCTTGTACATATTATTTTCACTTGCATGCATGGTGTACTTACTCTTATGTACTTCTTCTAGAATCTTCTGCTTAAGTACCATGTCATTAGGAATGCAGAGTCGCTGTGAAAAATAAAGGCTCCCATCGTCTTGACTTTCTAAAAGTCTGGTAATTTCATGTTAATTGTGTCAAAGGTGTAGAGATTTCGAGACATCCTTGAGAAATCTCCTATAATACCATTTCTAATAAGTTGTGTATTTTTGTTGGGATTTTAGGCTGTTCCCAATATGTCATTGCTTCCACCTTGGTGGGACCCACTAAAATGTTACTTATTATTTTTAACAATCACATTTATTGAATTGAGCATAAAATTTACGCTCTTGAAGTGTCTACAATATGGTTCTGAAATGTTACTCAAGTGCTTCAGTATCTGGTAAGTATACAAGGATATTATTAATGAAAAAGACAACAGATTGATTTACATAAGGTTAAAAAACTCCATGCATTAGATCCATAAAAATAGTTGGCACATTCATTAGTCCAAATGGCATGAGCACAAACTCGTAATGTCCTTACCAAGAATTAAAAGCAGTCTTAGGAACATCTTTTACTTGCATTCGTACATAGAAATATCCTTGTCTTAAATCCAATTTACAGTAGCACCCAACTCCTCGAAATTGATGAAACAGCTCATCTATCAAGGGAAGTGGATATTTCTTCTTTGATGGTAACACTATTCAATTCCCAATAGTCTATACACATTCTCAATGTTCCTTCTTTTTTTTTTTTGATAAATAATGCAGGTGTCCTCAAGGAGATGTGCTTGGGCGAACAAACCCTTGTAATTGTTCCATCAACTCTTTTAATTCTTGTTTTGTCATTCGGTATGGCATTCTAGATATAGGTTCCGCTCCTGGCATCAACACAGTACTAAATTCCATTTCCTGCTCTAAAGGTAAAGTTGTCAGTTCGTTTGAAAGACATACTTAAATTCATTAGCCACAGGTATCGAATCCAATTTCAGCTTCTCCCCATGCTTATTCACTAAATAATCAATCCATTCCTAATATCACATTGTAACTTTCTAAAGATAAAGCAATCAAATTCCTAGGTAATGCTACATTCTCAACATAAATACAACAGTCAGGATATACCCCAAAGTCACCCATCATTGAAGTAACTAATTTTTGATAATCCATTGAGCAAGAACGTGTAGGAATATATTGTGCAAAACGCATGCTAACAAACAAACATGATAATCAATGATGTATAAGTACTCTAACTTGATGATAAAAGATTTATAGCTTACCTTTCGCACACAAATATATAAAAACAATAACTAAAAGTAAACTTATGCAATACCTAATCATAATATCAAAGAAGGCATCATATCCAAAAAGAGTAGCGTTCTATATCAATATATCCACATGTCAAACATAGCGTTAGAGACAAAAGATGGATGATCTACCAGGTCACCTTACCCAAAACACAAAATAAACAAGCAACGACCCGTTATACTACAAAATTTGATATCCTATAGGACCCGAAGCCCTAATGGACCATGGTCAAAAGTCAAAGAATCCTACACATACACAGACACATAACAAATGAGAAAATATACAAGTAATCAAATACAAGTCTTCATCTAAGGGTCGCGACTCCATGAGAATTTTGCTCAAGCCCTCAACTACTGTCGAACCCTCTAAGACCAAACTCAAGCAGACATTAAGGTCTCATCAAACCATCGAATCAAACAATCTTGATCCTGAGTCATCTCATCAATCTCACATGGAGGAGTAGCATGAGATTCTACCTTTCTATCTAGTTGCTCCTCTAGCATGTCAGCTTTGATAGCCCCATGCTCTCTATCGCTACGTAAAGATCTCAGCGGACGATCTAAACTTTGTTTGGATATGGTACTAATATAGTACATACAGAATGTAAAAATAAGGTTAGCTATCTCAAGCAATGTTGTCAAAATCGAGAATGACAAGACCAATCTGACAAACATAGAAAATGCTTCAAGAACAATAGTAATAGGGTCAACAAGTTTTGGCAAATCTGGTAACCCCTCTCTAATGATAGTCTCTGTGTCGAAAGTACCCTTGACTGGCGTGACAGATTCAGGCTAACAAGATAATTCACTAGGGTAATCCTTAATGGATCCTCTTATTATGAGGGATCCCGTAGTAAGATAGTCCACCAACTCACCCTCAGACACATCTATCAGTGATGTTGCTATTCTATCTGAAACTATCTCTCATAGTAACAAAAATACTAACCAACTCTGAATTCCTAAATCTAACATAACAAACTCTAATGGATCATTTAGGATCTGCCAATCTGAAATTCGTAATGAACCTTGAGATTTGATACTAATTGTGAAACCCCCAACCTCTCTGCTAGGTTCCATTGCCACTAAGTAAGATACCAGCGTGCCTCTTGGCCACTGATATATACAAATATAAATAACTTTCGAAGAAAATATGAGGAGAAAAGTATACATATATTATAAAATAATACAATTACATAAAACATTAATGAAAATTATACAAATACATTAGTAGATCCTAGCGAGAGGCAACAAAAGGTACAAATTGATCACACACGCATATGTGTCCCTCTATGAGCTAACTCTTAAGTGAATCAAAGAATCACTACTCTAATCCATTGTTTAAGTCATCAGAAAATAAGAATTAAATACATTTGTGAGTTAGAAAGCTCAGTGAGTTCAAGTGTATGCCAGTGTGTTTCCAAAATATGAGAGTAGATATATATGCGTAATGGTTTCAAAACTAGTTTATATTCACATAAGTTTTTTTGTTCCAAAAGATGCACAATCTTATGATAACACTTCAGGGTTAGCTAGTAAAACTGAACGAATCAAAACACATCAACGTAGCTTCTCAATCCAAATTTCTCAAACATAATAAAAATTCAAATACTGGCTCTATGGTAGAACTATCCGAACTAATAATATGGTCATTAGAAGTCAAGTCCCTGCAACCCCTAGTCAAATACCAGCCACATTGTAGGACAAACTTTCGATTTCACAAACTACCTTGTGCCTCCCCAAAGAAAAACTAGGCTATGAAGTTTTGGGGCACCTACCAGCCTGACCCTAGTGACCAACCTCAACATTGAGCCCCTCCAATCATATCAGGTCAGGACAGAGTTTTTATGCAAATTTTCAAATGTAAAGGCCACTCAAGTAGCCATCCAAATAAATTCAAATTCGTAATGAAATCCAATTTTAACATAATTTCAAAATAACAAACCATCCACCAGACCAAGCATATAAATGTACGTTTTCTAAAAATGTCGTGGAAATACACATGATTTTCCAAAAACAAGTAACAAAACATTTCCCGGAACTTAACAGTCTCTTTGAAACATGTCTAACCATTCTAGTAATAAATAGCTACTCAAATGAATCAAAGTCCAAATCAAACTCAAAGTAACAAAACACTCGTCTACCTGTTTAGCCATACAGATACAAGTTTCACAAACATGCCAGAATTTTCCCAAAAAAATAATAATAAAACCTTTTTCTGAAGCTTACTTGCATGTATGAAACATGTCCAAAAATTATAATATTATAAAACAAATAAATGCCTACTTGGAGCAACGTTCTGAGACATTTCTAAGGCACACGTAAAAATACATTGTGCAGAATCTGTCCAATTTTAAGAGATGTAACAAAAGCATTTTCAAAATAATATATTCACACTTGTGAATAATACATATTTATTATGTTTGTAAAAAATATTAATGGTAGTAAAAATATAGTAAGCATAAGTTTGTAAGCTCACGTAGTAGTAAGTGTTACTTGCTTTCTTATGAAAAGTACAAATTTCTTACAAACCCAAATGACTAAACCTTAGTGAAAACCCTCTGAAGATGATAATTTTTATGTTATCGAGCAAGCCTCCCTAGTATCTGCTAGACATAAGTGTAGGCCTGAACACTGAACTTACAACTATAAAAAATCCAATTATTGAATATTCTACAAGTATATATTCTTATAAATAGTTATATACATAATTATTATTATATCATAATTACTATTATTATATTCTCAAAATATATATATATATATATATATATATATATATATATATATATATATATATATATATATATATATAGAAGTTTCTCAAATACTAAATATTGAATGTTTCAGAGAATGAAAATATCACTTTAATTTAAATCTCAAACCACAAAATCTCAATATTTAGCCACTTTCAAATCTATTTCAAATCCTAAAGTAAAAATTTTTATACTAAAACAAAACTTTAAATAAAAAACAAACAAAGCATCTTCTATTACAAAATTTAAAGAAATCACAAACAAAAATAACATAAAAACTTACCTTACTCAACAAGGAAGAAATCAAACCAAGGTGAAGAAAAAGAAAACAAACCAAATAGAAGACAAAGGAAGCAAATCGATGAGAAGAAAGAAGCAAAAGAAAAATCGAGGAAATGAAGCAAAATTAGATATAAAAAGGGAGGAGAAGTTGGTGGTCTTCACCAACTTAGAAAGAGCTAGAAAAGTGACCTGCGTGTTATTTGGCTATTGGCTCTTCTCTTTTTCTTTCCTTTTTTTACAAACAAAATTACAAATAATTCTAAAAATAAATTAACTTAACTCATGAAAGTTTCCTCAAATGCCTTATATATAAAAACTATAAGCCCATTTCAAAGCAAACACATGTGGACCATCTCTATGCTGGGATATTACATTCATTATCTTGATATATGCACAAGTATTAATGAACTGGAAGTTCAAAAGATTGTTCATTTGCATTGATTTGCAAATCGATTGTTATATATGCGAATTATTATTTGGATAGATGTCCAAGTAAGATAAATATGTGAATTCTATAGGTATATGTTTTGAAGTACACTTGGAGCGTGACTAATCTCTCATTTATGAAAATAAAATCCTCAAAAGAAAGTTGGATTTGATTATCAAGATATTTTTGTTGAAGAATTTATTAGAGCAAGTATTTTTTTTTGTGACCAAGGGTTTAGAAAAATCAATATTTTGTTTTGATTGAATATCATGAAGATACTGCACATGGACATAGCATATCAATAATCATTGGATTATTATATGTGATAAAGATCCTTTATATCTATCAAAGGATATTGAAAAACTCTTTGGTCTTGAAATATCATAACTATGCAATTTTGTTCATGAATACGCTTGCTTGTATCAAGTATATATATATTCTAGTTCTTCTCTACCCAATGAATTTTGAGATGACATTAAGCTTGCCATTTGATATCCACATGAGATAATTTATTGCGAATTATTAAGAAAATCTACCTCCTGTTGAGATACATATACAAGATATAAGTTACATATATGATTTGTACAAATCATGTCATTTATAAATATGTATTGATTATAACAACCACCTTTTCGAATCATATTGAAGAAACAGAATTTCATAAAGTTGGTTGAGAATATGTGGGATCATGGTTAATATATTATTATATTCGAGATAAGCATATATCATCTGAGAAGGAATTCCAACTATATTGTTGGATGATTATAAAGTTTGAAAATATATCAAACGTGATAAAACAATGCATATTTTTCACCCAGATTCTTTGAACTCCAAAAAAGATGTAATATTGATTTACAATAAATTTGATCATGTGATGATTTGATAAATCTATTCACTAAGACCTTATCGACAATAACATTTGATTAGAATGTGTTGGTTAAGAAATCACAAGAGATTATCTCATGAGGGAGAGTAATAATGATATAAAAGAATAGTGTACTCTTTTTCTTTCACTAGATTTTTCTTTCTACTAGGTTTTTTTTATCTAATAAGGTTTTAATAAGGCATATTCTTTATGTAATAGACATCCAAGGAGGAGTGTTATGAAGTAGTATGAATTTTCATTATTCCAAGAGAATTCATATATATTATGAAGTATGAAAGATTACGGTTACAACCAAAGTTGTAACATCCATTAGTAATAGACTACTATCCTCATTTTCTCCATTATGTATGTTATAGAGGTAAATTATATAAGCTATAAGGTAAATTATTTAAGTTATTGAGCAATATACCAATGATCTATGATAGAAAGGGTCACTTCCCACTCTATAAATAGGACCACATGGAGTAGATTGTAAGAAAATATATGGTTAGAAACTCTCATTAAAATTCCAATTATCTGTATTTTCTTTCTGTTACTTTCTCTCTACTTCTTTCCATTATAGTTTTCTTATTTGTTATTTAGATTTCTTTGTACTGATGACTATTGCGCACCAACAAATTTATAACATCTTTTTTTCTTTACGTTGCAAATTCGTCCCCAATTAGTGATAGATTTGCCACGGATATTATTTTCGTCGCAATTTTAGTCGATTTTATTTACCTGTAGCTTTTTTGTCGTAAAATTGCAATAGATAATCAGTAAAAAAAATTTCATCGCAAAATTCGTGTATTCTTGTGGTGTTAGAAATTGATTTAGAACTGCTCAATCAAGCCTAGATTTATTCCAAAACTACTAAATCATAAGCCCGGTCCATAAAGGTCCAGGATACTTTTTATTTAACCATAGAAAAAAATCTCCCAAGTTAATCTCAAATATCTTTGCTGCAATCCATTCCTGGAATATTTTTTGCTTTCATTTGGCCAGTTACCCCCAACTCTGCATAGTGTAGAACCAGCGAGAGAAACTCCCCAATCCGTCAATGAAAGATTCCCAATTAAGCTGAGCATCAGTAGAGATTTTGAAAACATATGCATATCAACAAAGAATTAACGAATGTTGGGTGGGAGGAATTTCTTAAAGTCTACAGCTTACAGTCCCCCGACCATTTTAATTTACAAAGACTATGTTAGTTCTCTCTTTTGATCATGCATATCTTACATAGTTATCTTTCTTCTCTATGTCGCTTCTGCTAACATATCTTCTATTAGCGTTTGTTTACAAGGGCTACCATACTACAAAAAATTACACTTTTCCTTTGGGAAGGAAATAAAAATGCCTTTATTGAAATCTTGGAAATTCCATCCGACCTATAGGTAAGATCAACTTGTAGGTATGTCTTCTTTCTTACCTCTTTTCTGCTAGTTTTTTTTTTTTTTTTTGGGGGTCAAGTTATCCAGTCTGGTATCTTCTATACTTGTGGTTCTGTTTGAAGCTTCAGCAACACCTACTAATGAAATTAGTCGGGATGATATGAAACCAATGTCCCTCTCATCGTCCATCGTTCTCGGAAAAGGAGAGCTCTTACTCCAGGTCCCTCGCTTCCTTTTTTTGGCAAGCCACTTCCCACAAGCTCAATCTCCAGAGCAACTAGCTATAGAAGGATCGGTCAAGTTATATATATTTTTTATGATGTACCCAGTATAGCCACAACTTATACTTGATGGAGAAATTTCTTATGTTGCAAAGCAATTTTTTCTATCGTGGTGTTTTGGCAGATGTGCTATCTCAATCAGTCTCGAGAAGCTATTGAAGGTTTAATTTCTTAACGAGATAGAAAGATGAGCTTTGGAAAACTTTGGTCCTTTCAAGCAGCTACTTTCGACCAACAGATGTGGAAACAAATCTAGACAGCCAAGGAGGCGAGCGAGGCACTTGGTTGAATGATATCCTTCAGGAAAATGAGGATATAAGGGAGGTAGAGGATATGAAAATCGAGGATATTCAGGCAGCAAAGAGGGTGGTTATATGTAGAAATGCGGAGCTCTAGGTGGACTATATTCTAGCTAGACTTTATTTTCGTTGAACTATTTATTTGTTCAACCTTTACTATTTTTTCCGCAATCTTCTGATTTAATACTTATAGACCAAATCGTACATTTTTCTGAGTACTCATTAATTTCTCTGCCGATGATCGATTTCTGTGCATTTCTTGTGGGATTTTTTCCTCTCTTCTTTTGAGTTGGTAATTGAATCATCATTGCCCTAAGCTTTTCAATTATCACATTTCTCCTCGTTATGGAGGCTCATTTATCCCTTATTTAACAGTATATTCAAGGCTTTATATTCTCAATCGTTTTATATCTATTTGATTGCCTTCTTTTTCTTATCCTAATTGAGGCTTATCTATACCTTATTTAAGGGCATAGTCATGGCTTCTAGTGTCAGCATTTCTCAATTTCCTCTCTTCCTTCATTCGCCATTACTATTTTCCCCCCGATCACCATTTACCTTCACTATTTTCCCTCCGATCACCATGACTTCTCCCCCTATTTTTCCCTATGTCGTACGTCCCCAATTTGCTGGATTCCTACGAACAAAACAGTCTTTCATCTACTCAGTTTTTTGCAGAGCTAGGGATAGCTGCTAGGTCTTGAAGGTTTCACTAGATTCCCTTTGCTGTGCTTGTGGAACTCGTGGAGGGAAGCTTAAGAGGTGCTTCTTGGTGATCCAAGTGTATATTTCGTTGCTAGATCATACCCATATCGTCAAGTTTCACATTGACTTCCTGTTTTACCTTACCATGGAGGCTGTTGGTGAAATTTGGCGCTATGATGCATTGCTGCTGTGTTTTTTCCCTGATGCGTAGAGGATCCTTATGCTATCCTTGTGTATAAAGCTAGGTCAGAGTACCAGAAATTTATACTAGGGGAGCCGGTATATTTCTCCACAACTGATGATTTTAGCGACTTTGATGATTTCAATGGTGCTTTTTTATATGTATAATTTTCGTGAACAGATATGTTTATGAATTTTCTAGAACGCAAATATTATTTCATCTAGTCAAAGATGATGCATTTATTAATTTTCTTTCTTTATTATGTATTACGGACTTATTGCGATGATTCTATGAAAATACAAACTAACACGGATCATAAAATATAAAATGAAAAATGAATCTTATTCACAATTTGGTTGCATTCCATAGTCGTGCAAGTTCCCAACCCTTTGCATTCCGCAGCTTGTAGCTTCGGTTTCCAAGCACTTTAACCACCACATATGGTCCTTCCACATTGCATTTAGCTTCCTATGGGGTGTACTCAGCTAACCTTATTCTTGCACAATACTAGTTATCCTTCTTGGATGACTCGGGGTTAACTCCGAATTGTAATACTTTGCCACAGGTCATTTACACTATTCTTCTGATCAAGCTGCCCCTATCCTTATTTCTTCCGCTAAGACCAGGTTTTCTTCCAATAACCGATCATTATTCTCCTCGTTCAATGCTTCCAAGCACTCCGAAGGGAGCCCCAACTCTAATTGGATCACAACTTCCATCCCAAAACATAGGTTGAATAGGGATTCTCTGATGGCCTTCCGAGGAGTTGTCTGATATGCCCACAATACACTCTATAACTCATTGTTCCATTTGCTTTTTGCACGATCCAAATACTTCTTTGATCCTTGTAGGATAGTTTGATTGGTCACCTATCTGTTAATTCATTCGTGTCTGGGTATGCTACAGAGGTAAACCTTTTAAGTGTAATTCACCGCAGAAAGCCCTAAACTCTTTTAAATCAAACTGATTTCCATTATTCTTTTCCAAGATCCGCGGAACTTTGAAGTGGATTACAATTTCATCCCAAAAGAACTCCTTTACTTTGCCAATTGTGATGGTGGTCAAAGCTCAAACTTCAACTTATTTAGTAAAGTAATCAATTGCTATAAATAAGTGATTTTACCCCTCGAGTGGCTTCGAGAAAGGTCCCAAGAGACCACCCCTATTGTGTGATTTTACTTCTTTTGTATCATTTCTATTGAAAGTATTTGATTGAGTACAGAATTTTATGTAAAAAATTGAAATTAAATTAGCAGTAATCAAGATAATTAATAAAATTTGCACTACCATTTAGGCTCAAAGTTTTTTGCTCATGCAAATTAGGGGGAGGGGAGAAGTTATTAATTAATGTCAAGTCAGACTTCAAAATTTTACATTGTTATTAAAAATAGAAAAGAAAAGAAAGAACATGTTCTGATTCTAAAAAAAAAAATCTGTAGGATTCAAGGAATTTTTCTTTTTCTTTTTTTGGCAAAATCTTTTTGATAGAAAGAGGAAGTGTGTTTCTTTCTTTGATACCATAAGTTGTCAATTTATCAATTTATAAGATTGATTCTGAGATCCAGTGGAGTAATGTTTTTTCCAGTTAATGTGAAAATAAGTTTTGTAACAGGAAAAAAAAGTTTGCCACTTTTTTTGTTAATTTATCTTTTTCTTTTGAAGAAAGATACTTCAACTAAGTATGGCCGTATTCTTTCTTGTCTTGGAATAAAAAAACAAAACTATGGCTCTGACTTTTGCTGTATTAACAATTGCTTCTTCACAAAAAGAATAAGGAAAACATTTAATATATTACTTTTTAGTTGCAGTGAAAACATGCATAAGCATTATATTTTTTTCTGAAGTTTCATTGAACATGAAACTTCTGAAAAAAACATAATCCATGAAAAAATTGGCAAATATTAATGTCCAGTAGCGTAAAAGCTCGGGTTATGTATGGAGTATTAAATTTTTATTTTTGATTATGATTATTGAAATGTTTTAATAAAAATTTACAACAACGAAGCATATGGTATTTTAAAATTTAATAAAAAATTTATCTTTAATTACATAGTCAGAAAACTATGAAGCAAATTTATGTGAGTAAAGAATTGAGTAAGAAATACTTTAGTGTACGTGCACAAATACTGAAATAATTAAAATTTTAAATAATAATTTATGCTTTTATTTCTTTTAATATTGAAATATCACTAAATAGTCAATAAAACGTAAGAATGAAGTTAACAGTCAAAGATTCAAGTCTTCTTCCTCCTCGGTTGGATAATTATGGATGCCTCACTTTGTTTATGTTATTAAGCATATCATAATTAGTATTTCTATATGCTTGTAGAGTTTCCTCCTTAACTTGAATTATCTCCAAACTTGCAGTTAATTGTATGATGTTTTTAATGATTTTCTGAACATCTGTATTGATAATATCATATGCAGTGTCCTAATAATGGAAGGCGATCCCCATTTTCACAAAAAAAAAAAAATTAAAACTTACAAATCCTGCTTCATTGACTGGGGTCTTTAGAATCCCACTTGACTTGTTGTAAACCTTAATCCAATTAAAAAAAATAAACTCATGAAGTGCAAACTTTTGACAAAAACTATAAGGTAAATTCTGTTGAAAGCAACAAAGGGCTGGAAAAAACAAAGATAATAAAGTAAGCGAATTATTAGATAAAAAGACAAAACAAAAAGAAAAATTTATGAAGATAAAATAAAAAGTGAGAAAAATATACCTCTAGGGGAGAAGACCATAGGCTTACAACCTAGGGAGGTGTGAGAGAGTATGGAAAGAGAAACTGAAAATCAGATATAGGAGGAGGAGAATATAAAAAGGTAATGAGAAGACTTTTGTTTCTGTACATTGATTATGTTAATAAGGAGATGAAAGAGCAAATTAGAGAATTGGAATAAAAGTGTGGCAGTGGTAGATTAGGAGAGTGAGAGAAGATAATGACAGAAAATAGAAATAATTTTTTAATTAATTTATTAAACAAAAAATCTACTAAACCAATCAAAAATTTTCAAATTAAATAAAAAACTCAAAATTTCATAAAATAGGATTGGGGTCTTAAAAGCTTTAGAGAAAGAGAAAAAGTAAAGTGTTTTATTAATATTTATATATATAAATGTGCAGTAGGATGGGCTATAAAAAAAGGTCATCAGCTTCTCTATTTCTTTTGTGATTAGCATTTGTGAAAAATAAAATATCAAATAAGGATAGAAGTTGTCTTCGTAGTTTAATTTGAACTAATTTAAATTAATTGAAAATATAAGGGTTTATTAAAGCAATTTAAAGATGAAAGAGGTATAGGGTGCTTATGAGGAGAAGTTAAAAGGGGTAAAACGCATTTAACCCTTTATAATAATTTCCTTATTGATTTATGAGATTAACAACTAAATCAAAACAACTATTACAAACGTTCTGTAGAATGGACGTTCAAAAACAAATATCTAGTTTTGTAAAATAATTAATATATCTTACATCTAAATGATATGATGATCTTTACGAAAGTTTGGGACCAATTAACAAACTCATTTTTTATAACAAAAAGCTAATTAATGAGGTGAACTGCTTATGATATAATACTCTGTTAAATTTTTGTGTTAAATCGAAGTGGCACAAATTTGATTTTTAGTTAATTGCAAAAACATCATACTATTTAAAATAAATAAATAAAAGCAGAAAAATCAACGGAGGGCCTATGTCGTAGTGTTCTTAGTAGTACCACGATTCGGAAGCAAACCAAGGCAAAAGATCCCGAAGTCTTTGGTACATATCTGCAGTCAATTTTTGGTTGCTCTCTGGATGGTCATTGAAAAGCTGACCAAAAAAAAAAAAAAACAGATAGTCAATGGAAAAAAGTCAGCTGTCCAATAATACATATATCTTTTTCTTGCACACCATTTCTGAATTTTGAATTTCTGAATTTCTTTTTCCTTTTGACAAAGAACTATTCTGAATTTCTTCATTTTAAAAAAAATATTATTTTTCGTGGATTGAGCATTCTACTTTTTCTTTCTGTGAAAAGAGAGCTTCTTTTTTCTAACCATATCTTTTTTTAAAGTTTGAAAAACCATGTCTTCATTTAATAAAAAGAAACTGTCTTTTTTTTTCTTAATATTTCAAAAGCAAAACTATGTCCAATGGAACGAAATACGAGGGCACTAAAGTTAATATGGACTGCTGCGTGTTGAGATGGATAATGAATGTGCACTGCTGCACGCTTAAAAAAAAACTCGTTTTAGTAGGGATTGGAAATCTATAAAGTGACACTTCTACCCTTGCATAGTCCTCTACGTGAGCGGCGCATGTAATAGTTGGCCGGATTCCGTTGCGGTTGGAGGCAAGGACTAGGACCATAAATTTTATTTTTAAAAAAAATTGAGGCTAAAATTACAGAATAAAATTTTCAAAAATAATTTAAAAATAAATAAAATAATTTTGTGACCAAAATTGTGAATTTCTCTTCTTATTTTCTATTGGAGATAAGATGCCATTAATTTGGTCTGAAGTTAGGGATCATTCACGTGTTGATCCTAGTTTTATTTCTACCATTATGGTGCTTAGAAGAACACATATGCAACCAAAGTGGTCCTGTTATCACTATATATCCCAGTTTTTGCCGTAGGCTTAGCAGGATCATTTTGGAAGCATAAGTTCTCTTTCAAGATTATAATGGCAGAATAAAATTTGTGAAATCAACATATAAATGACTTATAACTCTAAGGACCATAATTTTTTAATAGCTTAGGGATGTTTTTCAAAATAAATTTTTTTATTAAAATTGTTAAAAAAATTTAATTTAAATTTTTAATATAACTTTTTTAAAATACTTAACTTTTAGCTGCTTTAAAAAAATTCAATAATCGAGAGGTCTTAGTCTCCTTCTTCTTGCTTTGGTTGCAGTTTCTTGGAAGCTTAAGGTAAGATCGCTTATCCATAAGCTTTCCAACCAAGATTGAATTTTTATAAGTTGGAGAAACGTTACTATTTTCAACAACTGCTCATATATTACTATTTCCTGACTTATGAATTCTCATCAAGATAGAAAGTCCAAATTGAAGACCATGGGAACACAAGAAAATATGCCGATAAAAAAGGATCAAATGGCATTTTCATTTTATCGCATTAATTCTTAGACATGTCGAACAAGGCTGTTTTTGCTCTTCTTCACTTGTTGCTTTCGGCTCTTTCCATCCAACAAGTCACAGCAGGAAGAAACATGAAAACCTGTGAGTTTAATTCGTCAGCATTATTAATTTTTATTCATTTCTATTTTTCCTATGATTTTTTTTATTGTCGCCCCAACCTCGTAATTTTTTAAGATAATTAACGTGTTAATCAATTCATAAACTTAATTTGTAAAGCCTTTTTGTTCCTTTTTTCTGCAAGTGCAACTGAGGTCAGAAACTTTCCTGGCAATGCTTCAGAGAGGCCCCCGCCGGCCTCCCTTGCCCGGCTCATGCCATGGACCGATAACACGAGTAGATCCTGGTCGTCCCTGCCCATGCTGTTAACAAGAGGCTTCGGATTAGCAAACTGGGAAAAGGAGAAGAAATCACAGATTTATCAAAATTCTTCGTCTTCTTCGGATTAGTAAACTGGGAAAAGGCGAAGTTCTAATGTGATTGGATTTTACTGACAAAACTATTTTATTGTGTTCAATAAATAATTTATTTATTTATTATTTCTAAAACATTTTTACTTTCTCTCTTTCACCAAAGCTTTCAAGGCCTCAATCCAATTTTATGAAATTTTAAGCGTTTAATTAGTTTAAGATTTTTTGATTGGTTTAGTAGATTTTTTGTTTAATAAATTAATTAAAAATAGATCCCTATTTTATCCTATTATTTTCTCCTTCTCCACTAATCAACTACCACCACAATTCTATTCTATTTCCTTATTATCTTAATCAACTTACAGAGACAAAAGTCTTTTTACTTTTTTACGTTCTCATCTTCCTATATTTGATTTTCAATCTCCCCCCTCCTAGTTGTAAGCCTTTCTTCTCTCTTGGTGGTATTTTTTTCACTTTTTATCTTCATATATATATATATATATATATATATATATATATATATATATATATATATATATATATATATATATTCATTTAATGATCTATTTGCTCTTTTATCTTTGATTTTTTTCGGCCCTTTGTTGCTTTCAGTACAAATTTTGTGGACATGAAAGAAGAAGCAATTTGATCAAAACAAAAATATCATCAAAACAACAACATTTGCACTGGAAAAGAAAAAGGGAAAAGGAGCAATTCTAGTGGAACAGAAAGGAGAAAATCGCTCTTATTCATTCTTCCTTGAAAACTCAGAACTAAACAAAAATTACTTGAAAACTACTGCAAACTCTCTCATTCTGATTTTTTTTAGTTTATGATTTTGTGCATCTTTTCTTTTCCCTTTTCCTCTTAAACTTTCTCTAAAAACTTATAATTAGAAATAAAAAATTTAATATTCGTGTATAGCATGAGTTTTTATGCTAGTATCATTATATTACTAAAACTTTTATTTGTTTTTATAATTTATAATTTTTAAAACAATTTAGGCATGCGATATTACATATTATTCAATATGCGACTGATACGTAGAGATCGGTGGAAAAAAGTGGCTTTAGAAACAGCCACTGATATTACGACCTTGAACCATGGCTCCCACAGACGGGTTTCCACATTTTCATATTGTCCAAATTTTCAAGAGTTGACTCTTACTCGTCAAAAACATATTGTAGGTTTTCTTTTTATTATTATTGTTTAACCGTAAAACTTTTATTTTATGTTTTATATACACTAAAAATTTTACACTTGCAGATCTTACAACCAATGAGATATGTGACGAATATTTGTGGGTTTCAATGTTTTTTTCATCCCTTCAAAGGAATACAAGTAAATGTGGTCATGAAAATGCCAATTGGGACAAGTAAAAATGGTCGGAAGTAATATAAAATTTTTAAATTCCAAAGTACGAGAAATCAACTATTTATATCCATCAACAATTTTTGTTTTTTGAGTATTAATCAAATACTTTTATTTTAGCTTTTTATGCTCACAAACCTTTTTCGCAACTACTTTTGCCAAATTATGTAGGAAGTGGAGGAATCCGACAACTTGAGATACACCTAGCGCACATGTTTAGTTTATGAAGGATATTTCTATTAATTACTGCAATTGCTCATTTTTGCAAGAGTCAACCCAATAATAGATGGAGGTGATTTTTAAAATAGAATGTCCTCCAACTCGAGTTCACAGTATTCCCCTTCAGGTAAGAGGTCAGCCATTTGCCATTGTGGGAAGCTAGCTATTATCCGCACCTCATTTACTGATTATAACCCAGGTAAAAGATTATTTTCCTGCATAAATCTGGGTAAATAATTGGAGAATGCCATGTTTACTATTCAAATTTCTTTTTTAATGTCCCATTGATAACTGATCCAATCAAATTATACCTGGTATGTTGCAAAAATTGGATCGAAAAGAGGTAGAGCAAAGAAGTATCCATCGGGTGTTGAGGAATTACAAGGGGATTGCTAACTGCTGTAGCATCTCTTATTTTTGGACTTGTTTGTTTAGTGTGCTTGCTGTATGAACTAACAGGCAGCAAAAGAGATTGTATGAATTAGCTTTGGATGGCCATTAGAAAGGCCTTCTTGCAGTGTATTAGGCAGTGAGGAGTCATTGAAATATTTTGGAATGGTGCCAGTTAATTGGAATGGTGATTGCCCTATTTTGTTATCAATGAAACAAAGGCAGTGTACTATGATTGAGGTTATTTTGCTTATTTTATTATCAATGAAATATTTTGCTTATTTTGTCTTTAGATTGTGCTTAATGATAAAGAAAGGCAAACAAAGGCTGTATACTTTGATTGACAATCGAACATTAGAAATAGGCTTGAACTGTATCACATTGTTACCTATGAAATAGTTAACAAAAAAAATGACACCATTGTTTAAGTGATACATATCTCAATACAAAGCCAAAAGAGTACAACACATTTGACAATGCAAACCTACCCCACGACTGCAACCAACCAAAACTATAACAGTAAAAACTGGCTTTGAATAACTCTCAAAAGTAGGATAGGTTCTCCTTCATCCACTGGCCCATTTCAATGGGGCACCTTGCTCGATTGTGACTCGGTTGGCTACAAACTTTGCAAGTTCTTGCCTTCTTATTCTGACCCACAGCCTGCATGTTCATATGAAGGGTATTAGACAACTTTTCTGGAAGTAAAGATGCAATTGCTTTTTTCTTGTGAAGATTACTTACTTTCATGTTAGATTGCTCAATATTCTTAGCTTCCAATTGAATGTCATTTTCATTAGGTAGGTATGCCACCATTGTTTCTTGCAATCTTCTTTCCTCTTCAGGCTGCCAGCATGAAACAGAAAGCACTGTTAACATATTACAATATGAAATATGAATAATTATTAATAGAGTGTAGCCTACATTATCAACTTGAAAGAGTGGCTGAGTTTCCACTTGGCCCACTGCAAAGCTAGCATGATCTTGCTAGTTATGTTCTTCAACAACCTAACGCAGCAAAAATAAATCTATATCAAATCAACACTAAAATGTCCCATTAATGTAACAAAAAGTTGAACTAAAATGCAAAACTACTTGTGACTAAGGCTGACTCTCTTGAACCGTTGCTCCAATTTCAACCACTTCTTCGTGTCTTCTTATCCCATTTTTATCTAAATTTCTATCTTGGTTTCTACAAGTTCTTCTGTTATGCTCAAACTCCCCACGTCTCCCACACTTGTTCATGTTAGAAGGCTCAAAAACCTGTTCCAAATGTTCTAAATTTCTATCTATAGCCACCCCTTCTCCTCTTTCATTAGCAGTAGTGCTGCTTCGTCCAGCCTCACTGACTTCGCTACTTGCTGGGCATTTCCTTGCATTGTGCCATTTTCCACCACATTTCCTACATTTAAATGCCTTCTTCCAACCCTAGACAGCTTCTGTTTTCCAATGCTTGATATTTTAGTCCTTTCATCGGGTTCATTCATTCTCAATTCTTGGGCCTACCTAGTAGCTTCAACTTCTTCGGAGGCAGCACAACACTCTTCCCAGTTCTTGGCCACAAACTAGGGCCACTAATAGGATAAAATATATGCTCATATACCCTAGCCATTGTTGACACATGATATGACTCACTCACATATCCCTTAACATCTAATACCTGACAATTCATTGCACTCACAGCATGCACACACGAGATGCCACAAATCTCCTATTTCCTAAATGTACATGACCTAGCATCCAAGTCAACAGCATACTTCTATCCCCACATCCCTTCCACCTGGAATTTCTTATTTCCAACACCTCTAGAAATGAAAGCAACCGACTGCTCTCTCACCTTCTCAACATATTTCTGAACTTTGGGACACAATAAACCATCCCATTTCTTTACCCATCCTCTCTTTAGTTCATGTCTAATTATCAGGTAAGTTCTAATACTTTCAAGCATTCCAAGAATGGGTTTAGATCTATCTTGCAAGATAATTGAATTGAAGTTTTCACAAAGGTTGTTCAACAACATATCACAGTGGATTTTTGTTCTGAAATATGCTCTTGACCAGGGGAGGGATTATAGATTTGCACTAACTAGCTTTGAGCTTTTCTATATTATCAAGAAATTGGAAAGGGTGTGTAGACCTTGGACATCTCCAAAGTTGATCTTTGAGTGCATTTCCTGGAATAAGCTTCTTGAAGTTGTTGTGTAGGTGTCTCACACAGTACCAGTGCTCCACTCTTGGCATCATTCAACAGTTGGTACCAACCCCTGCAAAAAGAAGTATTATGTAAGGTATTCTACACATCCCAAGAAAAATGATAAATGTATGTTTGACATTTTCATAAGAATTTAACCTTTTGTCTATCTATCATAAGTGCCCAGCATTCCTCTTCTACAATTCTCAAGCCTTCAATCATGATTTCCAGAAACCAAGTCCAGGTTTCCTTATTCTCATTCTCTACTATAGTAAGGGCACAGGATATAGTGAGTTGTTTGGGTCTATCCCAACAGCAGTTAAAAGCACTCTAGGGTGAGGACCTCTCAAAGGACAGCCATTTAACCCCAAGAAATTTCTACACCCACTAAAAATCCCTTTTTCAGGGCTCCCAAACACATAAAATTTGTGAAATTTATCATGCCTCTTGCTGTCCAGCTCAATCTTCTAAATGATAGTGTTAATTGGGTCAGCATTCCTGAGCTCTTCAACGTAGTCCCACAATTTAGCATATTGGTCTTTGTATTTGCCTTCTATCATTTCAGTGGCTATCTTCGTGGCCCTATAAACAGTATGGAATGAGATAACGTAATTTAACTCCCTGTCCGCTTTCTCAACAAAGTCTTTAGACTCTATACCCATGCAGCTTCTAAAGTCTTCCACACCTATGCTTGCCTTGAATAGTTTTAATTTTCCAATCTGTGGTCCCTGCCATCTTTGCTGCATAAAAAGTCCATTTACACATCTTGTCCATGCACTCAACGAATATCCTATCACTGTCACTTCTTTTAATCTTAATTAGTTTTCCTAATTTCACTTTATGCTACCTAACAACCTCAGTGATCTCCTCCTTGCTATTGAAAATCAGTCCCAACTTGAAATTTAGATTCTCCATGTCAATGCTAGGTCAGAACCTCTCATTTGTAACTTTCACTCTACTGCCATTATCATCTTCATCCTCAAAATCACTCTGACTTGCAATTTCGTCAGATTCATAATCTTTTTAATCATCATCTATGTGAATGTCTCCTTTAGTAAATAAGTCCACTGTTTGTGCATGCTCCACTGCTTGCTTTCTCTTTTCTGCATACCTGGGGTATTGATCTACATTTTTCTATCCAACTGCTTCATTCTGAAACACTCCAATACTTCTTACATCTTCCTACGAATTTCCTCCTGTGTTATCTCTCCCTTGCCTCCCCAAATTAGACCAAATTCTCCACTCGTCATCACTTTCATCAAAGCTAGATTCACAGAAATAGCTTCCTTCAGATGAGTCATCATGTTCTGTTGGAATGTATTCTTGATCATCTTCACTATTTGTACAAGACAATGTAGGTTCTGCAACACTAATATCTCCTGTCTTTCTTTTAGCCATGCTTACAGGTGCAGTGACTGCTGCACTTGGTTGCTGCAATTCTAATGCGGTGGTCCCTACATTAGCATTATTCTTAGTACATTGATGCTCAAAAGCAACATTTCTCTTGCATACTGCTACTGTATGCTCACATTTCCTTACTGAACTAGGTTCTTCTAAGACAAAAATCTCTGTTTCCCCTTTAGAAGCATCACATTCACACAATATAGACACATTAGACACATCAGTTTCAAATAATATGGTCATCATATATTTCTATCCATGAGCATTCTCCACATAATAAAAGCACTTAGTAACCCCCTCTTATGATCCAACAGATTGCAAACTAGTTCTAAGTCAGCCAAAGAAAATTTATCAACGTGGCAATAATCAACATAATTCACAATCCCACCTATATAGGCCTTCTTCTTTTTCTCATTTTCTAGAAATTTGCCATTATGATAGACTTTAGAGTAAAGTTTCCCAAAGTAGGCACTGTTACAATGAGAAAAACCACAACAGAACGGTGACAACAATGGTCAGATTAAGTACCATTACAGATTCAATATTCAGAGGTTTAACAAAAGAAACCAAGAATAAAAAAACCCATTCTTGTGTAAGTATTCGTACCATTTTGCATTGTGGTTTAGGGACAAATTAGTAAGAATCCAAGTGCAATACTAGTTAATAAATTAGCATTATCAATTCTACCACTATTATAAGGGAATGCCCCATTTACGATTTGGCATGCATTGACATTTCCAGAAAAAACAGTCCCAAACAAGAACATCAAACTTTGAAGGGTCCGATTAAATTACTTATTGTATTTGGGATTCTCCTTGCCTACATCGGTACTCTGAATCTTCATCTCTTTCTGTTCCTTGAGTGAAACTTCAGTGATTCAACCACCGTATGTAGTGACCTGTTATGCTGAACTTTGCTCTGAAGCCGTCTATCACTTAGGAATGCAAGTTTTGGTGTTTACTGGGTAAGCATCCTCTCACTCCAAATTGGGTTAAATTTTGTGCATGGGTCAAATCGATTCAACCCGGTTCTTCATTGAGTTGACCCTTGCAAAAATGGGCAATTGTAGTAATTGACAGAAATATCCCTCATAAACTAAACACATGAGTTGGGCGTGCCTCAAGTTGCCGGATTCTGCTACTTCCTACATAATTTGGCAAACGTAGTTGCGCGAAAAAAGATTGTGAGTATAAAAAGATAGAATAAATGTATTTGGTTAAAACTCAAAAAGCAAAAATTGTTTGTGGATATAAATAGCTGATTTCTCTTCAAAGTACACTAATAATTAATCACGAAAAATTAATTAATTCAATCATTATATTCAAATTTAACTTCAACTTTGAGATTCAGTTTCTAAATTTTAGATTTTAAAAATTAAAAAGTTAAATATTTCAAAATTTGTTCTTTATAATTCAATTTTATCAAGTTGGCCTTAAAAACTGAAGTTATTGTTCCATAAGAAAGTGAGAACAAATAAATCAACTATCGAATAACTGTGAACAATAGCCAGCAAAGAAAGCTGGCCTACAGTCGATTATAATTTGCGGAGAAAAGGGTGGGTTGGGGGGTGACGCCAAAAGTTATGAGAGAAAGCACAGCGTAGAGGAAGTTTCTACTGGAGAAATGAGAAAGAACAAAGAGCTGCAACACAAATATATATGAAATTCTTGATCTTCAAATCGACCTCAGTTTTCCCAATCAGAGTACACCAAATCGGCTTACTCCCGCCAAATTAACTTCCTGAAATCCAAACTTGGACCAACTGGTGAGGAAGTATAAATTTAAGCTTTTGTTACTACACTTTTCTGTCAACTCCAGCGATGATTCAACTATCACATTGTACTCTCCATTGTTCCGTAATTCTTGTACAAATTCATATATGAACTTGTCCTTTGCCTCCTTATGAAGTTGTACCACTTCTCCTAATTTTGTAACTTGATCATCATTAGTTGCTTCGTGCTCTGAAGTGGTGAACCAGATAAGATTACCTGCAGAGGAATCCTGCATGGGAGGAATTGTTCTTCTTCATAAATCTGCCGGTTGAACAAGCATGGACGGCTACCGAACACCGCAGACTACCTTTGTAGCTGCCATTGTGTGCTTCCCGATGAAGCCCGACACTACTTTAACTCTTGTAGGGTTGGATATTCCATCACTTGTGGCTTAGGCCTTTAGGTTGCATATAGCTGCGGCAGAGAAAACAAATCTTCTTCTTCTACTACTTTGCCCTTCTTGGAGCTTTGATCTCTCATATATGATTGAATAAGTCTCTAGAAATGATCTCCTAGCTGAAAAGAGCACCCCTGATTTGTACTTGGGACAAATTGCTTCTTCGGGTTCGGTACGAGAAATGCAGCACAGCGCTTTAGAAAAGCAGCAATGGTGTGAGCAAAATGGCCGCAGATTGCTATCCCGCCAAAAGAAAATATGTTCAATTGAAACGATAGCTGAAGATCTCCAAAGTCATAAAATTTTGTAGACATTCCAAACTTGTGAAGATGCTCAAAGTTTGGATGTCTAAAGATCTCATCCATCCTACAGTTAACTTGTGCTGTCACCACCAATGCTCCTTTGTCGTTGCAATGCACAGTCGATCTATCCTCAACTGTACCAGCGAGGGGATAGTATAGAGTTAACGTCTCTGAGAGGGACATTTTCAGGCGATTTAGCACTTCGGGGGTTGTGAAATTCTGGTCCTTCCGGGAATAGAAGGACATAACCGGTACTGGATTTTCGCCCATGATCTGATTAATCAAGGATCTTTTGAGGACCTTGAAGTGAGCAGGTGTTGGTGAAGATGGCCTAATTACTTTCATTGACAGGATCTCCACATTCAGTCCATATCCTCTTTCCTTAGTTAGCAATGGATGCCTTTTGCAAGATATTCCTTATTGTCATTTGTTGAATAATTAAGTTAACGTTGAAACTTTGTATCATCTCAGGTTGTCTGACTCAAAAAAAAAAAGGCAAAAAAGTATAGTTGTACCCAACTTAGTTTAAGACATTTAGAGTTACACAAGAACACTTATGTAAAAAAATCATAATCTTTTTGTGTTATTTCTGTTGACAATTTTATAAAAATTTTGAATTAACTTATAAAAATAATATAATATTATAATAAAAAATAATAAATACATGTCTAAATAAAAAAAATTATTTTAATAAAAAATATAAAATATTTTAATATAATAAAAAGTCATTAAAAATGAAACTTAAACAGGTATAACTTTATTCATAAAGATCACAAGTTAGGCGAGGAGTAACCTGTACTTCCAGAGGGGTGGCTTTTTGGATGGTCAGACCGTATATCTCTGTCATGTGAATTACTTCATCAGATGGCTTTGCGAGCTCAAAAGAATGTAGCATTCTAGCCAAAGTGAACTGCACCACACAGACGGCAAAAGAAATCCCATGACATATTCTTCTGCCATTGCCAAATGGAATCAGTTCAAAATTCTAATCCCTAACATCCATTTCCCGGTGGTTTCATGGCGCCTTCTCATGGCCTCCCAAACCTAACCACCTTAGCAATGGAACGGCATCAGACACCACAGCTCTGCTAGGCAAATCCATGCATTCTCACAACCTCTTCTGCACTCGGCGACTCTCTTCAGTATCATCAGTGTTGTATCTCTTCCCAAAGAGCATTTGAACAACTATGTTCAGTGTCAGATTCCCCAACCATTCCTTCATCTCGACCAGCACCACATTTGAAGAACTTGTGCTTCTTTGACATGACTGATAGATTTCTTTCAGAGAAGCTTTTACTTTAGATTCTTGAAAGTGTGCATGCATCTGAATCTGATGGTTAGAAAGAAGCTCAGGAACAGCAAGTTTACGAAGTCAGCGCCAGTAATCACCGTAAGGGGCGAAGCCAAACATTGCTTAATTATATCCCATAAGCTCCATAGCTAAGGACTTTGGACGACATGAAAGGGCCTTATCACTATAGTAAAGCACTCATTTGCTGTATGATGGCTACTAACCACTAAAGTTTTATGAACTCCAAGTTGTAGACTGAATATGGGGCCATATTTGTCAGCCATAGCTGAGAAAATAAGGTGAGGTGGCTGAGAGCCAAGTAGAAGATGTAGTTGACCAATAACAGGCCATCTGCCATGAGCTTCTGGCACGGGATCAATGGTTTCTGCGATTCTCCTATTTGGAATTTTTGATTTCCAGAGGAGAGCAAATGTTAGGAAAGCAAAGAATGAAGCAATTGTGAATAGCAGAATGACGTTTGTTAGCTCTAAGGGCAAATCATGTAGTTTTGATAAATGACAAATATTGATGAAGACTAATATGTTTGAATATTGTGTGATAGGATCTGTAAACAAAGAACTATTAAGTCTCATTGCTTTGAAGCAAAAGTTCAAGAACAACTTCAGTTAAGCAAAGTATTTGAAATTTGAAGAATGTTGTTCTAAAGATGATCAAAAGACATTGAAGACTTGAAGTGTAGAGTGCATTTAACTAGTAGGTAAATTTCTATGTAAACTCTACACTTGCATGTCTTGGTTATCATTGAGTGCATAAGAGAGCATAAAAAGAATCTTATGATCTTAAAAGGCTTTGAATGAATCTTTTTATGTAATATGTTAGTAAACTTCATATGTTCTTGTTTTTCAAGCTTATATATGGTTAAATAAGTTTTCTATACATATCAAATGTTTTTCAAACTCATTAAAGTTATATCTCAAATGATTTTACAAAGTTTGAAATTGCTTCCAAAAAATTCGGTCGTCCGAATTTTGTAGCAAAAGTTTGCTACCATTCTTCCAGAGAAATTCAGAAGAAGATTCCGACGCAGCAAAAAAAATTCAGTCGTCCGAATTTTTGGTCTTCAGCATGGTCACTGTTCTTCCGAAAAATTCAGACGAAGATTCGGACGCATCAAAAAAATTCGGTCGTCCGAATTTTTGTTCACAGCATGGTTACTATTCATCCAGAGAAATTCGGACGAAGATTCGGACGCAGCCAAAAAATTCGGTCGTCCGAATTTTCTGAAACTAGCCGTTTCTAGCCGTTTTATGAACGTTTTAACAGATATTCAAATTCTATAAAAGCCATAAACGTGCAATTTTTTGGAACTCTTGAAATCTTGAAAACTCCAAGCATTCAAAAGCATTTAGCAAACATTTCTTAAGCTCTCTTATGTCTTGTGCATTCAATTGATCAATCCAAAGACATCAAAGTGTGAAGGTGCAAATTTGTGTAATATCTACCATCAAGTGGTAACTTCTTTACACTCTCATTTATTATCATATTGTGTAATTCTACTAGCTCTAGCAAGGTTATCTTGATAACATAAAATCCTTTAGATAAGGGTGATCCTTGAAAGTGTGATTCAAGGTTGTTTAAGATATAAAACCATTGTGTTTGGTGAGCCTTGTATTGTAAACATTACTAGAAGAGGTTGTGAGTGTAAAACCATAGTTTGGTGAACCTCTCTAGTAATTTGTAAACCTGAGTAATTAGTAGATTTGTTAAAATCCTTAAGTGTGAGTTTAAGGTAGTGGATGTAGATCTTGAGGATCGAACCACTATAAATTGTTTGAGTTCTCTGCTATTGCTTTCATCATTGTCTTGCTATCAATTATCTCTAATTAGCTTATATAATTTGTTCTTGGTCTAAACACATAAAAGGTTTAAGTTTGCGAAAATTAGCCAAATACATAATTCATCCCCCTCCCCCTCTTAGGTATTTCAAAAAGCATTAGTTGTTATGCGAGTTAATAGTGACGATTAAGAATGATGAGAAAACAAATAATGCCGTCCACTTTGAGTTTGAAAAATAAGATCAAATTGGATAAAAATCCAAAAAACACGGATCAGACGGTGCCAAATTAAAGCTCGCACCAACTCGTTAGTAGATTCGGTACGTGCCAAGTTGGTAGGAGACATTTGGTTGTGGAAAACCATTGTTTAGTACCAAAGAAGCCTTGGCTCGTGGGTTAAGCCAAGGCAGCGAACATCGGTTGGGTTGGTCTGGAAGAACGGTAGTTGTGGGTAGCTAAGTGTTGTTTCCAGTTTTCAATTCATCCTCATCCTTTAGCTAAGGTGAGCCCTAGTTGGTTGGGGTGTAACCAACTTGTGTTAGCCCTAAGGGCAAATCATGTAGTTTTGATTAATGACAAATATTGATGAGGACTAATATGCATGTCATTTGTGTGATAGGATTGTTTGATTAAGAAGTATGAAGTCTCATTGCCTTGAAGCTAAAATGCAAGAACAACTCCAATATGTCAAAGTGATTGAAGATTGAAGACATGAAGTGTAGGTGACATGTGGTTAATAGGTAAATATTGTAAACCCTACACTCTTAAGTCTTGGAATCTATGAGTTGCAATTGAGAGCACAAAACTTGATTTAAATGGTTTCAATGGTTTTGATCTTACCTAAATTATCAAGTTTTCATAAATGGTTTTTGCACATAAAAGATCTTTAATGACTTATCTTTAAGGCTAGAATGTTTTTCAACTTGTTTGAATTGATTTAAACATGTTTTGACAAAGTTTGAAAAATTCGGATGCAAATTCGGTCATCCGAAATTTTTCTGCACTGTGAACAGTAACACTATTCACGTGAACAGTGACTACTGTTCACATGAACAGTACCTACTATTCTTCCAGAGAAATTTGGAAGAAAATTCGGACGCATGCAGAAAAATTCGGTCGTCCGAATTTTGTGAATAGTGTATGAACAGTGACTGGAAAATTCGGACGAAAATTCGGACGAAGCTGGAAAATTCGGACGACCGAATTTTTGTGACCGGTGCATGAACAGTGCATGAACAGTACCACTATTCAAATGAACAGTGCATGAACAGTACAACTATTCACATGAACAGTATTTTCTGAAACTAGCCGTTACTAGCCGTTTTATGGCTGTTTAAACTGATTTTTGAATTCTACAAAAGCCATAAACTCCAGATTTTTTAGTAGGACTTTGAACTTAACAAATCTTACATTATCCAACTTGTTTTACATCAAATTGAATTGAAAAGCTCTCAAATTGCCTTGTGCTCAAAGGTGTACATTCAAGATTCCAAAGGCAAAGTGTAAAGGTGCAACATTGTGTAAAAATCTACCTACAAGTGGTAACATCTACACATTCTTATCTCCTTATTAAATTGTGTTATTTTCTACTAGCTCATTTGCAAGGTTATCTTGTGACATAAAACCCTTTTGTGTTAGGGTGAGCCATAGACTAGATTAATCAAGGTTGTAGTGTAAAACCCGTGTGAGGGTAAGCCTTGGATTAGATTAGTCTTGAGGTTGTCTTTAGATATAAAACCCTTGTGGAAGGGTGAACCTTGTTTGTATAATTACTAGAAGAGGTTGTGAGTGTAAAACCATAGTGTGGTTAGCCTCTTATGTAATTGTTGAACTTGAGCTTATAGTGGATTGGTTGAAATCCTTGAGTGTGGACTCAAGGTAGTGGATGTAGATCTTGGAGAGATCGAACCACTATAAATCGTGTGTTCATTTTCTTATAGCTTTATTTATTTACATGATCATGTTATTATTACTTATTGATTGTTGTTGATTGATTGGTTGTAGTTTGATGATATTATCTTAACCATCACATCACATATAAACTTGAAGCTTGTGGAATTAAAGAAGAGCTTTTATTAAGGCAAAGGATTTGTAAAAAGGGAAAAGATTTCGACAATTAGCCTAAGACCTAATTCACCCCCCCTCTTAGGTCTTACAATTGGTATCAGAGCAAGGTCTTCTTGTTAAGGTCTAACAACCTAGAAGTAAAGATCATATGGCTAGTTTATCAAATTTGCCTTATACGGAAGGTTCCTCCACTACTAGACCTCCATTGTTTGATGGTTCTAATTATATTTTTTGGAAGTCTAGGATTGAGATATACATTTGTTCTATTAACTATGAATTGTGGAATATTATTGAGAAAGGTCCCTATGTGCCATTGAGATTGAAAGCCGATGGAGTTATAAGGGAACCAAAGCCTATGGAGGACTATGATGAGAGCGATTCAAGAAAGATGACATTAAACTACCAAGCAATGAACATTCTTTGTTGTGCGTTGGTCATCAATGAATACAATAGAGTGATGGAATGTGATTCCGCTCATGAAATGTGGAAACTACTTCAAATCACTCATGAAGAAGAAAGAGCAAATGTGTGCTTCATGGCAATAAATGATGAGGTACAATCCACTCCTTCTACCTCTACTTATTGTGATGATGATGTTGATATTGTAGATGATCCTAGTGAACTACTTGTTGAATTGTATGAAGAATTAAAAAGGGTTTCAAAAAGGAATAAGGAAATGAAAACCAAAATTAATGATTTATTGAATGAAAATTCAAAATTATTTTGTGAAAATAAAAAGCTTCTTGATTCTATTGAATGCTTGAATATTGAAAAAAGAAGTTTTGAATGTTTCTCTACATAACATATCTCTTGAAAATAAATCTCTTTGTACAAAAGTTTCTTCTCTTGAAAAAAATGCTTAGTGATCATGAAATCTTGAAAAAGAAAGTTGATGATCTTACATTATGTGTTGAAGAATTTACAAATGGAAGAGACAATCTTGACAAACTAATTGGACCTCAAAGATTTTCTCTTGTTAAAAATGGTCTTGGTTACAATTATGTCAATAATGTGCCTAAATATAACAACTTCTTTGTTAGAGCTACTTCTACTTCCATGCATCATACTTGTTGTACTTATTGTGGAAAACATGGACATAAAGTCACCAAATGCTATGTTAAAAGAAAAGTAGAGAATGGTGTAAAAACCATTTGGAGAGTTAAGCAAACTATTACTAACCCCCATGGACCCAAGAAAGTATGGGTACCAAAGGATACTTCCTCTCCTTTATTGCAGGAACATTTTAATTCAAACTCAAGCACCACTAAGCGGTACATTGATGATGTTGGCTTAAAGAATAAAGGAAAGCACAACATTCATAAGCAAGGTCAAAGCAACCTATGAAGGATTTGTTTTTTGAGACAAGAAGAAAGGAAGAATTCTTGGAGTAACAAATGTTGGTAAAGGTTCCTCTCTTCTTTTTAAACAAATGTTGCTTATTGCTTATTTGTACTATAACTTGCTTATCATTATCCAATTGTGTGACAATGAATAAGAAGTTAAATGCCAACATGCAAAGTTTCATTTGAGAATCCCTTTTGTTAAGATTTGAAAATTTGCCAACCATGACTTGTAAATTGTTTCTCTAAAGTTGATTAGGTAACATTGATGATATGAGATTGAATTCATGGTTTATATGTTCTTGAAATTGATTATATGTCATCATGAAATGATTAAAATATCTATGAGTGAATATCTATGCATTTGCTTGGTTAAAAACATCTTTATGAAACCTTACAAAATATTCGGACTTGAAGACCATAAGTTCGGTCGTCCGAATTTGTATGACAAAATGATATTTTGTGATTTTGGTCAATTACTCACAAAATGTTTCAATGTGTGTTTTATCTAAATAATCATGAATGTATTGTGGCTTATGATAATGGATTTTCTTGGCATAGAAGATTTGGTCACGTGAACATGGATTTGTTGAACAAACCTTCCTATCAAGGTTTAGTTAGAGGATTGCTAAAAATGTGTTTTGAGAAAATTGTTTTTGAGATACTTGTCCATATGGAAAACAAACAAAAGAATCTTTCAAACACATGAAAATTCATTTAGACCTCAAAACATCTTGAGCATGTTCATATGGATTGATTTGGACTTATAAGGAACTCTAGTATTGATGACTTGAAGTATGCTTTACTAGTAGTTGATGATTTCTCAATATTCACTTTAGCATTCTTCTTTGCTCAAAAAGATGAAGTGTTTCATAAGTTTGAAAAACTACTGAAAAAGGTTCAAACCTCCCTTGAGTGCAATTGATTTCTATTACAAGTGTCAATGGGAGAATTTTACAACAAAGTCTTTACAAAATTTACTTTGAAAATTGAATTTCATATAATTGTTTCAACTGCAAAAACTTCACAATAAAATGGTGTTATTGAAAAGAAAATTTGAACTTTGTAAAAATTGGCTAGGTCCATGCTTTGTGAAAATTCTTCTTCAAAAATATTTCCGGTCTAAAGTCATAAACATCACATGCTATGATAAATAGAATTCTCTCAAGATCATTTTGAAGAAAAACGTCTTTTGAATTATCTTTTATAGAACAACTCAAATTGCATAGTTTAAAATGATTGGTTAATGTCTTATCTTAAAGACTTGTGACAACTTACTTAAATTTGGTAGAAAAATGGATATTGATATATCTCTTAGCTATTATTCTTACAAAAAGGCCTATAGAGTTTATAATGAAAAGAACCTTATATGATGAGGAAACCATTCATGTTTATTTTGATGAATCTTACATTCACTTGGGAAAGAAAAGATGAAGATGATGTAGGTACATCTATGAATGACAATCAAACCCATCTTCAAGCACCAACTTTGGAGAATCATACCAATGAGGAAGAAATGATTCAAGATGACCAACCTAGTGGTGACCAAGAGCTCCCAAAGAACTTAAAATATCCAAGAGGCCACCCTAAGGAGCAAATCTTTGGTGATATCTTCCAAGGAGTAAAAATAAGGCGGTATTTTATCAATAACTTTATTCTCTTATTGCATATGAGCCTAAAAGTATTGATGATGCCTTGTGTGATGATTTTTGGATTATTGCTATGCAAGAGGAATTAAATAAGTTTGGATACAAAATTTTGGATATTCCTAAATCTCATGATCATTCCATTATTGGAACTAAATGATTTTTAGAAATAAACTTATTGAATCCGTAGAAGTTGTTAGAAACAAGGTTAGACTTGTTGCCTAAGGATTCAATCAAGAAGAGGGAATTAATTATGATGAAACTCTTGTTCCGAATGCTTTTGACTTGTACTTGCTTTAAGTTATTTCAAAATGGTTTTATTGAGGAAGTGGTTTATGTGGAACAATCACCCGGTTTTGCTCATGAAAAGTTTCCTAATCATATTTTCAAACTATACTAAGTTTTGAATGGTTTAAAACCAGCTTTTACAATTTAGTGTGAAAGGTTGAGTAGTTTTCTTCTTTCAAAAGAATTTTCAAGAGGAAAGGTTGACAGTACTATTTTCATAAAAACCTCTTGTAACAATGATCTATAAGTTGTCCAAATATATGATACAATTTTTGATGCTTTTAATACTACACTTTGTGATGTGTTTACCAAGTTGATGCAAAGTAAATTTGAAATGAGCATGATAGGAAAACTCAATTTCTTTCTTGGCCTACAAATCAAGCAAACCAAGGATGTCACTTTCATGTATTAAGTTAAGGTATAGGCACTTCCATAAGTTTATCAACTATGCTTGACAAGAATAAAAAAGGTGTCATAGGAGCAGATCAACTATATTTGACAGCAAGTAGAGCCAATATTATATTTGTCATGTGCTTGTGTTCTAGATTTCATCTTGTCCTAAGAGTCTCATTTGATTGTTGTAAACACATTCTCTATTACCTTATTGATACTCTAAGTGATTATGGTCTATATTTCAAATGTGTGGCTTTGTTATGTGATAACACTAATGCAATAAATTTGTCCATCATACTATTCAACAAACTAGGACAAAGCATATAGAGATCAAACTTCATTTCATTAGAGATCACTCTACTAAGGGTAATACTTGTTTAAAGCATGTTTGCATTAACGAACAAATTAATGATATCGTTACTAAGTCATTGGCCGAAGAAAGGTTTGACCAATCTTAGAAGAAGCTTAGGGATTTCAAAATTCAATAACTAATGAGTATATTCAAGTGTGTAGCTCCAGGTGAGGACACTAAAGCCAAGCATGGGAAAAGGAAAGGGAAAAGCCAAAGAAAAAGATAGATGACCAGTGATCATGAACCAAGGAAGGTTCATGTTCCTCAAAACATGTCATGGCTGGATAGATTTGTCACATGGAAGGCTGCTACTGAATTTGATGATTGGACAAAAAGAAACCATAAGAAAAATCTCAGCTACAATGCGGATG
Organism: Rauvolfia tetraphylla; assembly: GCA_030512225.1. Taxonomy (NCBI): domain Eukaryota; kingdom Viridiplantae; phylum Streptophyta; class Magnoliopsida; order Gentianales; family Apocynaceae; genus Rauvolfia; species Rauvolfia tetraphylla. The sequence continues at coordinate 3,237,530 of JAJQKT010000053.1, forward strand.
TCATCAAACTATCAAAAATGGGTAATATACTCTCATTTTTAAATGATGTGAGCTGAACTAGTTTGCTTGTGTTTGATGAATGCTATTATCTTCCTTAGTTTATGATGTTTATGCAAATATTAAGGAAGAAAGAGTTGAGCTAGTTGGTAATAAAGCTATTTAGTAGTATTCTTCAAAAATATCACAAGTTGATTTTTGAGATTGATAATGCATTGCTCAATAGAATTTGTGATGTTGAGGATGTTGGGTTTAGGCATTATTCTTCTGGGGACATTGTTTTATAAGTGAGTTATACTCACAATATAAATGATAGAAGCCTCAAGACTAGAAAGGAGAGAGAGATAACAGCTTTTTTTTTATGCTAGTGAAAGAATTTTGCATCACATGTTTAATACCTTGATTATTGCATACTTTGGGAACAAATCTTATGTTGATAATATGTATGTTGTAATTATGCTAGCCATGCATAAGAAAAGAAAAATGAATTTTGGATATATATTGCTAAAGAATATAATGGAGTAAGAAGAACAAAAATAAAATAAAATTATTCCTGGAAACAAAGTAAACTTGGATAAACTCTCCAATATTGATAATGTTCTATCTCTATTTGATAATATTGATTGGACCAATTTACTAGTAATTGATGAAGAATTTTATACTGCCCTTACATATGAGCTTTATGCAAATCTTAAAGAAGAAAGAATTGAACATTAGGGGGATAATGTAGTTTAATGGTATTCCTCTAGAGTATATCAAGTGGATTTTGAGTTCAATGATGCCTTAGTGAACAGAATTTTGTGGGGTAGATGATAATGAGGCAAGGTATTACTCATTGGGATAACATTGCTTATTCATGAATTGTTCACAAATGAAAGATTTGAAGAGGATTTCACAAATGGTAGACAATTTAGGTCATTTAGGGAAGAGAAAATCCTTGCTAGAGAAAGGAAAATATATAAAAAAAAGGGAAGCATGAGTCACCAAGTGAGGGGGAGCAAATCCCTATAAAAAAAAAAAGAAAGACTATTTGAAGAGGTATTCTCCATTGAAGGTGATAATCTCACTAGAAGTAACACCATAGTTGCCAAGGTGTTTTAAGAGGCATTGAACAACTATGTAAATTCTTCGAGTCTTTTGCTCTTGATAATTCTTGGCAAATTTGATGGTTTAGAAGCTAGAGTCAAGAATATGGAAGAAGACTTGAGAAAGATTTCTCAAGTGGTTTTAAATGGTGCAAGTTCCTATAAAGCCCAAGAGAACAAGCAAGAAGAAGGAGATGAATGAAGTTTAACAAAGTCAAATCACAAATCCATCACCAATATCCTTCAACCAAGCGAGCAAGAAAATGTGGTTCAAAGAAAGAAGATCCAAGATCCTCTTGATTGGTAGCTTTCCAAAGCAGAATTACACAAGCAAGGAGTCAACAAATGAAGGACCCTATCATATAGATCAAGGGAGATATGGCCATCATAACAAACAAATTTGGAAGTGAAGACCACGAAGCGCATCCAAGACTAAGCCTTTCTATCCCTAAACTCTATTTTGTTGCTTATTTTATTTTATGCCTTAATGCACATGTTATGATTTAACATTGAAATATACTTGTGCCTTTCTAGTCATTATAGTGCTTTGAAGCTCAATATGTGAAATCTTTGTGATAAGAGCTTCTTTGTTTCACTTTTGTTGTCCAAGTACTTTCACCCCAAGTTTAATTGCTGAAAAAAAAAGGGAGAGAAGAAGTTGATTTATTATTGTTGAGATGCTACATAATGATTATTGCTGTTAGGATGATAATTATTTGACTAGAACTATACTGTTAATGAGAGTTGATCAATATACTGCTTATATGTGATACATGTTGTCTCATTTTCATTAACCCCATCTTTGAATGATGACAAAAGGGGGAGAAGAAATGGGATGACAGGATGACAAAATGTGTGAAAATATGAAATAGCAGTGGAATTCCTCATGCATGAATAGAAAATGTGTGAATTTTCTGAAAATACATGCATATGTCAAAGGGGAGAAAGAATGATGGCTGCAATATGCTATGTAATGTGAATGTGCTTGCTGTAAATGTGCTATGTGCTATGTGTTATAGGTTAAAATGTAAAATGAATGTGTACTGTGAAAATATTTGGCTGCATTTGAAATTTAAATTGAATATGTTATACTATGTGAGGTTTTGAGATTTTGAATATGGTTAAGTTAAGATTTTGAAATCTTGATACTAGTTCTTGACTTAACTTATGATTTTAGTTTACCTCATAAAAACAATTGAATGCTTGAGTTTTGTGGTTTTGCAAAGCTAAAGAGTGCTATTGTGGCTATACATATTTGAGTACTTCTATAGTTCATTTAAGAATGCAAAATCACCTTTTCAAACTTGCTATCAAAAGTTTGGACTTGAAGTTCGGATGCAAACCAAAAGTTCGGATGCATCCAAACTTTCTTGCCAAAAATGTTTTTCTATTGTTCAAATTGTTTGAAAACTATCTTAATCCTTCCTATCATATTTGAACAATCTTAGAAAAGCTTATTTTTCAAAAATAGAAGTTGTTATCTCACATATTTTACATTTCGGATTTGAAATCTTAAAATTCGGATGCATCCATATTTTGTTGCCAAAATGTGCTCTTTTGTTGTTCAAATTGATTCAAATATGTTTTAATCTCTTCCATTATGTTTGAACAACCTTAGGAACACTTTATTTCCCTTTAAACATTCATTATATTGAATTTATTGCAGTTTGGACTTAGGATTTAAAAAATTCGGATGCAAGGTTTAAAAATTCGGATGCATGTTCTGAAATTCGGATGCATGCATCTTTTGTTGCCAAAATGTGCTCTATTGTTGTTCAAATTGATTCAAACTTGTTTTAATCTCTTCCACTATGTTTGAACAACCTTAGGAAAGCTTATTTTCAAAAATTGAAGCTTTCATTTCACTTATTTTACAATTCGGACTTGATATGTCAAAATTCGGGTGCATAGCATCTCAAGTCCAAACTTGTTGAAAAATGAGCACAATCTAAGGGGGAGCAATATTAATCTTTTCTGACCTTTAATACCTCTCTTAGAAGTTGTCGTAATGATTAAATGCTATATCTTCTATCCTAGTTGTTGGAAGGAAGGAGGCAAATGGAGGTTGGTTGGGTCATAGGTTCATATTGAGCCTTTTGCATGTCAATATGCTAAATTGGTTATTATCCATTATTGACATTAATGCTTCTTTGTACTACATTGTTTAAATCCATCACATTTTGCATCAAAGTTTGTCATCATCAAAAAGGGGGAGATTGTTAGCCCTAAGGGCAAATCATGTAGTTTTGATTAATGACAAATATTGATGAGGACTAATATGCATGTCATTTGTGTGATAGGATTGTTTGATTAAGAAGTATGAAGTCTCATTGCCTTGAAGCTAAAATGCAAGAACAACTCCAATATGTCAAAGTGATTGAAGATTGAAGACATGAAGTGTAGGTGACATGTGGTTAATAGGTAAATATTGTAAACCCTACACTCTTAAGTCTTGGAATCTATGAGTTGCAATTGAGAGCACAAAACTTGATTTAAATGGTTTCAATGGTTTTGATCTTACCTAAATTATCAAGTTTTCATAAATGGTTTTTGCACATAAAAGATCTTTAATGACTTATCTTTAAGGCTAGAATGTTTTTCAACTTGTTTGAATTGATTTAAACATGTTTTGACAAAGTTTGAAAAATTCGGATGCAAATTCGGTCATCCGAAATTTTTCTGCACTGTGAACAGTAACACTACTCACGTGAACAGTGACTACTGTTCACATGAACAGTACCTACTATTCTTCCAGAGAAATTTGGAAGAAAATTCGGACGCATGCAGAAAAATTCGGTCGTCCAAATTTTGTGAATAGTGTATGAACAGTGACTACTGTTCACATGAACAGTGCCGACTGTTTTTTCAGAGAAATTCGGACGAAAATTCGGACGAAGCTGGAAAATTCGGTCGTCCGAATTTTTGTGACCGGTGCATAAACAGTGCATGAACAGTACCACTATTCAAATGAACAGTGCATGAACAGTACAACTATTCACATGAACAGTATTTTCTGAAACTAGCCGTTACTAGCCGTTTTATGGCTGTTTAAACTGATTTTTGAATTCTACAAAAGCCATAAACTCCAGATTTTTTAGTAGGACTTTGAACTTAACAAATCTTACATTATCCAACTTGTTTTACATCAAATTGAATTGAAAAGCTCTCAAATTGCCTTGTGCTCAAAGGTGTACATTCAAGATTCCAAAGGCAAAGTGTAAAGGTGCAACATTGTGTAAAAATCTACCTACAAGTGGTAACATCTACACATTCTTATCTCCTTATTAAATTGTGTTATTTTCTACTAGCTCATTTGCAAGGTTATCTTGTGACATAAAACCCTTTTGTGTTAGGGTGAGCCATAGACTAGATTAATCAAGGTTGTAGTGTAAAACCCGTGTGAGGGTAAGCCTTGGATTAGATTAGTCTTGAGGTTGTCTTTAGATATAAAACCCTTGTGGAAGGGTGAACCTTGTTTGTATAATTACTAGAAGAGGTTGTGAGTGTAAAACCATAGTGTGGTTAGCCTCTTATGTAATTGTTGAACTTGAGCTTATAGTGGATTGGTTGAAATCCTTGAGTGTGGACTCAAGGTAGTGGATGTAGATCTTGGAGAGATCGAACCACTATAAATCGTGTGTTCATTTTCTTATAGCTTTATTTATTTACATGATCATGTTATTATTACTTATTGATTGTTGTTGATTGATTGGTTGTAGTTTGATGATATTATCTTAACCATCACATCACATATAAACTTGAAGCTTGTGGAATTAAAGAAGAGCTTTTATTAAGGCAAAGAATTTGTAAAAAGGGAAAAGATTTCGACAATTAGCCTAAGACCTAATTCACCCCCCCTCTTAGGTCTTACAACTTGTTTCTTTTCCTATTAAATATTATATTCTTTACTAAATAGACATACATAGTTGAGTGTAGAAACTAAGTCTATCAACCCCATTGTGAGGCTTATACTTGTGTTCTACGGTGTTAATGCAAGATTGGGAAATTTGCCTGCAAACATTGCGTTCTTATTGTTTTCTTGCTGGTTTTCTATTTTCCTTTGCGAATTCACTCAAACCAAGTATGACTAAGGCTGACTAACCTCTTTGGTCGGTGCCGTTACGAGACTAATATGCATGGTTCGAATTAGTCTTGTGACAATTTTGGTATCAAAGCCCAGTTTCCATTTTTGGTGTGTCTATGGAAGGAACAACCTTCTCACGCACCGTGCCCACGGACCCGAGCGCGCAACTCATGGGCCTGGCAGTACCCATAGCCAATAACTTGGCAACCGTTCCCGTTATGCCAAAATGGATATCCCAAGTTAACAGTGGGTATTTAGGCCCATGCTAATATACAGAACACTTTACTAACAGTTATCCCATGTGGGATTGGGGCATCACATACACCCCCTTAAAGCCCAGCGTCCTTGCTAAGCACCTCAGGACAGAATCCAGAACAAAATTAGTGTTAAGCGCCCAGAACTCATGCGGGCCCGAGCGCGCAAATCATGGGCCTGGCGGCACCCACGGCCAACTATTTGGCAAGTGTTCTCGCTATGCCAAAATGGATATCCCAAGTTAACAGTGGTTACTTAGGCTCATGCTAATATACAGAGCACTTTACTAACAGTTATCCTATGTTGGATTGGGGCATTACATACACCTCCCCTTAAGGCCCTAGCATCCTTGGTAGGCACCTCAGGAAAGTATTCAAAACAGAATTAGCGCTAGGCACCCAGAACAGAATCATTGGCCAAGGACCAAACCGCTCTGATACCATAATGTCACGTCTTGTGCCCGCGGACCCAAGCGCCGACTCATGGGCCTGGCAGCACCCACGGCCAACTACTTGGTGACCGTCCTCACTTTGCCAAAATGGATATCCCAAGTTAACAGTGGGTAATTAGACCCATGCTAGTATACAGAGCACTTCACTAACAGTTATCCCATGTGGGATTGGGACATTACAATCCTGCCTCTGAAAACTCGTGCTTCAACGGCTGCCCCTGACCAGTGCACTATCTAGGAATGTTTAGGGTTTTTGGAAGACTATGTGGGGGCACCTGATCGTGATGACGTTCTTTCTTGGACTGTGCAGATGGGCCAAATCCATAAGTTCCTTGAGGCTATTCGGAAACAGTTTGAGGACATTCAAAATGGCTTGGACCCAAAAAACAACGAGTTGGTTGAGGATCTGAGCCTACTCACCGATCAGATGAATGAGATTAAGTGTGACGTTGTGATGCTAAAGCAATTAATGACCAACGGCCAGTGGCAGACAGGCATGAGCAGTGCTACCAGCAGTCTCTTGGTGCAGAAAATCAAAGTTCCCAATCCAATCCCATTGGTGGTACTCGAAGTGTAAAAGAACTTAAAATTTTCCTTTAGGAAATGGAGCAGTACTTTTTAGGTTGTTCCAAAAGTTGAGAAGGTGTCCACAACTAACATGTATTTGGTCGGGATGAAAAGTTGTGTTGGCTTACTCTATTCTTAGAGTGTTTGGGTCGGCCTAAGGTGGAAACATGAGAGTCCTTAAAGGAAAAGTTGCAAAAGTAATTCCTACCCTAACAATACTTCATGGCTGGCTAGGGAGTTCCTTCGACTTTAAAGTTCCTGCAATTGTCAACTCTCGTGCTGTTGACCGAAGGAAGTCCTTCAGGAAGGATAGATGGAAGGTAAAACTGAAAAGCTTAAACAGAAAATGATAGCCCCCGTCTAGTGAATGTGAATCCAAAAATGTGCATCCAAAGGCATGGGATGGCTGTTACATTTGCAATGGACCTCATGTTGTTAGAAAATGTCCAAACAGTGCACAAGTGGTGAGTGGCTTGCCAGCCAGCAAGCGCGGTTCTAGTGCTCTTGCTAGCTGTAGTGGATATGGTGTGGCTTACAGGTCCCAAGTTCATGTCAATCCTTTGCAATTGCTGAATACATAACCACCAGACCAGATCTTCCTAAATGTCAAGGTTTGTTGTATATTAAGGTCCTTATGAATGGGGTTGAGATGCAACCAATGGTTGATCCCATAACTTTGTGGTAGAAGATGGTGCCTAAGATGTTCCTAAATTTGGCAGAAGGATGAAAGCTGTTAATTCTGAGGCTAGTTCTATGAAATGTGCAACAGATGTGTCCCTAGTTGTCAAAACATAGGAAGGTAAGTGCAATCTTACGGTAGTCTTTTTAGATAATTTTGATGTCATTTTGGGGATGGACTTTCTCCTTACTGCCAAAGTTTCTATAATTCTTCATTTGAGTGGGATTCTCATGGAGATGAGAACAATCCCAGCTTTGTGTCGGGTGACTTCATTAACCAGGCTGAGAGATCAAATGGGAAAAATGGGTTGCCATTAGCTATGCAACTCAAGAACGACTTAAGATGAGACAAGACAACCTTTCTTCCTGCCTTGTTGGGTTGGTACAATCGTCTAAAACTCCCTATGGTTCCTTCGAACTATTCCAGAAAAAGGCCGATGGCTCATTGCGATTTTGTGTTAAACAAGCTGAAGGTGAAAAACAAGTATCCCATCCCTAATGGCGCAGACTTGTTTGATCGGTTTGCTAAAGCCAGATACTTCACTAAAATTGACCTTCGATCGAGCTATTGCCAACTGCGGATTGCTGAGAGAGATGAGGCCAATATGGCAGTGGTGACACGATATGGTTCTTTCAAGTTCTTGATAATGCCCTTTGGATTGACAAACGCCCCTGCTACTTTCTGTAATCTTATGAATAATGTACTCTATGAGTATTTAGATAAATGTGTTGTTGTATATCTTGATGACATTGTTGTCTATAGTGTCTCCTTAATGGAACACTTGTTGCATTTGAAGCTTGTATTCCAGTGGCTTAGAGAGAACAAGCTCTATGTAAAGGAGAAATGCGAGTTTTGTGGAGAAAAAATCACATTCCTTAGCCATGTGGTCCACCATGATAGGACCCTGATGGACAAGAGAAAAGTTGAAGCAATTGTGGACTGGTCGGCTCATACTAAAGTTGCAGAATTGAGATCATTTTTTGTTTGGCTAAAGTTGATTCATCATAGGTTACTCCAAGATAGTGGCCCATTAAATGGATTTGCTTAAAAAGAACCAAAGATGGGATTGGAATGAGCATTGTGAGGCAGCGTTCCAGTTGTTAAAAGAAGTTGTGGCTTCAGAACTGATCCTTGGCTTGCCAGACTTCAGCCACCTATTTGAGGTGCATAATGATGCTTTTGAGGGTGCAATTGGTAGGGTGCTGGTGCAAAACAAGCATCCCATTGCCTTCGAAAGTCGGAAGCCAAATGATTGTGAGCAAAAGTATAGTTCCCTATGAGAAAGAGATGACAGCTATTGATCATTGCTTGCAGATTTGGAAACATTACTTAGTGAGAACAAGATTTCTAGTGGTGACGGATAATGTGGCAAACACTTACTTTAAGACCCAAAAGAAATTGTCCCCAAACCAGGTTTGTTGGCAATAGTTCTTGGCTGAGTTCGATTTTGATTTGATACATTGGGAGGGCAGAGAAAATTTGGTTGCCGACGCACTTAGCCATAAAGGTGTAGACTAGCACATTGCTTCTTTGTCTATCCTCGAGAAGGATTTTCTAGCCAAAGTGAAAATAGAGGCTTTGAATGATTCTACCTACCAGCGATTGTTGAAACAAGTCGCAGATGGTTCCATGTGACGATACTGGGTGGAAGATGGTCTTCTACAGAACCGAGTCTATGTACTGGCTAGAAAGTTAAGGCTTTAACTCCTAAAGGAGACTCTTGATACCTAGTGGGTTGGGGATTCAGGTGTGGAATAAATGCATTCTTTGTTGTCCCGAAAATATTATTGACCTAGAATGGTAGACGATGTGAAGTCTACGTTAACACATGTCTTGTATGCCAAAAAGACAAGTTGGAAAGGAAAAGAGAGGCGGGGTTACTGCAGACCTTTCCTGTTCTGGATGGACTACGACAATTAGTTTTCATGGACTTGATCTCTGGCTTACCTTTGGTGAATGGGGTAGTGTCCATCTTTGTTTTCGTTGATTGGTTCTCGAAGTAGGTCGTTTACATGCCTGCCCCAAAGACATGTATTGCTAATATTGCTGCCAAACTGTTCTTCTGAAATGTGGTAAAACCTTTCGACTTGCCATTGGATATTGTGAGTGATCGAGACACAAGGTTCACTAGTCGTTTCTGGATCACACTGTTTGGGTTCCTTGGAATAGAATTGAAATTTTACACTATAGCGTATCCCCAAACCAATGGCAGATGGAACAGATCAATGCATTGTCAGAGGACTATTTGTTGCACTTTGTGACTTTAAGCCAGAAGAATTGGGTGGATTTACTTGATGTCGCTCAAATAAGTTACAACTTACATTATTTTTCCTCCATAGAGATGAGCCACTGTGAGTTAGATTATGGACAGCAGCCAATGACACAGCACGACTTTGCGCCAGGCAGACCTACACTAAATGTCCAGCTGTCTAAATGTCCAGTTGTCTACTGGTTCTCCAAAGCCAAGCACGAGATGGTCAATGAAGCACATGACAACTTGGCCCTTGCATAGATGGTCAAGTGATACTGAAGCTGACCCCTCAAATCTTGAAGAAGGTGAGCAGGAAAATGGTGCATCGTTGGTTGATCCCTAAGTATGACAATCACTTTGAGGTTGTGAAGAATGTGGGACGAGTGGCCTATCAGCTAAAGCTACCTAGCCATTTGAAGGTTCATCCAACATTTCATGTGAGCTTCTTGAAGCCCTTCAACCAATACGAGCTTGATGAAGGTAGAAACAAAAATTGACGTGTCTCTCCAATCTTACGAAAATAGTTCGAAAAGGATGTTCTAAGAGTGTTGGATCCTCAAACTGAAGGACAAAGCAAGAAGAACAAGAGGACATTTTTCTTAATACATTAGAAGGGTGAAGCAGAGGTAGATGCTACTTGGGAATGTGATGTGACTTTGTCGCAGCTCAAGAATCTTATTAAGGCCTATTTGGCTGAGAAACATACTCCCCAGTCGATGAGGGCGTCGACTTCTTCAAATGGGGGCAATTTGTTAGGACATACTCTAGTCAACCTCGTTCGACTCAATTTTGGTGCGGGCATCAACATGTTTATCTCACACTTATGCGTTAGCAGATTCGGCACGGTCAAGTTGGAAGGAAACATTTGATTGTGTGAAACTATGGGTTAGCACCAGAAAAGCCTTTGCTCATTTGATTGGCCTGGACAAATGACAATTGCGAGTAGTAAAGTGTGGTTGCCAATTTTCAATTTGTCCTCATCCTTTGGCTGAGGTAGTGTTCCCTAATTGGTTGGGGGTGTAACCAACTCATTTCTTTCCCTGTTAAATATTATATTATTTGCTGAACAGACATAGTTGAGCTTGGACACTAAGTCTGCCAGTCCCATTGTGAGAGTTGTCCTTGTGTTCTATGGTGTTAATACTAGTTGGACAATTTATCTATAAATTGTGCGTTCTTACTGTGTTATTGCTGGTTTTTATTTTCCTTTGTGAATTCACTCAAAATAAGTGTGACTAAGGTTAACTAACCTCTTTGGTTGGTGCCAGTAAGACACTAATGTGCATGATTTGAATTACTCTTATGATAGCAGGCATGGTGGTAATTGCCCAGGTAAAAGGGTACTGCTATATATACTATTTAACTTTTAGATTTCTAAAAGTTTCTCTCAAGCCTTCAAAGCACCTAAACTCAGATCTTTTAAAAACTGTTTCGTATTTGCACGAAAGAAGATTAGTTCATCAAACTATATCAAATTTTACATTTGTATACATATAAACATCTTCAAAATCAGCCTTAAAATTGCCATTTTGAAGAAAAACCAATCTGCATGCTCAAGTAGTGCGCAATTTTCTTATTTCTTTTTTTAGATGCCGTATTCAATTTATGTGTTTAATTTAATTTCACGTATAAAGAGTCTAATTTACTGTAATTAGTTGGAAGTTGATCGTCGGCAAAAATATAACTATGTCAAGCATTGTTTCTAATAATAAATGGATATGTTGTAGGATACTTATTAATTAGATATATCGTAAATTGATATATTGTGGCATTTTTTTAATTTAGAAAACTAAATGTCGAATTTCAGTTTAATTTTTTTTGCAAGTTTTATTTTTAATTTAGATTAAATTTAAAATTTTTGTAAGTTATTTTTTTATTAAATGTCGTGTGTTGTTTATTAATTTGATATATCATTATTTTACATGTACTTTTATTTGGATTATAGTGTTTTATTATTATGGTATTATTGTGATATTATTAATTACTATTATCTTTAATTATTATGGTATTAATAATATAAAATTTAAACTTTTTAGGTTAAAAGTCAAGTTCTTTGTAAGATTTTTAATTTAAAAAACTAAATGTCGTGTTTAGTTTAGTTTTTTTGTAAGGTTTTTTAATGTAGATTAAATGTCGAGTTTTTTGTGAAAATATTTTTAGATTAAATGTCCTGAGATGTTTATTATTTAGATATATAGTTATTTTATATTTCCTTTTATTTGGATATATTAATTATTATAATATTATTAATATAAGATTTTAATTTTTTAGATTAAATGTCGAGATTTTTTTATGTTTTTTAAATTTAGAAAACTAAAGGCATTTTTCTACATATGAGAGCTAACTGAGACTTCTAGGAGACAGCGAGATGCGTCACTTGATTTGGGACTTGTAACTGACCGTAGCAATCGTTTGCACGGATGGCAACTAATTACAATTTTCGGAAGGCAACAAGCGGGTGTGGCATCGAGAAGTAGTACGAGTGACATACCTCTGTCAACACCGAATTTAACAATGGCTGTTGATTCACCTCAGTTATCACTACCCATGCAATGGGTGCTTAGTATGTGTGCTCCTGCACCAGCCTATTTTGCATATACTTGGCCCTTGACGACATCGACTCCTCCAGCTACAACCTATTATTTCCTATTACCAACGATGTCTGTACCAGCATGCGTGATTGGACATGGAGACGATGTAGGACCGTATTCCTTCTATGCGCCACTGGTCCGCTGACCCCATATCGACATCCCAAAGATTACGATGAGGGACTAATGCTTTCATGGAAGATACAGAGCAGTTGGTGGACGCTCATGCTGAACATGTGCAGAAAGATGGGAACAAGTGAGGATGTAAAGGAGCCCCTTGCCGAAGCAGAGATTGAGGCTTAGTAGACAGTCCTAGACATAACTCTGACGTATATTGCCAACAGACCCCGATGAGGATTATTGCACCTTGTTGTTGTTGGGTTGGTAGCCTTGCTCATTCGGTATCTAGAGTTGGTGTTTCTTATCGATCGGAGAGGTCACCGAGCCCTCTCCCACAAGCTGTTTCAAGTTCACTCGTCCTCCGGTGACCGGTACTAGCACAACTTCAAGGCTTGTAGACGTTAATGCATCATCAATGAATCAGATTCTAGTCCTTAGCAACACCTGACAGGGTGCGAGACAAATGACGAAAGATAGGTAGCAGACCCAGGCTACCGATCGCAGGTGGAGTGGGCGCTGTGGCTCGACTGGTAACTAGCAACTTTTGACACCCAACTTTGGAGGACCGCAGGATCCTTCATTGATTCCATCATTTTTTGGTCACATAGCCAATCACATATAGAATGGTAAGGTACATTTACTATTTATTGCTTATATTTCTTATTCGTTAAATGTGCAAAATAAATAAGATGTAAGAGTAACATGCATTATCGTACAGGAACGGCTGGTCCTTGTAGTGCACAAACAATTTGGTTATCTAGATAGGTGGTCTATAGCAGATTATACGGTTGATGTGTTTGTCACGGCATTAGGTTTGAGCCACTTCTGGGAGTGCATATTCACTCACCCAAACAGTTCACTGATATCGGTGTTCGTGGAGATATGACAGTTAGATACGAAAACATTTCACATACAATTTGGCGAGATGACTATTACCTTCACTATGTGACATACATTCTCGGGATCCCTGTCACAAGTATTATTACTGAGTTGGGAGAAAAGATATTATTACAAATATGTCTAGAACTCTATGTATGCCCCTTGAACATGTTCGTAGTCAGCTAGATAATGGGAGTATCAAAGTTTTCGTCTTCACGAAGCTGCCACAAGAGGATCATTGTTCTTCGAAGATTATGCTCGAGTTTACCTGAAGTGCTTGCTTGCTTGAACCTAAAGTATCGGATGTCATACCATTACCAGCCACTTCTAGCTGATGTAGAAAACATTAAGGAGTATGCATAGAGAGCAAGATGCCTTGCTTACATATATTTTCAGTTAGGTACTACTTTCAGAGTTGATTGCAGGCAGTTTGGGAGAGCCACGACACTACTAGAAGTGTGAATCTATTTATCCTTCCCCATATTTGCTTCTTAGAAGTCTTGTGAAAGATCTAAGAGGGTGGTGAATTACGTCTTTGACTAATTTTCAAAAGTTTTTTCCTTTTTGTAAATATAGTTTGAGAGAGATTTGAGATCAAGCTCACAAGAATATATTCAAATTAACACAATGAATATCCAAATAAAAACAAGAGAAAAGATCAAACAACTAATTTATAATGGTTCGATCACTCAAGATCTACTTCTACTATTTTGAGCCTTCACTTGAGGATTTTAAACAATCTCAATTAGAACAATAGTTATACTAGACACAATAGAGGCTCATCCAATAAGGGTTTTACTTTACAACCTCTTTTAACTTATAACAGTCAATATTCGCCCTTTCAAAAAGTTTTTATATCCTTAAGATAACTTTAAGGAAAGCAAATACATGCAATACAAGAGAAGGATATTACAACAACTTGGTAGATGATGACAAATCTAGCACCACATCACCTTTTTGTCTATGGAATCTTGCAAATCAACTTTTTAGCACAAGACAAAAAAGAGTTTTTTGATATAGAATTGGAAAAATAAAAGATTCTTAAAGGCTCAATGTTCAAATAACGGCTAGTAACAGAAAAATTTGGTCGACCAAACATGGATTACTACGTCTGAATGATCATCTGAACTTCTTTGTTTACAGACTGCCAGGATAAATTCAGTTGACCAAATTTAGACATAAGTGTTTGAATAGTCATCTGAATTTCTCTGGAAATTTAGCAACCAAGGTTTTTAGTTTGGATGTCCGAATTGGAGTTTGAACTATTCAAACTTTCTCAAAATATTTGGAAATCAAATACGACAAGTTTGAAATCATTTTGGACTATAAGATAGATCTTTTTAGGAGCTTTTAAACTACAAGCCATTATCAAAAACTTGGTAAAACATGTATAATGAAATCTGAAATACCTAAGAGGGAGGTGAATTAGGTCTTCCGAATTTCCTGAAAGTAGCTGTTAACTAGCCGTTTTATAGCTGTTTCAAATGATTTTCAAATTCTATAAAAGCTATAAACGTGCAATCTTTTGTAGGAACAAAATCCTTGAATATTCTAAGCTTTCTAAAGTCTATTACAAACATTTCTCAAGCTCTCTTATGTCTTGTTCAATTGATCAATCCAAAGACATCAAAGTGTGAAGGTACAACTTTGTGTAAATTCTACCAACAAGTGGTAACATCCACACACTCTTCTTTTCTTATCTTAATTGTGTTTTCTACTAGCTCATTTGCAAGGTTATCTTGTGACATAAAACCCTTTTGTGGAAGGGTGAGCCATAGACTAGATTAATCAAGGTTGTAGTGTAAAACCCATGTGTGGGTGAGCCTTGGATTAGATTAGTCTTGAGGTTGTCTTTAGATATAAAACCATTGTGTTTGGTGAACCTTGTATTGTTTGTATAATTACTAAAAGAGGTTGTGAGTGTAAAACCATTGTGTGGTAAGCCTCTTATGTAATTGTTGAACTTGAGCATATAGTGGATTGGTTGAAATCCTTGAGTGTGGACTCAAGGTAGTGGATGTAGATCTTAGAGAGATCGAACCACTATAAATTGTGTGTTCATTCCTTATAGTTTTATTTATTTACATGCTCTTGTTATTATTACTTATTCATAGTTGTTGATTGATTGGTTGTAGTCTTATTGTTTGATTAACTTATCTTAACCATCACATCACATATAAACTTGAAGTTTGTGAAATTAAAGAAGAGCTTTTATTAAGGCAAAGGATTTGCAAAACAAGAAAAAGATTTCGATAATTAGCCAAAGACCTAATTCACTCCCCCTCTTAGGTCTTACAGTGACCATGCTGAAGACCAAAAATTCGGACGACCGAATTTTTTTGCTGCGTCCGAATCTTCTTCCGAATTTCTCTGGAAGAATGGTAGCAAACTTTTGCTACAAAATTCGGACGACCGAATTTTTTGGAAGCAATTTCAAACTTTGTAAAATCATTTGAGATATAACTTCAATGAGTTTGAAAAACATTTGATATGTATAGAAAACTTATTTAACCATATATAAGATTGAAAAACAAGAACATATGAAGTTTACTAACATATTTCATAAAAAGATTCATTCAAAGCCTTTTAAGATCATAAGATTCTTTTTATGCTCTCTTATGCATTCAATGATAACCAAGACATGCAAGTGTAGAGTTTACATAGAGATTTACCTACAAGTTAAATGCACTCTACACTTCAAGTCTTCAATGCCTTTTGATCATCTTTAGAACAACATTCTTCAAACTTCAAATACTTTGCTTAACTAAAGTTGTTCTTGAACTTTTACTTCAAAGCAATGAGACTTCATACTTCTTTGTTTACAGATCCTATCACACAATATTCAAACACATTATTTTCAAAAATTGAAGCTGTCACTTCACTTATTTTATAATTCGGACTTGATATGTCAAAATTCGGATGCATAGCATCTCAAGTCCAAACTTGTTGAAAAATGAGCACAATCTAAGGGGAGCAATATTAATCTGTTCTGACCTTTAATACCTCTCTTAGAAGTTGTCGTAATGATTAAATGCTATATCTTCTATCCTAGTTGTTGGATGGAAGGAGGTTAATGGAGGTTGGTTGGGTCATAGGCTCATATTGAGCCTTTTGTATGTCAATGTGCTAAATTGGTTGATTTCTATCATTGACATCAATACTTCTTTGTACTACATTGTTTTAATCCATCACATTTTGCATCAAAGTTTGTCATCATCAAAAAGGGGGAGATTGTAAGCCCTAAGGGCAAATCATGTAATTTTGATTCATGACAAATATTGATGAGAACTAATATGTTTATATTGTGTGATAGGATTTGTGAAGAAAGAAGTTTGAAGTCTCATTGCCTTCAAGAGGAAGAGCAAAGAATAACCTCATTAAGCTATGAGTCTTTTGAGGTGTATTCAAAGATAAACTCAAGGCATTGAAGACTTGAAGTGAAGAGTAGGTATGATGATAGGTAATATCTATGTGAACTCTACACTTGTATGTCTTGGAGTCTATTGAATGCATAAGAGAGCATAATATTGGTTTCTTAAGTTTAAAAAGACTTTGAATGAATCTTTAGCAAATGTGGTTTTGTGTTCTAAAAGTTTTTAAGTAAACTTTAAATGATCAAATGAGTTTGATTGTGGTTTTCAAACTTATATTTGTCTAAATAAGTTATCTATATATATCAAATGTATTTCAAATACTTGGAAGATTGATTTCAAATGAGTTTACAAAGTTTGAACACAATTCCATGAAATTCGGTCGTCCGAATTTTGTAGCAAAAGTTTGCTACTATTCTTCCAGAGAAATTCGGAAGAAGATTCGGACGCAGCCAAAAAAATTCGGTCGTCCGAATTTTGGCCTTCAGCATGGTCACTGTTCTTCCAGAGAAATTCGGAAGAAGATTCGGACGCAGCAGGAAAAATTCGGTCGTCCAAAAAATTCGGACGCAAAATTCGGTCGTCCGAATTTCTTGAAAGTAACCGTTAACTAGCCGTTTTATAGCTATTTCAACTGATTTTCAAATTCTATAAAAGCTATAAACGTGCAATCTTTTGTAGGAACAAAATCCTTGAATATTCTAAGCTTTCTAAAGTCTATTACAAACATTTCTCAAGCTCTCTTATGTCTTGTACATTCAATTGATCAATCCAAAGACATCAAAGTGTGAAGGTACAACTTTGAGTAAATTCTATCAACAAGTGGTAACATCCACACACTCTTCTTTTCTTATCTTAATTGTGTTTTCTACTAGCTCATTTGCAAGGTTATCTTGTGACATAAAACCCTTTTGTGGAAGGGTGAGCCCTAGACTAGATTAATCAAGGTTGTAGTATAAAACCCATGTGTGGGTGAGCCTTGGATTAGATTAGTCTTGAGGTTGTCTTTAGATATAAAACCATTGTGTTTGGTGAACCTTGTATTGTTTGTATAATTACTAAAAGAGGTTGTGAGTGTAAAACCATTGTGTGGTAAGCCTCTTATGTAATTGTTGAACTTGAGCATATAGTGGATTATTTGAAATCCTTGAGTGTGGACTCAAGGTAGTGGATGTAGATCTTAGAGAGATCGAACCACTATAAATTGTGTGTTCATTCCTTATAGTTTTATTTATTTACATGCTCTTGTTATTATTTCTTATTCATAGTTGTTGATTGATTGGTTGTAGTCTTATTGTATGATGATCTTATCTTAACCATCACATCACATATAAACTTGAAGTTTGTGAAATTAAAGAAGAGCTTTTATTAAGGCAAAGGATTTGCAAAACAAGAAAAAGATTTCGATAATTAGCCAAAGACCTAATTCACTCCCCCTCTTAGGTCTTACAGTGACCATGCTGAAGACCAAAAATTCGGACGACCAAATTTTTTTGCTGCGTCCGAATCTTCTTCCGAATTTCTCTGGAAGAATGGTAGCAAACTTTTGCTACAAAATTCGGACGACCGAATTTTTTGGAAGCAATTTCAAACTTTGTAAAATCATTTGAGACATAACTTCAATGAGTTTGAAAAACATTTGATATGTATAGAAAACTTATTTAACCATATATAAGATTGAAAAACAAGAACATATGAAGTTTACTAACATATTTCATAAAAAGATTCATTCAAAGCCTTTTAAGATCATAAGATTCTTTTAATGCTCTCTTATGCATTCAATGATAACCAAGACATGCAAGTGTAGAGTTTACATAGAGATTTACCTACAAGTTAAATGCACTCTACACTTCAAGTCTTCAATGCCTTTTGATCATCTTTAGAACAACATTCTTCAAACTTCAAATACTTTGCTTAACTAAAGTTGTTCTTGAACTTTTACTTCAAAGCAATGAGACTTCATACTTCTTTGTTTACAGATCCTATCACACAATATTCAAACACATTAGTCTTCATCAATATTTGTCATTTATCAAAACTACATGATTTGCCCTTAGGGCTTACAATCTCCCCCTTTTTGATGATGACAAACTTTGATGCAAAATGTGATGGATTTAAACAATGTAGTACAAAGAAGTATT
This sequence comes from Rauvolfia tetraphylla, assembly GCA_030512225.1. Taxonomy (NCBI): domain Eukaryota; kingdom Viridiplantae; phylum Streptophyta; class Magnoliopsida; order Gentianales; family Apocynaceae; genus Rauvolfia; species Rauvolfia tetraphylla. The sequence continues at coordinate 3,255,998 of JAJQKT010000053.1, forward strand.
GATGTCAATGATAGAAAATAACAAATTTAGCACATTGACATGCAAATGGCTCAATATGAGCCTATGACCCAACCAACCTCCATTTGCCTCCTTCCTTCCAACAACTAAGATAGAAGATATAGCATTCAAGTATTAAAACAACTTCTAAGAGAGGTTTTAAAGGTCAGAAAAGATTAACAATGCTCCCCCTTAGATTGTGCTCATTTTTCAACAAGTTTGGACTTGAGATGCTATGCATCCGAATTTTGACATATCAAGTCCGAATTGTAAAATAAGTGAAATGAAAGCTTCAATTTTTGAAAATAAGCTTTCCTAAGGTTGTTCAAACATAGTGGAAGATATTAAAACAAGTTTGAATCAATTTGAACAACAATAGAGCATATTTTGGCAACAAAATATGCATGCATCCGAATTTCAGAACATGCATCCGAATTTTTTTGATCTTGCATCCGAATTTTTAAATCATGAGTCCAAACTGTAATAAATTCAATATAATGAATGTTTAAGATTAAATAAAGTGTTTCTAAGGTTGTTCAATCATAATGCTGGAGATTAGAGCAACTTTGGATTACTTTGAACAAACAAGAGAGCACTGCATTCAATTGTTTTTATAGAGTTTTCATAGAGTAACAATTCAAGAACATCCATTTACAGAAAACTCAGAAAACATCCATATAATGCAGAGTATTATAAACATCCATATAATGCTCAGAAAATTCATATGCAGAAAAATTCATTATCTACACATTTTGTTTATCTACACATTCTACACATTTTGTCATCCTCATTTCTTCTCCCCCTTTGGGCATCAGTCAAAGATGGGGTCAATGAAAATGAGATTGACAATTTAACACATAAAGGAAGCTCTCATCACTGAGATTTCATCATTGAGCTTCACTATTACATAAAATGCAGGAAAAGTACTTAAGAAAATTATGACATTAAATGCATAGCAAATAATGTAAACAATTTAAAAAAAAAATAGTAAATAGAATGGAAGAAATGCTTAGTCTTGTGATGTTGATGAAGAGGCTCTGCTAATCCCTTTCTTGATGGCCAAGTGCTTCACTCTTCCTTGGCTGAATGAGATGTGTGAGGGTGAAACAATTTCAACTTGAGCTACTTGGCTTCCTATGTCTTGTGGTTCTTCATGAGCATTTTCTTCTTCTTCTTCTTGTTCTGCCACTATCTCATCATGTCCTCCTTGATCATTCCCATTATTATTGTCATCATCGTTGTCCTTCTTAGCTTCCTCTTTATCATCATCCTCCTTATTTCTATCTTGAGACCTAGAGGGTCCTTCACCACTTTGAGTGTTTCTCAATAGAATTTCTCCAATGTGTTTCACTCTACTCTCCAATCCATCTAATTTTCCTAGTACCAATGGAGCAAATGATTCAAAGAACTTATACATTTTCTCCATTTCCTTGATTTGATTGTTCAAGGCTTCTTGGAATGCTTTGGCTATTATAGTGTCACCTCTAGTTATTCTTTCACCACTTGACTTATCTCCAGTTTCTTCTTCAAACAATCTCCTTTTTGATGGTGGTTGCTCCCCCTCACTTGAGGTATCATGCTTCCTCTTTGTTTTCATCTCTCTTGCAAGGGTCTCTTCCTCATCTTCCTCATCTTCATCCTCCTCTTCTTCCTCTTCTACACTTTCTGTCTTTTCTTCTCTTCCTAATCTTTTTGGAGACGATTCTCTTTTTGTTTTCTATACCCCATCAAGAATAAGCTGCATTCTCTTAAGGGATTCATCAGTGTATATTTCTCCATTTTTAAAGGCTTGCCCTCTTCCTGGGAGTTTAATCTTAAAATGCTTAAAGATCTTTGTCAACAGCCTTCCCAAAGGGAATGCCTTGGATACTGTTTTTCTAGCAGTAATTATGTGTGTTAAGGCTATATATCCAAAGTTCAATCTCCTCTGTTCATGCAAGGCCAACATTAATACCATATGCATATTACCTACTGATGATTTATGTCCAAAGTTAGGAACAATCATAGTAGTTACCAAATGATGCAATACTCTATCTCTAGCATCCAAATTCTTGATTTTCCTCTCTTTTATAGATCCAAACTCTATCATATGTAAAGAGTTCACGATCATAGCAATGCATTGAGGGTGCATAATATCTAGCCCCATTGTCACCTACCCCACAAATTCTGTTAATTAGTGCTTCACTAAATTCAATGTCAACTTGGGATACTCTAGTTGAATATCATTGTATCCTATTATCCCCAACAGTCTCAATTCTTTCTTCCTTTAGGTTTGCATAGAATTCATATACCAAAGTAGGATAAAAATCTTCATTAATAAACAGCACACTACTCCAGCCAACATCATTGAAACAAGATAGGATCGTATCCATGCTAGAAAGTTTATCAGCATCCACCTTATATCCAGGAATAATCTTTCTTCTATTTTTATTCCATTCATCAAATTCATCAGTAGCTTTTATAGAGACAAACCTGTCCACCCTAGATAAGGTTTGAGGAAATTGAATTCTTCTGGGTTGGTTGAGGATTGAATCTTCATTTCCTTCCTTAGCCTTTCCCTTACCTTTTCTCAACATTAGGCCTCTTTGTTCTCACCATTGATATGTTTCTATTGAGAGGTTCTGGATTTTTGGTAAGAATTTAGGGTTAGGAGTTCGAAAATGAAGGCAAATCGGAATGAGAATGTGTGGATTTTAAGGAATTTTGATGCGGACGTGAATGGGTATGAGAGGTTTTGAAAAGATGTAAAATTCAGAAGTTGTAATGTTTGGAAGAAACCGTTCGATTTTTATTTAAAGGGTGCATCGGTAAAATTCGGACGACCGAATTTCAGGTCTGCGTCCGAATTTTCGGTAGAAGTTTCTGTCTCTTTAGTTCAGAAAATTCGGTCGACCGAATTTTCTATCCTGCGTCCAAATTTTTGATCAAAAAATCTCTGTTTTCATCACAACATTAATACACACATTAGTCATTGAATTTTGATATTCCTAAGAGTCTTCTTAGGTGATTAAACCTTTCCTCAGCCAAAGGCTTTGTAAATATGTTAGCAATTTGATCATTTGTATTTACATGTTCTAAGCATATATCTTTCTTAATCACATGATCACGAATGAAATGATGTTTTATCTCTATATGCTTGGTCCTAGAGTGTTGAATGGGATTAATGCTCAAATTGATAGCAATAGTGTTATCATATAGTATAGGCACACACTTAAAGTTAAGACCATAATCAAGTAAGGTATGTTGCATCCATAATAATTGTGCACAACAACTTCCTGCAGCTATGTATTCACCTTCTGCTGTGGATAAAGATACACAAGCCTGTTTTTTACTAAACCAAGATACTAGACAACTACCAAGAAATTGACAATGACCACGTGTACTTTTACGCTCAACTTTGCATCCAACATAGTCAGCATCAGAGTATCCAATAAGTTCAAAAGATGAAGTTTTAGAAAACCAAAGACCATAGTCATGTGTATCAATCAAATAACGAAATATTCGTTTGACATAAATTAGATGAGATTCTTTAGGACATGATTGGAATCTAGCACACAAGCAAACAGCAAACATAATATCTGGTCTACTAGCAGTGGGATAGAGTAAACTTCCAATCATACCTCTATACAATTTTTCATCAATGTTTTTACCTTTCTCATCTTTGTCAAGTTTAGCTGATGAACTCATTGGAGTACCAATTCCTTTTGCTTGATCCATTCCAAATCTTTTTAGTAGCTCTTTTGTATACTTTGCTTGATTGATGAACACTCCATCCTTGACTTGTTTAATTTGTAGTCCAAGGAAGAAATTTAGTTCTCCCATCATGCTCATCTCAAATTCATTTTGCATTGATTTGGCAAAATCTTCACAAAGAGATGTATTAGTAGCACCAAATATAATATCATCAACATAAATTTGCGCAAGTAAAATATCATTTTTAGAAGATGTTTTTATGAAAAGAGTTGTGTCCACTTTTCCTTTTGTAAAGCCTTTTGAAAGAAGAAAGCCACTCAATCTTCCATACCAAGCTCTTGGAGCTTGTTTCAACCCATATAGAGCTTTGGTTAGCTTATACACATAATTTGGAAATTTTTCATGAATAAAACCAGGAGGTTGTTCTACATAAACCTCTTCTTCAATAAAACCATTTAGAAAAGAACTTTTGACATCCATTTGAAATAGTTTAAAACCTTTAAAGCAAGCAAATGCCAAAAGTATTCTTATAGATTCTAATCTGGCCACTGGAGCAAAAGTCTCATCATAGTCAATGCCTTCTTCTTGGTTGAAACCTTGAGCAACATATCTATCTTTATTTCTAACTACTTCTCCTAGTTCATTTAACTTATTTCGAAAAACCCACTTTGTACCAATAACAGAATGATCATGAGGTCTAGGAACAAGAGTCCAAACTTTATTTCTCTCAAATTGATTTAACTCTTCTTCCATAGCAATAATCCAAAAATTATCACACAATGCATCATCAATATTTTTTAGTTCAATATGAGATAAAAGAGCAAAGTTATCAATAAAGTACCGCCTTGTTTTCACTCCTTGGGAGACATCACCAATGATTTGCTCCTTAGGATGACCTTTTGCATATGTGATATCCTTTGGAAGTTCTTGATCATTGCTTGATTGACCATCTTGTTCTTGCTCCATTATTTCTTCTTCTTTGGCATGATCTTCCATTGTGGATGCTTGGTGTTGAGTATGATTTTCAACCATTGATGTGCCTGTATCATCTTCATTTCCTCTTTGAAGATAAATGTTAGATTCATCAAAGGTTACATGAATAGTTTCTTCAACACACAATGTCCTTTTATTATAGACTCTATATGCCTTTTTATTTGATGAATAACCAAGAAAAATTCCTTCATCTGATTTTCTATCAAACTTACCAAGATAGTTGCTAGTGTTTAATATGAAGCACTTACAGCCAAAAACTTTGAAATAGACAATTGATGGAGTTTTGTCAAATAATAGTTCAAAAGGTGTTTTGCTTATAAAAGGTCTTAGTAAAACTCTGTTCATGATATAACAACCTGCAGTTACAGCTTCAGCCCAAAAATACTTTGGTAATGAGTTTTCACAAAGCATTGATCTAGCCATTTCTTGTAAGGTTCTGTTTTTCCTCTCAACAACACCATTTTGTTGAGGTGTTTTGGCAGCTGAAAAATTGTGAGTAATACGATACTCATCACAAAATTTTGTAAACTCTTGATTATATAATTCTCTTCCATTATCACTCCTAATAGAAATCAGTTTGCAATCAAGAGAGGTTTGAACCTTTTTGAAGAGTTTTGAAAATTCATAAAATGTTTCATATTTTTGTGCTAAGAAGATTACCCATGTAAATCTTGAAAAATCATCAACAATCACATAAGCATAGCTTTTACCACCAAGACTAGTAGTCCTCATAGGTCCAAATAAATCCATGTGAACTAGTTCAAGAGGTTTTGAGGTAGAAAACCATTTTCTTTGGTTTAAAAGATGTTTTTGATTGTTTTCCATATTGACAAGCAACACAAAGATGTGTTTTATCAAAATGCAATTTAGGTAATCCTCTTACTAGCTCTTGTGTAGAAAGTTTGTTTAGTAAATCCATGCTTACATGTCCTAATCTTCTATGCCATAAATCATGAATGGCAAAACATTTAATATCATTAGTAATAAGATCATCAAGATACAACACATATACATTACCAACTCTTTTAGCAACAAAGATAGTTTTGTTACTTGCATTGTCAAGAATAGTACAAGTATCACATTTAAACTCTACATTGCATCCATTATCACATAATTGACTAATACTCAGTAAATTATACTTTAAACCTTCAATAAGTAATACTTTCTTGATAAGAGGGAAAGAACCTTTACCAATGTTACCTATTCCAAGTATTTTCCCTTTCTTCTTATCTCCAAATGTGACAAAACCTTCACTTGTAGTTTGAAGTTCACTAACAAGTGATGCATTTCCAGCCATATGCCTTGAACAGCCACTGTCAAGGAACCATTTTGTGGCACTTGATCTTGAAGCAAATTGTAGCTACACCAAATTAGAAAGAGTGATTTTTGGTACCCATATTTTCTTGGGTCCACGGGGGTTTGTAAAATTTTCTTTAACTTTCCAAATGGTCTTAACACCATTTTCTATTTTTCTTTTAATAAAACATCTAGAGACCTTGTGTCCATGATTGCCACAATATGTGCAACAAATATGTGATCTAGAATGATAAGATTCTTTAGCAAAAGACTTTATCTATTTTGGAGCAGAATAATCATAGGAAAAACCAAGACCATGTTTTACAAATGAAGATCTTTGATAACCAAGTAATTTATTTAAATTTTCTCTTCCATTAGTAAATTTCTCAATGCATAAAGTTAGATCATTAACTTTCTTTTTCAGAAGCTCATGATCTTTTATCATTGATTCAAGAGAAATAATTCTAGTACAAAGCTTTTTGTTTTCAAAAGATATGTTTTGTATAGTTGTATTCAAAACTTCTTTTTCAATAGTAGTACAACTAATGGTTTCAAGAAGTTTTCCATTTTCAACAAATAATTTTGAATTTTCATTAGATAAATCATTGATTTTGAGTTTAATTTCTTTATTTCTTTTTGAAGCCTTTTTTAATTCTTCATATAACTCAACAATCAGATCACAGGAATCAATATCATCATCATATACATTTGAAATATAGGGTGAAGATTGTACCTCATCATCAATGGCCATAAAGCATATGTTGGCCTTCCCTTCACTTTCATCCCCACTTTCTTGTTGATCCCATGTTCCAGCTAATCCTTTTCCTTTCTTGACAGATTTCTTTTTGTTTTTTCTTTCTCTTTCTTTTTCCAAAGCTTTAGGACAGTCAGCAACAAGATACTCTGTGCTCTTGCATTCAAAGCATTGAAGTTTGTAGGATGAGGATTGTCCACTCTTCTTGACTGGTTTTCTTCCTTTCTTGAGAAACTCTTTTTTGTAGAATCTTTTAAACTTCCTTACTGCCATTGCAATCTCTTCTTCTCCACTGTTTCCTACTTCTTCTTCACTTGAAGACTGTTCTTGTTCACTCAAGTGATTTGAAGACTTGAGTACCACTCCTTTTCTTCCCTTTTCTTCATTTCATGAGTCAGTAGAGATCCAATGAGCTCTTCAAGTGGAAGAGTCTTCAATTCCTTGGATTCCTCAATAGCAAGTGTTTTAGGCTGCCAGGATTTTTGTAGAGCATCTAAAATCTTTCTGTTTTGCTCTCCCATAGTGTAGCCTTTACCATAAGCTTTTAAGCCATTAAAAATGTTAGTGAATCTTGTAAACGTATCACTAATATTTTCACCTTGTTTCATGGTAAACAGTTCATAGTCTCTATCTAGCATAGCAAGTTTAGATTCTTTAACTTGATTAGTACCTTCATGTGTAATTTGGAGTAATCTCCACATGTCATGAGCAGAATCACATCTACTAACTCTATTGTATTCAGTAACATCTAAAGCACAACTTAATATATTCATGGCTTGATAATTTAAAGTCATTTTCTTAGAATCATGCTCATCAAATTCATCAGTGAGCTTGGGTACTGAGGTTATTCCATCAACACTCATTTTCATTGGGACATAAGGACATTTCTCAATTATGTTCCACAAATCAAAATTAATAGAACAAATATAAATTTTAACTCTAGATTTTCAGAAAGTGTAATTTGTTCCATTAAACAAAGGTGGTCTATTTGTGGAGGATCCTTCTAGGTAAGGTAGGTTTGACATATTAGCCATAGGATCTTTGTCTTCTAGGTTGTTAAGCCACACAAAGAAGTTCTAGCTCTGATACCAATTGAAACACCTAAGAGGGGGGTGAATTAGGTATTTGGCTAATTTTCACAAACTTAAACCTTTTATGTGTTTAGACCAAGAACAAATTATATAAGCTAATTAAAGATAATTGATAGCAAGACAATGATGAACGCAATAGCAAAGAACTCGAACAATTTATAGTGGTTCGATCCTCAAGATCTACATCTACTACCTTAAACTCATACTTAAGGATTTTAACAAATCTACTAATTACTCAGGTTTACAAATTACAAGAGAGGCTCACCAAACTATGGTTTTACACTCACAACCTCTTCTACTAATGTTTACAATACAAGGCTCACCAAACACAATGGTTTTATATCTTAAACAACCTTGAATCACACTTTCAAGGATCACCCTTATCTAAGGGATTTTATGTTATCAAGATAACCTTGCTAGAGCTAGTAGAGTTACACAATATGATAAATAAATGAGAGTGTATAGAAGTTACCACTTGATGGTAGATATTACACAAATTTGCACCTTCACACTTTGACGTCTTTGGATTGATCAATTGAATGCACAAGACATAAGAGAGCTTAAGAAATGTTTGCTATATGCTTTTGAATGCTTGGAGTTTTCAAGATTTCAAGAGTTGCAAAAAATTGCACGTTTATGGCTTTTATAGAATTTGAAAATCTGTTAAAACGTTCATAAAACGGCTAGAAACGGCTAGTTTCAGAAAATTCAGACGACCGAATTTTTTAGCTGCGTCCGAATCTTCGTCTGAATTTCTCTGGCTGAATAGTAACCATGCTAAGACAAAAATTCGGACGACCGAATTTTTTGCTGCGTCCGAATCTTCGTCCGAATTTTTTTGGAAGAACAGTGACCATGCTGAAGACCAAAAATTCGGACGACCGAATTTTTTTGCTGCGTCCGAATCTTCTTCCGAATTTCTCTGGAAGAATGGTAGCAAACTTTTGCTACAAAATTCGGACGACCGAATTTTTTGGAAGCAATTTCAAACTTTGTAAAATCATTTGAGATATAACTTCAATGAGTTTGAAAAACATTTGATATGTATAGAAAACTTATTTAACCATATATAAGCTTGAAAAACAAGAACATATGAAGTTTACTAACATATTTCATAAAAAGATTCATTCAAAGCCTTTTAAGATCATAAGATTCTTTTTATGCTCTCTTATGCATTCAATGATAACCAAGACATGCAAGTGTAGAGTTTACTTAGAAATTTACCTACAACTTAAATGCACTCTACACTTCAAGTCTTCAATGCCTTTTGATCATCTTTAGAACAACATTCTTCAAACTTCAAATACTTTGCTTAACTGAAGTTGTTCTTGAACTTTTACTTCAAAGCAATGAGACTTCTTACTTCTTTGTTTACAGATCCTATCACACAATATTCAAACATATTAGTTTTCATCAATATTTGTCATTTATCAAAACTACATGATTTCCCCTTAGGGCTAACAGAAACCTTTTGGGATTGAAAATCAATTTTTGTGATATCTTGTAAGTTCTTTAGATTCCGAAGATAATAAGTGTAGGGTTTACAAGAATATACCAATTAATCAAGTATAAATCTACACTAAAGTCTTCACAGCCTTCAATCCTTAGGACATGCTTTACATGATTTAATTCATTGAGCACATTTGAGTTGTCCTTCGCACCTTATCTTCAAGGCAGTGAGACTTCTTAGCTTCCTCAATCCAATAATCCTATCACACAACAATTACTCAAGTTAGCTCATATTAATGTTTGTCATAATCAAAACTATAAGATTTGCCCTTAGGGATTGTAATCTCTCCTTTTTTGATGATGACAAACTTTGATGTAAAATGTTATGGATTTTAACAATATAGGACAATGAAGCATATATGTCATGGATAAGTGATAAACAATTTGGCACAATAACATAGTATGGCTCGTGAATGAGTCTATGGCCCAACAAACCTCCATAATCCTCCTTTCTTCCATCAAGATGAAAGATATAGCTTCAAAGAAATTAGAATATCTTCTAAGAGAGGCTTTTGAGGTAAGAACAGTTTTCAAAACTCCCCCTTAGATTGTGCTTATTTTTCAACAAAGTTTGGTCTTGAGGTGTTATAAATCCAAGTTTTGAAAAATTAAGTCCAAATTGCACAAATATTCAAGATAAATGATTTAGTTTTCTAAGAATAATCCTTCCTAAAGTTGTTCAACCATTTTAGGGAAGATCAAGACAGTTTTAAACAAAAAAGACAAATTATTATTTTTTGACAAGAAAGTTCAGATGTCCGAACTTTTGGTAAGCGTTTGAACTTCAAGTCCGAATATTTGGTAAAAGCTTCAAGAGGTAAAATTTCCAACATAATTGCTTAAAACTAATCACTCAATCATCAAGGTAAGGTGATCAACTATATCAATAATACACAATCATCTTGATCAACACTAAAAATCATAGAGACTTGAGATTAACTTAAAGCACTATAAATCAACTCAAAACCATCATAATAGACAATAGACCACAATTACATAGTAGATTCATCATAATTCATCAATATCATAATATTCATCAATGTCAAAGTACCTTTGCAATCACATCTTCTTCCTCCTTTTGTCATCAATCAAATGTGGGAATAAAAGTGAAGCAAAGACATAAATACAAGAAACCCAAGCTCTCAATACTAGTGTGTCATCATTGAGCTTGAAAGCATCACGTAAGCCACAAAGGTACATTGAAAGATAAAGCATTAGAATACATAGACTATGCTAGATACATGGACTAGGCATGGCACATAATTTCATAAAGTACATAAACTATACTAAGTACATAAGTAATGTAGGATAGAGTTAATGAGTGCTTAGTCTTGAATTTTCTTCATTGTCTTCACTCCATATTTGTTGGTTGTGATGACCATATTCCCTTTGAGCTCAATGTGTAAAGGCCCTTCACTAGCTTGCTTCTTGCTGGTGTAATTTGGTCTTGGAGTTGTGACCAACTGAGATGATCTCCTTGATCCCTTCATTTTAGCCATATGCTTGACTCTCCCTTGGCTAAATGTCATGCTGGATGGAGAGGTGATCTTGACCTTTCAGTCAAGCTTTCCTCTTGACTTCCACCTTCTTGGGCACATCTTGATCTCCTTCACTTTGTTGTGAGTGTTCAACTCTTTCTTCATTCTTTTCACTCATTCTTCAAGTGTTGTTTTTTCAATTGAATTCCCTCTGGCAAACAAGATTAGTTAAGCTAGTTTTAATTAGTTAAGTTAGATTACTATTCTTATTAGTTTATTTCAATCATTTTCATAATTGAATTGTTAGACTAAACAATAGAGCGAAGAGTGAGTAATGGTATTTGATCATCCTTAAGGATACGACGTTTGAAGTACTTGTCATTATACTAATCATAATGATAGGTGTGCTTGCCTTGTGTTTGTGTGCAAATTGTTGGAGATTGTAGTAGAATTGAGTATAACGGTACGAGAATCACATCACAATCCTCTAACCAAATCTTGTGAGAAACTTTTGTTCAATAAATCCATGCTGACATGACCTAATCTTCTATGCCAAAGATATCCATCATTATCATGAATGGCTAGACACTTAACATCATTGGCACAAGTTCATCAAAATATAGCACATATACATTTCCAGCCCTATTTGCAACAAAAATAGTTTTGCCACTTATACTACCAAGAATGGTACAAGTATCACAGTTAAACTTAACTTTGCATCCATTGTCACATAATTGGCTAGTGCTAAGCAAATTATATTTCGAATCATCAATGAGCAAAACTTGTTTAATGATAGGGTAAGATCATTTACTAATGTTACCTACTCCAAGAATTCTTCCTTTCTTCTTGTCACCAAAGGTGACAAATCCATCATTTGTGGCTTGAAGTTCACTAATGAGTGAAGCATTCTCCGTCATATGTCTTGAGCATCCACTATCAATGAATCACTTAGTAGCACTTGATCTTAGGGGAATATGTACCTACATCAAATGAGAGAAAGTGACTTTTGGTACCCAATTTTCCTTGTGTCCAAGAGGGTTAGTAATGGTTCCCTTAGCTCTCCAAATGTTTATAACACCAATTTCCACCTTTCTTTTCACATAACATCTAGTGGCCTTGTAACCATGTCTACCATAATAAGTATAACATGTATGAGGCATATAGGTAGATGTAGCTTTGACAAAGTAATTTTTATATTTTGAAACATTTTTCACATGATTATATCCAATACCATTTTTTACAAATGAAGATCTTCAAGATCCAACTAGTTTGTCAAGGTTGTCTCTTCCTTTTGTAAACTATTCAACGCATAAGGTGAGATCATCAACAATCATTTTCTCAAGAGAGGAAATTTTAGCACAAAGAGATTTTTTCTCAAGAGACATGTTTTGCAAGGAAACATTTAGAACTTCTCTTTCAATGTTCAAGCAACCGATGGATTCAATAAATTTTTTGTTTTCACGAAATAATTTTGAGTTTTCTTTCAATAATTCATCAATTTTGAATCTCATCTCCTTGTTTATTTTTGAAACATTTTTTAATTCACTATACATATCAACAAGTAATCCACTAGGATTATCAACATCATCATTACAATGTGTAGAGATTGAAGGAATAGATTGTACCTCATCATTCATAGCCATGAAACACACATTTGCTCTTTTCTCATTGTCATCTTCACTTTCTTCATTGGCATATTGATCCCAAGTGACAACTAAATCCTTTCATTTCTTGAGGGATTTCTTCTTTTTGAGTTTGGATTCCCTCTCCTTTTCCAATGCTTTAGGGCAATCGGCTACAAGGTGTTCAATACTCTTGCATTCATAGCATTGAGGCTTGAATAATGAAGATGATTGTCCTCCTTTTTTGGAAGGCCTTTTTCCCTTTCTAAGAAATTCTTTTTTATAGAATTTCCTGAACTTTTTCACAACCATTGCCATCTCATCATCATCTTCATCTTCATCTTTATCTTCATCACTAGATGATTCCTCTTGCTCACTAGGATTGTCAGAGGCTTAAGTACTACTCCTTTTCTCCCTTTCTCTTCATCTTCAAGATCATTTAGTCTCTTGACCTTCATCTCATGTGTAAGTAATGATCCAATGAGCTCTTCAAGAGGAAGAATCTTCAAGTCTTTTGATTCTTCAATGGCAAGAGTCTTTGGTTGTCAAGACTTGGGTAGAGCAACCAAAATCTTCCTATTTTGTTCTCCAAGTGAATAATTTTTTCAATATCACTTTAAGCCATTAGAGATGTTGGTAAATCTAGTGAACATGTCACTAATGTTCTCTCCTTGATTCATGATGAATAGCTCATAATCTCTTACTAGCATTGTAAGATTTGACTTATTTACTTGATTAGTTCCTTCATGCGTCACTTGAAGAAGTCTCCACATGTCAAGAGCGGTGTCACCACTTACTCGGTTGTATTCATTTACATCCAATGCACAACTCAGGATATTCTTTACTTGGTAGTTCATAATCATTTTTCTTGAATCACTTTCATCATACTCATCCAATAGCTTTGGTTCCCTAGTATAATATTCCATAAATCAAAGTTAATACAACAAATATATATTTTAATTCTAGATTTCTAAAAAGTATTTGTGGAAGACAAACAAAAGAGGTCTATTTGTGGAAGACGCTTTAAAATAAGGTAAGTTTGAAACATTAGTCATATGATCTTAACTTCTAATTTGTAAAACTTCACAAAATAGCCCTTGCTCTGATACCAATTGAAAGATCTAAGACGGGGAGGGGTGAAATTAGGGCTTTGGCTAATTTTTAAAAACCTTTTCCTTTTTAGAGATATAGTTTGGAAGAGACTTGTGATTAAGTTCACCAGAAGATATTTAAATTAACACAATGAATTTCCAAACAAAGAGAGAAGAAAAAATATCACACAAGTAATTTATAGTGGTTCGATCATTCAAGATCTACATCCACTACTTTGATTCCTCACTCAAGGATTTCAAACAATCTCAACAAGAACAACAGTTATACAAGACACTATAGATGCTCACCCAACAAGGGTTTTACTTCATAACCTTTTTTATTTATAAAAATCAAGATTCGTCGTTTTAAAAGGGTTTTATATCCTTAAGATAACTTGAGGAAAGCAAATACATGAAGTACAAGAGAAGGATATTACAAAAACTTGGTAGATGATGACAAATCTAGCACCACTTCACCTTTTTGTCTATAGAATCTTGCAAATCAACTTTTTAGCCCAAGACAAAAGAGAGTTTTTTTTTTATATAGAATGATTGAGAAAAGTAAAGATTCTTAAAGGCTCAAAAAACTACTCAAAAATCTAAAATTTATAACTTTTATAGGATTTAAAAATCAGTTTCAATATTCAAATAACGACTAGTAACAGTAAAATTTGATCGACCGAACATGGACTCTTGTGTCCGAATGATCGTTAGAACTTCTCTGTTTATAAACTGACATAAGCATCCGAATAAGTCATCTGAATTTCTCTAGAAATTTAGCAACCAAGGTTTTCAGCTTCGACGTCCGGACTATTCAAAATTTGTCACAATATTTGGAAATCAAGTACTACAAGTTTGAAATTGTTTTGGACTATAAGATAGATCTTTTTAAGAGTTTTTAAACCAAAAATTGTTGTCAAGAACTTGGTAAAACATGTATAATAAAAATTTTTTAAGATTGAAAATCAATTTTGTATTCTCTTGTAAATTTTTTAGATTACAAAGATAATAAGTGTAGAGTTTACAAGAATATGTCTATTAATCAAATGTAAAGCTATACTAAATATTCAAAGCCTTCAATCCTTAGGACATGCTCTATATGCTTTAATTCTTTGAGCACATTTGAGTTGTCCTTATCACCTTATTTTCAAAGCAATGAGACTTCTTAGCTTCGTCAATCCAATAATCATATCACATAACAATTACTCAAATTAGCTCATATCAATGTTTGTCATAATCAAAACTAAAAGATTTGCCCTTAAGACTTACATAAATTTTATTTAGTCTAAATTAATGTATTTTAAAAATTTCGATATTTAATTCTAATCCTTGGAGAAACAACACTTAACTCATCTAAATTCTTAATTGGATAAAATAATCCTTCCATTTAAAAAATAATACTTTTTATTACTTTTTGCATAGATTAATTTGGATTGTATCTTTTTTAAAGTTAAATTGTATTGGGAATCGTAAAAGTGAATTATTTGTAAGATGAGAAATATATCCCAACGTAAAAATAATGAGATTTTTTTTTTTTACAAACCAATCCAAATACAAAGAAGAGAATAAGAGATTTTTTTTATTATATCTCTAACTAATTTAACTAATAGAACAAAGAATGAGATAATTATATTTATGGTGAAAATAACTTTAAAAATAATCTTTAAAATCTGTAAAATATCAAATATTTTAATAAGTGAAAATTTTGTCAAAAAGTCTTATATTTTGAAACAAATAGAGTAGTTTGTTTGCCAGGGTCTTTGTGCTTCACTTAACAATACGTTATCTTGCCATGAAAAAGTTAAAAGAAAAAGGAAAATTTATCACACTCTAAAAGCTTCCAATAATGTGGCAAATGTTACGAAAATATTTTTATTTACTGGGTGTCCATTAATTTCAAAAAGATAATTTAATGTAGGATAATTTCACATTATCCTTTAGGAGGATAAGATATGTAGGATCAGGATTCTCACCAAGTCTGCTCCATCCCATCCTTATCCTTGTCAAAGGATAGGATTTTATCCTTTGTACATACACTTCCCCGCCTATGTACACGTGTCAAATTTTCTCGGTGCAAGTATGTCAAATGTTCTTAGCTTTCACTTTCCTTGGAATTACACGATTAGACTTGGGTGGATGTGGTGACATCCACGTATTCTTGTTCACAAAAGTCATTTGTATATATGAACCTCTTATCTCTTAAAATTCTCTTAATGTTCTCATTAAGTTCAGCTTCTTCATTAGTCTTCCAAGAAAAACAAATGGACTGAAGAAATTATTTTCATTCCTAAATAAGTACAGCTTAGCGAATCTAAAAGAATGGTTTGCAAAAATCCCAAGTAGTATTTCTTACCATTGTCATGGGTATTAATTAAGCACGAGTCATTTTAGTTTTGTTTGAATAAGATTTAGCATTAAGACGTACTTCATATTTCTTCATAGATGAAGAATCCATTCTAAAAATCAAACGACATTAAGATTTCTTTTATTTTTTGTATATTAGTGCGTGAAAATATGAGTCATACTCAGTATTATCATCTTATAATAGATTACAAACAATTGTATTTCTATATGAGATCTTTCAAAGCACAGGCATCAGTATAATTTATTTAGAAAAACCTTACTGATCAATTGCAAAATCTTGCCAAAATAAAAGAAAATAAAGATCTCATTAACAAGGGAAATAAATTTTCCGTCATCTAACTGATAAACCTCATTGCCACGATGTGAACCAAGTTATACATACATACATAAATACATGCCTGAGCCAAAGTTATATTGCGGAAAATGAGAAAGAAATACAAAATGGCCAAAGCGGATTTCAGAAAAAGGTGGAGACAAATCCACCTGCAATGATATAGAAAAATGCTACTTTCCGAATGCCTTATTAGCTTGTATAGCTAAGACTGTACGCTTCTGAGCATGTATAGTATTTTCTTCTTAAGGCAAGATGTAATACGAATGAACTCCTCATCAACTGGATATTCAACAAAGTCTACATATATAGCTCAGAGATGGAATTGGTTCCTTAATGGGGCTCTTATCCGTAGAAGTGACAGATAAACAACATCAGTTGTATTACATTTTGCGTTAAAAACGTTGCCAAACTTCATGAAACTTGCAAAATTGCTTGTCACTCCCCCGAACTGGTATGTAACAGACGGCATCATTGGAAAAAACTAAAAGCATCGAATCTGATCACACTCTATCTCTAAAAAACACAACACGCAGTACATAAGTACGATTAACTTATACTCCCTCCGTCCCATTTTATTTAACAGCGTTTGATCGGGTACAAAATTTTAAAACTAAGAAGTATGTGAGACAATGGGTACTTTATGTCCAATCTAAATATATAAAAATAATATCTAATGGAGTTAGTAGTTGATTGATACTAAATGAATGGGGAGAGAGAAAGAGAGATATCACCAAAAATAAAAACGTTTGAGAAAGAAAATGTGTTTGGAAAAATCAAGGGAAATTGCCGACATGCACCACGAGAACAACATGAATATGTATGAAAAAAGTAGCCAAATTGCCCATCATGGTCACATCAGTATCGCTACAGGCCTCCACTAGAGTTGTCTCTGGCTTCGCCATACCTAGATATAGTTCATCATCTTTCGGGTCCTAACAGATATGCTCACACTCGAACCCTTCTCAAAAGATCTAGGTTGGATGACAGTGCACCTCTCTGAGGGATCCCGCCAATCAGCTTCCTTACATCTTACGGGTTTACTCGCCTGTCGAAAATTCCCTTTGCCCCTACCGTACTCCAACTTGGGAGTTTCCACTGCCTGTCCAAGGTTGAGCCTTGGGATTTGATGACGAACTTAAAAGGCCACCTACAGCACTTTATGCCCAATCATTCTGTACAACGCTTGCATCCTTTATATTACCGCGGCTGCTTGCACGGAGTTAGCTGTTGCTAATTCCCTAGCTACCATCATTGCTTCTTCTCTGAGAAAAAAAGTTCATGACCCGTGGGCCTTCTACGAGCTATTTGCCATTGCAGAAAATTCCCCACTACTGCCTCCTATAGGAGTCTGGGTTGTGTCTCAATCCTAGTGTGGCAGATCATCCTCATGGACCAGCAACTACTGATCATCGCCTACGTTAGCTATTGCCTCAACAACTAGCTAAGCAGATGTGAGACCCTCATTGAGGGTTCAAGTAAATCTAGAGTAATCATCAAAAATAACAAACACATAAGACCTGCCACCTAAGTTAGATAGAGTAATAGGACCAAATAAATCAAAGTGAAGAAGTTCAGATGGTCTGGTGCTAGAGATAACCCCTTTGGCTTTTAATGATGATCTAGTTTGTTTTCAAAGCTGACATGCATCACATAGGCTATCTTTTTCAAATTTAAGCTTAGGAAGACCATCAACAACCTATTTCTTTGAAAGTTTTGAGGTCAAATACAGTGTAGCGTGACATGACCTGCCACAACCAACTATCATCAGTTAATGAAGGTAGAGAGATATCATTCAAGCTATCCAGAAAGTTTGCATCAAGCATATAAAAATTCCCATCTCTTTTGCCAGTGAATACTACACTATCACCATGCATTCTGACAACTTTACAACAAGAGGCTTCAAAGATTACTTTCATTTTCTTGTCACATAATTGACTTACACTCAACAGATTATACTTCAAGCCATTCAGGAAAAAGACATCTTCAAAGCAAGGATCGGTTCCAATTTTACCAATTCCTATGATTTTACCTTTGTTGTTTTCACCAATTCCTTCAGTTCTAGTTGGGTGAATTTCTTTCAATCACCTGTCATGTGCTTAGGGCATCCACTGTCTATGTACCATACATTTTTTATTAGCTTGCTCTTGAGGCACATCTACAAAACAAACTGACTTGGGTCCTTTCTGGTTAGTAGTTGCATTATCTTGAGAGCATTTAGGCATCCAGATCATTCTAGCTCGAGACTTTTTCTTCCCGCACCCGTTAGCTTTTGTGTCCTTCAAGACCACAAGCAAAACAAATTATAGGTGAGTGACTAGAGGATGCTACCTTTACAATGATAGAAAAATACTTTCTCTGAGAAGATGATGGATTATATCCTAATCCATATTTTTCAAACGAATATCTTTGACTTCCAAGAAGCAAATCAAGATTCTCTTTTCCTTTTGTAAACTTTGTCAGATCTTGTGTCAAGGAGTCAATTTTTTTTTTGTAAAGAGTCATTTTCCTTCAAAAGTTCAGTGTTCAAATTGTTTGAAAGAACAGGCACATTTCTCAAAGTGTTCAAAATACTTCATCTAACTCCTTACATGTTTGACCAAGAAGCAAACCAGAAATATTTTCAGAAGAGCTAGGAGGACTAGAATGAGTAATTTTAGATAAGCTAGATTCAAAAAAATTTGTTTGTAGCACCTCTTTTTCAAATTTCAATGACTTGAAATCTTTCTTGAGTTACAGGTATTTCTTTGTGAGATTTAATGAATCTTTCTAGAGTTCATTGTAAACATCTTCAAGTTCCTCATAAGCTATAAAGCTAGAAAGATATATCTCATCTTTGGTCTGGTCGAGTTGATCTTGTTGCTGCATTCACCATTTTCTTCTGCCATCTGACATAGGTTTACCATTTTAGTACTTATTTCTGCTTCTTCACTTGAGGAGCTGGAATCATCACTGTCACTCCAGCTGCTAGCTACCATTGCTTTTTATCTCTTTTTTTCGCTTTTTCTTTAGCTTGGGACAATTTGGTTTGTTGTTTCCAGATTTATTGCATAGCACATGACTTCTCTTCCTTCTTTATTTGGTTGAGATTCTGGCTCTGGGGGAAGATTCTTCTTCAGCATCCTTTTGTCATTCTTTTTGTAGAATCTTATGAATTTTTGAACAAGTAGAGCCATCTCATCTTTCTCTATTTCACTGAATGTTTCATTGCCAATGGACAAAACATTCAAGGCAGTGTCACCTCTTTTATTTTTATTGCTAGTTGAGTTCTTTGCAAGAGTCATCATCATTTCATGTGTCAAGTGTGAACCAATTAGTTCATCAAAACCATATATGGTCAATTCCTTAGATTCACATAGAATAGTGACATTAGTTTCCCAATTTTCAATTAGGGATCTAAGAATTTTTTTGACCATTTCTTCCTCAGTTAGCTCCTTGCCCAGAGCTTTTAGTGAGTTCACTATGGCAGTGAATCTATTGTTCATTTTAGAAATAGTTTCATCCGGTCGCATAGTGAACATTTCATAGTCTCTCCACAACATAATGATTTTTTACTCTTTAACTTGATTGGTTCCTTTATAGGTAACCTTTAGTTTATCCCACACTTCTTTTGCAAATTTATAGGCGGAAATTTTGTTGTATTCATTCATATTAAGTGCACAGTGAAGAATGTTTAAAGCTTTGGCATTAATTGGGATATTTCTCCAATCAGCTTCAAAACTTTCAGATTCTAGCTTGACAATCTTGACATCCTCAATAATATTTGTTGGAATAATTACAAATGATATTAAGAAAAGATAGAAGTTTTAGCTTTGATAAGATATTAAAAAATAAATAAAATTAATAAAAGAAAAATGTAAAAAATTACCCATGTTACAACTACCTTCAGATGATGAAGATCTAATACTTGAAACTGATGCTTCAAAAAAATTTTGGAGTGGAGTATTTAAAAAGATAGATTATGAAAATCAAGAAAAAATAGGTGAATCATTATGTAGATATACTTCTAGTACCTTTAGTAATACAGAAAGTAGATACCATATAAATGAAAAAGAATTGTTAGTAGTTGTTAAAAGTTGTCAAAAGTTTTATTATTTCTTATTACCAAAAAGATTTGTATTAAGGACTGATAATACTCATGTTAAGGCATTTATAAATAATAATCTACCTTCTCGACCGGAATATAAAAGATTAATCAAATGGCAAACTTTATTATCTGAATCTACTTTTGATATTGAAATCATAAAATCTGACAAAAATGTATTGGCTGGCGTTTTAAGCAGGGATGGCCGACATGTTAAGACAGATTCTCAAACATTTTGTAGATATAGAAAAAGAAGTACTTGGAATTAAAGATAATTTATCACATATTATAGATATTGTTTGGTGCATATATTACTTTTTAAATAAATAAGTACATAATAAAAATACATTTTTAAAAGAAAAATTTATTCTAAATATCATTAAAAAATATATTTAATAACACGATTATGAGTAAACTCATTTCTTTTGTGACAGCGTTAATTTTTTTCAAAAAATTACCATAAAAAATTAACACGGGTTATTATATAAATAGTTATTAGAATTATTACAAAAGATATGAAGAAAATTTATGTATTTAATTAAAAAACTGTGCACTAATGGTTAATCATAAGTAAATTAAGATGAAAAGAAAAGAAAAAATAAAAAATACATTGTAAGTTTTACTTTTTTTCTATATCTTTAAAGTAAATTAACTTTATGACATGGTCTTTCAATTATTCTATCATATTCACCTCCTACTCCTACTATATGTAAGAGAAAAAGAGATTTCCTTATTATTTAATTATTTATTTGATTCTTAAAAAAATAAAATATTTTTGCAATAAAATTATTGTGAAAATTAAAATTTCTCTCCTCTTACTTGTCTCTCTCCATTCCTAAAAAATAAAATATAAAAAATAAAAATTATTAGTATTTTATTATAAAAACCTCAAATAAATAATTTTTAAAAATAAAAGGATTTTATGATCATTACTCAATTTTTTAAAAAAGAATCATATTCTTGATCCATCACAAAGCAGCTATAATATTATTGTACTTTACAAAATTATTTCTTTCTTTTTATATTTACTTGGTAAAAAGACAAAAATAAAAAAATAAAAATTATCGACTATTACATTTCTTGTCTAATGTACTGTAAAGTTATGTATATTCTGGTAAAAAATATTTTAATAGGTAATTAGACATTTTTATCCTTAAAACTTAGCAAATGAAGGATCAAATTAGATAGTAATAGATATCAAGAACTAATCAAATAAATATTCATGAAGTCATCTCCACAAACAAAAGACAAAAAAGTTTGAATCTTCCGAACCTATCAAAGAAAACAAAAACTCAATAATTTTTTATTAAAACAACTAAAAATATAAAATAGATTATATCATTCAATTAAAACAAAAAATGCATGAAAAATGTAAAAAGTGAAAACATCAATGATGCTTAAAATAAAACTAAAAAATAAAATAAGATGACAAAAAGGGAGCAAAAGAATAATTATATGAAAGTCATGTACAACTTGCAGACTTGATAATAAAAAAATTTAAAAAGTTTCAAAAAATATATTTTATTCTCAAAAGGGATTACACAGACTCATATTAAAGAAGAAAAACATAAATACAAATTAAAAGAAAAGTACATATATCTCGTTTTATAAGATTTAACTAAAGAAGCATCTAAAACATATTTTAAAATTTAAAAATAATAAAACTAAAATAATTATTTGAATAAAAAATTAAAATATCATAAATGTGTCTGATGTCTATAACGTGTATAACACTCATACATTTTTCTTTCATTTTAAAAGAAAAAGTATGGGCAGTTTTCCATTTGGCCTCTATCCCAAAAAGTTCTCAACAAAAACAATCTTCTCTAAAAATAAATAAATTCATAAAAATCTCACATGTACACAAAGAAGTTCTCGAAAAATTAAAGAAAATAAATATTTTTAAAAAATAATTAATTAATAAATATCTTTTGAACAATAAGAGATACATTGAGCATTGATAATCTACCCAAGAAAATCAAATTTATAATATTATTTATTAAATTCAGATGTCAAACATTAAAATGAAAGTGAAAAATGAAGAGAATAAGAGCAACATGTATCAAAAAGAGAAATTCAAAAGATTATCTCTTCAATTTGGAAAAAGAAGATCCTAATCAGAGAAAAATAAGAGGATATGATGATAAAAAATCTTATGAGAAAAAATTTGTCAAGAAAGAAAAAATTAGTGGAGAAAGTGACAGTAGATGAAGTTATGTAAAGATAGTGAAAAGTTATTAGGAATTTGATTTAAATTAAAAAAATTTGTTTGGGATAATTTAAAGTATTTATATTATTTTATCTCTTAACTAATGACAGCTCTTCTAACTAATAAAAAAATTTAAAATTCTAGAAATTATAATTGAAGATTTTAGAGTTTTGAAGGAGAAGAGAGAGTAAAAGTATTTTGGTAATATATATATGTATAGATAACCTCATCTACTCTCACTTTCTCGACAAATGTTTCCTCAAAAAGTTTTTTATCATTAGATCATCTTATTTTTCTCTTATTATGGTCTTATATTTTTAAATTGTAGAGGTAATTATATCAATTCCTCTTATTTTTTTCTTTTTCTCTTTTATTTTAATGTTTGACCTCTGAGTTTGATAAATAATATTATAGGTTTGATTTTCTTTTTCTTTTCTTGAAGAAATAATTTATTTTTGTTGATGAGCTATGTTAGCCCTAAGGGCAAATCATGTAGTTTTGATTAATGACAAATATTGATGAGGATTAATATGCATGTCATTTGTGTGATAGGATTGTTGGATTAAGAAGTATGAAGTCTCATTGCCTTGGAGCTAGCAATGCAAGAACAACTCTAATATGCCAAAGTGATTAAAGGTTGAAGAATTTGTTCAAGATGATTGAAGGCTTTGTAGATATGAAGTGTAGGTTACATGTTGTTAATAGGTAAACTTTGTAAACCCTACACTCTTAAGCCTTGGAATCTATGAGTTGCAATTGAGAGCACAATCCTTGATTTAAATGGTTTTTAACTTACCTAATTATCAAGTTTTCATAAATGGTTTTTGCACTTAAAAGGTCTTTAATGACTTATCTTTAAGGCTAGAATGTTTTCCAACTTGTTTGAAATGATTTGGATATATTTTGACAAAGTTTCAAAAATTCGGAAGAAGATTTGGACGCATGCAGAAGAAATTCGGTCGTCCGAATTTTGTGAAGAATTTTTGAACCGTGCGTGAACAGT
Source organism: Rauvolfia tetraphylla (assembly GCA_030512225.1). Classification (NCBI taxonomy): domain Eukaryota; kingdom Viridiplantae; phylum Streptophyta; class Magnoliopsida; order Gentianales; family Apocynaceae; genus Rauvolfia; species Rauvolfia tetraphylla. The sequence goes on from JAJQKT010000053.1 coordinate 3,279,513, forward strand.
AACAATATTCACGTGAACAGTAACTACTATTTTTCCAGAGAAATTCGGACGAAGATTCGGACGAAGCTGGAAAATTCGGTCTGTCATCCGAATTTTGTGAAGAATTTTTGAACCGTGAGTGAACAGTATTTTACTGTTACTAGCCGTAAACTCCAGATTTTTTATAAGAACTTTGATCTTAACAAATCCTACATGCTCTAACTTGTTTTACATCAAATTGAATTGAAAAGCTCTTAAATTGCCTTGTGCTCAAATATTTAAATTCAAGATTCCAAAGACAAAGTGTGAAGGTGCAACATTGTGTAAAAATCTACCTACAAGTGGTAACTTCTACACATTCTTATCTCTTTATCAAATTGTGTTTTCTACTAGCTCATTTGCAAGGTTATCTTGTGACATAAAACCCTTTTGTGTTAGGGTGAGCCATAGACTAGATTAATCAAGATTGTGGTGTAAAACCCGTTTGTGGGTGAGCCTTTGATTAGATTGGTCTTTTGGTTGTGTTTAGATATAAAACCCTTGTGTAAGGGTGAACCTTGTTTGTATAATTACTAGAAAAGGTTGTGAGTGTAAAACTATAGTGTGGTTAGCCTCTTATGTAATTGTTGAACTTGAGCATATGAAATGGTTGAAATCCTTGAGTGTGGACTCAAGGTAGTGGATGTAGATCTTGGAGAGATCGAACCACTATAAATCGTGTGTTCATTTCCTTATAGATTTATTTATTTACATGCTCATGTTGTTATTACTTCTTCATAGTTGTTGATTGATTGGATATAGTCTTATTGTTTGATGATCTTATCTTAACCATTACATCACATATAAACTTGAAGCTTGTGTAATTAAAGAAGAGTTTTTTATTAAGGCAAAGGATTTGTAAAAAGGGAAAAGATTTCGATAATTAGCCTAAGACCTAATTCACCCCCCTCTTAGGTCTTACAAGCTTATCAATGTTCAATACATATTTTTTTGTTTAGAAGATGTTTATCTTCTTAGAAAAGATTTCTTTCTTTAATTTGTTGAGAACCTCTTTGTGTAGAGGTGAGATGCTTATGAATTTATTTCTTCTTAAAAAATATTTATGTATTTATTTAATTTTTGTTGAAAACGTTTTGGTGTAGAAGCCAAAATGAAAAGAGTGTCCCATGCTTCTTCCTTTTTTATGAGGGAAATGCATGGGTCTTATTACATCATAGACATCAGGTACATTAAGGATATTTTAATTTTTCATTCAAATGTGTATTTTAACTTTATTATTTTTTAAATTTTGAAAAGTGTCTTACAGGATTTTTCAGTCAGGACTTGTAAAATGAGAAGTATACATTTTTTAAAAAATTTTTTAATTTATGTTTTTCTTCTTCAAAATGATTTCATGTAATTCCTTTTGAGAATAACATATATCTTTTTAAAACTTTTTGAATTTTTTTATCGTCAAGAAGTCTGAGAATTGTTCATGACTTTCTATGTAGTTATACATTTTTCCTATTTTTATCAGCATCTTATACTTTTCACTTTTATTTCTCCCCTCATTCATATTTTATATTTCTACATCTTTAATGTCTTTTATTTTTTTATTTTGATTGGACTATATACTATATTGTATATTGTTAATTCTTTTAATAAAAAATTAATGAGTTTTTGTTTTCTTTGACATGTTTTGAAAATTCAAACTTTTTCTTTTTTTTTCTTTTTTCATTTGTCTAATTACCTATTAAAACATTTTGCACCAGAATATGCATGACTTTATAGTACATTAGATATGAAGTGTAACTGTCGATGATTTTTATTTTTTTTTTGTCTTTCCACCAAGTGAATATAAAAAAGTAAATAATTTTATAAAATATAATAATATTATGACTTCTTTGTGATGGATCAAGAATACTATTTTCTAGAAAAAAATTGAGCAACGACCTGCGAAAAAATGACTTAACTGATTCAACTAACAACAATGTCATTGCTAAAATTCACAAAGCTATCCCATTAAAAAAAATTCAAAACATCCACATCATAGACAACAAGTGAACTGAATTCAAATAAAAAAGACAGATAACACATACAACTAATAGAAAACAATTAATAAACTAATAAATTACCAGAAGCAGCAGTGCCATCCACCACAGCTTGCATATATTTTTCAGGCAACTCGCCGACTGAGCCGATTATACTACCTTGGACCAGGGCATCAGCGAATCCACAGAGAGCCACTAAAGAGCTACTCAGCGGTTCTGCGATGCCAAAAAAATAATCTGAGCACCCTCTCACACTGCCAGAAACCCTAAGAAAGCCCCTCACGGTGCAAATAGGGACAAATAGAAAAATAACAACATAGTGAAATTCAAACTCGACCGCAACAAACCCACCTTCTAGACCCATTTCGGGAACCCATTTGCATTGGAGTTCTTCCCTGACCCGTTTCTGGCGGTAAAAAAATGAATGAAAACCCCCATCAAAGCAGCTCTAACGAATCTTTTCTGAATTGAGTTAGTGGAGAGGACGTTGCGAAAGGCAGATAAGATAAGGAAATAGAGAGCAACAGAGGCTGTAGAAGAAGAAAGAGGGACCGGAGAGAGAGAAGATCGGTGGAGTGGATATAGAAGGAAGGATAGTGATGGGGAAGAGAAAACGGTAGAGGTTTCTGGGAATTTCTGATCCCACAATATGAACGCATGCCCATATTGCATTCACAGTTTGGTTTAGGTCAAGATTCATATTGAACGCATCACAATAATGCGTCCACGTTGGTACAAGTTCAAAAGGTTCAATGTTGAACGTATTATTATAATGTGTTCTTATTCAGCGAAAATTAAAAAAATATATAGAACATATTATGATAATGCGTTAAACGACCAAAACTCATCCCTAAGAAATTACTTAGATAATAGATTACAAATAATCGTATTTTTATATGAGATCTTTCAAATCAAAGACTATAATAGATTACAAATAATCGTATTTTTATATGAGATCTTTCAAATCAAAGGCATCAGTATAACTATTTAGAAAAACCTTAATAATCAAATCCAAAATCTTTCGAAAAAAGAAAATAAAGATCTAATTGATAAACCTCGTTGTGAAGATGTGAACCAAGTTATACATACATACATAAATACATGCCTGAGCCAAAATTATGCTGCGGAAAATGGGAAACAAATACAAAAGGGTCACAGTGGCTTTTAGAAAAAGGGGGAGACAAATCGACGTACAGTGACATAGAGAATACTACGTTGGGAATACGATGAGAATCCGGTCCTATATTTACTTTTTGCAACACGTGCATATCTAATTTTAATCGTTAAATTAGATTTGAGATCTGATCGAATGATTAATAAAATTTGTAATATATTTATTTTTTCAAAAAACATTTAAGGCAGAAAATATAATTCGTTAGATCAAATTTCAAATCTAATTCAACGATGTCCTACACGTCTTACAAAAATGACTTGCAGGATCGAATCTTGACCTTCAGGGGATGCCTTATTAGGTGGTAGAGATAAGACTTTACACTCCTGCGTAGGTGTAGTATTTTCTTCTTACGGCAATATGTACTACGAATGAACTCCTCATCATCTGTATATTCAACAAAGTCTACATATATAGCTTGGAGATGGAAATGGTTCCTTAATAGATTAAGAAATATTCTCTTAATAAGTGTTATTTTTAAAGTTCTATTTTGTTATTAAATAAATATTATTAATAAAAATTTGATTTTCTTTTTTATTTTCTCTTATGATAAACAATATCATTGTAGTAAAAACAGTAATTTTTTACATTGTAATTTATTATGATAAGAAAGAATATTTAATTAAAAATAAATTAATCGATTTAACTATTGTCTTAATATGTATAAAGATGTTTATAATTACACTTATTTTATGAAATAGAGAGAGTATAAACTAAGGCAATGATCATTGTTACATTTTCGAAGAAGACTTGGACATGTACTTAGTAAAACCAACTTTCAACTTGGGAATGTTCATTGTTATATTTTCAACTTCGCCTCAAAACCGGCGCCAGTTCCCCAATGTTTCTGGCACCGAAATCTTTCTGGTTCCATCTGGCTGCCTGTTTGAAATGTTTCAGGAGCCTAATCGAATTAGGCGTTGGCTTCGTTGAAATATTGGCATACATCGTCCTAAACACGTAATCGAATTAGGGGTTGGCTTCGTTTCAATCAATTACATCTAAACACGTAAGCTTCACACACACAAGTACACAATTCGAACTTAAGGCTCGTGGGCAACAGGTCGCAAAGGTACTGGTATTAATTTCTAACTATTGTATCCGTTAGATTTGCTAGGTATAACTTCCCCTTAATTGAGCCGGGTGAATAGTTGAGATATTACCATAGTTGAAAAAGTCAGAATAATAACGCATTTTAATACTGAGTTCTTGGCTCAATAACGAAATGCATTAAACTTCAGTTTATTTTAAAATTTTTGGTTTTAAAAGTAGAATGTGTTTTAGTAATGCTTTATTCAACCAAGAATTCATTATCAAAATATGTTTATATATAATATTTTTAGAAATTTAGTTTTTTTTGTTTGATTTTTGCTCTGAGTACAGAAATAAAAAGCGGACCTGAATTAAATAAAATTTTTATAAACTGAATCGAACAAAAATGAAATATAAAAAAATTGATCCGAAATATATATTTTGATTTAATTCAGTTTGACTTTTTAGATTGTACTAAATAATGAACACTACCTAAGCATTACAAAAATTCTCATAATCAAAATTCTAGCAATAAAAGTAATAACCCTTTCAACCCTAGATTCAAACGTCACCCCATACACAAGAAATTTCTTAATAATAACAAAAGGACGGCTATAATTAACCTGGAATCAAAGATTTGTCTTAGGTTATGATTTCACACTCTAAATTCTCAATCCCAAGTCACCCGAGGCGTCTGCTTCTATCCTCGAACAATATTATAATCGTGTCAGAAACGTCATTGAAACTAACAATCTCCCATTTTGCTCACTAACCCAGAAAGACTTCTAAATATTTTAAACACAACCCAAAATACTTGACGTTGCTTAAAGACCCCAACCTCCAAATTGGGCTTTATAGAAAATGCCTAACTAAGGGGAGAGTTGTTTAACCAAGAGCTCAAAGACATTATGCACTAATTACTAAACTCCCTTGAACTGGGTAACTCAATGCTCCTGGATTTTCTGCTGTGTTGGATCAATAGGTCTCCTCGCCCTTGACCCAAAACTACGTCAAATTCTTTTGCAACCCAAGCTTAGTAGGTTCAGAAGGAAGCTTCTGAAGAAAACCCAAGTTCTTGGCATGGGAGAAGACAAAACTAACCAAGGACAGGAAAAAAAAAAAAAAGATAGCACTATGTACACAAAATGAGTGGACAGTTATCTAGCAAAGTAAAATTCCATGTAAACCAAGGCCCCTGCTGGAGAGAGAGAGAGAAAACATCACAAACCGATTGAATTAGGGGCTAAATGGTAATTCAGCATCGAGGGTGAAATAAACTCACACTCACCCATCAAAAAATAGATAAATAAATAAACTCACACTCAACAGTAAGAATAAAAGCCACTTACTACTTATATAAAAAATATTTTAAAATCTTTTATATGGCAAAAAATACTTTTACCACTTAACCTACTACCTTACCACCATTCAATTTGATTTTAAAGTGAAGGAATAGCGAAGTACTATATATAGATACGCACGCGTGGGCACATCACACGAACTAATATGGAAAAAAAAAAACATTTGCCAAATAAGGCAATGAAATGCTACTTGTGACCTAGAAGATGACTTTTGAATGAGTCGAATGACCAACTACAAGAAATATATTGAAGGAAAAATCAGTAGAAACCCAGAGCTACATTAGTTAAATTTGCATGAGAATAGATAAGTTTAGTAAAAACATTAGTAGCAAACGATTAGCGACAACTTCGTAAAGAAAAAATAAAAAAGAAATTTATTTTTCAATTAAATAATTATTGTTAATCCTTCTCAAATTTATGATGAATTAGCGACAATCGCATAATTTACAAATTAAATATATATATTTTATATTTTTTCACCACATACCCATAGGTAATCCCTCTTAAATTTATAAGGGATTAGTAACGAGAACTTAATTTACAAATTAATATGTCTTTCTTTTTCTTGTTTAGGTAGTCATCACTAGTCCATTGAAACGAGAGGGATTAGCGATGAGTTTTTAAATTTTGGAATTGCTGCTCGATTTTATTATGTATAAGTCTCTATCTATCCCTAATCTGATGCCAATTGGCTACAGATTTGCGATGAAATAGATTTTTCAAAATTTTTTTGACAATTTTCTTTTTTTTTCTCATGTTACATGGGTGATTTAAATTTGTGAATAATGCATATATTCTCACTATAAGATAAGAATTATCTCAAATACTTAATTTGATTAAACATAGTTCACATAGTTAATGCGCGCGCATGTGCGTGCATGTCTTAGACAATATATATAGCACTAATATGTAATGGCGATGCATTATAACATTTAAGTATAACATATTATCGTATATTTAGCTTTTGTTCTTTGATTTAAAATATAAATATTATAATATTAATTATATATAACTGTAATCGATAAATGAAATATATAACATGTCACATATTTACGTAAAGAATAATAACAAATAACTATACATATGCGTGCGTGCACACGCGCAAAAATATATATCTACGCAAATTTAATTGGAGATGTTCAAATATATATATATATATATATATATATATATATATATATATATATATATATATTTAGAATAAAAATATTATATATTAAATAAAAAAGCATGCTCACATATATTAAAATAGTATTGTTAGAAAACATTATATATTATAATTATGCTGTACTATAAATAAAATATTAATATACTCCAACTCTGCAGCTTGAATACCGTGTAAAATGAACGTCCGGATCCGGCCCTGCAAGCCTTTTTTGCAGGACCTGCAGGATCAAATCTTGATCGTTGGATTAGATTCGAAAACTGATCCAATGGCTACCGAAATTTTACAAATTGTCAAATTTTTAAAAATACATACAGAATCAAAATATATTATCCGTTGGATCAAATTTGACATCTGATCCAACGGATCCGATTTGGATCAGGACGTGCAGGACCGGATCGAAATTGGTAAAATGAAGTATTTATTTGGTGCATTTTGGAATTCGCGGACATGGATTTGGGTCTCATATAGTCGGCTTGACCCAAAAATACTTTTTTATTATTAAATAATAATTTCCGTCTGACCCAAATTATTTTTAAATAATAATTTTTATTTGATCCCAAATTTTTATTGACAAAATCCTAGCATTTAGCGATGGCCTTTTTACTCTCAGTTTTTTTATAGATTTTATGTTTGTTACAAAGCTGTCCTTAATTTGAGACGGTTTAGGGACGGACATTTCATAAAAAATAATTTCTAAATGATTATATTGTATAGAGGAGCAAAATAGAAATATGTTTACTACACCTACAAAAAAATATTCTCTATGCTAATAAAAAATGGTTAAACAACTTATTTTAAGCAATTAAGGTCAGGTTGTTAATGAAAGAGAAAGGATTAGGCACGCCAATTGTTAAAATGTACAAAACCATTTATATTTTAATAATGAGATTTGTGTTGTGTTACATGCCTTCATACACAATTTTATACCACAATTCAATAATATAGTAATAAAATATAAAACAAGTAGAGGTGCTCATTATTCGGTGAAAATAAAAAAAATCTAACCAAACCAAACTAGATTTTTTAATTGGATTTGATTTTTTATTATTTTAGTTCGATTCAGTTTGATTTTGAAAAATCTTGCTTTGATTCAATGGTTGATTTCTTCTTCAGATTCAAAATCGAACCGAAAAAATATATTTAAAAAACAATATCTATTTATGAATCCACTCTCCTCTCTAGTCCTGTCCACTGAATCCAACTCGCCACTTAGACCTCTCACTAATCAGTCACCCTCTCATTACTGCTAGTCAGTCCGAGCTCACGCCACTGCTCAGCTTTGATTGCACCATTGCTACTCACCTCTGGCCTCTGCTGCTGGCTACTGCTATGATTAAGGTAATTTAATTTAGTTTTTACATGAATTTTTTGTTCAGTTCAATCACTACATTTCTTATCCCTTTCTTGTTTGAAACTCTTATTTTTTGCTATGAGTTAGGGACTTCCTTCCACAATTAAACGCTAATTCATATCAAAAGATATATAAAAACCAGAAAGGCCTACATAGATTTTCTTCAAACATTATGTCATAAACAATTTTCTCATATATTTGTAGTATTAATGAGCAGTGAGGAAAAGTCGTCACAATTGGGATGTTAACTAAAATCCCTAAGGTGATTGCTAATGGGATTGCAGGATATAACCTCAAGGTCCGGCTGATCCTCAAACCCTCATTTCCCCCATTTCCCTTTCTCTCTTCTCTCTTCTCTATCTCTCTCTTGAAATCTTCTTCAATTCTTCACACAAAAATTATATCTTTCAAACCTAAGTTTAGAACTATATTCAAATTGTTCTCATTTTGGTTGAGTTTATTATTTTCGGAAATTACTATAGCAGTAAATGTATATGAATTTTAATAAAGTTTTGGATGCTCCGATTTTGTTCAATTTTTGAGTAAAGGTTCTTGTTACTATATTCTACTTACAAAAAAATTGTCGTTAAGTTTTGAGCATGTTTGCTATATTTTCTGAATTTTTGAACAATCTGACAGATTTTCTATTTTTGTAAAATTTTTATTTTGATTAAATATTGAGTGTTTAAAGATTTATTAGAATGTTAGAATGCAAAAGGAGTATAAAAAAATTGAAATATGTAGATGGAATAATCTTCCTAAATTGATATACTAGGAATTAAATAAAATAATTTTTCCAAATTGATATATTAGGAATTAAATAGAATAATTTTCCTAAATTGACATACTAGGAATAAAACAAAATAATTTGTTTTTTTATTAAAACAAAATAATTGAGATTTTTGTGAAGATTGGCGTACTTTATTAAAATTAATTATTTTAATTTCCCTAAATTTGTATATTTGGAATAAAATAGAATAATTAGAATTTTTGTGGAGAATGATAAATTTTATTAAAATTAATTATTTTAATTTCCCTAAATTGGTATATTTGGATGAAATATAATAGCTGGGAATTTTGTGGAGAATGGTGGATTTTATTAAAATTAATTATTTTAATATTTTTATTCCTTTGAAAAATGGTTAGTTCCTATTTTAAAACAATTTTATCAAATTCAATAATTTTTTATCTAATTAACAGTAATCATGCATTCATTCACGTATGATATAGAGATGTCAATATTTGAGAATTTTAGAATGATATGAAATTTATTTGTTACCACGTAATGTTAGGTCGTGAGGTTGCAGAGGTAGAACCAAGGGTGGAGTATCCTAGGTTTACACTTTTCGCTTGAGGTGAGATTTCTAACTTACTTGTGGAGGTTGAGGATCGCCAAAATTTATTATTTAAGTTATGTTTTTTTAAATATATTTTATTTATTTATTTTACGTTAAGTTAAGTATCTATTTTGCCGTGGCTCGGCTTTGTGAATGTATGTTGTAGAAACTTTGAATTATTATTTTGTTGTGGCTCGGCTATGTGACTAAGTGCGTTGTTAACCTTGAATTGTTATTTTTCCGTGGCTCGTCTTTGTGAATAAATGTGTGGTAAATTTTAAATTATGAGTTTGTCGTGGCTCAGCTTTTTGTGAAAATATGTAGTATTAATATAAGTTGTTGTTTTGCGTGGCTCGGCTTGTATATTTATATAATATACTAAGCTATGAGAATGGATTTTGTTGTTGACAAGTTGTAAATATGAACTATGTGTAAACTCCGCCGTCGGGATATGAATTGACTCCCCTGCAGGGTGAGATTGTTGAGTGTGTGGAGAGTCTCTTTGCGTCGTATGTGAGAAGGCCATTGGGAGATGTTGTATGGAGTGTCCCTTTGCGCCGTATGTGAGAAGGCCATTGGGAGGTGTTGTGTGGAGAGTTCCTTTGTGCCGCGTGTGAGATGGCCATTAGAAGGGCGGCGAAAGTTTTATGTGCTTGTATGGACTCGTAAGAGTCCTATGAATTGTGTTTTGATAATTTTGTCGTTATTTTTCAAAAGGGACGATTTTTACTTGAAAGTATATACATGTATATATAAAAATATCTTATTTCAATGATTTCTAAATCAGATTATTATGTTGTATTAAACGAAGATATTCTCATAATAAAAAAACTGAGAATAATTTTATACGGTGTATTTACTCTCAAACTGTATAGGTACCTAGAAATTTCACTGGGCTTCGTAGCTCATTATTCTCTCATCATATTTCAGGATTTTTATAGTTGCGTTGAGAGTATACGTCGCACGTGACAGTTGAGTCCTCAGCAGCAGCTAATATTGTGGAGATGTCTACATTTGTAACCATTTTTGGTCTGTCAATGCATTCTAATATTCAGATGGTTTTTAATTTAAATAGTATGTATGCAGAGAGATCTCAATTTTCTGAAAAATAATTATGTTTTGTATAAACCATTTTATATAGGCTGGTGCGCCTTATATTATTTTTGACTGTTAGTTGTTTAAATTATTATTAGAATTTATACTTATATCATATGGTTGCATTGCACCTCTTGAACAGACAAGTGATAATTCACTCTTAGGTAGGGCTTGCCCGGGAGTGGGTCATTACATATCGTTCAATCATCTTCTCTGAATCCCCCCTGCTTTTCAGAATAAGCATTGAAAGTATATACTTATCATTCTTCCATTTTGATTTGTAATTGAATTTACTAGCAATTTGTTGATATGGATGATGCTATCATCGCAGATGAAATACCAAATTGGCCAATGTCTCAATCTCTATTTTTTTCCTCCATTTTTTGGTATTATGATATCTCCGTTTATAATTCTTGCAGGAAAGAATTATAGCTTTCTCATGTTACTTGATAAGATTTTGGATCAAGCGGATAGATAGGTCACTGTTGCATATTGAAAATGAATAATAAAGCACTGAACGAGGGATATGGGCTTGCTACCAAGTTTTGAAGGATCTAGTTACTGCAATGCCACCGGAAGACAGCCCAACAAAAAAGAAAACCAATGGCCCTTCGACCAGTTTAGTCACACTTCACCAAGCTCACAATTGAGAAAGGAGAGAATAAAGCACATTGCAGCTATTGTAGTGCATCGTATGCTGCCCATAGTTCCACAAATGGCACCACAATATGGAAATACCACATGAATAGTTGTATGAAGAATCCATACAACAATGAGACATATCAAACACAGGTAATGCAAAAATCACACACTTCTGCTCATGGTGGGATAGGAAGTGGGGTTGGTTCAATAATTACTTGGAGATTTAATCAAGAGGAAGCTAGGAAAGCATGTGCATATATGATAATTATGGATGAACAACCATTTAGTTTTGTTGAAAAACAAGGATTTCACCACTTCATGTCTGTTGCTTATCCTACTTTTCAAAATCCATCTTGTGCTGCCATTACAAGGGATTGTTATGAATTATATTTGGAAGAAAAATCAAAATTGAAGGAATTTTTAAGGCAGTCTTCAAAAAGGGTTAGTCTTACAACTGATTCTTAGAAATCTGAGCAAAGAATTAACTACATGTGTCTTACTACTTAGTTTATTAATGATGATTGGGTGTTGCACAAGAAAATTTCAAAATTTTGCCTAATAGGTAGTCATAAAGGTGAGGCGATTGGTAAACGGGTAGAAAAATGCTTGCTTGATTTGGGGATTAATATTTTTTTTAAACCACCTGTAATGGTGGGGGGTTTGGCATAGACCCCCTACCTGTTCATTAACAAAGATAGTCAATTTACAATGAAAGAACAACCAAAAGAAACACCAAATCGTAGATAAAACAGAAAGATAAGCCAAAAGTATAAATAGCAAGATCCTAACTAGATCCGTAAATTAGGCACTCCTTGCTTGTCTAGGATGAGAGGTCCTCGGGCAGCTTGGGGCAGTTGATCCAAATCATATATATAGGAAGTACCAGCGTCAATATACCCTTGATTGGCCAAGGCATCTGCAACCACATTAGCTTCTCGATAAACATGTGAAAATGAAAGATTCTTGCCTTTGGTGAGTGACAAAATATGACGCAAAGTACACCTAAACCTCCAAGCAGGTATATGTTTAGCAAGAACTGAGTTAAGCAATAGTAGTGAATCTATTTGGACTGCCACATAAGAATACTGTAATGATAGACAGAGCTTTACACCCAAAAGCAATCCCTGCATCTCTGCCTCAAAATTAGTTCGGATACCAATAGAGGAATAAAAAGCAGCAATAAAGTTTCCATTGGATGTTCTAAGAACTTCTCCGACTGATGAAATCCCTGGATTTCCCTTAGAAGCCCCATCAATATTCAAGATTACTTGATCTGGATTATAATCTTGCTTCCATTTCACTACAAGTGGCTGTCGATGTTTTACCGGACTGAAAGAATGCATAGGAATGCCAAAGATAGATAAAGCCGAGACAAAGCCCTTTGCATGAGCTATGATAGGAGATAACCCAAAATAGATTGCTTCAAATGATACAGAGTCACCCTAGTCGCTTCAAAGTGGTAGGTATTCCTAGACTTCCACAACTCCCAACAGATAATAGCTGGTACAAGTCGAAGGATAAATGACTGAGTTCTCTTCTGTAACCACCATGTTTGCAATCGCAAGCGAAGCGATAAACCTTCCGAAGGCAGTAAAATATTTACAGTTACTGCTGACAATGCAAGTTCAAGTGATGTTGCTGCTAGTTATTTGAAGAAAAGGTTGTCTAATTGGGATACTATTGTGCTTGGGGGTAAGCATTTTTATGTATGATGCATTGCTTATAAATCTTGTTGTAGTTGACGATTTGAAAAATTTCTCCCCCTATTAATCATGTTTAGGCTGCAAATCTATACATTAACAATGACCAAGTAGATTGAGAAAGTTTAAAGAATATGTTGAAATGGAGAAACTGGAGAGTAAGAGGTTATTGTGTTTAGATGTTCCCACTAGGTGGAATTTTACTTATTTGATGTTAGACACTGCCTTGACACTTGTCAAAGCTTTCGAGAGACTTGAAGCACAAATCCACATTACAAGTTCGATTTGACACGTGAGGATGGTAGTAGGCTGCCTAATGAGAAGGATTGGAGTATTGTCTCACGCTTTGTGAAGTTCTTGTCACATTTTTATGAACTCACATTGCAGATTTTGAGCTCATTATATGTAACTTCTAATCAAGTTCTTCATGAACTTAGTGATGTGATGAAACTTTGAGAACATGGCAAGATAGTGATGATTTTGAGTTGAGTGAAATGGCAATGAGAATGAAAATTAAATATAACAAGTATTGGAGGAATAATGGAAAGATGGACTTTATTATTTTTTATGTAGTCATTCTTGATCTTTGGTTTAAATTACATTATAGTGACTGGGTGATTATTAGAATGTATTCTGAATACACAGACATTGCGAAGAAAGTTAAGGAAGGGATTTATGTGTTATTTGGGGAATATAAGAAATTAAATGCAAGTCAAGTACTAGATACACCATCATTGCATTCATCTTCAAGTATATCTTTTGGTTCAATTTCTAGTTGGCATAAAAAAGATTCATGTGGACATCAAACATGAGTATGATATTTTTATTAATGACGTTGCAGGTGTTGATAACAAAAATGAATTGGATAAGTACACTTGAAAAGAAAGAGCAATAGATGAAGATTTGACATTTTAAAATGGTGGAAGTTCAATGCACCCGGATTTCCTATAATTTCTCAGATTGTTCGTGATATTCTTGCTATTCCTATTTCCACAGTCGTTTCTTAATCAGCATGTATTATGGAAAGGAGTGTTCTTGACACATGTAGGAGTTCTTTGACTCCTAGGATGGTGTAATGTCTCATGTGTGCCAAAGATTAGTTGAGGAATGAAGCCTATCCAATTATTATTGAAGAAGATATTGGCATTCCTGAAAAAATGGATTATGGTAATTTTCTTATTGTCAAGTACTTCTTTGTTTAATTTCTTCTCTTAAATATTATGTTCATTCTTATTTTGTAATCTATTATTTGATTTTCTATTTCAATTCTTTCTCATAAATTACAAATTTTTCTCTTGAATTAAGCATTATGGACCTTTGACAATTGAACTTGTAAGTAAAATGTATTGTGATAGTTCAATATTAAGGTAAAATATAAAATGTGTTGTCAGACATATTTGCTATTCACTGTTCAAAGAAGGAGTTGGAGTTGTTGTTTGCTGTTCACAAGACAAGAGGATGACTATTTGGGATTTTTTTCTCCTTGTTTCTTGTTTATCCAGAACGGGTTGTGTAAGCCCTAAGGGCAAATCCTATAGTTTTGATTATGAAAAATATTGATATAGGCTAACTTGAGTAATTGTCATGTGATAGGATTTTTAGATTGAAGAAGCAAATTGATCTCATTGCCTTGGAGCTAATGTGAAAAGGACATCTCAAATGTACTCAAGTGATTAAAGAATGAAGCGTATATCCAAGAAGTTGAAGGCTTTGAAGACACTCTAGTGTAAGTTTGCTTTTGCTTGATAGGTATATCTTGTATACCCTACACTCCTTGCATTTGGAATCTATGCATCAAATGTTGAAGCACACACTATTTTGATCTAGCCTAAACTTTGTTGATGAGCTTACAAGTTATTTTTTATGAATCTTTGCAAAACAAAGTGTTTGATAATGGCTTATAGCTCCAAAGCTTTTAAATGACTTATCTTTTAGTCTAAAATGATTTCAAACTTGTTATGGTTAAATTTCAAATGACTTGACAAAGTTTTGAAAAGTTTGGACTAAGTTCGGATGCAAGTTCAGACGATTGAACTTTTCCTACAGCATTAGTAAACAAAAAAGTTCGGTGACCAAATTTTACTATTACTAGCCATTTTTTGAACGTTGTATTTAAACTTTTGAGTTATATAAAAGGCTAGAAATTCAGATTTTGAAGAATATTGATGAACTTATATGCCATTATCTTGAGAACATCAAAAGATCAAAGAAAAGCATTCATTGTTCATGTGCTTCATGTAATTATCCAAGAATTCCAAAGGCAAAAGTGCTAGAATTGTTGAATAGCTACCATCTTGTTTGGTAATTTCTATCCTTATCTCATCTTTACTTTGTTGAAAGGCATAAAACCCTCTTGGTGAGGGTGAGCCTTGATTTGATTGTTCAAGATTATCTTGTGACATAAAACCCTTTTAGGTGAGGGTAAGCCTTGTTTGTTCAATTGAAGTAAAGGTTATTGGTGTAAAACCCTTTAAGGGTGAGCCTCTTGTGTAATTGTTTGACTTAAACATTTAGTGGATTGGTTGAAAACCTTGAGTGTGGACTCAAGGTAGTGGATGTAGATCTTGGAGAGATTGAACCACTATAAATTGTTGTGTACTTCTTTTGTTATTTATTACTTTCACTTATATGTGCTATCTTCATTGCCTTTATTTCATTGACTACTCTTTTTCTCTCAACCACTCTATACCAAACTTATAAGTACTTGGAGGTTCTGAACTTTTAAAGGGGATTTTGTTAAAGAAAAGTTTTCAAAAATTAGCCCAAAAAAAACCTAATTCACCCCCTCTTAGGTTTTTCAAGTTGTTTCTTCTATTTGTTGTTTGTCATTTGTTGCTTGTTGTTTCTTGTTTTGGAAATCATGTCACCAAGTAGTGAGCAATGATTTAAACTTTATAGTTTTATTGCTTTTATGGAGCTGCATAATATATTCATATATTTTTGAAGGATATTAACTCATTGTCATGGACTTTGAACTTGTTTTCTTTTTTAATATAGGTTGTAGCTACACTTTTTTCTAAATATGACACTATTTGTTGGTTGATAGAGGTGTTTATTTGCTGCTTTAGTGCTTCAAACACATATTTATTTCAGATTGCAAATTGCAATTACATTTTTCAAATTAATTGAGGTGTTAAAATATTGGTGACAAATGCTGGGGTTGCTGACTTGCTGGAGTTGCTAGGTATTGCTATAGGATTTGAGATTTCTGGTATTCTTTCACTCCTTTTTTTGGGAGGGGAAATTTTGGTTTGGAACCAAATCAAACAAATTTTTTTGGTTTGGTTTTAGTATAAATTCAGTTCCATTCAGTTTTCAAAAGAATTATAGAACTGAACCGAAACTAAAAAATTCAACATAAAATCGATCCATAAATTGGATGACCACCCCTAAAGACAAGTGTGCCTATCATTTTAGATTAGTATAATGGCAAGTGAAATCAAATGTCGTGTCCATGGGGTGGTAAAATATTTATACTCACTTTAATTCTATTGTCTTATCTAAGAATTAAAGTAAAATTAATCTAAACAACCCTTAACCACTCTTTGTTGCAAAGAAGAATTCAATCAAGATGCAATACTTGAATGAAATCCTCCTAAAATTAGTAGAAAAGTTCCTTGGTTAATTGGTTTTCCTTCTTATTTGGTGAAATTTCAACATTAAGGCTCACTCTATCCCTAGTGAGGCTTCTATACCCTTAGATTAGTTAGTTGAAATCTCTTTCTAAGTAATTTAACATAAGAAAGATTGAAAATTCTCAATTAAATTTCCCTAATCATCAAGAAGATGTTGATGCCCCTATGTCCACTCACCTAAATTACCCCCATTATTTGTTCAATCGTCTATTCCAAATTTTCTTTCTTAATTCCAAGTCAAATGCCCAATCATGAATTAATTAGCTAACAAATTTAATTCAAGAAATCAAATCAACATATAACACACAAGAAATTAGGGCTTAATTAAGCAAGTCAACAATTCATTTCCATAGATAAAAACTAGAGTTCAAACCATCCAAGTATTCGAAGGTAATATTATAAATCAACAAACATAAAACATCAAAGAAAGAGAAAGAATTGCTCATTCTCATGTCTTCAACTCTTCTCTCCTTCAATGCTTGGAGTTCCTCAACTTGGTTATGGAAAGGTGAGTTCTTGAATTTGAATCGTTCAAATGGGTCTCCCCCCTTTTTCAAAGATTCCATCTTCTCTCTTAATTTCTCATGCAAATAAAAAGATTTCAGATGGGATTTTTTTTCTCAAAAGCCCTATATTTTAGCTCTAAAAGTCCCTGCTAGAATACCCCCAAAAATCTCCTTGAAACTATTTATATATGTCCAAAAAGGGAAGAGAGATTATGCACTTTTGGCTCAAACGGCCCTGGGCTTTCTTTAGCCAGCCTTGATTGGTGGGTTAACCTCAATTTCTCCATGGTTTTCAGTCTTTTCTGATGTAAAAATGTGACTGGGACAATTATTCAATTTCTTGATGAATGTAGAGCATGAAACAGATGCATCAGGTTTTGGCATCTTCATAAAAGTTGTAGGTCTATTCCCAATACATTTTTAATCACCTCCATTGATTCCTAAAATTCAGGATATAGTTTGTTTTTCAAATTGTGTCAAAACTAGAATATCGTCTGAGGATACTGAATTTGTACTATACTTAGAAGGGTCAACTAAGCTTGGATTGGCATGATCTTAACCACTTTGAAAACCTCAAGATGTCGTCTATAAACTTCAAGAAGGCCACTTCACTATTTACAACTTTGAAGATGTCAAAATTCCACTTGAATATTTCCTATTCAACTTAGGGAAACCTTTTATCTCTTTTCTTCATTCCAAGTGTTAGTACCCTTCTTTCTTGATCCTTTCCACCTCAAATTCTTCATGAACTTATCCTAAATCAAGGAAGGAGATAAAGGGAGTATTAATAGCAACTCAATTATTAAAATTAAAGCAAATCAAGCACGTCTACACACAATCGATTTAGGGGTCATGCTAAGCACCCCTCACAAAGGCCATGCAACCACTCCATGTTTGTAATGCATGTAGAAACTCTTGTGCGTGTGTTCCCAACCAATGTAAATGTTTAACAAATATGGGGGGGTAAATTTTGGGGTATTGGCCAACGAATTCACAAGCATGTAACCATGATGCCCTATAGGCTCGTCAACCATAAAACCTTTCTACTAATTTCAAAACCAAAGCTTAACCTAGTTTAGGTAGGACTTTCAAGTTTTTAGTGTTTGTTCGGGGGAAAGTCAAGGGTACGAAACGAAAGGTAAGGGATTCAAGATTAAAGAAATGAGAACTAATCAGAAGACAAGGGGATATAAAACTAAACAAAAAACAACAACCTTTTTGTCGCAAAGTATTGTCTTATCTCTTTCTCTTGTCCTCTTCATATATAATCCATTCACCTTCACATCCACATTTCTAAAAAAATCATAATCCTCAAGCAACAACTTCCCAACACCAACCATTTTGCAATCCACAAGTATATGCCTCAATCATGACAAAATCCATAAGAATAAACTTTGAAGGAGGAAAATGAAGACATCAAAGAATGTACACAGCCTTCAAGTATAATTAAACTTAACCAAGAAATAATATATCTATTTTTTTCTTTTCGTCTTCCTTTTTTGTTTCAAAAAATAGACTCATAGATAAATAATAACTAAAAAAAGAGACATTACAATTTCCGATCATATAAAGAAGTATCATTCCCTTTTTTACAATTCAACCCATAAAGCCTTTTACCCTATCTTCTTCTCTTCCACACTTTTTACCAATCTCTACATTGCTCTTTTGCAACTTAAGGGTTAAAATGGATTTACCTCTCACAAAGAAGGGTTAAATATAAAGAGTGAAGTTCAAAATTTGATAGAAAGAAAAATGAAAAATAAAAAATTGAAAAATTAATGTATTAAGGCTCAAAAAGGGTGCTAAGGGTAAAATAAAAAGGTGTAGCAAGAAAGGCTCCATCGGGACAAAGAAGGCCTATTACCATCATTTCTAGCTAGATCAAACTAAAGTTACTTGTTCATTTTTCCTCAAAGCATGAAGGTTCGTTCATTTTGCCTCAAAGCATGAGGCTGTGAGTTCTAGGGAATAAAGAATTATTGAATTCCAATTACAAATTACCAATAATGCAAGATTCAACCCCCTATTTATTAAAGAAAAGCAGAAGCGGATATGCTTAAGAACAAATTCCAAGCAAACATTGTATATGAAGGGTGCTCAATCAACCTAATTTTAAGGTACTCATTATGACTTCTAGATTTTTTGTGCAATAGGGCTCAAAGTTCTGCTAAAAAACAAGTGGTATTACAAGAAAAAGTTTTTTAAATTAACCTAGACCTAAAACTAAAACAACGAGCAAGTACGAAATATAAAAATTAAAAAAATTAACAAACAAAAAGGAAAAGCACATCTAAAAGCATAGAGAAACACAATATAAGTAAATAAAAGCACATAAACAAAAAATTTATAGTAAAAACAATAAACACATACTAACATGTACTCCTCTACACTTAGGATAACATTGTCCTTATTGTTGGGATAGATAGCATATAAACACAAGGTACATGAAATATGTAAACACATTTCAATATCAAATCATAAAAATGGTGAAAGGGATGGAAAGGAACTCCCTCAATAAATTGTCAACACAAGGTACATGAAATATATAAACACATTTCAACATCAAATCATAATGGTGAAAGGGATGGAAAGGAACTCCCCTCAATAAATTGTCAAACTTCTCCCGTGCCGGCTTCTTATCAAAATAATTGAAGGGGCTCTCCTTGGCATGATTCTCCCACACTTAAAATTTTGTTTACTATCACCACATGCTTAATGAAATGTCATGCAAGCACCTAAAGAAGAAATTTGTAAAGTAAGAATGTATAAGATCACACAAAGAACAATGGAAATTCAAAAGGAAGTTCATCAAACACATATTGTGCATAAAGATGTAGAATGGGTTCTTGGAATTTTGGAAGAGAATCGACCCCTTATTCCATAGTTAGCACATAAGCAGCTCAAATCCATCCATGGAAGTATAGCATGAAGTATCTAATCTTCAAAAAGAATCACAATAAGAATGATAATTCAAGTCCTCTTTTAACCGTTCTCCATCTAGACAACAAAATGACACCATACTACCAACAATTCACCAAATTTAAACACCAAAACACATGGAAACACCCCAAGAACATCATATAACAAGTTCAACCACATAAACAAAAACTAACCAAACAAAATAAAAACTTGAATAAAATAAAACTATATACAAAGGAAAGATATCGTTTGTGAAGCTTACTTATTCCTTGGGTGGTCCTGGTGGATTGGAGACACTCATCCTAAATTCATTTTAACACCTCTACGATAAAGTTTAATTCTATGGTTGCTTACCATTTTCTTCTACTCCAGATGATAGATTTCTATCACATCATACAGGAATACCAAGAACAGCCGATCCATTTAAACTTAAATTTGCTCATGAATAACCTCCACCAAGAGTCATTCAATAGTACTTGATATCCAAGTTTGAAAGCTTGATTTTGGTCAATTTGTTGTAGAATAGTTTCTTATATTTCACTCGGAGACATCCATATGAAATGCAATCTCTTTTTTCAATTGATTCTTCTTCTTCTTTGCATCATACCTATGCTAGAGCTAAATCCATGAGTCTTCCACCAAGGTTTCTTGAACAAATTAGAAACATGAGCATTTACACCATCAACTTTAAAAGAAGAATGATTAGGATCTAAAGAATGCTCCAAAGGCTCCAAAGTTTTAAAGATGACGTCCTCATCTTCTATCCTAAAGAATAGCTTTCTTTCACCCACATTCGTATTGGCCTTAGAGATAGCTATAAAAGATCTCCCTAAGATGAAAGGAACCTCAATATCCTCATCTAGTCAAGTAACACAAAGTCAACTGTAAATATGTAATTTTCAACTTTTACAAGAACATCCTCAATAATACCTGTAGGATATCAAACCAAACCATTCGCAAATTGAATACTTATCCTAGTAGATTTTTGTATCACCTAGGTCTAATTTTTGAAAATATCAAAAGGCAACGAGTTAATGCTAGCACCCAGATTGGCCAATGCTTTATCAAAAGAAAGACTACCGATAATACAAGAAATAGCAAAACTTCAATGTTTTAAAGGATGACAGAGCACTTCTCACTTAAGTCACCGTTTAAAGCTCTCCAAGCCTCTTTTATTTAAAAGGATATCCTTGAGAAACTTAGCATATCTCAACATCTATTATATAGTTCCAACAAAGGATAAGTTAATGTGCCATTGTTCGAATAGTTGAAAAAAATTACCGAATTGCTCATCTCTTCTATCCTTAAAAGTATGACAGTATGGAATTTTAGGCCTGTATTCTAAAATCGCCTTCTTCTTATACTTGCTCTTCTCCTTAACAACCTCTTCTTTAACTTGATTTCCTCCATCCACATTATGCCTTGAGACTTCACCATGAGTTCTGAAACCTTCCATTTCTTGCCACTTCTCAAAGTCACCAGATCCACATGCTCTCTTGATTAGGCTTAGTATTGTTAGGTAAATTTTTCATTTGTCTTTCAAAGATAAGCTTTGCCAACTAGTCAATTTGATATTCCAAATTATGTATAGAGGGCTACTGGTTCTTTAAAGACACTTTGATGCCTTGAAAGCTCTCATCTTGACCTTGAAACTTGTAAGCCCTAAGGGCGAATCTAGTAGTTTTGATTAATAACAAACATTGATCAGATCTAATTAATATGCTAATTGTGTGATAAGATTTTTAGATTGAGAAGCCAATTGTTCTTATTGCCTTTGAGCTATAATACTAAGGACAACTCAAATGAGGTCAACTGATTGAAGAATATAGTGTTTTTTCAAAAAGATTGAAGGATTTGAAGACACTTTAGTTTATGTTTGCTTTTGCTTAATAGATATATCCTATAAAAGCTACATTTCTTACATGTGGAATCTATGCACTACATGTTGAAGCACAAATTATTTTTAATCTATCCTAAACTTTGTTGATGAGCTTAAAAGTTTTTCATGATTCTTTGAAAAACTTTGAAAAACAAAGTGTTTGATAACATCTTAGAGTTCAGAATCTTCTTAATGACTTATCTTTTAGCAAAAAATAATTTCAAACTTGTTGTGGTTAAATTTCAAATGATTTTACAAAGTTTGAAAAAGTTTAGACTTTAATTTGGACGTCCAAATATGAGTTCAAATGCACTTGTTTCTAGCTACTATATTTTTAGGGAAATTTGGAAGACCAGTTTGGACGCGAAGGTCAGAATTAGGGTAACCTAATTATTTGGACGACCAATTCAGACGAATAAATTTTTCTTGGCAGCCTAATTAACAATGAAATTTGGACAACCAACTTGGACGCAGTAAGCCCGATTCAGTCGACTGAATGGCACTGTTAGTAGCCACTACTTGAACGTTGGAATTGAATTCCAAACCGTATAAGAGTCATAAACATTAGATTTTTTTTGTAGTTCTGAATACTTTAAGAATTTTTGTACTCCAAAATCATTTGAATATCAAAAAGCTCTCTTTTTTCTTGTGCTTAATGTAAATATTCAAGATTCCCAAGACAAAAAGATGAAATGGTGATAACATTTGTCATCATCTACCAAGTTGTTTATAATATCTTTTTTTATTCCTTCATCTACTTGTTTTATTCAAGTTGTCTTGAAGATGTAAAACCCTTTTTGATAGGGTGAACCTCGATTCTTGTGTTAGAAAGAGGTTTTGGTGTAAAAGCCTTGTTGGATGAACCTCTAGCATACTTGAATTAACTATATCTACATTTTAGTTGGTTGAAATACTTGAGTGTGGGCTAAAGGTAGTGGATGTAGATATTGAAGAGATCGAACTACTAAATATTTTGAGTTCTTTGTCCTCCTTACTTTACTTGCTTGTCTATTGTGTTCATTAATTTTTCTTTGATAAGTTTTAGCATTCATTGCTACTCTCAAAATACTTATATTTTTCTTCGTCTACTTCTCAAGGCCTCATTAATACTTGATGCTCACTCTTTCCAAACGAAGTTTTCAAAAAGGAAATGATTTTGAAAATTAGCCAAAGACCTGATTTACCCACCCTCTTAGGTCTTTCAACTGGTATCGGAGCTAAGGCTTCTTTCTCTAGTTTTACAACCTGGAAGTTAAGATATTATGGCTAATATTTCAAACTTGCCTTATTTGGAAGGGTCTTTCACAAATATATCTCCTTTGTTTGATGGAACAAATTATACATTTTGGTATATTTGTTCTACTAACTTTAATTTGTGGAACATTATTGACAAAGTTCCTTACATCACAATAAGGTTGAGAGCTAATGGAGTCATAAGGGAACCGAAGCTATTGGAAGAATATGATGAAAATGACTCAAAGAGGATGACATTGAATTATCAAGTTATGAATATTCTAAGTTGTGCCTTGGATGTAAATGAGTACAATCAGGTGAGTGAATGTGACACCGCTCATGATATGTGAAGACTTCTTCAAGTAACATCTGAAGGAACAAACCAAATGAAGGAGTCTAAGCTTACAATGTTAGTAAGGGACTGTGAGTTATTCACCATGAAGCAAGGAGAGAACATTATTCATATGTTCATAAGATTCACCAACATCTCAAATGGTCTAAAATCCTATGGAAAGAATTACTCTCTTGAAGAGCGAAATAGAAAGATTTTGGATGCTCTATCAAAGTCATGGCAACCAAAGACTCTTGCTATTGAAGAGTCAAAAGACTTGAAGACTCTTCCCCTTGAAGAGCTCATAGAATCAATACTTACACATAAGATGAAGATCAAGAGACTAATTGATCTTGAAGATGAAGAAAATGGGAGAAAATGCATTGTACTTAAAGCCATCAACAATCCTATTGAACAAAAAGGATCATCAAGTGATGAAAAAGAAGATGGTGAAGATGATGAGATGGCTATGGTGGTCAAAAAGTTCAAGAACTTCTACAAGAAGGGATTTCTCAAGAAGAGTAAAAGACCTTTCAATAAAGGTGGAAAATCATTATCATGATTCAAACCTCAATGTTATGAATGCAAGAGCACCAAGCACCTTGTTGCCAATTGCCCAAAGGTATTGGAAAAGGAAAGAGAGGCCAAATTCAAGAATAAAGAATCACTTAAGAAACAAAAGGGACTTGTTGGCACTTGGGATCAACATGCCAATGAAGAAAGTGAAGGTGACAATGAAAAAAGAGTTTTTTTTCATGGTTATGAATGATGAGGTACTATTCACTCCCTCTAATTCTACTTGTGTGATGATGATATTGATGACTCTAGTGAATTACTTGTTGACATGTATAGTGAATTAAAAAAGGTTTCAAAAATAAACAAAGAAATGAGATTCAAAATTGATAAATTGTTGAATGAAAATTCAAAACTATTTTTTGAATAAATAAAACTTCTTGAATCTATTCAATGTTTGAATATTGAGAAGGAAGTTTTAAATGTTTCTTTGCAAAATATGTCCCTTGGGAATACATATCTTTGTATAAAGATTTCCTCTCTTGAAAAAAAAATGATGGCTGATCATGAAACGTTGGAATAGAAGGTTGATGACCTTACTTTATGTGTTGAGAAGTTTACAAATGGAAAGGACAATCTTGACAAATTTCTTGGATCTCAAAGATCCATATTTGTGAAAAATGATCTTGGTTACAATTATGTAAAGAATGCTCCAATACAAAACTTCTTTGTTAGAGCTACTTCTACTTCCATGCCTCATACATGTTGCACTTATTGCGGTAGATATAGTCATAAGGTCACTAGATGTTATGTGAAAAACAAAGTAGAAAATGGTGTTAAAAATATTTTTTAGAATTAAAGGAACTATCACTAGCCCCCTCGGGCCCAAGAAGATATGGGTACCAAAAGTCACTTCTTCTAATTTGGTGTAGGTACATTTTCCTCCAAGATCAAGTACCGATGAGTGGTTTCCTGATAATGGATGCTCAAGATATATAATGGAGAATGCCTCACTCATTAGAGAGCTTCAAGCCACAAATAAAAGATTCATCACATTTGGTGATAAGAAAAAAGGAAAAATCTTTTGTGTAGGTAACATTGGTAAAGGTCATTCACCTTTAATTAAACAAGTCTTACTTACTGATGATTTGAAATACAACTTACATAGCATTAGCCAATTGTGTGACAATGGGTACAAAGTTGAATTTAAATGTGACACATGTACCATTCTTGATAGTGTAAGTTGTAAAGCCATCTTTATTGCAAATAGAGTAGGAAATGTATATGTGCTATATCTTGTTGAACTTGTTACCAATGATGTTAAATATCTTGCTGTTATGATAATGATGGATACCTATGGCTTAGAAAATTATGTCATGTAAGCATGGACTTGTTGAACAAACTTTCTTCACAAGAATTGGTTAGGGGTTTACCAAAAATGCCAGAAAAAGTCATCTTTGTGATGTCTGTCAATATGGAAAACAAACAAAAAACATCTTTCAACCTTAAGAAAATGGTTTCTACCTCAAAACCTCTTGAACTTGCTCATATGGATTTGTTTGGACCAATAAAGACTACTAGTCTTGGTGATAAGAGGTATGCATATGTGATTTTTGATGATTTTTTAAGATATACGTGAGTGATTTTTCTAGCCCAGAAGGATGAAAATTTTCATGTATTTGTGAGGCTTTTCAAAAGGTTCAAACCTCCCTTGAATACAAATTAGTTTCTATTAGAAGTGACAATAGGAGAGAATTCTACAATCAAAACTTTAGAAAACTATGTGATGAAAATGGTATTACTCACAAATTTTTAGCTGCTAAAACACTACAACAAAGTGGAGTTGTTGAAAGGAAAAGTTGAACTTTGCAAGAAATGACTAAGTTTGTGCTTTGTGAAAACTCTTTGCCAAAATATTTTTGGACTGAAGCCATAAATACCACTTGCTATGTGATGAATAGAGTTCTTTTGAGACATTTTTGAAGAAAGACACCTTTTGAACTTCTCTTTGATAGAACTACTTTAATTGCATATTATAAAGTGTTTGGCTGTAAATGCTTTATCTTGAATAGCCGTGACAACCTAAGTAAATTGGATAGAAAATCTGATGAAGGAATTTTCCTTGGTTATTCATCTAACAAAAAGGCCTATTGATGTCGTATTTTTTGTTCCCTTATACTCAATTCTATCTCAATCTTCAACAATTTGCACACAAACACAAGGAAAGTGCATCTATCGTTATGATTAGTACAATGGCAAGTATCATCAAATGTCGTATCCTCGAGGATGGTCAAATATCATTACTCATTTTTGCTCTATTGTTTAGTCTAACAATTCAATTGTGAAAATGATTGATATAAGCTACTAGGGATAGAAATATAACTTAACTAATTAAACTAGCTTAGCTGATCTTGCTTGCGAGAGAGAATTCAATTGAGAAAACAATACTTGAAAGGAAAATCCTCCTAGAATTACCTATGTGATAGGAAAAATCTCTTGGTTGATTATCTTTCCTTTCTTGTGTTTGGTGAAATTCCTATATTATGACTCACTCTATCTCTAGATGAGAGTCTTTTACCCTTAGATTAATTAGTTGAAATCTCTTTCTAACCAATTCAACCTAAGAATGCATTTAGATTAATTACCAAGAAAGTGTTGATATTTCTATCTCTAGTCACCTAAATCACTCTCATTGTTTGTGTCATAGTCTATTTCACCATTCCTTTCTCAATTCCAAGTGAAAAACCCAACTCGTGAATCAATTAACAACCAAATCAATTCAAACAATCAAATCCACAAACAATCCACAAGAATTCGGAATTCAATCAACCAAGAAAACCAATCATTCACATAGATAAAAACTAAGGTTCATAATCATCCATGTATTCAACAATTTAGCTCATGAATTTACAAAATAAAAAAGACAAAACATTAAAAGAGTTGAGAATGCTCATTTTCATGGTTGAAACACAAATCTTCAATGCTTGAGTTCTTCACTTTGGTCTTGGAAATATTCCAGCATTGACTTGAATCTTCAAGATGGATGTTCTCCTTCTTCAAAGATTTGATCTTCCCTCTTGATTTCTTTTGCAAGGGTTGAGTATTTTTGGATGGGATTTTCTAGCAAAAATAGCCTCTCTTCACCTCCTCCAAGAACCCTCGCCTCCTCCTTGAAGACCCATAAGGTGTATTTATATTTCCCCCAAAAAGAGAGAGTAAATCAGCAAAAAATTCTATTGTCGGCCCAAATGGTGCTGTTTAGGGTAGTCTAAGCAGCACCGTTTGCATCAAGTTTTGCTACAGTTTTCTGCTGCACGACTATGGTAGCTATTTTGATTTCCTGGTGAATTCAGAGTATGAAATCTGCTAATCTAGGTCGTATAAAAATTGTAGATTATGATCTTATCTTTCCACAGAACTTTGAATCACCTCAATCGGACATTTAAAACTTAAGCTATGGCCATTATACCAAAATGTGTCAAAACTATAGCCACGTTCAGAAACATTGAATTTCCACTATAAGCAGGGTGGTCAAACAACTTTGATTGACATAAATTTTACCATTATGAAAACTTCAGAATGTCCTCTACAATTTTATAGAAGATCATTTTTGCATTTAAAACCTTTAAGGAAGCCAAGATCCACTTGAAAATGTTCTGTCCTGTTGCCCTGTTCTGCATTTTCCTTCATTATAAGTGTATAAAACCTCCTCTATTGCCTCATTATGCTCCAAATCTTCAACAAACTCACCTAAAGCAAAGAATATATAAAGGGAGTGTAAATGGTGATTGGAACACCAAAATTTAAGAGAAATTTAAGCTCAAAATGATCATTATATGATGCACAAATATGAAATATCATCGATAGAGTTTATAGTAAAAGAACCTTATGTGTTGAAGAAACCATTCATGTGAGATTTGATGAATCAAACATCTACTTTTGAAAGAAGATATGAAACTGATGTACGTACTTCAAATGAATAAAGATCAAACTCATCTTCAAGCACCAACTTTGGAAGATCATGCCAATGAAGAAGAAATGATTGAACAAGTACAAGAAATACAGCCTAGTGGTGACCAAGAGCTTCCCAAATACTTAAGATATGCAAGAGGCCACCCTAAGAAGCAAATCATTGGTGATGTCTCCCACAGAGTTAAAACAATGTGGTACTTTATTGACAACTTTACTCTTTTATCTCGCATTGAATCCAAAAACATTGATGATGCCTTGTGTGACAATTTTTGGATTGTTTCTATGCAAGATGAACTAAACCAATTTAAAAGAAACAAATTTTGGAACCTTGTCCCAATACCTCATGATCACCCCGTTCTTGGTATGAAATAGGTTTTTAAAAACAAACTAAATGAATTCGGATAAGTTGTTAGAAATAAAAGTAGACTTGTTACCCAAGGATTCAATCAAGAAGAGGGCATTGATTATTTTAAGAGGTTTTAAACCATTTCAAATGGATGTCAAAAGTGCATTTTAAATGGTTTTATAGATGAAGAAATTTATGTAGAACAACCTCCAGGTTTTACTCATGAAAAATTTCCTAATCATGTTTTCAAACTATCCAAAGCTTTATAGGGATTGAAACAAGCTCCTAGAGCTTGGTACGAAAGATTAAGTAGTTTTATACTTTCAAAAGGATTTTCAAGGAGAAAGGTTGACACAAATCTCTTTATAAAAACCTCTTGTGACAATGATCTCTTACTTGTGAAAATCTATGTGGATGATATCGTATTTAGTACTACTAATGTATCTCTTTGTAATGAGTTTGCCAAGATGACGCAAAATGAATTCTAAATGAGTATGATGGAAGCGCTTAACTTCTTTCTTGGCCTTCAAGTCAAGCAAATCAAGAATGGCACCTTCATAAATCAAGCAAAATATACCAAAGAGATATTAAAGAGATTTGTAATTGATCTACTGAAGGTATTAGTACACCAATGAGTTCATCAACAAAGCTTGACAAAGATGAGAAAGGTAAGAATGTTGATGAAAAGATGTATAGA
Organism: Rauvolfia tetraphylla; assembly: GCA_030512225.1. Lineage (NCBI taxonomy): Eukaryota > Viridiplantae > Streptophyta > Magnoliopsida > Gentianales > Apocynaceae > Rauvolfia > Rauvolfia tetraphylla. The sequence goes on from JAJQKT010000053.1 coordinate 3,308,410, forward strand.
GGTATGATTGTGAGCCTACTTAATCTTACCACCAGTAAACCCAATATCATGTTTGTCATGTGCTTATGTGCCATATTTCAATCATGTCTAAAAGAGTCTCATTTGATTTTCATTAAATGTATTCTTCATTATCTCATTGATACACATGATTATGGTCTTTGGTTTACTAGATCTTCATGCTTTGAACTCATTGCTTATACGGATACCGACTATACCAGATGTAATTTAGCGTAAGAGTACTAGCGGTCAATTTCTAGGTAGTTGTCTTGTCTCTTAGTATAGCAAGAAACAAGTTTGTGTATCTTTGTCTATCACTGAGGCCACCGAATATATCGCCACTAGTAATTATTGTGCTCAAGTGCTATAGATAAAGCAAACTTTACTTGATTTTGGTTTAGATTTCAAATGTGCACCTATTTTGTATGATAAAACTAGTGCTATTAACTTAACAATCCATCACATCTAGTATTCTAGAGCTAAACATATAGAAATCAAATATTATTTGTTATCATGTTGCTAAGGATGATGTATGTTTAGATTATGTGCGTACTAATGAACAAATTACTGACATTTTTACTAAATCATTGGCCAAAGAAAGGTTTTTCTATATTAGAAGAAGCTTGGGAATATAAAAAATTCTATTACTAATGTGTGTATTCAAGTGTAGGAAAAACAGGTTAAATTCAGACGAGGTATTTGGTTGCATACTCTGTAATTCAGACCTTAAATTGCATGTTAAGAGGATTCCAGACAGAAAAATTTATACACAAGTTTAGACGCACATCCAAAAACTTGGTCCAAACACAAATTTGATCCATATTTCACCTTTTTCACATAAAAACTTTCATATTTTCCTGTTTCAAGCCCTAGATTTCCTTTGAAACTCACTCTATTTCATAGAAATCCATCATTATGAGATCAAAGGGGGCCAAGAAAAGTACGAATTCCTCAAACTTTCTTTGGAGTAGATCGTTTTGTCTAAACCAAAGTATCTTCACATTTCATATTTCTGTGGACCTTTCTAGTTTGTGTAATGCTTGGTGAAGCCAATAATAATATACTTGTATTGAGAGCTTCTTTTGTTGATATTACTTCACTTTGATTAAACCCAACTTTGATTGATGGCGAAAAGAGGAGAAAAGTGTAATGATTGCAAAATGCGTATGAAATGAAATGTGATTATTATGTTGACTTGTGCATATATGAAATGATATTATATGATTATTATGTTGACTTGTTGTGGACTTGTGCATATATGAAATGATATTATATGATTAGTATGTTGACTGGTGCATATATGAAATGTTATTATGATTATTTATTTTGTGTGTATATGTGCTAATTTTATGGTTACGAATATGATTGAAGGATAAATTACTTGAGTGTTGATTTTTTGTTGAAATGTGTGCATTTGCAAAGCTTACTTGGTCATATATACACCATGAATGTTTAAGCACTTATATAGTTAATTTGAAAATGCTAAAATCACCTTTTGAAATTTTTACCAACAATTGAAATTTGGACACAAATCCAAAATTCGAATGCATCCAAATGTTCTTACAAAAAATGTTGTTGTTCAAACTACACAAAAAATATCTCAATCTTTCCCACCATGTTGGAACAACTTTAGGAAAGCTTATTTTAAAAAATTAGAGTCATTATCTTTTATATTTTGCCATTTAGACTTGAAATTTTAAAATTCGGACTTACAACACTTCAATTCCAAACTTGTTGAAAAATGAGTACAATTTAAGGGAGAGCTTTGATAACCTTTCTAACCTTTTAAACCTCTCTTAGAGATATCTTTAATGCTTAAATGCTACATCCTTTATTTAGAAGGAAGGAATGAGGTATATGGAGATTGGTTGGGTCATAAGCTCATCATGAGCCATTCTATTGTCATTGTGCCAAATCGTTTATAGTTCATCTCTAGCATCGATGTTTCTTTGTACTACATTGTTTAAATCTATCACATTTTGCATCAAAGCTTGTCATCATCAAAAAGGGGAGATTGTAAGCGCTAAGGGAAAATCTAGTAGTTTTAATTAATGACAAAGATTGATGAGGTCTAATTCATATGCTAATTGTGTGATAGGATTTTTGGATTGAGAAACCAAGTGTTCTTATTGCCTTGGAACTATAATACTATCGATAACTTAAATGAAATCAAGTGATTGAAAAATATAAAGTTTGTTCAAAAAGATTGAAGGCTTTGAAGACACTTTAGTGTAGGTTTTCTTTTGCTTAATTGGTATATCTTGTAAACCCTACATTCCTTGCACTTGCGATCTATACATTGCATGTGGAAGCACGAATCATTTTTAATCTAGGCAAAATTTTATTGATGAGCTTAAAATTTTTTCCTGATTTTTTGAAAAACAATGTTTGATAACAACATATAGTTGAAAAGCTTTCTAATGACTTATCACTTAGTTTTCAAACTTGTTGTGGTTAAATTTCAAATGATTTTATAAAGTTTGAAAAAGTTCCGACTTCAATTTGAAGGTCCGAATTTCAGTTTGAATGCACTTGTTTCTTGCTATTGTATTTTGTAGAGAAATTTGGACAACCAATTTGGGCATAGAGGTCCAAATTTGGAAGACTAATTTGGACTATTGAATTTTCCCTGGTAGCCTATTAAACAAAAAAGTTCAAATGACCAACTCGGACATAGTAAGTCTAATTCGGTGGACCGAATGGAACTAGTACTGCCGTTATTTGAATGTTCGAATTGAATTTTAAACCTTATAAAAGTCATTAACTTCAGATTTTTTAGTAGTTTTGAACACTTTATGAATCATTTTACTTCAAAATCATTTGAATATCAAAAAACTGTCTTTTATCTTGTGCTTCATGTAACTATTCAAGATTCTAAAGACAAAAAAGTGAAGTGGTGCTAGCATTTGTCATCATCTACCAAGTTGTTGGTAATATATTTCTTTATTCTTTCATCTACTTGCTTTATTCAAGGTTTTCTTGAACATATAAAACCCTTTCTGAAAGGGTGAACCTTGATTCTTTTGTTAGAAAGAGGTTGTGGAGTAAAACCTTTGTTGGGTAAACCTCTAATATACTTGAATTAACTATTCCTATATTTAAATTGGTTGAAATCCTTGAGCATGGGCTCAAGGTAGTCGATGTTGATCTTAAAGAGATCGAACAACTATAAATTCATGTGTTTTTTGTCCTTCTTGCTTTACTTGCTCATCTATTGTGTTCATTAAATTTTCTTTGATAAGCTTTTAGCAATCATTGCTACTTTCAAAATACTTACATCTTCCTTAATCTACTTCTCAAGGCCTCATTAATACTTGAAGCTTCACTCTTTCCAAACTAAGTTTTCAAAAGTATAAAAAAATTAAAATTAACTAAAGACCTAATTCACCCTCTTCTTAGGTCTTTCAAAACTGAACTTCAGTAGCCGCTACCAAGTTTGTCAGGAAATCCTCAAGGCCAGGCTTCACTGCTTATTGAAAAGGTAGAGAAGGTGGTGGTTGGTAAACTAGCAGTGGTAGATGCATTGAACTTGATGAAGCTAGAAATCCAGGATGGTGCATTGGTCTTTGCTGCCCTACTTTACTCCATCAAAAGTTGGGATAGTTGTACTACACTAGATTTTAAGTCTTCTTATACGAGTTGTTTGCTTGCCTTGCTCCTCCAAGATAATGCTCATGCTCCATTGAAGGTGCACTTGGGGTTTCCATGTTCTGACATTCAAGATTAGGATGGCTACCACTACAAAAGTCACAACTCATAATCACTTGAGAGGATTGAGGTGATAAACTCAACTATCAACCTTCTTATTTAGAGCTTCAAACTGAGCATCAAAAACATTCATTATATCTATATTATATACTCCACTAGCCTTTGCCTTCAGTTCAAGATTTCCCTATTGGTAGTTGTTCATGGTTATATTCTTAATAAGGTCTTGTAACTTCTTTAGGGACTTTAAACTCATACTTCGAACTGAAGATGCATTTATTAGTTGCTTTGAAGGGAATTCAAACTACTATGAAAGGTTTGCATTTGAAGTCCCAAATCTAGACTATGGTGTGAGCATTTCCTCAAAAGCTCTTTCCATTTTTCTCTTGCATCATGCTAACTTCCATTCTCCATTTATTGCAAGGAGAAAATGCCATTCCTTAATGTGGCCCTCTTTGCCAGAGGGAAGTATTTGGTGAGGAACTTCTTGACAGATCATTCTATGTAGTGATGGAATCCAGGGGTAATGTTTTCAACCATGACTTAGTCTATTCTCTCAATTAAAATGGGAACAATCTCAACCGAATGGTATCCTCCAAGACCTTGTTGATCTTAAAGGTATCTCAAATTTCAAGAAGGTTGGCGATGTGTACATTCGGGTCATCATTTGAAAGCCCATCAAATTGCAGTAATTCTTGCACCATTTAGACAATGTTTGGTTTGATCTCAAAATTATTAGTGCCAATCTTTGGCCTTGCAGTGCTAGATTCCATACTGGACAAATAAGGCCTTGCATAGTCACCCATAGTTGTTTGTCTACCATTCCCATTTCCATTTTCATTGCCATTATGTGCCATGTTGTTTTGTTGAAAATGTTCCCCCTCTATCTCAACTCCTCAAGCTTCAACCAAATGCTCTCTTTCCTTTAGGTTCCTATGAAACGTCCGGTCAATCTTGGGGATCAAGACCAACCAATTCTATCAGATGGTGTCGAGTCATAAACAATGAGAATTAACACCTCAACATAATAAAACACAAACAAAAAATCAACACAAGGAATTCCTACTAAACAAACACACAAGAATACAGTTGGAAATAAAGAACTTAACACTTCTAGTAACAAGTAGAGATAACAAAGCTCACCAAAAATAAGTCACAACTAAAACAAGCTAAAATGCCTAAATCAATAGAACTCAAGTTTTCCTAATATTGACTATTCCCCGGTAACGGTACCAAAAGCTTTATTCGTACTCTCATACACAAGTCTATACCAGTACAAAACACAAAGGTGATACCACAACACAGCACAAAAGAAAAAACAAGTGCACTGAATGTTCCAAATTAGTATAATGGCAAATGAAATCAAGTGTCGGGTCTATGGGGTGGTCAAGTACTAATACTTACTTTAATTATATTATCTAGCCTTCCAATTCAACTGAGAAAACCATTAAAAGAAAATTCTAAAAAATAAAAGCTAAACTATTCTAAACAACCCTTAGCTACTCTATATTGCAAAGAAGAACTCAATTAAGATGGCAATACTTGAATTGAAATCCTGTAGAATTAACTATGTGGTAAACAAGTCCCATCATTAATTAGTCTTCCCTTCTTATATTTGGCAGAATTTTAATATTAACACTCACTCTATTTCTAGATGAGAATCATCTATCCTTAAATTAGTTAGTTAAATTATCTATCTAACTAATTTAACCTAAGAATATATTTAGATTTGTGAATTCCTCTACCCAATGTGAATGTATTTGGAATGTATTTAGTTAGTTGGTTAATTAACAAGAAGGTGTTCAGGCCACTATTTCTAACCACCTAAATCCCCCCCCCCCCCCGAATTATTTGTATTATAGTCTATTCCACCATTACTTTTTCAATTTCAAGTGAAAAAACCAATTCACAAATCAATTATCAATTTGCATGGAAACCCACTTTAATGTTGGAATAGACTGATTACTGAAAACAATTATCATCCTTGTTGGAAATCTCAAGATTTTTTATTCCCTCTCTTTCTATTATCAATTCTCTTTTTTTTTTTTTTTGCTTGTCCCATAATATGTACTCCATTTTCAATATTAATATAAATTTAATTAGTTTCTTTTATTCTTACCCTTTTTTAATTACTACTTACCCCAAATTCTAAGTGTTTTGATTAATTAATCATAATTAAACTAGAAAATGTATATAATGTTCAGGGCACGTAAGTATTTTTTTAATTTTATAAATTTATAAATTCTTAATTTATGTGAAAGTAGTAAATAAAGCTAGTATTTTGGGATAGAAAGAGTATCTTGCTAGATTGCTGTCGATTGACTTTCAATTTTTGAGTTTCGTTAAATTTTTTTTTTTTCTGGATGTTTGATTTCAAAATCTTCAGCTTCTCTTTCCCTTGTTGTTTCCTTTTCTTTTTTTTTTTTCAGAAAGCAGCTTCTCTTTTCTTCTTTTCCCAAAAAAAAGGAAAAAGAAAAAAAAAGGAAAGTGTTGCCATTCTGAATGAAGTCGTTGGTATATTTACTCTAGGCTTTCAATTCACCGTGTGTGAAAAGCAATAAAAAAAAAAAGAAACAACTAAAATATCACTGGAATCATAGAAAAGGAAAAAAAATTGAGCAATTTATATTACTATATACAACCATCGATTTCATCATTGACAAAACATATAGTAATGGAATTAAACGAAGTTAGTTTTCCAACTTCTTTTTCAATGTCAGTGTTTAGTTTGTAAAATTAAAGTAGAAATATATTTTTACTTGAAAGCTTATTTCAGAAAGTAAAAAACATATTTTAACAATAAAACTTAAGGAAAGGTTTTTCGAGGAAAAGTTGGAATCCTAAAATAGATAGAGTAACCTTTATATATACCATTTTCTTGTAGTGATTCAATTTTTTTAAAAAAATAATTGAGAATGATGAGAAAGTTGAATGGATGAAAATGATAATGTCATAATTATTTTATTTCTCTTTATAGTATTTTATCCTTTACTTTGATAAAAGAAATAAGATTTTTTTTGAATATGTTCAATTTTATACATAAAAACATGCTATTAATTATATTTTTGGAACTTTAATGTGAATGTTTTTCAAGTCAAAGTTTGTGAATGACGCATTGAGTTTGGCCTAGTATCACTATAAGCTCGAAGGACATCTAAGTTACATTGCATAGGTGAAATTTTATTGTAGTTTAACAATGAATAATAGTTTTTCTAAACCAAAAAAAATTATTCTATTTATTTGATTTTCATTTTACCAATCAAATGGAAAGACATTCCTGTGATACTCTCAACCCCTCCGCTAGGTTCCACAGTGGCTGAGAGAGGTACTAGCGTGCTTCTTGGTACAGATGTATGTAATTACAAATCGTGTTTGAAGACAAAATGAGACAAAAATATACCTATGTTACAATATAAATATAATTATACAAAACATCAACGGAAATGTATAAATATATAGGCAGATCATATATCTTATATTATCACAAATTCAATATTTAAAAGAAACAAACTTCTTTATCTGACTAGCAAGAAGTAACAAAAAGAACAAATTGATCACACCCACACATGCGCCCCTTCATACGCTAACTCTAAAGCAAACCAAGGATCACGATTCTAATCCATGATTTTAGTCATTTGGAAATAAGTATTAAAAACATACGTGATATAGAAAGCTCAGTGAGTTCACGTGTGTGCTAGTGTATTTCGAAAATATGAGATTTCCAAAACATAAGGGTAGATGTGTATGCATAACATTTCAATAGTGTTTTATATTCATATAAGTTTTCTAGTTCCAAAATAATGCATAAATGGCATGATAAAGTTTTATCTTAACTGGAAAGTTTAAGCGAATCAAAACACATCAGCATAGCTCCTCAACCCGAACTTTTTCAAACATAACAAATATTCAAATACTGACTAAACGGTAGAATTATCAGAGCTAATACGGATTCATCGGGAGTCAAATTATGGCACCTCGTAGACAATACTAGTCATACACCTGGACGAACATTCAATTTCACAAACTACCTTATGCCTCCCCGCACAAAAACCAGGCTGAGGATTTCTAGGGTACCTACTGGTCCAACCCTGGTGATCACACACAAATAAACGCAGTACTAGTTCGACCAAGCCCTTCCTGACATACTACGCTCCCTTTTAAGTGGATTATTTACAATTCATAGTCGATGCTTTCTACACCAGTGAAAGAGACCCTGACATAGGAGACTAGCCACGTACAGTGCAATTCACTGATACTTTAGGCTCCAATCATATTCCAATCACATCATATTCGTATTTAACTCATATTCCAAATCATATTTGGTCGTGAATGAGTTTTTATGCAACTTTTCAAACATAAAGGCCATTCAAGTAGCCATCCAAATGAATCTAAATCCATAATCAAATCCAATTTCAATGTAATTTCAAATTAACATCCGTCTGCTAGTTCAAACATGTAAATGCAAATTTTTTCAAAAACATTATGGAAATGCACATGAATCTAAATATGTAGTAAAGCCTTTCTCGAGACTTACTTGCATATATAAAACATGTTAAAAAATTATAACATTTCAAACTAAATAAATACCTATTCGGAGCATAGCTTCTAGGTACTTTTAGTGCACAAGTAAAAACAAATTATTGAGAACCTCTCTACTTTAAAAATAAGTAACTAAAGTAATTTTTAAAATAATATATATTTATACTTGTGAATAACAAATATTGATAGCACTAAGAATATATAGTGAGTCTCGATTTGTAAACTCGCATGATAAAAAGTGTTAGAGTTACTTGCTTGCTTACAAAAAGTGCAAATTTACTACAAATCCAAATAGTTAAACCTTAGTAAAAAACTCTGAAGATGATAAATTCTAAGTTATTGAGCGAGTCTCCCTATGATATTTTAGCCATAATTCTAGGCCTAAATAAAATGCCCAATTATTGAATATTCTATGACCATAAATAGTCATATTATATATATATATATATATATATATATATATATATATACTAAATATTAAATTTTTAAGAGAATGAAAATATCACTTTAATTTAAATCTCAAATATCAAAATTTCAATATTTAGCCACTTTCAAATCTATTTCAAATCCTAAAGAATAAAAATGTTTATACTAAAAAAATTCAAATAAAAAAACAAAACATCTTCTAATACAAAATTTAAAGAAATCACAAACAAAAATAAAATCAAAACTTACCATAATTAAAAAAGAGAAAATCAAGCCAAGGAGAAGAAAAAAGAAAACAAAACAAACTAAGAAGAAGAGAAAACTAAAAGAAAGAGTGAAAGAAAAGGAAATGAAAGAAAACAAAGAAGCAAAATATTATATAGCAACGAGCAAGAGTCGGCTGAGAAATAGGAAAAGTAGATGCCTAAGCAAGCCAAGGCAAAAGGCTAGTGACACGCGTGCCACTTGACTATTGGCTCTTCTTCTTCTTTATTTTATTTTTTTTTGTAAAACCTAGATTAGTCAAGAATATTCTCAAAAATAACTTAACCTATCTCATACTAATTTTCATAAATATCTTATATAAAAAAATTATAAACTCCACTTTAAAACGAACACATCTTGACTGTCTCTAGGGTGAGGTGTTACAATTTCAATCCCATTTTGGGTGGAAAACATTTTCACTCCTTTCTATTCTACCATATCAAGTATGACATTTGGCATCTTCCATTTCTGGTAAGTTTTCATATGCGTAAACTTTTTTCTTGAAAAAAAAATTGATGTTATGGGTAAACACTATCGTGGAGAAAATGAAAATGAAGATAGAAAAGATGATTAGAAATAAGAAAATACAAAAGATATATATATATATAAGTATTTTTAATAATTAAAATAATTTATTTATATAAAATAGAAATAGTTACACAAATGAGTTAAAAAATTATGATAAGCAAAAATATATAAATAAGTAGATAAATAGGAATATTTACACGACCATATTGGATAAGGGCTTGATTCGACTAAAACTAATAACTTACAACTATTTTGTTTCCAATATTCTTAAAGTATTATGACTTCGATCATTCATCAACTATTTATCTCCATCCACTTGTCCCCAATTGGCTTTTCTAATTTATTGTTCATCTTTACTTGTTATGTTGTAACTTCAAGAATATATTTACAAATATTTTTTAAATTTATTCTTATATCTTTACAAATATTTTTAAAATTTACAAATATTTATTAAGGTGAGAGAGGAAGAGAGAGAAAAAAAAATTGTTCATGTTTTCGGAAATCTATGCAATGACAATGTTTTCGTTAGTATGAAATTTACCTAATAATGTTCAAGAATTTCTTAATCTATATGTCATGCTCCTTTCAGACATGTATAAATTGATGGAAGGAGTTTTATGCTTTTCTACTCGAAAAATATTAAAAGGAAAGTTTTTTTTTCAAATCTCATAATTTTCAAAAAGTGTTAATTATATTTTCCTTCTTCAGATTTGTTTAAAAAGCAATTTCATCCCTCTCTTTTGAATAAATTAAGGAGGCATTCTTATCTTTTATAAATTCATAACTAATAAATCGCTACTATTAAATGCAGTTAAAATATTTCTCAAAATAATAATGATGCGCCAAAGATTTTATATTTTTCTAAAATATCCTTTTAATCGGTATAGATCTTGTTTAATATTGTATATTATGACAATAATACCCTTCAGTTTTAAAACTAGACTCTTAATAGGAAGGGTACTATTACCTTATTCTATAGTACTAAATAAGAACTAGGCTTACAAAATGATATTTTAAGAGCAATTTGGCTAAGGCGTAGATAGCACATTTTTTCAACACATGCTGAATAGATTCTCAAATGTTGAATTTTTTTAGCCGTGATAAGTAATTATTTACTGCATCGATGAATAATTATTCAAATTTGCATTGTTAAACATTTATTCTGCACTAACAATTATTCAAGTTTGAATTTGAATAATTATTTAATATATTACTGAATCATTATTCAAGAATTATCATGTAAATTCCCAGCCATTGGTTTAAAATCCTACGGTTAAAATCTATTCAATTTATATTTAAAAACCGGTTATATATGCATCGTAAAACAACCATTTTAAGAAGAATATAAATTTTTCGATGTCGGATGGCTCTTCTTTGAGAAACATTTCTATTAAAAACAATTGTCATTCAATCCAAACTCAACCACTATCCAAATCCAAAACTACTTCTGTTATGAGATTTGCATGGAAAACCACTTTATCGTTGGAAAGGAATGAAATTTAAAATGAACACTTATCATCATTGTCGGAAATCTCAAGATATTTGATCTTGCTAAATCGAATTCATTAAAAAAATAATAATAATAAATAAACAATTTTTTTTTAAAAAAGATCTTACTAGATCGCTGTCGGTTGTTTTGTCCAAAACTAAATAGAAAAGGATTAGATGTGTCGATCTTTGTCCAAATCCGAATAGGAAAATAGCGGTAACCCTTGTATATATATATATGTGAGTTATTTGCCTCTCTTTCTGCTTCTCTATATCTATATCTGCTGTGACAAACAATCCTTTGAAATCACCCATCCAAACCTATCCAAGAATCATGGATCTCAGAAGCAATTTTCCTAGTTCACTTGATACGAGGTTTCGGCATTACAGGTATCAGAATGTCCGAGAGAATCGTAGAACCAGACCCACAAGATTCGATCGGTCCCGAGTTCACAGAAACCGTCATCCTCCTAGACTGCAGCAGCCTTTCTATTTCAGATATTCGACCACCCCGGCGCAACACAACAGGAGCCGAAACCGCCGTCGGGCTGGCTGCCAGAACATTGCTCTTAACGGTTACCACATTATTCCACAGCAACATGGCTTCTCTAATGGTTCACAACTTGTCAACGGGCATTACGAGGACCGTAGAATTCCTCAGCAACATGTCTGTGCCCGTTGCCGAAGCATTACTACGGCTTTAACTGCTAATAGCAGTAGATATCGTCATCAACCTCCTAATGGATATGGAAGCTTGAATCTTGAGGACGATGAGGAAGTAAACGATGTGATAGAAAGCAATGTATCTAGAGAGAATCTAAGAGAAAATTACACGTATGTATCGGAGAATCAAATAGAAAACATACAAGTAAATATCACTAGTTCCGAAAATCATATGGAACCGGGGAATCAAAGAGAAAACATACAAGTAAATATCACTAGCATTCACATAGATCTTCACTTCGACCCTTCTCTGCCAAGTGTGGAGAGACATGATGAACATGAAGATGAAGACGAGGGCGAAGAGAGCCGAGATAATGATGGTCTTACTGAGCAGACAATCATGGACTATCTAAGCACAAAAGTGTACCGCAATACAGAGAATGAAGAGCCTGAGATATGCGTCGTGTGCCAGAATGAGTTTGAAGAAAACGAAGTTTTGGGACATCTTAATTGCGGACATGAGTACCATGTAGATTGCATAACGAGATGGCTGTTGAATAAGAACTCTTGCCCTGTTTGTAAACGCACAGTGAATATGGCTGTGGCGGCAGAGGATGTATAGGTTGCTTGATTTATTTATTATTGATTTATTTATTATTTTTGATAAGTACAATGTAATTTTTTAAACGTAATAAATATATTTTATTTTTACTTTTGACATAAATTTACGCACTTATCATCCTCAATTTACTTTGAATTAACATTTATTAACATTTAAAATTTAGGAAGAATGCTCCATTTTATCCAAATTGAATAGATTTTAAGTTAATTTTAACGTAATAAAATTTATTAAGTTTAATAAAATTTCACCATTGGAGTTTGGCGACATAACTCCAATTGGAGCTTTGCGAGCTTTGCCATTACATGAAAAAGCTCCATCTAATATATTTTTAAATTATATTTTTATTTTTTTTATTTATAAGTTTTATATTCGAATCAACACAAAATATAATACTACAAAATTAATATTCATTTAATTAAATTATTTTATAGAGTTAACGAAATAGATTAAAAACTAAATAAAAATATAAATTCAATTTAAAAATGTTTTCTGCAGCACACGACATGCAGCCGTCGGATCAGATCTCGATTTGATCCGACAGCTGCATAGCTATAGCAATTTTATGAAAAAAAGTAAAAATAAGGGATAAAAAATCTGGTCCGTTGGATCAGATTTTAAATATGATCCAACGGACTAGATTGTGTACTGCACGTGATGCATAAGGCAACGTGCAGCACCCTAGTATTCAAATCTGATCCAACGGATTAGATTGAGTGCTGCATGTGCTGCAAAAGGCAACGTGCAGCACCCTAGTATTGGCATTTTCTAATCATACTGTACTTTTCATAGTCTGCCGATGGATAAATTGACAATTCGGTGTGCAACAAATATTGGGTAAATTGTTGGCGTGAGCAGCAAGAATTTCATTTTAAAGAAATCTTTTCCCTCTCAGGACTAGAAATAGCAATCTTGGAACATCTAAGAACAGGATTTTTTTCCGAAAGGAAGAATGGCTCAACATTTTGGTCCAATTCTGGCATGGAAGCTTATGAGATTTTCATAATTCGGTCCAAAAGCCCAATTGCAACCTCAGACTGTCATGGTCAGGATAAGTTGCCAAAAAGTTTATATTCTATTTATTTTAAAATATAAGACTTTTTTTTATTTAGATTAAAGAATAAAAAATAAGATATATATTTTTATTATATTTTTAAATAATTTTATAAATATAATAAAAAAATGGATAATTATATTTTTTTAAAAAAAGGAATTATGAAACAAAACGAGATCAACAAGCAATATGAAGCACCAAAAATTAAAAAATGAAAATTATTTTTAAATAGATGGGGTATATTGGTTGGCCAGGGTTTCAGGTGGAACAAATACGAAAATGAGAATTAGCGAAAGGAAAAAGAGACGGTACAAATGGGGAAACATAAACAGACAAAGGGCCCTAATGCTGTTAGTGCTTTCTACAGGCTACAGCTGGCCTGTCAATCGCCCAAAATGGCTTGCTAATGTTGAGGAGGGCTTAGGGTGACCTGAAAGGATTTTTTTTGTTTTATCTTTATTAAAAATTAAAATGTACTAATTACTATAAAGTAATAAAAATAATATGAACATTAGATATAGGTATTAAAGAATTATATATTTTAGGTGACATAAATATTAAATAATTCGATACATGTGTTAACTATTAAATAATAAAATAAAAAGAATAAAAGTATTAATTTTTTTATCTTTTATATTTAAATTAAGCAATAAAATAAAAAATATAGATGCCTGTGTGTTTATAAACATATAAAGTATATATTTTTATAGATAATCAAATCATTAGTTGTTTTATCATCTTTCTTACAAAGAAATTTCAACAATAATACTTATAATTGTAAACAAATTAAAAGTATTTTTATGTGGTAAAAAAATAAAACTTATTAATATTTTTTTGGTATATAAAATAAAATAATTAAAAAAGAAGTTAATAGTATGAACTAATATAATAACATACAATGATAAAAGCGTACTATAATAAATATAATAGAAAATATATATTTCAATAGTCGCTATGGATAATAAAATTGATTTATATCTAACAAAAAGAAAAATAATTATTTACATTAATATGTATAGACATAAGTACTAATAAATACATATAATGAGAAGAAGTTAGTTTATCAAAATTATAATATTACCGACACACACAAATATATAGAAATAATATTTTTTTTCTTAAGAAAGAAAAGAAACATAAAATTACATGGAATCATAAATCTTTCAAGTCCCCACTCTCTCCTTATGAAAAACATGAGGAAAACCTTTTCTAATATATATACATATCATTTTTATAAATTATAACTATAAAGTTTGAAATAGAAATTTGATATACTAATTTCTTAAAAATGATATATAAACAAAATTATTTTTACAAATAAATAAAATTTTTTAGTCTATAAAGTTAAATAAATTAATATTACTATAAATTATACATAAACTATTACTATTGTATCAATAAATTATTAATATATAATAATAATAATAATTATTATATATAGATACATCAGCCGAGCTTACAACAGAATGAACCTATACAAGTTCGAATTCGGCCTGAAAATATATTTGGGCTCAAATTAAAAATAAAGCCCGATTCAACCTTAACTCAAAAAATGCTAAGTCCTTAAATTTCAGATCGAACAAGATTGGACTCAAACTAACTCGACTCAATTGACAGTCCTAGCTACATTAGGGCTACAATATCCTAATGCCGTTTGTTCAAGGGCATATTTACCCAAACAATTAATCAAGGGCCTAATTCAAAAATGGTTTGGGCTTCCTCTCCCTAGATGGGAATGTTGTTCTCTGCTCCTTAAAGAGTGTCCAAGAAAAAAAAGCAAAATGGTTATCGGTTCTCCATGGTCTTAGAAAAGAAAATGTATGTGGGCTAAATTTTGGCATGAGTAGCAAGAATTTCTATTCAGGCATGAAAGTTAAGGAGAGCTTTATAATTGCGTCCAAAAGCCCAATTGCAAATATAAATCAAACCATGCGAAATGAGTGAGTCACCAAATAAATGTTTCCAATAATGAAAAAATAATCCTATGATACTTCAGTCTGACATTTAAGCGAGACATGATCTAAGACATAACGGCATCATATCACAATGAATATATTACTCCTTTCATCCGGAAGTGGATATCTATTTTGACTTGATAAAAAAATTAATGAGAGTGTTGATTATGAATAAATTACTATAATATATTTATTAACTAAAGAAGTTCGTATTGAGACTAAAAAATCTTAAAGGGAATCAAAGAGGTTAAAGCGGACATATTGTGTTAATGGAGTGTAATTCTTTTAAATGAATGAGGTTAGTAGCGGTAGTTTAAAGAAAATATGTAACCATTTGAAGAAAATGAACATTCAATTTTGGATATCATACATGACATTCAATTTCAAATGGAGAGAATATTTATTTTGAATTTACCAGAAATAAGAAAAATTTTCTCAAAATTGACATACTTTAAAATCTGCTTTTGTTATATATCAAGAACTATTTGCAAAGTATGCATAGTTGTTTCAATCTTTAAAAGCAAAGTTGGGGACAATCAAGTAGCACTAGGAATGTTGTCGTCTTCAGGTTGCAATTATAATATCAAATGATGCGAAAATAAACTCCCCAAAGCAACCTTCAAGAAAAAAAAAGTTGATATTATAATATCATCCAAGGTATTACTCCCTGGAAAAAGTTGTGCCTTAAACTACAATGGTTATATTCTTGATTGATGAAACTTTTTTATATTGTTAAAAATAAGTACTTTTTTAAAACTTGTATTTTAAATTTAAAAAATATATTTTTAATAATTTTAAATAAGTAAAATTTGATTTAAAAATCATCTTTAGGGTAGTTTATTTAAGTTAAAATCAAAAGTAAATAAATTGTTGGGAATATCTCAAAAGTAGTTTTTAGTTTAGAAAAAATAATAAGCAACCTATCTTTAACAATTGAAGACAAGCTCTCTAACAAATAGTTGAAATGATTCCAGAATAGCTAATATAGATGTTCATAGCTAAAATAAAAAATACCATCAGCAGATTGAAGATAAGTTAGCATGAGATTTTCTTGTACTCTTCCCATTGGTCTCCAAAATGCATTTCCTCAATACTTGTCTACCTACTAACTTCCTCTTCTATCATCTAATATTCAAGAATTTTGGAAGCTAAACAAAATTCACATAGTACCTTTTACTAAATGTACAAGTGGATAGGCATTTATTTTGTGATGTTCACAGGTGACGAGTTCTAAATAAATATCATAATCTACTTATAAGTAATAAGTAATAGATTTTTTCCTTCAATTTGGTACTTTCTGTGAGGAAAAAAAAGTAATATAGTTTTATCCTCAAGGAACTTTTGCGAATATTTGATCAATTTAGACATCTAAAACTATTTGTTTCCTTCTACATTCATGGCAAAAGAAAGTGTCAATTCCATTCATGTTATCAAATTATACCATTCAGTCTTCTGTAGCAATTATTACAAAAGAAAAATTCACAAAACCTCAATAGTTACGTATAGTTCAAAGAAACATCACTTTTAAACATCAGTTCTGCAGAATTAATAAAGTCAAAATAGTTTAAAGTAAATGAAAAGATATAATGAAAGAGAGAACAAAGGAAAGATGTTGCCAGATTTGAACATAATAACAGTCTAGAAATCTTATTGTTAATCCAAATGCTTCTTTTTCATCTTCTAATTGTGCATTTTTATATAATATTATGTATCTTTTTTTTTATCAAAACGAAGAAGTTAGTAAATTAAGCTCATGTTAGAATTTATTTTTGAACATAATTTAAATTACATCAAATACCTTCCTTGATGCTCTTATCTCAACCCTTTGTATTAGATACTACCTTGATATTACATAAAATTTTACAATACATTGACTTGTGTTCCAGAGTCCATCGAATATGTCCCAATTATAGGCCTTGAAATGCATCCTCATCAACACGAAATGAACTCTCTCACAAGGCTTTAAGCCTCTAATAATCATCCAATAGAATAAGATACATTTTCATTTTCCCCCTAAAAGAACAACATAGTTAGTGAGTATAATTACAAAGTACCAATCAGTTTAGATAAAAAAAAAACTAAAAGATTTTATATAACTTCTAGCAAGAAGAAATGACCTGTATCAGCTGAGTAATCTAAACGTTTGATATTATTTTTTTATAGTTTCATTAAACCAGATTGATAACCATTCTTGGGTCCAATTCCATAGGAGATCTACTATCATTAGTTACAAAGAAGTGAAGTTTCAAGGAAGCAAAGGGGAAATACAATTGCAGCATGTTAGTGAAGAAACCCTGCAAAAAATTTTGTTGAATGGGGAGCGGGTGTTGGTTGGACATCTTTTGAGTATGTAGTCAGTTTCTGAAAAGGAAGGAATTCAAGGTGAGATTCAGGACTTGTTACAAGATATTTTAATAGTCTTTGAGACACCCATAAGCTTCCCCCTAGCAATGGGCATCAACATTATATTACGTCACAGGAAGGAGCTCAAACATTCAAATTGAAAAACTATTGGCATCCTTAATTAGTTTCGGAAGAATGAGATTGAAAGAATGGTTAAAGAGATGTTGCCTGATGGGATTATTCAACCAAGCAATAGTCCTTTTGTCTCACCTGTTTTGTCGGTTAAGAAAAAGGATGGGAGTTGGAGGTTTTGTTTAGATTACAGGCAACTTGATGGAATCACAGTGAAGTACACGTTTTCTATACCAATTATTGATCAACTCCTCGATGAACTACAAGGAGCAACATATTTCTCTAAGATAGACTTGAGATCAGGATACTCTCAAATTAACGTTGATGTAGAGGATGTGCCAGAAACAGCTTTCAGAACTCATCTAGGACTTTATGAATTTCTTGTCATGCCTTTTGGATTAGGATAATGCTCCAATCACTTTTCAATTATTAATGAACAAAATGTCTTCTGATTACTTGAGGCATTTTGTTTTGGTTTTCTTTGATGATATCTTAATCTATAGTGCTAATTTGGAACTTCATTTGCAGCATTTGAGGAAGGTTTTTGAGTTGTTACAGGAACATAAGCTGTTCGCAAAAAGAAGTAAATCCTCTCCTGAGTAAA
Organism: Rauvolfia tetraphylla; assembly: GCA_030512225.1. Classification (NCBI taxonomy): domain Eukaryota; kingdom Viridiplantae; phylum Streptophyta; class Magnoliopsida; order Gentianales; family Apocynaceae; genus Rauvolfia; species Rauvolfia tetraphylla. The sequence continues at coordinate 3,326,727 of JAJQKT010000053.1, forward strand.
ATTAGGTGGAGCACCTTGCCTACAATAATATATAATGAGGCAGTTTCATCTCAATTCATTGAAAATTTAATGTTACAAGTCAACTACCAACATCATTAAGAAATCCAAAGTTATCCTTCTCATAAAAGAATAACATTCCCATTATCATATCTATATTAAAAATACTAATAAAGTTAATTAATAGAAAATGTTTAATAGATCTCTATTGGCAGTAGTTAAAAGCCAACTTTACGATCTTTTAAAATATATGGTTCAATTCAAATTTGGTCAATAACAATCTAATGTATGCCTTTTTCTTTCTTAAATAGATAGCAAATATTATTCATCCCAATGCATTCACCTTCATTTGATGTCTAGTACGAACCAAATTTTGATATATAATATTTTGCTATGCTTTGCAATGGCACAGAAGAAACATGACATCTTTCCAGTCACATTAGTTGTTAATCTGGCTCTGGGATTTTATAGTGTGAATAATCTCAAATATGACTATTTAGAGGAACCAAAAAATAAATTAATGATAAAAGCTATTTTTCACTTTAAAAACTAAAAGCTATCTTTATTATATGAGAGCAATGACATTGATAAAAAAATTAAAAAATAAAAGAAATTCATCAAAATAAAGAAAACAACACTATCTATTTGCCTTAACATTTACAAGTGATAAAGAAACTTTTCTGATTTCAGCCCTAATCACATCAAAATGCATCCTTGAGTTTTTGAAAAAAAATTCAGGAGTTAATAATAAAATATATAATTGAACCAAAACAAAATACTAGAGAAACAGATGAATAGTTGATCTGTATCATCATGGTTTGCTTGATCCATTAATCTTCGAAAAAAAATTTGAGTATCATGGTTTGCTTGATCCGTTAATCATCGAAAAAGTATTTGAGTACAAAATATCTAGGAATAATTACATTTATACCCTTATGATTTGTGTATACTACGTAATAAACGTTGTTGTTCAAAAAAATAAAAAATTTACCTTTCAAGTTATTTTTAAAATTAAAAATTTAACACAAACTTTTGTCATCAATGTGCAATTTTCTTGTAGTGATATAATAACATTCAAAGACATAGAAGGGTAATTTTTAACTTTTAAATTAATGCTTTGGGAGATTCAACACTAAATATTTCGTTTATTAATTGTAGGTATCAAATGTTATAGGGTTTGAGATTTAAAGGTAATTGTAGTTTTGTAAATAAAAAGGTTTATTGCACAGTTTGACAAACTTTAAAAATACAATTGTAATCATTGAAAATATCTAAACAAACAAAATATTGCATAACAAACCTCATCCACCTATAATATATTTGTCAATGATCTCCTAAAATAGAAAATTTTGAATATATGTACACAGTTATTTGGGAAGATTTATGATGTCTAAGATTTTTTATGCATAAAAGTGAGCAATGTTTTAGGGTACATATGAGACAGGTCCAATTTCAATTTTGTTTTCTTGTTTGCAAAAAGACGAGTCCAATTACATAAAAAGGAAAATAGGGTTAAGATCTCTTCTTATAAGGTATCTAACTCGATACAATTCATATGCTTCTCAGCGTTGACCTACCATTTCCAAATTGTTTTGGTGGGATGTTGTATAGCAATAGGTTTTTATTCTTCAGTCGCGACAAGTAATAAATATATGGTTTAAATTAAAAATTAATCATTCTAATTATGTCCATAGAATATTCTTAATAACATAGCTTTGCATTGAGCTAATTTATTGTGGATATTGTTGTGGTGCCAAACCACTACCGCTTTGAGAGTGATATCTAGCAAAAGAGAACTGGCAGTACACACTTTTATGTTAAATGCTCCCTCCAATAGAAATTAAGTACCATATTTTGACTTGGTATAAAATTAAGGAGAGTAATTTGAGTATAGAAAATTAATATTATATACTTATAATTAAAGAGGTTAATAATAAGACTATCATATTAGAGGAACTTATATCCTTTAAATCAAAAAATTTAATGAGGTTATCAGTTGTATCATTGTGTTAAGGGATTGATAAATGTAAGCACTAATTTTATTAAATGTAAAAATTCTCCCTCTTTATTTTTTTCTCTTTTTTCTCTCCCCCAAAAATTTGGAGGTTGCAATACAACCCCCCCCGCAGGTCCCAGGTGTAGAGAAAGACAAGAAGAAAATGAGGGGGAGTGTTTTCATTTAATAAAATTGTGGCTATATTCATTAATTTTTTGTGTTTATGAAACTTACTTCTCTTAAATTAATAGGATTATTAGTAAAAATTTAAATAAATTATATACTTATTTTTTAAAAAAATAAGTATTTAATTTCAAACATTTTAAAGAAGAAATGTAGTGATCTAATTCCTAACATAGAGAGTATTTTTCAATGAGGTTTGACCATTGACATGTCATGCTAGTAGTGTTGTTCATCAGTTTGGATTGGATAAAATTTTATTTGACAAATTGGAAAATTTTTTATTTTTAAATTTTTTTCAGAAACCAAACCAAATCAAATACACACTAAAATAAAAATTCTTTAAACCAAATTTAATTTGGTTTGGAGAAAATTGAATTTCTAGGGAAAAAGTTTGTCCACCATTTTGAATTGGATTGTTTTTTTAAATTTTGACTAAAAATAAACTAAGAATACTTATTTTTAAAAATTGAAATACGATTTTTGGTTTAATTCGGTTTGAGAGATTACCAAACTAAAATCCAACAAACCGAATCAATTTTTTAGAGAAATCTGAACAACAAACCGAATTAATGGTGCTACCAACGCGGCATGTTGGCGTTTACTAGCTACTGCTTTGACCAGTAGCCGCTATTTTTGGAATGATAATTTTCATGAACCTTTTTGTAACAATCAAGGAAAAATATTTTAAGCAATAAAATGGTAAGTCATAATCTCTACTGCTAAATTTTAAAATCTTTCCATTTCTAATTCAAATCTTAAAATTTCTAAGTTAAATATTGCCATTTTATAAAATGGTAAATATATGGTATTTTTTATAAATTAAATAGTAACTTTATTAATTGATTGGTATTTTAGTCTCAAAATGAAACTTACCATTTAGTTTCTAAAACTTACTAATTAGAGTTTGAATCTTAATTTTTTTTAAAACAGTTTGAATCTTAACTTTTTTTTAAAGAGTTTGAATCTTAACTTTTTTTTAAAGAGTTTGAATCTTAACTTTTTTTTAAAGCTCCAATATTACTACTCCACTAACCAAAACATTTTATGAATAAAATGATAAGTTTCATAATGTGAGTGGCAACCTTCATTAATTAATTAGTAATTTAGTAAAAAATAAAAAGTTACCAAATTGATTTTGCGTCTTACCATTTTTAACTCCAATATTACATTTTGACAAATAAATAAGTTTCATAAATAAGTTGGTAAGTTTCACGATACAAACGATAACTTTCATTAATTATCTTGTAATTTAGTAAGAAAATAAAACTTACCAATTTTAATGAAAGTCTTGCTTTTTTCAACTTCAATTTTTTGCACTTTTATAAAATAGTAAGTTTGATAAACAAAATCATGAGTTTCATGATATTTGTTGAGTTGCCAATACAAAATTTCATTTAATTGGTCAGCATATCAATTTTAATATGAATCTTACCATTTTAACTCGAATCTTATTAAAATTACCAAATTTAAGTGGTAAAACTTAAATTTAATAAAATCTCACCATTTTTATTTGAGTTTTTATTGTTTTATAACACGAAAAGTATGTATAAGAGATGGTGAGTCTAATGAAAATTCAGAAATTAAGCAATTGCAAATCTTCCATTACATTTCTAACATAATGTTTGAGTCATTACGTTTTTATTTCTCTATTTTATTTTATTTTATTTTAATATTCCATCTTCCATCTTCCTCAGGCTTGAGTAAGTTAGTTAAGTTTTATTATCTTTTGATAAATTTTTGTTACAAATATGGTCTTCATTAATTCGAGTAATCAATTAAGTAATTTCTTGGGATTGGTGCTCTTCAATTAAGGATTCCAAGACTATTGAGTAAATTCCGAAATATAATTGTTTGCTTCAGGTCCAACTAAAACATTCCAAGACAATAATAAAAAAAAGAAAGTTCCCGAACGTCTTTCTTCATCAAGACCCTTGGAAAAACCTTTTCCTTAAAATTTGTTACCACTTCGCTATTTTAAAAACTGACAAAAAATGGTTAAATCCAAATACTGAAGTCAAAAGGATTTGCCAAATAAATACTTAACTTTTAATTGCAACAATTGCCACTCCCTTCCTAGATTATAACTTCTGAATTGTGAATAAATTGCCAGTTTGATATACAAACCCATGTGTCAATTGTTTGAAGTAACCATTTATCTCTTATTTTAATTGTCAGTTGTTTGAAGTATACTATAAGGACCTTACTCATATTATAAAAAATCAATCACATTTGTATTTTTATATTACATGATGAATTTTTAGTATAAAATTTTTAACGGTTACAATAAAAGGCAAATATCTACTTCAAAACAACTTACACAAAGCCCATCTATCAAATAGACAATTGATTTTTGCCAAAATTTGGGAGGAGGAAGTCAATTGAGACAATTAAGAAGTCAAAAGTTAGAGAGAGGAGCCAATTATCGTAATTAAAAGTTCAAGTATCTATTTGGCAAACCCTTCTTGACTTTAGAGATATTTGAAATTAATTAAAATAAATAATTTGTTATTCTTTCCATTTCAAAATATAAAGTCATTTACTCTTTTCGTATAATTAAAGAAGAAGAAAAAATATATTTTTTATTATATCCTTAATTAATTTTACTAATATAATAAAAATAATAAAATTATATTTATGAGAAAATAATTTTTTAAAAATTATAAATAACTAAATATTTTTTAAAAAATACTCAGAAGGCATTATCTTTTGAAATGGTTCTTAAAAAATGGGTCTATACGATTTTAGTTCCCTAAACTTACGGTTAATTATTAACTGAGTATCAATTCTTTTAAATTTGACAAAAGAAGGGTTTGTGTCTGCCTTTTCTTTCTTTTACCCTTAGCCTCTGTGCCCCCTTCGCGCCACACCCTTCGCGTCTCTGCCCTTCTAATAAAGAAAAAAGGAATAAAAAAGAAAAGAAAAATTCAATAGTTCCCATCACAGACACCACTGTGCCACGTTACTATAACCAAGGGCCAAACTCGCCACGTTTCATGCAACGTGTTAAGACCGCATGCACCCGTTTCGAACTATAAGCTCATCTCTAGAAGTGCCGAAAACAAGAAATCACCAAAGAAATCCAGAAAAACTGGCTCGGAATCACCGCAATCTGTTTTGGTTTTTAAAGAGAGAAACAAAAGAAAAAGGGCCATGGAAGGTGCTAATGTTTCAACCGGCCCAGACGTCCCAGGAGAGCCAACCAAGACCAGCACGGCCATTCTTGAAACTGCCACTTCCACCATCCAAGGTTTTGGCCCTGTCAATAAGATCCACCAGCACCTCTGCGCGTATACCCTTTTCTGATTCTCTTTTTGTGCATCTCGTGTTTTTCTGTTCAATCCCTGATCTCATTTTGAGGCCTAAAAACAGTCCATTTTGAAATTGCAGATGATTTCTGATAATGGTGTTGTTTCTTTCTCAATTGGTTGCAGATTTCATTTCTATGGACATGACATGACTAGGCAGGTGGAGGCACACCATTTCTGCGGGCACCAAAATGAGGAGTTCAGGCAGTGTTTGATATACGACAGGCCGGATGAAGACGCTCGCCTCGTCGGCCTCGAGTACATAATATCGGAACAGCTGTTTCTGACTTTGCCGGATAGTGAGAAGCCCTTTTGGCACAGCCACGAGTTTGAGGTGAAAGGTGGTTATCTGTTCATGCCAGGCATTCCGTCGCGGATTCAATGGCAGGACCTGGAGAAGATCTGCAAGACTTATGGTAAAGTAATCCATTTCTGGCAAGTTGATAGAGGTGATAATCTTCCTCTCGGAATTCCCCAAGTCATGATGGCACTCACCAGAGAGGGCCAGCTCTATGAGAATCTTGCTCAAGGTGAGGACATTTGGTGTGCATCGTTGTTCATTTCATCTTCAAAATCAAGATTTGCTTCTTTTGAAAATGGTTTTCTGAATCAAATTTAACAGTATATTCTTAATGCAGATGTGGAGAATCGTTTCGGTGTGTCATTTTCCTATGAAAGGGAGAACCGAGCATACATGAAGGGGCCGGAAAATGGGATCCATCCGCTGGCAAACGCAGCCGGCAAGGGTCTGCAGACTGTGCTGAGGGAGGTAGATTGCCAGCCTGCTGAGAGTGTCCCGAGGGTCTTTGTTTGAAAGATGGATACTAGAAAGCATGGTAAAAAGTACCTTAATATAAACGTTAGGAATTGATAGGGGGATGCTCAGATAGTTTTGTTATACCAGTGATTTTACGGTGTTGTGTCTATTTGTTATTTTGGACATGTACGTATAGTGCAAGTGGTATAATACTTACTTGTTTATTCATGTCTCCTTGGAGGTTTTCCAGGTAGAGAAAGTTTCCTATTTCCTATCAAAGAGATACATTAATAAATTTATGTGCTCATGCTTGCTAATATAATATGGAATCTAATTAAGGAAAGAAAAAATCTTAGCCAAAGGAAGGAAGGGAGGAAGTTGCATCAATTATTCGTATCAACTATGACATTGCATACTGGAAAGGAATGGACAGATTGTGGTTCGTGGAGGAAGAAAATGAAACATCTCATTATTTGGTTCCATCATGTTTCTTCCTAATTAGCCGTAAACGAAATAAATGAAGCAAAAAATGTTAGATGATAGAGATTAAGTATGGCTCACACATTATTTTATCATAACTTAAGGTAACTAAGCTTATTGCAAATTAAGGTAATTAAAGTACCTTATTAATGAAAAATTGAGAAATTAGATAAGATAAGAATCTAAGCCAAAGGAGAGGAAGTTGCGTCAATGACATTGCATACTGGAAAGGAATGGACAGATTGTGGTTCGTGGAGGAAGAAAATGAAACATATGATTATTTGATTCAATAATTTTTCTTCCTAATTAGCCGAAAACGAAAGAAATGAAACAAAAAATGTTAAAGATGATAGAGATTAAGTGTGGCTCACACAGTATTTTATCATAATTTAAGATATTTTTTATTTCTACTAAGTTCATTAATATTATTTTTCTACTTGGCATGAAGAATATGAATAGAAGGAAAATAAAATTATATTGAATAATAGATATCAATTACTAAGTAAGATTATTCATATGTAGTATATATGTAATAAATCATGCATCTCTGGTAATACAATGTATTAATAACACATACATATAAAATAATATTTATAAGTATAATATAAGTATAATATAATATGCATGTGTAGTATATATATGTAGAAATATACATATACATGCATCAATAGAAGAAATGGTAATTAATATATAGTTAGATACTTTAGATTTTAAGTAAATATCAATTAAAAAAGTAGTGCTTAATACTCTGTCATAAATTAGGCTTAAGATAAGTGAGGTCAGAGTAAATTTAGTATTTTATATATATATATATATATATATATATATATATAACTTGAAAATAAAATATAACTTATTTTTTTACCTACTTAATATGAAACGGTGTCATTTCATGTTCTAATTTTTTCAAAAAAAAATTTGACGGGCTGACCCGCTGTAATTCAAGGGCCAAACAGAGTAGGCTAGTTAGGCCAGCGTTTAAATGGGCTTCGAGCAGATAGGTCAAACCCCGCCTAATTCACTAGACAAACAAGCAAACCCATGGGCCGCTAGCCTGTTTGATAATGCTAACAAGATGAACACTCTCAAGTACCTCATGTTTAAATCTCCGAAATAAAAAATAAAAAATTACTATTAATTCTAAAAATTTTGATTTTAGAAATTATTTTTTAAAAAAATCCATTTCTAATTAGCTACGGATTTGCAACGGGTATAAATTATAATTAATAATAAATAATAAAAAATATATAAATTATTATTTAAAAATTTTTAAATAAAATTTAAAAAATAATATGGATTGGGCTAACCCGACCCGATTTAGCTCCAATGGATCGAGTTAGCCGCGCGACCCAATTTGGCTCCAGTGAATCGGGTTAACCCTATTTAAATTTAAATTTATTAAATGTTTTGTTTTGCTAGATGGAGGATTTGAACCATTGTTCCCTCAAAGTTGGAGGATGTCTCCCTCCACTGGCCAAGTCACTTCTTATATTTTTTTATCATATAATATATTTATATTATATATTTGTTACTATATATTATTATATTAACAATTACTTATATTATAATATAATTATATTATTATTACATCTAATTTATAAATTAACATAGATTTTTATTTTTTGTGTTTGTATCCGTTGCTAATTCCTCGCAAATTAACGAGGGATTTGCGACGGATATTTTTAATTTTTTTCTTATTTAAAAACTAAAAAGTGGTTGCTAATCACTTGCAATTTGTGAGGGATTAGCAACGGATTCTTTAATTTACGACGTATTTGCGACAGATTTTTTACCGTTATTAAATAAAATAAAAAATAATTTCCGTCGCAAAATATGCTTCTTAACAAAAAAGCTGAAGTATTTTTTCTCACCCTTTCTCCCTAGCTCCCTTACCCTTTCTCCCCTTCCGTCACTGCTCGCGTCTGCCAGTCGCTACCGACCCGGTGCTCGCGTGGCGCCCCTCACCGTCACTGCTCGCGTGCCGCTCGTAGCTGCTGCTCGGGTGCCACCACTCACCGGTGCAGCCGCTGCTCGTGTCCCACCCTCACCGTCACTGCTCGTGTGCCGCCCGTCCCTGCAGACCCAGAGCCGCCCCTCACTGGTGCGGCCACTACCAGCCCAGAGCCGCCCGTCCCTCGCCGACCATGTGCCGCCTGTCACAGAGGTAAGTTCTTGTTGATTTACTTTTTTTTTGTTTTTTCTGCCAAAATTTTCTATTTTTTGTGATGTTCATTTCAGGATGAAGATGGGTTTTTTTCTTATTTTTTGTGCTTTTCATATGATAATTTTTTTTTATTTTTTGTTTTTTGTTTTAATTGTTCTTGGGTTTTTTTCTGATTTTGATTGTTCTTGTTGTTTTACTTAGTTAAATGTTTTCTATTTTTCTACAAAAAATATTTTTTAAATATTTATTGCATTCTGAAGATGATTTATTTTCTGATATTTAGTGTTTTCCATATTATAATTTTTTTTCTACAAACAAGAGGAGAAAATGATAGCTAATTAGCAACATGTCCATAAAATAAATATGACATTTTCATCTAAGACAATAACATTAACTGTCAATTAATCGTAGTAAATCTATATTATTTTATAAGAGGAAAACAGTTAGAGTACTTGATATTTTTATAAATTGATAAGATTAATGTTTTAGAGTACTTGCTATTTTGAGAATGGTTTTAATTTTTTTTAATTTTGTGAAGATGGTTGTAATATTTTTTAGGGGTTATATGAATTTTGGGTATATCTACGTGAAATTAATATTTGGGAGACTTAAATTTGGACGTGAGGGATTGATTGTTGTGGCCTTGTGCATGGAAAATGTCCATTTTACAGTGGAGATGCTGCTGAAAGTTTTTTCCGCTTGCTTAACACTTCTCTAAATTTTCGGCTTATTTCAGCAAGAGATGCCAAACCCCTAATTCTTTTTTGTATAATTAGGTAAAATTTAATAGGAAATATTTTTTAATGTAGATGGATGATCGTAGTTGAATGTATAAGCAACATACGCAAGGAATTAAGGGAATCACAAATGAATATAAAGAAGAGGTTAAGGGTTTTATAGCATATTGTTTGTCGAAGGGGCGCACTTAATGGTTGAGATGTCCTTGTGCGATGTGTAAGAACAAGGTGCACCTTTCTCCCGATGAGGTGCAGATGCACTTGTACAGATTTGGCTTTGTCGCCGATTATCACTGTTGGACCAGTCAGGGTGAGAGTTTTACTACATTGCATCCGGAGATGGTTCCACCTCCGTCTCAATCCCAATCTATGCTTATTAATCCCTTTCAGTAGATGGTAATGGATGGCGTTGGTTTGGACCATCCAATAGACCCGCCCACGGGTGTCGACAGTGAAGAACCTCCTAATGCGGAGGCCAAGAAATTTTATGACATGTTAAACTCTGCCGATACCCTTTTGTGGGATGGATGCACGAACCACTCGCAGCTATCATTTGTTGCTCGCATGCTGAATATCAAATCTAAAAAAAAATATTTCAGAAAAGTGTTTTAATCAGGTAATGCAACTGGTTAAGGAGATTCTACCAAAGGATAATTTGATTCCTGAGGACTTGTACCATACCAAGAAGATGGTTTCTGGACTCGGTTTGCCAGTGAAGAAGATAGATTGTTGCTCGAATAGTTGCATGCTTTATTGGAAGGAGGATATTGGTTTGCGGGAATGCAAGTTCTGTGGGAGTCCCAGGTACATGCAGAGGAGGAAACTCAGAAAGAATAGACATCAGAAAGAGGTCCCTTTTAAAAAAATGTACTACTTTACATTGACTCCAAGATTGCAAGGTTGTATGCATCTAAAACAACTGTAGAGCACATAAGGTGGCACGCTGAAAGTGTACAGAATGAGGAGTTGATGAATCATCCACGGGACGGTGAAACATGGCATCATTTTGATCGTATGCATATTGAATTTGCGAAAGAGGTTCGGAACGTGCATTTAGCGCTACGCACTGCTGGTTTCTCGCCATTTGGAATGTCGGGAAAGCAATATTCTAGTTGGCCCGTTATTCTTACTCCGTACAACTTACCCCCATGGATGTGTATGAAGGATCCTGTGATGTTTTTGACAGTAATTATTCCCGGGCCGAGGAACCCGAAGCATAAGATCGATGTCTATCTACAGCCACTGGTTGAAGAATTACAACATTTGTGGTCAGTTGGAGCGCCAAATTATGACGTCTCAAATAAGCAAAATTTTCAGATGCGAGCTGCCCTCTTATGGACTATTAATGATTTTCCAGCTTATGGTATGTTGAGCGGTTGGACCACTACCGGCAGATTGGCTTGTCCCTACTGTATGGAGCACACAAAGTCATTTCATCTACAACATGGTGCAAAGCAATCTTGGTTTGACTGTCATCGCCGGTTCTTGTCGTTAGATCATCAATATAGAAGAGATGGTAAATCATTTCGAAAGGATCGCGGTAGTGAGACATCTCAACCTATTAAGCGATCGTGTGGGAATGAGATGTGGCATAGAGTATGCAGTTTGTCGAGAATTGTCGATATTGCGGAGGAGGTTGGCAAGGATGATGGTAGAGGGGTATATCACAATTGGGCTAAGCGTAGCATCTTTTGGGACTTACCTTCTTAGAAATCAAATTTAATTCGCCACAATCTCGATGTCATGCATAATGAAAATAATGTGTTCGAGAACGTATTTAATACTGTAATGGATGTGAAGGGCAAATCAAAAGATAATGTGAAGGCGCGTCGAGATTTGGAGATGTTCTGTAATAGGCCAGAGTTACATATTACCACTATTGGAAACGGTAAAGTTTCTATGGCGAAGGCCAAGTACTCCACGTAGATCACGTTCGTTTGGGATGGATGACCGTACTCCTTCTCCATCTTTACCCGCACCGATGCCTTTACCAAATGAGAATGACACACGAGCAGTGGAGTCTGAGCATACTCCTTTGACTACAGCTTCTGCGGTACCCTCTATGGCTGCTTCGCCAGGTGGGACTCAAACAGAGGATGCTCGCATTCTGATAGCCCGAGTGGAGACGAGTAAGTTTCTATTTACTTTCAAAACATTTTATTTTTAAATTTTTGGTGAATAACTAACTGTTCATTTGTGTAATGGAACAGTTTCTTCCCATCAGAGGGGAAGGTGCATTCGATATCGGATACGTTTCACCGGCATTTCACTAGACCGTATCCTAATTTTGAGACGGTCCCATTGGAGCTTCGGGACATGTGGTTCCAAATGTGGAGTGTAAGTAACAAATTATAAAATTACATATATATTATATTATATATATAATATAATATATATTATATTATATATATAATGTGGAGTGTAAGTAACAAATATATATATTATATATGGTATTTTTTTATGACTTTGTAGAGACGTTATCGATTGCTCACAGAGCATGCTGATCAGATATGGCGTATTTGGGATGACAAATGCACTCGTCGTTTATCTGATCAGCTATCAAAGGCTCGGTGTAAGGGAAGATGTCCACCATGGATATCTCCTGAAGTTTGGAGCCAACTTTGGCAAGATCACTAGAGCACGAAACAATTCAAGCAGGTTTCAGCCGCTCCGGGACCGACCCACACTGGAGGATGCATCTCCTTCAGCTAGCACGAGCGTCGTATGGTAATTATTATTCATTTCATTATTATTTAAATATAATATAATTATGCAACATTTATATTAATATAATTGTAGCGTAAGGAGCGCGGAGATGACTTCCACTTCACCGATATGTATGAGGCGATGCACACATATAAGAATGGCCCAAAAAAGGGCACGTTTGTCAGTGAGAAATCACAACATACACAGGTACGTTTACAGATTATATTAAAAATATTTTATACTAATTGTTTTATTATTAGACAATGTCATATATTTATGATGCATATAATTTATAGGATAGCTTCAACGCATTGAAGGAGCACTACTCGCAAATGGAGTCTCAGGATTCAGTGACTTCTCAACATCCACCGGATGAGAAATCCCTATTTGTGGAGGTTGCAGGCGGTGTTCTAAGAGTCGGATTTTTGGATTGGGTTATGAGGCAGCTCACTTACGACGGAGGTTATGTCAGTCCACGACGCCCTCTGTTCCAACAGCTTGCTCGATTACATCACACCCAGAGTACGAATCTCTTCATAGTCAGTGGCAGAAAGAGAGGTCGATGCGCAATTATTTCCAGCAACGCTTTACTAGTTTGGACCAATATTTGTGAGTAGTGTCCGAGGCACTACATCTGTCTCCGCCGCCTTCTCCACCTCCACTTCCTTTTCCGACACAAGATTCTGAAGAGCGGGCCGACGAAACTGATGAGGATTACACGAACGACTGGCCCTCCCGATCCACCTCCGCCCTCTCCACCGCCTGCAGCGCCGCCTTCTATAGTTACATAAATTTTGTATACTATTTTACAATGTTGTACGCATAAAATATTGACATTTAATGGATTTATTATATTTATTTTAATTTAATTTTTATTTTTAATTATTGTATAATTATGTTTATTTTTTAATATAATTATTTAAAATTATTGAAAACTATTATTTATGAAATTTTAAAACATTTAATTAAAAATTAAAATTTCATATTATATTGTATTTATAATTAATAATTATTTTTAATAATTAACAATTAATATTCACAATAAAAATAGTCGCAAAATTGTCACAATTTTGCGACGGATTTGCAACGATTATATATATATTTTTTAAAAAATTAAAAATTCGTCGCAACATTGTCACAATTTTGCGGCAGATTTGCAACGACTATATATGTTTTTTTTAAATTTAAAAATCCGTCGCAAAATTGTCGCAATTTGGCGACGGATTTGCAACGACTATATATATATTTTTTAAAAAATTAAGTTTCCATTGCAAATTTGTCGCAAATGTGCGACAATTTCCAAACATTTTTTGTCGCAAATGTGTCACAAAATATTTTTTAAAAAATGATCATTTTCGTCGCAAAAGTGTCACAATTTTGCGACGGATTTGCAAGGAATATATATATATATATATATATATATATATATATATATATATATTAAAAAAATTAAAATTATCGTCGCAATTTTGTCGCAAAAGTATGACAATATATAAAATTTCTTCCGTCGCAAATGTGTCGCAAAAAGATAACTAAATTGGCCAAATTAATTCCGTTGCAAATCCGTCGCAAATTTGATACCTAAAATTTTGGGACGGCAGTTTCCATCGCAAATCCGTCGCAATTTATTTTTTGCGACGGATATTGTCGTCGAAAAAATTCAAATTTCTTGTAGTGTTCTACAGTTTAGCTTGAGTATTTGATTTTAACTTGGTATCAGAGCAAGTTTTTTGAGTTTCTTGCCATTTTGCACTTCTTTGAGTTGAAATATGTAGGTTGTGAATTCGTTTGTCTGTATTCCTTGCGAAACTTCTGTCTTCTATGTTTTATGCTCAAGGTTAAAGTCATGGCAGTCAATATTAAACCTTTGCTGACAAATCCTATGTACCTAAATCTAAATGGCAGCTCAATTCAAATAATAAAACTATCATGCTTGGAGTAGAGCTGTAAGAATGGTGTTAATCTCTAAAAATAAAATCGGCTTCATTGATGGTTCAATTGAGCCACCACAGAGATGTACTAGCAATTTCATCTTATGGCAGGAGGTAAATACCACAATTTTGTACTGGTTGGTTAATTCTATGAATCCTATGATTGCTCAAAATGTAATGTGGTTAAACACAGCTAAGAAAGTTTAGGAGGATTTATATAAATGGTATTTCGGTGGTGATTCACATAATCTGTTAGACCTTATTGAAGAAATCCATAATCTGAAACAAGGAACTAAAACATAATATGTACAAATGTTATAAGAAACATTGATATCCACCAAACTTCAAGTTTAGGACAAACAAAGGTATTTACAATACATGTTTTGGAAATGGAGGCAGAAGTCAAGAAAATAATATGATAGTGAATCAAGATATGCCTATGCCAAATGTAGTATATTCTAATGCTGGAATTACAATATTGCAATATCACAATCTTATGCAAATGCTAAAGATTATGCAGGTTCAACCTATTGGAATCATGCCTGAGCTTGATCCTGTAGCAAGTCAAGCCACAGTGCTCACTGAAAACTTTGATAAGTCAGTCTACACAAGTAAGCATTTTGTTGAAATTTCAAAGCATTGGATTTTGGATTCTGGTGCTATAGATCATATAATTTGTTCTTTGACTTATTTCATCTCTTTTATTTCTGTCAAGAAATTTTTGTTAAACTATCTAATTCTAATTTTGTGGTTGTTACTTGTAAAGGCCAAGTAACACTTTCTAATCATTTGACATTGTATGAGGTTTGTATGTTCAATTTTTCGAGTACAATCTAATTTCAGTTGATAAACTCAAACAGCAGAATCATTGCAATCTTGTCTTTCATTCATGTGGTTGCTTCATACAGGATATTGCAACATTGAAGAAGATTAGATCAGCTAGATGTTGCAATGGCCTTTATTATTGATATTCCATATTTGTGCTATATATAATTATCATTTTGAGCTTAATGTTATGCTAAATTTTGGTGTTTTAATCACCATTTATACTCCCTTTATCTCTTATTTGCTTTAGGTGATATTATTGAAGATTTGGAATTAAATGAAGCAAATAAGGGAAATTTACACAATGAAGAAGGATAGAGAAATGCAGAGGAAAAACAGACTGGTAGACATATTTCAAGTCAGATTTTGACCTCTATGAATATTTCAAATGCACAAGTGGTGTTCTAGACAATTATATAGGACATTCTGAAGTTTTCAGAATGATAAAATTTGTGTCAATCGGAGTTCATTTGCCTACCCTATGTATGCTGCAAAGTCACCTATTCTGCATTGGGTTCTATTTTTGACACAGTCTGGTATAATGCTCATAACTTGAGTTCTAGATGCCCAATTGATGTTATTCAAATCTCTGTGGAAATCTAAGATCCTTATATACAACTTTTATGAAGATATCAAGACCTAGATCAGCCAATTTGGTGGTCTGAATTCACCTAGAAGTCAAAACAGTGTCACAGTCGGGCAGCAGAAACTTGCACCAAAACTGGGGGCAAGCGGCGCCGTTTGGTGTGATATAAGCGGCGCCGTTTGTGTCGATCTGAAGCTGATTTTAAGCTGCATTTCTCTCTCTTTTGGGGCAGATTTGGATACCCCTTTAAAGCAAAAACGAGAGAGAGGTCTGGAGTGGACAGAAAACAGTAAAACACCAAGAAAACACACCAAATTCTTCTTCCAATCCATCAATCTTGCAAGAGAAATCAAGAGAGAAGATTGAATCCTTGAAGAAGGAGAACATCAACCTTGAAGATCCATGGAAAAAGCTGCAACTTTCTCAACAAAATCGTGAAGAACTTCAACCTTGAAGAAGAGAGGAGATTTCAACCATGAAAATGAGCAATTCTTCCTCCTTCTTTGTTGTTTTATGTTCTTTGATTTGTAAAATGTTGATGAGCTAAATTTTGAATACTTGGATGGGTATGAACCCTAGATTTTGCCTATGTGAATGAATTGTTTCCTTGGTTGATTTAATTCGAATTTCTTGTGGATTGTTTGTGGGTTTGAATGGGTGAATTGATTGAATGGATTCTTGATGCATAATCTGGAATTTTTGTTCACTTGGAATTGAGAAAGGAAGGGTGATATATAATTGATTCATAATATGGAAATTTTCACTTGGAATTGAGAAAGGAAGGGTGGAATAGACCATACACAAACAATGGGGATGATTTAGGTGACTAGAGATAGAAACCTAAATATCTTCTTGATAATTAGAGAAATCTAATTGGAAATTCACAATTCTTAATGCATTATTGGGTTGAATTGGTTAGAAAGAGATTTCAACTAATTAATCTAAGAGTAGAGAACTTTCATCTAGAGATAGAATGAGTTCTATCATTGGAATTTCATCAAACACAAGAAGTGAAATTTATCAACCAAGGGACATTTATATCACATAGGTAGTTCTAGGGGGATTAACCATCCAAGTATTGTTTTCTCTATTGAATTCTCTCTTACAAGCAAGATTTAAGTTGGTTTAACTAGTTAAGTTAGATTCTTTTTCCTAGTAGTTATTCAAAACATTTTCACAAAAGAAATTTGTTAGGCTAAATAATAGAGTATAAAGTGAGTAATGGTATTTAACCACCCCCGTGGATACGACATTTGAATTCACTTGCCATTGTACTACTCATAACGATAGGTGCACTTGCCTAGTGTTTGTGTGCAAATTGTTAGAGATTGTAATAAAATTGAGTATAAAGGCATATACAATAAAACACAACAAGTTTTTTGAGCGCTGTTGCCGGGAGAATTGGTTAATATTAGGAAAGCTTGCAATCTATTGATTTAGTCATTTTACTTATTTGTTGTTATAATACCTATTTCTAGTGTTAGTATTTGTTGTCTTGTTTGTAATTTTGTAAGTCATTAGTGAATTGGGGTTCTTATCTTATGTTTCTCTGTTTTTGTTTTGTTTTAAGGAAGTATTTTTTTGAGCTAAACTTTTACTTTATTTGTGTTGAAGGTGTGAAGTCTTTTTGGTTTATGACCACAAGTAATTCGGGAGAATTGAATCAACTTAATTCGAGTTGAGCAGATTTTTTTATTGGGATCCAAGGGGCATAAACCTAGAGGTGATACTTGAAGGAATTGAAGTTGAAGGTGAGAATCCTCAAATTGAGAACAATATGGCGCATGACGGAAATGCAAGGCCAAGGACAATGGGAGACTATGCGCGACCTTCATTGTTAGGAGCGGAGTCAAGCATTGCCCGACCAAGAGTTGAAGCCAACAATTTTGAGATCAAACCGAATATCATCCAAATGGTTCAACAATTGGTGCAATTTGATGGTTTACCGGACGAAGACCCGAATGCTCATATTGCCAACTTTTTGGAGATATGTGATACTTTCAAGATTAATGGGGCTTCCGAAGATGCCATCCGCCTTCGATTATTTCCATTTTCATTGAGAGACCGAGCCAAGTCATGGTTAAAATCACTTCCACCGGGTTCCATCACTACATGGAACAATCTTGCCGAGAAGTTCCTTGCTAGATATTTCCTCCCAGGGCAAGGACTGCAAAGCTAAGAAATGATATCTTCTCTTTCCAACAAATGGAGAGTGAGAGCTTATACGATTCTTGGGAGAGATGGAAGGAGCTATTGAGGAAATGTCCACATCATGGTCTAGATTTGGGGCTTCAAATGCAAACATTCCACAGTGGATTAAATTTTCCTTCCAAGCAACTCATTGATGCTTCTTCGGGAGGTACCACTAGTTTGAAGACACCGAAGAGTTACAAGACCTCATTGAAAACATTGCCATGAACAACTACCAATGGGGGAATCCTAGACCGAAAGCCAAGCCTAGTGGAATACACAATGTAGACATGATGACGGCTTTGGAGGCAAAATTGATGCCTTAAATAAGAAGATTGAGAGCTTGAGTTTGTCGCCTCAAACCTCCCAAGTGATGATGGCTTGTGATTTTTGTGGAGGTGGTCATCCAAACCATGAATGCCAAACCATGGGAACTTCTAATGCATCATCAACTGAGCATGTGGATTTTTCTTGGAGGAGGAAGGCAACCCAACAATCCTTATAGTAATACTTATAATCCGGGGTGGCGGAATCATCCAAACTTCTCATGGAGCAACCAAGGGCAACAAAGACCGTTTCATCCTCCCGGCTTCCAAGTTTCATCAAATCCTCGCGCCCAACAATCTCTTCCTTATCAACATCAACCACCTCCACCTCTTCAACAACCGGTGAAGCCTAGCCTTGAAGAATTAATGACAAAGTTCATTGAGACTACCGAAAACCCGGTTCCAACATCAAGAAGCATCCTTGAGGAACCAACAAGCTTCCATTCACAACTTGGAAAATCAAGTAGGCCAACTAGCAAAGCTTTTTTCCGAAAGGCAAGTTGGAACTCTCCCAAGCAACACCGAGCCAAATCCAAGGGAACATGCTAAAGCTATTACCTTGAGAAGTGGAAAAGAATTGGAGATTCCGAAGCAAAAGACGCAAGAAAAGGAAGAAGGGAATAAAGATGAGCCAGTGTATGTTGAGGATGAAGAAAGGATTGAGAAGAAAGAAACACAAAAGAATAATGAAACTCAAGAATATAGGCCAAAGATCCCATATCCTGCCAGACTTCAACAAGAGAAAAAGGATGAACAATTTGGTAAGTTTCTTGAACTTTTTAAGCAATTGCATATTAACTTACCATTTGTTGAAGCTCTTTTCGCAGATGCCAAGATATGCTAAATTCCTAAAGGAGATCCTTTCCAAGAAAAGAAAGCTGGAGGAGTTTTCAATGGTGACATTGAATGAGGAGTGTTCAGCCATTCTTCAAAACAAGGACAAGCTACCGCAAAAGCTAAAGGATCCAGGGAGTTTTACTATCCCTTGTACTATTGGTAGTTTGTCAATTGGTAGGGCACTAGCGATTTGGGTGCTAGCATTAATTTGTTGCCATATGAGATGTTTAAAAAGTTGGGATTAGGTGAACCTAAACCAACTAGAATGAGCATTCAATTGGCCGATAGATCGGTGAAGTATCCTAGGGGAATTATTGAGGATGTACTTGTGAAAGTTGATAAATTCATATTCCCTGTTGATTTTGTGATACTTGATATGAGTGAGGATGTGGAGGTGCCTTTGATTTTAGGAAGACCTTTTCAGCTACCGCTAAGGCCAATATAGATGTATGTGAAGGGAAGTTAACCCTTAGGGTAGGGGGAAGAGGAAGTTATTTTTAAAGTTCCCGAGGCTATGAAATATTCTCTTGATCATGATGATTCTTGTTTTAGGGTAGATATTATTGATGACATTGTCTCCAACCATTTGCAGGGGATTATTGAATGATGATCATTTAGAGGTATCCTTGTTGGAAGATGAAGAAGCAAAGAAGGAGTGTCATGAGAATGGTGAAGTCATAGCACATGTGGAGTCATCTCCAATCACAACCGAATGGATGGAGTTCGAAAAAAATTGAGAAGGAAAAAGGGGGGTAGAATGAAGTCCTCCATCGAAGAACCCCCGCAGACTAGAGTTAAAAAAAAGCTGCTCGATCATTTGGAATATGTTTTTATTGCGGGACAATTCTAAACTCCCAGTGATCATTGCAACCGATTTGCAAGAAGAACAGAAAGAAGAGCTCATAAAGGTGTTAAAGAAGCATACAAAGGCAATGGCATGGAAGATATCCGACATCAATGGTATTAGCCCTTCATTTTGCACCCACAAAATATTGATGGAAGAAGACTTCAAACCGGTAGTACAACCCCAAAGAAGGCTAAACCCAAACATGAAGGAAGTGGTCAAAGCGGGAGGTAATCAAACTTCTTGATGCCCGGGTCTCATATATCCTATCTCGGATAGTCCGTGAGGTGAGTCCCGTCCCAAGTAGTTCCCAAGAAAGGAGGGATGACCGTCGTGCCTAATGAGAAAAACGAGTTGATTCCCATGAGGACCGTGAACCAGCTGGAGAGTATGTATAGATTATCGGAAGCTCAATGATGCCACTCGGAAGGATCACTTTCCACCGCCTTTCATTGATCAAATGCTTGAGAGACTTGCCGGTCATAGGTATTACTCGTTTTCTTGATGGTTTTTCGAGGGTACTTTCAAATTCCAATAGCCCGGAAGATCAAGAGAAAACTACATTTACTTGTCCCTATGGTACTTTTTGCTTACCGGCGCATGCCTTTTGGTTTGTGTAATGCTCCCTGCAACTTTTCAAAGGTGCATGTTAGCTATTTTTTGAGGGTTTTGTGGAGGATATTATGGAGGTTTTTATGGATGATTTCTCTGTTTTTGGTGATTCTTTTGAGTTTTGTTTGAAAAATCTTGAAAAAAGTTTTGCAAAGATGTGAAGAAACTAATTTGGTTTTGAATTGGGAGAAATGTCATTTTATGGTTAAAGAAGGCATTGTATTGGGGCATAAGATCTCTAGCAAGGGCATAGAAGTTGATAGAGCCAAGGTAGAGACCATAGAAAAATTGCCACCACCAACTTCGGTAAAGGCAATTAGAAGTTTTCTTGGTCATGCAGGGGTTCTATAGAAGGTTTATAAAAGATTTTTCTAAAATTGCTAAACCTCTTACAAATTTGCTTGAAAAAGATGCACCCTTTGTTTTTTGATGATACATGCTTAATTGCTTTCACTATGTTGAAGCAAAAAATTGATTGACTCTCCATATTGGTTGCCCCCGATTGGTCCAGTCCCTTTGAACTAATGTGTGATGCAAGTGAGTTTGCGGTAGGGGCGAGTGCTTGGACAAAGGAAAGAAAGGCATTTTCAACCGATATACTATGCAAGCAAGACCTTGACGGAAGCACAAGAAAACTACACCACAACCGAGAAGGAGCTTCTTGCCATAGTTTTTTGCTTTTGATAAATTCCGCTCCTATCTTGTTTTGTCTAAAGTCATTGTTTATACTCGATCATTCAGCACTCAAATATCTTTTTTAACAAAAATGATGCAAAGCCTAGACTAATTAGGTGGGTACTTTTTATTGCGAGAATTTGATTTGGAGATAAGAGATAAGAAGGGAGCGGAGAATCTTGCCGCTGATCATCTATCAAGGTTGGAGAATCCACATTTGGAGCAGTTGAACGAGGAAGACATCAATGACACATTCCCTGATGAGAGGTTATACTTGGTTATGGGTAATGATGATCACACTCCCTTGGTTTGCATGATTATGCTAATTATATTGTGGGTCGGATCTTACCAAAGAATTTAACCCCTCAACAAAAGAAGAAATTCTTTTCGAAATTAAAGTACTATCTTTGGGAAGATCCATTTTTGTTCCGAATTTGTGCGAGATCAAATCATAAGGAGATGTGTAGCCTACCCCGAGAACATGAGCATATTAGAGCATTGCCACAAAGGTCCCGGCTGGTGGTCATTATCACGCCAATGGGACAGACAAGAAAGGTACTTGAGTCGGGATTTTATTGGCCGACTTTGTTTAGAGATGCCCAAAGGTATGTAGAACATCTGTGACAATTGCCAACGGACGAGTAATATCTCAAAAAGGCATGAAATGCCCTCTCTACATTTCAAGTATGTGAGGTCTTTGATTGTTGGGGAATTGATTTCATGGGTCCTTTTCCAAACTCTTTTGGCAATGCATACATCTTGGTTGCGGTTGATTATGTCTCTAGATGGGTGGAAGCCCAAGCTTTGCCAACAAATGATGCTAGAGTGGTTGTTAAATTTTAAAAAAAAATTGTTTACTCGCTTTGGCATTCCTAGAGCCATAATTAGTGATCGGGGAACTCATTTTTGTAACCAACAACTTGAGAAGGTCTTGCTTTCGATTGGGTGTTACACACAAGATGGCAACCCCTTATCACCCTCAAACTAGTGGCCAAGTGGAAGTGGTTAATAGAGAAATCAAAAGAATTTTGGAAAAGATAGTTGAACATACTAGGAAGGATTGGAGTGTTAAGCTTGATGATGCTTTGTGGGCATATAGGGATCTGCATACAAGACTCCCTACCGGGTTTACTCCATATAGATTAGTCTATGGGAAGTCTTGTCATTTACCGGTTGAGGTTGAGCATAAGGCATATTGGGCAATTAAATTGATTAATTTTGATTGTGATCTTGCAGGGGAAAACCAGACTACTCCAAATTAATGAACTTGATGAGTGGAGGAGAGATGCCTATGAGAACTCACGAATCTACAAGGAAAAAAGTGAAGCAATGGCATGACAAGCACATATTGTCGAATCGGGAATTTAAGGAGGAGATCAAGTGCTATTATTTAATTCTCGGTTGAAGCTTTTTTCCCTGGAAAGCTCAAGTCACGATGGTCCGACCATTCGTAGTCCACAAAGTTTACCCTTATGGGGGTAGTAGAAGTTGCACATCCGGATAAGGGAGTTTTCAAGGTTAACGGCCATCGTCTCAAACACTATAACGGAGGAGATCCCGAGAGAACTTGAAAAAGTCTCTTTCATCCTCCAAGATCCAAGAGATAAGTGATCTTTTATGTTTATTTAGTTAATTGTACATAATTTTACTTAATGTGGTTTTTTAGTTTAAAAAATTTTAATTCCCTTTAATTGTGAAGAGCTTCATAATATGCTATTTGGTGTGTTCTATTTTAGTTTGTAGTTAATTAAGTTTTTGTTAAATGTTGTGACTGAATATGTAAAAAAAAACAAAACGGCGCCGTTTGCACTGAAACAAACGGCGCCGGGTCACTGTGGAGAAACTCCGCTTACTCAATCGGGAGTAAAACAGCGCCGCTTTGGTGCATTCCGTAGCGCGCCGTTTTACTGTAGACAAAAAAAAAAACTTTCTGATCCAGTTTCAGAACTGGATTGAAACGGCGCCGCTTGGTGCGTTCCAGGCGGCGCCGTTGTACTGTTCACCTATTAAAAAAAAACACACACACACACACAAAACCCACAACTGAAACCCCTTCTTCTTCCTCTCTTTTCTCTCTTCTTCCTTCCTCCATCTCTCGGCTCTCTCTTTCCATTTTCTTTGTTCAAGAAATTCCATCCTTCCCACATTTTTTCTTACACCTCACTTCATCCTCCCACTTCAACTTTGAGGCACAAGAACTTTCAAGCACTCCATTAGTTTGTCTCTTTAACTTTCCTCTTGCAATATTTATTTATTTATTTATTTATTTTTTCTTTCTTTCTTTCTTTCTTTGGGTTAAATGCTTTGGTAATTTATGATTGTGGTGTATTTGTTTGTTGTTGGCTTGCAATTCTTCTCTAATGTTGTTGGTTATCTCTTGTTTTTCTTTATGCCAACCATGTGTTTGATGAAATGCCATAATGAACATTAATGGTTAAATTTGTGATATTCTTTATTACTTTGCATTCTATTAGTAATATAGACTTCTTCTTATTAATTTTTTATAGTTAGTTTATTTAATTTTATTACTTAATATAGTTCCTAATTATTTCACCTTTGTCTAATATTTTTAGTGCAATTTATCTTTTTTTTTTTTTTTCTTTTCTTTTTCTTTTTCTCTTTCTTTCTTTTCTTGTTTAGCTAATTTGCAATTTTTATTTTTTATTTGTATTCCTTGTAAAGTTATTTGTGGCATTTGTATTTTCGCATAGGTAGTCTAATTTCTCTTTTAAGGGTTCATTTTGGAAAAGAAAGCATGCCGAGAAAAACCACCGCCCAATCCAAAAAGTCTAAACGCACAAGGGATGTGGCTTCTCTTCGAGCACCGCCCTTCCTCACCATCACCCCCAAGTACCTCCTCCAATATTTCCTACCTCCATCCTACTCGTTTCACGAGATGATCAACATCGGGAGTGGTACACTTCACGTCAACAAAACTCTATGATCATTGAGCGTACCATTTCTGCTTTGAGGTGAATGAGTACATTACTATTTCGGTTTATTCCACGCCATAGGATGGAGGCCTATCCTTAACCTCTCTCGGTACTTACTATCCCTGTCCCTTGTCAAAGAATTTTATGCCAATATTAGGGATAAATTTGACAAATTTGGCAAGGTCCTTCATACTCAGGTTAAGGGTCAATCCATTGTCGTCACCCGTCCCCTTCTCGCTGAACTTCTTCACATTCCTGATGAAGGGAATTGGGTTCGGATAGACAATAAAAAGAAAGAGGTACTCTCGGACCGGGAGTGGGATTTTACGACAGCTTGGCGAGCATTAGAATTAACATATAGCAGAATGGGTACAAGTTATGGTTTTAATGCCAATACCCTTTCCCCTAGGCTTCGTTTAGTGGTCTATTTACTTGCTTTTAATGTCCTTCCTAGGGCGAGTGG
The DNA here is from genome assembly GCA_030512225.1 of Rauvolfia tetraphylla. Lineage (NCBI taxonomy): Eukaryota > Viridiplantae > Streptophyta > Magnoliopsida > Gentianales > Apocynaceae > Rauvolfia > Rauvolfia tetraphylla. The sequence goes on from JAJQKT010000053.1 coordinate 3,351,274, forward strand.
GTTTAATGAGGTTCGATGTTCGGACATTTATATTACCCACAAACTGCTTACTCGATCACCCATTCCATTAGCTTCCATTTTACTAACACAAATGAATGAGGTGGTTGCTTCAGCTTTACCACGAAAAGCGTTTGTTTTTCCTCTTCTTATCACACTGCATTCTCCGAGCGTTTTAACGTGGATTTTCACGGAGAGGTTGCCCTTTCCACATCGGCTTGTGAGGTGCTCACCACAAGAACACTACAAAAGCTACGGCTACCAATATGATGATGAGAGCAATGAATGGATCACTAGATTTGACGCTGAACTTCGGCAAGGCATCCATCCTACGGGCGGCATGCATGTAGACCCCGAGAGTGTCCGCCGACCTCGTCCCTCACATCGCCTCATCCTCCACCGCAGATTTTCAAGCCGAAATGCGCATAACATTTGCTGAAATCCGGATTCAATTGGGCCGCCTTTCTATAGCGAGACCATACTGCCAAGAACATACTCGCCGAACTCCATCGAGGTCAACAACAAATCCTCGAACAACAGCAACTTTTGGGCCAACAGTACGCCGGCCTCGCTGAATCACAAGCAACGCTCCTTCAAAATCAAGAGCAACTTATGCACACAATACAACGACAGGAAGCGTATCTCACCGGGCTTTGGCGACAACTTTTTCCAGGAGCTGGTCCCGGGTCGAGTGATGGTCCCGGCAATATCTCGAAAAAAAAGGGCAGTTTTTTTTTCTATTTTGTCCTTTTTATTTATTTATTTATTTTATTGCTCTGTTTTTTATGGTTCCACTTTCATTATGTCATTGTTTCTACCTTTCTTTTATTTCCTTCTGCTGTGAAGTATATAGAAGGTGCAGCTTGCTGCTCATATGGTTTTGCCCAGCCTTCACGTACGACACAGCCATATTTTTCACCTTTTGTATGTTTGGTTGTTTGGTGTGGTGTTCTGCTGCAATTTGTATTGTTTGCAGTCATTTTTTTTTTCAATTAATTTGTTACCCCATTTTCATTTTGTTGGATTCAGTTAACTATATTTTTGCTTATGCCGTCTTTTCTTTATCTCTCTCTCCAACATTGCGGACAATGTTGTCTTAAGTGTGGGGGAGTTGGCTTTAGAAATTAGTCTTTAGAAATTAGAAATAGAAGTTACTTTCAAGATTTTTGTTGAATTCTCTTGTTTTTATTTTTGGAATCTTCAAGGTGTTTCAAGATTTACATGTTTAATCTTTTCTCAAAGAGTAGTTATACAAGCATTCTAAAGGTCATGACTAGTACCTTAAACTTGGATTAAGTAAGCACCCCTTGTATTCTTTGCTTGTATGGAATTAATCGTTTAGGCACATTCCACTTTGCTTTTGTTGTGATGATTATGAAATTGAATCTTGTGCTATTGGCCTTAGAATTCAACATAACTTTTACCCTAGAACCCGCATTCACTTGCCTTGAGGCGAAATGAGTAAGTAACCTTAGTTTGATCTCGAAATGATGGTAATAGGCCTTCTTTGTCCCGATTGAGCCTTTCTAGCCACCGCTCTTTAGTTTATCCGTAGTACCATTTCTTGAAGCCTTTGTGCATAAACTTTCCAATCTATATTCTAGATTTTTCCTTCTTTCAAATTTTAAAACTCCACTCTTTATATTTAACCCTTCTTTGCGAGAGCTAATTGCATTTTTACCCTTAAGTTAGCAAAGAGCATTGTGGAAATTGGAACAATGGGTGGAATGGAAGATGATAGGAAAAATAGGCTTTAAAAAAAAAGGGAAAAGAGTGGTGAGATGATTTTATATGATTGGGAATTGGATTACACCTCAATCGAAAAAAAAAAAAGAAAAAAAAAGAGAAAAGAAAAAAAAAATTGTTATATATTTGTCTATTATTGAGAAGGCTTCTTACATTTCTTGATGCCTTCAAGATGTATATATGTTGTCATTATTATTAATGTAAATTTTGTCATGATTGAGGTTAAATTTATGAGTTGATAAAGATGGGTGATGATGGAAAGATTGTGGATTGAAGCTTAATATGTGCAAGTGGTTGAATCCAATGTGAAGGGATCTGGTGGAGAATGGGAGTTTGTGGTTGAATGTAGGGGAATGGTGATATTCCTTGTGGCTAATAAGGGTTATTGCTTTTGTTTTATATCTCATTCCTTTCTCTTTAGCTCTCATTTCTTTGATCTTGAATTCCTTACCTTCGTTTGGCACCCTAAACTTTCCCTGAGCCTAATATTACAATCATGAAAGTCCTACCTAATCGAGATTAAATTTTGGTTACCGTATTAGTGGAGAGGTTTTGTAAATGTCGAGCTTATAGGGTATTATGCTTTCTTGATGAGAATTCCTTGGCCAATAACATGAAATTCACTCTTATAATTTTTGAGCATTTGCATTAGCTGGAAACACAACAATTATCTTGAAGGTCATTCTTCTGTTCTTTTTCCTTTAGTTGTTTCAAGTTCTAGAAATAAAGCGAATACCTCTAATCCTTTTGTCTGGCCTTTTCTTCATATTTTCAAAATAGTCTTTTTCCTTCTAAAAATGGAAATATTTAGCATTTTAGGCTAGGTCGTCCCTCTATTCAGAGGATGCAATTACTCAAGGGTATTTGGCCAGATATTTCTATTTCTTGTGATTAGAATTGTACTTTTTGTCCTCTTGCTAACCAAAAAAAACTTTCTTTTCCCTTAAGAAAATCTACTCTTTCCATTTGCTTTGAATTGTTACATATGGACATTTGGGGTCTTTTTAAGTAAACCGCATTGTACAAACAAAAATATTTCTTGACTGTGGCGGATAGTTACAACAAATATGTTTGGATCTTTCTGATGAAAGATAAAACAAAAGCTAGAAAACTCATTCAAGATTTCCGCACCTTTGTTGAAATTCATTTTGCTAAGCATATTCAAAGTATCACAACTGATAATGGTTTTCAATTTCACAGCAAAATGTCATAGTTTAGAGAAAAAGAGATTGGGCTTGCTGTACTGAGACAAAGAGATCTTTTACAGTTTCTACATTTTCTTGTGAGGAGTTTTGATCTCGTGGAAGTCTAAATAGCGGATTACAGTTTCCAAGAGCTCAATAGAAACTAAATGCAAAGCTTAGGCAACTACAATTTGTGAAATACAATGGTTGTAACATCCCACCCTGTAGAGGTTTTAAGTGTGTTCATTTTGTAATAGAAAACGTAATTTTAGTAGAGCTAAATTAGAATAGTGGACTTTGAAAACAACATCATGAGTTGGGATAATTTATTGTAGAACATAATCCTGCACATGCTTGACCATTCTTGAATATGATTGATTATTCTTGAACCTTCTAGGTGAGAAAAGAGAGAGAGAAAAAAAAGAAACCAACAAACAAGTGACACGCATGTCACCTGATTTTTTTGTCATCAAAGTCAGTGAACCAATTTGATGTGTAGTACATAATCCTTTTGTTCCTTTTGTTTCTTTCATTTTATTCCTTGCTTTATTTTTTCACGATTTGCAACTTTTTCTTTTTCAATTTCAACTGGTTCTTCGCTTCTTCTATTTAAGGTGCGTTTTTTTTTAGTTTTTATTTGTGAATTCTTTAGATCTTTGATGGTTTCCTTATTTCTTTGGTATAAATTATTCAGTTAGTATAATTTGTATGTTTTGATTTCAAGTTTTTTTAGTTTAGTTTAATTAAAATTTTTGTTTTAGCTACTAATGTTTATTCTTTAGAGTTTCAAATAGGATTTGAATGGCTAATTACCTAATGAGATTTTGATGTTTTATTTTATTTGAATTAAAATGACATTTTATTTTATTTGAATTAAAATAATGTTTTATTTTATTTTTTATCTTTTAATAAAAAGTGGAGTAATTGGGAAGTATATATATATATATATATATATATATATATATATATATATATATATATATATATATATATATACATACATATATATTGATGTTTGTAAAATATTCAATAATTGAGTGTCTAGAATAGACTAGAATAGACTAGAGAGGTTCACTCAATACATTAGAATCTATCATTTTTATGGATTTCAACTAAGGTTTAGCCATTTGAATTTAAAGGAAATTCGCACCTTCAATAAGAAGCGAGTATCATACCTATAGCAATCAGGTGAGTTTATAAACCGAGACTCACTATATTTTTAATACTATCAATATTTATAAATGAAAATATTTGTTATTAAAAAATATGAATATATGTTATTTTGGAAACTACTTTGCTTGCTTATTTTAAATTGGAGAGGTTCTCCACAATATCCTTTTACTTGTGCAGTAGAAATACTTAAGATCAGTGATTCGAGTCGGTATTTGGTAGGTTTTGAATATTATAATTTGTGGACGCGTTTTATCAATGCAAATAAGCTTTGCGAAGTGTTTTATTACGTATTTTTAGAAAATCATGTGCATTTCCATGGATTTTTTGGAAAAAATTGCATTTACATGTTTAGACTGGTGGGCTAATTGTTATTTTGAAGTTATGTTGAAATTGTTAAGGATTAGATTCATTTAAATGGCTACTTGAGTGGCTATTTTGTTTGAAAAGTTGTATAAAAACTTCGTCTCGGCCATATATAATTTGGAATATAATGTGATTGAAATATAATTTAAGCCTGAAACATTAGTAGATTGCACTATAAATGGCTAGTTTCCTATAGTAGGACCTCTTCCACTGGCAGAACACAAAGACTTTAGATAGTGGATCCACTTGAAACAGGGCGTAGTATGTCAGGAAGAGCTTGGTCCAACTGGTACTGTATTTATTTGAATAAGACCACCTAACGAGTCAGGAGGGGCTCAATGTTGAAGTTAATCACCAGGGTTGGATTGGTAGATACCCCAAAACTCCTTAGCCTGGTCTTTGTATGGGAAGGCATAAGGTAGTATGTGAAGTTGAATATTCACGCTAGTGTTTAGCTGCTTTTTACTACAGGATGCCAGAATTTGACTCCAGATGACACCTTTATTTATTCCAATGGATTTATCATGGAGCTATCATTTGATTATTCGTCATGTTTAAGAAATTTGGGTTGAGGAGCTACGCTGATGTGTTTGGATTTGTTCAGGCTTTCCAACTACTTCCAAACTCCAACATCAGTTTTGTGCATTTGTTTGAAGAGAAGATATTTATTTGCATGTAAGAACTTTGAAAACTACCATGCATGTGCAATTAACCATATAATTTTGAAATCACAGGCACACAAGTAAACTAACTGAGATTTCTGGCTCACACATACTTTAATGCTTATTTTAGATGGACTGTACCAAGAGATCGAACTGTAAGTTTCATGTTTACTGTGGGGAAGAACTTTTGCTATGTGTATAGTATGAGTGCTATTGTGAGATATTATATCTTTTGTTCCCTCTCGCTAGTTTGAGAAAGAAGATTGTATTAAGGATCTACCTTTATATATATATATAATTTTTGGCGTTGTTTTTATTTGTTGTATTATTTTACGTATGTCTATTCCTTATTTCTTATCTAGACACGCTTAGAACTTAGTGCCAAGAAACACGTTGTACATTACTCAGCCACAATGGAACCTAGCGGAGGGTTGGGGGTATCACAATTGATATCGGAGCTCTAGGTTTGTTATTAGATTCGAATTAGTAGATTCTAGATGAACCATAGGAATTTTTTATATAGATTTAGTTGTTCAGAGCTAGTTATTGTTAGTGCTAATGGTAGTATTTGTTTTATAGGTCCCCGATATGGTAGAGCCTAGCAATGCACCGCATAGTGAATGTAGATCGGTTTATTAGTAGTACACTATTATTGATACAGACAGTAGATCGACGCTATCCTCATCCTTTTCTGTCTGAGAAATAGTTTTTGAGAGACCAGCGACCCTGATAATAGATGCATCTGAGGGTGAATCAATGAAAAGACCTATTGTACGCATCCCTATGATTGGAAAATCCAATGAGGATGACCCAAGCGAGCTACCTTCTAAGGTAGGGCCAATCGTACAGCTGTGGCACTTTCGAGGTTGAGACTGTCACTGGAAAAGGGTTACCTAATTTGCCTATTCTTGCCATCCCGTCACTACTGTATCAGCAGTTTTTTCTACATCAGTTGAATCTATTTGGTCAGTCAGATCAATCTACTCAGTTACTACTTTACCATCTTTAGGCGAGGCTTCTAGTCCTTACTTTTGCTCTCAGTATGTGGTTTAGGAGCACGCATTCTGGAAGACGAAGAGTGTATTGAGTTGTTACAGAGGGAGTTATGACGGTTAGACCATTTGCTAAGCTCCTTCCATCGAGATAGAGAATACGAGACTTCCAGAGCTCACATGCTAGAAGAGTAGCTACATAGGATGAGGGAAGCTCATGTTGTTCGTCTACATGAGATTGATGAGATAACTCGAGATTGGGATGGTTTGGTCCGATAGTTTGATAAGACCATGGAGTCTGCTGGAGCCTGTTCTCAAGGGGTTTGAGCGCGGTTGAGGGGTCGACCATGATCCACTAGGAATCACGATCTTTAGATGGAGATCTTTTATGACTCCGTGTATATATTTTATTTAGTGAGGTGTATATATGTATAGGATTGTCTAATTTATGGTTGTAGTCCATTAGGACTTGGAGGGGTCATATAGGATTCCAAATTTTATAGAGTAGCAGTTCGTTGCTTTTGTATTATGTATATCTTGGGTAAGATGGCCTCGTGGGTCATCCATCTCTTGTATCTAACTCTATTTTTGACTTGTGGATATACAACAACACTCTTTCTGGATATAATTCCTTCTTAGTTGATATTATGTTTGGGTGTGTGATCTTGGATAAATTACTTTTTGTTGCTCTATTTATATACTTGAGTGTGGTTGTACGTTTCATTAGCTGTAGGCTTTCTATATGCATAGAATGGCATCACAACCACGTTAGACAACACCTACTGCTGAAGGGCAGCCAAAACAATCTAAAGAGCAACCATCATATTCAGAGCAGACAGGTGTAGATATAATTGAGTAGTTTATAGTTAGGATGACTGCATTTTTGGAAATAGCCATTGGAACTCGAAGGACTGATCGAGTATCGACACTTGAAACGAATGAGGCTTTCGGGTGATTTCTGAAATTCCTACCTCCAGAATTCTTTGGTGAGGCAAAGCAAGAAGTTAATGTTGAACTATTCTTGGAACAACTGACGGACATATATGACATTTGGGGATATAATGATATTATGAAGGTAACATTGGTAGCTTTTCGTTTAAGAGGAGCTGCTCGTGACTGGTAGTTAAGAATATCCGAAGCTTGTACTGTGAATGATAAGCCATGGACTTAGTCTAACTTATAAGAGGAATTCAAGAAATAGTATATCCCACGTTGGATCTGGGAACAACGTGAAGATGAGTTCCAACAAGCCACAAGTAAAGGCCATAGTGTATGCATTAGACGATCAACCAATAGAAGTTGAGGCAAATGTTGTAGAATGTACATTACAAATCTTTTCTCATTAAGCTAAAGTATTCATAGACCCTGAGTCATCACATTCGTTTGTAAGCAAGCATTTTGCACCACACATCCCTATGCCTTTTTGCATGATAAATTATCAGATGTTAGTTAGTACACTAATGGGTAACTATAGGGTGTTTGAAGTGGTATATTCTGAATGTTGTATTTTTGTCGAGACAGGAATTTGATTGCTTTAGCTTTAGAAGGTTATGATGTGATACTAGGAAAAGATTAGTTAACAAAACATTATGCATAAGTAGATTGCCAAAAGGATATAGTTAGATTTAGTTGACCAGGCCAGCCAATTTTTGAGTTCGGCAACATAACTAAGATGGAGGCTTTTTTTATTTGTAGATTAAAAGCTAGGAAACTATTATGGAAAAGTTTCTAGGGATATTTAGCATATTTATTGAATAAAATAGGGGAGAAGCTGAAGTTGGACTCAATATCCATGGTTAAGGAATTTAATGATGTTTTCCAGAAGAATTGACAACTTTAACTCCAGAGCAGGAAGTGAAATTTAGTATTGAGTTGATTACAACAGCAGAATTTATACCTAGAACACTGTGTCAAATGACACAAGAGGAGTTAAAAGAGCTAAAAGAGCAGTTGCAAGGTTTGTTGCAGTAAGGTTTTATTCACCCAAGCACGTCTCCATGGGAAGCACCTGTGTTATTTTTCAAAAAGAAAAAGGGAACTCTAAAAATGTATATATACTATCAGGGATTGAATACTATCTCCATCAAGAACAAATATCTACTGCCATTGATTGATGAGTTGTTTGATCAACTTCGAGAAGTTGGGTGCTACTCTAAATTAGATTTAAGACAATTATATTACCAAGTACGAGTGCGAGTGGAAGCTTCTTTTAATACTCGGTATGGGTATTATGAGTTTGTGGTCATGCCCTTTGGATTGACGAATGCACTAGCTATTTTCATGGATCTAATGCATAGAGAATTTCAACCTTATCTAGAATAATTTGTTGTCAATTTTATTGATGATATCCTTGTTTATTCACTAGATCCTGAGAGACTTGAGCAACATCTCAGAACCATATTGCAGACTCTTCGAGAGCATAAATTGCATACTAAATTCAGTAAATGTGAGTTTTGGATGGAATAAGCAATTTTCTTGGGTCATGTGGTTAACTGTGGAGGTATCTAAGTGGATCATGCCAAGGTAGAAGCAGTAACACATTAGAAAAAACCCAAAACACCAATCAAAATACGTAGTTTCTTAGGAATGGGAGGCTATTATAGGATATTTATCAAAGATTTCTCAAAAATCTCTACACCTTTGTCACAGTTAACACGTAAAGTAACCGAATTTAAGTGGATTGACCAATGCAAATAGAGTTTTCAAGAACTAAAGAGACGTCTTACTTCGTCACCAGTTTTAATCTTGTCAGATCCAAGCAAACAATATTTGTTATACACGGATGCCTCGAAAGAAGGATTGGGAGTTGTGTTGATGCAGAAACGAAAAGTAATTGCATATATTTCTAGAAAGTTAAAGGGTCATGAGCAGAATTACCCAATCCATGATTTGAAACTTGCATCAATAGTTTCTAACTTGAAGAAATGGAGACATTATTTGTATGGAGCAAAGTATGAGATTTATACTGATCACAAGAGTTTAAAGTATTTATTCTCACAAAAAGATTTGAATATGCAGCAATGAAGATGCATGGAGTTGTTGGAAGAATATCGGTGTCCTATTATTTATGACCCAGGAAAATCTAATGTTGTAGCAAACACTCTTAGTTGAAAGGTGAAGATAACAAGCCTACTCCTAACCACTACATTGCAACAAGAGATTAGAAAATCCCAAAAGAGCAATAATGAGTTCCAAGAATTCAAGCAACAGATGGAAGCCAAGAAACTTCCTGACTTTCGAGTAAGCCAAGAATATAGGAGCCTTTATTTTCGACCTCGACTTTGCATCCCTAATGACAAGGAACTTAAACAAACAATTGTAGAAGAAACACATAAGAGCAAGTACACTATGCATCCAGGCGAAAACAAGATGTACAAGGATTTGAAGCAAAAATTCTGGCGGAATGGAATGAAGAATGACACAGTTGAATATGTATCTACTTGTTTTACCCGTCAAAAGGTGAAAGCTGAACATCAGAAGTCAGCAAGACTGCTGCAATCTTTGCCGATGCCAGAATGTAAGCGAGAACATGTTACCATGGATTTTGTTATGGGACTAACTTGCACAAAAGGACAAAAGGATGCCATTTTGATAACTGTTGACCAACAGAATAAAACAACATATTTTCTTGCTATCAATATGACCTATCCTTTTTAAAATTTAGCTTAGTTGTATGTGGAAGAAATAGTAAGATTGCACGAAGTACCAATTGATATTTTTAAAGATCGAGGCCCAATATTTACCTCTCGATTCTGGCCCAAATTTCAGGCTGTTCTTGGAACCAACCTATAGTACCTCAGCATATCCACAAATAGATGGGCAAACAGAAAGAACAATTCATACATTGGAAGATATTTTGGAGCATGTGCTTTTGATTTGGAAACAAATGGAATGATAATCTTTCTTGTGCATAATTTTCTTACAATAATAGTTATCATTCCTCAATTGATGTGGCATCTTTTAAGGCATTATATGGTAGAAATTGTAGAACACCCTTATACTGGGATGAGGTTGGAGTTTGAGCTCATTGGGAGCAAAGAAATTAGATGCTAAAAGTAAAAGAAATGTAGAAACAAGTAAATATTATTCATAGTATACTTACAACAGCCAAAAGTAGACAGAAGAGTTATGCTGATCTTCAAAGAAGAGAACTAGAGTTTGAGGTTGGAGATAGGTATTTCCGAAGCTAACACCTCATCGGGGAAATTTGAACATGCAAGAAGAGGAAAATTGAATCCAAGATATATTGGGTCATTTGAAATTTCAAGTAGAATTGGTAAAGTGGCATATCGATTAATATTGCCGGAAGAGCTAGCTGGATTACATGATATGTTTCACATGTCACAACTAAAAAAATATCATCCATCACCCAATCATGTTTTGAATGATGAAGTATTAGAATTGAAATCGGATTAAACATATGAAGAAAAACCAGTACGGATAGAGAAGCGCAATATAAAGGAATTAAGAGGAAAGCAGATTACAATGTGCAAAATACTTTGGAAACATCATGCGATTGAAGAACCAATATGGGAAACATAAGAGTATATACGAAGAACACATCTCGAATTGTTAGATATCTGCATTTGAATTTTGAGGGTAACATTCTTTAAAGGAGGGAAGAATGTAACATCCCACCCTATAGAGATTCTATGTGTGTTCATTTTGTGCTAGAATACATAATTTAAGTAAAGCCAAATTAGAATAATACACTTTGAAAATACCATAATGAGTTGGGCTAATTTATTGTAGAACATAATCTTGCACATGCTTGACCATTCTTGAATATGCTTGATTATTTTTGAACCTTCTTCGTGAAAGAGAGAGAGAGAGAGAGGGAGAAGAATCCAACTAACAATTGACACGCATGTCACTTGATATTTTTGTCATCAAAGTTGGTGAACCAACTTGCTATCTGGTTTGGAATATAATTTGAGTATGAAACGTTGGTGGATTGCACTGTACGTGACTAATCCCCTGTGCTAGAGCCTCTTTCACTAGATTGAAACTCATAGACTCTTGATTGTGGATCCACTTGAAAGTGGGCGTAGTATGTTAGGGAAGGCCTGTTCCAACTGGTACTGCGTTTATTTGTGTGCGATCACCTAACAGCGAGTCAGGAGGGACTTAATATTGAGGTTAATCACTAGGGTTGGACTGATGGTACCCCAGAACTCCTTACCCTAGTCTTTGTGTGGGGAGGCATATAATAGTTTGTGAAGTTGACTACTCGCACTAATGTGTGGTTGGTTTTGACTATTGGATGCCTAGATCTGACTCATAATGACTCCATTATTGATTTCAATAGATTTACCGTTGAGCTAAAATTCGATTATTTGTCATATTTGAAAATTTTGAGTTGAATAGCTATGCTGATGTATCTTGATTCACTTAGGCGTTTTAGCTATGCTCAAACTCCATCATCAGTTTTGTGCATTTTTTAGGACAAGATATTTATTTGCATGTAAAGAACTTTGAACACTACTATGCATGTGCAGTTAACTTATTGAGATTTTTGGCTCACGCATCTTTTATACTTATTTCAGATGGACTATACCAAGAGATCAAACTTTGAGTTTCCTATTTACCTTGAATTTAGCTTGAGGAAGAACTTTTGCTATGTGTATAATATGAGTGCTATTGTGAGATATTGTATCTTTTATTCCCTCTCGCTAGTTTAAGAGAGAAGATTGTATTAAGGATATACCTTTATATGTATAAAACATTCATTGTTGTTTTCATTTGTTTTCTTATTTTATATATGTTTATTCCTTATTTCTTCTCAGGATACGCTTAGTACTTGCTATATCAGTACCAAGAGGCACGTTAGTACTTTACCGCAATGGAACCTAGCACAAGGCTTGGAGTATCACAATGATTGTCTTCTATTCTACATGATTTGCATTTACCTATTCCTTCTGCTATCCCCTTGTACTGTGATAACCAAGTTGCAATTCACATTATAAAAAATTTTATTTTTCCTGAAAGGACAAAGTACATTGAGTTGTATTGTCATTTTGTTAGAGACAAATATCAAGCTGGTCTGGTGAAACCTTTGCCTATAATATCTTTTTTACTAGTGGCTGATGTCTTCACCAAAGCCTTGCCTGCATCCCTGTTCTTTCATTTGCTCAGTAGTCTTGGTGCTCATAATATTTTTCTCCATAATAGCTTGAGGGGGCGCTATTGACGATGCTCAGCATGATGAATCTCAACAGCAATGTGCTGCATCTGAGGTGGCAACCTGACAACTAAGCAGCATAAGAGACAGCTGGACAATAACTGGCGGCAGCTGATGTGGCCGATTATTTAGTTAATTATTTATATGTATAGAATGCGTTATGTAGCGGGGTATATATAAAGCTATTAATATGCCTGTTTTCCTGATTAATGAAAATCGAGAATCTTCTCTGAAGATGTGTTCTTTTGTGTAGTTTCTCTCTACCAGCTTGAATGCAGTTTCTTCATATCTTCTATAGTTTAGCTTGAGTGTTTGATTTTAACATGACAGCATTTCGTTTTTCTCTTTTATTTGAAAAGAATTTCCGCGTAGATGAAGAAAAATAGAAAATCCTACGAGAAAAAAGTAACCACAAAGAATAACATATACTTCACAAAAGCTAAAAAAAATAAATTGTAATAACATTTTTCACGTTGAATTGCAATCCAAACGCGCACAAACCTAAAAAGCTAACATGCTGACTTAGGTATATTTGACAAATTGTAACCGGTTACACAAGGCTTCAGAGCGAAGCCTGTGCTAAGTCACCGATCCAACGTCAGAACTTGTCTAAAGTGGCCAAACCCAGACATTTTATTGTAATATTCACTGCTGAAGACATACATAGATTTTCACAGAATGATAAGAGTCTCAAGGTCGTTGTATGTCATGGTAGAGTTTAACATTAGAAAGATATTACCACTACACGCAGATATGTCGTTACAGCCTTAAGATTTCAGAGATTCCGATCAGGTCCCAACTTAGCTTTCCAGGAGGACAGAGGTGGAGTCTCCGAGTTTATCCATGTATTGCCCATAAAGAAATGGCGATTGCCTTTCACCACATCAACGGAAGCATAGGACTCAAGTTCAGCCATCTCCTCTGGTGTTAATTTGACTGATAGAGCTCCAATGTTCTGGTTGAAGTTCTCAACCTTGGTGGTACCAGGAATGGGGCATACGTCATCTCCTCGATGATGCACCCAAGCCAACGCTAGCTGTGATGTGGTGCATCCTTTCCTAGCTGCCATTTCAGTAACCCTTTCATATATTTTTGTGTTATACTCAATGTTTCCTGCCTGGAATCTTGGAAATTTCTGTAAGAAAAGTTTTGCACGCATTAGAAATGGAACTAATCGTCACCGGTTACACATGCTTGAAAGTTGTAGTGCGAGAAGCAGTGATGAAGCTACAAGTACTGAAATAAATAACCCGTATAATCCCCAAGAAATTATGCAACATATCTCTGCAGGATGAACTGCAGTAATGCAAAATGATACTGATGTGAAAAACTTCACAGAACAATCTGGAAAAATTCTAGGAACTTCATATTTATGTCCTTCATTTTTCCTATTTCTTTTAAGTATTTTGGTCCCCATACGGACACATCTCAAGTTCACAAAAAAATCATCAACACATGAATCTTACACTTACTGGTTATATCCACTCTTGTAACCATCCTAGTGTCTCAGAAGAATCAGAAGGATATCCTGGTAACATGTTTGTTCCATGTGGTTTCTCTAAATTCGTTGCACATAATGCATGAGAAGTTATATTCAAAGGAAATGTTCTAAGACAAACAAGTCAGATTTTCAGGCAAAAGAGCTTCCGAGGACCATTAACTCCCCGTAGGGAAAGATCTCATACTAAAACCATGTATGTTCAGTTTAATTTCATTTTGGTAAACTTTGACAACGTCTTCCTCATTGTCACTAAAAGGTTTTAGTTTGAGCAAGTGAATCAAACACCCTTAACATTCATAATCATGCACATAAGCAGGTTTTTGCTTCTAAAAAAAGATCTTTCAGAAGCTTAGCAATAAAATAGCACAGTTTAGGGTCAACTTGGATTGGGTTTCAATCTAAGTTTTTTCTATCTTTTTTTTACTTTTTTCACTTTGGAGCTCACTTCCCCTCTCACAAACAATTCACATTTACGATTCCCAATACAACTCAATCCAAATATGCCCTTAGACTTTCGTTCCAAAAATTGGATAGTAAAAGAGAAACCACAGACAAATTTGAAATTGTAAACATCGACTTAACATTAAATTCATGACATAAGAGAAAGACAAAATAATGAGAATAAAATGTTTACAGTTCAACTGCTGGTATATAACATGGTAGATCAAATTGAAATGATTTTGAATGTACCAACCTTCCGCGTATCACCCTCTTGCAAATTTTCGAACAATTTTGGACCTGCTGAAAAGAAACCCCGTCCAAGGGGGCTGTAAGGTACAATCCCAATGCCAAGTTCCCTGGATTATAAAAGAAGTAGATATATGAGAATCAAGATTTCTCTAGACCAACGAAAAACCAATAAATATTATTACCTGCAAGTAGGAACAATCGATTCCTCCAAATCTCTAGTCCATAAAGACCATTCCATCTGAACAGCCGTTATTGGATGAATTGCGTGAGCTCTTCTAATTGTTGAAGCAGAGGCCTCGGACAGACCTATATACTGTATTTTACCCTCTTCAACCAATTTCTTCATTTCTCCAACCTGGCGGAAGAAAAGCCATTTAGTAGAAAATCAAATATTTTAGTAGAAAAGCCATTTGGTAATCATCCATTCAGTTTTTCTCCACATTGCCTGGTTCAGAAACCCGTAGAAGGCACCAGAAAACTAAGCAGATCTAAGCAACACAGAAATAAGCTGACCTCGTCCTAGTTCCAGAATCTGTTCAGACTGTGCATGTATTTCCCTGTCTCTCTAGCCCCATTATAGTTCACATTATGAAATTTGCACTGATAGCCAAGTCAAGTATTACATTACTGTTTTGTAATCAATACCTGAACTACAAACGAATTCCCAACTCTAGCTGAGGCTTAGCGCTGCAAAAACCAGGAATATACAAGCTTCAGCAATAAAAATTAGGTCTCCCATCCTAATGGTCTAATTACTTTATGTGAAATAAATAATTTTCAAGATGAGGATTGACTTCGCAGAAAAGTATGGATCTGTTCTAACTTTGTGGCTACCACTTGCTTCCTTTGGGTTACCACTCCCAGATGTCATTTGAGATTATACTAAAATGGTTGGCGTACAAAACAAATCTAAACAGAACAAATTTGTTAAAGAGTGCAAGAAGAATGAATCAGAATTAACTCCCTAGAAGAATAAAATCTGAATGGTTATCAAGAGAAACAATTTGTTAAAGAGTGCAAGAAGAATGAATCAGAATTAACTCCCTAGAAGAATAAAATCTGAATGGTTATCAAGAGAAACAATTTATTGTGATAATGATTCTTCCCTCTATTTGGCATTTAACTTCCTACCTTACTTTCTGATAGTGTCAACTTCCTTAAACTGATTATCTTTTGTTCCTTGTAAAAGCAAAATAAAAGTTCATTAGGATCGTATCAACATTAATCTAAAAGTTTAAACTCAAAAGAAAACTTTTGGCCCACATGTTCCACTATTATTGTCGGAGCGGATATGATTCAACTGCCACCAAAACCGTATTTCAGAACAACGGAACTTCAACCTGAAGCTTCAGTGGGATGTTTCTACTGCCATCTGAGGGATTTTTTTGGTTCCAATTATTTCATACCAAGTCATAATCAACTGTACGTATGCACAATTAAATATGAGAGTTCCAGACATTAATTCTGGCTCAATATCCTGTCTGCCTTCTGTTACCAAATTGGTTTTTTAGAATACCAAAATGTAAACAAAAGAACAGTTTCCAAGGTGTAAAACTTGGATAACTAACCCATCAGAAACTTTGACATTGTTTGTCCTATTCTGAATTTTGCTTTCACTATCTCTTCACTTATACTAGGCCTTAATTCTACAATATCTTGGTGTAGAAAATTTATTAAATCTCAACTAGGAAAATTTTCTTTAGTTTTCATAAATCCCTTCTCAAAATTTCCTTTCCGTTTTCACGCTCAACCATGGTTTATTTGCCTATAAGCAGGGAAAATAAGGAAAAGCCTGATCTCCTAGAATCAAAAAGACTTTCCAAGTAAATGCATCTGTTTTCCGGACACCAGATATGCCAAAAAAGAAGGATAAAATCTGAAATTTTTATGTTCCCAGATTCTTTATCTTTAGACAACAGAACCTAAACTCCAGAGAGAAAATATCTGACTTCAAAAACATGACTGCAGAAAATTCAGAAGCATACAGTAACTGTCATCAGAATGGCATCCATCGCAAGGTTTGAACAACTGTTTGTAAGAAAAATTAGTATCAGGTAATTCTTGTTTGTTTACCTCATTCTAGAGGTGCAACATTCCTGATTTATAATCCCTCTATAACTGAGATTTATACACTGGTAGATCTGGAAAATCTCTAAAAGCATAGAGAAAGACAAACCGTGACTTCTATTGGAACACGAGTATCAATGCGATGAACATAATAGAGATCAATGCAGTCAACATCGAGCCGCTTCAAGCTGGCCTCGCAAGAAGCCCGAACATACTCTGGATCACCACGAATTTCCATTTTCCCATCTGTCCAAGTAATGCCAAACTTGGAGGCTATTTGCACCTTCTCTCTCAGTCCTCCTTTCAAGGCCTACAACAATTTAACCAAATTATCACTGCTAAACAAGCATGCCAGCATGCAGTACAAAGATGATTAAGTTAAAAACAATCATTAGAACTTCATAAACTCTTAGATTTCATGTGCTAACCAGATAAAAGACATGGAAATTAAAGTAGCACCACATCCTTATCTATGGAATTCTGTAATCTTCTACCACCAAAGTTTAGAATAAGAACTTTGTCAAGATGTGATGCCAAACACATCAAAACACAGTAGGACTGATTCTTTTAAGCCCAAATAAATCAACGAGTCTGAGATAAGGAAAACGTTAAAATTCTTCAGTAAACCCGATATTCCCAAATTCAAGAACCATTAAATAAGAGCTGAAATTAAAGACATTTACTATATATCTCAAGCCGGAAAGCACTTCGACAAGCCAAACCCTGTAAAATTTCCCCCAAAAAGGAAAAACAACATTGGAATAACTAAATTGAAATCATTCTTCATCACAAGCTACTACCGGGAAATATCAAGTTTACCTTGCCCAGAAGAATTTCATTGGCATGAGGTCCATAGGCATCGGAAGTATCAAAAAAGGTGACGCCGGAATCAATGGCGCGGTGGATGAGATTGATCATGTCCAGCTCTGGCCTCGGTGGACCGTAATTGGCCGACATGCCCATGCATCCCAGACCTTGTTTCGACACTTGCAAACCCTGCGATCCCAGTTTGATCCTCGGCATTTCCCCCGCCATGGCTGCCATTTTCGATTTTCTTGCTCTTGCTGCCGCTGCTGCTCCCTTTACTCTTCACTTTGATTCTTTCATTCCTAATCCTCACTCGTAGCACTACTATATACTCCGTAGTATATTCTAGTCCTCCACGAATCGACGTGCTGCGATGAAGTTTTTGTCTAAGTAGGAGATAAAAGTTGGAAAATTCTGCGGTAGAGATGCCATAAATTCTTCGAGTCACAGACATGCTGCCAATCACAAGCTGATACATGTGGACCACCCCAATCAACGTTGTTTGATAAGATGGTTTGACAACGGATGCATCCGGTTAACCACGATAAAAAATTAAACCTGGAGTAAGCTGAAACGAAAAACAAAATCAAATGCATTATTAGTTAGTAGTTGAAAGTTAAACATTATAAATATACAACCGCTACTATAATTTACCAGAAAAAAAATCTGTCGCTATAGATATAAAAATTAACTATAATATAACAACGAAAAGAAATATAAACTATAATAAAATAAGAGAGAACATAAAAAGTATATAAACTAGAATTTTATTGAGAGCTTTTCATCAAACATTTACATTTTTACAATATCCTATTTATAAAATTAGAAGTGAATCTTCCCATCATAAGTTATTAGAATTATATGATCTCCTATGTTATCTATAATAATGGAAGTAATGAAGCTAGCGGTATATAAAAAATAGATATTACAACTTCGGTTGCAATTTCTATTCTTTTATATTCCATAACTTTAAACATAGATTAATACTTGGGATAATGGATATCCACATAATTGATATATTCATAACAATCCCCCTCGAAGGTCAATTACATAAAAAAATATATCTCATTAAAATCTTATTAGATAAAAACTCAGTAGAAAAAAATATAGTGAATGAAAATGAGTATACTACTCTTTATGTCATTACTTCCCTCAAAAGATAATTGAAAGATCTAAGAGGGGGTGAATTAGGCCCCTCTTAGGTCTTTGACTAATTTTTGAAAACTATTTTCTTTTTCAAAATCTAGCTTAGAAGATGTTTGAAATCAAACTAATAACAAGTTATGCAGGTAAACGCAATGAGATTCCAAATTAAAAGAGTTATGAGAAGAAATTACACAAGCTATTTATAAGAGTTCGATCACACAATATCAACATCCACTATCTTGAGTCCTTACTCAAGGATTTTAACAAAATTCAACTATAACAAAAGTTGATCAAGTTACAAGAGAGGCTCACCCAACAAGAGTTTTATTTCGCAACCTTTTTTCACTTACAATGATCAATATTCACCCTTTCAAATAGGTTTTATATCCTTAAGATAATCTTGAATAAAATAAATAAATGAAGTAAGAGAGAAGAATGTTACCAACAACTTGGTAGATATAACAAATTTATCACACCTTCACCTTTTTACCTAAGGAATCTTGAAATTTTAACTTTATAGCACATGACAAAAAAGAGTGTTTTGATCAAGAATAATTGAGAAGATTAAAGATTTCTTAAAAGCTCAAGAACTACCCAAAGATCTGAAGTTTATATTTTTTACAGGGTTTAAAAAACAGTTGCAACGTTCAAATAACAGCTAATAACTGTAAAATTTGGTCCACTGAACATGGATCCCTGTGTTCGAATGATCGTTCGAATTTTTTATTTTCAACCTATCAGGATAAATTGGGTCAACCGAATTTAGACACAAGCGTCCAAATCGTCATCTGAATTTCTCTAAGAATTCAGAAGCCAAGGTATTCAGTTCAGACATCAGAATTGGAGTCCGAACTATTAAAATTACTTAAAATGATTAAAAATCAAGAACAACAAGTTTGAAATCATTTCTTACATACAATGGATATTTTCAAAAGCTTTTAGCCCAAAGGCCGTTGTCATGAACTTGATAAAATACTTGTGAGATAAATCATTTAAAATTAAAAACTAAGTTTTAAGCTCTCTTGGAAATGTTTTAATTCTAAATACAAATAAGTGTCAGGCTTACAAAGATATACTCGTTAAGCAATTGTAAACCTAAGCTAAATTCTTCAAAGCCTTCAATCATTTGGACATGCTCTACATGCTATAACTCTTTGAGCACATTTTGAGTTGTCCTTAGCACTTCATCTTCAAGGCAATGAGACTTCTTAACTTCCATAATACATTAATCCTATCGCACAATAAATATTCAAGTTAGCTCATATCAATGTTTGTCTTGATCAAAACTCTAAGATTTGCCCTTAGGACTCAATAATCTTTTGAGATTTTTTATCCAATTATTTCCAATCAAATGTTGCAATTGGTATGGTCTTAGTGAATGGATTTGTCAAATTATCAAATGATTGAATTTGTTGCACATTAATATCAGATCTCTTCAAGAGTTCATGAGTAAAAAAAATTTCATGAATCTCTATTTCTTTACTGTATCTCCTTTGATATATTTTTAAATTTATTATCATTTAATAATAAAGTTAAAATTCTTTCTTAGAGGATATATGTTTATCTCGAATATAATAAAATATTAATATGATCACACATATTCTTAACAAACATCATGAATCTCTATTTCTTCAACATAAGTTGAAGACGTGGCGGCTATAATCAACACATGTCTATAACTGACATGGTTTGTATGGATCATATACGTAACTAATACCTAATATATCCATCTCAATAAGAGTTGGATTTTCTCAATGTTCAAAATAAACTATCTTAAGGAAATATCAAAGGGCATGTTTAATGTCATCTCAAAATATATTGGGTAGAGAATAACTAGAGTAGATATCTACTTACACGTAGACAAATATATTCATGTACTAAATTAAAGAGTTATGGTACTTCAAGACCAAAGAGTTCTTCAATATCCTTTGATAGATATAAAGGATCTTTATCACGATAATAGCCCAATGACCATTGATGTGCCATGTCCATATGAAATATCTTCAAGATGTTTAATCAAAACAAAATTTTGATTTTCAAACCTTTGATCGCAATACTTACTTTTCTAAAATTCTTCAAGAAAAATATATTGATCATTAAATCATTTTCTCTTTTGGGGATTTTGTTTTTAAAATTAAAATATCAACCACGCTTTAAACGTGTATCAAAATCATACAGCTATAGAAATCATATATTTGTCCTACTGAGACATCTATCTGAATATGAATATATAGCTAAAATATCATATTGACTAACTCTATAGAAGTCAATAAAACAATTGATTTGGAATTTTATACAAACAAACATTATTTTGAACTTCTAGTTCATTAATACTTGTTCATAAATCAAGATAATGAAAGTCATAAATGATATCATTTTTTTATATTTATGATATTCTCCCCCTAATGTGGAGAACACCATTTCAATCAACAAATTATGTAATAAGGACGTCTTCTAACATAGAAACACGTATAGAAATTATAGTTACATATAGATTTACTCAGACATAGACGCACTTGATTATTCTTTCAATAAGAATTTATTAAGACAATTGTTGTGTTGTTTTGCATGCCCTTATACTAAAATTTATTACAATCTCTAACAATTTACACACAAAACACTAGGCAAGTGCACCTATCGTTTTGATTAGTATAATAACAAGTAATTTAAATGTCGTATCCACGGGGATGATCAATTACCATTACTCACTTTCTACTCTATTGTTTAGTCTATCAAATTTGCTTGTGAAAATGATTGAAATAACAACTAGGAATAAAAATCTAACTTAAACAAAAAAATTCAGTTTATGTAAATTTTAATTTGCAAGAGAAAATTTCAATTGAGAGAATAATACTTCAATGGAAAATTCCCCTAGAATTTCCTATGTGATAGAAAAGTCCCTTGGTTAATGAATTCCCTTTCTTATGTTTGATGAAATTCTTAAATTAGAACTCACTCTATCTCTAGATGAAATCCTCTACTTTTAGATTAATTTGTTGAAATCTCTTCCTAACTAATTCAACCTAAAAATGCATTTACATTAGTGAATTTCCAATTAGATTTCTCTAATTACCAAGAAGATGTTGAGGTTTCTATCTCTAGTCACCTAGATCATCACCATTGTTGTATATGGTCTATTTCACCCTTCCTTTCTCAATTCCAAGTGAAAAAATCCAGATTATGAATCAATTAATAGCTGAGTCAATTCAAACAATCAAACCCAGAAACAATCCACAAGAATTCAGAATTCAATCAGCCAAGAAAACCAATCATTCACATAGATAATAACTAGGGTTCATAACCATCCAAGTATTCAAGAATTTAGCTCATCAACATATTACAATTCAAAGAATATAAATCAATAACGAAAGAGTAAGAATTGCTCATTTTCATGGCTCAAATCTTCTTTTCTTCAAGGCTTGGAGTTCTCCAACTTGGTTGTGAAAAGTTGTGCTCTTGAGTTTGAATCTTCAAGATTGATGTTCTTCTTCTTCAAATATTTGATCTTCTCTCTTGATTTCTCTTGCAAAGATTGGCGATGTTGGGAGAGGTTTTGGGATGTTTTCTCCCTGTATCTCTCCTCTCTGGAACTCTAGGCGGCCGCCCCTTCAAATGCCCTAAAAGAGTATATATATACCTCCTAAAAGAGAGCCCAAATTTCGTAAACTTCTGTTTCCTCCAAAACGGCACCTTTTGGTTTATTGGTGAATTCAGAGTATTAAATCAAATGATTTAGGCCTTCATGTCCTCATGAAAGTTGCAGATAATAATCCTATATTTCTACAGAGATTAGAATCACCTCTATTGGACATCTAGAACTCAAGATATGGTAATTACACCACAATGTGTCAAAACTGCAACTAAATCCAAAAACACTGATTTTGCACTATATGTGGGATGAACAAACGAATTCGGATTGATATAAATGTTGCCATTCTGGAAACTTCCGAATCTCCTATATAATTGTCTACAAGATCATGTTCACATTTGAAATCTCTAAGGAGGTCAAAATCTCACTTGAATATGTTATGTCCTGCAGCCCTATTCTACTACTCTATTTTGCATTCTTCTTTTTTTCTTCATTATATGTATGTAGAATCTCCTTCATTGCTTCATTGTACTACAAATATTCAATAAACTCATCTAAAGCAAATAAGAGATAAAGGGAGTGTAAATGGTGTTTGAAACACCAAAATTCAACAGAAATTTAAGCTTAAAATGATCATTATACTAAGCACAAATATGAAATATCAAACTCCCCCACACATAGACATTACTTGTCCCCTAGCAATACTACAAAACAACTAAGAAATTTCAACAATTAACCACAAGAAATAAAGAGTGTTTTGAAGCATTTCAAAGGGGTACAACACAGTGACAGCTTTACTTCTTGAGAAACCTTGAGCATGTCTATACAATCAATCTAAAAGTCATCCCAAATACTATCACAAAGATTAAACAATCACCCCCTTGTTTTCTAATGCAGGTAGGAATCCGTGTGTATGTGTTGTCCAGCCAATGCAAATGCTCAGCAATTATAGAAGTGAATTTCATATTATTGGCCAAGGAATTCTCATCGAGAATGCATAATACCCCATATGCCCGGCATTAACAAAACCTCTCCACTAATATGGTAACCAAAATTTAACCTCGATTAGGTAGGACTTTCATGCTTGTAACTTTAGGCTCTGGAAAAGTTTAAGGTGCCAAACGAAAGGTAAGGAGTTCAAAGTCAAAGAAATGAGAGCTAAAGAGAAAGGAATGGGACATAAAACAAAAGTAATAACCCTTATTAGCCCCAAGGAATATCACCATTCCCATACATTTAACCCCAAACTCCCATCCTTAACAAGCTCTCCTCACCCTATATTCAACAAAAACTTGCACCAAATCATAATTCAAACCACAAATTTTTCCTTCACCATCTATCTTTGTCAACCACAAGTTTATACCTCAATGACAACAAAATTCACAATAATATTGAAAACATATAATTCTTGAAGGCATCAATAAATGTACTAAGCCTTCAAAGTAGTAAACATATATAACTTGTTTTCCTTTTTTTTCTTCTTTTTTTTGATTTTTTTTATTGAGGTATACTTCAATTCCTTATCAAATAAATAAATTCATCTCCCTTTTTCTTTGAATAATTCAACCCATAAAGCCATTTTTCTATCAATACTCTTTTTTTCCAATTTCCACAATACTCTTTGCCGACTTAAGGGTAAAAATGCATTTAGCTCTCGTAAAGAAGGGTTAAATATAAATAGTAGAGTTTAAAACTTGAAAGAAGGAAAAATTAAGAATATATATTAGAAAATTTATGCACAAAGGCTTCAAGAAGGATACTATAGATAAATTAAAAAGGGATGGCTAGAAAAGCTCAATCAGGACAAAGAATGCCTATTACCATCATTTCAAGATCAAACTAAGGTTACTTACTCATTTCGCCTCAAGGCAAGTGAATGCAGGTTCTAGGACAAAAGTTATGTTGAATTCCAAGGCCAATAACACAAGATTCAACTCCATAATCATCACAACAAAAGCAAAGAGGGAATGTGCTTAAAAGATAAATTTCATACAAGCAAAGAATACAAGGGGTGGTTACTTAATCTAAGTTTAAGGTACTAGTTATGACCTTTAGAATGCTTGTATAACCACTCTTTGAGAAAAGATTAAACATGCAATTGTATGAAATTGTGGTGATAAAAAAAGAAAATTCATCCAAAATTCATGAAAATAAACTATACTAAAGCCAACTCCCCCACACTTAAGGCAACAGTGTCCCCTATGTTGGGAGAAAGATACACAAAAGACTAGAAATATAAATTTAAAGATTGCACTCCAAACAACTAAACACAAAAATGGTTAACAAAACGGTTGTTTCGTACGTGAAGGCTAGGCGAACCCATATCAGCAGCAAGTTGTACCTTCTATATATTGCACAATAAGAATAAATGAGAGAAAGTTGGAAACCAAGACAAAATTAAAATTCAAGCATAAAAACATAGGAAGAAAATAAAGAAAGAGAATGAGAAAAAGAGAAAAGAGAACTCCCCTGATGTAGTGTTCATACACCACTTGCTCCACCACTAGGTTCGGGGCTAGCTCCTCTCTCCTCTTTTTCTTTTCACACCTGCGAATAGTGCTGCAAACGGCTTTGTTTCTCTTTTTTTTTAACCAAGACTACAAACATGCAAACACAAATTCAACAACCAATTTTAACAAAATAATAACTCACGAACATAAAAATTACACCAAACAAAACATAACAGAAAATTTCCACAACTCAAAACAATTAAAACTTGAAACTCAAAACTTGAAACTCAAAATTATGTACAGAAAGCATTGCAAATCACTTATCTTCCAGATCATGGAGGATTAAAGAAACTTTTTCAAGTCCCTTAAGATCCCCTCCATGATAGAGTTTGAGGCGATGACCGTTAACTTTAAATGTTCCTTTATATGGATGTGCAACCTCCATTATTCCATAAGGGTAGACCTTGTTTACTACAAAAGGTCCTGATCATCGAGATTTGAGATTTTCGGGAAAGAGCCTCAACCGAGAATTGAACAATAATACTTGATCTCCTTCCTTAAATTCTCGGTTTGGCAACACATGTTTGTCATGACATTGCTTCACCTTCTCCTTGTAAATTCGTGAATTATCATAGACTTCTCGCATGCATTCATCAAGTTCGTTGATTTGGAGCATTCTTTGCTTTCCTGCAATGTTAAGATCAAACTTAACCAACTTGATAGCCCAATATGCTTTATGCTCAACCTCCACCAGCAAATGACAAGATTTCCCATAAACCAATCTATATGGAGTAGACCCGATGGGAGTCTTGTATGTTGTCCTATATGCCCACAAAGCATCATCAAGCTTAACACTCCAATCCTTTCTAGTATGCTCAACAATCTTTTCCAAAATTCTTTTGATTTCTCTATTAACAACTTCTACTTGATCACTAGTTTGAGGGTGATACGGGGTCGCCTTCTTGTGAGTAACACCTAATCGAAGCAAGACTTTCTCAAGTTGTTGGTTACAAAAGTGGGTTCCCCTATCACTTATTACCAAAAGATTTTGGAAAAGGACCCATGAAATCAATACCCCAACAGTCAAATACTTCACAAACTTGAAATGTAGAGACATGCATTTCATGTATTTTTGAGATATTACCTATCCGTTGGCAATTATCACACTTTTCAATATACCACCGGCCGGACCTTTATGGAAATACTCCAAGATGTCCATATTCTCTGGGTATGTTACACATCTCCTTATGATTTGATGTGCACAAATTCGAAATAGATATAGATATTGATCCTCCCAATGATAGTACTTTAACTCCAAAAAGAATTTCTTCTTTTGTTGAGGAGTCAAGTTCTTTGGTAAGATTCTACCTACAATATAGTTAGCATAATCTGTAAACCAAGGAGTGTGATCACTGTGACCTACAACCGAGTATAACCTCTCGTCAGGGAATGCATCATTGATGTCTTCCTCATTCAATCGCTCCAAATATGGGTTCTCCAACCGTGATAGATGATCGGTAGCTAGATTTTCCACTCCTTTTTTGTCACTTATTTCCAAATCAAATTCCTGCAACAAAAGTACCCACCGAATTAGTCTAAGCTTTGCATCATGTTTGTTAAGAAGATATTTGAGTGCTGAATGGTCAATATAAACAATGACTTTAGACAAAATGAGATAAGGATGAAAATTTTCAAAAGCAAAAACTATAGTAAGCAGCTCCTTCTCAGTTGTGGTGTAATTCCCTTGTGCTCCCGTTAAGGTCTTGCTTGCATAGTATATTGGTTGAAAATACCTTTCTCTCCTTTGTCCAAGTACTACTCCTACTATAAAATCACTTGCATCGCACATTAGTTCAAAGGGAAGGGACCAATCGGGGCAACCAAGATAGGAGACTCTATCAGTTTTTGTTTCAACAAATTGAAAGCAAAGAAGCAATTCTCATCAAACACAAAGGCCACATCTTTTTCAAGTAAATTTGTGAGAGGTTTGGAAATTCTAGAAAAATCCTTTATAAACCTTCTATAGAAACCAATATGACCAAGAAAACTTCTAATTGCCTTCACCGAAGTTGGTGGTGATAATTTCTCTATAGTTTCTATCTTGGCTTTATCAACCTCTATGCCCTTGCTAGAAATCCTATGCCCCAAAACAATACCTTCTTTAACCATAAAATGACATTTCTCCCAATTCAAAACTAAATTGGTTTCTTCATATCTTTGCAAAACCTTTACAAGATTTTTCAAACAAAGTTCAAAGGAATCACCAAAGACAGAGAAATCATCCAAAAAGACTTCCATACAAAGACCAAATGGCATATGACGGTAAGCAAAAGTACCATAAGGACAAGTAAAACTAGTTTTCGCTTGATCTTCCGGGTCTATTGGAATTTGAAAATACCTCGAAAAACCATCAAGAAAACAATAATACCTATGACCCGCGAGTCTCTCAAGCATTTGATCAATGAGAGGCAGTGGAAAATGATCCTTCCGAGTGGCATCATTGAGCTTCCTATAATTGATGAATACCCTCAATCCCGTCACGGTCCTCATGGGAATCAGCTCGTATTTTTCATTGGTTACCACGGTAATCCCTCCTTTCTTGGGGACTAGTGGGACGGGACTAACCCATGGACTATCCGAGATAGGATAAATAAGACCGGCATCAAGAAGGTTGATTACCTCTGCTTTTACCACTTCTTTCATGTTTGGATTTAACCTTCTTTGGGGTTGCACCACTGGCTTGAAGTCTTCTTCCATCAATATTTTTTGGGTGTAAAATGAAGGACTAATATCGTCGATGTTGGAGATTTTCCATGCCATTGCCTTTTTATGCTTCTTTAACACTTTGATGAGCTCTTGTTTATGCTCTTTTTGCAAATTGTTTGCAATGATCACTGGAAGTTTATAATTATCTGCAAGAAAAACATACTCCAAATGATCTAGTAACTTCTTCAGCTCCAACTCTGGGGGATCTTCAATGGAAGATTTCATTCTACTCCCTTTTTCCCTTTAATTCTTCTCAAACATCGTCCCTTTTGTTGTGAATGGGGATGACTCCAAATGTGATATAATTTCATCAACTTTATGCTGCCCCTCCTTTATTTCTTCACCTTGAAATAGAGATATTTCCAAAGGGTCATCAATCAATAATTCCTGCACATAATCGGAGACAATGTTACCAATAATATCTATCCTATAACAAGAATCATCATGATCAAAAGAATATTTCATAGCCTTAGGAACTTTAAAAATAACTTCTTCTTCTCCTACCCTAAGGGTCAATTTTCTTCACATATATCTATATTAGCCTTAGCGGTAGCTAGAAAAGGTCTCCCTAAAATTAATGGCACATCAATATCCTCATTCATATCAAGTATCACAAGATCAACAGGAAATATGAATTTATCAACTTTCACAAGCACTTCTTCAATAATTCCCCTAGGATACTTAACCGATCTATCTGCCAATTGAATGCTCATCCTAGTAGATTTAGGTTCACCCAACCCCAACTTTGTCAACATGTCATATGGCAACAAATTAATGCTAGCTCCTAAATCTGCTAATGCTCTACCAATTGACAAACTATCAATAGTGCAAGGGATAGTGAAACTCCCTGGATCCTTTAGCTTTTGGAGTCACTTGTTTTTGTTCTCAAGAATGGCTAAACATTCCTCGTTCAATGTCACCATTGAGAACTCTTCTAGCTTTCTTTTCTTAGAAAGGATCTCCTTTAAGAATTTAGCATATCTTGGAATCTGTGAGAGAGCTTCAACAAACAATAAGTTGATATGCAATTGCTTAAAGAGTTCACATGCTCTGATGACGATGTATTAGAAGTTCCCATGATTTGGCATTCATGATTTGGATGACCACCTCCGCAAAAGTCACAAGCCATCATCACTTGGGAGATTGGAGGTGACCGACTCAAGCTTTCGATCTTCTTGTTTAGGGCATCAAACTTAGCCTCCAAAGCCATCATCATATCTATATTGTGTACTCCACTAGCCTTGGCTTTCGGTTTAGGATTCCCCCATTGGTAATTGTTCATTGAAATATTTTCAATAAGGTCTTGTAACTCTTCCGGTGTCTTCAAATTTGTAGTTCCTCCCGAAGAAGCATCAATGAGTTGCTTGGAAGGGAAATTTAACCCACTATGTTTGCATTTGCAGCCCCAAATCTAGACCATGATGTGGGCATTTTCTCAATAGCTCCTTTCATCTCTCCCAAGAATCATATAAGCTCTCACTCTCCATCTGTTGAAAAGAGAAGATCTGTCCTTGCCGGAGGGAAGTATTTAGCGAGAAACTTCTCAGCAAGATCGTTCCATGTAGTAATAAAGCCCGGTGGAAGTGAATTCAACCATGACTTGGCTCGATTCCTCAATGAAAATGGAAATAGTCGAAGGCAGATAGCATCTTCAGAAGCCCCGTTAATCTTGAAAGTATCACATATATCCAAGAAGTTGGCAATGTGAGCATTTGGGTCTTCGTACAGCAAACCATTGAATTGCACCAATTGTTGAACCATTTGGATAATATTTGGCTTGATCTCAAAATTGTTTGCTTCAACTCTTGGTCGAGCAATGCTTGACTCCGTTCCTAACAAAGAAGGTCGTGCATAATCTCCTATAGTTCTTTGCCTTGCATTCCCATTGTGTGCCATATTGTTCACTTGTTGAATATTTTCACCTTCAATTTCAACTGCCTCAAGTACCACTTCAAGATTGATACCCCTTGGATCCCAATGAAAAATCTGTTCAGCTTGGGAATTAAGTTGAGGCAATTACTCCAAATCACTTAAGATCATAAACCAAAACAAATTCACACCTTCACCACAAATAAAAGTAAATGTTTAACGCAAGGAATTTTTGTTTTTCTTCACTAAAATAGAACAAAAATAGAAAAAAACAGCTTAAACAAAACAAAAATAGAGCAACACAAACTAAGTATTTCAATTCACCAATAACTAACAAAATTACAAACAAGAAAATAAATGCTAACACTAGTAAAGAGTATTACACTAACTAACAAGTAAAATGACTAAATCAATAGAGTTTGAGCTTTCCTAATATTGACCAAATAATCCCCAGCAGCGGCGCCAAAAACTTTTTGCGTTGTTTTGTATTCCCATATACTAAATTTTATCACAACTTTAACAATTTGAACACAAAACACTAGCAAAGTGCACCTATCGTTTTGATTAGTATAATGATAAGTAATTTAAATGTCGTATCCACGGGGATGATCAATTACCATTACTCACTTTCTACTCTATTGTTTAGTCTATCAAATTTACTTGATGATTGGAATAACAACTAGGAATAAAAATCTAACTTACAAAAAAAT
This sequence comes from Rauvolfia tetraphylla, assembly GCA_030512225.1. NCBI lineage: Eukaryota > Viridiplantae > Streptophyta > Magnoliopsida > Gentianales > Apocynaceae > Rauvolfia > Rauvolfia tetraphylla. The sequence continues at coordinate 3,381,167 of JAJQKT010000053.1, forward strand.
TCAGTTCATGTAAATTTAAATTTGCAAGAAAAAATTTAAATTGAGAGAATAATACTTGAATGGAAAATCCCACTAGAATTACCTATGTGATAGAAAATGCCCTTGGTTAATGAATTCCCCTTCTTATGTTTGATGAAATTCCTAAATTAGAACTCACTCTATCTCTAGATGAAACTCCTCTACTTTTAGATTAATTGGTTGAAATATCTTCCTAACCAATTCAACCTAAAAATGCATTTACATTAGTGAATTTCCAATTAGATTTCTCTAATTACCAAGAAGATGTTGAGGTTCCTATCTCTAGTTACCTAAATCATCCCCATTGTTTGTGTATGGTCTATTTCACCCTTCCTTTCTCAATTCCAAGTGAAAAATCCAGATTATGAGTCAATCAACAACTGAATTAATTCAAGCAATCAAACCTCCAAATTAGATTTCTCTAATTACCAAGAAGATGTTGAGGTTTCTATCTCTAGTCACCTAGATCATCCCCATTGTTGTATATGGTCTATTTCACCCTTCCTTTCTCAATTCCAAGTGAAAAAAATCCAGATTATGAATCAATTAATAGCTGAGTCAATTCAAACAATCAAAACCAGAAACAATCCACAAGAAATCAGAATTCAATCAGCCAAGAAAACTAATCATTCACATAGATAATAACTAGGGTTCATAACCATCCAAGTATTCAAGAATTTAGCTCATCAACATATTACAATTCAAAGAATATAAAGCAATAACGAAAGAGTAAGAATTCCTCATTTTCATGGTTCAAATATTCTCTTCTTCAAGACTTGGAGTTCTCCAACTTGGTTGTGAAACATTGTGTTCTTGAGTTTGAATCTTCAAGATTGATGTTCTCCTTCTTCAAAGATTTGATCATCACTCTTGATTTCTCTTGCAAAGATTGGCGATTTTGGGAGAGGTTTTGGGATGTTTTCTCTCTGTATATCTCCTCTCTGGAACCCTTGGCTGCCACTCCTTCAAATGCCCTAAAAGGGTATATATATACCTCCTAAAAGAGAGCCCAAATTGCAGAAAATTCTGTTTCTTCCAAAACGACACCGTTTGGTTTATTGGTGAATTCAGAGCATTAAATCAGACGATTTAGGCCTTCATATCTTCATAAAAGTTGTAGATAATAATCTTATATTTCTACAGAGCTTTGAATCAACTCCATTGGACTTTTAGAACTCAAGATATGGTAATTACACTACAATGTGTCAAAACTGCAACCAAATCCAAAAACACTGACTTTGCACTAAAATTGTCCAGAAGATCATGTTCATATTTGAAATCTCTAAGGAGGTCAAAATCTCACTTGAATATGTTCTGTCCTGCAGCCCTATTCTACTACTCTATTTTGCATTCTTTTTTTCTTCATTATAAGTATGTAGAATCTCCTTTATTGCTTCATTGTACTCCAAATATTCAATAAACTCATCTAAAGCAAATAAGTGATAAAGGGAGTGTAAATGGTGTTTGAAACACCAAAATTCAACAGAAATTTAAGCTTAAAATGATCATTATACTAAGGACAAATATGAAATATCAACAATCTCGTTATGTTCTACAGGAATAATCCACTTATATGCTTCAAGCATATCTAGTCTACCAGAGACTACAAATATGAGTACCATTATCAAATGATAATAAAGATAAATGCATATTAAGTGTTATCATGCACTATTATATCTATTACTAAAAATATATTTTTTCATAATCAATGTCAGGTCTTGCGAAGAATCATATGCCATAAGTCATGACAAATATTCACTTTTATAATTTACATTTTTAAGCAAATATTCATTAATATCTCTTTAGGATTACACTTCAGGTATATAATTTCTATTAGGAATACATGTACAGTTCAAGTGTACTTGTGACTAGTTCAAACTTTCATATTTCTCATGAAAACTTTATCATTTCGAGTTTGCAGACTTCAATTCGAAAATCCTCATTCTTAATCAATATATTATATGCACTAATAACGTTGATGTCATATACTAGTGCAGTTCTAATAATTCCCAATCATGTTGAGATCTCATCATTGTCACAATTTTTAGGTACCTAAATTTTTTTTCAGGAAATAATATATCAGTCACGTTTGAAAAATATTCTGCTAGTAACATATATGACCATCTTAAGTCTCTATTCCTTTTATAGTGTGAGGAGTTTGTATCTTTAGAATCGCCTTATCTACAATGTTCCAATTGTATCTCAAATTTATTGGTAGTGGTAGATTGTCCTTCAGGGACACAAATATAATAGGAGCATTCTTTGTCGGATACTAGTCAGTTAACATACTTGACTATATAAATTATTCTTTGAACTTCTGGTTCAAGGTATCTTCTATAAGAATCAAAATAAAAGATCAAGATGAAACACAAACTAATATCTTTATTCGGCCTCATGTTTTCTCCTTTTTATGTTGGGACAATATATTAAAAAATTAACAAAATATGAATATCTTCCTCGAGATTCAATCCCAATATATTAGATAATATCTTTGAGGACCCATATTATTACCTTGTGGTGTAGCAATATACATACCACATTTCTAAATCTTATATGAGAAATATTTGCTTTCTGACCGCAAACAAATTACTATGAGGAAAACTTATAATTTATTGGCAAAATACGAAATAAGTGCTAGTAAATCGCAGTCATGAATATTCTGTAGAATGTTCAACATTTATCTCAATATAACTAGTATTATTAGGACAAATTGGGTCGTTGATAGAATGTAAAATATGAACTCATTAGCAATGAATTGCAAACTACAGGTTGTAAAAATCAATGATATACATACGACTATTCTGTTGATACATCAACTAATAATTTCTCTATATTCATCTCAGAATAACACATTCAACCCGAAGTAATACTAGTAACATACAAATAATGCAAAACAAATCAAATAGAGAAATTTGTCACATTAGGAAACTTCTAGTTCCATAATATTTTTACAAATTCCTAATCATTTTTTGTATTTTAATGATTGGGGATGGTCCAACCGGTTATACTAACTAATAAATTATTTAAAGTAGTGAACTTCAGGTTTATTTAATATTGCATCTCAATTTCAAAAATCTTATGCAATATAAACTAGAATAAAGTAATGGTAGTATTTAGAATTGACTATTATTCTAGGTCATAATCATAATGCATAGTTCTCAAAAGTCTATTCATCCAATACCTCGATATAATGAGAATATCATCAAGGCTCAAAGGTTTTCATGAAACTATATGGAGAATGATGCATTACAAAAATTGGTCTTTATTATGAAGATTTGGTATCTTTTTTGGAGCGTTTAATCTATTAACTCTTCTAGAGTTCTTGATTAACTAGTTTTTCAAAAACTTCGTACTGACATTATACTTTAGACATATATTTCAAAATTTGTCCATGTTGAAATTATTACATCTCCTTTTTCCCTTCTCATTATTTTCATACTTCTGGTGAGTATCTATACATTGAAAATTTAATGAGTCATTCTTACAACATAAGAACAAAATGCTTTTCTACTACAATTATAGTTGCGACCAAAAACTCTTTCTTAAATAAATCATATGTTCTAATGATATAAAATTAGTTGGTCAGACATCAAAATATTTTATCAATGTCTCATTTAGTTTCAAAAGGCATAAATTTTAAAATACTTTTAAAAAACTTCTTCTCGATATTTCTTCTACTGGAGCATGTTCGAGGTGTAAGAAAGAGAAAATATTTTATTCATCACGTCACTAGTAATATTTCTTCTTACAACTAAGCACAACTTTGATGGAGGAGAAATTATAAATGTGATAAAATATTGTATAATATATTTGTAGCCACACTTATAACAAATCATAACTAGTATTTAGATAACAATCATCTTCTAGTGATTGTATATTTCCTTCAAAATTTGCTTGTAATCAAGTAACTTTAATGGATTAGGATTTCTCAAATAGCATCTTCAGGACCACTATATCCAGATGAATCTTAGCACCAAGTATATATATATATATATATAAATGGTCTCTTTTAAGAAATATCAAAAATTAGATATTCAAGTTTTAGGTTTGCTAACAAAATTCAAAACTATGTAAGAGAAGTATCTTAATTGCTTGATTGTAAAGCTAAAAAATTCAGTAGCAGAGTTTCGTGCTTCTTGCCTTCATATAAACCTCAAATATTCAACGGTAAAGTCTCGTGCTGACAATGTGTTGTAAAATTTAGTCGTTATAGGTAGTTCTTGGTGAAGCTAAAAGACCAAATTTGGTAAAAGCTACTGACTCGGTAATATCCACTCAATCATCTCCTCCATTTATTATAGTTATTATGAGGTATAACACAAGAATTTTATTTAGAGATTTAGTTCTCAATCATTGCTTAATGTGAGTATATATATATATATGAATTCCTAAAAAAATGTTAAGAAGTATATAACTATATGTAGCTTAGTGCAACATGGAAATTTTCATTAAGACTAGACATAATGGGAATTTAAGTCTTCTTGCCCAAGTGTGTTATTGTAAAGGGATTTGCTTGCTCATGCCTTTGAAGAGCTAATAAAGTCAGTTCACCCTCATTTTTGACATCCAAGAATAAGCAGTTTTGAGAGAACAGATGTGGAGCAAGAAAGGAAGTTGTGAATTTACTCTTTAGATTAGGTAATAGAGTTGACAGAGCAAGGACCTGTGGAGAGATTTTATAGTCTTTATTAATGAACATTCCATTTTGGCCTTGGTTATAATTCTCCCACTTGCGATTGGCTTCAAGCCTTCCCACCTCAGTATCGAGAACTAATATTTTATTGGTTTTATATATTTATGGGCTTCACATGGCAAGGATGAACTACAATCATGAAACTCTTATTTGCCCCCCAAAAATTTATCCCTCCAGGTTGCATGGAATATCCTATTGAAGTTAAAAAAACTCTCATATACTTCTTTTATGAAGTCTATGATATTATCTTAATTGGCAACTCATGGTTTCTTGGATTTCTTTTTGATATAACGAAATCTATTCTAGTCTTCTGACAGCGGCAAAAATAAGCCAATGCATTTGGTTAACTTCTTTTACGAATTACCTATCCTTTTAAAAGGGATTTCTATTCTCTTTCGGATGGCCGATCAATTAACATATCCTCCTTAGAAGAAGGATAAAATATTATCACAAATATTTTATTTGGATATCCTGGAGTTTCGGGGCTTTAGCTTCGCTCATTTTCTATTGGGAATTCATCTTTATTTATGAATCTTGATCAAGGCTCCTATCAACTATTGTGGAGATGAAGCCAATGCGAATCTAAGAATTTTGGAATATGGCTTCCTAGTTGAGTAAAATCCCCACACTTCAGGATAATTTCTACGTCACAGTCAATTTATTTTCCTGATTTACTTGAAATATTTGGAATTGGGGAGTCTTATAACAGTCGGGCTATCTCTCAAAGCCAATTTGTTCTCGAAATAGAAATAAGTGGGACAAAATTTCTGGTTGGAAGATTATCTCAAATATTGCTTTGACACGTCCTAGATAAATACCCTTCTATTATTGGAAAGAAGGAAAGAAGAGAATGATTGAACATCATAGGAAAGTTGTTTACTATTTTTATTTCCATTATTTTGCACAAATAGTCTCAAAGATTATTTTATGTTTTAAAAAATTATTTTATGAAAATAATAACTCTTAAGTGGAGTATTATGCAACAACTAGGAGCTCTCAAAATCGAGAGAGAAATTATCACCAATTGCAAATAAGCTCAAACCTTTAAAATGTGCAAGCAAACATGATAAGCGAAAAGTGACGAGTATGCTTCAACAAGGAAATATTTAGTAAGAGATATCAATAAAAGAAAAGAAGACTCCACCTCTCTCTTTTCTCCATCTGTTCGCAGCTCGCCTCTTTTCTTTTTTACAACTTTTCTATGTCTTTTCTCATCCTCTCCACCTCTGTAATTTCCAAGAAAGTGTAAGGGTTTTGGGTCGTTAAGTTTGAAAAACTGGGCTTAATCTATTAATTGTATTTTTTATTCAAACGTAATTTTTTCAACATTTTTGTTCTACTCTTCGTTTGTATCTATAGTTCTACTCTTTGTTCTATTTGATGATTCTACTTTTTCTGGTTCTATCATTTGTTCTAATTTTCTAGTTTTGAAACATTAATTTTTTTATTTTTTTCCACTTTAAATTGCTGACACTAATACAATTATCAAAAAGTTTACGTTGAAGACTTTGAGAATGAGCAATTTTTGAGAGAGCTTTTTAAGTAGAAATTATATTTTTAACTTTTTCCTAGGAAGTTCGAATTTTCTCTATATCAGTTTCAAACATTGAAATGATAGTTTTAATTTTAGTATGTGATCATACTATAAGACACATTATTTTTAATTAAAATTTATTTAATTGTTCTTGACATGTTTTTTAAACTATAATAATTTATACTAATGTGAACTATAATTTAGCTATGCAACATGTATCTCAATGACCGTTACCCCCACCGTGACATATTTCGTGAATTTCGATTCCAAGCAATAATATTTCTAATGCAACTTTCGTTAGCCGCCAATCAAACGAAACCCAAATGCTATCTGAGAGTTTTGGGCTCAGATGTTATTTTAGGACATGATGTTCATTAAAAATTTTAAGACCAATTGTTTATGGGCAACGTGGCAATTTCAACTTTTTACTTAAAGATGTTCCTATAAAGATGTTCCTCATCCATCTTTTTCTTCCCAACATTGGGAAGAAAGTTCTTGGAAGAAAATGGCAAACATGGGAAGGGATTTACCCTTCACAGTTCTCTCCAAATCTTTCCACCCAAACTAGGTGCCAGAGCGATTTGACAAATGATTATGAGTAATTGGTAAAAATAATTCCTTCAATTTTTTTTTTTGTTTTAAGAATATTTCTTAATTATAGTAATACATCTATTTTTTTGACAAGGAAAAACTCTTCACCTCTAGTCCTACAATAAAATCGCTAAAGTTCACACTTCGAAGTTTATTTGCATTTTATTTGAAAGGTAAATCCATTAAATCATACCCATTTCTTTCCAAAAGTCAGTGCACATGAGCAACACACGTACTCTGACATCCTAATTGAAACCCAAATCCAATCTTCACTGCTAACGAACAAAATAAACACTAATTAGAAACAAGGAAGTAAAAGATCATAGTATTTGCCCATGCTGCACTATGTCGACTCTATTTCTCTCGTTTTTGCTGCAAGTGTAGAGTCCGCTTTTTCTTCTCTACAATTTCCTCTTGCAAAAAAACTAAAAGCAAACCATTTTTCAGGTGAGCCCTTCTACAATCCTCCGGTTTTTGGATTTATTTATTTTTTAACTAGGGATGAGATTTTGTTTTTGTTTTTTTGCAGTTTCTTTGTGGGTTTTGCTTGAATGCGATTGTAGTGGCTGATATTGATCTTTATAACAAGAAAAGGATTCTGGGTTTTTTCTTTTCTAAATCAGTAATAAAATTTCAGCAAATGCATGCGAGAGTAATTGGTTGTCTCAAAGAGAAGATTCTTTTGACGTCATTTGTCGTCTAAGAAATAAGGGGAAAAAATTGTGCTGCTTCTCCGACACCAAAGTTTTTTTCTTTCTTCCTTTTATTATTTTTTTTTTTTGCAACATGAGATTTTTTGGGGTTCAAATGAGTATTTCTTTAGTTCATTGAGACTGAGATTGAATTTGGGTATCAATTTGGATCTTAAAATACATGTGATATTCATTTGCATTGACTTTGGAGGGAATTAGGTATTATTTAATGAATTTACTCTTCAAATCAAATATAAATATAAATAAATTTTTTATAATTAGGAGTTTTTAAAGATAAGTTGAAGTAATGTGTAATGAAATACTGTCAAACACTAAAGATTTAAGTGTAAAAATCTATTTTTGGCACTTTAAATTGAAATTTTTGCATTTTTGTTAACTTCGCAGGAAGAATTTAGAGAGTTACCATAATGATTCCCACCCAATACGGTGGGAACTATAAAACAGGTCCACACAACCTCCGGTGGGATCATGGAAAGAAACCCCGCCAATGACGGTACCCGCCCACCTGGGACGGTACCTTTAATTTTGTTTTGGTATTTTTTTATTACTTCAATTCTTTTGTGTTATAGTCTTCAAATTTTCTTGTAAGAATGTTATACTACTAATAAGTGCATTATTTTCAATTATATCCTAATATATACATGTTTTGTGCAAAGTACATAGTATTAGTTCCATTTGTTAATGCTATGTTGGTGTTGTATTAATAAAACATTAATGTTCATGCATTTTAGGTTGATGTTATGTTTATATTAATGTTAATGTTAACCTTAATTTCATTTATTAATTTTTCACTAATTATTTTAATTAAAGTGTTAATAATAAGTTAATGTTAATCATGTTGGATAACTAAATAGCCTTGCTAGTCATACATATGTTTCAAATATATTCAAATAGTAGGTAAGTATATAAATTTAGTTTCCATTTGTTTTTACATAGGATGTTAATATTCCAATAATTACATGTTTAGTATTGTGTTACACAAATGTAAGTCTATTAATGTAGTTTTTTCTTCCACTATTATTATTTTGTTGCACTATTATTATTGCGTTAGAATAATATATTATTGTTATATGTACAGGAGGAGAGTGATATATGTATAGGATAGTTTCACGAAATATTAGTAGATTACGGTCACACCTTTGCCGCACATGAATTATTTGATGGATTTCTATTCTCTTTTGGATGGCCGATCAATTAACATATCCCTGTTAGAAGAAGGATGAAATATTATCACAAATATTTTATTTCGATATCTTGGAGTTTATGGGCTTTATCTTCACTCATCTTCTATTGGGAAATCCTCTTTATTTATGAATCTCGATCAAGGCTCCTATCAACTATTGTAGAGATGAAGACAATGCGAATCCAAGAATTTTGGAATATGGCTTCGTAGTTGAGTAAAATTCCCGCACTTCTAGATAATTTTGAAGTCACAGTCAATTTATTATCTTGATTTAGGTATGCTTCCAAGATTGGGAACCGTCTGTCAACTGTCAAAGGAGTTTTCATATTAGAACCATTTACTTGAAATATTTGGAATCGGGGAGTCTTATAATAGTCGGGCTATCTTTCAAATCCAATTTGTTCTTAAAATAGAAACAAGTGGGACAAAATGTTTGGTTGGAAGATTATCTCAAATATTGCTTTGACACGTCCTAGATAAATACTCTTCTATTATCCGAAGGAAGGAAAGATGAGAATGATTGAACATCATAGGAAAGTTGTTTACTATTTTTATTTCCATTATTCTGCACAAATAGCCTCAAAGATTATTTTATGTTTTAAAAAGTTATTTCATGAAAATAATTAACTCTTAGGTGGAGTATTATGCAGAAAGTATGAGCTCTCAAAATCGAGAAAGAAATTATCACCAATTGCAAATAAGCTCAAACCTTTAAAATGGGCAAGCAAAGATGATAAGCGAAAAGTGAAGAGTATGCTTCAACAAGGAAATATTCAGTAAGAGATATGAATAATCAACTTGATAAGCTTGCTAGATTCAAAGTCAAATGGAAGCTACAATACAATTCATCGATAAAAAATGCCTGATTGAACTATCGAGAGAAAAAGGCTGCGGCCTGATCAAAAGTACCCGATTGAAATTATTAGGAGAAAAAGGTTACTATTTGATATATAAGCATCAAATATAAAAAAGTAATTTGATCTATAAGTATTGAATAAAAAATTTCACTTGAGCCAAGAAGAAAACAATGCAAAGGGCAAAGGAAAAATCCCTCCCAAATGTGCGTCAATAAAAATTGCTCATGAGTTGAGAAGAAAACCAACGCAAAAGGCAAGGTGAAAAATCTGGCCCAAATGTGCGTCAACAAAAATTGCTCATGAGCTGAGAAGAAAAACAGAAAATATTGTCAAATATACGATCCAACAAAATTAAAAGGGTGGAATACATTATGAGCTCTAAATGTCCCCCACCACATCAGAAGAAATATTAGGCTCAGAGGTCGATTCCACATTTGAAGCAAAGGGTGCACCCCCGACACTAGAATCACCGGAGGTCATGATAGAAGAAAACAATGCCCAAGGGGACCTTGGTTGAATGTATCCAGGGAAAATTACAACAAGAGTCAAGTATCATTAAAGACACTTTTAAGAACTTATAATTGTCCTCCGCTATTGATAATTAAAGTCACAAACCTCGCATTTCTACTCAGTTTAGGGTATATGATGGAGTTGACCCAAAGGGCCCACAAAATGCTACAACCTAATTGTCTTGTGCTCAAGAATTAGTATCAAAATCTCAATTATGTAGGTATTCCCTTCTATAACAAGATACTAAATCAACCAATGTAGCTATTGCAGAATTTGCAACCCTACAGCCAAGGGTTTTGAGCCCCTGGGCACCTCCGACGAAAAGGAGGACACCCCCAATCGAAGGGAGGGTGCCCCGAAGGAAAATACTAAGAAGACTTCTTAGGGTCTTTCCTGCTCTCTATTTCCTAAAGAGGAAATATAATGAAGGCAGTACCTTTTGAATGAGGGATTAAGAGGGGTGACCGATCCACTTCTGTAGCCAATGTAGCCTTTGTAGCCCTTTAGCTAAGGCAGCAGCCAACAAGTAAGTTTAACCTCTCTTTTATTGCCTTGAAAGCGTGTTTAAAAGGCTTGTTTAAAGTCTATCTTTCTCTTTGTCTTTATATGGGTATTCTTATTATGGTCTTCCTCCTCACCTAACCGTTACATAATGCGTGTCTTTACTAGGGCAAGCTCTGCTTGGCCACACCACCATAGTATGGATTCAGAAAGTGTTCAGCAAGATTCTATATTACTTCTCCTACGAGATTTATGTTTACTAACTGGTTAATGAATTTTGCTATAGTCATTTATACCTCAAAATTGGGATCACAAACAAGGAAAATTAAAAGGAACGAGTGATCACAAATAGATACAAATGCGCGTTATTTGTAAATGTGTAAAATACATTTTCACACCTGTATTAGTTAGTAATGTACAATGTAATTAGCCAAAGAAATGACTCATTAAAAAAATTAGTGGGAGAAATAGGACTGGTGTCTCTAGAAATGATACACAAAGTATCAATAGCTCACATATCAGAAACTCCGTGAACTTAAATATTACAATATTTGCACTTCTTAATGTGGTGCTCAATAGCTTTGGAATTAATACTAGTACCACATAGCAAATATACATAGAACTCTTTTGTTATTGAAAAAGTACATAGTGTCATAGAAAAATGTATTTCTATAAATCATAGTACATAGTACCATAGTTAGTTTAGATGATAATTGTTAGATAGCTTGATATGAGCTTGCCCAGCACTATCCTCAAGAAACAAGAAAACAAGAACGCCATTACCATGGATTTAATTTAGGCTTCAATACTGTTAAATCTAAAAAATGTTCTTTAATATACATTAATATGTTGTATCATCCACCATAACGGTTTTCATTTGAAATTGCACTTGTACGAATGTAAATCTTGTGTATGAATACAGTGATAGAGGTCTTAAAAGCATGATGTACATCATCATGACTAAGTTAGAGGCTGATTTCGAAACTTGTACCAAAATTCGTAGCACTGGGAAAATAAAAAATACAAGTATCTTAGATAATGTTCAATGAATAATGGACAATTATGAAAAGTTCGCCATTCTGCAGCAATTATCCGAAATAGGATTCATTAAATAGTGGCTTCCTATTGAAAATTTCGTGAAACGGTGTGTTGAGATGTATGTCACGTTCATGCCTTTGTGTTCCTAATTCAATATTTCATGGTGTGATATGTTGAAGTGACATTGTATCTCATAATTATGTATTTAATTTGCTATTTGTGTTGTATACCTGTTATGGGATTCTATTTTATTTCACAAAAATATGGTATTAAAAAACTCTCACGGTCTGAAATTGAATGTTATACTTTGACTTGTACAAAAATTAAATAGATTGCTTTAATTATATATATATATATATATATATATATATATATATATATATATATATATATATATATATATATATATATATATACTATTATAATATCTTTCTTAAGTACTAAAAGGTTGGTAATGGAACCCATTAGTAAAATGCAATTATATTTCATGCTTGTGTAAGTTTGACCCATTAGCAATTTGACTCTGGATTCAATTTTGAAAGGAGGGAATATTATAAACAATGTGATTATATTTCATAGAAATGTAATGGGGTTTTTTATTGCAGTACACTAAATTATTAATTGTAATGCCTAAAAATAAAAAAATAAAAAAATAAAAAATAGTACTGGAGCAACCCACCTGACGGTGCTGGTAGGGTGTGGCTGGGAGCCTCCGTGATGTGCTGGACTCATTTGCAAAAAGAACATGCAGCACTGGAACTAAATCACCCATGATGGCGCCTACAAGGGCATTTGAGAAACATTCCTCGACTACAACTACACTTTTCTTTTTGTTGGGGTGGGGGGAACCAGAAAATTCTCTTCTTTAATTTCTAGATTTTTTTTCATTTTTTCAAATGTTTTGCCTTTTCTTGGGGAACCTTCATGCATTTTTTTAAATTTTTTTAGTTTTTGGTTCTTCTTGTTTAAAATATTTTATTTTCTTAATTCTTCTTGTATACAAAATTCAATTCAAAGTATGGATTTTTTTGGGATTCTTTGAAACAAAATTAAGTGAAATTAGAGATTTTTTAAATAAAATCAAGGTTGAAATTGGAGATTCCTTGAAATTAGATATCTAATTAAAACACATTTTTTATCATCCATATAATAGATATACTAAAATATTTTATAGGACTCTAAATCTTCAAAATATATTTAAATTTTAAATAGAATGTTAAAAGAATTTTAAAATTAAAAAATTAAAATAAATAAAAGTAATCGCTCTACTATTAATAATTTAGTACACTGCAGTCAGCAAATGTAAAAGAATGTAATTTTACATATATGTCTTGATAAGTTTGTTATGTTCACAAATGATCATAGTACACATATAGTATTATATGTTCAGAAATCTTATTTTAAAATTTTTTATGTAGGTAATATAACATTATCTTTCTGCGTATTTCACTGGAAATGAGCAACCGTAACTAGAAGGACAAAGTAGTAAACCTTGTGTTTAAAATCTTTTTGAAAGATTATGAAATGACCGGTGAATGAAAGCAAGACTATCTTGAGAATACTCGTTAACTATTGAAAAGGAATACTTCCAACCGAAATTGTACACGAAATCCCCCTTAGTTGAAAACATAGGATATATTTTGTCTGCAAACGACACCTTTTCTAATACATGCTAATCAGATTTTAATCGTTAAAATTTATATTATATTAATAATTATTTATTATTAATAGAATAATTATTTTATTAATAATTATTTAATTATAAAATAAATAATTATTTTAATTTAAATAATTATTTATAATATATAAATTTTTAATTGATCAAGGAACTGTTGAATTCTTGTCTTGGAATAGGAATTTATGGAGGAAAACGGAATGGTATTGGCGCAATTGAATCCATTATTAGAGAGCAATCCCAAACCTGAATCATATTCACCGGAGTTGTCCGTTACCGTGCATACGGCTGATTTTGACACTTAATGAATCAGGCACAGATTCGTCAAAGTTGTATTTGACAGCTCATGAACTTTGTCTGTGAGTTAGCGACTTACAAGGCGTCGCCACTGTAGAGGCATCATCAACGAGATAACCATGAAACCCAGTGGTTTCCGGCCACAAAATGCTGGTTAACTGTACAAGTTCAAATTTTGAGGAGCAAAATAGGAAGCACACTCATTCCAATTGATTTTAATCCATATTTTTATTAGTAAACCATATTTTCCCCTCCATTGCTTTCTAGCAATCCTGTGAAAGATTTGGGCGTCTAGAAGGAAGATGTCTTCATCAAGTTCATTCAACCCATCAACAGTAAATAAGGATGGCATGCAACTAATGCAACTTCCGTGGAGAGCCATGCAACTTCCCTAGAGAGGCTACGTCATGCAATGGGAAAGTTGTCGCTCTCTATAAGGATGTGAGCAACAACTTTCCTAAAACTTTATGTAAGTTGTTTATTACAATAAAAAGTTTAAATATTGAAAGTTTTTGTGAGATTTTAAGTCAAAATCGACATTATTTGATATCAAATCATCACTTATTAAGTTTTAAATGTTATAAGAACAATAAAATTTAAAGATTTGAGGTAATTCTAGTAAGATTTTAGAAAAAGTGAGGGGAGTGGAGTAGAGAGAAAATAAAAGTTTAAAATGGAAATATGAAAATATTGCAACTAACAATTTAAGAAATTAGGAATAGTAATTGTGCTTAACAATTTTCAGTGCAACTCTTTATATTTTTTCAGCGCTAGAATAAAATAAAACATAATGTCTTTCCGCAAAAAAATGTTTGGAATCTCTTTTCATTTTATTGTTTGAAATGAGAAATAAGAATAGAATGATAATTATTTTTTTTATAAAACTATTATTCAATGTTAAAATGGAAGAGATTTGATAAGGTGTGACTCAAATCTACTTCTAGTAGATGATGGTGCCAATAAGACCAAATTAAACTTGTCAATACAATCTCAATTCACAACTCCAAAAAGATAATATAGAAATATTTGAAACATCAACTTTAATTTGTTCCTAAATATTCAAAAGCTGATACGTAAAATAAAAATATTCAACAAAGTTATAAGTATGCTACAATAATTTAAACAAAGAAAGGAGAAGCTTCGTATATTGGTCAGAAGTTACTTTTTGGGAATTGAAACCACACGAAGGACTACAGAAATCTTCTTATGCTAGTGAAGTTGATAGCTAAGTTGTGAGGTATAGGAGTCACAATAATTTTTATTTAGAGATTAGTTATTCTTACCCTTCAATTATTATGATTTTTCTCTTCTTAGTCAAAAACTTTTATTTTAACTTTTTATGTATATGAACTTTTTTCAAATAAATATATTTATCAAATTTTGAAAAGTGCGGTAGATTTCAGCAAAAAGAGACATGGTATAAGCATGAACCATCATTTTCAATGATAATTTTGTCCATTTATGACTTTTCTTCATTCTTTCACATTATCTAAACTATGCGGGTAAAATATCAATCAATAATAAAATAGCATTTCCTCCTCTTTCTAAGTAATTTTTTTCTATTCCTCCTCTTTCTAAGCCACAAATATACAAAATTGTTCTTAAAAATTGTAACACGTACTTGTATCATAACTCTCTTTACCGAGTTCTGGCACAACATTTATAAATTCATAAATATAGTTATTTGAAAAAAAACCATGCATATAAAAACCTAAAATAAAAGTTATTAGTTAAAAAGACAAAAGTCAAAATAGTTAAAGGGTAGGTATAGTTAATTTCTCTTTTTATTATTTTTTCTAATTTTCTTAAAAATATCTTTTCTTAAGTTTTAATATGGAAAAGTCTTCCTCACTTCTTTCTTAAGGGTCCGTTTGGTTCAAGGATTTTAGTGAGGAAAAGGAAAATGAGAAAAAAGAAAATAAAATCTTTAGGAAAATAAAAATCCAGTTGTTATTTGGTTCACTAAACAAAATATTATGAAAATAAAAAATGATTTTCAATAAAGAAATTTCATTGTTTGATTTGTGAGATTTTACAACAGAAATGGAAAAGTAAATAAAACCTTAAGATTGTTTAAATAAAAAATTTCTCTGAAAAATAAAAATAATTTTTAGAAAAGTTTAAAGAATAATAATTTGAATGGCTAATAATTTAGTAACTTCCAACTAGCAGTTTACTTGCATATTTAGGAGTTAGAAGTAGGAATCTATTTGATCACGACTGAACCGAGAATGTAGTTTTCTAACTTGAAATTCAATTAGCGTTTCAAACTTGAAATTTTATTCAAACTTTTTCTTTTATTTGTTTGTAAAGTTAAGATTCGTTAGTGCTTGTTTAATTTTTGCAAGTTGTTCGAATAACTCAAATAGTGCTTAAATTCAAGTTGTTTAAATAAAATAATAAAAATAAAAAATAAATAATAAATAATAAAATAATAAAATAAATTTTAATATAAAATTATAAAGTTTGATATAAAATATATGAATAATAAATTTATATATGTGTTTGTGAACATTCAGATTTATTTTTGAACAATTTTTTATCGTTCGACTAATAGAAAAACTATTTTTCGTTTTTATACTCAACTGAAATACCAAAGAAATGAGCAATAATAGAATATAAACAATATTTGTTCACAAATGTTCTATTTAAAACACAGCTATATTTAGAACTTAACATTAATTTTCAAATTGTCTTTTTGCTTCAAGTAGCTTTTTTTTAGTGTTTTCCTTTTCCTAACACTTTTACGTGGAAAAGTGTTTTCAAAACTTTCTATTAAAATTTTTCTCACTAATTTTCTTCATTTTATTTTCTTCAGTGTTTCCTTTCACTACCAATTAAAGGAAAACATTTTCTAAGCAAAGTGATTTCCTTTCCAAAATAAAATCTTCAAACCAAATAGACCCTAAATAAATTTTCCTATAGAAAGACTTTTCCTATTTCAATTTTGCATATTAAATATTAGAACAAAAATAAAAGTTAGAAAAGTCATTTCATTCCAATGTACTAAACATACAATTTAGATGTATTTGGATTGCAATTCAATTCAAACAATTTGCTATTTTTTATCTTCTTATTTTTGTCTCATATCTTCTCTAATAAATGTTAAAGGAAAACCTCATTAAAGTTGATAAAATATAAAATCATCACTTTGAGTTGCATTTGTATCAGTTTCATGAGAATATGTTGTTTGTAAGAAGAGAAACAACACTCAAAGCTAGAGTTTTGGGTTACGTTTTGTAATAAAAATGAACCTTAAATATTTGCATAGAACTAGGGGCAAACGTAAAAATAATGTTTGACGGAGTTGAAAATTGGAGAACAAAATATATTTATCACTTCGATATATATGTGTGTGGGTGTGTATATATATATATATATATATATATATATATATCTGTGTGCGTGTGTGTGCGCGCGCGCCAAGGTGCACTGCGTGCATTCACCTTTGCATAGAACTGATATGTTTTTTTCTTTCCCTTGAGCAATAGCTAGTTTGGTTTAAGAAGGACGAAAAAATAGGCTGGATGTAAATCTAAACATAATGAAACATGTACGTTGTTTGATTAGAAAGTAGATGTGGATGTCATGTAATAAAGAGGGAAGGAGCTGCGCCTCCAAGTCTATAAATTGACCCATATTATTAAAAATATGTTTATTATATACAATAAAAAATTTAATCATTTTCTTAAGGAATTCTCTTTCTCCTTTCTCTCCCTAAACTGAAATTTAACAAATAAAGCATCATATCGGCCAAAACATTGCAATAAGTTGCGATTCTACAAAGGATTTCTCTCAATTTTGAGGTAAAAACTCCCAAAATCATCAAAGTTAGAGCTTGTTTTGAATTTTTTTTGCAATCTGTGATGAGTATATTATTAATGAAATAACTTATATAATTAGTATATTTTATTGCAATGAACGAGTTAAAGTTATAATAATTACTTTATTCATGCATCAGTAATATTGTAGTTTTGTATTCTTACAACTAATGCTAACACTTATTCAACAAATCTCATTATATGAAAATGCAGAAGCAGGAACAAGGCTACAAAATGAAATTCTATCGTATGTTGTATAGGAATGGTCAAGGGCCATCATCGTCGGTGACTCCCTTGAAGAATTCCTAGATCTAGATAGAGTTGACGATTTGAGTCCATATTTAGGTACGCGTGATATATTTTCTAGTAAAGAGAAGTTATTAAATTAGATGAAGGCAATGGCAGTGCAATTGAGGACCTTCTTGATAATTGGCCATTCGAATGAGGCGACGAAAATGGCAATGGATTAGGTGTACGAGGGACGTAGCCTACCAAAATTTATTTCTGCACTCAAGGATGAGCCAACAATGGAGATAGGGACATCAAACGCAAAGAAAAACTCGAAAGCTTAAGGGCTAGAAACTAATTGGTAGAGTTCATTGAGAGAGTATGTAGAGTCTCGCAATGATATGCAGTAAACACAGTCATCGGTTTAGAAATTCCCTTCACGATCTTCCTTAGCAGTGAGGATGACTAACCAAGAGATGAACGTCAAGAAGCAAATGAGTAAATATCACATTAAATTGAAACATATATTAGATAATCTCAACCAGAATGACCCAAATAGTATTGTTAGGTTTGTAATTTGATATCACCTTAATCATACTATTGATACACTTGGGAGAGTTCTCATTCAGCTATGAAGTCCTATCTCGGGAAGCTTCGGGTGCATTTGACACTACATGGTCGAATATGCATTCTATGATTAAGTCTCAAATTGACGAAATCAAGGGTACACTGAAGCAATGTCGGTTTGTTGACAAGTACAATATCCATTTACATATATTCTTGGCTCTCTTGTGCTGGAGAATATTTCACAAGGCCCTACAACTCATTTTAAATGAGTAAGATTGTGTCAACAAGATATAGCATGACATCACACTTTATCAATATTGGATATAGCCAGTCATGAACTTTCTTGTTCATGGAGATACTAACCCATTATGGTATATTATTTGCACCATTTTGGAGTGTCCCTAACTTCACGATGCTTGCCTCGTAGTATTTTAATCATGCTATCCCATACCCTTATGATGATTAATGTGCAATCCCTGATTTTACGAAGTTGATGATGAAGTGATGCAGATAAGTCAGATGCTATTTCCTTAATGCAGTTGCTTGCAAGAATCGATTGTGCTAGCGACGAAGGGATGACCAAAGAGGGACTCAAAGAAGAGGGATAATTCACATTGGGAGTACACATAGGTCTCTCACAATTCGTTCAAGTGCTTGTCTGGTAATAGCGGTTCTAGAGGGTAAGACAGCTATTCATCAAGCTTTTCTAGAGGGTGTAGTGGTACTAGAAGATAGGACTCCAGGTCGCCCAATCGTGGTTTTGTTTCCTATACAGGTGCTTTTAGGAGTATGTATAATTCAGAGAAAATTTACGCACCAAACCGAACTGAATAATAATTCAATTTTAGGCTTGGATATTATGGATATAATTTAGGGTTCGGTTCGGGTTGCATTATCCAAAAAATAAATTCAGTTTGGGTTCAGGCTGAGGAGTCCTCAGTCTAAACCCTAAACCGAAACTGAAATTTTAAAATAAAATTTACCCCTTAAAGGCTAAACCCTAACAGATAATAGCAAACCAATTTCTCTTCTTATCTGTCGTCTTGCATCTTCTACTCTTCTCTGCTGAGTGTGGAGTGCTGCCTTTACCCTACTCTTCTTCTCTTATCATACCTTGACGTGAGAAAGCAGTAGCATAAAAGGCCAATTTCACTAGAATAGAGCCAATTCTATCATCATCTAACAATTTCTCTACAATTTTATATTCTTTTTGTTCCTGTATGTTTTTGCTATCTTTAGTCCCGGTCTTGACTCTAACATTGACACAGTCAGAAGCTTCACAACTGCCAAAATGGAGCCTAACCTTTCACTTCCATCCTTTTCTGTCCTTTCTCCATTCCGACTCATAAACCCTAGTCCTACTCTCCTCAGATTCTACTCTCCGAAGCCTTCTTGCATTATCATATGTAAATCCACAACATCGCAAACCTACCAAAATGAAGAATCCCCAGCTTCTGTAACCCTTAATTGCTCCGAATTCGACAAGGTGCCAGGTGGTTCTGGAGCTACTTCACCTACCAGGGGAGAAATATTTCTTCAGTGGCAGCAGTCTACGGTGGGAAGCAGTTTGTTTATGCTGAGGAACTTCGTGAAAAGCTCTCTCATTTGCACCATGAGAAAGCTTTGATAGTTAAATTGGTATTGTTTTACTGGATTTTTATTCAATTTGGTTAACTTGCCTGAAATACTTTTGACTTCTACCTACGGTTATGTTACTATTCAAAAATAGAGGACTTATTTTTACATTTTTTGCTAAACAAGGAAAAAGAGGACTCTTATGATTAGGGAAAATGTAATGAAAAGGATAATTTCTCAAAAAATGCAAGCTTTATAATTTACCATTCTTATTTCTTTGGGATTTGGAACCAAGAAAAGCTTGAATGTATAATTGTGTCATGTCGATTCATGAAATAAGATTAGCCAATATGCTATTTAGATGGAAACAAACTTCAGTCTTTATTAATGCATTGTCTTAACTGATGAGAACTTTCTTATTAATAAGATCTCCCATAGCAGATGATAGATGAAACACTCTGATCTGTAGCAATGCATACATTTGAGGGTGTTTTTACTAAAAATGACTTTTTACTTTTGAGTCATTTATGCAAATTGGAAGACAAGGTACCATTACAGAAGATTTCATCAAGAACGGACTAAAACCTTCATATAATTCGGTTTTATCCAAGCCAAATTTTCTCCAAACCAAATTTCGGTTTGGAAAAAATTCGATTTGAATGCTTATTAGGTTTGGTTCGGTTTTTGAAAAAAATTAAAAAAATGAATTTTCTCTAAATAGTAAATCTGATTTTTCTCCAAGCAGACTGTATGAAAAACCCTAGATGCTTTTGGATGTGGAGACTCGAGAACCTCTCATGTTCCCTTGGGGAAACTAGTTTGCTCACTCCTTTGTACCTTTCATATCTGATTGGGTTGACGTTAGGGCGGATGAAAATTGTGAAAGTCAAGATAGTGGTTCTAGATTCAAAAAGAGATATAGTGAGAGGTCAATAAAACATTAATGTTAATGTATTAATAAAACATTAATGCTATTTGTTAATGCAATGTTGGTGTTGTATTAATAAAACATTAATGTTAATGTATTAATATAAATTTAGTTTCTCTTTGTTTCTACATAGGATGTTAATATTCCAATAATTACATATTTAGTATTGTGTTACACAAATATAAGTGTAAGCCCTAAGGGCAAATCATGTAATTTTGATTCATGACAAATATTGATGAGAACTAATATGTTTATAATGTGTGGTAGGATTTGTGAAGAAAGAAGTTTGAAGTCTCATTGCCTTCAAGAGGAAGAGCAAAGAACAACCTCATTAAGCTATGAGTCTTTTGAGGTGTATTCAAAGATAAACTCAAGGCATTGAAGACTTGAAGTGTAGAGTAGGTATGATGATAGGTAATATCTATGTGAACTCTACATTTGTATGTCTTGGAATCTATTGAATGCATAAGAGAGCATAAAATTGGTTTCTTAAGTTTAAAAAGACTTTGAATGAATCTTTAGCAAATGTGGTTTTGTGTTCTAAAAGTTTTTAAGTAAACTTTAAATGATCAAATGAGTTTGATTGTGGTGTTCAAACTTATATTTATCTAAATAAGTTATCTATATATATCAAATGTATTTCAAATACTTGAAAGATTGATTTCAAATGATTTTACAAAGTTTGAACATAATTCCATGAAATTCGGTCGTCCGAATTTGGTAGCAAAAGTTTGCTACTGTTCTTCCAGAAAAATTCAGAAGAAGATTCGGACGCATGAAGAAAAATTCGGTCGTCCGAATTTTGGCCTTCATCATGGTCACTATTCTTCCAGAGAAATTCGGAAGAAGATTCGGACGCAGAATTCAGTCGTCCGAATTTCCTGAAAGTAGCCGTTAACTAGCCGTTTTATAGCTGTTTCAACTGATTTTCAAATCTATAAAAGCCATAAACGTGCAATCTTTTGCAAGTTATGAATCCTTGAATATTCTAAACTTTCTAAAGTCTATTACAAACATTTCTCAAACTCTCTTATGTCTTGTGCATTCAATTGATCAATCCAAAGACATCAAAGTGTGAAGGTGCAACTTTGTGTAAATTCTACCAGCAAGTGGTAACATCTACACACTCTTCTTTACTTATTCAATTGTGTTGATCTACTAGCTCTAGCAAGGTTATCTTGATAACATAAAACCCTTTAGATAAGGGTGATCCTTGAAGTTGTGATTCAAGGTTGTTTGAGATATAAAACCATAGGTTGGTGAGCCTTGTTTGTAAAAATTACTAGAAGAGGTTGTATGTGTAAAACCAAAGTGTGGTGAGCCTCTCTTGTAATCTGTGAACTTGAGCACATAGTAGAGTTATTGAAATCCTTAAGTGTATACTTAAGGTAGTGGAGGTAGATCTTGAGGATCGAACCACTATAAATAGTTTGTGTTCATTTGTTTACATTTCTTATACTGCTTTGCCATAATTTGTTTCTCTCTTATTCATATCATCTGTAATTGGTCTATGCATATAAAAGATTTGAATTTGCGAAAATTAGCCAAATACCTAATTCACCCCCCCCCCCCCTCTTAGGTATTTCAATTGGTATCAGAGCTAGAACTTCTTTGTGCGGTTTTACAACCTAGAAGACAAAGATCCTATGGCTAATATGTCAAATCTACCTTACCTAGAAGGATCTTCTACAAACAGACCTCCATTGTTTGATGGAACAAATTATACATTTTGGAAATCTAGAGTTAAAATATATATTTGTTCTATCAATTTTGATTTATGGAACATAATTGAGAAAGGTCCCTATGTCCCAATGAAAATGATAGCAGATGGAGTAACTCCTGAACCCAAATCCACTGATGAATTTGATGAGCATGATTCAAGGAAAATGACTCTAAATTATCAAGACATGAATATATTGAGTTGTGCTTTAGATGTTACTGAATATAATAGAGTTAGTGGGTGTGATTCTGCACATGATATGTGGAGATTACTTCAAATTACACATGAAGGTACTAATCAAGTTAAAGAATCTAAACTTGCTATGCTTGTTAGAGATTATGAATTGTTTACTATAAAACAAGGCGAAAATATTAGTGATATGTTTACAAGGTTTACTAATATTTCCAATGGCTTGAAAGCTTATGGTAAAGGCTATACTATGGGAGAGCAAAACAGAAAGATTTTGGATGCTCTACCAAAATCTTGGCAGCCAAAGACGCTAGCTATTGAGGAGTCCAAAGATCTAAAAACTCTTCCTCTTGAAGAACTTATTGGATCACTACTTACTCATGAAATGAAGATGAAGAGATTGAATGATAAGGAAGATGAGGAAAAGGGAAGAAAAGGAGTAGTGCTTAATGCCTCAAACAACTTGAGTGAACAAGAACAATCTTCAAGTGAAGAAGAAGGAGAAAACAGTGGAGAAGAAGAAATTGCAATGGCAGTGAAGAAGTTCAAGAGATTCTACAAAAAGGAATTTCTCAAGAAAGGAAGAAAGCCAGTCAAGAAGAGTGGACAATCTTCATCATATAAACCTCAATGTTTTGAATGCAAGAGTGTTGGAAAGGGAAAGATAAAGAAAAAACAGAAAGAAATCTGCCAAGAAATGAAAAGGACTAGCTGGAACGTGGGATCAACAGGAAGTGAGGATGAAAGTGAAGGAAAGGCCAACATATGCTTCATGGCCATTGATGATGAGGTACAATCTTCTCCCTCTATTTCAAATTTGTGTGATGATGATATTGATTCTAGTGATTTAATTCTAGAATTGTATGAAGAACTGAAAAAGGCTTCAAGAAGAAATAAAGAAATAAAATCCAAAATTAGTGATCTTTCAAATGAAAATTCAAAATTATGTCTTGAAAATGATAGACTTCTTGAGACCATAAATTCTCTTACCATTGAAAAGGAAGTTTTGAACACTACCATACAACATGTATCTTTTGAAAACAAAAAGCTGTGTTCAAAAATTATTTCTCTTGAATCAATGCTAAAAGATCATGTTTTTATAAAAGAAAGTAAATGATCTTACTTTATGCATTGAGAAATTTACAAATGGAAGAAACAATTTAAATAAATTACTTGGGTATCAAAGATCCTCATTTGTAAAGCATGGTCTAGGTTTTACACATGATTGCCTTCATTCAAAACCAAAAGAGACATTTGTTAAAGAATCTTCTCATTATAGGTCTTATACTTACTGTACATATTGTGGTAAGCATGGACACAAAGTGTCTAAGTGCTTTATAAAAAGAAAGATAGAAAATGGAGTAAAGACTATATGGAAAGTTAAAGGAACTGTCACTAACCCTCTTGGACCCAAGAAGATATGGGTACCAAAAATCACTCTTTCCAATTTGGTATAGGTATAATTTGCCTCAAGATCAAGTGCTACAAAATGGTTTCTTGATAGTGGCTGTTCAAGGCACATGATTGGAAATGCATCACTTGTTAGTGAGCTTCAAGCTACAAGTGAAGGTTTTGTCACTTTTGGAGATAAGAAGAAAGGGAAAATACTTGGAATAGGTAACATTGGTAAAGGTTCATTCCCTCTTATCAAACAAGTTTTACTTATTGATGGTTTAAAATATAATTTACTTAGCATTAGTCAATTATGTGATAATGGTTGCAAGGTAGAGTTTAAATGTGATACTTGTACTATTCTAGATAATGCAAGCGATAAAACTATCTTTGTAGCTAAAACTATATGTGTTATATCTTGATGAGCTTATCACTAATGACATTAAATGTCTTGCAATTCATGACAATGATGGATTTTTATGGCATAGAAGATTAGGACATGTGAGCATGGATTTATTGAATAAACTTTCTACTCAAGAACTAGTTAGAGGATTACCAAAAATGCATTTTGACAAAACTCGGATTTGTGATGCTTGTCAATATGGAAAACAATCAAAAACATCTTTCAAACCAAAGAAAATGGTTTCTACCTCAAAGCCTCTTGAATTAGTTCACATGGACTTATTTGGACCTATGAGGACTACTAGTCTTGGTGGTAAAAGATATGCTTATGTGATTGTTGATGATTTTTCCAGATTTACATGGGTAATATTTTTATCACAAAAAGATGAAACATTTTATGAATTTTCAAAACTTTTTAAGAAGGTTCAAATTTCTCTTAATTGCAATCTAATATCTATTAGAAGTGATAATGGAAGAGAGTTTTGCAATCAAGATTTTACAAAATTCTGTGATGAGTATGGTATCACTCATAATTTTTCAGCAGCCAAAACACCTCAACAAAATGGAGTTGCTGAGAGGAAAAACAGAACATTACAAGAAATGGCTAGATCAATGCTTTGTGAAAACTCTTTACCTAAATACTTTTGGGCTGAAGCTGTAAATACAGCATGCTATGTAATGAATAGAGTTTTACTAAGACCTTTTATAAGAAAAACACCTTTTGAACTTCGATTTGATAAAACTCAATCAATTGTCTATTTTAAAGTATTTGGTTGTAAATGCTTTATTTTAAATACTAGTGACAATCTTGGTAAGTTTGACAGGAAATCTGATGAAGGTATATTTCTAGGCTATTCATATAATAAAAAGGCTTATAGAGTCTATAATAAAAGGACATTATGTGTTGAAGAAACTATTCATGTAACTTTTGATGAATCTAATATTTATCTTCAAAGAAGAAATGAAGATGATACAGGTTCTTCAATGGTTGAAAATCAAACTCAACACCAAGTACCTACATTGGAAGATCATGCTAAAGAAGAAGAAATAATGGAGCAAGAACATGATGGTCAATCAAGCAATAATCAAGAGCTTCCAAAGGATCTCACATATGCAAGAAGTCATCCTAAGGAGCAAATCATTGGTGATGTCTCTCAAGGAGTTAAAACAAGACGATACTTTATTGATAATTTTGCACTTTTATCTCATATTGAACCTAAAAATATTGATGATGCATTGTGTGATAATTTCTGGATTATTGCTATGGGAGAAGAGTTAAATCAGTTTGAGAGAAATAGAGTTTGGACTCTTGTTCCTAGACCTCATGATCATTCTGTTATTGGTACAAAATGGATATTTAGAAATAAGTTAAATGAACTAGGAGAAGTAGTTAGAAATAAAGCTAGACTTGTTGCTCAAGGCTTCAATCAAGAAGAATGTATTGATTATGATAAAACTATTGCTCCAGTGGCCAGATTAGAGTCTATCAGAATACTCTTGGCATTTGCTTGTTTTAAAGACTTTAAACTATTTCAAATGGATGTCAAAAGTGCTTTTCTAAATGGTTTTATTGAAGAAGAAGTTTATTTAAAACAACCTCCTAGATTTATTCATGAAAAATTTACCAATCATGTTTTCAAATTAACTAAAGCTCTATATGGACTGAAACAAGCTCCAAGATCTTGGTATGAAAGATTAAGTGGTTTTCTTCTCTCAAAAGGTTTTACTAAAGGAAAAGTAGACACAACTCTTTTTATTAAAACATCCTCTAAAAATGATATTTTGCTTGTACAAATCTATGTTGATGATATCATTTTTGGTTCTACTAATACTTCTCTTTGTGAAGAGTTTGCTAAAACTATGCAAAATGAATTTGAGATGAGCATGATGGGAGAACTAAGTTTCTTCCTTGGACTACAAATTAAGCAAACCAAGGATGGAGTCTTCATTAACCAAGAAAAATATACTAAGGATCTATTGAAAAGGTTTGGAATGGATCAAGCAAAAGGAATAAGTACTCCAATGAGTTCATCAACTAAACTTGACAAAGATGAGAAAGGTAAAAGTATTGATGAGAAATTATATAGAGGTATGATAGGAAGTTTACTCTATCTCACAGCTAGTAGACCAGATATTATGTTTGTTGTATGCTTGTGTGCTAGATTCCAATCATGTCCTAAAGAATCTCATCTAATTTACATTAAAGCGAATTTTTCGTTACTTGATTGATACTCATGATTATGGCCTTTGGTTTTCGAAAACTTTATCTTTTGAACTTATTGGATATTCGATGCGGATTATGCTTTGGTTGTAAAGTTGAACGTAAAAGCACAAGTGGGCATTGTCAATTTCTTGGTAGTTGTCTTGTATCTTGGTTTAGTAAAAAAGCAAGCTTGTGTGTCTTTATCAACTGTAGAAGCTGAATACATAGTCTGCGGTAAGTTGTTGTGCACAATTGTTATGGATGCGACATACTTTACTTGATTATGGTCTTAAATTCAATTGTGTGCCCATATTATGTGATAATACTAGTGCCATTAACTTGAGCATAAATCCCATTCAACATTCTAGGACTAAGCATATAGAGATAAAATATCATTTCATTCGTGACCATGTGATTAAGAAAGATATATGCTTAGAATATATAAATACAAATGATCAAATTGCTTGACATATTTACAAAGCCTTTGGGCTGAGGAAAGGTTCAATCACCTAAGAAGACTCTTAGGAATATCAAGATTCAATGACTAATGTGTGTATTGAAGTCATGATGAATGCAGGAAATATTTTATTCAAAATTCGGATGCACTGCAGAAGATTCGGTCGACCGAATTTTCTGAGTGTCGAGAAACAGAGACTTTTGATCAAGAATTGGACGCGAGTCGAGAAAATTGGTCGACCAAATTTTTTGAACTGAAGAAACAGAAACTTTCGCTCGAAAATTCGGACGTGAACTCGAAAAAATTGGTCGATCGAATTTTATGGGACGAGACTCTTTAAATGAAGTTGAAACAATCTCTTCAACACTACTACTTCGAATTTCACATCCTTTTTAAAACCTCTCATACCCATTCACATCCGAATCAAAATCCCTTCAAAATCCCACACTCTCATCCCGATTTTCCTTCATTTTTAAACTTCTAAGCCCTAATTTCATACAGAAAACAAATCCTTCTCAAGAGAAAACATCATGGTGAGAACAAAGAAGCCCAATGTTGAGAAAGGAAAATGAAAGGCTAAGGAAGGAGATGGAGACCCAATCCTCAATCAACCAAGAAGGATTCGCATTCCTCAAACACAATCTGGAGTTGACAGGTTTATCTCTATCAAATCTACTCATGAATTTGATGAATGGAATAAGAATAGTAGAAAAAATCATTCTCGGATATAAGGTGGATATTGATAAAGCTGTCAAATATGGATATTGTCCTATCTCATTTCAATGATATTGGTTGGAGTAGTTTGCTCTTCATTGATGAGGAATTTTATCCTACTTTGATATATGAATTCTATGCAAATTTGAAAGAGGATAGAATTGAGATGATAGGGGATAATGTGATACAATGGTATTCATCTAGAGTATCACAAATGGACATTGAATTCAATGAAGGATTGATAAATAGAATTTGTGGAGTAGGTGACCAGGGAGCTAGATATTATTCAGTATCCATGCATTGCTATGAACGTGAACTTTTCACACATGTTAGATTTGAAATGCATTTACAAATGGAAGAGAGTTTAGGGCCATAAAGGAAAGGGAAATTAAGAATTTGGATGCTAGATGTAGATTTTTACATCACATGGTGACCACAATGATTGTTCCTAATTTTGGACACAAGTCATCAGTTGGAAATATGCATATGGTAATCATGTTAGCCCTGCATGAGAATAGAAGAATGAATTTTGGGTATATAGCCTTGAAACATATGATTGCAGCCAGAAAAACAGTAACCAAGGCATTCCCATTTGGAAGATTATTAACCAGAATCTTCAAGAATTTTAAGATCAAACTTCCTGGAAGAGGGCAAGCCTTTAATAGTGGTGAAATTTATACAAATGAAACTCTTAAGAGAATGCAATTAGTTAA
Organism: Rauvolfia tetraphylla; assembly: GCA_030512225.1. Taxonomy (NCBI): domain Eukaryota; kingdom Viridiplantae; phylum Streptophyta; class Magnoliopsida; order Gentianales; family Apocynaceae; genus Rauvolfia; species Rauvolfia tetraphylla. The sequence continues at coordinate 3,409,686 of JAJQKT010000053.1, forward strand.
TGATGAGGATAATGTATGGAGGACAAAAAGAGAAACTCCTCCGAAAAGAATAGAAAGAGAGAAAATTATAGAAAGTGAAGAGGAAGAAGAAGAAGAGGATGAAGAGGAAACCCTTGCTAGGGAAATGAAAACAAAAAGAAAGCATGACACCTCAAGTGAGGGGGAGCAACCTCCAACAAAAAGGAGATTATTTGAAGAAGAAACTGGAATTAGGTCTAGTAGTAAAGGAGTATCTAGAGGGGACACCATTATAGCCAAGACATTCCAAGAAGCCTTGAACAATCATGTCAAGGAAATGGAGAAAATGTATAAGTTCTTTGAGTCATTTGCTCCAATGGTTCTTGGAAAATTGGATGGACTGGAAAACAGAGTAAAACACATTGAAGATATCCTTATGAGAAACACTCAAAGTGGTGAAGAAACCTCTAAGCCTCAAGATGGAAAGGAGGAGGAAAGAAATAAAGAAGCAGAGAAAGAAGATAATGAGGATAGCAGTAATGAAGAGGATAATTAGGATGGAAATGATAAGACCACAGCAGAAGAAAAAGAACAAGAACAGGCTCATGAAGATCTACCAGTGGCAGGAAGCCAAGTAGCTCAAGCTGCAATTGTATCTCCAACAACAATCTCTTTCAGTCAAGGAAGAGTCAAGCACTTGGCAGTCAAGAAAGGAGTGAGTCGAGCCTCCCCATCAACCTCATCATCACAAGACTAAGCCTTCTATTCTAATCTCTTTACTGTATTTTGTTCAGTTTTCTAAGCATTTTGCTGCATTTTCTATTCTGAACTTGTTAAATATTGTTTTTGTAATAGTGAAGCTCAATGATGGAATCCCAGTGATGAGAGCTTCTTTTATATGCTAACTTGAACATCTCATTTTCATTGATCCCTTTTTATTTGATGATGAAAAAAGGGGGAGAAAATATGATGCAATAATATGATGCAATATGATGCAATAATATGATGCAATACATGTAAAAACTTAATCTTATGTGAACTTAGTTGTGAACTTAGTCTTTAATACTACTGAATGTTGCATCAATATGAATTTTTTTTTATGCATTACAATTCAGAAGCTATGATTTAAGAATTGGATGTATTCAAAATTAGTTCAAATCTGTCTTAATCTATTCCATTATGTTTGAACAACATTATGAAACCTTTATATTATTTCAGACCTTCAATTATATTGAATCTGTTGCAGTTTGGACATGAGTTTAAAAATTCGGATGCATGTGATTCAAAATTCGGATGCATGATATAAAATTCGGATGCATCCATATTGTGTTACCAAAATGTGTTCATTTGTTGTTCAAATTGATTCAAATATGTTTTAATCTCTTCTAATATGTTTGAACAACCTTAGGAAAGCTTATTTACAAAATTTGGAGCTTTCATTTATCCTATTTTAAAGTTTGGACTTGATATGTCAAAATTTGGATGCATAATATCCCTAGTCCAAATTGGTTGAAAATGAGCACAATCTAAGGGAGAGCTTTGATAAGTTTTTAACAACCTTATAACCTCTCTTAGAAGTTGTCTTAATGATAAAATGCTATATCTTATATACTAGTTATTGGAAGGATGGAGGCAAATGGAGGTTGGTTGGGTCATAGGCTCATATTGAGCCTTTTGTATGTCAATATGCTAAATTGGTTGATTTCTATCATTAACATCAATACCTCTCTGTGCTAATCTGTTTAAATCCATCACATATTGCATCAAAGTTTGTCATCACCAAAAAGGGGGAGATTGTAAGCCCTAAGGGCAAATCATGTAATTTTGATTCATGACAAATATTGATGAGAACTAATATGTTTATAATGTGTGATAGGATTTGTGAAGAAAGAAGTTTGAAGTCTCATTGCCTTCAAGAGGAAGAGCAAAGAACAACCTCATTAAGCTATGAGTCTTTTGAGGTGTATTCAAAGATAAACTCAAGGCATTGAAGACTTGAAATGTAGAGTAGGTATAATGATAGGTAATATCTATGTGAACTCTGCACTTGTATGTCTTGGAATCTATTGAATGCATAAGAGAGCATAAAATTGGTTTCTTAAGTTTAAAAAGACTTTGAATGAATCTTTAGCAAATGTGGTTTTGTGTTCTAAAAGTTTTTAAGTAAACTTTAAATGATCAAATGAGTTTGATTGTGGTTTTCAAACTTATATTTATCTAAATAAGTTATCTATATATATCAAATGTATTTCAAATACTTGGAAGATTGATTTCAAATGATTTTACAAAGTTTGAACACAATTCCATGAAATTCGGTCGTCCGAATTTGGTAGCAAAAGTTTGCTACTGTTCTTCCAGAAAAATTCGGAAGAAGATTCGGACGCATGAAGAAAAATTTGGTCGTCCGAATTTTGGCCTTCAGCATGGTCACTGTTCTTCTAGAGAAATTCGGAAGAAGATTCGGACGCAGCAGGAAAAATTCGGTCGTCCGAAAAATTTGGACGCAGAATTCAGTCGTCCGAATTTCCTGAAAGTAGCCGTTAACTAGCCGTTTTATAGCTGTTTCAACTGATTTTCAAATCTATAAAAGCCATAAACGTGCAATCTTTTGCAAGTTATGAATCCTTGAATATTCTAATCTTTCTAAATTCTATTACAAACATTTCTCAAACTCTCTTATGTCTTGTGCATTCAATTGATCAATCCAAAGACATCAAAGTGTGAAGGTGCAACTTTGTGTAAATTCTACCAACAAGTGGTAACATCTACACACTCTTCTTTACTTATTCAATTGTGTTGATCTACTAGCTCTAGCAAGGTTATCTTGATAACATAAAACCCTTTAGATAAGGGTGATCCTTGAAGTTGTGATTCAAGGTTGTTTGAGATATAAAACCATAGGTTGGTGAGCCTTGTTTGTAAAAATTACTAGAAGAGGTTGTATGTGTAAACCCAAAGTGTCGTGAGCCTCTCTTGTAATCTGTGAACTTGAGCACATAGTAGAGTTATTGAAATCCTTAAGTGTATACTTAAGGTAGTGGAGGTAGATCTTGAGGATCGAACCACTATAAATAGTTTGTGTTCATTTGTTTACATTTCTTATACTGCTTTGCCATAATTTGTTTCTCTCTTATTCATATCATCTGTAATTGGTATATACATATAAAAGATTTGAATTTGCGAAAATTAGCCAAATACCTAATTCACCCCCCCTCTTAGGTATTTCAATAAGTATATTAATGTTGTTTTCTTCTATGTTATTATTTTGTTGCACTATTATTATTGCATTAGAGTAATATATTATTGTTATATGTGCAGGAGGAGAGCAACATATATATAGGATAGTTTCACAAAATATTAGTAGATTAACGTCACATCTTTGCTGCAAATGAATTATTTGATTCTAAATAAGAGTTAGTGTTGTAGGCAAAGAGCAAGGGCATTGAGTCAAGAGAGTTTTTAATAATTGCCTGAACAAAGATGATGGATGAAGGTCTAAATCCCTATACTTTGCTAACTTACAAGCGATGGGGTAAGAAAAGAGTGTACCCTAAAGATATTTCGGATGAGACGAAGAGCAAGTCTAGGAAGCCAATTGGGAGAAAAAATGTGGTTACCCATTCTGAAGAATAGGAACTCAATTCACTACAAGAACAAGAAAAAATCAATTTTGAAACCGGCAAATTAGTTTCAAAACAAAGATTTGAAAGTACGGATCAGTTTCAAAAATGGTGGTCGCGGTCCGATTTTAAAACTGATTTTTGAAACCGAATATATTCGGTTTTAAAATTGATCCAAGAACCAACCTTTTTAATCAAATACAACAATCGGTTTTGAAACCGCATTGGAATCGATTTGAAACCAAATTTAGAAACCGAAAAAGATTATTTTGATCAACTGAAAGCATACCTAAGTCAACCCCTTCTATTGGTGGTTACCCTTGAAGGAGAAGCCTTATTCCTCTACTTAGCCATCTCTAATGAAGTCGTTATCTCGATGTTATGTGTAGATTGGACGAGCATAATGAAACTGGTATACTACGTCAGTCACATCTTGCACAGGGTTGAAGAAAGGTATTCTACCTTAGAAAAACACATATTAGTAGTGGTTTTGGCCGCTTGCAAGTTGTGACCATACTTCCAAAGTCATCCTATTCAACTGCTCACCAATGCCCTGAATCGACAAGCCATGCACAAGCCTGAAATGTCAAGGTGAATGGTTCGATGGACCCTCGAGCTGAGCGAGCTGAGCGAATATCACATTGATTATGCTCCAAGGAAAGCCATACATGAACAAGCACTGACAGATTTTTTGGTCGAATGCACAGCTAAGGAAGACATTGCTCGTAATGAGATTGTGCCTGCGGTGCCAAATTGGGAAGTATGTCAGATATTATATATAGACGGGTCTGCTTCTATTAAAACTAGTGGTGCCAGAATAATTTTAGAAAACCAGGACGGGGAAAGAATTTGGTTGTGCCCTTAAATACAATATCGAAGTAAGCAATAACAAAGCAAAATAGCACGGAAGAAACCTGTCCCCATTTTAGGTTTACAATTTGCCAAACGATCTAGGAAAGAGTTATGGAGAGATGGAGATATAAGAAAGGTCAGACTGATTATCCAACCATAACAAGTGCAAGCGACCATGGAACTTGTAACTACTGTGGCCTTGTTGGGCACACTTTTGAGAAGTGCTATAAAAGAATAGGTTTATGTTATCAATATGGTAAAGCTGAACATGCACAGTGTCCAATGATTAGACCAACACCTACCGAGATACCAAAAAGAGTTGGACATCTAACTACAACACAAGAAATTATGGAGCAAAAGAATAGCAAGCCATAAGTAAAGGTCATAGTGTATGCATTAGATAGCCAACCAATAGAAGCAGAGGCAAATGTTTTAGAAGGTACGATACTGATCTTTTCTCATCAAGATAAACTATTCATAGATCTTGGGTCATCACATTTGTTTGTAAATATGCATTTTGCACCACAAATCCCTATGCCTTCTTGCATGATGAATTATCAGATGTTGGTTAGTACACTGATGGGTAACTATAAGGTGTTCTAAGTATTATATCCTGAGTGTTGTATTTTTGTCGAGAACGTAGTATTGCACGAGAATTTTATTGCTTTAGCTTTAGAAGGTTTGATGTGATACTAGGAAATGATTGGTTATCAAAGCATTACACACAAGTAGATTGTTCACAGATAATAGTCAAATTTAGTCGACCAAGTCAACCAATTCTTGAGTTCAAAGGCAACAAAACTATAATGAATGCTCTTTTAATTTCTAGAATAAAAGCCAGGAAACTATTGTGGAAAGGTTATCATGGATATTTAGCATATTTATTGAATAAAATTGGGTAGAAGTTGAAGTTGGATTCAATATTTGTGGTTAAGGATATTTTCCAGAGGAATTGACAACTTTCTCTCCAAAGCAGGAAGTGAAATTTATTATTTAGTTGATTCCAAAAGTTGAACCCGTATCTAGAACATCGTACCGAATGATGCAAGAAGAGTCAAAATAGTTGAAGGAGCAGTTGCAAGACTTATTGCAGCAAAGTTTTATTCACCCAAGCATGTCTCTGTAGGAGGCATTTGTGTTATTTGTCAAAAAGAAAGAGAGAATATTGAGAATGTATATAGACTATCGGGGATTGAATAGTGCCACTGTCAAGAACAAATATCCACTGCCATTGATTAATGAGTTGTTTGATCTTCTTCAAAGAATTGGGTGCTAATTGGATTTAAGACAACAATATTACCAAGTACGAGTATGAGCAGAAGATATTCCTAAGGCTATTTTTAATGCTCGGTATGGGTATTATGGGTTTGTGGTCATACCTTTTGGACTGACGAATGCACTAGCTTTTTTCATAGATCTTATGCATAGAGTGTTTCAACCTTATCTGGATCAATTTGTCGTTATTTTTATTGATGATATTCTTGTTTACTCACCATATCCCGAGACACATGACCAACATCTCAGAACCATATTGTAGACTCTTCAAGAGTATAAATTGTATGTTAAATTCAATAAATATGAGTTTTGGATAGAACAAGTAATTTTCTTGGGTCACGTGGTTAACCACGATGGGATCTCAGTGGATCCTGCCTAGGTAGAAGTAGCAACACATTAGGAAAACTCAAAACACCAATTGAAATATGCAGTTTCTTAGGAATGGGATGTATTACAAGAGATTAATCAAAGATTTCTCAAAAATCTCTACACCTTTGACATAGTTAAATGAAAAACAACTGAGTTTAAGTGGAGTGACCGATGTGAGTAGCGTTTTCAAGAACTAAAGAGATGCCTTACTTCAGCACTAGTTTTAATCTTGCCATATCCAAGCAAAGAATATTTGTTATACATGGATGCCTCGAAAGAAGGATTGGGAGCTATGTCAATGCAGGAAGGAAAAGTACTTGCTTATATTTCTAGAAGTTAAAGGATCATGAGCAGAATTACCCAACCCATGATTTGGAACTGGCAGCAATAGTTTTTGCCTTGAAGAAATTAAGACATTATTTGTACGGAGCAAAGTGTGAGATTTACACTGATCACAAGAGTTTAACTTTTTTATTCTCACAAAAATATTTGAATATGCGGAAATGACGATGGATGGAGTTGTTGGAAGAATATCGATGTCATATTATTTATCATCCACGAAAAGCTAATGTTGTAGCAAATACTCTCAGCAGAAATGTGAAGATAACAAGTCAATCCTAACCTCTACATTGCAACAAGAGATTAAAAATACCCAAAAAAAGTAATAATGAGTTCCAAGAATTCAAGCAACAGATGGAAGGCAAGAAACTGCCTGACTTTCGAGTAAGCTAAGAAAACGTTATTTTTTACAGTGACTCTATATCCCTATTGACAAGGAACTTAAGCAGAATATTCTAGAAGAAGCACATAAGAGCAAGTACACTACGCTTCCAGGAGAAAATAAGATGTAAAAGGATTTGAAGAAGAAATGATGGTGGAATGGAATGAAGAAGGACATAACTTAATATGTATCTACTTGTTTTACCTATCAAAAGCTGAAAGATGAATACCTAAAGTTAGCATGACTGTTGCAACCCATACTGGTGTCAAAATAGAAGTGGGAACATGTTACCATGAATTTCATTATGGGATTACCAAACACGAAAGGACAAAAAGATACCATTTGGGTAATTGTTGACCAACGGACTAAAACAACACATTTTCTTACTATTAGTATGATCTGTCGTAACATCTCACCCTAGAGATGATCTACGCTTGTTCGTTTTGAAATAGAAATTATAATCTTTATAAAACATTTGAGGAAAGTATCATGAGTCAAGTTAATTTATTTTTGGGATTATATGTGATCATGTTTTGTACAAAAAAAAAAGAGGAGGGTCAATGAACGAGTGACACACAGGTCACTTGTCATCATTTTCTATGTCGGTGAAAGCGACTGACTTTCTCCTTCTCTTTGTTTCAATTTCCACAATACTCTTTGCCAATGTAAGGGTAAAAATGCTTTTATATCTCGCAAAGAAGGTTAAAATATAAATAGTAAAGTTTAAAATTTGAAAGAAGGAAAAATCAAGAATATAGATTGCAACATTTATGTACAACAGTTTCAAGAAAGGGTACTACGGATAAAATAAAAAGAGGATGGCTACAAAGGCTCAATCGGGTCAAAGAAGGCCTATTACCATCATTTCGCCTCAATGCAAGTGAATGCGGGTTTTAGGACAAAAGTTATGTTGAATTCAAGGCCAATAACATAAGATTCAACTCCATAATCTTCACAACAAAAGTAAAGGGGAATGTGCTTAAAAGATAAATTCCATACAAGCAAGGAATACCACTAGTGCTTATTTAATCTAAGTTTAAGGTACTAGTATAACCTTTAGAATGCTTGTACAACTACTCTTTGAGAAAAGATAAAACATTTCAAGTCTTAAAATATCTTGAAGATTCCAAAAATAAAAACAATCAACTTCAACGAAAAATCATGAAAATAGCCTATACTACTAAAGCCATCTCCCCCACACTTAAGACAACATTGTTCACAATGTTGGGAGAGAGATAAACAAAATACTGCATAAATAAAAATCTAGTCAACTGAATCCAACAAAATGAAATCTTAATAAAAAAATGACTGCAAACAATACAAACAACACAAGAACACCACACCAAACAACCGAACACAAAAAAAGGGTGAAAAACATGGTTGTTTTGTACATGAAGGCTGGGCGAACCCATATGAGTAGCAAGCACTTCACAGCAAAAGGAAATGAAAGAAAAAGAAACAATGACATCATGAAAGTGGAAGCATAAAACATAGCAATAAAATAAATAAATAAAAGGGAAAAATAGAAAAGAAAGAATTTTCCTTTGTTCATATACTGCCGGTTCCACCACTCGAGCCTGGCCAGTCATCGGTGAAATGAGTAGGATGGAGGTATGAAATAGTTGATGGAGGTACTTGGGGTGATGGTGATGAAGGGTCGGATCCCAAAGAGAAAGCCACATCCCTTGCACGTTTAGGCTTGTTGGGTGGGGCGGTGGTTTTCTTTGGCATGCTTTATTTTCCAAAATCAACCGTTAAGAGAAACTAGTCTACCAATTTGAAAAATCAGATGCCACACATAATGTTAAAAGTAATACACCAAAAAAATGAGCTAAATAAGAAAAACAACTATCACTAAAATTTAAAACAAAGGCTAATTGACTTTTAAACATGCTAAGTAGCAAAATTAAATAAACTAACTACTAAATTAAAGAAAAGAAGTCGATAGTAAGCTAATAGAATGCAAAGTTATAAAGAAAATCATAAATTTAACAAGTAAGTGTCACTGTAGCATTTCATCAAACACATGGTAGGCATAGAAGAAAGCAAGAAAGAACCAACAAAAAATAGGGAAGGGAAATTTTTTTTTGGATGAACAGTAAAACGATCATGGACAGTAAAGCTGGATGAATAGTACGAATAGTAACACGGTGCCGCTTGGTCCACAGTAATAGGTGCCTTTTTAATCCAGTTATACAGATCTAGTGCTACAGAACTGGAATTGCTATAGTATTTTTTTTTTTTGCCAAACTCAACTACAAATTCAAAACAAAAGTTAACAAAATAATTGATTACAAACAAAAAAAATCACACCAAACAACACATTGTAAAACTCTTCACAATTCAAGGAAATAAAAATTTTCAAACTCAACCACATTAAACATAATTATGTACAAGTGAGAAGAGCAAAGACGGAGAAAATTATTTATCCCCCGGGTCATAGGAGTATGGAGACAATATTCTCTTCTTTCTAACTCCAATATGATAAAGTTTAAGTCTAAATTTACTTACCATTAATGTCCCATTTTTTGGATGATAGCTTTCCACAACTTTATATGGAAGTATTTTACTTACAAAAAACAGGGAAGTCCATTTACACTTAAACTTACTCATGAACCATTGAGAGTCATTCAATAACACTTGATCTCCCGGCTTGAAAATCTGATTTTGGTCATTCCACCTATCTGGTTGCACCACCAGTTTGAGGCTTTCTTCCATTAATATGTTGTGGGTGCAAAATGAAGGACTAATATCATTAATATCAGAAATCTGTCATGCCATTGCCTTTTTATGCTTCTTTAACACCTGTATGAGCTCTTCTTTCTGTTCTTCTTGCACATCGGTTGCAATGATCACCAAAAGCTTAGAATTATCCACAAGGAAAACATACTCCAAATGATCTGGCAATTTTTCAACTCTAGCTCCGGGGAATCCTCAATGGAAGACTTCATTCTAATCTCTTTTCCCCTCTCAACTTTCTCAAACTCCACCCCTTCAGTTGTGACTGGAGATTACTCCAAATGTACAATGATTTCACCAATTTCATGATGCTCCTTCTTTGATCCTTCATCTTGAGGCGAAGATATATCCAGAGGATCTTCATCGTTTCTCTTTTGTCCTTCCTTCTTTTCAATTTCTTCTTGTTCATCTTCAACATGCACTTTCTCATCCATCTTCCCTTCTCTTATTTCCTGCATGTTAGGCTGTGAGACATTCAATTCCATTCCACTCCTCAAACTAGTAGCTTCAGCCCACTCCCCAGAATTTGGCTCCGTGTTTTTGGGGGAGTCCCAACTTGTCTTTCTGAAACTAGCTTCACAAGTTCTGAAGGGTAGCCTCTTGGTTCTTTAAGGACTCTTCAATTCTTTGGTTACGTTCTCTTTGAGTTTGAACTTGTGTTTCGTTATTTGCTATGAGCTTTGTCATCAACTCTTCAAGGCTAGATTTCACTGATTGTTGAGGAGGTGGAGGAGGTTGGTATTGGTAAGAAAAGAGTACTTGGGGTTGAGAACTTAATGAAGTTTGGAAGCTAAGGGAATGTATTTTTGTTTGGTGCCCTTGGTTGCTCCATGAGAAGTTCGGATCATTGTGCCATTCCAGATTATAAGTATTGTTGTATGAATTGTAGGATTGCTTTCTTTCTCCAAGATAGTTCCCCTGCTCCATTGACCATGCATTGGAAGTTCCCATGGCTTGGCACTCATAGGTTGGATAACCACCTCCATAAAAGTAATAAGACATCATCACTTGAGAGGCTTGTGGTGACAAATCATGATTCAAAAAGCTCATTTCTTAAGTATAATACAAAAAAAAAGGCAAACTAAAACTCCAACCCAAGGATTTCTCACAAAAACAGGACAAACACACAAAAACACAAAATAAACACTTCAATTCCCCCAATAACTAACAAAATTATAAACAAGAAAAAAATGCTAACACAAGTAACAAAAATAGAGAATCACAATCTAACACTTCAATTCACTAATAACTAACAAAATTACAAACAACAAAATGAATACTAGCACTAGTAACAAGTAAAATGACTAAATCAGTAGAGTTCAAGCTTTTCTAATATTAACCAACTATCCCCAGCAACGGCGGTAAAAACTCATTGTGTTTTGTTGTCTATACCTTATACTCAATTTTATCACAATCTTTAACAATTAGCACACAAACACAATGCAAGTGCACCTATCGTCAAGATTAGTATAATGGCAAGCAAGTTAAATTATCGTATCCACAGGGATGGTCATTTACCATTACTCACTTTTCACTCTATTGTTTAGCCTAATAAATTTTTGTTTATGAAAATGATGGAAATAGCTGCTAGAAAAAAGAAATCTAACTTAACTAATTAAAGTAGCTTAACTAATTTTTGTTTGCAAGAGAGAATTCAATTGAGAAAACAATACTTGAATGGTTAATCCCCCTAGAATTACCTATGTGATAGAAAAGTCCCTTGGTTGATGAATTAGTTGAAATCTCTTTCTAACCAATTCAACCCAAGAATGCATTAAGAATTGTGAATTTCCAATTAGATTTCTCTAATTACCAAGAAGATGTTGAGGTTTCTATCTCTAGTCACCTAAATCATTCCCATTGTTTGTGTATGGACTATTTCACCCTTGCTTTCTCAATTCCAAGTGAAAATTTCCAGATTATGAAAAAATGATCAATCACTCTTCCTTTGTCAATTCCAAGTGAAAAAATTCCAGATTATACATCAATTATCCACCAAATCAATTCAACCATTCAAACCCACAAACAATCCACAAGAAATTTGAATTCAATCAACCATGGGAAACAATTCATTCACATAGATAAAATCTAGGGTTCATACCCATCCAAGTATTCAAAAGTTTAGCTCATCAACATATTACAATTCCAAGAACATAAAGCAACAAAGAAAGAAGACGAATTGCTTATTTTCATGGTAGAAATCTTCTCTTCTTCAAGGCTTGAAGTTCTTCACGTTTTTGTTGAGAAAGTTGCAATTTTTGTCTTCAATCTTCAAGGTGTATGTTCTCCTTCTTCAATGATTCAATCTTCTCTTTGGATTTCTCCTGCAAAATTGATGGATTTGGAGGAGGATTTTGTGTGTTTTCTTGGTGTTTTTCAGCCTCTCTAGCACTCCAAAACCATCTGCCTCTTTTTGCCCTAAATGAGTATTTATATCCAGCCAAAAAGAGAGATAAAAGCAGTAGAAAAACAGCTTGAGATCGACACAAACGGCGCCGCTTGGTCCAGACTAAACAGCGCCGCTTGCTCCCAGTTTTGGTACAGTGTTTTGCTACACGACTGTGACAGTGGTTTGACTTATAGGTGAATTCAGAGCATTAACGCGACTAATCTAGGTCTCTATATCTTCATAAAAGTTGTATATAATGCTCTTATCTTTCCACAAAGATTTTAATCACCTCAATTGGACATCTATAACTCAATATATGATCATTATACTCAAATGTGTCAAAACTAGGACACAATGCAGGACATGTGAGTTTGTAGCATAGACAGCATGGCCAAACGAACTTGGATTGGCATGAATTGTACCATTATGAAAACTTCATAATGTCCTCTATAGATGTCTAGAAGATGACTTTGCATTTAAAATCTCTATGGAGGTCACAATCCTGCTTGAAAATTCTCTACCAAGCTGTTTTGCTCTGTATTTCTCTGATTTTTTCTTTATTTTATAAAATCTCCTTGTTTGCTTCATTCAATTCCAAATCTTCAATAAACTCACATAAAGCAAATAAGAAATAAAAGAAGTGTAAATGGTGTTTAAAACATCAAAATTTAACAGAAATTTAAGCTCAAGATGATCATTATACAAAGCACAAATATGAAATATCAGCGAGTATATATTATTTTGAATTACTTTAGTTACTTGTTTTTTAAATTGGAGAGGTTCTCCACAATACATTTTTACTTGTGCATAAAAACTTCGTCCTAACCAGATATGATTTGGAATATGAATATGATGTGATTTGGAATATAATTTGAGGGGTGAATTCCATTTTAATACCCTAAAGTATGGGTGTTGTCAATTATGTACCATATCTTTTTATATTGTCAATTAAGGGTCAAATTGCATCGGTCGGCCAATTCAAATCACCGGAAAGTGTGAAAAATCTTTTGTACCCTTTATTTTTTTTAGATTAATGCCACTTTAGTACTCCAAAGTTAAGGATCCTGTCAATTTGAGTACCACATCTTTTAAAATTGTCAATTAAGGGATAAATTTTAACAGATATCCAAATAATTTGATCAAAAATCCTTAAATGACCGATTTACCATTTAAATATAATTAAAATTATAATTTTATCATTTTACTCAACTAATATATAAAAAGAATAGATTTAATTTAATTTTTTAAAAATAATTTATTAATTTTTTCTCCTAAACTTCATATTCATTTCTTTTCTTCCTCCAACCACCACCCTTGACCAACATTTTCTACTTCCATAAATTCATGTACAGTATTCGGATAAAAAAGAGAAAAATAAGGTCGTATCAAAGAACAAATTATTTTTGTTTAGGTGGTTGGAGGAAGGAAATTGATGAATATGAAGTTTAGGAGAAAAAAGTTAATAAATTATTTTTAAAATATTAAATTAAATCTTTTATTTGTATTTATTAGTTGAGTAAAAGGATGAAATTAGAATTTTAATTTTTATTTAAAGGGTAAATCGGTTATTTAAGAATTTTTGATAGAATTATTTGGATATCGGTTAAAATTTATCTCTTAATTGATAATTTTAAAAGACGTGGTACTCAATTGACATGATCTATAACTTTGGGGTACTAAAGTGGCATCAATCTAAAAAATAAAAGGTACAAAAGACTTTTCACACTTTCTGGTGATTTGAATTGGCCGGCCAATGGAATTTGACCCTTGATTGACAATGTAAAAAGATGTGATACTCAATTGACAACACCCCCTACTTTAGGATATTAAAATGGAATTAACCCTAATTTGAGGCTAAAGCATAGGTGGATTGCACTATACATGGCTAGACCCTGTATAAGGGTGTCTTCCGCTAGCGTGGAACGCACAGACTCTAGATGATAGATCCACTTGAAAGATGGCGCAGTATGTCAAGGTGGAAGGATCCACTTGGCTCAATTGGTACTACATTTATTTCTCTGCGATCGCCTAACAACTACTTAGGAAGGACTTAATATTGAGGTTGATTACCAAAGTTGGACTGATAGGTACCTCAAAATTCTCAGCATGCTCTCTGTCTGGGGGTGCATAAGGTAGTTTGTGAAATCGAACGTTCATCTTGGTGTGTGGCTGGTATTGACTAAGAATACCGAAATTTGATTCTTTGTGACCCCGTTATTGGCTTCGGTAATTCTACCGTTGAGCCAGAATCAAAATATTTGTCATATTTAAGAAATTTGGTTTGAGGAGCTATACTGATATTTCTTGATTAGCTAAGCCCAAAACATGATCATGAGATTTGTGCATTATTTTGGAACAAGAGAACTTATATGAATATAAAACATTTTTTGAACTGTTGCATGTGGGTGTGATCAATTTTTACTTTTTGTTACATTTCACTTGTTAGAGAAAGAGAAGTTTGTGTTTCAAAGATTGAATATGTGATGATAGAAGATACAAGATCTACCTATGTATTTGTATATTTCCACCGAAGTTTTCTATAATTGCATTATATTATAATATATGTAAACTTTTCTCCTTATTTTTTCTCCGAATGCAATTCGTATTTGCACACATCAGTATCTAGAGGCATGCTGGTACCTTACTCAGCCACAGTGGAACCTAGCGGAGGAGTTAGGGGTATCAGACCTATCCTTTAGAAAAGTTAGCTCAATTGTATATGAACGAAATGGTAAGGTTGCATGGAGTACCAATTGATATTGTTTCGGATCGAGACCCAAGATTTACCTCTTGATTTTAGCCCAAATTTCAGGCTGCTCTTGAAACCAACCTGAGCTACAGTACCTCGGTGTATCCACAAACAGATGGATAAACAAAAGGAACAATTCAGACATTGTATGATATTTTACGAGCATGCGCTTTGGACTTTGGAAACAAATGGATTGATAACCTTGCTTGCTCAAAAATTGCTTAAAATAATAGTTATCATTCTTCAATTGATATGGCACCTTTTGAGATATTATATGGCAGGAAGTGTAGAACACCCCTATATTGGGATGAGGTTGGAGTTCGAGTGCATTGGAAGTAAAGAAATTGGATGCCTAAAATAGAAGAAATGTAGCAACAAGTAAAAATTATCCAGAGTAGACTTACAGCAGCCAAAAGTAGACAAAAGAGTTATGCTGATCTTCAAAGAAGAGAACAAGAGTTTGAGGTTGGAGATAGGGTATCTTTTAAACTAACACCTCATCAGGAACAATTTGAACATCTAAGAAGAGGAAAATTGAGTCCAAGATATATCGGACGGTTTGAAATTTCAACTAGAATTGGTAAATTAGCATATCGGTTAATATTACCGGAAGATCTAACTAGAATACGTGATGTGTTTCTTGTGTTACAACTAAAAAAGTATTATCTATCACCTGATCATGTTTTGAATGATGATGTATTGGAATTGAAATCAGATTTAATATATGAAGTAAAATCAGCAAGGATTGTAGAGTGCAGTATCAAGGAATTAAGGGGAAAGCAGATTCCAATAGCAAAGTTCTTTGGAAACATCATGGGATTAAATAGCCAATATGGGAAATGGGTGTATATACGGAAAAAAACCATCTCAAATTTTTAAGTATGTGCATTTGAATTTCGAGGTAAAAATTCTTTTAGGGTTGTATGAATGTAACATCCCACCATACAGAGGTTCTGCGTGTGTTTATTTTGTGATAGAATACGTAATTTTAATAAAACTAAATTAGAATACTAGACATTGAAAACACCACCATGAGTTAGGCTAATTTATTGTAGAATATAATCTTGCACATGCTTGACCATTCTTGAATATGCTTGATTATTCTTTAACCTTCTAGGTGAAAAAAAGAAGAGAGAAGAAACCAACAGACAAGTGACACACATGTCACTTGTTTTTTTTTTTTTTGTCATCAAAGTTGGTGAACCGACTTGCTATCTCGTATATAATCCTTTGTTTCTTTCATTTTCTCCCTTTCATTATTTCTTCACAGTTTGCTTCCTTTTTTCAATTTCAACCGGTCCTTCTCTTCTTTTATTTAAGGTGAGTTTTTCTTTAGTTTTTTATTTTTGAATTCTTTAGTTTGTTTGATTGTTTCCTTAGATTTGTGGTACAAATTATTGTATATTTTGATTTCAATTTTTTGTTTTAGTTTAGTTTAATTTAAATTTTTATTTTAGTTACTAATTTTTATTCTTTAGAATTTGAATGGCTAATTACCTAATGATATTTTTATGTTTTATTTTGTTTTTTATACTTTAAATAAAAGTGGTGTGTGTATATATACTTGTTTGTAGAATATTCGATAATAGAGTGTCTTATTTAGGCTTAGATTTATAACTATAATTAGAGAGATTGACTCGATAAATTAGAATTTATTATTTTTAGAGATTTCGACTGAAGTTTAGCCATTTGAATTTGTAAGAAATTCACACCATTCATAAGAAGTGAGAATTGTACCTATAACAATTAGGTGAGTTTACAAATCGAGACTTACTATAATTTTATTGCTATTAATATTTATAAATAAGAATATTTGTTATTCGCAATATGTTTTTGGTTGTGTAGTAGAAATACTTAGGAGGGTGCTCCAAGTATTTATTTGGCTCGAAATATTATAATTTCTACACATGTTCTATAGATGCAAATAAGCTTTAGGAAATGTTTTCATGGCATTTTTAAAAAAAATTTATTTACATATTTGGACTGGCGGGCAGTTTGTTAATTTGAAGTTATGTTAAAATTAGACTTGGTTAAGGATTTGGATTCATTTGAATGGCTACTTGAGTGGCTTTTATATTTGAAAACTTGCATAAAAACTCTATCCTGACCATATATAATTTGGCATATAATGTAATTATAATATGATTTGAGCCTAAAGCGTCGATGAATTGCACTATACGTGGTTAATCCCCTATACTAGAGCCTCTTCCGCTAGCATAGAAAGCATAGACTTTGGTTTATGGATCCTCTTGAAAGGGAGTGTAGTATGTCAGGGAGGGTTTGGTCCAACTGGTACTGTATTTATTTGTATACGATCACCTAACAACAAGTCAAGAGGGGCTCAATCTTGAGGTTAATCACCAAGGTTGAACTAGTAGGAACCCCAAAATTTCTTAGCTTGGTCTTTGTGTGGGGAGGCATAAGGTAGTTTGTGAAGTCGAATATTCACACTGGTGTGCGGCTGGTTTTGACTACTGGATACCTGAATTTTTCTCGTGATAACCCCTTTATTGGTTCCGGTAGATTTACCATTGAGTCAACATTCGATTATTTGTCATCTCTGAGAAGTTTGGGTTGAGAAGCTACGCTAATGTGTATTGATTCACTCAGACTTTTCAGCTATGCCCAAACTCCATCATTATTTTTGCGCTTTTTTTTTTTTTTTTGAAGAGAAGATATTTATTTGCATGTGAAGATCTTTGAACACTGCCATACATGTGCATTTAACCATATAATTTTGAAATCACAAGCACGCACATAAACTCACCAAACTTTCTTTCTAACTTACACATGTTCTAATACCTATTTCAGATGGACTGTACCAAGAGATCGAGCTGTGAGTTTCCTATTTACCGTGACTTTAGCTCAGGGAAGAACTTTTGTTATATGTATAGTATGAGTGATATTGTGAGATATTGTATCTTTCGTTCCCTCTCGCTTGTTTGAGAGAGAAGATTGTATTAAAGATCTATTTTTATATGTAAAAAAACCTTCGCTGTTATTCTCGTTTGTTATATTATTTTATATATTTTTTATTCCTTATTTTTTCTCTAAGCATGCTTAGTACTTACGTATATCAGTGTCAAGAGGCATGTTGGTATCTTACTCAACTGCAGTGCAACCTAGCACAAGGATTGGGGGTATCATAATGGCTGTCTTCTATTCTACATGATTTGCATTTACCTATTCCTTCTGCTATCCCCTTGTATTGTGAAACCGAGCTGTAATTCACATGGTGAAAAATTTTGTTTTTCATAAATAAGACAAAGCATATCGAGTTGGATTGTTATTTTTTAAGGGACAAATATTAAGTTGATCTGGCAAAGCCTTTGCCTATAGCATTTTCTTTACAGGTGGAGGCATCATCTTTACTGGTGGCTGATGTCTTCACCGAAGCCTTGCCTGCAACCCGGTTCTTTTCATTTGCTCAGTAGTCTTGATAATATTTTTCCCCATGCTAGCTTGAGGGGGCGCTAATGACGATGCATGATGAATCTGAGCAGCAACGTGCTGCATCTGAGGTGGCAACCTGACAACTAAGCAGCATAAGAGACAGCTGGACAGTAACTGGTGGCATCTGACGTGGCCGATTATTTAGTTAGTTATTTATATGTATAGACTGCGTTGTGTAGTGGGGTGTATATAACGCTATAGTAAGCCTGTTTTCCTGATTAATGAAAATCGAGAATCTTCTCTGAAGATGTCTTCTGTGTAGTTTCCCTCTACCAGCTTGAATGCAGTTTCTTCTTATCTTCTATAGTTTAGCTTGAGTTTTTTATTTTAACAACATGACAGCATTTCTTTTTTCCTCTTTTATTGGAAAAGAATTGAGTTCCGCGTAGATGAAGAGAAATAGAAAAATCCTACAAGAAAAAAGTAACCACAAAGAAATAACATATACTTCACAAAAGCTAAAAAAAATGTAACAACATTTTTTATGTTGAATTGCAATTCAAACATACACAAAGCTAAAAGGCTAAAATGCTGACATAGGTATATTTGACAAATTGCAGAGCAAAGCCAGTGCTAAGACACCGATCCAACGTCAGAACTTGTCTAAAGTGGCCAAACCCAGACAGTATATTGTAATATTCACTGCTGAAGACATAAATAGATTTTCGCAGAATGATAACAGTCTCAAGGTCGTTCCGTGTCATGGTAGAGTTTAACATCTGAAAGATATTTCCACTACACGCAGAGATGTCGTTACAGCTTTAAGATTTCAGAGATTCAGATCAGGTCCCTACTTAGCTTTCCAGGAAGACAGAGGTGGAGTCTCCGAGTTTATCCATGTACTTCCCATGTAGGCATGGCGATTGCCTTTCACCACATCAATGGAAGCATAGGACTCAAGCTCAGCCATCTCCTCTGGTGCTAATTTGACTGATAGAGCTCCAATGTTCTGGTTGAAGTTCTCAACCTTGGTGGTACCAGGAATGGGGCACACGTCATCTCCTCGATGATGCACCCAAGCCAACGCTAGCTGTGATGTGGTGCATCCTTTCTTGGCTGCCATTTCAGTAACCCTTTCATATATTTTTGTGTTATGCTCAATGTTTCCTGCCTGGAATCTTGGAAAATTCTGTAAGAAAAGTTTTGCACGTATTAGTAATGGAACTAATCGTCAACGGTTCCACATGCTTGAAAGTTGTAGTGCGAGAAGCAGTGAGGAAGCTACAAGTATTGAAATAAATAACCCGTATAACCCCCAAGAAATTATGCAACATATCTCTGCAGGATGAGCTGCAGTAATGCAAAATGATACTGATATGTGAAAAACTTCACAGAACAAACTGGAAAAATTCTGGGAACTTCATATTGATGTCCTTCATTTTTCCTATTTCTTTTCAGTATTCATGAATGCCTAGCCTTTTGGTCCCCATACGGACTCATCTCACGTTCAGAAACAAATCATCAACACATGCATCTTACACTTACTGTTTATATTCACTCTTGTAACCATCCTAGTGTTTCTTAAGAATCAGAAGGATATCCTGGTAACATGTTTGTTCCATGCGGTTTCTCTAAATTCATTGCACATAATCTAATTCCTAATTCATAATCAGTACTGTGACATGCTGCATGAGAAGTTATATTCAAAAGAAATGTTCTAAGACAAACAAGTCAGATTTTCAGGCAAAAGAGCTTCAGACGACCACTAACTCTCCGTAAGGACACAACCATGTATGTTCAGTTTAATTTCATTTTGCTAAACTTGGACAACGTCTTCCACATTGTCAATAAAAGGTTTTAGTTTGAGCAGGAGAATCAAACACCCTTAACATTCATAATCATGCACATAAGCAGGTTTTTGCTTCTGAAAAAAGATCTTTCAGAAGCTTAGCAATAAATTAGAACAGTTTAGACTTTGTTCCAAAAATTGGATAGTAAAAGAGAAACCAAAGACAAATTTGAAATTCTAAACATCGACTTAACATTAAATTCATGACATGAGAGAGAGACAAAATAATGAGAATAAAATGTTTACAATTCAACTGCTGGTATATATAACATGGCAGATCAAATTGAAACAATTTTGAATGTACCGACCTTCCGCATATCGCCCTCTTGCAAATTTTCAAGCAATTTTGGACCTGCTGAAAAGAAACCCCGTCCAAGGGGGCTGTAAGGTACAATCCCAATGCCAAGTTCTCTGGATTATAAAAGAAGTAGATATATGAGAGTCATGATTTCTCTAGACCAACAAAAAACCAATAAATATTATTACCTGCAAGTAGGAACAATCGATTCCTCCAAATCTCTAGACCATAAAGACCATTCCATCTGAACAGCCGTTATTGGATGAATTGCATGAGCTCTTCTAATTGTTGAAGCAGAGGCCTCGGACAGACCTATATACTTTATTTTACCCTCTTCAACCAATTTCTTCATTTCTCCAACCTGGCGTAAGAAAAGCCATGTAGTAGAAAATCAAACATAATAGGAAGTATATTTTAGAGACGGGAACAAGGAATGGGGGAAAACGCAGTTAAAATCTAAAGGGAAAGATCTTATAAAGAGATGTGATGCACTGCAGGAAGAATGCTACCGTAATAGCTCCTATTAATATCAACCAATGCCCTTTGAGCTCTCCCCTCCCAGGGGAGGTGTCGTCCTTTCTTTAAGATCCTTCTAAAAGTTGTAAGATCCAGAAGGAAAGGTTGTAGGGAAAATGAAAGAATTTCCGTATTTTAGTTCCAATGTTCTAAAGATTTACAGGATGCATAATGGGCTGTTGTTACCTAAGCTGCTCTATCTATGAAGTCCCACATAAAATGTAAAACTTTGCCCTAGTCTCCATTTTCTCTAATATTTACTTTACTATCTGCCAATCTCTTAAAAGCTGTACTTTTAATTCCCATATGCTATATTGGTATCTGGAGAAACAGGGAACATATGTCTATTTCAATTTTATTTCCAAATTATTTGGTAATCATCCATTCAGTTTTTCTCCACATTGCCTGGTTCAGAAACCCCTAGAAGGCACCAGAAAACTAAGCAGATCTATGCAACACAGAAATAAATTGACCTCATCCCTGGTTCCAGAATTTGTTCAGAATGTGCATGTATTTCCCTCTCTCGCTAGGCCCATTATGGTTCACATTATGAAATTTGCATTGATAGCCAAGTCGGGTATAACATTACTGTTTTGGGATCAATACCTGAACTACAAAAGAATTCCCAACTCTAGCTGAGGCTTAGCACTGCAAACACCAGGAATATACAAGCTTCAGCAATAAAAATTAGGTCTCCCATCCTAATGGTCTAATAATTTTATGTGAAATAAATAATTTTCAAGATGAGGATTCACTTCACAGAAAAGTATGGATCTGTTCTAACTTTGTGGCTACCACTTGCTTCCTTTGGGTTACCACTCCCAGATGTCACATGATATTATAATAAAATGGTTGGTGTCAAAAACAAATCTAAACAGAACAAATTTGTTAAAGAGGGCAAGAATGAATCAGAATTAACTCCCTAGAAGAATAAAATCTGAATGGTTATCAAGAGAAACAATTTGTTGTGATAATGATTCTTCCCTCTATTTGGCATTGAACTTCCTACCTTACTTTCTAATATTGTCAACTTCCTCAAACTGATTATCTTTTGTTCCTTGTAAAAGCAAAATAGAAGTTCATTAGGACGGTATCAACATTAATCTAAAAGTTAAACTCAAAAGAAAACTTTTGGCCCACATGTTCCACTATTATTGTTGGAGCAGATATGATTCAACTATCACCAAAACCGTATTTCAGAACAATGGAACTTCAACATGATTCTTCAGTGGGATGTTTCTACTGCTATCTGAGCAGTGTTTTTAGTTCCAATTATTTCATACCAAGTCATAATCAACTGTGACGTATGCACAATTGAATAGCAGAGTTCCAGACTGATTAATTCTGGCTCAAAACCTGTCTGCCTTCTGTTACCAAATTGTTTTTTTAGAATACCAAACTGTAAACATAAGAACAGTTTTCAAGGTGTAAACTTGGACAACTTACCCATCAGAAACTTTGGCATTGTTTGTCCTATTCTGAATTTTTCTTGCACTATCTCTTCACTTATATTAGGCCTTAATTCTACGATATCTTGGTATACAAAATTTATTACATCTCAACTAGGAAAATTTTCTTTAGTTTTCTTAAATCCCTTCTCCGAAATTTCCTTTCCATTTTAACTCTCAACCATGGTTTATTTACCAATAAGCAGGGAAAATAAGGAAAAGTCTGACCTCGTAGAATCAAAAAATCTTTCCAAGTAAATGCATCTATTTTCTGGACACCAGATACGCCACAAAAGGAGGAAAAAATTGGAAATTTTTATGTTCCCAGATTCTTTATCTTTAGACAACAGAACCTAAACTCCAGAGAGAAAATATATGACTTCAAAAACATGACTGCAGAAAATTCAGAAGCATACAGTAACTGTCATCAGAATGGCATCGATCGCAAAGTTTGAACAACTGTTGATAAGAAAAATTATTATCAGGTAATTCTTGTTTGTTTACCTCATTCTAGAGGTGTAACATTCCTAATTTATAATCCCTCTATAACTGAGATTTATACACTGGTAGATCTGGAAAATCTCTAAAAGCATAGAGAAAGACAAACCGTGACTTCTATTGGAACACGAGTATCAATGCGATGAACATAATAGAGATCAATGCAGTCAACATCGAGCCGCTTCAAGCTGGCCTCGCAAGAAGCCCGAACATACTCTGGATCACCACGAATTTCCATTTTCCCATCTGTCCAAGTAATGCCAAACTTGGAGGCTATTTGCACCTGCTCTCTTAGTCCTCCATTCAAGGCCTACAACAATTTCACCAAATTATCACTGCTAATCAAGCATGCCAGCATGCAGTACAAAGATGATTAGGTTAAAAACCACCATTAGAACTTCATAAACTCTTAGATTTCAAGTGCTAACCAGATAAAAACATGGAAATTAAAGTAACACCACATGTTGCTTATCTATGGAATTCTGTAATCTGCTACCACCAAAGTTTAGAATAAGAACTTTGTCAAAATGTGATGCCAAACACAACAAAACACAGTAGGATTGATTCTTTTAAGTCCAAATAAATCAACAAGTCTCAGATAAGGAAAAAGTTAAAATTCTTCAGTAAACCCAATATTCCCAAATTCAAGGACCATTAAATAAGAGCTGAAAGTAAAGATGGCATTTACTATATATATCTCAAGCAGGAAAGCACTTCGACAAGCTAACCCAGTAAAATTTCCCCCAAAAAGGAAACACATCATTGGAATAACTAAATTGAAATCATTCTTCTTCACAAGATACTACCGGGAAAAATCAAGTTTACCTTGCCCAGAAGAATTTCATTGGTATGAGGTCCATAGACATCGGAAGTATCAAAAAAGGTGACGCCGGAATCAATGGCGTGGTGGATGAGGTTGATCATGTCGAGCTCTGGCCTCGGTGGACCGTAATTGGCCGACATGCCCATACATCCCAGACCTTGTTTCGACACTTGCAAACCCTGCGATCCCAGTTTGATCCTCGGCAGTTCCCCCGCCATGGCTGCCATTTTCGATTTTCTTGCTCTTGCTGCCGCTGTTGCTCCCCTTTACTCTTCACTTTGATTCTTTCATTCCTAATCCTCACTCATAGCACTACTATATATTCCGTAGTATATTCTAGTCTTCCACGAATCGACGTGCTGCGATGAATTTTTTTTAATTTTGTTTTTTGTTTTTTTAATTTATATAGTACGTCATTGATGAGATAAGTGGGAGCTAAAAGTGGGAAAACTCTGCGGTAGCGACGACATAAATTCTTCGACTCACAGACATGGAGAAACTGCCAATCACAAGCTGATACATGTGCATTCCCCTAATCAACGTTGCCTAATCACATCCTCTTGTTTTAAGAAAAATTTGCACCTCCCTATTCTCTTTTTCTTTTGCAACGCGCTCGAAATATTTTCAAAAGCAATTCTTCCTTCAAGTTGCAAAAGGGCAAAAAAAAAAAAAAAAGAATAAGAGGTGCAATTAGAAAAAAAAATGTGGTCACATTTAGTAACCCCCGATACACCACAACTGCTCAAACACTTCAAAAAAAAAAAAAAAAAAAAAAAAAAAAATCAAATCAAATGGGTGCTCCCCTAAATCTGATAAGAGAAGGAAAAGACAAAGCTGATGATCAAGTGATGGAGACGGCAAAAGGCCTCAAAATGCTCCGGCACAATTGTCTAATGCTTAAAAATTAGTATACTAAATCTCAATTATGTAAGAATTTCATTTCAAACAAGATACTAAATCATAGCAAGATTATATGTTACTTATCTTACAAGATTTTTGTTTCCTTACAAGACTTGAAAGGACATTTATATATATAAATATGATCTCTTATTATTGATATTCATTATATTATTCTTTATGCTTATCTTCTCTCATAAATTGATACTAACTTAAGTATCGAAGGGTCTTTATCCCCCACCTCTCCTCATCTTCCTTGTTTTTTTGTTTCATCTCTTTGTCTATCCAGGTATTGAGACACCTCAATGGAACAATTTCTCGATCAATTGGCGTCCACTGTGGTGCCCTCTTTTATAAGTTGGCCTTCTTATTCTAAGTAAATAGCGTTCAATTCAAGAAAATTACTCATGATTGTGGTTTACCGAGTAAAGGATTCACCTTTTGTGGGTTTAGCTGCCAAACAGTTCTTGGTGAAGCTAAATGACTAAGTTTGGTAAAAGCTACTGACCCGGTAATATCAACTCAATCACCTCCTCCATTTATTATAGTAGTTATTGTGAGTTAGAACACATTTATTTTATTTAGAGATTTAGTCATCAATCATTGCTTATATATATATATATATAGGAATTTCTGAAAAAAATAAGCTAAGAAGTATATAACTATATGTAACTTAGTGCAACATAACAAATTTCATTAAGATCAGAAATAATGGAAATTTAAGTCTTCATTATGTTCACCCTTCTTCTTGACATCCAAGAATAAGCATGTTTTGAGAGTGCAAATGTCGAGCAAGAAAAGAAGTTGTGAATTCCTTACTCTTTAGATTGGGTAATAGAGTTGACAGAATAAGGACCTAGGAGAGATTTTCTGGTCTTTATTAGGGAACGTTCCATTGTGGCCTTAGTTATAATTATCTCATTCTCGATTGGCTTCAAGCCTTCCCCCTTAGTATCGGGAACTGTTACTTTATTAGTTTTATTAATTTATGGGCTTCACATGGCAAAATGAACAACAATCATGCAACTCTTATTTGCCTCTCATAAATTTATCCCTCCTAGTTGAATGGAACTTCCTATTGAAGTTGGAAAACTCTCTTATACATTTATTTCTAACAGGTAACACTATCTTTTGTTTCCACATGGATACCTAGAATTTTTATTGGAAATTTATCTTTATTTATCAATCTTAATCAAGGCTTTTTATCTTGATATCGAATCCTATTTGAGGTCCTTATATTGTGATCAGATGAGATATAATTTTTAAGTACTTTTATTATTATCTATAGAAGAAAAAGGATATATGCATCTTTGAGAGTTGATTACATCTTATCTTCCATAAGCAATTAGGTTATATATATATATATATATATATATATATATATATATATATCGATCATCATGGTATTCTAATATCACATTATATTAGTTTTCTCAAATTTATTTGACTTTACCGATTCTTATCTAGAATTCAAATTCTATTTAAGGCATTTATATCCTAAGTTGAACAAAAACACGATTTTTGGGTCTCATTATTATTATCTCTCAAAGAAGAGTATCTTTATCTTCAAGATTTATTATGTCTATGAGTATCGGATTTCACACATATTGACAAATTATTATTTGAAAGAAGACTTGATTATATGGATTTGGTTTTCTCTGATTCTACTTATGATATTATCTTCATTGGTAACTCATGGTTTCTTGGATTTCTTTATGATACAATAGAATGTATTCTAGTCTTTTGACAGTGGCAAAAATAAGCCAAGGCATTTGGTATCTTCCTTTATAAATCACCTATCTTTTTAGAAGGGATTTCTATTCTCTTTTGGGTGGCAGATCAACTAACATATCCTCATCAGAAGGAGGATGAAATATTATCATAAATATTTTATTTTGATATCTTGGAGTGTCTAGACTTTATCTTCGCTCATCTTCCATTGGGAATTCATCTTTATTTATGAATCTTGATCAAGGCTCCTATCATCTATTGTGGAGATGAAACCAATGCGAATCTTAGAATTTCGGAATATGGCTTCATAGTTGAGTAAAATTCCTGCACTTAGAGATAAGTTCTAAGCCAGGGTCAATTTATTATCTTGATTCGGGTATGCTCCCAAGATCGGGAAGCATTTATCAACAATCAAAAGAGTTTTCATGTCAAAACTATTTACTTGAAATATTTGGAACTGAAGAGTCTTATAACAATTGGGCTATCTCTCAAAGCCCATTTGTTCTCGAAACAGAAATAAGTGGGACAAAATTTCTAGTTGGAAGATTATCCCAAATATTGCTTTGACATGTCCTAGATAAATACCCTCCCATTATCAAAAGGGAGGAGAGAAGAGAATGATTGAATATCACAGGAAAGTTGTTTACTATTTTTATTTCCATTATTTTGCACAAATAGCTTCAAAGATTATTTTATATTTTAAAATTTTATTTCATGAAATTATTAACTCTTAGTGGAGTATTATGCAGCAAATAGGAGCTCTCAAAATCTAGAGAGAAATTATCACCAAGTGCAGATAAGCTCAAACCTTTAAAATGGGCAAGCAAAGATGATAAGCAAAAAATGAAGAGCATGATTGAGTAAGAGATATCAATAATCAACTTGATAAGCTTGCTAGATTCAAAGTCAAAAGGAAGCTACAATACAATTCCCCAATCAAAAATGCTAGATCAAAACTATCGAGAGAAAAAGGCTACGACCTAATCAAAAGTGCCCGATTAAAATTATCGAGAGAAAAGGGCTATGATTTGGTCTATAAGCATCAAATCAGAAGAAAGTGATTCTATCTAAGTTTTGAATCAAAAATTTCTCATGAATCAAGAAGAAAAACAATGCAAATGGCAAAGGGAAAAATCATGCCCAAATGTGCATCAATAAAAATTGCTCATAAGCCGAGAAGCAAAACAACACAAGGCAAAGGGAAAATTTCTCCCCAAATATGCATCAACAAAAATTACTCATGAGCCGAGAAGAAAAACATAAAGTCTTGTTCAAATATACGGTCCAACAAAATTAAAAGAATGGAATACACTATGAGCTCTAAGTGTATGTCACCACATCAGAAGAAATATTAGGCTCGGAGGTCAATTCTACATTTGAAGCAATGGTTGCATCCCCGACACTAGAATCAACGGAGGTCATGATGGAAGCAAACAATGTCCAAGGGGACCTTGGTTGAATGTATTAAGGGAAAATTGCAACAAGATTCAAGTATGATTAAAGACACTTTTAAGAACTTACAATTGGTCCTCCACTATTGATAATTATGGTCACAAACTTCGCATTTCTACTCAGTTTATCCCCTGCTTTTAGGAGGGTATATGATGGAGTTGAACCAAAGGGCCAATAAAATTCTCTGACCCAATTGTCTTGTGCTCAAGAATTAGTATACTAAATCTCAATTATGTAGTGTTTCCCTTCTCTTACAAGATACTAAATCAGCTGATGTAGCTACTGTAGCCTTTGTAGAGCTACAGCCGAGGGTTTCGAGGCCCTGGGCACCCTCGACTGAAGGGAGGGAACCCCCGAAAGGAAATACTATGAAGTCATTCTTAGGGTTTTTACTGCCCTCTATTTCCTATGGAGGAAATAGAATTAGGGTAGTACATTTCGCATGTCCCCCCGAGAGAGATTAAGAGGGTTAACTGATCCGCTCCTGCAGCCAATGTAACTAGGGCTGTCAATGGGTCGGGTCTTACTTGGAGCCGACCCGATAAGATCGGGTACGATATGCCATTTATACTCGTTTATCCAGACATGTTCCCGGGCTCGATAATACATATTCTAAACGGGGATAGGTACGATATGCAATGTTTTGGACCCGATAGACCTGAGACCCAATTAAATTTTTAATAATAAATATTTTATATACTTAATTTTTTTCTACTGTTAGATGTGTTTTGATCCAATGGTAAATGATATATTTTTTTAATTCTTATCGGGTCTACCCGGACCTTAACCAAGACCCTATCGGGTAGGGTAGAATCTAGCCTATTCAGACCCATCGGGTAATCGGGTCGGGTCCGGTACCCTTGACAGTCAATCAGGTCCGAGTCTGGGACAAGGTGTCCCAGACGCGTTTGGACCCATTGACAACCCTAAATGTAGCCTTTGTAGCCCTGTAGCTAAGGAAGTAGCAAAGAAGTAAGTTTAAGCCCTCTTTTATTGCCCTAAATGAGTGTTTAAAAGGCTTGTTTAAAGTCTATCTTTCTATTTGCCTTTATACGGGTATTATTATTCTGGCCTTCCTCCTCACTTAACAGTTACATAATGTGTCTCTTTACGAGGGCAATATCTGGTTTGCCTCACCACCATGGTATGGATTTGGAAAGTGTTCAACAAGATTCTATATTACTTCTCCTACAAGATTTATATTTCTTTATAGGACTTGGAAGGACATGTATATATAGAAATATGCACCCTTGTTAATTGATATTCATTATCATGTCTCTCACACTCATTATATTTTTCTTTATAATATCTTCTCTCATGAATCGATACAAACTTAAGCATCGGACGGCCTTTGGGGGTCGTCCCCCACCTGTTCTCATCTTCTTTGTTTCTTTGTTTCATCTCTTTGTCTATGCAAGTATTTAGATCCCTATAGACTGATTTATCTACTCCATCATCAAGGAATCATCTAAGAAAGATATGTTAAATGTCAAAATTTTTGTTATGACTATTACTCAAATTTTTAATAATTTATTTCAATAGAGGAAAAATGAACTAATTGGTTAATGAATTTTTCTATAGTTATTTATACTTCAAAATTGGGATCACAAAAAGGCAAATTCAAAGCAACGAGTGATCACAAATAGATACAAATACACGTTATTTGCAAGTGTGTAAAATACGTTTTTATACCTGTTTTAGTTAGTAATGTACAATGTAATTAGCCAAAGAAAGAACTCATTAAAATATTTATTGGGAGAAATAGGACTGGTGTCTCTGGAAATGATACATAAAGTAGCAATAGCTCACATATCAGAAACTCCGTGAGCCTAAATATTACGATATTTGCACTTCTTAATGTCGTACTCAGTAGCCTTGGAATACTAGTACCACATAGCAAATATACATAGAACTCTTTTGTTATTGAAAAAGTACATAGTGTCATAGAAAAATGTATTTCTATAAATCATAGTACATAGTACCATAGTTAGTTTAGATGATAATTGTTAGATAGCTTGATATGAGCTTGCCCAGCCCTATCCTCAAGAAACAAGAAAACAAGAACGCCATTACCATGGATTTAATTTAGGCTTCAATACTGTTAAATCTAAAAAATGTTCTTTAATATACATTAATATGTTGTATCATTAAATTGGTAGCTATTTTTACAAAAGCACATCCACCATAACGGTTTTCATTTGAAATTGCACTTGTACGAATGTAAATCTTGTGTATGAATACAGTGACAGAGGTCTTAAAAGCATGATGTCCATCATCATGACTAAGTTAGAGGCTGATTTCGAAACTTGTACCAAAATTCGTAGTACTGGGAAAATAAAAAATACAAGTATCTTAGATAATGTTCAATGAATAATGGACAATTATGAAAAGTTCGCCATTCTGCAGCAATTATCCGAAATAGGATTCATTAAATAGTGGCTTCCTATTGAAAATTTCGTGAAACTGTGTGTTGAGATGTATGTCACGTTGATGCCTTTGTGTTCCTAATTCAATATTTCATGGCGTGATATGTTGAAGTGACATTGTATCTCGTATTTATGTTTTTAATTTGCTATTTGTGTTGTACACGTGAAATGGGATTATATTTTATTTCGAAGAAATATTGTATTAAAAAATTTTGCTGTCAGAAATTGAATATTATATTTTAATTGGTAAAAAAATTAAAGAGAGTACTTTAATTATATATATATATATATATATATATATATAGAGAGAGAGAGAGAGAGAGAGAGAAAGAGAGGTATTCTGACTACGACTAAGTTATTTGATGATTGCAGTGCGGTTATTTTTCATTTACTAAAATTATTTCTCTTTCTAAATTTTAAAATTCTCTCAAATTTTTCTCTCTAAATAATATTCTTAACAATTATCAACTTATTTATAAATTTAAAACAAAATTAAAAATAAAAATAAAACAAAAAATAAATACAAAGAGAATAAGTTCCTAACAAAAAAAAAAAGGTAAAAGAATGAAATTGTATCAAGGTTTCCCTTGTTTTGCAACAAATATATATATATATATAGAACCAAGAAGAAGAAGTCTAGCAGCCCCGATGGCATTGGTGGGGGCCGCTAGCACCTGTCCCTAGGGGCTCCCTCAACAGTTCCCGACGACAGCCTCGGGAGCAACTGGCAGCGGCCCCGCCGACGCCGTCGGGGCTGCTGAACTTCTTCTTCCTCATTCTGTCTTTTTTTTCTTTTTTTTGGCAAATCTAGATGATCCATGTTGATTTTGAATCCTCTTCCTCCTCCTCCTCTTCTTCTTCTTCTTCTTTTAATCCATGTTGAAATGAGCAACCGTAACTAGAATGACAAAGGAGTGAACTTTGCGTTTAAAATCGTTTTGAATGAATATGAAACGACTGGTGAATGAAAGCAAGACCATCTGAAAAAAAAAACTTGTTAACTATTTAAAAGGAATACTTCCAACTGAAATTGTACACAAAATCCCCCTTTGTGGCAAACATAGGTTATATATTTTGGGTCATGTTATGATGCAGACAATACCTTTTTTAATACATGCTAAATAGATACTTAGATTCTGATTCAACGATTGAAAATTCATACGTTGTAAATAATTATTCATTGCTCGTAAAAAAATTAAATGAATAATTATTATACTAATAATTATTCAACTATATAGTGAATAATTATTTTAAATTAAATAATTATTTATAATATATAAAATTTTAACTGTTAAATTAAAATTTAACGATTGAAAATTTATTTAGTACATACTGATAAAAGTTCTATATGCACTATAATCGAACCGATATTTTCCCTCCTCTTCACGGCCTTGGTCAAAAGTGTTTTACCGGAGTTGTCCGTTATCGTTCATATGGTTGGTTTTGACACTTAATGAATCAACGGGCCACATTCGTCAAACAGCTCATGAACTTTGTCTGTGAGTTAGCGACTTTAATGAACTTTAATGGGTTTTCCTTTAACCTTTATTAGAGAAGTTATAAGACAAAAATTTAAAAATAAAAAATAAAAAATTGCTTGAATTGAATGGTAATCCAAATACATCTAAATGGTATGTTTATTATATTGGAAGAGAAACAACACTCAAAGCCGGATTTTTGTGATAAAAATGAACCCTAAATATTTGCATAGAACCAGGGGCAAACGTAGAAATAATGCTTGAAAGATCCAAAAAAATAGAGAAAAAAATATATGTCACTTTCATATATACACATATATGTGTGTGGATGTGTATATATATATATATATATATATATATATATATATATATATATATATATATATATATATATATATATATATATATATATATACGGAGAAGTTAATATCTTTGGGCATACCTTTTTTCAAAGATATGTGCAGCTTTCTCCACAGCCCATTAGATCGAAATTTTTGATCCGATGGTCGTGAGAGACCGAGGTATTTTGGAGCCCAAATTTATTTTTTCAAGTCCCGCCTAAAAACTATCGAGATCAAGAAGGACAAATGTCATGTCATCTGTTTCTACCAACTCTCGCCTAAATATCCCATCTTTTCCATTCTGGGCTGCCATTCTTCATTTTCATCTTTCTCCGGTGTTATTTCTCCTCTCTTAAAACCAAGAACGCTCATGTCTTCAAGAAATCCTGCATTTGGAATGGATTCGATTTCTTGGATGCATTAAATAATCTTCCATTCCAGGGCTGCCATTCTTCTATTTTCATCTTTCTCCCAGTATTATTTTTTCCTCTCTTAAAGCCAAGAACGCTTATCTTGGCCAAGAAATCCTCGCATTTCGGATGGATTCATATGATGTATTTTCTTTGTTTTCTTGGATGCATTAAATAAGTTGGTTATGTTTTCTTATTTTCCTTTGCATGGCCAAAAAGAAGGAAACGAATGATGCTCAGTCTGAATCACAACGTACTGGGAATGAGATCCTAGTGGAATCAGTCGTTGAACATCAACTGGCTCTCCCTCTCCCCATCGGTAAAGCAAATACGCTGAATAATTATTCACTCTTACATGATGTATACTTGTTCACATGCAAATGAATAATTATTTGGTGCATGTTTTCCAGACAACGTTGAATAACTCAAGAAACGGGAGTTCAAAACAGTAGAGGAGGCTCGTGAATTTTACACCGACTGTTAGAGTGAATAATTATTCGCTCTTGGATGCACTTCAGTACCGACTGTAAGAGTGAATAACTATTCGCTCTTGGATGCACTTCAGTACCGACTGAAAGAGTGAATAACTATTCGCTCTTGGATGCACTTCAGTACCGACTGAAAGAGTGAATAACTATTCGCTCTTGGATTCTCTTCAGTACCGACTGAAAGAGGGAATAATTATTCGCTCTTGGATTCTCTTCAGTACCGACTGTAAGAGTGAATAATTATTCGCTCTTGGATTCTCTTCAGTACCGACTGTTAGAGTGAATAATTATTCGCTCTTGGATTCTCTTCAGTACCGACTGTAAGAGAGAATAATTATTCGCTCTTGGATTCTCTTCAGTTCCGACTGTTAGAGTGAATAATTATTCTCTCTTGGATTCTCTTCAGTACCGACTGAAAGAGTGAATAATTATTCGCTCTTGGATTCTCTTCAGTACCGACTGAAAGAGTGAATAATTATTCGCTCTTGGATTCTCTTCAAGATCTGATCGAAAGAGTGAATAATTATTCGCTCTTGGATTCTCTTCAAGATCTGAATCGTTAGAGTGAATAATTATTCCCTCTTGGATTCTCTTCAGTACCGACTGTTAGAGTGAATAATTATTCCCTCTTGGATTCTCTTCAGTACCGACTGTTAGAGTGAATAATTATTCTCTCTTGGATTCTCTTCAGTACCGACTATTAGAGTGAATAATTATTCTCTCTTGGATTCTCTTCAGTACCGACTGTAAGAGTGAATAATTATTCGCTCTTGGATTCTTTTCAGTACCAACTGAAAGAGTGAATAATTATTCCCTCTTGGATTCTCTTCAGTACCGACTGTTAGAGTGAATAATTATTCCCTCTTGGATTCTCTTCAGTACCGACTGTTAGAGTGAATAATTATTCTCTCTTGGATTCTCTTCAGTACCGACTGTTAGAGTGAATAATCATTCTCTCTTGGATTCTCTTCAGTACCGACTGTAAGAGTGAATAATTATTCGCTCTTGGATTCTTTTCAGTACCGACTGAAAGAGTGAATAATTATTCCCTCTTGGATTATCTTCCGTACCGACTGTAAGAGCGAATAATTATTTGCTGAAGTGATTGATGTGAATAATTAGTCACTCCATAATTCTTTACATTTCCGCTTGTAAGAGTGAATAATTACTCGTTCTTGTATTCTTTACGTTTCAGCTTGTAAGAGAGAATAATTATTCACTCTATGATTTTTTAATTTTCGTTTGTCGGAGTGAATAATAATTTTATTCTTTGTTGACATGTTAGATCCACAACATCAACCAAGATGCGAGGACGGCCGTGTGCTTGGCAAGGCTATCAAATCCAGAAATAACCCAAATAGATCGCGGAAAAGGCTCAGGAGTATCCAAGAGCAGTTGCGGCAGAAGAGAAAGGCCTTGTTCAAAAGAATGCGAAATGGAGTGTCTGAATCGAATAACTACGTCGATGTTACCCTAGTCATGTAAACGATATTCTATTTGGTGAATATTTATTCATCATAGAGTTAATAAAATAAAAACTTAGCCATTTACAGTCAAAGTTTATGTATAGTAAATGTTTTTGTACATTGAATCGTAACTAACTAACTAATAACCAGCAATAACTATTCACTTAATTATTCACTCTTAAGTGA
Organism: Rauvolfia tetraphylla; assembly: GCA_030512225.1. NCBI lineage: Eukaryota > Viridiplantae > Streptophyta > Magnoliopsida > Gentianales > Apocynaceae > Rauvolfia > Rauvolfia tetraphylla. The sequence continues at coordinate 3,444,058 of JAJQKT010000053.1, forward strand.
ATAATTATTCACTTAGCGGAGAATAATTGTTCACTCGAAAATAACATCCGACCAAATAATAATTAAGTGAATAATTATTCGCTTAGTAAAAAATAACTATTCACTCTTAAGATAATATTCGACCAAATCGGATATATTTAGTTTTACGTATATATCCATCCGGATTTTTTATGAATAATTATTTGATATAGTAGATCTATTCACTTGATATGTCAAGTGAATAATTATTCACTTAGCTGGAGAATAACTGTTCAATCTAAATATAACATCCGACCAAATCGTAATTAAGTGAATAATTATTCAGCTAGCAAAAAATAACTATTCACTCTTAAGATAACATTTGACCAAATCGGATATTTTTAGTTTTACGTAAATATCCATTCGATTTTTATGAATAATTATTTGATATAGTAGATCTATTCACTTGATATGTCAAGTGAATAATTATTCACTTAGCGGAGAATAATCTGTTCAATCTAAATATAACATCTGACCAAATCGAATTAAGTGAATAATTATTCGCTTAGCAAAAAAATAACTATTCACTCTTAAGATAACATTTGACCAAATCGGATATTTTTAGTTTTACGTAAATATCCATTCGATTTTTATGAATAATTATTTGATATAGTAGATCTATTCACTTGATATGTCAAGTGAATAATTATTCACTTAATTATTCACTCTTAAGTGAATAATTATTCACTTAACTGGAGAATAATCTGTTCACTCTTAAGATAATATCCCGACCAAATTCTCTACCATCAAAATCATTCTTTGTAGTCATAAGAGTGTTCCATCTGCGAAATCATTCTTCAAACCAAAAAAAATTAACACATCATTTTCCTTCTTCCGAAAGCATACCATAAATCTATTTTTAGTGAAGATTTCTATAGCCTAAAAGTCACCAACAGTCTAACAAAAACTCATAATATCTAACTTCATTTTGACTATTAGTAAATCTGAAAAAATAATTTTTAAGATCGAAAGAAAAACTTGAAGGTTCGTCGAAACCGTTTAACACAAAATGACGATCTTGAAGAGAATGAATCATTTTGTTCTTTAATATTTGAAGACTTTCAGAGCAGTAGCGGAGAGAATACAGAAGATAGAAAGAAGAGATGAAGACAGAAAGAAGAGAGAGAGAAAAAAAAGAGAGAGAATTTGGTGGAATTAGTTGAAGAAGGTGGGTGAAAAAAGTATGTGTCAGAAAGTAGGTGAAAAAGTAGATTTCAAATCGTTTCAAACTTTTCTCTTTTTTTCCCATAATTTTGCTTACCCAAAATACCCCTCATGCTTCCTAACCGTTGGATCAAAAGATAACAAATATTATCCAATCTAACGGTGTAAAACTCATCCGCATGTGCGGAAAAAATGGGAGTCAGCACCGTAACCGGACCGATATATATATATATATATATGAGAAATTGATTATGAATGCCACTGAAGAATGCGATTACGGCTTGTCCTACTATTAAACTTTTTTTATCCTTTCATGCCATTCAACTATTTTTGGGTGACTAATTATGCCACTCAGCCACCACAAACAGCAAAAATTCGACGGAAAACAGCATGCTACACTCAGGTGCTAAGAATTTAAAAAATAATAAATTGCATAATGGTCAATACAATTCTCCTTCCATCTATTTCCCATACCCTACCCAAATCCATTTTATTCGTTTGAGAACCCAATTGAAATCCCATCAAATTAACTTCATCAAGTAGCCACAATGGTTCTTTCTCCTGTGCCATTTTTTGTAATTCTTTACTCGTTGTAGAAGCTAGATTGTTGATTTCGTCTTTATTTACCTCGACAGAAACTAAGACTGACACAAGAAGATCACTAGCAAGATTTGTATCCACCGCAAAATTTGGCAAGGCCTGTTGGTGTTCATTGCCAAGGTTGGTGTCCATGACTTCCTTTACAACTACAACAGTATCTTGTAAATCTAGGAGAAGCAAAGAACCATGGCTGAAGAGATCGTCTATCAAATATTTTTGCAGTATAAGGTCAAAAAGCAGTTATAGAAGGCCGAGTAATCTTTCTTTGGGCATAGAAATCATCAGATTTCTCTTTGCTATTCAGCATCAAGACTCTGAAATCAAGTTGAAAGACTGCCAGAGTTAGTATTGGGATGATTTTTGATTTCAAATTATGATTGGGAATATTTCAAATTCTAACTTTGCTATGAGAAAAGAGTGTGAAAGCTGCTGCAAACATCCCTAATCTGATAGGTTTTCAAACAAAAAAATGGATTTGGGTTGGGTAAATGGGAAATTGATGGAAGGAGAATTGTATTAACCATTCTGCCCTTTATTATTTTTAAAAAAATCAAATTCTAAGCACGTGAGTGCATCATGCTATTTTCTAACAGATTCTGCCATTTGTAGTTGTTGAGTGGCATAATTAGCCACCTGAAAATAGTTGAATGACATTTAAAGATAAAACAAAGTTTAATGGCAAGACATACAGTAAGTGCATTCTTCAGTGGCATTCATAGCCAATTATTGATCATTATGCCCTTTATTATTTTTTTAAAAAAAATCAAATTATCAGCACGTGAATGCAACATGCTATTTTCCAATGGATTCTGCTGTTTGTGATGGTTAAATGACATAATTGGCTACCCAAAAATAGTTGAATGGTATGAAAGGATAAAAAAAAAGTTTAATGGCAAGACAAGCACTAAGCGCATTCTTCAGTGGCATTCATAGCCAATTTTTTTAATATATATATATATATATATCTGTGTGTGTGTGTGTGTGTACATATGCCAAGGTCCCCCCATGCACTATGTGCATTCACCTTTGCATAGAACTGATATGTTTTCTTTTTTCCTGAGCAATAGCTAGTTGGTTTACGAAGGATGTAAATCTAAATATATATGAAACATGTAAGTCGTTTGATTAGAAAGTATATGTGCATATAATGTAAATAAAGAGGGAAAGAGCTACCCCTCCAAGTCTATAAATTGACCCATATTAAAAACATGTTTATTATATACAGTAAGAAACTTAGTTATTTTCTTAAGGAATTATATTTCTCTTTTCTCTCCCCTAAATTGCAAATTTAAAAAATAAATCATCAAATTGGCCAAATCAATGCAATAAGTAGCAATTCTACAAAGGATTTCTCTGAATTTTGAAGTAAAAAATGCCGAAAATCATCAATTTTAGGGCTTGTTTTGAATTTTTTTGCAATCTATGGTGAGTTCCACCATGACATGGTAGAACTCACCGGCTATTTCAAAGTGTTTTAATTTTTTGTAATTTGTTAGATGTTATTAATAAAATAATATATATAATTAGTATATTTTATTGTAATGCAATTGACAAGTTAATGTTATAATAATTATTTTATTCATGCATCAGTAACATAGGAGTTTTGTATTCTCACAACTAATACTAATACTTATTCAAAAAATCTCAATATATGAATTGCAAGAGCGGGAACAAGGCTGTAAAATGAAATTATGTCATATGTTACATAGGAATGGTCAAGGGCCATCATTGTCGGACGATTCCTTTGAAGAATTCCTAGATATGGATAGGGTTGCAATTTGAGTCCTTATTTAGGTACACATGATATATTTTCTAAAAAAATGTTAGTAAATTGGGTGAAGGCAATGGCATTGTAGGTGAGAACCTTTTTGATAATTACCCGTTCGAAACGAGGAGACAAATATGGCAATAGATTTGTCAAGATTGGTGTGAGAGGGACAAAGCCTACAAAAAAATTATTTCGACACCCAAGGATGAGCAAACAACTGAGATGGGGACATCAAATGCAAAGGAGAACACTAGACGAAAGCCTAAGAGCACAAATCTAATGGGAATAGAATATTACAAGGGTACGTGGAGTCTTGCGGTGATATGCAATAAACAATCTCTGGCTTGGAAATTTTCAATGTTATGCCTTAGCAGTGGGGATAGCCAGTCAAGAGATGAACATCAAGGAGAAAATGAGTAAATGTCACGTTAAATTGAAACATATCTTAGATCATCTCAACTAGGATGATCAAAAAATATCGTCAAGTTTGTAATTTGAAGAAAGTTGGTTGATTCTCATACAAATGAGGAGTACCAGGTTAATTATTCTAACATGCAGGAATTGTGGTCGAGATTCAAAAACATGTTAAGGTACTTGGACGAGACCTGGTTGGATTCATACCAAGAGCAGTTTGTCAGAGTATGGACCTAGAAGATCTTACACTTTGGAACGGAGATGACAAATCATGTCGAGACTTTCATTAAGTTATGAAATCCTATCTCATGATAGCTTCAGGTGCATTTGACACTACTTGGCCGAATCTGCATTCTATGATTGATGCTCAAATTGTAGAGATCAAGGGCACACTGGACCAATGTCAATTTGTCGACAAGTACAGTATCCGTTTACATCTCTTTTTGGCTCCCTTGTGCCATAGAGTATCGCACAAGGCCCTGCAACTCATTTTAAATGAGTGAGATCATGTCAAAAAGATATGGCATAACATCACACTTTGTCAGTGTTGGATGGGGTATAGTCATGAACTTCCTTGTTCCTGGGAGATACTAACCCATATGATCACCGGATAGCCCATTCTGGTATATCATTTGCACCATTTTGAAGTGCCCCGGACTTCACGATGCTTACCTCATAGTATTTTAATCATACTTCCCCGCAACTTTATGACGATCAACATGCAATTTGTGATTTTATGAAGTTGATGATGGAGAGGGATCAGGAACAACGATGAAATTTTGTGATACAGATAAGTTATATGCTATTTCCTTAATACAATGGTCTGCAAGAGCTGACCGCGTTAGTGACAAAGGTTGACCAAAGAAGGACTCAACCAAGAGAGATAAGTCACATTGGGAATACACATAGGTCTCTCACAGCGCGTTCAAGCACTCTTCTAGTAGTAGTAGTTCATCAATCCAATCTAGAGGGTGCAATGGTTCTAGAGGACAGGACTCCTGGTCGTTCGGTCGTGGTTGTGGTTCCTATATAGGTGCTTTTGGATGTGGAGACTCGGGAATCGTCATGTTCCCTTAGGGAAACCAATTTGCTTCCTTCGTTGTACCTTTCATACCTGACTGGATTGACATTAGGGCGGGACGAAAATTGCGAAAGTCAAGATACATGGTTCTAAATTCAACAAGAGCTATGGTGAGAGTTTCACTGTCGACCCTGATTGTATAATGGTATCATAAGGGGCATGGCCAGTATCATGGCACTATTACACTAACTTGAGCATTAGGATATTCACAGACCTACCCTAAGTGACTAGTGGCTGACAATGCCGGACCTGTGTTAGGTGATTACGACCATGTATAACACGTCTTTTTTTGTTTATCCTGATCACAGTTGTGGACTTAACTCCCATTCGACTCACTGTCTAACCGTGCAGATACCATCATGGTGATAGGTCTACTTCAAAGTGCTGACCATTTTGTAGCGGTAAAAGTAATAGAATTATTAAGCACTCAATATCATTTTTAAGTTCCCTATATGCTATTAACCATTCATTTAACTGTGCAATTTTAGATGAACGATGATTTTTCAATGCCAAACGTGCATCCATCTTGGATTCACTACAGATGAGCTCAGTTGCCAAATGAGATGCTCTGTTAGAAGGTAGAATTGCACGTTGGCAGACACTTGCAGCAACATGATTTACTTTGTCATGTAATTTAAGTGTCCCATGGTTTGAATTTAACAGTTATGTATCTGTTCATTCTTCAATATATTTTGTTTAATTTTGTTGGATCTAACTTGCTTGAACATCTTTTTTAATTGAAAAGAAAACACTTTCGCAAAATTATTGAACATAATTTTTCATGATTACATATATCCTGGAAATAAAAATTGAATTAAAAAGCATGAAGAATAACAACTGAAAAAAGCTTATAACATCTTATAGAACAAAAAGTGCAACAGTACAAAATATTAAATATAAGAATAAGCTAAGCCTGACATCGTTGCATCAACAGGCGATCTCGCGCACCTCCACTATAAAAGTATCTTTCTGCTCTTGTGTCATATGAGATGGGTTATCCTTAAGCTAGAGCAGACAATGCATTATATCCCACCTCTGTAAAACAAGTCACATTTTAAGAAGTAATGTCGTATTCAACACTGGCAAGTAGACAAATAAGCAAAAAACGATACTCACCATTGCTTCCATGAGAGGTGCATACCCTGGTCAGTATTCGTCTTTCGGGAGAAGGTTAGAATTCTAGATCCTCATATGCCACTCCATGTAATTTGGCATATACGCTAATAGAGGCACCACAACACATCCAAGTTGTAGTGCTCTAAGGATATGTGAGTGTGGCTATTCCCAATACTCATCCAAACTTACGTACCTTGTGATATACTTCTTGTTTTTACTTCATCTGAAGTCCTCACGAGGTAGAATAGGATTTTTGTAAATGATGTTGTATATGACCTGTTAGCCCTAAGGGCAAATCATGTAGGTTTGATTAGTTTTGATTAATGACAAACATTGATAAGGACTAATATGCTTGTATGTTGTGTGATAGGATTTTTGGATTGAGAAGGAAGCAAGTCTCATTGCCTTGGAGCTAGCAATGTAAGAACAACTCAAATATGCCAAAGTGATTGAAGATTGAAGAGTTCGTTCAAGATGAATGAAGGCTTTGAAGATATGAAGTGTAGCTTACATGTGGTTAATAGGTAAACTTGATAAACCCAACACTCTTAAGCCTTGGAATCTATGAGTTGCAATTGAGAGCACAAAACTTTATTTAAATGGTTTCAATGGTTTTGAACTTACCTAAATTATCAAGTTTTCATAAATGGTTTCTGCACTTAAAAGGTCTTTAATGACTTATCTTTGAGGTTAGAATGTTTTCCAACTTGTTTGAATTGATTTGAATATGTTTTGACAAAGTTTGAAAAGTTCAGACGCAAAGTTCGGACGCGTAAGGCAAAGTTTGGATGTCCGAACTTTCCCTACGCTGTTAAATGTAACTACGGTTAGTGAACAGTAACACTGTTCAATGAACAGTATATGAACAGTGCCGACTATTTTTCAGAGAAGTTCGGGCGCTAAGTTCGAACGTCCGAACTTTGAACAGTACCAGTGAACAATAACACTGTTCACGTGAACAGTATTTTTCAAAAAAGTTCGGATGTCCGAACTTCTAAAAAACTAGCCGTTACTAGCCGTTTTATGGCCGTTTAAATTAATTTTCAAAATCTATAAAAGTCATAAACTTCAGATTTTTTATAAACTTTTGAACTTAGGAAATTCCTCAAGCTCTAACTTGTTTTACATCAAAATTATTTGAAAAGCTCTAAAATTGCATTGTGCTCAAAGGTTAACATTTAAGATTCCAAAGGCAAGAAGTGAAGTGGTGCTAGCAATTGTATTCATCCACCAAGAAGTGTTGGTAACATCCATTCTTCATTTTATTCTATTTTCTACTTGCTCAATACAAGTTTATCTTGTGACTTAAAATCTTTTTGGAAAGGGTGAGCCGTAGACTAGATTAATCAAGGTTGTAGTGTAAAACCCGTGTGTGGGTGAGCCTTGGATTAGATTGGTGTTTAGGTTGTCTTTAGATATAAAATCCTTGTAAAAGGGTGAGCCTTGTTTGTAGGATTGCAAAGGAGGTTGTTGGTGTAAAATCCTTATTAGGTGAGCCTCTTGTGTAATTGCCTAAATTGATCATATAGTGAGTTGGTTGAAATCCTTGAGTGTGAACTCAAGGTAGTGGATGTAGATCTTGGAGAGATCGAACCACTATAAATCGTGTGTTCATTTATTTATAACTTTACTTATTTACATACTTGTGTTATTATTATTTGTTCTTAGTTGATTGATTGATTGATTGTGGTTTTATTGTTTGATCATCTTGTCTCAACCATTAAATCACATATAAACTTAGAGTTTGTGAATTTGAAGAAGAGCTTTTATTAAGGTAAAGGATTTGGAAAATATGAAAAGATTTTGATAATTAGCCAAAGACCTAATTCACCTCCATCCCCTCTTAGGTCTTTCATAACCGAATTACCGCAAGACCTGATTCGGCATGAATGGTCCACAATGTCATAGAAGAACAGATAACTGTGGAATGTTGAGATCCAGTATCGGCAAGTGGATCAAGGCCATACAGAATCCAACAAACCTACGATATAACATGTGTTGCAAAAAAGACAAAACAGGTATCATAAAAAATGATTTAAATGGTAAAACAATTGCTTACCTCTCTTCCAGACATGTCATTCAACTACAATTGTATAGTGTGTTGGTCTTAAAACTTCCTCGAAACAGATCCCCTATGCATGAATCATTATGCGTGAGAAATAGATTCTCGTCATGATAAAGACTGCTAGGGAGCATGCACCGAGAAGTACAATTATATCCATATCTCAAAGAGCGTCGTGACTTTTCTCAACTGTCGATAATTAGCTGTCAACATAGTCCCTAGCTGACAATATAAGTACGCAATACAATTCGCTTCACAAGCATACTGATTGACGATGTCAAGATTAGCTAGAAGCAGCCAAAAGTGGAACAAAACTCAATCCTTACCCTTGTCAATAGAAAGAGTGGAGTCAAAAAAGTATGATCTTTTCGCAATAAGGATCCACTAGACACAGTCTCGTACAACGCAGTGACATATAATCATGCCCGTAACAGGGATCCCAAGAATGTATGACACACCATAAATAGTGCTAGTTATCTCGCTGATCAGCATGTAGAACGTGTTCGTATCTAAATGCAACTCTTAACAAACACAGATATCAACAGAGTGTTGACATGATTTTACATACATTGATGCAAGTGTTCAAACAGGAACCATTAACGATCTCCTCACTATAGCGTCTAACTCAGCCCACTTATCAAGAACATGCACCCTCTAGTAGACCCCAAGCACTGAACGATCCAGTATAATAGCACAATCTATTTACCTATCTTGTTTATACTGCATAATATAATGAAATGAATTATAAGTAATAACTCGTACATATATTTCTCCACTCCATATGCAACTAACTACGTGACCAGAAAATCAAGGAATGAGGGACCAGTCCTGAGGTCCACTAGAGGCTGGACCTATGAGATGTCGTTCATCATGCTTGCCTTAATGCCCAGTTCTTCTGCGGCTAGTAGCTTGTGTATTCAAGATTGTATTTGAATCCCAACTCGTAACATCAGTGTGAACAAGACCAATGTGTTCACGACAAACGGCAAGAATCTACATAGGTAGGGTTGCTGCATGAGTATCGGATCACCCCACCTGCAATTGAGTCACAGCCACTCGGGGGTGACTAAACTCACTAACTCCTCATGAGAGAGGACCCAATGTCATTACCAACCAAGAAGAACCTCCAATGCCAAAGACTGAATGAGCCAAGCTCACCACCCCCGCAGTAATACACTGCAGTAATCCTTGTCGAGGTCCACTAGAAGAAGACAACAAGATGGTAACTCCTCTAGGCTCAGGCTTTATAGAGGGCTCGACCTCAAGCTCGTCTTCTTGCTCCTCCCTATGTATATCCTCTGCGAGATCATCACCACGTCTCCCAAATATTCTGCATCTGATTCGAAAACATTAGTCCCATCCTCATAGTCCTTAGGAAATTGAACAGGCGTCACAGGGACTAGAGGTAGATAGAAGTACGATGAACTAGGTTCGTTTGCGTGACTGCTCATGACTCCCAGCACATACAGTGTGGGATATGAAAAATAATATGGTACAAATAGTGGAGTCAATATAGTCGGAGGCCAAGGTTATGTAGATATGTTGGATATGGGGGGAAAATACCAGGCATCCATGGCATAGGGAATCTGAACGGTGGTATCTCGGCAACCATTGAAACAAGAATGTCACTCATGCTATGCCGAGCTGCGATAGCCATCTGTGAAGCTCATTGCCTATTAGAGGTAGTAATCGGATGTCATCATTGCTAGTTATGACTACGATCTGCTACCGGTTCCAAATCATGTTCCAAATCTCGCCTCCTCCTAAAAGGTTCAGTCATCTACAGTATACAAAAAACTTCTTTAAGTTTTCTTTCATTTAAAATAGGATTGTACATTCAAACTACTAAAGTCAGAAAATTTATCTTTACTTAATAAATAAACCGCTAAACTACTAAAATGAAAATAAATAATTAATAGAGAAAATTTTTTAAAAATAGGGACTAGATCTAAACTTATCGTCAAGAATAAAACATTCTTAGAAATAATTAAACATTAATCTATTTAATTTACAGTCTAATACAAAATTATCTATTTAAAATTTAGTATGTTTAAAAAAAATTTAAAGATATTCAAGTCCTCCTAACTCCAACAATACATGTTATCAATTCTATTTATTTAAAAATTAAATATACTAAACCAATTCTTAGGGCATAAATAACTAAACTACTTTGATACAATACGAAGCAAAATAATAAGTAAAAGTACTTAATAAACTAGGGTGTTGCAAATTAAAGTATAGTAGAAAATTTTGATACATACATATATATATATATATATATATATATATAAATTCTTAATGATATAATTATGTACATTGCAAGTAAACTAATTGCAATTAATCATAGTGCTGAATTAAGAAACAAAGTTGAACACATAAATTTATTACTTAAAAAAATTAAAACACAAATTTGAAAAAAAAAATGGTGGCAGAAGTCACTGGGTATTTCCATGGCCACATGGCACTCTGGCCATGGAAGTTTGGGACTTCCGCCACCAATGGCATAAGTAACCAACAAGTTTCGCCATTAGTGGTGGAATTCCAAGGTTACTTCTGTTGTCGCTGACAAAAGTTGACAATGTGTAGGCCACTTAGCGGTGGAACTCACACATGCCAAATAATTTTAAAGTCGATTTTTAAGATGTTTGTATGTAGAAAGATGCATAAATTGATATAATTTGAGAAGCTAACCTTACTTCTTACAAATACGAAGTAATTTTTCATAAATCCAAATTTTAATTTTTGAAATATTTAAGATTATTTATAGAAATCTAAAGAATAAAGAGTGAAAAATAAATTTTTTGACTGTATATAATAATATTTTTTAAAAATTGTATACAGTAGTGCCCCTAAAAAATGATGAATTGACAATTCTTCCCTAGTGGTAGTAGACCCTAAGGCCTAGTTTGGACTTCAAGAGACGAGAAAAAAGAGGAGAAATCTTAAGTTATGAGAGAAGAGAAAAGAAAAGAAGATGAGATAATTTACTTCAAATGTTATTGAGAGCTTTGGAGAGAGAAAAAAGAAATTTTTTGTTTATTTGAGAGTTTGGAAAGAAGTGAAAAGAAATGTTATAGAAAGATATTTTTTTCAAAAAATATTCTTGTAGGCTCACATGTTATTTTAGGACATGATGTTCATTAAAAATTTTAAGCCCAATTGTTTATGGGCAACATGAGCAATTTCAAGTTTTTACTTAAAAATATTTCTCATCCATCTCTTTCTTCCCAACTTTGGGAGGAAAGTTCTTGGAAGAAAATGGCTAACATAGGTAGGGATTTACCCTTCACAGTTCTCTCCAAATCTTTCCATCCAAACTAGGTGCAAGAGTGATTTGACAAATGATTTTGAGTGATGGTAAAAATAATGACTTAAGAATATTTCTTAATTATAGTCATACATCTATTTTTCTTACAATAAAAAAGTCAATCCCTTGTCCTATAATGGAATCGCTAAAGTTCACACGTTAGTTTATTTGCATTTTATTTGAAAGGTAAATCCATTAAATCATACCCATTTCTTTCCAAAGTCGGTGCACATGAGCAACACAGGTACTCTCACATCCTAATTGAACCACAAACCCAATCTTCACTGCTAAAGAACAAAATAAACACTCATTAGAAACGAGGAAGTAAAAGATTATAGTATTTGCCCATGCTGCACTATGTCGACTTGCTTCTCTCGTTTTTGCTGCAAGTGTCGAGTCCGCTCTTTCTTCTCTACAATTTCCTCTTGCAGAAAAGCTAAAAGCAAACCATTTTTCAGGTGAGCCCTTCTACAATCCTCTGGTTTTTGGATTTATTTATTTTTTGTTATAAAACAGAAATGCGGTGACAATTTGGACAGTTTGGAAAGTCAACAACAGAGCAATAATAGTCAACAACAATGCAGTGTTAGTTAATTAGTTTTGGTTTAGTCAAACCCGATTCACCAGGAACCGACTCTACTAATTATTGTTGTATATAAACTTCTTCTGTGTTTTGTATCTTTGTACAGAGAAATGAAAGAAACTTCCAGACTTCATTTTCTTCATGATATCAGAGCAGAAGCTTCTGTTTGCAAATTGTTTTCATTGTTCTTTCCTTCGATCCTCATTGTTCTGAGAATTATTAACCTGCGTGTTTTCTATTTGAAGTTTGTTTGCCTCTAATTGTTCTGTTGACTACTTCGTAGCTCATTGATTCAACAATGGCAAATCATGAATTGCCTCCTTCTAATCCTTTTCATCTTGCTTCAAATGAAAATCCTTCATTAGTTCTTGTTTCACCAGAACTTGATGAATTGAATTATCATGCTTGGAGTCGCATCATGAAAATTGCGCTTATTTCGAAGAACAAACTCGGCTTTGTTGATGGCACAATTGTGGCTCCAGCTAGGGATGCGGCACAAGCAAGCTAATAGCATGGTGCTATAGTGGATTACCAGAGTTGTTTCTCCTACAATCAGGCAGAGCATTTTGTAGATGGATTCGGCTTGTGAGGTTTGGTAGGATTTACGTGATAGATATTCAGATGAAAATTCTTATCATCTCTTTGATCTCATTGAGGAAATTCACGCATTGAAGCAAGCTAACAAATCTGTGAATGAATATTTTGCTCAGTTGAAGGTGTTATGGGGAGAAATGCTTGTACTTAGACCAATTCCTAATTGCCCTTGCGTACCAGCTTGTAGTTGTGGTGCTTTTAAAACTGTGAGAGAATATTGTGATGCTGATTATGTGATACGATTTCTGAAAGTCTTGAATTCATCATTTGATATTGTTAAGTCACAAGTGTTGATGCAAAGCAGTAAGCACTCCAATGGATTCCAGCATCAAGTTATCTCATGCAGATTCTCCACCTTTGTTAGACAATACAACTTATAGAAGCATTGTTGGTAAACTGCTTTACCTCACACTTACTCGACCTAATATTTCTTTTGCTACTCAACAACTCAGTCAATTTCTTGATGCACCTACACGACAACACTTAAATGCAGTTCATAGGGTGTTGAGGTACTTGAAGGGGACAGTTGGTCAAGGATTGTTCTTTCTAGCAACTAATGAATTAACGCTTCAGGATTTTTCAGATTCCGACTGGGCAGGTTGTGAAGAAACAAGAAGATCAATTAATGGATATTGTGTTTTCTTAGGTAAGGCTTTGATTTCTTGGAAGAGTAAGAAGCAGTCTACTGTCTCTAGAAGTTCAGCAGAAGCTAAGTATACAGCAATGGCAGTTACAAGCTATGAACTGCAATGGATTACATCTCGTATGCAGGAGTTGGGTTTACATTTGTATCATCCAATCCCTCTATTTTGTGATAATCAGGCCGCCCTTTACATTGTAGAAAATCATGTGTTTCATGAGCGCACAAAACACATTGAGATTGATTGTCATTTCATTAGAGAAAAATATCAATTTGGTTTGCTTAAGCCATTGCCTATTTCATCCAGTTTACAGTTAGCAGATTTGTTGACCAAGACGTTATCTGCTCCTCACTTTTATCAACTATTGTCCACTTATGGAGTTCAGAACATTTTCACCAAGCTGCACATGCAGGGAGGTGTTACAAAACAGAAATGCAATGACAGTTTGAACAGTTTGGAGAGTCAACAACAGAACAATAATAGTCAACAACAATGCAGTGTTAGTTAATTAGTTTTGGTTTAGTCAAACCTGGTTTTGGTTAGTTAGTTAATTTGGTTTGATCAAACCCGGTTCACTAGCACCGACTCTACTAATTATTGTTGTATATAAATTTCTTCTGTGTTTTGTATTTTTGTACAGAGAAATGAAAGAAACTTCCAGACTTCATTTTCTTCATTTTTTAACTAGGGATTAGATTTTGATTTTGTTTTTTTGCAGTTTCTTTGTAGAGCAAAACGTGATTGTAGCGGCTGATATTGATCTTTATAACAAGAAAAGGATTCTGGGTTTTTTCTTTTCTAATGCTGTAACAAAATTTCCGCAAATGCATGCGAGAGCAATTGGTTGTCTGAAAGAGAAGATTCTTTTGACGTCATTTGTCGTCTAAGAAATAAGGGGAAAATTTTGTGCTGCTTATTCGACAGCAATTTTTTTTTCTTTTTTCCTTTTTTTTTTGCAACATGAGATTTTGTGCAACGTTGTCAAGGGGAATTGGGGTTCAAATGAGTATTTATCTTGTTCATTAAGGTTGATATTGAATTTGGGTCTCAATTTGGATTTTAAAATACATGTGATATTCATTTACATTGACTTTGGAGAGAATTAATTATTATTTAATAAATTTACCCTTTAAATTAAATATAAATAAGTTTAAGTGTGAACTTCAATTAGATTTTGTCAGGCCACAAGAATCTTTTTTGTTAAAAAAATAAATATAGTACTAAAATTATATAAATTAAAAATTATTTAAAATTAAAAATAATTAACGGATTATTTTTTCAATACTAACTCTTATCAAGGAGAATTTTGCGGTTCAAAGTCGGAAAAATTTTGCCGTTTTATTTATTCCTTTTTATTATTATTATTATTATTTTGAATAGCGGTTGAGACACATGCTTTGCCTGAATATTGAAGACAAACAAGCCAATTAGAAAGCGCCATGGAATTCGTTCACAAGGAATCAACGGTATCTTCGGGCAAAAAGATGAGGACGAATTTGCGTCGGTTATTGAACGGAACCTCGAATGGCCCAAACGGAACCTCGATGGGGCAAAATCTCAGGGTCCGTTTAGTACTAGTTTTATTATGAAAACTAATATAAACTTTTTATTTTTAAATTTTTATTTATTTATAAAAGATTTTTTTTTATAAGATGAGATTGTTGTTTGTAACATATTAATTTATTGACTGTAATGCAGTTATATTTTATCTTATTTTTATTTTTTCACTAAAATCTAAAACTCTCTTTACTATCTCTCTAAAATGTAAATAAATTTTTTATAATTGAGAATTTTTGAAGATAAGTTGAAGTAATGTGTGATGAAATACAGTCAAATACTGGAGATTCAAAGCTAAAAATATATTTTTGACCTTTTAAATTAAAATTTTTACATTTTTTGTAATTCTGAGAAGAATTTAAAAAGCTACCATAATGATCCCCACCCACTACGGCGAGAACTATCAAACAAGTCCGCGCAACCTCCGGTGGGATCAGGGAAAGAAATCCCGTGCCCGCACGGGCGTAGCTCAGCTGGCCAGCAGTGGCAAATTGGGTACCAGGGGCTCAGGGTCGAGACCTGGCAGCCGCAGTGTGGGATTTTCCTGCCTCCAATGTGGGGTGGAGGTCCTTGTGGGCACCAGGCACTGACCCTCCTGCTGACTGGATGGCTGAGTCACCGTGATTTACTCCCTCACAACTGGTCGGGCCTGGGTGTGGAGGCCCTGTGGGCGAGGGTCTTCGCCTTTTGGGTACCAGGGAAAGAAACCCCGCTAGTGACAGTACCCGCCTGCCTGGGATGGTACCTTTAATTATTTTTTGTATTTTTTTATTATTTCAATTCTTTTGTGTTTCAATCTTCAAATTTTCTTTTAAGAAAGTGATACTACTAATAAGTGCATCATTTTCAATTATACCCTAATATATACATGTTTCACGCAAAGTAAATATTATTAGTTCCATTTGTTAATGCTATGTTGGGGTTGTATTAATAAAATGTTAATGTTAATGCATTTTAGGTTGATGTTATGTTAATATTAATGTTAATTTTAATGTTAATTTTGTTTATTAATGATGCACTAATTATTTTAATTAAAGTGTTAATAAATACTTTAATGTTAATCATGGTGGATAACTAAATAGCTTGCTAGTCATACATATGTTTCTAATATATTCAAATAGTAGGTAAGTATATAAATTTAGGTTCCATTTGAGTCAAGAGAGTTTTTAATAATTGCCTGAACAAAGATGAAGGATGGAGGTCTACGTCCCTTTACTTGGCTAACTTACTAGTGAAGGGGTAAGAAAAGAGTGTACCTTAAAGATATTTCGAATGAGACACATGGCAAGTCTAGAAAGCCAATTGGGAGAAAACTGTGGTTACCCATTTCGAATAAAAGCACTCAATTGCGTTCAGGTTCACAGGCATTGAAGGTATATGATAGCAAGCACAACCACGAGTTGGAGAATATCTTAAGGGGCACGCATTATTGTTGAGGATATCCGAGCAAGAGTTGTGCATCACGAAACAATTGAAGAGATATCACGTTTAATCGAAGCAGATTATGCATCATCTGAGACGAGAGGTTCCTTACACTAATGTAAAGTGCGTATTCTTAAATACAATTTGCACTGCTTAATTAATGGTTAAAATAGTATAACTTATAATTAATTTATATTTATATATATAATTAATGTAATTCATTTTTAGTTTATATTTAAATTATATTTGTATAAAATTATTTTTAATCTACATTTGAATTAAATTATTTGTACATTTGCATTAAACATAGTTATATTTATGATATAATCCATGTGTAGATAATACATTACTACATATAAAGAAAAAATATTGAGAAATTGAGATTTAGAATGATAGAAATGAATTATTAAAATTTTGATTTATTACTACTTAATGCATTAAAATGAAAATTAAAATATCTATGTTTAACTATATTTCAGAATATTAAAATTTATTTTATATTTAAATTTTATCAATGTATTATTTTTAATTTATGTTTGATTATAAGTAAACTTAAATTTAAATTATGTTTAAATTATTAATATATTTAAATTTTATTTATATTTATAACAACCATGATTTTCTTTTTATAGTAGTGGCTGGCTTCAATTAGAACTTTAAATTATATTTATATATGCACCTGGACTTATCCATGCATGGTAAAAAAATGCTTACAACGCAAAACAAGTGGAAGGATGGAAGGTAGAATAATAATTTAACAACTGTTGAAGTTATTCACATAGAAGACTATGTTCATTGGCTGAGGTAGGAAGAGGATTTCGACATAATTAGTGATTGTGTCTTCTCGTATCTATTATCCTATTAGTTACTTTGCACATGGTCGTATATTAGTGTCATATATATGACTTACAAGACTAATGAATACAGATTGAAAATTTTTTTAACTTATTTGTATGTCATCACTACCACTCAATTTGTATATTATATATTTAATAATCGGAAATATTCTTTTGCCAAGTATAACTTGCCTTTCTTACAAGTCGTAGGTGTGACTCCTACATGTAAGAATTTTGTGGTGGCGTCAGCCTGGATAAAGTTCGAGGCAACCTCGTTCTACATATGGGTTGTTGAGTGCGTTCGATATATTTTTTATGATTATACCCTTCCAAATGCCATTATAACTCATTAGGAGATCGCTCTTAAACAAGCTATTGATTGGGAGGCAACACCTCACACTTATTGATTAACACTATCGAGATCTCGTATAACAGGCCAAAAGTGGTGTGGCAAGCGATCCCCAGACTTATCTACCAAAAGACTACCACCAAGTATATACACGAGAAACGATCGAATAGTATCAACAACAATAGTGTCTGGATCTTGTGTCGCCTCCCGAATCTTTGCAAATTTAAGCACTCCCTTGTCAACCATCTTCGTGACATTCTCAAGGTAAAGCCTAGTATCATTTGATATCATTCTCAACAGATCTGATTGGCGAACATCCTGCACAATGGACTTACCTGTAACAAGAACTCAAAGAATGTAGTAAACGTCGTGTAGTGTAATCATCATCTCTTTGAATGGCATGTGAAATGTATTAGCATCTAGCTACTATCTCTCAACAAATGCCAATAGTAGTAGCATGTTCAAGTACTTGATCAGTCCACTACACAAATGTATCAAGCTCGTGCTCCTCACAAGATAAGCGATGATAACATATGATGGCTTTCTCCACCTGTCTAGAATAGAAGCTTGGGTGCGGCACATCAGCATATCTCGCTCGTAATAAAACAAAGTCATAAATGTTACTGAATTCTAGAAAAAGAAAACGAAGGGAAGGACGCAAAGCAACCGTAAATTACCTAGCCCTATCATATTGCTCTTGCAATGTGGCCTAAGTATAAAGGAATAAGACCTGGATCTTTAGGACCCTCAGGTGCAGGCCCATTAAGTCACCAATCACGACTCGAGGCTTCTTGATGGCCTTACGTGTGGTGGTAGTGACGTCGGGAGCTAACTGTGATTGTCGCAGGAGAGATATGTGTATTGTCGTCTCTGATGCACATTGTGACACTGACAGACGAGACTCATGAATGGGAGGGACAACACTAGGTTTCTAACGAGACCATGAACATGTGTCGGTCATTCGAGCAAGGCCCTCTGTCCATAACCCCGATCAAGTCTCTGATCTTACAAGGCTCTATATTCCCCGAGCAACTCGCTGAAATAGACTGCGACCCGAATGACCAGAAGATGGATGTGCAGTGAGCTCATGAGTCACCATATCAATGTCATTAGGGGTTGACGACTAAATCTCATCACCTTTACTGGGATACTCGTCATCATCAATCCAATCCTCTTCCTTCTCCCCCTCTTCTTCCTCGTCCTCGTCCTCGTCCTCGTCAATCTCATCCTTGTCAAAATGGTCATCAGCAAGTGTCATGAAGTAGTACTGCTGGTGTGGGGTGAGAAAATTTGACATAGACGGTATAGGCAAAGAGTTACCAGCTCAAATGGGACAATGTGTACTACTTGCCGAAAACACTATCTTGTAGGTAGCAAATCAATATATGCTAAGTAAAAAGCTTTGTGAGCAGCTGGAATGCTACTAGTTGGTACCATTAGATGTGTGAGCATAGGCATCTGTGACATTATAACTGGAATTGACGTGGCCAATAAATGAAAATGTACCTCATGATAAAATTTAGGAACATTAGGATTCAAACTAACCCCTGCAACCTCATGGCTAGGCTCGCCTCTATGACTGGTTAGTGTTCTAGACGAGGCTGTAATAAGATGTTGACTGCTTAGCCAAGTACTGCAATCTGCTACTGGCACTAAATTTTGATCTGAGCACCTAAATTGTCTCTGGTTTGCCATCTATAGTCCATTTATCAAGTTAAGTGATTGTTGAAACTAATAATAATATAAATAATGCTATTAATAATACAATTAATAATCATATATAATATATTTAATTATCATCAATGATAAAAATAAAATAATTATAGTAACAATAATATTAATAATAATATAATTCTTCATCATTAATAATGAAAATAATAAAAAATAATAACATGAATAATAGACCTATCAATCGGGATGAGTGAGTCGGGCTTTACCAAGCCCGAGCTCGGCCCGATTGACATCGGGCTGGGAGAATGTGAGCTCGGGCTAACCCGATTTTTAAAATTTTTGTATATAATAATAATATTTTTTAATAATATAATAATAATATTATTATTATATAAAATATATATATACATATAAATAAATATTATATTTTCTATATATTTTTACAGGCCGGACTGAAATCGGGCTAAACTTACCTCAGCCCGAGTTCGTCCCGAATATTATTCGGGCTAATCTTTTCAGCCCGAGCTCGTAAATTAAGCTGGTCGAACGGGTCGGATCGGGCTAATCTTTTCAGCCAGAGCTCGTAAATTAAGCAGGTAGAACAGGTCGGGTTCAGGCCAGCCCAGCCCAATTGAGATTCCTAATGAATAATAATAATAATAATAATAATAATAATAAGTATATAATAATAACAACATTAATAAATAATTATAATAATACTTAAATTTATAATTATAATTACAACAATAAAATTTAAATAATAATAATACTACACTAATAATAATAACAACAAAGTAATAATAAATATAATTAAAATAATATTAAAAATAATTTAAGATTAAATAAATAAAAATACAAAAATATTCCCCAAAAATTTTGTTAAAAAGGCCAAGCTCAAGCACCACAATCGAGGTAACGGGGGCTACAAGGAGTAGCCCCCACCCAAATTTCAAAATATTGGATTAACCATTTCAATAACCGTTAAGGGCTGGGTCTTGCAACCCTTGACTGACCACTGGCGCTCCCTTCTCATTTTCTAACTCAAATTTCACCTATTTTAAATATTTTTTTGAAGAAAAATACTAGAATACATGATTAAGATTATAATACTAACATTTGTTCAATATAATTCGATGCCAATTTGAACAGATCTAAAAAAAAATTTTGAAAGCTAGATAAAGTTTAGGGAGAAGAGAGAGCGAATAATCATTTCCAATGAAATATAGCTGCGTTACAATAAGTAATTTATCGTGTTGCAATAAGAAAATGTGTACAAAATTTAAGATAGAAAATTTTAAACTTAAACTCTATTAAAATACACACTAAGGCTTTATCTGGTTCACAAAAGAGAAGGGGGGAGAGAGGGAATGGTAATATAGAGAAGTAATGGCATTTATTTCTGTTTTGTTTAGTGTATTTGGAAGGAAAGTAATACTTTTTCTTTTCTGGTTGGAGTAAAAAATATAAGGAAAAGAAATTATGTTATAATAATTTTATCATTTTACCAATTGCACATATTAATTATTCTTTTTAATTTTTATTCATATTATTTAATTTTTCATATTATTACATTCTTTTATTAATATGGTCATTTGTACTATATTTCTAATTATATGATGGCAAAAATTTTATTAAAAAATTTATTGGCACAAACAAGATGATTGTTACAACAATTAAAAACAAAATGAAAGTAAATGAAGGAATTTGCTAAAAATTCTAGAAGTATTTGGTCTTTAATTTACCCATAATACTTCTTAATCCCTCCACTTTTAGAAGAGTTAGTTTCATTAAAATACTTCATTCAAGAAGGAACGAGGTTACACAAATGGGTTAAAAACCAATGGTATCAAACAAAATACCGCATCCCAATTACCTTTGATGGGTAATCTACAATAGAAAATAACAAAAACAAACACACTTTGGTCTTCTTTTCAATATCTTTTTAGCTATTCTTGAACATTAGCAAGAAGAACCTTACTTCATAACCTTCTTTGAATAGTAAATTTGAGACGTATTAGTAGCATTGAAAATCGCCTAAGAAGGAAATGAAAAACCAAGGATGGCCCAGGTCAAATCTGGGTTTAAAAGAAACTCTGATAAGGAGGATGGCCCAGATCAAATGTAGAGATGCAAAGAATAAGAAAGAGAGAGGAAGAAAGGCAATTGAAGAAGGAGCGAGTCCAATTTTCTCTAATATTCACTTCCCTTCCCTATCGTTATCCAATTAAACAAGGTATTTCTTTAAATATCTCTCCACTTACTTTACTTCCTTATTTACTCCTTCCTTCCACTCCAGCCAAACATAATGTTATCTCAGGATGTGATTCAGAAACACTGAAGCTCACCTTCTCCTCTCTGAATTACTACCCTAGAACTTTCCAGTTTGGTCATGGGGCAGAGATGTCCTTTCCTCAGCACCTGCAAAATGCATACACGGCTATTTGATCAGCCTCCCTTTGAAATATCGTTCAAAGATTGAAGAAGCCATACCTCTTTCTCTCGCACTCTTCTTCATCTCCTGTTCTTCATTCTCTTCCTTCTCTATTGTCCAAACCCTTCCCTATGGTTGTGTTGCCAAAAACCCTTAGCCTCTACCGTCATGATCGGAACAGTTGAAACAACGGAGCATGTAAAGTCTATGTTCTTCTCCTCCTATGTGTTTTGATGTATGCCCAAACTTTCTGTCTTTGTCAACGATGGCTTTGTATAGAAAACTGAAGACACAATTAACTATTGCTTCCTATTGTTCCATGTGGGTGCACGTCTTGCACAGTTAGTTGGCTATGATGATTTAGAAAGCTTCTAATAAGTCCTTTGCTACATTAAAAGCAAGATTTGAAGCTGCAGAGATAGAATCCATGCAGACTAAAACAATAGGGGGCATGGATCCTGGAAACGGCATACACGATAATGGTAACTTCAGCGGGATGCTAAAGTTAAATGGAAACCAACCACACACTTTCCTTCTTCCCTAATGGAGCTTGGCTTTCCTCAACTGGCATGCTGAGCTTCCATTCTAGGACAGTAGCCAAAATTTTATCCCGTATCAAATTCGCGGGCAAACCTAGAATCCTGAAAAAAAAATCTTCCTCCTAGTTTTGTCAATAAAATCCAGTTTCATCCAAGCCATGTAGCACTCCTGCAGGACATGTCCGACCTTTCACTACATTAGAAGACATGCAAATAAACCATAACTACATCCATCGTGTTGCATAGGCACCCTTGGTATATCTCAGATAAAGCTCCCACAGTCAACATGTGCTCCACCCCATACCCACCACCAAGACATAAAATACCTCATTACGATCTCCCCTATGGGGGTGATGCACATCGTCAAAGACTTCATGGCAAGGCATACTGTTTAAGAAAAGGAACCTTCTTGTCCACAGGTCGATAGCAAAGAGGAAGAAATACTTCACTCGGAGGGTTGGGAAGAAGAATTGTTTCATTTCAATATATAAGAATAATTATTCAAATAAGAATACATAATTACTATGTGAATAATGAATAATTATTCTTTAGTGAATAATTCTAAATAACAACTAGCTACCAGATTGCACTCTAAGGGGATGAAGGGATTCTTTGGCATAAAATAGAGAAGTCATGGATAAGGCCCACGACTTCATACTCTATCTCGCTTGGACTTCTAACGATCCCCTCAACTGCTTCAGTTACTGCATTTGACTGCGCAGTAGGGACAAAAAGGCGTATGCATAATTTTTACAAACAATATGAAACAGTAATGCTAATAATTGTTCAGATACATATATGGAAAAAATACTCCAATTTTGCAAGGGAAATAGAATCGTTGCATCACGCCGATTGCCACTTATTCGTGGTTAATCAGATGCCCAAAGGCATCTATCGTAGAGTAATACATGTAACAGTTGGTCCTATTGACTTTCATTTCTATGCTCATAAGAGGATGGAGGATGGAGTCCATCGTCAAAGATAGTCAGAGCACTACATTGGAAAACAATTATTCAATGGCACAATGAATATTTAGGTTGTATACAATAACTGTTCACAGAACCACAAGTCAAGGATAAAGTCAAACATACTCTCTCCTATCCGGAGGATTTTCAAACAGGGCAAAGTCAATGAGTGTCTCTACATCAATTGTCAGCGTGTTATGGGTCACTAATAGAGGCAACAAAAGGCGATCCGAGCTTCGTGCTGGCCTTGACAATCTCTTCGATAGGTTCATCGACTCCATCTCGGTCTGTAGATTCCATCAGTCCGACAGGCTTAGCAAGTATGACTACATCATTCTTTTCATTTTGAAATGCGTCATTCTCAACAGCTATACATGAAACAAATTTCCTTAATGTTTAATGAATAAAAGAATAACCACAATTGATGAACAATTATTATATAACATGATGATAAATTATTCACCTTAAAGGATATTACCCATCTCCAGGGCGATCATACTCTCCTTTAGGAATGTTACCCTTCCCTCCATCTTGCGAGCCTCAACAATCCCTTGAGCAGCATCCCAACCCTCTTCCTCACATGCAGCAAAAGCGAAGTATGTTTTATTAACATAAAAATAATTACTTGAGTAAGTATATGTCGTCCGTAGAATAAGTATTCCTAGGGAATGAATAGTTATTCATATAAGAATGAACAATTATCTTCCACAATTACACACCTTTCACATATGCCCTTGCAATATCCACAACACCATATTCTTCATCAAGGGGCTATCTCAGTCTCAACCTCGATGCTTTCATTCCAAGCAGCTCCCTACTCTGCACTGTCCGACTTGCTACTCTTCTCTAGAGCCTCTTTATTTTCATTATTTTTAGGCGCTCTTGCACTCTGTTTCCTCTTAACATCGAACACCACACTATCGGCAGGTATATTTTTTAAGGAAAGGAAAATTCTTATCAGCAAGTCAATAACAAAGAGGAAGAAATGCTCTACTCGGAGGGTTTGAAAGAAGAACTGTTTTATGTCAATATATAAGAATGATTATTTAGACAAGAATATATAATTACCATATGAATAATGAATAATTACTTTTCAGTGAATAATTCTAAATATCAAACCCCCTACCAGATTGCACTCTGAGGGGATGAAGGGATTATCTGGCATAAAATAGAGATATCCATGGATAACGCCTACGACTTCTTACTCTACCTCTTCCATACTTCTAACTATCCTCTCAGCTACTTCAGTCACAGTATTTGATTGCGCGGTAGGGACAAAAACACGTATGCATAATTTTTGTAAACAAAAATGAAATAACAATACTAATATTGTTCAGATACTTATATTGAAAAAATGTTCCAATTTTGCAAGGGAAGCAAAATCGTCTTATCACGCCAGTTGCCACCTGTTTGTAGTTAATCAACGCCCAAAGGCAACCACCGTTGAGTAATATATGTAACAGTTGGGTCTGTTATCTTTCATTTATATTCTCGTAAGAGATTGGAGTCTATCGTCAAAGACAATCAAAGCACCACATTGGAAAATAGTTATTCAATGGCACAACGAATATTTAGCTTGTACACAATAATTGTTCGTAGAACCACAAACTAAGGACAAAGTCAAACTTACTCTCCTCTATCGGGGGATTTTTTAGCAGGGCAAAGTCAACGAGTGTCTCTTCATCCGTTGTCAATGAGTTTAGGTCACCAATAAAGACAACAAAGGGTGATCCAAACTTCGTGTTGGCCTTGATGATCCTTCTATACTTTATAGATCACCTTTGCCCAGCCGCAGTGTGCTCCTTTTCCTCTTTGATGGGTTCATCGACTCCATCTCGGTCTACAAATTCCATTGGTCCAACACACTTAGTAGGTATGACTGCATCATTCTCCTTATTTTAAACTACATCATGCTCAACAGCTATACATGAAACAAATTTTCTCACTATTTAATGAATAAACGCATAACCACAATTGATGAACAATTATTATATAATATGATGAACAATTAATATATAACATTATGAACAATTATTCACGATGTTACCCATCTCCAGGGCGATCATACTCTTCTTTAGGGATGTTACCTTTTCCCTTTTTCTTCGCCGCCTCACGAGTCTCAGCCATCCCTTGAGTAAGGTCCTACCCTTTTCCTCACCTACAGCTAAAACGAAGTATGGTTTATCAACATTCAAATAATTATTTGAATAATTATTTGTCTTCCGTAGAATAAGTATTCTTATGAGTGAACAATTATTCACATGAGAAAGAATAACTATCTTTCACAATTACACACATTTCACATGTGCCCTTGTGATATCCACAACACCATATTCGTAATTAAGGGGTTGTCTCGGCCTCAATTTAAATTGGGTCATCTCAACCTCGATGCTTTCATTCCAAACAGCTTCCTATTCTGTATTGTTCAGCTTGCTACTCTTCCCTGGTGTTGCTTCATTTTTATTATTTTTGGACACTTTTGCACTCCATTTCCTCTTAACACCGAGCACCACACCTATCGGCAAGGCCTCGACCTCAAAATCTTGCCGTCTCCGTTCTATCATTTCCAGCTTTCTCAAATACATTTGCTTTCCTCCAAGACCCTTTGAGAGTCAACAGCTGCTTCCCTAACCTCTATAGCCTCAACCCTTACCAAAGGCAATGAGGCACAAGCCTCTAATATCCTGCTCTGGTTCCACCAAGAACAAGGTAGCTCACCCTTTGCTGTTCTAGATGCATTATCAACACACTTCAATTGTGCATCGATAAATGTTCAAAATAATTATGCACAATATTTCCACAATTGTTCACAAGCACATAAATTATTACCTACTCTAAATAATTATGTAAACTCAGAATAATTGTTAGGACCAAATAAATGAATAATTGTTCAGACAGACCAAATGAAAGAATAATTTTTTTTAATAAATAATTGTTCATGATTTATAAAATAATTATTCTACATATTAATTAAGCTCATACTAGCAAAAGGTGTAGGTTTCCTTCTAGCCAAGTTCCTGGCTTCTTTTCATTCTTTTTTACAAAGGTGGCAGCTGCAACGTGTAGGAACAAAACAACATGTCTCGTACAGTTGTAACTCTTGACTGCTTCGAGATCTCCAAATACTTTGTATAATTTTTTAGGCAGACATTGTGGGAATTTTTGGGTACGAGCATGGTGTTGATGGTGTTGATGGCTAGTAGGATGTATAACTTGGCGAATGAATGATTGTCATCCCTAAAAGCATGCAGTTGATCCTCTATATCAATCATTGAAACTTAATTTTTAGATGAGGGTTCCAATCCTTGTTTCCTCTTGAAATAATATGCATGCCTGGATGCAGCCTTTCTACGATCTATATAAATGATTTAGTTTGCCCCTATTTGGCAGCTCGTACACTCTCCAAGCATCCTTCTCCTTTATCTTTACAGAGTGCTTGTCGTCAATCCTAAAGGCCTGACCTTTCCAGTCGTACTACCTTAAAAGTATGTACACGACATTGGTCCTTATGGATGACAACCGCAGCTTGGTTAGCTAATAGGAACAATTGTTTTGGCAGCTTCTCGAGCCATCATTTACATCGGTTAGGTGACCCGAAGTGACAACTAATAGGATACTATTATTAATGAGCATAAAATTTGAAATCTTTCCAATTTTTTCAACTTTCCTTTTTTTTTTTTACTTTCAAGATTGCCTCTGAACACTCCCAATCATAGGAATACCTACGGCTAGGTCGTCCACTGGTCCTGGCCCTATATTTTCCTATTAAAAATTTGTTAAATCTTCTCTTTTTCCCAATAAGTTTTTTCTCTCCCTTCCAACGTCATATTTATCTTCCATCTCTTCTTTATTTCTCTCATCT
This sequence comes from Rauvolfia tetraphylla, assembly GCA_030512225.1. Classification (NCBI taxonomy): domain Eukaryota; kingdom Viridiplantae; phylum Streptophyta; class Magnoliopsida; order Gentianales; family Apocynaceae; genus Rauvolfia; species Rauvolfia tetraphylla. The sequence goes on from JAJQKT010000053.1 coordinate 3,471,038, forward strand.
TCTTCAATATCTCATCTCTCTCTTTCGTCCTTTTTGTCTTCTTTCTTTCCCTCTTCAATTTTGTCTTCCCTTTGTGACTTTTTTTCCCTCTCTCCCTCTTCCTTCTCTTCTTTCTTTCATCCTCCCTTTTTCCCTTACAAGAAACAGAGGAACTTTGCGTGACACTGACATTCAATCCCATCTCACTACCACCTATTGGTAAAGGAAAAAATATTTTATCTAGTTTTTCTATTTTTATTACATTTAAATGGGATTTATCTTCTCATACTACTATAGTTTTGTCTTTTTCTAGTATTTTGTGTATTCAAACTTTTTATAGGTTACATTTTTAATTGATTTTTGATGTATTTCTATTTTATTGGTAGTTATTAAAAAAATTTATCTTATCTTTTGATAACATGCATTCAACTCTATTAATCATTGATGAGAAATAATACTTTAATTTTTTCAGCTAATCTATTCAATGGTTAATTTTGATGCTAAATTCCTTTTTTATTTCTTTTTGCAAGAAATGTCATCCTTCAATGTACAAGAAGGAAATTATGGTCAAGTAAGTTGTTTGGAAGATGATGATAATCGTGTGGTACAACCACATGAAGGAAAAGATGTCAATAATAACTATATCTTTGATATGGAAGCAAATATGTTAAGTATTGTAGTTCACGATGAATGTGAAGCATTTCGGGTATATTGTGACTATGCACACGCAAAGGGTTTCAACGTTCGTAAAGGTAAGCAATGGTACTTTGAAGGGACTACTCAACTTAGATCTAAGGTATTTTTTTTCTCAAAGGAAGGGTGGAAAGATGAAAAACATAAATTATCTAAAAAGATGCCTTTTCAAAATTATAGAGATGTTAGGACTGGGAGCCCAGCAATGATACAATTTTCATGTTCAAAAAATGGTGAATAGAGAGTGCATCATTTTGAAAAAGAGCATAATCATCCTATGGCTGACACGGATGAAAGACATTTGTTGAGGTCTGCCCGAAAAATTACGAGTGCGCGAGGCAGATGCATAGAATCCATGGTTAATTCTGGTTTTGGTGTTGTTGATAGTTACAAATATATTGAGAATCAATGTGGGGCTCGAGGAAAATTAAGTTTCACAATTAATGACTGTTATAGTTTATTAGACTTTTGAAAAAATCAAAAATTGAAGCTGGAGATGCCCAAACTGTTGTGAATTATTTCAAGGCTAAACATGAACAAGATCCTCTTTTCTATTAGGCCGTGCAATTGGATGAAAGTGGACAAATTGGTAATCTTTTCTGGAGAGATGGCAATTGTAGAATTGATTATGAGGCATTTGGTGACATTTTATCTTTTGATACCACTTATAGAACAAATAAGTATAACCTTATTTGTGCTCCATTTGTTGGGATTAATCATCATTGGAAAAATGTGATATTTGGATGTGCATTTCTTTCAAATGAAACTCCTGAAACATTGGAGTGGCTATTTCAGACATTCATGGATGCTATGAGTGGTAAAACACCAAAGACCATCTTTACAGATCAAGCACAGGCAATGTTCAAGCGAATTCAACAGGTTTTTACTAATACATGTCATCGCCTTTGCTAGTGGCACATTAATAGAAATGCTCCATCACATGTTACTGGTAATGCTCTTCAATTGTTTCGTAAATGTATGCGCCATATTGAGACAGAAGAAGAATTTGAAGAGACATGGCAAGAGTTATTGAATCTTCCTGACAATAGTGAGGCAGCAAAGGGTTGGCAATTAAATATCATGTATAATCTTCATCATAAATGGTCATGTGCTTTTAATAGAAACGTCTTTCATGCGCAGGTAAAAGCCACATCAAGGAGTGAGAGTACAAATCATGTCCTAAATGGTCTTGCCAATAGAACCACTTCACTCTATGACTTTATATTGAGTTTTGAAGAGATGGTGAAAAGATAGCGTAATAATGAAAGAGATGAAGATTTCAATTGTAAAAATGGTAAGTCTACTCCTGTGCATAAAAATTGTGAGATATTGCGACATGGTGAAAATTTGTATACTTTCAAGATTTATAAACTCTTTGAGTCTAAGTATTTAGAAGGTGTTTTATGCTCTTCATTGAAGAAGAACTTCAATTCGGTTCGATCATAAGGTATAAGATTGCCTTGAAAGGAAAAAATGAAAGAGATAGGATGGTGGAACTAAATATAGAAACTATGGATACTAAATGTAGTTGTTTTTACTTTGAATCTATGGAAGTTCTTTGTGCACACATTTTGAAGGTATTTCATCACAAAGGAATCAATTATATTCCTTCTCAATATATTCTTGAGCGTTGGACTGTTCATGCAAAGAAGATGTTGAATAGAATTAAAGATGATGGTGAAGTGGTAAGAAGAAATGGGGTTGAAACTAAGGCTGCAATAATATTTGTGAATCGTATGATAAGGCATGCTTATGATTTGGTTATGCACGGTAAGGACCATGCTGTTACAAGGAACATGTTAAGTAATGCGTTTGAAGTTCTATCAAACAATATTTATGAATATTTGAGTAATATGAACTTGAATAGGCAACCATCCATTAAAAATGTGAATAGTTCTGACTTTAAAAGTGATGTTAAAAATAATATGGTTCAAGTGCTTGATCCTCTTTATGTTAGACCAAAGGGAATATCAAATCGAAGAATCAAAAGTCATTGGGACAAGAAGAGAAAGGTTACAAAGACTACCAAGGCTCCAAGTATATTTTTTTCTCAACAAAAATTCATTATTCATGTGTTTTCGTAAATAGTTTTATAAAGTTCCTTTTTCCTTACAGGAAGAAAGAAAAGGAAACAAACAAAATCAAGTGAATTGCAAAAGTCATATGAGTCAAGAGAGCAAGGCATATACTATGAAACTTTCGTTTAGTACTTTTTTCTCCCTAAAGAATATTTAATATGTTTGTGATAAAATTAGGTTCATCAATATGTTATAGGAGCTTTATGAGATGTTAGTGGATCACAAACATCATTTACGAGCATCCTAAATACATTGAAAGTACTACTATTATGCATGTAGATTTCTTATTATTTTGATATTACAACTTATACAGGATTCATCTGGCCAGTTAGGGATTCATCTAAATGATTGTGTGCTTCAAGATATCATCTGTTGGGATAAGTTTCCAAGATCAAGGAAATCAAACACAAGTGCTACATCCTATTTTTCAATTTTTGATTTTTGGAGTATTGCATAGAGATTAAGGAAGCTAATTGTAAGTTTCACACACTAATTATTTATAATATATTTCACTAAATTCGTATATGATGATTTTAGTTTGGTGGACAAATGGTTATTATGAACAGTTACATTTATCCATGGTGTTTGATAAAGAATTCAAGTTTTGTTTTTCTCTAGGTCTTAAGCATTCATTACATTTTGTTCTTTTTCTCCATCTACCAAGTCATCAAAAAATTAGGTTAAACCATATCACGTAATTTATATAATGCATGGTTTGAGTACATGACATTGTCATTCCCCAAGATCAACATATTCTAGAACTTCTTTTCAAATATATATATATATATATATATATAGTGCACAAGAATCTATACAAATATCTGCATAAAAAATAAAACAAGGAATCCAATCTTCATACATTGAAAACTCCTACAAAAGTTCTGATGATGGTAATAATCACAATTTGGTATATATATAAGACAAAATTTATACTCTATATAAGTTTGCTTACATCAATGAATAATGGAAGAAATATGAAGTTAATAATTAATAAAACAATATTTATTGTTAAAAATATATTTCAAAAATATGCTAAAAAAGGCTTCTAAAAATATAAAATTAAATAATATATTTTTACATTTACCCAGTAACATTCTGTGTTGTCTTCCCTTGTTAACCATAATTTTTATTTTCTTTGAGTAAAAAGAATCAAACGATGAAAGAAAAAGTAAAAAGCTTTATCAATAAGAGAGAGAGCGGGGAGAGACAAAAGGAAGAGGGAGAGAGGGAAAAAAGTAAAAAAGGGGAAGACGAAATTGAAGAGGAAAAGAAAGAAGACAAAAATGATGAAAGAGAGAGATGAAATTTTGAAAGAGATTAGAAAAATAAAGAAAGATGGAAGATAAATATGATACATAAGCTCGGAGGGAGAGAAAAAATTTATTGATAAAAAAGAGAAGATTCAGTAAAATTTTAATAAAAAAATGTGGAGTCAGGACGGTAGACAGGCCTACCCAAGTTTTTCCCAATCTTGAGATCAAAGAGAGTCTGATCGAACGGCCATGCGTGCGTGCGTGCAAACACTATTGCATCTCAAGTTTGACCAGAAAAGCTTGCTTTCTTTTTTGTTCTCTTTTCTTGCTTTGTTTAAACTGCTATACATTTCATTATCCATCAACCTTGGATTTGAGTGACTTTTGAGTTGTACTTCCACAGCAGAAATCTCTGTAGAGTAGAATAGAATCCTACGAAGATCTTCATCCATGGCGAAGGTCGAAAATGGTGAACTTCATGTGCTATTTGTTCCATACTTCACTCCAAGCCATATGATTCCTCTAGTTGATGCAGCCAGGGTCTTTGCTGCCCATGGTGTCAAGGTCACCATCATCGCTACCCCAGCAAATGCTGCACTCTTCAAGCCCTCTGTAGATCGGGATATTGAATTAGGGCGGAAAATCTCCATTCAGACCATCCCGTTTCCTGCAGCTGCAGTGGGCTTGCCTGAGGGAGTCGAGAACTTCAATCTTGCAACTTCCATTGAAATGCTTTCCAAACTCATGAGAGCCGTTTTCATTCTCCAAAATCCGATGGAGAAACTGATTCTCGATATTAGTCCTCACTGCATCTTTTCCGACAGGTTACTGCCTTGGACTATCGATGTAGCCGAGAAATTGAAGATTCCGAGGTTGTCATTTCATGCTCTGAGTTTCTTTCATCACTGTTTGGGGCACAATTTGGAGATTTATGCACCTCACAAGAACGCAAAATCTGATTCCGGGAGCTTCTTGGTTCCTGATTTACCAGACAAGATTGAGCTGAAAAAGTCCCAGATCGAAGACTATGGTGCCAATGCTTTTGGAAAAGTGATGAACATGGTCAAAGAAGCCGAGCTTCGGAGCTATGCCGCTGTTCATGATACTGTTCTTGAGCTGGAACCTGCTTATGCTGAGTACTGCGAGAAGGTAAGAGGGAAAAAATCTTGGTCCATTGGCCCTCTTTTTCACTTCTCCAACAGAGAAAAATCAAATCTTGAAGCTGATAAGGCAAGTTGTTTAAATTGGTTAGATTCTCAAGAACACAACAAAGTTCTTTATATTTGCTTTGGGAGTTTGGTCAATTTCACAGATCCCCAACTAAAGGAGATTGCTTTAGCTCTAGAGGCCTCAAGCTGCCCATTTATTTGGGTTGTCAGAACCCAAAATGAACAAGAAAGCTGGTTTCCTGATGGCTTCGAGGAAAAAATGATCAAGAATGGCAAAGGTTTAATCATCAAAGGCTGGGCTCCTCAGCTGAAAATCTTGAACCACCCAGCAATCGGTGGTTTCATTAGTCACTGCGGCTGGAACTCGACTCTGGAAGCCATCACCGCCGGCGTTCCGATAATTAGTTGGCCGTTGTTCGCCGAGCAATTCTATAACGAGAAGTTCATTGAAGCGATGCAGCTCGGAATCCGAGTGGGCGCCGAGGTGAGAAACTTGATTCCGCAGATGCTCACGTCGCCATTGATAGGGAGCAAGCAGATTCAGGAAGCGATTCAGCGTTTGATGTGCGGCTCTGAAGAAAGCGTGCGAATAAGGGAGAAGGTTTCAAAAGCGGCTGCGATTTCAAAAAGGGCTGTTGAAGATGGCGGGTCATCTCATGAAAACGTCGTGGCTTTGATTGAGGAGATGAAGTCATTTGCATTTGGTAAGAAGAATTGAGACTTGAGAGTCGTTCGCAAATGTTTTCGGTGTTTTAATAAAGTTAGGACTTGATGGTTGTTGTTAGGAGAGATTTCCCTTCTTCGAACAATGGAAAAACTTGTCTTAAAAACAAATATGACGGTGATATGGATTGAATTCACAATTTTCAGGCAATTGCTTTGCGACTAATGCGCACAAATTTATGTTATAGAAGAAGTTTGATTTTTGGTAGAGAATGAAGAATTTCATTCATTCTCCATTATGCTAACCCTATTTGACATGATAGTTATTACTTCTTTTTGTTGTTTTTGAAGATGTGTAGGATCGAATTTGATTCGTCCGATCAAATTCGAATCAAATTTAATTATGTATGTGCAATTAAAATGTATTATCGTTACCGGACTCTTTTTGTTAGTTACTAATAATTCATTTGCAAATTTTTCTTTTCTTTTTGGGCATTTCTTGAGGGAAAAAGGAACTTTATAAACCAGAAATATTACTACAATCATTTTTAAATTATATATTTTATTCGAGATTTGATTCGACTAACCAAATTCAATCATGCTCGTGCAATAAAAATGTACGATCATAACCGGACTCTTCTTATTAGTTACTACTAATTTATTTGCAAATTTTTCTTTTCTTTTTGGGCACTTCTTGAGGGAAAAAGGAACTTTATAAACCAGAAATATTACTAGAATTATTTTTAAATTATCTGTTCTATTCGAGATTTAATTCGATGAACCAAATTCAATCTTGGACGTGCAATGCAATAAAAATGTACGACCGGACTCTTCTTATTAGTTCCTACTAATTCATTTGCAAATTTTTCTTTTCTTTGTGGGCATTTCTTGAGGGAAAAAGGAACTTTATAAACCAGAAATATTACTGGAATTATTTTTAAATTATATGTTCTATCTCTATTTTATTTAAAATAAACTGTTATTGTCTTAAATAAGTATGAGACAAAAAAATAAGATAGAGAGACAACAAAAGATTCAGACTCAACAAAATATAAGTTGGTACAAGAAAAGGTCGAGGAAAGCATGTCTTGGATAAGGACAAGGTGGTACTACTTGAAATAGCTATATGCGTCCTACCTAGAACAGAAGAGTCATTCTCATGGTTTTCACCGTATCACTGTCACTAGGACTGTTAATGGGTCGAGTCTTACCCAAATCTGGCCCGATAAGATCGGGTCCGAAATGACATCTATACTCGCATACTTAGATTTGGACCCGATAATATATATTCTAAACGAGAATGGGTACGTTACTCAGTGTTTCGGACCTAATAGACCCGAGACCTGATTAAATTTTTTATAATAAATATTTTATATATTTAATTTTTTACAATCGTTAGATGTGTTTTGATCTAACGGTCAATAATTTACAAAATTATATAATAAATAATGCCTAAACCCTAAGTCTCTAACCCTAGCAGTTTTTTCTCAAACTGATCGACACTCATCCACAGGCTGTCACCCCGACTGGCAATTACCAAAAGTCTCATCCCAAGATTCCAAATGGCGGTGTGATTTGCAGAGTGTGATTCCTCTCTTGTGGATGCATAAAAACTACACAATGGAAGAGGCAGCTCATCACAATCACTCCTCTGCCAGATGCCCAGTAGAAGTTTCTGAAACAAGGTATTGATATTCGATATACATCTGCTGAATTTGTCATCCAGCTTCCAATCTTTCCATCCAATAGATAATCACAAAAATTGCACAGTGTCATCTTCCCCATCTAGGAGTTGTTCTCTGCGTGGACCTTCTGGTCTTGCTATAGCTTTCGTTTTTTTTTTTTGTTGAAACAAATACCCATAAAATTAATTTTTGTTCTTTGCTTTCCTTCTCCTCAATTCGGTCACTAATGCAGAAGATGAAATGAATGAGAGTTGATGGACAGTGTCATCTTCCCCATCTAGGAGTTGTTCTCTGTGTGGACCTTCTGGTCTGCTACTCTGCTATAACTTTCATTTTTTTGTTGAAACAAATACCCATAAAATCAATTTTTGTTCTTTGCTTTCCTTCTCCTCAATAAGATCTACAAGTGCTGTTTGTGATGAAGATTCCACATATGAGAGTGAGTTCAGTTCAACAGTTGATGATTTTAATGCTTTTGATCAATGGTATAAGCAAGCTCGGTCCTCTTCGCTTCGTATGTACCAAAAGGCTGAAATAGAGCAATTTTTAGAAGAACCTGTATTTCCTAGGACTAAGAATTTTAATATTTTGCATTGGTGGAAAGTGAATTCTCCTAAGTATCCTGTTATAGGAAAGATGACACGTGATATTTTAGCTGTTCCAGCTACTACTGTTGCTTCAGAGTCTGCATTCAGTGTTGGGGGAAGAGTGGTTGATGAGACACGTGCATCATTACTGCCTGACGTGGTGGAGGCATTGGTAACTACGGGTGATTGGATTGAATTGCCAAAAAAAAGAAGTGATTAAAATGCATGTATTTTATTTTGTTTCTCATTGTTCTTTTATTTTTCTTTCTACTTGTTAATTGAGTTAATTTATCTTCAGAGTTGGATGACATTGACGAGAGTTTTTCTCTGTCTGAAGTTGCTAAGACAGATTGATTTTGAATTATCTGTAAGTTCTTTTGTCATTAGCTATGGTTTATTAGGAACATTATTAACATTTATATTTTTTATCATTAGATAATTTTTCTAATTATCTTTTTTTCCTTTAGCAGTGGCAGCAGAGTCACATATAAAGAGACTAAGAGAGGCATTGGTTAATCATTTGTGTATGAGAAGTGATTCTTTTATTTTATAATTTTGCTTGATGTACTCCTCCAATGATTGTATTGTATTTTTTTGAGTTGAAGACATTTTGCTATTTTTGTTTGGTCAATAAGTAGATTTAAAGATTGTTTTTGAAGATGTTAAATTTGTTAATTTTTTGAATTTATGACATGACAATTGAATTGTTTTTTAATATATTAAATTTTTTTGTTTTTAAACTTCTTATCGGGTCTATCCGGACCCGGCCCAAGACCCTATAAGGTAGAGTTCGCGTTCATCCTATTTGGACCCGTCGGATAATCGGGTCCGGGTCTGAAACCATTAATGTCAATCGGATCCGAGTTCGGGACAGGGTGTCCCGGACCCATTTGGACCCGTTGACAGCCATAACTATCACCCTCAAAGCTTCCAATTATCATTTTCTTTTGCATTTTAGGAAGAGTAATGGCAATTACTAAAAATAATTTGAAACTTAGAAAAAACTGAAGCGAACATAAAATATAAAATTTAGTTGAAGAAAATAAATATTTTTTCTGCCTTATTTTATTTTATAATATTTAATTAGGTATGAAATTTTATATAATAATTTAAACTATATTATAAAAATAAAATATATAAATTAACGAATATTTTATATTAAATTTATATATAATAAAATTAATAATATAAAATATATTACAATTTTTTTAATTTTTATTAATTATTTTAAAATATTTTAATATAAAAAAATATTAAATAAAATAAAAGAAAAGAAATATATAATTAACTTAAGGTCATTTCCTTGAGACAGAGCCAGGATTGGAGGAGCGAAGAACCGAATAGCTATTATAAAAAATTGAAAACACTGAGAATATTACTTTATAGCATATGCTACTGCATGTAAAAGAAATGAATAAAGTGAGATTTTTTGAAGTGCCTTGGGCGGCGGCGCGGGGCATACACCACACCTTTGGAATCATTTAGATCATAGGAAAAAAAATTATATTTTTTATTTTTAAAATTTTAATTTTTTTATAAATAATTTATTTTTATAATTTTTAATATAAATTAACTAAAAAATCTGATCCAACCTCACCCTTATCCTATCCCCATTTTTGTTTCTTTTGGAAATTAAATGACTGAAATGTGCGCTTCTTTTACATGTTTGGCCTTTTTTGGTCAGAGACATATTCTTCACATCTTTTTTTTCTTGAGGATACACATGTCATGGATTCGATTTTTCCTGGTCGCGGCAAACTAAAACCAGCCACGCTTTTCAAGCCCCTTTGCTGCTAATTTTTTCACATGAAATTGACAACTCCATTTTGGTAGAAATGAGTTCTTTAATCAAATAAAATGAAGAAATTGAGATTGCTTTGGAGCTGTAAATTGAATTCAAAAATTATTGTTTAATAAAGAATAATTTTAACTAATTGATTTATAATTTTATTACTATTATTATTTTAATAAAAATATATAAATAATTTAACTATAGTTTCTAAATACATTGAAGAAAATTTTTCTAGTAGTTTTTTGATTAATTTTTTTCGAGTTTGATATTATTTAAGAGCTTATAATTTTAAAACGGTTTTTTCATTGTATTTTTGTAACACTTGGAATTTAATACCAGCTATATGGGTTATGTGTCAAATATTCTCAAATTTTACTTATTTGCTTTCCGAATTAATACTAAATAACGTCATTTTAAAAATAAAATCTAATTTTAAAAAAATTTAATCTTTTAATATTCTAAATGGCTTCCATAACTTTAAAGAAGTTGAGCGCAATTTCTACTGAGTGCACCCAAAATTTACATGCACTACTACCATGGAGATCCACAAAAGTCATGCAAAACGTCTGTGAATTCTCCGAGGCAGTTGCGTTGGTTTATTTAAATTTTAATTTTTTTGAGCATTTCCTATAACATTGTTAATATGAGCCAAAATTCACGAGTTGGCCCTTATAGACGTGCTTGGCTTAGTATGCTCAAGCCCTTTTAAACGCGAGCTTTTTTGGCCCCTCCAGCCAGTTTTTTCTTTTTAATTTTTTTATAAAAAATTTAAAAACAACGTCGTTTTGATATTTTTTAAAATATTTAAAAAATATTTTTTCAAAACGACGTTATTTTGCTGTTTTTTTGTAAAACGATGTCGTTTTATAAAGCCCGTAGGCTGGCTATTGCAAGTCGTGAACAGAGCGTGCCGGCCCATTTGATACTACTAATTTTATGTCTATTGTTGATGAAGTTTTTAAAGAAAATAATAGTGTAACGTGTATATTTTGAAAATGTATCTTGTTTCATACAAATTTGAAGTAAAATCTTATAATTTTTCATTGAAACTTTAAAGAGAGAATATGAGTAAAGAAAGATTATAAGTTGAAAATGAATGAAACTATATTGTGAATAGCAAGCCCGTGTATTAATTATAGTTTACGCGTACGTTTTGTATCTTTTAATAAACTCTCTTGTACATTATCTAGTAAACTAATTAAATTATACTAATAGAGCTATGATATTGGATAAAGAAAAATTAATAGGCCTAGACTAATCATATGCTTTCATATGCTACAATTTGATTAGTGTATTAAATAAGATATTAGAGAATGTACTAAAATATTTTAAACTTTTATAAAGTGTGTCAAACTATCCAAAAGTTTGTGATGTTGATAATTTTGTAAAATAATATAAGGATGGTAAAATTAGTGTATTGCTTCAATGAATAAGAAGTCGTCAATATACTCCTTATATCCAATAACCAAGCTAACTCTAGAAAAGATATAAGTCCAGTGATTATAGAATCTAAACAAATCGAAAACAATATGATTACATCTCTACCAAAAAGAGGTAAGTTAATATATCCAATAAATTTTAGTACTACTTTGAGAAAGACTCTTGGATCCATAATCTTCATCAACTCAAGGCCTTCGGGAGAAAGGTAATTTGCTGCACCAACTTATTTGAAATTTCTTTTAAATAAAAGACTCATCATAAATAGATTTTACACGAAAAACTTCTATTTCACTCACAATCAAGACTCGCTTAGTACAAATGGGTTTTGTATCTCCTAAATAACTTTGAAAGTCCAGAAAGATTGAAGTGTTGGAAAGAGTTTACCAAACCAAGGTGGAGAAAAATACGACAAATATAACACCTTTATCTTCTTCCTTTTGAAATAAGTCTCAACAATGGATAGAATCTAGCTTTTTGAAAGTTAACGTGCCATACAGAACTTTGAGAGCGAATATTCTTCTAAAAGTTGAGTTATGAGCCTTTTATCATGATTACAAAATGTTTGTTATATATAATTTTTTTAATTATATATAATAAAAAATAATTATTTTTTAAAATATTTTATCTCTTCTCTCTCTTTCACCCAAGCGCTTCGCCACATATTGGCCGAACTCATTCTGAAAATCTTTATTTTTTAAAAATATTATTTTTAAATACCATTAATGAAATAACTTATATAATTAGAAATTTTATTTCATGATTATTAAAAATATAATTAGACTTTTAAAATTATGTGATATGGCGAAACTCCATGTGTAGTTCAGCCACGTCAGGGAGGAACTACACATAGAGGGAGAGGGAGGAGAGGGAGAATCCTTAATAAAATGATTAGTTTTCTTACTATATATAGTTTAAAAAACTGTATATATTAATACCCATTAAAAATGAGAGAGGAATGATTAAATAACAAATTAAGTCCGTATAAGTATCCCAAACTTTGAGGGTCCTGATAATTAAATACATAATCTCAATACTATGATAATTAAGCACCCAATTAGGATGGAATATGTTAATTCAAACGAAAATTTCACGAGCTCACATGTCTGTTTTAAAAATATAAGGGTTAAGTCTATACAAGTATCCCAAATTTTGGGGGTCTTGATAATTGAATAATCAATCCCAATATTATGACAATTAAGTATCTAATTTAGATAGAATTCATTAATTTAGACAAAAATTCATGGCCTACTACAAATGTGTTCAGTACCTTTTAGAAAAATTAGAAACCTAATTCTAACATTGGTACTAGATGGAAGATGACAACGAGAAATTATAGGAAGGAAGAAAAAATATCATTACTCTCTCCAGACTCTCTCTAACTTTATATGTATAAAGAAATTCTCAATTTCAAAAAGATATTTTTCATTTGTCTCTTGTAATTTAGAGTTTAAACTCACCTACTCTTTAAGTCTGGCTTGCATATTAGTGATGCTTTGTTTCAACTTTTTGTTCCTCATTAGTATAATATTTCCTATATATTTTCTTTCTTATATTTTAGATCATCAATCTACTTGAATAATCTACATGAATTGTTTTGCTACATTTTTTAACAAATTTTGTGAGTAATGTAGTTGGTTTTAGAGAACAAGATTAAAAAATAAAAATATATTATAACTACACTACCTTATAGTTGAACATACAAGAAAATTTCTTTTAGGATTCTATCTAAATTGGGTACGTAATTGTCATAGTATTGGGATTAGGTACTCAATTATCAAGACTCTCAAAGTTTGTGATACTTATATAGACTTAATCCTTATATTTTTTAAACTAACATGTAGGCTCATGAATTTTTCATTTGAATTAATAAATTATATATAAATTGAGTACTTAATTGTCTTAATGATAGAATTGGGTATTCAATTGTTAAGACTCCCAAAGTTTGGGGTACTTATACAGACTTAACCCTTATAGTTTTTAAACTGACACGTAGACTCATAAAATTTTCATTTGAATTAACGAATTTTATATAAATTGAATACTTAATTGTCTTAATAGAATTGAGTATTAAATTGTTAAGATTCCAAAGTTTGAGTTAATCCTTAAACAACAGTTAGTTTTTGTCAGTAAAAGCAACAAAATATTTAGACGCATCTGTTTTTTAATGAATAATAATGTATAGATGTCTCAATCAGTCCCCTGTGTGTCCGAAGTTGTATTCGGAACTTAATGGAACGAAACAGGAAATTCGGAACTTAATGGAAAGAAACTGGAAAGAATGCTTTAAAATTGCATTCCTTCGGAAGTTCGGACCATGGGATTTGGGAGTTTGAACATTTTGGACACAATCCTAAACATTCAAAGTCTCTTACTCAATTATAGCTTTGTTTAAAAAAATTCATATGCATCCTTTGATTGTTTAAGAAAAGTGTATAAGGAAAGTAATTACATTATTAATTTTTAAATTTTTATTTTTGGTTCCTTATTTATATTTTGAGAAAGGAATATGTTTTCTCAAATCTGAGAAAATAAATAAATAATACTAAGAAACTAAATCCTTATTTGGATGTGGTATTGTGATTTTTTTTCTAATGAATTTAACAAAAAAGAAGACAAAAAAATTAAAATTTTTAGATAATTTCTTCGCATTGCGTTTTTTCTTCTCTTCAATTTTATTTTTTATCTTCCTTCTCAATCATCATTTTCTCTTTTTACGTAATTGGTTTTTAATTAAAATTTTATATCTCAGCATTTTATATTTTTTTTTAAAAAAATAAAAACATAAAAATTTAATAAATTAACTATAAACCTATAGTTTAAATGTGGTGCCATGCTTATACAACTCACAAACATCATTATCTAAAGCAAAATTATTAAATTTTTTTATAAAGAAAATTAATTTTTAAAAATTCAAATATTATTTTTTATCCATACTAGAATTCTAAAATTTCAAGTAGATAACTTTTTTCCTCTAAGAATGTACATTTATTACGAATATTGAGTTAAAAGAATATAATATATGTTTATATTCTCAAAAAAATTGAATGCAAGTTTCACTATAAAAATAAAAGTATACATCTCTAAGTGAAATAAAAAATATTGAAATATAAAAAATATTTTTTAATGACTATATCTTTTTCATAAAAAATATACTTTAAATTGTATAATACTAGTATAGTTAGGAAATTCATTATTTCTTTTAAATTAATAATCTATTTATTTTCTCCATTTAACAAATTAGATGTAGTAACTTTTAACATACTAATGTAATTTACTTATAATTACAATTTGTGAATTCACTTTATCAGAATTTAAATTTGTACACATTATTTTTTCTTTATGTCAATCAAACGATGCCTTATAGTTTCAAACTAAAATCACTTTCAAATGAAAAATAACTAAGGTTTACAAGACAACCTATAAGAAATACCCTAATCTGTAAATCATTCAATCACTTTGAAATCATGGAAACTCTTGAATAAGTCTCTTCACTGCATCAAACATTTGTCATCACCTTTGTTGCCTTATTGAGAAAAACTAGTAGTCGAAGGTCTTACTTTGATATCTTACATTTTTACAATCTAAAAATCGTATCACGTATTGAGATCCAAGATCTTAGTTGCAATTGTACGCAACAAAATTCAAGTTTGCAAAATATATAAGAAAAATTAGAGACAGAATATTTATTTATTAGAATTTAAAAATAGATACAAAATCCATGAGAAATTTGCAGGAAGATCTTCCGATTCTTTTTCTTTAGAAAAATTCTAATTCGAGGGTTTGGAAGGTTGATATTGAATTAAATAGCCTTTGTTAACGAACATTAGATCGTTGAGCCTTCAAAACCTTCTTCGGATGAAGATTGCGAAGAACACCAAGAACATTTTAAATATTTATTGAAGATCTTTGTAGAAGATCGTTGAAATTTGAGGAGGACCTTAGAACTTTGGAGAAAATCTTTACAGAAGATTTTCGAATTTGGAGAAGTCCGCTAGAAAAGATTTTTGAATTGAAGAAGATTGTTTGGAAGCTCCTCCATTTCTGAAGTTTATCTGTCACTGAAAACTTTTGAATATTCTCAACCTTCCCTCATCAATTAAATTTACATAATTAAGAATAAAAATATTGTTTTGTTTAGTCTCAATTAAATAAATTTATTTTCTTTACAAATTTCTGTCTACAGTTATTAATATTTATCCTAATTAAATTGTTTGGGACTTTTAGTTGCATCGAAGATCAAGGGGGAATGCAAGGTGAATATCAAAGGTGATGAGGATTCAAGTCTCATAAACCGAGTTTGGTGCTCGGCTTACTTTCTGTTTGGAATTTCTTCTCTTGCATGTATCGAATGATTTATTACTATGTTTTTAGTTTATTCTTTTATTACATTAGACTAATTTTCTTTATTAATAAGGACTATATGTTAGAAAAAAAAAGGACTATTTGCGAAAGTTAGTGCTCTTATTCATGATTTGATTTGATTATTTCTTGTTTTAGTGCTCTTATTCATGATTTGATTTGATTATTTCTTGTTTTAGTGCTCTTATTCATGATTTGATTTGATTATTTCTTGTTTTAGTGCTCTTATTATGATTTGCTTTGATTATTTCTTGTTTGATAAGATTACTTTTTAAAATTATTTACTTTTCAAGTATTTAAAAAAACTTAATAATTGAGAACAGAGCCTTATTATGTTGCCAAAAGAAGGCTATAAGCCAAAGTCAACAAAGCAATTTTAATCATTATATATATATATATATATATATATAAAATTTTTTTAATGAATAATTATTTATTATACATGTAATTTTAATTATTATATTGGTAAAATATTAATGTCAAGATTGATGATTTATTCAGTATCGTGATATAAAAAAGATCCCATCATCACCGTGACCGACTCAAAAATATTAATTTACTATGAAAACGATGCACATAGAGTAGTACTTTCCGAGCCCCCCGGGACCTTGTAATAAGACTCTTACAATTTATATACAAAATTCTCAAATTATTACCCTCTATTTCAAAACATAAAGAATTTAAAACTTTTTTCTCAAAATATTAACTTTTTTAAATTTTAAAAATTATTTTTGATACATAAGAATTATTTTTTAAGATTACTTTCATTTATAAATATAATTTTTTTTATTTTTTATATTAATAGATAATAAAATATATTACTTACAAATATAATAAAATGTATCACTTATTTTTTATTAATTTATATAAAATTTGTTTAAAAAATTTATATTTTAAAACAGAATAAGTAAGTAGTAAAATAGACTTATTGTAGTTGACACTGGCTTATAGTCTTGTCCTGACATATTTTCTATGGTCTCAGAAAGCAGCTTGACGCTACAAAAATGTGTTGCCGAAATAAGGTTAGTTATGCGTAGTAGGACAAATTAAGGGTGTGATTGGATAGAGTTTGGTTTTGAGATTTTTTATCTTGTGTTTCGGAAGAGAGAATTTTTTGTGAGAGAAAAAGTGAGATTTGAGATGAAAAACTGTATTGGGTTCCGTGCGGAATCTTGTCCAAGCACACCCTAAAGGTAGGTAGAGCACAGAAAAGCATTTTGAGTTTTTCTACAACACTTTTTATAATATTTAATTTTTATTAAGATAAATGAATAATAGTCTCAATAATTAAAAATATTATAGAGAATGTAATACAAAAATAATACAGAAAATTCAAACCTATAAAAGAATATTTTTATGTTCGATATTCTTATATTATTTTCATATAAATTCTGAGGGTCATAGGTAACAAAGTGTATTTGAATTTGATTTTTTTAGTTGAGTTATTTTAAAAATTGTCAAAGTAAATTATTTATTAAAAAACTCAAAATAAAAAGAATAAGAATTTTTTTAGTTAGAATAAGAATTGTTTAACGCTTGCTTGTTGCGCATGTTGAAAGAACTGTGGATTTGGCCTTTTTCTTAATAAGACATAAGACTCAGTAATTAAAATTGAATATGGATTAATTTTACCAAATAATAAAGATATTGAGTACCCTAAGTAAAAAAGTGATATCAACAAAAAGGAAAGATTTTTTATTAAAACGTTTCCATGAAAATAAAATATAATTCTCTTCGGAGTTTTTTGTCAAATGAGGTGTTAATTAGTTTTTTATAAATATATATAAATATTTATATTATAACGCGCTAAATTACAACTATAACGTGACTTCTTTTCATTTGAACCTCAGCTCTCTCTATCTCCTCTCTTTGAAACTCTCTCTAGCTTCAGAAACTTTTCTTTAGATTTGGTCAGATCAGCATTGAATTATAGCAAACAAAGATTGGTTTTTTAATCTTAATTATATATTCTACTATATATCTTTAGAAAATGAGTAGGGGTAGCCGGCCCGAGTCGCCCCCGCCCCCGATGGCAATGGCAGGGGCTGCTGCCTTTTATTATTATTTTTTTGGCCTTTTATTAATATTAGCATTATTTATAGTTTTTAATTAATTATATTATAATTAATGTTATTGTTAATATTATTATTTCATGATTATTATTTTTTATTGTTTATGGTTGTTAATTTTATTAACAATTGTAATGTTATTATTAGTTTTATTAATATTGTTGTTATTACTACCATTATGAGTGTTATTCTTCTTATTATTATTATTATTTTGTATTATTATTACCATTATTTATGATTATTATAATTGTTATATTATTTTTAAAAATATTATAATGAATTACTATTATATTTATTTTAAAAATAATTTTGTGATTTATGTTGTAAAATCAAAAAATTGAACCGAACATAACTAATATTCTTTCTATGTTATAGAATTTTATTTTTTGATTCTGATTCAATTTTAAAAACTCAAAATCGAAATAAAATTATATTTTGTTTATAAAATTTAAACGAACCGAACCAATTTTTTTAAAAAATTGAATTGAAAACTGAAACATAAATAGAAGATCGATTAAAACGGAACGGTGAACACCCGTAATCCTACCGCATTACTATTCAATTTTAACTCAAGTGCAAAGACGAATCAAACGAGTCAACACAACCTTCATTTTTTAGGAAAGTCAACATATTCATTTTCCTAATACTCCATAAGAAAATGAACAAAAAAAAAAAAAAAGGAAAAACGGCAACAGGAAAATGACCACCTGAGAGGCACGAATTCCGCCAAACAATCAAACCGCTGAATTTGCATCAGTTTTGTTGTTAATCTTAACAATCTTTAACTTCTTCACTTCTTCTATGAGATCCGCCATAGCCATATGGGTAGAACCACCGTCTTCCACCGCCATTCTCGCCATTTTCCCATATTCCCGAGCTTTGTTTCTCATTTCTTCAGTTTTTTCTCCGCAACCCATCAATTTTCCAATGGCTTCCTCTATTTTCTCCCTTCTGACGATCCTCTTCCCGACGTTGAAATAATATTCCCATACCAATCCGGCGACCTCAACTCCAATTCCGGCCACCTGGGTCACCAGCTTTTCATTGTAGAACTGCTCATAAGTCATAGGCCAAGTTATCATTGGCACCCCAGCTGTGAACCCTTCAAGAACTGAGTTCCAACCACAATGAGTGACGAATCCGCCCACGGATGGATGGTTGAGGATGGACAGTTGGGGAGCCCAACTCCTCTGCAGAAAACCACGCACTCTGATCTTCTCGTGGAAGCCTATAGGTAGCCATTTCCCTTCGTCTTCCTTATCTCGTTCTTCCCTTCGAAGTGCAACCCATAAGAAGTTGTAGCCGGAGGATTCGAGTGCAGATGCTATCTCCATGAGCTGTTCGTTGGGGAATTTCACCATGCTACCGAAATTAACATAGAGAACAGAGTTGGGTTTCTGCGAATCAAGCCAGATCAAACATTCGTTCTTGCTTTCTGCCACATGGCCTCGCTCTACCCCGCCGCTGATCTTTCGATGAATTTCACAAGCTGGACCCATGGCAATCATTTTGGAGCCAGTAACTTTCGAGAAATATTTGATGTTGTCGGCCTCTAACTCTCGAAAGCCGTGCGTTAGAATGATATCGCACTTCAATTCACCTGCTCTTAGTGGTTCCTGAAATCCCAAGTATTGCATCGCAGGAAGCTCAGCCTTGGTCATCGTAATAGGCACGGGTAGCCCAGAGATGACAAATGGCTCTTCCATGGACTCAATCCTATGGTGAGGTGAGTCGGGGTTCCTCAAGGCCTCCCTCAAGCAGAGAGAGAAAACCCCATAGGGATTGAAACAAACACTTGGAATGTTGAGATTAGCAGCAACATCAGCAGTCCATGCATACATGGAGTCTGAGATAACGCAGTCAAAATGATCAGATTCCAGGAACTTTTGAACATTGTAGCGAAGTAAATCTTTTACGCGATAAAGCTTCAAGGCAGTGGGAATGTCCTGGGGTTCATTTAGCTCGTCGAAGTCCTCCGGGAGACCTGCTTCTTTGAAAGGCATGGGAATGATACGAAGAGCAATTCGTTGGTCTGTTGCGATGGTCTCATAGTTTAGGAGTTTCTGGATGAGTTTTCCGTTGGATGGGGTGGCTAAGACTGTGATTTGTTGGCCGTGGAAGGCAAAGTATCGAGCTATATCCACGAGAGAAAATGTGTGGCTTGGACCTCCATAGAAGGGGATGAAGCAAAGCTTCAATGTAGATTGAAGAGACATGGTCTGCAGCAGGGGAGAAAGGAGGATTCTGAGGGTATTGGTGGGGAAGCGCTGAGGCTAGAGTAGTTAGCTTAGGATTATAGCCTTATCCAAGCATATTTCCCATGGTCTCACAGACACTATGAAAAAGTATGAATGCGTTGACGAAATAAGGTTTGAAATAAGTCTCATTCATATTCTGCATTCTGATAGTAGATCTGTGTACCATGCACGCTAGACACTCTTGTTAAAATACTCTTTCTTAATATAAATTTTTTTATTTACTAAAAAAAGAAGTTAGAGGAATTATGTGTAGTAGGACAAATTTAAGTTAAGTAGAACTTTGTTATTAATCTACCATGAAAACTATGCACCCCAAAAGCACTAAAGATTCTTTGTAACACATCATGCAATATTCCTTATAATCTTTTTAATTTTACTATTTAGTTAGGATAGAAAGAGTGTATTTGAATAAGGTTTCGCTATGAATCACAATGTAAATTTTTTATTTTGAGTCATACTATTTCTCTTATAAAAAATTATCTCTCACAAAACTCAACATAAAAAATTTTAAATTAAAATAATTTCCAATCACACCCTGAAATTATTGGTCAACTCTTGCTTACGACACATATTAAAAGACTTCTGAGTTAGATTCTTCTTTCAAATAAGAGTTAAATTTTATCAGTGAAATATGTATTAAATTTATATTGACCTTACAAAACAGTGAAGATATTAAGGACTCTAAACAGAAAGGTGATATCAACAAAAAGGGCAAAGAAATAATATTCTCAATGGGGTTTTTCGTGGAATTGGGTGGTAAATTAGTTTTTTTAAATGTCATTTTTTAACCGAAGGTACCAAAGTTCACTTGCTGGACCAGAAATATTTGTACCTTATTTTATCTAGTTGACCTTTTTCTGTGGATATCTCAGGCTGACCAAAAGGACATAGAGGAAGAGTTGGGAACTTGGGAGTGTCACATTTTTTTCATCAAAACTAGACAGTAATATCGCTATTGAAGTATTCTTCAAATTTATGTGTTGAATATCTAACATAAAAACATACATGCTAAATCTAGAGTATTTTTTATTGATACAGATAATTTTTATATAATGTTGATATTTTTATTCTTTAAACATTATGCAAGATCTTTAAAGTTTTTACGGATACGTGACATTTAATTCATTCGTTTCCTAAATTATAATTAATTATAATTAAATTATTAATTGATTTAAAATGATTATAATAAGATTATGATTCTGAATCATAATATAAAATTTAAAGATTTTAAAATTTTTAAAAAATAATAAAATAATATTTATTAAACTATAAATTATTATTTTTAAAAATAAAATAAAAAATATGAAATATTGAAATTATCAAAATTATCTTGTGTCAATAAATCGTCATACATTTAACAAGAAAAAAAAAACAAATTCATATTAATTATTTTCTTTTAAAACTCACCATCTATATTGGTTGGGGAGGGCAGAGGCTACCGGGGGCTCAAAACTGAGTTCCTCTAGGGACGATTCCAAGGCTGCCAACTCACTAGAATGTGCTAGTAAAATGTAACCAAAGTCATGTTCAGGAATGCAAACTCTTGCACTAATAACAAATCAAACCCCCACTGTTTTAATTGGAAGTTCGCAACTCTTGTGATTCACACAAAGCAATAGCAAGATTTCAAAAGACGTTAATTGCATTCACTTCTTATTAAAGATGTGATTGGACATAATTTAATTTTTAAAATTTTTGATATATATTTTATAAATATTAAATTATTTATTAGAAATAATATAATTTCACATTTAATTTTAAAATAGAACGTAAGTCAAAAGAATGGTGGGGTGCCTTCTCCAATCCGGATTGTGCACCTGCAAATTCCTCCGAATTCAAATTCTGTGAACAGTGTCCCTGAACACGATATTATCTTTTGTGTCGCCAAAGTTTTTGGGTTCATATTTGTCCAAACAAAGGGTCCCACCCACATTGAATTCTTGCCACTCCCGTAAGGTCACGTGCAATGCAGAGTAGATAATTTTTTAAATATATATTGTATAAATTTTAATAATTAAAATTTAATTTAATAATTAAAAATTTATATATATTTTAAATTATATATTTTATAATAATTATTTATAATATATAAATTTTTAATTTATTAAATTAAAATTTAATAATAAAGAATTCTTTAATGAAATACAGTCTGAACTGTGACGGCATTGCTCATAACGGATCAGGCATTTCCGAATCTCGTAACGCCACTTACAATCGTGTAGTGTACGGTGTTCAAACAACAGACACGCCGAGAATAGTTTCTCATGCTTTAGATACCATATAGTGAGGTTTATCCTCATAGCGCGTTTAAGCTGCCAAACACGTTCCAATGCTTATCCTCTGCAGCTTCCGCAGCATCTTCCTTTTGGATCTACTATATTTTTTTTTTGTAATTTAAAATATTATATTATAATAAATAGCGTACAAAATACTCTATATTTTACTCTACCTTTTCGATCTTCTACCTTTTGAATCTTCTTATAGGCTCTATTTGAAAAGAAATTTAGTGGTGTGATTAGATATGATTTAATTTTGAGATTTTTATCTTGAATTTTATAAAAATTTAATTATTTGTGAGAGAAAATATGAGTCTTATATTTGAAATTTTGGATTTGATTTCGAAACTAAATTCTGTCTAAGTATATTTAATTTTAAAATTAAATTTAAAATTTTAAATATAAAATTTATATCTCCTCTGACAAATAATTTAACTTTTATAAAATTTAAAATAAAAATTTTAAAACTAAACTTTATCTAATCACAATATAACTTTCGGCTTCAATCCACTGTCCACGCTTGTGGTGCTACACTGACCTCTAGCGCTTTGCTCAAGTGCAATGGTTCCTGTTTGGATGCTTTTCCAATACCCGTTACTTCCATCCTCCTTAACGATTTTGTTGTTGAGATTCTAATTCTTAACTTAGGACATTTTCATAATTGCTTAAAACAAGCCCGTTATTGTTTAAAAGTTATTTTAAAGATATTTTTAATTATTTATTTACTTCTAAATTTAATTTAAATAAGGTAAAAAAGCTATTTTTAAGAAATTATCATGTGAATGTTTTTTAAAATAGTTTTTGTTTATTAAAATTATTAAAAATAAAAATTTTATTTTAATTTTAACTATAATTTTTTTAAAAGTATTTATTTTTTACCTGCTTAAAAAAAGCTTCAATAGTTTTAGAATAGAGCCTTAATAAAATTACTTATTATTTTCCAAGAAAAACTTAATAAAACTACCGCCACTGGGGAAAAGCTTAACAAAATTATGACTTAATCCTTATTATAGGAAAAGTTCTTATGCAAGTTGCTTGCAACTTTCACAAAAATTCCATGCAACTTCCGTGGAGTACTATGGAAGCTGCACCAATTGAGAAAATTTTAATTTTTTACCATTTTTTGTTTGGTTTTTTATAAATTTGATAGGAAAACAAAAACTTTCAAACAAATATGTTTATTTTAAGAAGGTTAGTTATGAGAATTTATAAAAAATTCTAAAATTGAGAAGGTTAGTTATGAGAATTTATAAAATTAAGAAGGTTAGTTATGAGAATTTATAAAAAATATGTTTATTTTAAAAATATAACTATTTTTTTTAACAAAATATAAAAATGTGATAATTCAATTTTAGACAGAGTATTTTTTTGTTATCATCTGGTTAGGAGAATTGTGTGTAGTAGGACAAATTAAAGCTAGGTAGGTTTGTTATTAATTTTACTATGAACACTAATGCATGTAGAGAGATTAGTATTTACCTAGAAAATAAAAAGTATTAAAAGACTTTATATATTAAAACAGATAAAGTAGATATTATTGTAATTAGTTTTGACTTTTTTTACTTTTTCATTAAAAATTAACTTTGAACCCCATATTTTCTTTTATAAAAATCAGTGTACATTCCACTAAAAATTTAAATTTTATAATTTTCAAGACAACAAAAAAACTCAAACCAAAAACTCAAGTCAATTATTGTAGTTATCTTTAACACTACAAAAGTGTTGTAGTAGAAAAGTATGAATGCGTAGCGTTGACGAAATAAGGTTAGGAGAATTATGTGCAGTAGGACAAGTTAAAGTTCGGTAGAGCTTTATTACTAATCTACCATGAAAATTGATGCACATTGAAATCAATTACTCCATCCCGTTTCATTTTATTTGACAGTGTTTGATAAAATATAAAATTTATGAAAAAGTTTGAATTGTATTATAAATATAATATAATATAATAAAAAATAAGAAACACGTGAGTCAATAGATACTTTATGTCAAATCTAAATATATAAAAATAATATATAGTGTGATTAATAGTTGATTAATAATATAAAATATATTAAAAATTTTTCTTTTTTAGAAAGTGTTAATTATTTTGTAATGTTTCAAAATAGTAAGAATGTCAAATGAAATAAGATGGAGGGAGTATGATTTTCTGTTGTATAACACCTTTTTATAACATTTCTAATTATAACATTTAATTAGAACCACTAGCAACCCTAATTCTATCCTTTCCCTATTACCATTTCCCTCGTGTTTTCTCTAAACCCAAGTTAGCAGACATCTTCCCGCATTTTACACTCATTATTCTCCTCTCTCCACACTCACCACAAAGGTCACCACCAGGCAACTTCAGAATTCTTTCTTGATTTGTCTTCTGTCTTCATCGCCAGCTGCACCACAATGGCAATATCTGCCCCATATCCTACCCTTTCCACGAATTTTCTTCTCAAATTATATTTTTAACCAAAGAAACTAACAAAGTTTAAAGACTACAAATAACCAACAACTTTTTTGAGAAAAAAGAAACTGTAATATCACCTTCCATATTTATTGAATCTGACATATTGGTTGCCTGTGATTATCATATAATGGTTTTACTTTGTGGATTTTGTTGATTAAGAGATGGGTTATGTGGCAAATAGTTTGAAGAACCTGAAAAATGAAAAGGAAAGAAAAGTGTGAGATTGAATAGTGTTTTGTTTTGAGATTTTCTGTCTTGGGTTTTGGGAGAGAAAATTTTTTGTAAGAGAAAAAGTGAGACTCAAGGTGAGAAATTTGCATTGGGTTCCGTAGCAGAGGAGAGAGAAGCTAAAAGGAGAGAATGGCGCGGAAGATAGGTGAAAAGGTAGGAGGATTGTTTAAGGAGGAGGTTGATTGTATTACGTTCATTTGAAACTACCGGATTGATATGTACTTTGATCAACCTGGAGGAGGTAAATGTAATTGACCCTAACATGATTTGCTAGCATAAGACTTGAAGGAATTTAGTTTAAAATAAAAAAAAACCCGCTTTTAATAGGTACTAACTAAGGCTACTCTTATCCTACCAAAATGTACTTCATCTATGATCTATTACAATTTTGTTAATATGCTGATCTTCTTTAGCATATGCGAAAGGCTCTCCACAGCTACTGGATCGAAATCTTTTGATATAATCATTGTGAGCGGCCAGAGTATTTTGGAACAAATTTTTTTTTTAAACGTCTTTCTTAATTTGTCTTCTAAAAAAAAAAGACAATTCGTCTTTCTTTCCACCTATTTCCCTCTCCCTCTTCCATTCCAATCACTCATTTCTCTCTCACTTATCTTCTCTCTTGAAGATTGACTCTCTCTTTCTCTCATATCTATCTTATTTCTTGGATCTCCACTAGATTGACTCTTTTTCTCTCTTCCCTCCTCTCTCTCTCTCTCTCTCCTCATTCTTCTCTTTGCTATTGTTCTTTCGCAATCAATGCCATCATTAACAAAGATAAAGAATGTTGTGTGAAAGATCCATTAGGTAATCTTTATAGATTCATCTATTACAGTTGCTGATATTGTGGATGGAGTTCCAAATATGAAAAATAGGTTGTTAAGAAGAGTGGTGGTTTGTTCTTTCTGAATACTGAAGACGAAAAAGCTATTATTGTTGTTAGATAAATATTGTTATATTAAGTATTTTCTTTGCTCGATCTTTTCTATTTAACTCTATAGGTGTATTTTTACAGTAAAAAAATAATTATGGTAAAAGGAATTTGTGTTGAATGTAAGGTTGTTTTATGTTGGGAAGAAAATTGAAAGGTAATGATTGTGTTTATAGTGGTGATGAAGAAGAGAAAATAATGGTGAAATACTTATTTTTTGTTCAATATTTTATGTACAAATTAGAATTTTATATAATAAAAAATATAAATGTTTTATATAATAGAAAAAAATTTAAATTTATTTAGTTAGTACATATCTAATTATTCTTTAATAATTGTGGAAATAATAATTATTAATAAAATATATATTAAATATTTATTATATGTAAATATTAATTCATCCAACCAAACCATTGTAGGTGGCGAACTTGTTTCTGCTTACTGTTGAATATACCTACCTGACTCTTCTTTTGGCATTTTTCTTGAGTTTGTTCTGTCCTTCTCATAGTATAAAAAATCGTTAATTCTTTACATTCATGTTATATTTGATATTTTATTATATTTTAACTCGACTTCATTAACTATTTTTTTTCTTTTTTGCTTTCAGGAGAATATGGCCCGTTTAAATTTCCAAAGTGGAGTCCTTGTGGTGACTTTGGTGTAGATGAATGCTGCTGCAAATGTTATGTATATGAGTTATCAAATTTGATAGTGACAAAGCCATTCCAACAGAATCTTAAGCAAACAGGAGAATGAAAAATTTCCTCATGCGTCTAAATGGAAGAAAGTTTAAGATACAAAACGTAAAAGGGATTTGATTCATATATTCTTTAGAAACAAAAAAGAAAAAAATGAAGCACTGAAAAGGTATTATAAACTGGTAACTTTTGGTTATATATATATTAGATACACTCGAAAATCGATTTTGCAAAAAGAACTTTCTTGTTACAATATAAAGTTATATTAGGTAAATTAGAAATATCTTTAAAACATATTAAATAAAATTAAAATAATGTTATTTTGATAATCCTATGCAATTTTGGTCTAAAAATCAAATAGTAGCAAAATTAGAGTTAAAAGAAAAGGATAAAATTTTTAAAGTAACACCTGTGAGGTATAGTCTTGAAGATCAAGAAAAATTTAAAAGACAAATAAAAGAGCTATAAGATTTAAAATTAATACAAGATGGCCAATCATCCCATAGTTCACCCATATTTATACTTGGAAACTATGCTGAGGTAATTAAAAATAAAGCAATAATGGAGATAAATTGTAAAAAAATTAAGTGATAATATAATATTTGATGAATATTTCTTACCGTAAGTCTCATTAATTGGGCAAGTAACAAAAGGATTTTTTTTGAAATTTGGTTGCAAAAGTGGATTTTGGCAAATTAAGATGCATCTAGATAGTATTACCATATAAGCATTTTCTACCCCACAAGGTCAATATGAATGGCTTGTTATTATTTTTGGATTAAAAAATGCACACGAGATACTTCAAAGAAAAATAGATAATAATTTTATCTTTATATATGTTGATGATATTTTAGTTTTATATGATAATATAACATCGCATTTAAAACATTTAGATATATTTTTGAGCTTATGCATAAAACATGGATTAGCACTTTCTGAAAAGAAAGCCAAATTTCCACAAGAGGAAATAAATTTTTTAGGGATGAAGATAGATGGTTTTGGAATTAAACTACATAGTCATATTTTATAAAAAAATATCTGAATTTTTGAATAAAATTGAAGATAAAAAACAAATAAAGAGTTTCCTTGAAATTCTCATGTATGCTTTAGAATTTATATATAATTTGGCTATATTAAGAAAACCATTCCAGGAGTTACTTAAAAAAAAATAAAATATTTGAATTTAGTAGTTATCTAGAAAATTAAGTACAACATATTAAATCAATTTGTAGTAAATCAATTTGTAAAAACTTACCTAAGTTATAGTTACCTGGAGACATATAGGATTTGATACTAGAAACAGACGCTTCAAATTATGCTTGAAGCAAAGCACTTAAAAAAATTGATTATGATTATAACAAAGAAAAAATAGGAGAATGTTTCCATAGATATTGTTTAATACTAGAAACAGACGCTTCAAATTATGCTTGAAGCAAAGCACTTAAAAAGATTGATTATGATTATAACAAAGAAAAAATAGGAGAATGTTTACATAGATATTGTTTAGGAACATTTTCCAAGACAAAAAGTAGATACCATGAAAATCAAAAGGAACTTCTTACTGTGGTAAAAAGTTATCAAAAATTTTATTACTTTTTATTATCAGAAAGATTTCTTTAAAAACAAATAATACGTAAATTAAAGCTTTTATTAAAAATAACCTTCCGTCAGAATTTGAGTATAAGAAATTTATTAGATTACAAATTTTATTATTTGAGTATACTTTTGATGTCAAAATGATCAAAACTAACAAAAATATTCTTGTAGACATTTTCACTAGAGGTGGCCGAGTTCATGATACAAATTCTTGAAACCTTTAAAGAGTTAACTGATCAAGTTAATGCGATTCAACATAATGTTTCTGAGATTATTAATAGTGCTAACTTTTCAAGTAATTTGAAAGATGTCTCAGATTTGTTGATTGCAGAATGGTCCATGATAACTTCCAAGCTCAAAATTTACCGAGCCTGTGCAAATAAAATGAAATTTTTTTTCAAAAAGATTGAGTTTGAAAAAATAAATATTTCTACTACCACAGTTGAGGAAAGTAGAAATCAATGTCCTAAGGAAGACAATTTAAAAATTTGCTCATGATGATATTTTACTGAGACCCCAAAAAGGGATCAAGATAATCGGTGAAAAAAGAACACTAGATATGTTGCATCATGCAGTTGAACATTAGCACTCAATAATGCAAGAATTATTTGCATGACAAAATACATAAAGCAAATATATTGATTTTTCTAGGATTTATCTTAGAACTAATTATTTGTAGGGATTCTCTCCTAAAGAGGTTTGATATTGGTACAAATTTGGAGCTATTGATTCAATATATTTAAACTCTCCATCATTTACAGAGATAGAGTTACTATTCCACTAGATTAAAAAACGCTCTCTTTTTTTTCCTATTTTTTTATGCACAGCGGAGGAGACATTGCGCCTGTGAATAATCGATGAAATCAAAATTCGTCTCCCACAATGGTGCGCACTAATAGCACTAAGAACTTAAATCTTCTTTTTTCTTTGGACATAAAAAATAAAACTTTAGAAATAACTATCATCATCATTATCATCTGTTTTTCCTGGTCTTGTCGCCTACATAATATGATATGATGATCGATTATGTAGAAGTAATTTAAATTTATTGAATTTATAGATATTTAAACCTAATTACTCAAGTAATAACCCTTTAACATTGTCGGATTAAGTTCAGGAAACTAGACAATTACTCTCTTAGGACATGGGGATACTTCTAAGGCTGGGAAGAAAGAAGCGCTTCCCCAAGAATAGGTGTCATTTTTCTTCTCAAAAAAAGAATGAGTCTCATTCTTTTTTATTTATCTATTTTTATCGCTTAGCGAATTCTACTAATAGAAATTTTTTATCCCACGATATGCGGTGTAAGCTTCATAAAGAACGTGTACATGTATATTTTTCAAGCACCAATATTAATCGAAATGGGTAATTGGGTGCCCGTTGAAACCATGCCTCGGAGCAGACATCCTGAACGGATGACAAAGCTTTCCATTTTATTTTCTTTTGTAATTTTTCTCACTCGAAGTCGATGGAATCCTGAGTAAACTAATTACAATTAGTAAAATAATTTTATTTTCATGCATGTAAGTCTTGCTTTTGTCGGTAAATTTTCCGATCACTAACTATTACTTCGATCTGAAAAGATCAAATAAGTAAAAAACATATATGTGCAAGTTATTTACGGAACTAACACTAACACTGTCAAAATGAGCTCAAGCCTGCGGACTTGGACAAGGTATGCCCAAACCCGTTTAAACGTAGACTTTTTTAGCCTGCTCCGTTTAGCCCGCGGCCCGGATGGGGGCCATTCCGTTTTTTCTTTTTATTTTTTTAAAAAAATTTTCCTCAAAACGACGTCGT
This sequence comes from Rauvolfia tetraphylla, assembly GCA_030512225.1. Classification (NCBI taxonomy): domain Eukaryota; kingdom Viridiplantae; phylum Streptophyta; class Magnoliopsida; order Gentianales; family Apocynaceae; genus Rauvolfia; species Rauvolfia tetraphylla. The sequence goes on from JAJQKT010000053.1 coordinate 3,501,053, forward strand.
TTTGAGTTTTAAAAAAATAAAAAATAATATTTTTCAAAATAATGTCGTTTTGCTGTTTTTTTGCAAAATGACATCGTTTTGTATAGCACGCGGGTTGGCTATCATCAGCCCACGGGCCAGCCCGATTTGATCCGTTTTCAATGCCAGCCCGCGGGGCGCCCGTTTGACAGCACTAGCTAACACCGCACAACATGGGGTAAAAAATTTCCATTAGTAGCATTCACTAAGTGAGATATATATATCTAAACAGCCAATATTCATTTATAGTAAAAAAAGAATACTGGAATTAAATTTTAGATGGATAGAGAGCATATTTATTTACCCCCAAACTGAAGTAAAACAAAGAGGGGGAGGACAGATAGGCAAAACAAATTAACAATTGAAATAATTTTCAAAGACTCCATAAGAGATACTGTTCTAATTTCTTCGTCCGCTCCTCAAGGAAAAGAGTACGTTAATTTCCCAACTTCTTCATACTTCGTAATTTGTAAACCTGCATATAAATATTATATCGAAACATAAAACACAAAAGCAGATTATGAGTACAGCAATACTGAAGAAGGTCAACTTAAAAGGACTATTATTTCAAGGGTAAATAGTGATTATTCTATTTTATTATTTTCATAAATCTCTTTTGTATTTAAGACCTAATTGAATTCTTATTATCTACATTATATATATATCGACATTAATCTCACATAATTTTTCAATTCTAGATTCGCATTTCATACTACGAATCTACTTTAGGACACTCTACAATGTAAAGGGTTTTAGAAAAAAGTTTGAAAAAATAAGTTACAACAGAAATTTTATTGTAATATGAAATTTATCAGTCCATCAAAATGGTTTCAGTTTGAACCCCATTCCTAAATGCACCCTTATTGAATCATCTCAACTCTGGAGATGCTGGCTCAAGTATTGAAGCTTTCGTCCGTTTAGGATGTAAAGCAGAAAGCTGTGTTTTTTTTTTTTTTTAAAAAAAAGCTTTATCATCGATCTGGGACAACAGTTCCTGCAGTAAAGCAAGGTTGAATTCAAAGTACTAGTGCTGGTGTTCACCCATGGTGGGTGACGGATATGTTTCTGCCTGCTATGAAATATATGCTGTGAATTTTCCTTTGGCTTTAGGAGTATGAGATTGGGTTAAGAAAGTTTAGAGCTAACCCTTTCCTTTTGATACTAAAGAAGACAGAATATAATTCATTCTGTCCAAAAGCACGGTTATCACCCGCAAATTGTGCACAAGCATTATCAATTGAGATCAAATATATAATTAACTACTCTTTGAAGTAAAAATCAGGGGTAGTTAGGTCATTCTATACGGATGACTAAGCTTTTTGTTTTTAGTTTTTTTTCTTTTTAAAAAGTTTTTCTTCATCCAACCTTTGTGTACCTGGCAAATTTGCTACTTTGTGCCCTTTGTAGAGTAAAAAACACTCTTTCCCCCCCTCTCTTTATACATATAGGGGGAGGAGACATTGTATGTTAAATTGTGCAAGAAGAATGTACTGATTTAGAGAGAAAAAATATTGCTATGCATTCAATGAAGAATCTGGAAAACTTAACTTCCAACTAAAGAAGAAGAAGAAGACAAAGTATATATATGTGTATGTATATATATACTGACGTTTAACTTAAGCTAACTTAAGCTAACTAAACCAAAACTGAAATAGCCATGCTGGCATAACAGCTGGCACTAAACTGGCACAACTAGGCTGACTAGACTGCTGAATGGAACTGTGCTGAGCTGGATCAGTCCTCTCAATACCCCCTCCCCCCGCAAGTTGGAAGCGGAGCAAAGATAGACTGAAGACCAAAAGATGTCAATAAAGCTTGAAACCATGCAACTGGAAGTGGCTTGGTGAAAAGATCAACCAACTGATGCGGAGAAGAAATAGGCAAAGGCTTGACAAATTCAGCTTGATATTTCTTACGAATTAATTAACAATCCAACTCAATATGCTTGGTCCGCTTATGATAAACAGGATTTTCAACAATGTAGATAGCAAACCGATTGTCACAAAAGAGAGGAATAGAAACAGCATGAAAAACTCCCAAATCTTCAAGAAGAAACTGTAATCATTGTAACTGACAAACACAAGTAGCCATGGCCCTATATTCAGTTTCTGTTGAACTCCTGACCACAGTAATCTGCTTCTTTTCTTTCCAAGAAGCCACTATGTTTGGAGGATGCTCAACTCTTTGCTTCTTTGCTTATGTTGAACTTCTGTTGAACTCCTGGCCACAGTAGCAACAACTATGTTTGGAGGATACTCAACTCTTTGTGCACATTGCAAGAGCATGCGACGCGATGGTCTTTTGTAGAGTAATCAACAACCTCACACATATTGATGATGACCTCACATGGACGCCTGAGGTGCCCTCGAGGAACTCAACCTCCCCTAACTATGGTATGCTTCGCATAAATTGCTCGCAAGAATTCTGACCCTTTTACAGCTCTGGTATGAACCAGAAACTACACATATTACAATTTTTGTTATATAATTGTTTTTGCAGGGAACAAATATTCTGGTTGTAAACTACTGCAATAGGTTCTGAATATGCATATTAAGTAATATTGTAAATACTTTTGGGTAGGGGAACAAACAATTTAAAGTATTTCAGTGTCAAGATATCTGTAAAAATAATTATTTTTTGGTTCCCGTTTAGAAATGGCCAATGAAATTGCAGGGTTTATTTATCCAGTTGTTCAAGCATATCAGGAAACTACTCGTTTGTATGATCGTATTTTGTCCTTGTAATTCTGAGCTTATACCTCTATGTTTTGGGGTTATCACCAACATTATTGCAGACACTAGAAGAATTTATTTTTTGGTGGATTATATGAAGGGCCGAGAAAAAGGGTCGGCAGGCCAAGTAGAAATCAATACCCTGTCATAATGAATGAAGCTATAATGATGCAACTCATAACCCCTCATTCATCAGTGACTATTTTAATTGTGTGGTCTCTAAACCCACTAAGTTTTGTAACTTAGACTCTGCAAGAAAGCCAACCAAGCCTTATGGCAACAATCTGCGTAGAGGACCCAGGCAGAGTACTTAAAGTCCTCGACTTCAACATAAATCATGATATGAAACTAAAACACTTGTAAACAACTAGCTCAAACTTGTAGAGTAGAAAGTACATACATAACTTATACATTGGATGGACCTTTAGTGCCAGGCCTTTACATGCTTAGATTCTTAAACTTCTAAAGACATACTAATCTAACTGCTCAGGTTCAGGCTGACTGTTTTCATAGATCATCGATGGCTCCATAGGTAGGTCAAGGATCTTATGATGCATATGCCACTTGTGAGTACTTTTGCGCATAGTAATCCTCCACTTTCTCCATGCTTCTTCATGGTCTAACGTCTTTGATACCTTGTCGTATTCTGAGTTAGGAACATACTGAAACTCGCTTTTAAGAATTTCCATGCATACCGAATGTCATAATGATCTTCAGAATAATAATTCAGTCTCTTTGCTTCGGTCTTGCTTTGAATTTCTCGACATGCATCTACTGAATCATTCTCCACTCTCGAACCACACCAACAAGCCCCTTCTTAACATCTTCTTGGGCAAATGTGCCAATGATCTTACCCCGAAAACTAAGCAGCACTGCTGCTCTTGCGTTTCCCAGTCGACGAGGTAGGAATGTGGGTAACTAGACAGTTTACAACTGAAGTCCCCCGCTCTGCACCCAAGGTATTTATTTTTGGAAAAGGCACATGTGGATAAACATTGTCATACAGCAGTTTCAAACATGCCTCTTCTTCTGCTAACATAAGGCCTTGCCCTGCCCCGAAGACTGAGCAAAAGTTTCCTCAGCAACCAAATTGTAAAAAACTATCCGCATCACATCGTAATCAGGCGAACCAGTATACCGAAACTGCCAGGCATCGCTCTTAATCTGTAGAACAATAATTCAAGAATACATGTTCACTATATGTTCCCTGCGTAATCTTTCAAAATATTTTGCAAAACTATATGAAATCTACTTAATTCATCAGGTATTTGTTGGCAAGAAATTTATGCAAAGAAAAAGAAATAGAGTATTAGGCTCATGTTTACCAAAGCTCAGTTAACAAGTTCAAGCGCCTTTAATCTGGAACGATAAATAGGTAATGGAAATTGAAGATATGAAGTTATTCAATTTAAAGCAAAACAAACTGTGTAACCAGAAGGGTGAGACAGCAACAGGAATAGAAGGTTTCGCAAAATGTGCATTCAATATTTTCAAAGACCCTTTTGCTGTAATGAACCTAATGAAAACAACCTAACAATCTAATATTCAACCCTATGATACAACAAAGATGTAGATCAGACAAGGCTACTTTCCATGCTGCACAATTGGCATAATCCATCTCTACACCCTTATTGCCAACGGACATTTCATTTAAAGTATTGGGTAGGGGGTTTAAGGAAATACCGCAATTAGCCAATCCAATTCTGATCGTCAGATGTAGTATTTTAATAAAAGTTAACACAATAGTTGGTCAAAGGAAGTCAACTTAGATTTAGAGTAGTCAAGTCACCATAGATCCAAGTGTATTTTTGAAAAAATCTTTGTTGAGTATAAATGAGTTATCGAACGAAATATGAGGTTAAAGTTAACTTTTTAAGAAATAATAAAAAATTTTTGAAAAAAATTTTGAATTACAAATTTTTTCTAATAAACATGATTAACATTTAATATTACTCTGTAGGGATACAGAGTACGGAAGTGAGATAAATTCAACCAAAGATTATGAGAAATTAATAATGACAGTAAAAATGATACCAAAATTTTTAGGTGGAAAAATCCTCCATAAATAGAGATAAAAAACCACCGGCGAGAGAGTCAAAACTTCCACTATAAATTTGTGAAGAGTACAAAATATTTTTCTGAACTAACAAGGCAAATAGTCCAAAATAATAATTCTCTACGGATTAAATATCCCCAAAACAAGAAGTATAGAATAGAATGAAAAGAAGAGAAAATATATAGAGAGGATTTGTGTTTGCTGTTTGCTTAGCATTTGCTGCTATGAATGTTGAGGTGTAGGACTGCCTATTTATAGGCAACTCCAGCACCTATTCCATTAGATTTTTAGTCGTAATTGACGAAAAAATGATGAGCCACCAGCTGCAAAGCTGCAATTTTTGAATGTGAGCAGCAGACAGAAGAAAATGAGATGCGGCAGGCAACAAGCAATTTTTACTGAAGAAAAATGGGCAGTCGATAGACGACAGAAGAAAATACAGCCCACAATCTTGATGTCGATATATCACTAAAAATTTAATTCAAAGTAGTCAAATTAAAATGTAAGAAGTCGAATCAATATTTGTAAAATAAAAAGATAAATTAAAATACTTTTAAAAGTTTTTGCACTAATTAGAAAATATTAAAAAGCTCAATGTATGGAAATTGGAAAAACCATACAATTCTTAGTGGCAAATCCCAGAAAATCCAAAAATATTCATAGTCACAAAAACGAAAAAAAGGGGAAAAAAAAGGAAAGGTCTCAACGTGGCCGTTCTTCCACCTCCAAGTCTCCCATTTTCACGGTTTCTTACGAATTCTTTCAACTTCCTGTGATCACAATGCACCCCCTCATCTACCACAACAATGGCGAGCACAACTTCTTCATCGTTTTCTTCGTCAAAGCTGGATTTCCCAGTTTCATGTTCTGATAGATTAAGAAGAAATTTGTCATCTTCCTTGGCTTTTAATTGCAAAACCCCCCAATTCTGTAGTAAAATCTTGATTTCTTGGAGACCTTTCAAACTTAGTCTCCCAAAGTCTCGTAGGTCTGTTTTAAGTTCACTTATTGATGTTAGCTCTTCAGTTGATGATGCAGCTAAAGAGGGTGCACCCCGAATTCAAGTTAAAACGGGGTAAACTTCTGATCTTCACTCAAAGGAACGGCCTTTTTTGCCTTCTTTGATTTGATTTTGTATCTGTAATCGTGGTTTCCAAATTTGCATTTTTTGTTCTACCAATGTGTTTGCTGTTAAGTACTAATTGAAAGGGTGCGATCAGTGTATATGTAGTTATTATAGTGGAAATGTTACTGAATTTGATTACTGTCTTGAAAATTTCCCAGGAAAACAAAAGATAATGATGTATACTTTGCTTCCTTGTAACTTCTACTTCTAATGGAAGAAATGAAATGTTGGTTCTTTACCTTCTCTAATGAAATTGTTCTTCCTATTACTTGCAATTCATTTCTGTCATGGAGAATTGTAGCAATATATTGATGTAAAACTTCTGGTAAAGTGAAAGAGAGAAATGCCTCTAACAATTCAGTATTGTAGAATGAATTGGAAGAAATTTTTAAGTATAAGCCGGCATATGTGATATAGAATGAGGACAAAACAATCAGAAAAGAGTGGAGAAGATGCAGTGTCATGATTTGGCTTGTGAACTTTTCACCATCGAATGGATGATTCTCTAAATGGCTGGCCCATCCAGGATTTTTTTTTTTGTAATGGAACAATCTTAAAGGAGAAATAGACATTTAGTTTCAAACTGATAGACTAGGAATTAAGCATCTATACTTTGTTTCTTTTACTGCGTGCTTCAATGGAATGGACATTCCATAGAGTTGGTTTAATGCATTTTCTTTTATTTTTAGGACATGGAACTGGAGAGGTTATTGTATTCGGTACCAATATGCTGGGAGCAGCGGACCTGCGCTGGTTTTAGTTCATGGTTTTGGAGCAAACAGGTCTACATATCGCATTTTGCTTCTCGTCAACTCTGTGATATAGGTATAAATAACCTGACTGCATATAAATGAAGAAAATTCTTGCCTTCCCTCTGTTCATATTATTTAAGTCCTTGAACTACCGCAGATTCTAAGATCTAATTGTTCTATTCTTATGTTAGAGACAATATGAAAGATCATTACATCATTTGAAAGCTAAGTTGTAAATGTCAATTGAAGTTTGTGTTCATCTACACGGATAAAAGTGGAGTTCCTTTTTTCTGTGTTTCCATTTCCCTTTAGATCTTAGATGACAAAATGCTTGGGAAATATTCTTCTTTATCATGCAAAACAAACTATTTTTCATTTAAGAGATTAATCTGACCTGAATGTTTGATGATGCTCGGTGCAAGAATTTGAATTTCTTAATAGAAGTCAAAGCCAACTTTGACAATGCCCCTTTTGTAGTTTTACTTTTGCACCTATATTTCAGGTTAAAGACATCCTGAAAAGAACTTTCCCAATCGCATAGTTTCTACCAATGCAACAAGTTGCAAAGGGTTCTTTTCCTTGCTTCCTGGGAGGTTGTTTTGCAAATTGTAACAAAGCAACTAAACGTTATACCTAGCCTTGCGATATGATTAAAGATACTCATTACTAACATACGTATTTTTTGTACTAGTACTCCATGCTTGTACTCATTTACTCATTCACCTGCACAGTCTTAAAACTAGTAGTAAGAAACTTGTACATCTACATTGCTTTGCCCATTTTGTTGGCAATGAGGACAGTTATGTGTGCATTGTTAATCATGATTCTACTTAATTGAAATCAGTAGGTGAATACTCTTCCCTCTTTTTGTCATCAGTGACCATTGGAGGAAAAATATGCCAGTCCTTGGACAATCTCACAGGGTCTTTGCAATTGATCTTATTGGTTATGGTTATTCAGACAAACCTAACCCGCGTGAGCTTCAAGTGGACTCGTTTTATACATTTGAGACATGGGGAAGCCAGCTAAATGACTTCTGCACTAGTGTTGTTAAGGATGAAGCATTCTTCATTTGCAATTCTATCGGAGGTAACTGCTTTCTCCTAGTTGCTGCAGTTTATACATGGGAAGGTGCTTTCTTTAATTGCTGAACATAAAAAGGCAGTACGCTTTCTTTCAACAATCAAAAACTCAACAGTATCTTCTCCAATTTTAGATTTGTTTTGTTGATTAGGTCGCTTGTCTTGTGATTAGTAATGGCAAGTCAAAGAAGATATGCAATATGTACGTTCACTACAGTCTGAGAGGATTTAAGAAAACCTCCTTAACTTGTTTAATAGGAAAATGATTTTTGGAATGAAGTGAACAGAATCATGGATGCATATCTATTAGAAGTTTGCAAATAGACAATGGTAGTGAGTGTTTGAGAGGTCAGATGTGTATATGTTGGATGAATACATTATAGTATTGAGAAAATTTTCCAGTGAGTCTATGTAATGAAGATATTTTGAAACAGGATGAGTTAATAGTGATGTATTGGGGAATATTTGTGCTGCTCTTTATCTTCCAAGGTTCAGTCCACAAGAGGTGACATGTAGATGAAATTAAAAATGAAACGAGAACAAATAGATTAAAAACAAAATGAGGATGAAATATTCATACTCTTATCTAATATTATCTAATTCCTTACTAACTCTCTCCCTTAGTCAGAGGGTAAGTTGAACCTTTGTGAGAGGCATTCCTCTTATGGATAACACCTGCATGTTAGGGGTTTAGGGGCATGGGAAAAAATTTCAGGATTTGTGACTCCAATATCAGAAAACACGCCTAAGGTTCACTTTTGCTTTAGTATAATGGAAAATTGATATTAGGGGATCAGAAAGTACTCCTGAAACATAGGCAGTGGATAAAGCAATAATACAGCTTTTTGGAAATCAAGTACTACTAGCAACTCCTTTTCCTGAATGTGATTGTCATTTTGCCTTAGAGTGGTTCTTTTTTCTATGTCCTGGAGAAAATCTTTCTCTTTAGTTTTTGCTGAAAGAAACATTACACTTTCTTAAAGTAAAGTAGTTTCTAATTGATTTTCTACTGGTCTCTTATTGATGTTTGATTCTTGAAGAGCTTTCGTGGCAACTAATCCCATCTTTTTGACTCCTTACCCCAATTTTCAAGAAACAGAAGAAAAGAATGAAAAAAGAAAGGGAATTAATTGGGTTTATTTGATATCCACTCTTGTTGTGAAGTTGCCTTGGAAAGAAAAAGTCCAAAAGCATTTGTATGTCAAATATTGGTTTAATGTTGTCCAGAATCATCTCTCTGCAAGTATAAAAGTTTGGAATCTTTTCTGTCTCAAATGTTATTTTCTTCTGTAGGACTTGTTGGTCTTCAGGCTGCAGTAACAATGCCTCAAATCTGCAAAGGCCTTGTCCTTTTAAATATATCACTTCGAATGCTGCATATAAAGAAGCAGCCTTGGTATGGAAGGCCTCTAATAAGATCATTTCAGAACCTGCTGAGGTGAATGAAGATCAATAACATGAGATTTTCACTTGCCAGTCATTTTCTATATTCTATCTTCCGAATTAAAATTTTGATCTTTGTATATTGTTTTCAGGAATACTCCTATTGGAAAGTTCTTTTTTAGATCTGTTGCCACACCAGAGTCTGTGAAGAACATTCTTTGTCAGGTAAACATACTAATAAGATGGATACATATTAAATATCTGCACCTTTTCTCTTTTGGAACTGTAGACTGTCACTTGCTGCGAAAAGTAAATTCAATCGTAAAACATGAGGTTCTTCAATTACATTCCAAGTGCATTTGATAACTCTGATGCTATGGATTTCGCATCCATTGTTTTCAATTCCTTGGGTAAAAAAGAACATAAAGGTGTGCCAGTGAAAGGTATTGATTCTGGGTCTCAGGCTTATCTAGTAATACTTGTCTGCATGTCCTAGATCATTGATGAGTTGCTTCTGAGTTCTGAAAGATTTTTCCTACATTAAGCACTCTGGCAATTGGCAACTTGCTACTCATTAGTCAAAGCAATAGTTGACTTATAGATTGTTCTTTTTTTTGTTGTAAGATCTCCAGATTATTTTAGAGATGGAAGAAAGTAAACTAGATAACTAGTGCACTTGATCATTTAAGTACCTAGTCCAATTACTTGCAAAATAAATATTTTCCTAAATCTGGAAGTCTGTTATGTTATACAAAAAAGAAGCTGGTACTGTAATAATATTTGCAAAAACACATGCACAGAAATTTGTACTTATAGAGAAAGAACAAAAAGGTTCTAATTTACTTGTCTGGTATGCCATGTAAAGGATGAAAGTACAAAGAAAATAAATTTATTTCAACAAGAAAGTAGAGAGAAAAATTCTTGGAAATATCTGAATCTTTGTTTATTGAGAAGGCTATGGAGGGAATGATTCTAATGAAGTGATATGTTATTTTCAACTACAGATCAAGTAAGAAGACCTTCTGGCTTTCATCAAGGTTGTGTTGAATTTTGACAAAGAAGAGGCCGAGGGCCTACGATTGAACAATGATTAAAAGTTAAATAAAATTGAAGAATTATGGAAAACCAACACGAAAAATTAACTAACTGCATCGACATTATTTCAAAAAAAAAAAAAAAATCCCGAACCCTATCTGTATTTTACACTCCACGATTTGAGTTTCCCTTTGTTTCCTCTTGGATTCTTAGTACGCCTTCATGTAGATTGTTAGTGACCATGAGATATGGTTACATGCTGTATAGCCTTTCTCAATCGTCTGGGGACATGTTTATAGAAATTTTGCCTTGTATACTACACAAATGCGACTGTGCTTTGCAATAGATTTTTCTTGTTTACAGGATGCAATAGTTCATGATATTTGGACTGATTCTGCGCTTGTATGTCAGTGTTATTATGACACATCCCAGGTGACAGATGAATTGGTGGAAGCAATTCTTCACCCGGGGCTTCAAGCTGGTGCTGCAGATGTGTTTCTTGAGTTTATATGTTACTCTGGTGGGCCATTACCAGAGGAACTATTACCCCAAGCGAAGGTCATACTTTTGGATAGTTTTTACCTTCAGCTGTATATTGTCTTTGCTTCTATGTTGTTACACATGATGGAAAATTCTTAGGTCATCTTACAATATCCATAATATAACGATTTGATGCATGTGGCCTAAAAGAGATTAGGACTGTAAGGATTTTGCGCAATTGGCTAGAGATACTGATGATTTTGTGATTGCATTTCCCGATTACAGTGTCCCGTTTTGGTGGTATGGGGTGACAAGGATCCATGGGAGCCCATTGAGCTTGGCCGCGCCTATGAAAAGTTTGACACCGTCGAAGATTTTGTTGTCCTCCATGATGTTGGCCACTGTCCTCAGGATGAAGCTCCTCATCTTGTGAATCCCATTGTTGAATCTTTTGTCGCTCGTCATGCATCACCAAGATCTGGTCTTCCAGTAGGCCTTTCCTGATGTAAGATCAGGCAAGCCTCTATTTCATTTCCGCTATTTGCATTCAGTTCCTTTCCCCATAACTATTCTTTGAATAGCTTCTCAGTGATAAATCTCTCAATGAAAAACATTCATTACTGGATATATTTCTAAATAAAACTCTGTATTTTCCACACTTATTTAGAAATATAAATGTGGAAACCCAGAAATTCTCTCATTATCACTTTCATGTGGGCCTATCCATTTGAGTGTACAGTCTCCTGTGGTGTACTTGTCCATACATGAGTTTATGATTCATTATTATTTTTTTAAAAAGTTTTGACCCTCCTGAATCCTCCTCCGGGTTGATCCGGCATTTATTTGTCTTTTGCATTAGTATAACTAGTTTTTTTATTTACAAAGAACTATTACTTCATTACTTATAAATAAAATTTTAAAGAAAAAATTAGAAGTTACGTGGTAAATATTATATTGCAATAAATGTGTGTATCACACCAGAATAAATATAATACAATTACTGAACTTATTTCAATAAATAAAGCATTCAGAAGCTACGTGGCGAAAGTCATCCTCTCTGATCAGGTCAGTGACAGTGAGTATCTGCAAATGTACTCAGTGAGGTAATATTAAAAAAAATAAGTAAATTAGCGAGAAATCATTTTAGAAAATATCAATTTGGAGTGAAAATAATTCAGTATCGCCGGTTTTAATCAAAACAATTCAATGAGAGCTACCAGAACAAGTTTGATGGGCTAGGTTACATACTACCCTTACTAATCCCAATTCAAGCACCTGGTTTTTAAACATTTCCAGCAAATAAATTGATCTTTTCTAATTCGGAATTGAAAATTCTCTATTCAGGTAAAATCACAATGCAGAACAGAACTGGGAGGCTCTTGATTCCAACTACTTCCTTCTATACAACAAATAATCTGTGTTTCGTACCCTACTTATGTACAAATATCTGGATTATCATGTAGATAATTCCAGGCTCAGGGAAAAAAAAAAAAAACATAACATCGTAACAATGATTCAAGAATAATTGAGACCCGTTTCTTATGTACGAAATAAATCTATGACACTGGTGAATAATCCAACAGTGCAAACTTAACATGTAAACAGATTTTACCACCCTCTGTCACCAGTTTAGCAGCTGTTACCAACCAATGTCCAGGAGTGTCATACGGACCGCGGGCAACCTCTGTTGTATCGACATACTTCAGCAGTTTCCTTGAGTGTACAGGAACAGGAGGACCATCGGGGTATACACCAGAATTCATGGTACTCGGAAGTGGTTTTGGTGCATCGTTCGCTGTCCGCTGGGTGAATGTAAAAGTTGTACTTAGATTCGTAAGGAAACTTGACTTCCGAGAACCTTCAGGTGCAGCTGCCCACTCGGTCTTCCGGATTGTGCAGTTTGGTAAATGGGTGTACAGAAGACGTAGGTGAAGAACAGTCCTTGGCCACTTTCCTTTGCTAACAAGCTGTGCACCAGTCACCACAAAAACACCGCTATCTTCTCCCCGAACCCAGCTTGGGTCATGCCTTACTACAGAGGAGCACACATTGGAAAATCTTTTCCATCTAACTGGTTCCAAGAATTGGTCATGAGGATCATAGTCATCAGAACCTCGCCACTGACATCGCTTCTGTATATATTGGTCAGCAGAAGTAAAGGTCATAATGTTCGGGAGACTTGAAAGATGCTGCACATGAATTGCCAAGCGGTTGCACTTTTGCCCTTCCAAGTACAGACGCAGGCCAACAACTGGTTTTTGACTGCTTGAAACCTGAAAACGAAATGCAATTGCAGTCATCAGTCTACAAAATACATTGTCAAAGAACTGGTTTGACTAAGCTTATCTAAAGGACAAGGACAGGATAACGTCTTTTCCTTAATATACTTCATCAATCTGCCAAGTTGGCTTGCAGGCCATATAGGACAGACTATGAAGGATCAAAGACCAAACCAAAGTTGGTCTTCTAAGAACTCAAATTATGTTTAGCTAATTGTCAACTTTTCCCACCTGTTGGCTAAACCTGGCTCTTAGAAGTATTATAATCCAGTCAAAATTGATGCGACTGTGAAATTTCTTAAGCAATCAAAGTTTTTTTTTTTTTTTTAAAAATACAGTTTTAATTGTTAACTTCTCGCCTATTAAATAAACCTGTTTCCAGAAGCACAGTAATCCAGTCAAAGAGATACAACCAAACAAACAAATCAGAATGCTACAGTTTCTTCATGTTTTCTGTTTTCTACTTTCCTCATTTCTTTCTCTCATTCCTTTACTTTCTTTTTTTTCAGATGAGTGTTTCTCACACTCATAACGACAAACAAAATCATTTCCTCAACATCTACACTACTTGAAGAGAGATGGTACTCTCCACATTAGTATTTATGGGAAAATATGCACCATCTAAAGCTTGCTTACCATGTAAAAGATAAAATTTAGTGTAATAAAGAAAGTGATGAAAGAAGACCTTAGAAATCAAATCAAGAAGACTTTGGTATCGCTCTAAGGTGTAATCACATTATAAAATCTCAACAAGTCTTGGAATGCTAAAATCAAACAGATGACTACTACTTTCTTAGCGCCAAGAACCTCACACAAAGTCGAACAAGGACTTTGACTAATAGAACATGGACTTTCAATACCATCGAGGAGAAAAAGGCAACTTCCAACTAATTCAAAATTGACTTGTGCGTCCTAAGAAGGCTCTAAAAAGAAATAAAAGACAAAGTAAGAGAAGTTGTGCTATAGCTAAAATTAAGAACGTAACGCGCACTTTGCTGCTATAACAAGAATATTAGTGAAAATTACTCAATGGATGGTCAAATAGACATTACAATTGAACAGTTCAAATAGATTGCAACTGGACCAACGGTTGAGCTGAAATTTGGAAAATGTTTATGCACTTTATAGGCTTCATAAATTACGTATTCAATGCTCAACATCTTCCCATATGAGAGACACAAAGCTCTCTTACAACTCACAATTACAGAGTCAGATTTGTAGACACTACTCCAATGATCAAATAATTTCACCAAATTATGCTATTAATAAAATCGGAAGAAATGAAGGAATTGGATTTTGGTTATTATAGATTCGAGCTAAATTAGTGATTTGCCATTTCAATCAAAACGAGGGATAAGAAAATTTGAATGGAAAAAGTAAAAGGAAGAAAGAGCACAAGGGTAAAGGTGATAAGATTCTTTTTTACAAATTAAACAGTGAAACTTAACACATCTCACAGTACCACAAATAAATTCTTCAACTCACAAAACACCGTCTCCTCAATTTAAGCTACAGACTATCTATCATCACCACTAATATCAGGAATTGCCCCCACCATTATTAAACCCATCGCAACTAGATATGATCAGCTAACCAGTTTGTAAGGCATGTTTCCAGCCAAAAGTTTGAAAATTCTGAGAAAAATCTCAGTAGGGAATGAAGTGTAAGCAACTAGGACGAGTACTAACTGTTGAAAGAATTAGGAGCATATGCCCAATGTTAAAATGTGTATAGTTGATATGGCAGAACCTTGAGCATTAAATTCTACTTATCCAGTGAATACAAGCATTTGTAAAATTTGTGGAGTTCTGGAAGCTCTGGCATGTTGGTTTGATGTAACATAACCACAAAGATGTACCTAGAACTTCTTCCGTGCTTCCAAAAAACTTTTTTGTTATTGTCAATCAACATTGTCCTGCCTGTATATCCCAGTCATTGTTTTTATCAATCAATAACAATGACAGAAATCTATAACCATCATCTTGAGCATGAGTACTGTTCTGACTGGAGCCATTACATCTTTCTCTCTTTCTCTCATACACACATAGACAAATGCAAATATATTCCCTAAATTAGCCTATTACCTTAGAAAATCATATTAGGATAAAAAGCAAGTAAAAGAATAAAGCAAGAATATGGTGATAACAAGCCAGTGACAAAGAGGAAAAGAATCAAAACCTCCTAGGTTATATTTTAGTAAGAACTTCTAAGAAGTTCTCAGCAAAAAATCTAACTCAATATCCTGGATTTATAACTTATTTTCTTCTTGATAATTTCATCCTAGTTCTTGTACTTCTTCAGGGAAATAACCATATAACGAAGTAAAACTTCTCAACGCTGTGCTTAGCATGAAGTCCATGTCCAGATTGATCACCACCAATTTATTAGAAACAAGTTGGGCTGAGAATGTAGGCCCAATTGTAATCCTTTTTGATAGGCATTCTACTCCCTAGAAAGCAATTCGAATGCCTGGCAGAATTATAAGCCCATATCCCCAAGTCCAACCAATCTTCTAAGTGTTTATAAATCAAGATGAGCAGACTCCACATAAAGTTACACTGGTTAATAATCAGCGCTTCAAGGAACTCCGTTATAGATGCCCATCTATATTTGAGGTTCTCCTTTCTAAGGACAAAGATTCTTTGACTAAAAGCTTGCTTTTAAAGCAGCACTCTGTAATCAATCCACAGAGAGAGAGAGAGAGAGAGAGAGAGAGAGTCAGAGAAAGAGACAGAAACAGTGATGGCGAGCAGTACCTGGCTGGGATTGATGTGAATCCTTGGACCTAAGAAACTAAATTGCAACTTAGGGCAAGAGGCTTTTTTCCTTTGATGTCGCAAGGGCAACTCGCAGTAAAGAGGCGCCCACTGCCTTGGAACTTGGAATTCCAAGAAACACTGTAAATCTTCCGAGGCAGGCTTGTCTGATAAGAGAAATATCAAGTTAAAAAAATGATATACAAAATCTAAGAGATGTAGAAAAAGAGGACAGCCAAAATTCTGAAGCACTTACAACGAAGATACAAATTTATAGCGTGACTAAGATAACCACTCCCTGGAATTCCAGTGAGTAAAGAAGTAATAGGTACTATTTTGAAGAGAATGGCCTCTGGATTCATAGCAACAGTCTGAAGCCACTTGGCATGGGTTTGTGCAAACACATCACCTCCTCTTTTTGACCATATAAGCGTAAGCCCCTGTTTCACATTATCATATAAATTCACTGCCATAAATGCTTTTCAATATAGATATGCTCATGTGACTTACATCCTTGTTTGACGTCTCCGTAATGCTTGTAAATTGCATGGTATGCGACTGCAACATGCGATTAAATACCTCAGGAACCTGCACAAATAACAGGAAATGACAAATTATACCACCGTCTTGCAATCAAAAGAGGAACCTAGTGAATACACATTAGAGCCACCTTCTTCTTGTTGTCTCTAGTTTTCCTATCCTGTAGAGGGCTCATTCCATCAGAGAACAGAATATCTCCAAGATCCTCCAAATACATTTTTAGTTCAGAGGGTGGAATTGTTGAAGATGGTTTCTGCTTGACACAAATTAAATCCTGGCCTCCAACAGCCATCCCAACAACAATGTGCGTTCCATACGTTTGGATAAACCTGTGTAAGAAACTTTTGTTAGAATCCTTTTTCTGTAGTTATTGCAACCAACAGCATATTATTTCAAAGAAATTAAGTTCTAAAAACTAACTTCAAGTTTGAAACAAGCAAGTACATGTATATCATAACTCCAACAAAATATCAATACAAGTTTATATGAGAAAGATGTGCCAGGGTATGTTCTCTAAAGCCTATAATATTTCTGCTAGTTTACTAGACAGCATGAGCTTGGCATTGATGCCTCACAATATCACCCAATAAAGGACCAGGGAAATGAAAAGAATACAATAAAAAAGAAGACAACAAGACTGCAGGTTCAGTTTATAATCATAAATAACCAATATACCAGATAAAGGTGATTAAGAGACAAAAACTTAATAGACATATTAATTTTCCAGACTAAATTACGTTTAGAAATCTAAATGTAAATTGAAGGAGATTGCTATAGTTGATTTACAGAAATCAATTAATTTGATAAACTAAGCAACATATTCCTCTCCTTTTTCATCTTCCACCTTCTTTATCTTATCAACAAACTTCTACCAAAAAAATCAGAGACGACTCATTAATTTCATCACTATATCCATCCTTCGCTTTACAAATGTTTTAACCTTTTAATTAAAAGGCCTTCAAAATTTCTCAGCGCAGAAACAAAAGGAAGCCTGCTTAAAGAAGGAACGATAGACTAAAACGAAAACACTACCTAGATAGCAAAGCTGGATCCCAGTGAGATGGCACAGACTTCTTTACATGGTCTTGCAGTACTAGTGGAGATGCTGTGAGATGAAGATAATACAATGAGATGAAATAACCATCAAATGCAAGATGTTTGGAATCCGCTGCATCATTCAACCATGCCCCACTTAAATCAAATATGGCATTAAGATAGCCTGAAGGGACTTTTCCCTGCACTGATGATTTCTGATTTAATAACTCAGACATCTGCAAGAAAACCAATTAAAAAGCTGAGTTTCTCAAAGTAGATTTTCGTGCAGTTTATCATTTCAACTTGAACAAATTCATTGCAATTTTTTCTTGAACAAGTTTCAACAAAACCATTTAAGCCTTAAATATTAGAATTAAAAGGTTCGATTTAACATTAAAATTGAATCAACAGGCTTTAGAACATCAGCTTGCACTAAATTTACGAAATCAAACTTTCAACTCCTCAAATTTCGCAATGCATTTATTGATACACAACAAATTGCTACCTCTAACCAATTTCAGGAAAGCAAAATCCAAAACTAGCATTTAAAACACAAATTCTTACCCGGTTAAATTCCAGAACATCCGACTTGAACCGAATATGGTCACCTTTATCGCACTTAATATTTTCGGAAACATCCGAAATAACAACCCCTCCGGCACCATTAGCAGCACCACCTCCGCCGCTGCCAGCTGCTGGAATCACAATATCCCGCTTATTCTTCTCATCCAAAACCACCAACCTACCCCCGCCAGGACATCTTTTCACAAACTTCAACCTGAAGTCACTAGCAAAATCGAACCCGCATCCTAACGCTTCCACAGCTCTGATCTCAACCGGCCTCTTCTCATAATCTTCACGGCCACCGAACTCGAACATAGTGACACCACCAGCCGCCTTCTTTATAACGCGTCGGAGAAAGGGAGCTGCAAGACGTTACTGTGGAGCCGAAGAAATGATCTCTTTGGAGGTTTTAGTGGCTTTATTATGGCGCTCAGGGTGGGTGATGTGGGATGACGGCCATGAAAGGGAAGAAAGGGGAGTTGACTTTTTGACCAGAAGGGACACCTAGGTGTTGTCTGCTGGTGGTGCAGAGGAAAATAAAAGTAAAAGCGGCCGATTCCTTTGGCGTTTGAATTGAAATGTTCACTACCTAATTTCGTCGCTACGGTTTTGCACTTTTGTGATTCAATAGATTTTTTTTTTATTTTTTGTTTTTTTTGATAAGGAAACCTTCAATCACTATTCTTTGGGTGTGTACAGGATAAACCTCACCCTCACATAATAGCTCACAAATCACGTAAATAAGGTAAGCCACACTAGGCAAGCCCAGTGTGACGACTCGTGTCTTGGAAAGGAATCGAACCCTCACCAATATGAGAAGATTTCACCGTTCGACCAGCGCGGCCAACTCCAAGGACATAAATTTTTTTTATTCAATGATTAAAAATGGTTAATGGTGTCTTGAAAAATAATTGTATAATTTTACAAAATAATTATTTATATTTTGTATAATAATTTTTTAAATTTATAAAATAATTATTTAAATAAATAATTATTTATTTAAGTGTAAAAATAATTATTTATATTTTTATAAAGTATAAATAATTATTTTATAAAATTAAATAATAATTTTTTAAAATACTCTTAAATTATAGATATATTGCAGACCGTAATCAAACTCGGATTTAAGGGCGTGGAGCCGGCGTGCGGGTATTTTGTTGCCTAACTTGTTTTTGTGAAGTTTTGGCGTCCTTGACCCCAAAAAAGAAAAAAAAAGCTCGGATTCAACAGTCAAGAGGCAATAAAGGCCAGCTATTTTGGCCTTTTCTTTTTCCCTTTAATTTTTGCTTTGAATTTATATTTTTGTCTAAAAGCTTTTCTTTGAAAATGTGAACAATGCGGAGAATAGCAGTGTATTTTCATTGGCTTTTTTAATTGAGAATTTTCTTCTTAATTTTTTTAAAATTAAATTAAAATTAAAATTATTTATTAAAAAATTAAAAAGGCTTAAAATGAGGAACGTGTGTTAGTTTCGAAATGAAAATTTTATTCGCTAGATTTGAAAAGGTAGACAATATTTAACACAAAAAAGGTAGACAATGCATAGATCACCTTCATCAATGTATTTCAATTGTCGTATATTTGCATGATATGCATGAATTGTTGTACATTTGAGGCTTGATTAAATTTTTAATTATTTTAAAATTTATTTAAAAGGAATCGATTCTAAATTTATTTGTATTTTAAATTAATTTGAAAATCTTTGGATGATGTGAACTCACATTATGGTATGGTGGCATTCAATTTTCCACTTTAAGTGAGTTGAAAGACCAATGGGAGGTGGCGGACCGACATTGAACTCATTTCTCTTCGGGATGGTTGGAAATGCATTTAAGAAAAATGTACCATTGCATTGCAAATTTCTGCTATTTCTTCTAATTCTCTCCTCCCTATATGTTGACCTAAAAGAGGAATGAGAGGACACGAGAATTTGACTAAGAAGATCCCCAATGCTTAAATTATTAGGGGCTTACTCTTCACAGCTATTTACTGATTGCAGCGTTATTACTTTTCATTAAACAAAATTATTTCTTTCTCAAAAATTTTAAATTTCTCTCAATTTTCTCTCTATAAACAACCATAACAAATTTTCAACCTATACATAAATCTAAAAAAATAAAAAATAAAATCTTTAAAAAATACAAGAGAATAATGTTTCCAACAAAAAATAATAATAAATATTCAATAAAAGAAATAAAAGAAATTCTTTTCAGGAACCTTCATATAGTTTCCCAGAAAAATGCAAAAAAAAAAAAAAAAAGAATTGCAGAGAAGAACAGTGCCCTCCTCCCCAACAGCGCCAGCAAGGGCCTTGAGGATGAATTGCAGTGGCTCTAGCCAGTCACTATCGGGAAGCCACCGTTCTTCTCCGCTATCCTCTTTTTTTCTTTTTTTTCTCATTTTCTTGGGGAACTAGATAACGGTTCCCCTTAAAAGAATTTATTCTTTTTTCTTTTCTTGGGTATTCCTTTTTTTATAAGATTTTATTTTTTTAGATTTATGAAGAAGTTAAAATTTTGTTAAGAAGGTTGTCTAGAGAGGAAAAGTTGAGAGAAGTGAGTGAAAAAGTTAAAGTTTAGAAAGAGAAATAATTTTGATAAATAAAATGTAACTACACTGTAATTAGTAAATTAGTGTATTGTAATTAATAGGTGTGATTATAAAAAGGATGACTACATTTGTAGCTTTAAACTTTATTTAAACCACATAATAGATCTTCTTGTTTTAAAAACTATAAATTTACTAATCAAGTTATTTTTAAAATAATATATTTACATTTAAATCACAAATCATATAACATTTTAATCCTGACTCTAATTAATTATTAATTGATTGGTGAAATATCTTAGAAATTAACTTAAAATTTTAAAATTAACCTCGAAATTTTATGAAAATTATTAGGAAAATTAACTCTAAATGTAACTAAAAAATTGCACTACTGTTGGTTACATAATTTAATTTTATTTTTAATTTTTCATACTATTTAAAAATTTTATATTTCTTTTTATTTATTTTATAATATTTTAAAATTTTTATGCCAGTAAATAACTTTGATGTCTCTTTTTACCACTACCTAGACATGCCACTCCCCACGTATAATCGTTCGCAGTTAGGGCTGTCAATTTTGCCCGTTTACCCGGACCCGGCCCGGGACCCGGCCCGATAACTCCGGGTCCGGAACAATAGTCATACCCATTTATCCGGACCCGGACCTGGACCCGATAATATATCTTTTAATAGGGTCCGGGTCCGGGAGAAGGTATCCCGGATCCGATTACCCGATTACCCGATTTAAATTTTAAATAATAAATATTTTATATATTTAAATTTTTTATAACCGTTAGATGTGTTTGATCAACGGTCAATTATTTATAAATTTATATTAAAAATTTTATCGGGTCTACCCGGACCCGGCCCGAGACCCTATAGGGTAGGGTCCGGGTCCATCTTATTTGGACCCGTCGGGTAATCGGGTCCGGGTCCGGAACCATTAATGTCAATCGGGTCCGAGTCCGGGACAGGGTGTCCCGGACCCATTTGGACCCGTTGACAGCCCTATTCGCAGTATCCAAATAGGCTGAGATTCGCCTATGAAAAAACTCTGGCCCAGTGAGTGAGCAAAATAGCATAGGCCGGTGTGTGTTAGGGCGATGGACTAATGTCCATAGACCTATGAATTTCACATCGCACTCGCGTTCGGTTACGGTCCTACATACTACTTTTTGTAGTATGTACATGATTCATTCCTAATTTTTCGATTAGCTTTTTTGATTCAATGACCGGAGATATTTAGAAATATCTTGAGGAATAATTACTTAACTTTGTAGAATAATTATTTATATTTTGCAGAATAATTATTCACATTTTGCAAAATAATTATTCACCTTTGTAGCATAATTATTCATCCTCTGCAAAATAATTATTCAGTTGAGTGTGAATAATTATTCAATTGAACACAAATTCATTTAAGTGTAAATAATTATTTTACAGAGTACGAATAATTATTCTAAAAAGTTAACAATTCCTCCATCAAACAGCCATTTCTTTAAACGTTTTCTATTTCCTGGGCCTGCATTTGGTTTCATTCAAAGAGACATTTCCTAATTCACCAGCAAAGAGGAGAATGTTTTAAGTGGGCTGTGAACCAATGGTTTGGGGCGGCGACCCTCCTCAATGTTCTTATCGTAAATGTTTTGTAAAAAAATTTGTTCGGGCAACATTTTTAAATTTTTTTAATAAAAATTTACTTTCAAAAGTTAAAGTTCTGATTTTATCTATAACTTTTATATACTCTTTGATAATACTAGACATGATTCTGTTATGTAAAATATCCTTTAGTTGAATTACAAGAGGAATAAGATAAAAGAGAAGACAGAGCAAGAAAGAGAGATAAATTTCTAAACTTATCATACTAGCACAAATTCTCAAACTAAGACATTTGTGTGGATATATATATATATATAAGAACTAATGGACTGTATTTCTGCTGCTGTATTTGCAGATTTGAGTTAATGAACTTTTCTTCTTTTTGTTGGTTTAGAGCACTTGGTATTCCAACTAATTAGTGAGAATAATTCAAATTCAGCCCGAGCTACACTCACAGAGTTTGACTCTTGCTCAGAATAAGACCTGACTCAAAGCTTTTTCAACATAGCACTACAAGCAAGAATCGAACTCGTGATCTTACATTGACATTAGTAGTTCGATTATGCACTATTCCAAGTTGTTGGGTTAAACTTTACTTTTCTCTATTAAAGAAAAGGATATTGGTAACAGATTGTGAATGAAACCATCTTAGAGAGAAATGGATTTCGATGTTCAAGATCAATATGGCTCCATGAACATTAGTCTTTTTTTTAAATGAATAATGAACATTAGTCAATTGGGAGACATTAATTCTTGTCCTTGAACATAGATGAGTAGAAAGCCACTATGGGGATATTGAGCTCCAATTCTTTTGAATTTCAAAGTAGTACTTGATATCCAAATAGCTTCTTCCCTTATTGTCTACAACCTGTATGAAAATAAATATGAGAATATTTGATAATTGGTTACAAGTAGTCAAGTGTATTACAAATCATAAAAATTCTATAAATTATAAAATCTAAGGAAATTAAAAATTTAACTTATCATCTATAATATATTTAACGTATATTAACAATACAAATGATATAAATTCTAATTTATTGAATCAAAAGAAATTAAAATTTTAATATATTTAATCTGTATTAATATGTTCATATATATATATATATATATATATATATATATATATATATATATATATATATATATATATATATATATATGTGTGTGTGTGTGTGTGTGTGTGTGTGTGTATAGAGAGATATCCGAAAGAACAACATACCTTGATTTTTGCACAGTACAAGCCCCTCACGAAAATACCAGAAGGTGTTGTGTCTTCATTCAACTCGTATGCATAAGGCTCTTCTTTAGGTTTGAAGGATCCTAAAGTCGCTTCAGTCTTGTCAACTGTCACAATTATTTAACGCTGTTATGCTATCATTTGCGATGCATATTATCCCATCTGGTAAACGCAAGCTTTTGGACAAAACTCATCTACCACAAGCAATTACTTACGCCGCCCATATGAAAGTGACTGAGGATCTAAAAGATCATAGCAGCTTAGTAAAATGTCGCTATTAATAGAGTCTTTTTGGAAAACAAAATTTGGAAAATTGCATCTCATTGTAAGTCATATCTTTGAAAAAAAATATATAATATTATAAAATTTGTAACTTTTTAAAGCATCGGATTCATAATAGAATGATCAGTGCATTTTTTCATATTAAAGATGTACAGTACCTCTCACCCCCGTTTTCCACAGGGTATTTATGTATTTAAGACCAAGAACATCATTGTTGGAGACAACGAAGGAGAACTTGAGGCGGTATTTACTTCCTTCCTTGAGAGTGAAGAGGCAAGCCTTCGGGCTTGAAACAAATGGTTCAGACAAGACAATATCAGGGCGACCAGGGCACTTAATTGAAATGCTTAGTATTTGCACCTCAGGTTCTTGGCTAATATCTGCCAAAAATGCAAGAAAACAAAATTAATATTCTCTCAAGAAATTTTTACTTACCATTTTATTAATTTGTTCCATCTTAAAATTTGTTCTGTTTTTGCTCAAGTAATGACGAAAATAATAGAGACATTTGCAACAATGATGAATTTTCATAATTGCTTTTCTCAGTACATCATCATAAAGTATTTCTTTTCTTCTTTGCTCATTTATTGTAAAGGTATTTCTAATGAAAGATAAGCATATTTGTCAATGTGCAAGAGAATAGAATGTGCACTTACACACAAATATATTTAGAGAGAAAAAAAGAGTTTGAGAAACAAGGCCTTTACCTTTGGGTACCTGCATGTTTAGCAAATCTTTTGCACTCCATGTTGGTATGAGCTTGTTGTCACCCTAGAGATTAATCAGATTAAGAATAATGAGACAATTTTCATGCATATAAAATCCCACAAATAATACAGATAGAGGACAGAGAGAGAAGAATTGAAAGCACAAACCTTCATGTTTTCTAACCTAAGGGAATCTTGAGGACCTAATTCTAACGTACTAGCTTTTCTTGTATCTACATTAAGATTCTTTAATTCTTCCACCAATGCTTTCGTATCTTCCTTCTCATGATCATTCGTCGTGGTCGTCTCTTCTTGCCCTTCATTCTCCATCAAGGGACTTACCATGATGTCTTGTGATGTCGATAATGTTGTGACAGAGATTGACATGGTTCCCAATCACCACAAAAGCCAATGAAGAAAGAAAAGAAGAAGAAGAAGAGGAGAAGGAGAGGGAAAAGGCGGAGAATTAGGTACTTGTAAGATGGAAAAAAATTAATACGAAGATTGTAATTTCTAAATGTGAACAAGTAAATTATCTTTATTCTATTATTCTGTTAGCATATGGTAAATTTGGCTAGAGAACGTACTCCACACATGTTTTGGATGGAAATCACTACATAAAAATACGTAATTAGAGACGAAATTTTTTGTCGCTAAATTTGCAATGACTTAGTGAGAGAAAAGCTACCAATGCCATATTTTGACAAAAAATACAAATTCGTGCGAGGGATTAACGATGAATTTTTAAATTTTGTTAATTTAAAAACTAAGATCCCGTTGCTAATCCGTTGCATTGCAAATTTGCAACGAATTAGCGACATAAATATGAAAAACAAATTTTAAAATATATACTAATTTAAAAATTATAAGCCCATTGCTAATTCGTTGTAAATCTGTTATAAATTTGTATTAGTGACGTTTAAAAAGTTATGAGCCATTGCTAATCCATTGCAAATTTGCAAGGGATTAGTGACGAAAAGGTGAACAAATAAAAAAACATATTAATTTACAAATTATCAGTTCGTTGCAAATTTGCAACGGATTAGCGACGAATAAGTGTAAAAAAATAAAAAATTATGCGGCCGTCGCTAATAACTCACAAATTTGTGAGGGATTAGTGACATAATAGTATTTTCTAAATTAAGATATTTTTATTTTTATTTAGTTCAGTAATATTATTTTTCTACTTGGAAGTAAAACAAATATTGAACAATAGATATCATTTACTAAGTAAGATTATTCCTATGTAGTACACATGTAATAAACCATGTAAAAATATAAGTATAATATATTAATAACAAATACATGTAATATAACATATATAAGTATAACATAAGTATAATATAACATACATCTGTAGTATATATGTGTAGAAATATATATATATATATATATATATATATATATATATATATAGTTAGATACTTTAGATTATAAGTAAAGATCAATATAAAAAGGGTAGTGCTTAATACTCTGTCATAAATTAGGGCTTAAAATAAGTGATGTCGGAGTAAATTAGTATTCAGAAAGTCTTTTTTCATTTTTACTGAGAATGTCATTGCTAATCCCTAGCAAATTTACTAGTGATTAGTGACGATTATTTAATTTTTTATTTCTTACACGTTTTCGTTGCTAATTCTTTGTAAATTTATAACTGATTAGCAAATATATATATATATATATATATATATATATATATATATATATATATATTTATTTTTTTCACCTTTCCATCGCTAATCTGTTGCAAATTTGTAACGAATTTGCAAAGGATTAGCAACAACATCATAATTTTTAAATTAGAATATATTATTTCATTTTTAAATTAGAATAGATTAGCAACGATCTCATAGTAGAAGGTAACTTCTTTAGGTATTCTGCTACTACTTTTGTTTCTTCAAAGAGCTCATAGTTATTTTTTTTTATTGCTATAAATAACTTCATAAAATTATTATTTAATGTTTTAATTATTTCATCCTTTGTGTAGGTGGATTAAGGTGTTTCTTACTCAATTCTTTACTAACATAAATTTGCATCATACTTTATTGACTATGTATTAAAAATAAAATTATTAAATTTTAAAGTACAATATGCTTCATTGTTATAAATTTTTAAAAATATTTTAATAATTATAATTAAAAATAAAAAATTTAATATTCATATATAGCAAGAACATTAACACTAATATATATATGGGGACAAATGAAAAAAGGTAGTGACAAAATACAAATGGACGGAAACAAGCAGAGCCGGGTAGAAGTGTTCATTTTGGTGCAATCCGAAAAACCGAACTGAAATATACATTTGGGTTCGGTTTTTTTGGTTTTTCGGTTCGGTTCGGTTTGTTTTTTTTGAGTTGGAATTAAATTCGGTTCGGTTTTTAATTTTTATTCTCAAACCGAAAACCGAACCGAAAAATTGAATTTTAAAAAAATTATATATGAAAGCATTTTGGTAATGCGTTCTTTGATAAAAATTAATTTTTTAAAATAAAATTACTTCAAGAATGCATTACTGAAATGCGTTCTTTTCCAATTTCTTCAATTTCGGTTTTAATCGAACCGAACTGAAATAATTTGGTTAGGTTCGATTTTTTTAAAAAATTCGGTTCAATTTTGTAAATTTTCAAAAAAAACTGAACTGAAAATCAAATTATTCCAGTAAAATCGAACCGAATAACTGAATGAACACCACTAGGGCTTGGCTGGGTTGGGAAGGGACATGAAAGGAACTAGCCCCATTCTCAACCCATCCTCTAATAGCACTGAGGGTTTTTCCATACCCCGAACCAGTCTCCTGGTCAAACTGGAGCCTCCATTGTTACGTGCCAAGCCCTGGTTTGACTGGCCGGCTGCCATCCATACTTGCATGACAAATGAATCATATTGCAAAATAATTGAACTTTTATTTTTTTTTGAAAGGACAACAATTGATAATTGGCGTAGAACGATTTGCCGCTGCTATGTATGGAAAAATTGTCAAAAGGTTTCTAAGTCAAATTTTGTGAAATGGTTTCGAAGTCAAATTTAACTTAGCTTTAAAAAGTGGAATCGCTTCTGTCATTTTTCATAATTATTAAGTAATTGCTTTGGTCAATGTGGCTGCGAAAATAGCTATAATTGGCATATGCACCTGGTTATATGGAAAATATATAATCATTTAGAAAAAATAATCATTACACTTTGTCACCCTTATGTCCTTTAAGTTTTTTCTCTACTAATAATATCCTTAAATAAGTTTTAAACTTCATAATTACTCTAACCACCGCTCTTAACCCCTTTCTCTTGCCAAACAACAAGATGCCCCAATCACATGCCAATCTTTTGAGGGCAAATCCGTCCATTGAGTTGCCTTCCCTCCAGAAAATGCTCCATGTGACGCACTCGTGGATTGGAATGGAGGGTTAATTAAGATAAGTTTTATTATGGGCATTAAATAACTTGTAAGTATCACACAAGTTACACAATGTTAATAAAAATAAAAAATATAGAAAAAAATAACATCATTAAAAAAATTAACTACCTTATGTTGTTTTTTTGTCCATATGTTTAATTTTCATGGACATATATATAACTTATGTAATACTTATATGTTATTCAGTAAGTATAATAAAATTACTCGTTAATTAACCGCCATGTTCCTCTTTGGGAAAAAAATATAAAGGACATAAGAGTGATAAAGTCCAAACTGTGAGGACAACATTGATTATTTCCCGAACTATTAAACTTTTACAAAACTCAAGAAAAGGTCACAAACTAAACTCTATCATGCCTCACTATAAATATGTTATAGCAATTGAAATATACTTTTTGATTATTAGACATGAGTTCTATACTTGAAATAGTAGTTTTCTTCTAATTAGAAAATAAGAAAAAATTCATATTAAGCGTACAAACTCTTAGTTACAATATTTATATAAAGAAAGAATAATAAAATTCTGCGACAGACATTGATTAAATCCTCAACTTTATAATTGAGATGTTTTAACTCTTTCCATTAGGACGATCATGGGCTAGTTTCTTCTTCTTCTACCTTTTTGGAGGAATAACTATGAAACGCATAAAGCTATAGACACGAAATTATTGAATAATTAATTCTATATTTGTTCTAATAGAATGCTTTCTATTTCTTTCTTGAAAATTATACCGAAGCCCTGAACTAGAGAAAAAGAGAGGGGGAAAAAAAAAAGACTGGGATGTTGTATTTCTAAGAATGTAGACATTTCTTTTTCCCTTTAAATTTACTAAACAGCTAATAATGTTTGTGTAGATATCGATTTCCATTTCCATTCAAGTCATAACAATCCTAAGTGACATAATAATTGACGAATCTCTATCAAAATTTTCACTAGTTCTTCTTCGTTTGGTAGGAACTCACTAATTTAATTTTTAAAGTCTTTACTGTATTAATGATAATCTCTTTTTTCTTTGGAAAATAGTCTTACTACATAATGTTTGGGAATTATTCTTCTCAAATAATGCTGTGAAATTTTTTGGTTAATTATTGGGACAAAAAGAAAACATCAAATAATTTTTTAAATGAAAATATTAAATAAATTTGTAGTAAATATTTGGCAATTCAAATGATTCTGCAAAATTTCTATTTCGAGATTATAATATGAGGAATTCGACCCACCATTTGAAGATCAGAGCTAGACTTTTCTTGCAATGAGGAAAGCGCTAATTCATTCTGATCTTCTTCTCAATGTCCCTTAAGTTACTATTTCTTTTATTATAAATAATTCTTTTTATTAAAATTAAGACATAATTTTCAAATATAATCTAAATCCAAATATATTTTGAAATTACTAAGAAGAAGTTTAACAAGTTGTATATAAAGAATTTAGTTTAATGGATAGTACCTTAGTTACAAAAATGAGTTTTTCCTCACGTGTAAATATTTGAATCATATAATTAGTTGTACTTAAAAGAACATATAAAGATTTTAGTCAAGAAAATTTAATGAACTAGAACTCCTCCTGTTTTTTTTTTAATTTCTTTTCTATTTCGGGGGCTACATACCCTCCCTACCCTCCCTAGACATATTCTCAAAGGACCAGTTGATAACTGAGAAGGATACCTCCAAGACCACTATAAATACATGGCATTGTTATTCTATCGTGCATACTGCTTCCAGCTTAATAAACAACAAAGCTAAGGCATGGCTTCCTGCAGTTCTCTCATTTTCCCCTTGGCACTTGTTTCATTGCTTCTGCTACCATTTCCTTCCCATTCTGCTGATCCCAGTCCGTTGCAGGATTTCTGCGTCGCAGATTTGAAATCCCCTCTATTTCTCAATGGCTTTCCTTGCAAAAACCCCTCTGAGATCACCTCAAAGGACTTCTTCTATGAAGGCCTAGCCGAAAAGCCTGATGATTTTGATTATCTTGGTGTAGACCTCAATCAAGTGAGTGTCAATCAATTTCCTGCGTTGAATACACTGGGTATGTCCATGAATCGAGTTGCTTTTCAACCGGGAGGACTTAATCCGCCCCATATTCACCCTCGTGCTGCTGAGTTATCGCTAGTCACAGAGGGAAAAATCTTCGTAGGGTGGGTTTCAACTGATTATACTCTCTACTGGAAAGTTATGTCTGCTGGAGAATTGTTCATTATTCCTCCAGGACTCTTGCATTTCCAGCTTAACGTTGGAAAAGGAAATGCACGTTTCTATGCTTCTTTCAACAGTCAAAATCCCGGAATTCAAATCATCGGCCAAGCTCTGTTCAATACTACACCTACCATTCCCGATGAGGTTCTCATCAAAGCTCTTCAAGTGAATCAGACCATCATTGATCTCATCAAGACAAAGTTTTCGAAGATTAAGTCGCCATTTTAAGTTCAATTCTTGTTGGTTTCCTTCTTCTTTGATAAACGTAATAATCCTAGGGAGTTATCCTTTTCTTGGGACAGGTAACCCTCTAGCAGTAAGTAAATTATGAGGAGTGGGATTTCTAGTTTGTGGTTGTTTCGTTCATTGGGTGGACTTATGTTATGTTAGTGCTTTCTATGTATTTGCATGTGAAAGGAAGAATAGAATATATCCATCTGTGTTTTGTCTCCAGATAGAGGCCTCACAGATATAAATTTGATATAGAGGTAGGAATTTTTATCTCCATTTTGCATAGACGGATAATTAGATGAATTTATTTGTCTGTTAATCATATCTAATTTACATAATATAGAACTCCCTCTGCCTAAAATGGAATGTTAACTTTCTTGTGTAAAACGAATAGGAAAGTAAACATTCAATTTTAGGTACAAAATGTCATTCTTGTTATAAATTTAAGCATCAAAAACACAAAATTAAAATGAAAGTGGCATTTAATAAATTTTGAGAATAACAATATAAAACTAAACTATAAAGAGAAAGAGAATATAGAAAGAAAAAGTATAACTCAAAAATCGATACTTACCAATATTATTAATATAATGATATGGCCTCTACATATATGCTCACAATACAAGCATTTTTGGAAATCCAATCTTCAATAGGAAAAGTAAATCAAATCTAATTAGGATTAATATTTTGAAAGTTTAGTTCTCTTCAAGAAACTAAGTAATATGAACATTCACATATTATGAATTATTTCATAACAATTCTTAATTTGATTCTTTTGTATTTTTTATCAAAACTAATTTTTTAGTCACAAATTAGTAATCATTCGAGTCAAATAAACATACCATTTTTTTTACTAAATAACAAATTAACTAATTAAAAAAATTTACGATTATATAACACGAAACTCTTTTCCATGAAGCTTATTGGTTTATAAAATGGTAAGATTCAAAATGAAAATGTCCATTTCAAGCCATCTAGAAAAACCAAATTGAAAGCTTTAGGAATATGGAAAAGTTTTTTTTTGTGTTATTCCAAGAAATCGAGGTACAAATATTTAAGCTGCTAAACCCTAACTAAGTTTACATTCCTAATCAGCCTAGACTTCTATACAAGAATACAAGTATAAACACAATATAACACAAACATTTAAACCATTATCTACACACTTTCCAACACTCCCCTTCAAGTTGGTACATGTAAGTTTGTGATGTCCAACTTAGATTTTAATGCATGAAATTGTGTAGTACCAAGGGCCTTAATAAAAAAGTAGGCTAGCTGCTAATGAGTATCAACATAGTAGGGAGAAAGGTTAACTCATAGAACCTAATCACAAATAAAGTGACAGTCTATTTTGATATGCTTTGTACGCCAATGAAAAACTGAAATTTTTAGCAATATGAATGGCAGTTTTATTTTCACAATGCAAAGGAACAACAAACTTATGACTCACATGAAGATCATGGAGCAAACCATGTAGCCACTTAAGTTCACGACAGGTCATTGCTATAGATCGATATTCAGCCTTGCCAGAAGACCAAGATGCTATATGCTGTTTCTTTATTTTGTAGCACACATTCACGAAAGAAATGAAAGTATTCAAAAGCACTTATATATTATCTTAGGGAAGTCATAACTCATTTGAGATTTTCAATAATCTTGACGGGTTTGCATTACCTTATGCAATCCCTATAATTACTAAAAGAATTGAAAAACGCCTAAACTTTAAGGATTTCTTTTCTCATTTAGTAATCTTTTTGGAGATATTTGACAACCTCCTATATAAATATGTAAAAAATAGATGAGTGTTAAATGATAACACCATACTTTATGCCAATTGCATTATTATGCAAGATTAAAATAAATATACAAGTGGATCAAACTTGAATATTTGAAAAATATTTTCAAAATTTAAAATTGAAGATAGAGTTAATAACAATACAGGAAAATTTCATATTGTCGACAAAAGTTTAACTAGGAAAAAAAAAATTTGCCACAAAAGATACCATTCAACAACAAAACAATTTGTCACTCCTAAGACGTGGCATTGGCAATTCACTGATAGTGACCCTTTGGTGACCAAAAATAGAAGTGTTAGCGAGAAAATTTAGTTTTCATCTCTAAATATACCCTTTGGCAACAAAATTTCTATTTTCTCACTAATGCATGGCGAGGAAAGCTATGTTTCCTAGCTAAAGGACTCAATTTGGTGACAAAATACAAACTTCTTAGCTAAAAGATACTCTCTTGCAACAAAATTTTGTACTATATATATTATAGCGTATCTATTGTAGTGTGTGTGTACATATAAATATGCTGATGGCTGTCGAATAAGCATTTGTTGATTCAATGATTGAGGGTTAACATATACTAAATAATTACTTTTGACTGCAGATAATTATTCACAATACATAGTAGTTCTTCATGGTTGTAACTAATTATTCTAGGTACAAATATACAATGAATAATTATTCTTTATATGTGAGCCTCATGCACTGAATCAACTTGAAATCTTTTAACCGTTTTCTTCATATTGTTATTCTTTTTCCTTTTTTTTTGTGCGGCTTGAGCAAAGACAAATTCTGTCCACTGTATATACAAGCTAGTAACTTGTTTAAAAATTATTATAGAAAAATGGTAATGCATTTATTTCCAAGGCAAACAAGTACTCCTCCATTTAATAATAAGTGTCATTGTAACAATCTTCATGCATATTAAAACAATAATGAAACTAATTTGTTTTCCTTTAATTAAAATATTCTCTCTCATAAGAAATTACAACACAAGAAATTGCCACTATATTAAATGTAATTATTTTATTACAATGGTAACTAAAGAAAAGAAAGTTTAATTTTTATGCAATGATATTTATTTTGCAACAAAATAAAACTTTTACAATGATACTTATTATGAATAGAAGGAGTAGAATATATTTGAATTCGATTTTATTACATAATTAGAATCATTAAGTAAACAAATTCTATACAAAAACATTAAATCCAAATACACATGGACCATACCGTATTAGAAATCATAAAAGTGAATTTTTTGTTAAAAAGAAGTGAAGATTATAATGAAAAAAAATTAGTTTGAAATCCAATTCAAGTCCTTCATAGCAACCAACTGAAATTACTTAAAACGTGTAGTTTGCTCTAGCAATCGAATTAACTGACTTTGACTTTTGAGAACAAAATCTTTTTAAAGATATTTTGCCTGCAAAATAAAAGAGGAGAGTTAGATGT
The DNA here is from genome assembly GCA_030512225.1 of Rauvolfia tetraphylla. Lineage (NCBI taxonomy): Eukaryota > Viridiplantae > Streptophyta > Magnoliopsida > Gentianales > Apocynaceae > Rauvolfia > Rauvolfia tetraphylla. Next base: position 3,534,346 of record JAJQKT010000053.1, read on the forward strand.
GAAGCTACATACATGTTGAAAAATGAATTTGGGTCTAACTGCAACCCTCTCATGCCCAAGACTAAACATATGGAGCATGAAGTGTGAAAATAAGCGTGTTGCCTAACATCACTCTGATAGCATGTTGTCCAAATCTTATAAGTGATTAATTATTATATTAAAAAGATAATGTAAGATCTCTCAGCCATTCACATAGAGTTTAAACTCTTTTTATTTTTTTCTTGATAATATAGTTTAAACTCAAATAAAGGAGGTTCATTTTAGAAGTTTAAATAAAAAATACTTCTGTATAGATATTCATTTTTAACCAGAAAAAGTATTAGACTATTCATTAATCATTCTATTTTAGCTAAAATAGATATTCTTCTACCAACTAATTTTTGATTTTCAATTTCTTAATTATCACAGTAAGACTTGTAGACTAGTATTAGGGTCAAGCTACAAGTTAACTGATGTCGAACTTCAATCAATTATTTTGTTGATATTATTGTATGAAGACTTATTGCTTGACCTTAGAGTTAAGGCACAAATGAGCAATGGCCTCCATGTTCTATAAATGATCATTTTGAGCCATTTCTGGTAAAACATAGAAGCAGCAATGAATTCCCTTCTCATTCAAATGCCTTACTTCGTCTTTCCCTTGCTCTTACTTCTCATATCTCCTTGTGTGATCATAGAAGTGCTTTGGCAGCATCTCTAGGAGAGGCTGAAGCCCTTCTTAAGTGGAAAGCCAGCGTCCATAGCAACAATAACCCCTTGATGTCTTCATGGAATACTCAACCTACCAGTGGCGCCAATTCTACTAGATATCCACAGCAAGATGCCAACCCATGCACTTGGGTATGGTGTTTCATGCACTGGTGGAAGGATTAATGGGTTGAATATCACATATTCACTTGGTATGGAAGTGTTTTAAAAGCTGAAATTGAAAGCACTAGTAGCAACACAACTATGCAGGTGAAATTGATAGGCGGCAGTGATAGGAAGACAACTCAGAAACTGTAAATAAAAATGTAATGAAGGACTACATATCTATTACTATCACTGTAGAAAATCTGTAAGTATGGATTTTGCAATGGAAAATTCTGTAGAAAATCTGTTGCAAATAAGCATTTGCGATGGAATTGTCCGTTGCAAAATTTCAAGTTGTGACGAAAGACAAGTCTGTTGCAAAGATCAACGAATTTGTGATGGAAAAATGTTGGTCTAAGTATCCAAGCATTTGCGACAAATTTGCAACAAAATAAAAAAATTAAATTATTATATGTGTTTCGTTGCAAAATTGTCACCAATTTGCGATGTTTTTGTGATAGAAATGTCATCAAGTCTATCACAAAAAATTAAAGAATTAGCTTTGAATTTCCTATTTCGTAAATATTACGTAAGTTTAGAGTTCATAAGTGAATTAAGATGTAAGAGAAAAGATGAGAAAAATACGTACGTGATTAATAGTTTCACCTTATCACTGTTGAGACACATGTAATTCACAACAGCATTAAATTCCTTCGGTGACAGATATCTGATCCAGGTGTTCCCGATCACCTTTCCTAATGCATTACACATAGACAAACCAACTATTTTAGAAAAGCTTTCGCATTTCGTGCCACATTCATATGTCTTATTTGGAGATGCAGTTTGAAATAGTAAGAGAAAAATGTAGACTTCTCTTCAGTCAAGTATGCATTGCAAATTGATCCTGATACTCTTGTCTTATTTTTCACTTTCAACTTTAGATGATATAGGAACCTATAAGTTTATTTTAATGCCTCTTCAGTCAAGTATGATCATATAAACATAAATTTAGGATTTTCTACACTAAAAATGTGACAAATTTTTGAAAAATTTTATTTTAATTTAACAAGAAATAATTTTTTTTCGCAAAATTGCTATCATTTTATGACAGATTTGTGGAAAAAAATTTTAAAAGAAAATAATTAATATTTTCATCACTGATCCGTCCTAAATTTGAGACTATTTTTAGGTGGAAATTAATTTGGAAAAAATTAATTAATATTACTTTTGTTGCAAATTCATTGTAAATTCCTACAATGCTTTCTGTTGCTAATTAGTCGCACTGTCTTTTATTTTTAATTAGCTTTTAAGTGTTGTTCAATTTGTAATTTTTATTTTTTAATTATTTAATTTTAATTTTTAAATGATATTTTTAAAATTTTTAAATTTTTAGAAATGAAGATAATTATATAAGACAATAAAAATATAAAAATATATGAATTAAAATGAATATAATTCAAAAATTAAATGGTAATATTTTATATGTTCAACAATAAAAAATATTCTACAAAATATATGTCCCTATAGAATGCAGCGTTGCAGTTGCTGTAGGAGGTAGTGGATCTAACAGGCCAGTCATTGGAGGATGGTCATCAAGTGGGTCGATCGTATAACCCTCATTAATATCGTCAACTACTTCTTTAGAATCTGGTATAAAGAAAGGAGGTAAGACAGAGGTGGTGGCAGAGGTTGATGCAGCATCTCAAACATCACTCACAAGAACTGATCCATGCTTACAAATCGCTGCTAGAAATAATCAAGCATCGACCTCTTTACCTGCAATTGAATCTACAGAGAGGTTTACTTTGGTTGTGAGGTGACCGAGCAAGCTATAAATGGGAAGGTCAAAGTAAATTGATGTAACATCCATTGCATATTAGCTACCTCAGAACCCAATCCAAAAATTTGGTTCTTCGTGAAACCACCAACGTCAACAAATAGCAACTTCTCATCAGCGGTGGATGAGAAGTTATGAAGTTCTGAGACTCCAACTGCGAATAGTACTCATTCAATGCACTAACGCTATCATGTGAATGATATAAATTATAAATTTATGTCAGTATATAATAATAAAAAATTGGTATAAAATAGTTTTAATATAATCTTTATGCTTACCAGTGTTTGTCAGTGAGTGTGTTTGTCATTATCGTGATTTCTCACTGGAAAACATACATTACTTGCAGCCGGTTTTATATGTGTATCATCTCGTACATATCGGGAGATATCTACGATGGGCACTTCCCTTTGCAACGAGCCTTCGATAGTCATCCCAAATCTCTTGTATCCAATCAGCATGCTCAAAGAGACACTAATAACCTCTTTGGAAAATCATTGAAAATTAAAACGTCAAATATGAAAAAAAATAATCTTTACCATTTTTTACTTACAATTCACTTCTAAAACCATATGTTCCGCAGCTCTAATGAGACTGCTTCAAAATTAGGGTACGATCCGGTGAAATGCTGATGGAATGTATCGATATAAAATGCTTCGTCCCCTCCGACAAGAAGAAACTATTCCATTATACAAACAAATAGTTAGTAATTAATCAAAAAAACAATTGCAGTAAAAAACACATAAAATTAAGTAATTTTTTGGAAAGTAAAAGAAAAACTTAATTGTCGCCACTAGGCTCTATCAAAGTGCGGGTATCCTTCGTCTAAATCTCGCTCATTAAAGAAGTGGTAGGCGGTATTGTAGAATGTATGGTCGAAGGCATATGCTCCAACTCCGCTGCACATGTGTCATCCTCACTCGGTAACGGCATTGATCAGAGCAAGAAAGGAGAAGGAGTATGATCACCCGTCCCAAGCAATGTATCAAACGTGATCTATGTGGAGGTATCTGAAGATGAATGAAATATTCATTAGCTAGATACTCGTTAATTATTTATAAAATTTAACTTTAAATAAATTTAGACATTGAATAATTGAAGTAAAACATTTATATACATTCATATAGAAGCTATTCAGTGCTTTCATCCTGTAATAAAGTATCAATTTCATCCTGGCCTGAATCATCTTTTAATTCCCATTCACTTTCATCTTCATTATTGATCCTAGTAATGTCATCTCTCGTACTTCCTAGTTCATTATATCCAATATCTCCACTTCACTTGATACGTGCACAAGTGTGCCAATTACATCACCTTCACCTTTTACAGTAAATGTTAGCAAGTCATCAACCTCTTCTTGATATGGTCATCAACATCTTTTGCTTCGTGGATTTCTTTTGCTTCTTTCTTTCTTCTCTTGGTTAGTTTTCTTTTTCTTTTTCTTGCACCAAGGTCTTCCTTGTGATTAAGGTAAGATTTCATATTATTTTTTTTGTGATTTCTTTATTTTATTTAGCGATTTATTTAAATTTTGTAGCAAAAGATGTTTTGTTTGTTTTTTATTTGAAGTTTTGTTTTAGTATAAAAATTTTTAATCTTTAGCATTTGAAATAGATTTGAAAGTGTTTAAATATCAAGTTTTGAGGTTTGAGATTTAAATTAAACTGATATTTTCATTCTCTTAAATATTTAATATTTGACATTTGAGAATATAATAATAATACTATTTTATTATGACATATATATATATATATATATATATATATATATATATATATATATATATATATATATATATATATATATATATATATATATATATATATATATGACTATTCATAAGAACGTATGGTTGTAGAAGAATATTCAATAATTGGATATTTTATTTACAGAGATTAAGTGATAGAAATTGGAGAAAAATTAGAGAGTGGATTGGATCAATTATGGGTTTGACACATTCAATACAAGGAAAAAATAAATGGCAAAATAAAATATAGAGGCCTAGCCTGGTAGACCACACGTGTGTGTGTAGTCCATAACACACTTTAAAGCCATTAAAATTTAGTGACAAATCTAAATAGATAAATACGTTTAAAAGAAGTCTTGAATAATATATGTGAGATTCAAAGAGAACAATATAAGTTATCATTTTATAATATAAGTTATCAATATAAGTTATCACAGGGGTTTCCTCAATGAGGTAAGGGTCTTGACAATGATGAGGCATCGAAACATTGTGAAACTCTATAGTTTCTGCTCCAATGTCAAACATTCTTAATTTATTGATATACGAGTATCTTGAAAGAGGCAGCTTGGCCAAGCTTTTGAGCCGGAATGAAGATGCCAGGAATCTAGATTGGCCGAAAAGACTGAACATGATCAAGGGTGTTGCAGATGCTTTATCTTATAGGTGATTGTTCACCACCAATAGTTCACTGAGACTTATCAAACAAAAACATTTTGCTCGATTCTGAATATGAGGCTTGCATACTGTTTTTGATAAATTACTCAGTGCAATTGCTCATAGAAAATGTTTTTGGGGCTCACATAAAGCTTAGCAGTGCCAATCCACAATCGAGGCCAGCGATGTGCAACATTGCCAAAGTGTTATCAGCAAGTTCATTGTGTCGGCAATATCATATGACCGGTGAGTAACTATTTAACGAATTAGAATCTTTTAATAACATTCTATTGTAATCTCTCTACTAAATTACATAGGAATTTGGTTCTCTGCATATGATGAGAAATATGCTATATGGACAGGACGACCCGGAGGCAAAATTGCAGGGGAAGAAGCACGACACTAGAGAAAGAGTCACATTCAAAGCCTTCCATCACTTATTTTGGTTTCTCTTTTGCTTTTCTGTATCTTAACTTATATGTCCAGGATAATATAGGACAAGAATCTTTTATTGCCTTAGTACCTTTTTTTTCATATGTTTTGTATACGTAAAATAAATCGCCTTTTCACTTTCAATTTTGCATATGTTTACGCTACAACTCGTTTGCAAAGAAAAACCAAAAATATATTTCATTTAGAGGTTGAAAGAAGCTACTTTCTGTGTATTACCAAAGATCTAGTAAAATTTATAAAAGAATGGATTAGATAGAACTTTGCCGGGTTGGAGCTTTGCCAAGACTTAGCAAGGCTCTAATGGAAAAGTTTCATTAAACTTAATAGATTTTATTACATTAAAATTACCTCAAAATTTATTCAACTTGGAGCAAATAGAGAATCCATCTTAAAGTTTTTAATTTCAATAAATTTTAATTCAAAGTAAAATAACGATGCCAACTAGAGTCAGGGCACAAATGACCCTTTAAATAGGTAGTTTTAGTTAAAACATAAAAGCAACCATTAATTCCCTTCTCACTTAATAATCTTTCCTCCTCCTTTCATTGCTCTTGTTACTCCTCATCTCCGTGCGTAATCATAAAAGTGCTTAACTAGCAACTACAAAAGAGGCAGAATCTCTTCTAAAATCTTAAGTGGAAAGCCAGCTTCTACTCGTGCTATCTAAAAGGAATCTTCTACTAGTAGTGGCGCCAACTCTACCAAAGTTCAAACACATCCACTTTATTAAGAAAATTACATAGTCTAAAAAATAAAAAATGATTTCTCGAACGAATAGAAGTAAAAAATAAATTATTGAAAAAATAAACCACCGGATGGAGGTTTCCGACGTCGAGAGTTTCGCCTGAAGTTGGTCAACCTCCACTCAAACACTTTTATTTTTTATTTTTTAAAAATAATACCAAAATTGATTAAACTAAATTCAAATTCAAGTAAGAATATCAATTACAAACTTACAGTTAGAGAGTGATTAAGGGTCTGCTTGGATACGATTTATGAAGAAGCCCATTTCGAAATGAGACGCATTTCTTGGCAACGGCCCTTTGGGCTGCGTCTGAGGACAAGATGCGTGCTCCAGTCAGAGTCCAAGGTGGCATTCCGGGTCACGAAACTGCAACCCAAAAAGATCCAATAACCCGGTGTCTCAGGCAACGGTCACAACGCGTGTGCGTTACACCTGAAATTAAGAAACTTCAGTTATGGCTGTCACCGAACATCAACGATTTGGAGAGGATTTCAGATGCGTAGTTATGTTGAGCTCAACTACCATCGTACAAGCCGAACTTCAAAAGAGAGAAGCTCTTTAGATGGATTGTCAGCTACTTTCCTTTTCCGGTTCAGACGATTTGAAGGTAGACCCAGACCAAGGAGAAGCTAGTTCAAACTTCATCACTGCTGTTGCCGAAATCTGGGTTAGTGACTGAACCAATCTAGCGAGATGTTAGTTTTGTTTCTGTTTTTTTACAGTGGAGTATTTCTCCGCATGAGGCTGCTGACAATCACATTTTTGTGTTTGCCACAATCACTACACTCTTTGTTTTCTCTGCTAGCTTGTTTTGGGGCGAATCAATGCTTCTGCACTCATCGTTATTTTCCTTTACCAAATACCTCAGTCCTTCATTGCACCTTCTACAAAGGCCTACATGGAGCATCCACTACCTATTCGGGGCGACCCGTTTGCTAATCAGCAACACCGCCAGTGCGCCAGATTGTCAAAATGCGTCATTATCTATTTTAAAGGGGGGTTATTTGATTGGGTTTTGGAAAACATTTATGTTTGTTCGCTCAGTATTCGTTTAATTTTTAGGACTAAGGCTTGATTCAGAGTTCTATTTCACAATTCAACAGGGGCCACCAACTACACTACACTGTAGGCATATCAGTAGTTATGTATTGTTCTTCATACATTTTTTGGAGTCCAACCACCATTATGTAACACCAGAAGAAAGCACATGCATTCTTGTACTATCCCGTGCATTCTTGTACATGCATTCTTGTACATGTATTCTTGTACTACTGAAGCTTTTCTTTGTTCCCTTATGCTTCTGCGTTTCAAACCCTTCAGTACATTCCCGTGCATTTTTTGGAGTCCAACCACCATTATGTAACACCAGAAGAAAGCACATGCATTCTTGTACTATCCCGTGCATTCTTGTACATGCATTCTTGTACATGTATTCTTGTACTACTGAAGCTTTTCTTTGTTCCCTTATGCTTCTGCGTTTCAAACCCTTCAGTACATATTGAAGCAGTCAAAATTGTAGATTTATGCTAACTGGATCTGTGGACCTAGCCACAAATCCACTGAATGTTATGTTGACCGATTGTATCCACTTGCATAAAAAACCACTTCATTCAAGATATTTTGTGGACGGGTTGTTGCTGTGGATGAGGGGGCAGGGGAATTATCAATTAAAATGAAATTACATTAGAGTTATCTGCTTATCCATGTGAGGGTACCTGAGGATTGCACCTGTGATGTCTATTCAAATTGTTTTAAATGCTAATAACCATGTCACGGTTGTTCATAAGGTTCATCTTTCATTTACACACACATTAAGGTACTAAATCAAGTGACACTAAGGTCTGTTCTAAACTTTTGTAATGAGTTTTTCACTTGCTTTATTTTTTAGTAATGCATTTCCAGACCGATTTGCCGTGGTCCAGCATTATCCTATTGCTTAAGTTCTACTTTGGGCGACCATAATTCTAGTTTTCAGGGTTTAGATGCAAGTTTCGTTGTTCATAATAGAGATTTAATCCTTTTGCTTCAGTGTTTGCCGATCCCTTACTTAATCACGTATATGTGCCACTGTTTTAGATTCACAGAAAACCTCTTATAACCTTTTATTGGTTCCTTAACGATGCTCTTTGTCTGATGTTTTTAAATTGAAATACCTAAGAGGGGAGTGAATTAGGTATTTGGCTAATTTTCACAAAATTAAACCTTTTATGCGTTTAGACCAAGAACATATTATATAAGCAAAATAGAGACAATTTATAGCAAAGAAATGAAGAAAGCAATGGCAAAGAACTCAAACAATTTATAGTGGTTCGATCTTCAAGATCTACGTCCACTACCTAAGCTCACACTTAAGGATTTCAAACAATCTACTATATGCTCAAGTTCTCAAATTACATAAGAGGCTCACCATACAATGGTTTTATGCTCACAACCTCTTTTAGTAATTATACACATAAGGCTCACCCTTCCACAAGGGTTTTATATCTAACGGCAACCTAAAGACCAATCTAATCCAAGACTCACCCACACACGGGTTTTATATAACAACCTTGATTAATCTAGTCTATAGTTCACCCTTCCACAAAATGGGTTTTATGTCACAAGATAACCTTGCAATGAGCTAGTAGAAAACACAATTTGATAAAGAGATAAGAGTGTGTAGATGTTACCACTTGTTGGTAGATGTTTACACAATGTTGCACATTCACACTTTGATGCCTTTTGAATAATCAATTGAATGCACAAGATAAGAGGAGTTTTAAAGTTTTGCTAAAGGCTTTTGGAATGCTTGGAGTTCATAAAATTCAAGAGTTACAAAAATTATGAAGTTTATAGCTTTTATAGATGTGAAAAAATCAAATAGAACAGCTATAAAACTGCTAGTAATGGCTAGTAATAGTAAAGTTTAGACGTCCAAACTTTCTGCTATGCATCCGAACTTGCATCCGAATTTTACTGTGCCAAGCTGTCTCGAAAAGTTCGGAGGTCTGAACTTTTCCTTATGCTTCCGAACTTGCGTCCGAAATTCTCTGAAAAATAGTGACCATGCTTATTAGAGAAAGTTTGAACGTCCGAACTTTTTTCCATGCGTCCGAACTTGCGTCCGAAATTCTCTGGAAGCACAGTAACCATTTCCAAAGTTTGGACGACCAAACTTGCATCCAAACTTATTAAACTTTGTCAAAACTTGTTCAAATCAATGTTAATAACATTGAAAACGTTTTGCATGACTGGACACACCATTTAAACACATTTAGACACAAAAACCGTTACCAAAAATATTTTGATTACACAAAATCTTTTTAAGATCATTTTAGATTCCAAAAACATACTTGTTAACACAAAGTTCATTTAAAATCATTTCAAAAACAAGTTTTATACTCTCTGATGCATTCAAATGTATACAAGTGTAGAGTTTACAGAAAAATATATCTATTTAGCGTAATAACTCTACGCTCTAAATCTTCAATGCCTTCACTCATTTTGAACATACTCTTCAATCTTCAATCACCTTTGGCATAGTAGAGTTGTTCTTGCATTGTGAATCCAAGGCAATAAGACTTTATGCTTCTCAAATTATCAATCCTATCACTCAACATACAATCACATTAGTCCTCATCAATATTTGTCATTATTCAAAACTAATATGATTTGACCTTAGGGCTAACATATGTGATATTCGATTGGTAACTAATACGCCACTTCATTTGAGGCAAATGATATGTGGCCACTACAGCTCGAAAACATATTCCTCAACATTTGTTCGCGGGTGAAGCTAGAGAATGGAATGTGGTATGAGAGAGGCTTCACTACTGAGGGATGGAAAGATCAGCTGTACGAAAAATATAGCAGGATGAGGAGTGAATACATGACGATGAAATGGCTGCTGGATGACAGCACTGGTTGCGGTTGGGATGCAATGACAGGCACCATAACAACAAGTGAAGAGACTTGGGAGCGCTTAATTCGGGTAAGTCATCCAAATATTGAACGTCTGTGCATTAAACTTTTTTTTGCCAAACATGTCCTAAGGCTTTTTAATATGATTCCATCTATGCTTCTGCAGCTTGTATTTACATTTGGTGTTCGTATTTTTTTTTGGAATGTTATACAACAAAGGGAATGTGTTATTCACATCCATGTTTCTGTAATTATTGGTTGTGCTTCTTTAGGTGATGCAGACTTGTTGACAGCTGTGTTTCATTCCCGCCCCTTCCCCTAAATATGCATTTTTGTTCCTTGCTTGATGGCTGTATTCGCAATTTTGTTTGCCACAGAACATTCACTCTGCAGCAACCAAAATTGTTGTACTGAAAAAGTAAATTTCTGGCTGGTTGCTAATTCTTTGATGCTTTGGGTTGACTTTTCTATGATGGTCGTAGATGAAAGCGGACGCCAAACAATTTCGATTCAAAGGGTTGCCCAACTACGACCTAATGAAGAAGGCGTTCTTCAATTTCGTTGCGTGCGGTTGCTATGCCCGGTCTCCCATGCAGGGGCCAATGACAACAGAAGAGGAGATGCTGGTGAGGGTGCAGCACGAGAACACAATGAACGTTCTTCCTTTCCCAGGCTTGGAGGTTCTTGGAAGCCCCCAGGCAGCGTTTTCAGGCAGAAGCTTAAAGCTAGCTGCGGTAGTCAGATGAATATGGGAAAAAGCTCCGGAAGTAGCTACAAATCTGACATGGACTAAGGCTGGGCTAGTGTGGTTAATAGCTGGAGGCGTATAGAGGAACACCGAGCAGAAGAACTGGGGAACAAGTATCTGGCAAAGAAAGGGAAGAGACAAGCTAATGACGCCTATGATATTCCCCAGTATATTGACATTCTCAACCGCGACTTCCAACACCTCGCTCATCAGGAGTATGATATTGTTGCAGACACCTTCTACAGTGGTGAGCCATGGAGGAAAAGATGGCTGTCGATGCCACTGAATAGAAGGGCATGGACCGTGCGCAACAAGATACTGTAGCCAGCAGCGGAGGGCCCTAAGGAAAGTGAAGGCAAAGCTGCGAATTGAACACATGCCGAGCAGTTGACTTCTACCTCACTTCTTTCTCCTAGATTTACTTTACCATTCTGAACGTTTTTATGTAACGTGTATTTTAGAAGGGGACATGCACACTTTCTGTGTTATAGGCATGTGACCTTCATATTTTAATTCCGATTACTGTTGCTGGACATCGTATGTTTGTGTAAACCTGCTGAGCCGTTTAAAGCACTGTTATATTTTATTATATTAAACTTTCTTTTCTGTCATAAAGCTTGTGTTATTGTGGTCGTTTTGAGTTTGCAGGTTCAAGCTACAAATTCAGCAAATACGACCTTTTCAGTATGTATGCAGGCAGTTATTTGCAAGTAATTTTATTTGTGATTTCACTCCATGCTTTTCTTGATGCTGCATTTTTAATAGTGTGGTTAATATGTGTTAACTGATTACTTGTAGTCCCTCAAAAGCCACCATCTCATTAAGCTTCAAAGCAGTAGTAAGTGGTTCTGGTGTGAAGTTTGGTTTCTGGAGAATGTGGTCCTTGTTTTTCTTTGGGTTTGGTTGCTGTCAAATAAGGAAAGAACCGCAAAGAGTTACACATAAGTGAGGAAACAAGTTCATCAGCCCGGTTGCACCTGTGATTACATGCTTATCTGAAGAAGCTCTGCTACAAGCTTTGCATGGTATGTTATATCAGAATTTCTCCTTGGTCTACCACTTTCGAATGCCAAACGTGGGCTCTTGTGATTATGCACTTAGTAGTCAGATGTTCATTACGAAATTGATTTTGGTGTACTATATTTTACGTGAGGAGTAATAGAGTTTTGAATGAGTCAAATTCTGTGGGTTTATTTATATATTTATTTTTTTTAGTAAAATGCATGTCTGGTGATTGTGTGGAGTGTTTATGGGAATACTAAAGACCTGAGATATTTGGATTCCTTTTGTAACTCTAGAATTTAAAAGAATCCTTATAATCGATTACTCATGTAAGGTTCCATGAAGCATCAGTTTGTCTGATGCTGTTTGCTTTGTTTTAATTTGGATTAGGTTTTAATTTGGATTAGGTATCTTGATTGTCAATGAGCTTTGCATTTCCAGTTAGTTGAATGACCCCTTTAGTTCCCTTGTTATCCTAGGCATTTCGAGGCTCTAGAACCTGTTGTTACTGCCGATGATTAACCCCTTCCCCTCCTTGAGTAAAGAGTCAGTTGAATGAGAACTTTTTCACCGTAACTGCTTTGAGAACTTTGCATATGTGTTGTTGGCAAACTATGTAGGGACAGGGAACTTCTAAAGTGGAAGATGTTGTCACAGTAACTACTTTGTGGTGATTTTTGTCTGGTCTGGATTATGCCTTTCTGTCAAAATAGCTTCAACTTGGTCAAATACAACAATATTTTCAGTTAAAGTGCATTTCTTTGGTTCTAGTGTACTGTGTTTATTGGTTTACTAAAGACCCTGAGATATTTGGCTTCCTTTTGTAACTCTAGAATTAAAAGAATCCTTATAACTGGTTATTCATGAGAGGATATCATGAAGCTTCAGTTTGTTTGGTGCTAGTAGCCTTGTTTTATTGGAACAAGTATCTTGATTGTCATGCAGCTCTGCATTTTCATTTATTCTGACCCCTTTAGTTACCTTGTTATCCTTGGCATGAAGTAGCTTTATGTAATGTTGTTACTGCAGATGATTAACCACTGTGCACAGGCTGATAAAAGTCAGTTAAATGTTTGTTTTCATCTTAACTACTTTGTGGTGATAAACATGGTGATTTCTGGATTATGCTTTTCTGTCATTCCTGTATTAAACACGGTCAAATACACGAATCTTTTTTTGCATTCACAAGACTGCAATGGCTGAACGTGACGCTAGCAATTGCTTTTGTTTGTGTAACACCTTGTGCGGAAAGAATTTTCTGTGGCTACTGTAACTACGTGCAGAAGAGCCAAAGTTGAATAGGTAGGCTCAACAGATAGGACTTCATGACTGCAGTCTTTTTTTTAAAGAAAAGAGTTCAGCGGACAACCTGTGACCAAATTGCATGCACCATTTGCAAGTCCTGTCATAACCGTATGTTCAACAGTTGGCAATCTTTTCACATAATATATGGCAAGCCTGTATATGAGCCATCATGGGTGATGGTGTGGGCACGACTGAATAGATGGGTAAGAAAGTAGCATACGTTGTCTACAATGGCCGAAAGGCTGGTGTTATTGTAGAGTGGACAGAGTGTCATGCCTCCATCACCGTATATCCTGCAAACTCCTACAAGGGCTTGCATCCATCCAAGAGGCACAAAATGCTTGGGTAATTCACATCTCCAATGCCGGACAGCATGTGAGCTGTTCTGATATATCCACGCCTCATTTGAAGGTGCCAGTGGGGGAACCTGAGGCTGAACGAGGCAACCTTTGCAAGCACCTATGTGCTGGTGGTGATCTTGCGCAGATGCCCCCGGCACCACCAACTAGGTGGATGAAGAAGAGCAGATCTGAAATGTAATAGAACCCATGTTCTTTTGCAGGCTGCTGTAACTGTTTCTTGCCTATGATCAATAAAATAATTTTTATTTCCTTCGTTGGCCACACCTGTATGATTTGAAAAGACGAAAGAACTGCCTAACGCCGCGGCGAAGTGGTCAGTCGTATGAGTGCAATAGAAAGCAAAAGAAATATCAATTATTATTGTAAAAGTAATACCAATTATTATTGTACTTCCATACAAATTTGCAAACATGTCATGAAGTCCACCTGTTACCTTGCCACATACCTTGGTTCCAGGGGCCATGACTTTTACCTCAATTTCTCGTGCTTGAGTGTTGTATATATGTAGAATTTTTTTAACAACATTGTTGTCCATATGCCTGCTGGTCACGCAACTTGTGGCCCATATCTCAATCAACAATTTCACTCCTCTATGGCTCCCACATTAGTAACGAGTCAATTTGTACAGCCAAAAAACACGCCCTTGCAGACGCACTTTCTGGAGAAAAAACCAGTCTTGCTCCCAAATAATTAACTGGTGCAAGCCAATATGAAAGGCAAAAGGTTGTTTGGTGATTCGATTCTCTATATATAATGCCTTCATTGTTATTTGTGGAGCACGATTGCTGAAAGGAACTGGCCAATTGTTTTTTCCTCGGACAAACCAGCGGACCGATTTTTTGTTACTGTAACATGGCTGAACCAAGTGAGCTGCCCCTCAATCTGCATGCTAGAGATTCATCAGAAACGGAGGAAACAAGCTCCAGTGAAGATGAACACGACGTGCAAAGAATGAAGCTGATGATGGTAATGAGCTACATGACCTTTAACAGAAGGCGAGGGGAAACATTACCATGTCGCATGTCTATACTACGGGGACCTATGTGGGTTGATGAACTCCTCAAAGGTCATCTGGCAAGAATTTGGTAGAATCTGCACATAGGTAAGGAGCCCTTTATGCAGTTATGCAATGTGGTGGTTGCTGCAGGTCACTGGGTTGATGTGCCCCAACAAAGAGTTGATGTGAGGGAGAGTCTTGCAATTTTCTTACATGTTGTGATGAGAAGCAACAAGCACAGCTATGAAGTAGAAAGGTTCCAACATTCTAGCGAGACAGTTTCCCGACATATGAAGAAAATGTCGGACTGCTTGTATGCTATGACACCGAACTACATAAAGCCTGAGAGCATTTCAGTTCCACATCCAAAGATAATCAACAATGATAAACATTTTTCATGGTTCATGGTAAGAAGGGAAATGCCAATTAGACAAATGCAGCTGATATTTCTTACCACTTATCGTTGGCATTTTTTTTTTTTAAATTTTGCACAGTTCAGTATAGAACAAAATCTTTCTACGATTGCTCTCTCTTGAGAAACACTGTTATTTGTCATTTTTAGGATTGTATTGGGGCGATAGATGGAACGCATATTTCAGCTTACGTAAAAGGATCGACAAAGGAGACGTATAGGAATAGGAAGTCTAATATTTCACAAAACGTAATAGCAGCATGTGACCGCGATATGAAGTTCGTCTTCGTTTACGCCGGTTGGGAAGAGAGTGCACACGATTCAAGAATTCTCTTCGATGCAACTACTAAGGAAACCGCGAGCTTCCCTACCCCCGCTGAAGGTAATTTCTGGTTGTGTTCAAATATAATTTTGGGATCAACAACAGTAATGCATGGATAATGTGATAGGAAAATACTATCTTGTCAATGCCAGATTTGCAAATCAGCACGGTTTTCTAGCACCATTCAAGGGCGAGAGGTACCACAACAGTGACTTCGCAGGTGTTTTGACATTTTCATGGTGTACGAGAATTGTTCAATCGACGACATTCTTCTATAAGAAATGTCATAGAGCGAATGTTCGGAGTGTTGAAAAAGCAGTATCCAATTTTGTCATAGAGAGAATGTCGCCGTATAACATGGCGAGACAAATTGCAATTATTGTCGCGTGTTGCGTAGTCCACAACTTTATCCGCATGAGTGACACAAATGATCCCTTATTTATAGAGATTCAAAATGAAGTCGCAAATCCAGGCATCCCGGATGAATCGTCAGGTCACGGTTTAGGACATTACATGGATTGTGGATTATCGCAAGCTTGTACGGCAGATCAACTCTGAGAGTGGTCATATTTCAGGGATTCTCTTGCTGAATCGCTTTGGGAGTACTACATATCAGGTGGTGTTCAGTCAGCCATTTGTTCTGATATGTTCAATTGTATTAATTACGCCATTTGTTCTCGCACGAGTTACCAAGGTTAAAGGATAGGGTGGGAAAAAATCTGTTGTAAAATATTCTCCTTGGTCTACTATCCCAAGTAGGGCTGTCAACGGGTCCAAATGGGTCCGGGACACCCTGTCCCGGACCCGGACCCGATTGACATTAATGGTTTCGGACTCGGACCCGATTACCCGACGGGTCCAAATAAGATGGACCCGGACCCTACCCCTATAGGGTCTCGGGTCGGGTCTGGGTAGACCCGATAAAATTTTTAATATAAATTTATAAATAATTAACCGTTGATCAAACACATCTAACGGTTATAAAAAATTTAAATATATAAAATATTTATTATTTAAAATTTAAATCGGGTAATCGGGTCCAGAATACCTTCTCCCGGACCCGGACCCTATTAGAAGATATATTATCGGGTCCGGGTCCGGGTCCGGGTCCGGGTAAATGGGTATGACCATTGTTCCGGACCCGGAGTTATCGGGCCGGGTTCCGGGTCGGGTCCGGGTAAACGGGCAAAATTGACAGCCCTAATCCCAAGTCACCACCGACTACCTTTATCGTGGGCTAAATGCATGTACTAGTTGATGTTGTCCCAAATGAATATTTTAATTCAGCCGTGGGTGATCAATTCGGTGGTAGAAGTGCAGATCCAATAAACCCTAAATCCTTTATATATAGCAAATACAATGGGCCAAAACCACCGTGCATTCTTGTAAGTTATGTTGAGGGGGCTTATTTGAATGATGCTGAGCACATCAACGGACAGTGTATACACAGTAAGAGCTTCGCCCAAACGCACCAACTTCATTGACCCACGTGCATGTGAGCCCAAATGCATACAATAAGGCTTGCAGCAAAACGCGTTTGCCCAGATTTGGTTGGACAAACCTTTCTATGAAATCAGAATTTTGAGAGACAAAATGTTCAGACAACCTTTGTGGCGCCAGTTTGTAAACCA
Source organism: Rauvolfia tetraphylla (assembly GCA_030512225.1). Classification (NCBI taxonomy): domain Eukaryota; kingdom Viridiplantae; phylum Streptophyta; class Magnoliopsida; order Gentianales; family Apocynaceae; genus Rauvolfia; species Rauvolfia tetraphylla. Next base: position 3,551,250 of record JAJQKT010000053.1, read on the forward strand.
AACTGAAATTTCAGATTTGAGAGGGTATCCAATCATGGCCTGAAAAAATCCTTCACATTAACTTCCAATTAGATGAAAAGTAGGTTATTGGTAAGGAGAAGTTTCAGTGCAAAGAGAAACAGTAGAGAGAGAAAAAGAAAGAAAGAGTAGAGAGAAAATAAGCTAATTTTAATGAGGGTCAAGATGGTCAAATTGTTTTCTGTTGCCATTAAAACCTTACTGCACTTAGTAAACCCTATTGTTTTTAGTTTGCCTTTTAGTTTTTCTTTTGGTTTAATTGTTATTGATTTTTAGACTAAGTATGACCAACAAGCGCAGGTCTTTTCTTTCACTTCCCCTTTTTCAAGAATTTAATTTTTGTCCAATATTTTACCCCTAATTATTACTCTTATCATCCTTTATTAAGGATAAGAGATAAAATATTAGTATAGATATTTTAATTAAAAAATCTCAAGTTTAGGACTATTAATCTGTATATAGAAAGTTGGAGAGACTTGCTTTGAAATAGAGGGAGGATATTCTTTTATTTACTTCCTCTACCCTAAATGGAATGTCCTTTTTTTCTTGATAGAAAAAATTTAAGAAGATAATTAGACTATAGATAAATTATTATAATATTTTTATTGATTAAAAAGAATTATTAGTAGAGTCTATATGTTACCGGAGTTTAAATCCCAAACAAGAAGAAGATTTGTTATATAAATTTATAGATAAAATATGTTAATTTTAGAAAGTAAATATTTAATTATGAACAATCCTAGTACACCCACTAGGCCAGATTTCTTTTATTTTAGAAAAGTTTTATAATTTTTAAAAAATTAATTATGGACTCCACATGTTCTTTTTTAAGAATTAATTACCCATACTCCGCTTAAGATAGAAAACTAAGGTAAGTAGAGTTTAAAATAGAAATGTGAACACTTAGGGTGAGATTGAGTTGAATTATTATTTAATTTAAATTATATTAAGAATTTTAAAAGAAAATTATTTGTGAGAAGATAAGTAATGTTTAAAATTAAAAAAATAAAAATAAAATTTTTAAATTTAAAATTAAATCTAAAATTGACCTTTAAATTTCAATGAAAGGACTTGGACCATACCATAATAATAATAACAGCCAATTAGCCACCCCGTACCCCTAAGCCAGGTGTAACGGCTTTGTCCACACAAATAAGGCCTGTGAGGAAAAAACACCAGGGGCGTATAAATCGGGACTCCAGCTGATCAAATTTCCCCACTACATCACGAAGTCTCTCACGAAAAAGGAAACGAAGACTTAGAAGTCTTTCTTCTGGTCTTGTTTCTTATTTGGACTATATTGCGTGTCGGCAGGATGCACTATCTTGTGGGTCGATGATAAGACTTAGAAAATCTTTTGCTGTCAATGCTGAAACAAAATATTGTAGAATTTAATTATAAATGGAAAAAATATGTAAATTTTGACAAAGAAATGATAAAGTAGTAACTTCTAAAAACAACTGAATTGAAAAAAGAAAATGAGTTTATAAATCATTGCTTTTTTTTTATGAATTTATAAATCATTAGAACTTGACCTCGGAGTCATGCAACCTCGAGTCTACTCTGGCCTACATATACCACAATTGCAGGACCAACAACGCCTATCATGCATTGAAAGCACATAAGGATAGATGGGTCCAATTTCCTCCATTGATAAGCTGTTGGAGCCAATTTCCTCAGTTAAGGAAACCCAAAAGTAACCATGAATTCTCTTCTCACTCAAAAAGCTTTCTTCAGTATGCTTCCTTTGCTCTTATTACTTACCCTCTCATTGTGCAATCATAGAGGTGCTTTAGCAGCATCCGTAGAAGAGGCTGAAGCTCTTCTCAAGTGGAAAGCCAGTCTCCAGAGTCACAATAATCCCCTGCTATCTTCATGGAGTCTTAAACCTGCCACTGGCGCCAATTCTACCAAAGTTCCAACCGCAGGTCCTGACCCGTGCACTTGGTACGGTGTTTCATGTCTTGGTGGAAGGATCAATGGGTTGAGTCTCAGGAGCTCAGGTGTTAATGGTACGCTACAAAGTTTTCCATTTTCTTCCCTTCCAAACCTTCAAGTTCTTGATCTAGGTATGAATCAAATCTCTGGCTCCATACCTCCTCAAATAGGTGATTTGGCCAATTTAACTCATCTTTATCTCTTCCGCAATCATCTTTCGAGCTCAATTCCAATAGAGTTAGGCAATCTAAAAGAATTTGGTCAGATAGATTTAAGTGAGAATTACCTCACTGGTTCAATTCCTACGTCTCTATACAATTTAACCAAATTATATGCTTTGTATCTTTATAGTAATCAACTTTCTTGTTCAATTCCATCAGAGTTTGGTATATTATATCAACTTAGTTACTTAGAATTATCTAATAATAACCTCAATGGTTCAATTCCTACATCTCTAGGAAATTTAACAAAATTAGTTACTTTGTATCTTTTTAATAATCAAATTTCTGGTTCAATTCCAGTAGAGTTTGGTGAACTGAAACAACTCAACAGTCTTGCTTTGTACAATAATAACCTCAGTGGTTCAATTCCTACGTCTCTAGGAAATTTAACGGAATTAACTTTTTTTTATTCTTTTTCTTAATAAACTTTTTGGTCCCATCCCCCAAGAGCTTGGAAATTTACCAAGGTTGCGCCACCTGGGTCTTGCCTGGAATCAGCTATCTGGTCACTTGCCGGAACAGCTATGCCAGGGTGGAAAACTTGAAAATGTCAGTGTAACGGACAACAGACTCACAGGTCCAATTCCGAAAAGCTTGCAAAATTGCTCAAATTTGTATAGAGCTCGTTTTGAGGGAAACCAGCTTACAGGAAACTTAACTGAGATTTTCGGTATCTACCATAAATTATATTTCTTGGATCTTAGCAAAAATGCGTTGTACGGTGAGCTTTCAAGCAACTGGGGAAGATGTAAAAGCCTGAACACACTGCGGATTGCTCAAAACAAGATCAGTGGTCACCTACCTCCGGAGTTTGGAAATTTAACTCAACTTGGTACGCTTGATCTTTCCTCGAACAAGTTAGTTGGTCAGATCCCGAAGGAATTAGGACAAATGACTTCCCTGCTAAATCTATATTTGCAAGACAATCATATTTCTGGAAGGATACCTCAAGAAGTCGGATTACTAACTCAACTCAGTTATCTAGACTTATCCTCAAACTTAATCAGTGGGTCTATTCCAGAAAGCCTAGGAAATTGTCTGAAGCTGATTGCCTTGAACTTGAGCATTAACAAGTTAAGCCAACAGATTCCAATTGAGATGGGAAAGTTGATTCCCCTTTCTATCTTGGACCTAGGGCGCAATTCCTTCACAGGTGAAATACCATCTAGCTTGAGTAGTTTGCAGAGCTTGGAAACATTGAATCTGTCCCATAATAACCTATCTGGATCAATTCCGAAAAGTATGAGTGGTATGCGTGGGCTATTGCATATTGATCTATCTTTTAATAGCTTAGTAGGTCCAATTCCGCATGGTGGAATTTTTGAGAATGTTACAGTGGAGCAAGTTGAGGGAAATGATGGTCTGTGCGGCAACTTCTCAGGCTTTCGGTCTTGCCCCAGTCCTCATTCCATAGGAAAGCATCAAACAAGGAAAAAACTTGCTCTCGAAATTGTATTTCCCTTCCTTGGAACATTAGTACTCCTTTTTTCATTTGTTGGAGTTCTAGTTTCCTATAATAAAAGAATGAAATCTTCAGAAGCTCAAGATCCAGACATGAGTGATAGCAATTTGTTTTCAATATGCACATTTGATGGGAAGGAAATGTATCAAAAGATCTTGGAAGCCACGGAGGAATTTAATGCAAGATACTGCATTGGAGAAGGAGGTTATGGAAGTGTTTTCAGAGCAAAAATTTCATCGGATAATGTTGCTGCTGTAAAGAGGCTTCATCTCTCGTCCGAAGGGGCAGATCACACGGGTTTCCTCAACGAGGTAAGGGCCTTAACATTGACAAGGCACCGAAACATTGTGAAATTCCATGGTTTTTGCTCTAGTGCCAAACACTCGTTTTTAGTATACGAGTATCTTGAAAGAGGCAGCTTGGCCAAGCTTCTGAGCACGGATGAAGATGCCGTGAATCTAGATTGGCCAAAAAGAGTGAACATGATCAAAGGCATTGCAGATGCTTTATCTTATATGCATCATGATTGTTCAGCACCGATAGTTCATCGAGACTTATCGAGCAAGAACATTCTGTTGGATGCTGACTATGAGGCCTGCATTGCAGATTTTGGCACTGCTAAGCTTCTGAAGATGGACTCTTCTAATCATAGCACAATCGCAGGCACATATGGCTATATTGCACCAGGTAAGTAATGATTTAGTGTTTCTCCCTCATCTTGTCCTGCCAAATGGAAAAAACTTTGCTCACAACTAAATTAACGGAGCATATTTTCATGTGCAGAGCTTGCCTACACAACTAGAGTTACTGAGAAATGTGATGTATTTAGCTTTGGGGTGTTGGCACTGGAAATAATCAGGGGAAAGCATCCTGGTAATCGTATTGCAAATGTAATATTTCATAGGTCGACTGAGGAGAAACAGTTGAATGACATTGTTGATCCACGACTATCTTATCCTAGTCGAGAAATGGAGAAGGTTCTTGGGTCCATCATGGAACTTGCAAAGGCCTGTCTTGATGCCAATCCGCAGTCAAGGCCGACAATGCGCAAAATTTCGGAGCTGTTATCCATGAATTCTTTGTTGTGTTAAATGGTATGTAGAAACACTTGCTAAATGATGTGTCTTGAATTTAATTTATGTGACTACATCCTTATTCTTGTTGTATAAAAATATACAAACTCTCATAGTCCAAAGATCCGTATGATTCTAATTAGCAAAAAAAAAAAAAAAAAAGATCCGTATGATTCTACATCATTAATTATTCAGTTGATTATGTTGCTAACGAGAGTTTTTTCCACACATGCTGAACTGGTCGAATTAGTATTTAATTGGTTGATTCAATGATTACGATTTAGTGAATGATTATTCTGTTTGTGGATTATTTTTTGCAATACATAATAATTTTATCGATTGCAACTAATTATTTAGATGCTATGAATAATTTTTCTCTATTAAATCAATAAAATACCAATCCAATAACTAGGAGGCACATTTTGCCAGTGCGTTTTTAACTAGACTTTGACTTGTGAGAACAATATCTATTTTAAGATATTTTGGCGGCAAAATAAAAGAGGAAAGTTAGAGGTGAAGCTATATACTAGGCGTGTTCAAAAAAATAAAATCTGCACCAATCCAAACCAAATTGTACCAACTCAGACCAATTATATGGTTTAAATTTTAATTAGTTTAGTTGTGGTTTGAATTTTTTTTTCAAACTGTAAATTTGGTGCAGTTTGAAAACTTTTTAAAACCTCACTAACTCACACCACATATATTGTACATACTAAAATTATATATATAATTAATATTAGGTTATTTGCAAGAAAATTAATATTGTATATACTTAAATTATTTGACATGTCTTTTAAATTATTTTCAAGATTATGATTTTAATCGTTTTGAAATTAATAGTAGTTTGAATATTTTGAAGTCATTTCACTTGACATTGACGATCAAATATTCATTAGTTTAGTTAAACTTGCATTGTAAAATAGCTTTGAATCGTTTGAATATGTTTATTCTTTTCTTGTATTTGCTAACTATAACTTGAAGCATTCAAGTATTATCTCTATTTTATTTGCTACAAGCTTGAATGCATAGTGAATATTGATTTATGTTTCTCACCGCAAAACCGCATATAACAACATTAAACCGCACTCATCGGTTTGAGGCTTTAAATAGTTTGGTGCTGTTTCAAAATTTTTCAAATTGCAACTTATGGTTTGGTTTGAAAAAAAAGTAAAATTGCACCACCTCGTACCATGAACACCCCTACTATATATAGGACTGTCAATTGGGCCGGGCTAGTCCGAGCCCGGCCCGTTAAAATGTGAGTTTGGGCTAAAATTTTCAGCCCGAATAATGTTTCGGGCCGAGCTCAGGCTGAGGTAGCCTCAGCCCGGCTCGTGATAAATTATATATATATAAATTTTTTATATGTATATATATACTTTTATATAATAAAATATTATTTATATTATTAAAAAAAATTATATTATTAAAAAATATTATTATTATTATATAATTTTTTTTTAAAAATCAGGTTAGGGCTGGCCTTTTTTTTAGCCTGATGTCAATCGGGCCGAGCCTGGGCTTAGCAAAGCCCGACTCAGTGAGCCCGATTGACACCCCTAACTATATACATGTAGCGTTGAAACATTTTATTTAGTAATAGATTTTGAACTCAAATAAAGGATGTTAATTTTGGAAGTTTAAATAAAAATTACATATAATAATATTTGGCTATTCATTTTTGTGCATATCAAAGTACAAATATTGACATTCATTTTGAAGGAAAAAGAATTTTTTTATAATTAAAATACTTCATTCATATGAAAATGAAAGATGTTACATAAATAGATTAAAAACTCATAAAACAAACAAAATACCACATTTCAAATAATTTGAGTAGGTAATTCACAACATAAAATAATTAAAACAACCACACTTCGGTCTTCTTCTTCGCCATTCCTAAACAATAGCCCGGATAACCCAACTTTATAACCTTACTTAAGCAGCACAAATGACTAATGGCCTCCGTTTCCTATAAATGAGCATTTTGAACCATTTCAAGTAAAACATAGAAGCAGCCACGAATTCCCTTCTCTTTCAAGAGCCTTTCTTCATCCTTCCATTGCTCTTATTACTCATCATCCCCTTGTGTAATCACAGAAACACTTTGGCAGCATTTCTAGAAGAGGTTGAGCCCTCCTTAAGTGGAAAGCCAGCTTCCAGAGCCATAACAACCCCCTGCTGTCCTCATGGAATATTCCGCCTGCCAATGGCGCCAATTCTACCAGGTCTCCAAGGCAAGATGCCAACCCCTGCACTTGGTATGGTGTTTCTTGCACTGGTAGAAGGATCAATAGGTTGAATCTAACAAATTCATGTGTTAAGGGTACACTACAGAACTTTCCATTTTCTTTTCTGCCTAATCTTGAATATCTTGATCTAAGTATGGACCAATTTTTTGGCTCCATACCAACTCAAATAGGTGACTTGGTGAATTTAACTTTGCTTTAAATCAGTGTGTAACGTCTCCAAGCAGTTATCTACGTGTTCATTGCGTTAGCAGTATGATATGATGGTCAATAACTATTTATAGATTTTAATTTTTGAAACATTGTCTCATAATTCATCTCATCATGGATTTGAACTTATACCTGTGTCACACGTTGCATGGACAGAAGTGGACCGACGGAATCAGGCAAAAGAATTGGAAGCAAAATTGCAGTAGAAGAAGCAGCAAACTGAAGCAATAGTCAACTGCTCCTGAGGTTGGTGTGACATCGTGTTGTCTAAGACTTTCCTATTGCATATTTCCCTTCTTTTTTTCTCTCTTCTTTAAGCTATATGTAATGCTATCTTGGATATCCCTCTTTTCGTTTGGGGGGAGGAGGGTGGGAGGGGTAGAGCTATCTTGAATATCTTGGTTGAATAGCATGAATATGTGGTTACTGTCTCATTATGTGATGTGTATTTGGAGCCAGGTTGATAAGGAAGTTTTAATGTTGATAAGGGCCCAGGGGTACCTAAGTGATTGCCAATTGTAAGCAGGACTCACAATGGAAACCCGGACCAGGCTGGGGTGGGTGGGTATGCTCATCTTGGCCAGTGCCAACTTCTCTTTCGTAAGTGAGAATTAAATGAATATTTATCCTTGACCTAATGAGAAAAGTATAATCAACATTCTCGTCCCAGTTGGCCCAACCTCAAGTGGAAAATTGGGTATCAAATTCCTCAACAGACGAACTGAAGTATTAGATATAAAAATCTCCATAATTATCGGTTGTAAAGTTAAAATTGTGTTCTTAAAAAAATAAAATATAATAAAAATAACACTTTACCTATTTAAAATACACTTAGTATTTTATTGTGCCTTAACTTTAATATTTTTTAAAAAAGAAATGACTTTATTTAATCCTTTGGAAAAAGAAAGAAATGACATCTGTTATAATTTTTCTTCCATTAATGCATTTGTTTGTTTATTTCCAAAAGGATAACTTTAATATTTTATAATTTAAATTATAGGTAAGAAAATATTTTAATATCAATATAAGTAATTTGAAGATTTTGGATAATAGAAGAAGTTTATACTTAAGATTAATATATAGTGTAAATAATATAATATATATTAATTTTAAGTATATATATGTCAGTTTAAAAATTAAAATCAGTTTGAAATATATATATATGTATGTATGTATATATATTTCTGAATGAAATATATGGGGAAGGGGGAGGGGGGAGGGGGCCACAAAACAAAAATGGACGGGAACAAGCAGAGCCGAGCGGGACAGAAAAGGAATAGCCCCATTCTCGACCCATCGTCTAACGGCAGGGAGTCTCCAGTGTTCCATGCCAAGCCCGGGTTTGCTGCTATGCATACTTGTATGACAAATGAGTCATATTGCAAAATTATTTAACTGATGCAAAATAATTGAAAATTGGCATAGAACGATTTGCCGCTGCTATGTATGGAAAAATTGTCAAAAGGTTTCAAAGTCAAATTTTGTGAAAAGGTTTCGAAGTCAAATTTAACTTAGCTTCAAATAATGGAATCGCTTCTGTCATTTTTCATAATTATTACGTAATTGCTTTGGTCAATGTGGCTGCGAAAATGACTATAATTGGCATATGCACGTGATAATATGAAAAATATATAATCATTTAGAGAAAATAATCAATATCGTCCTTAAAACTTGGATTCTGTGATACTTAGGTCCTTTAAGTTTTTTCTCTGCCAATAATATCCAAAAACAATTTTTAAGCTTCATAACTACTCCAATCATTGCTCTTTGCCCCTTTTTCTAGCCAGACAACAACATGCCCCAATCACCTGCCAATCTTTTGAGGGCAAATCCGTTCATTGAGTTGCCTTCCCTCCAAAAAAAAAAAAGCTCCATGTATTGTCACCCACACTTGGATTGGAATGGAGGGTTAATTAACCGCAAGTCCTCCATATTCCTTTATGGAAAAAAACTTAAAGGACATAAGTATGACAAAGTCTAAACTCTAAGAACGATATTGACTATTTTTCCAATCATTTAACTTTTATAAAAATCAGAAAATATCTCAAATTAAACTCTATTCAGTGCGGAAGACAGCCACAACTGGGGAACGAATTTCAGCTTCCAAACTGCTCAAAATTCCAGTTGCTGTGAGTTTGTTGGTTCAAATCTTGACTATACACACTATTATTCTTGAAGAAGACTGGAAAATCAGTCAACTTTTGCATAATTTTTGCTGAACTTCGAGAAAGCTGAAAATTTCTGGATTTGTGAAATCTGCCCATTTCTGGAATTGGGAAACTTAGGACATCATCTGATTATGATTCCTACCTATTGCTCATCATCTTATCTTTCTTCTTTGGGTAAAATCTGTTGAAAGTTTTGTTGCATTATCCCTGTTCTTGCTGTATTTATGCTTCATTGCTTATCTTTGCCTCTTTTGTATTACTTAGCACTCTTGTGTTTCTTGTTTCATTGGAGCTCTTGTGGATGATCTGTGTTAAAATTTGTCCAGATTATCTTTAAATCATCCATGAAAACCCTTTCTTTCAAATTCTGCACTGTAAGTGTTTGATGAATTGCCCCAACCAGACATTTTGAATACTACTCCATAGGCTGGTTGAAAAGTGCTACTTGGATTGTTTTCCTTGATTAAGCTAAAAACTGATTGATGTAGAGAGTGTGAATTACTGCCAACAAAGAGTCTATACTGATTTCCCATGCTTCAAACATCCTTTCTTGTTGAGATTCTAGTCCAAAATCGCTGGATTCTTTTACGCATTTTTCTGGATTTTGAAGTTGGCTGAAAATGATAGTTTGCCACTCTTACTACTCATTGTATAACCCCCGAGTTGTTTTGAGCTTTCCAAAAATAGATTAGTGGTTGTGTATGGCTTTGGATGACATGGCTGACCATCAACCGCCAACCGCCCACTCTCCGGCGAAGTTGGCTTGGACTTCCAAATCCTTTGCTTCTCTCTTCACATCCCCAACCTCCTCCGATTCTGCTATACCTTTGAAACAAGTTACTTCTCACAATGGAAACCTGCAATTCTGTTTACTACTGCTGAAGTTGCTGCCCTAGCGCAACCTTTCTCCCTTGCTCTTGTTGGGAAATTTTCTCATGGACGGCCTTCCATGGAGGTTCTCCGTAAGGAGTTTAACACTATTGGCTTAAAAGGAACTTGCTCTCTTGGTTGGTTAGACCCTCGCCATATTCTGATCAGACTATCTCTTGAAGAAGACTATGTTCGCTTGTGGATGAAAGGTCATTGGAGCCTTCTAGGTTATCCCATGAGAGTCATGAAATGGTCTCCAAATTTTACAGTGTTGGCTGAACCTTCGGTTCTTCCCATTTGGATCAGCTTTCCAGGTCTGCCCATTCATTTCTTCCGCAAAGATGCTCTCTTTTCTATTTCTTCAGCTATTGGTAGGCCCTTGAAATTGGATGAACCTACAGTCACTCTTTCTCGGCCTAGTGTCGCACGAGTTTGTGTTGAAGTTGATATTCTCTCCTCTTTGCCATCCAAAATATGGATTGGAATGGGTTCCTCAGGATTTTATCAAGATATTCACTATGATAATCTTCCTCCATATTGTGTTACCTGTAAAAAAGTAGGTCATTCAATTGAGCATTGCCACCAGCTTTAACTACAACCGCCAACAACAGCTCTCCCAAATGCTAATGTAATTGAAGCTAATCCTGTGAGGACAGTGACACAACCTCATCAACAACAGCCAGCTCATGCTCTCCCTCACACTAAGGCACCTACAAGCATTTCTACGAAGAGGGTGCTGCAGTGGGTTGAAAAGCAACAACCAGTTGTAACCTCGACAACGGCTCACCAATCCCTAAACACTACAGAAATGCAATTCGAGGCTTCAAAAGAAAATCCAGCAATAGACTTGCAATTGGTAACTCCAAAAGAAAATCCAGCAACCATATTTGTGGGCAATGAGCCAACTGATTCAGGGGAAATTGATGCTCTTCCACCAAATACTGTGAACCCATCGCTGGCTGATGTTAAACATATTAATGCAACCAGCAGCCGTGCAACATCGAATGCAACATCTGAAATCACAGCTGAAGTACTGCTAAACAAGAATCCATTGATACAATGTATGAGGGGTAAGACTTTCTTTGATGATTATGCGATTAATCCTCCAACCCATTTGGTTCCAGAATTTGCTCAGCGAGGTTATGAATCGATGGAGATAAATACTCTAGACCCCTACCTTCGGGATAGATTTATGCAAGCTTTTACTATGCAAACTTAAATGTCCATGCTCCGAATGTAGGGTTTCTACTAAGTCTTCCGGTCATGTTATGCATTTCAAAGCTCGTCGGGCCATCACTTTGTCATTTAACAAATTTCTAAAATGAATAATTGGATTGTTTGGAACATTAGGGGCATTGCTGATCGTTCTTCTTTCTCGTGATCGAAACATCTTATTTCTACTTACAAATGCTCTCTTGTGGTCATTATTGAACCATTGGTTGATCCTTCTCTTCTTCCACGGTATGGTCTAAGGCTTGGTTTTCCACATTATCTCAGTAACTCTAATGGAAAAAATTTGGATGTTTTGGAATCATAATATTATTTTCCGAGCAAACTTTGGTGGTCGAACAGATTAGTCCATGGTACAATAGCATCTCTATGTGGGGTTGAAGTTTCTTGCTCTTTTATTTATGGCAAATGTTGTTATACCGCACGTAGGGCTTTGTGGGACAGATTTAGTTTCATTGGTCGCTTATATTACTTCCCCAGTGGATGGTGGTCAGGGATTTTAATGTTGTGAGATCGGTTTGAGTGTTTGGGTTCTCCCCCAACTTTGCTGCCTATTAATGAATTTAACACTGCTATAAATGATTGTGGTTTATTGGATGTACCTTTTTCGGGATCTCTACACTTGGTGCAGGTCATCTCAATCACGTCCCTTCTTGGAGGCGATTGGATAGAGCACTTATGAATCTGTCTTGGAGCTCCAAGTTTACCTACTCTACCATGCAAAGCATTTGAGCCGAATCGGATCCGATCACTCTCCATTATTACTCTCCATCGCTGAAGCTAAGAAATATGGGTGTAAGAGCTTTAAATTTCAAGATATGTGGATGACCAAACCAGATTTCTTCCGGATAGTTAAAGAGGTTTGGGCGGCTGAATTCTTTGGCAATGGAATGCAAATTTTTGCACTGAAGCTAATGAGACTAAAGCAAGCCTTGAAGCAATGGAATCTGTCATTTGAATTTGGTACCTTGCACTCTAACATTGCTAAAAGCTGAGGATGACGTCTTAAATGCTGAATATGCATATGAAAACTCACCTACGAGAGGAGGCAAGAACAATATTAAATCTAGCAAAAGCCGAGTTAACAATTCACCTACTGGCAAGAAGAAATCTTTTGGAGACAAAAAGCAAGAATCAAATGGCTCAAAGAAGGGAAGCTAATACATCATAGTTTCATGGAATATGTTACGCTAGATGGAGTCATCTACGTATTGCTGCAATTCGAGATGATAATGGTCGGACACTTTATTCGAGATGAGGATATTGAGCAAGAGGTCGTCGGTTTTTCTCCTCTCTTCTCACAATGGATTCTCACTGCCTTGACTTCGGATCGGTTCCAACCGATGCTCTGGAGAACATACCTTCCCTCATTTTCGAGAATGAGAATAAAGAATTATCCATGCTACCGACTAAGGGACGAAGTTAAAAGTTCGAGTATTTTCCTTGAGCTCGAAAGTGCCCCCGATGCGATGGTTTTTTCGGGTTCTTTCTTTAAGAAGTGTTGGGAAATAATCGCCGATGATCTCCATGCAGCGGTTTGTGACTTACAGGGCTGGTATTCCAATGCCCCAAAGCTTCACCAAGCACTTTGATTGTCTTGATTCCGAAGGTACCAGAGACCGTCTTCATTTGCGAGACTTTTCGTCCAATAAGTCTTTGCAATTTTACCAATAAGGTAATTACTAAGACTATTGCCAATCGATTAGCCAAGCACTTACCCCATCCGATTTCTCCTAATCAAACTGGTTTTGTGAAGGGTCGAAACATTGTTGAGAATGTTCTACTTATTACTCGAAATGGTTTCTTCCATGGACCGGAAAGTGAGAGGCGACGAACCTTGTTGTTAAGTTGGATATGATGAAGGCCTTTGATAGGGTTTCTTGGGGATTCTTGCTTCAAATATTGGGTCGTTTTGGATTCAACCCTCATTTTCTGAATCTAATACATAATTGTTTGGCTTACAATAAATTCTCTCGTATTAGTTAATGGTAAACCTTGTGGATTTTTTCCCTCTTCAAGAGGGGTTAAACAAGGAGACCCTCTCCCCCTCCCTCTTTATTATTCGTCGCTGAAGTTTTATCTAGAGGTCTTAACTATCTAATGGCTGGTAATCATATTGGTGTTTTCTCCTTGCCGAGGCAGTGTATATCTATCTCTCACTTAAGCTTTGCGAGATGATGTTATTATATTCACAACTCGGAGAGAAGAGAGGCCTCCGAAAACTCATATTTTTTCTTGAAAGATTATGAGCGAGTGTCGGGCCAAAAAAATCAACTATGGTAAAAGCTCATTCTATGTCTCTACTCGTGCCTCGTAAAGGAGGAAGGAGATTATAGCAACGTGTAACCGGTTTTTCTCTAAAATCATTTCCTATTATATATCTTGGATGTCCAATTTTCAAAGGGGTTAAGAAAATTCTTTATTTCCAACCGTTGGTAGAAAAAAGTTTCTGCTCGATTGCAGGGGATGGCAAAGTAAGATTTTGAGCCACGGAGGAAGGCTTGTCCTTATTAAGCATGTCCTCACAAGTATCCCCTTGTATCTATTGGCATCTCTTGGTCCACCTAAGGGAGTTCTTTTTGCAGCTTGAAAAGTTATTTGCTTTGAGTTCTTACGGGGGCTCCTCTTTGGAGGGAGGCGTAGACATTGGGCATCTTGGGCCAAATTATGTAAGCCCGCTCAAGAGAATGGTCTCGAACTTATTTCCTTGCATGCATATGAGAAGGCATTTGCATATAAGCTTTGGTGGTTCTTTCGAACAGCTTAAATCTCTTTGGGCAACTTTCATTAAAGCAAAGTATTGTACTGATATCATTCATGTATCTGAAGTTTCTCTCCCAAAATTGTGTTCGCATTCTTGGCGACGTGTGCTTAAAGTGAAGGATGAGGCTGAACAATATATTGGTCTCATCGTGGGTAGTGGAGACTTGAATTTACGGTGGGAAGATTGGACTCTAAAGGGGAAGCTTAAGGAGCTTACCGAGATACGGGGATCATCACCTCTCTCGTCGGACACTTCTTTAATGATTTCCCGGATAGGTTTGATTAGTTTGCCTCAACACCTAGTACAAAGAATTTCCTCATATTCTATACATCTAACCGAGGAAAGTGATCGGTTTATTTGGAAGCTCGAGCCTCATGGTAAGTTCACGCTTTCCTCGGTATTAAAGATTATACAACCGGCCAACCCAGCTATTTTCTCAAGGCAGTGTATCTGGAGTAAGGAATGCCCTACTACTGTTTCTGTGTTTATGTGGAAATTGCTGAATGGTCATCTGCCCTTGGATTGTACTATGAAGAAATTGGGATTTCATTTGGCATCTAGGTGTTTTTGTGGGCTTGCTACATAAACTTTTGATCATCTTTTCTCCACGTGTCCTTTTGCACATCATATTTGGACTTATTTCGGAGGGTTCTTTGGGTTACTGCCTTCGGAAGGTTTATCACTTCACTTGCGATTGCAAACATGGTGGCTACAGAAGAGAAAAAAGTCATTTCTCCTTCGACTTGTACCGGCCATTATCTGTTGGGAGTTGTGGAAATCTAGGAATACGTACCGCTTCGAAGCGACTAGGGTGACTCTATATCATTTGAAGCAATCTATTTTGGGTTACCTCCTATCATTAGCTCATGCAAAGGGCTTTGTCTCGGCCTTATCTATTTTTGGCATTCCTATGCATCCGCTTACTCCAAAAAAACATCGACATCCACTTGTAGTGAAATGGAAGCAAGTTTATGATCCGGATCAAGTAATCTTGAATATTGATGGGGCTTCAAAGGGAAATCCAGGGAATTCATCGGTCGGAGGAGTTCTTAGAACATCCAATGGAAACTTTATTGCTGCCTTTTACTCCTATATTGGCATCCGAACTAATTTTGAGGCAGAGTTGCAGGGATTACTTTTGGGTGTAAAACTATGTCTATCACTACAGTTTTTCTTACGTGGCAGTCCAAACAGACTCACTACTATTACTTAACTCAGTTCTTGCTAAACATAGGCCTGCTTGGAGATTTAGGTATACTTTGCGTCATATTCTCTCACTCACCAAAGGCAAGAATTTTTCCTTTTCACATGTTTATCGAGAAGCAAATGTGGTTGCAGATGCCTTGGCCAATCAAGGGTATATCGACGCTAGTACTTCCTATATATATGCTTTGGATCAACTGCCGCAAGCTGCCCGAGAATCTCTCATCCTAGACAAGCAAGGAGTTCCAAATCTACGGAGTTAATTAGGATCTTGCTATTTATACTATTTGCTTATCTTTCTGTTTTGCCTACTTTTTGGTGTTTTCTTTTAGTTTCTCTTACATTGTAAATTTATTATCATTGTTAATAAACAGGTAGGGGTCTATGCCAAACCCCCCACCATTGCAGGTGGTTTAAAAAAAAAAAAAAACTCTATTCCGTCTCACTATATGTATGTTATAGCATATGAAATATACTTTTTAATTATTAGATATGAGTGTGATGCTTGAAATAGTAGTTTCCTTCTTATTTGAAATTAGGAAAAAAATTATTATTAAGCATACTATCTATATTCAATTTGCATTTATTTAGTTTTTTCTTTTTGACTACAAGAGTGTCACATGATTAATAGAGATTTTATAACTAATTAATGAAGAACAAACTCTTAGTTACAATATTCTTATAAAGAGAGAATAATATAATCATACATCATGCATTGATTAAACTCTCAACCTCATAATTGAATTGCCCCAACTCTTTCCATTGGGACAATACCTCATGGGCTCGTTTTGTCTTCTTCTTTTTAGAGGAATAACTACGAAACCTATAAAGCTATATAGACAAATAGCGTTAGATTAATTAGTTCTATATTTGTTCGAATAGAATGCTTTTTATTTCTTTGTTGCAAATTATACCGAAGCCCTAAACTATAGAAAAAGAGGAAAAAAAAAAAAGAACAGGATGTTGTATTTCTAAGAATGTAGACATCCTTATTTCCTTTTAAATTTACAAAACAGATAATATTGTTTGTGTAACTACCAATTTACATTTCCGTTCAAGTCATAAATTACCAAAATGACATAATAATTTGCGAATCTCTATCAAATTTCTCACTAGTTTTTCTGCTTTGGGTAGGAACCAACTAATTTAAAATTAAAAGTCTTACTATATAAATGAAAATCTCTTTTTTCTTTGGAAAAATAGTCTTACTATATTATTGTTTGGAAATTATTCTTCTCAAATGCAATGCAATTTTTTAGGTTAATTATTGGGACAAAAAGAAAACATTAAATAATTTTTTTTGAAATCAAAATATTATAAATAAAATTGTAGTCAATATTTGGCAACTCAAATGATTCTGCAAAATTTCTATTTCGAGCTTATAATAACGGGGAATTGGACCCACCATGTGAGAAGATCAGAGCTAGACTTCTCTTGGAATGAGGAAAACCGTGACTCATTCTGACCTTCTTCACACGTCCCTTGAGTTATTACTCTCTCCATATTATATTTATACATCAATAAAAATTAATATTTTTTATAAAATAAAATATTTTAATTTATTTTATATTATAAATTAACTATTAATTTCATTATATATTACTTTTATATATTTAGATTTGATATAAAATGTCACTGATCTATATTTTTTTATTTTTTATTATACTATATTACTTTTATAATATAATTCAAACTTTTAAATAAAATTTCGTATCTGGTCAAACACTATCAAATAAAATAAAATGGAGGAAGTATTTCTTTTATGACAGATAATTCATTTTTAATAAAATCAAGACATAATTTTCATGGCATATTTTGCAAAAGATCATGGCAAACCCACATAGCAAACATTCTTTGTCTTTTGCTAGTTTTGAGTTCCCAAAACCTTATTTTTGGCACAAACCATCATAGGTTTTTTTCAAGATTCAAAAATTGGAAGCAGGATTTTCCTATGATCTTTTTAGAATGAGGTTTTTTCTCTCTATTTCATAAAGAAATCTTTCAATCTAAACTTGATCTAGCCTCTTACTCATGTTTTTAATTCTCTCTGTAGTAATTTTTAAGATCGTTGATGCGCTTATATATAGTCTCTTAGGTTGCTGTCTTTTAAGGAAGATGTTGGAGTGAATTTTTTTTCTTTATTGTGGCCGAAGAATTATAACAAATGTACTACAGAGAATACTATTATGTGTTTATTTAATTTATTAGTATTAGTATATTTTGCCCACCTAGAATTTCTGGAGTATTGGATATTATTTGATTTTTTAGTTGTTCAACTATTGTTTAACTTTTCGTTTTCTTTTATGTATTCGATTGTCCCAATTATTTAACTCCTCCTACAAAAGAAGGGGTTTGAGAATCGTTTTTATTGTAACAGCTCCAACTATTTTAATATCAATAGATAACTTCTTTATTTAGCAAAAAAGAAAAAAGACATAATTTTCAAATATGATCTAAATCCAAATACATTTTGAAATTACTAAGAAGTTTAAAAAGTTGTAAATAAGGAGTTTAATTTACTCGATAATACCTTAGTCACCAAAATGAGTTTTTTTCTCACGTGAATTATATAATAGTTGTACTTAAAAGAACGTGTCAAAATTGTAGTGAAGAAAATGTGATATGTCTAATAAACTAGAACTCCTCCCATTTCTTAAATTCCTTTTCTAGTTTGGGGGCTACATACCCTCCCTAGATGTATACTCAAAGGACCAGTTAATAACTGAGAAGGATACCTCCAAGACCACTATAAATACATTGCCTTATAATTCTATCATGCATACTACTTTCAGCTTAAGAAACAACAAAGCTAAGGCATGGCTTCCTGCAGTCCTCTCATTTTCCCCTTGGCACTTCTTTCATTGCTTCTGCTACCATTTCCTTCCCATTCTGCTGATCCCAGTCCGTTGCAGGATTTCTGCGTCGCAGATTTGAAATCCCCTCTATTTCTCAATGGTTTTCCTTGCAAAAACCCCTCTGAGATCACCTCAAAGGACTTCTTCTATGAAGGCCTAGCCGAAAAGCCTGATGATTTTGATTATCTTGGTGTAGACCTCAATCAAGTGAGTGTCAATCAATTTCCTGCCTTGAATACACTGGGTATGTCCATGAATCGAGTCGCTTTTCAACCGGGAGGACTTAATCCACCCCATATTCACCCTCGTGCTGCTGAGTTATCGCTAGTCACAGAGGGAAAAATCTTTGTAGGGTGGGTTTCAACTGATTATACTCTCTACTGGAAAGTTATGTCTGCTGGAGAATTGTTCATTATTCCTCCAGGACTGTTGCATTTCCAGCTTAACGTTGGAGAAGGAAATGCACGTTTCTATGCTTTTGTGGGATCTCCATAAATAGCCGAGCATATAGGTCGATAACGACTAACGCATGAGAAATAGGGAGGAAAAAGCAATGAATTCCCTGGACTATATTAGTTCTTGGTTGCCTGCTTGTCAAATGTTCTTTTTGGGAAGGGAAATCTTATCATCTTCATCTGTTGGACTGTTGCATACATCTATAAAGGCTTAGCTCGTGTGCCTCTATAAGCGGATATGAACCAGCCATGTTTCAGCTCATCAATAAACAAATCCCACTCGCTCGCTCTGCTAAGGCTAGCTCATGGCGGGGTCGGCCTATTTGACAGTGTTATGTATAATTAATATACTAGTAAAATAATAAATTTTTTTTTCCTCCCTAATTCTCATTTATCTTATATATAGTATCAGAGCAATATTACACCACTTTTATATTTTCAAACTTCAAGCTCTAGACGTTTAGTTTTGGGCATGAGAGTGCTATATTAATAACTAATATTGACTAGTTAATATAACAATTAATCCACTGTAAGACTTCAATTTCTTCCCCTTTTAAGGTACATTTTGAGGGGTGGGGGTTTTAAGCCCAACCAGTTTTTCAACGGGAGAGAAGCCAAATAAAAAGGAATATAATTTTTCATCTTTAGCTTGTAACTCATAATGAGGGAAAGGAACACTATAGATCTCGAATTAGAGATGATGAACTAGTCACTTCTAATAATAGAGACATAATAGAAAATATCCATCCGTGTTTTGTCTCCAGACAGAGGCCGGACAAATAAATTTAATCATTGCCATTGTCAGAGATGATATAGAGGCAGGAATTTTTATCTCCATTTTGCATAGACGGATAATTAGATGATTTTATTTGTTTCTTAATCATATCTAATTTACATAATAGAATTTCCTCCGCCTAAAATGGAATGTTAACTTTCTTATATAAAATGAATGAAAGACTGAACATTCAATTTTAGGTTAAAAAAGTCATTCTTAACTTGATTTTTCAGTATTTCTTGTCAAAACTAAATTTTCAGCCACAAATTAGAAATCATTTGGTTCAAATAAACATAACATTTTTTTTTGCTAAATTGCTCATTCACTAATTAAAAAACTTACCAATTTATACCATGAAACTCTTTCCCATGAATCTTTTTGGTTTATAAAATGGTAAGATTCAAAATGAAAATGTCCATTTCAAGTCATCCAGAAAAACCAAATCAGCAGTTTTCTTTTTGTTGCATCTGAAGACCAGTAGGATCTCAGTTCTACAATTTGCCCTTTTAATCTGCCATTTTAGCCTATGGAAGAAGAAATTATTCACTAATTATAATTTTTTGGGGAAATGTTTCCCTAAATGTTTCACTAATTATTATTCATCTAACCTTTTTTGAGGAACTTGGTTGGGTTATATAGCATGGTTTCGGTTGTTTATGAGAATAACAAGGAAGAAAAATCCAGCACAGATTTCATGAATAAATATTTTTCTCAAGCATTTGTTAGTATGTTGTCGGAGTTTTGGTAGTAATTGATTTTCTTTTAAATTTTAATTCTTCAAGTAAATAATCCTTTCGTCCACAGTTAAATGTCAATATTTTCTTTAAAAATATTCACAATTAAATATTAATTTTTAAAAATAATTATATATTTTATCTAAACATTCATTAATAATTGTATTAATTTAAGAGAAGTAAATTTTACTTTTATTAATAACCTTCTTAATTTAAAAAAATAAATTTTATTAACACAAAGATTCCATCACAACCCTCTTTCACTCTCTTAATTTTAAAAATTTAAATTCTATTAACATGTGAATCTTACCATTAACTTAATTAATAAGAATATGACAATAATTTTTCTATAATCAAATTACTCTTTTTAATTTTGTATTAAATCAAAATAAGGTTTTCAATTGTAGATGAAAAAGGTAAATAGTGCTAAATCTTTACTTTCTCATCATTAATGCCTTTCTTTTCCCACATTTTCTGGTGAAATCAAAGAAAGGCCTTAAGTTAAATATCTGAAATAGGTGAAAAAGTATATAAGACTGCTTGACAATTGGTTGGAAAAAAAGAATGGAAAACAGTGTAGTGAATAAGCCTATAAAAGTGCATAATTCAACTCTCTAGTATCTTTTCAAGAGTCGAGTTTGTGTATAAAACTAGATTATTGTGCCAAATGTACAAGCATTGATTGGTTGAGGAGAGAGAGTATGGATTGAACTAGGGTTCAATCATTGAATAACCGAAAGGAATTCAATTTGGCCAATTATATTCATTCTGTCAACTATAACTGAAACATAATATAAAGACACTGGAAAACCTGCTGTTGCATTTTGAGGAACTTCAGAACGAATTTCTCTCTTCTACAAGAAATTCAGGGTAACCTATGCCTGTGTTCTTCTGCATATCTGTGTGATTTTCTCTGCTTGTGCTTCAACATTTCATCTCAAAAAAGGAGCTTTATTGCCAGGAAACTCCTTAGAAAGCCTGATATATTGTCCATGAAGCTTGTTGACTTGGTCGAAATAACAGTTATGGAGAATGCCTTTTCATCAAGAACCAGTGTTAACAGCAATAGTAGTATCTGTATAGATTTCTTCATAAAGGTTGAGGACGTGTCTGTACAATGTATCTCTCTTTACCAACCAAACAACCTTCGACATCCTGAGGACAACCAAACTTGCGCTCTAAGAAAAGACCGACAGCTCCGAGGCGCCGACCAAGTTGCTGTCGATAAACTGAGTCAACTGTTAAGGGCTTTTTGCTGTAGTCTACAGTCAAATGGATAACTTCTCCGTCAGCTGGCCCTCCACCACGGACTACCAATTCCTCGCTAAAGTTGGCAAATGCTAATGTCTGTACTGATGCATCAAATTTTCCGGCAGATAAGCGCCAAGGAGTGCCACGTGTGCCGGATGCTAGTGTTTCACCAAGACCTGGTGCAATCTCAGCAGCAACAATGTTTCGATCATTATCTGTAGGGCTGAGCGTATGCAGCACAAAGGACAAATCTGGAGAAAGCATTTCCTGTACCAAAACAGCCATTGTAGCTTGCTTCTGAGGTACATGAGCAGCTCTGCGACTCAAAACAGCCCTACAGGTATATAGAGAAGCCCAAACTTTTCCAACAGCATGTCCGAACATTCTTGGATTCGAGAGGCTGACATTTGGGATGGATTCATAAAGCCCTGCAGCAGACATTCCGGCCAAGTCCTCAACATTGGCACTTGACCGCACATATAATCGTGCATTAGCTGGAAATATCTTCAATAAACCTTCAATGGTTTCTGTTGGGGGCTGCAGGGAAGATATCAGCTCTTGCAGTTCATTACATAATTTGTCAAGTTCCCCACTGTCAATTTCAGCAGTTTCTATCTGCTCCAGGAAAGTCCGGAACGTTTCAATTGATTTACTTCTTTCCAATGCCAACTCCATTGAGCCAAAAGGAATAACTGCACCAGCTGGGACAGCAAATGAAGCCGGCACCCCTTCATCGCTATAAACTGCCAATCAAAAAGTCACCAATAGGGCATTTAGGTCATAAATTATTAAAAAAAATCCTGTTAGCCTCAGTAATTGTTCATTAAGTAAATGCCCTGAGTTTGAACAAATATTAACTCATTCATCAAACAAGACAAACATGAACAAGAACTTCTGATCATGAACAGTTCGCAATACTTTTCCCTGAGTTTGAACAAATATTAACTCATTCATCAAACAAGACAAACATGAACAAGAACTTCTGATCATGAACAGTTCACAATACTTTTCATGCAAAAATATATTCCAGATGCATATCCCGTTAGTCATGTATAATAAAAAGGTTAATTATATTCTTTTCATTCAAAATTTAATGTCTACATTTCTATTTTAGTATCTATTTTCCTAAAACAGACATATTTTCTCTCTATACCCCATAACTAACCTCCTTTATTAAAGAGATTCAAGCTTCGCTACTACAGCAAACCTCTTTTATTAATGAGGATAATATGGTAACTTACATGTATAAATACTTTCTTTGAAGAGAGAAAAGGGGGACATGTATTTTGAATCTCGAACATTGAGTAAAGAGTTGAGAGGAGAGCCTCTCTTGTCTTCTCCACTTCCTGGCTTATCAAGGTGTTTGGATCCACCCTTGTGGCGCCTTATCAAACTAGGGTTCTTGAATCTTGTTATTCAAGGATTCTAGTTGATCAATTCAACTTTCTCTCAACTAGTGGTTCTAGGTTGCTTGTTCTCTTAGGGTTTAGGGTTGAAAGGTGGAGCATTTGTTGCATGTGATTTTTGTCTCTTTGTTATTCTTGGGTTCTAATTGCTACTTCAAAGTAGAATAATTGTTGCTATCCGTCTTGGGTTCTAGTGCTTTAGTTTCCCTAGGTTTTTTCAGGATCTTCAATTGGTGTTCTTTTATGTGCAAATTGGATAGGTCTTGGTTTGCTTCATTTATTCCTTCCTTCAATTTCACACCGCCCCCCAAATTCGATTCTTATCACTATGTCAAACTATATCTTTTTTTTTTTTTTTTTGCCAAGTTAAAAGGGGCATTCATTGGACAGAGAAAGTATTTGTTTCTTTTTAGATAGAGTGTTTTATACAGGAAAAGAAAAGCTCA
This sequence comes from Rauvolfia tetraphylla, assembly GCA_030512225.1. NCBI lineage: Eukaryota > Viridiplantae > Streptophyta > Magnoliopsida > Gentianales > Apocynaceae > Rauvolfia > Rauvolfia tetraphylla. The sequence continues at coordinate 3,574,578 of JAJQKT010000053.1, forward strand.
TATCTGTTTGGGCAGAGTTCAATTTGCACACAAGCTTGTGCGAAAGTAAATGAAGAAGGCTGGAAAGCTCTATTAATGATTGCTAGGCGCCCACACCCCACCCCCCTCTTCTTCTTTTTCTTGGCATCATTTATTGCCAAGCTCAACATGGACACCCCAGATTCAGCACAATTTCCCCAGCTCAACTTTATTCTGCAAACTCCACTTTTTCCAACATCATCTCTAGTCAAAAAAACAGTTGGCTCAGACGTCCAAGACTGTCAGATTCTTGGGATTTATTGTATTCGAATCTAATCCTTTTCCTATTTTCACTTTGTTTCATCAGAGAATTGCCTTGCACTCTTTCGTAAGAGAATCTCATGTTCAAAGATCCAGTTTTATCTTATTGGAACCTTTATCTAGATAAATAAATAGAAAATTTCAATGTAAAATATATAAATAAATAAATAGGCAGAATTGGTATATTGCAATTTCCCGAACTTAAAGATTCATGTTAATCCATATCCATCCAGCATAACTGGATCTGAATATTTTTTTGTGCATATGCACCTATACTATTCATCGGTTATGACTTTTTTGTACGTATGTTCCTAGCCTAATCATTGGTTATGACAGTATTTTCAACTGTTATGCTAATAGACAGACACACAGTCAACAAGACAAGCGCATAATAGCAATTTAGGTCATTGAAGGTGATGCTAATATGTGATTACTATAAGGGCGTGGTCATTTCATGGGATATTAAGACCAAGGGATTTTATAAATCCAGGATTTTGAATTCCTTGAGTTCAATTTTCATTCAAAAATTGTTCAGCACTTTCTGTGGAAAGAATTTGTTGAAATATATGAATATCATGGAGAAGCAAATCTGAATAGAAAGTGAAAAATTTCACAAATTCTTAAGTTTTCAAGAGAATTAATATGAGACTTTTACTTGTGGTATTTTAATTTCCAGTAACTTTAACAAAATGAAGATCATGAAATTCAAATTCAAGGGATTCTTTCAATCCCTTCCAAATTTCTTGCCAAAAGAAAGCACCCAAAACTGATTTCCCACCACGGGAGTTGAATTAGTACAATAAACCAACCATATACTCCAAGCATTAAGGCAATAATGCTACCTTTTGTAGATGAAGCTGCCAGGGAAGCTAGGTGGCCACAGGCTGTAGCTTTGGCACCAGATGTTTGTAAATCTGCTTCAGAAAGCGACAAAACACCTCCTTTTGGAACAACCTACAGAAGATGACCACTTAAAACTATTTCACAGACAACATGCCCCCCCCCCCCTTTACAGGGAAATTTTAACTAAAAATATGAAATAGCACAGAATAATAAAGTGTTACCAAAAGGCATAATTAACAAGCAAAAATTTGTAGACCTGAGTAGTTTTGACAGCAAACTGTGATGTACTGTCTTCAAGGGAACTTCCAATTGTAGATGAAATATTACCAGAAGATTCTGCAACCAAATTACCAGAATTAAGCTCTGAAGATGGAGATAATTTGACACCTTCAGATGATGCCTCTAACCTGCCAAAAGTTAACAGGGTAAGAAACAATGAGCAGAGAAAAGACATAGAAGTGCAAGATTGGAAAAATAAAAAATTCAAGGAATGATATGACAAGACAAATAATGATTCAACAGCAGTTATGCATACAGGCTAACACATACGTCAAAGATTCATCTGTCATCCATAAAGTTACCTGACATATTTCCTGTCGAGTTCTTTTATATCAGCAAGTTTATCAACATCATCACAAGTCACAAAAACAACCTTCTCCTGCATTCCACTTCCAACTTATTATTACAGAAACAGATTATTAAAAGAATAACACGAGTTTAAAGAAAATTGAGCAGAGAGAATCAAAGTACTTACTTGACGGGCTCTAACACCAAGATGAGACAAATGAGGCAGTTCTTGTAGAAGTACAACTCCAGATATATTACTCCCATCAGCAGTTACCTGCCAGATGTTCAGCAGTAAAATTTAGCTACGTGTTACACTGATCTTTGCTTCAGATATTAGGATATGTATTTGAGGGCTAATGATTAAATTCCTGAACATAGATATGAGAGGAAATAAATAAATAAATGAACCAGTCTCAGACTTGACCTCTTCATCGCCGTCAGCTTTGTTAACAACAAGAATAATTGGACCTCCTACTGATGATGGTAGTGCCCCAGGGACAATGCTATCCACCTATACACAAAATGTCAAAACCAACTTCTTTTGAGCATATAGGAATTAATCTGAATGGGGAAAAAAAACCTTATCAATAGGCAAAGAGACACTGAATAATAAATGCAACTTGTCGATATGCATTCCCAAGCAACTGTGTTTGATAGTTGCATGTGAATAAATGGTATTCAGCTTTCAATGTTAAAGAAAGCGCATTGATAGTAACAGAAACTTCAATTTCTTGCTCCCCTGAGAAGTTTATATGTAGTGAATAAATAGAGCACATTTTAGAAGGCATTGTTGGAGAGACAACAATGCTGTTCAGGAAAAAGAAATAACTGGTTCAACTTCATTAATATGTTCTTTTTAGAGTTTTAACCATGAAAGTACCTGTATCAGCATTCCAGAAGCATCTCCTGGAACAAGAACATCCCAACCCTGCGAACCAAGAATAGTTCTAACAGCCTTTGAAAGAAGAGTACAGAGCTTTGAGACCTGAAAAATTACACTGAGGACATCACAAATAAAATGTTAGGTGCCAACACTGACTATACTTATCAAGTGGCTAGGAAAAAGAGTGCATGTGACTAGCTGTATGTCTTGAAGAAAAAGAAACAATTAATATCCTCATACCCTGCACGTATCTCAGCTTCAGTGTATGTTCTAACACTATTCTCTGGGATACCAAAAGCCTTTCCTAATATCTGCAAGACCAGGCACAAATTTCTAAATAAATGTTAAAAGAGAAATCGTGCGCAAAATAATAGATAACTGGGTCTGTCATGCTTGTAAAATGATCTCGTTTGGATTCTAATCCAATTTTTCAGTAAGTGCCAAGAATAATATTGTAGCATAGGATTTTTTCAATCATTACAACACATGATACATGTACAAGATAACATGAGATCCAAGCATGACAAGGAGGTACTATGCATGCATTAATTTTGGATGAAAATATGCGATGTGGTGGCTACTTATGAATATGACGAATTTTACCAGGTAGACAATAACTCAAGTTATATACCTGGACCTTCTGGGGAAATATATGAAGAAGTGCCTCAGAATATTCTTCAGTTAATCTTCTAGATCTATCAAGAGTTGCTTTAAGTCTTAATGCCCACATCATCTTCCCATCTTCTTTACCTTTATATCATAGTGCAGGGAAGTTTAGCAAAATGGTTAAAACATCAGAGGATTCAGAAGTTACTAAGAAAAGAAATACCTTCTCTGTCTTGTAGGCCTCTATCTCTCCATGCATGAAGTTCATTACAGAGAGCGCTACACTCTTCTGCCTTCCAACCAGATAGACCCAGTTGAGAGATGCCAACACTTAGCACTCCAAGAGTTTCATTCCAAGAGTTAATATCATTGGAATCCACAAACTGTGCAAGCTGGTAAGCTCCTCCCACATTTTCAAGTGCATTGAGAAACCTATAAATATTCCGCTAGATATTAGGTCATCCCAAGAAAGAGAAAATATTGAAATAAAGTGACCGAAAACAAAATCATCCTCTGATCTTTAATTCAAGTCCTTGCATAATACTGTTCTTTTTCATTGAAACGCTACAATTTTCTAGTTCTATTTTGTAGGACAAGATAAAAAAATTAAAACAGTTGATTATATATTATGAATTGTCGGGCAAATTACTCAATATAGACCAGTAATACAACCAGAGCTTTATTGCTCATACCCCAGTCAGACAGATGAATCTATTTTCTTTTAGAAGCCAAGAGCCAAGTATCTTTTTAATCTACCAGCATGCAGAGTTACTGCTGGTTTACTTGTACAACCAGTCACCATCCATGTTTTGTCTTGTTACCTTTTTGGTTGATGCATCTAATGATCGTCTTTAAATTCCGAATAACATTGGTTTTCTCCAAAATTTTCCTCTACTGAAATCAATTAACAATTTTTGTATGTAATGAATACATCAAATTTCTTATTTTGTCATGCATACATCTCAATGTCCTTATCAATACAGTTTTTTCTCTTCCTTGCCCAACATTCTGTATTATCTAACATAGACAGTCATAACCATATAAAGTCGTCATGAATTTTGTAATTTATATTTCTAAAAGGAGATGACGGTCAGATAAATTTCCGTTATGCTTCTGTAGTTTGTTTATCTTCTCCAACTATGGATGGATTACTGAAACTTTATACTTAAGCTATTTCCTGGTCCTCAATGCTGTTATTTGCCTACTCTTCCTGCCACGGCTTATTATGTTCTTTTTCTTTTAATTAAGTCTAATTCACATTCCCTTGAAACCATTTCATGCAAAAGGATTTTTCCCCACACACAAAATTTAGAACTTTTTCATGCTTTAGTTTGATAAGCTGATGTTATAATATAGACAAATGCTTCTCAATAAGAAGAAGTTTTGAGTGCCTGAAAGCTAATTTTAGATTGTCATTGTTTCCCTCTTTTGGAAAATCCAGAAATTGTCTATGACCAGCATAACTGAACATACCTGCTTAAAAGAACAAATGCATAGTCTTCAAGGCCAATTTCACATAGACGCCACTAGAAACATCATCACTTGCACGAGATTAATTTCCAAGAATTCCATTTGTTTGGAACAACTGAGTTGCTTAATTAAAGCATGCTTACCTTTTGACGCATTGCTATTGCAGTATCAGGAGCGTCATTCCGAAGACCACTTTCAAGACCCTTTATTATCACTTCACGAATACTGTTCAGAGATTGTAACGTCTTGAACAATAGTTGCATCACTTCACTGTCTACAATTTCACTTGTTGCATTGGCATTATCCAAGCCCTAAAAGCAAAGAAATGAATGCAAACTCTTTAACTGTGGCCTCAGACAGTGTTTCTTATTCTTATGGTATCAAAGCACCAGAAGTGATCATGCTTCTCAAACTATAGTTCTATTTCTAGAACATCCTCTATTCTTAGTTGATATGCTAAGATGTCTATTTTTGTAGTTCTATTTTCCCATGGTAGTCATTTTCATAAAGCACCAGAAGTGGTCATGCTTCCTCTCTCCCAAACAATAGTCCTATTTCCCCATCATAAAGATTGTCCTAATAACAAGAGGATTTGCAAAAACTGCTCTGGCAGAAATATGCTAAATGATTTGGGATCTATTATCTTATCCTTAAGCTACACATCACAGTATGCAAAAACCATGCATCATCCATACTTTACAAGAGAAGGAAAAAAGACATGTGAATGGTAATCAAGGACGCAGAAGATACCTTTTTTGACTCCAGAAATATTGAAAGTGTAGACAAACTTTTCTCATCCAGTGATTCCTTGATTGAATCCAGCTGTTCTTCGAGACTGAAACATGGTATATAGAATTCAGTGTTAGGCCTCAAACCTTGGCAATTGGCATGAGGGCAGACATGCATTGATATAGTAATGGATTCATATCAGCAGAGGGGATACTTCAAATATCCTACAGGAAAAAATTTTGGGTGTTTCTCACTTTCAACAAGGTCTAATCAACAATTAATTAGAACCTAGCCAAAGAAAGTATTCTGTAAACTGATCAAAAAGCCCACATGCTATACAAACTAACACCTTCCTACCCTTATTCCCCTCGCTCCCCAAAAAAAATAAATAAATAAAACCCAAAGAAAAAAGAAAATAGATTCTGAAGACATCACTTAAAATATGGAGGTTAATTCTTGTTTCTTTCCATTTCTGTTAGTGGAACGGGGGAGTGAAGTAGAAGAAATAGAGTATTTCTCTTGTTTCCTCTTTTATTCATGATCACTGATTAGCTTCTCCAAGAGCTTAGTGGTGTTGGAACACCACTGAGTTTTAAAGTTCCTCTTTCAGCGACACTTGGATTCTATCTACTGATATCTTTTTCCATTTCAGCAACAGATTAACTTATTTAGCATGTTACCTCCATATTAAGTAGAATCATATTCTGCAGCACAGATTTAATGCTAAGATTTCTTTCCTTTTTTGTTCTTTATCAATCTTTTATCATGCTGTTTTCCTTTCTGTTTTGCATGTTTCTTTCTTTCTCTTTTTGCCCTCAGATCCAAGGTCATGGTAGGGGGTAAATTAGATTAGGTGAGCTTGGCGCCTTGGCCTAGCCAAGCTTTGATCCTTTTCATATTTTGGCACCTAAGTCTCTACCCAGCCAAACGACTCACTGCAACTGTTGATTATGTGAATCGTAATCTACTTACTGGAATTCTCATATTCAGTGGAATTTATTGTGAATAAGAAATAGCATGTACTATAAACATAGAACGGTTGAGAGACACTGCTGGCAAGCATTCTCAAACATTCTTCTTCCCTCTATAGTTTATTTTCTTCAGATTTTTTCTATTTCTTTTTTCCAGTTTTATGAGTAAATGCTTTGAAAGAAAAATGTCTTCCATGTATTGTTAAAAAAGAAAAGAAATACTCATTACAGCATCCAGTTGAATATCAACTTTATGGAATTACAATATGACTACACATGTTCAAGAGTAGGATATGACTGAAGAAGAGACAGACGAGACCATTGTAACACAATATTTGAAATTCATGACGGGCACTTAAAGGTTATTCCAACTTAAAGAGTCCCTGAAAAAGGTCCATGAAAGAGAGAAATGATTGAGCTTATCAAAAAGGTACATGAAATCATTTTTAAGTGCTCAAATATTATAATATGCTACCTGGAAATTACATCTTACAGATTAATCATGAAATAGAAAGTCCATCGGGAAAGCATGACTAATAATCATAAATGCTGAATGACATGTATGAGGCTTTTGCTTTTTAGGTTCTAAGAATGGGTAGGTATTTATGGCCTTTCCCATTATCCCACATTACAGTGAAACACAGGAAGAGGAAAGCATAGATTCAATTCTTTTGAATGCTAATACCCATCAAATTATAGTAGGTACTGAAGACCAAAATATTATAGGTCCCAGGCGAAATTGTGACTACCTTCGCCAATTACATGAGCAATGTAACTTGCAGAATAGATATCTCGTTATGTTGCATCCTTTGCACCTATTTTATACTTGCAAGGCAGTTGAAATGGTTTTGCACAACAGAATATGAAAGGAGAGAAAAAGTAATATTTATTGATGCCTCTTACTAAATTAATTAAGGTTACGGCAGATATCTTTCTCATGTTAGCTTTTAAGATTCAGGAATGAGCCTGCAAATGGTCCATGGTTTTATTTACTTAACATGAATTGATAAGCAAATTGGAAAAATAGGATAATCATGCATCAAGAAACCATGAAAAGCAGAAAACTTTTGGGACCACAACTATGCACAGTATACCTTCCAGCATTGAAGAAATCTTTGAGCTCGCGATAAAATATCTTGAATTCGTCGATAAATGCTTCACAATATTCTCCAGGATTCTTGGTAATCTTTTCAAGCATTGATTTTGTGGCAATTAGATCTTCAGGGCCAGCATTTCGGTGAAGCTTGTTTTGTATGGTATGCTTGATTTGTTGCTGTTTATAGGTTTAAAAGAGGTTTAACCTCCGTGAAACTACAAAGTATGTAAAAAGCACAGTTTCAGGCATTACCTTGAGGTCGTGAGGAATATCATTTCTATGAGCAATATCCCTAATCCGTGTCAAAGGAACAGAGGCAGTGAATTCTGCCTTGAAAGATGGTAAACATGGATGAATCTTGCGGATAACAAGAACTTCCTGCATAAATCAAACACAAAAATGAGTGAGATGAAAAGGAAAATTAAAATGCAGATGACCAGTAAAGAGGGAATTATTCTCTAACAAGCAAAGAGAAGAAGATAGGCATGCTATTCATTCAAATTCAGCTGTTTCTCTAACTGCAATTTTTCATTTCAGATTCCTTATGCAGAGTGACAATTTTCCTAGCTACATAGAAATAAACAGCATCTTTGGATGTCTTTTAGCAGCAAATCATAAAGCAGTTGGAGAAACACCAAAAACATGAGTGTTTACATGACAGTTGACAAATAAATATTTTCAATCCCAAAAAGTAATACATAGTTTCTTCTGAGTGGAATGAAAGACAATAAAACTAATATTTTGTTGCAAAAGTATCACAACATTGATAAAACTATGATATATGTCGTATATATCTATAAACACCACATAAAATCAAACAGCACGTCTTGCAAACCAGCTTGTTATATGTTATTCTGATACATAAATTTTTAGCCGCTCAAAATACAAAGTCAACCATAATACTTTGACTTCTGTGCACTTGGTAAAGACATTGCATTGAGTATCTACTCGAAAGGCATAACCATGCTTAAGAACATCACATCATGTCCTTATCAAACTGGTTATCACTTATAAAATCCCTCTGGCACATTTTGATCATTCTCCCAATAAGGTTGAACCAGCTCCCTCAAAATTTTCTGAGCAATTTGTTAATTTTGAAAGAGTTCCTTTGTGCACAACACTTCTATAGTAAACAAAGGTTCACCATGGCAACTGCTTCAACTGATTGCAATCATACTGGACATATAGAGCCATGGAATTGGAAAGAAAGGAGATACAGAAAAGATCGTACACAGGACTAAACACTAGCTTCACCTAATGTTCTCTCCAACAAGCAAATAATCAGAATTACCCAGAATGCATGAATAGAAACATAAGAAAATTTCAAGCCACTAAGGAGACTGGAGACTGAAAATATGAGAGTGTGAACATATCTCAATTGCTTATATGACAAGTTATGACAAAGAGCACCATCTTATTGCAGACTGAAAACTAGCATTACTTAATAGAAACCTCAAATCAAAAGTAAAAAAGCCATTAGTTGCCTGAGGGGATGCGTCTTTCCCGTAGGAAATTCGTTCTAGTTCACGAAATATAAGCCTTGAAATCTCAGCATGCCTGTTTGGCCTATGATGACCCCCATCTTCAAAACAGACGATTTTCCCTATGTTTATCCACTGTATGTAATTACAAGATATTAGAAGCTAGAAGCCAGAAAGTTGAAACAACTTTAATTAGCAGAAAGAAGCAAAAGAAGAATACCTTCAGATAGATAGCTGAATATGCAAGAACATCCAAACGGTGTTCACTCTCCGCATTTCCAACTACCAGTTCCCGGACAATTTCAAGCTATGCAGATGAAGAGATACAATAGATGATTGTTAGCCTCAAGGAATCTTTTCAGTAGATGACATCTTACAAACTCAAATATGAGAAAACCAGAAAGCAAGGTAAAGAAGCCTGCAGAAAATTATATTAACTGAATGTAGTCTGAGCATTATAAGGGGAAGCCTGTCATTTAAAATCTTACAAACTCAAAGCTAAACTACAAAAGCCAACAAAAGCAAATACAAAAAATCCAAAACTCACAAAAATGTCCAACCAGTTTCACAACAACAAAGTTGCGTTGAACAAAAGTAAACAACAACTTTAGAATTCCGTATAAACAACCAACAGAAACTCAAGACCTTGATCCAGACATCTACATTACATCATAGACTGACAAAGTAAGTAGCCTTAGCTCTAGGCCAGGGTTGGCTTCCAGCATTATTCCCACTATATAAAATCCTTATTTGCAAGTCAATTCATCATTTGTTTCACGCCAAATAAGTATGTTATCCAGACAACTCTCCAAGCAACAAGCTCCAGAAAGTCAAAAACAAAGATAACTCTCAAAGATTTTCAGAGAGAGCACTGGGCCAGATATGCAAGAGGAAGGAATTAGAAACAGGTGTATCACAGCATAACTCTCAAAGATTTTCAGAGAGAGCACTGGGCCAGATATGCAAGAGGAAGGAATTAGAAACAGGTGTATCACAGCTTAGAATATCTAACCTAACCTAGAATCAGTAATCTGAACAAGAAACTCAACTACAGACTAGAATAAAATCCTAGACAAAGAGTAGTCCAGGACTCCAAATTCATCAGAATAAAAGAATAGTAAAAGGAAAAAAGGCAACTAAAATGAATTTCAAGAGCTTAAGAGATGTAAAAATATTAGGTTAAATTATTCTAGCGACAAAAATATACCTAAAGTTTCTGTATAATCATATTAAGATTATCAAGAGGAGGCAATACTTCATCAAGAATATATCAGTACTTCCTTGGTTTCAAAATAAAAGTTGCTTTATCCATTTGCATATAGATTAAGGTTTGTGAATACAATAAAACATTTACAACAAAGAACATATTATACCCTTAATAAATTGGGAGAGAGATAGAGAGAAAGAACTATGGAGGGAGAGGGAAATAGAATTGGAAAACACATAATAAATACTCCTTGGAAAGTGTAAAGTGACTTATATCATGAAACAATTTCCTCCATCTAAAACGACGTATATTTTGAAACGGAGGGAATAAATTTAACTGACTACCTACAACACTTGTCCACATGTTGTGTAAATTTACCATGGAAAAGAAGTAAAGATTTTCCTCATGTGAGAAATGTCCTCAGAGGCAAACCAAAGGGAAAAAAAAGAAAAATACAAAACAAATCCAGAACAGCATAACCTCCATTCTCTTATAACCTAATGTTCTTAGGAAGCATCAACTGTAGTCACTGTTTTCCTACATTTTTCAAAGTATTTCCTCTAATGAATTTAAAATCAAGTTTCTTCCTCATTTGATGAACGGAGCACATCCTTACTTAAGAAAAGAAAATTTACCTAATTTGTCAAGTGCGTGACGCCTTTTCTCTTCGAAGTGAACAGCATTTATTTAAAAGGAAAAGCCTGTAACAGCGGTATGAAGAGACTAAGAGGTTTGACATGATTATGAAGCAGTTGACATCTCGTCCAAGCAACATCTAGCATTTGATTAGAGTTAGAAGCAATTGGAAGTTGATTATTATTTTCTCAGGAAATTTCTTCAACAGGATCAGAACTTTGCATATCATGTTTAGAGAATTAGTTGATTTGCTTGCTAAGTGCTTGGGATATACAAGCAAAATACATTTGTGTCAACCTAGGAGCTTATAACACAGATGTTTCTACAGATTATGGGGAGAACTAAGAAGAGAATACAGATATCTGCAAAATAACTTAGTATTTAAAACTTACAATTAGTAGACAGAGTTTGGCCTAATCCTCATTTTCCCTAACTGCCCTAAAATACATTCTCAAGCATTTCATTCACCTCAAGTGGCTTCAAACAGCTATATCAAGCCCCAGATACCTAACCAAGTGCTCTAATTGTCAAAGAAATATATAGGACTTTACTCAGTACATGGCTTTGAAGAGTGAAACAATCTGACTACAGTCAGAGTAAAACAAAAGATCACAGGAAGAGAAGTAGCACATTGAATTTAATGCTTAAGAATGATACAATGAGGAGCTTTCGCATTTACAAGAACACCAATCATCTGGGTACAAAATCTACCAATACCATGAAGTGATGTTAATATTCTTCAACAATGCAATTGAAAATGTTCAACCATCTAGCCTACTACGTGGGCTCGCATACATTTTAATCTATTTTAAATTCCATATTAGGAGGGGCTTGCATTTAAAAGAAGCCACTGAAAAGGTACATATGTATTGACACAATTTTGTTCACTTTTGCGGATGAGAAATGGGCGTGTCCTAATATGGTCCCAGAATTCATAAGCAGCTCTAGAGGTTTGGCAAGACTAAGGAAGGGACAAATTATCTGGAAATGTGCTTGCTTTGCAATCTCTGGATAATATCAAAAAGGAATAAAAGGATTTTTAAAGATCATTATAAGCTATATGTTACTTTCTGGCAGTTATTTTTCTATCATCTCTTAGGAAAATAGCATCTGGTGGTTCTTGGGACATTGATAGATTTATATTTTACTTGTGGATGCTCATCCTCTGTCTTGTATTTCTTATTTTCATTAATGCAATTTCTTCTTTTATCTAAAAATAAATGAGGCCAACATTTTCCTTCCCCTACCTCTAGTACAAAAATAGAATAATTGTTCTCTAAATCATTCGGTACAATATTTTGTGTTTATATTCCAGCAGCTAAACTCTGGACAACTTCAGTGCTTTGATAAAAAATAAAAGTTACTGTTGAAATGAACACACAAAATGGCCCACACCCAAAGAAAGAGCAGCGCAAACTGAAGCTCGGCTATGACTTGTAAAACGCAAACTTGCTACTTGTACCATTTAGAAATATATTATCCCCAAATTCTTTCTTTTCCGAATAAGTAAGAGTTCTCTAAGTTTCTTCTATGGTTTTCACACATTCTTAAAAAAGTATTTTAGGGTCTTAAAAACAATTCTAGTACGTTAGCCCATATGTTAAGGTATATCAGCTATTTTTGGCATATTTATGTTATTAGTTTAGTATTTATGATCACAATATCACTTATAGCTAGCATGTGTTCATCAACATTGTATGATCTCATCTAGTTCAGAGGATTTCCTCTACTAAAGGATCAAGGAATAAGATATGAGAAGCCATTTAAAGTTTTATAAGTAAAACAAGCCTGTCATTGAATAATCAATTCAGTTGCAAAACCAGAACTTGAGATTGTAAAAGCATAATGTATACCTCCTCAACATTAGTTAATGCAGTCACCATACAAGTTGTCAATTTTTTAAAATAGTCAGGCTTACGTGACATCATTGTTGATTCAAATACTAGGATAAAGTAAACTGAGTCTATTTAATACAGAAAATTAAAATGGTATGCATCTGTAAAGAGCATATGATCACTTGGCAAAATCAACGCAGAAATAACAAGTAACAATAGCATCCAAGAAAGAATAATTTCACATGTTATACCTCTTATATCTAACTCCAAATATGGCATTTGTGTTTCTCTCCTTTTTTCATCCTTAAATTTCAAATCAATTGAAAGCCAGAGATATGAAAACAGACAACCTTAAACATAGAAGTAATTTTAAGAAATCCTTAGAACACAACTAGGAAAAATATAAACAAGAGCAGATATTGTACAACTTTGAATGGGAGTTATCAACACATTAGACTACCCATACGAAAAAAATTTGAAAAAGTTACACGCAAATCACAAATTTACCTTCCGCCACCAGTTCCTAGCATTCCTATCACCTTCAACTAACTTTAAAGCAACCCCTTCAAGACCTGATGTGTCCCACTTCCTCTCCTTGTCAATGTCAAGCTGATCCTTTGAACGAACAAAAGATATGGTCTTCCCTTGCCATTGTTCCACAAAAGGACTTGAAGCTACCTCTACTGCAGCAATGTCATCAACAGTTGCAGAACCATTATCATCTACTTTCTCCACCTCCTCTGACTCCAGAGGCACTAAGCTTGCAGGCTCATCTGTCATATTCCAGTGGCAAACAATTCCAAAACTTCCTTTCCCTGGTAACATCAAGACCCGATTATCTCCACTCTCCCACAAAAGGTTCTTATCCCTTCCGACAATCACAAATTTATACTCAACAGATTCACCCCCTTCCAACTCCAACTCACAAAGCCATCCATTTTCTGTCCAATCCATCATTACTTTCTTCTTCCATGATCCTAGTTCTTTTGCTGAGCCCAAAATTGCAACATGCTCCCCAAATTCAACTTGATGATCAAGACGAACAGTTAATGACACTCTCTCCTTGTCTCGCCTAGACCTATTCTTCTTTTCTTTCTTCTCTTCTTCCCTGCACCAAAAGCCACTTGTAATTTTGACTCCAAATCTTTCAACAAAATTTTATATAAAAAATGAATTCGCCAGAAACTGATAGCTCAACCATGCTACATCCTAAAAGTTGCTTAAAATTTGCACCAGAGGTCTCATTTTCTAATGAAAAATACAAAAGTGGGCTGACCAAGAAAACATAAAGAATCTTCAGTTTCACAACTAATGAAGGGAAATAATGAGTTTAACGGACATCTTATCAATTTAAGCTGTTCCTTATTACTTCATCTATTTATAACAGTTTCTCTTGCTCGCTGTATTTTACACTATTGCTGGAATTCTTCATTTTCTGCATGGCGCCCTTTATAATCAAACTGCTTCTAAAAGTTCATGTCCAATATGTTAAAATAGTCAAAACAAAGGCACCCCCTAGCTGAACGTGATTTTCTTAGGATACAGAAAGCCCATTAAAACCGCAGGGTTTTCTTCTTTTTTTTTTCTTTTAATGATTCATGAAAGGAAATAGTTGATTAATCTGATTTTAATTATTAGGCTACTAAGTCCTTTCACATAGTGAGGATAACATTAAGAAATTTTACAGGTCAACATTGCTTAACACCCAGAAAGCTAAGATTTTCCTTTTTTTTCTTTTTTTATGGGGGGGGGGGGGAGGAGTTGGGGTGGGTAGGAATGGATATGGAAGAATTTTGAACTCAAGATATCCTATTTTAATTTATAGCAGGATATGTAAACAGTATTTATTATAAGGCATTCTATCTTGGACCAGCGTCTTGATGGACCACAAGCTTTAAGATGTATCTTTCTAGAATGTATAACTTGCAATATACAAGGTACAACCATAAGAATCTTAAGGTCCACAAAGGATCAGTTCATAACCAAATTTTGAATTGATACATGCAATCATAAAGTAGTAGCAGAAAGGCAAAGAAAATGCAATTTGTTTATATTAAATTAAAGACTACATTCTTGAACTAAACTTAGCATGACCCCAGTTAAACTCAGGTATGGCCCTCCTTGTAGAAAATATCCTGACATGGCAAACACAACTTCAGAAGGAAATCATGCATGTTGTGCATTCTTGATTCGTAAAAACTTGACCCTATAGCAATTTACTCTTCAGGACCATAGAAAGTGACGACCAAATCGCTTAATTCAAAATGCAAATATCCCAAACTGTATAGACAGATTTAAAGAAAATAAGCCTGGAGCAAATTCCAGAACTATTTGCTTCTTCCATAACCTGGGCTCTTGATTCTAGATTGATAAGACCATCAAGACAATCACTTGTCCATTAAAAGTTTTATGGATTTTTTGTTACTCAGTATTACGTATGTCAAAAAGAAAGCGAGAACAATCAATGCACACAAGACGCCCAGAACAGCGCACACCATCACTCCACCAGAGAATAGGAATAAGAGATCTTGAGCATTGTGAACTTGTAACAGTATCCTTGAAGTAAATTACGACCTCTATAAGATTTATCATATTTAAATCTACCTCCCAGCTGCACCAACAGATTGCATATTAGTATTTCCACTATTGTTTCAATGGAAAATGTTGTTTAAAAACTCTGCATATCTCTAATATCTTATGAATGACTTGCCATTATGGTTATAAACTGAAAAAGCATTATAAGTGTATGTAAGAACAGTAAGTCTGACACGCTATCAACTACAAGAAAGGGGTGTTTTAACTGCAATTAACTTCAAGGGAGTTAAGCAAAAGCTTCCATATTCTTAAATATGCAATGGTGATGAAAGGCGTCATACGTAATCTACAAAATATGTGGGACAACTTTGTCTTCTCAAATATCAAAATTATTAAAACGCCAATATTATTTCCCTTCCTGAAATACAGATACACTACCGAATTGATCCAAGAAATGGATAAACTATCGAAAAAATTAGCAATTCATTCTCGACAGACTTGTATGATGTATTTTAACGACCACTTATATACTAAAAGGAACCAAATTGAATCAACAATTACCTTATAGTTTCAGCCGAAGAAACCCCACAAATAATTCTACCTCCAGAACTTCCTCGATTCATAAAGAATCCCAAATTCCTATCCGGCAGTAAATTGCCCAAAGATGATGTGCTGAACGAGCTCAACAATCCCAAACTCTTTCCCTTCTGAATTCTGTGTTGCTTTTCAAGAAATCTGAATTCCCTTTTAACAGAAGAAGAACAAGGCGCAATGGGAACCAAATTGCAGTGCAAAGGGAGAAAAGAATCCATTCTAAACTACAAACAGCAATGTAACTTCCCAGTGACTAATCCTTCAGAACTCAGATTCCGCAGACCCCTTTTCTTTTCTTTGCACCTCTTTTTGGATTACGTGTCAGTAGTAGCAGCAGTTATTGCAAAGATTGAGTGAATACGTGGAAAGGCACAGCATAGATCCCCATAGGCGATCTCAGGGGCAATTCGACGTGACCGCACACGCTGTCATAAAGGTTAAGTGGACAGAAACGGAAAGGCAGTTTCTAGTACTCTTCCATCCTCTCTATTCGTCTCATCTCATTTTACTTTCTCATTATATTAAAATAATTTTTAAAAATAAATATTTTTTATTAAAATTTTATTTTAATATATTTGATATTATTAATTAACTACTAATCATATTATATATTGTCTCATTCTATTTAATTTTTTTATTATATTAAGACGTTTAAATATAATTAATACTTTCTATAAAAAAAATTTAATTAATTATTAACTCTCATTATATATTACTTTTATATATGTCGATGTGATATAAAGTATCAACTAACTCATATATTTTCTTACTTTTTATTATACTATATTATTTTTATAATATAATTTAAACTTTTACATAAAATTTTGTGTCCGGTCAAACTCTATCAATTTAAATGGGATGGATGGAGTATTATTTTTATATATTTAAATTTAATATAAATATTTGATAACTCACATATTTTGTATTATTTATTATACTATATTATTTTTATAATACAATCTAAATTTTTATATAAAACTCCACGTTCGGACAAACACTATCAAATGAAATAGGATAGAGAGAGTAAAAGATTAAAGATTTTTTATTTTAAAATTAAAAGATGAAAAAAATCTCATAAAAATTTAAGGTAATTCAGTTCTTTAGTCTTAAATTATCACTTCATTCATTATAAAATTCTCTTCATAGAATTAAATGTTAATTATTGAGCCAAAATTATATAAAACGCAAATAGGCCTATCAACTTGGGGAAAAATAGAAAAGATTTCAAAAATTCAATTGGCCCGCTATTTCTCTTTCAAAAATTGAACACGGCTTAATTCAAGTATGATTCTAACCTTTGCTATAGTATGGATGAGGACTAGGAAGAGAGAGAGAGAGGATGGAACCAGATCTTCATAATTAGTTACCTAAAGATTAGCAAAGTGAGGTAAGAATTTATATTGTAAATTTTATGCTACATTTAGTACACATGAATAGAATGAAATGAAAAAAATTTTCAACTTCTTATTTTATTCTAGCGTTTTGTATGAAAATTTAAAGTATGAAAGGTCTTTCCAGAATAATTTTGATTTCAATAAGAAGTGGAAAAGGTCTTCCACATCAAAACCTAAGGAAAGATCATTCCAAGAGAAGTAGGAATATCAAAAAAATTTATGAATAGTATACCTTCATAATATTTTATTAAGAAAAAGCATAATTTATCCTTCAATTTTATTTTATTTACCTTAGTAGTACTTCTTTTAGTTTAATTTAAATTAAGAGTTGTCTTTATAACTAAATTATGCTTCAATATTTAAATTATTAGATGTTTTTAAAATTTTTGCATGAATTTTATTTAAATGAGATTTTATAAATGAATATTTAGTTTATCCTTTTTAAGTATAATTTAATTTTATTGATACAATATACTAGTATGACATTTAAGTCATTTCTTTTGAAATTTTATTATATTATGACATTAAATAATATTTTTTCCAAACACAAAAAATCATCATTCCATTTGGTTTTTCCTTCCAGACAATGGAATGCAAAGAGGATTTCAAACATATTCAGGGTGGAAAAAAATTTAGGTGGAAAGACATTCCATTTCATTTTATTTCAATATACTAAATGTAGCGTTAAGCATTTATAAGAAGCCATATCTAAGGAGTTTAGGTAACTAATCATGCCAAGTGCAAGAATAGACTTCTTTTTTAGGCTTCTTCATAGTGAGTCAGCCAGTATGTTACCAACTGTAGGCCTTGCGATAGAGCCCAACTCCATTATCTATCCCTTCGAAGTCTAGGGCAAGAAACGTCATGTTGCGTGATGATTGCACATGTTAATTTTTTCTAGATTCGTCATTTGAGGCAAATTTTGAAATCTCCAATGTTGAGACTCACTTTTTCATCTACCCTTTTTGCTTGAAAGTACTTGTCACCGTTTTCATTTGCGTCGTCTAAGGTATCCAAAAGCAAAACATCTTTTGCCACTACAGCATGTCGACTACCAATTTTCTCTTTTCTTCATTTTTCAAAATACCTTAACTAGTATTCATGGCTTTTAGGTCAATGTCAGGTCTCCAACCTTTAGACATAGGTAACTTTTCTCATAATCATTTCTCCCATCGAAAGTGGGGATTTTTGTTTTCTTTTAAGTGAAACAGTAGTTACTTTCCTTCAGTACTGCCGGTTTACTCTTCCATAACTTCCTACTGTAACCAAGTTTGTCATTATGGGCATCAAGAGATAACACTATAAGCTACCTCGGTTGCTGTTCAAATCTATTTGGTAACATCTGATAGACAAATAACTACAACGTATTCTAGATACCATATCTCAAGGGAGGAATACAAGCTGATTAAATCCTCAGATTCAGTAGAGCTTGTTCTCCCCTTAACTACTTTTGTTTGTATCTAAATTATCTAAAAGTGAGTTTGTGTCTGCCCTTTCTGTACACTTCTAATAGATATCTTGAAATTTTAGTCTTTATCTCTAGCTCAACAAGCGCCTAATGCTGTGTGATTAGTGATAGAGTTTATTATGGCATTTTGATCACTAGGTGTTCTGACAAGCTTAGACCTATTATGAAAATTCTATACCATAAATCCGATCCATAAAGGACTCTAGTGTTTCATGTGTAATCGTAAGAAGAACTCCCCAAGGCTAATTTCAAAAATTCCTTCATCTATTCCCGAGTGGAAAGATTCTTATCATCATCTGACCTTCTGGTCCTTATCTCAACATAGCATGGAACCATCGGGAGAGACTTCCCAACCTGCTGATGAAAGACTCCCAGTTGAACCCAATAGCCATAGACACTGCAAACAAGTATGCATATGAATTAAGAATTGGGTAGGATAGGTGGGAGGGATTTTGAAAGATGGCGGTTTGCTTTCTATGTATCATTTTAGCTAGAGAGGCTATGTTAGTTCTATTTTCTTTAACTTCATATTTGTTTATACGTACCTTTCCATTTTTTATCGCCGTTTCTAGATACAAGTATTGCTATCCTACAAAATATTGCAATTTCTCTTCAAGGGTGTGGAAGGAGTGCTTTTGTGGAGAGACTGAAGATTTTGTCAGATGATGATGATTGTCCCGTGGGTAAGTACTTTTGGGCTTGCTTCCCTGTCTTTCTCTTTAGTAGCAATGTTATTATGATTGTCGTACGTTTTTTGTGGTATATGTCAGTTGTTAGGCTCCATCGTCTGTTGAAGGGAATTGGCTTGATGATAAGGACGTTGTTCCCTTGGTTGCTTGCCAATCCCAAAAAAGAAAAACTCTTGCTACAAATTCATTGATCTTTTCTTCGAGCAAGCATCTTGTTTCCAACTCTAATATGCTAAAGCAACAAGTTGTAGAAGGTTTGGATCCCGATGGATCAAGTTATTCTATATATAAGAAATATCTATTGAGCCAATGCCTCTGCTCGAAGGGGAAGTTTCCTATGATACGAAACAATTTTGTGTCCTGGTCTTTTGATGTTAACTGGTGGATGTGTTAGCTCAATCAGGAGTGGGAGGTTGTTAAGGGCTTGATTTCCCAATGAGATGGTGAGATAACAACTCGATGCAGTAATTTGGAAGTTTAAGAGAATTATGCATGTCTTCCGTTCAAGCTACCACTCTTGGTCAGGAGCTATGGAAATGCATTTAGACAGCCAAGGAGTCAGGTAAGGTGCTTCAGATACGATTGAATTATCTCCTTCAAGTGAATGATGATTTAAAGAGCGAGGTTGATGAGGTGCACGCTGCAAAGAGAGTTGTTGAGCCAAAAAATAATGAACTTCAGGAAGAGTTGAAAACCACCAAGATTGATCTTATCAATTCAATCGATGAGTTACAAGGTACTATTGATCAATTCCTAAATCCAAGTGGCATGCTTCGAGCACATGTCATAGAGAAGGTTCATAGGTCCTTTTGTAGAAAGCAAGGACATGGAGTCATTTTTCAATTATTTGTCCAGTCCCCTTGCTCAGATTGCTACTACCCGAATTGTTAACTTGATGAGGGAACAATATCCTGACTTTGAACTTCTTGAGGACATAAGAGCACTTTATTCTCCTGGGGTGTTTGTGCCAAAGTTTCCTTGGTCTGCTTCATCGTCTTCATCATCTATCCCGACTCCCCCTCTTGATGTCATGATCGTGCCTCGTCGTTCTAGCTATGCTTTTTATGGTGAGTTCGACATTTTTGCTAGATTACTTTTTAGGGCTAGACTTTTTTCTGCTAGGCATTAATTTTTACCTAGATTTTTGTATATTTTTTGAGCAATTTGTTTGATTTGGTTATTATAGATTGAATCGTGCTCGTTTTTCTTGAGTACTCATTAATTTCTTCTCTACCCATGAGTAATTTGTTTACGCGTTTTTGGGCAGACTTTTCCCTCTTCCCTCTACTTGTGGTAATCGAATCCTCGTTGTTTTAGACTTTTCAATTACCACGTTTCTTCTTATGATCGAGGCTTATATATCCCCTTTGTAGGGGTATATTGAAAGTTGTGTCTTCTCAACTTTCTGGTGATTCTTTCATCATCATTTGCTCTCCTTAAATCCAAGGTTCATTTGCCCTTTATTTAAAGGTGCATTCATAATGTCTGTTATTCTTTGCTATCATATGCTATTCTTCTTTGTCACTTCTATTTTTCATATAGCTTATCTTCCTGCCCTTCTATACGTTGTGTGCCCCCAGCTTACTGAGTTCATGCCAACGAAGGAACCGCGTTTTCTGTCAATTTACAGCTGCGTCAGTAATGACCGTGAGGTTTTAAAAATCAAGCTTGATTCTCTTTGTTGTGCTTAAGAGACCATCGGAGAAAAGCTCAAGGAATGTTTTCTGGTAGTTCAAGTGTATGTGTCCTTTCTTGATCATACTCCAATCCTTGAATTTAATACTCACTCTGTGTTCTACTTAACCATAGAGGTTGATGGCGAGAATAGGTGTTATGACGTCGTTCTACTAAGTTTTTACCCTCAAGCTCAGAAGGTTTTAAAACTCGTTTTTCCTCAAACGATTCGTGTTCAAGAGGCTTGGTCTGAATACCTAGAGTTCATACTAACAGAACCAGTGTATTTTTCTAGTGATTCTAATTATTTTAGTGACTCTAATTACTTTATTGATATTTAGTATTTTTTGATTGTGTTTGTTGTTAGCCAAGAATAAAAATATGTTTTACGAGCATAAAATTTGATCTTTTGTTATGCTTTGATAATATGTTTGAAGTTAACTACAAAAAGAGAACGTATAAAGGGCATAATATAAAATATGAGACTTATGGAGAAATTTTCTAGAAATTGGTCACGTCCCGTGGTTGGTAAGTTCTCTACCTTTTGCGTCTTTCAACTTGTAACTCTCATTTCCGAGTGCCTTGACTATAATGCAAGGTCCTTCCTATATTGCATCTGATTTTTTGTCGAAATCCACTTGAATAGCCTCATTCTTGTGTAATACCAAATCACCTTCTTGGACGACTTGGGGGGTCGCCCTAGAGTTGTAATATTTGGCTACGAACCTTTTATATTGTTCTTCTGACCATGCGGATCGGAGCCTAGTTCTTTCTTACAGAACCAGATTTTCTGCTAGCATCTGATCGTTACTTTCTTTGTTAAATATCTCCAGATGCTCAAAAGAGAGTCCTAGCTCAATAAGATCATTGCTTCTGTCCTAAAGCATAAATTAAATGGGTTTTTCTGGTGGCTTTTTAGGGGTTAGTTTGATATATTTATTGCACATTGTGCAATTAATCATAGCACCAACCTTTAGCCCAATCTAAACACTTCTTTAGTCCTTGGATAATAGTTCGATTAGTGACTTTGGTTAACCTGTTTGTCAGAGGGTGCTCCACCAATGTTAATCTTTGCTTTGTATATAATATGCTGCCAAATTCTCTAAACTTCTTTGAATTAAACTGCTTTATGTTGTATGTCACTAGGATCCACGAGATCCCGAAAACGAGCTCTAATTTTCTCCCAAAAGAACTCTTTTACTTTACCAACTATGATGGTAGCCGAAGCTCGAACTTCAATCCAAGCATACCTTCAACGGAGTTTTGAAGAAAATGTTCTTGAGAAGAAGGCAGTTTTGGAGTACAAGCCTAAAATTCTATACCCCATCGCACTTCTGAAGGATAGAAGGGATGAGCAATTTAGTAAATTTCTTGAACTATTCAAACAATTACACATTAACTTGTCTTTTGTTGAAACTCTTTCACAGATGCCGAGATATGCTAAGTTCATCAAGAATGTCCTTTAAAAAAAGAAGAGGTTTGGAGAGCTTTCAACAGTAACTTTAAGTGAGGAGTGCTCCTCCATCCTTCAAAATAGGGAAAAGCTACTTCAAAAGCTAAAGGATCCAGGGAGTCACTATTCCTTGCACTATTGGTAACTTTTGATAAATCATTGGCTGACCTATGTGATAGCATTAACGTATTGCCATTTCATGTTTTCAAACAATTAGGCCTAGGTCTTGACATGCACACCTCGAACTAGTGTTTTGGTGCTCATGGACAAGCACTTGATCAATCTCTGTATACACATATGATGATATTGATGCCCAAATGAAGATTTTCAAACCCCTAACAGTATTAAATGTTCAATACCTCTATTTAAATGTGTCAATCATTTTTTGCTACATAGTATTCGCCTGTGCCTCTTCAAGCTTCATTTTGGAAAGAAGACCATCGTGCTCTGGAATCGAAAGAGGGGCAGCCTTTCTTTCAATAATTGATTTGGCAACCTCACGTTTCATTTCTGTTTCGATGCATGTTTCTCCTTATTCCTTTCGTTTATGAGATTCCTCAACATGTTTCCGATTCTAATAATTAGTACAGCTTCGACTCTTTGCAATAGAAAGGACTTCATCACAAACAATATAAATATTTAACAAAATATGAACTATCAAAGTATATTACACGGGTCTTTATGTTAGTTTACAATATTCTAAACAAAATATGAATATTTAATTTTAAATAAAATGAATAAAGAAAGGAAATTATTAAATACAGAACATTTTAACTAATACATGATTTTTTTTACAATTTAACACTATTCATAATTTTAAACAATAAATTATTATTATTATATAAAAAAATAAACAAAAAAGATACAAAAGGGAAACAAAAAAACAAATGAAAAAGGAGTGATTGGTGCCAAGCTTGGGCACCACTCTTGAGAATGTAGCGCCTAGCTTTGGCGCCAAAAGGGAAGTAACTAGCTTGGGAGCCCATCCCTTTTTTATTTTTAAAAAATAACAATTTATTGTTTAATAAATATTATTCCATTAAATTTTTCATTATTATTTTTAATTTTTTAAAATTTTATATTATGATTTGGAATTAAAATATATTTACAATCATTTCAAATCAATTAAAACTTAATTAAAATTAATTTTTAATTTATAAAATGAATGAATAAGTGTCACATAAATAATTTGAAAATCTTATAAAATGTTTGAAAATAAAAATATCAACATAATATAAAAATTATCCTGTATCATAAAAACTGTCTTGATTTAGTATTTATAATAAAAAACAAATAAAAGAAGCATAAACAAAATAAATAGAACCTCTTAAGTGCAAAAAATGGATGAAGACTAGACTGAAGACTACCAAAAACAGCACAGTGCCGACGGTTGATGGCTGAGGAGTTGAATTAATGCTTCGCAATTGACTTCTTTAAAGTATCATCATTCATCTGCACCGTAGGCACAACTCGGCTTGACTAGTTAAGGCTCAAAACTGCATCGTCAACCAAGTAGTCCATATGCTTGGAAGATGGATGCGATGGACTACCCATCCCATTTTTATTTACATCTGAAATTTCAACCCTTATTAATATAATAAAGACGTCCATTTGATGATTAAGTGTTCATTAAACACGAGTTAAAAAAAAACACTATCAACACCATACGTAACTAAACTGTAGTTTTAATGGGATAAGATTTTTTTTTCTGCTAACAAATGATCAAATATTATACCATCAAAGTTAGTTTTAATGAAAGTAGTTTGTGTGAGTTTTTGCTTCTGACAACTATATTTTTCTATACCCTTATACACAATTTTATCATAATCTCCACAAATTAGTACACAAATACAAGATAAACACGCCTTTCGACATTCTATGAAGATTCTTCTTCTTCTTTGCATTGTTGCCTTGGATTAAAACTAGATTCAAAGATTCTTCCACCAAGGTTTTCTACAAAGAATTAGAAACATTAGCATATATATCATCAATCATAATACCAGAATGATTAGGATCTAAAGAATGCTCCAAAGGTTTCAAAGTTCTGGAGACGACCTCCTCATCTTCTACGTAAGGGTTAGCTTTCCTTCACTTACATTTGTATTAACCTTAGCATTAGCTAGAAAGGGTCTTTCTAAGATCAAATTAAAGGGATCTCAATATCCTTATCCATGTCAAGTATCATAAAGTCAACAGAAAATATGAATTTATCAATTTTTACAAGCAAATTTTTAATAATACCCCTAGAATTTCTAGCCGAACCATCGGCAAATTGAATACTCATCATAGTAGGTTTTGGTTTGTTTAAATACGGGCCAAATTAGCCAGCTCTGTTTAGCCTGCGGGCTGAAGCGAGCCAAATCTTTTTTTTTTCACTTTTGTATTATAAACATTATGTAAAATAAAATGTATAGCAATCTTAATACTAAATTTTCTTACATCACACATTCTAATCATACATACAATTAAGATTAATTAATTCAATTTTATTTTAAATAATTTTCTTATATAAATTTATTCATATTAGGTATGATATATATAATTAATGATCATTTTTTATTTTAAAAGTATTGGTGATTAGTCAAAGATTCTTTTTATTCCAATAATAGATTTATATTCTCATATATAATAGAGAGAAAAATGAAGAAATTTTCATAGTATAAAATTTGATTTTTTAAAAATTATTTTTTTAAAAAAAGATTGACTAGGCCGCAGATTAGCTCATTTAGTCCCTCAGGCTTAGTGAGGACGGGTATGGATTGGGATTTCCCAACCTGTTAAAAAACAGGCCAGCCTGCTCCGATTGTTAAAGAGTGATCTGTGACAGGTCGAACCGATTTGTTTGACAGTACTATATCTATGAATTGACCCAAGTCAAGCAACCATGGAGCAACAGATATTTAATATACGGATATTCTTGTAAGTGAAGCAATACGAAACCCTCGGAAGGAAAAAATAAACACAAATGCCCCCAAAAACAAACAAGTATGTGCATCCCCCGAAATCCCCTACCCCTTCCTCTCAAAAAAAAAAAAAAATCCCCTTTAGATACTAACAAAGAAGTCAAGAGACATTAAAATGATATTCATTTACTGTTCATAGGAGGAAAGCCGCCATCTTTCTTTCAAAGCTACATATTTCACTGACGGCTTATAAGTTAGAACTCTTACCTACATAAGTTTAGAGTCGTAAAAACTTTCCGTCAAAAAATCTGTTCCAGCTACTCCTCTTAGCATTTCGTTTGTCCCTCTTTCAGTTTATGAGGATAATAGCATTGTTTGGGCGTGCTTTGTATTAAAGTTTCTAATCTAAACATAATATAATTTTTATTAAAGTTTCTAATTCATTCGTGTTTCTTGAATTGTAGGGTGTGATTGGATAGAGTTTGGTTTTGAAATTTTTTGTCTTGGATTTCGGGAGAGAGTAATTTTTGTGAGAGAAAAAGTGAGATGTGAGATAAGAAATTTACATTGGGTTCCGTGTGGAACCCAATCCAATCACACCCGTAGAACGAGGATAGATGGGATTTGGAAGACGAAGCGGCTATCCGCAATAATGCCACTACCAGTGCACCTACACCTTAGATTTAGCTTGTAACAAACATTCTATTTCTACTTTAATACCATATTATGACTTGAGTTTGATTTGGTTATGTTTATTTTTAGTTATTGCTATCTATTTCACCTAAAATAAATGAATAAGATATAGCACAAAAAATAATATGAAAATAATAAAGAAGATATGCATAATTTGGTTTGGTCGATTGACCTGCGTCTTTGGATGAAGGAAAAGCAAAATCACTACACTAAAGTCTTGTTTCTAATTGATTAAAATAAATTATTTATAACTTTTTCATTGTTAAAAGTTATTTTTAAGCTGTATTTAACTATTTATTCATTTAAAAAGTTACTTCGGACGTGCTTTCAAAAATATACTTTACTTACTGATTGATAAAAATAAAAATATTATTTTAATTTTAAGTGTAGTTTTTTCAAAAGTACTTATTTTTCTTTAATTTTAAAAAAATTTTAACAATCAATAATTAATAAGGTTAAGTAATTCTTGTGGAGAATTACAAAATATAGAAAAATCTTTCAACTCAGTAAGGCCAATCAATACTACAACTAATCTTGAGAAATCTAAATTAATAAATAACTAATGCCCAAGAATCGAATAAATGGCAAAATGCCATGATGACTCACTCTTAAAAGTTCCAAAACCAAACTCTTTATATAGTAAGTAGTACAAAGGCTAATTTTGACCCTAAAGACAAGTGTATAATCTAATCCTTCTATTAGGACTCGTTAACCTTAACTTGCACTTCTAACCCATCTTGGATTAGGAATATAGGAAAAAAGTACCTTGTATTCCGAAGAAAACTTCAATATGTTGCTAGCTTGCTCCATCTTCTCCAAATAAAACCTCAAAGTGGGTGTCAACAATTGGGATGACCAACCAAATCCATGTGATACTTGAATTCTGAAATTATAAGCAGTTTCACTATATCTGGAAGATTATCTTTTGCCAATTTGAAGGAATAAAGTCGTTGCTTCATCGAAGCTCGCTAGTGAGATTCTTCTCAATTTCACCTATAATGTTAGTGCAGAGCCTGCAGACACATTCCACTGGAAAACTTGCAAGATTTGCTGAAGAGATTTAGTTAAATTTGGCTGATTGTGATTCATCCCCACCTTCTTCTCGACGGAGAAGTTTGCGGTCATCTTGTCTATTCCAAGGACCACGTCGTCAAGATGCATCTCTATCAAGATCGCTTTCATCCTTGTCTGATAGAAAAGAAGCGTTATTGTGTCATGATCAAACTTCTTGGATATAATGCTTGACATTGATAATAGCCATTGTGCGGAAGCAATAGTTTAATTGATTGTATGATATGGCATTTTGGATTGAAACAAAATTATGAAATGATTCTATTTAATGCTACTCAAAAGAAGATATCTTCAAGGATTTTGATCCATCACCATTCAATATTGAAGATACAGAACACTAGAAGGCTTATGCTAGAGTTTTGGGTTTTAAGATTTACTTCATCCTTCCGGAATAGAATGTTCATATTTATTTTTTAAAATATCTAAATTTAATATCTACATTATTATTTTAAATAAACTTCTATTACTAGCTTCCTTAATTTAAGAAAATTAACTCCACAAACACAACGAAGCACTACTAACTTTTTTGACTTTCTTGATTTAAAAAATTTAAACTCCACTAACATATAAGTCTCACCACTAATTAACTACTTTGCAACTAATAAAAATATCATACTAGTATATTTATAGTCAAACAACTCTTTTAAATTTTTTGTCTAATTAAAATATGACATTCAATTTTAAACGGAACGAGTATTTTTTATGACTCTTCTTTCTTGTAACTTATGCTTAAGATATTTTACCCAATATTATTTTCTTTTTAAGAAAAAGCCAAGAAAGTTAGTGTTTTCGTTTCTTTTTTTCTTCTTAATAGTGTTTATTCTGAAAGATTCTTTAATTGATTGAATATTAAAAACAGTGTTTCTAAGGTGTAATGTCCTACTGGCCAACTTCAATTTTTTTTATATATATATGAAGATTTTCAGAACCTATAAACTAATGAAATTATTTTCTCTGGTCATGATCAGACTGATAATCCGATTGATTGTTCATTAGGATATTGCCAAAAATATTTTAGGAAAAAATCAGTTCCTATAGCTTATATTAAAGCTTAAAGGCTGTAATAGCTAAAACTGGAAACTAAATCCACCCACGCACCAAACCTGCAGACAAACATGGAAAGAAATCTTCAAACTACCGAATAAAAGGTTTCCCCTGTTACGAATAATTAGATTTTTGTTTCGCTGGTAACTTTTTAACCAAGCATTAAAAACTCCAATCATAGAAGTATCAACAAAAAAAAAAAAAAAAAAACAAACAAAAGGCCATAATCGATTTCAAAGTAAAAAATGTTAGGAGGCACGAATCCAAGTTGCAATCTTTTTAGGACCGACATCCAACATAAGGGAAGTGTAAAGATCGAATAACAGATTCAATATATTTTGGAAACTATAGAACATTTCATACTAAAGAAAGTACCATATCTGTAAATATTATTAGAAATCAGCAACTAAGAAAATTCATTGGAAGTTAAAGAATCTCTCTTCGATAGCTTTCTCTGCCCAGTAGTTTTGAGAGACCTGTTGTAACTCAAAGATTATGTGCATGACGAGTAGAAGGAAGAAGATGGACAATTTGTTCACTGAGGGGAAGTCAGAGAAAAAAAATTGGTGTGCTTTCTTGATTTTCTTTCCTGCTTGTATTTTGATACTTTCCAGTCATTATTCAAGTTTGTTTCCGAATAGTGCAAACCCCGTTTCTCCCTTTACATCTGTTTCTTATCGTGGATTCCTCCGGAGAGAAATTATCAATTTATTTCTGGCAAAAGAAAGCAAGGAAATCCGACCTAGTGATGCAAAAGATTGGGTTGAAGGAGTTGTGCTTAACAGGACTAGGGAAAACAACACTGAGAAATTGGCAAGCGTGCCTGATTTTGATTCGTGTTCGGGTCGATACATCTACATTCACAGTCTTCCTAGCAGATTCAACAGTGATATTATCAAGAATTGTTCCTCACCCGTTGAGGGGTTTGATATGCTATGTTCTGTAATTATGAACAATGGTTTTGGTCCTAAGGTTACATATTCCGGAGATGTTATTCAAAACCAAGGTTGGTATGCAACGGATCAATTTTCGTTAGAGGTCATTTTCCACAACAGAATGAAGCAATACAGATGCTTAACCAACGATTCATCGTTGGCTACAGCAATTTATGTACCATTTTATGCCGGCCTGGATGTCGTTCGGTACCTATGGAACAGTAACACATCAGAAAGAGATGCTGCTGCTCTTGATTTGGTTCAGTGGCTCCGACAACAACCCGAATGGAAATACATGTGGGGTAGAGACCATTTCTTTGTTTCAGGAAGAATTTCTTGGGATTTCAGGAGGCTCACTGATAATGGCTCTGATTGGGGTAGCAATCTAATGTCATTGCCTGAGGCCAAAAATATGACAATGCTTAGCATTGAAGCAAGTCCCTGGAGCAACACTGACATTGCAATACCATATCCTACATATTTTCATCCCTCCAGTGAAAGTGAAGTTTCCGAATGGCAGGGAAGAATTCGCGAGTCAAAAAGAGAGTATTTGTATTCTTTCGTGGGCGCCCCACGTCCAAATATGCAAGAATCTATCCGAGGCAAGATCATCAATCAATGTTTGGCATCAGGCAAGAATTGCAAACTGCTCGATTGCGGTTTAAATTCTAGTCATTGTCATGATCCGGTTCATGTCATGAACACATTCAAAAGCTCTAAATTTTGCCTACAGCCTCCTGGGGATTCAGCTACTAGAAGATCAACTTTCGATTCGATTTTAGCAGGATGCATTCCGGTTTTCTTTTGTCCTGAAACTGCATATAAACAATATGCTTGGCATTTACCAGAGAATTACTCAAAGTATTCTGTTTTCGTGCCTGAAATTTCCATTAGAGAGGGTAACACAAACATAGAAAAGATATTGCTTGTTATATCAGAAAATCAAGTACATAAAATGCAGGAGGAGGTTATAAAGCTGATTCCCAAAATCTTGTATGCAGATCCGAGAGCCGGATTTGAGAATCTTGAAGATGCATTTGACATCGCTGTGAAGAGAGTTCTTGAGAGAATTAGAACTACTCGAAGGAATATGATGACAGATTAAACCTGAACAAAAGTAATGCTTACACTATTATATTTTTTGCTGCATCCTATACTTGTAAGGCTTACTTTAA
Organism: Rauvolfia tetraphylla; assembly: GCA_030512225.1. NCBI lineage: Eukaryota > Viridiplantae > Streptophyta > Magnoliopsida > Gentianales > Apocynaceae > Rauvolfia > Rauvolfia tetraphylla. The sequence continues at coordinate 3,604,809 of JAJQKT010000053.1, forward strand.
TGGTAATTGCATTCACCTCTCATCTAGCTTGGCAAAAAGTTTGAGATCTTCCAACTTATGTTTTGAAGTATTTGACTGTGCTTAAAGCATCCCCAGAGATTAGGATCCGTTAGGAAAACCTAATAGTAAAATGATTTTGTCAACAAGAAATGAAAACATAATTTCGAAATCATTCTTCAAGCAATTTTAGGAACTACGCTTCATAGTGTGTGCACATGTTAATTTGGATAAGTAAATTTATGATAAATAATCTTTATTTAAAATTTGTAAAATTTTTATAGAATCTAAGTTTAGATGTAATTGTCAATTTTATTGAAGGTAATTATAAATAAAAAAAGTTGACTATACTAATTATGAAATTTCATTTACTCATTATATTATTTTCCTCATCTGGTTTTCATTCTTTTTCTTTTCATCTTCTACATTACAATATAGCTGCTAGATCTCTCTCTCTCTCTCTCTCTCTCTCTCTCTCTCTCACACACACACACACACACAATAAAAGCTGTAGCTAACATTCTTTTTCTTCATCTCGACCTATTTCATCATGTAACTATTAATCTATTTAAGCATTATTATTATTTTTTATGCATTATTAATTAAATTATGTAATGGATTGGGCATATCAAGGAGTAAACTAAAAGAAATACTAGTGCCCAAAAAATTTTGTTGCTAAATAAAGAAGCTAGCAACAAAACAACTCCGTCACTCATAAGACTTCAAGTTATTCGAATTTTAGAGTATTACGGGACGTTATAACTCCTTCCCTAGGTCATTAGGCCTGAATAGAACATACATCTGCCTCTCAACATAAGAAAGTCCAACCTTTTGGAATGTTGAGAAGCTTCTAACACTTCTTTTATTGTTTTCTACAATAATGAGTGAAGCTCTTCAAGAATATATAAAGTGTAAAAGCTTTCCCGAAAGAAAGGCAAAGAGGGAAAAGAATGCTAGGTTATATGCTTGCACGTGTAACTTTTCACTCAAAGTTTTGTTTAGAAAACGTTTTTTTAAGTTGAGCTGCATAATGCAGTATTTATTGTGAAACTTTAAATTTTATTTTAGCTAAATTATTCTCCAAGTGATTTTACACTAGTTATAATTACTTACATATAAAATAATAATAATAAGAATAACTTATATATTTATGTATGTATGATAGCCATAAATATTTAACATTTGCTTTACACTTTTTTAAATTGAAGAAAAATACATACTTTAAAAGTTTTAGCATAAATTTATAAATTATGAGAAACTTATGGGTGATTTTGCTAGTTTATTTATAAAAAAAAAGAAAAGAAAGAAGAAGAATTGGGCAGATGGCTGTCCGCCAGCCATCCCATTTCTTCTTCATTATTTCTTTGCCACTTTATTTATTGTATTCTATTTCATTTTCTCTATTTGTACTTCAAATTTCAACCAAATCTCCACACACTAGCTAAATCATTTAAACGCAAACATAGAACTACATCAAAAGTTTTCAAATCAAGGTAAAAGTTTTAACTTTTTACTTCTTCTTGATGATCTTAACTATTTTTAAAAAATTTTATAAGAGTACATTTTTGTGAATTTTAATAATTTTTATATTACTCCGATCTTACTCAAATTTTGAGAGAAGGTCATTTATATCATCCCCTACCAACAAAAAACTGCCAAAAATAAGAATGTAACACCGTCAATCAGAATGAAGGTTCTCAAATTTTTATATCGTTATTCAAAATGTAATGTTTACTGCAAAAAATATGAAAAGAAGTCAAGTTTGACTTACGTCCCATCCATATTTCATGGGTAGTCTTAGTAGTGTAAGGCTTTAGATAAATTATGTTGACGATATGTATTGCAGTGTTAACAAATTCTTCCCATCTTTGATATATCTCCTCAGAGTTGAATAACACCCTTAACATTTCCTGAATAGTTATGTTCTTCTTCTTAACCACATCATTTTGTTGAGGTGTTTTTGGTACAGATAATTCTTGTTGAATTTCATAACCAATACAAAATTCGTTAAAGGGTTAGTTGTTAGGCTCCTTACTATGATCACTTTGCAACCTACAAAGTGTTGAACTTTTTTGAAAGTGTAGCTTTAAACATAGCTTTCGACATGCATCAAAGGATTCTGACTTTTGTCTAAAGAATACAATTTGGAGAAGTTGTCAACACACACCAATGTATATCTTTTGCCTCAATAATTTCATCTTGAGTTGTACAAAAAAGATTCATGTGCATGAGCTCCAATATTCTTGACGTGTTGATCTCTGTTGTTTCCTTGTGAGAATGCCTTCTTTGCTTTTCAAATTGACATGAGCCACGGATTCTCATTGTGATTTTGGTAAGTTTGGGTATATCGCGTATTGTTTCTATTGATCAAGTTTTTTAACAGCATGAGATTTATGTGCCCCAACTTTTAAAGTCATAGATCAACTTCATCATCATGAGTAGCCATGCATTGTTGATCATTTAATTTTAGTAATTTGTAGCAATTGTCAAATGTTCTATCCCCAATAAGAACTATCCTATTGGAATCATGTACAACAACACATTTGTCTTTGTTGAATTTAACATACAAATCATCATCACATAATTGATTTATGCTTATCAGATTATATTTTATCCCTTCAATAAATAGAACATGTTTAAGTGTAAGCATACCTTTTATATTTAGAGTTTCAATGCCAACTATCTTATTTTTAGAGTCCTCACCAAAAGTAACATTACCTCATTCACAAACTTTGTAATTCATCAAATCTTTTAGCTTGTCATATGTCTAGAATAGCCACTGTCAATATACCAGACATCATTCATACTTGCTGTGAATAACACTTACAACATATTATTTAAGTTATGCCTTTTTATCTAAATTCTCCTTTGTGTGGTTGCTCTTTTGCCCTTATCAAACTTGGCTTCACAAGTTTGCATCATTGTTGCAAATCTTTATAAGTTTCAAGCAAATGTCTTAAATGTGTTGTGCAAGAGAATAATAATCACAAATAACAACAGATTTTTTGGGCTTTCTGATGAACCTCTTTCTATCTGTAAGTGTCACCCTCCTTTCTAGTACAATTCTACTTGTTAAAGCATTGCTACTGTAGATGTAGTCCAAGACTTTCAAATTTCTAAATGGATTGCCAGTTGACAGAATTTCATCAAGCTCTATCTTCTCTATATTCAATCTTTTGATGTAGCATTCAATTTTGCAAGTTTGTCATTACTAATTTGCAATGATGATTATGCATGATATTGTACCTACTGTTGAAGTGGACTGTTCAATTATTGAAGTTCATGATTTTCCTCATTTATCTTTATGATTATCTCAACAATTTCTAACTATTTTATATATACTAGTTCATATTCACATCTCAATTTTTCACGGTCAACTTCATCATCATCCGTCTTTGAATCCTCATCATCAGTTTCAAAGACATTCTCAAACTGTGTTTCAGCACTTGAGTGAAAAGCAACAAAGTTCTAACATGATTTGCTTTATCATTATCACTATTGCTGTTGTTAGACTCCTTATCATCATCACTCCATGTAGTGTTGTATGACATATTCTTTAAAATTATTTGCATATTTATTTTGAGTGTGATTAATTCCTCTACATTCCCAAGATTTGACACTATTGCCCTTCCTGTTAGAATTCTTTGATTCACTAGGTTTCTTACGTTCTTCTTTTTTAACACCTTTGTTGAACTTCTGTTCTGTGATCTTTCTGTTTTCTCTCTTTAACATCTTGCCAAATTTATTTGTCAACAGGGCAAATATTATCATTGTCAATATTAATGCAGTAAGTGCCAGAACCTGTTTCTATCATAATGTTAAGATGCATTCCAAAAGTATGCAAAGATCCTATCAACTCATCAAGCTTCAACTCTAACAATTTTTTGACTTCTTCAATAGTAGCAACTTCGGTAGCAAATCCAAGTGATAAGCATCTCAATGTTTTACGCACTAATTTTTATTCTGAATATTTTTTGCCAAGTTGAAATGTTTGATTTGCAATATCATGCCAATAGAGATGGTTTCATCCTCTCCTATTCTCAACGCCTCAAACTGTTAGGCCAACATCTGTAACGTCGACATCCTAACACTATTAGTTCCTTCATATACTTTTGACAAGTTGAGTAACTTGAATTGCTTCACATCAACAACAATTAAGATAGCATTGAATGCTCTGACATTTGTTGCATTTATCGTTCGTTCAATATCTGTCCATTCCTCTATAGGTTTTTTAACAGTAACACCCAACGATTCATGACAGTTGGTGGATTTCATCCTTTCATTCTCATCAACAACATGAATGGATATTCTGATTCTTTCCTTCCAATAGGCATAATTTGGTTCATCCTGCAGTGGCAGCCCAATTATTAATGTAGCTTCTTTTATCATAATTGCTCAAACCACATTTCCCAGGATCTCAAACGCTAAACTGATTGCCAATTAGCAACAATTGGTGACTTATTCTGATAACACTTGTAAGATTAGATTTGTGCAGTTTTTACGTCTTATCAAACTTAGTGTGTTGAAGTCGATCTTGAAAGTTTAACAACATATACACAAACAAAATAATAAATTTTAAAACAAGAGAATTGGTAGTGTAGTTCTACTCTATAGCCTACGTCTACAGTGTCATTCCTAGAAAAGCAATCCACTAAAATTTTTATCACAAAAGTATAGAAACACTTATCTCAATCTCATTAGTAATTCCTTTAGTGGACTTATGTTGTGTGTTTTTAGTGCCATTATACTAAATTTTATCACAATTTCTAACAATATGCACACAAACACTATACAAGCGCACCTATCGTTATGATTGGTGTAATGGCAAGTAAATTTAAATGTCATATCCACAGGGATAGTAAAATACCATTACTCACTTTTCACTCTATTGCTTAGCCTATCAAATTTTCTTGTGAAGATGATAGAAACAAACTATTAGCAACAAAAATCTAACTTAAACAATAAAATTTAGTTTATCTAAATTTCAGTTCGCAAGAGAAAATTTCAATTGAGAGAATAATACTTGAATGGAAATTTCCCCCTAGGATTACCTATGTGATAGAAAAGTCCCTTGGTTAATGAATTCCCTTTCTTATGTTTGATGAAATTCCTACATTAGAACTCACTCTATCTTTGGCCGAAAGTCATCTACTCTTAGATTAACTAGTTAAAATCTCTTTCTAACCAATTCAGCCTAAAAATGCATTTAGATTAGTGAATTTCCAAATTAGATTTCCCTAATTACCAATAAGATGTTGAGGTTCCTATCTCTAATAACCTAAATCATCCCCATTGTTTGTGTATGGTCTATTTTACCCTTGTTTTCTCAATTCCAAGTGAAAAAACCTAGATTATGAGTTAATTATCAGCTGAGTCAATTCAAACAATCAAACCCACAAACAATTCACAAGAATTTGAAATTCAATCAACCAAGAAAATCAATCATTCACATAGATAATAATTAATGTTCATAACCATCCAAGTATTCAAGAATTTAGCTCATCAACATATTACAATTCAAAGAACATAAAGCAACAAAGAAAGAGTACGAATTGCTCATTTTTATGGCTCAAATATTCTCCTCTTCAAAGCTTGGAGTTCTCCAACTTGGTTGTGAAAATTTGTGTTCTTGAGCTTGAATCTTCAAGATTGATGTTCTCCTCCTTAAAAGATTTGATCTTCTCTATTGATTTCTCTTGCAAAGATTGAAGATTTGGGAGAGGTTTTGGGTGTTTTTCTCTCTATTTTTCTCCTCTTTGGAACCCTAGGCAGCAGCCCCCTTCAAATGCCCTAAAAGGGCATATATATATACCTCCCAAAATGAGAGAACAAATTGCAGAAATTTCTATTTCTATGAAAACGACACCGTTTGGTTTATTGGTGAATTAAGAGCATTAAATCGAACAATATAGGTCTTAATTTCTTCATAAAAGTTGTAGATAATAATCTTATATTTCTAAAGAGTTTTGAATCACCTCCATTGGACATCTAGGATTCAAGATATGGTAATTACACCACAATGTGTCAAAACTAGAACCAAATCCAGAAACACTAACTTTGCTCTATATGTAGTGTGACCAAACAAATTCGGATTGATATAAATGTTACCATTCTAAAAAACTTCAAAATCTCCTCTGTAATTTTCTAGAAGATTACGCTTGTATTTGAAATCTCTAATGAGGTCAAAATCCCACTTGAATATGTTATATCTTGTTGCCATGTTCTGCTGCTCTGTTTTGCATTCTTCTTTTTTCTCTATTATAAGTATGTAGAATCTCCTTCATTGCTTCATTGTTCTCCAAATTTCAATAAACTCATCTAAAGCAAATAAGAAATAAAGGGAGTGTAAATGGTGTTTGAAACACTAAAATGCAACCAAAATTTAAGCTCAAAATGATCATTATATTAAGCACAAATATGAAATATCAACTCAGCACACACACTTTGTCAAAGCTGCCTCAATAGTTGGAAATTCAATAACCGCAATGCTACCTTAATGATTGAAAACACACCATTCAAAACTCCTACCTTTATAATTTCAAACTATCATCTAACCATAGTCACTACGATTGTCAAACTATCATCTAACCACAACTTACTTTTCACTACAAGAAAAAAGTGAATCCTAGATTTGAAACCTATTTGAAACCGATTTGAAATCGAACAATATCGGTTTCAATTTTAGTGGTCGCGGCCTGATTTTGAAATAGAATAGAGTTAGTTTCAAATTTAGAATCGAATTTTGAAATCGATTTCAGTTTCAAAATTGACTCAAGAACCAGTCTTTTAAACCAAATATAACAAACGGTCATGCAACCGATTTGAAGAAAAAAGATGAACTACAAAAAAAAATTGAGTTTCCAGACTCGGAGAACCCTCAGACGCATGCACACGCAAGCCTGGTGAGTGGCAACGTGCCCAAGCGAGCATGTGTGTGCATGCACAATAAATCCCATAAATCATAGATAGCATGGTTCAAACCTGCATTGCTAGTGCATGCAGCATGTGCTCATCCACTAAGCTAAGCTTGTTGGTGTGATACTATTCTGCAACTATTTTACTTATACTATATATGTGTATATTAAAATTTTAAATTAATAATATGTATTATAATTATTTATTAAATAATAGATGATGTAATATTTTTTAAACAATTTTATTTATAATAAAACTTAGAGAAATAAAATATTATAAAATACAACTTATTGTATTATATTTTTAATAGACTATTCTAAAATTGACCATGTAAATTTGATACTGATTTGAATCTATATAGAACCAACATCTATTTTTTTATATCCCTAAACTAACAGAATGAAAAAATAATTTGAAATTTTTAATAAATTTTATTTTCAAAGAAACATTGCTATTGATTCATTTCTAATTTTTATTTGGTTATAAACTCATGTTAATAAAAAATTTGACATAGATAATGTATGCGGATAAAATATATTAGAATTATATATACTTATTGTTTTACATACTTATATACTTATACGAATATTAACTATAAATCACTTATATAATAATTGAAATAATTATATATAAAAAATTAAAATATATACATATACTAATTATATATTGATCACAATTATTCATCGAAATCCATCAAATTTGTAAGATGTAACATTATAAATCTTAATTATAATATACAAATCTTAATATTAAATATTAGTTTTGAAACTGATTTTGGATTGGCAACCATATTGAAACCAATTTAAATATACATTAGGGTTTCACAACCGATTAGAAACCAATTTTTTTAAAACCAACTAGAAGCCGATTAGAGACAAAATTTTGAAATCGAAGAAAACGGTTTCTAGTTACAAACCAATTTGTTAGAAACCGATTCTGAAGACACAGTGGACGATGTTGATAAAGATTATGTGGTCAACTCTCCTGACGACCATCCTCTAAGGATTGGCCCTACGAATCCACCTCCATCTCCTCCACCAGCTACAGTGCTGCCTTTTATGGTGACAAAGATTTTCTAGATTATTTTTCAATGTTGTACATTCTACAATATTGACATTAAATTCCTAAATTAGATATTTTTAATTCACAAATTTTTATCTTTTTTAATTATTACATAATTATCTAGATTTCTAAAAAATTAAAAAATCATTTAAAATTTTAAAAATAATTAATTAAAAATAAAAATTACAAATTGAACTACTTTTACTAATTAAAAAAAGAAAAAGGAATTTATTAGTCACAATTGATTTGAAATAGATTATTAAACACCTTGAAAGATATAAAAAAGAATTTATTTTGAAACTGATTGAAAATTGAATTTTGAAAAAAAAATAATTTCTACTTAGAAACATATTTAAAATCGTTTGATTTAGAAATTAATTTGAAAATAATTTTTAAACACCTCAAAAATATAAAAAAATTCATTTTGAAATCTATTTGAAACTAATTTTTTAAAAACTGATTGAAAATCAAATTTTGAAGCTAAAAAATTGATTTCTAATTTAAAATCAATTTGAAACCATTTGATTTAGAAACTGTTTTTTAAACACCTCAAAAAATAAAATAAAAAGGTTCATTTTGAAACTAATGTTTTTAAAAAACTAATTGGAGAAAGAATTTTGAAATTGAAAAAAATTAGTTTCTAATTAGAAACTGATTTGAAACTTTTTTTGCAGTTTTAAATATGTTTCAAGTAGATTTCAAATTAGAAACCGAATTTTAGGTTTTAATTTTCCATCTCAAAATTGATGGTTTGTTGTAGTATTTGTTGAACTCGCCCCAATAGAATGTATCAAACTTCTTTTGAGAAGATGCACCAATATCATACGCGTGTTACTGTATCACAACTAAACTATGTCTGCCACAACACCCTTTTCTCCAAGAAGTGAACGGAACACAAACGTGTCAAGTGCCTCCAATGTTTGTTAAAGAATCAAAATCATGCACTTGAATAAAAATAGCACACTTTAACACATGGAAACTATAACAGAAAGATAAAGTGGCTGAAGAACTCTCTCTTGATAAAGTTTCTATTTCATGAGTTCTTGAATGACTATCTTTTAATTTTGCTTGTAATACTATGAAATTTCTCTCATATATTCCACGATTTCATTTGTTCTATTTGAAGCTCAAATACGTAGAATTACTAGAGAATCATGAGCTTCCTCTTGAGCAAGATTGATATCTCTAAATTATAGTAAGGGATTCCTAAATTGTAGGATATGAATCTCCTTCATATTTGGTGTTGATAGATTGTCATGAGATCCACAAAATCTTCTAATTATGATCTTCATGAGATATCACATATCTTGCCATTGTCAGAATAGAGTTTTGCTCAAATAATGATAACTTTTATATTGAATCCTCAAAGCCATAAAATTGTTCTTAGCCAATGATATAATATCAGAAGCTTCCTTGCCAAGAAAATGTCGTAACACAAGGTCTGCTTTCTTTTACCAAATTATTGATACAATAAGTAAAGAGTATGGCCACTACAAGAATTTTTCATTTTTGCGACGGACTATTCCGTCGCAAATCCGTAGCAAATTATAGATTGCGACGGATTTGCGACGAAATAGTTCGTCGCAAAAATAGAAGTCGCAGATTTGCGACGGATATTAGCCGTCGCAAATTTGCGACGGAATATATCCGTCGCAAATCTGCGACGGATTTAATTATTTAAATTTATTATTTAATTTATTATTTAATTTTTAATTTTAAATTAAATATTTTATTATTTAATTTTAAATTAAATATTTTAAAATTTTTAAGTGATAATTTTTAATAATTTTTAAATAATTATTCTTAAAAAATAAGCATAATCAATAAAATAATTAAAAATAAAATATTAAATTAAAATAAATATAATGAATCCGTTAAATGTCAATATTATATGTGTACAACAATGAAAAAAATGAAACAAAATCTATATAAGTATAGAAGGCGGTGTCTGCAGACGGTGGAGGAGGCGGAGGTGGATCTCGGAGGCCGGTCGTTGGAGGATGATCGTCGGGCGGATCGATCGTATAATCCTCACCAACCTCGCCTCGTCTCGCTTCTTCGAATCTGGGTATCGGAAAAGGAGGTGGAGGTGGAGAAGGCGGCGGAGGCAGATGTAATGCCTCAGACATAACTCGCAAATACTGGTCCAAACTAGCAAAGCGTTGCTGAAAATAACCGCGCATCGACCTCTCTCTGCAGATCGATCGTGAAGAGATGCGTACTCTGGATGCGATGTAATCGAGCAAGCTGTCGGAACAGTGGGTGACGTGGACTGACATAACATCCGTCGCATGTGAATTGCCTCGGAACCCAATCCAAAAATCCGATTCTTCGAAGCACCGCCAGCAACCTCCATAAATAGGGACTTCTCATCCGGTGGTTGCTGAGAAGTCACCGAATCCTGGGATTCTACCTGCGAATAGCGCTCCTTCAAAGCGTTGACGCTATCCTGTAAATTGTATACATCGTAAATTTATAATGGATTCTAAGAATAAAATAATTAATATAAAATACGGAGTAATATAATATGTAAACTTACCAACGTATGTTGTGATTTCTCACTGACAAACGTGCCCCTTTTTGGGCCACTCTTATATTTGTGTGTCGCCTCGTACATATCGGTGACGTAGTATATGTAAGGAAATGCATATAAAACCCTTAACCCCATCTTTATATTCATTTGTGATTCCCTTAATCCCTTGCGTATGTCGCTTATACATCCAACTACGATCATCCATCTACATTAAATATTAAAAAGCACTGCAAAAAAAATTTAAAAAAGAAAAAAACTGTACACAAAATATTGCCTATTAAATTTTACCTAATTCCACACAAAATTTAGGATTTTTAAATTCTTGTTATAATACAGTCAAAAACAAAGAGACAAGTGTAAAAAAAATTCGACAGCATCTCCACTGTAAAATGGACATTTTCCAGGCGCAAGGCCACCACAATCAATCTCCAAATTCAAATTAAATTCTCGCAAAAATTAAATCCACGTAAGTATACCCAAAATACCTCTGCAATCTTCCTAAATATTATAAGAACTGCAGAAAAAATTAAAAAAAGTTCAAAAAATATTACCTATTAAATTTTACCTAATTCAACAAATAAATTTATAAATTTTTTATTTCTTGTTATAATAGAAAAAAAAAAATTAGAGACAAGTGTTAAGCAAGTGTAAAAAAAATTCGACAGCATCTCCACTGTAAAATGGACATTTTCCAGGCGCAAGGCCACCACAATCAATCTCCAAATCCAAATTAAACTCTCCCAAATATTAAATCCACGTAAATATACCTAAAATTCATAAGCATCTTCGTAAATGAAATAACATCTTAACAAAATTAAAACACATCAATACCAGTCTCCATTAACAAATTTTAAAAAACAGTGCAATAAAAAACAGAAAACACATATGTCAAAAATAGAAAAAATTAATAACAAAAAAATTCATAGAAACAGAAATAACATAAAAATCAGAAAACAAAAAAAACTGAAAAAAACCAAAAAAAATAGAAATAACATAAAAAATCACAAAACAGAAAAAACTGGAAAAAACCAAAAAAAAACAGAAATTAAAAAAAATCACAAAACAATAAAAAAACTGGAAAAAACCAAAAAAAAAATGAAAAACACAATTTCAGCGGCAAAAAATGCAGAATTGAAAAAAGGAAGAAGAAAGCTTACCCGGGCGGGCTGGGTCGGCCGTGGCGCTTGGCAGGGTCGGGCTCTGCAGCCTCTGCAGCATGCAGAGTGCTCTGCAGGGCTGAGGTCGTCGCGCTGCGGTCGGGCTCAGCGAGCCTCGGGCAGCATGGCTGCTCTAGCAGGGCGGCTCACGCTCGCGGCAGCCTCTGCAGCCAGCAGAGCTCTGCAGCGCTCGGCAGTGCTCGCAGGGCGCGGTGGTAGGCTTTCGCAGGGGTCAGGGCGGTCGCTGGGCTGGGCTCGCAGTCACAGGGTGCTCTGCAGCAGGGTCGGGCGGTCGCGCGCGTCAGGGCTCTCAGCAGTCTCTGCAGTCGCAGATGCTCCGCAGGGCGCTAGGCAGTGGGAATGGCAGGCACGGGCGCCGGGGGAATGGCGAGCACCGGGCGCAGGGGCCGAGTGGGCTTCACTCGGCGGGCGTGAGAGGCTCGGCAGGCAATGGCGCGGGGGGGTGGGCTTCGGCAGGCGGCGGGCGTGGGGGGGCTGGGAAGGCACGGGCGCAGGGGGGGAGGGGCTCGGCAGGCACGGGGTGTGGGGGGGTAGGCGGCAAGCAAACCGATTGGTGGGAAAGTGGGATTGTTTGGAAAATATGAGTGTTGATATTGTGAAGAAGAAGAATTTTTTGCGATGGATTGTCACAAACCATCGCATATTTGCGACAGTTTGCGACTGAATTTTTATTTATTTTTTTTAAACGGTAAAAAATCGATTAGATTTTTTTTATTATTATTATTTTTTAAACGGTAAAAGTGTCATGCAAAATCCGTCGCAAATATGCGACTTTGATTTGTGACTGAATTTTTTTTATTTTTTTAATTAACGTTCATAAATGCTTCGCAAAATACTTATTTTCAATTTGGCGGCTCATTTCAGCGGGTAATTTAATTTCAAATGCGATGCAAATCCGTCGCAGATTTGCGACTGATTTGCTGACGGAATTTTTTTCCGAATTATATTTATTAACGGTAATAAGACCGTCGCAAATCCGTCTCAAATTTGCAACGGCTTTGCGACGGAATTGCGACCAAATTTAATTTCTAATGCTTTTTTAAAATTCTTTTCTTTCTCTTCCATTGCTCCAATAAGTTTATGGTTGGGATTTGTGAATAATGAATAATTATGACATATTCTCATTTTAGTTATTATATAAATTGTGCTAGTATATGTATTTATATATACTTCATCAACACTTTATATACTTCATCAAGACTATATATTGTGGAACATTATTACATATTATAAATTAGTCATACTTAAAACTTTAACTATTACCGTTACACATATATGTAATATATCTTTATATGTTTTAGTATTATGTGTCATTATAGTGTATATATATGTTACATCAAAATAAATTACAAGATATATATTCGTATGTGTCTTTATATAAATACTATTACATATTTAATTAAATACTTCATTTATGAACACCGTGAGGTTTGGCGCACCAAAAACAAATAAAGATGCAAGAATAGGAGGAAAGAAAATTATTCCGTTGCAAATCTGTTGCAATTCCGTCGCAAAAATAAATCCGTCGCAAATCCGTAGCATATTTGCTACGGATTTGCGACGGGAATTATTTTTTTAATTTAATTTTTCCTTTCCGTCGCAGATCTGCGGATTTTTATTTTCCGTCGCAAATCCGTCGCAGATCTGCTGACGATTTGCTGACGTAAATTATTTTTAATTTAAATTTTAATTCCTATATTTAATTTCGTCGCAAATTTAGTCGCAAACCGCTGACTAGATTTGCGACTGAATTTATGCATATTTATTTTAATTCCTATATTTAATTTTCAGTCGCAGATCTGCTGACGGATTTGCGACTTAACATTATTTTTTAATTTAAATTTTAATTTCAGTAGCAAATCTGTCGCAGATCTGCGACTTGATTTGCAACTAAATTTATGCATATTTATTTTAATTCCTATATTTAAATTCCGTCGCAAATCCGTCGCAGATCTTCGACGGATTTGCGACGGCATTTATATATCTATTTTTTTATTCTTATATTTAAATTCCGTCGCACATCCGTCGCCTATCTGCGACGGATGTGCGACGGATTTAATGCATATATTTTTTTATTTCCATATTTAAATTCCGTCGCAAAGCCGTCGCATATTTGCGACTCATTTATGACTGAATTTAAATATAGAAATAAAAAATATATGCATTAAATCCGTCGCACATCCGTCGCAGAATGAAGCGACGGATTTGCGACGGAATTTAAATATAAGAATAAAAAAATAGATACATAAATGCCGTCGCAAATCCGTCGCAGATCTGCGACGGATTTGCGACGGAAATTAAAATTTAAATTAAAAATAATTTTCGTCGCAAATCCGCGACGGATTAGCGACGGATAATTTTCCGTCGCAAATTAAGCCACTTATTTTGCCCCTAGCTATTTTGTCGCAAATCCGTCGCATATTTGCGACGCTAATTTCCGTCGTAATTTGCCGTCGCAAAATTTAATTTTTCTTGTAGTGGGCAGAGATGTATGTGTTATATAGAATGAGAAACAATTTGATCAAGTTCTGCACCAATATCATACGCGTGTTACTGTATTACAACTAAACTATGTCTGCCACAACACCCTTTTCTCTAAGAAGTGAACGGAACACAAACGTGTCAAGTGCCTCCAATGTTTGTTAAAGAATCAAAATCGTGCACTTGAATAAAAATAGCACACTTTAACACATGGAAACTATAACAGAAAGAAAAAGTGTGCTGAAGAACTCTTTCATGATAAAGTTTCTATTTCATGAGTTCTTGAATGACTCTCTTTTAATTTTGCTTGTAATACTATGAAATTTCTCTCATATATTCCACGATTTCATTTGTTCTATTTGAATCTCAAATACGTAGAATTACTAGAGAATCATGAGCTTCCTCTTGAGCAAGATTGATATCTCTAAATTATAGTAAGGGATTCCTAAATTGTAGGATATGAATCTCCTTCATATTTGGTGTTGATAGATTGTCATGAGATCCACAAAATCTTCTAATTTTGATCTTCATGAGATATCACATATCTCGTCATTGTCAGAATAGAGTTTTGCTCAAATAATGATAACTTTTATATTGAATCCTCAAAGCCATAAAATTGTTCTTAGCCAATGATATAATATCAGAAGCTTCCTTGCCAAGAAAATGTCGTAACACAAGGTCTGCTTTCTTTTACCAAATTATTGATACAATAAGTAAAGAGTATGGCAGAGATGTATGTGTAATATAGAATGAGAAACAATTTGATCAAGTTCTGCAGAAAGTATGATATACGTTTATTTTGTATTAACAAATTCATGGTACGGTCAAGTAACTAAAGTGATATATTTTCTTTATATTTTTACTCAAAAGGAGAAAGAAAATGAAATTCCATTGTGGAATCAATGTATGCCTTCTTGTTTACAAAATTATTGGTAAAATCATTGAAGAGAACGGAAGATATTGCATGTGGTATATAGAATGAGAAACAATTTGATCGTAAGGTGAAAAGTTCGACGTACATTTATTTTGCATTAACAAATTCATTGTAAGGCGTAAACTGAAGTGAATACTTTCTTTGTAAAATACCGAGAATATTACAATGAAAATATTCTAGTACCGTGTAGGTATCCATCCAAGCAGTAACTTTCATGGATCAAGATCTTCATGAAAATGGTTTACTTTAAATTTAAGTGGTAAATAGTGACTTTGAAACACGCAAATTTTGTTGAAACAGATACTTCTGTTGTTTCATTGTTGAAATGAATAAAATTGTTCTTAGACAATGATATTTAAGAAATTAGTTATCATCAAAGAAAAGCCACTATTTATGCAACTAACTTTTCGTGTCACAGTTTTTCGGAAACAGAAGTAGGTCGTCTGCAACTTGGCAACTTAGATTAAAAGAAAAAGAAAAACCAAAACAAAGCTTAGTAACTTATTCTACTTCTTGCAATTTCATATTGTCGCCATCTTCAGATATTTAAGACTTTAGATTACTTTAGGATCCTTTGTTACAAAATTAAATTAACCTTAGTAAATTTTGTTTACAAGCTCTAAGGAGTACCTAACCAAAAGCAATTACTATTTTTTTTTGGAATTTTTCTTATTTGAAAAGATATGATTTATCCATTCACCATGTTCAAATATTAAATTTGTTAAAAGACATAATACCAAAAGAATTTTACATTCATAGCACTTGAATGCCACGTTCACAATTAATCTATATTTTTGATGATAGCAAATTATTGAAAAGTTCCAATATTTGTGTAAGTTATGCATTCACATACACATGTTAAAGATAAAAATGAAAAACTATGAAAGTGAAGGATGACAAAGCTGCTATACACACACACTCACACACACACATACACACACACACACACACACACACACACACATATATATATATATATATATATATATATATATATATATATATATATATATATATATATATATATATATATATATATATAAGGTTGCCCCTTTGTCGAACTCCATGTTGAAGTCAGTTTCGCACATTTAACACAACACACACAAACTTGTCAAGTTCCTCCACCATTTGTTGAAACATCAGTATCCAACGCTTGAACAAAAATAACACACTTTAACACATGAACATCATAACAAGAAGATAAAATGTGTTGTTGAACTCTCTCTAGATAAAACCTCTATATCATGAGTTCTCACATAATTCTCTTTCTAGATTTTGCTTTAGTGTAGAGAGTCCTCTCGTATTGATTTCCAAGAGTGTTTGCATGAGAGTTCTCAAGAGAGATTTCAAAAGTTGTTTTGCGTTGCTTGAAGCTCAACTAAAGCAAAATCTCTAAATAGTAGAATATCAATCTCCTTGATATTTGGTACAGATAGATTGCTATGATATCTACTAAATCTTATGATCTTCAAGAGATACCAAATATTTTCTTCTGGTTGCCATAATAGAGTTTTGCTCAAATAATGACAACTTTTAAATTGACTCCTTAATGCCTAACTAGTCTTCTAGGTAAATAATATCACATCAAATTCTTGTTGCCAAAAAATTGCTATATCAAATTTCTCCATGTCGTAACCTATATATTTGTGAGTGTGTGTATCTATATATGCACATATAGAAGCTTGATGATGATACTGATTGCTAGCTTGATGATGAAAGACTTCATTCATTACAATGAAGAATCATAAAAAAATAAGTTCAAAATTATTTGAGGATAAAGAAAAAGAAAAAAGTTCAGAGAAGATGAGCTCTATGTGCATGCTTGAAGAACAATGAGGATGAGAATTCTTTCGTGAAGATAATGAAGTCAAGAACTCCAGAGCTTCAAAGCTACACCAAGAAGAGTTCAAGAAGACTTCATAATTGATGAGGATGATGAAGATTGTCCCGAGTGGAGCTTAATGGGAAAATGAATATGTTGCTCAGCTAAGTTTTCTTTGTTGGGGTCTCAGGATCAGTTGTTTGTTGAGAATTAATAATCTCAGTTGAAATATTTAGAAGGAAGGTTTACTTTATTTGATTGATGACGAAGGGAGAAAAACTCAATCTATAACGAATGAGATGAAGTCTTATTTCAATTCTAACTTTTCAGTTCCAATTCTCCACGTTCATCGGCTTTTTTTTTTTTTTTTTGTTGATACATTGGTAAGGAGTGCTTCTACTACTTAAATTACAATCTTGCTACCCCATCGACCACCTTCAAGACTCAAAAAATTAATCAACATTCTTTCTGCCCAAAACAGTACTTCCTACTGTGGGAAAATGAATATGTTGCTTTTATTATGATTTTCAATTGAAAGGAAATATTGTAAAATTCACTTACTCCCTGGAAACTTGTATGATACCATATCAGAAAAGGGAAATCGTCATCCCATTTTGCACAGAAACTTTTTTCTATGAGACTTGCAAACTAGTATTTTAAGTTGAAATTTTTAATTCGTGATGCAGTTACTTTCCAACAATTGTGACAAGTAATACATGCATGTAGTGACCTTAAATTCCATTTCTAATTTGATTTTACTGAATAATGCTTGTCTTTAGTTTTCCCCCTCTCAAAGCACACCAATTCAAAATTCAGTGGAACTTAATCAAAAGACCCTTTCCCTTAAAGAAAAAAAGATTTTGATTAATAAAAGGAGAGTTACAACACTTAGGGACTAAAAGAAATTACAAATACGTATGCATTTTATGAAAATTCCAAAATATAATATTAAGACATAAAATATGAACTATGTAACCTTCATGAAAGAGTTTTCATAAATATTCATAAGAATATTTGCATAATTAAAATATTGAAAATAATTAAATAAAGAGTAGAAAATGTAATTCAACCACTATAACTACCCAAAAGAAAATGACCTCTAGAAAAAAAATTATGTTAATTAAAAATCTTGCACGTTGATTGTGCTAGTCCACATAAAAGGAGAGTTTGAAATTTACAATTTTTTATCTCATTGAAAATCCTCTCTTGAAGTTGAACGTATATATTCATAAAGAATAGGATGTAACCTATGAATTAATAAGGCTATCACCATTAACTCATAGCATAAAGTCCTCATTTTTTTCTTTATTATTCCTTATTTATTAACAAATGTTCATTAATTTTTGTTTGATTGAACATCCCACAAATCCAATAACTTCTCTGAGGGAATACCCCAAAATGAACAATGCAATATGGATCAGAAAATATGGCAACAAAAAGCTGTTTTTGATTTTCTTATTGATTTTCTTAGTCTGTTACTATCTATTCTTTATACTCGTTTTCATTTTAGTTTCAAATTCATCTCTGAGTAAAAACACCGTATCAATCTTTTCTAACCATATAAATTTTGTATTTCCGCACCAATCTGGCATTGCAGAACGAGTGGTTATATCGACAAGGCGAGATCCAATCTTGAACTGGAGCAACATTGTTAAGAAGATAAAGTCTCTTGCATTGGTTGAGAACAAGGTTAACATGGACAAGAAGCTACATGGTAAAGAAAATAGGTCGACTAGAGAGAGACCCCATGAAGAGAAGTCATCCAAGGCATGTGATGTTCAATACATATTTTTTCGTGATCTTCCAATCAAAATTAGTGATGATAATCTTCAAAATTGCCCAAGAATAATTAAATGGCTTTATATGTGTAAGGCTGTTTTGAATAAATCGGGTTATAGGTTGGAAATCGCCTTTTGAAATGCATTTTTTCTTGAATTGCCATCAACATTAGTGGTCAGTGGTGCAAAAGGTTGAAACCAAGTTTTTCTTTTGGGGCTATAACTGACGATAGAATTTAAGCTTTTCTGTACCATTTTAAGATGCAAAAGATTTGGATCCATTTCTGGGGAAGGTAATCGAATTTGGGATCTTTGCATGTAATCAAGAGTTCAATCCTGAAAGACTGGATACGATCTTGATATATCTCTGCGAGGGTCTGGTGAAATAATTGAAAACTCTTGTCCAAATCTTTTGGAGAAAGTTTCTTTTTGAAGTTTCTTGTTTTTGAAATATGCTCTCAACCATGTCGTGCATGGAATATTTGCTTTGTTAGTTCTTTTACGGTCAGGAAATAGAGAATGTGGTGGATAGGGGCTTCTGGCAATTCCAATGTGCCTTTCAAGGCTGCTTCTTTCTTTGCCATGGAAATCCTGAGGTTCTAAAGTGCCAAATTTTTATACTTACTGGATCATATTTATCTCAGCAATTGATCCTTTCAAGGGGAAAAAAGTTCTCTAGAGAAAGATGTTGAGATCCAATAGCCAAATTGGGGAAACGGGTTTGGACTTTTTCAATTTCAATTTCACGACTTAAGTTAGTATTGTTTTGCTTCCTCGAAGAAAGGGTCAGTATTGTTTTGTTATAATTACAAATGTTATTGATGTGCTCAGTGTGTTAAGACTTAAGAGATTGGTTTATTATGTGAAAACACACATTAATGCTTATTTAATAACTTTCTAAGCAAACCAAGTTTGCCTCTCGAAAAATTTATTGTAGTCACACTAATTTGTTTCTTACTCAAGAAACTAGCACAACTTGCACGTGCTACACTCTGCAAATATGCTATTGGAATACGAGTTTTTCAATTGGAATAATTAATTTTTATATTCATTTTAATTTTGTAAAAATAACATTATCCTTTTTTGCCCTTTTTCTTTTTTTAATCGCATTATGTATCTTTATTTAACTCAAATAATTTCAGTATATTAATTGAATAGTTTTGTCATAATACACTACCCTTAATCGATAACATCTTAACAAAAATTCATATTTTTATTAATTATATTAACTATATCGTGCATTTCCGTAGTGAATATTTATTTGTATGTGGTCGCTATTTGTGGTTGGAAAAATTCACAGCTACTAAATAACTAAGTGGGAGTTATTAATGTAACAAAATTCGTGGAGAACGATAATCCTTAACTTGACCAGGTGGTTCGTGATCAACCCGAGAAAGGACGGACTGGCATTAGACCCAATGCCAGGGGAGTTCGGATCGAAATTCTTGACTTTCATGGTAAAATGCATGTTGAAAATTTTCCTAATTGGAAAGCTATAGCTTGGAGAACTACTCTAAATGAAACCCATGATTGAGGATCAAAAAGTCTTGTCTGTAAAGATGAAAATAGAGGATAGTGCCCTTCAATGTTGAAAAAGATTGGAGGAACAACGTGTGAGGCGGGGCAAATAGAAAATTCAAACATGGGAACAAATAAAATTAAAATTAAGAAAATAATTTCGACCAACAGAGTATATGATGAATTCACATGAGATGTTTCATAGACTTTGATAGCGTGATACGAGTATGGAGGAATAAGTTATAAATTTTTATATTTTTTTATTCGTGTTGGATTTAGATCTACCCGATATATTGATAAACTACATATATTAAATCAATTCAACCATTTTTATTTATAGGATGAACATTTCGCAATTTCCTTTCTTACTCTAGAGTTAACTAAGACATCTTTCAAAAATGCCAATAAAAATTCAAAATCAATTCCGAGATGGGATCCAGAGCAAAAGGTTAGTTTGAAATGGAGGTCATGAGTGTTTATTATTTAGCTTTAATTGAAACGAAATCAATAGGATTATACCTCTGTTTTCATGAAAAATTGGTTTGATTTTATAAATTTAATATAATCTCAATCTAGTTTTTATTTTGATTTATTAAAATTGAACCAAACCAAACCTAAAATTGAAATTGTTGAAATTTTTGCTTGGCTGAAAATCAAACCGAAATAAGAAATTTTATATTAAATAATTCATAAAATTATTGTAAAAATTAATAAAATTTTGAATTTAAAAATAAACCAAATTAACTTATTTCAATTTGATTTCAATCATAATTTGGTTCAGAAGTTTGGAAAATTAAATAAAAACTAAAATTTCAAACCGAAAAACCAATGAGACGTTGGTTGGAGTTGGAAGTGGTAAACATTAGCATGGGAGAAGAGAAAGAAATTTAAAATTTAATCATGTGAAAGAAACTAGTTAAACATTTTCATAAAAAATGAAAAGTAATTGTTTCCATTTTTATCTGTTTGTTAAGATTAATAATGAAACTTACCGTTTATGAGCCAAGTAGATGCAAAGTTAAGGTTACAAGGAAAAGTGAAACTTCTCCAAACTTTAGCAAGATTAAGTGATATTTTCTCTAGGGCAATAATGACATTTTAAATACCAGTTATATTTAACTAACAGTTCATAGGAAAAAGTAATAAAAAATAGCATTGTGTGTAAAGTGAAAATTATTGCAAACATTAAGGTGGTTTTGTGAGATTAACCCTATTTCAAAACGTGTCACCAGAATCAGCCAATTCAGGAACAAGGAAAATAGAACCATACTTCTTCCAGTGTGGTAAGCTCATAAGTACTTCTTGGTAAAGTTTACGGGTATACACCTCCCACTGCATAACTGCAGAAGAAAATCTAGCCCAGTCAAAGGAGGATTGCTGCTTCCCCGAATTAAGATCATTCATAAATGTTTCTGCTTGTAGATGATCTTTCAGAACTACCCTTTTTAAGCAATTAATTTTCTCCTTTTCTTCTCCGGAAAGCAGTTTCAGTTTGGCCGACACCTCTTCCACTTCAGTTCCTTTCAGTTTTGAACCATTCCAACAGTAAAATTGCACCACCTGATAATTAAATGAAAGAAACATAAAACTCATTAGGGCACATCTAGAAGATATATGGAATGATCGATAAATCAGCTGTAGGAAGAACCAGTAGGAGATATCTTCTTAATAAAGTCCAAACGAAATACTTCATATTTACAACTATTGCCTAAAACAAGTGCACTAAAAAACACAAGTGGAGAGTAGACCATTTAGGATATCTCAAGCTTCAGTGCAATGAGTTATAAGCTCCTACATAAAAGTTATAAGCTCCTACATAAAATCGTAAGACAGTCATTGACTCTGAGAACTAATCTAGTCAAGGATTCACGATTGAACCAAAGATCATATTTGTGGGACACAAAAAATGAAATTTCAGTACTAGCTTAGTGGTGGTTGAGCAATTCATAAGAATCTGAAGGTGATATTCTTGAGTGGTTGAGCAATAATTATGATTTCAAATGATATCCCAGAAGATATCTCCCAAAATTTTGTTCCATTAGAGTTGCTGTAAAGATCACAATGCCAAATCTAATTAGGCTAGGAAATATGAGCACACTGAATTCAGTTTTTGATTGAAGTCCTTTTAACAGCTGAAGGCTTAGACCATGAAGAACCTCAATCCACCATACAGCCAATGTCGATGGTAAAATACGCCGACCCATCTTATCTTACATGACAGGGAACAGCAAGATAACTAATTATCAATGACTAGATAGGTTGACAGGGAGTTAGGGCAGCCATGTCACGTTAAATTCAACTTCAAGTTTAGCATTAGGCAACCAGTACCCCAAAAAGTGAAAAGTCTGAGTAAACTTCAAATAGAATGGCATAAAAACTTCAGAGTAGGCCAAATTCCATTTTAACTCAAAAGAGAGGGAAGAATAACAAGAAGAATTGTTAAGGACTTATTCACTTCACGTGTAAACATGGAAACCATTTCAAATAATTTCTGCTTGCTCTGTTGATTTACCAATAGAATATTTGTAAACAGACCAAGGCAAAAGTAACAAGGGAAAGGTACCTGAAGGACATGCAAAGCATTGATAAATTTCATCTCAAACAACTCATCACCCCTTGCCAATTGTAATGGTTCCATTAGTGATTCTAACAGCTTGTTTGGTGAATTTACAGCTGAATGACAAATCTGCTCAGAAGAAGAATAAAGATCCAGTCCAAGAACATATAATTTTGCACAGCGTATGTCAAATCCTGACTGGAATTTTGAAGCTTCATCAGGAGGAAACCAGTACATGGAGTTGGATGCCGGCGTAGGTAAATATGAGCCAAACTTATGATCCAAATTATCCAATGAACCTTGAGAGAGAAATGAAATCAGTTTTGCATCTTCATCATAAGATGCATCCCGACTGAACCATAATGTAAGTGTAATACGTTCACCTTCAGTAATCTGGTTGAATAATGTAAACATTAAGAACAAATTTCAGAAAAAGCTTACAGATTTAGGATATTGTTTCTATGAACCAAAAAAATACATTTAAAACTATATATGTTCCATGCACAATTATACCACAGACTTTTATTCACCACTCTTATGCCCATGCCAAAAAACAAGGTACTCTGTCCCTAAGCAAGAGATATTCCCTTTCAAATCAGCAACATCTTCATGCAGAACAAAAATGATACTCATATATAATTTTCAATGTTTTGCTCACCCATTAAGTGATAGAAAGTAGTATTCATGATTTTAGATTACACAATGAACCATGGGGACATATATTTTGAAGAGGACCAGTTACCATCCGGATTTCTGGTCTTCCTTTAAGCTTAAACAAGCAGTTGCATGCCTATATCATCTAAGGTTTATATACAGACAAGGAAAGACATAATGCAGAAGGTTGAAATGTGAGCAGAGTTATATGTGGAGTCCTTTTATCCGAAAATAGAAAAAATCGGTCCTACCAACTAATCCAAACTGATTACAACATATAAAATAGCAAAGAAAATGAAATGAACAAATGAGCAATAGGAACAAAAAACAATCAGGCAATAGCATCATAAACTTATTCTTACATAAACTTCAAGAAAATCGAAGCAATAATATCTAAGGACAAGATGTAATTTGATCCTTTAGATCTCAAAGAATTAGACAAAACCAGAGGATTTTCTGCAATGTAGGTATAACACAAATAAAACAAACAGGACAGTTACAAAAGAGAAACAACATAGATTAAGAAGATGACAGAAAACAGATGTTTCAGATATACCTCATCAACGGAATGAATATTTTTGTCATCGGCTGTGTACATCACAACATCCTAAAAAAAATATAATTGTTGTCAGTGGAATAAAGTAAGAATATCACAAAAAAGATCAATAACTAACTAGTCTTTATTTAACACTTACATTCTAAGTGTTTTCAAGTACAATCTATGAATCAGAACTTCCTTCACAATATTCAAAAAGGGTAACAGAATTCTAACAACATCATATAAATTGAATAATTGTCTTTCCATTTGCTAGATCTTGGACTGAAAGGTTACTGTTTGTACTACTATATGTAGGAGGAAATAAAACTGCAAAAAGAACTTACACCAGCCATAGGAACAATGGTTGAGGGTTCACCATCCTGAAAGTAAAATAGTCCTCCTTTGAAATCCTCACCATAATTATTCAAGTAACAGACTGCCTTCACCCCAAAACATGAAAACGGTAAGTTTAATTGATAAACAGCAGAGGCACCAACTGATAAAACTATAAGAAAAATGGTTTCCAGTTCTCTGAGTCTTATTGGACATAGTAGGATTTCCAGAACAAATACTAGATAGTCGGACCCTATATCTCCCACAAGGGAATGTAATTGGTCCAGTTGCATGATTGAACTCCAACAGTGCAGTGCAAATAATTAATGACCAAAAGAAGAAAAGAGAGAAGAAAAGGAACCACTAGAATACAGGTTTGGCATCAGCCACCCAACAAATGCTCAAGCAATCTATTGAAAGATGCTTTAAGCTGATTATGAATAAAGTAATCATCAAACTTATTCATGGATACCACAAGAAAAATTAGACTTATTAATAAGAAAACAGAACCAAGAAGAGTTATTTTATAGCAACCTGTGCCACACAAGCAAATCATTCAGCCACCTACTGAGGGCTGAATGATCCTTAATTAAATTAAATTAAACAAGAAAAGTCCAGGATATTTAATTAAGTCATTATGATCCTTTCAATAATTTTTTAGGAAATATTCAGATACCATAGATTAACAAGCACTAAACTGATGTTTCAATACTACCAAAAAATGACAGATAGAAGCGGTCCGGTTACGGTGCTGACTCCCATTTTTTCCGCACATGCGGATGAGTTTTACACCGTTAGATTGGATAATATTTGTTGTCTTTTGATCCAACGGTTAGGAAGCATGAGGGGTATTTTGGGTAAGCAAAATTATGGGAGAAAAAAGAGAAAAGTTTGAAACGATTTGAAATCTACTTTTTCACCTACTTTCTGACACATACTTTTTTCACCCACTTTCTTCAACCAATTCTACCGAATTCTCTCTTTTTTTTCTCTCTCTTCTTTCTGTCTTCTGTATTCTCTCCACTACTGCTCTGAAAGTCTTCAAATATTAAAGAACAAAATGATTCATTCTCTTCAAGATCGTCATTTTGTGTTAAACTGCTTCGACTGAACCTTCAAGTTTTCTTTTCGAGCTTAAAAATTATTTTTTTCGATTTACTAATAGTCAAAATGAAGTTAGATATTATGAGTTTTTGTTAGACTGTTGGTGACTTCTATGCTATAGAAATCTTCACTAAAAATAGATTTATGGTATGCTTGCGGAAGAAGGAAAATGATGTGTTAATTTTTTTGGTTTGAAGAATAATTTCGGCAGTGGAACACTCTTATGACTACAAAGAATGATTTTGATGGTAGAGAATTTGGTCAGATATTATCTTAAGAGTGAACAGATTGATTCTCAGTTAAGTGAATAATTATTCACTTAAGAGTGAATAATTATTCACTTGACATATCAGTGAATAGATCTACTATATCAAATAATTATTCATAAAAATCGAATGGATATTTACGTAAAACTAAAAAATATCTCGATTTTTGTCATATGTTATCTTAAGAGTGAATAGTTATTTTTTGCTAAGCGAATAATTATTCACTTAATTCTGATTTGGTCAGATGTTATATTTAGATTGAACAGTTATTCTCCGCCAAGTGAATAATTATTCACTTGACATAGATCTACTATATCAAATAATTATTCATAAAAATCTGGATGGATATATACGTAAAACTAAATATATCTGATTTGGTCAGATATTATCTTAAGAGTGAATAGTTATTTTTTACTAAGCGAATAATTATTCACTTAATTATTATTTGGTCAGATGTTATTTTCAGAGTGAACAGTTATTCTCCGCTAAGTGAATAATTATTCACTTAAGAGTGAATAATTAAGTGAATAGTTATTGCTGGTTATTAGTTAGTTAGTTACGATTCAATGTACAAAAATATTTACTATACATAAACTTTGACTGTAAATGGCTATGTTTTTATTTTAACTTTATGATGAATAAATATTCACCAAATAGAATATCGTTTACATGGCTAAGGTAACATCGACGTAGTTATTCGATTCAGACACTCCATTTCGCATTCTTTTGAACAAGGCTTTCTCTTTTGCCGCAACTGCTCTTGGATACTACTGAGCCTTTTCCGCGATCTATTTGGGTTATTTCTGGATTTGATGGCATTGCCAAGCACACGGCCGTCCTCGTATCTTAGTTTATGTTGTGGATCTAACATGTCAACAAAGAATAAAATTATTATTCACTCCGACAAACGGAAATTAAAAAATCATAGAGTGAATAATTATTCTCTCTACAGTTCGAAACGTAAAGAATACAAGAACGAGTAATTATTCACTCTTACAAGTGGAAATGTAAAGAATTATGGAGTGACTAATTATTCACATCAATCACTTCAAACGAATAATTATTCGCTCTTACGATCAGATACGGAGGAGAATCCAAGAGGGAATAATTATTCACTCTTTCAGTCGGTACGGAGGAGAATCCAAGAGGGAATAATTATTCACTCTTTCAGTCGGTAATGAAGAGAATCTAAGAGCGAATAATTATTCACTCTTTCAGTCGGTACTGAAGAGAATCCAAGAGGGAATAATTATTCACTCTTTCAGTCGGTACTGAAGAGAATCCAAGAGCGAATAATTATTCACTCTTTCGATCAGATCGAAGAGAATCCAAGAGCGAATAATTATTCACTCTTTCGATCAGATCTTGAAGAGAATCCAAGAGAGAATAATTATTCACTCTAACAGTCGGAACTGAAGAGAATTCAAGAGGGAATAATTATTCACTCTTACGATCAGATCTTGAAAAAGAATCCAAGAGGGAATAATTATTCACACTTACGATTTCAGATCGAAGAGAATCCAAGAGGAATAATTATTCACTCTTACGATTCAGATCTTGAAGAGAATCAAGAGGGAATAATTATTCACTCTTTCGATCAGATCTTGAAGAGAATCCAAGAGCGAATAATTATTCACTCTTTCGATCAGATCTTGAAGAGAATCCAAGAGCGAATAATTATTCACTCTTTCGACTCGAATCGAAGAGAATCCAAGAGGGAATAATTATTCACTCTTACAGTCGGTACTGAAGAGAATCCAAGAGGGAATAATTATTCACTCTTACAGTCGGTACTGAAGAGAATCCAAGAGGGAATAATTATTCACTCTTTCGACGTCAGATCTTGAAGAGAATCCAAGAAAGCGAATAATTATTCACTCTTTTCAGTCGAATCGAAGAGAATCCAAGAGGAATAATTATTCACTCTACAGATCAGATCTTGAAGAGAATCCAAGAGGAATAATTATTCACTCTTACGATCAGATCTTGAAGAGAATCCAAGAGGGAATAATTATTCACTCTTACAGTCGGTACTGAAGAGAATCCAAGAGGGAATAATTATTCACACTTACAGTCGGTACTGAAGAGAATCCAAGAGGGAATAATTATTCACTCTTTCAGTCGGTACTGAAGAGAATCCAAAAGGGAATAATTATTCACTCTTTCAGTCGGTGTAGAATTCATGAGCCTCCTCTACTGTCTGGAAAACATGCACCAAATAATTATTCCTTTGCATGTGAACGAGTATACATCATGTAAGAATGAATAATTATTCAGCAGTATTTGCTTTACTGGATGGGAAGAGGGAGAGCCAGTTGATGTTCAACGATCGATTCTCTAGTGATCTCATTCCCAAGTACGTTGTGATTCGATCGAAGCATCATTCGTTTTCTTCTTTTTGGCCATGCAAAGGAAAATAAGAAAACATAACCAACTTATTTAATGCATCCAAGAAAACAAAGAAAATACCATGCATCGAATCCATCCGAAATGCAGGGATTTCTTGCCAAGATAAGCGTTCTTGGCTTTAAGAGAGAAAAATAACACTTTGGAGAAAGATGAAAATGGAAGAATGGCAGCTTTAGAATGGAAGATTATTTAATGCATCCAAGAAACCGAATCCATTCCAAATGCAAGATTTCTTGAAGCATACGTAGCGTTCTTGGTTTTAAGAGAGAGAAATAACACCTGGGAGAAAGATGAAAATGGAAGAATGGCAGCCCTAGAATGGAAGAGATGGGATATTTAGGCGAGAGTTGGTAGAAACAGTGACATGACATTTGTCCTTCTTGATCTGATAGTTTTAGGCGGGACTTGAAAAAATAAATTTGGCTCCAAAATACCCCTCGATCTCTCACGTGCATCGGATCAAAAATTTCTGATCTAATGACTGTGGAGGGCAGCCCGCACATGCTGAAAAAAGGTATGCCCAGCATATTAACTTCTCCGAGATAGAAGCAAGAGCAGTCACAACAAGGGAATGATGGACCGAAGCAGATCCACCTAACATATATACTCATGTTTTTCACATATCTTCTTTTGGTTTTAGGTGAATTTCCAAATTCTAAGCATACAAAATTTAAAGATCTGAGAAATGAAAAGCTTTGCAGTTAGCCCAAAGGTTAATCAGCGAGGGGCAACTATTCTGAGGGTTTTCATGTTTAGCAACTCATATTTTCACTAACAAGCAAGAGCTAGAAGATTTGTAGTAGAAACTACACATGCCTCAGAAAATATCCAGATGAGTTTTGACATGTACATTATTGTTGTGCTGTCACATAGTTTTAGCACCATTTCAGAGTTTAATTAACCAGACCTTTATAATTATATTGAAAAATGAAGAACAGAGACTGCATTTGTGGCAGAGGCTCAACTTAACAATCCTGCAGAAGAATTTTAGTGGGTCATTAGTTGTTGCCACTATGCCATGTTTAATGAGATCAACTTAAACTTAGAAAGTCAAAATTCTAGAGCATCATTAGTACACTGTTGCCGTTCCCTCCTTCTTATGCTTTATCCCTTAACCAAATATCTTTCTAAATATTTTTACTTTTCCATCAGCAGCAATGTAACAGGATTCATGGTTTTTTCAGAAGATTCACAAACTGTCTTCACATTCCCTCTCTAAGTCTGATCTCCCTTGTTCCCCAGCCTTCTAATCTTCTAAGATTACTTAGGATGTATTTGGAATTTTTTTAAAGAATTTTGTTTTGAGAATGAAAAAAGTGAATTGGTTTGTGAGTAGAGATGTGGACCTAGGATGAAAAAAGAAGGAAAAGTGCCTCGTTTTGCATTTTCAGAATCAATCCAAATACACCCTTACCATGCCATAGTGGCTGAGCAGATTTCAAATCATTTGCCATGTAATGTTGCCACAAACATCTACATACCAATTTCTTATCTGTCCCTTTCAAAAGGAGAAATCCCCTATTTTCGAGTTCACTTCAAAGAAAGTCCTACTTGGTCGTTGAAGCCTTCAGGCCAAAGAGGGAGATAGAGATTCTATTTTAGACAGAAGGTAGCATCATTATGCATTCTTATTCTTATGCTAAAAGCTAGCCTCGGCACTACCATACCTTAGTGTACACCAGTGCATCTATATATTATTACACAGTTTGGGTTCATACAGTTCTATGGATGGTTATATGTACATATACCCCTTTGTTCATACACCATATGGTGACATAGACAAGTATAAACACAAAGGCACATGCATGCAGAGTGGAAATTTAAGGGGGGTAGAAAAGAGAATCAGTAAGGCGCTGTGTACTGCTGAAAATATCAAGGTTGTTCTAGCATATAAAATACAGGATCTCTTGTATCATAGACAGTAAGCCTTCTTCTGGTGTCAAACTCATCATTATAATATACATATTAACGTCCATATACTTCATACTTTTCCAATTTTTTTATATTAATTCTTATGGATAGAGGAATCTTAATCTTTCTTGTTTAAGCAATGGCTTAGAAAGCCTAGAAAAGTGAAAACTGATTACTAAAAAATATACATGATCATTTTGATACTAATAACAACTAGTCAAAAGCAATTATTATAAAAGTTCAAACTCCTCATTTTCTTCCTTCCTGTATCTGATTTGAAAGATGCTTCTCAGAGATTGGGCACAGAACAACTTAGAGAAGATCAACAATTACCAGAAATCTCCAAAAGCACCCACAATGTCTAATTGCAGAAGGGACTAAGGAAGCAGGAACTCAATAGAATTGATGAAATTTCACTGAAGAAATAGAAACAGGAAAGCAAAAAACATAGAATATCAAAACATACCCACAGCAAAATCCCGTTGCTTGAGATAAGGTCTGTTATCATCAGCATGCCATCCAATACTCGCTCCATTGGTCCAACTGATCCATTTCCAAAATGGTTTAAGAACATGAGCAACATGTTTATAAATATTTATCTGATGCTGTAGAAAATGAATTAAAGTTAGATAGGCTATGTTTTCTTTAAGGTCAAGTTTGACACAATGCAAAATAAAAAGTGAAAGCAAACAGAAAATAACTATTGAGGACGGATAACAGGAAGAAAGTTCAAACTACTACATGAAAAATCTCTTTTCTGATACAGAAACACAAACAATTGTTAAAAGAATTCTTTAGTAGCTCTGTTTGCAACTGATTCCAGGATAGCATGACAAGTTTACTCTCTAAAATTCAACAAAACTACAGCTGATTACGGGAGAATAAAAGTCTCAGAAATATAGCTAGTTCTCAATGAATGCAGTTTACTGTACAAATACATCTGCTTGAAACCTTTCTCTACATCTATGTAGTTTTTCTAATGATTGTCAAGATAAATAGAGATTATATATGATAGGTCTCTACAGATTTATTCAACTAAGCCCTCTATACCACATCAGTTCTGATTTCCTTTCCTGAACCAAACTAAAATACTCAATTCGGAGTAGAGCAGATAAATGGGCATATTCATTATACTTTATACATACATCATGAGATTATTTTAAAACCAACTTTAATTATGTATCACAGATATTGTCTTAAAATCTAAAATGTTTTATTGGAAGTCATGTAAAAGTTCTTGTCCATTTCCCGTTTGAGCACCAATTTGTCATATGTAGACAAATATACGGACTTACAAATGCAAATATATATGCTGCTATTACTTTCAGCATTCTTATACTACCCAAGTGAAGAAAGTTTTGATTTTTGAGATTTGTTATAGTTTTCTACTAATATTTTCCATGACATTCCCACAATTACCTAAGGACCCAAGCACCCTTTTAAGATTAATATTAACGAAGTACTATATTTTATAAGCCTACATGGAAAGGTAGAGGGGAGAAAGAGAGAGAGGAGAGAATTAAAAGCCTACCTTATGAGTCCAGTGAATTCAATAACTAATTCAAAATCGCAACCAAAGTACTCTTCCACCTTCTCCCTCAGCCTTTCTACATTTCACAGAGAACCCATATGTTGAAACACGAAACTGAACTTGCGGGGGAGGAAAAAAAAGTGACAATTAAGATAAAGGGAGTCACCGGAATAAATAAAAACAGTGAAGATAAAAAATACCTCTAATGGGAACAAGAGGCATGATCAAGTGGAAACAATTGGTGGCAATTAAATGAGAAAGAGTGGTAGAGAACACATTTGGTCTGTACCCAATTGTGCAACAGCTCTTGTGTATAAATTCCAACTCCTGCAAATACCCACTGTTGTATAAATTTGTCTTCATACAGAGAACTCACTGTACCCTATGTGGGTGTACATAGGGAAGGAGAGGAAAGGGTACCTTGCAGACATCTGGAGAAAGGAAGTTGTGAAGGATGAGACGCGGGTGCTCCGTTTGGACCGTTTCCGCCATTGACAACTCTCTGAAGCTTTCAACTGCTTCAGCGGTTGCCGATTGAGACGGAACCGTTCTCAAGTTGGGGAAAAATGAAAACCAAGAAAAGGGCCCTCTGAGCCCATCTTGGCTTCTGGACAGACGAGGCACCAGTAATGATAACCGTGCCTGAAGCCCGATGCTAATAAGGAGATTTATAAGAGGTCCGCCTCTTTAAAAAGACCAAAAGAAAAAATAATGAGGCCCACCAAATTGCAAACGGAAAACATCCTATGTTTTTTTTAAAAATTTTTTTGGCTGAATTAAAGAAACATCCTTTTGTTAGCTATTTAATTGAAGACATATCCTTTTGTCATCAAAACTTAATATTCACAGTTTAAGATAGTGTAATATATTTTACATTATTATTCATAATTTTGTAGTTTGTAGAGTGTGTGAACGGGAATTTAACCTTCAAATTAAATTACTGAAGATATTTTAATTAAGATTTTATAAAGAGAGGAGATGACGTAAAGAGGAAGGATTAAACTTTTTACAAAATTAATGAAAATGAATTGTACAAAAATAATTTTAAGTACTATAAATAATTATTATTATTATTTATAGTGAGCAAAATATTTGCAATATTCATTTTTATTTGTTGCAACAAATAACGATAATCTATGAGTGTAAATTTTAACATTTTTATTCTTTTTTGGATATGTTGCAAGTTATTTTTTGAAAAAGAAGAATTTTTTTGTGATTTGATTGATTCATTTCAATCATCTGATTTTTTTCTCAATAAGAAACTTATCCATTGATATAATAATAGTCTAAGCTATTACAATCAAAACAATTCTCAAACCCTTATCCAATGAAAGTAGTTGAAGAATTGGGATAACATGATATAAAAGTTACACAATAGTTGAATAACTACAGTAACATATAATAACCCATACCTCAGAAATTTAAGGTAGGTCGAGAGTACAAATACTATAATTAATACTAAGATAAAAAACACATAATAAACTTTTTCATAACACACTTCTCAAAGATCTTTGATAACAGTGGTGAGAAAAATTCAACTCCAACATCTTTCTTGAAAGTCAGCAACTGAAAAAGATCATGGACGTATCAACGATCTTAATAACTGCTTGGGAGAGAAGTTAAAATTTGAGCGAGGGCCCAGATCAGGTCCGGGTTGAACAATTTCTCTAAAAAAATTTGAAAAAATGACTATATCTAAAAAGATCAGAAAATAATCTCGCATATGAGTCTTGAATCTTGAAAAAATATATCTTAAAAAAGATTTATGATGGTTTGTGATAAAAGAGAGAGCGGGAAAACACAAAATATATGAATGACCGGCTAAGATCCGACAAAAATCTGACCAAAAGCCAAAGCTTTTGGCCAGATCTGACCAGCAAAACTGTTTGAAGGAAGGGAGAGGAGGAGGAATCAAGTTTTTAGAAAGAAGGACAGAATTAGTTGTCTGATTTCAATCATCTTATTTAATCTATTAATTAAAGGATAAAATTTAAACCAAGTACAAGAATTTCATTATGACTTTCTTTCAGGAAAAAAAAAAGAATTTCATCTGAACTTTTTCTGCTTTTTCTCTTTCTTCATCTAGTTTGAAAATAGAAAAGGAAAGTAATTTGGAAACCCAAAATCCCAATATAAATGAGAAAAAGGCAATCAGGCCCCTATCCACCGACCCAACCCAAATCTCTTGGCCCAGTTTAAAACAAGCCCTCGCCATACTCAGCCTCTTCTTCTTCATTTCCTCCTCCTGGATCTTCCTTAACCGCTAAGTAGATCTTTTTTTCCAAGAATTTGAATACATAATCACGTTTTTTGGAGCCACAGAGAAGAAGGCTATCAAATATAACAACATTGTCAAATCAATATCTAAAGTTGCCCCAATTCTTCATAGAAAAGAACCGTACCGAAAGCCTTCAGGTTCCGCTTTCCAAAACCGCTCTTCTTCTTGTATCCGCTTTCCTCTGTGAGTTAAAAGTGTTGATTTTGAAATATTTTCTTCTGGGTTTTGTTCAATTTTGGAAGTTTCTTCGAGAATCATTGGAAGGATTTCCTGTTGTTTGATTACTACTTTAGCTGAGATACCTGTGCTTCATATACATCTTTTCTGTTTCGATAGATTTTGTTGGGCTGTAAAAAAAAGCTGTTGTTGTTGCTGATTGTTTATGTGGTTCTGTGCCGTTGAAAGATAGAAGATGGTTGACTTTGATAGTAAAAAAATCCGAAATATATGCATTCTTGCTCATGTAGATCATGGCAAAACTACCCTAGCAGATCACCTTATTGCTTCTTATGGTGGTGGGGTGCTTCACCCGAAGCAAGCAGGGAAACTTAGGTATATGGATTATTTAGATGAGGAACAGAGGCGGGCAATAACCATGAAAAGCTCGTCTATTGCTCTTCAGTACAAAGACTATTCTATAAACCTTATAGATTCTCCTGGTCATATGGATTTTTGCAGTGAGGTATCAACTGCAGCTAGGTTGAGTGATGGGGCATTGATATTGGTGGATGCCGTTGAGGGAGTTCATATTCAGACCCATGCAGTTTTGCGGCAAGCTTGGATTGAAAAGCTCACACCGTGCTTGGTTTTGAATAAGATTGATAGATTAATATGTGAGTTGAGGTTAAGTCCTATGGAGGCTTATAATAGGTTGCAGAGAATTGTTCATGAAGTGAATGGAATAGTGAGTACATTTAAGTCTGAAAAGTATTTGTCAGATGTTGATTCACTACTTTCTACTCCTGCTGGTGATTTAGATGATGCTAATTATGAGTTTTTAGAGGATGATGAGGAGGACGCTTTTCAACCACAGAAAGGGAATGTTGTCTTTGGTTGTGCACTGGATGGGTGGGGATTCAGCATTCCAAAATTCGCTAAGCTTTATGCTAACAAAATTGGGGCAAGCTCAGTTAACTTGCAGAAAGCACTATGGGGCCCATATTATTTGAACAAGGAAAAGAAGATTCAGAAAAAGGGAATTAATGCTGGACCAAAGGTGAGGCCTATGTTTGTGCAGTTTGTGCTGGAGACACTCTGGCAAGTTTACCAGGCTGCTCTGGATGAAGATGGTGATAGAGGAATCCTTGAGAAAGTTATCAAGTCGTTCAATTTGTCAATACCTCCCCGCGAACTCCAGAACAAGGACCCAAAAGCTGTACTTCAAGCTGTCATAAGCCGGTGGCTTCCAATGTCAGATGCAATATTGTCAATGGTGGTTAAGCATATTCCTGATCCTATTGCTGCTCAGTCTTTTAGGATATCCCGCTTGCTTCCCAAACGAGAATTCCTGAACAATTCAGGGGACGCTGATGTACTTGCTGAGGCAGAGCATGTGAGAAAATCTGTTGAAGCTTGTGATTGCAGCACTGATGCACCATTTGTTGCTTTTGTGTCTAAGATGTTTGCTGTACCATCAAAAATGCTTCCTAGAGGAGAGCGGCTTTGTAACTCCAATGATGATATTGGTGAATCAGAAGAATGCTTTCTTGCATTTGCTAGGGTCTTTAGCGGAGTTCTAAACTCAGGACAAAGAGTTTTTGTGCTTTCAGCATTATATGATCCATCAAAACCAGAATTAATGCAGAAGCATGTCCAGGAAGCGCAGCTGCAGTCTTTGTATCTTATGATGGGTCAAGGGTTGAGACCTGTTACCTCTGCAAAGGCAGGAAATGTTGTTGCTATTAGAGGTCTTGGCCAGAATATATTAAAAAGTGCAACTCTTTCATCAACAAAAAACTGTTGGCCTTTCTCCAGTATGGTTTTCCAAGTATCTCCTACTTTAAAAGTTGCCATTGAGCCTTCTGACCCTGCTGATATGGGCGCACTCATGAAAGGACTACGGCTTTTAAACCGTGCAGACCCATTTGTTGAGGTCACTGTTTCTGCTAGTGGGGAACATGTTCTTGCTGCTGCCGGTGAGGTTCATCTTGAAAGATGCATCAAGGATTTGAAAGAAAGATTTGCAAAAATAAGCTTGGAAGTATCTCCTCCCCTTGTATCTTATAGAGAAACAATTGAAGGTGAGACAAGTAATCCATTAGAAAATCTGAAGTTGCTGAGCAGTGGCACTGAATATATTGAGAAAGTTTTGCCTAACGGAAGGTGTCATGTGAGAGTACAGGTGATGAAGCTTCCAATAGCTCTAACAAAGCTCTTGGATGAAAATTCTGATCTTCTTGGCGATATTATAGGGGGTAAATCAGGTGAGGCTTGCAAAAGCTTGGAAAGATTGAGAGGTACCATTGTGGAAGATGATGATCCTATCGAAGCATTAAAGAAGCGAATGATGAATGCTGTGGAGAGTGAATATTCATTTGGAAACTCAGAGACAGACAGAGAACGAGCTGATAAATGTAGAAAATTGTGGCAAAAGTTCTTTAGGAGGATGTGGGCTTTGGGTCCTAGACAGGTGGGTCCAAATATTCTGCTTGCTCCAGATCCAAAAGGAAAGAGAGACAAAAGCTCTATTCTTGTCAGGGGATCTCCTTATGTGTCTGAAAGATTGGGATTCTTGGATGTCTCCAGCCAGAATGGTACATCAACTGATACCTTGTTTGATGGAGATGAAACCTTGATCAGGGAAGCAGAGAGTCTTGAAAGCAGTGTTCTCTCTGGATTTCAGTTAGCTACAGCAGCTGGTCCATTATGTGATGAACCAATGTGGGGTTTGGCATTTGTAATTGAGGCTTCCGTCTTCCCAGTTGTTGAACAAGCAAATGAAACAGATATTTCAGTTCAACAGGCAGAGCAGTATGGCATTTTCACAGGACAAGTTATGATGGCTGTCAAGGATGCTTGCAGAGCAGCTGTACTTCAAAGGAAACCAAGGCTTGTTGAAGCAATGTACTTTTGCGAGTTGAACACCCCAACTGAGCATTTAGGCTCCATGTATGCAGTTCTTGCTCGGCGACGGGCCAGAGTTGTCAAGGAAGAAATGCAGGAAGGTTCTCCGTTGTTTACTGTTCATTCTTATGTGCCTGTTGCTGAAAGCTTTGGATTTGCTGATGAGCTGAGGAGATGGACATCTGG
Source organism: Rauvolfia tetraphylla (assembly GCA_030512225.1). Classification (NCBI taxonomy): domain Eukaryota; kingdom Viridiplantae; phylum Streptophyta; class Magnoliopsida; order Gentianales; family Apocynaceae; genus Rauvolfia; species Rauvolfia tetraphylla. The sequence goes on from JAJQKT010000053.1 coordinate 3,641,857, forward strand.
TGCTTCAAGTGCTCTACTTGTACTGAGCCACTGGGAAGCACTTGAAGAGGACCCTTTCTTTGTTCCTAAAACAGAAGAGGAGATAGAAGAGTTTGGAGATGGTTCCAGTGTGCCACGTAATACTCCAAGGAAGCTTATTGATGCCGTGAGACGTCAAAAGGGTCTCCCAGTCGAGGAAAAGGTAGTTCAACATGCAACGAAACAAAGGACATTGGCTCGCAAGGTATAGAAGGTGCCGACAATGTATACTGCTCTACCTTATGTAACCATTGTAAGACATTACATCCCTACTTATATGGATGACAATGTGGAACTGTCAACTTCAGAATTTTTTCAATTAGAAGTAATTTTGACTGCTTAGTTTTCAATATTTATGATCACTAGAACCATCAGCACGAGGTTACACGAGTTACAATCTTGATAAGTTGGATTGTTAAAGTCCTATTCTTTTGTAATTTTTTTTTTCTCTCTTTCTTTGGTGCAAATAGATATTGAAATGTCTTTTTATCTATCTTTTATTTTTAAAATAAGTTTAGGATTATTGATGATTTTAATAAAGAAAAATATTTGGTAGGCTAAACAATTTAATTAACTGTTTAAATTCTAAAATCCTAATTAACCCTTAAGATTAACCATCTAAATTCTCAACTCTTTACTAATCTTTAGTTAACTGATTAAGAAGATCTGGTTCCATCATCTCTCTTTTTCCTAGTCCTCATCCATACTATAGCAAAGATTAGAATTGTACTTGAACTAAACCTTGTTCAGTTTTTGGAAGTGAAATAGCATGGCAATTGAATTTCTGAAATCTTTTCTATTTTTCTCCTTGTTGATAGGCCTAGTTGGCTTTTCTATAATATTGGCTCAATGAATGACATTTAATTCTATGAACAGAATTTTATCTAGAATGAAGTGTTAATTTTAAGGCAAAAGAACTTGATTGCCCTGAACTTTTGTGAGATTTTATTTTTCATCTTTTAATTTTAAAATGAAAAATTCTTAATCTTTTACTATAGAAACCGCCTTTCCGTTTCCGTCCAATTAACCTGTTATGACAGTGTGCGGTCACGTCCAATTGCCCCTGAGGTTGCTTATGGGGATCTATGCTCTTCCTTTCCAAATATTCACTCAATCTTTGCAATAATTGCTGCTACTACTGACACGTAAACCAAAAAGAGGTAAAAAGCGAAAGGGTCTGCAGAATCTGAGTTCTGAAGGATTACTGACCGAAGTTACTTTGCTGTTTGTAGTTTAGAATGGATTCTTTTATCCCTTTGCACCGCAATTTGGTTCCCATCGCGACTTGTTCTTCCTCTGTTAAGAGGGAATTCAACTTTCTTGAAAAGTAATTTAGAATTCAGTAGGGAAACAATTTGGGATTGTTGAGTTCGTTCAGCACATCATCTTGGACAATTTGCTGCCGGATAGGAATTTGGGATTCTTTATGAATTGAGGAAGTTCTGGAGCTAGAATTATTTGTGGGGTTTCTTCAGCTGAAACTAAAAGGTAATTGTTGATTCTATATGGTTCTTTTTAGCATATAATTGGTTGTTAATATACATCACACAAGTCTGTCGAGAATGAATTACTAAATTTTTTATAGTTTATACATTTCTTGGATCAATTTGGTAGTGTATCTGTATTGCAGGAAGGTAAATCATATAGGCATTGTAATTAATTTGATATTTGAGAAGACAAAGTTGTCCTACATATTTTGAAAATTACTTATGATGCGTCTCATCACCTATGAATATTAAAGAATGTGGAGGCTTTTGCTTAACTCCCTTGAAGTTAATTGCAGTTAAAATACACCTTTCCTCTAGTTGATTGTGTGTCGGACTTAATGTTGTTACATGAACTATAATGCCTTTTCAGTTTATAACCATAATAATTAGTCATTCATAAGGTAGTAGAGATATGTGGTGTTTAAACAACATTTTCCATTGACGCACTAGTGGAAATACTAATATGCAATCTGTTGGAACAGCTGGGAGGTAGATGTATATGTGATAAATCTTATGGAGGTCATAATTTACTTCAATGATATTGTTACAGGATCGCAATGCTCAAGATCTCTTGTTCTTGTTTTCTGGTGGAGTATGGGTGGCCTTTGTGCTTTATTTGTTCCAGCTTTCGTTTTGACATACATAGTACTGAGTAACAAAAACATCCATAAAGCTTTTAATGGACCTGTGATAGTCTAGATGGACTTGTCAATCTAATTCAAGGGCCCAGGTTATGGAAGAAGCAAATAGTTTTGAAAGTTGCGTCAGGTTTATTTTTTTTAAATTGGTCTATACAGTTTGGGATATTTGCTTTTTTACTTAAGCCATTTGTTCATTTGTTCATCACATTCTATGGTCTTGAAGTGTAAATTGCTATATATTTATAAATTATGAATGCATGCCATGCATGATTTTCCTTCCGAAGTTGTATTTGTCATGATATTTTCTAAAGGAGGGGCAAACCTGAGTTTAAACCTTGGTCATGCTAAGTTTAGATCAAGAATGTAGGCTTTTAATTTAATATAAACAAATTGCATATGATATGCCTTTCTAATGGTACTTTATGATTGCAGTTGTCAATTAAAAGATTTGGTGATTAATTGTGCCTTTGTGGACCTAAAGATACACATGGTTGTACCTTGTATATTGCATATTGCAAGTTATACATTCTAGAAAGATGCATCTTAAAGCTTGTGGTCCATTAAGATCTGGGTCCATGATAGAATGCCTTATATCAAATACTATACTGCCTTCATATCTTGGTATACAAATTAGATTAGTTTAATTACTTCCCTTCATGAATCATGAAAAAGCTCTGAGATTGTATTGGATTTTCTGTATTTTAAGAAAATCATATACAGAAAAGGGTGTATTTTTCTTTTATTGTTTAACATGCTGGATAATGGACTTGAGTTTTGCTCAAATGAATTCAATGATTTATGCAAGAAAGAAGGTATTGCCAAACATCTCACCATTCCAGGTACTCCACAACAGAATGGAGTTGCAGAAAGGATGAACAGAACTATCTTGGAGAAAGTTCGTTGCATGCTCTCTCATTCACGTTTGGGAAAATAATTTTGGGCTGAAGCGACTTCGACGGCATGTTATTTGATAAACCACTCCCCCAACAGAGCAATTGACTGCAAAATTCCAGAAGAAGTTTGTTCAGGTAACCCTGTTGATTATTCTAATCTTAGATTATTTGGGTGTCCTGCTTATTCACATGTGAACGAGGGAAAATTAGAGCCTCGTGCAAAGAAGTATATTTTCTTAGGCTATGGTCTAGGGGTTAAAGGCTATCGCTTATATAATCCTGAAACTGGCAAATCATTCCATAGTCGAGATGTAATCTTTAATGAAAATGCTATGCTATCTTCTGGGAAGAATACTGTTGATATAGGTGATCAGGAGGATATTCCAAAGAAGGTGGAGTTTGAGGTTGAAACTCCCGTTTTGAAGGAAGATGTTCCTAATTCCTCCATATCTGAACAAGATCAAGCTACTGCAATTGATGATATCATTGAACACAGGAGTCCACGACAACCACACCCACTACAACGACGAGGTTTGCCACAACCGTGGCCTATGGCTCAGGAACTTCCAGCACAGAGACCGAGAAAGCCAACTCAAAGACTAATTGCAGAATCTGTCAACATTGCTTATGCATTAGTTGTTGCACAAGAGATAGGAGACAATGATGAACCAAGAAATTATTCTGAAGCTATCTACAGTGACGATTCAACAAAATGGATTGCTGCAATGCAAGAAGAGGTCGAGAGTCTTCATAAGAATGAAACTTGGGATCTGGTGAAATTTCCAGAAGGCAAACGAGTCATTAGCTGTAAGTGGATCTTTAAGAGAAAAGAAGGCATCACCGGTGTTGAGAATGCAAGGTACAAAGCAAGATTTGTTGTCAGAGGTTTTGATCAAAAGGAAGGTATTGACTTTAATGAAGTATTTTCTCCTGTTGTTCGTCATACTTCAATTCGTATATTACTTGCTCTAGTTACCTTATATGATTTGGAGCTGGAACAGTTAGATGTGAAAACTGCTTTTCTTCATGGTAATCTTGAGGAAGAGATTTATATCCAGCAGCCGGAGGGGTTTGTTGTTCCTGGAAAGGAGGACCATGTATGTCGTCTTAAAAGGTCTCTTTATGGTTTGAAGCAATAACCGAGACAATGGTATAAGAGGTTTGATTCTTTCATGGTTGAACATGGCTACTCCAGAAGTAGTTATGATAATTGCGTCTATGTGGACCTAAAGATACACATGGTTGTACCATGTATATTGCATATTGCAAGTTATACATTCTAGAAAGATGCATCTTAAAGCTTGTGGTCCATTAAGATCTGGGTCCATGATAGAATGCCTTATATCAAATACTATACTGCCTTCATATCTTGGTATACAAATTAGATTAGTTTAATTACTTCCCTTCATGAATCATGAAAAAACTCTGAGATTGTATTGGATTTTCTGTATTTTAAGAAAATCATATACAGATAGAGGGTGTCTTTTTCTTTTACTGTTTAACATGCTGGATATGAACTTTTAGAGGCAGTTCGATTATAAAGGGCGCCATGCAGAAAATGAAGAATTCCACTAAGAGTGTAAAATAGTGTGAGCAAGAGAAACTCTTGTAAATAGATGAAATAATGAGGAAGAGCTTGATTGATAAGATGACTATTAAACTCATTATTTCCCTTCGTTAGTTGTGAAGCTGAAGATTCTTTATGTTTCCTTGGTCGGCCCATTTTTGTATTTTTCATAGCAAAATGAGACACTAGTGCAAATTTTAAACCACTTTTAAGATGTAGCATGGTTTTGTTTTCAGTTTCTAGTGAAATCATTTCTTATATAAAATTCTTGTGAAAGTTTTGGAGTCGAAATGACCTACAAGTGGCTTTTGGAGCAGGGAAGAAGAGAAGAAAGAAAAGAAGAACAAGAAATCTAGGCAAGACAAGGAGAAAGTGTTATTAACTGTTCAGCTTGATTACCACGTTGAATTTGGGAAGCATGTCACAATTTTAGGCTTAGCAAAAGAAATAGTATCATCGAAGAAGAAAGTATTGATGGATTGGACAGAGTGAATGGCTTTGTGAGTTGGATTTGAAAGGGGGGTGAATCTGGTGAGTATAAAATTGTGATTGTCGTAAAGAACAAGAACCTATTGTGGGAGAGTGGAGGTAATCGGCTCTTAATGCTACCAGGGAAAGGAAGTTTTGGAAATGTTTGCCACTGGAATATGACAGATGAGCCTGCAAACTTAGTGCCTCTGGAGTCAGAGGAGTTGGAGAAAGTAGATGATAATGGTCCTGCAACTGTTGAAGACATTGCTGCAGCAGAGGTAGTTTCAAGTCCTTCTGTGGAACAATGGCAAGGGAAGGCCATTTCTTTTGTTCGTTCAAAGGAGCAGCATGACATAGACAAGGAAAGGAAGTGGGACGCATCAGATCTTGAAGGGGTTGCTCTAAAGTTAGTTGAAGGTGATAAGAATGCTAGGAATTGGTGTTTGGTGGTAAATTTTGTGATTTGCGTGTAACTTGTTCAAGTTTTCTCTATATGGGTAGTCTAATGTGTTGATAACTTGCATTTGGAGTTGTACAATTTGTGCTCTTGTTTATATTTGTTTCCTCATTATGTGCTGCGGATTTCTTAAAATTACTTCATGTTTAAGGTTGTCTGTTTTCATATCTCTGGCTCTCACTTGATTTGAAATTTGAAGATGAAAAAAGAAGAGAAAAATGTCAAATTTGGAGTAAGATTTAAGAGCTATACCATGTGAAATTATTCTATCGTGGATGCTATTGTTGCTTGTTCTTTCTGCTATGTCAATTTTGCCAAGTCATCATATGCTTTCTGCAGATGCATATAATTTCTATTTTCTGTATTAAATTGATTCATTTTACTTTATCCTAGTATTTGAATCAACAATGATGTCAAGAAAGCCTGAATATTTTTAAAAATTGAAAGTTACATAGTGACTGCATTAACTAATGATGAGGAGGTATACATTACGCTTATACAATCTCAAGTTTCTAGTTTGGCAACTGAATTGATATTCAGATTCCTTGATACTTTACCCAAAGCAAATCCTCTGCACTACCTGAGATCATACAATGTTGATGAATTTGACCTCATTGATCGTGACTAGATACACATGCTAGCTATAAGAGAAATTGTGATCAGTAATACTAAACTAATACAAACATAAATATGGCAAATATATAACTAAACATAGGCCCTAACATACTAGAATTGTTTTCAGACCCTGAAATACCATTTTAAGAATGCGAGCAAAACCATAGAAGAAAAAAGAAAAGAAAAGTACTCTATTAGTTTATTATTTTTGTTGCTGTTATTTATATTACTATTAGCATTATTATTAAAAATTTAAATTATAAGTGGTATGTGGGAGTTACATGAGTTAAAAGATGAACAAATAAAAAATAATAATTATACATAAAGAATTAATAAAAATATTCTTAATTAGGTTTTTAACTACTAAGTAATAATATTTTAACTCCTCTACTAAAGTTACATTTTTTTCTAATTCAAAAATATAATGTAATGGTTTGATATTTGATAGACAAAGAGCTGATCCCGGAGGCGTTGTTGGTTATGTTGACGCTGACTACGGTGGTGATTTAGATCGGAGAAGGTCACTTTCAACCTATATTTTTACACTTTGTGGTTCTGCTATCAGTTGGTATTCTTCACTCCAAGCTATTACGACTTTATCCACCACTGGAGCAGAGTATATTGCTGCCACAGAAGGAGTAAAAGAGACTATTTGGCTACGAGGCTTGGTAAGTGAACTTGGTCTACAGCAAGACATTCTTGTTGTGTTCTGCGACATTCAGAGTGATGTTCACTTGACCAGGAACAGTAAGCATCATTCAAAGACCAAACATATTGATATTAAGCACCACTTTATCCGAGATATTGTTGCTGCAGGAAATATTACAGTCGAGAAAATTCATACAGCTGAAAATCCTGCAGACATGTTAACCAAGTCACTTTCAACAGCTAAGTTCGATCATTGCATGGACTTAGTTGGTATCATTCATAATTGAACAAACATCATGGCGAGTGAGTATTTCCAAGGTGATCAAGGTGGAGATTTGTGGGGTTACTCACCTTGCCCAACCACTCAAACTAATTTAACTTACCTAACCCACAATTAGGTTTGGCTGCAATTGGAGTTGGCATCACTTGTGGGTTTGTTTACTTGCTTCAATTACCACTCAATTTTGCCGGCTGAAAATTTTGTGCGGGAGTTGCCTATAAATAGGCAACTCCTGCATCTCACAATTATGTGGAGCAAAACGGAGCAATCAAGCTAAATCTCTTCATTTTCTTTCTTCTCATAATCTCTACTTCTTGTTTTGAATATTTTTTTCGTAGAGAATTATTATTTGGACTAAATATCTTGTTAGTCCAAATAAAATATTTTGTACTCCCTATAAATTTTATAGTGGAAATTTGGCTCTCTCGTCGGTGATTTTTTTGCCTCTATTTACGGAGGATTTTTTTTACCTAAAAATCTTGTTGTCATTTTTAATGTCATTCTTAATTTTTCATAATCTCTGGTTGAATTTATCTCGCTTCCGCACTCTGTATCCCTACAAGAGGTAGGGAAAGGACAATGTTGGCTTCATTTATTTTTAGATAAAAATGAAGTTTCATTAATGAAAAGAAGAAATACAAGAAAGAGGATGAGCATCCAAGTAAAATACAACTGCATCAATGAAGCCCCAGTCTCTTTTATAAATCTACCAGTCCCAAGAACCACCAGATGTACTTAAAATAACTCCTCCAGAAAGTAACATAGAGCTTATAATGATCTTTAAAATTTATGTTATTCCTTTTGATATTATTACCCAAAAGTTGCAAAGCAAGCACATTTCCACATAATTTGCCCTCTCTTAGTCTTGCCAAAGGCCTTAAGAGTTGCTTAAGAATTCTTGGACCATATTTGGGCACACCCATTCCTCATCCACAAAAATGAACAAATTGTCCCAATACATTTGTACCTTTACTATTATAAATTATGGTTAGCAGTGGCTTCTTTTCAAGCAAGCTCCTCCTAATACGAAAGTTAGAATGGAGTAAAATATGGCAAATAGTCCAATTTAGCTTTTGTATTAGGAGTTCTTTTCCTTTACAAATTAGCTCTTTGCCTCTCAAATCTTCAGTATCTTTCGCACCTTTAAGTGCCAAAATCACATTCCTTGCATCACCTTCAAATATGACCTTCTGAATATGCCTTTCCTCTGCAATTCTCAATGTTTGCAATGCAGCTCTAGCTTCTGCTGCAAATGCAGTACTAGCATTAAAGAGGCCAGAGCAAGCACCAATAATTTTCCCTAAGTAGTTCGTAATTACACAAGTAACTACAGCTTCTTGATCCTTAGAGGCTGTGGCAAAATTAACCTTCAGATAGCCTTGATTTAGTGGTCTCCAAATGCGTGTTCCAGATTCCTCCTTTTTCTTCATATTCCTTCTCTGAGTAGCTCTCCTATATTCCTCAGCTGTCCTATTAATTCTTCCACTTAGATCTTGCAAGTCCTCCACATTTTCTCCTAATCGTATCTTATTTCCATGTGTCCATACTAATTCAAATGCAACAGCAAAGAAATTTAGCATTTCAGCTTTAATTTCTGAGTCCACAGGCAAGGTTTCTCCAGCTATAAGAGGTGCAATGATCCACTCCTCAACTTGCAATTGAGCTATATTTTTCAACCTTACTTGACTTACCCCAAACGGGTTACTGCACGAGCTGTCACTTTCACCAATTATACGGGGTACAATGCCTTTTGTTTGCATCTTGTCCTTTTCCGACCATCTTCTGTGGGTCTGACTAGAAGAAGCCTGAGTGCAGTTATCCCCGATGCTTGAGCCAGGATTTTGCAAGCGCATCCAAGGGCCATATCTTTGCACTGTTAGATTTACTTCACCATTTTTGTTGCATTGATTTTCAACATGGCCAATTATTTCACAGCTATAACAGAAATCTAATAGTTCTTCACATTTAAACTGGATCCAAAAATCTAATAGTTTTTCATATTTAAACTGTATCCAGATTTTGTTTCCTCTGTTTCTCTCCAAGAAGAATCCACTTTTAAGAGGCTTTGTTACCCTTACTTCGACTCTCATCCATATAAATTTTCTCCCTCTAAAACAAGGGTCGTCCAGAACATCACATTCCAAAAATTTGCCCATAAAATTTTCCATGATTTCTACATTTTCAATATTCATTCTGTTTGGGGGTAGATTGTGCATCTGAATCTAGAAAGGAGAAGATGAGAAATCCACCTCCTTTAGGCTAATTTCTGGCAACCTCGGTTTCAGAACAAGCAGAGCTCCTTCGATGGATAAAGGACACATATTTAATATCTTCTTTCTATCAGCTTCACACGTGAAAGAACACAAGATGGTTGATATTAATGGTTGAATCAAGCCCCCAAATGCTAGTCAAAGTGGTTTAAATGGCTCATGTATTGATTTTCTTCTCTGCGATGATTCTAGCCAGAAGGGGAAAGTCATTGGATGGAGAATTTAAACTACCATTAGCTGAGAGGGAAAGACAAATATCATTTGCCTTTTGTTCAGTTGTGATTATGTCAAATAACCATTAAGGACTAGGAAAGGGAGCAAATGAGTTATATGGAAAGTTTAGGATGATGCAGACAATAGAAGGTGGGAAATAGATAAATGAGGGGATCCAAGATTGGGAAGCTAGTAGAGCAGATTTACATAAGATGAATCAGGAAGCATGACTCAAGAAGAGTGAAGGGAGAGAGTTCCACTCTCGGAAAGAGATGTTAAGCGGAAATTCAATGTTCTACTTCTCTTCCTTTGATCTTTTGTTTGACTCATGTAGTCGGATTGTTTTACTCTTCAAAGCCATGTACTAAGTCCTATATATTTCTATGAGAATTAATTAATGCACTTGGCTAGGTATCGGAGGATTGGTATGCTATTTGAAGCTACCTGAGGTGATTGAAATGCTTGAGAATGTATTTTAGGACAATTAGGTATGGCTGTTCAAAATAAGTTGGTTTTGACTTTTTGTATATAGGTGGATAGCATTGTCCCTGGGACACTGCCAACATCTGTAGGAGGTCCAGTTATTCTTGTAGTTAACAAAGCTGCGGAGATGAAGAGGTCAAGTCTGAGATTGGTTCATTTACTTATTTATTTCCCCTCATATCTATATTCAGGAATTAATTATTAGCCCTCAAATACATATCCTAATATCCGAAACAAAGAACAGTGAAACAAGTAGCTAAATTTTCTTGGTGAACATCTGGCAGGTGACTGCTCTTGGGAGTAATATATCTGGAGTTGTACTTCTACAAGAACTGCCTCATTTGTCACATCTTGGCATTAGAGCCAGCAAGTAAGTACTTTGATTCTTTCTTCTTAATTTTCTTTCAGGTCATGTGTTTTCTTTTAATAATCTGTTTTGAAAATCATGAGTTGAAAGTCGAATGCAGGAGTAGGTTATTTTCGTGACTTGTGATGACGTTGATAAACTTGCTCATATAAAAGAACTCGACATGAACTATGTCAGGTAACTTTATGTATGACAGATGACTAGAAATTTCTTTGGTATATGTGTTAGCCTGCCTACATACTTAATCGTTGTTGAATTATTGTTTGTCTCGTCATATCATGCCTCGATTTTTATTTTTCCCCCTATCTTGCACTTCTACGGCTTTTCTCAGCTCATTATTTCTTGCCTTGTTAACTTTTGGCAGGTTAGAGACATCATCTGAAGGTGTCCAATTATCTCATTTTTTACTCTGAATGGATTGATATTTATGTTTAAGTTTAGAGTATTAGTTTTATTATTAAGAGTATTTATTTTGATTAGGTTGACTTAATCTTATTTGGTGATAGTTTGATATTTACATTTGGGTATTTTTATAATTTGCAGAGAGCAATTAAAAATACAGAATTTTTTATTTTAAAATTTGCAATGTTTAGAAACTAATTTGAAACTATCAAATCGGTTTCTAAATAAAATAAAATAATTTTTATTTACAAATTTTTAGAAATCGATTTAAATAAAAAAAGTGATTTCTAAATAAAATGATTTAATTTTTTTATGTACAAATTTTTAGAAACTGATTTGAAATAAAAAATCGGTTTCTACAAAAATCATTAAATTTTTTCATTCACAATTTTTTAGAAATCGATTTGAAAAAAAATCAGTTTCTGAATAAAATTATTTAAATTTTTTATTTACAAATTTTTAGAAACTGATTTGAAACTAAAATAATTGGTTCTAAATTTTAGAATTTTTAATTGATAAATTCTTTAGAAACTGATTTGAAACTAAAATATTAATTTCTAAATATTTTAAAAAATATATAAAATTTAATATAAAATTCAATTTCAAATATGTTTCTAACATTGTAAAATTAAAAAACTAAATTTATTCAAATTCAATTTCTCTATGAAAAATAAAAAAGTATTTTTATATATTCAGTTTCAAATTAGTTTCTAAGTTAAAAATTAAAAATAATTATCGGTTTTAAAGCGATTTCTAATAAATTTTTAAATGATTTAATTATTATCCGACCCAGTTTCAAATTAGTTTCAAAATGATTTCCAAGTTTAAATTTGGCGGTTTCTAATCAGTTTTTGGGTCCGTTTCTATATTTGAGAAGGGATCGGTTGCTGGATCAAATTAAAAATTGAATTCGGTTTCTAATTTTCGGTTTCAAAATTAGAAGCCAATTGTGTCGGTTTCTAATTCGAGTCACGACCACCTAAATAGAAACCGACTTTTGTCAGTTTCGAAGCAGTTTCAAATTACCTATTTTCTTGTAGTACAATACCATGAATTTAGCAAGATTCAAACCCCCCACGTTGCAACTACGAGCTAGACTGTCACTACAATACTCTCGACCTTTGACCAGCTGAGTTAGGCCCAGGGGGCAAAAAAGAAAATAAAAAAGAAGCGGCAACTGAAATCTAGGGTATTAGGGCACTTGAAATCTATTATAAGGAGCGGTAGCTTATCCCTTCTCTATCTATACTATATTTTGCTCTGGTCAAGTCCTTTAACCGGCTTCTACTATACCTATGTTTGGCGATGAGCTTTGTAAAAAGTAGCATTACTGCCTTAGTGCTTCGTGCAAATGGTTGGTTTATTGTACAAATTCAACTCCCGTGGTTGAACATGAGTTTTGGGTTCCTTCTTTGGGCAAGAATTTTTTAAGGGATTGAAAGAATCCTTTGAATTTGAATTTCATGATCTTCATTTTGTTAAGGTTACAGGAAATCAAAATACCACAAGAAGTAAAAGCCTCATATTAATTCTCTTGAAAACTTAGGAATTTGTGAAATTTGTTACTTTCTGTTCAGATATGCTTATCCATCATATTTATATATTTCAGCAAAATTTTCCGGAGAAAATGTTGAACAATTTATGAATGAAAATTGAACTCAAGGAATTCTAAATCTTGGATTTATAAAATCCCTTGATCTTAATATCCCTTGAAATGAACACGCCCTTACTAGATTTTTCATAGGATCTTTTTGCCTGGGCTTAGATTTGCCAGGGGAACCGTTTTCTTTTTCAATTCTCTTCTGAATATTAACATCAGAGTGTCTGCCTCTTTTTTTGGTTTATTCCCTTCACTGTTTTATGTTTTGGTTTTTTGTTTTAACCTTTATTCTTCTGCTTTCCTTTTTATTCTTGTTCTCCCTCTTTATGGGCTTTGCAACCACTACTATTCTTTGAATTTCAAGACTTGTATCAAGTGAAAGTTATTCTACCTTTCTTATGGTAATCACCTACTAGCATCACCTTCAATGACCTAAATTGCTATTATACGCTTGTCTTGTTGAGCGCATCTGTTTATTAGCATATAAGTTGAAAATGCAGTCAAAACCAAGGACTAAGATAGGAACATAAGTACAAAAAAATTCAGTTCAGGTCCATTTATGCAGGATGGAAATGGATTAATGTGAATCTTTAATCTCAGGAAATTGCAGTATACTAATGCTACCTATTGTGATTCTCGTACCCTTATACTCTATTCTATCATAATCTTCAATAATTTACACACAAATACAAGGTAAGCGCACTTATTATTATGATTAGTATAATGCCAAGTACTTCAAATGTCGTATTTTCGTGGATGATCAAATAACATTACTTACTTTTTACTCTATTGTTTAGTCTATCAATTGAATTATGAAAATGATTGAAATAACTATTAGGAATAGATATCTAACTTAACTAATTAAAACTAAATTAACTAATCTTGCTTGCAAGAGAGAATTCAATTGAGAAAATAATACTTCAATAGAAAATCCTCTTAGAATTACCTATGTATTAGAAAAATCTCTTGGTTGATTATCTTTCCATTCTTATGTTTGGTGAAATTCCTATATTATGGCTCACTCTATCTCTAGATGAGAGTCCTCTACCCTTATTAGTTAGTTGATATCATTTTCTAACTAATTTAACCTAAGAATGCATGAATTTCCAATTTGATTTCTCTAATTCATAAGGTGTTGAAGACCCGATCTCTAGTATCCTAAATCATCTCCATTGTTTGTGTGTGGTCTATTCCACCTGTCATTTCTCAATTCCAAGTGAAAAACCCAACTCATGAATCAGCCAACAATCAAGTTCATTCAGACAATCAAATCCACAAACAATACATAAGAAATTGGAGCTCAATCAACCAAGGAAATAAATTCATTCATATAGGTAATAACTAGGGTTCATAGCCATTTAGGTATTCAAATGCTCATCATCATATTACAAATCAAAGAATGTAAAGCAACAAAGAAAAGGAAGAATTGCTCATTCTCATGTCTTCAAATCTTCTCTTCTTCAAAACTTGTAGTTCTTCAACTTGGCTGTAAAGAGTTGAGTTCTTGAGCTTGAATCTCCAAGATTGATTGCTTCTTCTTCAAAGATTCCACCTCCTCTCTTGATTTATCTTGCAAAGAATGAGAATTTTGGATGGGATTTTTCTCACAAAACTCTCCCTTTTTGGCCTCTTCCAAAACCCTAGCCGCCCTTCTTCTTGCCCTTAATACACACACGCACACACACACACACACACACACATATATATTCCAAAATGGAGAGGAAAATGCAAAAAAATCTATTGCAGCCCAGGCGGTGTCGTTTCAACTTAGTTTTGCTACAGTATCCTCTATTTTGCTTTGTTTTGCAGCTGTGAAGTTGTTTAAATTCTTGGTGAATTAAAAGCATAAAATTGGATGATTTAGGTTTTGATGTCTTCATGAAAGTTGTAGATAATGATCTTAGATTTCCACAGAGATTTTAATGACCTCAATTGGATGTCTAAAAATCAAGATATGGTCATTTAACCAGACACTGTCAAAACTGAAACAACATCTAGAGACATTGATTATGCACCATAATTAGGGAGGCCAAACGGCAGTCGATTGATATGAATTTTACCATTCTGGAAACTTCATAATGTCCTATACAATTTTCAAGGAGGCCACTTCTTCATTTGAAACCTTTTAAGAGGTAAAAATCTAATTTGAAAATGCTTTGTTTTGCTTAGAGAGGCTTGTCTTCTTCTTTCTTCATTCTAAGTGTGTAGAGTCTCCTTCATTGCTTCAATAAACTCGCCTAAAGCAAGGAAGAGATAAAGGGAGTGTAAATGGTGATTGAAACACTAAAATTCAACAAAAATTTAAGGTTAAAATGATCATTCAGTAAAGCACAAATATGATATATCACTGTCTTTTTTTTACATTGAAATTTTCTATGTATATATCTAGATAAAGGTTATGTGGGAAAATCTTGTGTAATTGATCATATAGAAAGTAGAAAAGTTTTCTAAAATTGGAATTCACAATTGTGACAGCTAATTTTCTAGAAATAAGATATTAGCGTAGATAGACTTGTATATAAAGTCTTGCTCCTATAAAAAATAAAAATTAAAAAGAAATATAGACATTCTTTCTTCTCAGAATTTGTCAGTGTTCTTTCTTTTCTTCTCAAATTTTGTCATGGTATCAGAGTGAGACTCAATCTGAGTTTTTTTTCTTTCCTTGCCTTAATTGTCGATTATCCAGATTGTTTCCCATTATTCATTGTTAATTTCAAACTTCATTGCTGGAATAATTGCTGTCGAAGTCATCTCAGTTGCCAAAGCCATGTCATTTTTTGATTATTCTCTGCCCAAAACAAGTAACAAGAGAAGGGCGTTTTGTTTTTGAAATTTTTTTCTTTGCTGCCTGAGTTATAGCCGAAGGAGGTGATTCAGATTGTTGTCGAAGAAAGACACAATCAAAGCAATGTGTCATTTTCTAGCAATATGTTAGAAATGTTGAAGTTCACACCAATATCAAAGTTGATGAAGTAGTACGCACTCAACACCTGTAGAATTGCAATAGATTCAATTAGCTATAGATTGAATGAGAAGAACAATTTGTTTAAACTATACTAAAAAGAAATGAAAGATCAGCCATCTTCTAGGTATGGGGCCAAAACCAGGAGATCCTCATTTTGAATCATAGGATGAAGAGGATTCCATGATTATGGCATGGTTGTAGAACTCTATGACTCCTAAGATTAGTGATACATATATGTTTCTGATTGCAACAACGGACATACGGGACACAATTTAGCATACGTACTCAAAAGCAAGAGACATAGCGCAAGTTTATGAAGTCAAGGTGCAAACAATTGCTGCTAAACAAGACAATAAAACAGTTACTGAATATGCCAATCAATTGCAGGCTCTATGGTAGGAACTTGATCACTATAGGGTTATAAAATCCAAATGCCCTGAAGATGTTACAATTTTAAAGGAGTTTATTGAGCAAGATAAGGTTTATGACTTCCTTGTTGGGCTTGATCTAGAATTTAATCAAGTGAGAATTCAAATTCTTGGTAAGCAGGAAGTTTCGTACTTTAATGAGGTGGTAGCACTGATTTGAGGAGAGGAAAGCAGAAGAGCCCTTATGCTTGAACCACAAACTACTAATATCTCATCTATGGCAGCTAATAGCGGGAGACATACAAACAGAACAACCAAAAGGACAGACAAAAGCTCAAAATCGTGACAATTTGTGGTGCACATATTGTAAGAAATCTCATCATACTTTAGATTGCTGTTGGAAACTGCATGGAAAATTTCCTAGTCGAGAGTGGGGACAAAAATATATAGGTTAGATAATGCGAAGGATTACTTCAATCAAATTCTTACCCCATACTTCCAAAAAGAAGTAATAGTCTATGAGTCATCATATGCTATGGCCCCACAACAAAATGAAAGAAAGGAAAAATGGCAATAAAAAATTGAACATTCTTGTTTCAAAAACACATTATGAAAGCCTTTGGGAGAAGTCGTTCTTATACCAACTCACTTCATAAATCGATTGCCTTCTCAATTTTGGTTTCAAAAGTCATATGGATATCCTCTCATTCTTTTATCCAAACCTAAAGACTACAAACAATCTTACTCCAAGAATTTTTGGGTTTATAGCCTTTGTTTATAGCCTTAATACACACCTATATATAGATAAAAGAAGGCTTGCGGCCAGGGGAAGAGGTGTGGACCAAGAAAAGAGAAATTGAGAAAGAAAAGAGGGGGTTGACCGAAGAGAAATTTGGGCAGCAGAAAGAAGAGAAATTCGGGCAGCAAGAAGGAATAGAAATTGGTAGAATCAAGTGGACAAGAGAAGAAGAGAAAAGGGCCTAAACAATTTTGACAAAGGAAGGGTTGACCAAGGCAGAGATGGAACAAAAAGGATAGGGCAGCAAGCTTGAGAAACAGGGTTCGTCTACTTCTATTCTCTTGTTTTGTTTTGTTTTCTTTATTCTTTTATTTTCTTTATGTTAATTAAATTTATATTTTGAATATTCAGATTATGAATAGTTAAATCTTTTGTGATTAAGACCTTTGATAAAGACCAAAACTCTTATAAATTTAATTTATTTTAATTAAATAATTTTTTAATATCAATTTTGGTTAATTAATATTATTGTTCTTAATGCTTGCAATCTTCTGGCCCAATTTTGCATGCCTTTAAATTTATTCTAGTGGCTAAGAAGTACCGTTTTAAATTGAATCATGGTAATAATAACACATCGTAAATTTGATTAGAGATAGATTCGGTTTCTTTGTGTGGTTTCTAGCGAGTAGGAAACAAAAGTTAGGGAATTCTATAGAGATGTTTGAGACTTTGATAATTAAAATTACGTAGATAAATAATTAGTTTATTAATTAAAGTTAAGAGCTTTTCACCAAGAGATTTGGTCTAGCTTATAATTGGGAATTCTACATTAACCAAGTCGAGAATTAATTTAAAGAAATTAATTATTTGTCATAAGAGGAGTAAGTTGGATTTGGAGTGTCTTAGTCTATTCATTGCCATTAATTTTTAATTAATATAATTATTGAGTTTTGTGTTTATTATTATTGTTAGTTATTTTATTGGTAATTAGATTTTAAATAAAATCACATTTATTTCGGTTTAAGTTGAGTTATAAGTAAAAAAAATTTACAATTAGGTAGCAATCTTTATTGAGACGATTTGTACTCACTACTTTATTATTTATTTGACATTTGTGCACTTACAAATTTCACATCATGGAATACACATATAGAGGTTGATCATGTGACACCAATTTACAAGCAATGCACTGAATTGCTTTTTCCTCCCTAATTCTCATTTATCTTCTACATCTTCCCTAATGGGTTCTCCATAAATAGCCAAGCATATTATAGTGAGTTAGGAGATGAATACTACCTATCAAGAGAAAAAAGAAGTTTGGAGAAGAATTAAAATGACCCAATTTAAAATTCTTCCTTCCACATGCAAATGCCTAGAAAACACTAATATAAAGTAACTCCCCCCAGAGATCAAAACAACCACGAACTAGAAAGCCCACTCCTCTTTATTTACTTATAGCTAGAAGGTTACATACCCCAAGAAAAAGGTTAGAGGAGAGCACAAGAAAAGGATAACTCCTTATTACCCTTATCAATGAAGAATGAAACAAACAAGAATTGAACTTAAAATGGCGACTTAATCTTCGAAAACTTGGTCTATGATGAGATCAATAATGGTCTGATTCACTTGGAGAGCTTTGATGAGAACCTCATCAGGAATCGTTGGTGTAGTATTGAAGAGAGCTTGGCCGATGATTTGAATTCCGGGATTTTGACTATTGAAAGAAGCATAGAAACGTGCATTTCCTTTTCCAACATTAAGCTGGAAATGCAACAGTCCTGGAGGAATAATGAACAATTCTCCAGCAGACATAACTTTCCAGTAGAGAGTATAATCAGTTGAAACCCACCCTACAAAGATTTCTCCCTCTGTGACTAGCGACAACTCAGCAGCACGAGGGTGAATATGGGGTGGATTAAGTCCTCTGGGTTGAAAGGCGACTCGATTCATGGACATACCCAGTGTATTCAAGGCAGGAAATTGATTGACACTCACTTGCTTGAGGTCTACACCAAGATAATCAAAATCATCAGGCTTTTCAGCTAGGCCTTCATAGAAGAAGTCTTTTGAGGTGATCTCAGAGGGGCTTTTGCAAGGAAAGCCATTGAGAAATAGAGGAGATTTCAAATCTGCGACGCAGAAATCCTGCAACGGACTTGGATCAGCAGAATGGGAAGGAAATAGTATCAGAAGCAATGAAAGAAATGCCAAGGGGAAAATGAGATGACTGCAGGAAGCCATGCCTTAGCTTTGTTGTTTCTTAAGCTGAAAGTATTATGCTTGATAGAATTATAAGGCAATGTATTTATAGGGGGTCTTGGAGGTATCCTTCTCAGTTATCAACTGGTCCTCCGAGTATATATCCAGGGAGGGTATGTAGCCTCCAAAATAGAAAAGAAATAAAAAAAAAAAACAAGAGGAGTTCTAGTTCATTATACATATCACATTTTGTTGACTAAAATCTTTACATGTTCTTTTACACAAAAGAAAAAACTCATTTTATGACAGATATTATCAAGTATATTAAATTTTTTATTTACAACTTGTTAAATTTCTTCATAGTAATTTCAAAATGTATTTGGATTTAGATTATATTTGAAAATTATGACTTAATTTTATTAAAAATAAACTATTTGTAATAAAAGCAATAATGACTTAAGGGACATTCTTCAATCAGAATGAGCTACGGTTTTCCTCATTTCAAGAAAAGTCAACTTCAGATCTCCAAATGGTGGGTCCAATTCCCTCATATTATATTCTCGAAATGGAAATTTGCAGAATCATTTGAGTTGCCAAATATTGACTACAATTTTATTTAATATTTTCATTTCAAAAAAACATGTCCCAATGATTAATAATCTCAAACATTTATATAGTAAGAAGTTTTTTTCCAAAGAAAAAAAGATTATCGTTTATATAGTGGGACTTTAAAATTTAAATTAGTGAATTCGTACCACAAGAAGAAAAACAAGAGAGAAATTTAATAGAGATTCATCAATTATTATCTCACTCAGGAAAATTATGACTTGAATGGAAATGGAAATTATAGCTACACAAACAATATTATCTGGTTTATGCATTTGAAAGGAAATAAGCATATCTACATTCTTAGAAATACAAAATTCCAGTTGCAACAAAGAAATTGAAATCATTCCATTCGAACAAGTACAGAATTAATGAATCAAAGATTTTTGTGTCTATAGCTTTGTAGGTTTCATACTTATTTCTCAAAAAAAAAAAAAAACAAAAAGAAGAAGAAAGAGAAGAAACTAATCCGTGAAGCGTTGTCCTAGTTGCAAGTGTTGTAACCTCTCAATTATGAGGTTGATGGTTCTTTATTAATTGGTTATGTAAATTGAATATATATTGTATGCATAATAAGTTGGCACCTTTTGTACTCGAAAAGAAGAAACTAAATAAATGAAAATCAAATATAAATTGTATGTTTAATAAGAAGTTTATCATAGTTTCTAATTAGAAGGGAAATGCTATTTCAAGTATCTTACTTAAAGTGAGATAGGATAGATTTTTGTTCAATTTTTTTTTTTGAATTTTATAAAGGTTAAATGATTTATGAAAAAAGATATTAGTTCAAAATATAACATTTTAGATTGTGTTTCAGAGTGTGATTTTTTTTTCTTTTTTTGGTCAAAATTTCTGGAACGAGTGTTGAGCAAATACACCATAGAAAGTCATACCATTGTAAATCTTTATAGTCTTTTATTGGCAACGTTAGTTAACAAATGGTACTCTTCTTCCGTAGTTGTGGGAATCATTGCAATTATAGTAATTTTTGCAGCCACATTGACCAAAGCAATTACGTAATAATTGGCAATCATTGCCAATTATAGTAATTTTTGAAGCCACATTGACCAAAGAAATTACGTAATAATTATGAAAAAGGAAAGAAGTGATTCCATTATTCAAAGCTAATTAAATTTGACTAAGAAACCTTTTCACAATGTTTCCTTTAATAGCACCGGTAAATCGTTCTATGCCAATTTTCAAATACTGTCCTTTCCCCCCAAAAAAAAAAAGAAAAGATCAAATTTTCCATAATTTTGCAATTTGATTCACTTGTCATATATAGGCCTGTCAATTGGGCTCTACGAGCCGAGCCGACCTAAGCTCAGGCTCAGCCCGAACGGGCTCACAAATGTTGAGCCCGAGCTCGGCTCTTATGAGCTCGGGCCGAGCTCGGGCTGAGCGATCCGAGCCCGAAATATGCATATTCATTTTTTATTGTTCTCACAAATTATCCTCTCACTACAAATTATGATTGCCTTCACAAATTAATGTCTTAATACTTGTCTAACAATGACTTTCAACTAATTTACGTATATTATTAAACAATATCTCTAGAAACTAAGCAAACGTCTATCTGAAAATCAACAAAAATAAACTACCATAGCAAAATAAAGTATTGTAGCAATATCTCAACCACATTAAATTCCAACCAAGACAAATCAACAAAAGTGGAGCACCAAACTACCAGAGTCTGAGAATTTATTGATCAAGAACCCTTCAAATGGATATTTAAACAGAGAAATATAATGCATTAAAATCTAATAATCTGGTATGTCGTGCTTCAATATGAAGTAATCGGAAAAGAGGAAGAATGATCCTATAACTCCAGAAATCAGTGAATTTCCAACGATGAAACTAGGCACCAAAGTACTAAAACACACCACTACTGTGTTTGCTGTATAGAGAATCAACCAAATTTGCAGCATACACCACTGAGTTTGCTGTATAGTAAACAGTTTAATATTTTGAATGCATATTAAGTTATTAATACACAAAAAATAATCTTCTAATGTGCCCTAATAATAAATATTGATTTTTTAAAAAGATATTGGGCTAATATTAAAGTTTACTAATCACTTTACTAATCACCTTATAAGTTATATAATATAAGTATTAACCATTAAATAATTGATAATTTTTTCTCTTCTCTTTCTAAATTTATGTTGAGAAGTGAAAAAAATTATATTTTGTGAAATTAGTTAAATATATTAATTACGAAAGTGAATATGTAGAATATATTATTTTATAAAACTAAATATTTACTTTGGAATATTCTAAATTACAAGTGCAAAAATCAATTGGAAGACTATGCTAAGATCTTATCTTCTTCTTTCATATGATTTATATTTCTCGTGTTACTAAATGTAATAATATTCATACCTACGCATTTACTGTGTTAATACTTAATATCCTTAGAATTATGATAAGCTCAATAAGTAGTTACAATCTCATAAATAGACTCTATGATTGAATAGCATGCATATTGTTGCCAAATCTGCTAAGAATTAAAACTATTAAACCACATTACTTTTCTAAAATATAATTTTAAAGTGTTGGAAGTGAAAACATTACCCACTAAATTTTTTTGAAAGTGAAATATAAACAAATTTATTTATATCAAAACACATAAAATTTTAATCTATATAGTTATGATGACATTAATATAGTATTATACATAAAAAAATTCTATTATATCAAGAAATTATAATATATAATTATAAATTATTATTAGATATATGATCGGTTTGAGACTTAGCTAAGCTCGAACTCGGCCTGCGTTTCACAAACGGGACTGAAAATTCAGGCTTTAGTCCAGCTCGATCCCTGACTGAAAAAAAAGCTCGACTCAAAAAGCGAGTGAGCAAGGCTGAGCTCAAGTTTCTGACCAATTGACAGTCCTAGTCATATAATGTATGGATGGCAGCTGGCCAGTCAAACCGGGGCTCGACCGGCACAATGGAGACTCCAGTTTAACTAGGAGATTGGGCAGGGCAGGGAAACATCCTCCGAGCCGTTGGAGAGTGGGCTGGGAATGGAGCTAGTTTTCTTCCTTGTCCCTGTCGGTCCAGCCCATACCACCCGGCTCCACTTGTTCCCGTTCATTTCTAGTTTTTTCCTACCTTTTCTGACTTATGCATATATTTATATTTTTTATTGCACACTAATTTTAATTTTTAAACTGACATATATCAACTTAAAGTTTATATATATATATATATATATATATATATATATATATATATATATATATATATATATATATATATATATAATCATCTTAAGTAGAAATTTCCTCTATTATTCAAATCTTCAAATTAACATTTTCTTACCTATAATATAAGTTATAGAACATTAAATCCAAAATTTTTAAGTAAGGGGCTTACAATGTATACCTCTCTAGCTAATGTTAGCATTGTAAGACATCAGATCCCTTCTTATATGGATGACAATGTGAAACTATCAACCCCAAAATTTTTTTGATTAGATGTAATTTTGGCTGCTGAGTTATCAATACCTCATGAACCTTTTTTGATTCATTTAATAAATCTCATAAAAATAAAAGATGAAATGATGGAAAGCATTGTTGACTACTATTGTATAAGCACCACAAATAAGTGGCGATCTTATTTTTCTTTCTACTTTTTTAAGCACATGTTATTCCTTGTATTTCTGAAATATGTTAACTAAATGAGATGAGTGAAATTGATCAAATTGAGTCTCTTAGCGTCTGTTGAACTTGTTTCCTTTCCTTAACTATGCTAGGGAATTGGGATGTGATGTCGTTGTAAGCTGTAGGGGCAAATCTAGTAGTTTTACTTAATACAAATATTGATGAGGACTCATTAATATGCTGATTTTGCTATAGAACTTTTAGATTGAGAAGCTAAGGGTTCTCATTGCTTCGGAGCTATAACACTAAGCTCAAATGATTGAAGACAATAGTGTAGACTTGCATTTGTTAACTAGGTATCTTCTTTTAAACCCTACACTTCTTGTTCTTGTAATCTATAGAATACATAAGAAAGCACAAACTTGATTTTTAAACTTTGAAAGACTTTGATCATTCTTAATTTACCATGAGAATGTTAATGTCTTAGTATTCAAAAGGTCTTAAATTAAGATATTACTATATCTAAAATGATTTCTAAATGTCTTGAGAAAGTTTGTAAAGTTTGGACTCCAGTTCGGACATCCGAACTGGAACCTTGGCTACTGAATTTTCAAAGAAATTCAGATGACCATTCGGACGCATATGTACAAGTTCAGTCGGTCAAATTTATTCTGGTAGCCTAGTAAACAGAAAAGTTCAAATGACCATTCAGATGCAGATGCCAAGTTTGGTCAACCAAATTTTACTGTTATAAGCCGTTATTTGAATGTTGGATTTGATTTGCAAACAATATAAAAGTCATAAATCTCAGATTTTTTAGAAGTTCTCAACACTTTTAGAATCTTTACACTCTAAAATTATTTGAATATCAAAAAGCCCTCTTTCGTCTTGTGTTTCAAGTGACTGTTAAAGATTACAAAGACAAAAAATTGAAGTGATGCTAGCTTTTGTCATCATCCCAAGTTATTGGTAATATCAAATTGAAGTGATGCTAGCTTTTGTCATCATCCCAAGTTATTGGTAATATCTTTCTTTATCTTTTCATATACCTGTTTATGCAAGTTTTTCTTGAGGATATATAACATTTTTTGATAGAGTGAGCTTTGATTCTTGTGTTGATAATAGTTTGTGGTGTAAAACCCTTGTTGGGCGAACCTCTATTGTACCTTGTTTAACTATTTTTATAGTTGAGTTAATAGAAATTCTTGAGTGTGGAGTCAAATTAGTGGATGTCAATTTTGAAGAGATCGAAGCACTATAAATTACTTGTGTATTCCTTGTTCCTTGCCTTGTTCATTTATTGTGTTCATTAAAATCACTTAGAAAACTTGAACCTTCATTATTCCCAAATTAAGTTTGCAAAAAAAGAAAATTATTTTAAAAATTAGCCAAAGACCTAATTCACCTCCCTTTTAGGTCTTTCAATCACTAAATTAATATGTAACTTGTTTTGTTTATGCATTTTCGTCCACTACTAGAAAACATAGTTTTTGCGATGGATTGTCTATTGCAATTTTGTGATAGATTTGCAAGAGATCAAAATAGAAAATAAAATGACGGATAATATTTTGGTCATAAATCCGTAGCTACATTGCTACGGATTTGTGACAGAAACAGACAAATAATAAATAAATAAATAAACAATATATATATATATATATATATATATATATATATATATATATATATATATATATATATATATATATATATATATATATATATATATTATATTGCTTGTCACAAATACGTAGGTATTTGCTACAAATTTAAGACCAAAAAAAGAAAATAATAAATAAAAAGTATATTATATCATCCATCATAAATTCGTTGCAAAATTGCAACGGATTTGTGATAGAATTTTGAGAAAAATAAAAAAATGTTATTTTTATCCTTCTGAAATTTGTCACAAAATTGTAATAGATTTGTGATGTTTTTTTGACAAAATAAATAAAAATTATTTTTTATCCACCGAAAAAATTTTGCAATAAATAAATAAATAATATGATTATTTAATCCGTTGCAAATTTATCGTAAAATTGCAACGAATTTGCGACGGATTTTTAGAGAAAATAAATAAATAATATTTTTCTCTCTGTTGTAAAATTGCAACAGATTTGTAACCAAATTTTGCAAAAAAACAAAAAATATTATTATTTAATCCGTTGTAAATTTGACACAAAAATGCAATGAATTTGCGACGGATTTTGGAGAAAATAAACAAAAATTATTTTCAACAGATTTGTGTTAAATTTTTGTTGAAAATTAAAAAATTTTTTAATCCATCACAATTTTTTTGCAAAATTGCAACGAATTTTTGGAGAAAATAAATAATTTTTTATCTGTTGCAAAATTACAACGAATTTGAGAGAAATTTTTGTAGAAAATAAACAAAAAAATATTATTATTTTCTCCATCGCAAATCCATATCAAAATTGCAACAGATTTGCGACAAAATTTTGGTTTGCTTTTGTTTTGCTGCATTTTTTTGTAATTTTATAATTGCCAATGTTGAAATTGTGAGTCATGCATCTTGGCGTTCTTAAATGTTCTATTTCATTAAACACAGACTGCGTGCAATGCATGTGTAATGTATATTGTCATATATTGTTAATGCCTATATAGTTTGTAAAAAATATAAAGAAAGTAATATACACCTTACATTGCATGTTTTGATATAACTTATTTATTTACTATTTTGAGCCTTTGATATAGGACACATAGAAATATATTGTAGATGCATATAACACTAATAGTTTTAACTATGATCGTTTCATAATATGTAATAGTATATAAATATTACACTAATGCATTGAGTACATATATTATTTAAATCCACAATTATACAATACACAATTTGTTTTGATATAATATATTTATTGATTATAATAATACATTATACAAGACATGTAAAAGTGTATTACATATATATGCATATAATAGTAATAGCTTTAATTATGATCAATCTATAATATCTAATACTATACAACATAATGTGATAATGGGTTGAGTACATATATTATATTAACATATATGATAATTTCATGCGTATATTTAATAAATACAAGTAATTAACAAATCTTACATGTAAAATTATTCAATGTTTAGGGGAAAGATGAAAATATCAAAGACAATAATAAAAAATTAAAGTTGTTGCAAAACAGCTACAGATTTGCGACAAAATATGAAAATTTAACTACGAAGTTTAGGCGCCAATTTGAAATTCAAATCCATCGCTTATTAGAAACGGTTTTGCTTAAAAAAATTTGAAAAGAATAATAATAAATGCCATTCCATTGCAATGGATTTCTAACCATTTTTAAAAATAAAAATAAATGATATCTGTCGCAAATACATCGCGAATTAGTGACAAATTTTTAACTGTCTTAAAAAAATATAAAGATAAAGAATATTCGTCGCAAATTCGTCTAAAAACATAAGAAAATAAAAAAATTCATATCTGTTGCAAATCCACTGCTAATTTGCAACGGCTTTGCAACATTTTGTTTAAAAGAATAAACAAATAAATAGAGGTCTGTTGCAAATTCGTTGCCAATTAGCGACAGATTTGTGACAAAAATGTCATTTGCTAGTACTTTTAGTAATAAATTTTCCAGAATTTTCTTCTTCCTCTCATTTCTCACTCACTCTCTCATTCTCTATCTACTGAATCCACTTCCCTCTCTCTCCCCCCTCTCCACCTCTCTCTCTCTCTCTCTCTCTCTCTCTCTCCCCCCATACGTACCTCACTCTCTTCTCTCTCGCCACTGTGCTGCTGCTAGACTCCCACTGTTGCCGCTGCTAGTGCCACAGGGTAAGCCATTTCAACTAGATTTTTCTTTGTTGGCAGATCATCTACAAATCTTGGTCTTACTTTCCTAAGGATTTATTATCTCTGCAAAATGACAAATCACACATACATATTAAGAAGACAAAATTACCTTAATTGTTATGCATAACAAGATACGTTGCATGGCCCGGATAAAGAATTAACAAAAAATTAAACATAATTGAAATTTACATAAAAAAATTCTCACAAAACTTATCTATCTTAGTATTTTCCGTTTAAGCTTTTATACAAAGGAGGTCAGCTGTATGGTTTCTTTCTTTCTGATTTGAACTTGTATGGTTTCTTGAGGCATATGGACTTGTGCGTAATTGATTGTGATTTTCGAGACACTTCATCAGCCTGCTCCTTCCACTCCATTTTCGATACCGGATTCTCAAGATGCAGCGGACGAAATTGATGAGGATTATATAGTCGACCAGCCTGACGATTATCCTCTAACAACTTGCCCTTTGGATCCACCTCTGTCTTTTATAGTGACATAGCTTTTGTAGAATATTTTTCAATATTGTACGTTTGTAATATTGACATTTAATCATTGAATTATATTTATTTTGATTTATGTTTATTTATTTATTATTATTACATGAGTATCTTGATTTTTAAAATAATTAAAAAATTTTAAATTATCATTTCAAAATTTAAATAAAATTAATTAGAAATAATAAATTCTGTAGCAAAAAAAAATAATATACATCCGTCAGAAATTTGATGCAATATTGCGATGGATTTCTGATGAATTTTTTTTATTTTTAAAAAGTAATACACCTCCATAGCAAATACGTCGCAAGCTTGCGAAGGAATTTTATTTTATTTTTTAAAAATAATATACATCCGTCGCAAATTTATATCAATATTGAAACGGATTTTTTAAATTTTTTTTAAAATAATATTTTTAGTCACAATTTTTTACGATATTGCGACAAAATTTTATTTTATTTTTTAAAAATGTATTTCTATAGCAAATGTATCGCAATATTTCAACAGATTTGAGATGAAATTTTATTATTTGATAAAAAAATTAATATTTTTTTGTCGCAAAAGCATCACAAAATTGTGACAAATTTGTGACGGAATTTTATTATTTTTTAAAAAATAATAAACATCCGTCGCAATTTTGCGACGAAATTTTCTTTTCTTTTTTAAAAATAATATTTTTTCTTGCAAATGCATCACAAATTTTAATTTTTTATTCCCCAATGTTGTGCAAACTCTTGTTTATTTAATTACAAAAATCTATCGCAGTTTCGTAGCTAATTTGCGACGGATGTGTAATTCGTTGTGAATTTGTGACGGAACTTCAATACGTTGCAAAGTTGCGACTAGTTCCATCGCAAATTTGTGACTTATATTTCTGCTATGGATTTTTTATCGCAAACTGCATTTTGCTGTGGATTATTCTGTCGTAGATCCATCGCAAACTGGATTTGCTACGAAATGATCCGTCGCAAATACTATTTTCCTTGTAGTTGTCCTTCTGCATATATCATGGATTGGACGTGATTGGCATGGAATTGATGTAATTGAATTTGTTTGATATCTTATTCTGCCACATTAAATGATCGACAGTGAATGTTTTATGCATCACTTATTATCACCATAAAGAATGATTATCTTATCTTTTACAGAGGTTGATTTTGGTATCCCGCTGCCTTCACAGGGACTTTCTGCCCCTGCTTTATGGCCTGTCTCAAGAACAACTCCTTTTTCTAGTTTCCCATAGACAGATACATAGGATGCTCTCTACACAGGTCTGAAGAGCTTTGTGTTGAGTTTGTCCTAGATTTGCACTTCCCTTCTTTATTTTTAATGATGTCTTCCAATTTCTCATCATCTTCGGTTACTTTCATGTAAATCTCGATCTTTAGAATGTAGGAATTGTTTTACTTCTATTCATATTGCTTGCTTCTTTTATTAATCCCCAAAGATGATGCAAGTACAGCACTGCCGGGTTGCAAATCGTTTAACATCTCTTTCTACTACAAATTAGTGCAGCATAAGCATACACTTCTGTTCCCTCCCCTTCAAGCGGTCTTTAATGTGAAAAAGGAAAAAAATAAAAAACGTGTTGAGTGGTGTCCCAAATTTTGGGAACCAACTCCCTCTTTTATGCCTAATATTCTTCCATCTTTTACTCCCTAAAATACTCCACATGTTTCATCATTTTACGCCTTATATTCCTCCATCTTTTACTCCATAAAATGCTCAACATGTTTCCTCATTTTTTGCCACAAATTAGGGAAAGTAAAATGGACTTCATCATTGTGTTTTGCAAGACCTCTTTGTGTGGCTGTAAAAGGAGGTCTTCTAATTGAGTTCAACACACCAATTCTCTCCAAATTCTCTCCCCAAAGGCTGAAAATTTTCCTCCACATATATTCACTATATCATCAAATTATAGGGTTGAGTTTATGAGATTTATTTCTCTCTTATAAGTCTTTGTTGATAATTGTTGTTGAAGATTTTTTCTCTTGTACTTACCCGATTATTATAGTGGATATTTTTGGCTCGCCGTAGGCAGTGGGTTTTCTCCCGTATTGGGTTTCCCACTTAAAAATCCTGTGTCTCCTTTATTTTTTCTTGCTCTCCTTATTTTCTTTCTCAATATCTATTCTTTTGTGCTTCCGCTACGCATTGATATCATAACAAGTGGTATCAGAGCCTAGTTACCAAATATGTCCACCGTCACCAAATTTGATATTGAGAAATTTGATGGAAAAATTAGTTTCAGTATATGGCAGATTCAGATGAGAGCAGTCCTCATTCAAAATGGTTTAAAGAAGGCACTTGTTGGAATTTCCGAGAAGCTCATGGGTATGACGAGATGAAAAATGGGAAGAGTTAGATGAGAAGGCACATTCGGCTATTCGGGCTTGTGTTTGTCCAAGGAGATTTTGCGCGAGGTCAATAAAGAAAAAAGCTGCAGCAGGGGCTATGGACCAAACTTGAATCCTCAGTACAGGGACCAAAAGTCTTGCCAACAAGCTTAGACTCAAGGAGCGCCTCTACACTTTGCGTTTGGCTGAAGGTACCGCTATACAATCTCATCTTAATGAATTTAATTCTATCTTGATTGATCTTGAGAATTTGGATGTCAATATTGAAGATGAAGATAAAGCTGTACTGCTAGTTGTTTCTTTGCCGCCCTCTTATAAGCACTTCAAAGAAATTGTGCTTTATGGAAATAATGATACTCTGTCATTTGAAGATGTTAAATCTAATCTATTGTCTAAGGAGAAATTTGATCATGAGGTACGGTCTGATGATAGAGGTGAAGGCTTGAATGTTAGAAGTAGATCTATCGATAGGAGTAATTTATCCAATAAAAATCGTAGATCTAAGTCTCGAGGCCGTAATTCTAAATCCTGTCGTTATTGCAAGAAGAGCGGACATGAAATTTCAGAATGTTATAAATTGAAAAATAAGAATGAGAGAGAGGAGAAAAAGAATAAACCTGCTCAGAATAAAGCTGAAGCTGATGTAATTGAAGCAGATTCTGATGGTGATGTTTTGTTGGCTACTACTTCTGATTAACGTTGCTCTTTAGAATGACTTTTAGATTCTGGCTGTACTTTTCATATGTGTCCCCACAAAAATTGGTTTACTTCATATGAGAAGGTTGATTTTGGTGTGGTTCTTATGGGAAACGATTCACACTGTGTTGTTGCTGAAATTGGTACCATTCAGATTAAGGCTCATGATGGCACTATCAGAACTCTGATTAAGGTACGCCATATTCCTGATTTGAAGAGTAATTTGATTTCTTTAGGCACCCTGGAGTCACTAGGGTGCAAGTATTCAGCTGAAGGTGGAGTTCTGAAAATTTCTAGAGGTTCCTTAGTATTGTTGAAAGGAAAAAGAATTGGGAGTCTCTATATTTTGCAGGGTTCAACTGTGACAGGTTCTGTTGCTATCTCTACTTCTCTTTCTGATGATGATCTTACTCAGCTATGGCACATGCGTTTAGGACATATGAGTGAGAAAGGCATGAACATTCTGAATAAAAGAGGTCTTCTTGGTAAGCAAGGTGTTGGTAAGTTAACTTTCTGTGAACATTGTGTAGTTGGAAAACAAAAGAGAGTTAGCTTATCCACTGCAACACATCGCACACAAGGGATTCTTGATTACATCCATTCGGATCTTTGGGGACCTTCAAAATTTCCTTCACAAGGCGGCAAGAGGTA
Source organism: Rauvolfia tetraphylla (assembly GCA_030512225.1). Taxonomy (NCBI): domain Eukaryota; kingdom Viridiplantae; phylum Streptophyta; class Magnoliopsida; order Gentianales; family Apocynaceae; genus Rauvolfia; species Rauvolfia tetraphylla. The sequence goes on from JAJQKT010000053.1 coordinate 3,672,790, forward strand.
CATGATAACATTTATTGATGATTTCTCTCGTAAGGTTTGGGTTTATTTCCTGAGGCATAAAAATGAAGCTTTCTCTAAATTCAAGAAATTCAAAGTTTTGGTCGAAAATCAAACTGGTAGGAAGATTAAGAAACTCAGGACTGATAATGGTTTGGAGTTTTGCAATTCTGAATTCAATGAGTTTTGTGAGAATCATGGCATTGCTAGACACAGAACATTAGTAGGAAAACCTCAACAGAATGGAGTTGCAGAACGCATTAATAGGACCCTTTTAGAGAGAGCTCGTTGTATGTTATCTAATGGTGGTTTATGGAGTCGTAGAGATTTTTGGGCTGAAGCTGTATCCACTGCGTGTTACCTGGTAAATCGCTCACCTCATTCATCCATTGATTTTAAAATTCCATAGGAGGTTTGGTCAGGTAATCCTATTGACTATTCTAATTTCAGAATTTTTGGTTCTCCTGTTTTTACACATATAAATGATGGAAAGTTGGCACCTAGAGCATTTTAATACATTTTCTTGGGTTATTCATCTGAGTCGAAAGGCTATCGGTTGTGGTGTCCTGAATTTAAGAAATTGATTTTAAGTAGGGATGTCACATTTAATGAGAATGCCTTGTTATCTCCTAGAAAAGATACTGTTGTTTCTTCTCTTGATACATGTGATCGTCAAAGTGCCAAAAGAAGGTGGAGTTAGAGGTGTCTACTCAAAAAAGAAGGAGTGAACCGATTTTTACTGGAGAGTCTGAACAGAATCTTGAAACACATGATGAATCAATACCCTTTAGTTCATCCGAGCCTATGCAGTCTTCAAATGATCATAATATAGCACGTGACAGACCAAGGAGAAATATCAAAAGGCATGCAAGGTATGCTGATAATGATGATGATAATCTCACTGCATATGCTCTTTCTGTTGCACAGGATACAGCTGAAGGAATTGATCATTCTAATTACTCTGAAGCTATATCCAGTTTTAATTCATCCAGTGGCTTTTAGCAATGCAAGAAGAAATTGAAAGTCTACATAAGAATGAGACATGGGAGTTATGTGATTTGCCCAAAGGACGTCGAGCTTTGAGTTGTAAGTGGATCTACAAACAGAAAGAAGGTATACCCGGGGTTGAAAATGCCAGATGGAAAGCTCGCCTAGTAGTTCGTGGTTTTGATCAAAAGGAAGGTATTGACTTTAATGAAATTTTTTCTCCTGTTGTACGTCATACCTCTATTCGAGTGCTACTCGCTCTTGTTGCTTTATATGATTTGGAATTGGAGCAACTTGATGTCAAAACTGCCTTTCTACATGGCGAGTTGGAAGAAGAAATTTACATGAAACAACCAGAGGGATTTGTTGTGCCAGGTAAAGAACAATCAGTTTTCCGTTTGAAAAGATCATTGTATGGTTTGAAACAAGCTCCGAGACAATGGTATAAGCGTTTTGATGCTTTCATGATTGGGCAAGGATTCACAAGGAGTCAATATGATAATTGTGTGTATTTTATGCAGTGTTCTAATGGATCATTCATTTATTTACTGCTTTATGTAGATGATATGCTTATTGCCTCGAAAGACAAGTCTTTGATTGATAGGTTGAAGTCTCAACTTAAATCTGAATTCGAGATGAAAGACCTTGGTGATGCGAAAAAGATACTTGGTATGGAGATTCGCAGAGACCGACGAGCTGGCAAACTCTACTTGTCTCAAAAGAATTACATTGAAAAGATTCTTGAAAAATTCAATATGAAAAATTGTAAGCATGTCTCTACTCCTTTTGCTGCACACTTTAAGTTATCTGCTGATCTTTGTCCAAAATCAAAGGAAGATATTGAGTATATGTCCAAGGTTCCCTATTTTAGTGCAGTTGGAAGTCTCATATATGTTATGGTTTGTACTAGACCTGATCTTGCTTATGCAGTTAGTATGGTGAGTCGTTACATGCACAATCCAGGGAAACATCATTGGCATGCAGTGAAGTGGATTTTTCGTTACTTGAAGGGCACGGCCAATCTTGGTTTGGTTTTTGACAAAAATAGAGTTGCCTCAAGTAATGTCAGCGGCTTTGTTGATTCCGATTATGGTGGTGATCTTGACCGACGTAGATCTCTTTCAGGCTACATCTTCACTTTATGTTCCGGTGCTATTAGTTGGAAAGCAACTCTGCAATCCATTGTTGCATTGTCCACAACAGAGGCTGAGTTTGTTTTAGCTACAGAAGGTGTTAAAGAGGCTATTTGGTTGTGTGGTCTTGTTCTTGAGATTGGTATTCCACATGGTGCTACAATGGTATTTTCAGATAGTCAGAGTGCTATTCACCTTGCCAAGAATGATACATATCACTTCAAGACCAAGCACATTGATATACGCTATCACTTTATTAAAGATGTTATTGACAAAGGAACTATCATTATTAAAAAAATTCATACGTCGGAAAATCCTGCAGACATGCTTACAAAGCCATTACCTGTTACTAAGTTCGAGCACTGCTTGGAATTAGTTGGCATCATTAATGCCTAATCGCCCTTTGGGGTGCCTACGGTGAACTTCAAAATTTGAGCCAAGGTGGAGATTGTTGAGTGGTGTCCCAAATTTTGGGAACCAACTCCCTCTTTTATGCCTAATATTCTTCCATCTTTTACTCCCTAAAATACTCAACATGTTTCCTCATTTTATGCCTAATATTCCTCCATCTTTTACTCTATAAAATGCTCAACATGTTTCCTTATTTTTTGCCACAAATTAGAGAAAGTAAAATGGACTTCATCATTGTGTTTTGCAAGACCTCTTTGTGTGGCTATAAAAGGAGGTCTTCTAATTGAGTTCAACACACCAATTCTCTCCATATTCTCTCCCCAAAGGCTGAAATTTTTCCTCCATATATATTCACTATATCATCAAATTATAGGTTTGAGTTTATGAGATTTATTTCTCTCTTATAAGTCTTCGTTGATAATTGTTGTTGAAGACTTTTTCTCTTGTACTTACCCGATTATTATAGTGGATATTTTTTGCTCGCCGTAGGCAGTGGGTTTTCTCCCGTATTGGGTTTCCCACTTAAAAATCCTGTGTCTCCTTTATTTTTTCTTGCTCTCCTTATTTTCTTTCTCAATATCTATTCTTTTGTGCTTCCGCTACGCATTGATATCATAACAAGTTTGTTAGAGAAAAAGGTTGGAAATTAGGTTCTGATGTTGCAAGATTTTCCAATAGTGTGAGATAGCTGCTTTGTTGGGAAGGAGGCTCATCAAGAGGAAAAACATTGCAGTGGTGTAGTAGCTAATCCGTTCGTCCAACCTACCAAATGAGGATGCTTCCTAGGAGGATGCTGATTTCATCAAGGCTCAATTTCCAGAGTTTAAGCCTTGAGGACAAAGATTGGTTTTGAGGTGGAGGTATTATCATATGCCATAAGCTGAATGCAGGTCTGGAGTAATAAGAAAAGAAGTTAGGTGTGTTAGTTATGGGAGGATAAGTGGAACAACATTGTTTGGCTATTGAATCTATGTTTTGGCTAATGATGCATTGTGGTCATACGTTCTTTGAACTAGATGGATCAGACCACATGCACTGCAAATATTTAAATGTTGGAATACCGTTGTAACAATCTTCTTGCATCATCTTTATCAACTTCAATCTATTTGCAGTCGCAAAAATGAAGATGATGTCAATTGGGCAAAGCATGTATGGAGTAGATTTTATTTCTTTTTTGATTACCCTAGTATATAAGCTCATTGATTTTTTTATAGTTGTATTTTTGCTTATGTAGTGTTGGTCAGCAGTTTTCACAAGCTTTGAGAAACCTTCTAGCTTGTTTCCTTCAATCTGATCACATTCTATCCTTATTTGCTACTCTCCGTTTGTTTTTCTTAATTTCCCAACTGAATATATAGTTTTCTAGTTATGAATTGCATAGTTAATTTTTGGGTTCTGACTGGAGTTTTCCTGTAATATATGGCATCCTAATGTGTATCCAGATGGACGAGTTTGTACATCGATCCTTCATCCTTCCAGCAATAATCTGAATAATTATGAGCTTGCAAGCGAGCACTGGTCACTGGTTCAGACAATTGGGAGTATAGGTTTGGGTATCATATCGAGGATTTGGAGCCCTAAAAATGAATCTCCGAAGAATGTTGAAGCTACTATAGAATGGAAAGAGATGAAGGATGAATTCGATACTACAAGAAAACACAAATTTTGTAACAGACTATCCGTGGCAAATTTTGCGACAAACTTGAGATAGGAAAGCTACTGGTAAGTAAAGTTGACTAAAATTGTGACCAAAATGTGTAAGTCGCAAAGTGGTTGCGAATTTGGGACGAAGGAATAATCATTGCTAATTTCAAAATTAATTTTCAAAATCTATCATCATTTAGCAATGGTTTTGCGACGAAAAAGAAAAATATAACAATTTGAATTGAATTTTTGAACTATGTTGCAAGTTTTCAACCATTTTGTGACGAATTAAAAAAAGATAATTTAAAGTTTCGTCTCAAATCCATCGCCATTTAGCAACGTTTTGCTACAAAAATAAAAATATAACAATTGAATTTTGAATTTTGAATTTCATCCCAAATTTGTAACTAGTTTGTGATGGATTAAAATTTTTTAATTTTTAAAATCCATCATAAATCCATTGCCGTTTAGCAATGGTTTTGTGATGGAAAGGAAAAACATAACAATTTTAGAATTGAATTTGAATTCCATCACAAATCTGTCGTAAATTTGCAACAACTTTGTGACGGGCATCCTTATTTGCCATAGAATTGCGATGAATTTGTTACAAATAGTATTTTCCTTTTGTTTTTCTGTCTTTTTTTATTTTTTTATTGCCACATGCTAAATTGGTAGGCATACATAGTGATGTTCATAAATGTGTTATTTGATTAAACATAGGCAATATACAATGTACTTGTATTATATATTGTCAAATATTGTATGTAACTATATAGTTAGTGAGAAATATTGAATATGAATATACAATCCATATTTTTTTGTAATATATTTAGTGACTATAATAACATATTGTACAAGACATATAAAAGTGTATTACGTATGCATACAACGTTAACAGCTTTAGTTATGTTGTTATATAATATGTAATAATATACAATATATTATGTTAATGCGTTGAGCATATATATTAGTTCAATATTTATAATAATTACATCCTTATATTTAAGAAATGTGAGCTATTAATAAATCTTCACATCAAACTTGGCCATCGCAAGTCTATAGCCATATTATGGTGGAATTACGACGGAAAAAACAATTTGCGATGGTCCCTAGCAAAGCTGTCTCAAATTTGATACGGATTTGCAAAATTCAAATCGGTAGCAAATCTATTGCACATTGGCCATGGATTTACGACGAAATATTAGATTGCTGAGAAAAATAAAAAATATATAAATATTGCCAACAGAGTTTGCTACGAATTTGAAAATTTCAGGCGGGAGATAAAGTGGCAAATTGAAATTCAAAATTTTCACGATTTTGAGATAAATTTGAGATATATTTTTAAAAAATTAAAAAATAATAAATACTATTATGTCGCAACTTTAAAATAGAATTTTTACCATTACAAAAAAATTAATATATATATATATATATATATATATATATATATATATATATATATATATATATATATATATATATATATATATATATATACCATTCCGTCGCAAATCCCTAATTCTATAACTCGAGCATCTTCTTCCCCCTTCATTTTCATCTCTCTCTCTCTCTACTAGAATTTCTCTCTCCCTCCACCTTGCCTTCCTTCCTTTTCCTTCTTCTTCTCTTTCTTCTTTCTTCTTCATTCCGGTACCTTCTATCATTGGTTTGCTGTTGTCATCGCCGCTAAGGTCCGGTGTTGAGTTTATTTTTTCTATTCTTGTTAATTTCTGTTATTTTTTTTACTTTGATTCCAATAATTATCACAACTAAACTAGAATTATCAGATCCCGATAATTATCACAACTAAACTAGAATATGCTTCAAGGTTGCGGCTCCTGAGACTTTTAATTATTCTAGGATTCTTCATAACGAAATATGTGACACATGCTTTTCAGTAAACCTAACTCTATGAAGTTAACAGCCACTTTCTTAGATAGTTTAATTGGGTAAAGAAAAGAAATGGCTACATCTATGCATATGATTTGAACTCGATCACATTCTGTTCAAGGTTAGTCTGCTAGTCACTTGTATTAGAGCAATTTAAGCTAGAAACACAGTGAAGATATTTCACCAATGATAGAATTTTGATTATTGCTTGAAATAAATATGGTTCCATTATGATATTATATCTTAAACCAACTGTCATTTTGATTTAATTTTCTGTTACTTTTTGTTTTGATTTTTTATTTTTTTTGCAATATATTGACTATTTGTTATTTGCTGAAATTTTATGTTATTATACTGAGCATTATGTTTAATTTTTTGTTATTGTTGTTTTTTATTTTATATTATGTTTTTAAGTTTTGGTTATTTTTTATTACAAATTTGTGTGTTTCTTTTGGCAATATATCTACTATTTTTAATTTTCTGATATTTTTTGTTATCATGTTTAATATATTTTTTAGATTTTTAGTGTGATTTTGTTGAAGAGTATGGCTTTTTAGTTCCAAGTGTGGATGGAATGTACTTGTGGAGAATTTATTGTGATTGTTAGGGTGGCCTTGTGCTTGGAAAATTTCTATTTTTTAGAGGAAACTCTACCAAAATTTTTTAGGCTATTTTAACCCTTTTAAAACCCTAAACCCAAAAATCTAAAGTTTAAACTCCAATAGCTATTTAGGTCTGTTTAGTCTAATGTGTAATATTTGTTAACGTAGATAGATAATCGTAGCTGTATATATAGGAGATACGGATATAAACAGGTCTTAATGCGTCTAGGACACCCTCACCTTGTACCAAACCTGGACCCATTAAGATACACTTGAGACTGAACCAGACCCGATTATATGATGGGTCCATAAAGTGTGGATATGTACTAGGGCTGTCAATTTTGCCCGTTTACCCGGACCCGGCCCGGGACCCGACCCGATAACTCCGGGTCTGGAACAATGGTCATACCCATTTACCCGGACCCGGACCCGGACCCGGACCCGATAATATACCTTCTAATAGGGTCCGGGTCCGGGAGAAGGTATCCCGGACCCGATTACCCGATTACCCGATTTAAATTTTAAATAATAAATATTTTATATATTTAAATTTTTTATAACCGTTAGATGTGTTTGATCAACGGTTAATTATTTATAAATTTATATTAAAAATTTTATCGGGTCTACCCGGACCCGGCCCGAGACCCTATAGGGTAGGGTCCGGGTCCGAAACCATTAATGTCAATCGGGTCCGGGTCCGGGACAGTGTGTCCCGGACCCATTTGGACCCGTTGACAGCCCTAATATGTACCTAATCCCATAGGGTATCGGGTATGGTCCAAATATACCTTAAGGACTAAAATATAGTTACATCATAGTTTATTAAACTCATCATTACAAATAAAATTCTAATGTAATGTAATATCTTTTAAGAAATCAAAATTATAATATTCATAGACTCCCAAGATTAATTAGTACACAAAAATTTAAGTAGAATAGTAGAGAATAAAATATTTATTATTTTACCAAAATAATAACCTTAATCAATACACTAACTCAAGAGTCAATTCATAATTTCATACATAAAAGAAGATCAACTTTCAAATTAAGATCAACATGTACCACCAAATGTCACTTGTCTTTTTCCACTGAAAAATGAAAGTCCATGAGAAAAATTATTAGTCTAGAATGTATATATAACTTTAAAAATTGTGCGTATATATACACACACACACAAGAGGATTCACAGAACTAATTCATTTTTTTTATCTACGTGTAATTGATGTAATTACGAATGGATTAGTCTTATTAGTTTCTTTGTAGGAGAAGCTATCAAATATGTAGGGGCGGCCGTATCTCTTCTTATGTTCTTTTCTATTTATTGCACGTATCGATTTCTTTATTCATGTTTATTACTTTTATTACTTAACATTAATAATTAACAGCTTTAACCTTACTTAATGACCTAAAATGAAGAGTCATAAGAGATTTGTGTGTGTATGTGTGTGTATATATATAATTCTAGATCAATTTATTTTTTAAATTTTAGAGATAGAAGTTTTCTCATATAGAAGTTACATCAGACAATAATTAGTGTTGCAAAAAGTGTTTGAATAAATAAATTATATAAAATATTTACACTATATATTAATCGGGTCTCGAGTATGTTGGGTCCAGAACATGATGTATCGGACCCATACCCATTAGATAATATTTTATTGGGTCTGAATCTAGGTTTGAGTAAATGGGTATACTTCTTGGTCCGTACCTAGCCTTATTGGGTCAAAACCAGGTAGGGTCCTGATATTCCATAATTGTGCTTCATATGATAATCTTTTATGAACTTAAATTCTGTTAAATTTTGATGTTTTAATCAATATTTACACTCCTTTTATCTCTTATTTGCTTTGGGTGAGTTTATTGAAGATTTAGAATTAAATGAAGCAAATAAGGAGATTTTACACAATGAATAAAAACAGAGAAATGAAGGGGCAAAATAGTCTGGTAGATAATTTTCAAGTGGGATTTTCACCTCTATATAGGTTTCATATACTAATGTGATCTTCTATAAATTTATGGAGGACATTCTTAATTTTTCATAATGGTAAAATTTATGGAAATCCGAGTTCATTTTCCTGCCCTGATCATGCTTCAAAGTCAGCTGTCCTTCATTGTGTTCCAGTTTTGACACAGTTTTGTATAATGCTCATATCATGTGTTATAGGTATCCAATTGGGGTGATTCAAATCTCTGTGGAAAGCTAAGATCAATGGATACAACGTTTATGAAGACACCAAGACAAAGATCAGCTGATTTCATGCTCTGAATTTACCTAGAAGGCAAAATAGTGTCACAGTCGTGCAGCAAAGACTTGCCCCCAAAACTGGGAGCAAGCGGGGCCGTTTGGTGTGATCCAAGCGGCACCGTTTGCAGCGATCTGGACTGAGTTTTCAGCTGACTTTCTCTCTGTTTTGATGGGGATATAAATACCCCTTCTAGGGCAACAAACACAGCCGGCGGGGAGGAGAAAAAAAGGCTGCAAAACACCAAGTTCTTCCTCCAATCCATCAATCTTGCAAGAGAAATCAAGAGAGAAGATTGAATCATTGAAGAAGGAGAGCTTCCACCTTGAAGATTCAACACAAAAGCTGCAATTTTCTCCATTGCTACAGTGACGAATTTCAAGCTTTAGGAAGAGAAGATTTCAACCATGAAAATGAGCAATTCTTCCTCTTCCTTATTTGCTTTGTATTCATTGAGTTGTAATATGTTTATGAACAAAGCTTTTGAATACTTGGATGGTATGAACCCTAGATTTTATCTATGTGAATGAATTGTTTCCCTTGGTTGATTGAATGCAAATTTATTGTGGATTGTTTGTGGTTTTGAATGATTGAATTGATTTGGTGGATAGTTGATGGAATTTTGTCACTTGGAATTGAGAAAGGAAGGGTGATTGAAATTGATCAAAAATCTGGAATTTTGTACACAATTACAAATAAAATTCTAATGTAATGTAATATCTTTTAAGAAATCAAAATTATAATATTCATAGACTCCCAAGATTAATTAGTACACAAAAATTTAAGTAGAATAGTAGAGAATAAAATATTTATTATTTTACCAAAATAATAACCTTAATCAATACACTAACTCAAGAGTCAATTCATAATTTCATACATAAAAGAAGATCAACTTTCAAATTAAGATCAACATGTACCACCAAATGTCACTTGTCTTTTTCCACTGAAAAATGAAAGCCCATGAGAAAAATTATTAGTCTAAAATGTATATACAACTTTAAAAAATGTGCGTATATATATATACACACACAAGAGGATTCACTGAACTAATTCATTTTTTTATCTACGTGTAATTGATGTAATTACGAATGGAGTTAGTCTTATTAGTTTCTTTGTAGGAGAAGCTATCAAATATGTAGGGGCGGCCGTATCTCTTCTTATGCTCTTTTCTATTTATTGCACGTATCGATTTCTTTATTCATGTTTATTACTTTTATTACTTAACATTAATAATTAACAGCTTTAACCTTACTTAATGACCTAAAATGAAGAGTCATAAGAGATTTGTGTGTGTATGTGTGTGTGTATATATATAATTCTAGATCAATTTATTTTTTAAAGTTTAGAGAGAGAAGTTTTCTGATATAGAAGTTACATCAGACAATAATTAGTGTTGCAAAAAGTGTTTGAATAAATAAATTATATAAAATATTTACACTATATATTAATCGGGTCTCGAGTCTGTTGGGTCCAGAATATGATGTATCGTACCCATACCTATTAGATAATATTTTATTGGGTCTGAATCTTGGTTCGAGTAAATGAGTATACTACTTGGTCCGTACCTAGCCTTATTGGGTCAGAACCAGGTAGGGTTTGAATCCCTACCCAACCCGTTGACAACCCTAATAGAAGATATATGCATATGTTCACAAGGATGTTTGAGACGCTGCATTTGTCTATGCTGTTGCCTCCATCTACGGTTCCTTTTTAGATGCCAGATTTTGAAGACGTAGCCGACAATGTTGATGAAGATTACACAATCGATCGGTCTGATGACCATCCACCACCGACTAGCCCTTCGGATCCATCTCCGCATCCTCCTACCATAGCTTAACCTTCTATAGCAACATAAACTTTTGTAGAATATTTTTCAGTTTTGTCCATTGTACATTACTGAGATTTAGATTTTTAAATTATATTTATTTTTACTCATGTCTTTTTATCTTTTTTATTTTATATAAGTAAGTATATTGATTTCTAAAAAATAAAAAATTAAAAATATCATTTAAAATTTAAAATAAATAATTTAAAAATTAAAATTGCAAGTTAAATTATATTTGAAAACTAATTATAGTAATACCAAAAAGTTTAAAAGTAAAAAGAAAAAAGTGCGATAGATTAGCTATAGATTTGCGATAAGATTTATCTTAAATAATTTTTTAGAAATAAAAATTCTGTCGCAAAGTTGTTGTCAATTGCGACAAATCAGTGACAACAATATCAAATTTGTCGTGTATTGCTGACAACTTTGCAACAATATTTCATTTTTATTTTTTAAACTTTTGATTTTCTTTTCCCCTCCTTCTATTCCCCCCTTCTTGAGAAAGTAGGGTGAAATTCATTAACATAAAAATCATTTGTAAAATTGATGTAAATTTGTAATGGCATTTTATTTTATTTTCTACTTAACATTAAATTCAGTCTCAAAGCTTTTGCAAATTTGTGATAATTTTTCCACATAAAATGTATAATAATTTAATTTTCTTTGACTTTTCGTCGCAAATCTGTCACACTAAACTGACTAATTTGATTAACATTTTTTCGTCGTAAAACCATTGTTGTTTGCTACAGATTTGTCTTTCCTCACAAATTTCCAATGGAAGTTTCCATGGCAAATTTGTTACAAATGTAGATTTGGGATGAAAATGTTCGTCGCAAAATCCTTAGTTTCTTGTACTTCGATGTGTGAGGAAGTTACAAGACAAGTTATATGGTTGATTTGCTTGGAAATTAGATGTTTAATTTTCTTCCGTAATTTCAATTGTATGAATTTTGTACTTCCTTTTAGTTTTATTAGGTCTGGAAGTGCTATTTCTCATAATCTATTTTTCTCTTTAGAGATTTTGTTGTGTCTTTTCTAGACCCTTATACTTAATTCTATAACGATTCTCTAACAATTTGCACACAAACTTAAAGTGAGCACATCTATCGTTATGATTAGTATAATATCAAATACATCAAATGTCGTATCCTCAGAGATTGTCAAATAGTATTACTCACTTTCCACTCTATTGTTTAGCCTATCAAATTTGCTTGTGAAAATGATTGAAAAAACTACTAGGAATATAAATCTAACTTCACTAATTAAACTAGGTTAACTAATCTTGCTTGCAAGAGAGAATCCAATTAAGAAACCAATACTTGAATGGAAAATCCCCTTAGAATTACCTATGTAATAGACAAATCTCTTGGTTAATGAATTCCCTTCTTATGTTTGGTGAAATTCCTACATTAGGACTCACTCTATCTCTAGATGAAATCTCTTTCTAACCAATTCAACCTAAAAAGGCATTTAGATTTGTGAATTTATAATTAGGTTCTCTAATCACCAAGAAAGTGTTGAGATTTCTATCTCTAGTCACTCCCATTATTTGTGTCATGGTCTATTTCACACTTCCACTCTCAATTCCAAGTGAAAAATCCACTTTATGAATCAATTAACAACCAAATCAATTCAAGCAATCAAATCCACAAATAATCCATAAGAATTCCGAATTCAATCAACCAAGAAAAACAATCATTCACATAGATTAAAACTAGGGTTCATAACCATCCAAGTATTCAATAATTTAGCTCATTATTTTACAAAATAAAGAACACAAAACATTAGAGGAGTAGAGAATGCTCATTTTCATGGATGAAACATCAATCTTCTATGCTTGAGATCTTCACTTTAACCTTGGAAAAAATGCAGCATGGACTTGAATCTTCAAGATGGATTTTCTCCTTCTTCAATGATTTGATCTTCTCTCTTGATTTCTCTTGCAAAGATTGAGGATTTGAGAGAGGTTTTTGTAGTTTTTCTGTTTGTTCTTTTGCCTCTCTGGAACCGGAGCCGCCCTCCCCTTCAAATGCCCTTAAGAGGTGTATATATACCTCCCAAAAAGAGAAATCAAGAGAAACCAATAGCTGATATTTATTTATGGTTGGTTATAAACAGAAACCAAGAGAAAGAGGAAAGAACCTAAACATGTCAATTTCTTATCAACACTTGATTTAATTTTACACGGTATAAGTTTTTTTTTTTTTTGTATTCATTGGAGTTTTGTAATGGTACACATATCAAGTCATTTGCAGCTTTACATGGACTGAGCGCTTCTTTTCTTTATTTATTTTTTAAATGAAAAGTCAATCCTATAATCAAGAGTGGACGCAGAACTAAATATTTGGGGGACTGAATGGGGAAACAAAATATACTTATTACTTGGTGTGCATGTGTTATAAGAAAAAGGAAAGAGAAAAAATGACAATATATATGTATATTTGTTTTCTATTTTTTCCCTTAAGCACGGTACATATTTGATCTCTTTTTCAAAAATATTTGGGGGGTCCTGGTCCCTCATGACAATATGTGTTCGTCACTGCTTATAATTTACATTTTCTTTCTTATAATTAACAACATCATAGAAACGAAAATAAAAGCGGGATGAACTTACCTGAGTGGATGGGAACTCCTCACTTGGTGCTTAGGGCTCAAGTTCGACACTAAAAAGACCTCCTTCCCCCAATAAAAAAAAAATTCAAGTATACCGTTTATTATAGCTACATAGTAATAAAGATTTATACCAAAATGCATTTGATCCCACCCTCAATTAACCATAAATTATTCCAAAGAAACAAGATATGTAACGCAAGATCTAACAAAAGATAAGTTACAAGAAACTGTTTTCAGTGCACTTGATAAAATCTACAAGAAACAATACGCTATATAGAGAGATATGTAGAGATTTTCCACCAAAAGTTTTGGAAGGCATGAGCCAAAACCCCTTGATCTTTTGACAAAATGAAAGCAAAGCTACAAAGCAGTGTTTCAAAGAAATCAGAGCACAATCAACAACAACCATGCAGGCAGACCAAAATATCGAACACTGCATATTATTAAAGTCTTCATCAGCCGTTTACCACAGAAGTAGAATCAACCATGCCAGCCCCAGAAATCGATCTCTTCTTCATCGGTGTCCTTGCCAAGCTCCGAAGCCTGATCATCATCCCCTTTTCTCTAACCCCGAAAATTTTCCAGGTTACTATGAAGGCGCTCTTCTTCATCGGTGCCGCGCCCAGAAGTCTGATCATCGGCCCCTTTTCTGTAATGCCAGAAATTTTCCAGGTTACTCTGAAGGCGCTTTTCTTCATCGGTATCCTTGCCGCGCTCAGAAGACTGATCATCGGCTCCTTTTCCGTCCTTGTAACTCTGAAGGTGCTCAGAAGCCTGATCATCTGCCCTTTTTCCGTAACCCCAGAAATTTTCCATGTAACTTTGAAGGTGTTCCTTTATGTGTAATATCTTGGATTTTGTTATGATATCAACACATAAAGGAAGTATAAAATATATACTGTAAAAGAAAATAAAGAGAATAAGGAAATAAACGAGACACAAGATTTTAAGTGAAAAATTCAATACGAGAAAAAACTCAATACCTACAGCAAATCAAAATTATCCACTATAATAATCGGATGAGTACAAGAAAAAATTTCAACAACAATTATCATCAAAGACTTATAAAAGATAAATAAATCTCATAAACTTAACCCTATAATTTGATGATATAATGAATATGGGTGGAGAGAATTTCAGCCTTTGGGAAAGAGAATTTTGGATGATTGGTATATGAAGCTCATTTAAAAGACCCCTTATATAGCCACATAAAGAGATCTTGCAAGACAATCCATTTTGCTTTCTCTAATTTGTTGAAAAGAAGAAAACATGTGAAGCATTTAGGGGAGTAAAAGCTAGAGGAATATGAGGCAAAAGAGAGAGGATTTGGTATCCAAATATTACGAGGATCCAAAGTTGGTATCCAAATATTGAGAGGAGTTGATATCCAAAGTTTGAGACATTCATTATCTTAACAGATTTTAACTTCAATAAACCTCGCTTTATGCTTTCTGCAGAGCCTATGATCTTTCTCCAAAGAGAGTTAGAAAAACGACTTACTTTCGATTTTACGAAATCCACTGCTGAATTGAACACGTTCGAGATCTTTTTAAACCAGCCTCCAATATTAGTTAGCCTGAAGCTTGAACTATTTAATGTGTACTCGGGAGTTTTTAGTTTTCTTCTATTGTTAATAACAGAAGTCTGTTGTTGTATAGTATATAGACTGGAGGGATAAGCATCATGAGTTTCGACAGGAATTTGGATCGTTGCTTTGATTTATCTCATCTCAAAGAGCCATGGGAGAATGAACAGAACACTAAATTTATCTCATCTCAAAGAACCATGGGAGAATGAACCAAACACTAAATTAAATCTTGAAGTATTTGATTTCACCATAATCACAGTTTACGATTAATAACTTTGGACTTCGTAGGTGAATTCTTTAGGGAAGTACTCCTACAACTGAAACCCTCTTCATGCATACAACTATGCCGATTAATAACTTGAAACACGTCATAATAATTAATGACACTTTTTTTGTCATTAATAACTCATTTCAAACGAAGGGAAAAAGAATATTTCATCCGTTTCAATTTAAGAGTCATTTTAAAAATTTTCATACATATTACAATACTAATTAAATTAACTACTTTATTTTTAATTACATATTATTTCATTTCACAAGAGACAACAAAACAGGAAACTATAATAATTTACTATACAAAATACTATTACTTTATTATGAGAGTAAATTAAAAAAAGAAAGTCAAATTTTTATTTAATAATACTTATTTTGTAACAAAATAAAAATTTTAGAATGACATTTAATTTGAGATGGAGGGAATAGGTATCTGTCTTGCTTTAGAAAACAAAAAATACCATTGTGTCGCTTAGGGTTTTTCCCATCCTCTACTTTGTTGACTCGATCAAGATGGTGATATTCCTTTGTTTTTAGCATGTTCTGCCATCAGATCGGCAGTTTGTTGATCAAGAGTTCACATGTAGTGGATAACTATTCGTTGAAAAGAATAATTAATTACTATTGTAATATAATTATTTAATAGAGCAATTTTTATTATATATATAAATAATTATTCTACATGTGAGGAGAATAATTAACCACGTTCAATTATTGGATCAACAAGATATTGATCCGATGACTATGAAGCCATTGGTACGTACTGAAAAAAAAATGGACGTGAGTACCTTAATCTTGGCGCTCCTTTATTCTTGTAAAGCTGCCAAATGGGTTGATGTGACTCTCCTTAAAATGTTTGATCTCGTGTAAGCTTCTATGTATTTAATATTTAAAATTTTCATTTAAGAAAGAAAAGAATTTCCGTTTGGCAGATGAGAGTGGTGAAGGAAATAGGGGAGAAGATTCAAGCTGATGACCCCTTTAAATAAAAAGAGTAATTCTTCTTAACACTCGAAAAATATAGTACGATATCTTGTTAAGTAATGAATTATCTCATGACATACCCAAGGACAAAAGTCTGACTATTTATCTTGAAAAGAGAATTAGATCAAATGCAAAAGCAAACTACATTTTTACTAGACTCTATTATGCATGATGCGTCGAGAATTCGTCCAGTGTTTATTAACTAAAATATAATATTTGTGTAACGACCCACTCCCGGGGCGGGCTCTACTTAGGAGTCAATTATCACTTTCCTGCAATATAACTATATGATACAAGTGTAATTCTAATAATTTCTAAACAAATAAGGTGCACCGGTCGTTTTATAGTAAAAGATTATATAAAATAGTTTATACAAAAATATATAAAATTTTTCAGAAATTTGGGATCTTCCTATATATAATAATTAAATTAATAACCATTTGAAATATTACAACGAATTGACAGACTAAGAATAGTTACAAATGATAGATGCCTCCACAATATCAGCTGTTGCTGAGGACTCAACTGCCATGTGCGACATAGAAAAAGAACTATACTCTCAATTCAACTATAAAAATCCTGAAATATGATGAGAGAATAATGAGCTACGAAGCCTCGTGAAATTTTTATGTATGTGTACAATTTGAGAGTAAATATATCGTATTGAGTTTATAACATTTTTAAAATAGATATAAGTTATTATCAACATTTTATGAAAATAACTACGTTTAGTACAATAAGATAATCTGATTTAGAAATCACGTGAAATAGGATATATTTATATATATGTACTTTTAAGTAATAATCATCATTTTAAAAAATAATGGCGAAATCAACAAACACAATAAATCACACGACTCTTACGAGTCCATACAAGCACATAAAAACTTTCGCCGCCCTTCCAATGGTCATCTCACACGCGGCACAAATGAACTCTCCACACAACACCTCCCAATGGCCTTCTCACACAGGGCGCAAAGGGACTCTTCATACAAATCAATAATCTCACCCGACAGGGAGTCAATTTAAATCCCGACGGCGGAATTTACGCATAATTCATATTTACAACTCATCAACAACAAATCAATTCTCATGGTTTAGTATATTATATAAATATATAAGCCGAGCCACGGTAAAACAACAACTTATATTAGTACTACGCATTTTCACAAAAGCTGAACCAAGGTAAAATAACAATTTAAAGTTGATAACACATTTATTCACAAAAGCTGAGCCATAGTAAAATAACAATTCAATGTTGCCACAACATATATTCATAAAACCGAGCCATGAAAAAATAAATATATACGTTACTTAGCGTAAAATAAATAAATAAAAATATATTAAAGTAACATAACTTAAAATGACAATATTTTGTGATCCTCAACCTCCACAAGTAAGGTAGAAATCTCACCTCAAGCGAAAAACATAAATCTATGCAACTCTTCTCTTGGTTCTACCTCAATAATCTCAGAACCTAACATATAAATACGTAATAACAAACAAATTTAATGTCACTCTAAAATGATTAAGTATTGACATATATAAATATAATACATTAATGAATGCATGATTAATAGTAATTAGAATTAAAAATTGCTGAATTTTATAAAATTATTTTAAAATAGGAACTAACCATTTTTCAAGGGAATACAAATATTAAAATGATTAATTTTAATAAAATCTACCATTATTCACAAAAATCTCAATTATTCCATTTTATTCCTAATATACCGATTTAGAAAAATTATTCTATTTACATATTTTCATATTTTTTTTACATTATAACAGTTTAATAAACCTTTAAATACTCAATATTTAATCAAAACAAAAATTCACAAAAAAGAAGTAAATTTGTCAAAAATTCACAAAGTAGATTTTTTAAAAATTCAAAAAATATATCAAACATGCTTAAAAATTAACGAAACGTTTTTTGTAGGTAGAATATGATAACAATAACCTTTTTAAAAAATTAAACAAAATCAGAGTATCCAATAATTTATTAAATTTATTATAAATTTATTACTGTAGTACACATACTTTATTATAAATTGATAGTGTTATACAGACTTTATATAGGCTAGGCTAATACTTCCTCTATCGTAAGATTGTATATAGGATCAGCCTAATCTGCTACACCTCTTTCCAGTTAACCATCTTTAAAATGAACAAAGTATATGGTTTTTAAGTCCCAGTTTTCTGTCTAGACTGATTAGCAGTGCCAGAGTCCAATGCTCCTCTACCCTTGTAACGATTCCTCTAACCTTGCTCTAGAGGCAATTCTATATTCGTTAAAGTAACAACTGCTGCCTCCTCTATTATAAGATCTAGTACAATTTACAATCTACCGATTTGGCAATTCGCAAACCTTGGTAATTTACAAGTCCAACAAATCAATTAGGGTCGAAATGAAAATACAAAAGGTAATGTTTGGTTTGGTATGGCTGAATTACTTGGGCTTGATTATTATGTATGATTTGACGAAAGCTGCGGCATTTACCGAGTAATTGAGTCTCTTTCTCCCAACCTTGATCAACCAACTTACTAGATCTACCATGATAGTATTTTTTTGACTTCAGACTTTAACCTTTGAAAGCTGGCTTATTGATTTTGGTTATGCTCAGAATAATGGTTTAATTTAATTGAATGAGTCATTATAAGTTTCAATCTTCAATTTGGTACAGTCCTATTGCATGAACTGATCTTTTTTTTGGTTATAATTTATGCTCTCGGTATCTCAAAACACACAAAAAGTTGTCCTTTTATGAATTCCTGAAGGTCAATAGTTACATGATTCTTTAAGGGCATTTTATTAATTTAAATTCAAAGATAGTCAGCATACTATAAATTATTCTTTTTCTTTTATTCCAAAATATATAAAAACTTCAATTTAGTCCCTATTTTTTGAATTAGTCATTTTATAAGGTTCGAATTGTAAATCGCATAAACATTTGAAATTTTAAATATAAATTTAATAAAACAAACCTGGTCCTATTCTAACTTCTCTATTACTGTCGACAATCACCCTTCCCGCCTCTTCTCCTTTTCCTCTCTTTCTTCTTCTTGTCTTCTGAATGTGTATTCTATTTGTGCTTCTTCATTTTGTGCCTTTTCTTTATGGTTTATAATATAAATTGTCAGGTTACAAAAAATTTCAGACTTCAGTATTCTGTAATCCAAAGCAACAACAGATTTTTACTAATTTGGAGACTTTATTTATAACTTCAGAATCAAATCATGTGCCTGAAGTATGTCAAATAGATCAATCTTAATTTCTTTATCATAAAACAAATTGCAATAAATTCTATTGTAACCTGAAAACATCAAAGAGATTAATAATTGTACATTGATCAAAGAAACGGCCAAATCTATACAAAAAAAAAAATTATTACATAGATAAAATATTGATAACACATGCCAGGAGATAATTAAAAAAACAAAATGTTGATGACACGTAGCTTTGGAGGAAAATAAAACAGAAACCATTACAAAATGACAAACAAAGGAAATAAAGTTTCCTTTTCACAAACTGTAACTTTTCATCTTCACAAAGCAAGAGCACAAAGAAATTGATGATAGCAACCGCAACTAAAGTCATCTCAAATTTCACTAAGTACAAAAGGATCAAGAAAAAGCAAGAATATTAGCAATGATATAAAGCAACGTACCTTTCCTCAGCAATTGCTTACCATTATGCATGCAGAGAATAATGTTCGACCTTTGAAATTTAACAACAGTATTTCTTCTTCCTTTTCGTCAATGCATTCTTCCAACTAGAAGGCGTCTCTCTCCTGTAAATTCATCCCTTTCACTTTAATAACTTTCCAAGTTGCGAAGATCTATTCTCTTTACTGTCATTGTAAAAATAATATAACCATTATTAAAATGACTGATGAAGTCTCCAAGTTGCTTGTGCCACTTCAAGTTGCACAAAAGGGCTTGCTTGGCATGAATTACTTCCGTTTCATGTTCCTCAAGCTTTCTTTTATGAATAAGGATGTCTTTCTAGAATCTAGCATAGCTTAGCATTAGCTCCAATATGCATCTATAAATAGAATATTAATGTGAAGTTTACTAAAAATGTCTAAAAACTTCGTATCTTGCTTATCAAGTAATCTTTTTTCAATCTTTGGGGAAAGGGAATAGGAGGAATATTAGATTTAGGAGAAATATAAGGTTTGGGATCTCCCACTTTGAAGTCATTCTCCTTTGGCTTTGGTTCTTCTACCTCCTCCATCTTTTCCTTGGAAACATCAACGTCATTATTCTTTGGTTCTGGAAGTTCCTTTCCACTTCTCAAAGATACTTTTCATGTACTTGCTCTTTAGTATTTGTGTCCGTAGTGCTTCGTAATGTTCCTTGAGATCTATTCATAAGGAAGTTAGCAAGTTGTCCCATTTAAGTCTCCAAGTTTCGAATGGACACCTCTTGGTTTTGGAATCTAGTTTCTTGATATTGAAGGCGAGCTTCTATCCTTGTAATGAATTTGGTCATCAATTTAGATTTCTATTGGACTGGAGGCTCAAGAGCTAAATTAGGAAATCCTAGGGGTCCACTTCCTACATTCTGTGAAATTTTTCAAAAAAATTGGGATGATTCCTCTATCCTAGATCATAAGTATTGGAGAATTGGTTTTGTTACTGCTAATTATAATTCACATAATTTGCTTATACCACTACATGTTGCGGAAAAGAGCTTGCTTGGCACGAATTATTTACATGATTTCCTTCACAAAAATTTATGCGCAGTGCATCCCAAATAGTGATACTTCTAGCATGGAGAGACTTTAACTAATCTTTATCTCTATCACGCCGATAGAATGGGAAGAGTCTCAATCTCATTACATCTGCAGTGACACAAATCTTGTTGTATCCACGGATCTATTCATATTATGTATCCAATTTATGACTTAGTTACTCAGTATTTAAGTTACAATATCTTTTCGTATCTCCTAACTCAATAACTTCATTCAATTGGTGATCGAGTAATTGTAAGCATTAAAATCAATAACTAAGCATTCATTATTAACCAATACGTAAGAGTAATTGAATATACAATTCATAGAAAGGCTACTCTTATCTACATCATAGCCTTGGATTTGAGAAATTTAGAACGTCATTACAATTAAAGAAAACAGTCAATTGAAAATAATAAAAGAGATATAAAACATCGCCGATAAATTGAAAGTTGGATTCTTCAATTAACTCGAATTGGAATCTTGAATAGAAATTGAAAGATAAAAATCTAAAAGAGAGGTTTCCCCTATTAGTCTAACCGTAGGTTACTGACTTTTATCTATTAAATACATTATAGAAACCTCCAAATTCAACCAAGTTTTGAAAAAGGCAAAATTGTAATTGCTTGAAAAATCTGATGAGGCGCCGGACGCCGCCATAGTGAGCTTTCGGGCGCCTGATAGCTTCTAGAATTTTAAATATCGAAAACATTCTATTCTTTCTCTTCCTCAATTTCAGGTAGGATTCTCTTCTTAATTCGCTTTTCTTATGCATTTCAGGTTCTTTTTTCTACGTATCAATCAAATAATAAAAGGAAAGAAATCTTACCCAAAAGTCATAATTTATACTCAAAATTAAATAATTATATACGTAAAAAAGTCATAATTTATACTCAAAAATAGATAATTATATACGTAAAATCTACATAATTTATGAATATAAATTACATGCAATATGCAGCTCCCAGATCTTCTTTGACTGAAAATTGTGGGACTAGCATGAATAACGTTGCCAACTAAAGAGGGTTATTTCCTTAATCATTTAAAAAGGTGAAGTAATAAAATGAAAAAGAAGAAGAAGAAGATCAAGATCTCATGCAATGTTCAAAAACAATGCTTTAGAAAGTTCCTCGGCACTTTATCCACAGCTTCACCTAGCTAATGTCTGGGACTAGTCCATTGCTTTAGATTAAGTACGTCTTTTGGAATCTGGGTAGTAGATTAATGATGCATCTCAAGCTTTATACTCTTTCCGTTTCAAAACAAATGACCTATTTTCTATTTTGATTTGTTTCAAATTGTATGACCTACTTTTATATTAGAGATTCATTTATTACTCTTTTCCTATTTTACCATTGTCCCTAACAACCCACTTTTAAGTGCATTGCTTTAGATTAAGTACGTCTTTTGCAATCTGGTTGTAAATTAATGATGCATCTCAAGCTTTATACGCCCTCTATTTCAAAACAAATGACCTATTTTCTATTTTAATTTGTTTCATATTATATGACCTACTTCGATATTATGGGTTCATTTATTAATTTTTTTCTATTTTGCCATTGTCTCCAATCACCTACTTTAAGTGCTTTAATTTTCAAAACATTTAAAGACACCGAGTCTAATGCTAAATTTAAAATTCTCATTAAAGAGAATGTTGACTTTTTAAAATGAAAGCAATTAGTAGAATTGACCACTTTTAATTAAGAGGAGAGGGAAAAGGGTATTTTAGACTTTTCTTAGTTTTTTCATGAAGTTTATCAAAACTTTAAGGGCTAGTTTGGTTCAAGGATTTTTGTGAGGAAAATGAAAATGAAAAAAAGAAAAATAAAATCCTTAGAAAACTGAAAACTTGCAGGTTGTTTGGCTAGTTATGAAAATAATATGAAATGAAAAATGATTTTTAAGAAAGCAATTTTTCTTACTTAGTTTTTGAGATTTTACGATAGAAGTGGAAAAGTAAATAACGCATTAATTGTTTAAAAAAATAAAAATCCTCTAAAGAAGCAAAAATTATATTGGGAAAAGTTTGAGGAAATAATAATTCTAATAATTAACAACTTTGTAACTTCTAATTGATAGTCACTTAATACATTTGTTAGTTGAAAGTAGGGTTCTATTTGAATGCGAATGAATCGAATATTTAATTTTCTTACTCAATTCACACAGATAATGCTCAAATGTTGTTCGAATTATTCTTTCAATTAATATTTCGAATTTGAAAATTTTAATCGGGTTCGTTCATTTATTTGTTCATAAAACATAAAATTTGTTTGTATTCGATTCATTTAATTTTTGTGAGTTGTTTAAATAACTCGAAGAGTTTAAGTTTGACCTGCTCAAAGTAAATAATAATATATAAATAGTCAATAAGAAGATAAAAATAAAATTTAATATAATATTATAAGTATTATACAAAATATATACTATATTTTATATAAAAATATTATAAGGGGCCAACAAGATGAAATCCTTATTCAAATAGTAGAAATGGCTTTATAGTTTACGCTCCCTGGAAGTAAAGTACTTGATTCAACTGGCTTTATTCCCCATCCTAATCATTATATATATCTTGCGTTGTGCATTTAGAAAATCTCAGCAATCAGAAAATCTGTCTAGTAATCCTTCTTAAGTTTCACAAATTAGAAAAAGAAAATGGAAACTGCTACACCGCCTGCTAGGACGACCAAGCAACTAATTAGGCGTGGTCGGGGGATGATCTCAGCATCTGATGACACTGCAATGATGAAACAGATACAAGCAACTCATTCTCCAGATGGCCAAGATATTGAAGTTAAACCTATTCTGCAAGTTATTGAGGCAATTATGCATCATGTATTCCCTGGAATTGATGGTGTTATTCATGTATGATGTCCTCCTCTTTTCTCATTTAGTACAGCTCAGCAAAGACCTCGTTGTTGATTCATTTTAGACTGGTTGTACTGACTTCTTGGCATCATGTTTAGGGAACAAATCATAAAGACTTTGATACCTTGGAGGAGAAGGCTGCACTGTCTGAACTGGATTGCGTCTTAGATGGATTGGCATATGTAACTCACAAAATTTCCTGCGAGGTTAATTTCTATCAATCTAATTTGTGGTCGAACAAAACCTTATGTCAACGATAGTGCATCTAAAGAATTTGTTGTTTATCTGTTTTGGCAGTTGGCGTGCAACTGCTCAGGTTGTGAAGATGCACATACGACGACAATAGCTATACTTAACATGCTTTCGAGCTATCCCTGGGATGCAAAAGTAGTTTTGTCATTGGCAGCATTTGCCATAAACTACGGCGAATTCTGGGTTATTGTCGGGCTTTCCTCCATTAATCCTCTAGCCAAGTCAATAGCTGTCCTTAAACAGCTGCCAGACATCCTAGAGCGTTCTAATGTACTGAAATCTCGGTTTGATGCCATAAATAACCTTACAAAAGTTATGTTCGACGTAACGAAATGCATTGTGCAGTTCAAAGAACTCCCAGCCCAATATATATCTAATGACACACCTCCGATGGCAATGGCTATTGCTCATATCCCGGCTGCTGTTTACTGGACCATAAGAAGCATGGTGGCTTGTTCGTCACAAATAACAAGCCTGCTAGGCATGAGCTACGAGTAAGCTACGGAAGAAAACGGTTTCTGCAATATCTGTACATTATCAATAAGCTTATTGTTTAGATAACCTTCCGATGTACATTTGCAGGCTAATCGGATCCACCACAGAGACATGGGAACTGTCAAGTTTGGCCCAAAAGCTGAGCAGCATACACGACCACCTTATAGCACAGCTAGCTAACTGCCACCAACACATTGGTGAAGTTCTTAAATCTTTATTTAAAGCCATTTTTCCTCCAACCCGAAATGAATTCTTAAATTATGTAAAAATTAAAATATTTTTTTTCACTTCTCAACAATAAAGAATGCCCTATGAATAGCTACGGTATTTAGAGTATGATCAACTAAGTTTTACCTAAGGATATCCTCAAATAAAAATGCGAGATTCTTGAAGATCTAAACGTATCCTGATTGATATTCAGATGAAAAGAAGCATGAGGACTACTTTCAAATGCTTGTGCACCTATTCGAGTTTACACATTTGGACAACATGAAGACCCTCAAGGCTTTGATCTATATCAAAGATGATATACAGCCTCTTGAAGATGGGACTAATAAAGCAAGGGTAGATTCACAAGACTGACATCTTCCCGAATCATATTTGTCCATTTCCTCTTCATATTCCATTATCTCCTTGTTTTAGCAGAATTCTAGTTTCTGATAGTCCCAAATAAATAGGTAAATGTTGAAGTGCTAAGGAGAAAGACCGTCATGCTGCTGATATCAGATCTTGATCTCTCCAGTGACGAGCTCCAAATCCTCAGCATTATTTATCAAGAAGCAAGAACAAGGCCGGAATTGCAATATGAGATTGTCTGGCTACCAGTTGCGAACAGATCAGTGCCATGGAATGAAGAAAATGAACAGAAATTTAAGCATCTCCAGTTTTTCATGCCATGGTACACACTGCATCACCCTTCATTGCTAGAACCAGCTGTAAACAGGTACATAAAGGAAGTCTGGCATTTTGAAAAGAAGATGATGCTAGTTGTATTGGACCCGCAAGGTACAGTAACCTGTCCAAATGCACTCCACATGGTGCTTATATGGGGAAATCTTGCTTATCCCTTCAGCAGCATAAAAGAGGAAGCATGCTGGAAGGAGGAGACTTGGAGGCTTGAGCTATTGGTGGATGGCATTGACCCATTGATATTGGACTGGGTAACAATATTACTTTTCAGTAAATACAATAAGAATAAATATATACAAACAACCTCAAACCATGAATGCATGATTTTTTGATTGTTTATGACTATCTTGCCTGGATGACAGATGAAATTATATGTCATTCTTGTTTCAGATTGCTGAAGGGAAATACATTTGTTTGTATGGAGGTGAGGACATTCAGTGGATCTGAAGATTTACAACAATAACTAAAAATGTAGCAATAGCAACAGGCATCCCATTCGAAATGGTTTATGTGGGAAAGAGTAGCAACATAGAGCGAGTTCGAAGAATCAATGAGGTGATAAGCTTAGAGAACCTTAGTCACTACTGGAATGACCCAACAATGGTTTGGTACTTCTGGACCCGAGTGGAAAGCATGTTATACTCGAAGATGCAACATGGAAAAACCATAGACAAGGACAAAATAATGCAGGAGGTACTGACCATCCTCAGCTTTGATGGCAGTGATCAAGAGTGGGCACTGATCAGCAGGGGATCAGCTGAAATGGCAAGAGCTAAGGGTGACACAATGATGATGAGCCTAACAGACTTTGAGTCCTGGAAAGAACAAGCACTTCAAATAGGTTTTGTGCCAGCACTCAACGAACGCTTGCAGAGTCTTCACACCCCACAACACTGCAATCGCCTTATTCTTCCAGAAATTGCTGGCGGCCTACCAGAGCTGGTGGTCTGTGTAGAATGTGGCCGTCCAATGGAGAAGTATTTCATGTATCGCTGCTGCAATGACTGAAAGTTCTTGTTGCCTCCGACCTGCTACATAAACTAAACTACTTTGCTTACTAAGGCACATGAAATGGTGTTTAATCTGAATAGGGAGACAAAAATAGGAGCCAAATATACTTGTTATTTTGGTATGCATGTATTATATATATATATAACTTATACTTTTGAGGGCCATTGTGTATATATATTAGTTTTATATGTTTTCTTCCTTATACACATACACAACCGAAAGAGGGGAAAAGAAAAAACGGAAATCATTTCCACAAAATTGTTGTGAAAAAAAAAAAGGAATTTCCACCCTGAAATCGGAATCGTGGATGTTCAGGGAATCAAATATACTCTATTCTTCTATTTTTTAATTAATCATACATTATTACAAAGAAATAAGATATACATATATATATAAGGATGTGTCCAGCTTGTCAGCCTCATAAACAGAAAAAAACATCTTCTACCACGTCACAGGAAGAGTCTGATAGAAAAGGACAAGCGCAATGGCCGACACCTTTAAGCAATGATAAAAGAAGACAAAAGATAATGGCTGACTAGGCCATATACTTACATCAAATTTTCGAAAATTCTTTCCTTTCAACAGAGATCATCAAAGTCTTAATTTTCCCAATCTTCATAAAATAATAAATTAGATATTTATCTTCATTGTAAAAATCAAGTTCAGCAGAAAATAGTTTTAAAACAAGAATATCTTGTGGTGTTATAGTAAGGTTATTTAAATAAAATTTTTTTACTCAATCTTGTACCCAACTAGGTAGAAAACGAATCTTAGGAAACTTTGATGGGCTCAGATATACGAGTTAACTGCTTCAAAATCATAGCACTTTCTAACTTCCTCAGGGGAAGAATCTTGAATAAAATTTATCCGTTGGTATATTCTAGAAAAGTCAATTTATAATGTATCTGTATTTGATAGTTTATATAATTTTATCATTATCTGGTTTTGTACCTCTGCTGAAGGTGATAAGTCTTTGTATTACTATTTTTCTCAATGATCAGTAATGATTTTTGTGGTCTGAGAGAAACAGCTTCATTAGCAGTTTTTATCTCGTCGTGCTTAGGACGTTGATCACAGTCATCAGTTTCTATATATGTAGGTCATTCAGAAGGTCTTTCTTCCATTTCGAGTTTACTCAATAATCCTTTGATCATGGTATGTGTCATATCATGTCTGCCAAATCTTGAATTAATTAATTCAAATTGAGGAGAATCCTAGAAATATTCTGACCAAGGTGGTTATAAGAACCAAGTTTGAACATTGTTTAGAATTGGTTAATGTCTTGCACTTTTGAGTTTGCGTTTGACGGCGCAAATTTTGAAGCACAACGAGGACCGTTTTATTTTTTGTTTGATTGAGAAGATTAATATTTGGTGGAATCAAGAATTATGCCAAGCTTGAGATTTGTTGTTTATTGGCACAATTACATATCCCAAATTGGTAGGTGATGAAAATGTGAGCGGATTTGATCCCTATAAAAGAGGACTCTCCCTCACATTTTATTCATCCTAATTTTACTATATTCTCCCACATATAAATATGAGCGGACTACTTGAGGGGTGCTCGGATACTATGCATATTTTTGTTGAACTCCGTTATCAAATTTTTTCAGTGTGTTTTTTCTTCCGGTAAATTTCAGGCAGTCTTCTTCCCACACCAAGCATGCGCCGTTCACGTGAGATAATTTTGAAGGTTAATTTTGTCAATTTAAGGTGCCCCTCCTTTCTCTCTCTCTCTCTCTCGTGCTAAACTTGTTCCTCCTCGTGCTAAGTCCATCATTTTCCTTCATTCCCTGAATTTATTTTTAAAAAAACCCAAAAAAGACAGTGTTAAACTCTTTTAGCTCTCATTCAAGTGAAATTCCTTCCTTTTTCTTGTCAAGATCTCACTTCCATTGTTTTCCTTCATTCCCAGTATCCAAAAAAAAAAAAACACTTGTCCAGAAAAAAAATTGTAGATTTCTATATTAAAAAACTGAAAAGAATGGTGGACATTCTTGTTGGAATCCTTGAGGCAGTTATCAGTAAGCTGGTAGAGTACTCTTTGGATCCCATCAAGAAACAAGTCAGTTACCTATGTTGTTGCTATTCTTGCAATGTCAAACAGCTTGAAGATGAAATGTCAAAGCTTGAGACTATTAAAAAGACCCTGGAGGAAAGGATTGAACGTGCCAGAGTCGAATGGGGAGATATTCGACACCCAGCAGATGTTGACGACTGGCTCGCTAAAGTAAAAAGTTCAGGCGGTTTCGGAAGAAATTGAAGTTTCTCAAGAAATGATCCAAGAAGGTAACAACCATTTCACCGACAGAAGCTAACTGTCATTGTAAGGGCCAAAATTCATGTTATACTTGCACAATCTACCACGCTCCTCACGTGTTCTTTTCGACAGTAGACCCCCACATTGATTATCTGGGTTTTGAACATGTGTCCTGTCAAACATACCATGGCTCTGATACCACTTCACCCATAAAAGTTAGCTGTCATGGTACGGGTTAAAATCCATGTTATACTCGTGCAAGTCGACAGTTCAAGCTTTTAGAAAAACATTACAACTCTACTTTTAAAGAAATATTAGCAGTCAAAAGAGGCTTGACTGACGAAAACGAAGGATAAATTCTTGGTTTATAGCCCTGATTTGGGTACACATATACAGCATCTTAGGATGGTTTCTGATTTATTAAGAAAGCATCAATTTTTTTCCAAGATGAACAAATGGGCTTTACTTAGTTGAAAGTGGAGTATCTTGGTCACAACATCAGTCATGTTGGGATGGAAGCAGATCCTAAAAGGGTCGCAGATATGCTCAATTGGTCAAAATCAATGATTGTTAAGCAGTTAAGAGGTTTTCTTGGTCTGATTGATTACTACAGAAAATTTGTTAATGGGTATGGGAGTATTAGCAAGACTTTATGTCAGATGTTACATAAAAGGGAGTTTAAGTGGACTCTTGAAGCAGAAAAGACTTTTAAGGCCTTGAGGGAAGCTATAAGTCAAACATCAATTTTAGCTACGCTAGATTTTTTCTGCCTTTTTTGCTAGAAATTGATGCTGGTGATGTGAGGATTGGGGCGATCTTGATCTAGAATCAGAGACTAGTAGCAAATTTAAGTAAACCAGTGCGGTTAAGGCACAAAATTTTTTCAGTATGTAAGGAGTCATTAGCCTTGGCAACTGCAGCTATTTCATATTTAAAACTAATCATCAAACCCTTATATACTTACTTGAGTAAAGGATTACTACTGTAGCTTAACAGAAATGGATATCCAAATTGATAGGATTGAGATACATCATAAGAAGGATGTGAAAAGAAGGTGGTTGATGCCCTATCAAGGAAATAAGAGTTGTCAGCAGTTTTAGTGGTTTTTCCAGTATAGATTAAGGAGGTGATTGAGAGCTATGATGAGGATAAATTTCCTCGCAAGAATGTTTCAACTTGTTTGGTTGGAGATGACAGTGGAGTTTTCCTGTAATATATGGCATCCTAATGTGTATCCAGATGGACGAGTTTGTACATCGATCCTTCATCCTTCCAGCAATAATCTGAATAATTATGAGCTTGCAAGCGAGCAACGGTCACCGGTTCAGACAATTGAGAGTATAGGTTTGGGTATCATATCGAGGATTTGGAGCCCTAAAAATGAATCTCCGAAGAATGTTGAAGCTAATATAGAATGGAAAGAGATGAGGGATGAATTCGATACTACAAGAAAACACAAATTTTGTAACAGACTATCCGTGGCAAATTTTGCGACAAACTTGAGATAGGAAAGCTACTGGTAAATAAAGTTGACTAAAATTGTGACCAAAATGTGTAAGTCGCAAAGTGGTTGCGAATTTGGGACGAAGGAATAATCATTGTTAATTTCAAAATTAATTTTCAAATTCTATCATCGTTTAGCAATGGTTGTGCGACCAAAAAGAAAAATATAACAGTTTTGAATTGAATTTTTGAACTATGTTGCAAGTTTTCAACCATTTTGTGACGAATTAAAAAAAGATAATTTAAAGTTTCGTCTCAAATCCATCGCCATTTAGCAACGTTTTGCTAAAATAAAAATATAACAATTTGAATTTTGAATTTTGAATTCCGTCCCAAATTTGTAACTAGTTTGTGATGGATTAAAATTTTTAAATTTTTAAAATCCATCATAAATCCATTGCCGTTTAGCAATGGTTTTGTGATGAAAAGGAAAAACATAACAATTTTAGAATTGAATTTGAATTCCATCACAAATCTGTCGTAAATTTGCAACAACTTTGTGACGGGCATCCTTATTTGCCATAGAATTGCGATGAATTTGTTACAAATAGTATTTTCCTTTTGTTTTTCTGTATTTTTTTTATTGCCACATGCTAAATTGGTATGCATACATAGTGATGTTCATAAGTGTGTTATTTGATTAAACACAGGCAATATACAATGTACTTGTATTATATATTGTCAAATATTGTATGTAACTATATAGTTAGTGAGAAATATTGAATATGAATATACAATCCATATTTTTTTGTAATATATTTAGTAACTATAATAACATATTGTACAAGACATATAAAAGTGTATTACGTATGCATACAACGTTAACAGCTTTAGTTATGTTGTTATATAATATGTAATAATATACAATATATTATGTTAATGCGTTGAGCATATATATTAGTTCAATATTTATAATAATTACATCCTTATATTTAAGAAATGTGAGCTATTAATAAATCTTCACATCAAACTTGGCCATCGCAAGTCTATAGCCATATTATGGTGGAATTACTGACGGAAAAAAACAATTTGCGATGGTCCCTAGCAAAAGCTGTCTCAAATTTGATACGGATTTGCAAAATTCAAATCGGTAGCAAATCTATTGCACATTGGCCATGGATTTACTGACGAAATATTAGATTGCTTTGAGAAAAATAAAAAAATATATAAATATTGCCAACAGAGTTTGCTACGAATTTGAAAATTTCAGGCGGGAGATAAAGTGGCAAATTGAAATTCAAAATTTTCACGATTTTGAGATAAATTTGAGATATATTTTTAAAAAATTAAAAAATAATAAATACTATTATGTCGCAACTTTAAAATAGAATTTTTACCATTACAAAAAAATTAATATATATATATATATATATATATATATATATATATATATATATATATATATATATATATATATATATATATATATATATATATATATATACCATTCCGTCGCAAATCCCTAATTCTATAACTCGAGCATCTTCTTCCCCCTTCATTTTCATCTCTCTCTCTCTCTACTAGAATTTCTCTCTCCCTCCACCTTGCCTTCCTTCCTTTTCCTTCTTCTTCTCTTTCTTCTTTCTTCTTCATTCCGGTACCTTCTATCATTGGTTTGCTGTTGTCATCGCCGCTAAGGTCCGGTGTTGAGTTTATTTTTTCTATTCTTGTTAATTTCTGTTATTTTTTTTACTTTGATTCCAAGCTCAAGCATTTTAGTATTTTAGCTGCTTTAACTTTCTTGAACATAGAGAAGCCTTCAAGTAAACAATTGATGTATTCCAGAAATTAATCAATGACCTGAGCAGGCTAATCGGAAGTAAATAAAAACCTCACGACTAAACTAGAATTATCAGATCCCGATAATTATCACAACTAAATTAGAATATGCTTCAAGGTTGCGGCTCCTGAGACTTTTAATTATTCTAGGATTCTTCATAACGAAATATGTGACACATGCTTTTCAGTAAACCTAACTCTATAAAGTTGACAGCCACTTTCTTAGATAGTTTAATTGGGTAAAGAAAAGAAATGGCTACTTCTATGCATATGATTTGAACTCGATCACATTCTGTTCAAGGTTAGTCTGCTAGTCACTTGTATTAGAGCAATTTCAGCTAGAAACACAGTGAAGATATTTCACCTATGATAGAATTTTGATTATTGTTTGAAATAAATATGGTTCCATTATGATATTATATCTTAAACCAACTGTCATTTTGATTTAATTTTCTGTTATTTTTTTGTTTTGATTTTTTTTTGCAATATATTGACTATTTGTTATTTGCTAAAATTTTATGTTATTATACTGAGTATTATGTTTAAATTTTTGTTATTGTTGTTTTTTATTTTATATTATGTTTTTAAGTTTTGGTTATTTTTTATTACAAATTTTTGTGTTTCTTTTGGCAATATATCTACTATTTTTAATTTTCTGAGATTTTTTGTTATCATGTTTAATATATTTTTTAGATTTTTAGTGTGATTTTGTTGAAGAGTATGGCTTTTTAGTTCCAAGTGTGGATGGAATGTACTTGTGGAGAATTTATTGTGATTGTTAGGGTGGCCTTGTGCTTGGAAAATTTCTATTTTTTAGAGGAAACTCTACCAAAATTTTTTAGGCTATTTTAACCCTTTTAAAACCCTAAACCCAAAAATCTAAAGTTTAAACCCCAATAGCTATTTAGGTCGGTTTAGTCTAATGTGTAATATTTGTTAACGTAAGATAGATAATCGTAGCTGGATATATAGGAGATACGGCTATAAACAGGTCTTAATGCGTCCAGGACACCCTCACCTTCTACCAAACCTGGGCCCATTAAGATACACTTGAGACTGACCAAACCCGATTATATGATGGGTCCATAAAGTGTGGATATGTACCTAATCCCATAGGGTATCGGGTATGGTCCAAATATACCTTAAGGACTAAAATATAGTTACATCATAATTTATTAAACTCATCATTACAAATAAAATTCTAATGTAATGTAATATCTTTTAAGAAATCAAAATTATAATATTCATAGACTCCCAAGATTAATTAGTACACAAAAATTTAAGTAGAATAGTAGAGAATAAAATATTTATTTTTTTACCAAAATAATAACCTTAATCAATACACTAACTCAAGAGTCAATTCATAATTTTATACATAAAAGAAGATCAACTTTCAAATTAAGATCAACATGTACCACCAAATGTCACTTGTCTTTTTCCACTGAAAAATGAAAGCCCATGAGAAAAATTATTAGTCTAAAATGTATATACAACTTTAAAAAATGTGTGTATATATATATACACACACAAGAGGATTCACTGAACTAATTCATTTTTTTATCTACGTGTAATTGATGTAATTACGAATGGAGTTAGTCTTATTAGTTTCTTTGTAGGAGAAGCTATCAAATATGTAGGGGCGGCCGTATCTCTTCTTATGCTCTTTTCTATTTATTGCACGTATCGATTTCTTTATTCATGTTTATTACTTTTATTACTTAACATTAATAATTAACAGCTTTAACCTTACTTAATGACCTAAAATGAAGAGTCATAAGAGATTTGTGTGTGTATGTGTGTGTATATATATAATTCTAGATCAATTTATTTTTTAAATTTTAGAGATAGAAGTTTTCTCATATAGAAGTTACATCAGACAATAATTAGTGTTGCAAAAAATGTTTGAATAAATAAATTATATAAAATATTTACACTATATATTAATCGGGTCTCGAGTATGTTGGGTCCAGAACATGATGTATCGGACCCATACCCATTAGATAATATTTTATTGGGTCTGAATCTAGGTTTGAGTAAATGGGTATACTTCTTGGTCCGTACCTAGCCTTATTGGGTCAAAACCAGGTAGGGTCCTGATATTCCATAATTGTGCTTCATATGATAATCTTTTATGAACTTAAATTCTGTTAAATTTTGATGTTTTAATCAATATTTACACTCCTTTTATCTCTTATTTGCTTTGGGTGAGTTTATTGAAGATTTAGAATTAAATGAAGCAAATAAGGAGATTTTACACAATGAATAAAAACAGAGAAATGAAGGGGCAAAATAGTCTGATAGATAATTTTCAAGTGGGATTTTCACCTCTATATAGGTTTCATATACTAATGTGATCTTCTATAAATTTATGGAGGACATTCTTAATTTTTCATAATGGTAAAATTTATGGAAATCCGAGTTCATTTTCCTGCCCTGATCATACTTCAAAGTCAGCTGTCCTTCATTGTGTTCCAGTTTTGACACAGTTTTGTATAATGCTCATATCATGTGTTATAGGTATCCAATTGGAGTGATTCAAATCTCTGTGGAAAGCTAAGATCAATGGCTACAACTTTTATGAAGACACCAAGACAAAGATCAGCCGATTTCATGCTCTGAATTTACCTAGAAGGCAAAATAGTGTCACAGTCGTGCAGCAAAGACTTGCCCCCAAAACTGGGAGCAAGCGGGGCCGTTTGGTGTGATCCAAGCGGCGCCGTTTGCAGCGATCTGGACTGAGTTTTCAGCTGACTTTCTCTCTGTTTTGATGGGGATATAAATACCCCTTCTAGGGCAACAAACACAGCCGGCGGGGAGGAGAAAAAAAAGCTGCAAAACACCAAGTTCTTCCTCCAATCCATCAATCTTGCAAGAGAAATCAAGAGAGAAGATTGAATCATTGAAGAAGGAGAGCTTCCACCTTGAAGATTCAACACAAAAGCTGCAATTTTCTCCATTGCTACAGTGACGAATTTCAAGCTTTAGGAAGAGAAGATTTCAACCATGAAAATGAGCAATTCTTCCTCTTCCTTATTTGCTTTGTATTCATTGAGTTGTAATATGTTTATGAACAAAGCTTTTGAATACTTGGATGGTATGAACCCTAGATTTTATCTATGTGAATGAATTGTTTCCCTTGGTTGATTGAATGCAAATTTATTGTGGATTGTTTGTGGTTTTGAATGATTGAATTGATTTGGTGGATAGTTGATGGAATTTTGTCACTTGGAATTGAGAAAGGAAGGGTGATTGAAATTGATCAAAAATCTGGAATTTTGTCGCTTGGAATTGAGAAAGGAATGGTGAAATAGACCATGCACAAACAATGTGGATGATTTAGGTGACTAGAGATAGAAACCTAAACATTTTCTTGGTAATTAGAGAAATCTAATTGGAAATTCAAAAACCTTAATGCATTCTTGGGTTGAATTGGTTAGAAAGAGATTTCAACTAATTAATCCAAGGGTAGAGGACTTTCATCTAGAGATAGAGAGAGGCCTAATATAGGAATTTCACCAAACACAATAAATGGACACCTTCTTGGCAATTAGAGAAATCTAATTGGAAATTCACCAATTCAAATGCATTCTTAGGTTAAATTAGTTAGAAAGAGATTTCAACTAATTAATCTAAGGGTAGAGAACTTTCATCTAGAGATAGAGTGAGTTCTATCATTGGAATTTCACAAAGTATTAGAAGGGGAAACAAATCAACCAAGGGACTTTTCTATCACATAGGTAATTCTAGGGGGATTAACCATTCAAGTATTGTTCTCTCAATTGAATTCCGTCTTGCAAGAAAGATTAGTTAAGCTAGTTTAATTAGTTAAGTTATATTCCTTTTCTTAGTAGTTATTCAAACCATTTTCAAAAACAAAAATTTCTTAGGCTAAACAATAGAGTGAAAAGTGAGTAATGGTAATTGACCATCCCCGTGGATACGATATTTGAAGTACTTGTCATTATACTAATCTAAACGATAGGTGCGATTGCCTAGTGTTTGTGTGCAAATTGTTGAAGATTGGAATAAAATTAAGTATAAAGGCATAGACAATAAAACACAACAGGTCCGAATCCCTACCCAACCCGTTGACAGCCCTAATGGAAGATATATGCATATGTTCACAAGGATGTTTGATACGCTGCATTTGTCTATGCTGTTGCCTCCATCTATGGCTCCTTTTTCAATGCCAGATTTTGAAGACGTAGCCAACAATGTTGATAAAGATTACACAATCGATCGGTCTGATGACCATCCTCCACCGACTAGCCCTTCAGATCCATCTCCGTTTCCTCCTACCATAGCATAACCTTCTATAGCAACATAAACTTTTGTAGAATATTTTTTAGTTTTGTCCATTGTACATTACTGAGATTTAGATTTTTAAATTATATTTATTTTTACTAATGTCTTTTTATCTTTTTTATTTTATATAAGTAAGTATATTGATTTCTAAAAAAATAAAAAATTAAAAATATCATTTAAAATTTAAAATAAAAAATTTAAAATTTTAAATTACAAGTTAAATTATATTTGAAAACTAATTATAGTAATACCAAAAAAGTTTAATAGTAAAAAGAAAAAAGTGCGATAGATTAGCTATAGATTTGCGACAAGATTTATCTTAAATAATTTTTTCAAAATAAAAATTCTGTCGCAAAGTTGTTGTCAATTGCGACAAATCAGTGACAACAATATCAAATTTGTCGTGTATTGCTGACAACTTTGCAACAACATTTCATTTTTATTTTTTAATTAACATAAAAATCATTTGTAAAATTGCTGTAAATTTGTAATGGCATTTTATTTTATTTTCTACTTCACATTAAATTCAGTCTCAAAGCTTTTGCAAATTTGTGATAATTTTTCCACATAAAATGTATAATAATTTAATTTTCTTTGACTTTTCGTCGTAAATCTGTCACACTAAACTGACTAATTTGATTAAATTTTTTTCGTCATAAAACCATTGTTGTTTGCTACAGATTTGTCTTTCCTCACAAATTTCCAATGGACGTTTCCATGGCAAATTTGTTGCAAATGTAGATTTGGGATGAAAATGTCCGTCGCAAAATCCTCAGTTTCTTGTACTTCGATGTGTGAGGAAGTTACAAGACATGTTATATGGTTGATTTGCTTGGAAATTAGATGTTTAATTTTCTTGCGTAATTTCAATTGTATGAATTTTGTACTTCCTTTTAGTTTTATTAGGTCTGGGAGTGCTGTTTCTCATAATCTATTTTTCTCTTTAGAGATTTTGTTGTGTGTTTTCCAGACCCTTATACTTAATTCTATAACGATTCTCTAACAATTTGCACACAAACTTAAAGCGAGCACATCTATCGGTATGATTAGTATAATGGCAAATACTTCAAATGTCGTATCCTCAGAGATGGTCAAATAGCATTACTCACTTTCCACTCTATTGTTTAGCCTATCAAATTTGCTTGTGAAAATGATTGAAAAAACTACTGAGAATATAAATCTAACTTAACTAATTAAACTAGGTTAACTAATCTTGCTTGCAAGAGAGAATCCAATTAAGAAACCAATACTTGAATGGAAAATCCCCTTAGAATTACTTATGTAATAGACAAATCTCTTGGTTAATGAATTCCCTTCTTATGTTTGGTGAAATTCCTACATTAGGACTCACTCTATCTCTAGATGAAATCTCTTTCTAACCAATTTAACCTAAAAAGGCATTTAGATTTGTGAATTTCTAATTAGGTTTCTCTAATCACCAAGAAAGTATTGAGATTTCTATCTCTAGTCACTCCCATTATTTGTGTCATGGTCTATTTCACACTTCCACTCTCAATTCCAAGTGAAAATTCTACTTTATGAATCAATTAACAACCAAATCAATTCAAGCAATCAAATCCACAAATAATCCATAAGAATTCCGAATTCAATCAACCAAGAAAAATAATCATTCACATAGATTAAAACTAGGGTTCATAACCATCCAAGTATTCAATAATTTAGCTCATTATTTTACGAAATGAAGAACACAAAACATTAGAAGAGTAGAGAATGCTCATTTTCATGGCTGAAACATCAATCTTCTATGCTTGAGATCTTCACTTTAACCTTCGAAAAAATCCAGCATGGACTTGAATCTTTGTTGTGTTGTTTTGCATGCCCTTATACTTAATTTTATCACAATCTCTAACAATTGCACACAAACACTAGGCAAGTGCACCTATCGTTATGATTAGTACAATGGCAAGTAATTTAAATGTCGTATCCACGGGGATGATCAAATATCATTACTCACTTTTCACTCTATTGTCTAGCCTATCCAATTTGCTTGTGGATATGATAGAAACAAACTATTAGGAATGAAAATCTAACTTAAACAGAAAAATTCAGTTTATCTAAATTTTAGTTTGCAAGAGAAAATTTCAATTGAGAGAGTAATACTTGAATGGAAAATCCCCCTAGAATTACCTATGTGATTGAAAAGTTCCTTGGTTAATGAATTCCCCTTCTTATGTTTGATGAAATTCCTAAATTAGAACTCACTCTATCTCTAGATGAAAGTCCCCTACTCATAGATTAATTGGTTGAAATCTCTTCCTAACCAATTTAACCTAAAAATGCATTACATTAATGAATTTCCAATTAGATTTCTCTAATAACCAAGAAGATGTTGAGGTTCCTACCTCTAGTCACCTAAACCATCCCCATTGTTTGTGTTTGGTTTATTTCACCCTTCCTTTCTCAATTCCAAGTGAAAAATCCAGATTATGAGTCAATCAACAACTGAATTAATTCAAGCAATCAATCCTCCAAATTAGATTTCTCTAATTACCAAGAAGATGTTGAGGTTTCTATCTCTAGTCACCTAAATCATCCCCATTGTTTGTATATGGTCTATTTCACCCTTCCTTTCTCAATTCCAAGTGAAAAAATCCAGATTATGAATCAATTAATAGCTGAGTCAATTCAACCAATCAAACCCACAAACAATTCACAATAATTCGGAATTCAATTAACCAAGAAAACCAATCATTCACATAGATAATAACTAGGGTTCATAACCATCCAAGTATTCAAGAATTTAGCTCATTAACATATTACAATTCAAAGAACATAAAGCAACAAAGAAAGAGTGAGAATTTCTCATTTTCATGGCTCAAATCTTCTCTTCTTCAAGGCTTGGAGTTCTCCAACTTGGTTGTGAAAAGTTGTGTTCTTGAGCTGGAATCTTCAAGATTGATGTTCTCCTTCTTCAAAGATTTGATCTTCTCTCTTGAGTTCTCTTGCAAAGATTGACGATTTTGGGAGAGGTTTTGGGATGTTTTCTCTCTGTTTTTCTCCTCTCTGGAACCCTTGATGGCCGCCTCTTCAAATTCCCTAAAAGGGTATATATATACCTCCCAAAAAGAGAGCAACAATTGCAGAAAATTCTGTTTCTGCCAACAATTGGTGATTCAGAGCCTTAAACCGGACGAACTAGATTTTCTTGTCTTCATGAAAGTTGTAGCTGATACTCGTAGGTTTCTACACAGCTTTGAATCACCTCCATTGGACATCTATAACTCAAGATATGGTAATTAAACCACAATGTATTAAAACTGGAACCAAATCCAGAAATACTGACTTTGCACCATATGTAGGGTGACCAAACGAATTCCGATTGATATAAATGTTACCATTATGGAAACTTCAGAATCTCTCCTGTAATTGTCTTGAAGATCATATCTGCATTTGAAATCTATAAGGAGGCCAAAATCCCACTTGAATTATTATGTCCTGCTACACTATTTTGTTGCTCTGTTTTGCATTCTTCTTTTTTCTTCATTATAAGTATGTAGAATCTTCTTCATTGCTTCATTGTACTCCAAATCTTCAATAAAATCATTTAAAACAAATAAGAGATAAAGGGAGTGTGAATGATATTTGAAACACCAAAATTCAGTAGAAATTTGAGTTCAAAATGATCATTATATTATGCACAAATATGTAATATCAAACTCCCCCACACTTAGACATTGCTTGTCCCCAAGCAATACTACAAAACAACTAAGAAATTTGAACAATAATCCACAAGAAATAAAGAGTGTTCGAAGCATTTCAAAGGAGTGCAATACAGAGAAAGCATTACTTGTTGAGAAATCTTGAGCAATCTACACAATCAATCTAAAAGTCATCCTAAATACCATCACAAAGATTAAACAATCACCCCCTTATTTTCTAAAGCAGGTAGGAATCCATGTGTATGTGTGTGTCCAACCAATGCAAATGCTAAGCAATTATAGAAGTGAATTTCATATTATTGGCGAAGGAATTCTCATCAAGAAAGTATAATACCCCATAAGCCAAAGTTTAACCAAAGTTTAACCTCGATTAGGTAGGACTTTCATGCTTGTAACTTTAGGCTTAGGGAAA
This sequence comes from Rauvolfia tetraphylla, assembly GCA_030512225.1. Classification (NCBI taxonomy): domain Eukaryota; kingdom Viridiplantae; phylum Streptophyta; class Magnoliopsida; order Gentianales; family Apocynaceae; genus Rauvolfia; species Rauvolfia tetraphylla. The sequence continues at coordinate 3,713,185 of JAJQKT010000053.1, forward strand.
GTTTAAGGTGCCAAACGAAAGGTAAGGAGTTCAAAGTCAAAGAAATGAGAGCTAAAGAGAAAGGAATGGGACATAAAACAAAAGTAATAATCCTTTTTAGCCCCAAGCAATATCACCATTCCCATACATCTAACCACAAACTCCCGTCCTCAACAAGCTCTCCTCTCCCTACATTCAACAAACTTGCACCAAATCATAATTCAAACCACAACTTTTTCCTTCACCATCTATCTTTGTCAACCACAAGTTTATACCTCAATGATAACAAAATTCACAATAATATTGAAAACATATAATTCTTGAAGGCATCAATAAATGTACTAAGCCTTCAAAGTAGTAAATATATATAACTGTTTTTTCTTCTTTTTTTCTTTTTTCTCTTTTTTTTGAGGTATATTTCAATTCCCTATCAAATAAATAAATTCATCTCCCTTTTTTCTTTGAATAACTCAACCCATAAAGCCATTTTTTTCTATTATCTTCCCCTCCACCTTTTTTTTTTCAATTCCCATAATACTCGTTGCCGACTTAAGGGTAAAAAAAAATGCATTTAGCTCTCTCAAAGAAGGGTTAAATATAAAGAGTGGATTTTAAAACTTGAAAGAAGGAAAAATTAAGAATATAGATTAGAAAATTTATGCACAAAGGCTTCAAGAAGGGTACTATGGATAAAATAAAAAGGATGGCTAAAAAAAAGCTCAATCGGGACAAAGAAGGCCTATTACCATCATTTCAAGATCAAACTAAGGTTACTTACTCATTTTGCCTCGAGCAAGTGAATGCGAGTTCTAGGAAGAAAAAAAAATTATATTGAATTCGAAGGCCAATAACACAAGATTCAACTCCATAATCATCACAACAAAAGCAAAGAGGAAATGTGCTTAAAAGATAAATTCCATAAAAGCAAAGAATACAAGGGGTGGTTACTTAACCTAAGTTTTAAGGTACTAGTTATGACCTTTAAAATACTTGTATAACTACTCTTTGAGAAAAGATTAACATGCAAGTCTTGAAAATATTTTGAAGATTCAAAAAAAAAATAAAAACAAGAAAATTCATCCAAAATTCATGAAAATAAACTATACTAAAGCCAACTCCCCCACACTTAAGGCAACATTGTCCCCAATGTTGGGAGAAAGATACACAAAAGACTAGAAATAGAAATTTAAAGATTGTACTCCAGACAACCAAACATAAAAACGGTTAACAAAATGGTTGTTTAGTACATGAAGGCTGGGCGAACCCATATGAGCAGCAAGTTGCACCTTCTATATACTACACAATAAGAATAAATGAGAGAAAGTTGGAAACCAAGACAAAATTAAAATTTAAGCATAAAAACGTAGGAAGAAAATAAAGAAAGAGAATGACAAAAAGAGAAAAGAGAACTCCCCTGATATAGCATTCATACACCACTTGCTCCATCACTAGGTTCGGGGCCAGCTCCTCTCTCCTCTTTTTTTTTTTTCACCTGTGAATAGTACTGCAAACGGTGTTGTTTCTTTTTTTTTTCTTTTTTTTAACCAAGACTACAAACATGCAACCACAAATTCAACAACCAATTTTAACAAAATAATAACTCATGAACATAAAAATTACACCAAACAACACACAACAGAAAAGTTCCACAACTCAAAACAATTAAAACTTGAAACTCAAAATCAAACTTGAAACTAAAAACTGAAAACTCAAAATTATGTATAGATGAATAGAAAGCATAGCAAATCACTTATCTTCCAGATCATGGAGGATTAAAGAAACTTTTTCAAGACCCTTAGGATCCCCTCCATGATAGAGTTTGAGGCGATGACCGTTAACTTTAAATGTTCCTTTATCTGCATGTGCAACCTCCACTACACCATAACGGTAGACCTTGTTTACTACAAACGGTCCTGACCATCGAGATTTAAGCTTTTCGGGAAAGAGTCTTAACCGAGAATTGAACAATAACACTTGATCTCCTTCTTTAAATTCTCGGTTTGGCAACACATGTTTGTCGTGCCATTGCTTCACCTTCTCCTTGTAGATTCGTGAATTTTCATAGGCTTCTCTCCTCCATTCATCAAGTTCGTTGATTTGGAGCATTCTTTGCTTTCCTGCAATGTTAAGATCAAAGTTAACCAACTTGATAGCCCAATATGCTTTATGCTCAACCTCCACCGGCAAATGACAAGATTTCCCATAAACCAATCTATATGGAGTAGACCCGATGGGAGTCTTGTATGTTGTCCTATATGCCCACAAAGCATCATCAAGCTTAACACTCCAATCCTTTCTAGTATGCTCAACAATCTTTTTCAAAATTCTTTTGATTTCTCTATTAACAACTTCTACTTGACCACTAGTTTGAGGGTGATACGGGGTCGCCATCTTATGAGTAACACCAAATCGATGCAATACTTTCTCAAGTTGTTGGTTACAAAAATGAGTTCCCCTATCACTTATTATAGCTCTAGGAATGCCATACCGAGTAAACAATTTCTTCAAGAACTTAACAACCACTCTAGCATCATTTGTGGGCAAAGCTTGGGCTTCAACCCATCTAGAGACATAATCAACTGCGACCAAAATATATGTATTACCAAAAGAGTTTGGAAAAGGACCCATGAAATCAATACCCCAACAGTCAAATACTTCACAAACTTGAAATGTAGAGAGAGGCATTTCATGTCTTTTTGAGATATTACCTGTCCGTTGGCAATTATCACACTTTTCAACATACCTTTGGGCATCCTTAAACAAAGTCGGCCAATAGAATCCTGACTCTAGTACCTTTCTGGCTGTCCCATTAGCTTGATAATGACCACCGCCCGGACCTTTATGGCAATGCTCCAAGATATCCATATTCTCGGGGTATGCTACACATCTCCTTATGATTTGATCTGCACAAATTCGAAACAAATATGGATCCTCCCAAAGATAGTACTTTAACTCCGAAAAAAATTTCTTCTTTTGTTGAGGAGTCAAGTTCTTTGGTAAGATCCGACCTACAATATAGTTAGCATAATCTGCAAACCAAGGAGTGTGATCACTGTAACCTACAACCGAGTATAACCTCTCGTCAGGGAATGTATCATTGATGTCTTCCTCATTCAATCTCTCCAAATGTGGGTTCTCCAACCGTGATAGATGATCGGCAGCAAGATTTTCTGCTCCCTTTTTATCCCTTATCTCCAAATCAAATTCCTGCAACAAAAGTACCCACAGAATTAGTCTAGGCTTTGCATCATGTTTGTTAAGAAGATATTTGAGTGCCGAATGGTCAGTATAAACAATGACTTTAGACAAAATGAGATAAGGACAGAATTTTTCTAAAGCAAAAACTATAGCAAGAAGCTCATTCTCAGTTGTAGTGTAATTCTCTTGTGCTTCCGTTAAGGTCTTGCTTGCATAGTATATTGGTTGAAAAAACCTTTCTCTCCTTTGTCCAAGTACTGCTCCTACTGCAAAATCACTTGCATCGCACATTAGTTCAAAGGGAAGGGACCAATCGGGGGCAACCAAGATAGGAGACTCAATTAGTTTTTGTTTCAACAAATTGAAAGCAAAGAAGCAATTCTCATCAAACACAAAGGCCACATCTTTTTCAAGTAAATTTGTGAGAGGTTTGGAAATTTAGAAAATCCTTTATAAACCTTCTATAGAAACCAGCGTGACCAAGAAAACTTCTAATTGCCTTCACCGAAGTTGGTGGTGGTAATTTCTCTATGGTTTCTATCTTGGCTTTATCAACCTCTATGCCCTTGCTAGAAATCTTATGCCACAAAACAATACCTTCTTTAACCATAAAATGACATTTCTCCCAATTCAAAACTAAATTGGTTTCTTCACATCTTTGTAAAACCTTTTCAAGATTTTTCAAACAAAGTTCAAAGGAATCACCAAAGACAGAGAAATCATCCATAAATACTTCCATAATATCCTCCACTAGACCTTCAAAAATAGCTAACATGCATCTTTGGAAAGTAGCAGGAGCATTACAAAGACCAAATGGCATACGACGGTAAGCAAAAGTACCATAAGGACAAGTAAAAGTAGTTTTCTCTTGATCTTCCGGGGCTATTGGAATTTGAAAATACCCCGAAAAACCATCAAGAAAACAATAATACCTATGACCCGCAAGTCTCTCAAGCATTTGATCAATGAAAGGCAATGGAAAATGATCCTTCCGAGTGGCATCATTGAGCTTCCGGTAATCGATGCATACCCTCCATCCCGTCACGGTCCTCATGGGAATCAACTCGTTTTTCTCATTGGGTACACAGTCATCCCTCCTTTCTTGGGGACTACTTGGACGGGACTAACCCATGGACTATCCGAGATAGGATAAATAAGACCGGCATCAAGAAGTTTGATTACCTCTGCTTTTAGCACTTCCTTCATGTTTGGATTTAACCTTCTTTGGGGTTGCACCACTGGCTTGAAGTCTTCTTCCATCAATATTTTTTTGGGTACAAAATGAAGGACTAATACCATCGATGTCGGAGATTTTCCATGCCATTGCCTTTTTATGCTTCTTTAATACTTTGATGAGCTCTTGTTTCTGCTCTTTTTGCAAATTGTTTGCAATGATCACCGGAAGTTTAGAATTATCTGCAAGAAAAACATACTCCAAATGATCCGGTAACTTCTTCAGCTCCAACTCCGGGGGATCTTCAATGGAAGATTTCATTCTACTCCTTTTTTCCCTTTCAATCTTCTCAAACATCATCCCTTTTGTTATGAATGGGGATGACTCCAAATGTGCTATAATTTCGTCAACTTCATGCTGCCCCTCCTTTATTTCTTCACCTTGAAATAGAGATATTTCCAAAGGGTCATCAATCAATAATTCCTGCACATAATCGGAGACAATGTTACCAATAACATCTATCATATAACAACAATCATCATGATCAAAAGAATGTTTCATAGCCTCGGGAACTTTAAAAATAACCTCTTCTTCTCCAACCCTAAGGTTCAATTTTCCTTCACATACATCTATATTAGCCTTAGTGGTAGCTAGAAAAGGTCTCCCTAAAATTAATGGCACATCAATATCCTCATTCATATCAAGTATCACAAAATCAACAGGAAATATGAATTTATCAACTTTCACAAGCACATCTTCAATAATTTCCCTAGGATACTTAACCGATCTATCTGCCAATTGAATGCTCATCCTAGTGGGTTTAGGTTCACCCAACCCCAACTTTTTAAACATGTCATATGGCAACAAATTAATGCTAGCTCCTAAATCTGCTAATGCTCTACTAATTGACAAACTACCAATAGTGCAAGGGATAGTGAAACTCCCTGGATCCTTTAACTTTTGCGGTAACTTGTCTTTGTTCTGAAGAATGGCTGAACATTCCTCGTTCAATGTCACCATTGAGAACTCTTCTAGCTTTCTTTTCTTGGAAAGGATCTCCTTTAAGAATTTAGCATATCTTGGCATCTGCGAAAGAGCTTCAACAAACGGTAAGTTGATATGCAATTGCTTAAAGAGTTTGAGAAATTTACCAAATTGTTCGTCCTTTTTCTCTTGTTGGAGTCGGGCGGGATATGGAATTTTTGGCTTGTATTCTGAAATTTCCTTTTTCTTTTGTGATTCTTTCTTCTCAATCCTTTCTTCATCATCAACATGCAATGGTTCTTCGATCTTCTCTTTTTCTCTTTCTTGCTCCTTTTGCTTTGGAACCTCCAATTCCTTCCCACTCCTCAAAGTGATGGCTTTAGCATGTTCTCTTGGATTCGGCTCGGTATTGCTTGGGAGCATTCCAACTTGCCTTTCCGAAACAAGCTTCGCTAATTGGCCTATTTGATTTTCCAAGTTGTGAATAGAAGCCTCTTGGTTCCTTAGGGATGCTTCTTGAATTTGGAACCGATTTTCAGTTGCCGCAATAAACTTTGTCATTAATTCCTCAAGGATAGACTTCACCGGTGGTTGAGGAGGTGTAGGAGGTTGATGTTCATAAGGAAGAGATGGTTGGGGTCGAGAGCTTGATGAAGATTGGAAACCGGGAGGATGTAGCGGCCTTTGTTGCCCTTGATTACTCCATGAAAAGTTTGGATGATTCCGCCACCCTGGATTATAAGTATTGCTATAAGGATTGTTAGGCTGCCTTCCTCCTCCAAGATAGTCCACATGCTCTGATGACGATGTATTAGAAGTTCTCATGATTTGGCATTCATGATTTGGATGACCACCTCCGCAAAAGTCACAAGCCATCATCACTTGGGATATTGGAGGTGATTGACTCAAGCTTTCGATCATCTTGTTTAGGCATCAAACTTAGCCTCCAAAGCCATCATCATATCTACATTGTGTACTCCACTAGCCTTGGCTTTCGGTCTAGGATTCCCCCATTGGTAATTGTTCATTGCAATATTTTCAATAAGGTCTTGTAACTCTTCTGGTGTCTTCAAATTTGTAGTTCCTCCCGAAGAAGCATCAATGAGTTGCTTGGAAGGGAAATTTAACCCACTATGGAATGTTTGCATTTGCAGCCCCAAATCTAGACCATGATGTGGACATTTTCTCAATAGCTCCTTCCATCTCTCCCAAGAATCATATAAGCTCTCACTCTCCATTTGTTGAAAAGAGAAGATGTCATTCCTTAGCTTGGCTGTCCTTGCCGGAGGGAAGTATTTAGCGAGAAATTTCTCGGCAAGATCGTTCCATGTAGTAATAGAGCCCGGTGGAAGTGACTTTAACCATGACTTGGCTCGATCCCTCAATGAAAATGGAAATAGCCGAAGGCGGATGGCATCTTCGGAAGCCCCGTTAATCTTTCCAAGAAGTTGGCAATGTGAGCATTTGGGTCTTCGTCCGGAAAACCATCGAATTGCACCAATTGTTGAACCATTTGGATAATATTTGGCTTGATCTCAAAATTGTTTGCTTCAACTCTTGGCCGAGCAATGCTTGACTCCGTTCCTAACAAAGAAGGTCGTGCATAATCTCCCATAGTTCTTTGTCTTGCATTCCCATTGTGTGCCATATTGTTCAATTGTTCAATATTTTCACCTTCAACTTCAACTCCCTCAAGCACTACTTCAAGATTGACACCCCTTGGATCCCAATAAAAAATATGTTCAGCTTGGGAATTAGGTTGAGCCAATTCCTCCAAATCACTTGAGATCATAAACCAAAACAAATTCACACCTTCACCACAAATAAAAGAAACGTTTAATGCAAGCAATTTTTTTTGTTTTTCTTCACTAAAACAGAAAAAAAAACAGAATAAAAACTTAAACAAAACAAAAACAGAGAAACACAAACTAAGTGCTTCAATTCACCAATAACTAACAAAATTAGAAACAAGAAAATAAATGCTAATACTAGTAACAAGTATTACAAAAATAACAACAAAAATGACTAAATCAATAGAGTTTGAGCTTTCCTAATATTGACCAATTAGTCCCCGGCAATAGCGCCAAAAACTTGTTGTGTTTTATTGTCTATGCCCTTATACTTAATTTTATCACAATCTCTAACAATTGCACACAAACACTAGGCAAGTGCACCTATCGTTATGATTAGTACAATGTCAAGTAATTTAAATGTCGTATCCACGGGGATGATCAAATATCATTACTCACTTTTCACTCTATTGTCTAGCTGTTGTGTTTTATTGTATATGCCTTTATACGTAATTTTATTCCAATCTTCAACAATTTGCACACAAACACTAGGCAAGCGCACCTATCGTTTAAATTAGTATAATGGCAAGTACTTCAATTATCGTATCCACGGGGATGGTCAATTACCATTACTCACTTTTCACTCTATTGTTTAGCTTCCATAAATTTTTGTTTTTGAAAATAGTTTGAATAAATACTAAGAAAAGAAATCCAACTTAACTTATTAAACTAGCTTAACTAATCTTTCTTGCAAGAGGGAATTCAATTGAGAAAACAATACTTGAATGGTTAATCCACCTAGAATTACCTATGTGATAGAAAAGTCCCTTGGTTGATTTGTTTCCCCTTCTAATACTTGGTGAAATTCCAATGATAGAACTCACTCTATCTCTAGATGAAAGTTCTCTACCCTTAGATTAATTAGTTGAAATCTCTTTCTAACTAATTTAACCTAAGAATGCATTTGGATTGGTGAATTTCTAATTAGATTTCTCTAATTGCCAAGAAGGTGTTCATTTCTTGTGTTTGGTGAAATTCCTATTTTAGGCCTCTCTCTATCTCTAGATGAAAGTCCTCTACCCTTGGATTAATTAGTTGAAATCTCTTTCTAACCAATTCAACCCAAGAATGCATTAAGGTTTTTGAATTTCCAATTAGATTTCTCTAATTACCAAGAAAATGTTTAGGTTTCTATCTCTAGTCACCTAAATCATCCCCATTGTTTGTGTATGGTCTATTTCACCCTTCCTTTCTCAATTCCAAGTGAAAATTTCCAGATTTTGAATCAATTATCAATCACCCTTCATTTCTCAATTCCAAGTGACAAAATTCCAGATTTTTGAATCAATTTCAATCACCCTTCCTTTCTCAATTCCAAGTGACAAAAATTTCATCAACTATCCACCCAATCAATTCAAACATTCAAACCCACAAACAATCCACAAGAAATTCGAATTCAATCAACCAAGGGAAACAATTCATTCACATAAATAAAATCTAGGGTTCATACCCATTCAAGCATTCAAAAGTTTAGTTCCTCAACATAGTACAAATTAAAGAACATAAAGCAACAAAGAAAGAGGAAGAATTGCTCATTTTCATGGTGGAAATCTCCTCTTCTTGAAGCTTGAAAATCGTCACTGTGATGTTGAGGAAGTTGCAGGTTTTTCCATGAATCTTCAAGGTGGAGTTTCTCCTTCTTCAAAGATTCAATCTTCTCTCTTGATTTCTCTTGCAAAGATGAAGATTTGGGAGGGATTTGGGTGTGATTTCTTGCTCGTTTTTCTGCAGTTTTCTCCCTCCCACCGTGCCTCTGTTCTTGCCCTAAAATGGGGTATTTAAATCCCCTTCCAAAGAGAGAGAAAACCATCTAGAAATGCACTTCAGATCGCTGCAAACGGCGCCACTTGGATCACACCAAACGGCGCCGCTTGCTCCCAGTTATGGGGCAAGCTGTTGCTGCCCGACTGTGACTCTGTTTTGAATGCTAGGTGAATTCAGAGCATGAAATCGACTGATCTAGGTCTTGATGTCTTCATGAAAGTTGTATATATTGATCGTAGCTTGACACAGAACCTTGAATCACCTCAATTTAACATCTAGAAATAAAGATATGATCGTTATACCGAAATGTGTCAAAACTGGACCACAGTGCAGGACAGCTGAATTTGAAGCATAAGCAGGGAAAGCAAATGAACTCGGATTTCCATAAATTTTACCATTATGAAAACTTCAGAATGTACTCTATAAATGTCTAGAAGATCACATTCGTATTTGAAATCTCTATAGAGGATAAATTCCCACTTGAAAATTATCTACCAGACTGTTTTGCCCCTGCATTTCTCTATTTTTATTCATTGTGTAAAATCTCTTTATTTGCTTCATTTAATTCCAAATCTTCAATAAACTCACCCAAAGCAAATATGAGATAAAAGGAGTGTAAATGTTGATTAAAAAACCAAAATTTAACAGAATTTAAGCTCATAAAAGATTATCATATGAAGCACAATTATGGAATATCACTAGCCTATCAACTTTGCTTGTGGATATGATAGAAACAAACTATTAGGAATGAAAATCTAACTTAAACAGAAAAATTCAGTTTATCTAAATTTTAGTTTGCAAGAGAAAATTTCAATTGAGAGAGTAATACTTGAATGGAAAATCCCCCTAGAATTACCTATGTGATTGAAAAGTTCCTATGTTAATGAATTCTCCTTCTTATGTTTGATGAAATTCCTAAATTAGAACTCACACTATCTCTAGATGAAAGTCCCCTACTCTTAGATTAATTGGTTGAAATCTCTTCCTAACCAATTCAACCTAAAAATGCATTTACATTAATGAATTTGCAATTAGATTTCTCTAATAACCAAGAAGATGTTGAGGTTCCTACCTCTAGTCACCTAAACCATCCCCATTGTTTGTGTTTGGTTTATTTCACCCTTCCTTTCTCAATTCCAAGTGAAAAATCCAGATTATGAGTCAATCAACAACTGAATTAATTCAAGCAATCAATCCTCCAAATTAGATTTCTCTAATTACCAAGAAGATGTTGAGGTTTCTATCTCTAGTCACCTAAATCATCCCCATTGTTTGTATATGGTCTATTTCACCATTCCTTTCTCAATTTCAAGTGAAAAAATCCAGATTATGAATCAATTAATAGCTGAGTCAATTCAACCAATCAAACCCACAAAAAATCCACAAGAATTCGGAATTCAATTAACCAAGCAAACCAATCATTCACATAGATAATAACTAGGGTTCATAACCATCCAAGTATTCAAGAATTTAGCTCATTAACATATTACAATTCAAAGAACATAAAGCAACAAGAAACTGTGAGAATTTCTCATTTTCATGGCTCAAATCTTCTCTTCTTCAAGGTTTGGAGTTCTCCAACTTGGTTGTGAAAAGTTGTGTTCTTGAGCTGGAATCTTCAAGATTGATGTTCTCCTTCTTCAAAGATTTGATCTTCTCTCTTGAGTTCTCTTGCAAAGATTGACGATTTTGGGAGAGGTTTTGGGATGTTTTCTCTCTGTTTTTCTCCTCTCTGGAACCCTAGACGGCCGCCCCTTCAAATGCGCTAAAAGGGTATATATATACCTCCCAAAAAGAGAGCAACAATTGCAGAAAATTCTGTTTCTGCCAAAACGGTACCGTTTCAATTATTGGTGATTCATAGCCTTAAAATGGACGATCTAGATTTTCTTGTCTTCATGAAAGTTGTAACTGATACTCGTAGGTTTCTACAGAGCTCTGAATCACCTCCATTGGACATCTATAACTCTAGATATGATAATTACACCACAATGTATCAAAACTGGAACCAAATCCAGAAATAATGACTTTGCACCATATGTAGGGTGACAAAACGAATTCCGATTGATATAAATGTTACCATTATGGAAACTTCAGAATCTCCTCTGTAATTGTATTGAAGATCATATATGCATTTGAAATCTCTAAAGAGGTCAAAATCTCACTTGAATTATTCTGTCCTGCTGCACTATTTTGCTGCTCTGTTTTGCATTCTTCTTTTTTCTTCATTATAAGTATGTAGAATCTTCTTCATTGCTTCATTGTACTCCAAATCTTCAATAAAATCATTTAAAACAAATAAGAGATAAAGGGAGTGTGAATGATATTTGAAACACCAAAATTCAGTAGAAATTTGAGTTCAAAATGATCATTATATTATGCACAAATATGTAATATCAATCTTCAAGATGGATTTTCTCCTTCTTCAAAGATTTGATCTTCTCTCTTGATTTCTCTTGCAAAGATTGAGGATTTGAGAGAGGTTTTTGTAGTTTTTCTCTTTGTTCTTTTGCCTCTCTGGAACCTGAGCCGCCCTCCCCTTCAAATGCCCTTAAGAGGTGTATATATACCCCCCAAAAAGAGAAATCAAGGGAAACCAATAGCTGATATTTGTTTATGGTTGGTTATAAACAGAAACCAAGAGAAAGAGGAAAGAACCTAAACATGTCAACACTTGATTTAATTTTACATGGTATAAGTTTTTTTTTTTTGTATTCATTGGAGTTTTGTAATGGTACACATATGAAGTCATTTGCAGCTTTACATGGACTGAGCGCTTCTTTTCTTTATTTTTTTTAAATGAAAAGTCAATCCTATAATCAAGAGTGGACGCAGAACTAAATATTTGGGGGACTGAATAGGGAAACAAAATATACTTATTACTTGGTGTGCATGTGTTATAAGAAAAAGGAAAGAGAAAAAATGACAATATATATGTATATTTGTTTTCTATTTTTTCCCTTAAGCACGATACATATTTGATCTCTTTTTCAAAAATATTTGGGGGGTCCTGGTCCCTCATGACACTATGTGTTCGTCACTGCTTATAATTTACATTTTCTTTCTTATAATTAACAACTTTGAACATCATAGAAACGAAAATAAAAGCGGGATGAACTTACCTGAGTGGATGGGAACTCCTCACTTGGTGCTTAGGGCTCAAGTTCGACACTAAAAAGACCTCCTTCCCCCAATAAAAAAAAAAAATTCAAGTATACCGTATATTATAGCTACATAGTAATAAAGATTTATACCAAAATGCATTTGATCCCACCCTCAATTAACCATAAATTATTCCAAAGAAACAAGATATGTAACGCAAGATCTAACAAAACATAAGCTACAAGAAATTGTTTTCAGTGCACTTGATAAAATCTACAAGAAACAATACGCTATATAGAGAGATATGTAGAGATTTTCCACCAAAAGTTTTGGAAGGAATGAGCCAAAACCCCTTGATCTTTTGACAAAATGAAAGCAAAGCTACAAAGCAGTGTTTCAAAGAAATCAGAGCACAATCAACAACAACCATGCAGGCAGACCAAAATATCGAACACTGCATATTATAAAAGTCTTCATCAGCCATTTACCACAGAAGTAGAATCAACCATGCCAGCCCCAGAAATCGATCTCTTCTTCATCGGTGTCCTTGCCAAGCTCCGAAGCCTGATCATCATCCCCTGAAATTTTCCATGTAACTCTGAAGGTGCTCAGAAGCCTGATCATCTGCCCTTTTTCCGTAACCCCAGAAATTTTCCATGTAACTTTGAAGGTGTTCCTTTATGTGTAATATCTTGGATTTTGTTATGATATCAACACATAACGGCAGTATAAAATAGATACTGTAAAAGAAAATAAAGAGAACAAGGAAATAAACAAGACACAAGATTTTAAAGTGAAAAATTCAATACGAGAAAAAACTCAATACCTATAGCAAATCAAAATTATCCACTATAATAATCAGATGAGTACAAGAAAAAATTTCAACAACAATTATCATCAAAGACTTATAAAAGATAAATAAATCTCATAAACTTAACCCTATAATTTGATGATATAATGAATATGGGTTGAGAGAAATTCAGCCTTTGGGAAAGAGAATTTTGGATGATTGGTATATGGAGCTCAATTAAAAGACCCCTTATATAGCCACATAAAAAGATCTTGCAAGACAGTCCATTTTGCTTTCCCTAATTTGTTGGAAAAAAGAAAACATGTGAAGCATTTAGGGGAGTAAAAGTTAGAGGAATATGAGGCAAAAGAGAGAGGATTTGGTATCCAAATATTAAGAGGATCCAAAGTTGGTATCCAAATATTGAGAGGAGTTGATATCCAAAGTTTGAGACATTCATTATCTCAACAGATTTTAACTTCAATAAACCTCGCTTTACGCTTTCTGCAGAGCCTATGATCTTTCTCCAAAGAGAGTTAGAAAAACGACTTACTTTCGATTTTACGAAATCCACTGCTGAATTGAACACGTTCGAGATCTTTTTAAACCAGCCTCCAATATTAGTTAGCCTGAAGCTTGAACTATTTAATGTGTACTCGGGAGTTTTTAGTTTTCTTCTATTGTTAATAACAGAAGTCAGTTGTTGTATCGTATATAGACTGGAGGGATAAGCATCATGAGTTTCGACAGGAATTTGGATCGTTGCTTTGATTTATCTCATCTCAAAGAGCCATGGGAGAATGAACAGAACACTAAATTTATCTCATCTCAAAGAACCATGGGAGAATGAACCGAACACTAAATTAAATCTTGAAGTATTTGATTTCACCATAATCACAGTTTACGATTAATAACTTTGGACTTCGTAGGTGAATTCTTTAGGGAAGTACTCCTACAACTGAAACCCTCTTCATGCATACAACTATGCCGATTAATAACTTGAAACACGTCATAATAATTAATGACACTTTTTTTGTCATTAATAACTCATTTCAAACGAAGGGAAAAAGAATATTTCATCCGTTTCAATTTAAGAGTCATTTTAAAAATTTTCATACATATTACAATACTAATTAAATTAACTACTTTATTTTTAATTACATATTATTTCATTTCACAAGAGACTACAAAACAGGAAACTATAATAATTTACTATACAAAATACTATTGCTTTATTATGAGAGTAAATTAAAAAAAGAAAGTCAAATTTTTATTTAATAACACTTATTTTGTAACAAAATAAAAATTTTAAAATGACATTTAATTTGAGATAGAGGGAATAGGTATCTGTCTTGCTTTAGAAAACAAAAAATACCATTGTGTCGCTTAGGGTTTTTCCCATCCTCTACTTTGTTGACTCGATCAAGATGGTGACATTCCTTTGTTTTTAGCATGTTCTGAACGGCTCCTAGGCCATCAGATCGGCAGTTTGTTGATCAAGAGTTCACATGTAGTTGATAGTTATTCGTTGAAAAGAATAATTAATTACTAGTATAATTATTTATTAGAGCAATCATTCATTATGTGTATAAATAATTATTCTACATGTAAGGAGAATAATTAACCAAATTCAATTATTGGATCAATAAGATATTGATCGACTATGAAGCCATTGTTACGTACTGAAAAAAAAAAATGATCGTGAGCACCTTAATCTTGGCGCTCCTTTATTCTTGTAAAGCTGCCAAATGGGTTGATGTGACTCTCCTTAAAATGTTTGATTTCGTGTAAGCTTCTATGTATTTAATATTTAAAATTTTCATTTAAGAAAGAAAAGAATTTCCGTTTGGCAGATGAGAGTGGTGAAGGAAATAGGGGAGAAGATTCAAGCTGATGACCCCTTTAAATAAAAGAGTAATTCTTCTTAACACTCGAAAAATATAGTACGATATCTTGTTAAGTAATGAATTATCTCATGTGCATTACATACCCAAGGACAAAAGTCTGACTATTTATCTTGAAAAGAGAATTAGATCAAATGCAAAAGCAAAACTACATTTTTACTAGACTCTATTATGCATGATGCGTGGAGAATTCGTCCAGTGTTTATTAACTAAAATATAATCTTTGTGTAACGACCCACTCCCGGGGCGGGCTCTACTTAGGAGTCAATTATCACTTTCTTGTTCTACAAGTACAATGCAACCTGTAATACAATTATATGATAAAGTGTAATTCTAATAATTTCTAAACAATTAAGGTGCATCAGTCGTTATATAGTAAAAGATTATATAAAATGGTTTATACAAAATATATAAAATTTTTCAAAAATTTGGGATCTTCCTATATATAATAATTAAATTAATAACCATTTGAAATATTACAACGCATTGACAGACTAAGAATAGTTACAAATGATAGATGCCTCCACAATATTAGCTGCTGCTGAGGACTCAACTGCCATGTGCGACGTAGAAAAAGAACTATACTCTCAATTTAACTATAAAACTCCTGAAATATGATGAGAGAATAATGAGCTACGAAGCATCGTGAAATTTCTTTGTACGTGTACAATTTGAGAGTAAATATATCGTATTGAGTTTATAACACTTTTAAAATAGATATAAGTTATTATCAACTTTTTATGAAAATAACTACATTTAGTACAACAAGATAGTCTGATTTAGAAATCACGTGAAATAGGATATATTTATATATATGTACTTTCAAGTAATAATCATCATTTTGAAAAATAATGGCAAAATCAACAAACACAATAAATCACACGACTCTTACGAGTCCATACAAGCACATAAAAACTTCCGCCGCCCTTCCAATGGTCATATCACACGTGGCACAAAGGAACTCTCCACACAACACCTCCCAATGGCCTTCTCACACAGGGCGTAAAGGGACTCTCCATACAAATCAATAATCTCACCCTACAGGGAGTCAATTTAAATTCCGACGGCGGAGTTTACGCATAATTCATATTTACAACTCATCAACAACCAATCAATTCTCATTGTTTAGTATATTATATAAATATATAAACCGAACCACGGTAAAACAAAATCTTTTATTAGTACTACGCATTTTCACAAAAGCTGAACCAAGGTAAAATAACAATTTAAAGTTGATAACACATTTATTCACAAAAGCTGAGCCATAGTAAAATAACAATTCAATGTTGCCACAACATATATTCACAAAACCGAGTCATGAAAAAATAAATATATACGTTACTTAGAGTAAAATAAATAAATAAAAATATATTAAAGTAACATAACATAAAATGAGAATATTTTGTGATCCTCAACCTCCACAAGTAAGGTAGAAATCTCACCTCAAGCGAAAAACATAAATCTATGCAACTCCTCTCTTGGTTCTACCTCAATAATCTCAGGACCTAACATATAAATACGTAATAACAAACAAATTTAATGTCACTTGAAAATAATTAAGTATTGACATATATAAATATAATACATTAATGAATTCATGATTAATAGTAATTAGAATTAAAAATTACTGAATTTTACAAAATTGTTTTAAAATAGGAACTAACCATTTTTCAAGGGAATATAAATATTAAAATGATTAATTTTAATAAAATCTACCATTCTTCACAAAAATCTCAATTATTCTATTTTATTCCTAATATACCGATTCAGAAAAATTATTCTATTTACATATTTTCATACTTTTTTTACATTATAACAGTATAATAAACCTTTAAATACTCAATATTTAATCAAAACAAAAATTCACAAAAAAGATGTAAATCTGTCTAGATTTTTTAAAAATTCAGAAAATATATCAAACATGCTTAAAAATTAACGAAACGTTTTCTGTAGGTAGAATATGATAACAATAACATTTTGTCAAAAATTAAACAAAACCAGAGTATCCAATAATTTATTAAAATTATTATAAATTTATTGCTGTAGTACACAGACTTTATTGTAAATTTATTAAAATTATTAAAAAACTCTTGAATTGATAGTGTTAATACAGACTTTATATAGGCTAGGCTACTGCTTCCTCTATCACAAGATTGTATATAGGATCAGCCTAATCTGCTACACCTCTTTCTAGTTAACCATCTTTAAAATGAACAAAGTATATGGTTTGTAAGTCCCAGTTTTCTGTCTAGACTGATTAGCAGTGCCAGAGTCCAATGCTTCTCTAACCTTGTAACGATTCCTCTAACCTTGCTCTAGAGGCAATTCTATATTCGTTAAAGTAACAACTGCTGCCTCCTCTATTATAAGATCTAGTACAATTTACAATCTACCGATTTGGCAATTCGCAAACCTTGGTAATTTACAAGTCCAACAAATCAATTAGGGTCGAAATGAAAATACAAAAGGTAATGTTTGGTTTGGTATGGCTGAATTACTTGGGCTTGATTATTATGTATGATTTGACGAAAGCTGCGGCATTTACCGAGTAATTGAGTCTCTTTCTCCCAACCTTGATCAACCAACTTACTAGATCTACCATGATAGTATTTTTTTGACTTCAGACTTTAACCTTTGAAAGCTGGCTTATTGATTTTGGTTATGCTCAGAATAATGGTTTAATTTAATTGAATGAGTCATTATAAGTTTCAATCTTCAATTTGGTACAGTCCTATTGCATGAACTGATCTTTTTTTTGGTTATAATTTATGCTCTCGGTATCTCAAAACACACAAAAAGTTGTCCTTTTATGAATTCCTGAAGGTCAATAGTTACATGATTCTTTAAGGGCATTTTATTAATTTAAATTCAAAGATAGTCAGCATACTATAAATTATTCTTTTTCTTTTATTCCAAAATATATAAAAACTTCAATTTAGTCCCTATTTTTTGAATTAGTCATTTTATAAGGTTCGAATTGTAAATCGCATAAACATTTGAAATTTTAAATATAAATTTAATAAAACAAACCTGGTCCTATTCTAACTTCTCTATTACTGTCGACAATCACCCTTCCCGCCTCTTCTCCTTTTCCTCTCTTTCTTCTTCTTGTCTTCTGAATGTGTATTCTATTTGTGCTTCTTCATTTTGTGCCTTTTCTTTATGGTTTATAATATAAATTGTCAGGTTACAAAAAATTTCAGACTTCAGTATTCTGTAATCCAAAGCAACAACAGATTTTTACTAATTTGGAGACTTTATTTATAACTTCAGAATCAAATCATGTGCCTGAAGTATGTCAAATAGATCAATCTTAATTTCTTTATCATAAAACAAATTGCAATAAATTCTATTGTAACCTGAAAACATCAAAGAGATTAATAATTGTACATTGATCAAAGAAACGGCCAAATCTATACAAAAAAAAAAATTATTACATAGATAAAATATTGATAACACATGCCAGGAGATAATTAAAAAAACAAAATGTTGATGACACGTAGCTTTGGAGGAAAATAAAACAGAAACCATTACAAAATGACAAACAAAGGAAATAAAGTTTCCTTTTCACAAACTGTAACTTTTCATCTTCACAAAGCAAGAGCACAAAGAAATTGATGATAGCAACCGCAACTAAAGTCATCTCAAATTTCACTAAGTACAAAAGGATCAAGAAAAAGCAAGAATATTAGCAATGATATAAAGCAACGTACCTTTCCTCAGCAATTGCTTACCATTATGCATGCAGAGAATAATGTTCGACCTTTGAAATTTAACAATAGTATTTCTTCTTCCTTTTCGTCAATGCATTCTTCCAACTAGAAGGCGTCTCTCTCCAGCAAATTCATCCATTTCATGTAACGACCCACTCCAGGCAGGCCCTACCTATAAGTGAATCATTACTTTTATGTTTTCAGAGGTACAATGCAACCTTATGATATAAGTATAAATTATAATAATTTCTAAACAATTAACAGGCAAAAATAATATAAGGTGCACTAGCCATTTATATCAAAAGATTATATAAAAAAAAGTTTATACAAAACATAATTATTTTTCAGAAGATTGAGATATCTCTGCATACATACTAATTAAATTAAAAATCATCTAAAATATTACAATGTATTGACAGAACAAAAAATGGTTACAAATGTAAACGTTTCCACAATATTAGTTGCTGCTGAGGACTTAATGTCACGTGCGACATATACTCTCAACGTAAGTATAAAAATCCTGAAATATGATGAGCGAATAATGAGCCACGAAGTCCAGTAAAATTTCTAGGTACCTATACAGTTTGAGAGTAAATACGCAGTATAAAATTATTCTAGATTTTTTTTATGAGAATAACTTCGTTTAATACAACAGAATAATCCGATTTAGAAATCATGAAAATATGATATATTTATATATACATATATGTACTTTCAAGTAAAAACATTGATTTTTGAACAACAACGAAAAAATCAATAAAACACAATCCATACGACTTCCATACAAGCACATAAAAACTTCCGCCGTCCTTCCAATGGTCATCTCACACACGGCACAAAGGAACTCTCCACACAACACATCCCAATGAACTTCTCACATACGGCGCAAAGGGACTCTCCACACAACATCTCCTACTAGCCTTCTCACATACGACGCAAAGAGACTCTCCACACACTCAACAATCTCACCCTGCAGGGGAGTCAATTCATATCCCGACGGTGGAGTTTACACATAGTTCACATTTACAACTCATCAACAACCAAATCAATTCTCATAGTTTAGTATATTATATAAATATACAAGCCGAGTCACGACAAAACAACAACTTATATAAATATTACATATTTGCACAAAAAGTCGAGCCACGACAAACTTAAAATTTAAAGTCAACCACACATTTATTCACAAAAGCTGAGCCGCGACAAAATAACAATTCAAGGTTAACAACACATTTAGACACAAAGCCGAGCTACGGCAAAATAGTAATTCAATGTTTCCACAATATACATTCACAAAGTCGAGCCACAACAAAATAAAATATTTTAAAATAACATAACTTAAAATGATAAAATTTGGCGGTCCTCAACATCCATAAGTAAGTTAGAAATCTCACCTCAAGCAAAAATCATAAACCTAGGTTACTCCACCCTTGGTTCTATCTCGGCAATCTCATGACCTAACATTACGTGGTAACAAATAAATTTAATATCATTCTAAAATGCTCAAATATTGACATCTCTATATCATACGTGAATGAATGCATGATTAATGTTAATTAGATAAAAAATATTGAATTTGATAAAATTGTTTTAAAATAGGAATTAACAATTGTTCATAGGAATAAAAATATTAAAACAATTAATTTTAATAAAATCCACCACTATCTACAAAAATCCCAACTATTATATTTCATCCAAATATACCAATTTAGGGAAATTAAAATAATTAATTTTAATAAAATTTTCCATTCTCCACAAAAATTCCAATTATTCTATTTTATTATATTTTAACAAAAATTTCAATTATTCTGTTTTATTCCTAATATGTCAATTTGGGAAAATTATTCTATTTAATTCCTAATATATCAATTTGGGAAAATTATTTTATTTAATTCCTAGCATATCAATTTAGGAAGATTATTCCATTTACATATTTCAATTTTTTTTCGTACTCCTTTTCCATTATAACATTATAATAAATCTTTAAACAATCAATATTTAATCAAAACTAAAAATTTCACAAAAATAGAAAATCAGTCCAGATTTTCAAAAATTCTGAAAATATAGCAAACATGCTCACAAATTAACGAAACATTTTCTGTAGGTAGAATATAGTAACAAGAACCTTTGATCCAATATTAAACAAAATTGGAGCATCCAAAAATTTATTAAAATTCATATACATTTACTGCTATAGTAATTTCCGAAAGTAATAAACTCAACCAAAATAATAAAAATTTGAAGATTTTGCGTTGATTTGGAGACTTTTGATGTAGTTCTAAACTTGGGTTTGAAAGATTTAATTTTTGTCTGAAGATTTGGTGAAGAATTAAAGAGAGAGATAGAGAAGAGAGAAGAGAGAAGAGAGAAAGGGGAAATGGGGGAAATGAGGGTTTGAGGATCAGCCCGGATGATCCTCTGTTTTCTTTTCTTTTTTTTTAACTAAAAATTTACAAGATCAGCCTTCAATTTTTTTTATAATTATAGATTTACCCTAAACTTTTAAATGTATAAATTTCTCTTCATTTTAAAAATGTGTAAAGTAGATTTTTAGTAATTTATAATTATCATAAACCACTTGAAAATTTTATTTAGTAAAAATAAATTTTATGGTTTTACATTTCACTTTAATAACTTTCCAAGTTGCGAAGATCTATTCTCTTTACTGTCATTGTAAAAATAATATAACCATTATTAAAATGACTGATGAAGTCTCCAAGTTGCACAAAAGGGCTTGCTTGGCATTAATTGCTTCCGTTTCACGTTCCTCAAGCTTTCTTTTATGAGTAAAGATGTCTTTCCAGAATCTAGCATAGCTTAGCATTAGCTCCAATATGCATCTATAAAGGGAATATTAATGTGAAGTTTACTAAAAATGTCTAAAAACTTTGAATCTTGCTTATCCAAGTATTCTTTTTTCAATCTTTGGGGAAAGGGAATAGGAGGAATATTAGATTTAGGAGAAATATAAGGTTTGGGATCTCCCTCTTTGAAGTCATTCTCCTTTGGCTTTGGTTCTTCTACCTCTTCCATCTTTTCTTTGGTTCTGGAAGTTCCTTTCCACTTCTCAAAGATATTTTTCATGTACTTGCTCCTTAGTATTTGTCTCCGTAGTGCTTGGTAATGTTCCTTGAGATTTATTCATAAGGAAGTTAGCAAGTTGTCCCATTTGAGTCTCCAAGTTTCGAATGGACACCTCTTGGTTTTGGAATCTAGTTTCTTGATATTGAAGGCGAGCTTCTATCCTTGCAATGAATTTGGTCATAAAATCTGTCAATTTAGACTTCTATTGGACTGGAGGCTCAAGAGCTAAATTAGGAAATCCTAGAGGTCCACTTTCTACATTCTGTGAATTTTTTCAAAAAAATTGGGATGATTCCTCTATCGTAGATCATAAGTATTGGAGAATGGGTTTTGTTACTGCTAATTATAGTTCACATAATTTGCTTATACCACTACATGTTGCGGAATTATTTAAATGATTTCCTTCACAAAAATTTATGGGCAATGCATCCCAAGTAGTGATATTTCTGGCAGGGAGAGACTTTAACTAATCTTTATCTCTATCACGCCGATAGAATGGGAAGAGTCTCAATCTTATTACATCTGCAGTGACAGAAATCTTGTTGTATCCACAGATCTATTCAATCTTATTACATCTGTAGTGACACAAATCTTGTTGTATCCACAGATCTATTCATATTCTGTATCCAATTTATGACTTAGTTCCTCAGTATTTAAATTACGATATCTTTCCGTATCTCCTAACTCAATAAGTTCATTCAATTGGTGATCGAGAAATTGTAAGCAATAAAATCAATAACTAAGCATTCATACAAAGGCTACTCTTATCTACATCATAGCCTTGGATTTGAGAAATTTAGAACATCATTACAATTAAAGAAAATAATCAATTGAAAATAATAAAAGAGATAGAAAACATCACCGTTAAATTGAAAGTTGAATTCTCCAATTAATCTTTACTAAAACTCGAATTCGAATCTTGAATAGGTTACGGTCTTTTATCTATTAAATACATTATAAAAACCTCCAAATTCAACTAGGTTTTGAATAAGGCAAAATTGTAATTGCTTGAGAAATCTGATGATGTGCCGGAAGCCGCCATAGTGAGGTAGTTACTAGAATTTTAGCATTGCTGTGATGTTTCACGCCGAGTGGCCGCTATAGTGGGATATTGGGCGCCTGATAGCTTCTAGAATTTTAAATATAAAAAACATTCTATTCTTTCCCTTCCTCAATTTCAGGTAGGATTCTCTTCCTAATTCGCTTTTCTTATGCATTTCAAGTTCTTTTTTCTATGTATCAATCAAATAATAAAAGGAAAGAAATCTTACCCAAAAGTCATAATTTATACTCAAAATTAAATAATTAAATACCTAAAATCTACATAATTTATGAATATAAATTACATGCATCATGCAGCTCCCAGATCTTCTTTGACTGAAAATTGTGGGACTAGCACGAGTAACGTTGCCAACTAAAGAGGGTTATTTCCTTAATAATTTAAAAAGGTGATGTAATAAAATGAAAAAGAAGAAGAAGAAGATCAAGATCTCATGCAATGTTCAAAAACAATGCTTTAGAAAGTTCCTCGGCACTTTATCCACAGCTTCACCTAGCTAATGTCTAGGACTAGTCCATTGCTTTAGATTAAGTACGTCTTTTGGAATCTGGGTAGTAGATTAATGATGCATCTCAAGCTTTATACTCTTTCTGTTTCAAAACAAATGACATATTTTATATTTTAATTTGTTTCAAATTGTATGACCTACTTTTATATTAGCGGTTCATTTATTACTCATTTTTTCTATTTTACTCTTGTCCCTAACCACCCACTTTAAGTGCATTGCTTTAGATTAAGTACGTCTTTTGGAATCTGGGTAGTAAATTAATGATGCATCTCAAGGTTTATACGCCCTCTATTTCAAAACCAATGACCTATTTTCCATTTTGATTTGTTTCATATTATATGACCTACTTCTATATTAGGGGTTCATTTATTAATTATTTCCTATTTTGCCCTTGTCTCCAATCACCCACTTTATGTGCTTTAATTTTCAAAACATTTAAAGGCACCGAGTCTAGTGTTAAATTTAAAATTCTCAATAAAGAGAATGTTGACTTTTTGAAATGAAAGAAATCAGTAGAATTGACCACTGTTAATTAAGAGGAGAGGGAAAAGGGTATTTTAGACTTTTCTTAGTTTTTTCATGAAGTTTATCGAAACTTTTAGGGCTAGTTTGGTTCAAGGATTTTTGTGAGGAAAATGAAAATGAAAAAAGAAAAATAAAATCCTTAGAAAACTGAAAAATTGTAGGTTGCTTGGCTAGTTATGGAAAATAATATGAAATGAAACATGATTTTTAAAAAAAGCAATTTTTCTTAGTTTTTGAGATTTTACGATAGAAGTGGAAAAGTAAATAACACATTAATTTTTTTAAAAAATCCTCTGGAAAAGAAAAAATTATATTGGGAAAAATTTGAGAAAATAATAATTCTAATAGTCTATAACTTGTAACTAGCAGTCAATTAACACATTCGTTAGTTGAAAGTTGGGTTCTATTTGAATGCGAATTAATCGAATATTTAATTTTCTTACTCAATTTATACATATAATGCTCAAATGTTCTTCGAATTATTCTTTCAATTAATATTTCGAATTTGAAAATTTTATTTGAGTTCGTTCGTTTATTTGTCCATAAAACAAAAAGTGTGTTCGTGTTTGATTCAATTAATTTTTGTGAATTGTTTAAATTCCTCGAAGAGTTTAAGTTCAACTTGTTCAAAGTAAATAATAAAAAATAAAAGATAAATAGTAAATAATAAAATAAAAAATTTAATATAATATTATAATTATTATACGAAATATACACTATATTTTATATAAAAATATTATAAGGGGCCACCAAGATGAAATGCTTGTTCAAATAGTAGCAATAGCTTTATAGTTTACGTTCCCTGCAAGTTATTGAGGCAATTCTGCATCATGTATTCCCTGGAATTGATGGTGTTATTCATGTATGATGTCCTTCTCTTTTCTCATTTAGTACAGCTTAGCAAAGACCTCCCTGTTGATTCATTTTAGACTGGTTGAACTGACTTCTTGGCATCATGTTTAGGGAACAAGTCAAGGAGACATTGATACCTTGGAGGAGAAGGCTGCATTGTCTGAACTAGATGGTGTCTTAGATAGATTGGCATATGTAACTCACAAAATTTCCTGCGAGGTTAATTTCTATCAATCTAGTTTGTGGTCGAACAAAATCTTATGTCGACGATAGTGCATCTAAAGGATTTGTTGTTTCTCTGTTTTGGCAGTTGGCGTGCAACTGCTCAGGTGGTGAAGATGTACATACGACGACAATAGCTATACTAAACATGCTTTCGAGCTATCCCTGGGATGCAAAGGTAGTTTTGTCATTGGCAGCATTTGCCATAAACTACGGCCAATTCTGGGTTATTGTCGGGCTTTCCTCCATTAATCCTCCAGCCAAGTCAATAGCTGTCCTTAAACAGCTGCCAGACATCGGTTTGATGCGATAAATAACCTTATAAAAGTTATGTTCGACGTAACCAAATGCATTGTGCAGTTCAAAGAACTCCCAGACCAATATATATCTAATGACACACCTCCGATGGCAATGGCTATTTCTCATATCCCGACTGCTGTTTACTGGACCATAAGAAGCATAGTGACTTGTTCGTCACAAATAACAAACCTGCTAGGCATGAGCTACGAGTAAGCTACTTAAGAAAACGGTTTCTGCAATATCTGTACATTATCAATAAGCTTATTGTTTAGATAACCTTGCGATGTATATTTGCAGGCTAATCGGATCGACCACAGAGACATGGGAACTGTCAAGTTTGGCCCACAAGCTGAGCAGCATACACGACCACCTTATGGCACAGCTAGCTAACTGCCACCAACACATTGGTGAAGTTCTTAAATCTTTATTTAAAGCCATTTTTCCTCCAAACCGAAATGAATTCTTAAATTATGTGAACATTAAAATATTTTTTTTCACTTCTCAACAATAATGAATACCCTATGAATAGCTACGGTATTTAGAGTATGATCAACTAAGTTCTTCCTAAGGATGTCCTCAAATAAAAATGAGAGATTCTTGAAGATCTAAACATATCCTGATTGATATTCAGACGAAAAGAAGCAGGAGGACTACTTTGAAATGCTTGTGCACCTATTCGAGTTTCCACATTTGGACAACATGAAGATCCTCAAGGTTTTGATCCATATCAAAGATGATATACTGCCTCTTGAAGATGGGACTAATAAAGCAAGGGTAGATTCACAAGACTGACATCTTCCCGATTCATATTTGTCCATTTCCTCTTCATATTCCATTATCTCCTTGTTTCAGTAGAATTCTAGTTTCTGATAGTCCCAAATAAATAGGTAAATGTTGAAGTCCTAAGGAGAAAGACCGTCATGCTGCTGATATCAGATCTTGATCTCTCCAGTGACGAGCTCCAAATCCTCAGCATTATTTATCAAGAAGCAAGAACAAGGCCGGAATTGCAGTATGAGATTGTCTGGCTACCAGTTGCGAACAGATCAGTGCCATGGAATGAAGAAAATGAACAGAAATTTAAGCATCTCCAATCGTTCATGCCATGGTACACACTGCATCACCCTTCATTGCTAGAACCAGCTGTAAACAGGTACATAAAGGAAGTCTGGCATTTTGAAAAGAAGATGATGCTAGTTGTATTGGACCCGCAAGGTACAGTAACCTGTCCAAATGCACTCCACATGGTGCTTATATGGGGAAATCTTGCTTATCCCTTCAGCACCATCAAAGATGACGCATGCTGGAAGGAGGAGACTTGGAGGCTTGAGCTATTGGTGGATGGCATTGACTCATTGATACTGCACTGGGTAACAATATTACTTTTTAGTAAATACAATAAGAATAAGTATATATATAGAACCTCAAAGCATGAATGCATGATTTTTTTGATTGCTTATGATTATCTTGCCTGTTTGACTGATGAAATTATATGCCATTTTGTTTCAGATTGCGGAAGAGAAATACATTTGTTTGTTTGGAGGTGATGACCTTGAGTGGATCAGAAGATTTACAGCAATAACAAGAGATGTTGCAAGAGCAGCAGACATCCCATTAGAAATGGTTTATGTGGGAAAGAGTAGAACCATAGAGCGAGTTCGAAGAATCAATGATGTGATGAGCAGGGAGAACCTTGGTCACTGCTGGAATGACCCAACAATGGTTTGGTACTTCTGGACCAGAGTGGAGAGCATGTTATACTCGAAGATGCAACATGGAAAGACCATAGAAAATGACAAAATAATGCAGGAGGTACTGACCATCCTCAGCTTTGATGGCAGTGATCAAGGGTGGGCACTAATCAGCAGGGGATCAGCTGAAATGGCAAGAGCTAAGGGTGACACAATGATGATGAGCCTAACAGAATTTGAGTTGTGGAAAGAACAAGCACATCAAATAGGTTTTGTGCCAGCACTCAACGAACACTTGCAGATTCTTCACACCCCACTACACTGCAATCGCCTTATTCTTCCAGAAATTGCTGGTGGCCTACCAGAGCTGGTGGTCTGTGTAGAATGTGGCCGTCCAATGGAGAAGTATTTCATGTATCGCTGCTGCAATGACTGAAATTTCTTGTTGCCTCCTACCTGCTACATAAAATAAACTACTTTGCTTACTAAGACACATAAAATGGTGTTTTATCTGAATAGGGAGACAACAATAGTAGCCAAATATACTTGTTACTTTGGTATGCATGTATTATATATATAACTTTTACTTTTTGAGGGCCACTGTGTATATATATTAGTTTTATATGTTTTTTCCTATACACATACACAAGGAAAAGAGGGAAAAAATGGAAATCATTTCAACAAAATTGTTGTGAAAAAAAATAATTTCCACCCTGAAATGGGATCGTTGATGTTCAGGGAATCAAATCTATTCCATTTTTTAAATTTTTAAGTAATCATACATTATTACAAAGAAATAATATATATATATATATATATATATATATATATATATATAAAATAAAAAAATGCCATATAGAGAGATATGTTAAGGCAGGCAAAAGCCAGAACCCCTTGATTTTTTCATAAAATGAAAGCAAAGCTACAAGGCAGTGTTGTTGTTTATTGTGAGGGGATTTGATCCCTATAAAAGGGACTCTCCCTTCACATTTTATTCATCCCAATTTATACTTTTTTCTCCCACATATAAATATAAGCGGGATGCTTGAGTGGTGCTCAGAGACTATGCATATTTTTTGTCGAACTCCGTTATCAAATTTTTTCGTGTGTTCTTTCCTTATCTCTTTTTATTCTGTATTTATTTATTATCATTATTTCTTTTCAATTATAGTATTCAATATTATTTGTTGGGTATATTCATAGTGTTTTATATTTTTCAATTCACTAGAAGTTTGCTTTAGAGAGTTATTGTTCGTAATTCTCAACAAGTGATATCAGAGCTGAAGATTTGTCCTTGGCTTGTTTGTTTGTTTGTTTGTTTTAATACTATATTTTAGTTTTGTAATGGCATCTACTACAAATATAGTACCAGGGACATCAATTTTCTCGTCATAATGGTCGAGGATTCCGTTGTCAAGTTTGAAATTGGAAGTGAAAATATTTGACGGTACTAGCCATTTCAGCGTGTGGCAAATGGAAGTCTTGAACTCCCTTTTCCAACAGGGTCTTAACATTGCCATTGCAGAAAAGAAACAAAAAATGTTGAAGATAAGGTTTGGAATATTATAAATCGGTTGACAAGTGAAACAATTCGGTCATGCTTGTCCAAAGAGCAGAAGTATGCTTTCAAGAATAAGACTTCTGCATACAAATTGTGGAAGGTGTTGAATGACAAGTTTTTCAAAAAGAGTGGTCAGATTAAGCTCCTTTTGAAGAAAATGTTGTTTCGATTTGATTATCGATTAGGTACTACTACGAATGAACACATCATTATATTTAATCAATTAGTAACAGACAAGTTAAATTTAGATGTAAAATTTGAGGATGAGGATTTGGCTTTAATGTTGTTATCATCCATTGCTGATGAATTTGAACACCTAGAGACAACGTTACTCAATGGGAAGGAGAATGTATCTTTACATGTGTATGTTCTACCTTATATTGTCAATAATTGAGAAAGTAGGATAAACTAAAAAAAAAAAAAAAGCAGCTATAGCAGAGGAAGCATTGGTGGCAAGAGGTCGTGCAAAACCAATCAAAAGGAAGAAGAGGAAGATCCAAATCAAAAAGTCGAGTTGCCAAAGATGAATATGCTTTCTGTCATGAGAAAGGACATAGGAAGAAAGACTGTCCAAAGTTGAAAAAGAAATATAAGGCTCCAACAAAATGTAATTGTTGCTGTTGTGTTGTTTTACATTGCCTTTATACTTAATTTTTATCACAATCTCTAACAATTTGCGCACAAACACTAAGCTAGCGCACCTATCGTTTAGATTAGTATAATGACAAGTACTTCAAATGTCTTATCCATGGGGATGGTCAATTATCATTACTTACTTTCTACTATATTGTTTAGCCTAACAGATTTGTTTTTGAAAATGGTTGGAATAACTATTAGGAAAAGAAATCTAACTTAACTAAATAAACCAACATAACCAATCTTGCTTGCAAGAGAGAATTCAATAGAGAAAACAATATTTGGATGGCAAATCCCCCTAGAATTACCTATGTGATAGAAAAGTCCCTTGGTTGATGAATTGCCCTTCTTATGTTTGTTGAAATTCCTCAATTAAAACTCACTCTATCTCTAGATGAGAGTCATCTACTCTTAGATTAATTAGTTGAAATCTCTTTCTAACCAATTCAACCTAAGAATGCATTAAGATTTGTGAATTTCCAATTAGATTCCTCTAATTACCAAGAAGATATTAAGATTTCTATCTCTGGTCACCTAAATCATCCTCATTGTTTGTGTATGGTTTATTTCACCATTCCTTTCTCAATTCCAAGTGAAAAATTCCAGATTTTGAATCAATTATCAACCAAATCAATTCAACCAATCAAACCCACAAACAATCCACAAGAAATTTGAACTCAATCAACCAAGGAAACAATTCATTCACATAGATAAAAACTAAGGTTCATAACATCCAAGTATTTGAGAATTTATTTTGTCAACATATTACAAATCAAAGAACATAAATCAATAAAGAAAGAGTAAGAATTGCTCATTTTCATTGTTGAAATCTTATCTTCTTTAAGGCTTGAAATTTGTCACTGTGGTGTTGAGAAAATTGCAGCTTTTGTCTTGAATCTTCAAGGTGAATGCTCTCCTTCTTCAAAGATTCAATCTTCTCTCTTGATTTCTCTTGCAAAGATGAATATTTAGGATGAGATTTGAGTGAGTTTTTTTGTATTTTTGCTGTCTCCTTCCCACTCCCAGACGTTTTCCTCTTTTTGCCATAAAAGGGTATTTATATCCAGCCCAAAAGAGAGAGAAAAGTAGCAGAAAATAGGTTCAGATCGACACAAACGTTACCGCTTGGTCTGGACTAAACGGCGCCGCTTGCTCCTAGTTTTGGTGCAGTGTTCTGCTGCACGACTGTGACAGTAGTTTTGATTTCTTGGTTAATTAAGAGCATGAAATCGGCTTATATAGGTCTTGATGTCTTCATGAAAGTTATAGATCATGATCTTAACTTTCCACAGAGTCACCTCAATTGGACATCTAGAACTCAAGATATTACGTTCTACCAAAATGTGTCAAAATTGAGACACAATGCAGGACAGATGAATTGGCAACATAAGAAATGCAACAAAATGAACTTGGATTGACATAAATTTTAACATTATAAAAACTTTATGATGTCCTCTATAAATTTCTAGAAGATCACTTTTGCATTTGAAATCTCTATAGAGACTAAAATCCCAATTAAAAATTCTCAACCAGACTGTTTTGCTCTGCATTTCTCTGTTTTTCTTCATTGTGTAAAATCGCCTTGTTTGCTTCATTCAATTCCAAATCTTCAATAAACTCACCTAAAGAAAATAAGAGATAAAAGGAGTGTAAATGGTGATTCAAACACCAAAATTTAATAGAAATTTAAGCTTAAAATGATCATTATATGAAGCACAAATATGGAATATCAAACTCCCCCACACTTAGACATTGCTTGTCCCCCACCAATACTACAAAACAACTAACAAATTTGAACAATAATCCACAAGAAATAAATTTTTTTTTGAAGCATTACAAAGGAGTGCAAAACAGAGGGAGCATTACTTCTCAAGAAATATTGAGCAATCTACACAATCAATCTAAAAGGCTTCCCAAATACACATCACAAAGATTAAACAATCACCCCCTTGTATTACAATGCAAGCAAGAATCTCTGTGTGTGTGTTTCCAGGCAACGCAAATGCTCAGCAATTATAGGAGTGAATTTCATATTATTGGCTAAGGAATTCTCATCAAGAAATCATAATACCCTATTGTTGTGTTTTATTGTCTATGCCTTTATACTTAATTTTATTCCAATCTTCAACAATTTGCACACAAACACTAGACAAGCGCAACTATCGTTTAGATTAGTATAATGGCAAGTACTTCAAATATCGTATCCAAGGGGATGGTCAATTACCATTACTCACTTTTCACTCTATTGTTTAGCCTAAGAAATTTTTGTTTTTGAAAATGGTTTGAATAACTACTAAGAAAAGTAATATAACTTAACTAATTAAACTAGCTTAACTAATCTTTCTTGCAAGACGGAATTCAATTGAGAGAACAATACTTGAATGGTTAATCCCCCTAGAATTACCCATGTGATAGAAAAGTCCCTTGGTTGATTTGTTTCCCCTTCTAATACTTGGTAAAATTCCAATGATAGAACTCACTCTATCTCTAGATGAAAGTTTTCTACCCTTAGATTAATTAGTTGAAATCTCTTTCTAAATAATTTAACCTAAGAATACATTTGAATTGGTGAATTTCCAATTAGATTTCTCTAATTTCCAAGAAGGTGTCCATTTCTTGTGTTTGATGAAATTCCTATATTAGGCCTCTCTCTATCTCTAGATGAAAGTCCTCTACCCTTGGATTAATTAGTTGAAATCTCTTTCTAACCAATTCAACCCAAGAATGCATTAAGGTTTTTGAATTTCCAATTAGATTTCTCTAATTACCAAGAAAATGTTTAGGTTTCTATCTCTAGTCACCTAAATCATCCCCATTGTTTGTGTATGGTCTATTTCACCCTTCCTTTCTCAATTCCAAGTGAAAATTTCCAGATTTTGAATCAATTATCAATCACCCTTCATTTCTCAATTCCAAGCTACAAAATTCCAGATTTTTGATCAATTTCAATCACCCTTCCTTTCTCAATTCCAAGTGACAAAATTCCATCAACTATCCACCAAATCAATTCAATCATTCAAAACCACAAACAATCCACAATAAATTTGCATTCAATCAACCAAGGGAAACAATTCATTCACATAGATAAAATCTAGGGTTCATACCATCCATGTATTCAAAAGCTTAGTTCATAAACATATTACAACTCAATGAATACAAAGCAAATAAGGAAGAGGAAGAATTGCTCATTTTCATGGTTGAAATCTTCTCTTCCTAAAGCTTGAAATTCGTCACTGTAGCATGGAGAAAATTGCAGCTTGTGTGTTGAATCTTCAAGGTGGAAGCTCTCCTTCTTCAATGATTCTATCTTCTCTCTTGATTTCTCTTGCAAGATTGATGGATTGGAGGAAGAACTTGGTGTTTTTCTTGGTGTTTTGCAGCCTTTTTTTCTCCTCCCAGCCGCTGTGTTTGTTGCCCTAGAAGGGGTATTTATATCCCCCTCAAAACAGCTGAAAACTCAGTCCAGATCGCTGCAAACGGCGCCGCTTGGATCACACCAAACGGCGCCGCTTACTCCCAGTTTTGGGGGCAAGTCTCTGCTGCACGACTGTGACACTATTTTGTCTTCCAGGTGAATTCAGAGCATGAAATCGGCTGATCTGGGTCTTGGTATCTTCATGAAAGTTGTATCCATTGATCGTAGCTTTCCACAGAGCTTTGAATCACCCCAATTGGACACCTATAACACATGATATGTGCATTATACAAAACTGTGTCAAAACTGGAACACAATGCAGGACAGCTGACTTTGAAGCATGAGCAGGGCAGGCAAATGAACTCGGATTTCCATAAATTTTACCATTATGAAAACTTCAGAATGTTCTCTATAAATGTATAGAAGATTACATTCGTTTTTGAAATCTATATAGAGGTTAAAATCCCACTTGAAAATTATCTAACAGACTATTTTGCCCATGTATTTCTCTATTTTTATTCATTGTGTAAAATCTCCTTATTTGCTTCATTTAATTCTAAATCTTCAATAAACTCACCCAAAGCAAATAAGATATAAAAGGAGTGTAAATATTGATTAAAACACCAAAATTTAACAGAATTTAAGTTCATAAAAGATTATCATATGAAGAACAATTATGGAATATCAAACTCCCCCACACTTAGACATTGCTTGCCCTCAAGCAATACTTCAAAAAAACTAAGAAATTTGAACAATAATCCACAAGAAATAACAAGTGTTTTAAAGCATTATAAAGGACTGCAAAACAGAGAAGGTATTACTTGTTGAGAAATCTTGAGCAATCTACGCAGTCAATCTAAAAGTCATTCCAAATACCCATTACAAAGATTAAACAATCACCTCTTGTCTTATAATGCAAGCAAGAATCCATATGTGTGTGTGTGTCCAGCCAATGCAAATGCTCAACAATTATAAGAGTGAATTTCATGTTATTGGACAATGAATTCTCATCAAGAAAGTATAATACCCCATAAGCCCTACATTCACAAAACCTCTCCACTATACGGTAACCAAAATTTAACCTTGATTAGGTAGGACTTTCAAGCTTATAACTTTAGGCTCAGGGAAAGTTTAAGGTGCCAAATGAAAGGTAAGGAGTTCAAAGTCAAAGAAATGAGAGATAAAGAGAAAGGAATGGGACATAAAACAAAAGTAATAACCCTTATTAGGTACAAGGAATATCACCATTCCCATATATTCAACTACAAACTCCCATTCTCTACAAGCTCCCCTCACCCTACAATTCAACAAACTTGCACCAAATCATAATTCAAACCACAACTTTTCCTTCACCATCTATCTTTTTAACCACAAGTTTATGCCTCAATGATAACAAAATTCACAACAATAATGTCACTTTATATAATTATTGAAGGCATAAAAAATGTATTAAGCCTTCAAAGTAGTAAACATATACAACTTTTTTTTTTCAATCTCTTTTTTTTTCGATTTTTGTTTTTTTTAGGTATATTTCAATTCCCGATAAAATAAAGAAATTTCATCTCCCTATTTTTTTTTCTTTGAAAAACTCAACCCATAGAGCCATTTTTCCTATTATCTTCCTCTCCACCCATTGTTTTGCTTTCTACAATACTCTTTACCGACTTAAGGGTAAAATTGCATTTAGCTCTCGTAAAGAGGTTTAAAATATAAAGAGTGGAGTTTAAAATTTGAAAGAAGGAAGACTCAAGAATATAGATTCAAAAATTTACGCACCAAGGCTTCAAGAAAGGGTACTACGGATAAAATAAAGAGAGGATGGCTAGAAAGGCTCAATCGGGACAAAGAAGGCATATTACCATCATTTCAAGATCAAACTAAGGTTACTTATTCATTTCGCCTCAAGGCAAGTGAATGCGGGTTCTAGGGTAAAAGTTATATTGAATTCTAATGCCAATAACACAAGATTCAACTCCATAATCTTCACAACAAAAGCAAGAAATGTGCTTAAAATATGAATTCCATACAAGCAAAGAATACAAGAGGTGCTTGTTTAATCTAAGTTTCAGGCACTACTTATGACCTTTAGAAAGCTTGTATAACTACTCTTTGAGAAAAGATTAAGCATGCAGGTTTTAAAATACCTTGAATATTTGAAAAAAAATCAATGAAAAATCATAAAAATAACCTACACTACTAAAGCCAACTCCCCCACACTTAAAACAACATTGTCCGCAATGTTGGGGAAGAAACTCAACACCAAACAACCAAACACAAAAACAGTGAAAAACATGGGTTGTAGAAGAAAATGAAAACAAACTAGAAATAAGGACATAATGAAAACTAAAGCATACAAACATAGCAATAAAGGAAATAAATAAAAGGACAAAAATAGAAAAGAAAGAACTCCCCTTCGTTCATATACCGCCGATTTCACCACTTGAGCCTAGAACAACTCCTGGCATAGAGAAAAAAAAACAGGAGAGAACCAACAAAAATATAGAAAAATTTCAAGCCAACAACAAACAAATTTGCAACACAAAACAAAATGCAAGTTTTGGTTTTTTTTTTCTTTTTCAATTACATGGTATGAAAAGAAGAAAGCATAAAAGAACCAACAAAAAATGGGGAAGAAGAGAAAGAAAATATTTTTTTTTTTGGTGAACAGTGAAACGGCGCTGCTTGGACCACACCAAGCGGCGCCGTTTCACCCCAGTTCTGCTACAGTGAACCGCTACAATTTTTTTTTTTTAAGGAAACACTCAACTACAATTTCAACAACAAAATTTAACAAAATAATTGATTGCAAACATACACCAAAAACACATTATAAAACTTTTCACAATCAAGAAAATCAAAATTTTCAAATTCAAAACTACATTAAACACAATTATGTACAAATAAAGGTGAGCAAAGATGGTGAAAATTACTTATCCTCCCGGGTCATAGGGGTGTGGAGACAATCTTCTCTTCTTTCTAACTCCCATATGATAAATTTTAAGTCTAAATTTACTTACCATTAATGTCCCAATTTTTGGATAATAGTTTTCCACAACTTCATATAGAAGTATTGTACTTACCAAAAATGGAAAAGTCCATTTAGACTCAAACTTACTCTTGAACCATTAAGAATCATCCAATAACTCTTGATCTCCCGGTTTGAAAATATGATTTTGGTCATTCCACCTTTCGGGTTGCACCACTAGTTTGAGGCTTTCTTCCATTAATATGTTGCGGGTGCAAAATGCAGGGCTAATATCATTAATATAAAAAATCTCCCATGCCATTGCATTTGTATGCTGCTTTAACACTTCTATGAGCTCTTCTTTCTGCTCTTCTTGCAAATTGATTGCAATGAACATCGGAAGTTTAGAATTATCCTCAAGGAAAACATACTCCAAATGATCCGGTAACTTTTTCAACTCTAGCTCCGGGGGTTCTTCAATGGAAGACTTCATTGTACTCTCTTTTTCCCTCTCAATTTTTTCAAACTCCACCCCTTCAGCTGTGACTGGAGATGTCTCCAAATGTATCGTGATTTCACCAATTTCATGATGCTCCTTCTTCAATCCTTCATCTTGAACTATGTCGATCTCCAAACGTTCTTCATTCTCTTTCTTTTGTTCTTTATTCTTTTCAATTCCTTCATGTTTATCTTCAACATGCATTTTCTCCTCCATCTTCTCTTCTCCTATTTCCTGCACATTAGGCTGTGAGACATGCAATTCCATCCCACTTCAAACTAGTAGCTTCAGCCCACTCCCTAGAATTTGGTTCGGTATTGTTTCTGGGAGTTCCAACTTGTCTTTCTGAAACTAGCTTCACCAAGTTCTCAAGGGTGACCTCTTGGTTCTTTAAGGACTCTTCAATTCTTTGGTTAAGTTCATTTTGAGTTTGAACTTGTGTTTTGGTATTTTCTATGAACTTCGTCATCAAATCTTCAAGGCTAGATTTCACAGGTTGTTGAGGAGGTGGAGAAGGATGGTATTGGTAAGGACAGAGCACTTGTGGTTGGGAACTTGATGAAGTTTGGAAGCTAGGAGAATGTATTTGTGTTTGGTGGCCTTGATTGCTCCATGAGAAATTCGCATAATTGTGCCACCCCAGATTATAACTATTGGTGTAGGAATTGTATGATTGGTTTCTTTCACCAAGATAGTTCCCTTGCTCCATTGACCATGCATTGGAAGTTCCCATATTTTGGCACTCATATTTTGGACAGCCACCTCCATAAAATTCATAAGACATCATCACTTGGGAGGGTTACGGTGACAAATCATAAACCAAAAAGCTCATTCCTTAAATAAAAATACTAACAAAACTTCAACACAAGAAATGCTCAATAACAAGATTTTCTCACTAAAACAGGACAACTACACATAAAAACACACAATAAACACTTCAATTCCCTAATAACTAACAAAATTACAAACAAGAAAAAAAATGCTAACACAAGTAACAAAAACAGAGAATCACAAACGAACACTTCAATTCACTAATAATTAACAAAATTACAAACAACAAAATGAATACTAACACTAGTAACAAGTACAATGACTAAATCAATAGAATTCAAGCTTTCCTAATATTAACCAATTATCCCCGGCAACGGCGCCAAAAAACTTGTTGTGTTTTATTGTCTATGCCTTTATACTTAATTTTATTCCAATCTTCAACAATTTGCACACAAACACTAGGCAAGCGCACCTATCGTTTAGATTAGTATAATGGCAAGTACTTCAAATATTGTATCCACGGGGATGGTCAATTACCATTACTCACTTTTCACTCTATTGTTTACCCTAAGAAATTTTTGTTTTTAAAAATGGTTTGAATAACTACTAAGAAAATGAATATAACTTAACTAATTAAACTAGCTTAACTAATCTTTCTTGCAAGACGGAATTCAATTGAGAGAACAATACTTGAATGGTTAATCCCCCTAGAATTACCTATGTGATAGAAAAGTCCCTTGGTTGATTTGTTTCCCCTTCTAATACTTGGTGAAATTCCAATGATAGAACTCACTCTATCTCTAGATGAAAGTTCTATACCCTTAGATTAATTAGTTGAAATCTCTTTCTAACTAATTTAACCTAAGAATGCATTTGAATTGGTGAATTTCCAATTAGATTTCTCTAATTGCCAAGAAGGTGTCCATTTCTTGTGTTTGGTGAAATTCCTATATTAGGCCTCTCTCTATCTCTAGATGAAAGTCCTCTACCCTTGGATTAATTAGTTGAAATCTCTTTCTAACCAATTCAACCCAAGAATGCATTAAGGTTTTTGAATTTCCAATTAGATTTCTCTAATTACCAAGAAAATGTTTAGGTTTCTATCTCTAGTCACCTAAATCATCCCCATTGTTTGTGTATGGTCTATTTCACCCTTCCTTTCTCAATTCAAAGTGAAAATATCCAGATTTTGAATCAATTATCAATCACCCTTCATTTCTCAATTCCAAGTGACAAAATTCCATCAACTATCCACCAAATCAATTCAAACATTCAAACCCACAAACAATCCACAAGAAATTTGAGTTCAATCAACCAAGAGAAACAATTCATTCACATTAATAAAATCTAGGGTTCATACCCATCCAAGTATTCAAAAGCTTAGTTCATCAACATATTACAACTCAATGAATATAAACCAAGAAATAAAGAGTAAGAATTGCTCATTATTGTGGAGTAAAATCTTCTCTTCTTCAAGGTTGGAATTCGTCACTGTAGCATGAAGAAAATTGTAGCTTTTTCCATGAATCTTCAAGGTGGATGTTCTCCTTCTTCAATGATTCAATCTTCTCTCTTGATTTCTCTTGCAAGATTGATGGATTGGGATGGATTTGGGTGTGTTTTCTTGGTGTTTTTGCAGGTTTTTCCCACTCCCAGCCGGCTGTGTTTGTTGCCCTAGAAGGGGTATTTAAACCCCCTCAAAACAGAGAGAAAGTCAGCTGAAAACTCAGTCCAGATCGCTGCAAACGGCGCCGCTTGGATCACACCAAAAGGCGCCGCTTGCTCCCAGTTTTGGGGGCAAGTCTCTGCTGCACTACTGTGACACTGTTTTGATTTCTAGGTGAATTCAGAGCATGCAATCGGCTGATATGGGTCTTAGTGTCTTCATGAAAGTTGTAGTAATTGATCGTAGCTTTCCACAGAGCTTTGAAGCACCCCAATTGGACACATATAACACATGATATGAGCATTATACAAAACTGTGTCAAAACTGGAACACAATGCAGGACAGCTGAATTTGAAGCATGAGCAGGGCAGGCAAATGAACTCGGATTTTCATAAATTTTACCATTATGAAAACTTTAGAATGTCCTATATAAATTTCTAGAAGATACATTCGTATTTGAAATCTATATAGAGGTGAAAATCCCACTTGAAAATTATCTACCAGACTATTTTGCCCCTACATTTCTCTGTTTTTATTCATTGTATAAAATCTCCTTATTTGCTTCAATTAATTCTAAATCTTCAATAAACTCACCAAAAGCAAATAAGAGATAAAAGGAGTGTAAATATTGATTAAAACACCAAAATTTAACAGAATTTAAGTTCATAAAAGATTATCATATGAAGCACAATTATGGAATATCACATATAAGCCCGACATTCACAAAATCTCTCCACTAATACGATAACCTAAATTTAACCTCAATTAGGTAGAACTTTCATGCATGTAACTTTAGGCTCAGGGAAATTTTAGGGTGCCAAACGAAAGGTAAGGGATTCAAAGTCAAAGAAATGAGAGCTAAAGAGAAAGGAATGAGACATAAAACAAAAGTAATGAAATCATAATTCAAACCACAAATTTTCCGTCATTACCCATCTTTTTCAAATCATAAATTTAACCTCAATCATGACAAAATTTACAACAACAATAATGAAAAAATATGTATACTTGAAGGCATCAAGAAATGTAAGAAGCCTTCTCAATAATAGACAAATATATGAAAGTATTTTATCGCATAAGAAGGGCAGCCAAATGAACTTGGATTGACATAAATTTTACCATTATGAAAAATTAAGAATGTCCTTTATAAATGTCTAGAAGATCACTTTTGCATTTGAAATATATATAGAAATTAAAATCTCACTTAAAAATTATCTACCAGACTATTTTGCTTTGCATTTCTCTGTAAAATCTCCTTGTTTGCTTCATTCAATTCCAAATCTTTAATAAACTCACCTAAAGCAAATAAGAGATAAGAGGAGTGTAATGGTGATTGAAACACCAAAATTTAAAAACAAATTAAGCTCAAATTGATCATTATATGAAGCACAAATATGGAATATCAGTTGCAAAGTACAAAAGTGATGCAGAAACAGATATCTTTTTAGTGGTTTCACCTTCAACATCATATCCAAATGAGTGGATTTTGAATTCTAGTTGGACCTACCATATGTCTCTCATCCGAGAGTGGTTCTTTGACTTTCAGGAACTCAATGGTGGGGTTGTTTACATGGGTAAAGATATCCATGTATGGCAGTCGAGATAGGTTCAAACAAGATACGTAATAAAGTTGGATCCACCAAAATTTTGAGGGATGTGCGGTATGTGGAAAAATTGAAGAAGAATCTTATCCTTTCGGGGGCTTTGGAATCACAAGGCTTGGTTCTGATGTTACGAGATTGAGTTCTTAAAGCAACTTTTGGAGCACTAGTTATGTTGAAAGATGTGAGAAAGAATAATCTGTATTACTATCAATGTAGTACAGTGATTGGGACAGCAGTAGCAACAACTTCAAGTAGCAAGAAGGATACATAGGCAACAAAGCTGTGGCATATACAGTTGGGACATGTTGATGAAAAATCCATGCAAAATCTTATCAAGCGAGGATTGTTGAGAGGTATGAAGACTTACAAATTAGAATTTTATGAGCATTGTGTTTTGAAAAAACAACGAAGAGTGAAATTTGGCACTGCTATCCATAATACCAAGGGGATTCTGGATTATGTGCACTCAGATGTGTAGGGACCTATCAAGACTCCATCACTTAGAGGTAGGCACTTAGATGTCTAGTGGCAAAGAAGACAATTATCAGTAGGGTTGTTACCTTTGATGAATCTACTACGTTGAATAAGGTAAATCCCAAAACGGTTCATAGTACATCTAAGCAGGTGGAATGTTTGCCGAAGCAGGTAGAGTTTGAACAGACAGTGGTGATCCCAACAAAAGGCACCATCAATTACTCTCTCATGGTAGAAGAAGAGTCTAATAAAGAAGAAGTTTAGATCCAAGAGCCTCCACAGCATTCAAAGTCAATTCCCATTAGAAGGACAATATGAGAAACTCAAACCTGCTCATTTTACTGACATGATGGCTTATGCACTTTTAGTTGTTGATGATGTTCCATGTACATTTCTAGAACCCGTCTGGAGTACAAAAAGTGGCAAATGGAAAGGTGCAATGAAAGAAGAAATACAATCACTTCAGAAGATGACAAAACTACCAAAGGGCAAGAAGAAAATTAGATGCAAATGGGTTTCTGCAAATAAAAAGAATTTCCTGAAAAAGATAATGTTTGCTACAAGGCATGATTGGTGGCTAAAGGCTATGCTCAAAAGAAGGGGATTGATTATAATAAGGTATTTTTGCTAGTTGTTAAACATTCCTCCATTAGAATTTTGTTGGAATGGGTAGCACAATTGAATTTGGAATTAGCACAACTTGGTGTGAAGACTGCATTCTTACATGGTGACTTAGATGAGGAAATCTATATGACTAAGCTAGATAGATATAAGGTTGCTGGTAAAGAAAATTGGGTTTGTAAATTGAATAAATTGTTGTACGGACTGAAACAATCTCAAGATATAAATAATTGAACAATGGTATAAATAATTTGACAAGTTTATAAAAGGTCAGAAGTATATAAAATACCAATACGATCATTGTGTGTTTTTGTGCATACTTCAAGATAGTTCCTACATCTACCTACTCTTGTATGTTGGTGATATGCTGATAGCAGCTAAGAGCCAAGTTGAAATTGATTAGTTTAAGGTACAGTTGAGTAAAGAGTTCAAGATGAAGGATTTGGGAGAAGCTAAGAAAATTCTTAGCATGAAGATAAGCAGGGATAGAGAGAGAGGCAAGGTTTGGCTGACACAGAGGCAATATTTGAAGAGGGTATTACAATATTTTGGTATTCATGAAGATTTGAAACCTGTAAGTATACCACTTGCTCGTCATTTAAACTTAGTAGCCGGTTATCTCCAACAACAGATGAAGAGAGAGAATAAATGGCAAAAGTCTTGTATGCTAATGTAGTTGAAAGTTTGATGTATGCAATGGTATGTATAAGACTAGATATTTCACAAGCTGCTAGTGTTGTGAGTAGGTACATGCATGATCCGTGCAAGGTTCACTGGCAAAATGTAAAATACATTCTATGGTATATGCAAAATATGGTAGATGTTGGCTTAGCATTCGAGCAAGATAAGTCACTTGGTCTATGTGTTGGATATTGTGATTCAAATTATGTAGGTGACTTGGATAAGCAGCGGTCTATAACTGGCTATTTGTTCACTTTAGCGAATCCTCCAATCAGTTGGAAGTCTACTTTGCAGACGATGGTGGCTTTGTCTACAATAGAGGCATAGTATATGGCGATGACAGAAGCAGGCAATTTGGCTCCATGAGTTGCTTAAAGACTTGGGAGTTGGTCAAAAACAATTTGAGATATATTCTAGCAGTCATAGTGTTATTCATTTAGCTAAGAAATAAGTCTTCCATGAATGATGAAGCATATTGATGTTCGTTATCACTTAGTGCAGAAAATTCTCGAAGAAGGTGAGATACTTCTCCAAAAGATTTAGACTGAGGAGAATTTGCAGATATGCTAACCATGGTGATTACAAGAACTAAGTTTGAACATTGTTTAGACTTGGTTAACGTCTTGCATTTTTGAGTTGGCGTTTGACGGTGTGAATTTTCAAGCACCACGAGGACCGTTTTATTTTTTGTTTGATTGAGAAGATTAATTTTTGGTGGGATCGACAATTGTGTCAAGGTGGAGATTTGTTGTTTATTGGCACAATTTCATATCCCACATGGGTAGGTGATGAAATTGTGAGGGAATTTGATCCCTATAAAAGACGATTCTTCCCTCACATTTTATTCATCCCAATTTGTACTCTTTTTCTTTATCTCTTTTTATTTCGTATTTATTTATTGATATTGTTTCTTTTCATTTATAGTATTTAATATTATTTGTCGGGTATATTCATAGTATTTTGTATTTTTCAATTCACTGAAATTTTACTTTAGAGAGAATTATTACCCGTAATTCCCAATAAGTGTTTCAAAGAAACCCCAGAACAATCAACATCAACCATTCGAGCAGACCAAAATATCCAACACTGTATGCTATAAAAGAATTCATCCACCATCTACCACAGAAGTAGAACCAACCATTCCAGCCCCCGAAATCGATCTCTTCTTCGTTGGTGTCCTTACATTCTCAGATGCTTGATCATCAGTCCCTTTCCGATAACCCTGACAACTTTCCAGGTCACTTTGGATTTCACAATATCCACTGCTCAACATATTCGAGATGTTGTTAAACCAGAATTCCATTTTAGCCTAAGCTTGGACTCTTTAATATGTATTGAAGGGGTTTATTTTTTTCTTCTATTGTTAATAACAGATGTCTGTTGTTGTATATATAGATCAGAGGGATAAGCTTCATGAGTTTCGGGAGGAATTTTGAAGGTTGTTTTGATTTATCTCATCCCAAAAAGCCATGGGAGAATGAATCGAACACTAAATTCACAATTAATAAATTTGGACATTTTAGATGAATTTGTTGGGGAAGTACTCCTACAACTGAAAGCATCTTCATGCACAGAGCTACGCCGATCAATATGTTTCATCGAGTGGGGAATGAATAGCTATCTATCTCACCTCAGAAAACGAATAATATCATTGTGTAGCTTAAGGTTTTTCCCATTAGATTGGAATTTGTTTGATTCAACAGTTGAAGTTTACATATGGTGAATAATTATTCATGAAAAAGTTTTTTTTTATGATTAAAGGATTATCTATTAATAGTAACTTGGTCAGAACTATTACAGAAAAAACATATACATCAAAAGAGAGTTATTGAGGGATTGGGATAATCCAAAACTACAAAAAATATAAATTACACAATGGTTCAAAGACAATGGTAAT
This sequence comes from Rauvolfia tetraphylla, assembly GCA_030512225.1. NCBI lineage: Eukaryota > Viridiplantae > Streptophyta > Magnoliopsida > Gentianales > Apocynaceae > Rauvolfia > Rauvolfia tetraphylla. Next base: position 3,756,675 of record JAJQKT010000053.1, read on the forward strand.
AGAAAATATCACACGACTCAGATAACCTTGGTGGGTAAAATATAGTAATATTAATACTAGTAAGATAATAAATAAACACTGTTGAAACACAAACAAGCAAGATATGGGATATTGCCAAGGATAAAAAATCTTGATTTATTCTCATTCTATTTACGTGTGTATCACATTATATTTTTAGTTTTTTCCCTTTTATTTACATTACTATTTGTATAGCATATGATCTCTTTTCACTTGGCTGTATATAATGTTGTACAAATAACCCTTTTGTTCAGAGAAATTTCAGTGAGGACTTTATTTTCTCATTCATTCTTCTTCATGGTATCAAATCTTTAAATTAAGAGCTCTCACTTTTGATACTTTCTTGTTTTTCCAAATCTTTGTTGAGAGTTTGTCATGGCTAGAGAAGAAATAACTTCATCTAGCCCCTATTTCTTGAGCATGAATGAGATTCCATCTCTTTTACTGGTGGAACCAATTCTCACATCTTCCAATTACCATTCCTGGGCAAAAGCCATGGAGACAACTCTTGTGGCTAAGAAGAAAAAAGGCTTCGTTGATGGTAGTATCAAGGGCCATCGACAGAACACAAAATGTATGACATTTGGACTCAATGCAATAGCATGGTCTTTGCTTGGCTTACTTGTGCGTTGGATCTCACCATTGCACAAAGTGTTATGTGGATGGGAAATGCAATAGAAATTTGGGAATATCTTCGCAGCTGATATACAAAAGGTGATCAAGTGCGTCTGGCAAATCTTTTGGTAGAACTGCATTCAGTTAAACAAGGTAGTTTGGATTTTACAGACTTCTACACTCGTTTGTTTATCATTTGGGATGAAATCATGATTCTCAAGCCTCTACCTTCTTGTTTTTGTGAACCAGCATGTTGTTTTGAGGCTCTCAAAACCTTAAGAGGTTATATGGAGTCCGAATATTCCATCAAGTTTTTGATGGGACTCAATGATAATTTTGCCCAAGTTCTGCTCAAATCATCCTTATTTCTCCTTTTGCCACCAATCAAGGAGATATTTGGAATGGTGGTTCAACATGAGTGGCAGTTACAAGTCACCATATTACCTTTAATTGGTGATCTTTCTTTTCTAGCCACTCCAAGCAATTCAAGCATATTGCCAATTTTTTAGGTTGCGGCAAACAATGGAAAGAAGGTCACAAACACATTGCAAAAGAAAACTCTTGTTTGCAGCTTTTGTGGGAGAACTACGCATACTCATGATAGATGTGAGCAAACTTTCCATTAGGATATAAATCTTGAACTTATACTTGAAGGCATTGAAATTTATAGTGAAAATCCTCAACAAAATGAACAACATGGCGTATAATTGAAACAATGGTAATGGCAATGGGAATGAAAATTCAAGGCAAAAGATAATGAGAGACTGTGTAGACCTTCTTTGTTGGGGACAGAGTCAAGCATTGCCCAACCTAGAGTTTAAGCTAATAATTTTGAGATTAAGCCAAACATAATAATTTTGAGATTAAGCCAAACATTATGCAAATAGTCCAAAAATTGCTTTACCGGATGAAGACCTGAATACTCACATTGCCAATTTCTTGGAGATATGCAATACTTTCAAGATCAATGGAGATACCGAAGACACCATCCACTTTCGGCTATTCCATTCTCATTGAGAGATCAAGCCAAGTCATGTTGAAATCACTTCCACTGGGCTCCATTACTACATTGAATAACCTCACCAAGAAGTTCCTTACTAAATACTTCCCTCTGGCAACAACGACAAAGTTAAGAAATGATATATTTACATTTCAAGAAATTGAAACAAGAAAGTCTATATGATACTTAGGAAAGGTGGGATGAGATCTTGAGAAAATGTCCACATCACGGTCTAGATTTGGGGTTTCCTATGCAAACATTTCATAGTGAGTTGAACTTCCATACCAAACAACTCATTGATGCTTCTTCGAGAGGGGCCACAAGTTTGAAGACTCTTGAGGAGTTATAAGACCTCATTGAGAACATTGTCATGAAAAACTACCAATAGAAGAATCCTAGATCGAAAGCCAAGGCTTGTGAAGCATACAATGTAGATATGCTGACTACTTTGGAGGCTAAGTTTGAACCCTTAAACGAGAAGATTGATGACTTGAGTGTTTCACCTCAACATTCTCAAGTGATGATGGTTTTTGGACTTTTGTGGATATGACCATCCTAATCATCAATGTCAAACCATAGGAACTCCAAGTGTATCTTCAATGGAGCAAGTAGATTATTTTAGAGGAGGAAATCATGCCAACAATCCTTATAGCAATACTTATAATCTGGGGTGGCATAATCATCTCAATTTCTCATAGAGCAATTAAGGTCGATAAAGACCAATATATCCTCCCAACTTCCAACCTCCATCAAGTTCAAGAACTCAAGCACTTTTTCCTTACCAACCACCATTTTCTCAACCTCCTCAACAAGTGATGAAGTCTAGTCTTGTGGATTTGATGGCAAAGTTTGTACCAGCTACAAAAATTTGGTTTCAAGGTCAAGACACACGCCTTCAAGGTATTGAAGCATCACTAAGGAAAGAGGCCTCAATACATAATTTGGAGAATCAAATAGGCCAATTGACAAAGCTCATCTCGAAAAAACAAATGGGAAGTTTACCTAGTAATACCAAGCCCAATCCAAGAGAGCATGTGAATGCAGTGACTTTGGCAATTGGAAATAAAATGAAAGTTTAGGAACACAGGATGAAGTCCCAAGGCATGGAGAAAGGAGAAAATCAATTTGAAGAAAGGTTGTTGAGAATAAGGGAGAGCATACAAGAAAAATGGTTCCAGATTATAAGCCTAAAATTTCATACCCCACCACACTTCTAAGGGATAGAAGGGATGACCTATTTGGTAAATTTGTTGAACTACTCAAATAATTGCACATTAACTTACCCTTTGTTGAAACTCTTTCACAGATGTCAAGATATGCTATGTTCTTCAAGGATATCCTCTAGAAAAAGAAGATGCTTGGAGAGCTTGCAACTGTGACTTTAAGTGAGAACTGCTCCGTCATCCTTCAGAAAAAGGAAAAGCTACCAAAAAGCTAAAGGATCCAGGGAGTTTTACTGTTCATACTATTAGTAGTCTTTCTTTTGATAAATCATTGGTTGACCTAGGTGCCAGTACTAACTTGTTACTATTTCATGCTTTCAAACAATTAGTCTAGGGCAGCCAAATCCTACTAGGCATTGGCAAGAAGCCAAGCAGCAATGTTTGGATGCTTCCAATGCGGCGCCATTTGAGATGACTCTCTCCCCTTTTGGGATATATACAAAGATTTCTAGGAGATTTTTGGGATGAGTCTAGGAAGGGTGTGGAGGGACGAAATGGGTACTTTTGAGAGGAAAATCCCATTCTTAATCTTCCTATTTGCAAGATAATTCAAGAGAGAATGTGGAACGTTTGAAGAAAGGGGAGACCAAGATTGGAGATTCAAGCACAAGAATTCACCTATCCACAACCTAGTTGAAGAACTCCAAGCCTTGAAGGAGAGAATATTTAAGGACATGAGAATGAACAATTCTTTCTCTTTGGTTTTTGCTTTATATTCTTTGATTTGCAATATGATGGGCTAAAAATTTGAATAATTGGATGGGTTGAAACCTAGTTATTGTCTATGTGCATGAATGGTTTCAATGGTTAATTAAGCTCTAATTTCTTATGTATAGTATGTGGATTTGATTGCTAATTGATTCATGAATTGGGTTTTTCACTTGAAATCTAGAAAAGAAATGTGGAATATACCATACCACAAATAATGGGAGTGATTTAGGTAACTAGATATAGGGGCCTCAACTTCTTCTTGGTAACTAGAGAAATCTAATTGAAATTTCACACATCTAAATGTATTCTTAGGTTAAATTAGTTAGAAAAAGATTTCAAGTAAAAATCTAAGAGTATGGATTCATATCTAGAGATAGAGTGAGCCCAAATATACGAATTTCACCAAATATAAGAATAGAACTAATTAACCAGTGAATTTTTCTATCACAGAGTTAATTCTAGAGAGATTTTTTATTCATCTATTATTTTCTCTATTGAATTTCTTTTTTGCAAATAAGGTTAGTTAAGGTAATTTTAATTAGACAAGTTAAATATTTTGTTTCTAGTAATTTATTTAATTGTTTTCATAATTGAATTGGTAGGCTAAACACTAGATCGAAAGTGTGTAATCACTAGAAGAAAATATGGAATTAGCGACGGACATATCCGTCGCTAATCACAATTTGTGACGGAAAATTTCCTCACTAAATAAAGGTCGCTAATTAGCGACCGATTTGCGACAGATAATAATATATTTAAATTTTAAAAATAAAAAATTACTGTTAATTCTACGAAATTTAATTTTAAAAATTATTTTTAGAAAAACCTTCTCAAATTCATCGCTAATTAGCAACGGATTTGCGACGAACATAAATTATAATTTAAAAATAAATAATAAAAGAAAATATAAATTATTTTTTAATAATTTTTAAAATAAAAATTTAAAAATAATGTGAATTGGGCTAACTCGGCTACAATGGATCGGGTTAGCCAAATCCGAATATAATTCCCTTAAATGCCTTGTTTTGCTTGAAGAGGGATTCGAACCCTTGTTCTCTCATAATTGGATGTTGTCTTCCTCCATTGGGCCAATCCACTTCTTGTGTTTTAGTTCATCATATATTATTTTTATATTATAAATATTTGTTATCATAAAGTATTATATTAATAATAATATAATATATATTATTATATTATTAAATAATATATTAAAATATAAATATGTTTATTATTACATATCCATCACTAGATTAGCGATTGAAAACATTTAAATATTTAAAATAATTTTTTTAATTCTTAATTTTTTTCGTCGCAAATCCATCACTAATTAGCGATGGATTAGTAACGGAATAGTGTTTGTAAATATTTTAAATGATTTATTTAATTCTTAATTTTTTTCGTCGTAAATCCGTCGCTGATTAGCGGTGAAATAAAGTAATAATTAAAAATAGAAAAAATCTTTCTAAATACTAATTTAATATGACTTCTCTTATTTTAAATCTTAATTTATTAAGCACTATTTTTTTGAATTGATATTTACTTATAGTCTAAAGTATCTAAATATATATTAATTATCATTTCTTCTATTGATGTATATCTGTGTCTATTTCTGCACATATATTTCTCCGTAAATCTTCTTTTGCATCTTTTTTCCATTTATGGTTCTATTTTGGACTAAAATTAGTTTTCTTTAAATTGGCGAATTTTTATGTGTGCCTATGTGGATATAGACAAAGGAGAAAGGTAATATTTATGTGTTGATTACCAAAATATTTTCTTGTTCATCTATTGGGGAATCTTTGCTTCAACTATTTTTGGAACCAGAATGGACATAGGTATGAAATTTGTGAGAGGACATGTAAGATTTGTTCTGCCGAAGACGTATGTATCTTGAAATTGAAAGAGTAATAAACAAGCTGAAATAGGAAAAGGATGGAGTGTTGGAGGATATGGGCTAGGAAGAAGCAAAATTGGATGTAGTCATGCTCAGCTTTGAAGCAAAGAAGGAAGAGTTTCTTCATGTCGATTCTTGTGTCACCTGTTGTACAAATTTTTGACAAATTGAACCATAATTGTGCCAGTTTTCTTATTGTGTTAATCTTGCTTTCTCTCTCTCATCACCTTATTTGGCGGTTCCAATTCTGCAACTGCAGGTTTCAATTGTTAAATAATGATTGAAAATATTCTTGTTTTACAATTTTCTTTTTTCTAACTATCTAAAATATTTTGTTTGTATCGCAAAGGTTTGCCCATTTTGTGTTTCACAGAAAGGCAAACAATAATTGTCATTTAAGTTTTACCCGGAACTCAAGATGTATATGATTGATGTTCTTGGAACATAATATCGAAAGGATCAATTAACCTGTTAGCTAAATAGGTAGTTTAGTCAATTTGGCTAATCAAAATTTAGGGAAATATTGAGATAGAATGGTTGTCATGAATCACATATTCTAGAATCTCGTACCATTCTCGACCAGTAGGCACAATATTTGCACGACGTGCAGGTGTTTAATGAATGTGGTTTATGAAGACTGGATCTCCATATGTAATAGGGCGATTCGTTTAATCCACAAGGACAAGGCAGATTTCTCTGCTTCTCCATATGTGGTCCCGTTTTTGCCTTCAAATTTCCTTATCTGTGACTAAGATACATGATCGTAGCCGAGGTAGCAATGGAGGTGGCGGTAGAGGCAGGGGTGCAACATACAAATTTATTTTCGGTGTTGATAAATCATCACGGTATAATCTTTTAACTCTTGATGTAAAATGATGTGCAACTTATTGGGATACAAACAAGTCCCACATAGAAAATTGAAGAAAGAGTTGTCTTAAATTTAAGATTCAAGATAACTCCTTTAGTATGAGTCCTTTTGGGAGGTGTCCAATAACAAATCCATGAGGGTTTAGCGCAAATCGAACATTATCATACTAATGTGGAGTTAATGTGTGACATTAGACAACTTTTACAAGTGGAATCAGAGCCAATGGTTAGTCTGGGTGACGTGAAACTGTGTGGGAAGCCCTCTCGTTGGAGATCTGCAATTGATGCCTTGTGTCAAAAGTCTTCTTGATAATGTGGTGGTCAGGCGGTGTGTCCCACTGGTTGGTAGCGGCGCTGCAAGATGGTTGGCAGATCAAATGGATTACCTTTGAATAAGAGGTCATGATGTGTGGTCCTTAGTTTGATGGGGGGATTGTTGGGATACAAATCAAGTCCCACATGGAAAATTGAAGAAAGAGTTGTCTTCAATATAAGATTCAAGGTACCTCATGTATGAGGCTTTTTGGAAGGTGCCTAATAACAAATCAGTGAGGCTTTAGCCTAAAGCGGACAATATCATACTAATGTGGAGTTAAGTTGACATCAAACAACTCTTACACAACTGTTTTTTGCTTAGGAATAATCATTGAAACATTAACAGAGTGAACTCTTCCCTGCAATTTTTCCTTTGCTGCTTTTTACACTGTTTACTGAGCTTGCCAGTCCTACACTTGAGGGAAGTCTCTTGGTTCAACAATTTCTTGCACGGTTTTATCTCCAACATCCTATTAAATTGCTAACTCACTCGTTGAACTTCTAATGGGCTAAGCCACACCTGGGGATGAGAATTATACAGGCAAAAAATAATAGCACAAGCATGAATATCACAAAGAGTACTATGTTCACTTACCTATTTTCAGAGACACTTCTCCTTATATGTTACTGTCATGTTAAAAGAAGTTTTGACTTATCTGCAGATAGAGGCAAATAATATATCGATGTAATTTTCTTTTTAAATTCAGCTATGGGGAATGAGATTGTGGAGATACTTTTGTGGTTTCTAATTCTAGTTTAAAGGCTACTTTTATATATACAGGGTTTAAATAAAGGGAAGCATCAATGGGAGATATTGCTCATGTATATATATATTGAACACTACTTTGATGAATTTAGATATTTTGGAAGCAATCTTTGCGGTTTCTAGTTTCTAGATGTTGATTATTACTACATATTTAAAGTTTTGGAGATACAAATATTAAATGGAAAGATTTTTAAGATGGAACTCTCGTGTGCTTCTAGGTCATCCTCTCGTTCTAGCTAAATGTGCACGGATTGTGTTTGGCACAAAATATGCACGGTAGTTCCCAAACATGTTCGATAGAGTTGTGCTTAAGCAAGCTTGGGCACACCTAGGCGTCCCCTTGTATATCCAAACCGAGCGACACCCGCGTAAAGCACATGAACAAACTGGCTAGGGCGGTGTGAAGAGCACGAAAATTATAAAACCAAGTTCAATAGTCAATGATCTCTTATAAATAAATTGAATAGAAATTCTTAAAAATAGGAAATATTTTCCCACCTCGGACAATGGCTACTATATTGTCTACTTTACCTAGGACTGTTGTAGGTGAAGTGAATTAGTAAACATATCAGCAAGGCAAGCGAGTCCACCACATGTGAAATGGTATGCCCTCCAAACCATTCTTGGGCAGTCTGGTGCATATTCATACAATTCTTTTAAATGTTATTTCATTAGATGTTATGAATTACGTGCTGAATTATATAGAAATATTTTCTTTATTCACAAAAAAAAATGTTTATATAATAACATTAATAATTGAACAACATTATGATATTGGAGATCAACAAGTATGGGAAAATAATTGTGGCTATCGTGTTAACAACTAACCAAAATTAAGTGAAACTGAAAGAAATGTACTTAAAATAGTAGAATGTAAAATTTCGAGAAATGTGGGTGTAATATCAAGGTGAAATGTATTTGAAAAAATAGCTTTAAGAATGTGGTGATAAACTAAATGTCGAATCCCGACTTTGGTTTGTTAATCAAGGGAGGAAGGATAAGAGTCTGTTGTGGCGAGTATGTCATTAAAATGGCATCATGATCTGTTCTTCCCCTTGATAACCAGATCCTATATTTATAACAGGGTGATTAATCAGATCCAAAACCAGAGAGGCAAATTGCTCTTTCACCGTATGATTGTTGTATCATTCATTTTCAGCATTTGATTACCTTTGACTGACATAGGTTGCTGGTTTTAACTTCTGATCAGTCATCAAGTTTTAAGGTGTCTGGGTTTGCAGTCTTTGTTCATTAATAAACTTTGAAGCATTAACAAAGCGATCTCTTTCTTGTGATTTTCCCTTTGTTGCTTTTTGCACTGTTTATTGAGCTTGGCAGTCGTCTAAATGAGGAATGTCACTTATCTCAAAGATCCTTTTAAACTGATCACTCACTTACAATGAACCCCTGCAAAAACGGATAAGCATGTGAGGGAAATAATAATTTATTTTCGGCTCAAATCTTAAGGAATCAAATTCTTTTGGATCTTTAAACTGATTTTGCTAAAGTTTTGTTTGATTTCTTTCAACTCTCTTATTTTCTTTCTCTTCGGTCAACAACCCCATATGTCTGATCGGCTGTGCTAAGAATTATACATAATGTCGTTAATGTTTATTTAAACTACTCAATGTACTATTACACTGATTAAACACCAGATACACTATAGTATATGAAAGTTCATATATATATATATCACTTGCACTGTATAATTTACGATCCCAAATTTCTACGACTCACTCGTTTGATTGATCAATCTTTTCAACCTGATCAGATAGTAATGATTATCAACTACAAACCCGGCCAAAGATCCACTGGATCCATAAGGAAAACATGAAAATAGAATCTATTCCCGTTGGGGTAAAACAGTGGATTCCAAGTTTCCAACTTCTAGATATATTAATTACTGGAAGATATTGAATGCACTACCTTATGCAATGCCACCTACATTCCAGGGATTACTGCTTAAGGAAGAATACATGATTTAATACAGAACTAAAGTACAATTATGCACCCATACTAAGTGAATAGAACTGTTCTTCTGTTGTTTTTCTTCCACTCCACAAACCTCTGAAGAAAATGATACAATGAAACAATGATCAGAAGAAGAAAAGACCAGAGACTAGTTAAACATATAAGAAGTCTAGGATCTAGTCTATTACATAAGGCCCTTGCTTGAGCCCTTTATTGAATTGTATCAAGAAATGATTTCAGATTTTCCTCCAAGGGTCCACCATCTTTCAATGCTTCCGCCGCTAAATATTTCCATTTCTGAGCATTCTTTTTTAACTCTAGCCCTTCTTTCCCATCACGCATGACCAATTCTATGCATTTCTTGATCTCCTCACTCTCAACTTCACCTTTTTCATTTGTTCTCAGCTTCAGCCCTGTCTTCCACGTATCTTTGATGAGTTTTGCATTCGTTCGTTGATCGAGCCATTTAGGAAATGCTATTAATGGCACACCAAAAACAATACTCTCCAATGTAGAATTCCATCCACAATGGGTTATAAAACATCCCAAAGAGGGGTTTCTTAGAACTTGGAACTGGGAACACCATGGCACTATCATCCCCTTTTGCTGCAATTGATCCAAGCAACTTAGTTTTACCTTTCCTTCTTCATTTTCCATTTCTCTTATTACCCACAAAAATGGCCGTCCAGATTCGAGCAATGCTCTTGCAATTTCCTCCATTTGAGGCATCGGTGGAGTGATAACACTACCAAAGGAAACGTAAACAACAGACGCCTTAGGCATGGAGCACAACCACTGTATATAATCCTTATGAAATGAAGGTCTTCTGGGTTCTCCTTCACACGACGAAGAAGAGGAAGAAACCAAAGGTCCAACTGCAACCACGTTGTACTTCGCAATGGCATTGAGGGCTTCATAACCATGAAAATAGTAATAGTAGACACCAAAAACAGTGGCTGGTTGAGTCCAAAGAAGAGCAGATGGTATGTGCAATTGACGCGCCACCTCGGCGGCCCATTAAAGTATTGTAGTATGGGCCACAAGTGTAACCGGGCGGCCATTTTCACGGCTGACACGAACGACATCTCTAATGGTTTCGGATCCATTTTTTCTGAAAGTATTCAATTTATCGGCGTTGAAACCTTCAGGAACATCTCGGATGTCTGCTAAGTTTAATCCAACAGGAATCTCTGAGGCTTTTTCCAGAGAATGGAGAATGGTGGCAAAGGTCACTTGTATGTCCATTCTCATAAGCCTCTCGGCAAATTGCAAAGCTGGGTTGATGTTGCCTTGTACAGGATTTGCTACTAGGAAAACATGGTGATTCACCATTGTTCACTTTGCCAAAAATCTGGAAATTTTTGTGTTTGAATTGCTGTTTCAGATTGGTTCTGGAGGCTTGAATGTACACTGGAAGAAGAAGAGTAGACTAATTTGGAATCAGTAATTAATCATTGTTTACGATGATGGAAAAGTAAGGTGACTACTCCTCCGTTTCTATAAATGTTATTGTAAAAATCGTCACAATAATAATAATAGTTAAATCGATTAGTTTGTCTTTTAATTAAATATTATTTTTTCTTATAAAAAAATAAAATATCATCTTTATGAGAATAAATATTATTATTTTATTATAAAACTAAATAAAATTATTAAATTTTTATTTAATAATACTTAATAACAAAATAAATTTTTTATAATAATACTTATTATAAAACCGAAAAATATTAGTGTAAGATGCGGCAGCCATGAAATAATATTTTAATTTTGGCCCAAATCTTGAGAAAACATTTTGAGAAGTGAGATATTTCAGAAAACAATGAAAAGAAACAGAAGGAAAGAATTTTAAATTGGTAATCACACATGCACTTACGTTGGGTGATTAATTGATTAATAATGTCCATCTTGTTTCTTCCGAGCTTCTTAAAGATGCCACTAAATATTTCTACAATTGAGTTAATACTTTCGGTTCTATTGTATGTCTCAATCATATGTTACATATATTATATGTGGTAATTTAAATCTGACACAAATTTTATAATATTTATCATTCTACAGAAAATGAGAGAATTATAAAAAAATAGAAATTTAAACAACTATATATAGTTACTTAATATGTATTAGTATGTACCCTTAGGCACATGATAGAAAATTCTATATTTTTTGTCTATAAAATTATAAATAGCCCACGGAGTAAGAAGAGTTACATCACTAGGAAAAAAAGAGAACTAGACTTGAGATTTTGTGGAAGACGGAATAACGAAAACAAACGATTCTAAATGAGTAACTCAGTTACAGTACGACATTTGAATTACTCTGTAATTATCAAATTGACATCTTAGTGATCTAATAACTAGTAGCTTACGTATGAAAAGGAATAATTATTCAACCTTGAACCATTAAATCAATAAGATGCTAATTCAATGACCACTTAGCCTTTAAACACATACTAATACAAGGAACATCAACACCTGAACTTTAGGTGCGAAGAGATGCATATGAGATGTCAACAAGTTGGTCTATAAAAAATGTTGATACATGTGTAACAAGAGGGAAAATAGCCTATATTGCCCCCAAAGTTAGGTAATATCACACTTTGGTCTTCAAAATGTGTTTTTAACTAATATAGTGTTCAAACAATTTTTGTGTCTCTAACATGGTTCTCTCACAGTCCCCTACCATAGGTTTCCGCCAAAAAACATCACATCTCAAGCACATCTTACATCTATATTAATATATTCATCTAGTCTCATGTTTTAGATGAGCTAAAAGCTGTGTAGAAGTACTAACAGTACAAGAGGTTTCGTAGTAGTATTTCACATCTCTGCTTCCAGCTCCTTGATTTTGATTCTTCAACCTAGTAGCTTATTTTGGATAAAATAGAGTGCTCTGCCTCTTTGTTTGAGTAGGAAGTGAAAACGATCCTTAAATTGTTTCCTCTAATTGATGATCATGCGTGTGTCATATATTAGTTCTTTTGAAGAAAAAACTGTGATTGCATGAATATACCTTTATAGATATATATATAGCATGTGTTTGTGAATGGGGTTTTTGGCTGAAGTCTGCTTCATATAGTGGTGATGGAATCATATTGGAGATATAAAAATTTTTTAAGAAGCACATTAGCCAAAAAAATATTTTGAAGAGCTAAGTATGACTAAGCTCTAACATCAAGGACCACATAGGCCATTTTTACTACATATTTACTACATATATGGCCCCCTAATTAGGCACACCTCTATTTATATACCAGTTTGGCTACGATCATGTATGCATTTTTTGCCACACGTGTAGGACTCAACCATGACCGTTGGACTGGCTTTGCTTTGATCCAATGATTGGGAACTAAGGGTATTTTGGAGATGGAAAAAAATTTTGTTTCCCACTTCAGATGTACTTTCAGTCCAAAACCAATTCAAAAATTTCAACATCACAATTTATAGATAAGATCAACTTTCTCTCTCTCTTTTCTTCTTCTTCTTCTTTCTCTTTTCTCTTCTCTATAACATTATTTGAATAATTGTTTAGATATGTATTTTTTAACTCCATCATCCGCCAAGACAAAGGACGTTGTGTGAATAATTGCTTAGCCAACATTGAAATATTCATTCATTATATTGTAGAGATTGGAGATGAGGTTCATGACGTTCTTGAAGGCTATGATGCCAAAAAATGTGGGAATGGTGGTTTGTCAAATATGAATAGTAAGGATTAAAAATTTACTACGTTTATTAGATATTGTTATATTAATTATTTTCTTCTCTTGTTTTCACTATCTAACCTCAAAAGGTACATTCTTTTCGATAAAGAATATAACTTTCTTTAAGCATAGAGGTAACCCTAATCGTTAAAAGAAGAGATTAAAGAGTTTGATGGAACAAGCCAAGCTCAAAGGTTTTGTACATTAGCAATGTATATCATTTTGCCTCTCCATTGTTTTTGCAGAAAGCCAAGTGCGATTACTTGAGTTTTTTTTTTTTTTTTGTGCACACTACTTAGTTTTTTAGTTTCCTTTGCTGGCTTAGTTGCAGGCAAATATATTTTTTCTTGGAAGTGCAGAATGAACAATTATTCATTTTTGCCAGAATAGATGTTCGTATTGACTTTATTCATTGCTGCCAAAATAATTATTCAATCAGGCGAGAACAACGATTAACCCTAAAGAGAACAATTATTTATCACAGCTTCAGAGAAAGGTAAGGAGAAGAATAGGGCCAGACTAGGATGTGCATGAGAATAATTGTTTACAATGCACTAAATAATTGTTCACGAAAGCAAATGTATCTCAAATGAAGAGTAATTGTTCAGGAATAAAATATTTATTATTTTAATAATTGTTCTCGACATCCTTAATTATTCAAACATCGAATAACAATTATTTGACATGTATATAACAAATATTTTCTTCTTGAATGATTATTCTCCAACTGAGATACATGATGCATTTGTGAATAATTATTCTCATGCAAAACCTTCCCTATAATGAATAAATAATTATTCACGCTATGCAAAATAATTGTTCATACTCAAGTGAATAATTATTCACATTCTACTTAATACTTGTTCACATGACTAATTGTTGTCCCAAGGAGGTACTACCATTACTCACGTGAATAATTATTATTCACATTAACAATTATACAATTCGCATGAATAATTGTGCCTGAATAATTGTTATACTTGTTAATAATTATTTACTGCATTGTGAACAATTATTCTCATACAAACCCTTCTCTAACTGTACATAATAATTATTCACATTTTGTAGAATAATTGTTTACCGAGGTTTGAATAATTATTCACTCGAATTTGAAATCAGCGTAAACACTTAATCCGTGCACAACCAAAGTACACTCAATGGACAAGGTTGTTTTCATTTATAAAATTCCTCCATTTCTCAAGATCAACAAGTCGTTTCCATACCAGTGAACATTACTCGTAAAGAGTGTTTATTCAATCGAAATGGTGCAAAACTAAATTTTTCAGCAAAAAAAAGAATGAACTACCAAAACCAAATGAATATCACAAAATATCTTACTTTTGACAGAAAAATTGTATCTTACAAATCTCTATGAAATTTTGGAATCATTTTTCAACTTCAATTTTGACCTTATTACTATCTATCCATTACAAATAATTTGTCTAATATTTTCGTCACATAGATTTAGGAAATGGCAGAGAGAAGATAAAATGAATTGCGAAAGAAGTGAGAATGGAGAGAGAGAGAGAGGGGGAGAGGGAGAGAGACAATCAGATGTAAGGAAGAGAAAGAAAATCATATTTGATATAAGAGATTTAATTCAAATTTTAGTTTTGAAATATCTTTTGATTTTGAGAGAAAAATCAAAATATTTTTATCTCTAAGGTATTTTTAAACATCTATAGCTATTGGATCAAAGAAAGACCGATAGATTAATCACACTTTTTTATTCATTTTTTTTCTTCATAATTCCGGGTCCAGGCTCACACTTTTATGTGAGTCGGGCGTGAGCTCTTTGTGTATGACTTGGCTCGGGATGATATCAGGGATAAGCCTAACCCAGCCCAATTAACGGCTCTTGTTGTCACTTTAACTTTTTTTAAGATCTATATCACTGAACAAGCTTCATATTTGAGATGAATTTCATTTTATCTTATAACCTTATTTTTATATTATTTTATCTCTTTTATTAAAGTCATATTTATAATTTTATTTAAATTAATGAAATATTTATAAATTTTTTTTAGCCTTGAATTTGACTGATTTAAAAAATTTAATAAATTCTATTAAAGTTTGGAGTTATTTTCACTTTTACTCTGTAAAGTTATTTTTTATCAGTAAACCAGATCTATTTAATTTAACTAGTAATTTTATTTACAGAAAAAATTTAATAAGACAAATTTTCAATACCTAAAAAAATTTTAAAATTAATCCAAGACAGGATTGAGAGCATAATGTTAGATTGAGTGGGTAGATCATAAGTGTTCAGAAATCGGACCTAATCAAAAATAAAATTTTGGTTCGACTTAATTCAGTTTTACAAATTTAATACAATTTTAATTTTTCTATTTATTGAAATTGAAGCAAACCTAAAATATCTTTGAAATTTTTATTTTTTAAAGAAATCAAAATGAATTAAGGAATTTATTGAATAATTCATAAAATTACTTTTAAAAAATTGAGTAAAAATAATTTTTTATGTAAAACTAAATGAGTAATTTATTTCAATTTGATTTCAATGAAAATTTTGTTTAGTTTCATTTTCAAGAAAAGTTTGAAAAATTAAATTTAAAATATAATTTCAAATGGAACATGGAGTTGAGAAGGAACTAGGGCATTGCTCGAGAATGGATTTCAATTGGAATTGGTGATGTCAAACATCAGTACGAGAGAAGAAAAAGGATATTTGAGAATTGATCATGTAAAATATGATATATTAAACTTTTTTCATTAAAAATGAAGGATAATTATTTCGTTTTATCTTCTTGTTAAGATTCATAATCAAACTAAATGATTTATAAGTTAAATAGATATAAGAATAATATTATAGAAAAACTAAATATTTTTTTAAACTTTAAGATGGCTAAATGATATTGTCCCTAATGATATTAGTGATAATAATTGATTCACCGAACAATAAAATAAAAATAACCCTAAATGTTAAGTTAGTTTTGTGATATTAACCTTTTTTTTATTTAAAAAAATATAGACTCACAGAACAAGGAGAAAGCTTAAGGTAAAAAGTGGAACATGTTGAAGTTTCTTCAAAATAGGGCAGGAAATGGGATAGAAAGTGGGACAAAACCCTTGACACCAGACATCCATTTGATTTTCTTTTCTCTAAAAAGACATCTAATTTGATATTTGAGAAGTGCCAAAGTTATTGAAATTACATGACAGAATTACAGAAGATATTGATGCTAAGCAGCATTGCAGCAGCAGCTTGAAGCAGACTAATAAATGAACTACATGCATGCAGGCATTGAGCTGATTGAGCTGCATGCGTACGTAATGCAAGCTATTAGAGATGAATTGAGCTACATTTAGATGATGAAGCTAAGATGCCAAGAACAGAACAACACAGCTATTTTCCAGCTAAGCAAAATGATTTGCCAGTTGGATGAAGTCAGTTGCTAAGTTTGCTGACATGGATCAAGCTTATGTATAAGTCGGTTATTTATGTAGTGTAAAGAAGGAATGTTTGATTTGTATATATGTACCTTGCAAGCTTTGTACAGAACTAGAGAATTCAATTCACAATTTTCTTCCAATGCAATATTTCTCTTTCTAAGTTTTCTACTCAATAGCTTGATCGAGCTCAGTTCATTGTGTTGATCAAGCTCTGCTCATTGAATTCATCATTTGGCTGACATTATCGGTCATTTTTCCTTAGTTTTAGTTTCAGCATTGGATTGAATTCGTCAATTCATAATTTTCAACATGGTATCAGAGCATAACATTTGCTCCTGCTGTTAAGTTTTCTTCTTTTTACATCGCATTCAATTTGTTGCTGATTGCAATTGATCAGTTGCTGTTCTTCTTGAACAATCGATTTTGTTTCTGAAAGTTTACTGGTATAACAATGGCGGCACATGTTGAGCCAATTCCAACCACTCCTATGTATCTCAATCCCAATGAGAATACAACTCAACCACTGGTACAACCTGTACTTACAGAGAAAAATTACCATTCCTGGATCCGTGCAATGAAGATGGTGCTGATCTCCAAGAATAAACTAGGCTTTGTTGATGGTTCAATTGAGCCACCACTGAGGAGTTCAAGGAATTTCACTCCGTGGCAACGGGTAAATACAACCGTTCTCTACTAGCTTGTGAATTCTATGGACAGAAAAGTGTTATATGCACATTCTGTGGTAAGTCAGGACATACAGTGGATAAATGCTACAGGAAGCATGGATTTCCTCCAAATTTTAAGTTCAGGACCAGAGAAGGAGGTTTCAATGGTGGTGCAAATGTAGATACCATAAAATATGGTGCTGGTATTACTACAAGAAAGAATGCTACTGTTAATCAAACAAGTGGTATGAATAATGCAGAAATTACAGAATCTTCAACTGTAGGAATTACTCAGGAGCAGTATGCTAGTCTGATGCATATGCTTAAGAGTATTCAGCTGCAAAGTGCAGAAGTTGGTTCTAGTCAATCACATGGAGTCAATCAGGCAACTATTCTGACAGCTAATTTTGATCAGCTAATGAATTACACAGGTACAATTTCTTATGGAACTACAAAGCATTGGATTTTGGATTCAGGAGCTACAGATCATAAAGTGTGTTCTTTGACACTTTTTACTTCTTTGACTCCTATCCAGAATGTGTTTGTTAAACTGTCAAATAACCAAACAATATCTGTTACTCATAAAGGCCATGTTGTTCTTTCTGACAGATTAAAATTACTTGAAGTTCTTTATATTCCTTCCTTCAAGTACAATCTAATCTCAGTTGATAAGTTGATTCAACAGAATCATTGCAATATTCTTTTCCATTCTGCTGGTTGTCTTATACAAGACAATATCACTCTGAAGAAGATTGGTTCAGCTAAATGCTGCAATGGTCTATATCATTTTGAAGTCACTTGTGATATTCCAAGACATCAACTTCTTGATTCTTTTCCAACAAGTCAAGTTTCTGATGCTTTTCCTTCTAATTCTTCTACTGTTTTTCATTCCAGTTCTGTTTCTGCCAAAGATGTCAATTGGAATTTTAGATTAGGTCATCTTTCTAATTAGAGATTGCAATTACTGAAAGGCATTTTTCCTGATGTTTCTGTACCAAATAATTGCAAATGTACTATCTGTTCTTTAGAAAAACAGAAGAAACTCCCTTTTCCTTTGAAAGAGTCTACTACATCCAGATGTTTTGAAATTCTTCACATGAATATTTGGGGTCCTTATAAGCATGAAACTGTATGCAGAAAGAAATATTGCTAGAGTATTGTTGATGATTTCAGTCGTTATACCTGGATTTTCTTGATGAAAGTTAAATCAGAAGTTAGAAAACTTGTTCAGGATTTCTGCATTTTTGTCTCAACTCAATCTTTCAAGCCTGTTCAAATAATCAGAACAGACAATGGTTCTGAATTTCATATGCCTATATTTTTCCAATCTAAGGGCATCATTCATCAGACTTCATGTGTTGAAACACCACAGCAGAATGGATTAGTCGAAAGAAAGCATCGGCATATTTTGAATGTTGGTAGAGCTTTAAAATTACAGTCTAATCTTCCTACTTCTTACTGGGGATTTTGTGTCCAGCATGCTATTTATCTAATAAACAGACTTCCTACACCATATTACATAATAAAACTCATTTTTCCATTCTTTATGGTAGAGATCCTTCATCAATCTTAGAGTTTTTGGCTATTTAGCTTTTGCTTCCACTCTGGAACAAGGCAGATTGAAAATCCCATATCCAGAAAAGCTGTCTTGTTGGGTTATTCTTCTACCAGCAAAGGCTATATACTTCTAGATTGGACTTCTAGGTCTATTTTTGTGTCCAGAAATGTTACTTTTCATGAAGATGCCTTTCCTTTCATTAATCACTCTTCTGGAAATTCTCATTCATATACCATCAATTTTGTAATCCCTTCTGTTCCTTTGGCAACTTTCTTTCCAGAATCCTCTGCTTCAATACTAGTTGATGTTGGTATACTTTCTGATAACATTAGTGCTCCTGCATCTTCAATTGATAATCATGTTCCCAGAAGATATCAAAGATCTAAAACTGTACCAACCTATCTTAAAGATTTGTTCTGCAATACAATTCTTACTACACCACATACTCTTGATAAAGTGTTTTCTTATGATTTGTTATCTACTGCTTACAAATGTTTTGCATTGAATGATTCATTAAACATTGAATCTATGTGTTATGAAGAAGCAGCCAGAATTCCAATTTGGCAGGAGGCAATGGAAAAAGAAATTGAAGCACTTGAAAGTACCAATACATGGTCTTTGGTTCCTTTACCTCTTGGAAAACAACCTGTAGGTTGTAAATGTGTATACAAGACTAAATTTCATTCTGATGGGACAGTGGAGAGACACAAGGCTAGGTTGGTAGCCAAGGGCTATACTCAGCAATTTGGGGTGGATTACATAGAGACATTTTCACCAGTGGCAAAAATGACTACAATTCGAACTGTGTTGGCTGTTGCAGTGGCAAGAGGTTGATTTTTACATCAATGTGATATCAATAATTCTTTTCTACACAGTGATCTTGAAGAGGAGGTGTATATGGTTCTTCCTCTGGATTTGACACTGGAAATAAGTCATTGGTATGCAAATTAAACAAGTCACTTTATGGACTTAAACAGGTTAGCAGGCAGTGGAATGCAAAGCTAACTTCAGCATTACTTGATCTTGGTTTTGTTCAATATAAGAGTGATTACTCTTTATTTGTGAAAGTAGATGAAAATATTTTCATTGCATTACTGGTTTATGTGGATGACATTGTGCTTACCAGTAATGATTTAGATGTCATTAAACATGTCAAAGATGTTCTTCATGCTCAGTTTATAATTAAAGATTTGGGGGAGTTGAAATATTTTCTGGGATTGGAGGTGGCAAGAAGCAGCAAAGGATTGAATCTGTCTCAAAGAAAATATACTCTTGACATGTTAATAGAATTTGGTTTTTTAGGTAGCAAACCAGCAGCTACTCCAATGGAAGCTCTTCAACTGGCTGACATTTTCACCAAGGCTTTGCCTTTACCTCAGTTCTCTCATTTGATTGCTAGTCTTGGTTTGCAGAATATATATCCCAGTTCAGCTTGCGGGGGAGTGGAGTATTGAAATTACATGACAGAATTATAGAAGATATTGATGCTAAGCAGCATTGCACCAGCAGCTTGAAGCAGACTAATGAATGAACTACATACATGCAGGCATTGAGCTGATTGAGCTGCATGCGTACGTAATGCAAGCTATTATAGCTGAATTGAGCTACATTCAAATGATGAAGCTAAGATGCCAAGAACAGAACAACACAACTATTTTCCAGCTAAGCAAAATGATTTGCCAGTTGGATGAAGTTGGTTGCTAAGTTTGTTGACATGGATCAAGCTTATGTATAAGTCGGTTATTTATGTAGTGTAAAGAAGGAATGTTTGATTTGTATATATGTACCTTGCAAGCTTTGTACAGAACTAGAGAATTCAATTCACAATTTTCTTCCAATGCAGTATTTCTCTTTCTAAGTTTTCTACTCAATAGCTTGATCGAGCTCAGTTCATTGTGTTGATCAAGCTCTGCTCATTGAATTCATCATTTGGCTGACATTATCAGTCATTTTTCCTTATTTTTAGTTTCAGCATTGGATTGAATTCGTCAATTCATAATTTTCAACAAAAGTGGTTCCCTATTATTTTTTGTTTCGTCGGAGGGTGGTTATTCTTCTCTCTTATTTTCCTTTTTTTTTCATTCTTTTATTAAATTTGTATATTTTCTTCTAGTTCTCCTTTTTTTCTGTCTTAGGTTTAAATTATTTGCCATTTCTGTTGTTTTTGAGACTAACCTTTGTGAACAGTGACACTTTTTGATTTGATGCTCTAAAAGGTTGAACCTTTTCTTATAAACAAAAAGAAATGAAATTATTAGTATCAATAATATACATGTTCCGAGGAACGGAAAGAAAAAAAAATCTTTCTCATTTTTATATTTTGGACAGTAAATTATACATTCAGCATGCCCTTTTTAATTTTATAAATGCCCAAGAATTCATTATCTTCTGACGTCATTGTATTTTTATTTTGAGCCGTAATTATTTTTTTAAAAAAATTAATTTTTTATTAAGAAATTCTTAAATGAACTCGGTCCATGACCCCACCTTTGAATCGGATTCATTACAAGAGGCCACGTCTCTCTTCTGACCTAATGACTTGCAACTCCTATCTCGTTCTTAACATCGCACTCCTACTGCCCTCTTTTTCCCTTACTTCAGTCTTCAACTTCGCTGTCTCATCTCTTATTTATCTCTAATGAAAGAAGACCAGGAGAAAATTGAATAAAGCAACTTACTAGCACCTAAATTTGTAAAGATTTTCAAATTTTCTCCTTTTTCTAATTTTGATCTTCAACTTACTTTATCCTCTCATCTCCATCCTTTACCGTGGCAAGTGTGAGATAGCAGAACTCACAACCATCTTTGCTAATCTAGACGAAGACAAAGAAAAAGAGATGGGTGGGAAAAAAGTAGCAAATGCCGGCAGATCCAGAAAAGAAGATAGAAGATGTTGGTAGGGGTAGCTTTTGTATTTTGATGAAAGATTGCAACACTGCCCGGTTGATGAGATTTGAGTACAAGAAAAAGCGAAAATGGGTTGGAGGTTTCAAATTGACCCTCGAGTTCCACACTACCACAACTAATGTTGAAGACAAGATTTCCACAACTTCTAATGAATTTAATTAGTCGGACTCATCAAGTTGATGTCTTCAATCAGACGACCTGGGCATGAAAGGATGAGATTCCTTTCATCAATGAATTCTCACCAATTTTGCCACTACTTGTGTTTCTCTATTTTTTATATAACTTTTACTACTCTAGCAAAGGATTTGTTTCAATGAAAAGAAGTTTTTCACTAGAATAAAGGAACGAAATTTGCATTCAAATGGGAAGCTTTTTATTAGTTTAATTGGAATACCGATGATCCCATGCTCCCTTACTTCTCGATCAAACAAAAAAAATAGAAATTCATTGCCAGAGAGGACTTGGCTCTGCCGGTGAGAGGAATGACGAGATAAGGAAGCAAAAGGATTCAGCAAGTTTGTAGGTTAAAGGGACACGTAGTTTCTAAGGACTGAATCTGGTCTATAGGTTGGGCCATGGACTTGGTTGGCCTAAAAATTTTTCTTTTATATTATTTTTATTATAAAATATTATGAATGTCCATTATATCAAGAGATGATTCTTTTAATTTATGAAATATGAAAGGTTAGAGATTACAAGAAAAGTTATAACATTCATCCTTTATAGACCACTAACTCTACTACTTCCATTATCTTAGAGATCATGAGAGATCATGGGAGGTAAGTTATGTAAGTTATGGAGAAGAATACTAATGACCTATAATAGGAAGGGTCACTTCCAACTCTATAAATAGGAGCTTGTAAGAGTATGAATGTAAATGTGTAGTGAAAAACTCTTAATAAAATTCTAACTTCTTCAGTTTTTTTCTCTCTTTCATTATAGTTTAAAGTATTGTTCATTCTTATTCTATAGTTAGTTTTGTGTTCATTGTTACCAGAATTTTATAACACGTTATCAACATGATTGTTTGGATTATTATTCTTTGAAGTTTCTTTGAAGCACGATTTTCTCAAGAAAAATTCTTTTAAGGTTTAGATATTGCTATCGTCTCATCTGTTCAAAACGATAGCGATGATTTATGTCTTATTGATAGTGGAACAGCACACACTATATTGCATCATGAAAAATATTTTTCTCTCTTGAATATGGAAGAAACAAAAGTGCATACCATAAGTGTTAGTGCAAAATTAATTGGAGGCTCCATAAGAGTTAATATCTTTTTACCTGGAGGTACTATAAACAGTCTCGAAGAAATTTATTAAGTTTTAAAACTATTGATTTTAATATATATCATATCAAGACAATTGAAGAAAGTGGTAGTGAATTCTTATATGTTACTACTTTTGTTTCGAGAAAGAAACATGTAGTAGAAAAATTACCATCCCTTTCTTTTGTCTTATATTATGACAAAATTAGTGCAATTGAAATGCATCATTTAGTAAACCAGAAGTTTACTAATCCAAATAATTTTATTATTTGGCATGAACGACTAGGTTATTCTGGATCTATAATAATGCGAAAAATTATTAAGAATATGCATGGTTATTCATTGAAAAATAAAAAAAAATCTTGAATTCTAACGAATTCTTATGTACTACTTGTTCCCAAGTGAAGTTAATTATTAAACCTACAACAATGAAAATAGGAGTTAAATCCCCAGCATTTTTAGAAAGGATTCATGGCGATATATGTGCACCTATTCATCCACCATGTGGGCAATTTAAATACTTTATGGTTTTAATTGATGCATTGACCCTATGGTCACATGTATGCTTATTATCATCTAGTAACCTGGCGTTTGAGAGATTACTTGTCCAAATAAATTGCCTAAAAGCACAATTTCCTGATTATCTAATTAAGAAAATTTGTCTAGATAATGCTGGTGAATATTCATCTCATGCTTTTGATGCCTATTGTATGTCCATTGGCATTACTATTGAACATCCTGTACCCAAGTTCATAAACAAAATGGACTAACTGAATCATTTATTAAACGTTTGCAATTGATTGCTAGGCCATTGTTGATGGGAACAAAACTTCCTATATCAATTTGGGGACATGCTATGTTGCATGCAGCAACACTTGTATGCATTAGACCAACTAATTATCATAAGTATTCTCCTTTCAATTAGTTTTTGGTTTTGAACCAAGCATTTCCCACTTGAAAATTTTTGGGTGTGCTATTTATGTTCCTATAGTGCCAAATCAACACACTAAAATAGACACTCAAAGAAAATTGGGAATTTATGTTGGTTATGAATCTTCTTCTAAAATAAGATATCTTGAACCATTAATATGAGATCTATTTACTACACGATTTGTTAACTGTCAATTTGATGAGACAGCTTTTCCTACATTAGGGGGAGAAAATAAGTAGAAAAAATAAGAAATTACATGGGCAACATCCTCTTTAAATCATATTGATCCATGCACAAGTGTTAGTGAACTAGAAGTTCAAAATATTATTCATTTGCAGAAAATTACAAATCAATTTCCGGATACTTTTGCTAATTCTACACGAGTAACTAAATCACATATTTCTGTTGTATATGCTCCTATTCAAGTTGATGTCTCTGTAGGACAAAATATAAATACTACAGCTAATGATTTTAAAGCACGCCTAAAGCATGCCGACCATTTGGTTCGAAATATAAAAATCCTTGAAAGAAAAGAAGATTAAATGATCAAAGTGCTCCTCGTGAAGAGTTAGAACAAAAGGGCCAAGAGATTATTGATCCTAATGTTCGGGATTCTAAAAATGAAAATATAAAGAATTCTATATACTTTATAGCTACAGGTGAAAGTTGGAATCGAATAAATAAGATACCTGATTATTCTTTTGCATATAATGAAGCACTTGATGTTTTAAGTGATAAAGAAGATCTTGCACCAATCGGTTGAGAAATGTTGGTATAGATCTGATTGGTTGAAATGGAAAGATGCGATTCAATCAAAACTAAATTCACTCACCAAACGTGAGGTTTTTGGATATGCAGTCCGAACACCAGAATGTGTAAAATTAGTTGGTTATAAATGAATATTTGTGCGAAAACAAAATAAACAAAAGGAAGTCGTGAGATACGAAGCACAACTTGTAGCACAAGGATTTTCGTAAATATCTGGAATTGATTATGAGCAGACATATTCTCCTGTGTTTGATGCAATAATGTTCTGATATCTTTTAATTTTGACAGTACATGAAAAACTTAACATGTGTCTTCTAGACGTAGTTACTGCATATTTATACGAGAATCTTGATAGTGAAATTTTCATGAAAATCCCTGAAGGGTTTCACGTGCCTAAAGCATGTACATCAAGCACTCCAAAAAAATTATTCCATTAAATTGCAAAAATCCCTATATATATTGAAGCAATCTGGAAGGTTGTGGTATAATTGCTCATTGTTTTCATTAAGAAGTCTGAATCGGGCTTCATAATATTCACAATATATGTTGATGATATTAATCTCATTGGGACTCCTGAAGAGCTCCTGAAAGTAAGAGATTATTTAAAAAGGGAATTTGAGATTAAGGATTTTGGAAAGAATAAGTTTCTTCTTGGTTTACAAATTGAACAACTATAAGATGGAATTCTTATTCATCAATCAGCATATATTGAAAAAGTACTGAAAAGGGTTTTACATGGACAAGGCACATCATTAAGTACTCCAATAGTCGTTAGGTCCTTGAACATTTTTAAAGATCCTTTCGGAGCACGAGAAAAAGATGAAGAACTACTTGGTCCTAAAGTATCTTATCTTAATGCAATTGATGCACTGATATATCTTGCAAATAATACAAGACCTGATATATCATTTTCTGTGAACTTATTAGCAAGATATAGTTCTTCTCCCATAAGACAACATTAGAATGGTATTAAGCATTTCCTCAGATATCTTCAAGGTAGCATATATCTTGGATTATTTTATTCAAATAAGACCAATCCAAAATTAATTGGTTATGTGGATACTGAATATTTATTCGATCCACATAAAGTACGTTCTCAAACTAGTTAGGTATTTATCTATGGTGGTACTGCCATTTCATGGCGTTTTGCGAAACAATCTATGGTAGACATGTCATCTAATCATTCTGAAATTATAGCCCTTCATGAGGCAAGTAGAGAATGTGTATGGTTAATATCTAGGATCTATCATATCCAAGAGAATTGTGGATTATCCTATGGGAATAAAATTCCAACTCCTTTACATGAGGATAATGCAGCTTGTATATCTCAATTAAAAGGAGGATATATTAAATGAGATAGGACAAAGCATATATCACCAAATTTTTTCTTTACTCATGAACTTTAGAAGAGTGGTAAAATTAATGTGCAACAAATTCAATCATGTGATAATCTGACAGATCTATTCACTAAGACATTTCCTACATCAACATTTGATAAATTTAAAAATAAAATTGGAATGCGTCGGTTAAAGAATTTTAAAGGATTATTTCATTAGGGGAAGCAACAATGACATAAAGAGTAATGTACTTTTTTTCTTCACTAGAGTTTTTTCCACTGTGTATTTTATCTAGTAAGGTTTTAACGAGGTATAATCTTTATGTAATGGACATCCAAGGAAGAGTATTATTAAATATTATGAATGTCTATTATACCAAGAGATAATTCTTTTAAGTTATGTAATATGAAATGTTAGAGGTCACAAGCATAGTTGTAACATTCATCTTTTATAGACCACTAACTCCACTACCTCCATTATCTTAGAGATTGTTGTGTTGTTTAGCATTGTCTTTATACGTAATTTTATTTCAATCTTCAACAATTTGCACGCAAACACTAGGTAAGCGCACCTTTCGTTTAGATTAGTATAATGGCAAGTACTTTAAATGTCGTATCCACGGGGATGGTCAATTATCATTACTCATTTTCTACTCTATTGTTTAGCCTAACAAATTTGTTTGTGAAAATGGTTGGAATAATTACTAGGAAAAGAAATCTAACTTAAATAATTAAACTAGCTTAACTAATCTTTCTTACAAGAGAGAATTCAATAGAGAAAACAATATTTGAATGGAAAATACCCCTAGAATTACCTATGTGATAAAAAAGTCCTTGGTTGATTTGTTTCGCTTCTAATATTCTAATTTCACCATTCATTTCTCAATTCCAAGTGAAATTTTCCAGATTGTGAATCAATTATCAACCAAATCAATTCAACCCTTCATTTTTCAATTCCAAGTGAAAAATTCCAGATTTTGAATCAATTATCAACCAAATCAATTCAACCAATAAAACCCACAAACAATCCACAATAAATTCTAACTCAATCAACCAAGGAAACAATTCATTCACATAGATAAAAAATAGGGTTCATAACCATCCAAGTATTCAAGAATATAGTTCATCAATATATTACAATTCAAAGAACATAAAGTAATAAATAAAAAGTAAGAATTGCTCATTTTCATGCTTGAAATCTTTTCTTCTTTAAGGCTTGAAATTCGTCACTGTGGTGTTGAGAAATTTGAAGCTTTTGTCATGAATCTTCAAGGTGGATGTTCTCCTTCTTCAAAGATTCAATCTTCTCTCTTGATTTCTCTTGCAAAGATGAAGATTTGGGATGGGATTTGAGTGAGTTTTTGGGTGTTTTTGCTGCCTCCTTCCCACTCCCAGCCTTCTGCCTCTTTTTGTCCAAAAAGGGTATTGTTGTGTTTTATTGTATATGCCCTTATACTCAATTTTATTCCAATCTTCAATAATTTGCACACAAACACTAGGCAAACGCACCTATCGTTTAGATTAGTATAATGGCAAGTACTTCAAATATCGTATCCACGGGGATGGTCAATTACCATTACTCACTTTTCACTCTATTGTTTAGCCTAATAAATCTTTGTTTATGAAAATGGTTTGAATAACTACTAAGAAAAGAAATCTAACTTAACTAATGAAACTATCTTAACTAATCTTTCTTGCAAGAGAGAATTCAATAGAGAAAAAAATACTTGAATGGTTAATCCCCCTAGAATTACCTATGTGATAGAAAAGTCCCTTGGTTGATTTGTTTCCCCTTCTAATACTTGGTGAAATTCCAATGATAGAACTCACTCTATCTCTAGATGAAAGTTCTATACCCTTAGATTAATTAGTTGAAATCTCTTTCTAACTAATTTAACCTAAGAATGCATTTGAATTGGTGAATTTTCCATTAGATTTCTCTAATTGACAAGAAGGTGTCAATTTCTTGTGTTTGATGAAATTCCTATATTAGAGCTCCCTCTATCTCTAGATGAGAGTCCTCTACCCTTAGATTAATTAGTTGAAATCTCTTTCTAACTAATTCAACCTAAGAATGCATTTGGATTAGTGAATTTCCAATTATGTTTCTCTAATTATCAAGAAGATATTGGGGTTTCTATCTCTAGTCACCTAAATAATCCCTATTGTTTGTGTATGGTCTAATTCACCCTTCCTTTCTCAATTCCAAGTGAAATTTTCCAGATTTTGAATCAATTATCAATCACCCTTCATTTCTCAATTCCAAGTGACAAAATTCCAGATTTTTTATCAATTTCAATCACCCTTCCTTTCTCAATTCCAAGTGACAAAATTTCATCAACTATCCACCAAATCAATTCAAACATTCAAACCCACAAACAATCCACAAGAAATTTAAGTTCAATCAACCAAGGGAAACAATTCATTCAGATAAATAAAATCTAGGGTTCATACCCATCCAAGTATTCAAAAGCTTAGTTCATCAACATATTACAACTCAATGGATATAAACCAAGAAAGAAAGAGTAAGAATTGCTCATTATTGTGGAGTAAAATCTTCTCTTCTTCAAGGTTGGAATTCGTCACTGTAGCCTGAAGAAAATTGCAGCTTTTTCCATGAATCTTCAAGGTGGATGTTCTCCTTCTTCAATGATTCAATCTTCTCTCTTGATTTCTCTTGCAAGATTGATGTATTGGGATGGATTTGAGTGTGTTTTCTTGGTGTTTTTGCAGGTTTTTCCCACTGCAAAGCCGTATGTGTTTGTTGCCCTAGAAGGGGTATTTATATCCCCCTCGAAACAGAGAGAAAGTCAGCTGAAAACTCAGTCCAGATCGCTGCAAACGGCTCCGCTTGGATCACACCAAACTGCGCCGCTTGCTCCCAGTTTTGTGGGCAAGTCTCTGCTGAACGACTGTGACACTGTTTTGACTTCTAGGTGAATTCAGTGCATGAAATCGGCTGATCTGGGTCTTGGTGTCTTAGCTTTCCACAGAGCTTTGAATCACCCCAATTGGACACCTATAACACATGATATGAGCATTATACAAAACTGTGTCAAAACTGGAACACAATGCAGGACAGCTGACTTTGAAGCATGAGCAGGGCAGGCAAATGAACTCGGATTTCCATATATTTTACCATTATGAAAACTTCAGAATGTTCTCTATAAATGTATAGAAGATCATATTCGTATTTGAAATCTATATAGAGGTGAAAATTCCACTTGAAAATTATCTACCAGACTATTTTGCCCCTGCATTTCTCTGTTTTATTCATTATGTAAAATCTACTTATTTGCTTCATTTAATTCTAAATCTTCAATAAACTCACCCAAAGCAAATAACAGATAAAAGGAGTGTAAATATTGATTAAAATACCAAAATTTAACAGAATTTAAGTTCATAAAAGATTATCATATGAAGCACAATTATGGAACATCATGTATTTATATCCAGCCCAAAACAGAGACAAAAGCAGCAGAAAAAAAGCTTCAGATTGACACAAATGACACCGCTTGGTCTGGACTAAATGGTGCTGCTTGCTCCCAGTTTTGCTGCAGTTTTCTGCTGCACGACTGTGACAGTGGTTTGATTTATATGTGAACTCAGAGCATGAAATCGGCTGATATGGGTCTTGAGGACTTCATAAAAGTTGCATATCATGATCTTATATTTCCGTAGATATTTTAATTACCTCAATTGGACATCTAGAACTCAAGATATGATCGTTCTACCAAAATGTGTCAAAACTGGGACACAATGCAGGACAGGTGAATTCGTAGCATAATCAGGGCAGCCAAATGAACTTGGATTGACATAAATTTTACCATTATAAAAATTTCAGAATGTCCTCTATAAATGTCTATAATTTCACTTTTGCATTTGAAATCTCTATAGAGGTGAAAATCCCGCTTGAAGATTCTCTACCAGGCTGTTTTGCTCTGTATTTCTCTATTTTTCTTCATTGTGTAAAATCTCCTTTTTTGCTTCATTTTATTCCAAATCTTCAATAAACTCACCTAAAGAAAATAAGAGATAAATGAGTGTAAATGGTGATTGAAAAACTAAAATTTAATAGAAATTTAAGCTCAAAAGTATTATTATATGAAACACAAATATGAAATATCAGAGATCATAGAAAATCATGAGAGGTAAGTTATTTAAGTTATGAAAAAGAATACTAATAACCTATGATGGGAAAGGTCACTTCCAACTCTATAAATAGGAGCTTGTAAGAGTGTGGATGTACATGTACATGTGTAGCGAAAAACTCTTAATAAAATTATAACTTCTTGAGTTCTCTCTTTATCTCTTTCGTTATAATTTAAAGTCTTGTTCATTCTTATTTCATAGTTAGTTTTGTGTCTATTGTGACTAGAATTTTACAACAAATTTATCCTAGTTTACTGCAATTTCCTATTGAGTTATCGAAGATCGTAGAAAATAAATTTTAAGAATTAAATTTATTGATTTTTTACAAGATCTTTAACTAAAAACATAACCATCAATTGCCAAATGTCAAATACTATAGAGAAGGAAGAAAAGAATAACAAGGTAAACTGCTTAATTTTTCATTGCAATAATTCTTTTATATTTAAGTATGATATATTCCAATGAGTTAGGTGGCCTTTTTGTGTATTGTTCAATCAGTTATCATTATGTGTATCGTTTTAAAATTCATATTTTATTTGCATTAATATTGAATTTTAGATAAATTTTTTTATTTTTATTGTATTATACGGTTAAAAAAAGAGAGGATGTAATTAATTTTCCTATATTCTAATAATAGATGAAAAGGCCATGTACAAATTGATGCATTATTCAAAAGAAAGAATAATGAAATTTTGAAATTCAGTAAAAAGTCGCATCCTTCTGTTGATCCTCACCCTTTGTGTTCTTCAAACTAAGACAAGGTTGAGTTCAGTACTGACAACCATGTTGGTTGATTTGAGTCACGATTTTATGTCTTACTCCCTATGTCATCCTCTGTTCCATTTTTGTCAAACTTCAACATGATAATTGTTTTTTTAAAAAGAAATATAGAACCTGCAAAAAAATAAAAATTGTAAGAGAGAAGTAAGAGAACTGGCAATCTTCTATGAACTGGATAAGAAACTGCACATACAGTGGAATAGACGATTCGAAACTGACTGATTTACTGACTTGCTAATAGTTATTCACAAATTCAAATGAATTTTTTTGGTTAAATTAGTTAAAGGAGATTTCAACTAACTAATCTAACATTAGTTGACTTTCATTTAGAGATAAAGTAAGTTATAATATAAGAATTTCACCAAGCATAAGAAGGAAAAACTAATTAACCAAGAGACTTTTCTAATACGTAGGTAATTCTAGAGAAATTTTCTATTCAAATATTATTTCTAATAGTTTATTTTAATCATTTTTATAATTTGAATTGATATGATAAATAATAGAGCAAAAGTGAATAATAGAATTTGACGATATTGGAGGATACAACATTTTTATAATTAAATCTATATAGCCTATTCATTCTTAACCACATTATGAATAGATACTTTTGAAGGTTTGCAAAATATTGAAAAGAAAGCTCTCTTACCAATTCACGTGCCCTATTCTTTTAGGGTTTTATTGTTTCAGTTTGCACAGTCTGGTAAGCAGCCACTTACCACTGAGCTAGCATGTTTGTCTCTAGTCCCAAAGTTAATATTTCTTCGATTTCTAAATATATAACATTTTGACTATTTTTACATAAATTAAAGAAAGAGAAAATATGGCATTAGAGATTATGATATATTTTGTGTGAGAGATTAAATATTTTGTATTACGATATCTGCAAATATGTAGTAAAGTTGCAGCTGTACCAACTTGTATAAGTTTAGGTAACTGCCTTTGGGCTTCCCGATTAGCTTGGGTTACGATTTCTTTCTGGGTGTGCAACTGTTTATATGCTTGTGTCT
The DNA here is from genome assembly GCA_030512225.1 of Rauvolfia tetraphylla. Lineage (NCBI taxonomy): Eukaryota > Viridiplantae > Streptophyta > Magnoliopsida > Gentianales > Apocynaceae > Rauvolfia > Rauvolfia tetraphylla. The sequence goes on from JAJQKT010000053.1 coordinate 3,788,537, forward strand.
TCACAGCAGAATAATAAGAGAATAGATTTCTCTAATAAGAAAGACATATTTCTCTTCATAAGGGGTATTTTTCTTATTATATTCTTAATTAATTTTACTAATATAATAAAATTTGAGAAAATTATATTTATTATGAGGGTAATTTTAAAAATTAATTATTAAAATTCACAAAATACCAAACATTTTGAGTGGTGAGAAAATGGCCAAAAGTCTTATATTTTAAAACAGATAAAGTAAGTAACTAATAATGACTCATTTATTCATAAACTCACTAGCAAAAAAAAAAGAAAAACTATAATATCCATACATGGGCTAAGAAAAATGATCTTTATAGTCTTATTTATTTCTTAAGTAGATAAATATTACTCCTTCCTTACACAATCAAATGTTCATATTTTCTTTTAAAGATGCTCATAATTGAATGCCTATTTTCTTGAAATATTTATATATTTTATCTAAACTTCCACTAATAACTTTTTAAATTTAAGAGAAGTTTTACTAATACAATGTTCCACCACTAACATCTTTCATTTATTTTATTTAAATTGTTTGAATTTCACTAACATGTTCTACCATCAACATTTTTAATTAATAAATATATCATAATAATTTTTTATAGTTAAATTACTTTATTTAATTTTATATTAAATCAAAATAAGATATTCAATTGTGAACGAAAAGAGTATCTATAATTTCAAAATACACAATCTAACACTTGTTTGTTTTTTCTTTTTAAAGAAAAAATAAGTTCTTTGCACTTTACTTTTTGAAAGCCCGACAATAATCTCAATACAGAAGGATTCAGATTCATAGGTCTAGAATCCGCAACTTCTGGCACTTTTACAGTATATTACAGTAGTTGGATTTGATCTTCTCCAGGGCCACAAGAACATCTTCCATATTGTTCCTTTCTGATGGAGATTCTTTTGAGCAATTCAATGCTACTTCCATGATAGAAGAAAAGCACTCCAATTTTTGTGTAAAATGTTCTTCATTTGTGTTCTTCAAAAGATTACCATCTATAACTTCAGCTATAGATTGAGGATGAGAATTTTTCACCCAATCTTTTAGACTCAAATTTTCTCTAAATGTTTCGTCCGTAGGCCTGGTCCTGGTAAAGACTTCCATCAACATGATTCCATAACTATAAACATCACTTCTCGTAGAAATTGATCCTTCTAATCCGTACTCTGCAGAATAAGTGGATTGGTACTACATATATAAGTCAAATGGAAATAGAAATAAAAAATTTTAGATATAACATATTACAAGTATATGTAGTTTATAAGCATAAACTAAAGATTTCACCTGGTGCCATGTACCCAAATGTAGCTAGTGTGTGGGTGTTTGTGATGCCGTCCTCTCCCCTCAATAGTTTGGCAATACCAAAATCATTCAAATGAGCAACCATGTCTTCATCCAGTAAGACATTACTAGGCTTCAGATCACAATGAATAATTGGCGTAGAAGAACCAAAGTGCAAATAATGCAATCCCCGTGCTATATCAATCATTATATTCAATCTTTGCATACCATTTAGATAATAATTGTGGGAATACAACCACCTGTCGAGACTTCCATTAGGCATGAATTCTAGTACTATCGCCTTAAAATCAGGGGTGGAGCAATTACTGATTACTTTGGTAAGATTTCGATGGCGAATATTGCGTAACACTTGACATTCTGCTTCGAAACACTTAAAAGCTCCCTCTAGCTGTAAATTAAACACTTTAACAGCTAGAACTCTCCCATCGCTTAATCTGGCTTTGTAAACCGATCCAAACCCCCCTTTGCCAATCAAATTGCTCTCACTATATCCATTAGTTGCTTGCAGGAGTTGATAGTAAGAGATTCTTTCACTTGTTCTCAATAACAATAAGTTCGTTATATTTCCTATTTTACCTTTCCTTTTGAATCTTAGGTAAACAACCACCAGCACCACAACAACCACAACTGCTATAATTCCCAGCAAAAGCCACAGAAGCAACCTTCTTCTGGACTTCTGAGTTGAAGCCATTGCACTGCAAGGAGAGACATTAAACCGTTGCAGCCCACACAATGCGTCATTAAACTCAAAATATTCACTTGTGAAGTTTTCAAAAGGGCCTCGAGATGGAATTTCTCCTCTTAAATTGTTGAAAGAAACATTGAAATACTTTAGATATCGAAGCTCCTCTAGAGATCTTGGAATCAAACCAGAAAAACTATTGTGCGATAGGTCGAATACTTCCAAACTTAACATCTTACCAACTGACTCAGGAATGTGTCCTTGAAATCTGTTGATCTTCAAGTGAAAAAATTTTAGTTCCTGAAGGTCTCCAATAGTTGAAGGAAGGTCACTGGATAATCGATTATTTGACAGATCTAGGAATGATGCACCGTTTAACATACCAACTTCAGGAGGCAAAGAACCACTTAAGGAATTTGATGATAGATCAATCTCCATAAGATCTTTGAGGTTCCACAATTTTCTAGGTACACTGTTTAATCTATTGGAACCTAGATCAAGATATCTCAAAGAGGTTAAGTTGCCAAGACATTCGGGAATTAAACCAGAAAGTTGATTTTCCCTCAAAATTAGACCACCCAAACCTTGCAAAGAACAGAGACTATCTGGAATCGATTCACTAAGTTGGTTCCTGCCAATGGCTAGTTCTTGGAGATTCTGTATATCTCTAAGTGTCGGTGGTACTGAACCAGTCAGTTGATTATTGTTCAAATTCATAGCAAATAAACCACTCAAATTTCCGATTGTGCTAGGAATTTTGCCTTTGATTCTACCATTATGTGCATAGAATTGCTGAAGAGAACTTGAAAGATTTCCAATAGAATCCGGAAGAATAGTATTATATTGATTATCATTCAGTGCTAAAGATATCAAGGCATTGCAGTTGGCTAAGGAAGCAAAAGGTATGGATCCACTTAAGTTATTATTTCGGACGCTAAGTTTTTCAAGTTTGTCCAGGTTCCCGAGCTCCCCTGGTATTACCCCTGTCAAGATCGATTTAAAATAAGTTAAAAAAGATATTTCTGAAAAGTTATTTTAGAGTTGATTTAAAATAACTTTTTTCATAATTACTTTTTCTCAACATATCTTGGATATTGAAAGATAAACGAAAATAATTTTAGTTCATAATTACCCACAAGAATAATGGTAAATTAAACGTACCTGTGAGATAGTTGCCGCTAAAGGAGAGTACTCGAAGCATAGTTAAATTACCAATTTCTTTCGGAATGAAACCTAGAACAGGTAATGATAAACCAAATGAATTTTTTGTCAGTATATAACGTTTATGCATTTCAAAATGAAAAAGGAAAACAACAAGATGATCAATCACTCAAATCCTTTTCTTACAAGGCAAAGACAGATTGGTTACTCTACCTCGGAAGTTATTGAAGGCAAGATGTAACGCTTCAAGCATCTTCAAGTTTCCGATTTCTTTTGGTATCACTCCGATCAAGTTGTTGTTGGACAATGCCAGCAATTGAAGGTGCAAACATTGTGATAAACTCAATGGTATTTCGCCGGTGAACGTGTTCTCGTCTAGGTTTAGCCATTGCAGACTTTGTCCAGAACACATGTTATTGGGAAGGTTACCGGAAAAGCTGTTGTTTGCAAGATCAATCCATTGTAATGAGGAAATATTGAACAGCTCAGGTGGCACAAGACCTGTGTAACAGAAAATTATCGACTAAATTGATTGATGATATTAAATTGTTTTCCTTTTTTCTCTGCTGTCCTTAACTATACATAGTGAGGTTAGATATTTATAACATATTCCATCTATTTTAAAATATATATTTTATTTTTAATTTTTTAAAAATATATATAATCTTTCTATATAAAAGTTTTATTTATTCTATTATTTCTAACTTTATCCTTATTTCTAACTTACTATTTAAATACTTTTATTTTTAAAAAATTATTAATTTTTTAACTAACCACTTAAAATATCAACGTTAAATTTAAATTTGATATACTAACTAATTATTTTTAAATAAAATTATTTTAAACATTTATCAAAATTTTGTATAAATTTACCAAAATTTTGATTCCCGTGTAAATGAAAAACAAGTTATATATTTTGAAATCAATAGAGTATATAATATTCATGTATGTGCTAAATTAATTAGTTGGGCTAAATAAAAATATTGGGGCTTGCAATAATGGGAAGTACCTTCTAGTTTGTTATAAGCCAGGTGTATCTCTTGCAGCAGCGTCAAGTTCCCAATATCTTTCGGTATCACTCCGGTAAAACTGTTGTAAGATAGACCCAGCATTTGAAGTCTTGAACATTGAGCCAAACTTGTGGGTATTTCGCCGCTGAAGTTGTTCTGAAACAGGCCAAGCCATCTAAGGCTTTGAAGATGGTGACACATAGAATCTGGAAGAACACCAGAAAGCCCATTAGCAACTAGAGAAATCCTTTCCAGTGAGGAAACATTGAAGATCTCAAACGGCAATGGACCAGAAAGTTTGTTGTTTTCAACAATCAAATCCTTCAGATTACGAAGATTTCCCATCTCTACCGGGATCGTTCCTTCCAGAAAATTGAACGATAACCTCAATACCTCCAGATTTGATAGGTTAGAGATGGAAGATGGGATAAAACCAGTGAAGCTATTGTTTTCGAGTGACAAGAGCTGAAGTCTACTAAGGGAACCCAACCGTGCCGGAATTTCTCCGGTCAAATTGTTCACCTTAAGGTTAAGGACCTTCAATCTGCGCAGATGAGCTAAGTCACGGGGCAGATTTCCCCGGAAATTGTTTCCGCTTAAATCAAGGGAAACTAGGAAGGAGAGATTTCCAATCTGTGGAGGGATGGTTCCAGTAAGAAACAAGTTTGAAACGTTTAAAGCTACTACTCTTTGGTGACGGGAGCCGCAGGTAACTCCCATCCACTCGCAAACAGAAGATGCAACGGACCAGTTTGTCGCCAATGCATGGTTAGGTTCCAAAGTGATGTGTTCTTTAAAGGCACGAAGAGAAGATTGATCAGTGGTGATGGTTGCTGCAGCCATGGCTAAGGAATAAGCTGCCAATAGGCAGTGCATAAGAAAAGCTCTGAAAGGGAAGTGAACGATATGCATTTCAGCAATATTAGAGTATTGCAAGGTACTACGTAAGACTAGTTGGTCTGCTAAATGTGCAAGGAAGTATATATACTAGAGATAATGGTTTCATGAAATTAATTACCCTTCAAAAATTAGACCCGAAGCTCACGTTAATATTATTTTTTATCTAACATTAAATATTTATTTTTATACAAATAGTAAGAAAATCAACGTTGACTTTTGGACGGAAAGAGCAACAATCATTCAAGTGCACAACACGTATACTATTCAAACTATTTCCGGCAGAGTTTGGATTAATTTCAATGCGTTATTGCTCCCATTGATGTTGACTTCTCTGAGGCTACAATAATTATAGCACCAATAATTGAATTCTCTGCTGACATTATATTGATGTTGTTGTCAAGAATGCCAGAATGAAGACTGCCAGCTGGGGAAAAATATCCCAACTTTTCTTTATTGGGATATTTCTACGCTTTGTCGGGTAGTATTAAGTGCTTTCTGTAAAGCACCAATATCGTTCATATTGTACGCCACGGTGCATATGCTTCATGAATATTGTCCTGAGAAAATGCATTTTGATGAGTGTTGAAATGGTGGTTGTTGATTATAATGTATTAAATTATTAATTATAATGTGTTGAAAAAATAAGTTTTAAGTCTAAAGTATAGCGCCATTGGGGATGGTTGGAGCAGCCCTTCGATAACGCCAGCGAGCGAGGGCAGCTAGGAGCCTCCCCCAATGGCACCGGCGGTGGCGCCGTCAGGGGCATTTCACCATTGCCCTGTAACTTTTTTCTTTTTTCTTTTTTTTTTGTGGGAACTTTCTTTTTTTTTCCCCAAAATTTCTTTTTCTTTTTCCTCTTTTCTTGGGAACCAGAAGGGTTCCATTCCATTGCATCACATTTTTTAGCCATTCTTTTTCTTCTTTCACATTTGTAAAGTGTGAATCTCTTAAAATTCTTTAAAATAAAATTAAGTGAAATTATAATTTTTTGATAAAAAATCAATGTTGAAATCTTTTTAGTTAATATATATTATTTATCGTTTATGAAATGAATATACTGAAATATTTTAGAGAACTTAGAATCTTCAAAATAGCCTTAAATTTTAAAATTTTAAAAACATTTTGAATAAATAAAAAGTTTGCGTACCACAATCAAAATGTGTGCTATTGAAATATGGCTTCTGTTTGACTATAACTGTCCGGATTTTCTATTTGGTCTATTTTAAATTAATTATTCTATTTATAAATGGAGAAACTATTTATAATTCCTTTTCCATTTCTACTCCTACTTCAAACCATCTAATTAATTGCATTAACATTCTAAAACTCTAAGTAAACACATGAACCAACAAATATAAATAGCTAAATTATTTATAAATATAAATTAATTACATTCTTTAAGTTAATATATTGCAAAATGGAAAAAGTAGTGAAGGTTGAATCTCCTTTAATCTCTATAGTTAAATTATTTCGAAATATAAAATCAAAAAATTTATTATTTCAAAGATTTCCTTTTTCAAATGTTGCTTTGAACCATGTTTCACCGACTAAATCTTGGGCATCCTTTTTATTATACTTTTGGTCCTTATTCAGTTTTATTATGGACCTTAATTTTTGGCACTTATTCTAACTGATCTTTAGCTGGGCATGACTTTATCTTCATGGATATCCTTTAGGTTTCCAACAATTTAGACAAAGTCAAAGCTCAACTTGCATGTTTTGAAATTTGACAAAGTTTAACGGGCAAGTTGGCTCTTGCAACTGATTCCTACCAAAAAAAAACCAACCCCAATAACTATGGGTTCCTCTATCTCTCATTCTTTATATCATTCATAAAATATTGAAACTTATATCACTTTTTTTATATGTTCTTTTATTTGTTTTTTAAAAATAATAAATATTTAACAGTTTAATAACAATAAAACAAAAAATTGGACACAAGATGAAACAGGGGATCCTGATTTACTCCAACGTGCATGTCAGTTAGTTTCTGTTTTCTCTATTAAAACCGAATATTTCTTTGGTCAAAAAACTACCTGAGTACCTTCAAAATATTTTTCGTTTTAAACGTTAGATCCTCCAGACGTGACCAGATGTGAGTTGCCATAAATTTTTACAAAAACTTTGCTGAGATGCCAGATATTTTTGCTCTCTCTTTCATATTCTACTATAAAATAATAATTTCCCAACAACGTAACTTACATCTAATATACTCTCCTCCAATTGTACACACTGATTTTGCAAATAGATATACCAACTATATCACTACTAGTTTTTAGTAGATCTATCAATTAATTTTCACCCAAAGACCTCTGCAGACTTGGTGGCACAAGTTTGAACAATACTTGTGAACCTTGAAGATATGAAAATTAAAAAGATTGTAGCTTTTGGTTGCTTTCAATATCAGCTCACACTTTGCACATTTGCTCATTGCAACCCTGATGTGTTTCTCTTACTATTTTTAGCTTTATGCACTCATCTCTTGAGAAACTTTGGAGTGCAAAGGGTCATATTTATATGAGACATACAAACCCTATAAGAAGATAAGAGAGAGTACACTCATATGATACTTTGGTAAGTCTTGTTTAAATGGCCAAAGTGCTTTTTTAGAAAAATTAATATTTTTGCAAAGCATAGGTAGATATGTGATTTTCAGTAGTTCTGACATGATATATTCTTTCGTAAAAAAATAAGCTCATTTCTTTTGTCTTAAAAAATGGTTCAAAACAACTTTTTTGTTAATTTTGTCCAAGTTTGAAAAATGTCAGACTAACAGCTTTCAAAAAGTCATTTTGGCAAACTGTAAAGTTGCAGTGAGACAGTGTCAGTTAACTAGTCATTATTATCTGTCAACTTGTCTCGAGATTTTGTAGTCTACTAAAATTAGCTTGACAAAAATGGTTATAACTTGATGGTTTATAAATTAACATGATATGAAAAATAGAGTAGAAATACTTTGTCTTTTTCTTAGAAAATTTTCAAATGCAGTTTTAAATGACACTCTTGAGGCACAATTTTAAAGGCTAAAAGTTTTAGAATTTGACTAAAGCACACATAGAGACTTATTATCTCAAATCATTTCTTAACAAGAATCTAAAATATAAATATGAAAGTATATTGCTTGATTTTTGACCATGTGTGGCTTAATCATGATCACTACTCAAAGTACATATCACTTCAATAAAAAAAATATTAGATTATTTAAAAATATTTTATTAGTTATCAAAATTAGAAAGTTGTATCTTGAGTCAACGAAAACAATGAAAATTGGTTATGAAAATCAGGACTTCATTTTTGTGTGCTTTAGGATTTCTTTATTTGACAATTGACAAAGTTGTAGGAAAGTATTTTTGAAGCCCAAAAATTTGAAGAAGAGCATATATACGGCAGTAGCAATGCCTTTCCGTCTAATTTTGTTCAGATGGTGCATTCACATGGGTCAGGAAACTACACACACAGGAATTGGTATCCATCAAATCGAGCATTTGGTATAACTATTGATCCCTGCCTTCGACAGCATATAGGACTTATAGTAGTATAGTTGTAATTTTAGAAAATTATAATTTTTATTAGTTGACTGATTAAATGTGGGTAATATTGAGAAAATACCATAAATTCTTGTTGATTTCCATAAAGCAGCATTTATTAAGGATATAGAGAGAGAGAGAGAAAAATAAATTCAACGGGAAATGGAAGAAAGTGCAGCATTTATTAAGGATATATATATCCTTAATACTCTCTTCCCTCTCCATACCTTTTTGTCTTTTGACTTTCCCTCCACGGTAGTGAATTGACCTAAGAAGGAGACAGTTGTGTTTAGTCTCTTAGAGAGAGAGAGAGAGAGAGAGAGAGAGAGAGAGAGAATTATGTGCGGGAAAGGTACTCATTCTGTTTACATTTATATACATAAGATATTTTGTTATTTTTTATATAAATAGATAAAGAAAAAAATTAAATGTATTTTTTATTATATTTTTAAGTAATCAAATTTCTGCTCGGTTAACTTAGAAAGAAAATACAGAAATTATATTTTATAAGCAAAAACAATCTTTAAATTTTACCCCATACTAAAATTTTAAAGAGAGTCCAAAAGACTCTATAGTTTGAAAAAAAGACTATAATATTTTGAGAAACAAGACTACCAAAAGGCCCAATATTATACAAGGGAGGGATTGTCATGCATCAATCATTTGATAGCCAACTTCAGAAATTTCAAAGAGTCAAACGTGTATATTCCGAAATTATTGATTAAAACAGATAATCATTGAATTTGTTTGGTTGGGGGTTGCGATGGGGATTACGTAACCCTAATTGTCAACCAATTACAGACGGACCAAGAACATAATAGCCGTAGAACAAATCCAGAAACGGAGCAATAGTAGTTGTGTGTTTGTCTTTTGTTTTGAATCAAGAAATATTCTCTCTATCAACAATTGAATGTCTATGTTATCTTTTAAAATGCGAAGCGTCTATTTACTTAAATAGTTATATATTTTATTTAAATTTTATTAATAACTTTTTAAATTTAAAATAAGTAATCTACATTAACACAATAGTCTCACTATTAACTTCTCGGGCTATTTAAATTTTGTTAATATATAAATTCTATAATTAACCTCTTTAATTAATAAAAATATCATAATAATTTTTTTATAATCAAACAATTCTTTGTAATTTTTTACTAAATCAAATTGAGACATTCAATTGTACAGTAATGGGGTATTATTATTTTTTAAAGATAAATAAATCAATTTCACTTTCTGTTTTGGTTCTCTTCTAAAATTCAGAAACCAATATTCCAAATTGGCTTCTAAAAAAAAATCCAAATTTGGATTCCTACTTCATAATTTTTTCATTTTTTTCTGTTTTTGGATTAGATTTGATTCGAAATTCAATATAAATTTTTTATTTTAAATTTTACATCTATTTTTATTAAAAAAATTATATTTATAAAATTTCAAATATAAACTGCATTAAATCCCGCGCTTCAACTTTCCTCTTATCATTTTCGCCCTCAATTTTAATCCAATCACTTGAATCGATTGATCAAAAAGGAAAAAAAAATCTGGGTAGTTACCTATTTGAAAGCTAAACAATAATCAAAATGCCAAAGCATTCAAACTTGTCTACGTCCAAAAATCTGCAAATTTGGCGCACTTCTGTGGGCCTCAAGAACGCTTCCACGTTGCTCCTATCTAAGCTACAACTCGCGAGACGACACGTGGAATTATTTGGGGGTGCATAAAACGGCTGGCCACGCATCTCCGGTCCAGTTCCTGGGGCGGTGCTTTGCAGCCAAAGACGGGGTTACAAACAGAAAAAGTATAAACAAATCAAGTTTTAGATCAGTTGTAACACCTAAATAATATATTTATTAGATAATTCCGTACGTGACGGGAGTAATTTAATGTAACAAAGGCATTTCTTACGATTCGGAAAAATGGAAAAATAACTAGGAGTATTTATTATTCAGTACAAATAAAAAATTCGATTCAAATCAAATCAAAATTTATAATTAAATTTGATTTTTATTATTTTAATTCGATTCTATTTAACTTGTAAATTTTTTGAAAATTTTAATTTAAATAAAAAATTAAATTGAAAATTTGAATGTTTTTAAAAAATAATTAAAGAACGTATTTAAGTAATTCGTTTAATAAATTTTTCAAAAAATATTCATCAACGTATTACGAAAATATATTTATTCACTTAATAAAGATAACCCATTCTTATATCAACGCATTCAAGAGAAATCTCTAACGAACAGCATATCAATGATTAGGTTTTTCTCCATTCCTCTCTTTCCAGTCTCCACTCTTCCTTTTCTCTGTCCTCTACTTTCCAGTCTCCACCTCCAATCCACTAGCCACAAGCCCTTAACTCTCCAGCTTTCCTCGTCTCCTTCACTCTCAGGTTCTCTAGAATCTAGCCTTCTACGATTGTTGATCTGCATTCGGTCCTCTCACCGCTGTTGCTCAGCTCCTAACTCATGCTGTTGTTCAGCTCTTCCCTCACAGCCGACGCCACTGCCTGCTTCTGAGTCACCACCGCTACTCATCTCTGGCCTCATCTAGTGCACTGATTAAGGTAACATTAGTGATTGCAGTCATGAAAGTCTCATTTTTGTGGCCTCTGCTTCTGGCTTTATATTTGCTGTTGTCGTGTTCTATACTTCTATACTTCGATTTACCTGTTTTGAAGAGTGTTGCAATTTTTTATTTGGTGTAAATTTATTGCTACTGTAATTTGAGCTTGCTATTGTAAATTACTTGTTCTAAAAAGTGTTATTGCTACTGTAATTTTATGTATCTTATTGCAACTATAATTTGTAGGAATTTGATTTCTTGCATTCCAATTGCAAAGTTATTATAGCTTTCCTTTTCTTTATTTGCTTGTTCATTATATTTGTTTACTACAAGAATATAGCATGTGCAAAGAAGAATGAAATAGACTATGGTCTAGTATAATATATTGATCGTGTCTTCCATTAGAAATGCTTTAACAGTTCATGCAAAGTACTTAAGCTAACGCCTTTAGTTTTCGATGGGATAATTCAAACTCTTGTCAGCTTGTCTATGAACCATCATTTTGATGGGATAATTTCTGGATGTGTCATTTTGGATATTACATTAATTCATCATTTTTCTTGTTAATACCTTTGAACGTGTGATTCTCTTTTTGATGAATTAAACAACTATTTTTTCTCTTGATAGGATTTTGGATAAACAGATAGTTCACTATTGTCTATTGAGAATGAACCACGAAGCACTGAACCATCTGATATGAGCTTGCTACCAAGTTGGGAAGGATTGAGTGATTGCAATGCCACGCAAAAACAGCCAGGGCAAAGAAAACTGATGGCCCCTCGATCTGTAGTTTTGTCACATTTCACAAAGTTCACAACTGAAAAAGGAGAGAAGAGAGCACGTCACAACTATTGCAATACCTCCTATGCTGCCCATTGTTCTACAAATGGCACAACGACATTGAAAAACCACATGAAATGTTGCATGAAGAATCCTTACAACAATGAGACATATCAATCACAGGTAAAGCAACAACCACACACTTATGCTCATGATGAGATAGAGGGTAAGACTGGTTCTATAATTACTTGGAGATTTAATTAAGAGGAAACATGTGCATCTATGATAATTGTGGATGAAAAACCATTTAGTTTTGTTAAAAAATAGGGATTTCGCCACTTCATGTTTGTTGCATGCCCTACTTTTCAAATTCCTTCTCGTGCCATTTTTACTAGAGATTGTTATGAATTATTTTTGAAAGAAAAATTAAAATTGAGGGAATTTTTTAGTCGTAAGACTAAAAGAGTTAGTCTTACTTCCGATTCTTTGACATCTGAATGAAGAATTAACTACATGTGTCTTACTGCTCATTTTATTGATGATGATTGGCTATTGCAAAAGAAAGTTTTAAATTTTTACCCAATAGATAGTCGTAAAGGTGAAGCCATAGCTAACGGAGTTGAAATTTCTTGCTTGATTGGGAAATTGATAAAATATTTATAATTACTATTGGCAATGCAAGTTCAAATGATGTTGCGGTTAGTTATTTGAAGAAAATGTTGTCTAATTGGGGTACTTATTTGATTAGGGGTAAGCATCTTCATGTACGATGCATTGCTCATATTATAAATCTTGTTGTAGTTGATGGTTTGAAAGAAATTTCTCCCTCTATTGATCGTGTTCGGGCTACAATTAGATACATTAGACAATCGCCAGGTAGATTGAAAAAGTTTAAAGAATGTGTTGAAATGGAGAAATTGGAGGGTAAAAGGTTATTGTGCTTAGATGTTTGCATTGGGTGGAATTCAACTTATTTGATGCTAGACACTGCTTTGACTCTTTGCATTGTGTGGAATTCAACTTATTTGATGCTAGACACTGCTTTGACTCTTATGAAAGCTTTCGAAAGACTTGAAGAAACAAATTTACATTTTAGTTTGATTTGATACATGAAGATGGTAGTGGGCTGCCTAGTGAGGAGGATTGGAGTAATGTCTCACGATTTGTGAATTTCTTGTCACATTTTTATGAACTCACATTGTAGGTTTCAAGCTCATTATATGTAATTTCTAATCAAGTTCTTCATAAACTTAGTGATGTGGTGAAACTGTTGAGAGCGTGGCAAGATAGTGATGATTTTTATTGAGTGAAATGGGAATGAGAATGAAAATTAAGTATTACAAGTATTGCGGTAATAATGAAAAGATGAACTTCATTATTTTTTATGCAGTCATTTTTTATCCACGGTTCAAATTACATTATGTGGAGTGGGTGATTAGTAGAATGTATCCAAAAAATACTGATATTGTGAAGAAGGTAAAGAAAGGATGTATGCATTATTTGAGGAATATAAGAAGTTAAATGCAAGTCAAGTACCCGATGCACCACCATTGTATTCACCTTCAAGTACATCTTCTAGTTCAATTTCAAGTAAGCATAATAAAGATTCCAGTGGACCACTATTGAAGATGAGAAATTTAGATGTGGACACTGGACGTGAGTATGATATTTTCATCAACATGGTTGGAGGTGTTGACTAAAAAACTAAATTGGATAAGTACATTGGAGAAGAAAGGGAAAGGGATGTAGATGGATTTGACATTTTAAAGTGGTGGAAGTTGAATAACCCAAGAATTCCTATAATTTCTCAGATGGCTAGAGATATTTCTGTTGTTCATGTTTCCACAGTTGCTTCCGAATCAGCTTTTACTGTTGGAGGTTATGTTCTTGACACATTTAGGAGTTCTTTAACTCCTAGGATGATGCAATGTCTCCTGTGTACCAAAGATTGGATGAGAAATGAAGCCTATCATGTTACTATTGAAGAAAATATTGATACTCTTGAAAAAATAGATTTTGGTAATTTTCTTTATGTCTAGTACTTCTTTGTTTAATTTATTTTTGTATATATTATCTTATATTCTTTTTTTTTTGTTCCAAAATTGACTTCTTCTTTGCTTAATTTCTCAAAATTTACAAATTTTGCTAATGAATCAACCATTTTGGCTTTGAAGATTAAACTTATATGGTAAATGGCTTTTTATGGAAGGGGGACTGAAGTTTGTTAGCGTTTTCTTGTGATGTATTTCATCTATAAATTGATATATCATGAGCTACTATCTAATTCATATCCTTTTACATCTACGAAGGAATTTAATGCTGATTGGCAAAGAGCTGCCGAAAATGTACATTGGAGAAAAATGTAAGAATGGGGTTTGCTAAACAGTGGTCATGTTTTCTCATGAATACTTGTCTTTGTTTCAAGTCTATAAATGACTATTTACTATTTCGATTCTAGAGTGGGGAAAATTAATCATGAACTACCAATTATGTACTTGTTTTTTGTTTATTGTCTTTCAAGAACCATATCTTGGGTTATGTTCATAAGCAAAGTCTTGTGACTTTAAATTTGTTGGTCCTAAAATTTCTATATGTTCTTTGTAACTCTGTTTTGACCATAAATCTTGTCTTGACACAGTTTACTTGATTTTTGGTAAAACTTCTGGAACCCAGCATGAGAAATTATTTAGCAGCAGGAATATTTGATGAATTGATCTGCTAGTCGTAGTCAATTAGTATTTTGTGTGCTCTGGTAGTGAACAGCTATGTTCAGGTTAGGAAAAACCGGCCAGATCAGTATGTTTGTAAGTTGCATGCACAATATCTAATTATATCTACTTGTCTTAAAATGGGATTTGTCCTTTGTTTTCTTGTGGCATGTATATATTATTACATTTTTGGGAAGGGAGGACGGCACTAGCACTATGTGGCATGTATATGACACGACCTGGTATTGTCCTTTGTTTTCTGCCCCTAGTTATATTTCAGTTTCTCAAAGATACCTGCTGGGTATAGTTTATTAAATTTGGAAGAATTTGACCAATAGATTGTTTATTCCTCAAAATATTTCTTGTCCTTGGTGGCCATTCTTTTCTTGAAGGGAAGGGGATGGGATATGAAGTAAAAGATGGCAGCTTTCAATTTTCGGTTTTTAGTATCCTTAATCAAAAAATAATTAAAAAAATGCCAACGTTTTCACTTATAAGTTCCCTTCTGTGTATGTATGCTCACTGTGTTTTCAGAATTGAAATTATTGGTTCATATTGTTCTCTTCCTTGTTCTCTTAACAGCATCCATTGGATAGAGAATAAACTAAAAATAATATGTTGCTTTCTGTTATGGGTTTCTATAAGTACTGACTGCAGCATTGTATACGAATGTACTAAACTCTCTTTGCTTTGATTACCAGAAAAGAGTGCAGATTGCAAAGCAAAATTTTGCTCCAGAGAGCTTCCAGTTCTAGATGTTGATTTTGCTTCTTTACTAGAAAGTAGAAACAATGCAAGTTCATTGTATAAGGATTGGATATTATGCTCATTCTAGTTTCTACTTTGAATACTTTCTATTTACCATCAAAGACGTTTTTTCTTTTAGCTTTACTTCTGATGAATTGCCTCTTTTTTTTTAATTCGATTTTGGATCCAAACTGAACAAAACCGAAATAATTATTTCGATTCAATTTGGTTCCAAAAAATTTTGCCAAACTAAATCAAACATTGAATTATCGCACCAAACACCGAATTGTAACCTAAATGAATACCACTAATGAAGAGTGAATCACCCAAATTCCATATGCAATTTAAAACATTTTTTATAAGCAAAACCATCATATTACTGTTTTGCCCCTTTATAACAAATATAATCCATTCTCTCTTATCCCTACTCTCTCTCAATTTTTGTAAATTCTCTTATTCAAAATATTAAATTAGAAATAGTTTTGAAGGGTTTCCTGAACAAATCTTAGGTCTTTAGTTAGATTATTTTCTACATTTTCATTCTGCAATAATTTTGTAATAAATTTATAAATACAATTAGTTAGAAAATACTTACATTCATAATTCAAATAATGGACTAAATGCAACTTACATTCTTAAACTTATAACTAGAAAAAATAAAAAATAAAATTTATAAAAAAATGGACTAAATAGAGCTCTATTAGATAAACTACAATTGGAGCTTCACCAAGCCTTGGCGAAATACCCTTTGGAGCTTCTCTAGAGTTTGCGTACGTTGGCCAAAATAATTTAAATATTAAAAAAACTTTTTAAAATTATGAATTACTTCCTTGCGCTAATCCGTTGCTAATTAGTGAAGGATAAATAATTAAAATATTGAAAACAATTTATTTTAAATTATGAATTATTTCTGTGGCTAATCCGTTGCTAATTAAAGATAGATTAGTGACGAAAAAATAATTTAAATATTAAAAATAACTTTTTAAAATTATGAAATATTTCCGTCGCTAATCTGTTGCTAATTAGCGACGGATTAGAGACGTAAAAATAATTTAAATATTAAGAATTTTTTTAAATTATGAATTATTTTCATGGATAATCCATTGCTAATTAGTGACGGAAAAATAATTTAAATATTAATAAATATTTTTTAAATTATGAATTATTTCCATGGCTAATCCGTTGCTAATTTGCGATGGAAAAATAATTTAAATATCAATAATTTTTTTAAAATTATAAATTATTTCCGTGGCTAATCCGTTGCTAATTAGCAATAGAAAAATAATTTAAATATTAAGAATTTTTGAAAATTATGAATTATTTCCATGCGCTAATCCGTTGCTAATTACTGATGAAAAATAATTTAAATATTAAAAATAATTTTTTAAATTATAAATTACTTTCATCGCTAATTAGCGACGGATTAGCGATGGAAAAATAATTCAAATATAAAAATTAAAATTTTTAATTATCAAATTTTTTTCGTAGCAAATCCGTCACTAATTAGCGATGGATTTGCTAAGGAATATTATTTTCTAAATTAAGATATTTTTTATTTTTATTTAGTTTAGTAATATTAATTTTCTACTTAGCATGAAAAATATGAGTAGAAGTAAAATAAATTATATTGAATAATATATATCAATTACTAAGTAGTATTATTCATACCTAACATACATGTAATAAAACATGAATTTCTAGTCCTATAGTGTATTAATAACACATACATATAAGATAATATTTATAAGTATAACATACATGTGTAGCATATATATGCAAAAATAAACACAGATATAATCAGTAGAAGAAATGATAATTAATATGTATTTAGATACTTTAGACTATAATTTAATATCAATTCAAAAAAATAGTGCTTAATAAATTAAGATTTAAGATAAGTAAAGTTAGATTAAATTAGTATTTAAGAAGACTTTTTCTATTTTTACTAATAAGGTCGTTGCTATTTTTTATTTTTATTTTTAGTGAGAGATTAAAAAATTTTGTTGTTAATATTTAAAAATACTATTCCGTCGCGAATCAGCGAAGAATTTGCGACAAAAAATATTAAGAATTAAAAAATCATTTTAAATATTTAAAAACACTATTTCGTCGCTAATCCATTGCTAATTAGTGACAGATTTGCGACAGAAAAAATTAAGAATTTAAAAAGCCATTTTAAATATTTAAAACACTATTCCGTTGCTAATCCATCCTTAATTAGCGACGGATAGGAACAAAAAAATAAAAAAATTATATTAATTTATAAATTAGATGTAATAATAAATATATTTATATTATAATATATTATTTAATAATATAATAATATATAATATATTATTATTAATATAATACTCTATGATAATAAAAATATTATATGATGAAATAAAACACAAGAAGTGAATTGGCCCAGTGGAAGAAGATATCATCCTACTACGAGAGATCCAGGGTTCCAATCCCTCTTCAAGCAAAACAAAGCAAGAGAATTAAATTTGGATTGGGCTAACCCGATCCATTGGAGACGAATCGGGCTAACCCGATCCACTGGTGCCCAATCTGGTTGGGTTAGCCCAATTCAAATTATTTTTAATATTTAATTTTAAAAATTTTAAATAAAAAAGTTAATATTTTTTATATTATTTGTTTTTGAATTAAAAATTTACTTTTGGGAAAAATCAAAAAATTTTTAAATAAAAAATTTAATATTTTTTATATTATTTGTTTTTGAATTAAAAATTTACTTTTGGGCGAAATCGGGTCGGGTTAGCCTGATCCACATTATTTTTAAATTTTTATTTTAAAATTTTTAAATAATAATTTATATTTTCTTTTATTATTTATTTTAAAATTATAATTTATTTTCGTCGCAAATCCGTCACTAATTATAATTCTAAAAATAGTTTTTAAAATTAAATTTAATAGAATTAATAGTAATTTTTTATTTTTAAAATTTAAATATATTAGTATCCGTCACTAATTAGCGATGGAATAATGATGTCGTCACAATTAGCGACCCTCTATTTAGCGAGGGAATTTTCCATCGCTAATCAGTCGCAAATTGTGATCAGCGACGGATTTGTCCGTCGCTAATCCTGTGTTTACTTGTAGTGCAAATGCAATGTTCAAGAGAAATTTTTTTTGGTTAATTCTTAAATACGTATGTTAAGAATAGTAAGAGAGATAATGTGTGCTTTATGTGTCTTTTGCCAATCAATATTTTCTTCTAAAATATATATTGTTTTTAAAAATGTACATTTGGTAGTTTCTTCAGAATTTTGCAACACAAAAAGTATTTTCGTAATTATTTCATGAAAGAAAATCAATTGTTTGCTTAGTTTTAATCACTATTTGCATTCCATTTGGCAAACTTACTTTTCTAGAAAAAAGATCAAGTTTGATGCATACTTTCCATATAATGGAAAGACATGTTGAACCTATTATCACAAAAACTGTCTATTGAAAACAATTAACGTGATAACTTTTTGAAGCTATTCTTGTGTTGCAATGATAATCTTGGCTATTTGTGTCTGTGGATCCTCCAAAAATAATGAAAAGTTGCATATTGAGTTCAACAATGCTCTTATAAGATATTCAAGCTAATATTACTCTAAGTTAGCTCAATCTGAAAAAAATAGCTTGATACTTAGTTTGGACTTTAACTTTTATTTTACCAGCAAGCTAATAGCACTTCAACCTTTGTAGTTTTAATTTTGCTTTAAATAGGTCAATTTTTTATAAAGTCCAATTCACTCCCCTCTTAGACATTGTTCGGGACCTACATATCTTCGTTTTAAATGGATATCATATCGAGACATTTGAAGAAAGCGGTAGAGAATTCTTATATATTACTGCTTTGTATCAGGAAGAAACATGTAGTAGAAAAATTACCATCCTTTTCTTCTGGCTTATATTATGCTAAAATTAGTGCAATTGAAATGCATCATTTATTAAATGAAAAGTTGACCAATTCGATAATTTTATTATTTGGCATGAATTATTAGGTCATCCTGGATCTATAATGATGCCAAAAATTATTGAGAATGTGCATGATCATTCATTGAAAGAGGAAAAGGTCTTGAATTCTCATATTGCTACTTCTATTTTACTACGTTGTGTTATGTGTGACTATTTAGAGTTTTTAGTTTTGATGTGTTGATATTGATGGTTAGGACTGGATTTTTATTAAGAGTTTTTAATTTTAGTTGATTGATATCAATGTATTGGATTGAATTAATCATGGGTTCTTCATGATTGATGATTTGAGATTGGATGATTTTTAAAAATTTACAACGGGTCAATAAAAAATTAAAATTTTTATTTTAATTTTGGCATTAAAAAGAAACCTATTTGAAACAAAAAATTGGTTTCTAAATAAAATAGTTTATGAAAATTTTTAATTTCAAATTCGAAAATATTAGCAAAACAGATTTGAAACCACACATTGGTTTCTAAAAAAATTTACAAATTTTAAATTTAAAACTAGTTTCAAAATGGGTTTCTAAATTTTAAATAGTTTTTTTACAAACATCGGTTACTAAATTACAATTCGTAAAAAAATTAAATTTTGAAATCGATTTCTGAATTATTGGATGTAAAAAATTCTAAATTTTTGTAATCGATTTCAAAATAAAAAATTTGAAATTTCAATTTTTAACATCAGTTTCAAACTAAAAAATGGAAAAAAAATTTAAAATTTTCAAAATCAATTTCTAAATTAAAATTTTAAATTAATTTTTGAAATTTTTATTTTTTATTTCGACTTCAAATTAGGCTCTAAAATTAAAATTTTAATTTTTTTAGTATCGATTTCGAATCGGTTTGTAATGAAATTATTTTAAAGTCAGTTCTCGAGTCAATTTTGAAACTTATTTTAGTTTTAAAATTGTGGTTTCAAATTTCGAACTAAATTTTATCAGTTTGAAAATCAGACTGAGACCACCAATATTGAGCTTGATTGAGTTGGTTTTAAATCGGTTTCAAACCTCGATTTTGATTGCAATTTGGCAGTTTCAAATCGGCTATTTTCTTATAGTGTTACCTCTATTATCTTAAAGAATATACGAGATTATGGGAGGTAAGTTATGTAAGTTATAGAAGAAAATACTAATGACTTATGATGAGAAAAATTACTTCTTATTCTATAAATAGGAGTTTGTAAGTGTATGAATGAATTGTGAAAAACTCTCAATAAAATTCTAAATTTTATATTTCTTGAGTTCTCTTTTTCTCTCTTTGTAATAATTTAAAGTCTTATTCATTCTTATTTTATAGTTAATTTTATGTTTATTGCAACCAAAATTTTACAACAAATTTATTCTTCTTAATGTATTTTAGGACCAGTTATGAAGCAACAATGATTCCTGAGTCCATGAAATGTGGGTGGTCGCGTGATGAGATGATGATAAAAAACTGAATCTACTTACACATTTAGTCATGCAAGACAGACAATGTCTGTTTGTCTTTGGGCCACGCTCTTCCAGCCGAGGTAAGCTGCCGGCGTAGGCCCAGCGGGGGACCTAGGCCGGGTTGGATTGGGGGTAGGACTGTTGTTAAAATGGACAATAAATTAATTTCTTTTTTAAAAATAATTACAAACAATTCAAGTTGAACACCATCCAAATCTTCACTTTTTCAGTTCTAATGCCTGTATAAATTTTAAATTTACAAAAAAATAATTTGAAAACCCTTGATTTTGAGAGGGGGTTGTGGGGTGGGTAGAACGAAAATATATATATTTTTAAAAATATAGTATAGATGTTACAATTTGAGGTTTAAACAATTAATACCCTTTATAATGGTATAGATAGTTTTCTTTTTTATATTATATAGTTACAGATATAAATTATCGATATAACACGGAGAGGAGACATACTAAAACGTCCAAAGCCATATCCTATTCAACCCGAAATTCTCCTGTCAAAGGAAAGAGAATTAAAGTTGAAAAAGGAGATCCTAACTCTACCATACAGTTTCTTAACTATTTATACCCTTTACCTCCATCTCAGAGAACTATCCCATCCATGGCTTTTCCAACTCTCTTGGACGACGAAGTCTCTTACCCCAGAGATACTTCAGTTTCGATTCCAGACAGCCCAACAGATCCTCTTCTCCACAAGGCAGCTAATAGCCGTGGACCACGGAAGAGTAAAACAATATGTTCTTGTTTTGGACTTATCGGCTTTGTTCTGTTTGCCCTACTGATCTTCAATGTATATGTTTCTTGGCACCGAGATGATCCCAAGGTCCGAGTTGAATCTTACGTGGTGGAGGTATCCAAGTCCAGCAACGAAGCGAATTGGTCCACAACGATTTTACTAATGAACCCTAATAAACGGGCTGCACTTGTGTATGACGAAGTTAATGTATCGTTAACCATTCATCGCGGCGAGGGCGACCTAGTTTATCCATCCTTCGATGCTGTTGGATCCTTTTGTCAAGAACCCCGACAGGAAACAATGGTGATAGTGAAGCACAGAACTTTGTGGCCAGATCTGGATAAGGATAGTAATCAATTACCGGTGAGTTTCAAGTTGAACTGTCGGTTTAAGGTGAGGTTTCGGTTTCAGTTTTCTGTACCGGAGGAACAAGATTTCAGGGGTGTTCTTTCAAGAAACTCCAAGGTTCCATTTCTCCAAATTATGAAGGAATAATTATTGCAGGGCAAGCTAAGTTTCTTTTTCTTTTCCCCTTTTGATATATATAAAATAGAGCTAGATTAATTTGTAGAACAGCTCAAATCATATCTTTTTTCTCTCTTACACTGCGGAATTATGGCTCTCGTTCCTGTTCCAACAGTAATAGTTTCATAATTCATTAGCTATTCTTTAACTACATACAGAGTACTTGTATTAAAAGTTGAAAATAAAATCTCTCTTTTTTTGTCAAGTTTCAAAGTTAAAAAAAAAGAAAAAGAAAATAACCACAGAAAAATTTTATATTGAGAAAGAATATAAATGCAACATAATTTTCAACTCAGGCAAAAGTGAACAACAAAAGGAGCTAGTGAAGTAAGGATTTAAATTTTAAGGTATTTTTGGAAACCAATTGGAGCGAAATAGCACTATATTTGTGTGTGCCAATAACACAAGCTTTGGTCGAGTTAGACTCCGTTGGCGCAACTCGAGTCAAATATGGATTAGTCTGGTCAATGAGTGGGGTCTGAGCGAAAAAAGAGAACACAAACTTAAACATTGGGGGAAGGAAACAAAGGGAAAAAAGGAAGAGGATATTCATTGAGGGATAATGTTCAATATTCTATTGAGGGAAGAAGAAATTCAGTAAGCATTCACTAGATTGATATGTTCCTTGATAAATATTTTTATTTCGAACAAAAAGATTGGTAAAAGAGATGAAGAGAAAAAGGAAAAAGGATATTCTATGAAGGGTAAATCCTTTTTTTTTTGTTTGATCAACAAAGAAATTCAATGTTTGTGTCCATTAATTTAGTGCCACTTGAAAAGACCAAAACATTCTACACATGAGAAACTAAAAGTAGTGACCCTTTTTATTTATACACTAAAATCACTTCTTCAATATACCCATAAAACATAGGATAGCAGCTTCTTCAATACACTAAAATCACTTCTTCAATATACCCTTTTTATTTGAACACAAACTTGTACACCTTCAACAATAACACATATAATTGATAAGAACACATTGTGGATTGCAAATAACTTCATCCGTCTCGTAGAGCTCCCCATCGTCGCACTGTCCTGCTGAGGGTTCAAATGCGAAAGGCTTAATGGTGAAGAGATCATAGCCGAGTGACTTTCTCGTAGTGATTTTTTGCATTTGGCTAAAAGTAGAACCTGTAATTCCAAAATTTAGGTCTGTTGGGCTGTTACATGAGTCTACTGGTGAGGACAACAAAGATGCCTTGCACATCTTGAACTCATCTAAAGTTAGCTGTTTCGCTTTCTCGAACAAGAAGGTACCGTCCTTGTCTGTCTTTGCTTTTTGCTTCAGAGGATTTTGTTCATTTTTGCAGCTTACCTCTACAAAAGCACCTATAGAATTTTAACAGAAATGGTTTTAAGTGACTATCGATGTCCCAAAGATTTTAATTGAAAAGGAAAATAGTATAGTTCTGTGCTGATTTATTCTCTTTCATAAACACAGTTTCACCACTTTTTAGGATAGTGATTTTCTCACTCGTTTCTAGTTTCTTGCCCTTGATTAATTTGTAAGCCAAAAGATTAAGAACCTCGTACTAATGAAACTTGTTTATCCCACAAATTAATTTCTGTAGACTAATTTAATGTCCTTAATTTAGCCTAAATGTTCTAGTTTGTTATAGGACCTACTAATAAAACTAATTCTTCATCCGTTTCATTTTATTTGATAGTGTTTAATTAGGTATAAAATTTTATATAAAAGTTTGAATTGTATTATAAATATAATGTGGTATAATAAAAAGTAAAAAACACATGAGTTAACATGTGTTTTATGTCAAATTTAGAAATATAAAAGTAATTTATGATGAAGATAATAATTGATTAATAGTACGTTATATATTACAATATTTTTTTTATGAAAAGTAACATTTGAGACATTCCAATATAGTTAAAATATTATTAGAAATGAGACGGAAAGACTAGTAAAATAAGAATAGAATAGATTAGCAAAACCACATGAGACTCCCTCTGGCTTGAAACATAAGAGCTTTCTGGCCTTTGCGGATAGATTAAAGGTAGAAAGAAATTTTAAAAAATAATTATATCCTTAAACAATTTAATGTAATTCCTCTAAGATGAAAGTGAATGTGAGAATTATATTTGTAGGTGAGATTAACTTTTAAAAAAATCATTAAAATTGATGAAAGGCCAAAAAATTTTAAGAAGGAAAAAACGGCCAAAAGGACAGAAGAAGCATTAGTTAACACACTTGGAAAAGTTCTCATCATCTATATCGAACCTTAGATTATATGAAAGACAGATAAATGAAAAGAGTGACCAAATATTTGAGCAAACCTTCAAGAGCGGTTGCTCCCTCAATTGTGTCATTCCCTCTGTACTTGCAGGCTTTGCAATAGACAGAACCTTTGACAACCACAGCCTTTGCAACAACTACTGTTGAGCTCTGCAGTTGAGCCAAGAGCTCCAACACCACAAATAGTTTAAAGACAAGAAAAGCCATAATGCTTAGACAGGTTGTTGTGATCTCTGAGAGTTCTGTAGGGTGAAATTTATAGTATTTATTAGAAGCGGCAGAATCAAAATTTTCTGCCACAAAAAAATAGGTAATGACAGCAATATGGCATTATGTTGCCAACATTCATCTGTGAGGCCGTTTGTTATTTTTGATTTGTTATAGATTTTGCTGATCACGTAATTAGAGTCTGGATCCGCTGTCCCATTCTATATCACATCTCTGTCCATTACTATTAAATTGCCACTTGTCAATTCTATCTTTTTAAAACATATAGGATTTATAGAAAAAGAAAGAATTCAAGGAGAAAAAGTAATATATGTTATAATATTTTATCAATTAGACAAAGTATTGGATAAACGATCTTATGCTATACAATTAAAGAAGCACTTTATCACACAGTTAAAATTTCTAATATAGAAGCTGTTTAAAAAAAAATCTAGAATAGAAAATTAATTTTCTAGTATAAATAATAATCATTGTTTCTATCTTAATAAATTAATAAAATACTCAACATAAAATTGCACAATTTTAAATAACCAATAAACAAAGAATTTTAAAAATAAAAAATAAAAAAGATGTGGGCTAGCCCCTCAGTTAGCCCGCTTAGGCCCGCGTACCCCTCATAGGCTAAATATTTCACATTTTAACAAACTTGAATATACTAATTTCAAGGCTGTTCATATATGTAAGTTGAGTTTGATGTTATATAATTTAAAAATAAATGAGTAAAATTCTTTTTTTTTAGCTTTTAGTTAGGTAAATAATACAGAGGAAAGATAGATGGTCTAAGGAAAATGGTGCTAATTAAACCCACCCAAATTCTCTTTTAATTATAATTTTTATTAAATTTGATTTACGTTGTTTCCCTTTTCATTTCCAGTCCAAAATTCAAAAGACAAACAATGGAATCCATTTTCTATATTTCCTTCGTTAACCAAACAATGGAAGGATTTTATTCCCCAATGATTTCTTTAAACTTTCCCTCCTTTTCCTTTTCTCACTAAAATCCATGAAGCGAACACGGCCTAAACAAATAATATCTTCAATCAAGAGGAGAAGCTTCTTATTTTTCAATAAAAAAATCAGACGTTTTACTGCATGAATTCGTTTCCCTTTTTCAGAAAATTCAACAGTCCATACACTGGAAAATTGTTAGTGAAAGAAAAGAAAAACTACTCCTTTTCCTTCTTGTTTTCCTGTTCCATCTTTTCACTTAAATCCTAGAGCCAAACTGGGCCTTGAGAGCTGTTATTTTTACTGTGTGATTATGACTGTCAATCGGGTTCATTGAACTGGACTTTGTCAAGTTTAAATTCGGCCCGATTGATAGCGGGCTGAAAAAATATGAGCCTAGGCCGGCCTTAATCTGGTTTTTTTATTTGTTTATATAAAAAATAATATTTTTTAATAATATAATAATGTTATTATTATATAAAATATATATACATATAAAAATAATATATAAATATATATATTTTACGAGTCGGATTGAAATCGAGCTGAACTTATCTCAGCCCGAGCTCAACCTAAAAAATTATTCGAGTTGAAGAGCCCGCAATTAAGACGGGTCTAACGGGCCGGGCTCAGGTCAGCCCGGCCCAATTGACCGTCCTAGTGCTGATATCCAGATTCTGGCATAGTAAAGAGTTTTCAGAGTTCTGTTGTAGCCAATTAAGAATTGGTGGCCTAATCTGAAACCAAAGGTATTAAATCGAGTGACAGAGAAGTTTTGTTTGTCAATATCATCTCCTTACGGTCTTGTCCTTTTCCTTTTTCCTTTGAAGTTCCTCCTTTTTTAAATATAAGGCATATTAGCCCTTTTTACATACATGAAAAAAATAAAAATATTTTTTATATTATATTCTTAACTAATTTTATTAATATAATAAAGAATGAGATAATAATATTTATGATGAGAGTAGTTTTAAAAAAATAATTCTTAAAATTCATAAAAAAAATTTTAAAAAATTATTTATTTGTATCAAAATATGTCGCTATGAATTCCAAATTGATATTTCATTTTTACTTAAAACACAGGTTTCAAAACATGTTTCTTTGTTAAAACCTACCTACTATTTTTCTATTTAAGTTTCTCATAAATTTAGCGTAAACATATGCTTTTACTTGTCTTGATCTTTCTAGAAAAGCCAAAAAAATGTTGGAACTTGAGAATCCAAGAATCATGTCTAATGCATGAAACCGACTCTAGGCATCTAATATAGAAAGTAGTCGCACTGAAAGCTCATGGTTTACTTTTAATTAATGTCTTCCAGCGGTATTTTTGTCCTTGCAAAATTTTTTCAATATTACCTGTTTAATTTAGTGAAAGAATCATGAAATATATTGATTATCTACTATCTTTATTGGCCATTTCTAAAACACTCTTCTACCTGATTTTCTTTTTATTCAAAAATAGTAGTTTTGAGGACTCACTATTTTCTTCAGCAGTAAAATTGAACAAGCGCTTTCGTTCAGTATTATGAAACACTTTTTATTAATTGAGAAATTTTGAATTCAACTCATATTAATTATTTTGATGTAAGTATTGATAAAAAAAGAATAAAATCATCGGCGTGTTCCATTTTCTCTCTCAGGTATTACTTGTACATAGCTGTAAAGTAGTAGTACTATTTAGCCGCAATATTAAATTGTATTTTATACTACCTTGTACTTGCATATGCATTTATCTACTTATTATTAAATGGCTTGTGAAGGATTAGAATTGATTTTGTTTTGTCTTCATCTGAAAATCAAATTCAACCGTTGGATGTTAAAAAGAATAGTTGAGATTGAACAATTGGAATTACTGTACAATTTCTAATTGATTTTGCTTTGTCTTTTTGTGCTGTGCAAATTCGGTCGTTGGATCATCAGATTGATGGCTGAGATTGCTCAATGGATGACGCGTGCAGATTTGGATTTTGAATTGTGGTTTGTCTATATGTGAGGCAAAATTCGACTGTTGGATCATCACATCAACGGCTTAGCTTTATCATTTATCACAATTGATGCGTGAATGAATAGTGACGACTCGAATTCGCTGCGCAGTATGCTAATGCGCTTGTGCTTTTAAAATGGCATAAGAAAACAACGCATTTCACCTAAGCGTTGCTTACTGATTTCTGAGTTTTTTACGTATACAGTAGATAGTAGATAAGGGAAGGAAACAAAGATAACACATATGCAATGCAATAAGAAAATTGGAGAAATAATAAATTCTAACCCCTGCTGATTTTTTTTATATATAGTAGATAGTAGATAGGGGAAGGAAACAAAGATAACACATGCAATGCAATAAGAAAATTGGAGAAATAATAAATTCTAACCTCTGCATACATTAAATAAATGAGGAAAAGAAAAAAATTTGTGACAAAGTACATAGTTCCCAGATAAGAAATAGAAATAAAAGATACACAATGCAATAGGAAAATTGGAAAATAAATTATAAGTTATGCATGTATTTTTCAATATGAATACACAATCAACTACGCTTATGCAGTATTTTCATCAGACAAAAGAATAGTTTTTATGCAGCTACATTATTAGATTATCTATTAGCTATAGATCTACATTATTCTAGATTATTCATGAATATGTAACATGCTGACTTATTATACTTATTATTCATTAATAATACCAATTAAAAAATAAATAGGACACTTGTATAGCCTATGATTGTATGTTCAAATAAAACAAAGTAGGACACTTGTAACCTTTATATAAACTTTAGCATAAAAGTAGGACACTTGGCTAGCTTCTTGAAGCATCCAAATATAAGTGCTTTTTACTTATCAATACTTGTAGTAAGATGGTTATGAATACTCAGCTATTTTGCACTGTGAGAAGCACTAACGAGAACAGGTAGAAGAAGTCTTCATTTTTTTATGTTGCATTTACATCCATGCGTTTTAATGCATGATTGCTGAATGTGTTTTTGCTCTAGGTGTTAATGGTATAAGAGCTTCTTCAACAATCAGAAACTTCAGTCCACTTCTACTTTGGTAATACATTTTTTGCCTTGTTTCTTTCTTGGTGTCTTTTAGTGCATGTAAGTTTTTAAGTTTCTGCTGCTTATCTCATGTGCCAAATATTTTGCTACTACATTTATGAATTCTTTGTTATTGTGCTATCAGAGTTATTCTTACTATTCTTCATGATGATTCTGCTGCATGATTTGTCTATATTTTTTATCAGTTATTTTTAGTATGACATTTTTCTTAGCTAATTTAGTATTTAGATTACTACAACCACCATATACAGTCAACAAAAAACGATGTATTACTATCCATATCATACTAAACTTAATAAAAAATCAAAAATCATAAGTAGATTATTTCTATAGCCATTTTACTTCTTAAATCTCAAAATCAGAAAACAGTAGATTACAGAAATGGGAAAAATGCAACGAATAGCACAATTGAGAAATCTCAGAAAAAAAAGATCTCGAAGGGAAGTTGAAATAATCATATCAAGTGATGACGAAGCTATCAGATTGCCAGAGGAGAAGGAAGTACATGCAACGTTGATTGATGTTAGAGAAGATGATATGCAGTACAACATTAGCTAATAAGTCAAACAGCATGCTGCATAAGATGCGTTGCTTACAACACCTAAAAATTTATTTTTACAGCTACTACAGAGGCATCACATTCTTGTGCAAAGCATACATATGAAAAAATTCAGACAGTTCCATCAGAGAGAAAGCTACCTGTATTGTCCGATGTATACAATGTCAACATAGTTAGTGAATTTGAAGCCAATCCAGAGAAGCTTCAACAAGTTTCCTGCGGTGTAATCAATAAAAATGAAGTCATATGTCAATCAGAAGATGACCTGCACCAAGTTGAACAAGTTATCTCCAGTGTTTTGAATCGAAATGAACTCATATGTAAGCAGAAAAAAATGCATTTAGATCTTTTTAATTCTTACTAAACAAACAACATGTAAAAAAATTAATCATCATGTATCAATCTTGTGTAGATACAGATAATCCTGATCAGATGCATTCTCCAAGCAAACAACCAGCAGATACAACAACTGCCAATGATTTACAGTCTATAGAGATAGTCAATGACTGTCAAAGAGATCCTACAGAATTGCATAATGTTGCTTGCAGTTTAATACAAGACAGTCATACTACTAATAAGCATCAAGGTAGTCATTCTATTTGATTCCTACTATGATTACATTTCTAACATGCACCTATTTCATTTTCTATGTTATGCTAATTTACAATGTAATAAAATATTTTTTCTTTGATATTGTAGATGCATTGTATGATGATGCTACACAAGAAGCAGTAAA
The DNA here is from genome assembly GCA_030512225.1 of Rauvolfia tetraphylla. Taxonomy (NCBI): domain Eukaryota; kingdom Viridiplantae; phylum Streptophyta; class Magnoliopsida; order Gentianales; family Apocynaceae; genus Rauvolfia; species Rauvolfia tetraphylla. Next base: position 3,818,391 of record JAJQKT010000053.1, read on the forward strand.
TCTTTCAACACTTGAAACCTGTGAATATTGTTCTGCAAAAAAATTTCAATCAGAATCCAAAGGCTTTTGCTGTTCAGCAGGGGAGGTTTACATAGTATCTCATGCAATGCCAAAAGAGTTATCAAACTTGTTTCTAAGCAGTGATGAGGAAGCTGTAGAATTTAGAAGACATGTTCGTACATACAACAACAGTTTTGCATTCACAACATTTGGTGCAAGATATGATACCAAAATGACTAGAAACATCAAGGGAGTTTACACATTCAAGATTCAAGGACAAGTATATCACTTTCTGCAATCACTGACTGCAAACAATCAACAACCGAATGGACTTCAATTATACTTATATGACACTGAGATTGAAGCTGATAAAAGATGCAAGATTAGTCCACAACTCAGTAACAAGCTCACAAAGTTATTGATGAGTTTTTTGAGTAGAAATCCATACACCAATTTCTTCAAAAGTTTGAGAGAGTTACCAAGTTTTGAGGATTGTGTAATTGTGCTCAACAAAACTCCTTCTCTTGATCAACGTGTATATAATATGCCATCGACATCTCAGGTAGCAGCTATAATAATGCAACCAGATGCTGAAAATATAGACACAAATTGTCACATTCAAGTGTATACAGATGCAAGATCAGTTCATCAAATTCAACATACTTTCGCATGTTATGATCCTCTTCAATATCCATTAATATTTCCATATGGTCAGAGTGGTTGGCATTACAACATTGAAAGGCTATCGCCACAAAAGGGAAGAGAAGAATATATTGCCAATTTTTTTTTCAAATTCTGCTTTACTGAATGCATCAACAGCAGAACAGATATTAAAAGATGAAAGAAAAGGTGAGTAGGGTGAGTAGTTTTCATTAAGTATAAACTTATTGAATCTTATGCTACACAATATGTTTTCAATTGTAGAAAAGTAATACTTAACTATATGCTGATCATGTTTCCTTCTGCTTTCACAGCTTTTGAACTGGGAAGAAAAAAGAGAAACAAAATTAGCTGCCGAGAATACTATTGTTTCAAAATGCAAATGAGGTCAAATGATAAATCCATGCTGTTGCAAACTGGAAGACTTTTTCAGCAATTTGTAGTTGACATGTACATCAAGATTGAAACTCAAAGATTGGATTTCCATCGAAAAAAAACAAGAAGAAATCAGAAGAGAATTGTTTCAGGGATTGATAGATTCTGTTGCTACTGGTGAAACAAAAGGATCAAATACTTACATAATTCAGTAATTTTTGCTTGTTGAGCCTTCCACTTCAGCTTTTTGTTGAGAAGTTGCAATCACTTTTCTTGCCATTGAATTCTTCCCAAATATTTGTACATTGAATGTCTCCTCATCTTCGTAATCAAAGCGAAGAAGCTCTCCCTTCACAATTCTATTTTGTCTCATGAATTCCTCTAGACTATTTTCCATGAAATACTTGCTATTCATTCTTTTAATGTGCACGGTCCAACTTTCTCCATTTTCATTCCTTAGCTGCATGACGTTCGGTATACTGCCTCCTTTACGTTCAACATGTAACACTGGAATTTCCTATTTGTTTTGTCATAATAAATTCTATCAAAATTTCACATTATAATTAAGTAATTACATAATGTACAAATAGAAAAAAATAAGATTTCTATTCTTACCAATGTAGTTAAATGATGATCATACTCAATCAGCCTCACAAAACCTCGTGGATTATTCATCTTCTGTATACAATTTTTAATCAATCTATAAATAATTGAAATGTAATATCAAATAATTCAAACAACTATAATAATCATAATGTATAAAAATCAGAGAAAACCTTCGAGTAAACATAAAAATACAAACAAAAAATGTATATGCGAGAGTCTATCACAAATCCAATAGAATAGAAAAAACACAACATAAACAGACAATGAAAAATCAATAGAAATATGTTTACATTATTTTTTGGTGATTTGAGATTTAACTTATCTAAGTCACTAGAAGAAAGAAAGTCTTCTTTAGATTGTATACGAACTGAAAACCTCAGACCTTGATAAGATTATTAGTAAACTTTACTAATAAAATATACATAACAGTAAAATTAAGTAGTAAATTAAGTAGTAACCTTTACTGTGATATCAAACACTGGTGATTCACTTAGAAAAAGACTTTGGGAGGAGTGTTGGTCTGCCATTTTGTTTATTGAAGCTTCAATTAAAAAACACGCAAGGACACAATAGCGCATGAAGAGTGCAGTCAACAAAGTTGGAACAATTTCGAGATAAAAAATGCAAGCTGGACTGACATAAATTTTTGACGATAGAAAACAACAAACAATTCATGATTACTTCACGCTGAGATTGGTTACACTTAATTTGGATTTTGCAAACAATTCGTTGAAATCTTCTTTTAGAATTCAAGCTTTTGGACTCTGATGATGTTATTTTGCGGGAGTTGAAATTTTAATTAATTAAGTGGTGTTAACATGGCAACTATTTCTCCATCTCCAAATTCTCTGAGAACCCTGCGGTTCAGAGGCCTTTCTCCCTCCACCCGACTCGACCCCCTCCTACAACTTCTTACCGCCACAAACCCTCCTCGCTTACGAGCTAAATGCAAGCCCACATATTGAAACACCTCCTCAGACTCATTTGTGACATCATCACCTCCACAACAATCATCTCTTTCACCGAGATCCCCCTATGCCATCTTCGGGTCCCCCAGAAAGATAATTTAAACCCAGAAAGATAACAAAAAACATGCTACAAACAGAAAAACAAAAATCATTCTTCTCACTAAAAATACGTAATTGTCAACAAAAACGCAGAACCACAGCATTGGATAAAATTGGCGAAATAAAAAAATGTCAATCCAAGCTTTCATCACAATGGAGAACCACAAAAAAAGATCCCGTAAACAGCAGAAAAAATTAAAACATATTTTGCAGATTTAATATTTTTAAACTCACCTTCAATGATCTGAGCCGAATCCTTCTTCCTTCTCTCTTTTAGCACTTCGTTTCACAGCACAGACAAAAAGCCAACGCTTCTTTCCATTACTCATCCAAACTTTTCTCTGCTTTTTTATTCCACCACTCAATACTCATTCCCATGTAAGATTGCATCTGTATCGTCGAAGTTATCACAACCAAAGGCTGAGATTCAACCAAATCTCACCCAAAAAAACAAATGGCCACGTTAAAAGACTTCGTCAACATTTCTAATCATTTATTTTGTCTTCTTATGAGAATGAAATTCCACCGTTCGATGATGAAATGAAGCAATCTGAACCATTGATTTTTGACAATTTGCAATCGTTTTCCTTTATCAATTTGATTTAAGAATTTGGAATATTTTCATTGACCATCTTGCATTGTTTTTTTTTTTAATTTGTTGTATTCCAACTATATCATTATTATGCTCACACACATTTTTTGTACTAATGATTCTACATTATGCATGAATATTTATGATTTGCTTATTAAAATTTTTAACAATATATAATAAAATATATATATTAAATAGCTTTTAAAATATATACTAAAAGAAGATATGAAAAGTCAAAATAATTATTATAAAAAAATTTTAATTTATATATAATAAAATTAAATATATAACTTGATAATTAAATATATAATATGTATTATAGATATAATATATAATATATAATATATAATATCTATATATAATAAAATTAAATATATAATATCACCCAAAAAAATACCCCGCGCATTGCGCGGGCATTTTAACTAGTACAACCTTATTCTACTTATATCTAAATGGCTTGCGAACGATATTGATTGATTTTTAAAAATATTTTTCTTAGGGTGAAAATTAAACCCTTAGATTATGAATGAAGGGTTGAGATTTGAGTGATTCTGCTTATATCTAAATGGCTTATGGAGGATGTTAATTGATTTTACTTTGTTTTTCTCTTGGGGTGAAAACTTAACCTTGAATTGTGGATGAAGGGTTGAGAATTGATTGGAGAATTTCAATTTGGCTTTATCTTTTTTTGGGGTAAAAATTGAATCTTAGATTGTGGATGAAGGATTGAGATTTGATTGGAGAATGTGGCTACTATTTCTAATTTGGCTTTGGCTTTTTTTTAGGGTGAAAATGAGACGCTTACATTGTGAAATGAAGGGTTGGGATTTGATTGTAATTTGTAATAATTTGGCCTTGCCCTTCTTGAAGCCTTTTAACGCACTACGGAAATAGGAGTTTCCTTTTGAAGAATTTGTGCAGTTTACTTGAATGCATTAAGGTCAAATGTTGAAGAATTTGTGGAGTTCCCTTGAACCCATTACAGTCAAATGTGGAATTTGTTTGTTTTTGGCTTTTTGTGTGGCTAGAATTTTATTTTTTTGATGAATCTCAACCTTTGGTTGTGGGAAAAATTGGACTGTGTAGATTTGCCATAGATGTCATGCGCAATATAGTAACGCGGTTGTAGGAATCTATTTGCAATTTTCTCTGGTCTATTTGTGCGCTGTAATTTAATGAATTTTTAAAAATAAAATCGTTTCAATAATAATTACTTTGAGACCATGATAAAATTAGTACTGTCAAACGGTCCGGTCCGGTCCGGCCCGCGCTGGCTGGCCGTGAAAAAGGGCCAAAACGAGCCGGCCCGTTTGGCCTGCGGGCTGGGAACCCCCAGTCCGCAGCCCGTGACAGCTAGCCCGCGGGCTAAACGGGCCGACTCACGGGCTAATCAAAACGACGTCATTTTGAGGAAAAAATATTAAACCGATGTCGTTTTGAAAAAAATATATTTTTTAATTTTTTTAAAAACTCAAAACGACGTCGTTTTTTAGTAAAAAAATTTTAAAAAGAAAAAAAGAAAAAACGGGCTGTCCCGCGGGCTAAACAGACCGGGCCAAAAAAGCCCGCGATTAAACGGGCCTAAGTATACCTAACCCAAATCCGTCAAAACGGGCCAGCCCGCAGGCTGAAGCCCGTTTTGACAGCACTAGATAAAATTAATAAATAAATATTTTACTTTTAAAAATATGTATCTGTATAAATAAATTAAAATAAAATATGTAATAAAAATTTTGAAATAAATATTATTATAACAACTAATTTAACTGTTTATATAACATATGTTAAGTAAACAACGCATCGTAAAAAATTTTGTGATAATTTTTTTGACTTTTCATGCTCTTAATTTCAAAATATGTGATCTATTTTATTTACTTGCGTTCTATTTTTTGATATATATTTTAAAAAATATTTAATTTATATGTAACTCTACAATAGTTGTTGAAGATTTTTTTCAGTACAACATATTAAAACAATTGCATTATTATAATTATTTTAATTTTTTGTGCATTTCATTTCAAAATATATGATATATTTTTTATATCTGTGTCAATATTTTTATTATATATTTCAAAAGAAATTCAATGTACATATAATTATGTAATTGTTCTATGTATAAAATTAATTGTTATGCGCTATGTCTATTATGATCTTAATAAATTTTATGAAAAAGTTTATTTATGTGTGTTGTGTAAAAATAATAGTTTACTATATGTAATTTAAATTTAATATTAAATATTTGTGTTAGAAATAGTTTGTTAAAAATTTGATAAATTTTAAAATTCAATAACAATTTCTGTGAGACCTTGATAAAATTAATAATAAAATAAAAAATAAATATTTTATTTTTAAAAATACCTATAGGTACAAATAAATTAGAGTAAAAGGTATAACACATATTTTAAAATGAGTATTATTATAATAATATATTTAATTGTTTTCTAGCCTATGTGATCTATTTTTAACCTGTATGTCATATTTTACTCTCTCTCTCTCTCTCTCTCTATATATATATATATATATATATATATATATATTAAAACTATTTAATTTATGTGTAATTCTGTAATAGTTGTAGAAGATTTTTCGGGTATAATGCATTGCAAGAATTAAATTGTTATAATTATTTTAACTTTTCATGCATTTGACTTCAAAATATATGATCTATTTTTTTATGCGCGATTCAACATTTACCTATATATTTTTAAAAAATTTAATTTACATATAATTTTACAATAATTCTATGTATAAGATTAATTATTATGCACGATACGTATTATGATTTTTATAAATTTTATGAAAATTTTTAGTTATGTATATTGTGTAATAATAATAAGTCACTATATCAAATAATTGTTGAAAATTGTTTTCCAGCATAACATAACATATTGCAAGAATTGCATTGTTCAAAAATACCAAATTATCATAAATCTAAATGCCATGCATAAAAAATTTTAAAAATATGTCACGAGCAAAATTTACAGGGCAAGTTTCCTGCGCATTGTGCCGGCGACCTTACTAGTTTATTACTATTCGCTATAATGGAATGAATGAGATTAACTTAATTTCGTAACATACTCAATTTTACTTGTGCATTTTTTTGTTTAAATATTCTAATATACTCTATTTGATTATAAAGGACTCATTTTCAATTAATAACTCCTTAAAAAAATAGGCGGTATGCCAATTTTTGTTTCATATTGTTAATGAAGATCTTTTGTGACTTAAAAAAGAAAGGAAGCATTTTGCACCAAAAAGAAGGAAGGAAGAAAAATGAAGCTGGAACATTTTTAAAGTCTTGAAAAAAGGCCTTGAGTTTAATTCTATCTCCAAGAAAGAATGACTACTCAAACTTTAATGTGATTAATTGTTGTAAGTGCCTTGAAGGGGAAGGACTATCCAAGCCTTGTTATATTAAAAAAATCTTACAAATGATTAATTGTTATATTAAAAAGTCAATGTAAGATTTCAACATACGCTCTCACGCTTACGACTGGACATCTAAATAATTAATTGTTATATTTAAAAATTAATATAATATCTCAATACACTCCTCATACCTACTTATTAAATTGAAACATCAGAACCACAAAGAAGTGGAACAAACCGTGACTTCAATGGGTAAACGTGTATCAATGCAATGCTGATAATAGAGACGGATGCACGTTGAAAAACAGGCTAAATTCACCCTAAAAAATCGTATCTCAAAAAGAAAAAGGCTGTTTAAAATTTATAAATAATTAATTATTATATTAAATAGTTAATATTAAATCTCAACAATGCAATCAACATCAAGTTGCTTCAAGCTGGCCTCACATTCTGCCCGCACATATGCTGGATCTCCACGTACTGTCCATCCACAAATCTTATCCCAAATTTTGTTGCCAGCTGGACTTTCTCTCTTAATCTACCCTTCAAGGCCTGCAACCGTTGTTCCATAATATTAACCATGCAGGATATACATTTTAACATGCTGAACATAAGTTAATGAACAATCCTTGGTTCGCAAATTTGAAAAGGGAATCCCTCTTTGGCAGATCCTAGAATACTTTTTCATTATATAGATTAGCAGTGGTTTACCGACCGAGTTAGTATAAGTAAATTTTAATTTAGAAATTATATATCCATTGCTAATGCCATACGAATTACATAGGGTTTACGACAGTTTATTTTTAAAATAATAATAAATTTATTTTATTTAGAAAATAAAATTTTCATCGCTAATTCCTCACTAATTAACAAGGGATTGGCGGCCACCTCTTACCATTGGTCAACTTATGGTTTCGGTAACTTTTTGCTTGCTATTCTGTCGCTAATCTTTTATTTTTTATTATATATATATTAAGACAGTAAAATCTATCATTTGTAAATCATAATAAGTTTTTACTAAATCTAATATTATTTTATGAAATAACGTGCTGTACAGTATCTTATCCTGCCATGAAGCTAAAAGAGGCCAACAGTTCTTTTCTAACTTTTTTTTTTTGGTTCGATGGTTTTAGAGAGCCAACAAGTACTTATGCTAGGTGCTAGCAAATCTGGAGATATTTTTGCTTTCCTTATAGTACAAGAATTAGAAAATACTAGGGTTCAAGCCTATAAAAGCCCTCAGCAACTGATAATCTTCACTTCTTACAGTGACAAAAATTCCATCCAAACATTGCAGTTGGATTTACACTATGCAAAAGAGGGATTAATCTATCTTTGTAAGTGCAAAAGTTACTAAAGAACGGTCCTATAGTTGAATTCAAATATCATGGAGAATGGTAAGTTTCCTCTACTAAATACTGCCTACGGTCAGGGCCCTGTGCAATATGGTTTCTTTGATCAAGGAGAAAGCTACATATCCTTGGAAGATTTAGAATGGGAAGATTCTTGGGAGGATCTAATTGCTTCATAGGAAGATATGGGAACGAACGAAGATGAGATGACGGAAGATTCTTGGGAGGGTACGGCTTCCGAAAACCTAATCCCAGACATGCAGGTTCTTTAATCACGAACATGCAGGTTCTTTAATGGGGCAGATGAATCCCTATGTCTCATTGCTAGAAGAAGTTGAAGAAGCGTAAATGGAGGATAAGGTTTTGAAGCATGTAGAAACCAGAATTTTTGACGTTGATTCTTTGAAAGAATTAGAAGAAGCCAATATGTGAGTCATCTGCCAACTTGATTATGAAGAAACCGAAACCACTGGACGACCGCGATGTGGACATGAATACCATCTGGAGTGCATCAAGAAGTGGCATTCGATGAAGCAAGTCTGCTCTCTTTGCACTTTTTAGGAGTAGGGAAGTTAGAATAGGCCAGCAATTTGTAATTTAAAATTTTGTATATATCTTTTTTTTTAATTTTTCAGTAATAAGTGTTACACTATTAATATAAATTATATATAACTATTAAGTACAATATAATGCATTATAATTCGCAAGATAAACACAATAAAGGCTAGCGTCTCTTTCAGACCCCAGACACAAACAGTACAAGAAGTCTGTTACCTTTATTAGTACAACAAAGAGAACTATATTGTATATAGTAAAGCACTGATCAGCAGTTCCTTTATTATGGTTTTATCACAATAAGCTGATCTTTATTAGTACAATCCTCGGCTCACAGTACAACCCTCTGCTTACTATCTCCTATCGCACAGTAGAATCTACGAAAATCCTTAGTATTAATACTACATTCAGATGCAGAAAGCAGAGACAGAAGGGTGGAACTAATTCCACGAGACATGGTCGAGTGTTATATACCCTTCCAGGTTGACAGAGGGGGAGTTTCAGAATCTTGCCAGGTGCTGGCACCAGCCATATATCTATCTCCCTTGACCGCAACTGCTGAAGCAATGGATTCAAGCTCAGCCTTCTCTTCTGCTGATAGTTTCACAGACAGAGCTTCGATATTCTGCTTAAGGTTTTCGATCTTGGTAGTGCCAGGTATGGGGCAAACATCATTTCCCTGATGATGGACCCAGGCCAACGCCAGCTGCGACGAGGTACATCCCTTCTTTGAAGCCATGTCATTGACACGCTCATACAGGGTTTTGTTGCTCTCCAAATTCTCAGGCTTGAATCTTGGAAAATACTGCAAGATGGAACATGAAATGTTCAGAAACCAACTTTGCAATGCCAAATATAAGAAAGCGCTTTGCAACACTCTGTTTGCCAAGTATTTTGGAAAGAAGAAAGGAAATACATTTCTTGATGCAAATTCCATTAAAATTTCAAAATTAGAAAAAATTACTGGAGTGAAAATAGTCATCCTATGGCAAAAAGGATAAATACTGTACCTTAAACTGCTGTTTAGTCTCTTTAAAAGGTTTGACAACAAAGGTTGCAGAACGTTTTAGCGGATTCGTCCGTCGCTAATGCCGCAGTTTCTTATAGTGTAGATCCTAAGTTTGCAGCAACACACACACATAAACACGTTGTATTTATATAGGGATAGAATTATGTATATAGAGAGCTCTTTGTTCAATACGTAATTTGAAAGAAATTCGAGTACTAGGGGGTTTACATTCTTATGCACTTCGTAATAGTCTCTTTTCCTAGTTTTGCTTGGAAAGAGATTTGAGTATCATCAAATTTTGGTCCTAAGTACTCAAATCAAATTAATATAACAATTTACTGTTTTGGCTGGCATTGCTGCAAACATATTCAATGCAATTGGAGATTGGAGAACTGTACAAATATGTAGACTTGGGAAATATTATCCAACTTAACTTCAGATTTCCTACTGTCGCCAGATGATAATATTACCCAAGAGGCCCATATTTCAGAATTAGCTCTCTTCATTTAAGCCCTTGGCTTTACTGGGCAAAGCAACAGATGCAACCCTCGGGTGAACGTCTGTTGGTTTCTAGAGTCATGCCCACCAGAATGAGACAACTACTACAATTTCCCTCTAATAACACAATCTGGTGCTATAAACCCTTATTTCGTATTTAAAATTTTCTTCTTCTGAGACACAGGGAACATTGCCACCAGGAAATAGCACACCACGTCTCAGATCTAGGGATGTATTTTCTAGAAACCCACTGTTTTCTTTAAAGAATGGACTCAATGTGGGAACTTTTAGGTTGGCCCATAACCACCTATATATGTTTCTTCACATGAAGAAGCAGAAACTTGGGAGATCAGATCATATTAAATAGACATAATAACGTTAAATGAATCTCTTGTCCCTTTAAATTGGCAAGGCATGTATAGTTTGAAATACAGTCTGAACTGACGCTTTCACTTACTCTGGGCCTCTTTTAGATATACAACTCTATAAACTTGATACAGCACGAAGGAACTTTAAGCATGAATATAATTTAACAGAGAAGATAATTAGTGTGTATTCAATAGTGAATGCCAATATGGACGAACCTTTCGGGAGTCACCTTCAGCCAAATTCTCGACCAGCTTTGGACCGGATGAGAAGAATCCACGTCCCAATGGACTGTATGCTACAATACCAATGCCCAGTTCTCTGATATATTACTTAGAAACAATTAGAATCATCATATATTCTTTGACTTGCAAAAGATAATAGTAAAGTTGAATAAACACAAACCTGCAAGTGGGAATTATCTCCTTTTCTACATCTCTGGACCACAAGGACCATTCCAGCTGTATAGCAGTTATAGGATGAACAGCATGTGCTCTTCTAATTGTCGAAGCTGAGGCCTCCGACAAACCTATGTACTTTATTTTCCCCTCTTCAACCAGTTTCTTGAGTTCTCCCATCTGGTAATTGGAGATTTTCAAAAGAACAAGAGAAAAGGCAAATTTACAAAACTCATTAACACAAAGAACAGAATAAAAACCCCATGCATATTAAAACAGTATACAGAATATATGTTACAAAGTGGGAGAAGTATCAGATAACTATAGTGCAACTAATCACTCATGCATCCTATCTTCAGTCTCCACTAACTAGTCTATTGCACTATCTACTGCTTTATAACATTTAATGTCAGTGGATGAATCTATCAAACGTTTTAGTGTTTATTATTTTCAATTGCATGGCTTCAAGCGTGTCCACAACATAATGTCTTATCTTCAACCTGATTCCAGTCTGTAACAATGTATTTGAGTTATCTCACATCTGATTGCCTTAATATATTCTGTTCCAGATTGGAGTTCTCTATTCCCTCAATCTCATTCAATAAGACACTAGGGCCTTTTTTCTGGTCAAAAGATCTGATTTTTAAAAATATTTTATATTGTTTTAAACAAATTTAATCAAGACATAGAGACATTATGTTTTCAGCATTTTCTTCCTAATAGTAAAGAAGCTAGTTAAATATTTTTGTTGATTAAAGAAGAAAACAAGATAGAGTAAAGATTGACATGAGAATCTATTATCACAAAAAAAGCCAAAATCTCAATGGTATGTGGACTAACCAAGAAATCACACTGATTTTTTTTTTCTCCTTGAAGTATTATTGCTGTACTCTAAGACATGAAATAACTGAAATTTTTGGCACTGGTAACAGAAAATTCCACCATGCACCAGAACTGCTATCAGCCCATAATGTGTTATGCCATTGAAGATAATGACTATGGCATCAGATTTCAGATCACATAGCAGTCAACTAAAATAAAATCCAGTCTTCTCTCATCCAAAAGGACCAGAAAGAGCTAAGCATATGCAATAAGAAAGAATCCACTAAATGCATGTTTGGTTTTGAGAAAGGGCATTTAGTAAATTTGTGTGAAATGGCAAATGGAGCTGGTATTTCGGGGAGGAGGGAGTAGTAAACAAGGTCACGAATGGACATTTTAGAAGCACAATCAAAATTTTGATTGATCCAATGAGTAAGCTGACCTCAAACACTGCAAAGTGACTGAACAGATTGCAAGAATATCTTGGTTAATGGAAATGGAGATGTCTTTTGACAACATACTCAAATCTTCAGATTTGTTTAATAATGCATGTTGTGACTTCATTGCCTAAGAATGTGTTATCCTAAAAATCTGGTTCCAGTTCCATTTTGGTTGAGAAGGATTGACTGAGAACATACCCGTTCTCCAAATACATAAGGAAACACTTCTAAACTAAAACCACATTTCTCATATTCATTCTGTTAATTCTAGTAGCATCGAAACAACCAGGGTTGTGACTATCTAATGAGATAATAAAACAAGCAGTACCACAACAACTTCTTACTATTACTATCTTCTTTACACATTCCACTATTAACCAAACACATGACAAATATGCACTTTATATTTGAATATTCGAGACAAGCTCATCAGTACAGCATTCTCAAAATGCTTTTTTTGAACTTCAAGCTGATTTTGGAAAGGCTCAAGCTCAGCTTATTTATCTACAAGCTGAACTCAAAGTCAACCCAAGCTTCCTCAACGCAAAGCTTGAGCCAAAATCGAATACTCGACTGATAAGTGCTAGGTTCTCTTGAAGTGCTAGTCTCGAATCCATAAAGTCCTGGACCCAGCAGTTACTAAGCATAAAAAGTTCATACGATCAGTTGAATTTCGCTTTTAAGATATCTACACCAAATGGGAGATTGACTGTAGAAATTTGCATGGGAAAGGAACACTGTAATGACTCAGAGAATGCAGTAACAATAGTAATCCTAAAGAAAACTGTCTTTAACATTGTTACCCTTCCACTTGCAAAACATTTGAGCATCTATTGCAGGAAGTCAGTTATCCTCTGTTTTACCATCAAATGTACTCTAGTTTCATGTAATAACAACAACTTGCAGGTAAAGCTCAAATATCCAAGTTTTTAAAGATTATCCTTGTTGGAAATTTAACATCCACCAAGTTTCTGTGCAAAAATTGTACAAGCTCAAAAGATAAAACCATTGTTCTTCAGTCCCAGCAGCAGACTCCAAATTACTGTGTCAATAATGGAATTTTTCCTTATTCACTCTGTCAACTTTCCAACTATTAACATCTATGCATTAACTAATTTACAAACATTGGACCTATTTCTTTATTTACTCTGTCAACTTTCCAACTATTAACATCTAGGCATTAACTAATTTATAAACATTTGACCTAAGTTCATGTCATGCAGAAATGCTAGCTCAGCCATATAAAAAGAAGTCAACTAATATAATTCCTCTAATAAAAAATGAGATGAATATTCTCAAGTTTCGACAAAGTGACAAAATAGGTTTTTGCACATACAGTTTCTTTTCTTAGTATCTTTAACAATGGAACCCATTATACTTATAAAGGGAGGGGGGGACAAAATATATTTTCTTCAATAATCCCAAAAGCATAGAATGATCCAACTGAGATAAGCGGAAAGTGTTCCGAAGATTAGGCAACAATCTTTTAAAATACGAATCTAACATTTTGGAAGAAAGCATGCAAACAATTAATTATACAATGAAATGCTAAATCCAAGCAGTGAGAACACAATTTTTCTAAGAACAAAATTCAATTGCACAGCATGACAATGTTGATTCTTTCAGGATGACTTCAGGGATGAGCTATGTTTCTGCAATTTGAAAGTTGAATATGGATGAACTTCTTGTACAAGGGAAAATAAGATGCAGTCAGTATCCAGCCAATCATTGTTTCAAAGGCAGAAGTGATGATGCAGGTAGGTTTACAGGCTTTAAACAAGTTGCTGTTACAGAAGTGTAAATGCTGGAGAAGAATTACATTTTTGGATTGATATATTTTGTATAAACTTTTTCTTTTAGCCTTGGATCTTAATATCAGTGTCATGTGATAAAAGTTCCGGATAAGCAGCGCCTATCAATCAGCCTGCTTTAAAGGAAAGGGAACAGACAGTGAAAGGAGGTACGGAATATAAGCTTTTAAAGAAAAAATGTTAATTTCCTACTTACCTCATGCATCACAATTCACAACTTGTCCAAGTCCTAAGTTTGATAGTGGAAAAGTGTGCTGCTTGAGAATGATGTCTAACCAATTTACTAATGAATACCACCTTTTAAACAAAAGGGGAATGTAGTTTGCTATTTAGTAAACCTTAAAGTGAAACATCAGAACCACAAAGAAGTGGAACAAACCGTGACTTCAATGGGTAAACGTGTATCAATGCGATGCTGATAATAGAGATCGATGCAATCAACATCAAGTCGCTTCAAGCTGGCCTCACATGATGCCCGCACATGTGCTGGATCTCCACGTACTTCCTGCTGTCCATCCACAAATCTTATCCCAAATTTGGTTGCCAGCTGGACTTTCTCTCTTAATCCACCCTTCAAAGCCTGCATCCGTTGTTCCATAATATTAACCATGCAGGATATACATTTTAACATGCTTCTGTACAGAAACTAATGAACAATCCTTATTTTGCAAATTTGAAAAGGGAATCCTTCTTTGGCAGATCCTACAATACTTTTTCATTACATAGTTTCGGGCTATATGTAGTATCTCACATACTTTCCTGTCCACTAAGATTAATTCACACCTGTCACCTAGGAGTGAATTTCTTCTTCTTCCTTTTAGTTCTACAAAATTCCAAGCATTGGCAAATGATACTGTTATGTGTTGCGTATGTTCAGTCATAAACATCTGAATGTAGAAATGTTCTTAAAGCAAGTAAGGTATATTGACATATATAAACATGAAAGTATAAATGTGCAGATGGAGATAGCTGTATATAATCTTTTTAGATAACAGGTATTCATCTAGGTCTATATTTTAAAATGTTTTGCTAAGATCCGGAGCAAAGACTTTTTCGGAAATATTAAAATTCAGTAAAGGTATCACTATCAAGGGTTACATTATCATATGCCTGAATAGAAGACTAGCTATAGATCATCTTTGCACTAAAACAAAGATTTATTTCAGGTCCACCTCTCAAAAGGTTTTAAGAAGATCTAGGATGAAGAATATTTTAAGAAATATTAAGATTTGGTAGTAGTACCATTAGCAAGAATTCAAAGTTAAGAATAGCAAAAACGAATCCAATCAGGGGGCACCAAATAATAGAATTTTAACTAGTAATTATGGAGAAGTTGAAGATGACTCCTTTCTGTAGCTAGAACTACTTTGCCTTGACTCCTTTTCCTTTTCAAACCTGGTTCTTGAATTTGCTGAAATCCATGTTATTTAGTACCAACAGGTTTCAGCCAATATTTATCAAATCAATAAGCAAATAATTCCAAATTGTCTAAAACCTATTAAATTTCCAAAGAGCAGGAAATTAACGGAAGCCTCAAGTATGTCAAACAAACCCAAATTTACAACTAATAGTTTCTTCAAGCACTAGATATAACATACTTGGCTATATTGGCATTCGAATAGACTTGATCAAAGTTCAAAACATCGATTCTTTTGAATACTCTCTATACGGGTAAGGATCCACTTCATTTCTCATAATTCACAATAAAGAAATTCCTAATTCTTGCAGTAAAAAGTCAATAAAATTTCCCCAATTCATTGCTTCACTTGCATCAACAACAACACATACAATAATTCACGTCAGTCAAAACACCAAGTACAATCTCTCAGACAAAAATTTCACGAGCATATTACTAAATTACCTGGATATGATGACAGTGATTCCACAAAGCAAATTAGTACAATCAGAGAATGCAGAAGAAAAAAACAAAATACCTCGCCAAGAAGTACTTCATTGGTATAGGGGCCATAAAAATCAGAGGTATCAAGATGGGTGATTCCTCTTTCAACAGCGTAGTGGATGAGCTCAATCATATCGGCTTTCGGCTTTGGGGGACCGTAGAAGGCTGACATCCCCATGCAACCCAATCCCTGAGCTGAAACCTCGAGGCCCTCCGAGCCCAACTTGATTCTTGGCACTTCCACTTTTTCTGCCGCCATTTCGGACACCCCGAACCAAGCAGAATACAGAGATGTAGACTGAAGAAAAAAGGAGGAGGAAAGAGAGGTGTGAGACGAGGTAGGTGAAGAGGTCGTTGCTTTTTCGTGCTTTGGCGGTCGACCACAGGGGCGGCCATTTCATGCTTGTCTGTTTTGTTACGGGATTTCGTTCCTTGACTTCGCCTCGCAGCACACTTGATCTTTCGAGAAGGATGTCACTTCAGAGGTATTCGGAGAGACGTATTTCAGAGTTTCCTGATTCAGTCCCACCACATTTTCTAAAAAGGATAGCTACCACAACACTAATTCAAACCACGTTTTTCAGAGTTTCCTGATTCAGTCCCATCGCATTTTCTAAAAAGGATAGCTACCACAAGACTAATTTATATCTGTAGCAAGTAAAGAGAGGTTAGTCAATCTACTAATATTTAATTTGAGGAAGGTTAATTTTGTTTTTGTTTGATTTCTTTATGTGGGTTTTTTATCTCCATGTCTGCCTCATGAATTACAAGTATTCCAATGCTTTATATACACAATGGAAATAGAAAATATTTGTCATTATAAAGGAGTTATGTGGTAATAAGTTGTTTAGCTTTAGCTACTTTTGGGGATGTCTTTAAATTGTGTTTGTCCAAAGAATCTCTATTTTTGAATTCTGTGGGAATGAATTTTTTGTAAGATAAAAAATGTGACCCAATTATTATCTAGTTTGCTTGACCAAATACTATCCAAATACAGTCTTGATTTCTTGCCTTCTAGTTTATGATTTAGTGGACCTTAAACCTTGGGCTTTAGTTTTTCTTTAATGAGAAATCTTATATGGTTAAGGCTTTGCTTGGACATGGTCTCTAACCCAACCCATTCCTAAATCAGATGCATTTCATTAGAAGGGCCCTTTGGGCTACGGCTAAGAACAAGATCCTTTTTCTCCTCAAAATCCAACGTGGCAATTCGAGTCTTCAAAAGTTCAGTTGAGAAGGCAAAATAACCCACTCCATGAGGCAACGGTAACAACGCGTATAACTTATGCTTGAAATTGAAGAAGCTTCAGTAATTACACCCATCGGAGGACCACCACCATGAGAGAGAAGTCGGTGAGGAGTAATGTTTAGATCAACTAACGCCGTACAAGGAGAGCTTCAAAAGAGAGAAGCTCATCGAGGAGAGTGTCAGCTGCGTTCTTCTGCCTTTTTAGAGGGTTAGAAGCTAGAGCTAAACAAAGGAACTACCACTTCATAATTCTTTACTGCTATTACAGAATTCTAGGTAAGTTACTCTTATGCTATCCTCTTTACTTTGTAAGCTCTTAGATGTTTTTAGAAAGGAGGCAGTTTGTGTTATGTAAACACACACTATTTCTGTGTAAAATGGTGAGTATCACCTATACCAAATATGCTGAGAAACTCATTTTTAAAATTGAGTCATTGTAGTCTACTTTTTAAAAAATGGGGTCATATTTGATAAGAGCCCAACTTTATCAAAAATTTGACAAATAAATCACTAGCTTTGAAGATAAAAATTAAAGTAAAAGCGTGATGAGGATGAAGAGATGCTGGAAAATGAAAGAAGAATAGGGATAATATCATTGTACCGCTTTAATGTTCGGAGTAAATTTCACTTTGTCTCATAACACTAATTTTATATCAATTTATCCCATCAAATGTTAATTAAATAAAATGGTTATTAAAAGAGATGTAAAATGTCATTAATGCCCTTATTTTTGAGTTGACTGGTTTGATATGCCCTCAATTCCATGAAATATTACACCATAATAAAGACGTAGTTATCTTCTACCTAATTTTTGCCACCACTATGGCTGCCATCTCAATGTTGCTTCCTGCTTTTAGCTTCCTGCCCTAAAGCAACCATTTCATCAAAGGACAAAACAGGCACTCTGACTGCTTTGATCAAGTGCGGACATGGAAAAAGTAACAGCTAGAGAATAGCTAAAGGTATGGCAAAGGTGTAATGGAGAATCTTATATAGAATTTAGAAAGGGGAAATCTGACAAAGGGGCTAGGGATCTGCATACGAATAAGTTTGGAGTCTAGTTGCAAATGTAAGTATTTGAATTCCTTTTCAAGAGCACACTTCAGCCCTAAAATTGTACCTAAATTTGTTGGTTGTTATACCTGCACCTTTTCATAATCGGAAAAATATTTTTCTATCTGCACTAGCAAATCTGGGATTTCATTATGAAGGACCATGAAACATAACAATACAAGAACACTTAAAAGGCAATTATCTAATGTGACTAGTTTTTCTAGATGATTGCCTTAAAATGAAGTTGATTCAGCAATGTCCTGTAACCTCTTTTCAGGGTAATGCTTGGGCATGTTTTCTTTTTTGAAGAAATCGGTTGCTAAAATTGGCAAGCACGACTTGTCCGAATAGATCTCTTTGCCCATCACTAGCATCAATAGAATTAATTGTATTCTACAATTCATGAGATGCAAGATATTCTTCAGTCCCTATGAACATATTCATCTACCCAAAATAAGCATTAAATAAAGATTTACTCCGAACTCTCTTTCCTCCATGATATGATCCCTTTCATGCTCAAACTTTGTGTGTCAGTCAATTTTGCACAATTTAACACAACACAGACAAATAGAAAAATAAATTTTGACACAATAAAATTAGAAACACAGTTCGGCTTAACTGCCTACGTCTACAGGGTCATGCGCAAAAAACAATCCACTAAACTTTATATTTCAAAAGTATAGGAACACGCTCTCAATCTCCTCTAGTGATTTCCTTAGTGAACCTTTCAAAACACCCTTTGCAAAGCTGCTTTAACAGTTAGAAATCCAACAATCACAGTGTTGCATTCACAATTGAAACACACCAATCACAACTCCTACCTCCACGATTGTTGAACTGTCGTCTAGCCACAACTCACTTTTGTTAAATCTCCTCAACATAATGTGTTAAACTCTTTTCGACAAGATGCGGCAAGATCCCACTTGTTGTTACTATTTTCAACTAACCTCGATTAGTCACAGCACCCTTCTACTCCGTGAGATGGTTTGAACATAATCTTGTCAAGTGCAACCCAGCACCTATTGAACTTTAGTTTCCAGCAATTGAACAGAAACAACACTTTTTCATGTATGAACAGCATAATAAGATGATAAAGTGTGCTACTGAATTCTCTCAAGATATAACTTCTATATCATGAGTTCAATGAAAAGGAGAGATGATGCTTATAAGAAAGGGATACAGGAGATAGGGGGAGCATGCAGAAAGGGTTGTAATAGCATTGGTTGATACATTCTACCACTTGCTCTTGAAGAGCATGAGCATTATCATGGATAGTTGTTGAAGTGACTCTGACACGGGAAGAGCTTATAACAACTCTTGTTGTCCTTCTTTTGGTACTTATTGTACTTGGAGAATATGGCATGGAGATCTTAGACTTTGGCTTTCTCAAAGGTAACTTGAAAGTCTTAATGTCATTGACAACAATATCCTTACTGAAAGCTTGAATACCTTAATATGAAGAAAGATAGTCAGTACGGAGGCAAGGAAAAGGAAGACTTGATGTACTTACAGTGCTTGTTCGGGTAAGTTTGACAATAGAATTAAACATGATAGAACCAATGTTAAACTGTATTTCTGTGCCAATCAAGTATAACAACATTGCTCTATCCCTCAGCACAATTGATATTTGGCATATGGCACCCAATTTGTACAGGATAGTGATATTCCATATTTGTGCCTCATATAATGATCATTTTGAGCTTAAATTTATGTTAAATTTTGGCGTTTCAATCACCATTTACACTTCCTTTATCTCTTATTTGGTTTATGTGAGTTTATTGAAGATTTGGAATAGAATGAAGCAAACAAGGAGATTTTACACAATGAAAAAAATAGAAAAATACAGAGCAAAATAGTCTAGTAGAGAATTTTCAAGTAGAATTTTGACCTCTATAGATATTTCAAATGCAAAAGTGATCTTCTAGACACTTATAGAGAACATTCTAAAGTTTTCATAATAGTAAATTTTTTGTAAATCCAAGTTCATTTGTCTGCCCTGCTTATGTTGTAAATTCACTTGTCCTGCATTGTGTACCAGTTTTGATACATTTTGATAGAATGATCATATCTTGAGTTCTAGATGTCCAATTGAGGTGATTTAAAGCAATGTGGAAAGATAAGATCTTTATCTACAACTTTTATGAAGAAATCAAGACCTATATCAGCTCTGCATTCACCTAAAAGTTAAAACTACTATCACAGTCGTGCAGCAGAATAACTCACCAAAACTGGGATAAAATGGCGCCGCTTACAATGGATCAAGTGGCGCCGTTTGTGTCGAGCAGAACCTGTTTTTTGGCTGTTTTATTCTCTCTTTTGGGCTGACAAATTTGTATTTCAAATTATGTTAATGCACGGTAGACATGTGAATTTCAAATAAACTCTGTTATAGAACTGGTGGTAAGAACTATATTTTTTATTAAAAAAATAGATTTGAGGCTAAAATTATATATATTAAAAATAAAAAATATTTTTAAAATAATTATTTACAGAGACTTATATACTTCTATTTGATAGATTCATATTTATAAAATTATATATATATATATATATATATATATATATATATATATATATATATATATATATATATATATATATATATATATATATACCATTTTCACGCATATTATAATTCGTGTTTATATATAACGAAATAATATATCTATATGTGCATATGTGTATGTGTGTATGCGCACAGGCACGCGCAAGCATGATAAATTTATTACAAGGATTGTTAAATACAAGATAATTTTATTGATGTAAAATAATTTTTGATAACTTTAACTTCTTATAATTTTTATTTTAAAAGAAAATCAAAAGTTGGCGCAACCGCAGAATTGGAGTCGCCAAGCTTGGGCGTTCCCCCCCCCCCCCACAAAGGTGAGGCGCCTAGTTCAGAAGTAGAGAGTGGTGGCTGCTACAATCTAAGGGGTGCCACAATCGGAATCTGGCGCTGCTTCACCTTAAGGCCCTCCAAATTTTGGTGCACCACCAGGTTCCCTTATTTTTTTAAAAAAATTAAATTAACATAATATATCTCTTGACGCAATTTTGAAAAAACCAAAAAATTTGTACACATGAGAAACTATAAGTAGTGAACCTTTTTATTATACACAATAATCACTTCTTGTATATACCCATACAGCATAGCATAGCAGCTCCTCTTATTACTGAAGACAAACTTGTACTCCTTCAGCCGCAATAACATATACCTCTGCTAATAACACATTGGGGTGGGCACTCGTCATCTGTCTCGTTGGGCTTCCAATCGTTGCACGATCCTTCTGCTGAGGGTTCAAATGCGAAAGGCTTAATGGAGAAGAGATCAGAGTCCGATGACTTTCTCGTATTGATTTTGTGCGTTAGGTTCAAAGTAGAACCAGTAATTCCAAAATTGAGGTCTGTCGGGCTGTTACATGAGTCTACTGGTGAGGACAACAAAGATGCGGTGCACATCTTGAAGTCATCTAAACTGAGTCGTTTCGGTTTCTTGAACAAGAAGGTACCGTCTTTGTTTGTCGTTGCTTTTCGCTTCAGAGGATTTTGTCCATTTTTGCAGCTTAGCTCTACAACAGCACCTATAGAATATGCAGAGAAACGGTTTATGTGGCCATCGATGTCCCAAGATATTCTTGTTTTTTTTTTTTTTTCAGGTGTCGAACGAGTTTCTTTTTTCATGTTTTGGAGTAAAGCGAACTGCATTTTATTTTAATTTTATCTACTAATCTTTTTAATTTAAGGGAATTAGAATTCATTAGTACAATGAGTTGGCTACTAAACTCTTTTGACTCTCTTGATTTATCGGATTCAAACTTTGCTAATATATGAGTTCTACTAACTTCTTTAAATAATAAAGAAATTATAATAATTTATTTATAATTAAATTATTCTTTTTAATTATTTTAAAATCAAAATAATATATTTAATTTCGAATGAATGAAGTATAATCGGGTATTGAAGTACGAAACTTAGCTAGTGCTCCCAACCAATGGTTGGAGTTGCGATTTCTTATGGTAAAAGTTTCTTATAGAAGGTACTAAAAACTAATACTAGAATAAGAAGATAATAGATTAGCAAAATTTCATGAGTTTGCCCCAACTTTTTTATGTTTACTCTATTTTAAAATATAGGGTCATAAAAGAAAGCTTTTGTACTATATCCTTCACTAATGTATAATAGAATGAGAAAATTATTTTTATAGTTGAAGGTAATTTTTAAAAAATAATTATAAAATTGACAAAAAATTAAACACTTTGAGAAGAAAAAGAAATGATGAAAAGAAATTATATTTTAAAATAAGATAAGTATATATATATATATATATATATATATATATACCTTATTACCATAGTCTAAAACTAGCGCGTAAGTGACTTGTTGTCGCAAACAGGAATAAGTTAGTCAACACATGGAAAAGTTCTCATCATCTATATCGGAGCTTAGATTATGATGAAAGGTAGAAAATTGCAAAGAGTGATTGGATATTTGAGCAGACCTTCAAGAGGAGTTGCCCCCTCAAGTGTGTCCTTCCCTCTGTACTTACAGGCTTTGCAATAGACAGAACCTTGGGCAACCACAGCCTTTGCAACAACTACTGTGGAGCTCTGCAGTAGAGCCAAGAGCTGCAAAACCACAAATAGTTTAAAGACAAGAAGAGCCATAATGCTTAGACAGTTTGTTGGTGATCTCTGAGAGCTCTGTTGGGTGAATTTATAGTATGTATGAAAAGCAGCAGAATCAAATTTTTCTGCCCCAAAAGCATAGGTAATGACAGCAATATAATATTCTGTTGCCAACACTCATCGGTGAGGCCATTTGTTATAGAATTTTCTTATCATGTAATTAGAGTACATTTTGTATCGCATCTCTGTCCATTAATATTAAATTGTCACATGTCAATTCTTTCTTTTTAGAAAATATAGGACCTATATATAAAGAAAAAATTTTAGGGAAAAAAATGATATACGTAATAATTAATAGGATAGAGAATGAGACAAATGATCTTATACTATGTAATTAAAGAATAGTCTTATTACTTAGTTAAAATGTCTAATATAGAATCCGTTAAAAAATCAAGAATAGAATAATGTTAATCTAAACAACTAAAGATTTGATAAAATCTTGTTTAATATTCGTGTTAATTTGTATTGGAATACCCCATGCATATTATCGGCATTATCTATGTAAATGTTGCAAGAAATCATGGGAAGTACTTTTATTAGTCAAGCCATCGCTGTAAGTTTCTCATTTTCATCACATTTCGATGAAAGCAAAGTGTAGGAGGCTAGAATCTCTCTGTTCTGTTGAACTATTTTTTGATGGCAAAGAAAAACTGTTTCTCCAGGAAATTTTTTTTCTCTTCGTTGGTGCTTAGGGAAAATACTGTGGCGAAAAGAGCAAGGAAATCATTAGGGAAAAGTTCAACTTAAATTAAGAAGAAATCCTTTTTCACACTTCGGTTAGGAGAATTTTATCTTAAATTTTGTAAAAGTTAAATTGTTTATGAAATGAGATTTTAGTCTCACACTTAAAATTTTAACTTTGGTTTTAGAATTGAATGGTTCCAAGTAGTTTTTCTTTGCCACTCAAATCCGTTCCAGTGTCTAATTTCATTAAATACTAGTAAGGTTTATAGTGATAATCTAATTATCCTTTCTTGATTTTCTTTTTGGCTTTTTCTACTTTAGAAGGGGAAAAGAAAGAGCATCTAAATGATTTGCATTTTCTAATCAATGGATAGATACGATAACTACTTTAGTTACAGTCTCATGTACAGCAGTTATTTTAGACCCTTTAGTCCTTTTCTTTTATGAAAACTTCTTTCAATATTATTTGATTATATAAATAGACAAACAAGGGATATTATTTTCTTAGAAACCATTTTCTATTTCCTTTGTTAACCAAACAATAGAAGCATTGTATTCCTAAAGATTTTCTTAAACTTTCCCTTCTTTTCTTTTTCTCTCTAAAATCCATAAAGTAAATACGATATATAAAAATAATATCTTCGAGTAAAAAGAGTAAATTCTAACTTTTCAATAAAAAATAAATTTTTTAATTCATGAATTTTTCACATTCCAAAATTGGAAAAATAATTTATGAAAGAAAGAAAAAATATCACTTTACATCTTGTTTTTCAACTTAACCAAAGAATATAAGAATTCTGCTTCTCTAGATTTCATTTTCTTGTTCCATCTTTTCACTTAAATCCCAAACCAAACAGGGCCTTGATTCGAGTGCTGATATTCTCTCTTTTAACTGGTATACAGAATCCGGCAATATAGTACAGAGCTTTCAG
Source organism: Rauvolfia tetraphylla (assembly GCA_030512225.1). Classification (NCBI taxonomy): domain Eukaryota; kingdom Viridiplantae; phylum Streptophyta; class Magnoliopsida; order Gentianales; family Apocynaceae; genus Rauvolfia; species Rauvolfia tetraphylla. The sequence goes on from JAJQKT010000053.1 coordinate 3,842,814, forward strand.
AGTTCTGTTGTAGCCAACTAGGAATTGGTGTCCTAATCTTGAACGAATGGTATCAAATATGAAACGGAGAATTTTGTTTGTGTTATGAATTTGTTGGTGTGCAGTAGCCGTCAGCACAACGAAATCGTAATATTAATGTAGAGAACTTAATAAAGAAATTATAATATAGAGAATAGGAAAAACTATAGAGAGAAAGAATATTATAGCTTTATTGATTCTTTGAGAGTAAATCAATCAATGAATGAGTGTGTACTATACATTAGTCTAAAGCCCTATTTATAGGGTCCAGTGGTACATCTCAATAAGAAGAAGTAGAGAATAATCAGAAGATAAATTCTATCACTACTAGAAGATATGATAGAACTCTTCCATCTATCTTCTGGATAGTTGGAGTATCTTTATAACTCTGATATTGGATTACCTCTTTGATATCAGATAATGGGCATCCACAATATTAATTTCATAACACTCCCCCTTGGATGTTCATTGCATAAGAGTATGCCTCGTTAAAACCTTACTAGAAAAAAACCCAGTGGGAAAAAAGTCTAATGAAGGAAAAAGAGTACATTACTCTTTATGCCATATTTACTCCCCCTGATGAGATAATCTTTTGAGATTTCTTAACCAATGCTTTCCAATCAAATGTTACAATTGGTAAGGTCTTAGTGAATAGATTTGCCAAATGATCAAATGATCAAATTCATTACACATCAATATCACATATCTTCTGGAGCTCGTGAGTAAAAATATAATTTATCGTATCTCCTTATATGTATTTCAAACTTTATTATCATCCAACAATATAGTTGGAATTCCTTCTTAGAGGATATAAATTTATCTCGAATACATTAATTATGATAACACATATTCTCAACCAACATCATAAATTTCTATTTCTTCAACATGAGTTGAAAATGTGGCTGTTATAATCAACACATGCCTATAAATGCATGGTTTATGTGGATCATATAGGTAACTTCTACCTTGAATATCCATCTCAACAGGAGTTGAATTTTCTCAATATTCGAGATAAACTATCTTAAGGAGATATCGAAAAGCAAGCTTAATGTCATTTCAAAATTCATTGGGTAGAGAAGAACTAGAATAGATATATGCTCTAAATTGCAGAGTCATGGTACTTCAGCACCAAAGAGTTCTTCAATATCCTTTAATAGATATAAAGGATCTCACAATAATAACCCAATGACCATTAATGTGCTATGTCCATATGAAACATCTTCAGGATGTTCAATCAAAACAAAATATTGACTTTTCAAAACATTGATCACAATACTTGCTCCTCTAAATTCTTCAAGAAAAATATATTGATCATGAAATCCTTTTCTCTTTTGAGGATTTTATCAAGAGATCAATCACGCTTCAGTCGTGTATCAAAATCATGTGACTATAGAATTTATATATTTGTCCTGCTGGGACATCTATGCAAATAAGAATATCTATAAATTGAATATTATATTGACTAACTCTACAGGAGTTAGACAAACAATCAATATGCACTTTTATGCAAATAAATAATATTTTGAACTTCCAGTTCATTAATCCTTGTATATAGATCAAGATAATAAAAGTCATAAATGATATCCTCTTTTAATTGGTGATTTTCTCCCCCTAATGTGGGGAACACTAGGTCAATCAATAGATTGTACAATGAGGATATATTTTGATAAAGAAATACATATAGCAAGTACAACTACGTATATAATTTCTACATATATAGACATACTCGATCATTCTTTTAATAAAAATTCACTAAGATAATCTCATTATGTTCTAAGGAACAATTATATGCTTCAAGCATATCGAGTCCATCAGGGACTTCAAATATATGTATCATTATCTAATGATAACAAAGATAACATATATTAAGTGCTATCATGTATTGTTTTATCTACCACTAGAAATATATTTCTTCGTTAACAGCGCCAGGTCTTACGAAGAATCATACTCCATAACTCATGGCAAATATTCACTTTTATAGTTTACATTTTATAAGCAAATATTAATTGATATCTCTTTGGGATTACACTTCAAGTGTATAATTCATGCTGGGAATACATGTACAATTCAAGTGTACTTGTGAATAGTTTAAACATTTCATATTTCTCATGCAAACTTTATCATTTCGAGTCCGCATGCCTCGATTTGAAAATCCTCATTCTTAATCAATATATTATGCGCATTAATATCATTGACATCATATACTCGTGCAGTTCTAATATTTCCCAATCATGTTGAGATCTCATCATTTGTCAAACTTTTCAGGTACCTGAATTTCTTCTGGAAATAATATATCAATCATGTTTGGAAAAATTCTGCTGGAATTTAAATCTCCTCAACTTAACATATATGATCATCTTAATTCTTTGCTCCATTGAGGAGTTTGTATTCTTAGAACTGACTTATCTACCACGTTCAATTGTGTCTCAAATTTATTTATAGTGGTAGATTGTCCTTCAGGGACATCAAATATAATAGGAGAATACTTTTCTGGATATTGGTCAGTTAATATACCTGGCTATATAAATTATCCTTTGAACTTCTGGTTCAAGGTATCTTCTATGATGATCAAAATAGAAGATTAAGATGAGACACATATTTATATATTTATCCAACCTCATGCTTTCTCCTCTTTATGTTGGGGCAACATATTCAAAATACGAATCTCTCCCTTGAGATTTGTTCCTATCATATTTAATAATCTCTTTGAGAACCTATCTCATTACATTTGTGGTGGAGCAACATAGTGAATCTCTAAATTTAAGATGAGATATATTTAATTTTTTTACCACAAACCAACTACTATGAGGAGAATCAAAACGTGTTGGCAAAATACGAAATAAGTGCTAATAGTTATGAACATTCTGCAGGATATTCAATATTTATCTCAATACAATCAGTATTATTAGGACAAATTATGTTTTTGGGAGAATGTTAAAACATGAGCTCATTATCAATAAGTTGTGCAAACTGCAGGTTGTAAAAATAAGAATATACATATGACTATTGTTGATGCATCAACTAATAATTTCTCCAATTCATTCCAAAATAACACATTCAACCCCAAGTAATACTGGTAACTTTTAAATAAAACAAGCAGCACTTATAAATTCGTCATATTAGGAAACTTCCGGTTCTATAATAAATTCATATTCATTCTTCGTATTTTAATGATCCGGGATGGTCCAACCGGTAATGCCAACTAATAAATTATTTATCAGTAAACTTCAAATTTACTTAATATTGCATCTTAATTTTATAATTCTATGCAATATAAAGAATGAGAGATGAATAGTAGTATATATAATTGACATATATTTTATGTCATAATGGTAATGCATATGCCTCAAAAGTTCATTCATCCAATGTCTCGATATACCGATAATATAATCAATGTTCAAAAGTTTTACGAGACTATATGTAGAATGATGCATTACAACAATTGACCATTATGCGAAGATCATGTAGCTCTTCTGGAGCTTTTAATCAATTAACTCATCTAGAGTTATTGATCAACTAGTTCTTCTGGAACTTTGTATTACAATTTATACTTATGACATATATTTTAAATTTTGTCCAAATAAATAAAAAATATTGTTTAGACAAATTTGTATCTTCACCATTCTTGATCCAAAACAAACTAAAATAATATATAAATACAAAAATATAAGTTTATAGTATGAATATTTTTCAATAATAATCACAAGATGATAAAATAGAAAAGTAGCAATTTGATAATTCAAAAATTTGATTGGCATTCGAAATGCTAAAAACTCTTTTTGAAAAATTCAAAAGAACTAACTACATTCATATGTATCATATCAATATTATTGACACAAGCATCATTACTATCAGTAGCATAATTCAGGGAAGTAAAGTAATATCAATAATTAATAAAGATTCATAACATGTTTGACGTACTACAGGTACGTGACAAATTTTCATATTACATCAATAACATGTTAGAATTCTTACTTTTCCTTTTTCCTTCTCATTATTTTCTCACTTCTGGTGAGTATCTATTCACTGAGAATTTAATGAGTCATTCTTATAGTATAAGAACAAAGTGTATTTCTACTAATTACGATCAAAATCTCATACATAAATATATTATAATTTCTAATGTCATTTGCTTCAGGAAATGTCATAAAAATATTTGGTCGAGCATCAAAATATTTTATCCATGACTCATTTAGTCTCAGAAGATATATATTTAAAATACTTCTTAAAAACTTTTTCTCGATGCTACTACAGGAGCATGTTAGAGATATGAGAAAGGAAAAATCTTTTATACTAATAGACATAAAATCTTGTAGGCACACTCATAACAAATCATAACTAGCATTTATATAACAATCATCTTCTGGTGATTGTATGTTTCATTCACAGTTTGCTTGTAATCAAGTGGTCTTGATGCTTTGTATTTCTTAAATGGTATCTTCAGGATCCACAATATCTAGATGCATATATTCTGATCGCCATGATTATATAGATTATTCTTACCATATCCGTGTCTATGTCCACGGCTTCGAACATGATTACGACCTCTTCCAGGACCATAACCATTAATTCTAATGCATTTACTCAAATATTTAAAGTAAACTGTACTTTTGGTAGAATGACCATCTTCTGGTGGTCAAAATTTTCTTTTAGATCCTTTCATAAAATAAGTGGATCTTTCATGGTAAGATACTCCGCCTTTAGATCTTTATAGAAATTATGGCGGAGAAAAATTATGGTTTTTATACGATTTTGAGATGATGATGCATTATTTTCAGCAATGATGTCTGACAGACTCTTTACATCTCAATAAATTTGAGCATCTAGTGTCTATGATATATAGTTCGTTCTATAAATATCAAGAGAGGAAAAAACAAGTTTTGAAAAATTTTGCCATAGGAATTCAAAGGTAGAAAAGAATACCTCCTTTTTTTTCTTGATTAAGCTCTCAACTTCGGTGGCAGAGACTCGTGCTGATAACGTGTTATGAATTTGTTGACGTGCAATAGCCGTCGGCACAACGAAATCATAATACTAATGTAGAGAACTTAATAAAGAAACTATAATATAGAGAATAGGAAAAACTATAGAGAGAAAGAATATAATAGCTTTATTGATTCTCTGAGAGTAAATCAATCAATGAATGAGTGTGTACTATACATTAGTCTAAAGCCCTATTTATAGGGTTCAGTGGTACATCTCAATAAGAAGAAGTAGAGAATAATCAGAAGATAAATTCTATCACTATTAGAAGATATGATAGAACTCTTCCATCTATCTTCTGGATAGTTGGAGTATCTTTATAACTCTGATATTGGATTACCTCTTTGATATCAGATAATGGGCATCCACAATATTAATTTCATAACAGTTTGTCTATATCTTCTTCTTACGGCCTTGTTATTTATCTTATTTTTTATTATACGAGTAAAATTAATTTAAAATATAATAAAAATACTTATTATTTTTTTCTCTTTATCTATATCAAAAAAAGTCAAAATATTTTATATTTTGAGATAGAGAGTGTTATTTTTTTTTTTACATTTCCTTTTGATTCTTACATACTGTAACATCATAGTACCGGTAGGGAGGGCGAGCTATGTATGGTCGATACATTAAACCGAACCTTTTTTCAATTTCCAGAACAATACAAGTAACCTTCAATTTCTACACAAAAGATCTTCTCGTATAAGTTTTATCTTCCATGTCACTCAGAAATTTTGTACATATGAGAAGAACCAAGGCACTTAATTCCGAATTGGGGCCATCTGCAGGAAGAGTGTGGATATTATAGGAATGATCAAAAAAGGAAAAAAAAAAGAACCAAACTCTAGAACGGCAGAGTCATCTGCATGGTGTTGGGGGCGGGAAGGGGGGTGGGAGGGTGGAAGAGGCCAAATTCGTTGAAATTGTAGGAATGATCAAATTCATTTTGATCAAATTTGGTTTACTGTCTATAATACCTTCCTTTGACTAATTGTTCTAAACTCAAATTCAATCATGGCAGGCATCAGAAACTCAATGGTTTTGTAAAGATATCAGCATCTTTAGCTATTTGTTCTGCAATAGTCAGTAACAATCTCCCTATTTGGAACCAATTCTACAATAAAATGGAATTCGATATTGTAGACATTCATAGGACCATCTTGCTTGTGCTGGAGAAGTCTATCACATGCCTTGTTAAATCAAATGTTCTTTTATCAAACAATGCATTACCGTGCTTGTTCAGCAATTGGACGAATTAATTGATGCAATCATTGCTTCCTTTCATCTTCTTTATCAACAAAGAAATAAGTAACTTACTGTTATGTTCTTTTCTTGTCATACTTTGATGATCCAACCTCAAAAGTTGATTCAAGGAGGATGATTTAAGCTTTTGCAAGAAGGGAGAGCCATCACAGGCTTAAGAGAATTAATGGTCTGTGGTTGCGCAAAAACCACTGCCATTGAGCTCTGCAATAGAGCCAAAAGCTGCAAAACCAAAACCAGTCCTGAGACAGAGAGAGCCATACTGCTTTAGTGTGTTGGTGAGCTAAGACTTCTGAAGGGGTGAATTTATAGTGTCAATTGAAAGAGGCAAAATCAGAACGTTTTTGCCACAAAACAATAGCAAATGATAAAAAGATGTTACTAAAATTCCAACAATCCAAACAGGGAAAGTAACTTATTGGAAACATTTATTATTCCTTTCTTAATTTTTTCCAGTTAATCAATCAATACCAGAATGCTATAGTTTCCTGTGGATTTTATGTTCCTTTTCCACATTTCAACTAAAAACCTAGAACAAAAGGTTATCAACAAAATTGAAAAGCCATGAAGAAAAAATCTGTAAGGAAAAGTATCTGATAGAAATAAAGAAGTTCTGTTTGTCCATCTCTAGTATACAAACGACTTTGTCTTTCCTTCTTCTTCTTTTCTGTTCTTTCTTTTTAGTTTCTTTCTCTCAATCATTTTCTTCTTGATTCTTAGATACGTAATAGAATTTTTTGATAGTGGCTTGCCGCCAATGCTTCCATTTCAGCCAACCTAGAAGTTGATGATTGTTGGGAATTTTTGATATCCCACAAACTCCACATTAGTATGATATTGTCCGCTTTGGGCTAAGCCCTCACGGATTTATTTTTGGAAACCTTCCAAAAGGCCACATACTAATGGAGTATCTTGAATATTATATTTAGACATCTATTCCCTTAATTTTTCCATGTGGGACTTGATTTGCATCCCAACAATCCTCCTCTACAACTAAGGACCACACAGGGTATGACCTCTCTTTCAGAGGTAATCGTTTTTTATCTGTCAATCATCTTGCACCGCAGCTACCAACTAGCGGGACACGCCACCTGACCACCATATTATCAGGAAGACTTTCGACACAAGGCATCAACTGCAGATCTCTAACGAGGGGGGCTTCTCACAAACGCCATGTCACCAAGACGAATCATGGCTAAAATACCACTTTGTAGGGATACAGAGTGCGGAAGCGAGATAAATTCAACCAAAGAATGTGAAAAATTAAGAATGACAATAAAATGATACCAAGATTTTTAGGTGGAAAAATCCTCTGTAAATAGAGGTAAAAAACCACCGGCGATAGAGCCAAAATTTTCACTATAAATAGAAGTGGAGAATGAAAAGACAAATAGCCCAAATAATAATTCTCTACGGAAGAAAAATAGAAGTGGAGAATGAAAAGAAAAATGGAGAATTTTATTCCTCGATGCCTCGCCGATGCCTCTGCTTGCTTGCTAAAAATGAAATGCATGGAGTGCCTATTTATAGGCACTCCATTGCTAGCTTCAAAAAGGTAGTTTGGCAGAGAATTGGGCAGCCAAATTCTTGAGCAAATTTGGCAGCCGAAAAGCTTGAGCAAATTTGGCAGCTGAAAAGCTTGAGGTGGGCAGCTACAATTGCTGACCAAGAAAGGTGAGCAGTTCCCACAAATTTCCACCTTGATCACCTTTGGAGATACTCTCTCCCCATGGAGCCTTATTCAATTTTGAATGATATCAACTAAGTCCAAACAATTATCAAACTTAGCGGTTGGAAGTGGTTTGGTTAACATGTCTGCAGGATTTTCAGCTGTATGAATTTTCTCGACTATAATATCTCCTGCAGCAATAATATCTAGGATAAAGTGGTGCTTAATATCAATATGCTTGATCTTTGAGTGATGCTTGTTATTCATGCTCAAATGAATAGCACTCTGACTGTCGCAGAACACAACAAGAATGTCTTGTTGTAGACCAAGTTCACTTACCAAGCCTCGGAGCCAAATAGCCTCGGAGCCAAATAGCCTCTTTCACTCCTTCAATTGCAGCAATATACTCTGCTTCAGTGGTGGACAAAGCCGCGATGGCTTGAAGTGATGAATACCAACTGATAGCAGAACCACAAAGTGTAAAAATATAGGCTGAAAGTGACCTTCTCCGATCTAGATCACCACCATAGTCAGCGTCAACATAACCAACTACGCATCCGGGATCAGCTCTTTGTCTATCAAATACCAAACCAATATCGGCAGAACCCTTCAAATAACGAAAGATCCATTTGACAGCTTCCCAATGTTGCTTGCCTGGATTGTGCATGAATCTGCTAACAACGCTAACGGCAAAAGCTAAATCAGGCCTGGTACATACCATAGCATACATGAGGCTTCCAACTGCATTTGATTATGGGACATGTGACATGCGTCTCTTGTCCTCCTCTGATTGAGGACACTACTCAGGTGACAATTTGAAATGAGCAGCTAATGGAGTACTAACAGCTTTGCAAACCTGGATTCCAAATTTGTCAAGCATCTTCATAACATACTTCTTTTGTGATAAGAAAAGTGTACCGACTTGACGATTCCTGCTAATCTCCATTCCAAGAATCTTCTTTGCTGGAACTAAATCTTTCATATCAAATTCAATATTGAGCTGGGCCTTTAACCTGTTGACAAGATATTTATCTCTTGCAGCAATCAACATGTCATCAAAATAGAGTAATAAGTATATGAATGACCCATCAGATGTCTTCTGAAAATAGACGCAATTATCATAACTACTTCTGGAGTAGCCATGTTCAACCATGAAAGAATCAAACCTTTTATACCATTGTCTCGGTGATTGCTTCAAACCATAAAGAGACCTTTTGAGGCGACATACATGGTCCTCCTTTCCAGGAATAACAAACCCCTCCGGTTGCAGGATATAAATCTCTTCCTCAAGATTACCATGAAGAAAAGCAGTTTTCACATCTAACTATTCTAGCTCCAAATCATACAAGGCAACTAGAGCAAGTAATATACGAATTGAAGTATGACGAACAACAGGAGAAAATACTTCATTAAAGTCAATACCTTCCTGTTGATCAAAACCTCTGACAACAAATCTTGCTTTGTACCTTGCATTCTCAACACCGGTGATGCTTTCTTTTCTTTTAAAGATCCACTTGCAGCTAATGACTCGTTTGCCTTCTGGCAATTTCACCAGATCCCAAGTTTCATTCTTATGAAGACTCTCGACCTCTTCTTGCATTGCAGCAATCCATTTTGTTGAATCGTCACTAGAGATAGCTTCAGAATAATTTCTTGATTCATCATTGTCTCATATCTCTTGTGCAGCAACTAATGCATAAGCAATGTTGACAGATTCTGCAACTAGTCTTTGAGTCGGCTTTCTCGGTCTCTGTACTGGAAGTTCCTGAGCCATAGACCACGGTTGTGGTAAACTTTGTCATTGTGATGGATATGGGTGTTGTGGACTCCTGTGTTCAGTGATATCATCAATTACAGTGGTTTGATCTTGTTCAGTTATGGAGGAATTAGGAATATCTTCCTTCAAAACGGGAGCTTCAACCTCAAACTCCACCTTCTTTGGAACATCCTCTTGATCACCTGTATCAACAATATTCTTCCCAGAAGATAGCATAGCATTTTCATTAAAGATTACATCTCGACTATGAAATGATTTGCCAGTTTCAGGGTTATATAAGAAAATGCACTTCTTTGCACGAGGCTCTAATTTTCCCTCGTTCACATGTGAATAAGCAGGACACCAAAATAATCTAAGATTAGAATAATCAACAAGGTTACCTGACCAAACTTCTTCTGGAATTTTACAGTCAATTGCTCTGTTGGGGGAGCGGTTTATCAAATAACATACCGTTGAAGCCGATTCAGTCCAAAATTGTTTTTCCAAACCTGAATGAGAGAGCATGCAACGAACTTTCTCCAAGATAGTTCTGTTCATCCTTTCTACAACTCTATTCTGTTGTGGAGGGTGAGATGCCTGGCAATACCTTCCTTCTTGCAGAAATCATTGAATTCATTTGAGCAAAACTCAAGGCCATTATCTGTCCTCAACCTTTTGATTTTCTTGCCCGTCTGGTTCTCAATTAAAGCTTTCCACTCTTTAAAGATTGAAAATGCTTCACTCTTTTGTTTGAGAAAATAAACCCAGAGTTTTCGTGAGAAATCATCAATAATTATCAACATGTAATGACATTTATCTCTGGAAGGAATTTTTAACGGACCCCAAGGATCCGAATGAATGTAGTCCAATGTACCTTTGGTTCTGTGAATGGCTTTTGAAAAGATAACATTTTTCTGCTTACCAAAAATGCAATGTTCGCAGAAATCAACCTTACCAGTACAGTGGTTATCAAGATGGCCCTTCTTCTTGAGGATTTGAATTCCCTTCTCACTCATGTGGCCCAATCTGTAATGCCACAACTTGGTGTTATCCTTGTCAGATGAGGCAACAATTGCAGAACCTGTAACAGTTGAACCCTGCAGCACATACAAACTACCAGATCGGTTTGCTTTTAATATTACAAGAGCTCCTTTGGACACTTTTAGAACTCCACCTTCAGCTGAATATCTACACCCAAGAGATTCTAGGGTGCCTAGAGAAATGAGATTCCGTTTCAAATCGGGGACATGTCAGACACCAGTCAAGGTTCTAACAACTCCATCATTTGTTTTGATTTTAATTGTACCTTTACCGACAACTTTGCATTGAGCATCGTTGCCCATCAGGACAAGACCACCATTAACCGGTTCATAAGTGGTAAACCAATCTCTATTAGAAGACATGTGAAAAGTACAACCAGAATCAAGAATCCATTCATTTCTAGACCTTTGTTCAGTGTCGACAGTTACAAAACAATCCCCATCAGATTAGGTCTCAGCAATACTAGCTTCGGCAGTTTTTTCGGGTTGTTTTCCTTTACCCTTATTTTCTCTATCTTGCTTATTTTTCAATTTAAAACATTCAGAGATTTCGTGTCCATTTTTCTTGCAATAACGGCAATACTTAGAGTTTTTAGCTCTAGACTTTGATCTGAACTTATTTTTACCGTTACTACCTCTTTCCTGGTTCCTCCCTCTTACTACTAATCCTTCACCCGAACTTTCAGAATGAATTTCAAAATCAAAATTTTCTTTGGATAGTAGGTGAAACTTGACATCATCAAAAGACAGGGTAACATAATTACCATAAAACATAATTTCTTTGAAGTGTCGATATGAGGGTGGTAGAGAAATAATAAGTAGAACAGCTTTATCCTCATCGTCAACTTTAACATCCAAATTCTCCAAATCAATAATAATGGAATTAAATTCATCAAGGTGAGATTGGATTGGAGTACCTTCAGACATACGGAGAGTAAAGAGTCGCTCCTTTAAACGGAGTTTATTTGCAAGACTTTTGGTCATGTATAAAGTCTCCAGTTTATTCCATATACCTGATGCAGTTTCCTCGTTGATGACTTCTCGCAACACCTCACGGGACAAACATAATTGGATTATGGATGTTGTGTTGTTTTGCATGCCCTTATACTTAATTTTATCACAATCTCTAACAATTGCACACAAACACTAGGCAAGTGCACCTATCGTTATGATTAGTACAATGGAAAGTAATTTAAATGTCGTATCCACGGGGATGATCAAATATCATTACTCACTTTTCACTCTATTGTCTAGCCTATCAAATTTTCTTGTGGATATGATAGAAACAAACTATTAGGAATGAAAATCTAACTTAAACAGTAAAATTCAGTTTATCTAAATTTTAGTTTGCAAGAGAAAATTTCAATTGAGAGAGTAATACTTGAATGGAAAATCCCCCTAGAATTACCTATGTGATTGAAAAGTTCCTTGGTTAATGAATTCCCCTTCTTATGTTTGATGAAATTCCTAAATTAGAACTCACTCTATCTCTAGATGAAAGTCCCCTACTCTTAGATTAATTAGTTGAAATCTCTTTCTAACCAATTCAACCTAAAAATGCATTTACATTAATGAATTTCCAATTAGATTTCTCTAATAACCAAGAAGATGTTGAAGTTCCTACCTCTAGTCACCTAAATCATCCCCATTGTTTGTGTTTGGTTTATTTCACCCTTCCTTTCTCAATTCCAAGTGAAAAATCCAGATTATGAGTCAATCAACAACTGAATTAATTCGAGCAATCAATCCTCCAAATTAGATTTCTCTAATTACCAAGAAGATGTTGAGGTTTCTATCTCTGGTCACCTAAATCATCCCCATTGTTTGTATATGGTCTATTTCACCCTTCCCTTTCTCAATTCCAAGTGAAAAAGTCCAGATTATGAATCAATTAATAGCTGAGTCAATTCAACCAATCAAACCCACAAACAATCCACAAGAATTCGGAATTCAATTAACCAAGAAAACCAATCATTCACATAGATAATAACTAGGGTTCATAACCATCCAAGTATTCAAGAATTTAGCTCATTAACATATTACAATTCAAAGAACATAAAGCAACAAAGAAAGAGTGAGAATTTCTCATTTTCATGGCTCAAATCTTCTCTTCTTCAAGGCTTGGAGTTCTCAAACTTGGTTGTGAAAAGTTGTGTTCTTGAGCTGGAATCTTCAAGATTGATGTTCTCATTCTTCAAAGATTTGATCTTCTCTCTTGAGTTCTCTTGCAAAGATTGACGATTTTGGGAGAGGTTTTGGGATGTTTTCTCTCTGTTTTTCTCCTCTCTGGAACCCTAGACGGTCTCCCCTTCAAATGCCCTAAAAGGGTATATATATACCTCCCAAAAAGAGAGCAACAATTGCAGAAAATTCTGTTTCTGCCAAAACGGTACCTTTTCACTTATTGGTGATTCAGAGCCTTAAATCGGACGATCTAGATTTTCTTGTCTTCATGAAAGTTGTAGCTGATACTCTTAAGTTTCTACATAGATTTGAATTACCTCCATTGGACATCAGGAACTCTAGATATGGTAATTACACCACAATGTATCAAAACTGGAACCAAATCCAGAAATACTGAATTTGCACCATATGTAGGGTGACCAAACGAATTCCGATTGATATAAATGTTACCATTATGGAAACTTCAGAATCTCCTATGTAATTGTCTTGAAGATCACATCTGCATTTGAAATCTCTAAGGAGGTCAAAATCCCACTTGAATTATTCTGTCCTGCTGCACTATTTTGCTGCTCTGTTTTGCATTCTTCTTTTTTCTTCATATAAGTATGTAGAATCTTCTTCATTGCTTCATTGTACTCCAAATCTTCAATAAAATCATTTAAAACAAATAAGAGATAAAGGGAGTGAGAATGATATTTGAAACACCAAAATTCAGTAGAAATTTGAGTTGAAAATGATCATTATATTATGCACAAATATGTAATATCAAACTCCCCCACACTTAGACATTGCTTGTCCCCAAGCAATACTACAAAACAACTAAGAAATTTGAACAATAATCCACAAGAAATAAAGAGTGTTCTGAAGCATTTCAAAGGAGTGCAATACAGAGAAAGCATTAATTGTTGAGAAATCTTGAGCAATCTACACAATCAATGTAAAAGTCATCCCAAATACCATCACAAAGATTAAACAATCACCCCCTTATTTTCTAAAGCAGGTAGGAATCCATGTGTATGTGTGTGTCCAACCAATGCAAATGCTAAGCAATTATAGAAGTGAATTTCATATTATTGGCGAAGGAATTCTGATCAAGAAAGTATAATACCCCATAAGCCCGGCATTCACAAAATCTCTCCACAAATACGGTAACCAAAGTTTAACCTCGATTAGGTAGGACTTTCATGCTTGTAACTTTAGGCTTAGGGAAAGTTTAAGGTGCCAAACGAAAGGTAAGGAGTTCAAAGTCAAAGAAATGAGAGCTAAAGAGAAAGGAATGGGACATAAAACAAAAGTAATAACCCTTTTTAGCCCCAAGCAATATCACCATTCCCATACATCTAACCACAAACTCCCATCCTCAACAAGCTCTCCTCTCCCTACATTCAACAAACTTGCACCAAATCATAATTCAAACCACAACTTTTTCTTTCACCATCTATCTTTGTCAACCACAAGTTTATACCTCAATGATAGCAAAATTCACAATAATATTGAAAACATATAATTCTTGAAGGCATCAATAAATGTACTAAGCCTTCAAAGTAGTAAATATATATAACTTTTTTTTTCTTTTTTTCTTTTTTTCTTTTTTTTCTTCTTTTATTTTGAGGTATATTTCAATTCCCTATCAAATAAATAAATTCATCTCCCTTTTTTCTTTGAATAACTCAACCCATAAAGCCATTTTTTCTATCATCTTCCCCTCCACCTTTTTTTTTTCAATTCCCACAATACTCTTTGCCGACTTAAGGGTAAAAAAATTGCATTTAGCTCTCGCAAAGAAGTGTTAAATATAAAGAGTGGAGTTTAAAACTTGAAAGAAGGAAAAATTAAGAATATAGATTAGAAAATTTATGCACAAAGGCTTCAAGAAGGGTACTACGAATAAAATAAAAAGGGATGGCTAGAAAAGTTCAATCGGGACAAAGAAGGCCTATTACCATCATTTCAAGATCAAACTATGGTTACTTACTCATTTCGCCTCGAGCAAGTGAATGCGAGTTCTAGGAAAAAAAAAGTTGTATTGAATTCGAAGGCCAATAACACAAGATTCAACTCCATAATCATCACAACAAAAGCAAAGAGGAAATGTGCTTAAAAGATAAATTCCATACAAGCAAAGAATACAAGGGGTGGTTACTTAATCTAAGTTTTAATGTACTAGTTATGACCTTTAGAATGCTTGTATAACTACTCTTTGAGAAAAGATTAACATGCAAGTCTTGAAAATATTTTGAAGATTAAAAAAAATAAAAACAAGAAAATTCATCCAAAATTCATGAAAATAAACTATACTAAAGCCAACTCCCCCACACTTAAGGCAACATTGTCCCCAATGTTGGGAGAAAGATACACAAAAGACTAGAAATAGAAATTTAAAGATTGCACTCCAGACAACCGAACACAAAAACGGTTAACAAAATGGTTGTTTCGTACATGAAGGCTGGGCGAACCCATATGAGCAGCAAGCTGCACCTTCTATATACTACACAATAAGAATAAATGAGAGAAAGTTTGGAAACCAAGACAAAATTAAAATTTGAAGCATAAAAACGTAGGAAGAAAATAAAGAAAGAGAATAACAAAAAGAGAAAAGAGAACTCCCCTGATATAGCATTCATACACCACTTGCTCCATCACTAGGTTCGGGGCCAGCTCATTTCTCCTCTTTTTTTTTCACCTGTGAATAGTACTGCAAACGGTGCTGTTTCTTTTTTTTTTTTTTTTTAACCAAGATTACAAACATACAACCACAAATTCAACAACCAATTTTAACAAAATAATAACTCATGAACATAAAAATTACACCAAACAACACACAACAGAAAATTTCCACAACTCAAAACAATTAAAACTTGAAACTCAAAACCAAACTTGAAACTAAAAACTGAAAATTCAAAATTATGTATAGATGAATAGAAAGCATTGAAAATCACTTATCTTCCAGATCATGGAGGATTAAAGAAACTTTTTCAAGACCCTTAGGATCCCCTCCATGATAGAGTTTGAGGCGATGACCGTTAACTTTAAATGTTCCTTTATCTGCATGTGCAACCTCCACTACACCATAAGGGTAGACCTTGTTTACTACAAACGGTCCTGACCATCGAGATTTAAGCTTTCCGGGAAAGAGTCTTAACCGAGAATTGAACAATAACACTTGATCTCCTTCTTTAAATTCTCGGTTTGGCAACACATGTTTGTCGTGCCATTGCTTCACCTTCTCCTTGTAGATTCGTGAATTATCATAGGCTTCTCTCCTCCATTCATCAAGTTCGTTGATTTGGAGCATTCTTTGCTTTCTGCAATGTTAAGATCAAAGTTAACCAACTTGATAGCCCAATATGCTTTATGCTCAACCTCCACCTGACAAATGACAAGATTTCCCATAAACCAATCTATATGGAGTAGACCCTGATGGGAGTCTTGTATGCTGTCCTATATGCCCACAAAGCATCATCAAGCTTAACACTCCAATCCTTTCTAGTATGCTCAACAATCTTTTCCAAAATTCTTTTGATTTCTCTATTAACAACTTCTACTTGACCACTAGTTTGAGGGTGATACGGGGTCGCCATCTTATGAGTAACACCTAATCGATGCAATACTTTCTCAAGTTGTTGGTTACAAAAGTGAGTTCCCCTATCACTTATTATAGCTCTAGGAATGCCAAAGCGAGTAAACAATTTCTTCAAGAACTTAACAACCACTCTAGCATCATTTGTGGGCAAAGCTTGGGCTTCAACCCATCTAGAGACATAATCAACTGCGACCAAAATATATGTATTACCAAAAGAGTTTGGAAAAGGACCCATGAAATCAATACCCCAACAGTCAAATACTTCACAAACTTGAAATGTAGAGAGAGGCATTTCATGTCTTTTTGAGATATTACTTGTCCGTTGGCAATTATCATACTTTTCAACATACCTTTGGGCATCCTTAAACAAAGTCGGCCAATAGAATCCCGACTCTAGTACCTTTCTGGCTGTCCCATTAGCTTGATAATGACCACCGGCCGGACCTTTATGGCAATGCTCCAAGATATCCATATTCTCGGGGTATGTTACACATCTCCTTATGATTTGATCTGCACAAATTGAAACAAATATGGATCCTCCCAAAGATAGTACTTTAACTCCGAAAAGAATTTCTTCTTTTGTTGAGGAGTCAAGTTCTTTGGTAAGATCCGACCTACTAATATAGTTAGCATAATCACGTAAACCAAGGAGTGTGATCACTGTGACCTACAACCGAGTATAACCTCTCGTCGAGGGAATGTATCATTGATGTCTTCCTCATTCAATCTCTCCAAATGTGGGTTCTCCAACCGTGATAGATGATCGGCAACAAGATTTTTCTGCTCTTTTTTGTCCCTTATCTCCAAATCAAATTCCTGCAACAAAAGTACCCACCGAATTAGTCTAGGCTTTGCATCATGTTTGTTAAGATGATATTTGAGTGCCGAATGGTCGAGTATAAACAATGACTTTAGACAAAATGAGATAAGGACGGAATTTTTTCGAAAGCAAAAACTATAGCAAGAAGCTCCTTCTCGGTTGTAGTGTAATTCTCTTATGCTTCAGTTAAGGTCTTGCTTGCATAGTATATTGGTTGAAAATACCTTTCTCTCCTTTGTCCAAGTACTGCTCTCTACTGCAAAATCACTTGCATCGCACATTAGTTCAAAGGGAAGGGACCAATCGGGGGCAACCAAGATAGGAGACTCAATTAGTTTTTGTTTCAACAAATTGAAAGCAAAGAAGCAATTCTCATCAAACACAAAGGCCACATCTTTTTCAAGTAAATTTGTGAGAGGTTTGGAAATTTTAGAAAAATCCTTTATAAACCTTCTATAGAAACCAGCGTGACCAAGAAAACTTCTAATTGCCTTCACCGAAGTTGGTGGTGGTAATTTCTCTATGGTTTCTATCTTGGCTTTATCAACCTCTATGCCCTTGCTAGAAATCTTATGCCCCAAAACAATACCTTCTTTAACCATAAAATGACATTTCTCCCAATTCAAAACTAAATTGGTTTCTTCACATCTTTGTAAAACCTTTTCAAGATTTTTCAAACAAAGTTCAAAGGAATCACCAAAGACAGAGAAATCATCCATAAAGACTTCCATAATATCCTCCACTAGACCTTCAAAAATAGCTAACATGCATCTTTGGAAAGTAGCAGGAGCATTACAAAGACCAAATGGCATACGACGGTAAGCAAAAGTACCATAAGGACAAGTAAAAGTAGTTTTCTCTTGATCTTCCGGGGCTATTGGAATTTGAAAATACCCCAAAAAACCATCAAGAAAACAATAATACCTATGACCCGCAAGTCTCTCAAGCATTTGATCAATGAAAGGCGGTGGAAAATGATCCTTCCGAGTGGCATCATTGAGCTTACGGTGATCGATGCATACCCTCCATCCCGTCCACGGTTCTCATGGGAATCAACTCGCTTTTTCTCATTGGGTACCACAATCATCCCTCCTTTCTTGGGGACTACTTGGACGGGACTAACCCATGGACTATCCGAGATAGGATAAATAAGACCGGCATCAAGAAGTTTGATTACCTCTGCTTTTACCACTTCCTTCATGTTTGGATTTAACCTTCTTTGGGGTTGCACCACTGGCTTGAAGTCTTCTTCCATCAATATTTTGTGGGTAAAAAATGAAGGACTAATACCATCGATGTCGGAGATTTTCCATGCCATTGCCTTTTTATGCTTCTTTAATACTTTGATGAGCTCTTGTTTCTGCTCTTTTTGCAAATTGTTTGCAATGATCACCGGAAGTTTAGAATTATCTGCAAGAAAAACATACTCCAAATGATCCGGTAACTTCTTCGACTCCAACTCAGGGGGATCTTCAATGGAAGATTTCATTCTACTCCCTTTTTCCCTTTCAATCTTCTCAAACATCATCCCTTTTGTTGTGAATGGGGATGACTCCAAATGTGCTATAATTTCGTCAACTTCATGCTGCCCCTCCTTTATTTCTTCACCTTGAAATAGAGATATTTCCAAAGGGTCATCAATCAATAATTCCTGCACATAATCGGAGACAATGTTACCAATAACATCTATCCTATAACAACAATCATCATGATCAAAAGAATGTTTCATAGCCTCGGGAACTTTAAAAATAACCTCTTCTTCTCCTACCCTAAGGGTCAATTTTTCTTCACATACATCTATATTAGCCTTAGCGGTAGCTAGAAAAGGTCTCCCTAAAATTAATGGCACATCAATATCCTCATTCATATCAAGTATCACAAAATCAATAGGAAATATGAATTTATCAACTTTCAAAAGCACATCTTCAATAATTCCCCTAGGATACTTAACTGATCTATCTGCCAATTGAATGCTCATCCTAGTGGGTTTAGGTTCACCCAACCCCAACTTTTTAAACATTTCATATGGCAACAAATTAATGCTAGCTCCTAAATCTGCTAATGCTCTACCAATTGACAAACTACCAATAGTGCAAGGGATAGTGAAACTCCCTGGATCCTTTAACTTTTGCGGTAACTTGTCTTTGTTTTGAAGAATGGCTGAACATTCCTCGTTCAATGTCACCATTGAGAACTCTTCTAGCTTTCTTTTCTTGGAAAGGATCTCCTTTAAGAATTTAGCATATCTTGGTATCTGCGAAAGAGCTTCAACAAACGGTAAGTTGATATGCAATTGCTTAAAGAGTTCGAGAAATTTACCAAATTGTTCGTCTTTTTTCTCTTGTTGAAGTCGGGCGGGATATGGAATTTTTGGCTTGTATTCTGGAATTTCCTTTTTCTTTTGTGATTCTTTCTTCTCAATCCTTTCTTCATCATCAACATGCAATGGTTCTTCGATCTTCTCTTTTTCTCTTTCTTGCTCCTTTTGCTTTGGAACCTCCAATTCCTTCCCACTCCTCAAAGTGATGGCTTTAGCATGTTCTCTTGGATTCGGCTAGGTATTGCTTGGGAGCATTCCAACCTGCCTTTCCGAAACAAGCTTCACCAATTGGCCTATTTGATTTTCCAAGTTGTGAATAGAAGCCTCTTGGTTCCTTAGGGATGCTTCTTGAATTTGGAACCGATTTTCAGTTGCCGCAATAAACTTTGTCATTAATTCCTCAAGGCTAGACTTCACCGGTGGTTGAGGAGGTGGAGGAGGTTGATGTTCGTAAGGAAGAGATGGTTGGGGTCGAGAGCTTGATAAAGATTGGAAACCGGGAGGATGTAGCGGCCCTTGTTGCCCTTGATTACTCCATGAAAAGTTTGGATGATTCCGCCACCCCGGATTATAAGTATTGCTATAAGGATTGTTACGCTGCCTTCCTCCTCCAAGATAGTCCACATGCTCCGATGACGATGTATTAGAAGTTCCCATGATTTGGCATTCATGATTTGGATGACCACCTCCGCAAAAGTCACAAGCCATCATCACTTGGGATATTGGAGGTGATCGACTCAAGCTTTCGATCTTCCTGTTTAGGGCATCAAACTTAGCCTCCAAAGCCATCATCATATCTACATTGTGTACTCCACTAGCCTTGGCTTTCGGTCTAGGATTCCCCCATTGGTAATTGTTCATTGCAATATTTTCAATAAGGTCTTGTAACTCTTCCGGTGTCTTCAAATTTGTAGTTCCTCCCGAAGAAGCATCAATGAGTTGCTTGGAAGGGAAATTTAACCCACTATGGAATGTTTGCATTTGCAGCCCCAAATCTAGACCATGATGTGGGCATTTTCTCAATAGCTCCTTCCATCTCTCCCAAGAATCATATAAGCTCTCACTCTCCATTTGTTGAAAAGAGAAGATGTCATTCCTTAGCTTGGCTGTCCTTGCCGGAGGGAAGTATTTAGCGAGAAATTTCTCGGCAAGATCGTTCCATGTAGTAATAGAGCCCGGTGGAAGTGACTTCAACCATGACTTGGCTCGATCCCTCAATGAAAATGGAAATAGTCGAAGGCGGATGGCATCTTCGGAAGCCCCGTTAATCTTGAAAGTATCACATATTTCCAAGAAGTTGGCAATGTGAGCATTTGGGTCTTCGTCCGGCAAACCATCGAATTGCACCAATTGTTGAACCATTTGGATAATATTTGGCTTGATCTCAAAATTGTTTGCTTCAACTCTTGGCCGAGCAATGCTTGACTCCGTTCCCAACAAAGAAGGTCGTGCATAATCTCCCATAGTTCTTTGTCTTGCATTCCCATTGTGTGCCATATTGTTCAATTGTTCAATATTTTTACCTTCAACTTCAACTCCCTCAAGCACTACTTCAAGATTGACACCCCTTGGATCCCAATAAAAAATCTGTTTAGCTTGGGAATTAGGTTGAGCCAATTCCTCCAAATCACTTGAGATCATAAACCAAAACAAATTCACACCTTCACCACAAATAAAAGAAACGTTTAATGCAAGCAATTTTTTTGTTTTTCTTCACTAAAACAGAAAAAAAACAAAATAACAACTTAAACAAAACAAAAACAGAGAAACACAAACTAAGTGCTTCAATTCACCAATAACTAACAAAACTAAAAACAAGAAAATAAATGCTAACACTAGTTTACAACTTCACCACAAGTATAAACAAAATTTCAGCCCAAGGAATTATCACTAAAACAGAACAAATGAAAAATAAAAAAAAAACATACAAGCTAAGCACTTCAATTCACCAATAACTAACAAAATTACAAACAAGAAAATAAATGATAATACTAGTAACAAGTATTACAAAAATAACAACAAAAATGACTAAATCAATAGAGTTTAAGCTTTCCTAATATTGACCAATTAGTCCCCGGCAACGGCGCCAAAAACTTGTTGTGTTGTTTTGCATGCCCTTATACTTAATTTTATCACAATCTCTAACAATTGCACACAAACACTAGGCAAGTGCACCTATCGTTATGATTAGTACAATGGCAAGTAATTTAAATGTCGTATCCACGGGGATGATCAAATATCATTACTCACTTTTCACTCTATTGTCTAGCCTATCAAATTTTCTTGTGGATATGATAGAAACAAACTATTAGGAATGAAAATCTAACTTAAACAGTAAAATTCAGTTTATCTAAATTTTAGTTTGCAAGAGAAAATTTCAATTGAGAGAGTAATACTTGAATGGAAAATCCCCCTAGAATTACCTATGTGATTGAAAAGTTCCTTGGTTAATGAATTCCCCTTCTTATGTTTGATGAAATTCCTAAATTAGAACTCACTCTATCTCTAGATGAAAGTTCCCTACTCTTAGATTAATTAGTTGAAATCTCTTTCTAACCAATTCAACCTAAAAATGCATTTACATTAATGAATTTCCAATTAGATTTCTCTAATAACCAAGAAGATGTTGAGGTTCCTACCTCTAGTCACCTAAATCATCCCCATTGTTTGTGTTTGGTTTATTTCACCCTTCCTTTCTCAATTCCAAGTGAAAAATCCAGATTATGAGTCAATCAACAACTGAATTAATTCGAGCAATCAATCCTCCAAATTAGATTTCTCTAATTACCAAGAAGATGTTGAGGTTTCTATCTCTGGTCACCTAAATCATCCCCATTGTTTGTATATGGTCTATTTCACCCTTCCCTTTCTCAATTCCAAGTGAAAAAGTCCAGATTATGAATCAATTAATAGCTGAGTCAATTCAACCAATCAAACCCACAAACAATCCACAAGAATTCGGAATTCAATTAACCAAGAAAACCAATCATTCACATAGATAATAACTAGGGTTCATAACCATCCAAGTATTCAAGAATTTAGCTCATTAACATATTACAATTCAAAGAACATAAAGCAACAAAGAAAGAGTGAGAATTTCTCATTTTCATGGCTCAAATCTTCTCTTCTTCAAGGCTTGGAGTTCTCAAACTTGGTTGTGAAAAGTTGTGTTCTTGAGCTGGAATCTTCAAGATTGATGTTCTCATTCTTCAAAGATTTGATCTTCTCTCTTGAGTTCTCTTGCAAAGATTGACGATTTTGGGAGAGGTTTTGGGATGTTTTCTCTCTGTTTTTCTCCTCTCTGGAACCCTAGACGGCCGCCCCTTCAAATGCCCTAAAAGGGTATATATATACCTCCCAAAAAGAGAGCAACAATTGCAGAAAATTTTGTTTCTGCCAAAACGGTACCTTTTCACTTATTGGTGATTCAGAGCCTTAAATCGGACGATCTAGATTTTCTTGTCTTCATGAAAGTTGTAGCTGATACTCTTAAGTTTCTACATAGCTTTTGAATTACCTCCATTGGACATCAGGAACTCTAGATATGGTAATTACACCACAATGTATCAAAACTGGAACCAAATCCAGAAATACTGAATTTGCACCATATGTAGGGTGACCAAACGAATTCCGATTGATATAAATGTTACTATTATGGAAACTTCAGAATCTCCTCTGTAATTGTCTTGAAGATCACATCTGCATTTGAAATCTCTAAGGAGGTCAAAATCCCACTTGAATTATTCTGTCTTGCTGCACTATTTTGCTGCTCTGTTTTGCATTCTTCTTTTTTCTTCATATAAGTATGTAGAATCTTCTTCATTGCTTCATTGTACTCCAAATCTTCAATAAAATCATTTAAAACAAATAAGAGATAAAGGGAGTGTGAATGATATTTGAAACACCAAAATTCAGTAGAAATTTGAGTTGAAAATGATCATTATATTATGCACAAATATGTAATATCAATGGACAATGTCTTTTCATCCATCTCATCCCAATCTTCCTCCTTTATAGCTTCTGGCTTCTTCGATTTTCCCGTAAGAACTTTCTTTAAACCATTTTGGGTGAGAACGGCTTGCATCTTGACTCGCCAAATAGCGAAACTGATTTTACCGTCAAATTTCTCAATATCGAATTTTGTCGACATTATAAAAAAAAATCTCAGTTGAATTTTTTTTTTGCGCTCTGATACCAGTTTGTTGGGAATTTCTGATGTCTCACAAACTCCACATTAGTATGATATTGTCCGATTTTGGCTAAGCCCTCAAGAATTTATTTTTGGAAACCTTCCAAAAAGTCTCATACTAATGGAGTATCTTGAATATTATATTTAGACATCTATTCCCTTAATTTTTCCATGTGGACTTGATTTGCATCCCAACAATAATGAATCAGCAGATGCTGTGCTATGAATGCATTGGAATTGTCTATTTGTTTTGTCTTAAGCTTCTTTAGTTTTGCTTTGGCTTGCAGATAAGTTAATAAGGACGAAATAAATTATACTTCTTCCATTTCAAAATATAAATCTTTTGACTTTTTTAACATAAATTAAGAAAGAATAAAATAACATGTATTTTCCTTAAGTAATCAATCTTTCCGATTACATCTTTTGAATTTTTTTACATGAGATATTTTTCTTATTATATCCTTAACTAGTTCTATTAATGTAACAGATAATAAGATAATTATATATATGGGGAGGATAACTTTTAAAAAAATAATTCTTAAAATTTGTAAAAAGTCAAATATCTTGAAAAAAGGGAGACAAAAGGCATATATTTTGAAATGTAGGCACTAATTATACCATTAATTGTTAAGCTCAGAGCTGATTTCGAATATAGAATTTAGCAGGACAAATAAGGTATTACTACAACGGGATACTTTAGTCATTTGGACCAATAAATATAGTACACATGTATTTATGTATTGTGTGTTCGTCTGTATATATCTATAAATATGTAGCTGCTACTTTATTTTTATTAAAAAATTGCACCATTTCATTATTTTCCTATTTTTAGTCTTAAATTGACAAGGAGATATTATATTTTATTAAAATATTCAACTAAAGCAATATATATATATATATATATATATATATATATCTTCTTTTCCAACTTTTTTTTTTTTTTGGTTGGATGGTTTTTTAGAGAGCGAACAAGTACTTATGCTAGCAAATTAGGAGATAACTTTGCTTTCCTTATAGTACAAGGATTAGAAAATACTAGGGTTCAAGCCTATAAAAGGCCTCTGCGCTTGATAATCTTCAAAGTGGCAAAAATTTCGTCCAAACGTTGCAGTTGGATTTACACACTGCAAACGACAGGTTAATCTACCTTTGCAAGTGCAAAAGTTATTAAAGAACTGCCCTATCGTTGAATTCAAGAATCATGGAGAATAGTGAGTTTCCAATACTAAATACTGCCTACGGTCAAGGTCCTATGCAATATGGTTTCTTTGATCAAGGAGAAAGCTACATATCCTTGGAAGATTTAGAACGGGAAGATTCTTGGGAGGATCTAATTGCTTCATCGGAAGATACGGGAACGAACGAAGATGCGATGACGGAAGATTCTTGGGAGGGTATGGTTTCCGTAAACATAATCCCACACCTCGATAATCTTCTTCATCACGAACATGCAGGTTCTTTAATGGGGCAGATGAATCCCTATGTCTCAATGCTAGAAGAAGTTGAAGACGCGTTAATAGAGGATAAGATTTTGAAGCATGTAGAAACCAGAATTTATGACGTTGATTCTTTGAAAGAATTAGAAGAAAACAAGATGTGCGTCATCTGCCAACTTGATTATGAAGAAACCGAAACCACTGGACGACTGCGATGTGGACATGAATACCATCTGGAGTGCATCAAGAAGTGGCTTTCGATGAAGCTAGTTTGCCCTCTTTGCAAAAGAGCCGCTTTTTAGGAGTAGGGAAATTGAAGTAGGCCAGCAATTTGTAATTTAAATTTTGTATATATTTTTATTTTTTCATTTTTCAGTAATATATTTTTCAATAATAAGTGACACTATTAATAAAAATTATATATAACTATTAAATACAATATAATGCATTATAATTCGCAAGATAATTGTAGCACCACGGCACAAACACCATAAAGGCTAGCGTCTCTTTCAGACACCAGACACAAACAGTACTAGGACCTTGAGCGAAGGCTCAACAAGAAGTAGGTTATCTTTATTAGTACAACAAAGAGAACTACATTGTATTTGTATATAGTAAAGCGCTGATCAGCACTTTATGTTTTTCTCACAATAAGCTGATCCTTATTAGTACAACCTCTGCTCACTATTAGTACAACACTCGGCTCACTGTACAACCCTCTGCTCACTATCTCCTATCGTACAGTAGAATCTACAAAAACCCTTAGTATTAATACTACGTGTGGATGCAGAAAGCAGAGAGAGAAGGAAGGAACTAGTTCAACAAGAAATGGTCCAGTTTTATATAGCCTTCAGGTTGACAAAGGGGGAGTTTCAGAATCTTGCCAGGTACTGATACCAGGCATATATCTATCTCCCTTGACTGCAACTGCTGAAGCAATGGATTCAAGCTCAGCCATGTCTTCTACTGATAGTTTCACAGACAGAGCTCCGATATTCTGCTTAAAGTTTTCGATCTTGGTAGTGCCAGGTATGGGACAAACATCATTTCCCTGATGATGGACCCAGGCCAACGCCAGCTGGGATGAGGTACATCCCTTCTTTGAAGCCATATCATTGACACGCTCATACAGGGTTTTGTTGTTCTCCAAATTCTCAGGCTCGAATCTGGGCAAATACTGCAAGATGGAACATGAAATGTTCAGAAACCAAAAACGCAATGCCAAAGATAAGAAAGCACTATAAAAAACTGTATTTGCCAAGTATTCGGGAAAGAAGATAGGAAAAACATATCTTGATGCAAATTCCATTAACATTTCAAAATTAGAAAAAATTACTCAAGTGAAAATAGTCATCCTATCCCAAAAAGAATAAATACTGTGGCTAAAACTGCTCTTTAGTCTCTTTAAAAGGTTTGACAACAAGGGTTGCAGTTTCTTAGTTATCGCCAACCGTATGTTCTCGTGGAACTAATACAGGAAAGACGTGAGATTCACTATTTTAGTGGCATTCTTTGGAGGTGATATATAATCTGCAAATGATAATCAACCTATACCTTAAATCAGGTATAAAGTTTCTTCAAAGAAACAAAAAGGGAATGTGGTATAAAATAACAATACGAACTTTCCCCATGCAAACAAAAAAGATAAAAGGAAAAAACAAAAGAATCTGTAACAGATTTCTTGGGGAATAAACATTATGAATCACTCCAAGAGACAAGATAGGGTCATTTTGTTGTATCTTTCATCCAGATAAAATGTACCTTGGCCTGAGTTTCGAGATATTGAAACTTGAAGGGGAAAATCATTACTTTAATCCTTCACCCATTTAAGGTACAAATGTGGTATTCCTTAACGTATTACTCTTGCATTTTTTTTATATCTTCAACTATTTTCAGTTAGCAATTTAGTCTGACCACACTGTTCCACAGCAGTTTCTGGCTCATATGACCTCCAGCCTTCACATCTATGAGGGCAAAGTTGGCGTGATAAGCTGTCCTTCACCTTTTAATTTTTTCATCTCTTTTTTTCCCACTTCTCAAAACATCATTGTTCATTCTCCCGCTCATGCATGCAGCCTCCATTATGTACAGCCACCACCTACACCAATGCTTCTAAATCCTAAGTTTGCAGCAACAAACACACACACACGTAAACACGTTATAGTTATATAGGGATAGAATTATGTATATAGAGAGCTCTTTGTCATTATGTAATTTGAAAGAAATTTGAGTAATAGGGGGTTTACATTCTTATGCACTTCGTAATAGTATCTTTTCCTAGTTTTGCTTGGAAAGAGATTTGATTATCATCATATTTTGGTCCTACGTACTCAAATCAAATTAATATAACAATTGACTGTTTGGGCTGGCACTGCTGCAAACATATTCAATTCGATTAGAGAACTGTACAAATATGTAGTCTTGGGAAATATTATAAACTTAACTTCAGATTTCCTACTGTCGCCAGATGATAATATTACCCAAGAGGCCCATATTTCAGAATTAGCTATCTTCATTTAAGCCCTTGGCTTTACTGGGCAAAGCAATTGATGCAACCCTAGGGTGAACGTCTGTTGGTTTCTAGAGTCATGCCGACTAGAATGAGACAACTACTACAATTTCCCTCTTATAACACAATCTGGTACCATATACTCCATAGGATATTTCTTCCGGGACAGTTAAGCCCTTATTACGTATTTAAAATTTTCTTCTTCTGACACACAGGGAAAGAAATTGCCACCAGCAAATAGCACACGACGTCTCAGATCTAGGGATGTATTTTCTAGAACCCACTGTTTTCTTGGAAGAATGGACTCAATGTGGGAACTTTTAGGTTGGCCCATAACCACCTATATATGTTTCTCCACATGAAGAAGCAGAAACTTGGGAGATCAGATCATCTTAAATAGACATAATAACGTTAAATGAATCTCTTGTGCCTTTAAATTGGCAAGGCGTGTATAGTTTGAAATACAGTCTGAACTGACACTTTCACTTACTCTGGCCCTCTTTTAGATAGACAACTCTATAAACTTGATACAGCACATAGGAACTTTAAGCATGAATATAGTTTAACAGAGATGATAATTAGTAAGAATTTAATAGTGAATGCCAATATGGACAAACCTTTCGGGAGTCACCTTCAGCCAAATTCTCAACCAGCTTTGGACCAGATGAGAAGAATCCGCGTCCTAATGGACTGTATGCTACAATACCAATGCCCAGTTCTCTGACATATTACTTAGAAACAATTAGAATAATCATATAATCTTTGACTTGCAAAAGATAATAGTAAAGCTGAATAAACACGAACCTGCAAGTGGGAATTATCTCCTTTTCTACATCTCTGGACCACAAGGACCATTCCAGCTGTATAGCAGTTATAGGATGAACAGCATGTGCTCTTCTAATTGTCGAAGCTGAGGCCTCCGACAAGCCTATGTACTTTATTTTTCCCTCTTCCACCAGTTTCTTGAGTTCTCCCATCTGGTAATTGGAGATTTTCAAAAGAACAAGAGAAAAGGCAAATTTACAAAGCTCATTAAGTTTAACACAAAGAACAGAATAAAAACCCCATACATATTAAAACAGAATAGAGAATACATGTTACAAAGTGGGAGAAGTATGAGATAACTATAGTGCAACTAATCACTCACGTGCCCTATCTTCAGTCTCCACTAACTGGACTATTGCACTATCTACTGCTTTATAACATTTAATGTCAGTGGACGAATCTATCTAACATTTTAGTGTATATTATTTTCAATTGCAGGGCTTCAAGTGTGTCCACTACATAATGTCTTGTCTTCAACCTGATTCCAGTCGGTAACACTGTATTTGAGTTATCTCACATCTGATTGCCTTAATATATTCTGTTCCAGATTGGAGTTCTCTATTCCCTCAATCTCATTCAAAAAGACATTAGGGCTTTTTTCAGGTCAAAAAATCTGGTTTTTAAAATATTTATATTGTTTAAAACAAATTTTAATCAAGACACAGAGACATTATGTTTTCAGCATTTTCTTCCTGATAGTAAAGAAACTAGTTAAATATTTTTGTTGATTAAAGAAGAAGACGAAATAGAGCAAAGATTGAAATGAGAATCTATTATCACAAAAAGGCCAAAATCTTAATGGTATGTGGACTAACCAAGAAATCACACTGACAATTTTTTTTTCTCTTTGAAGTATTATTGCTGTAATCCAAGACATGAAATAACTGAAATTTTCGGCACTGGTAACAGAAAATTCCATCATGCGCCAGAACCGCAAAGCGGAAAGGAAAACACTCACTAAAGTCATTTTACTAAAGGAAATGAAAAGCGGAGAAGGCTCGGCATAGTGATTATCAGCTCATAATGTGTTATGCCATTGAAGATAATGACTGTCATCCAATTTCAGATCACGCAGCAGTCAACTATAATAAAATCCAGTCTTCTCTCATCCAAAAGGACCATAAAGAACTAAGCATTTGCAATAAGAAAGAATCCTTTAAATGCATGTTTGGCTTTGAGAAGGGCATTTAGCAAATTTGTTCAAAAAAGTTCAAAGAACTATTGGGATACACACACGCAGGCGCGCACACAATGAATGGAGCTCATGCATTCCTAAAGAAACCATTAGACTGATTCATTCTTAGGAAGTTATCTTAGAGAAAGTAATGTGTTATCCTAAAAAACTGGTTCTAGTTCCATTTTGGTTGAGAAGGATTGACTGAGAACATATCCATTCTCCAAATACATACAGAAACACATCTTCTAAACTAAAACCACATTTCTCATATGCATTCTGTTAATTCTAGAAGCATCAAAAAGTCCATTTTGGAATTTCTTTCTACGCATACCCACATCGGCAATTATCTCATTTTCATATTTATGACGTGGAAGCGCATTTCAATTATTTACCTCCTGTGGGAAATATTTAAGCTCTATTTGTGGATTTCAGTATATGGCAGATAAAACTTTTGCTGGAAGTAGCCTGAAAAATAGTTCAAATCCATTTTTTGGATCATATCCATATTACCTAGGATCAATCTGACCTCACTTTACATCGATTTCTATGGCCTTCTGAATTTCATATGTCTTTGCCTAGCTTTAGACTTGATGGTTATAAGAGCATTTAATGTCTTGAAAACATGGCCAAGGTATATCAGCCCAAGTCAAAACAACCAGGGTTGTGGTTATCTAATGAGATAATAAAACAAGTAGTACCACTACCCATTCTTACTATCACTATCTTCTTTACACATTCGACTATTAACCAAACACATGACACATATGCACTTTGTATTTGAATATTTGAGACAAGTTCATCGGTAGAGCATTCGCACAACACCTTTTTTGAATTTCAAGCTGATTTTGGAAAGGCTCAAGCTTATTTATCTACAAGCTGAACTCAAAGTCAACCCAAGCTTCCTCAATGCAAAGCTTGAGCCAAAATCGAATACTCCACTGATAACTGCTAGGTTCTCTTGAACTGCCAGTCTTGAATCCATAAAGTCCTTGACCCAGCAGTTACTAAACTTAAAAGTTCATATGATCAGTTGAATTTAGCTTTTAAGATATCGACACCAAGAGGGAGATCGACTGTAGAAATTTGCACGGGAGAGGAGCCTTATAATGACTCAGAGAATGCAGTAACAGTAGTAATCATAAAGAAAACTGTCTTTAACATTTTTACCCTTCCAATTCCAAAACATTTGAGCATCTATTGCAGGAAGTCAGTTATCCTCTGTTTTTACCTTCAAAAGTACTCTAGTTTCATGTAATAACAACAACTTGCAGGTAAAGCTCAAATATCCAATTTTTTAAAGATTATCCTTGTTAGAATTTTAACATCCACCAAGTTTCTATGCAAAGATTGAACAATCTCAAAAGATAAAACCATTGTTGTTCATTACCGGCAGCAGACTCCAAATTATTGTGTAAATAATGGAATTTTTCTTTATTCACTTTGTCAACTTTCCAACTATTAATATTTATGCATTAACTAATTTATAAACATTTGACCTAAGTTCATGTCATACAGAAATGCTAGCTCAGCCATATAAAAGGAAGTAAATTAATATAATTCCTCTAATCAAAAGTGAGATGAATACTCTCAAGTTTCGACAAAGTGACAAAATACGTTTTTGCACATACAATTTCTTTTCTTAGTATATTTAACAATGTAACCCATTATACTTATAAAGGGAGGAAAAAGACAAAATATATTTTCTTCAACAATCCCAAAAGCATAGAATGATCCAACTGCGATAAGTGGAAAGTTTTAAGAAGATTAGGCAACAATCTTTTAAAATAGGAATCTAACATTTTGGAAGAAAGCATGCAAACAATTAATTATATACAATGAAATTCTAAATCCAAGCACTGAGAACACAATTTTTCTAAGAATCAAATTCAATTGCACAGCATGACAATGCTGATGCTTTCAGGATGACTTCAGGGATGAGCTATGTTTCTGCAATTTGAAAGTTGAATATGGATGAACTTCTTGTACAAGGGAAAATAAGATGCAGTCAGTATCAAGCCGATCGTTGTTTCAAAGGCAGAAGTGATGATGCAGGTAGGTTTACAGGCTTTCAACAAGTTTCTGTTACAAAAGTGTAAAGGGAAAATAAGATGCAGTCAGTATCAAGCCGATCGTTGTTTCAAAGGCAGAAGTGATGATGCAGGTAGGTTTACAGGCTTTCAACAAGTTGCTGTTTCAGAAGTGTAAATGCCGGAAAAGTACATTTTCGGCTTGATATTTTTCGTATAAACTTTTCTTTGAGCCGTGGATCTTAATATCAGTGTCACATCATAAAAGTTCACGGATGACAGCTCCTGTCAATAAGCATACTTTAAAGAAAAGGGAACAGACAGTGAAATGAGGTATGGAATATAAGCTTTTTAAGAAAAAATGTTAATTTCCTATTTACCCCAGGCATCACAACTTGTCCAAGTTCTAAGTTCCATAGTGAAAAAGTGCGCTGCTAGAGAATGTTGTCTAACCAATTTACTCATGACTACCACCTTTTAAACAAAAGGGGAATGTAGTTTGCTAGGAAGTAAACCTTAAAGTGAAACATCAGAACCACAAAGAAGTGGAACAAACCGTGACTTCAATGGGTAAACGTGTATCAATGCGATGCTGATAATAGAGATCGATGCAATCAACATCAAGTCGCTTCAAGCTGGCCTCACATGCTCCCCGCACATATGCTGGATCTCCACATACATCCTGCTGCCCATCCACAAATCTTATCCCAAATTTGGTTGCCAGCTGGACTTTCTCTCTTAATCCACCCTTCAAAGCCTGCATCCGTTGTTCCATAATATTAACCATGCAGGATATACATTTTAACATGCTGTACATAAGTTAATGAACAATCCTTATTTCGCAAATTTGACAAGCGAATCGTTCTTTGGCAGATCCTACAATACTTTTTCATTATACAGTTATGGGCTATATGTAGTATCTCACATACTTTCCTGTCCACTAAGATTAATTGACACCTGTCACCTAGGAGTGAATTTCATTTACTTCCTTTTAGTTCTACAAAATTCCAAGAATTGGCAAATGATACTGCTATGTGTTGCATTTGTTAAGTCATCAACATCTGGATGTAGAAACCTTCTTAAAGCAAGTAAGGTATATTGACATATATAAACATGAAAGTATGCATGTGCAGAAGGAGATAGCCGTATATAATCGTTTCAGATATCAGGTATTCATCTCAGGTCAATACTAAAATGTTTTGCTAAGATCTGGAGCAAAGACTAAAGGTATCACTATAAAGGGTTACATTATCATA
This sequence comes from Rauvolfia tetraphylla, assembly GCA_030512225.1. Lineage (NCBI taxonomy): Eukaryota > Viridiplantae > Streptophyta > Magnoliopsida > Gentianales > Apocynaceae > Rauvolfia > Rauvolfia tetraphylla. The sequence continues at coordinate 3,875,872 of JAJQKT010000053.1, forward strand.
AGCCTGAATAGATGACTAGCTATATTAAACTTTGTACTAAAACAAAGATTTATTTCAGGTCCGCCTCTCAAAAGGTTTTGTGACGATCTAGGATGAAGAATGTTTTAAGAAATATTAAGATTTGGTAATAGTATCATTAGCAAGAATTCAAAGTTAAGAATAGTAAAAAGGAATTCAATCAATGGGCACCAAATAATAGAATTTTAACTAGTAATTAAGGAGAAGTTGAAGATGACTCCTTTCTGTAGCTAGAACTACTTTGCCTTGACCCCTGTTCCTTTTCAAACCTGGTTCTTGAATTCGCTGAAATCCATGTTATTTAGTACCAACAGGTTTCAGCCAATATTTATCAAATAAATAAGCAAATAATTCCAAATTGTCCACAACCTATTAAATTTCCAAAGAGCAGGAAATTAAAGGACGCCTCAAGTATGTCAAACAAACCCAAATTTACAACTAATAGTTTCTCCAAACACTAGATATAACATACTTGGCTATACTGGCATGCGAATAGACTAGATCAAAGTTCAAAACATCGATTCTTTTGAATACTCTGTATACGGGTAAGGATCCACTTCATTTCAATAATTCACAATAAAGAAATTCCTGATTCTTGCAGTAAAAAGTCAATAAAATTTCCCCAATTCATTGCTTCAATTGCATCAACAACAACAACACATCCCATAATTCACATCAGTCAAAGCACCAAGTACAATCTCTCAGACAAAAATTTCAGGAGCATATTACTAAATTACCTGGATATGATAACAGTAATTCCACAAAGCAAATTAGTACAATCAGAGAATGTAGAAGAAGAAAACGAAATACCTTGCCAAGAAGTATTTCATTGGTATAGGGGCCATACCAATCAGAGGTATCAAGATGGGTGAGTCCTCTTTCAACAGCGTAGTGAATGAGCTCAATCATATCGGCTTCCGGCTTTGGGGGGCCATAGAAAGCTGACATACCCATGCAACCCAATCCCTGAACGGAAACCTCGAGGCCCTGCGAGCCCAACTTGATTCTTGGCACTTCCACTTTTTCTGCTGCCATTTCGGACACCCCGAACCGAGCAGAATACAGAGATGTAGAGTGAAGAACAAAGGAGGAGGACAGAGAAGTGTGAGAATAGTGTAGTAGGTGAAGAGGTCGTTGCTCTTTCGTGCTTTGGTGGCCGACCACAAATGCGCGGCCATTTCACGATTGAATCTTTTGTTCTTGCGATTTGCGAATTCGTTTCTTGACTTCTACACTCGCATCACACTTGATCTTTCGAGAGGTCCCATCACATTTGATGAGGAGTATATGAGTCATATGGAGTTTGTAACTAATACAAGTAGGATTCCCTTTTAAGGAAGGTTAATTTTGTTTTTCTTTGATTTCTTTATGTTGGTTTTTGATCTCCATGGCTGCCTCGTGAATCACCAGTATTCCAGTGGTGTATATACACAATGGAAATGGAAAAGATTTGTCAATATAAAGGAGCTACGTCGAAATAAGTAAAAAATTTTTAGATATTTTAATGTATTTAGATTATATTTGATTTAAATTTTTTATTTTTATTTTATTAAATTAATTTTTTAAAAAAAATTATGATTCAATTATAATAAAATACTATCCGATTTCTTACCCCGTAGTTTATGATTTGGTGGGCCTTAAACCTAGGGCTTGAGTTTTTCCTTCATGAGAAATCTTACGTGGTTAAATAAGAATGGAGGAAAGGAGAAGACCTGTATGCCCTTGGAAAATGTTAAGATGTGAGACTTCTATTCAACATTAGTAACAGGAAGTAATGCTTTGTGAACCACATGGCACACAATTCGATTATGGTGGAGACGGTTCATTTTGTTAAATATGTGTTAGAATAGATTTTTAATCATTAAGTTTTAATTTAATAGTTAAAAATTTATATATTGTGTAAATAATTTATTTTATTAGCAATGAATAATTATTTACTTTATAATGAGTAATTATTTATAATGTATGACTTTTTAATTATTAGATAAAAATTTAATAATTAATATATACTAAAGAAATGTATTGTGTGTACTATAATCAAATGTATGACTCATCAATATTTAGTTTAATGTTATTGAGCTAATAACATCAAATCAAATAACGTTATTTTTTCTGTCTAGAAATTTGATCGAAAAGTAAAGCAAATAACACATTATGAAAATGCATTATTGCTTTTAAATAACCCCAAATTTTAGGATTCCAAATTTTATTTTTAAAAATTAATTGATGATGTGAATTTAACAGAATAGAGCGAACTGATACAAAAGGGTAAAAAGTATCATCCTCTACTCAACGAAGCCATCCTACTTTTAGAATTCATCTTTTATTATTTTATTTTTATAAATATTGGAAGGGAGGAACACAAATTAAATGTAAGTTCCACTTGCATAATTAATTTCGTATTTGGATTGAGACTTTTTTTGAGTTGAGTTGAGTTGTATTAAAAATCGAAAAAATGAATTGTTTATGAGAGGAGACATAAAGTTTAAAGTGAAAAAAATAATAAAAAAATGAGTTTTTTTTAATTGAGTTTCAATCCAATCTCACCCTTCCCACTTCCCAATATGGTTGCAGTTGTATTGTTTTCAAATATGACTTTATGGAGTTTCAATTTTATATAGTTATGGTTTTTTAAGATTACTTGTAGATATAACTATGATTTTATAGTTTTACAATTTCAATAGTTACATCTATAGTTTGAATTTTCAATTTTATAGCCTCTATTCATTTTACTTAGGTTTCATCTTCATTATTTCTTTTCACAGTTACTATTCATTTTAGTTAGGTTCTATCTTTATTCTTACTTTTCCCTTAATGTGCAAAATAAATTTCAAACTTAAAGAAATAAAAAAAATATATAGTCTTTTGGGCCAATAAATAAATCTAGTATATATTTATTTATGTATTGTGTGTTTGTATATGTATATCTGTTAATATGTAACTGTTTATTAACAAATAGGTATAAAATAAGAGTCACATGCATAACATTATTTTTTTAAAGAAAATTGCACCATTTCATTATTTCCTTGTTTTTAGTCCTAAATTTACAAGGATAGTTAAAATTGCTCCAAGAAGATAACATATTACCTCCATAAGTTTGATATAATAGTCATAGCTTGATCAAGGCCAAGTATACGATTTTATATAGGCGTAACTTATATTTTCATTACTAATATAGATATTGTGCCTCCACTTGTAATTAATATGAAAACAGAAGAAAAGGTGTCATATTAATGAAAGAATGAGAATATTTTATGAAGGATGGTGTATTTGGATTGTGTTGTGTTAGAAAAATTTCTGTCTTGAGTTTCGTGAAAATAAATTATTTATAAAAGAAGAAGTGGGATCTAATTGTTTGTCTGACCCGGCCAAAAGCTATTCAAATACAATTTAAAATAAAAATAAGTTTGTCAAATTAATTCATTGAAATATAAGTATAAAAATAAGCCTTAAAGTTATTTAGGTAAAAGAACTACTAAAGTAAAAACAAATGACATAATTTGATTATATCTCTGTTTTTCTCTTTTTGTTCTTGAAAGTTGAAAATCAATTCATGCCGCAACAAGAGTTGCTTTCAAAAGACAACCAATAAACCAAGTATTAGGTTCAAGACTTACATCATGTTTTACATTAAAATGAGCAGGGATTTATTACCTATCCAAAAATAAAAGAATAAACATCGTCTATTCTTTTTTTTTTTTTCTTCAACGAGGGGAGTATTCCCACGCTTAACATAAGTATATTTCTCAAATCAAATATCCATTTATATTTATTAATTGTATATCTTCATCTTTCAGCCTAAAAAATATTTTATTAGAATATTCAACTGAAGCAAAAAAAAAAATATTCTCTTCTTTTCTAACTCTTTTTTTTTTTTTTTTTGGCTGAGCAGTTTTAGAGAGCCAAAAAGTACTTAAGCTAACAAATCCGGAGATATTTTTGCTTTCCTTATAATACAAGGATTAGAAAATACTAGGGTTTAAGCCTATAAAAGGCTTGAGCGCCTGATATTCTTCAGTTCTTACAGTGACAAAAATTTCCTCCAAACGTTGCAGTTGGATTTGCACTTGGTAAACGAGGGGTTAATCTACCTTTGCAAGTACAAAAGTTACCAAAGAACTGCCCTATCGTTGAATTCAAGAATCATGGAGAACAGTGATTTTCCTCTACCAAATACTGCCTATAGTCAAGGCACTATGCAATATGGTTTCGTTGATGAAGGAGAAAGCTACATATCCTCGGAAGATTCTTGGGAGGATATAATTGCTTCATTGGAAGACATCGGAGCGAAAAGATGGGATGCAATATGTAATATTTAGTGATTTTTACCTATTAAATACTACCTACAGTCAGGACGCTACGCTATATGATTTCTGTGGGCTACTCACCTTTTCTCTTTGAATTAGTCAACAATTGAGGCTTGCCAAACTCTTTGCACGTCAAAGATTTCGGCTGCTACTACTTCAGTCATTTTCTGCGGCTCATCATGGCTGCTGCCAAATTCTTCTTCAGCTGTCATTCTTTGAATTCGGCCGACAGTGTGGTGCGGGAGTTGCCTATAAATATGCAACTCCTGCACCTCAACAATTGCAAGCAAGAGAGCAATTATCAAGCAGAAGGCATCGGACAAAGCCTTCATTTTCTTTCTTTCTTTCATTCTCCACTTTGTTTTTCTTCTGTATAAAATTATTATTTTGGGCTATTTGTCTTGCTAGTCCATATAAATATTTTGTACTCTCTACAAATTTATAGTGGAAATTTTGGCTCTCTCGCCGGTAGTTTTTTTGCCTCTATTCAACAGAGGATTTTTCCACCTAAAAATTTTTGGTGTCATTTTTATTGTCATTCTTAATTTCTCATAATCTTTGGTTGAATTTATCTCGCTTCTGCACTCTATATCCCTTCAAATTGGTATCAGAGCGCAAAAAATTCAACTGAGATTTTTATCATGTCGACAAAATTTGATATTGAGAAATTTGACGGTAAAATCAGTTTCGCTATTTGGCGAGTCCAAATGCAAGTCGTTCTCACTCAGAATGGTTTAAAGAAAGTTCTTGCGGGAAAATCGAAGAAGCCAGAAGCTATTAAGGAGGAAGATTGGGATGAGATGGATGAAAAGGCATTGTCCATAATCCAATTATGTTTATCCCGTGAGGTGTTGCGCGAAGTCATCAACGAGGAAACTGCATCAGGTATATGGAATAAATTGGAGTCTTTATACATGACCAAAAGTCTTGCAAATAAACTCCGTTTAAAGGAGCGACTCTTTACTCTCCGTATGTCTGAAGGTACTCCCATCCAATCTCACCTTGATGAATTTAATTCCATTATTATTGATTTGGAGAATTTGGATGTTAAAGTTGACGATGAGGATAAAGTTGTTCTACTTATTGTTTCTCTACCACCCTCATATCGACAATTCAAAGAAATTATGTTGTATGGTAATTATGTTACCCTGTCTTTTGATGATGTCAAGTCTCACCTGCTATCCAAAGAAAATTTTGATTTTGAAATTCATTCTGAAAGTTCGGGTGAAGGATTAGTAGTAAGAGGGAGGAACCAGGAAAGAAGTAGCAACGGTAAAAATATGTCCAGATCAAAGTCTATAGGTAAAAACTCTAAGTATTGCCGTTATTGCAAAAAAAAAGGACATGAAATCTCTGAATGCTTTAAATTGAAAAATAAGCAAGATAGAGAAAATAAGGGTAAAGGAAAACAACCCGAAAAAACTGCCGAAGCTAGTATTGTTGAGACCGAATCTGATGGGGATTGTTTTGTAGCTGCCGACATTGAACAAAGGTCTAGAAATGAATGGATTCTTGATTCTGGTTGTACTTTTCACATGTCTCCTAACAGAGAATGGTTTACCACTTATGAATTAGTTAATGGTGGTCTTGTCCTGATGGGCAACGATGCTCAATACAAAGTTGTCGGTAAATGTACAATTAAAATCAAAACAAATGATGAAGTTATTAGAACCTTGACTGGTGTCCGACATGTCCCCGATTTGAAACGGAATCTCATTTCTCTAGGCACCCTAGAATCTCTTGGGTGTAAGTACTCAGCTGAAGGTGGAGTTCTAAAAGTGTCCAAAGGAGCTCTTGTGATATTAAAAGCAAATCGATCTGGTAATTTGTATGTGCTGCAGGGTTCAACTGTTACAGGTTCTGCAGCTGTTGCCTCATCTGACAAGGATAACACCAAGTTGTGGCATTACAGATTGGGCCACATGAGTGAGAAGGGAATTCAAATCCTCAAGAAGAATGGTCATCTTGATAACCACTGTACCGGCAAGGTTGGTTTCTGCGAACATTGCATTTTTGGTAAGGAGAAAAAGGTTATCTTTTCAAAAGCCATTCATAGAACCAAAGGTACATTGGATTACATTCATTCGGATCTTTGGGGTCCGTAAAAAATTCCTTCCAAAGGTAAATGTCATTACATGTTGACACTTATTGATGATTTCTCACGAAAACTCTGGATTTATTTTCTCAAACAAAAGAGTGAAGCATTTTCAATCTTTAAAGAGTGGAAAGTTTTAATTGAGAACCAGACGGGCAAGAAAATCAAAAGGATGAGGACAGATAATGGCCTTGAGTTTTGCTCGAATGAATTCAATGATTTCTGTAAGAAGGAAGGTATTGTCAAACATCTCACCATTCCAGGTACTCCACAACAGAATGGAGTTGCAGAAAGGATGAACAGAACTATCTTGGAGAAAGTTCGTTGCATGCTCTCTCATTCAGGTTTGGGAAAACAATTTTGGGCTGAAGCGGCATCGACTGCATGTTATTTGATAAACCGCTCCCCCAACAGAGCAATTGACTGCAAAATTCCAGAAGAAGTTTGGTCAGGTAACCCTGTTGATTATTCTAATCTTAGATTATTTGGGTGTCCTGCTTATTCACATGTAAACGAGGGAAAATTGGAGCCTCGTGCAAAGAAGTGCATTTTCTTAGGCTATGGTCAAGGGGTGAAAGACTATCGCTTATATAACCCTGAAACTGGCAAATCATTTCATAGTCGAGATGTAATCTTTAATGAAAATGTTATGTTATCTTCTGGGAAGAATACTGTTGATATAGGTGATCAGGAGGATGTTCCAAAGAAGGTGGAGTTTGAGGTTGAAGCTCCCGTTTTGAAGGAAGATATTCCTAATTCCTCCACAACTGAACATGATCAAACCACAGCAATTGATGATATCACTGAACACAGGAGTCCACAACATCCACATCCACCACAACGACGAGGTTTGCCACAATCGTGGTTCATGGCTCAGGAACTTCCAGCACAGAGACCGAGAAAGCCGACTCAAAGACTAGTTGCAGAATCTGTCAACATTGCATATGCATTAGCTGCTGCACAAGAGATAGAAGACAATGATGAACCAAGAAATTATTCTGAAGCAATCTCTAGTGAGATTCAACAAAATGGATTGCTGCAATGCAAGAAGAGGTCGAGAGACTTCATAAGAATGAAACTTGGGATCTGGTGATATTGCCAGAAGGCAAACGAGTCATTAGCTGCAAGTGGATCTTTAAGAGAAAAGAAGGCATCATCGATGTTGAGAATGCAAGGTACAAAGCAAGATTTGTTGTCAGAGGTTTTGATCAACATGAAGGTATTGACTTTAATGAAGTATTTTCTCCTATTGTTCGTCATACTTCAATTCGTATATTACTTGCTCTGGTTGCCTTATATGATTTGGAGCTGGAACAGTTAGATGTGAAAATTGCTTTTCTTCATGGTAATCTTGAGGAAGAGATTTATATCCAACAGCCGGAGGGGTTTGTTATTCCTGGAAAGGAGGATCATGTATGTCGCCTCAAAAGGTCTCTTTATGGTTTGAAGCAATCACCGAGACAATGGTACAAGAGGTTTGATTCTTTCATGGTTGAACATGGCTACTCTACAAGTAGTTATGATAATTGCGTCTATTTTCAGAAGACATCTGATGGGTCATTCATATACTTATTACTCTATGTTGATGATATGTTGATTGCTGCAAGAGATAAATATCTTGTCAACAGGTTAAAGGCTCAACTCAGTAGTGAATTCGATATGAAAGATTTAGGTCCTGCCAAGAAGATTCTTGGAATGGAGATTAGCAGGAATCGTCAAGCCGGTAAACTTTTCTTATCACAAAAGAAGTATGTTATGAAGATGCTTGACATATTTGGAATGCAGGTTTGCAAAGCTGTTAGTACTCCGTTAGCTGCTCATTTCAAATTGTCACCTGAGCAGTGTCCTCAATCAGAAGAGGACAAGAGACGCATGTCACATGTCCCATACTCAAATGCAGTTGGAAGCCTCATGTATGCTATGGTATGTACCAGGCCTGATTTAGCTTATGCCATTAGCATTGTCAGCAGATTCATGCATAATCCAGGCAAACAACATTGGGAAGCTGTCAAATGGGTATTTCGCTATTTGAAGGGTTCTTCCGATATTGGTTTGGTATTTGATAGACAAAGAGCTGATTCCGGAGGCGTAGTTGGTTATGTTGACGCTGACTACGGTAGTGATTTAGATCGGAGAAGGTCACTTTCATCTTATATTTTTACACTTTGTGGTTCTGCTATCAGTTGGTATTCATCACTTCAAGTCATCGCTGCTTTGTCCACCACTGAAGCAGAGTATATTGCTGCAACTGAAGGAGTGAAAGAGGCTATTTGGCTCCGAGGCTTGGTAAGTGAACTTGGTCTACAACAAGACATTCTTGTTGTGTTCTGCGACAGTCAGAGTGCTGTTCACTTGACCAGAAACATCAAGCATCACTCAAAAATCAAGCATATTGATATTAAGCACCATTTTATCCGAGATATTATTTCTGCAGGAGATATTACAGTCGAGAAAATTCACACAGCTGAAAATCCTACAGACATGTTAACCAAACCACTTCCAACCGCTAAGTTCGATCATTGCTTGGACTTAGCTGGTATCATTCAAAATTGAATAAGGCTTCATGGCGAGAGAGTATTTCCAAAGGTGATCAAGGTGGAGATTTGTGGGCTGCTCACCTTTCTCCTTTGAATTAGTCAACAATTGAGGCTTGCCAAACTCTTTGCACGTCACAGATTTCGGCTGCTACTGCTTCAGTCATTTTCTGCGGCTCATCATGGCTGCTGCCAAATTCTTCTCCACAGCTGCCATTCTTTGAATTCGGCCGACAGTGTGGTGCGGGAGTTGCCTATAAATAGGCAACTCATGCACCTCAACAATTGCAAGCAAGAGAGCAATCATCAAGCAGAAGGCATCGGACAAAGCCTTCATTTTCTTTCTTTCTTTCATTCTCCACTTTGTTTTTCTTCTGTAGAGAATTATTATTTTGGGCTATTTGTCTTGCTAGTCCAGATAAATATTTTGTACTCTCTAGAAATTTATAGTGAAAATTTTGGCTCTCTCGCTGGTGGTTTTTTTGCCTCTATTCAACAGAGGATTTTTCCACCTAAAAATTTTTGGTGTCATTTTTATTATCATTCTTAATTTCTCATAATCTTTGGTTGAATTTATCTCTCTTCCACACTCTATATCCCTTCAATTTCGTTGATGAAGGAGAAAGCTACACATCCTCGGAAGATTCTTGGGAGGATATAATTGCTTCATTGGAAGATATCGGAGCGAACGAAGAAGAGATGCAATATGCAATATTTAGTGATTTTCCACTACTAAATACTGTCTACAGTCAGGACGCTACGCAATATGGTTTGGTTGACGAAGGAGAAAGCTACACATCCTCGGAAGATTCTTGGGAGGATCTAATTGCTTCATTGGTAGATATGGGAGCGGACCAAGATGATTTAGAATGGGAAGATTCTGTGGAGAATATAATTGCTTTATTGGAAGATATGGTAACGGACGAAGATGAGATGATGGAAGATTCTTGGGAGGGTCTGGCTTCCGAAAACACGATCCCAAACCCCCTTAATCTTCTTCATCAAGAACATGCAGATTCATTAATGGGGCAGACAAATCCCAATCTCTCAATGCTTGAAGAAGTTGAAGATGCATTAACGGAGGATAAGATCTTGAAGCATATAGAAACTAGAATTTATGTCGTTGATTCTTTGAAAGAATTAGAAGAAGCCAAGATTTGCGTCATCTGCCAACTTGATTATGAAGAAACCGAAATCACTGGACGACTGCGATGTGGACATGAATACCATCTGGAGTGCATCAAGAAGTGGCTTTCGAGGAAGCAAGTCTGCCCTCTTTGCAGAAGAACCGTATTAGAGTAGGGAAACTTGAGTACGCCAGCAATTTGTAATTTAAAGATTTGTATATATATTAATTCTTTTCGTTTTTCAGTATCGAATAATACACCATTAGTAAAAATTATACATAATCATTAAGCACAATACACAATATAACGCATTATAATACGCAAGTTAAGCGCAGCTTGACGACAGAAACACAATGAAGGTTACGTGTCTCTTTCAGACCCCAGACACAAACAGTAGTCCTTGAGCTTAGGCTGAAAAACAAAAAGTAGCTAATCTTTATTAGTACAACAAAGAGAATACATTGTATGTAGTAAAGCAATGATCAGTAGAATCAACAAAAACCCTAAATTAATACTACATTCAAATGCAGAAAGCAGAAAGAGATGGGAGGAACTAATTCAACAAGAAAAGATGCAGCATTATATAGCCTTCCAGGTTGACAGAGAGGGAGTTTCGGAATCTTGCCAGGTACTGACACCAGGCATATATCTATCTCCCTTGACTGCATCTGCTGAAGCAATGGATTCAAGCTCAGCCATGTCTTCTGCTGATAGTTTCACAGACAGAGCTCCGATATTCTGTTTCAGGTTTTCGATCTTGGTAGTGCCAGGTATGGGGCAAACATCCTTTCCCTGATGATGGACCCAGGCCAACGCCAGCTGAGACGAGGTACATCCCTTCTTTGAAGCCATGTCATTGACACGCTCATACAGGGTTTTGTTCTTGTCCAAATTCTCAGGCTGGAGCCTGGGTAAATACTGCAAGATGGAACATGAAATGTTCAGAAACGAAAAATGCAATGGCAAATATAGGAACGCACTATGCAAAACTGTATTTGCCAAGAATTTTGGAAAGAAGAGAGGAAATACATTTCTCAATGCAAATTCCATTAACATTTCAAAATTAGAAAAAACTACTCAAGTGAAAATAGTCATCCTATCCCAAAAATTATAAATACTGTGGCTTAAACTGCTCTTTAGTATCTTTAAAAGATTTGACAACAAAAGTTGCAGTTTCTTAGTTATTGCGAGCCATATGTTCGCACGGAACTAATACAGGAAAGACGTGAGATTCAATATTATAGCGGTACTCTTTGGAGGTCATATATAATCTGCAAATGAAAATCAACCTATACCTTAAATCAGGTATAAAGTTCCTTCAAAGAAAGAAAAGGAATGAGGTATAAAAATAACAATACAAAGTTCCCCCATACAGAAAAAAGATAAAAGGGAAATACAAAAGAATCTGCAACAGATTTCTTGCAGAATTAATATTATGAATCACTCGAAGAGACAAGATAGGGTCATTTTGTTGCATCTTTCGTCCAGATAAAATGTGTCTTGGCCTGAGTTTCAGGATATCAAAACTTGAAGGGGAAAATCATTACTTTAATCCTTCACCCATTTAAGGTCCAAAAGACGTATTACTTTTACATTTTTTTTTATATCTTCAACTATTTTCAGTTAGCAATTTAGTCTGACCACAGTTCCACAGCAGTTTCTAGATCATATGACCTCCTGCCTTCACATCTACGAGGGCAAAATTTGCTTGATAACCTGTCCTCACCTTTTCATTTTTTCATCTCTTTTTTATCCACTTTTCAAAACTTCATTCTCTCTCTCCTTCATGCAGCCTCCATCATGTACAGCCACCACCTACACCAGTGCTTCTAAATCCTAAGTTTGCAGCAACACAAACACACACACACACAAACACATTGTAGTTATCATTTTAGTTATATACAGATAGAATTATGCATATAGAGAGCTCTTTGTTCATTATTTAATTTGAAAGAAATTCGAATACTAGGGGGTTTACATTCTTATGCACTTCGTAATAGTCTCTTTTCCTAGTTTTGCTTGGAAAAAGATTTGAGTATCATCATATTTTGGTACTAGGCACTCAAATCAAATTAATATAACAATTGACTGTTTTGGATGCCATTGCTGCAAACATATGCAATTCGATTGGAAATTGGAGAACTGTACAACTAAATGTCAGATTTCCTACTGTCGCCAGATGATAATATTACCAAGATGCCCATATTTCAGAATTAGCTATCTTCATTTAAGCCCTTGGCTGTCTGGGCAAAGCAACAGATGCAACCCTAGGGTGAACGTCTGTTGATTTCTAGAGTCATGCCCACTAGAATGAGAAAACTTCTACAATTTCCCTCTTATAATACAATCTGCTACCATATACTCCATAGGATATTTCTTCCGGGACAGTTAAGCCCTTATTACGTATTTAAAATTTTCTTCTTCTGAGACGCAGGGAACATTGCCACCAGGAAATAGCACACCACGTCTCAGATCTAGGGATGTATTTTCTAGAACCCACTGTTTTCTTGGAAGAATGGACTCAATGTGGGAACTTTTAGGTTGGCCCACAACCACCTATATATGTTTCTCCACATGAAGAAGCAGAAACTTGGGAGATCAGATCATCTTAAATAGACATAATAACGTTAAATGAATCTCTTGTCCCTTTAAATTGGCAAGGCATGTATAGTTTGAAATACAGTCTGAACTGACACTTTCACTTACTGTGGGCCCCTTTTAGATAGATAACTCTATAAACTTGATACAGCACAGAGGAACTTTTAGCATGAATACAATTTAGCAGAGAAGATAATTCGTAAGAATTTACTAGTGAATGCCAATATGGACGAACCTTTCGGAAGTCACCTTCAGCCAAATTCTCGACCAGCTTTGGACCTGATGAGAAGAATCCACGTCCCAATGGACTGTATGCTACAATACCAATGCCTAGTTCCCTGACATATTACTTAGAAACAATTAGAATCATCATATATTCTTTGACTCGCAAACGATAATAGTAAAGCTGAATAAACACGAACCTGCAAGTGGGAATTATCTCCTTTTCTACATCTCTGGACCACAAGGACCATTCCAGCTGTATAGCAGTAATTGGATGAACAGCATGTGCTCTTCTAATTGTCGAAGCTGAGGCCTCCGACAAACCAATATACTTTATTTTTCCCTCTTCAACCAGTTTCTTGAGTTCTCCCATCTGGAAATAGGAGATTTTCAAAAGAACAAGAGAAAAGGCAAATTTACGGAGTACATTAAGTTTAACACAACAAACAGAATAAAAACCCCATACATAATAAAACAGAATACAGAATATATGTTACAAAGTGGGAGAAGTATGAGATAACTATAGTGCAACAAATCAGCCACGTGTCCTATCTTCAGTCTCCACTAACTAGTCTATTGCACTATCTACTGCTTTATAACCTTTAATGTCAGTGGATGAATCTATCAAATGCTTTAGAGTTTATTATTTTCAATTCCATGGCTTCAAGTACATCTATCTTCAACCTGATTCCAGTCTGTAACACTATATTTGAGTTATCTCAAATCTGATTTTCTTAATCTATTCTGTTCCACGCTAGAGTTCTCTATTCCCTCAACCTCATTCAATAAGACATTAGAGGCTTTTTTTAGGTCAAAGTGATCCGGTTTTTAAAATATTTTATATTGTTTTAAACAAATTTTAATCAAGACATAGAGACATTATGTTTTCAGCATTTTCTTCTTAATAGTAAAGAAGCTAGTTAAATATTTTTGTTGATTAAAGAAGAAACAAAATTGAGTAAAAATTGACATGAGAATCAATTATCACAAAAAATGCCAAAATCTCAATGGTATGTGGACTAACCAAGAAATCACAGTGACAATTTTTTTTTCTGTTTGACGTATTATTGTTGTACTCCAAGACATGAAATAACTGAAATTTTTGGCACTGGTAACTGAAAATTCCATCATGCACCAGAACCGCAAAGCAGAAAGGAAAACACTCACTAAAGTTATTTTACTAAAGGAAATGAAAAGTGGAGAAGGCTCGACATACTGATTATCAGCTCATAATGTGTTATGCCTTTGAAGATAATGACTATGTCATCAGATTTCAGATCACGTAGCAGTCAACTAAAATAAAATCCAGTCTTCTCTCATCCAAAAGAAACATAAAGAGCTAAGCATTTGCAATAAGAAAGAATCCTCTAAATGCATGTTTGGTTTTGAGAACAGCATTTAGCAAATTTGTTCAAAAAAGTTCAAAGAACTATTGGGATACACGCATGCACTCATGCGCACATGAAGCTCATGCATTCCTAAAGAAACCAATAGATTGATTCATTCTTAGGAAGTTAACTTACAGAAAGCAATGTGAAACACAAGATCCAATTGTTTCTATGCCTTGGGGAATTAGATTCAAGTGATTGTGGGAAAAGAGTTCCTTATGGTAGCACAAGAAATATTAGGAGCCAAAGTGCAACTCATCCTATCCTGCAGTATCAATTATATTAGAAGAGAACAATTGTGGGACCATGGTCCTTCAATTTTCCACATAGACCTGCATTTATTCCCATTCACTCTTTTATTTGTTTTGACCATAAAGAATATATTCCTTCCGTCCCGAAATATTACCTCCATTTGCCTTTTTCATTTGTCCTATAATATCTCCTCCATCTGTAACATCAATGAAAACGTGATGAGTTTTTTCCATTCTTACCCCTCTTTAACTACTACCTACCCCAAATTCCAAGTACTCTAATTCATGAATCATAGTTAAACTGGGCTATGTATTTAATGTTAAGAAAAGGGCACCTAAGTCCTTTGGTTTCGAATTTTATAAAATTCAATGAATTCTTAATCTATGTGAAATGGCAAATGGGGCTTGTATTTCGGGGTGGAGGGAGTAGTAAACAAGGTCACGAATGGACATTATAGAAGTATAATCAAAATTTTGATTGGTCCAATGAGGAGTAAGCTGACCTCAAACACTGCAAAGTGACTGAATGGAAAGGGTAAACCAATTGCAAGAATATCTTGGTTCATGGAAATAGAGGTGCCTTTTGACAACATACTCAAATCTTCAGTTGTTTAATAATGCATGTTGTGACTTCACTGCCTGAGAATGTGTTATCCTAAAAACCTGGTTCCAGTTCCATTTTGGTTGAGAAGGATTGACTGAGAACATATCCATTCTCCAAATACATAAGGAAACACTTCTTCTAAACTAAAACCACATTTCTCAAATGCGTTCTGTTAATTCTAGGAGCAGCAAAAGGTCCATTTTGGAACTTATTTCGACACATACCCACATTGGCAATTAGCTCATTTTCATATTTACTATGTGGATGTGCATTTCAATTATTTACCTCCTGTGGGAAATATTTAAGCTCTATTTGTGGATTTCAATATATGACAGATAAAACATTTGTTGGAAGTACCCTGAAACATAGGTCAAATCCATTTTTTGGATCATATCCCTATTACGTAGAATCAATATGACCTCATTTTACATCGATTTCTATGGCCTTTTGAATTTCATATGTCTTTGCCTAGCTTTGGACTAGATGGTGATAAGAGCATTTAATGCCTTGAAAACATGGCCAGGGTATATCAGCCCAAGTCAAAACAACCAGGGTTGTGGCTATCTAATGAGATAATAAAACAAGCAGTACCACTACACCTTCTTACTATTACTATCTTCTTTACACATTCCACTATTAACCACACACATGACAAATATGCACTTTGTAGTTGGATATTTGAGACAAGCTCATCCGTAGGGCATTCGTGCGATGCTTTTTTTGAACTTCAAGCTGATTTTGGCAAGGCTCATGCTCAGCTTATTTATCTACAAGATGAACTCAAACTCAACCCAAGCTTCCTCAATGCCAAGCTTGAGCAAAAATCAATTACTCAACTGGTAAGTGCCAGGTTCTCTTGAAGTGCTAGTCTCGAATCCATGAAGTCCTGGACCCACCAGTTACTTACTTAAAAGTTCATACGATCAGTTGAATTTAGCTTTTATAATATCTAAACCAAATGGGAGATTGACTGTAGAACTTTACATGGGGGAGGATCCCTGTAATGACTCAGAGAATGCAGTAACAATAGAAATCATAAAGAAAACTGTCTTTAACAGTTTTACCCTTCCAATTCCAAAACATTTGAGCATCTATTGCAGGAAGTCAGTTATCCTCTGTTTTACCTTCAAAAGTACTCTAGTTTCATGTAATAACAACAATTTGTAGGCATAGCACAAATATCCAATTTTTTAAAGATTATTCTTGTTAGAAATTTAACATCCACCAAGTTTCTAATAAAAAATTCTACAATCTCAAAAGATAAAACCATTGTTGTTCATTATCAGCAGCAGACTCCAAATTATTGTGTCAATAATGGAATTTTTCTTTATTCACATCGTCAACTTTTCAACTATTAACATCTATGCATTAACTAATTTATAAACATTTGACCCGAGTTCACGTCATACAGAAATGCTAGATCAGCCATATAAAACGAAGTCAACTAATATAATTCATATAATCAAAAGTGAGATGGATACCGTCCAGTTTCGACAAAGTGACAAAATAGTTGCACATCCATTTCTTTTTCTTACTATCTTTAACAATGTAACCCATTATAGTTATAAATTGGGGGGACAGCGAAACATATATTTTCTTCAACAATCCCAAAAGCATAGAAGATCCAACTACGATAAGTGGAAAGTGGAAAGTTTAAGAAGATTAGGCAACGATCTTTTAGAATAGGAATTATACTATGAATTGCTAAATCCAATCAATAAGAACAAGAATTTTCTAAGAACCAAATTCAATTGCATGGTATGATGATGTTGATGCTTTCAGGATGACTTCAGGGATGAGCTATGTTTCTGCAATTTGAAAATGGAGTATGAATGAACTTCTTATACAAGGGGAAAAGAAAATAAGATGGAGTCAGTATCCAGCCAAACGTTGTTTCAAAAATGGAAGTGATCAAGCAGGTAGGTTTACAGGCTGTCAACAAGTTGCTGTTACTGAAGTGTAAATGCTGGAGAAGAAGTACATTTTTGGCTTGATATTTTCATATAAAATTTTCTTTGACCTTGGATCTTAATATCAGTGTCACGTCATAAAAGTTCACGGATGAGCAGCTCCTGTCAATCAGCTTACTTTAAAGGAAAGGGAACAGACAGTGAAAGGAGGTATGGAATACAAGCTTTTAAAGAAAAAATGTTAATTTCCTATTTACCCCATGTATCACAACTTGTCCAAGTCCTATGTTTTTAGTGGAAAAGTGGCTGTTGGAGAATGTTGTCTAACCAATTTACTCATGACTACCTCCTTTTAAACAAAAGGGGAATGTAGTTTGCAGTGAAGTAAACCTTAAAGTGAAACATCAGAACCACAAAGAAGTGGAACAAACCGTGACTTCAATGGGTAAACGTGTATCAATGCGATGCTGATAATAGAGATCGATGCAATCAATATCAAGCCGCTTCAAGCTGGCCTCACATGCTGCCCGCACATATGCTGGATCTCCACATATATCCCGTTGTCCATCCACAAATCTTATCCCAAATTTGGATGCCAACTGAACTTTCTCTCTTAATCCACCCTTCAAAGCCTGCATCCGTTGTTATAATATTAACCATACAGGATATACATTTTAACATGCTGTGCAGAAGTTCATAAACAATCCTTATTTTGCAAATTTAAAAAGGGAATCCGTGTTTGGCAGATCCTAGAATACTTTTTAATTATATAATTTTGGGCAATATGTAGTATCTCACATACTTTCCTGTCCACTGAGGTTAATTCACACTTGTCACCTAGGAGTGAAGTTCATTTACTTCCTTTTAGTTCTACAAAATTCCAAGCATTGGCAAATGATACTGCTAGGCATTGCATTCGTTAAGTCATCAACATCTGGATGTAGAAACCTTCTTAAAGCAAGTAAGGTATATTGACATATATACACATGAAAGTATACATGTGCAGACAGAGATAGCTGTATATAATCTTTTCAGGTAACAGGTATTCATCTCAGGTCAATATTTTAAAATGTTTTGTTAAGATCTGGGGCAAAGACTTTTTCGGAAATATTAAAATTCAGTAAAGGTATCACTATCAAGGGTTAGATTATCATATGCTTGAACAGATGACTATCTATAGATCATCTTTGCACTAAAACAAAGATTTATCTCAGGTCCACCTCTCGAAAGGTTTGCTACGATCTAGGATGAAGAATATTTTAAGAAATATTAAGATTTGGTAATAGTATCATTATCAAGAATTCAAACTTAAGAATAGTAAAAACAAATCCAACCAGGGGGCACCAAATAATAGAATTTTATTTATCTAGTAATTGTGGAGAAGTTGAAGATGACTCCTTTCTGTAGCTAGAACTACTTTGCCTTAACTCCTTTTCCTTTTCAAACTTGGTTCAAGAATTCGCCAAAATCAATGTTATTTAGTACCAAAGGTTGCAGCCAATTTTTATCAAATCAATAAGCAAATAATTCCAAATTGTCTAAAACCCATTAGATTTCCAAAGAGCAGGAAATTAACTGACGCCTCAAGTATGTCAAACAAACCCAAATTTACAACTAATAGTTGCTCCAAACACTAGATATAACATGGCTAAATTGGCAGACGAATAAACTTGATCAAAGTTCAAAACATCGATTCTTTTGAATACTCTGTATACGGGTAAGGATCCATTTCATTTCTCATAATTCAGAATAAAGAAATTCCTAATTATTGCAGTAAAAAGTCAAAAAAAAATCCCCAATTCATTGCTTCAATTGCATCAACAACAACAACACATCCAATAATTCACATCAGTCAAAGCATCAAGTACAATCTCTCAGACAAAAAATTTCACGAGCATATTACTAAACTACCTGGCTATGATAATTCCACAAAGCAAATTAATACAATCAGAGAATGTAGAAGAAGAAAACAAAATACCTTGCCAAGAAGTACTTCATTGGTATAGGGGCCATACATATCAGAGGTATCAAGATGGGTGACCCCTCTTTCAACAGCGTAGTGGATGAGCTCAATCATATCGGCTTCCGGCTTTGGGGGGCCATAGAAGGCTGACATACCCATGCAACCCAATCCCTGAGCTGAAACCTCGAGGCCCTGCGAGCCCAACTTGATTCTTGGCACTTCCACTTTTTCTGCTGCCATTTTGGACACCCCGAACCAAGCAGACTACAGAGCTGTAGACTGAAGAACAGAAGAGGAGGAAAGAGAAGTGTGAGAATAGTGTAGTAGGTAAATAGGTCGTCGCTTTTTGGTGCTTTGGTGGCAGACCATAAATGGACGGCCATTTCATGGTTGTCTGTTTTTGTTTTTTGGATTTCAGTTTCTAGATTTCTACATTTGCATCCATGATAATTTATCCATGATAATTTATAATAATAGATATGTAATTAATCATCATTTCATAAATTATATTTTATCTAATTATATTAAGTCAAGTGTATTGTAGATTCTATCATTATTACTTACTCATTTACTAATAAAGGAACACACAATACACTTGACTTAATATGATTAGATAAAATATAATTTATGGGATGCTGACTAGTTATATAACTATCACCATAAAGTATCTCAATGAGTTCCCAATGCATTTGGTGAGGAGGATAGGCGTCATTAAACACACTTGTTATATATAATTATTTTTTAACACTTGTTATATATAATTTTTTTAACACTATATACAATAAAAAATTTAATTATTTTCTTAAGCAATCTTTTTTCTATCTTTCTTCTCTCTCCCTCTATCTCTTACTAAACTATGAATTCAATAAATAACGTCTCAATTTAATCGAAATAACACAATAAATAGCTATTTTATAAATGATTCACTCAATTTTATAGTAAAAATTTTCAAAAGATTATCAACCAATTAGCTATTTTATTATTTTTTTAAAAATCAGTACGGCAGAACTCTCCCAATTATTTCGTCATGTTTAGCCTAAACTTAACGTGGAGTTCTACCTGTTAGTGGCAGAACTGTGCACCAAGTTCTGCTATGTTTGGGCGGAACTCCCAACGAATTTTTTTAAATATTATTAGTTAAATATTAAATGTTATATAAAAATACTTGTGCAATTAGTATATTTAACAAAACTCAATAAATAAATTGCAAGAGTAGGAACAAGGCAGGGAAATGAGATTTCATCGAGCATTGTTTAGGAATGGTTAAGGGTCGTCATCGTCGGACTATTCCTTTGAAGAATTTCTATATCTTGATAAAGTCGACATATGAGTCTTTATTTGGGGACACATGATATATTTTCGAGTAAACAGGAATTGGTAAATTGTACGAAGGCAATGGTATTGCAGGTAAGAACCTTCTTAATAATTGCCCGTTTGGAACAAGGCAACATAAATGGAAATAGATTTGGCAAGCTTAATTATGAAAGGGACAGAGCTGCCTGAAAATTTATTTTTCCATGCAAGGATGAGCCAAAAGCGAAGGTGAGGATATTAGAAGCAAAGAAGGACAAAGGACGAAAGCCTAAGGGTACGAAGAAGTGTCATTGTCTTCTAAAATTAATGGGCAAAGAGCATTATGAGGGAGTGTAGAGTCTTGTAGCAATATGTGTCAAACACAACCACGAACTGAACAAGACCTGCCACAGTCATGCATTAGCAATGAGAATGATGGACCGAGACATGAATATCAAGGAGTAAATTAGTAAATGTCACATTAAATCAAAATATATATTAGATCATTTGAAGCAAGAGAACTCAAAAAGCATCGTTAGGTCATTAAATCAATATTCTGAGTGACTGTATGTTTGCTCACTTAGATTCATGTATAATTGCTCGTGTGTATTCATTTGTACTGATAATAGATACGACATACAAGACTAACATGTACGTTATTTTACTAATGCAAAATTATCTTATTTTAATTATATAGAATGTTACCTTATAAAAAATTGGTATGTATTCAACTTGAAAATCATTGTTCATTTGAAATAAGTACCACATGCCGTACTTAGAGATTGTTGGTGTTACACCAACCTGCCGAAACATTTTGGTTGCTAACTTTTGGATGAGCAATAAGCAGTTGGGCAGTTACTGATGCGTGCTGGAGTGTATTTAAACTATCTTTAATGGAGATTGCCCTTCACACACTATCATGACTGATCGTGAGCTCGGGCGCCTTCCCCAATTCTTAGCATAGGTTTTGCAGATGACACATTGCAAAAAATATTGAGAATTGATGCTCTAAGGCGTGCAGTGATAAACTCGCTATAGAAATGTTTTTGAAGGGTTTGTGGAGAAAGCTAGTTCATTCCCTTACAGAGGAGTAGTATTAGGTTAATTATTCAAACATGCATGTTAACGTGGTTGAGATTCCAAAGCATGTTGAGGTATTTGGATGAGAACATGTTTGGATTTACATCAAGAGTAGTTTGTTAGAATCTGGACAGGTCAGATCTGACACTTTGGAATGGAAACGAAAATCGAGCCAAGAGTTCTCATTCAGCTATGAAGTCCTATCTCAGGATAGCTTCAGGGTATTCGACACCGTTTGGTCGAATGTTCATTCTATTATATAGGCTCAAATCGCAGAGATTAGAGTTTCACTGTAGCAGTACCAATTTGTCTACAAGTATGGAACTCATTTGCATCCAGTCTTGGGTCTTGTGTGCTACAGAGTAACACACAGCATTATACCTCATTTTAAATTAGTGTGATCATGTAAACAAGATACGACACATTGTTAATCTTTGTCAATATTGGTTGCGGCATAGTCATGCATTTCTTTGTAATTGTGAGATACTTACCCATATGAGTAGTGGACAGCCTTTTATGGTTGATCATTTGCAACTGTTTTGTAACTCCGTTGACTTCTCGATGTCTGCCTTGCAATATCTCAATTATTCTTTACCACACCCTTCCAATGATCAATGGGTAGTTCGAGACTTTACAAAATTGATGATGAATAGAGGTTATGAGCAATGTCGATAATTTACGATGTAGATAAGCCACATGTTGTTTCCCGAATACAGTGGCCTTTAAGAACTAGCCATCCTGGTGATAAAGGACCTACTGAAGAAGAACTCAACCAAAAGGAATAAGTCTAATTGGAAGTACATACAGGTTTCTCACAACACATTCAAGTGCTCGTCTGGTAGTAGTAGTTCTTGAGCCCGAGCCGACATTCATCATGCGAGTCCAGAGGGTGGAGTGGTTCTAGAGAATGGGCTTGGGGCTAGCGGTTGTGGTTTTAGTTCTTCCATGAGCGCTTTTGGCTATAGAGATAGGAGAACTGCCATCTTTATTTAGGTGAACCAATTTTCTTCATTTATTATACCCTTTATATCTAAATGGGTTGATGTTACGGCAGATGAAAATTGGGAATTCTAGGCAATCACCTATTTATGACACGGGGGTGAAGACATATAGTTCCAAGTCCAACAAGAGCTATGGCGGGAGGTTCACTGTAGTTTTGGAATGTACAAGGTATCATGGGAAGGCCAACCGAGATCATGGCACTGTTATACAAGTTAGAGCACTGAGATGTTCAGAGGCCTACTGCTATTAACCGATGGCTCACAATGCCCGACATGGGGTAGGTAGTAGCATTTATATACAACGCAACCTTCGTTTGTTTATCTTGATGATGTATCTCTCTCGAGTCACAATCTGACTGCCTAGATGCAATTATGGTAATTGGTCCGCTATAGGATCCTAACCATTTTATCGCGATGCATAACGTAGAATTATTTAATGCATTTACTAATTTTTAATAATAACTGTTAATATATTTGTTTATGGGGACTGTGTAGTTTTGGATAGAGGATGAATTTCTAGTGCCAAACTTGTGCAATCACTAGGCCTGTCAATCGGGCTCTACTAGTAGGGCCAAGCTAAGCTCGGGCTCAGCCCGAGTAACATCATACTGAGCCCGAGCTCGGGCTCAGCCCGAATGGGCTCACAAATGTTGAGCCCGAGCTCGGCTCTTATGAGCTCGGGCCGAGCTCGGGTCGAGCCCGAAATATATCTATTAATTTTTTATTATTTTACAAATTATCCTCTCACTACAAATTATGATTGCCTTCACAAATTAATGTATTAATACTTGTCTAACAATGACTTTCAACTAATTTGCATATATTATTGAACAATATCTCTAGAAACTAAGCAAACATCTATCTGAAAATTAAAAAAATAAACTACCATAGCAAAATAAAGTACTATAGCAATATCTCAACAACATTAAATTCCAACCAAAATAAATCAACAAAAGTGGAGCACCAAACTACCAGAGTCTGAGAATTCATTAATCAAGAACCCTTCAAATGGATACTTAAACAGAGATATATAATGCATTAAAATCTAATAATCTGGTATGTCGTGCTTCAATATGAAGTAACCAGAAAAGAGGAAGAATGATCCCATAACTCCAGAAATCAGTGAATTTCCAACGATGAAACTAGGTACCAAAGCACTAAAATACACCACCACTGAGTTTACTAATCACTTTACATAAATTAATGAGATAATTATGTTTATAAATTATACCTTATAAGTTATATAATATAAGTATTAACCATTAAATAATTGATAATTTTTTTCTCTTCTCTTTCTAAATTTATGTTGAGAAGTGAAAAAAAATATATTTTGTGAAATTAGTTAAATATATTAATTACGAAAGTGAATATGTAGAGTATATTATTTTATAAAACTAAATATTTACTTTGAAATATTTTAAATTACAAGTGCAAAAATTAATTTGAAGACTATGGTAAGATCTTATCTTCCTCTTTCATATGATTTCTATTTTTCGTGTTAGTAAAGGTAATAATATTTATACCTACACATTTACTGTGTTAATACTTAATATCCTTAGAATTATGATAAGCTCAATAAGTAGTTACAATCTCATAAATAGACTCTATGATTGAATAGCATGCATATTGTTTCCAAAGCTGCTAAGAATTAAAACTATTAAGCTACATTGATTTTCTAAAATATAATTTTAAAGTGTTGGAAGTGAAAATTTTATACACTAAATTTTTTTAAAAGTGAAATATAAACAAAATTATTTATATCAAAACACATAAAATTTTAATCTATATAGTTATGATGATATTAATATAGTATTATACACAAAAAATTTCTATTATATCAAGAAATTATAATATATAATTATAAATTATTATTAGACATGCTCGGGCCGAGCTTAGCTGAGCCCGAGCTCGGCCCGAATCACAATCGGGCCGAAAATTCAGGCTCTGGCCTGGCTCAACCCTAGCCAAAAAAAAGCTCAGCCCTAAAAAATCGGGCCGAGCTTGGGCTAGCCCGACCCAATTGACAGTCCTAGCAATCACTATAGATAGGCCTCAATCGCTAGATGGGACACCTTGTTAGAAATCAAAATTGCACGTTGGCATACGCTTGTAGAAGCATAAATTATTCTACTGCTGATGCATGAATAATGAAATTACTATAACTTTAAAAAAATATAATATTTTTAAAAAAATTATGTTTAAAAAAATATAAGACTATAAAGACGACGTGGATTTCCACCATGACTAGGTGGAACTTCGCATGCATAGAGATTTCTGCCACATCATGGCAGAACTCTACATGGAATTTCATCATGACGTGGCAAAGCTCCATGGATAGTTTTGCCCACACATATGGAGTTCCGCCCAGTTATAATGGAACTCACCAAATTCACACAAAAATTAAAAAATAGGCCTTGATGTTGATGATTTTGGAGTTTTTTTACCTCAAAATTGAGAGAATTCTTTGTACAATCTAATCATTCTGATGTTTTACCGATTTGAGACATTATTTGTTGAATTTGCATTTTAGAGGGGGAGGGGGAGAGGGAGAGAAGGAGAGAGATAGAGGAGAAAGAGGATCCTTAAGAAATTGATTAATTTTCTTATTATATATAGTCTAAAAAAATTATATATAGTAGTTCCAACATTAAAATACTTGTGATAGTAGTGCCCATTTTTCAACAATACTTGTGAGCAAAAATCATTCATCTACTATTGTATCAAATAGAAATTGAAATTTTAAATGAGAATATGATACATTAGAGGATATATATAGAATACTGAGAAAATTAAATATTTAATATAGTTTTGGACATATCAAATTAACTAATTAAAGAAAAAGAAATACAAGACATCTAGTAGATGGTGGTTTAGTTGCAAGATCCAAGACCTACGGCCATCAACTGGAGTTTACCTCAAATGAGAAAAGTTTATTGTCCCTTAAGTAAGGCAGCATCAAGTTTAAACCTTTCCTATGGAAAATACTTGTGATGCATGTCATTTCGTATGCTATGATAATGAGGTTGCAATTTCTATCAAGCGACTACTGGTGGTACATGGAGGCTTGGAGAAAAATGGAACCTACACCACAAGAAAACATGGTATTAACAATGGACGTATCTATAACTACACAAATTAACAACAGAAATGTTAGTTGCTAAATCAGCCATCGCTCTTTGCAATGAACACATTTTTTTCATTGCAAATTGCAACAGATTTGTGTCAAAAGAAAAAAAATGGTCAAAGCTACAAAGTGAACCACTTAGCAAAGGATTTGCAAAGAAACGTAATTAAATTAAAATTTATAAAATAAAATTTTGTTATTAATTCCTCGCAAATTAGTGACGGATATATTTTCTTAATATGTTATTTATATTGCAAATCTGTAGCTAAGTTGCGAGTGAGGGATTAGCAACGTATATTTATTTTTTAAATATCTTTATATTTAATTTTTGTTGCTAATACACCGCTAATTGGCTATAGATTAGCAACAAATTATTTATTTTCTTACATATTACTAGTTTTTTTTGTCGCTCAGTTGCAAGAGATTAGTGATGGAGTTATTATTTTCTTATATATTTTTATTTATTTTTCTATCACTAATTTTTTTGGGATTAGCAACAGTAGAATTTGAATTTAAAATAAAAATAGCTTATGCCTCCCCAAAACAAAACCAAGTTGAGGATTTTGGAGTACCTACTAGTCCAACTGTGGTGATCAATCTTAACATTGAGCCCTCCTGACTTACTGTTAGGTGACCGCAACTAAGAAAATCCGTTGCAAAACCGTAGCTATTTGGTGACGACTTTGCGTAACATAAATTAAAATTTAAATTATTGTCTTTTCAAATTCCATCACAAATCCTTCGTAAATTGATGACAAAATTTAAAATTGAATCTTTAATTATTCTCTTTTTTGATCTATTACAACTCTGTGGCTATTTCGCAATGAATTTGCAATGGAAATAAAAAATAATTTTTAATTATTTTGTAATTCTTTGCCAATTCGTTGCAATATGGCAACGAGTTTATGATGAAATTTAAAAAATAATTTTTAATTATTTTCTTTTTATATTTGTCATAAATCCATAGTTGTTTGTGACGAACTTGCGACGAAATTTTATTTTAAATTCTCAAATTTTTTATTCCTATAGCAAATCCATTGCTAATATAGCAATGGATTAGTAATGAAAAATAAAAATGATCATTTAAAATTCAATTTTATGTTCCAACGCAAATCTATTGCCAAATAGCTACAATTCGGTAACAGATTTGCAATGGACAAAAAAGAAAATAATTAAAAAATTTTAAAATTCCATCACAACTCCCTCATCAAATAGCAATGGATTCATGATGGAAACTAAAATTGAAATTTTAAATTATCATATTTTTATTTCCATTGCAAATCAGTTGCCTAACTGTTACAGATTAGCGATTGATAAAAATAATTAAAATTTTTTATTCTATTGCAAATACGTTGCCAAATTGGGATTTACGACAGATAAAAAAGGAAAATAATTATTTTTATAAAATTTCATAACAAATTCGTCGCCAAATTGTAACTAATTGGCTACAAAAACTAAAAATAAAAATTTAAATTATAATATTTTTACTTCTGTCATAAATCCATAGCCAAAATGCTACAAATTTGCAATAGAGACCGATTTGTGATGGAAGTAATTTCATCACTGGTTTAGTCAAATTTTTTTAATTGTAGCTATTCTGTCCCAAAATGGTGACGGATTATCCGTCGTAAGATCCATGTTTTCTTATAGTTGGAATACTTATAGTTTCTCCTCCAAATTCAAATCTTAAAAGCGTGCTAATTGTTTAAATCAAGCACGATAAACAAGCAGATTTTTTGGGAAAAGAAATCATACAAAAACAACAAATATATTCTCTGGGATGCCAAGAAAAAATTAGAACAAGGTTGTAAATATTGTATATAAACTCGACAAACAAAATTGAATTCGAATTTTCAAGAAATTAAGCATCACCCGAAAGAAATACAGAACATGTTTTATTAAATGAATTTGAAACTTCTTGGAAGTTAAACTTCTTTTGTTTTTTCGAAAATAAAAGGAGAAAATTTTATTTTGAAAATTCAAAGCTTGTTAAACTTATCATTATTTATTTTTATTAAATGAATTTGAAACTTCTTATTCTTTTATCAAACTAACTATTTTTACCAAATTATTTATCTTAAGATCCAACAAGATTATCACATTATCATTTACTTACTTAAACTTACCACTATTCATCTGAAATTACTTGCTATATATGAACTACTATTTCAAGAGGTATTGAATTACCAACATAGTTACTATAACATAGCTTGCTTTCTCTCTCTCTCTCTCTCTCTCTCTCTCTCTCTCTTTCTAAAGGACCAAACTTTGAATAATCCTGTAATTTTTGCTCTAGAGATTGTTAAGAATATTGATGACAAGAATCTCAAATCCCAGCAATCATGCTTGTGATCAAGGCATAAATCATGGCAAGCTAGTGTATTTTTTTTTTTTTTCCTTCTTCTTCTCTATCGTTGGCAGAGTTTCCATAAAGCTCTCACCATAGGCATAGTATATGTATAGATTCTTTTCTTGAATTAGACAAGAAAGCTGTTTTTCTTCTTCTGCCTTTTCTTAATCATTTTCATGGTATCAGAGCATTCTGCTAAAGTCTTGTAACCGAGTTTTTCTTTCTCTCCCTCTTCCTTGACCTCGGATATGGCTAAGCAAGAAATTACTCAATCTAGCCCCTATTTCCTTCATTCTAGTGAATGCCCCTCTACTCCCATGGTTTCTTCTCTCCTGAACTCTGGCAACTACCACTCTTGGGCAAGAGCTATGCATACTGCCTTAATATCAAAGAACAAAGACGGCTTCATTGATGGCACAATGAAGGAGCCAGAGAAAGATGACTCTTTTTATCCACTCTGGAAGCAATGCAATAGCATGGTCGTGGCTTGGCTTTCTCATGCAGTTGAACTGTCCATAGTGCAGAGCATCGCATGGATCACCACTACTCTTGAAATTTGGGAGGATTTGAGAGACTTCTTCTACAAAAAGGATCAACTTCGTCTTTTAGCCTTACTTGAGGAGTTCCATTTTGTCAAGCAAGGAAATCTCTAGGTAACTGATTTCAATACAAAATTGACAATTTTATGGGATGAAATTTTGATTCTACTCCCTCTTCCTCAATTTCTTTGTGAACCAAGATGCAAATGTGATGCACTAAAAACAATTCACGGTTATATGGAATCAGATTACTCAATTAGTTTCTTAAAGGGGCTTAATGAGAATTTTTCTCATGTAAGGTCACAAATCCTACTACGTGACCCATGGCCAATAGCCAAAGAAATATTTAATATTGTTGTTCAGCATGAAAGAGAACTACAACATGCTTCAATTCAGCCAACTATTAAATATGGACTGCTACCCACTCCGAATATACCTACGGCGTCTCAAACAGCATTTTTTGTTGCTTCTACTGGGCAATAGAATGCCAAACCAAAACCAAAAGAAGGAAGTGACTTATACTTACTGTGGTAAACAGGGGCATACTCATGACAGACGCTACAAGAAGTATGGGTAGCCCCCCAAATTTTATGGGAAAAAGCAAGAATATAAAGTCCATAAACCATGTTTTAGTTCAGCCTAATGACACTACCACCGTAATCGTTCCTATCTCACCTGCACCGTCTATTATGGGTGAGCAATAGAATCAGCTAATCACTGTTTTGCAAGGGCTCAATACATCCACTTCAAGTAGTTTTTCTGCTTCTGCACCATAAAATCATGCTATGGCTTTTATTGGTAATCTTTCTTCTACTCCAAAAATTGGTAAGTGTTCTACCAACTATTTAAGGCATTGGATAATTTATTCAGGGGTGAGTAATCATATAGCATGTGATTCCTCATTGTTTTCTTCTCTAATTCAAGTTCCCATTACTTCCATTAGATTGTCGAATGGCAATATTTTTACCATCATACAAAAGGGAACAATTAGATTAAACCATTCTCTAGTGCTATATGATGTATTCTATGCTCCATCCGTTAATTTAATTTGCTCTCCTTAAGTGAGTTGTTCAAACAATCTCAGATATCTGCTATCTTTCATTCTAACTATTTTTACTCCAGGATATAACACATGGAACACGATTGGGTTGGCTAAAGAAATTCATGGTCTTTACTTCTTGCAACTGTCTCCACCAAATTCAGTCTCTCAATCCATTTTGAATGTTGCCATAGAGCATGAACATGTTATTGAAAACAATGATGGTTTTGAGAAAAAACTTTTGTGGCATTATTGTTTAGGGAACCTAGTTTCTTCACCACTTAAGCTTTTGCAATCTAAAGATTCTTCAATAAAATTTTTAATAATTCATGTTGTTCTATATGTCCACTTGCAAAGCAACGAAAACTATCTTTTCCTATACGTTCTAATAATGCTAATGCTTATTTTGATTTGATTCATGTGGACATTTGGGATCCAAGCCATGTTCATAGTGTACATGGATACTCCTATTTTTTAACTATTATTGATGATTGTAGTAGATTTACGTGGGTTTATCTAGTGAAAAATAAATCTGAAACTCGTCTTTTGCTTCAATCTTTTTGCACTCTCATTCAAACACAATTTCAAAAAACTATTAAAATTATTCGTTGTGATAATGAACTTGAATTTGATATGTGCTTATTCTACGCTTCAAAAAGAATTATCTACCAAAAATCTTTTGTTGAAACAGCTCAATAAAATAGTATTGTGGAGCATAAACACCAACATATTTTAAATGTTGCTAGAGCACTCAAATTTCAATCGTCCGTACCATTAGCTTATTGGTTTTACTATATTTCTCATGCTACTTTCTTAATTAATATCACTCCAACCCCTTTGCTTCAAAACCAAATTCCATATGAAATATTATTTTCAAAATCACCCCTTTTCACTCTCTCAAAATTTTTGGTTGTTTAGCATATGCATGCACCACCTCATAGGGACATTCTAAATTCGATACTCGTAGCCGAAAAGTCATCTTTCTAGGTTTTATTTCAATATAAAAGGATACACTCTCCTAGACACTCATACTAGAGAAATATTTATTTCTCGGCATGTCATCTTTGATGAAACAAATTTTCCTTTTTCTTGCACCACTACAAAGTCACAAAACACTATTTCTCCATTCCCTTTACCTCACCAAGAAATATCAAATCCGTCCTTAGATGAGTTCCCTAATATCTCACCTTCAGCTTCTAATACAAATTCTCCCATATTCTTGCATGAGTCTCCTCAACCACCTATTGTGGATCCTTCTTCTATCCCGATATTGCAGCGATCTACTAGAAATCGTCAACAGCCATCTTACTTAAGAGATTATGCTTCTGCCCTTTTGCATCATGCCCCTATTCCAAAAACATTCTCTACCCCACATCAATTATTTTATACACATGCTTACAACAAGTTGTCTCATATTCACCCTTCTTTTGCATTAAATGTTTTGGATAATATCGAACCTAGTTGTTTTTATGATGCTGTCAAACAGGATGAATGGAGAAAGATAATGTCTTCTAAGATTGCAGCATTAGAACAAAATAACACCTGGACCTTGATGCCTTTTCTAGCCGGTAAAAGTCCATTGGTTGTAAATGGGTTTACCATATTAAATATAATGCCGATGGGTCCCTTGAGAGTTATAAAGCTTGTTTAGTGGCCAAGGGTTTCACACAACGTGAAGGAATTGATTTCCTTGAAACTTTTTCACCTGTGGCAAAAATGACAACAATTCAGACCTTGCTTGCTGCCTCTACAGTTCAAGAATGGCATTTGGAGCAATTAGATATAAATAATGCATTCTTGTATGGTGACTTAGAAGAGAAAGTTTATATGCATCCCCCTCCCAGATATTCTTGTCCTTGTGGTATTGTTTGTAAACTTAATAAATCTTTATATGGTCTGAAATAGGCAAGTTGTCAATGGCATAGCAAATTGACAAATACTCTACACACGCAAGGATTTATTTCAGTCCCTAGTGATCCAAGCCTCTTCTTGCGGCACATTCCTTTCTCTTTTATATCTGTCTTAGTCTATGTTGATGATGTTATTCTTGCAGGAGATAGCATAGCCGATATCACTTCTTTGAAATCTTTTCTTCATCGCAAGTTTCGTATCAAGGTTCTTGGTAAACTTAATTATTTCCTTGGTTTAGAAATTGCCCAATCTCACACTGGAATCAATATTTGTCAACAAAAATATTGCCTTGAATTACTTGAAGGGGAAGGTTTCTTGGGCTCTAAACCTATTTCGACTCCCAAGGATCTTAATTCTTCACCGTCTCAAAATGACTCTGCCTTATTGGACGACATTACTTCATATTGAAGACTTATCGAGAAGCTTATGTACCTTACCAATACTCGTCCTGACATAAGTTTTGATGTTCAAAGATTGAGTCAATTTCTTTCTTGTCCAACCACCTTGCATCTCCAAGCTGCTCATCATATCCTACAATATTTGAAGGGTTAGTCGGCCCTTGGCATTTTTTTTCCTCTCTCATCCTCACTTGATTTGAAGGCTTTTCATTTATTCTGGTAGGGCAGGATGTTCGGACACTAGCCACTCTGTCACTAGATTCTGCATGTTCCTAGGCGATTCTTTGGTTTCTTGGAAATCCAGAAACAAACTACTGTATCCAAAAGTTCTTTTAAGGCTGAATATCGAGCCATGGCTTCAGCCACCTGTGAATTTTATGGTTACTTTATTTGCTTCAAGATTTGTAGGTTTTTTCTTCTAAAGCGGTTCCATTATATTGTGATAACAATAGTGCTCTACACATTGTTGCAAACCTAGTTTTTCACGAAAGAATGAAATATATTGAGATTGATTGGCATATTGTTCCAAAAAAATATCAAGCTAGCCTCGTCAAACCACTACCAGTCTCATCTACTTCACAGTTAGCTGATATCCTGACTAAAGCATTGCCTGCTCCTCGATTTCATTTCTTGGTGGATAGTCTTGGTCTTCATATTATTTTCCTGCCCCGCTTGAGGGAGGCTGTTAAGAATATTGATGACAAGAATCTCAAATCCCAGCATTCATGGTTGTGATCAAGGCATAAATCACGGAAACCTAGTGTATTTTTTTATTTCATTCTTTTTCTTTACCGTTGGCAGAGTTTCCATAAAGCTCTCACCATAGGCATAGTATATGTTCAGATTTTTTTCTTGAATTAGACAAGAGAGCTGTTTTTCTTCTTTTGCCTTTTCTTAATCCTTTTCAGAGATGACACACTTTTGGGTTGTCTGATGAAGATTTGGACCCTAAGCTTTACTAATAGTATTATTTAATGCCTGTGAGGCCTTTCCCTAGTGTTAAGTGTTAAGACCCCCAACCAGAGGTTAGGAGTTCGGCTTCTATTTTATTTTATTTGCCTCCCTTTTTATAAGGCTTATTTCCTCCTTTATTAAGGTTCATTTTCTCATTTATTAATATTTGTAATTTATGTTATAGTTGATGATCATATAATCTCTACCAATAATGTGGCACATCTTGTACTAAAAAAAAAATAGTATTATTTAATGATAGAACATGAAGAGAAATGAATAAAATGACTATAAGGCATCTTATAATTACAAACCAAAATTACAGAGCACTACATGCCAAAAGGGTTTATTACCTAAAATTGATCTATTTTATACTCCTTAACAAAAATTTTAATGTAATTAATTTTAAAAATTAAAATTTTAAAAAAATATTATAAAAATAGGTGCAATTTTCAACAAAACAATTAAATAAATAAAATTTAAAAAATGGGGTTGGGTGGGATGCCGTGAAACCACATGTACTGCTTCCGTTGGGATCATTCAGAAAATGAGAAACTTGTAAGTTGGACAAATGAAGAGCTCCATTAATCAATCGAGGGGAAAAGAAGTTCTGAATGGTGCAAGTTTTACAGTTATAATGTTATGTTTATGGCTGCAAAAAGAAAAACGCAGCAATTAATGCAAAAAAAAAAATATAACAATGTGGTAAGCACAGGATGTCCACATAACACAATGATTATGAAATTTGAGAAAATTGCTTAACTTTAAAAAAAAAGAATAAAAAGACAATCATAATGTGCCAAGACAGTACTGATCCTTTCAAGCTAAGACATCCTCGGTTCGATGTACATTTCCTCTTCAATGTATCTAAAATAATACTCCCGTTCTCTTTTAACATATAAAGTATTTTGATCAATTTCTTATTTTTCCAAATATTTAATCTTTTATTTGCAAATACAATTCTCTCATCTTCTATTATATTAGTAGAATTAGTTATGATATAATAGGAAAAACAATTATTATTTTCTTTTTCTTTTATTTATTTAAAAATTGTCAAAATACTTTATATTTTAAAATGAAATTAATAATAACAAAAAAAGTTTTTTTAAAAGGCCATCATACCAATTGGAAAGCAATATATCGATGTATATAAGAAACTAGTGCCCAATTATGTTTTCATCATCATTAAGGCATCTTAGGTAGTGTTCTCAACTAATGCTCAGTTGGTGCTCATCTTAGGTAGGCATCTTAGGTTTAAATGTTGCCTTGTCTAAACTAGTGCTCAATTGGTGCGAAATTGCATAACAGGATAGATGCAAGTAAGGTAATATATCTCATTCTTTTCCATTTTTAAAAGGAATACTAAGTGAGTGGATATGTAATTAATTTGATCCGAATACATGCTTTATGATTTATTCTACATAATTAGTTTGACGTTTTTATTCACTTTTATGGTGTATTTGGATTGTGTTATGTTGGAGAATTTTTGTCTTGAGTTATGTGAAAGTAATTTTTTTTAGATGAGAAGTGAGATCTAATTATATATTTAGTTGGAAAAAATATAATTTTGTGCTCATTATTAATTTCTCCGTTTACAACTGGAATAACTATAACCCATTACTCTGAAATCAAAACTATAAAAAATCTCTACCAACATCCAAAACTCTAAAAGGCACCATCTGATTGGAAGCTTAACACAGATATTCAGTGCAAGATATACAAGAAAACTAGTCAAAGGTACAAAAGTCTCTTCGCAAATTTGAAAATGAGGATCCTTGTGGTAAAATAAGTAAATATTACCACTTAAATGACAAGAAATTTTAAGGTGGGATTTGATAGTGTTTAAATTTGAGATTTTCTATTTTGAATTTTATAAAAGTAAATTATTTATGAGAGAAATTAAAGTAAAAAATTTATATCGAGTTCTGTTCCAAATACACCATAAAAGTTAATTATGATAAGATTTTGTTACCTTTATTGCCTCAAATATTCCCTTCTAAATTTTTAATATGAACATCTCACACCAGATTAGGTGCATATTGTTATTGATTAAAGGCATCCTAATTCCAATTTGTAATGAAATAGAAACTTTCGAGTAAAAAACTAAAGATTCATGCTTAGCATTTCAAAAAATTAATGCTGAGATTTTATTACATTACTTGTTTTCCTCATCCATTATTCATAGCGAGTACCCTTAGCTGGTTCCTATCCACAGAATCAAAAGATTTTCACTATAAATACTCGACGCCAAGGCATCATTCTAGAACAGAGAAATCAGATCGAAATCTACCCATATTGCAGCATGGCTAAGGACAACAAGGACTCCCAAATGGCCGTTAGAGCATCAATTCTCCTAGGATTGCTGTGTTCCACTTTGCTCGTCTCTTCATGTACAAAGTTCTCTTCCTTTCTTCTCCTTCCATTCATTATCGTTGATTTTTTTTTCGGATGAACTAGTGGCTCACTTCTTACTAGGACTCCCAAATGACCGTACGTATACGATGTTATTTTTGCTTTTTTATAGTTTAGATACAATTTCAGGAATATAAATGAGAGAAGTTTGTGTGTGTATATTATACATGAGAGGGTACTAATTAATCATATATGTATTGAAATTTTGACAGGTGAAGCTCAACAAGTCAAATATCGAGGGCCTTGTGTGAGTCCTTCTAGTTGTAATCATACTTGTTTAGAACAGGATTTCAAGAGGCAAGTGTGGTCCTCTTGATCCAACTCACCCAAATTCCCAACTTTCTTGCTTCTGTATAATTGGTTTCTTTTAGTCCCAACCAGCAGGGGGCCGGAATTAGCTTCTGCTCTCTTTCTTTGGGCTACAGATTGTGTATCACATTCATATAAATAAATCGAAATAACGTTATTTTTTCTTTTTCTTAAGTGAAACGATTGTTGTTATCATTCTTAATAGGGGTGTGCAAAAATCGGATCGGACTAAAAACCGAACCGAAATCGAATCATTTTTTAGATTTCGGTTCGGTTTTTTATTAATACGGTTCGGTTCGTTCGTTCAATTTTTAGGTTTTATATACATTTATATTCGGTTTTCGGTTTAGGTTATCAAACCGAAAACCGAACCAAAAAATTAAAAGTTTAAAAAATAAATACAAGAACGCATTATGGTAATGCGTTTTATTTCGGTTTAAA
This sequence comes from Rauvolfia tetraphylla, assembly GCA_030512225.1. NCBI lineage: Eukaryota > Viridiplantae > Streptophyta > Magnoliopsida > Gentianales > Apocynaceae > Rauvolfia > Rauvolfia tetraphylla. The sequence goes on from JAJQKT010000053.1 coordinate 3,911,737, forward strand.
TCGAACCGAATCAAACCGAACTATAAAATTGAATAGTAAAATTGAATAGTGAACTATAACGCTTTTAATTTCTATGCTCAGACCCAAAATCGAACTGAAAAATTAAAATTTTTAAAAAATAACATATGAACGCATTAATAAAATACATTTTTAATAATAACGCATTTATATAATGTGTTCTTTTGTAAGAAAATTATATTTTTAAAATAAAATTATAGCTTAACGAAATTAATTTAAGTCCGATTCGGTACAAATTTATAAAAATTCGATTTAATTTTGATTTTTAAAAAATTTACAAAATCGAATAGTAAAATCAAAACTGAACCGAAAACTTGATTGCTCCTGCTATCTTGGACAATTGTCCTTGTCAAATTCTTTTAACTTTTTTGACCCCTTACTTATTTTCACACAAACTAATTAGTTCTTCTGGTGAATTGTAGAGTTTTCTCTGACCAAATCAAGCATACATCATACATATGAGACAAATTTGAAAGGTAAATTAAGGAATATAAGCTGTCTCTCTTTCAAAACATTAACTCATGTGAACCCCCTTTATCCTATATTTTAATAAGGTCTAGGTTCCCAAACGGTTCAATTTTCGCAACTCCCCTTCAAGATTTCCTCAATCCTAAGTGCAAGAGTTGTGTGCTGCAAAGGAGTAGCAAGGATAACCCAGGTACGGCGCGTGCTTAGTTTTGTTAGAAAACACTCTGAAATTCTCCAGAAGGACAAATTAGTCTGTGCAAAAAGAAGTAAGGGATTAAAAAAATTAATAGAATTCCATGAGGGATTAATTATCCAAGAATTAAAACAATGAGGATAAAATTGAACAATTACCCTCAAAGATTTAAAGCCCACAGTTGCTCCAAGCCCATAACTTGCCTTGAATCCTAAGATTCAAGTTAAACCATTACAAATTTTCTTTCATGATAAGCCAAGTTAGCCCACAAAGGTAGATCCAATTATCATCAGATCTTTAGTAGGCCCATCCTTTTACATGACATTGTGCCTAACCGGAAACTGAGGGCCTCGGCCTGGATCATGTCATACTTGGCTCGACTTATGACTGTCTAGGGTCACATTCGTTTTCCCCGGTTCATGAAGGCAAGGGAATGATAATCTATCTATATCCCCATACAATGGCAAAAGAAGTCAAAATTATTGCCTTACACAATCCAAATAACACTTGCCAACTATTTGTCACACATTGCCCCGTCTCTAAAAGTATGAATCATCTGATAATACAACTTATGTCATAAGAAAATAAACATACTCGAAAATAAAGTATTCTGATAAAGTATTAACAAAGAATTTTGAACCACTCTGAATATCTACTTGTAGTTAGTGGTGTCAAACAGGTTAGCCTTAAACGGGGTAGAATGGGCTGAGCCTGTTTTTTCACACACTAGGATACCCCAGCCATATCCGCCATAAGTGACCTGTTTTTTCACACACGATGTTTTTTAAAAAAATATATTATTTTTTATCTCTTTTTTTTCTTTATCACATGTGAGATCATAAAAAATTATAATTGAGATAAAAATAATATTTGGTCAATCACTAATAGTTTCAAAATATTAGTTTTTAAAATTATATATATATATATAATTTTTAATTTAGATAAATTTATATTAAAAATATTTAAAATGACACAATAATTTATTCATGAAATTAAATCGATCAACCCTAATCTTATGCATGCTTTACATTTTTATTATATTTTTAACATCTAAGAATATTCCCATAAAAAATTTATTAAATTCTTCCATTTTGAATTTTAAAAAAAATTACATCTTCAACTTAATGTTGAAACCTTTACATACTTAGAAATACATTGAATATTTGAGTTAAAGTAAAATTTTAAAATACTAAATTAAAAGTTAACTTTAGCAAAAAAAATAATATATACAAGCTAGCCTGCAGCCAAAAGGGAACGGGCTTATTAGGCTCGCATTTAAACGGGCTTCAATCAGATAGGTCTAAGCCTGTATAATTGCACGGTCAAACAAGCTAGCTCAAGGGTCGGTGGCCCAGTTGATAGTGCTACTTGTAGTTAGTAGCGTTAATAGGGGTTGAAGCCCACGGGCTAGCTCGGCTTCAGCCTGTATAGGTGGGCTTGGATTTAATAAGTCCAAGCCCTTTTTAACATGGGCTTTTTGGCCCGTGGGCAGGAGCAGACCAACCCGTATTTTTAAATTTTTTTTAAAATATTTTTTTCAAAATAACGTCGTTTTGTTACATTTTTTAATATTTAAAAAATATTTTCTCAAAACGACATTATTTTATATATTTAAAAAAAAAAACGTATTGTTCCGCGAGCTGGCCCGTTTGGCCTGCAAGCTAGCTATAACTGGCTGCAGGCTTAGGTTTTCTAGCTTGTGAAAAAACAGGCCAGCTCGCTCCGTTCCGTTCTAGAGGTGCCTACGGCAGGGCGGGCTAGACTGGAGCGGACCGACCCATTTGACACTACTACTTGTAGTAGAGTTTGGCACAAAGGTTGTGATAGCCTGTGTCAACCATACCACTACCTTTGTACAACATCTTTCCTAAAAAAGAGTGAGCCACAACGACAATTGCATCATTATTTTTTTAAATCATTTTATTGTTAATTGGCTTTTTATAAATTAAAATCTTTAAAATGTTACACCCTTTCAAAAGAGCAATTTGTATTGCACATTGTACAATATTTTAAAATGTTTTGTCAACAAAGATTCGAATTACGAACATAATTTGTTAGAAGGATAGGAATGAATTATTATTATAATTAGAGGAACTTGTTTGATAAATTTAAATTTCAAGGGCCTCTACGAATAATCACAGAATGTATTTTGCCAGCTATGTGGTGACGTCAATATTTGGCGCTTGAGACCATTCTAAATACGGCAATTTTCCTATTCGGGTACTATAATAGGTAGTCGCAAAACGCAAAAACAATCTTTGACTAGAACAGAAAACAGTAGCAAAGAGTGAAGGTTCTGGATCGGACAAAGTATGATGACGTGGTTGATGACGTAGGCAAATTCTTATTAAGCTTTGTACCATCTTGTCCTGACGTGGTTGATGACGTGGTTCCGAGGTTTGTACATTTGAAATCCATTCTTCTTCAATTCCGTACTTTACCGCCTTTTTTTTCCCGTTTTCGCTGAGTGATTTTCCCACGGGCATTTGGATTGCCTTTTTAAAAAAAAAAAATACATATATATACACTTTAAATTTCATTTTTATTCTCATAAATAAATTTTTATAATTTTTTAAAAAAAATTAAAATCTAATTAAAATAAAATTGATTTACATCTTTAATTTTTACAAGATGAGGAATAAATCATTTGACTTATGATAATCTAACGAATGTAGATTATCAATATTAAAGATTACTAGCAAAGATCAACGACATGTTCTTAATTGTTAGTTTTTTTTTATTTTTAAAAAAATTAATTTCAGAATTTTTTTTATATAACATTCTTATTTTTAAAAACATTAATAAGCTTTTGAAAAATATAATTAGGGCACCTTTTTTAAAAAATAAATTTATAAAATTAGAAATAAAAATTCTCTTGGAGCTAAAAAAAGTCAAAAGCAATTTATTTTAAACATTTAAGAATAGAATTATATTTAAGAAAAATTTTTGTTTATAAATTCAAGAATTATACTATTTGTAGAAACTATATCAAGAAACGTGAATATTATGATTAAATATTTTCTTTAATATATTCTACCAATAACACCTACTTTATTATGGTTTTTGCAATTTTGTGACTTTAAACAACAAAAGTAATATCAAATTAATTCCTTCCGTTTGCAATTGAGGGGTTTCTTTTTTCGTTTTTCTTATAAAGAGGGAATATTTGATATATCCTAGAAATGTAAGATCGAATTTTAGATCAATTTATATTTATATTTAGAAATTATGGTATTCAAAATCAAATTTTATTTATGTCTTTCATAAATATAATTTAAATTATATTAAAAAAAGTAAAGGTGAGAAGTTCCTAATTTGGATGATTATAGGTTAATATTTTAGTATTTGCTAAATTATTAAGAAAACATAGGATATTTTATATCATTCTGAAATGGTTCAAAAACGTCAAGAATTTGGGCAAAATCCTCGGAACACATGTCCATTAGATACCTCCAAACTAATATAATTGAATTTTCCACGTCACATTGTTCCCATGATTTTTCTTTCTTTTTTTTTTTTTGGAGAATTGTCCAATGATTTTTGAATTGCAATAATCTCATAATTTTACTTTCAATTCCCCAAGCTAATACAATTGATTGAAGGCGAGTTTAATACAACGATGATTATGTTTTGATGTACTAAAATAATAATATTTCATATATTCATAATTTTCATTTATTTTTTTAAAAGAAATACTTTGACCTTAAATACCTTTGAGTATTATGCTTACTTATATTAATGGCAAAAAATTTTATGCATATAACTTTTGTATGTATGAAATATTTATATTTTTATTCCAACATTGCAATACGTACATAGTTTATTAGAATATTATTAATCCATCTATATTGGTAAAGTGAAAAAAATATAATTTTTAAAATTAATTTTTATTATCATAATAGAAATATATCTATGCTATATCTTTTTTTATTATTAATACCTATACTTTATCAAAATGAGTAGTTTGTTTCTACTATGTTAGTAGAGTTATAAAATCAATTTTAACTTATTGTGAGATTGGATAGTGTTTTGTTTTGAGATTTTCTGTTTTGAGTTTCGGGAGAAAAAATTTTTTATGAGAGAAAAAAAATATGACCCAATGTGAGAAATTTACATTGAGTTCCATAGCAAAATCAATCCAAATACACCTTTATATTTTAGTTGAGTTAAAAATTTTAGATAATGTATTGCTCATTTAACTCGCGAGTTGAGCCAAACATCGAATCGTCTTATGAGTAACTCGTGAGGTGACTCAACGTATTTTCATCCCTTGAGGAGAAAGAATAGAGAATGAGGGAAATTTAAAACAATTGGAAGATTAAGGGGCAATGTGATATTATGTCAAAGTTGAGGCGTTTAATGAATTTTACCTAGAAAAGAAACTGAACGAGGTCAAAGGCTCTGGCCTACAATAATAAGCTTATAAAAGGCTGTGGGTAGTTACTTGTGCCTCAGCAGACTGCAGCTCTGCTCTGTCCTAACGCAATTACTGCTCCAAATTCTTGAAAAACTCTCAGCAGAAGAGGTTTCGCTGCTCTCAACTGTCGAGATTTTCTGAAAAATGGACACGGAAGTAAAGAGAATCAAGCTGGGGTCAGAGGGTCTTGAGGTTTCAGCTCAAGGCCTTGGCTGCATGGGCATGTCCTTCGGCTATGGCCCTCCAAAGCCTGAAGCTGATATGATTTCACTCATCCACCATGCCATTAACAGTGGGATCACATATCTTGACACCGCTGATGCCTATGGCCCTCATACTAATGAAGTTCTCATTGGCAAGGTATGGTCAACGGTGCACAAAGCTCTTTTGGTGGAAAAAAGTGGTGGGTTTTTCTTGTTCATGATTTATGTCAGATGGGTAGTAGAGAAATAGGAGTGAAATCATCGGGGTTTTCTCAATTTGCTTAAAATGAAGATTAGTCTGTTCTTAGTTTACTGGACTTGAGAAATTTTTGGTATGTTTTTCATTGTTTAATTGGGCCTTTGGGTTAGGCGTTGAAGGGAATACCAAGGGAGAAGGTTCAGATAGCTACGAAATTCGGGATCAGGTGGTTGGAAAATGGAGGAAGGGATATTTGTGGTGATCCAGAGTATGTGAAGGAAGCCTGTGAGGCTAGTTTGAAGCGGCTTGACATCGACTGCATCGACCTATACTATGTGCATCGCATCGACAAGAGGGTCCCAATTGAAATCACGGTTTGTATTTTCTTCCTTCAGTTCTGAATTAATCTCTCTTGATTCTGCCTGAGCTGGTCTTGAAATGATCTGGGTGGTTGCTGTTTTTAAATTGGTTTCTGGTAATTAGTAGTAATTGATGATGTATTCAAGTGTTTTTCTTCGTTGGTTTCAAATTTGAGGATGTGACAGTTCAAGGTTTAGTTTTGCACTTTATGTAACACGGTGTTTGATGAATATGGAAATTGAAGCTGTGAGTTTCCCATTTGCTTATACAAAATCCAAGCCTTAGAATCGATGTATTCTGAAGTTGAAATGATTGTTTTTGGGCTCTTATTTTTAATCAAATTCAGAAGAGGTCAAAGGCTTGGCTTATTATTGGAGAATGGTTCTGAAATGTTATGTTGAACTGACTGATAGTTTAGCTATTTGTTTTCACGAATTTTGGTATCTGTCGTTGGGAGAAGCTGACACAAGGAGTCCTGTGCCACTTATTTGAGTTAATATAAAGTATGAATATCTTCTAACACCATTCTGTTTAATGTATGGGGATGTTTCATTTGATGATCCACAACATTTGATCTTAGGTTGGAGCTTTGAAGAAACAGGTTGAAGAGGGTAAAATAAAGTACATTGGTCTATCTGAAGCCTCACCTGAAACAATCAGGAGGGCTCATGCTGTTCACCCAATAACAGCTGTTCAACTAGAGTGGTCATTGTGGACAAGAGATGCTGAGGAAGAAGTTATTCCTACGTGCAGGTCAGTCCTTCCTGCATGCTCTTTACTAATTTGTAAGGAATTGGAAATTCTTACCAGAAATCTTTTCGAATTTGTAGGGAACTTGGCATTGGAATTATTCCATTCAGCCCTCTTGGCAAAGGATTCTTCGCATCTGGTGCAAAGATTTTGAATGGCTTGGCTAGCAATGACTTTAGAAGGGTTTGAACTTATGAATCATTCTTTCAAGAGTTCTTCCTTGCATCATGAATTATATGATCATATTGTTTATTCATTGATCCTGCCTCTTAATAGCTCCATTGAAGATTAAATAATGAGTCATGCCAAATTTTTGCTTTATTTCCTGGTACTAATTGACCTGATTATCACCATACTTGTACAACTTGTTTCTTGTGCCTGAAATTGTTATCAGGTTAATGTTTTGAAGCTGAAGTTGAAGCCCTTATTTCCTTTCTGTCCATTAAAAAAATAAATGAATAAAGAAGACCATAAATGCTAATATATTTGACATTCTGCAAGCCTGCGGTTCCTCAAGTTATCTTTCAGTGCTGCACTATTTTATTTGTGAGATCTGATGCTTCTGTTTCAAAACAAATGATGATCAGCAGCTATGCTTATTCCTTCTAAAATTACTATGTAGTCTAGTTAATTATATCCTCTGTTCCCCATTGTTGATACTGAAATTTTTGCCTAGCTCTTTCAAGTTGATAAGTTTCCCTCTCAATTACTAGCAACTGATTTTAACAAATTAAGCACAAATAAGTGTTATGTCAAAGTTCTCCCAGGAGTCCTTGAATAATAAATTTTATGTTTCAATCCCCATCTCTTGTTGAGTTCATTAGCTAAATATGCTAAATTCTTTGGTAGGGAGGTGATCTTCTGATATTAGGCCAGGTTTTGAAAGAAATGCTTTGATAAGAAATGTGTCTACATTGATGTATTAGTGCTTTGCCTCCTATAATCTGTTACTAAAACATACACTTGTTCGCATATTGTTGCGTTTCAGACTGTTCCGAAGTTCCAGGGAGAAAATATTGATCACAACAAAAAGCTGTATGATCAGGTGACTGAAATGGCTGCAAGAAAAGGTTGCACCACATCCCAACTGGCCTTAGCCTGGGTTCATCATCAAGGGAACGACGTCTGTCCCATACCTGGCACCACAAAGATTGAAAACTTGAATAACAATATCAAGGCCCTCTTGGTTAAGTTGACACCAGAGGAAAAGGCTCAGCTTGAATCTATTGCATCAGCTGATGCAGTAAAGGGTGACAGGTATCCACCTGCCTCCATGGCTAGTACTTGGAAGTTTGCCAATACTCCACCTTTGTCATCTTGGAAGGCTGCATAAAAGGGGTCTCATCACAAAAGCAATATTAGTTGAAAAATCCTAAGGTAGATTCAGCTTTTGCGGACAACAAGTTCTATTATGTATACTGTTAATCGTACCTTCTAGAAAGGTAATAGATTTCAAAACTTGTGGTCTGGAGAGGTCAAGTCTACCAAAGAATTTTCCATACTTGAGCATAGTTTGCAAGTCCAGCTCTTGTACGTATTAATAAAATTACCCTGCAGTGTGGTATGCGTATAAATGCACTATTATTAAGTTCTGATAATATATGATGGACTTTCCATTAAAACCCCCCTCTCGTTTTTTTTTCCCCCTTTTCTTTTCCAAATTTTGAAAGAGTATCAAGATTCTTCGTTTATGATTGGATGGTTCACTGAATAGTTCTTCTAGCTTTCAGTGGCAAGTCGAAATTTTGAATGGCTACCACATGCCTCTGCTGAAAGCCTCGAGTAGAACAGGGTGTTTCAACTGAAATCTCGAGTCTCCTCTCCTCCTCAAGAACCAAGAAAAGAAACTCAAAAATAGTTATTGAGGCATTTGCTTAGCCGACTAGTTTTATCTGGATAATTTGATAACTTGTATTTATCACACAATATATACAATTACTAATAAAGATAACATATGTGGATGAAAAATATTAATTTATCTATATAGATTATTTTTATTGATAATTATATAACTTGTGTCATAAATAAAAGTTACAAAATTATCAGGATAAGATATCTCTAACCGTAACTATAAGGGCTTTTGAATGAATGTGGAAAAGGCAAGCGACAGATGAATAAGTGAGGTAAGTAAGCGAACTCTTCGACGTGAAAAATGCATTCACGTAATGAAGTGTAGCGCTGGTTTGACCTCACTCGTCTTGCCTCACATTCTGGACTATAGCACTGGTAGGCGCGGCCACTACGAATGAGGCCTGCCAAGCGCCCAAATTGTTCGGGCTTATAAAGAATGAACTCGCACTCGGCTCGTAAGGGCTTAGGTCGAATTGAACGTTGCCAGAATTTTTATTTCTTTATTTTGTTTTCAAAAATATTTTTACATGCACATTTTGTAAGATTTTTTTTCATTGTAGAAGAATTTTTTAAATATTTTTTGAAGGATAATTATTATATTTTTTCAAAATTTTAATTAATATTTAAATCTTAGATGTTTCTTAATTAAAAATAAAAAATTAATTAATTGCACTATTATTACAAATAGATATAATATTATTATTATTGTATAAAGATCTCAATTATCTTTAGCATGTTCCCTCTAATCTCAACTACCTTAACTCTCTTCTAAATCTTAAGATAATTTGAACTAAGTCGGTCTTTTAATTCGCGGCTACTTTCCTCATACTGATACCCTCTCAAACGAAGCATTCCCTTCTCAATGTTATTCTTTTTTCCTTTTCTGAAGGTTGTAGATCAAGAAAAAAAGTAGTTCTCTAATTTTATTTTTTCTTTTATTTATGCACTATTCATTTTCGATTTGTTACTGATCATGTGATATGTATAATTTTTTTTAATTTTTATTTAGCAGCTTTCTTTCTTTGATCAATTTCTCAATATTCCCACTTACAAGTCCTTGAAGCCATTCTCTTCAAGGTTTATTGTACTTGCTTTGTATGCCCTTTGTTCCCAATTTATTAGAATTCCAAGTATGCTAACGAACAAACTATTTTTTTTCAAAGACATAATTTTACTTCAACAATATTATCGTTTCAAACATTGAAGTTGAAGTCTTTGAATTTTACTTTCAATATTATTTTTTTTTTTACTTTTTGTCACAAATTAATAATCTCCCTCAAAGGTTGTCAATATGGGTTTGGATTGTCCCTTCCCTTTAATGTGGATTATCTTTGTGTTTGGGTTGTCTTGGGTGAAGCATTAAGCCTGTCATGAGTGGCTCATTTTTTGCTGGTTGCATTCCCATGGTAGTCCCACTATGTTCTTCAAGTTTGTATATCTTTACAAGGTGATCAATTAGAAGGTCTATAGCTACTAAATAATTGTGACAGGAGGAGCAAATGGTTTGTTTCTTTTCATATTTATTTTTCTATTTGCTCTAATGTGTCTATCTGTTTTTTTTTTTTTTTTTGGTTCAACTTGATTCCTATGGATGGTATTTTCATATGCACACATTAATATTTCTTTTTGAAGGGGGGGGGGGGGGGGTTATTGCTTCAATTGCTTCAGATCCCAATGTTTGGGATGCAGTATTGTGCAATCTAGTTCTTTAGGGTTTTCTTCAGTCGTGCGATAAGGAGATCAATATTTTTCATTATCATCTCATTTTAGATAAATTTTCCATTACGAAGGTTGTTAGATTGTCTGATATCTAACTTTAGGTAACTTTCTCTTTTATGTTTTCAGATGTGGAGAAGGGGACCATTTTATGATAATGATCAGAAATGAGGCTGCAAGTGACCCTTCAACGTGAGTGAACCTAACCACCCATCTAGACCCAAGTAAAGAAGAAAGAAAATAACTACTGAATAACCAATCTTTATGACATCAATGGATGTTACTACCTGCCCTTTTCTTTCATTTTTTTTCTAATTTCCTTTTCCTAATATTTTACTCATCATGCAAGTCACTAGTTTCGCCTCTTTGTTTACATTGCCATACATATAGAATTGTGTTCTTTTATTTTATTTTTTTCGGGAGAAAGGGGACAGGGGTAGAGAAAAGGAGAGGGAGGACGTTTTCCAATAAAAGATATACGAATGTATTATTTAATTAAGCATGTTTGTTTTTTTCCCATTTATTATAGTAATTTTATCTAAATATTTACTAAATTATGCAAGTAACATCTTAGTTTTACTTTTTGAGCACTAAATTTTGCATTATCATTTCTTTTCTAAAAAATTAACTCTCAGAACACTAAGAGAAAATTGTATAAGGTTGTGACACATATATTTTACTTGTCAAGTTTAAGCATTCTTAGAAATATTTAATTAAAGTGAAAGGATTAATTCTAATATTTATTTTTAAATAATATCTATCATTTTATTAAATAATATTTCATACACTTACATTATACATAATTTTTAGATTACTTATACAATAAATATATATAAAATATAACATGTAATATATCTAATCATATGTGGGGCCAAGTTTAGAACGGATCGAGCTACACTCAAGTGGATCTGAAGTCACTTCGGGCTTCGAACTCTGTTTAATTGCACCCATTGACAGCCCTAACCACTGTCCATTTATTTGGGAGGAAATTCTGTGAAGTGTCTTTCTTTGATTAAAGAAAATGTAGCAGACACTACCGGTGGTCCTTTGAGTATATTCACCATTGAACCCTCTCTGTCACTCCGGGGTTTATCTGTTGAGTAGCAGAACAACAAGAACTTATTTTCATTCGCAAAATGCTTTTGGTGCAGCTAAAGTTGATAGCAGTAGCCAATACCTGCGCGGGATATCATAAATAGCATCTCGCTGATAGTCTGGAATCTTTGTGGGAGTTGAACAAATGCTAGCTTGGGAGATGTACTATTGTCATAGATATTTGCAGTGCATTCAATTACCCCCAATATATCAGCAATTGTATTGAGAAAATAAATAGAAATTTCATGCGGGTTTCACTAAACGTATCATTTTGTCAGAAGCAAAAGACAAAAAAGAAAAGAAAAAAGAAAAACCTTCAGAAACAATGTAGGGGTCAGTACAGAGAGAAGCCAGAAGTTTTAGACTTCTTCATTCTTCAGTAACACTGCAAAACACATATGATTCATCCACATTAATACTATATGACAAGAGTCTTGCCTTCTTTGTGCTAGTTAATCCTTGAAGAACTCAGATTGCATAAACTTCATAGTAGCTTCAAGATTCACAGAATAACAGGAAAATTCACCCTCAGGAAAAGATATTTTGTATGTCTATCTGAGAATTTTTATCTTTAATTTCACAGAACTCAATTGTTAGCAGATGAGAAATAGGAATCATGATGAAATCAGAACATCAACACTAACATGCAAAGCATACGAAGAAGAAGAACCGTCATAGAGAGAAGGAAAAAATAACTGCTGTATAGAGTGAGAAGCTCTCGGTTAGAGAGAGGAAGCAAAAACAAATTTTGATTACAACTTGTGTAAAACATTAGAGAGGAAGTCTTATATATATTACAGAGAATGAGCAGCTTAGCTCTGCATTATCACGCTGAAAGCTTAAATAACTTCTAACTAATCCTAACTAACTAAGTGGCTGCCGCATCAGCTCCTTCTGTCCACTTGGCTAATAACTGGCATCTCTAGTATCACAGCTGGCATCCAATCACCACTCCATGTCACTAATGCTGCCACGTCAAAATCATCATTTTAACAGCCCCCTCAAGATGGACTGGGAAAAATGTTATGAACCCCAAGATGATGCAGCAGAAAATAGAACCGAGCTTCTGGCAAGGCTTTAGTAAAAATGTCTGCAACTTGCAAATGGGAAGAAACAGGCAAAGGTTTTACCAGTCCAACTTGATATTTTTCTCTAATAAAATGGCAATCAAGTGTTTTACCAGTCCAATGTGTTTTGTCCTTTGATGAAAAACTGAAATTTCTACCATATTGTTAACCAAAAGAATACCAAAAGAATTCTTCTAGCCCTTACAACTATGAACTCTGATATAACACCTCACTAACTCTCTTAGTTGTATGCGTCTAGTTCCGGGACCCCTAGGTTGGAAAGATGCTGACCAAAAGGATTTTTCCCGTTAGAATCTTTGTGTTGACTCATAGACGAAACATGTTAGAGAACCAAAGCCTTACTCGAACTTTAATCTCAGAAAGCCCAGACCTCTAGCTTTCTCTGATAAACAAACATTTTTAAGGTTAACTTTCCTCCCAGAAGCTTTTCACACTATTCCACCACAAGAGCTACATTATCACAGTTTCAATTCTTCTAATTACAGAAGATTGGAGAACAAAAATACTACAGCGCACTTGCTGGACAGCAAAAAATGGAATTAGTTAAACCCTCCCTCCACAGCATAATCTTTTGTTAACAGAAGAATGACTTCAATTAAGTAGCTAGTCAATCAATGCACCAGAGTCAGATGTAGTTAATCTGGTAGAAGTCAAAGGAACTCCACAAAACAGTTACGAACCAAAACCAAGATGCATATCAGCAAGATTAGATTTTTACTCCAGAGAGATCCCAACAAACTCTATGGAACCCTACAAATTTGGTTTTGAAACAACAGACCTACCAAAGTTCTCCAGGTCTTCTTCAAGACAGAAACTGAGAATGAAGTTGCTGCTGATAACAGAAGTATAATCAGCAATCATGAAAGATTTTGAGCAGCCGGCAGGAAGGATGGTAATCAAATGCTAATAAATGAACATTTTGAATACAACAAAGCAGAAAAGGCTTCCATTAGTACGACAAACAAGTAAGTCAGAGCCTACCTTAAGCCTGTACCACTACAAAAATCTTCTGCAGAAATACTATTCATATGATGGGAAAACTTGCACTTGAAATGCACATCATTTCCCAACCAATGAACATTGAAGAAAAGTTTATGCTTGCAAACATGTAAAGAAACGTCAAATTTACAGTGTCGTATAGTTTCATAAGATCCACCTTTATAGCACATCTAGAAAAGTGACTACCCCTATGCTGGAACCTCCCAATATCAAGCAGAAATTCACCTACTGGGAATTATTGCTAACTGTTTTTCATCATTTGACAGAGTGATTACGACGACCTTCAGGCAGTTGCCTAACACCCAGGAGAAACATTTATATAAAATGTTGCAGGCTAGTACTTCACTGAAACTAAAGCATCCAGAATAATTGAAACCACAGGCAACATAAGATCAATGTTGCAGTGCCATAATTCTCATGCTCATAAACTGGGCGAGAACATGTTTGTGGATTATCCTAATAATTCCGCTTCAATGTGGAGAATGTGATAGTGAAAATCTTCCTGACAGCAAGACAACTTCCATAGAATGCATCAGGGATAAAAAGAAGTGACCTATTAGTTCAATTTCGCCACAAGGTATCAAGAGCAAATATATGAATAGTAATTGAGTTTGAAATTTCAAATACCAGAAAAATCTTTCAAGTTCAAAAGAATTTCAGATGTATTTATTTGTATATTTAATTCTGATCCATTTATTACAATAAATACTATTATATACGTTGAACAGAATTTTTTATTTATTTGGTTCATGTAGCCGACCACGCTTTGGAATTAAGGCTTGATTGTTGTCGTTGTTGAACAAGATTTTTTAAAGTAGGATAAAATGCTCCACTAGAATAAACATCATATCTGCACTAGAATTGATGCTTAATTTCTTTATCTCACTTTCCTCTAAATACCCAAGAATCTGACGGGTGTGACAGCATGAAGTTCACATGGAAGACTTGAAATCATTCTTGTACAAAATGAAATCCCATGATGAGTTCTTAGGAAGAAAAGTTTCCTGCAAGGCATAGCAATAACATTTAATCAGTAATTCCACAAATGGTATAAAAACCCAGGTAAGAAGGTGGGAAAATGAAATAATCTCTATGCATTAACAATTTCTTTAGAAAAAGAAGATATGTGCATTCTCTTTATTAGTAGACAGTTCAAATCAGACAAGTACAACAAAAGAGAATTTTGAAGGATGGTTTAGTAGATCTTTTTGGAGGTCTTAATGACTACAGATTGACCATATTGAATTTTTATAGGATAATAGTTGATTATTCACAGCCTGGCTGTACCTACCATCTTCTTTTGGATCAATATCAGCAATAGAGTTACTAATGGTAAAGTCCCTCTCCGCTCTGTCTGAAATACTCATTCGGCTAAGGACTTCCAAAGATATCATAAGCTAAACAAATGCTGACAAATAACTAACCAGCAATGAATCGGAAATGTATAGTAATGCTATGAATGACCCAGTATCTGTACTCAAGGCCAAACACTCACTAGGTATGGATGCTGAGCTCTTAGGTCATCAAATGACGAAAATTGTTAACCGTCCAAAGGGAAATTGTAATTCTTCCCGGATGCATGCCCTTTTTGGGTGAAGCACACACCAGAATGAATAAAATTTTACAGGTAGTTGAAGTGCAGAATAAAGAAGTTCCATGTAAGGTACATTTGAGGCTTGTAAATACCAATGTTCAATACTTTCAGTGTCACAGACTCATTTAATTAAAGGGAAAAAAATTCAAAAGAAAGTCTATCACATGCCGAAAGGATAGATAATTAACTAGACAAGATAAAAATGAGTTACAAAAAAGTATTTCTTGACTAATGAAATTAATACAGAATTTTCGCCGAACAGAGAATCACCTGATATAGGGCATTAATGGATTAGTGGTAAGTTTCTTGTGACGCAACTAGACTTATCTCAAAGCATGCCAAGTCTTCCATTCATTTGAAATAAAAGCGACTGAATTGTAAGAAGACAACCTATCTAGTGAGCAATTCAGTCCATCCATGCTTCTTAATAGCTTGCTCAGAATCTCTCTGGAAGATTACAATTATATATAGACATCTAGCACTAACCTTTGAATTATAGCAGTTCTCTGTCCAAAATATTTATAACATAAATGCCTACCATACTATCACGATCGCTCTAAATACAACAAACAAGGCCTACATGGAATAACCCTCTACTTTATCCCTAGCCAAAAGAAAAAGAATGCAGATCTTAAGATAGAACCAAGGTCTTATTGCCATATAGGTCTTGGTGACCAGCCAAAAGCCAAATCCTACTGAAATATATTTACAGAGAAGGAGAATACAAAGATATTTTATGTCTCAAGTTATTCTTGTATGTAATATTATTGCCTGTAAATCATTTGCACAAGAAGTGATTATTTCCTATGTAATAAACCAGTGCATTCTTTTCCAGTTATATGAAATATTACTCCATAATGGAATTAATTCACTACTAATGCGATGTTTCCAGGAAGAAGGATCTTTCTTGATTGTGACCAGCCTCCTAAGATCTGAATCCCTAAATCATATCAAACTACATGAGGAGCCTCCAGTATACAGCCCAAAAACAGTAAAAGATCAAAGAAGTTAACATGTAACAAAAACCAGTACCCTGGTGTCAACTAAAGCAATAGATATAACAAAGAAAAAAAAACAGTTAAATGCCCAACATCCAGAATTCAACCTTGAACAACTACCAGTAAAACATTAGTCAACTAGAACCATAAGACATAAACACAAGCAAATAACTAGGAAAATGGAAATAAGAATCCAATTTCCCCAATATAAATCTAAACCGAACAGAAAATGTTGTAGAGGAGGAGCTATCATTGGAAAGAATTAAGGTTTTACAAATCCCATCAATAAAAGCATCATTTATACCCTTCAAGTTAAATAGGCATAAACAAAATTCAGAAAGGAAGAGCAACCGCAGATTGAACCACCCCAAATTAGCAGAATTGACAAACAAAATATCAACCCCATCTTGACATAAGCAAATCCCAGAAGGGGAATCAAATTCTACAACCATCACAACAAGAGAGATGAAGTGACTTTAGAATAAAAAACTTACAGAGACATAAGAGCAGGTGGGGATAACGGATAGAGAATTGGCTTGGGCGTGAGAAAAGGCCGAGACACAGAGGTGAGAGGCGAGGCCTAAGCCTCTCTTGCTGGGCGGAACATAAGTGTGAGTGATGTCCATCACTTTGCCTCCTCGTACCAGCTCGTACTGCAAGTACGCTTCTTTATCCTGTGTCTCGAACTTCTTCTTTCTCTCGTTCCAAACTATCTTTGGCACTTCTTGCTTTACCCGTTGATGTCCACTTGCTGCGGTTGCCATCCCCTCTTTGCCAGTTCTTCTCCGTTCCCTCCTCTCCCTGATTCTTTCACTCCCCAATTTGCGATTTGGCCTTAGTTTGTCCACAGCTAAACTAATCCCTAGGTGTATTGCTGGAGCTGTTGCTTCACACCTCTCCAGACCTCTGAGGTGTTTGTAGACATTACCGTTTTTCCATTTTTGGGGTTAAATGCATATAAACCCCTCAAACTTTATTTAATTAGCATGTCACCTCCCATAATTGCACCAATAAACTTCAATATTTTGTATTTAATCAAACACTATCAGGACTGACCCAGATTGCAAAAGACTAGTGCGTCCCTCAAATGAGTTAAAATGTAATATATACCCTTTAATATAGAATAGAGAACATCTTTTTGTTTTTCATTTCTTTCTTCTAATTTTCTTCCCCTCTCTTCCATTTGCGTATTTTTCACCATCATTGCCCATCTGCAGGAAGAAAACTCAATGTTAATATCACCAAAATGCTCCTTTTACCATACAAAACTCATATTTATCATAAGTTCCAAACACCCCTGAAGTCAAGAATAGATACTTGAACTTTTAATTGTGACAATTGATCTAACTCTTCTCAAAATTTGATTTTTTAATTATGACAATTAATAAATTCCTCTAAAATTTTGGTGAAATTAATCACCGATTTGATAAACAAGACTATGTGTCAATTATTTTAAAATAATTATTTATTTTTTATTTTAATCGTTAAAATTTATATACTCAAAAAATCTCATACATTATAAAAAAGCAATATTTCCCTTCTCTCTCTTCTTCCAAACTTTTTCTCCTCACCTACAAAAAAAGGCTGCGTCTCAAATTACGTTATTTGGTTAACTATAGAAAAAGGGGGGAAAAAAAGAGGAAAGATGGTCAGGAAAAAGAAACGGAAAGTCTAGAAAAGAGACAGAGAAAGACCTGGACATAGAACTATAGAAGATGTAGGTGAGAAAGATTGACCAAATTGTTATAATTTAAAGTTCAAGTATCAATGATTTAAGGGGCATTTGGAATTAAACCTTATCAATATCAAAACTACCCTAAAACCTAGGGATCCAACAAAAAGAAAAATAAGAAGTATAACGAAGGCTCTTGGGCACCAGAAAATGCACAAAATTTCTGTGTTCATAGCTTCTGGTATGGCATGGTAGCTTCCCTATGCCTTAGCCAATGCTAGAAACTATTTTCTTTCACAAATGTCATTGCTTTCTTAATTGATTGGCTATAATAAATACCTTCCTAGGGGGTAACAATGTATTCTGTAGTTCTAAAATAATTGTTAATTTTTTTATTTTTATAATTTTAAAAAACTGGTCAATCTTACTTATTTTATAATATATTTATTACTTTCCTTCCTTTTTGACCTTTCATGATTATCTAATTTTGAAGTTAATTTTTCTCATTCTCCAAAAAAAAAAAAAGTTAAATACTAGTGTCCAAACTAGGGGATAATTTCCAAACCATAGTCACATTCAATTCCTTATTTAATAAGGTTATTTTAGTCTTTTTATTTGATTTTACAGAAATTTCTCTAGATCTTAATCGCACATTTTATCTACAAACTCCAATTAATTGAAACAAAAGTAGTACATTATGCCCTTTTTGTCCCATACCGACAACTTTATAAATGTTTGTGTCTTTGCTGGAGAACATTACACGTTGTGTGTGTGCTACCAACCACAATTTAATAAGATACGGATAGGAAGAAGCACACATTTGCAGTCCGGTTCGATTCGGGTCTGGACGTGTTTTTTTAGGTGTGGCCAAAATCGATTTCGAGCCGTTAAATTAATTTTTGAATTTGATTCAACGAGAAATTTTTTAAATAAGTATAAAATCCACAAAATCTATTCAACAATCATCTCCGGTTCAGTTCTGCACGTACAGTAAGAAGCACGTTTAGGACCGTAACCAAATTGACACATTTGACCCTTACTGCAACATAACTTCACTGTCATTCATTCACTGAAATAATAGACGAAGGGAGGGAGAGGGAGGTGCTGAAGAGAGAGAGAGAGAGAGAGAGTATTAAGGGTGAAAATGGGGAGGAGGAGTGTTAGGAGGATGAAGCTGGGTTCAGAAGGTCAAGACCTCCGAAACTGGGTTGCATGGGCATGTCTTCCGGATTCGGACCTCCGAAACCAGAAGAAGAAATGATTCCTCTCATCCACCATGCCATCAACACTGGCATCACATATCTTGACACTGCTGATGTTTATGGCCCCCATCTCAATGAGCTCCTCATCGCCAAGGTATGCGTCTCCTCCCCAGTCTGTGTTTATCGTTGATTCTGTGTGTATATATGTACGTATATATAGGTATATATAGATTGTACCTTTTATAGACCAAATGGTAATTAATTTATTAAAAATAGTAAGTTTTTGGAAAGAGGTAATAGAAAAGGAAATTTTGTATGAATTTATTAATAGTACCTTTATTATATGATATATTTTTTTACGAAAATTATAATTTTAATAAATTTTATAAAAAAAGTTGATTGATATTTAAAATATTTTTATTTAATTTTTTTAATTAATGTATTAAATTTAAATTTAATATTAAAGATTAATATTTTGAGTTATTAGTTAAAAAATTAATAATTTTTAAAAAATAAAAATATTTAAGTAGTTAGTTAGAAATAAAAGTAAAATTTAAAATAAAATAATAAATAAAACGTTTATATAAAAAATGACTTATATTTTAAAATAAATAAAATTAAAAAATAATACATATATTTTAAAATAGAATGAGTAATTAATACGATAAAAGTGATAAAAATTAAATTTACTATATAAAAATAAAAAATGTTAGTAAAATTAATTAGTCGATTATTCTTCAAATTAGTTATTATTGAATCTACAAAATTAGTTAACTATTCAAAGAAGAGGAAAAACGAATTCAATTATTGGATTGGGGTTGGGGGGGGCAGGAGATGAGGAAAGAATGAGAAGGAAAGGAAAGAAAAGAAGAGGATGAAATAAAATGATTTAGTATTTATCATGTTTGAATTATTATTAAAAGAAAATGGAAAATAATCTACTATCGAATAAACTAAAAATTACAAAATCAACGAAACAAGCTATGGCTCTCATCCCTTAATCCTTAATGAAGTCCAATAGATTGGAAAGGCATTGTTGCCCCCACTTTTATTGAACTTTTATTTATAAATAAAATTTAAAATTTAACAAATAAAATTAAAAATTAAAAAACATATAAGAGATATTATAGAAAATTCGGAGTGACTTTTTCTTGTGCTTTTTGTTTCACATTTTTTAGAGTTGAAATTGAATGCAGGCTCTAAAGGGGGTGGATAGGTCAAAAGTGCAAATTGCTTCAAAATTTGGGATCATACTCGAGGATGGTTCGATAAATGGAGATCCGGCTTATGCACGCGCTTCTTGTGAGGCCACCTTAAAGCGTCTCGATATTGATTGCATCGATTTATATTACATCCATCGAATCGATAAGAGGATTCCAATTGAAATCACGGTATTCCTTCCAAGCCCTTATTTTTTCTTTCTTAAGATTAATTAGTACATACTGTTATTTAAACCCCCCCCCCAGAATAGGGTTCTTTAAAAATTACAATTCAAAGTAGAAAAAAATTATATTTTTTTTAAAATTTAAATCACACTTTTTTTCATAGACAATTCAGTTTTACGTTTTCAAAAATATTTGTTAATTAAAACGATATAAAATAACATGGTTCAAGAAATCATATAATTGTAATAAGATCTTGTTCGAATGGAAAGAATTGAGGTCTCCTAACTAGCTAGACAGTTGAAAAATTTACCGTGGTCAAGCGCAAGGTAATTCATCGTCAACATTTGAAGTAATACAAAACATGCTTTTAGACTAAAAGTTTTTTTATTCCAAGCCCGCTGCTCCTTGAGAAACAATGTAGGATTTTGAATGTTTTAAAAAAATGAAGGTTTTGTCCTTTTTAGCAGCCTACAAAATTGCGGTCTCTTGTTTTGAAAATACTTTTGTCACTTTTGGAGAAGGTGTACAAAATAAGGTTTGATAAATTCTTATAAATCTAGGTGAAAAAGACTAAAATATCCTTATTACAAGAGTGAATGAAGTGCCTAGGAAATGTGAGGAGTAATGAAAATGTATCATGAATACATGTCATGTACTTCAAAACTAGAGGACGATGAAGGCTTAAAAACGAAGAAAAGTAATAAATATATTATGAAGTGATGAGATTGACAAATATTTTAAAATGACAAAAAAAATTATAAGTATTTTGAAATGAAGGGATTTTTTTCTATTCTATAAATAACGAGTAATTTTTTAAAGTTTTTCGATAATAATAAAACGTAGCTCCCAAAAGTTTAGAAACCTTTTACTTTCTATTATATTTTTGCCTAATTCTTAGGTGTGAGTAAGAGGAGAGGGTGATTGATTGTCAACCCTAAATCTTTTAAGTACTTGATAAGAAGCTATCAGATTACTTTTTTTTCCCCACACAATCATTTGAGCAATAATTATGTCCTGATATGAAATGCTTCCAACCAACTAAACTACTATCCTGTCAAAAATTTCACCCTAATCTTATTGATGGCAAGATGGGAGCCGGAGAACTGAAAAAGCTAGTTGAAGGGGGAAAGATAAAATACATTGGGCTCTCCGAAGCTTCGGCTTCAACAATTAGAAGGGCTCATGCTGTTCACCCCATAACCGCAGTTCAACTTGAGTGGTCATTATGGACCAGAGATGCCGAAGAAGATGTCATTCCCACATGCAGGTGAGGATGTAACTCCAGATCTTCTATTATATTGCCAGTAATATTCTCATTCGTACTCTCAAATTTAACTCGTTTGTATATGCTAATTACTTGATTCTTGTGTACCATATTGACCTTATATCATTGATTAACTTACAACTAAGATTAACCAAAAAATTTGAACAAAAAACTTTAGTAACTTGGATTTTCTTGTGGTGATTCTTTTAATCGTCTTGAGCTTTACCCTCTTTTTTTTTTTCTTCCCATTTCTTGTGGTGATTTTCTTAGCAATCAATTTTTTTTTTGGTTCAATTTTTCATTTATTTTAGTCCTACGTTGATTGAGATGAGAATAGATCCTAATTCTGATATGTTTTGATGATGGCATGAAAGGGAACTTGGCATTGGGATTGTTGCATTTAGTCCTTTGGGAAAAGGATTCTTAGCATCGGGTCCCGATGTGGCTTCAAACTTTGGGGATGGTGACTTTCGAAAGGTAGATTAGTAAACTCGAAATTTTTGTGTATCAAATGGTTAAATTGAAATAGTAGGTACTCCTTCGTCTCGAAATATTAATTCTAAATATCAATTCTATTGGTCGTATAATATCTGTTTTATTTATAATAGTTTTAGTAAAAAATTAATAAGTTTTTTTGGTACTTACCCATCTTTTAATATCTGTTTTATTTGTAATATTAGTAAAAATTTAATAAGTTTTTTGGTACTTACCCATCTTTAAATACTACTTACTTCGAATTTTAAGTATTTTAATTAATAAATTATAATTAAATATTTAAAATACTCTATGCGTTTCACAATATATGTTATACTTTTTTTTATTTTGTTTCAAAATATATATTATATTTTTATATAAAGACTTTATTTATTATTTTGTTTCTAACTTTACGTCTTTACTTTTATTTACAATCACTTATTTATATATTTTTATTTTTTAAAAAATAATTAGTTTTTCAACCAATCACTTAAAATATTAATTTTTGATGTTAAATTTAAATTTGACCCACTAACTAAATATTTTTAAATAATAATATTTTTTATATCTATCAATCGTTTTTATAAAATTTACAAAGACCTTAATTCTCATATAAAAATATATATATATTACATACTTTGAAACGGAAGTAGTATGTATTTAATGTTAAGAAAATAGTAACAAAATCTTTTTATTTAGAATTTTATAAATTTCAATAAATTCTTAATCTATGTGAAAGTAGCAAATGAAATTGGTATTTCGGATGGAGGGAGTATTATATTGTGAGCATTTTGTTGAGCACGAATGCATTGCTCTTGTAGAATTTACCCAAGTTCAGGCCAGGAAACATTGAGCACAACAAGAAAATGTACCAGAGGATTGAAGAAATGGCTGCAAAGAAGGGCTGCAACTCAGGACAGCTAGCTTTGGCATGGCTTCATCACCAGGGAGACGACGTCTGCCCCATTCCGGGGACTACAAAGATTGAAAACCTCAACAAAAACATCGAAGCCTTATCGGTGAAGCTCTCGCCGGAGGATATGGCTACTCTTGAGGCCATTGCTTCAGCTGATGCAGTTAAGGGTGATCGGTATCCTAACATGGGGCATACTTATAAGTATACAGAGACTCCAGAGCTCTCTCCTGGGTTGCCATGGAGATTTAAACCATAAGATGTTTTGTCTTTCAGCCTCTTGTTTTCTTTATACTTTGACAAAATAAAGGAATGAATGAGTAGTGGAGCCGAATGTGGCTTTTGTTTTTCATTGAATAAAAATATAGTTTACAACAACTTATATACAAAAAGAAAGCTGAAGTTAAGGAATTTCAATCCTATTATACTATGACTACTATACAATTAAAAAATACATGATAATGATATGATCACAACAAAAGCCTTTATATTGTAGTTTTCTCTTCAGCGTTTATCCTGTTTTGTTGATAACTTTAACACCCCCCGCAAGTCGAACGGTGAGTAAATATCATGAAAACTGAGACTGGTGACAAGAAATATGAATCGTGAAGAATGTAAAGCCTTTGTGAATATATCAGCAAGTTGAGAATGGGAAGAAATTGGTAGGGGCTTAATAAGTCTGGCTTGAGTCTTTTCACGAACAAGATGATAGTCAATCTCCAAATGTTTGGCTCTGTCATGAAAGACAGGATTGGCAGCAATATGTAGAGCACTCTCATTATCACAAAAGAGAGGAGTACCACGGTGTTGGGGGACTTGTAAGTCCTTCAGTAAGTATAGTAACCATAAGACTTTACAAGTGGCGGAAGCCATTGCTCTATATTCAACTTCAAAAGAACTTCGAGCAACAGTAGGTTGTTTCTTAGATCTCCAAGAAATTAAGGAAGATCCTAGAAACATACAATAATCAGTTACAGAACGTCGTGTGTGGGAACAACCTGCCCAATCTGAGTCTGAAAAAGCAGAGAGGTCCAATGAAGCCTTGGAAGAAAAGAACAAACCAATGGCAAGACTACCCTCTAAATATCGTAAGGTATGATGGGCGGCACGTTAAGGACAGTGGGTTTGTCTAAAAATTGACTTAGGCGTTGGACAGCATAACTAATATCAGGACAAGTATTAGTTAAATATAAAAGCCAACCAATAAGACGTCGATAAACTCGAATATCTGAGAGATGTTCAGAGTCATCATGAGAAGGTGTATAAGAAGTATCCATAGGAGTAGAAACTGCTTTTGGAACCAAGAAAACCTTCAGCCTCCAATAATTCAAGAGCATACTTTCTTTGACATAAATTAATACCTTCGGCAGAACGTGCTACCTCTAGGCCAAGAAAGTATTGGAGTTTACCGAGGTCCTTGATGCGAAATTGTACATGGAGAAAAGTCTTGAGGTTGTTAATTTCATCCAAATTGTCACCAGCTATTACCAGGTCATCAACATAGATAAGCACAACCATGAATAAAGAAGCATGCTTTCGAATAAAGATAGTAGGGTCACTATGAGCTGATAAAAAACCTTGCAAAAAAAGAGTTGAGGTAAGTTTAGAATACCATTGGCGACTCGCCTGTTTTAGTCCATAAAGGGATTTATTAAGTTTGCACACAAATCCTGAAGGAGAAGAATATCCTGGTGGAGGTTGCATATAAACTTGTTCATTTAAGTTTCCATCGAGGAAGGTATTATTTATGTCTAACTATTCAAGAAACCATCCTCGGGCAGCAAAGACAGCAAGAAGAGTTTGGATAATTGTCATTTTTGCAACAGGAGAAAAAGTTTTCAAAAAATATACGCCCTCTTGTTGTGTGTACCCTTTTGCCACAAGCCTCGCTTTATACCTTTCAATAGTACCATCTGCCATGTATTTGATGCGATAAACCCATTTACAACCGATGGGTATTTTTCCATTTGGCAAGGGAACAAGAGTCCAAGTAGTATTCTTTTGTAAAGCTTGCAACTTATCATGCATAGCATGTTTCCATTCATCCTGCAAAATAGCCTCATGATAGGAACTTGGTTCAACGTTAGCCAAGATATTTAATGCAAAAGATTTATGATATGGTGATAATTGACTATAGCCATGTGTCTTTGACAAGAGATGAGGAGTGCATGCTAGTGTAGGAACAGATGAGTTGGTGAGTAAAGTGCATGCATAGTCTTTAAGCTATGAAGGAATCTGTTTTGTCCTTGTAGAATGTTGAAGAGATGGAATTGATGATTCGGAAATATTGGTCTCTGAAGAAGAGGAATTGCGATCAAGATTAGGAACTTAACTTTGACTAGAAGATGAAATAGGATTTGGTGACAGATGGATTTCAATAGAAGGACTTTGTGGTGCAATTTCTGGCTGAACGGAATTAGAATAATTTGTATGTGATGGAGAAAAATTTTCAGCCAAACATTAGAGGGAAAAGATTGTGGTAAATCAAATTGAGATGGAACAGGCAATGATAGACCAACTTTTCTATTATTCGATGAAGTATGAGAAGAATAGGGAAATGTTAATTCGTGAAATACCATATCTCGAGAGACAAATATTTCTCTGGTATGGCAGTCCAAAAGAATGTACCCTTTTGTGTTAATTGGATAGCCTAAAAATACACTTCTATGACTACAAGGATCAAATTTTGATCGATCGTGAGAAGAGGTACAAGCAAAGGCTAAACACCCAAAAACTCGAAGAGATTGAAAAGGAGGAATTTTGGAATATAACATCTCATAGGGAGTTTTATTTTGGAGAGTGGATGTTGGTGTAATATTTATGAGGAAAGTAGCATCTTGCACACAATAGTTCCAATAATCTAAGGGTAAAGAAGACTAAAATTTGAGCGCCCTAGTTACATTAAGAATATGTTGATGCTTGCGTTCAATAATTTTATTTTGTTGGGGTGTTTCTACACAAGACGTTTGATGAAAAATTCCATTAGAATTATAGAAATAAGGCATTTGAAACTCAATTCCATTGTCGGTTCGGATGACTTTTACAGTTTTTTGAAATTGAGTTTGGACAAAAGTACAAAATCTCTGAAGTAAAGGGTGTGTTTCATATTTTTGTTTCATTAAACAAATCCAAGTAAATCTACTGAAGTCATCGACTATACTGAGAAGATAAGAATGCCCATGAACATTGTGAATTCTAGTTGGCCCCCCAAATATCAACATGCACCAAAACGAAACATGCAGAAGTAGATTGTGTGTGTAGAGGAAATGGTAGTCTCTTTTGCTTAGCAAGAGGACAAATAGAACAATAGGAATCATCAAAAAAATTAATTGAAAAATCCAAAGTTTGCAAAGATTTTATTTGAGAATGAGACAAATGGCCAAGCCTATAGTGCCATAAAAGTGACTTATCAAAGTCTTGATGAGAACTACTAAGAACATGAACATTAGTCATAGATAATGATTGTTCAAAAGACAAAAATAAGGGATCAAGAACATATAAGCCACATTGTTCTCTAGCTAATCTAATCGTCTTCCATTGTTTGATGTCCTAAAGAAGACAGAAACCAGATTGGAAAATGGCACAAGCATTAGAATATCGAAAAAGTTGGCTAAGTGAGACCAAATTAAAATGAAAAGATGGAACAAAGAAACATCTTTCAGAATTAAATTAGGTAATAACTGAACGATGCCTTTCTTTGTGACGGGAACAATTGTTCCATTTGGAAGACGAACCGTGATGTGGTGAACTAAATGAGTAGATGAAAAAGAGGACAAAGAATAGGCTATATGATTAGTAGCACCAGAATCAATGATCCAAGGCATTAAAAACGAGGCTGAAATCTTACCATTTTCTTTACCATTGAGAGTGACAGGATTTGCAATAAAAGCCATAACTTGATGATCAGCAACTGAACTTGGGAAAACATTTGATATGGTTGGAGCTAGCAATGCGGTGACATTGCTAACAACCGGAAGAGAAGGTGCAAGACCTTGCAGTAAAGAGACCAAGTGGTTGTATTGATCATAAGTGATACTAGAAACTAGTGTTAAGTTTTCTCCATTCTCATCTATCATCACAGAAACCTGATTAGTACTCTATTGCAATTTTACTTTTCCTTTCGGTGGATACCCATACTTTTTGTAACATTTATCGTGAGTGTACCCAGTTTTTTCACAGAAAGTACAAATTAAGAACTTCTTAAGACTCGGATCTGCCCCTCTTTTTATACCAGAAATATCATTCTGTAGCACCGGCAAATGTGCAGGACCAACAGTAGGAATAGTCACAATAGTGGAGTCACCAGTAGAAGATTGCAGCTGTCGTTCATGTTGAATCACCATACTAAAAATTTCTTTAATAGATGGCAAGGGAATAATAAGCAAAATTTGAGATCTTAAATGAGAAAAATTATCATTCAAACCCATAAGAAATCAAATTGCATGATCTGATTGCATGTAGCTTCGAACGGTCTTAAGGGCATCGCAGTGACATTTAGGATCACAGGAACATTGAGGAATAGGATGTAAAGTAGAGATTTCATCCCATAAGATTTTTAACTTGGTACAATAATATGTTACCTCAAGGCTGCCCTGTTTGGTTGAGTGAAATTCATGCAGGAGATTTGCAAGGCGAACTTGATCACCTTTAGAAAAACGACTTCTTAAGTCCTCGCAAACTTCAAAAGTCGTATCCATAAACATCACACTTTGCGCAATGGGTTGATCAATAGCATTTAAGATCCAAGAAAGGACCATGCTATTACATTGACCCCATCTATCATACACGGCATTTCTATTAGGCGGTCACAGAAGAGTTCCATCAATGAAGCTTTCCTTGTTCTTGGATACCAAAGCCATGCGCATGGCCCTAGCCCAAGAATAACAATTTCTAGAAACAAGTATTTGAGACACCAAATTCATGCTTGGGTTCTCATTAGATGTCAAATGGTAGATACTGGAGAGTGGAAACTCTTCTTTTGCCATAATTGTAAGGGAAATTGGAAAAGCTGATAATAAAGCTCAACGAATCCTAGGTTGAGAGCTTTGATACCATGATAAAATAAAGGAAAGAATGAGAAGTGGAGCCGAATATGACTTCTATTTTTCATTGAATAAAAATATAGTTTACAACAACTTATATACAAAAATAAAGCTGAAGTTAAGGAATTCCAATCCTATTATACTATGACTACTATACAATTAAAAAATACATGATAATGATATGATCATAACAAAAGCCTTTATCTTGTAGTTTTCTCCTCAACCTTTATCCTGCTTTGTTGATAACTTTAACATACTTCATCGGATTGAACAAAATTTGTTGGTTGGAAAACAAATTTACTTATTAAGTGCTGGTAGAATCACTCTAATTAAATCCACAATGGCATCATTGCCTATCCATTTAAGGCTTCTAAACATCAAAACGACTCCTTGTCAACCAGTATTGCATGGATATTTTTACAAAATAGTAATTCCAAAATCCCATGGATTGAAATCCTCAAAGCTTAACACTCCCTCTGTTTCAAAATATAAAGACTCTTTTTGTATAGATTAAAGAAGAAGTAAATAAAGAGTATTTTTTATGATATCCGTAATTAATTATGCTAAAATAACAGAGGATGAAAGAATTATATCTGAATACTTTTTAAAAAATAATTTTTAAAATTTATAAAGTATTTTGAGAAAAAAATGACCAAAAGACTTTATATTTCGAAGTAGAAAGAGTATCTACAAAATACTAATTACTCCGTTTCCCTAGTTAGTACCGAAATGCAAAGCAGGATCCTCTTATATATGGAAAAGCCTACTACATGGTTGGGAATTCTGTAAATTGGGAGTCCAGTTGAACATTGGTGATCGAAAAACTGTAAGTTTCTGGCATGACAACTGGTTAAACACTGGAACAATTAGATCCTATTAGCCCTAAGGGCAAATCATGTAGTTTTGATTAATGACAAATATTGATGAGGACTAATATGTTTGAATATTGTGTGATAGGTTCTGTAAACTGAGAAGTATGAAGTCTCATTGCTTTGAAACAAAAGTTCAAGAACAACTTCAGTTAAAAAGTGATTGAAGTTTGATGAATGTTGTTCTAAGATGATCTAAAGGCATTGAAGACTTGAAGTGTAGAGTGTATATAATTTGTAGGTAAATTTCTATGTAAACTCTACACTTGCATGTCTTGGTTATCATTGAATGCATAAGAGAGCATAAAATGAATTTTATGATCTTAAAAGGCTTTGGATGAACTTCTTAATAAATATGGTAGTAAACTTTATATGATCAAAGAAATTTGATTTTCTTGTTTTTATATATGTTTAAATAAGTTTTCTATACATATCAAATGTTTTTCAAACTCATTGACGTTATATCTCAAATGATTTTACAAAGTTTGAAATTGCTTCCAAAAAATTCGGTCGTCCGAATTTTGTAGCAAAAGTTTGCTACTATTCTTCCAGAGAAATTCGGAAGAAGATTCGGACGCATGAAGAAAAATTCGGTCGTCCGAATTTTGGCCTTCAGCATGATCACTGTTCTTCCAGAAAAATTCGGAAGAAGATTCGGATGCAGCCATAAAATTCGGAAGAAGATTCTGAAACTAGCCGTTTTATGAACGTTTTAACAGATTTTCAAATTCTATAAAAGCCATAAACATGCAATTTTTTTGTAACTCTTGAAATCTTGAAAACTCTAAGCATTCAAAAGCATTTAGCAAACATTTCTTAAGCTCTCTTATGTCTTGTGCATTCAATTGATCAATCAAAAGACATCAAAGTGTGAAGGTGCAAATTTGTGTAATATCTACTATCAAGTGGTAACATCTACACACTCTCATTTATTTATCATATTGTGTTGTTCTACTAGCTCTAGCAAGGTTATCTTGATAACATAAAATCCTTTAGATAAGGGTGATCCTTGAAAGTGTGATTCAAGGTTGTTTGAGATATAAAACCATTGTGTTTGGTGAACCTTGTATTGTAAAAGTTACTAGAAGAGGTTGTGAGTGTAAAACCATAGTGTGGTGAATCTCTCTTGTAATTTGTAAACTTGAGCAATTAGTAGAATTGTTGAAATCTTTAAGTGTGAACTTAAGGTAGTGGATGTAGATCTTGAGGATCGAACCACTATAAATTATTTGAGTTCTTTGCTATTGCTTTCTTCATTGCCTTGCTATCAATTATCTCAAATTAGCTTATATAACTTGTTCTTGGTCTAAAAACATAAAAGGTTTAAGTTTGCGAAAATTAGCCAAATACGTAATTCACTCCCCTCTTAGGTATTTCAGATCCCTCATACAAGGACCTTTTAACAAAAATGAGGACAAACTCTTAATTGGTGATCTTCTCACCAACAATATATGGAATCTGGAACAAATTTCCTTTCCCCTCCCTAAATCAATCACATCCCAAATTAAGGTCATACCTCTAAAATTGTTCCCACCCTTAACTGATGAGTTTTACTGGAAACCACACGCCCTAGTAGCCTTTTCAACTCCAGATCAGCATATATTCTGTCCCACAACCTACATTTATCTGCTTAGCCTAAAAATTCATCCAAAAGCAACCTAAACTGGATTTGGAAGATACATACTTCAAAAATAACCATCTTGGATTGAATTTTCAACCAAAAAAAATAAAAAAAAACTCAATCCAATGTCACCCAAAATTCTTCTTGTGGTTATGTTTCCATGATAAAATTCCACATAATTCCCTTCTTCAGCACAGGAAAATTCTCATCTCTACCACCTGTCCAGTTTGCCATTCTTCTGAAGAAACAGTAGATCCTGTCCTAAGAGATTGTACTATTTGCAGCAGATTTATGGAATTCATTAAGAACTTTTTTCCCCTTAAGCATCATATCCATTCTTCTTTCGCAAAAATCAATACAAAATCCTGTAGGAATAAAGATATAACATTATTGAACATTCCTTGGAACAATCTGTTTTCGAAGAAAACAATTGAATTCATCATACTCACTAATCAATCTCCCACTGCCAATATCAGACCTTACTAGTAAATTGGATTCCACCACCCACTGATTATATCAAGATCAAAAGCGGAAGAACAATCAAGTTCATAAATATTCACAGCATTGATGATTGCAGGTTCCTGTTAACAAGAATCCACAGCTGGATCTTAACTCATTCATACAGGGAGACTAATCAAGTGGCAGATCACTTAGCAAAGGAAGCCAGAAGGCTAATGTTCGAACCTCCTCTAGAAGTATTTTGCATGTTTTGAGGGCTGACAAGTTTGGCGTCCAGCAGACCGAGAAAACTAAGGGCGTCCTTAGATTGTAACTCAACGTGAAAAAAACTTTATTTTTTTAATTTAAGCCACATTTTTCTCTCATAAATAATTTGCTTCTATATTTTTTAAAAAAAAACCTTCAAACTAAAATTCAATCCAAATTAACCCTAAATATGACAACCGAAGATGCTATAGAAGCACATTGCTTGCATTTGAATTGCTCTCGCACTTTTATTGGATTGGCCCAACTACTTTTGTAAGTTGACCCAGTAAACTTTATTTACTGTGCAGGGGACTCTATTTTAACTATGGAAACCCTTCTTCAACTACTTCCTTACCGTGCATATGGCCATTAACCTTGTTTTCACTTTTTTATACACACAAATTATTTTCTCTCTCCAAATCTTCTCTATTCGACGGTTTTCATGAAAATGCAAGTCGTTGGAACTGTCTAATATTTGAGGTGCAAAATAGGTAGAATACTCGTGAGCATGTGCCCAATATGAGCATATCTCATATTTTCTAATACAATATATATATATATATATATATATATATATATATATATATATATATATATATATATATATATATATATATTTATTTATTTATTTATTTATTTATTTTGTGTGTTTGTGTGTGTAATGACTGACCATTTTATTTATTCCGCGAAACATCATTTACAATCAGTAGCTGCCGAGGTAGTTAGGAAAGAAATCATATCACATTGAGTATAGAGTCGAAGGCAAATGGTTGATGATCTTATCTTAGTTTTTTGGCAATCAAAGGCACCTAGGATACCAATCACTCCCATTCAATCAAGGTTGTGTCCTTTAATCTGAGCAATATTATCTTCGTTTCACAGAAATTACTCTTCTTATACTAAAAAAAGATTAGTCTCTATATTTTAAAACGGAATGAGTATTATATTAGTCGTTTCTTTTTTTTACTTTTAATTTAAGAAAAAGAATGAATAGCCGGTGTATTTGGATTGTAACTCATCCAAATACTATTTATTTTTTAATATAAATTTTATATTTTTCAAAGTCAACTGTATACCTTACTAAAACTCAAAAAAAATCAACAACTAAACTCTAATAATTAGAAAACAGTGGTCAAAAGGAAAGAATGTTGATTCGGCAACGAAGGAAGGCAGTCACAACTTTGATGGCTGCAATTGACATAATGACATTAAACATTAAACTATAACAGAAAAATGAGTAAAGACACTACAACTACAAGAACAACCCTCATCATAGCTGTAGACTTCTTTTTCTTTTTCTTTTTTTTTTTGAAAAGAAAATCACATCTATAGTCAAAGACCCCTTTTGTTGAAATTGTGAGAGTTCTTTAATAAGTAAAATACTTCTCTTCTACTACCAAAAAGAAAAAAAGAAAGAAGAAAGGAAGTGTAAAGAGTGAGAGAGGGACCTACATGCTTGTATCAAACCTTACACCCTACAAAGCAGCCAAAAGAGATCCTTTGTTTATTCTTTTTGGAATCAAGGAAAACAAAAATCTTGTTGGTGATTCATGAACCTTTGAATTTGTTCCCAAAAGGAAATCCAAAGGAATTTTATTGTCTTTTTGAGTTCCATTGTCCAAGGAGTAAAATCCCACCTATTTTTAGGTGCTTTACGAGAATGATGAAAAGGACTCAGCAAGTTAAGAGTCAACAAATAACACTGCCCCCTCCCCGGGCACGGGCCGAATTAGAACATTGTATTTCTCATTCTTGTTATCTATATCGCTTTCTCAGCCAGCAGAAAATGAAAAGGGATTCAAAAAAGTCATTCCTATTCCAACTTGGCCTTTGTTATTTTTTTCCCCATCCACAAAAGTCACAAAATGTCGGAGTAGCAAACAAAATGAAAACGCGTTTAATAGTAATAGACTATTTATCTGAATTGTATGCGCAAATGAGTTTGTGAGTTGTAAAAACATTTACAATTTTGATTTTTTAATATAAAAAATATCACGTTATTACTAAAAATTACATATTCATCAATTATAAGAAAGGAGTCTTAATAAAAGAGAAAATAAATACTATAAAAAGGAGTGTAAATCATGTATTATGTAAGAGTCACACTCTCAACTTCTAATGGGGGAAGCAATAACACTTACCACTAAAGTAATACTTCACGCATTTGCAATTTTGATTCTATTGCTTGCGTTTTTTTGCTCCAAAAACATTACTCCATCCGTTGCAGTGGAAAAATCTTTCCATAAAAAAGTCAATTCCAAGAAGAAGTGAGAAAAACTTTTTCACACCAACTTAAGAACAAAGCCTTTCTAAGAGTATTGTAATAACTATTAAACCATTTTCTTGATCATAAGGTTCAAAGAAAAAGTACGGGTTATATGAATATGCGCTTTATTCCCATACAAAAAGCTCTAAACTACTCGTCCGAGCCTCTTAATTGAAAAAATAATTTGTAATAGAGAATATAATTTCTTTTTCTTTTCCTTTCTATTTTCTTAGTAACTTGTTCGTGCATCTTTATTGAATGAAAGTTTTGTCTTCATTGAAAACCTTATATTAGTTAGACATTTAAGTTATATTATATGAAATTTCATTCTATTATGATATTACATTATAATATTTAAAAAATAAGAATTCATTTGGATTGGATTTGAGTTTAAGATTTTTTGTCTTGAGTTCTTAAAAGTAAATTTTTTTAGAAGGAAAGTAGAACCAAAACTGTTGTTCTGTCTGAATGAAACCCAATCCAAATGAAACGTAAATTATCATTCAATCCTAACTTCTCCTTCCAAATAATGTAATGGAAAGAAAATTCCATTCCCATTATGAATAGAAAGGGATTCTTTTACATTACTCTTTTAGACTTAATGGTAATTTGCCTAGTAAAAGTGGTTAGTTTTCAAAAAATATAATTATTTTTAAAACTTACCATTTCTTTAATGAAATTTACTATTTTTTTCAATTATTTACCACATTTTCATGTTTCCTTTCTAGATCTTACCACATGAAATCAATTATCATATATATATATATATATATATATATATATATATATATATAGAAATGCAAGTTCACTCTCTCTTCTGTAAAGCTTTTAACACTCAAATTACATTTTCTGAAGGTTTGAAGTTTTTAATTAGTTTTGAAAACTTTTAACTGGTTCAGAAGATTTTTCTTGTTGGAAAGTTTCATGGACAAACAATGCAGTGTTTCCATATTTTCCTCTTTTCTAACGTTGCAAACCAAAAGATGTATATTGACCAAGAAAAGATGAACAGCAATGTTAAAACTAATTGGAGTAATATTCTTTCTTTTGAAAAAAAAAAGAGAAAAATTTGAGCTTCTTTTGCATAAGGAAAAGTGTTAGTGAAAACACGTGACAACTTCATAAGAGTAGAGAATGAGAAAAAGAAAAGAAAAAGAGTAGAAAATTCGCGGCATATTCCCAAAATATAATAAATTAAAAAGTCATTGTAATAGCTTTCTGTTTCCATTGTGGAATGAAGGAGTGAAATTGAATAGAGTTTGAGTTAGAAATTTTTTATTTTGAATTTCGTAAAAATAAATTTTTTGTGAGAGAAGCAGTAGTAGTACTCAAAAGTAAAAAACTTGTATTAAGTTCAATCTAAATATTTTCCATTAAGTTTCATAACAAAATTCAATCCAAATATTTTCCATTGAGGTTTCTTAATCCCTCTTATAGTGTAATAAATTAGTACTCAATTACTTTCCATGTATGGCTAAAATGTAAGACAATTTTATAGCGTCATAATTCGGGTGGATTTCACAATAATTAATTTCATGAAAGTAGTAAATTTTAAAAAACAATAAGTTTTCAATGAACAAATAATTTTTTTTTAAAAAGTAATCTAAAACTTATTATCTATTTTATTTTTATTGAATTATTTATCACTAAATAGACAAAATTTCCTTTGTAATTAATATTTCCTTTTTTAAAATTTATTGATCATCTCATGTCATCCGTCCTTATCTGCTTATTCCTAACATTTTTTCAAAAAGGTCAGATACCAATATTCTTAGTTCAAAAGATAAAAAAATAAAAAAATTTAACAAAAAGAAAAATGGAAACTCTATAAAGCAGGCAATTGTCGTATGCCGGTGGCCGACGACACACGAATTGTTGAATGAACTGGCTATTCCGGGTTCCCAGTTCCCCTCTACACGTAATACTCCTCCCTTTATAAAGTTCCCACAGGCCACTTAAAGCACGCAAAACTCATCATATCACTGAACTTCAAGAAGAGGTCGGCGCGACAGTTCCAGGCATCAAAAAGCGAAGGGTCGTCATCGAGAAGAAGAAGAAGAAAATAGCAGCGAAAAATGGAAGTGACCCTCGAGTCCTTGAAGCAAAAAATGGCTGATTTTGCTAAGGAAAGAGACTGGGATCAGTTTCATAGCCCAAGAAATCTTCTCTTGGCACTGGTTTGTACATGCCCTTTCGTGTCCCTCTACCCTTTTGGTCTCTTTGTTTTATTTAATTTTTTAATCTCCATTTATACTGGCTATACTTTTTTTTTAAAATTATATCGAAGGAGTGTGAATAAAACATAAACTGTTTTGTATGAGTGGTTTATCTGAGGTTTCGTTGGGTATATAAATATCGAACTCGAGGCTGTTGTTTTGTGTGGTGGGTTTGTGTGTTGGGGGTAGTTTTGGAGTTCAATTTTCTCACGTTTATGTGGGTTTGAAACTATAACGTGTCGCCTTTTTTTCTCGTTTTGTTTTCAAATTTGGAATGTTGTTATCATCTTAAATTAGACCTTAGCTGCCCCGTGGGTTTGGTGGAACTTTGGAAAACTTAATGACTTATGAGGCACCAACATGTCCACAAGAAATCAGGGACAGGTTCAATCTGTGTGCCCTTTCGGTGATTTTATTCCTTTTGTTCTCCTTGTGTGGGTGTGTTCAGAACTTAAAGATTTGGTCTTCCATCTGAAATGTTTGATTGAATCTTGGCTCGTTCAGAATTTTTACTTTCTTGATCTTTAGAAGGATTACTTTTCATTCGTCTGAAAATGGTTGATTCATGCAAGGACTGTTTTCTTTACCCAGTTTTTCTTGCTTTGGGAAATGGGTTCTCTGGTCCTCACAGAATCAATGTCGTTCTTTTGTGGGTCAAGTTGAGAAAGGTGGTGAATTTCCATTTCATGGAAAGAAAGAAAAAACATTTTTCTTTTGTTCTGTACTTTTCTTGGAAACCATATTGTGCAGTCTTTGGTCACTCTCATATTCCCAGAATGTCATCATAGCACTGTAGTCAGAGCTCAGAGGCTGTGTTTCAGCTATCATAACTCCCTCAGAACTATCACGTTAAAGTATATCATCACCCCATAAACAAGAAATCCTAGTGGTTCGAAAGCCACTTAATATGACTACCCATTTATATTTCCTTGTTGCCACGTGCTAAAACAATTATCCCATTACCATGTACTGTATATCACAGACAAATTTTTGTGGTAGTAAAAGGTTTTCATCAGATTTTCTTGTTTCAGGTTGGTGAAGTGGGTGAGTTATCTGAGATTTTTCAGTGGAAAGGTGAGGTTCCAAGAGGGCTACCAGGTTGGGAAGAGGACGAGAAAGAGCACCTCGGAGAGGAGCTCTCAGATGTGCTACTATACCTAGTTAGGCTCTCTGACATTTGTGGGATTGATTTAGGCAAAGCTGCTCTTAGGAAAATGGAGCTGAATGCCCTCAAGTACCCAGTCAACCTTTGCAAGAGTACTTCAAAAAGGCAAAAATGTAAGAGCAGTAGTACAGCCACCTCAGCCAGCATCAGCAATGACAATGGAAATCGTGTTCCTCATGATGCTGCTTGATATGCTGTAATTTTATGTCCTTCATGATGCTGCTTGATATGCTGTGATTTTATGTCCTTCCTTTTCCCTAAACCTCTTTTAGCTTTCTTATCTTTGTTCTTAGTTTTATCTAATTCTATTAGAAGTAGTTGGACTCTTTTTTGAACTTTGAAGTGACACGGCGCCACATATGCTGTGTGATTTTGGACGGTGTATTTGAATTAATGTTATTTTAAAATGTAATAATGTAAATTTTTGTATTTTATTTTTTAATTTTTTTCATACTAATAATTCATTTTTGCAAAATTTAAGACAAGAAATATCTAACTCAAATTTTATATAATCTAACTTAGTTTTTGGTGATCTACAAGCATATAATGCTAGTACTAAAAAGACTTTTTATGTACTACTCCTATTTCAAGAGCGGAGTAATGGTAAATCTTTTTATTTTTTTTTATAAATAATAATAAAAAATTTTAAATTTAAATGTAATTTAAATTTTATACTTAATAAAATTCATTTTATTGTGAGTATGAACTTTTTTATACTCAACAAATGAAGTTTATTAATAATTGTAAATTAAATTTTACAAATGGGTAAAGAAGTAAAAAAAACGGCGTCATGATAATAGAAAAATAAACTACACTTAAAAAGTGAATAAAGTATAGTAGGTAGGGAATAAAATAAAATAAACGCATTATCTTTTGTTGCGGTCATTCTTAAAAATCCACGCGTTTTGGTTAATCTGTTGTCAGGGTGTATTTTGATTTATTTTTTCTAAAAAAATTAATATTTTGAGACAAGGAGAGGAGGGGCTTTTCCCATACTCTGCTTCGTTTTTTAATTGTCTTAAGGCTAAAATAATGATAGTAAAGTAGAAAGAATTAAAAAAAAAAAAGACAGAAATAACAGATAAGTTGGTAATAATACAACTTAGAATAACAGATAAGCTCTTCCTGAAAGTAAGGTAAAAGTAACGCTTTATCGGAGTGTACTTTCCGTAGGGAATCCTTCATTGAACTTTCTTGGACTTTTTAGGATGTATGGGGTCGATCTTATATCCATCAATAATTATCATTGGATTGGATATACTTCGATTTTTTTTTTATTTTAAATTTTATAAAAATTAAATTATTTTTTAAAAAATATGAATCTCATAATTAAAATTTTAAATTTAATTTTAAAATAAAATTTTATCCAAGTTGAGTTATAATTCTTCGCATAAATAATTTAATTTTTATAAAATTTAAAATAAAAATTTTAAACTCAAAATTTATTTAATTACTATTGATCTGTATAAGAATTTATCTATTTGTGCATGTTGTCTTGTGATATCGCACTTTGATCTCTCATTGTTCTGCCAAAGAAAAGGTGTGCATAGATGGCTGTGGCAATGCTGACCCATTGAATATTGTAATGAAGAGCAGGCAGGTCTTGGGTCACTTTCTGGAAAAAGAAAATGCTTTTCTCGGTTTTGGGACAGAGCATCTTTAGGTCATTGCCAGTATATGGGAAATTTTTTTTATAGATAATTACACGTGAAAGAGAAGAGACAGATCACATGAACAGCTAAATGATATATGAAAAAATATCATTTAGCTGAACTAGTTCCTTGTGAATAGATTCTCGATTAAAACTCGAAGTAAAAAAATGTTCTATTTTTAAAAATTTATGTAAGGCTTGTATATAATTTTTGCGTCATAAAATGTGGGAGTCAAAATAAAAAAGTAAAAAATTGTTTGGGATTGAGTTGCAAGGAGAAAAATCCAGTAAAATACACAAAAACTATATTCGAGAGTCCTAATTTATTTATTTTCTTTATTTTTATTTTTTTATATCTATCAATTAATGAAATGTAATCGACTCACACATGCAACTCGTGATAAATTTTAACGGGATAAATCATTCAAAACAAGTTATTCTACTCGAAAATAAAAGTCATAATAACTTCTATTATGTAGGCCGCAAGGAGTAAGAAAAGTGCTAGAAAGAGGATTGAGGCATTGTTTTTTTAAGGAATAATTTGTTTCGACTTATTTGCCCCTACAAAATACAGCACGAGAGTTGCATGCAAAATCCCACGAAAATTCACCATGTAGGATGGTAGTATTTTTATTAATAAATAAATAAAATTAATTGATGAATTTAAAAAATAAAAAATAAAGAATGTGAGTAGATTGAAACTCCCTTATATAGTTTTTGAGTAATTTGAGGACTTTTTCAATTGCAATTTAAATTCATTTGAAAATTTGTAAGCCAATTAAACTATCACGCAATACTAATATTGCTCTTAAGAGTAAAAAGTTATAGATAATTCAATCTTGAACAGATTGAGTGTATAGTTTAATAGAATACCTAACGATTAAATACAGTAAACTCTACGGGTGTTTCCGGTCACTCACTCTTCATCTTGTACTGAAAAATTTATGATTAATGTCCCCTTCATTTCTCATTTGGTTATAGGACGATAACGCAAGTGTGGTCGTATAAGTGGTTTAATTATGTGTTGAACTTTGGCCTATACTTTCTCCACAAAAAAAAAAAAAAATTGCCGTCACCGGTACTAGGGGTGTGCAAAACCAGTTCGGTCCGGTTTTTGATTTTACTATTCGGTTTAATTTTTTTTTATTTTTTTGAAAACTGAAACCGAACCGTTCACTATTCAATTTTACTGTTCGGATCGGTTCGATTTGGTTTAAATCGAAATAAATACAAGAAGTAATGTATTTTTGTATTTTTTTTACTATTTAATTTTTTGATTCGGTTTTCGGTTTGATAACATAAATCGAAAACCGAAACTGAATAATAACTTTAAAAATCAAACCGAATCAAAAAATTCATTTCGATTTTCGATCCGGTTCGATTTTTGCACACCTCTAACCAGTACTCTCTCTACTTCAAAATATAGAGATTTTTTACCCCTCTTTTTTCTTTCAAAATATTGCATCTTTTGTCAATTTTAATTTTTTAAATAGTATATATCCTTTATTTTTCTCTTTTTTAAACTATGTAAAAAAGGGATAAAAATGCATAATATTTTGAAAGAATTCTATAATGAACCGAGTCTTTGTGGATCAAAAACTTTTAAAAAATTATATGTTTTAAAAATATATACACTATTTAAAAAAATTTTAGTCTAAAAAAAACTCGGTCGATGACAGAATGATTTTTTTGAAATAGAGGGAGTAGTAAGTCAGTGACAATCGTTAAGCTTTTTCTATTTTTATTCTTTTGAGTAATTGGTAAGTTTTTTATTATGTGAGGAAAGGGATACATGACAGTGACAGTGATGTGGAAGTTGTCTCTTTCTTGTCTTTATAAACCCCACTAATTCCAGATCAACTAAAAAATTCACACAAAAGTTCGTTTTTACTGAATTGAATACTTCTAATTGGTGGATTGTGTGGAACAAACTTGCAAGTTGCGGACTTTCAGAAGGAAATGCTTTGGTTGCCTTTCTCTGTATTCTACATATTTTTTTTTTTACTAGCGTGAGTTCTGTCTTGGAGGATAAAACTATTCCATGATTTGTGTCCAGGATAAAAAGAAGGTTAGAAAAAAAGAGTTAAAAATAATTAATTTTTTTACTGAATATAACAATGTCCTGATAGTTATTCTTAACTCTAGAAACATGAAAAAAAAAAAAGAATCTATTACATTCCAAAAATGAAATGATTAATTAAAATACCTATTTTAGAAAGATCAACATCATTAGTTCTTAGACAACTCAACGATTCGAGAGAATTATTTTCAATCATCATTCTCTGAAATCTTGAAGCTCTCCCAAGTTCCCAACTCCATAACCTTTAATGATACCAAAGAGCCCACCATAATCAATTCCAAAATGGCCAAACTTGGAAAGGGCCGTAATCAATAATGGAATACCCATGAAGTTTCTTATAGTGATTCTAATTAGAGCTGGCAACCAACCAGGTAGGGACACTACCCAGTTCCGACAAGGTCGGGTATGAACAAAGAAATATACTCGTTTATTTGTATTCAGATTCGAACTCAATAATATATTGCCTAATGAGTAAGGATCCGGTATATCATGTTTCAGACCTAACAGATTCGGAATTCGATTAATATATATTATAAATATTTTATATAATTTATTTATTATATTATTTATTAACAATAGTGTGTATTGAAAATTTTTTCACAATACTAATTCTTGTATGTTGTCTCTTCTTGATGAGAGTATTTCTATGTCCAAAATTACAAAGACAAATTAATTTGGAATTACATGTAGGTTCTATGGCTAATAAATACATAATTTTTTAAAGTTATATATATATATATATATATATATATATATATATATATATATATATATATATATATATTAGATTAAGAATTTTCTCATGGGTTTCTTTTTTCTTTGGAAGAAGACAAGTAATATTTGGTGGTACCAATTGATTTTAATTTGAAAACAAATCTTCTTTTGTGGAGAAAACAATAAATATTTTAATAAAACAATAAATATTTTAGTCTTTTCTATTATATTTAAACGTTAGTGT
This sequence comes from Rauvolfia tetraphylla, assembly GCA_030512225.1. Classification (NCBI taxonomy): domain Eukaryota; kingdom Viridiplantae; phylum Streptophyta; class Magnoliopsida; order Gentianales; family Apocynaceae; genus Rauvolfia; species Rauvolfia tetraphylla. Next base: position 3,953,169 of record JAJQKT010000053.1, read on the forward strand.
AATTAATCTTGGGAATCTATAAATATTTTAGTTTTGATTTCTTAAAGAGATACTATACTACATTAGAATTTTTATTTGTGATATGAGTTTAATAAATTATGGTATAATTTTTTAAAATCTTTATTATAATAGGACATCAGGTACGGGTCTACACTTTATAAACCCATTAGATAATCGAATATGGCAGGGTACCAATTGTGTCTTATGGAGTTCAGATCCACATAAGGGTATCCTAGAAAAAAATAATCACATTGTGAACACATTTTTTATATCGCACGCAATCTCTAGTGTTAAGGCTATTTTCGGCTAACCAAAAAAAAGAAGAAAGAATATAGCTTATTTGGTTTGAATTTTTATTTGAGTTGAATTATATTAAAAATTATAAAAATAAATTATTTATAAAAAATAATTGAAATTCTAATTAAAAAAGTAAATTTTTTAGATTAAAAAATTTAATCCAAATGCACCCTTACAAAACCGGGTCAGACGGGTCACCGGGAATCTTGGCTAGATAATACGGCAAAAGTGGGTCTATTTGTCCCTAATTGCACCATGGTGTAAGGTAACAAGAAACCAAAGTCCAAAACGTAGTTTCAGACCCATCTTTTATATAAATATATATAGACACACACACACTTTATTCATATAAAATAAAAAATTTGCACAAATTGACTAAAAAACTATAATAACGAAAAAAATACTATATTTCATATAAGTTGAATAATATAAAAAAATAAATATACTTTAATCTTCTCTTCGACATCTTCTTCGCCATTCTTAAACATCACAAATATGGATAATTCAATTCCATCACCTACTTTGAACAGTATTTTGAAAAGCTTTAAACATATCAACAATATTAAAAATTGCTTAAGAAGAAAAAAAAAGTCAATGATGGGCACATATTTAATCTGGGTATGAAAAGAACTCCAATAACGAGGAGTATCAAACACCAATCTAGAAATATTGATTTCAAAGCTAGCCATTGAATTCTCAAATCTTGAAAAGGATCACCATGGTTTGTAGAGAAAATGAGAATACGAAATACTAAAGTTAATACTAAAATGAGTAAATCTGGCAGAGATTGGAGCTTTGATAAGTGACAGAGCTTCGATCTGGCCAGAAAAGCCCAAATCACAAGGAGCAAAAGAGATGCAAAGGAGAAGCAAAAGAGAAGCAGAAGTACTATTCTTGTCGTTTTAAAATACACGACTTTTTAGTTATTTTTTTTAGCATAATGTTGAGGTTTTTTACAAATTTTGAATTTTAATTTTTTAAAATTGCCCATTCTCATAAATATAATTCTTTCATTCTCTATTATTTTATTAAAATTAATTAATAATATAATAGAAAAAAATACTCATTATTTTCTAATCTATATAAAAAGTCAAAAGATCTCAATTCATTCATTTCAAAATATAAAGCCAAACAGACTCACTACAGTAGTGATAAACTATGTCTATCACTACAGTATTCTTACGTGGCAGTCCAAACAGACTCACTATTATTACTTAACTCAGTTCTTGCTAAACATAGGCCTGCTTGGAGATTTAGGTATACTTTGCGTCATATTCTCTCACTCACCAAAGGCAAGAATTTTTCCTTTTCACATGTTTATCGAGAAGCAAATGTGGTTGCAGATGCCTTGGCCAATCAAGGGTATATCGACGCTAGTACTTCCTATATATATGCTTTGGATCAACTGCCTCAAGCTGCCCGAGGATCTCTCATCCTAGACAAGCAAGGAGTTCCAAATCTACGGAGTTAATTAGGATCTTGCTATTTATACTATTTGCTTATCTTTCTGTTTTGCCTACTTTTTGGTGTTTTCTTTTAGTTTCTCTTACATTGTAAATTTATTATCATTGTTAATAAACAGGTAGGGGTCTATGCCAAACCCCCCACCATTGCAGGTGGTTTAAAAAAAAAAAAATTCAAAATATAAAGCCTGTTGGTCATGTTATCTCTTCTCAAAATATTTGATCTTTTGTGAATGTTAAAGATTATTTTTTTAAAGTTATTCTTACTATAAATATAATTTTTAAATTTTATATTATATTAATAAAATTAGTTAAAAATATGACAGAAAAATACCCTTTGTTTTCTTCTTTTCTAATTTTTGAAAAAATGACCAAAAGTCTTATATTTTAAAATAGAGAGAATATATTTTAAATAGGAGGGAATAGTAAATTGGCGTTCAGTTTAAGTAAACATGGACCGAATATTTATTTTTCAGAATATTATTGAACTTGGACCACATAAAGAACTCTTTTTCCTTTTTTTAATAATATAAGAATTATCTTTTTGACAATGCTATTATTGAATTCAGGTTGCCAGGGTTAAATATGGTGCTTGAGTAAAGATTCATAGTCTAGTAGAGATAGTCTTGGTGAATTATGACTGATATTTAATTAAAAAAATCAAATAATTTCTATTTTTTCCGAACTTATTCCCTCACCTATACCATGTCCAATACCTTAGAGCGAAATATAATAGAATGCTTTTTTTTCCCTAAATCACTTTTCACATTGAAATACTCTTTCCGTTTCAGAGTTTGCAAAAATTACTATTTTTTAATATTAGAATATAGTTATTTGGTATAATTTGTTCTTCATAGGGATAAATCATTATATTGATCACTAATATTTTTTCGTTTGATGGTATTAATCCTTATTGATTTATTATAACTTTTTAAGTCCCTAATTTAAAATAGAGCCAAATTTATAGTCCTTCCACCACCATTACATTCAAAATTCTTTAGGCTCGTAATTAGTGGTACAAGGGCCATAAATTTGACTCGATTTTAGATTAAGGACTTAAAAAGTTATAATAAATCAATAAAAACTAATATCGTCAAGAGAAAAAATATTGAGAATCAATATGATGATTTATCCTTCTTTACACCAAGCACTATCATTCATCAAGGCTAAAACTGAACATAAATAAACCATTTTATGATAAGTACTCTATGAAGAGATAAATTCTTCTATCAGCCATTATACAGTGAAACAATTTACCAAAAAAAAAAAAATTATTATACAATGAAACAGTCTGATCCTGTTGTCCCGTTTCTGCATCTTGTCCTTGTCCCTCTGATCCTGCAGGGGCTTCCTCTTGTTTGTTTGCTTCAGTGCTATTCTACTCTACCATTTCTGCATCTTGTTCTTGTCCCTCTACTTCTGCTTGGTCTGACTCTATCTCTGTCTCATCCGTTGCAGCGCTCACATCACTACTATCAGCAAGCTTGATTTTTTCCCTGTCGAATACAATCCATGATGAAATTGTTAAGAGTTCCCTCTCCTCAGTATTGGGTGTCGAAATTAGTTAATTTTCTTCATATCTTACGTTAGCAGGAACAATGATTGCTCTTCATATTCAGACTGCAGTTCATTTGTTGTGGCTTCAATCTGAGAAATACAGCAGTTTGTAAGATTTTCTCCTTGTATTATCTGGGTAATTTGGAAGAGAATTTTGGTCTTACGAATGAGCGAACTATACGATCCTTGCATTTGACACACAAGATTTTCCCAACTAAATAAGAACCATATCCCTCCTGGTCTTCCTCTTTGCCTCGAACCAATTCCACATTCTTAAGCACACTGCAGATTACAGAAATTCATTGGGCGTGACTCTTGCTGAATTCAAGTTTATCAAATTATCACTATCAAAAAAGCATATTCCAAAGATGACAAGTTCAGTTGTAGGATCTTAAAAAAGCATATTCCAAAGACGACAAGTTCAGTTGTAGGATCTTACATTTTTTTCGAAGGTGCTGACTCTCCCAATTCCATTTGGCACAGATGAAAGCGGTGGTTTGTCTCCTAAAAAGGGGTTTTTCAAGGCCTGCAACATTGTCAAGAGTCAGGGTAAACTTCAGGGCATCTTTATCTGGTCTGCTGATGACTCGAAGAAGGCCAATTTTCACTGTGGCGATATCACAAAATTTCCTGGCATACAGAAAATGAACCTTGGCGATATCATACCGCTGCAATAATTAACTGATCCACTAAAATGGTGAGATATACTTAGCAATCCAGTTGTTTATTCTAACTTTTTCCCCCCTATTGAAGGAAAGAGCAATGAGGCAACAAACTGAAGAGTTTCCTCAACAGGGCTCTCACTCTAAGGTAGTCCGTTGTTACTGTTCTTTGTAGCCAATCAGTGACGCTACACTGCCACCATAAAGCTGAACTTTTTTTTTAATGGAATCACTGTACTAGTTATTGCTTATTTATTGGAATACTTGAGAAATATATGCCTAAATATTTAAGCAAAGCAATATGTGCTTCGCTCTGTATTTCAACTCTTTTAGCCAACAACTAGGTGGTTTGAAAACATAATATCCACATCCACAGAATGAGGAAAAACAGACTGGAGAGTAAGAAGAGAATAACCAAAGAATGGAACCAGTTTTAAGCAACGAGCAATGTTCTCAAATATAATGAGACTTACAATACGCGTCATGAACATGGGGGCAGTAGGGGGAGAGAGTATGCTTTTCTCTGCTAGAAACAGATCTCTTCGAAAGATGACGAGTGTTTTTAAATTAGACAGCTCTCCTAGATGAAGTTTTATGTTAAGACATGACGGGAATTGCTATATAATTTAACCAAAAAGGAATCTGTCTATCAATCTTAAATTCATGAAAGAAACATTAGAAGGTAAGGAGCAGCAGAGAGCACCAAGCTTATCCTAGCTACACAATTGAGATTAAAAGGCTGGAACAGGAGACCGCCATAGATCAACAACCTCTTCACAAGGTCAACAAAGCTAATAGCAGCATCCGGTAAAATATATAGAGATTACGATCTGATCAAAATTGTGTCAAATGCTCAATTAAAATGGACAAATCTATTATTGTGAAGGAAAAAATTATAAAACTGCCATGTAGCAAAAGGAAAGCTAGCTCAAAATGAAAGTAGACAAAATATGGAAACAATGATCATGTCAAAATTGCTTCAGGTGATCAATCAAGCTACCAATGAGCTATTTTTGAGACAGAGAGAAAAACATTTCAACAAAAGCCTTCATAGAAACAAGTCCCTACTAGCATATTTCTGAAAAGATGACAAATCACATCAAATATATCCAATATCCATATCAGTCAATGAAACTTCAATATCATCTAAGATTTTTTACAAGTTTGCGATTCCAGGGTTGTTAAAGGCTTAAAGCCATAAACTATCTGTCTGATATTTTTTCTTTCTAGAATAACTTCTTCATAGTTTAACATTTCATCGTGACTGTAAAAAATAAAGCACATTTAAAGTGCGTATATGCCAAAAAACCTCCGATTTCCCTCAAACAGGGAATAATATCTCAGGCATCTTACAAGGAGTAATATAAGATTGACAGGTCTTAAGATCCTCATGTTGTTGGATAGCAACCATAGTGTCTAAGAGCAACTTGCTTATTATAGACACAGTGCAATTTTGCAAGATCACGCCTCTATTTTGATAGCATAATGCCAAAAAACAACATCGACATTATATATAGCTTAAGAGGTTCATGCAATTGCATATACCACCATTCTAGATCATGCATATAAGAGAAAATTAATCAGTTTGCCAAATTTTGAAAAAGATAAATAAATTCTCAAAATTTTGGTTGACATTCACTTGTTTTGTTTTACATAAAGTAGGTATTACCACCAAGTTCCATTAAAAATTCTCAGCCAGCCCGTTTGCCACAACAAAATTTTCTCCAATCACAGGTGAATCACAAGAACAAGAAGAAAGGAAGAGAAGACAATGCTGATGCTCACAACTAATGCTTCCCTTCACTTTTCCTCCTTTTCCTCTTTTGTTTACTGCTCTGCTCAGCCAAATCAGTAGTCTCTCCACTATATACACCCCTGCTCTTCCACTCTTCAACCTCCATGGTTTCCCCTTCTTCTTTGCCATCGCTCTTTTTCCTCTTCTTCTTTTCTTTCTTCTTCACACTGTCTTCTTCAATTTCATCCGCTTTCTGCTCAGCTCCTGCACTCTCTTGCTTACTTTTCTTCTCTTTTCCACTCTCGTACATTTCATCTCCTACCTCTCTGTCTGATATGGGCTCTTCATTCTTCGCTCTCTCCTTATTAGATTTCTTTTTTGTCCTTTTCTCTCCAACCTGACCAGGAATGACCTGCTCAATACCCGTAGACTCTTCAATCTTCACTATCTCCTCGCCGTGTTTCTTTTCTTTCATTCCCCATCCAACTTCGTCAATTTGCTCCATAATTACGGTCTCCTTGAGGTTCTTCACTCCCTTTCTCTTATGTCTTAAATATTTTTTATCTTTGACTCCAACAACCGAGTCAGTTTTCAGCTCAATCTTTAATCGCTCCTCAATCTTTACACCAAAATCTGGATTTTTTTTGCTCTTCACCCCACTTTCAAGAATTCCAGCCTTCTCTGCCTCAGGATTTCCCTCAACCGTCCGTTGCTTGCGGAGGGAATGCGGGTTCTTGAGCTCCTTGTGGAACCTAACCAAACTGTTAAATGCATCGGCGGCACGTTTCAGGTACACAGAGACGGCATCGAAAGCTCCATTCTCATGGACCGCGAATCCCGACAGGTTTCTTGCCGCCCTTGATAAAGAAATAGGCCTCGAAGATATCAGTTTTCCCGAAATCGTCTTCATGAAAATTGATTATTTTCAGTTGTTTTCTGACAAATCACTGGTTTATGGGTGCAGCACAGGGGCTGTGCCGTTTAGAAGACCTCGGGGTTTTGCTAGGGCATTTTTACCTATCTGGCCGGGTGCCCACGCTGTGTTCCGTTGCTCCGTGAATGAATAACAAAGCGTTATTTAACATGACACATCACCGTGATGCGTTCTATTTATTTAAATGAGCACAATTAACTAGTAGTGTCAATACGGATTAAAACTCTAGACATATAAATGGATTTAGACTTAATAAGTCTAAGCCTATTTTAATGTGAGTTTTTTGATTTATTCTGTTTAGTCTGCGGATCGAAGTAAGCTATCTCATATTTTTTAATTTTTTTTAAAATATATTTTTTAAAAATATTATTATTTTGCTACAATTTTTATAATATTTAAAAATATTTTTTTAAAATGATATCGTTTTATATATTTAAAATAAAAAAAACTTACTAATTTACGAGTTAGTTATAACAGGTCACAAATTTAAGATTTTCTAACACACTCCGCTCATTTTAGACACAGCTTGTGATGGGCCAGGCCGGGCCAAAGTGAATCAACCAATTTGACACTACAACAACAATTAGAATTCGGATATCACCCGGTTTCTTCCTGATAGGCCGAGTATGAATAACAAAAGATATTTGTTTACCTGGATTCACATATGAATTCGATAAGATATTGCGGTACGATACACCATGTTTCAAACCCGATAAATTTGAGATTGATTAATATATATTATATAATCTATTTATTATATTTTTATTAATAATAGTGTGCATTAAAATTTTTTTACAATATTAATTTTTGGCTGTTGTCCCTTGATGAGAACAATGAAGTATACCCGTTTATCTTGAGGACAAAAATTCCAATGCCTGTCTTTCCCATTTTGGAAAGATTGAAGAACGTAACAACATCAATCAGGCTTTGTTGGATGGCCTTATTGCAATGATAAAAGTTGAGATCCGACAAATACTGAATTAAAAGATTTTGATCTAATTTTAAAAAACATAAAATAAAATAAGATGAAGAAACGAAAACCATTAGCGGCATTTTATTTTAAATAATTAATTTCAACTTAATAATATCTTAAATACATGTGTATCTTTTTAAAATCAAATAATCTTCAAGATTAGTTCTAGATTTTGTGTGGTTTAAAAACAATAGTATAATTTATTAGTTGCATTACCCAAAGTAATACTCGTATGTAGAGCCCTAGTGTGTGTGTGTATATATATATATATATATCGATACAACAGAGCCTCAAAAATTTTTTAATCTTTGTGTTTTAGGATAATGTAATTTATTTTTTGCACGAGTATTGGAACTATCTTTTATAATATTTTAAAATAAAGATTATTTTCTATATATGATCTATCTAGTTATATCGAAGGTATACTTATTTAGGAGTTTTTATTTTAAATTTTATAAAATAAAATTATTTATAAGGGAATGAGCGTAATATAAAATAAAAGTTTTTATATTATTTTTATATTATGAAAGTATCCAAATACAAAAGGATAAGTAACTTAATTTAAAATATTTTTCACTTTTTTTTTTAAAAAAAATTCCCAGTGGAGTCTACATTCACTTCATAAGATAGAATGTGGGATTTAAAGTTGATTATTTAAAGAAAATAATAATGAAAAATTAACCAAAAAAATAAAGTCACAGAGTAGGATATAAGCAGTGTCCAGTTAATACTGTAGCAAATTAGCCAAAAAGAAGAAGAAGAATATATACTCTTGCAAGGGGTTGAGCATTTGCCACAATTTTATTTATTCCAAAGGAGTAATTAATGTTTTGCTTACTTTAATCGAATACTCTATAATATCTCTTGTATAGATTTTTTTATTTAAGGTTTATGTTTTAGAGTTTATTAGAGTTTAAGATTTATTTTTTTATAATTTCATATATATGAATGAAAATTCGATAAAAGGAATGTTACAAGAAAGATGTTACAAAGAATTTAGAATACTTAATTTTTATATTAAGTCAAAGTAGGGCGTTCAATTTTAGACATAGAGAATAGTTGTTTACGATGCTTTCTATAATTTGTTTTTTTTTTTATTTTTTGTTTTTGTTTTTGCTGAGTGATGCTATCTACATTGACAACAAATATTTGGAAGTTTGTAGAATAAATTGAAGTTCCATTTTCATCATTTTGGTAATTATATGAATTTCCTTATATAGAATGTCGGAATAAAGCTCAACTTTAGACGTGAGAGTGGATTGCATAGAATTTGATTTTAAATTTTTTACTTTAAATTTTGTAAAAGAATTAAACGGTTTGTGAGAGAAAAAATAAATTCTAACTCTAAAAATTATTTTGAATTTCAGAAAAACCCACACTTTATTTACATTACATTTTTAAAATAAAATTAGACACATTATATTTTTGTAGCAAATCTTTAACTATTTTCTTATTCTTTTCCACCTCTATTGTATCGTATTTTTCTTTATTTTTTCGCAACAAATGTAGGTAGATTTCTTTGATTCATTTTTCCCTAAATTGGGATATATGTGCTTGTAGCATGAGTATGTTTTAGAGAGAAATGTGTAATATACTTATTTTGCGCCTAAAACATGCCATGCAAGTTGGGCATGAGTTTTTTCAACTAAAGGTTGCGCTCGAGGACTGAAAACTTATTGATTGAGCGTAAATTTTTTTAATACAATAATGACAAAAGAAAAAAACCTTTGAAACCATAGTGTGACACGCCCGTATAGTTTTTTTTTTTTTTTTTACTTTTCCACAATTTTGCTATGCCTCATTGATTTTGCTCTTTGCTTAAGAGTCTTTCTGGTAATCTTGTTTTCCAGTGAGGAGATTAAGCAGTCATGGATTTTCTTAAAGCTTATGAGAATAGAATTTACCCGGGCAGCTTGTTATTAGGTATATAGAAGTGCTTTCATGCCTTATGAAACTATTATTTCTAATGCTCCCTGTCTCCACTCCTACATCATGGATTTAAGGGTTTGCATCGATTCAATTTGGAGAAAATTCAGTTTCAGTTAGAAAAAATTTGATTTTTTAAAATTTTTTATAACCGAACCAAACTTTTTTTTTTTAAAAAAATCAAATTTCATTAACATTGAATCAGACTTGAACTATTTCACCATCCTTATGTATTATTATCATTTTTGGCGCCACCCTAAATATCTAAATAAAATTTCATTTTTGAAAAAAAATCATTTTTTGTATGTGTAAATTTCCTCCAAAAAATGCACGCCCCTATTCACAATGCCGCGATTTGAGAAGAAATTACATCCTCCTCTCCCATGTATTGGGAAAAAAAAAAAAGGTTGTGATACAACTTAGACAAACTCCTCCATGTATCTTGGTTTTTTGTTAGTGTGAAGCTCATTGATTCTCAAAAACAGAAGTTGTTATACCTTGTTTGTTACGGCAGATGTGTTAGAATGATAAATGGCACATTATTATAGCCCTAAATATTAATCTTCCTATTTCAAAATATTTTTTTCTTATTTAATTTGCACAAATTCCGACAAAAAGCCTTATATTTTGAGACGGTTTGTAATGCGAATCGGGTTACTATGCTACATGTACGGTTTCACCGCATCGTGCATGACAAAATCTAGTTTGTTGGATATGACGAAATTTGATTCGTAGGATCAGAAATTTGATCTAACGATTTTAAAAATTTATAAATTTTTTTAAAAATATATTTAAAGAATAAAAAAATGATTCATCAAATTAGATTTTAAATATAATTCGACAGATCAAATTCAGTCATGCACGCCTCATCCATAAAATGCCGTTGTGACATCACAAAAACCGATACAAAAAGTCATATGGAGTTTGACCAAAGCAACTCTCATTCTCTCACTCGGTTTCCAGAGAAGAAGATTTACTAGTTTTTAAAAAATTTTATTCAATGACCTCCTTTTTAAAAAAATAAATTATCATAATCATGTTCTAGAAAGAGTTTGGTACATATAGTCATAACGTCATTTTATTTAGCATTATTATTTAATAACACCAAATAAAATAGTGTCATAGACCAACTCAATTTTTATTTTTCAATAAAAGACAATAACGCCAAGGCTGATGTCAATATTACCTTTTTTTTGTTGCCTTTTCTTTTCTTGCTTTTGTTTCACTTTTTGTTTTACTTGAATTCGAATTAGTCATAAATCTATAAATTTTTAAAAATCTTATAATTATTAACAAATTTAAAAAAACTATAGTACCTGTTCAAATACATGTAACAAAAAAAAAAAATGAACCTGTCTTGCAAAAAAAAAAAAAAGCAATGGGAAGCAACATAAAAAGAAACAAAAGGAAGCAACAAAAAGTGAAACAAAATAAAGAAAAGAAAAGGCCACAAAGGAAAAAGCAATAACGCCATTTAGTGTTATTGTCTTTTATTGAATAGTAAAAATTGAGTTAGTCTTTAGAATATGACAATTTTAGTTTAATTTTTAAAAAACGAGATCATTTTGAGTAAAAGCCCCCTATTTTTAACCTCTGATGAGGAAGTGTCTTTCTCAATCCAAGGATGGCAGTACTGAGGCAGATTTATTATAAGATCGTATTGGTATTATTCTTTACATAGAGTTTGTTTTTAATTTATCACCAAATTAGTATATAGGTCACCATCTGTCTAAGAATACCCATGTATGTAAAACCACAAATCGGCTGGCCAAACAACCTTTATCTATCACCATTACCAATTCAAGAAAAGCTCAACCACACCATTACAGTAATGGTCACGTAATATTACGTAACATTGTAATCAGTGACTTAAAGAGGTGATAATTACATGCATAATATCACGTAACTAGTACAATAACCAAATAGAATGCTCTCACAATTTAGGAAGTGAAGTCCAAGGTTGTTTCGATAAATCAATTCAAGAAAAATCCTACCTGGTGGACTCATGGGTGCCCCTTTACAACATATTTCTAGTTGATCCACAAATCTCTCGGAACAACCAGAAAAGTTACTCAAAATGCAAAAATTTATCAGGGAAGTAGTTGCACACTCAAATAATGCAATGGTACCCTTCCACTGGTGGGGAGATACCAACAAGGGTAACAACCACATTACATGACTTAGGTGTAACCATCCCACCAAGTAATTTCTCCAAAACTTGGCATTACATTAACCAAATGGACATGATATACTGTGTCTTCTTATTGATGGAGATGTACCGATAGAGTGTCAACAATTGCACCACATGTCTTCTTATTAGAGGAGTCGAAGAATTGAGATAATCTGATACAAAAAGTTACACGATGGTTGAATAACTACGGTAACAAATAATAACCCACACCCCTGAAATCCTAGGTACGTAAAAAATACTAATACTATAACTAGTACTAAAATAAATAAACACATAATAGACTTCTCTATAGCGTATTTCTTAGAAATCTTCGACCACGTAGTGAGAAAAACTCAACTTCAATATCTTCTTTGAAAGACAACAATTGAAAAGACCATGAGCATATTAACAATCTTAAAAATTGCTTGGGAGGAAAGTAAAAAATTGAGCGAGGTTCCATATCAAGTTCGGGTTGAACGATTTCTCCGGAAAAAATACAGAAAATAACTCGATCTAAAAAAATCAGAGAATAATCTCGCCCCCGAGTCTTTGATCTTGAAAAATACAGAAAATTGCTGGGTTGAACGATTTCTTTGGAGAAAATACAGAAAATAACTCGATCTAAAAAAATTAGAGAGTAATCTCGCCTCCTAGTCTTGGATCTTGAAAAAATATACATTGAAAAAGACCTATAATTAGGAGTGTTCATTATTTAGTGCAATATGAAAAATCGAATCGAACCGTAATATACATATCGGTTCGATTTTTGATATTTCAATTTGGTTCAGTTTATAAAATTTTGTGAAATTCAATTCGATTTTTGTTATCAAATCGAAAAATCAAAATTTTGTAAAAATACATATGAACACATTTTGGTAATGCGTTCTTGTGTTAAAAGTACATTACCAAAATACATTCTTGAGTAAAATCAGTTCGATTTTTTGAAAAATTCAATTTGGTTTGGTTTTATAATTTTTTTGAAAATCAAACTGAAATCCGAATAAACACCCTTATCTATAATGGTATGTGACAAAAGAAGGAGTGGGAGAACTCAAAATAAGTAGAGGGCCAGTCAAGATCTAGCCAAAACCATAGCCAAAAACCCAAGCTTTTGACTAGATCTGGCTGGCGAAGCTGTCTAAAAGAGGGGAGAAGCGTAAGGGTTTTAGAAAGAAAGAGGAGAAAATCAGGTTAGAGAGAGAAAGTTGTGTATGTACATAAATGTACTTGACCATCTTACAATTGGAAGGAATTAAATACCTTTTGTAAAACCTACAAATTTAGCTTCTGACATGATTTCCCTCTTAATAATACTACCCAAGTCATATTTAACAAAGGGAGGAAAGTTGCTCAAATGCAGAAGCTATTATAGGAAGCAGCTACACTACATAAATTATGTAGTCAGTCGACTAAATGATTCCTCCAAAACTTGATATAAAATTAAGCAAGCAATAGTAGGTCTATCCCCAGGTAGCGGGAACAAATTTAGGGGATTTGCGTGCCTTAACCTAGAATCTAGATATTCGCTGCTGCACAAGATTTTCTTGTTGATCTAGAAATCTCTTACATAAGAACACCAGGAAAGTCATTAACATGGAAAAGTTATTGCCGGAAGTACTACTTCTACAATCACCTGATGCAATCGCTACCCTATATCAACAGGTCTCTGCCAATAGAGGGTAACAACTGCACTGCATGACTTGTAATTGCACCAATACATAATTTCTCCGAAACATGGATCAACAAATATTGAGCAAAAGTAGGGATATGTTCCAGATAATGAATACAAGTTTTAGAGACTGTCTAAAGGATAAAGCCTTTGTTTAATCATCTTTTTACTTCGTTAGCGATTACTCAATGTTCAACTTGTACAAAATCATTTAAATCTATATGTGCCTTTCATCTTAGACAGTAAGGAATCTAGGAACTCTGATTACCATAACAAAATAAAGCTTTGCATATTTTTCTCTTCATCCTCAATCTAGGTTTTTACACTTTCCACCGCACATATTTGGAAAATAGAAAGTGAACTGTGTTCTGCAAAAAAAAACGAGATTGCTGCAATCAAGAAAGGCAAGGCAATCCAAAACTGTATTTTGCTCAAAATAGTAATAAGAAAGCTACAGAAGTCTCATGATGTATGTGCAGAGGCTGAAAGCTATAAATTTCTGAAGCAAGGAAAAAAGAAAACTAATTCCTAAACTTCTGTGAATTACATAGTTGCTAATGTCTCTAAAGATGTTTCCATTTTTGCTTCATAACTTTACATATTCAAGAACTTAGCTGTGAGGCGGAAACACAAAACTAAACTCCAAAATTCTCATGAGTAATTTAGTCATCTGCTAGCCTTCCATCAGCAAGCTCTAGCTTTGTTCTCAGTTCATAGTTCAAAACCATCATTAAACAGATTGGTTTATCCAGAATCAGCTTATCTTGTTTTGCTAACACTAATTATTCAATTTCTCCCAAACACAACCTACAGCTTCATTAGTATTTCTTACTTTGCTTTTCTGATCTTACAAACCAAAATGAGACAACCAATGGCTTATCCAATTGGCGAACCTAAATGGCTAAAAGACAGTTTTACTAGACAAGCAAAATTGTAACTTGGCCTGTCCAAACATTTTCTCTTGAAATCAAGATCAATTTAAGTTTCCAACATATAGATGGATACTTGCAAGACCTTACTTCATATCTATCCTTACAATTCAAAAAAAACTTTCAAGACTCCAGTAAGAACTTAAAAACTAAATGCGGTATTCAAACATTGAACTGCCAGAATCACTTCTCGAATTATATCATATCAAATACAACAAAAGAACCAAAAAACAAAGTATCAGAAGATCCAATATACATTTTCAGGTTTTTGCATGTTGGACAATCAAATCCCGAAAACGGACAATTAACAAATAGGGAAGCCAATTAGTACATAGTTTCAGTTCCAATGGAAGATTGAACATTAAATTTCTGTACAGAACCTGCACATCATATACCAGAAAGATTTTTCCAACTTTTCTTCTTCTTCTTTTTTTTTTCTTTGGGTGGATTTCTATCAATTAGTAATTGGTTTTAGTAGCTAAAGTTGGACCTGTATTGCATGAACGTGGAGAATGAACTCATGGTACACGCTCTAGCACCCGCTGCAGGGCTCGTTTGATTCCCTCTTGATCAAGTGATGTAAAAAGTTGTATTTCTTGCACCTGAGGAGAAATGATTGGTCAGAGAGAAATCAAGAGAGCGAGAGGGAGAGTCAAGAAAGCTACCTGTCTCCCAGCCCGAGCAAGAAGAGTAAATTGATCACCAGTGGGCGGTACCTGAAGCAATAGAAGAGGGAAATTGAAATTTGTTTCACAAGTAAATGCTTAAAAGCACAAGAAGGTGATGGACAATTTAACTTACATTTGAAAGCCAAAGCTGCAGATCTTGTGATACAACCCGCTTTTCAAATCCTTGGCGACTGATTTTCACATCATTAATTCTGGAAACCAAAAAAATTTCCCCCAAATAAATAATTAGCCAGACAATGACAGTCAACAGTTGATGCTGAACTACAGACAAGCATTGAGGATATTATGTCAGACATTAGGCAATACAAAAAAGATTTCACTTCACTGGATCTAGCAATTTAATGTGTGGCCCAACCCTATTATGTTCCATTGACACTTGACCATGTGTTGGTAGATGATTGCAATCAGTTGCTCTACTGCTAATACCAGTATCACCAAGGAAACAGACAGGCAATAGACAGGATATTCAACAAAGGGCAAGAATTTTAACACTGTTGATTATCCTGGTCATCCTTCTTGGGAACTGGGGGCAATATATGCTAGAAATTTTGGTTCTCCAGGTAAGATCAGACCTAAGCACCTGTGTTTTTTTTGAGAAAATGACATTTGAACAGGCTTAGTGCTGAAATATACACCCATTGATCAAAATCTCTCCCCTTGCTTATGGTCATATCTGGTTTCTATCTACTTCAATATTCTTTTACAATTGTTTTAGACTTGAGAATAGATCCTAAACAGCTTTTCGGCAATTTCTCATTGTGGACGTATAAATTTTAGGACCATCATTGGCAGTTTGATAGGGCAAAAGGTAGCAAATCAGTGTCCTAAAATGTCAAAACAACAATGTTTATATGAAAGGGGAAAAAATAGATGCCAAACTTTTACTGAACTTATTACAGTTGAGCTTTTCCAAACTTGTGCATGACAAAAGTATTGCAAAACTTGGTGACGCATCCAAAAAGGAGCGAAATCACTCATAAAGAAGGAAAGATCTAGAAAAGCAATCTTTCAAATGAAGAGCTTCTACAATCTTTCAAGCACAGAAATATGATAAATGCAACCTGTAAAAGCTGCAAGCTTTCAGAAAATGAGATGATAAATGAGAATTCCAGAATAAAAGCATCAAATGGTTTTTCAAATTTCACATCTGGCATAGCACAGAATGTATGTTTAGCATACCCTTCTTCTTGCAATAGCTCTTCAAGTATTGCATCTAGCCCAGGAAGAGGTTCAATTTCATAGTCGTCATCAATGTTAGAATGGACTGAGGCATCCTGCGAAGCTTTGCAGTCCTCAATAATCAAGTGATGAGAACAAAACAGAATGATGCAAATATTTATAAACAAATGAAAGTACATGTACTTCATACCTGAGGAATTACTTTTTCCAGAGTTTCGAGTAATGGATCTTCCTCCAGTTGTTTCATTGACAAAGTAATCCTAGATTTTTCCCTGCAAATTATTTCAATAAGAGCTGAATGACCTATTGACATTGACATTCAATAAGGGGTTTGAAGCCAAAATCTAGTTTTAAGTGTATACAATAAATGACATCATAACATTCAGCTGAATTTAATGCTACTTCTGATTGCATATGCTTCAGTTTTGTGCCTATGTACGTGCAACTTGATTCACCTATCCATCACAACACTGACTGTAAGTTAAGATAGAGATAGGAAAAGTGACATAGGGTATAAAAGTGTTTGTTCTATACAAGAAAAAGATCTTAATGAACTGTATGTGATGGCCGATACCATAGTCATCTTCAACTTACACAGGTCCAGAAAATTTTTAAACTAAATAATTACCTGAAATGAAAACATAATAATTAAAACAAGGATTATATGCCATAAATTGCACATAGTGGAGTTGATGAATTCTATGATTGTTCTGTAGCTACCGGAAGTTTAAAATGAACAATGTCATCAGCAAAATTATCAAATAAAAGATTCAATGTCTAATTAATCCATCTTATTGCTCGTCTAAATGAAAACAGAAGAAAGGCGTATTCACCTATCTATGCCAATAACTTTTACTCTCACTTCATCTCCCTCGGCCAGGATATCTCTTACATCTTGAACTAAATCCCATGAAACCTCTGAGACATGTACAAGACCAGTAAGGTGATACCAACCTGTGAAAATTCCGTTGACATTATAAGTGCAAAGAAACTGATATAAGTTCATCTCATATAGAAACAATGCTTAGGGAACAGTACCATCTGGAAATCGTAGATGCACAAAGGCACCATAATCCTCAACGGAACCAACTCTTGCATGAAATACATCACCCACACTTATCTGTTGAGAAAACTTTGACCAGACCGCTGCTTTTTCAGAGAATATCAACTTCCTGTTCTGCTCGTCTGCTTGGATTACCTTCAAGAAGAGCCAAGGTGCACTAACATTCAACTAAACTAAATAGATGTGGAAACCAGAAGCAACATTTAGGATATCATTTAGTCCAATTTCTACTTTGACATGAGTAAATATTGGATGATAAATATCTCATAGGTGCAAATAATTGCTGCTTATAAACTAGATCATACACTAGAGGAGTTGAAGTTGAATCAGCAATTGAATGACGTCAGAATGATAAGACTCTGGAAAATTTCCATATAAGTTTTATCTAAGCAAGGTAAAGTCATTAAAATAAAAGCTTCCATTCCAAAACAATCATAAAACTTTCACACAGGCTTTTTTTCTGCATTTAATTCTTATCTTCTACACGGAAAAACATTGACAAAAGAATCGAGGAGATGAGAATTGATACTACTATACAAGAAACTTCAGATGTTTGACCACAGTAATGACCTAATATATCTTATCATGGAAATTTACTCTCAAAATTGTCTTAACAGATTAAACATCAACCGAAAAAAAAAGAACAAAAAACCCATTTTATTATGCCTTCTTTTGAATTACTTCACGCTAATCCCAAGAAGAAGAAAGGAACAGAGAGAAGATACACTGAACACTAAGGTCGTTCTTTTAAGTCCTGATGGAATGGAATTTCGACCGAGTTTTATTGAAGAACAGAGCTATCTGGTTAAATTTCTTTAGCCAGTGCCCTAGTTACCCCAACTTTACATTTTCTTTTTATTTCTCTTTTTATGTCATATATAGATAGGTATGCTGAAAATGACAAGAAGGAATAAATTGAGTCTGATAAAATTAGGATCCTGAAATCCATGTTTTCAATTGCTATCAGAGCAAATTCTCCTGTTCATGTCTTTCAAAAGTTTAGAAAGACAATTGCAAGAATAAAAGAGAAATAGAAGAGCAGCAGTAAGGATCTGCAGCAGTAAGGATCTTACTCTGAGCAGCATTGAAAGTACTTGGAGATGGTTTGGACCTTTCATATCCCATGGTTCCGAAAGCAGAGTATTGAGTCTTAGGTGGTGGTTGAAAAGGATTTGTGAAAGGTGGAAAGAAACTGGAAGAGCCTGAAGGTAAGGTAGTAGCTGGTGGAGGAGGAGAGTAAGGAGTAGACTCAACCTGTGATTTAAGATAAACAATGTATCCTTCAAGATTAGCTACCTCTTTTTGTTTTTGTCGAATGACCTCAGCAGGATTAACTCCAGGCATAGGCAAGTCATAAGGAACTTGTTTCAATCTTTTCTCCATATTGACGATTAGTCGTTTGGTGGCTTCCAGATCTTGTACTTGAGAATCAACTTTAATTTCAACAGTAGCAAGACGGGAATTTACCTGGGTAACCTTCTGATCTATCTGAGATAAGATCTTGTTCTGAGCAACAGCATTTTCAGATTGCCAGTTGAGAACAGTTTCAACAGGATTGGCTGGTGCGGTTTGTCCACTGGGAAGTATGGTTGCGGATGAATTCTGAATTTTATAAGAATGTCTGGCATTGTCTTTGGTAAAAGGTGTAGTTTGAGGAAAGGGATAATTGAGTGGAGGAAATTCTGCAGGTTGGAACATGCAAATGGCCGGAATAGGAGTTGATGGTTCAGGTGGTTTATAGAAAGGGTTGATGGGTTTGCAACTTGGTGTTACAGGTTGTTCTTTGGCAAGGATTTTGAGACATTTCTGGTAATAGGGATGAAGTGGTGGTTTTGGTTTAGAAGGTAACCATGTAGAAGGGACTTCTGCTATAGAAGGATCATACCTGCTGCGTGTCTGAACTACTTGAGCTCCTTGTTGGTAATCTGGATCTATGTCAGGTGCTTTGTTAGAGCACGGAGAAGGAGGTTGTTTCTTCTTCCTTCTTCTGCGGGATTGATCGCAGGTGCAGTCTTCTGGATCAAGACCACATTCAAGACAGCAATTCTGACATGATTCACAAGAAGTACATCCTCCCCAATAACAATGATTGGAGAACGGGTCTGTTTCAAATACAACTGGTCGAGCATCTGGTTGGTACCACTTGATAATATCTGGGAAGGTATCCCGAAAGGAGATAAGTGGGTCTGCTGGATCTGCTGTAGCAAGTTTGTCCAGTTCAGCTTGGTGATAAGACGGAGGATTAGTAACTAGGAGTCGGATCATGGCAATCCGAGGATAAGTTTGCTTGGCAGACTGGAGATGTTTATGGTCAAATTTGATGGACACAGAGCCATCAGAATTCTGGGAGATCTGAGAAGAGGAAGATTCCAGAGGTTGATTTGCAGCCTCATGGATCTTTTCATATTCTGTGATCCAGGCATCAGGCAAGAGACTGAGAAGTTCTTGTTTAGGGATTTGTCTGGGAACATGAGTGCAAACTGCTGATTGTTTGTCATCTACCTTGATAAGCAAAGCATCTTCTCCACCAGGAAGGGAGAGATCTATGGCATGATTTTGGACTCGGTAGATCATCTGATAATGTAAAGTGGCAGTAAGAGCGTCATGTACCTGGGAGGCTCCTGTAATCTGGACTTGTACCTTGAGGGCATTTAGCAGATGGGGGTCCGCTAATGACATGTTGAAATTTGGGTACAGTGTGATAAATATCGTGCCTGCATTCAACGTTGCTTCAACTGTGGCTATGCAAGCATGTTGATATGCGAGAAATCGGGTATCCAAGAGGGCAACTCGGGTAACCATAGGGAGACCTTTTCTGCCATGGAGAGTAAGGGCAATTCGGACAGCACCGAAGTGGAGGTGAGTGTAACCATGTTGCTTCCATTGGCGAGGAAAATCTTCTGGTATGTAAAGAGTGACAAATTGCTCTTTTCCAGTAGCTACAATAGGATGTTGATCCATTTTGGAGCACTGAACATATTCACGAACAGAGGAAGGTGTGTGACGGATGAGAGATTTAAAAGTCTTCCAAGGAGAGACTATGGACTTGGCATAATTAGTATAAGGATTCATGAGGGGGTGATTCTCGGGGACAAACTGAGATGATGAATCTATAGTAACTTCATATAAATAGTCTAGCTTTTTAGAGGCACTTTGACGGAATGAAGGAGTGGTATCTAAGGATACAGAAGAACGGGATGTTTCTGGATACATGATAGATGAGGGTCTCTTCAACTCTAGCCTTATTTCGGATACACCAATGGCCTCGAGCAGCCACCATTGCATGATAGCCTGAACGAAAGTATTCAAACCTGGACCAGCTTTGATCTTTCAAACTGAAATCTCCGATCGCTCGGGCGAGCGACTTGATCTACACACACGCATCAACTCTCGTGCGACTGTAGCGATCTCGTCCTTATCTTTCAACAATCGAGTGGTAGTAATGAAATCAACCGTTAGCATCAGCAACGATTTCTGCTACCAAGATCAACAATGCGACGGATTACAAAGCCCATATCGTAAATAAGGCAGGCTAGTGCTTAATAGCTGGTGGTAGCAGTACACGCCAAGAAACAAAACGATATTATTGGCTTGGTGCCTTAGCTTCCTGCCACATTGTTAACAAAGGTTTATATGTAGCTTGAGAAAAAGCTTGGGTGCCTACTATAGCCACGACATCATCAGTTATATATAGTGAAATGCTTATTGTTGTTACGCCCCACACTATTACGATCAAGCCTAAAACAATGACATTGTTCAGAGCAAGACAACACAAGGCAGCACAGCAGCCGCTCAGTTAGTTTGGCCGCAGCAGACATCATTGTCACGACCAGCCAACATATCGCCACACGACGTTGACGTTAGAAGATGCTCTTTGCTCTTCTTTTCTTTGAGTTATCTGTTTGATCGGAGCAGCTCAATGCCTGCACAGCTGTAAAAGTTAAATTCAGTGTGATGGTCGGCAGTCGCGCCATTGAAGATAAGACAAAGGCTTCGCATTTACCGGACCGTGCAAAGGTCGAGAAAGACGCCGACCTTGGATGCTCGTTACTGCATTATCGATTGCTTCAGCAACCACATATCTCGCCAAATTTCGGCATACTTCATTAACGGGGCAGATATTTTTCGTGCCTCGCACATTTTGCGACGCGCAGACACACTGGAGCGCAGACGGCAGGTGATGCCGGCCAATACAAAGAAGGAACAGCGTAGCGCCGACATTCTTCCATTTCTGCGAACCGGCGTTAAATTGCGAGATTTCTGGGAGTAAAACCTTTGCGAATGATGCCGGACCGATATTTCAACATGATATTTTCGACAGAGCTACAAAAGAACCATTTTACCGGCGAGTAAATATCGTGCCGGCACGAAACTCCGACAGCCGGAGCTGGCCTCCAGAGCGAGCGAGAGCCGATCTCCAAATTTCAAAGATGATAATCATAAAATTTTTGACACGTTAACATAACACGGACCGTGATATCTCGGAGAAAATTGCGGTGACACCGATGCCCAGACATAGATACATGTGCCGGACATACTTGGTTACGCTTGTTGTATTGCGCCGAATACTGACAACATTGATTTACCAATATAGCGATTCAAAGAGCTTGACAGCAGCAGTCCACGTTACCGTAATCGAAGATTAGTCCGCTGAACGCAACACCATATCAAGCAACTGCAAGGATTCACGAGCAAAACCGCTTGTCTCACTTCCGACGCCTTCGGCGCTTATCGATAACATTAGCGCTTAGCCCCACACCACATACGCCATATACGATGCTTTTCAAAGACGCAATAGTCGCCGCATCGTCAAGCATTTTTCGGTCAGCATAAGGCCCAATTTTTGTATTCGAGATATTGCTTGGTAGAATGAGCCGCTTACCGATGGTCCAAAGACGGAGTGCCGGGAAGATCTTGTCAGCCGGATGATTACGTTGTAGCCTTCGGGTTAGTTCAACATAATGACAACACACAAGAAATCGTTGACTTGTTTCGCGTATTGGGATTGCAACTGCATTCCTTCGAGATAGATGCTCAGAAGATGCATCAAGATTGTAACGCATGCTTGCAAAGCACTGGCAGAAGCCGCATCATTTCGAAGATTATTTAGCAGCTTGAACACCAGCCAGACCGGCCAGAATAGCTTAGAGCTGCCTTCCAAAGAATCGAAGAGGGACGTCATCGGTCATAAACAAATGCTAGAAGAGTAATAATGACTACTTTGAAAGAAGATGCAGCGCTTAATTAAAGGGCATTATTTCATCGAAACGCTTAGCGATAAGAGTTTAAAGACGCTCACGACAACGCCACTGCTGTGCTCGAGCTTCGTCAAAATTATTTGTCAGAACGACAACAAAGGCGCGATGGTACGGTCGTTATTCGCAAAATGCACAGGTTTGCACATTGGCCGCTTACACGGCTGCCGCGACACATAATGCCATTACGTAATTGGCTGTTCACATCACCGGCAGTCGCTTATGGGTTAACGATATATCGTAACATCTGACGGCCATGGGATTGATATCTCATTTTTCTAACTGTGAGTTTAACACACTATTTATAACATTTGCGTGAAACGTTAGCTGATGATTCCACGAGCAGATTAGAAGTGATTGCAGTTTTTGAGCTGCATCATATTTGACTGCTTATCAACCACATCGCAAGCACTTTGAATTGCGAAAAAACAGAGAACAAAATGTTAAGACTATTGCTAAAGATAAATTGAACAATGAACGGTCCACATTTGCGAAGAATCGACAGACGGGCAAGCGATGAGTCAAGGACAGCAGAAGA
Organism: Rauvolfia tetraphylla; assembly: GCA_030512225.1. Taxonomy (NCBI): domain Eukaryota; kingdom Viridiplantae; phylum Streptophyta; class Magnoliopsida; order Gentianales; family Apocynaceae; genus Rauvolfia; species Rauvolfia tetraphylla. The sequence goes on from JAJQKT010000053.1 coordinate 3,976,208, forward strand.
AGTCAAGAAGAGGAATTTCTTCTGTGTTGTGGCTCGCTGTGGCATCAGATGGAACATGATACGCAGTTTTCGCCAGAGGTCAGGAAGAGAGACGAAGATATACGCCGGATAACGGTGCTTGGCGACGCAGCGAAGCACTCCGGACGAGGCCGAGCAGCGATCAAAAATTTCGCGAGGGACACACCGAAGGACACCAGTTGCGTCGTCACCGCTCGCACCGATATGACGTATGGCTCTTCGCCATCAAGCAGCAGTATGTTCATCTACTCATTCGCGGTCATCGTCATCATAGACAGGCTAACCTCGGGCTCAATCACGAAGCCGCTTTTCGCCGACATCAGCTGTTATTAACGCCTACAGACATAACCACTTGTTTCGAACTTCGCATGTGGCTTTTCAGCACCTACTTTCAAGTTCTTCTGCTCGTAGCTTCGGCAAGCTGACGTTATTTATCAGCTGCCGCGAAGATGATGCACGAGTCGACTGCCGCATAGCTTGGCTGGCCTCTTGTCACCAGTTGATAATTGTTGCCGCGGGTATACTCGGCAAAGCCGGAGACACTGTTACGCTTTTAGTTGCGTCAGGCGGATAGACAGAGCTGCCTACGAACATCGATTTCGCGCTCGGGATTGAACATAAGCGCAGCTCAAATTAACATCGGCACTAGCATAACAAACACGCCGCTGCAGCTGCTTAGTTCGATTTTTTCGAAAATAATAACACTTCGCCGAGCACTTTCGCTTTTGCTCAAGACAATGTGCTCACAAAACACACATAGCACGGGGCCAGCTCGACACCGGAAGAATTCTGCAACGAGCCTTCAACATAATTGAGTCTTCACAATTCTTAAATTCTTCAATCGATCGCTCGCTTCATTACTATATTATTGCTTTTCTTACTAACCCGATTCGATCTCGAATTAAAACGAAAAGCAATTCTTCCAAACGAGTTGCTATTCTTTTCAAAGGCCGATTTAGATAAACATTTGCAACGCATTTACTCAATTATTCTATCTTCTTGTGCAGATGTTAGTTTAAAACAATGTCCCTTTCTCACCAATCCTCGCGCCTTACTTCAAGGAATTGATGCTTACATAAGACATGTAAATACCAATCCATCCTCGTATGACTCCCGCCAAATCGCATAATCCATACTCCAAAGCTCTCAAGATCTACGCCACAAACGACAAGCTTATCAAGCAAGATTCTCAAAGCGTGATAAAGAGATTGACCAAGATGCAGACGCTCGTATTCGATCATTAAATCACGCCGCAATGATCGCCATGCAAGAAAGATTCAAGAAAAAGTAAGTTTCTCCAAAATCCATACTACTGCATGTAAGATCTTCAAAGAAAAAAACTGGAGATACTTTTTGTAAGTAAAAACATACATCTTCCGTAAGCTCTGAAATAAGTCGACTATCGCTATGCTCTAGTAGTAAAAGTGCCGCCATTATGCCAAACAACGTCCCCTGTAAGGTTAAAAGTGCAGTAACCTCATCTCTCGGGATTGAACATGTTAGTCTCGTTTACGATGCACAATAACCTCAATCTCTTTTTTCCGAATAAGTATTTAATTGATTTAACATACTTTCTTTCGCTATCAAGCAAGAAATTCCTCTCGCCATATCACATCGCAGTAACCAGCTGACCCTAATTTCTTCACACACCGTTGAACCAATCCCTTTCGTACATTATTCCTCCGTAACCCGATCCAACACTTCCAAAAAAACCTTCTGCTCCGATTCTTGCTATTCAACCTCCTAAAACACATCCTCGCCCCCCTGCTCAAATCCGAACCTCCAAGTATGATAAACCCATTCCCCGCTATAGCTTTTTTTTGATACAAGAGTCTAGCAGATCCATGCATTTAATCCATCTGTTTCTACCCCCCGAAAAACCTGACACAACACATAGGCGAATTCATAATCACTGACTAGAAAATATTCTACACATCCTCGATCACTAAACACCCCATTACCATCCAGCTTTTTCCCACAATGCCAAGCTTCGCTTGCATTTGATCGGTCAGCACTAAACCGACAAAGATCTTCTTTGCTGGCTTTGACATATACAAGAAACTTCACAGATTTCAAATTCTTCCCAATCAGTATTCGCTTTGGTAAATAGCTTGTAGAATACATGCACTCATCCCAAGACTTTACCAAATCACTCCTAATCCTCACACCGAGATTCATAAACTTCTTGCTTTCCCAATCTCGCGCCGAATCCCATACGTAATTTCTCACCAAATGTTCTCATCCATCGTGCGAAAATCCTCGCTCTTTCATTAAACTCCCATTCAAGAAAAATGATGATATCAATCCCACCAAAGCCTACTATTCCTGCATTTGAACCCCCGACCACCTCCAGCAAATAGCCACAAAAGAACGCCTTGACCTCCTTCACTCGATCTTATCGAACCAACAGATTCCCAACTGTCTTGTGCAAGCATTCTATGTTGAGTAAACTACTGAACGAGCTCGTGGAAATGAGACTCGTAATTAATTACCACTCTCAACCATTTTTTTACAAGCATTTACAAATTTCCATTACCACATAAGACACACTGTCATCACAAATTTTTCTCACAAAAATGGCTTTTCCAAATTTGATTTGAAATCTGCTTTTAGCAATTAGGCATTCATCCCGATTTAACGCCCTAAAACAGTGCCAGATACCTAACCAAAGATTTCCAATTTGAAAGAATGCCCTTTCTGGATTAAAAACCCGCACCATCTTTATTTCAAAAGTGCCACGATCAAGATTTTTGAACCACTATCAGACTCTCAGACCTGGGCTTTATATTGATGACATCCTACTCTTCAGCTTCTTCAAAGTGAGAACATATAAACCTATTACGCCAATTTGCTTCAAATTGTTAAAACCTACACAGAATGCTTTCGAAAAGAAAATGATTCTAGCTACACAGTAAATTACTTTCCTAGCATGTATTTTAACATAGTAGTGACATACTCTCCCTGACATCATATCTCTCAAGAATTGCGTAAGTTTCCCTCGAGTTTAATCTCACACGTAAACAAGTCCAACAGCTTTCTACATGTCAATTATGCTTTCGAGACTTTTCTTCCCGTAGCCTTTCCGAACATATTCATCCACTCAATAAGACGCTCTAAAAATCCATCTTCTTTGACATCCATACGCACTCAGCTCAGAATGCTCTCAAAGAATGCAAGATCTCGATATGTAAATTGCATTTGCCAACCACTCGTCAAAAGATACTTTCAGATCGACGCCATCGACAAATATCGGAGATATTGTTTCACTCAAGACATCAATGTAACCGCACATCTACGCGATTTGCAAGTTTAGGGCGTTAGTTCGCAGTAAATACATTATCATTCCACCTTCAAAGAAATCTCATCACAAGAATTGGGATAAAGAAATTTAGCTTTTTATCTCATCGTCAAAATTTTTGGCTGAAACTCGACATGAGTTCATTTCTAAGATGTTAGCAGCTCAAACGTAAGTAAGCTCCAAATCCTCAATCGCTCAGATGGCACAACGTGGGTTTACGTAATATTCCTTTCGAGCCAAACATATTCAGCGAAATCTAATGCTGCAGTCGATTTCTTTCCCGACTCAATCCTTTACCACCAAACCCATGATAAACTGGCATGATCCGACCCGCTAATCCCTCGCTCATCCCTCGACCATCGATCGTCCCCTCCTAATTTTCCTCCGGATCATCCAGCCCACGCATGTTGACTCAACGATCCAAAAGAGAAATTTTTTATGAGTTACAAATCTTGTGAACTTTGGATGATCCATACTTAAACCATCTCAAGTTAATCCATATTTCCTTTCACTGTGCTCATTCTTCGACTCGACGATTTCCTCCTCCAAAGAAATTGCTTCTTTTCGTGATCTCTCGCAAGCAATATCATATTCTCAATAAATCAATTCTAGATCATTTCTTAAAGCGTTTTACTCCAAGTCTCCTCGAATTTTTAACTCTGCTTAAACCTTTGTAAGAATTCAAGAATACACTTCTCACCTTCCCAAAACATTTCCCTCTTTTTCATATTCACCGACCCATCACTTCGACTTCACACCCACCCATACTTTCATCTCAGTACGTATCAATTCTATTATCGTTTTCGATCTCCTCAAAAATATTCTCGAGCGCCCAAAATATCTCTCTTCATTGAAAAATAAAATTATGCCTCAAGAAATTTTGGCCATGATGATCAGCTGCTTTTAATTATTCTACCAATCATCCCCATGAAATGAGTACATCAAGATAAATCTACGCCTCAGTATCTCCAACACTTGCCTCGATTCCCATCCCGCATACGTAAACACCTTTTGACTACTTTAATCTTCAAACCACCAACACTTTTTCTCACCATCACACTGATTTAACTTTCCACTTCCCTGCCTCTAAGAATATTGCTTGACTCACTTCGTACACTTCTCGATAGTACAAGATACTCTCAAAAGAAAAATGAAAAGAGCAGAGCACACGCCTCGCATCAAGACATCATTATCGAAAGCAATATCACCGACTCTGGGTCCACTGATAATGATGTCTCCTCACCGACTACTTCGTATGAATACAACAGCAAGATTTTTATATTTAGCGCTCTCGCACTATCGTTGTCTTATCTAGATACATTGCCATTTGCTTTTTAAACTGATTAAAGTCTAATAGATAGTGAATCGACTCCAAGAATGCACTTCATTTGCTACTCCTTATGTAAAGTTAGCTGATGTCACACCAATAATCGCCTTCTGTGCTTTTCCTAAGAAAGTTTCTATATAAAGATCTCTTTGTCAGAATGCTGGCGCAGACTAAGTTTTTCCCAAGAATAATATCCTTTTTATTTTACAAACACGCCTCTAAGTCTTCCCTTATTCTTCTTCTCCGCTTCTATTTCGATACTGCTTTAAACTAGATCCTCGTTTCACGATACTTAAATCATAAGATTCCTTCTTCGAGTCGGCTGATTTCTCTTACTTCGATTGTCGAAAGATAAGAGACAGTGATCCTTTCGAGTCACTCAAGAAATGTCACTGCACAGAGATCCAAGTCATACCTTCTGTATAATCCAGTGCTCAAGATTAAAGCCATTCCAGTTTGAATACTTTCATTTTCTAGGCTATCATCATAAAACAATGATTGGAGAACGGGTCTGTTTCAAATACAACTGGTCGAGCATCTGGTTGGTACCACTTGATAATATCTGGGAAGGTATCCCGAAAGGAATGTCACTCAATATGCCGAATAGGGAATATATGTTCTAACGTCCATCTGCAAAATGAAGCAAGACTCGAAAGAAGTAATCTCAAATTGTGACATGAAGAAAACTCAAGATGTGAATGAGAAAAAAGGAAAATTTGTTAGATGGAGCAGAAATCATCAACTATTATAACTCAGCTTTGCTGGCCTCTTCCCCCACCCGCCCGGCCCGTGTGTACTCTTTAGCATCTTTCTAAAGTATAGTCATGCATGATTACTTCAAAAATCTTGTCCTTAGGTAGCATAAGATTTACCCTTAGTCACTATACTTAGAGTTTTCCTGTTGGATTCTATCAAGCACTCTGAAGAATCAGGATTAGATATTGAAAAAACTCCATCAACTCTAGCTTCTCTCTTTTCTGTGGTTATTCAAAGATTAGTTTAACATTCTCCAGATCACATGACAGAATATCTCACGAGTAGCTCATTGTTGGGAATTTCGGATAATAATTCCCTCTAAACAAAATTCTAGTGAATTGATAAATACAAAACACTACGAATATACCCGACAAATAATATTGAATACTATAATCAAAAGAAAGCGATAACAACAAATAAATGCGGAATAAAAGAGATAAGGAAAGAACACACTTTGAAAAATTTGATAACGGAGTTCGGCAAAAAATATTGCTTAGTCTCCGAAAGCACCACTCAAGCAGCTCGCTTTTTATTTAATATGGGAGAAGAGTATGCAAATTTTGGGATGATTACAAAGAAGGAGGGCTTCTTTTATAGATGTAAGGAAGCCCTCCCTTACATAAAGTAATCCCATGTGAGATTTTGGTTTAGTCAAATAATCAACAAATCTCCACCTTAACTTAACTTCTAGTCCCACCAAATACAAAGATTCTCAATCAAATAAAAAATAAAATGGACCTAATGGTGCTTTCCAAATCTTTGCGCCAGTTAGCGCCAACTCAAATATGCAAAATATTAACCAAGTTTAAACAGTGTTCAAACTTGGCCCTTGTAACCACATTGGTCAACATATCTGCAGGATTTTCCGCCGTGTGAATCTTCTGGAGAAGTATCTCATCTTCTTCCAAAATTTCCCGTACAAAGTGATAGCGAACATCAATGTGCTTTGTCCGTGCATGAAAGACTTGATTCTTTTGCTAACTGAATAGCACTCGATCTGTCAGAATAAACTTCAAGTTGTTTCTGACCAACTCCCAAGTCTTTAAGCAATCCATGAAGCCAAATTGCTTCCTTCACAGCCTCTGTAATCGCCATATACTCTGCCTCTGTTGTAGACAAAGCCACCGACTGATCGCAAGGTAGACTTCCAACTAACCGCGCTTTTGCTAAAGTTAACAAATAGCCCGATTGTAGACCAGTCGCTTATCCAAATCACTCGCATAATCGGAATCACAATATCCAACTACACAATGACCAAGTGATTCATCCCTGTTCAAATTCCAATCCAACATCTGCGGTATTTTGAAGATACCGTAGAATCCATTTCACAAACTAACCAATGACCCCTTCCCTGGATCATGCATGTACTCGCTCACAACACTAACAACTTGTGAAATATCTCGGTCTCAGTACACACCATTGCATACATCAAGCTTCCAATCGCATTTGCATATGGGACTTTCGCCATGTATTCTCGCTCTTCATCCATTGTTGGAGATAACTGGCTATTAAGTTTCAAATGAGGGCAAGTGGGGGTACTTACAGATTTTTGCATCTTCATGCATACCAAAACGTTGTAATACCTTCTTCAAATATCGCTTGCATGTCAGCCCAAAGCTTGCTCTCTCTCTCGTCCCTGTTTATCTCCATGCCGAGAATCTTTTGGCTTCCCCCAAATCCTTCATCTCGAACTCTTTACTCAGTTGAGCCTTCAATCTGTCAATCTCAACTTAGCTCTTTGCTCGCTATCAACATATCATCAACATATAAGAGTAAGTAAATGTAAGAACCATCTTGAAAGCTCGCGCAAATACACACAATTATCGTATTTGCTCCTTGTGTACTTCGACCCTTCATAAAAGCATCAAATCGCTTGTACTCATTGTCTTGAGATTGTTTCAATTCGTATAATGATTAACTTAGTTTACAAACCCAATCCTCCTTACCAACAACCTCAGTATCCATCTCAGTTTGAGTCATATAGATTTCTCCTTCAAATCACGCGTGCGATGAACGCGGTCTTCACATCAAGTTGAGCTAGCTCCAAATTCATCTCACGTTACCAAGGCCAACATAATTCTAATGGATGAATGTTTAACAACCTGAGAAAATACCTCATTATAATCAATTTCCCTCCTTCGAGCGTAGCCTTTAGCCCACCAATCTTGCCTTATAACGCATCTCATCTTTATCAAGAAATCCTTCTTTCTTTTCAAATACCCATTTGCATCCAATAGCTTTCTTGCCCTCCCGGTAGTTGTGTCGAGTTCCACGTCTTGTTCTTCTCGAGAGATTGTATTTCTTCTTCCATTGCACCCTGCCCATCTACCACTTTCCCGAACTTCGAATGGCTTCGGGTAGAGTGGATGGAACATCATCAACAACTGGAAGTCGCATAAGCTACCATGTCAGTAAAACGAGCAGGTTTTTGAATCTCTCGTCTTTGCCTTCTAACTGCAATTGGCTCCGATTGCTGTTGAGGTTCTTGGGTAGGAACCTCTTCATCATCTGACTCTTCTTCTGCCCTCGTAGAGTCTCTAGTGGTGCTATTTGCTGGAATCACCACTGTCTGTTCAAACTCAACCTGTTTCGGAATACACTCCACCTGCTGCGGAATACCATCAAACCCTTCTGGATTTATCTTTTGCAACATGACAGATTCATCAAAGGTAACATCCCTACTGATTATCGTCTTCTTTGCCTCTAGACACCATAAACGGTATCCCTTAACTCCAGCATTGAAGCCCATAAATAGAGCCTTCTTTGCCCAGTGGATCCAACTTTGATTCATTCACATGATAATATGCGGTAGAACCAAAAACACGCAAAGTATCATAATCGATGAATGAGTTTTTCGAACCATACCTCTAAAGGAGTCTTTCCCTCTATAGCAGATGATGGCAAACGATTGACGAGATGTTGAGTATAATTTATTGCCTCAGCCCAAATTTTTCTGCCTAACCCAGCATTAGACAGCATGCAACAAACTTTCTCCACCAATGTCCTGTTCATACGCTCCGACACCCTATTCTGCTGTGGTGTTTTTCTGACTGTGAAGTGCCGCCTTATGCCACAATCTTGACATACCTTCAGGAATGGATCGCTCTTGTATTCTCCACCATTGTCTGTTCGGAGAACCTTGATCTTCCTCCCTGTCTGGTTTTCAACTTCAGCTTTCCACTTAAGGAAAACTCCAAGCACATCATCCTTATTTTTCATAGTAAACACCCAAACTCTTCTGGAAAAATCATCAACAAAAGTGACAAAATAATGCCTACCACTGATTGACGGAGTCTTGGCAGGTCCCCATACATCTGAGTGCACATAATCCAGAATGCCCATGGTATTGTGGATTGCAGGGCCAAATTTCACTCTTCGTTGTTTTCCTAAAACACAATGCTCACAAAATTCTAATTTGCAAGTCTTCGTACCTTTCAACAATCCCTGCTTGGCAAGAATTTGTAAGGATTTCTCACCAGCGTGTCCCAACCGCATATGCCACAGCTTCGTTGCGTCAGCATCCTTTTTGCTACTTGAAGTTACCGCTGCTACTGTCCCCATCACTGTACTACCTTGGTAGTAATACATATTATTCTTCCTCACGCCTTTCAACATCACCAGTACTCCTGAAGTTACTTTAAGAACTCCATCTCGCATCGTCACAACTAGTTCTTTTGATTCTAAGGCCCCCAATGAGATGAGATTCTTCTTCAACTTTGGCACGTACCGCACATCTCGCAAAATTCTGGTGGATCCATCATGATTTCGCAACCTGATTGAACCTATCCCAGCTGTTTTACATGGATTATCATTACCCATATAGACAACCCCGCCATCGAGTTCCTGAAATTCAAAGAACCATTCCCGAATGGGACACATATGATAAGTGCAACCTGAATCCAATATCCATTCATCTGGATGTGATGTTGAAGGTGAAACAACAAAGGAAATTTCTGATTCTGCATCACTCTTGCATTCTGCAACATTTGCATCTTGCCTTTCTTCTTCAGCTTTGGACAGTCCTTCTTCCAGTGCCCTTTCTCATGACAGAAAGCACACTCATCTTTGGCAACAACGCGGCCTTTTGACTTGGACCTTTCTCTCCTCCCCTTTGACTGGCTTTGCTGACGACCTCTTGCCACCAATGCTTCTTCTGTTGTCGTTGATTTTGTTTTCATTTTATCATGCTTTCTCAATTCATGACTATACAAAGCAGAACATACAGCATCTAACGACACATTCTTTTTCCCATGAAGTAATGTAGTTTCCAAATGTTCAAATTCATCGGGAAGAGACGATAACAACATTAAAGCCAAATCTTCATCCTCAAATTTTACATCTAAATTTAACAGGTCTGCTACTAATTGATTAAACATAGTGATGCGTTCATTCATAGTTGTACCTGGTCGGTAATCAAATCGGAACAGCCTCTTCTTCATAAGGAGCTTATTCTGACCACTTTTCTTCAGAAATTTGTCATCCAATGCCTTCCACAATTTGTGCGCAGAAGTCTCGTTCTTGAAAGCATACTTCTGCTCCCTGGACAGGCACGACCGAATTGTTCCGCATGCCAACCGATTCATAATATTCCAATCCTTATCTACCACATCTTCCGGTTTCTCTTCTGCAATGGCAATATCAAGACCCTGCTGGAAAAGGGAGTCCAAGACTTCCCCTTGCCACATGCCGAAATGGCCAGTACCATCAAATATTTCTACTGCTAATTTCAAACTAGACATTGGAATCCTCGACCATGATGAAGAGGAAACTGAAGTAGATGCCATTACAGAACTAATATAGTATTCAATATTTCAAAAGACACTACGTATTGTACCAAAAATTATTCCAAGAAAATTTCCAGGAAAGATTGGAGGGTCACAAGTGGACCGCTTAAATACCAACCTCCTTAGACAAAATTTTCCTAGATAATTAAAGCTACAATACCCAAACAAACAAGCCAAGGACGAACCTTCGGCTCTGATACCACTTGTTGGGAATTTCGGGTAATAATTCCCTCTAAACAAAATTCTAGTGAATTGAAAAATACAAAACACTACGAATATACCCGACAAATAATATTGAATACTATAATCAAAAGAAAGCGATAACAACAAATAAATGCGGAATAAAAGAGATAAGGAAAGAACACACCCGGAAAAATTTGATAACGGAGTTCGGCAAAAATATTGCCTAGTCTCCGAGCACCACTCAAGCAGCCCGCTTTTATTTAATATGGGAGAAGAGTATGCAAATTTTGGGATGATTACAAAGAAGGAGGGGGCTTCCTTTTATAGATGTAAGGAAGCCCTCCCTTACATAGGAAATCCCATGTGAGATTTTAGTTTAGTCAAATAGTCAACACTCATTGCATAAAAAAAGAAATAGAAATCTATTTTTCTCAACTTGCTTTTGAATACACTCCATTCTGTTTTAAATTGCACAAGACTTGGTGTCAAACTTCAACCCAATGCCACTGAAACAGTCATCATTAGAGACTAACAAGAAAATTCAGAAGTTTCTTGAAAACTCCCAAAACATCCACATATTCTATATTGCATATGCACAGGACTGTGTGCTCTATTTTCCATTTAGAACTTTTGAAGCCTCAATGTTCAATAACATAACCACCCATACAGGGTTCAGCCTCAGTGTTCATCACACCAACCATGTATAAAAGGTTCAACTTGCTCTCCAATAGATGGAATAAAGAAGCTACTTCTAACTGTGATAGATGCTTATAGGGAGCTTTCTTATTGACTCAGAATAAATAACTTATCTCAACAATTCAAAAAGCAATGAAATTCAAAGGACAGAAACACATATTTATTAACTATTCATCTATTGAGTTTGTGATTTGTGCAGAAGTGGTAAAGAGCAGTTTAATCAATTTCCACGGTGGAAATATCCGTGTACCTTGATAGCAATAACGGAACCTGTTAAAGCTCTAGCAACCTCCTGGATAGGCTTTTGCTGCTCTGGTCAAAGTAACAGAAGAATCAGGTCAGCAATTGAAAAACCTCCCAGAGTTTTAAAGTCATGCTTATGTGCAATGAATTTGAGCTTCAGAAATTGGACATGAAACAACTTGAAACTGTAAGCTACCAATAAAAAGAAACATGCTCGAGTTCAACATCATTTCCAGGAAACAAAGAAAAAATAAAAGCTAAAATTTGAATGTCTTTAGGAGCATAACTATGATTCTAAGAAATGGAAGAAGCATTCTTATCCTGATTGTAGATTCGCAAAACTTAAAAACAAGAATGTAATAGAAGCTATAACATGCTCAGGTACACTTATAGATGAGGAAAAGTTGATAAGTGGTCGACATTCTGAACTTTATTTCACAAAGTAGTTTAGTTATAGCTTGGAGTATTCAACAGTCTAGGTCCACCTAAGGATAGAGAAATGTCAACCATTGAAGAATCAATTTTCCATGTCAGAGCATCAAAACTTTGAAATTTATGATTTCTTGATTAATTTTATAAAAGGACAAACATTGACAGCCTAAATTCAGATCTAAACTTTTTCATTTGTGAGAAGACTTTCTATTCTACTTTTCTAGATCAGCTGCAATTAACATATGGATTCTTGTGAATCATGAATCTTAAAGAATTACACGTAGCTGATGCTATTGAATATATTAGTATTTTTTTTTAAAAAATATTCCTATGAGCAACAATGCTTTACCAACAGATTACATATAAATGGGAACAGAGAAAAGAAGTGACCACTTCCAGTGAAAGCCATAATTTACCTAGTAAAAAAATACACCTCATCAAAATAGCACATCTGTTGCTCAATTCCCCAGATTAATTGAAATTTAAAGTGGATTGCTTCATGGGAAAAAATTGGATTACTCCAATTGACATATTAAGTCAAATTGACAACTAGCACAGACGGTTTTGGTATTCTGTCCATTTTGCTCAAAAAATCGAAGGAAATTTTAATAAAATGCTAAAGAGAGTTCTATATCTCAACAAAAAGAACAAGAAATAATAAACTATAGAGGAATAAATTATTTATGAAATTTTATGAAAAAAATAATGTTTCATTCTCCTATTTGGTGAAAGGAAATGCAGCTAAAATACTTTGGAAAAATAATTTCCAAATTGCTGCTCTTTCTCTGCATATTTAGGGAGTGAATAAAGTGGTCCTATTCGCATAGTCAATCTGCTTTTCTAAATACCCATGAATTTATATGAATTTCAAATAACTTATCACCATAATGTACCGTCCTTCTAAACGATTCTTCCGTTACTAGTCAAATCTTTGTTGTAACAATTTTTCATATCCTTTATCCCGTAGTTTTCTGATACCAAGGAGCAAAAACCTCATTTGAACTTTTCCTTTTTTGAAGTTTGTTACATTGAACAATGATCTGGTATTCCCCTTCCAAAGCTCTAGCCTTTTCTTCTCCTTACTGTTTTCACCATCATCAACCAAACATGTTCTGTACTAGATGTCATGAAAAGGAAGAAAAGAAATAAAAGGTTGAGGGCCATTTTCATCTTAAATTCTTAAGATTGCATTTCGCTAAATTTTATGCAATCTTAAGGTTATATAAGTACATGTTGAAGTTTCATTCAGGTAGCTTAGATAAAAAGAACAATGAATTTATATTTTGGTAGTTAGATACAAATTCAGTGACTCATTCCTAAGGAATGAACCCAAATATATTTTAATGGAATTACCAGCACAGCTGTCATCTTCATATTTAAATATGACTCACTATTGGCGGGACGAAATATTTACTGAAGTAGTCTCCAGATTTAGGAAGTCCATACAGAGACTACATGTTCATGATTTAGTTTCATGTTTGGCCTTTCATATGTCTAAACCTATCTTTGCTTGTTACAGAACAAATGCTCGTAATCTCGAAATAATAAGCTATAATACAGTTTGGATCAGCAATTGATTGTGTTTCTCTTATGGATTTTTCTTTTATTGTTCTAAATCATATTGTATTTTCTTAATACTTGGACAGTCAGAGCAAGAACTCTTCTAGTTAGGTTTAAAAAAAAAAAAAAAGAATTATGAAGTAGTAAGGTAAGTGAATATTCAATACCTTTACAAGAGTGTGAGGGGCTTAATTGTGGATAAGGAAGAAAACCGAGCAGAGAATAAAACCTAATCAGCAATCCACCACTGTTGAAACCTTCAACTCTTCCTTCAAAAATGAGTCCCCTTTCTTTGTAAATTCGTGCTGCCTTCCAATCAGCAGACCTCTACTTCTTTGGGTAACAGAAATTTGGATAAGAAATATTCATAAGCACATAGTTCAATTTTATAATTAAAAAAAAGCTACTTTAGTCAGTCAATGAAGCCAAATTTAACAATATGAGAAGTATATTCTCCTAGTATTAAGAAATCTTCAAAGGAGTAGAACAGTCTACTGAGTCAACAGTAATTACATAAGTTAATTGTAATTGGCAATTGAATGAAGATACTGCTATTTTCTAATACCCATACTTACTATGCACCTCAAAAAATCAGTTCATTCTTCGTGCTTTTCATTTAAAAAAAAAAATACACAAAATGCTAATCCCTTCCCTCAACGACCAAAATGTCCAAATCCCTACCTGTAAGTCTTAAGCCTTTCAAGCATCTAAAAAAAATGATCCCAATTGTAAAGGATCAAATTGCTAATTGACTGCTAGTATCATTTTTCTTCCCAAAAGGTCTCTACTCAGACATTTGCAACCTTAGGTATATCCTGTAGCACTTAGCACGTGAGACTTTAATATCTTATACACTGCCCTTGTCTATATATATATATATATATATATATATATATATATATATATATATATATATATATATATATATATATATATATATATATATATATATATATATATATACTACTTGACCAGATTCATAATCTTCCATCTATATTTGAAATATGGTTTTGCAGCTGACTGTCATGCACAAAGTCGCCTTGGTATCTTGCATTCCTCAATGTGATAGTTAACAAGATCAGTAATGAATATCAAAGAAAAGATAAAACTTGACTGAACAAAAAATCTTCAACCAATATGCAATGAAATTGAGATTAGAACGCAAAAACATTGTGAAACTCATCATGGGTGCAAAATGTGTAGCCCCTAGTGAAACAGATTACAGAAAATTACCATAGCTTCTCATCCAACCAAAAGATAGAAAAGAAAACATATTTCCTAACATGGATGGTCATGCTGTTTGTTAAATCTCCACTTCAGATTCTACATGTCTACAAATTTGGAATTGCAGCACCTTAGCATCTCCCATGTACACTGGCCCGTGATCTTTCCAATGTCAAAAGTTCATGGTGGATGATCTACAGTCGATGGCTATTCACCCAATTCCCAAGAATTGGAATATCAGTAGTGGTAATTTGAAATACTATCCACCAGTAACTACATCAAGTTGCTAGCATGACGCGCAAGACAGAGGACTCCTAAATTACCAAGCTTTATAAATGCCTTGCCAACCTTCCAATTACCCCCATCAGTGTATTCCTCAAAGACAGATTCAATCAAACACTCACCCATAACAATCTCAAATTGCACAATTTCATCCTCCCCTTCAGCTAAATCAAAGTAGACTCTTTTCATTGCAATGCCTAAGGTCCTCAAAGTACATGCACAGAACAAACTGATATGCATCATCTGGAATTTTCTATCCTAGGAAAAGCAAATCAAATTCATTTTCGCTGGCAAGTACACATAAAACATCTGATATTCCCAAATTCCTTTGTTTTTTCTCCATTATCAAATGGAATTGTTATCGATACCAAAATCTTGAAAGAAGAAACGAAACAAACAGAAGAAAAACACACCCGAGCTGGCCGAACATCATCACCGGAAAGGGTTTCCTCAACTCCATCGGTTCTATCAATACCAGTCGAAACTGTTACTTTATTAGGAGCCAAAAATGCAGCCCTTTTAGCAAAAGAACAGCGAGGAGATGAACAAGGGAAATTCAAAACTGCATGGGGGTTGGTAACAGCAGCGAGTGAAGACTGGTGAGATTGAGAATTACTTTCACATGCAAAGAGGTGTGACAGAAAGGCAATGCCTCCAGAAATTGAGCCCAAAGATGCAGTGAAAATCGGCATTTCGAGGCTTACTCGAATTGTTCCTAGCCAAGAAAGCTTAGAGGGAAATGGACACTCTCAGGCTACGACTGAACAACGGTGGGAAATTTGGATGTTTCGAAGGCTGTGTATGGATTTGGTTGGTTTGCAGTGACGTGTGATCAATATAGCATTCTGATCTTAGCTGCGTGGATCCTATACTCGTGTCATGCTCACACCCACAGTTTATAAGCTAATTTTCTCTTCTTTTTAAAAAAAAATAAAAAGGAGATTTATCCGTCATTTTATTTCCTTAAATTATGTCTTTTAAATTCTTTTGTTAATTTTCAGTCCTTTTATAGCTTTTTAATTCTTATTGTACTTTTACAATATGTATAAAATTTTCAACAATTATCCTCTTAAATTTATGTTGTTCTTCTCATCCTCTGTTTTTCTTTTTATTAATTTGAAGCGTCTAGAGTTCAAGATAATTATAAAGTTTCGAAATATCTCAAAGATTGCAAACTCTAAGTATTATCATTCTTTTGGATTTAATTAGCCTGAAAAATTTTTTTAGGTATTCTTTTGCAGTTCCAGTTATCCAATCAACTTAACTCTTAGCTTTATAGTCAACTCAAATCTCAACTTGATGTTGGGTTGGGGGAATTTGACAGTAATGATTAACTGGCAGGACAAATTAAGGTCTAGAAAGATATTACAAGAAGTGGATAGAAATCTAGAAAGATATTACAAGAAGTGGATAGAAATCTAAGTGAAACTTTTTTATCATTAAGAGGAAGTTGAAGAATCTTCAAGTACCAATCCTGCCATGTTGTACAATTCGCTGACCATCATTAGAGAGCAAGTTAACGAAAGTAATGGGAGTTAATAAGAAGTTTGGTCCAATAATTGGCAGCAATCCTCAAACCTATGATACTAATGAAATCTAAGCAATGGAAACTTGCTAGTAGGTCAAACTGATTCTGACAACAAATCTAAACAATAGTTGAAGGATCCAGAGTCATCCCTGCTTGGGGATCATCTAGTTTCCAACCATTACCTTTATATGAGAACGCCACTTTAGCACAACTAAATCTAACTAGAATATATGAAAAAATTGGAGAGAATCACTTTGCAGCAATATGGAGTCGGTCTAAGCTAAATCATACACAAGAAACACAATAACCTTTAGTACCTAGCTTTGCAAGACAGAGATATGCCGAAAATTTTTAGCCTTTTTGAGCTGGGTTCCAATCTCCAATGCGCCTTATACAACTACCATCTTTTTCGTATTAAACTCCTGATGCTGTGGGCAACCAATCTATATCCTTCTACATAGTTTGCTAATAATCTTAAGGCAACTCATCCGCACCTTAGGAATCAACTATCTACCACGAAATACTACTTCAATCTTTGGTGGATGTTGGAAGTCGAACCTTGCCTTCAAGCTCCAAATACTCCTAAAGGAATTTGCAAGCAGATACGTCAACACTTGGTGAGAGCGAATCCCAAAAAACCTTCTAATAATTAACTTAGTATGAACTTTTGAGAAAGTAATGAATCAAAAAAATAATGAAAGAAATTTTTATAAAAAAAGCAAGCAAATATAAATATATATAATAGGTTTACTTGATCAGTTTAAGTAGTTACTTTCTAATAGAACATAAATTATGTCGAATATCGAATCTTGATATGATAGGATTTTTTCTTGGACTTCCACGCAAATAGGTCAATTATAGTATGCTATAGATTTAAGGCAGATGGTTTGGTCCAACCCTATCATCTGCCTCCTTGAACCGGGTAGGAGAATCGTCACGTCACATTGCACAATAAGTGTACCCCGGTGCTAAAATCAAAACATATTTTTTGAGGCTAATTACATGCATATATGCAATCGGTCAAGATTCGTATTTTAGCATCTTCTTCGAACTACCTAGGTTAATTAGAGAATAGAATGTCTTACCGTAGTAGGTCACTATCTCTAGACCCTCCTTCTTGCCCTCAAACTACCTTTCTATTGTCCAAGGTGTCCGAGCCAACTTCAAGTCCACAAATCTCCAACGTGGGTAACTCTTCTTTGACCCTCTCCTAGTTATTTCTACTATTGAAAGTGGGAATTTAATTTTTACATTAGGAGAAGCATCCATTACCTTTCCTTCAGTACGTACTAATTTTACACCCAGAGATCTTCATCCTTCAGTTAAATTTGCTCATTTTTGACCTCAAGATAAAACGTTGCTATCTATTCCTTTAGCCACACAGATTCACCCAGTAACTTCGAATAGATAGATAGATAAATCATATTCTAAATATTATATTTCTAGAGGGGTGTATTCTTTTATCAAACCTATGGATTCGAATAGGGCATTTACCTCTCTACCTAGGTACTTTTGCCTATATCTGAACTATTTGAAAGGGGTTTGAGGATTCCATTTCCCAAACTGTTGTTAGCCATTTTAAAGTTTCGGTCATTAGCTCCGGTGTAGTTAGCGCCCAATGTCATCTTCTTAGTAATAGGATTTATCCTGGCGTGTCGCTCTCGAGGCATCCTGACAAGTCTAGATTTATTCCGAAAATACTACATCATAGGCCCTGTTCATAAAGGACTAGGTACTTTATGTTTAACTGTAGGAAAAACTCTCCTAAGTTAATCTCAAAAATCCCTTCTTCAATCCGTGGCTGGAAGAATTTTTTTCTTATTTGTCCGACCAGTTACCTGCCAACTCTGTATAGTGAGGAATCAGTAGGAGAAACTTCCCAATCCACTGGTGAAGGACTCCCAAGTAGACCAAATATCAGTAGAAACATTTAATAAATATGCTATGAGCTAAGAATTGGTAAGTGTTGGCTAGGAAGGATTCTAAAAGTTCGCAGCCTATATTTTCCCGACCATTTTGACTTAGAAAAGCTACGTTAGTTCTTCCTCTTTGCCTTTGCACATTTTGTGCATTTTTTGTCATCTTTGCTTCCATTGATATCCCCATTTTGCATTGGTTGCAAGTGCTGCTGCACTGTAGAACATTGCTCTTTCCTTTCATAGGGAGACAATAATTCGTTCACTGAAAGCCTAGAAATCCCCTTCGACAATGATAACCGCTTGTAGATATATCTCCTTCTTTTTGTCCTCTTTCTCTCTTCTTCTCTCTCTCTTTCCTTTTTTTTTTTTTTTGAAACTCATTGTTAAGTCTCACCTTCTTTATATCAGCGATTCAAGTTGGTGCTTTAGCAACATTTGTCAATAAAATTGATCGAGAAGATGATTAAGACATCCCTCTCATCGTCCCTCGTTCATAAAAAATGAAGGCTCATTCTTCAGTCCCCTATGCCTCCTTTGGGAAAATGGTCTACTTAGAGCTTAGTTCCCTAGGAGTAGCCAGTTATAAAGGGGTCAGGTGCTGATAAGTCAAGCTATTATGTTTTCAAAGAGTACCTGATCTACTCACTACCTCTTTCCAAGGGAAAGATTTCTCATGCTGCTGCACAGTTTTGTCCATCTTGGTCCTTGGATCAAAATTGGCGAATGTGCTACCTCAACTAGTCTGGAGAAGCTATTGAGGGCTTAATTTCCAAGCAAGACAGTGAGATGACATCCTGATGTAACAATTTGGATGCTTTTGAGAATTACTGCGTCGCATTTGTTCAAGCGGCTGCCTTCAGCTGGGAGATATGGAAGCAAATCCAAACAACTAAGGAGGCAAGTGAAGCTTTTTGTTTGCAGCTAAATGACATCCTTTCGAAACATGAGAATATGAAGAATGAGACTGAGGATATGAAGAGGGAGATTAATGAAGTTTGTGCTTCAAAGAGAGCAACCAAACGTAGAAATACAGAGTTTTGAGAGGAATAGGAGTCCCCTAAGAGCACTCTTATTGAGGCTCAAAATGTTGCAGAGAGGCTAAAGGATACTGTCGAGCAATTCCTAGATTTTAATGGCATACTTCAGGCTCGCATGGTGTAGAAGATTCAAAGATCATTCGTGAAGGGCAAGGATATGGAGGTGTTCTTCAACCATTTATCAAGGCTCCTCACTCAAATTGTTACGACCCAATTCTTAGACTTAGTAACAAAATTAGTACATGGACTTTGAGCTTCCCAAGAGTATGTGGGATTTTCCCTCTTTCCTTTTACGCTAGTAGTCAAATCATCGCTGATGGAATCAAGGAATCGATCTATTGAGAGGTCTTCATACTTGCAAGGCAAAGAGGCTAAACAAATAAACAAAGAAAATGAGGAGAGGTAGGAGATGACCCCAAAGGCTTGGTTAAGTTAGTATTGATTCATGAGAAAAGATAAACATAAGGAAGAATATAACGATTATGATGGACATGAATAATAATAAAAGAGCATACCACTATATATACATGTCTTTCCAAGTTCGGTAAGGAAATATAATTCTTATAGAATAAGTAATATAAAATATTGTTAGGATTTACTATCCTATTAGAGAAAGGAATCCTACATAATTAGAATTGTATATCAATTCTTGAGCTCAAAACAATTGGGTCAGAGAACTTTATGAACCCTTTAGGCCCACTCCATCATATGCCTCCCAGGAAAGAATGGTATAAACTGAGTAGAAATTCGAGCATTGTGACCCCTTTAGGCCCACTCCATCATATGCCTCCCAGGAAAGAATGGTATAAACTGAGTAGAAATTCGAGCATTGTGACCTTAACCATCAACTACGGAGGACCAATTATCGCTTCTTGAGGGTGTTTTTAATTATACTTAACTCTTGTTTCAATTTTTTCCCTAATATAATCAACCAAGGTTGTTTTCGTCTTCATCAATGACCTTTGTAGCACTGCTTTCTCTTGGCATTGTTCTACTAAGGTTGTTTCCATATTTTCCCCCAAGGTTATCATTGGGAGAACATGTTGTGGGGGATACTTAGACCTTATATTATATTCCACCATTTTAATTTTGTTGGATAGTATATTTCGCCATACTTTACTTTGTGCAATTTACTGATTTGATAACTTATAGATCGAATTGGTTTTTCCAATTTAAAGCTTATAGACCAAATTATAGCATTTTAATTTCAATTGGACACTTTCAATTAGTTTTCTTGGACTGTTATATGGCCAAACTTTCTACTGAGCTATATATTTGGCTAGACTTTGTTTTGTGCAATTTGCTGATTCAATTAGATTGAATCCCTTTTTTTCCAATTTGAGGCTTTTAGACCATTTTCCTTTTGATAACTTCAATCGGGTACTTTCAATTAGCCGTAACCTTTTTTTTCGATAGTTTCAATTGGGCACTTTTGATCGGGTTGTAGCTTTTTTCCGATAATTTCTATTGGGCACTTTTGATCGGGTTGTAGCTTTTTTCCGATAATTTCTATTGGGCACTTTCAATCTTTCCTCAAATTTCTTTGAAGCTATCTGTCCATTTCAAAAGTCTTGAGCTTACCTGCACTTGGTGATGTCTAGAGCTCAACTTATTGCAAGAAAATGTACATAAGAGATAGTAATTTCGTGAAATAAAATACGAAATAAAAATTTCAAGTTATTTGCTCAAAGCAGCATAATAAATTAAAACTAAAAATAGAAAAGATTAAGTAATTTACTTCCCTTGTAATTATACTCTTAATCCAGCCACCATCTTCTTTCCCCCTTTTGATACAAGGTATGCGTAGAGAAATCACAATTTAGAGTTGGTGCACTTTGAACTTTAGAATTTCCCCGAGCAATTTTGGTTTTAAAAATATCCCAATTGTGACGAAACTTCCCAATTCCAAGTTCATGTTGGTATATGATTCTCGATTTTGAAAACATGCCCATTGCATAATCTTGTTGTTTCAAACTTTGTCTTGAACCACTAATCTTGCAACAACAATGCTTTGATATAATAAGACATACTATGCATTGAGGTTTATGAATTATGATATCAAGATGTAGATGACCAACCAAATGGATGTAGAATCGAAAATAGAAATCCAAAATCGAGAGATAATATATTAGAATTTGAGAAAACCAAATCTAAATAATCAAGTCTTCCTCCAAATAGTAATTTGTAAATATGTGTGAAATTCAATACTTATGGACATAATAAATCTTGGAGATAAAGATACTTGTCTTTGAGAGATAATAATAATGAGACTCAAAAACTATATCCTGTTCAACTTTGGACATAAATGCCTTAAATAGATTCTGAATTCCAAATAAGAATGGGTAAAGCCAAATAAATTTGAAGCAACCAATATAATGTAATATTAGAATACCATGATGGCCTGGATTTCTCTCTCTCTCTCTCTCTCTATATATATATATATATATATATATAAACCCGATTGCTTATGAAAGATAAGAGATAATCAACTCACAAAGATAAAGATATCTTTTTTTGACGATAATCATACTTGAAAATGATACCTCATCTGATTAGGATATAGGGACCTCAAGCAGAATTCATCTTCAATACAAGAACTTGTTAAAAATAGATGCATAAGAAAGTTTCTCGACTTTAACAAGGAAATTCTATCCTACTTGGAGGGATAAATTTCTGAGATGCAAATATGCGTTTCCCGATTATAGTATCATTTTTGCCATTAGAAGCCAATGACATAATACTTGATTTGTAAATAAACCCTTACTTCATATTCTGAACATAATTTTAAAATTGATTCCTTCTTCTAAGTGAAGATAATGATTCTTCCATCATGTCATACATCTATGTTACTATTGACTCCAAACATGTAAATAACTCTAGATACTAAGCTGTAGTTAGTTTATGGCTAGTTTCAAGGACAGTAAGATCTCATATTGGCTACCCAATCTAGTGAACATATGCCTCCTCAAAGTCTTCGTATCATGGGGATAAATAAATTTTGATAAAATCCTTACATTTTTTATGCCGCAAATGTTCAAAGATCAAGATTGTACATTCACAACTCTCATAGTGAATCAATTAATAATAATATCTTTTCCTTTTGACTCAAGATGAGAATATTGTATAATAAGCTAAAAGTTGGAAGAAGTCCCTTGAGAAAGGCAACATAAAAACATCTTTTGATTATATAAAAAATCCATTGCTGATAATTCACACAAGGTAACCAAAAGCTAATATGATATTAGAGCTAAAATTTTTAGAAAAATAGCATCTTTCAAACCAAGACTAATTTAGGCCATTCATGCCAGGTGATTAAGGAAGAATAGTTTTATCAGCATCGCTAAAGGCACACACAATCAAGTAATCATATTAAGGAATACATTTTGTAATATAGGAAATGAGTTTTAGATTTGCACCGACTCTATAATATTATTCCAAGTTAATCAAAATCTCATGCAGAGCATATATATATATCAAGTTTGGTAAAAGCTACTGAACCAGTAACATCCATTCAATTACCTCTTCCTTTTACTATAGTTTTTATGAGGTAGAACAAAATTGTTTAGCATGTCCATCATACTCATTATATTCTTTCTTATGCTTATATTTTCTCATGAATATATACTAACTTAAGCATCAGAGAGCATACCTCTATACATATCTTTCCAAGTCCTGTAAAGAAATAGAATTCTTGTAGGATAAGTAATATGAAATATTGTTAAGATTTAGTATCCTATTACAAAAGGGAATCCCTGCGTAATTGGGATTTAGTATACCAATTCTTGTGCTCAAGACAATTGGGTCGAAGCACTTTGTGTACCTTTTAGACCGACTCCATCAGTCACCGTCTTATGTCTTTTATGCTACCATTTTTCTGCTCATAATTGAAGCTCTTTTATCCCTTATTTAAGGATGCATTCAAGGTCTCTTGTGTTGTCATTTCTCAATTTCTTCTTCTTTCTCATTAGTTTTCTACAATTACTTTTCTTCTTTCTTGCATATCCTGATTTCTCTCCTTATCTCTCCTTATGCGGGTTTGCTGAGTTCCTACAAATGAAATAGCCTTTTATTGAGTTAATTCACCTCAAAATTAGGGATAGCTGCAAGGTCTTAAGGGTTTTGTTGGATTCACTCTGCCATGCCTATGGACCTCGTGGATAGAAGATTGAGAAGCGCCTATTGATGATCCAAGTGTATGTGTCATTGTTGGATCACACTCCATTATCAAATTTAATACTGATTCTATGTTCTACCTCACCATGGAGGTTGATGGTGAGGTTAGACGCTATAACTCACTCATACTGTGTTTTTTCCCTCATACCCAGAGGGTTTTTAAACTTTTCTTTCCTCGCGCTATTTATGTGACGAAGCTAGGTCAGAATACTTGGAATTTATGCAAAGGGAGCTAGTATATTTCTCCTCTAGCAATGATTTCTCATTGATTCTCATGATTCTAATGGTGATATTTGACATATGTAATTTTACAAGTAAATATGTCTATGATTTTTTTAAATAAAGATATGGTTAAGCAAAAAAATAATGCTCTTTTGATATTTCATGCTTTATTATGCATTCTGAACTTATTCTGATGATTCTACGAAAACATAAGAGAACAAGAGATGTAAAATATAAATCTCATGAATAAAACTTTTGCAAGTTGGCTACATTCCATAGCCGCCCAAGGCCCCAATTCTTTGCATTGCATAGCTTGTAGCTTCCATTTCCAAGTGCCTTGACCACCATATATGGTCCTTCCCACATCGCGTCTACTTTTCTGTCAGGGTCTACTCGGCTGGCCTTGTTTTTGTACAACACCAGTTCCCCTTCTCGGATGTCTAGTGAGGTTACCCGTGAGTTGCAAAACTTTGCCACGAGTAACTTGTATTGTTCTTCTACTCGAGTTGCCTTCATCCTTGTCTCTTCCACTAAAACTAAGTTCTTTGTTAGTAGTCGATCATGATTCTCTATATCAAATATTTTCAAATGCTCAGAAGGGAGTCCCAACTCTAACAAGATCACAGCTCCTGTCCTAAAACATAGATTGAACGGGGACTCTCTAGGGACTTTTCGGAGAGTTAACCGATATACACATATCACATGTGCAAGTCATCGTACCATCTCCTTTTTGCCCAATCCAACCACGTTTTCAGCCTTTGTAGGATAGTCTAGGTCATCACTTCTATTAACCGCATTTGCTTGTGGGCAAGCTACAAAGGTTAACATTTATCTATATGCAGTTCATTGCAAAAGTCCCTAAACTCTCTGGAATCAAACTGCTTTCTATTGCTTGTCACTAGGATTTTGGGGATCTCTAGAACAAGTAAAAATCTCCTCCCAAAAGAACTCCTTGACTTTCCCAATGGTAATGGAAGCCAAGGCTCGTAACTCAATCTACTTAGTAAAGTAATCAATTGCTATCACTAAGTGATTTTGCCCTCCGAATGCCTTTTGGAAAGGTCGTAGAAGATCAATTCTCCATTGTGAAAAAAGGATTGGATTTCCCAGTAACTGATACTCCATGGCTGGTAGATGATGCACGTTAGAATAAAACTAACATTTTTCATAATGCTTGACGATTATCTTCGTGTCTTCTTCCATGCTGGGCCAAAAATATACATACTTAATGATCTTTCAAACCAAAATTCTAATGCCAATATGCACCCTCACAAACTCTTTCATGTACCTCACATAGAGCATAATTCGTATCGTCCTGAGTAACGCGTTTCATCATTGGCCATGAATTCAATCTTGGGTATAGAACTCCATTAAGCACGCCGTAACTGGAAGCTGCGATCTTTATTTTCCAGGCATCATCTTTGTTTTAGGGCAACACCCAAAATGCGATATAGGTCATAATTGGGGTCATCTAAGTACCCCCCCAACCAACATCCATGACTTCTTTTTCGATGCTCTTTTTCCTTAATATCTCCACTCATGTCCTTGCTACGGGTTCTCACCCGAACAACTTAGATAATACATCGGCTTTGACATTCTTCTGCTAGTCGATCTTCTCAAATAGAACAAAATCAAACTCTTTTATTCGATTGTTTAATGATATGTAGATACTTTCTCATTTTTTCTATTAGGGCTTCGTACAATCCCTTGATTTGGTCAAAGATGATTTGAGAATCTCCTTGGACAACTATATGGTGCACCGCCAATTGTTTCACCTACCTTATCTTGGAGACTAAGGCTTCATATTTTGTCTCATTGTTGTTAACCTCAACATTATATTTCACAGCTTAAACAAAATCTTTTCCATTCCGACTTTCCAAGATTATCCCTGCTTTCCGAGTGCAAGGAGAGGCAGAAACATCAACATACAATACCCAACATTTATCCCAATTAGGTTTTTCCATCTTGACTTTATCTTCCTCTTCAGTTTTCCACATTGTGCATTCCACTATAAAATCTACAAACACTTGTCCTGGACAGTTTTCTTAGAGGCATAATCTACTTGATATTCACTTAACTCTGGAGTCCACCTAGACATTCTTCTCAACATGTCAGGTTTATACAAAACTTGCCTGAGTGGGGTGTTAGTTAACACTTGAATCAGATGGTTTTGAAAATACGGCCGCAAGTTCCTTCTACCCATAACTATCGAAAAAATATATTTCTCTTAAGTCGAGTATCATTCTTCTGACCATGCAAAACATAGCAGCACATAGTATACCGATTCATTACTTTCTCTCTTTTAGCACACAACATCGAAATGACTGCTACATCTGAAATGACCATGTACACATATAACATCTCTCCTTCTTGAAGGAACACCAAGAGAAGGATTGACCCATATACTCCTTCAGTTGGTCAAATTCTTGCTAAACATGTGCTACAATGTTGTTAAAGTCTCTTGCACGTCGGCTGCTAAGTCATGCATCTTTTTTTTTTATTTAATAATGATATCATTAACATAAATCTCCATATTTGACCTAATTTGGTTAGTAAAAAATTTGTTGACCACTTCTTGAGAATCTGCTAGCTTTGTATGGGCAGAAATTGATGAAAATCAAGTTTAAAGGTTGAGAGAAAATAGAAAGAATATGGGAAGATCGAGAGGAAAGGGCAAAAACATCCAAATATCCAATATACCTATTAAACATGCGTTATATTTAGTAATTATATTAAAAATCAAATTTGATTTGTTTCAATTTTACTATCAATTTGGTTTTCTCAAAAAATTAAAAATTATAAGGGCGATTCAATTTGATGAATTGATTCGTTTTTTGGTCAATTGGTTGGTTTTTAGGTCAATTGGTTCAATCCGTCAATTTTCTTGTATACGGTCGCATGTTTACTACTTTTAGGTTCGAATTATGATTAAGACTAATAGTGGAAATCAAGATTGTATAATTTCAGAAAATAGACATGTATTCTCAAATTATATAAATATAGAAATATTGGCAATTTTTTCTTTTTTATTTTTTTGTTTATTTCATTTTAAAATGCAAGGCATTTTAGCTCTTATGCATAAATTAAGGAAGAAGAAAATAAATAATTTTTTCTAGTTATATTTTTAACTAATTTGACTAATAAAATATAAAATAAGAGAATTATATTTATGGTGGAGATAATTTTTTAAAAAATACTCTCTTAACTAAAATATAAGGCATTTTGACTCTCTTTTTTATTGATTAAGAAAAAATGAAGAATATTTTTCTATTATATATTTAAATAATTCTATTAATATAATATAAATAAAAGAATTATATTTATAGTGATTATAATTTTTAAAAATAATTTTTAAATTTTTGAAAAAAGAATTAAAAAGTCTTATATTTTAAGTTGAAGAGGTTAATTTTTTAAATATTGTAAGAAGATTAATTTTTAAAAAAAATAAAAAATAATCAAAATCACGTTTAGAATTTTTTATTTCAGGAAAGGAAAAAAAATAAAGCATTGTTCTTTCTTGGTGACTTCATGGTCTTCGGACATGAAGGAGAGAACATGCCAACATGGTCCTTGTTGAGATTTATGGCAGCACGGGTCAACGTCCCTATGCTATGCTGTCATGTCTCCAACTCTCAATTGCACTAAAATTTCAGTGTGCCACACGCTCCCTCGCTCTCTCTCTGTCTCTCTCTCGTCTGTTTTGTGCGTACAACAATTGATGTGGAAAAAACAAATCCTATCCTAACTGGACCACCAGCACTCCTTTATAGTCACATACTCCATCCGTTTAAAGGCCAATTTTTTTTCTTTTTAAATTTTAAAAATCACTAAAATTTCAGTGTGCCACACGCTCCCTCGCTCTCTCTCTGTCTCTCTCTCGTCTGTTTTGTGCGTACAACAATTGATGTGGAAAAAACAAATCCTATCCTAACTGGACCACCAGCACTCCTTTATAGTCACATACTCCATCCGTTTAAAGGCCATTTTTTTTTCTTTTTAAATTTTAAAAATATATTTTTAAAAATTACACTGATCATAAATATAATTTTTATTTTTAATTATATATTAATAAAATTAATTAATAATATAATAAAAAATTATCCTTATTTTTTCTTCTTTAATATATATAAAAAGAAAAAATTCCTTCATAGAATATCTTTTAACATATTTTCTAATACACATTTAATCTGAAACTCAACACAATTAAATTTTATTTTTTTTTATAAAAAATTACTTTTTTAAAATTAAAATTAAAAAATTTAAATTGATAAATTAGTTATACATACCTTTCAACTATTATGACTTTTCTATTCTTAACCAAAAACTTATATTTTAGCTTTTAATATACATGAACTTTTTTCAAACAACTATATCTATCAAATTTTGAATGTCACGGTAGATTTCAATAAAAAGAAGTCATGCTACAAGTGTGAATCATAATTTATAATGATAATTTTGTTCATTCATGACTTTTCTTTCATTATTTTATAGTATCCAAATTATATGGATAAAAAATCAATCAGCAGTAAAATATCATTTTCTTATATTTTAAACAAATTTTCTCTATTCCTCCACCCTCTGAGCTATGAATAAACAAAATTATCTTTAAAAATTGTAACACGTGCTTATAGCAAAACTCTCTCTACCAAATTTCGCCACAACATTTATAATTTGATAGATATAGTTGTTTGAAAAAAGTTCATGTGTATAAAAAGCTAAAATAAAAGTTTTTTGTTAAAAGAAAAAAAACTAAAATAGTTAAAAGGTAGACATAGTTAATTTCTCTTTTAAATTAAAATTAAATATAAATACTCATGACAAAAATCAGCACCACATTTCTATATATGAGTTAGATATTGTTATAGAAAACCTTATTAAACATTCTCCTTACATATTATCTCTAATATCTTCATGTCAAAGCTATTGAGTAGAATATAAATAAAATCAAGTCTTGCCTAAATTTCTATACAAAAGTTTGATAGTGCATAACTCATAGATGAATTACTCAGGGTGTTCTTAAATTGAAATTCTTCTATTTTTCTATAGTTTTTAGTGAAATTTACATTTATTTTTCATAAAGAAAAGAGGAAGTTCGAAGTTAATTATTTTAAAAATAATAAAAAATCTTTATTATTATTATAACGAATTCCACCCTTAGTCGAACTATTCCATGATTTTAGCCTAAAAGGGCATAACACAACCCTCAATTCTGCCTTGGAGGATGAAACTCAATCCTGAGTTCCACCATCTTGGGTGAAAATTATGGAATTTAATAAAATTATGCAATTATTAAATTCCATAATTTTTGCTTAGAAAGACAAAACTCATGGATGAGTTCCATCATGATTTCCTCCTTCAAGACGGGACTTGTTTAAAATATTTTAAAAATAAAAAAAGGTAAAACAAGAATTAAAAATTATTAATTTTTTATTTTATATAATAAATTTAAAACTGTATATAACAATACTTAATTTTTTTATTTTTTATTTTGAAAATAAAACAAAATAATTTCAACTTTTGAACACCAAATGGCGCGTTTATATTATGCTCGGAGAAACCGTCGTCATCATTTATTACATATCTCCGAAGAGTGGGACCCAACTCCACCTCCGTTTTCCCCCTCGGTGCCCTTCTCTCCTTGAGATCTTGCGTATCCCCGCTAAAAAGCAGGAAAAAGGGAAAAAAGGGAAAAAAAATCAAGAACACGCAGAAGCACACTCTGGGACGCAGAATTTTTATCCGAAAACAACTGCAAATACTGATATGGATTCATCAGAAGATGAGGGGGGTCAGGAGTATCTTTTCAAGATAGTGATAATTGGCGATTCAGCAGTGGGAAAATCCAACTTGTTATCGAGATATGCAAGAAACGAGTTCAATCCTCACTCCAAGGCCACCATAGGAGTGGAGTTTCAGACCCAGAGCATTGAAATTGATGGAAAAGAAGTGAAAGCTCAGATTTGGGACACTGCTGGGCAAGAACGGTTTCGTGCCGTCACCTCTGCTTATTATCGTGGAGCTTTCGGGGCGCTTTTAGTTTATGATATTAGCCGCCGGTCTACCTTTGATAGTATCCCTCGATGGCTTGACGAGCTCAAAAGTAAGCTCCCGACATCTCAATTTTCCTTTTTCAGTACGTTCTTTTGGTAATTTAGTGAATTAGAATTTGTGGGGTTGAGTTGAAATGCAAAATCTTTATGGTAATCTTGCCTGAGTTTGAATTGAAATTTTTGTTGAATGAAATTGATCCATATCTTTTTGTTAATAATGCTTTATTTTATTTCAAAGATAGGAAATTCTAAGATATAGAGTGATGATTTTAGTATATTTTGGGTTCCTCCGATTGTAGAGGATATGAAAATGAATTGCAACATCGTGTTTTGGCTGATCGAAGACTGAAAGTTGACTTGTTTTTTCTTTTGATGGGAATCCGGAAATTAAAGTGATCTGGGAATTTGGTAGATTGCAAAGCTTGCTTCTTTCAGAAAATTTATGTTTGTAATGCAGCATTTCTCTCAGTTGCCCCCTTTTAGAACGGCAATTTGGATCAGTCTGGTCATATAAGACAAGAACGATTAGTCATATTATATAAGCTACCCAAATCTTTCCAAACCAACAGCGTTTTTCTCATTGTTTGTTTGCAAACATTTCTTTGCTCTGAATTTGACTAAGTATGAGTTGAAATTCTCATAAATGTGGTTGGCACTCTTTTACAAGCTGCATGCTTTTGAATTGTTCTGAAAATTTACTGCATTCTTTGAGTTTGATAGTATTTGCAACCCGAAAGGAAGACAACGAGTAGAAAAAGAGGAATCTCTCACTTTTCCACGTTTTCCGTCTTAGATGTGAACTCAAGCAATGTTCTTTTCTATTTGTTCCTTTTTCTATAATTTTTGAATTGTTTGGGATAAACTAGCAAAACTTTCTTGTTCTGAAAATACTGGGTGGCTTACCCCAACTTTCAATGAATAACAGTAGATGTTGTGACTTTTTTTTCTTTCCTTTGTAATTTTCTGTTTCTTTTAGTCTTCTGTTTGTCTTTGTCTTTAAGAAAAGATGCCTTGGAAAAATCTAAGAGTGCAATTTTTTGCAAAATAAAGCTGAAAACTTGTATGCAGAAGTCATCAGAAGTTCTCCATAACATCTCAAAGGTTTGCTATCTTTTACCTGTATAAATTGGAATATGTGATGATTATCTTTTAAAGTAGAAGAAATTTGATGACAAAATATTCACATGGAACAGAGTAGCAGTGTGAATGAAGGCTATAATATTATTATCATTACACTCAGAGACAGGGCTATGGAGTGAAATCTAGAATGAAAATAGCTAATGGTTGAGATTCTGATTGATACCATAAAATGTCAAGCATTTCAAATTCTGAGTTCTTTGCTCTGAATGACTGATTGCTATATAGTTTGGTTGACCTTCTATTTCTTTTCTTTGTTCTTAAATTCCAAGGTTTTGTTTTAACCCTTTCTTAGATTGAGGTTATCCCAGAGAAAATGGTACCGCAAGATCTGCATGCCTAGTTGCTTAGATCTGTGCATTAAGTAAATTCTTCTTTATAATTGATGGACCTTCAGGATTCATTGGCGTAATGGAATTTAGTTAAAGTTTCCTATAGACTATTCATTTGGATGGTTGTATGTAGAAAACATAAAAATGGTTGAAGAATAGTGATCTTTTTTATGAGTGAGGAAAAATGTTAACCAGATGGATTATTACATTGAGGTTTAATGTGTATATAGATAAATTTGAATATTTTTGAAGTTGATGATTTCCATACGTGAAACCTTAATCCAGTAAGCACAAGGTTACTGTCTGCCACTTTCCAGAGATGGAAAAGTGTGCTTAGGTTCAATTTTAGATAAGTCTATTTGCTAAGTTATATGGGGACATCCAAAGGCAAAGAGAAGTGCCTATACCCTCCCCATCTAGCGGTCCCCCCAATGATAGTGGCACCTTTAAGTTGATGTAGCACCATTATATACAAGTTCATGTGAAGACATCAGTGGCTTAGCTGTGCATATATGTGGCATGTGGGGACTAAATGATCAGTGGTAGCCTACTTATGAGGGAATTGTTCTGCATGGGATCTCATTAATTTTCTGGATCTTCACTCTCATGCCATTCATGATTATGTTGCCTTGCTGTCTTGTTGACACTATCTGAATAGTACTGCACTAAATTTGATGCATTGTCTGTAAATTTTCTAATTCTATTATGCTCTGTTTAGGTTCATAAGTTCCTGAAAATTTAGAGGTTCAATATGTGACTAATTTGTGTGTGACTAATTTGTTTTTTACATTTGTAATATTCAGTTATCCTAAACCATCAAGTCTAACTTTGATATTTATCCAGCACATTCTGATACAACTGTGGCAAAAATGTTGGTCGGGAACAAATGTGATTTGGAGAGTTTGAGGGAGGTTACCATTGAAGAAGGGAAGGCGCTAGCAGAGGCAGAGGGACTATTTTTCATTGAAACATCTGCTTTGAATTCTACTAATGTTCACAAAGCTTTTGAGATTGTTATTCATGAGATCTACGACAACGTGAGTAGGAAAGTTTTGAATAGAGACTCATACAAGGCAGAATTAACTGGGAACAGCGTAAGCCTTGTAAATGATGGAGAGAAATCAAAACCAACTTGGAGAAGCTATTCCTGCTGTTCAAGATGAGTTCGCAAGGACTTCCTCCGAATATTCTGAACTGCTGTGCAGAGGAGTTGCATTGGTCGATTTCCAACTGCGGCAGCTGTTGTGGGATGTGATGTGAGAAAGATCTCATGTAATGCATAAAGTGGCAAGGATTACAGGCCTCAATATGATTGCTATACTGCTATACTTTTGTCAAATTCAACATCTAATTTTATGACAGCACAATTATTTTAGACAAGGAGGAGGGCACAGCAGCATTCAAGGGTGTATGAGAAAGGCAGAAAGAAAGATATAAGGCTTTTTCTTTATTTAGTTTTTGTTAATTTGTTTCTGTTGGTGTGTGTTTGTATTAATTGTTCAAATTGAGAACACAGAAGGACAAGAGGAATGAGAAGAAATTAATTGTCATTAGTTGTTACCTTTTTAAGGAAAATTTCTGAAGATTTTAGATTGTTGTGATAACTTGGGAGAGATCCTAGTTTGGTTGTTTGTGGGATTACATTCTTATTTCATTCATGATTTTGTAAACAAAAATGAAAAGAAAAAACATATACTTTGTTTTTATAGGCCATCTTATTTAAACTCTATTCTCCCTGTAAATGTTGATACGTCAGAAGGATGAAAGTCCAAGGGATATACAACCTCTGCCAACTGCCCACCAAAAGGAGTTTCTATAGCTAATCAAAGGTCATTTTTGTAATTTTCCAGCAAAAAAGAGAGGTCAAATTCTTAACTTGCAATATATTCCCACTGCACACTAAAATATTCTATCTATTTCAATTTAAATGTCATTATAAAAATTTTATTTTATTACAGAATAAAATATCATTAAATAAAAATAAAAAATTTCCTCCATATTTTTTCTCATTATAAAGTAATAATATTTTGTATGGTAAATAATAGTAATTTTTTATATGATAGTTTCTTACTAGGACAGAGAATATTTAAGTAAGAAATTAATAATTTTAATTAGTATCTTAATATGTGTTAAGATTTTTAAAATGACATTTAAATAAAACGGAGAGAGTATGTCCTAAATAATCATAACACATAGATTAAAGAATTCTTAAATTCTAGGCAAAGTTAATATTACAATACTAGATTGCTCTAGTATCAGTTTCTGAAAACATGAGTTATTCTATCTTTTTCTCACGCTAATAATTATGATCTTTTAGTGAACCAATAGAAAATAAGAGTAAAACTAAAAAACATTCATGAATACATTATTGAAATTGCAAAAGAACAAATAAAAATAGACAAAAAATTAAATTTTAAACATGTATTAATAGACGAACGAAGTAAAAATTAACGATTTCTATTATGATTCCTATTTTGAGTTTATTAATTTTTTAATACAAAAGATGTCCTATAATCAATCAATAAAAAATAATGTCTTAATTACAATATTTACACAAGTATAATATTCTTATAAAATATAGACTAATAAAATTTTGCGTCAGTCAGTATTGAACCCTCATTGTGATTGTTGAGCTTTTTTTTTTTTTTTAAACTATCCTTAAACTAAATAAAAGATTCCAACAAGGGTTCGATTGAGTGGATGAGTTTGATGTCCTTTAAGCAAAATTTTGAGATCAAAATCTTAAAAGTTAAAACTACATAAGAAAAGCAATCACTCTATTAGGAGTTCTGACCTCTGACCTCTGCAAAAATCCAACTACATGAACGAACAGGAAAGAGAGACGGATACTATTCGGTCTTAAACTTAGGGGGAAAAAACCAAGTAAAAGATTCCAAATTCAGTCACAACCGCATAGGTAGTGAGAGCACCTATCCAAATTTAGAATATTAATCATATTAAAATACTTAATATATATGAAATTAAAAAATTTGTATAATTAAAGATAAACTTATATATTATAATTGTTCTTGGCAGACTTGGAAGGATTGAAGTTGGAAACCAGATACAGATAAGAATAAGAGGAAAAGTGGGTTTATTTCTTTCTTACAAAAAGTAAGTTAATTTTTTCATTTCTATTGTTCTTCTTTCTTTATTTTAGCATTATTTTATTTTTAAAAAAAAAGAATTCAGACTTTTTTGTGAGCTCAATTTTTTTAAAAAAATATTTTCATTGATACTTTATTTATTTCAAAATATAAAGTTTTTACATTTTCTCCCTTCTCTAAATAGTTGATTTTTTACGAATCTTAAGAATTATTGTTTTAAAGTTATTTTTACTATAAATATAATTCTCTCATTCTTTATTATATTAATAGAATTAATTAAGGATATAATAAAAAATTTCTTATTTTTTTCTTTTTTAATCTATAAAAGAATAACTAAAATGCTTTATGTTTTGATACAGAAAGAATTATAAGTTGTAAATTCTTTTACGCATTTAATAAAATCACTGAATTCACTTTTATATTTAAAGGAGGTGCCCTATATATTTGAAATATATAACCCATACCCCGCCAAAAAAAAAAAACATACTGTATATGATTTTTTCCCCACCGATGGATATGTGGCTCCGCCAGTGTTATTATTCTCTCCGTCTCAATTTTTAAGATTTTTTTATTATATTAAGATATTCTAAAATAATTAATATTTATTATAAAAAAAATATTTTAATATATTATATAATATTATTTAATTATTAAGTTTATTATATATTATTTACAATATTTAAATTTTGTATAAAGTATCTTTTACTTATATATTTTTTACTTTTTATTATATTATATTATTTTTATAATATAATTTAAATTTTTATATAAAATTTCATATTCGACCTGTTTAAAAAAAAGTAACAAGAGAGTATTTAATAGCAGCTCAAAGCAATCGAAAGGTGTAAACTGCAAAATAGCTGCAATTAAGCGTGTGGAATCCAATGCTAAAGGGAATAAGAACGTTATAATTATGTAATTTAGAAAAGAACAAAGCCTCCAAGAAATACATGTATGCAATGGTTAAGCATCAACCAATTCGGGACCCTTCACTTCATTAGCTTTAGTCCAGGGAGTGATTTTCAAGCAAAAGCATGCCTTTTATCGTAGTGATTACTTTAGCATGTGCATTGTGAGTGAATGCCGCATGTTCTTTAATATTCATAAAATATAAAATACTCATCCTTCTATTTTATTTGATACTCTTTGATTTGTGTACTAAATTTTATATAAAAATTTAGATTATATTATAAAAATAATATATTATAATAAAAAATAAAAAATATATAAATTAACAAGTACTTTATATCAAATTTTAATATATAAAAATAATATATAATGGAATTAGTAATTGATTGATAATATAAAATATATTAAAATATTTCTTTTTATGAAAAAAATTAATTATTTTGAGACGTCTCAATATAAGGAGAAACTTTATGGTGGTAGCTATGTAACTAGTCAGCATCACATAAGTTATACTCTGTCTAATCACATGAAGACACGTATACTGTAGGTCATACCATTATCACTTACTCATTCATCAATATAGGGACCCACAGTACACGTGGCTTCATGTGATTGGACAGAGTATAACTTATGTGATGCTGATTAGTTACACAGCTACCACCATAAAGTTTTTCCAATATAAGAGTAAGAAAATCAAATAAAATGAAATATAGAAAGTAAGTTTTTTGAGCTTATCAAAAATTAAAAAAATCTATGCACCTTTTTTTCTTATTTTTTCTTTCTATTCAATTAGTTATGTATAAAATTCTAAACAAATTGAGTCATTTATTAAAAAAATTTGTTAGTATTAAGTTGCGTTTGTTTATTTAATAAGCGAATAAAGTTCAAAAATTGAATAATACTTTTTTTGTTAAATAAATATTATTAATTAATAATAAAATAGTGAGCCATTACAACTAAAAACAATCTTTAAATTATCATTCCAATACATCAAAAGAGAGATATTGGGAGGCTGTGATAATTTAATACAAAAGTCAATAAAATTACGTTAAAAAATTATGATAACGGAGAATATCTTACACTCTAAAAATCTAAAGTAAGTAAAATATAATATTACTAATACAAATAAAATTAAACTAAATGATACTTATTCTATGTAGATGTGCGTATTAGATATAAGACATGACCCTAAAAAGTATGAATTTAAATATTTAAAGATTCTTTATGAACTCTTCCTTACTTTCAACCACTGCTGAAAGTTTTCGTAGGATTTAACATCTTTCATTAGAATTCAAACATTTCTGCAAATTATTGCCTGGTCTGCACGCAGGACACCATCATTGTTCCTCTTTTGCCAGGGAAATTCCTTGCTTCTAGAAAAAAGCAGGGAAAAAAAAGGAAAAAGAAAGAAAAAGCAAGAGTTTGAGGAGTTAAATAATTAATGAACCGATCCTTTGAAAATTTGCTAAATGCAAGAGTTCAGTGCTTTCTTCCTTTGTTTAGGGAAATTTAAAAACTTAATTTGCTAAATACAATGAAAAATGTGATTTTCTTCTTCTAAAGTAATTATTAAGTAAAAGGTTAAGGGGTCACATATGGGTCAAAGGTATCTGAACTACCCTTGTAAATTCAGAGCTAGGTGGTAAAAGAAGTTTCTACTGTAAATCGACATAAAGGAAAAGAATCAAGACTCACAGTTCGGATCTGATTCTGCATACCCTTTTTCAGAACGTGCATGATTATATTATATTTGACATCTGATTTAATGTATATGAAAATTTATAAATATTTAAAAATATATTTAAGAGTAAAAAATATGATTCGTTAAATTAAATTTAAAATATGATCTAATGGATCATATTTCGTCCAGCATCCATGGCCCAAGAAGACAGTTAAACTTGGATTTGACAGCTCTCCAAGAAGTTGGTAATTTTACCTGCTCGTCTAATAATAATGTACATGGGGAGGAAAGTAAACCATGATATTGCTTGAAGTAATTGAAATTTGATTAAATCATAGACTATGACCTCAGCAAGAAAGAAAAGTTCTCCAAGAAGTTGGTAATTTTACCTGCTCATCTACTAATAATGTACAAAACACTATCACGTATTGATTTATTTTACTAATATTAATATTATTGAATTTTACCCATTTAAAATTTTTAAAGTGCGATATATTACTTAGTATCGTAATTATTCAATTATCGTATAACTTTTATTTTTTATTTTCTTGTATTTCTCCTTATGAGGTTGTTATATAATTAGTCCAAACCCGATTTTTGTCTTAGTCTAATGATATTGCCATATGTAGTAAAATTTAATTACTACACTAAACAATGTATTAGAGAGTATATTAGAACATTTAAAGCCCCCGATGCTCAACCCTCTTTACCGGATTTTACTGTGAGAAAATTAATAAAATCCACTTAGGCTAATTTTCCCCATCATTTATCCAATAATGTAATTTCAAAACATATATAGCAATATAAAGATTTGAGTTAAACTTAAAAATCTCTTCTCATTGGTTGCATTAAAACTCAAATCTCTATATCTTTTAATGATCTCTCATGCTTTAATTACTACACTTGATTACTTAGCATAACAAGTTTATGAGATCGAAAATTCAGAAAAATCTATAATACTAGAAGAATCATTTTTGTATCAAAGCCAATTTGCATAGGATACAT
This sequence comes from Rauvolfia tetraphylla, assembly GCA_030512225.1. Taxonomy (NCBI): domain Eukaryota; kingdom Viridiplantae; phylum Streptophyta; class Magnoliopsida; order Gentianales; family Apocynaceae; genus Rauvolfia; species Rauvolfia tetraphylla. Next base: position 4,014,111 of record JAJQKT010000053.1, read on the forward strand.
TCCTGTTTGAATTTTCTTTTTTTTTGGTTTAGAGCTAAACTTAAAATTTTTAGAAAAAGATTTGAGATTTGAAGTTGATTTTTTAAGAAAAAGTACAAAACTCTTTGTTTGGAAGCCATACCAAACCAAAATTTTGGGTAGTTTAAACAAGAAACTGGCTTCTTTTTATTTATTTATTTTAGACAAACTTGATTCAATTTAGAAAAGAAAGCTTACATGAATAATTAAGAATATTGTTGTACTTGTGATTTATCAAATAGAAGAATTAAAAAAAACCAATTCTATTTGTATAATTTCCTATAAATAACATATAATCTGGAGGAATATTAGTATATAGCTTGGCGGGCTCAGTTCCCTGTTGTCTTTCCCTAGCTGCTTGGCTGCTGAATCGGTATGTCTCTTGCTCTATTTCCCCAAGATTGGCTGCTGAATCAGTGTGTATTATTTAAAGAAAATTAAAAAATAGAATAAAATATAAATTTAATTCAATTTTTAAAAATATTTATTTAGAAAATTTTAATTTTTATCTCTAAATTACATGGAGAAGAAATATTTAATGAAGATTTTCTGCGCGATGAATTAAATATATTATTAAAATAAATTTTATTTTTCTGAAAGAGGTAAATTTTAAATACAATTAATTACACAAGTCTTAAAAACTTGTGTTTTTCTATAGCAACATCGTGTGGTGCTTATAAGATTTTTCGTTGCTGCTAAGAATATGCTTTTGGAGAAGATTTGCTCGTGTATGTGCATATTTCAAGATGTTATGGTGATTCATTTGGAAGAAAAAAAGAAGAAGTTGCGTAAGCAAATTCAAATCAATATTTTTTCTTTTTTCCGATATAGTGCAATACATAAACCCCCCAAGAAAATACAGTCGTCAAAAAGAAAATGAAAAAAATAAAAATCACAATTAAACGTCAAAAGGTGAAGTAAAAAATAGTAGGAATTCAAATTCAAGAAGTGAGTGGCTGTTGCCTTCCATTTGAACCATTATCGTAAGGCTTGGGGGATTTTGTTGGCTTCTTTTTGAGGAACAGAGTCCAAGTAATCACTTCTAAGCAGAGTGCAAATCCTCCCAAAGCAGCAATGAAGATTATGTATGCTAATTTCCATTTCTTTGGTGGCGACAATATTTCAAGCCCTTTGAACACATTAACAATTCCAAGAACCAGCACACCATATCCAATCCCATGGTGATATATGTTCCAGTAAAAGCGGTATTTGTGATCCTTCTTAGGTCTCAAAAACAGGGCAAACAACTGCAGTCAAGAACAACAGTGTTTCAATCATTACATTTCCAAAGTAAAGCAAATGTTTGCACAAAGTTTGGGCAGTAAATTTTAACTCATGATTATCAAATTGTTTAGAAACTGGTCCTGATTTGCATCTATAACTGATAATCTTAATCGGCACGATACACTTATATTTATAATATACGATTATATTTAAATATTAATATATATTAATTATTTTTATTAAAAAAGTGATCGAAATATAAGTAAAACACATAAAAATTAACACTAATATTAAGTTGTTTAGGTACTAACTTAGTATCAAAGTATCTAGCTCATAGTTCAAAATCGGTAGGTCAAACCCTGGCAATTTAAAAATAATATAATAATATAGTATCTCAATAAACATAAAATCAGGAGGGCTAAAGAACCGAGGATCTTAAAAGTGAAATTTTGGTGCTGAATTTAGGGGCAGAAAATAAGGTGTACTCAGATTGATACTCAAATTGAGCGAAAACTACCGTACTTTTTTGAATTTTAGTGGAGTTTACGTTTTACATTTGTAGTGAAAAACTGGAAAGAAGTAAATTGTATTTGGATTGAGAGAAATGTACCTGCAATGTTGCCAGACAGAAAAGGGCAATTCCAAAATCTCGGTGAGATGTATACTCAATTCCCTTGGATTGGCTTCCTAGCTTCAGACCAGTTGCCCAACCAGTAACTCCAACAATGTAGGATGAGAGTTGGCAAGCAACATGAATATAGAACCACATTGGATCAGCAAAACTTCTTAGGTATCTTGCTATCATGATTCCAATGGGGAAAAGAATTCCCCAACTCACAGCATTCAGCACCCCATGAATCTAAATCACAAAAATAAGGTAAACCACAGTGAGGAAGAAGCACAGAAGAAACAAAAGAAAAATGGCTGCTCTTTTGCCGATAAGCCTCCAAGAGACTTCAGTTCTAATGGAGATCTTTTGCATTAGTGCTGGTATGATCACACCCTAGGAGTGCCACCAAGACAAAGTTGAACACAATGAATGTCAACTCATTTTTTTGTTCTGAATTGATTAAGCAGTTCAGTTTTTGGTTTTTTCTTTTTTCTCAGGGCTGATTGTGCCTTTAGTCAATAGCTGTGGGTGTTGGTGGGAGGGGGCAGGGGTAAGGGTGGGTTGGGTATTCTCTTTCTCTAGTTGATTGAACATCCTATGAAAGAATAGATATGTATATGACATAGACTTACATTTTTGTTCCTTAATCTTGAATTATCTTGGCTACTGCTCGAGCTTTGTCCCATCACCAAATCAAGCTTGCTCTTAGAACTCAAATTCTCCGGTTGAAATGCATGAATTGCAGGAAATGTTCCATTTATGACTAAGCTCCCAACCTGCCAGACCTGATTCAATGTTTTCTTTCCCTTTGGAAAACCAATGGTTGCAAAAATCATCATCAACCCTTTATGATATTCAGCCTCCAAATCCGAAACCTCGAATTCAATCTCACCTTCCTCGATAGATTTGTAGGAGTTGAGCCTGAACGTCTCGACTCCCATCGAACCATTAGCCTGCTTAAATGCAATCAGTGCCTGTGTACCAACCATGCCGGTTCCATTAGGATTAATCCCCCATGCTATCCATCCATCAGACTTAGCAGGAGGAGCAAGAAATGCTAAACTCAGCAAGGACTTTTGAGGGTCATAGGTCCAGTGGAGATAAGACTTCAGGTGAGGCAAGTCATTGCAGTGCAGGAAAATTTTGTTTCTGCTGAACTTCTGCGAAGTGCAGGAAGCAGAATGTAACGGCTGAATCTGAAGAAGCAAAGATAAGAAATAGCACAAAGCAAGAATTGATGCCATTTTAGAGGTAGAAATTGAACTGAATCTTGTTCTTATAAGCTTGGGAAATTGCACTTTTTGGAACTTTGTGGAGGAAGTATTTGATAAAGCTGGAGAGTCCTAGGTAAGGTTTCTGGAGGATTTGAACTTACCAACTAAGTTTTTTTTTCTTTTCTTTTTTTTTTTTGAGAGGTAACTTACCACCTAAATTGGTTGATGCTGATATAGACTTGAGATGAACAACTAGAAAGGCAAGGGAACAAAAAGGATGCCCGTGGCCTAAAATTCTTGCATGTGGATTGTAGTGTAATCAAGTGGAATTATTGCTTGTAGGGTCTTTTTCTTTTATATAGATGGCAGACCATTTTGTCTTTCATTTATCAGGGTAAAAAGACCATTTTGTCCTTCTCACTTTTTTTTCCTTTTGTTTGGGTTTTCTTTTTGGATTTAAAAATTCTTAGTTTTCTTTTGATTAGGCTAAAGAGCCATATTTAAAAGCTTGTAAAAAAGAGCAGTGATTAAACAAAGGCACACACATAACTACATGATAACGACTGAACAATTAAAAGGCATTTGCCGTTGTCCAACGACCATTGCAAATAAAGGGAGAGCCAAGGCTTTAAGACCGTCGAGAAAAGATACTACACATAAATTTATTAGGTATTGTGCTTAATTATATATTAGCAGTTACATCAATTATTACAATAATTAAACTCTAAAAAGAGAACATGTTATGAAATTAATATTATAGATGTCCATTATCTGATATCAAAGAGGTAATCCAATATTAGAGTTATAGAGATATTCCAACTATCTAGAAGATAGATAGAAGAGTTCTATCATATGATAGGATTTGTCTTCTGATTACCCTCTATCTCTTCTTATTAATATGTACCCCTGAACCCTATAAATAGGGCTTTAGACTGATGTATTATACACACTCATTCATTGATTGATTTACTCTCAGAGAATCAAAAAAGCTCTTGTATTCTCTTTCTATTTTCTTTCTATTTTCTCTCTATAGTTTTTCCTATTCTCTATATTGTAGTTTTTTTATTAAGTTCTCTATATTAGTATTACGATTTCGTTGTGCCGATAATGACTGCGCGCCAACAAATTCATAACACATTATCAGCACGAGTCTCTGCCACCGAAGTTGAGAGCTTAGTCAAAAGAAAAAAAGAAGTATTTTTTTCTACTTTTGAATTCTATGGTAAACCTTTCAAAACTCGTTTCTTTTCCTATATGTCATAGGCACTAGATGCTTAAATTTGTGGAGATGCAATGGGTCTGGCAGACACCATTATTGAAAATAATGCATCATCATCTCAAAATCGTATAAAAATCATGATTTTTCTCTGCCATAATTTCTATAAAAATTTAAAGGCGGAGTATCTTACCATGAAAGATCTACTTATTTTGTGAAAGGATCTAAAAGAAAGATTTGACTACCAAAAGATGGTCATTCTACCAAAAACACAGTTTACTTTAAATCTGTGAGTAAATGTATTAGAATTAATGGTTATGGCCCTGGAAGAGGTCGTAATCATGCTCAAAGCCGTAAACATAGACACGGATATGGTAAGAATAATCCATATAATCATGGCGATCAGAATATATATGCATCTAGATATATTGGGTCCTGAAGATACCATTTAAGAAATACAAAGAATCAATGCCAATTAATTACTAACAAATTGTGAATGAAACATACAATCACCAGAAGATAATTGTTATATAAATGCTAGTTATGATTTGTTATGTGTGTGCCTACAAGATTTTATGTCTATCAGTATAAAAGATTTTTCCTTTCTCATATCTCTAACATGCTCCTGTAGTAGCAATATCGAGAAAAAAATTTTAAGAAGTATTTTGAATTTATATCTTCTGACACTAAATGAGTCATGTATAAAATATTTTGACGCTCAACCAAATATTTTTATGACATTCCCTGAAGTGAATGACATTAGAAATTATAATATATTTATGTACGAGATTTTGGTCATAGCTAGTAGAAATACACTTTGTTCTTATACTATAAGAATGACTCATTAAATTCTCCAGTGAATAGATACTCACCAGAAGTGAGAAAATAATGAGAAGGAAAAAGGGAAAGTAAGAATTCTAACATGTTATTGATGTAAGATGAAAATTTGTCACGTACATGTAGTACGTCAAACATGTTATGAATATTTATTAATTATTGATATTAATTTACTTCCCTAAATTATGCTACTGATAGTAATGATACTTGTGTCGATAATATTGATATGACACATGTATCCAATTCTTTTGAATATCCAAAAAGAGTTTTTAGCATTTTAAATTTCAATCAAAATTTTGAATTATCAAATTGCTACTTTTCTATTTTATCATTTTGTGATTATTATTGAAAAGTTTTCATACTATATACTTATATTTTAGTATTTATAAATTATTTTATTTTGTTTCGGATCAAGAATGGTGAAGATACAAATTTGTCCAAACAATATTTGTTATTTATTTAGATAAAATTTAAAATATATGTCCGAAGTATAAATGGTAATACAAAGTTCTAGAAGAACTAGTTGATCAATAATTCTAGAAGAGTTAATTGATTAAAAGCTCCAGAAGAGCTACATGATCTTCACCTAATGGTCAATTATTGTAATGCATCATTCCCCATATAGTCTCGTAAAACTTTTGAACATTGATTATATTATCAGTATATCGAGAAATTAGATGAATGAATTTTCGAGGCATATGCATTACCATTATGACATAAAATATATGTCAATTATATATACTACTATTCATCTCTCATTCTTTATATTGAATAGAATTATAAAATTGAGATGAACTATTGAGTAAATTTGAAGTTTACTGATAAATAATTTATTAGTTGGCATGACCGGTTGGACAATCCCGGATCATTAAAATACTAAGAATTATTATGAATTTATTATAGAACCGGAAGTTTCCTAATATGACGAATTTATAAGTGTTGCTTGTTTTATTTAAAAGTTACCAGTATCACTTGGGGTTGAATGTGTTATTTTGGGATGAATTAGAGAATTTATTAGTTGATGCATCAACAATAGTCATATGTATATTCTTATTTTTGCAACCTGCAGTTTGCACAATTTATTGATAATGAGCACATGTTTTAACATTCTCCTAAAGACATAATTTGTCATAACAATACTGGTTGTATTGAGATAAATATTGAACATCCTGCAGAATGTTCATAACTATTAGCACTTATTTCTTATTTTGCCAACACATTTTGATTCTCCTCATAGTAGTTGGTTTGTAGTCAAAAACCAAATATATTCCATCTTAAATTTAGAGATGCACTATGTTGCTCCACCACAAAGGTAATGAGATAGGTTCTCAAAGAGATTATTAAATATGTTGGGAGCAAATTTCAAGGGAGAGATTCGTATTTTGAATATGTTGCCCCAACATAAATAGGAGAAAGCATAAGGGTGGATAAATATATAAGTATGTGTCTCATCTTAATCTTCTATTTTGATCCTCATAGAAGATACCTTGAACCAGAAGTTCAAAGGATAATTCATATAGTCAGGTATATTAATTGACCAACATCCAGCAAAGAATGCTCCTATTATATTTGATGTCCCTGAAGGATAATCTACCACTATAAATAAATTTGAGACACAATTGAAACGTGGTAGATAAGTCAGTTCCAAGAATACAAACTCCTCAATGGAGCAAAGACTTAAGATGGTCATATATGTTAAGTCGAGGAGATTTAAATTCCAGCAGAATTTTTTTTCCAAACATGATTGATATATTATTTCCAGAAGAAATTCAGGTACTTGAAAAGTTTGACAATAATGAGATCTCAACATGATTGGAAAATACTGGAACTGTAAGAGTATATGACGTCAATGATATTAATGCACATAATATATTGATTCAGAATGAGGATTTCCAAATCGAGGTCTGCAGACTCGAAATGATAAAGTTCGCCTGAGAAATATGACAAGTTCAAACTATTCACAAGTCCACTTGAAGTGTATATATATTTCCAGCAGGAATTATACACCTGAAGTGTAATCCTAAAGAGATAGCAATTGATATTTGCTTATAAAATGCGAACTACAAAAGTGAATATTTGTCATGAGTTATGGTGTATGATTCTTCGTAAGACCTGACACTGATAACGAACATTAGTAGAATGTGACTCTCATAAATAATTTCATAATATTTAAGGAGATTTTTCCAAAAAATTTTGAAATAGGACTTTTATGGCAAAATATTTATCGTATTCAATCTCTATAGGAGAGAGTAATCTAAATTCAGTGCATATAATCTACAAGTTCTTTATGTGTTAAAAAGTAATTTTATTCGAGTTTCAGGCAACTGTTTATCTAATTTCAATCTATATAACTTTTAAAATATTTATTCCCAATCCCAGTTTCTCACAGTTGCAGCATTTTTATTCGGTTGAAAATGTTTTGGTAGCTTCACAATTGTTTTTAGTCTATTTCAATATTCTTTATCTAGTCAAAAGATACTTGTAAGATTTCTCAAATCATTTATATTGAAATTCATATCTAATTTAGACATTAGTCTTCCCCCAATCAATTTATTTTTACAAAAATCAAGAAAAAATTTCAAATAAAAACTCAACTCAAATCAATATTTTTTGGTAATAGGTTTCCTTAATAAAATTTCAGCAATTTTTTCATTAAAAAAAATAACTCAGTAAAGGCGCTCACCGTTTTAACTTTTGAGTCTCATTTGTATCTTTGCTTAAATTGTGTTAAAAAGTTTACATGCTCTCCTTTTAAAATTAAATATCTACTTTTCTATTCATTTTGTATAAGAAAATGAACGTTTAATTGTGGATGAATAGAATTTTTTTATATCAAATATTTCAATTTCATTGACTCAGCATTATTCTGAAATAATACAGGCAAAACTGGAATAAAAAACATTCGACATCCAAACCCACATGAAAGGGGTGCTTCTATCAAAGGAATAGAGATGGTTATGTTCAAGACACCTCTGAAGCATACACAGATGTCTCCTCGATTGTTCAATTTCACAAGGATTGACAGGTCAAGTTAGGAATGTTAAACAGAATGATAGAGACAATGTTACAGAGAATCCTGAGAGACAGTGTCCAGAAATAGGGACCGAGATGCACAATCAATTAAGAGGAAGGAGAACTCATGACACATTCAAGAATCCAGATTGCAACACTTTCCAGTCAAGTTACTGGTCAGGTATCCATGGATATGTAACTCTTTTAACTTTCTAGTCAATCTCGTATTCAGTTCAACAAAGAATTTCCTGAACCTTGGAAATATATTTCTCTGTAATCAAAGGTCCAGTCCTTCAATCTTTTGCCTGGAAATACAGTATGCATGACAACTGATAGAATGCAGACACGGATTAGATCCTGAGAAGAATGAGAGGAACTTCTGCATTAACATCAGCATTGCAGTAATCACAACTGGAAAATACTTGAGAATATAAAAACAGCAGTTTAATATAGTCGTTCACTATGCTTACAAACCAGTCATCTAAATATGGAGTATTCAAAGACTTTCCGCAGGCGAATACCAGTAGCATATATGAATGCAATAAGAGAGATTCCTTCCGAGCAAAATTGAATGTTCCTATTTTTACAAAAAATGAAAGAGAGTATATTGACCAATTAAGTTAAGAGGAGCTTGAATCCCAAAAATCAAGGAGGTTTGTGATGGGAGTTAGGAGAGAAAATATGTTGTATTTTAATAATGTGGATATTTTAATAATAGAGAAAATAATTTTGGATGGAGGAAATATCTCATGTGCAGCTGTTTCTTACACAAAAAACATATAAGAATTAACATTATATAAGACTTCTCTTACATTATGGTCAGCAATTTTCTACCGGAATAGCATGAGAAAGTGACAGAAATTACATAGTTCAAGAGCTAGAAATCTGTTTACAGCATCTAGATTTCCAAAATAATGACAATATGATGAAAAGCAAAGATTAGAGGCTTCCAACTTTAATTTGGAAAAGTAATTTAGATTATAGTTTAAATGAAAAACGCAAAGGTAAAGTTGAAATTTCTTAGAAAAATCAGGGAAAACATTGTGGTATGTAGGTAGAAATATTTTCCTACCAATTAGAGCAAAAAAAGTATCATTTACGCTCGACTAGAAGACGTGCAGTAGATCATAAACATAGTTATTTCGATGTTTACATATCTTAAAATTTAAAAGAGTATCCAATTTCTTTGTATTAGAAATTCTTATCTGCAAATTCAACAAATACACATGACATATCAAAAGGAATAAAGAAGTAAAAAGCAAGTCACTAATATAGTTTGTAACGCCAAGGACAAACGAGAAAATCAGACATTACACGAAAATTCAATGCATTTCTCATTTGTGTCTATCCTGTCATGAAATATCAAAAGGATTAAACCAATAACAGAAGCAAGTCACTATGATAATTCCTCAGGCAAGAAGATCAGAGGAAATTTCATGAAATATGCCTATATCCTCTATAACGGAAGGTTAGATAACAAAAAGGAGTTCGCAGATAAAAATGAAAAAATGAAGTGGAAGATTGCAGGACCAGCAAAAGTCAGATAAAAGACTCACTTCTTATTGGATTCTGTCTTACAAATTGGTGCTTAATAAAGATCCCAAGATTTGTAATCGTCATATTTTGATGATTGGCGGAAAATCTGCATTAGATTGGCGGAAACTCCCCTACTTTAGTTACAAATTTTTCTAACCCCAAAGAATATAGAATGCAATATAATATAAGAACAAACTGTCTAACCTCTATAGAAAAAAAGATTTTGCTATTTTAAAAAAACTAAAATCACTTGAGAAATAATTATACTAATTAAATATTTTAAATACTATTATAATTTGTAAAAAATCTAAAATATAACAGTTTGAGATTATAAAAATAGATTAAGTGATTTTCATGAAAACATTTTCTATAGTTAGTAAAAAATATATTTATCTTGTAGGAATAAATTAATTAGATAAAAGGTAAAAAGTGAATGAATATTGATTTCTTGAAAAAATAAAAGAACTATGAGAAATAATTATAAAAATTTAAAAGTTTAAATACTAATATAGTTTATAAAAATGTTCAAAATAATAGCATGAAATACAAAAAAAAAAAAAAGACTTTTGAATCTTTCATGAAGAAACAAAATAAGTGTCTTATTCAAATATCATGTAAATAATTAAGAAAATGGTAAAAAATGCACTTTAATCTTTATCATTGCAAAAAATAAAAAAAAATTATTATTAAAAAAAGTTTAAAATTATCACCAAAAATTATAATGTTAATTAAAAATCTCAAATACTAATGTTATTGAATGAAAAAAATAATGGCATAAGATGTAAAAATAAAGTATATGACCCCTATGAAATAGTTTACATAATTAGTGAAAGCAGGTATCTTATTCCAATATTAAAAAATTATTAACTAACAAATAAAAATACTCATTCCGTCTCATTTCATTTGACCTTCTTACTATATTGGGACGTCCCAAAATAATTGACGCTTTCCATAAAAAAATATTTTAATATATTTTATACTATCAATCAACTACTAATCCCACTATATATTACTTTTATATATTTAGATTTAACATAAAGTACATGTTTCCCCACATGTTTTTTATATTTTATTATACTATATTACTTTTATAATACAATTTAAACTTTTGCATAAAACCCCGTGTCCAGTCAAATATGGTCAAATGAAATGAGATGAAGGGAGTAACATTTGTTCTTTATCACTAGTAGAAGAATAAAACAAAAATTATTATTTTATAAAAAGTAAAATAAAATAATCAATACGTGCAATGGCACCTAAATGATGCTAATATACAAAAAAGGACCAAAATATAGGAGGAAAAAGAGAAGGACAGCAAGGAGAGAGAGAGGAAGAGACAACTAAAACAACTAGAAACTTACAAATAACACATTATGAAATCACCAAACTATGCAATCACATGATTAATTTTGTCCATGGAAAAGAAGTTTAACCCAAATTTTATCTACTAGTACCCTTAAACATGCATAAATCAAGATTCCTAGCGACAATGGCAGATGGAATATCAGCAAGCTATAGGCAGAACTTCTGAAGAAAACTCATTATAGCACAACAAAGATGATGTATATCTGAGAACTGAAATAATGTGGAGTGAATAGGAATCCTGAAAATATAACTAATCATTGATGTTACTTCAAAATGGACATAACATCCACAGAAATATTCCATCAAGTTCACATAACTCTATAGCATGACTGTGTTGACATCTATAGAATACCCTTCAGCAAACTTCACTTGTTATTGATGTTTCCAACAACTGAAACAAAATTCCACGAAAACTAAAAGTAATTTTGAAGAAACTAGCAAATTTTCAGGTATCAGGGTTCATGTATACAGTTTTCCACTGGGCCTTAGCATATATTTGGCAGAAAATAATACAACCAAGACAGTAATTTAGAATAAGCTAGTTGGATCTTTAATCTGAAGTTGATATGTGAAAGAATAGAACTTATCCCACAAGAAAACAAACCTTATAATTGAAACCCAGCGCAAGAAGAGAGGCTTCTTGTATGGTACTATCCGAAGTGAACAAGCACTTCCTACTTTATACCTCTTGGATGCCAGAACTTAATGAAGGATATTCACTATCTAACATCCCATTAGTCTAGATCATAATGTGACCCTTGATGGCTAATATTGTGATCTGATTGTAACTCTGGAATGCCATATAGAAGCCCGTGGAAAACCTGCACAAGCGACTACATGGGTTTAAGATAGAGTTCACCTACAGAAAGGAGAAAAGAGAACAAAATGAACAAAAATAGAAAAGCTTCAGTAAGTAAAATAAGATAAAATCTTCTCCTGCTTAAGTATAGAACATACCAGTCGTATCTAAACTCAATATTGCCCAATGTTGGGAGTCACATCTGAACCCATTAATGCCCAATGTTGACAGTCATATCTTAACTCGTTAATGCCCAATGTTGAAAGCAGTGCCGTATAGAAGAATGTCATTTTGTTAACACAAAGGGAAGAGAATGGAAAATCAGTGCTGGAAGATAATTCAACCACAACAATGTCAAAGCTGGTAGCAGATCAATTCTTACTGGCATTTGAAAATGCACGCTTTCCATTTTAAATTTCAAATAATATATGATAAAGTTGACTAGCTGAAAAATTCATGTAAATCTTTCATTTGCTGATCCAACGTCCTCAGAGTCCTGTAAATAAAACCTCTTTGATGGTGAGAACAGTCTCCGGCAACAAAAATATTTTTTGCATTATCCACCTCAATCCAACTGCAACCTGCTGGCTTTTTCAGATCTCTCATCCTCATCAGCCTCCTCATTTCCTGGACCCCCTCCCATCTAGCGTTAGCAGCGTATAAATTTGACATAGCTACATAGTTTCTAATATCAGTAGAATTGATCTCAAAAAGCCGATCAGCCACAAAACATGCCATGTCAACATTATTGTGGATTTTACATGCACCAAGCAGTGTCCCCCATATATTTGCAGTAGCTTCTACAGGCATTGCGGTTACAAAAGAATAAGCTTCATTGATACGACCTCCACGTGCAAGCAGATCAACTATACAAGCATATTGTTCCATGCTCGGAGTGATAGAATGAACTGATGCTATGGAATCAAAGATTTTTAGTCCTTCATCCACAAGACCAGCATGACTGCAAGCAGATAAGACCGTGGTTATTATAACATGATCAGGCTTCAAACCCAACTCGAGCATATAATTATATACCCAAACAGCTTCTTCTCCTAGTCCATGCATGGCCAACCCTCCAACCATTGCAGTGAACAAAACAAGATCCTTTATAGTAGTAGACTTGAAGAGCTTATATGAAGAACTTATATTTCCACTTCTGGAGTACACGTCCAAGAGAGCTCCTGCAAGATGAATGTCCTCAAAACAACCCCTAATTACATAACCATGGCACTGTTTCAGCATGTGGACTGATGCCATCTCAGCACACACAGGAAGGAGGCTCATAATACTCATTGCATCAGGTCTTAGTCCATGATGTTGCATGTCAAGAAACACGCTAAGTGCTTGACCAGGACAGTTATTTTCAGTATAAACTTTGATCATGAGATTCCAGGTGGTCAAATCCTTCTCTGACATCCTCTGGAATATCATATCTGCACCATATGGAGAACCATATTTAATATACCCTGAGATCATTGAATTGCATGTAACAACATTTTTCTTTCCAGGTAAATTCTCAAATAAATTACATGCATACTCCAAATTGCCGCATTTTGCATATGCATCAAGTAAAGCATTCCAAATAGTAGGTTCAATATTGCCAAGAGAAAAACCACATCTCATTGTGAATGCATGAGTTTCTTTGACCTTATCGACTCTGGACAAAGCAGTGCAAAATTGGACCACCGTTAATATAGTAATAGAATCAGGTCTTATCCCTGCCTTAAACATCTGGTCTAAGAGGTCAATAAATTGAGTTTCAGGATTGTTTTTACTCAAGGCATCCAGTATGGAATTCCACGAAATTAAATCTCTCTTAGGACTGCACAGAAATGAAAGCAGTGCAGCTCCTATGCAGCCACATCTTGCATAAAAGCATATTAGAGCATTTTGCACAGCTGTATCTGTGTGCAGAACACTGTGACGAATCATATACCCATGGATCTGCTTCCCGGCCAGCAAATCACACAAGTTGCCACATGCAGGAAGAATGCTGAGAAGTGTGATAGAGTCTGGCTGAATTCTATCCAAGTGAACCAATGTATGAAACAACTCCAATGCTTTCAACCATTCATTATTTGAGGTAAACCCAGATATAATTGAATTCCAGGAAACTAAATCTCTGAATTCCATCCTGTTAAATAAAGTTTCTGCATCAGACATATTTCCAACTCTCAAGTAGAAGATCAAAAGAGCATTGCTAACAGTAATCTCTGTAGCCAACTCAGCTCGTCGCAGGACATAGGCATGAATCTCTTTCCCAAAATAATAACTATCATTCTCCCTCGTGCAACCACAAAGTGGCAAAATGTTTGCAATTGTTGCATAATTTGGTGGTTTCTGGCATTTCACCATCCATTGGAACATGCCAAATGCATCATCTGTAAGTTCATTTTCAATAAAACCCGCAATGATTGCATTCCATGAAATAACATCTTTGTCAACAATTCCTTCGAAAACAGAAGATGCATCTGAGACGAGCCCAGATTTTGCATACATAGACACCAAAGCATTTCCAACCAATGTATCAGAATCTAATCCAGCTTTTGTTGCATAACAGTGCACACATTTCCCAGCACTGAATCCTCCATAGCGTGCACAAACAGGAAGAATTATGGCAAGAGTTACACTACTAAGTTTAGGGTCCTGAGCAAGATGCATCTCACGAAACAGTGTCATGGCTTCGGGATCATGCAGACGAGAACTCACAAAACCAGTTAAGACGATATTCCACACGACTGTATCACAATTCTGCATTTGACGGAAGAACTTCTGGCAATCATCAAGTGCTTTACATTTAGCATACATGTTAAGAATTCCTTTGGAAACAAGCTGGCAAGAGCTATGGCCTTGTTTTATAATATGGCTATGAAGAGCCTTCCCCAGGTTGAAATCTAGTGTAGTAGCACAAGATTTCAAAACATCCGCAAATAATTGGTAATCAATTTTAAAGCTCCATGAATATTGTAGCTTTTGAAGGCAGAGTGAAAAGGCTTCTTTCATAATGCCCAACTTCTATGTAGTATTCTTCCAATGCCAATTAATGGGTATAAAAGAGCTTCATCCCAACTACTTCTGCCAGAATAACAAAATGCAATCTTGATATTCAACTGAATGAATCTTATTCATATGAATGAAATGTACGGCTGGTCATTTACCCATCAAAAGATAAAAAAGAATGAACCTTATTCATGTCAACTATTTGATAAAAAGCCACATTTTTGGGCTTCCCATGGACAGAGCAAGCAATAAACATCTATTTCCAACAACTATTATCCAGGTAAAAAAAATTACCAAGGATTAATGATAAATTTTCCCTTAAAAGAAGGGCACTTTTTCCATTGTATCCTTGCTTTTAGACACGGAATTATGCCCTCTCAAGTTATTAAAGTTAGCAACAATATCCTTCTATCCAAGAGCTACCATGCACATGTAGATCTGACAGTCTGAGAAGGACTTAGATTCAATAAAAGAAAGTTTTGGAAGGTTTTTAGAAATACTTCTTCTCAATAAAACCAATAAAAATCAATAACATATTTCTCTCTCTCTATCCCAAATTCTTGTTTCTTCTTCCAAATAACCAACAACCAACTCAAACAATAAAGAAAAGTTTTAGACAGTTTGTAGAAATACTTCTTCTCGATAAAAAAATAAATCTCTCTCTCTCTCTATCACCACATTCAGAAAGAAAGAAAAAGAGCGGTGATGGAGAAACTTAAAATAAAACAGCACGCATCTTCATTGCTAGAAGCTCAAATTTCAAGCAACAATTTTGATTTCTTAAGTCCTACTTAACTTGAATGTTTTTTGGCATTTCCTAGCAATTCTTGGTTTTAATCTATCGTGCATCAACCTAGTTTCCATTTATTATGCTTCTACTTTAATGCTTAGTTCAAGTTCACTTGCAGATCTCAAAAGCTAAATTAGAAAATTTCTGCTCATTATCTTCTCAGGCTACTCAGTTTACCAAATAAACTAACACTTCATTTTTTCAACAAAATTTCAAGCATTACAGCCACTTCAATTCAACACCACCACATTATTCCCACATCCTATTGTCACAGAAGTTTGAAAGAACCCAGAAAATAGAGCATTCCAGCCATTAAAACGCAAAGTTTGAATTATTCACTCTGGTGCAAGCCGCCTAAATTTTGTATCTATCAACCTTTCTACTCTTTTACAGTCAACCAAGCATAAAATGTTCAATGGCAAGAAAATGCAGAACTACAAAATAAAAACCTCAGCAGACTCACTCTCATTTTAATAACTAACATTTTTTTTTTAGTGCAATAACTACCATTGCTATGCTTTAAGAATTACCGCTAAACTTCATAAAGCTTCAGATTTAAGCATTCCAAATCCTTCCTCTTTCATCCTAGAATACACTTGAGCAGAATAACGAGCATAACAAGGCAATACAAAACTGAAATCCCATGAAGCCGAGGCAGAATAATTCCAGTTTTCTTTCGGTTTCACAGGACAAAATCAACCCCATTAGCCAAAGTAGCAATTCTAATATTCAACTCAGACAACATCACAAAACATTATTAGTACATTGTTCAATAATTTTTCTTTTTGGCAGCAAAATATAGTTACGAACACTATGCACTATTGGTTTTTCATAACTTTCTAGTTATTTTTAACCACCTTTCCCCGTCCTATTTGATTATATAAGGCTTACCCATCTTGATTGATGACTAATCTCAACAATCATGCGTTGCCAATAGTGAATTCAATACAAGAATTTAACCGAATTCAGGAGAAGGAATGCTCGGGTCACCTGAAGCAACTTGCGTCCAGAGACTTGCAGCTCCAAACCCAGCACGAGCTAAGGTTTTCTGTGCTGATTTTTGTGTTTAAGTGCAGTAGGAAGAGGATGGAAACAAAGGGGAATAGCCAAATAAAGGAAGAAGAAAAAGAAGAGGCGGTGAAAAGCCGCCTGCACAACCCTGCTGCCGCCGTTATTCCTCTTCTTCTGCTCCATTCCTTCTCTTATTTCTTCTTATTCAGAACAGTATTCCGGGAAGAGCTTGTTGGGGGAAAGAAGAAAAAAGAATTTTATAATTTGTTAAAAAAACTAAACATATTTTTGTATAAAAATGAATATATTTTCTTTCGGTTACACCAATTATCTACCTATTTATTAAAAGGCTTGTTAAAGATTTGTAATTATTTTACTTTATTTTCTTGTGAAATCAATCAATCTCTGCCGTTGGTAGGTATTGTGCAATTTGCAATTCATTTTGCTATGTCCTTATCTGGAGTGAAATTCAGCCGTGTTGGATAGCTGAGATTGAGGAGAGGCCAAAGTCAGTTAATTCAAACAAAAAAACAACTCATTCAAACAAAAAACAAAAACGCAAGATGGATATGCGTTTAGCTATTTCATGCATTCGCAATTGGCAACTGTGTTGTGGTCCAACTGTATCATTATCATGCTCTTTAGCTCCATGAACTTTTTTTGTTGATTTTTAAATTTTTTTCTAGATTGTTCATGAATGATTATTAATCTAATATGATAGATTGTGCACATTTTTTCTATTGATTCTAGATTATTCATAAATATTTGTGATTTGTTGATTATTATGACTTGTATATTATTAATAATACTAATTAAAAAAATACAGTAGGACACTTGGCTAGCTTATTGAATCATTCAAACTTTACCCAAATTTATACAAAATATAGGTCCTTTTTACTTATCAAGATTTGTAGTAAACTGCTTTCTTATTTTTAGAAGCATTCACGAGACCAGGTAGAAGTTGCATTCATTTTTTTATATTGCATTTATATCAATGTTTTTATGCATGATTGTGGAATGTTGTTTGTTCTAGGTGTTAATGGTATCAGAGCTTCTTTAGTAATCAGAAACTTTACTCCACTTTTAATTTGGTAAAACATTTTCTGCCCTATTTGTATTTTTTGTGTCTTTAGTTTATCTAGTTTTTAAGTTTGTGCTGGTAATTTCATTAACTTCATTAAAATCTGTCATTGTAGTAATTATTCTTGTGCTTTCTTTATCAATTATGTATCAATTTTTTGTCTCTCTCTTCTCTCAAACATGCACTTCACAGTTATACATTGCTGCTTCATTAAGCCTTGTAACTATGTTGCTGCAGTAATCATTTTCCTTGCTATTTGTCATTATCCATATGAAGTAAACTTAATTAAAAATCAGAAACCAAAAGTAGACTGTTTTATATAGCAATCTTACTTGTTAAATCTAAAAATCAGAAAATTGTAGATTACATACATGGAAAAAATGCGACGTATAGCACAATCAAGAGATCTTAGGAAAAAAAGATCTCGAATAGAACTTAAAATAATCATATCAAGTGATGAGAAAACTGTCAGATTACCAAAGGAGAAGGAAGTATGTGCAAGATCAACTCCTGTTAGAGAAGATGGTATGCATTAAAATATTACTTGATAATTCATACATCATTCTAGATAACATGCACTGGTTGCAGCATCTAAAAATTTATTTTTATAGCTACTAGACAGACATCACCTTCTTCTGCAAAGTATACATATGGAAAAATTGAAACACTTCCATCAGAGAGAAAGCTACATGTATTATCCGATGTATGCAATGTCAACATAGTCAGTCAATTTGAAGGCAATCCAGAGGAGGTTCAACAAATTTCCTGTGGTGTGCTAAATAAAAATGAAGCTATATGTCAACATATTGAAGTTTCTACAAAGCGTGTATATTCAGATATTCAAGACATCAAGATATTCAATCAATCTGAAGATGATCTACATGAAGTTCAACAAGTTGTTTGCAGTGTTTTAAATGAAGATGAACTCATATGTAAGTAAAAAAAGAGCATTTAAAGATTTTTATTCTCATTAAATGAATAAACTTTAAACAAATTAATTATCATACACTACTCTTCTGTACACATAGATAATGCCGATCACACAAATTCTACAACCAAACAAGCAGCAAATGCAGCAACTCTCTACACACAATTCATAAGGAATCAAAGCAATTTGCAGTCTATAAAGATGCTCAATGAGTATGAAACAGATCCTAGACAATTGCAGAATATTGTATTCAGTTTAATACAAGATAGTGATATCACAAATAAACAACAAGGAACTAATTTTATTTTATTGTTACTCTAATTGCATTTATAATATGTAGCTATTTGCTTTTTTATCTTATGCTACAACTATTTATGATTCTATTTACATAATTGAGTCACAGAATAAAATAAATTTTTTGGATGTTGTAGATGCATTATATGATGGCGCTACAGCAGAAGCAGTAAATCTTTAGGCACTTGAAACTTGTGAATATTGTTCTGCAAAAAAGTTTCATTCAGAATCTACAGGCTTCTGCTGTTCAAAAGTTGAGGTATACATAGTCTCTCATGCAATGCCACAAGAGTTATCTAACTTTTTTTTAAGCAATGATGAGGAAGCTATAGAATTTAGAAAGCATGTTCGTACATACAACAACAGTTTTGCATTTACAACATTTGGTGCAAGATATGACAATGAAATGACTCAAAACATCAAGGGAGTTTACACATTCAAGATTCAAAGACAAGTATATCACTTTATGTAATCATTGACTGCAAACAATCAAGAACTGAGTAAAATTCAGTTATACTTATATGACACTGAGATTGAAGCTGATAAGAGAAGCAGGATTAGTCCACAACTCAGCAAAGGTCACAAAGTTATTGATGATTTTTTTGAGTAGAAATTCATACACCAATTTCTTCAAAAGTTTGAGAGACCTACCAAATTTTGAAGATTGTGTAATTGTGCTCAACAAAACTCTCTCTCTTGATCAACGTCTATACAATATGCCATCAACATCTCAGGTAGCAGCTATAATAATGCAATCAGTAGAGGCTGAAAATATAGAAAAATTGTCACATCCAAGTATATACAGATGTTAACTTAGCTCACCAAATTCATCATGCTTACGGATGTTATGATCATCTTTAGTATCCATTAATATTTCTATATGGTCAAAGTGGTTGGCATTACAACATTGAAAGGTTACCAGCACAGAAAGGCAGGCAGCAACATGTTGCTAACTTTTTTCAGAATTCTGGTTTACTAAATCTGTCAATAGCTGAAGAACTCTTACAAGATGAAAGAAAATGTCAGTAGTCTTAATTAAGTATAGTCATGCAACTTTATGCTACATAATATGTTTTCAATTCTAGATAAGTAATACTTACTGTGTGTTGACTATGTTTTTCTTCTCCTCTAACAGCTTTGGAATTAGGCAGACAAAAGAGAAACAAAATTACTTGTCGTGAATACTATTGCTTCAAAATGCAAATGAGGCTGCATGATAAATCCATGCTGCTACATACTGGTAGGCTTTTTCAACAATATGTAGTTGATATGTACATCAATATTGAGACTCAAAGATTGGATTTCCATAAAAAAAAAAGAAGAAATCAGAAGAGAATTATTTTAAGGATTGGTAGATTGTGTTGGTACCGGTGAAACAAAAGGATCAAACATTGGCAAAAAAGTGATCCTTCCTGCATCATTTATAGGAGGTCCAAGAGATATGCGTAAGAGATATGTTGATGCAATGGCATTAGTTCATTTCTCACTATTACTTGCAATCCCATGTTGCCTGAGATTCAACAAAATTTTCTTCCAAATGAATTAGCTCAAAATAGACCAGATTTAATTTGTTGCGTCTTCAAAGCAAAATTGGAGTTGCTAAAGACTAAATTGATGAAGAAATATGTGATTGGTGAAGTTGTTGTTTGTGTTCAAGTTATAGAATTTCAGAAAAGAAGACTCTCACATGCTCATCTTTTGCTGATCATGAAAGAAAGTTCAAAGCCATTGAATTATGATGCATATGATAGATATATCATAGTCGAAATTTCAAATCAAAGACAATATCCTCACCTTCATTCTCTTGTTGTGAAACACATGATGCATGATCCATTTGGAAAACTAAATCCCCAAAATGCTTGTATGAAATCTGGTAAATGCAATAATAAATACCCAAAACAGTACACAAATTATACTATAAACAGAAAATGGATATCCTCAGTATCGTAGAAGAAATGATGGAACACAAGTTAAAGTCAGAGGTCAAATTCTTGACAATCGTTGGGTAGTGCCATACAATCCATATTTACTTTTTGTATTTGATTGCCACATAAATCTTGAGATTTGTTCAACAATTAAGCTTGTCAAATATTTATACAAATATGTAGACAAGGGTTTAGACAAAGTGAGTTATCATATTGTAAACGATGACAGCTATGATGAAATCAAATAGTTCCAAAATGCTCAATGGACCCCTTCGCAAGAAGCAACATGAAGAATATATACATTCACTCTAAATGAGATGACACCATTAGTGATTACTTTACAATTGCATCTACCAAATCATCATGCAGTTAATTTTCATCCAAAAGTAGACATCATAAATGTGTTAAAGAATCCACTTGCTTCATGCACTATGCTAATAGAATTTTTTCAGATGAATGCTAGAAATCAGAAAGCTCAAAATCTGAAATGTTTTTACAAAGATTTTCCACAGCATTTTGCATGGTCTGAATATGATAAGATGTGGACTGAGCGTAAAAGATATCAAGTTATTGGACGACTTGTGACAGTGCAACCAAGTGAAGGAGAAATGTACTATCTAAGATTATTGTTGTCACATGTTCGTGTACCAATAAGTTTTTAATATTTACTAACTATAAATAATCAAGTTCACACCCTATTTAAAGATGCTGCCTGTACTCTTAGATTATTTCACTTAGATAGTGACATTGAAGTTTACTTAGATGAATCTGTTGAGTTCCAAATGCTTTCTGCTTTCTGTCATCTTTTCTGCAGTATACTTGTTTACTACGCTCCTGCAAGTGCAAATAAAATGTGGATCAAATTTGAGACAAACCTAAGTGAAGACATAATCTACACATAATAGTTTACTGGTTTGACAAATGAAGAAGTTAGAACTAGAATACTTCTTCTACTTGATAATATACTGCAATCCATGGAAAAGTCAGTTAATGAGTACGATTTGGTTTCATATATCATCAAAACATCACTGGAGGAGAAGCTAACAAAAGAGATAATTGTAGAAAGAATGTACTTATTCCTAAGGAAGATCTACTGAATAAAAGCAAACCGAATTTGACCCAAAAGAATACTTTTGATCAAATATATTCAACAGCAATGAGTCAGAAATCTGAAATTTTTTTATTGATGGTCCATGAGGCACAGGAAAAACCTTTCTCTAAATAGCAGTACTTGCTACCATAAGATCCCAGGGTTTTGTTGCAATTACTACAATTATATCTGGAGTTGCAGCTTCATTATTGCTTGGAGGACGGACAGCTCACTCACGATTCAAGATTTCGCTAGATGCTGGAGATGGAACCAGCTGCAATTTAAGCAAACAGAGTAGAACTGCATTACTCATCAAGGAAGCAAAGATAATTATTTGGGATGAAGCTCCAATAGCTAAAAAAGAAGGCATTCAAAGCTTTGATAAATTACTTCAAGATATCATGGACAATAATTCAATATTTGGTGGTAAATCTGTTGTCTTTGGAGGTGACTTTCACCAAATCTTGCCAGTTATTCCAAATGCAGAAAAGCAACCCATCATAGAAGGCAGTCTACTATTCTCTTATGTTTGGCCATACTTGAAGAAGATCAAACTAACAGAAAACATGCGTGCAATTGGAGATCCTAAATTTATAGACTTCCTTTTAAACGTTGGAGATGGATTATAATGACAACATCCAATTACCTTTACAAATGATTCTTTCTTTCACTAACAAAGAAGCTTCACTAGTGCATTGATCAACTTTGTTTTCCCAGATATGATGACATTTGAATTTGACAATGAATATGTCATGAGAAAGGCATTGCTTACAAAAAAGAAACAAGACTGATCTGCAAGCAGTTAAAGAAACATGTAATCTATGCTGAAATAGTTGTGGGTGAGCATCTTGGTAAAGCAGTAATTTTACACAGAATACCACTACAGTCAAAGGATGATAACAGACATAGAATACCTTTTAAGAGAGTGCAGTTTCATATCAAATTATGCTTTACAATGACAATAAACAAATCACAAAGTCAAATATTGGATTGTGTTGGCATATACCTAAAAGAGCCTGTTTTCTCTCACGAACAACTCTATATAGCACTCTCAAGAGCAAAGCATTCATCCAACGTCAAAATACTAATTGTGCCACCAACACTTGATGAAATATCTTACACAAATCAGACAAGGAATGTTGTTTACATTGAAGTTTTTCAGCTGTGCAAAAGCAATTCTCAAAGTAATATAATCTTCTACAGAACTAGATATAAATCACAGCTATACTTAGAGTTATATTTACTATTATATATATATATATATATATATATATATATATATATATATATATATATTCATAACCAACTCCCAAATTTGATCTCTCTATTTCCTTAGTCTTAATATTACTCATGCTAGATTTCAAGTATAAAATTTGATAATGCATTATGCAACATTTTAATACAAAATTTTCTTTTTGCAGATCATGAAGACTGATACTTCGATACAATACATCAAACGGAACATGAAATCATGGACATTGAAAGTTAGAGTACAAGGAAAAATGCAAATGCAGGATTTTGAAAACAATCCTCAAAAGAAATATCAAAAAATGATATTGGTTGATGATGAGATAAGTTCAAAAATCATTCTTATTGCAAACAATTATAGAATATAAAAAACAAACAGAGTCATAATATATTAGCAACATAATTTAGCTATTTTTTTTGCAGGACAGTAAACTCATTGCAACATTGTTTGATAATGAAATTCAACTTTTTCGTGATATGTTTGTGCCTTTCAAAAGCTACTATTACCACGACAATACACGGTAGAAAATATCAAAATGCAATGGATAATCTCCAAGAGATCAATTGTTAAAGATGCATGAGAAAACATATTACAAATATTGAAACAAAATTTCAAATATACTCCATTCACAAAGCTTTCAATGTTTGTTGATCAACCAAGTCTGATAGGTAAAATGAAAAAAAAAACAAATCTCTATTTCATAAGCAAGAAACTAAACTTAACAAAATTCATCTTGCACAGATGTTCTTACTGTTGTCTGCAATGTTTCTCAACTGAAGCATTCAACAACATCATCAAATGTTCGAAGAGAAATAACCTTGGTTAATGAGGAGTAAGTACATATTTTTTACTGTATCTAAATTTTAAAACAAACAGAGACTATTTATTTGGATTACTTACTGTATTACATGTAACTTTTCAGACTTTCCCAAATCAAACTGACTCTATGGGTAAAACTTGCTGACGAAGAAGGATCACTTTTATATGAAAGCATAAAAATACTACCAATTGTTAGCTGCAGAAGAATTACTGTAGTGAGCTTTAATGGTATTGTTTTTATACATAATATTATACTAATATTGTACATATTTTACTGGCTATGAAAACTTGTATTTGATAAATGCTAATGAAATTGTACAAGACTTGTGCTCAATAATCGATCAAACACAAGCATCAACATCAATCCTCCTATCTCTCAAGCTCGACAACTGAAGCACTTGTATACATTTATAATTTTACTACAAGCAAACAATTCAATATCAAAAAAAAATATATTTGCTAATTGTTTAACAACATGAAATATCAATCACAGAATTCAACCCAAGTGCTATGCTTCAAGATCAACAAGCAACAACCCTCATTGCTGAAATTCAACCAACACAAAAGGTAAACAAAAAATATAGTTCAATTTCAGTCATAAAAAATAATCACAACAAATTGCTTTAGCAATAAAAACATTTTATGCAGAGCATATGGGTCAAAGCACAAATTTCAATAACAAATCTGCAACAAAAATTCTGGTATATGGCATGCAAAAACTGCTTTTCATCTACATCAGCAAACATTGGATAGAACTTTCCATGTATCACTTGCAAAGAAGCCTCAACAACAAAACCAAGGTAATAATCCTAACCTTACCAGTATAATCATCTAAACAATGCACAGTAAAGAAATTTAACTCTTGATTAAATTTCAGACTTGCTGTTGAAATACAACTAGAAGATGATTCCGGCTGCTTAAATGCAATAGCTTATGATGCAACAGAGGCAATGCAAATCTCTGAACAAGTAATAAACAAAACTACACTACCACACACTAAATTTTCTTATCACGCACTCACATAATAACTAGTATTTTTTACAAAATATACAGTTTCTGATACAGAAAATCATGCAACAAATCAGCAACAAGATTTTCATAATACAACTCAACGTAATCAAGTCAAATAAATTAGCATCACAAGTCAGATATCGTATTCAATCACTGAATGAAGAAAAACATACAACGACTCCCAAAAAAATGTTGATAGACAATACTGACAACCAAGTACTTCAACTGAAGGTAAAATAGTTTTCACAGCAGCAACCTCTTCATTTTAATTGTTAAATGACATAAAAATGAAACTATATCTTCAATTCAGGTTTCAACACATGCAAATCAGTTGTAAGATCTCTTACACGAATTTTGGATGACCTAGAGCATCAAGATATGTAGTGTGAAACATGATCAAAATATATCAATCCAACAAAGAAGCTGAAATCATAATAGAAAAACTAGCTCCAAAACAAATGCGCCGTATGTTTTTGTGTGTAAATATTTGACAAAGTACTCTTGTAAATACTAGTATTGTATCATCTTTTGAAGCAAATACAAAAACAATGCTTAACAGTTATAACATCTAAATATTTTGCTTGTAAATCTCATCAAGCTTTAAATTATTACAATTTTATTTACAGTTTTCTTTGCATGCTTCAGAATAAATCTTTCCCTCCTCCTTAATCCGGGCTTGGGACTGGCTGTGTTCATAACACATGCGGAGTTACAAGACTACCTAAGCTAACACCATCATACACAAAACTACTGCATCACGAAAACAACATATAACTAGCAAATATGTCCAAGCATACACAAAGCAAAGCTTGACAATGATAACATCTAAATATTTTGCTCATAAATGTCACCAAGCTTTAAACTCTCATACAACATTACATCACAAAAATATAACATAAAAATGAAAGAGACATCACACAAAGCATATAATGATTAACACCAACAAGTTCCTTAATTATGTTATCTACGAAGACAAACCAGTTCCCCATCCTGCATAAATATATTCTAATTACAACCAAAATCCTGACCTTAACCTAGGTACACAAGAACTAAGACCCCCCAAAATTAAGTATCCATCATACAAGTAACAACAAAATAATCCTACGACATGCATTTTTCTCCAAAAGAACAAAAGCATCATCATTGATCAAAGAAACAAAAGTCCAACCAATTCAAGAAAAAATAATATCACTCATTATCTCACTCAATGTAGCTAACACTTTCTTTAAAAACAGAAATCAAATACTATTTCGACTACAATCGTCTCAAACACAACAAGAACATACAATAAGTACGAGCATTAAAACATGTAAAATACAAGAAAAAAGAAACGCATAAAATAATTTTCATAGTTCACTAATTCTTGCTCGTTGACCCTCTCACTTGAGCTCCATGTTGCCAAGTTGCAATTGGTTTTCTTCCCATTGAGTTCTCTCCAAATATTTGTACATTGAATGTCTGCTCATCTTCATAGTCGAAGAGAATATGCTCTCCCTTCACAATTCCATTTTCTTTCATGAATTGTTGTAGACCTTTTTACATGTAATACTTGATGTCTATTCTTTTAATGTGAATGGTCCAACTTTCTCCATTTTCATTCTTTAGCTGCATGATGTTTGGCATACTACCTTCTCTACGTTCAACATGTAATACTTGAATTTTCTATTTGTTTTGTCGTAATAAATTCTATTAAAATTTCACATTATAGTTAAGTAGTTACATAATGTATGAAAAGAAAAAAATAAGAATTGTATTCTTACCAATGTAGTTAAATGATGATCATGCTCAATTGGCCTCACAAAACCGCGTGGCTTATTCACCTTATGTATATAATTTTTAATGAATGTATAAGTAATTAAAATCTAATATCAAATAATTTAAACTGGAAAGATAGCAAAAACATGTCACAAACAGAAAAAGAAAAACCACTAGAAATATGTTTGCATTAATTCTTTGAGTAAAAATCAGTAGAAAATCACTAGAAGCGTGTTAATGAAATAATACAATGCATACACAATCAAAATTACATGACTACGTTCCACTAAAGAGCAGTATTTAAGAGTAATTTTTACCAAATATCTTACAGAAATTTGAAGCTATTGTACAGATTTAAACGTTTTGAGTACCTTGCTCTCCTTTCGCAGTTCCTGCTACAGTAGAAACAAAAATAGAAAAATATAAATGCAAGATTTTATCACAATGCAGAAGCATAGCAAAAAGATGCCACAAACAGAAGAAAAGAAAGTTAAACCTATTTTATAGATTTAATGGTTTTGAGCTCACCTTGGAAGACCTGGCTCAGATCGTCCTCCTTTCTCTCTTTTCGCAGTTGTTCTCACAGTAGAAAGAAAAAGGCAGAGTATTCTCTGTAAAACTCCTTCGCATTATTGATATTGGTTTTTGTCTTCTTTTTATTCTCTGGCTCAAAGTTACTTCCACGTGGTAGTGTGGGTGGTCGATGAGTAATTGCAGCTTAATGATTTGGGCTTTTATTGTCCCATAAATGTTGTGGTTTGCTCAAATTTAATTTTCTATTTTTAGATTTTAATGCTGCTCAAATTTTTTAATACTTTTTTATTTCATTCAATATTCTTTATCCAATTTAAAATTAAATATATAACTTGGCAATTAAATATATGATATATATTGTTTGTTTTATTTACAATATTTCATTCCAAATATGTTCTAAACTAGATTGAGTAAAATATTTAAAAAACTTTAATCATAAAAATACACTAAACATAAAACTAAAAATTATTTATTACAAAATTTTCATCCAAGAGCACTTAAACTAGTATACTATATACTAGGCATTTCTGTTTGCATTGTTGGCTCGTACTTTTGTTTAGACTTTTGATTTAATTCTATTGCATTAGATGTATTTGAATTTTGTTTGGTTGGGAGAATTTTAGTCTTGAGTTTCGTAAAAATAAATTTTTGTGAGAGAAAAAATGAGACCTAATTGCATGTTTAATTGAGCTAAATACTATACAAATGAACCCTTAAATTTTGTTCGATAAAATAAGTAACAAATCACCAATCATAAAGCAATAGAATATCCAAAAAAAGATACTTCTTTCATCCAATTTCATTTGACAGTGTTTGATTAGGTATGACATTTTATTCAAATTTTTAAATTATATTATAAAAATAATATAGTATAATAAAAAATAAGATACATATGGGCTAGCAAGTATTTATATCTAATATAAATATATAAAAGGAATATATAGTAGGGTTTGTAGTTAATTGATAGTATAAAATATATTAAAATATTTCCTTTCATGAAAAGTGTCAATTATTTTGAAACATCTCAATATAGCAAGAAGGTAAATTGAAATGAGATGGAATGAGTAACTAAATTCTTTTATATAACTTTGTCAAATGCCTACAAACAAAATTTACTGAAACATACAAATTAATCCTCTTTTTTTTTT
This sequence comes from Rauvolfia tetraphylla, assembly GCA_030512225.1. Lineage (NCBI taxonomy): Eukaryota > Viridiplantae > Streptophyta > Magnoliopsida > Gentianales > Apocynaceae > Rauvolfia > Rauvolfia tetraphylla. Next base: position 4,042,577 of record JAJQKT010000053.1, read on the forward strand.
TTTTTTGATAAGTAAAGGATTATCCATTAACTGTAAACTGGCCAAGGCTGTTACAATCTAAGCAATCCTCAAATTCTTACTCTAGTTTATCAAAAGAGGGGAATTCAGGAATTGGGATAACCCAATAATAAGAACAATTACACAATGTAACAGAAAAGATCTCACACCTTAAAAATCTAATGTGGAAAAAATACAATAATACTAATACTAGTAAGAGAATAAACAAACACACTTCGATCTTCTTCGCAACATCATTACCGCCATCCTTGAAGCACATATGCAAGCTAAATTCAGTTTCAAACTCTTCCTTAAAAGACAATAATTTAGAAAACTATGGGTGTATCAATGATTTTAAAAATTGCTTAGGAAATAAGCAGAACACTGAAATAGAAAGATCTGCAAAAGAGCTTGCCTTTGCATCTTGAATCTTGATGAAAATTGTATAGAAGAAGATCTATCGTAGTTTGTGGTCAAAATAGAGGGTGAGATCACAAAAAGAAGACAAGAAACAGAAAGGGAAAGATATGGCCAAGATTCAACCTTCGGCCAAGGTTGGTGGCTAGATCTGGCCAGAGACAAGAAACTGACGATTTTGCATAGAGAGGTAAAGAGAAGGAGAATAAAAGGGTGGGTAGAGAGAAAGACCAACCAAATTAATCCTCTCTAGGAGTGACAAATATAGAAGTTTTTAAAAAATATGATCATTCCCGAACATGCAATGACTAACATAGTAGTCCAGTTGCTACCGACAATTGTTAGGACTTTTGCTAAGATTGGACGACCTTTTTAAAAAGTGCACTGAAATGGCCAAGTTTGGTGGAGGTATTTCGCATTTGGCTATAACGCTAAATGATTTGGGGTCATAAGAATTCCATGCATTTCTTGAACAATTTTTGGACTTGTGGTATAAGGCCAAATCAGTTGGCTTTATAGGCTCTATAATACCAATTGATATAGCGTCATTACCACAACTGTCTCCACCGTTTTTGGCATGCTTATTTAATTTTTAAAAAAATAAATCATCTATCATTCTGCACGAGCCAAAATATTGAAAAAAGGATAATTTAGAATAATTTAGAATAATTTATTTTCTTTTTTTTTGTTATAGAAATAAAAATAAGAATAAAATACAGACTATATCTTTTATTACAAACACTTAAATATCGAAAAAAGAAGGATGGCAAAACTATGAATGTCATAAACAAATACTAAAATTTTATTTTATAAAATTTAAAATTTTATTTATTCTACATTAGGCAATTGGTTGAGCAAAAAAATTACATAATAATGAAATGAAATGAGAATACATCTTATATAAAGCAGAACTAAGAGGAACTTGGCCCTGCAGAGTCGATAAGGCCACAATTCTTTCTGTTATGACCATGCATATGGCAATTACTGCATCTTGGAGGAGAGTTTGGGTTACAGTAATCATTGTTGGAACAATACTTTGTGTTTCGTAGTTGTCATCGAGTATTCTTCGTGTTTGGAAGGTAAAAGTTCAAATAAAATGGTGCCTCTTACCATAAACTTTCGTTGGCAACCAGATTAAAATTGCACTCATATGTCTTTCTATATGATTCTTTTGAGTATATATCCAACACAAATTGTGCACCATTCCATCCCTTCTGACACACCACCAACGCATGCGAATAGGGAAGCCCGTAGATGTGTCACTTTCCACAAGTACATGTTGTGTCTCCCATATGTACTGTATACATATTGTTGCCCCTACCATCCCTTTCGTGCGGGTGACTGAACGTTGTATACTCCTTTATATCCGTTATATTGAACCACCCTGTGCGCTTTAGCTTTGATCTCGTTTGCTGCAAACTTATCCCGGATCCTTTTGGGAAAAGGGTGTCTACTTATGTGTGCTTCCTCCCTGTGTTGGTTGAAGTACTCGATCATCTTGCTGAACACCATTTCTGCAAGAGCTTTTAGTGGTAAAGCAATTGATTTCTTCAAAACACTATTCAATGACTCAAATAAGTTAGAAGTCAAGATTCTCTATCTATATCCACCGCCATGCAGTACAATCCATTTCTCCAATGAAATTTCATTTGGCTAAGTAAATGCCTCCAAGAGTCTTCTCTTAATTTCGTTCATCAATTGGTTAAACTTTGAAACCTTAGTTGTGGTCTCCGGTTGCTACATCAAACTTTTTAACTCTCTGTTCTTGAATTTTAAGTTGAAGTTATCCCTTTTGTAGCACAGACAAATTATATGTTGTTGTTGGCTAACTGAATTTAAAATGCCCTTGTGGCAATCTGATATCAAGCAAATAGGACTGTCCTCGATCACATACTACCAAAGATTACTACGGAACCAATTCCACCTTGTTGAAGACTCTTCATTAAACAATAGTAATTGCAAAAGTGTAAACGTGATTATCGGAATCACATCCACTTGCGATCATTAGTACTCATTTATAAACACCTATCAAGTGAGTCTCGTCAACTGATACAACATGTCGGCAATAGTTGAATCCTGATATAGATGGTTGAAATGCCTAAAATAAATAGTTATAAACAACTTGTGTTGGGGTACTTGAAGGGTGATGGAGCCAGCGCACAATGGTGCACGAGTTGCTATCCTGTATTGCTTGCATATACTGCGAGAGAATATCAAATTTTGACTTTCAATCCTCGAACAACAGATCAATTGCAGCCTTTCGTGCATACCAACCCTTTTTGTAGATGCATCATATTTGAAATAGGACTTGAACCTCTTCTATTATACGTTTAACCGCTGTTTCAGTGTTTACCCTAATAAGGTGGGTGATGTGTCTGCCAATGTATCGATCGGGCATGTTCTAGTAGTTGTTATCTATCGTCTAGACAAAACAAGTGTACTCCGCATTGTAGATGGTTATTTGTCACAAACTATGTGCACATTTCTTTATTATGCGTATGTATCAAGAGTATATATTTTCATCAGTTGGGTGCAAAAACTTTGTCGTCCACTAGTCAGACTTGCTTTTCACAATATTAAATTCACGGCCTACTCCTCGTAGTTCCCTTGTTGCAACATTCCAGTTATTAAGCTGAGCTTCATCTTTTGATGTCCAGTCTTTCAACTATGCTCTCGATCTCATATCTTGAAAGCATTCGTACATGCAGTGTTCTTAGAAGCTACTAGAGGCAAGACGTGAGTCTTGTGGTTGTGAATAGGTTGCAGTGTCTAGATGAGGTTGAAGAATCTGACTAGCAGGTCGGAACAGAGGCTCTGCGTGTTTATCTGAACTCTCTAAGTATTCTTTATCAGGTTGATCTGATTCAGAATCTCTTTCGACGTCCTATGTGGGTCCTAATGAGTTCACCACAGCAGATCCATATAACATCAGTGGTTCCGATGCCACAAGCATCGATACTTATCTCACGCGAGTCTACATGCAGTGCTGCGGGTCATCAACATGTCCATGTTGCTGTCGATCCCTAAGTGTTGTTCATTTTGTGCTTGTGTTGGTTGGAAATCCAGGAGAATGTGCATGCCAGGCCTACCGAACTCTAGTTGAATGTCCCACAACATGTCCATCTAGTCATCATTGGTTAATGATACAGTAGAACACCCAGTTGAATTATGGTGAAAAATATTGCTAGCGCAAAGTCATTCTTAGACACCAGGCAGTTGGGTCCATTTTTCTAATTGAGAAGATCTTGTACACAAATTCAGCATGGGACACTTTACGCCTAAGGATCCAACTCTTTTGTGCTGCTTTGGTGATAAATTTTCTGGTATCGTCATTCCTGATAACACTATCTCATAATAGGACTCTAATAGGGTTGTCTAAAGTCATTCTTCTCATTTGGCTGGACTTGCAAGTGTTTGACAAATGTATTGCTTGTATGGCAAATTTTGTATGCCAACAAGAAGAGTGTGTGGCAAATGATCCGACTACGAGAGGGTTATATAGAAACTCAAACCTATGTTATGATTAAAGCATAAGTTTTCACATGATAAAAGCTACGAAGAAAGCACCCATCGGCAAAAAATACAGTCAACGTGCATGAAAATGATATAACGAATGTGGAAAAAACTACGCATTCTAATAATATTGAAGATGAATCCAAAATCAAAAAGTAAAACCTAGAATCCAAAATCAAAAAGTAAAATGCAAAAGACAAAACTAAAAAGGTAAACCTCTATGGGAAAACTCCAAACTTCTGAAAATAGTAAATGTAACGACATATTGAAAAATCAAATAGAAAAAGCAAAAGTAGCAAGACAAAGTTTGTATTACTAATATGTACGAGTTACATCAATAATTTATACAACCCTATAGGTAATCAGAAGGTGTATATATGGATGGACCAATGCGGGTGCGGGTGGATTGGCACAACTGCAACTCCGGGATGGCCACCTCTCAAGCAATTGTGACAGGAACAGGTCATCATTTGGCTGATCGGTAGCACCTGATAGACCAATGATATCCAATGCCACCTCGACAAGTAGTGGGTGGTAGTCCTACGTAGGAGGCTCTAATATAAGTGTCGTGTCTATAAGTGCGTCTGCAAGCTGAAATGGAGAAGCTGAGGCATCCTCTGCAGGAGGAGAGGTTGGCACCTCTTCGTGTCGTCTACGCCTTGCTCATGGCCTGCTGTCTTATCTAACGCTAGTGGTACCGCGCTTGGGAATGAAATCTCTGGGTCATCGTCACAAGGTGGTATGGCAACATCGACCCCGCAGTGTAAGGAGCCACAACTAACAGTATCTCCAACTGACCTCAAACCAATGCTACACAAGTCTATGATGCGCTGAAAAGCGCTTCGCGATTGAGGAGAGACCGACAGTATGGCATCCATAGCAACGTAGATACACTACTGCATAACTGATTCCTGTACAAAATTTATATGAAAACGAATAACAAATTAATATAAGTATAATAGAAAACAATAATATGTTTAAAAAACTACAGAACTGTGTCATGAACAGATAGCTAACCAACATCGTCAAAGAGGGCCCAGTGGTGTGGCACCCCTCGACTACCCTCCAACGATGTGCTGGATTGGTGATGAACACACGAGTATGTGCATGATATCAATTCAAGTAGTCTAGTCGAGCCATAGTCACATGCATCGTGGTTGCACCATCAACTATGCGATTTCTGCGAGCATCCCATACAGAGATCAGGGATGTGTGCATAATCCACCAGTCAAGCCCGAATGTACCACGTGTCTCGTTTCAATGTAAATCCCTGCGAGTGCCACAGGCTGGAGGTATAAACTGCCCCAACCTGTACTACTTTACCCTACCAGGTAACTACCACTCCACAGTCTCAAAACATATCATTTGAACTTCTACGCACTAAAGTGGATCAAATGGGAATGCCCTGGTACCGTATGGCTCCCATGAAAACTACACATAAAACCAACGTAATAGAGTCAGATATAAGCTATTTATAAATCTAACAAAATAATGTAGATATTGTGGGTGTGAAATTGAACCTCCTTTGTAGACATAGTATCTAACTGATCTTGATAGGTAAGTAGCACGTGAGTAGGTAACAGGCTCGCATCGAATGGCACCAACCAATGACATCCATATTTGGAAGATGGAGAGATCGATGGGATCCATTCCCACGCCCACAATTGTACATGTGTGACAGGCCGCTGAATCTCACGCGAATCTCATAATGATGCATCACATAAGTAGTGATACAAGTATGCAAGAACTCCACTACCCTAACTATACGACTCAATAAATATCCAAATTCTCTGAGAAGCGGAGATAACGTAGTGATATCTTATTATTCTAATGATCGAAGAACAAACGTCCTCCCGTAAATATAAGCAGAAGTCCACGTGCCAATCTGCCACACTCTTACTCCGACGGATGTTCACTTAGTGGCCTCATAATAAAAGCCTTTAGTGGTTCCTTCGGCATCTTATGTCCCATAACATCTGCCATCGTAAGTCTAAATCCGAAGAGTCTGTCAATTATCTCAATCCACTCAGATTTAGAGTGGGTGTATGGTGCTCGATAATGGGATGACCATCAATAGGCAATCCCCACAAGATTGCCACATCTTGGAGCGTAATGGTGGTCTCACCACATATCAAATGAAAAGTATGTGTCTTCGGATGACATTGCTCTACCAACGCCAGTAATAAGTGCGTGGTCAATGGACCTAAACCCTACACGAGCAAATCCTCCAAATCCAACTCTATTTATCAACTCAGGAACTCTACTTGGGGCCTCATCATAGGCATCGTAAAATATGCGATCAAAGTGTCGCACTCTCAAAGACTCCTCTGAAGTCTCCCTATAACCCTCCCAAATCAATATTGACTTATGATCGACTATCTAGTCAGCTAACTAGGGTCTATTGGCTCGAAATGAACATATGTACGTACTCTAGTCGTATCCATCTACGATTATCCAGTTAAGTGAGTTTTTAAATTAATAAATCTGTGTTATTTGTAAATATAATTTTTCTAATGATATATGCTAATATTCTTTTCTATTATTTCATCAGCATAATTCTCATGTTATGCCAATCAAGATTTACTAAAAACACATAATAATATCATTGCAAAAAACACAAAAATTTTCTAACAATAATAATATTTACATAATAGTTTAAAAAATTAAAAAATAAAATTAATTTTCAAATCAACTTCTCACGCACAATATACATAATATTTACTTAAATTATAAATTAAACAAAAATATAAAATTATAGATTTTAAAAATTTTAAATTAAAAAAGAAAACAGAAAATGCAAAAAAAAATTAAATTAAAAAAAGAAAACAGAAAATGCAACTTATATATTTCTTCTTCAAAACAATAGGAAAAAAACATGCAGCTAGGACGGCAACTTACATATTTAAAAAAAATGAAAACAGAAAATGCAACTTACATATTTCTTCTTCAGAACAATGGGGAAAAAAGCATGCAGCTAAGTAGGTAAGTGAAAATAAAGGAGAGAAAAAAAGAGGTATAAATGCAAGAATAGAAAACAAAGATAGAAAACTGAAGAAAACCTTCGCTGCATTGCTGTTGTAGATTTGCGACCGCGCTGCACAACAGTTTGCTCTTTTGCTGTTTTTGTTATGCTGGCTGCTGCTTCTGTTATTGTCTTGCTGTGCAACTGCTTCTTCTGTTGCCTTGCTTTGCAGCTACACTTGCTCCGCAGGAAAGAAGGCATTGCTGATAACGCCTGAAGTTGTGGCATTAAAGCCCATAAAAAGGCAATAATGCCATTTGGTAAGGCATTATAGCTTTTTAAACTATAACGTCGTACGATATGGCATTATTAGCTTTTTAAAAGCTAATAACGCATTGTCAAATAGCGTTATAGCTAAGCTATAATGCCATCTCATAATCTGTCTTTTTCAAATAATTTATAACACATTTTCATTTGGCATCATAGACGAAATCGTGTCATAGTCAAATACAAAACTCCTCACCCCATACACATCCATTTCAGTGCAATTTTTTAAAAATAAGGTCAGTCTTGGCAAAAACCCCAATTCTTAGCGAACCATCTTGGAGATACAAATGTTCAAACCTTAAACCTTAAAACCCATAAAGTTAAGAAATCATCAGAAAATTGATGGCCCAAATCATAATAATACCTGATACTTAACTGCAATTGTATCTAACAAAAGGTAAAAATAACCTCTTCTTTTTTTCAAGTGTGTATCCTGACAGAGGTAGAAGAATAATGAATAGTATATCCCAAGCATATCCTACGTGAGCAGAGGTTTGAGAAAGTTGATTGGAGAAATTATTAGGAGTTACCTCCTCTTGCTTCTTATCTGTAGATATCGCATCCGCATGATCACATACATCCCATCCTAAACTTGATTACGAGAAACTCTAAAATATCTAAAAAATGAAAAGCAAAAATATATGATTCTGGATTGATGGAGTTGGGCTTCGTCCATAGCCCAATCAACAATCCATATCTCTCATAAACATAAGCGAGGTTCGGTAAATAGATCTAATACTATTTGGATTAAGATTCAAAGTAAGGTATTTTTTAAAACGGATTTAGGTATCTAAATCTTTTAGGTTTGCTTCCTATAAATATTTATGATTATCTTTTGATTAAGGCATTCTATTCTTCTTGTCTTTTACTGACTTAAATATTGAAAGATTTTTTGGGTTAAATCTTTGCCTTGTGATTATCTCTCAAGAGTGCGTGGATTGACGTGCTGCTCAAGTAAGGTTCGAACTCCAACATGGATCAGCTAAGACTAGTAGATATAAAAAAAGAATAGAAATTCCAACAGAAAAAAAATTCCAATAGAAATCATAGCTATTGAAATAGGAAACAGATGCTAGAAACGGGTGCAAGGAAATTACCTAGACTCTTGCTATCCTTTTTGAAAACAACTACAGAAGATGCATCTTAAAGAATTAGCATTAGAAAAGCCATCGATATTGATTTCCCTTCTCCTTTAACAGAACCCTTCATTGGAATAAAGGATTACAAGAATTGCCACAATAAATAATATCATAACAACAATCAAAATATTCTGCTAAAAGAATACCAAACGATATGCAGAATTCCCTTTGGCATAACAAAGGATTTACCCTGACTTTCGAGTTTTGCTTGGTAAACTGTTTCAGCAGCTATCGTAAAAGAAGTAAAAAAAAAGAAAAGAAAAAAGAAGTCATGAGACCCAACAAGCCCAGACCAGAGCAAGCATATTTTAGAAGATATCAGGGACATAGGAAAGGATTTTTGGCTGTCAAAATCTTCTCGTAATTGTGAGAATTGGATTACTTCAACGAAGTTTTCTGGTAAGTGAGGAAGAAATCAATATATATTGCCATGAAAATACAACTGTTGTTGAAAACTTGCAGTTTGTGTAAGAGTGCTCGTTATGCTTGAAAATGCCTGTCTCTTAAGCCAAAATGACACTGAATGCTATACTAAGATGAAGTGATGTTATTGAGTTGAGTTGTTTCATCATATGTGTAAATTTTTGAAAGATGTTGCTAATTGTTTAAGTATCTTACTAGTGTTTTAGGTGTATGGAGTTAAAGCATATGTATATTAAATAGTATATGTCTATAATAAGTTTTATAAATTAATCAATAAATGCCTCTTTATTTTAAACAACTTAAATGAAGTAACTTCTGGAGAGGGCATTTATGATTTTGAAAACATGATTAATAATCTCAGTTATTGTAATAAAATGGACGTTAATCACCTACGTGTACCCAGGTGAAAATGATGAATATTCAAAGATCCAAAACTTAAAAGAAATTGCGGCTAGCATCATTGAAAATCCTGTTGAAAATGAAACTGAAAATAATTTAGTTCCTTTAAAATCAATTATATGAAAGGAAGATATTTCAAATTGACAATGGATATAGAGACTTATGCTCTTACACTTCATCCTTCTTACATTTATTCTGTGTGGAATAGAAGTATCATACTCACCCTCTTAAGGCCTTAGCATCCTGGTTAAATGCCCTATCATCCTTATCTCATAACCAAATCAGGGGTGTGAGATTTTAAAGGTGGCTCCACTGCATATAGTGTAGCACTTAATTCCTACACAATCACTAGTAATCAACTCTGATATCATAATGTTACACTCTATACTTGAAGGTTTTGAACCGCGGCTCGTGGACCTACCACTACTCACGGTTAACTATTTCACAACCATCTTTGCTATGTCAAAATAGATATTTTAAGTTGATAATGAATGTCTACATTCATACTCTTATACTTCATCCTTTACACTTATTCCACATAGGATACAAGTGTTACAATAGCCTTTTTTTAAGAATCAGTGGGGAAGGCGACAATAGTGAAAAGGGAAATGCCTGAGAAATAAGAGGTTGAATCAATAGTTATAAGATACTACCCAGGCACAAAATCCAAAATAAGCATCAGTTGAATGGTCTATAGCCCGCAGTTTGGATTTAGGGCTGTTAATAGGTCAGGTCTTATATGGACCCGACCCCGGCCCAACTCGATAAGATCGGGTACAGTATGCCACTTATACCTGTTTATCCGAACCCAGATTCGGACCCGATAATAGGTCAGGTCTAAACGGGTACGGGTACAGTATGCAATATTCCAGACCTGAGACCCGATTAAATTTTTAATAACAAATATTGTATATACTTAATTTTTTTACAATCGTTAGATGTGTTTTAAACTAACGGTCAATAATTTCTTTTATTTTTAAAATTCTTATCAGGTCTACCCGGACTCGAACCAATACCCTATCGTGTAGGATAGAATCTAGCCTATTTAGACCCGTCGAGTAATCAGACCGGGTCCGGTACCCTTTACAGTCAATCTTCCTGTTCCGGACTCGTTTGGACCCGTTGACAGCCTTATTTGGATTCAATGTAATGGCTTATAGTTACTATTGACATAACTTGATGAAATGCATCACTTTTTTCTTCCTGCAAGCATTAGCCTTTGAAAGTCGCCTCCAAAACACAATCATGTTTATGATTCGATAGAGTCTTCTGATCCAAGTTTATAGCAGTTTGATAAGACTTAGAAAAATATACTCCAAGAATATAACTCTCTTCGTTTACAATTGAATATCCATATTTTCTTTTAAAGATGATCATAATCGAACATCTATTTTCTTAAAATAGTTATACATTTTATCTACACTTTCATTAATAATCTTTTTAATTTAAGGAAAGTAAGTTTCACTAATACAAGAGCCCACTACTAATCTCTTTTACTCCCTTTAATTTAAAAGATTCAAGTTTTACTAATGTATAAGTCTTACTATTAACCTCTTTAATTAATAAGAATATCATAATAATGTTTCTATAATCAATTTACTCTAATTAATTTTATACTAAATCAAAATGAATATTTAATTGTGAACCGTGTGGGTAGTATATATGAAACCTTGTCTCAAGTATATTTTTATATTCCTTTCCACTTTATTAGCCCACAGGGCATATTGTTAGTTCTTATCTTCTTGAAGAGCTGATCTTACTATATGGTGTGTGAATAGGTTCTGCCCATTAGCGTGCTTAGCTACTTCTTACCCGCCCACCCCACCCCACCCCACCCCGCCCTCTTTTCCATTCTTTTCTCTTTTCTCTGCCTGTGTTTCTAGAATCTTTATCAATTTTCGGAAAGTAACTTCCATAAGCATACTCAATCTTGTTAAAGAACAAAATTTAATAAATAGAGGCATTATTGTTTAGCAACCTATAGTAATCTTTTTAATTCTTCCTCAATTTAATAGAAGTTTCCCTTATGTTTTCATTTCCATGCTCCATCCTCAACTATGAACTAGCACACTACCAAATGTCCTAGACATAAACATTCCTTCAAATATGTCCTTTAAGGGGCATAACAAAAATATCAAAGATAAGATGTTCGTACATCTCATGAACCAAACAAGTACGTGCTAAATAAGAAATTTAATTTTGAATAGTAAATTTTTTTTCTATGTGAATATTGGATAAGGAAGGCAATGAGTATTGCAACGATCAGTATTAAACCCAAATAAACAATATTTGTCTTTTGTGTTCACTACTAAAAGAAAATTCCTCTACATTTTTTTTAGTTAAAGTCTTCAAAATAATCAATTTCGATATTACTATTATATATAATTTATCACTTAAAAAAATTAGAATGGTTTATTCACAAGTTTTATAATATTTAGCATGGATGGAATTGGAAAAGCGTCCTTTTTCATTTTTTTTCTTTTAAAGTGCATGTTTTAAATGGCTAATTTATCATTAAACTAGTAATATTATAACACAGTCTTCCAAAAGTACTTGCGAAGCATATTTCTTTTTGGTAAAAAAGAAAGGAGAAATTATTTATTTAGAAAAATAAAAATCACGCACACAAACTTTAAATTATTTACTGATAACAAATAATAAAATAATATGCCATCACTTCTTTTTTGTTACATTTTTAATTATTCGTTATAATTTTTGATAAAATTGGATTGTGTTTTTTCTAACTAAACACACAATTAGATTACACTTCTCCTCTCACAAAAAATTCACTTTCATAAAACTCAAAACAAATTCTCTCACATCCAAACACAATCCAAATACACCCGGTCTTTTTAACTATCTTTTTTAATATTAAAGGTTCCTAAATTACTAGTTACATAAGATAATGTGTAGTGAAAAAATAATAGCGTAAACAATTAAAGTAGCGGCAATATGGAACACTATTCTCTCTCAAACATACATCAGTCACCATATTTACCGACAAAATTAAAATAATTAAAGTTGCAGATTAATAATATAATTTCTAAAATTAATTTTAACTTCACTCCTTCTTTTACAATTAATTTATTCTTTATGAAATTCAAGTCAAAACAGAAACTCTTATCAAAATACACTCGACGAATTGCAATCGGACACATTGTCATGGAAGACTCATAAACACTATTCTTTTTAAGTAGTGAGAGTAACGATGGAACCAAAACATACATTATAGTGAGAGACGTTTTTTTCTTTGAATGTATAAATTCGTGTCTTATTAGATATCCCACACTAGTATGACAAACAACAGTACAATGCAATTCCAAAGACGTTTTTCAGAAATCTCTGAAACTCATTTTAGGGTCTTGCTTCATCCTATTACCTCTGCCTCTTCCTCCTCTTCCTCCTCTCCCTCTGCCTCTTCCTCGTCCTATTGAACGCCTGAAGAATGATTTCCCATGCTTCACCTCCACGAGTGAATGGAGCAGTTCATCACACAAAATGCAACCACTATACAAGGTCGCTCCATCCTTCAAAGGAGTGGTTTTCTTGTTGAAATCCACTTCAATGATGGTTGAATCACATTCTACACAGCGATCCTGAGTTGTCGTGATTCGATGTGCGCCTTCAGGTAGGAAAACAAGACAATTGCACATGTTGCAGTAGAGCCTCCATTTAGGTGCACTCAGTGGGTCAAGAACAAGCGTCCCACTGCACTCTGGGCAGGCGCAAACTCCTAATGCAATAAGAGAATGCCGGCAGGTAGGATGTGGACATAGGAAACAAGGCATGCCAGCACCCTTTCCAAGCTTGTTAGGACCCCCAGCTTTAGAGGTGCCATATAATGTGCCAATACCCTCAAAAGGAGGGCAGTTGTAACAGTAAGGACAAAAGGAGAAGGATTTGCCTTCAGGTCCAGGCATAGAGAAGATCAGAAGCTCGAAATTATCCAGAGGGCAAGTAAGCTCCTTATACAGCTGTAGAAGAAAGAGGAGATATGAAACTAGAATCATTTTTAGAAGAATTTAATTGTATGAATTTAAAGAGATGACAGATCACAGAGACAAATTAGTAAGATCAGGAATAAATTTACTGCACAAAAACTAGAATATAATCCATAAAAACGTCTCATATGAAGATCTATCAAACTAACTCTAAAACCTAATTCTATGAACAATTTGAAAATGAATCAAGACTTTTATTTAGTTTAAGCATCCTTAAGACTCCCCAACCAAGTTTCAAGGACCAACTGAAGGTGCACTTGTATGTTTACAGAGTAGTGAGATATACAAAGTATAGATTGAATAAATAAGAAATGAAATTGTCGTGCGCCAATCTACATACTCTCAAGTTCAATCTGCTCCTCCATGGCACATTCCTGAGAAATTTTTCGGAATGAGAAATCATTATTGGGGTTCCAATTAAATATTTTCTAGTTCATCAGACTTCATTTTGTTTTGGGGTAAACAACTCAGTTTGCTCTTGAAATTTACCCTAATTTTGGCTTTTGCTCTTCAACTTTAAAGTGAACGATTTATGACCTTGAACTATGAAAAAGGATCACACCTAGCCCTTCCACCTATTTTTATGGTTAAAAGTCCAACGGTACACATCATATGACTTTCACTTGACTTTTGTAAGGGTACTTTAGTCAATACAATCAACCCATCACGTTTTTCTTCTATTAAATATGCTCTAACTCCCCCCCCCACCCCCCAAAAAAAATCTGGGTTTTGGTGTGGAATTGCAGTCAAATTGATTTTGAAATTGGTTTGAAAAAAAAAAAGGTCTTTCAGAGTTTGATGAAGAGGACTTTTTCAAAGATTTTTGGGTTTTCTTGTTGAAGCTAAAAGCTGCTGCAAGCAGTGAATGGGGAAGCTGATTGATGGAGAAGATGAAAATAAAAAGAAAAAAGAAGAGTAAATTTTTTAAAACTTCAAAAAAATGTGATGATTATATTGACCAAAATATCTTTAAAAAGGCCATATGCAAGTCACATTACATACTCAGTTAGTCATTTAATAGCAAAAGTCAGGAAGGCAAGTTATGGTGATTTTTCATAATTGAAGGTCACAAATCTTCTACCTTGAAGTTGGAGGGCAAAAACCAAAATTGGGGTAAAGTTCAAGAGCAAATTGAGTTGTTAACCCCTTTTTTTGGTACACAGTGGTCTTAGTTAAGATACTTTAATTTCTTATGTTTTACATCCACACCGTGACCAACGAGTAACTATTTACACAGTATGCTGTCGCTGCTCATACTAAATGCTTTACAAATGTGCGTGATGATCTTTGAATAAAAGTCTATGCAATAAATGTGTGATGATCTTTGAATAAAACTCAATGCAATAAATCCGTCTTTCTTCACTGATTTCTCCATCTTTCTTACTTTATCATGCACTGAAAATGTGATGTATAATCATAGACAGCATGGCCAAGGCTAGAAGGAAATCTTTCCCTTAGGTTCATGTTTGTAGTATTTGGTTAAAGCATGCCGAGTATTCAGTGCACAAGATTCTAAAATAATAAGCCGTGGAAACAAAATCATGATTGTGATTTCTACCTTGATTGAACCCTTTTGAGGAACATAATAGACTTCTTCACACGTAGCACAGTAGAGCCGGGATGGCTGCACAGATATGTACTTCATGTAGCGCAAGCATTTCCCACATCTGCTCAGTACGCGCCCAGATTCAGAAAGCGGAGAAAATTGTGCCTCAAACAAAGCATCCATGTTTTCAATCTACAAAAAAAAAAAAAAAATGTGTAAACGTCATGAGCTACCCAGAAGCATGCATTAGCAAGTGGTAAAGAATAGCAACATGCCATATTGCAAAGGAGTGTAAAACATCAATGTAGGCACGTCTAATAAATTTTATCTCATGGACAAGTATCCTCAAACAGGATGAAGCGAAGTCAGCAAACAATTGCATAAATACTTAGCTCAACCACTTGGTTCAAGGAAGTGTGTTCAAAAGAAGGTAGACAATTCAAGAACTTACTTTACAAAGCATGGAAAATTCACTCCCCCCGCCAACACCACCCTTATCGGTATTTAACTTATATAGGGAATATTACTAAGTTTTTTCTCAAAAAATGTTTGGTAGCAATTGATAAGCAGCAACAGTTTTTATGAAAAGGTTAGAAACACAGATTAACTGTTCCTAGAAAGTAAATCCTTAGCTCAAATAATCTGAATTGAGTTAAATCCAGTCCACTATAAAAAAGGCTGGCATTAGGGAGAAAAAAGAAAATGGAAATTGTTAACAGTCTTGCCCTATGTAAAGTCAAAGGCTCAATATCTCATATCAAGCACAAATGTGGATCAACTACAGAAAATTCCACTAGCTTTCTCTTTTTCCTTTCTTTACTCATTCCAAGTGAAGTATGAATTAATTCAAATGAACCTGCAACCTAAGGAAAAAAATATTGCTTTATTCATCTGGCAAACCTTTTCACATAAACCTTTCCGAAGCAGATAAGAGATGACCATTCTGGACGAAACAGACCAGGAGAAGAAACTGAAACTATTCTGTTCATTGTGAATTTATTCAATATCATTAGTAAGATTAGGAGAGGGAGATACATTTATCCAATTATATGTAAGCGGGAAACAGATAAAGAACTTGCTTCCAGTAAATTTTTTGAGAATTATATGCACAAAACTTTCAGAGTTATGATGGATTTAACCCATACACACATGTAGGGGTTAAAAACAAAGTTTCAAACCCATTGAAGAAAAAGAGAAAAATCAACTGTTGTCACCTGGTGTACAAAATAGCTAAATTTCCTCTTGAATTGTTCAAGTACATGTTGCACAACCAAAGCATGATGTGCTTGACCTTTAGCCACAAGCGTGATCTGGTGCTCAATGAAACTACGAATATCAGGTAAACAAAGATCTCGATCTATACACTGATAGCCTCTTATCAGGGTGATACCTAAAGCAGTTGGAACTAATCTCCTTCCGGCCTGTACCTGATTTGATAATTAATTAGAAGAATCAATGGCTCCAGCCTTCAGTAACATGAAGTACGGAGTATTATAACCTATGAATTATTTAGAAACACAAATTGTCTCTTTGCTTTTGCACAACCAGTAAAGACAAACCTGAACATAATTCCGTTCACATATGTTGTTAATATGCACAGGAATGGATGCATCTGTGCCTATTCCATTCTTCTCCATTAATGAGATCAATTCACTTTCGCTCAGGTAATCAGGAGGTGCAGTATTTCTCTAAAAGAAAAAAAAAATTCAGATTATTATGCAAAATCAGATAAATCAAGAAAAAGTAAGGGGATATGAAAAACAATATCCAAAAACCTCTAGCTGGAAGAATACCTCTAAGCTTTAATGTACCTATAGATGTCAATACATAAAAGTATTGTTTCTATGTGAAGTTACAAAAAGGTTAAAAATTTACCCGATGATACATACTAAAACTTCACAAAAAATAATAGCACCTACACTACCTAAAGGGTAAGAGTGAACCATTTTAGCCTACTCTCTAGTCAAAGCTACCAAACCAAGAGCTTCTAGATTAAAGCAAACATGAGATCGTTAATCACTCCTCTGCTTACCTTTAGCGTACAGAAGAGACAAGAGAAAATCATAAATCAAGCGAATATAAACAGAATTATTCAAAATGAACCCAAAATCCTAAATGAAAAGGTTTCAAGTTCTGAGAAAAATCCAGTTTGAAGGCAATAAAGCATTACCTCATCAAGTTCAACTTTTGCAATTGCTATTTTCTCCCCTTCAGTAAATTCGGGAAGATTCTTTTCGCTGACTGCCAACCATGGCATAATGGATGTGAACCCTTTTATTATAACATGATATCCAAGGCAATGAAAGCACTCTCCTCCGCCTTCAAATTCAATTTTTATCCTGAAGCAGGAACGAAAAACGAGAATGGTATGAATACCATTCGAAGTGCAAGTGACGGCACCAATCAGTGGTAAGTGCCCCCGACCAACTTTTGCAATTAACAGAAATTTCATTTTCAATATCATATATGAATACTGTCTCGACCGCAAGGGAAACACCCCCACCAAAAAAAACAAAAAAAGACCCTTATATACACACATACAAAGTAGCTTCATCTTTTTTTCAGTTTCAATTATTCTAATTGAAACAAGCTAAAGTGAAATGCCTGACTAGGGTGGCTATCTTTAAATGAATTAAGCACTGCCATGTCTGTTATCTACCTTACCCTGAAAGGAAGCAGTATATATTTTTTTAACTCAAATAAACTGCATGAATAGATCAACACCTTGTTCAGGATTCACTCAAAACCAAAGATTTAGAAAGCATAAAGAAGCTGCCGCTAATTGGCTAAATTTGTGGTCCAAACAACCAAAAGTCAAAAGCTCACCCGTCCAGGATGTAGATATAATGTTAAGTCTTGTCACTTTATTTGCTCTAAAGCAACACAAAATTAGGACGATGATGGTTTCAATGAAAAAAGAATTGGCATAAACAGATAATTCTGGCATAGATATATAATAAAAGCAACTGGTGCTCTTATAGTATGAAGATCAAGATATGAACTTACCTTCTGAATTTGCAATCAGATGACAAAGTCCCTAAAAAGTATTGACAGACATATTGATATAATCTCCAAGCATCATGCCCTAACATATCTTCAGTCGCTGAACGCATGGGTGTTATTGGAGGATGATCGCCTGCATCAGTTCCTGATCTTGGCTTGAAGTTACCATCAGCTAAAAGCTGTTGAGCATAATCACCCCATATTGGATTATTCTTAAGGGTTTCCAAAGTGCCCCTGTAGTCAAAGGAAGAAGGATATGCGGTGCTCTCTGTTCGTGGGTAGCTAAAGGGAACAAACAGAAACCATAAAAATGACAAGAAAAAGAAACTCATCAGCATCTGCAGGTAAATTGAGTTGAGTCAAAGGTAATTATAGGACTCCAGTTGTCCAATTTGATGCGAGAAGCTAAAATTATACACAGATAACCAAACTCTAATTTCTATCCTGAGTAATATCCTACCTCATAATTTATCAGAAAATGAAGTGAAATATCCTACAAATACATAAATAAATTCATCTAAAAGAAAATTAGAAAAAGAGTATTTACTAAACAATGATCACTTAACTAGAGAAAGTTAGACGTTCTACTCAGTTGAAGTTCTGATGAATACACTTATTAGGACAAACTGACACATAATCACCCTAATACAAGAGCAGATTAGAAAATGAAATACAAGTTTAAACAAAGAAATTATGTTGCTCTAAATATAAATCATTCCACATAAATGATCTAACAGCTGTACAACACACCTCTATATCCATAAAATAGATTAGATTTTTTCTCCGATTGCACTTCACATTAATATGCATGGATATAGGATTAAACTTTATTGATCATCAGATATTCAGACTGGAGTTCGTAGATAATCTGTTATTATTCGTTTGTTAATCTCAAAAAGATTAAAGAATGTGATCAATTGGAAATTTAACACGTTTACATCCTGCTATTTGGGGATAAGAATCCTTCTGTATATACTTTTCGTATGTAGTGTCCATTTATCCTAAGCATTTGCAAGCCTGAAGAAACCAAAACCACAAAAACTGGGTAGGAAAAGTAATTTACCCAAGTCAAACTATTTTTCTTATTATAGCAGTTATGACTTAGAGACAGGTTTCTAAGCAGGACACATAGTTAAAGTCATAAAGATTCTTTAAGCAATCAAACTTCCCACCAGTGTTGTTAAAGGCCCAAGGCGCAAGAAGGCGCAAAAGGGGTCTAGAGCCTTAAGGTGCAAGGCGCAAAATGGCCCAAAGCACCCATTTAATATAAAAAGTTTATAAACATTATATATATTCCTGGCATGTGAATTTTAAAAAACGTAATAATAGATAATCATAAATAGCATAGTTAAATGAAACAACCAAAGACTCTAATGCCTAATTATCATAATCAGCTGAATTCCCAAGAGAAATGTCTTCAACTTGATCCTCCTTTTCTAAAAGAGTGTCCTCTTCTTCTTCCTCATCTTCATCGTACTTATCAAACCTAGGAACACTTGGGAGATGATGACCTTAAAGTAGAATGTGAAGGTTGAAAAAGAGAAGCACTAGCATCTTTTGACCTAGATGAGTAGTTTGGTTCACTTACTTCAGCTGCCCTAGAAACCTCAGACCAAGGAAAATCTAAATCTTCAAACACCCGATCATCATTTTCAGTTTCCTTTTTTCGGGTAAAATGGGTGTCTTTCGGTTTCCTTTTTTTAAACAGATAGATTGATTTTTATACTAGTTGCACTTAGTTATTAGGAAAATGCACAACCGTGAATAGACTCCCCTTCTTTCCCCACATATCTTCTTACACTCTGTGTTTTTGAGTTTGTGAAGAACATACACCAGACAGCTAAAAGGAACAATCCCTAAAGGGAATTACAATTCGCCACCAGTCAAGCAACGAAACCAACATTAATCAGAAAAGATGTTAGCTGAACTATCAGAAAGGCAGGACCAAAACTCTAACAGTAACTTGCTGCTTGAATACAAGAAAAGCAAAAACCTGATAAAACCTTGAGTGTACAAACGCTCAGCTAACTGCATGGCCAACTGAGGCCCATAGCCTAATGCGCTTGAAGCGACCTGAAGTAGAAAAAATATCATTCATTTTCCATGGACCAACACCTTAAGGAAACAGGATTTATGTAGCAGGTCAAATAAACAATTAAGTACAACAGTTAAAACTCATTGAACTGGGATCCCTACTTTGGAAATAGCCTTCATTATTCATTTTGAGAAGGTAGACGAAATTGGTTTAATTTTGAAATAGAAAGAGTAACCTTTATGGTTTGCAAGGTCCCTTGATATCCCAAAAGTAGATACAGGAACATTTATGCAAAACAGTGGCACCAAACAGTCTCCTTACTCAGGTTCTCCTTGCTACGAGGGGAATAAAATTTGTTGAAGAGGAGTGAGTGGATATATTGATAAAATTGCAAGCATCAATTTTAGCATGGCTGAAGTTTCATCAGGATCTTCTTGTCGAGTTTTGTTTTTCTAGGACTAATATCTGATTACAACTGGGACCTAATACATTAAAGATTCGGGAGCTCCTTTTTTTGCGACTTTCCTTGTTTCCTCATCCATCAAGAAGGATTCTCCAGCTTTGAAGTAATTCCATTAAATATAACTAGAAACATTACCTTCATAGAATGTCAATTTTGGCTAATCAAAGTTCATTATAAAATCTTTTCTTATTCAGTCTCCTAGTCTTCTCCCGTCTACCTACTTCTACCCATTCTTGCTATTTATCCTTATATAACTGTATCAATTTGACCAGATAGATGAAAACATACTCATGGGTGATTTGGTCTGAAGAACAATTGCAGAAAATAGTACAAAAAGAAAGAGGAAGTACAACCCTGTTTGCTCACCTTCAGAAGGTTCACTGTATTAAGACCAGAAGGACGAGCTTTGTACTCATCTTTTTCTGATATGCTTGTAACTCTGACAACTCCATCCTCCATTACCAGGTTCCGAAAAATTACAGCAACCTGCAGGCATAAAAGAGATAAAAGCATGAAGATGCATACAGAGACCAGGATTACAACTTGCAAATAGTTAGACTTACATCTAAGTCAAATAACCTGTTCCGCTCCCACTCTAATTTAAATTCATAACCTCTGTGTATTATGTGAGGATGCAAAACCCAGTACTTCTCTGGTTTAAAAGAAGTAATTTGCAGGTAACGCTGCACACAAAATCCAAGGGTAGGGGTTTGGCAGGGTCCATAGCTGAAATAGGCAATTAACAGCTTTATCAGTTTTGGTATACAGATAAACACAGAGGTAGTACTTCACCAGAAAGCACTAAGCCCCAGCAATATTGTTGTCACTCATGATCATACCAATTTGCAATTGTTTTAGTAAATATTTATATTTGTTTCAGAAAAAAAACTATAATTTCGGAATGTGGTAACAAGCCAAAACTTAAAATGAAGGATTCAATTCTATGAAATAAAATGCCAAAAAAGAAAAGAAAAGAAAAGGTTTCTGCATAAGACATCATAAAGATACAATTCTTAAAAGGTCTGCTCCACTCTCCTTAAAATCAGTTGTTGCAATTTTTCTGTTTGAAGCTCATGATGATTTCACATCAGGAAATTTCTTCTAGTTTTAGCTTCAAAAGAATTTGGAAAAGCAAAAGTTTTTTTCCCAGAGTATTTAGGAGATGGTGTTTTAAAAGTGCTTCGCCTATGGATGCTTACATAATAAATATGCCACTTCAAGTTTTCCAGACCAGTTTCTTTCATATCCCTTTATATTATCAGCACCAAGAATCAGAAGCACAAAAGAGAATTGTTACAAAATCCAGTAAAACAGTATACAATATTTAGGCTGTATTCGGCTGGTTTTCAAAAGTGTGATTTCTTTCCGGGGATGGAAAAGGCACGTCCCTTTTTTTGGGCTGAGGAAGAGAATTCGCTCAAGAGAATGCATTTGGGTTGAAATTCCAGGATAGAAAAACAAGGGGCCAGTTAAAGCATCTGATGGCAGCACATGTTGGCTCCTCAGCCAACTCCAATGACGTGTCGTGGTGAGCCAACTTTTAAAGGAAAATAAAATTTGAACGGTAATGATAAACACAAGGTTCAAAGTGGGGTCAATGCATGCCCATGGGCAAATGCTACCAAAGGATTCTATTTTAACATTGCGAACTGACAGGCACCTTGGGAAATGAATATTCCATTTTTGAAAACTGACCTTTCTAAACACTTTCTCATTCTAAGCATGAAACCACACACTTTCGAAAACCAGCCCAAATACAGCCTTAGATTAATTAAATAGAACAGTGTGATTCAAGAACAGAGTTAGACAATGCAACAGTTATAAACAATTGACAAATAGGAAGCAAGACACTAGCGCAATTAGGCATTCCATCATGAAGTGGCTGCCTAAGATTCAAAAGACATAGAAAACTTACGAGATAACTCTAGAATCAAGATTGCCATACTTTCCATTGAAATAACTTGTTTGGAACCGCGTAAATGCAACTCCAACTTTCAAGTCAATCTCCTGACGGGCATCTACGGCCAATGCTTCATCCCTATTTGGTTCAACAAGGTTTCTCATTGCTTTAAGGATATCTTTCTCAGTAACAGAAGAAAATCGAGCCCGATGAACCCTTCTGCCATCATTTGCATGAAATCCAGTGCACTCAATGACTGAAAAGATAAATATAAACAGGAATTATAACACATATAAGTTAGAGATGTTTCTGCAGGAATATGAGCACCAGATATGAGCCAATAGTAAAAACCTGCAATTAGAAAAAAGCAGTTGCACTCTTGATGATATAAACTAATCACCTAAAGTAAGCAGCAATACTCATTCAGAGTATTTTTCATACTTTTATACTAGAAGACACTAACTAAACAAAGTTTGTCTGTGGCTGTTCCTATAGAATTTTGATAACCAAAATATGACCAAAATGCTTGTGCATTTGATATTGTTTTACAGCCATAATCTCTAAGGAATAAGAAATGTGCAGGAAGGAAGCTAGATGTTTTTCTTTGCAAATCACAGGTTCGGCTGGGAATGAGGGTTATATTTCCTGGGATCCACATCTATCTCAAAATCTATCAAATAGGGAATTGCAATCAATCCTTTCTTGAACCTTTTATCCTCCTTCCAACCAACCTCAAGAGTAGATTCTAGATTATGTCTGGTCAATGAATCAGGAATCTATCCAAAAGTTAATTCCCTATTTATACTTATCTTTAGACAATAAAGATTTTTTTCTCGAATTTGTGCACAGCTTGGTCTATGAAGCATATGCCTCATAGAACTGCTTCTCATGTTCCCCTGAATAAAATTGCAAAAGAATTCAAGGCTCCTCAGACATGCATATATAACTTCTTGCAACAGTGTAGTCAAAAAGATAACCTTCAAAACATATGTTTTCTCCCTCCCGATCACAATCCAACCATAATACCAAGTGTCCGCAACCACGAGCTTCTTGGCTTAAGTGCCTACAGACATGAGCCTTTCTTCAGAAGATTAGTTGACAATCATATACTGGAATATCAGGTGATAGTGATAGAGAACACATAGTTTAAGAGAGCAGGAAAGATTCTACAATGACCTTAACATACAAAGATAAGCAAAGATGGCAGGCTTCAACATCTGATTTGGAATAGTAAATAAAACTCACTTTTTTTCTACTATGGATCCCAGTTTTTCTCTCACAAAAGTCATCTTACCCTTTAAAATTGAATATTTTTCAAGTTGAGTTTCAATCCAAACATACCATTAGAGACTAAATTACACAAGAGACTGCAAAGCAAATTGAATACAATTATGCTGCTTGAAAGGAGGCAAAACATGTAGGTAAAGTTTTGCTCAGCAACTAGATAACCAGCAGGATACATGTGCTACCAATACAACAGACATGTAAAAGGGTTTTCAGTAGTTCTATCAATAGAACTTCCAAAATGATAGAATAATATATCACAAATGAGGCATCAGCAAGAAGCAACTAATAATAGAGAAAGATCATATATTTTGTATGCGATAGTATACTTTGTCCAAAGAATCACCAGAAAATAGGACCACCAATTTAGTTTCTTTAAATCAAAAGACACATCTGAATTATGCATCTGGGAACTTTGCTCTATAAAAATAGAATGCATCAATTAATTTGTTCATTTGATGCCATCTTCAAAGTAACAAAAAACTAATACATAGCTCTAGTAAGTACTGCACTAATGGCTAGAAATTAAACAAAGACAATAATAGAAAAGATGAGGACAAAATTAAACTTTTGCACCTTGAATCTTCAAAATTTCTGACAGTGCACCAAAGAATCAATAACCTTATTTACCAAAAAGTTTATATGAAATATGTAAATTACTAAAGCGAGTAATTGGAAAAAATAGTCCCCTAACTATTTCTTTTGCCCTAAGCATGTCCCTTTACTTTGATTTTTCTAATTTTAGTCCCAAATCTATTTTTTAAAACAGTCGTCGCTGCTAGTCCCATGGTGGAGTTAGGCTCAAGTTCACATGTGTCGCGCACATGAATTCATATAAGGGCAAATTTGTCAAATCATACCAACTTCCATAAAAAAATCTGCACATGAGCACCACATGCAGTCCATAATCCTAATTCAGCCTCAAATTCAATCGTGAATCATCCCGATTTGGTAGTTCTATAAAAAATGCGTGCAGTCTTCATCTGAAACTATTTTCAAGGGTCCGAAACTATTTTCAAGGGTGTTGGGCAAGATGTGACGAATTTGCCCTTCAAAACGAACTCATATGCACCACACATGTTAATTTTAATTGAACTCTGCCATGAGACTAGCAGCAAAGGCTGTTTTCTTTTAGAAAAATAGATGTGGGAATAAAGTTGCAAAAATTTAAAGTTAAGGGACATGCTTAAGACAAAAAGAAATAACTAGGGGACTATTTTTGCGAATTACTATTACTGAAACACAAATCAAAAATAAAACTGATATCCACGAAAATTAGATCAAAGATTCACCTTTGGATTGGATTCTGCCTTAATGATAGGTGCTTCAAAAAGATCCAGAGGATCTATGGTTGCCCAATCTTGATAAGCACCAGGGAAATCTACACTAGATTTTCACAAACACATTATGTTCAGTTCCAACACAAGAATTAATAAGGGAAAGGTACTTGCAATTGAGAAAACCATAAAAACTCAGGGCATAGGTTTTGTAAACACATCAGGTTCAACTTCAGTATGGTGAAAAGATTATTCAATTGAAGAATGTTTAAAAACTGAGAGCCCCAGAGTGTGCAAGGGAACCTAGGGGTGAAGGAGCGGTGACCAAAGAAATTACAAGCTGATGTTACCGACAGAATGGAAGTTTACCCCAAAGCTTGTTTATTTAAATAAACAAGAATAAACACATAGATCAAGATTCCAAAAGATTAGAAGCAATTGCACATTGAGAAATTGTAACTGAAAACAGTTGTCAAGTAAATTGCTTCAGTATGACAAATACTAAATGATATCTGAGCAAGAAATACAATAATAAGAGAGAAAAGGGAACCTGAAAACATGACCAATAACTGATGTTACTTTAAATTGGGCATGAGATCCCAGAAATGTCCCTTCAAATTCATGAACCTCTGTAGTCCCTCTCCGCGTTGACATCTGCACCAAATACCCCCAAGAGAACTTCAAGTTCTATTTACAAATTATAGACAGATACACACAAAAAATATTAGGAGTCAAAGCTTCAAGAACTGCAACTGAGAATCAGTACAATCAAAGATATATAGAATCATTGTCAAGAAATACATGCATTCATATGGAACCTTCAAGTGAATAGCACCAGAAAATTGATCCAACTACCTCCCTCCCTAAACCCGAAAAAATTGGAAAACAACATATTCACAATAAAAGTAACCTCTGGTTCCTCCAACTCTTACTGTGCTTGCTTCATCCACTCTGGCGAAACAGTTTAGCCACATATCATGCACAGATCTATACAACCCTAGTTTTACACGCGGCAATTTCCATAGGCGAAAATTTTCAAATATCAAGACCAAACCAAAGAAATACAGTAAGGTATCCATTAGTTCAGTTCTTTTCTGACTGTTGTAAACAAAAAGAGCATGCTTTTGTTCGATTTAGTTGCACAGGAAGACATAATAATGCAAACTAGTAACTATTCTTGAAACAAACAAATTTAACATATAACTGCCACTGGGAGCTACAAAATTACCCAATATATCCACAGAATTAACAAATGTAGTAAGCAGAAAGTAAATCAGAGGAAAGAAGTAAAAATAAAAAGTAAATTTCTGCAAACTTAATTAGCAAAACCTGAACCTGGCCACCGGAGAGCACTGTGGCGATTGAGAGAGCGATGCTTGGCTTTTCTGCCACCTAAAAATCATAAGCATTAAACGGGAAAAAAAAATCAAAACTATGCAATTCTTATACACAGAACAGTAGAAGAATCATCAATAGCGAATAAAGAAAATATGAATAAAATTTTCTCGTCTTTTTCCTTACCATAAGAACTTTGGGCGCCATTTGCAGTGAAACTGAGCACAATATTGTATGAAATTTCCCTCTTAAGATGTTTTCTCAAAGCGAATGGAACCGGTGTAAGAAACAAGTCCCTCCAACCCGACCCGATTACTAAATTGAAAATCCCCTAGCCATAGAATCTAACTGAGTCGCCGTTTGGACGGATTGAAGAAGCTATAAAGTTTTTCTATTTTATGTTTTTTTGATGACGACATGGACGGATCAGCCCAATTATTTTTTTTATTGTATGGAAACAAAAACCTTCAAACCCATGGACTATTACAGCTTTTGGGCCTTCAGTGAAAAGCGCAAAACTTGGGCTTCTTTGAGATTTGAACCAAACTTTTTTTTTGTTTCCCGCGGACGGTATTTTTCTATTGTAGACTAATCCGGATCAGGGTCTTGTCAGACTCTACAGCTGTGAAGTATTTCGAAAAGAACTCCTGGCCCCAAGTCCTTAAATAGTGCTCACAAATGCCCTATAAGTATTCCAAAAAAAGAGTCGAATATGTAACTACTTGTAGCATTAGTAACGCACTTCCCAACTGCCACAGGCTACAGGTTATTTGAATCAAACTTTAACCCCATGGGATGGAGTTCTCCTTCGGACCAAAATAACAAAAGGCTATTAGTTGGTCCTTCCTACCAGTGGGGTTGACGGTTGAGCGCAACATAACAGGTGCAACTACTGATCCCATTGATTAGCCCAATTTTCAGGAAAAAAAACTCCAGTAAAAAGAAATATATATCTTAATAAAAAATTTTTATTTATCAAAAATGAAAAAAGAACTCTTCAATGGAAATTTGGGCTTTGAAAATTTTTTTTTACTGTTTTTAGAAAGAAACCGGGAGTTTGCCTAGAAGACAGATTTTTGTTGGAGTAAAGGGAGCCTTTTAATTTCACTTTTTTTATTGTAGGTACCGCTTATCTTTATTTTGCTTTTGATTGAAACTTTTGCACTTTCTCTCTTTATTCTATTAGCAGCTATTTTTATCTTTATTAAGTAATATCTACTTGAATAGTAAAAACAATTAGGATTTATTTAGATCGTGTTTGGCCTAACCAAATACACAATTGAATCTTTTTTCTCTATACATAAAAAATTTACTTTTACAGAATCTAAGACAAACTCTACCAACTTAATACAATCTAAATATACTATATATTTGTAGTCTCTTCTACTCATACGTGAGAGGAGTAATCTAAAAAAACATGCTTAAAAACATAATAGGCCGGTAATTTTTTTCGTAAAATAAATAGATGCATCAAACATACACATTAAACATTAGATAAGGTGAATAATGTGACCAAGTAAACTTAGAGAGTTATTATCTAAATGATACTGTCTCACAGTCGTTTTCCAAGTTTATTAAAAACTCAATTTTGTTCTTTTAACTTAAAAATCATTCGAAGAATAATTTTACTGATTTGTGTATTTTTATAAAGTAGTATAATGACTATGTATTTGTTCCGAACAATAGATGTTCTTTATCTTTTTTTTCTCTGAATAATAACAATTTTATAAAATAGTATAATGACTATGTATTTGTTCCGAACAATAGAAGTTCTTTATCTTTTTTTCTCTGAATAATAACAAAAGTTCTCTTTATAATAGAATTTACAATTTTTTAAATACTTTTATACAAAACAACTATTTAGGAACAATGGCTTCCATCACCATAAGTAATTAAGGCACTAATCATCTAAATAGTTATTAACGTAAATATTTGATTCACAATTTTTCACATTAATTGGTTCAAAGATCTATACTATACCTAAAAGGTCAAAATAGAACGGAAACTCGATTGTACTCCACAAACTTGCAATAAGTGACATCACGCATTAGCTTGAAATTCATATTCAAAACTTTTTTTTTTCCCTTTTTTATCTGGTGAGGTGAATTTTATAATATAAGTGTGACTTAAGGGTTATTTTAGCAATTAAAAATTGTCACCCCGCAAAGCGTGAAAGCGGGAAGACTGCCGATTATATATTCTTCTACGGTACTAGAAATAAATGAATTGACAAGTTCGTCTAAGAAGGGAATATTCCCATTGCATGGAAGTCTTTTTTAACGCATATATTTTATTTATATTTTTTATATTTAGAGTGAGATTGATTTTTTTAACTATATTACAAATCGTGAAAATAAATTATTTATAAGAAAAAAATAATTTTAAAATAAATTTAAATTAAAAAACAATCAAAGTAGCTACACAATCCATGTCTTTCTCTACTTTTACTTCGTCCAAAACCTATGCAATAGAAAATTCTCTACATTGGTTAAAAGAAGAAAATTTTCTACCTTAAATTTTCGAAAGGAAATTTTGTCAAATGGTTGATTCTTGCTTTGAAATGTGATATCGTTATATTTTTTTACTGGGAAGAAGAATAATTTTCATTAAATGATTTTCTTTCTGCTATGCAATACTTGCAGTTGATTATTGTTGAATTGCTAATTTATGATTGAGTATTTAACTTATGATAATTAAGGTACAATATATATGTTATTCCAGACAAACAAAGGAATATGGATAGATTTCAATCTGGTTACATGTCGATGAAGAGTTTTTTTAATATGTGCTGAATGGATCATCAATCGTTAGATCATTAATTTTTTATCCAATAGTTAAAAATTCACATATAGTAAATAATTATTCATTATATCGTGAATAATTATTCAATTATATAGTGAATTATTTTTCACCATGTGTTATTTCTTAATCGTTGAATTAACAAAAATAACTATTCGACGGTTGAGAGTTCTTTAAACATGTGCTAAAAAAATACTATTATTTTTCACTACGTGTTATTTCTTAATCGTTGAATTAATAAAAATATCTATTCGACGGCTGAAAGTTCATTCAACACGTGTTAAAAAAATACTATTAGCATCATAACAAACCGAATAGATTTGGGAAACAATAAATTGCAAAAGAACCACTCATTGGATGGTGGAAAGGATTAATCATATTGAGAATGAATTTACTTTTAAAAAAAGAAAAAAAAGAAGAAAAGGGACTTTTGTGCTCCATTACGTGTATTTATCATTTCAAAAATGAATAGAGTGACGTTGTGAGACAGTTTATTATACTACTCATATGTTTTGATACTTCAATTGTCTTAATAAGTTTCTTTTATTCTTTCATAAAAAAGGAAAAATATAGTACTATAATGAAAATTTTAATCCAAATCTTTTGCATCTGTTTTTTTTAAATTTTTTCTGTATTCCTTCATCAGACAAAATCTATATAATGCTGCAATTGACCTTGTGATAAGTCAAATAACATATTGCTAACTTTAAAAGGAAAAAAAAAAACTAGAAAGGAAGCGGATGGACAAGGAGGGGAAGGAAGAAAGGTAGCAGGAGGGGGAAAAGGAGGCCAGTAATGAGAAGTTTTATTATGTTTTACTGAGTAATTTGTAAACGTCACACAAGTTTACAAATATGCCAATAAAAAATATATATATTGATAAAAAAATCACATTATTAAAAAAATTAACTATCTCATGTGATTTTTTATCTGTATATTTTATTTTTATTAGTATATATATAACTTATGTGATGCTTATAAGTTACTCAGTGACCATAATAAAATTACTCGCCAGTAATACTCCTACCCTATAATAGTTATTTTTACCTATTATTTGTATAATTTGCATAATTAGTATGACTTAACTTGTAATCTTAACTATTCAAAAAATGCAAATGTAACTCTTTAAAAAATAAAACTAGCTTTTTTTATCCATAAAAGGAGATTTTATTAAGGTATTTTTAAAAAATAAAACTAGGCTAACCCATGTTTAACAAGTAAATAGGTGGGTATATTTCCTTAACTTATTACATAAATTACGCCAATCAATGCAATGTATAAGTAGTACATAAGCAAGTATTGTCCTGATTCAAAATATAAGATTTTTTTGTCACTTTATATATATATATATATATATATATATATATATATATATATATATATATATATATATATATATATATATATATATATATATATATATATATATATATATATATATATATATATATATATATTTATATATAAAGAAAAAAGAAAATAATCGATATTTGCCATGTTGTATCCTTAATTGGTTGCATTAATATGATAAAAAAATAAAAGAATTATATTTATGATAAAAATAATTTTAAAAAATACTTTAAAATTCACAAAATATAAATATTTTGAAAAGGGAGAAAATGTTAAAAAGCTCTATATTTTGAAACGATTGGATTACATTTTAAGTAAAATTTTAACTTATCCAACAATGTGACCACAAAGAAATTCACCTCAAATTGATTTACCTGGCATACAATCCCAAGAACATCACATTAAAATTTAAAACCTTGCAGACTCTTCATTAGAGTGGTTATAAATCATGATTAAACATACTAGGTGTATTTAAATTGATTCTGTTGCAGAATTCAATATAAATTGTTTATGATAAGTTTCACTATCTCTCTTACGAATAATTTATTCTTATGAAATTCAATATAGAAAATCTCAAACTTAAATTTTATCCAATCTCAATCTAAAAGTTTCAAATGATATCTTTCTTACCAAGTAAACTTGAATTAAAATTACCAAAAATCCTTTTTCTTTTTCAGCCTACATTAAAGAAATCTCGTCAATTAATTCATACAATTTCAAGCTCAAAACAGACGCAAATAATGGAGTCTTTTTTAAATATTCATCCATCTTTTCTTAGAAAATGGATCTTACAATAAAAAATCATAAATTTCTGACAAAATTGTCCCTAAAACAAAAAATTTAATCCCATTAAGAGATTCCAAATTAACCTTAATCATTAACCTTCTGCAATGCATTATTCTATCCAGGCTTTCATTGGAAGAAACTTCCTCGTTGTTTTGTGAAAATCCCAAATTTAAAATCAAAAGCAATATGTTAAAAGAATTGCAATTGTCAGATTACCAACTTTGGAATTTCCTTAAACAATGTTTTAGCTCGATCTTTGTGCCTTTTGACCTATCAGAACACTACATCTGTCCCCCGAAACTACATTTATAAGGTCAAATGACAGGGCTTTGCCTAAGTTTGTGTGTTCCAATGATTGATCATCACGTTAGCTCTGCAGAATTTGTAGTATTTATTGAACCCTTCCTCGTCTTTCTTTCTTTCTTTCTTTCTTTCTTTGTTTTTCTTTTCCCATCCCCTTTGTGGGAAAGATGTAAAGCTCTCATTGCCGACATTGAGGCATCTTTGAAGTTTAAAAATGAAGTGAAATAAATTTACGTCCACATTAAAGGGTTTCCTCTCATCTAATAGGGCAAGTTAAACATTATCAGGGATTGTACACACAAAACATATATATATATATATATATATATATATATATATATAATTTTTACCTTCAGCAAACTCTCTCTCCCCCCCTCAACGTCTTGCCCACATTTGTCTAGATAGAAACTCAACATAAAAACTCTTTCATTCTTTTCACTTGATAGAAATCTCATTTTTCTCACATAAAACTCTAATATATATATATATATATATATATATATATATATATATATATATATATATCCTACCAAAAAAATTTTTAAAAAAACTACTTTTTTCATCTTCAATTGCAATCCACATACTACTACTATACGCGATCTATTAGTGTTTGGCCCCCCCAATTTTAAGAGAAGTATAATGTACAAATACACGTGAAGGGTGATATTTAATTCATGAGAGGAGCGGGACGTACGAAAGAAATGGTGGTCGGTGGCAGAGGAAGGCTAGCTGGCCAGCAAAGAAAGAGATTGGAGTAGAGGTTTAGGGTTGGTGGATCTTGACTGCGTTTTAGATATTCTCTTCTCTTCTGGACTCATGCATGCATGCATGATTTTTCTTCAACTGCTACATGTTAATTAATTCTTATACTGAATGGTTTCTGTGTTACATACCTGGTAATGGCTGTTTCTGTCTTTCCCTTTTCCTTTTTTTTTTCTGTCCTTCTCATTTTGTCTCAATTTTGGACTTTTAAGCTTCACTGGCAATCACCGGCACCGGCACTTTAAAGACGAATGCGGGTGCGACTTGGTCGTCGCAAGGGGTTCGATAGGAGATTTACTTGGAGATCATATTGAAGATGTTCTTCTAGCAATTAATGACAAATTAAAACTCATTTCTCATTCTCCTTCATCCGATCAGCTGAAATGATATAGCTTCACTTGAAGATAATTGGCTGGCACTTAAATTTGGCTACAACAGATTTGAACTTGAGTGTACGGGTGGGATGGCATCAAGTTTAGGTTCGATATTTTCTGTCTTGAATTTTGTAAAATTAATTTTTTATGAGAAAATGAGTGAGACTTAAAATAAAAAAATTTACATTGAATTCTACAATGGAAACCAATCCAAATAACTGTAAGGTGGTCACTGATAGTATTAAGTCTAAAAATGGTTATTTATCTGCATTTGGTCATATTAATCAATTCATTTGATATGTGTTAGTTTAATATTGGTATTCACTTCACTAGAAGGTCAAGTAAGTTGTTGGCATATATCATGACTAAATGTATTTTATCAACTCACCCCGTTTTGGTATAAATAAAAGAGAGTTCCATATATAATTGTTTTTACTGTTACAGTGGACATTACCTAGTACAAATATTATCTTTTCCTTTCCAAAAAAGGAAAAAAAACTACCCTTTGTTTTTTTAAAACAAAAAATACCCTTTGTTGTTCCTAGAAACAGTATTTTTTTTTTTTGGTTCTTGATCAAGAAATTTTCCTACTTTTGAGTTTCATATAAGACTAACCAATCTTTTGACACCTTTAAAAGTAGGTTTTGGTTCCCCTCCCCCAAAGTTTTTCCTAGTTTCCTAATTAAACTTAAAAATAGCCAAAAGAATTTAAGAGTTGGTAATTTTTTAAAAATATTTATACTACTTATTTAATTTTCTTTCTTTAGTTTAGATATTATATTTTCTTTGTTCTTAATTTTTGATTTTGAGCTCCATTTTGAAACTCCTTGATCATGGCCTTGGTTGACCTTAGTGTCTCGGTTGATACCTCTTAATTTTGGTTTGGCGCTATGTTATGAATCACTTAGTTTTGATTTAAATTAGTCTCACTCTTATGAGGGGATGGTTCGTAAAGCAAAATAATAAAAATTAAAAAGAAATATGAATCAAACAATTAATTATTAAGGCCCCTCTCAAAAAAAAAAAAAAGAAGAAAAAGAAGAAAAAGAGAATCAATCAAGACCTTTTGAGAAAAGGAAGAAACATCCTTCCCTTCCCTTCCCTAATATAGATATTCAGTTCCTCATCTCTTACGGTATGTTTGGAACGCTTGAATGGAATGACTTTTCCAACTTCTTTTTCCATTTCAGTGTTTGGTAAGTAAAATTGAAGTAGGAATGGGTTTTTCCACGGAAAGTCCATTCTAAGAAAAAGTATGAAAGACCTTTTCACACTAAATCCTAAAGAAATGTCTTTCCAAGAGGAGTAGGAAACTTAGAAAGAATCCTTGTGACTAATATACCACTGATAACGTTCAACGATAAGAAACTCAACTTAATCATAAACTTCATCAGTAGATGAATAATTTTTAACCAAGGTGCAGGCTCTAATTCAGAAAAATAATTTCTAAGTAAGGTATGAAATTTATTTTTCCTTTTTTGTTTACTCTTTGTTTATATTTTTATAGTATTTTATGCCTTGATTAGATGTTTTTATTATATGGATCGACTTTGAATATTTTAGAGATGACATATATTTAATACCATATTGATACCATATTACTAATAGGGCATTTCAGTCATATGTTATAAAAATTTATTGTATTCCTACACTGAATGATATTTTTATTAATCACAGATAAGGAATCACTATTCTATTCTAACTTTTCCTTTCAAACAATGGAATAGAAAAATGATTCTACACTTATTCTGAATGAAAAAGAATTTTAGGTAGAAAGCCATTTTATTCTAGTATACCCAACACACAGTTAAGATTAAAGTGTAAGAAGTTGGTCTTGATTAAAAGACCTTAATGTGGCCCACATATTATAAGTAGTTATCATATTTTTCTCCTATCTAAGTAAATCAGGTAAATATTAATAAATACATGATTGGTTATGATTTTGGAATATAATCCGGATGTTTCCTTGATGGAAGGAAACTCTAATTGGTATCCATCATATAAGGGTCCCTAGCCTAGCCTATATAAAGCCTGTGTAACACCATCAGTTTAAGGGGGTTTTTTAACGTTGATAGGCATAGGCTAGAAGACTCCCATACAAAACAACACAGAAACGGAGGAATCAAGGCGGGACAAATCAAGGTATTATCTTTACGCAATTACTTGAACAATATTGGTTAAAGGTACGCATTTTAATTTTTTCCGCTGTGAGACATATTTTGGTTAATGTCTATATTAAATTTCTTTCATGTGGTATCAGAGCCTTCTTTAGCCATATTGTTTGGTATATATATTTTTATATATAGAAGTTGCAAAAACCTTGAGCTTTTGTCTTTTTTGCGTTTTTACTTATTTTGCTATGAATTTATCAAATCCAAAATTAGTTTATTTTGGTTTTGTATGGAGTTATAAAAGGCTTTTGTTTTGCCTTATTTTATTCGGTTTTCGTGAAGTCTGCCACGAAGGCAATGCTTTTTGCAGATCAATTGGGAATTTTGATTTCAAATATGCAGAAGCTAATGAATTGAAAAAGTTACGGTTTTTCCCTTGACTTGACAGTATGTACTTTCGAATTCAATAGTGGGGAAGATTGATGTAATGTCAATTTTGTTCTTGTCTATTTTTTTCCCACATAGAGGAATGTTTCATATACTGCTAACTTTGCACTCAAATCTATTGCATTGAGAATTTGCATGTTGATAAAATATGATCTTTATCAATATGGATGGCTTCAATTTTTATAAATTTATGGTAAGGATATTTTATTCCTTCCATTAAAGCCTTAAACTTTTAGGGCATCAAGATATTTTTTTTTAAATAGTGCCTCTATAAAGTCTCTTTGAACTTGGGACGTTGATTTATTTTATTTTTAATTCAATGACATTTTTTCATTATATTTTTTGGATTCTATTTTTAAAAAAAAATGTCATGGAATTATATATGGTATGATGATTAAATCTCATGTCCCTATGTATTTTTGTGTAAATCAACATTCAGTTAAGTTGATTTTTTAAATAATTATTTGTGATGTCATAAAAAAAATATTTATATTTGTGTCAATTGTTTAAGAGTAGCCAAAGCATCTTAAATACTTGACACATAAAGATTTTAGTCACATAAAGTTTTGGTGACTAAATAATGACATCTATAAGGTAACAAATAATTTTAGAGGCATATTTATTACATTATGTGTACATACAAAAATATTATCAACATAATGATAGTTGATATTTTTGGAGGTGTTTATCGGATATACAATTACGTTATGTATTTGGGAGTAGCCACAGACATCCCAAGTATTTTTAAAATACTAAGGATTATTAATTACATTAAGTTTTGTAATTAGTAATTATCAAAATAAATATTTATTATTCACCTCATTTATTGTATGTATGTACACTATTTTGGTTTTGTCAACATTAAGTTAAGTTGACAAATTTAAGAATATTCTTGAATGTCATCGTGAAATTTTATTTTATTTTATATCATGTGCTTAAGAGTAGCCAAAGCATCTTAAGCATTTGATACATAAAGATAAATTCAATCTCATAAAGTTAAGAGGTTGAATGATGACATTTAGAATAATGAAAAATTAATTCATTGAAATAACAACTCGGCCCCACAGGGAGGTTATTATTTTGATGAGATTAATTGAAATAAGACTATAAACTAGACATTTAGAAAATTATCCTATACCCACAGGTATGGATGATTTGTCTTACTAGTTTAGTTTATTAGTCTTATTATAAAGTATTTTAGTAAATTCTACTATGGTTGGTGGTTTTGACCATCAAATGAAAGAATTTACTTTTGAATTGGCATTAGTTGATTCATTAGCTGATGGTTTGAAATTCATAGCATTAATGTGTCTTTATCCTTGGTTATTATGTTTTTTCTTTGATTATGAATTGGGAAAATTTCTTATTTTACAATTTCAATGTTATTTTGTGACATCCTTTGCAATGAAAATTTTGGGCATGCACAATATAGTAGGAGTGTGCAAAAGTAAAGGACAATGTTAGATTATATGTTCCATTTGATTTTATGTTTTGAGTCATATATTGATATTTCTTTTTGGTCTCTTTTCTTATGTGCTCATAATTGCATACATGTTTGTACACACATAAAGATGAATGGTCAATTATAGAATCTTTGACCATGTGTGTTAGGAGAAAAAGAGACAATATAAGACACATAAAGTATTATTCGTGTCTTATGATAAAAAGAAAATATTTATAAATGGGTAAAGTATTCCAATTAAAAAATACCAATATGGTTTAATGGTATTTCATACGAACAATTTTGGAATGCTATAAAGAAACTTACCTTCATTTGTTGAATGACTCATAAGGAAATCATCTCATTCTGTAGTCCATTTTATGGAATTTGATAACATAAAAAAGTCATTTTGTAATTCATTCGCCAATTTTGTGCAGGATTTTAAGAAAATAATTTTTTTTTAAAGCATCCATATAAGATGTATTTGGATGAGTGGGAGTTTAGAATCAATGTTAAAATATTATTTTTGAAAAATATATTCTATGAGCTACTATTTTTTTTTTGAAATTTTATTTCAAAGTTAAATTGCTTAACTCTGTTTTCAATTTTGAAATTTGAAAATATTTTTCAAATTTTTAAATCAAACTCTCTCATCCATTAGTTTTAATCCTGCATAATAATGTAATTGGCATAAAGTATTATGTTACCATTTAGAGCTCATCTATTTTTTGACATATTTATATAGGAGGTTGTAAAATATCTCCATAAAGATTACTAAATGAGAAAAGAAATCCTTAAAGTTCAGGATTTCTTCAATCCTTTAGTAATTATTGGGATTGCATAAAGTAAGGCAAGCCTATCAAGATTATTACAAATGTCAAATGAGTTCTGAATTCCATGAAATCATAAGTATTTTTAAATGCTTTTATTTCTTTTGTGAATAGTGAGAGATATCTTATCTCATTTATTGATAATTATTCACAATAAGGCATTTCTTATCCTTATTTGATAAAACTGAAGTACTTGATGCTTCAGAAGATTTGAAAATAAGGAGAAATGAAGAAATAAAAGATGGAAAGGAACAATTCTTGATATTCTGTTTATTTTCACCATAAAGTATCTTTGTGAGATTAGAAAATGGAACTATAATTGTTAATTGTGGGAACAAACGTAGTGTAATTTAAGTTACATCTACCTTTGGAAAAGTTTTAGAATCACTTTTGTGTATAAGATGAGGTTTCTTTTGAGTTTTCTTTACAAGAATGTTTGAAAACCACATCTCTAATGACTACACATATGAAAGTTTCCAATTGAGGTAAGGAATTTAAAACCCTTAACCGATGAAATTGGATAAGGATAATAAGTGGTTATTATTTGATATTGTTTTTAACTCTAAAGGGTTTAAATTTATTGTCCTTTTATACTCTCCATTTAGTTTTTCAAACTCAAAATGAGGATTTCTTTGAAAAATCACATAAAGAGCACTCTTTTCATTTATTCCATTGATTAAAGTTTTTTTTTAAAAAAAGAAAACAATGGGAGTTATAGGTTCTTTATGAATTTAGAGTTTTAATCACTTCTACTCATCGTATACCTTTAATATTCTAACTTTTTTTGTTAGAATAAAAGCTGGTTCAATTATATTTTTTCATAAGTCATGAATAATTTAGACTCCATATTTTGGTTTGATGCCATAAAGCATTGCTTTGTTTGAGATTAGATTTCAAGTCTAAATCTTGTTCAAATTACTAGAGTTAACCTCTATTAGTGCA
This sequence comes from Rauvolfia tetraphylla, assembly GCA_030512225.1. Taxonomy (NCBI): domain Eukaryota; kingdom Viridiplantae; phylum Streptophyta; class Magnoliopsida; order Gentianales; family Apocynaceae; genus Rauvolfia; species Rauvolfia tetraphylla. The sequence continues at coordinate 4,080,743 of JAJQKT010000053.1, forward strand.
TACTAATATAGGTCATTATGTTGTTATCTAGTAATGTTGAGTAGTAAAGTTAGACTTATTTCTCAAATTTTTATTTAAAGGGCATCAATTATCATGAAAACTTACTTTAAGTTTAATGAAGGATTCTATTAGAGTATTCATGACATTGTAACTCATTTTGATATAGAGTTACTTTTAATGGATATGAAATATGATTTGACATGCATCATATATAATGGAGAGGTATACATGTGCATGTATAAAGTTTTTCATATATTTTGATACTTCATTTTGCAAGATAAGGAAAATCTCTAAATGTCTGAAATTATTTTCCTCCAATGGTATATCTAAAGTTATGATGTTGTTTCTTCATTTCATTTTGAAGTGAATCATTGTTTATTTATATACCTCAAGGTCGAGTGGGAGTAAATAAAGTTTATTACTCTCATATGTTGATATTTATTTTGTAAAATTTGGCAAAAGGATGTATGTGACTTTTGAGTAATTTTATATTTTGAATACCAATATAAGGTGGCTTTTAAGTATAATCTCTTGTATTATTTGCATAGAGATTAATGAAGGATTTTAAAGAACATTTTATCAATGTTCTTGTGACCGAAAATTATGGTATTCTTATTAAGTTATATAAAATATCGCTTATTATTTAAGCTTGTCACATTTAAGATGATTATCTATTTGTTACAATACATTGAAATAAAGGAAAATCCAAGGATGCTATGATGGTATCACAGGCATATAATTTGGCATATTGTTTGTCGATTTTGCTATTAGCTAAATTTATGTTATTCAACTATATTGTTCATTTTGAACAATTTATTTTGATAGTTGAATAAGCAACTCGATATAAAGTTTCTTTGTCAGTTTGCAGCAAGTGGCTATTGAGTATAAAGTTATAGAGTTGAAATTTTAAGTTGCCGACTGATTTGTTATTCAACTCTGGTTACTCAATTAACACATAAAGGTATTGCAATAATGACATTATTTGTCTAGACATTTGAGTAATTTTACTCACATGTTTGTGCACATAAAGTTAATGTATCCATTTGTGATCCATATTGGATCCATAAGGTTGGACCCCTGAATGACTTATATTAAGTTCATTCATAAAGTTTAGGGGGCTTGATTAGAAGATGTTTTACATTGTAATACATGGAAGGGAGTGTTCAATAGAAGAACATAACCGCTTTATGATTCTTGTATTACATTTTTCGATTAAAGTAATCAGTTACATAACCATATTACAATAGAGTGATGTACAGTTTCTTGGCCATACTTTGAGTTTTTTCAATCACTCATAAAGACATTTACCTGATTATAACATGTGGGCCAAGTGGGAGAATGTAAGAAGTTGGTCTTGATGAAAAGACCTTAATGTGGCCCACATATTATAAGTAGTTATCATATTTTTCTCCTATCTAAGTAAATCAGGTAAATATTAATAAATACATGATTGGTTATGATTTTGGAATATAATCCGGATGTTTTCTTGATGGAAGGAAACTCTAATTGGTATCCATCATATGAGGGTCCCTAGCCTAGCCTATATAAAGCCTGTGTAACACCATCAGTTTAAGGGGGGTTTTTAACGTTGATAGGCATAGGCTAGAAGACTCCCATACAAAACAACACAGAAACGGAGGAATCAAGGCGGGACAAATCAAGGTATTATCTTTACGCAATTACTTGAACAATATTGGTTAAAGGTACGCATTTTAATTTTTTCCGCTGTGAGACATATTTTGGTTAATGTCTATATTAAATTTCTTTCATAAAGTCCTAGCTCTGCCCCTGGTGAGGTGATGGATCGTTATATTTAATGCTTGGATTGTTCAGAAAAAGAATAGATTCAGTGCTTTCTACAGCTTGGTTATCTTTTTAGTGCAGAGATGATTTTTGCACTACTAATTAAAAAAAACAGAGGAAAGAATTCCCTCCAAAAAAAAAAGAAAGAAAAAACAGTGGGCTGAATTTCCTCAAAAATAGAAAGAAAAAACAATCGGTACAGTAACTCTGGCTCATCTTCTGCCAATATGCACAATATTACTCTGCAAAATTTTAGGCATTCTGTTGCATTCTCATCCTATATTAATTCGGCTTGTTAAGTGAGCCATATGGAAGAAGCTGAATGAGTACATGTATTATGGTCGCTGAACAACTTGTAAGCATCACATAAATTATATATATGCTAATAAAAATAAAACACGTAGACAAAAAAGTTACACGAGATAGTTAATTTTTTTAGTGATATAGTTAATTTTTTAATGATGTAAGTTTTTTTGTTTATATATTTTATTTTTATTGACACGTGTATAACTTATGTGATGTTTATAAGTTACTCTATGACCATAATAATACTTCTCAAGTAGAATATATAAAAATATTGGTAAAAACTCCCCCACCCCCCACCCCCTACCCCGGTCCTCGACTGTTTTTGAATCAAGAAAGCCCACTAAGTGAGCTGGATTACAACTCTTTTTTTTTTTTTTAGAAGAAAACGTAGATTACTACTCTTTTCATACTTATATAATATTAATAGCTTGCTTCGAATCAAATATAAAAAGAATATCTTAAATTATTATTAGCAATTTAACAATTACATATTTAAGCTTAGCTTTTTTTTTTTTTTTGGTGAAATGTAAGCTTAACTAGACGTCTATTGCAATGAATCATCGAGATATGCCTAATTCCTATGTCAATTTCCGCTATAAAAATGAAAATTTCATCCTCTATATTCAAATAATTATTCATTATATTATATATATATATATATATATATATATATATATATTATTACAAAGGAATAGATATAAACTGGTCATTATTGAAATCAAGATCTCCTGGTTGAGAATAATCCAATGCTTTATCGGTTAAACTACCAACTTTGTAGGGGTACTCTCACTCTCTCTTTCTCTAGGGCATGTAAAAGATGTCACACTATTCATTAGGGATCTTCCATAATCACAACAACTAAACCTATATTACAAGTAAAGTATCCCCTAATTAAAAGGAAATTAGAATTACAGGTAGAGTATGACCTTTATGAAAGAAGAATAATAGCACTTTATCCCAATTTTTTTAATTAGGAGGTCAAAGTACTTTCCACTCACACAAGGCCTCATCGGCTGGATATAGGAGTCCTTTGTAATATTGTTCATTTTAAAGTCAAATATTGAAATTTAAACATTATAAGGGTTTGAAAAATCTAATCTTAAAATAGGATGAAAATTGGTTAGTGGCCCCTGAACTTTGTTAAAATGTTTATTTTGGCTTTCGTGATGCTCAATAAATGGGCCCCTGTACTAATAAACATAATCAAAGTAGCCCTTCAATTGAATTCGCCATCAACACTAACAAAGTGAAGGCCATTTTTGTCTTTTAATTTATATTCCTCCTTACCCCCATTTTCTTTTTCTTTTCCTTCTTTTCTTCTTCTGTCCTCTTCTCTCCTACCTAAAACTTCCCTAGCCATCACACCACTAGTGTCACCACCACCCATGTTTACTGCAGGACATGGAACACTAGTATTGGTAAAATGGATGATTTGGAAGCCATATTACAATTAGTCACATTCGTATTTAAAATTCTTGACTATGTTGGTGGAATGGAAGAATGTGGATTTGAACTACTATTAATATACATGGTTGTATCTTAAATGCTGATTGCAAATTATTGGATTTCAATAGTGGCTTAATTAGCATGGACAACTATGGAAAATAAATGAGCAGTTAATGCTAGAGAAGAAAAATCTTTAGTACTTTTCACTCAAAAATATAAAAAAGTCTACACAAAATTAACTATAAGATTCTTCCCTTCCAAATTTCTTTTCCCTTGATTTTGTTAAGTTCAGTATTCTCTACAATATCCTAGTTATGATATCTTCCTGTAACATTTCCATTATAAAATTTATGGTGTGATTGGATATAATTTAGTTTTGAGATTTTTGTCTTTAATTTCGTAAAAATTAAATTATTTATAAGAGAAAATATTGGTCTCATATTTAAAATTTTAGATTTGATTTTAAAACCAAATCCTGCCCAAGTTTACCCTTAGTCAGATTTCCAAGGGACCTAATGAAAGACTTGAAGTTTCATTATAGGGGACATATTTGTTGAAATTAACAGTTTTTACAAAATTCAGGGGCCACTCGCATCTTTTAAAAGGTGAAGACTAAAGTATGGAAGGGGGAGGCTATAAATTGGGAAGTCAAATTGGAAAAGCAGAAATATAAGTCTTATATGATAATAGTAATAGTAATACAAACATAAAAAATATATTCTTTCCATTTTAAAATATAAGGTATTTTGTTCATTTTTTTCAAAATATTTGACTTTTGCAAATTTTAAAGATTATTTTTCTAAAATTACTCTCACTATAAATATAATTATATCATTCTCTATTATATTAGTAAAATTAATTAAAAATATAATAAAAAATACTTCTTATTTTCTTCTTCTTTAATCTATTGAAAAAATTAATTAAAAATTATATTTTAAAATGAAAGAAGTACGCTGACGCGAAAAGGAGAAAAAAAATAACAAATGTATAATATTAAAAAACAGAACACAAGTTTTTGGCTCCATTCACCGTTGTTTGTTCTGTTGCCATATGTCTCTTATTTTTATTCTTAACCTTCTTCTCCTTTTTTACAAATTTGTGGTGTGGAAAAACTATTGCTCTCTCTTTTTCTTTTTGAGGGAAAAAAATAAGAATCTGAAATTTCTTTATTCTTGGCGAGCGACCGATCCGTTAATTGCTGAACAAAATAACTGTGACAAATCTATTTTTGAATTATTGTAAACTAGCATTAAAGCCCCTGTAAATTTTTTTATTTCTAATAATAATTACTAAAATATATTTTTTAAAAATTACAACTATGAAGTAAATTTATGTGTTTAATAAAGAAATTATTCACACAATAAAGAATTATACATACTCATTATTTTGTGTATTTGAAAACACAATAAACTCTAATATTATTTCTTTATTATTTTAAATAAATAAAAAATTGAGTAAAAAATGTCTCAATATGCCTGCACTAAGGATAAAATAATTAAAAATTTAAATATTAATTTATTAAATTACTTATAAAAATAATAAAGAAAAAAATTAAATACTTAAACAATTATGAGCTCTTTGAAGAAAAAGAAAAAAAATTTGAATCCACCTGATGAGGATACCTGCACAAAGAGTGAAATGACTAAAACTTAAAATACTAATTCAATGAGTTACTTATAAAAATCAGAAAGAAAAGAAATCAAATACTTAAACAACTATTGTAATAATAAAAAGTTTCTAAAATAAACTAATTATACTTTAAACACAAAATGTTCCTAAAATATATCATTATCAAATCTTTCAGAGAAAAAAGTTATTGTAATATCCAATTCAATTTCTTTTTCATACTACTCTCTCCATAAAAAATTGAATGATTACAACATAAACTATTCATTTTATATAAAATCATTGATACTTTTTTATCAAAACTCTCAAAAAGAGATTAATGATTTATAAAATACTAATTTTATGTTGATATGTCACACTTATTATTATTATTATTATTTTGCTAAACCTTATCAAACTCTTTTGTGTTTCCCAAGCTTATTCCCTCAAAGAATTTTTTTTTTAAAAAAATTATTAATATTAAAACCTCAAAGTAAGCTTATTTTAATTGTGATATTCTTACACTAATTCTTAAAGAAAGCCTTTGCTAAGAAAAAATATAATATATTTTTAATATATTATGGTGAATATTAAAATCCCTATCCTCTTCTTTGTCTCTCTCAACTCCTAAAAAGTAAATAACTTACAAAATAAAAGATATTAGTATTTTATATTAAAAACCTCAAAGAAAGGTTTTTTGTAAAATTAAAAAATTCTCAGACCATTGCACAAATTTTTTCCAAAAAAAGTGTTCTTGATCCATTAGAAAGAAATCATAGTGTTATTATACTTTCAAGTATAGTTTACAAAAGTCATTTATTTTTTTAATTGACTTGAAGAAAAGACCAAAAAAGGAAAAAAATTAAAAACCATCGATCATTATATTTCATGTCTAATTTGTTACAAAGTCATGCATGTTCCGATACCAAATATTTTAATAGGCAATTAGACACTTTTGTCCTTAAATTTTTACATATGAAAGATCAAAATAGAGTAATAGATACCAAAGGCTAAATAGAGAAATATTTCTAAAATCATCATCTCAAATAAAAAAAATGAAAAGTTTTGTAATCACAACGAAGTTGTTGGAATATATGAATTTTCAAAACATGTCAAAAAAAATAAAAGCTTACTAATTTTCTATTAAAAGAACTAAAAATATGCATTAATGTACATAATCCAATTAAAACAAAAAATGAAGAAAAAGAAAAGGCATGAAAGATGTAGAAGAGAAAACATGAATAAGGTAAACATGAATAACACAAATTAAGAGATTTGATGGGGGAAGTGAGGGTAAGAATTGAGATTTTTAAATTTAAAAGTTTAAATTATAACCAATTATAATTTTTTCATTTAATAAAACAAACTTAAAATTTTGAAAAATAAGAATGAAGACTCCAATCAAACATTTTTAAACGAATTAAAAAACTCAAAATTTCATAAAATAAGATTGAAGTCTTAAAAGCTTTGGAGAAGGAGAGAGTAAAAATGTTTTGAATATATATATATATATATATATATATATATATATATATATATATATATATATATATATATATATATATATATATATATATATAGATTCTTCAATAAAATGTTAAAATCTATGCAAGTTCTTTACAATATATTTGGATTAAGTTTCATTACAGAACTTAATATAAAATTTTTATTTTAGATTTTACTCATTATCTTACAAGTAATTTACTTTTACAAAATTAAAAACAAAAAATCTCAAATCCTAATCCTATCTCTAAAGCTGTGACTGTGAGAATCTTGGAAAAAGGAAGCAATAACATATTTATAGGCAGCTCTAGTTCTATAGTTCTGTTTTTTTAACTTTCTCTTTCTTTTTCTTGTTTTAATCAACTGCCAAATTCTTGAAAGCTTCTTGTCTATCAATTCTTCATCTTCTTTTTTTTTTAAATTTTTTTTTTGTGGAACTACTTTTCTATTTCACTACAATAAATAATAAGAATTCAAACATTTATAAGGACTATGTCGGGCCATCTGACTTCGCCCACCCCAGGATTCCTTTTTCCCTACAACCGTTCACACCATAATTTCTAATTTTCTATACCGCTATATTTCAAACAGTATCCCAACAACACTTGATAAATCTTAATTTAATAATTAAAAATTTATATGTAGTAAATAATTATTTAAATTTAAATAATAAATAATAATTTTAAGTTATTTACCATACGTGTGAGTTTTTAATCATTAAATTAAATTCAATAATTAAAAAAATCTATTCATTATATGTTAAACTATTTTAATATTTGATATAAATTTTACTTTGTCCCGTAACATAATTTTTTATTACTATACCGTATCAACTGATAGTCAAATCTAACAATCACAAATGAAAGTTTAAAATGTCATTGTTACCCTTATTCTTAAATAAAATAGTGCAATATACCCTCAATTCTATCTTCTTCTCCCTGAATTTGCCGCAGCCATCACCACCATCTTCGTTCAACAAAACTGCCATTAAATCTGCACCTTCTGCTTCATCTTCTTCTCTTATCTTTTTCTTTCATCAAACTCTCTTCAACTACCTAATTCTTTAAGAAGTACATAACTGATTGGACTAGCCAGAAAAGAGAAGAAGCCAATAGAAAGAAGACAAAAAAAAAAAAAAAAGATGGATTGCCTCTCCTCCCTAGTTGCCGCTGCAGCCTCTATAGATATCCTCCTATTCGATTGCCAATGAAGCGTAACTCCTGTACAAGAGCAACAAATGAAGTTGTTCGGTTCGTATTTGGTGATATCCTGATGGGGTGGCAGTGGCAGATGCTGCAAGTGGGCTCTACCGCATTCCTCCTCAAATTTTTTTTTTTCTAGTCAACAATAGCTTCTTCTAAAAGTTTGTCAAACCTAAGGGCATGAAGGGAATTCCAAATTTTTATTTATTTAAAAAAATTAATTACTAGTATAGTTTTAACATAATAAAATAAATTGATACAAAAATAACATTACGATATAAAATAAAATTTGTACTAAATATTTACATAATTCAGTAATATTAATCCTGTACTGAAATAAATATATATTGTCAGTACCTTACCAAATTCTGATACATATGCAACCTTATATATATATATATATATATATATATATATATATATATCAGATTTTAATAACTTAGGGAAAAGAAAGGCCACAAAGTATGATAGAAACCAAAAACTAGAAAGAAAAGTGAGATTATTTTATCTCTCACTTTCTCTTTTACACAACTCACTGTCTCTCTCTCCCTCTCTCTACAAGAACAAACAAATAGTAAAAGATTAGTAAGTGAGGATTACACTAATCAACCATGTTTAACCGTGCATTAATCATTGATGACATCCACCCTGTGACAAACATTGCCAGTGTAACAGAGCTGTTTGCAGTTTATCGCCACTCTCCATACAAAAACTAATAAAAGCCTTCCTGTCCCTCTCTCTCCTCTCTCCTCTCTCCTCTCTCCTCCTAAGAAACAAGGAAGAAAGAGACATTGCCAAAGGAAGCCAGCCTAGCTGTCAATGGGATTTGTCCCCCAACCCAAAGGTTGAGGGTTCAAATCCTACCGGAGGCATCCAAGTCCCCCGGGGCATATGCGGGTTGGTGGAACAATCAGGGTTACTCTCGCTGCCAGCGGCAGGGTGGGGGTTCGACTCCTGCTGGAAACCTGGAAGCTATATTTGGGGGAGATATAGTGGAACAATCAGTTTGGAGCGGGCCCCTTGTGCGCAGTAGTGTACAGGGGCTTTGGAAACCTGGGAGCCAGTTCGTGCACATCCCGCGATTTACATACTCCATAGCTTAAGTGCGTAGTTATGGGGTCCAGGAATAGTTAGGCTTAGCTTAGATACCTGGATTATCAAAAAAAGAAAGAGACATTAAAGAATTTATATTTTAGAACTTCTCCCTCACCCTTTTCCCTCTCATACAAATTAGTATTTTCCCCTTGACAAACAATTTTAGAACTTCACCTCCTAATGCATGGTCACACTAATCAGTATTATAGCCCACCTTGGGCAGGGGTAAGACAAATACATGCTAGAATACATACATTTCCATAACAAAGGAAACATCGGCTAGCTTGACGTTTATGGCCCGGCACTACACCACCACCCTCCACCGCCTATTACGGGGTTTCCAGGCTGAGATTTTTCTCTGTTTTGGCCAATCTATACTCTGACTAGTAGAAACACACAGTCATAATACTAAAGTATTTATGTATGCACATAAATACTTTAGTATTATAGTATATATTCAAAAAAGGTCAAACAGACAATTCCTTTTCTTTATATTTTTTTCTTGCTTCCCTTACACTTTCCTCCATTTTTTCCCCCCTTTCTCTCTTCCTTTTTCTCTCTGCTTTTTCCTTTTATCATCATTCATCAACATATCCATCTCTCTCTCTCTCTCTCTCTCTCTCATTTTGAGTGGATTTAAAGAACAAAGATATCATCACTTTTTCCTTCCAATTCCAAGCCTAGTTCCCACTTTTGATTCCCTTGTTTCTTCCAAAAGTAGCACATTCAAGTCTTTTCTTATAGTGACTTCAAGATTTGGTTTTCCCAATTCTTGGATATGGAGAAGGATAATTTGTTCGTGAATGATGGAATCCAAGTGCCTTATGAGCTGAATTGCACTGCAGAGCAGCTTCGGAATTGCATTTTTAATCCCAATTGGGACAATTCAATGGATCAGAATGATCCCTTTGAGTCGGCATTGAGCTCCATGGTGTCATCTCCGGCTACTTCTAATGCCGGAGTTGCACGGGCAAGCGGCGGAGGTGAGAATATTGTGCTCAGAGAGCTTATTGGAAGACTAGGCAGTATCTGTAATTCTGGTGAAATTTCACCTCAGAGTTACATTGGGGGCAACAACAGCACCAACACTTCTTGCTATAGCACTCCTCTGAATTCCCCTCCTAAGCTCAATTTATCAATGATGGATCATCAGATCAGAGGGAATTTGCCGATTCCCGGACACCAGTTACCTGCGCATCCAAGTTTAGCTCCGTTTCCAACTGATCCTGGATTTGCTGAGAGGGCAGCAAGATTTTCTTGCTTTGCTAACAAGAGTTTAGGTGGCTTAAATGGCCAAATTGGGTTGAACGATCCTGAGTTGCCTCACAGATTGGTGCCCAAATTGGATTCCGGGAAGCTTTCAAGAGTTTCGAGTAATCAGTCCCTAAAAATTTCTGGATCTCAGATGGAGGTTCAAGACAATTCTGAGAAGAAATTCAGCAAGTTGTCAAGATCTTCCACCCCAGAAAACACTGAAGTCGGTGATTCGAGGGAGAATTCTTCAGTTTCTGAGCAGATCACAGGTGGGGAAATGGGCACAAACAGCCAAAACGATGGGAATTCCAGAAAAAGGAAGGCAGTTCCCAGGGGAAAAGTAAAAGAGCCCTCTTCATCAAACTCTGCAAAAGATGCCAATGTACACCAGAATTTCTTTTAGAAATTATGGATTTTTCTTTTATTTTCATTGTATTTGAGAAACTAAAATGGGGCTTTATCAATTTGCAGGTTGCATCAGAAAATCATGAAAATAGTGCAAAAAGAAGCAAGTCAGGTGAAGATAATGTGAATGAGAAAGCTGCCACAAAAGCCAAGGCAGAGCAAAATGGGACTGACAAAGCTGCAGGGGATGGAAATTCAAGCAAGGATAATCCTAAGCCTTCAGAGCCTCCAAAGGACTATATCCAAGTTAGAGCCAGAAGAGGCCAGGCTACTGATGCACATAGTCTTGCAGAAAGAGTATGGCTACCAGCCGTTTCCTTCACATCCCCCCCCCCCTCCGAACCCAACCCAGGAACCCCATCCCCATATCTGGAGTTTTCTTGATCACATTCCAAAGTTCAGATCTCAATTAATAACCCTTAAATATATTCTTCATTTGCAGGTTCGACGGGAGAAAATCAGCGAGAGAATGAAGCTCTTGCAAGATCTTGTGCCGGGTTGCAATAAGGTATTCTTGAAGATTCTGCTTTTCTGCAACAACTAATGCTTGTCTAAAATGGTTACTGAGTTTGATTCTGAACTGCCATTGGAACTTTTTCACTTAGGTCACTGGCAAAGCTGTTATGCTTGATGAAATCATAAATTATGTTCAATCTCTGCAACGACAAGTCGAGGTGAATATTTGTCCCCAAATAAGCCATTTTTCTGATACAGAATTGAGGAAAGTTTGATTGAATTTGTATTGTTTGGTTTTTCTCATGTAGTTTCTGTCCATGAAATTGGCTACAATCAACCCAAGAATGGACTTTAATGTTGAAACTCTCCTATCCAAGGATGTAAGTTTTACATATCAAGTTCATGATTCTATATGAAATTCCACCAGAATCAGGCGTCAAGAATCTGAAAATTTTGGCCAATTTCAGGTTATTCAACCTCGAGGATCGTTGCCTCATAACATGTATCCATCAGACGGCTCAATAGCTGCAGCTGCGACACTTCCCTATTCATTCCAATCTCAAACAGGGCCAATGAGTACCATTCCTAATGGAACTGAAGTGCCCTTCTCAATGAACCATTTGAATGCTGCAATGGGAAGAAATCCTAACATTCAATTGCCACCTCTAGATAACTTTGGGGAGTCTTCTTCTCAGGTAATGAAAAGAGATTTCCAGTGGATAATCAATCACTAAAGATGGAGAAATGCTTCTTTCTTGATTCTAAAAGATCTTGATTCGAAATTCCAATTTTCAGGTTTCAACATTCTGGGAGGATGATCTCCAAACTGTTGTTCAGATGGGATTTGGCCAAAATCAGACTCAGAATTTCCATGGTTAGTTCAGATCAGCCAACCCCCTCCCCCACCACAAAAAAAAAAAAAAAAAAAACAAAAGACCAGAATTTACAGTGACCTGTAAAAACTTTTGTGCAGTTTCTGATAAATATTTCTTCTTGAATGCCAGGGATTATGCCCACATCTCAAATGAAAGTTGAGCTGTGAAAATTATTTGACAGCAACTGTTGAATTCAATTGAAGCCCCGAGGGTGAGAGGCTTCTGTACATATGAAGACTTGGCATTTCAAACAAATTGGATCTCTAGCAGGGGAGATTAATTACCTCTTCACCAATTCTTATGTTGTATTTTCTATCAATTTAGCAGAAATATATTTATTTTTAGGGAGAATATTTACCATCCACTTTAAAATTCAAGAACTAATTTCACCAGGGGATTGAAGCCTCTTTTGCATCACTTCTAACATGCTGTAGCATGGTGAGAATTGTGTTCAAGGGTTGATGAGATTGAGATAGAAAGCCAGAATGTATCCTACTAAATCAACCTTCTTTTTACATATTCCCTTACCATTCAGGAGCTTTTGACTAATTCATCTGGACAAGTTATTGTAACGTACTCTATTTTGTCTCTCAGTTATCATTGCTTCAATTATCCTATGTTGCTTTTCCCATTTCTTTTGGCTACCATCTGTTTTCTTAAAATCGTTCTTCATAGTTTCTCTAACTATAAGATAAGGTGATGATGTACCAGACGTATTAAAAATTTTTTTTAAGCATTTTATAAAGGTCTTAATCAAGAAATTTTTTGATTGGGGGGCCTCATGGAAAAAGGACTTAACCTTAAAAAGCGCGTGACTTGTGGAGGATTATTTATTAGATTCTTATTTGTAAACAGCTGTTGGTGGGGACAAAAATGGTCTATTAAGTCATAAGTCTGGTTGGTTGAAAATAATAAGAATGAAAATGTAGAGTACACTTCTTGAAATGAGCTGGACCCCAAATGTCACTTTGAGAAATCTCTAATTTATCATGTTTTCTATAGAAGCCAGAAAATAATGGAAAATCCAGCTTTTGGAAACCTTTTTTGCTAAAATAATATGTGATGCTCATTGGTCACTTTATTCTGTTGATTTGTTTAGGATGGGAGTATGATATATATATTGAGATTTTTGTATTAAATTTTGTAATAAATAGATAATTATAACAAAAGATGTAAGGTTAAAGTAAATATTTTTTATACTATGGTGCATATAGATAGGGGTGTGTAAAAACTGGATCGAACCAAAAATCGAATTGAAACCGAACTGTTTTTTATATTTCGGTTTGATTTTCTATTTATACGGTTCGATTCGGTTTGGTTTTAGGTTTAGGTTATCAAATCAAAAACCAAACAGCAAAATTAAAAGTTTTAAAAATAAATATAAGAACGTATTATGGTAATGTGTTCTTGTATTTTTTAAAAAAATAAATAAAAGAACACATTATGGTAATGTATTATTGTGTTTTTTAAAAAATAAATATAAAAACATATTACCATAATTTATTTTTATATTTATTTCGATTTAAATAGAACCAAATCGAATTAAACCGAATTATAAAACTGAATAGTGAACGGTTCAATTTTAATTTTTAAAAAAATAAAAAAATGAAACGAAAACTTAAAAATAAAATCGAAACTGAACCGAAAATTGTTTTACACCCCCTACATATAAATAGCATTTCATTCAAATAAAAATGTAATTGAATTTTATTTTTTTTATAAAAATTTACTTTTACGAAATATAAGGTATAAAAAATTTAAGGAGCATTGCAAAATCCAGGCTGGCAATAGTGAAGTTCTGACTCGGCCAAGGAAAAGGAATATTTGAAATAATGAGGGCTGTCTATTACTTTAGAAAACAATGGGAGAAAAAGAGTAATGGATAAGTAGAAGAATAAAAGTAGTGGAGTTGAGATGGAGACAGATACTGCTTCAAGATAGACAACCTTTCCCAAAAAATAATAAAAATATAAATAAAACTTCAACTTCTAAAAGCCCTACATAAGAAATCTGTAGCTTTGTGTTCTTGAATCTTGAAGCTGATATGTATTACATTTTATTATATTTCTTGTCCATTTTCTGGTTGTCTTGAAATTCAAAAGTATTGTTTTTGGCCAAATTTTTCTGTCTTCAAAACTTGATGTCCATATTTCCTGCTTTCTTTCTTCAAAAGTATTAAAATATATTAATAGTATAATTTTGAAAATATCTTTTTGGCCCCTCTTAAATTTTACATTCTGCTTATTAGAAAAAAAATGAATATTACGTGCTACTAAAATGTCCTAATCATATCAATCAAGAAAAATTAATCCAATTTCATTCTTGGGTTTGACATCCTTGAATTAGGTTTCTGGTTTTAGCTCTGATAATGAGATGCACCCATAAGAGACAAGAATTTTAATTTTGATTACATATCACTTTCAAGTATATGCAAAAAATTATACATTCTTCCTCTTCAAAATTAGATTAAGAATCCATTTGTAACAAAATTTTTTGTCCATTATAGACTGGATAATTAAAGATCAGTATTCTCATTTCGACTCAAATTTAAAAGAAGTGATTTACTTGGAATAATTCATCACACTTCGTAAATAAATGGTGAACTTAGACAAGATTTGGTTTAAAAATAAAATTTAAAATTTTAAGTGTGAAACACATATCTAATCACACTATAAAATTAAATAGTTGAAAGTACTACCGATCGAGCAGTAAAAACTTCTTTTAAGAAAATTTCATACTTTTTAGGTTCGGAAAAAGTATATAATAAATAGCGTGTTGAATAAGTATTTAACTCGAGATCATATAAGAAGAGATTACTAGCATAGCATTAGTTTTGCTTTTTTCTTTTTTACCTTATGCTAATTATTCTCAATTGACCAGCTTTTCTTCTTCTACCTTTTGGAGCCCTGTTGTTGCACTAGATTCTGTCGAACAAGAAAGTCAAGGTAAAAAGCCAAGAAGAAAAAGGTGACAATTATAGTCACAAATTTCTCCTCCTCTCTAACAAAGTCAATGTGGTTGGTGAAAATTTTGCAGTCATTTTTACAAATTCACTTCATTATGTCAACTTAAAACTCATAAAAACCTCAAAAACACTATGTTTTGACTGCATAATTTTTTTTTTAAAAAAGGACCTTTTCTAGTCATCCTTCCTTAATTTACTCCTGACATTAAGCGTAGAGTGATTGTTCTGTTAGGAGACTATGATGGAATGTGTTTCTATTGGTAGGGTTAACAAATATACCTATCATTACATGGGGGAGAGGAGATGAGGGTGGGGGTGGTCCAATTACCAGGCTGTCACTCGTCCCAACCTTTGTGTACATCTATTCTCTGTCACACCCACCCCTCACTTTATGTCTTTTTCTTTCAAATTAAGAAGAATTTTGCTTTCAACCCTTTGGTTGGTGCCTGCGCCAGGTCTTATTCAGATGGCAAGAATTAAAATTAAATTAAAAATTTAATTCTTACTTAATGTAAAATTAATGTAAAATTTATTTTTTTATAATAGAAAAATATTTTTTGTAATAAAATTTATAATTATGTATTATATTTAATTATTTAATATGTAATGACTTTTTTTCTTAAAAAAGAAGAAAAAACCGTTTGGTTGGTATGGTTTTGATAAATAGGAAACCATCATTTGATTAAACACAGACTGTTAGAGGAACTATCATTTGATTTCATCTCACCAAAAAGATCATATAGATGATATGTCCCTCATGCAATTATTGACTGTCAATAACCACCACCCCGGAAGATTTTTGTATGGTTCTAGAAAAACTAAAGATTGTAGTAATTATCAGAAGATTCGAGGATTAGTCACTCCTACTAACCACAATTAGTTATTATGTGTGGTTACAAGTTCGTGGGTCTTCCTTTTCTTTTACTACTTCATGATCAAACCTTTAATTTGCTGAATGACTAATCAAATATCTGAGCGTTCTCGTGTGATATTAGATAAAATTTGATTTTAAAATTTTTTATTTTAAATTTTATAAAATTAAATTATTTATAAATGAAGATATGAGATTTAAATATGAAATTTTATATTTAATTTCGAAATAAGATATTATCTAAATACAAACTCAATAGTTACAAATGTACAAAATTTACTATGTGATTAGCTGTTTTAATCAGGGTTTGTATGATATTAATGAGGGTTAGTGGGAAAACAAACACACAGATGCTGTGAGAAACAATGATTTGCTTTCACCAATCAAATCATAGCCCATAATTATGAACTGTGTATGTAATCAGTTAGAATATCACAAAAGAATCTTTTGGAATTCTAGAAAGCCAAAATGTTGCAGCTATCTAAAAGAGTCCCCCTTATTCAGGCACATATTTTATTTTATTTTTAATGGGTCATATTGGTACATATGGGTACTTTTTAATCAACTCCTACTAATCATACTTTATATTCTCATATATATATATATATATATATATATATATATATATATATATATATATATATATATTTGCTGAATATATATTCCCATACTTGCCTAGCTACCTTCTAAACTAAAATCAATTAAGCAAAAAAAAAAAAAAAGAATTCCAAAATTGGCCTCTCCCTCAAAGAGGGAAAGCTTGGGAGAGATTAGAAAGAGAAGTTATTAATTTTCTTTTTACTCATTAAAGTTTATTTTATTTGAAAGTTAACTAAGGATGAAAGTGAGGTGAGTAAGAGTTACTTAATTACTATAATGTGTCAACTTCTTATCAGTATAAAAGGAGAAAATACGTGATAGATTGTATAAAAAATTTATATTATGTTAACTTTTTATCAATATAAAAGAAAAAAATACGTGATATATTATATAAAAATTTAAGTCAAAGTCTACTATTTAAGGAATATACTATAAATATTTATAAATGTTCATTGATGAATTATATCTGTCTTTCAGGCCCATTTCTAGACCCAGTGCACTCCATGTTTATTGAAAAAAGAATCACTATTTTTAGGCACCAAGTCACCAAAATCTTTATTTTGATTTAACATCAGTTCACTGTTTCTGGGGTAGCTGAAAACAGTAGTTCCCAAACACAAACAATTCCTTTGCCTACTCTAGTTCTTATGGTTGGTCCTGTCACTTTCCAATCCATTTCCACCATTAAATTCTTGATATAACATGTTACTTTCTTGTCTTCCTATAATAAAAGAAAAATGGATATAATTCAGAAGTTTCAAAGAGGAAAAGAAATGAATGGTTGGGTTTGATTTTCAATAGCCTACCTTGCTGTTTCTTTTCTATCTTCTCCCTTAAGCTTAAAAGACTGCCTCTTCTGAGATGGTCCACTGGTTGGGAGAGATGCATATCATAGTAGACAATGCCACAAGCTTCTTGTCTTTTGGTCCTCTTGACATTACATAGTTCTATACCCACTTAGATGGCTGCCAAAGTGAAGTGCTTGTGGCCTTTGTCTGCTATTGGTTTCTATATTATAAATGAAGCTATGGGATACTTCTCTGAGCCACTTGAAGATTTCCCCCTATACACTTGACATAAAAACCAAACAAATAAATGATCTGAACTTGTAAACATCAGCATTTGCTTCTGTCGATCTTTCCACAGGGCCACACAGGCCACTGTTCTCCACACATGGAGCCCACCCTATCCTTGGTTCCAAATTTTCATTTTCCTTTTTGTTCTTTGCAGCATGAAAGTTTTTAGCCAAGCCTCAAAGTGACACAGGCAAAATCTTTCTGATTCTCTAAGAATGAGGACAAAGAATTATTGTTCTTACCTAAAGATCGAGATTGGATTCAATGTTGTGCTTGAATTGTAAGTGTCCATGTAACTGTGAAGTTAGTCCAAAACCAACAAGAGGATCTGGGGAGAAATATGAATAAAAGAATGAAAAGTAACTGTCATTTGTATCATATATAGCAATATTGTTACACTCATTTAAGTTGTATAACAAACTCTGTTTACTAATACATACAACAATAGCTATACCAAGAAAGTAACTATATATTACACCGGTCATATCCAGAAAACCAGGAAGAGGGGGGTTCACCAAATTTAGACAGTTCTTCTTCAGCATTGTAATAAGATTCAAATTCTTTGCGCCATTGCTGATCACCTGCACTTTCTTGTTTTTCACCTAGATCACCACCAGTGTTTGTTGAAGCTGCAAATAAATGATTGAAGCTGCTGGTTTCTTCCTTGTGTTTTCTCTTCAGCTCCTCTATTTGTTTGTAGGCTTCGGAAGCTTCATGCTCTGCGTCAATGGCTCGCTTCTGCACATGGATAAAATTTATTACAATACTTATAGCTGGAAGGATCTAAAGTGATGTAGTTTAAACCACATGCACAAGAAATATGAGATGAGTCATCATTCATCTTAAAGCAATTTGAGCATTAGTTCACTATGCTCTGCCCAAAAGGTGGAGATCAAAGTACCAAAGCCATGTCTATCAGTTTTAATTTACTTATACTTGGATATGATTCAAGAAAATTCCAAAAGACAATAGATTTAAAAAGAAAAGTAACCAAATTTTTGTTACTAGCAACAATAAGTAAGCAGAGAAAATTTTTAAATATCAAATCCTGTGGTTTGAAGCCTTAGGAAAATAAGAGCAAGTTGCAGTATTCAAAAGAAAAGTGTTCTTCAAACACGTTATAGGAAAATATCAGCTTTGCAAAAATCTTCTTACCTAGTATTCACAAATGATACCAAAACAAGGGAGAAACCAGATGATAAATTTCAAGGACCATGGACTCTTAAAAGATTAAACTTTATGGCAATCCTCCAAAACATGAAAATGGAAGTTTGTAATCAATTTATGGATGTAGTTGCAGACTCACCTCAGCAGCAGCAATTGCTCCTTCTGCCTCTTTAAGCCGCACAAGTAACTCACCAGCAGCTTGAACAGCTTCAGCAGTATCCCTTAGCTGGGCCTGGAGACTTTTGTTTTCATCCCTAAGATATTGCCTTTCCTTTTCCCTTTCAATCTTCAATGCTGAAATTTGTGCAGCAAGGGCATTTATGAACTTTGATTCTGCTCCCCTTACTCCAGCCTTCGCGGCAGCTTTCTTGACATCCTCCATTCCATCCTGAAACCTCCTGTGCCTTGCAAGTAACTGCATGTGTTTTTCTTCAAGTTCAGCATAATTTTCAAGCATGCGTGCATGGCCCTCCATTGCCATCTGCATTGCTTCTTTTAGCTCGTCTGAGCATTTCTTTTCAGAATCTAATTCTTGCTTTTGCTTCTCAGCAAGTGTTCGGCTAGCTTCAAGTTCGGATGTCAGTTCTTCTACAAGAGTTATCCACTTGCTCTCTGCTTCAGTCCATTGAATTCTCTTCTTTTCAAGTCTTTGCTCAGCAGTCTCCTCATTCGACTCTGAAACTGTGGCCAAACTCGGACCTAAGCAGGGTTGACATGAATATGTTAACTGAAGCAATGGACTCCTTTTCCTTGCTAGTTTAGGAGAAGAATCTATATAGAACTGCAGTTGGTTCCTCAAGTCCTGAATCTCTTCCAGCAAAACATCCCTCTCACCCAAATCAAAGAAATTATGATATTTCTCTAGCTCATCTTGAACTCTTTTCAGCTCCATTTTTGTTCTTAAAACTTCTGGATGATTTTCATATTTTTCCTTCAAAAGCTGTAAGTTCCATGCATGAAACAATGAGTAAAAATCAAGAAAAATGATATATGACCAGTCAAGAGTAAGATGAAAAACATTTCATACCTTGTGCTCATGTGTCAGTGATAGGAATTCATCCTCCATGAACTCCTCAGCAGGTAATATTCCATCAACCAGGTTCTCAAGTCGAAAGATTTTATCTTCCCGAGTTTGACTTATTATTGCATTGCATTCTCTCTCATGTTTGTATTGTTGAACCTGTAGAGATTGGGGTCAGAAAAGGCCAAATAAGTAAGAATGCTGGGCACACAGTAGTTGAAGCATGGTTAACATATTAAACAAATCTACCAGACGGTTGAGGTGAATGATCTCAGAGGTTTGCTTCGCAAATATCTCTTCTAATGCCATCTCTCTTCGTATGGCTCCTGCCAATACCTTTTCTACAGCCTGAGGGACAACAAAAGTGTGAAAACCAAATAAAAACCACGAAGACCAAATTAAGATTTAACGGACAAACTACATAATTATACAACATACTTTGGGTACTTGTGCTTTAAATTTGTCGCAAGACTGTGATGCATCAACTGGTACTAGCTGCAACTTTGAGCCATCACTGACATCTTTAGACTCTTCCTGGAAATTGCTCATCTGGCATTTACTGCATAAGAAGAGTGTTGAATCCCCTTCCAGATATTCATCACGAGGAAAATGTGTTTGAACACCAATATCAACTTTGGTAACTGGCACAAGTGCTTTAAGTTCTGCAGCCTTGCAAGAAAACCTGAACGAAGACTTCCTCAAAGATGTACTTTGGCGATGAGCATCTAAAATTTCAAGGCCACGTTGGAGACTGGCAGCTAAATGCTCAGTTGGTTTGAAACAGTTTTTGCTTCTTCTTGATGATAAATTCAGACACATGCTATTTGAGGGCTTTGCCAAGGATAAACATGGTGCCTCCTCCAGCTCTAGCTTACTGTTTGCCAACTCTCTTTGGGAGGGAGTTAACATTAATGAAGTTCTGAGACTCTTCCTGCTACTGTCATTAACTCTTGGAGAAACACTAGGAGTGGGAGAGTTAAGAACAGGGGACACTTTACATGGAACTATATTGATATCAGTAGATGCTGCACTATCTCCAGAACAAACTGGAGATGGATGAGGTGAGGTTTCTGCCTTTCCGTCTAAAGAAAATGGCATAGCTGAACTCTCGTCCACTGATTTGGTTGACGGTTCTTCATTTGGCAAACTCATAAAGGACGAGGCAGGAAAGTCCTCATTGGACTGCTTACTTGAAGCAGTATCATTTCCCGTATCTTGTTCACGGTGATCTTCCACACGAGTGTTGGGACAATTTGCCACTGGGATATCAAGTTGTTCAAGGTTATCAATGCTGTCTTGATTATCAGCTGGTTCAAATACCTCTTCCATGTTAACATCTGTGTCGAGGGGATCCACTTCTCCTGTACCTCTAGATGTCTGACAGAGTGATTCAAAATGGATTACTTTATCAAAGGCCACAAGCTGTGAACTTTTCTCTACTTCGTCAGGTTGCTTACTGTCCAGAGTGATTTTATCCATGCCATCTTGCACTACAATTTCCATTTCCTCATCACTATCATCTTCTACATGAGGTAACATCATTGGGCGGCTAAGGCTGAATTTTAGTAGATTCAAGCTTCTCCTTGCATTCCATCCTTTAGAATGATTTCCATTTTCATCATTTGTATTGGCATTGTTCTTCATGCGAAACAATTCATCCTGTGATATAGAAAGAAGAATTAACATTTTTTTTAAGTAATAGTCCTCGACAGGTTCCTTCCCAAAAAATGGCACCTTACAATATCTCAAGAATATAAACTATTTGAGGTACAGTTAACAATATGCATAGAGCTTATTACCTTCAGCTGCCGAATCACTTCTCTCAACACATTTACATCATCCTGCATTTCTTCATTAACAATAGCCTTGTTCTTGATTGCCTTTGCACGCTGTGCAAATCTCAACGTACTGAAAGACTCACTCTTACACCTGCATCATTGACTCAAAACAATATTTAGTTTTAGAGACTGGTAGACACAGGGGAAGAAGATTTTCAACAAGATTTGAGAAGCAGGAGAAGACAGCATTACCTTTCTGCTGGAGAAATGGCACATATCATTGCCAATTTCGCATTTCCACCAAGAGATTCCTGCAGCAAAAATGTCAGCTTCGAATCTCTGTAGGGGATGTGTCTATTTTTTCCTGTCTGGGAAACCTCCGCAAGAATATTTATTAAGTTCCTGTAGAGAGCAGAGTGATAGTTAGATCTAATTTTTTATCAACAGATATTCTCAACCATGCATAATACAGATAGGCAATAATGGGTCAGAAAATATAGCAGGAGTTTTTAAGGCCCAAAAGACGAAGTATGTGTTATTGTGACAAGCAACAGGCGTAGTTAGAAATGGTACTTATAGTTTAATGCCACGCCAATGTATAGCATACGTGATGAATTTAACTACAGATGGTCACCAACAGGTTAAACACATCGACCAGCACAGAAGGATCCCAGCATGTATCCACCAAAGAAAATCATTAACTAAGCAAGTTATCATCAGAAAACCAAATGGCAAACCTTACCCAGCAGGTTAAACAGGTTAAACCAAATGCATATACGTGATGAATTTAACTAAAGATGGTCACCAACAGGTTAAACACATAGACCAGCACAGAAGGATCCCAGCATGTATCGACCAAAGAAAATCATTAACTAAGCAAGTCATCATCAGAAAACCAAATGGCAAACCTTACCCTAGCTGTGAAAGAGATCGATTAATATTCCCAGCTTCCTTCAAACGTTCTCCTGCTGCACCTGTTAGCTTCTGTCTTTCTGATCCAGCAAGATCAACTAGATTTATTCTACTTGTTTTTAAGCAGCTTAAACCATCGGATGTGCTCTGGAAAGTTCAAAAATCAGCTTGGAATCTCATACATCATATATATAAAGGTGCCATGAAAAATGACAATTGCAGAGAGAGAGAGAGAGAAAGAATTGTACATAATTCCAATTGACTAGTGAAATATCACAAGCCTCGTTTAAAAATTCGTAAAAGCTCATGAATCGCAGTCCATCATATGAAGATGGAAAACCAATACAAAATATTTAAGAAAAGAAAGGTAATTTTTCTATGTCAAAAGATAGACAATTACTATATAATATTACTGTGTGCTTTATGCAGAGCCAAATTACCTTGTATCGGGATTCAACAACGCAAGTGAATACACTGTGGGAACGAGAACTCTCAGTGTTTATACTAGTGGATCCAGTTCTCCTGTTTGATAAACCCTGCAGAATTTGCTCACTTGACTTAAAATAATGGCATAGAAAATTGCTTTCGTACATTTAAGTATTGTTTCCAAATTCTAAAACAGGCATCAATCTCCACAAATTTATGCAAGAAAAAGTAAGTTTAAATAGGTGTAAATAATCTAAGGGCCAGCAACCTATACCAGTCTATAAGTGTTAAATGTGACAGCTAAAACGGTTGTTTCTCGTATCACACTTATTCACTTAAGCAAGGACATAGCTGAAAGTTTTCCAGTTGTCCCAATTTTCCTCCAGAGAACCAAGAGATACTCATATGTTATCTTGAGCAAAAATGAATCATTCTATATTTAGGAGGGAATCTGCAGATTCATGTTGTAGACAATAATAAGCTCTACTCTTTTTCTCTTTTTATGTTCACTTACGCTACTCACACTCATGTAGTCATGTGTAACCAGCACTTACAGACAAAGAGGAATCTGAGGGTTAAAAGAAAAAGACCACAACCTAGTAAGTTATAAAATTATACCATCTTTATCTTAAATGAAATAGCAAAATTTGGGTGATGCAAAAATCATCTAATTCAGATTTGTAATGTATCTACTGTAAAATGTAATTTCAAGCTTTCTTTCCATGGAAACATGGTTAAGAGAAAGGGTAACCGCAACAAAATTGTCTGCCATATTGATTATATATGCATATTCTAAATGGACCAAATTTAATGAGGCAGTTGTTAAGACAGTACTAAAGGGATAGTATCAGCAGGCATATTATATCAGGCATTTCCAAAACAAGTCTACTCGAATTGAATTCACGAGGGAAGCAACATTCTTCAAGTATAATTTAAAGCAAAGAAATGGCGTGAGAACTGTGCATACCTTAATCAAAAGCTGTGTCACATCCTTCATTGTGGAGACATATTCCTCAGTCAAGTTATCAACATAAACACCAGTTTTTACATCTTCCCTTATCTGGAAACAGATTACAATGTTTGGATCAATAAGAAAGGTCATGCATATAAGTCCCCTCAAAGGCTGCCCCTTCAAATAGGTAAAGAAATTAGATAATGATTACCTGGAGGTTTTTCTGATTGGGTTCTAATAAATCAGTTATTTGCTCATTGTAAATCTGCAAAGTTCAAATATATTACATCATTGAGCGTGATGAAGAGAGACATATTGATATCATGCACAAAGCACAGCATGGTTATCACTTAACCTCTAGAAAAGAACATCGACATTGATACATGAGTTGCTTGTCTTTATGCTTATTTTGCTCCTGCACAAAAAAACCAAACAAAAATTTTGAAGTATTGACAACTGAAATCAACATTGTCTATCAGAATACTGAAGAAACCAACCATCAGAGATAAGAAGGAGGAGACAATGTCACCTCATCTATTCGTGCAAAAAGTCTCTGGAAAACACGAGGTGTTAAGCCTTGTTGATCATTTGTTAAATTGTCTCCCATCAATGCATTGGCCGGTCCCCATATGGTATAAGTTTTCCCACTACCCGTCTAATCAACGAAAATTTTTAATTATATATTCAGTAAAAGTATCATCATGAAGGAAAAATTATGCAAATAAATTAAAAATCCATACCTGCCCATAAGCAAAAACAGAACTATTAAAGCCAGCAAGACAATTTTCCACGAGTGGAGCTCCGACAAGCTCAAATATATCAAGCTGCAAAGTATATATTGAGAGAAAAAATAAGCATCTCACCTTTAACATTGTACAAAGCCTACTGTTTTTTCAACTAACATTAATGTGCAAATAAGAAATCTTGCCTGCGTTGACCCAAAATCAGCAATAGAGTCAAATGTAAAGGTATGCCCTCCTATTGACAAAGAATCATTTGAAATTTTCTGGACTATCATTTCCCCCTCTTCCACATCCTTGTTTAATGGTCTCATTCGTACAATGACCTGATTAATGTAACAGAATAAAAAGAAGATTTAGCAAGATTCAGATCAAAATACGATTTACAACCAGTTAAAATACAACCATGACTAGAAACAACAAACGGGAAAATGGTTTTTAAAATACCAAAAATACAAAATAGAACTACTCTTACAATAACCAAACAACAAAATACCGTGATAGAATTAAATATAACTAGGCATCCGGATGAACATTTTCAGAACTGAGTAATCTTATACATTTCTATTGACTTCTTTAAAGTATTGATTTTAGCTTAAAATCACTGCTAGGAAAAATGAGTTTTAAAGCAGTACCAAAATTACAAACATATTGTGACATGTGACACAACTAAAATTACAAACAGCTCTAACATGTAACATGTATATGTGCCTGCGTTTACTAAAATCAATAAGCCAAAAGAAAATACATACATACCGATGAGTTTAGATTATCTTCCCCATGTTCTTAGAGTCAATGACACATAGACTAATAGCAACAAGGTCACTGAAATTAATATTTAAAGAAAATCAAGAATAAGAATGTGCTTACTGAAATTACACTTAGCAAAGGAAAAGACAAAAGATCTCGCTTACAACCAAAAATAATGTTTCGCAAATAAAAGAAAAAGATTCATCCTTTACTTATTCCGCCAAATAGAAGAGTCTAAGAATTACCTTAACTCCGGAGTCAAAAGAGCAGGCAGCAGCACTGGTCCCTTTCTCAGATCCGAAAGAATCCAGACTCAGCTTCCTCTTAAGCGGCGGCCGCGGAGGAAGCGGAGATTTCATCTTCGCTACCGCCATGGGTGAAGGAGCCGGTTTCCTTGGATCCGACGGAGAAAAATGATCAGCACCAATTTGACCCAATTCCGACTGCTGCGGCGGAGCATTTTCTTTTGAACTACTGGATTTCTGCTTCCGATTACTAACATTTCCGGAACTATTAGAATTCGTCGCTCTCTGTTTCACGGAGCTAGGGTTCGGAGATGAATGAGGCGTTACAGAAAATTCATTATGGTTCTGGTGAGTTTCCTTCAAGATTGTGTTTCTTGGTTGCATAAAGTGCTTCATTTTTTTTCTGCAAATTGAAGGAGAAAACCTCGCACACACAGAGTGGGAGTGCGAGAGAGAGAAAGAGAGAGAGGAGAGAGAAAGTAGAGTTTGGTTGAGGGATTACTCAGGCAAGGCAGCGAGAGATACTGAAATGAGAGAGACCGAGAGAGAGAGAGAAGTAGCCGTTGGTGCAGAGAGAGAGGGAGAGTGGGGGATAATTTGAATTGAATTGGGGCTGTGATTCAACCTCTGATAATGTGTGGATCGAAGCGGATTCTGGATCTGGAAGCGTTTATTCATTCCCCAACGGGATAGGCAATATAAGGCCTACTTCTTCCGTTTGAGTAAAGCCCAGAAAGGCCCAAATTATAGTGTGTGCAAGTGCATCTCAGACTTTTTGAAGAAGTTCTATTGATGTTTCTTTTTTGGTAAATTTTTGAAGTTCTATTAAGATAGAGCTTTTGTAATTTCTAATAATAATATGACACTACTCAATATGGATGGAAGTTTTAAGGATTTCAATGGGTGGAATAGGAACAATTATTTGGAACTTGAGAGGAGAAAGCATTGCAGCTTCTACTCAATTTGGCTACGATGTAGAAAACACTTTTACATCCTTCTCTAACACGTGATGAATATATTTCAAACATCAAATTTTGATATAACAGTTAAAACTCATGTGGTGATTTTTTAATACTTTTTAGAAAAATCATTTGACCATGTAATGAATAATTTATTCAGTCATAGAATAAGATTGAATAAATTATTCAACCATGCAGTAAAATTTAAATAATTATTCATCACATGTAACTATTCATTCGTTAGATCAAAATCTAATGGTTAAGAATCCGTCAACATATGTTGAAAAAATGTCTATCAGCATGAACTAATTTTTCAACTATGTAATAAATAGTTTATTTAGTCATAGAATAAATATTTAGTTATACAATAAATAATTATTCAAGTCAATAGATTAAGAATTTGTTCATGGTATGCTGAAAAAATGTGCTATTAGCACTATAATTGAACCAGCTTGCGTGCATGATGCCTCTAGTGCACAGTACGTATGGGCTGCGGCTCTTGGGAAGTTGTTATTGGTTTTGCACTTAAACTTATAGATTAGAATCAAATTTATCATCCTTTGTGATAATTTTTAACAATTTTAACACGTTATATGTTTTTAATTTTTTTTTAAAAAATTAATGTGGCACCACAAAAAATGGGGACGCCCAAATTGGGATCCCCTTCTTGTGGCTTGCGCCAACTTTTGGTGCAACGAAGTTGGCGCAAGCCACAAAAGGGGAGCGCCCAAAGTTTTTTTTCTTTTTTATGTTTAGTTTTTTATAAATAATAAAATTTTATTTTAATAAATATTATTTTGTTAATTTTCTAGAGTTTTATTTGCTAATTTTTTTATTTTTAATTTTTAAAATTTTATGTTAATATTTAATTATAAGTCAATTACTATTATTCAAAATCAATTTAAAATTTAATTACAATCAATTACAATTTTCAATATATGATTTTTCTCTTAATTTTTAAAAATTTAAATATGTGATGAAATTCAATATTGACACAATTTAGATGAAACGATGAATCTTGATATTCTATTAAACCTTACTATGTAGCGATTATTAAAAATAAATAAAATAAATATCACGTAGTAAATTTAAAGATATTATAGAATGTTTGAAGAAAAAATATTAAATTTATTTAAAATTATCTAATATTAATAAAACTGTCTTACGTTTAATACTTATCTTTTAATATCCACCTAATTTAAGAGGTAATTGCATGTGCGGCATTTCCACTGTTGTTGACTCTGGTATGTCCTTACATTATTCACCTATCTTACATATAAAAGTAGGGTTTAACCCAATTTGGCCTGCTTTTTGCAATTGCGCACAATAGTAGCTTTGCTTTTGGAGTTTTTATGTATCTTACAATTGTTCTTGATTGGTTTCTTGGTTGTTATGAGCTGAGCTTGTTATGAATTGTTGTTTCTTTTTAGGACCAGATAAGTTGTTCAATTGAGTATTTAAATTTGTTAAAAGTTGTGAAGTTTTTGGCGAGGTTAGTGTTATATTTTTACTTCCTTCGTTTTAAAGTATGTCATAAATTTTCTTTTGTGTTATGAAATTAATATTGTGGATATCCATTATCAGAGTAATAGAGATACTCAAACTATCCACAAGATAGATGATAGAGTTCTATCATATCTTTAATTAGTGATATGATTTGTCTTCTGATTACCCTCTACCTCTTCTTATTGGGATGTACCCCTGAACCCTATAAATAGGGCTCTAGACTGAGGTATTTTATTCACTCATTCATTGATTGATTTACTCTCAGAGAATCAATAAAGTTCGTTTGTTCTTTCTCTCTATTTTCTCTCTATAGTTTTCTTCTATTCTCTATATCATAATTTCTTTATTAAGTTCTCCATATTAGTATTACGATTTTGATGTGCTGACGACGACTGCTCATCAACAAATTCATAATATGTTATCAACACGAGTCTCTGCTACTGGAGTTTAGAGATTAATCAAGATAAAAAGAGGTATTTTTCAACCTTTGAATTCTCATAGCAAACCTTACCAAACTTGATTTTTTTGCTCTTGACATTTTTGGAAAGAATTATTTGTTTTGGATACTAGATGCTCAAATTCATTTTGATGCAATGGGTTTGGGAGACACCATTGTAGAAAATAATATGTCATCATCTCAAAATCGTGCAAAAGCCATGATTTTTCTCCGCCACCATCTCCATGAGAATTTGAAGGCGGAATATCTTACTGTAAAAGATCCACTTATTTTGTGGAAGAATCTGAAAGAAAGATTTGACCACCAGAAGATGGTCATTCTACCAAAAGCACGGTATGATTGGATGCACTTACGACTACAAGATTTTAAATTTGTAAGTGAATATAACTCTGCGATGTTTAGAATTACTTCTCAATTGAAATTATGCGGAGAAAATATCACTGACATTGATATGTTAGAGAAAACATTCTCTACTTTTCATGCCTTGAAATTTGTCTTGCAGCAACAATATCGAGAGAAGGGCTTTAAGAAATATGCTGAATTAATTTCTTGCCTTCTTGTGATGGAGCAAAACAATGAGTTGTTAATGAAAAATAATGAAATTCGACCAACAGGTTCTACTCCACTCCCTGAAGTGAATGCAGTTAGAATCAGACGATAAGAGGTCATGGTCATGGTCGAAACCGAGGACACGGACGCGACCATGGTAGAAAGTATCCATATAATCATGGCGAACAAAATAGAGCATCAGGACGAAAAATAACAAAATCCACCATAAGTGGCCCAAAAACAATGAGAAAAGAAAAGAGAAGGAAGTGGATTCAGAAGATCACGAAGATAAATGTTATCGGTGTGGTATGCAAGGCCATTGGTCCCGTACTTGTCGTACGGTAAAATACCTTGTTGAGCTTTATCAAACATCAATTAAGAAGAAGGGTAAAAGTCCTGAAGCAAACTTTACTTCCCAAAACTCCATTCCCGATAATGGTGATAACAATAATCTTAATGATGCTATTGTTGATGTAACTCATCTAGATATGACTGATTTGTTTGAGCATCCAGAAGGAAGAATTGACCATTTGATTGGTGATGGAAGTGTCCAAAAGAAATGAGAGTTCTATTCAATTTTCTTTCTAATTTTTAGTTTAGTTCATGTTTAGTTATATTTCTTTTGTAATAATCCTTGGTGATCTAAGACAAATTTCATGTGTAATAGAACTTTATTTAAGTATTTAAACTTTTTATTTTTATATGTTCATATGGCTCTTATTCCTTATTATGATTCTCAAAATATCACTGAGGATATTTGCCTCATTGATAGTGGTACTATACACACTATACTTAAAAACGAGAGATATTTCTCTTGTTTGAATATGGGAGAAACAAATATTTACACTATAAATAGAAGTGCAAAACTGATTGAAGGTTCCAGAAGAGCTAGTATTTTATTTCCTGGAGGCACAATAATTGCCATCAATAAGGCATTTTTTTCTTCGAAATCAAGAATAAACTTATTGAGTTTTATAGATATCCGCCGAAATGGATATCATGTTGATACAATAGAGGAAAATAAATTTGAGTATCTTTTCATTACTCAAACTGTCTCCAGAAAGAAATCTATCTTCTAGAGATTTCCATCTCTTTCTTCCGGCCTTTATTACGCAAAGATTAATAGTGTTGAAGTGCATCATTTAGTAAATTAGAAGTTTACTAATCTTGCTACATTTAGCATTTGACATGACCGTTTGGATCACCCAGGATCAATTATGATGCTACAAATAATTAAGAACACGCATGGACACCCATTGAAAGATCAAAGGGTATTGAATAAATTTCGATGTGCTGATTGTTCTTAGAGAAAATTGGTTATTAGACCATCCCAAGCAAAAGTAGGAGTTGAGTATCCCACATTTTTAGAACGGATTCATGGTGATATATGTGGGTTTATTCACTTATCACATGAGTAATTTAGATATTTCATGGTGTTAATTGATGCATCGACCCGATGGTCGCATATTTGTTTATTATCTACTCGTAACCTGGCGTTTGCGAGATTACTTGCCCAAATAATTCACTTAAGAGCGCAATTCCCAGATCACCCTATTAAAAGGATCCCTCTAGATAATGCTGCTGAATATTATTCTCAAGCCTTTGATGCTTACTGAATATCAATTGGCATTATTGTTGAACATCTTGTAGCACATGTTCACACTCAAAATGGTTTAGCGGAATCATTTATCAAAAGAATACAATTAATTGCTAGACCACTTTTATGAGAACAAATCTTCATGTATTAGCTTGGGGATATGCAATTTTGCATGCTGCAACACTTGTGCGTATTAGGCTATTAAGTTATCATGAATTTTCTCCTTTACAATTAGCCTTTGGCTTTGAACCAAATATTTCTCATTTGAGGATTTTTGGATGTGCAGTGTATGTTCCTATAACAGCCAATCAGCGAACTAAAATGGGTCTCAAAGGAGATTGGGGATATATGTTGGATATGACTCTCCCTCTATAATAAGGTATCTTGAAGCTATGACGGGAGATGTATTTATGACAAGGTTCGCTGATTGTCATTTTGATGAGTCTATGTTTCCCAAGTTAGGGGAGTCAATAAACCAAAAGGAAAAGAGCTTGTTTGGACAACATCTTTGAATTATCTAGATCTGCACACAAGCGTGAGTAAACTTGAAATTCAAAAGATAATTCATTTACAAAAGATAGAAAATCAATTGCCAGATTCATTTGCCGACTCTACAAGAATAACAAAATCATATCTACCAGCTATAGATGCTCCTATTATGGTTGAAGTCCCAAAAGAGCAAAATTCAACACCTGTACCTGTTGAATCAAAAGCACGCCCAGAAGCGTGGTCGACCTATTTGTTCAAAAGATAGAAATCCTCGTAAGAAAAGAGTGTCAAATAATCAAAGTGATCATATTGAAGAATCTGAGAAAAAGGACCAAGAGATAATTGATGAAAACATTCAAGATTCTGAAAATAATACAAAAATTTCCATCAATTATACAACTTCCGGTAGAAGTTGGAATCGAATAGAAATGACTATAGATAACTTATTTGCTTACAATGTAGCACTTGATGTTTTGAAAGATAATGAGGATCTTGAACCAACATCAGTTGAAGAATGTCGACATAAAAAATGATTGGTCAAAATAGAAAGATATGGTTCAATCATAATTGAACTCGCTTTCAAAATGTGAAGTTTTTAGACCTGTAGTCCGAACACTTAAAAGTGTAAAGCCCATTGGCTATGAATGAGTATTTGTACAAAAGCGAAATGAAAATAATGAAGTCGTGAGATATAAAGCACGACTTGTTGCACATGGATTTTCACAAAGATAAGGTATTAATTATAATGATATATATTCACTGTAATGGATGCAATTACATTCTGATACCTTGTGAGTCTGATAGCAAATGAAAAGGTTAATATGCGTCTGATAGATGTAGTAACTACTTATTTATATAGAAATCTGGATAATGATATTTCTATAAAAATTCCAAAAGGATTCAACATGCCTGTAGCATGTAAATCTGGTTGTCGTGGAGGTTACTCTATTAAGTTACAAAAGTCATTGTATGGCTTAAAGCAGTCTGGACACATGTGGTATAACCGTCTTAGTGAAAAGTTTACTAAAAGTAGGGTACAAAAATAATCCAATATGTCCATGTGTCTTCATTAAGAAGTATATTTCAGGATTTGTGATACTCGTTATATATGTTGACGATATCAATCTTATTGGAACTTCAGAAGAGCTTCAAGATGCGGTGAATTATTTGAAATAGAAGTTTGAGATAAAAGATTTTGGAAGGACTAAGTTTTGCCTTAGTCTACAAATTGACCATCTAGAAGATGGATGTTTTATTCACCAATCAACATATATAACGAAAGTCCTAAAAAGATTTTTCATGGACAAGGCACATCCATTAAGTACTCCAATGGTCGTTAGATCACTAAATATGAATAAAGATCTTTTTCGACCTCGTGATGATAGTGAAGAACTATTTGATCCTGAAGTACCTTATCTTAGTGCAATTGGTGCACTGATGTATCTTGCTAATAATACAAGACCTGATATATCATTTTCAGTAAATTTATTAGCAAGATTTAGTTCTTCTCCCACAAGACGACATTGGAATGATGTTAAGCATGTCTTTAGATATCTCCAAGGTACTGTAGATCTCATATTATTTTATTCAAATAAAACTAACCTGAAGTTGATTGGTTATGCTGATGCTAGATATTTATCCGATCCACATAGAACACTTTCTCAGACTGGTTATGTATTTACCCATAGTGGTACTGCTATTTCAGGCGTTCTGCAAAACAATCCATGGTAGCTATTTTATCTAACCATTCTAAAATTATAGCCCTTCATGAGACTAGTTGAGAATGTGTATGGTTGAGATCTATGATGTATTATATTCAAGAGAACTGTGGATTATCCTCTGGAGATAGAATTGTGGATTATCCTGTGGATTATAGCTATTTCATCTAACAATTCTAAAATTATAGCACTTCATGAGACTAGTTGAGAATGTGTATGGTTGAGATTTATGATCTATTATATTCAAAAGAATTGTTGTTTATCCTCTGGAAATAGAATTCCAACTCCTCTATACGAGGATAATGCAGTTTGTATAGCTCAACTAAAAGGAGGATATGTTAAAGGAGATAGGACAAAGCATATTTCACCAAAAATTTTCTTTACTCATAAGCTCATGAAGAGTGGTGATATTGATGTACAACAAATTCGATCATGTGATAATCTGACAGATTTATTCACTAAGGTATTACTAGTCGCAACATTTGAGAAATTAGTGAACAAAATTGGAATGCGGCGGTTAAGAAACCTTAAAGGATTATCTCATCAGGAAGAGTAAATATGGCATAAAGAGTAGTGTACTCTTTTTCTTTCACTAGAGTTTTTCCCACTGAGTTTTTTATCTAGTAAGGTTTTAATGAGGCATGCTCTTATGCAATGGACATCCAATGGAGAGTTTTATGAAATTAATATTGTGGATGTCCATTATTAGAGCTACAGAGATACTATAACTATCCAGAAGATAGATGGTAGAGTTCTATCATATCTTTAATTAGTGATATGATTTGTCTTTTGATTACTCTCTACATCTTCTTATTGGGATGTACTCATGAACCCTACAAATAGGGCTCTAGACTGAGGTGTTGTATTCACTCATTAATTGGTTGATTTACTCATAGAGAATCGATAAAGCTCTCTTGTTCTTTTTCTCTATTTTCTCTCTATAGTTTTCTTCTATTCTCTATATTTTAATTTTTTTTATTAAGATCTCTATATTAGTATTACAATTTTGTTGTGCCGACGACGACTGCGCATCAACAAATTCACAATATTTTGATTTATTTTAAAATATAAATACTCTTTTTATATAAAGTGCTCATGTATTTTTTTTCCAACGCTATCCTTGTCTCTAATCGATCATTGAGATACTTTCATTTGGGTAGTGATATTCTCACCCCCTCTTATTATTTTCATAATTGAAAATACCTTGATACCCAAAAGTTTCAAAATTTTAACTCAAAATTTGTTTTAAAAAACTAGCAAGAGTCATTAAAGTTTTTTCATTTAATAAAAAAAAATGAAAGGGGAATGAAAGAAGTTAAAATTGGAGTGAGAATATCATTTCTCTTTTGTTCTTTCAAAAATCATTAGTTTTTTTAACAACCATTCAAAACACTAATTCCTAATGTTGAATTCAATTTAGAATAACAACCAACAATTTTCAAATAAGGGGATTTTAAATATCTATCAAAATTTTAAAATAAAATTTAACAAAATCTTAATTCTCGTATAAAATAAAATTATGATATATATTTTGAAACGGATAGAGTACATTGTAAAGAGTTTGAGAGAAAAAGAAATGGGCATGCCTAAGAGAAACATATGTTCTTACAACCAATACAATTCACAAAAAGAAAAAAAAAACACTATCCCTAAGACAGTTATTCTATGAAAATAGATAAAAATTAATTGATTGTTTGAACTTATCTCAAGAGGATTTCAGATTGCAATTCAAAGTACAAAATCTTTTGGATGGAAATTAATCGAGAGAGAGGGTTTTTGTTATGTTGCATGGAATTGGCACGATACAATAGTTTTTTAAAGAAAAATTTAGGGATGGTATAATGTCCTCGTAAAAAGTGTTATTTGAAAATAAAGTCATCTAAGAAGGCATTATGACCATTTTAAGAACAAAATAAAAAAACAAGGCCATTGTAGTGCATAATTTCAGAAAACAGGCCAAATTAGGTAAAAAAACCTAAAAAAGAGAGTGTTAGACCCATGATCATCGCGACTGTTTCAACTTTTAATTTCCCTTAATCTAATGATGAGTGTTTGAACTAGCACAAGGAAGAATTTCACCAATAGGATTGGAATGCGAAAACTACTAGAATCAAAGCAGTGCCTCCAATGGTGGGTTCTTGCAATCAAGAGGGTTTACTTTTCACAGGCTTTGGATCAACAATCTTTTTATGAGCTTTGATGGATATCGGTCCATTTGTACTGGGTTAGTGGCCCAGTCATTGAGGAATTCATATGGAGTCTGGGAATTGTTCAAGTAACCCTAACAGAAGATGGATCACATCCTTTATAAATACAAGTTCAATACAGTCAAAGAAATATGTTTTTATAAGCACAACGAATATTTGGTAATTGTAATAGATGTATTTTATTTTTTGTTTTATTATAAATTTATATTTTTTTCAATACAAAAAATACTTTCTATCATATTCAAGATGAAATTTTCATTTAATTCAAATTTGAAAACCAGCATGCAAATGTTCCTTTTTCTTTCTTCATTTTATATAGTTTGTTTAATTGATGAGAGTTAGAATTTAAACTTTGATCTTTTTAACTACGATTTAAATACTTGATATTGATCTTTTGCTAAAAATGTCTACCATGTCTGATGAGGAGTATCGATTAGCGTGTTGTGGAAGAGAACAAGGAGACAGACGGGTGAACGTGCAGAGCAAGATGGTTAGTAGAGCAATGAAGAGTGAAGTTTTCATCCTCTTTTGGTTTTGGGCAATATATCTTGCAAAAGAGACTTGAGATGATGATGCCAAAAGCATCTTTAGGTGTTCTATATGTGGGAATTTGTGACCAACCACTTCATTTGCTTAAGGAATCATTGTTTTTTTTATTCATTGAGTACTAACAAAGGAGATCAATAAACAATATAAATTATTGAAAGTTATTGACTTTTAAATATATTAGGTAAGTCATTATTGATGCAACAATTCACAATATTGTTTTTACTTGCGAATTAACTAGGTGAATATAATTTTTCAAAAAAGTAGAAATTGGTTTGTCAATAAAACTGTAGGTCAGACCGTTGATCAGCACAAGCAGATGTTCATGTACATCAAGGGCTAAGTACAATTTGGTGGAAGTGCAGGGGGAAAGTGCTATTAACTTCTTTTTATTTCACCAGTTGAGTAATCTTATCATCAATTCCCTTTAAATATTTACATTGTTTTTTGGGGCTAAATAAAAGAGAGTTATAGAGTAACTCTATTTGGATATAATTATGATAATTTTTTTCCATAGACAGAAACAAAACTTCAACCTAATAATTTGTGTCAGTTGATAACTGAATTGTTAATGTTAATACAAATGTTGAAAGAGCATTGGGTAAGTCATTCTCCTAAGTAAGAGGGAGTTTGATCCAAATTAGTCTTATTTAGTAAAAATATCGATTGGTTTAAGAGAGAGAGAGAGAAAAAAAAAAAGAAACAAAACCTTGACTTTTGCAGCGGTGTGAATCTATATGACGAATCTTTAGCTTCCACTATTACTACAGTTGCACAGTAAACTCGTCATTATAATTCTACCAACGCAGTAAAAGCTTTTCAAAAATACGTATAAATAATTATGCTACGATTATATTTCATCATAAATGCTTATGATTTTAATAATATGCATGGGGAGTGCTAAACGTAGTTGGGAGAACCAGAAACTGTTTTCTTAGTTGACAGTGATCATCTCCTACACAAAGCTCTTCCTTTTGTTCTCATATATCCCATCCCCTTTTCTTCTTACCAAGATACAAATGTTCGATAGGTGGCCAACCTGTTTCACCACCCCAAGATAGAAAGATGGATGCTCCCTTCCAAACTTAATCTGCCCTTCAATGGAATTAAGGGTTTCATATAATAATTCATCAAATTTATTTTGTTTAGGAATTTAACTTTCTTTGCTCCTATTTCATCACTTAAACCATTTTTTTTATATATTGTAATAATTTAGATCACCTATCTATAGTTTGCCTCTAGAGGGGGAATTCCTTTTGACTTCTACATGCTCAAATTTTGTCTTTTTACACGTTACAAAGAATTGTGTTATATGTTCTTACTATATACATATTTCAATTATTAATTAAACCTAGGAGTCAAATATTTCTAGAGATAGTAAGGAAAAAATATCATGTTAAAGTATTGTAGGCATCTTTATGCATTTTTTTAAATTTCTTTTGATACTAAACGATTCAATTTCTAATTAATCTCTTAAATTTCATATCAAGTAATACTTATTTACCTTTCAAAAAAGCAATAGTTTTAAATATAAAAATTATATGATTATTTCAAAAAGATATAGTATCATGGTAAAAGGAAAAAAAAAAAAGAAGACTAACACAATATAAAGCTCCTATAAATCTAGATTGCAATCTGGTAGGAGAAAAGATAGTTTTATTATTTTTTTAGTAAAGCACGTTGGATTACTCAAAAAAAAAAAAAAAAAAAAGAAGAAGAAGAAAGAAGTAAAGAACAATATTGGGATATTGTTAGTTTTCACATAAAAATTAAAAGGGTTTCAAAAAGATGAGACTAGTATGGGGTAAATTGCAAGAAATTATAAGGTATTGTGACCTTTTCCCCTTTCTATTTTACCATGTTATCGACTTCCTTTTCCGGACAAAGAAAGAGAAAATTAGAAAGTCCACTTTAAATTAAGGAGTTTTTTTTTTAACTTGTGTTTTTGAGACAAATCTTAATACAGATTAAGCATACTATATATAATAGTTAAAATCTATCACAAATCTTATAAAATCTATTACCCTATAAAAAATGAAAGAGTCCTAAGGAATTTAGAAAGTTAAACTACTAAATATAATTACTCAATCCATATTAACATATACCTCTAGGCTACAATAGAAAAATGCTAAATAAAATAAAAGTCATAATAAGATGTTCAGACGGACCAATGCTAAACACCAATTTATTTCTTATTTTACTTCCCCTTCCCTTTTCCTCTCTCTTTTCCTGCCAACCAAACTAGACCTAAAAGAATTGTACAAAATGGAAGAGTTTTCCTAAAATATGGAACCAGTTTAAATCTTGACTTTTATGCAACAAAGATGATAATTTTATGTTTTATACTAGGTTATGAATCTCGTAGTACATTCTCTAATAAATTATCAAAAGATTGATTAAATTATTCCATAGAGAATAATGTGATCAATCTAATCTATTTATAGCTTAGTCATATTTTATTGTTATATATGTTATAATTTTATTAAAATATTATAAAATGTATTAAAAGATCAGAAACTTCATACTTCTACTTGACTGCAATTGCAAAACAGTCCATTTCAATTTTAAACACCCCTGCTCTTTAAGTTAAAAAGAAATGTCATTGAAGTAAGATATGCTTCTAAGAGAAGTGTTACATCAATAAGAAAATTAAAAAACGAAAAAATAGGAAAATATCATAGGCATGACATATTGACATGCTAATAGATGAACTGGCATGTTACTTTTTCGGACTTTGAAATTTCCAATGTTTCGGTTTCGGTTTGGGTTCGAAGGTTGTAGTTCTATCTGTTCAAATCAAGTTTACTATTGTGGAGTGTTCTGATTAGGGTTATCAATGGGTTGAGTCTTACCCGCATCCAATAATATTAGGTACGGTATATTATTTATACTTGTTTACTCGAATATGAATTCGGACTCGATTAAATTTTTAATAATAAATATTTTATATATTTAATTTCTTTACAACCGTTAGATGTGTTTTGATCCAACGATCAATGATTTTTTTATTTTTAAAATAATTATCGGGTCTACCCGAGCATGAACCTAGACCCTATCGGGTAGAGTAGGGTCTAACCTATTTAGACCCGTCAGGTAATCGAGTTGGGTCTGGTACTCTTAACAGTCAATCGGGTCCGGGTCTGAGATAGGGTGTCCATGACCCTCTTGGACCCGTTGACAGCCCTAGTTCCGATTCTAATACAATTCCAAACATTAGTAAAAGAAAATTTCAACATACAAAAAGAATGAAAATATATATTATAAGAAAACAAAGAAAACATACTAAAAACATAGGAATGTATTTAAACTAAAAACTAATAACACTCACAGACATATATATAACTCTCGTCTATTACACTTGTTATAAATCTTGAAAGTATTCTATTAAATTTTCTCCTTTTTCTTTTGTTTCCTTATCTCAAACAATTGCCAAAAGGATTTCAATTCTAATTGTATACGAATATACACATTCGATTCAAAATATAAAGCCTTTTGAGACTGTTTGCGTAGATTAAGGAAGAAATAAATAATGAGTATTTTTTTATTATATCTATATATAATTAATTCTACTAATATAATAGAGGATGAGAGAATTATATTTATGATAATGCTAATTTTAAAAATTTTCCTTAAAATTTACAAAAGACTGACTATTTTGAGAAGAGAAAAAATAACTATAAAATCTTATATTTTAAAACAGTAAGATTAAAAAGAGTACATTTCAACAACAAAGGCAAGCATTTTATTATTATTACTTCTATTCATTACATACCCCAAATTCCTTCATTCTAGTGCTCGTGATATATATGCACTAATACAAAAGAGACCAACACTGATATATTCTTACCTCAATTATTATACAAGTATTATCTAATATCATATAAATGATTTATAGTTAACATTCATATAAGTATATAAGTATATAAATTAGTAATTATATGTAAGACCAATATAATTTATCTATATACATACAATTATGAATTTTATTAATTAGTAAATGCATTTAATAAGTTAATAATATGAGTTTACAATCTAATAAAAAATAGAAATGAATCAATTGGAATGTTAAATTGAAAATGAAATTTATTAAAAAATTTAGATTATTTTTTCATTTTGCTAGTTTAGGGATATAAAAAAATAGAAGCTGGTTTTGATATAGATTCAAATCAATTTAAAATTTACAAGGTCGATTTCAAAATAGTATATTAACATATACAATACAATAAGTTGTATCTTATAATATTTTAGTTCTCTAAATTCAATTATAAATAAGATTGTTTAAAATATATTATATCATATATTATTTAATAAATAATTTTAATACATATTATTAATTTAAAAATATAATATATACATATATAGTATAAATAAAATAGTTACACAAGAATAATGCAACAACAAGTTTAGCCTAATGAAGAAGCATATGCTCCCCACACTAGCAATGCAGGTTTGAATCATACTATCTGGGATTTATGCCTAGCTGGCTTGCTTTGAATTTATCGGAACCTATGGAATGGATAAGGGACATTCCTTTTCATATATCTCTGGCCATTAAGCCAACTTTAACTAAAATTTTGTTTGGGTTTTTTTTCATAAAAGTTAACCTCTTAAATTACTTATCAAGTAATAATACTTATTCAGATCTAATATCATGTGATACTTTCATGGGAGGCTTTGAAAAAACATACAGTATACGGGATCCCTATGGAGACTCGTGATAAAAATTTTAAAATAAAAACTTGCTTTTCCTTTATTTTTCAGCAGAAGCAAAGTATAGATCCATGGCTGTTACTTGTAAATCAAGTGGCTTTGGTAGCTTCTTAAAGATCTTAATAAATATCCCTCATTACAAGCTGTTGTATAGCTAAGCTGCTGTTCACACACGAACTATATAGAAAGTTGATCG
The DNA here is from genome assembly GCA_030512225.1 of Rauvolfia tetraphylla. Classification (NCBI taxonomy): domain Eukaryota; kingdom Viridiplantae; phylum Streptophyta; class Magnoliopsida; order Gentianales; family Apocynaceae; genus Rauvolfia; species Rauvolfia tetraphylla. Next base: position 4,121,130 of record JAJQKT010000053.1, read on the forward strand.
TCATTTTGTTCGCAGTGAAGTTATTGCTTGGTAAATTAATTAATTTTAATTTTTGATAAATTGTTATTCAATGTTGAATAAAGCAAAAGAAAATTGGTAACTAGCCTATAGAAAAACCCGTTACATAAGCCTGCTCAAGGTTCTGGTTTCTTAGTTCCTAGTTTTGATTCTAATACAGTTCTGATTCTATACGGTTTATTGAATATTACAGTTTAAATATAGTTTCAATTATATATTACCGTTTCAATATATTTTCAGTTTACAGATTTCGGGTTGGAATTGTAAATTTGTAAAATTAAAAAAAAAAAATGAAGAAATCCCAAAATCGGAACTGCAAAAGTAGGTCCGGAAGTTGTTAAACCGAAATCATGAAATCACAAAATTCGAACCGTGAAATCTTATAATCGAGACCCAAAAACATACAAAATCAAAACCAATTTGAAGGTAAAAAAATGGTAAAATAACATATGAATTAAAAGGGCTTCAACTTACAGAAGCTGTCTACATATCCTCTCCAAGTTTAGAGGAATCAAAGCCTACGTAAAGAGTAATAACGCAATAATAAGTTAACTAATACAGTAATAAGAATAAAGAGTAAGAATACAACTAATAACAATCTACTAATAGATTTTGACAATAAAGATTAATAATGCAAAAATTAAATTAAGTATACAACTAATACCAATGAACATTAAAAGTGAAAAATTAAACTAGGAATATAACTAATAACAATACACTAATAAATTAATTAACAAAGAGTAATAATGAAAAATTAAACTAAGAATATAACTAACAACAACACACTAATAAATTAATAAAAATAGAGTAATATCAAAACACTTAAAATAATAAATAAAATACTAACTTGTTTTGGTAGCACTTGACTTGAAATTAGATGGAATTGAAGATTGAGGATAGTTTGAGAGAGATTGGAGAATGAGATAGGTGGAATTTGTGAAGAAAAATGGTGAAAATATGAGTGTTTATATACAGTTTGTGAGAAAATAAAAAAAAAAGAATTTTAAAAAAGGCTCATCTTAGCCTTTGCAAAAGATATCTTGGCCATTCAAAACTTTCTTTTTTATTTTTTTAAAAATTTCAAAAAATGGGGAAGGGGATTAGAACTTGGAACCGTCGGTGCATTTTCCTGCCTCTCTCCCTCTAATATATGCATAATAGTTTCTTCAAGTACCCTGCAAGCTTTTTAGAGGTTGAAATTTTACAAACAAGTGGGGAGGAAAATATGTGTATTTCTCTGATCTTCCAAGTACACTCTATAGCCCTATATATAGCCAAAACAGAGAAACCCTAACCATGCTAACCTTAACTATATTCAGCATAACCACAGTTCACAGTAACCAAACCAAACATACAGATATATGCAAAAGATATACTAAGAGATTGAGAGAGATTAGAATATTCTAGAATATCTCCAATACTCCCTCAAGTTGGTGTATGAAGATCATGAATGCCCAACTTGCCAAGCAAAGAATGAAATGTTTTTGGTCCCAAAGTTTTCGTAAAGGTATTCGCAGGTTGGAGTGCAGTGCGAATGTATGGTGGAGAGATAAAACTAGCCTCAAATGCATCCTGGATAAAATGACAATCCACCTCTATATGTTTAGTACGCCTGTAGAACACCGGATTAGCAACAATATGTAGGGATGCTTGACTATCACATAATCGAAGAATAAATTGAACTTTGCCAACCCACAGATCATGGAGAGCACTATAAATCCATTTCAACTCACAAACAGTTATGACCATCGATCGATACTCAGCTTTTGCTAAGGATCTAGAAATGGTGTGTTGCTTCTTAGTCTTCCAGGACACCGGAGAGGATCCCAAAGCAATAAAATACACCGTGAGAGAATGCCTTGTGAGAGGACATGAAGCTCAACTAGAATCACAATAGGCATCAAGATATAGATCAGTTCTTGCACGAAGAAGAATGTCTTGACTCGGATGATTATTTAAATAATGAACAAACCAAAGTGCGACCTCCCAATGTTCAAGTTGAGGAGCTTGCAAAAATTGATATTTAATTGATATACATAATTATGGCATTTAGTTTTTAAATTCATCTTCCTTTGACCTTGTTGCATATTCAGATGTAAACTATGCTGGATGCAAAGTCGAACATAAAAGCACTAATAGTCATTGTCAATTTCTTAATATTTATATTGTATCTTGGTATAGTAAGAAACAAGCATGCACGTCATTGTCTATCGCCGATTCTGAATAGATCTACGCCGGTAGTTGTTGTGTTCAAGTGCTATGGATGAAATAAACTCTACTTGATTATGGTAAAGATATCAAATGTGTGCCTATTCTATTTGATAGCACCAATGCTATCAATTTGAGCATAAATCTCATTCAACATTTTAGGACTAAGCATATAGAGATCAAACATCATTTCCTTTGACATCATGTAGCTAAAGGTGATATTTGTTTGGATTATGTGAATACTAATGATCAAATTACTAATATATTTACCAAGCCTTTGGCCGAGAAAAGGTTTTGTTGCCTTAGAAGAAGCTTGGGAATCTCAAAATTTAATTACTAATGTGTGTGTTGAAGTGTGAAAAAATAGAAAAAAATTCAGATGCATGAAGTGAAATTCAGACGTCTAAACTCCCTTCAGAAAATTCCTAACAGAAAGATTAAGGACGCAAGTTCGGACGTAAGACCAAAAATTCGGTAGTTCGAATTTGCCAAACTGAAGAAACAGAAAAATTCGGACCCAAACTTTGCAATTTCTTCATTTTTAACTGATCATCCGTTCAATTTTTTCATTTTTAACCATTTGAATTCTCTTTTTCTCAAAACCCACTCTACCTAGTCTCATCCAAACACAAATCCATCCCATATTTCACCATTTTTTCTTGAAAATCTCTTGATTTTCTTGTTCTGTGCCCTTTATTGTCCTTGAAATCCATCTTTCTCAAGAAAACCTCATCATGGTTTGCTCAGAGAAGGTTAATATGGCTAAGGGCAAAAGAAAAGACAAAAGTTGAAGATGAAGAGCTCATTATCAACGAACCAAGGCGGGTTTACATTCCATAATCCAACCTTGGAGTAGACCGATTCATTTCCACACGAGTCATGATTGAATTTGAAGAATGGAGCAAGAAGAGTAGAAAGATTATCCCCGGGCATAGAGTGGATGTTGATAAACTCACCAATAGGTAATGTGCTTTCTCTATTTGGCGAAATTGGTTGGGGTAGTTTACCTGGAGTGAATGAGGATTATTACCCATCTCTTGTCTATGAATTTTATGCTAATCTTAAAGAAGAAGGATTGGGCATGTTAAAGGTAGCATTATTCAATGGTTTTCATCTAGAGTATCCCAAGTATAGTTTGAAGCTAATGATGCTTTAATGAATCGCATTTGTGGTGTTGATGACATTGGTGCTAGATATTATTCTTTGGGATAACATTGCTATATCCATGAAATTTTCACTAATGAAAGGTTTGAAGAGGCATTCATTAATGGTAGAATATTTAGGTCCACTAGGGAAAGAGAAATCAAAGCCTTTGATGCTAGAGGTAGGGTTATGCATCACATAATTACTACTATGATCATCTCTAACTTTGGACATAAATCATCTATTGGTAACATACATATGGTTATTATGCTTGCCTTGCATGAGCATAGAAGATTAAATTTTGGATTCATGGCACTAAAGCATATGATAAGTGCAACAAAAATGGCCAACAAAGCCTTGCCTTATGGAAGATTGTTGACAAGAATCTTCAAGCATTTCAATGTCCAATTCCACGAAAGAGAAAATCCGATGAAAAGTGGGGAAATCTACACCCATGAATGTCTCAAGAGAATGAAATTAACATTAGATGAGGATGTTGTATGGAGAAAGAGAAGGGAAACCCCTTTAAGGGGTGAGAGAATAGAAACAAGTGGTGATGAAGAAGAGGAGGAAGAAGGTTGAAGAAGAAGAAGAGGAGGAAGAAGGTTGAAGAAGAAGAAGAGGATGAGGAGGAGACTTTGGCTAAAGAAAGGAAGAGCAAGAAAAGAAATGATCTATCAAGTGAGGGGAGCAACGCCACACAAAGAGAAGACTATTTGAAGAAGAGCCCACTCCTCGATTTTATGAAAACCTTGGAAACATTCCTACTGAGAAGGGAGTTTAACAAAGTTAGCACAAATCACAACTCCAACACCAATTTCCTTCAACCAAGAAAGGAGGAAAAATGCGGTTCAAAGGAAAAAGATCTAAAGATCATCTTGGTTGACAACTTTTTCAAGAGGCGAACTATACAGGCAAGGAGTCGGCAAATGAAGGATCCCTTCATATAGAGATCAAGGGAGACATGACTATCACAACAAACAAATTTGGAGTGAAGACCATGAAACGCATCCAAGACTAAGCCTTTCTATCCCTAAACTCTATTTTGTTACTTATTTTAGTTTATGACTTGATGCATATGTTATGCTTTAATATTGAAATTTACTTGTGCCTTTCTAGTCATTATAATGTTTTGAAGCTCAATGATGAAATCCTTGTGATAAGAGCTTCTTTTGTTTAACTTTTTTTGTCCAAGTACTCTTACTCTATCTTTGATTAGAATGACAGAAGGGGGAGATGAAATGTGATGACAAAATGTGAAAATGTGGAAAAGTAGTGGAATTGTTCATGCATGCATTGAATATAAAATTTGTGAATTTTATAAAAATCCATGCATATGTCAAGGGGGAGAAGAAATGATTTGGCTGCTAAAAAATCTGTCCTATTTAAATTTTGATGCATGCTATGTTATTTGATCTCAATCCAAAAATCCTATTGCACAACAATTAAACATATTAGTAAATATCAAGGTTAATCAACATTATTTCTTTAGAATTTTGCAGTTAATAATATTTGTCATTAATCAAAACAATATGATTTGCCCTTAGGGTTAACAATCTCAGTTTTTTTGATGATGACAAACTTTGATACAAAATGTGATCTATTTAAACAATTTAATCGCAGAGAAGCATTCACGTCATTTACCAATTGAAGATGATATCAATTGAAAATTAATTTTAAACATAATATAGCATAATGACATAAACATGGCTCAAAATGAGCCTATGACCCAACCAACCTCCATAAACCTCATTCCTTCCATCTAACTAGAAGATATAGTATTTAAGCAAACATAAAAATACTTCTAAGAAGGTTAGAAATAGTTAGCAAAGATTCCCCTTAGATTATGCTTATTTTCGGAAAATTTTGGACTTTGGATTGAATCCAAACTTCAATATATTCAACATAATGATTGTTCAAACTGAAATAAAGCTTCTCTAAGTTTGTTCAAATATATTAGAAGAGATTAAAATAGATTTGAATAAGTTTAAACAACAAAATATTGATTTCAAGTCCATCTGAAGTTGGATGCATCCGAATTTCAAGTCCAAACTAAAATTGATTGATTTTGAACATGAAATTTGCTAGGTAAGCTCAATCTAATCAATCATATAACTGGATAAACTTGAACAATCAAATCTTGGCATCAATGTAACCCAAGTACTACATAATATAACTCAAGATGCCAACATAGATGTAGGCTATTAACAGTTTGAGTAGTTTGAGAAATTTGAGCAATTTTCCCTCTTTGGCATCAATTGAAAATCATTTCAATAGTTTAAACAACATACGCAAGGCTTTTTGTGTGATTGCTTGACTTGAGCATTTTGTGAATTGATTGAAATAATTGAGTATGGACTCATGGTAATGGATGTAGATCTTGCAGAGATCGAATCACTATAAATCGTGTGTTCAAAATGATGAAGGCATTATCAAAACAAACTTGTGTGACAAGAGTTTGTCAATATGGAATATTTTAGGGAAGGTGATTGGGCAAATTCAAACAACATATCTAACTCTGAAGAAATTTAAGACTGCCACGAATTATATTTTCCTCAATTATGAGGAGTTGTAACCGTTTATCATGTATGTCTACATTGTGAAACTATTTGTAATTTAGACAAGTCACATGTTACTTTATTTCTTATAGACTCATAATTAGATACATGATTATGTTATAGGAAATTGTTGTATTTTGTTGTCTATGCCCTTATACGTAATTTTATCTCAATCTTCAACAATTTGCACACAAACACTAGACAAGCGCACCTATCGTTTAGATTAGTATAATGACAAGTACTTCAAATGTCGTATCCACGAGGATGGTCAATTACCATTACTCACTTTCTACTCTATTGTTTAGCCTAACAAATTTGTTTGTGAAAATGGTTGGAATAATTACTAGGAAAAGAGATCTAACTTAACTAATTAAACTAGCTTAACTAATCTTTCTTGCAAGAGAGAATTCAATTGAGAAAATAATACTTGAATGAAAAATTCCCCTAGAATTACCTATGTGATAGAAAAGTCCCTTGGTTGACTTGTTTCCCCTTCTAATATTTGGTGAAATTCCAATGATAGAACTCACTCTATCTCTAGATGAAAGTTTTCTACCCTTAAATTAATTAGTTGAAATCTCTTTCTAACTAATTTAACCTAAGAGTGCATTTGAATTAGTGAATTTTCAATTAGATTTCTCTAATTACCATGAAGGTGTTGAAGTTTCTATCTCTAGTCACCTAAATCATCTCCATTGTTTATGTATTGTCTATTTCACCCTTCCTTTCTCAATTCCAAGTGAAAAATTTCAGATTATGAATCAATTATCAACCAAATCAATTCAACCCTTCCTTTCTCAATTCCAAGTGAAAAATTCCAGATTTTGAATCAATTATCAATCAAATCAATTCAACCAATCAAACCCACAAACAATCCACAAGAAATTTGAACTCAATCAACCAAGGAAACAATTCATTCACATAGATAAAAATTAGGGTTCATAACCATCCAAGTATTCAAGAATTTAGTTCTTCAACATATTACAATTCAAAGAACATAAAACAATAAAGAAAGAGTAAGAATTGCTCATTTTCATGGTTGAAATCTTCTCTTCTTTAAGGCTTGAAATTCGTCACTGTGATGTTGAGAAAATTGCAGCTTTTGTCTGGAATCTTCAAGGTGGATGTGTCTGGAATCTTCTAGGTGGATGTTCTCCTTCTTCAAAGATTCAATATTCTCTCTTGATTTCTCTTACAAAGATGAAGATTTGGGATGGGATTTGAGTGAGTTTTTGTGAGTTTTTGCTGCCTCCTTCCCACTCCCAGCCGTCTGCCTATTTTTGCCCTAAAAGGGTATTTGATATTCCATATTTGTACTCCATATAATTATCATTTTGAGCTTAAATTTATGTTAAATTTTAGTTTTTTAATCACCATTTATACTCCATTTATCTCTTATTTGCTTTAGGAGATATTATTGAAGATTTGGAATTAAATGAAGCACACAAGGAGATTATGTACAATGAAGAAAAAATAGAGAAATGCAGAGGGAAAAACTGCCTGGTAGAGAAAGTTCCAGTGGGATTTTGACCTCCTTGAAGATTTTAAATGCAAAATTAGTCTTCAATACAATTATAGAGGACATTCTGAAGTTTTCAGAATGGTAATATTTATGGCAATAAGAGTTCATTTGTCTACCTGCCTATGATTCAAATTCAAATGTCCTGCATTGTGTTCCACTTTTGACACATTCTGTTATAACGATCATATACTGCATTGTAGATGTCCAATTGAGGTAATTCAAAGCTCTATGGAAATATAAGATCAAGATATACAACTTTCATGAAGACATAAAGACCTAGATCAGTCGATTTAATGCTCTGAATTCACCTACAAGTCAAAACAGTGTTGCAGTCGCGCAGCAGAAGCTTGCACCAAAACTGGGGGCAAGCGGCACCGTTTGTGCCGATCTGAAGTGGTTTTTCTGCTGATTTTCTCTCTCTTTTGGACTGGATATATTTACCCAATTAGGGCAAGAAAAGGCAGACAGCTGGAGTGAGGAGAAAACAGCAAAAACACACCAAAAACCCACTCAAATCCCATCTCAAATCTTCATCTTTGCAAGAGAAATCAAGAGAGAAGATTGAATTCTTGAAGAAGGAGGACATCCACATTAAAGATTCATGGAAAAAGCTGCAATTTTCTCAATGCTACAGTGACAAATTTCAACCTTGAAGAAGAGAAGATTTTACTCCATGAAAATGAGCAATTCTTACTCTTTCTTTATTGGTTTATATTCTTTGAGTTGTAATATGTTGATGAACTAAACTTTTGAATACTTTGATGTATAATCTGAATTTTTTTCACTTGGAATTGAGAAAGGAAGGGTGATTGAAAATTGATTCATAATCTGGAATTTTTCACTTGGAATTGAGAAAGGAAGGGTGAAATGGACCATACACAAACAATGGGGATGGTTTAGGTGTTTAGAGATAGAGACCTAAACATTTTCTTGGTAATTAGAGAAATCTAATTCGAAATTCACAAACCTTAATGCATTCTTGGGTTGAATTGGTTAGAAAGAGATTTCAACTAATTAATCTAAGGGTAGAGAACTCTCATCTAGAGATAGAGAGAGCCTTAATATAGGAATTTCACCAAACACAAGAAAGAAAAACCTGCTTGGCAATAAGAGAAACCTAATTAGAAATTTACCAATTTAAATCCACTCTTCGGTTAAATTAGTTAGAAAGAGATTTCAACTAATTAATATAAGGGTAAAGAACTTTCATCTAGAGATAGAGTGAGTTCTATCATTGGAATTTCACCAAATATGAGAAGGGGAAACAATCAACCAAGCGACTTTTCTATCACATAGGTAATTCTAGGGGAATTTTCCATCTAAGTATTGTTTACTCTATTGAATTCTCTCTTGCAAGCAAGATTTAAGTTGGTTTAACTAGTTAAGTTAGATTTCTTTTTTTTAGCAGCTATTTCCATCATTTTCACAAACAAATTTGTTAGGCTAAACAATAGAGTCGAAAGTGAGTAATGATATTTAACCATCCCCATGGATACGATAATTTAAATTGCTTGCCATTATACTAATCATGACGATAGGTGCACTTGCCTTGTGTTTGTGTGCAAATTGTTGAAGATTATGATAAAATTGAGTATAAGGCATAGACAACAAAACACAACAGTATTTATATCCAGCCCAAAAGAGAGAGAAAAGTAGTAGAAAAATAGCTTCAGATCGACACAAATGGCAGCGCTTGGTCCAGACTAAATGGGGCCACTTCCTCCCAGATTTGGTGCAGCATTTTACTGCACGATTGTGACAGTGGTATGATTATAGGTGACTTCAGAGCATGAAAGAGGCTGATCTAGGTCTTGATGTCTTCATGAGAGTTGTATATAATGATCTTATATTTTCACAGAGATTTGAATCACCTCAATTGGACATCTAGAACTCAAGATATGATTATTATACCAAAATATGTTAAAACTAGGACATAATGCAGAACAGGTGACTTTCCAGTATAAGCAGGACGGCCAAATGAATGTGTATTAACATAAATTTTACCATTATGAAAACCTCAGAATGTCTTATATAAATTTCTAGAAGATCGCTTTTGCATGAGGTCAAAATTTCGATTGAAAATTCTATACCAAGCTGCTTTGCTCTACATTTCTCTGTTTTTTTTTCTTCATTGTGTAAAATCTCCTTGTTTGCTTCATTTAATTCCAAATCTTCAATAAACTCACCTAAATAAAATAAGAGATAAAGGGAGTGTAAATGGTGATTAAAACACCAAAATTTAATATAAATTTAAGCTCAAAAAGATTATTATATGAAGCACAAATATTGAATATCAGAAATTCAAGGTGGAATTACAATATATTGCACTACATGTAACAGAGAAGGAAGTTGACATGAGATTGGAGGATGAGTTTTTGGCAAGTTTTAGGACACATGTAATTATTTTAATTTGATATTTTTGTGTGTATTTTAATTACCATCCATAATAAATTAGGACTCGCGATGAGTTTTGTTATAGGTCTAGGTCTAACAACTCGAAAGTCAAGTGATTGACAAAAATCTTAAAAGCTTGGGTTGGGGACCTTTGAGGCAGGTGAAGTCCTTTCATGGTTACTTCATAAAAGGTTTTAGATTCCACAAGCATGATTATATAATTGGAAAGAAAACTATCAATAGTGGAGTTTGGTAAGAAGTGGAGAAGAAGACGATAGAAATATGGGTGACTATTATAGAATCTTGAAGGAGATTGTTGAGATGTAATTCCCAGAGACTCCCTATCAAAAGATTGTGTTGTTCAAAGTATGATTGGTTTAATCTAACTGTTAATAGGGGAGTCAAAGTACATAAAAAATTTAAAATTATTGACATTGATTGCAAGAGCAAGTACTCAAAATATGACCCATTTGTATTGGCTCAACAAGCCAATCAAATATATTATGTATCTTGCCTAGGCAATAAAAAGAACAAGTTTGATTGGATAACCATCTCAAACAAAGGCTCGCCACATTATTGATGCAACCGTAGTTGATAGACCATATCAAGAAGAGGTTGATGATGATTCAGCTATTACTGTAACCATTGATAATGAGATGATTAGTGGACTAGCAAATGAATCGGGTGAAAGTGAGATAGTGGATGCTCAGGATTAGGAGCAGATGAGGACAAGGATGTGGATGATGAAGAAGCTGACTTGGAAACTGATTCTTCTACAAATGAGGATGTGAATGATGATTTCTTATCAGATCAAGAAAATGATTATGCATAGTTTCTTTCTAACGTGAGCCCTAATTTAAAACTAACACTACATATTTGGTATCCTGAAATTTGTTTTATCATTAAACATTATCCTTTGGCATTGTACAGGTGCTAGTGCAGATTGGCTAGAAATGTTGCATTTTGGTGGGAAATGTTCTCAATTATAATTAACTAGTCTCAAACAGACTAATCTTGAAAAAATATATCTTTCTTTGAATAAAACAAATTAACTATTTTTCCCTTAGTGTGTTCGAATTAAAACTGATTAGAACATCAATACCTCATGTCTCATTTATTTGAAATGCATATGAATTTCTTATTTATACCGAAAAATGAAATTCTTATTTTAGTATGTGAACTAAAAGTCCATTTTCAGCAACTTTTGCTTAAAATTTTTAGTCCATAGATTATTTACTGCTTGGCTGTTTTATGAAAAATATTTATAAACAATTGCTATTGGGCATCTAGTAGTGCTAATAATTTTGGTTATCTTTGGAACTACTTGAAAGTTGATGTTTCACCAGAACAATCCTCAAGATGTCATTGTAACTCTGTTCAATTGAAATTGTACAATCATATGTTCATTTTATTGAAATAGTTTCTCTCCATCAGTGAAGGCTGTCAAAGAGATATCACAGAATTTTCAGCGAGACTACACTATGCCCACGCCAGATTCACAAATATTCCCATAGATGTGCAGAACTTATAATTCGACGTATGGAGTGTAAAAAAAACCTATATATATATATATATATATATATATATATATATATATATATATGTATATATAGTTAAAATTGGTTTTAATATAATGTTAACAGTTACCATGTAGCGGTTGTTTTTTCTCATTTTGGTTTTGCAGAGCGGTTTTCTTGGGCTCCCAGAGCACAAAGTCTGGATACAAGAGATTTGGGATAAGAAGTGCCTGAGCAATTTTTCACCTAGCTATCCAAGGCTCGTGCTAAGTAATAAGCTCTAGAGTCAATGTCACTAGATTTTTGGGAGTAAATGTTACAAAACTAGAGCAGCGAGGGGTTTCAGCATGTTTCTACCGCTACTAAGCAAAATAGAGTTGCTTCTGCTAGCATATATCACACAGGCGGGTCTATCTCTTTTATGGAGCATGAGAATAGGATGCTAAGTTTAATTACTTTATACTTTTTCAACTACTTTTTAAATATTTTCTTATAAAAGAATATTTGGCATTTTGGGGTTGGAATTACAACGAAAAGAAAAAGGACTTTGGTTATGTATAGTTGTTTGAGAAACTTCACACTTTTTAGAGAGTGATGAAGCATGGAGAGTTTGTCAGTGATAAATCACGACAAACTTTGGTAAGAATCAACAGTTCTTTACAAGTTTAAACTAGCTATTACAATTATTATTATTCATGTAGAATTTTTATTTTGTATCTCTATAGAATAATGTTTAGGCAATCAAGAAACGTTATTCTCTGCCAGAGTCCTAAATTTTTGTGACTTTCTATCAACCACTTGACGAAAAGTTACTATTCTTGGAGGCTGGGGGGCTACAAGAAGAACCATGTCTTTGGATTGAGCTTCGAGTGATCCATGGTCAAACGGATGTTGGATCATTCTTCTACTTGCGAGGGATTGAGTACTTCCTCATCGTGCGATGTTAGCCTTTGACAAAAAAAGTTGGATGACGGAAGAAAGATGCGGAAGAAGGTTGGAAAAAAGGTTTAGATCATGATAGATTACTTATCATTTTTGTCACAAACTCTTTATTTGCCTCTGCCTTTGTCGCTTGGCAATGGTGATGATACCAATAATGAGGATGATGATGATTACACAGTTGACCCATCGGATCACCATCCTCCATCCGAAGGCTCCACAAATGCACCGTTGCCACCTCCTACGGCTCTAAATCTGACATTTACCAATATAGTTCAATAATATATTTGAATTTCATTTTGTAGATATATGATGTTGATTTGATATTTGGCATCTTACGTATATTTTGTTTATCTATTTGTATTTTTAAGAGTGGCACTTTCATTATTTTTAGAGCTTTTCATATTCAAATTTTACATGGCAATTGCATATATTTATTTAAAATATATTTTTTAAAAATTTTAAGAGAGGCACTTATATTTTTAAGAGAGGCGCACGAAATTTTTTTATCTAGATAGTAAAAAATATCTATGCATCTATTTAGAATTATAAACTCCAAATCCCCCCAACAATTGAGTATTCAGGGATACAAAGGATTCAAATAATGGATACTGCTGTCATTTCTTGATAACTGACAAGTCTTCATCTTTTGTATAAAATTATTTTGCATTCTTTATTTCACTATTATCAAAGTTGCTACATGACAACTTCCTTTTAATTAAAAATATAAAATTGGTAGAATATATAAAGAGTAACCCAATAAAAAAGTAAAAGTAAGATACGTAATAATATCTCTAAAATGAGATAAATAATAATACAATAATTTCAAATCATAACCAGCAGACTTTGTCTAGATAAAAAAGAAGATTTAGCCATCGGCCTAAAAATTCAAAAGAAAATTAAAATTTTTGGACAACAGTTCCAAATTGAACCTTGGTCATTTTTTCTTTTTTGTGAAAATTGGAACCTTGGCCTATATATTAAAAAAATGAAAGATTTTAGACGGTCCTAGAATCAATGTAATGTATAAATTTGCAAAAAAATAAAATATACATATATTATGTTTATTTAAGCGTGTGCACAAAACATATATACATATTTTAATTTTATATAAATAAATAAATAAATAAATAAATAAATATATATATATATATATATATATATATATATAATTTTTGAAGAATATTTATGAATATTTATAATACATTATTTATTCCTTAAAACCTTAACTATAATTTAATTAACATATTAACTTTAAAATTTATATGATAAATGTAAACCACACAATTTTACTTTAGTGACAAGAAATATGATGGTAGATTTAGTGACGAAAATAAATTGTCACTAATATATAAACAAAACTATTTTTAACAGTGACAAAAGTTTTTGGTCACTAAAAGTAGTTGCTTAACAAAAAATAAGGTTGTCACTATACGTGAAGTAATCAGTGACAACATTATAAATGTTGTCACTGTTGGAACTCGCACCTTCAAATTATTATGGCAAGAAGGGTTAGTAACAATATCTTGTGATAATTTTGATTTTCATTGCTAAACTTTGATTTAGTTGATGGTTTTGTAACAACTTCTGCTTTTGCCACTAAATCATGTATTTAGGACAAAACACGTTTGTCATTCAATTTTCGTCACTAATTTTCATTTCCCCGGAGTGAGTGTGGCTGTTGAAATGTCAGTGCTATTCTAATATACATCAGATCCAAGAGGAAATGAAGCTTGAGCAAGCTGAGCTGTATATTAAGGGGAAGGCTTAAGTGTGATTGCACAGCTATTTGTCTTCTCATTAATCAGTTGAATAGAGAATGTTTGCTAGAGTAGTTTACCAGAGATTTGGGCTAAAAGAGGTGGGAGAGCTCTGTAAGATCAAGCAGGTAGGGAGTGTAGATGATTACATGGAGAAATTTGAGGAGAGCAAGGCTCTTTTCGTGTGTAACATGCCCCAGTTGACTGACTACTATGTCTCAGTTTTCCTGAGTAGACTTAAGCGGGAGATAAAGTCAGCTGTGCAGATGTTTAGACCTATTTCATTAAAGCAAGCTTATGTGTTGGCCATAAATCAAGAAGAATACACGGATGCTATTAGATTAACCCCAACCAAATCCTATTCTGCTAACACTCAATTCCCAAAGACCTACTTCTGCTGTTTGGTTTTTATTTTTTATTTTTTTGCTAGAAAATTGAACCTTTGTTAGTATTTTTATATGTATATATTAATTTTAGATAATTAATGGATTTTTCAATGTTTTTGTTACTTTGGAAGAGAGGGATTTGGATGCAATAATTTTCAAAACTTTTAGACCATTGATTTAGTAGCACATGAATGAACTTTGGAGATCACCTACTACTTTTAGATCTTATTTTTTTTCTTATACTCACATATCACAAAGACTATTAATTCTTTTCTAAGTATCTATAAATAATTAGTTGACTAAAAATTATAAGATATAAAGCCAAGACTAATATCTATGCATTATGCACGGGATTTTAGGCTAGTTATTATAATATTTTCGAACGGAAATTAAAGACGCCAACGGAGTGAATCAGGCTTTGAGAGACGAACTTGATCAATCTCAAACTCAACTTGGATTTCAAAGAGAGGATATCAAGCTAGAGCTCTGTCTGATCATTTGAGCTCGAGTTTAGGCCAACCAAGATCTTTGTAGAAAAATTTAAATAATTACTAATAAACGTTTTGCCTTTGAGTTTTTCTATTAAATTCGCATTTAACTTTTGGAATATTATGATAATATATTTAGTGAGTTTTATTATTGCAATACTTTTATTTAGAAACTAAAGTCATATTTTGTTGTCTGTAATTGTTTAAATACAACTAAATATAACAATATTGACCCTCCCTGATCACCGTTTGTGCATCAATATATAGTTAAATTCGGCAAATGGCCATTAGCATTATAGGAAAATAAAAAAAAAAGGGGAAAAGAGGATCTTAGAAACATTCAGTTGCATTGGTCATAAAGATCACTTGCAGCTCATATACAAACTTATTGATTCAAACATGGCAATTAAAGGGCACTCATGATATGCCTATTCTACATGCCTTATTTATAATCTTAGAACACTTTATGTTTCACATACAGAGCTGCAAAAGCTCAGAAACATTTAGTTTTTTACTTCAGCATGAGAAGCCTCATCCGCACTTGGGCAGCACCTCACGCATGTGCCACGGAACCAGCTGCAGCAGCGCCCACTGCGGCACCCATGTAGTTGTTCCACATTTTCTTTGGATTCAGCAACAGAATCCTCTTCTGCACTTGGACAGCACCTCACGCATCTATGTTTGTAGAAGCGGCAGCAGCCATAGCGGCATCTTCTATCGGCAACCTCCTGTTCTTCAACGGCGTCGGTCTTCGTGCTTTTCTCTGTAATGGAAGAAAAGAGGGACTATAACTTTTTACTCTGAAGAAATATGAAATACCAGAGCCATGCTGACAACATGAGTCGATTAAATTTATAAAAGCAAAGTAGATAATGAAAAACAAAGGAAAAAGAAATAATAATAATAATAATAATAAGAACAAATAGGGTTTTGAATCCATTAACTTTATCTAGCAGAACTGTGTAAATTCACCTTATATATGCGTGCAAAAATCTATGCATCTAAATATAAAATCTGTAAAATATGTAGAGAGTAACCTAATAAAAAAGTAGAAGTAAGATATGTAAATTTTTAAAATAAAATAAATAATAAGATAAATAATCTCAAATCATAACTAAGGGTCTTCGTCGGCGTTATCAATGCTAAATATCCATGACAACTGCTATATACTAGTAATGGATTTTCATCAGATAACGGAATTTCCATGGATAACAGCTGCAACATAATTTACCGCGCTGTTATGCAATGCGAATAATCTGCATAATCATGCATGTAAAATATCTGTGATGCAGATGGAAAAAACAATTGAGAGGAGGGAAATTAAGAAATGGCCTGCTTCTCACCTGAAGCTGCAGCTTGAGACGAAAGGAAAAGAGCGAGAGAAAAGAGAAGAGCAACAACAAGAAACAAGTTCTTTGAAGAAGCCATTGGAGATCAAATGTTTATATGAACTCTTACGACTGCTTATGAGTTGAGAAGAGCAGTGACATTGTGCTCTATTTATAGGCTGAGGAGGACCCGTACTCTCAAATTTTCAAAGACCACAGTCTATTGGGAGTTTGGATCTCCTATTCCGCTCTTAGTCTTATATTCGATCCTATTACTCCATTAGTCTTCTTTTTATTAACTTTTTTTATTATATTAAAATACTTTTTTATTGAAAAATATTTTAAAATATATTTAATATATTATATAATATCACTCATTAATTAACTTCATTATATATTATTTTTATATTTATAAATTTAATATAAAATATTTACTAATTCACATATTTTTTATTTTAATTATATTATATTTTTTATATTATATTTTAAATTTTTATATAAATTTTGGCACCAATCAAACGGTCGAAAAAATGAAATAAAAATTATTAAATAATTACGTGCCAGTTGTTCCTTATAAAAAATATAAATTTTTAAACAAACTTTAATAGAGCAAGGATGACTCTTGTCATTTTTCTCAAACGCTCAGATTTTCTGCATTAAGGTCCCACAAATTGTATCAGGCAAAATGGATGAAAAGAATTGAAATGCCATTTGGTCTTTGGTCATTTATGCATGCTCTTATCCTTTTGCGGCTGCTCAGATCAAAATCTAATCATATCTTCTTTATCAAATTTTATAATATAATTTGTAATTTAAAATTAGCCCACCTATCCCATTCTTTTTTCTTTTTCTTTAACTAATTAATTAATTAATTTTAAATTAAAAATTAGATTATAAATTTTATTTATTTTACATGTTAAGAAACAAAAATTTTAATAAGATAATATTTATTAAAAATAAATCATTATTTTTGTTACACAAATAAAACAAAAAAAAAAGAAACCAATAAAAAGCCAAAAAGGGGCAGTGTCCAGGCGCCACACAGTAGGGACGGCGCCGAATTTCGCCGTCACCAGTATGGGATGCTGCCCAATTTGGGTTACCCCTTTGTGGCTGAAAGGGCTACCAGGGCGCCTAGCTTGGCGTCCGCATTATTACTGAAATATTTTTTTAGTAAAAAATTTATAAAATCTTCAAATTGTTCTACGTCAGTAAATTGGTTTTGTATTTATCAATTCTTTTGTTAAACATATATATATATATATATATATATATATATATATATATATATATATTAATGTAGATAAATTCGACTCCCATTTTATAATATGTGGATAGTACTTATAATTTTTTTATATATTTGTTGATACATGACAATGAAAAATTTATGTATATTCTCTTGACCTGCTTCAAGATATAAATTTTTGTGATACTTTTGCATAAATTAAGAAAGAAAAAAATTATGATTTCTTTATTGATTCTATTAACTAAAATATATAATATTTATAAAAAATAAATTATTATTATTGTTAAACAACTAGAAAAAAAGAGACCAATAAAAAACCAAAAAGGTTATGGTGCCCAGGCTCTAGACAGTAGGGACGGCGCCCAATTTTGTTATATATATATATATATATATATATATATATATATATATATATATATATATATATATATATATATATATATATATATATATATATAGACGAATATTTTTTTGCAAAATATTTACTTTCACTATAGGCTATATTACTAATTGAAATTTTTGGATAGGAGCAAGCTCAAAAGCTAGTTGAAGAGTTTCAGATGCAAGCCTCTTTGGCTTCTTTGACATCAAATTCTCAGGGTTCTACTTCGAACCCCGTAGTGATTGATTATGGATACATTTTCATTGAGTCTGTTGGACTGACTAAGAAGGGACACATTCCAGATCTTGGAAGAGTTGGTCATACAATTTTAAATTTGATGGCTCATAATATATCTTCTAGTGATGCATTTGTTGACCATGACCAACGAATCCAAGAGTTGCATGACCAGTATGGCTGCCAAATGCAAGAGATACCCAAATCAACAGATGCTAGAGATAAGAAAGCTATGATCAGACTTTTTGTTCAAGAGCAATTTTTACAGGATACTAGGTATCAGATGCAAGAGATTTTACCTTTTAAGTGTTTGTAGGCAAATCATGGAGCATAACATGTAGATGATAACAGCAGTTAGCATTGATTGATACTCTATACTTGTGTATTTTGGACGATATATTTGAAATCCAATGGCATTTGATCTTCTTAGAGTGTCAATCTAACACTTTTGTCTTTGTTGAATTACTCTAATCGTTCTAGTGTTAGTATTAGAATGTTAGATATGGTGTAATTGTTATGGTATATATTTATTATAGGTGATTTTTTTTTATTATAATAGAGGTTGTTAGTATAATGAATTTATTGGAGATTGTTTGTGATTGTATAAAGTATAATAGCAGGAATTGTGGTATAGAAATTGCACCTGTCAACTGTATGTTAGCTATAGCTCGTGGAAATAGCTTAGGCAAATAGCCACAGAATTTTTGTAGATAAAATTTTAAAATAAAAAATTGATCAAAATTATCCACGTAAAATTTTCGTGGTAAATTTGATGCGGAAATCCTATGTTCAAACTTTTCAAAATAAAAAACATAACAAAGTAACCCATGGAAAATCTGTAGCAAATTAGGTACGAAAAATTTCCCGAACCTATACCATATATAACTATTACCTAAAAAGGCACTACATATACATACGTAATTACATACATACATATACATATATATCCTTAAATCCTAATATATTTTAAAAATAAGTAATCGACTCCTAAAATTTTGATAAAATTTTAATTAGGTTTCTTAATATTTGAAAAATTACCCCCTCTTGTTTTAGAATTACTATTTTGACACCTATAGTTTCTTTTATTTTCAATTTGCCCTCAATTTAAGGGTTAAAACAATGTTAGAAAGATAAAGAGTCACTACAAGAGTCGCAAACTGCAACTTGCGACGAATTCGCAAAGGAATAGTCCGTCGTAAAATTTTAAGTCACAAATGTGTGACGGAGTGGATATCAGTCGCCGATTTGCGACGGATTAAACTCCATCGCAAATCGGCGACGGATTTGCGACGAAGTTACTTTGGCCAATTTAGTCATCTTCTTGCGATACATTTGCGACGGAAAAAATTTTAAAAATTGTAGCAATTTTGTAGCAATTTCCAATTTTTTTAAAAAATATACACTCGTTGCAATTTTGCGACGAATTTTTTATAATTTTTTTTAAAAAATATATTTTAATCGTAGCAATTTTGCGACGAAAATTCATTTGTTTAAAAAAATCTGTCGCTATTCAGTTGCAATTTTGTGACTATTTAGCGACAGTATTATTCAATTAAAAAATTTTTAAAAACAAAATATAAAGTCGTTGCAAATCCGTCGCAAAATTGTAATGATTTTGTGATGGAATTTTTGTATATTTTTTCAAAAAATTTATTTCCGTAGCAAAATTTGCGACGAAAATTCATTTGTTTTAAAAAAATCTGTCGCTATTCAGTTGCAATTTTGCGACGATTTAGCGACAGTATTATTCAATTTAAAAATTTTTAAAAACAAAATATAAAGTCGTTGCAAATTCGTCGCAAAATTGTAATGATTTTGCGATGGAATTTTTGTATATTTTTTCAAAAAATTTATTTCCGTAGCAAAATTGTCCCAATTTTTGCTACGATTTAGAGACACAATATTATTTAATTTTAAAATATAAGAAATTTGATTTTGTCCTAAATTCGTCTCAAATTTGTAACAATATTGCGATGGTTTTATTTTAATTATAAAAAATAATTATTAATTATAAATTCAATTTAAATTGAAATTTTAATTTTTAAATAAATATTTTTAATTTTTTAAATAATGGTTTTTAGTAATTTTTAAATAATTATTTTAAAAAATAAGCATAATTATAAAATAATTAAAAATAAAAACTAAATTAAAATAAATATAATTAAGCCATTAAATGTTAATATTTTTATGCGTACAATATTGAAAAATATTATTCAAAAATTATGTAATCGTCGCTTTTCGAAATTTCAATTTTTAATTGTTGTTGAAAATTCGTCGTAACCTCCGACGCATGTGAGTTGCCTCGGAACCTAACCCAAAAATCTGATTCTTCGAAATACTGCCAGCAACTTCTACAAATAGGGATTTCTCATCTAGTGATAGTTGAGAAGTCACGGAATCCTGAGACGCAAATTGCGAATAACACTTCTTCAAAACATTGACGCTATCCTGTAAATTATATATACCATAAATTTACAACAGTATATAATAATGAAACAATTTGTATAAAAAAATTTTAATATAATATTTAAACTCACTAGTGTATGTTGTGATTTTTCACTGACAAATGTGCCTTTTTTTGGGTCATTTTTATATGTGTGTGTCGCCTCGTACATATCGGTGAAGTGGAAGTCGTCTCCGCACTCCTTATGCTATAATTATATTAATATAAATATTAAGTAATTATATTATATTTAAATAACAATTCTAAAAATAATGGTTACCATCCGACGCTCGTGCTCGCTGAAGGAAATGCGTCCTCACGTATGAGTCGGTCCAGGTGCGGCTGCTCTATTCCGCTTAGCAGCAACCGAAACACACTTAAATTGCTCCGTGCTCTAGTGATCACACCAAAGTTGGATCCAAATTTCGAGAGATATCCACGGTGGACGTTTTCCCTTGCACCGAGCCTTTGATAGCTGATCGATAGACGATGAGTGCATTTGTTGTCCCAAATACGCCGTATCTAATCCGCATGCTTTGGACGCCACCGATAACATCTCTGCAAAGTCATAAAAAAGAATGTCATATATATGTGTGTGTGTGTGTGTGTGTGTTTTATAATTTGTTACTTACACTCTATATCTAGAACCACATGTCAAAATTAGAGTATGGTTCAGTGAAATGCTGGTGAAACGTATCCGATATTGAATGCACCGTCCCCTATGATGGGAAGAAACTATTCCATTATACAAATAAATAGTTAGTTATTTAACAAAAAAAAATCGAAGAAATTTGTTTGAAAGTAAAAATTAACTTACTCGTTGCCACACTGGGCTATCAAAATGCGAGTATCATCTATCTGAACTCCACCCGTAGAAGGAGCCATGAAGGGTACCGCAGAAACTGTGGTCAAATGCGTATGCTCAGACTCGTAAACCCCTTTGTCATCCTCACTTGGTAAAGGCATCGGTGCGGGTAAGAAAGTAAAAAAAATAGACAACATCTTTCTATTTTGTGTTATTTGGAGTTCTTTAGAATCTACATGAATTCCAACTTAAAAGTAAAAAAAAAAATCACAAACCTCTATTTTATAGCTTCTTACTTTTTATTTTTTTTTTACAAATAATTCATTAAAAATTTACTTTCGTACTTCTCAATAAAAAAAAAACTCCTTCTGTTGGTTTCTGAAGGTAAAATCGAATCCATTTTCCTCTCCCCAACTAGACAAAAGTAAAAAGCAAAAAGTGTCTTATTTAAACTACAAGAAGAAAAAGGATTAAAAGAATGTTTTTGGTTTAATTATTCTCAGAGTTTCTTGTTAACCACATCATTTTGTTGGGCCCCACTGTTGGGCCCCACTCAAGATGAATATGCTAAACCCACATCACAAAATCACAATTTTACCTCCAAAAGTATTAGTCCAATATTTATTAAGCGATATATTGGCAACAACTTCATCAATTTCAAAATATCACACTCTCTTTCTATAGTTCAAGAAGGAGAACATAAAGATATATTTTTAATTTATTTTTACTTTTGACTAATTAAATTCCCTGTAACTAACATAAGAACTGTTGTTATAATAAAAAATAACATTAAAAATAATATTGAATATTAGGTTCTAATTGTTTTCTTTCTCTGTTTTTCCTTTTTTTCTTTTCTTGGTTTGTCTGAACAGCAGATGGGTTTTACCCGTTAACCATTGATTGTTGCAGCTCTCAATCCTAATCCATAAGCATCCAAACAAAGTTGAAAAGACAAAGCAGAAATCTCCTAGGTTCATTCACAACAAAGAAACCATCCAAAAAACCATTAAGAAACAACTTGATGAATTTTGTCTTTCATTTCCTAAAGCCGAATTGACCTTATTTACTAGATTAAAACACCTTAATGAGTAAAACTAAATCCACATATTTAAATATCATATTTTAATTTCTGATCCACAAAAAAAAAAAAAAAGAAACCTCACATTCCTCAACAGTAATGGTGGAGGAGGAGGAGAAGCATGGACGAGCAGGCGACGACAAGCAGCAGCGGTTGGGTGGTGGTGAGGGGAAAGAGAGAGAGAGAGAGAGAGAGAGAGAGAGAAAGATGGGAGAGAGAGGGAGACCAAGAGAGAGAATGGACTTCATGTTTTGTTAATAAAACGGACTATGCAACAGAAATATCCGTCGCAATTTCATAGCAGAATGGCGACGGATTTTTTTCCGTAGCAAATTCGTCGCTATTCTGCTACGAAATTGCGATGGAATTTTTTTTAAAAAAATAACAGTAAAAGTATCTGTCGCAAGGTCATCACAATTGTGTTGCAAATTTGAGACCTCTTTGCGACGATATTCTCATATGCGACGGATTTCAATTTCAAAATGGCGGCTATTTTTTCGTGGCTGAAAATTTTAATTTTCGTCGCAAATGTGGTTAATTTCTAATATGTTTTTTAAGTATTTTTCTTTCTCTTGTACCCCTCCAATAAGTTTATGGTTAAGATTTGTTAATAATTTATGTTTATTAAATATATGTATGTTATTATCATATATGTTATGCTAGGGAGAAAGGGTGAGAGAGTGAAGTGAGTGAGGGAAAAAAAGACTTCAGAATTTTTGTTAAGAAGAAAGATTGTGCGACGGAAGTTATTTCTAATTCTATTTAATAACGGTAAAAATCCGTCCCAAATACGTCACTATTTTGCAACAAAGTTGCAACGGAAATTATTTCTAATTTTATGTAAAAACGGTAAAATAATCCGAGGCAAATATGTCGCTATTTTGCAACATATTTGTGACGAAAATTATTTCTAATTTTATTTAATAACGGTAAAAAATCTGTCGCTATTTTGCTACGTATTTGCGACGGACTTTTATTTCTATTTTTTTTACAACGACTAAAAATCCGTCGCAACATCGTCGAAAAATTGCGATGGCTCTGCTACGGAATGAATTTCAATGTGGCACCTTTTTTGGCGGGGTGAAAAATTCAAAATGTGTCGCAAATTGGCGACACATTTGCGACGGATGTGCGATAAAAATTAAATTTTAATGTGTTTCTTAAGTATTTTTCTAGATATTCACTCCTCCAATAAGTTTATGGTTAAGAATGGTTAATATATATTGTGCTAGTTTATGTATTAACCTCATCAACACTATATGTTGTATTGCATTACATATTATATATTGGTCACAATCAAAGCTATAACTATTAGTATCATACACATATGCAATATAATTTAATTAGTTTTGTATAATATATTATTATAGTCAATAGATATGTTATATCAAAATAATTATTAAATACATATTCATACGTGTCTTTATATAAAGACTATTAACTACAAAGTATCAATATTTCATAATATGCATATTACAAGAGTACTGCATGCTATATATGTTTAATTAACTAGTACATTTATGAACACCGCGAGGTGTGGCTCACAAGAACCAAATAAGGATGCAAGAATAGGAGGGAAAAAATTATTCCGTTGCAAATCTATTGCAAATCCGTTGCAAAAAATATGTCGTCACAAATCCGTAGCAGTATTGCGAAGGAATTTGCGACAGTTATTATTTCCATTTTATTTTTTTAAAGCGTCGCAAATCTGTAGCAATACTGCAGCGGATTTGCGACGGCTTTTATTTTCTATTTTATTTTTTTCAAAGCGTCGCAAATCCGTAGCAATACTGCGACGAAAATTTTAAAAAACTTTTAAATTCTATTTTTCCGTCGCAAATCCGTAGCTGAATAGTGACGGATTTGCGATGGCATTGAAAACTTTTTTTAATATTTTCTTTTCCTAGCCGTCGCAAATCCGTCGCTATATGGCAACCTATTTGCGACGGCATATATAAACTTTTTTCTTTTATAATTTCCGTCGCAAATCCGTAGCTATATTGTGACGGAAACTTTGCGTCAGAAATCCATCCCCATTTGGCGATGGATTTGTGACTGAAAAATAAAATATTTTTTTAATATTTTCTTTTTCTTTTATGTCGCAATTCCGTAGGTAATCTGCGATGGATTTGCGACAGAATATATGTAAACTTTTTAAATATTTATTTTTCTATTTCTGTTACAAATCCGTTGCAATTGGCGATGGATTTTCGACGATTTCCTTTCCGTCGCTATTTTTGCCAACTTATTTGCATTGTAGCTGTTCTGTTGCAAAGCCGTCGCAAAATGGCGACGGAATTTGCCGTCGCAAATATCATTTTTTATTGTAGTGAGTGTTATGAATTTTTCGGTATGCAGTAATCTTTAGCTGAACAAAATCGTAATAATAATATAAAGAATTGAATAAGAAAACAATATTGAAGATAATATAGATAAACCATAAAAAAAATAGAGAGAACATAAGAGCTTTTATTAATTCCCTAAGAGTAAATGAATAAATCAATGAGTGTATCCAATACATCAGTCTAAAACCCTATTTATAGGGTTCAGGATACATATCAATAAGAAGAGATAGAACTCTATCATCTATCTTCTGTTATGATAGAATATCTCTATAATTGATATTGGATTATCACTTTGATATAAGATAATGAACATCTACAATTATATTAATTTCATAACACTCCCCCTTGAATGTCCATTACTAGAGAGAGATGGTGTGTGTGCGTGCGCGTGTGTATGTATGTGAAACTTTATATTATATTATATAATAGAGTAGAATAAATATATGCGTTTATTATAAGATCTTTAGAACTTGAGCAATTCTTGAATAATTGAAATTGAAAATTTCAACTTTTAATATGGAATTGGAATTGTAGAATTGAGGGAATTGGAATTGGAAATAAATTCTAATTGTATAATTTAGTTTACAAACAAACAAAAAATATTGGAATTGGAGGCTTCGATTCTAATTTACACAACCTTAGGCTAAGTTCAGTTCTAGTACTCCTGCCCTACATTACTAAGTACTGCTTCAGAAGAAAATAAAACAACACAAACAAAAGAGGAGAATAACAATTAATCAGCCTTATGCTGAACATAAAAATTGGAAAATAAGATAAATTAAACTAATATAACTGTGCTGAACCACTCATGACTCGAGGTGCTTTGATGAATTTCAAATGTGCAGCAAGGCAATATGAGAAAGTGATGATTTCGTCATGAGCAGTGCCTAGAGAGACACCTTCTGCCATTTTGGGTTGCAATACTTCTCAAATGTCAAGCCAGATTCATCAAACTTCTCTTTCATGACATCGTTGATCCTTTCAGCCACGGAAGGAGTGATATGATTAACCCAGTCTCCAACTTCTCCCTTCCTGAAAAATGACCTGTTCTTTATTAGTAGTTCATTCCCGAATAGCATGCCACCCTTCTTGTTGATTTCCGTGTTCCTGAGATTTTCAAAGCTACACAGCCTAATTATCTCCTCAACCTGCTCTTCTCCCTCTTCTCCTTCAGCAAATGGGAACCCCAGAAAGTTAGTTATCTTCTTGACCCAACAAACAGTATCAGCCTTAAGATCTTCGAACTTGAGAAACAAGACTTTCTTGGGGTCTTCTAAACTTGCATTCCAGTAACCAAGCATATGGTCCCAAAAGTGTCCAGTTGGGTATATTCCTTTGCAGAACAAATCAAATGATTCATCCAATGGGAGTGCCTCTTAACGCATTTCATCAGTGGAATTTTCCAGCACGAAATATCTGTAAGAGATGAATTGGTCCAAAGGGTTTCTGCAGATGTAAATAATACGACATTCGGATTGGAGAATAGATGGAGAATAGGCATGGTATGGTATGTGATTTGAGAACATTCTAGGGGAAGGCATGTCTTCGAGATTGGGATTTTCATGTTCTGTGTATATATTGAACTCAAGAAATGGTACTAGAGCATGAGGATTGGAGGATGACAATGGCTTTCCGGAACTGGGTACCTATTCCGGGTGACAATACTGAATACAAGTGCTTTCAGCCAGGTGGTGCCTGACTTGGAGAGGATGGCAACCATGATATCAGAATCCCTGGCTTGGAAATGTCTCTGGAAATCAGTTACGGCATTGAGAAACTCTTTTGGAATCCAGAAATCTTGGTACTTGCATATCGAACGACCATCCCAGTCTGTTGCTGTGGGAAGTACTTGAAGAAGGTCTTGGAAGTCATCTCTTGGTCCTTCAATTTCAAAGGCCTCTGCTTCCTCCATGTTTGGAAAATGAAAAAGAAGATTTTTGAACACTAATTTGAGTTCTAGACCACAACTGAGTTCGGTCCTTTATATTGGCAGAATTCAAAAAAGTGTCCTGTTTGTATTGATGGAAATGAAATGAAAGAAAATGAGCGGAAGACGGAATTTTTTTGTGTTTGGGTCGAGTTTTTATGAAAGAAAAGAAAGAAATAGAAGAGGAATAGAGGAATTAACTTTAGTTTTACAAGGCCAATCTCCTTTTCATCCAAAAGTGAATAGAAAGGGAAGGACATGACACTATTTTTAATAAAAATTTTTAAATTGATTAAATTATTTTTATTTTAAAATATTTATATTCATATAAAAATAAGGATAGATATGTAAAAGGAAAAAGGACAATTTAGTTTAAAAAATTAAGTACCTAACTTATTATGATTTTAAAAAAAAATTCTACCTTCATAATCTTCAACGAATTTTCCAATAAAGTCCAAAATATCTTTAGGCTTCAATTATTGAGCAATTTAGAAGCTATTTAGGACATCGCGTAGACTTTGTTGCGAATGTGTGTCCCCATGGAAAAAAGAAAAGGACGAGAAATTATTTGGAGAGTGACAAATTATTTGGTAATTATGATGTCCGAAGGATTTCCAATGCAAACACACAATTGGAAACGGAAATTAAACTCAGCTTTTAAATTGAATTAGAGATAGAGAACTTTGTGGAAAACGACACCCTATGATTTATTTAGCTGTTAAGAGGGTTCGAGTCTCATTCTCGGCAATATGACACTCTCCCTCCGTTCAAATATGCCTTGTCTTCCAGGCTGAATATCTTGGAGATATAAAGGTGAGATTGTATAGAATTTGTGTTTAAATTTTTATTTTAAATTTCGTAAAATTAAATTATTTATAAGAAAATATGAAAGATAAAAAAAAATTTACATTAAGTTTTGTATTGAAACGTTGTCATCGAAAGATTCATTTTAGTAAAGAAAAAAAGAAAAAAAGTTATTCAAGAACACACAATTTTAACTAGACATAAGACAATCTATTGAAGACTCGTATTTTTGCACGTATCATTATAGAAAGTGGAGTTGTCTGCACGAGTCTTTATAAAGCTTCTTTGGCTCCTATTTTGGGACTTGGCCTTTTATTTAAAAAAATTAATAGAAATTTCGTAATAAAAAACAAATTTTCACTTAAATTTAATCCTCAAACTGACGAATCACTCACCTTTAGGAATACATTGAACGTGGCTAGGCACTCGACGCCCTTCTGTGAGAGGAATACCACAAGATGTTTAGTTACGGGTAAGAATCCGGTCCTACATTTGATTTTTATAATACGTGCAAGATCGAATTTTGACAGTCAAAAGTTGCAAAAACTAAGTGCAGGACTGGATATTTACGCTATTTAAACTTGACAGTCAAAAGAGATGCGGGGCATAAGATTGACTTATTTTTTAAAAAAAATATTTAGAATCAATAATCAAATAATTCATGAATAATTTAATGCAATCTTCGAATTGGACAAATTCTTTACCAACAAAAAAAAAAAAAAGAGAAGGATCTTCTCCTCATACAGCTCCTTTGGGATTGAGGCAGGCCCAACCCAGCCTTGTACTGTTAAGGTTATTAAGCAGAGGGGTTCACATTCCCTATCTTCAATATGGAGTATTGACATGGAGTTATAATCATCATGTCCATTAGTACTTACTAGTTAGATTGCCCACATGATGCGCGGAAAATTTTAGTGTTTAGTTTTATATTTTGAATAATTTATTTCTATGATATAATAAATATTGTAATATAAAAGATGGAGTAATGTTTATGGTTAGTAATGTTTAATTAACTAAATGTATAAAAAGACAATGTGGAGATGGCAAAATATAAAAGAAATATAACTAATAATGTACAAGCATAACTAATTATGTTGATAATTTTACTTGTTATTACTTGCATTATTTGTTGATTCTTTGTTTTTAGTTCTCTTCGAAGATATGAAGATGGTGTCTTATCACAAAAATCTACTCTAAACATTGTTACTTTATATGTGTCATAATCTTTGTATTCAAAGAAGATGTGGTGCCCTATATTGACTTCATTTTGAGTCAGAAATTTATGCAGTCCTTGTTGCATGTAGAATTTGTTGCATCTTTTTTTTATGCAAATGTTTGAACTTTGCTGATTTTCGTTTTCAAGATTAATGTAGTCTGTAATCATTTTTGTTTGCTATATTGCATTTTCAGAAAGTGTGTAAAAGATATATAACATAGAAAACTGATGAAAAATTGGTAGTGAACTGTTGATTGAATGGGATAAGATATTGTTGATGAATTGATATTAAATAGAAATGCATTCGTTTAAACTCGTATTAAATTGAAATTAAGAGATATTGTGACGATTTTACATTGAATAGTTTTAGGGTTTTGAAGTTACCTGAGTTGAGGAGGGCAAGTTTCTTGTGAGGGAAATTTGTAGATTAAGCTTGTGTTTCTCTATTTTGTTTGAGTTTGTGCTGAAAGAAGAGTAGTGGAGAGTTAGTTTTGGAAATTGGTATGAAAGGAAACTTAGAGTCTTGGTATTCTCTGTTGGCATTTTGTTTTTTGGAGTCAAATCTGAGAACTTATTACGATTATCAAGCTCAGAAAAAAAGAAGAGATATAGAGAGAGAGAGACCAAACACATGTTGCTTTAAGTAGTAAAAAAATCCTAACCATTTAATGTCTTATAAAGATTTTCAAAACATATTCATCAATCAAAGACCAACACCAACATTATATAAACCTTTCATAACAACACAATATGAAATTGCCTTTTTCTTTTTCTTTTTTTGGTTCAACAGCCTCAAAGCTTGTCCTTTTTTTTTTTTTTTTGCTTCTTTCTTTTCTTTGTTGACTTTTTTTTTTTTTTTTGGAGTTAAACCCAAGGACTTATTACAATGAGCAATGCCAAAAAAAAGAAAGAAAGAAAGAAAGAAACCAAGCTCATGTTTCTTTAAGTAGTACAAAATAAAATTTTAACTGTTTAATGTTTTAAAGATCTTCAAAACATATTCATCAATAAAAAACCAACAACAACAGGTGTATTATACAAGCATAAACTGATACAAAATAAATCTACAAATACATACAAATATAAAACATACTCTGATGCTTTGTTCTCGATTATATTAAAAAATGAATAAAGGTTTAGTTTTTGATTATTTAAGCCTTTTTTAAGATGCTAAAAAAGTACTTATGAAAAAAGTTGGTTTTAAAATTAAAATAATATTATTATTTTTAAAGGTCGTGAAGGCAAATTATTGTTAATAAAAGCTCTTACCTGTGTATTATCTCTTCGTAATAAAAATCTTTTTGGTAATAGAAAATAATAAACCTGATCTTCTTTAACTGGAATTATTTCGGGTATTCGAGGAAACTTTTAATAGGCATTTCAGCCCCAACCATCTACATTCATTCCAAGAAATTCTATCTTATTTTGTAATATTTTTTTATTTCTTTTTAGATAAAGCTAATCCATGATCAACACAAAGCTTGTAGAATATATTTAAATGTTTATTGGTTACACACTCTGTCATGACCTAAAAGGTTTATTTATATTAACACGCGAATTTGGGGACCACGGTTTTTCTATATATTATCGCTTGTATGTAAGTTTAAATAAAATGATAATATTATCTTTATTTTCTCTGTTTCATTTTGATTTTATTACTATTCATCAAGATAATGACCTAAAAGGTTTATTTATATTAACACGCGAATTTAGGGATCATGGTATTATTTTTAATATTTTTAATAAGTAAAATTTATTTTGAAAAATATTTTTAGAGTAGCTTTTTAAAAATAATTATTTTCTTAGTTTATTTAAGTTAAAATTAGAAACAAATAAACAATTAAAAATACATTAAAAATAATTTTTAACTTAAAAAAAGTTATTAAGCAATGTATTTTGAATAATTGGGAATAATCTATAAGCATTTAAAAATAATTTAAAAATAAAATTTAACTTAAAAAATTATAAACAATTTATTTTAAGTAATTAAGAACAGACCTTGGTAACTTATTGAGTAAGCTAGTTTGTTACTCAAAGTAGTGTATAAATAGGCCTGTTGTACAAATTTTCTTGTTCGATTGTTGAATAAATGAGAATTTTCCCAAAATTTGCTCTGCGTTCACTTTCTCAACACCCACAACCCCATCATTTTGACTACGACGCTCATAGCATATCTGTTTCATTACATGCTGAAAAAATCCCAAGGGTTGAATTTTGAAAGTTTCAGTTCTTTGTTGCCTATGGTTTAGATTTAGCGGTAGAAAGATTCAAAAAACAAATACTACGCTAATTTTAAGCAACGAGGACCCAAGGTATCCTAAAATAGTGACCACCTAGATCACTAACAACTTACGAGGAACATTTAAATAATGCATCTGTCATTAGTTGTTCAGAATATCTTTTGCACAATCTTCTATGGACTATTAAATAGAATCTCTATCTATACAAGGAAAAGCAGACATACATGAAACATTTTACCTGTGATGGGGATCATTAAGTTTAAGGTGCATTACTTGTTTCAAGCCACCAAATTGCCTTATATTGTAATGCTATTAAGGCATTCTCATTGCAGGTCCTAAACAAGATCTCTATACAGGTAACTTTTTTTGGTCTTGTGGAGCTTTAAGCACAACCTGTTTGTCTCATAAAATATATTTTTCTTCTTCCAGCATCATATTATAATAAGAACTGGAGTTCCAAGAGCATCTGGGGGAAAAGGGAGTCGAGCTCTTGTTGGGTTCCCTTTCCTTTTAATTATTCTGGATACAGCTGCCCCTTGGGGGAGCCGATGCTACCAGGTTATTGACACACTCACTACAAGGAAATGCAGCGACGAAATTTTCCGACGGAAAAAATCCCTCGCTAATTAGCGACGGATTTGCGAGGGAAAAAGTGACGTTGACCGAAAAATAAGCCCTCGCTAATTAACGAGGGATTAGCGAGGGAAATGGAGTTTTAATTTTAAATATATATTTTTTACTTTCATAAATAAATCCCTCGCTAATTAGTGAGGGATTAGCGAGGGACATACAGTTTTAATTTTAAAAATAAAATTTTAAATTCTTAAATTAATCCCTCGCTAATTAGCGAGGGATTAGCGAGGGAAATGCAGTTTTACTTTTAAAAAAAATCTTAAATTCTTAAATTAATCCCTCGCTAATTAGCGAGGGATTTAGCGAGGGACATGTAGTTTTAATTTTAAAAATATGATTTTAAATTCTTAAATTAATCCCTCGCTAATCCCTCGCTAATTAGCGAGTGATTAGCGAGGGAAATGCAGTTTTAATTTTAAAAGTAAATTTTTTTATTCCTAAATAAATCCCTCGCTAATTAGCGAGGGATTAGCGAGGGATATGTTGTTTTAATTTTCAAAGTAAATTTTTTTATTCCTAAATAAATCCCTCGCTAATCCCTCGCTAATTAGCGAAGGATTAGCGAGGGACGGTTATTTTAATTTTAAAACTTTATTTTTTAGTTCTTAAATTTAACTTCCGTCGCTAATCCCTCGCTAATTAGCGAAGGATTAGCGAGGGACGGTTATTTTAATTTTAAAACTTTATTTTAAAATTCTTAAATTTCACGTCCGTCGCTAATCCCTCGCTAATTAGCGAGGGATTAGCGAGGGAACTTTGCTAAATTTTTTGTAAAGATTTTTTTCACACTTGAGATTAGCTTATAAATCGTTTTAATAATATTGTATATTTATGTTTATGTATCAGGGACATATAAATTTTCTGTACAAATTAATTAAAAAAAATCAAATATAAATACGCCCAAAATTAGTCAAAAAATGAGATATAGTGGAAAGCACTAATTTGATGAGATAAAAACTAAACTAAAATTAAAAAGCAAAAAAAGAATGAAATCCAACAGAAACACCCAGAGAACCTACTCAGCCAAAAAAAAAAAAAAAAGAAATACCCAGAGAACCAAAGCCAAATGAAGAAAAGGAAAGAAATGAAGTGCAACTAGTGAACCAAGTCAAACTCACAGTTACCGACTTCAAAAGTTTCCCACAAAATGAAATACCAGAAATTGTAGTCAAATTTGAAATGTCAACTACATGAAAGATTGAGGCCCAGGAGTTGCCTTTGGCAAAGAAATTGCTGTTAGAACAAAAGTGCAGTTCTAGTACATCCGCATCCTAACCCTCTAGAAAACGAAACTCGGCTATCAGCTATATATTCTCTGGATCTTCTGGCGGCATGCGCAAATTCTTCGGAACCGCTGTTGTTTCTATTCTTTCTGACAAAGCATTTAAAACAGAGATCCGCTAAGTTTTCTTATACCCCGGAAATCATAAAGTAGCGGTGATGGAATACATAATTACATTCAAGCACGATGACTTTATCATTTTCGGAATAGTTATCCAAGTCTGTTGAGGTTCAATAACAGTTCTTCCATTTCAGCATCCGGTACTTGTGCCGGTCTGCTAGCCAGTCGCGACCGGTTGGTCCTTCAATTTAATTTTACTAATAGTTAATTAACCATGTGCTCCACCGTGAGCCTAATAGGCGTTGGAGGATCTTCATTTGTGAGAGCAAAAATGACAACGAAGTAGAACACAACCGCTAGTAGCAAAGGAAAAATTCCTAGCCAATTCGGAAGCTTGAAATCAGAGCGGCAGTTAGTATTATGAAATGATCAAAATTGATTAAGAGTTTTTTATTGACTTACAAACTCAACACAATGAACAAGAGCTCAATAGGATCATTTGTGAGAACCAAAACAACGAGGAAGAGGACGGCAACCGTAAGCAGCAGGAGAAGAATTTCTAGCCAATTATCCCTGAGGAACCTGAAAAAACAGAGCGGCGGTTAATGCTGATCAAAATTGATTAACATTTTTTTCTTTTGATTGAATGCATTTCAATTCCATAGAAAGCAAGCAGAGCGAATGAAAAGATGATGAATATTAAATAATTTAACGTCAAAGTTTAGGATACCTTGAAAGAAAATGATTACTAAAATCACGGTGAGAAATTGATCAGCTGTTCTGATACCATAATAAAACTTTGAGTTCTCCAAAAATCTCTCCATATTGCTATAGTCTCTCAATCTCTATATGTTGCTATAGTTATTGCCCATTCCTTAAATAGGGTAGACGATCCCATAAATCAAGGAAAAGGAACCCATAAAACAACGAAAGGAAACTACACAAAAAAAAAATATTCTCCTAATAAAATATTTACTTCCTAAAATGAAGACTATAGATATAGATATTTCTGTGTTAATGTTTCATCAATAAAGGCTACAATAGTAAAAAAAAAAAAAAGCTACCAAAATCTTGAATTGAAGAGTCAACAATTTCGACTAATGCTGCAAGTGTCGAGAATTGCAGCTGTTCAAGAATTGTGGCAGAATGGCTATAGAAGTCAATTTTCAAGAATTGTAGCTGAATGGTTTCTACATAAATGACGGCTGAAATATTTTCTTC
Organism: Rauvolfia tetraphylla; assembly: GCA_030512225.1. Taxonomy (NCBI): domain Eukaryota; kingdom Viridiplantae; phylum Streptophyta; class Magnoliopsida; order Gentianales; family Apocynaceae; genus Rauvolfia; species Rauvolfia tetraphylla. The sequence continues at coordinate 4,155,307 of JAJQKT010000053.1, forward strand.
AATTGCAGCTGAATTATGCTTATCTTTGCCTATAAATATCATGGGATCTGAGGGAGTTAAGTGCATCAGGTGAGAAGAAGAAGGAGAGAAGAGAGTTATTTAGTCGTTCTGATTTGTCATTTTTCTTGTGAGATGTTATCATCTCTTTTCTTGATATCCACCTAGTTTAGTGAGGATAGTTGTATTACCTTCTAAGAAGAAGAATTTGTTTTCTCATTTTATAGTGAAAGTTTCGGTCATTATTTGACATATAGTTTTACATATTTTGGAGTTTTTTCACATAAATTATGGTGTCAGAATATTTTCAATATTTTTTGTTGCCATATTTATTTTTTATTAGTGGTTATTGATAAATTCTCACTTTATCAACACCAAAGCTTTTGGGAGAGTCATTTTAATCCTAGTAATGTAGGTCATTTATTTTGTAATTTTTTATTGTGTTTGTCCCAACCTCCCAATTAAGTGGTATCAAATCTTTGATTATTTTTTTTTTTTGAAATGAAGGAATCAACTTCTTCTTCTGGTAGCATGAATAAAATAACCTTTAGTAACTATGATGTCTAAAAAGTCTAGAATGGAAGACTTTTTATATTATAAAGATATGTATTAACTCATTCTTGATGATGTTGCAAAACCAAAGGGTATATCTGATGTTGCATGGAAAAAATGCACAGAAAAATTATTGGTCATATTAGGAGTCGGATTGAACCAAAGTGTGTTCAATCATGTTTCAAGCGAAATGAGAGTAGATGTGATTTGGAAAAAATTAGAGACCATGTTTGAAAGAAAATACACTCTTAACAAAATTTCTTTGTTGAAACAGATTACACAACTATGGTACAAAGAAAGAGCAAATATGTTCGAGCACCTGAATAATTTTTAAAAATTAATAAACCACACCAATGTTATAAATTTGAAGCTAGATAAGGAGGTAAAAGTGCTTTTACTATTCACTTCACCCGACAACACTCGTATTTTGTTATCTATATTTAATTTGTGGTCCCTCTTCGATTTGAGTATTTTATTAGACTCCAGGGCACATAATGCAATATTCTATTTAATTGGTTCTTGTCTGTAGTTACTTCATTTTGATGAGAAAAGAATTTTCTTTGTTCAGAAAACTTTGACTCTTTGAGCCTTTTCCTTTTCTACCCTTTTTTTCGTTTTCCCCTAGTCTCAACTATTTACATCTAAACTTCGATCATCATGGGCAGAAATAAACAAGTGTTCTGCCCACCCGCGTGGAACTTAGATTAGCATTCCACCCATGGCGGTAGAACCCTTCTACCCTACAGTGACTTTCGGCCATAAGTCACTATAAGGTTCCGCAAGCCTGGGTGGAACCCAGCCTGCCATAACCTCCTTTTTTTTTAGTTTAATTATATGTTGTTGAATGTTATTAATGAAATAAACTTGTGTGTAATTATTATATTTTATTACAATACAATTAGCATAACAGTTAAAGTTCTTTGTTTGCTTTACTCATGTATCACAAATATTTAAATTCTGTATTCTCGTAATTATTACTAACATTTATTCAACAAAATCCTTGATATAAATTGCAGGAGTTCTAGGAACATTATTCATGCCAAAGAAATTTCATGTTGCGTTATATAGGGATGATCAAGGGCCGTCATCATTCGAAAATTCTTTTGAAGAATTCTCAAATCTTGATAAAGTTGATTATTTGAGTCCTTATTTGGCCAAATATAATTTATTTTCTAGCAAAGATGAGCTAGCAAATTGGGCAAAGGCAAAGTTATTGCAGGTGATGATATTGTTGATAATTGCTCGTTCAAAGTGAGTCGATAGAAATGATAATGGATTTATTGAGTTTAGGTGCAAGAGGAACGAGACATACCAAAAAACTTTTTTGCGCCAAAGGATGAGCCAATAGGGAAGGTGGGGATATCAGACTCAAAGGAGAAGACAAGCCTGAAGCCTAAGACAATGAAAAAGTGCTATTATCTGCTGAAATTAATGGATATGGTGTATTACGAAGGAGCGTGGAGTCTTGTGGCAATATGTAGGTAACATAATCACAAGCTTTAGCAGTGAGAATGACCGAGTGAGAGATGAACATTATGGAGCAGATGAATAAATATCACGTTAAACGGAAATATAGAGTAGATCATCTAGAATGAAAAACCCGAACAATGCTATCATGCTTGAAAATTTGATGTTACCTTACTCTTACTATTGTTATATTAATTTTTTTGAGTTATTTCAACTAACTTGCTTTGTAACAAAGAGCAAAATTGCGTATAACAAGTTGAAGGTGACCCGTATAAAAGGTCAGACCGTAATACAACTACGTTTCAAATAATTTACTGATTATGAATACATTAATTGGCACATAGCTGGGCCAAAGATGGGGGGCACGTTTTGCCTATTAAAAAATAAAAAAGGGACAAGTCCTAGTGTGGAACCAAAAGAGAGTCTTACAAACACTTCTTTAATTTTCTCTGTCCAAATATGGAGAGAGCACAGGCCTCCGAAATTGAAGGATCAACAGATGAATTCCAAGAACTTCTTCAAAAACTTGCCACAGCAACAAACTGGGATGCTCGTTCGATATGTAAGTACCAAGACTATTGGATTCCAAAATCATTTTTAAGTCCGTAACTAATTACCAGAGATACTTTCAAGCCAAGGATTCGAATATCATCCTTGCCACCCTCCCAAAATCAGGCAGCACTTGACTGAAAGCACTTGTATTTAGTATTGTCCACCGAGACGAGTACTCACTTCAGCAAAGCCCTTTGTTATCCTCCAACCCTCATGCTCTTATACAATTTCTTGAGTTCGACATATACTTGGAACTTGAAAATCACGATCTTGAAGACATGCCTTCGCCTAGAATTTTTTCCAATCACATACCATACCAAGCCTATCCTCCATCTATTCTCCAATCTGAATGTCGCATTATTTACATCTGGAGAAACCCTTTGGACCGCTTCAAATCTCACAGATATTTCGTGCTGGAAATGCCAGCGATGAAAAGGGTCCGCAGGCTCTCCTGCTGGATGAATCTTTTAATTTGTTCTGCAAAGGAATACACTTATTTGAACTCTTTTGGGACCATATGCTTGGTTACTGGAGTGCAAGTTTAGAAAACCCTAAGAAGTTGTTTCTCAAATATGTGGATCTTAAAGCCAATACAGTTTCTTGGGTCAAGAAGATAGCTGAATTTCTGGGGTTCCCATTCTCCGAAGGAGAAGAGGTAGAAGGATTGGTTGAAGAGATAAATAAATTGTGTAGCTTTGAAAATCTCAAAAACACGGAGGTGAACAAGACAGGTGGCATGCTATTCCGGGATGGAGTAGTAAGAAAGAACAACTCATATTTCAGGAAGGGGGAAGTTGGAGACTGGGTTAATCATATCACTCCTTCCATGGCTGAACGGACTAACAAAATCATGAAAGAAAATTTTGGTGAATCTGGCTTGACCTTTGAAGACTATTGCAAGCGAAAATAGTAGTAGAAGTGATCTTTCTGGTCATGCAGACAAAGCCATCACTTCTAATTTATGTTACACCGGTAAATAATCCAACCTTACATAAATTTTTATTTTTGCTTAAGAGTACCAAAAATGGGATTGAGCCCGCAAACTCTGGTTCTTGAGAAGGGTTGAATGAAAATTCTTTTAAATGATGGTAGTTGAACTCATAATCTTATATCTGCTTATCAATTATCAATTGTCCCAAGTTATTGGTTCCAACCTTTACATAATTGAATATCCTAAATATCCTCTGCAGTGTTCAATAATTGAAACCATGAGTAGTGGAGTGTATTTTCTTAATTCACACCAGTGCCAGCCAACCTTGATAAGCGCATATTTTCTATACTAGTTCGTGGGAGGAAATTTCATTTTTAAAATATTGCATGTCTTCACGATAGGCCCATAAGAAAGATGACAATGTGGTTCGTGCAGAATTTCGGGATCCCAATATTACAAAAGAATTCTCAATAGTGGTTGTAATGAATCCCAATTACGTTTTGGGAGAATCGAGAGATGGCAAAAGAAAAAAAACTCAAAATAATTAAAAAAAGTAACAAGTTTGATGCTATTAATACAAGAAAGATATATAGATATAATTTAATAAAAATTTAGTAATTAGTTTTTCTAGCAATTAAATTTTAGGCTTGATATTTCATCTTGAATCAAACTCAGTAGTTAGAGCGTTCTCGCCAGATTGGCCTATCTTAAGTTCATAGGAATGAATATCCTTATTTCTCTGTTCCTTGCAGCCCTCTTGCTTTAGGTGTTGTCAGGTTGTCAATGGAGAAACGAAAGAGGTGGTGAAGAGGTAGCAAGCTGGGTTGAGTCAATTCAAAATCGGGAAGGACATTGAGTCAATTTAAAGATCAAAGGGAGATTTTGATTCGGAAAAGTTCAACGGGTTTTAATAAAATTAATTAACCCATTAAAATAATATTTTTGTTTTAAATAATTTTAAAAAGTAAAAATATTTTGAAAAGTTGTTTCAGCCTATAAAAAGCACCAAACTATAACTAAGTTCTGGTCTAGAACTCAAATTAGAGTTCAAAAATCTTTTCTTTCTCTGTCCAAACATGGAAAAAGTAGAGGCCCTTGAAATTGAAGGACCACGAGATGAATTCCAAGAGCTTCTTCAAACACTTCCCACAGCAACAAGCTGGGTTGGTCCTTTGATGTTTAAGTACCAAGATTTTTGGCTTCCAGAAGCATTTCTCAAGGCCTTTACTGATTTCCAGAAACATTTCCAAGCTAAGGATTCTGATATCATCGTTGCCACCCTCCCCAAATCAGGCACCACTTGGCTGAAAGCACTTGTGTTCAGTATTGTCAACCGAAACAGGTACTCAGTTCAGCAAAGCCCTTTGTTATCTTCCAACCCTCATGCTCTATTACCAGGTTTTGAGACCAGAATTTACATGGAACATGAAAATCCCAATCTCGACGACATCCCAATCACGGATTTGTTTTTGGGTATCTCCCAAAAGGCCTCATATTAATGGAGTTATCTTGAATCTTATATTTAGACAATTCTTCCATCAAATTTTCCATGTGGGACTTAGTTTGCATCCCAACAATCCTCCCCTCAAACTAATGATCACATAGGCCATGACCTCTGAAGGACCTCTCCTTCAGTGGTAATCCATTTGATCTGTCAACCATCTTGCACCGCCGCTATCAACCAACGGGACACGCCGTCTGACCACCACATTATCAGGAAGACTTTCGACACAAGGCATCAACCGCAGATCTCTAACGAGGGGAGCTTCCCACACAGTGCCATATCACCCAGACGAACCATCGGCTCTGATACAACTTCTTATGAATTGTATAATATCTCCTAAACTCCACATTAGTATGATATTGTCTGCTCTGGGCAAAGTCCTCACGGATTTGTTTTTTGGTATCTCCCAAAAGGCCTCATACTAATAGAGTTATCTTGAATCTTATATTTAGACAACTCTTCTATCAAATTTTCCATGTGGGACTTAGTTTGCATCCCAACAACCATACCATGCCTATCCTCCATGTCTTCTCCAATCCGAATGTCGTGTTATTTATATGTTTTTGGACAACTTCATCTCTTTAAGATACTTCGTGTTGGAAAATCTCGGCAATGAAATCCATGAACAGGCACTCCCACTGGATGAATCTTTTGATTTGTTCTGCAAAGGAATACACCTATACGGACCCTTTTGGGACCATATGCTTGGTTACTGGAAATCAAGTTTAGAACATCCTAAGCAGGTATTGTTTCTCAAGTATGAGGATCTTAAGGCCAATACTATTCCTTGTGTGAAGAAGATAGCTGAATTTCTGGGGTTCCCATTTTCTGAAGGGGAAGAGGCAGAAGGATTGGTTGAGGAGATAATTACGTTGTGTAGCTTCGAAAATCTCAAAAACTTGGAAGTGAACAAGACAGATGGCTTGCTATTCCGAAACGGACTAATAAAGAACAGCTCATATTTCAGGAAGGGAGAAGTTGGAGACTGGGTTAATCATATCACTCCTTCCATGGCTGAAAGGATTAACAAAATCATGAAAGAGAAGTTTGGTGAATCTGGCTTGACCTTTGAAGACTATTGCAAGCCAAGGAGGTGAGAGAAGTCCTTCTGGTCACTGCTGGCAAAGTCATCGTTTTCTCATTTATGCTCTGCTTTTGTTTCTTTGTTCTCATTTATGACTTGAATTCTACGGTGCAAAGTAATGTCATTAGATGCTTGTTTTAGCTCATATTTATGTTGTTCTTTCAGTCTACGGTGATGAAATCTGTATTTTGGAATAGGAGTTTCCACAGGAATAAAATTATAAGTAAATGTTGAGAATATTCCAAAATTAACTTTTAATTTAATAAATTAGAAATAACTTATTTTAATTAATTAATAGTAAATTTATAGACCGAAATGATAATTGGTTTAGCTGGGTCAGAGGGAGGGAGCGGCCCCCGCCGGCACCCTACCGTGAGCAAAAACTTGAGAATAAAATCTATTAGTTTTAGCCCACATCCACCATTATTTTTTATTTACAGGCTGTACATCATTCATTTTTGCTTAGTAACTCTTAACTAAAAAACGCACCTTCTGATGAATACTGTAAGGTTAAAAAGGAGCAAAAAGGTCGGGTCCTGCATGTATCATCTGTTACATTATATTTGAGATTCGATATGATAAATTATATTTTTTATCTCTAAAGTATTTAAAAAGAGCCAAAAAAGTGAAATTCGCCCATTTGAAGCTTTGCCCATACCGGCCAGAGCTTTGCGCGTTGAAATTTTTAAGTGAATCCAATCCATAGTGGTGTTAAAGTAGGCCTCAACCCGAGAGATGATCCGTTTGACCAGTAATATGGATAAATTTGAGTTTAATATTTTAGGTTTATTTAAATGTGGGTTCAATTAATTGGCTCTGTTTGGTTCGCGAACATGTCAGATTTTTTTCCTTTTGTATAAAAATATTATAAAAACAGAATATATAGTAATCTTAATATTAAATTTACTTATATCACATATTCTAATAATATCTATTTAGTATTAGTTAATTTAATTTTACTTTAAATTTTTTATATAAATTTATTCATATTATGTATGATATATATAATTAATAATTACTTTCTATTTTTAAAATATTAGCGATTGATAAAAAATATTTTTATCATAATTATAAATTTATATTCTTCTAATAGAAAGAAGAACAAAAGAAAAAAATTATAATATCAAATTTAATTTAAAAAAAAAAGAGAAAAGGAGACTAGACAACCCATTTAACCTGGGGGCCTAATCTGAACAGGTATGAATTAGAAAGTTTTCAACTAGGCAAAATAGGGAGTGTTCAAATCGGTTTTTGATTTTACTATTCGATTTTCGGTTTAATTTTTTATTTTTTTAAAAAATCAAACAGAACAATTTTACTATTTAGTTTTTCAATTCAGTTCGATTTGATTCGGTTCAAACTGAAATAAATATAAGAACGTATTACCATAATGTATTCTTATATTTATTTTTTAAAATTTTAATTTTTTAATTCGATAACCTAAATCGAAAATCGAATCGAAATATAAATAATTTTAAAAATTAAACCGAATTAAACTGAATAAAAAAACTACAAAAATCTAAATGAATAAAAAAATTAAATTTGATTCGATTCGATTCAATTTGATTATATTTTTGAACAGTTTGTACCCTTTAAAGAGTAGTCCGAAACGGACCGAAGAAAATCGAAACGAACCGGCTGACAGTACTACCAATCCATTGCCTTACCTGTGGACCGAGTTCTTCAAAACATGCCATTTGTCTCTTAATACTTTTAGGTTGCGGGGACTTTGTTTTCCTCTTTCCATCTTCCATCTCTATAATGATGATATTAATAAAGAAAAGAAAAAAAAAAGACAGAAAGATATATTCGTGGGACAGATGATTTCATCGGCCGAAGTCCAGCCCCCACCGCCTCGCTTCCATCATTGCATCTAAAAAAATACAATCTCTGTTCTCTCTCTCTCTTAATTAATCACCACAGCCATCCTCAATCTTCTCTCCTCTTCATGTACAACGCAACAACCAAACCACGCGAAAAACCACCAATTCTCGCTTCATCTCCCTCACAGCCGCAGCCTCTCAAAAACAGATGAAGGGACAGCCCACCTTTCGGTCTCCTCTTCCCTTCTAAATATACTTCGCGGTTGTGAGATTGGCCTCTTAGTCGCCTGCTCACCGCCACTTACCGACCCAGTCCACAGGTGGAGCGTGGATTGGATTGTGGACCGGCTTCGCTTAAGAATTTCTGGCAGCGTTGCAGACGTGCTGTTGCGAATGATAATTATGATGTCCGAAGGATTTCCAATGCAAACACTCGATTGGGAAACGGAAATTGAACTTTGCTTTTCAATTAAATTTGAGATTGAGAAATTGGCAGAAAATGACACCGTGTGATTTCGTATTTTTGCACATATCGTTGTATAAAGTGGACTTGTCTCCACGATTCTTCATAAAGCTTCTTCGGCTCTTATTTTTGGGCTTAGCCTTTTATTTGAAAAAAGTAATAGAAATTTTGTGATAAAATACAATTTTTTACTTAAAATAAAAATTAAGGAAAAAAGAGAAAGATTTGCACTGCATATTACTCACTCTGTCTATCATAGTATCAGACTATCAGTGAATATTTATATTTTTTCAGGATAAAAATTAAATGGTAATTTTTAAAATAGTTATATATTTTATCAAAAATTTTATTATTAATTTTTAAATTTAAAAAAAAATAAATTTCACTAATGCAATATCCCACCACTTGACTCTTAAATTCTCTTAATTTAAAATTTTAAAATTATACTAACTCATAAATCTCTCTATTAATTTTTTTTAATTAATATAACTAATATAATAATTTATACATAATTAAATTATTTAATTAAATTTTTATATTAGCTCAAAATAGAGTATCTAATGGCGCATGGAGGGAGGAAAATTTTCTGAGACCTTTCTCCAAATGAAGAACATGAAGGCCCACTAACATAGCTTCGATTATTGTACAGCTTTTATGATCAGACTTCTGGTTTCCACTAGCATCCGGCATCAATTATTGTACCGCTTCAATTATTCACATTCGATTCTTCTGACCGCCAATACAAGAAAAACTACTATAAAGCTCTTACGGAGATAATACAAAATCTAAAGATCAGTAAGAGCACAATCTAACTATCAAATTATTGTCATTTATTTTTCAGTAATAATCAAATAGTTTTATAGTAGTTTATAAGATTTTTTAAGTAAAAAATGAGACATTCAATTATGAATGAAATAAATATATTTGTAAGTTTTTAAAAGTTTAAGTGGCTGCTGAGAGAGAGAATAATTTTTTAAATTATATGGAGAATATATATATATATATATATATATATATATATATATATATATATATATATATATATATATATATAGATTATCTTTTATAATATGTAGACAAAATGGACTATATATTTCTTAGCCCATTAACAGTTGCATTACATACGCTGGACTATTTACTTGGTTGGGTCCATTCTTACTGTATTTGTTATTTGTTTAGCCCCTTGATTGATAATTTCTTATTTAATATATTCCTTTAGAGTTTCAAATTTGTAAATCCTATGGATATTTCGCCTGTTTCAGTGTTGAGTTTTTAAGCATTCATGAATTGACAAATACTTCTTGAATATTTATCTTAACTTCCTCTTCTCTATTTTCTTCTCCCTATGTTCAACTCTGAAGTTGTGTTTGGGGCATGGAATTGGAATTACTATTCTATAGAATTATAATTATGAGAATTACAATTATAAATGTTTGAATTTCTTTGTTTAGCAACACTGTGAAATTGGTGTGGAATTCATTTCCAATTTCAATTCCTTTATTTCGAACTCCAAAACATTCATAGAATTGGAAAATTAAAACACAAATATAAAATTACTTCAAATTTCTGCATATTTGTGTGCGTGTATGTGTGTGTAGCTTTTTCTTTTTCCTTTTTGTTATCATTTCTACTCAAAGGGAATTTTGATAATTTTACATTAAGGACATTTTTGTTATTTTGCTGCAATGGTATTTTTGCCATTTTACATCAAGGATATTTTTATCATTTGGCACCAAAGGTCTTTTCGTCATTCATTTACGACATTTTTGTCATTTGGCATCAAGGGAATTTTCATCATTTATACCAAAGGACATTTTGGTTATTTTTTACCAAGATTATGTTTTCTTTTTGTCATTTGGCAATAAGGGTATTTTTGTCCTTTTATACCAAAGGGCATTTCTATACTATGGCACCAAGGATATTTTTTGTAATTTTGCACAAAGGACATTTTCATCATTTCACACTAAGGGTATTTTTATCATTTTCACCAAGGATATTTTCATCATTTGGCAACAAGGGTATTTTCATCGTTTTATATCAAGGGTGTTTTGGTCATTTGGCACCAAGGGTTTTTTTTCATTTTAACCAAGGTCATTTTGGTCATTTTCACTAGGGCATTTATGTCATTTGCAACTAGGATATTTTTGTCATTTGATACAAAGGGCATTTTCATCATTTTATCCTAAGAATTTTTTCTTCTTTTTGCACAAAGGGTATTTTTTAATTTTATTCCAGGGCCATATTTCACCAAAGACATATTTTTTATTTTGCTATAAGGATTTTGTTTTTCATTTTGTACCAAGAGTATTTTTGTCAGTTTTCACAAAGACATTTTTGTTCTTTTACCCCAAGAGTGTATTTGTCATTTTGTACGAATAGAATGAGTGAAGGAGAGAGAAAATATGTTTATAAGTGTGTGAGAGAGAGTGAGTGAGGGAGTGAGAGAGTATGCGTTTGTATGAAAAAAGGTGTTTAAGTATGTGTGATAGAATTTATTATGTACGTGTAGGTGTGTGAGAGAGAGTCTGTGTATGCATGTGAAATTTTATATTAATTTATATAATTGAGTAAAATAAATATATGTATGTTGTGAAATTTGTTGCTATACTTGAAAAATAGAACAATAAAATAAAGTGAAATAGACAAAGAAACAAAAGAGAAACTAAAGACTAAAAAATAGTAGAAATGGAATTATTTCTTCTATTTTCTTGTGTGTTTTCATCCTATAGCTTCTTCTTTATATAGGTTATAGAAGAAACATTTTATTAATTAAAGATAACGAATTAATTGTTCTATTTTATATTAATAGGGAGAGGGAATAATTAAGGTTTAGGTTTCAATTTAGATGAAATTGTAGGATATCCACCTTTTACTTTTGTATTTCTAAGACTCCCCCTTGAATGTCCTCAAACATGAAGAATATGTCTCGTTAAAACCTTACTATATAAAAAAACTTAGTGGAAAAAATATATACTGAAGAAAAAAGAGTACAATATTCTTTATGTGTACTCTTTATGTTGACATGGTCCTTTAAGATCCTTGAACCGACGCATGCCAATCTTGTAGATTATCTTCTTAAAAATTACAGTCGGTAGTGTCTTTGTAAACAAATTCACCGAATTATCACATGAGTGAATCTGTGGCACATTTATTTCACCATTCCTTTGGAGCTCATGAGTAAAGAAGAATTTGGATGAAATATGTTTCATCCTATCTCCTTTGATATATCCTTCTTCCAGTTGAGGTAAACAAGTTGCGTTATCCTCATATAATATAGTAGAGATTTCTCTCTCAGAGGATAAATCACAAATTTTTTGAATATAATGAAGCATTGACTTCAATCACACACATTCTCAAATTGCTTCATGGATAGCTATTAATTCAGTATGAATTGAAGATATGGCTGCTATAGATTGTTGTGTAGATCATCATGATATAGCAATATCGCCACATGTAAATAAATAATGTCCGATAACTTGTCTTATGGGAATCAGATAAATAACCAGCGTCCGAATATCCAACCAATATAGATTTTGACTCTTTTGAATGAAATAATTCAAGATCAGTTGTCCCCTAGAGATATCAAAGGACATGTTTGATACCATTCCAATGTCGTTGAGTAATAGAAGAATTGTATCTAGCTAACAATTTTACTACAAATGATATATTAGGGCTTGTATTATTTGTAAGATATATCAGTGTTCCAATTGCATTAAGAAATGGTACTTCATGCTAAGTAATTTTTCATCATCTTCTCATGGTCGAAATGGATCTTTAGAAACATTCAATGATTAGACGACCATTGGAGTACTTAAAGGATGTGACTTGTCCATGTAAAACTTTTCAGGACTTTTTTCAGTAGATGCTAATTGATGAATAAGGATTCTATCTTCCAGAAGTTCAATTTTTAAACCAAGACAAAATTGGTTCTTCCAAAATCTATAATCTCAAATTTCTTTTTCAAATAATATTTTATTTTCAGGAGGTCTTCACAAGTCCTAATGAGATTAATATCATCAACCTATATCGCAATTATCATGAAACCTGATTCAGACTTCTTGATGAAAACACATGAACAAATTAGATTATTTTTATATCCTACTTGCATCAAGCTCTCACTGAGATGATTATACCATATTCTTCTATATTGCTTCAATCCATACTAGGATTTTTGCAATCTAATAGAATAATTTTCTCGAGTGCTTGATGTACATGCTTTAGGCATGTGAAATCCTTCAAAGATTTTCACGTAAATTTCACTATCAAGACTTTCATGTAAATATGCAATAACTACATTATATCAAGTTTTTCATGTACTATCAGACTTAAAAGAAATCAAAACATGATTGCATCAATGACAAGAGAATATGTCTCCTCATAATCAATTTCAAGTATTAACGAAAATCCTTTATGCTATAACTCGTGCTTTATATCTCACGACTTCATTTTGTTCATTTCGTTTTCTTATAAATATCCATTTATAACTAACGAATTTGATACCTTCTGGTATTCGGACTAAAGTTTCAAAAACCTCACATTTGGTGTGTGAGTTTTGATTGAATCACATCTTTCCATTTCAACCAATCAGGTCTACACCGACATTCCTCAACTAATCTTGGTTCAAGATTTTCTTTACCACTTAAAATATCAAGTGCTACATTGTTTGCAAAAGCATGATCAAGAATCTCATTTATTCAATTCTAACTTTCACCTATAGCGACAAAGTTTGTGGAATTCTCCATATTTTCATTATTTCCAGAATCATGAACATTAAGATCAATAATCTCTTGGTCTTTTTGTTCTAAGACTTCAGGAGGAATACTTTAATCATTTAATCCTCTTCTCTTTCAAGATTTTTTTTTCTTTAGAACCAAAAGGTTTTCCACGCTTTAGGTGTGTTTTAAATCAATAGCTACAGAGCTTATATTTTATCCTGCTAGGACATATATCCGAATAGGAGCATCTATAGTTGAAAAATACGATTTGGTAACTCTTTTGGAGTCTAGAAAAGCATTAGGTAACTGATTTGCAATTCTTTGCAAAAGTATTATCTTTTGAACATCAGATTCACTTATGCCTGCGTGTGGATCAGGATGACCCAATAATGATGTTTTTCATGTAATGTCTTTTTTCAGTTGCTGATTTTTTCCCTAATATGGAAAACACTATTTCATTAAAATGACAATCAGCAAATCTTGTAGCAAAGGCATCATCTGTTGATGGCTCAAGATACCTGATGACGAAGAAGAATCATATCATATCCCCAATCTTCTTTGAGGACCTATCTTGGTGCGCTAATTTGGAGCGATTGGAACATATACCAACACACCCAAATATTCTCAAATGTGATATATTTGATTTAGAACCAAAATCCAATTACAAAGAAGTGTACTTATAATAACTCGTTGGTCTTATACGTATAAGTGCTATTGCATGCAAAATAACATGTCCCCAGTCAGAAGTGGGGAGTGTTGTTCTTATTAATAAGGGTCTAGCAATCAATTGTAACTGTTTAATCAACGATTTAACTAAATCATTTTGTGTATGAACATAAGTTATAGAATGTTAAATACTTATACAAATTGACATGCAATAAGCATCAAAGGTATGAGAAAAGAATTCACTAGCATCATCTAAATGGATTTTCTTAATAGGATAATCTAGGAATTATGCTTGCAATCTAATGGTTTGTTCAAGTAGTCACGTAAACTCCAGGTTGCGAGTTGATAATAGACGCATATGCGATCATCAGGTCGATGCATCAATTAGATGCATAAAATATCTAAATAGTCCACACGGTGGATAAATAGGTCCACAAATATCACCATGAATTTGTTCAAAAATGCAGGAGATTCAGCTTCTGCTTTTGTTGGTGTTGGTGTAATTATCAATTTCCCTTGAGAACAAGTAGTACAATTGAATTCATTCGAATTCAATATCTTATGGCCTTCTAATGGATGATCATGTGTATTTTTAATAATTCTTCACATCATAATGGATCTAGGATGACCTAGTTGGTCATGCCAAATCAAAAATCTATCTGGATTAGTAAACTTCTGGTTGACTAAATGATGCATTTCAATTGTCATAATTTTGGCATAGTATAGGCCAACGAGAAAGATGGTAGTTTCTCAAACACATATTTTTTACTTGAAACAACTACAATAATATATGGATATTCTGCATTCATGCTATTCATTGTTTCAATGTGATATCCATTTTGATGGATATCTTTAAAACTCAATAGATTACTCCGAGAATAATGCATTACGAATGGCTAGCATAATTCCTTCAAGTAAAAATATGCAAACTCTTCCGGAGCCTTCAATTAATTTTGCACTATCATTTAAAGTATGAACATCTGCCTCTTTCATATTTAAATAAGAAAAATATTTTTTATACTTAAGTATGGTGTGTTGTTTCACTGTCAATGAGACAAATATCTCCATCACTATTCTTTAATCCAAAAGAGGGAATAAGAGCCATACAACCTTCAACAGAAACAAAACATTTAAGTAATTTACTTTTTAAAGTAAAACTAAGAAAGTAAGATATTGATATTTATTGTAATATGAAAGTCAAAAAGTATTATTTATTGTAAAACTAGTTACAATTAACATATATTCATAGCAAATTAAATGATGAAAATAAAGGACTAGCCTTTGGGACTTGTCCATCTTGAATCAGGTGATCTACCTTTCCCTCTGAATATTCAAAGAAATCAACTATATCCAAATGAGTCACATCAATAGGGATATTATCACGATCATCATTTTCAATATGCTGGAAAGTAAAATTTTCCTCAATACTTTAATTTTTCTTCTCAAGGGATGCCTGCAAGGTGTTTGGCCATACGACAGATACTAGACCAGTGTCTTTGCATTCTGCATCCATAACAAGCATCGTCATGATCTATTGGATCAATTTCTTTCTTTTTTCTTTTCTCCTTCCTTTCTAATTCAGAGGAACTTTCCTATTATCATGAGAATAGGGAATATTTCTACCATGATAGCATCCATTACCACAACCAAGACCTCGGCCTCTTCTACAGCTATAAGTCGTAGTGTCATTCACTTCAGGGAATGGAATAGATCCAGTCAGCCAGGTTTCATGATTTTTTATTAATAATTTATTATTTTATTCATCCACTGATCAGAATACTTTTGAAAGACTTTCTCTCAATATTGCTGCTACAAGAGCATATTTGAGGCATGAATTGTGAAGAATGATTTTTTCAACATATCAGCATCAATAATATTCCCTCAACACAATTTCAATGAGAAGTAATTCTAAACATGACTAAATTATACTCATTAATATATTTAAAATTCTAGAGTCGCAAATGTAACTAATCATATCGTGTCTTTCGAAGGATGACAATCTTCAGGTGATCAAATTTTTCCTTTAAATTATTTCACAAAATAAGTAGATCTTTCACAATAAGATATTTCACCTTTAAATCTTCATGAAAATGATGAAGAAGAAAAATCATTGTTTTGGCACGATCTTAATTTGACGATGTATTACTTTCTTTAATGATGTCTTCAAGACCCATTACATGCTTATTTATCAGCATCAAGCATTCAAGATAAATAATTTTTCCTAATAATATCAAAAGTTCCAAACTCAAGTTTAATAAAATTAGCAGTAGAAATAAAACCTGTAATATAAAATTTACCTTCACCTTCAAATCTCCAAAGTTGTATAACTCTTTTTCCAATAGCAAAATGCAGAGACTCGTGCTAATAACGTGTTGTGAAATTTATTGTAGTACTTGAATAGAATAATAATAATATAAAATAAAATAGACAAAGAAAGAAGAGAGAAAATAAAGATGGAAGAATAGTAGAAATGTAATTCTTTCTTTTATTTTCTTGTGTGTTTTCATCATATAGCTTCTTCTTTATATAGGCTATAGAAGAAACACTTTATTAATTAAAAAAACAAATTAATTATTCTATCTTATATTAATGGGAGAGGGGATAAGGTTTATATTTCAATTTAGATGAAACTGTAGGACATCCACATTTTACTTTTGTGTTTATAACAATGTATATATTATAAGATATTTAGAACTTGAGCAATCCTCCAAGAATTGGAATTGGAATTCTCAACTTTTAATATGGAATGAGAATTGTAGAATTTGGGGAATTAGAATTGAAAATGAATTCTAATTCTATAATTAATTTTACATCGAAACAAAAGAATTGGAATTGGAGGCTTCAATTCTAATTCCAAACCTTCAATTCCATGGCCCCGAACAAAACCTTTGACTAATATCAGTTTTTGTATTCCTGCCCTGGATTACAAAGTACTGCTGCAAGCCTGCAATAATGCACAAATCCTTTCCACTCAAGCTTCATAAGAGAATAAAACAACACTAACATAAGAGGAGAGAATGACAATTAATCAGCCTTATACTGAACATAAAAATTGGAACGGAATACTAATATCTTTTTTAAAAGATATAATAATAATAATATTGTACATAATATATATATATATATATATATATATATATATATATATATATATATATATATATATATATATATGTAGACCAAGTTAAAAATAAGTCAAATTTAACTTAACCCAAATTCGACCAAAATATATTTTGAATTTTGAAATCTTAGGTTGAACTCATATTTGGCAAAGGTGACCAAGTCAGGTTCAAACTAATTCGAACACATTGACAGTCGTAGTTCTACTAATATTCTTTTATCCACACCTCTACAAGTTCTATTGCTATCTTACACGGTATTTTTATCGCACGCATGATCAAATTTAATTTATTAAATTATATTTTAAATTTAATATGACAATTATAAAAATTTATAAATTTTTATGAAAAATTTTTATATTAAATAAATATGACGGATCAAATTAAATTTGAAGGAGATGCGGTCCAACAAGGACCGTAGCCACAGCCCATCTCTGCTTGTAATCCCGGCTCCCGAGGATAGCCATCCCATTCCCCAGAGAAAAGTCCCATCCACCAAACATGAAGAAACGGTAAGAGCTCAATTCAAACTATCAAATTACTGTTATTTATTTTTCAGTAATAATTAACTAATTCTATTACATAATGAACTCTTTATTTGGTCAGGGCCCGTCCTTATTATATTTGTTATTTATTAATTTGGTACTTAATTTATTCCTTTAGAGTTTCAAATTTGTTGACAGACACTTCTTAAATATTTATCATAACTTTCTCTTCTCAGAGAAGAAAAGCGATAAAAAAACACAACTCAACCAAATAAAATAGAATAAAATAACTCAGCGAAACGTCATTATTGAGCCCCAGATCCAAGCCATTTTGGGTTGCAGTAGTTTTCAAACGTCAAGCCAGATTCACCAAACTTCTGCTTCATGATATCGTTAATTCTTTCAGCCATGGAAGGGCTGATGTGATGAACCCAGTCTCCAATTTCTCCCTTCCTGAAAAATGAGCTATTCTTCAGTGCTCTAAACTGGAATGCCATGTCACCCTTCTTGTTGATTTCCATGTTCTTGAGACATCCAAAGCTACACATCCTAACTATCTCCTCAACCTCTCCCTCTCCCTCTTCTCCTTCAGCGAATGGGAACCCCAGAAATTCAGCCATCTTCTTGGCACAAGAAATAGTATCGACCTTAAGATCTTCGAACTTGAGAAACAAGACTTTCTCGGGGTTTTCTAAACTTGCATTCCAGTAACCAAGCATATGGTCCCAAAAGGGTCCAAATGGGTATATTCCGTTGCAGAACAAATCAAATGATTCATCCAATGGGAGTGCCTGTTGACGCATTTCATCAGTGGAATTTTCCAGCATGAAACATCTGTGAGAGATGAATTGGTCCAAAGGGTTTCTGCAGATATAAATAATACGACATTCGGATTGGAGAATAGATGGAGGATAGGCATGGTATGGTATGTGATTAGAGAAAATTCTAGGGGAAGGCATGTCTTCGAGATTGGGATTTTCATGTTCTGTGTATATATTGAACTCAAGAAATGCTACTAGAGCATGAGGGTTGGAGGATGACAAAGGGCTTTCCTGAACTGGGTACCTATTTCGGTTGACAATACTGAATACAAGTGCTTTCAGCCAAGTGGTGCCTGATTTGGGGAGGCTGGCAAGGATGATATCAGAATCCTTGGCTTGGAAATGTCTCTGGAAATTAGTTACGCCCTTGAGAAACTCTTTCGGAAGCCAGAAATCTTGGTACTTGCATATCGTGCGACCATCCCAGTTTGTTGCTGTGGGAAGTATTCGAAGAAGCTCTCGGCATTCATCTCTTGGTCCTTCAAATTCAAGGGCCTCTGCTTTCTCCATATTTGGACAGAGAAAATTACGGAAGAGTTTCAAACACTCTTTCGGTTCTAAACCGGGACTTTGGTTCTTTTTTTATAGGCAAAAAATGCGCTCGAATTGTTAAATGGTTTAGTGCAAATATTGAGATTCTCTTTTATCTATAGTTTATCAAATATAATATTCTACTTAGCCCAAAAAATCAAATATAATATTGTATGTATTACTCTTAAGATCCCAAATTCATTTGGTTTAATGGCTTGGATACATTATATTATATTCTTAGAGAAGGCGTCCAGTTCTCCACCTACTAGAAACCTAAACAATATACTCCTCCCGTCTCATTTCTAATAATATTTTTAATATATTAAAATATTTTAGAATAATTAATTTATAAAAAACATTTAAATATATTATATATTATTAATTAATTACAAACATTATTATATATTAATTTTATATATTTAAATTTGATATAAATTACTTGTTGATCTACATATTTTTTATTTTTTATTATAATATATTATTTTTATAATATAATTTAAATTTTTATATAAAATTTTATCAAATACTATAAAAAATAGAACAGAGGAAATAGTTTGTTTCCCCATTTTTGCAATGTAAAAAAATAAAGGTCCTATACGTACTTCAAAACATCCCATATTGAATTGTTTTATATGTGTTGTTTGGCATATTCTATGTAATAAGATAGAAGATATGTACGTATAATATAATATAATATTGATTTTCAACTTTACAGGCCTTAAATAAGAGGTCTAAAAGTTGGAAAGACTAAATAGATAAAAAAAAAAGTTTGTAGTGAACCCATATCGCGACTTACGGCCTACAGAAATAAGCAGATTAAGATATGTTGAAAAGATATGTTTGACACATTTTTAAATGACACAATGAAGGCTAAAAAATATCATTTTTATATGTAATTTTTTTTGAAATTATATATAGTGTAAAAAATTTTATTTTTCGTAAACTCTCTCTCTCCTCTCATAACTCTCTCAAGCTTTCCTTAAAAAACAATCACATTTTTTTCAAAAAATAGGCGAATTTAGTTGCAATAAGACAACGAGCAAAAATTTATAGAAGGATTCTCTAGATTTTAAGGTAAAAAGTCGCTAAATTATAATTAAATTGGCGTTCGTAATATTTTTTGAAAATCCTACCTGAGTTTTGCCACTGAATGGTGCAACTCTCAGTACAGTTGCGCCACAAAATGACAAAATTCAATAGCAAATTTTGCAAGGTTCTAGCAAAATTTGTGGTAAAATTTCGCCAGAACCTGGCAAAATTTTTTGTCATTTTTTGCCAAATCATGGCGAAACTCTTGGTCTAGTTTCGCCAGGTTCTGGAGAAATCTTGCCAACAGTTTTGCCAGAACCTGGCAAAACTTGGCCACAAGTTTTGCTTGGTTTTGGCGAATCTGGTACAGATTTTCACAAATTTTATTTAATTTTTTGTAGTAATTACTTATATAGTTGTATTGTTGTATTTTTTATACTTTGTAATTATATTATAAGTTACATTAATCATCGTAAATAGTTTTATTGTTACGATTTTCGTTTCTAATTGAAATTTAATGTTTAACTGTAAACATGCAATTGTTACAAATGATCGAGGTCTTGTATTTCACAGTAAATAATTATATTTATTCACAAACACCACACAGTACGATCCGTACGTAGTTTCATGACTAACACACTACATAAGGCGAATTCAAGCCACAAAAAAAAAATGAACAGCCATGGTCGACTGGATACAAAATAGCCTGTGAGTCAGTCACAGTCCTGCACTATCTGCCCCTCCCAAACAACGCTCCTGTTCGGCTAATATTTGTAGTATCTCTGCAGCACGACATCCCTCTGCGCTGGGGTCATCTACTGCATATCCGTAACACCTGCAGCCACACGATGCAACATATCCCACCGCTAAAACGTAGCAATAAAATATTTAATCAAAATAATCAACACCTAAGTCATAGTAAAAAAAATGTTCGCTGAATTTCTTACCACTGCGTCTGTGATCAAGGCAGGTCCAGGTTCTATCCTGATTCTGAATATAGGGATGCGTCCTCGCCAGTGGAACGACATGTGCCCCGAGCTATATCCTGTCAAGTATGTGATATTCGGGTTGCTCCCAAAACTTGTTGGGGCACTCATATTTATGACGTATCTGCGGTTGTTTGCTGGCCTATAATCCTCTTTCAGAAGTATCGGTGAGCTTGGAATCTGTTGCACTCAGCCAAACTATCACAGGACCAGATCAAACATATATAGCTCAACAATGTCACAGAAGTGTACACACTCATGAAACGCTAAAATCCAGTGGTTCTTCAGTGGGTTGGGCCCGAACGGGTCCAGCAAACCTGCAAGCATAGATATCGCTACTTAGCAAGCATAGATAAGGTATGTATCTGGGTATGGGCGCTTATATCCCCGGCACCCACGTCATATGAGGAGAAAATTGTGATGAATAGATGCCCTGTGTGACATCCGTAGCAGTCAGAGGGATGCCACTAGTGCTGCGCCTCACTACACCCGCTCGTTGTTTGGCAACGCCATAATAGGCTGTCGATCGTGTAATCGACCGCTACAGTCGGCAAATGGTCCCAAATCAAGCGATGCATCGCGCCGCCGTCGAGAAGGATCCGCCATCTACAACACATATTCAACAAATGTCGTTATTATGCAACTCGTACTGAAAATTTATATATATTGTTCACAAAATCTTACGTAATAAGGAAATTGCTATTAACTTAAAATAGATATAAATAAATAGAAATTAAATTAAATTATAAATAAATAAGATAAATAAGTAAAAAATAGTTATAATATAATAAAAATATTAAAATATAATTAACTTAATTAGTACAAATATACACAAAAATAATTTAAATTGTATTGCAGAAATAAAATTTTTTTATTTGAAGATAAATTCACTTCAAATTCCGTCACATAGTAGCGAAATTTTGGATATAATTCTGCCAGATATTTGCAGAATTTTGCCAATTTCTGGTCCAGAATTCTGCTATAATTCAGTGAAATTCGTGGGGGAATTGTATTGGGGGTACAATTCACTGTTGGAATTGTACCCACCGAAAATTCTGCCAGAATATAGAGGAATCTTTTGGCTGAATTCCATCAACTGGTCACGAAATTCAATGATGAATTTCGCCACTCTGTTGATGAAATTCATATTTTCACTGGCTTACTTCATAATCGGCCTTTTTAAGGCCGATTTTAAAGTTTTTTTTTATGTAAAACGATGTAAAATGTTAAGTAGTTTGATAAACTAATCTTTTTTGTGAAGATTCTTTGTAAGGCCGATTTTGAAGTTTTTTCTTTGTAAAACGATGTAAAACGTTGAGTAGTCTGATAAACTAATCTTTTTTGCGAAGATTCTTCGTTGTTGTTCGTAGATCTGAATTTTTCTGTCTGAGTACTTTAGAGAATTTTAGAAACTCTTCGAAATTCAAATAAAATAATTAAAAATTTTCACACTACATATAATCCAAAAAATACAACATATAGCATCCCCAAAAAAAAACTGATACGCTTTGAATGACATAAATGCTGGAAGAGGTATTGTACTGATAATTTTCAAATGTTGAAAAAATAACTTTAAAGTTTCAATTTTCTAAGTCCTATGTATACTTTGCTTCGTTCAATGTTGAGTTTTTAACCATTCATGAATTGACAAAAGGCTTCTTATAAAATATTTATCTTAACTTTCTATTCTTTATTTTCTTCTCCCTTAATTCAACACTTAAACTAAGTTGAGAATTAAACAATACATACATAAGAGGACAATGAAAATTAATCAGCCTAATGTTAAAAATAAAAATCACAAAATAAAAAGACTTTAATATCTATTTTAACCTATTTTAATCTCTTCCTTTTTCGTATAGATAAAAAGACTTTAATATCTATAGACATAATATTAAATAAGCCCATAACTTATCAATGGTCTAAATTATCCACTTTTTTATTTAATTGTTTTAAGCAAAAGATTCAACTAGAACTTTAGATCGAAGAAATAGGATTGAGAAATTTTATGTCACCTTTTCATAAACCTTTAAATGTATAAAAAATCATGTGACTAGAAAGCTTTTATGCAACGTCGTAAACCACCAAATATTCAAAAAAACCTACAATATCTAACTTCGTTTTGGCTAAAAGTGAGTGTGAGAAAATGAGTTTTAATCTCAAATGAAAATTCTAAGGTTTGTTGAAACTGTTGGATACAGAGTGAATATCTTGAAAAGAATGAATTTTTCAATATTTGAAAAGTTTCAAAGCAATAGGAGAGAGAGAAGACAAAAGCCAAAAAGAAGAGAGAGAAGGAGAGAGAGAATTGAGTGGGAATGATTAAAGAAATAGTAAATATCAAGAAAATAATGATAAATTTTTTAAAATTTCAAACATCTCACAAATTTTAGTCATCTAAAATACTATTCATATTCCTCAATTATCAGATAAAGAATGTCCTTCGGACGATAAAAAAGTGTATGCACATTCTTAAAAAAGGAGCTTCAGCAGTGTAGCTGAATCATTCCTACTTGCCATTACATTTTTTCGACCATTGATTAACTTTAGATGGAAAAAATAAGATTGAGAAATTTTATATATTCTTTTCATAAACCTTTAAATATATAAAAAAATATGTGATTAAAAAGCTTTTATGTAACATCTCAAACCACCAAACATCTCAAAAAATACTTATAATATCTAAATTCATTTTGGCTATAAATAAGTGTGAGAAAATGAGTTTTGATCTCAAAAGAAAATTTTAAGGCTTATCGAAATTGTTAGATACAAAGTAAAAATTTTGAAGATAATGAAAAAAAAATAAAAATAACTTTTTTAAACTCTTAAATATCTCACAAATTTTATACTCCTTAATTGTCAAATAAAAAATATCCATCGGGCAATTAAAAAACTGTCCGCACATTCTTAAAAAGAGGAGCTTCTGCACTATGAATCATTCCTGCTTGCCATTACATTTTTTCGACCATTGATTATTTCCCCTTGAGAGCATGGCACATGAGTGCTTTTATTTTAAGTATGGGCTCGCCAAGTTTGACTTTTTGGTTTGTCCTCCTAAAGCCATATACTAAAAAATAAACAATTCTTTTTTTTTATGAATTAAAAAATAAACAATTCTTTTTTTTTATGAATTAAAAAATAAACAATTCTTACGAGAGAAGATGCATGAAATTTATTTTTTTCCTTTTTTTTTGGCAGGTATCTATCTTTTTATTCTCGCAAGAGAGAGTAGGTGAGATTTCTTTTGTAATATTGGGACCCAGAAATTCCGCGTGATCCATGGCCAGGTGGCCATTTTGCTTACGGGCCTACGACGCAGACATGCACTAGGGGGTTGCTGACAAAATTTGTATAATTTGTTTAGCACCTTCCTTTAAATGCTTAGTGGAGTCTACACAACTAGGAAAGGGCCATGGCTTGTGATGTAAAACGAGCCAGGTGGCCATTTTGCTTACGGGCCTACGACGCAGACATGCACTAGGGGGTTGCTGACAGAAATTTGTATAATTTGTTTAGCACCTTCCTTTAAATGCTTAGTGGAGCCTACACAACCAGGAAAGGGCCATGGCTTGTGATGTAAAACGAGCAGGCCCGCTATAGCCTACCACAGGTCAAGTTTTAAATTGATAGGAGGGGGCTGGTCCGTTCTTTTGCGGATTAAGATTATATCAACCTATATTTGCATATATTAGATTACGGGCAATACGGACCAATCAGTCGGCTAAGGTATTTTTTAAAATAATTATTTTTATTGTTTTTCTCTTTATTATATATGAGATCTTATAAATTTATAATTGAAATAAAAATGATCTTCAGTCAATCATTATTATTTTCAAAATATTAGTTATATATATATATATATATATATATATATATATATATATATATATATATATATATATATATATATATATATATATATATAATTTAGATAAATTTATATAAAAAAATATTTAGAGTGACACAAGGATTGATTTATGAAATTAAGTTGATTAACCCTAATCTTATACATGCTTTCTATTTTCTATTATATTTCTAAGAATATTTTTATCAAAACTTCATTAAAGTCTTCAATTTTAAATTAACAAATTACATCTTTTACTTAATGTTGAAACATTTACATAGTTAAAATTACATTGAATATTTGGATTAAAGTAAAAAATTTAAAATACTAAACCTAAAAGTTAATTTTAGTAAAAAAAAAAAGAAGAAAACTGTGGGCCAACACGCTCCAGAATACATTGACCCGTAGATTAAATGGTGTGGACTGAGTAGGCCCGCATTTAAACAGATTTGGATCAAGCTTCTCCAAGTCTATCTAAATACACTCTCAAATGAGCTAGCCAATGGGTCGGCAGCCCATTTGACAGTGCTAGCCGCGGAGGTGCGTGGGTGACTAGGGAGGGGAACATTTTTATAGCTAAGATACAGAGATAAAGACGATGAGGAAGAGATTGTGTGTAATGCATCATGTATTGTTCTGTTACCTTAAAATTTATTGTATCTAAATTATTTTTATTCTTTCAAGAGTCCAAAAATTTGTCAAAATTGTTCTTTTGTTATAAATTTAAGCGTCAACAAGGTAAAATTTAAAGAAAAAGTGACGTTCAACATGTTTATAAAATAATAATATAAATATAAAGAATAAAAAGAAGAGAGAATATAGAGAAAAAGTAGAACTAAAAAATATTAATGTCATAATATGACCTTTTATATATATGTTCACAGTACAAGATTTTTTGAAAACACAAACTCTAATAGAGAAAGGAAATTAAATACAATAAGTGAAATAATATCTTGGAAGTTTAGTTCTCTTCCGAAAACTAACTACTACGAACATCTACATATTTTATTAATTGTTTCACAACCATTCCCTTAGATGTCTATAAGATAAAGAATATATCTCGTTAAAATATTATTAAAAAAATCTATGAGAAAAAAGTCAAGTAAAGAAAAAAAAACTACAATATCCTTTATATTTTTTCTCCCCTTATTCGGAACACCATTAAATTAACGCCTCCAAAATCTCAATTTTCAAATGTTGTGATTTGATTGTCTTTAGTGTTATCATTTTTTATCGAAAGCATTGCACATCAATTCAGTTCTTCTTATAAGGTCTGACTATTATATCTTCTTTAATATATCCTCAAATTTCATTTCAATTCAACAATATGATTGAAATTTCTCTCATAGAAGATAAATATCTCATATACAATCAACCATTAATTTAATCATACACATTTTTCAAACAATCACATGTATTACTATTTCTTTAACGCGAGTTGAAGAGTGGTTGTTATTAGTGCTTTGCCAAACGGAGCTCAGCCCGCTGGGCTAGCTCGCTGGGCTGGCCCTGCTTCGACGGATTTAGGGTTAGGTATAATTAGGCCCGCTTTAATCGTGGGGCTTTTTTGGCCCGGTCCCGTTTAGCCCTGCGCGGCCGTGGGCGTGAGCGGGCCGGGACGCTGCCAGCCCGCTTTTTTCTTTTTTATTTTTTTTAAAAATTTTTTTTACTAAAAAACGACATCGTTTTGAGATTTAAAAAAAATTAAAAATTATATTTTTTTTCAAAACGACATCGCTTTTGCTATTTTTTTCCTCAAAACGACGCCGCTTTTGATTAGCTCACGTGCCGCCCGCTTAACCCGTGCTAGCTAACACGGGCCGCGGATCGGGGTTCCCGACCACGAGCCAAACGGGCCGGCCCGTTTTGGCCCGTTTTTTCGGCCAGCCGCACGTGGTCGGGATCGGGCCACTCGCTTGACAAAGACTAGTTGTTATGATATATATCATACATCACTTTGTATGCATAACTTACTTTAAGATTGTGATTTGTCTGAATCAAATAAATAATAAAACATTGGATATCCATCTCAACAAAAGTTAGATTTTTTTGTATAATCCAAGATAAATTGTCCATGAAAATAGCAAAGGACAAGTATAATGCCATTCCAAAGCTATTGGATTACTGAGCTCTTTTCTGTATACTTTCCCCGGTTCCGTTGCTACCGCGGGCTTTACGCAATCGATCATCGGATTAGATAGATATCCCTTCAACACAACATAGGTCATCGAAAGGATCTCGGAGACCCACCAAAGTACAAAAGCCAGGATCTTTCAGAAAACGAATTTCTATTCAAAGAGTGCATAACCGCATGGATAAGCTCACACTAACCCGTCAATTTGGGATTCAATTGGAACATGAAAACGTGACTAAATTGGTCCTAGTTACTCTTCGGGACGGAGTGGAAGAAGGGGGTGTTCTCGAACGCGGAAAAGGATCCAATGAATTCGAAAGAATTGAACGAGGAGCCATATGAGGTGAAAATCTCATGTACGGTTCCGTAGAGTGGCAGTAAGGGGGCTCGAAAGAACATATCTACTTGTATGCATCAATTTTTGTAGAAATGTGCAACTTCAAGACTAAATAATCATAATTATCCTCTCATATAGACAGAGGATCTTTACCAATATGTAATGACTATTGGAATATTTAGTGACATGCAATGTAATATGTCCACATAGAATTTTCTCTGAATTGATGAACAAATTCCATCTTCTGAATGTTCAGTTTGTAAATTAAGACTTGAACTACTTGCCCTTAGAAATTCCTCAGGAGAAATAATTCAATCATTTGATCATCTTTATTTCGATAATCTTTATTTCAGAAATAAGAAGTTACAATGCTTTAAGTGTGCTTTATAATCATTAGTTATAGAACTTATATTTTGTACTGCTGGGACATTTAACAAATAGAAGTATTTATAAATAGAATATTCAATTTTATAACTCTTTAAGAGTTAGCGAAAGTATAATTGATTTGCAACATTGTGCGAAATAATAATCTATTGAACTTCTAGTTGATAGGTGTGTGCATGGACTAAGATACTTCGATGATGATGTTCCCATATTATATCTTTCTTCTATTGTCAATTTTGTCTCCCTAATTTGAAGAATACTAATAATAGAAGAGAATTATTTAAAGTAAGTATAATCAAGTCTAATACAAATTTTATGGAAATATCATACTTTTAACAAGCATTCATTAAGACAATGATATTATATTCTTCAAGAACAATTCATTTATATGTTTTAGGCATATCGAAATCCTTCAGGTGCTTTAAATAAATGCCAAGTGTTTTATTTGATGTTTAAATATAAACATACTTGCATCCACAAAAAAAATTTTATTTTTTGTAATTTCTGACATGTCTTTTACGAAGAATCTTATGCCATAAGTAATGACGAATACTTATTTCATAGTTTGTGTTGTAATTCAAACAAATATCAATTTCTATCCTTTTGAAATTACTTTAAGTGTATAAATCCTTTTGGCATTATAAGTACACACTTGTTAATTGTCCGAGCTTCTCTCATTTTTCATGCCAACTATATTTTTATTTTGATCAATACCCCAAAATTTTGAATCTTGAGTTTGCATAATTTTTATTCAAGATCCCCATTCTATTTCACAATATTGTACGCATAAGTATCATTAGATGTCTATCGATTACATTTATTACATGATTAATCATATCTCATAATTTATCGCAACTTTTGGGTACTGAAATTTCTTTTGAAAATAATAAAAACATGTTTATGAAAACTCTATTAGAATTTTCATCTCCTCAACTTAACTATGGCCGTCTTAATTGTTTAGTCCTTTTCATCTCCGAGGATTGATTACTATTGGAATCGATTAATCTACAACATTTCTCTCGTATCTCAAATTTATAGGGTCAGTTTGTTCTTTTGGAACCTCTACAATAATCATTTTGAAACTAAACAAAATCAATTTCACTTTTAGTAGTTATGGCTTGATTTTGAAATCGAATAAATTAGGTTTCAAAATTTAAAACTAATTAAAATCGATTTATAAACCGCATAGACTTCGTTTCAAAATTAACTCAAGAACCAAAATTTTTAATCTAAAACCGTATGAAGAAATAAAAATAAAATTAAAAATATATAATGGTTGGGTTGGGACTTAATTAGGGAACTTGACCCAAAGAACCTACCCGAATCAACCACTTGGGCATTGAAACTGAATTTTAAAATTAATTTAAAATATAAAATTAAAATTAAAAAAGGATCTAATGGCTGGATTGGGACTGGGTTAGGCAACCCACCCTTGAGAACCGATGCAAATCAACCACCTTGATCAGGCGCGTGCTTGCAAGTGACAGCAAATCCACGTGAGCACGTGTGTGCAATCTCCAATAATCTTCAAAAATTTGCTCCTTTCATGGTTCTAACATGTGTTGCTAGCGCGGGAAGCATGTGCTCCTTCACAAAATTAAACTTGCTTTTGTGATATTTTTTTATAATTATTTTATGTATGTTATATATATATATATATATATATATATATATATATATATATTATATTTTTAAATTAATAATATATATTATAATTATTTCTTAAATAATAGACGATATAACATATTTAACTAATCTTAGTTATAATAAAATTTAGAGAAATAAAATATTATAAGATACAACTTATTGTATTATATTTTAAAATTTAAACCTCATATAATTTACAAATCTTAATATTACATATTGAGGTTAACACTGATTTTGGACTGGCAACCATATTGAAACCAATTTGAAACAGTATAAGGGTTTTGAAATTGATTTAAAATTGCTCTAAGCTATAGGGTTTAGAAATTGATTCGAAATTGAAACCAGTTTAAGACCAAATTTTAAAACCTCAAAAAAATTAGTTTCAAAATAGAAATCAATTTGAAATCGAAAAAATTAGTTTATAATTAGAAACATATTTTCAAACCCTCTTCAAACATAAAAAGGAATCCATTTTGAAACTGATTTTTAAAACCTCATGAAAAATTTAAAATTCCAATTAGAAATAGATTTGAAACCAATTTGATACCAAATTTTGAATTGAAAAAAATTAGTCTATAATTAGAAACTAATTTGAAATCAAAAGATTCGGTTTCGAATTTGAAACCAATTTTCAAAACTTCTTGAAAAATATAATGAAATTAATTTGAAACCAATTTGAGACTGAATTTTGAAACTACTAAAACTTGATTTCTAGTTAGAAACTAATTCGAAACCAAATGAATCGGTTTCTAATTAAACATTACAAGAAAATACGGGATAAGCGACGAAAATTAGCGACACCGAACATCCGTTGCTAATTAGTGACGGATATTAGCGATGGACAAGTCCGTTGCTAATTAGCGACGTATTAGCAATGGAAAAATAATTTATATATTAAAACTAATTTTTTTAATTATAAATTAGTTCCATAGCTAATCCGTTGCTAATTAGCGATAGAAAAATAATTTATATATTAAAACTAATTTATTTAATTATAAATTAGTTCCGTAGCTAATCCATTGCTAATTAGCGACAGATTAGCGACGGAAAAATAATTAAATATTAAGAATAATTTAAGAATTTTTCCGTAGCTAATCCGTTGCTAATTAGAGACGGAAAAATAATTAAATATTAAGAATAATTTAAGAATTTTTCCGTAGCTAATCCGTTGCTAATTAGCGACGAAAAAATAATTAAATATTAAGAATAATATAAGAATTTTTGCGTAGCTAATCCCTTGCTAATTAGCGACGGAATAGCGACGGAAAAATTATTTAAATATCAAGAATAAATTAAGAATTTTTCCGTAGCTAATTCCTTGCTAATTAGCGACGGATTAGCGACGGAAAAATAATTAAATATTAATAATAATTTAAGAATTTTTTCGTAGCTAATCCATTGCTAATTAGTGACGGATTAGCGACGGAAAAATTATTTAAATATTAATAATCATTTAAGAATTTTTCCGTAGCTAATCTCTTGCTAATTAGCGACGGATTAGCGATGGAAAAATTATTTAAATTATTTAAATTATTTCCATCGCAAATCCGTCGCTAATTAGCGACGGATTTGCGACTGAATAGTTTTTTCTAAATTAAGATATTTTTTATTTTTATTTTTTTAAGTAATATTAACTTTCTACTTAGCATGAAGAATATGAATAGAAGTAAAATAAATTATATTGAATAATATATATCAATTATTGAGTAGTATTATTCCTATGTAATACACATGTAACAACACATGCATTTCTAATAGTATATATAGTATATTAATAACACATACATATAAGATAATATTTATAAATATAACATACATGTGTAGCATATATGTGCAGAAATAGACACAGATAATCATCAATAAAAGAAATGATAATTAATATATATTTAGATAATTTAGACTATAAGTAAATATCAATTCAAAAAAATAGTGTTTAATAAATTAAGATTTATAGTAAGTGAAGTTAGATTAAATTAGTATTTAGGAAGACTTTTTTTATTTTTACTACGAAGGTCGTTGCTAATTTTTATTTTTATTTTTAGCGAGAGATTAAAAATTGTATTTTAAATATTTAGAAACACTATTCTGTCACAAATCCATCGCTAAGTTGCGACGGATTTACGACGGAAAAAATTATGAATTTAAAAATTTATTTTAAATATTTTAAAACACTATTTTGTCGCAAATTCGTTGCAATTTAGCGACGGATTTGCGACGGAAAAAATTAAGAATTAAATTTTTTTTTAAATATTTAAATTTTTTCCGTCGCTAATCCGTCGCAACTTAGCGACGGATTTGCGACGGATAGGAATAAAAAATAAAAAAATCTATATTAATTTATAAATTATATATAATAATAAATATATTTATATAATAATATATAATACATTATTATTAATATAATACTATATGATAACAAAAATTTATAATATAAAAATATTATATGATGAATTAAAACATAAGAAGTCAATTGGCCTACTGGAAGAAGTCATCATCCACCCTTCAGAGAACAAGGGTTCGAACCTCACTTCAAGCAAAACAAAGCAAGAGAATTAAATTTGGGTTGGGCTAACCCGATCCATTGAGCCGAATCGGGCTAACCCGATCCACTTGTGCCCAATCGGGATGGGTTAGCCCAATTCATATATATTTTTAAATTAAAAAATTATTTTTGTTCGAAATCGGGTCGGGTTAGCCCGATCCACATTATTTTAAAATTTTTATTTTAAAAATTTTTAAATAATAATTTATATTTTTTTATTATTTATTTTTAAATTATAATTTATGTTCGTCACAAATCCGTCGCTAATTAGCGAGGGATTTGTGACGGTTTTTTAAAAATAATTTTTAAAATTAAATTTAATAGAATTAACAGTAATTTTTTATTTTAAAAATTTAAATATATTAGTATCCGTCACAAATTCCTAGCTAAAATTTTCTTTCACAAATCCGTCGCTAATCAGCGACGGAATAATGCTTTCGTCGCAATTAGCGACGCTCTATTTAGCGAGTGAATTTTCCGTCGCAAATTATGATTAGCGACGGATTAGCGACGGATCTGTCCGTCGCTAATCTCGTATTTTTTTGTAGTGAGAAACTAATTCTTAAAATCTTTTGAGAAATAAAAGGAATTCGTTTGAAATAGTTTTGAAACTGAAAAATGTTTTTCTAATTATAAACTGATTTGAAATTGAATGATTTGGAAACCAATTTTAATAACCATTTGAAACATATAAAATAATTCATTTTGAAACTAATTTAATTTGAAACCAATTTGGGACTGAATTTTAAAATTGAAAAAATCAGTTTGTAATTTGGAACCGATTTGAAACGGTTTCAAATCCTTGGCTTGGAAATGTCTCTGGAAATCAGTTATGGCCTTGAGAAACTCCTTTCGAAACCATAAAGCTTGGTACTTACACGTCAAACGACCATCCCAGTTTGATGCTGTGGGAAGTCTTTGAAGAAGCTCTTGGAATTCATCTCTTGGTCCTTCAAATTCGAGGGCCTGTGCTTTATCCATATTTAGAAAGAGAAAAGAAGATTTTTGAACAATAATTTGAGCTCTAGACAAGAAGCCAGTTTGGTCCTCTCATAGGAAAAATTCTGAAAATCCCGTCAGGTTGAAGGTCGATGTATATGGTTTTGACTTAAAATAAAATTTCACCTTTTGCCTCACCTATTCTCTTACAAACAATTAAAGACACATATTCTCCTACAAATAATTAAAGAAAAGCAAGACAAAACACTTTTTTCAAGTAGGAAGTTAATCGAAATACACACCAACAAATTGAAAAGACCTCTATATGAAATTTTCCAACCACTCAACGATGCATTTAGATTGTGTTTGGTCAGGAAAGATTTTGACTTAGGTTCCGTGAAAGTGAATTTTTTGGGAGAGTAGAAGTTGAGCCCAATTGTGCGTTCAATTAGGAGAGATGCAATACATTTCTATCCCAAAAATACATATTCTCTAGTATAAAGACCTGCAAAACTATTGTTTTTGTTATGAATTTGCTGGCCGTAGTAGCCATTGGCACAATGAAATTTTAATACTAATGTTGAAAACTTAATAAAGAAACTACAATGTAGAGAATATGAGAAAACTATAGAGAGAAAATAGAGAGAAAGAACACAAGAGCTTTTATTGATTCTCTGAGAGTAAATCAATGAATGAATGAGTGTCTACAATAAATCAGTCTAAAACCCTATTTATAGGATTCAGAGGTACATATGAATAAGAAGAGGTAGAGAGTACTAGGAAATCAAATCCTATCACTAATTAAAGATGTGATAGAACTCTACCATCTATCTTTTGGATAGTTGAGTATCTCTATAACTATGATATTGGATGATCTCTCTGATATAAGATAACAGACATCCATAATATCAATTTCATAACACTCCCCATTGATGTCCATTGCATAAGAGCATGCCTCGTTAAAACCTTACTAGATAAAAAACCCAATGAGAAAAACTCTAGTGAAGAAAAAAGAGTACACTACTCTTTATACTATATTTACTCCACTGATAAGATAATTTTTGAGATTTCTTAACTGATACTTTCTAATCAAATATTGTTATCAGCAAGGTCTTAATGAATAGATTTGTCAAATAATCAAATGATCAAATTCATTGAACATCAATATCACATCTCTTCTGGAGCTCGTGAGTAAAAATAATCTCATAAAAATATACTTTATCGTATCTCTTTAGATATATTCTAAACTTATTATCATCCAATAATACAATTAGAATTCATTCTTAGAGGATATAGATTTATCTCGAATATATTAATCATGATCATACATATTCTCAATCAACATCATGAATTTCTATTTCTTCAACATGAGTTAATGATTTGGCTGTTATAATCAACACATGCCTAAAAATGCATGGTTTATGTGGACCATAGGTAACTTATACCTTGCATATCCATCTCAACAAGAGTTGAATTTTTTCAGTATTCGAGATAAACTATCTTATGGAGATATCAAAAGGCAAGCTTAATGCCAGCTCAAAATTCATTGAGTAGAAAAGAACTAGAATATATATATATATATATATATATATATATATATATATATATATATATATATATATATATATATATATATATATATATATATATATGTGTGTGTGTGTGTGTGTGTGTGTGTGTGTGTATGTGTGTGTGTGTGTGCGTGTGTGTAGTTGCATGCAAACAAGTGTATTCATACACTAAATTACAGAGTTATGGTACTTCAAGACCAAAGAGTTCTTCAATATCCTTTAATAGATATGAATGATCTCACGTATAATAACTCAATGACCATAGATGTGTTATGTCCATGTTAAATATCTTCAGGATGTTCAATCAAAACAAAATATTGACTTTTCAAAATTTTGATCACAATACTTGCTTTTCTAATTTTTCAGAAAAAATATCTTGATTAGTAAATTATTTTCTCTTTTGAGGAAATTTATTTTCAAAACCAAGAGATCAATTATGCTTCATGCGTTCATCAAAATTATATGGCTATAGAATTCATATATTTTACCTGCTAGGACATCTATCTAAATATTGGGACCCTGAAATGTAGTGAGATTCATTAATTACAATCACTATTCAGATTTCTTTTGTAATATTGGGACCCTGAAATGCTGCATGATCCACATTGTCATATTTCTCTTATGGGCCTATCATGAAGACGTGAACTATTTTATGTACAAATGCAAAAAAAAGTGCATATCAAGGGTTGGTTGGCACTAACATTTTGACTCTACTCAGTTCTCATGAGGATTCACCACTAGTCAATTTTATTCCTCGAAAAGAATGGAACTATGACTTTTAATCGCAGTAGAAATGTGGTTATGGCCGTAGCCAAAATCATAAATGTGATCGTAGTAAAAATGTGTTTTTTTTCTCACGAGAATGATTTCTCGAAATTGCAAGAAAATGAGAAGTTGAGTCAGGATGAAAATCTCATGATTCTCAACTATAAGTTATGTGCTATTCTTTGAAGTGAATATGATGTGAACTTATTATTTATTTGTGAAAGAGTTTTTGATCATGGTAAAAATATTTCTCACAATTATATAATTAATAAAAATGACTTATCAAATTCTCAAAGTGTAAATCCTCACTTTAAGTGAGAAAAATAATTAGAAAGGAAACTGAGAAGCTATGATTCAACGCTTTATGAAAATAGCGATGCATTTCAAAAGTACATTCATTACGTACTTGTCATATGCTATTATGCATCGATCGAGAATGATTAATAGAAGCGTTATTTTACATTAAAAATTATGCTATTTATAGAAATTGTGACACATGCTGATGTAACTAAATTTTCTGCATATCCATGCGATATTTTTGAAATCTTGGTTGCCTATAGAAATGGTTAAAAGCGTGAGTTATTCTTTTTGTATTTCTTATTATTTTGTAGATTTTCAATTTGTATATTATGTTATTTAAATTTTGGTTCTCTCTTATCATTGGATTTGAATTCATGAATGACAAATTTGATATATGCTATACCTATAGTGGTTCACTCTGACATTTTAAGTTAAATGTGCATAAATAACAATAATAGTTCTAGAAGGACTAGCAAATTATTAACTTCAGAAAATCTAGTTAATTTGGTGTTATGAATTTGTTGGCGCGCAGTCGTCGTCGGCACAACGAAATCGTAATACTAAATATAGAGAACTTAATAAAGAGGGTATAATATAGAGAATATGATAAAACTATAGAGAGAAAGAACACAAGAGCTTTATTGATTCTCTGAGAGTAAATCAATCAATGAATGAGTGTATCCAATACATCAGTCTAAAGCCCTATTTATAGGGTTCAAGGTACATATCAATAAGAAAAGGTAGAGGATAATCAGAAGATAAATCCTATTACTAATAAAAGATATGATAGAACTCTCACATCTATCTTCTGGATAGTTGGAGTATCTTTATAACTCTGATATTGGATTACCTCTTTGATATCATAAAACTCCCCCTTGGATGTCCATTGCATAAGAGTATGCCTCGTTAAAACCTTACTAGATAAAAAACTTAGTGGAAAAAACTCTAGTGAAGGAAAAAGAGTACACTACTCTTTATGCCATATTTACTCCCCCTGATGAGATAATCTTTTGAGATTTCTTAACCAATGCTTTCCAATCAAATGTTACAGTTGGTAAGGTCTTAGTGAATAGATTTGTCAAATAATCAAATGATCAAATTCAATACACATCAATATCACATCTCTTCTAGAGCTCGTGAGTAAAAATATACTTTATCATATCTCCTTAGATATATTACAAACTCTATTATCATCCAAAAATATAGTTGAAATTCCTTCTTAGAGGATATAGATTTATCTCGAATATATTAATCATGATCACACATATTCTTAACCAACATCATAAATTTTTATTTCTTCAACATGAGTTGAAGATGTGGTTGTTATAATCAACACATGTCTATAAACGCATGGTTTATTTGGATCATATAGGTAAATTATACCTTGCATATCCATCTCAACCGGAGTTGAATTTTCTCAATATTTGAGATAAACTATCTCAAAGAGATATCAAAAGGCAAGTTTAATGTCGTATCAAAATTCATTGGGTAGATAAGAACTAGAATACATATCTACTTGCACGCGAGCAAGTGTATTTATGCACTCAATTGCAGAATTATGGTACTTCAAGACCAAATAATTCTTCACTATTCTTTAATAGATATAAAGGATCTCACTAGCCCATGACTATTGATATGCTATGTCCATATTATACATCTTCAGGATGTTCAATCAAAACAAAATGTTGACTTTTCAAAATGTTGATCACAATACTTGCTGCTCTAAATTCTTGAGGAAAAATATCTTGATCATCAAATTCTTTTCTCTTTTAAGGATTTTTATTTTCAAAATCAAAATCAAGGGTTCAATCACGCTTCAGGTGTGTATCAAAATTATATGACTATAGAATTTATATATTTGTCCTACTGGGACATCTATGCAAATAAGAATATCTATAAGTTGAATATTATATTGACTAACTCTACAGGAGTCAGACAATAAATCAATATGCAATTTTATGCAAATAAATAATATTTTGAACTTTCAGTTAATTAATGCTTGTGAATAGATCAAGATAATAAAATTCATAAATTATATCATCTTTTAATTGATGATTTTATCCCCCTAATGTGGGGAACACTAGGCCAATCAATAGATTGTACAATGAGGATATAGTTTGATAGCAAGTACAACTAAGTATATAATTTATACATATATGGACATACTCGATCATTCTTTTAATAAAAATTCACTAAGATAATCTCATTATCTTCTACAGGAACAATTATATGCTTCAAGCATATCGAGTCCATCAGGGACTTCAAATATATGTATCATTATCTAATGATAACAAAGATAACATATATTAATTGCTATCATGCACTGTTTTATCCATCACTAGAAATATATTTCTTCGTTAACAGCACCAGGTCTTACGAAGAATCATACGCCATAACTCATGGCAAATATTCACTTTTATAGTTCACATTTTATAAGCAAATATTAATTGCTATCTCTTTGGGATTACACTTCAGGTGTATAATTCCTGTTGGGAATACATGTACACTTCAAGTGTACTTGTAAATAGTTTAAACATTTCATATTTTTCATGCGAACTTTATCATTTCGAGTCTACAGGCATCGATTTGGAAATCCTCATTCTGAATCAATATATTATGCTCATTAATATCATTGACGTCATATACTTGTGCAGTTCCAGTATTTCCCAATCATATTGAGATCTCATCTTTGTCAAACTTTTCTGGTACCTGAATTTCTTTTGGAAATAATATATCAATCATGTTTGGAAAAATTCTGCTGGAATTTAAATATCCTCAACTTAACATATATGACCATCTTAAGTCTTTGCTCCGGTGAGGAGTTTGTATCCTTGGAACTGACTTATCTACCACATTTCAGTTGTGTTTCAAATTTATTTATAGTGGTAGATTGTCCTTCAGGGACATCAAATATAATAAGAGCATTCTTTGCCGGATATTGGTCAGTTAATATACCTGGCTATATAAATTATCCTTTGAACTTCTGGTTCAAGGTATCTTCTATGAGGATCAAAATAGAAGATTAAGACAAGACACATACTTATATATTTATCCAGCCTCATACTTTCTCCTCTTTATGTTGGGGCAACATATTCAAAATTAATAAAATATAAATCTTCCCTTTGAGATTCACTTCCAACATATTTGATAATCTCTTTGAGAACTCATCTCATTACCTTTGTGGTGGAGTAACATACATAGTGCATCTCTAAATTTAGGATGAGATATATTTGGTTTTTGACCAGAAACCAACTACTATGAGGAGAATCAAAATGTGTTGACAAAATACGAAATAAGTGCTAATAGTTATGAACATTCTGCAGGATGTTCAATATTTATCTCAATACAAACAATATTATTAGAACAAATTATGTCTTTGGGAGAATGTTAAAACATGAGCTCATTATCAATAAATTGTGTAAACTGCAGGTTGCAAAAACAAGAATATACATATGACTATTGTTGATGCATCAACTAATAATTTCTCCAATTCATCCCAAAATAACACATTCAACCCCAAGTGATACTGGTAACTTTTAAATAAAACAAGTAGCACTTATAAATTTTTCATATTAGGAAACTTCCGGTTCCATAATAAATTCATAATCATTCTTCGTATTTTAATGATCCGGGATGGTCCAACCGGTCATGCCAACTAATAAATTATTTATCAGTAAACTTCAAGTTTACTTAATTTTGCATCTCAATTTTATAATTCTATGCAATATAAAGAAGGAGAGATGAATAGTAGTATATATAATTGACATATATTTTATGTCATAATGGTAATGCATATGCTTCAAAAGTTCATTCATCCAATCTCGATATACTGATAATATAATCAATGTTCAAAAGTTTTACGAGACTATATGGAGAATGATGCATTACAACAGTTGACCATTAGGTGAAGATCATGTAGCTCTTCTGAAATTTTTAATCAATTAACTCTTCTAGAGTTATTGATTAACTAGTTCTTCTGGAACTTTGTATTACCATTTATACTTCGGACATATATTTTAAATTTTGTCCAAATAAATAACAAATATTGTTTAGATAAATTTATATCTTCACCATTCTTGATCCAAAACAGACTAAAATAATATATAAATACTAAAGTATAAGTTTATAGTATGAACACTTTTCAATAATAATCACAATATGATAAAATAGAAAAGTAACAATTTGAAAATTCAAAATTTTGATTGACATTTAAAATGCTAAAAACTCTTTTTGGATATTCAAAAGAATTGGTTACATTGAAATGTGTCATATCAATATTATCAACACAAGCATCATTACTATCAGTAACATAATTCAGGGAAGTAAAGTAATATCAATAATTAATAGATATTCATAACATGTTTGACGTACTACAGGTACGTGGCAAATTTTCATCTTACATCAATAACATGTTAGAATTTTACTTTCCCTTTTTCCTTCTCATTATTTTCTCACTTCTGGTGAGTATCTATTCACTGAGAATTTAATGAGTCATTCATATAGTATAAGAACAAAGTGTATATCTGCTAGTTGCGACCAAAATCTCATACATAAATATATTATAATTTCTAATGTCATTCGCTTCAGGGAATGTCATAAAAACATTTGGTCAAGCATCAATATATTTTATTAATGACTCATTCAGTCTCATAAAATATAAATTCAAAATATTTCTGAAAAACTTTTCCTCAATATTGCTACTTCAGGAGCATGTTAGAGATATGAGAAAAGAAAATTCTTTTATACTGATAGACATAAAATCTTGTAGGCACTTATAACAAATCATAACTAGCATTTATATAACAATCATCTTTTGGTGATTGTATGTTTCATTCATAGGAAGATTAGGAATGGGATTTTTCCTCTCAAAAGTCTCTCTTTTTGACCTCCAAACCCTTGTAAGGATCCCCCAAAAAGCCCTAGAAACTATTTATATATATCCAAAAAAAGAAGAAAGAAAATGCGAAAAATTCCTCACTGCCGATTCAAACAGTGCCGATTGGATTCTTGAAAGTGGCCTGCTTGAACTGCTTGCTCCAAGCCAGCAGCCTCCAAGCAGGGCTTGTTAACTCAAATTCTCCACAACATGCAACCTTTGCTGAGGCAAAAATAGGAACGGGACAATTGTTTGATTTCTCAGCTAATTTAGAGCATACAATTAGATGATCTAGGTCTTGGTATCTCCAGAATAATTGTAGATACTGATTTTATCATTCCAAATCAGTTTGAATCACTTCCATTGGATGTGTATAACTTAAGATATGATAATTTCACCAAACTATGTCAAAACTAAAACTTCGTCCAAGAACACTGACTTTACATTGTATTTAAGGGAGTCAAATAAGTTTGGATTGACATAAATTTTATCACTTCAGAAACTTCAATATTCCCTACACAAACTTGAGAAAGGAAACTTCTTTATTTGAGACCTTTAAAGATGTCAAAATTCCAACATGAAATTGACCGGTTCTACTTAGGAAAATTTTTTATCTTTTTTCTTCATTTTAAATGAGTAGGATATACTTCCTTACTTCATTTTACTCCAAATATTCAATAAACTCACCTAAAACAAGGTAATAAAGGAATGGAGTATAAATGGTAATTGAAACACAAAAATTCACCTAAAATTCAAACTCAAAATGATCATTAAAATAGAGCATGAATAGCATATATCACACATCATGACTAGTATTTTAATAATTTTTGGAATATTAAAAATAATTCTTCATTGTTATAAAGTTCAATTGTAATAGACTAAAATAACTATAAAATAACAATGAAGAAGACTTTGAACTATAGAAAAATAGAGAAAGAGAGAAATTAAGAAATATAGAAGTTAAAATTTATTGTGAGTTTTTTCACAATACATTTATACTCTTACAAGCTCCTATTTATAGAGTTGGAACTGATCTTTCCTATCATAGGTTGTTAGTAACCTTTTCTATAGCTTACATGACTTACTTCAAATGATCTTCTATTTTCTTTAAGATAATAGGGGTAATAGATATAGTAGTCTATAAGTTGCCTAAACCATCACCAAAACCTACACCTCAACAACCACCTTTGGTCATTTGGTGAGGAACAAAGGTGCAGCGAAAGGATGAATGTTATAACTTTGGTTGTAACCTAACCTTTCATATTTCATAACTTAAATGAATTATTTCTTTTAATAATATACATTCATAATATTTCATAATACTCTCCCGTTGGATGTTCATTACATAAAGAGTATGCCTCATAAAAAACTCGCTAGATAAAAAACCCAGTGGCAAAAACTTTAGTGAAGGAAAAAGAGTACACTACTCTTTATGTAATTGGTACTCCCTTGATGAGATAATCCTTTAAGATTTCTTAATTGATGCATTCCAATTTTGTTCAGAAATTTCTTTAATGTTGTTGTCAGTAATGACTTAATGAATGGATTTGCTAGATTGTCACAAGATCAAATTTGTTGCACATCAATTTCACTATTCTTTTGGAGCTCATGAGTGAAGAAGAATTTTGGTGAAATATGTTTGAGCTATCTCCTTTAATATATCTTTCTTTTCATTGATCTATGCAAGCAACATTATTCTCAAATAGAATTGTTGGAATTTCTTTCTTAGAGGATAAATTATAATTTTCTAAGATATAATAAATTTATGATCATGACGACAAACATTCTCAGCTTGTCGTATGAATGACAATTATCTTAGCATGAATTGAAAAAGTGGCTTCTAGAGACTATTTATTAGAACACTAGGAAATAGTACACACAAAAAAAAAATATTCAGTTTGAGAACAAGCCTAGTGAGGATCAGATAAATATCCAGCATCAGCATATCCAACTAGCTTTGGGTTGGATTTATTTAAAAATAAAATAAGCCGAGATCAATTGTCTCTTGGAAATATCAAAAAGGCGTGTTTGACACCATTCCAATACCGTCGAGTTGGAGAAGAAATATCTGGTCTTGTATTGTTTGCAATATATATTAATGCACATATTGCACCAAGATAGGGTACTTTAGGACCAAGAAGTTTTTCATTACCCTCTCATGGACTAAAAGGATCTTTATTAATGTTTAAAGATCAAACAACCACTGGACTACTCAAAGGATGTGCTTTATCCATACAAAATGTCTTCAAGACTTTCTCTACATATATAGATTGATGAAAAAATATTCCATCTTCAAGATGTTCAATTTGCAAACTAAGGCAAATTTTGATTTTTCCAATGTTCAATTTGAAAATTAAGGAAAAATTCTATTTTCCCAAAATTCTTAATTTCAAACTCTTGTTTCAAACAATCTCTTGCTTTAAGAAGCTTTTCAGGAGTTCTAAAAAGGTTAATATCATCTATATATATTGCAATAATAATAAAGCCTAATTTAGTTTTCTTGATAAAAATACATTGACATATAGAACCACATACAAGCATATTTTTTCAATCCATGCAAAGAATTGTGCAATTTGATGGAATACTAATCATGACTACTTTAATTATATGCTTCAGGTATGTTAAATTGTTCAGGGACTCTCATATAAATATCATTGTCAAGTTCTCTGTATAAAGAAGTAGTAACAACGTCTAATATACGCATATCTAAATTTTCATGCATTTCAAACACAAAATTACGAAATATGATTGCATCAATTACATGAGAATATGTTTCTTCATAATCAATTCTTTGTCTTTGTGAAAACCCTTGTTCTACAAATCGTGTTTTATATCATACAATTGCTTTATTTTCATTTAATTTCTCATAAATACCATGGGTTTTATACCTTTTGGAGTTTGAATTACGTGTCCAAAAACCTAATGACTTGATAGGGAATTTAATTCTAATTGAATTGCGTCTTTCCATTTTAGTAAGCCCTTTCTATGCTGACATTCTTCAATTGATTTTGACTCAAGATCCTCATTTTCAATCAAAATATTAAATGCAACATTGTATGCAAAAACATTATCAAGAATTATTTATGTACGATTCCAACACTTTTAGTAGCAACAAATTTATTGAATTCTCTATGTTATTTTAAAGATTTCGATCCTCTTGCTCAGTTGTCTTTTGGTTATTCTTGTCTATATCTTCACCATGATCATTTTGATCATTTAATTTTCTCTTCTTGAGAGAATTTTTATTTTTAGAACCAAGGTGTCGGCGCCACGTTTCAAGTGTGATTTAAAATTATTAACTGTAGTATTTTTATTTTGTCCTGTAGGGATATCAATTCAAATAACATCTACAGCAAGAATATGAAATTTGTTTTTTTCTTGTAAAGTCAGCAAAAATATTGGGCAATTGATTTGCAATTTTCTACTAATGCACGGATCAAAAAGATTTAAAGAGAATGTTTCCCATGTAATTTCTTATTTTTGCAGCTTATTTCCCCCCTCTAATGTGGTAAAAACTGTCTAATCAAATTGACAATTAGCAAATCTTGTAATAAATACACCTCCCTCTAATGGTTCAAGATATCTTATTATAGAGGAAAATTCATAACCAATATAAATTCCCCATCTTCTTTGAGAGCCATTTTAGTGCACTGATTTGGCACTATTTGAACATAAACAACATATCCAAAAATTTTCAAATGGAATATGCTTGGTTCAAAATAAAAAACTAATTGAAAAGGGGAGTACTTATGATAATTAATTAGTCTAATAGGCATAGCTGCTGTCTCATGCAAAATAGCATGTCTCCAAATAGATGTAGGAAGCTT
The DNA here is from genome assembly GCA_030512225.1 of Rauvolfia tetraphylla. Lineage (NCBI taxonomy): Eukaryota > Viridiplantae > Streptophyta > Magnoliopsida > Gentianales > Apocynaceae > Rauvolfia > Rauvolfia tetraphylla. The sequence goes on from JAJQKT010000053.1 coordinate 4,199,195, forward strand.
TGTTCTCATCAACAAGGGTCTAGCAGTCAATCGTAAAATTTTAATAAATGATTCAACTAGTCCATTTTGTGTGTAAATATGAGCCACACGATGTTCAATAGTGATGCGAATGGACGTGAATATTCATAAGCATTATTAGACAATTAATTTTAATTGGATAATCAAAAAGTTGAGCTTTTAGGAAAACGCCAAATTACAAGATGATAATAAGCATGCATTTGACCATCGGGTCAATGAATCAATTAAAATAATAAATTATCTAAATTGCCTACATGGTGGATGAATTGGTCCACCTATATCGCCATAAATCCTTTCTAAAAATGCTAGGATTCAAATCTCACTTTCATTAATGAAGGTTTAATGATTAACTTTCCTCGAGAACAAGCAGCGCATGACAAATCATTAGAATTCAAGACTTTTTATTTTTAATGAATGACCATGCATATTCTTAATAATTTTTTTGCATCATTATAGATCCAGGATGATCTAATTGGTCATGCCAAATAATAAAATTATTTGGATTAGTAAACTTTTGCTTTACTAAATGATGCATCTCAATTGCACTAATATTGGCATAATATAAACAAGAAGAAATGGATGGTAATTTTTCTAATACATGTTTCTTTCATGAAACAAAAGTAACAGCATATAAGAATTTGTTACCTATTTCTTCAAATGTCTCAATCTGATATCCATGAAAACGAATATCTATAAAATTTAATAAATTTCTTCAAGACTATTTAAACAATAATGCATTTTTTATGACTAGCATAGTAGCTCAAAGTAAAGAAATATTAGCTTTTCCATAGCCTCTAATTAATTTTGTACTACGACTTATGGTATGCACTTTTGTTCCTCTCATATTCAAGTGAAAAGAATATTTTTCATGTTTCAATATAGTGTGCATTGTTCTATTTTCAATAAGACATAAATCCTTGCTATCATTCTTAAAAGATGGGACAATAGCCATATCTGAATAAAAATATAACTTTTATAATCAAAATAAAACCGAATAAAGATTACATCAAACTAAACTAAATAAAATTATAATCAAATAATTATTGCAACAAAACTAAAAAAATATAGTAATTTTAATTCTTTATAACATTTCTATCACCAATCAAATGGTCAATCTTTCCTTCTAGATGCTCAAAGAAATCTACTACATCTAAATGTGTTATATCCACTTGAGCATCATCGATATTATCACCATCAATATCAGAAGGGGAAGTAAAATTGGCCTTAGGACTTTTGTCTTTCCTTTTAAGTGAAGCTTGAAAGAGTTTAACAAGATGTTTCAGCATACGATAGGTATGTGACCAATGCTGAGGTTGTGGCATTCATTTTTCATCAATTTTCTCATTCTTTTGGTGATTTTCATAAGTCATATATTTACTGTGACCACAACCTCTCCTATTGTTAGAATTATTGGATCTAGTCACATTCACTTTAGGGATTGGAGCAAAATTTATTATTTTTCTAAATTATGAGCAGGCATGAAATCAACTCAAAATATTTCTTAAACCATTTTTCTCGATGTTGCTGCCGCAGGAGCATATTCGAGGCATGAAATATAGAAAATATTTTTCTAGTATATCTTCATCAGTAATTCTTTTGCACATGATTTCAATTGTAAAGTAATTCTAAACATAATAGAATCATATTCACTAATAATTTTAAAATCTTGTAGCCTCAAGTGTAGCAATTCATAACAAGCTTTTGGTAAAACAACCATCTTCAGGTGGTTGTACCTTTCTTTCAAATTTTACCAAAGAATAAGTGGATCTTTCATAGTAAGATATTCAACCTTCAAGGCTTCATGAAGATGGTGACGAAGAAAAATCATTGTCTTGGCACAATCTTTATTCAACTAATTATTATTTTCTCTAATGATGTCTCCAAGACTCATTGTATCAAGGTGGATTTCAACATCACGAATTCATGATAAATAATTCTATCTCATGATATCAAGAGTCATGAATTTGAGTTTAGTATGATTTGGCATAATGACAAGGAATTTTTTTTGCATGAATATTCAAATAATCCTTCCTCAGGGAATTGTGTGTCAAAGAAACTTTAAAGAATGATGCTCTAAACAAGTGTTCTGAAAACATGTTATAAAATTAAATTGTAATAGACAAAATTAACTGTAAAATAATAATGAAGAAGACTTTGAACTATAGTAAAATAGAGAAAGAGAGAACTTAAGAAATATAGAAGTTAGAATTTATTGAGAGTTTTTCACAATACATTCATACTCTTACAAGTTCTTATTTATAGAGTTGGAAGTAACCCTTCCTATCATAGGTCATTAATAGCCTCCTCTATGACTTACATAATTCATCTCTCATGATCTCCCATGTTCTCTAAGATAATAGAGGTAACAATGATAGTGGTTTATAAAATATGAATGTTGCAACTTTGGTTGTAATCCCTAACCTTTCATAGTCCATAAGTTAGATTAATTATCTCTTAGAATAATGGATATTCATAATACTTCATAATATTCATATCTACAAAAAGTCACTGAAGAATTACTTTTGGTCTTGAAGAGCTATAATTTTGCATAGTCTGTGCAATAATAATGCTTGCATGTTGCATGCCAATAAATATCTCTACTAATTATTCCATATTCCAATGACTTTCAAGCTGTAATCATCTTATCCTCTATTATCTTCTTTGGATAGTTTATCCTACATTATTTGAAAAAGTTCAACTCTTGTTCACATGGATATCTGGTGATGCTTCCTTATTTGCTACATACAAATCATGTCATGAATTAATATGTGGTAATATTGCAATTCATACCTGCAGCTTCTTTGGCTCGTTTAGAAAAGACGTTTCTTTGACTCATTTTGAAAAGAATAACAATTTATTAAGTTGGCTAAGAATGTATATATCAGAATTAATGACTATGAATGTCCAACATAATTGTGTTGTATATTCTAACAAAAGATGTTCATATTGCTAGATGATGTGTGCATGCCTCATGCACAATTATGTACCATAATTCAACAATATAGCACAAAAGCACAAGGTAAGTGCATCTATCGTTCTAGAATAGTATCGTGGCAAATGAAATCAAGTGGCGTTTCCATGGGGTGGCCAAGTACTAATACTCACTTTGGTTCTATTGTCTAGCCTACTAATTTGATTGAAAAAATAATTAAAATGATATTATCTAAGAATAAAAGTAAAACTATTCTAACAATCCTTGACTATTCCATGTTGCAAAGAAGAAATCAACTAAGGCTTAGATTGGTTCATGAGGGGGAAGAAAGGGGGAAGGGGAAGGGGAAGGAACGAGGCACATTTTACTTCCCCTAAGGGAAGTATTTGTATTTACTTTGATTTTGTTTGGTATGAGAGGAAAGAAAGTAAATTAGAAATACTTCCCCTTATTTGGTTGAACGAAAAGTGGAAGGCAGGAGAGGATATTTTGTTGTGTTTATAAATTTATCCTCCACTTAAATTCTCCAATTGCGAAAAAGGTAAAAGTTGGGGGCATAATAGTCTTTTAAGACTCAATACCTCCCAATCCATCCACTTTTGGAAGGATTGGGATTGCTGATATGTCCCTTTTTCTTCTCTCTTTTCCTCCCAACCAAGCTAGGCATGAGATGGCAACACTTGAATGGAAATCCCCCGAGAATTACTACGTGGTAGAAAAGTCCCTTTTGGTTAATTAGTTTTCCCTTCTTTTGTTTGGTGGAATTCCAACATTAGAGCTCATTCTATCTCTAGATGAGAATTTTCTACTCTTAAATTAATTATTTGAAATCTCTTTTCTAACTAATTTAACCTAATAATGCATTTAGATTTGTGAATTTACAATTAGGTTTCTCTAATTATCAAGGTGTTGAGGCCCATATCTCTTGAGGCCAAAACTGAAGGAGATATAGATAATGGGCCTCAATAATGTTGGAATCAAGAGATATCGACCAAAACACAAAAACTAAATGCTCAATTTTTCTAATTATCACTTGGTTTCTCTAATTAAAGGTGAATTCCAACATTAGGCTTAGTTTTTGTGTTTTGGTCTATTTCACCTTTAATTTCTCAATTCCAAGTGAAAAAATCTAATTCATGAATCAATAGTCGATATAATGCATTCAAGAAATCAAATCCACAAATAATTCATAAAAACTTAGGGCTTAATTAACCAATAAAATAATTCATTGACATCGATAATCACTAGTGTTCATCCAAGTGTGCAAATATTTAGCTCATCATATTACAAATCGAAGAGAATAAAAAATCAAAGAAAGAGAAAGGATTGATCATTCACATGTCTTCAACTTTTTCTTCCTCAATGCTTGTAGTTTTTCAAGTTAGCTGTGGAAAGGCGAGTTTCTTGAGTTTGAATCTTCAAATTGGTCTTCCTTTACTTCAAAAATTCCATCTTCTCTCCTGATTTCTTTGCAAATAGGAAGATCTGGGAAAGAATTTGTCCCTCTCAAAAGTGTCTTTTCTTGTCTCTAATATCCTTGTAAGAATACCTCAAAAAAGCTCTTTGGAACTATTTATATATGTCCAAAAAAGGGAACAAAATAAGTACAAAAATTCTGCACTTTTGACTCAAACGGCGCTGCTTGGAAGCCACCAAGTGTCACTGCTTGACTTCCTTCAAGCAGCCCTATTTGGTAACCTCCTAGCATGGACGCTTGATCTCGGTTGCTTTATAGTATGTGTTAGCCCTAAGGGCAAATCATGTAGTTTTGATTAATGACAAATATTGATGAGGACTAATATGCATGTCATTTGTGTGATAGGATTGTTGGATTAAGAAGTATGAAGTCTCATTGCCTTGGAGCTAGCAATGCATGAACAACTCAAAGATGTCAAAGTGATTACAGATTGAAGAGTTTGTTCAAGATTAATTAAGGCTTTGAAGACATAAAGTGTAGGTTGCATGTGCTTAATAGGTAACCTTTGTAAACCCTACACTCTTAAGCCTTGGAATGTATGAATTGCAATTGAGAGCACAAAACTTGATTTAAATGGTTTCAATGGTTTTGAACTTACCTAAATTATCAAGTATTCATAAATAATTTTTGCACATAAAAGATCTTTAATGACTTATCTTTAAGGCTAGAATATTTTTCAACTTGTTTGAATTGATTTAAACATATTTTGACAAAGTTTGAAAAATTTGGATGCAAATTCGGTCATCCGAAATTTTTCTGCACTGTGAACAGTAATACTATTCATGTGAACAGTAACACTGTTCACATAAACAGTACCTACTATTCTTCCAGAGAAATTCGGAAGAAGATTCGGACGACAGGAGAAAAATTCGGTCGTATTTTGTGAATAGTGCATGAACAGTTACTACTGTTCAAATGAACAGTGCCGACTATTTTTCCAGAGAAATTCGGAAGAAGATTGGGACGAAGCTGGAAAATTCGGTCGTCCGAATTTTTGTGACCGGTGCATGAATAGTGCATGAACAGTACTACTATTTACATGAACATTGTATGAACAGTACCACTATTCACATGAACAGTTTTTCTGAAACTAGCCGTTAATAGCCGTTTTATGGCTGTTTAAACTGATTTTTGAATTCTATAAAAGCCATAAACTCCAAATTTTTTAGAAGAACTTTGAACTTAACAAATCTTACATGCTCTAACTTGTTTTACATCAAATTAAATTGAAAAGCTCTTAAATTGCCTTGTTCTCAAAGGTGTACATTCAAGATTCCAAAGGCAAAGGTAAAGTGGTGCTAGAAATTGTAATTATCCACCAAGAAGTGTTGGTAATATCCAAACTCCATTCTTCATTTTAATTCTGTTTTTTTACTAGCTCATTTCAAGGTTATCTTGTGACATAAAACCCTTTTGTGTTAGGGTGAGCCATAGACTAGATTAATCAAGGTTGTGGTGTAAAATCCGTTTGTGGGTGAGCCTTTGATTATATTGGTCTTTAGGTTGTCTTTAGATATAAAACCCTTGTGGAAGGGTGAACCTTGTTTGTATAATTACTAAAAGAGGTTGTGAGTGTAAAACCATTTTGTGGTGAGCCTCTTATGTAATTGTTGAATTTGAGCATATAGTGGATTGGTTGAAATCCTTGAGTGTGGACTCAAGGTAGTGGATGTAGATCTTGGAGAGATCGAACCACTATAAATCGTGTGTTCATTTTCTTATTGCTTTACTTGTTTACATACTTGTGATTATTATTTATGCTTAGTTGTTGATTGATTGGTTATGGTCTTATAGTTTGATTAATCTTGTATTAATCATCAAATCACATATAACTTGAAGTTTGTGAATTTAAAGAAGAGCTTTTATTAAGACAAAGGATTTACAAAAAGGGGAAAAGATTTCGATAATTAGCCAAAGACCTAATTCACCCCCCTCTTAGGCCTTTCAATATGTATCCTTTTCTAAGGAAAATATATGATTGAGACAATTATTAGAATTCTTGGTGAATTCAACACATAAAATTGGACGATTTCGGTTCTTAGTGCTTCATAAAATTTGTATACCCTTCTTTGATGATTCTTTTCACTTAAAATTCTTTATGAATCTCTCATAAATCAACGAATGAGATAAATGAAGTATAAATAGCAGCACAAATATTACAGCAGCAACAGTGAAAATCCAAAAGATTTATGCACTATAACATTACAACTGCAATAGTTGAGAATTAAAATTTTATATGTGTCGATTCAATAATGTTTAAAATAGGGGAGAAATATATAAATGAATGGTTCACTCTTTTTTCCCTTCACTAAAGCTTTTTTCCATTAGATTTCTTATCTAGTAAAGTTTTACCAATGTATATTTTCATGTAATGCACATCCAAGTGAAAGTATTATGAAATATTATTTCTGAAGTGCACTATCCCAAGAGCTAATTCATGTTTTGGTTATGAAATATAAATGGATAAGATAACTTTCGGTTAGCCTTACTAAGTTAGAAGATAAGCTACTCTCCCCTATCTTATGCCCTATAAATAGGCCCATAGAGTTGCTTGGAAAGTGTGGTGAGAATACTTAATAAAATTCTATTCTTGTACTATCTCTTTCTATTTTGTTATAGTTCAAAGTCTTGTTAACTGTTATTTTTACTTCGTCATAGTTAGTTTCAGGTCTATCACGATGAAATTTTATAACAATTGGATTATTTTGACACATAAATTATTTGCTCAGGAAAAAATATTTTCATGGGATTTTGTGAAGTTATTTATAAAATTTGGTACCCAAAAGATGATTTAGAGACATTCTTGCATATCTTCACGAATTCATTGATCATTCTATGAAGAATTCATGCACACTTTAATACTCTTGATGAGAATAACATGCATTGTGTCTTGATAATTCAGTTTTGATTTCAACGCTCCTTTAAGCGGGTGACATAGATTTATATAATCTCTCTTGCTCCAACGTGGTTGAGATTTAAAGCAAGGGCCTCGCTAGCAGATGATAAGATAAGAATATTCCCATGCACTTGAGTAACACGTTTAACAATAATTAGATCCAGTCATTGATAAAATTCCCTCATGGAAAATATCCAGCCATTAATGCGGAGGCAGACCGAGGCTTTAATTGGGAGGGGCGCCATTTTTTCAAAAATAATATTTTAGTTACATAGATTATATGAGAATTGCGATGGTGTGTAAAAAATATATAAATAATATATAAAATGGCCCACATAAAACTTCACAAAATAATAACTCTTTTCTTTCGCAAAATTTGCGCTATTTCTGATTCGGTCCTCCTGTTTTATTAGAAAAAAGAATTGCTATTTCTCATTTAATCTTGTTAATTTATCTACAAAACTTTACTGATAGTGATATGGCACAAAAATGCTACATAAAGCATTTCCATCCTGTGATACAACTTTCAGATTTTGAAAATTATCAACTTTATCTGGCTTGTAGAAAAAACTGGTGAATATTAGGAAGTTCAAGGTTTCCCAACTTGTATATAGAGTGATGACTCTTATTTTTAAGTCTTCTAGCTTCTACAGCTATAAAAGAGTAATCATTCTTAGAGATGAAAATAACCAATATTAAGCTCCATGGCGAGATAGAATAAAATTTTTCTTTTTAAATTTTACTAGTAATATATATTGAAAAAGAAATAGTTGCAAAATTTAGTGTAAATTCAACCATAAATAATTATTGCAACTTGAAAGAGCAACAATGTATAGTTAAATTGGATTTTTTTACACGTGTCCCCAAAGCACATGTTAATTTGAATTAAGCGTAATATATATGATAATTCAAGTCTATCAAAGATTGTATAAAATTTATCATCTTATAAGAAATGAGAGAACCCTAATAGTACATTTGGTATACAGGAATAGATTGGAATGACTTTTCGAACTTCTCATTTCATTTCAGTATTTGATATGAAAATTTTAAATAAGATAGCTTAATCCAACAAGAAGTGGAAAATATCTTTCCACATCAAAATCCAAGAAAAGGCCATTCCAGGAAATGTAGGAATCCAAAAAAAATTTTATGACTATTATACCCTCATAAAATTTTTATTAAGAAAAAGCATAATTTAGTATTGAACTATATTTTATTTCTCTTAGTAGTACTTCTTTAAGTCTAATTTAAATTAAGAGCTACATGTATAACTAAAGTTTGCTTCAATTAAAATATTTGACATTTTTTAAATTTTTGTGTCAACTTTATTAAAATGAGATGTTAATAAATATTTAATTTTAGGTCTTTCTGTATAATTTGATTTATTGACAATATACCAGTAGGGCATTTAAGTCATTTATTATGAAATTTTATGCCATTCTAATATTAAATAATAATTTTACCAAACAAAATAAAAAAAAGAAAATCATCATTTCGTTTTAACTTTTCCTTCCAAAAATATGATGGGAAGAAAATTCCAAGCCCATTATGGGTGGAAAGACATTGTAGGTGGAATGACTTTCTATTTTATTTCATTCTAGTGAGCCAAATGTAGCGTAAGAGAATTAAAAATTTAGATTACTATATATAATATACTTAATTTATATTAATATATTGGATTCTGGCCTCACGAGTTTTCAATCCAGCGTGCCAATTGGACGGGTGCTATTATGCAAATGTCAGTCTCCCATGGAAAAAAGAAAAGGGACAAGAAAAATCATTTGGAGAGTGAAACCGTTGCACATCACAAAATGAATGCAGCGGAATACTCTTCTTCGCTGACTCAGATTTTTGGTTTCCACTCGTCTTTTTTGCTCTGTCATCAAAGCCTACGCGATGTCCATTGGCTCCAGTAATCTTATCTTGTCCGCAAAACTACGTGTATTCCCGAGATTATCCATCTCATTCAGTAGAGAAAAATACCATCCCCATCCTGTTCTTATCATCCCGCCAATGAATACGTGGCTTGGTTTAATGTTGAGTGTTTAACCATCCGTGAATTTACAAACACTTCTTAAATATTTATCTTAACTTTCTCTTCTATGTTTTCTTCTCCTTTAATTCTATTAATTAGTTGAATTTCGTGCTCCTGCCGAGCATCACTAAGTACTACGTACAGTAATCCACAAATCATTTTCTTCAATCTTCAGAAGAGAAAAACAACACTAACATAGGAGGAGAATTACAAATTCAGCCTTATCCAAAATATAGAAAATGGAAGGTAAAATAAAATAGAATAAAATAACCCAACCAAATGCCCTCATTTAGCCCCAGATCCAAGCCATTTTGGGTTGCTGTTGTTTTCAATCGTTAAGCCAGATTCACCAAACTTCTCCTTCATGATGTTGTTAATCCTTTCAGCCATGGAAGGAGTGATGTGATGAACCCAGTCTCCAACTTCTCCCTTCCTGAAAAATGAGCTATTCTTCAGTACAAACTGCTGGAATGGCATGTGGCCCTTCTTGTTCACTTCCATGTTCTTGAGACTTTCAAAGCTACACAACCTAATTATCTCCTCAACCTGTTCGTCTCCTTCTTCTCCTTCAGAAAACTGGAAACCCAGAAAGTCAGCTATCTTCTTGACACAAGAAATAGTATCGGCCTTAAGATCCTCATACTTGAGAAACAACACTTTCTTAGGGTTTTCTAAACTTGCATTCCAGTAACCAAGCATATGATCCCAAAAGGGTCCCATTTGAATTTTCCGTTGCAGTACAAGTCAAAAGATTCATCGAGTGGGAGTGCCTGTTGACGCATTTCATCACTGACATTTTCCAGCATGAAATATCTATAAGAGATGAACTGATCCAAAGGGTTTCTGCACATATAAATAACACGACATTCGGAATGGAGAACAGATGGAGGATAGGCATGGTATTGTATGTGATTGGCGAAAATTCTAGGGGAAGGCATGTCGTCAAGATTGGGATTTTCTTGTTCCGCGTAAATACTGAACTCAAGAAATGGTACTAGAGCATGAGGGTTGGAGGATAACAAAGGGCTTTCCTGAATTGGGTACCTGTTTCGGTTGACAATACTGAATACAAGTGCTTTCAGCCAAGTGGTGCCTGATTTGGGGAGGCTGGCAAGGATGATATCCGAATCCTTGGCTTGGAAATGTCTCTGGAAATCAGTTATGGCCTTGAGAAACTCTATTGGAAGCCATAAATCTTTGTAGTTACAGATCAAATGACCATCCCAGTTCCTTTCGGTGGGAAGCGTTTGAAGAAGCTCTTGAAATTCATTTCTTGGTGCTTCAAGTTCAAGGGCCTGTGCATTTTCCATTTTTTGAAAGAGGACTTGGTCCTTTTTTTGGCAAAAGATGCCCTGATATTACAGGACTTGGTCCTTCTTTATTGGCAAAAGATGCCCTGATATTCTTTTGGTTTTTCTGGCAGTTAGCTTGAAGGCACCACCATTTCACGGACATTTGGTGTATTTGGATTGAATTTATTTATCCACTTTATTTATTTTTTTTAAGCAAAAGATGCAACTGGCAAATTTTATGACACTCTTTTCATTGACCTTTAAATGTATAAAAAATCATATGATTAGAAAGCTTTTATGCAACGTGAAAAGCACCAAACATCCTAATAAAAATTCACAATATTTAAATTCATTTTGGCTAGGAGTGAATATAAGAAAATGAGTTTTGATCTAAAAAAAACTCTACAACTCGTCGAAACTGTTGGATATAAAGTGACGATATTAAGGATAAACGAATTTTTTTACCATTTAAATTTCTTTAGCCTACAAACTACATTAGAATGTAAACCTCACTAGAGAACCTGTGTGTGATAGGTTCATATCAAAGAAGTTGAAACATTGGTAATCGTAGGGAGTTTCACCACCCCACCAGTACGTCAACTCCCATACTAATTTTGATTGATCATTCTTGTTTCGGTCATTTTCTAAATTGCTTCTCTACTAGTAATTAGCTGGCTGTTCAGCTAATGAACGATTTGTTTTTACATGGAAAACGTATATATTATTTTTTTTTATTTGGGGAACATATGGACTATTCATTTTTAACATATTATCAGTTTTATTTTATACTGGATTATTTATTTGTTTAGGCCCATAGTCATTATTACTTATTTTTCTATGACATGGTTGCTAAATTGGAATTTAATTTAATCCTTTAGATTTTCTGATTTCAAAATCCTATGTATATTTTGCTTTGTTCAGTGTTGAGTTTTTAACCACTCATGAATTGACAAAAGGCTTCTTATAAAATATTTATTTTAACTTTCTATTTTTTTCTTCTCCCTTAATTCAACTCTTAGACCAAGTTGAGAATAAAACAACACATGCATAAGAGGACAATGATAAATAATCAGCCTAATGCTAAACATAAAAATCACAAAATAAAATAAAGAGAAATGATATTCTTACTCCTATTTCAATCTCTTCCTTTTTTTATAGATAAAAAGACTTTAATATCTAAAGCCATAATATTAAATAGGCCCATAACTTATCAATGGTCTAAATTATTTGCTTTGTTTATTTATTTTTTTAAGCAAAAGATTCAACTAGAAAATTAGATTGAAGAAATAAGATTGAAAAATTTTATGTATGCTGTATATGTATATATTATTATTTTTAATTCAATAGTATATATTATATTTATTTCTTAAATAATAGATTATATAACATTTTTAAATAATCTTACGTATAATAAAATTTAGAAAAATAAAATATTATAAGATGCATCTTATTGTATTATATTTTTAAATCGATTTAAACCTTATATAATTTACAAATCTTAATATTAAATATTACGTTTGAAACCAATTTTGGATTGGCAACCGTATTGAAATCGATTTGAAATAGCATAAGGGTTTTCAAACTGATTTAGAGCCGCTATAAACTATAGGGTTTAAAGATTGATTTGAAACCGATTTTCTTTGAAATCAATTTGAGACCGAATTTTGAAACCCAAAAAAACTATTTTTCATTAGAAATTAATTTGAAAAAAAAAATTAGTTTCTAATTAGAAACTGATTTTCAAAACCTCTTGAAAAATAAAAAAGAATTCATTTTGAAATCAATTTTTGAAACCTCTTGAACAATAAAAAATAATTCATTTAGAAATAGATTTGAAACCTATTTGACACAAAATTTTGAACTGAAAAATTTTTGTTTCTAATTAGAAACTAATTTAAAATGGAAAGAATCGATTTCAAATTAGAAACCAATTCTCAAAACCCCTTGAAAGAAAATAATTTATTTAAAAATTGATTTGAAACTAATTTGAAACTAATTTGAGACAGAATTTCGAAACCCCAAAAAATTGATTTCTAGTTAGAAGCTAATTTGAAAGAAAATGAATCGGTTTATAATTAGAAACTTATTCTCAAAATCTCTTGAAAAATAAAAAGAATTTGTGTGAAACTGCTTTGAAACTGACAAAAATTTTCTAATTAGAAATTTATTTGAAATTGAATTATTTAGAAACCGATTTTAATAACCACTTGAAACATATAAAATAATTCATTTAGAAATCAATTTAATTTGAAACCAATTTGAGACCGGATTTTGAAATCTAAAAAATCAAATTTTAATTTGAAACCAATTTGAAACCATTTTTATTTAGCTTCAAAATGATTTCAAATAGGTTTCAAGTTGATTTTTAATTAGAAATTGATTTTTTGGTGAGTTTCAAAAATGCTATTTTCTTGTAGTGGAGATCAAATATAGTAGGAGCATTTAATCAGTGTTTTGGTCAATTTAATGTCTGGCTATTCATCTTTTAAATTTCTAGTTCAAACTCTCTTGAGGATCAAAATGAAACACAAATAACTAAATTCATTTTTCGACTATATCTTTTCTCCTCTTTGAATACCTATCTCAATACTTTGTGATGGAGTTATATATAGAGGATATTCAATTCGTAGATGGGAAAATATTTTTTTAAAATAAATTCAAGAACCAAAGAGGAGAAGCATAATATTATATAGGCGAAATATAAACAAGTACTATTGCAAAATAATTCACATCAATTAATTTAACGCTACGTATATATTTTGTAGGATGTTCAATCAATAAAATACCACCTTTATTATCATGGAAAATTGTGTGAATAGGAGAATCTTAAATATGAGCTCGTTATGAAATGATTGTAAAACAAGTTCACAATATATGTGACTATGTTGTCGATCCATTGGCTATTCAACCCAAAAACACATTCAACCCCACAATTTTATAGGTGATGTCAATTTACCTTATAAACAAGTATCATTAAATAATTCATTAGATTAGAAAATATAAAGAATATTTTATAAATTTCTAACAGAAACTTCATATTTTATTGATCCAAGATGGTTCAATCGGTCAGCTAATAACATTTTCTCAATCAACGTAAATTTTGGGTTTACAGAATAATGTATATCAATTGTATAGCTTTGGCATAATATAAGCTAAAAGAAAGAAATGGTAGTTTCTCAAATATAAATTTATTTCGTACAACAATAGTAGTAATGCATAGTGATAAAAAATTTCTTTCATCCAAGATCTCAATATTAAAATAAACAAAGTCATTACAATCAAATCAATTTTCAAACCCCTTTTCTAATGAGAGAAGTTAAAGAATTAGGATAATCTGATAAAAAAGTTACACGATTATTGAACAACCATAGCAACAGGTAATAACCCATACTGCAGAAATTTTAGGTAGGTAAAATATATTAATACTACTAGTACTAATAAATTAAACAAATACATAATAGACTTCTCCATAGCACATTTGTCATATATCTTAGACCATAGCGGTGAGAAAAACTCACTCTAACATCTTCCTTGAAAGACAGCAACTGAAAAAATCATGAGTATATTAACGATCTTAGAAATTGCATTGGAGAGAAGTAGAAAACTGAGCAAGGGCCCAGATCTCGTTCGGGTTGAAATATTTCTCTAGAGAAAATACCTCTATCTAAAAAGATAAGAGATTTAAGACTTGTCAGATAACCCAATTAAGGATAAAAAATTAATTGATGAAATTGAATTAAATGTGTTTGATAAAATATTAGTTAATTCATTCTTTAAATTTAGATTTACACTTCAACAATCATATTCAGTTTTCACATGATAGACTCAGAAGTCAAATTTTAAATATTTTAAACTTTACAGTATTCAGAATTTAGTTTTATCAAACGGTACTCAGACTCTACTTAGGATAGTCTATTATATAAGGTTGGATTGTTTTGGGAAGCTACTTAGGATGCCTTTCAAAATAATTTTGCTTATTAAAATTTTTTAAAATAAAAATATTATTTAATTTTTAAAAAATAACTTTTTATTTAAGTAATTTTTTCAACAACTTTCATCTATCGGGTTTGTAACTCAAAATGAAAAGAATATTTCCGTATGGTAAGGTTTATCCAACTTTTTCACGTTTTGTCAAATTCCGTGTGTTGAAGTCGATTTTACACAGTTTAACGCAACACAAACAAATAGAAACACAAAGTTTGACACAGAAAAATTAGTAATGCAGTTTGGCTCAACAGCCTACGTCTGCGGGTCCACGCCCAGAAAAGCAATCCTAGACTTTATATTTCAAAAGTATATGAGCACGCTCTCAATCTCCTCTAGTGATTCCCCTAGTGGACTTTGTTTTGCTTGAGCTGCATCAACACCCAGAAATTCAACAAACACAATGTTGCCTTCACAATTGAAAATACACCAACTACAACTCCTACCTCAACGATTGTTGAACTATCATTTAGCCACAGCTTGCTTCTTCTGAGCTCTCCTCAACAAGATGTGTCAAACTCTTTTCGACAAAATGCGACAAGATCCAACTTGCACTTACTGCTCTCAACTGATCTTGATCAGTCGCAGCACCCTTCTGTTCTTTAAGATGGTTTGATCAGAACCTTATTAAGTGCACTCTAGCGTTTGTTGAATTTCAGTTTCAAGCATTTGAGTAGAAACAACACAATTTACATGAACAAGATAACAAGAAGATAAATTGTGTTGCTGAACTCTCCTAAAATACTTTTATAACATGAGTTTAAATAAATAACTCTCTTAAGAATATTGTATTAAAAACAAAGAAGCCTCTCGTTAGAATAATAACATGAGTAATTCCGAGAGCTTCTTGAGAGTTCTCTCCATGAATTAATATGTGAGTTGCAAGAGACTTGAATTCCCGAGAGTTATGATCTTAAGAGTTGTTTTTGCTTTGCCTTGAAGCTCATATATATAATATGCAAGAGTCTTGAGCTTCCTTCTTCTCCGAGATTGTCATCCCTAAAATATAGCAAGAAATTCCAAGAATATAGCAAGACAGTCTTTGATATTTGGTGTAGATAGATTTTCTTGGGATTCTCCAAATTTTAGAAGCTTTAGAATTTCCCAAATATCTTCTTCTTGTCATAACGGAGTTTTGCTCAAATAATGACAACTTTCAAAGTAGACTCCTTTAAGCCAAAAAATTCTTCTTAGAAAATATTATTTCATCAAATCCTAATGGCAAGATACTTTCCAAATTTGTTAAAATCATCCTTTGGCAATATACCGTAATAATTTCTTTTTAAAATTTTTATGAAATATAACTTAACTTCTGTAAAGTATATCTTTTCGTTGGTAGAAAATGCCCTCGTGTGCCATCAAATAAGTCACATGGAATAGTAAGTCGCATATATTTAATGACAATTTCTTTCAACTGAATTACGGCATTAACTCATGATAAAATATCAAGCCTAAAATCCAATAGCTAGCAAAAACTAATTACGAAATTATTTGTTATATTTCTTTTTTGTATTAATAGCATCAAAATTTTACTTTTTTAATTATTTTGATTGTTCTTTTACCTTCTACTATCCGTTGATTCTCCCAAAATGTAGGTTAGATTCATTAATTACATCCGATATTGAGATTTCTTTTATAATATGGGGACCCTGAAATGCCGCATGATCAACATTGTCATATTTCTCTCATGGGCCTATCATGAAGAGGTGAACTATTTTATGTACAAATGCAGAAAGCATGTTGATATCAAGGGTTGGTTGGCACTAACATTTTGACTCTACTCAGTACCCAGGGCTTCAATTATTCAACACTGTAGACCCACTAATATGTAAGGTTGGATTATGATACATACCTAATTTGTTTGGAAGCACTTAGAAGATTTGGAGACATTCGTGCATATCTTCACGAATTCCATTGATCAATTCTATGAAGAAATCATGCACACTTTAATATTATATTGGTGATAATTAATTTTTTATTCAACACTCCTTGTTAATGCTTCTTTTATTTTATATTAATTGATAAATGTGCAATCTGAGGGGAAGATTAAAAAAAGAATAGAAAATTCTTAAGTGAACTAGATTGTTTTTTTTCTGGGTTAAGTGAACTAGATCTATGGCATCACTTATGGACCTAATTCGCCAGGGAGTGTCACATCGCCATAGCATTTATTACTTTGAATTCCTCAACATTTTTCTTTTATTCTTTTACTCTAGATCTCTCACTAAGCATGGTTAGCCCAAAATTTTGAATGACCCATCTGCCAATCACCCAAAATTTTGTATGATCCTAGATCTATCAGGATAAGTAAATCAAGAAATGTTGAAAAGACATTTTAGATACATTTTGAAATGAAAAAAAAAAATCTGATACACTTCGTAAATGTTGAAAGAGTTATTGTATTGTGACAATTTACAAATGTTGGAAAAAGAACTTTTTTTATGCAAGAGTAATATTAAGGTCCCATCCTTTTTTCATCAGAGTGTTCTGACAGAAGGAAGAATATGAAGAAAAAAGGAGGGGAAAAAATAAGAAAAAAGGATACTTAGTTTGAAATACAAATTTGCCCTCTCTAGGGATTTTTTCACATGAGTTGCACAAGCTTTAATCCATCGGATACTGTTGCTTCTACGGTGGCAAGACTAAAATTATTGAAGTTATATAAATAAGGGATAAAAATATTGAAATATAAGAATTAGAATAAAGTTACAATAAGTAAAATAGTTAGGAGATCATTTTCTAATATTACACTTAAGAGAATTAAGCTATACAAATACAAAAATCTCACTGCTGAACTCTTAAATTCTCTTTGTTCAAAGAATTTAAACTTTGCTAACTCATGCATTATACTACTAATTTCTTTAATTTGTAAGTATTTTATAATAATAATAATATATATGTAATTAAATTATTTTTAAAATTTTTGTGCTAGATTAAAATATCACATTCAATTCCAAATGGAAGAAAGAATAATTTCTGACTCCTTTCTCCAAATGAAGAGCATCAAAACCCACCAACACAAGAAGAACCACTATAAAGCTCATATGCAAATCCAAATACAAAATCTCAAGGATTTATAGTTACAAAAATAATCAACTGCTGCAACTGTCTCCTCCGTTAAAGAGTGTTCTTCCAATGCTTCCAATCTTTCATTTGCGAGAGATTCGAATGAAAGCTCCCCCATCGAAAATATCCAGCCATGCATGGGTGCTGTTGAGCAAATGTAAGGCCCCCATGGAAAAAGGAAAACAGCAAGAGAAATTATTTGAAAAGTGAAAGGTATTCCGCGGAGAAAAATTCCATTCCCAACCTCATGCTCTCATTCCCCACCCCCCCCACCCCCTCCCCGCCTCCACCTTAAAAAGGGGAAACAAAGAAACCACTTTAAAGCTAAGACGGAGATACAAAATCTCAAGGTCAGTAAGAGCTCAACTCACAGTATCAAATTATTGTCATTTGTTTTTCAGTAATAATTAAATAATTCTACAATAGGTTATAAGATTTTAAGGAATTACAAACTATTCAAAAAAAAAAAAAAGAAGCAAGCAAGATATCTTGCAAGCTTTTCAGAGGTTTAGGTGGCTGCTCAGGGAGGGAATAATTTGTTAAGTTATAAAGAAAATGTATATATTAGCTTTCATATTTGTAGAGAAAATGGACTATATATTTCTTAACACATTAAAAAGTTTTATTATATACTGGAATAAAATAGAAGAAAATTACTCAACCAAATGTTCTCACTATGACCCAAATCCAAATCCAAGCCGTTTTCATACGTCAAGCCAGATCACCAACATCTCTTCCATTAGTTTTCTCCAACTTCTCCCATTCTGAAATATGAGCTGTTCTTTCAGATAAGCAGGGATTAAATTCAAGGAACCATACTTACAGCACAGGGGAAATTTTAGAGTTCACAGCTCAAACCTACAAAGAATATATATAAGAAAACAAGATACAGATATTTATTACAGGATGGATGACAAACCTAAAATTAAATGATTTAGAGAGATTTAGTCATTTTGAGAAAGTTTTTTAAAAAATATTTTGATGTGATTTATGTTTTTTCCATTAGATAAAAAATAAGTTGTCAATTAAAAAATCATGAGGATTGACCACTAGTTCATTTTATTGGCATAACCACACTTCTACTGCAATTGTAAGTCCTGGTTCCATCTTATTCCTCAAATAAAATGGAACTAGGACTTACAATCGCAGTAGAAATGTGGTTATGCCGTAGCCGAAATCATAGATGTGATCGTAGTAAAAATGTGTTTTCATTCTCAAAAGAATGGTTTCTTGAAATACCAAAAGAATGAGAAGTTGATGAGTCATGATTAAAATCTTCTTTTGAGTTCACTGCTCAAATATTTCTTACAATTATATAATTAGTAAAAATAACTTATCAAATTCTCACAGTGCAAATCCTCACTTGAAGTGAAAAAATAATTGGAAAGGAAAATGAGCAGAGCAAATAACGGATCGATATTAAATAGAATAAAACCAAAGATAAAAACAGGAATGGACTCTAGATAACACACACTGAAAATATTTTTGAGCAAACCTTCAAACCGTTACAACTTGCTCCCCCAGAGCAGAAAGCTTACAAACTTATATATCCAATCTAACTTCGAAGCGAAGCAAAGTAAAAGAAAGATTTGACATAAAGCTGCACTCTAAAAGATACACACAAAATGCAAATCCATAATGTAAAGTCTTCAGTCTTCAACACTAGTGTCATATTCTGTATTGTAGTGGGGCATCCATGGTTCATCAAAGTTGAGATCCTCGTCATCAGATGAGGAAGGTTCAGGAAAGTGGAGAATTTTCTAGCCTTGACTATCGTAATCAATATTGTCAGGATGTGCTTCGGTGTAAAGTAACAATTCTGCAAAGTATGGGTGTGAATTCCAATCAGGAAAAAGTGGAATATTCAAGGGGTACAGATTTGGCATATGGTCTTCAATTAGGGAGACAACACCATTCTTGATGGCCATTTGTGTCAAAATATCCACTCGAGTGTCAAGATGCATTCTTTGGGCCTTTGGGTTTGAAATGTTGAAACTGTACCAACCCAAATTTTCTTCATAGGAGAAATGGAAAAGCTGAGGAGAATACCCACTTGGGCCTGGTAGTATGTGCAGGTTGAAAATGGGCCGTTGCAAGCTAAAGACCATATAAGTATTGGACCTTGTACAAAGAAACTGGAACCAACCGAATGGACTGAGAAATCATCTTAACATTTTGGATGTCCGAGACTGATCTGGAGTGAGATTATGTCCATGATCACAACTCCAAAGATAGGAAAAGAGGCTGGTTGCATTAAAGACAAAGGCAATCTTGTGGGCTTCGAGTAAATACTAGAAATAATAGTATGCCAATTTTGGGAGATGCCACAGTTCACACAGATGGAAAATAGTATAGTAAGGATGGTTAGGGTGATTGTGGATTCCTCTAAAAACAGAGGTACCATGGTGTTGAAGCAAGAGCTTATGAAACAATTTGTAATTCAAAGAGCTCCGGAGAGGTAGGGTGTAGTCAAGGATAGTATCAATAACTTCAGGAGGTAAGGGAGAAAGATTGAAAGGTGCAATATATGGGATGATTGTATGCGAGGGTACGGCTTTTGGAGGAGGATTTCTGCTAAGGTAATCTGCCAAGACATTGGTTTTTCCAGAAATATTGTGAAAACCATTGTTGCCAACGTAAAAGTTGTGCATCTAGGATCTTTTTCTGCTTGAACTGGATCATTCTGGGGAATGAATACATGTCCATCTCAATGTAAAAATGATGACTTACCAAGAAGAATTCAAATTTCTCAATTCCTCTTTTAACATCAATGATTTCCTTGAATGTGGAATGATAATGCTGTTCAGATGGTTTGAATTGGCCACTTTGATAACCACAGAGTTTTCGTTGTCCATTGATTTCTTCCAAGAGGACTGCGCTCCAAAATTCATCAGAGGCATATGTCTGTAAAATACAGAGACCAGTGGATGGAATCTGCAAAGCTGAGACCTTGGATGCTAAAACCTTGAGTTGTTTCACATCTGATGTATGCTCTGTTGTCCATGGTGGTGGAGTCTTCTTGAGTCTAGTGGACAAAATTGATCTGTATCGAGCTACCTGGTAGATGAGCTTGTGGATATAGTTGGCTATTCCAAGGAACTGCTGCAACTGTTGCTTGTGGAGAATCTCATCAGGGAATTCTTGCAGTCTGTGAGCAATGTGTGGCTGTGGAACATAACTTCCATGTCATGTTTTCCCAAAAGCATTTTCTTTTCTGAAAGCATAATTCCATGAGTTTGCACAAGATAGTGAAACTATTTTAAAAGCTGTAAGTGAGAATTAAGATCTTTTGAAAACAGAAGAATGTCATCGATATAAATCAAGACATTGGGCAAGAGAGAGTGAGATTTTTGTCATGGCCTTCTGAAAATATGAAGGGGTGACCTTTAAACTGAAAGGCATGACAGTCTACTGATAGTGATGATTTGGGATACAAAAAGCAGTTTTGAAATGTTCAGTGGGAGAAATACCTAATTGCCAAAATCCTGCTTTCAAATCAAATTTTGAAAACCATTGTGTATCAGCAAGATATTGAAACATTGTATTTCTTCGAGGAATGGGAAATATGTCATCCATCAAGATCTTATTGAGCTGCTGATAATTAATAACCAAACACATTTTTCCACGGAACTGCTCGGCTCGTTTATTTACATAAAAAGCTTCAGATGCCCAAGCAGTGGATATAGGCTCAATGAGATTTTCTGCAAACAACTGGTTTAACTCTGAGGTAGCTAGCTGGTAATGGTAAGGGGACATACCACTATGACTAGCTTTCTGTGAAGTAATGTCACAATCATGTTTGAATGGAAGCTCAATGAAAAATTCAGGGTTTGTCCAGAGAGGTTTGGAATATTTGGTCAGAAATTCAGAATGAGACTCAGCACAGGAGGTTTTTATGATTTCTGAGCGAATAGAGTGGAAAGGGTCCGTTGGAGGAATGATTTGAAACAAGTTTTGGGTAACTGCCCAAAAAATAGAATGACCTTTATAATTAATACCAGTGGGTATATAGGACAAATGAGGAATTTGACAGAGAATATCAAAACCAATAATCAAATCCTCTTGACGGATTCCTGATCCTAACACCTGATGTTGAATTGTGAGATTTGGTAAGATCTGAATCATGACTGGCTTTCTTATCTTATCTATGATGAAATCATACCCATTGGCTGTCTTAAATGTGCGAATGTATAGTGTCCAAAAATGAGATGAGAGAATCTTAGGATTTATGATTGTACATGCTGCTCCTGTATCTAATAATGCAATAACTGGAATGCCAATGGATGCATGCTCAGGGATGATAGTAGCACAAATAAGTGGATATGGCTTAGGACTTATGCTCATGAATGCGGATTCAAGCATGTAAATAGACTCCAATGGTTCTAAATCAGAAGAACACTCATCATCGGTATAGGCAATTGTGATCAAAGAGTCTGGTGTGGGTTCATCAAGCAAGTCAAAAAGAGATTCAATATCTGAGGTGTCACCTGCGTCAAGATGGGGAGAGATTTGGTGCATGAATTGTTGTCTTTTGGACTTCTTGGGGCAATTCTTGGCAAAAGGTCCCTTTTTGTGACAGATGTAACACCGATCTGATTTTGGCTGGGCTTCTCGTTTCCCTCATTTCCTAAGGAATCTCTATTTCTTTCCAAACTTGCGGAACTTCTTTGGGTGGAAACCAACAGAATGTGGTTTATGGAGTTTCTTTCGGGAGGAGCAATCACATTTGTTATCTTCTTTACATTTGATGGAGAGGTGTTTTTCAGAACATACCGGACCAAGTAACTTGGTGTTGGTTTGGTACTTCTGGCAAAAGTGAGTCTGGACACAACTTTTCCAAAGCTTGCTGCATAAGTTGCCATAACTGGCCAATAGTGAGCTGTTGCCAATCACCATTCTGAGTTTGAATCTGTCTCATGGTTTCATCTACTAACTCTTCTGGAACTGAATTGACAAAAGCCTGCTTTAGACTGATATCATCAATCTGGTTGATTATGTAAAATCTCTTGCACATCCGCTCAAAATATTTTTCCAAATCTTTGGGTTGGATAGAGCAACATCTCACCTTGAGAAATTCAGTTCTAGCATTGGTGATCTCATGTATGGTTTCTCCTAGGAAGTGACGTTGCAAGATAGTGAAAAGTCCTTCCGCACTAGTCAACTGGAGAAACTGAAGCTGTCTATATTCTCCTAGAGAATTCCAAAAATCTCTCAGGCTGCCTTCCAATCTAGCAACAAACCTTTTAACCACATTGTCCATTGTGTACTGCTGCATATCAGTGACTAGCCAAGAGTAGAGGGACTGGAATCTGGCACGCTATTCTGAAGGTGGGATATCATCCAAAGTAAATTTACAATGATGTTCTGCTTTCACAATTGTTTGGGTGCCTGCAAAGGTTCTTCAATCTCATCTTCCATGGTACGGGCTCAACAACTGGTTCAGGACCCATCATGTTTAATTGGTCAGAGGCACCAAAAAGGTCAAAAGAAGCAGTGGAGGAAGTGTCAGATGAGGAGTTTGTATATGATTGTAAAGGGAGCAACGGGAGGACTGTGGAAGTAGGAGTAGTTACTGCTTTCAGAAAGGAAGAGATAGGACTTGGTGGATCTAAAATTGTTAATATTGCCAGTGGAGTGGAAGAAGCTCCAATTGTGGGATCAGAGGGAATACCTTCGGGTAAAGATGTAGCGGGTTTCGAAGGTCGGGAGTGAGGTTTAGGAAGTTGAGGTTCAAGCTTGGAACTCCGCTTTTTATGTTAAGGGGAATATTTCTAGAGGGCCAAAAGAAAGGAGAGTAAGAAAAACTGGGGACTGGCCATGGAGTAGGTGGTAACAGTGGAGGAGTAGTAGGAGGGACTTGTGGGAAATATGTTAGTGTAGAGTACAAACTGGATTGGGATTGTTGAGTAAGGGATTGGTATTGGGTTTCTAAAGAACGAAGCTGATATTGTAATGCCTCCTTCTCAGACAGTAGTCGACTCATTTTGGGAGACCATTCTGTGGTATATTGGACTAAAAAGGAGAGCTGTTGAGGCAGGGTATCAACCTTGGAACGAATCTCTGGGATTGCTTGAGTGAGGAAAGAGATTTGAGTGGAGTGGTGTTGGGTTTGAGTTTTAATAGATTCTTGGTTGGAGAGGATTTGTCGAAGAGCACAATTCTAAGCCACAGCATTGTCTGTTTGCCAATTTAACACTGCCTCTGCAGGGGAGACTTGTTTTTGCAATCCTTTCTCATCAAGAGCATTCGGAGGTTTGACTTTCCAATCATGCCTTGTCTAATTTTTCTCATAAACATGTAAAGGAGGAAACTGAGAATTTAAAGCTGATGGTGAAGGCTTATCAGTAGGTTGCATCATAAAACTTAGGTCTGGAGATGCCTTAGGGGATCCATACATGACATAGTACTCGAACTCCTTGCCACTTGGTTCGCCTAACAATCCGACTGAAGGATCATGTGCTTCAAACCGCTGCTTTAAACCTTTTTGAGAGGGTTTGGCTTCTGGTTCAGAATCGTCAGATAGACAAGCATCATAGGAACACACATCATACCAAATATGTCCAGTAGAATCTTGGGCTTGTAAGATTGGACGGCTATTGGCAGCAAACCGTTCAATGGGTATATTCAAATTGATCCAGGAGTCTCCATCCATCACAGAGAATTCAGTAGGAAACACAGTAGAGACTTCAGTTCTTTCTGCAAATCGAATTTCAACAGTACCATCTGGTTTAGGTTGAAAGGTAGGTTCAGTATGTTGGATAGGTTTGGAAGTCTGGATTTGGCGTTTTTCATAACTAGTAATCCAGGAAGTAGAGAGCAAGGCTTGCAACTGTTCTTTTGTCATTTGTCTAGGTACAAAAGTACAATGAGGAGTGTTTGGTGAATCAACTGAAAGAAATATGACCTCACCATTTTGGAGATGAGAAGGCATAGGTAGGTCCAAAGCATGGTTTTGTACTCGGTATGCCATTTGGTGATGGAAGGTTGCAAGATATGTATTTTCTACTTCAAGACTAGAGATTTGAAGCTGAACTCGAAATACAGTAGTCAGAGATAGATCATCCAATAGCATAGTAAAATTAAGGAACAAGGTCACAAAGATAGTTCCAGAATTTAATGTGGTCTGGATTGTCCCAATTACAGCATGCTCATACTTTAGGAATCTAGAATCTAGCAGATCAATTCTAGAAATCATGGGTAAGCCTTTCTTTGCATGAAGGGTTAAGGCTATCCGAACAGCACCAAAATGGATATGTGAATATCCATCTTTTAGCCAAGAAGCAGGATAAGATTACTAATCATCTAATGGTATTCGGAGAGTAAGTTTCATCGTACTAATCCTGGGAATTGGATAAGATTACTAATCATCTAATGGCTAGAGAACATACTAAGATTTAGACCGAGACCCTTTTGGACTACGGGATTGCTAGATATACTGCAAGAACACATTAGCTACACATTTGACTGTCTGACTCTGATACCAATTCACCCAGGAAAAGGCCTTATCCAAGGGAAGGTCCAAATTTCCCTTAAGTTGTCGTACAGGTCCACCACGCTCCGCACGTGTTCTTTTTGTGGAAGTTTCACCTTGCATTTTCTGACCGAGGATTCGATCATGTGACCTACCGAACAACCTAGGGCTCTGATACCTATTCACCCAGGAAAAGGCCTTAATCTGCATATTACTTCTCTGCATATATCCACATACCTCATATCTTCATATCATCACTAAGGACCTGTGCGACGGCTTAAGGGAAATTCGGACCTTCCCTTGGATAAGGCATTTTCCTGGGGTGAATTGGTATCAGAGCCCTAGGTTGTTCAGCATGTAACTTCCGTAAAAAGAACACGCGCAGAGCGTGGTGGACCTGTGTGACGGCTTAAGGGAAATTTGGACCTTCCCTTGGATAAGGCCTTTTCCTAGGTGAATAAGTTATGAATCAACCCTTTATGAAAATATTGATGCATTTTAAAAGTACATTCATTACGTATATGTCGTATGCTATTATGCATCGATTGAGAATGAAAAATAGAAGCCCTATTTGTAATTGGTTCATGGTCAGGAATTAAATATATCCCAAGAGAAATTATATATTATATACATATATATAACTCCATCACAAAGCAAATAGATAGTCCTCAAAGAAGCTAAAAAATATTCTGGAAGTAAATCTCATAGGGAAGATTCATCCTTTGTTGATTTCAATATGTTTTTCCAAGATAACGAAGAGAGAATATAATGTCGGAAGAAAATATTAGTTTATGTCTCATTTTGATCCTCACAAAAGGTCAATGATAAATTATATTATGAAGCATATTTATTGACCAATATTCGGCAAAGAATGCTCATGCTATACTTGATCTCTTTTAAGGACAATCTACCACCATTAATGAATATGAGATAGAATAAAAACATGGTAGACTA
Organism: Rauvolfia tetraphylla; assembly: GCA_030512225.1. Classification (NCBI taxonomy): domain Eukaryota; kingdom Viridiplantae; phylum Streptophyta; class Magnoliopsida; order Gentianales; family Apocynaceae; genus Rauvolfia; species Rauvolfia tetraphylla. The sequence goes on from JAJQKT010000053.1 coordinate 4,225,320, forward strand.
CTTGGTTCCAAAATTATATACTCCTCATGTATGGAAAGGAGTAACAAATTGAGATAATCCATATGGAAAAATCGTGGAGATGAAAATTCCAACAAAAGTTTTCTCAGCATGACTAACATATTATTATCAGTAGAAATTCGAGTGTTTGAATATTGTGATAATTATGAAATCTCAACACGTCATATCCCCTATCTTAATTGGGAAGTATAATGCTACTCTGAAATATTACATATCATCAATGATATTTATACACAAAAAGTTATTAATAAGAATAAGGATTTTGAATCAAAGCTTGCAGACTGATGACATTATACCAATATTTGAATGAGAAATATCCTTGAAGTATATATGTATTTCTAAAAGAAATTATACACTTCAAGTGTACTTCTATAAATGCAAACCATGATGTAAATATTTACCATGACTTATGACTTAATGTTCTTGGTATTAAATATGAAAAAAAAAGTTTTCTAGGGGTTGATGCAAGTTTATTTGATTTAGCACTCAATATTTATACGAAGTCCATGAAGGACTTGATGTGCTTCAACCATATATATTAGTAAATTACTTCTGATGAATATAACATCATTGTCTTATTGATATTTTCTTGAAAGCGTGACATGGAAAGATCAAATATGTCCATGTATATTGAAACCTCTACGACTTTCTTATAATTGTTTCATATAATTATCCTTCCTTTAAGGGGAAATATCCTTATAACTATATCATTTGTTTATTATCACGTTGATGAACTTAGTGTTCTTTACAGAAGAGGGAGAAAATTAGCAACAACAGAAAATTATATAGAAAAATTATCATTAAAGTGATTTACACATAAACATTAGTAAATTAAAGTTTACGAGTTGGTGCATTCTTAAAGAATGGCCAATTCACGAATTTATAGTTTTTGATGCTTTTACTTAGACAAATGTCCTACCAGGAAAAAAAAATTGAAGCATGCCTGAAGTGTGGTTGTTCTCTTAAATGTAAAGTGAAATATTCTTGAACAGAGCACATTGATTAATTTTGTGCCCGTACACACAATTCGATCATAGTTTCCAACAATTAGTACACAAATACAAGGCAAGCACACCTATCGTTTGTTATTAGTATAATGACAAATAAATCAAATTTCATATCCTCTGGGATGGTCAAGCACTATTACACACTTTTACTCTATTGTTTAGCCTGCCAATTTAGTTATGAAAATAATTAAAATAAATTAGTAGGAATAAAAATCTAACTTAACTAATTAAAATCACCTTAACTAATCCTAGTCACAATAAGAAATTCTATTGAGAAAATAATACTTGAATGAAAAATCTCCCTGCAATTACCTATGTGATAGAAAAGTCCTTGGTTAATTAGTTTTTTCTTCTTATGTTTGGTGAATTTCTTATATTGGGCCTCACTTTATCTCTAGATGAGAGTCATCTACTATTAGATTAGTTAGTTGAGATATCTTTCTAACTAATTTAACCTAAGAATGCATTTAAATCTTTGAATTCCCAATTACATTTATCTAATTATGAAGAAGGCATTGAGGTTCCTATCTCTAATCACCTAAATCACCCCATTATTTGTTATGGTCTATTCCACATTTCTTTTCTCAATTCCAAGTGAAAAGTTTAATTCATGAATCAATTAGCAATCAAAATGAATTCAAGCAATCAAATCCGCAAAAAATACATAAGAAATTAGGGCTCAATTAACCCAGAAAACAAGTCATTCACATAGATAATAACTAGGGTTCGATCCATCCAAGTATTCAAAAGTTTAGCCCATCATATGACAAATCAAAGAATATAAAGAAACAAAGAGAGATAAAGGATTTCTCATTCTCATGTCTTCAAATCTTCTCTTAGTTCTTTAACTTGGTTATGGAAAGGTGAGTTCTTGAGCTTGAATATTCAAAATTGGTTTCCCCTTTCTTTAAAGATTCCACCTTTTCTCTTGATTTCTCTTGCAAATAGAAAGATTAAGATTGGGATTTTTTTGTCTCAAAAGTCTCTCTTTTAGACACTTCAAACCCTTGGAAGGATCCCCCAAGAAGCCCCTAGAAACTATTTATATATACCCTAAAAAAGGAAAGAGAAAATGTAGAAAATTCTTCACTACCGACTTAAACAGTGCCGCTTGGATTCTTGAAAGTGGACCTTCTTGGAGGCTACTTGCTCCAAGTAGGGCTGCTTCAACTCAGTTTCTCCACAGTATGCAACCTTTGTTGAGGCAAAAACAAGAATGTAACAAATGTTTGATTTCTTTGTGAATTTGGAGCATGCAATCAGATGAGCAAGGCCTTGGTATCTTCATAATAGTTGTAAATATTGATCTTATCATTCCAAATCACTTTGAATCACATTCATTGGATGTCTAGAACTTAAGATATGATAATTTCACCAAACTACGTCGAAACTAAAACTTCGTCCAGGAATACTGAATTTGCTCTATATTTAGGGGAGTCAAATAAGTCTGGATTGACATAAATTTAACTACTTCAAAAACTTCAGGATGTACTACACAAACTTTACGAAGGACACTTCTTTATTTGAAATCTTTAAAGATGTCAAAATTTCACATGTAAAAGACCAGTTCTATTTAGGGAAGCATTTTATTTTTTCTTCATTTTAAATGTGTAGAATTGTCTTCGTTATTTCATTGTACCCAAAATCTTCAATAAAGTAATCTAAAAAATTGAATAAAGTAAGGGAGTATAAATGGTGATTAAACACAAAAATTCAACAAAACTTCAAGCTCAAAATGATCATAAAATCGAGCATGAATAGCATATATCACACAGCATGACTAGTATTCTAATAGTTACTGAAATATTAAAAAAATTCTTCATTGTTATAAAATTCGATTGTAATTGATACAAAAATAAATATAAATTTAAAATGATGAAGACTTTGAACTATAGCAAACCGGAGAAAAAGAGAACTGAATAAATATCGAAGTTAGAATTTTATTGAGAATTTTTCACAATACACTTATACTCTTACAAACTCCTATTTATAGAGTTAGAAGTGACCCTTCCCATCATAGGTCGTTAGTAACTTCTTCTATAACTTACATGACTTACTTCTCATGATATCCCATGTTCTTTGAGATAATATGGGTAATAAGAATATTGGTTTATAAAGGTTGAATGTTATAACTTTTGTTGCAGCCCTTAAATTTTCATGTTCTATAACATAGAATAATTATCTCTTATAATAATGGACATTCATAATATTTCATAATACTCTCCCCTTGAATGTCCATTACATATAGAGTATGTCTCGTCAAAACTTGCTAGATAAAAAACTCAGTGACAAAAATTTTGTGAAAGAAAAAGAGTACACTACTCTTTATGTCATTGGTAATCCCTTGATGAGATAATCCTTTAAGATTTCCTAACCGATGCGTTCCAATTTTGTTCTAGAATTTCTCAAATGTTGATGACCGTAATGTTTTAATGAATATGTTTTGCTAGATTGTCACGTGATCGAATTTGTTGCACATTAATTGCACTATTCTTTTGGAGCTCATGAGTGAATAAGAATTTTGGTGAAATATGTTTGCGCTACCTCCATTAATATATCATCTTTTAGTTGAGCTTTGCAAATAGTATTATCCTTAAATAAAATTGTTGAAATTTCTTCTCAGAGAATAAATTACATTTTTCTCAGATATAATGAATTAATGATCCTAACGACACATATTCTAGGTCTGTCTCGTGAATGAAGATTATTTCAGCATTATTTGAGGAAGCGGCTGCTAGAGAGACTTTTTATTAGAATGCAAAGAAATAGTAGTATCTCCACTTAAAAATAAAAATCAAGTTTGAGAACAAGCCTTGTGAGGATCATATAAATATCCAGCATTAGCATATCCAACTAACTTTGGGTTGGATTTATTTGAATAAGCTAATCGGAGATTAGCTGTCCCTTGGAGATATCACAAGCGATGTTTGACACCATTTTTAATATTGTTGAGTTGGAGATATTGAAAATGAAATATTTGGTCTTGCATTGTTTGCAAGATACATTAGTGCACCTATTGCACCAAGATATGGTACTTTAGGACTAAGAAGTTTTTCATTATCCTCTTGTGGACTAAAAGGATCCTTATTAATGTTTAAAGATCGAAAAACCATTGGACTATTCAAAGGGTGTGCTTTATCCATGTAAAATATCTTCAAGACATTCTCTACATATGCAGATTGACGAACAAATATTTCATCTTTATGATGTAAATGATGCATTTCATTATTTGGATTAGTAAACTTTTGGTTTTCTAAATGATGCATTTCAATTGCACTAATTTTGGCATAATATATGCCAGAAGAAAAGAAATGTAATTTTTCTATTACAAGTTTCTTTCCAAAAACAAGTTTAGAATATAAGAATTCGTTACACTTTCTTCAAATGTCTCAATCTGATATCCATTAAAACGAATATCTATAAAACTCAATAAATTTCTTTGAGCTTTTAGAGCATGACACATTTTTTATGACTAACACAGTACCTCCAAGTAAAAGAATATTAGCTCTTCCGGAGCCTCTAATTAATTTTGCACTACCACTTATTGTATGATCTTTTGCTTCTCCCATATTCAAGTGGAAAAAATATTTTTCATGTTTCAATATAGTGTGTATTGTTGCATTATAAATAAGACATAAATCCTCGTCATCATTTTAAAAAGGTGGGACAATAGACATATCTGAATAAAAATATAACTTTTATGATCAAAATAGAACTAAATAGATATTACATCAAACTAAATTAAATAAAATTACAATCAAATTTATTTTCTTTTGCACTATGCTTTTTTGTTTCTCTTTTTCTCTCTCTATTTTATATCATATAAACTCATGATCCGAAATATTTTTTCTAATCACCAATATTTTTTAAAAAAATAATTATATATATATATATATATATATATATATATATATATATCATTCCTAATATAGATAAATTTATATAATGAAGATATTTAAAATAAAATTGAATTAAGCAACTTCAATTGTGGCCATGTTTAGAACGTATAATTGAGGCAAATTTGGTACCCAAATTGCCATATATTTCTTTTTCTATAATATTTTTAATATGTAGTTTTTAAAAAAAAAAAAGAGTGAACCAGTCTTCTTTAGGCCACATTGGCTAGCGAATTAAATAGATCGGTCCAAATAGATTCCCCATTTAAACTAGTTTGGACAAATTATATCTAAACTTATCCATTTATACAAATTACCGGGCCGGCCACAGACTGTGACATGTTTTTGACAGTACTAGGGCTTACCATGAAGACGTGCACTATTTTATGGACAAGGGCAGAAAACATGTCCATATCAAAGGGTCAGTTGGCACTTGTGGAAAATAAGAAGAAAAGGGAAAATTCAGCCTCATTTCTCCAGATGAAGTACGCCGGACCCACTAACATTTAGACTCTACTCAGTACTCAGGGCTGCAATTATTAACAATGGATAACATGCAAGGTTGGATTATTTTGACACATAATCTAATTTGTCCAAGAAAAACAACTCTTGGGATTATTTAGAAGATTTGGTATCCATAAGAAGATTTGGAGACATTCTTTGCATATCTTCACGAATTACATTGATCATTCTATGAAGAATTCATCCACACTTTAATATTCTTGGTGATAATTAAATGCATTGTGTGTTGTAATTGATTCTTTATTAAGACTTATAACTTGAAATATAATTGTTAATGTAAGTTTGGGCTTGTTCAATTATTGCATTATTGTCAAACTTCGTATGCTAAAGTCGGCTATGAACAGTTTAGCACAATACACAAACAAAATAATAAAGTTTGACATTAGAAAATTAGTAATGTATTTCGACTCTACAGCCTACGTCTTCAGGGTCATGCCCACAAAAGCAATCCAATAAATTTTTTATTACAAAAGTATAAGAACACACTCTCAATCTCCTCTAGTGATATCCCTGGTGGACTCAACAAAACACCCTTTGCCAAAACTATCTTAACAGTTGAAAATTTAACTACCACAATGTAGCCTCAACAATTAAAAATTTAACAACTACACTAGTGCTTTAACGATTGGAAAAACACCAATTACAACTCCACAGTTGTTAAACTATCATTCAGTTATAGTCATTACCTCCACGAATGTCAAACTATTATCCAACCACACCTTACTTTTATTGAATTTGCCTTAACAAGATATGTCAAACACCTTTTGATAGGATGCGACAAAATCACATTTGTATTTACTGCATCACAACTAACCACCATCAGGCATAGCACCCTTTTCTCTTAAAGGTGGATGGAACATGAACTTGTCAAGTGCCTCCAACGTTTGTTGAAGAACAAGTATCTAAAACTTGAAAAAATAGCACATTTTAACACATGAACAACATAATAGGAAGGTAAAGTGTATTGCTGAACTCTCTCAAGATAAAACCTCTATTTCATGGGTTCTTGAATAACTCTCTCTAAATTTTGCTTGAACGTGGAGAGTTCTCTCGTTTTGATTTCCAAGAGAGTTTCCACGAGTTCTCAAGATAGATTTTGAGAGTTGGTTTGCTTTGCCTTGAAGCTCAAACATATATAGAGAAGTTAGAGAATCATGAGCTTTTGTTCCTCCAAGATTGATATCCCTATAATATAGTAAAAAACCCTTGAATATTACCGTATCAATCTCCTTGATATTTGGTGTTGATAGATTGGCATGAGATCTACCAAATCTTCTAATTATGATTTTCAAAAGATGTCAAATATCTTTTCCTTGTCATAATGAAGTTTTTCTCAAATAATGACAACTTCTAAATTGACTTCTTAATGCCATACGAGTCTTCTCAGTAATTAATATCACATCAAATCTATACTATTGATGTTTTACTTTTCATATGTTCACGATGTATCATTTATGTACAATCTATACTATTGATTTCCTCTGCCATTACCTTGTATAAACTACTGAATATCGTAAACTTCTATTCTTATATTATATTGGGCCAACTCCCGGCAACTAGAAAGCCATGCATGGGGTGCTATTGTGCAAATGTAAGTTCCCCACGAAAAAGTGAAAAGGACAAGAGAAATTATTTGGAGAGTGAAAGGCATTGCACATCACTACCACTACGGTAGTTGTGATGTCCGAAGGATTTCCAATTGAGAAATCGACAAAAAAAAAAATTGGCAGCGGAGTATTGCTTTATTCATTTAGTATAATGAAATGAAATAAAATAACTTTTTTAATTTTTTTTTTATTCTAATATTTAGTATAAAAATTTTAAATAAAAAAGGTCTGTTCACGAGAAAATTCATTTCAACGCTAAGTAGGAAATACATTTCTATATCAAAATCTAAGGAAAGGCTTTTGTAGGGATAGAAACTAGAAAGCTATGTAAGTCTCCGAAGGAAAAGAGAAAAGGACGAGAAATTATTTGGGGCGTTAAAGCATTCCATATCACTACCACAATGGAAGTTGAAATGGCCGAAGGATTTTCAATCCGAGTATTGATTTATACATTTGGTATAATGGAATGAAACGAAAAAAAATCTTGTGACACTATAATAAAAACACGACCTCCAAATCATTGTTGTGAACCTCAACTACCAAGGCACTTGTCCTTTTTATATTTATTTTATGTTTTGTTCAGATTTAGTTATTGTTTTTTAGCATTAAACAAATTTCAATAATAAAAGAAAAATACATTAATTTATTCAGTATATTTAAAAAATTTGTCCATAGCAATATATAATATATTTGAATATACTGATTTAAATAATTGAAAACTTAATATTTCTGAATATTAAAAGAATCATATAAAATTATTAGATGATTAACATAAAAACAATTTAAGCTTTTATATATGCTCCATAGAGTGTGGGTAAATGAAAACTACTTAAGGGTGTATTTTGATTGCTCCCGGCACGGAGTACAATGCAAATATCTTACTTGGGTCCCACTTTTTACTCTCACAAAAAATTCTATCTCCCGAAACTCAAGATAGAAAATCTCAAAACAAAATACTTTCCAATCACACCCTAAAGCCATTAATTACAACAATTCAGGATCCACTGTGTTATTAACTTTATTTATTTTAATTTTAATTTAAAATATATTAAAAACTTTATTTTTTGAGAAATTACGTAAAGGTGTTTTTCAAAACATATTTTACTTATTAAAAGTGTTTAAAATAATATTTGTATTAATAGCATCAAACTTGTTACTTTTTAATTATTTGATTGTTCTTTTATCTTTTACTACCCCTCGATTCTCCCAAAATGAAATCGGAGAGATTCATCACAGCCACCACTGAAATTTCTTTTGTAATATTGGGATCCTGAAATTCTGCATGATCCACGTGGTCATTTTTCTTATGGGCCTATCATGAAAGCTTAGGGTTTGGTTAATACAACCTAATTATAAAGAGTGAAGACTAAAATATTTATGTTCCAAATTTCGAAATCGAAAGTTTGAAAACTAAATTTGAATGCTTTATTATGCATTTGAATCTAAAGATTGAATCAATTAATAAGAGACAATTACTTATTGGTGCACTCTAAATTCTAAAAAAAATTTACATTTGCTTTTTTGTTCAAAAATTGTTTAAAAGAAAGTTTTTGTTCAACTCCCATAATTTTTAGAAATATTACATTAGTAAAAATAAAATTTTAAAAAATTTATTATTGATGAAGAATTAATACTAATTTTTTAACAATAATTTTTTATAAAAGTTTAAGATTTGATAAATTTGTAATTGTGTAATTTTTTAATTAATAATAGTTATTAAAAATTTATAAAAATGTGATAAAACTAAAATAAAAATGTATTTTATTGTAATTTTTACTTTAAAATATTTATTTTTAATTTATTTTGTTGAAATTCAAAATATATAAAAGGATATAATGATTGAATAAGTAATCAGTATATTCAAACTTTGTAGTAAAGATTATCATGAAACTCCTAAAACTGAATTGACACCAAACCAACTTGATTTTATTTAAACAAAACCATTATATGCATCCTCTTTAGAGTTTGAGGTACAGGGAGTTAGTAGAACAGAGACTATAACCCTTGGAATAAAAATTAATGAGTTTTAAGACGAATTAGATGAAAATAAAACCAAAAAATTACAAACACATCCTCCGAATTGATGTAATTAGCCTAACTTCATACTTCTACTCTTCATCTTCCGAGGCATTGTTTGAGTCATTCTATATATTCACACCATGAATCAATTAGTCAGAAGCAAACTAAAAGACTAGAAAATAAGAAACATGAAAATGAATAAGAGAACTAGAACACTGTAAATTAATAGAGAAAAAAACTTTGAATTCTTAAATAAAAGAACTAAAAGAATACAAATCTCTCATAAAAAAAATGAAAGAAAGAAAACAGAGTAGAAATCTAAATTCTTAAATAAGAGAACTAACATAAAAAAAAATTGAATTCTTAAACGAAAGAAGCAACACAAGATCTGAATTTAAATATTTTCCCTACAATTCATCCAAATAAATGGAATACCTTTCGTAGACACCAGATTGAAGTTACAGATCATTAAACAGATCTATTTTAAGTTCTTTCCCTTTTAAGAGATGGATGGATCATACGGTCGGCCACACATTGGAACTCAGCTTTTCAATAACAATCAAGCCAATAAATACAGGTGGAGAAAACGGCCGAAAATATTTAAGTTTGTGAAACTATAGAAATATTTTTTATCATTAGGAACCGACATTTAATTTACTCCCTTCTTTTCAAAGTATAAGGCTTTCAGACGATTTCTTTCTTTTCAAAACATTTAATTTTTTATAAATTTTAAAAATTATTTTTTAAAGTCATCTTCAATTATAGTTTTTCATTCTCTCTTATATTAGTAGAAAATAACTAAACTACTTAAGGATAATATATATATATATATATATATATATATATATATATATATATATATATATATATATATCTTTTACTTTTTTCTTTCTTAATCGATACAAAAAGTGCTAAAAGACTTTATACTTTGAAAGGGATGGAGTAATATATAATGGTGCAGTGGTTGAGGTTAAGACAAGTTATGGTTGAATACTCAGGGTCTGTTTGGTTCAAAATTTTTGAGATGAAAATGAAAAATGGTTTCCAAGAGACTAACTCCTTTGTTTGGTTTGTGAGATTTTACAATGGAAATTAATAGAAAAGTAAATAATATATTAAGATTTTTTAAATAAAAAATTTATCTTAAAAAATAAAATTATTTTTGAAAAAGTTTAAAATATAATAATTTGAACGATTAACAATAGTAACTTTCAACTAACAATCAACTTACATATTGTGGAGTTAGAAGTAGGACTCCATTCAACCACGATTGAATTGAGCATCTATTTTTCTAGTTCTTTTCTTATAATACTCAAACATTGTTCGAATTCGTTCGATTAACATTTTAAACTTGAAATTTTGTTTAATCTTGTTCATTTATTTGTTCGAAAGTCCAAATTTCATTAGTGCTGGACTTATTTATTTTTGTGAGTTTGTCGAATAACTCGAATAGTGTTCAAGTGCAAGTTGTTAGAATAAAATAATAAAAAATTAAAATAAATGGTAAATAATAAAGTAAGAAAATAAATTTTAATATAAATTATAAAAATTGATATAAAATATATGGATAATAAATTTACCTATGTGTTTGCGAACATTCGTATTTATTCCCACAAGTTTGTGTTCGCTTGGTTAATAAACGACATGTTTTTTGTGTTTGTATTCAACTCGATTGCCACACAAACAAACAATAATAAAATATGAATAACCTTTGTTCGCGAATGTTTAATTAAAAAAATAACTCTAGTTAGAAATTAACATTGATTTCCGCTTTTTCTTCAATTAGTTTTTTTTAGTATTTTCTTTTTCCTCACACTTTTGAATAGAAAAGCATTTTCAACACTTTCTATTAAAATTTTCCTTACTAATTTCCTTTATTTTATTTTCTTAAATGTTTTCCTTCACTATCAATCAAAGGAAAATATTTTCTAAGGAAAGTGTTTTCCTTTCCACTGTAAGATCCTTGAATAAACTAACAAAAACGGAGCTAGTTTCTCTCAGCCCCAATCTCATCTGTTTTTATATTTTGCTATTATGTTTCCCTTTTTTACTACTAAGGAGGAGTGACAAAGTGAAAACTTAATTGGTTAAAAATATTTCTTACCAAGCTATTATTTTGAGTTAGATTTACTTCCTTATTCTTCAACGTATCAAAAAATAGGAAAGAGGAATCAATATGCATTATGTCATCTGTTGCTACTGCTAGAGCAGATTTGGAGATAATAAAATTCTTCTATTTTGTGCTTTCAGGGGAAAAAAATGCATTATCTGATTCTTAAATCCAAAGCAAATTGAAATAAGGTAACTCTTGGTAAAAATCTTATTACCAAATCGAAAGTTCTCATGATGAATTGAGTCGGGAAAAAATTGTCCTGTTGAATGCTAATCAAAAGAAATGACGATTTAAGAATATTTATTAAAGTAGAAGCCAAAGAATAGTACCCTGCCACGGTACAGACCCGGGTTCGATTCCCGGCTGGTGCACATGTGTTTTTCCACACCTTCTTCTACGAAAGAAGTTTCCTTTTCTCTTTTTCAAAACTTGTAAATACTTAACGAATCATCTCTCATCTTGTAAATACTTAACAAATCATCTATCATCTCAAACTCAGTTTCTAAAATTCTTAAAACTGTGTAGAAAATTAAATTTTAGTAAAATCAGTGCATTTAAAAGTAAAAAAAGTCACTGCTCAAAACAGGAAAACAATTTTTGGATCAGCAACTCCCACAAAATGAAATTATAGGAGATATTTTTTATTAATTAATGCTAGAATTTTTCATACATTTTCATGCATTTAAAATTGTGAATTAAAAATAAAATATTTTAAAAATATATATGAATTCAACCCGAAACACGATGGATCTAGGCTGCAACAATTATGATAACAACTATTACGATCGGTTAGTATACCATATATCAATCAATGTATGCCATATAGTGATTAAAATATACTAACAGTGTAAGTGCTATACTATTAGTGATGTGAAGCTTAAGAACATAATTAGTATAAATAGTGTATTAACAATGTAAACATCACTAATGATGTATCACTTGTATTATTAATATACTTCAATTGTTATATTGAATACTTCAATCGATGTATAAGATATTAAAAGATCGCAATGGTTGTTCTGAAAATCGTTGTTGCGGCCTCGAATCCAAGGAGGGGTATGAACGAATCCATATGCACATCAATTCTGCTCGACTTATTTCTCAACTCAAAACAAATAAGTTAAGTTTAAGCTTCGAGTGAACTCAACAAGTTGCAAGCTCATCGACTATAGAAGAGCGAACTTGTCATTGTTAGACGTTTTCATAGTGTAAGGGAATAGTTTAATAGAAGACATTCTTTCATAAGAAATGTGATAGAGGGAATGTTAACAATCCTAAAGAAGCGATATTCGATACGGAGTAAAAAATACCTCCTTTTGCTATCCCCGTTATAAATTGCCTCGAACCAATAAACTAGCCGACCCATGCGCGCCTTAATTGGAATTTGGGGTTTTTGCTCAGTTTGGTCATATTTAAAAAAAAAAAGAGACTGAAATAGACGTGGTTTGAGATGGTATGTATGCAAGTGGACATAACGTCATTGCAGATGGCGTTATATCAGTATAACGCCATCTGTAATGACGTTATATGACTGCCCAGTTTAGCTTATAAATTAAAGTGATAATGCCATTTCAGATGGCATTATCACTTTATTAAATAATGCCATCCGGGATGGCCAATCTTAATTTGTCGTTTATGCTTTTTTCCCTTGAATTTTATGCATCATTCGTGTGAACATACAATTCTTTCCATTCAGTATCTTTCAATTTAATAAGTCTCTATATCAACTAATTTAAATTATTCCAAATATTCTTCTTAATAAGAAAATTAATTTTTTAATTATTTGTAGAACTATCATTATCTAATAGTTAATTATCGCAAGATAAAAAATATTTATATCATATTAAATAATAAATCATAACATAAAAAGAAAAACAAATTATGCAAATTAAACCCAACAGAATATCACTTTTCACGGCCAAGAGGAGGGAAAAAATGAAAAACATGCTTCCATGTACAGCGAAGAGAAGAAAAAAAAATAAAGGACAACAAAAGACAAAAAAAATGCAAAAGACCAACGAAAAATGAGAAAAAAAAAATTCAGCCTCCATTAGAGGCGGCAAAAACCATTCATCAACCTCGGCAACAAAGCAGCAAAAAAATTTGCAGAAAAGCAAGCAAAAGCTAAAATAGAGGGAGGGAGGAAGGAGGCAGCATACCGGTGAAGAAGAAAGCTATCACTGTCACCAGTGCTACAAGGTAAAGTTGAAGAGGGCTGCTGCAAGTAGTGGACGTCACCGGTGCTGAAGAAAACATCTCTGGCCGCTGCCGAGCTGCTTCTGTCCAAAGTTAAAAATGTTGGTTGGCTGTAAATGTGAACGTCATAACGCCATATAGAATGGCGTTACATAAAGACTATAACGCTATGGTGTTATATCAGTCATATAACGTCATCACAGATGGGTGTTATATCATTATAATATCATCTGCAATGGTGTTATGTCCACTTACATACAAACCATCTTAAATCACGTTTATTTCAGTCTCTATTTATAAAAATGCGACCAAACTGAGCAAAAACCCTAGAATTTGAGAATAACAACCAGAGGCAGGGACGGGACATTAACCAGAAGGATGGTTAGCCCAAACAGGTCTCGCATTTGGGCCTGCCTGGATGCAAACGGGTAGGAGACAGGGTTCGCGCCAGTCCCAAAACCAGATTAGCATTGCGATTTGAGAGCCTATCCAATCCTAGCTTAAATTTAAGCTATGGGTGAACTCAACAATTTGCAAAGCTCGTCAGGCCTCTCCATATGTACTACTTCTGTTGATGTATATATATATATATATATATATATATATATATATATATATATATATATATAACTTCTAGTGAAATTGAATAGAGTTTCTTTCTAAAAATTTCATAAATTATAATTTGTTTGTCAAAGAAATTGTGGATATCAAATTAATATCTCGCATTAAATTCTGATGCTTAATAATATACATATATACCTTAAATAAAAATGAATATCAAACTTAGCTAGATTCTCAATATTTAAGCTTCGGATCAAAATTTTATTTGTATTAATATTATAAGGGTTTTTCTAGCACGTGCCTATGGCATAGATTAATATGGATTAATCGAAATGTGTATGTTTGTTTGAGTTTATCATAAATCCTACAAAAAAATCTTTAAATTTTGTACTATTTACCACTAATTTATATTTACTTAGCTTAAATATTTCCTTTCAAATCTAATAAAATCTTTAATTATCTCATTTTCTAATATCACTTCAATTCCTTTATGCTACGTCTGGTATGTTGGAATGGATTTAAAACTTTCAATTTTTTTTTCTATTTCAATGTTCGGATTTTAAAATTAAAGTAGGAAAGAGTTTTTCTATGAAAAGGCCATTCTAGGCAGAAGTGAAAAAACTCTTTCCTTACCAAAAGTTAAGGAAAGACATTTACATGAGAACTTGAAAAGCTAAATAATAATTGAATAGCTATCATACCCTTCTCTCTTTGCTTTTTTTTTTTTTTTTTGGATTGAAGGATTAAAAATTTTAGCAGTCATTTCAAGAGAACTTGAAAAACTTAAATAAAAATTTAGTCATCTATGAAAAAGTTCAACAAACATAGAAGGTCGCTATAATAATTTTGTTCCTTTACTTTAATATAACCTAGATTTATTTTTTTTATTACGTTCAATTTTATATATAAATTATGTTTCAACATTCAAAATATATATTTGGTATTTTTAAAGTTTTAGTATGAAAGTTATTCATGTGAAAGATTGTGGATCACGCATTTAATTTGACTTTAGTAAGGTATTTAAGTTATACTATTTAAAATTTCATTCCATTCTAACATTCAATAATGATCTTACCAAATACAAGAAAAGAATCACTATTTCATTCTAACTTTTCCTTCTGGACGATAAAATAGAAAGAAGATTATGATTTTGTTCTAGATGAAAGGGGATTCTATTCCGTCCTATTCTAGCATATCAAACCTAAGGTTTTGGTTCTTCCATTTCCTATATATAGGGTTTTGCACTATACAGGAATTGATTACTTAACCTTTTTGTTAAAAAATCACAATTCTTACCATTCGAATAGAGCTTCACTAGTATTAGTACTACTCAATTCATTCTAAAATATTCACTCTATTTATCTTTTTTATTTATCTCATAATATCTATTTTATTAGTAATAGCAATAAAAATAGTATAATTTTTCATTCTTATCTCTCTTTAACTACTACGTACCCAAATTTTAATTAATGAATCGTAATTAAACTATGAGCAATATTTAATAGTAAAAAATAACACCTAAGTTCTTTAATAAATTCTACTAAAATTTTAATTTATATAAAAATAATAAATAAATTTAATACTTCGGGATAGAAAAAGTATATTTCTAAATCATGTAGTTCAAAAAAATTCGTATCCTGAATGATTCATAGGCCTAAAGATGCCATAAGTAATATCCTCTAGCACGCGGCTGCCAAATCTGAATTCTCAACTTGCGATTGTGATGCTACGAAGCTGATGGCAATTTCCTTTTTCTAATTATGAATGGAGAAAAAAAAAACCAAGAAACCTAATGTCTAATGAGACGCTGAAAACGCGAATGGTCTGATAAGGACTTAATCGGCCCTTAGTGTCACGGATATCAAAACCTGTGAAAGCTGCTGAATTTTTTGACAGCAGCCCATAAACCTTTTGGCCTCTTGTGTATGGATAACAGCAATGAAAATAATAGTAGTATATACATTTTTATAAGAAGTGGATAACTATGTATAATTTTTTTTAGATTATATATAATTAAAAATATTTTTATTATTTATTATATAAATTTTAAATTTTTAAATTTTTTTAAGTATTTAAAATACTAAAACTTAAATCTTGTTATGAAATAATATGTGGATGTTCATATTAATCAGTTTCCTGAAGAGAACTGAACTCCCAAAATATGACTCCTAATCAGATTTGATTTCCTTTCCCCATTAGAATTTAAGTTTTCATAAACTCTTGTATTATGACCCTATAAATAGGGCTCTAGACTGAGGTGTTGTATACACTCATTCATTGATTGATTTACTCTCAGAGAATTAATAAAGATCTCTTGTTCTTTCTCTCTATTTTCTCTCTATAGTTTTCTCCTATTCTCTACATTATAATTTCTTTATTAAGCTCTCTACATTAGTATTACGATTTTTCATCGTGCTGACGACGATTGCGCATCAACAAATTCATAACACGTTATCGACGCTGAGTCTCGCCACCGCATTTGAGAGATTAATCAAGAGAAAAAAGAGGTATTTTTTCTACCTTTGAATTCCCATGGTAAACTTTTCAAAACTAATTTTTTTTTTTTTTACTCTTGATATTTATAAAAAGAATTATATGTCATAGACATTAGATGCTCAAATTTATTAAGATATAATGGGTCTGGCAGACACCATCTCAAAATCTTATAAAAGCCATGATTTTTCTCCGCCATAATTTCCATGAGGATCTAAAGGCGGAGTATCTTATTGTAAAAGATCCATTTTTTTTTATGGAAGGGTCTAAAAGAAAGATTTGACTACTGGGAAGATGGTCATTCTACCAAAAAACACAGCTTTACTTTTTTATCTCGTGAGTGAATGCATTAGAAACCAATAGTTATGACCCCTGGAAGAGGTCGTAATCATGGTTGAAGCTCATCAACATAGATGCGAGATATGGTAAGAATAATCCATATAATCATGGCGATTAGAATATATGCATCTGGATATTGTGGGTCCTGAAGACACCATTTAAGAAATACAAAGCATCAAAGCCACTTAATTACTAGCAAATTGTGAATGAGATATACAATCACCAGAAGATGATTGTTATATAAATGTTAATTATGATTTGTTATAAGTGTGCCTGTAATATTTTATGTCTATCAGAATGCAAAAAATTTTATTGCTTTTAGAATTTCTCCTCAATTAAAGTTATAAGGAGAAATATCACTAATAATGTGATGGATAAAAGATTTTTCCTTTCTCATATTTCTAACATGCTCCTGTAGTAGCAATATCTGGAAAAAGTTTTTCAAAAGTATTTTGAATTTATATCTTGTGAGACTAAATGAGTCATTGATAAAATATTTTGACGCTCGACCAAATATTTTTATATCGTTCTCTGAAGTGAATGACATTAGAAATTATAATATATTTATATACGAGATTTTGGTCGCAGCTGGTAGAAATATACATTGTTCTTATACTATAAGAATGACTCATTAAATCCCCATTGAATATATACTCACCAGAAGTGAGAAAATAATGAGAAGGAAAAAGGGAAAGTAATAATTCTAACATGTTATTGATGCAATATTAAAGTTTGTCACGTACCTGTAGTACGTCAAGTATGTTATGAATCTCTATTAATTATTAATATTGCTTTACTTCCCTAAATCATGCTACTGATAGTAATGATGCTTATGTCGAAAATATTAATATGGCATATGTGAACGTAGCCAATTCTTTTGAATATCTAGAAAGATTTTTTAGAATTTTGAATGTCAATCAAAATTTTAAATTTTAGAATTGTTACTTTCCTATGTTATTTTAAGTTTATTTTTGATCAAGAATTGTGAAGATACAATTTCTCAAAACAATATTTGTGTTTATTTGGACAAAATTTAAAATATATGTCCAAAGTATAAATGGTAGTGCAAGGTTCCTGAAGAACTAATTGATAAAATAACTCTAGAAGAGTTAATTGATTTAAAACTCTAGAAGAGCTACATTATCTTCACCCAATGGTCAATTCTGTAATGCATTGTTCTCCATATAGTCTCGTAAAACTTTTTGAGCTTTGATTATATTATCAGTATATCGAGACATTGGATGAATGAACTTTTGGGGCATATGCATTACCATTATGACATAAAATATACGTCAATTATATTTACTACTATTTATCTCTCTTGATTTATATTGCATAAAATTATAAAATTGAGATGCAATATTGAGTAAACTTGAAGTTTATTGATAAATAATTTATTTGTTGGCATGACTGGTTAGACCATCCCAAATCATTAAAATACAAAGAATGATTATGAATTTATTATGGAACCAGAAGTTTCCTAATATGACGAATTTATATCTGCTACTTGTTTTATTTAAAAGTTGCCAGTATTACTTGGGGTTGAATGTGTTATTTTGGGATGAATATGGAGAAATTATTAGTTGATGCATCAACAAAGTCTTATGAATATTATTGTTTTTGCAACCTGTAGTTTGCACAATTCATTGATAATGAGCTCATGTTTTAAGATTCTCTCAAAGACATAATTTGTCCTAATAATACTGGTTGTATTGAGATAAATATTGAACATCCTGCAAAATGTTTATGACTGTGATATATTAGCACTTATTTCGTATTTTACCAACACATTGTAATTCTCCTCATAGTAGTTGGTTTGTGGTCAGAAACTAAATATTTCTCATCTTAAATTTAGAGATGCACTATGTATGTTGCTCCATCACAAAAGTAATGAGATGGGTTCTCAAAGAGATTATTAAATATGTTGGGAGCAAATCTCAAGGGAGAGATTCGTATTTTGTTAATTTTGAATATGTTGCCCCAACATAAAGAGGAGAAATCATGATGCTGGATAAAGATATTACTATGTGTCTCATCTTGATCTTCTATTTTAATCCTCATAGAAGATACCTTGAACCAGAAGTTCAAAGGATAATTTATATAGCCAGGTCTATTAACTGACCAATATCCGGCAAAGAATGCTCCTATTTGATATCCCTGAAGGATAATCTACCACTACAAATAAATTTGAGACACAACTGAAATGT
Source organism: Rauvolfia tetraphylla (assembly GCA_030512225.1). Taxonomy (NCBI): domain Eukaryota; kingdom Viridiplantae; phylum Streptophyta; class Magnoliopsida; order Gentianales; family Apocynaceae; genus Rauvolfia; species Rauvolfia tetraphylla. The sequence continues at coordinate 4,244,298 of JAJQKT010000053.1, forward strand.
GGTAGATAAGTCGGTTCCAAAGATACAAACTCTTCACTGGAGCAAAGGCTTAAGATGGTCATATATGTTAAATCGAGAAGATTTAAATTCCAGCAGAATTTTTGTCCCAAAACATGATTGATAAATTATTTCCAGAAGAAATTCAGGTACCTGAAAACTGTGATAAATGATGAGATCTCAACATGATTGGAAGCTATTGGAATCGCACAAGTATATGACTTTAAAGATATTAATGCGCATAATATATTGAGGATTTTCAAATCGAGGTCTGTAGATTCGAAATGATAAAGTTCGCATGAGAAATATAAAAAGTTTAAATTATTCACAAGTACACTTGAAGTGTACATGTATTCCCAGCAGGAATTATACACTTGAAGTGTAATCCAAATAGATAGCAATTAATATTTGCTTATAAAATGCGAACTACAAAAGTGAATATTTACCATGAGTTATGGTGTATGATTCTTCGTAAAACCTGACACTGATAACGAAGAAATATATTTATAGTGGTGGATATAATAGTGCATGATAACACTTAATATGTGTTTATATTTGTTATCATTTGATAATAGAACTTATATTTGAAGTCCCTGATGGACTCAATATGCTTGAAGCGTGATTGATCTATTGATTTTGAAAAGAGAAAAGAATTTGATGATCAAGATATTTTTCTTGAAGAAATTAGAGAAGCAAGTATTGTGATCAACGTTTTGAAAAGCCAACATTTTGTTTTGATTGAACATCCTGAAGATGTTTCACATGGACATAGCACATCAATAGTTATTGGGTTATTATATGTGAGATCTTTTATATCTATTAAAGGATATTGAAGAACTCTTTGGTCCTGAAGTACCATAACTCTGCAATTTAGAGCATGAATACACTTGTCTACGTGCAAGTAGATATCTATTATAGTTCTTCTCTACCCAATAAATTTTGAGACGGCATTAAGCTTGCTTATGACATCTCCTTGAGATAACTTATCTCGAATATTGAGAAAATTCAACTCCTGTTGAGATGAATATGTAAGGTATAAATTACCTATATGATCCACATAAATCATGCATTTATAGGCATGTGTTGATTATAACAGCCACATCTTCAATTTATGTTGAAGTAATAGAAATTCATAATGTTGGTTGAGAATATATTTGATCATGATTAATGTATTCGAGATAAATCTATATCCTCTAAGGAGGAATTCCAACTATGTTGTTGGATGATAATAAAGTTTGGAATATATCTAAGGAGATATGATAAAATTTTTCTTTACTCATGAGCTTCTGAAGAATGGTGACATTGATGTGCAACAAATTCAATCATGTGACAATCTGGCAGATTTATTCACTAAGGCATTACAAGCCGCATCATTTGATAAATTGGTGAACAAAATTAGAATGCGGTGGTTAAGAAACCTTAAAGGATTATCTCATCAGGGGGAGTAAATATGACATAAAGAGTAGTGTACTCTTTTTTCTTCACTAGAGTTTTTTGTCCCATTGGGTTTTTATCTAGTAAGGTTTTAACGAGGCATATTCTTTATGTTATGAACATCCAAGGGGGAGTGTTATGAAATAATATGTGGATGTTCATATTAATCAGTTTCCTGAAGAGAACTGAACTCCCAAAATATGACTCCTAATCAGATTTGATTTCCTTTCCCCATTAGAATTTAAGTTTTCATAAACTCTTGTATTATGACCCTATAAATAGGGCTCTAGACTGAGGTGTTGTATACACTCATTCATTGATTGATTTACTCTCAGAGAATTAATAAAGATCTCTTGTTCTTTCTCTCTATTTTCTCTCTATAGTTTTCTCCTATTCTCTACATTATAATTTCTTTATTAAGCTCTCTACATTAGTATTACGATTTTACTGTGCCGACGACGACTGCGCATCAACAAATTCATAACAAATCTATCAAAAATCGCTTCGTATTTATATAATAATGTTAGTTTCTCAAACTATATCTATTATTACGTATTTGTGTACAAAAATATTATGAAAATCAGCTTTAAAAAGGTCAAATTTGTTTTAAAAAAATGGAACTAGTGTTGTGCCAACAAATTATGCAACTTTAGTGCAACTTCTGCCAATTTCTAGGGAAAGTTGCTTGCCACTTGCGCTAGTTCTTGCAACTTCTGCCAAAAATTGGCACAAGTTACTTTTTTTAAAAGAAAAAAAAATCGGGGATGAGTTGGAGGAACTCATGTTTAGTAGTTTTAAACGGGTCAATCCGCTGCGACTCAGCTTGACCCGTCGTGGGTTGACTGGTTTTTTCGCGGGATGAAAAACTCTAATTTGCAGCTCGTGGGCCAAACGGGTCAATCCGTAAACTTTATAAAATGACTTTATTTTGCAAAAAAATAGAAAAACAACATCGTTTTAAAAAAATATTTTTAAAATATTTTAAAAATCATCAAAAAGACGTCATGTTGGAGGAAAATTTTTCAAAAAAAAATAAAAAGAAAAACGAGCTGACCTGCGGGCTAAACATAGCGGATCAAAAAAATCTGCATTAAAACGGGTTTAGACTTACTAAGTCCAAGCCCGCGGCATGCCTATACAGGCTAGGCCCACGGGCTTTAACATGTATTGACAGCACTACTCATGTTTAAAAATTTGTTGAAATGAAATGTTTTTTATTGTACATAATCTAAACAAAACTGTATAGTATGTATAAGAATCCCTCAATCACCTTCTATTCGCTTTTCTTTGCTTTCACATTTGGGAAAATTGATAAAGGCCCGCCAAAAACTAGTTGTTCATGAGGCGAAACAAGTTTCGTTATTAGTAGAAATTAATAATTAATTAAAATATAAATATATTACACTGTTTGTAGAAGCGTCAATCCTAATCTCCTATCGTAAAGAAAAACGAGAATCAATCTCTTAGCTTATTAAATGTTAGATATGCATTTGAGAAAGTATGTGAATAAATTCATGAAAGATTACTATTAAAAGATGAAATTTAATAAATATCTATTTATTAACATCTAATAGCAAATCATTTTTTTTTTGAGTATTTTCAATAGACAAAATTTCAATACCTTAAATTGCAAATCAAACATTCAAGCGCGGAACAATTGCCTAACTAATCTAATTTCCAACTGGCGACTCGGCTGATTTTGATTTTCCTAAACCAAAGAAAACATTTTGCCATTACTAAATAATTCAATATCTATTTCTTAATTTCAAAGAGTTGGCTGTAGAACTGAAAACTTGGGGCCTTTTTCTATTCTCTTAAACAAGAACAATCATAGTAATAGCTTATTTATTTTCTATGTTTCAAAATATATTATTTTATTTCATACCTTTAAGGAGTGTTTATTATATTTTTAAACTTTTTTTCTTTCTCTTTATTTATTTCTCTACTACTCTCTATCTCTTCTTTATTTGTCGGGAGTGTAAAAGGTATTTTATCATAAATATTTTACTATTCTTACAATCCTTAATTCTTATAAAAGAGCTTAAAATGATTTATATTCTCTAATGGAAGGAGAACCTTTTAACATATAATATATAAAATTCTCTAATTAAGCAAGTATAGAAGTAGCTTAAAAAATTATCTCATGATGCATCTCTCGCAATTTTGACAGACATTGAAAATTTTTATTTAACTTTCAAAAAAAATTTAATTCTCCTGAAAAAAAAAAGGTTCAAAGATTTATAAATATTTTCCCTTTCCAAGTACTAATAATAAGAAAATAATACAGCAATTTCAAGAAAGAAAATGATAGAGCAGATAAGATCAAAAATCAGAGAAACCGGAAGCATATTTTTTCCTCTGAATTTTTTATCTATTCAATTATGTAGCAGAAGACGCGGCAGCCCGTAGACGTTGCCAACGCCCCACCATCCTCTATTTACGTGTCCTCCGACTCCCATATCGCCCATAGCCATACCTCACCATCTCTCTCCCTATATAAGTCCCCCCTTCATCCTACCATTTCTGCAACAAACAACGTTCTAAGATCACAAGAAAACGCTCAAGAAATCCAACCCCATTATGGCAAAACCAAGAAATTCATCACCACAGACACTCTCCGTTCTCCTCCTTTTCTTCTTCTTAGCTGCGATTTCCACAGCCCAAGTAAAAGCAGCCCTTGGAAGAGGAGGTATGGTGGGCGGAAGAACGAAGATAGCAGATGTGAAGACGAATAAAGAAGTTCAAGAACTGGGAAGGTACTGTGTGGAAGAGTATAACAGGGTTTTAGGGAAGCACCAACAGAAGAGCAATGGTAACGCCGCAGCCGTTGTCTTCATGGAAGTAGTAGAGGCAGAGAAGCAGGTGGTTTCTGGGATTAAGTATTATCTTAAGATCTCGACCACTTATGCTTCTTCCGGGATGCCCAAGACTTTTAATGCTGTTCTGGTTGTTAAACCGTGGGCTCATTCCAAGGAGTTGCTCAAATTTTCTCCTTCCCCTGCGACTAAGTAGAAAGAAAATGTGTGAGATTCGGGAATTGGAGTGAGAATCTTCCAATCTGATAAAGCTTCTTCTTCTTCTTCTTCTTGTCTTCAGATCTCTGTCTATCATCATTATCATTACTGTGGTTTGGACATTTTTTCTTGCCAATTTCTATGTGGTCTGCAACCATGGTGGCTCTCTGTTAATGCCTTGTATAACAATAAATTCACAGTAATAAATCCGTTTATATGCTCTTTAAGTTGTATGGGACAGAAAAGAGCTGGTTGTGTAACGACCTTTGACTTTGGGAGATGGATTTCACTGCTATTCCCGTTCCTTTTTCATTCGGAGCATGCAGATGCAAATGCACACACTTCTAGGACGTTTAGCATTCGGTTTTGCCGAATGATTTGCAGGCCAAAACCTAGATGGAATTTTGAGGAACGTACCAATTGATGGAACATCGGTGAAATAATGAGATTCCAATCCCCACGTTAAACCCAAGGATACGTGACTTCAACTTTGTTACTGTTGAGGATCGATGATTTTCTCATGATGAATCACTCAAAAAAACCAAATTTTAGTACTGCTAACATGAAAAAACCATAACTTAATAATAATGCGATCAATAGTAATTTTGATATTTGGCCTTTATTCTTCACTTTTTTTTTAATTGAAAAGTAATTCTTCACTCTGTTGCAAGATGAATTGCTTTCATTATTTTCATTTTCGCCTTGGAACTTCAAAGAAGAGAACATACACTAGGCTTCTGCATGTTAGTATCAACAAACGAGAGGGACCAACGCAATCTATGTTTTTTTCTTTTTAACCTTTCTTTTATCCTCTGTTCCACTCAAGCACATCGTTTTTGATCTCCAGGTCAATGCACAAACCGTTACATCTTTTGGGTAGAAAAGGAAACGTCATTTGCTTGTATCAGCACGGCAGCATACTCATTTCCTCATTCCTTCATCCGGTGCCAGAAACATGTTTCGCAAGTCAACCATAACAGAAATTTTCAATCACCAAACACAACCCAACACAATGCCGGTGATGCATGCATTTTTTACCAACACAAACTTGGAATTGAATCCTACGAACTAGACGGTTTCCCAAGCAGAACCACAGCTTTCGTCGATATCCTTGCTACCTAAGAATTCTAGGGAGCTACCCTTGATGCGCTCCAGCAAACAATATCAGAAACATAAGTGACCCAGAATCAGCAGACAATTCAGAGCATCAACTTTCCTTCGTCTGCAGTAACTTTCATATGCCTACTGAAAACTCATTGAGTGCAGGAACTGGAAAATCTCATAAACGGACTGCTCGGAACTCAACAGAAAAGGTTGGATCCATTAGAATTAGGGAATTAGCATTCAGTTTTGATATCTCACACCCATCCAGAAACAACCTTTCAGACACGAGAATCATTCTAACCTCTTAAAATAATAATAATATTCTTATATTCTCGATACTTTTTATCTACATTTGCGGATTCTACTTCCTAGGGCTCTACCTGTCATATGGAAACTCTGAATCATTCTCGGTGACTTTAAAGTGCTGAGGATGCTGGCAGGAGCAATGAAGATTCCAAATCCTAAAGTAGGCACGCTCCAGGTTCCTTACCTGAACAATATGCAAACCAAAAACATACATAGTTTACACTACATCTTGATGAATACAAGTAGAAGTAGCATCTTAAAAAGAAACGGAAAGCAAAAAAATTGATCCCCATACTGCGCTAAAGAACTTACCCAGCGCTTTGTATCAAATAATGGACACGTCATTCGTGCTGCTTTGAGTCTGTTGGTAAGATCCTCGAGCTTAGAACGATTCAATGCCAGTGCCACAGCCCTCTCCTCGTACTCTTTCATGCTACATGCGACAAGCCAAAGAAAAATTAAGGAATGAGGTACAGAGCCTGGAATTCAAGGGCAAAAATAATAGTGCAAGGTGGGAAGAATTTGAAAGGCGTTGAGCAGAAAAAGGAACTCTATGCAAACAAGGGGAGCCACTAAAATCAAGTTGTGATCACACCAAGAATGTCTTCTAACAAGAAAACATATGGAGGAATCTGAAATGTGTATGGCAATAGAAAATATCACTGATAGCTCAACCTCTCGTCTTCATGAAGCTAACACACTTCCAAGAGAGGCTAGTACTGTATTATCTTCCTTTTTTAAGTTTCCATCCCAAATAATATCTTTGAACTACAATGGAATTTTGTCATGGGTCAGTACCAAGTGACACACTACCCAATACAGCCAGGTGGTGATTCCTAGAAGAACTAAAAACAATACACCCACAGTTCAGATTGAAAGTTAAAATTTCCTTCTCCTAAGAGATTTAAGCTCCACTAGCACGAGTCCCACTATTAAATTCTTCAAATTAATAAGGATATTATAATAACTTATCTTGACTAAACTGCTCTCCTTAAATTTTGTGCATAGTCGAGATAAAGCATTCAATTCAGGACAAAAACTTTAATCTATCCATCTCATTTTGTAAAACAGGCCTTCTATCCGACAAATATACTTTTATCCGAGAGTTGAAAAATTTTATATAGCACAACATAAAACAGAGAAAATGTGGCTTAGTAGTACTTAATTCTTGCCAAATCCGTGAATAGGAAAATAGTTTAACTATTAAATTGTAAAATGTCAGAAATTCTGAGATAGAAATATGGTGCGTCATGATTCCCTATAAAATAGGACAAAGGGGAGACTACAAATATTCTTAACGGGTATAGATATTAAGACCCTTAATACACTTCAAGCATTGTAAGAAATGAAGAAGAATACAATGAATTTTCAGCTACATGTTCAATTGCATGCCAGTTAATAATTTAGGTTGGATAAGAGGAGCGTCAGATGACTTGAATAACCTTTTTTCCCAAGTTAACATGAATACAATTAAAAAGCAATAAAGAATCATTAATCAGCCCAATAAAATAAATCTGAGAATACTATACAGAAGTTCCACCATAAGACTGCTGAACAAATACGAGTAGGATGGTCAAGAAGAATGCAGTAGGAAAAGATCAACTGACTTGATTTCTAACTGAAAACAAATAAGGTCTGAAACATTTACCTGCTGACAATCATTTCTTCTCCAACGCCAGTGGCCAAACATAGTGAACCAGCAACTCTGGTAGCCATTTTCTCTAGCGGAAGAGTCACTATAGGTAGACCAGCCCAAAGAACATCAGTCCCCGTTGTATGGGCATTGCACAAAGGCCTAATACAAAACAAAACAACATTCATAAGAAACAAAAACAAATTGCAAATGCCCCACTAAAGAAATTGGCAAACTCCCTCAAAACAATTTTTAACAAAGCTGTGACAAGATCACAATGTAAACATACGAATCCAGGAACAGGTCTGCTAAAGAACTGCGTCTAATGTGTGCCTGTTTAACGGCAACGTCAGTGAAGATAATTTTTTCTGGTTGCACACCCTGCGAAACAGCATCTAAAAAAAAGCAAAAAAAAATTGATTAGACAATTTCCAGCTGCAATGGCTCAAAAAGTTCAAAACATATGGAAAAGCTCTGCGGGTACAAGATGGAAGCCAGGTAATAGAATTTTATTCCCAAACAGATAACTCACATGCACGGAGTCTGGCCTCTCCAGCGGCAGGAAATCTTAGAAGCCATAGGGTGCTATTTGGTACCCGTTTTAAAATATTACACCTGCCAAACAAACCTTGCCAATAAATTCATATGCTTTTCCAACACCAAATTAGTCAAAAAAACCCATCCAAAACTTACCAGGTTGTAAAAATTTCCGGATCCATCTTGTACAGTTGATTAAAGCATGCAAAGATAAATTTGCCCTCTGGCAGTCCATAATCTGACCTCTTGGGCTGGCAATTTGGATCTAGTACATCAAGATTTTTCTGCAGATGGGAAACTTGTCAGAACAAGAGAAAGGAGAAAAAAACTATGATAAAAACTTCCAAACCAGTGGAAGGAGACTGTATCAGAAGAAAGGATCACATAGTACAGTAATTTACCTGCTTATAATCATTTACGAAATAACAATGAGGCAGATGTACAAGCTTCTCAGAATAAATATGTGAATAACACAATGGTGAAACAAACTGCAAAAAGGTGCAAGATAGTTAAACACAGGATTCCAGTATGAAAGCAAACCAGATAAAGGAATAAGAGCAATACCTCATCTGTGACCAAATATTGTATATAAGATGCTCCTGTAGTCCCCGGAAATCCCATATAAGAAACCTGAATGGGTGCCGGCTGCATTGCAAATATTTCATTTCTGGCACCCTGTAGCAATAAAATTAATTACAGAAGCAAAGCAAGCAATATTGCCAATCAGTGAAAAAGAGAGAATCAGGTGGTCATTAATGTAATAAGAGGAAATGCAACATAAATACACTGAAGAACAAGATTAAACTATCTTTAGCTACTTTAAAATGCCAATCGTTGCTGACCACAGGAGATAGATAAAAAGGTTAACAATACCCAAAGAAGTGGGACAAAAATGATGAAGACAATAGAATAATACCTTAGTGTATCCATTGAGGTTTATAAGAATTTGTATTCGGTCATCATTGATCATCTTTGCAATGGTATCAGAAGACAAGGAAGACACATCTTTAAAATGTTCTGCTTCAGACTGGATACGCAACCTCCACTCAGTTCCATCATTTGTGCTCAGAGCGTAGCAGAAAACCTAGAAACACTATCTTAATTCCCCTCCAAACAGATTGAAAAAACATTAGGAGAGAATCAATCAACTTCAAACCTCAACATTATCTCTGTTGTGCATGCCGAATACTGAACCCATAAGATGTGATAAGGGATGATTACCAAAGTCACTGCTTACATACCTAGAGAGGAAGAAGGAAAAATCACATATCCACTAGAAATGAGAAACAATGGCCTCAGCAGCAGTAGTTTTATGGTGGTAGCTAAGTAACTTTTCAGCACACCAAAAGTTACACTCCGCCCAATAATGTTAGGCCAAGTGTACTACGGGTTCCAGTATAATTACTTACTAATTCACTAATGCTGGGACCCACAGTACACTTGGCTTAACATTATTAGATGGAGTGTAACTTGCGATGTGCTGAAAAGTAACTCAGCTACCACCATAAAACTTCTCCAGCAGAACGCAATAAGCTCGTCATCCTAAAAACATACCCAATTCTCAAGCGGCCACTCCTACCCCCACTATTTATTGGCATTGGAGGAGGGTGATTGAAAGGAGGAAGAGAAAAACGAGCAGCAATCACAGAACAATGTGCTGCATATTTACGACTGTAAAATGGATAGACAGTTAGTACTATAGTATGTAACTGTAGCTGTTCTACTTCAGCACCTATCATGAAAACATAGTACATCACCTGATATCCAATGCAAGCATTGGATCAAGGGGATAGGCTATTGCATGAAATGGCTGCACACTTGGAATAACTGACATCTAAAATGATCAGGGAAAAAAATTAGAATTGAAGCCGTCAGGTGTTTTCAGAAACAACCCAGCACATCAAAAAGCTTGTAACAAACTTTAGTGCAGAAGAAAGGATGACAATACTTGGACAAACCTTGATCTGTCTTCGAAGTATGCTTTCAACTTCAACGAACATCTTGTCCCGACCATCCCAGTCGCACACACACTGAAAAAAAGGTATTCACCAACAATAAAGACTAAAATCCAGAGTTTTCAGAGAAGAAAATCAATGTCTGCATATGCCACTCAAAGATCATGCAGACATTAGTTCACCAGTGTACCAAGTTCATCAATTTCACCGGCATAAGAGATCTATTAATTTCTATGAGAATGCTTCAATAGCAACAGATGAAATCGTGTACCAAACACATTCCAAATATCAAATCGAAGGTTTACAATGTTATAGAATGAGTAACTAGTTAGAAGCAGCATGCAAAAACAAAAAACAAGCCATCTGGAGTTCCAACAAGTCTGCGCAATATCTTCAAACCTATCAGTACTTAGGACCCAGCCGACACAAAATTTCTCTCAAATTTTGTCGAAACCAGGAATTGATCTATGGGTAATTAAAGAAAAAGGGTTTATTTCAGTTTAAACCCCCAGGTAAGGGGTTTCTAGCACATTAGTACACATCGTTAAAAAAGAACCCTTCAGTCCCTTCCACTGTTAGCCAAGCATGACTGCCGTTTAATTGGCATTAAAATGTTTGTCACTATCCCTACTTTATTGTGTAAATTTACCAAATTTTCCATGCCTATTGTAAGGGTTAATTGCAATAATCTACTGAGTTAGCAGAAGTACCTATTCCCACTTCTTCAAATTAAGTAGTAATGGTCATTTGACCTCCGACAACTAGAGTTGACACATTTGCCTCTTTCTTTAAGACTGAATTTTTAAAAAGTTAAAAGCTAAAAGAAAACCCTTAAAAAATGAAATTCCTTATTATTGTTTTTTCTTTTCTCCTCATTGCTCTTTTTACTCTTCCCAACTGCTCCCACAAAAGAGGCGGGAGATGAGGGGGAGGAGGGGGGGGATCCTATCCACTAGAAGCCTGCCATCGGTGCCAATAGTACAACCATCATTGGTCGAAGTAGTCACTACCTCTACCAACATCCCTCCTTTCTTTCTCGTTGCCCAACTCGCCATAGCCATTCTCTATTATTCATATTCCTCTCCCCCTCTTTATACCCAAACATTTGTCACCGCCCCTTTAATATCCCCTGCTGCTCTCCGTCCCTCAATCCAATTGATGACTGGCTTTCTTTTTTTTTTTCATTTTAAATTTTCATGGCTTGTATTTTGGCTAATACAACAATATATTGAGCACAAATGATTCAATTAGACCGTTGGACGATAGTGTAAATGGACTGCAGATGCACAATTCTGAAGAAGACGGACTAAAATGAAGATCCTCCTTACTTAGGGGCAGTTGATTATGATTAACCCCATCCACAACCCATTATTTAGATGACATTTTTCATTTTCTCTTTTAAAAATGGGCGCATTTTTGTCCATCTAATTAATAATTCAAATGGAATCTAACATGGGGACTGTTAGGTTAAAATAGTGGACTAAAGTGCAAATACCCCTTAATCTAAGGGTACTAAAATGTAATGAAAACTATGAAAGAGGTAACAGCTTATAGCACCCAGTTTTTACTAGGAGTTGGGGAAGTGAGAATAGAAGATGAAGATACAAACGGGGCACTTCTTCCTTATACTCCTGTTCCTTATGGAACCAACTTGCAGACTGTAAAAGGAACAATACACAGTAATCCTTAAAAATTGGATTCCAACGTGACAAATGACATTTTCAATTCACAAGAAACAATCTCAATAAAATATATTACGATATGGATTGCACCAAAATAAAAACAGGTGAGAAAGGGAGATCCAACTCTAAAGTCTAAACCACAAAAGGCAAGCCAAAAGGGATCTTCTCAAAAGCAAACTTTTCCGGTAAACAAGAATGCCTATTCTAAGGCAAAGACAATTCAGTTATTTCAGCCAAAAAATATACCGACCTGAAAAGAAGGTGCTAGTTTCTATAAGATGGGTTCTCTCTCCAAGGCAGTATATTCAAACTACCTCTTCAAGATAGAAAAGAGAGACCTCACTTCTATTTATGGGTTGAATTTCTTACAAACTGTAATAATATATTTCTTATTAAACATGCATACCACTAATTCAAAAAATAAATTAAAAATCCAGTTTTATAAACACAAATTGTAAAGAAAAAATTGACCACAGAAATATTCAATATGATTCCGGTAGAATCCAGGAAGAAGACAAATATGAAACAGACTCTACACCAGTCGTCAGAATCTTTACCTGCAACGTGTGAAGAAGATTACAGGTTGCCTCTGGGAAATCAGGACGCAGGATCAATGCTTGCTTGTAACTCTTGATGGCTAATTCCACAAGACCACTACACCATGTTTCCACAAAGATGTCAAATAGTATAACAAGGACCCATTATACCTTGTCCGACACAAAGGTCCTCACTCTCCTAAGCAACAAGAAACATACCTATCCTTATATGCTGAAGCCAAATTTGCATGAGCCTCAGCCATTGACGGTCGAATGGTAATAGCTTGCGAATAGTCCTGAATAGCATCATTAACTCTTCCAACTTCTTTATAGGTGTTGCCCCGATTGACCATTCCATCAGCTGCCATAGGATCAATCCTAAGGACTTCAGTATAGCAAGATATTGCATCTGCATAATTGCCCTGCAATTGGGAGAGAAGTATATAATTGAAATTTTGCAACAACTACAGAGACTTCAGAACTTAGCATTTGTATGAAGGTCCACCTGCTGTTTGTATATTATTGCTAAATTGTTAAAAGGAGCAGAAAGACCACTGGTCACAGCTAATGTCGCCTTATAACATTGTGCAGCAACGTTGGTCATGTTCCTACATAATTGTGCGAACAAAATGAATAATAATAATAACAACAACAACAACAAAATAGTACTACCAAGTCATTTTGTCAGTTGAGATAAGATCTGCAGAATTGACACCCAAAAATTTTCAAAAAGAATTATCTACGAAAGTTTACCATTCCATGTAGATATTCCCGAGATTGGTAAGTGCTTGAGGATGGTTCGGTTGGAGGCTAAGGCATTGCTTTAGATAAAAAGATGGAAGTCAGGATCAGATATGACTACTGGGAGAACATGAATTTAAAAAAATTTTGATGAACCAAAAAAAAAGACCAACCCGGTAGCAATGGATGGCTTCTTCAACTCTGCCTGCATCTTTTAGAGCATTCCCCTAGAGACAAATAAAACAAAAAAAACCAGAGTTTCATTGGATGGAACCTTTGAATTACGCTTTCCAGCATATTATTCCATCAAACCAATCCGCAAAATTTTAACATAAAACCAACCAAGTTATTATAAGCCTCCAGGAATCCAGTGTCACAATTAATAGCTCTATTATAATGGAGTATTGCCATTTCCAGATTGCCTTGTTCATAGTACACACTAGCTAAGTTTCCTGCAGAAAAAAAAAAAAATATATATATATATATATATATATATATATATATATATATAGTCTGTCAAAGTCCTGATAGAAGTAAAAAATCATGGCGGTAATGCAATATACCAAGCTAAAAGGAGATTCAGAAACACCATTTACTGCAGACATATCATCTAATTTTAGAGAGAAATCAAGACAAGCCAAGTTAGAAACTAATAAATCACTGCACTCCTTGTTGCCGTATGGGGCAACCTCAAGATGTAGCATTTGGTATTGTCAGTAAATATTGCTGCTGATTCTTACTTAGGTCACCAAGGAAAAATTGTTTTCAAGATCACAATCTTAAAGCAGAACAAACAACCAGAAAAAGCACTAACCAAAAGCCATGGCATAGTCTGGCCGCACTTGAAGAGCTCGTTGATAACATAGAATAGACTCTTGAGGCATACCCAAAGCCTGGAAAATGAAAGAAGATCTCGTATTTCTCCAGATTCTGGTCCTGGCATTTCCAGCTACCAGACCTTACTAGCACAATGCACAAGGGCTTACCTTATAACAGTTTCCCATATTCAAGTAGGCATCTGGAAAATTTGGCTTCAGCTTGACAGCTTCCTGTAAGAAGGAAAAACAGCAAGAGTTAGATCAAAGGAAACAAAATGATCAAACAGCCATGTCACATTATGTTACTGAATAAATTAACAAAGAATGAATATTATATACCTTGTAATATTGCAGAGCCCTGCTAAGATCACTGGCTTCCATAAAAATACCAGCAAGATTAGACCATGCAATTGCAAAAGTAGGTTGGATACGGAGGGCCTCAACATAGCACTTGTATGCCTTCATCAGAAAAGCACAGAAACTCAAACCAACGTACACAAAACTGTACTAATTACAAAACTTCTTCAAAGAAGACCAGAGACAATGGAATAACAAAGATCAGAGAAACCTAAGACTACACAGGTAACTGCGAAAAACTTACCAAGAATGGAGGAGGACAGCTTACATTCAACTAAATTTGTTGCAGAACATAAAAAGTTCCTTTTTTTCTTTTTTTGTTTTGGTGGGGTGAGGGGTAATACGAACCTAATTAAAGATCAAAAACCTCGAAGGAAAGCAAGTCACATAGCAAACTCACAGACAATAAGAATTTATTCCCAAATGTTCAGCATCAGCTGCCAATATGACAAGACATAACTTGTGTCTACCCCCCACCCCTAAAAAGACTTCTACCAAGAGAAGATGAAAATCAAATGAGAAAAAATAAAGGTAACTAAAATCATCTAGCTACCTCTTGTACTAAACCCTGTGCTTTCATTAGATTCCCAAGGTTGCTATGGGCATCAACCTGCAAAATATGAAAACATCCAGCAGAATATATTGAAAAAGCCCACCCCTTAAGGCAGCAAAAACAATAACCTTGGTGCAGAAATGATTTACCAAACGATGATTTAATGCAAGGGCCTGGCGACAACATTGGGTTGCCTCATTAAGCCTTCCTTTCCTCATGTATGCACTAGCTAGATTTGACCATGCATCAGCAAAATTGGGACGCAGCTGCAACATAGTTAAAAGAACATTAAAATATTTGCTGAACATAATAGTCACAACTCTCATGAGAGATGACACCGAGCTTCAACTTGTAGTGCAAGAAGCCAGATATGTGATAGGCAAATTTGAAGCAAGTACTGATCAATCGGGATTTATGTGAACACAGGTTTATTGAAAAGGAAACTATCACTTTTTATACATGAATGTAGCATATATACTTTGCAATAACTTTATTACACACTAAATATGCTACACCTAACAAAAAATATTCTTAGAACACACTTTTGAACAATAAGAACCAATATCCTGTGATTCCAAATGGAGAACAATGGACATTGCTGCAAGAGTAAATTGAATTTATTAGTTAATCCTCAAGTTCGAAGATGTTATAAAAAGCATTCCAAGACAACTTAAGAAATATTTTGAAAGACTATTAGATCAGAACTCTCTCAAGACTAAATTACAGTGATGGATAAAAACCTTCTTTGAGTTACCAAGAATTGAATTATGTTTTCATTCTCAACCCTTTGCATCAATAATACACATAAATAACAGCCACCACAACTCTTGCTGTTCTTCTACCAGTACATGCTAGCATTACTAGAGACAGTATTTCAGAAGCAGACAAACCTCAATCGCAATTAAATAGTATCGGACTGCAACATCAATATTGCCTTTCTCCTGTGTGCAGGGAAAAAACATGTTAACATTCTCACCCTTAAAACTATCAAAAAGTATAAACAAAGGACATCTGGAAGATTGATTTACCTTCCAAGCATTAGCCATATTTCCGTAGCACTCAGCAAAGCCAGGATTTATTTGGATAGCTTCTTCATTTTTTCTAATGCATGCATCAAAATCATGTAACTGGAAACAAAACCCAAGGTAATGAATAAATCAATCCAGAGGTTGTGCGTGCATATCGTACAAAGTACAGAACAGTAAGGACATGATAAATTTGCAAGTGTAAAACAAAAAACCTGGTAATAAATTGCACCCAAGAGGAGAAGATTATCAGTACGGCAGGGATTTCTGTCGTAAACAGCCATACTATGATCTAGCGCCAGCTTATAGTTCCCAGCTTTGTAATTCTGATGAGCAAGGTTCAAGAGCATATCTTCATCTACTGCAGCAGGCAAAATTCAAGAATCTCAGGAAAAGCTTAAAATAACAGAAATTTCATTTTCCACACATAGATATCCACTTTAATCAAACAGTTCAAATCGTGGATTCATTAACAACACAGGAAAAGTTATCGCACAATGCAAATAGGCAAACATTTAACAGAACAAAGGTATGTCAATCGAAGTCTTCAATCACTTGATTGTTTATTTGATGTATCACCATTCTTTGAAGAATACCAATATAAAGCAATTTTGTTGTTCTTCTTTCTGTTAAATAAATATGACTTGATTGATCACCACTATGTAAATACAAACGCCTCCGGTAAATAAAAAATTATCCACCATCCCGAGAAGAGTTTTGATTAATTTACATTGGTGAAGCTACTAAAAATTTCTCTCCTCCACCCTCCAATTGAGAGAGTAAACCATGTCCATTTTGCTCGATCAACATATCACAAAAATTATTGAAAAATCAGATGTGTTTAATTCACAAAGCTCAAAATTTATGAAAAAATTGAACCATCAACTATTGACTGCTCACAGCAAATTCATGAATGATTTGAATCTCCAAAATAGCCTTTCTTTTCCTATGGCATGAAAAAAATGTACCAATAGATACATCAGTATCCTTCGAAATTACATTTATAACAACAATTACTAGCATATGTAAACCCCAGAGTAGAAATTGTTACACAGATATTTGCCGTCTGGTTTATTACACATAAGTAATTCCCAGAAAAAATGCATAAGTGAAGTGAAAATCAAGTTCTGTTTAATAGCGCACAACCAGTGGCCCAAAAGAGAACAGCAATAAGATAAACAATACAATGAAAGAAAAGCCGGTACATAGACACAAACATAATATATATTAATATCCACATACAACTGTAAAAAATGAAGGAAAGAGACATGGTTTACTATCTGAATTGTTGTTGAAGAAAGAGAAATTCGTAGCAGTATAATTATGTGTGGGGGAGAGCAAAGGACATAGTTTGCTCTCTTAAAAAGAGGATGGAGAACGGGGCAAACTCTTGTACGAAGTTAATCAACACACTCAAATTGATACATAAAAAAAGTAACTTACTATTCAACACTGAAACTTTAAAATGCATGATATTAGCTAAAGAACTTCCCGAAGTTTAAAGATCTCATAACCATTAAGTACGGTTCTTTTACCAAACATCCTGTAACATATTATACACTAAACCTGAAATAAAAAACTCATTTCCAACTTAACAAATTAAACTGATTGAAGGTCTCTAATTAATATGATAGTGCAAGAACTAAATTTAGATTCTGGATTAACATCTCTACCAGAATTTAAAGTTGTTTGCTTGAACAGAAGGCGCTGAAAAGGATGAAAGCCTGGGTCATGAACGTGTCCCTAAGAAGTCAATTTCTTCTCCCTTTTCACTTCCAATTTGTTCTACTTAGGTGGAGCGACCCGAACACTCAATAGAATATAAAAGAGGACCACAGGCCCATGTAGACACCTCCTCAGCCCAAGGTCAATCTCTTATCTTTCAACTCGAATCATGGTGGTCTTCAATAACCGTACCTACTCTTTTGCAATACTAGTACTCACGGATCAAGTCCCTCAGGAAATTGAATTACCTTATACACTCCATAACAAAGCCAAAACCTAATATACTGTAGTGACCCATGAACAAAAAAAAACCTGTGAATAAGCTGTACGACTAATTTAATACAGCTAAAAGTAGCCTAAAAAACAAACAAGAAGTTGGGATGCTATATTTCTTGTTACTGTGCTGTATTCCAACAGAAAAGAACTTATACCCAAGTCTGCCGTTTTCCAGAAGCACTACGAAGCTCAACAACATAAAGCCAGAAGAACGAAGTACAGGCTGTCCAAATTCACTGGCAAGCTAAAAGAATCACGTCACTCAAATCGTAACCCTCCCTTGTTCACCTTAGAATGCTTTGCCACAATCCATCGCTCCCCAACCAAACCAAAAACTTGGAGAAAATTGAAGAGGAATGGAGAATGTAGAAAGCACCAACAATTAGAACTTGACCAGCATATGAAATGGGATCTGACTAACCAAAACAAGTGTGTCCAACTACAAGTTTTTCCTACTGCTATAATAAATTTTCAGATTGCTCTCCTGTTTAGAGTTTCACAATATGTTTAGAGTTTCACAATATATCTCAAAGTAGACAGAAAAATAGGAAGACGCAAGTGTCAGTAACAAAAAACCAGATGACAGTTTATTGAATCGCTAAAAAGGATCTTAGACTGCTCCAACAGAAAATGCTTTAATGGTCACTGAAACTAGTCTTAAAGACTAGATTCATTACAGCTAGAAGTACTGCAACATGTTAATCAAGACAGCATAGTGCTATACAAACCCAAGGCGTGTGAAATTCTCAATTACAATTCATTGATAAAATAAAATTTCATCAATTTATCAAGAAACTACAGACCCTAATTTCCCCAGTACTAATCCGGCCCAAACCCAGAACCCCAAAAATTATCCATGATATTACCAACCACACTCAATCCGTCCAATCACCCTCAAAGCCAAAAACTTTCGAAAAAATTCGAACAAAAAAATGAGAACCGGAATTCGTTAATCGCACACCGTCTCCCAAACAGTATCAAAATCTCATCTTTTCTCCAACTTACTAAAACCGAGGAGAAAAAGCCCTAGCACCGTACTACTCATATCCTCCACAAAATGACACTACAAATAATCAAAGCAAAATTCCAA
The DNA here is from genome assembly GCA_030512225.1 of Rauvolfia tetraphylla. Lineage (NCBI taxonomy): Eukaryota > Viridiplantae > Streptophyta > Magnoliopsida > Gentianales > Apocynaceae > Rauvolfia > Rauvolfia tetraphylla. The sequence continues at coordinate 4,263,081 of JAJQKT010000053.1, forward strand.
AAAACAAAGAATATCACAATGACGGCACGACAGCCGTGAAAACAAAGCTTTTATCGATTTAAAACCCAAAAAATAACAAAACACCAATTGCAACTATTTTTCACCAAATATTATTAAAAAAAAAGAAGACCTTCACGGGACAACAACTCCTGCTTAATAGTAGAAGAGGAGGCCGAGGTTCCGGAATCATTGTGCAAGGCGAAAGACAGATCGGTCCTCTGATCGGCGAATCCATTGTAGGGCACAATTCCAGCAACCTGCTGCAACAGTTGCTTATGCTGGTGCTGTTGTTGCTGCACATGTTGCTGTTGCTGTTGTGCTTGCTGCTGCTGGTACTGCCTCGGATCGCTCTGCAGCGAAAGCATGATGATGATGATGATGATGGAGGCGAAGCCTCTTCAAACCCAAAACACGATCAAATCGAACGGGAAATCACGACTGATTCCAGAAGAAGAATCAAATTTCTCCCCGAATTTTTGACAAGAAATGGGAGAGAACAATAGTTGTATTCGTTGTACATTAACAGCAGGACTCTTCCCAGCTGGAAGGGGAAAAGAAAATAAAAAGAAAAGGGACAGAGGAGAGAGAGAGATATGCGTAAAGAGAGAAATAAATAAAGAAGAATCCCCTTTTTCTTCCCCTGGATGTCTCCCTTGGGTTACTGTAACAGCGACTTCTCGATTATGTTATTCCCCCTCCCCCAGGCTCAGGAAAAGACATAAATGTCCTCCGTCGGCAAGTGTGTTGAGCTACTTGAATTTTGAGATAATAGAGTCCAAATACGATTCTAACCATTAGATCAAGAATTAAAGTCATTTTGAAATTCAAAGTATAATCAAAACTCAATTACTATATGAAATAAAATTCATCCGTTTCAAATAAAATATTTATATAAAATAAAATACAATATACATTACTTAATTAGTTCGTTATTAGTTTCAAATTAAAAATCGTACAAAATATAATGTCATATACATTATTTAATTAGTTCATTATTAACACGCACATAGATATATAAGTTAGGGGTGCTTACAATTCGGATCAAACCGAAAATCCGAACCGAACTGAATCGATTTTTTCGGTTTGGTTCGATTTTTATAGTTTTTTGGTTCGGTTCGGTTTTTAAATTTTAAAAAAAATCGGTTCGGTTTTCAGTTTTCGGTGACCAAACCGAAAACCGAACCGAAAAACTGAAATTTTAAAAAAAAACAAAGAACGCATTATGGTAATGCGTTCTTTGTATTTTTTTTCAAAATTTCGGTTTTTCGGTTCAGTTTTCGGTTTTACCCTAAACCGAACCGAAAAACCGAATAGTAAAACCGAAAAAATTACGGTTTGGTTTGGTTTTCAAAAAAATAAAAAAAAACCGAACCGAAAACCGAATAGTAAAATCAAAAACCGAACCGTAATCCGTTTGAACACCCCTAATATAAGTTTATTAAATATCAATACAAAAAATTTCAAGCTAAATATTTAAATATTTAGATTTGATTCAACTAAAAATTTATTACTGATTATTTACATCAATTTCATAAGAGTATGAATATTTCAATAAGCTCTCAATTTAACAAGTGATTTTATTATGGTCGATTTTTAATTTGTGTTTATCACATAAGATTTAGCAATAAAGACAACCCATGTGAATTTAAAAATAACTATACATAAAGTAATGAGTTGCGATTTTTATTTTTATTAGTGGTTATAGCACTTATATTATAAATATAAGTTATAAAGTTATTAGAATAAAATTATTTATTAATTTACGTGTAGATAAAAATTTTATATAAAGGATAACAACGAAAAGATAGTGTAATTATATTGTAACAAATAAAAAATTAAATTTTCTTTCTTTATATTTAAAATTTATTATTTCAAAATTATCATTACATGCTTATTTTTACTATAAGTGATACTTATTCAATATAGTATTACGAAAGTACCTTTTTCCCCTTTCTTTTGAGAGTATCGCGAGGAAACTTTTCTTCTAACCTCTTTTATATATATTCCTCTCTCTTTTATGTGGCATTGCTTTATCTATGAATTTACTCTAAAGTTTAACTTACAAATTAATTTATTATATTTAATCTCATATATATATATATATATATATATATATATATATATATATATATATGTTATCAATAGTATATACTTCAAAGTTGATTGAACAAAACTAGAAAAAACTTATTATTAATTTATGATATTATTTTTACAATATATTAATATTTAAATGACAAAATAAAATATTATTTAATTTAAAAATGATCAAATAATGTGTTTCATTTTAAATAAATTACTAAATAAATTTATATAATTTTTATAACAATTCATTGATCTATAGATTTCAAATGACTACTGTGAAAAAAACTATGTAATTAAGATTTAAACTCAAATATCAATTAAAATATACAAATAAATTAAAAAATGTAATTAAGTGAACTTGATATAAAAACGTCTCCCTACACACACACACACACCCCTTTTCTTTTCTTTTTTTTTTTTTTGTTTTGACCTCAAGTGAAAGTCGACGCCTTTAATCCAAATTCCCAAGGGTAGAGAAGGAAAGTAGAGTCCGCGAAAGAAGAATGTGGAGTGCCCTTTAGCTATTTTCGAGCTCCATTTTCGCTTTTATCGCGCTTGAGACGCAGCAGGATACAAAGAATGCGGTCTAGTCAAAAAGACATTAGTAGCCTAACCTTATTGGGTTATCAAGTCCTTTCCTGCACCTAACTATGTCGTGTAGTATTAGGGTAAAGTAGTAAACTCAAGTATTAATAGAAATAGTTCTTTCTTTTTTTTCTTTTTTTTTTTTTGTTGGTGAAAGCAAATAGGAATAATTCTTGGCTTGGCAATTGCGTCAATAGTCTCCCTGTTAGATTCTCATTGGAAGAAAATTCTTTCATGATAATGTATCATCTTTTTTCAACTTTTTGAGAAAGAAATTCAGGTGTATTTGGATTGAATTTTATTATAAAATTTAATATAAAATTTTTATATTGAATTTTATTTTTTTATAAAATTTTTTTTTAAAATTCAAAATAAAATGCTATCTAATTTTACTCTTAATGTATTATTAATTTCACAAAGTTAAAAAAATAATAATAATGAGATCTCATATTATATTGTTATTTTTATAATAATAAAAAATAAATTATTTATAAAATTTTAGATAATTTTTAAAGGATGGATTTAGATTTAAATTTTAAATTTTAAATTAATCATAACTATGATAGGTTATCTGTATATTTTCAAATATTATCTTCTCTTTTAAAGTATCTTTTTATACTTTTTTCTAACAAAAGAAAAAGATATAGCTATTATTTCAAACTTATCCGGTTGGTATATTTGGATTATTTTTCTTTTGAAAATTCTTATTTTTGAAATAAAAAACGTAAAATGGTTTATTTTGAAGAGTGATAAATCTTAAAGTGAAAAAGGTGGGAAAAAGCATATATCATTTGGGGTTCCCAATTCTAGTCCAAAGACGGAGAATTATCAAAGTAGGGCTAACAACCAATAGAAGTGAAACACAACGACATTGGCTTCTGGAAGGAAGTTTAACAAATCAAGGCGGAATTGTTCTGGCGGTGCAGTGCAGAAACACAGGATGTCACGCAGGAGATTGCGTCCTTGGTCTTAAACGTCTTAAATGTGGGAAAGAAACGCCTAGAGGAGGTTTTGACAAGTGTTCGGTGACAGTAAAACTGATGGGACGGGTTAACGCCGTGGTTGGTTGGTACAGAAACGTTGAATGTGGGATGAGAGAGAGAGAGAGAATAAAGGAAAGGAATTTTCTTTTATTTCTTTTCTCTTCTTCTTGGGTGCGGTTTTGACTAGAACTCCAAGGAATCATAATCTGGATTTGCATAGATTTTTCCCATGGAATTAAGATAAGATAACGTGTGCTTTTAAATCAAAACTTATGCTAAAAATTGTTCTATGTGTATATATTTACCGCATCAAAGTTAATTATAAGATGAGATTGAATAATATTTTATTTTAAAATTTTTTATCTTAAATTTCGAGATAAAATTTTGGGTGAGAAATTTATATTGAGTTTAACGGAACCCAATTTAAATACACCTATAAATTTAAATAATATTCTATTTTAGAAGTCAATGAAAAATTTAAGGTGTGATTGGATAGAATTTAGTTTTTAGATTTTTGTCTTGAGTTTTGTAAAAGGTAAATTATTTGTGAGATGATATGTGAGTTGCACGCTTGAAATTTTGGGACCAAATCCTGTCTAATCTAAGCCTTATTTTTAAAAATTATATTTTTATAAATAATTTAAAAAGAAATTATTCCAACTTTCTTTATTGTCAATTCTTCTATTCTTAATTGCTATGACACATAAACTACTCGAAAAGAAACTACGGGAGTAGAAAGAGTAGCCAATGATTGAAAATATTCCTTCGATCTAGGATCCGGAAAAGGAGGAAAATCCGGATCAACCCAGCATTTATCTTACTTACTTTTAGGTTAATTTACTTCGACAAAAGGAAAGAACATTATTCAAATCTTATTTATTTTTATTTTATTGTTTAAGTCTGACAAGAATAATATTCTATAATTAGTAATTTATTTATTTTCAAACCAACACATTACTATCTATTGTTTGATTGACTAATCCTTTATGTTGAAATGGTTGGAGGATCAAATGGCTTGACAATTCTTCATGAGGGGATGAATCCAGAGATTTTTGAATTAGAGTCCTGGATTTTTACAAGCCCCACTATTATCTGCTACATTTAAATGGGTCTAAGGTTGAATCATATCATTTTGTAATTTCTTCTTTTAATGCAAAGGAAAAAGAGAAAAAGAAATGTTATTTGTCTAAAAATAAAAAGAAAAAAATAAATTTTTTCTCACAAACTAATTTCTCTTAGTTTTACCTTTTATCCATTTCTTGGGCCACTATTGGCCAAACCACCTGGGCACTAGACCAAATGTGAGTTGGATCACTAAGTCATGCTTAATAATTAGAAAAGCAAGCATCGTGCAAATACATACTGCCCAGCCAAAGAAAGATGATGAAGAGTTGGTCGAATTGGGCACTAAATACTTTTCAAAAGATCTCCTCCAAACTACTAGTATGGCTGTCGAAACTGTGAGCATCAACATCCAAGTATCATTAAATGCTTGTACGTAGAGTATATTATAGAAAAAAGAACATGAACGAATGATAAATAAAGGAATTTTGGATTGGGTTTTGAATCCAAGTTGGGATTCAGTATGGATAAAACAACTTCCTATGTTATATTGTTTCATTTTCGATAACGAATTGATTTGATAGCTCATATATTGTTATTCATGATATTGATCCAATTCAAACCGGTGAGATTGAGAGGAAATTCATTCATTGAATTTACAGGTGAAAGGTTTATCATCTCTATCAGATTAAATCCTAAGTTATTGTGAAGTAAAAAAAAATTAGATTTTGGAAGTAAATATTCTTGCATTTATTGCTACTACACACGAAACACTTCCATTTCGGCTGTAGTTAAAACCAACATGCTATTAAGAAAAGGGCAGAACAACTCCAGAAAAAGAATTTAGTAAAATTTTTCTTAAATTTAATCATTCATGTATAGGTTATATGTAACATATAGATTTTATCTGGAAAACCAATTTAATTTAAATTTTATTCCTCTTTTTTTTTTCTTAATATATCCTATACTATCACTATCCAAAGCCAAAAGTAAAATTTTTTACTTTGGTCCGGAATGGATCTATGTATTAATTAGAATAAATCCATTTTGGTTACTGAAATTAAAGGAATCAACTATTATGAATTGTTTTATTTGTCCAAAAAAATAAGGGCGAGCTTTGATTGAATTTTAAAGTAAAAAAAACTTTAATTTTTCACTTTAGACTCTACTTATATCCTCACAAACAATTTGCTTTTACAATTTTAAATATAACCCAATTAAAGAATTTTCAATCTAAATATGACTTCATGGGGAATGATGGGCGAAGGTATATAATCTGAAACAGAGATCTGTCTAACCCATCTAGTAAGATTATTGACTGTTCTATCATAATTTTCTAGGGAAATAATCCCCTCTCCAATTAAGATTTCAACACAGAAATTCTATACCTTCTTCAATCAAGTTTTTTTCCAGACCAATCTTTATCCACGGAATGATCTCTTAAACTGCATATCACATTCAAAGCATCACCTTCCACAATCACTCTTTTTAAGTTCCTTAAGATTATGCAATCTTGCAGCTTAACAGAGCTCCAAGTGCTTCTGCTTCAAACCCACTTCTTGCAAGATTTTCCTCTGCCAAGCTCCCAAAACCTCGCTGCAATGATTTCTGATAATGCAGCCACTGAAACTCCCCTTGTTGGATCAGAATTAGCATCAAAGTTGACTTTGTACCAATCATTTGGTGGTTGCTTCCATTCTTCTTGTTGTTGCAGGTGCTTTCTCTTCACTTTCCTTCGAACTAAGCTTGACTGGACTTTGGAACTTATGAACTAAAAGGAAATGCTACTGATTGGGCTTTTAAATCCTTTATTTGGTAACTCATTCCTCGTCTCATGAATCTGCAAAATTATTGTGGCTCTTTTTCAGCATTTTTCATTAATTAATTGAATAGTATAATTAACTATAATGATATATATTAGTATTTATATATATTCTATACAATAATAATAATATTATTTTTTATACATAATAATAATATAATTAATTAATTTTTTTCTTTTACTTTTAATTAACAAACATTTAAAATTCAAATACAAATTTAAAAAATTTGTAACATCAATTATTTTTAAAAAATTAAACAAAATTTTATAAAATAAAAATAAAAATATAAAATAAAATAATATAAAAAAATTACTCTAAGGCCGATCTAAACCTGAGTGGGCTAGCTCAATTCCATTTTTACGAGCTCAAACAAAATTAGATCAAACTCGAATTTGACAAAATCCAATTTATTAAGCCACAATCCTACACAAATAACTTTGAATAAAAATAAAAGGATTATAACAGCATGGAACATCATAATTACAAATATGTCCTTTATTTCTCCACAAGTACTCCTGCAAATTAATTAGAAATCCATAACAAACAACACTCTCTTGGGTTGTGATGAAATACAAATTTAGAACTCTGGAAACAGCAATGGCAACGATTCACATTCTGTAAAAATGTGCATCAAAGATCATGCTGATCTTATTTATATCCTCTATAACTATTAAGAGGAATAGTATTATCAGATTGCAGCAGCTAAAGCTCTAAGGCTTGGTTTGTTGTGGCTCTGCATCAACAGCCTCACCAGCATAAGAACAGCATCTGCATCCTCTTCCATAGTGACTTTTGCCACAGCATCCATGCCTACAGTATCCTCCATAGCCACCGCGTCCACCATAGCCTCCGCGTCCTCCATAGCCTCCGCGTCCTCCATACCCTCCTCCAGGGTATCCGCCGTAACCACCTCCTGGGTACTTGGCATCTTCTACCACCTTATCGTTCTCAAGTCCCTTTGCTGCAGAAAATATGACAATGCATACAACACATTGGTTAAAATATCTAGGAAAATGCTACAAGAATTGAAATGTTCTAAATTTGTTCATAGTTCTAGAACACAAATCATTCCATGTAGAATTTACACTGCTTTTATGTAAGAATTTTCCACAATGACCGAATATATAATTATATGATCTCAGTGGTTTACAAGAACAAGGAAAACCAATAGGTGCTTAAATTGCAAACATAGAAATCTTACAAGTTTCAATAGAAGTTGAAGTTTCAGCCAAGTCCCTAGCAGCTACCTCTGAGGCAATTATCAAAACAACAGCCAAAGAAAGGCATAAGGAAAGAATTGCTTTGGAACCCATGTTTTCTCAATCAATGCTATGTAATAGAAAGCAGAAGTTTAGAAGGATGAGGAAACAGGCGTATTCTTGTTTCTATTTATAGATAAGAAATTTAAGGTGTATTTGTATTGTGTTTGTTTGAGAGAATTTTTGTTTTGAATTTTATAGTGAATTTTGTTGTGAGAGAAAAAAGTAAGATTTAATTGTATATTTAATTGGATTAAATATTATCTAAATAAACATTTAGGGCTAAAAGTAATTATCATGCATACTCAGAGAAAACATCAAGTAAGGGAGGGGTGAATTTAGGATAAAATTGAATAAAATTTAATTTTTAATTTTTATTTTATATTTTGTAAAAATAATTTTTTAAAAAATATTTAAAAATTTTATATTTTTAAACTAAATGCTTACAACCTATTTAGATTAAATTTTTAATTAAAAATTTTTATTTTTCTTTACTTATTTAGTTTTAGATTTAATTTTTTATAAATAATTTATTTTTATAATTATTAATTAATTTAACTAAAAAATAAGAATTTTTTAGATGAATCCGGTCCACGGTCTTAACTGGACCGAATTTACCATAAAAACCACGTGTCAAAGATAACTTAGTAATTGACACTTCCTTTTACCATCTCAAATTCCATATGTATCTCTCTCTCTTCCTTCCCTCGTTTTTCACAGGTAAATCAAACAGGAGAAGGGATCCAAGGAAACAAAATTCTGACTTCCCAACCACGAGCCAAGATCAAGAGGAAAGTAAGAAAGGGCTTTTCTCCTTCAATTTCTTTTTGTTCTTCTTCTTTCTGTGCTACCAATACTTACACTCTTCAGAACTAGAGTTCCACGATAGAGATGTGGGAACATTGCAATAGGCAGTGTGCAGATGATGGCTGGATAGGGGAGCATGTTTCACTTAGATGGAGAGAAGAGATGAATGGTAAAATTGAGTTGTGGATACAGGAAGCAATTGTAGTGGCTGCGGTGGTTGAATGAGATAAGGAAGAAGATGGTAGATATCATGGTGAATCTAGCTGTTTGTTTTAATCTAAGTGAGATGGTGCCAGTGAGTAGAAACGGCAATTGAGAGGAAGAGAAGAAAATGCAGAAGGCATAATGCGTTGGACAACAACACTAGGGTAGTTGAGAAGACTTTGATTCTGTGGCCAACTCTTTCTTTTCTTTATTTATTTTTTTCATATCAAATAAGAATAAAAGAGGGATACAAGTTTCCCAATAACTTTTGATAAAAAAAATAATAAAAAGACACATGATTTCTTATGGTAAATTTAGTCCACAGGTAGGTGGATCGTAAACCAATCTCTTCTAAGAATTTCTTAAAAAAATCAATCCAATTTTAGCATAGTTTGCCGTTGAAGACATTGATTGGTGAAATAACTTGTAGAAACTCGAAAGCCCATGCTATCATAAATTGCTTCCATTTATAAATGATTTCAGAGACATTTGTCAAATCTCAGACGTGTAAGATTTTAAAAAATTTTCATTTTCGTTGAGCATGAAGTTTTTTTTTTTGTGAGTAAATATGATATTGTTATTTGTTACAAAAGGAAAAAAGGGAAAGAATGAGTATTGGAGACGATAAACATTGAGTAAATTTAGACGGTCAAATCACAGTTATTGTGACAAGTTGCAGTGCATTTTGTCTCGATGGAAAAGAGGAGCAGTTGAACTGTTGAATGATGAGAGCTATACTGGATTGTCAGACTCAACAGCGGTAGCAGCAGTGGCAGAGCCCTACTGGCATTAAAGCATTGGCAGAGCCATACTGGCATTGGCAGAGCATTCAATAATTTCATGGCGGAGGGAATCCACCTCCCATTGTTATTAATATGGATGTCAGAGTGCGTAATATAATATATATATATATATATTATTTATTATTTAATTTTTATTTTTTAAAATAATTAAAATATTAAAATTTAAATTTATTAAAAATTATTTATTATTTATATATTAAATAATTATTTTTTATATATACATATAAATATTTTAAAAATTATTTTTAAAATAATTAAATTTTAAAAAATAATATTTTTACTACACTTGCAACTGCTGCGCAACACGCGCCCCATTTTTTAAAACAATTTCGTTGGCGCATGAAATTGGTTTACTTGTATAATTTTTTATTTCAAAAAGGGAATTGGCGCACGTTGCAGTCGATATGCGCCAATTGGCTGCAACATGCGCCAATTTCTGGCTCATGTTGGCGCCAACATGTGCCGAACATGAGCCAGAAATTGGCAGATGTTGGCTGCAGCGCATGTTGCAACCAGCTTCTGGCGCATGTTGCTATGTTGTATAGTAGTTGCATCTGTTTTTGGTGCAAGTGCACAAGTGCACTAAAAATGTTATTTTTCTCAAAATTTGATCATTTTAAAATTATTTTTTAAAAGGTTTATTTACACAAATACATTAAATTAGATATAATTTGATAAATTAATCTTGTAAAGCGTACACATGAGTGATTTTTGATAGATTTAAATTTTAGTATCTCGAATGTTTTAAAAAAATTTTAAAAATCTAAACATTGAATAATAAATAATGAAAATATTTTATACTATATATAGTCTAAAATAACTGTATATCGAAATGGTGTTTGAAACTATGTGAATGTATATGGATTGAGTTTCATTAAGAATTAATGTAAAATTTTTATTTTAAAATTTTATTTTCTTTTGCATAGAAAAATTATTTTTATGAAATTTAAAATAAAAAATCCCAAATTTAAATTATATGTTATGAAATTAATATTGTGAATGTCCATTATCTGATATCAAAGAGGTAATCCAATATCAGAGTTATAGAGATACTCCAACTATCTTGAAGATAGATGATAGAGTTCTATCACATCTTTAATTAGTGATACAATTTGTCTTCTGATTATTCTCTAACTTTTTTTATTGATATGTACCCATGAACCCTATAAATAGGATTTTAGACTGATGTATTATACACACTCATTTATTGATTGATTTACTCTCATAGAATCAATAAAGCTCTTTTGTTCTTTCTCTCTATTTCCTTTCTTGTTTCTCTCTATATTCTTTATTATAGTTTTCTTATTAAATTCTCTATATTACTATTACGATTTCGTTGTGCCGATGACGATTGCACGCCACCAAATTTATAACATTCTACCTAAATTGACACTATATATTAGATAAGCAAGCCTTCATTTTCTTTTAAATTTCGATTATTTTTTTCTCTAGGCTGTAGCACTTTATGAAAAACGAGAGGAGTTCAAATCTTTTCCTATTTGCTTATTGACAAGATGAAACATGATTTTCTTTGTCATTGGTAGGTATAAATTCACTTGTAAATAATTTCTTTGACTTGAAAAAGTAGTGATCTATATTTTAATTAATTGCATTAATATTTGATTAATTATAAATTCTTCGATACATTATATATTCTGGCTCCCCAATATTCAATAGCATTTACCTCTAAAAATAAATATTCATACATTATTACAAAATGAGATAGAAAAAATAAAGTTAGGTATTGCATCTAATCTAAGCTAAGTGATATTTTAAGGATGAGTATTGGTCATCGTTCAACACATTATCGTCATGCGTTTTTAATGCATTATCGTAATGTGTTCTCATCTTTTTTTTTTTTTAAATTTTGCACCATAAGAATGCATTATCTTCATGCGTTTTTCATAAGAACACATTATAATTATGCGTTTTTTACTTCTATTACATAAGAACGCATGATAGTAATGCGATACCAATTTCGTATTAAAGTAAGTGCGCATTACAATAATGCGTTTTTACGGTAGATTTGATGAAAATAAATAATTTAATAAAATTTGACCACAAGATCAATGATCAATTTCTGCACGTAGATTTTCTTTTTTGAAAGACTAATTTTATATTTTTTGCCTTCCATTCTTGCTAAAATTATTAACAAATTGAAAAATATATACAATTTAATAAAATCTGACCATAAGATCACTGATTAGATCAATGCTCAATTTCCTCACATAACTTTTCTTTTTTGAAAGAGTAATTTCATTTTTTGTCTTTCATTGATACGTAAAGTATGAACAAATTGAAATAATAAATAATTTAATAAAATTTTGATTTGATGACCTCTTTGTGGTAAATAATTTTATTTTAACTACTTTTTTTGTAGCCATAATTAAACTTGATTGTACATGATATTATTTTGTCTTGCTCTTTGTTTCATTTTAGAAAAGAGAAAATAAAATTTTATTCTAATTTTGATTTCATTTGATCGTTTTATACATACAAATTTTAATAATTTACTCATCAGATCGCTAATTCAATCACTGATCAATCCCTGCATATGAAGAAGGTTTGCATCAATGATTGTGAAGAAGAATCAGATTAAATACTAAGTTCTTTTGATGTAAAAAATATTAAAACAAATTAGCTATATGACTGTAATCTAAACGATATATTATGAAAACAATATCATATGGCAATATTTTAGTATTAAATTTATAATTTCGATGTCTGCTTCTTTTAGTGTATTATTTTTCTAATTTTATTTTAATACATAAATTATAATATAATAACTAAAATATACATACACAATCTTACTATAGACACTATATCTATAGGGTCACTAATTTAATCACTGATCGATCCCCAAGCGTAGCGCGGGGGATCTTGACTAGTAACATTGAACTTGAGACTCTTCGGTTTGGTGATGAATGCTTTACCTACTTCCTTGACTTCTAAAAATAACAACTTGGCCATTGGTTTGCTAATTGTCACACGGTTTCCTTCGTCCTTATCTTCTTGCATCTGAAACCTATAGGGTGGAAGCCTGGCCTAGAGCTTTAATGAGTTTAGCCACTTGGTGAGTTGCTTGCTGTTTCCACAATGGTGAATTCAGCAAATCATGAGTTACTGCCTTCTAATCCTTTTCATGTAGCTTCAAATGAAAATCCTTCATCGATTCTCATTTCACCAGAGCTTGATGGATCGAATTATCATTCGTGGAGTCACGCTATGAAGATGGCGCTTATTTCAAAAAACAAGCTAGGATTTGTTGACCACTTGATTGCAGCTTCAGAAGAATATGCTGCACATTATAAACAATGGGAGCAAGCAAATAGTATGATGCTATCATGGAATACGAGAGTTGTATCCTCTCTAATTAGACAGAGCATTATTTGGATGGATTCATCTTACCAAGTTTGGCAGGATTTGCGAGATCGCTATTCGGATGGGGATTCCTATCATCTTTCTGATCTCATTAAGGAAATTCATACACTGAAGCAAGGTAACAAGTCTGTGAATGAGTATTTTGCTTAACTTAACGTACTGTGGGAATAAATGCTTATGCTTAGACCAATACTTAATCGTACTTGCACACTAGCTTGTAGTTGTGGTGCTTTTAATGCTGTTACTGATTATGTGATACGTTTTCTGAAAGGATTGAATTTCTCTTTTGATACTGTCAGATCGTAAGTTTTGATGCAAACTCCTCTTTCTTCTGATAAAAAGGCTTTTAATATGGCTATGAAGCATGAAAAGCAATTGCATTATAATTCACTGCAAACGGATAGTGCATAAGTTCAGATTATGATAACTCAAGGTGCTTGTTGTGAATCTAGTGATGGAATTATGGTTGGTGATAGTACTTCAGTATCTTGTCATGCTTCTAATATGAATACTAGAAATAATGATCAATTTACCACTACTTATGGCTCTCAATCTGTTGGTATTGCTGTGATTTTGAAGAAGAGTGGTACTGTGAATCAAAAGAAGCTATATGTTTGCACTTTTTATGTTAAGACAGGTTACACTATTGATTGGTGTTATAAAAAGTTTGGTTACCCTCCAAATTTCAAGATGAACACCAAAGGACAAGGTGGTTTTGTTACTGCTCCAACTAGACAGAGGTTTTGGGAGTATGAAAGTTCAAGCTTCTAATAGCTTTCAATTGTGTGGTCTGACAAATTAGGTTACTGGACCTCATGACTTTGGTTCTTCTTCTTGTTCTGTGCAAGCTGGAACATCTGAGTTTTCTTGTAGAGCTAACAAGGTATGCACGTTCATCCTAGAAGTTCATATGTTTAATCAAGCAGCTATTTTGTCTGCCAATTTTAACAATCCTGATCTAACAGCCACTACAGGTAAACTTTTTGGTGACACTTCAAAGTGTTAGATTTTAGATTTTGGTGCATCTGATCATATCATTTGTTTTTCTTCTCTTGTGCTCCAACTACTAATCTTTTTGTTACCTTGCCTAATAAAGTTTCTGTTCTTGTTACACATAAAGGTTCTGCTTCCTTGAATCCTAATTTGATTCTTCATGAAGTCCTATATGTACCTTTCTTCAATTTTAATATCATCTATGTCAGTAAGCTTTGTGTACAAAATCATTGTTTAGCACTTTTTTACTCTACTAAGTGTTTACTTCAGCACATTGCAACTACGAGGATAATTGGCTTCGCTGAGGTTGCAATGGCCTGTATTTCTTTCCTCCAGCTTCTACTTCGACATCTACTATTTCTACACAACCTGGCTACATATTCTTTTTCCGTAGTTCTAATGTTACTTCTATTAATTTTCCTAGTTCTATTTCCCATGTTAGAGTTTCTGCTTCTATTGTTTCAACTGAGTTTGATTCTTTGTTATGGCACTATCGACTTGGCCATTTATCTGCTCAAAGATTCCAGTTGATTGGTTCTACATATAATTCATCTTGTATTTCTTCTTCTAAAGATGTTTGTTCCATTTGTCCTCTTGCAAAACAAAAGAAAAATTCTTTTCCTTTGAGCAGTTCCCAAACCACTAAATGTTTTGAACTTGTACAAATGGATATTTAAGGACCATACAATCAGAAAGCTGTTAATGGACACATATATTTTCTCACAATTGTTGATGACTATAGTAGATATACTTGTGTTTTCCTTCTTAAGGAAAAATCAGAAGTTAGCCTTCAAATATAGGCTTTCTATTCCTTTGTTCATACTCAATTTTCCAAGTCTATTTAGATCATCAGACCATATAATGGTCCTGAATTTCATCTTCTTGAATTTTACCTTACTCGTGGGATTATTCATTAGATTTCTTATGTAGCCACTCCTCAACAAAATGGACACCAACATATTCTTAATGTGGATAGAGCTTTAAGTTTCAATCCAACTTGCTCTTGATTTACAGGGGTTTCTGTATCCAACATGCAATGTATCTCATCAATTTTCTTCCCACTCCAATTCTTCATAATTCTAGTCTTTTTGAGCTTATTTTCCATAAACCTCCTGATTATTCTCCATTGAGGGTTTTTGGTTGCCTCTCCTTTGCTTGCACTCTAGAACACAACCGGGGAAGTTTGATCATAAAGCTAAAAAGTCAGTGTTCTTGGGGTACTCTACAAAAAGCAAAGGATATATTCTTTTGAATTTTGAGACAAGGGGTATTTTTGTTTCCAAAATGTTCAATTTCATGAAAATATCTTTCGTTTTTCTTGTGCTTCAACCACTTCTCAAGCTCCATCTTCTACTTATTCCTCTTCTAATGATTCATCTTTTTCCGTTCCTTCTTTTACTCAATTTTTTGATGGTAATCCATAGCAATATATTTCCATAGATGCTCCTAGTGATCATTCTGCTGCTAT
Source organism: Rauvolfia tetraphylla (assembly GCA_030512225.1). Lineage (NCBI taxonomy): Eukaryota > Viridiplantae > Streptophyta > Magnoliopsida > Gentianales > Apocynaceae > Rauvolfia > Rauvolfia tetraphylla. The sequence goes on from JAJQKT010000053.1 coordinate 4,278,531, forward strand.
TGCTCCAAAAATTCCTATTGAACAACCCCTTAATTCTGTTGTTCCTACTTTTAATTCTGCAACTTTTGATTCATCACCAAGAAGATCTGCTAGACAAAAACATCCACCTCGTTTGTAATGTTCTTCTTACTTCACCTCATTCTTTATCTAATATTCTTACATATGAACAACTTACACCACATCATAAAACTTTCACTTTGAGTGTTACTTTGGATGTTGAACCTGAAAGCTATGTAGAGGCTGTTAGACATCAAGAGTTGAGAGATGCAATGTAAGCTGAAATTGAGGCTTTACAAGCCATTAAAACATAGAAGTTAGTCCATTTGCCACCAAATAAACATGTAATAGGATGTAATTGGGTTTGCAAAATCAAAAGGATGTCGGATAGATCTATTGAGAGTTACAAAGCCAGGTTAGTAGCAAAAGGTTATACTCAACAAGTTGGTATTGATTACTTAGAGACATTTTCACCAGTTGTCAAAATAAAAACTGTGAGAATAGTTCTTTCTATAGCTGCTGCCAAAGGGTTATACTTGCACCAACTAGATGTTAATAATGCTTTTTACATAGAGAACTGGATGAAGAAGTGTATATGACTGTCCTACATGGCTTTCAATGTTTAGATAGTACTATGGTGTGCAAGTTTGCAAAATCTTTATATGGATTAAAGCAAACTAGTAGGCAATGGAATGCTAAACTATGCTCAACTTTACTCTCTCTGGGCTTCAAACAATCTTACTCTGATTATAGTTTGTTGGTCAAATCTAATGCTGCTCACTTTACTGCAACGATATGGATACAGTCCAAACTATCAAAAGTACATTGCATGCTCAGTTCAGGATCAAAGATTTGGGAGAATTGAAATATTTTCTTGGCTTAGAGATTCACAGAGAAAGTATACAATTGATCTACTTGCTGAAATAGATTTCATAGGATGCAAGACAATAAGTACTCCAACAAATCCCAGCATCAAATTGTCTCATGCAAATTCTCCAGCTTTGACAGATAATCAGACTTACATAAGTATAGTTGGCAAACTTCCTTATCTTCCACTTAGTAGGCCCGACATTTCTTTTGCTACTCAACAGTTAAGTCAATTCCTTGATGCCCCTACACAACAACATTTAAAAGCAGTTAATAGAGTGTTGAGTTATTTGAAAGGTACTGTGGGACAAGGATTGTTCTTTCCAGCAAAAGATGAGTTATCCCTCAAAGTTTTTTTTAGATTCTGATTGGGCAGGTTGTGAGGAGACAAGAAGTCTAGTAACTGGATATTGTGTTTTCTTAGGTAAAGCTTTAATTTCCTGGAAGAGCAAAAAGTAGTCTACTTTTTCTAGAAGTTCAGTAGAGGCTAAATACAGAACAATGGCGGTTACAACTTGTGAATTGCAGTGGATTACATATCTTATGCAAGATTTATGTGTGCCTTTAACTAGTTTGGTTCCTCTTTTTTGTGATAACCAAGCTGCATTTTATATCGTAAAAAATCTTATGTTTCATGAGCACACCAAACACATTAAAATTGATTGCTATTTTATTTGGAAAAAGTATCCATCCAGGTTGATCAAGCCACTTCCTATTTCCTCTTATTTGCAGTTAGCAGGTTTATTGAATAAGGCCTTATCTGTTCCTTCCTTTTATCAGTTGTTGATTGCTTAGGGCTTCAAAATATTTACACCAAGTTCCACTTGCGGGAGGTGTTACAAAACAGATATGCAAGAGCTTGCATAGGCAACAGAAGTATTCCAGCATGGATAGTCAGGAGTTAGTTAGGAGGTTATAGTTCTAGTTAAACCCAGTTCAATAGGCACCGTTCTCTTATTTATTGCTTTGTATATAAACTTTGTTTTCTCTCTCGCATATTCAGTTGAGTGAAATGAATTAAACATTCCAGAAGCTATTTTCTTTAGGTTTAGAAATTCAACTCATGGTTCACAGGCATTACAAGAAATTTGAACTTTTGAGACGGCAATTTCCGTCGCAAATCCGTCGCCAACTATAAATTGCGACGGATTCGCGATGGCAACATCCGTTACAAAATTTTAAGTCGCAAATTTGCGACGGATTATATATCCGTCGTCGATTTACCACGATGCTTATCCGTCACAAATATGCGACGGATTTGCGACGAGCCAATTTAGTCATCTTTTTGCGACAGAAAAAAGTTTAGAAATTGTCGCACTTTTGTGACAAATTTGTGATGGAATTTTTAATTTTTTTTAAAAAATATATCTAGTCGTTGCAAATTCGTCGCAAAATTGGTCGCAATTTTGCAATGGAGTTTTTAATTTTTTTAAAAAATATATATAGTCATTGCAAATCTATTGCAAAATTGCGACTATTTTGCAACGAAAATTTACTATTTTTTTTAAAAATATATTTGCGATGAAAACTTATTTTTTTAAAAAAATTTAATTTTTATCATTTGCAACAATTTTGCGACTATTTTTATTCTGAGTATTAATTATTAATTATTAAAAATAATTATTAATTATAAATACAATTTAATCTAAAATTTTATTTTTTAATTAAATGTTTTAAAATTTCTTAAATAATAGTTTTCAATAATTTTTAAATAATTATCTTAAAAAATAAGCATAATTATATAATAATTAAAAATAAAAAATTAAATTAAAATCAATATAATAAATCCTTTAAATGTCAATATTGGTCCAAACTAGTAAAAAGCTGCTAGAAATAATTGCGCATCAATCTCTCTCTCTCTCTCTGCAACTAACTATGAAGAGATGTGTACTTTGGGCGCGATGTAATCGAACAAGCTGTTGGAACAGAGGGCGACGTGGACTGACATAACCTCCATCCTACGTGAGCTGCCTCAGAACCCAATCCAACAAATAGGGACTTTGTTGTGTTGTTTTGCATGCCCTTATACTTAATTTTATCACAATATCTAACAATTGGACACAAACAGGGACTTTGTTGTGTTGTTTTGCATGCCCTTATACTTACTTTTATCACAATATCTAACAATTGGACACAAACACTAGGCAAGTGCACCTATCATTATAATTAGTACAATAACAAGTAATTTAAATATCGTATCCACGGGGATGATCAAATACCATTACTCACTTTTCACTCTATTGTCTAGCCTATCAAATTTGCTTGTAAATATGATAGAAACAAACTATTAGGAATGAAAATCTAACTTAAACAGAAAAATTCAGTTTATCTAAATTTTAGTTTGCAAGAGAAAATTTCAATTGAGAGAGTAATACTTGAATGGAAAATCCCCCTAGAATTACCTATGTGATAGAAAAGTCCCTTGGTTAATGAATTCCCCTTCTTATGTTTGATGAAATTCCTAAATTAGAACTCACTCTATCTCTAGATGAAAGTCCACTACTCTTAGATTAATTGGTTGAAATCTCTTCCTGACCAATTCAACCTAAAAATGCATTTACATTAGTGAATTTCCAATTAGATTGCTCTACTTACCAAGAAGGTGTTTAGGTTCCTATATCTAGTCACCTAAATCATCCCCATTGTTTGTGTATGGTCTATTTCACCCTTCCTTTCTCAATTCCAAGTGAAAAATCCAGATAATGAGTCAATCAACAACTGAATTGATTCAAGCAATCAAACCCCCAAATTAGATTTCTGTAATTATCAAGAAGATGTTAAGGTTTCTATCTCTAGTCACCTAATCATCCCCATTGTTTGTATATGGTCTATTTCACCCTTCCTTTCTCAATTCCAAGTGAATAAATCCAGATTATGAATCAATTAATAGCTGAGTCAATTCAAACAATCAAACCCACAAACAATTCACAAGAATTCGGAATTCAATCAACCAAGAAAACCAATCATTCACATAGATAATAACTAGGGTTCATAACCATCCAAGTATTCAATAATTTAGCTCATCAACATATTACAATTCAAAGAACATAAAGTAATAAAGAAAGAGTAAGAATTTCTCATTTTCATGGCTCAAATATTCTCTTCTTCAAGGCTTGGAGTTCTCCAACTTGGTTGTGGAAAGTTGTGTTCTTGAGCTTGAATATTCAAGATCGATGTTCTCCTTTTTCAAAGATTTGATCTTCTCTCATGTTTTCTCTTGCAAAGATTGACGATTTTGGGAGAGGTTTTGGGATGTTTTCTCTCTGTTTTTCTCCTCTCTGGAACCCTAGACGGCCGTCCCTCCAAATGCCCTAAAAGGGTATATATATACCTCCCCAAAAGAAAGCAACAATTGCAGAAAATTCTGTTTCTGCCAAAACGGTACCGTTTGGATTATTGGTGAATTCAGAGCATTAAATTGGACGATCTAGATTTTCTTTCCTTCATAAAAGTTGTAGCTAATACTCTTATGTTTCTATAGAGATTTGAATCACCTCCACTGGACATCTACAACTCCAGATATGGTAATTACACCACAATATATCAAAACTGAAATCAAATCCAGAATTACTGACTTTGCACTGTATGTAGATTGACCAAACAAATTTGGATTGATGTAAATGTTACCATTCTGGAAAATTCAGAATCTCTTCTATATTTATATAGAAGACCACTTTTGCATTTGAAATCTTCATGGAGGTCAAAATCCTACTGGAACTTTCTCTACCAGGCAGTTTCTCCTCTGCATTTCTCTTCATTGTACAAAATCTCCTTGTTTGCTTCATTTAATTCCAAATCTTCAATAATCTCTCCTAAAGCAAATAAGAGATAAATGGAGTATAAATGGTGATTAAAACTCCAAAATTTAATATAAATTTAAGCTCAAAATGATAATTATGTAGAGTACGAATATTGAATATCAGACTTCTCATCCGGTAGATGCTGAGAAGTAACTGAATCATGATACTCCATCTGCGAGTAGCGCTCCTTCAAAGCGTTGACGCCATCCTGTAAATTATATGCATCATAAATTTATGACATTGTCTAATAATAAAACTCTCCGGATGCAATGGAGTAAAACTCTCACCGTGACTGGTCCAACGGTGATAATCGGTGACAAAGCCAAATCTTTACAAGTACACCTGCACCTCATCGGGAGAATGGTGAACCTTGTCCTTACACTTCACACAAGGACATCTTAACCACGCAGTGTGTCCCTTCGACAAACAATATGCTATAAAACCCTTAACCCATCTTTATATTCATTTGTGATTCCCTTAATTTCTTGCGTATGTCGCTTACACATCCAACTACGATCATCCATCTATATTAGAAAATATTTCCTATTAAATTTTACCTAATACCATAAAAATTTTTAGGGGTTTGGCATCTCTTAATTCCATAGAGCCGAAAATTTAGAGAAGTGTTAAGCAAGCGTAAAAAAATTTCAGCAGCATCTCCACTGTAAAATGAATGTTTTCCATGCACAAGGCCACCACAATCAATCCCTCACGTTCAAATTTAAGTCTCCCAAATATTAATTGCATGTAGATATACCCAAAATTTATATAGCCTCCTAAAAAATATTACAACCATCTTCACAAAATTAAAAAACATTAAAACCAGTCTCAATCACAAATTAAAAAACATTAAAACCAGCAGAATAGAATTTGGCTATTAAATTAAAGAAAAATTAGCATGTTCTCTTAAGATTAATTGTTTGTGTTATATAAAAAAATTTTTTTACGCTTGCTTAACACTTCTCTAAAGTAAATAAGTATATGTTGCAAAATAGCGACAGATTTGCTATGAATTTTTACCTTTATTTAATAAAATTAGAAATAATATTCGTCGCAAAATAGCGACGGATTTGCGACGGAAGTGCCGTCGCAAAATCTTTCTTCTTAACAGAAAAGCTGAAGTCTTTTTTTCCCTCATTCATTTCACTCTCTCACCCTTTCACCCCAACTCCCTCAAACTTTCTCCCTCGTATTAAATCATGCATTTTAATTTAAATCATGCATTTTAATTTAAGATCATTTTTCTTAAAGTTTAGTATTTTCAGGTAAATTCATCTGTGACAAATTCTTTAATTGTTCTCTTAAACTTTATGCTATATCACATTTGTTTACTATATATATATAAAAATTTATTTGCAAATTCTGTCTAGAAAATTGCCTAAGGAAATGATAGCCCATTGAAATATTATAGCCTATTTTTGACCAAAACCTTTAATGTTTGAGTACAACATAGAACTAAAAAGTTCTCAATTCACAATACTTTCAGTCAGATTATTGTTTGTGTTATACTTATTTACTTTTTATTGGGTACAACAAATAAAACTAACAAGATCATTAACAAATGTCTCCGCGCATAAATTTCTCGGATTTGTTAGTATTATTTTTCCTCCTTATATATATATATATATATATATATATATATATATATAATGTATTACTTTTGATTTTCTCAAATTGATAACTTGTAACAGAAAGTGAGGTTGTATAGTTTTATTCTTTTTCTTTTTTATAATCATAGACAGATGAATGTTGATAATATTTAAATGTTCGATATTTATTTATGATTGCTATATTCTACTGGAATTGATGCTTCAATAAAATGATTTATTTATTTATACAAAATTTTACCAAAGACAATAGGTTTATGAAACTACTAATTTAATCGCCGATTATTCCTCGCGCGCACAGCGGGAGACCTTGACTATAGTGTGGTTAGTCCTCTTTTATATTGCATCCGCTGATGCCCTTATAAATAGCTCATCCACCCTTTGCTAAATCATGAAAAATACTAATCACTAGCTTGAACTTCGTTGGATGATGCATTAATACATCACGCATTAATTAGACTGTGACATAAAAAATAATTAGAGTGATCAATTCTGCCCAGTTGAACCTATTGAAGTCTCCCTTGGTTTTTGGCTTTCTTAAGGATAAGAGGATGCAGTCAGAGAGGACTTTATTAATTTTTTTCTGCTTTTGCCAATTAGACAGTTTTGAACTGTTTAAAGTTTTTAAGCAATGTTTCCGTCATTTTCAATTTATATTTTCAGAGACTTGACACATATATTCCATCTCATCATTTTATTAATCAAATCACTTTATATATTTTTCTGGTCTATGATTAGGGCCTTTTCGATAATTCAATCGAGTATTGAAAATTAATTTGTTTAAGCATATTTAAAATTTTTATTAAGTCAGCATGCGACGAATATTATTAGGTGCCTATAATTACGGGTGATAACATTTTCTTCGTAATACTTGATTTATTTTTAATACTTATTATAAATTTAAAAATTTTATGTGACGTGAAAGTCATTTAGGTCTAAAATATGAATATGGTTGTCGCTTATCTAATCATTTGTTAATTTTTTATTTATTACAAACTTTCATATAAACTTTAAATATATATTTCAAAATAAAAAATTTGCAAAAGAATATTTCAACAATATAAATATCTCTTATAAACTTTAATCAATTGGTAAAAAATGTGCTAGTATTAAAGTTAATAAATTTAAATGCTTAGGTTGCAAAATTATGAATAAATAAAATCAATATAAATTCTTCATTGAGTACAAATTTCTTTTATGACTATGATATTTATAAAGGTAATAACTAAGAGGGCTGACAAAAACAATTGTTTCAACATTCTCTTGTGCAAAAGGATGCGATATAAAATTTCTAGTTTCAGAATTCAGTGATAAATGATCATTAATATTTACTAATTAGTTTTTCAATTTACTCAGACTTGAGGCCCTTAATCTGCTTTTCTAATTATGAAAGGAATCTATATCTTAAACCAATTCGTTTACCGCCCTTAATCCGCTTTTCTCATTATGAAAGGAATCTATATATTAAACCAATTCGTTTACCACTTTTATCCGTTTTCTTGAAACATCTGAAGTTGCTTGTTATAAAATGACTTGCTTTGTTAATTATCTTTTGAATTATAGAATGACTTGCTTTTCTAATTTTTTTAATGCGAGCGAGAGTACATTTTATATGATGGCTTTTATTATTAAGCCCTATAAAACAGAAATTTCTATAACCAATTACCTTAGACACATTAATTAGAAAGTGTGTCAGGAAAACTACGCAACCAAAGCCTCTTTAATTTTGTTGCAGTGATCTTAATTTTTAGAAAACATTTTCTTGTACCTTAAACGGCAAAAAGTGAGTGTTAATGATATTTCCTTGTTTTAATAGTTCAACTTCTCTTTTTCACAAAATTACATAATACTTATTCAACTTTACAGAATAATTGTTCATATTTTACATAATAATTAGTCACACTTATGTTAATAATTATCTAATTAAATAATTATTATACAAAATTAAACAATTATTCCGTAAAGTGTAATTAATTATTCCGCAAAGTATGAATAATTATTTTACAAACTTAAATAATTATTTCTATCTACACATATTGCAAAAAAAAGATGTGCATGACCGTAGCCAAACCTCTCCTCTCACAGTCCCCAACCCCCCTTCCTCCTACTCCAACAATCTTTGGATTCGATATGTAGTTTGTAGCTTGTGTAGTCCTACTAGTTCTTCAGCAGTCAAGATTCTAACTTCAAATTAATCGCTAATAAAGGACTAAACATGGTGGATGAAGTCTGGAAAAATTCTTTATCTTCATCACATGCATAGGGTTTCTTTTATGTACCTTGTCCTTATTTTGCTTTAAACCAGAAATCGAAAAGAAAAATATATGTGTATCAAATTCCACAGAAGCACAGAAAATTGGAAGTGTTCGTATGACGCAGTACTAATTTTTATCCCCTTAAATTAATGTTCAATATTTAATGGTGGAATTTAAACTGACCCCGTCTGCTCACGTAAATATATGAAAAGTTTATGCCGCTAGCCAAGGAAAGAGGAAATATTTCCATCTAAGCGTCCGAGTGCGTAATTTATAATCTAAAGATTGGAATCTTGATTCTAACTAAATCTTCTGGATATTTTGTCAAGATTGGACCATTTTTCAAGAAAGTGCTGAAATTCTAAAATGCAAATTCATTTAACGTTATAGCCATTGTAAAAATGCAACTATGAAGAAAGACTATTTCATTATACTTTTTTTTTAAAAAAGTCCAATCTTAACATAGACCTTAATCTTTCGATTGAAGACCTTTTAAGGGTTCATAAAAGTAGAATTTCTTATTCAAACACACAGTGACACTACATGCTGGAAAACCAACATACAAACGAGTAAATGTATAGCCAGCTACGGTCTTATTCTATACTCATATAGTCATATTCCACATAAATGGATTACAGCAGCTCTTGTTCAGGGCTTGTGCCTCATGGCTCTGCATCTGTGCATCATTTGCACCTCCCAAATCGGCCTTAGCAAGAGTTTTTGCAAAATTTGCACAATCCGTTTGAACTTTTGTTGCAGCAAACAGAATGGCAAATTCGCTGGAATAAACCTCGAGGAACTTTCGGCCACTTTTTAGGAAACTGAAACATAACTGCGTCTATCCTTTCTCCGCTCTTGACTTCTTTTGCTGCAAAATTAAAGAACATGCTGGTTAGTGTGCCAAAATTCTCCATTAAATAAGGGTGTATATTTATTCTTGTGCTGCTTTGCAGCCATACTTGTCCATAAATTGAGCTAAGGTTAAACGAAAAGAAATTATACCTTTCTTAAACAAAAAAGTTTTGACATACGCAATTGATGTTAGAACTTACCATTTAGATCAACAGAATAAAATAAACTTACATGTTTCAATAGAAGTAGAAGTCTCAGCCAAGTCTCTAGCAGCCACCTCTGAGGCCATCATCAAAGTAACAGCTAAACAAATGCATAAGAAAGCAACAACTTTATAACCCATTTTTCCTCTCAATGCTATGTTTTGAAATTAGCTGATATTTGAAGGATGAGAAGACTCTCTACTCTTCCTTCTTATATAGAGAAATTTAGCACGCATAAAGAAGACAAATTAAGATAATCTAAAACTGGGGGAGTGAATGGGTGGAGCAATGGCCACTAGCGAGCTCATTTTTTTTCCTCTCTCTCTCTGTCTCTTTCTTTTGGCCGAGTTCTTATTATGACTTGAAAAAATTGAGATCTAGATTAATTACATTAATAAATTAATTATGAATTATTTGATACATTATATTTTAGTTCCTCAGTGTTCAATTGCATTTATCTTTAAAAATAAGGAATTATGTAGTATTACATAAAAAGATGTAAAAAAGAATTAGACATTACGTCTAATAACATTGAACTTAAATTTTTTCGATCAAATAATGAACGCTTAACAAATCGAACCACCTCCTTGACTCGTAAAAATACAACTTGGCCACTAGTTTGCTGATCGGCACATGGTTTCCTCTGTCCGTGTCTCCTTGCGTCTGTATCCCTAGAGTAATGAGTTTAGCCACTTGGTGATCTGCAGCCAAAATTGACACCGACATTGAACTTGAGATGGAGGTAGCATACAGTGAACTTGAGCTTGTTCAGAAAGCAAGAATTGATGTTTCTCAGTTTTTTATGTCTCTTCCAGGTTCCACCATCTCTTCTGGGATTGATGATATAGGGTGTATTGATCTGGTTTAGAAATTCAACTCAGGGTCCACAGAGCTTTTGTCCATGGTAGGCTTAGGCTAGGATATGATATGAATTTAGACACAGGACCCCAAAATGGAAGAGATATTCCACATTTTCGTTTGATAAAATTGGCTTGATCTTTGTTTTCTTTTGCTTTTTGTTCTTTTCCTAGAGAATCACTATATGATCACATGCACCTATGCCAAATCATATTAAAGAAATTACTTTATCTTTGTCGAATTTAGAAAATGGAAGAATCTTTCCATAAAGACATTTTGGCTAGAGAAAGGGATTAGGATTCCTGAATAAAAAATTCGCAAAATTTTAAATATATATTTTTATACATTATTTAGTATATCAACAAAATTAAGAATATACTAAGTAAGAGTTTTGGTCGTCAATGTGTTTCTCTAATACGTAGTCAATTTTTTTGTTTTAATTTTGACACTTAAGAATGCATTAAAATCATGTGTTTTGAATAACACATTACAACAATGAAATATAAAACTTACATCACAATATTCCGTTTTCCACAGATCTATTTTGGTGCCATGAACGCAAAAGTGTAATGATACAAAGACCTAAGGACACATTAGCATCATGTGTGAAGTAGTTGTGTGATGCCGATTGCCGAGATAACAAACATACGAGTAAGGTATGGCCTTTTTGGATGAAGACTCATTATAAGAATGAGTTCTTATTTGAATTCTTTTCCACTATGGACGCATAATGAATAAAACATCAGCCACAAACAAGCGGTCAAAAAATGTTTTTTTTTATATTTTTAGTACTTAAGGATGCATTACAATCATGGGTTTTGATTTAAGATCACTTTTCTTAAATTTTGATATTTTGAGGTAAATTCATAGAATCTATGGTAAGTTCTTTAATTGTTTCCTTAAACTGTGTGCTAAATTACTTTTATTTACAATATATTTTTACTTGAGAATTCTGTGTAGAAAATTGCCTAAGGAAATGACAATCCATTGAAATAGTATAGCCAATTTTTGACAAAACCTTTAATGCTTCAGTACAATATCGAACTAAAAAGTTCTGAATTCACAGTGAGTCAGATTGTTGTTTGTGTTATACTTATTTACTTTTTATTGACTAGAACCAATAAAACTAACAAGATCATTGACAAATGTCTCCGTGCATAAATTTCTCGGATTTGTTAGTATTATTATTGCTCCTTGTTTATATAGGGTGAGATGTTACAACTAGTGTCTATCAAAGGGTTAGTACTCGATTATATTGCCTCCGCTGATGCCCATGTAAATGGCTCAACCACCCTTTGCAAAATCATGAAAAATACTAATCACTAGCTTAAACTTCCTTGAATGATGCATTAATATATCACGCATTAATTAGACTGTGACATTAAAAATAATTAGAGTGATCAATTACCTATTGAAGTCTCCCTTGGCTTTTGGCTTTATTAAGGATAAGAGTATGCAGTCAGAGAGGACTTTATTAACTTTTTTCTGCTTTTGCCAATTAGACAGTTTTGAACTTTCTAAAGTTTTTAAGCAGTATTTCCCTCATTTTCAATTTATATTTTTAGAGACTTGACACATATATTTCTATCTCCTCATTTGATTAATCAAATCATTTTCTATATTTTTCTGGTCTATGATTAGGGCCTTTTGATAATTTAATTGAGTATTGAAAATTAATTTTTTAATATTTTTAAATTTTTTATTAAGTCTGCATGCGACAAATATTATTAGGTGCCTATAATTATGGGTTATAACATTTTCTTCCTACTACTTAATTTATTTTTAATACTTATTATAAATTTAAAAATTTTAAGTGACGTGAAAGTCATTTAGGTCTAAAATATGAATATGGTTGTCGATTATCAATCAGTTGTTAAATTTTTATTTATTACAAACTTTCGTATAAAATTTAAATATATATTTCAAAATAAAAAATTGCAAAAGAATATTTCAAGAATAAAAATTTCTCTTATAAACTTTAATCAATTTACTTCATCAATTGATAAAAAATGTGCTAATATTAAAGTTATCAAATTTAAATGTTTAGGTTGCAAAATTATGAATAAATAAAATCAATATAAATTCTTCATTGAGTACAAATTTCTATTAGGAATAATTGTTTCAACATTCTCTTGTGCAAAAGGATGCAATGTAAAATTTTCATTTTCAAAATTCAGTGATAAATGATCATTAATATTTACTAATTACTTTTTCAGTTTATTCAGACTTCATGCCTTGATCTGCTTTCTCATTATGAAAGGAATCTATATATTAAACCAATTCGTTTACTTCAAGTCCACCACTTTTATCCTTTTTCTTTTTTCTTGAAACATCTGAAGTTTACTTGTTATAGAAGGACTTGCTTTTTTATTTTTTTAATGTTAGTGAGAATACATTTTGTGGGAGAAGAATCTGTGTCTTGTATTGACTGTGATTCTGATGATCAATTAAATGGCTAACAGCTTATTTAACAAAAACAAAAAAGGGAGAATATGTCAGATCCCAGCTAACCAAACTCAAGCTTCAGCTAAGACTTAACCTCAATAGAGTTAAATAGCAGAAAATAAAACAGAAATAAGAGAATAAATAGATTGAGAAGAACGAATGTGATCAGATTGCAGGAAAAAGATGAAGGAAGTTCAGAGCTTAGAAAAGCTACTGAATGCAATTTATTTTGCTAAAAGACAACTCTACAATCTGAAAAATTAACTTAAATACTGAAGAAAAGAATTCTGTAAAATGTGTAAAGAGTTTTCAGGAAGGAAATGTTCACATTGAATGAATTGATTTGTACAAGAGGGAAACTTGAGTTTATATACAATGTGAATAATTAATGCACCGACTTGAATGAACCGGCAATAATCTAAAGAACCGGGTTCAAACTAACTAATCCTAACTAACTCCAACCGGATCATTTGCTGTTGCTCTGCTGTCACTAAGTCAACTTGATCTTCACTAAGTCAATTTGATTTTTTCATCTTAGCAATTTGATATCTTCACCTGAGCAAATGATATCTTCACATGTACACATTGCTTGCTGATCAATTAACTCTCAGTCATCTCACGGTCTGCAAATTGCACTCATGCTAACTGACTTGCATGCTTTTACTAACTTGCATTCTGCATTGCCTGCTAACCTGAGCTTCTGACTTGCATTCTGCTGTATGCTTCTGATGACTCTCTTGCTGACTTGCATTTTGAATTGTAACACCCCCCTCAAGTGATACTTGGTATAAAGATTCTGAATGCCAAACTCCGATAACAATTTGTAAAAAGAAGGTGCAGACAAAGCTTTAGTGAACAAATCTGCTAACTGCAAAGCAGAAGAAACAGGTAGTGGTTTGATCAACCCTGATTGATACTTTTCTCTTACAAAATGACAATCAATCTCTATATGCTTTGTGCGCTCATGGAAAACTGGATTTTCAACAATATATAAAGCTGCTTGATTATCACAAAACATAGGAATTGGACCAGATAAAGGAAGGTGTAAATCAGTCAGCAAATAGACAATCCACTGTAATTCACATGTAGTAACAGCCATGGCTCGATATTCAGCTTCTGCAGAGCTTCTTGAAATAGTAGTCTGCTTCTTGCTTTTCCATGAAATCAAAGACTTCCCTAAGAAAACACAATAGCCAGTAACTGACCTCCTTGTATCTTCACAACCTGCCCAATCAGAATCTGAAAATGCTTGGAGAGTTAAATCAGTATCCACTGGAAAGAACAAACCTTGCCCCACAGTTCCCTTCAGATATCTTAAAACTCTGTGAACAGCTTTGAGATGATGCTGTGTTGGTGCATCATGGAATTGACTTAATTGTTGTGTAACAAAAGAGATATCAGGTCTACTAAGTATAAGATAAAGTAACTTTCCCACAACACTTCTGTAATATTGATTATCTGATAGGGCTGGTGAATCTGCATGAAACAATTTAACACTGGGATCCATTGGAGTAGTGACAGCCTTACAACCAAGAAAATCTGTCTCTTGAAGCAGATCAATAGTATACTTCCTTTGTGATAGATTGATCCCATCATGATTTCGTGCAATCTCCAAACCAAGAAAGTATTTCAATGCTCCTAAATCCTTAATCTTGAACTGATCATGTAATGTAGAATTAACTGTATTAACTACATTCAAGTCACTACTTGCAATGATAAGATCATCTACATAAACCAAAATAGCAGTGAACTGATTATTATCAGTTTTGACAAAAAGGCTGTAATCATAATAAGACTGTCTGAAACCAAGAGAAAGTAATGATGAAACAAACTTTGCATTCCACTGTCGGCTTGCCTGTTTTAGACCATATAAAGATTTCTCCAATTTGCAAACCATATTCCTATCTGAACATTGATAACCAGGAGGTAAACTCATATATACTTCTTCATTCAAATCACCATGCAAAAAGGCATTATTAACATCCAGTTGATGTAAATGCAAGCCTTTAACAACAGCTATAGCTAAAACCAATCTCACAGTTGTCATCTTGATAACTGGAGAAAAAGTCTCCAGATAGTCAATTCCTGCTTGCTGTGTATAACCCTTGGCTACTAGGCGAGCCTTATATCTTTCAATAAAGCCATCAGACTTCCTTTTAATTCTATACACCCATTTACATCCAATCACATGCTTATTAGGAGGTAAAGGAACCAGTTTCCAAGTGTGAGTAGTCTGTAAAGCATCTATCTCAGCTTGCATAGCATTTCTCCATGTCTGATGTTTAACAGCTTCTGCATAACTTTGAGGTTCAACATCCATAGTAACATTCAAAATAAAATTTTTATGATTTGGTGCAAACTTTTCATATGTGAGGATGTCAGATAAGGAATGTGGAGAAGTATGAATAATACTGCAAATATAATCTTTCAAATAGACTGGTGGATGTTTTTGTCTATTTGATCTTCTGGGAGATGAAAGAGAAGATGTATGTGAAGATGAATTTGTAGATTGTAAATGTTGTTGATCAGTAGATGCAATATCAGAACAAGGAGAAGAATATGATTATGTATTATCATCATAAGATGAAGGAATATAAGATGGAATAGAAAAAGAAGATTTATTAGAAAAAGAATGAGAAGATGATGATTCAGATGGAACAGAAAAAGGAAAAATATGTTCATGAAATTGAACATTTCTAGAAACAAATATGTTTCTAGTATGAAAGTCTAAAAGAATATAACCTTTACTCTTAATAGAGTAACCCAAAAATACAGATTGTCTAGCTCTGGGATCAAATTTGCCACGATTGTGTTCAAGGGTACAAGCAAAAGTCAAACATCCAAACACTTTTAGATGTGAATAATCAGGAGGTTTATGAAAAAGAAACTCAAAAGGACTTGAATTATAAAGAACAGGAGTAGGTAGGAGATTAATAAGATATACTGCATGTTGTATACAAAATCCCCAGTAGATGATAGGTAGCTGAGATTGAAATTTTAAAGCTCTAGCAACATTAAGAATGTGTCGATGTTTTCTTTCTACAAGACCATTCTGTTGAGGTGTTTCAACACAAGAAGTTTGATGAAGAATACCATGAGAAAGATAAAAATTTGGAATATGAAATTCAGGACCATTGTCTGATCTGATAGTTTGAATAGATTGAGAGAATTGTGTCTGAACAAAAGAATGAAATGCTTGTATTTGGTGACTGATTTCTGATTTTTCTTTGAGAAGGAAAATCCAAGTGTATCGACTATAATCATCAACAATGGTAAGAAAATATCTATGACCATAAACTGTTTTCTGTTTGTATGGTCCCCAGATATCCATATGAACAAGTTCAAAACATCTATTTGTTTGAGATGTTCTCAAAGGAAAAGGAATTTTCTTCTGTTTGGCAAGAGGACAAATAGAACATACTGACTTGGAAGAATTGCAATCAGTATTATATGTAGAACCAAGTAAACTTTGTCTTTGAGGAGACAAATGACCTAATCTATAATGCCATATTAGAGAAGCAAATTCAGTAGAACTTTTACAAACTGAAACAGTATTATGAGAAATAACAGGCTTAGTATCTAAATTGGAAACAAAAGTAAGAAAGCCTGTGTTTGTGGAAGCAACAGTAGTTGAAACAGAAGCTGGAGGAAGAAAGTATAGTCCATTGCAACCTTCAGCTAATCCAATCATCTTCATAGTTGCAATGTCCTGGATCAAGCATTTTGATGAATGAAAAATTGTGCAACAATGATTCTGAACACAAAGCTTGCTAACAGAAATGAGATTGAAATTGAATGAAGGAACACATAAAACTTCATGAAGAGTTAAATGTGAATTCAGAATAACAGTTCCTTTATAAGTAACAGGAACTGAAACTTTGTTAGGTAGAGTAACAAAAAGGTTAAAAACTGGAACACAGGAAGAAAAGAAAGAAGAAGAACATACTACATGATCAGAAGCACCAGAATCTAAAATCCAATATTTTGAATCATTACCATGAAGTTTACCTACACTCCCTGCATTTCTTGTCAAATCTGGATTATCAAAATTTGCAAACATAACTGTTGCTTGGTTAATCTGTGGAGCACCAGAAGAATTCCCTGAATGTGCCTGCATTCCTTGCAGCATTTTGATTAATTGTTGAAACTGGTCTTGAGTGAAACTATGTTGATTATCAGGATTAATCACCTCTGAAGAGCCAGATTGAACAGAACATAGAGGAAAACTCTGATCAGAAGATCCATTAATCTGATTCACCACTCTACCTTGTGATACACTGTTAGAGCCTTGAACAAACATATTCCCAGACTTCTGTTTATGTTGAACATTGCTAAAATTACTCTGCCCCCTAGCATTTGTCCTGAAATTCTGGGGATAACCAAATTTCTTATAGCATCTATCAACAGTATGTCCACTTCTAGCACAAAAAGTGTAGATATACTGCTTCCTGGAATTCCCTATGCCACCTTTCTTTAAAGCAATAGCATTTCCAACAGACTGAGAACCATCAACAGAATCAGTATTTTGACCACCATGATAATAAAATGGTATGTTACCAGTAGACATATTCTTGTTTCCAGAAAATCCTGTAACACCTTGATTCATCATGATCTGAATATCTGTATTGGATGTTTGCATCGAATTA
This sequence comes from Rauvolfia tetraphylla, assembly GCA_030512225.1. Lineage (NCBI taxonomy): Eukaryota > Viridiplantae > Streptophyta > Magnoliopsida > Gentianales > Apocynaceae > Rauvolfia > Rauvolfia tetraphylla. The sequence continues at coordinate 4,296,061 of JAJQKT010000053.1, forward strand.
TAGTGCATTTGCCTTTCATGTTTCATAGCCATATTAAAAGCCTTCTTAACAGAAGGAAGTGGTGTTTGCATCAGTACTTGAGATTTAACAGCATCAAAAGAAGAATTCAATCCTTTAATGAACCTTATTACATAATCATCATCAAAATACTCTCTCACAGTCTTAAAGGCACCACAACTACATGCTGGTATACATGTACAATTTGGAATCGGCCTAAGCATGAGCATTTCCTCCCATAAAACCTTAAGTTGAGCAAAATACTCATTGATTGATTTGTTACCTTGTTTCAGTGCATGAATTTCTTCAATGAGATCAGAAAGATGATATGAATCTCCATCTGAATATCTATCATGCAGGTCCTGCCACACTTCATAAGCAGAATCCATCCAAAGTATGCTCTGCTTAATTGAGGATGAAACAACACGTGTAATCCAGGAGAAAACCATGTTGTTTGCTTGTTCCCACTGTTTGTAATGTACTGCATCCTTTTATGGAGTTGCAATCGAACCATCAACAAAACCTAGCTTATTTTTGGAAATCAGTGCCATTTTCATGGCACGACTCCATGAATGATAGTTGTGTTGACCAAGTTCTGGTGAAACCAGAACCAATGAAGGATTCTCATTCGAGGCTAGATGAAATGGATTTGATGGAGGCAATTCATGGTTTGCTAAACTTGCCATTACAGAATTAATCAATTCTGAATAAAGCAACAACGAAGCAATAACAATGCACAAATGAAATTATTGAAACACAATAGAATCAGAGAAGAAATGAAAGAGTACTGCGCAGAAGGAAGCTTGCTCTGATACCATGAAGAAAAGAATTCTGTAAAATGTGTAAAGAGTTTTCAGGAAGGAAATGTTCACATTGAATGAATTGATTTGTACAAGAGGGAAACTTGAGTTTATATACAATGTGAATAATTAATGCACCGACTTGAATGAACCGGCAATAATCTAAAGAACCGGGTTCAAACTAACTAATCCTAACTAACTCCAACCGGATCATTTGCTGTTGCTCTGCTGTCACTAAGTCAACTTGATCTTCACTAAGTCAATTTGATTTTTTCATCTTAGCAATTTGATATCTTCACCTGAGCAAATGATATCTTCACATGTACACATTGCTTGCTGATCAATTAACTCTCAGTCATCTCACGGTCTGCAAATTGCACTCATGCTAACTGACTTGCATGCTTTTACTAACTTGCATTCTGCATTGCCTGCTAACCTGAGCTTCTGACTTGCATTCTGCTGTATGCTTCTGATGACTCGAATTATAACAAATACTAAGGTGATCACTACATTGAGCAAATTTGATCCCTCCACGCATGGCATTGCTGACTTCATTCCATATCCGTGCTTGCCATTCAGTCCAGGTGAAGAAGAAACTGTGCAACGGTCCTCCTCAACTTTAAATCTGTGCTGTCCACGTGTTCCTTAATCCCTTTCGCATAAGAACGCATGATCCAAGTGAGCACAACGGCTGACTTAATTGCCCTTTATCCCAAACGACGTCGTCCCACTTATGCTGATTTCAACTAATTTAACTAACCCTCCTTTTCCATCCAATGTTTCGGTCTCTACTGCTTCTGGATATAACAGAATACATTATATGACGGCTTTTAGTATTAAGCCATATAAAACAGAAATTTCTATAACCAATTACCTTAGACACATTCTTTAGAAATTGTGTCAGGAAAACTATGCAACCAATGATTCTTTAATTTTGTTGCAGTGATCTTAAGTTTTTGAAAACATTTTCTTGTACCTTAAACTGCAAAAAGTGAGTGTTAAGGATATTTCTTTGTTCTAATATTTCAACTGCTCTTTTTTTTTTCATTAAGAAATATTTTCAACTGCTTCAAAAGGTAAAGATAAACATACAAAAGTATCTATATATGAAATTTAAGAATAAATAATGAACAGAATCAAAATATCCAAATGGCTCAAAATAGATTCACTTTTGTTCATGAAATAAAGTAGTCTTGAAACGCAGAGTACACTTTTAATGGCATAGCCATTGATACACATCTAGAGATGTACATCTTATTCATATTGCACACAATATATTATCACATGCAATGCAACACAGCTTTTCTAGGGCTTGGTTTGTGGCTCTGCATCCACAGCTTCACCAGCATATGAGCAGCACTTGCAACCTCCACCGTAATAATTCCTTCCGCAGCAACCATACCGGCAATATCCTCCATTACCACGGCCTCCACCGTAACCACCGCGTCCTCCATAGCCTCCACGTCCTCCGTAGCCTCCGCGTCCTCCGTAGCCACCGCGTCCCCCATATCCTCCTCCAGGGTATCCTCCATAACCACCGCCGGGGTATCCACCGGAGCCACCTCCTGGGTATCCTCCGTAGCCACCTCCAGGGTATCCCCCATATCCGCCTCCTGAATACTTTGATTCTTCTAAACCTTCTGCGTTTTGCACTTCCTTCGCTGCAAAAAATTGAAAATGCGCGTTAAATTGTGTACTAGTGTAGTTGATCATAAACTTTTGCGATTTAGAATCCAACCTAATAATAAGCATTAAGATGAACCAGGTTTTAAACAAATTTAAAGAACACGTAAACATTAAAGGGCACTTGCAAACACGGTTTTCAACTAAAAGTTGGATGATGTCTTAGGGCAGTGTCCATCCAACTAACCTGGCTTTTAAAATCATAACATGCAAGATCCGCAGTCTCATTATTGTTACTACCGATTTGGTTCGAGATTTTAAGCAGACTAATGGAACTAATTAAGTACTTAAATGGATTAAATCTTACATGTTTCAAAAGAAGTCTCAGCTAACTCTCTGGCTGCAGCTACCTCGGATGCAATCATCAGCGCAAAAGCCAAGGTCAGGCATAGGAAAAGAAGAAATTTGGAACTCATTTTTGTCATGCAAAATGCAACGTTGTGCACGAAAATTAATTGATGTTTTAGAAGGATGAGAATGCTAGTCTGCTCTTGCTTCTATATAAAGGAAGATTTTGCAGACAGTGTAACCATCATGGGGATAGAGCATCAAATTAAGGGGTTTGGCCCACGGTTTAGTTAGCTGTTGGAGAGATATGGTTGTGGCTATACAATTTGTGGCCTTTAAGGTTGCGAAGACCGGTACTGAAATTAATAAAAAGCGTATTAAAATTATAATTTGATTCACATCTCTCTCTCCCTTTATGTATAAATCAAAAGATTTCTTCCTTTAAACGTTTCTCTCAACTTATCTCTTTCCTCTTTCCCTCAGTGTGAACCTTTGGGCTAGTTGGTGTACTTATCTTCTTGTCCTGCATCACATCCATGGCTATTTATTAGTCGGTATAAAGTACAACTTATTATAAATTGCATTTAGAATGGGTATTAAGCTAATTCCAATCATATTCTCTCTCAAAAGTCAAAATATTCCCCACCCCAAAGAAAAATGAAGCTAAATTGTGCATCTCTGCGTGCCAACAAGCAAAACATCAAATCCGGAATGGATAGGATATTCAACCGTGTGTAGGATAATTTATGTCGAAGATAGGGAATTTTACATCCTTATTGCATTTTGGACGCTCTGTGATATCCTTTTGGCAACATTTTTTATCGCGTAATGTAAGGATTAATCTTTTAAAGTTTAGTTTTTTTCTTTTGAAATAAAAAGTAAATACCATAATTAAGCATGAGAAAAATTCGATAAAATAGAAAAAATTCAGGAGGGCCATCACCCTTTTCTAAGCTAATCGGTTCAGAGTGTCATGCCACTTTATGCAAGAGGCTGAGCTGAAACATTACAAGAAGGTGGGATAGTCAATAAAATAAGACCTAATTGGAAATAAGCTCTCTAATATCTTGAAGCAAATGCATTAACTCGGAAAGATAATCTTGCATGCTAACTTTGCGGACAATCTCACTTGCATAATGTTCGAAAGCGAAGGAGATGATGCCCAAATACCTAACTAATTTTGATTTTACTTAAAGTTTAGAGTGAACTTGAGTCTGGGGATAATTATAGAGGAATTTCAAGAATCCTAGGGACTCAAATTGTGTTATTCTTCAAATTTGATATAGTTATGTAAAAAAAATGACATAAAAAAGTCATATTATTAGTGAGATTTTAAGTACAATACGTATGAAATATTAACTTATTTCATTCCTGTATTTTCGTATATTGCTCTTTATATAAAAATAACTATAAGAAACCAACTAAGAAAATAGTATTGGAATTCACAATATTTTTTTATAGAAAAATCGAGTACAAAAAAAAGGAAAGAATATAATGTGAATCCAAATTAATATTTATAATTTTAAGGGGACCATTTATATAATAATTGAGCTGCCGGCCTAATTACTCTCAAGTCTGACTTCCCCAGATTCGTCCTTGTACAGAATTCAAAGGTCGTGGACACATTTAATCAACCGTGAAGAATTTCTAAGAGCAAAAAAAATACAGGCCGTAACCGAACCGAGATAGATGGCATTTATTACTACCAGCTGCCATACCAACTACCAGCTGCCGAACGTCCTAAAGCGCATTAAAGTATCGCGACACAAATCAATCTTTGAATAGTAGTCATTCCAGATTTTCCCTGTTTGGGATATTGTTGCATTGTATGTAAATTTTTCTTTTAACTTATTTTAAAATATTTGTCCAATTTTTATATAAAGATTTAATTAATATTTTTATTTTATTTTTTTCAACTAACTATTTAAATATATTTATTTTTAAAATATTAATTTTCTAACCAATCATTCAAATTATAATATTAAATAAGGACATTTTAGACAATGATAAAATTTTTCTATATAATTCACTAAAATCTTAATTTTAGTATAAAATAAAATAAAATTAATTAATTTTAAAACCAAAAGAGTAACTGTTTAGGCAAGTGGAAGTAGAGTTTTCAGGGAGCTTTGTGTACTACTCTTTATCTCAAAATATTAACTCTATTTATTTTTTTATTTGTCTTATAATATTTGTTATATTTATAATATTAATAAAATTCTAATAAATTTTTAATTTTTACGTTTCTTTAACTATTACCTAGTTAAAATTTCAAGTACTCTAATTAATAAACATAGTTAAACAAAAAGATGCATTTAATGTTAAGATAAGAGTGCCTAAATATTTTTATTTTAAATTTTATAAATATTAGTAAATTTTTAATATATATAAAAGTAATAAATGAAGTTAGTATTTCAAGACAGAACGAGTAATTAATATCATGCATATTAAAATGTGTTTTCCAGAGATAACGTGTTTACTAGTATACTAATAATATTTTAGTATATTATATTAGGGTATATAAAGATGTGTTTAAATATTATTTTATTTCGAATCTAAATTAAAATTTCAAGTACGAGATTTATATATTTTTAAAAATAATTAAACTGTTATAAAATTTAAGAATTTTTTTTAAAAATTAAACTCTATATAATCTTACACTTAGTATTCCATGCACCCTAGTAAATTAAACGTTTTCTGAGTGATTATTACACTAAATATTGTCATTGATACTTAAAACAGTGTCTCGAGCATTGCTTTTACTGTGCTTAGTGTCAATTTCGCATAAAGCCGACTTCGCAGGTCTCGAACCCGTAAGAGAGGACTGTTGCTTCAAAGTTTCCCTAAAATGAAAAGGACATTCTGGCGCCACCCCGCATATTCAACTTTAGTCAATACTTCTCTGAACTTAGCGTTCCTCTGCATTAAATGACGAACTACGTACTGTATTTTGGGGCGTTAAGTTCCCATTAGAAGAATTTAGTGCATGGATTTTAAATCTTGACCGTAAATTTAGAACATTTCGAGGCAAAAAGTTTGGCTGTATTTGGATTCCATATCACAATAAAAAAAATTTACTTTTTTCTGACTCTTATTTTTTTAAATAATTTATTTTTATAATTTTTAATATAATTAATTTATAAAAAATTCAATTTAAATACGTCTTTATATAACTTCTCCTCCTACTCTCCTCCGCCAACTATGTTTGGATCCAATATATAGTTTATAGTTTGTGTAATCCTACTAGTTCCCCGATCAAGCGTCTAACTTCAAATTAAATCCATTATAAAAAAACTTAAAATGGTAGATGGAATGCGGGAATATTGAGTGAGAATCATACTTCGAGTTGATTGTATACGCTGGATTTTCCCCTGAAAAAATCCTTTATCTCTTCAGCACATGCATAGGGTTTCTGTCCATATTTTGCTTTACACAAGAAATCGTAAAGAAATATATGTGTATATCGAATTCCACAGAAGCACAGAAAAATGTAAGTGGTTATATGATATACTACTTTTTATCCCCTCAAATTAATGGTTGAATTTAATATATAAACAAGGTTCGAAAGATTATGCAGCCATGGGAAGAGAGTGTCGGAATGCGTAATTCATAATCTAATGATTGGAATCAAAGTAGAAGACCTTTAAGGGTTCATCAAAGTAGAGGTTGTTATTCAAACATGCATAGTGACACTACATGTTTGAAAACCAACAGCACATATGCAAACGAGTAAATGTGTAGTCTGGTATATATCGTCTTATTCTATACTCATATTCCACCTAAAAGGATTACAGCAGATTTAGTTCTAGGTGTTTCATGGCTCTGCATCCGCAGCTTCACCAGCATACGAGCAGCATCTGCACCTTCCATAACTACCTTTTCCGCAGCAACCGTAGTGGCAACGTCCTCCGTATCCACCTTTACCACCACGCCCGCCATGGCCACCTGGGTATCCTCCATGTCCACCACCAGGATACCCTCTGTTTCCACCACCAGGGTATCCCCCATTTCCACCACCAGGGTGCCCTCCATTTCCACCACCAGGATATCCTCCTTTTCCACCTTCCGGGTATCCCCCATTTCCACCACCAGGGTACCCTCCATTTCCACCACCAGGATATCCTCCTTTTCCACCACCAGGGTACCCTCCATTTCCACCTCCCGGGTATCCTCCCTTTCCGCCACCAGGGTATCCCCCGTTCCCACCACCTGGGTACCCTCCATTGCCACCACCGGGGTATCCCCCCTTCCCACCACCTGGGTACCCTCCATTGCCACCACCAGGGTATCCCCCGTTTCCACCACCTGGGTATCCTCCATTTCCACCTTGATATTTAGCTGCTTCTACCCCTTCTGAGCTCTTGACTTCTTTTGCTGGAAAATTAGAGAACATGCACGTTAGTTTGCCGAAACTATCTATTATAAGGGTGCATGTTCAATTTTCTGCTGCTTTGCTACCATGCTTGTCCACAAATTGAGCTAAGGTTAAGCAAAAACAAATTGTACCTTTATTAAACAAAAAAGTGTTCAGATACGCGATTGATGTTTAAACTCACAACTAAGATCAACAGAAGAACAACAGCTTACAAGTTTCAACAGAAGTAGAAGTCTCAGCCAAGTCTCCAGCTGTCACATTAGTGGCAATAATCAAAGTAACAGCTAAGCAAATGCATAGGAAAAGAACTACTTTAGAACCCATTTTTCCGCTCAATTCTATGTATTGAAATTAGCAGATAGTTGGAGGATGAGAAAATTGTCTACTCTTCTTTCTTATATAGAGAGATTTAGCACGCTTACTGAAGAGAAAGAGCAGCATCAAAATTTGGGCGGGGGGTGGGGGGGTGGGGTTGGCCCATCGTGACACGAGTTGGTGGGAAGTATGCATCTATCATAAATTGCATTTTCGTTGTAGAAAGATTATCGGAACATGTGGATACGATAGGGCTGAAGTCTTTGTTTGTGCAGATTAGGGGTGTTCGAGAAACCGACGTCTTCAAACCAATTTAATTTTGCAATTTTGGGTTGGATTGAATTAAAAATTATTGAATATGGATTGAGTTTAAGAAATCTATTCGAATAGACTAGATTAAAAGGTTTTTCATATCGTTCCAATCCAAATCGAATATATATATATATATATATATACTTTTTAATATTTAATTTGGTGATAATATAATATAAATATATATTTTTAATTGGTAAAAAATTTTTAGTTGCTCTAACCTTCCTAAGGATGTTCTAAACTTCTACACTTTTGGAAGGTAACTATGTATTTCACTGCATGATCTGATATAAAGGGATTATATAATTTATGTATTTTATCATTGATATAATTATGTATTTGACATTAGGAGAAATATGTAGTTTAAGTACTGACTTTTCTATTATTAACATATAATTTATGTATACTTTTTATTCAAATGAAGAATATCAATCAATCTATTTTATTCCAATTCAATCCATTGGAATCCAAACTAAACAATGTAAGATTTTGAATAGATTGGTTTGGATTTAAAAAAATTAAAATCAAAATTTTCGGATAAATGAGAAAAATCGTCCCAATCTATACCGAACACCCCTAGTATAGATTTTGAAACATCATATTAACATAAATTTCATGATTTACAGGGAATCTGTTCATACTAGCTAGTTCTTTTTTTTTCTCTTCTTTTTCTTTTAGCTGAGTTCTTATTGCGCTATAAGGAGAGCCACGATCCTTCTACTTGTATGTGACGAGGTAATACTCCCTCCGTCCCACAAAGATATACCTACTTCTATTTTATTAACGCAAATGAATAATGTTGTTGCTTCTAACTTTACTATGAAAGCCTTTGTTTTTTCTTTGCTTGTGACACAAGTTCTTTGCCACTTCAATGTGGACTTTATGGTGAGAATGCAGTTAAAACTTCGACTTTCGAAATGATGACCACGAAAACACTCCAAAATTGTGATCTCCAAATATGACGATAAGAAGAATGAGTGGATCACCATGTTTGAGGCATTTCTTTGCCAAGACTACCACACTTCGGAATACATGCCCGTTGATTCCACCACCGTGCTACGTGTTTGAAACCCTGCAGTACCCTCATCCACTGTCGATTTTCAAGCAGAGATGCATATTGTCTTCGCGCAAATGCAGATTCAAGTGGAGCACCTCTCCCAATCTAACTAAGCTTGGCAGGAAAGGATCAAGGAAATTCATCAAGCCCAATAGAAATTCATTGAACAACAACATCATGTGGGCCAACAGTGCGGTGGTATTGCCAAATCCCAGTGAATCAGGAGCAGCTTATACAAGTAATGGCAAGACAGGAAGTGTACCTCACCGGCATGTGGTAATAACTGTTTTGAGGAGCTAACCCGGGACCTAGTGATGAAGTGGGGAATTTGAGCTTCTCCTCAGGGGAGTCTTCTGTCACTCCAATCACATTTATTTATTTTTTTATGTTTGTCTCCAAAGTTTTCATTTTACTCTGTGTCCACTTTCTTCTTTTCATTCTTATTTTCACTTTTTGTTTATATTTCTATCCATATGGCCTCTTGTGTATCTGTCTCCTAACATTAGGGATAATGTTGTCGTAAGTGTTGGGTATGGGTTTAGTTATGTTATTCTTTTCTTGAGTAATATATATTTCGAATATTCTTATTTTTATGTTTAATTGTTATGTGCTTAGTTTTTCTTTCTTCCTTTTCTTTGATTTTATGCAGTGTTCTCATAATGCTTTCTCAATGTGCCTTTCTAGTTTTTGCTTTCGAAGTTTTCAAAAGACTTGTAAAGATTTTTCGCTTTTGATCCTTCTCTGGAGAGCAATAGCTACATGAAAAAATCTAAAGGTCATAACAAGTACAGTAAGCTTGGTTGAGTGAGCACCCATTGTATTCAATACTTGCATGAAATTTGTTTTTATGCACACCCCTTTGCTTTTGTTTTAATAAATATGGGGTTGAATCTTGCATTATCGGCTAGCTTTAGAATTCAAAAAAATTTTGTGTCCTAGAACTCACACTCACGTTGGCAAAATGAATCAATAAGTTTAGTTTGGTCCAGAAATGATGATAATATGTCTTCTTTGTCCCGATTGAGCTTTTCTTGCTATCATTTTCTATTTTACCCTTAACGCCCTATTTCTAGCCTTAGTACTTGATTTTTCAGTTTTCTTCTTTCAAGTTTTGAACTTCACTCCTTATATTTAACCATTCTTTGAGAGAGTTAAATGCACTTTAAGCCTTAAATCACAAGGGGATAATATAGAGTTGGAACGAAGTGTGGGAGGGAAGAAAAATTGGGTGAAAGGGCTATGTGGATTAAATTGAAAAAAAGGATGACTCGTTGTCATATAATTGGGAATTGTAATAACTATTTCATTAGTTCCTAGTTATCTAAATTCTTTTTGGTTAAGTCAAATTTAGTTATATTTGAATGTTTTGTCATTCTTTGATGCCTTCATTTTTCTCATTGAAAGTTTATCCTTGTGAATTTTGTCATGATTGAGGTATATACTTATGGATTGCAAAGTGGTTAGTGTTGGGAAGTTGTTGCTTGAGGATTACGATTTTTTAGAAATGTGGATGTGAAGGTGATGGGATTGTATATGAAGTGGATGACAGGAAGTGATTAGATGATTCTTTTCGACTAAAGGATTATTGCTTTGATTGATTTTATATCCTCTTTCTCCTCTTTTAATTCTCTTTCCTTTGGCTTTGAATCCTTTTCTCTTTGTTTGGCACTATCGGCTTTCCTCAGCCAAACATTACAAGTTTAAAAGTCATACCTAATTTATGTTGAAATTTGGTCACTAAATTAGTAAAAACGTTTTGTGGGTGGCGAGACTATGGGGTACCATGTTTACTTGCTTGTGAATTCGTTGACCAATAACTCGAATTAACTCTAGTAGTTGTTGCATTAGTTAGGAACATACATACACACGAATTCCTACTTGCATTACAAACACGAAAAGGTTATTTGACCTTGGTGAGGAGTATTGGGATGACTCCTACATTGATTGTGTGTAGACGCGTTTGAAGTGTTCCTAGAAACAATACTCTCCTTATTTTGATGTTTTTCAAAACGACCTTCTTAATCTCTCTTGTTTTTGTTAATAATTTAGAATCTTTTCGTTATTTTTGTAATTGTATTGCTTGAGGGTAAACAATGTCTAAGTGTTGGGGAGTTTGATATGTGCTATTCATGTTTTATTCTCACGATCATTTTGAGTTTGAATTGTTATTGAGTTTTTTGTGTTTTAACTACTATTTTATGTACCCATCCTCTCTTCATTTTCCTTTGTTTTAGGTGAGTTTATCTAAGATTTGAAATGTAAAGAAGTAAAGAATAAGATTCTATATCCTGGAAATGAAGTTATGAGAAAATTTACCCTTAGCTATTTCTTGGATCAAGCAATGCCGACTGAAATCACTACTGAGATCCTGAGGCCAAGCGGTGGCCACTTGAAAGAAGGCCAAGTGGCACTGCTTGAGCCATAATGCAGAAATTCTGCTTTTTTCTCTCTCTCTCTTTTTTGACACATATATACACACACATAAATGGGCTTTTTAGGATTATTAGAGATAGGGTTTTCAAGAGCAGCAAAGAGACATTTGAAGAGAGAAACCCTACTCCAATCTTCCATCATTACAAGAGAAATCAAGAGAACGGATTATATGTTTGAAGAAGGAGGGTATTCATTTTGAAGATTCAAGAACAAGCTCCCATTTTTTCAAGGTCAAATTGGGGATTTCAACATTGAAGAAGAAGGAAGTTGTAGACATAAAAATGAGCATTTTCTACTCTTTCTTTAATGTTGTGTATTATCTATTTTGTGACATTAGAAGTTAGACTCTTTAAATACTTGGATTGATGTTGAACACTAATTTTACATTATGTGAATGAAATTCTCTTTTGGTTAATTGTTCCTAATTCCCTTTGTATTGTATGTGGATTTTTTTCTTGCTTTATTATGTCGGCTAATTAATTTATTTCAGGGGTTCACTTAGAATTGTGAAAGAAAGAGTGAAATAAACCATAACACAAATAATGGGGGTGATTTAAGTGACTAGAGATAGGAATCTTAACACCCTCTTAGTAATTAGACAAATCTAATTATGAATTCACAAATCCTAATGCATTCTTAGGTTAAATTAGTTAGAAAGATATTTCAACCAATTAATCTTCAGATAGAAGACTGTCATCTAAAAATAAAATAAGTCATAATTTAGGAATTCCACCAACTAAGGGGTAGAAAAAGAAATTAACTAAGAGACCTTCAATTCACATATATAGGTAATTCTAGGGGGTTTTATTCAAGGATTACTTTTGCAATTGAATTTCTTCTTGCAATTAAGTGTAGCTAAGGGGGGTTTTAGATAAGTTTAACTTTTTTTCTTAGTTAATTAATTTTAATTGTTTTCTCAATCAAATTAGTAGGCTAAATAATAGAGTAAGAGTGAGTATTACTATTTGACCTTCTCCAATGATACGACACTTGATTTCACTTGCCATTATGCTACTTTAGAATGATAAATGTACTTACCTTGTGTTTATGAGTTAATTGTTAGAGATTGAAATAGAATTGTGCATAAGGGCATAGAACTTATCATTAAGTTAATAAATTTTGCTTAGTACTTTCAATATGTGCACTTCATTAGTACAAAAATGATTTTGACTCATTATTATTTAATTATTTTTAAACTATCACGCTTGATATTTTTCAATACTAAGGTATATATATATATATATATATATATATATATATATATATATAGTTATGTATTTGATTCAAATTAGAACATGGTGTAAGCTTTAATATTTTTTGGAAAGAAAAATATTGTTGATACTTATTGATATTCTATATTTGTGCTTCATATAATTATCATTTTGAGCTTGATTTTATGTTAAATTTTGGTGTTTTAATCACCATTTATACTCCCTTTATCTCTTATTTGCTTTAGGTGATATTATTGAAGATTTGGAATTAAATGAAGCAAATAAGGGATATTTACACAATGAAGAACAATAGAGAAATGCAGAGGAAAAACAGACTGGTAGACATATTTCAAGTAGGATTTTGACCTCTATGAAGATTTCAAATGCAAACGTGGTATTCTAGAAAATTATATAAGACATTCTGAAGTTTTCAGAATGGTAAAATTTGTGTCAATCGGAGTTCATTTGCCTACCCTACTTATGCTGCAAATTCACCTGTTCTGCATTGGGCTCCATTTTTGACACAGTTTGGTATAATGATCATATCTTGCGTTCTAGATGCCCAATTGATGTTATTCAAATCTCTGTGGAAAGCTAAGATCCTGATATACAACTTTCATGAAGACATCAAGACCTATATCAGCCGATTTGGGGGTCTGAATTCACCTAGAAGTCAAAACAGTGTCACAGTCGGGCAGCAGAAACTTGCACCAAAACTGGGGACAAGCGGCGCCGTTTGGTGTGATATAAGCGGCGCCGTTTGTGTCGATCTGAGGCTGATTTTAAGCTGCATTTATCTCTCTTTTGGGGGAGATTTTCATACCCCTTTAGGGCAGAAACAAGAGAGAAGGCTGGGAGGGGAGAAAACTGCAGAAAAACAGCAAGAAATCACACCCAAATCCCTCCCAAATCTTCATCTTTGCAAGAGAAATCAAGAGAGAAGATTGAATCTTTGAAGAAGGAGAACCTCCACCTTGAAGATTCATGGAAAAACCTGCAACTTCCTCAACATCACAGTGACGATTTTCAAGTTTCAAGAAGAGGAGATTTCCACCATGAAAATGAGCAATTCTTCCTCTTTCTTTGTTGCTTTATGTTCTTTAATTTGTACTATGTTGAGGAACTAAACTTTTGAATGCTTGAATGGGTATGAACCCTAGATTTTATTTATGTGAATGAATTGTTTCCCTTGGTTGATTGAATTCGAATTTCTTGTGGATTGTTTGTGGGTTTGAATGTTTGAATTGATTGGGTGGATAGTTGATGAAATTTTGTCACTTGGAATTGAGAAAGGAAGGGTGATTGAAATTTATTCAAAAATCTGGAATTTTGTCACTTGGAATTGAGAAATGAAGGGTGATTGATAATTGATTCAAAATCTGGAAATTTTCACTTGGAATTGAGAAAGGAAGGGTGAAATAGACCATACACAAACAATGGGGATGATTTAGGTGACTAGAGATAGAAACCTAAACATTTTCTTGGTAATTAGAGAAATCTAATTGGAAATTCAAAAAACCTTAATGCATTCTTGGGTTGAATTGGTTAGAAAGAGATTTCAAATTAATCCAAGGGTAGAGGACTTTCATCTAGAGATAGAGAGAGGCCTAAAATAGGAATTTCACCAAACACAAGAAATGAACACCTTCTTGGCAATTAGAGAAATCTAATTAGAAATTCACCAATCCAAATGCATTCTTAGGTTAAATTAGTTAGAAAGAGATTTCAACTAATTAATCTAAGGGTAGAGAACTTTCATCTAGAGATAGAGTGAGTTCTATCATTGGAATTTCACCAAGTATTAGAAGGGGAAACAAATCAACCAAGGGACTTTTCTATCACATAGGTAATTCTAGGGGGATTAACCATTCAAGTATTGTTTTCTCAATTGGATTCTCTCTTGCAAACAAAAATTAGTTAAGTTAGTTTAATTAATCAAATTAGATTTCGTTTCCAAGCAACTATTTCCATCATTTTCACAAGAAAATTTGATAGGCTAAACAATAGAATTACAAGTGAGTAATGGTAATTGACCATCCCCGTGGATACGATATTTAACTTGCTTGCCATTATACTAATCTAAACGATAGGTGCACTTGCCTTGTGTTTGTGTGCAAATTGTTAAAGATTGTGATAAAATTGAGTATAAAGGCATAGACAACAAAACACAACAAGTTTTTGGCGCCGTTGTCGGGGAATTTGGTTAATATTAGGAAAGCTTGAACTCTATTGATTTAGTCATTTTACTTGTTAGTTTGTATAATAATTGTTGCTAGTATTAGTATTCATTTTGTTGATTGTAATTTTGTTAATTATTGGTGAATTGAAGTGTTTAGCTTCTGTTTTTATGTGTTTGCCCTGTTTTAGTGAGAAAACCTTGGTTTGAATTTTTAGTGAGCATTTTTGTGTTGAATTTTTGTTGTATTTATAGTTAAGGAATGAGTTTTTTGGATTATGATTTATCACCACAACCCTCTCAATTGATGATGTCTTATGACTTTTGTGGAGGTAGTTATCCAACCTATGAGTGTCAAGCCATGGGAACTTCCAATGCATGGTCAATGGAGCAAGGGAACTATCTTGGAGAAAGCAAGCAATCCCACAATTCATACAACAATACTTATAATCCCGGGATGGCACAATAATCCAAACTTCTCATGCAAAGCAATCAAGGGCACCAAACACAAACGCATTCTCTCTATTTCCAAACTTCATCATGTTCCCAACCCCAAGAATTCCTTCCTTACGAATACCAACCTCCTCCACCTCCTCAACAATCGGTGAAATCTAGCCTTGAAGAGTTGATGACAAAGTTCATAGCGAATACCGAAACTCAAGTTCAAACTCAAAAGACCCTTAACCAAAGAATGGAAGCATCCTTAAAGAATCAAGAGGCCACCCTTCAAAACTTGGTGAAGCTAGTTTCAGAAAGACAAGTTGAGACTCCCACAAACAATACCGAGCCAAATTCTAGGGAGCGGGCTGAAACTACTAGTTTGAGGAGTGGGATGGAATTGAATGTCTCACGACCTAACGTGCAGGGAAATAGGAGGAGGGAAGATGAATGAGAAAGTGCATGTTGAAGATGAACAAGAAGGAATTGAAAAGAAGGAAGGACAAAAGAGAAACGATGAAGAACCTTTGGAGATTGCCATAGTTCAAGGTGAAGAAGCAAAGAAGGAGCGATGTGAGATTGATGAAATCATACTACATGTGGAGTCATCGCCATTTATCATCAAAGAGACGGAGTTTGAAAAGATTGAAATGGAAAAGAAAAGTAGAATGAACTCCTTCATTGAAGATCCTCGGGAGTTAAAATTGAAGAAGACACCAGGTCACTTGGATTATGCTTTCCTTGTGGACAATCCAAAACTCCCAATAATCAATGGTATTAGTCATTCATTTTACACCCACAAAACATTAATGGAAGAAGACTTCAAACCAATGGTGCAACCCCAAAGGAGGCATGACCAAAATCAAGTTCTCAAGTCGGGAGATCAAGTTTTTATGGAATGACTATCAATGGTTCACGAGTAAGTTTAAGTCTAAATGGACTTCTCCATTTTTGGTAAGTAAAACACTCCCATATGAAGTTGTGAAAAGCTATCATCCAAAAAATGGGACATTAATGGTAAGTAAACTTAGACTTAAACTTTATTATGTTGGAATTAGAAAGAAGAGAAGATTGTCTCCACACTCCTATGACCCAGGGGGTAAGTGATTTTCACCATCTTTTCTCTCCTTTACTTGTACATAATTGTGTTTAATGTAGTTTTGAGTTTGAAAATTTTAATTGTCTTGAATTGTGAAGAGTTTTATAATGTGTTGTTTGGTATGATTTTTATGTTTGTAATAAATTATTTTGTTAAAATTTATTGTTGAATTTGTAGTTGAGTATGGTAAAAAAAAATACTGTTCATCGCGTCATCATGGAGCAATTCGAGCTTCGTCGAACTGGGCAAAACGGCGCCGCTGCAGTGCGTTTCAAAGCGGCGCTGCTTTCACTGTTCACACCACATAAAAAAAAAAAACCTTTCATTCCAGTTTCAGAACTGGATTGAAACGGCGCCGCTTAGTGCATCCCAGGCGGCGCCGTTTCACTGTTCACATCACCAAAAAAAAACCTTTTCATTCCAGTTTCAGAACTGGATTGAAACGGCGCCGCTTGGTGCGTCCCAGGCGGCGCCGTTTCACTGTTCACCCTCAAAAAAAAAAAAAAAAAAAAGCACCACAAAACCCCACAACCGAAACCTACTCTTCTTCCAAACCTACTCTTCTTCCTCTCTTTTCTCTCTTTTTCCTTCCCCCATCTCTCGGTTCTCTCTTTCCATTTTCTTTGTTCAAGAAATTCCATCCTTCCCACATTTTTTTTTCTTACACCTCACTTCATCCTCCCACTTCAACTTTGAGTCACACCAGCTTTCAAGCACTCCATTAGTTTGTCTCTTTAACCTTTTCTCTTGCAATCTTTATTTATTTATTTATTTATTTTTCTCTGTTCTTTGGGTTAAATGCTTTGGTAATTTATGATTGTGGTGCATTTGTTTGTTGTTGGCTTGCAATTCTTCTCTAATGTTGTTGGTTATTTCTTGCTTTCTTCTATGCCTACCATGTGTTTGATGAAATGCCACAATGAAACTTGTTAAAATTGTGAATTTTCTTTATTAGTTTACATTCTATTAGCTTACTAGCGACTTTCTTTAATTTAGTGGTTAGTTTATTTAATTTTGTTACTTAGCATGGTTAAGAGTTAATTAGTTGTTGTTTTAAATTTTAGTGATAATTGTTTTTCTTGTTTAGCCAATTTGCACTTTTCATTTTTTTTGTTTTTTTTTTGTTTTTTTTTGTTTTTTTTGTTTTTGTGTGTATTACTTGTAACGTTCTTTGTGGCATTTGTATTTTCACATTGGTAGACTAGTTTCTCTTAACGGTTGATTTTGAAAAAGAAAGCATTTCATCGAAAACCGCGGCTCGAGGAACTCCAAATAGCCCATTAACAAATCCTTGAGAAACAACAAATTTTGGGCCATCAATTTGCTGCGATCGTCGAATATCACGCAAAGCTCCTTCGACCCGAGCTTGAGTGGTGGAGCCGGTAGTTTATGAACAAAGGGGAGTTCTTTCTTTTCTATTTTGGTCCTTGTATTTATTTATTTTATTGGTATGTTTTTATGCTTCTGCTTTCATTATGTCATTGTTTCTAGCTTTTTTCTCATTCCTTTTTTGTCGTGAAGTATATAGAAGGTGCAACCTTGCTGCTCATATGGTTTTACCTAGCCTTCATGTACGAAACAACCATGTTTTTCACCGTTTGTGTGTTTGGTCATTTGGTATGGCGTTCTTGTGTAGTTTGTGTTACATATTTCTATTTATGCAATCTGTTGTTTATCTTCCTCCCAACATTGAGGACAATGTTGTCTTAAGTGTGGGGGAGTTTAGTGTCTTTAGTAGTATAGGCTATCTTCATGGTAGTATAGACTATTTTCATGATTTTTTTTTGTTGAATTTGCTTGTTTTTATTTTTGGAATCTTCAAGGTACTTCAAGACTTGCATGTGTCATCTTTTCTCAAGGAGTAGTTATACAAATATTCTAAAGGTCATGACTAGTACCTTAAACTTGGATTAAGTAAGCACCCCTTGTATTCTTTGCTTGTATGGAATTAATCGTTTAGGCACATTCCACTTTGCTTTTGTTGTGATGATTATGGAATTGAATCTTGTGTTATTGGCTTTAGAATTCAACATAACTTTTACCCTAGAACCCGCATTTACTTGCCTTGAGGCGAAATGAGTAAGTAACCTTAGTTTGATCTCGAAATGATGGTAATAGGCCTTCTTTGTCCCGATTGAGCCTTTCTAGCCACCGCTCTTTATTTTATCCGTAGTACCATTTCTTGAAGCCTTTGTGCATAAATTTTCCAATCTATATTCTAGATTTTTTTTTCTTTTTCTTTTTCTTTTTTTTTTCTTTTTTTTTCTTTTTTCAAATTTTAAACTCCACTCTTTATAATTAACCATTCTTTGCGAGAGCTAAATGCATTTTTACCCTTAAGATTAGCAAAGAGTATTGTGGAAATTAGAACAAAAGGGTGTAAAAAAAAAGAAAAAAAAAGAGTAGTGAGATGACTTTATATGATTGGGAATTGGATTATACCTCACTCAAAAAAAAAAGAAAAAAAATGAGCAAAGAAAAAAAAATTTGTTATATAGTTGTCTATTATTGAGAAGGCTTCTTACATTTCTTGATGCCTTCAAGATATATATATGTTTTCATTATTATTATTGTAAATTTTGTCATGATTGAGGTTAAATTTATGAGTTGATAAAGATGGATGATGATGGAAAGATTGTGGGTTGAAGCTTAATATGTGCAAGTGGTTGAATCCAAAGTGAAGGGATTTAGTAGAGAATGGGAGTATGTGGTTGAATGTAGGGGAATGGTGATATTCCTTGTGGCTAATAAGGGTTATTGCTTTTGTTTTATATCTCATTCCTTTCTCTTTAGCTCTCATTTCTTTGATCTTGAATTCCTTACCTTCGTTTGGCACCCTAAACTTTCCCTGAGCCTAATATTACAAGCATGAAAGTCCTACCTAATCGAGATTAAATTTTAGTTACCGTATTAGTGGAGAGGTTTTGTGAATGCCGGGCTTATGGGGTATTATGCTTTCTTGATGAGAATTCCTTGGTCAATAACATGAAATTCACTCTTATAATTTTTGAACATTTACATTAGTTGGAAACACAACACACACGGATTCTTGCTTGCATTGTAAGACAAGGGGTGATTGTTTAATCTTTGTGATGGATACTTAGGATGACTTTTTAGATTGATTGTGTAGATTGCTCAAGATTTCTCAAAAAGCAATGCTTTCTCTGTTTTGCACTCCTTTGTAATACTTCAAACAATTCTTTTTTTTTCTTGTGGATTATTGTTCAAATTTCTTAATTGTTTTGTAGTATTGCTTGGGGACAAGCAATATCTAAGTGTGGGGGAGTTTGATATTCTATATTTGTGCTTCATATAATTATCATTTTGAGCTTGATTTTATGTTAAATTTTGGTGTTTTAATCACCATTTATACTCCCTTTATCTCTTATTTGCTTTAGGTGATATTATTGAAGATTTGGAATTAAATGAAGCAAATAAGGGATATTTACACAATGAAGAACAATAGAGAAATGCAGAGGAAAAACAGACTGGTAGACATATTTCAAGTAGGATTTTGACCTCTATGAAGATTTCAAATGCAAACGTGGTATTCTAGAAAATTATATAAGACATTCTGAAGTTTTCAGAATGGTAAAATTTGTGTCAATCGGAGTTCATTTGCCTACCCTACTTATGCTGCAAATTCACCTGTTCTGCATTGGGCTCCATTTTTGACACAGTTTGGTATAATGATCATATCTTGCGTTCTAGATGCCCAATTGATGTGATTCAAATCTCTGTGGAAAGCTAAGATCCTGATATACAACTTTCATGAAGACATAAAGACCTAGATCAGCCGATTTTGGGGTCTGAATTCACCTAGAAGTCAAAACAGTGTCACAGTCGGGCAGCAGAAACTTGCACCAAAACTGGGGACAAGCGGCGCCGTTTGGTGTGATATAAGCGGCGCCGTTTGTGTCGATCTGAGGCTGATTTTAAGATGCATTTCTCTCTCTTTTGGGGGAGATTTTCATACCCCTTTAGGGCAGAAACAAGAGAGAAGGCTGGGAGGGGAGAAAACTGCAGAAAAACAGCAAGAAATCACACCCAAATCCCTCCCAAATCTTCATCTTTGCAAGAGAAATCAAGAGAGAAGATTGAATCTTTGAAGAAGGAGAACCTCCACCTTGAAGATTCATGGAAAAACCTGCAACTTCCTCAACATCACAGTGACGATTTTCAAGTTTCAAGAAGAGGAGATTTCCACCATGAAAATGAGCAATTCTTCCTCTTTCTTTGTTGCTTTATGTTCTTTAATTTGTACTATGTTGAGGAACTAAACTTTTGAATGCTTGAATGGGTATGAACCCTAGATTTTATTTATGTGAATGAATTGTTTCCCTTGGTTGATTGAATTCGAATTTCTTGTGGATTGTTTGTGGGTTTGAATGTTTGAATTGATTGGGTGGATAGTTGATGAAATTTTGTCACTTGGAATTGAGAAAGGAAGGGTGATTGAAATTGATTCAAAAAATCTGGAATTTTGTCACTTGGAATTGAGAAATGAAGGGTGATTGATAATTGATTCAAAATCTGGAAATTTTCACTTGGAATTGAGAAAGGAAGGGTGAAATAGACCATACACAAACAATGGGGATGATTTAGGTGACTAGAGATAGAAACCTAAACATTTTCTTGGTAATTAGAGAAATCTAATTAGAAATTCAAAAAACCTTAATGCATTCTTGGGTTGAATTGGTTAGAAAGAGATTTCAACTAATTAATCCAAGGGTAGAGGACTTTCATCTAGAGATAGAGAGAGGCCTAAAATAGGAATTTCACCAAACACAAGAAATGAACACCTTCTTGGCAATTAGAGAAATCTAATTAGAAATTCACCAATCCAAATGCATTCTTAGGTTAAATTAGTTAGAAAGAGATTTCAACTAATTAATCTAAGGGTAGAGAACTTTCATCTAGAGATAGAGTGAGTTCTATCATTGGAATTTCACCAAGTATTAGAAGGGGAAACAAATCAACCAAGGGACTTTTCTATCACATAGGTAATTCTAGGGGGATTAACCATTCAAGTATTGTTTTCTCAATTGGATTCTCTCTTGCAAACAAAAATTAGTTAAGCTAGTTTAATAAGTTAAGTTGGATTTCTTTTCTTAGTATTTATTCAAACTATTTTCAAAAACAAAAATTTATGGAAGCTAAACAATAGAGTGAAAAGTGAGTAATGGTAATTGACCATCCCCGTGGATACGATATTTGAAGTACTTGCCATTATACTAATTTAAACGATAGGTGCGCTTGCCTAGTGTTTGTGTACAAATTGTTGAAGATTGGAATAAAATTACGTATAAAGGCATATACAATAAAACACAACACTTATGTACAATAATTAAGGAATATAAAGAAATTAACAAATTAACTACCTTTTATAAGGGAACATAGACTTATAATTTGAGACGGAAAAAAAAAGAAAGTGAATATATCTTTGTAAGACCGAGGGAAAACTTAGTAAGAATTATTCTTAACGAAAAATGAATTCTTTTGTCGTGTACATTATATCTTTTATTAAGTTAAATTGTTGGTTCCCTTGGTATGACAAATTGAAAAACAGAAAGAAAACAAGAGACAACAAAATGTTTGATGATCGCAAAGATCATGAACTATTTTTTGTGTGATTATTTCCCATCCAATTTAAACATTAAAGCATTGACATATCACTTGAAATATATTTTGTGTCATTCGTAGTTTCACACGGGTCATATAAATTCAGTAAGTTGCCCATAAATAATAAGGTTCCGATCTTTTATCTTCAATTTTATCTGATTTTCTGTGTTACAATTATCAAAGTGTTACATTTCAAAATAAAAAAAGAAAGTAAAGACAATAATCCCAAACTCATAAATAACAAAATCTTAAGAGAAAAAGATTTATCTAAAGACACGAAACAATATTGTCGCATTTTATTGGTGAGACATACAAGGATAGAAAGGATCTTTAAGTGCTGTTAAGGTTGTAACATCCTACCCTAGAGATGGTCAGGTGTGTTTGTTTTGCAGTATAATTTATAATTTTTTTATATAAAGTATTTGAGAAACTATCATGAGTTAGATTAATTTATTTTTGAATTATTTGTGATCATGTTTTGTTAAAAAAAGAAAAGAAAAGAAAAAAAGATCCAATAGATAAGTGACACATTGCCACTGATATTTTCCACCAAAATCGGTGGCAAGCACTGAGTTTTGGCTTCTATAAATGGTTTGGTTGTTTTCGTTTTTTTCTTCATTTATTTTCTTTCTTCTCTTTCTCTCTCAGTTGCCTTTCTTTTTACTTTCTTTTCCAATTCTTTTGCTTTCTTTTCATTCAATTGAATTCATTCTTTCTTCCTTGTTTAAGGTAAGTTTTTCTTTAATTTTTGTATGTGAATTCTTTAATTACTTTGATAGTTTTATTGGATTTGTGTTATAAATTAGTTGGTTAGTAAAATTTATATTTTTTTGATTTCAAGTTTTGTTTAGTTTTCTTTGATTTAAATTTTATTTTAATTACTAATGTTATTTTGTTTGTGATTTATTTAATTTATTTTATTTTATGGTTTCCTTAAGAATTGTGGTAGAAATTATTTGTTTAGTAAAATTAGTATATTTTGATTTAAATTTTTTTGTTTTAGTTTAATTTAAGTTAAATTTCTTTGTTTTAGTTGTAACTTTTATATTTCAGAATTTGAAATATTGAGATTTGAGATTTAAATTAAAGTGTTATTTTTATTCTATATTTTTACTCTCTTAAACATTCAATATTTAGTATTTGAGAAAATTTAGTATTTGTGAAATTTCATATATATATATATATATATATATATATATATATATATATATATAAAAGTTTTTGAGAATATAATAATAATACTGTTGTGTTATTTTATTATGGTGTAATGATAATGATATATATGACTATTTATAAGAATATATATTTATAGAGTATTTAATAATTGATTGTTTTTATAGTTGTAAGTTTAGGCTTACACTTATGCCTAGAATATCCTAAGGAGACTCATTCGATAACTTAGAATTTATTATCTTCAGAGTTTTCGACTAAGGTTTAGCTATTTGGATTTGTAGGAAGTTCGCATTTTTTGTAAGATAACAAGTAACTCTAACACTTGCTACTAGGTATTAGAAATATTTCAGAGCCGTGCTCCAAATAGGTATTTATTTGATTTGAAATATTATAGTATTTGAACATGATCTATAAATACAAGTAATATTTAAGAAATGTTTTATTGTGTATTTTCGAAAGTCATATGCATTTTCATGGCAAATCGGGAAAAATTTACATTTACTTGTTTTGGACTGGTGGACGGTGGTTATTTTTGAAGTTACGTCGAATTTGGATTCATTTGGATGGCTACTTAAGTAGCCTTTATGTTTGAAAAGTTGTATAAAAACTCCGTCCCGACCATACATGATTTGAAATATGATGTGATTTGTAATATGATATGATTGAATTATGATTTGAGCCTGAAACATTGGTGGATTGCATTGTACGTTGCAAGTCTCCTGTACTAGTGCTTCTTCCGCTTATGTAGAACGCATAGACTCTGGATTGTGGATCCACTTAAAATGAGACGTAGAATAGCGGGGAGGGTGTGACCTAACTGGTACTCGTTTATCTGTCTGCGGTCACCTAACAGTGAGTCAGCAGGGGCTCAATGTTGAGGTTGATCACCAGGGTTGGACTGGTAGATACCCTAGAATCCTTAGCTTGGTCTCTGCTTGGGGAGGCATATAAGGTAGTTTGTAAAATCGAACGTTCTTCATGGTGTGTGCCTGGTATTGACTGCGGGATGCCAAGATTTATTTCCTGATGACCCTATTATTTGCTCCGATAATTCTACCATTGAGTCAGAATCTAAATATTTGTCATGTCTAAGAAATTTTGGTTTGGGAAGCTACGCTGATGTGTCTGATTCGCTTAGACTTTCTAGTTAAGCCCAAAACCTGATCATGAGATTTGTGCATTATTTTGGAACAACAAAACTGATATGAATATAAAGCACTTTTGAACTATTGTGCATACGCATCTACCCACATATTCTGAAAATCTCATATTTTTGAAACATATCATCACACAAGTGAACTCACCGAGCTTTCCAACTCACATATTTTTTTTATGTTTTATTTCAGATGACATAAATCATGGATTAGAACAGTGATTCTTTGATTTGCTTCAAAGTTAGCTCGTGGAAGGGCTCACATATATATTTGATCAGTTTGTACCTTTTCTGTTAGCTCTTGCCAGATAGATGGAGAAGTTTGTTTTACAACTATCTATAAATGAAGGTTGAATTTGGATAATATAAGATACATGATATACCTTCGTATTTATGTATTTTTACCGATATTTTGTATAATTATATTATATTGTATTATATGTATACTTTTCTTTCTTTTTTCTCTGAACGCGATTTGTATTTGTATACATCAGTGTGGAGAGATATGATGGTACCTTATTCAGCTGCAGTGAAACCTAGTGGAGGAGTTAGGGTTCCACAAAGGTCGCATATAATCAATCAACCGTGAAGAAGATCTGAGAGCAAATTCTGCGATCATAAATCAATGAGCTATTGTCACTTTTAGACACAAGCTAGACAAACTTGTTAATTATAGCTTTTGGATGTGGGAAAATTCAGTCCATACTTTATCCATACCAACTACCTGCTGCCGTACGTCCTAAAACACGTTACAGTATCCAGACACAACTCAACCTTCGAATAGTAGTCATTCAGGATCTCCCACCTGTTTGGGACCGTTTTGCATTTTAAGGGATAATTGATCTAATTTTCTTTTTAACTTATTTTTAAATATTTATCTAATTTTTATATAAATAATTTAATTTATTATTTTTAATTATTTTTAATCAACTATTTAAATACATTTATTTTTTTAAAACTATTGAGTCTTTAACTATCCATTCAAATTGCAATATTAAATAAGACTATTTTGAAGATCTATAATTTTTTTCTTTGTAATTCACCAAAACATTGATTTTGTGTAAAATAAAATTAGATCAATTATTTTGAAATGAAAGAGTAATTGTTTAGGCCAGTGGAAGTAGAGTTTTCAGGGACTACTCAATCTATTTCGAAATATTAGCTTAATCTGTCATTTTTATTTATCTCATAATATTTTCTCTATTTATAATATCAATAAAAAAATTGATTATTTTTTTTCCTATTCTTACCACTATTCAACGATAATCAATACTTCTTTGAACTTGACAAATTCAACGATAATCAATACTTCTTTGAACTTGGCATTCTTCTGCAGTAAATGACGAACTACCACCTAAATTTTGGTGCGCTAAGCTCCCATTAGCAGAATTTAGCGCATGGATTTTAAATCTTGGCCTCAAAATTTAGCACATTGAGATGAAAGTTAAGAGTGCTTCTCCGCCCACACTCCCCTTCCTCCAACCATGTTTGGATTGGATATGTAGTTCATAGTTTGTGTAGTACTACTAGTTCTTTAGCAGTCAAGATTCTAACTTCAATTATATCGTAATAAAAAGACAAAAAATGGTAGATGAAGTCTGGGAATACTGAGTTAGAATCATACTTCGAGATGACTATATATGTAGGCCTGTCAATTGGGCTCTACGAGCCGAGCCGACCTAAGCTCGGGCTCAACCCGAGTAACATCATATTGAGCCCGAGCTCGGGCTCAGCCCGAACGGGCTCACAAATGTTGAGTCCGAACTCGGCTCTTATGAGCTCGGGCCGAGCTCGAGCTGAGCCTGAAATATGCATATTCATTTTTTATTGTTCTCACAAATTATCCTCTCACTACAAATTATGATTGCCTTCACAAATTAATGTCTTAATACTTGTCTAACAATGACTTTCAACTAATTTGCGTATATTCTTAAACAATATCTCTAGAAACTAAGCAAACGTCTATCTGAAAATCAACAAAAACAAACTACCATAGCAAAATAAAGTATTGTAGCAATATCTCAACCACATTAAATTCCAACCAAGACAAATCAACAAAAGTGGAGCACCAAACTACCAGAGTCTGAGAATTTATTGATCAAGAACCCTTCAAATGGATATTTAAACAGATATATATAATGCATTAAAATCTAATAATCTGGTATGTCGTGCTTCAATATGAAGTAACCGGAAAAGAAGAACAATGATCCTATAGGCTATAACTCCAGAAATCAGTGAATTTCCAACGATGAAACTAGGCACCAAAGCACTAAAACACACCACCACTGTGTTTGCTGTATGGAGAATCAACCAAATTTGCAGCATACACCACTGAGTTTGATGTATAGTAAGCAGTTTAATATTTTGAATGCATATTAAGTTATTAATACACAAAAAACAATCTTCTAATGTGCTCTAATAATATATTGATTTTTTAAAAAGATATTGGGCTAATACTAAAATTTACTAATCACTTTACTAATCACCTTATAAGTTATATAATATAAGTATTAACCATTAAGTAATTGATAATATTTTCTCTTCTCTTTCTAAATTTATGTTGAGAAGTGAAAAAAATTATATTTTGTGAAATTAGTTAAATATATTAATTACGAAAGTGAATATGTAGAATATATTATTTTATAAAACTAAATATTTACTTTGGAATATTCTAAATTACAAGTGCAAAAATTAATTGGAAGACTATGCTAAGATCTTATCTTCTTCTTTCATATGATTTATATTTCTCGTGTTAGTAAAGGTAATAATATTCATACCTACGCATTTGCTGTGTTAATACTTAATATTCTTAGAATTATGATAAGCTCAATAAGTAGTTACAATCTCATAAATAGACTATGATTGAATAACATGCATATTGTTGCCAAATCTGCTAAGAATTAAAACTATTAAACCATATTGCTTTTCTAAAAAATAATTTTAAAATATTAGAAGTGAAAACTTTACATACTAAATTTTTTTGAAAGTGAAATATAAACAAATTTATTTATATCAAAACACATAAAATTTTAATCTATATAGTTATGATGACATTAATATAGTATTATACACAAAAATTTTCTATTATATCAAGAAATTATAATATATAATTATAAATTATTATTAGATATATGATCGGGCCGAGCTTATAACGGGCCGAGCTTAGCCAAGCCCGAGCTCGGCCCGATTTACAAACGGGCCGAAAATTCAGGCTCTAACCCGGCTCAACCCTAGCCCGAAAAAAGCTCAGCCCTCAAAAAAAGGGCCGAGCCGGGCCGAGCTCGGGCTAGCCCGGCTCAATTGACAGTCCTATATATATGCTGGTTTCTTCTGGAAAAAATCTTTATCTTCAGCGCATGCGTAGGGTCTCTTTTATGTACTTTGTCCATATTTTGCTTTAAACAAGAAACTGAAAAGAGAAATGTACGTCCATATCAAATTGCACAGAAAAATGCAGTACTTTTTGTCCCCTTAAATTAATGGCAAATATTTAGTGGTCGAATTTAAAATCACTCCTTTTGCTCATGTAAATATAAAGATTATGGAGCCCTGGAAAGTTTAAATATTTCTATGTTAGCTTCCAAGTGCGTAATGCATAATCTAAAGATTGGAATCCAGATTTTAACTTAATCGTTTGGTTGAAGACCTTTAAGGGTGTTAAAATCTATGAATTGATGAATTCAATTCAATGTAGAAACTAAATCAAAGAAAATGTTTGATGAATTCAATTCAATGCAAAAACTAAACCAAAGGAAATGACTGATAATGTCAATCGAATGATGAACACAATGAGCAAAGCTCAAACAAGCTACTGAGCAGAAAGCTTAGAAAGAGAAATATTGCATTGGAAGAAAATTGTGAATTGAATTCTCTAGTTCTGTACAAAGTCTTGCAAGGTACATATATACAAATCAAACACTCCTTCGCAACACTACATAAATAACCGACTTATTCCATGTCAATAAATTCAGCAACCGACTTCAAAATTATCCAACTGGCAAATCAGTTTGCTTAACTGGCAAATTGCTGAGCTGTTCTGTTCTTGGTATTCTGGCTTACATTTCAGCTTCATCAACTCGTATAACATCTACACTCAGCTCAATTCATCTCCATTAGCTTGCATTACGTATGCATGCAGCTCAATCAGCTCAATGCCTGCATGCATGTAATTCACTCTTCAATCTGCTGCTACAATTTTGCTTCTGATAATCAATATCTTCTGTTCTGCCATCAATTTTCAATACCCCCCGCAATCTAGACTGGGATATATATTCTGCAAACCAAGATTAGCAACCAAATGAGAGAACTGAGGTAAAGGCAAAGCCTTGGTGAAAATGTCAGCCAGTTGAAGAGAAGAAGAATTAGGCAGAGGTTTAACCAGTCGGGATTGATATTTTTCTCTAGTAAAGTGACAATCAAGTTCAATGTGTTTAATTCTCTCATGAAACACAGGATTTTCCACAATATGAATAGCTGCTTGATTATCACAATAAAGTGGAACAGCACCAGGAAGAGAAACATGAAGATCTTGTAGAATGTAAGATAACCATTACGACTCACAAACTGCATGAGCCAAAGCTCTATATTCTACCTCTGCAGATCTTCTGGACACTGTGGATTGCTTCTTAGATTTCCAGGAAATCAATGCACTCCTTAAAAAGAAACAAAAACTAGTAACAGATCTTCTGGTTTCTGAACAACCAGCCCAATCAGAATCAGAAAAAGCTTTCAATTGCAATGTAGAATCTGCTGGGAAAAACAATCCTTGACCTGGAGCTTTCTTCAAATATCTTAAGATTCTATGAGCTGCCTTTAAATGATTCACAGTACGGTGATCAAGAAATTGAGATAACTGTTGAACTGCAAAACAAATATCAGACCGTGTAATAGTCAAATACAATAACTTGCCAACAAGACTTCTGTAGACAGTATGAGTAGACAAGACAGTTGAATTATTATGCTCCAACTTAACATGAGCTTCCATTGGAGTAGCTACTGGTTTACTACCTAAAAAACCTAATTCTGTTAACATATCAAGAGTATATTTCTTTGAGATAGATTCAATCCTTTGCTGCTTCTTGCCACCTCCAATCCCAGAAAATATCTCAACTCCCCCAAATCTTTAATTTTAAACTGAGCATGAAGAACATCTTTGACATGTTTAATGGCATCTAAATCATTGCTGGTGAGCACAATATCATCCACATAAACCAGTAATGCAATGAAAATGTTGTCATCTGCTTTCACAAATAAAGAGTAATCACTCTTAGATTGAACAAAACCAAGACCACCTGCTAGCCTGTTTAAGTCCATAAAGTGACTTGTTTAATTTGCAAACTAATGACTTATTTCCAGTGTTAAATCCTGGGGGAAGAACCATATACACCTCCTCTTCAAGATCACCAAGCAGAAAAGCATTATTGATATCACATTGATGTAAAAACCATCCCCTTGCCACTGCAACAGCTAACACAATTCGAATTGTACTCATTTTTGCCACTGGAGAAAATGTCTCTATGTAGTCCACTCCAAATTGTTGAGTATAGCCCTTGGCCACCAACCTAGCTTTGTGTCTTTCCACTATTCCATCTAAATGAAATTTAGTCTTGTATACCCATTTACAACCTATAGGTTGTTTTCCAAAAGGTAAAGGAACCAAAGACCATGTATTGGTACTTTCAAGTGCTTCAATTTCTTTTTTTATTGTCTCCTGCCAAATTGGAATTCTGGCTGCTTCTTCATAACACTTAGGCTCAATGTTTAATGAAACATTCAATGCAAAAGACTTGTAAGCAGGAGATAACAAATCATAGGAAAAAACTTTATCAAGAGTATGTGGTGTAGTAAGAATTGTATTGCAGACAAAATCTTTGAGATAGATTGGAGCAGATTTAGATCTTTGAGATCTTCTGGGAACATGATTATCAATTGAAGATGCAGGAGCACTAATGTTATCATAAGGTATATCAACATCAACTGGTATTGAAGCAGAAGATTCTGGAAAGAAAGTTTCCAAAGGAACATAGGGGATTACAGAATTGGAGAAGATTGATTAGTGAAAGGAAAGACATCTTCATGAAAAGTAACATTTCTGGACACAAAAATAGATCTAGAAGTCCAATCTAGAAGTATATAACCCTTGCTGGTAGAAGAATAACCCAACAAGACAACTTTTCTAGATCTGGGATCAAATTTCAATATGCCTTGTTCCAGAGTGGAAGTAAAAGCTAAGCAGCCAAAAACTCTAAGATTGATGAAGGAAGGGTCTCTACCATAAAGAATGGAAAAAGGAGTTTTATTGTGTAATATGGGTGTAGGAAGCCTGTTTATTAGATAAACAACATGTTGTACACAAAATCCCTAGTAAGAAATAGGAAGATTAGACTGTAATTTTAAAGCTCTACCAACATTCAAAATATGTTGATGCTTTCTTTCAACTAATCCATTCTGCTGTGGTGTTTCAACACATGAAGTATGATGAATGATGCCCTTAGATTGGAAAAAAATAGGCATATGAAACTCAGAACCATTAACTGTTCTGATGATTTGAACAAGTTTAGAGAATTGAGTTGAAACAAAAATACAAAAGTCTTGAATAAGTTTTCTAACTTCTAATTTATCTTTCATCAAGAAAATCCAGGTATACTGACTGAAATCATCAACAATGCTCAAGAAATATTTCTGTCTGTATACAGTTTCATGCTTATAAGGACCCCAAATGTCCATGTGCAGAATTTCAAAACATCTGGATGTAGTAGACTATTTCAAAGAAAAAGTGAGTTTCTTCTGTTTTGCTAAAGGACAGACAGTACATTTGCAATTATTTGGTACAGAAACGTCAAGCAAAATTCCTTTCAATAATTGTAGTCTTTGATTAGAAGGATGACCTAATCTACAATGCCAATTAACATTTTTGGTAGAACTAGAACTGGAATGAAAAACAGTAGAAGAATTAGAAGGAAAAGCATCAGAAACTTGACTTGTTGGAAAGGAATCAGGAAGTGGATGTCTTGGTATACCACAAGTGACATCAAAATGATATAAGCCATTGCAGCATTTAGCTGAACCAATCTTCTTCAGAGTGATATTGTCCTGTATAAGACAACCAGTAGAATGGAAGAGAATATGGCAATAATTCTGTTGAATCAACTTATCAACTGAGATTAAATTGTACTTGAAGGAAGGAATATAAAGAACTTCAAGTAATTTTAATCTGTCAGAAAGAACAACACGGCCTTTATGAGTAACAAATATTGTTTGGTTATTTGGCTGTTTAACAAACACATTCTGAATAGGAGTTAAAGAAGTAAAAAGTGTCAAAGAACACACTATATGATATGTAGCTCATGAATCCAAAATCCAATGCTTTGTAGTTTCATAAGAAATTGTACCTGTATAATTCACTGGCTGATCAAAATTAGCTGCTAGAACAGTTGCCTGATTGACTCCATGTGATTGACTAGGATTAGATTATGCACTTTGCAGCTGAATGCTCTTAAGCATATGCATCATATTAGCATATTGCTCCTGAGTAATTCCTGCAGTTGAGGAATCTGCAATTTTTGCACTATTCATACCACTGGTTTGATTAACAACAACATTCCTTTTTGGAGTAACACCAACACCATATTTTCTATTATCTGCATTTGCACCACCATTGAAACCTCCTTCTCTGGTCCTGAACTTAAAATTTGGAGGATATCCAAGCTTCCTATAGCATTTATCCACTGTATGTCCTGATTTACCACAAAATATGTATATAATACTTTTCTGTCCAAAATTCCTTCTGTTATTTCCTGCTGCAACATTTACCTCATACTGAACATTTCCACCAAAACGAGAATTAGCAGTCTCTTTATTCACAAATGCAGTTTGCATTTCCTGGTTGATTGGCTTGGCTATAGGCTGAGTTAACATCACTTGCACCTCTTGGCTTTGATTAGAATTGTAATTCAGCTATCTTTCATGTTTAATAGCCATAGAAAATACTTGACTGATCAGAGGTAAAGGTTACATAACAAGAACTTGTGATTTGATGCTGTTAAACTGATCATTCAAACCTTTCAAGAATCTTATCACACACTCTGTATCATAATATTCTCTCATTTGTTTAATTGCTCCACACTTACAGCAAGGCTCACAAATGCATTTAGGCAATGGTCTTAGAACCACCAATTCATCCCAAAGAATCTTCAAATGAGTATAGTATTTGTTTACTGTTTTATTTCCTTGTCTCACATTGTGAATATCCTCTATAAGATCAGATAGGTGATAAGAATCACCACTAGAGTATCTATCATACAGATCATCCCAAACCACTTTTACAGTATCTAGCCACATCACATTTTGTGCTATAATTGTGTCTATAGAATTCACAAGCCAGTAGAGAACAATTGTATTTACCTGCTGCCACAGAGTGAAATTCCTTGAATTCCTCGGTGGTGGCTCAATTGAACCATCAACAAAACCTATTTTGTTCTTGGAGATCAGCACCATCTTCATTGCATGGCTCCAGGAATGGTAATTTTTCTCTGTAAGTACAGGTTGTACCAGTGGTTGAGTTGTATTCTCATTTGGATTGAGATACATAGGATTGGTTGGAATTGGCTCAACATGTGCCGCCATTGCTATATCAGCAAACTTCCAGAAACAAAATCGATTGTTCAAAAAGAACAACAAATAGATCAATTGCAATCAGCAACAAACTGAGTGCGATGGAAAAGAAAGAAAAATTAGCAACAGAAGCAAATGTTATGCTCTGATACCATGTTAAAATCTATGAATTGATGAATTCAATTCAATGTAGAAACTAAATCAAAGAAAATGTTTGATGAATTCAACTCAATGCAGAAACTAAACCAAAGGAAATGACTGATAATGTCAGTAGAATGATGAACACAATGAGCAAAGCTCAAACAAGCTACTGAGCAGAAAGCTTAGAAAGAGAACTATTGCATTGGAAGAAAATTGTGAATTGAATTCTCTAGTTCTATACAAAGTCTTGCTAGGTACATATATACACATCAAACACTCCTTCTCAACACTACATAAATAACCGACTTATTCCATGTCAGCAAACTCAGCAACCGACTTCAAAATTATCCAACTGGCAAATCAGTTTGCTTAGCTGGAAAACTGCTGAGCTGTTCTGTTCTTGGCATTCTGGCTTACATTTCAGCTTCATCAACTCGTATAACATCTGCACTCAGCTCAATTCAGCTCCAATAGCTTGCATTACGTATGCATGCAGCTCAATCAGCTCAATGCCTGCATGCATGTAATTCACTCTTCAATCTGCTTCAATCTGCTGCTACAATTCTGCTTCTGATCATCAACATCTTCTGTTATGTCATCCATTTTCAATAAAGGGTTCATCAAAGTCGAAGTTCTTATTCAAACATACACAGTGACACTACATGCTGGAAAACCAACAGCACAGATACAAAAGAGTAAACGCATAGCCAGCTACGGTCTTATTCTATGCTCATACTCCACATAAACGGATTACAGCAGTTTTAGTTCTAGGGCTTGAGCTTCATGGCTCTGCATCCGCAGCTTCACCAGCATATGAGCAGCATTTGCACTTTCCATAACTACCTTTTCCGCAGCAACCGTAGGGACAACGTCCACCGCCTCCACCTTTACCTTTACCACCTTTGCCACCTTTGCCTTTACCACTGTACCCTCCCTTTCCACCTTTTGCACCGGGGTATCCATCTGCCTCTACTCCTTCTGAGCTGTTGACTTCTTTTGCTGCAAAATTAAAGAACATGCAGGTTAGCGTGCCAAAATTATCTATTAAATAAGGGTGTATCTTTATTCTTTTGCTGCTTTGCTGTCATACTTGTCCATAAATTGAGCAAAGGTTAAACAAAAGCAAATTTTACCTTTCTTAAACAAAAAAGTGTTCAGATACGCAATTGATGTTAGAACTCACAATTTAGATCAACAGAATTAAAAAACTTACAAGTTTCAACGGAAGTGGAAGTCTCAGCCAAGTCTCTAACAGCCACCTCTGAGGCAATCATCAAAGTAACAGCTAAACAAATGCATAGAAAAAGAACTACTTTAGAACCCATTTTTCCTCTCAATGCTATGTTTTGAAATTAGTTGATATTTGAAGGATGAGAAGACTGTCTACTCTTCTTTCTTATATAGAGAAATTTAGCACACTTACTGCATAGAAAGAGCATCTGAAACTGTAGAGTCGGGCCGGGAGAGGGGGGGGGGGGGGTTGAGGATAGGCCCATTGTGACACGAGTTGGAGGGAGGTATACATCTATCCTGTTGCATTTTTTTCCTGAGAAAGGTTATCAGAACATTTGAACACCATAAGGCTGGAGTCTTTGTTTGTACATATTTTGAAACATCATATTAACTTAATTGCGACTTACGGGAAGGTTATTCTCTGTTCACGTAAGCTAGTTCTTTCTCTCTCTCTCTTTCTCTCTCTTTCTTTTAGCCGAGTTCTTATTGCGCTATAAGGAGAGCCACGCTCTTTCTACTTCTATGGGGCATGGTAATACTGCCTCTATCCTACCAAGATAGACTCAGTTATTTTCACACAGATTAAAAAAGTTAGTTAATATTGTTGAGTAAATAAATTTTACTTAGTATTTTTCATATATGCCCTTCATTAATACAAAGATGACCTTGACTCATATTAATTAATTATTTTTTAAACTACCACTCATTATATTTTTTAACACCAAGATATGGATTTATGCATTTAATTCAAATTAGAAAATGATATAACTTTTAATATCTTTTGGAAAGAGAAAATGTTTATTGATTCTCATACACAATAATTAAGGGTGTACAAGAAAATTAAAAATTAACTATGTTTTATAATGGAAAATAAGCCTGTAATTTGAACCAGAAAAAAAGTATATCATTATGGGACGGAGGGAGAACTTAGTAGGAATTATCGTTACCAAAAAATGGATTATATATTTCTTTTTGGTTGATATGTCAATAATTCTTTCGTCTTATACATTATATCTTTTATTGCATTAAATTGTTAGTTCCCTTAATATCAAACTGAAAAAATGAAAGAAAAGAAGAGACAAGAAAAAATTCGACCATTACAAAGATCGTGAACTATATTTTGTGTGATTGTCCTAATTATTTTCCATCCAATTTAGACACCAATGCATTGACATAGTACTTGGCATATGTTTTTCGTCATTCTATTGATTACATTAGTAGCTTCAGGTGGGTCATAGAAATTCAGTAAGTTGTTCACACATAGTAAGGTTTTGATCTTTTGTCTTCAATTCTATCTTATTTTATGTCTTACTATTATCTAATTGTTATAAAGATGAGGATGATGCGACTTCCACTTTGTGATCATGTCTCCCATGTTTCCTCCCCTTTTTCTCATTTCTCAAGATCTTATCTTTATTTCAGATATCAACGTGTTTTAAAATTTTTTTTTTGTGTTTTTATCAATCGTTTTATAAGAAATATAAAATTTTTAAATAAAAACTAACTACTTCACTTACTACGAACATGATTAATAAAAATTCTTCCTATTATGATATACGGGATAAATAAGGCCCAGTTTTGATTGAGTTTTATTTTGAATTAGATTGTATTAAAAATCATAAAAGTGAATTTTTTTTGTAAGAAAAGAAATGGGGTCCAAAGTAAAAAAAGTAAAAAAAAAAAAAAAATTTAAAATTGGAAAGTCAATCCAAATACACCCTAATGTGTTTGCTAAATTTTTTTTTTACTTCAAACATAATAAACTAAAAACTTTAATATTTATATTTGGAGTTCATGTACTATATTGCGTAAGAGAATATAAATTTGTTTTTGGATTGATTCTGATCGTGTCTGCATCTTACTTCTCTATTCACAAACAAATTTATTTATTTTTATTCTCAAAAGAAAATCAATCCAAATAAATTCTCAATTACAAAAAATAGACTGATAAAGTGATTAATCATATATGAGATGTGATTGCAAAAATTCATCCTAAACTATCAACTATAAAAGAAACGTTGCATGTGTAGACTATCCATGTATGAAAAAAGAAAAAACACGTAAATATGTGGTTGGTGCCCTCTTGTTTGAAGTGCTGCCATTATGGAAATGGAAGAGAAGCTCCTGTTCTGCTGGTATGCATGGTGGGCTTGCATAATTGGTGCATTTCATGTCTTTTTTCTTTCTTTCCTTTTTTTTTGGAGCAAATAATTATTTTGTGTGATAATGGTTTTATTTTACCTGGAGTGCTGCAACTTGGCCTGTCGTCTGTCGGCACTCTCGAGTCTCAAGTCAGCAGTCGGCCATCTTCATAAATTGTCGCATAACAGTGGCCAAAATCCGTGCATTTCTGCCGATGACTTGGAAAGGTATATGAAGGCTGAAGATGCAGCGGTGGAGCCAAGGCTGTTGGGTGACGATGACTTTTCTGCTGGAGCTATGGACCATATTTGACTTTTCTTTTCCGCATGCTAAGAAACGTTCTATCAACTTAACTATCAGTTTTTTCTAAATAAATCTAAATTGTTCGCTCAAAATTAAAAATTTGTTCAAAAATAAATCTTCACGTTTTCAAAGTGAATATATTTTCTCTTTAAAAATTTCGGTAACTAATTTTTATTATTTAAAGGATTCAAGTTCTACTAATGTATATATTCTTCCATACTAAACTTTTTAATTAATAAGAATATCAATTGTTCAAGAATTTTAGTGAGAAAAAAACACTTTTCTTTAAAAATGGATTTTTCTTTGATTGGTAGTGAAAAAGAAAAAATTGAAGAAAATAAAATTAAGAAAAACAATATGAAAAGCTTGAATAGAAAGTGTGGAAAAACATTTTCGTACAAAAGTGTGCGAAAAAAAAAACAAAGGAAATTTTTAATCCCAAGTTGCGCATCTTCTCGGGGAACCCTTCCTTGGTTTCCAGTGTCCACAGCATCCTTGTGCGGCTGTGCTCCCTCCATGTGTTTTACTGAGGTTTTTTTTTGTTTTTTTAAGACTCGTTTAGTTTCTCTCACTACGTGCGAAAATATTTATAAGTTATTTTATTTATTGTTATTTTAAATTTTAAATAGTAAATATGAAACAAATTTAAATAACTAATATATGGATTATAATTTAAAGAAATAGAAATAACTAAAATTTCAAATCAATACATGCTTTGTTATCACACATATAGAAGTTTTTGAATAAAAAATAAAAATAAATTATACAAAAAATTTTCTTCCTGAATGTTATATTTGATTTAGGTTAAATCAAAGTACAATATTATGAAGATGACATTTTGAGCAGTAGAGCAACAAACAATGTTCTAAGTATTGAAATAATTATTTAGGTCTTTAATAGGAAGTGTGTATACTATAGGAATGAATAAAATGTATTAGTTTGACTATAATCTATCTTAATATAGTTTTTCAAAGTAATTTCTTTAATTAATATAGATGAGTAATTAAATATTAAACAT
Source organism: Rauvolfia tetraphylla (assembly GCA_030512225.1). NCBI lineage: Eukaryota > Viridiplantae > Streptophyta > Magnoliopsida > Gentianales > Apocynaceae > Rauvolfia > Rauvolfia tetraphylla. The sequence goes on from JAJQKT010000053.1 coordinate 4,333,643, forward strand.
CATACAAGTAGAAATACTAGAGGAAAGAAAAGTAGAACATTGAGTCTCTCTTGAACTGTATCTCCGATGATTTCGATTCTCAGTTGTGTTGAAAGTTAAATTTATAGAAAAAAACTTAATTTGCCAACTATTCTATCTTTGTTCATATGCTGCTAATGTTCTCAGTTAGAGTTGTTTCAAAAATATCAACTATAAGTAGGAACGTCGAATTAATATAATACAATAAAGGATTAATAAAACTCAAAGAATTGACTCATAAATTATGTATTGAGTTTGGAAGTGATGCATACACACCTAAAACAAACTGGTAATCATAACCTTTCATTATATAATAAAATTTCAAATAAAATTTTATCATGTATTTGCTAATATATAATTCAAGTTAAAAGAAAGAATATCCAACATGAATGTAGGTTCAAGGTTTCCAATTCAGTAAACCTACTCAAAGCAATACATAAAAGATATGTCAGTTGATATGATAATTCAACTACAACTACAATATAAGATAGACACTATAAGAATGGGGAAGAAAAGAGATCGAGCAGCAAGAAAGAGAAAAGAGAAGACCTTATGGAAAAAATTAAAAAAAATTCAAAGAATACATTACGGTAATACATTTAACGATGAAAAATTTTCAAGGAGCAAAAGATTTAAAAGGTTAAGACATCAAACAATATTGGAACGCATTACCGTAATGCATCTATAATGAACCCGTGACTGTAATGCGTCCTTAAGGTGCAAAAGTTAAAAAAAATAAAAAACGCATTACGATAATATATTGAACAACGAAAAATTTTGTTGGTTAGCAGTATCACTTATAAAATAAAAGAAGTAATATTAAAAACATACAAGAGATTAAAATCCAATCATGTTATAAAATCCAAACATACGGGAGTGCAATAGGTTTTAGGATAATTTTGTCATTTAATTTCCTCCTATTTTTAAAATGATCAATCTTTTTTAAAGTGAATTGAATAGACTAAAATACCAAATAAAATATAATTTAATTATAAAAATAATCTAATCTCAAGCTTAGTTTGCTGTTGAAGACATTGATCGGTGAAATAACTGATAGAAACTAGAAAGCCCATGCTATCATAAATTGCTTCCATTTATAAATTATTTCAGAGACATTTGCCAAATCTCAGACGTGTATGAAATTTAGGAGATGTCTAACGTGAATGACAAAGAGGATAAGATTGAAATTAATGTGCTGAGCTTTTCAATTTCAAAATCGAAGCAAAGGTTTACTCTTGAGAGGGGTAGTAAGATTTTAAAAAAAATTCATTTTCGTAAAAAAATTCATTTTCGTCGACCATAAATGAATTTTTTTGGGTAAATATGATATTGTTAGAAAAGGGAAAAAGGTAAAGAATGAGTGTTGCAGTGCATTTTGTCTCGATGGAAAAGACGAGTAGTTGAACTGTTGAATGATGAGAGATATACTGGGTAGTCAGACTACAACACCGCGTAGCAGCAGGGCATGCCCTACTGGCGTTAAAGCATTGTCTGGACAGTCAATTGGGCCAGACTGCTCTGAGCCCAATTCGTTTGTTTATGGTTGTCATTTATCTAATCAATTGTTAACTTTTTATTTATTACAAACTTTCATATAAAATTTTAAAAAATATATATAAAAATAAAAAAATTGCAAAAGAATATTTCAACAATAAAAATTTCTCTTATGAACTTTAATCAATTAACTTCACCAATTGATACAAAATGTGCTAGTATTAAAATTATCAAATTTAAATGTTTAGGCTGCAAAATTATGAATAAATAAAGGTAATAACAAAGAGGATTGACAAAAATAATTGTTTCAACCTTCTCTTGTGCAAAAGGACGCAATATAAAATTTTCAGGATTCATTTTCATTTACTAATTAGTGTTTCAGTTTACTTAGACTTCAGGCCCTTAATCTGCTTTTGGTTGAAGACCTTTAAGGGTTCATTAAAGTAGAATTTCTTATTCAAACACACAGTGACACTACATTCTGGGAAAACAACGGCACAGCTACAAACGAGTAAATATATAGCCAGCTACGGTCTTATTCCATACTCATATTCCACATAAAAGGTTTACAACAGTTCTTGTTCTAGAGCTTGTGCCTCATGGCTCTGCATCTGCGCTCATTTGCACTTTCCAAATCGACCTTTTCCGCAGCAAATTCTTTGGCAAATTTTGCACCGTCCATATGGACCTTTTTCGCAGCAAAATTTGTTGCAAAATCTCACGGCTCCACTTATAGGATCACTCAGCGGTTTAGGAATTGGAAACCTACCTGCCTCTACCCCTTCTGCGCTGTTGACTTCTTTCGCTGCAAAATTAGAGAAGATGCAGGTTAGTGTGCCAAAATTCTCTATTAAATAAGGGTGCATGTTTATTCTTGTGCTGCTTTGCTGCCGTAAATTGAGCTAAGGTTAAACAAAAACAAATTATACCTTTCTTAAACAAAAGAAGTGTTCAGATACTCAATTGATGCTACAACTCGCAATTTAGATGAACAGAATAAAAAAACTTACAAGTTTCAACAGAAGTAGACGTTTCAGCCAAGTCTCTAGCAGCCACTTCTGAGGCCATCATCAAAGTAACAGCTAAACAAATGCATAAGAAAACAACTACTTTAGAACCCATTTTTCCTCTGAATGCTATGTTTTGAAATTAGCTGATATTTGAAGGATGAGAAGACTCTCTACACTTCTTTCTTATATAGAGAAATTTAGCACACTTACTGCAGAGAAAGATCATCTAAATCTGGGGCCGGGGGGGAATGGGTGGAGGAATGGCCACTGGCTACTTCATTTTTTCACTCTCTCGCTCTCTCTTTCTTTTAGCTGAGTTCTTATTGTGACTTGAAAAAAGTGAGATCTAGATTAATTGCATTAATAAATTAATTATGAATTATTTTATATATTATATTCTGGTTCCTCAGTGTTCAATTGCATTGATCTTTAAAAATAAGGAATTCTATACTATCTTAAAGAAAAATATAAAAAGGAATTAGACATTACGTCTAATAACATTCAACTTAAAATTTTTCGATCAAATAAAAAAACGCTTAACAAGTTGAACCACTTACTTGACTCGTAAAAATAACAACTTGGCCACTAGTTTGCTGATGGGCACACGGTTTCCTCTGTCCTTATCTCCTCGCGTCTGAATCCTATAGAGGCAAAGCCTGGACTAGAGATTTAATAAGTTTAGCCACTTGCTGATCTGCAGCCAAAATTGACACCGACATTGAACTTGAGATGGAGGTAGCATACATTTAACTTGAGGTTGTTCAGAAAGCAAGAATTGATGTTTCTCAATTTTTTATGTCTCTTCTAGGTTCCACCATCTCTTCTGGGATTGATGATATAGGGTGTATTGATCTGGTTTAGAAATTCAACTCAGGGTCCACAGAGCTTTTGTCCATGGTAGGCTTAGGCTAGGATATGATATGAATTTAGTCACAGGACCCCAAAATGGAAGAGATATTCCATATTTTCGGTAGATCAAAATGGCCACATAATTAATCATCCATTCATGTCTAGAATGCAATTCTCACTCTCCAGAGAATATAATCACTGGCTTGATCTTTGTTTTCTTTTGCTTTTTGTTCTTTTCCTATAGAATCACTACATCATCACAGACACCTATGCCAAATCATATTAAAAAAATTATTTTATCTTGGACGGATTGAAAAATGGAAGAATATTTCCATAAAGTCATTTGCAGCAATCTGAATAAAAAATTACGTATCTTAAAATATATTTTTAATACATTATTTAATAAAAATAAATTGCTTAACTACTTTTAAATTTTTGTATTAAGTATGTGTGTGACGAATATTTTAGGTGCCTTTAATTATGCATGATAACATTTTCTTCCTAATACTTAATTTATTTTTTAATATTTATTAAAAATTTAAAACTTTTAAGTGACATGAAAGTCATTTAGCTCTAAAATATGAATATGGATGTCGTTTATCTAATCAATTGTTAACTTTTTATTTATTACAAACTTTCATATAAAATATAAATATATATTTAAAAATAAAAAATTTCCAAAAGAATATTTCAACAATAAAATTGTCTCTTATAAACTTTAATCAATTAAATTCATCAGTTGATAAATGTTTAGGTTGCAAAATTATGAATAAATAAAGGTAATAACGAAGAGGATTAACAAAAATAATTGTTTCAACCTTCTCTTGTGCAAAAGGATGGAATAAAAAATTTTCATTTTCAGAATTCAGTGACAAATGATCATTAATATTTACTAATTAGTTTTTCAGTTTACCCCACCCCCCACCCCCATAAAAATATAAAAAAAATTAAAACAGTTTTCAGCTTTCAGAACGTAGACTTTAGTTACTCAGACTTCAGGCCCTTAATCTGCTTTTCTCATTATGAAAGGAATCTATGTAAGGAACTCAACTTCTGATCTACTATCTCAACAGGCACATGAGTTATATATTTATCTTTCCAACAGAGGTAAACAAAAGTTCTGATATTTATCTTTTCAATTATAGAATGAATTGCTTTTTAATTTTTTTAAAAAAAATTAAGTGAGAATACATTTTATTGACTGTGATTCTGATGATCAATTAAATTATTAACTGCTTATTTACCGAAAAATAAAAAAGAGAATACATTATATGACGGTCCATTTGTTTATTTTTAAATTTTAATGCTGTTTTTATGTGCTTAACACGAGAAATTTCTATAACCAATTACCTTAGACACATTCTTTAGAAAGTGTGTCAGAAAACTATGCAACTAAAGCCTCTTTAGTTTTGTTGCACTGAAGAGAGTAAACTTCCGAAAAACATTCTTTATTCACAATAATTTTCTTTCCTCCAAGTCCGGGGTTAATTTTATTTTAATACCTCAACGTAGAGGGAATGTATTAATTGATTACCACTTCTTATAAAATTGTCAATCAAGGAACCAATTTGGTCAACAGTGAAATAATTAAATCTCTAATATATCTTTCAAAATTAAAATATAAAATCTAAAATTTCTTATTATTTATCTAATATTTAAAAGAAAAAATTATCATTTTAACTCATTTTCTTAATTTTTAAACTCTTTCTAACTTTTTTTTAAAAAAAACTCTTTCTAACTTTTTCTTTAAAATTGTCATATTTTATCAGGGTTAATTTCTATTCTCCCTTTAACCTTATTGTTTTGTCAACAATTCGATGAATCTTCTTCAGAGACCACAAAGATTTTGGCTCAAATTCAGGAGCAGAAAAGTTTACTCAAAACATATGAAATAACAACGAAGAAATTGGATTTTCTGGTTAAGCTGAAAGACTCTGAAAGATGACCAAGAAAAAAAGTTAGAAAGAGTTTTTTTAAAAAAAAATTAAGAAAAGGAGTTAAAATGATAATTTTTTTCTTTTAAATATTAGATAAATAATAAAAAATTTTAGATTTTATATTTTAATTTTGAAGGGTATATTAGATATTTAATTATTTTTTGGTTAAATTATTTTATTGTTGACTAATTTGGTTCCTTGATTGATAATTTTATAAGAAGTGATACTTAATTTACACATCTCCTCTACTTTTAATTATTTGATTGATAATTTTATAAAAAATGATACTTAATTAATACATCCCTTCGAAATACTAAAATGGAATTAACCCCGCCTTGACGAAGAGGTGAACTTTCAAACCACGGACTTCAAACTCGGAACTCAAATACAAATTTAAAAGTGAAGGCTCACATGGGCTGAAGAGTTGCCACAAAGGTTTTTTCCAATTCTGGGCCAGTGATCTGAATTTGGACCTTGAAGGCTGTGGACAAAGAGGGATCATCAAGTAGCATAGTGAAATTGGGAAATAAGGTGACAAAAATTGTTCCGGCATTCAAGTACGTCCATCATTGGTTTGTTGCTCGGGAACAGGAGATTCATCATGGCCCATCTTAATTCTTGAATTCATATTCTTGCACCTTAAAACTGCAAAAAGTTAGCGTTAAGGATATTTCTTTGGTCTAATATTTCGACTACTACCCTTTTTCTTTTTTTTTTCTATTTCAAACGAAGAAATATTTTCAACTACTTCAAAAGGTAAGGATAAACATACAAAAATGTCTATGATTTTTAAGAATAAATAATGAACAGAATCAAAATATTCACATTTGTTCATGAAATAAAGTATTCTTGAAACGCACACATAGTACACGGTTTAATGGCATGGCCATTGATACATATCTAGAGATGTATATCTTATTCATATTGCACACTATATATTATTACATGCATTGCAACACAGCTTTTCTAGGGCTTGGTTTGTGGCTCTGCATCCACAGCTTCACCATCATATGAGCGCACCTGCAACCTCTACCGTAATAACTCCTTCCACAGCAACCATACAGGCAATTTCCTCCATAACCTCCGCGTCCACCATAACCACCGCGTCCTCCATAGCCACCGTGTCCTTCATATCCTCCTCCAGGGTATCCTCTGTTCCCACCGCCAGGGTATCCACCGTTGCCACCTCCATGGTATCCCCCGTATCCGCCTCCTGGATTCTTTGATTCTTCCAACCCTTCTGCGTTTTGAGCTTCCTTCGCTGAAAAAAAAAATAAAAATACACGTTAGTTTATGAACTATTGTAGTTGATGATTAACTATTGGATTTAAACAAACGGAAACATTAAAGTTTTCTAACAGTTGGATGCATGACATCTTAGGGCACTGACCTTGCTTTTTAAATCATAACATGCAATATTTGCAGTTTCATTACTTTTGCTACCAATTTGGTTGGAGATTTTAAGCTAACAAATCGACAAAACTAAGTACTAAAATGGATTAAATCTTACAAGTTTCAAGAGAAGTCTCAGCCAACTCTCTAGTTGCAGCTACCTCTGATGTAATCATCAGAGCAAAAGCCAACGACAGGCATAGGAAAAGAAGAAATCTGGAACTCATTTTTGTCATGCAAAATGCAACGTTGTGCATGAAAATTAGTTGATGTTTTAGAAGGATGAGAATGCTAGTCTGCTCTTGCTTCTATTTAAAGGAAGATTTTGGGGACAATGTAACCATCAAGGGGACAGAGGATCAAATTCAGGAGATTAGCCCCCCGGTTTAGTTAGCTGTTGGAGAGATATGGTTGTGGCTATACGATTGGCCTTAAAGGTCGCCAAGACTTGTATCCAAATTTATAAAATGCGTACTAAAATTATATTTCTTTTATACATAATTGAATGTTCTTATTTTCTTTTCACAATGTCTAAAATTAGGAGTCCATTTTCAAAAAATAATTATAAATTTATTTAAACTTTTACTATCAACTTTTTTAATTTGAAAAAAGTAAGCTCCACACTAACACGTGAGCTCACTATTTACTTCTTTAACTCCATACTACTAACATTTTTAATTAATAAGAATACTTAATAGAGATAAAGTTGATAAATTAAGTAAGTCAAAGATCATCATTAAATTTTATACCAAATAAAAAATGAGACATTCAATTATAAACAGATAGAATAATTTAATTTGCATCTTCCCTTAATGTATCAAGAGATTTCTTCCTTTAAACTTTTGTCTTAACTTAATTTATCTCTTTCCTCTTCTCCTCTGTCTGAATCTTTGGGATGGTTGGTGTACTTGTTTGTAGTGCGCTGCAGTCAGCAAGTCCCAATAATTCAATCACTACAAGATTAGACTGGAACACTTTCAAGGATAACTAGTTGACTTTTGAGAAGGAAACCAAATCCAGATATCCGACATAGCAGAACTTGGGGTAAATTAAATTTCAGAGTCCCTAAGGAGAATACATCCCAAGAAATTTTGGAATATTTATAGTTTCTTGACGCAATTGTCATTTTTTTAAGAATCCAATAACTCTATGATGTCTTGTATATTCCCTATTCTGGGACTTCAAATATCTAGCAGATTAATCTATCTCTACGAGAGTAAATTAACTGTTCAATTATCACTTAGTATAGAAAAGTTTAAACCCTTAGAAAGGAGTACAATTTATTTATTTGAACTCTGTGAATCTATGATATGCTTATTTACATCGACCTGACCCTCTCTTACTTGGCCTAAATTGGTCCTGAGCTTGAATTATATCTCCCATCCCTCCAATGAATCCCAAAAAAGGAAAAGAAGAAAGAAAAAGTTCTTCTACTATCAACCCTTATGCTACTCTTTTAGTTTGATTCAATATATGGTTTCTAGTGATCTGTAGTCATACCATCTAAGAGAAAGTAGTTCAACGTTCTGTTTGTCTCCATATTTTACTTCAAACAACAAATGCTGAAGGAAAATTTGCATCTCTAATTCCATAAATGTTTAGACAGGTTTAGTTTTTCATATTAGATTTTTGAACTTTTCTCCGGGATTCAACAATTAATTTTAAAATCACATTTTATTTTAGTTACCTCAAAAGAAAAACTAAAAATCACACTTTCCCCTTACTGTACATTTACTAAACATGGCTCAGAAGATTAGATAGTCCTAGAAAGAGGAGCTTTTTGCATCTCGATTTTCGCATAATTCAGTTACCTTTTCAACCCTTGAATGATCATTATCTAATAATTGAAAACAATATAAGGGTTCCTTCATAGAGATGGAATAAACGCAGAAAGCTACAAATAAAACTCAGTTTATAATCTTATATGCACAAGAAACTCTCATAAACCAAATGCCATGAGTAATTGTATATCAATGCCCTGGCGCTCTTATTCAATAGTCATATATATTCCACACTAATAATTTAGAAGATTTAGTTCTAAGGTTCTATTCATGGCTTTGCATGCAGAGCCTCAATAGCTTAGCCAAGGCAACAGTCATGGCGGTATCATCCTCCGCATCCTCAGTCTCCCCCGTCACCACCGCTTATGCCAGGATAGCCTCCATGTCCTCTGTCCAGGTATCCTCCATGTCCAAGGCTACCTGGGTAACCGCCGTGTCCTGGCCCGCCAGGGTATCCTCTATGTCCCGGTTCTCCTGGGTATCCTCCATCTCCAGGGCCGCCTGGGTAACCCCCGTGTCCCGGCCAGCCAGGGTATCCTCCATGTCCCGGTCCCCCGGGATATCCTCCATGTCCTGGTCCCCCTGGGTATCCGCCATGTCCCGGCCCGCCAGGGTATCCTCCATGTCCCGGTCCCCCTGGGAATCCTCCATGTCCTGGCCCCCCTAGATATCCGCCTTGTCCCGGCCCGCCAGGGTAGCCTTCACGTCCACAACCTGGGTAGTTTCCATTTCCACCACCTGGGAGACCTCCCTGTACATGCTTAGCTGCTTCTACCCCTCCTGTGCTCTTGATTTCTTTCGCTGCAAAATTTGACAACACGCGTTTATTAAAGGTCCCAAACTTACGTACAACAATGTTTTTTCACGTGCAGAGTCTTTATTATTGTGCTGCTTATGCCTGCCCTACTTTGTGCACAGATTCTTCTATTCCAACAAAATGTTACGTTACAACTATAAATTTGCTTGAGTATGAAAAATAATATTCTATACGTTCTGTAACAAGAAAATGATTAAATTGGCATCTGAATTAAAAGTTTACAAGTTTCGAGAGATTTAGAAGCCTCTGCCAAGTCTCGAGCAGCCACACCTGAGGCAATCATCAGAACAACAGCTAAGGAAATGCATGAGAAAAGAATTGCTTTAGAACCCATTTTTGCTTACTCAATGCAATGTATTGAAAATTGAAAACTGATATCTGAAGAATGAGAAAAACTGCTCTGCATTTCTTTCTTATATATAGGAGAAAGGACATCAAATCCGTGGAGGATTGGTCCATTGTGAGACGTTTTGGTAGGAAGTACACATCTAATTTGTAGGTTGCAATTACTTTTGGAGAAGGATATTTCTATGGATTATGTTCGATATCAAATACGTATTTATTAAAATGGTAACTTTATTAAACAGACGGCATTTAATTTGATAAAAAGTGCAAATTTCAACAAGAAAAGAATAGTCTATTGAAATTTATGTTTTGTAGTAAAGTTGAAATGCTTGTTCATACATGTAACTTCTCTACTTCTTTTTTCCTTTTTCTCTTTTTAAAAAGTTGAAAACTGGTATATGAGGAATGAGAAAAACTGGCCCGCTCACTTCTTGCTTATATATAGGAGAAAGGGCATCAAATCCGTGGAGGGTTAGTCTATTGTGACACGTCTTGTTAGAAAACACACATCTAAATGTAGGTTGCAATTTCATTTGGAGAACGATATGAAGGATGCTGTAATATCTAATAGATATTTATTCGAATTCGAATAGTAACTTTGTGAGGTAAGGATGTTTAATTCGATAAAGAATCCCACATTTTAACAAGAAAACAATAATTTTATGGTATTTTTTTCCTCCCTTTCTTTGTCTTTCTGAAATATAGAATTATCCCAAGTTCAAGAAGATATCAGTTCAACGAATATTTTAAACAACATATTAACAGACATTGTGTTATTTGCAGGGAAGGTTACTCTTCCATTAGCTAGTTTGCTTATTTATTATAATTATGGTTGTCACAACATTTTGAGTCTTTGATAGCAAAATGATAGTTTAGTTGGGTAAAATTTCTTCGGACAAAATAATAAAGTCTGACACTATTCCTCGATTGTTGTTGATCATTTAGAATTTTAGATCCCCTTATTAATAAAAACAAAAGATAATTTTATTAATGTTACACGAAGATCATAAAATATAACAAAAGATAATTTTATTAATGTTACACGAAGATCATAAAATATAACAAAAGATAATTTTATTAATGTTACACGAAGATCATAAAATATAACAAAAGATAATTTTATTAATGTTACACGAAGATCATAAACTATATTTTATTGTATCGCCTGGTTTTTCCAACCCATTTTTATTCCACTTTTACCAATGTGGTTAAGCAAACGAAGAAGAAACGTTTTCGAGTGCAATATACTTAAAAACATAAGTTAGAGGTGCAAAATTTCGATTGATTGAAAGCTATTGCTAACGTCAAAACAACCTTTGGGAAGGTGTCTCAGTTTTTCACGATACGTTTGGTTGATCGAAGTATAATCAAACGGAATGATCTTTTCCCATGTGAATAGGTGGGAATACTCTTTTCATTTTAGAGTTTGGAGCAAAATCTTAGAATAGAAATGGTGATTCATTTTAGTGATATACTTATGTTTAAATTTAAAGATAGAATGAAATTTAACTTAATATACCATGAATGAAATTTAACTTAATACTTCTTGCTTCTAAAATTAAATATATACTTTCTTATAAAAATAAATATATAAGTACTAAAAGTAAGACGGTTTTATTAATACAAGATGATTTCTAAATAATTTTAAAATTATTATCCTTCAAACACTTAAAATTACTAAATTTACTATATGATATTTATTTCATTCATTTTGTAATAATCACTATCTAGTGAAGTCTAATGTATTATCAAAATACATCATTTCATCTAAATTATATTGATATTGAGATCCATCATCCATTTAAATTTTCAAAAAATAAAGAGAAAAGAAGGATCTTGAAAATTGTAATTGATTGTAATCAATTTTTAAATTGATTTTGAATCATTATAATTGAATTATAATTTTAAATTCTTCATATACAATTTCAATTTTTTTTAAAAAATTAAAAACTAAAAATATTTTAAAAATTAATAAAATAATATTTATTAAAAATAAATTTTTATTTATTTTTAAAAACTTAAACAAAAAAAAAGAAAAAAAACTTTGGGCTTGTGCTTCCCCATTCTATGGGTTGTGCCAACACCCACCAAAGGTGGACGCCCAGTTGGGGCGTTTCCATTGCCACATTAATTTAAAAAAAAAATTAAAAAAATTTAAAAATTATTCTTTATTAAATAAAATCATCCTATATTTAGCAATCCCCAATAAATATCAATAGAAAGAAATTGCGTTAAGGTCTTTCAATTTAGTATACTAAAAGTGCTGTTAGTTTAAAAATTCAATTAAAGATAAACATTTTGAGAAGATCAAAAAGTTTTCTTTAGAGTATGGACGAAAAAGAAATCATATAAATGATAGGTTAGATTTGAATGGTAATAGGTCTTCATGAAAAAATGTGTTAGAATAGTATCTTAGTGGTTATTTAATGTATCATATCGCCATATTTTGCCATAATGAAGCAGTTCAAGAAAAAGTATGTATGCCAAGTTTTGTAAATATAAGATAAAATTTAAGTTGTTATTCTTTCTATTCTATTTTGGGGAAAACTAAAGAGGGCAGGGGGGAGCTGCTGCCCCAAATATTCTTAGAAATCTTCGTTTTCCTAAATTTGGTCAAGGATTTCATCCTAACGTTTTATTCCCTTCTCCAACCCCCTCCCGAAAAATTTTCTATTTTGTTAATTAACCTTTGGAAAATCCTAACTAATTCTTTGAGTTAATAAATTGTAAATTTAATTTTTCCTTTGAATTTTAATTCCTTTTGTGTATGTTCACTTTTTATTTTGAAATGATCTGGAACACAAAACCTCTTTCCTTTTAACTTTACCCTTATGAAGAATCAAACTTTCAGTTGATTATACTTTCCTCATGCAAATGCTCGAGTTTTCAGTGCATGCATAGTGGGGAACTTGCTGAATCCTTTCAGTTTTTGGTTTAAACAAGAAATTCAAAGGAAAATTGAGCATTTAAAAATCTGAGAAATTAGAAAAAGATTTTACGTGGTTTAAAAAACATGCTGTTTTATGTGGAGAACTTTATCGATCATTGCATCCAGAATTTAGCCGTCGATAGTCGATCTCGCCATGGCTCAAAAGATTAATTAGGTAGCTGCAGAAGGAGGAACCTTTTTCATCCTGTTCTTGCTTTGGTTCTAGTTGGTTTTCAACCGTTGGTTCCACTGTGTAAATTTATGATCAAGTTTTGAACACGCTCTAGTGGTTGAAAATCAGGAGGATCCATCAATAAAATGCTCATGAATGGCCCGGTGGTTTTATTCAATAGACATATAGATATAGATATTTCACACTAAAGCATAGCAGCAGATTTAGTTCTTAAAGCTTCTTTCATGGCTCGGCATCCAAAGCTTCACCAACATATGTGGTTTTATTCAATAGACATATAGATATAGATATTTCACACTAAAGCATAGCAGCAGAATTAGTTCTTAAAGCTTCTTTCATGGCTCGTTATCCAAAGCTTCACCAACATATTTGCAGCAACGGCACCCTTCGCAGCAAGGAGCTCGGTCTCAGCAACCTTTGTCTGGGCAATCTGGTCATGGGGCAAGGGGGGGAGAAACGAAAGGACGAGGTGGGGAATAAACATAAGGAGGAGAGGGGGGATAAACATAAGGGAGAGGGGGGCGATAAACATAAGGACGAGGGGGGGATAAACATATGGAAGAGGGGGCCGATAAACATAAGGAAGAGGTGGGCGATAAACATAAGGTGGAAAGGATGGAGGAAATTACTGGGGTTGATTCTTGGCTGCTTCAACCCCTTTGCTACTCTCGGCTTCTTTTGCTGCAAAAGTTAGGAAGCACATGCTAAGTACAAATATTTTATAAAATCTGAATTTGCTAATGCTGCCATACTTTAAGACTCCATCCATTTTCAAATATAAGGTTTTTTTTTTAATTTTTTTGTATAAATTAAGAAAACAATGAGTATTTTTCTTATTATACTGTAAACTAATTGAATTTATTTTACACTAATATAAGATAGGATAAGAGAATTATATTTGTATATGAGAGTAACGTTAGAAAAATAATTCCTAAAATTGTCAAAAGACCCAACATTTTAAGAAGAAAAAAATGGACTAAAAGGTTTTATATTTTGAAATGAAGGGAGTACATAAATTCAGCTATCCTTAACATTGATAAATAGGTATTTGCTGTGAAACTTACAAGGTTTTACAGAGCTAGAAGTTTCGGTCAAGTCTCTGGCAGCCACATCTGAGGCAATCATCAACACAACAGCTAAGGAAATGCATAGGAAAAGAATTGCTTTGGAACCCATGATTTCTTACTCAGTGCTAGATATTTTGAGGAATGAGAAAACTGCATTTCTGATGCTCCTTATATAGAGAGATTTCGGGCACTCAACTATAAGGGAAAGAACGAGAGGAAAATACGCGCTTTTAATCATAAATTGTATTTTTTTTTCTGAAAAGGATACTCAAACGGACTATATTGCAATGCCAAATGGATATTTATTCATGCAGTAACTTCTGTTGATTTCATTATAACTAATTTGATAAAAAACTGTAAGCTTGAGACAGTTTAATTGAAATTTATTACTATTTTTAGTTAGTTTGGAACTTACCATTTCTTTAAACTTACTATTTATTCAAATCATTAGCATCTATCCCAAAATTTATTTGTTCTTGCATTGTTTTCTTTTGTTGAAACTAATTATTTTTATTGAATTATTTTCTATTAAATCCATAAAAATGTTATTATTTGATAAGCACGTCATGGTTACTATATTATTTCCTTTTACGAATTCGTAAAATATACCGTGGTTGGTCCTTTTTACCCTATTACCTAACTAGTTATGTTTTCCTTATTTAGTTTATTAAACTGTACTCCATTTATTCAATTTATGTCTCCTTCCCTTCCAATTATTGTTGATTTCTTTTTTGCTGAATTCTGATTATCTTTTGTTACTATAGTAGGTCAATTCATTTGAACTCTCTATCAGGATGTAGAAACGTAAAAATGTCATATGTTACAGATTAGGCTTGGCTCAGCAGTGCAAATGGCGATGGAACTAAGGCATGAAGAGAAATGAAATGCCATGCCATTCAATAATAATTACCATTTTTATAGGATTTAATTTTGCCATTTAAGGTAAGAACCCTCTGAGACTATGATTGCACGCGTAAATATCGGAGAGCACATCAAGTTGGAATCATCAGCGACGACTGGGAGTTTGGCCTTCAGTGACGAGCCGTGTGAATGTAGAAAACTTGGACCAGAAATGCCTTTGTCTTGAAAGTTACTACTCTTAAACAAGATTTATGTTAAAGATTTGAACTCTACAAAGACGAGAACTTGGACCAGCGTAGAAAAGATTTCAAAAATTAAAAGCCTTGAATGTAGGAGGGCAGAAAGCTTTTTTTTGCACTGGGAAAGTCCATTATCTTTAGTTTATCACCTGTACATATATAGATAACTCCATTTGATACATAAAAAGAGGATGTTTTAAAACGATATTTTCTCAAATAGTAACTTCTGTAAGTATTGAATTCAACAGTGAAAAATTAAGCTGCTAATTTTTTCTAGACAAGACGATGATTTATTTGAGAAAAGTAGTACGTTCTAAGAAAAAAGGGGTCAATTTCAATTATAAAGAATAAAGAGGAATAAAACTTAAATTAATATTACTATCCTAACTGTTGAAACTTATTATTTTTATTATTATCATCTGTCCCTTTTTTTTATAGTGTTCGATTGTATATAAAGTTTTATACAAAAATTTGAATTGTATTATAAATATAACATAGTATAATAAAAATACTAAACATATATGTAAGCGAGTACTTTATATCAAATCTAAATATATAAGAGTAATGTATAGTGATATTTAATAATTTTTTAATAATATATAATATATTAAAATGTGTCTTTTTATAAAAGTGTCAAATATTTCGAGACATCTTACTATAGTAAGAAAGTCATTAGAAATAAGAGGGGTGAAGTATTTAATTATTTGTAGCGGATATTTCCTTTGTTTCAAAATAGAGAGTTTCTTTATCCTTTAAAATAAATATTTAGATTGAAGAGAGATTTTCTTTATCCATTAAAACAAATATTTAGATTGAAGAGAATAAGAAATTTTTTTATTCTATTGTTAACTAACACGAGAGAAAAAGTTTTTGCATTTCTATGTATCGTTTGATAGTTTTTTCTTTTCAAAATAATTATCATCGTAATGCTTTTCAAAAAATAGTCTTTTGTTCTTTTGTAATTCTATTTACATGGCCTCCCATCCATTATCTTATTATTTTTCTAGAGTCACAACTAACGTGGTAGTCGCCTTCTAACATTTTTAAAAATTCTTTTATGTGTATTTATTTTATAGTCTTATAGTCATTTCATTCAAATTTCTCTCACAATAATTTTAAAAATTTCTTTACTTGTATATTTACCCATTACAATAAAAGACAAAAGACAATTACACACAGTTTTAGTTCCGTGTGTGAGTTTTTTCTTTGTAACTCCCTTGTTGAATGCAAATCTCCGAGTCACTTTTAGACACGAATGTTATTGAGATCACCAAAATTCAAGAAGTATTTTTCATTGTTGGCGAAATTATTATAAATTTACGTATGCTATTCAGAGAGGTCAATTTATGAGGGTGGAAAAACTAGAATGACTTTTCCTTAAAAAAAAAAGACAAAATCTTAATCTTAAATGACTTAACTAGCCTCTTCTAACAAAAGGTCATTTTTCTTTTAGGTGCCAACAATTCCCCCAACATGAGGCAAAAGTCGGGCTACTGGTCCCACCTTCCTCCCATAATATTTTTAAGAACTCTAATTATAAAAGTGGGATATGAAGGGAATATGAGATCGAACCAATACGACCAGTCTAGCCTGAAATTTTTCCCCCGACATGGAGCTTGACCTATTTCAGGATCACTGTAAAGGTTACGGTCAATGGAGGCTACCTTTCTTTCATTTGCACAAAACATTTCAGTAGTGCCCTTTTGTCCTTGTACAATTTGTAATCGAACAGTAGTATATCCAATAGGAGACAAGCACATTCTCAAGAGAAGCTACCTCGTTCTTTAGCAAGTTGCGAAGGTTTCCAACCGCAATTTCACGGTCTTCATCACATCCTCTCCTCCATTCTCTCCGTCATGGGCATGGAGCTATCACAGGATGCTCCTTCGTTATTTTTTTCTAAAAAAAATCAATGCAGAAACCTATGTAAACTAGGAAACGCCAAAGAAAATAAAGCCTAGTAAGAATACGTGAGAATAAAAGAGTGGAGTAGCAGATAGAGGAGGAAATAGGAGAGAAGATTCTAACTACAATTTTCACTTGTTACGTTCGAGTTTTAAACCCTAGTTTCCTTAATCGGTTAAAAAACTTCTTCAACATTCTCCTGCACTTTAGTAATCCTCTGTTTAAGGCTTATAACAATTTTGTTTCTTCTTGTCAAATTCCTTTCTACTGTCATCTTTCTCAATTGAAACTCACTCAAGGACTCCTCAATTTAGATGATAGCTTGTTGAAAGACTCTAAATCCCTAAACATGGAGATTTCTCCAATTTTAGAATAATATTTTTCTAGTTTAGACAATTTACCTAGTTTACACGAACGGATATGTCTAATGTTCTTAAGTATAATCTTGAAAAAGAGAAGAGAAATGAACATCTTCTGAACTATCACTCATCAAACATGCCTAATGTTCTTGTGTATGTTTAGTATTAAAAAACAAAAACAAAAAAAAAAAAAAAAAGAAGGAGAAGAAGAAGAAGAACCATTTAGGCCGCCCATTCACCTGTGAACGTGCTATGGCAATCCCCAACTGGGCCAGGCCCTCACAGTAGTAATAAACAATAACACATTTTTTATTGCAATACGACTAAATTGCTAATTAAAGTGTGATTATATTTTATTTAATTTTTTTTCTTTTCCATCTCCATAAAACATTTGCTCAAATACACCTCGAATCATAACGAATAAAAGTTAGTATTTTTTTTAATATAATATATTTCTTCAAAAATATTTTTTTTAAAATTGCAATTTTTAGTTAGAAATTGGTTGGGGCCGCCGACTGACGTCAAGGCCTGCTCCCAGCGCCCTCGGTGGCTGTTGCGGGGTTTGTTGCTTGTTGGCCCTCTCTTTTTTTAAATTTTTTTTATTAATATTAGCATTATCTATATTTTAATTTAATTATATTAGTATTAATATTATTGTTAATATTATTATTTCATTATTATTTTTTGATTGTTTATGGTTATTAATTTTAGGATTATTAATTATTGTAATTTTAATATTAGTATTAAAGAATATAATTTATAACGTTATTATTAGCTTTAAATTGTTGTTATTACTACCATTATGAGTGTTATTCTTATTATTATAATTGTAATTATTACCGTCATAATTATTACCATTATTTACCATTACAATTTTCTAAAATCACTATTATGTATTTTCTAAAATTACAATTCTAAAATCAAATTTTAAAAGCACTGCAATAAACAGAGATAAATTATTTGACTTTAAATTCAAAACTCATTTCATGAAACATAGGCAAACTAGGAGAACTAAAAGTTGAGACCGCTTTAATTAATAAACTATAACTCAAAGTGGTCTAATTATTGAGTATTGTTCCTTTTAGCAGTACATATTAGGCGATATATTAAGACAAAAGACCTAATTATTAGAAGGTATAAGATTCTTTTTAAGATCTACAAACATGGGACCGACTTTAGTTTTACATCCTCTGTTTAAAATATAGAGTTTCTTAGTCCTTCACGGATAGATTAAGGTTGAAAAATATAAATTTTTTAATATATCTTCAACTAATTTAATTTACTTTTTACTAACATGAGAGAGAACATATGATGGATACCAATTAGAGTTTCCTTTCATCAAAGAAACATCCGAATTATATTCTAAAATCATAACTAATCATATCTTTATTAATATTTACCTAATTTACTTAGATAGGAGAAAATATGATAACTACTTATAATATGTGGGCCACATTAAGGTCTTTTAATGAAGACTAAACTGTTACATTCTTCTATTTTGCCCACATATTATAATCAGGTAAATTCCGTTACGAGTGATTGGAAAAACCCAAATATGGTAAAAAACTTTATAATCACTCTATTGTAATATGGTTATACAATGGTTACTTAATCAAAAAATATAATACAAGACTCATAACTGTTATGTTCTTTTATTAAACACTTCCTTTCATGTATTATAATATAAAACATCTCCTAATCAAGACTTTAAACTTTGTGAATGAACTTAATATAAGTCATTCAGGGGTCCAACCTTATGGATCCAATATGGATAACAATTTTATACATTAACTTTATGTGCAAAATTATGTAAATAAAGTTACTTAAATCTCTAGACAAATAATGTCAGTATAGCAATACTTTTATGTGCTAGTTGAGTTACCATAGTTGAATAACAAATCAGTTGGCAAATTAAAATTTTAACTCTATAATCATATAATCAATAGCCACTTGCTGCAAACTAATGAAGAAACTTTATGTCGAGTTAATTATTCAACTATCAAAATAAATTGTTCAAAATGAACAATAAAGTTGAATAACATCAAGTTGGCTGAAAGTAAAATCAACGAACAACATGCCAAATTATAACCCTAAGATAGCATTATAGCATCCTTGGATTTACCTTTATCTCAATGTAAAGTAACAAACATGTTAGCCCCCTAAGGGCAAATCATGTAGTTTTGATTAGTTTTGATTAATGACAAACATTGATATGGACTAATTCATATGCTATTTGTGTGATAGGATTTTTGGATTAAGAAGCAAAGAGTTATCATTGCCTTGGAGCTAAAAGTGCTAAGGACAAATCTAATATGCTCAAGGATCAAGAATATAGAGCATATCCTATGGATTGAAGGCTTTGAAGACTCTAGTGTAGGTTTACACTTTCGTAATAGGTATATTCTTGTAAACCCTACACTTCTTGTTTCTTGGAATCTATTGAATGCATAAGAGAGCACAAAACTTGTTTTTGAATGGCTTTGAGTAAACTTTTAATGATCAAGTGCTTTGGTAACGGTTTTTTATTTTAAAAGATTTTATATGACATATTTTGATACAAAATGATTTCAAACTTATTGAGGTTGATTTTCAAATATTTTGACAAAGTTTGATCAGTTTGGACGCAAGTTCAAACGTCCAAATTGTGAACATGGTTACTGTTTTTCCAGAGAAATTTGGACACAAGTTCGAATACAAGAGGCAAAGTTCAGTCGTCTGAACTTTCCCAGACAACATGTCACAGTGATGTTTGGATGAAAGTTCGGATGCAGAGGATCAAGTTCAAACGTCCAAACTCCACAGAAACTAGCCGTTACTAGCCGATTTATAGCTGTTAGAACTAATTTTCAAAATCTATAAAAGCCATAAACTCTAGATTTTTTATAACTTTTGAAGACTTGAAAAATCCTAACATTCCAAAATCATTTGAAATCCTTAGAGCTTTCTTTTGTCTTGTGCTTTCAATTAATCATTCAAGATTCCAATGACAAGAAGGTGAAGTGGTGCTAACTTGTGTAATCATCTACCAAGAAGTGGTAATATCTCATCCAATCTCTATTTAATTTTGTTATCTACTAGCTCAATACAAGGTTATCTTGTAACATAATATCCTTTTGGTAAGGGTGATCCTTGAGGTGTTGATTCAATGTTGTTTTTAGACATAAAATCCTTTTGGTAAGGGTGATCCTTGAGGTGTTGATTCAAGGTTGTTTTTAGATATAAAATCCTAGTGGTAGGGTTAACCTTGTTAGTATCATTACAAAAGAGGTTGTAGGCGTAAAATTCTTATAGGGTGAGCCTCTTGTGTAATTGTTTGAATTTGAGCATATAGTGAATTTGTTAAAATCCTTGAGTGTGGACTCAAGATAGTGGATGTAGATCTTGAAGAAGATCGAACCACTATAAATTGCTTGTGTTCTTTACTCTTCATTATGTATTGCTTTGTCATTGTGTTTATCACATTTACATTGAAGCAATTAAATAAATCTTTCCAAATCAAGTTCAGAAAACAGAAAAAGGTTTCGAAAATTAGCTAAAAATATAATTCACCCCTCCCCCCTTAGATCTTTCAATTGGTATCAGAGCAAGGGCTTTTTTGTGTGGTTTTACAACCTAGCAGTTAAGATTTTATGGCTAATGTTTCAAAATTACCTTATTTGGAAGATTCTTCCACAAATAGATCAGTTTTATTTGATGGAACAAATTATACATTTTGAAAATCTAGAATTAAGATATATTTTTGTTCTATTAATTTTGATTTGTGGAATATTATTGAGAAAGGTCCTTACGTACCAATGAAAATGAGAGCTGATGAAGTTACTCAAGAGCCAAAGTCTATAGACGAATTTGATGAAGGTGACTCTAAGAAGATGACACTAAATTACCAAACCATGAACATATTGAGTTGTGCATTAGATGTGAATGATTATAACTGAGTTAGTGGATGCGACACTGCACATGATATGTGGAGATTTCTTCAAGTAACGCATGAAAGAACAAATCAAGTAAAAGAGTCAAAGCTTGCAATGCTAGTAAGAGATTATAAGTTATTCACTATGAAGCAAGGTGAGAATATCAGTGATACGTTCACAACATTTACCAACATCTCCAACGGTTTAAAAGCCTATGGGAAGAATTACACAGTTGGAGAACAAAATAGAAAGATATTGGATGCTCTACCAAAGTCTTGGCAACCGAAGACTCTTGCTATTGAGGAATCAAAATACTTGAAAAATCTTCCACATGAAGAGCTCATCGGATCACTACTCATACATGAGATGAAGGTCAAGAGATTGAATGATATTGAAGATGAAGAGAAGGGAAGAAAGGGAGTTATACTTAAAACCTCCAATCATCTCAGTGAACAAGAGAATTCATCAAGTGATGAAGATGGAAATAGTGAAGGTGAGGAGATGGCTATGGCAGTAAGAAATTTCAAGATATTCTATCAAAAAGGAATTTCTCAAGAAAGGAAAAAGGCCACTCAAGAAAAGTGGACAGTCATCATCATTCAAACCTCAATGCTTTGAATGCAAGAGTACTGAATATCTCATTGCTGATTGTCCCAAAGTTTTGGAAAAGGAAAGAGATAGCAAACTCAAAATGAAAATCTCTCAAGAAGGGAAAGGGACTTGCTGGCACTTGGGATCAACAAGAGAGTGAAGAGGACAGTGAAGGAAAAGCCAACATATTCTTTATGGTAGTAGATGATGAGGTACAATCTACTTCTTCAATTTCAACTTGTTGTGATGATGATATTGATCCTAGTGAATTAGTTGTTGAGATGTATGAAGAATTAAAAAAGGCCTCAAAAAGGAATAAGAAAATGAAAATCAAAATTAATGATTTGTTGAATGAGAATTCAAAATTATGTTGTGAAAATGGAAAACTTCTTGAATCTATTAATTGCCTAAATATTGAAAAGGAAATTTTAAATGTGACAAGCTTGAGTAATGAGCAGCTTTTTATATAATTTAATAAGAATACCATAATTTGGGTCACAAGAGCATTGATAAAATGTTCTTTACAACCTTTTATTAATCTCTATGCAAATAATACGAGAGATTACAATTAAAACCCCCTTATATTTGATATTCAAAATATAAAATTACTCAAAAAAGTCGCATACATATTTTTTGCCAAATTTGCAAAATAAATATCAACATATGAGAAATACTCCCACTGACCTTGAGGTATATAAATTAAAAATGATGCACTTCAAAAGAAAACGAAGAAACAACATTGTAACTTTAGTTATACCATTGGAGGAAGCAATTTCAGTCATATAGAGATTTTTATTATCTTGCAAAAAAAAATCATCAAAATTTATGAAAACCTTTATACATGCACATGTATACCTCTCCGTTATATATGATTCATTTCAAACCATATTTTCACATCCATTGAAAGTAACTCTATATCAGAATGAGTTACAATGTCATGAATACTCAAATAGAATCGTTCATTAAAACTTAAAATAAGTTTTCATGATAATGGATGCCCTTCAAATGAAAATTTGAGAAATAAGTATAACTTCTCAACATTACTAGATAAACCATTAGTCACTATATTAGTATGCACTAATAGAGGCTAACTCTAGTAATTTGAACAAGATTTAGACTCTAACCTCAAATAGAGCACTATTTTATGGCATCAAACCAAAATATAGAGTCTAAATTATTCATGACTTATGATAAACATAATTGAATCATTTTCATTCTAACAAAAAAGTTAGAATATCAAAGGTATACAATCAGTGGAAATGATTAAAACTCTAAATTCATAAAGAACCTATAACTCTCACTGTTTTTGTAATCTTTAATAAAGAAATAAAAAGAGTGCTTTTTAAGTGGTTCCTCAAAGAAATCCTTATTTGGAGTTTGAAAACTAGATGGAGAGTATAGAAGGACAATAAATTCAAACCCCAAGAATTTAAAAATAATATCAAATAAACAACCACTTATTATCCTTATCTAATTTCATCGATTAAGGGTTTTAAATTCCTTACCTCAGTTGGAAACTTTCACATGTTAGTCCTTAGAGATGTGGTTTCCAAACATTCTTGTAAAGACAACTGAAAAGAAACACCATCTTATACACAAAAGTGGTTCTAAAACTTTTCCAAAGGTAGAGGTAACTTAAATTACAGCTACATTTATTCTCGCAATAATCAAATTATAGTTCTATTTCTTAATCTCGACGCGTACTTTATTTTGAAAATAAACATAAAACCACGAAATGTTCCTTTCCATCTTTTATTTCTTCATTTCTCCTTATTTTCAAACCTTCTGAAGCATCAAGTACTTCAATTTTATCAAACAAGGATAAGAAAAGACCTAACTGTGAATAATTATCAATAAATGAGATAAAGTATCTCTCACTATTCATGAAAGAAATAAAAGCATTCATAAACACTTATGATCTACTAGAATTCAGAACTCATTTGGCATTTTTAATAATCTTGATGGGTTTGCATTACCTTATGCTGCCCCAATAATTACTAAAAGAATCAAAGAAATCCTGAATTTTAAGGATTTTGTTCCTCATTTAGTAATGTTTATGGATATATTTTACAACCTCATATATACATATGTCAAAAATAGTTGAGCGCTAAATAATAATACAATACTTTATGCCAATTACATTATTATGCAGTATTAAAACTAATATATGAGTGGGTTTGACTTGAATATTTGAAAAATATTTTCGAAATTCATAATTGAAAACAAAGTTAAGAAATTTAACTTTGAAATAAAATTTCAAAAATAGTAGCTCATGGAATATATTTTTCAAAAATAATATTTTAAAATTGATTCTAAACTCTCACTCATCCAAATACATCCTAAATGGATGCTTTAAGTAAAAATAAATTTTATTTTCTTAAAATCCTGCACAAAATTGACGAATGAATTTTCTTTATATTATCAAATTCCATAAAATGGATTACAAAATGAGATCATTTTCTTATGAGTCATTCAACAAATAAAGGTAAGTTTCTTTATAACATTCCAAAATTGTTTGTATGAAATACTATTAAACCACATTGGTATTTTCTTAACTGGAATACTTTACCCATTTATAAATATATTTTTTTATCATAAGACACGAATAATACTTTATGTGTCTTATATTATCTCTATTTCTCATAACACACATGGTCAAAGATTCCATAATTTACCATTCATCTTTATGTGTGTGCAATCATGCATTTAATTATGAGTACACAAGAAAAGAGACTAAAAAGAAATATCAACAATGACTCAAAACGTAAAATTAAATGGAACATATAATCAAACCTTGTCCTTTGCTTATGCACACTCCTACTATATTGTGCATGCTCAAAATTTTCATTGCAAAGGATGTCACAAAATAACATTGAAATTGTAAAATAAGACTTTTTCCAAGTCATAATCAAGGGAAAAAAATAATAACCAAGGATAAAGACATATTAATGATATGAATCTCAAATCATCAGTTAATGAATCAACGAATATTAGTTCAAAAGTAAATTCTCACATTTGATATGTCAAAATCACCAACCATAATAGTATTTACCAAAATACTTTATAATAAGACAAATAAACTAAACTAGTAAGACAAATATTCCATACTTGTAGGCATAGGATAATAGTCTAAATGTCTAGTTTACAGTCTTATTTAAATTAATCGCATCAAAATAATAACATCCTTATGGGGCCGAGTTATTATTTTAATAAATTAGTTACTATTATTTTAAATGTCATCATTCAACCTCTTAACTTTATGAGGCTGAATTTATCTTTATGTATCAAATGCTTAAGATGTTGTGGCCACTCCTAAGCGCATTATATAAAATAAAATAAACCTCCATGATGACATTCAAAAATATTCTTAAATTTGTCAACTTATCTTAATGTTGACAAAACCAAAATAGTGTACATACATACAATAATGATGTGCATAATAAATATTTATTTTGACAATTTCTAATAATGAAACTTAATGTGATTAATAATCCTTAGTACATTAACATACTTGGGATGTTGTGGCTACTCCCAAATACATAATGTAGTTGCATTTTTAAAGACACCTCTAAAATATCATTTATCATTATGTTGATAAGATTTTTGTATGTACACATAATATAATAAATATGCCTCTAAAATTATTTTTTCCTCATAGATGTCATTATTTAGTTACCAACACTTTATGTGACTAAAAAGTTCTTGTGTCAAGTGTTTAAGATGCTTTAGCTACTCTTATACAATTGACATGAATATAAATATCTTTTATGACATCACAAATAATTATTTGCCAAAATCAACTTAACTATATGTTGATTTGCATGAAATTGCATAGCAACATGAGATTTAACCATATATTATTTAACTATCCTACTCATGAGTTAGAATCGGTGGCCATTGTATTTGCATTAAAGATTTCGAGGGCAACTGCGAAAAGAAGAACATATAGAGTGCTCAATTCGTGATGATGGGATATTGGTATTTAGAGGTCGAGTTTATGTTCCAAATGATGCAAACTTAAAGAGAGAGATTATGGAGGAAGCACATGATTCAATATACACCACGCACCCAGGGAGTACCAAGCTGTATCGGGATTTGTGTGACCTCTATTGCTGGCCAGGAACGAAGAGAAACATAGCAGAATATGTATCTAGATGTTTGATATGTCAACAAGTTAAAGGAGAGCACAGATATCCCGCCAGAGTATTGCAACCACTTTCCATTCCATAGTGGAAATGGGAACATATTACCATGGACTTTGTATCAGTATTACCACGAACTCATGTTGGACATGATACAATTTGGGTAATAGTTGATCGACTTACCAAATCTGCTCCCTTTCTTCCTATACGATTCACCTATTCACTAGAAAAATTGGTAGAAATTTATGTCAAGAGCATAGTGAGATTGCATGGAGTACCAGTCAGTATAGTGTCAAATGGAGATCCTCGCTTCACCTCCTGATTTTGGAGAAGTTTCCAACGAGAACTTGGGACTAAACTTAATATGAGTACAACCTTTTATCCACAAACAGATAGACAATCGGAGAGAGTTATACAAATCTTGGAGGATATGTTGTGTGCTTACGTTATGAGTTATTCCACTAGTTGGGATGATGACTTGCCGTTCATTTAATTTGCCTACATCAATAGCTTTTAAACTAGTTTGGGTACGTCACCGTTTGAGGCATTGTATGGGAGAAGGTGCAACACTCTAGTATGTTGGATGGAGGTGGAAGAAGCCAAGATATCCAATGTAGAGTTAGTGCAACGCACCACAAAAAAGATTCCAATCATTAGAGATAATTGAAAATGTTGGCCTTGTTGCATATAGATTGCCATTACTTATGGAGCTTAGTCGCATCTAAGAAATCTTTCATGTATATGCTCTTCAAAAGTATATAGCGGATCCTTTGCATGTGCTGGTTGTATAACTGGTAAATTTGGAAGAGGATTAGAATTATGTAGAGCAGCCGGTGAAAATAATTGATCAAAATGTGCAAGTATTAAGAAGTCGAGTCATTCCCATGGTTAAAGTACTTTGGAGAAACCATGGTATAGATGAGTCTACGTAGGAACGTGAAGAGCTTATGAGAAATCAATAACCTTATCTTTTCTCAGATTTTTCCTAACCTGTGAGTTGCATTTATTTTAGAGGGTTAGATATGATTGCCTCATACATTGCATAGGTATTTCAATTCACTATTATTTAATGAATCGTTATTTCTTATATACATCTGCATTAGTTTCAAAAATATTTTTATACATGTATCTCATTTTTCTTTGAAATTTTAGGGACGAAATTTATTTTAGAGGGTTATAATTGTAAAACCATGAATTTTATTTTTACTAAATAAAATTTTTAAGTGGTTTTACTCTAGCATGTATATATCTATGATAACTATAAATTGCTAAAAATCTATTTTACACATTCTTAAAATGAAGAGAAATATATACATTATAAGCTTTAGGGTAAATCTATAATTATTAAAAATTTGAAGGTTGATTTTGCAAGCTGTTTAAAAAAACACAGAGGATCGGCTGAGCCAACCCTCTTCCCATTTTCCTCCATCTCCCTTCTCTCTTCTCTCTTCTCTATCTCCCACTTTAATTTTTAACTAATTCTTTACACACAAATTAAATCCTTTAAACCCAAGTTTAGATCTACATGAAAAGTCTCAAAATCAAGGTAAAATCTTCAATTTTTCTCATTATGGTTGAGTTTAATTATTTTTAGAAATTATTGTAGCAGTAAATTTATATATATTTTAATAAATTTTTGGATGCTCCAATTT
This sequence comes from Rauvolfia tetraphylla, assembly GCA_030512225.1. Taxonomy (NCBI): domain Eukaryota; kingdom Viridiplantae; phylum Streptophyta; class Magnoliopsida; order Gentianales; family Apocynaceae; genus Rauvolfia; species Rauvolfia tetraphylla. The sequence goes on from JAJQKT010000053.1 coordinate 4,361,135, forward strand.
TTTTCAATTTTTGAACGAAGGTTATTACTGTCATACTCTATCTACAAAAAAATGTTTGTTAAATTTTAAGCGTATTTGATATATTTTTTGAATTTTTGAAAAATCTAGGTAGATTTACTCATTTTTGTGAGTTTTTGTTTTGATTAAATATTTAGTATTTAAAAGTTTATTAGAATATTATAATGCAAAAGGAGTATGTAAGTTTGTAAATGGAATAATTTTTCTAAATTGGTATAATAGGAATAAAATGGAATAATTGAGATTTTTGTGGAGAATGGTAGATTTTATTAAAATTCATCATTTTAATATTTTTATTCCCTTGAAAAATGGTTAGTTCCTATTTTAAAACAATTTCATACAATTCAATAATTTTTTGTAATTTTTAGTTCTATTAATATTAATCATGCATTCATTGTATATATATATATATATATATATATATATATATATATATATATATATATATATATATATATATATATATATATATATATATATATATATATATATATATATATATATATATATGTATTTGTATGTCAATATTTGAGTATTTTAGAGTGACATTAAATTTGTTGTTACTACGTAATTATATGTTAGGTCCTGAGATTGCCGAGGTAGAACTATGGGTGAAGTAGCATATGCTTTTCGCTTGAGGTGAGATTCCTATCTTACTTGTGAAGGTTGAGGACCACAAAATGTTGTCATTTTAAGTTATATTATTTTAATATATTTTTATTTATTTATTTTACGCTAAGTAAAGTATATATTTATTTTGTCGTGGCTCAACTTTGTGAATATATGTTGTGGCAACTTTGAATTGTTGTTTTGCCAAGACTCGACTTTTGTGAATAAATGTGTTGTTAACTTTAAATTGTTATTTTACCGTGACTCAACTTTTGTGGACAAATTTGTTGTTAACATTAAATTGTTATTTTGTTGTGGCTCGACTTTTGTGAATAAATGTATTGTTAACTTTAATTTATTATTTTAGCGTGGCTCGAATTTTGTGAATAAATGTGTTATTATTATTTTACCATGGCTCTTCTTTTGTGAAACTATGTAGTACTAATATAAGTTGTTGTTTTGTCGTGGCTCGACTTGTATATTTATATAATATGCAAAACCATGAGAATTGATTGGTTGTTGATGAGTTGTAAATGTTAATTATGTGTAAACTCTGCCGTCAGGATATGAATCGACTCCCCTGCAGGGTGATATTATTGATTTGTGTGGAGAGTCCCTTTGTGTCGTGTATGAGAAGGCCATTGAAAGATGTTGTGTGGATAGTCCCTTTATGCCGCATGTGAGATGGCTATTGGAAGGGCGGCAGGAGTTTTTATGTGCTTGTATGGACTCGTAAGAGTAGTGTGAATTATTGTGTTTGTTGATTTTACCATTATTTTTCAAAATGATAATTATTACTTGAAAGTATATATATATATATATATATATATATATATATATATATATATATATATATATATATATATATATATATATATATATATATATATATATATATATATAATATCTTATTTCACGTTATTTCTAAATCAGACTATCTTATTGTACAGAACGTAGTTATTCTTATAAAAGGTCGAGGATAACTTATACCTATTTTAAAAGTGTTATAAACTCAATACGGTATATTTACTCTCAAACTGTACAGGTATATAAAAATTTCAATGGGCTTCGTAGCTCATTATTCTCCCATCATATTTCAGGATTTTTATAGTTGAATTGGGAGTATAGTTCTTCTTCTACGTCGTACGTGACAGTTGAGTCCTTAGTAGTAGCTAATGTTGTGGAAGCGTGATATTTCATATTTGTACTCCATATAATTATCATTTTGAGCTTAAATTTATGTTAAATTTTGATGTTTTAATCACTATTTATACTCCCTTTATCTCTTATTTGCTTTAGGAGAGATTATTGAAGATTTGGAATTACATGAAGCAAACAAGAAGATTTTGTACAATGAAAAAAAAAACAGAGAAATGCAGAGGAAAAACTGCCTGATAGAAAATGTTCTAGTGGGATTTTGACCTCTATGAAGATTTCAAATGCAAAAGTGGTCTTCTATATCATTATAGAGGAGATTCTAAAGTTTCCAGAATGGTAGCATTTACATCAATCCAAATTCGTTTGGTCACCCTACATACAGTGCAAAGTCAATAATTCTGGATTTGGTTCCAGTTTTGATACATTGTGGTGTAATTACCATATCTGGAGTTATAGATATTCAATGGAGATGATTCAAATCTCTGTAGAAACATTAGAGTATTAGCTACAATTTTATGAAGACAAAAAAATCTAGATCGTCCGATTTAATGCTCTGAATGCACTAATAATCCAAACGGTACAGTTTTGGCAGAAACAGAATTTTCTACAATTGTTGCTTTCTTTTTGGGAGGTATATATATACCCTTTTAGGGCATTTGAAGGGGACTGCCGTCTAGGGTTCCAGAGAGGAGTAAAACAGAGAGAGAGAACATCCCAAAACCTCTCCCAAAATCGTCAATCTTTGCAAGAGAAAACAAGAGAGAAGATCAAATCTTTGAAGAAGGGGAACATCAATCTTGAAGATTCAAGCTCAATAACACAACTTTCCACAACCAAGATGGAGAACTCCAAGACTTTAAGAAGAGAAGATTTGAGCCATGAAAATGAGCAATTCTTACTCTTTCTTTATTGCTTTATGTTCTTTGAATTGTAATATGTTGATGAGCTAAATTATTGAATACTTGGATGGTTATGAACCCTAGTTATTATCTATGTGAATGATTGGTTTTCTTGGTTGATTGAATTCCGAATTCTTGTGGTTTGTTTGTGGGTTTGATTGCTTGAATTGAGTCAGCTATTAATTGATTCATAATCTAGATTTATTCACTTGGAATTGAGAAAGGAAGGGTGAAATAGATCATATACAAACAATGGGGATGATTAGGTGACTAGAGATAGAAACCTCAACATCTTTTTGGTAATTAGAGAAATCTAATTTGGAGGTTTGATTGCTTGAATTAATTCAGTTGTTGATTGACTCATAATCTGGATTTTTCACTTGGAATTGAGAAAGGAAGGGTGAAATAGACCACACACAAACAATGGGGATGATTTAGGTGACTAGAGATAGGAACCTCAACATCTTCTTAGTAATTAGAGAAATCTAATTGGAAATTCACTAATGTAAATGCATTTTTAGATTGAATTAGTTAGGAAGAGATTTCAACCAATTAATCTAAAAGTAGAGGACTTTCATCTAGAGATAGATTGAGTTCTAATTTAGGAATTTCATCAAACATAAGAAGGGGAATTCATTAACCAAGGGACTTTTTCTATCACATAGGTAATTCTAGGGGGATTTTCCATTCAAGTATTATTCTCTCAATTGAAATTTTCTCTTGCAAAATAAAATTTAGATAAACTGAAAATTTCTGTTTAAGTTAGATTTTCATTCCTAATAGTTTCTTTCTATCATATTCACAAGCAAATTTGATAGGCTAGACAATAGAGTAAAAAGTGAGTAATGGTATTTGATCATCCCCGTGGATACGACATTTAAATTACTTGCCATTGTACTAATCATAACGATAGGTGCACTTGCCTAGTGTTTGTGTGAGAGATTGTGATAAAATTAAGTATAAGGGCATGCAAAACAAAACAAGGCATCTATCATTTGTAACTATTTTTGGTCTGTCAATACGTTGTACTATTTCAAATGGTATTTATTTAATTAGTATATATAGAGGATCTCAATCTTCTAAAAATAATTATGTTTTGTATAAACTATTTTATATAATCTTTTGCTATATATTTTTATTGATTGTTATTTGTTTAGAAATTATTAGATTTATACTTGTATCATATAGTGATATTACATGTTGCATTGCACATCTGGAACAGGAAAGTGATAATTTACTCCTAGGTAGGGTTCGCCTGGGAGTGGGTCGTTATAGTTGACATGAATATAAATATCTTTTATGACATCACAAATAATTATTTGCCAAAATCAACTTAACTATATGTTGATTTGCACGAAATTGCATAGAGACATGAGATTTGACCATATCACATTTAATTCCATGACATAGTTTTTAAAAATATATATATAGTCTAGAAATATACTGAAGAATGTCATTGAATTAAAGTAAACTAGATCAAAGTTCCATGTTCAAAGAGACTTTCTAGAGGCATTATTTTTTTTAAAAAAAAAATCTTGATGCGATAACATATCCTTACTCTAAATTTATAATAAAATTCCTAGCATAAACTTGTAACAAAATATTTGAACTTTACAATATAGAACTGCAACCATCTATATTAACAAAGATCATATTTTTGTCAAGTTAATTTTGTCAACAGTAACGAAGCATTAAAGATGTTCTGAGACGATAACTAGTTCGTCAACTTGCAAATTCTCACATGGAACAAAACCAATTTGTAAATCCCATTTGTTGTCTAAATTCTAATTGACAACAAAAACTTACTTTATTTGAAGGCAAAGAATAAGACAAAAACCTTTATAGAAGACTTCATAAAAATCGAACAAAAATTAGTGAAATCTTCTGCAAAAATCATTGCCTTTATTGAAAACTTCAATGAAACCGAATGAAAAATCGGTAAAAAATCACATAAGACGAAAGTTCAAAACTTTCGAATAAGACAAATCAAGTCTTGAAAACAGAAAAATAACATGAGACTAAAGCTCAACCTATTTTTTTATTAAACAAAAAACCAAACAATAAGGCTAAAAAAGGCTCTGATACCATACTAAAGAAATTTAATATAGACATGAAATAAAATATGTCTCGTAGAGGAAAAAATCAAAATGCGTACATTTAGTCATGATTGTTCGAGTAATTATATAAAGAGAATATCTTGATTTGAACTATCTTGATTCCTCCATCTCTGATTTATTTTGTATGGAAATCTTCTAACCTATACCTATTAACCTTTAAAAAATCCCTTAAACTGATAGTGTTACACATGCTATATATAAGATAGACTAGGGACCCTCATATGATGGATACCAATTAGAGTTTCCTTCCATCAAGGAAACATTCGGATTATATTTCAAAATCATAATCTATCATATCTTTATTTATATTTATTTGATTTACTTAGTTATGAGAAAATATGGTAACTACTTATAATACGTGGGCCACATTAAAGCCTTTTAATGAATACCAAATTCTTACATAATTTTCATAGTTAGAAATTGATATGGGATCTCAACACCTCTTCTCATGCTCAGGACTCGACTACTACAGCATGAAGTGAAGTCTGAAATTATACAGATAGCTTAACATCATTCTGATACCATATTAAAAAATGAGTTTTGATTTAACTTCAATCCAAAAAGGTAAGGGAAGATTGGGCAAAATTTAATTATTAAATTTTTATATTAAGAAATCAACGGAAGATCTCAACACATATATAATGGGGAACTTGCTGAATACTTAGAGTTTTTGCTTTAAACAAGAAATTCAAAATAAAATTGTACATTTCAAATTCTGAAATTAGAAACAGATTTTACGTGGTTATATCATGCCTTTTTAATGGGAAAAATTTATCGATCATTTCTTGCAAAATTTAGCCGTCGATGATCAATGTCGCCATGGCTTGAAAGATTAACTAGGTTGCTGCAGAAGGAGGAACCTGTCCCATCCTGTTCTTGGTATGGTTCTACTTGGTTTTCTTTTTTCTTTTTTTTTTCTGGGTGGGCTCTGATTGCTTTTCAACCATTGGTTCCACGTTGTAAATTTATGATCAAGTTTTGAACTCGATCTCGTTGTTGAGAATCAGAAGGATCCATCAGTAAGGCTGGAGAAAACTGCGCTCAAAGTTACCCTAAACAACAATCCCATGATGACCGCAAGTAAAATGCGCATGAACGGCGGGGGTTTATTCAATAAACATACAGATATAGATATTTCACACGAAAGCATAGCAGCAGATTTAGTTCTTAAAGCTTCTTTTACGGCTCGGCATCCGAAGCTTCACCAGCATATTAGTAGCACCGGCACCCTCCGTAGCAAGGAGCTTGGCCTCAGCAACCGTATGGGGGACAAGTTCCTGGGGTCCCATAGGTTGGCGGAAGTTGCTGGGGTTGATACTTGCCTGCTTCAACCCCTTTGGTACTCTTGGCTTCCTTTGCTGCAAAAGTTATGAAACACAAGCTCAGTGCAAATATTATATAAAATCCGAATTTGCTAATGCTGCCATACTTTAACACTGTTATCTGTTTTAAAATATAAGATTTTTTGGTATTTTTATATTGATTAAGTAAAAAGAAAATAAATAGTACTTTTTTTATAATAGGAGTATTTTTTCATTATACTCTAAGCTAATTTAATTTAATTTTTTACACTAATATAAGATAGGATGAAAGATTTATATTTGTAGTTGAGAGTAATTTTAGGAAAATAATTTCTTAAAATTGTCAAAAGACAACTAATATTTTAATAAGAACAGTTTAAGTCAGAAGAAATTGACTAAAAAATTTTATATTTTAAAATAAAAAGATATATAAATTCAGCCATCCTTAACATTGAAAAATAGGTAGCTGATGTGAAACTTACAAGGTTTTACAGAAGTGGAAGTTTCGGCCAAGTCTCTGGCAGCCACATCCGAGGCAATCATCAGCACAACAGCCAAGGAAATGAATAGGAAAAGAGTTGCTTTGGAACCCATGATTTCTTACTCAATGCTAGATATTTTGAGGAATGAGGAAACTGCTTTTCAGTTGCTCCTTATATAGAAAGATTTAGGGCACTCAACGATAAGGGAAAGAACGAGAGGAGAATAGGGTTGGCCCATTGTGTCACGATCTAGTAGAAAGTGTACATCTAATCATAAATTTCATTTTCTCTTTCTGAAAAGGATATTCAAACAGACCATGTGGCGATACTTTCCGTGCAGTAATATTTATTGAATTTATTGTAGCTAATTTGATTAAAAAAACAGTAAATTCGAGAGAAAATAAATGAAAATTAAGTTTTGCAGAAATTTATTATTATTTTATAGTTAATTTTGAACTTAACATTTCTTTGAGAAACTTACTACTTATTCAAATTATTAACATCTATCCCGAAAGTTACTGATTCCTGCATTGTTTTCTTTTGTTGAAACGAATTATTTTTATCAAATTGCTTTATTCTAAATCCACAGAATATTACAATTTGGTACTAAGTACCTCATCATTAATATAGTATTTTTCTCTTCGAATTTGTATACGATATAGTGAGAAGTTTACTTTTCACACTATTACCTAGCTAATTATGTTTTCCTTACTTATTCAATTTGTTAGGTAGTACGTCGTTGATTCAATTTATTGCTCCGTCCCTTCCAATTATTGTTGATTTCTTTTTGGCTAATTATTTTTGGTTACTATAATAGGCCAATTCATTTAAACTCTCTATCAGTATGCAGAAACGTAGAAATGCTATGTTGCAGATTGGGCTTGGCTCCGCAATATATATATATATATTCTCCAAGGGTCCTAAAAAGTGAAAATTAGTGTTCGATAGCTCAAAGTCCCTCCCTTAACAATGCAAATGGAGATGGCACTAAAGCATAAGAGAGATGAAATGCCATGCCATTCCAGGATCTAATTTTGCCATTTAAAGGTGAGAATCCTCCGAGACCATGATAGCAGTTGTAAATATCGGAGAGCACATCAAGTTGGAATCGTCAGCGACGACAGCGACGACCCGGAGCCGTCGCCAACAGTGATGGGCCGTGTGAGCTCGTCTACGTACTTGACATGTCTTTATCGTGAAAGTTACTACTCTTAAACAAGATTTATATTAAAGATTTGAACTCTACAAAGACAAGAGAACTTGGACCTGCGTAGAAAGTCAGGCAAATAGTGAAGAACTGAAAGAGAATGAGATCACTTCTCCACCGTGACTGGAGGAATTGCGGGAGCCCTTTTGGTTCCCTGTAAAACAGTAAATCTGTGTTCAAATTTTACAGCATTCTCAGTCTTAGAAGTGATAATTACCAGAACCCAAAGAACATGAGGTTAAGGGTGTGCTTGGATGAAAAAATCAGTACCCAAATTGAACATTTGCTGCAGCTGGGTCATATATAGTACTTATTGAACTATTGAGACACAGAATTTGCAAGAAGCCATTGGATGTTCAAAATTTATCATCTGAAACGAGGAGGGGAATATAGGAGAAAATTTTACGACATGTTTGCCAAAGGGGGAGATTGAATATATTTGGAAAGTCTCTTGACATTAGGATTTAATGAAATATTATTGTCAAGAAGAATCCTATGGCATAAAGAAGTCTACTTTGGAAGTTGTTATTATTTGAGCACAACTCCACTATGGCAAGAAGAAGATATTTGGCAAAATTCTAAAGCTTCTAGGATTTAGAGAAACTCATGAAAATCTATCTATACCAAATATCAAAGATTGACTTCAATATTCTTGGGATATCAATCGTGGAGAAGAAGGAAGCTCAAGACTCTTGCATATTATATATATGAGCTTCAAAAGCAAAGCAAATCAACTCTCTTGATAACTCTCGAAATTAACTCTTGGAAAAACTCTCAAGGAGCTCTCGACAATTCTCAAGCAAATTTCAACGAGAGATTTCTATGTTCTTCATGCAATATTCTTAAGAGAGTCATTCTTTAAACTCATGTTTTAGAGGCTATTTTTTGAGAGAGCTCAGCAACACAATTTACCATTTCATTATGTTCCTCATGTATTAAATTGTGTTGTTTCTATTCAAGTGGTGGAAACTGATGTTCAACAAATGATGGAGTGCACTTGATAAGATTCTGTTCAGACCACCTCACAGAGTAGAAGAGTGTTGTGACTGATCGAAGTCAGTTAAAAATAGTAAGTGCAAGTGAAATCTTGCTGCATCCTGTTTAAAGGAGTTCAACACAACCTGTTGAGAAGAGTTCAACAAAAACGAATTGTGACTACATAACAATTCAAAAATTGTGGAGGTAGGAGTTGTTATTGGTATGTTTCTTATTGTGAAGACAATACTGTGGTTATTGGATTTCTGGCTTTTGAAGCAGCTTTGGTAAAAGAGTGTTTTGCCAAATCCATTAGGAGAATCACTAGAGGATATTGACACCGTGTCTTATACTTTTGAAATATAAAGTTTAATTGATTGTTTTTCTGGGTATGGCCCCGCAGACGTAGGCTGTTGAGCAGAACTGCGTTACCAGTTTTGATGCGTCAAACTTTACTTTTCTATTTGTGTTTGTTGTGTTAAACTGTGATGAATCGACTTCAACACATAGAGTTTGACAAAACGCAAAAAACGTGCATAAACCTAATTATACAAGTGGTATCAGAGCAGGTCACCAATTGATTGATGTTTTGCTATTTAATTAGCAGGTGAAATCGTGGGAAGGTAAGTTATGTAATTATGGCAGAAGAAGTAGGATCTATAACAAGGCCTCAATTATTGGATGGAACAAATTATGCATACTGGAAAGCAAGAATGAGAATCTTCATTCATACTGTGGATGAGAATGCATGAATTGTGGTTCAAAAAGGATGGATTCCACAAACCATCAAGAATCATGAAGTGATTGCTGTTGAAAAATCCATGGAGGAATGGACAGATGTTAAACGAAGGATGAATGCATCAAATGCTAGGGCTCTCAATGTCATATGCACAGCTGTTGATGCAGAATAATTCAAATTAATCTTAACTTATAAATCTGCTAAAGAGGCATGAGAGGTACTGCAAACTGTCTATGAAGGAACAAGTTGTGTCAAAATGTCAAAGTTACAGATGTTGGCCTCTCAATTTGAGAGATTGCAAATCAAGCATTTCTACTTGGCAAAAATATTCTGAAGAAAAATCGGTACCCAAAACCTTGAGATCCTTGTCACTAAGATTTGCTGCCAACTTAAATTAATCTTAGTACCCTTAACTACTGTTGAAACATAAAATTTTTATTTACTTATTTAATTATATTTTACAAGTATTCTATCCGTTTTAAAATAGAGAGATTTTTTTTTATTATATCTTTAACTAACATAAGAGAGAATATTTCATTTAAAATAAGAGATAACGAAAGAGTTATACCAAGACTACCAGCAATTTTTATGAGTTTAGCCACCTTGTTTTCTCCATTCTTAAGTCTGCAATTGGACTTCGGGTCATTGGAAGAGTGAAGACGAGGGATGAACAGGGGTAGACCCACGGCGTCAACTTGAAGGATGGTGACTGCAGTAGCAGCTGAAAAAGTTTTTGCAATTCCATGTGCCTTTGGTACTTCTTTCTCCTAAAAATAATTATGGTTGTAGAGTTAAATTCTATTATCAGATATAAGTTATTTTTACTTTTCAAATAATAGTCTTTAGTTCTTTTGTAATCCTATTTACACAACCTTCCCATTAATTATCTTAGTCATTTTTAAAAGTACTTTTATGTGTATTTATTTTAAATCTTTTAGTTATTTTTTTAAAAGTTATCCTCACAACTTTATTAAAAGTTTCTTTATATAGAATTTTATACCTTCACAATGAAAGGTTCTAGTTCCATCTATAGGTTTTTTGCAACTCCCTTTTGGGATTATCAAAATTGAAGAAACAAATTTTACTCGAGAATTGTTTTAAATTTACCTTTACTATTAAGATAGGCTAATTTATGAGAGTGGAAAATCTAGAATGACTTAAATAACCTCTAGTAACAAAAGATCTTTTTAGATGTCAACAATTTCCCCAATGGGTAAAGTGGGATTGCTGGTGTCACCTTGCCCTCTTAATATTTTAAAGGGTTTAACTGCAGAAGTAGTATTCTTTTAAGTGTCACCCAATCTATTGTGAAGTGAAGGTGAGATCAGAATCAATAACACATGTCCAACGTGATCAAATTTTTCCCGGACAATGGATCTTGACCGATTTCAGACACGTCATTGTCAAAGTTGCGGTCAATGGACGCAACCTTTCTTTCGTTTGAACAGACAATTCCGTAGCGCCCTTTAGTCCCTGTAAAAGTAGTTTTAAACTACAATTTGTAATTGAATAAAAGTAGTTTTATCCTCTACAAAGGCAAGCTCATTCTCAAGAGAAGCTACCTCGTTCTTCAGCACGTTGCAATGTGAGGGTTCCCAAGTCCAGTTTTTCGGTAATATATTAAGGAATAAAGTTCGGTAAAAAAATTTATTTTTACTTAAATTAAGAACTGTATAAAAGGTATTTTTTAAAAAGAATTTATTTTTTTAATTCTACAAGTTTTGTCCCTATAAATACTTATTATTACTTATTCTTTCTATTATTCTCTCTTCAATCTATACTAACTTAAGCATTGGATGGCTTTTGGAGATAGATTCCCACCCATTAATCATTTTTTGCAAGAGATTCGTGTAAAGGAAGCTTTGTTCAAGAGTCCATCTTCAAACAATTGAAGCCTACCGTAGTTGGATTAAAGCCTCTCTTATGGATCCTTATGCACCTAATTTCTCTCGCAATGATGCTCATGATTCCCCTGATCATCTTTGTGTTTATCATCGTCATCGCGAGGGGGGGGCAGGGAGTCCCTTTTTCAACAACCAACGCTCAACCTTCACTAGAGCACATTAATGCTTCCCCCATCCCGAACGGGCTACCACCACTCCCGGTCACACTTGAGAAACTACATGCCTTGCAAAGCTAGATTCAATCTATTAACCCTCTATATCTAAGATTTCAAACCCCTAAGCAGGCAACTCGTCATATCACTTCTACCTCCACACAATTTAGGCTACTACCATAATCTTTTACTTTTAAAAGATGATGAATTATTTTGGTTCCATAAAGAAAGGGGCATATTAAAATTTATAATTTCTCACAAAAAATAAAAAAAGAAAAGAACTCTTTTCTAAATTCAAAAATTCTAAACAACAATAAAGGAAGAAAAGTAACTGAATAGCAAAATTCTTGAAAATAAAAGGGGGCTTGCTTGTTTGGGGGAAACCATTTTATGCATTTATTATATTTTTTACAACATTATATATAACAAATATATAAAAGAATGAAAGTGCATCCGAGCATTGTCTCCATAAACGGAGAATAATAAACCCTGCACGAGGGTTGAACTCTCAAATTTTTAATTGTTCATCATATTTATTAAATTCAATATAGGTTACTCTGATCGTTACACATTATTTTTTTTTTTTTTGAGGATTTTAACAAAAATTTTGTTTTTCTTGTACTAAATTGGTAAATAATTTGAACTGGAGGAAGTATTCATTTGAAGGACCAAATTGTCAAGAGAAAGATGTTTTGAAAGATTTCGTGCCTTTTCTAAAAATCCAAATCTCTATCATTTCAGAAAACTCGTGTCCCACAAAACAGGTAATAAAGGAGTTCAAGAATAGAAACCCATAAGCAAAGAAACGTGCGAAATGGGGAACGACAAATTATTTAATGCAGTACAGTTATATTCATTATGAACTTTCTTTTTCTCTCCCTATCCTCTCCTCTCTCTCTCTCCGTGTGTTTTACTTGGGTCTCGCTGAGGAGGCCCATTTAAGTTTTATGGGTCTCAAACTGAAGCCCTTAAAGTTTTATAATGGGCCTCCTGATAGTGTTGCTGGTCACCATCTTCTTTTAATTAAACTTCTTTGAAAAATCTCAACTTACCTCGACGCCGGGGAGTTTTAAGGGCCAATGGTCCATCCCATGCCACAGACCACGAGGGAGAGGCCACAGGCTCCAGCATTTTCCGATATGGCTGCCTTTGGTGGCCCATGGACCCAGGCTCCCATCCATCATTAGGACCACTACACGTTGTGTAAAGCACATGCCAAATCGCACAGCTGCCACGCAGCGTCGCCATTCCAATAAATTTTGGTCAATTTCAAAGCATTTTAAATTTAAAACAGTAAAATAATTAGTTGGAATTGATAATTGAGCGCAATTATGGTGAGAAATCTTTAAATTTGCTGACTTCTGTGATAATTTTGATTATGTTTTTGAAAGAAAATAAAAGGGCTGGGTAAAAAAAATATTTAAAATAAAAGTATAATGGTTGTGTATCTAATTTGTTAAAAGAAATATATGAGTTCTTTTTTTTGTCACTTAAAAGCCGTTAAGGGCATTTTATAAATTATTTTTTTTGAGGCTCATACAAATAACAAGACAAAACCTTTCTTTTTGGACAAATTACAAATTTACTTTTTCCAATACTGAATTTGTGAGCATGAAAGCCTTACAATAATTCACGCAGCGTCTGAGATCAAAAGAGAGAAATTGAAACAAACATTTTCCTTTCAAATAGCAATTGTTGTCTGAGATCAAAAGGACAAGATTGGAGCATGACCAGTGTTACGATTAATGGGTACAGTCTCTTTTGTCCGTTGAATCTACAGATTCCATGAGTGCCCTTCAATGCTTGCAGAAGCAGTTTCCAAGAACTTGACACTCCTATTTTTCTTGCGTACACTTCAACGCTCCTTCTTAATTTTATAGATTTCAACATATGAAATTCAAATAAATAGAACAAAAAATAAATTTAAAAATATTTTGCTTTATTAAAATATTTTTGTAATTTTATATTGTTGTCATAAAATTGAAGGATATTATCTACATTATACATTTATAAAATAAAAAATTTAATAAAATATGATAATATTTTAATAAATAAATATATAGCATGGAGAATATAACTTTGATTGCGTGATTGGTAAAGTACTCTTTATAAGATACAAATGTTTTGGGCATGCTTATTGTGTTTACATGTCTGTGCCCCTTCCGACTAAAAATATAATTATTAGTTCATATTCCAATCATGTCCGATTAAATATAAATATTTTGAGAGGATCAAAAAGTTTTCTTTTTCAGTGTGGATAAGAAAGAAATCATAAAATTGATAGGTCAAATTTGAATGGTATCAGATTTTATTGAATAAATGTGTTAGAACCGTAGCATAGTGGTTATTTTACCATAATCAATGAATTTCAAGAGAAAGCATGTATGTCAAGTTTTATAAATATGAACAATTTTAAGTTGTTATTCTTTTTGTTCAAAATTGAATGTTCTATTTAGTGGTGGGAACTAAGAGGGTAGAACCGGCCCTTCTCCTGTTAACTTTGTCAATTAACACGAAAATTATTAGAAGAGCATACTTTTAGTTGATTATACTTTCTTCGGGGAAATGTGTTTTGAGTTTCAGTGCATGCATAGTGGGGAACCCGCTGAATCCTTCGGTTTTTGATTTAAACAAGAAATTCAAAGAAAATTGTGTATTTCAAATTATGTGAAAGTAGAGACAGATATTACGTGGTTATATCATGCTCTTTTATGTGGAAAAATTTATCATTTCTCCCAAAATTTAGCCGTCGATGATCGATCTCGCCATGGCTCAAAAGATTAATTCGGTAGCTGCAGAAGGAGGAACCTTTTCCATTCTGTTCTTGCAATGGTTCTTATTGGTTTTCAACCATTGGTTCCACTGTGTAAATTTACGATCAAGTTTTGAAAACCGTCCATGAGTAAGGATATATGGAGAAAACACAGAAAACTACGACCAAAGTTACCGTAAATAACAATCCACGATGAACACGAGTAAAATGCGCATGCCTGGCCCGGTGGTTTTATTCAATATAGATATAGATATTTCACACTAAAGCATAGCAGCAGATTTAGTTCTTAAAGCTTCTTCCATGGCTCGGCGTCCAAAGCAGCCCCAAAATATTAGTAGCACCCCAAAGTAAAAGCATAACCAGAAGTACTTTTATACTTCACTATATCACTAGTCTAATCACTGTCTGTGTATCCAACAAGAGCTATACTATTAGTACGCGAATAAAGAGTGTCATCAGATTGAGTACCTTTAATATATCTCAAGATCCTTTTTGCTGCTTGCAAATGTGATTGACGAGGGGATTTTATAAATCTACTAATCAAGCCAACACCATACATAATATCAGGCCTTGTGGCGGTTAAATATCTCAAACTTCCAACTAATCTTCTATAAGCAGTATCATCAACAACAGCTCCAGTCCCTTCTTTTGTTAACTTCAATTTCTCCTCAACATGAGTCATGATAGGTTTAGCATCATCCATCCTAAATTTCTTCTAGATATCACCTACATATTTTTTCTGAGAAATAAAATTTTTCTATCCAATTGCTTAACTTCCAAACCAAGAAAATAATACATCAATCCCAAATATGTCATCTCAAAATGGTTTATCATAGCCTCCGTGAATTCAGAAATTAATTTTGGATTGTTGCCAGTAAAGATAAGATCATCAACATACAAGCACACAATAAGAATATCACTAATACCATTAAACTTCATAGATAAAGTATGCTTATAAGGACATCTCTCAAAACCATAATCAAGAAAATAATAATCAATACGAGTATACCATAATCTAGGAGCTTGCTTCAACCTATATAATGTTTTCTTCAATCTGTAAACCTTATCCTTTTTACCCTCTTTAACATAACCATCAGGTTGCTCAACATATACTTCTTCTTCTAATACTTCATTCAGGAAAGCAGACTTAACATCTATTTGATAAATATTCCAAGAATTCTGAGCAGCAAGAGCTATAAACATACGTACCGTATCAAGTCTTACAACAGGGGTAAATACCTCAAAATAATCAATGTCAGGCTTTTACTTATATCCTTTTGCCACCAATCTCGCTTTAAAACGTTCCACCTTTCCAGAAGGTTTAAATTTGGTCTTATACACCCATTTGACTCTAATAGGTTGCTTACCAGGTGGAAGATAAGTCAACTCCAAAGTTTTATTTTTCTCGATGGCATGAATCTCCTCATCCATCGCACGTATCTAGTGATTATCATTCGTAGCCTCCTTATAAGTGACTAGATCACAATCTACAAATAAAGCAAAATTTATAATATCTTCATTAGATAAAGCAGCATCACCAACAATACAATCTTGAAAATGGGTAGGAAGACGACGCTCTCATTGAGGATGATTAGATGACTGTGCAAGATTTGACTGCACACTACTTGGCTGCTCAATCTCTTCTCTATCTTGTCTGGTAGACTCTGAATCTTCCAAAATTGAAGACCTCAATGGGATAAAAGAAGGCATGACTGGCTCTTCAGACCTGCTCGACCAATCCCAAGCTGCTTGCTCATCAAAAGTAACATCTCTGCTAATAATGACCTTCTTAGTATCAGGATTGTACAACTTGTACTCCTATGTCTCGTGGTTATAACCATGAAAGATACACTTTTCTGCTTTATCATCTAATTTTTTCGAAGTACATCAGGGATATGTGAATATGCAATACATCCAAAGACTTTAAGATGACCAATATTGAGTTTGTGACATGTCCAAAGTTCTTATGGTGTCTTTCCATCATTACTCCTAGTAGGATATCGATTTAAAACATAAACATCACAAGCAATAGTTTCTGCCCAAAATTCTTTAGGCAAATTTTTAGAATGCATCATTGATCTCACCATATCCATAATTGTTCTATTTTTCCTCTCAGCAACCACATTCTGCTGAGAAGTGTACCTAGCTGTCAATTGATGTCAAATACTATGCTTTTCAAAAAATCATCAGACACAAGAAATTCTATCCCCCTATCAGTTCTCAAAGTTTGAATAAAATAACCACTTTGCTTCTCCACATAAACTTTGAAACTCTTAAAAACATCACAAGCCTCAAATTTATGTTGTAGAAAATACAGCCAAGTTTTCCTACTAAAATCATCAATAAAAGTGACAAAATACTTCTTACCACCAAAAGAAGGAACATCCACAGAACACAAATCAGAATGAATTAACTCCAGTGGTGAATTTGCTCTCCATACTTTATCTTTCGGAAAAGAATCTCGGTGTTTCTTTCCAATAATGCAAGACTCATATTTTTTATCTCCAAAATCAAGTGAAGGTAAGCCCAAAACATATATGCCACATCGAATGATCATCAAATATCATAGTGTTGAAGCAAGGTAAATCTCCAGAACTAATAGAGAGTGGAAACAAGCGATTACCTGTCATATTTACCTTTGCAATGAGACCCTTTTATGAGTCTGTAACTCTGCAAATTCCTCCACTAAAAATAATATTGTACCATTTGGTTGATAACTGGCCAATACTCAGCAAATTATGATGAAGACTGGGAAAATAAAGAACATCTGAGATAAAATTCGAAGATCCATCCTTCAAGGTAATTGCAATCTTTCCTTTTCCAAGAACAACTATTTGGTCATTATTTCCAAGTCTTACGGAACTCTGAATTGTAGTATCTAACTCTGCAAACATATCTTTATTTTCACACATATGATTGTTGTAGCCAGAGTCCAAAATCCATTCATTCTTTTTATCTCCTCTACTCCCAGAAGAAACAAATAATAATGCTTCAGAATTATCAACAGAAGTTTTTGCAAATTTTGCTTGAAGTTGTGCCATGTGTTCCTTTTTAAATCTACAATCTTTCTATATGTGACCATATCTTTTAGTAAAAACATTATAGTTTTGACTTATCCACCTTTTGATAAGCATTATTATTTTGAGCATCCTTATCAAAATTATTTTGCTGATAGTTAAAATTACCTCTACCATAGCCTCTGCCTCTTGTTCTGTTGTTGCCTCTGAAGTTTCCTCTGCCTCTGCCTCTTCCTTGAAACTTTTGGCCACCTCTCTGATAAAATTCTGCTTGATTTGATATTTCAAATTCCTCATTTTCCACGACTACTTGGGCTTTTAATTCCCTCTCCTCAAAGTAACCAATTGATAGTTGATTTAGGGACAATTCAGAGGATAACAATTCACCTTCTAATTAGGCCACCGTCATTGTGTCTAAGTCCTTTGTAGCTTCAAGAACTATCTTCTTGGTATGAAACTTGAAGTTTATGGATCGGAGTATTTTTTCAACAATATGAGCTTCTGCTAAAGCCTCACCATTGAATCTCATATTGTTGGCAAGATTTTGTATTTTGCCAATATAATCACTAACTGACTCTGTAGGTTACATAAGAGCCAATTCATACTCCTTCTTCAATGCCTGCAACAGGATTTCCTTCACCTCGTCACTGCCTCTATTAGAATTTACCAAGATGGTCCACATCTCTTTTGTCAATTTTACATTCACAAATTTTTGAGCCACATGTAACTCTACCTTATTAAAAAAATGGAATCTTACCAAAGCATCATCGGAGATTTTTTTCTTGTCTTTTTCAGTTAGTCCTGCATTGGATGACGGTTGCTCAAAACCTTTCTCAATGATATCCCAAATGCCGAGCAAGGTAAAATTTTTTTGAATATACTGCCTCCATAGATCAAAATTATTTTTGCCATCAAAGACAGAAACTGAACAAGGAATAAAAACCTTGGAATCCATGCTTTCGAAAGCCCTTCTCTTCTGGCTCTGATACCACTTGTAAAAATTTTATCAATCTAAAAGAATTTTGAGAAGATACTAACTAAATATTTTATTGAGGATAAATCTCTCTAATCCTCTCTGCACAAAATAATCATCTCATCATATATATTTATGGAGCTTGTTCAGTCTAAACCAACTAGGATTTGATTTACTAAATCAAATCTTACTAGGAACCAAAATAGGAACCAAATCCAGAATTAGGAAACTAACAACCCTATTTGGAAATCTAGAAACTAAAGTGAATTAGGAAACTAACTTAACTTGGTTTAGGATTCTACAAAGATTTACAGCCTTCCTAGTCTCAAAAGTGATAATTACCAGAACCCAAAGAACATGAGGTTGAGGGTGTGCTTTGATGAAATAATCAGTCCCCAAATTGAACATTTAGGGTCAGCTGCGTCATATATAGCACTTATTATTGAGACATATAATTTGCAAGAAGCCATTTAATATTCAAAATTAATAGTCTGAAACAAGGAGGAGAATATAGCAGAAAATATTTCAAAGATTAAAAGCGTTGAAAGTAGGAGGGCAGAAGTAGTTAGGGCCAACGTGGATTGAATTTTTTTTCAATTCAAGTTTTCTCTCATTTTTTTTATATTTTTTTCACTTTTGTCCTCATTTCTCTTCTCACAAATAACTTACTTTACGATTTCTAACTTAAAAAAACATAATCCAATCTAACTCAATCTCTAGTACATATATGGACAACTCTCTTTGACCATGCATACTTGATGCAGAAAATGACAACTTAAACAGATATTTTCTCAAATAGTAACTTTCAAGAATAATGATCCCTATATTTTATTTTTTATGATATTTGATCGAATACGGGTTTTATATAAAAATTTAAATTGTATTATAAAATAATATAATATAGCTTGTATCGTTTATACTGAATAGGTATGGGGAAGAAAATATGTTCAGAAAAGAGGATCTTATAATCAGCCACCAAAATTGGATGGCCTTATTTGTGTTTAGCCTCTGAAATAAAATGTTATTTCTTCTATATATCAGCTGCGGCAGTTCGGTACAAATGCAGCTCTCTTTGGATGGCTAAAAAATAAAAATATAAATTTCTTTCTTAAGTTGCAATCTAAAGAGACATGTATATTTTAAGATTACACTGTAACTTGTAGATTGTAACCTTTGCCATTGCATGCCTTTTGTAGAAAAATAATTTTGAGAGGGGGCTTATAAATTTTTTTATTGATAATACGTCGGATAAAAAATTTCAATTCGTTTCATATATAAAATAAATAAAATGGGCGGATATTATTCGAAGAATATTAGATTTTAAAAAATTATAACTTATATACCAAAAATAGAATGATTTTAGAGAGTGATTTGTTACGGTCCATTTTTTAGAATGATCTTGCTAATATAGTCCCCTAGGTCAATTTCTTGAAGGATATATGGATCTGGGTGATAGATAATCTCGAATGAGTAAGGAGAAACCTTGCATATCTACGGGCTGGCCCTTTCGACAAGTAGACTTATTAGAAGATGTGGATCACGGATTCTTCAGCACATGAAAAAACGGGCCAATCCCACACTGTCCCCTTTGAGGCCAGAGCCAACCCGTTTAAAGTGTCATCTTCCAACACATGCATGGGCGCTCTAATTACTCTACCCAAAATTAATTTTTTTTAGGCCAGCAACAATTTGCATCCGATAATGTATTCCGCTTTATTTTTCTATTATTATGTTTTACTGGGTATAATATGTTCTTTCCTCTAATTCAAATTAGCTTCTTCAACATTTAATAAACGAAAATGTGTTCCAATTAAACGAAAGAAAGTCTAATAAAAATCAAACTGAGACTTGATTTCTTATTGGATAAAAGAATCCTCCGGTGTAGGGATTCACCCTACCCAATCATGAACATCATCCATCTGAACCCAAATCATTTGGTGGCCCAAAGGGCCGATATCATCACCAGCCTCATCCAATGCTGGATTAACTATCTGATGAAGTTGGACTCAAAGATAAAAGCCCAATTTCCTAAGCAGCGCATTAAGAAATAAGGCCCAGTATTAAAACCTATTTCTCCTTGGGTTATGAGATAAGTAAAATGTATATTTCAAATAGAAATTACTTCCTTATTTTTACAGGTTTGATCTCTATAAATACTCATTATTATCAAGCATTTACATTCATAATTATTATTTTTTCAATCTTTACTTAGGCATCAGAGGATTCTTGGGAATAGATTCCCACCTCCGACTCGTCTTCTGCAGGAGAATTCATGAGAGAGCTAATTTGGTTGAGAGTCTATGATCCAACAATTGTCGCCCATCGTGGTCAACTTATATTCTCTCCTTGGATCCTTCGGCACCCGACCTTTCTTGCGATGATACTCTTGATTCCCCTGATCACCCTAGGGTATATCATCATCGCTCTAGAGGAGGGCAAGGGGTTTCTCTTCCGACAACCGCTAACCAACCATCGCAAGGCCATATTAGCAGTTCTCCCATCACAAATGGACTATCCCCACTTCTGGTTACCATGAAACAATTGCATGCTCTGCAAAATTGGTTTCAGTCAATCAACTCTCTATATCCAGGGACACAAACTCCTGAGCAGGCAACTCAACATATCGCCTCTACTTCTGCACAATACCAATCACTGTCGTAGGAGACCCCTAGCCAACATGGGCCAAAAGGCTTAGAAAGAAACAACCGGAATAATCCATAGGCACGTGCATATTCTGAACGCGAAGCTCGTACAACCATGGTAGACATTGTCAATAAGGCCCGATAGGGAAATTTGGACAGTTGGAATTTCATTCAACACAACCCTTTGTACGAAAAGTTCCAATGCCCCGTTCTAGATACTAGCTTTTACAACTTGAAGTTTGATAAGTATGACGGCACGGGTGATCCCAGGGAACATCTAGAAAAGTTTATGTCCATCATGTTGCAAAAAAACGCCTCTGACATAGCCTTGTGCCGGATGTTTCCCAACTCCTTAAAGCACAAGCTTTGTGTTGGTTCTTGCCTTTAAAGCAGAAGTATCTTCACCTTTCATCAATTAGTGGAATGATTCTTGATGCACTTCTCCACCAATATCATCCGACAAAAGACAATTGATGACCTTTTACTCCTTCGACAAAAAGTCACAGAATCGATTGGAGATTACACAACACGTTTTACCCAAGAGGCACAAGTCGTACGTGACACTTACAGGATGAACTCTGCATCAAGGCATACATACATGGCTTGCGTACACCCTATTTAGTACACAAGCTCACGTTAAACAACCCTTTAACCATTCCAGAACTTTATGAGTGAGTGTAGCGCTACATTCGGGATCACGAAATCATATGAAAAAAGAAAGAATTCGATCGAGAGAACGAAGAACGGGAACAAGATAGGAAAAAAGACCGAAGAAACTTACCCTGGTAGAAACTTCTAAAGATGTCACACACGTACTCCTGCGAGTGTGCAAGCCACAACGACATCCCCAATGGGATATTTTCCCATGCTTGTAGGATACCACCCCGTTGAAAACATCCCATACTAAAGTTCTAAGCAGGTCAAGTCTTTAGGTATTCTGCTCCTGAACAGCAAATGTTTTCACCACCAGACAAGAGAAGCCAAAAATATTGTTGCATGTTCCACAAAAATCATGGTCATGATATTGAAGCTATAATCATCTCAAAAAAAAAAAATGAGGACACCATCAAAAAGGGTTATCTTAAGGAATTCGTCCCTGCCTGCGCAGACCAACAGGAAAAATCCAAGATTAACTTTAGTAATTTGGGGGGCATAAGACTGAGGCACGTGTTATCAATATGATCGATGCAACATCTTGGAAACAACGTCGAACCCTAGATGACCAACCTTTGGCCATATCACTGGACATTTAGAGCTGGATTGTTCACCGCATCTTAGTGGACACTAGCAGCTTTGCTAATATACTGTTTAAATCAACATTTGAAAAAATAGAAATATCTACATCAAAGTTAGTTTGGGAAGACATCCCCTCTATGGATTCACGAGGAAAAGTATAAAAGCTATAGGGTTGGTCGAGTTACCCTTCCACATCAACATAATTATAGTACAAATGAAATTTTTTATGGTCCCTACTACCTGAACGTATAACATGTTATTGGGAAGGGTTATTATGTGATTCGGGGAGAAGCAAATGAGGCCAAAGAATGTTACTCAACAGAGCTATAAGATTTTGAAGACCAGGAACAAGAGTTACGAGTCATGGAAGAAGCCAACTTGGTAACCAAGATGGAACTCGAAGGAGAATTCTTATCATTCTGCATCAATTCCTCAAGACACGAGTGACAAATAAAACTAGTGCAAGGATTACCAGAAATATACAACATGAAGTCCAAGTCGTCTTAACACAATATTGGAAAATATTTTCCTGGGGTAACAATGACTTAGGGATTGTCCCTCACACGATCGCCGAGCATCACCTAGGCATCAAGCCAGTTCACTTCCCTACTTGGCTGGCCAACCTTGTTGTAGTACCAAAACCCAACGGTGGATGGAATATGTGCATTGATTTCATAGACTTGAACAAGACAATACCAAAGAAACCATACCCTCTTTCTCGAATTGATCAACTTGTAAATACTATAGACGAACATGAAGTCTTATGTTTCTTGGATGCTTATAAGGATACCATCAAATTCCTATGACTGAGGAAGATGTGGATAAAAACTCCTTCATCACGGATGACGGGATCTATTACTATACACGGATGTCTTTTGGTCTTACAAATGCTGGAACCAATTTATAGGAAATGGTAAATAAAGTCTTCATCAATCAAATTGGCTGGAATATGGAGGTATAGGTCAATGACATCATTATCAAATCCAAGAACAAGTCTGATCTTGCCAACTATATTCGGAAAACTGTTACCAAGCTACGAGAAGTTGGCATGAAGCTAAATTCGTAAAAGTGTACTTTTGAGATCCAATCAGGAAAATTTCTTGGGTTTTTAGTGTCGCAAAGAGGGATTGAGGCAAATCTCTCCAAGATCCAGGCCATCATATGTATGCAGCACCCTCAAACACTCAAGGATATACAGCGATTGACTGGACAAATGACTTCCAGTTGATTCCCGGCCAAGACTGGAGAGAAAGGAGCTTCTTTTTATTGGCTCTTGCAGAACGAGGGCAAGTTTAAATAGTTACCAAATTGCCAGAAAGCTTTCGATCAACTAAAAGAATACCTGAGTCCTCTCCCTTCTAGTGGTCCCGTACGAAGGAGAAACTTTATCCCTCTATTTTACCATTTTTGATGACGCTATTATCTTGGTTGTGTACGGATCAAGAAGAAATTATGAGGCCTGTACATTATATTAGTCACATTTTGCATGGAACAGAAGAAAAGTACTCCAACTTAGAAATCACATATTGGCAGTAGTCATGGCTGTCCGAAAGCTGTGACCATAGTTTCATAGTCATTCCATTCAAGTGCTTACCATCGCACCGATTCGGCAGGCTATGCACAAGCCTGAGATGTCAAAACAAATGCTCTGTTGGACCTTGAGCTCAGGGAATACCACCTAGATTATTCCCCAAGAAAAACCATACAAGGACAAGCTCTAGTAGATTTCGTAGCTGAATACACTACCAAAGAAGATATTACTCGTGATCCATCTGAGCCACTCGAGCCTAATTAGGATGTATGTTGGATACTGTATGTAGATAGGTTGGCGTCTACTAAAATAGGTAGAATGGTAATACTTTTAGAAAATCCGGACGAAAAAGAATTTTCTTATGCCCTTAAGTACATTGTCGAAGTTAGCAATAATGAAGCGGAATATGAAGCTTTAATCGCAGTACTTCACCTCACCTGACACCTTACCGTCCAGTGGTTGCTTGTCCGAGGGGATTCATAAGTAGTATTTGGACAGGTCATTGGGTCCTACGAAGCTTAGGAAGAAAACATGAAGAAATACCTACAAGTCATACGTACCTTAGCTAGTGGGTTTCAATTCCTCAAATTTGAAAAAGTAGGGCACTGCCAAAACACTAAAGTGGATATGCTCTCCAAACTATCTGCAGGAGAATCTATGGTGGGCATTTGGGTAGAAACTCTTGAGATAAAAAGTATTGAGGAGGATATCATGCACATCATGCATACTGATACGTGGATGACTCCCACTATCAAATACATTGTTTCAGAATTTTACTCGACGATCAACACAAAGCAAGGAAAATAAGATGATAGCTTCTAGGTATACTATGCTTAATGGAATATTATACCAAAGATCTCACTTCTGGCCAATGATGAAGTGTATTACCCCAGAAAATGACGATTATGTGCTACGAGAAGTGCCCGAAGGCATTTACGATGCTCATATTGGTGTTTGTAGTTTGGTTAGAAATATTATAAAATACAAGTATTTCTGGCCCAGCATGGATGAAGATGCGACTAAATTGTTCAAAAATTGTAGTAAGTGTCAACTTCACTCTAACGTTTATCATTTACCAACGAAAAAATATGAAACTTTCAAGAATCCAATTCTTTTTGCACAATGGGGGATGGACTTGTTAGGACTATTCCCGAAAGCACTCGGGAGGGAGGGGCAAAATTACCTCGTGATAGCTATCAATTATTTCACTAAATGGGTTGAAATCCGAGCTCTGGCTAGCATAACCGTTTCTAAAGTTAAGAAATTCTTCTGGGAAGAAATCATCACAAGTTTTGGAATCCCCTACATCTTAGTAACAGATAATGGAAAGCAGTTTGATTCAAGGAAATTTTGTGATTTTTGTGCTGAGCTACATATAGAATAAAAATTCACTTTTGTAGTATATTCCCAAACAAACGGATTGGTAGAGGTCACCAGTTGCACCATTCTTCAAAGTTTAAAAAAACGTTTGGATAAAGTTAAAGGCCGATAGTATGAGGAGCTACACGGCGTACTATGGTCTTATCGTACCATGCCCCACAAGGCTACTGGCGAATTCCCATTCAATTTATGCTTTGGAACAGAGCCTGTTATCCCTTTGGAAATGGATTCCCCTATGAGCGGTTGGAAGTATTCAAGAAGGAAGATAATGATTAATTATTGGCAAAAAATTTGGTCCTTGTTGAAGAAAACTGAGCTAAAGCACAATACAAATGATTGTTAGCCAAGTATTATAATGCCCAGGTAGCTTCCCATACCTTTCAAGAAAGTTATTTGGTTTTGCAAAAAAATACAGCGAGTCAGATGGGCCTCGACCAAAAATTAGATGCTGTTTGAGAAGGGCCATATGTGATCCTCCAAGATTTAAGAAATGGAAGTTATAGGCTCAAGGACATAGACAGTTGAGCATTAGCATGACCTTGGAACGCATTTCATTTGAGAAATTTCTACTTATAAGATTCATGTATAAAAAATAAAAAATAAAAATAAAGAGAGAGAGAGAGAGAGAGAGAGAGAGAGAGGGAGGAAGCAGGCAAGTCATGAATTCTTCTTCTTAAGAAATATTTTTATTGCAAAAGTATAAACAAATTACAAAACCAAAGGAGCATCAAAATGACTGGAGACATCACTTGGCTCCTAGCAAAAAATTCAGGTACTCCTTTCTGGCCTTGTGAATCTGCACAGCAGAAGGAAAATAAAAAGTAAACACTCTATCATCATGAAGATAGAAGTTCGACAGGAAAGCATTGTAATGCTTGCTTTCACCATCCATCTCCATGGTAAGATAAACCACATAATGAGTGTCATACTCTAGAATAGGAATATGATTCAGTAGAGTGACATACAGTCGCAATGTCATTATGAGCCTCTCCAACCTCTTGTCGATGATAAGACAGGAATGGTACAAAGTCTCCAATTTTACGGTTAGCACCTTGCGGCTATCTCTCAGACCATGATAAGCAGAGTGGATAATTGGGTCCTTCCCAAGAAGAAATGCCGCTAAGTGAGGGCGAGCGGCATAGGAAAACACTGAAAGTGAAGCCATTAGTAAAGTGAATGTCTGTTGCAGAGGGCAAAAGATGATTTTATTTCAATGAGTAGGACCCTTGTATTTAAAAATAGGAAAGATCACCGAAGTGACACTAGATGAGAAAACGTCAAAACTTTCTCAAAAAACCATATTTTGATGAGGCAAAAAGATGTAATATTGAATCAGTTACCAAACGCCGAGGGGTATAAGGAAAACAATCCCGCTCTGAATAGGTAGCAAAATTCATTAGCTAGAAAATAGGCTACACTAGGTACCTATAAAAATAAGACACTTGATCTAGTCTATAAGTTCTGAATCAAGTCAATTGCGCAAATACGAAAGTCTGGATTGATAAGCAAAGTCCAACATAAAAGTTTGGATTAATAAGTAGGGTCCAACACAAAAAGTCTGGATTGATAAACAATGTCTAGCACAACAATTCTAAGGACTTGCACAAAAAGTCAAGGTTAAACAAAAAAATAGGTGTGGTCCAGTAGAAACAATTTGGGCTGGTAAATAAAGCCCATTACAACATACATACATACATATATACATACATACATATATATATATATATATATATATATATATATATATATATATATATATATATATGTAACGACCCACTCCAGGGCGGTTATTTTGTATTAAAAAAAAAAAAAAAGGAAAGTGGATCAGCAATACGGCTGATCCCCTTCCCCAACTTCCCCAATTCTCCCATTTCCTTCTTTTTCTCTCTTCTCTTCTCTCTTCTCTCTTCAATTCTTCACCAAATCTTCACACAATAATTCACATCCTTCAAACCCAGGTTTAGAACAACATCAAAGTCTCCAAATCTAGGTAAAATCATCAATTTTTTCTCATTATTGTTGGGTTTAATTATTTTCAGAAATTACTGTAGCAGTAACTTTGTATGAATTTTAATAAATTGTTAGATGCTCCGATTTTGTTCAATTTTTGAACGAAGGTTCTTGTTGTCATAGTCTACCTACAGAAAATATTTCGTTAAGTTTTTAAGCATGTTTGATATTTTTTCTGAATTTTTGAAAAAATCTGGACAGATTTATTTATTTTTTGTAAATTTTTGTTTTGATTAAATATTGAGTATTTAAATGTTTATTAGATTGTTATAATGCAAAAAGAGTATAGAAATATATAAAAAGAATTAAACAGAATATTTTTCTGAATTGTGAATTTTATTAAAATAAATTATTTTAATTTCCCTAAATTGGTATATTAGGAATAAAATGAAATAATTGATATTTTTGTGGAGAATGGTGGATTTTATTAAAATTAATATTTTAATATTTTTATTCCCAAGAAAAGCAGGTAGTTTCTATTTTAAAATAATTTTATGAAATTCAATAATTTTTAGTTCTAATTAATATTAATCATGCATTCATTCATGTATATATATGTGTGTCAATATTTGAGCATTTTAGAGTGATATTAAATTCGTTTATTGCTACGTAATTATATATTAGGTCCCGAGATTGTCGAGGTAGAACCAAGGGTGGAGTAGCGTAGATTTATGCTTTTCACTTGAGGTGAGATTTCTATCTTACTTGTGGAGGTTGAGGACCACAAAATCCTAACATTTTACGTTATAGAATTTTTTTTATATATTTTATTTATTTAATTTACGCTAAGTAAAATATTTATCTTGTCGTGGCTCGGCTTTGTGAATAAATGTGTTGCTATCCTTGATTTGTTGTTTTGCCGCGGCTCGGCTTTTATGAATAAATGTGTTGTTAAGCTTCAATTGTTATTTTGCCGTGGCTCGGCTTTTGTGAATCAATGTGTTATTAATTTGAAATTGTTGTTTTGCCGTGGCTCGGCTTTTGTAAAAATATATAGTAGTAATATAATTTGTTGTTTTGCCGTGGCTCGGTTTGTGTATTAATATAATATACTAAACCATGCGAATTACTTGGTTGTTGATGAGTTGTAAATGTGAATTATGTGTAAACTCCGCCGTCGGGATATGAATTGACTCCCCTGCAGGGTGAGATTATTGATTTGTGTGGAGAGTCCCTTTGTGCCGTATGTGAGAAGGCCATTGGGAGATGTTGTGTGGAGAGTCCCTTTGTGCCGTGTGTGAGAAGGCCATTGGGAGGTGTTGTGTGGAGAGTTCCTTTGTGCCGCGTGTGAGATGGCCATTGGAAGGGCGGCGGAGGTTTTTATGTGCGTATATGGACTCGAAAGAGTCGTGTGAATTGTGGTTGTTGATTTGAACATTATTTTCAAAATAGTGACTAGTACTTGAATGTACATATATATAAATATATTTTATTTTACGTGATTTTCACATCAGACTATTATGTTGTACTAAATGAAGTTATTATCATAAAACAAAAAAAAGGTCAAGGATAACTTATGTCTATTTTAAAAGTGTTATAAATTTAGTACGGTATATTTGTTTTCAAACTGTACAAGTACCTAGAGATTTCACTGGGCTTCGTAGCTCATTATTCTCTCATTATATTTCAGGATTTTCATAGTTGAATTCAGAATATAGTTCTCTTTCTACGTCGCACGTGATAGTTGAGTACTCAAAGCAGACTAATATTGTAGAGGCTTTTATCATTTGTAATTATTTTTGGGTTGTTAATGCATTGTAACATTTTACGTGGTTATTAATTTAATTAGTATGTGTACAGAGAGATCTCAATCTTTTGAAATAATTATGTTTTGTATAAACCATTATGTATTATTTTACTATAGAACGGCCAGTGCGCCCTATATTATTTTTTGTTGTTAATTGTTTAAATACTATTAGAATCTACATTCGTATCATATAGTGGTACTACAGGTTGCATTACACCTCTGGAACAGGAAAGTGATGATTCACTCCTAGGTAGGGCCCGCCCTGGAGTGGGTCGTTACATATATATATATATATATATATATATATATATATATATATATATATATATATATATATATATATATATATATAAGAATAAAAGTATTAAGTAAATAGGTTGTCAATAGCCTGAAAAAAATAGAATTTAAGCGCTATGACCTAAATATAGCTAATCTAATTCCTCGACTGCAGAAATAGGAGCATATCCCAAATCAAAAGTAGATGCAAGATCCACGACAAACGTAGAGGCAAAAGCCGAACCAGATGGAGGTGGCTGCTCGCAAGGATAAATAGGATTGGAAATTCCTGGATAATACAATGGCTACAAACTTTCTGATAACTCAAAATTCGAGTGTTTTTCCCTTATGAAATTCACCACTTCAGTAGCAGTGATTTGAGCAATAGGAGTTGACCACTCATACAAGAGATTAGTCATCTTCGGACTCTTTATGAAAGAAGCTTTAACTTTTTGTGCAAAGGAAGCCTTCAAATTCCCTCGGGAGTCCAAAACATGATTCACCACATGACACAGCTCTCCCATGGTGCCTTCAGCAGTTTCCAAAGCCTCATCTTCTCTCCCTTTAATGTCTCCACCTCCTTTTTTGTAAATCATTAACTTTTTGATTTGCCGACCTCTTTGCAGCTCAAAATTTTTAATTTTCCCTTTTAACTCTTGATCCTCTTGAGTTAACTTATTCAGTTGCATTTGTAATACCTCTTTCACAACTCTCGGCCAAAGGTAAGAGCTTGTAGAGTGCAGATACAGTAGTTCTAATACGACTCTAGGCTGTTGCAACGACTCACCATCTCACTATCCCATGGAGAAGGTATCCATTCCAAAGCCTCCAGATCTTGGTTTAAATAACAAATCCTCCAATCAATATCCAAGCTCTAGGACGGGAAAAAATGAGACACCGCATAGGATACTTCACCCTCGGGGAGCAGTATCGGGTTCACGGGATACTTCTTAGAGACTGAGTAGCTGTTACCTTCAGGGCTAACCGCTCAGCCATTTGCACTTCTTTCCCCGATGGATGAGCCACTCTTTTGTCTGATGCCCGAGTCACAGGCCGAGTCTTCCAGAGGAGCCTTCCTTTTTTGTGACCTACGGGCCGCCAAAGGCACATCGTCCTCTTCATCTTCCGGGATTCCCTCCGACACAGTCGGAGGCACATCGTCCTCTTCAAGTTCCAAAGTCAGTCCCCATAGTAGGTAAAATAATTTAAGAAATTTTCAAAGACCTACCCAATGGGCGGTCTTCATCATTTGACACGACCACCAGACGGTCAAACATATTTTTTCTTCCCCGACTTTGCATCGAAGCAACAATGATTTGGAGAACACTGAAGCCTGCACATTTGTGACACAACAAGTATGATCACTCATGCAAATGGTATTACTTCTATCATAATAGGGGCAGCAAAGAGACATAAGAAAAATAGAGAACTAACGTAAGCCTTTCTAAGTTAAATTTGTTCGGGGAGTATATACCAGCTACTTCCAGAATATCTCCAACCCAGTCTTCCCCAATCCGAAGCTCAAAGGCATATTTGTGAAGAATTCCTATGGCTGAATGGATGGAAAAAGACTCAAAGGCATATTTGTGAAGAATTCCTTTGGGATTTTTCCCCGGCAGTTCCACACAGTCAAGCTGCTGGGAGCAGATGGCTGGACAAAAACAAAATACTCTTTTCATTCATGACTAGGCGAAGGAATTTTAGCAATTATCTTAGGAGAGTTTTCTCTACGGTTAAACATAAAAAAGCCCCGCTCCCGATGTACCGAACTTATGGTGTAAAATTTCCGGAATAAATCTAAGCTAGTTGGGAGACCTAATGACCAACATACTAAAATAAAACCTATAATTATTCTTACAGCATTTGGGGCTAGTTGCACAGGTGATATGGACCAAAAACAAAGGATATCAGTAAATAACTCTAAAAATGGAAGCCTTAGGTCCCCTTTTAGGTAATTTATATACAGGCTGAAACATCCGAGAGGAGGATAATAGGCTCTATCGAAGTCAGAAGGCTTTATCAGATCAAAGTTTTCTCAGTGAATATGATAGCGGAGTATGCTAAGGATACATGTATGTCTGAGGTTACCGGACGAATATTGACCGCAAAAGGTTCGGCCAGGTAATCCCATTCTGAAGGACCAAAATGGGCAAATTTTGTAATTGGTGGAAGGTGGGTTGGAGAAAGGCCTACATCGATCGGGGGAAAAACGATAGACGACTCAACTAATGCAAACACTAAATCCTCATCCTCAATATGGGACATAGTCACGGAGGGGGTAGAAGAAGAGTTACCTACCCGGATTGCTAGGAAGATAGAGGAGACCCGAACACCATGAAAGCAGGGTAAGGAAGGTTGACAAAAGGAGAGATGTCTGTAAATGAAAAATGTCTCTCCATTGGTTGAATAATAACACTCTTCAGTATGAGTGTGAAAACAATGGAAATGATGACTGATAAGATGGGATGACACTTCTCAAAGTACATATAAGTATATTTTCAAAATTCTCCTCGTGAGGCGTGATATACAGCAGGAACAGTGAAGTATCCCATCTGCGAAATTGCATCAGTTAAGTTTCGCTGGTTCCTTTACCTGACTCATAAGGGGAGGGTAGGTGGTGGAGTTGGGTTCAAAGATAAAAGCCCAGTTACCAAGTAACGCATTAAGAAATAAGGTCTAGTAAGAAAATCCATTCCTCCTTGGGCTAGGAGATACTTAAAAGATACCTTCCAAATAAGAATCACTTCTTTATTCTCACATATTTTGTCTCTATAAATACTCATTATTATCAAGCCTTTACATTGATAATTATTATTTCTTAAATCTTTACTAACTTATGCGTCGGAGGATTCTTGGGGATAAATCCCCACATCTGACTCGTCTTCTGCAGGAAAATTCATGAGAGAGCTAATTTGGTTGAGAGTCCACGATCCAACACTATCAAAGCAAACTCTGATAGCCATGACAAATTAGTCATCGTTTTTGTCCGAAAGGGATCTGGATTTCATTAATGAAAATCAAATATGTATTGTCACTTGCTGGCTGCTTCACTGCAAAAGCCATAGTTAATGTTAGCCCTGGCACAACTATATAACTGTACATCAAATTGACTAGTCATCCTAGCAAACAAGAAAGAGAGGTGATTGGTGAGATTGTGAAAGAGAGACTGGGTCAGAGTGAGAAAGTAGGAAGAAATTTCCTTTTTCACTTGTCCAGATGAGAGAGAGAAATCGTAGATTGTACATCGATACTATCCTATTTCGGAAATTAAGATATAATTTTGACTTTAGAACCTGCCTCTTCCTTTCTGTTGCAATTAATTTATTTTATAATTTACTTTTTACAAAATTTAAAATAAAGTTTTCAACTGGAAACTAATCTAATCCCACTCTCATTTTCAACTATTGATTGAGAATTTACTAAAAATAAATAAATAAATAAATAAAGTCAAAGCGAAAACTTGTCCCTAGAAACAAGAAAGCAAAGACTTGTCTCGATAAATAAGAAATATCGTAGAAGTCCATATTCTTGGGTTTGCTAACTGGACATTTGACTGTCAAGGCAAATTGCTCAAGTAAGAGGAGAAGTGTGCTTTTCATGACAAAGTTGTACACAAGTCTGGGAGATTAATATAGAACTTCAAATGGAAGACTCCATATTGAAAATATGTATTTAACTTTTTACGTTCACTTGTTAATGTTAGGCTTTGGCCCATATTTTATTGCGGCACTTGTTATGACATATGTGTCAAGAATATCACTAAATGCTTTTTAACAAGCTCTATAAAATCTAAGAAACTTTTTGAATTGCCTCACAAAATGCAGAAAAAAGGGAAATATGACAAAGAAAAAAAAGGAAATATGACAAAATACCGAAATAATACTTCCAAATGATGAGACAATGACAAGCATTCACTATTTTATATTCCCTCTATTTTAAAATATAAGGCCTTTTTGATGAGAAAGTTTGATCTTGTTGCATTCTATAGGAAAGAGTTCGACACATTTTATTGAGATGAGTTCAACAAAAGAAACTTGTGGTTGAATGATAGTTTGACAATCATGCAGACAATTGCTGCCATTGGATGGTAGTTCAAACGATCATGAATGCAAGGATTAAAATTGGTGTGGTTCTAATCACTAAGGCAACATTGTGATTATTGAATTTCCAATCCTTGAGGCTACACCGTGGTTGTTGAATTTTCAACTGTTGAGGTAGCTTTGGCAAATGGTGTCTGTCAAGTCCGCTAAAGGAATTACTACATGAGATTAAATAAGTGTTTCTGTACTTTTGTAATAAAAAGCTTATTGGATTACTTTTTTGGGTGTGGCCCAATAAATGTAGGCTGTTGAACCAAATTATATTATCAATTTTCTTATATCAAAATTTATTATACTATTTGTGTGTGTTGTGTTAAACTTTCCACAATAATTTTCAACACACTAAGCTTGACAAGATGAAAAAATTGCACAAACTTAGCCTTACAAATTACATAGCCATTGATACACATCTAGAGACGTATATCTTATTCATACTGCACACTATATATATTACTACATGCATCCCATCACAACTTTAGTTCTAGGGCTTGGTTTGTCGCTCTGCTTGCACAGCTTCACCAGCATATGAACTCACTTGACCTTACAAATTACATAGCCATTGATACACATCTAGAGATGTATATCTTATTCATATTGCACACTATATATTACATGCATTGCAACACAACTTTATTTCTAGGGCTTGTTTTGTGGCTCTGCTTCCACAGCTTCACCAGCATATGAGCAGCATCTGCAACCTTGACCGTAATAACTCCTTCCGCAGCAACCATACCTGCAATATCCTCCATAACCTCCGCGTCCACCATAACCACCGCGTCCTCCATAGCCACCGCGTCCTCCATATCCTCCTCCAGGGTATCCTCCATAGCCACCGCCAGGGTATCCTCCATAGCCACCGCCAGGGTATCCACCGTAGCCTCCACCCGGGTATCCTCCATAGCCACCCCCAGGGTATCCCCCGTATCCGCCTCCTGGATATTTTGATTCTTCTAACCCTTCTGCGTTTTGCACTTCCTTCGCTGCAAAAAATTAAAATTACATGTTAGTTTATGTATTACTGTAGTTGGTCATTAATTATTGCGATTTAGAATCTCACCTAATAATAAGGATTAAGGTGAACCCAGATTTAAACAATTTTAAAGAACAAGTAAACATTAAAGGGCACCCGCAAAAATACTGTACTAAACAGTTTTTTCTAAAAGTTGGATGCATGACGTCCTAGGCACTAACCTTGCTTTTTAAATCATAACATGCAAGATTTGCAGTCTCATTATTGTTGCTACCAATTTGATTCGAGATTTTAAGCAAACAAATGGACAAAATTAAGTACTTGAATGGATTAAATCTTACAAGTTTCAAAAGAAGTCTCAGCCAACTCTCTACCTGCAGCTACCTCTGATGCAATCATCAAAGCAAAAGCCAAGGACAGGCATAGGAAAAGAAGAAATTTGGAACTCATTTTTTTCGTGTGCATGAAAATTAATTGATGTTTTAGAAGGATGAGAATGCTGGTCTGCTCATGCTTCTATTTAAAGGAAGATTTTGGGGACAGTGTAACCATCATGCGGATAGAATATCAGATTAAGGAGATTGGCCCCACGGTTTAGTTAGCTGTTGGCGAGAGATGGTTGTGGGCCTTGTGGGATTGGGGATTATTATATACAAAATTTTGGACTATATATAATTAAAAAATATTTATTATTTATTATTTACTTTTAAGAATTCTAAAGTTTCTCTGAAGCATTCGAAGAAAAAACTCAGATTTATCAACGATCGCTCCGTTTTTGGGCGAATGGAAGTTAATTTATCAAACTATATTTAATTTTATATCTTTGTAAATATAAACATCTTCAAAATCGGCCTTCAAAGTGGTGCACCATTTCAGCTACATGCTAGCAGAAGTGGTGCACACCATCCGCCACTTGTTAGTGGAAGTTATGTTAAAGTTAAACATGATATTTTTTTAATATTTTCTTAATATTTTTTTAATATTTTACACAACTTCCGCCACTTGGTGACGCAACTGAGCTATAAGTTGCGCCACTTGGTGGGGCAACTTGTATCTAGTTGTGCCACCAAGTGGCGCAAGTGTACGTACAACAACTTTAGCCACCAGTTAGAGCAACTTGTTGCTCAGTTGCGCCAATTGTAGAAATATGATTAACGATTTAACAAAGTTTTTACCTTAAATTTGAGATAATCCTTCGTAGAATTCCTACTCATTGTGTTGTTGTGACAAATTTGACATGTTTTTCCTTGAATTATTTGGTTTGTTGTAAAATTCGAGTAGAGAGAAGAGATAGAAGAGAGAGAGAGTTTTGAAAAATGAAAAATTTTTAACTGTATATAGTAAAAAAAACTATATACGAAAATGAATATACAATTTGTGGCCTTAAAAGGTAGCGAAGCTAGTATCCAAATTAATAAAAAAAATGCTTTATGGATCAACTGATCCGAATCAATAGGAGTACTATTTTAATTCTAGGCTAAATGTAATTCATCATTACAATTTTACCTCTTATTTATTTGATTGTCAAATTTTAATATGAAAATTTAAAATTTGAATTCGAGACATTACATTAATTAATAGTTACTTTTTGCTCTCTCTAGTTTTGACAACCAACATTGCATTTATGTAAGTTTATCTCTATCTTATTTCATATACAATCATCTATTGGTAAAGTTTACTAGTATAGGTTTTCCTTTATTCAGTGATGCCAAAGCTTTTTCTTTATCCCGAACGAATCAAAGACAAAGTTAAATAATTAACGACCATAGTAGATTATTTAGAAAATAAGTCGGCAATC
Source organism: Rauvolfia tetraphylla (assembly GCA_030512225.1). Classification (NCBI taxonomy): domain Eukaryota; kingdom Viridiplantae; phylum Streptophyta; class Magnoliopsida; order Gentianales; family Apocynaceae; genus Rauvolfia; species Rauvolfia tetraphylla. Next base: position 4,397,149 of record JAJQKT010000053.1, read on the forward strand.
TAAGTTGACTATTTAAAAAAATAATGAAAATAAAAATAATAGACAATTGACTAATGGAAAATATTAAAAAATCTAGTGTTTTAAAAAAATGAAAAATACATTAAATAGTTTTCCTACCCAAAAAACAAATGGCAACAATTTTATTAATCTTTTTAAAATATTATCTAATTTCCCAATCTAACTTGATTTGATTATCAAGGCAAGTTTTGTTTCTGTATGTATTCAAAGACGTTGCTAACTTATTTTAATTCTCATGCCGATAGTGGGGGGCCAATACTAGGGTGCGTGCACCACTCAATCTGGACCGTTGGATCTGTATAAAAATCAGCTCCAACGGTTCAGATATTTTGGCCCTATGCAGGTATTTGTTTTTTTCAAAAATTGATAAATTTTTGCTGTCGTCATATCAAATTTCGGATCTGATCCGATGGCTTCAGATCAGTGCAGCACGTGCTGCAAAAAGCTACGTGCGATACAGTAAAAATGCTCATAGTAGGGCTGCTCCCCCTGGCCCCCTATGAGGCAGTCCGGGCAGGCAATTCTACTGTGTTGCATATTCTTTTATGCTGCATGTGCTGAACTGATTTATAACCATCACATCAAATCTCGAATCTGATCCAACGATTATAAAAATTTATCAAAATTTTTTAGAAAATAAATACTAAGGTAAAATATATGATCTATAAATCTGATTCAACATACCAGATTAGGATGATGCACTTGCTGTAAAAAACGACGTGCAGCACCCTAGTAAAAGCGGGTCGAGGCTGCTCCCAACGTTGGCTGCGCAGGTTACAGGGAGCAGCCCCTGCTCGGATTTCAACATCTAGGCAGGGGATACTCCCCAATGGCCGCCTGGATTTCAATTTCTAAACGCCTTATGGAGGGGCACGCGTATGAAAATAACTTTGAAATCAAAATTTAAAATTACAAAAATCAAGTTTTAATTAAAAATTAAATTTAAAATTGTTAGAAAAATGATTTCAAATTGATTTTAGATCGGTTTTAATAGGTTTTAAATATTTTTATTTTTTATTAAATTTACAATCAGTTTCAAATCGATTAAAATCAATTTCAAGATCAATTTTTAAATCAGTTTCAAATATGTTTCAATTAAAATTATTTTCTAATCGGTTTCTAAATTTTTAAATTTTTTATGAATTAAGAAAGTTCTTTCTAAATAAAATATTTTTTAAAATTTTTTGGTGAATTTAATAATTGGTTTCAAATCATTTTATAATTAGAAATCAATTAAAATAATTTTAAAATCCAGTTTCTATTCAAATTTTAAATTAAATATTTTTTATTTTTATGAATTAAGAAATAAATTTCTAATAACAAATTTTAATATTTGATGAATTTTATAATCACTTTTAAATTTTGTTTCTAATTGGTTTCTAAAACTTATACCCTTGAGTAGTTCTAAATAAGTTTTTAATCGGCTACTAAATCCTAATATGATTTCAAATCAGTTTATAATATGATTATAAATCTTAAATTAATTTTTAATCAGTTTCAAACACCCAATATTAATATTAAAATTTGTAGATTATAATTCAAATTTATGATGTGACATCCTACACCTTTGATGAATATAGATAAATTATTGTGACCAATATATAATTAGTGTATATGTGTAATTTGATTATGAATATATACAATTATCTATAATCTAGTAAACAGTTATATAATGTATTTATTTTGTACTACTTATATTTAAGATATATATTGATCTATGTATACTTATTTTTAATTATTATATAAGTATAATAAAATATTATATAGGTGATCTAATATAAATATGTAAAATAGTAATTATGTATAATGCTACTATGTTTTCTCTATATAAGTACAATTATGATTTTTTATTAATTAGTAAACGCACTTAATAAGTTAATAACACAATCTTTAACCTAGTAAAAATTAGAAATATTTCATTGAAAATGAAATTTATTAAAAATTTTAGATTAATTTTTCAATTTTTTAGTTTAGGGATATACAAAATATAAGTTGATTTCTGTGCGAATTCAAATCGGATTCAAATTTTTACATGGTTGGTTTCAAAATAATATATTAAAAATAATATAATAAGTTGCATATTATAATATTTTATTTTTAAAGTTATATTATAAATAAGATTATTTTAAAAATTATATCATCTATTATTTATGAAATAATTATAATACATATTATTGATTTTAAAAAAATAATATATAAATATATAGTATAAATAAAATAATTACAGAAAAATATCATAACAACAAGTTTAGCTTGGTAGAGGAGCACATGCTCCCCACTCCAACGACATGGGTTTGAGTCATATAGGGGATGAATTTCACACAAATTATTAGCGCGGACACACTTGCCGGTTCAATGCTCTGATTTGAGCACATTTGAAGAAATGCCTTTCAAATCTACATTGAATGTCTGTGAGAGAAAAGAAAGAAAAGGTTAAAATGAAATATAAATACGCTGCAGTCAGTCAGGAGACACGTTAATGAAAATCAAATGTGCACAGTTACTCGCCGGTTCTCGCTGGTTTCTCCAGTGCAAAAGTCATGGTTAGTGTTAGCTGCACCACTATCTAACCTAACATTACCAAAAGGATGTGTATTATATACATTGAGCTCAAGTTCCACCCATTCCGGATTGTGTATTATAACTCTATACAAAATCTGTTTAACTAACTCAGATATGGGTGGGTCCACCCATTCCGGATTGTGGACTCAAGTTCCTCCATAGCAAAATCCGTAGGTGAGATTGGATTAGTTTCTTTTAGTTAGATTGTATTGAGAATTACAAATGTGAATTATATGTGAGAAGAGAAGTAAACTCAAATTTTAAAAAAGAAAATAAAGTGAGAGATTTTTTAGTTTGAAAACCAATTCAAGTTGCCTAGTCATCTTGCCAAACAAGGAAGTAATTGGCGAGAATGTAAAAAAAGACTTCTTTTTTCACTTGTCCGAAGAGAAAGTGAGATAAATCCTAGATTGTATATGGATACCATCCTAATTTAGAAATTAATATAAGATTTCGAGTTTAGAACCTAAGACAAAGTTTATTATCATGCCAAACAAGGAAGTAATTGGCGAGAATGTAAAAAAAGACTTCTTTTTTCACTTGTCCGAAGAGAAAGTGAGATAAATCCTAGATTGTATATGGATACCATCCTAATTTAGAAATTAATATAAGATTTCGAGTTTAGAACCTAAGACAAAGTTTATTTTATAAACTTAAGACAAAACTTGAGACAAAGTTTTCAAATAGAAACTAATCTAGTCCCATCCACATTTTCAAATATTGATTGAGAATATAACAAAAAAAAAAATCAGAAGTCAAACAGAAAACTTGTCCCCAGAAACAAGAAAGCAAAAACTTGTCTCGATAAACAAGAAATCATACTACCAAAATAGAAAACTACAACAAGCATTCACTATTTTATATTCTCTCGGTTTCAAAATATAATGCACTTTGATCTTTTAATCCCTTTTTAAAATTTTAGTATTTTAATAATTTTAAAAATTATTTTTCTAAAGTTATCCTTACTCATATATATAATTCTCTTATTCTTTATGTTTGAAAGATTAGTTAATGATGTCCTAGGGAAAATACCCATAATTTTTTTAATTCTTAATTTATACAAAAGTGTAAAACCACAAATTTTACATGTACTAAATAAATTTTCAAGTGGTTTTATTATAACTATAAATTGCTAAAAATTTTATTTTACCCAGTTTAAAAAAAAATGAAGAGAAAAATATACATTATAAGTTTTAAGGTAAATCTATAATTATAAAAACATTGAAGGATGGTTTTGCAAATTATTTGTAAAAAGAGATCAGCCATACGGCTGATCCCCTTCCCCAATTTCCCCCATTTTCTAATTTCCTTCTCTTTTCTCTCTTCTCTTCTCTCTTCTCTTCTCTCTTCTCTCTTCTCTCTTCTCTCTTCAATTCTACACCAAATCTTCACACAAAAAATTCAAATCCTTCAAACCCAGGTTTAGAACAACATCAAAGTCTCCAAATCTAGGTAAAATCTTCAATTTTTTCTTATTATTGTTGAGTTTAATTATTTTCGGGAATTACTGTAGCAGTAACATTGTATGAATTTTAATAAATTGTTCGATGCTCCGATTTTGATCAATTTTTGAACGAAGGTTCTTGTTGTCATAGTCTACCTACAGAAAATATGTCGTTAAGTTTTAAGCATGTTTGATATTTTTCTGAAGTTTTGAAAAATCTGGACAGATTTATTTATTTTTGTAAATTTTTGTTTTGATTAAATATTGAGTATTTAAATGTTTATTAGATTGTTATAATGCAAAAAGAGTATAGAAATATATAAAAAGAATTAAACAGAATATTTTTTCTGAATTGTGAATTTTATTAAAATAAATTATTTTAATTTCCCTAAATTGGTATATTAGGAATAAAAGGAAATAATTGAGATTTTTTGTGGAGAATGGTGGATTTTATTAAAATTAATATTTTAATATTTTTATTCCCAAGAAAAGCAGGTAGTTTCTATTTTAAAATAATTTTATGAAATTCAATAATTTTTAGTTCTAATTAATATTAATCATGCATTCATTTATGTATATATATGTGTGTCAATATTTGAGCATTTTAGAGTGATATTAAATTCATTTATTGCTACAAAATTATATATTAGGTCCCGAGATTTGTCGAGGTAGAACCAAGGGTGGAGTAGCGTAGATTTATGCTTTTCAGTTGAGGTGAGATTTCTATCTTACTTGTGGAGGTTGAGGACCACAAACTCCTAACAGTTTAAGTTATATAATTTTTTTTATATATTTTATTTAGTTAATTTACACTAAGTAAAATATTTATTTTGCTGTAGCTCGGCTTTGTAAATAAATGTGTTGCTATCCTTGATTTGTTGTTTTTGCCGTGGCTCGGCTTTTATGAATAAATGTATTGTTAAGCTTCAATTGTCATTTTGCCGTGGCTCGGCTTTTGTGAATCAATGTGTTGTTAATTTAAAATTGTTATTTTGCCGTGGCTCGGCTTTTGTGAATCAATGTGTTGTTAATTTGAAATTATTATTTTTGCCGTGGCTCAGCTTTTGTAAAAAATATATAGTAGTAATATATATTGTTGTTTTGTCGTGGCTCGGTTTGTGTATTTATATAATATACTAAACCGTGAGAATTGCTTCGTTGTTGATGAGTTGTAAATGTAATTATGTGTAAACTCCGCCGTCGGGATATGAATTGACTCCCCTGCAGGGTGAGATTATTGATTTGTGTGGAGAGTCCCTTTGTGCCGTATGTGAGAAGGCCATTGGGAGATGTTGTGTGGAGAGTTCCCTTTGCGCCGTGTGTGAGAAGGCCATTGGGAGGTGTTGTGTGGAGAGTTCCTTTGTGCCGCGTGTGAGATGGCCATTGGAAGGGCGGCGGAAGTTTTTATGTGCGTATATGGACTCGAAAGAGTCGTGTGAATTGTGGTTGTTGATTTGAACATTATTTTCAAAATGGTGATTATTACTTGAATGTACATATATATAAATATATTTTATTTTATCTGATTTTCAAATTAGACTATTATGTTGTACTAAATGAAGTTATTCTCATAAAAAATCAAGTCAAGGATAACTTATATCTATTTTTAAAAGTGTTATAAATTCACTACAGGTATATTTGCTTTCAAACTGTACAAGTACCTAGAAATTTCACTCGGGGCTTTATAGCTCATTATTCTCTCATTATATTTCGGGGAGTTTTATAGTGGAATTGAGAGTATAGTTCTCTTTTTACGTCGCACGTGACAGTTGAATCCTCAGCAGTGACTAATAATGTAGAGGTCTTTATCATTTGTAATTATTTTGGTTTGTCAATGCATTGTAACATTTCAAGGGGTTATTGATTTAATTAGTATGTGTATGGAGAGATCTCAATATTTCGAAACAATTATGTTTTGTATAATTTATTTTATGTACTTTTTTGCTATAGAACAGTCGAGTGCGCCTTATATTATTTTTGTTGTTATTTGCTTAGACACTATTAGAATTTACACTCGTATCATATAGTGGTACTACGAGTTGCATTGCACCTCCGGAACAGAGAAAGTGATGATTCACTCCTAGGTAGGGCCCGCCCTGGGAGTGGGTCGTTACAATTTTGGTATCGAGCTTAGGTTATAGATTCCGTAGACTCTTTAGTTACATGCATCATGCAAGTTTAATAGTGAGTCTCGGTTTTGTAAGCTCGCTGAGGATGTCACGTGGTGAGGGAGGACGGAGAGGTCGTGCTAGGGGGATGCACTCGCGAAAATGTACACGATAGGGTTCTTTGCATTGGCAACCTACCGTATGTACCCCTATTGAGGATAATAGATATTTCTTATAATAGTTTCTTACACTTGGCAAGTAAATCACTTAAGGTGGAGACTAACATATTTGAGAGAAGAGGGGTACGAGTTACATTCTAAGAGGATTATGAGTGATTTTAGGGACAGAATTGGGCGAAATAAAGCGATCAGTTTGGCGGTTCAAATCGGAGAGGTGGTAGTCCATCAAGAGGGTTTTCCGATCAAAGACTGTTCTTATCAAATAGACAAAGTGGACATCAATGATTTATTACTTAGAGTAGAGCCGCATTTCCTCATAGACAACTAGGTAAAAAGCAAACGAACTAGCAAGTAGTAGTGGAGCACTTCGAGCTAGTGGATTATATTTTTAAGTTTGGGAGACTCGGACATATAGTTAGCTAATTGTTGTAATTGTGATATTTTGTGCTATATATGCCGTTAGGTAGGACATACATTTAGAGTCATATAGGAAATTGTTGCACTGAAGGGACAAAATATATCGATATTCGGATCCATACCGCGTATGGGGACGAGTGAGATTTCAAACCGGTTGAGGCGAGAGGTCATCGAGTCGAGAAGCCGAGACTAGTTGACACAAATTATATTAGGGTAGAGGAGCGAGTCCTATTGAATGGCGAGAGGTTGAGGTCAGGTTTATGCAGTGATTCATCAACAAGCACAGACATGTCAAGGTGTTATCACGAGTATTGCTCTTTCTTTTTTATAGAAATACTAAGCTATTATTCGATTCTAGAGAATCACATTCTTTTATATCTTCATCATTTGCATCCTATGCTATATTACCCATATCTAGCCTTACAGGTACTAAATTTGTTATTAAAGATGTGTATCGAGGTTGTAAGTCTTGGAGATCGTGTATTTTTTGCTGACTTGATACCTTTTGCGATTGTTGATGACTCGGGATGGATTGGCTTAGTCATCATCATGGCTTGATTGACTGCAATAGAAAAGAAGTAATATGTAGAGTTCCTAGACAGGAACCATTTCGCTTCTTTGGTGATCGACAGGTTCTTCCTTCCAGCATCATCTCAGTTATTTCTATCAAAAAGTTGTTTTAAAAAAAAAAAGAAAGTCACTACAAAATGGATAATGGTAACCCCTAACTACTTCATTCATAAATTTCACAGTAATAGAAATACATGTCCTACCGAGACAAAATTTGTAACTTGCTATCTTCTAACCTAGAAGGTGAAAATTGACCTTTGTAGAAAGGACGATTCATTCAGATCGACATGAGAGTTCAACGACATTACATTTTCAAAATCCATGTTGTATATTTTAAGTAGGTGGACCTTCTTTCTTCTCTCATGGCACACTCCTTTTCTCGCCGAGCCCCTTTTCTCTTCGGTCCACAGAGACAAAATGTAGGACTGTTTTGATTAGATTTGATCCACCCCTGTTTAATATCCTAAAATTGAATATCTCAAAATAGCTGATTTCTCTCACTTTCTATTTATTGAAAAATCAAATGTGGGTTTTCATTCGCAAAAGTCAAAATTTATGAAAAATTGGAACGATTAACTATTGACTGCTTACTACGAATTCATGAACCATTTGAATTTTCAAATTGGATTTTCTTTCCTAATGACATGAAAAAAATACAAATTGATACATCAAGTATTCTTCTCTATTTCAAATTTTAACAATAATTTTGAGTATATGTAAACCCCAAAGATGCGAAATTGTTACACAAATATTTTTTTTATTTATATATGTCACCTATAATTAATTAAAAGTAATTCTAAAAAAAAATCATATTTCAATTTTCAATTGAATAGAAAATTGCAATTTTCTTTTAATAGAGGACGACCCGTGCTTTGCCCTCAAAAAAGAACTGCAGAACATTTATCAAATTTAAAGTGGATTACGCCTCAAAAAGCGTTTTGATGTGATTAATTTTTTCAGTAGGAGTATTGAACGACTATAGGTAAAGCGATTTTCTTGAAACAGAGTAATCGTAAAACCTTGACCGATATATCTCGGCAACTCGTATTGTTTATTGACCATCATTCATATTCTCCCAATTTGTGGTCGACCATGCGATCTATTATATAAATAGACAAATGTTCCTTTCCATTGTGGATAGCAATAGTATGTCCGACCATTGTAGGTATAATAATAGATGCTCTGGACCAAGTTACGTTAGGTTTAATTGTACATCCCAACAAGGGACAAGCTGTATTTATTCAATTTATCTCTCTCAACATGGATGCCATGAGACGGGCCTTGGAAAGTTTTAATATAAGTCGGGAGGGATTAGTAGATCTTCCAAACGCGAGAGCGCATAGGGCTTTGAACCCAAATACTTTACCTATAATGGAATTTGTATATTTTATGTAATTGCGTTGAGTATTGTCCAACAAATTATTTATCAATGATTGTAGAATACGAACTTTCAAGTTATGATCGTCACGAATTCAATTATAATCAAATTGCTTTGGGTCGGTTACCAATGTCAGTAGTTGATTATTACACCATTCGAACAATTTCGAATTCACCTCAAAAAAAAATGCTAAACTTCTCGATTCAAAAATTTCCAATTAAAATTAAATTAAGTTTTAGTTTGCATCTAAAAGAATAAAGCTTTCTTTGATAAATCCAAAAGTTGTTTAAACTTATCGTTTAATTTGTATTAAAAATCTTTTTCTATATTTAGAGTAATTATTTGAAAAACATATATATATTCAAACCATTTTTGCAGATATTGAATGACGGGGTTCCAATAACACTATATACATCAACTCATTGGTGCTGAGTTAACTATAGTGCAAAGTTGTATCTCTTTAGTCAATAAGATCCATCTTATTGGGAATAACAAAAACATTTCTTAATACTCGAAGTTTCATATCTGAAGCAAGTTTTCAAAAAACTGCTTGAGTTTTACCAAAGGCAGCTCTCTGGGGACGTATCGATTGGTTGAAAGGTCTGAAAGAGAACGTTGTTTTGGGGGGGATGATACCTATCAGGATCGGGTTCAAAGGATTAGTGCAACCTTCAAAATCAAAACAACATAACAAGATTTCTCTTAAAAAAAAAAAAATCTATTCGAGGGGAAAATGAGAGATATTTTATTTCACCTTAGTTTATTCTTGCCTTTCAAATTAGTTGATTCTTCCTTTTCAAAGAATTTCCACAATACATCAGAACAGTCATTGAAATCATTTATAGGATTTATTGATTCCTAAGAAGGGAGTCATTCCTTTCACTAGCTTCTTTGATTTGGCGCATTCATTTGATTTAGTAATAGATTTAGTAATAAAAAGAATAATGGCTGGAGTTGTGTATCTATAGCCAATCTAGGATAGAGCAGAAGGTTCCGTCGGAAAAATTTTGTATTTCATCTATTCACTAGAAAAATTGGTAGAAATTTATGTCAAGAACATATTGAGATTGCATAGAGTACTAGTCAAACGATAGTGACAGATCGGGATCCTCGCTTTACTTCCGATTTTTTTAGAAGTTTCTAACTAGTAATTGGGACTAAACTTAATATAAGTATAATCTTTCATCCACAGACAGATGGGCAATCATAGAGAGTTATACAAATCTTGGAGGATATGCTGCGTGCCTATGTTATGAGTTATTCCACTAGTTGGGATGATGATTTGACGCTCATTGAATTTACCTACAACAATAGCTTTCAAACTAGTTTAGGTACGGCACCGATTGAGGCTTTGTATGGGACAAGGTACAGGACTCCAGTATGTTGGATGGAGGTTGGAGAAGTCTAGATATCTAGTGTAAATTTAGTGTAGCGCATCACAAAAAGAAGAGATTCCAATCATTAGAGGACATTTCCGATTAACACAAACTCGGCAAAAGAGTTATACTGGACAAGAGACGTGAGAGCAATGAAATTTTAACTAGGAGATTAGGTATTTTTAAAAGTATCACTGTGGAAGGGCATTCTAAGATTTGGACGTAAAGGAAAAATTAGCACCGTGTTATATTAGACCTTACGAGATCACCGAAAAGGTTGGCCTCATTGCATATAGATTGTTATTACCCTGCAGAGCTTAGTCGCATCCATGATATCTTTCATGTATCTACTCTTAGAAAGTATATAGCGGATCTTTCGCATATGTTGATTGAATAACCCAGTAAATTTGAAAGAGGATTTGACTTATGTGGAGCAGCTGGTGCAAATAATTGATCGGAATGTGCAAGTATTAAGAAGTCGAGTCATTCCTATGGTTAAAGTACTTTGGAAAAACCATGGCATAGAGAGTCTACGTGGGAACGTGAGGAGCTTATGTGAAATCAATACCCTCATCTTTTCTAGAATATTACCTAATCTGTGAGGTAGTATTTATTTTTAGAGGGTTAGATATGATTGGCTCATACATTTCATGGGCATTTCAATATTCATTATTATTTAACGAATCGACATTTCTTATATACATATGCATTGGTTTCAAAAATATTTTTTATGCATGTATGCTATTATTTTTTTTTCTCTAAAATTTCGAGACTGAAATTTATTTTAGAGGGTTAGAATTGTAAAACCACAAATTTTACATGTACTAAATAAATTTTCAAGTGGTTTTATTATAACTATAAATTGCTAAAAATTTTATTTTACCCAGTTTAAAAAAAAATGAAGAGAAAAATATACATTATAAGTTTTAAGGTAAATCTATAATTATAAAAACATTGAAGGATGGTTTTGCAAATTATTTGTAAAAAGAGATCAGCCATACGGCTGATCCCCTTCCCCAATTTCCCCCATTTTCTAATTTCCTTCTCTTTTCTCTCTTCTCTTCTCTCTTCTCTTCTCTCTTCTCTCTTCTCTCTTCTCTCTTCAATTCTACACCAAATCTTCACACAAAAAATTCAAATCCTTCAAACCCAGGTTTAGAACAACATCAAAGTCTCCAAATCTAGGTAAAATCTTCAATTTTTTCTTATTATTGTTGAGTTTAATTATTTTCGGGAATTACTGTAGCAGTAACATTGTATGAATTTTAATAAATTGTTCGATGCTCCGATTTTGATCAATTTTTGAACGAAGGTTCTTGTTGTCATAGTCTACCTACAGAAAATATGTCGTTAAGTTTTAAGCATGTTTGATATTTTTCTGAAGTTTTGAAAAATCTGGACAGATTTATTTATTTTTGTAAATTTTTGTTTTGATTAAATATTGAGTATTTAAATGTTTATTAGATTGTTATAATGCAAAAAGAGTATAGAAATATATAAAAAGAATTAAACAGAATATTTTTTCTGAATTGTGAATTTTATTAAAATAAATTATTTTAATTTCCCTAAATTGGTATATTAGGAATAAAAGGAAATAATTGAGATTTTTTGTGGAGAATGGTGGATTTTATTAAAATTAATATTTTAATATTTTTTATTCCCAAGAAAAGCAGGTAGTTTCTATTTTTAAAATAATTTTATGAAATTCAATAATTTTTAGTTCTAATTAATATTAATCATGCATTCATTTATGTATATATATGTGTGTCAATATTTGAGCATTTTAGAGTGATATTAAATTCATTTATTGCTACTGAAATTATATATTAGGTCCCGAGATTTGTCGAGGTAGAACCAAGGGTGGAGTAGCGTAGATTTATGCTTTTCGATTGAGGTGAGATTTCTATCTTACTTGTGGAGGTTGAGGACCACAAACTCCTAACAGTTTAAGTTATATAATTTTTTTTATATATTTTATTTAGTTAATTTACACTAAGTAAAATATTTATTTTTGCACGTGGCTCGGCTTTGTAAATAAATGTGTTGCTATCCTTGATTTGTTATTTTGCCGTGGCTCAGCTTTTTATGAATAAATGTATTGTTAAGCTTCAATTGTCATTTTGCCGTGGCTCAGCTTTTGTGAATCAATGTGTTGTTAATTTAAAATTGTTATTTTGCCGTGGCTCGGCTTTTGTGAATCAATGTGTTGTTAATTTGAAATTATTATTTTGCAGTGGCTCGACTTTTTGTAAAAAATATATAGTAGTAATATATATTGTTGTTTTGTCGTGGCTCGGTTTGTGTATTTATATAATATACTAAACCGTGAGAATTGCTTCGTTGTTGATGAGTTGTAAATGTAATTATGTGTAAACTCCGCCGTCGGGATATGAATTGACTCCCGCAGGGGTGAGATTATTGATTTGTGTGGAGAGTCCCTTTGTGCCGTATGTGAGAAGGCCATTGGGAGATGTTGTGTGGAGAGTCCCTTTGCGCCGTGTGTGAGAAGGCCATTGGGAGGTGTTGTGTGGAGAGTTCCTTTGTGCCGCGTGTGAGATGGCCATTGGAAGGGCGGCGGAAGTTTTTATGTGCGTATATGGACTCGAAAGAGTCGTGTGAATTGTGGTTGTTGATTTGAACATTATTTTCAAAATGGTGATTATTACTTGAATGTACATATATATAAATATATTTTATTTTATCTGATTTTCAAATTAGACTATTATGTTGTACTAAATGAAGTTATTCTCATAAAAATCAAGTCAAGGATAACTTATATCTATTTTAAAAGTGTTATAAATTCACTACAGTATATTTGCTTTCAAACTGTACAAGTACCTAGAAATTTCACTGGGCTTTATAGCTCATTATTCTCTCATTATATTTCAGGAGTTTTATAGTGGAATTGAGAGTATAGTTCTCTTTTTACGTCGCACGTGACAGTTGAATCCTCAGCAGCAGCTAATAATGTAGAGGTCTTTATCATTTGTAATTATTTTGGTTTGTCAATGCATTGTAACATTTCAAGGGGTTATTGATTTAATTAGTATGTGTATGGAGAGATCTCAATATTTCGAAACAATTATGTTTTGTATAATTTATTTTATGTACTTTTTGCTATAGAACGGCCGGTGCGCCTTATATTATTTTTGTTGTTATTTGCTTAGACACTATTAGAATTTACACTCGTATCATATAGTGGTACTACAGTTGCATTGCACCTCTGGAACAGGAAAGTGATGATTCACTCCTAGGTAGGGCCCGCCCGGGAGTGGGTCGTTACAAAAGTGTCAAAAGATTTTATCATTGCAAGAAAACATTGTATTAGCGAAGGGAAAATCCATTGCTAAACAAAGTTAGAGATGGACGTCGCTAAACCCTGTCATTAATTGCAATGGAATCATTTTTCCGTCTCAATTAGCAATGGATTTGTGTTGGAAGAAATAAATTTTCAAAGCTTCAAAGTGATCCACTTAGCGACAGATTTGTGATGAAAATAAAATATAAAATAATTAAGAAAATAAAAATATATCGCTAATACCTTGCAAATTAGCAACGAAATAAATTCATTGTAGAGCCGTTGCTCATTTGCGAGAGATTAGCGACATATTGTTTATTTTTTATATATTAAATATTTATTATTCCACCACAAATTTGTCGAAAAGTTGTGATGTATTAGCAATGGATTCCTTATTTTCTTATATATTTACATTTATTTTTCATCGCAAATACATTGCTAATTGACTAGAGATTAGAGATGGATAGTTTAAATTTTAAAATAAAAATAAAATTATATGTTGTAAAGTGGTCGCTAACTTGCTATGGCTTTAGTGACAAATTTTTAGTCATTTTATTTTGTTTAAAAAATCCATTACTAATCCATCTCTAATGAAAGTGCCACTCTTAAAATTTTAAAAAATATATTTTAAATGAATATAGACAATTTCCCTTTAAAATTCAAATATGAAAAACTTTGAAAATAATGAAATGCCACTCTTAAAAATACAAATAGATAAAAAATATATGTAATATACCAAATATCAAATTAGCATCATACATTTATGAAATGAAATTCTAATATATTAACTAGTTATCTTGTTAGATGCCAGAGCAATAGCTGGAGAAGGTGGCAGTGGTAGATCTGTGGAGCCTTGAGACGGAGGATGGTGATCCGGTGGGTCAACTGTGTATTCATCATCATCCTTGTTATTGGTATCATCATCGTTGCCAAGCGATAGAGGCGGAGGCCAATTCAAAATTTGTGACAAAAACGATGTGTAACTGGTCATACTCTTAACCTTTTTCTCAACCTTCTTCCACATCTTTCTTCCGTCATCCAACTTCTTTTGTACATGGCTAGCTTAGTGTGATGAGGTAGTAGTCAATCTCTCACATATAGAAGAATGATCCAACCTCCATCTAACCTTGAATCACTCATAGCTCAATCTAAAGACACGGTTCTTCTTGTAGCCCTCCAGCCTCCAAGAATAGTGACTTCTCATCAAGTGGTTGATGAAAAGTCACAAAACATTTGGACTCTAGCTGAGAAAAACGTTCCTTGATTGCCTGAACATTATTCTGTAGAGGTACAAATAAAAACTCTATATAAATATTAATAATTATAATATCTGGTTTATAATTGTAAAAAACTGTTGATTCTTATAATCTTTGTCCTCATTTATCATTGATAAACTCGCCCTGCTACGACCCTCTCTGGAAAGTGTGATGCTTCTCAAACAACTCTACATAACGAAAGTCATCTCTTGTTTTTTTCCGCTGTAATTTCAACACCAAAAATACCAAATGTTATTTTTATAGGAAAATATTCAAAAAGTAGTTGAAAATGTGTAAATCAACTAAACTTACCATCCTATTCTCATGCTTCGTAAAAGAGATAGACCCACTCGTGTAAGATATGTTGGCTGAAGCAACTTTGTTCCTCTTAGCAACCAAAAAAACTCTCTCAAACCCCTCATTGCTCTAGTTTTATAACATTTGCTCCCAGAAATCTTGTAACATTCACTTTGGAGCTTTTTGCTTAGCTTGGGCATTGGATGTCTGGGCAAAAAATTGTTTACTGCACTTCTTATCCCAAATCTCTCGTATCCATACTTTGTGCTCTAGGAGCCATAGAAAATGGCTCAGCAAAACCAAAATGTGGAAAACATCCGTTACGCACTTACTATTAAAATTATATTAAAACTAATATTAACAATATAAAAATTATATATATATATATATATATATATATATATATATATATATATATATATATATATATATATATATTTACTTACACTCCATAAGTCGAACCATTGGTTCTGCACATCTACGGGAATATATGTGAATTTGGCATAGGCATAGTGTAGTGTCGCTGTAATATCTGTGATATTTATATATATAGGTTTTTACTTATACTCCATAAGTCGAACCACATGTTCTTCATATCTACGGGAATATTTGTGAATCTGGCATAGGCATAGTGTAGTATCACTGTAACATCTGTGATATCTCTCTGATAGCCTCCACTAATAGGGAGAAACTATTTCAATAAAACAAACATACATTAACACAATTTCAATTGAAGAGAGTTGCAATGACATCTTGAGGATTGTTCTGGTGAAACATCAACTTTCAAGTAGTTCCAGGGATAACCAAAATAATTTGCACTACTAGATACCCAATAGCAATTGTTTCCAAATATTTGTCATAAAACAGCCAAACGGTAAATAATATGTGGACTACAAAATTTAAGCAAAAGTTGCTGCAAAGGGACTTTCAGTTCACATACTAAAATAAGAATTTCATTTTTTGGTATAAATAAGAAATTCATATGCATTTCAAATAAATGAGACATGACGTATTAATACTTTTCCATAATGACGAAAGGACATTGACAAATCTCTTGATGTTCTAATCAGTTTTAATTGGAACACACTAGGGGAAAAATAGGTAATTAGTTTTATTCAGAGAAAGACGTATGTTTGTGAGATTAGTCTGCTTAAGAGTAGCTAATTATAAACGAGAACATTTCCCACCAAAGTGCAACATTTCCCGCCAATGTGCACTAACACCCATACAATGCCAAAGGTTAATGCTTAATGATAAAACAAATTTCAAGATATCAAACATGAAGTGTCATTTCCTAATTTTTCAATAACTTTAAGGGGGTTCATTGTTCCATATCCAATCATTGATTCTCAACCTTAGGACAAGGTTCTTCTTGACACTAGCAAAGGAAATCCTCATGTCACGGTGGCCAGCGCGTGCCTTCACTAACCCCCCATGATCTGAACTAACGAGACCACTACAAGAATTTTTCATTTTTGCGACGGACTATTCCGTCGCAAATCCGTAGCAAATTATAGATTGCGACGGATTTGCGACGAAATAGTTCGTCGCAAAAATAGAAGTCGCAAATTTGCGACGGACACCATTTCCGTCGCAAATTTGCGACGGATAACATTTCCGTCGCAAATTTGCGACGGAAGTTATCCGTCGCAAATTTGCGACGGCTATTTCCGTCGCAATTCAGCGACGGATAATATTCCGTCGCAGAATTGCGACGGAATATTTTCCGTCGCAAATTTGCGACGGAATATATCCGTCGCAATTATGCGACGGAAGAAATCCGTCGCAAATTTGCGACGGATAATATTCCGTCGCAGAATTGCGACGGAAATTATCCGTCGCAAATTTGCGACGGATTTCTTCCGTCGCAATTCTGCGACGGATTTAATTATTTAAATTTATTATTTAATTTATTATTTATTATTTAATTTTAAATTAAATATTTTATTATTTAATTTCTAATTTAATTTTAAATTAAATATTTTAAAATTTTTTAAGCTGATAATTTTTAATAATTTTTTAAATAATTATTCTTAAAAAAATAAGCATAATCAATAAAATAATTAAAAATAAAATATTAAATTAAAATAAATATAATGAATCCGTTAAATGTCAATATTGTATGTGTACAACAATGAAAAAAATGAAACAAAATCTATGTAAGTATAGAAGGCGGTGCTGCAGACGGTGGAGGAGGCGGAGGTGGATCTGGAGGGCCAGTCGTTGGAGGATGGTCGTCAGACGGATCGATCGTGTAATCCTCACCAGCCTCGTCTGTCTGCTCTTCAGAATCTGGTATCGGAAAAGGAGGTGGAGGCGGAGAAGGCGGCGAGGCGGATGTAATGCCTCGGACATAACTTCGCAAATCTTGGTCCAAACTAGCAAAGCGTTGCTGAAAATAACCGCGCATCGACCTCTCTCTCGCAACTCGATCGCGAAGAGATGCGTACTCGGGATGCGATGTAATCGAGCAAGTCTGTCGAAGCAATGGGTGACGTGGGATCGACATAACCTCCGTCGCATGTGAACCGCCTCGAACCCAATCCAAAAATCCGATTTTCAAGCACCACCCAAAGCAACCTCCATAAATAGGGACTTCTCATCCCGGTGGTTCGTTTGAGAAGTCACCGAATCCTGGGACTCCACCTGCGAATAGCGCTCCTTCAAAGCGTTGACGCTATCGTGCAAATTGTATACATCGTAAATTTATAACGGATTCTAAGAATAAAACAATTAATATAAAATACGGAGTAATATAATATGTAAACCTACCAACGTATGTTGTGATTTCTCACTGACAAACGTGCCCCTTTTTGGGCCACTCTTATATTTGTGTGTCGCCTCGTACATATCGGTGAAGTGGAAGTCATCTCCGCGCTCCTTACGCTAAAAATATATTAATATAAATATTTAGTAATTATACTAGAATTAAATAACAAGGAAAAATAATCATTACCATCCGACGCTCGTGCTCGCTGAAGGAAATGCATCCTCCCGTGTGAGTCGGTCCAGGCGCGGCTGCTCTGTTCCGCTTAGCAGCGGCTGAAACACGCCTGAATTGTTCCGTGCTCCAGTGGTCCCGCCAGAGTTTGCTCCAAATGTCAGGAGATATCCACGGTGGACATTTCCCTTTACACCGAGCCTTTGACAGTGATCCGATAGAGCGACGAGTGCATTTGTCGTCCCCAAATTCGTCGTATTCGATCGAGCATGCTCTGAAGCCATCGATAACGTGTCCGCAAAGTTATTTTAAAAAAAATTAAATATATAGAGAATATATAGATATATACATTAATGTGGATATATATTTTATAATTTGTTACTTACACTCCACATCTGGAACCACATGTCCCGAAGCTCTAATGGGACCGCCTCAAAATTAGGAAACGGTCCGGTGAAATGCCGGTGAAATGTATCCGATATCGAATGGACCGTCCCCTCCGCTGGGAAAAAACTGTTCCATTACACAGATGAATAGTTAGTTATCCTTTCAAAAAAATTGAATACATTCCCACAGAATTAAATAGAAACTTACTCGTCGCCACTTGGGGCTATCAGAATGCGCGCTTCCTCTGTCTGAGTCCCACCTGTAGAAGCAGCCGTAGAGGGTACCATAGAAGCTGGGGTCAAAGGCGTATGCTCGGACTCCGCTCCACGTGTGTCATCCTCACTCGGTAAAGACATCGGACCGGGTAAAGATGGAGAAGGAGTACGATCACTCATCCCAATCGAACGTGACCTACGTGGAGGCATCTGAAAAAGAAAAAAATTTTCGTTAGCTATGTAATCATTAGTAACATGTAAAATATAAATACAATAAATTGTTAAAAATAAATACGTGACAGTCATGCGTCTTCATGCCCGACATCTTCAACCCGTTCAAATCAACACACCGACCTAAGTTAGACGCATATCCATCGGGCAGCCTCAAATCCCTAACCCACTCCAATACAACCCTTTTTTCTTGCTTCGTTAGAGAGTACTTAGCTTTCGGCATAGAAACTTTACCATTTCCGACACATGTAATATGTAACTCCGGCTTATTACAGTACACCTCCAAATCTCGCCGAGCCTTTACATTATCCTTTGACTTGCCCTTCACGTCCATTACAGTATTAAACACGTTTTCGAACACATTCTTTTCATTGTGCATGACGTCAACATTGTGGCAAATTAAATTTGATTTCCAGTACGGTAAGTCCCAGAAGATGCTACGCTTAGCCCAGTTGTGGTAAACACCTCTACCATCATCCTTGCCAACTTCTGCCGCAGTATCGACAATTCTCGGTAAACCGCTGACTCTATGCCACATCTCATCCCCGCAAGATCGCTTAATAGGTTGAGAGGTCTCACGACCACGATCCTTTCGAAATGATTTTCCGTCTCTTCTGAATTCGTGATCTATCGGCAAGAACCGGCGGTGACAGTCAAACCAAGATTGCTTTGAGCCATGTTGCAGATGAAATGACTTTGTTTGCTCCATACAATAGGGACAAGCCAGTCTTCCGGCAGTGCTCCAATCGCTCAACATACCATAAGCTGGAAAATCATTAATGGTCCATAGGAGGGCAGCCCGCATTTGAAAATTCTGTTTTTTGGAGACGTCATAAGTCGGCACTCCAACTCTCCACAAGTTTTGTAACTCTTCCACCAACGGCTGAAGATAGACATCGATCTTATGCTTCGGGTTTCTCGGCCCTGGAATAATTACTGTCAAAAACATCACAGCATCCTTCATACACATCCATGGTGGTAAGTTGTACGGAGTAATAATGATAGGCCAACTCGAATATTGCTTTCCCGACATTCCAAATGGTGAGAACCCATCAGTACATAGCGCTAAACGCACGTTACGAACCTCTTTCGCAAATTCCGCATGCACACAATCAAAATGGTGCCATGCTTCACCGTCCCGTGGGTGACTCATCAATCCCTCATTCTGCACAGATTCGGCGTGCCACCTCATGTGTTCTGCAGTCGTTTTTGATGCATACAACCTCTGCAATCTCGGAGTCAAGGGAAAGTAGTACATTTTCTTAAAAGGGACTTCTTTTTGCTGTCTATTCTTTCGAAATTTCCTCCTCTGCATGTACCGAGGACTCCCACAAAACTTACATTCCCGTAAACTACCATCTGCCTTCCAATAAAGCATGCAACTGTTTGGGCAACAATCTATTTTCTCCACAGGCAAACTGAGTCCAGAAACCATCTTCTTAGTATGGTACAAGTCTTCCGGAAGCAGATTATCATTTGGTACAACCTCCTTAATCAGCTGCAATACCTGATTAAAACATCTTTCTGAAATATTATTCTCAAATTTAATATTCAGCATCCGTGCAACAAAAGATAACTGCGAGTGATTTGTGCATCCAACCCACAAAGGAGTATCCGTAGCTTTTAACATATCATAAAATTTCTTGGCTTCTGCATTTGGCGGTTCTTCATCGTCGATACCCGCTGCCGGGTCTAATTGAGGGTCCAATCCAACACCCTCCATTACCATCTGCTGAAACGGATTAATAGGGCTAGATTGGGATTGAGAGGTGGTTGGAATCATCCCTGGATGCAACGGAGTGAGACTCTCACCGTGACTGGTCCAACGGTGATAATCGGCGACAAATCCAAATCTATACAAGTGCACCTGCACTTCATCCGGAGAAAGGTGCACCTTATTCTTACACTTCGCGCAAGGACATCTCAACCACGAAGTGTGCCCGTTCGACAAACAGTACGCTATAAAACCCTTAACCCCATCTTTATATTCATTTGTAATTCCCTTAATCCCTTGCATATGCCTCTTGTACATCCAACTACGCTCATCCATCTACATTAAAAATTTTTGCCTATTAAATTTTTCCAAATTCCACGAAAAAAATTTAGGAATTCGGCATGTCTTATTAAAATAGAGTCGAAAACTTAGACAAGTGTTAAGGAAGGAAAAAAAAATTCGGCAGCATCTCCACTGTAAAATGGACGTTTTCCAGCACAAGGCCACCACAATCAATCCCCAAAGCCAAATTTAGTTCTCCCAACAATTAATTCCAACTAAATATATCCAAAAATCCACAACGCCGCCCGCCTCAAAAATAGTATAAATATCTTCATAAAATTTAAAAAAAATTAAAGCCATGCTCAATTAAAAAAAATTAAAAAAATCAGCCCAAAGAATACCAAAGTTGAAAGAACAGATGCAAAAAATTACAAGAAAAATAATAAATGTATAAAAAAAGTACAAACAAATACATCATATAAGAGAACAAAAAAAACAATAAAATAAGAAAACTTCTAAATTAAAATAAAAAAGGAAAAACCGGTGATAATTTGCCAAAAAAAGGAAAAAATTTATACCAATTGCAATAATACTTCATCAATAATTAAAAAAAGTATAAAAAAAAATTTTTTTAAAAAAAGAATGGCTTACCTCGGTCGAGCTCAGGGCGACGCAGGGCGGCGGGCGACGGGCTGGGCGGACCAGGGCGATCGGCTGGGCAGACGCGGGCGGTCACTAGGGCGGGACCAGGGCGAGGCCCAGGGCGGCAACGGCGAGGCCGAGCGCGCACGCGGGGGCTCGGGCCGACGCCCGGGAGGCAGCTGAGGGACGCTCAGGGCGGCAACGGCGAGGCTGAGGCAGCAACGGCGAGGCCGACGGCAGCTGGCGACGCTGGCGGCACTGGCGACGCTGGCCCAGGCAGCGGGCGAGGCTGGGCAGACGCCAGCGACGGCCCAGGGCGGCAGCTGCCGAGGCTGGGCGACAGCCCGGCGACGCTGGGCTAGGCTGCTGCAGACATCTGCGCCGGCGCTTGTGCGGCGGGTGCAGGGCGGGCGGCTGGCGTGCGGGAACGGCGACTGGTTGAGGTTGACGCGGCGAGAGTGCGGCAACTGGGCTGGGCGGCGGGCGGCGAGGGAGGCGGTGCGGATTGGCGAGGCGGCAATCGTGGTGGGAAATGGGAAATGTTTGCCAAATTTTGAGTGGGAAATGGGAAATCTTTGCCGAATTTTGAGTGTTGATAAAATGAAGAAGGAGAAGTTTTTTGCGGCGGATTGTCGCAAATCCGTCGCAATTTTGCGACGGATTTGCGACGGGACTTTTTAATTTTTTTTACACCGGTAAAAAATATGTTAGATTAATTTATTATTATTTTTTTAAACGGTAAAAAAAACGGTTGCAAATCTGTCGCCAATTTGCGACGGACTTTTTTATTTATTTTTTTTAATAAACGGTCAAAAAATGCGTCGCAAAATCGTCGCAAAGATCGACGATTTTGCAACTTAATTATTTTCAATTTGGCGGCTCTCTTCGCGGGTTATTAATTTTCAAATACCGTCGCAAATCCGTAGCAATTTTGCGACGGATTTGCGACGGAATTTATTTCTAATTATATTTATTAACGATAATAAGACCGTCGCAAATCCGTCTCAAATTTGCAACGACTTTGCGACGGATTTGCGACCAAATTTAATTTCTAATGTGTTTTTTAAAATCTTTTCTTTCTCTTCCATTGCTCCATTAAGATTATGGTTGGAATTTGTGAACAATGAATAATTATGACACATACTCATTTTAGTTATTATATAAATTGTGCTAGTATATTTATTTATATACTTCATCAACGCTTTATATACTTCATCAATACTATATGTTGTGAAACATTATTACATATTATAAATTAGTCATACTTAAAACTTTAACTATTACTGTTACACATATATGTAATATATATTTATGTGTTTTGGTATGATGTGTCATTATAGTATATATATATGTTAAATCAAAATAAATTACAAGATATATATTCGTACGTGTCTTTATATAAATATTATTATATATTTAATTAAATACTTCGTTTATGAACACCATGAGGTATGACTCACCAAAAACAAATAAAGATGAAAGAAAACAAATCCGCGACGGATTTGCGACGGACATAATGCACATATTTTTTTATTTCTATATTTAAATTCCGTCGCAAATCTGCGACGTATTTGCGACGGAATTTAAATATAGAAATAAAAAATATGTGCATTAACTCCGTCGCAAATCCGTCGCGGATTTGCGACGGATTTGCGACGGAATTTAAATAAACGAATAAAAAAATAGATAAATAATATCCGTTGCAAATCCGTCGCCGATCGGCGGCGGATTTGCGACGGAATTAAAATATAGGAATTAAAAAATGCATGCATAAATTCCGTCGCAGATCTGCGACGGAAATTAAAAAATTAAATTAAAAAATAATATCCGTCGCAAATCAGTAGCAAATCTGCGACTGATTTGCGACTGAAATAAGAAATTAAATTAGAAAATAAATTCAGTCGCAAATCAGTCGCAGATTTGCTACTGATTTGCGACTGATAAATTTTTACGACTGATTTGCAAATGGATATGTATTTTTTAATTTCTATATTTTAAAGTCAGTCGCAAATCGCTGCCGATCGGCGACGGATTTGCGACGGATATTATTTATCTATTTTTTATTCGTTTATTTAAATTCCGTCGCAAATCCGCCGCAGATCCGCGACGGATTTGCGACGGACATAATGCACATATTTTTTTATTTCTATATTTAAATTCCATCGCAAATGTGTCGCAAATCTGCGACGGAATTTATGCATGCATTTTTTAATTCCTATATTTTAATTCCGTCGCAAATCCGTCGCAAATCCGCGACGGATTTGCGACGGAGTTAATGCACATATTTTTTATTTCTATATTTAAATTCCGTCGCAAATACGTCGCAGATTTGCGACACATTTGCGACGGAATTTAAATATAGAAATAAAAAAATACGTGCATTATGTCCGTCGCGGATTTGCGACGGATTTGCGACGGAATTTAAATAAACGAATAAAAAATAGATAAATAATATCCGTCGCAAATCCGTCGCCGATCGGCGGCGGATTTGCGACGGACTTAAAATATAGAAATTAAAAAATACATGCATAAATTCCGTCGCAAATCCGTCGCAGATTTGCGACGGATTTGCGACGGAAATTAAAAATTAAATTAAAAATAATATCCGTCGCAAATCCGTCGCAGATCTGCGACGGATTTGCGACGGACTTAAAATATAGAAATTAAAAAATACATGCATAATTTCCGTCGCAAATCCGTCGTAGATTTGCGACGGATTTGCGACGGAAATTAAAAATTAAATTAAAAATAATATCCGTCGCAAATCCGTCGCCGATCTGCGGCGGATTTGCGACGGAAATAATTCCGTCGCAAATTAAGCCACTTATTTTATCCGTAGCTGTTTTGTCGCAAATCCGTCGTATATTTGCGACGCAAATTTCCGTCGCAATATTCCGTCGCAAAATTTAATTTTTCTTGTAGTGGACCACAGTGAAATGATGCCCACCTTTCACAAATGGATTAATTTAAATATACCTCGAAGAATCAATAATATCTTATACATTCAAAATCTACACAATTTTGATGAGTTAGATCTGTTCTTAGTTTTTCCCACATGTCCAAGATCCAACATGAATAACAACAAGCTGCACTATAGAGATGTACACAAATTCCTTATGTGCAATTTAGTTCACGCAACGGCTTTCCTTCAGCAGCCCCCCAATGAACATAATAGGAGTGAACGGGTGTTCAAATACACAACACTTCATCATGTAGCCACATGCCATATTCAGGTAAACAATTTGAAGTTCACTAGTAGTAAACGGAGAATAGGGACAAAAATTAAAAAATAAGATAGTACTTACCTGTCACCATCAGCCGTAATAAAAATGCAGGTCTCCAAGAGTTCAACTCCGGGCTATGATACAACTATAGAACGTATTGATGTAGGGTCTGCTGTGGTCCCAGTAAGTCAGGAGAGGGGAACGTAGCGAATTGCGTAAACCACAAACCGAGCTCAAAGACGGAGTATGATTATCCCCAGTCTGAGACAGCTCTAGAAGTGATCGTCTCGTAGACATCATCTAAACATAAATAAAAATAAGCAAGTTAGATTCTAAGCTCAATGAATACAAGAGACAAAGTTATTTGTCAATTTCGAATTAGGGCTCATGTTAGTTTATTTAAATATTATTTGTTAAGTTTATCATAGTCTCAATGTAATTATTATTGAAATTATTTTATTTTTCAAAATTTGTCAAACTTTTAAAAAACTATTTGAAACACCAATATTTAATATTAAATTTAAGTTAGATATATGAACCTATTATTTTTATAAAACACACATAAATAAAATATTTCATAAAATTTATTAAAATCATAATACACACAGCGCAATTAATTTTATATATTATACAATTGCATAATTACATGGAGATTCAATTATTTTTAACATATATAGTAAAATCATATATTTTGAAGTCAAACGCATGAAATGTAAAAAAAGTATCACAAAAAAAATTCTTGCACTGCATTATACAGGGGAAAAATCTTCACCAACTATTACAGAGTTACATATAAATTAAGTACTTTTAAAAATATATGTACCAGAAAAAAATCTTCAACAACTATTATAAAGTTACATATAAATTAAGTACTTTTAAAAATATATACTAAAATGTTGAAACTAAAATAGATCTGTTATGAATTTGTTCGCGCGCAGTCGTCGTCGGCATAACGAAATCGTAATACTAATGTAGAGAACTTAATAAATAAAATACAATATAGAAAATAGGAAAAACTATAGAAAGAAAATAGAGAGAAAGAAGAGAAGAGCTTTATTGATTCTTTGAGAGTAAATCAATCAATGAATGAGTATGTACAATACATCAGCCTAAAGCCCTATTTATAGGGTTCAGGGGTACATCTCAATAAGAAGAGGTAAAGGGTAATCAGAAGACAAATCCTATCACTAATAAAAGATATAATAGAACTCTCACATCTATCTTCTGGATAAGAGTATGCCTCGTTAAAACCTTACTAGATAAAAAACTCAGTGGGAAAAACTCTAGTGAAGGAAAAAAAGTACACTACTCTTTATGTCATATTTACTCCCCCTGATGAGATAAGCTTTTGAGATTTCTTAACCAATACTTTCCAATCAAATGTTGCAATTGGTAAGGTCTTTAGTGAATAGATTTTTCAAATAATCACATGAGCAAATTCAATGCACATCAATATCATATCTCTTCTAGAGCTCGTGAGTAAAAATATAATTTATCATATCTCCTTAGATATATTCTAAACTTTATGATCATCCAACAATATAGTTGGAATTCCTTCTTAGAGGATATAAATTTATCTCGAATACATTAATTATGATCACACATATTCTCAACCAACATCATAAATTTCTATTTCTTCAACATGAGTTGAAGATGTGGCTGTTATAATCAACACATGCCTATAAATGCATGGTTTATGTGGATCATATAGGTAACTTATACCTTGAATATCCATCTCAACAGGAGTTGGATTTTATCAATATTCGAGATAAACTATCTCAAGGAGATATCAAAAGGCAAGCTTAATGCCATTTCAAAATTCATTGGGTAGAGAAGAACTAGAATATATATACTTGCATGCGAGCAAGTGTATTCATGCACTCAATTGCAGAATTATGGTACTTCAAGACCAAATAGTTCTTCACTATCATTTAATAAATATAAAGGATCTCACAATAATAACCCAATATTCATTTATGTGTTTTGTCCATACAAAACATCTTCAGGATGTTCAATCAAAATATTGACTGTTCAAAAAGTTAATCACAATACTTGCTCCTCTAAATTCTTCAGGAAAAATATCTTGATAATCAATTCATTTTCTCTATTGAGAATTTTATCAAGAGATCAATCATGCTTCAGGCGTGTATCAAAATCATATGATTATAGAATTCGTATATTTGTCCTGATGGGACATCTATGCAAAGAAGAATATCTATAAGTAGCATGTTACATTGACTAACTCTACAGGAGTCAGACAAACAATCAATATGCAATTTTATGCAAATAAATAATATTTTGAACTTCCAGTTCATTAAAGCTTATGCATAGATGAAGATAATGAATGTCATAAATGATATCCTCCTTTAATTGATAATTTTCTCCACCTAATGTGGGAAACACTAGGCCAATCAATAGATTGTACAATGATAATATCTTTTGATAGCAAGTACAACTAAGTATATAATTTCTACATATATGGACATACTCGATCATTCTTTTAATAAAAATCACTAAGACAATCTCATTATGTTCTACAGGAACAATTATATGCTTCAAGCATATCGAGTCCATCATGGACTTCAAATATATATATCATTATCTAATGAATAACAAAGATAAACACATATTAAGTGTTATCATGCACTGTTTTATCCACCACTAGAAATATATTTCTTCGTTATCAGTGCCAGGTCTTACGAAGAATCATACGCCATAACTCATGGCAAATATTCACTTTTGTAGTTCGCATTTTATAAGCAAATATTAATTGCTATCTCTTTGGGATTACACTTCAGGTGTATAATTCCTGTTGGGAATACATATACACTTCAAGTGTACTAGTGAATAGTTCAAACTTTTCATATTTCTCATGCGAACTTTATCATTTCGAGTCTGCAGGCCTCGATTTGGAAATCTTCATTTTGAATCAATATATTATGCGCATTAATATCATTGACGTCATATACTCTTGTAGTTTCAGTATTTTCCAATCATGTTGAGATCTCATTATTGTCAAACTTTTCAAGTACCTGAATTTCTTCTGGAAATAATATATCAATCATGTTTGGGAAAAAAATTCTGCTGGAATTTAATTCTCCTCGTCTTAACATATATGACCATCTTAAGTCTTTGCTCCGGTGAGGAGTTTGTATCCTTGGAACTGACTTATCTACCACATTTCAGTTGTGTCTCAAATTTATTTGTAGTGGTAGATTATCCTTCAGGGATATCAAATATAATAGGAGAATTCTTTGCTGGATGTTGGTCAATTAATATACCTGGCTATATAAATTAACTTTTGGTTCAAGGTATCTTCTATGAGGATTAAATTAGAAGATTAAGATGAGACACATACTTTTATATTTATCCAGCCTCATGCTTTCTCATCTTTATGTTGAGGCAACCTGTTCAAAATTAACAAAATAGGAATCTCTCCATTGAGATTTGCTCCCAACATATTTAATAATCTCTTTGATAACCCATCTCATTACCTTTGTGGTGGAGCAACATACATATTACATATCTAAATTTAGGATGGGAAATATTTAATTTTTTTGACCACAAACCAACTATTATGAGGAGAATCAAAATGTGTTGAAAAAAATACAAAATAAATGCTAATAGTTATGAACATTCTGCAGGATGTTCAATATTTATCTCAATACAACCAGTATTATTAGGATAAATTATGTCTTTGGGAGAATGTTAAAACATGAGCCCATTATCAATAAATTGTGCAAACTGCAGGTTGCAAAAACAAGAATATACATATGACTATTGTTGATGCATCAACTAACAATTTCTCCAATTTATCCCAAAATAACACATTCAACTCCAAGTGATACTGGTAACTTTTAAATAAAACAAGTAGCACTTATAAATTCGTCATATTAGGAAACTTCCGGTTCCATAATAAATTCATAATCATTCTTCGTATTTTAATGATCCGGGATGGTCCAACCGGTCATGCCAACTAATAAATTATATTTCAGTAAACTTCAAGTTTTCTCAATATTGCATCTCAATTTTATAATTCTATGAAATATAAAGAAAGAGAGATGAATAGTAGTATATATAATTGACATATATTTTATGTCATAATGGTAATGCATATGCCTCAAAAGTTCATTCATCCAATGTCTCGATATACTGATAATATAATCAATGTTCAAAAGTTTTACGAGGCTATATGGAGAATGATACATTACAACAATTGACCATTAGGTGAAGATCATGTAGCTCTTCTAGAGTTTTAATCAATTAACTCTTCTAGAGTTATTGATCAACTAGTTCTTCTGGAACTTTGTATTACCATTTATACTTCGGACATATATTTTAAATTTTGTCCAAGTAAATAACAAATATTGTTTAGACAAATTTGTATCTTCACCATTCTTGATCCAAAACAAACTAAAATAATATATTAATACTAAAATATAAGTCTTATAGTATGAACACTTTTCAATAATAATCACAAGATGATAAAATAGAAAAGTAGCAATTTGATAATTCAAAATTTTGATTGATATTCAAAATGCTAAAAACTCTTTTGGATATTCAAAAGAATTGGCTACATTCACATGTGTCATATCAATATTATCGACACAAGCATTATTACTATCAGTAGCATAATTCAGGGAAGTAAAGTAATATCAATAATTAATAGAGATTCATAACATGTTTGACGTACTACAGGTACGTGACAAATTTTCATCTTACATCAATAACATGTTAGAATTCTTACTTTCCCTTTTTCCTTCTCATTATTTTCTCACTTCTGGTGAGTATCTATTCACTGGAAATTTAATGAGTCATTCTTATAGTATAAGAACAAAGTGTATTTCTGCTAGTTACGACCAAAATCTCATACATAAATATATTATAATTTCTAATGTCATTCGCTTCAGGGAATGTCATAAAAATATTTGGTCGAGCATCAAGATGTTTTATTAATGACTCATTCAATCTCAGAAAATATAAATTCAAAATATTTCTGAAAAACTTTTTCTCGATATTGCTACTTCAGGAGCATGTTAGAGATATGAGAAAAGAAAATTATTTTATACTGATAGACATAAAATCTTGTAGGCACACTTATAACAAATCATAACTATCATTTATATAACAATCATCTTCTGGTGATTGTATGTTTCATTCACAATTTGCTAGTAATCAAGTGGCTTTGATGCTTTGTATTTCTTAAATGGTGTCTTCAGGACTCAATATATCTAAATGCATATATATTCTGATCGCCATGATTATATGGATTATTCTTACCATATCTGCGTCTATGTTCACGGCTTTGAGCATGATTACGACCTCTTCCAGGGTCATAACCATTAGTTCTAATGCATTTACTTACATATTTAAAGTAAATTGTACTTTTGATAGAATGACAATCTTCTGTTGGTCAAATATTTCTTTTAGATCCTTTCACAAAATTAGTGGATCTTTCATGGTAAGATACTCCGCCTTTAGATCTTCATAGAAATTATGGCGGGAAAAAATTATGGCTTTTATACGATTTTGAGATGATGATGCATTATTTTCAACAATGGTGTCTGCTAGACCCATGACATCTCAATAAATTTCAGCATCTAGTGTATATGACATACAATTCATTCTATAAATATCAAGAGAGAAAAACGAGTTTTGAAAAGTTTTGTCATAGGAATTCAAAGGTAGAAAAGAACACCTCGTTTTTTTTCTTGATTAAGCTCTCAACTTCAGTGGCAGAGACTCGTGCTGATAACGTGTTATGAATTTGTTGGCGCGCAGTCGTCGTCGGCACAACAAAATCGTAATACTAATGTAGAGAACTTAATAAATAAACTACAATATAGAAAATAGGAAAAACTATAGAAAGAAAATAGAGAGAAAGAAGAGAAGAGCTTTATTGATTCTCTGAGAGTAAATCAATCAATCAATGAGTGTGTACAATACATCAGTCTAAAGCCCTATTTATAGGGTTCAGGGGTACATCTCAATAAGAAGAGGTAGAGGGTAATCAGAAGACAAATCCTATCACTAATAAAAGATATGATAGAACTCTCACATCTATCTTCTAAATAGTTTGAGTATCTTTATAACTCTGATATTGGATTACCTCTTTGATATCAGATAATGGACATCCACAATATTAATTTCATAACAAGATCATATATTTTAAAAATATACACTAAAACGTTGACACTAAAAAGTTACATATATACTAAAATAGATAATATATTTTAACATTAAAGGCACGAAAAGTCTAAACAATTATCACAAAAAAATTATTGTATTGCATTTTGTACATACTATACTTTTTATTTTAATTTATTTTTATATCTATACGTATTTTTAAAATAAAATTTATTTTAAATTTTATTATGGTCTCAAAGCAATTATTATTGATTTTTAACAAACTATTTCTAACATAATTAATTAATATTAAAATTAAATTTAATACAGTAAACTATTATTTTTACACAACACATATAAATAAAAGTTTTTATAAAATTTATCAAAATCATAATAAGCATAGTGCATATTAATTAATTTTGTACATAGAACAATTGTATAATTATATAAAAATTACATAGTTTTTAAAATATATAGTAAAATATTGACGTATGTATAAAAATCTTCAACGATTATTATAGAGTTACATACAAATTAAATAACTTTAAAAGATATACTAAATGTTGATGCACACGTAAAAAATAGATCACATATCTTAAAATCAATTGAACGAAAAATCAAAATAATTATAACAATGAGATTCTTGCAATGCGGTACCTAGAAAAAAAATCTTCAAAATCTATTCTAAAGTTATATATAAATTAAGTGCCTTTAAAAATAAATACTATAACGTTGACACACATATAAAAAATAGATCATATATTTTGAAATAATTATTATAAAAAATTCTTCCACTGAATTTTATGTTGTTATAATAATACTTATTTCAAAATATGTGTTATATTTTTTATTTTATAATTTATTTGTACATATACATATTTTTCAAAATAAAATTTTTATTTATTATTTTTATCATGGTCTCAAAGTAATTATTATTGAAACAATTTTTTTAAAAAATTTATCAATTTTTTTAACAAACTATTTTTAACACAAATATTTAATCTTGTAAGGTAGTCCGTGTGATGCGCGGAAAATTTGCCCTGTGAATTTTTGTTCATGACATATTTTTAGATTTTCATGTATGACATTTAGATTTATGATAATTTAATATTTTTGAACAATGCAATTCTTGCAATGCATTATATTGGAAAAAATCTTTAACAATTATTTGATACATTAACCTATTATTTTTACACAAAATAAATAAATAAAATTTTTAAAAGATTTATCAAAATCATAATACCCATGAAAAATAGCTATTAATCTTTTACATAGAATTATTGCAGAATTAAAATTAAATTAATAATTTTAAAATATATAATAAAATATTAACTTAAGTATAAAAAATCATAAATTCTGAAGTCAAGAGAATGAAAACTTAAAATAATTACAATAATTTAATTCTTGCAATGTATTTCACCTAGTAAAAATCTTCAACAACTATTGTAGAATTACATATAAATTAAATAGCTTTTAAAATATATATTAAAATGTTAATATACAAGTAAAAAAATAGATCACATATTTTAAAATTAAAGCACAAAAATTCAAAATAATAGTCACAAAAAAATTATTACTATGTGTTGTATATTTAACATAGGCTTGAAAAATAGTCAAATGTTTTTATAAAAATACTCATTTCAAAATATATATTATACTTTTCATTACAATTTATTTGTACATATATGTATTTTTTTTAAAAATAAAATATTTAATTCTTATTTTATTTTAAATTTTAACGTGGTCTCAAAGCAATTATTATTGAAATTATTTTATTTTTAAAAATTCTTCAAATTTTTAAAAAACTATTTCTAACACAAATATCTAATGCTAAATTTAAATTTGATATAGTAAATATTATTTTTACACAACCCAGATAAATAAAATTTTTTTATAAAATTTATTAAAGTCATAATACGCATGGTGAATAACAATTAATTTTATACACAGAATAATTACATAATTACATGTAAATTGAATTGTTTTTAATATATATAGTAAAAGACAAGAGATGTTCATGCATAAGCAACGGCTGAGATTATCAAATTGGAAACCAAGGGTTAAGATTGAAATTGCAGGCAACAAAAAGACTAGAAAATTGCACAACATCAAGAATCACTTAGTATCCCATTGCGCTAATGTGTCCAATAGCTGGTGTGCATCTGGACCATCAGAGTTACTACAATGAAGGGTTGAGATTCAATTGAATCTCACACAAAAGGACAACGACAAATTGAGCCAAATTCAATTGTCAAATCCCAACCCTTCATTCCATCATCCAGCAGTTCAATTTTACTCCAAGAAAAGACAAAAGCAAATTGACACAGCATCCTCCACAAGACAATTAATAATAGGGACCCGCACGGTACGCGAAAATTTTGGTCATTGAATTTGTAGGTGTCATTATTTTGATTGTTTTTATATATAAATTTAATGTATTACAATTTTTATTATTGTTATTGTGTAATTGATTATATAAAAATAAGTATTTTATAGTAAAATAAAGTAGGTGATACCTGAATTTTCAAAAAACGGTATGTGTATTATTTAAATTTAATTGTTTAATCGTTATTGAGTTTCATACAATTGTTAAAATATATACTAAAATATTGACACGCAGATAAAAAAAAGATCGCATGTATTGAAATTAAGGATACAAAATGTCAAACTAACTATCACAAAAAATTCTTATAATGCGTTGTATACTTAACATATGCTCAAAAACAGTTAAATGAATTATTATTATAATAATAATCATTTCAAAGTATGTGTTATAAGTTTTATTTTTATTTATTTGTACATATATGTATTTTTAAAAATAAAATATTTATATTTATTTTATTTTTAGTTTTATAAAGGCCCCAAAGCGATTATTATTTAAACGATTTTATTTTTCAAAATTCACCAACTTCTTAAAATATTATTTGCAAAGCTAATATTTAATATTCAATTTAAATTTGATACAGTATCCAATTATTTTTATGCAATACACATAAATAAAAGTTTTATGAAAATTTATCAAAATCATAATATAGACAACTCGTAACAATTAATTTTATATATAGAATAATTAATTTTAATTTATTTGCACATATATTTATTGTTAAAAATAAAATATTTATTTCAAAATTTATTTTTAATTTTATCATGGTCTCAAAGCAATTATTACTCGAATGACTTTATTTATCAAATTTTTAGCACATTATTTGTAACACAAATATTTAATGTTAAATTTAAATTTGACACAATAATCTATTATTTTTACGTAACATACTTAAATAAAATTCTTGATAAAATTTATTAAAATCATAATAGGCACAGTGCATAGAAATTAATTTTATATGTAGTTTTTAGAATATAAAGTAAAATATTGACACTATAAAAATCTTTAACGATTATTATAAATTAAATTTCTTTAAAATATACACTAAAAATAGATCACATATCTTAAAATTAAAAAAATAAAAAAATAAAATAATTTTAACAATACAATTCTTGCCATGTGTTATAAAAATATGTGTTATATTTTTTATTTTATAATTTATTTGTAATACAATTGTTCAGAATAATTTTTCTAGCCATTAGATCACGATCGAACAGTCATAAATGAATCCTGCACATGCTGCAAAAAGTAAAATTGGGAAGGAAATATAATTTGTCAAAATATAGGGAGGGAAATATGTCCCTGTGTAATTAGCGAGCCATAAGCAACAGAGTGTAAAAAAAATTAAAATAGAAATTAGTCATCCATTGCTAATCTCTTGCAAATTAGAGCGTTTTTAGTGACAGATTTCTACTGCAAGTCAACTTTCTCTGTTAGTAGCTTTTTTCTCTGCTAATGCGTTTCAAAGTTTGAGATAGAATTGTTCGTCGCTAATAGCATTTTTTCTTATAGTGTATATTTTGAAATGGAGGCAGTAGCATATATATTATACTTTCACGTGGTGTGTCAACAAATATATAGATGGTTTTATAAATACTACCCACGTACTATAAAATGAGAGTTGAATTTACAAAAATAGATACAAAATCTTAGCAGCTATTAGAATAATTGAATATAAAATACAGTAAGATATTCCCTAAAAAAAGACAGTAAGGCATATATGTTCAACAAGGATATTTCAATGGCTATCTACAGAAAGAAAATTTTGATATTTCTACTGTTATTTTTTTCTATTAATTGAGTAATATTAAACTAATCAATATAAATAACATAATCTATTAATTAAAAAAACTTATAGTATATTGTGCTCACTTAAAATTTATGAATTACTAATAATACTCTTATAAAATTTTATTATAAATGTCTTTCTAATACAAAATTTTAAAAGACTAAACTTATGTAGTCAAACTTTTAATTAACTAAAAAAATCAAAGATTATATTTCAATCTACATTTTATTTATTGAAATTTTTTTTCGATTAAAAAAATAATAATAATGTATCAGTTAATTATATGTTGTACACCGTATATGTTCTATGCTGATTTTATTATTTTTAGTAAACAGCTTTCTTCCGAGGTTTACAGTCAGACTCAATTATATTGATTTTATTTTTTCAAAAAATTCTAAATTTATACAAATATGGCAGCAACGTTGTGCAAATGAAGAAAAGAGGAAAAAGAACTATTAGTTTGTTTTAACTATAGTTTGTATCTATTTTATTGTGAATTAAATCAAAGAACGAGGGGGGAATTTTTATCTAGCATATAAACAAAATAATTAATTCAAATGATTTTTTCTTTTTGTTTTATGACTTATCAATAATTTGTTTCTAATAAATATGGCAGTCAAATTATAAACAGAAGAAATTTGCCCTCTAGTGGTATATAAACCATATTAGTTAACGCAGTAGATTCAAAGTCCAACATCATGTGATCGATTCCTTCAGTCCATGTTATTACATTGTAGTTAGCACGGGGTTTATGTATT
This sequence comes from Rauvolfia tetraphylla, assembly GCA_030512225.1. Classification (NCBI taxonomy): domain Eukaryota; kingdom Viridiplantae; phylum Streptophyta; class Magnoliopsida; order Gentianales; family Apocynaceae; genus Rauvolfia; species Rauvolfia tetraphylla. The sequence goes on from JAJQKT010000053.1 coordinate 4,432,744, forward strand.
AAGGGTTTGTGACATTCTAAATTTTTAATAGTTTTTATGGCACTTAGTGTATGCCAAAAAAGTTCAATTTTGTGGAAGTGATCTTCAGATAGGATTGTACATTATCCAATCCAATAACCTGTTGAGGAACATGTGATTGGATTTGATCTGACCTGGCATAAAAGGATGAGAGCGTGCATTATTATTATTATTATTATTTTGATAAATAGGAGCGTCCATTATTGACCAAAGACCAAATTGCATTTCAATTATTTGCATCCATTTGGACAGATACAATTTGGGGGGACCTTAACTAGCAGAAAATCTGGTCTTTTGAGAAAAATGACAAGAGTTGGAAATTGACTAGCAGTAGAGGTTTTGAATCCTCCACGCCGCGGTATGCCCACATTCATAAATTGCCGCCACAAATTGCCGCCACGTGTTATTCTCTTTTTGGATTTTATATTTTTAAAAAAAGAATAACTGGAACGTGATACCGAAATAATAATTTTTTGTCTTATTTTTTTGATAATATTTGATTGATACAAAATTGTATGTAAAAGTTTATATTATATTATAAAAGTAATATTATATAATAAAAATTATAAAATATGTAAATCATTATGTATTTTATATTAAATTTAGAGATATAAAAATAAAATATAATTGGGTTAATAAATGATTCATAGTATATCACATATTAAAATATTTGACACTAAAATATTTTTTATAAAAATGTAAAATATTTTAGAATATCCTAATATAATTAAAGGTGAATAGAAATGAGATGGAGAAAGTAATAGGACATCATGGACCGAGAGTGGAACAGGGATCCGGGCTCAGTAGATTGTGGTCTTTGAAAATTTCAGAGTATGGTTCTTCTTCAGCCTATAAATAGAGCACAATCTCACTGCTCTTCTCAACTCATAAACAGTCTTAAGATTTCATATAAACATTTGATCTCCAATGGCTTCTTCAAAGAACTTGTTTCTTGTTGTTGCCCTTCTCGTTTCTCTTGCTCTTCTCCTTTCCTCTCAAGCTGCAGCTTCAGGTGAGAAGCAGGCCATTTCTTAATTTCCTCTCAATTGTTTTTTCCATCTGCATCACAGATATTTTGCATGCATGCTTATGCAGATTGTTAGCATTATGTTGCAGCTGCTAAACAATGGAAATTCCCTTATCTAATAAAAATCCAATGCTAGAGATCCGTCGTTAATTTAGCTAGGGATTTAGCAACAAATGACTTCATAAATAACAAAATATATTTTAATTTTTCAATTTGGCTTTTGTTGCTAAACTCTCTCAATTAGCAACAGATTAGTGATGACAACAAACAAAAAATATGTTAATTCAGAAATTAGATATCTGTTGCTAATCCCTTTTTAATAAACGAGGGAAATATGTCCCTCTCTAATTTGCGAGTCATTAGCAACGAGTGAAAAAAATAATTTTTAATTCAAAAGTTAGTCATCCGTCACTAATCTCTCACAAATTAGAGAGTAATTAGTGATAGATTACTACTTCTAGTCAACTTTCTCCATCGGTAGCTTTTTCCTCACTAATCCATCACAAAGTTTGAGACGGAATTGTCCATCGCTAATCAAGTTTTTTCTTGTAGTGTATATTTTAAAATGGAGGGAGTAGCATATTGTTGTGTTTTATTGTATATGCCTTTATACGTAATTTTATTCCAATCTTCAACAATTTGCACACAAACACTGAGCAAAGTCACGACTCTATCGTTTAAATTAAGTATAATGGCAAATACTTTCAAATATCGTATCCACTGTGATACCAATTACCATTACTCACTTTTCACTCTATTGTTTAGCTTCCATAAATTTTTGTTTTTTGAAAATAGTTTGAATAAATACTAAGAAAAGAAATCCAACTTAACTTATTAAACTAAACTTAACTAATCTTTCTTGCAGAGGGAATTCAATTGAGAAAACAATACTTGAATGGTTAATCCCCTAGAATTACCTATGTGATAGAAAAGTCCCCTAGTTGATTTGTTTCCCTTCTAATACTTGGTGAAATTCCAATGATAGAAACTCACTCTATCTCTAGATTTGAAAGTTCTCACTCCTGTAGATTAATTAGTTGAAATCTCTTTCTAACTAATTTAACCCTAAGAATGCATTTGGATTGGTGAATTTCTAATTAGATTTCTCAATTGCTAAGAAGGTGTTCATTTCTTGTGTTTGGTGAAATTCCTATTTTAGGCCTCTCTATCTCTAGATGAAAGTCCTCTACCCCTTGGATTAATTAGTTGAAATCTCTTTCTAACCAATTCAACCCAGAATGCATTAAGGGTTTTTGAATTTCCGATTAGATTTCTAATTACTAAGAAAATGTTTAGGTTTCATCTCTAAATCACCTAAATCATCCCCATTGTTTGCAGTACGTGCTCTATTTCACCCTTCCTTTCCCAATTCCAAAGTGAAAATTTCCAGATTTTGAATCAATTATCAATCACCCTTCATTTCTCAATTCCAAGTGACAAAATTCTAGATTTTTGAATCAATTTCAATCACCCTTCCTTTCTCAATTCCAAGTGACAAAATTTCATCAACTATCCACCCAATCAATTCAAACATTCAAACCCACAAACAATCCACGAAATTGAATTCAATCAACCAAGGGAAACAATTCATTCACATAAATAAAATCTAGGGTTCATACCCATTCAAGATTCAAAAGTTTAGTTTCCTCAACATAAGTACAAATTAAAGAACATAAAGCAACAAAGAAAGAGGAAGAATTGCTTTCATTTTCACTAGTGAAATCTCCTCTTCATGAAACTTGAAAATCGTCACTGTGATGTTGAGGAAGTTGCAGGGTTTTCCATGAATCTTCGAGTGGAGGTTCTCCTTCAAAGATTCAATCTTCTCTCTCGATTTCTCTTGCAAAGATGAAGATTTGGGAGGGATTTGGGTGTGATTTCTTGCTGTTTTTCTGCAGTTTTCTCCCCTCCCAGCCGTCTCTGTTCTTGCCCTAAAATGGGGTATTTAAATCCCCTTCCAAAGAGAGAGAAAACCAGCTGGAAATGCACTTCAGATCGCTGCAAACGGCGCCGCTTGGATCACACCAAACGGCGCCGCTTGCTCCCGAGCTATGGGAAGCAGTTGCTCGTCTCTGATCGTGACTCTATTTTGAATGTTAGGTGAATTCAGAGCATGAAATCGACTGATCTAGTGCCTTGATGTCTTCATGAAAGTTGTATATATGGATCTTAGCTTGACACAGAACCTTGAATCACCTCAATTGAACATCTAGAAATAAAGATATGATCGTTATACCGAAATGTGTCAAAACTGGACCACAGTGCAGGACAGCTGAATTTGAAGCATAAGCAGGGAAAGCAAATGAACTCGGATTTCCATAAATTTTACCATTATGAAAACTTCGAATGTCCCTCTATAAATGTCTAGAAGATCACATTCGTATTTGAAATCTCTATAGAGGATAAATTCCCACTTGAAAATTATCTACCAGATCTGCTTTTGCTTCTGCATTTCTCTGCTTTTTATTCATTGTAGTAAAATCTCTTTATTTCGCTTTCATTTAATTCCAAATCTTCAATAAACTCACCCAAAGCAAATATGAGATAAAAGGAGTGTAAATGTTGATTAAAAAACCAAAATTTAACAGAATTTAAGCTCATAAAAGATTATCATATGAAGCACAATTATGGAATATCAAACTCCCCCACACTTAGACATTGCTTGTCCTCAAGCAATACTTCAAAACAACTAAGAAATTTGAACAATAATCCACGAAAAATAACAAGTGTTTTAAAGCATTGCAAAGGACTGCAAAACAGAGAAGGTATTACTTGAGAAATCTTGAAAGCAATCTATACAATCAATCGAAAAGTCATCCCAAATATCCATCACAAAAATTAAACAATCACCCTTGTTTCATAATGCAAGCAAAGAATCCGTGTGTGTGTGTGTTTCAGCCAATACAAATGCTCAACAATTATAAGAGTGAATTTCATGTTATTGGACAAGGAATTCTTATCAAGAAAGCATAATACCCCATAGTGCCGGCATTCACAAAACCTCTCCACTAATACTGGTAACCAAAATTCAAACTCGATTAGGTAGGACTTTCAAGCCTTATAACTTTAGGCTCAGTGGAAAGTTTAAGGTGCCAAATAAAAGGTAAGGAGTTCAAAAGTCAAAGAAATGAGAGCTAAAGAGAAAGGAATGGGATATAAAACAAAAGTAATAATCCTTATTAGCCACGCTGAATATCACCATTCCCATATATTCAACTACAAACTCCCATTCTCTACAAACTCTCATCACCCTACATTCAACAACTTGCACTAAATCATAATTCAAACCACAACTTTTCCTTCACCATATATCTTTTTCAACCACAAGTTTATACCTCAATGATAACAAAATTCACAAGAATGATTAACTATATATAATTATTGAAGGCATCAAAAGATGTATTAAGCCTTCAAAGTAGTAAACATATATAACTTTTTTTTTCTTTTTTTTTCATCTTTTTTTTTTCAATCTCTTTTTTTTTTCGATTTTTTTTGATGTATATTTCAATTCCCGATCAAATAAAGAATTTCATCCCCCTTTTTCCTTGAAAAACTCAACCCATAGAGCCATTTTTCCTATGATCTTCCTCTCCACCCTTTTTTTTTCGCTTTCTACAATACTCTTTACCGACTTTAGGGTAAAATTGCATTTAGCTCTCCCATGATAGGTTTAAAATATAAAGAGTGGAGTTTAAAATTCGAAAGAATGAAGAATTAAGAATATAGATTGAAAAAATTTATGCACAAAGGCTTCAAGAAAGGGATACTACTGGATAAAATAAAGAGAGGATGGCTAGTAAATGCTCAATCTGGGACTAAAGAAGGCCTATTACCATCATTTCAAGATCAAACTAAGGTTACTTACTCATTTCGCCTTAAGCGCAAGTGAATGCGGGTTCTAGAGTAAAAGTTATGTTGAATTCTAAAGCCCAATAACACAAGATTCAACTCCATAATCATCACAACAAAAGAAAAGTGGAATGTGCTTAAACGATGAATTTCATACAAGCAAGGAATACAAGGGGTGCTTACTTAATCCAAGTTTAAGGTACTAGTCATGATCTTTAGAATGCTTGTATAACTACTCTTTGGGAAAAAGATAAAATATTAAAGTTTTAAAATACCTTGAGGATTTGAAAAAATAAAAAAACAAAAAATTTCAATCAAAAATCATAAAAATAACCTACACTACTAAAGCCAACTCCCCTCACACTTAAAACAACATTGTCCGCAATGTTGGGGAAGAAATCCAACAGGAAACAACCAAACACATAAACAGTGAAAAACAAGGCTTGTAGAAGCAAATGAAAGCAAACTAGAAATAAGGACATAATGAAAACTAAAGCATAAAAACGTAGCATTAAAAGAAATAAATAAATGGACAAAAATAGAAAAGAAAGAACTCCCCTTCGTTCATATACTGCCGGTCCACCACTCGAGCATGGAGCAGCTCCCTGGCATAGAGGAAAACAGGAGAGAACCAACAAAAATATAGAGAAATTGCAAGCCAACAACAAACTAATTTACACCAATTAAAACTCAACTTGCACTGAATACATGGTATGCAAAGAAGAAAGCATAAAAGAACCAACAAAAAATGGGGAAGAAGGAAAAAAATTTTTTTTTGGTGAACAGTGAAAACAGCGCCGCTTGGACCACACTGCGCGGCGCCGTTTAAACCCGATTGGTCAAAACGCTGCTCTCTTTGTGTGTGTGAACAGTCCCATGAACAGTGCATGCAGATGAACAGTTCTAACGGCGCGCTTGGTGCACACTAGCGGCGCCAGCTTTCACCCCAGCCTCGCTACAGTGATCCCGGCTACAATTCAAAAACACTCAACTACAGATTCAACAACAAAATTTAACAAACTAATTGATTACAAACATAAAATTCACATTAAACAACATATTATAAAACTTTTCACAATTCAAGACAATCAAAATTTTAAAACTCAAAACTCCATCAAAGACAAGTTATGTACAAATAAGGATGATCAAATATGGTGAAAATCACTTATCCTCCCGGGTCAAAGGGGTGTGGAGATAATCTTCTCTTCTTCCTAATTCCAATGTGATAAAGTGTAAGTCTAAGTTTACTTACCAATAATGTCCCCTTTTTTTGCATGATAGCTTTGCACAATTTCATATGGAAGTAATTTACTTACCAAAGACGGGAAGTCCATTTAGACTTAAACTTACTAGCGAGAAAGTCTCCATTGAGAGTCGCTCAACAACACTCGATCTCCCGACTTGAAAACTTGATTTTGGTCATGGCTTCTTTTGGGTTGTATCACTGCTTTTGAAGCCTTCTTCCATTAATATTCCGTGAATGCAAAATGAAAGATTAATACCCTTGAGTATTGGGAGTTTTGGATTGTCTACAATGAAAGCATAATCCAAGTGATTCGTGAGCTTCTTCAATTCCAACTCCGGAGGATCTTCGATGAAGGACTTCATTCCCTTTTCCATTTCAAAGTTTTCAAACCCCATCTTTTTTGATGTTGAGCGGTGATGACTCCATATATGGTATGATTTCATCAATCACACATTGTCCCTTCTTTGCTTCTTCACCTTGAACTATGGCGATCTCCAAAGGTTCTTCATCGTTCCTCTTTTGTCCTTCATTTTTTTTCAATTCCTTCATGTTCATCTTCAACATGCACTTTCTCTTCCATCTTCCCTTCTCGTATTTCCTGCACATTAGGCTGTGAGATATTTAATTCCATCCCACTCCTCAAACTAGTAGTTTCAGCCCACTCCCTAGAATTTGGCTCCGTATTGTTTGAGAGAGTCTCAACTTCTCTTTCTGAAACTAGCCTTAACAAGTTCTCAAGGGTGACCTCTTGGTTCTTTAAGGATGCTTCAATTTGTTGGTTAAGTTCATTTTGAGTTTGAACTTGTGTTTCATTATTTGCTATGAACTTTGTCATCAAATCTTCAGGGCTAGATTTCTCGAGTTGTTGAGGAGGTGGAGGAGGTTGGTATTGGTAAGGAAAGAGTACTTGAGGTTGAGAATTTAATGAGGCTTGGAAACCAGGAGAATGTGTTGGTCTTTGTTGCCCTTGATTGTTCCATGAGTAGTTCAAATGATTGTACCACCCCGGATTATAAGCATTGCTGTATGAATTGTAGAGTTGCTCCCTTTCTCCAAGATAGTTCCCCTGCTCCATTGACCATGGATTGGAAGTTTCCAAGGTTTGTCACTCATGGGTTGGATAACCACCTTCACAAAATTCATAAGGCATCATCACTTGGGAAGGTTGTGGTGACAAATCATAATCCAAAAAGCTCATTCCTTAAGTAAACATACAAACAAAAATTCAACACATAACAAACAAAAATGCTAACTAAAAGTTCAACCCAAGTATTTCTCACAAAAACAGGACAAACACACAAAAACACAAAGTAAACACTTCAATTCTCCAATAACAAACCAAATTACAAGCAAGAAAAGAAAAAAAAAATGCTAACATATGTAACAAAAACAGAAAATCACAAACTAACACTTCAATTCACTAATAACTAACAAAATTACAAACAATACAATAAATGCTAACACAAGTAGGAAATAAAATGACTAAATAAAATGACTAAATCAATAAAGTTCAAGCTTTCCTAATATTGACCAATTCTCACTCAGCAATGCGCCCAAAAAACTTGTTATGTTTTATCAGTATATGCCTTTATACGTAATTTTATTCCAATCTTCAACAATTTGCACACAAACACTAGTGCAAGCATGCACCTATCGTTTAAATTAAGTATAATGGCAAGTATTTCAAATATCGTATCCACTGTGATGGTCAATTACCATTACTCACTTTTCACTCTATTGTTTAGCTTCCATAAATTTTTTGTTTTTGAAAATAGTTTGAATAAATACTAAGAAAAGAAATCCAACTTAACTTATTAAACTAGCTTAACTAATCTTTCTTGCAAGAGAGAATTCAATTGAGAAAACAATACTTGAATGGTTAATCCCCTGAAATTACCTATGTGATAGAAAAGTCCCTTGGTTGATTTGTTTTCCCTTCTAATACTTGGTGAAATTCCAATGATAGAACTCACTCTATCTCTAGATGAAAGTTCTCTACTCTTAGATTAATTAGTTGAAATCTCTTTCTAACTAATTTAACCTAAGAATGCATTTGGATTGGTGAATTTCTAATTAGATTTCTCTAATTGCTAAGAAGGTGTTCATTTCTTGTGTTTGGTGAAATTTCTATTTTAGGCCTCTCTCTATCTCTAGATGAAAGTCCTCTACCCTTGGATTAATTAGTTGAAATCTCTTTCTAACCAATTCAACCTCAAGAATGCATTAAGGTTTTTGAATTTCCAATTAGATTTCTCTAATTACTAAAGAAAATATTTAGTGCTTCTATCTCTAGTCACCTAAATCATCCCCATTGTTTCATGTATCGGTCTATTTCACCCTTCCTTTCTCAATTCCAAGTGAAAATTTCCAGATTTTGAATCAATTATCAATCACCCTTCATTTCTCAATTCCAAGTGACAAAATTCTAGACTTTTGAATCAATTTCAATCACCCTTCCTTTCTCAATTCCAAGTGACAAAATTTCATCAACTATCCACCCAATCAATTCAAACATTCAAACCCACAAACAATCCACAAGAAATTCGAATTCAATCAACCAAGGGAAACAATTCATTCACATAAATAAAATCTAGGGTTCATACCCATTCAAGCATTCAAAAGTTTAGTTCCTCAACATAGTACAAATTAAAGAACATAAAGCAACAAAGAAAGAGGAAGAATTGCTCATTTTCATGGTGGAAATCTCCTCTTCATGAAACTTGAAAATCGTCACTGTGATGTTGAGGAAGTTGCAGGGTTTTCCATGAATCTTCAAGGTGGAGGTTCTCCTTCTTCAAAGATTCAATCTTCTCTCTTGATTTCTCTTGCAAAGATGAAGATTTGGGAGGGATTTGGGTGTGATTTCTTGCTGTTTTTTCTGCAGTTTTCTCCTCCCAGCCGTCTCTGTTCTTGCCCTAAAATGGGGTATTTAAATCCCCTTCCAAAGAGAGAGAAAACCAGCTGGAAATGCACTTCAGATCGCTGCAAACGGCGCCGCTTGGATCACACCAAACGGCGCCGCTTGCTCCCAGTTATGGGGCAAGCTGTTGCTGCCCGACTGTGACTCTGTTTTGAATGTTAGGTGAATTCAGAGCATGAAATCGACTGATCTAGGTCTTGATGTCTTCATGAAAGTTGTATATATGGATCTTATCTTGACACAGAACCTTGAATCACCTCAATTGAACATCTAGAAATAAAGATATGATCGTTATACCGAAATGTGTCAAAACTGGACCACAGTGCAGGACAGCTGAATTTGAAGCATAAGCAGGGAAAGCAAATGAACTCGGATTTCCATAAATTTTACCATTATGAAAACTTCAGAATGTCCTCTATAAATGTCTAGAAGATCACATTCGTATTTGAAATCTCTATAGAGGATAAATTCCCACTTGAAAATTATCTACCAGACTGTTTTGCCCCTGCATTTCTCTGTTTTTATTCATTGTGTAAAATCTCTTTATTTGCTTCATTTAATTCCAAATCTTCAATAAACTCACCCAAAGCAAATATGAGATAAAAGGAGTGTAAATGTTGATTAAAAAACCAAAATTTAACAGAATTTAAGCTCATAAAAGATTATCATATGAAGCACAATTATGGAATATCACATATATATAAATCATTCACGCGGTGTGTCAACAAATATATAATAGATTTTATAACTACTGCCCATGTATTATAAAATAAGAGTTAAATTTTCAAAAACAGATACAAAATCTTAGTAGCTATTAGAATAATTGAATATTAAATACAATGAGATATTCCCTAAAAAAATATGTTAAGATATATATGTTAAACAAGGATATTTCATTAATTGAGTAACATTAAATTAATCAATATAAAGAACTTAGTATATTAATTAAAAAAGCACTTATAGTATATTGTGCTCACTTAGAATTTATGAATGATTAATAATAATCTCATAAAATTTTATTATTAATGTCATTTTGTTATGAATATATCAATTATGTATATGTTCATTATCCCAAGTATTAATCTATATTTGAGGTTATGGAATATGAAAGGTTAGGGGTTACAACCAAAGTTATAACATATATCTTTTATTGATCACTATCCTCATTACCTCCATTATTTTAGAGAACATGGGGGATCATGGAAGTATGTTATGCAAGCTATAAAGGAGCCTACTAATGACCTGTGATGGAATGGTCACTTCCAACTCTATAAATAGGACCATCTGGAGTAGCTTGATTGAAGATGGATGTTGTAAAGCTCTCAATAAAATTCTACTTTCTACATTTCTTATGTTTTCTCTTCCTCTCTTTTGCTATAGTTCAAAGTCTTATTTGTTGTCATTTTATAGTTAGTTCTGTGTCTATTGCGATTAAATTTTACAATACATTATTAGCACGAGACTCAACTGCTGAATCTTTGAGGTTTATATGAAGGCAACAAACACGAAACTTTGCCACTGAATTTTTGAGCTTTATAATCAAGCAAGAAAGGTATTTCTCTTGCTTAGCTTTGAATTTTCATAGCAAACCTCAAAACTTGGATCTTTGACTTTTTAAAAAGGAACCATTATTTTATATATATGATACTAAGATCCATCAGATATATTGGGTTCTAAAGACAACATTTAAGAAATACTAAAGCATCAAAGCCATTGATTACTAGTAAATTTTTAAGAAAATGTAGAATCACTAGAAGATAATTGTTATATAAATGCCAGTTATGATTTGTAATAAGTGTGGTTACAAATATATCTATTAATATACCAAATTTTATTGTATTTAGAATGACTTCTCAATCAAAGTTGTAAGGAAAAATATACTGGTGATATGATACAGAAAATATTTTTCCTTTCCCATATCACTAACATGCTTCTATAGTAGCAATATCAAGAAGAAAAGTTTTTAGAAGTATTTTGAATTTATATCTTTCGAGACTAAATGAGTCATTGTTAAAATATTTTGACGACCGACCAACTGATTTTATGTCATTCCCTTAAGTGAATGCCATTAGAACTTATAATATATTTATGAAAATGATTTTGGTCACTGCTAGAAGAAATGCACTTTTGTTCTTATATTGTAAGAATGACTCATTAAATTCTCAATGTGTAGATATTCACCAAAAGTGAAAAAATAATGAGAAGGGAAGAATGATAAGTAATGCGAGGATTTTTGTCATGTACCTATAGTATGTCAACGCATGTTGTGAATCTCTATTGAGCATGGATTACTATTTTATTTTCTTAAATTATGCTACTAATAGTAATGATGCTTGTATCGACAATATTGATATGACAAGTGTGAGTTTAGCCAATTCTTTTGAATATCAACAGAGTTTATTAGCGTTGAGAATGTTGATAAAATTTTTTCGAACTATTGAATTATTTCTTTTCTATTTTCTATTATTTTGTAATTATTATTGCAAAGTTTTCATGTTATATATTTATATTCTAGTAATTCTATATTATTTAGTTTTTCATGGTTCAAGAATGGTGAAGGTAAAATTTCTCTAAAAATTATTGATAGTTCATTTGGACAAATTTTAAATATATATCCAAAGTATAATGGTAGTATGAAGTTTTGAAGAACTAGTTAACCAAGAACTCTAGAAGAGTTAATTGATTAAAAGCTCCAAAAGTGCTAACAAATCTTTATTATTATGGTCAATTTTTGTAATGTATCAATATCCATATAGTCTAGTGAAAATATTTAAGCCTTGATGATATTCTCATTATATTGAGACATTGGATGAATGGACTTTTGAGACCTATGCATTGCTATATGACCTAGAATAAATATCAATTCTAAATATTACCATTACTCTCTTCTAGTTTATATTGCATAGAATTTATACAATTAAGATGCAATATTAAGTAAACCTGAAGTTTGTTAATTTAAATAATTTATTAGATGATATGACCAATTGGACCATCTCCAATTATTAAAATATGAAGAATGATTAGGAATTTGTAAAAATGTTATGTAGAAGTTTCCTAATATGACAAATTTCTATGTGCTATTTATTTTGCATTATTTTAATGTTACTAGTATTACTTGGAGTTGAATGTGTTATGTAAGCCCTAAGGGCAAATCATGTTGTTTTGATTAATGACAAACATTGATAAGAGCAATGTCCTATGTAAATGATGCTAATTAACCTTGATATGGACTAATGTGCTTACATGATGTGTGATGAAATTTTTGGATTGAGAATAATGCAAGTCTCATTGCCTTGAAGATAAAAGTGCAAGAACAACTCAAGGGTATCAAAGTGGTTGAAGATTAAAAGAGATGATTCAAGATTTTTTGAATGATTTGAAGACCTTAGTGTATGTTTTCAAATGCATTATAGGTATATCTTTGTAAACCTTGCACTTGTTTGTCTTTGGAATCTAAAACTTTTTTAAGAGAGTTTCAAACTTTTTTTTCAATCTCAAATGATTCATCTTATAATTTTTTTTACCAAGTTCTTGATAACGGCCTTTGGACTAAAAGCTTTTAAAAAGATCCATTTAATAGTCCAAAATGATTTCAAACTTGTTGTGCTTGATTTCTAATCATTTTTTCTAAGTTTGAAAAATTCAAACTCCAATTCGGACGTCCGAATTAGACTTCATGGCTGCTAAATTTCCAGAGAAATTTGAACGACCATTTTGACACTTTGTGTCCAAAATTGGTCGATCGAATTTACCTTGGCGGCCTCAAGACAAAAAAATTCAGACAATCATTTAAAAGCAGAGATCCAAGTTTGGTCGATCGAATTTTACTATTGCTAACAATTATTTGAACGTTATAATCAATTTTCAAACGTTATAAAAGATCTAAACTTCATATTTTTTGATAGTTCTTGAGCTTTAAAGAATCTTTACTCTTCCAAATATTTCTCTATCAAAAAGTTCTCTTCTGTCTTGTGCTAAAAAGTTCAAATTCAAGATTCCTTAGACAAAAAGGCGAAGGTGCGCTAATTTATCATCATTTACCAAGTTGTTGGTAACTTTCTTATCTCATACTTCATCTACTTGTTGTTTTCATGGTTATCTTTTTTATATAAAACCATTGTGTTAGGGTGGATCTTGATTATATTGTAAGTTAAAAGAGGTTGTGGTGTAAAATCTTTGAAGGGTGAGCCTCTATTGTATGATTTGACCAACTTGAGTTGAGTTTGGTTAAAATCCCTGAGTGGGTGCTCAAGGTGATGTAGATCTTGTGTGATAGAAGCACTATGAATTGCTTGTACTGCCTCTTGTCTTCTATTTCCTTTAAATTTGATTTTTATTGTGTTCTCTTGCATATTTAATTAAGTGTTTGGTTTCTATTATATTCCAAACCAATTTGTTAAAAAGGAAAAGATTTCAAAAATTAGTCAAAGAACTAATTCATCTCCCGCCCTCTTAGGTCTTTCATGTTACTTTGGAATAAATATGGAGAAATTATTAGTTGATTTATCAACAAAATATTCATATGTATATCGTTGCTTTTTGCAACATGTAATTTGCAATTCATTAACAATGAACTCATATTTTTACATTATCCCAACGACACAATCTGTCATAATAATATTGGGTTGTAACGAGATAAATTTTCATTTCATGAAAAAATACGCAATTAGCGATGGATATTAGCGACGAAAATATTCGCCGCTAATTTTGTGACGACTTAGCAAGGGAAAAGCAACCAATGTCATATTTATGAGGCCGTTGCTAATCCGTTGTTAATTTGCAATGGATTAGTGATGGAAACATGTAAAAAAATAAAACAATTTACCGGCCGTAGCTAATAATTAGCAAATTAGTGATAGAGAATCTCGTAAAAAGTAAAATTATTTTTTTTAAGAAATCACTCTTGCGTCGCTACTTCCTCGCAAATTGGCGAGAGATTAGTGACAAAAAATTATTTTCTATTTTTTCTATTTCCATAATAGTGTTTTCTAAATTAAGATCTTAATTTACAAGGGATTAGTGACAGAATAGTATTTTCTAAATTAAGATCTTTTTTATTTTTACTTAGTTCAGTAATATTATTTTTTTACTTGACATGAAAATATGAATAAAAGTAAAATAAATTATATTGAACAATATATACCAATTACTAAGTAAGATTATTCTTATGTAGTACGCATGTAATAAAACATGCAAAAATATAAGTATAATATATTAATAGCACATATGTGTAAGATAACATATATATGTATAACATAAGTATAACATAATATACATGTATAGTATATATGTGTAGAAATAGACATATACATACATCAATAGAAGAAAGGATAATTAATATATAGTTAGATACTTTAAACTATAGTGAAGATCAATTGAAAAAGGATGCTTAACACTGTCATAAATTAGGGCTTAAGATAAGTGAGTTCGGAATAATTTAGTATTCAGGAAGCCTTTTTTTCATTTTTACTGAAGAGGCCATTGCTAATTCCTTGTAAATTTGTGAATGATTAGTGACGGTTTCACACGTTTTCATTGTAAATCCATTGCTCATTTGTTGCAAATTTGTAACGGATTAGCAACGACCTCTTAATTTTTAAATTAGATTTTTTTACCCATTTTCGTCGCTAATCCATTGTAAATTTGCAATAGATTTGCAATGGCCTCTTAATTTTAAATTAGATTTTTTTTTTTATTTTTTACCCATTTTTGTCACTAATCCATTGTAAATTTGTGACGGATTAGCAATAACCTCATAATTTATAAATTAGAACTTATTTTTTTATTTTTTTACACTTTTCCATCACTAATCCGTGCAAATTTGCACCGAATTAGCAACTGGTTCATAATTCTAAAACTAAAATTTCTTAGATTTAATGGAAATTTTTATTTTTAAAATTTAAATATATTATCGTTCATCGCAAATCCGTAGCTAAATTATTCCAAATATAGCCGTTTGACCATTTTTTCCATCTCAAATCCGTCGCTAATTGTGACAGAATAATGATGCTGTCGCTATTAACGACTGTGTATTTAGGAAGGAAACCTTTCGTAGCTAATATGTGGGTAATAGAGATTAGCAACGGATTAGCAACGACTATATGTCCGTCTCTAATTCCTTATTTTATTGCAATGGTTGAACATATTGCAGAATGTTCATGATTGTGATGTATTAGTACTTATTTCGTATTTTACCAATGGATTATAAGTTCTCCTTATAGTAGTTGGTTTGCAGTCAGAAACTAAATATTTTTCATTAAACATTTAGAAATATGTATATTGCTCCACCACAAAATAATAAGATGGGTCTTCAAAGAGATTGTCTAATGTATTGGGATTGAATCTCAAGGGGAAGATTCATATTTTTTAATTTTGAATATGTTATCCTAATATAAAGAGTAGAAAACATGAGGCCGAATAAAGATATTAGTTTGTGTCTCATCTCGATCTGCTATTTTGAATCTGATGGAAGATTCCTTAAATCAGAAGTTCAAAGAATAATTTATATAGCCAGGTATATTAACTAACTAACATCTGGCAAAGACTCCTATTATATTTGATGTTTCTGAAGGGCATTCTACCACTACCAATAAATTTGAGACAAAATTGGAAGATGGTGGATAAATTTGTTCCAATGATATAAACTTATCACATTATTAAAGGAGCAGAGACTTAAGATGGTCATATATCTTAAGTCGAAGAAAAGTAAATTCTAGCAGAATTTTTTTAAACATGACTAATATATTATTTCTTGAAGAAATTCAGGTACCTGAAAACTTTGACAATAATAAGATCAAAACATGATTGGAAATTATTGGAACTGCACAAGTATATGACGTTAACATTATTAACGCGCATAATATATTAATTAAGAATGAGAATTTTTTAATCAAAGTCTGCAGACTCAAAATTATAAAGTTCACATGAGAAATATGAAAAATTTGAACTTCTCACAAGTACACTTAAAGTGTATATGTATTTCCAGCAGGAATTATACACTTGAAGTGTATTCCTAAAGAGATAGCAATGGATTTTGCTTATAAAATGAGAACTATAAAAAGTAAGTATTTGTCATAACTTATGGTGTATGATTCTTCGTTAGACCTGTCACTAATTACCAAGAAATATATTTCTACTGATGGATATAATAGTGCATGATAACACTTAATATGTGTTTATCTTTGTTATTATTTAATAATGGTACTTATATTTGAAATCTCTGATGGACAATATACGCTTGAACCGTTTAAGTGGATTGTTCTTGTAGAACATAATGAGATTGTCTTAATGAATTCTTATTGAAAGATTGGTCAAGTGTATCCATGTATGAGTAAATCTATATGTAGCTATACTTGCTATATGTGTTTCTCTATCAGAAGATATCCTTATGGTATAATTTATTGATTGAATTGGTGTTCTCTGCATTAGGGGGAGAATATCATCAATTGAAAAAAGGACATCATTTATGACTTTTATTACCTTGATTTATGCATTAGCACTAATGAACTAGAAGTTCAAATATTGTTTATTTGCATAAAATTACAAATCTATAATATGACTGACTTCTATAGAGTTAGTCAATAGAATATTCTAGCTATAGATATTCTTATTTGGATAGATGTCTTAGCAAGACAAATAATTGAATTCTACAGCCATATGATTTTGATACACTCTTGAGGCGTTGTTGATCTCTTGATTTTGAAAACAAAATTTTCAAAAAGAGAAAAAGGATTTAATGATCAAGATATTTTTCTTGAAGAATTTTAGAAAAGCAAGTATTGTAATCATAGTTTTGAAAAATCAAAATTTTGGTTTGATTGAACATCTTGACCATGCTTTATATGGACATTGCACATCAATGGTTATTGGATTATTATATGTGATAAAGATCCTTTATCATCAAAGGATATTGAAGAACTTTTTGGTCTTGAAGTACCATAACTCTACAATTTAGTGTATTTATTTATTTCTTTACTAATATTGATAATATTGTACTATACGCACTTTGAGTATCTAAGGTGTAGAATATTTTCTATTATCGTGGTTTTCGAACCATTGTGTAATTAAATTTCTTTGTATTGGTTATCTCAGTCCTTCTATTCTCCTCCTTTGATGTATTAGAGGAAGAATTTGAGGACTGTTTTAGTTTTAATTGTCTCTTATTATTTTTACTATTAATGGATAATCGTTATTTAGAATTAAAAAATACTTGTCTACGTGCAAGTAGATATCTATTTTAGTTCTTCTCTACCCAATAAATTTTGAGACGACATTAAGCTTACTCTTTGATATCTCCTTGAGATAGTTTATCTTGAATATTGTGAAAATCCAACTCCAGTTGAGATGGATATAGAACGTATAAGTTACCTATATGATCCATACAAACCATGCCATTTATAGATATTTGTTGATTATAACAGTATGTCTTCAACTTATGTTGAAGAAACCGAGATTCACGATGTTGGTTGAGAATATATGTGATCATATTAATATTTTATTATATTTGAGATAAATATATATCCTCTAAGAAAGAATTATAACTTTTTTATTAGATGATAATAAAATTTAAAATATATTAAAGAAGATACGATAAAGTATATTTTCAAGAGATTCGTTTTACTCATGAACTCTAGGAGAGAATTGATATTTATATGCAACAAATTTAATTATTTGATGATTTGACAAATCTATTCCCTAAGACCTTATCGATTGCAACATTTGATTGGAAAGCATCGATTAGAAAATCTCAAAAGATTATCTTATCATGGAGAGTAATAATGACATAAAGAATAGTGTACTATTTTTCCTTCACTAGAGTTTTTTCCACTGTGTTTCTATCTATTAAGGTTTTAATAAGGTATATTCTTTATGTAATGGACATCCAAGAGGGAGTGTTGTGCATATGTCAATTATGACGATGTCCATTATCCCAAGTATTAATCCATATTTGAGGTTATGAAATATGAAAGGTTAGGGGTTACAACCAAAGTTGTAACATCCATCCGTTATAGACCGCTATTCCCATTACCTCAATTATTTTAGAGGACATGGAAGATTATGAGAACTATGTTGTGTAAGTTATAGAGTAGCTTACTAATGACTTATGATGAAAATGGTCACTTCCACCTCTATAAATTGGACCATATGGAGTAACTTGTTATGAATATATCAGTCATAAAAGATGGATGGTGAAAAACTCTCAATAAAATTATAGTTTCTACATTTCTTGTGTTCTCTCTTTCTCTCTTTTTCTATAGTTCAAAATCTTCTTTATTGTCATTTTATAATTAGTTTTTGTGTGTATTGCAACCAAATTTTACAATACATTCTAATAGAAAGTTTTAAAATACTATAATTATGATGTCAAATTTTTAATTAACTTTAAAAAATCAAAGATTATATTTCAATCTATATTTTATTTATTGAAAAAAAAATCCTTTCGATTAAAAATAAAAAATAATAATGTACCAGTTAATTATATGTTGTACACATTATATGTTCTATGCTGAATTTTATTTTTTTTTGCTAAACAGCTTTCTTCCAAGGTTTACAATAGGTCAGAAAGACGCAATTATATTGATTTTATTTTTTTCAGAAACATTCTAAATTTATACAAAATGGCAGCGACGTTGTACAAATATAGAAAAGAGGAAAATAAGTACTAGTTTAAAGGGTTAATCTGACCTTCTTTCCCATGCATTTCTTAGGGCTTTCGGGTATGCCACGTCGCATTCCAGATTATCCAGATGCTTACGCTGGATGGAATGCCCTTAGCAGTTTTGGCTCTTATATATCCGTAGTTGGGATTTGTCGTTTCTTCGTGGTCGTAACAATCACTTCAAGCAGTGGAAAGAACAAAAGATGTGCTCCAAGTCCTTGGGCTCTTGAACAGAATCCAACCACACCGGAATGGATGGTACAAAGTCCTCCAGCTTTTCATACTTTTGGAGAACTTCCAGCTATCAAGGAGACGAAAAGCTATGTGAAGTAAAAGAAGAAAAGGTCGCCGATTGCTACTAAGAACCTAACAGAACTTGAAGAACTTTTCAAAATGTGGGTAGAGAATCCTGCAATCCATAGTCCCATATGGTCTGTCTCTAAGCAATCCTCCTCTTCCGCCGGGTCCTGGGTTACCCTTTGAGGCGCCATCCGTGTCCAGCTTTTATCCATCCAACGTCTGGCGGTTTCCATTTTACCATTTTGATGCATCATTGTCGAACTGGTGAGGTAGATGGTGATAGGAAATGGTATTCGGCAGCTTCGGCAATGATTGTGAACAATGTCTTCCATGGGATTTGATTGGTGTGCGCTGTCTGATTGAGACAGTTGGTTTAGAGCCAAGTGAGGCAATGATAATTGGGGGTTGGGTGAAAGCGAAATGGAGTTGACTCCATATAGTTTTACCTTTTATGCAGTCTCGAAGCACATGGAGAACAGTTTACGTTTCGAAAGGACAGTGAGCACAGAAGTTTTCAGCTAGAATGTGTATGTGGTGCAGATGACTCTTTGTTGTAAGACGATTATAAGCAACAGAGCCATAGGAAGAGTTCATGCTAATTGTATCAGTAGCTGTCCATTCATTCCATTCGATCGATCTGACCCTGCGCGAAGTCCAATCATTGCGAGTGCAAGCCAAGCCCTTTTAACCAATATCCCAGTTCCTTTTCTTCGGTCAGTCATTCTGTCGGTTTGCCGCCTCTAGTAGAGGAAACCATACCGAAAGAACCTTACTTTACAGAAGGTCTCATAAATGCTTGTTTAATGTCCCAGCTTCGCATGTCCTTAGGACGACATCTTCTTTTGAATTAGGTTCTTCTCTATGCGATTGAGTTGGAAAAGTTTCTGGATATGCCTTGCTTCTGAGCTAACTGTGCAACTAAAGCTTTAAGCAACACAACTCTGATGTAGATGAGCATGGCTAAAATAGCTATTATGATGTGATAAACCTTTTCTACATTAATCACAGGTTAGCTACAGTCTTTGAATTTTGATTGAGTAGGTGGTAAGCTAAAGAGAAGGACCTCTATGAATGCAGTGAGGTGAGCTTGATGATTGCGCTACTGGGAGATCGGAATAACGTAAATAGAGCCGTCTTCACTAGTCGCGAATAAGCATACTGGCATCGTCTGTGCGGAAACAAATAAAACCGATATTCCGAGGGAATCAGATACTGGCTAGGAATCGAGCTTTGATGCTCAAAAAAAAAGTGCTTTCTTTTACAATCTGTTTTTCGTCATTCGTTCATAAAAGGAGGAAGATACTCTAGTTTTCATGGTGCTCGCGCGCTTACTATAAACTATGGGTTTCCCGTGTATTCCGTATTTATTGAGAATTCATTTTGCTTTCGAGATTTTATTAAGATTTGGATAAGCACATGTGGGACTCGGATCTCTATAGATCACCCTTTTACTGTGGATTGGGCTAACCCAACCCGATTTCGGCGAGTTTAATTTAAAAATTAATAATAAAAAATATAAAATTTTTATTTAAAAAATTTTAAAAAATATGAATTGGGTTAGCCAAACCTGAATTTAATTTCCTTACTTTGTTTTGCTTGAAGTGAGATTCGAACACTTATTCTCTCAAGAGTTGATGATGACTTCTTCCACAAGGCCAATTGACTTCTTGTATTTTATTTCATCATATAGTATTTTTATATTATAAATTTTTGTTATCATATAGTATGTAACGACCCACTCCCGGGCGGGCCCTACCCAGGTGAGTAATCATCACTTTCTCGTTCAGGAGTGCTACGCATCGTAGTAGACTACTATATGATACGAGTGTAAATTCTAATAGTGTCAAGCAAATAACAACAAAAATAATATAAGCGCAGACCCGTACTGCTCTATAAAGCAAAAAGTACATAAAATAAATTATACAAAACATAATTGTTTTCGAAATATTGAGATCTCTCCATACACATACTAATTAAATCAATAACCCCTCGAAATGTTACAATGCATTGACAAACCAAAATAATTACAAATGATAAAGCACTTACATTATTAAAGTCACTTTGAGGATTCAACTCGTCACGCGCGACGTAAAAAGAGAACTATACTCTCAATTCCACTATGAAACTCCCGAAATATAATGAGAGAATAATGAGCTATAAAGCCCAGATGAAATTTCTATGCACTTGTATGCAGTTTGAAAGCAAATATACCTGTAGTGAATTTATAACACTTTTTAAAATAGATATAAGTTATCCTTGACTTGATTTTTATGAGAATAACTTCATTTAGTACAACATAATAGTCTAATTTGAAAAATCGGATAAAATAAAATATATTTATATATATGTACATTCAAGTAATAATCACCATTTTGAAAATAATGTTCAAATCAACAACCACAATTCACACGACTCTTTCGAGTCCATATACGCACATAAAAACTTCCGCCGCCCTTCCAATGGCCATCTCACACGCGCGACAAAGGAATCTCTCCACACAACACTCCCAATGGCCTTCTCACACACGGCGCAGAGGGACTCTCCACACAACATCTCCCAATGGCCTTCTCACATACTGGCACAAAGGGACTCTCCACACAAATCAATAATCTCACCCTCGCAGGAGTCAATTCATATCCCGACTAGCGAGTTTACACATAATTACATTTACAACTCATCAACAACGAAGCAATTCTCACGGTTTAGTATATTATATAAATACACAAACCGAGCTACGACAAAACAACAATATATATTACTACTATATATTTTTACAAAAGCTGAGCCACTGAGAAATAATAATTTCAAATTAACAACACATTGATTCACAAAAAGCTGAGCCACTGAGCAAAATAACAATTTCAAATTAACAACACATTGATTCACAAAAGCTGAGCCACGGCAAAATGACAATTGAAGCTTAACAATACATTTATTCATAAAAGCTCGAGCCACGGCAAAACAACAAATCGAGGATAGCAACACATTTATTTACAAAGCTGAAACTACTTGCAAAATAAATATTTTACTTAGTGTAAATTAACTAAATAAAATATATAAAAAAATTATATAACTTAAACTGTTAAGAGTTTGTGGTCCTCAACCTCCACAAGTAAAGATAGAAATCTCACCTCAAGTGAAAAGCATAAATCTACGTTACTCCAGCTCCTGGTTCTACTCTCGACAATCTTTGGGACCTAATATATAATTACGTAGCAATAAACGAATTTAATATCACTCTAAAATGCTCAAATATTGACACACATATATATATCCATGAATGAATGCATGATTAATATTAATTAGAACTAAAAATTATTAAATTTCATAAAAATTATTTTTAAAAATAAAAACTACCTGCTTTTCTTGGGAATAAAAATATTAAAATATTAATTATAATAAAATCCACCATTCTCCACAAAAAATCTCAATTATTTCATTTTATTCCTAATATACCAATTTATGGAAATTAAAATAATTGATTTTTAATAAAATCCATAATTCAGAAAAAATATTATGTTTTATTCTTTTTTATATATGTTTATACTCCTTTTGCATTATAACAATCTAATAAACATTTAAATACTCAATAATTAATCAAAACAAAAATTTACAAAAATAAAGAAATCTGTCCCGATTTTTCAACAATTCAGAAAAAATATCAAACATACTTAAAAATTAACAAAAAGTTTTTCTGTAGGTAGAATATGACAACAAGAACCTTCGTTCAAAAATTGAACCAAATCGGAGCATCCAACAATTTATTAAAATTCATACAAAATTACTGCTACGAGAATTCCCGAAAAATAATTAAATTTAACCATAATGAGAAATAATGGAAGATTTTACCTTGATTTGGAGACTTTTGATGTAGTTCTAAACATGAGTTTGAAGGATTTAATTTTTGTGTGAAGATTTGGTGAAGAATTGAAGAGAGAAGAGAGAAGAGAAGAGAGAAAAAGAGAAGGAAATGGGAAAATGGGGAAAATTGGGGAAGGGGATCAGCTGTATGGCTGATCTCTTTTTTTTTACAAATAATTTGCAAAACCATCCTTCAATGTTTTTATAATTATAGATTTACCTTAAAACTTATAATGTATATTTTCTCTTCATTTTTTTTAAATGGGTAAAATAAAATTTTTAGCAATTTATAGATATCATAAAACCACTTGAAAAATTTATTTAGTAAAAGTAAAATTTGTGGTTTTACAATTCTAACCCTCTAAAATAAATTTCGATCTCCCGAAATTTCAGAGAAAAAAAGGACCATACATGCATAAAAATATTTTTGAAACCAATGCATATGTATATAAGAAATGTCGATTCGTTAAATAAAAATGAATGTTAAAATGACTATGCAATGTATGAGGCAATCATATCTAACCCTCTAAAATAAATGCTACCCTTACAGAGTTAGGCAAAATTCGAGAAAAGATAAGGGGTATGAATTTCTCATAAGCTCCTCGCGTTCCCACGTAGACTTCCTCATGCCATGGTTTCTCTAAAGTACTTTTAACCATATGAATGACTCAAACTTCTTTATACTTGCACATTCCGATCAATTATTTGCATTGGCTGCTCCACATAAGTCAAATCCTCTTCCAAATTTACCGGCTATTCAATCAACATATGTGAAAGATCCGCTATATACTTTCGAAGAGTAGATACATGAAAGATATTATGGATGCGACTAAGCTCATGCAGTAATGACAATCTATATGCAATGAAGGGCCAACCCTTTTCGGTGATCTCGTAAGGTCTAATATAACACGACTCTAGTTTTCCTTTACGTCCAAATCCAAGAATGCCCTTCCATAGTGATACTTTCAAAAAATACATAATCTCCTAGTTAAAAATTCCAATGCTCTAAGTCTCTTGTCCGTATAACTCTTTTGCCGAGTTTGTGTTAATCGGAGATGTCCTCTAATGATTGGAATCTCTTTTCTTGTGAGTGCGCTATACACTAACTCTACACTGGATATCCGGGACTTCTCCAACCTCCATCCAACATATTGAGTCCTATACCTTGTCCTATACAAAGCCTCAAACGGTCTGCAGTACCTAAACTAGTTTGAAAGCTATTGTTGTAAATTCGATGAGCGACAAATCATCATCCCAACTAGTGGAATAACTCATAACATAAGTATGCAACATATCCTCCAAGATTTGTATAACTCTCTATGATTGCCCATCTGTCTCGTGGGAAAGACTGTACTTATATTAAGTTTAGTCTTAGTTATTGGTTGGAAACTTCTCAAAAATTTGGAAGTAAAGCGAGGATCCCGATCTGACACTATGCTGACTGGTACTCTATGCAATCTCAATATGTTCTTGACATAAATTTCTACCAATTTTTCTAGTGAATAGATGAAATACAAAATTGTTCCGACTGAACCTTCACGATGTACCCTAGATTGGCTATAGATACACAACTCCAGTCATTATTCTTTTTATTACTAAATCTATTACTAATTCAAATGAATGCGCCAAATCAAAGAAGCTAGTGAAAGGATTGACTCCCTTCTTAGGAATCAATGAAATCCTATAAATGATTTCAATGATTGTTCGATGTATTGTGGAAATTCTTTGAAAAGGAAAAATCAACTAATTTGAAAGGCAAGAATCAACTAAGGTGAAACAAAATATCTCTCATTTTTCCCCTCGAATAGATTTTTTGTTTTCAAAGAAATCTTGTTATGTTGTTTTGATTTTGAAGAGTGCACTAATCCCTTTGAACCCAGCTCCCGACTGGTATCATCCCCCCAAAACAACGTTCTCTTTCAAACCTTTCAACCAATCGATACATCCCCAAAGAGTCGCCTTTGGTAAAACTCCAGCGATTTCTTGAAAACTTGCTTCAGTATAAGAAACTTTGAGTATTAAGAGATGTTTTTGTCATTCCCAATAAGATGGATCTTATTGACCAAAGAGATACAACTTTGCACTATAGTTAGCTCAGCACTCAATGAGTTAATGTATATAGTGTTATTGGAACCCCGCTCATTCAATATCTGCAAAAATGGTTTGAAAAATATATATTTTCAAATAATTACTCTAAATATAGAAAGATATTTCTAATACAAAATAAACGATAAGTTTAAACAACTTTTGGATTTATCAAAGAAAGTCTTGTTCTTTTTGGATCCAAACTGAAATTTAATTTAATTTTAATTGGATTTTTTTTTGAATTGAGAAGTTTAGCTGTATTTGAGGTGAATTCGAAATTGTTCGAATGGTGTAATAATCAACTATCGATGTTGGTAAACGGCCCAAAGCAATTTGATTATAATTGAATGC
Source organism: Rauvolfia tetraphylla (assembly GCA_030512225.1). Classification (NCBI taxonomy): domain Eukaryota; kingdom Viridiplantae; phylum Streptophyta; class Magnoliopsida; order Gentianales; family Apocynaceae; genus Rauvolfia; species Rauvolfia tetraphylla. The sequence goes on from JAJQKT010000053.1 coordinate 4,458,059, forward strand.
GTGACAATCATAACTTGAAAGTTCAGTATTCTACAATCATTGATAAATAATTTGTTGGAAAAAAACTCAACGCAATTACATAAAATATACAAATTCCATTATAGGTAAAGTATTTGGGTTCAAAGCCCTATGCGCTCTGCGTTTGGAAGATCTACTAATCCCTCCCGACTTATATTAAAACTTTCCAAGGCCCGCCTCATGGCATCCATGTTGAGAGAGATAAATTGAATAAATACGATTGTCCCTTGTTGGGATGTACAATTAAACCCTAACGAACTTGGTCAGAGCATCTATTATTATACCTACAATGGTCAGACATACTATTGCTATCCACAATGGAAAGGGAACATTTGTCTATTTATATAATAGATCGCATAGTCGACCACAAATTGGGAGAATATGAATGATGGTCAATAAACAATACGAGTTGCCGAGATATATCGGTCAAGGTTTTACGATTACTCTGTTTCAAGAAAATCGTTTACCTATAGTCGTTCAATACTCCTACGTAAAAATTAATCACATCAAAACGCTTTTTGAGGCGAGAATCCACTTTAAATTTGATAAATGTTCTCGTTCTTTTTTGGGGCAAACGACGGGCTGTCCTCTATTAAAAGAAAATTGCAATTTTCTATTCAATTGAAAATTGAAATATGAATTTTTTTTAGAATTACTTTTAATTAATTATAGGTGACATATATAAATAAAAAAAATATTTGTGTAACAATTTCACATCTAGGGTTTACATATACTCAAAATTATTGTTAAAATTTGAAATAGAGAAGAATACTGATGTATCAATTTGTATTTTTTTCATGTCATTAGGAAAGAAAATCCAATTTGAAAATTCAAATGGTTCATGAATTCGTAGTAAAGTGAGTCAATAGTTAATCGTTCCAATTTTTTCATAAATTTTGACTTTTGCGAATGAAAACCCACATTTGATTTTTTCAATAAATAGAAAGTGAGAGAAATCAGCTATTTTGAGATATTCAATTTTAGGATATTAAACAGGGGTGGATCAAATCTAATCAAACAGTCCTACATTTTGTCTCTCGTGGGACCGAGGAGAAAAAGGGGCTCTGCGAGAAAAGGAGTGTGCCATGAGAGAAGAAAGAAGGTCCACCTACTTAAAAATATACAACATGGATTTTGAAAATGTAATGTCGTTGAACTCTCATGTCGATCCGAATGAATCGTCCCTTTCTACAAAGGTCAATTTTCACCTTCTAGGTTAGAAGATAGCAAGTTACAAATTTTGTCTCGGTAGGACATGTATTTCTATTATCGTGAAATTTATGAATGAAGTAGTTAGGGGTTACCATTATCCATTTTGTAGTGACTTTCTTTTTTTTTTTAAAACAACTTTTTGATAGAAATAACTGAGATGATGCTGGAAGGAAGAACCTGTCGATCACCAAAGAAGCGAAATGGTTCCTGTCTAGGAACTCTACATATTACTTCTTTTCTATTGCGATCAATCAAGCCATGATGATGACTAAGCCAATCCATCCCGAGTCATCAACAATCGCAAAAGGTATCAAGTCGACAAAAATACACACGATCTCCAAGACTTACAACCTCGATACACATCTTTAATAACAAATTTAGTACACTGTAAGGCTAGATATGGGTAATATAGCATAGGATGCAAATGATGAAGATATAAAAGAATGTGATTCTCTAGAATCGAATAATAGCTTAGTATTTCTATAAAAAAAGAAAGAGCAATACTCGTGATAACACCTTGACATGTCTGTGCTTGTTGATGAATCACTGCATAAACCCGACCTCAACCTCTTGCCATTCAATAGGATCTGCTCTCTACTCCCTAATATAATTTGTGTCAACTAGTCTAGCTTCTCGACTCGATGACCTCTGCCTCAACCTGGTTTGAAATCTCACTCGTCCCCATACAGCGGTATGGATTCGAATACTTGATATATTTTGTCCCTTCATGCAACAATTTCCTATATGACTCTAAATGTATGTCCTACCTAACTGGCATATATAGCACAAAAATACCACAATTACAACAATTAGCTAACTATATGTCCGAGTCTCCCAAACTTAAAATATAATCCACTAGCTCGAAGTGCTCCACTACTACTGCTAGTTCTCTGTTTTACCTAGTTGTCTATGAGGAAATGCGGCTCTACTCTAAGTAATAAATCATTGATGTCCACTTTGTCTATTTGATAAGAACGATCTTTGATCGGAAAAACCCTCTTGATGGACTACCACCTCTCCGATTTGAACCGCCAAACTGATCGCTTTATTTCTGCCCAATTCTCGCTCCTAAAATCACTCATAATCCTCTTAGAATGTAACTCGTACTCTCTTCTCTCAAATATGTTAGTCTCCACCTTAAGTGATTTACTTGCCAAGTGTAAGAAACTATTATAAGAAATATCTATTATCCTCAATAGGGAGTACATACGGTGAGGTTGCCAATGCAAAGAACCCTATCGTGTACATTTTCGCGAGTGCATCCCCTAGCACGACCTCTCCGTCCTCCCTCACCACGTGACATCCTCAAAGCAGCTTACAAAAGCCGAGACTCACTATTAAACTTGCATGATGCATGTAACTAAAGAGTCTACAGAATCTATAACCTAAGCTCCCGATACCAAAATTAGTAACGACCCACTCCCAGGTGGCCCCTACCTAGAGTGAATCATCACTTTCCTGCTCCGAGAAGTGCACTGCAACCGTAGTACCACTATATGATACGAGTGTAAATTCTAATAGTGTCCCAAGCAAATAACAACAAAAATAATATAAGCACGACAGACTAGATTTCTATAGTAAAAAGTACATAAAATAAATTATACAAAACATAATTGTTTTCGAAATATTGAGATCTCTCCATACACATACTAATTAAATCAATAACCCCTTGAAATGTTACAATGCATTGACAAACCAAAATAATTACAAATGATAAAGACCTCTACATTATTAAATTAGCTGTGAGATTCAATCGTCACGTGCGACGTAAAAGAGAACTATACTCTCAATTCCACTATGAAACTCTCGAAATATAATGAGAGAATAATGAGCTTTATAAAGCCGATGAAATTTCTAGGTACTTATGCAGGTTTGAAAGCAAATATCATTTGTAGTGAATTTATAACACTTTTTAAAAATAGATATAAGTTATCCTTGACTTGATTTTTTATGAGAATAACTTCATTTAGTACAACATAATAGTCTAATTTGAAAATCAGATAAAAATAAAATATATTTATATATATGTACATTCAAGTAATAATCACCATTTTTGAAAATAATGTCTCAAATCAACAACCACAATTCACACGACTCTTTCCCGAGTCCATATACGCACTATAAAACTTCCGCCGCTTTCTTCCAATGGCCATCTCACACGCGGCACAAAGGAACTCTCCACACAACACCTCCCAATGGCCTTCTCACACACGGCGCAAGAGTGACTCTCCACACTAACATCTCCCAATGGCCTTCTCACATACGGCACAGAAGTGACTCTCCACACAAATCAATAATCTCACCCTGCAGAGAGTCAATTCATATCCCGACGGCGGAGTTTACACATAATTACATTTACAACTCATCAACAACGAAGCAATTCTCACGGTTTAGTATATTATATAAATACACAAACCGAGCCACGACAAAACAACAATATATATTACTACTATATATTTTTACAAAAGCGAAAGCCACGGCAAAATAATAATTTCAAATTAACAACACATTGATTCACAAAAAGTCGAGCCACGGCAAAATAACAATTTCAAATTAACAACACATTGATTCACAAAAGCAGAGCCACGGCAAAATGACAATTGAAGCTTAACAATACATTTATTCATAAAAGCTGAGCCACTGCAAAAACAACAAATCAAGGATAGCAACACATTTATTTACAAAGTCGAGCCACGGCAAAAATAAATATTTTACTTAGTGTAAATTAACTAAATAAAAATATATAAAAAAATTATATAACTTAAAAGCTGTTAAGAGTTTGTGATCCTCAACCTCCACAAGTAAGATAGAAATCTCACCTCAAGTGAAAAGCATAAATCTACGTTACTCCACCCTTGGTTCTACCTCGACAATCTCGGGACCTAATATATAATTACGTAGCAATAAACGAATTTAATATCACTCTAAAATGCTCAAATATTGACACACATATATATATCCATGAATGAATGCATGATTAATATTAATTAGAACTAAAAATTATTAAATTTCATAAAATTATTTTAAAATAAAAACTACCTGCTTTTCTTGGGAATAAAAATATTAAAATATTAATTATAATAAAATCCACCATTCTCCACAAAAATCTCAATTATTTCATTTTATTCCTAATATACCAATTTATGGAAATTAAAATAATTGATTTTTAATAAAATCCATAATTCAGAAAAAAATATTATGTTTTATTCTTTTTTATATATGTTTATACTCCTTTTGCATTATAACAATCTAATAAACATTTAAATACTCAATAATTAATCAAAACAAAAATTTACAAAAATAAAGAAATCTGTCCAGATTTTTCAACAATTCAGAAAAATATCAAACATACTTAAAAATTAACAAAAGTTTTTCTGTAGGTAGAATATGACAACAAGAACCTTCGTTCAAAAATTGAACCAAATCGGAGCATCCAACAATTTATTAAAATTCATACAAAATTACTGCTACAGTAATTCCCGAAAATAATTAAATTTAACCATAATGAGAAATAATGGAAGATTTTACCTTGATTTGGAGACTTTTGATGTAGTTCTAAACATGAGTTTGAAGGATTTAATTTTTGTGTGAAGATTTGGTGAAGAATTGAAGAGAGAAGAGAGAAGAGAAGAGAGAAAAGAGAAGGAAATGGGAAAATGGGGAAAATTGGGGAAGGGGATCAGCCGTATGGCTGATCTCTTTTTTTTTTTTTTTTTTTTTACAAATAATTTGCAAAACCATCCTTCAATGTTTTTATAATTATAGATTTACCTTAAAACTTATAATGTATATTTTTCTCTTCATTTTTTTTTAAATGGGTAAAATAAAATTTTTAGCAATTTATAGATATCATAAAACCACTTGAAAATTTATTTAGTAAAAGTAAAATTTGTGGTTTTACATAGTATTATATTAATAATAATATATTATATATTATTATATAATATATTATAATATAAATATATTTATTATTACATCTAATTTATAAATTAATATATATATTTTTAATTTTTGTTCCTATCCGTCGCTAAGTAGCGACGGATTAGCAACGGAAAAAATTTAAATATTTAAAATAATTTTTTTTAATTCTTAATTTTTTCCGTTCCAAATCCGTCGCTACTTAGCGACGGAAGTAGCGACGGAATAGTATTTTTAAATATTTAAAATAATTTTTTTAATTTATAATTTACTCCGTTGCAAATCCGTCGCCGATTAGCGATGGATTAGCGATGGAATAGTATTTTTAAATATTTAAAATACAACTTTAAAAAATAAAAATAAAAATAAAAAATAGCAACGACCTTCTTAGTAAAAATAGAAAAAGTCTTCCTAAATACTAATTTAATCTGACTTCACTTATTTTAAATCTTAATTTATTAAACACTATTTTTTGAATTGATATTTACTTATAGTCTAAAGTATCTTAATATATATTAATTATCATTTCTTCTGTTGATGATTATCTGTGTCTATTTCTGCACATATATGCTACACATGTATGTTATATTGTATTTATGTTATATTTATAAATATTATCTTATATGTATGTGTTATTAATATACTATATATACTACTAGAAATGCATTGTTTATTACATGTGTATTACATAGGAATAAAATTACTTAGTAATTGATATATATTATTTAATATAATTTATTTTACTTCTATTCATATTCTTCATGCTAAATAGAAAGTTAATATTAATTAAATAAATAAAAATAAAAAATATCTTAATTTAGAAAAAACTATTCCGTAGCAAATCCGTCGCTAATTAGCGACGGATTTGCGACAGAAATAATTGAGAATAAAAAAAATTATTCTTAATATTAAAAGTATTTTTTCATCGCTAATCTGTCGCTAATTAGCAACGGATTAGCTACGAAAAAAATATTAAATTATTCTTAATATTTAAATTATTTTTTCGTAACTAATTAGCAACGGATTAGCTACGGAAAAATTCTTACATTATTCTTAATATTAAATTATTTTTCTGTCGCTAATTAGCAACGGATTTGCTACAAAAAATTATTAAATTATTCTTAATATTTAAATTATTTTTTCGTCGCTAATCCTTCTCTAATTAGCAACTGATTTGCTACGGAAAAATTCTTAAATTATTATTAATATTTAAATTATTTTTTCATCGCTAATTAGCAACGGATTAGCTACGGAAAATTTGTTAAATTATTCTTAATATTTAATTATTTTTCTGTCACTAATCCGTCGCTAATTAGTAACAGATTTGCTACGAAAAATTCTTAAATTATTCTTAATATTTAATTATTTTTTCGTCACTAATTAGCAACGAATTTGCTACGGAAAATTATTAAATTATTCTTAATATTTAAATTATTTTTTCATCGCTAATCCTTTGCTAATTAGCAACTGATTTGCTACGGAAAAATTCTTAAATTATTATTAATATTTAAATTATTTTTCCTTCGCTAATCCGTTGCTAATTAGCAATGGATTAGCGACGGAACTAATTCATAATTAAAAAAATTAATTTTTATATATACATTATTTTTCCATCGCTAATCCGTCACTAATTAGCAACGGACTTGTCCATCACTAATATCCATCGCTAATTAGCAACGGACGTTCGCCTTCGCTAATAGCGTATTTTTTTGTAGTGTATGATCTACATGTGACGTTCCATGATTTGCTTGCCAACACATAAAAGGTAAAACCTATTGCATTACAGACCTAGTATCCTGTGAAAACTGCTCTTGCACAAAAAGCCTCTGATCATAGTTTTCTTCATCTCTAGCATATGTTGATCTAAGTACCTATTGCATTTGGCGCCATTCTAGTCAGCGTCTCTTGGATTCGTTAGCTATGGTCAACAAATGCATTACTAGAACATGTATTATGACCCATCAAATTTAAAATTGTTTGACCAACTATTCCAATATCTGGAATCTGTCCCTTCTTAATTCTTCCAACAAACTCTATCAAAATGTATTCATAATCAATCTCTATGGGGTTCAAAGCAGAACCCTGAGAATTCGATGACAAAGAAACCAAAGAGGTTCACATCTGAGCCTCTTCAACCAACATTTGAGCTCGCTCCTATCCAAAAATTTCAATTAGTAATATAGCCTATAATGAAATTAAATATTGTACAAAAAATTAGTCATGTAAAAATATATATATATAAATTTAACAGATACATATTGTTCTGATGATAAAGGATATGAAGTGAATCTATGCATTAACTTGATGAGAGTATAGGTTCTTATAAGCAGCGAGTGGATTTGGTAAAACTCCACCTTTCTTCTCGGCCTATATTAAGCAATAAGAATTTCAAGAGAAAGTGGATCGAAAGCTTTTAGTTGGGCAGATAACTTAGGAAATTTTTTTTCTGGAAATAAAGTCTTCTAAAATTTTAAATTTTTGGAACTATTTATTTATAATTAAACAAGTTAGTAATACTTATTTAAATTTAAGTTAGGAATTCTGTCCAAATTAACTTTTTTGGCAAAAGTTAGTTTTCAAGATTTTATATGAATATGTGCATGAAATAAATAAGGAATATTAAGGAACTAAATTTATTTTTTTCAAACATAACGCCAAACAATGAATATATATGAAATAGACAATGGGGATGAAGGAAATAAATTTACTTCACACAAACCTAATGTCTAACATCAAAGATTGAAAAAAATTAATTCATAAGTTCAAGGAGAATTTTGAATAGGAGAGTGAAAAATAAAGTAATAAATTAAAAGGTGTTATGAAATATTATGAATGTTCATTATTCTAAGAGATAATTTATGTTTGAGGTTATGGAATATGAAAGATTAAGGGTTATAATCAAAGTTGTAACATCCATCTTTTATATATCACTATCCCTATTATCTCAATCATCTTAGAAAACATGGAGATCATGAGAAATATGTTATGCAAGTTATAGAGGAGCCTACTAATGACATATGATAGGAAAGGTTATCTCCAACTCTATAAAATATGGAGTAGTTTAGAAGAAGATGGATGCTGAAAAACTTTTAATAAAATTTTTGTTTCTACATTTCTTGTGTTATATCTTTTTCTATTTGCTATAGTTCATAGTTTTATTTGTTCTAATTTTATAGTTAGTTTTTTTGTCTATGCTACCAATTTTACAATACGTTATCAGCACGAGACTCCATCACTAGATTTTTTAGGTTTATATAAAGGCAAGAAGCACGAAACTCTGCCACTGAATTTTTTAGCATTATAATTAAGCAAAAAAGGTTCTTCTCTTACTTAGCTTTGAATTTTCACAGTAACCTCAAAATTTGGATTGACTTTTTGAAAAGAAGACATTTTTTTATATGCATGATGCAAACATCCATCCGGCTATAGTGGTTTCTGAAGATACTATTTAAGAAATACAAAGTTTCAAAGATACTTGATTGCTAGCAAATTTTGAAGGAAATATACAACCACTAGAAGATGGTTGTTGTATAAAAGCTAGTTATGATTTGTTATAAGTGTGGCTATAAGATTTTATATTTATCAGTATGCAAAATTTTATCACATTTAGAATTTCTCCTCAATCAAAGTTGTAATGAGAAATATACTGGTAATATGTTATAGAAAATATTTTTCCTTTCTTATACCTCGACCATGCTCCTGTAGAAACAATATCGAGAAAAAAATTTCAAAAGTATTTTCAAATTTATATATTTCGAAACTAAATGAGTCATTAATAAAACATTTTGATGCCCAACCAGTTAATTTTATGTCATTCCCTGAAGCAAATGTCATTAGAATACATAATCTGTTTATGAAAGAGATTTTGTTTGCGGACATAATTATAGTAGAAATGCACTTTGTTATTATGTTGTAAGAAGGACTCATTAAATAATGAGAAAATAATGAGAAGGGAAAATAAAAAGTAATAATTTCAACATGTTATATATGTGATATAAGAGGATTTTTCTAATGTACCTGTAGTGTGTAAAAAATGTTGTGAATCTCCATTAAGAATCGACTTAAAAGGAAATCAAAATATTAATTCACTTCTCTAAATTATACTACTCATAGTAATGATGCTTGTATCAATGATGTTGATATGACACATGTGTATAGTCAATTCTTTTGAATATCTAGAGCGGGTTTTTTAGCATTGCGAATATCGATAAAATTTTTTCAAACTATTGAATTTTTTTCAAATTTCTATCATTTTGTGATTATCATTATAAAGTTTTCATGTTATATATTTATATTCTAATACTTCTAAATTATTTTGTTTGTTCTAGTACAATAATGGTGAAGATACAATTTGTCTAAACAATATTGGTAGTTCATTTGGACAAATTTGAATTATCTGTCAAGAGTATAATGGTAGTACGAAGTTCTTAAAGAACTAATCAATCAAAAACTCTATAAAATTTAATTGATTAAAAGTTCTAAAAGAACAACCAAATCTTCACCGTAATTGTCAACTTTTGTAATGTATAATTTTCCACATAGTCTTGTAAATTTTTTTTTTTTTAGTGATATTCTCATTATATCGAGATATTGGATGAATAGATTTTTGAGACTTATGGATTACTATTATTACTTAGAATAAATGTCAATTCTAATTACTTCCATTACTCTCTTCTAGTTTATATTGTATAGAATTTATTTAATTGAGATGCAATATCAAGTAACTTGATGTTTACTAATTTAAACAATTTATAGTTGGCATGATTGGTTGGACCATCCCGAATCCTTAAGAATATGAAGAATAATTAGGAATTTGTAAAAATATTATGAAACTAAAAGTTTCATAATATGACAAATTTCTATGTGCTATTTTTTTTGCATTATTTGAATGTTACTAGTATTACTTGGGGTTGAATGTGTTATTTTATGATGAATATGGAGAAATTATTAGTTGATATATCAACAGAATAGTCATATATATATATCGTTGATTTTTACAACCTGTAGTTTGAAATCATTGATAATGAGCTCATATTTTACATTCTCCCAATAGCACAATTTGTCCAAATAATACTGGTTGTATTGGGATAAATGTTGAACATTCTGTAGAATGTTCATGATTGCGATGTATTAGCACTTATTTCGTATTTTGCCAATGCATTAAGTTCTCCTCGTAGTAATTGGTTTGTGGTCAGAAACTAAATATTTTCCATCTAAAATTTAGAAATATGCTATGTATATTACTCCATCACATGGTAATAAAATGGATCATCAAAGTGATTATCTAATATGTTCAGATTGAAAGCGTGATCCAGTGTGTCCATGTATGAGTAAATATATATGTAGCTATATTTCCTATATGTTTTTCTCTGTCAGAAGATATCTTTAGTGCATATTTGTTTGACTGAAATGGTGTTCTCCATATTAAGGGGAGAATATCATCAATCGAAAAAAGGATATCATTTTTTACTTTCATTATCTTCATTTATGCATAAGCATTAATGACATAGAAGTTTAAAATATTGTTTATTTGCATATAATTACAAATCAATTATTTGACTGATTTTTGCAGAGTTAGTCAATATGATATTCTAGCTATAGATATTCCTATTTAGATAGATATCCCAGTAGGACAAATGTATGAATTCTATAGCCATATAATTTTGATGCACGCTTAATAAAATCCTCAAAAGATTAGAGGATTTGATTATCAAGATATTCTTCCTAATGAATTTAGAAAAGTAAGTATTGTGATAAAAGTTTCGAAAAACCAACATTTTGTTTTGATTGAACATCCTGAAGATGTTTCATACGGACGTAGCACATCAATGGTCATTTGGTTATTATACGTAATAAGATCCTTTATATCTATCAAAGTATATTGAAGAACTCTTTGATCCTGAAGTAACATAACTCTGTAATTTAGTACATGAATACACTTGTCAACGTGCAAGTAGATATTTACTCTAATTCTCTACCCAATGAATTTTAAAATGACACTAAGCTTGCCCTTTGATATCTCCTTGAGATGGTTTATCTCGAAAATTGAGAAAATCCAACTCATATTGAGTTGGATATATAAGATATAAGTTATGTATATGATCTACAAAAACCATGTCATGTATAGACGTGTTGATTGTAACAGCACCTCTTCAACTTATGCTGAAGAAATAGAGATTCATGATGTTGGTTGATAATATGTGTGATCATATTAATGTATTATTATATTCGATATAAATATATATGCTCTAAGAAAGAATTCTAACTTTATTGTTGGATGATGTAATAAAGTTTGGGATATATTAAAGAAGATACGATAAAGTATATTTTCGTAAGATTCTTTTACTCATGAACTCTAGAAGAGATCTGATATTGATGTGTAACAAATTCAATCATTTGATGATTTGACAAATCTATTTACTAAGACCTTATCGATTGCAACATTTGATTGAAAGCATTGATTAAGAAATCGCAAAAGATTATCTCATCAGGGGGAGTAATAATGACACAAAGAATAGTGTACTCTTTTTCCTTCACTAGAGTTTCTTTTCCACTGAGTTTCTATCTAGTAAGGTTTTAATGAGCATATTCTTTATGCAATGGATATCAAAGGGAGAGAGTTATGAAATATTGCAAATGTCAATTTCCAAGAGATAATTTATGTTTGACATTATGGAATATGAAAGGTTATAGATTACAATCAAAGTTGTAACATCCATCTCTTATAGACCACAATCTTCTTACTCCATTATCTTAGAGAATATGGAGATCATGGAAAATATGTTATGTACGAGGAGCCTACTAATAGCCTATGACTGGAAGGGACACCTCCAACTTTATAAATACGGTCATATAGAATAGCTTGGAAGAAGATAGATGGTGAAAAACTCTTAATAAAATTTTAGTTTTTACATGTATTGTGTTTTTTCTTTTTCTATTTGCTATAGTTTAAAGTCTTCATTGTTGTCATTTTATAGTTAGTTTTTATATCTATGCGACTGAATTTTACAACAAAAGGATAGTGTGTTATAATAGGCAATTTAAGTTGTTGCAATCAAAAGCGTCTTTACTTTTTATCCAAGTCCCTTTATTGTTGCATCATTTATTAACTTCATCTACTTTCCCTCTATTTTTACTCCTTCTTCCAACCTTAATCAAATAAGCCAGCTTTTCAAGGATTAAGGATTAAGTATTTTCTGTTGCTTTCATCATTGATTTTAAGTCAAAGAATAGCTATAGAAGTTATCATGAAGAAGCAGCCCGTGAAATATATGTATATTTTTAGTGCAAGAGTAACTAAACTATTGGTGGAGATTACACAACCAATCAATATGAAAAAGAGTTTCTTAATTAGAACATTTATATAGGCACTAAATATCTATATAAAAGGTAGAAAATGTCCCTATAAAAGGAGAATAATAAAACCCTACACGAGCAAGAATTGAACCCTCAATCTCATAGTTTAAAAGCTCAATTCTTGTTATTAGGACAAGACCTCATGGGCAATCCCTGAAATGTATTTGATGACTCCTTTTGGAAAATTATCAGTATAAAAAAACTGAAAAATACATATATTCTTTTAGAATTACTTTACCATTTAAAGCACTTTTTTTAAAATTAAAAGAAAGCTTGCATTATACCGAGAAATCTACAGCAGCAGCTGCGAGTACATCAATTGGGGCATCCCCCAACACCAGCGCAGCAGCCCATGGTAGTAAAATAACACTCTAACCATCCTTGCATGCCTGGAATTCCTGTAAAAGGTTTAGTGCCTGATCATCCACAACAGCTGGCGTTGGAAACTTTCCAGTAAAAACAGCAGAATTTCTAGCACCCGAAATTCCCCTAATTTAGTTCCTTCATGATGATATTGAGAATATGTATTTAACTTTTTGCATTCACTTTGATAATATTAGGCTTCGGCGTATCTTTTATTGTTGCACTTGTTATGACATATATGTCAAGAATATCACTAAATACTTTTTAAAATCTAAGAAATTTTTTTAATTGCCTCAAAAAGTGCAGAAAAAAAGAAAAGGAAATATGACAAAGTACCAAAATATGAGACAAGGATAATCACTATTTTATACTCCCAATGTTTCAAAGTATAAAGCTTTTTGGCATTTCATTTCCTTTTCAAAATATTTAGTCTTTCATCAATTTTAAGGATTATTTTTCTAAAATTACTCTCACTCATAAATATAATTCTCTCATTCTCTATTATGTTAATAGAATTAGTTGAGAATATAATAAAAAATATCCATAATTTTTTTCTTTCTTAGTTTATACAAAGGTATCAAAAAAGTCTTATACCTTGACACAGATGAAGGGAATACAAATAAATTTGTCATTGTGATGTGTCAACAAATATATAAAAAATTTTATAAGTACTACCCACATACTATAAAATGAGAGTTGAATTTAACCGCATTAAGATATATATGTTTAAGAAAAGAATTGATAAATACAAGACTATTTTATTGATATAAAATAATTTTTAACAATTTAAAGATTTTTTAATTTTTTATTAAAAAATATTTCAGCAATAATGGGGGACGCCAAGCTCGGCACCTTGGCTGGACGCCCAAATAGCCCAATTGGGGGTTCAGCCACAAAAGGGAACCCAAATTAGGCCAGAAAAAATCAGATTCTGCACATCCTACAAAATGGGATGTGCAGGATCAAATCAAATCTGAGCTATTTGATCAGATTTGAAATCTAATTCAACAGCTCAAATTTTGCTACTCTCTAAAAGTACTTTTTAAAAAAGATTTTAAAATATTCATAATTATTGGATCAGATCTCAAATCTAACGGCTTAGATTTAATCCTACACGTCTCTTGCAAGAAGGACATGCAAAACAGGATCCGAATTAAAATTGGGTAGCATCCCCTACTTGGGATGGCGAAATTGAGTGACGTCCCTATTGTGTGGCGCCTGGGCACTGTCTCCTTTTTAGCTTATTATTGGTTTCTTTTTTTCATTTTATTTGTTTAATAGCAATAATAGTTTTTTTAATAAATATTATCTTATTATGAAATATTATGAATGTATATTATACCAAGAGATAATTCTTTGACGTTATGTAATATGAATGGTCTGGGGTTACAACTAAAGTTGTAACATTCATCTTTTATAAATCACTAATTTCATTACCTCCATTATCTTTGAGATTATGAAAGATCATAGGAAGTAAGTTATGAAGAAAGTTACTAATGACCTATGATTGGAAAGGTCACTCCCAACTCTACAAATAGGAGTTTGTAAGAGTGTGGATATGTGTGAAAAACTCTTAATAAAATTCTATCTTATATATTTCTTTAGTTCTATTTTCACTCTTTGTTATAGTTTAAAGTCTTCATTCTTATTTTATAGTTAGTTTTGTATCCATTGTGATCAAAATTTTACAATATGTTATCTGCACGATCGTTTGAAGCATAATTCTTTGAAGTTTCTTTGAGGCACGATTTTCTGAAGAACTAGTCTTTGAAGGTTCAGGTAAATACATTCTTTCTTTTCACTGTCATCATGTCAAATCTTTCTAAACTGGAATTCGTGGTACTTGATATCAAGGGAAAGAATTATCTATTGTGGATTCTTGATGCTGAAATCCACCTTGATGTAATGGGTCTTGGAGATATCATTAGAGAAAATAATACTAAATCGAATCAAAATCATGCCAAGGCAATGATTTTTCTTCGTCACCATCTTCATGAAGTATTGAAGACTGAAATCTTACTGTAAAAAGATTCTCTTATTCTTTCGCAAAATTTGAAAGAAAGGTACGACCACCTGAAGATAGTTGTTTTACCAAAAGCTCGTTATGAGCGGCTACACTTGAGGGTACAAGATTTTTAAACTATTGGCGAATATAATTTTACTATGTTTAAGATTACTTCACAATTGAAATTATGTGGAGAAAAAATCACTGAAGAAGATATGTTAGAAAAAATATTTTCTACGTTTCATGTCTCGAATATGCTCCTGCAGCAGCAATATCAAGAAAAAATGTTTGAGAAATATTTTGAGTTGATTTCATTACCTCCATTATCTTAGGGATAATGGGAGGGAAGTTATCTAAGTTATCTAAGTTAAGTAAGTTATGTAAATAATTATATAAAATCTATTATATTAGTAGAATTAGTTAAGTAACCATAATTTTTTTCTTGTTTAATTTATACAAAAGTACCAAAACATTTTATACTCCCTCCATTCCATTTCATCTGACAGTGTTTGACAGGATACAGAATTTTATGTAAAATTTTAAATTATATTATGAAATTAATATAGTATAATAAAAAATTAAAAATACGTGAGTCAACAAGTACTTTATGATTAAATTTAAATATATAAAAGTAATATATAGTTGTGTTAGTAGTTGATTGATAATATAAAAAATATTAAAATATTTCTTTTTATAGAAAGTATTAATTATTTTAAAACGACACAATATAGTAAGAATGTCAAATAAAATAGGACGGAGAAAGTATCTTGAAACAGGTAGAGATAATACATATAAATTTGTCATTGTGATGTGTCAATAAATATATAAAAAAATTTAAAAGTACTACCCACATACTATAAAATAAGAGTTGAATTTACCCATATTAAGATATATATGTTTAACAAAAGAATTGATAAAACAAAATAATTTTACTGCCGTAAAATAATTTTTAACAATTTAAACACTTTATAATTTTTTATTAAAAAAGTAATAATGGGGGGCGCCAAGCTAGGCGGCCCGGCTGGACGACCGAGTAGCCAATTGGACGTTCACCCACCAGGGAGGAACCCAAATTGGGCGGCGAAATTGGGCGCCGGCCCTACTGCTTGGCCGGCGCCTGGGCACCACCCCCTTTCTGGCTTTTTATTGCTTTCTTTTTTTTTTGTTTTATTTGTTTAACAAAAATAATGATTTATTTTTTAATAAATATTATCTTATTAAAATTTTTGTTTCTTAATTTTTAGTTATTATTTTTAATTTGTTAGTATTCCAAATTTCAATCTAATTATAATTATTCAAAATTAATTAAAATTTTAATTATGATCAATAAAAATTAATTGATAATATCAATAAATTACTAACATTTATTATTAGCTTTTGTAATATTTTTCAAGTAAAAAATTAAGAATTTATTCAAAAATAGTATTAAAAATTTTATTATAATATCTCATCATCAAATATTATGTTATTCTAATGAATACAAGAATAGTAAAACTAATAAATAATAATTTTTTAAATAAAATGATAATAATATTAAAATATAAAGACTATCTTTAATAAAACTCTTAACATAATAACAAAATAATTTAATAACCACAGAATTTGATTAAAAATTAAAATAAATAACTCTTAAATAAATAAAAATAAAAATAAATAAAAAATAAAATTAATGAATGAAATGAATTAAGTAAAACAAATAAGTAAATAGATAAATAATAAAATCTAAATAAATAACAAATATCAAGTAAAATAAATAAAATTTGATAATATAATATGTAAATTAAAACAAATAAAAATAAAAAGATCAGGCGTACAATATATGTCAATTAAAAAGTACAAAAAATATTAAGTAAAAGAAATAAAATTTATAATCTAATTTTTAATTTAAAATAAATAAATAGAAAAATTAAAGAAAAAGAAAAAGGAAGCTCAGAAACCTCTGAAGGGTGGCCGATTTTAAATTACAAATTATATTATAAAATTTGATAAAGAAGATATGATTAGATTTTGATCTGACCAGCCGCCAAAGGATAAGAGCATGCGTAATTGACCAAAGAACAAATGGCATTTCAATTCTTTTCATCCATTTTGACTGATACAATTTGTGGGACCTTAATGCAGAAAATCGGATAGTTTGAGAAAAATTACTAGAGTCGGGAATTAACCAGCAGTAGACGTTTGGAATCCTCCCTGCCACTGTATGTCCCATTCCTAAATTGCTTTCCTCTGTCTTCCTTTCTCTACTGATTTTTTAAAGATTTTATATTTTTTTTATAAGGAATAACTGTCACCTAACTATTTAATAATGTTATAAATTTGTTAACACATAATAATCATCGGTACGACAAAATCGTAATACTAATGTAAAAACTTAATAAAAAAATTACAATATAGAGAATAGAAAAAACTATAGAAAAAATAGAAAAAAAAAACACAAAAGCATTATTAATTCTCTGAGAGTAAATCAATCAATGAATAAGTGTATTCAATACATCAGTCTAAAGCACTATTTATAGGATTCAAGGGTACATATCAATAAGAAGAGGTAGAGAGTAATCAGAAGACAAATCCTATCACTAATTAAATATTTGATAGAACAATACCATCTATTTTCTGGATAGTTAGAGTATCTCTATAAATCTGATATTGGATTACCTCTTTGATATCAGATAATGGACATCACAATATTAATTGCATAATGATGTCTATTGCATAAAAGTATGCCTCGTTCAAACTTTACTAGATAAAAAATTCAGTGAGAAACACTCTAGTGAAGGAAAAAGAGTACATTACTCTTTATACCATATTTACTCTCCCTGATGAGATAATCTTTTGAGATTTTTTAACCAATGCTTTCCAATCAAATTTTGTTATTGGTAAGGCCTTAGTGAATAGATTTGTCAAATGGTCAAATGATTAAATTTATTGCACAGTGTTGTGTTTTGTTGTCTATGCCTTTATACTCAATTTTATCACAATCTTTAACAATTTGCACACAAACACAAGGCAAGTGCATCTATCGTTTAGATTAGTATAATGGCAAGCAAGTTAAATATCGTATCCACGGGGATGGTCAATTACCATTACTCACTTGTAATTCTATTGTTTAGCCTATCAAATTTTCTTGTGAAAATGATGGAAATAGTTGCTTGGAAACAAAATCTAATTTGACTAATTAAACTAACTTAACTAATTTTTGTTTGCAAGAGAGAATCCAATAGAGAAAACAATACTTGGATGGTTAATCCCCCTAGAATTACCTATGTGATAGAAATGTCCCTTGGTTGATGAATTTCACTTCTTATGTTTAATAAAATTCCAATGATAGAACTCACTCTATCTCTAGATGAAAGTTCTCTACCCTTAGATTAATTAGTTGAAATCTCTTTCTAACTAATTTAACCTAAGAATGCATTTGGATTGGTGAATTTCTAATTAGATTTCTCTAATTGCCAAGAAGGTGTTCATTTCTTGTGTTTGGTGAAATTCCTATTTTAGGCCTCTCTCTATCTCTAGATGAAAGTCCTCTACCCTTGGATTAATTAGTTGAAATCTCTTTCTAACCAATTCAACCCAAGAATGCATTAAGGTTTTTGAATTTCCAATTAGATTTCTCTAATTACCAAGAAAATGTTTAGGTTTCTATCTCTAGTCACCTAAATCATCCCCATTGTTTGTGTATGGTCTATTTCACCCTTCCTTTCTCAATTCCAAGTGAAAATTTCCAGATTTTGAATCAATTATCAATCACCCTTCCTTTCTCAATTCCAAGTGACAAAATTCCAGATTTTTTGAATCAATTTCAATCACCCTTCCTTTCTCAATTCCAAGTGACAAAATTTCATCAACTATCCACCCAATCAATTCAAACATTCAAACCCACAAACAATCCACAAGAAATTCGAATTCAATCAACCAAGGGAAACAATTCATTCACATAAATAAAATCTAGGGTTCATACCCATTCAAGCATTCAAAAGTTTAGTTCATCAACATATTACAATTCATAGAACAATAACCAACAAAGAAAGAGAAAGAATTGCTCATTTTCATGGTAGGAATCCTCTCTTCTTCAAGGTTGAAATTCTTCACTGTAGCATGGACGAAATTGCAGCTTTTTCCATGAATCTTCAAGGTGGATGTTCTCCTTCTTCAAAGATTCAATCTTCTCTCTTGATTTCTCTTGCAAAGATGAAGATTTGGGATGGGATTTGAGTGAGTTTTTGTTGTTTTTGGAGCCTCCCAGCCTTCTCTCTTGGTTCTGCCCTAAAGGGGTATGAAAATCTCCCCCGAAAGAGAGAGAAATGCAGCTTAAAAACAGCTTCAGATCGACACAAACGGCGCCGCTTATATCACACCAAACGGCTCCGCTTGCCCCCAGTTTTGGTGCAAGTTTCTGCTGCCCGACTGTGACACAGTTTTGACTTCTAGGTGAATTCAGATCACCAAATCGGCTGATATAGGTCTTGATGTCTTCATAAAAGTTGTAGATCAAGATCTTAGATTTCCACAGAGATTTGAATCACATCAATTGGGCATCTAGAACTCAAGTTATGAGCATTATACCAGACTGTGTCAAGAATAGGTGACTTTGCAGCATACATAGGGTAGGCAAATGAACTCCGATTGACACAAATTTTATCATTCTGAAAACTTTCGAATGTCCTGTATAATTGTCTAGAACACCACCTTTGCATTTGAAATCTTCATAGAGGTCAAAATCTGACTTGAAATATATCTACCAGTCTGTTTTTCCTCTGCATTTCTCTATCCTTCTTCATTATGTAAATTTCCCTTATTTGCTTCATTTAATTCCAAATCTTCAATAATATCACCTAAAGCAAATAAGAGATAAAGGGAGTATAAATGGTGATTAAAACACCAAAATTTAACATAACATTAAGCTCAAAATGATAATTATATATAGCACAAATATGGAATATCACACAGCAATATCACACCTCTTTTGGAGCTCGTGAAACTTCAAGACCAAATAGTTCTTCATTATTTTTTATAGATATAAAATTTCATCATAATAATCCAATGATCATTGATGTGCTATATCCATGTGAAACATTTTCAGGATGTTCAATCAAAACAAAATGTTGACTTTTCAAAACATTGATCACAACACTTGTTCCTCTAAATTCTTCAGGAAAAATATTTTGATCATCAAATCCTTTTCTCTTTTGAGGATTTTATTTTTAAAATCAAGAGATCAATCACGCTTCAGGTGTGTATCAAAATCATATGACTATAGAATCATATACTTGTCCTGCTGGGACATCTATCCAAATAAGAATATCTATAAGTAAAATGTTATATTAACTAACTCTACAGGAGTCAAACAAACAATCAATATGCAATTTTATGTAAATAAATAATATTTTAAACTTGCAGTTCATTAATACTTGTACATAGATCAAGATAATAAAAGTCATATATGATATCCTCTTTTAATTGATCATTTTCTCCCCCCTAATGTAGAGAACACTATGCCAATCAATAGATTGTAAAATAGGGATATCTTCTGGTAAAGAAATACATATAACAAGTACAACTACATATAGAATTTCTTTATATATGGACATACTCGATCATTCTTTTAATAAAAATTCACTAAGACAATCTTGTTATGTTCTACAGAAACAATTATATGCTTCAAGCATATCGAGTCCATCAGGGACTTCAAATATAATTACTATTATCAAATGATAACAAAGATAAACACATAATAAGTGTTATCATGCACTATTATATCCAACATTAGAAATATATTTCATCGTAATCAGTGTCAGGTCTTACGAAGAATTACACACCATAAGTCATCGCAAAAATTCACTTTTGTAGTTCGCATTTTATAAGCAAATATTAATTGCTATCTCTTTGGGATTACACTTCAAGTATATAATTCCTACTGAGAATAGATGTACATTTCAAGTGTACTTGTGAATAGTTTAAACTTTTCATATTTTCATGCGAACTTTATCATTTCGAGTCTGCAGACCTCAATTTGGAAATTTTCATTCTGAATCAATATATTATGCGCATTAATATCGTTGAAATCTCATCATTTTCAAAGTTTTGAGGTACCTGAATTTCTTCTAGAAATAATATATCAATGATGTATGGAGAAAAATTCTGTGGAATTTAAATCTCCTTAACTTAACATATATGACCATTTTAAGTCTTTACTCCAGTGAGGAGTTTGTATCTTTGCAACCGATTTATCTATCATATTTCAATTGTGTCTTAAATTTATTTATAGTTGTAGATTATCCTTCAGGGATATCAAATATAATAGGAGCATTTTTTGCTGAATGCTGGTCAATTAATAAACCTGGCTATATAAATTATCCTTTGAACTTTTGGTTCAAGGTATCTTCTATGATGATCAAAATAGAAGATTAAGATGAGACACATACTAATATATTTATACAGCCTCATACTTTCTCCTCTTTATGTTGGAGCAACATATTTAAAATTAACAAAATACAAATCTCTCTCTTGAGATTCCCTCCCAATATATTTGATAATCTCTTTGAGAACCCATCTCAGTACCTTTGTGGTGAAGCAATATACATATTGCATCTCTAAATTTAGGATGATAAATATTTGGTTTCTAACCACAAACCAACTACTGTGAGAAGAATCAAAATGTACTGGCAAAATACAAAATAAGTGCTAATACTCATGAACATTCTGCAGGATGTTCAATATTTATCTCAATAAAATCAGTATTATTAAGACAAATTATGTCTTTGTGAGAATGTTAAAACATGAGCTCATTATCAATGAATTGTGCAAACTGTAGGTTGCAAAACTAACAATATACATATGACTATTTGTTGATGCATCAACTACTATTTCTCCATATTCTTCCCAAAATAACACATTCAACCCTAATTAATACTACTAACTTTTAAATAAAATAAGTAGCACTTATAAATTTATCATATTATGAAACTTTTGGTTCCGTAATAAATTCATAATCATTCTTTATATTTTAATAATCTGGGATGGTCCAACCAGTCATGCCAACTAATAAATTATTTATTAGTAGATTTCAAATTTACTCAGTATTGTATCTCAATTTCATAATTCTATGAAATATAAACCAAGAGAGATGAATAGTTGTATCTATAATGGACATATATTTTATGTCATAATGATAATGCATATGCCTCAAAAGTTCATTCATTCAATATGTCGATATACTGATAATATAATCAAAGTTCAAAAGTTTTACGAGACTATATGGAGAATGATGCATTATAATAATTGACCATTAGGTGAAGATCTAATAGCTCGTCTAGAGATTTTAATCAATGAACTCTTCTTGAGTTTATTGATCAATTAGTTCTTCACGAAACTTGTACTAATATTTGTACTTTGTACATATATTTTTAAATTTTATCCAAATAAACTACAAATATTGTTTAGACAAATTGTATCTTCATCATTCTTGATCTAAAATAAACTAAAATAATTTATAAATATTAAAATATAACTATATAGTATGAAAACTTTTCAATAATAATCACAAAATGATAAAATAGAAAAGTAGCAATTCAATAATTTAAAATTTTGATTGACATTCAAAATGCTAAAAATTCTTTTAGAAATTCAAAAGACTGGCTATATTCACATGTGTCATATCAATATTATCGACACAATCATCATTACTACCAGTAACATGATTTATAGAAATAGAACAATATCAATAATTAATAGAGATTCATAACATGCTTGACGTACTATAGGCATGTGACAAATTTTCATATTACATCAATAACATGTTAGAATTATTACTTTCCCTTTTCCTTCTCGTTATTTTCTCACTTCTAGTAAGTAACTATTCACTATTAATTTAATGAGTCATTCTTATAGTATAAGAACAAAGTGTATTTCTATTATCTGCGACCAAAATCTCGTATATAAATATATTATAATTTCTAATGTCATTCATTTCAGGGAATAGTATAAAAATATTTGGTCGAGTATCAAAATATTTTATTAATGACTTATTCAGTCTTAGAAAATATAAATTTAAAATATTTCTGAAAAACTTCTTCTCGATATTGCTACTTTAGGAGCATGTTAGAGATATGAGAAAGGAAAAATCTTTTATTCATCACATTACTAGTAATATTTTTCCTTATAATTTTAATTGAGGAGAAATTCTAAATATAATAAAATTTTGCATACTGAGAGACATAAAATCTTGAAGGCATACTTATAACAAATCATCACTAGCATTTTTATAACAATCATCTTTTGGTGATTGTATGTTTCCTTTAGAATTCGCTAGTAATCAAGTAGTTTTGATGCTTTGTATTTTTTTAAATGGTGTCTTTAGGACCCACAATATCCAGATGTATAATTCTAATTACCATGATTATATAGATTATTTTTACCATATTCGCGTCTATGTCCATGGCTTCTAGCATGATTACCTCTTCTAGTGCCTTAACCATTAGTTCTAATTAATTTACTTACAGATTTAAAGTAAATTGTGAGTGCATCCAATCATACTGTGCTTTTAGTAGAATGATCATCTTCTGGTGGTTAAATCTTTCTTTTAGATCCATCCACAAAATAAGTGGATCTCTCAAAGTAAGATATTCCACATTTAAATTCTCATGGAGCAGAAAAATTATACCTTTTATACGATTTTGAGATGATGATGTATTATTTTAAACGATAGTGTCTGCCAGACCCATCGCATCTCGACAAATTTAAGCATCTAGTGTCTATGACATATAGTTCTTTCTATAAATGTCAAGAGAGAAAAAAAACGAGTTTTGAAAATTTTGCCATAGCAATTCAAAGGTAGAAAAAATACCTCTTTTTTCTCTTGATTAAGCTCTTAACTTTGGTGGCAGAGACTCGTGCTGATAACGTGTTATGAATTTATTGGCGCTTAGTAGCCGTCGGCACAACAAAATCGTAATACTAATGTAGAGAACTTAATAAAGAAACTATAATATAGAGAATATGAAAAACTATAGAGAGAAAATAGAGAGAAAGAACACAAGAGTTTTATTGATTCTCTGAGAGTAAATCAATCAATGAATGAGTGTATATAATACATTAGTCTAAAACCCTATTTATAGGGTTCAAGGGTACATATCAATAAGAAGATGTAGAGAGTAATCAGAAAACAAATCATGTTACTAATTCAAGATGTGATAAACTATACCATGTATCTTCTGGATAGTTGGAGAATCTCTATAACTTTGATATTGAATTACCTCTTTGATATCAGATAATGAACATCCACAATATTAATTTCATAACAAATAATAATTTTTATTTCATTTCTTTTTAACTGTTTGACCAGTACAAAATTTTATATAAAAATTTAAATTATATTATAAAACTAATATAATATAATAAAAATAAAAAATATGTGAATTAATAAATATTTTATGTTAAATTTATAAATATATAAATAATATATAATAAAAATTAATGAATGATTGATGCTATATAGTATATTAAAATATTGTTTTATAAAAAATTATGAAAATAAAAAAGTTATAAAAATGAAACGAAAAGAGCAATAAGATAGAATATAATATAAGAATAAGAGCAGAATAGGAAATCCAAACTCCCAATAGATGGTGGTCTTTGAAATTTGAGAGTATGGTTCCTCTTCAGCCTATAAATAGAGCACAATCTACTGCTCTTCTCAACTCATAAGCAGTCGTAAGATTTCATATAAACATTTGATCTCCAACGGCTTCTTCAAAGAACTTGTTTCTTGTTGTTGCTCTTCTCGTTTCTGTTGCTCTTTTCCTTTCCTCTCAAGCTGCTGCTTCAGGTGAGAAGCAGGCCATTTCTTAATTTCCTGCTCTCAATGTTTTTTCCATCTGCATCACGATATTTTACATGCATGATTATGCAGATTGTTAGCATTGCATAACAGCGTGGTAAATTATGTTGCAGCTGTTATACAATGGAAATTCCGTTATATAATGAAAATCCATTACTAGTATGTAGCAGTTGTTATGGATATTTAGTAGTGATAATGCTGACCAAGCTTGTTAGTTATAATTTGAGTTATCTGTCTTCTTATCCCTTTCATTTTAAAGAGGTTACATATCTTACTTTTACTTTTACTCTTTATATATTCTACAGATTTTATATATTTTTAATTAAAAAAAGTTGTCAAGTGGCAACTTTGATAATAGTGAAATAAAGAATGCAAGACAAATTTATACAAAAGATGAAGACTCGTCAATTATCAAGAAATGGGAGCAGTATTCGTTATTTGAATCTTTCTCGTCACCTGCAAACTCAATTATTTTTAAACATGAAGTTTAGGAGAAAAAGCTAATAAATTATTTTAAAGCAAGTTAAATTGAATCTTTCCTTTTTATTGATTAGTTGAATAAAAGCATAAAATTAGAATTTTTACTTCTATTTAGAGGGTAAATTAGTCATTTAAACCTTTTCGATCGAATTATTTGAGCATCGGTTGAAATTTGACTCTTAATTAATAATTTTATAAGATGTGTTACTTAATTGACAGGACCCTTAACTTTAGGGTACTAAAGTGGCATCAATCCAAAAAAATAAAAGGCACAAAAGACTTTGCATACTTTCCAACGATTTGAATTGGTTGGCCGATGAAATTTGACCTTTGATTGATAATGTAAAAAGATGTAGTATTGACAACAATCCCTCTTTAGGGTACTAAAATGAAATTAACTCTAATATAAAAGTAGTTGGCGATCTGCAAAGTTCATTCCCGAGCTACTAAATCAATGGTCTTTTCAAGTACTATTGGGGTAGATTATGGATAATAATACTCCTTTTTCCTTCTAAAAAAATCAATGGTCTAAACATTTAAAAATTATTGCATCCAAATACCCTCACCCCCCCAAATTAACCAAAAATGAAAATCCATTACTTATCTAAAATTAATATATACATATAAAAATGTTAAAAAAGGTCCACTAGCGTAACAAAAAAAATGAAAAATCCGCACACCCTAGAACACACAATTCATTTTTGTTTTTCAAACTTTTTAACCCTATAAAACATTTTTGGCTTTTGCATCATTATCCTTTTCATTCAATAAAATTCATGAGGTCAACTCCTTTATTTAAAAAAAAAACTAAAACATTTAGGTTTAACTTGAATGTGACCATCTCTCTCAAGCATCCCAAACATTTAGGTTTTCCACCCCTGATCCATATCCCAAACATCTTTTTCTAAAAAGAAATTTACTCCCAAAATTAAGGTTTAAGAATAAATAGATCTTCAAGATGAGTATAAAAGTTCAAAGAAAAAATAAATATTTAAATAAACAAAACCATTTTTACTATCATAAAAAGTAAATAGAATCTCCACTGTTTCGTGTTACTTATGAATAACTAATAGCTTCTCATTCATAATAAAAGATTATTACCATTGACATGTAGATAAAATGAGGCCTCTAATTATAGTGGTACTAATAATAAGCATTGACCTATCAAACAAAGCAATAAAATTTGTGATGTATTAGCAGTGGATTACTTATTTTCTTATATATTTACATTTATTGTCCATCGCAAATAAGTTATAAATTCGTTATGGATTAGCGATCGATACTCTAAATTTTTTAAAAAATAAAATTGTCCATTGCAAAGTGGTTCGTAACTTGCAATGGCTTCAGCGACGGATTTTTAGTATTTTTATTTTTTTAAAAAAATTTCATTAATAATCCATCTCTAATGAAAGCGCCACTCTTAAAAATACAAGTGCCGCTCTTAAAATTTTAAAAAATATATTTTAAATAAATATATTCAATTGCCTTGTAAAATTCGAATATGAAAAGCTCTAAAAATAATGAAAGTTCCATTCTTAAAAATATAAATAGATAAACAAAATATATGTAACATACCAAATATCAAATCAACATCATGCATTTTCAAAATGAAATTCTAATATGTCAACTAACTATTGTGGTAGATGCCAAAGTTGGAGCCAGATAAGGTGGCATGGTGGATCCGTGAAGTCTTGGGACGAAGGATGGTGATTTGGCGGGTCAACTGTGTAATCATCATGATCCTCATTATTGATATCATCACCATTGCCAAGCGACGTAGGAGGAGGTAAATTTAGAGTTTGTGACAAAAAGGATAAGTAATCTATCATGCTCTGAACATTTTTCAACCTTCCTCTACATCTTTCATCCATCATCCAAACTTTTCTGTTGAAGGCTAATATCGTACGATGAGGAAGTAGTCAATCTCTCACAAGTAGAAGAATGATCCAACATCCGTATGACAATGGATTACTTAGAGCTCAATCGAAAGACACGGTTTTTCTTGTAGGCCCCAACCTCCAAGAATAGTGACTTTTCATCAAGTAGTTGATGAGAAGTCACAAAACTTTAGGACTTTGGTTGAGAATAACATTTTTTGATTGCCTGAACATTATTCTATAGAGATACAAAATAAAAGCTCTATATAAATAGAAATGATTGTAATAACTAGTTTACACTTGCAAAAAAATTGTTGATTCTTACCAACATTTGTCGTGAATTATCACTGTCAAACTCTCCCTGCTTTGGCCCTCTCTAGAAAGTGTAAAACTTTTCAAACAACTCTACATAGCGAAAGTCCCTTTTCTTTCTGCTATAATTTCTACACCAAAAATACCAAATGTTTTTTAATAGAAAAATATTTAAAATGTAGTTGAAAAAGTGTAAAGTAATTAAACTTAACATCCTATTCTGATGCTCCATGAAAGATATAGATACACCCGTGTGAGATATTCTGGCAAAATCAACTCTGTTCTACTTAGTAGCGGAAGAAACACGCTGAAACCCCTCAGTGCTCTAGTTTTGTAACATTTATTCCCAAAATTCTGGTGACATTCACTTTGGAGCTTTTTTCTTAGCTCAAAACTTGGATAGCTGGGTGAAAAATCGCTCCCGACACTTCTTATCCCATATTTCTCGTATCCGGTCTTTCTACTCTGGGAGCCATAGAAAATGGCTCTGCAAAACCAAAATGTGGAGAACAACCTTACATACTTACTGTTAAAATTATATTAAAACTAAGATTAACAACATAAAAATAAAATACATATAGGTTTTTACTTACACATTATAAGTCGAACTACATGTTTTGCACATCTATGGGAATATCTGTGAATCTGACGTAGGCACATTGTAGTCTCACTGAAATATATGTGATATCTCGTTGATAGCCTCTACTAATGGGGAGAAACTATTTCAATAAAATGAACATATGATAGTGCGATTTCAATTGAAGAGAGTTGCAATGACATCTTGAGGATTATTCTGATGAAACATCAACTTTCAAGTAGTTCCAAAGATAACCAAAATTATTGGCACTACTAGATGTCCAATAGCAATTGTTTCCAAATATTTTTCATAAAACAGCCAAACAGTAAATAATCTATGGACTAAAAACTTTAAGCAAAAGTTGCTGCAAAGGGAATTTCAGTTCACATACTAAAATAAGAATTTCATTTTTTCGGCATAAATAAGAAATTCATATGCATTTCAAATAAATGAGACACGAGGTATTAATACTTTTCCATAATGACGAAAGGACATTGACAAATACCTTGATGTTCTAATCAGTTTTAATTCTAACACATGTTTGCAAGATTAGTCTGTTTGAGAGTAGTTAATTATAAATGAGAACATTTCCCACCAAAGTGCAACATTTCCCGCCAATCTGCACTAGCACCTATACAATGACAAAGGTTAATGTTTAATGATTAAACAAATTTCAAGATACCAAATATGTAGTGTCATTTCCTAACTTAATCATAACTTTAAGGAGCTTCGTTGTTCCATAACCAATCGTGATTCTCAACTTTAGGTCAAGACATTAGCAAAGGAAATCCTCATGTCACGGTAGTCGGTGCTTGCCTTCACCATCCCTTATGATCTGAACTAACGAGACCGCAACGAAATGATGCCCACTTTTCACGAATGGATTAATTTCAATATACCTTCAAGAATCAATAGCATCTTATTCATTCAAAATCTACGCAATTTTGATGAGTTTGATCTGTCCTTAGTTTTTTCCACATATCCAGGATCCAATATGAATAACAACAAGCAGCACTATAGAGATCTGCACAGAAATTCCTTCTTTGCAATTCCTTCAGCAGTCCAACAGTGAACATTTTAGGAGCGAATGGGTTTTCAAAGACACAACAATTCATCATGTAGCCACAATGCCATATTCAAGTAAACAATTTGAAGCTCACTAGTACTAAACGGTGAATAAGGACAAAAATTCAAAAATAAGATAGCACTTATAATGAATACAAGAGACAAAATTATTTGTCAATTTTATATTAGGGCTCACATTAGAAAGAAACTAAACCTAATCATTTTCTTGATCTGATAAGAATCATCATCCGCATCCTCATCTATAGAAGAATCAGTTACCAAGTCAGCTTCTTCATCATCCACATCCTCGTTCTCTTCTGAGCATCCACTATATCACCTTCACCCGATTCATTTGCTAGCCCACTAATCATCTCATTATCAATGGTTGCAGTAATTCTTGAAGCATTGTCGATCTCTTTTTGATATGGTCTATCCACTGCTGGTGCATCAATCACATGGCAAGACTTCGTTTGCTGATGGTTATCCAATCAAACTTGTTCTTTTTACCGCCTAGGTAGGATGAATAATATACTTGATTTACTTGCTGAGGCAATACAAGTTGGTCATATTTTGGGTACTTCCTCTTGCAATTAATGTGAGCAATTTTAAATTATGAATGTACTTTGATTCCCCTATCAACAGTTGAATCAAACCAATCACACTTGAACAAGACAATCTTTTGGTAGGGAGTCCTGGGTAATTGTACCTCAATAATCTCCTTCAAGATTCCATAATAGTCACCCATATTTCTATTGTCTTTGTTATTTAATATTTGTACTTTATGTAAATGTTTACTTTGAGCTTAAATTTCGATTGACTTTTGGTGTTCCAATCACCATTTACACTCTCTTCATCTCTTCTTTACTTTAAGTGAGTTTATTGAAGATATGGAGTACAATGAAGCAATGAAGGAGATTTTACACACTTAGAATGAAGAAAGAAGAAGAATGCAGAATAGGGCAACAGGACAAAATATTTTCAAGTGAGATTTTGGCTTCCTTAAAGGTTTCAAATGCAGAAGTGGCCTTCTAGATAATTGTATAGGACATTCTGAAGTTTTCATAATGGTAAACTTCATGTCAATACAATCTCTTTTGTCCTCCCTAATTATGGTGCAAAGTCAATGTCTCTGGAAGTAGTTTCAATTTTGATAATGTCTGGTAAAATGATCATATCTTGAATTATACACATTCAATTGAGGTGATTCAAAGCTCTGTAGCAAGATAAAATCATTATCTACAACTTTCATGCAGACATCAAGACTATTTCATGCTATGAATTCAATAAGAAGTCAAAAACTATCACAATCATAGAACAAAGTAAAACAAATTATTGTAGCAAAACTGGTTTGAAGCGGTGTCGTTTGGGCAGAAACAACATCTTCTGCAATTTTTTATCTCTTTTTTCCGGAGGTATATTTGAAGAGGAGGCTAGATAGGGTTTTGGAGAAGGCCAAAAGAGAAGAGTTTTGAGAGAAAATGTCATCCAAAATCCTCAATCTTTGCAAGAGATATTAAGAGAGAAGATTGAATCTTTGAACAAGGAGAAGATCCATCTTGAAGATTCAAGTCCAAGCTCCATTTTTTCCAAGGCTAAAGTGAAGATCTCAAGCATAGAAGATTGGTGTTTCAACCATGAAAATGAGCATTCTATACTCTTCTAATGTTTTGTGTTCTTTATTTTGTATAATTATGAGTTAAATTCTTGAGTACTTTGATGGTTATGAATCCTAATTTTTATCTATGTGAATGATCTGTTTTCTTGGTTGATTGAGTTTCGATTTCTTATGCATTGTTTGTGGATTTGATTGTTTGAATTGATTCGGTTGTTAGTTGATTCATAAACTGGATTTTTCACTTGGAATTGAGAGAGGAAGGGTGAAATAGACCATGACACAAATAATGGGAGTGATTTAGGTGACTAGAGATAGGAACCTCAACACTTTTTGGGTGATTTGAGAAATCTAATTGGAAATTCACAAATCTAAATGCATTATTATGTTGAATTGGTTACAAAGAGATTTCAACTAATTAATCTAAGGGTATAGGACTCTCATGTAGAGATAGAGTGAGTTCTAATGTAGGAATTTCATCAAACATAAGAGGGAAATTCATTAAACAAGGGACTTTTCTATCATATAGGTATTTTAGGGAGTTTTTCCATTCAAGTATTGTTTTCTCAATTGAAATTTTCTCTTGCAAACTAAAGTTTAGATAAACTAAATTTCATTGGTTAAGTTAGATTTTTTTATTTCTTTTAGTTTATTTCTATCATATCCACGAGCAAATTTGATAGGCTAAACAATAAAGTGAAAAGTGAGTAATAGTATTTGATCATCTCCATAGATACGATATTTAAATTACTTACCATTGTACTAATCTAAATAATAGGTGTGCTTGCATTGTGTTTGTGTGTAGAATTGTGAGCATTGTTTTGTATAAGGGCACGGAAAAAACATAATAGTTTTCTTCTCCGCTTCTTACGCAAACTACACTATTGACAATTTTCTTTCCAATTCCGTAACTATCTTTGGCAAATTACACACTTTATGCCATAGCACGTTTCCAGGGGCTCGCCTAATGGGTTAGGATATCTCATGACCCTTATCTGTTTTTGAATGACTTGGTATCCTTCCTACATGGGTGATCCGAGGGCAAGAACCACCAGTGACAATCAAACCATGATTGTTTCAATGCATTCTGTACTTGAAATTATTTCATTTGCTCCATGCAACAAGGACATGCCAACCTTTCAGTAGTACTCCATCCACTTAGCATATTATATGCAATGAAGTCATTAATAGCCCATAGGAGAGCCGTTCGAATTTGAAAAGTTTGTTTTTCCGAAATGTCATATGTTGAGACTCGATCACAATGCATTATTCTAATGCATTATATGAGCATATCATTGTTTACAAATTTTTTCCCTTTCCTTCCTCGGTTTAAAATATACTACTCCGTCACCAATCCCTCATAAATTTGTGAGAGTTAGCGATGGCAATCTAGAAAAAATAAAAGAGTATATTTTAGTTTTTGAGAGTGATTAGCAACGGAATGTGGAATTTCTTAATTCCACATTTTGTTGCTAATCCCTTGCTAAGTAGCATCAGAGTAGTGTGAATTGCTTCATAAATAAAAAATTTTGAATTCATAAATTAGGCTTACATTGCTAACTTGTGGCATTTTAGCAACGGCTCAGCGATGGTAATCCTAACTAAAAATATTTTAGTTATGAAACTAGAGATCCGCGCTAATTTAGCGAGGGATTTAGAGACAAATGACTTCATAAATAAAAAAATATATTTTTTATCAATTTGGATTTTTTTGCTAAAATCTCACTAATTAACAACAGATTAGCAACGACAACAAAAAAAGTATTTTAATTTAGAAATTATATATCCGTCGCTAACCCCTCGCTAATTAGTAAGGGAAATATGTCCCTCTCTAATTAGTGAGTCATTAGCAACAGAGTGTCAAAAAAATTATTCATCCATCACTAATTACTTCAAATTAGAGGGTAATTAGTGACAGATTTCTACTGCTGGCCAACTTTCTCCATCAGTAGCTTTTTCCTCTCTAATCCGTCACAATGTTTGAGGCTGAATTGTTCGTCGCTAATAGCTTTTTTTCTTGTAGTGTATATTTTGGAATGGAGGGAGTAGCATATATATTATACTTTCACGTGGTGTGTCAACAAATATATAAATGATTTACTAAGTACTAGCCACGTACTATAAAATGAGAGTTGAATTTACAAAAACAGATACAAAATCTTAGTAGCTATTAGAATAATTGAATATTAAATACAGTAAGATACTCCCTAAAAAAAGATATTTAGATATATATGTTCAACAAGGATATTTCAATGGCTATCTATATAAATAAAATTTTTAAAGTTCTACTATTCTTTTTGTCTATTAATTGAGTAAGATTAAACTAATCAATATAAATAACTTAATATATTAATTAAAAAACACTTACTGTATATTGTGCTAACTTAGGATTTATGAATGACTAATAATACTCTCACAAAATTTTATTACAAATGTCATTCTAATACAAAATTTTAAAAGACTAAAATTATGTAGTCAAACTTTTAATTAACTAAAAGAATCAAAGATTATATTTCAATCTACATTCTATTTATTGAAAAAATTGCTTCAATTAAAAAATAAAAATAATAATATATCGGTTAATTATACGTTGTACACCTTATATGTTCTATGCTGATTTTATTATTTTTGTTAAACAGCTTTCTTCCAAGGTTTACAATAGGTCGAAAAGACACAATTATATTGATTTTATTTTTTCAAAAACATTATAAATTTATACAAATATGGCAGCAACGTTGTGCAAATGAAGAAAAGAGGAAAAAGAACTATTAATATTTGTGCTACAAATAGTTTGCTAAAAATTTGATGAATTTTAAAGAATAAGATTATTTCAATAATAAATGCGTTGAAATTATGATAAAATTAAAAAACAAAATTTATTTTTAAAAACACCTATATATACAAAAAAATTAATTCTAACATATATTAAGTATACAACACAATGTAAGATTTTTTTATGATAATTATTTTGATTTTTCATTCTCTTAATATTAAAATATAAGATCTATTTTTTCTTTGTGTGTCCACGTGTTAATATATATTTTTAAAAGTACTTAATTTATATATAACTCTATAATAATTGTTGAAGATTTTTCTCCAGTATAACGCAGTGCAAGAATTTTTTAATAATTATTTTGACTTTTCATGCGTTTCACTTCAAAATATATGTTTTACATTTTTATACGTGTATTAAAATTTTACTATATGTGTTAAAAATAATTTAATTTACATGTAATTATTTAATTATTCTATATGAAAATTAATTCCTATGCATTGTGCATATTATGATTTTGATAAATTTTATAAAAAATTTATTTATTATTTTTGAAATAAACAGTAAAGTATTGATACATTTATAAAAATCTTCAATAACAAATTTTCACCCATTGCTGGAAAATAATAAGAGTTGTTAACAAACGTTAGTAGTTAATAGATCTTATCAATTGACTTTTATTGATGATAGTCAAATTTGTAGTTGGTTTTTGAATAATTGTAATTGCATTATGATTTTAAATCTTTAATATAAAATTTAAAATCTAATAACTACAAATTAAGAAAAATAATAAAATAATATTTAATAATCATTATTTTATTGTTATTAAAAATAATAGTGAAAAATAAAAAAATAAAGAAAGTAAAAGTGGGAAGGCGCCAAGCCTGGTGAAATAGATGGTTGACATTTCTATGCTAAAGAGAGAACACATTGCAAAGACAAGTCCAAATTATGTTACAAACTATTTAATAGCTCTTTATTTTAATTTCTAACTAAATTCTTTGGTTATTTAATTATTTTGTTATTATTTTAAGAATTTTATTAAATAAAGTCTTTATTTATATTTTAAAATGACAGAATATTTGAGAATCAAACATAATAAGAAAATTTTAAGTATATTTTTACATAAATTATTGATTTCCTTCCAAATAGGTATTATAAGAGTGAGTAATAAATGCTAGTAATTTGTGAATCTCATGAATTAACTTACATTGATTATAGTCATATCTTCAATTAATTTGTAATAGTTATAATTGGATTGTAATGTTAAATCTTAAAATAAAATTTAAAATAA
Organism: Rauvolfia tetraphylla; assembly: GCA_030512225.1. Classification (NCBI taxonomy): domain Eukaryota; kingdom Viridiplantae; phylum Streptophyta; class Magnoliopsida; order Gentianales; family Apocynaceae; genus Rauvolfia; species Rauvolfia tetraphylla. The sequence goes on from JAJQKT010000053.1 coordinate 4,492,759, forward strand.
TAAAATAAGAAAAATAATATTGATTATTTATGAAAATTTCTTTTACTATTAAAAATAAAAAATAAAAAAAATAAAAGTTACGAGGCTCCAAGCTTGGTTGCTGCCCACTGTGTTGTGGTGCTTGGATAATAAATCTTATTAGTTCATAAATTCTATCAATTAATTTTTATTAATTTTAATCAAATTATCAATCAATTTTGAATAATTTATTGAATTGTAATTTTAAAATCATAAAATAAAATTTAAAAATAATAAATATAAATCAATAAAAATAATAAAATAAATTTTTAAAATTATTTTATTGTTAACAAAATAAAAGATAAAAAATTTTAAAAATAAAAGTGAGAGGCGCCAAGCTTGGACACCACAGCATAATAGCCAGTGCCCAAATTGGGCGTTACACAATTGCATACTAAAATTTTTGTAAAAATAAAAATTATATAAAATATAAAATTATAAACAATTATCATATATTAATAAAATTATTTTAAAGCAATGAAAAAATATAAAATAAAATAATAATTATAGATGGCAATCAAACGATTAAATTTAAATGATATATATGATGTTTTTTGAAATTTCAAGTATCGCATACTTTATTCTAATTCTAATGTAAAATACTTATTTTTATATTATTAATTATATAATAATAATAATAATAAATTATATATATAATAACAATAACAATACATCAAAATTATACAAAAAATAATTAAAATAATTATACATATAAAATTTAACGAGAAAATTTTTTGCGCTTCTCGTGGGCCCCTTCACTAGTTATTATTATTATTTTAATAAATAGAAGCGTACATTATTGACCAAAGAACAAATTGCATTTCAATTACTTTCATCCATTTGGACTGATACAATTTGGGGGACCTTATCTAGCAGAAAATCTGGTCTTTTGAGAAAACTGATAAGAGTTGGAAATTAAGTGGTAGTAGACGTTTGGAGTCCTCCATGCCCTGGGATTCCCCATTCATAAATTGCCGCCACAAATTGACGCCACGTGTCAATCTCATTTGGGATTTATATAATTTTAAAAAGAACAATTGGCACGTGATAATAAAATAACATTCTTTTTGTTATATTTTTTAATAATATTTGATTGATTTAAAATTTTATATAAAAATTTATATTATATTATAAAAATAATATTATAAAATATAAAAAATAAAATATGTAAGTTAATAAATATTTTATATTAAATTTTAAAATATAAAAATAAAATATAATAGAATTAATAAATAATTAATAATATATAATATTAAAATATTTTTTTAAAAAAATAATTAAATATTATAAGTATTTTAATATAATATAATAAAAGGTTAAAAGTGGGACAGAGATCCGGACTTCCACCACATTGTGGTCCTTCAAAATTTCACACAGTAAGGTTCCTCTTCAGCCTATAAATAGAGCACAATCTCACTGCTCTTCTCAACTCATAAGCAGTCTTAATATTTCATATATACACTTGATCTCCAATTTAATATTTCATATATACACTTGATCTCCAATGGTTTCTTCGAAGAACTTGTTTCTTGTTGTTGCTCTTCTCGTTTCTCTTGCTCTTCTCCTTTCCTCTCAAGCTGCAGCTTCAGGTGAGGAGGCCAGTTCTTAATTTCCCTCCTCTTAATTGTTTTTTCCATCTGCATCACAAATATTTTACATGCATGATTATGCAGATTGTTAGCACTATGCTGCAGCTATTATACAACGGAAATTCCTTTCGCTAATAAAAATCCGTTACTAGTATGTAATAGTTGTAATATATGGTTATTTGCTGTTGATAACACCTACACACCCTATTAGTTATGATTTGATATTATCTATCTTATTATCTATTTCAATCCAAAAATATGATTACGCGTCTTACTTTTCCTATTAGATTATTTCTTATTCTACAAATTATATATTTTTTAAAAAAATTGTCATGCGATAACTTTGATACTAGTGAAGTAGACAATATAAAATAATTTTGTACAGAAGATCCAAACTCGTCACTTATAAGAAATGGCAATAGTAACTATTATTTGAATCCCTCGTACTACCTGAATTCCAATTCTTTGGGTAGATTTGGATTTCGCAGTTTTGAATAGATGAGTAGATATTTTTTACCATCGAACTGCTAGATAAATGAATCGGGTTATTATTATTTCATTTTCCTTTGTTTTTTTATTATCTACTTAGCTTTTATAATGTAATCGACTCGTGTTGTCAACGTGGCTCTGGTATTTCAAATTTCTTCAGAGTAAAAAGTTATAGTCCCTCTTTTCTTCCATTACAGAGAAAAGCACGAAGACCGACGCCGTTGAAGAACAGGAGGTTGCCGATAGAAGATGCCGCTATGGCTGCTGCCGCTTCTACAAACATAGATGCGTGAGGTGCTGTCCAAGTGCAGAAGAGGATTCTGTTGCTGAATCCAAAGAAAATGTGGAACAACTACATGGGTGCCGCAGTGGGCGCTGCTGCAGCTGGTTCCGTGGCACATGCGTGAGGTGCTGCCGAAGTGCTGATGAGGCTTCTCATGCTGAAGTCAAAAACTAAATGTTTCTGAGCTTTTGCAGCTCTGTATGTGAAACATAAAGTGTACTAAGATTATAAATAAGGCATGTAGAATAGGCATATCATGAGTGCCCTTTAATTGCCATGTTTGAATCAATAAATTTATATATGAGCTGCAAGTGATCTTTTATGTCCAATGCAACCGAATGTGTCTAAGATGTTCATTTCCGTTTTTGGAATGAAAATTATCTCTATAAAAACATTAAATATAACTTTTAACCCTTAATAGTCAAAACGAAAAAGTTATTACTTATTTCTTAAAAGCTAAGCAAAATAAAAGCACATATATGAAATCGTGATATCAAATTACCTCATATTAGTAGTTTTATGATGAATTCTCGATTCACTCCTTTGTGTCTTTATTTTGTGCTCGAAAATATTGTAATGACTAGCCTAAAGTTCTGTTCATAATACACAGATATTAATATTGTAATGACTAGTCAAAAAATTGTTCTTAGTTAAATGGTCTTAGTAATATGTGAGTATATAAGAAGAAAATTAAGATCTTCAAAATGAAACAAAAATTAATAATATAAAAATAGTAGGTGATCTGCAAAGTTCATTCCTGAGCTACTAAATCAATGGTCTTTTCAACTACTATAGGGTTTGATTGTGGATAATAATTTTTCTTTTTTCTTAAAAAAATCAATGGTCTAAACATTGTCAAAATTATTGCATCCATACACCTCCTCCCCAAGTTAACGAAAACTGAAAACCCATTACTTATCTAAAAGTAATAGATACATATAAAAATGTTGAAAAGGTCCACTGGCCTAACAAAAGAATGTAAAACCCACACACCCTAGAACACACAATTCATTTTTGTTTTTCAAACCTTTTAACCCTATAAAACATTTTTGGCTTTTGTATCATTACCCTTTTCATTCAATAAAATTCATGAGCTCAAATCAATTGTTTAAAAACAAAAATCTAAAACGTTTAGGTTTAACCAGAACGTGACCACCTCTCTCCCATCTTCCGCCCCCGATCCATATCCCAAACATCTTTTACTATAAAGAAATTTACTCCCAAAATTAAGGTTTAAATCATTTTTACTCCCAAAATAAATTTTATAAAAGTTGAAAGAAAAAAGAGATATTTAAATAAACAAAACCAGTTTTACTATCATAAAAGGCATATAGAATCTCCATAGTTTAGTGTTATTTATAATAATTACTAGCTTCTCAGTTCATAATTGAAAAGATTATTACTATTGACATGTAGATAAAATGAGGCTTCTAATTATAGAGGTAGTAATAATAAGCATTGACCTATCAAACAAAGCAATAATAAGCATTCAATTGAAAGCACATAAGAAGTGCAATGAAATTCAACAAATTGTAATTTGAAAAATTAAAGAATTCTTTTAAATTAATAAAATTAGATTTACTTTATTGGTCTGTCTAGCGCCTGGGCACCGTATCCTTTTTGGTTTTTTATTGGTCTCTTTTTCTGTTTCATTTGTTTAACAACAACAATAATTTATTTTTATAAAATATTATCTATTACGTTAATAGAATCAATCAAAAATCATAATTTTTTTCTTTCTTAGTTTATACAAAAGTATCAAAAAATTTTATATCTTGAAGCGGGTCAAGAGAATATATATAAATTTGTCATTGTGATGTGTCAACAAATATTTTAAAAAAATTATAAGTACTATCCACATATTATAAAATGGGAGTCGAATTTATCTACATTAAGATATATATATGTGTGTGTGTGTGTGTGTGTGTGTTTAACAAAAGAATTGATAAATACAAAACCAATTTACTGACGTAAAACAATTTGAAGATTTTGTAAATTTTTTACTAAAAAAATATTTCAGTAATAATGCGGACGCCAAGCTAGGCGCCCTGGCTGGCTGGACGCCCAAGTAGCCCAAGAGGGCTTTCATTTTCCTTGTTTTTTGATTATCTACTTAGCTTTTATAAATGTAATCGACTAATGTTGTCAACGTGGCTCTGCTATTGCATTTTTCTTCAGAGTAGAAGTTATAGTCCCTCTTTTCTTCCATTACAGAGAAAAGCACGAAGACCGACGCCGTTGAAGAACAAGAGGTTGCCGATAGAAGATGCCGCTATGGCTGCTGCCGCTTCTACAAACATAGATGCGTGAAGTGCTGCCGAAGTGCAGATGAGGTTCCTGTCGCTGAAGTCGAAGAAAACACGGACGGCAGATGCCCCCATGGCTGCTGCCGGTTTTTCCTTGGCAGATGCGTGAAGTGCTGCCGAAATGCTCAAGAGGCTTCTGATGCTGAAGTCAAAAACTAAATGTTTCTGAGGTTTTGCAGCTCTGTATGTGAAGAACAAAGTGTGCTAAGATTATAAATAAGGCATGAAGAATAGGCATATCATGAGTGCCCTTTAATTGCCATGTTTGAATCAGTAGGTTTGTGTATGAGCTGCAAGTGATCTTTATGACCAATGCAACTGAATGTTTCTAAGATCCTCTTTTCCCTTTTTTTTTAAAAATTTTTCCCTATAATGCTAATGGCCATTTGCCGAATTTAACTATATATTGATGCACAAACGGTGGTCAGGGAGGGTCAATATTGTTATATTTAGTTGTATTTAAACAATTACAGACAACAAAATATTACTTTAGTTTCTAAATAAAAGTATTGCAATAATAAAACTCACTAAATATATTATCATAATTATTCCAAAAGTTAAATGCTAATTTAATAGAAAAACTCAAAGGCAAAACGTTTATTAGTAATTATTTAAATTTTTCTACAAAGATCCTGGTTGGCCTAAACTCGAGCTCAAATGATCAGACAGAGCTCTAGCTTGATCAAGTTCGTCTCACAAAGCCTGATTCACTCCGTTGGTGTCTTTAATTTCCGTTCGAAAATATTGTAATAACTAGCCTAAAATCCCGTGCATAATGCATAGATATTAGTGTTGGCTTTATATCTTATAATTTTTAGTCAACTAATTATTTATAGATACTTAGAAAAGAATTAATAGTCTTAGTGATACATGAGTATAAGAAAAAAAATAAGATCTAAAAGTAGTAGGTGATCTCCAAAGTTCATTCATGTGCTACTAAATCAATGGTCTAAAAATTTTGAAAATTATTGCATCCAAATCCCTCTCTTCCAAAGTAACAAAAAACATTGAGAAATCCATTAATTATCTAAAATTAATATATACATATAAAAATACTTACAAAGGTTCAATTTTCTAGCAAAAAAATAAAAAATAAAAACCAAAAACCAGAAGTAGGTCTTTGGGGATTGAGTGTTAACAGAGTAGGATTTGATTGGGGTTAATCTAATAGCATCCGTGTATTCTTCTTGATTTATGGCCAACTCATAAGCTTGCTTTAATGAAATAGGTCTAAACATCTGCACAGCTGACTTTATCTCCCGCTTCAGTCCACTCAGGAAATCTGAGACATAGTAGTCCTCAGGCAACTGGGGCATGTTACGCACGAAAAGAGCCTTCCTCTCCTCAAATTTCTCCATGTATACACTCCCTACCTGCTTGATCTTACAGAGCTCTTCCACCTCTTTCAGCCCAAATCTCTGGTAAACTACTCTAGCAAACATTCTTCATTCAACTGATTAATGCGAAGACAAATAGCTGTGCAATCACACTTAAGCCTTCCCCTTAATATACACCTCAGCTTGCTCAAGCTTCATTTCCTCTTGGATCTGATGTATATTAGAATAGCACTGACATTTCGACAGCCACTCTCACTCCGGGGAAATGAAAATTAGTGACGAAAATTGAATGATAAACGTTTTTTGTCCTAAATACATGATTTAGTGGCAAAAGAAAAAGTTGCTACTAAACCATCAACTAAATCAAAGTTTACTAATGACAATAAAAAATATCACAAGATATTGTTACTAAACCCTTCTTGCCATAATAATTTGAAGGTGGGAGTTCCAACAGTGACAACATTTATAATGTTGTCACTGATTACTTCACTTATAGTGACAACCTTATTTTTTGTCACACAACTACATTTAGTGACCAAAATTTTTTATCACTGTTAAAAATAGTTTTGTTTATATATTAGTGACAATTTATTTTCGTCACTAAATCTACCATTATTTCTTGTCACTAAAGTAAAATTGTGTGGTTTACATTTATCATATAAATTTTAAAGTTAATATGTTAATTAAATTCTATTTAAGGTTTTAAGGAATAAATAATGTATTATATATTCATAAATATTCTTCATTAAAATAATATATATATTAAAATATATATATATATATATATATATATATATATATATATATATATATATATATGTTTTGTGCACACGCTTAAATAAACATAATATATGTATATTTTATTTTTATGCAAATTTATACATTACATTGATTCTAGGACCAACGTCTAAAATCTTTCATTTTCTTAATATATAGGCCAAGGTTCCAATTTTCACAAAAGAGAAAAATGCCCAAGGTTAAATTTGGAACTGTTTTCAAAAAATTTTAATTTTGATTTGAATTTTTAGGCCGATGGCTAAATCTTCTTTTTTAAAAATATTTTTGGGACTAAGGTCCAATTTTAGACCCATACCCCAAATATTCTCTTTTTATAAGCATAACTGCAATTACGATAGAGATGTATACGCTTATAAGGTCATATAACTATTAACATATATGAATAACTATTATACTTGTGGATATATAATAAATTTATATTTTAGTTCTTGGACCATGAGGCAAATAATTAATGTATTAATTTATTAAATTATTTGAATGTATAAATAGTACATACCCACATACGCACACATATAATGCACATAGTATAATATATAGAGCGTACATGCTTTAACGTATATATAATATGACATATTGTACATGTATACTATATTGTATAGAGTTTCTACATAGTATATGCTATAAATACTATTTATTATACGTACATTTAAAATACATAATATGCGTGCACACACACACACACAATAATTATTTGACCTCGTAAACCCTTAGTACCTAAAAGTTTAGAAAATAATAATTTCACCCAGTTCAATTTTGATAAATTTTTCAATTTGGATAAAAATATTTGCAAAAGTTGTCCCTCTATCTTTTCAAAATGTTTTTACCCTTAAACTGAGGACAAAATTGAAAATAAAAGAAACTATTGGTGTCAAAATAGTAATTCTAAAAACAAGAGGGACAAATTTTACAAATATTATTGCACCTAATTAAAAATTTATCAAAATTTTAAGAGTCAATTACTTGTTTTTTTTATACATTAGGATTTAGGGATGTATATATGTATATGCATATATGTATGTATGTATGTATGTATCTATGTGTCTATGTATGTAAGGTATATGTCGTGCTTTTTTTGTAACAGTGATATATGGTATAGGTTTTATGAGTTTTTCGTGGCTAATTTTCTATAGATTTTCTATGGGTAATTTTGTTCAGTATTTTATTTTGAAAATTTTAACCACAGAATTTTAGTATCAAATTTACCATAAAAATTTTCCGTGTCTAATTTTGTTCAATTTTTTATTTTAAAATTTTATCTACGAAAATTCTGTGGTTATTTGCCTAAGCTGTTTCCATAAGCTATTCCTATCGTACGTTTGCCAGGTGCAATCTCTATCCTACAAACAATCTCCAATAAATTTATTATAACAACAACCTTTATTATAATAATAAATCATCTCCAACAAATATATGCCATAACAATTAAACGATATCTAACATTCTAATACTAACACTAGAACGATTAAAGCAATTCAACAAGACAAAAGTGTTAGATTGGTGCTCTTAAGAAGATAAAATGCCCTTGGATTTCAAATATATCATCCAAAATACACAAGCATAGAATACCAATCAATGCAAACTGCTGGCATCATCTACATGTGATGCTCCATGATTTGCCTGTAAACACATAAAAGATAAAATAAAAGATTAAACCTCTTGCATCTGAGACCTAGTATCCCGTAAAAAACTGCTATTGCACAAAAAGCCTTTGATCATAGCTCTCTTGATCTCTAGCATCTGTTGATCTGAGTATCTCTTGAATTTGGCGGCCATACTAGTCATGGAACTCTTGGATTCATTGGTCATGATCAACAATTGCATTACTAGAAGTTGTATTGTGAGCTATCAAATTTAGAATTATTTGACCAACTATTCCAAGATCTGGAATCCTTCCCTTCGTAATTCCTACAACAAACTCAATCAAAATGTATCCATAAACAATCTTTATGGGGTTCGAAGCAGAACCCTGAGAATTCAATGTCAAAAAAACAAAGGGGCTCGTGTCTGAGCCTCCTCAACCAGCTTTTGAGCTTGCTCCTATCCAAAACTTTCAATTAGTAATATAGCCTATAGTGAAAGTAAATATTGTGAAAAAAATTAGTCATGTAAAAAATAAGAGTATATAGCAATTTATCCATAAATATTGTTCTGATGAATAAAGGGTACAACCTTCATCTATGCATTAACTTGATGAGTGTGTAGGTTCGTATAAGCCTCGAGTGGGTTTGGTAAAACTCCACCATTCTGCTCAGCCTGTATTAAGCAATAAGAATTTCAAGAGAAACTGGATCAGAAGCTTTTAATTGGACAAGTGGGAATATTTTTTTCTTGAAATAAAGTGTTCTAAATTTTAAATTTTTTTGAGCTATTTATTTATAATTAAACAAGTTAGTAATATTTATTTAAATTTAAGTTACGAGATCTACCCAAATTGACTTTTTTGACGAAAGTAAGTTTTCAAGATTTTATACGAATATGTGCATGAAATAAATAAGAAACATTAAGGAACTAAATTTATTTTGTTCAAACTTAATTCCAAGCAATGAATATATATGAAGTAGACAATGACAATGAAGGAAATAAATTTATTTCGCTCAAATCTAATGTCAAACATAAAAGATCGAAAAAAATTAATTCATAAATTTAGGGAGAATTTAGAATAAGAGAGAGAAAAATAAAGGAAAAAATAAAAGGATAGTATGTTGCAATAAGCAATTTAAGGTGTTGCGATCAAAAGTGTGTTTACTTTTTATCCATGTCCTTTCAATAATGCATCATTTATTAACTTCATCTACCTTCCCTCTATTTTTACTCCCTCTTCCCACCTTAACAAAAATGAGCCAGCCTTTCAGGGATTAAGGATTAAGTATTTTCTGTTGCTTTCACCATTGATTTTAGCTCAAAAAATAGCTAAAGAAGTTATCATGAAGAAGCAGCCCATTAAATACATATTTTTTTAATACAAGAGGTATAACACTCATATAAATAAAAAATATCCATATAAAAGGTAGAAAATGTCCCTATAAATGGAGAATAATAAAACCCTATGCGAGCAAGAATTGAACCTTCAATCTCATAGTTTAGAGGCTCAATTCTTGTTATTAGGACAAGACCTCATGGGCAATTCCTAAAATGTGTTTGGTAACTCCTTTTGAAAAATTATCAGTGTCAAAAAACTGAAAAAAAATACATATATTCTTTTAGAACTACTTTACCATTTAAAGCACTTTTTTTAAAACAAATTTAAAAAAAGCTTGTATTATCATCAAATAATTTTTAATAAGTGCTATAAAATCTAAGAAATTTTTAGAATTGCCTCACAAAATGCAGAAGAAAAAAAAAAAAAAGGGCACTCCCTCTGTTTCAAAGTATAAAACTTTTTGGCCTTTCATTTCCCTTTCAGAATATTTAGTCTTTCACCAATTTTAAGGATTATTGTTTTAAAATTACTCTTACTAATAAATATATATAAGAAAAATATATATTCTCTTATTCTCTATTATGTTAATAGAATTATTTAAATATATAATAAGAAAAATATATATAATTCTTTCCTTTCTTAGTTATACAAAAATATCAGAAGGCCTTATATCTTGAAATAGATGGAGAGAATACAAATAAATTTGTGATTTTGATGTGTCAACAAATATATAAAAAATTTTATAAGTACTACCCACATACTATAAAATGAGAGTTGAATTCACCTACATTAAGATATATATGTTTAACAAAAGAATTAATAAATACAAGACAATTTTATAGATTTAAAATAAATTTTAACAATTTAAAGATTTATAATTTGTATTAAAAAAATATTTCAGTGGGCGTTCTGCCACAGGGGCGGAGCCAACTTGGGCAGCACCCCGCGAAATTGGACGCCGTCCCTACTGTGTAGCGCCTGGGCACGGTCTCATTTTTGTCTTTTCATTGGTTTCTATTTTTTATTTGTTTAACAAAAATAATAGTTTATTTTTTATAAACATTATCGTATTAAACTTTTTGTTTCTTAATTTTTAGTTATTATTTCTTAATCTATAAGGATTAAAAATTAAAATTCAATTATTATTATTCAAAATTAATAAAATATTTAATTATGATCAATTAAAATTAATTGATAATATTAATTTATTACTAACATCTACAATATTTTTTGAATAAAAAATTGAGAATTTATTTGAAAATAATCTTAAAAAATTTATCACAATATCTCATCCCAAATAAAACATAAAATGAATACAAGAATAGTAACACTAATTAATAATAAATTTCTTTCTAAAAATGATAATACTATTAATAAATAAAGTCTCTACTTAATAAAAATCTTAACATAATAAAAAAATTTAATAACCAAATAATTTGATTAAAAGGTTAAAACAAACAACTCTTCAATAAATAAAATAAAAATAAATAACACAAACAAAAAAAATTAATTAATGAAATGAATTAAGTAAAACAAATAAATAAATATATACATACTAAATATTTAAAAATTAAAAATTAAAAATTAATTAATTATAATAAATACATATGCAAATTGAAGAAACTAAAAAAGTCAAGTAAAATAAATAAAATTAAAAAAGAAAAAAAGAAGAGAGTAGGTGGCGCTAAAAAGCTCTGGAGGTGGGCCGATTTTAAATTACAAATTATATTATAAATTTTGATGAAGAAGATATGATTAGATTTTGATCTGACCAGTCACTAAAGGATAAGAGCATGCAAAATTGACCAAAGAACAAAAGGCATTTCAATTCTTTTCATCCATTTTGAGTGATACAATTTGTGGGACCTTAATGCAGAAAATCTGATCGTTCGAGAAAAATGACAAGAGTAGGGAATTAACCAGCAGTGGACGTTTGGAGTCCTCCATGCCGCTGTATGTTCCATTCCTAAATTGCTTTCCAGTGTCATCCTTTCTCTATTAAAGTTTTTTTTAATAGATTTTATTATTTTTTTATAAGATACGAATGTCAAGTAATTATTTAATAATATTTTTATTTTATTTTTCAACTATTGATCAGTATCAAAATTTATATAAAAAGTTAATGTATAATATAAAATTAATATAATATAATAAAAATAAAAAATATGTAAATTAATAAATATTTTATATTAAATTTATAAATATAAAAAATAATATATAATAGAGTTAGTGAATAATTAATATTATATAATATATTAAATATATTTTAAAATACTTTTTAATGAAAAATATTCTATTATAACAAAAAAATTAATAAAAATGAGACTAATGGTGTAATAGGATAGAATATAAGACTAAGAGCGGAATCGGAGATCCGAACTCCCAATAGATTGTGGTCTTTGAAAATTTGAGAGTACGGGTCCTCCTCAGCCTATAAATAGAGCACAATGTCACTGCTCTTCTCAACTCATAAGCAGTCGTAAGAGTTCATATAAACATTTGATCTCCAATGGCTTCTTCAAAGAACTTGTTTCTTGTTGTTGCTCTTCTCGTTTCTCTCGCTCTTTTCCTTTCGTCTCAAGCTGCAGCTTCAGGTGAGAAGCAGGCCATTTCTAAATTTCCTCCTCTCAATTGTTTTTTCCATCTGCATCACAGATATTTTACATGCATGATATGCAGATTGTTAGCATTGCATAACAGCGCGGTAAATTATGTTGCAGCTGTTATCCACTGGAAATTCCGTCATCTGATGAAAATCCATTACTAGTATATAGCAGTTGTCATGGATATTTAGCATTGATAACGCCGACGAAGACCCTTAGTTATGATTTGAGATTATTTATCTTATTATTTATTTTATTTTAAAAATTTACATATCTTACTTCTACTTTTTTATTAGGTTACTCTCTACATATTTTACAGATTTTATATTTAGATGCATAGATTTTTGCACGCATATATAAGGTGAATTTACACAGTTCTGCTAGATAAAGTTAATGGATTCAGAACCCTATTTGTTCTTCTTCTTATTATTATTATTTCTCGTTCCTTTGTTTTTCATTATCTACTTTGCTTTTATAAATTTAGTCGACTCATGTTGTCAACATGGCTCTGGTATTTCATATTTCTTCGGAGTAAAAAGTTATAGTCCCTCTTTTCTTCCATTACAGAGAAAAGCACGAAGACCGACGATGTTGAAGAACAAGAGGTTGATGCTGGAAGATGCCACCATGGCTGCTGCCGCTGGTACAACCACAGATGCGTAAGGTGCTGTCCAAGTGCAGAAGAGGATCCTGTTGCTGAATCCAAAGAAAATGTGGAACAAGCAAGGTGCCGCCATGGCTGCTGCCGCTGGTTCCATGGCAGATGCGTGAGGTGCTGCCCAAGTGCAGAGGAGGATCCTGTTGCTGAATCCAAAGAAAATGTGGAACAATTAAGGTGCCCTCATGGCTGCTGCCGCTGGTTCCATGGCAGATGCGTGAGGTGCTGCCGAAGTGCTGATGAGGCTTCTCATGCTGAAGTCAAAAACTAAATGTTTCTGAGCTTTTGCAGCTCTCTGTATGTGAAACATAAAGTGTACTAAGATTATAAATAAGGCATGTAGAATAGGCATATCATGAGTGCCCTTTAATTGCCATGTTTGAATCAATAAATTTATATATGAGCTGCAAGTGATCTTTTATGTCCAATGCAACCGAATGTGTCTAAGATGTTCATTTCCGTTTTTGGAATGAAAATTATCTCTATAAAAACATTAAATATAACTTTTAACCCTTAATAGTCAAAACGAAAAAGTTATTACTTATTTCTTAAAAGCTAAGCAAAATAAAAGCACATATATGAAATCGTGATATCAAATTACCTCATATTAGTAGTTTTATGATGAATTCTCGATTCACTCCTTTGTGTCTTTATTTTGTGCTCGAAAATATTGTAATGACTAGCCTAAAGTTCTGTTCATAATACACAGATATTAATATTGTAATGACTAGTCAAAAAATTGTTCTTAGTTAAATGGTCTTAGTAATATGTGAGTATATAAGAAGAAAATTAAGATCTTCAAAATGAAACAAAAATTAATAATATAAAAATAGTAGGTGATCTGCAAAGTTCATTCCTGAGCTACTAAATCAATGGTCTTTTCAACTACTATAGGGTTTGATTGTGGATAATAATTTTTCTTTTTTCTTAAAAAAATCAATGGTCTAAACATTGTCAAAATTATTGCATCCATATACCTCCTTGTTGTGTTGTTTTGCATGCCCTTATACTTTAATTTTATCACAATCTCTAACAATTGCACACAAACACTAGGCAAGTGCACCTATCGTTATGATTAGTACAATGACAAGTAATTTAAATGTCGTATCCACGGAGATGATCAAATATCATTACTCACTTTTTACTCTATTGTCTAGCCTATCAAATTTGCTTGTGGATATGATAGAAACAAACTGTTAGGAATGAAAATCTAACTTAAACAGAAAAATTCAGTTTATCTAAATTTTAGTTTGCAAGAGAAAATTTCAATTGAGAGAGTAATACTTGAATGGAAAATCCCCCTAGAATTACCTATGTGATTGAAAAGTTCCTTGGTTAATGAATTCCCCTTCTTATGTTTGATGAAATTCCTAAATTAGAATTCACTCTATCTCTAGATGAAAGTCCCCTACTCTTAGATTAATTGGTTGAAATCTCTTCCTAACCAATTCAACCTAAAAATGCATTTACATTAATGAATTTCCAATTAGATTTCTCTAATAACCAAGAAGATGTTGAGGTTCCTACCTCTAGTTACCTAAATCATCCCCATTGTTTGTGTTTGGTTTATTTCACCTTTCCTTTCTCAATTCCAAGTGAAAAATCCAGATTATGAGTCAATCAACAACTGAATTAATTCAAGCAATCAATCCTCCAAATTAGATTTCTCTAATTACCAAGAAGATGTTGAGGTTTCTATCTCTAGTCACCTAAATCATCCCCATTGTTTGTATATGGTCTATTTCACCCTTCCTTTCTCAATTCCAAGTGAATAAATCCATATTATGAATCAATTAATAGCTGAGTCAATTCAAACAATCAAACCCACAAACAATCCACAAGAATTCGGAATTCAATCAACCAAGAAAACCAATCATTCACATAGATAATAACTAGGGTTCATAACCATCCAAGTATTCAAGAATTTAGCTCATTAACATATTACAATTCAAAGAACATAAAGCAACAAAGAAAGAGTGAGAATTTCTCATTTTCATGGCTCAAATCTTCTCTTCTTCAAGGCTTGGAGTTCTCCAACTTGGTTGTGAAAAGTTGTGTTCTTGAGCTGGAATCTTCAAGATTGATGTTCTCCTTCTTCAAAGATTTGATCTTCTCTCTTGAGTTCTCTTGCAAAGATTGACGATTTTGGGAGAGGTTTTGGGATGTTTTCTCTCTGTTTTTCTCCTCTCTGGAACCCTAGACGGCCGCCCCTTCAAATGCCCTAAAAGGGTATATATATACCTCCCAAAAAGAGAGCAACAATTGCAGAAAATTCTGTTTCTGCCAAAACGGTACCGTTTCTCTTATTGGTGATTCAGAGCCTTAAATCGGACGATCTAGATTTTCTTGTCTTCATCAAAGTTGTAGCTGATACTCTTAAGTTTCTACAGAGCTTTGAATTACCTCCATTGGACATCTAGAACTCTAGATATGGTAATTACACCACAATGTATCAAAACTGGAACCAAATCCAGAAATACTGACTTTGCACCATATGTAGGGTGACCAAACGAATTCAGATTGATATAAATGTTACCATTATGGAAACTTCAGAATCTCCTCTGTAATTTTCTTGAAGATCACATTTGCATTTGAAATCTCTAAGGAGGTCAAAATCCCACTTGAATTATTCTGTCATGCTGCACTATTTTGCTGCTCTGTTTTGCATTCTTCTTTTTTCTTCATTATAAGTATGTAGAATCTTCTTCATTGCTTCATTGTACTCCAAATCTTCAATAAAATCATTTAAAACAAATAAGAGATAAAGGGAGTGTGAATGATATTTGAAACACCAAAATTCAGTAGAAATTTGAGTTGAAAATGATCATTATATTATGCACAAATATGTAATATCACTCCTCCCCAAGTTAACGAAAACTGAAAACCCATTACTTATCTAAAAGTAATAGATACATATAAAAATGTTGAAAAGGTCCACTGGCCTAACAAAAGAATGTAAAACCCACACACCCTAGAACACACAATTCATTTTTGTTTTTCAAACCTTTTAACCCTATAAAACATTTTTGGCTTTTGTATCATTACCCTTTTCATTCAATAAAATTCATGAGCTCAAATCAATTGTTTAAAAACAAAAATCTAAAACGTTTAGGTTTAACCAGAACGTGACCACCTCTCTCCCATCTTCCGCCCCCGATCCATATCCCAAACATCTTTTACTATAAAGAAATTTACTCCCAAAATTAAGGTTTAAATCATTTTTACTCCCAAAATAAATTTTATAAAAGTTGAAAGAAAAAAGAGATATTTAAATAAACAAAACCAGTTTTACTATCATAAAAGGCATATAGAATCTCCATAGTTTAGTGTTACTTATAATAATTACTAGCTTCTCAGTTCATAATTGAAAAGATTATTACTATTGACATGTAGATAAAATGAGGCTTCTAATTATTGTGGCAGTAATAATAAGCATTGACCTATCAAACAAAGCAATAATAAGCATTCAATTTAAAGCACATAAGAAATGGGATGAAATTCAACAAATTGTAATTTGAAAAATTAAAGAATTCTTTTAAATTAATAAAATTAGATTTATTTTAAATGATTATTACTTTAAAAAAGTGAATTGCTATTAGTTGACCAAACATTCAGAAATAAATTTTCTTGTTTATTTTTGGAGAAAACATATAAACCTATTTTATCTTTTTTAGGTGTAAATTACTTGACTTGTTCCCTGAGGAAAAAATTACTTTTCTTTTGAACACAATAAACACAACTTGTTTTTTTTAACTTTAAATTGATCTTTATTGTATGTAAAAGATTAGACAATCTAATACCTTGAAAATAGAAACTACTGAAATTTGAATTGAGTCTTGTAAGATAAGGTAATTAAGTGGCTTGATTCTTTTTGAATAAACATAATACCTCAATTTTCTACAAAATTAGAATGAAGGTATAGACTTTACGTAAGGGATATAATGTGATTCATCGATTTTAAATAACCTATTAAATAAAAATAAATAATTGTTAAGCATATATGATTCATTCATAAAATAATATCTAAATGATAGAGAAAAGAAAGCAAAAAACAAGTTATTCTTAGCCATTCTCGTAACGCACAAAAAAGGAAATGAAATATACTGGCTATTCATTTCTGGCATTTGGTTTGTTAGGATTAGCATATTCTGGCTGCTATTGGTTTGGTAGGATAATATATACTGGCAGTTGCCTTGATTCTAGTGGTTCCTTTTGCCTTAATTAAAATATCAACACAGGATGATTAAAAAAAGAAAATAAATGAAATAAAGGTCTCCTGCTCTCATTTTTAAAGAGAAGTTGGTAGAGGCTGCCAAGTTTGACTAAGAGAATTGGGACAGTGCTTCTGTTAGGACATTGTTTACTACATGCTTCATACTTTCCTAGTTCTAGCTGGCTATTTTGGATTCTGTTGCGTGTCAACTATGTAATATCTGGCTGGCTATCAGGTGTCCTGATCAGATGACTAGGAGAAAACTCTATGGGATAAAACTAGCAAATTGTGTCAATATTTTCTTGCCAAAAGGCTGCAAAGCTATCAACTGAACTAAGGAAAAGCTGTGCAAGTTAAGCAATAAATTCTGTTGTTTATCTCAAAAAGATGCAAATCCACTATACAGTAAAATAATTCTAATAATGGAAGAATTTGTACCATTTTGACTCTCGGATGTCGGCTTTTCTATGGCTGAATATGCTTCATATTTGAGTGGATATCCTGTCGTGATTCGTCATTGATTGCAACGCTTATCCACAAATCTTGACTATCACTTGCTCTCTGAAACTTAAGGCTATAAATTAATGTACCGTACTAAGAAAACCATCCAGCACACAGATTATATTAAGCATCAAGTGCTTCTTTCACTTTCTTGGACTTCTTTGATCTTCCTTTGCGTTTTTGTCTCCGAAACCTCAATGGATAATCTTCAATTTCACAAATCAAAGTGGTGATGCTGATGGTGGGTGATGGTGAGTATCATTACTATATATAATTGTTTTCACAGTTTAAAAATCAGAATTCTACCATCAGAACTCAACCTTGAGTTACGCCCTTAATGGCAGAACTTGCTTGAAATTCAAACTCAAAATTGATGATGAGAGAGATATGAGTTGAAATGGTTAATTTTTAACTATTTATATTCAAATTTAAAATTTTATATAACAATATCGAAAAAAAAAACCGTGAAGGTTTAGGGTTTCTGTGTCATGTCTTTGTTGACATGAGTTAGATACGTGGTTCAATAGGTGAAGCAAAGACTTCCCGACTGAAGACTTCATTGAGCTTTTGAGGATAATTTTAAGATAATGACTATCACTTCATTATTGAGCCTTTTTAGTATTCAATTTCTCACATAATTGAAGAGGATAATGGTTGGGCGGATCATGTATTCACGAAACTTCGTATCTCATAAATGAGGAAAACAGACCATATTGTCGGGGTAATTCTCCACAGCGTAGAGTAATTTTTGTTGAAATGACTTTGTAGCCTCGCTGTAATTACCCAAAGAATCTCATCAGATACGTACATATTCATTTTATCTCTCTCCCTTCACATATTCTCCAACCATTGTCCCTCTTTCAATGTCTGTTTTTATCTTATTATCAAAGAAAAATATATCTCTTTTAGAAAAAATAGGAATTGTGTATCTCTCTCTCTCTTACACCCCCTGTCAGGCTCGGCTACAGTGCTGCTCTGTATGTGTTGCATTGAATTTGATCCGTCGGATAAGATTCGAGATCTGATATCGGATATGATTCAACGACTGTGAATTTATAACTTTAAATATATGTATATATATATATATTTAGGGAATAAAAAATCTAATCCGTCCAATAAGATTTAAACAGATTTGGTTCTGTATGTAGGCCCCCTAGTCTATTGCTCTACGTCACTTTTCCTGTGACTTGGAACCAATATATAACTGGAATTAGGATTTTGAACTTGTCCTAATATATCCAGTGTAATGAAACCTCTGGGTGTGGCTTAGTTGAGTCTATGATGAGAGCTATGGGGTAGGGTGTATAAGCACTTGTTGATCTATGTGAACTACCAAAGATACCCTTGGTATGAATTCCCCAGTGGTTGTGAATGGAGTACATGACTCTCAACGGGCTGAGGACTGTGACTGTGGAGAAAATCTTGCGAAGGCATGAGATGATCGAGGATCTCTTCTATGAGTAAACAGAGCAGGATGAACCAAGACCATGCTGCTTCAGGCACGTAGTTTGGCGCACTAGCATGTTGATTGGTGGCTGTAAAGTCTATGTGATTTTAATAAGTCCATTGTTTACAAAGCTTTTAAAAAGTAATAACAAAAGAAAGTGTCTTACTCGGTAAATGACGTAATGTGATCTTGCATATACGTCAAGCAGGGATCAAATAGGAATTGGTTTCGATCAGTGTTTGATAATTGCGGCGATGATTCCAGAGGCTGTTGAAAACTTGAAGAAATAATAAAAGTAAAGGTAAGAGAAATAATGATGAATGCAATATGAGTATAGAACCAGGCACATATATAGTCATTAATTTTAAGCTAGGATATGCATTTCATTTCAGCATAGCAAACAGAAATATCCCTTTCCTTCTCTCTTCTTCTTTCTTTGTCCAGCGACCACTTACCCCCGTCCAACTTGGACAGTGGCTATGGCCAGCGTCCGACTCTTGGCCAAATCCTTTCATTTCTTATCTGTATGCTATTCTCTGAGCCCCCATTTTGTTCGTGAACCATGACAAGTTTCTTTCTACGTGTCCTCCATCAAGATCCAGCAGTTAGAGAGGAGATCTATTGCTGATCTATGCAGATCGGGTTTTTGCTCCCTTCTTTACTGGAGGGATCTGTCTCTAAATTATATTTGGGCCCCCTCTCGTTCTACCTCTTTCCAAAGCAATTCTCCAAATTATTGATTCTCTTCTTCTAGGCTGAAACAACTTTACTTTGGCCTTTGTGGTTTAAAGATGGTACTAAAGATATTATAAAAAAATATTATATTTTTGTTTAGCATCTTACTATTATTTTCATCGGTTAAGATATTTAGTGTTTATTATTTCCTATTATTATGCTTTTAAATTATTGTATAATTTTTGAAGAAAATATCACTAAATCACCTTAAATTTAAAGTAAATTTCACTTTTCTCCATTATTTTTATCACTTTTTCTCAATCAGCAATTGATATAAAAAATTCAAAAAATTGAAATTCCTTTCTTGCCCTTAAGTTTGACTCCTGTATAATTGTTAAAAGGAAAAGGAAAAAAAAAAAAGCGGGGAAAGAGAAGGAGCAAGCTGTACTCCGCCGCAGCCTCCACTCCACTTCCTCAAACTCACTGATTTAGTTCCAGTGCTTCACGTTCTTTTTTGCAGTATGTTATAGACTCATTTGTGACCTCCGATCTTAATCTAACGGCTATAATAATTGTACTGAATAATTGTTCAAGTCATGAACAATTGTTATCTGAACAATTGTTCAGAGAAAAATCTGAACAATTATTCAGAATATTGAATTTCAACCGTTGGATCATGATCGGACGGTTACAAATAAGTCTAACACATACTACAAAAAGAACGTGCAGCACTGGAACCGGATAGCAAACTCACCTCAATGTCCACATCCATCATCAAACACAACCAAATAGCTTCTTATGTAACCGGAAATAGACGAAGGGAATTAGAAAAGCATAAGATGAGAACTGATTGGAGTGGAGGTTCATGAAGAGTCAGAGATGTTGGCTCAACGACGCAAAATAGGCAGAGGAAAGAAGTCCACGTCAAAGAATCATTATTTTCTTTGTTTCAAGAACACAGAACCCACGGAAGAGTACGGAAAAGAAAGCAGATAGCAGTGACCCGGTGGCAATAAGGAAGAAGAGCAAGCATATTTTCTTTTTTTGGGAGGGGTATAGAGTTCTATAATTTTTTTTTCCTTTTTGAACAATTGAGTAATGGAAGAGAGATTGACGGAGGAAAGAGACAAAGGAAAGAAAGAAGATGAAGCAGAAAGCTTTTAGAGAGATGATAGTAAGGCATGGATAGAATTTGGATGAAGAAGACATGGATTTTTATTGTGATGTAATATTATACAAAATTAAGGGCATAATAGAGCATTAAATGTAATAATAAGGACAACAATGGTATTTCAAATTTTAGTTAAGCATCATCTTATCTTACTAACATATTATGGTGTAAAGTTATAAAAAAATAATGTTATAGGAGAAAGTGAAATTTACCTTAAACCTTAATGTAACTTAATAATATTATCTCTAATTTTTATTTTTACTGTTGTTCTTGTTGTTAGTTATCACAATTCCTTTATTCGTCTTTTAATATATTGAAAAAGGAGTTTGAGAATTGTTTTAGAAGTAAAGTCCTTCACTAGTCCTTTATTCATTAAAAAGAAAAAATAAACATAGCAAAAAGAGATGTCAAAAGAGATGCCGAGTAGTTTATTAGGCTCATCAGTTGCGTTCTGGGGCATGGGATATGCAAATCTGGGCACTTCAACTATATGTGTCTTTTCTAGTTTTTGAGAGAGGCATGTTTGTAGAAAACTTCAAGACAGACATCCGCTATTGGACATCTATTCCCTTGAAAGTAACTCAAAAAGATAGCACATTATATTTTTTGCATTAATTTCAACTGGGGTTAATATATATTGATATTTCCTGGCCTCGCTGTCAAATTTATTCACACCGCCAGCTTTGTTGAATACTTAAGTTCTGACAGTTACGATGGATTAGTCATCTTACCAAGCAAGAGATGGGGGAATGGGAGAGAGAGTCAAACAGAGAAAGAGTCAGCAAAGTGAGAGTGAGCAAGCTGGAAGAGAGACATGATCTTTTATCCCTTATCAGAAGAGAGAATGAGACATAGTTATATCATCTTCGAATATATATTGCTTGAGAACATGCCAATATATACAAAAATTGAAAGAGAAAACTTGAACCCAGAAACAAGAAAGCAAAAACTTGTCTCGATCGACAAACAAGAAAGGAACAAGTCCATTATCCATCCAGTTGTGTTTGCACAATGATTTTGACTACCAAGGCAAATTGTTTCAGAGACATCAAGCGAAGAACAGTTCAATCCCTGTTTAGGACTGTGTACACTTTTTCTTGTAATAGAGATAATATAATTGTACTAGTAGTAGTATTAATTCCAAATTGAGTGAGTATTTGATAATCCAATGAGCAAAAAGCTGGACTAGATTTGAGCTAATCGGAGAGAAGAGGCGAAGAGCATCATGCATGATGAAAGAACCATTGTTTTTGTTGAGATAAAGGATGTTTTAAACTTTGGATACCAACTTTGGATCCTCTCAAACATTGGATACAAACTCCTCTCAATCTTTGTATACCAACTTTGGATACTCTCAAACTTTGGATAGCAATTACTCTCTCTTTTGCCTCATATTCCTCTAGCTTTTACTCCTGTAAATGCTACACATGTTTTTTTCTTTTTTGCAACAGATTAAGGACAACAAAATAGACTTCATCATTGTGTCTTGCAAGACCTCTTTATGTGGCTATAAAAGAGGTCTTCTAATTGAGCTCTATACACCAATCATCCAAATTCTCC
The DNA here is from genome assembly GCA_030512225.1 of Rauvolfia tetraphylla. NCBI lineage: Eukaryota > Viridiplantae > Streptophyta > Magnoliopsida > Gentianales > Apocynaceae > Rauvolfia > Rauvolfia tetraphylla. Next base: position 4,515,327 of record JAJQKT010000053.1, read on the forward strand.
TTCCCAAAGCCTGAAATTCTCTCCACCTATATTCACTATATCATCAAATTATAGGGTTGAGTTTATGAGATTTATTTATTTTTTACAAATCTTTCATGATAATTATTGTTGAAGATTTTTTCTTGTACTCATCCGATTATTATAGTGGATAATTTTGGCTCGTCGTAGGCAGTGGGTTTTCTCTCGTATTGTATTTTTCACTTAAAATCTTTGTCTCATTTAGTTTCTTGCTCTCCTAATTTTTTCTCAGTATCTATTTTGTACTTTCGCTACGCGCTGATATTATAACAAGTGGTATCAGAGCCTAGTTATTAAACATGTCTATTGTAATTAAATTTGATATTGAAAATTTGATGGAAAAATCAATTTTAGTATATGGCAGATTTAGATGAGAGCAGTACTCATTCAAAATGGCTTAAAGAAGGCACTTGTTGAAATTTTTGAGAAGCCTGTGGATATGAAAGATAAGAAATGGGAAGAGTTAGATGAGAAAGCACATTTGACTATTTAGTTGTGTTTGTCCAAGGAGGTTTTGTGCGAGGTCAATAAAGAAAAAACTACAATAGGGCTATGGACCAAGGTTGAATCCTTGTACATGACAAAAAGCCTTGCCAACAAGCTTAGACTCAAGGAGTGCCTCTACACTTTTCCTATGGCTAAATGTACCACTGTATAGTCTCATCTTGATGAATTTAATTATATCTTAATTGATCTTGAGAATTTGGATGTCAATATTAATCATGAAGATAAAATTGTACTGCTAGTTGTTTCCTTGCCGCCCTCTTATAAGCACTTCAAAGAAATTATGCTTTATGAAAATAGTGATACTCTATCATTTGAAGATGTTAAATGTAACTTATTGTGTAAGGAGAAATTTGATCATGAGGTATGGTCTGATAATAGAGGTGAATGTTTGAATGTTAGAAGCAGATATACTGATAGAAATAATTCATCCAAGAATAATCGTAGATCTAAGTCTCGATAGTGTAATTTTAAATCCTGCCGTTATTGTAAGAATAGCAAACAATAAATTTTAGAATGTTATAAATTGAAAAATAAGGAGAGAGAGGAGAAAAAAATAAACCTATTCAAAATAAAGCCAAAGCTAATGTAATTGAGGTAGATTCTGTTGGTTACTTCTTCTGATAAGCGTAACTCTTTAAAACGGGTTTTAGATTCTGGCTATACTTTTTATATGTGTCCCCATAGAAATTGGTTTACTTCATATGAGAAGGTTGAGTTTGGTGTAGTTCTTATGAGAAACGATTCACATTGTATGGTTCTTTGGAATTGGTTCCATTCAGACAGGCTCATGATAGCAATATCAAAACTTTGACTAAGGTACGCCACATTCCTTATTTGAAGCTTAATTTGATTTGTTTAGGCACCTTGGATTCACTAGGGTGTAAGTATTCAGTTGAAGATGGAGTTTTGACAATTTCAAGAGGTTCCCTAGTATTGTTGAAAGGAAAAAGAATTGGGAGACTCCATATTTTGTAAGGTTCAACTGTGACAAGTTCTGCGGCTATCTTTACCTCTATTTCTGATGATGATCTTACTCAGCTATGGTACATGCGTTTGGGAAATATGAGCGAGAAATGTATGAACATTCTAAATAAAAGAGGTCTTCTTGGTAAGTAAGGTGTTGGTAAGTTAACTTTCTGTGAACATTGTGTAGTTGGAAAACAAAAGAGAGTTAGCTTCTCCACTGCAACATATCGCACACAAGGGTTCTTGATCACATCCATTCGGATCTTTGGGGGCCTTCAAAATTTCCTTCACAAGGCGGCAAGAGGTGCATGATAACATTTATTAATGATTTCTCTCGTATGGTCTAGGTTTATTTCCTAGGCATAAAAATGAAGCTTTCTCCAAATTCAAGAAATCAAAGTCTTGGTCAAAAATCAAACTGGTAGGAAGATTAAGAAACTCAGGACTGACAATGGTTTGGAGTTTTACAATTCAAAATTAAATGAGTTCTGTGAGAATCATGGCATTGCTAGACATAGAAATTTGGAAGGAACCCTCAACAAAATGGAGCTGCATAGCGCATTGAAGGACCTTTTTATAGAAAGCTCGTTGTATGTTGTCTAATACTTGTTTATGAAGTCGTGGAGATTTTTGGGTTAAAATTGTATCTACTGCTTGTTACCCGGTTAATCGCTCACCTCATTCATCCATTGATTTTAAAATTTCAGAGGAGATTTGGTCTGGTAATCATATTGACAATTCTCATTTCAGAAATTTTAGTTCTCCTATCTTTGCTCATGTAAATGATGGAGAGTTGGCACCTATAGCAGTTAATACATTTTCTTGGGTTATTCTTCTTAATCAAAAGGCTATAGGTTGTAGTGTCTTGAATTTAAGAAATTGATTTTAAGTAGGGATGTCAAATTTAATGAAAATTTATCTCTTAGAAATGATACTACTATTTCTTCTCTTGATCATCAAAGTGTCAATGAGAAGATGGAGTTAGAGGTATCTACTCAATAAAGAATGAGTGAACCAATTTTTACTAGAAAGTCTAACTAGAATATTGAAACACGTGATGAATCAGTACCTTCTAGTTCATCTGAGTGTATGCAGTCTTCAGATGATTAATAGTATAGCGCATGACAGACCGAGGAGAGATATCAAAAGGCCTGTAAGGTACATTAATAATGATGATGATGATCTTACTACATATGCTTTTTCTGTTGCACAGGGAACTTTTGAAGGAATTGATCCTTCTATTTACTCTGAAGCTATCTCTAGCTTTAATTCATCCTAGTGGCTTGCAACGATGCAAGATGACGAGATTATATTTTAACCATCATTTATAATTGATTTCTCACTTATTTAAAGGCTAATTGATAAAAATTTTATGACTTTGACTTATTTTGGTGAATTAAATATTTATGTACTTAGTATGAATTAATTAAGATAATTTTATTTATAAATATATTTGAATTCACTAATTTTTACTAATTATGGATGCAGAGATAAAATAGTAATTTCAAGAGGAAGAAAAGGAAAAGGGGAAAAAGAAAAAAGAAAAAAGAAAAGGGATGAAAAAATCGATTAGAAGAATGAAGAATAAGAAGAAAGGAATTGAGTAAAGAAAGGGTGAATTTGAATAGGATTTGGAATCTAAATTGGATTTGAATTCCTAATACACACCTATATATAGATGAAAAGAAGGCTTGCGGCAGAGATTTTGGGGGTGGACCAAGAAGAAGACAAAAGAGAGGGTTGACCGAGAGAAGCAATTTGGGGAATACTAAGACGGAAATTGAAGAAGAAACAAAGAAAGCTTAAAGATCAAAGGAGATCTCCAATCAGACTCTTCTATTCTATTTTTCTTATTTATTCTTTTATTATTTTATGTTAATTAAATTTATGGCTTTGAATATCTAGATTATGAATAGCTAAATCTTTTGTGACTAAAACATTCAATGAAGCCGAAACTCTTATGAATTTAATTTATTTCAATTAAATATTGCTTCTTTAATTTTAAATTTTGTTAATTATTTTTTATTTTGGTTAATTGTTATTATTGTTCTTAATGCTTGCAATTTTTTGGCCAATTTTTACATGTCTTTAAATTTATTCTAGTGGCTGAGAAGTACTAGATTAAATTGGATCATTGTAATAACAACACATCGTAAAACTTACTAGCAATAGATTCAATTTCTGTGTGTGGTTTCTAGCTAGTAGGAAACAAGAGTTAGGAAATTCCATAGAGGTGTTTGCGACTTTGATAATTAAAATCACGTAGAGATACGATTGGTTTATTAATTAAAGTTAGGAGCTTTTAACCAAGAGATTGGGTCTAGTCTATAATTGAGAATTCTACTATTAACCAAGTCGAGAATTAATTTAAAGAAATTAATTATTTGTCATAAAATGAGTAAGCTGGATTTGAAATGTCTTAGTCTATTCATTGCCATTGATTTTTAATTAATATAATTATTAATTTTTGTGTTTATTATGATTTTTAGTTATTATTATTGGTAATAAGATTTTAAATAAAATCACATTTATTTTAGTTTAAGTTGGGTTATAAGTAAAAGAATTTTACATGAAACAACTAGAAGAATTTGTTGTGCCTGGTAAGGAACAGTCAATTTGACGTTTGAAAAGATCATTGTATAGTTTGAAACAAGCTCTGAGATAATTGTATAAGTGTTTTGATGCTTTCATGATTGGACAAGGATTCACAAGAAGTCAGCATGACAGTTGCGTATATTTTATGCAATGTTCTAATGGATCATTCATTTATTTACTTTGCTTTACGTAGATGATATGCTTATTGCCTCGAAAGACAAGTCTTTGATTGACAAGTTGATGCCTCAACTTAAATCTGAACTCGAGATGAAATACCTTGTACTGCAAAGAAGATAGTTGTTATGTAGATTTGCAGAGACTGACGGGTTGACAAGCTCTATTTGTCTCAAAAGAATTACATTGAAAAGGTTCTCGAAAAATTTAATATGAAAAAACTATAATAATGTCTCTACTCCTCTTGCTGCACACTTTAAGTTATCTCGCTGATTTTTTGTTTGAATCAGAGAAAGAGATTGATTATATGTCCAAGGTTCTCTATTCTAGTGCAATTAGAAGTCTCTTGTATGCTATGGTTTGCACTAGATTTGATATTGCTTATATAGTTAGTATGGTGAGTCATTACATGCACAATCCAGGGAAGTGAATTTTTCTTTTCTTGAAGGACACGACCAATCTTGGTTTTGGTCTTTAACAAAAATCGAGTTGCCTCAGGTGATGTCAGTGGATTTGTTGATTCAAATTATGGTGGTGATCTTGACCAGCATAGATTTCTTTCGGGATGCATCTTCGCTTTATGTTCATGTGCTATTAATTGGAAAGCAACTCTGCAATCCATTGTTGCATTGTCAACCATAGAGGCCGAGTTTGTTTAAGTTACGAAAGGTGTTAAGAGGCTATTTGGTTACGCAGTCTTGTTCTTGAGCTGATATTCCACAGGGTGCTATAATGGTGTTTCAGATAGTCAGAGTGCTATACACTATCACTTTATTAGAGATGTTGTTGACAAAAGAAAGATCATTATTAAAAAGTTTCATATGTCAAAAAATCCTGCAGACATGCTTACAAAGCCATTACCTGTTACTAAATTCGAGCACTGCTTGGAATTAGTTGGCATCATTAACGCCTAGTCACCCCTCAGGGTGCCTACACTGAGCACTAAAATTTAAGCCAATATGGAGATTGTTGAGATAATGGATGTATCAAACTTTGGATCCTCTTAAACTTTGAATACTAACTTCTCTCAGTCTTTGGATACCAACTTTGGATCCTCTCAATCTTTTGATACCAACTTTGGATACTCTCAAACTTTGGATAGCAATTACTCTCTCTTTTGCCTCATATTCCTCTAGCTTTTACTCCTGTAAATGCTACACATGTTTTTTTCTTTTTTGCAACAGATTAGGAAAAGCAAAATGGACTTCATCATTGTCTCTTACAAGACCTCTTTATGTGGCTATAAAAGGTGTCTTCTAATTGAGCTCTATACACCAATCATCCAAATTCTCCTTCCCAAAGGCTGAAATTCTCTCCACCTATATTCACTATATCATCAAAATATAGGGTTGAATTTATGAGATTTATTTCTCTTTTGCAATTCATTTTTCCTCACTCATACGATTGTTATAGTGGATAATTTTGACTTGCCCTAGGTAGTGAGTTTTCTTACATATTGGGTTTTTTACTTAGAATCTTGCATCTCTTTTATTTTCTTACTCTCCTTATTTTCTTTTTCAGTATTTATTTTGTACTTCAACTACGCGCTGATATCATAACAGTTTTCATCCTACTGTACTGATAAAAGTGGGATCTTAATACAGAAACCCCAAATTCTGGAGAAAATGACAATTATTTTTATTTCCATGGAGAAACGATCGACAGTGGTCTCTGAGAACCTCTATCAGTGCAATTAGGTTGTTCTTCGGCCTATAAATAGAGCTCAATCTCACAGCTCTTGTCAACTCTCCAGTGGCTTCTTCTAAGAATTTGTTTATTCTTCTTGCTCTTCTCTTTCCTCTTGCTCTTCTCGTTGTCCTCTCAAGTTGCAGCTTCAGGTGAACAGCCCATCTCTCCATTGTTTTGTTCCATTCGTATGTAGTTGTTTTCCTTATTTAGCAGTTTAAATTTTCTGTAACACTTTTCTTGTAATATTCTTTTTATAAAATTTTAATTCATAAATCTTAAGTCATAAAAGAAAAAACTTATATTTTAAAAGATAAACTCTGAATAAGAAAGATTTTTATGAAAAGAATGTTACAAGAGACGATACTGAGTGTCTGGAATGCCTTATTTAGTAAGGGTGTTGCTTCTTTGTATATTTCTTTTTTTTTCCTTCTTATCTGCTTCGCTTGTATAAGTAGTTTAGTCCACTTTATTAGCATGGTTCTCTCATTCATGAAGCGTGGACAGTTACAGTCCCTCTTCTCATCTAATACAGATGAAAGCATGGAGACCAAGATAGCTGGGGAGGTGATATCTGGAGGAGCTGATGTTGATGGACGAGGATATGGTGGCGGCGGCAGATATCCCGGAAAAGGATGCCGATATGGCTGCTGCCGCTGGTACCGCTACAGAGTGGGATGCTACAGGTGTTGTGCCAGTGCTCATGAGTCTCCAATGCTGAATTTGAAGATGATGTTAAAACTAAATATTTCTGAGCTTTTGTAGCTCTATATGTGAAACAAAACTGAAGTGTGCTGAGACTATAAAGAAGGCATATAGAAGGGGCATTTCTTAAGGGCCGTAGTTGGAAGTGATCTTTATATGCCTGCAAGTGAATCCTTCTAAGACACTCTTTTTTCATTTTCTTTTTTTTCTTTGGAGGAGATCAAAATGAGAATATATCTCTACTAGACATGGAATATAATTATTAACCTTTGGGAGTGAAAAACGTAAAAACTAATTTTTTTCTTTCTCTGAGGAAAAATATCCTATTTAATTAAATATATCCACCAAAATAACGGGGTAATTTATTCTAAGAAACTTTTTTCATCCAAACTAACATGTCGTTAGAGAGTATGCCAAAGAAGCCAACAGATGCTCTGAGATATTTCCTATTCCACCAGCAAAGAAAAACACTTGAAACTCGGAGCCATAACACATGCTTAATGACGCGCCAAGTTTTAACAAGTGTATTAGTGCCCACACTCCTAGTATATTGGTAAATCAAGGTCGATCCTACAAATATTTAATTTGCCTATCAAAGATGCTATTTTTACTTCATCCAAACAGTTCAAATTCTAATGCAAATATCAAATTAAACTAAATAAGCAAATAAACACAAAAATAATCAAAGAACAATAATAAATAAATAAATTAATCAGACTAATGACTCAACTAGTATATTATTAGTGCAAAAGTTTTACGTCTTTTGTTAAAAATTTTAGGCTTATGTTATTAACAACGAAATTTCTTAGTGGAACTAAACCAAATCTCTTGGCTCAGAGTCCCTATCTTTAATTAAAAACCTATTATATCTCTATGCAGATTATTAACTAAAGATGCATTAAGATTTGTAGAATTTTAAGCTTTAATTAGATAAACTAATTGTTCACACAATCCATATTTAGTAATTCATTCTATATGTAATTAAATTTGGTAATTGTTCTTGTTATCCTAGTTCTTATTCAATTTATCACTACTAGGTATCAAAATCAAACATTAAATCATGCAAAAGATGCCCAATTAATCAATTACAAGTCTTATGCAACGACCCACTCCCGAGCGGGCATTACCAACGAGTAAATCATCACTTTTCCTATTCCAAATGTACAATGCAACTTGTAATATTACTATATAATACTAGTGTAATTCTACTATCTTCTAATTAACCAAAACCAAGAACAATAAAAGGCGCACCGACCATTCTATAGCAAAGGATTTGATAAAGTAGTTTATACAAAATATAGTTGATGAGTTAGAGACCTCTATAATAGATACTAATTAAATTAACAACCACTTGAAATATTAAAATACATTTACAGACCAAGGATGACAATAAAAATGATAGATGCCTCCCACGAAATTAGCTATTACTAAGGACTCCACTATCATATGCAACGTACACGAAAAAAATATCATAGAGTTTACAAAGAATTATTAAAAAAATTAAGCTTTTTTAAAAAATTTTGAATCCTTCTCTTCAATCTTCTTCGAGTTCCTTGTCATCTCAACAGATGCCAAAGACTCCTAATTTTATATAAAATAAGTATATTTATACTGCACTAACCTTACAAAAGTTTAAAAACTGAATTTTTGAAAAGTAATTAAAATCCTTCGCAAATTCGAGATGAAATTGCGGCAAATTTCTGTAATTTTATAAAAAGAGTTTAAGCAACATTGTGACCAAAAAATTAAAATTTTCAACTCATTTGCGAAGGATAATATTATTTTTTAAAAAAATAATAAAATTTCGTTGCAAATCTACGGATGTATATCATTTTTAAAATGAAAAATAAAATTCTGTCACAAAACTTTCGCAAAATGGCCACGCATTTGTGACCAAAATATATTATTTTAAAAGGACAAAATTGCCATAAAAATTTGTTATTATCAAAACGAAAATAAATTTCTATCGTAAAATCATGGCAAAATTGTGACCCATATGAAATAAAATATATATTTTAAAAAAAATTGTCACAAATTCGTTGAAATTTTGCGACGGATTTATGACAAAATTCTTAAATTTTAAAATGATAATTTAAAATTTTTAATTATTTTTAGAAAACAAGATACTCATATAATAATGAAAAATACAAAAAAACTGTGAAAATAAATATAATTCAAAAAATGAATGTCAATATTTTAAACGTTTGACATTGAAAAATATTCTGCAAAATCTATGTCATTATAGAAGGCATCGCTGCAGCTGGTGGAGGAGGCAGAGATGGATCCAAAGGGCACTAGTTGAAGGACGGTCATCAGGCGAGTCGATTGTATAATCCTCATCAACATCATCTGCTGCGTCTTGAATATTCGATATCGAAAAAGGAGGCGGGGGAGGAGGTGTAGCATCCTGGATATCACTCACAAATATTGATCCAAGCTCTCAAATCGTTGTTGAAAATAATCATGCAATGACCTCTTCATTTGCAACTAGCTTTGAAGTAATGTGTAATATAGATGCGAAGTGATCGAGCAAGCTGTCTGTGGAAAGCTCGATGTGAATTGATGTAACCTCTGTCACACATGAGCTACCTCGTAACCCAACCCAAATATGTGATTCTTTGAAACACCGCCAGCAACCTTCGTGAATAGTGACTTCTCATCAGGTGGTTGTTGAGAAGTCACAGAGTCCTGAGACTCCAACTGCGAATAGCGTTACTTCAACTCATTAACGCTATCCTGTAATAAGTCATAAATTTACATCAATATATAATAAAAATTGGTATATAAAATTTGCATCACTGATAACCGTACCCTTTTTTGGGGCACTCTTATATGTGTGTGTCGCCTCGTACATATCAATAAAGTAGAAGTTAGCTCCGCACTCCTTACGTTGTAATTATATTTTAAAAATACTAAGTAATTTAAACAACAATTATTAAGATAAATTCAGGATTTACCAACACAAAGTTTTAGAATGTAGACATTGAATAAGCAAATAAAGACATATGTGACTAGTTGTTGCATCTCATCACAGTTAAGATATATGTAATTCATAGCCGCCTTAAATTTCTCTGGAGACAGATATATGATCAGTGTCTTTCCAATGACCTTTCCTGACACATTACATAAATATAAACTAACTGTTTTGGATACACCCTCATCATTTCGAGCCACGTTTGTATGTTTAGTCCGGACTTGAGGCTCAAAATAGTAAGAGAAAAACACATATGCATCTTCAGTCAAATATGCATTGCAAATTGATCCATCGACCCTTGCCTTATTTTTCACTTTAAACTTTACACGATATAAGAATCTGCACTTGGTTATTTCAATTGTGTTAGAACTCCTACATTGAAATACTGTAATAAATAGAAATTTAGGGTTTAGTTTTAAGGCTTAATCTCTTGAATGGATACATCCATCAATAATGCTCCAGACTAGCAACTCTTGCTTCGTACGACAAACGAATCATCCAATGCTCCATCATATCAAAGAATGCAAGAGGGAATATCCATTCCAACTTAGATTTGAGAATTACTATATTCTTCTCTCATTCTCTCATCCGCGACATTGATAATTTTGGAGCACATAAGTCAACATGAGTGCAATCAAAATGCTGCTATGCTTCATCATTGCGGGGATAACTCATCAGTCCCTCCTCTTGTAGGTTCTCAGTGTTCCACCTCATATGTTCTGCAGTTATTTTAGATGCATACAATCGTTGTAATCTCGATGTCAATGAGAAGTAGTATATTCTCTTAAAAGCTACTTCATTTTGTTGTCTATTCTTTCAAACTTTTCTCCTTAGCATATAATGAGGGACTACCACAAACTTACATTCCCGCAAACCAATATCCTCTTTCGATTCGGGCAGCTATCTTATTTTTTTTCGGCAAACCAAGTCCAACAACTATCTTCTTAGTAAGGTACAAGTCTTTCGGAAGCTGATTATAAATCGAGTAGAACTTCCTTCATTAGTTGCATCATCCCGATTGAAACATATCTCTAAAATATTATTCTCGACTTAATATTCAGCATGCGAGCAACAATTGATAACCGTGAGTGGTTTGTTTATCCATCCCATAAAGGAGTATCGACAGCCTTCAACATGTCATACAATTTCCTGGCCTCTACATTACGAGGTTTTTCACCGTTGACACTTGACGGTGGGTCTATCAGACGGTACAAACCAACGACATCCATTACCATCTGTTGAAATGAATTAACAGACGTGGGTGGGCATTGAGAATTAATTAGAGGCAATGCCGAATGCACCAAATCAAGACTCTCACCGTGACTGGTCCAACGAAGATAATCAACGACAAATCCAAATCTATTCAATTGCACATGCACTTCATCGGGCAAAAGGTGTACCTTGTTCTTACACTTTGCACAAGGACACCTCAACCGTGTACTTTGGCCATTCGACAAACAGTATACTGTAAAACTCTTTACCCCATCCTTAAATTCATTTGTAGTTCACTCAATCCCTTACATTTGTCGCCTATACTTCCAACTACGATCATCCAACTACATTAACAAATATTACATATTAAATTTTAGGGTTTAGTAAAAATATTTTTAAGGTTTAGGCATCTCTTGTTTTGGAATAGCGTAAAAAACTTGGACAAGAGTTAAGATGTTAATAGAAATTACAAAATTAAACAAAAAAACTAATAATTAAACAATGCTAGACAAATAAACTAAGTCAAATACACATTGAACTAAAAATACTTTGGCATCATCTCCCCTATAAAATGGATATTTTCCAGGCACAACACCACACCAATCAATTAGGCAGAAGTACATTTTAACCAAAATAGGCCAAGAAAAAATCCAAATGTCTACAAAATTACACTAAACCCACTTACTCTGAACTGAAAATAAAAATTACATAAAATTAACCATCAAGACCGACGGTATGCTTACTTCTGCGTGAAAGTAATAAGCATGAAAGTAATAAAAATAACCATCAAGACCTTCTGCATTTAGAGATCTATTCCAAGGACAACTTTTCCAATTGTAAATATGAAAGAAATCGTAGTCCAAATACAATGCACCCAGATAATTCCAAAATCACTCAAACCAAGTCCGAGGCAAATGCATTAACTAAGCCAGACCAGATTTTTACTCTCAAATGAAGAAGAAGAAAGCATCGCGCCTAGTCATTCAAACACAAATCATAGGCTTACAACACACAAAATGAAGAAATAAATCAATAAAACATAAACAAAATCCCATTTGCAAAACTGCAACAAGCAACAGAACTAAAGAATCTAAATTATGAATGTTAGAAACAGGGCCTCATTAATTATCAAAATTTTCAGCACGTTTCATAAAGAATATAAATGGGTTGTGGTTAACAGGTGTTCTTCCATCAATGTAACTATCATTCAAATAACATTCATGCGGATTTTTTTCTCCGAAACATAACAGGAAGAACAGGGATCTACAAAAAAATTGACTGGCAGTAATATGTAATGATTTTGCGACAGAAAATTTCGGTTACAAATATGTGACGGATTTGAGGTATAAAATAATTTAAATTTTAAAGAAAATCATCACAAATTCGTCACAATTTGTAACAAAAATAATTTAATAATTTTTTATAAATTTTTTTTAAATGGTTAGAAATCCGCTGCAAATTCATCGCAATTTTGCAACAGATTTGTGATGAATTTTTTTATTAATTTTTAAAGAAAAAATTCAAATGGTTAAAAATCCGTCACAGTTTTATTTACTACTTTTTAAAAATATTTTTTGAACCGTTTTCTGTTGCAAATTCGTCATAGTTTTGTGATGGTTTTGTGAACGATTTTCAATTTCAAATTGGTGGCTTTTTTCGTGGCAAAAGGTTCAAATTCCATCGCAAATCTATAGCTATTTGCGATGAAATTTAATTTTTGATTTTTATTTTTTATTTTTCTACTTAGCCTTGAATAAATTTACAAGTAAAATTTGTAACATTTGTTAATAACTCTTGTTCAGTAAATGTGACCATTTAATTATCACATATATTGAAATCACATATGTACTCAATGCATTAGTGTAATAGTTATATATTATTACATATTATGGAACGATTATAGTTAAAACTATTTGTGTTATATGATCTATAATATACTTGTATGTGTCCTGTATAAAAGGATCAAAATAGTTAATAAATAAGTTATATCAAAACGAATTGTAAATTGTGTATTACTTTCTTTATATTTCTTACAAACTATATACGCATTAATAATATATGGCAATATATATTACACATGTACTGCATGCATTCTATGTTTAATGAAAAAGAATATTTAAGAACATCATGATGTATACCTCACAATTTCAACATGGGACAACTATAAAATAAAAAAAGAAGCAAAACAAAAGGAAAAAAAACTCCGTCACAATTGTGTAACGGATAAAATAATAATATTTTTTGTTTATTTTCTACAACAATTCCTCGCAAATCCATTGCTTTGCGGTAGATTTGTGATGGATAAAATAAGAATATTTTTTTTGTTTATTTTCTTTAAAATTCTATTGCAAATCTATTGCAATTTTGTGAGGGATTTCCGACAGATAAAATAACATTTTTTATTTTTTGCCTAAAAATCCGTCGTAAATCCGTTGCAATTTTGTAATTGATAAAATAATAATATTTTTATATATTTTGTCCACAAATGCGTAGCAAATCCGTTACAAAATTGTGACATATTATATAATATATTCTTTATTTATTTTCTTGATAACCCGTACCAAATTTGTTGCCTTTTTACGATGGATATAATAATATATTTTTATTTATTATTTTAGATTTTTTCATTGCAAATCCATATTAAGTACCTAAGGATTTGCCATGGGTAACGTAATATATTTTTTGTTTATTATTTTCCCTTTTTGTTGCAAATCTGTAGCAAAATAGCTACCAAAATACTATCCATTGCTGTTTTAGTATCTATTTTGATCTCTCTGAATTTGGTCGCAAATCGATGGTAATATTGAACAAATAATCTGTAACAAATTGTCGTCGCAAAAACTGTATTTTCTTCTAGTCTGCCTTTCCCAAGACGCTCCCAAGAAATAGAAAATAAAATGAAGATAATATTCTATAATGACAATTTACAAATGATACATTTTTATAGTGAAGGAATTTAGAAATGTAATTACCGTTACATTTAAAGTACCTCAAAATTTGGGATAATTGAAGAAGTTATTTAAGAGTTTCTTTTTTTTATTTTGTCTAGTTGGGGCTTCTTTTCTGCTATCAAGCATGAGAATTCCATGATGAAGTTACTGTACCTGAAATACAATCCCACAAGCAAATAGATCAATTGCAAGGGTCTGATTCCTTCTAACTAATCAAGAGTTTTCAAATTGATAACAAAAATCAAAACTCCAGAAAATATGACTTTGAGTGTTGAAAGATTTTGGAAGAGGAGAAAGAATAAAAGTGTTTTATTAATATATATATATATATATATATATATATATATATATATATAATATTATTATATATATATATTATGTGATTTGTTTTACTTATTGAGTAATTCATTAGGTAAAAAACATTTTTGTGTAAGATTTTATCTTTATGTTTGATTTAAATATAACTTTTTGAATAAAAAAGGAAGCCTAAATGTTTTTCTGATTTATGGTTTATCTTAAGCTTTATTTTTCGCTAAGTTTGTCACTGAGGACTTGTGTAGGAAATGAATTAATTAGTTTTAAGCTTCATTTTGGATGAGGCTTTGGATTGAAAATTTTAGAATAGTATTGATTTTGATCATAAAGTCTCTTAGATATCAATATATTGGAAAAGTTTCAAGATTTGTGATACTTGGAATATATGTTTATGATGCCAATCTTATGGAACTCCAGAAGTGCTCCACGGTGGGTGAACTATATTATACAAGACTTCAAGATTAAAGATTTTGGAAGAACTAAGTTATGTCTTGATATATAAATTGAACATTTTGGAAGATGAAAGTTTTATTTACCAATAAACATAAATGAAGAAAGTCCTAAAAAAAAGTTTACACGGACAAAGTACATCCATTGAGGGCTTCAATAGTCGTTAGACCACTAGATATGAATAAAGATCCCTTTTGGCTGTAGGAAGATGATGAAGAACTAAATGGTCCAGAGGTACTTTATCTTAGTGCAATTAATGCACTAATATATCTAATCACACAAGACTTTATATAATATTTTATGTGAATGTATTAGTTAGATATTGTTCTTCCAGAAGACAACATTGGAATGGTGTTAAGAATGTCTTTAGATATTTTATTAAAATAAAACCAACATGAAGTTGATTGGTTATGTAGATGTTGGATATCAATCTGATCCATATCAAGCACATTCTCAAACTACTTATGTATTTACATATGGTGATATTGTTATTTTTTGGCGTTCTACGAAATAATCCATAGTTACTAACTCATCTAAATATTCTAAAATTATATAACCCTTATGAAGTAAGTTGAGAATAATATAGCTAACAGAATTTCAACTTCTATATATGAGGATAATATAGCTTGTATAGTTCAATTAAAGGGATGATATATTAAAGGAGATATGACAAATCATATTTCACCAAAATTCTTCTTTACTCAATGAACTTTAGGAGAGTTGTGATATTGATATGCATCAAATTCAATCATGTGATAATCTAACAAATTTATTCACTAAGATATTACCGACAACAACGTTTGAGAATTTGATGAACAAATTAGAATGTGTCAGTTAAGGAATCTCAAGTGATTTTCTCATCAGGGGAGTAAAATAACAAAAGAGTAGCGCACACTTTTCCCATTACTAGAGTTTTTCTCACTAGAAAATACTCTTTATGTAATGGGCATCCAAAGAGAAGTATATGATATTAATAATAATTGATGTTCATTATCCGATACCAAAAAAAATAATTTAATATCATAAATAAAGATACTCTATCATTCAGGAAGATAGATGATAGAGTTCTATCACATCTTTAATTATTAAAAATATTTATCTTCTGTTTCTTCCCTCCCTGTCTCTTCTAATTAATATGTACCCTTGAATCATACAAATAGAGCTATAAACTGAACTGTTGCATCAATTTATTCACTCTTAGAGAAGATCAATAAAATTCTTATATTCTTCCTATTTTGTCTTTACTAGTTCCTCTCTATTTCTCTTTCATAAAAGTTGTCATATTTAGTTCTCCATATTGTTATTTTGATTTAATTGTGCTAACTAGCTCATTTGCACACCAACAAATTTACAACAAGGTTTAGGTTATTTCATATTATCATTTTTAAAACTATTGTGTAATTTTTATTTATATTCCTATTTTTTGTTGGGTTTTCCCAATTCCTTAATTTTCTCTTTTAATATATTGGACAAGGGGTTTGATGGTCATTTTAGTGGTAAAGTCCTTGGCCATTTTATTACCAATGGGTAGTCTTTTATTTATTAAAAAGAAAAAAAAATAGCAAAATCTGGTCACTTCAAATGTATGTATCTTTTCTAGTTTTTGACAGATGCATCTTTGTAGAAAACTTCTGGAGAGACATCCGCTATTGGAGATATTTTTCCTTGATATTAACTAAAAAAATAGCTACATTATATTTTTTGCATCATATACAACTTGGTTAATAAATATTGATATTTCCCTCCCAGTCAAATTTATTTGACCTTGCACGGTTTGAAAAGCTTTTTTGTGCAAAAAGTCATAAGGAATTTAACTTTGGCCCTCATTCATACCGCCAGCTTTGTTGAATACATAAGTTCTGACAGTTACTATGGATTATCCTTACACTTGGGGTTGCTCATTGATTTTGACTATCAAGGCAAAAGCAAAAACTCTAACCAGAGAAGTGTTCAAACTTTGTTCAAGACAACATTTATTTTTCTTTGTGATAGGTATACAATAGTCGTAATTGAATGAGTATTTGATAATCCATTGAGGAGGAAACAGGATTAGATTTGAGCTAACCAGAGAGAAGAATCAAAAAGTATCATGCATGACGAAAGAAGAAATGGCATTTCCATTGTTTCCCTCCAATGGGATTGATAGAAACGGGAACTTAATTCAGAAACCCCCAATCTCTAGAGGAAATGCCAATTATTTATATTTGCACGGAAACAGACGGCGGTCTTGAGAACCTGAGAGCAATTAGGTTGTTCTTTGGCATATAAATAGAGCTCAGTTTCACTGCTTTGATCAACTCATCAGTACTCCTGTGATCATTCGATATATTTTCCTTCTGGCCGCCAATGGCTTCTTCAAAGAATTTGTTCATTCTTCTTGCTCTTGTTGTTGCTCTTGCTCTCCTAGTTTCCTCTCAAGTTGCAGCTTCAGGTGAACAGCCCATTTCTCCATTCTTTTAATATGTTCAATTTGTATGTGCGTGCGTGCGTGCACACATAGATATATAAATGCGTACATACACATATATATTTATACGCACATATATGTGTGTGTTTTTTGCATCACAAATATTATACATGCATACGCTTAAACAAATTGTTATCATGATGCTATATAATGGAAATCCAAAAGTTCCCATTCCAAACCCACAAAGAGAAAAAAAAAGAAAAGGCAACTGTATGCAGCAGTTGTTTTCCTTATTTTGCAGTTTGGATTCTCTGTAGACACTCTGCTTGTAATATATTTTTTCACAAAGTTTTAATTAACAAATTATAAAAAATAAAACTGAAACTTTAAGAGATAGGCCATGAATCAAAAAGATTCTATAAAAGGAATGTTACAAAAGATGACACGTTGTATTCAGAATGCGTGTTTCTTCATTGTTATTTTAGTTTTTTTTTCTTATCTGCTTTGCTTGTATGAGTTTAATCAACTTTTTCAGCATGGCTCTGTAATTCATGAAGCCTGGAAAGTTACGGCACCTCTTCTCATCTATTACAGATGAAAGCATGAAGACCAAGAGTCCTGGGGATGTCGTATCTGGAGGACCTGATGTTTATGAACGCGAAGGATATGATGGCGGCAAATATTATCCCGGAAAAGGATGCAAATACGGCTGCTGCCGCTGGTACCGCTACAAATGGGGATGCAAGAAGTGCTGTGCAAGTGCTCATGAGGCTCCTGATGCTGAATTTGAAGATGATGTTAAAAACTAAATGTTTCCGAGCTTTTGTAGCTCTATAAGTGAAACACATAAAGTGTGCCAAGACTATAAATAAGGCATATGGAATGGGCATTTCTTGAATGCCCTTCTTGCCATGCTTGATAATGAATAAATTTCTCTATGACTGTTGCAGCCGAATCTTTCTAAGATTCTCCATTTTTTCCTTTTTTTTAGGAAATTGGGACAAATAAATGTTACAATAAAATTATAAATTAAATAACCCATACTACATGTGTGGCTTCCCCAATACCTTTTGCTAAGGTCCACTGCTACTGAGTAGAATACTTACATGCCTCTTAATACTAGATTATAGCCTTACACAATTATTTGGAGTTATAGAATATTCATATTAAACATAAATAAGTACATCAGAATATTTAAAGTGTAAACTAAGACATATAAGAAGTCACAGAAAATCTAAAACTAACATAGCCTAAGTATATAACAAAAACTCTCAGGAGAATTGAGACTTACAAAAAAAGAAAATAGATGACAAAGCGTAGGGATCTCTATGATCACCCGACATATCCAATCCAAATGCACTAATGATTCGCCTCTGGTTTCAGGCTATCTGAAAATATGTTACTAGAAGAGTGTGACAAAAAAACTCAGTGAGTTTGAGTGTGTCTGTGTTCATAAGAATACTTTACAAGTAGTATGCAGGAAATCATAAAATGTTCTAAAACTTTTCTTTCTTTTATAAAACTGTTTAGTCTCTTTACTTGAAGTAAAAACGTCTATGAAAAGCTTAGGTGTTGAATCGAATTAGTCATCGCTCATATGAACTGTCTGCTCAATACATACCACAACCCGAGTTTTCAAAAGGTCAAACACAGGTCACATGCTAAATATGAAAACTAGTTACATAGGACTAAGTGGAAGGATTATCTTGTCTCCCTCTAGGGATTTAATCCGGGTACAAGATAGGAAAACCTATGCAACTCTATGACTCTTTTCTACACTCTGACATTTCTGCCAGCCAATCACGGGTTCATCAGGAGCTATCCAAAATCTCGAGTTATAACCTACCAAAACACCTTCAACTCAGGTTCGAGCTAATCTCCTAGCCTCGTTGCTGGATCAGGAACAAAACCCATAATTGCTATACGGGAACCCAACACAGCTTCCGGCTAGGCCAATCCTTTCCCCGGTCATCAATGCCCCCTGATATCATAGGAGCACTCATAGAGTCTAGAATAAACCTCACACTGCCAATGAGAAGGCCGTTGTATGGTGACCAGCCTCGAACAATACGCTCGCACTCGATGGGTCTCTAATATTTGAAGGTGTCGCTAGACGTTACCCGAATGCACGATAAGCTGTGTCATTGGCCTTTTCATACATAAGCAATGAATATTAGGATGATGTTTTAGAAACATAGGCCCCAAATGGCCATATGTCCTTTCCAAGTTGGAAGTTTGACTAATTAATAAAAATTCCACCACTCTCCTTTAGTTTCGAACAATTTTATGTAAATTTCTAAATATGATATGCTCATCTAAGTGATTCATTTGCCAAACCCATTTCCATTAGTTAAACTTTTTATTGTAATTCACCATCCAAAAATAGAAGTTTCTAAAAATAGAAACCCTAATGGAATTAAACTCCCATGCTTTTCTAATGCAAGTAGTGCATAAATAAATAATTAAACTTGCTAATCAATTATGGCAAAACTTTCCAAAAATAGAAACTTTGTATAAATAGAAAGTGTTTCTAAAATAGGAAGGTTTCTCGATTTAATGACTTTTCAGATTATAAAAAATATAAAAATGGCTTTCCTCTAAAACAATGCATTTGTTTATTGATAATTGGCACTAGAAATAGACAATTCGCAGTTTTTAAATTCAATTGTCGTTCCATTGACCTACAAATTTTAATAACCAAGCTCGTAAGTGTATCATGCACCATACTCACAACTTTCTATGTATAACTATAGTAATATGTAGCTAATCATATCAAAGTAGATTATAATTGATGTGCTATTAATATTCACGCACCAAACGTCTTATGAGATAAGACTATTTTGGATCCAAATTAACTATGGTTGACTATGACTAGTTAAATAACTAATCTATTACAATTACAATATTAGCCTTTGGAATATTTAAATCCTATCTCTTAAATTAACCTATGAAAGAATTACACCTCCAGTGATTAGGTTGTCCAGTAACTCTTTAAAACAATGGTTTCTACTTCCCTAATCATATGGATATCTCTTATTTTATTCTAAAAGTTCCTTTTCATGTAATTGCCTTCCAATATTCACTTAGTCTCTTCTTGTTTTGTTCTTTACTATTTCTTGGGGAATTTCTTTTAAACACATTTTCAACCCTCATTAATCTTTTTATAAAATTACTAGTCAAACATTAGTTATTCTTTGTCATAAAATTCTTGAGGTTTATAGATTTTATACTTCTTTTTCTTTTCCTTAAAAAATTCAAATTATACGTCTCTTTTTCTTCAAGATTTTCCTGTCCAGTTTATTAAAAAGAAAATGCTCAAAGGTTCTTTATGACTACAGATTCCTTCCTTTGTAAAACTTTCAAGAAAACTCCTTCGTTTTCATAAAGTTTTTCCCTTATTCCATTCATCATTTAAACTGTCCAGAAAGACAGTCTGCTTTCAGTTTTCAAAGCGCAAATGTTGCTCACAATTTTACTCTTATTTCATGAGTTTTCTCCACAGTCCATAGTTGCAAACATGGCTGTCTAGTTTTTTGTACAAAACACAAGATCAAATAGCTAACTCCAGAAATTCATTTCTTTTCAGACATTTTTCTGCCAAATGAAGGGAGAAATGAGGCTCTCATGTACATTATTCATTTCATTCAGTAAATCTCTTAAAACACATCAAAAATCTCAAATTCCAGCCGAGGAAAAACAAATAAGCAAAGCTGCCAATATCCATTTCACCATTTGTTCTTAGCATATTTTTTTCAAACAAAAAGCTAGATTTTCTCTCGTGAAAACCCCAGCATTTCTTAAGGAAAGCACGATTGATAATACTTTTAATAAGAACAAACACTCCTCAAAATAGTTTCATTTCCTTGTGATTTTACCCAAAAGAAAGCTGGAAAACAAACTGTACAGCCCTTTTCGTGGCCATTTTTCAGAAAACAACCAACCTAGCTGAGATGCCCAAGTCTTTAGTGTTCTCTACCACTTTATACAAGAAACCAAAGCTGTTTTCTAGAAATAAAACTCATACGTGAAGAAGAAAATGCAAGTGGAGTATGGATCAACCAAAACTGATATAAGGTAATATTTTTCTTGCATATAATCACTCAAACTTCTGCTTTCTTATTCAAATTTTCAAGAAATATCATTTAGAAACTTAAAACTACCAGATTGCTTCAAGAAATCCTTAGATATCAATGTCACCTTGATTAAAAATAACAAATCTCCAAGCTGTCCGCCTAACACCAAGAGAAAAGAAGTTTCTACTTAAAAATTAAACATGAAAATGGGTGTAGGAGATCAAAATACAAATGAATACGCACACTTTGTCAAAAAAGAAAATAGTATGAAATCTCTTTCTCGGTTCCTCATGAGCGCACGGTTGGAAGAGAAAGCAAGAGAAAGTGATAGAGAGAAAATAGAGAGAATGGATAAGAGGGAGTGTGGGAGAAAGAGGTGATGAAAGATGAGCTCTTCTCTTACTTTAAAGACCTCTTAGCCGGTTGTATGAAAGAGAAAAGAGGGTGAAATTGCTGATTTGTGTAGTTTAGTGTGAGAGGGAGCAAGTTAGCATAAGCTTTGAGTATAGAGCGTGGATAATCTAAAGAGAGAAGGAAGATCATGCATTGGCCACTTAAGGAGGTGCTCATGATTTTGCTTGGATGGATATATTTTATTTTGACGTTTGCAGGGATGTAAGATGGTCTGCTATAATGGGAGAAATCAGAAAAATTCTCTACCAAATGAGCGGCAAAACTGGAAAGTTACTCTAGGGTAGAAAATGACCGTTTTGTCCCTATGCTTCAGATGAGATTTTCTACTTTCACAAGCAATAGTTTGTGAAACACTATTACATGACAGGAAGACTATTGCCTTATTTAATTATACTACATAGCATTTACTATGCGTGGAACCAATGAATTAAAACGATCCCACAGTTCTTGCTCTTCTCTTTGGATCCTCCGTATCTTGGGAATTAACGAAATGAAATCACGCACTTCTGCTATATATAGTAGATTACCTTTCCAATTATACGATTACTATTTTTTACTTTTAATATGTAAAGAGAATGAAAAAAAAGAAAAGGAAGTTGTACTTCTTAAAATTTTCTCCAATGCGGTAATATGGAAACAATATTAGAATAAATAACTAAATTATTTCCCCCCCTATTTTATTTCTTTAGAAAATTCATTTCATAGTTGACTGATTAATGGTCATGAGTTTCTTTTTTATATTTTATTATTGTTATTAATTTCAAATTTAAATTATTATTATTATTAGAGTACCGGTCAGATTATATCATTGTCATTTGTTAAACAAGGGAAAAGGGAACTAAACAAAGGATTTCTAGGGATGAGGTGCTTGAAACTCTTTTTAAAATTTTTTTTTGCACCTTTTTTGGATTGGTGCAGGCCTCAACTCTATTTCCTTAATCAGAAATAGCAGCCGGCCCATATGTTCTAATGCCACACCCATGGCCTCAGAGGTACCCGACACCGACCATAGAAGGACGTTCTCTCAGGGACCACACACTACTTTTTTGGAATACACGTATGGGTACCATGAGGAATGAATCGAAGGCTCCCGGAAATGCCACCAAGGGATGCCTTGGGTCATCCTAGCTTGGTAGAGGAATAGCAGTGACTTAGGCGCTACGCTACTAATGGGCACTCCCTGACGGAGGGGAATGCCAATCTTGGATTACAAAATAAGTCTTACATTTAAAAATAAAGGAAGAGTTGTCTAAAATATAAGAGTTTAGATAAATACATTAGTATGAGACTTTTTGAGAGGTGTCTAAAAATAATTTCGTGAGGCTTAGCTCAAAGCGGACAATATCATACTAATGCGCAGTTTGGACGACACTAGGCTCCTCCTAACACTGGTATTAGAGCCGATAGTTCAGTTGGATGACACAGTGCTGTGTGGGAAGTCATCTGTAGCAATTGGAGATCTACGGTTGATGTCCTGTTTCAAAAGTCTTCCTGATAATGTGATGGCCAAGCAATATGTCCCGCTAGTTGATAGCAACAGTGCAAGATGGTTGGCAGATCAAATAGATTATCACTAAAGGAGAGGTCATGACCTATATGGTTCTTAGTTTAAGAGAAAGATTATTGAGTTACAAATCAAGTCTCAAATTAGAAAATGAAGGAAGAGTTGTCTAAAGTATAAGAGTTTAGATAACTTCATTAGTATGAGACTTTTTGGAAGGTGTACAAAAATAAATTCGTGAAGAATTTAGCCTAAAACAAATAATATCACACTAATATAGATTCAAGGCAACATTAGACAATTCCTAACAGCCCATAAAGCAGGAACTAACACTCCATGGGTGTGAGTGGCACGCGGTGCACGCTTGGCGTAGAAGGTGGCTCCATCCATTAGCAATTTACTTCAAAATTCTATTAAAGGGGAACAAGGGAAAAGGTAACTATGAAAAGGAACCCTCGGAAAGAAGTGGAAAGTCTTTTTTTTTAAAGTTTGATATATGTATAATAGTAGTATCAATTTAAATATCTTTCTAGCAAGTTTTTTCCATTAATATTTTTATACAAATTTTTATTTATAATTTAAATTGTTAGACTGCTTTTGGAATTACATTACTATTATCATTTTTTAGTTTCTTGAACTTGTAAATTTTCCCTTATTCATACTTGCCTCTTTCCCTCTTTTTTTTTAATTTTAGATTAATAGGTGGAAGTTTATTTTATAATTAGATATCCATGTTTTGGTTGAAGAATTTTAAATAGAAAAGTTTCGAGTTTTTTGTTTGTTAAATTTGTTAAAAAAACAAATGAATAAGGTTGATTACCAATCAAAAAGAAAAAAGACTAATAAAAGAATTGCTATTTAGAATTGTTTTTTTAAAAAAACAGGTTGACTTGTCAAATGCTCGTCTTTCACTAAAAACATTTCATCCTGCTTCCTCTAGTTTTTTTCAATCTGCTGAAGAATAAAGTGGACTTTTCTTCTATATCTCTTGAAACATTCAAAGGATGACTCATACTACTCGAGCAAATTTCCCAAATTATCTCCTTCTAGCTAAGTCGTTGATTTACTGTGAAAGAAAATATCAATTGAAGATGCAAAAGAGGACTATTGTTGTGGTAACTTGAGTAATGAGATGCAAAATTCTATTATTCTTGTGATAATAGTCAACTATCTAGTCAATAAAAATTTGTTCCATGTCTTTTAGTCTTTGTGAGCGAATTGTTTATCATCTAATTGTTGTTTTCTAAATTTAATTGCCTTAGCAATCAATATATATATATATATATATATATATATCCATAAGAGAGATTAGAGGGAAAGAGTGATTGGAGTGAAAGAAGATTTTTAGATGAAACAAAGTCAAATTTCATAACTTTTGGATCAACTTGATCCATTTAGCAGTATCCATTTTTAATTCAAACCCTAATAGCACCTACTCCATTCTCTCCCTTATTTTCTAATACTGCTTGCGAATGTACCCAGAAGGTCAAAGAGAGGACTTGCCTCCATAAACAAGACAGATTGAAGAAGTCCATAGTTGGGTTTGCTAAATGGACATTGGACTGTCAAGGCAAATTGCTCATATTAGGTAAAAGAAGTTCGTTCATGATGTATGCCATAAGAACAAATCTTATAGTTTTGATTATGACAAACATTGACATGAGCTAACTTAAGTATTTGGTGTGCGATAGGATTATTAGATTGTAGAAACTAAGAAGTCTCATAGCCTTGAACTTAAGATGCTAGGGACAACTCAAATGTGCTCAAATATTAAAATTGTATGGAGCATGACCTAAGGATTGAAGGCTTTAAAGACCTTAGTGTAGGTTTACAATTGCTTAATTGGTATATCCTTGTAAACCTTGCAGTTGATTGTCTTTAAAACTTGGTTTTCAATCTCAAAAGATTTAGTTACAAGTATTTTACCAAGTTCTTGACAAAGGCTTTTGCATTAAAAGCTCCTAAAAATATATTTTATAGTTCAATGTTATTTAAAACTTGTTGTGCTTGATTTCTAATTACTTTGACGAAGTTTGAATAGTTCAGACCCCAATTTAGATGTCTAAACTAAAAAACTTGGTTGTTGAATTTTCAGTGAAATTTAGACGACCATTTTGACACTCATCTCCAAATTCGATCTACCAAATTTATCCTAGTTGCTTGAAAATAAAAAAATTTGGACAATCATTCAGATGCAAGAGTCCGTGTCGATTGACTGGATTTTATTGTTGCAAGCCGTTATTTGAATGTTGCAACTAATTTTTAAATCTTGTAAAATACATAAACTTTAGATTTTTGGATAGTTCTTGGGCTTTTAAGAATCTTTACTCTTCCCAATCATTCTTTGTCAAAAATATCTCTTTTATCTTGTGCTAAAATGTTGAATTACAAAATTCACTAGATGAAAAGATGAAGGTGTTTTAAATTTGTCATCATCTACCAAGTTGTTGGTAACATTATTCTCTCTTACTTTATCAATTTGTCTTATTCAAGGTTATCTTAAGAATATAAAAACCTTTTGAAAGGGTGAACTCTTTGTGTTACCCTGTATATCTTATTGTGTATTTGATTTCAAAACTCTTCCAAGTAATTTCTCAAAAAGAAATATCATCCCCCTACTTAGGTCTTTCAATTGGTATCATAGCTTGGGCTTCTTTGCCAAGGTTTTACAACCTATAAATAAAGATCTTATGGCTAATGTTTCAAGCATGCCTTATTTGGAAGGTCTTCCATAAATACACCTCATTTGTTTGACGAAACAAATTATACTTTTTAAAAATCTAAAATAAGATATATATTTGTTTTATTAACTTTTATCTGTTGTATATTATTGAAAATGTCCTACATACCAATGAGGATGAGAGCCGATGAAATCACTAGGGAACCAAAGCCATTGGATGAGTATGATGAAAGTGATTCAAGAAAAATGACCTTGAACTACCAAGCAGTGAACTTCTTGAGTTGTGCATTGGACATTAATGAATACAACCGAGTAAGTGGATGTGACACCACTTATGACATGTGAAGACTTCTTCAAGTGATGCATTAAGGAACTAATCAAGTAAAGGAGTCAAAGCTTGCAATGCTAGTAAGAGATTATGAGCTATTCACCATGAAACAAGGAGAGAGCATTAGTGATATGTTCACTAGATTCATCATCATCTCAAACGGTTTGAAGTCATATGGTAAAAACTATTCTCTTGAAGAACAAAATAGAAAGCTTTTGGATGCTATACCCAAGTCTTGACAACCAAAGACTCTTGCCATTGAAGAATCAAAAGACTTGAAAATTCTTCCTCTTGAAGAACTCATTGGACCATTTCTTACCCATGAGATAAAGGTCAAAAGGCTAAATGATCTTGAAGGTGAGAAGAAAGGGATAAACGGAGTGGTGCTTAAAGCATCCAACAATTCTAGTGAGCAAGAGGAATCATCTAGTGATGAAGATGAAGATGGAGGATGATGAGATGTCTATGGTAGTGAAAAAGCTCAAAAAAATTCTATAAAAAGGATTTCTCAAAAAAGGGAAAAGGCTCACTAAGAAAGGAGGACAATCATCTTCATTATTCAAGCCTCAATGCTATAAATGCAAAAGTGATGAACATCTTGAAGTCAATTGCCTTAAAGTATTGGAGAAGGAGAGAGAAGCCAAATTCAAAAAGATGAAATCTCTCAAGAAAGGAAAGAGATTAGTAGGCACTTGGGATCAACATTCCAATGAAGATAGTGGATATGACAATGAGAAAATAGCAAATGTGTGCTTCATGGCTATGGATGATGAGGTACAATCTATTCATTCAACCTCTATATATTGTGATGATAGTGTTGATGATCCTAGTGAATTGCTTGCGGATATCTATAGTGAGTTGAAAAAGGGTTCAAAAAGAAACAAAGAGATGAGATTCAAAATTGATGAATTAGTGAAGGAAAATTCAAAGTTATTTTGTGAAAACAAAAAGCTCATTGAATCCATCGATTGCTTGAATATTTAAAAATAAGTTTTAAATGTTTCCTTGTATAAAACATGTCTCTTGAGAACAAATCTCTTCATGCTAAAATTTATTTTCTAGAGAAGATGACTGTTGATTATGTTTTTTTTGAAAAAGAAAGTTGATAATCTTGCCTTATGTTATGAAAAGTTTACAAATAGTAGAGACAATCTTGACAAACTACTTGGATCTCAAATATCTTCTTTTGTAAAAATGGTCTTGGTACAATGATGTGAACAATGTTTCAAAATACAAAAATTACTTTGTAAAGCTACATCTACCTCTATACCTAATACATATTGTACTTATTGTGGTAAAAATAGTCACAAGGCCACTAGATGGTATATGACAAGAAAGGCAGAAAGTGGTGTTAAAACTATTTGGAGAACTAAGGGAACTATCACTAACCCCCTTGGACTCAAGAAATTATAGGTACCAAAAGTCACGTCCTCTTATTTGATGTAGGTACATATTCCTTCAAGATTAAGTGCTACTAAGTGGTTCCTTGATAGTGGATACTCAAGACACATGATAGGAAACGCTTCACTCATTAGTGAACTTCAAGCCACACATGTTGGATTTGTCACCTTGTTGAAAAGAAGAAAGGAAGAATTCTCAGAAAAGGTAATATTGGTAAAGGATCTTCCCCTCATTAAACAAGTTTTGGTCATTGATGAGTTGAAATATAATTTCTTAGTATTAGTCAATTGTGTGACAATAGATACAAAGTTTAGTTTAAATATGATACTTGTACCATCCTTTATAGTGTAAGTGAAAAAATTATTTTTGTTGTCAATAGTGTTGGTAATGTATGTGTGTTATATCTTGATGAACTTATTTCCAATGATGTTAAATGTATTTTTGTTCATGATAATGATGGATTTCTTTGACATAGAAGATTAGGTCATGTGAACATGGAGTTGTTGAACAAACTATCCTCTCAAGATTTTGTTAAAGGATTGCCAAAATATGTTTTGAGAAAAATCATCTTTGTGATGCATGTTAGTATGGAAAACATGCAAGAACATCTTTGAAACCCAAGAAAATGGTTTCAACTTCAAAACCTCTTGAACTTGTTCATATGGATCTATTTGGGCCAATGAGGATCACTAGTCTTGGTGGTAAGAGGTATGCATATGTTATTGATGATCATTTTTCAAGATTCACTTGGATACTTTTTTTATCACAAAGAATAAAGCATTTCATGAATTTTTTAAATTTTTCAAAAATGTTCAAATCTCCCTTGATTACAGACTGATCTCTATTAGAAGTGACAATGAAAAAGAATTTTATAATCAAGATTTTACAAAACTTTGTGATGATAATGGAATTATTCACAACCTTTCGACCCAAAAAACACCTCAACAAAATGGGACTTTTGAAAGAAAAAATCAAACTTTACAAGAAATGGCTATGTCTATGCTTCGTGAAAATTCTTTGCGAGAATGTTTTCGGGCCGAAACTGTAAACACAACTTGCTATGTTATGAATAGAGTTTATTTGAGGCCATTTTTGAGAAAAAATATCTTTGGAACTTCTATTAGGTAGAATTCTATCAATTTTCTATTTCAAAGTGTTTGGTTTCAAGTGCTTTATATTGAATATGCGAGACAAGTTGGGTAAATTTGATAGAAAATCAAATGAAGGCATCTTCCTTGGTTATGCTTACAACAAGAAGGCTTAAAGAGTTTACAATAAAATAACTTTATATGTTGAGGAGACCATTTGGAAAGAAGAGATGATGATGATGTAGGTACTTCTATGAAAGATAATCAATCTTATCTTCAAGATCCAACTTTGGAAGATCATGCCAATGAAGAAGAGAAGATTGAGCAAGAACAAGATAACCAACCTAGTGGTGACCAAGAGCTACCAAAGGATCTTCGATATGCAGGAGGTCACCCTAAGGAGCAAATCATGGGTGATGTTTGTCAAGGTGTTAGAACGACACGGTACTTCATTGACAACTTTGCACTTTATCTAACATTGAGAATAAAAACATTGATGATGCCTTATGTGATGATTTTTAGATTGTTGCTATACAAGAAGAATTAAATGAATTTGAGAGAAACGAAGTTTGGATTCTTGTCCCAGTACCCCTTGATCACCCGTTATTGGTACCAAATGGGTTTTTAGAAGTAAACTAAATGAATTCAGAGAAGTTAGAAACAAGGCTAAACTTGTTGCCCAAGGATTCAGTCAAGAAACAGGCACTGACTATGATGAAACTTTTGCTCCAGTACCTAGACTTGAATAAATAAGAATGTTTTTAGCATTTTCCTACTTTAAAGGTTTTAATTTGTTTCAAATGGATGCAAAAAATGCTTTTCTAAATGGTTTTATTGATGAAGAAGTTTATGTAGAACAAAACCCCAAATTTTCTCATGAAAAATTTCCTAACCATGTTTTCAAACTATGCAAAGCTTTATATAGTTTAAAACAATCTCCTAGAGCTTGATATGAAAGATTGAGTGGTTTTCTTCTTTCAATAGGATTTTTAAGAGGAAAGGTTGACACAACACTTTTCATGAATCCTCTTGCAACAATGATCTTTTACTTGTGCAAATATATATAGATGATATCATATTTGGTGCTACTAATGTTTCCCTCTGTGAGGAGTTTTTCAAGTTAACGTAAAGTGAGTTTGAAATGAGCACGATGGAGAACTCAACTTCTTTCTTGGGCTAGAAATCAAGCAAGCCAAGGATGGCACTTTCATAAATCAATCCAAGTATAACAAGGAGCTCTTGAAGAGATTTAGAATGCACCAAGCAAAATGTATTAGCATGAGCTCATCAACCAAACTTCACAAAAATGAGAAAGGTAAAAATGTTGATAAGAAGGTATATAAAGGTATTATTGGTAGTTTGCTTTATCTTACCGCAAGTAGACTGGATATTATGTTTGTCGTATGCTTGTGTATTAGACTTCAATCTTGTCCAAAAGAGTCTCGTTTAATTGACATCAAACGTATTCTTTGTTATTTAATTGATGCGCATGATTATGGTCTTTCATTTACAAAATCATCTTCTTTTGACCTTATTGCCTATCTAGGTGCTGACTACGCCAGATGCAAAATCGAACTTGAAAGTACTAGTGGTCACTGCCAATTTCTTGGTAGCTGTCTTGTATACTACTATAGCAAGAAACAAGCTTATGTGTCATTGTCTACCACCGAGGCTGAATATATATATATCTTTGTCGGCAATCGTTGTGCTCAAGTGCTATGGATGAAGCACACTTCACTTGATTGTAGTTTAGATTTCAAATATGTGCCTATTTTATGTGACAATACTAATGCCATTCATTTGAGCATAAATCCTATTCAACACTCTAGGACTAAGCGTATAGAGATTAAATATTATTTCATTCATGATCATATAGCTAAAGGTGATATATGCTTGGATTATGTGTGCACAAATGAACAAATTGCCGACATATTTATTAAGCTCTTGTCGAGGAAAGGTTTTGTTACCTTAGAAGAAGCTTAGAAATTTCAAAATTCAATTACTAATGTGTGCATTGAAGTGTGGCAAAAATAAGAAAAAATTCAGAATCATGGAAAGAAATTCGAATGTCCGAACTCTCATCAAAAAAATTTAAGACAGAAAGATTCGGGACGCAAGTTTGGACACATGACAAAAAGATTTGGTCGCCCTGAATTTCCTCAAATGAAGAAATAGAGAAATTCGAACAAAAGTTCGGATGCAAACTAGAAATTTCAGTCATCCAAACTTTGCAAATGCTCTCTTCTCTCAAAACCCACTCTACTTACTCACATCCAAACTCAAATCCATCTCATATTTCACCATTTTTTCTTGGAATTTTTTTATTTTTGTGTTCTAAACCCTCTATTGCCCTTGAAATATACCTTTTTCAAAGAAAAACACCATTACACTAAGAAGGCAAATGCGACTAAAGGTAAGGGGAAAGCAAAAATGGGAGATGAAGGGCTTATCATCAATGAACCAACGCAAGTTCGGATTAATCAAACCAACCATGGAGTAGATTGGTTCATCTCAACACGGGCAGCGGTAGAATATAAGAGTGGAGCAAAAGGAGTAGGAAAATCATACACAGTCATAGAGTCGACTTGGACAAGCTCTCCAACATAAGTAATGTGATATCACTCTTTGTTGAAATTGTTGGGGTATTTTGCTTGGTGTGAATGAAGATTTTTATCTTTCAATGAAATTGGATCCATAAGGTTGGACCCAAAATGAATTGTGTTAAGTTCATTTATAAAGTTTAGGGTTTAATTAGGAGATGTCTTACATTGTAATGCGTAGAAGGAAGAGTTCAACACAAGAACATAACCGTTATGATTATTGTATTACATTTTCTTATTAAGTAACATTTATATAACCCTATTGCAACGGAGCGATATATAAAGTATCTTGGCATATTTTGGTTTTTTAATCATTCATAAAGGAAATTACTTGATTATGGCATATGGGCAAAGTAGGAGAATGTAAGAATTTGGTATCATTAAAAGACCTAAATATGACCCACATAATATAAATAATTACTACTATACTTTCTCCTACCTAAGTAACTAAGGTAAATATTAATAAAGATATGATTAGTTATGATTTTGATGAATAATCTGGATGTTTCTTTGATAGAAGTAAATTCTAATTAGAATCCATCATACGAGAGTCCATAGTCTAGACTATATAAAGATTTCGAACTCCATCGGTTCAAGGGTTTATCTAACGTTGATAGACATAGGTTAGAGGGCCCCCATAAGAAACAGCTTAGAAATATGTAATCAAGACAATTTAAATTCGAGGTATTGTTTTCTACAATTACTTGAACATTTATGACTAAAGGTACACATTTTTAATTATTCCACTACAAGATATATTTGATTCATGTCTATATTAAATTTCTTTCATGAATATCCTCCCATCATTCATCATTGATTGCAACCCTTGTCCACAAATCTTGACGATCAAATCCTCCTTGTAAGCTGAAGCTCATGTTTAGTATCAAGTGCTTCTTTCAATTTTTTGACTTCTTTGATCTTTCTTTGCGTTTTTTGTCATAGAAACATCACTAGATAATCTTCAATTTTACACGTTAAAGTGGTGATGGTGACTACAGGTATGATGAGAAAGGGGTCAGAAGGAAAAAAATACGTTAAGGTTTAGGGTTTGCATGTCATATCTTTGTAGATACGAGCCCGGTATATGGATCAGAAAGTGAAGAAAAGACTTCACGAATGAAGACTTATTGAGCTATTGAGGATAATTTGAAGATAATGACTATCACTTCATCATTAAGCTTTTCTAGTATTCAGTCACACTAGAGGATAAATGAAGAAAACGGACCATATTGCTGGGGTAAGTCTCTTCATGCTAGAGCAATTTTTCTTGCAATGACTTTATAGCTAGGCTGTCAAACCCAAAGAATCTCATAAGGTACAAATTCATTTTCTATCTCTCCCTTCACGTATTCTCCTGTCATTTTCCCTCTTTCAATAGCTTTTTTTATCTTATTATCAAATAAAATATCTCTTTTAGGAGAAAAAGGGAATTGTTTGTCCCTTTTCCGATGAATTGGTTCTATGTATAAAAGGGATTAGGATTTTGTGGGAGATTGTCCTATCTTATTGGTAATGAAACCTGTTGATGTGGCTTAGTTGAAGGTTTGATCAGAGGCATAAGGTACGCGGTACAAACACTTGTTGGTAAAAGTGAAGTACCAAAGATACCCTTGGGATGAATTCCCTAGTTGTGAATGGAGCATTTGGTAACTTCTGCGACAAATTAAGAACTATGAAGAATTTTATTTGTAAGGAAAGAAGCACCTATTCGATCTGCGAATCTATCGCATGTCACGCCTTGCGTCTGCGGTGTGACGCATGGGCCTAGCAGCACCCACAACTAACTACTTAGTAACTATTCTTGTTCTGCCAAAATGAATATCCTAAATTGACTATGAATACTTAGGTCCATACTTGTATACGTATCATAAATATCGTAATGATCTCATGTGGGATATTGGGGGCATCACATTACATAACTCTCAAGTGGCTGAGGATAGCGTGCGGAGAAAATCTTGCGAAGGCATGAGATGATCGAGGACCTCATCTGTGAGTAACAGTTCAGGCTGAGCCAAGACCATACCGATTGGGGCATGTAGTTGGCACACTAGTATTTGGTGGTTGTAATTATCAATGGAGCGTGTGGGATTAAATAGGGTTTGGCTTCGAGCAATGTTTGATACTTGCTATGATGATTCTAGAAACTGTTGAAAACTTGAAGATGTAATAAAAGTAAAGGCAAGAGAAATAATGAAGCATGGAATATGAGTATAAACTCCCCAAAATTTATATATATATTCATTAATTGTAAGCATTTCAGTATGGCAAATAGAAACACCTATTCCCTTTAAAACTTTTCTATCTTTCTTCTCTCTTTTTCTTTCTTTGTCCAGCGACAAATTACCTCTATCTAGATTCGGACAATGGCTTTGGCCTGCGTTCGAATCTAGGCCAAACCCTTTAATTTATCATCTTCTTGCTATCCTCTCACCCCTTATTTTATCCATAAACTGTTGACAGGTATCCTTCTATGCTTCCTTGATTAAGATCCAAGCGTTGGAGAAGAGATCTGTAGGCAATCTTTGCATATTGGGCTTTTACTCCCTTCTTAACTGGAGGGATCTATTTTCGAACGAGATTTAGATCGCCTCTCGACCTTCTAACTTTTTCCTGAGGCTGTTTTCATGACCATTGATTTGAAGGAAGAGGTAGAAACTGAGTTAATTTTGCCTTTGTGGCTTAAGGATGGTAATGAAGATTCTATGAGAAAAATTATAATATCTTTATTTATTATCTTACTACTATTAGCGATACTGCATTTCATTATCTAAAGGATTTGAGGTCTGGGTTATTTCCTATTATCATGTTTTTTAAGTCATTGTATAATTTTTATTTTTATCGTCGTTCTTGTTGTTGGGTTATTTCCATTCCTTAATTCTCCTCTTTTAATATATTGGAAAACACTACAAGAAAAAAGTAAATTTGAAAATGACAAATCAGTGTCAAAATAAAGATTTGAAATCACCCAAAATCAATTTCAATTTTGGTGGTTGCGGCTTGATATCCAAACCGAATAAAGTCAGTTTCAAATTTGAAACCAAATCTGAAACAATTTGAAACTGAATTGAAACCAATTTGAAACTGAATAAAGTCGATTTCAAAATTGAACCAACTATATATGCACAAATTATATTTTTTAAATTAATAATATGAATTATAATTAGATTTTAAATAATAGATGATATAACGTTTTTAAACAATCTTATTTATAATAGAACTTAGAGAAATATAATATTATAAGATACAACTTATTGTAGTATATTTTAATATAGTATTTGAAAACTGACCAAGCAAATTAGAAATTGATTTGAATTAGTACAGACACCAAGTCTTTTTTTTTCATACCTAAACTAACAAAATGAAAAAAAAAATATGAAGTGTTTCCAATTTTTATTACGTTAGAAACTCATTTATTAACTTATTAAGCATGTTTACCAATTAATAAAAAATCTGTAATTGTATTTATGTATACAAAACATATTAGTTTATATATAATTAATGTTTTACATTCTTGTATATTTATACAAGTGTTAACTATGAATCACTTTCATACTATTGATAATATATAAATCAACATATATCCTAAATATAGGCAGTATATAATAAATACATTATATAAATATTTACTCGACTATAGATAATTTTATATATATATACATATATTAATTTTATGTTGATCAGAATCATTCATCTAAATTCATCAACAATATAGGATGTCACTTTATAAACCTTAGTTATAATCTACAAATCTTAATATTAAATATTATGTTTGAACCCAATTAGAAACTGATTTGATAGCGGCAATCATAATAAAACCAATTTAAGCCCGCATTATGGTTTTGTAATTGATTAGAAACTTATTCAAAATCCCTTTAGGGTATAGGGTTTGGAAACTCATTTACTATGAAACTTATTTGAAGCTGATTTGAGATTGAAATTTAAAACCGAAAAAATCCATTTCTAACTAGAAATCGATTTAAAACCAATTTTTAAACACCTCTTCAAGCATAAAAGAGAATTCATTTAGAAACTGATTTTCTTTGAAACTGATTTGAGAATGAATTATGGATTCGAGAGAAATCTATTTCTTATTAAAAATTGATTTGAAACTAATTATTAAATACCTCTTCAAATATAAAAAATAATTTATTTAGAAACCATTTTCGAACCTATTTTAAACACCTTCACAACCCTAAAAAAAATTCATTTTAAAACCAAATTCTTTTGAAATTGATTTGAGACCAAATTTTGAAACCCCAAAATAAAAAATTAATTTGAAACAGATTATTTTAAAATTGATTTTAAAATCTCTTCAAACATAAAAAAAAATCATTTTAAAATCGATATTTCAATTTCATTTTAAAACCTATTGTTTTCTGGTAGTGAAAGAAGTTTGATAGTTATTCTCGAGGTAATGTCCTTGACCATTTTATTATCAATATGTAGTACTTTATTCATTAAAAGCAAAAGAAAACATAGCAAAAAGAGTTGCCTAGTAGTTTATGAGGCCCATCGGTCCCGTTCCCGGGCATGGGATGTGAAAAGGGTATATTATATGCAGCGTAAAAAATTTTTACTATTTCTTATTAATTTTGAACAGTTTTAAAATTCTCTAAAGCATCTGAGCAGAAAATCTCAGATCTACAACAACAACAAAAACATTTCGTAAAAAAATATTAGTTTATCAAACTACTTATAATTTTACATCGATTTACATATAAAAACTTTAAAATCAACACTAAAATGGAAAAATTTGTTGCGAATTGTACCCCAGTATGATACAAGTTGTCCATAAATTCTACCACATTGTTCTAGAATTTGTGGACGAATTCCACTACCTTGTTGCAGAATTTGTCTTGCAGCCATAATTTAGCTGCAATTTCTGCCAAGCTTCTAGCTAAAATTGCAGTAAAATTTTTATTTAAAAAAATTTGTTTTTAAGTGTTTATTTAAATTTATACGGTGCATAAATTATATAATTTACATAATTAATATAAAATTAATTGTCAAATACCGTTACCATGTCACAATAACAGATAAACTATATATATTCTTTTAGTTGTTATATGTTAATAAATTTAATTGCAGATAAATTTATTTTACTCTGCAGGACGCTTGGAGTAATGGGTGAATTTTTTTATTATATCTTATGTTATGATATCCTAATTAAGTATCATTAATTTATATTTACGTATATGAATATTTCATTAACATTTATTGTTGTAAAACTTTTAATTATAGTTTTCAACAATTATTATATTATTAGTAATCTCATTTATATATAAAATTATATATTAATTTAAATTTTAATTAAATTTCAAATTGAGATGATGTTTATTACTTTTATATATATCATTATTGCACATCAACTTTTAATTTATGATAACAAATTCCATATATATTTATCATAATTAAAATAATTAAATTTTAATATTTTTATTATTTATGTAATTATTTATTTGATTTACTTAGTTTATTTCGTTGATTCAATTTATTTATTTATTTTTATTTTTATTTATTTATTATTTATTTAATTAGGAGTAATTTAATTTAATTACTTTTTATTATTTAATTATTTCAAAGAAATTGCGAAGAATTTTATAAGATAAAAGATTTATTTTACAATAATGTAATTATTTTCTTAGAAAAATCAGTATTAAGCAATATTAAAGTATTCTCTATTGAACATCCACTTTTAGTTTGTTGTATATGTTAATAGAAACTTCATTATTATATAAGGTTTTGTTAACATTCTATATAAAAATTTTTTGCGAGTTGCATAGTAATGGCATTTGTATTATAGATGGTCGATCCCTCTCGACGACAATGCAATGCATCACTGGACTTGGGACCTGTAGCTGACCGCAACGGTCAATTGCACGGCCAGTAGCCTATTACAGCATCTACGAGGCAGCGAGCGGATGTGGCGAGGCGCTACACAGTGACATTCCAATGACTACTACGGACATCACACGGCGTGTCGATTCGTCATAGTTTGCACCTATGTCAGGATACACACTATATCCTTTGCCCCTGATGACATCGACGGCTCTGATTGCACCATATTTTAATCTGATGACTCTTACGTACATACTAGCCACCCACAGTGAACACGCAGATAATATAGGACCATCATACTACTATCCCGCTCACCGGTCCCTAGTTACACTATATAGGCATCCCGAGGGACTATGATGAGGGGGGTTGACGACGTTATGGAGCATGTGCAGAATGTTGATGATCCTGCTACTGATAAGGATTATGATATGGATATGGGTGTAGATATATAGGAGCATGTTGGTGACGAAGGAACGGAGGATGAAAAGACATTTGAACAGAGTGTTCCAGGCACGGCTCTGACGGATTCTTCTGCAAGACCGCAAAGAGGATTGTAACATCGTGTAGGCTGCAGAGGGTAGACGACTCTAGCTCATTCGGTTGCTTGGGAACAAGTGTATCGGCTTGGAGAGATAGGTCACGAGTCAATAGGGTGGCCGCAGAAGCATGACAAATGAACATCCCATCAATGAGTATATTTTAGCTCGGGGAGATAGGGGCACACTGGCCAACTGATCTATCTCTGATCCCATCATTTTCTGGTCTGCAGGATACGCATATTTGTTTTCAATTACACATTTCTTATTTGTTCAATATGCAGAACAAATAAGATGATAAATAATTGCGTATTGTCTTATAGCAGCGTATGGCACTCGCGAGTCCACTCCCGAAGCAGGGGCTACGTTGATAAGTGGATGGCGAAGAATGAGGTGGTAGAGGCAATTATGGTATGTAGCGGTCTCGAGCGGTTGTGTGGGTGTATTTTCACGCAGTCAAACAATCCACTTATATCGGCTTTTGTTGAGATGACCATTACCCTCCAAAATGTAGCATAGATACTTGTCATTCCCGTGACAGGTACGATCCTCCCGGCATGACATGAGTAGGGAGGATATTATTAAAGATTTGTCATTCACCCCTGGGCATACCGAGTTTGCACACGTCCTTAGTCAGTTGGATAACGGATGGATGAGAATCAACATCCTTAGGACTACATTGCAAAGCAGATCCCAATTCGCTGAGAATTATGCTCAAAGATATCTAAAGTACCTGATCTGGCGCTATTTTACTCATCGTCAAGCATAAGGATCGGATGCCTTATTGATATTTCCGTTCTTTAATAATGTGGAGGAGATCAAGGACTATGCATGGGAGCAAGATTGCTTAATGAACCTTTACCGTAAGCTTGGAACAACTTCCCAGAGCAGAATGCAGGGCAGCTTGGCCGAGCCACAACACTACTTGAAGCGTGGATATATCTGTACTTTTTTATCTTTGTACTGAGTAGTCTCCGGATTGACATGAGACACACCCTCATATTTTACGCTTCCAGTAGCGCAGGAGCGTCCCGAGAAAATTTGAGGATTTTTTTACAGTGCGCTTGCACTTAGATAACATGACGCCGCGTGAACATGTTACACTTAACCTCAAAAAATCCATTATTTGTTCCGTCGTCCTTTTTGAACGAACAATTATCAACATGGTCCTCACCTCTAATGTTGCCACATTCGCCCACTTTACTAACTCCTCTTTACTCGAAAATATATCATGTGTGTTCAAATAACTACTTAACTCATTGACTTTGTTAAGATCTAAAAATTCTTCAAATGAATCTGATGACAATGACGGACCTCGCCATCCCTGTAAAATGCTCGATGCAATATCGCCTTGTGGCCCTTTTGGTGTTCCTGCAATACATATATCACAATTTGTTGAATGTGTGTAGTTGTGTTACGTATATTTGTAACTTTTTCTAAAAAATGAATACAATAACAACAAAACTAGTTACGACATGTAATATACATTAAATATAATTATATATTATAAAAATACAATAATACAATTAAATAAGTAATTATTACAAATTTTAAAAAATTTATAAAATTTGCAAAAAATTGAAGATAGTTTCACCAGCTGTTGGCAAAATTTTCACCCAAAATTTTCCACCACTTGGTGAAATCTATCCTTAATTTTCGCCTCTATCTAGTGAAATTTGATACTACACTTGGCAAAATTTGTATAAAAAAATTGTATCAAATTTTCGCTAAGTTGTAGTGAAATTTGTGGTCAAGTTTCGTCACCAAGTGGCGAAAATGTCACAGAATTTTAAAAAATTCATACAAATACTAATTTAATAAGAATTTAATGACTTTTTACCTCAAAAAAGATAGAATCATTCATATAATCTTTGCTCATTACCTTGCTGCGACTAAATTCACATATTTTTTAATTAAAAATATAATTTTTTTCGATGTATAGGTTGAGAGAATTCTAAGAGGAGGGAGGCAGAGAGTTAGGAGAATATTAATATTTTTTACACTAAATATAATCTAAAAAATTGTATATAAAAATAACGTGTGAAAATCTAGGCATTTCAAATATTTGAATCTTTTCTAGCTTTTGAGAGACGCCTATTTGTAGAAAACTTCAAGGGAGACATCGCCTGTTGGAGATCTATTCCCTTGATATTAACTCAAAGAAAATAGCACATCATAGTTTTTGCATCAATATTCAACTGGATTTAATATATATTGATATTTCCCTCTCAGTCAAGTTTATTTGATCTTGCGCGGTTTAAAAAGCCTTTTTATGCAAAAAGTAATAAGAAATTTGTCTTTGGCCTTCCATCCACTCATACCGCCAGCTCTGTTGAACACTTAAGTTCTGACAGCTACGATGGATTAGTCATCTCACCAATCAAGAGATCGATGGGGGAAATAGGTGAGAGAGTCGTAGCGGGAAAGAGTCAGAGTGACAGTGAGTGAGGTGGAAAAGACATAAATATCAGGAGAGAGAAACATAAATCTCATTTTCGAATATATATCGCTTGAGAACATGCCAACATATAGAAAAATTCAAACAGAAAACTTGACCACGGTAAAAGAAAAGCAAAAATTTGTCTCCACAAACCATATACTTGGATTTGCATATTGATTTTGACTATAA
Organism: Rauvolfia tetraphylla; assembly: GCA_030512225.1. Taxonomy (NCBI): domain Eukaryota; kingdom Viridiplantae; phylum Streptophyta; class Magnoliopsida; order Gentianales; family Apocynaceae; genus Rauvolfia; species Rauvolfia tetraphylla. Next base: position 4,555,375 of record JAJQKT010000053.1, read on the forward strand.
AGGCAAAAGTATTTTCAAAGACATTACTGTAGAAAGAGGAGAAGTGTTCAATCCCTGTTTAGGACAATGTTTATTTTTCTTTTTGATGGAGATAATATACTTTAACTTGTAGTAGGATTAATTCCAAATTGAGTATTTTGATAAACCATTATAGTTATAGTTGGGTTTGCTTATTCATTTTGACCATCAAGGCAAAAGTATTTCAAAGTGACTACGCTAGAAAGAAAAGTGTTCAATCCATGTTCCAGACAGCGTTTATTTTTCTTTGTGATTGGAATATAATACTCGTAATTGAGTGAGTATTTGATAATCCATGAGGAAGAAACAGGATTAGATTTGAGCAAACCAGAGAGAAAAGGCAAAAAGCATCCCGCATGACGAAAGATCCGTTGTTTGGTCCTATAGGGCGAACACGTGAAGGGGTAAGGAAAATTGGCCAAAAATAAGTGTTTGTGCAAAAATAAAATGATAATATTAAAGTTACAATTTATAAAGCACGACTTATTGTACAAATTTTTTTTGCAAATATTAGGTATTGATTATGATGAGACGTATTTATCTATAGTGGACACAATTATATTCGATATCTTGTAAAGTCCATCGAGTAAATGAAAAGGTCGACATACGTCCAATGGATGTAGTAACTAGTTATCGATATGGCAATCTAGACAATAACATTTTATGAAAATCCAAGAAGGATTCAATATGCTTACAACATGTAAATCTGGTTGCAGTGGAGATTATTCTATTTAGTTACAAAAGTCATTGTATATCTTGAAACAACCTGGATGCATGGAGTATAACGTCTTATTGAAAGCTTATTAAAAGTAGGATACAAAAATGATCCAATATGCCTATGTATCTTCATTAAGCTATAAATTTTAAGATTTGTGATACTCGAAATATATGTTTATGATATCAATATTATTGAAACTCCAGAAAAGCTCCACGATAGGTGAATTATTTGAAACAAGAGTTTGATATTAAAGATTTTGGAAGGACTAAGTTCTATCTTGGTCTACAAATTGTTAGGAAGATGAAAGTTTTATTCACCAATTAACATATATGACGAAAGTCTTAAAAAGATTTTACGCAGAAAAAGTGCTTCCATTGAGGACTTCAATAATTGTTAGATCACTAGATGTGAATAAAGGTCTCTTTCGACCTTAGGAAGACGGTGAAGAAATAAATGGTTCTAAGGTGCTTTATCTCAGTGAAATTAATGCACTAATATATATAGTTAATAACACAAGACCTGATATAATATTTTCTATGAATGTATTAGTTAGATATAGTTCTTGGCATGTTCATAGTGCACGAAACAGATGACATTTTTATAAAGTCCCTAAAGGATTTTGATATGTTTAAAGCATATAAATGAATTATTTTTGAGGAACGTAATATCATTGTCTTGGTGAATACTTATTAAAAGTATGATATTGAAATATTAAATATGAGCATGAAATTTTTATTAGACTTGATTATACTTGTGTTAAATGATTCTCTTCTATTATTTGTGTTCCCCAAATTAGGGGGTGGAAAATTAGTAAAAGAAGAAAGATATCATGTAGGAAGAACATCATTATCTTGATCAATGCACACACTAGTGAACCGGAAGTTGAATAGATTATTATTTTGCGAAGGGTTCCAAATCAATTATTTGACGTTTTTGCTAACTCTTGAAGAGTTAAAAATTAATTATTCTAATAATAAATGTTCTTATTTTTTAAATTTATTTTTATGACAAAATATAACTAATAATTCTTAAAGTATGCTTGAGGCGTTGTAACTTCTTAATTTTGAAATAAAGATTATTGAAATAAAGATTTATTAAATGATTGAATTGTTCCTCCTGAAGGGTTTCTAAAGGCAAGTAGTTATTAAATAAGAATTATAATCCAGATTTCATGTCGTTATTTACAAATTAAACATCAAGAACATTGAATGCTCATCAATTCAAAGAAGATTCTTTATGGACATATCACATTACATATCATCAAATATTCCAATAGTTATTAGACATTTGTAAAGATCATCTATATATATGAGAGGATAATGAATACTATTTGGTCCCAAAGTACCATATTTTTACACAATTGATGCACATAAACAGATATATTCCTTTGAGTCTTTTATAATCCAATAGGATTGGGATGATTTTGTACTTGTCATTTGATATCTTTATGGTTATTTATCTCAAGTTATTGAGAAAAGTTCGATTCCTATTGAAATGAATAGCTAAAGCATCGGTTATTCATTTAATTCACACAGATTATGCAAATACAGTGATGCTATGATGTCTATTATAACAATCACTCTTCAATTCGTGTTGAAGAAATAGTAATGGTTGTTTGAAAAAGTGTGTAATAAAATTTAATGTTTGATTATCACAAGATATTTATCATGTATGAGAGAAATTTCAACTATATTGTTAGATTGAAATGAATTTTGAAGACATACTGAAGGAGATAGGATAAGTCATACCTTATAAGAAGAATGCAATTAATGTGCAATAAATTTGAACAAAATCGATAATCCTAAAGATCTATTCACGAAGACATACCAGGTGCAATATTTGAGAATTGAGATTTTTAAAGCATTAGTAAAATGATTTCTAAATAGAGGAAGTAAAACATAAAGAATAATGTACTCTTTTTCCTTCACTAGACATTTTTTCCCACATGATTTTTTTCTCTAGTAAGATTTTAACGAGACATATTGTTGTTGTTTTATTGTATATGCCTTTATACGTAATTTTATTCCAATCTTCAACAATTTGCACACAAACACTAGGCAAGCGCACCTATCGTTTAAATTAGTATAATGGCAAGTACTTCAATTATCGTATCCACGGGGATGGTCAATTACCATTACTCACTTTTCACTCTATTGTTTAGCTTCCATAAATTTTTGTTTTTGAAAATAGTTTGAATAAATACTAAGAAAAGAAATCCAACTTAACTTATTAAACTAGCTTAACTAATCTTTCTTGCAAGAGGGAATTCAATTGAGAAAACAATACTTGAATGGTTAATCCCCCTAGAATTACCTATGTGATAGAAAAGTCCCTTGGTTGATTTGTTTCCCCTTCTAATACTTGGTGAAATTCCAATGATAGAACTCACTCTATCTCTAGATGAAAGTTCTCTACCCTTAGATTAATTAGTTGAAATCTCTTTCTAACTAATTTAACCTAAGAATGCATTTGGATTGGTGAATTTCTAATTAGATTTCTCTAATTGCCAAGAAGGTGTTCATTTCTTGTGTTTGGTGAAATTCCTATTTTAGGCCTCTCTCTATCTCTAGATGAAAGTCCTCTACCCTTGGATTAATTAGTTGAAATCTCTTTCTAACCAATTCAACCCAAGAATGCATTAAGGTTTTTGAATTTCCAATTAGATTTCTCTAATTACCAAGAAAATGTTTAGGTTTCTATCTCTAGTCACCTAAATCATCCCCATTGTTTGTGTATGGTCTATTTCACCCTTCCTTTCTCAATTCCAAGTGAAAATTTCCAGATTTTGAATCAATTATCAATCACCCTTCATTTCTCAATTCCAAGTGACAAAATTCCAGATTTTTGAATCAATTTCAATCACCCTTCCTTTCTCAATTCCAAGTGACAAAATTTCATCAACTATCCACCCAATCAATTCAAACATTCAAACCCACAAACAATCCACAAGAAATTCGAATTCAATCAACCAAGGGAAATAATTCATTCACATAAATAAAATCTAGGGTTCATACCCATTCAAGCATTCAAAAGTTTAGTTCCTCAACATAGTACAAATTAAAGAACATAAAGCAACAAAGAAAGAGGAAGAATTGCTCATTTTCATGGTGGAAATCTCCTCTTCTTGAAACTTGAAAATCGTCACTGTGATGTTGAGGAAGTTGCAGGGTTTTTCCATGAATCTTCAAGGTGGAGGTTCTCCTTCTTCAAAGATTCAATCTTCTCTCTTGATTTCTCTTGCAAAGATGAAGATTTGGGAGGGATTTGGGTGTGATTTCTTGCTGTTTTTCTGCAGTTTTCTCCCTCCCAGCCCGTCTCTGTTCTTGCCCTAAAATGGGGTATTTAAATCTCCTTCCAAAGAGAGAGAAAACCAGCTGGAAATGCACTTCGAGATCGCTGCAAAGCGGCGCCGCTTGCTCCCGGTTATGGGGCAAGCTGTTGCTACTGATCGTGACTCTGTTTTGAATGTTAGGTGAATTCAGAGCATGAAATCGACTGATCTAGGTCTTGATGTTTTCATGAAAGTTGTATATATGGATCTTAGCTTGACACAGAACCTTGAATCACCTCAATTGAACATCTAGAAATAAAGATATGATTGTTATACCGAAATGTGTTAAAAACTGGACCACGATGCGGGACAAGCTGAATTTGAAGCATAAGCGGGGGAAAGCAAATGAACTCGGATTTCCATAAATTTTACCATTATGAAAACTTCATAATGTCCTCTATAAATGTCTAGAAGATCACATTCGTATTTGAAATCTCTATAGAGGATAAATCCCTGCATTTCTCTGTTTTTATTCATTGTGTAAAATCTCTTTATTTGCTTCATTTAATTCCAAATCTTCAATAAACTCACCCAAAGCAAATATGAGATAAAAAGGAGTGTAAATGTTGATTAAAAAAACCAAAATTTAACAGAATTTAAGCTCATAAAAGATTATCATATGAAGCACAATTATGGAATATCAAACTCCCCCACACTTAGACATTGCTTGTCCTCAAGCAATACTTCAAAACAACTAAGAAATTTGAACAATAATCCACAAGAAATAACAAGTGTTTTAAAGCATTACAAAGGACTGCAAAACGGAGAAGGTATTACTTGAGAAATCTTGAGCAATCTATACAATCAATCGAAAAAGTCATCCCAAATATCCATCACAAAAATTAAACAATCACCCCTTGTTTCATAATGCAAGCAAAGAATCCGTGTGTGTGTGTGTTTCCAGCCAATACAAATGCTCAACAATTATAAGAGTGAATTTCATGTTATTGGACAAGGAATTCTTATCAAGAAAGCATAATACCCCATAGGCCCGGCATTCACAAAACCTCTCCACTAATACGGTAACCAAAATTCAAACTCGATTAGGTAGGACTTTCAAGCTTATAACTTTAGGCTCAGGGAAAGTTTAAGGTGCCAAATAAAAGGTAAGGAGTTCAAAGTCAAAGAAATGAGAGCTAAAGAGAAAGGAATGGGATATAAAACAAAAGTAATAACCCTTATTAGCCACAAGGAATATCACCATTCCCATATATTCAACTACAAACTCCCATTCTCTACAAACTCTCATCACCCTACATTCAACAACTTGCACTAAATCATAATTCAAACCACAACTTTTCCTTCACCATATATCTTTTTTCAACCACAAGTTTATACCTCAATGATAACAAAATTCACAAGAATGATTAACTATATATAATTATTGAAGGCATCAAAAGATGTATTAAGCCTTCAAAGTAGTAAACATATATAACTTTTTTTTTCTTTTTTTTCATCTTTTTTTTTCAATCTCTTTTTTTTTCGATTTTTTTTGAGGTATATTTCAATTCCCGATCAAATAAAGAATTTCATCCCCCTTTTTCCTTGAAAAACTCAACCCATAGAGCCATTTTTTCCTATGATCTTCCTCTCCACCCCTTTTTTTTCGCTTTCTACAATACTCTTTACCGACTTAAGGGTAAAATTGCATTTAGCTCTCGTAAAGAGGTTTAAAATATAAAGAGTGGAGTTTAAAATTCGAAAAGAATGAAGAATTAAGAATATAGATTGAAAAATTTATGCACAAAGGCTTCAAGAAAGGGTACTACGGATAAAATAAAGAGAGGATGGCTAGAAATGCTCAATCGGGACAAAGAAGGCCTATTACCATCATTTCAAGATCAAACTAAGGTTACTTACTCATTTCAGCCTTAAGGCAAGTGAATGCGGGTTCTAGAGTAAAAGTTATGTTGAATTCTAAAGCCAATAACACAAGATTCAACTCCATAATCATCACAACAAAAGCAAAGTGGAATATGCTTAAACGATGAATTTCATACAAGCAAGGAATACAAGGGGTGCTTACTTAATCCAAGTTTAAGGTACTAGTCATGATCTTTAGAATGCTTGTATAACTACTCTTTGAGAAAAGATAAAATATTAAAGTTTTAAAATACCTTGAGGATTTGAAAAATAAAAAACAAAAAATTTCAATCAAAAATCATAAAAATAACCTACACTACTAAAGCCAACTCCCCCACACTTAAAACAACATTGTCCGCAATGTTGGGGAAGAAATCCAACAGGAAACAACCAAACACATAAACAGTGAAAAACAAGGCTTGTAGAAGCAAATGAAAGCAAACTAGAAATAAGGACATAATGAAAACTAAAGCATAAAAATGTAGCATTAAAAGAAATAAATAAAAGGACAAAAATAGAAAAGAAAGAACTCCCCTTCGTTCATATACTGCCGGTCCACCACTCGAGCATGGAGCAGACTCCCTGGCATAGAGGAAAACAGGGAGAGAACCAACAAAAAATATAGAGAAATTGCAAGCCAACAACAAACTAATTTACACAAAAAAAAAAATTAAAACTCAACTTGCACTTTTTTTTTGAATACATGGTATGCAAAGAAGAAAGCATAAAAGAACCAACAAAAAATGGGGAAGAAGGAAAAAGAAAAAAGAATTTTTTTTTGTGAACAGTGAAACGGCGCCGCTTGGACCACACCAAGCGGCGCCGTTTTAAACCAGTTGGTCAAAACGCTGCCTCTTTTTTTTTGTGTGTGAAAGCAGTCCCCATGAACAGATGCGCGATGAAGCAGTCTAACGGCGCCGCTTGGTGCACACCAAGCGGCGCCGTTTCACCCCAGTTCTGCTACAGTGATCCCGACTACAATTTTTTTTCTTTTTTTTTCAAAAACACTCAACTACAGATTCAACAACAAAATTTAACAAACTAATTGATTACAAACATAAAATTCACATCAAACAATACATATTATAAAACTTTTCACAATTCAAGACAATCAAAATTTTAAAACTCAAAACTCCATCAAAGACAGTTATGTACAAATAAGGATGATCAAATATGGTGAAAATCACTTATCCTCCCGGGTCAAAGGGGTGTGGAGATAATCTTCTCTTCTTCCTAATTCCAATGTGATAAAGTGTAAGTCTAAGTTTACTTACCAATAATGTCCCCTTTTTTGCATGATAGCTTTGCACAATTTCATATGGAAGTAATTTACTTACCAAAGATGGGGAAATCCATTTAGACTTAAACTTACTAGCAGAAAGTCTCCATTGAGAGTCGTTCAACAACACTCGATCTCCCGGCTTGAAAACTTGATTTTGGTCATGGCTTCTTTTGGGTTGTATCACCGTTTTGAAGCCTTCTTCCATTAATATTCTGTGAATGCAAAATGAAAGATTAATACCCTTGAGTATTGGGAGTTTTGGATTGTCTACAATGAAAGCATAATCCAAGTGATTCGGTAGCTTCTTCAATTTTGATCTTGAGAATTTGGATGTCAATATTAATCATGAAGATAAAATTGTACTGCTAGTTGTTTCCTTGCCGCCCTCTTATAAGCACTTCAAAGAAATTATGCTTTATGAAAATAGTGATACTCTATCATTTGAAGATGTTAAATGTAACTTATTGTGTAAGGAGAAATTTGATCATGAGGTATGGTCTGATAATAGAGGTGAATGTTTGAATGTTAGAAGCAGATATACTGATAGAAATAATTCATCCAAGAATAATCGTAGATCTAAGTCTCGATAGTGTAATTTTAAATCCTGCCGTTATTGTAAGAATAGCAAACAATAAATTTTAGAATGTTATAAATTGAAAAATAAGGAGAGAGAGGAGAAAAAAATAAACCTATTCAAAATAAAGCCAAAGCTAATGTAATTGAGGTAGATTCTGTTGGTTACTTCTTCTGATAAGCGTAACTCTTTAAAACGGGTTTTAGATTCTGGCTATACTTTTTATATGTGTCCCCATAGAAATTGGTTTACTTCATATGAGAAGGTTGAGTTTGGTGTAGTTCTTATGAGAAACGATTCACATTGTATGGTTGCTGGAATTGGTTCCATTCAGACAGGCTCATGATAGCAATATCAAAACTTTGACTAAGGTACGCCACATTCCTTATTTGAAGCTTAATTTGATTTGTTTAGGCACCTTGGATTCACTAGGGTGTAAGTATTCAGTTGAAGATGGAGTTTTGACAATTTCAAGAGGTTCCCTAGTATTGTTGAAAGGAAAAAGAATTGGGAGACTCCATATTTTGTAAGGTTCAACTGTGACAAGTTCTGCGGCTATCTTTACCTCTATTTCTGATGATGATCTTACTCAGCTATGGTACATGCGTTTGGGAAATATGAGTGAGAAATGTATGAACATTCTAAATAAAAGAGGTCTTCTTGGTAAGTAAGGTGTTGGTAAGTTAACTTTCTGTGAACATTGTGTAGTTGGAAAACAAAAGAGAGTTAGCTTCTCCACTGCAACATATCGCACACAAGGGTTCTTGATCACATCCATTCGGATCTTTGGGGGCCTTCAAAATTTCCTTCACAAGGCGGCAAGAGGTGCATGATAACATTTATTAATGATTTCTCTCGTATGGTCTAGGTTTATTTCCTAGGCATAAAAATGAAGCTTTCTCCAAATTCAAGAAATCAAAGTCTTGGTCAAAAATCAAACTGGTAGGAAGATTAAGAAACTCAGGACTGACAATGGTTTGGAGTTTTACAATTCAAAATTAAATGAGTTCTGTGAGAATCATGGCATTGCTAGACATAGAAATTTGGAAGGAACCCTCAACAAAATGGAGCTGCATAGCGCATTGAAGGACCTTTTTATAGAAAGCTCGTTGTATGTTGTCTAATACTTGTTTATGAAGTCGTGGAGATTTTTGGGTTAAAATTGTATCTACTGCTTGTTACCCGGTTAATCGCTCACCTCATTCATCCATTGATTTTAAAATTTCAGAGGAGATTTGGTCTGGTAATCATATTGACAATTCTCATTTCAAGAAATTTTAGTTCTCCTATCTTTGCTCATGTAAATGATGGAGAGTTGGCACCTATAGCAGTTAATACATTTTCTTGGGTTATTCTTCTTAATCAAAAGGCTATAGGTTGTAGTGTCTTGAATTTAAGAAATTGATTTTAAGTAGGGATGTCAAATTTAATGAAAATTTATCTCTTAGAAATGATACTACTATTTCTTCTCTTGATCATCAAAGTGTCAATGAGAAGATGGAGTTAGAGGTATCTACTCAATAAAGAATGAGTGAACCAATTTTTACTAGAAAGTCTAACTAGAATATTGAAACACGTGATGAATCAGTACCTTCTAGTTCATCCCGAGTGTATGCGATCTTCGAGATGATTAATAGTATAGCGCATGATGCAGACGGAGGAGAGATATCAAAAGGCCTGTAAGGTACATTAATAATGATGATGATGATCTTACTACATATGCTTTTTCTGTTGCACAGGGAACTTTTGAAGGAATTGATCCTTCTATTTACTCTGAAGCTATCTCTAGCTTTAATTCATCCTAGTGGCTTGCAACGATGCAAGATGACGAGATTATATTTTAACCATCATTTATAATTGATTTCTCACTTATTTAAAGGCTAATTGATAAAAATTTTATGACTTTGACTTATTTTGGTGAATTAAATATTTATGTACTTAGTATGAATTAATTAAGATAATTTTATTTATAAATATATTTGAATTCACTAATTTTTACTAATTATGGATGCAGAGATAAAATAGTAATTTCAAGAGGAAGAAAAGGAAAAGGGGGAAAAAGAAAAAAGAAAAAAAGAAAAAGGGATGAAAAAAATCGATTAGAAGAATGAAGAATAAGAAGAAAGGAATTGAGTAAAGAAAGGGTGAATTTGAATAGGATTTGGAATCTAAATTGGATTTGAATTCCTAATACACACCTATATATATATAGATGAAAAGAAGGCTTGCGGCAGAGATTTTGGGGGTGGACCAAGAAGAAGACAAAAGAGAGGGTTGACCGAGAGAAGCAATTTGGGGAATACTAAGACGGAAATTGAAGAAGAAACAAAGAAAGCTTAAAGATCAAAGGAGATCTCCAATCAGACTCTTCTATTCTATTTTTCTTATTTATTCTTTTATTATTTTATGTTAATTAAATTTATGGCTTTGAATATCTAGATTATGAATAGCTAAATCTTTTGTGACTAAAACATTCAATGAAGCCGAAACTCTTATGAATTTAATTTATTTCAATTAAATATTGCTTCTTTAATTTTAAATTTTGTTAATTATTTTTTATTTTGGTTAATTGTTATTATTGTTCTTAATGCTTGCAATTTTTTGGCCAATTTTTACATGTCTTTAAATTTATTCTAGTGGCTGAGAAGTACTAGATTAAATTGGATCATTGTAATAACAACACATCGTAAAACTTACTAGCAATAGATTCAATTTCTGTGTGTGGTTTCTAGCTAGTAGGAAACAAGAGTTAGGAAATTCCATAGAGGTGTTTGCGACTTTGATAATTAAAATCACGTAGAGATACGATTGGTTTATTAATTAAAGTTAGGAGCTTTTAACCAAGAGATTGGGTCTAGTCTATAATTGAGAATTCTACTATTAACCAAGTCGAGAATTAATTTAAAGAAATTAATTATTTGTCATAAAATGAGTAAGCTGGATTTGAAATGTCTTAGTCTATTCATTGCCATTGATTTTTAATTAATATAATTATTAATTTTTGTGTTTATTATGATTTTTAGTTATTATTATTGGTAATAAGATTTTAAATAAAATCACATTTATTTTAGTTTAAGTTGGGTTATAAGTAAAAGAATTTTACATGAAACAACTAGAAGAATTTGTTGTGCCTGGTAAGGAACAGTCAATTTGACGTTTGAAAAGATCATTGTATAGTTTGAAACAAGCTCTGAGATAATTGTATAAGTGTTTTGATGCTTTCATGATTGGACAAGGATTCACAAGAAGTCAGCATGACAGTTGCGTATATTTTATGCAATGTTCTAATGGATCATTCATTTATTTACTGCTTTACGTAGATGATATGCTTATTGCCTCGAAAGACAAGTCTTTGATTGACAAGTTGATGCCTCAACTTAAATCTGAACTCGAGATGAAATACCTTGTACTGCAAAGAAGATAGTTGTTATGTAGATTTGCAGAGACTGACGGGTTGACAAGCTCTATTTGTCTCAAAAGAATTACATTGAAAAGGTTCTCGAAAAATTTAATATGAAAAAACTATAATAATGTCTCTACTCCTCTTGCTGCACACTTTAAGTTATCTGCTGATTTTTGTTTGAATCAGAGAAAGAGATTGATTATATGTCCAAGGTTCTCTATTCTAGTGCAATTAGAAGTCTCTTGTATGCTATGGTTTGCACTAGATTTGATATTGCTTATATAGTTAGTATGGTGAGTCATTACATGCACAATCCAGGGAAGTGAATTTTTCTTTTCTTGAAGGACACGACCAATCTTGGTTTTGGTCTTTAACAAAAATCGAGTTGCCTCAGGTGATGTCAGTGGATTTGTTGATTCAAATTATGGTGGTGATCTTGACCAGCATAGATTTCTTTCGGGATGCATCTTCGCTTTATGTTCATGTGCTATTAATTGGAAAGCAACTCTGCAATCCATTGTTGCATTGTCAACCATAGAGGCCGAGTTTGTTTAAGTTACGAAAGGTGTTAAGAGGCTATTTGGTTACGCAGTCTTGTTCTTGAGCTGATATTCCACAGGGTGCTATAATGGTGTTTCAGATAGTCAGAGTGCTATACACTATCACTTTATTAGAGATGTTGTTGACAAAAGAAAGATCATTATTAAAAAGTTTCATATGTCAAAAAATCCTGCAGACATGCTTACAAAGCCATTACCTGTTACTAAATTCGAGCACTGCTTGGAATTAGTTGGCATCATTAACGCCTAGTCACCCCTCGAGGTGCCTACACTGAGCACTAAAATTTAAGCCAATATGGAGATTGTTGAGATAATGGATGTATCAAACTTTGGATCCTCTTAAACTTTGAATACTAACTTCTCTCGGTCTTTGGATACCAACTTTGGATCCTCTCAATCTTTTGATACCAACTTTGGATACTCTCAAACTTTGGATAGCAATTACTCTCTCTTTTGCCTCATATTCCTCTAGCTTTTACTCCCGTAAATGCTACACATGTTTTTTTTCTTTTTTTGCAACAGATTAGGAAAAGCAAAATGGACTTCATCATTGTCTCTTACAAGACCTCTTTATGTGGCTATAAAGGTGTCTTCTAATTGAGCTCTATACACCAATCATCCAAATTCTCCTTCCCAAAGGCTGAAATTCTCTCCACCTATATTCACTATATCATCAAAATATAGGGTTGAATTTATGAGATTTATTTCTCTTTTGCAATTCATTTTTCCTCACTCATACGATTGTTATAGTGGATAATTTTGACTTGCCCTAGGTAGTGAGTTTTCTTACATATTGGGTTTTTTTACTTAGAATCTTGCATCTCTTTTTATTTTCTTACTCTCCTTATTTTCTTTTTCAGTATTTATTTTGTACTTCAACTACGCGCTGATATCATAACAGTTTTCATCCTACTGTACTGATAAAAGTGGGATCTTAATACAGAAACCCCAAATTCTGGAGAAAATGACAATTATTTTTATTTCCATGGAGAAACGATCGACAGTGGTCTCTGAGAACCTCTATCAGTGCAATTAGGTTGTTCTTCGGCCTATAAATAGAGCTCAATCTCACAGCTCTTGTCAACTCTCCAGTGGCTTCTTCTAAGAATTTGTTTATTCTTCTTGCTCTTCTCTTTCCTCTTGCTCTTCTCGTTGTCCTCTCAAGTTGCAGCTTCAGGTGAACAGCCCATCTCTCCATTGTTTTGTTCCATTCGTATGTAGTTGTTTTCCTTATTTAGCAGTTTAAATTTTCTGTAACACTTTTCTTGTAATATTCTTTTTATAAAATTTTAATTCATAAATCTTAAGTCATAAAAGAAAAAACTTATATTTTAAAAGATAAACTCTGAATAAGAAAGATTTTTATGAAAAGAATGTTACAAGAGACGATACTGAGTGTCTGGAATGCCTTATTTAGTAAGGGTGTTGCTTCTTTGTATATTTCTTTTTTTTTCCTTCTTATCTGCTTCGCTTGTATAAGTAGTTTAGTCCACTTTATTAGCATGGTTCTCTCATTCATGAAGCGTGGACAGTTACAGTCCCTCTTCTCATCTAATACAGATGAAAGCATGGAGACCAAGATAGCTGGGGAGGTGATATCTGGAGGAGCTGATGTTGATGGACGAGGATATGGTGGCGGCGGCAGATATCCCGGAAAAGGATGCCGATATGGCTGCTGCCGCTGGTACCGCTACAGAGTGGGATGCTACAGGTGTTGTGCCAGTGCTCATGAGTCTCCAATGCTGAATTTGAAGATGATGTTAAAACTAAATATTTCTGAGCTTTTGTAGCTCTATATGTGAAACAAAACTGAAGTGTGCTGAGACTATAAAGAAGGCATATAGAAGGGGCATTTCTTAAGGGCCGTAGTTGGAAGTGATCTTTATATGCCTGCAAGTGAATCCTTCTAAGACACTCTTTTTCATTTTCTTTTTTTCTTTGGAGGGAGATCAAAATGAGAATATATCTCTACTAGACATGGAATATAATTATTAACCTTTGGGAGTGAAAAACGTAAAAACTAATTTTTTTCTTTCTCTGAGGAAAAATATCCTATTTAATTAAATATATCCACCAAAATAACGGGGTAATTTATTCTAAGAAACTTTTTTCATCCAAACTAACATGTCGTTAGAGAGTATGCCAAAGAAGCCAACAGATGCTCTGAGATATTTCCTATTCCACCAGCAAAGAAAAACACTTGAAACTCGGAGCCATAACACATGCTTAATGACGCGCCAAGTTTTAACAAGTGTATTAGTGCCCACACTCCTAGTATATTGGTAAATCAAGGTCGATCCTACAAATATTTAATTTGCCTATCAAAGATGCTATTTTTACTTCATCCAAACAGTTCAAATTCTAATGCAAATATCAAATTAAACTAAATAAGCAAATAAACACAAAAATAATCAAAGAACAATAATAAATAAATAAATTAATCAGACTAATGACTCAACTAGTATATTATTAGTGCAAAAGTTTTACGTCTTTTGTTAAAAATTTTAGGCTTATGTTATTAACAACGAAATTTCTTAGTGGAACTAAACCAAATCTCTTGGCTCAGAGTCCCTATCTTTAATTAAAAACCTATTATATCTCTATGCAGATTATTAACTAAAGATGCATTAAGATTTGTAGAATTTTAAGCTTTAATTAGATAAACTAATTGTTCACACAATCCATATTTAGTAATTCATTCTATATGTAATTAAATTTGGTAATTGTTCTTGTTATCCTAGTTCTTATTCAATTTATCACTACTAGGTATCAAAATCAAACATTAAATCATGCAAAAGATGCCCAATTAATCAATTACAAGTCTTATGCAACGACCCACTCCCGAGCGGGCATTACCAACGAGTAAATCATCACTTTTCCTATTCCAAATGTACAATGCAACTTGTAATATTACTATATAATACTAGTGTAATTCTACTATCTTCTAATTAACCAAAACCAAGAACAATAAAAGGCGCACCGACCATTCTATAGCAAAGGATTTGATAAAGTAGTTTATACAAAATATAGTTGATGAGTTAGAGACCTCTATAATAGATACTAATTAAATTAACAACCACTTGAAATATTAAAATACATTTACAGACCAAGGATGACAATAAAAATGATAGATGCCTCCACGAAATTAGCTATTACTAAGGACTCAACTATCATATGCAACGTACACGAAAAAAATATCATAGAGTTTACAAAGAATTATTAAAAAAATTAAGCTTTTTTAAAAAATTTTGAATCCTTCTCTTCAATCTTCTTCGAGTTCCTTGTCATCTCAACAGATGCCAAAGACTCCTAATTTTATATAAAATAAGTATATTTATACTGCACTAACCTTACAAAAGTTTAAAAACTGAATTTTTGAAAAGTAATTAAAATCCTTCGCAAATTCGAGATGAAATTGCGGCAAATTTCTGTAATTTTATAAAAAGAGTTTAAGCAACATTGTGACCAAAAAATTAAAATTTTCAACTCATTTGCAAAGGATAATATTATTTTTTAAAAAAATAATAAAATTTCGTTGCAAATCTACGGATGTATATCATTTTTAAAATGAAAAATAAAATTCTGTCACAAAACTTTCGCAAAATGGCCACGCATTTGTGACCAAAATATATTATTTTAAAAGGACAAAATTGCCATAAAAATTTGTTATTATCAAAACGAAAATAAATTTCTATCGTAAAATCATGGCAAAATTGTGACCCATATGAAATAAAATATATATTTTAAAAAAATTTGTCACAAATTCGTTGAAATTTTGCGACGGATTTATGACAAAATTCTTAAATTTTAAAATGATAATTTAAAATTTTTAATTATTTTTAGAAAACAAGATACTCATATAATAATGAAAAATACAAAAAAACTGTGAAAATAAATATAATTCAAAAAATGAATGTCAATATTTTAAACGTTTGACATTGAAAAATATTCTGCAAAATCTATGTCATTATAGAAGGCATCGCTGCAGCTGGTGGAGGAGGCAGAGATGGATCCAAAGGGCACTAGTTGAAGGACGGTCATCAGGCGAGTCGATTGTATAATCCTCATCAACATCATCTGCTGCGTCTTGAATATTCGATATCGAAAAAGGAGGCGGGGGAGGAGGTGTAGCATCCTGGATATCACTCACAAATATTGATCCAAGCTCTCAAATCGTTGTTGAAAATAATCATGCAATGACCTCTTCATTTGCAACTAGCTTTGAAGTAATGTGTAATATAGATGCGAAGTGATCGAGCAAGCTGTCTGTGGAAAGCTCGATGTGAATTGATGTAACCTCTGTCACACATGAGCTACCTCGTAACCCAACCCAAATATGTGATTCTTTGAAACACCGCCAGCAACCTCCGTGAATAGTGACTTCTCATCAGGTGGTTGTTGAGAAGTCACAGAGTCCTGAGACTCCAACTGCGAATAGCGTTACTTCAACTCATTAACGCTATCTGTAATAAGTCATAAATTTACATCAATATATAATAAAAATTGGTATATAAAATTTGCATCACTGATAACCGTACCCTTTTTTGGGGCACTCTTATATGTGTGTGTCGCCTCGTACATATCAATAAAGTAGAAGTTAGCTCCGCACTCCTTACGTTGTAATTATATTTTAAAAATACTAAGTAATTTAAACAACAATTATTAAGATAAATTCAGGATTTACCAACACAAAGTTTTAGAATGTAGACATTGAATAAGCAAATAAAGACATATGTGACTAGTTGTTGCATCTCATCACAGTTAAGATATATGTAATTCATAGCCGCCTTAAATTTCTCTGGAGACAGATATATGATCAGTGTCTTTCCAATGACCTTTCCTGACACATTACATAAATATAAACTAACTGTTTTGGATACACCCTCATCATTTCGAGCCACGTTTGTATGTTTAGTCCGGACTTGAGGCTCAAAATAGTAAGAGAAAAACACATATGCATCTTCAGTCAAATATGCATTGCAAATTGATCCATCGACCCTTGCCTTATTTTTCACTTTAAACTTTACACGATATAAGAATCTGCACTTGGTTATTTCAATTGTGTTAGAACTCCTACATTGAAATACTGTAATAAATAGAAATTTAGGGTTTAGTTTTAAGGCTTAATCTCTTGAATGGATACATCCATCAATAATGCTCCAGACTAGCAACTCTTGCTTCGTACGGCAAACGAATCATCCAATGCTCCATCATATCAAAGAATGCAAGAGGGAATATCCATTCCAACTTAGATTTGAGAATTACTATATTCTTCTCTCATTCTCTCATCCGCGACATTGATAATTTTGGAGCACATAAGTCAACATGAGTGCAATCAAAATGCTGCTATGCTTCATCATTGCGGGGATAACTCATCAGTCCCTCCTCTTGTAGGTTCTCAGTGTTCCACCTCATATGTTCTGCAGTTATTTTAGATGCATACAATCGTTGTAATCTCGATGTCAATGAGAAGTAGTATATTCTCTTAAAAGCTACTTCATTTTGTTGTCTATTCTTTCAAACTTTTCTCCTTAGCATATAATGAGGACTACCACAAACTTACATTCCCGCAAACCAATATCCTCTTTCGATTCGGGCAGCTATCTTATTTTTTTTCTGGCAAACCAAGTCCAACAACTATCTTCTTAGTAAGGTACAAGTCTTTCGGAAGCTGATTATAAATCAGTAGAACTTCCTTCATTAGTTGCATCATCTGATTGAAACATATCTCTAAAATATTATTCTCTGACTTAATATTCAGCATGCGAGCAACAATTGATAACCGTGAGTGGTTTGTTTATCCATCCCATAAAGGAGTATCGACAGCCTTCAACATGTCATACAATTTCCTGGCCTCTACATTACGAGGTTTTTCACCGTTGACACTTGACGGTGGGTCTATCAGACGGTACAAACCAACGACATCCATTACCATCTGTTGAAATGAATTAACAGACGTGGGTGGGCATTGAGAATTAATTAGAGGCAATGCCGAATGCACCAAATCAAGACTCTCACCGTGACTGGTCCAACGAAGATAATCAACGACAAATCCAAATCTATTCAATTGCACATGCACTTCATCGGGCAAAAGGTGTACCTTGTTCTTACACTTTGCACAAGGACACCTCAACCGTGTACTTTGGCCATTCGACAAACAGTATACTGTAAAACTCTTTACCCCATCCTTAAATTCATTTGTAGTTCACTCAATCCCTTACATTTGTCGCCTATACTTCCAACTACGATCATCCAACTACATTAACAAATATTACATATTAAATTTTAGGGTTTAGTAAAAATATTTTTAAGGTTTAGGCATCTCTTGTTTTGGAATAGCGTAAAAAACTTGGACAAGAGTTAAGATGTTAATAGAAATTACAAAATTAAACAAAAAAACTAATAATTAAACAATGCTAGACAAATAAACTAAGTCAAATACACATTGAACTAAAAATACTTTGGCATCATCTCCCCTATAAAATGGATATTTTCCAGGCACAACACCACACCAATCAATTAGGCGAAGTACATTTTTAACCAAAATAGGCCAAGAAAAAAATCCAAATGTCTACAAAATTACACTAAACCCACTTACTCTGAACTGAAAATAAAAATTACATAAAATTAACCATCAAGACCGACGGTATGCTTACTTCTGCGTGAAAGTAATAAGCATGAAAGTAATAAAAATAACCATCAAGACCTTCTGCATTTAGAGATCTATTCCAAGGACAACTTTTCCAATTGTAAATATGAAAGAAATCGTAGTCCAAATACAATGCACCCAGATAATTCCAAAATCACTCAAACCAAGTCCGAGGCAAATGCATTAACTAAGCCAGACCAGATTTTTACTCTCAAATGAAGAAGAAGAAAGCATCGCGCCTAGTCATTCAAACACAAATCATAGGCTTACAACACACAAAATGAAGAAATAAATCAATAAAACATAAACAAAATCCCATTTGCAAAACTGCAACAAGCAACAGAACTAAAGAATCTAAATTATGAATGTTAGAAACAGGGCCTCATTAATTATCAAAATTTTCAGCACGTTTCATAAAGAATATAAATGGGTTGTGGTTAACAGGTGTTCTTCCATCAATGTAACTATCATTCAAATAACATTCATGCGGATTTTTTTCTCCGAAACATAACAGGAAGAACAGGGATCTACAAAAAAATTGACTGGCAGTAATATGTAATGATTTTGCGACAGAAAATTTCGGTTACAAATATGTGACGGATTTGAGGTATAAAATAATTTAAATTTTAAAGAAAATCATCACAAATTCGTCACAATTTGTAACAAAAATAATTTAATAATTTTTTATAAATTTTTTTTAAATGGTTAGAAATCCGCTGCAAATTCATCGCAATTTTGCAACAGATTTGTGATGAATTTTTTTATTAATTTTTAAAGAAAAAATTCAAATGGTTAAAAATCCGTCACAGTTTTATTTACTACTTTTTAAAAATATTTTTTGAACCGTTTTCTGTTGCAAATTCGTCATAGTTTTGTGATGGTTTTGTGAACGATTTTCAATTTCAAATTGGTGGCTTTTTTCGTGGCAAAAGGTTCAAATTCCATCGCAAATCTATAGCTATTTGCGATGAAATTTAATTTTTGATTTTTATTTTTTATTTTTCTACTTAGCCTTGAATAAATTTACAAGTAAAATTTGTAACATTTGTTAATAACTCTTGTTCAGTAAATGTGACCATTTAATTATCACATATATTGAAATCACATATGTACTCAATGCATTAGTGTAATAGTTATATATTATTACATATTATGGAACGATTATAGTTAAAACTATTTGTGTTATATGATCTATAATATACTTGTATGTGTCCTGTATAAAAGGATCAAAATAGTTAATAAATAAGTTATATCAAAACGAATTGTAAATTGTGTATTACTTTCTTTATATTTCTTACAAACTATATACGCATTAATAATATATGGCAATATATATTACACATGTACTGCATGCATTCTATGTTTAATGAAAAAGAATATTTAAGAACATCATGATGTATACCTCACAATTTCAACATGGGACAACTATAAAATAAAAAAAGAAGCAAAACAAAAGGAAAAAAAACTCCGTCACAATTGTGTGACGGATAAAATAATAATATTTTTTGTTTATTTTCTACAACAATCCCTCGCAAATCCATTGCTTTGCGGTAGATTTGTGATGGATAAAATAAGAATATTTTTTTTGTTTATTTTCTTTAAAATTCTATTGCAAATCTATTGCAATTTTGTGAGGGATTTCCGACAGATAAAATAACATTTTTTATTTTTTGCCTAAAAATCCGTCGTAAATCCGTTGCAATTTCGTAATTGATAAAATAATAATATTTTTATATATTTTGTCCACAAATGCGTAGCAAATTCGTTACAAAATTGTGACATATTATATAATATATTCTTTATTTATTTTCTTGATAACCCGTACCAAATTTGTTGCCTTTTTACGATGGATATAATAATATATTTTTATTTATTATTTTAGATTTTTTCATTGCAAATCCATATTAAGTACCTAAGGATTTGCCATGGGTAACGTAATATATTTTTTGTTTATTATTTTCCCTTTTTGTTGCAAATCTGTAGCAAAATAGCTACCAAAATACTATCCATTGCTGTTTTAGTATCTATTTTGATCTCTCTGAATTTGGTCGCAAATCGATGGTAATATTGAACAAATAATCTGTAACAAATTGTCGTCGCAAAAACTGTATTTTCTTCTAGTCTGCCTTTCCCAAGACGCTCCCAAGAAATAGAAAATAAAATGAAGATAATATTCTATAATAACAATTTACAAATGATACATTTTTTATAGTGAAGGAATTTAGAAATGTAATTACCGTTACATTTAAAGTACCTCAAAATTTGGGATAATTGAAGAAGTTATTTAAGAGTTTCTTTTTTTTATTTTGTCTAGTTGGGGCTTCTTTTCTGCTATCAAGCATGAGAATTCCATGATGAAGTTACTGTACCTGAAATACAATCCCACAAGCAAATAGATCAATTGCAAGGGTCTGATTCCTTCTAACTAATCAAGAGTTTTCAAATTGATAACAAAAATCAAAACTCCAGAAAATATGACTTTGAGTGTTGAAAGATTTTGGAAGAGGAGAAAGAATAAAAGTGTTTTATTAATATATATATATATATATATATATATATATATATATAATATTATTATATATATATATTATGTGATTTGTTTTACTTATTGAGTAATTCATTAGGTAAAAAACATTTTTGTGTAAGATTTTATCTTTATGTTTGATTTAAATATAACTTTTTGAATAAAAAAGGAAGCCTAAATGTTTTTCTGATTTATGGTTTATCTTAAGCTTTATTTTTCGCTAAGTTTGTCACTGAGGACTTGTGTAGGAAATGAATTAATTAGTTTTAAGCTTCATTTTGGATGAGGCTTTGGATTGAAAATTTTAGAATAGTATTGATTTTGATCATAAAGTCTCTTAGATATCAATATATTGGAAAAGTTTCAAGATTTGTGATACTTGGAATATATGTTTATGATGCCAATCTTATGGAACTCCGAAGTGCTCCACGGTGGGTGAACTATATTATACAAGACTTCAAGATTAAAGATTTTGGAAGAACTAAGTTATGTCTTGATATATAAATTGAACATTTTGGAAGATGAAAGTTTTATTTACCAATAAACATAAATGAAGAAAGTCCTAAAAAAAAGTTTACACGGACAAAGTACATCCATTGAGGGCTTCAATAGTCGTTAGACCACTAGATATGAATAAAGATCCCTTTTGGCTGTAGGAAGATGATGAAGAACTAAATGGTCCAGAGGTACTTTATCTTAGTGCAATTAATGCACTAATATATCTAATCACACAAGACTTTATATAATATTTTATGTGAATGTATTAGTTAGATATTGTTCTTCCAGAAGACAACATTGGAATGGTGTTAAGAATGTCTTTAGATATTTTATTAAAATAAAACCAACCTGAAGTTGATTGGTTATGTAGATGTTGGATATCAATCTGATCCATATCAAGCACATTCTCAAACTACTTATGTATTTACATATGGTGATATTGTTATTTTTTGGCGTTCTACGAAATAATCCATAGTAACTAACTCATCTAAATATTCTAAAATTATATAACCCTTATGAAGTAAGTTGAGAATAATATAGCTAACAGAATTTCAACTTCTATATATGAGGATAATATAGCTTGTATAGTTCAATTAAAGGGATGATATATTAAAGGAGATATGACAAATCATATTTCACCAAAATTCTTCTTTACTCAATGAACTTTAGGAGAGTTGTGATATTGATATGCATCAAATTCAATCATGTGATAATCTAACAAATTTATTCACTAAGATATTACCGACAACAACGTTTGAGAATTTGATGAACAAATTAGAATGTGTCAGTTAAGGAATCTCAAGTGATTTTCTCATCAGGGGAGTAAAATAACAAAAGAGTAGCGCACACTTTTCCCATTACTAGAGTTTTTCTCACTAGAAAATACTCTTTATGTAATGGGCATCCAAAGAGAAGTATATGATATTAATAATAATTGATGTTCATTATCTGATACCAAAAAAATAATTTAATATCATAAATAAAGATACTCTATCATTCCAGAAGATAGATGATAGAGTTCTATCACATCTTTAATTATTAAAAATATTTATCTTCTGTTTCTTCCCTCCCTGTCTCTTCTAATTAATATGTACCCTTGAATCATACAAATAGAGCTATAAACTGAACTGTTGCATCAATTTATTCACTCTTAGAGAAGATCAATAAAATTCTTATATTCTTCCTATTTTGTCTTTACTAGTTCCTCTCTATTTCTCTTTCATAAAAGTTGTCATATTTAGTTCTCCATATTGTTATTTTGATTTAATTGTGCTAACGGCTACTGCACACCAACAAATTTACAACAAGGTTTAGGTTATTTCATATTATCATTTTTAAAACTATTGTGTAATTTTTATTTATATTCCTATTTTTTGTTGGGTTTTCCCAATTCCTTAATTTTCTCTTTTAATATATTGGACAAGGGGTTTGATGGTCATTTTAGTGGTAAAGTCCTTGGCCATTTTATTACCAATGGGTAGTCTTTTATTTATTAAAAAGAAAAAAAAATAGCAAAATCTGGTCACTTCAAATGTATGTATCTTTTCTAGTTTTTGACAGATGCATCTTTGTAGAAAACTTCTGGAGAGACATCCGCTATTGGAGATATTTTTCCTTGATATTAACTAAAAAAATAGCTACATTATATTTTTTGCATCATATACAACTTGGTTAATAAATATTGATATTTCCCTCCCAGTCAAATTTATTTGACCTTGCACGGTTTGAAAAGCTTTTTTGTGCAAAAAGTCATAAGGAATTTAACTTTGGCCCTCATTCATACCGCCAGCTTTGTTGAATACATAAGTTCTGACAGTTACTATGGATTATCCTTACACTTGGGGTTGCTCATTGATTTTGACTATCAAGGCAAAAGCAAAAACTCTAACCAGAGAAGTGTTCAAACTTTGTTCAAGACAACATTTATTTTTCTTTGTGATAGGTATACAATAGTCGTAATTGAATGAGTATTTGATAATCCATTGAGGAGGAAACAGGATTAGATTTGAGCTAACCAGAGAGAAGAATCAAAAAGTATCATGCATGACGAAAGAAGAAATGGCATTTCCATTGTTTCCCTCCAATGGGATTGATAGAAACGGGAACTTAATTCAGAAACCCCAATCTCTAGAGGAAATGCCAATTATTTATATTTGCACGGAAACAGACGGCGGTCTTGAGAACCTGAGAGCAATTAGGTTGTTCTTTGGCATATAAATAGAGCTCAGTTTCACTGCTTTGATCAACTCATCAGTACTCCTGTGATCATTCGATATATTTTCCTTCTGGCCGCCAATGGCTTCTTCAAAGAATTTGTTCATTCTTCTTGCTCTTGTTGTTGCTCTTGCTCTCCTAGTTTCCTCTCAAGTTGCAGCTTCAGGTGAACAGCCCATTTCTCCATTCTTTTAATATGTTCAATTTGTATGTGCGTGCGTGCGTGCACACATAGATATATAAATGCGTACATACACATATATATTTATACGCACATATATGTGTGTGTTTTTTGCATCACAAATATTATACATGCATACGCTTAAACAAATTGTTATCATGATGCTATATAATGGAAATCCAAAAGTTCCCATTCCAAACCCACAAAGAGAAAAAAAAAGAAAGGCAACTGTATGCAGCAGTTGTTTTCCTTATTTTGCAGTTTGGATTCTCTGTAGACACTCTGCTTGTAATATATTTTTTCACAAAGTTTTAATTAACAAATTATAAAAAATAAAACTGAAACTTTAAGAGATAGGCCATGAATCAAAAAGATTCTATAAAAGGAATGTTACAAAAGATGACACGTTGTATTCAGAATGCGTGTTTCTTCATTGTTATTTTAGTTTTTTTTTCTTATCTGCTTTGCTTGTATGAGTTTAATCAACTTTTTCAGCATGGCTCTGTAATTCATGAAGCCTGGAAAGTTACGGCACCTCTTCTCATCTATTACAGATGAAAGCATGAAGACCAAGAGTCCTGGGGATGTCGTATCTGGAGGACCTGATGTTTATGAACGCGAAGGATATGATGGCGGCAAATATTATCCCGGAAAAGGATGCAAATACGGCTGCTGCCGCTGGTACCGCTACAAATGGGGATGCAAGAAGTGCTGTGCAAGTGCTCATGAGGCTCCTGATGCTGAATTTGAAGATGATGTTAAAAACTAAATGTTTCCGAGCTTTTGTAGCTCTATAAGTGAAACACATAAAGTGTGCCAAGACTATAAATAAGGCATATGGAATGGGCATTTCTTGAATGCCCTTCTTGCCATGCTTGATAATGAATAAATTTCTCTATGACTGTTGCAGCCGAATCTTTCTAAGATTCTCCATTTTTTTCCTTTTTTAGGAAATTGGGACAAATAAATGTTACAATAAAATTATAAATTAAATAACCCATACTACATGTGTGGCTTCCCCAATACCTTTTGCTAAGGTCCACTGCTACTGAGTAGAATACTTACATGCCTCTTAATACTAGATTATAGCCTTACACAATTATTTGGAGTTATAGAATATTCATATTAAACATAAATAAGTACATCAGAATATTTAAAGTGTAAACTAAGACATATAAGAAGTCACAGAAAATCTAAAACTAACATAGCCTAAGTATATAACAAAAACTCTCAGGAGAATTGAGACTTACAAAAAAAGAAAATAGATGACAAAGCGTAGGGATCTCTATGATCACCCGACATATCCAATCCAAATGCACTAATGATTCGCCTCTGGTTTCAGGCTATCTGAAAATATGTTACTAGAAGAGTGTGACAAAAAAACTCAGTGAGTTTGAGTGTGTCTGTGTTCATAAGAATACTTTACAAGTAGTATGCAGGAAATCATAAAATGTTCTAAAACTTTTCTTTCTTTTATAAAACTGTTTAGTCTCTTTACTTGAAGTAAAAACGTCTATGAAAAGCTTAGGTGTTGAATCGAATTAGTCATCGCTCATATGAACTGTCTGCTCAATACATACCACAACCCGAGTTTTCAAAAGGTCAAACACAGGTCACATGCTAAATATGAAAACTAGTTTTTTTTTACATAGGACTAAGTGGAAGGATTATCTTGTCTCCCTCTAGGGATTTAATCCGGGTACAAGATAGGAAAACCTATGCAACTCTATGACTCTTTTCTACACTCTGACATTTCTGCCAGCCAATCACGGGTTCATCAGGAGCTATCCAAAATCTCGAGTTATAACCTACCAAAACACCTTCAACTCAGGTTCGAGCTAATCTCCTAGCCTCGTTGCTGGATCAGGAACAAAACCCATAATTGCTATACGGGAACCCAACACAGCTTCCGGCTAGGCCAATCCTTTCCCCGGTCATCAATGCCCCCTGATATCATAGGAGCACTCATAGAGTCTAGAATAAACCTCACACTGCCAATGAGAAGGCCGTTGTATGGTGACCAGCCTCGAACAATACGCTCGCACTCGATGGGTCTCTAATATTTGAAGGTGTCGCTAGACGTTACCCGAATGCACGATAAGCTGTGTCATTGGCCTTTTCATACATAAGCAATGAATATTAGGATGATGTTTTAGAAACATAGGCCCCAAATGGCCATATGTCCTTTCCAAGTTGGAAGTTTGACTAATTAATAAAAATTCCACCACTCTCCTTTAGTTTCGAACAATTTTATGTAAATTTCTAAATATGATATGCTCATCTAAGTGATTCATTTGCCAAACCCATTTCCATTAGTTAAACTTTTTATTGTAATTCACCATCCAAAAATAGAAGTTTCTAAAAATAGAAACCCTAATGGAATTAAACTCCCATGCTTTTCTAATGCAAGTAGTGCATAAATAAATAATTAAACTTGCTAATCAATTATGGCAAAACTTTCCAAAAATAGAAACTTTGTATAAATAGAAAGTGTTTCTAAAATAGGAAGGTTTCTCGATTTAATGACTTTTCAGATTATAAAAATATAAAAATGGCTTTCCTCTAAAACAATGCATTTGTTTATTGATAATTGGCACTAGAAATAGACAATTCGCAGTTTTTAAATTCAATTGTCGTTCCATTGACCTACAAATTTTAATAACCAAGCTCGTAAGTGTATCATGCACCATACTCACAACTTTCTATGTATAACTATAGTAATATGTAGCTAATCATATCAAAGTAGATTATAATTGATGTGCTATTAATATTCACGCACCAAACGTCTTATGAGATAAGACTATTTTGGATCCAAATTAACTATGGTTGACTATGACTAGTTAAATAACTAATCTATTACAATTATAATATTAGCCTTTGGAATATTTAAATCCTATCTCTTAAATTAACCTATGAAAGAATTACACCTCCAGTGATTAGGTTGTCCAGTAACTCTTTAAAACAATGGTTTCTACTTCCCTAATCATATGGATATCTCTTATTTTATTCTAAAAGTTCCTTTTCATGTAATTGCCTTCCAATATTCACTTAGTCTCTTCTTGTTTTGTTCTTTACTATTTCTTGGGGAATTTCTTTTAAACACATTTTCAACCCTCATTAATCTTTTTATAAAATTACTAGTCAAACATTAGTTATTCTTTGTCATAAAATTCTTGAGGTTTATAGATTTTATACTTCTTTTTCTTTTCCTTAAAAAATTCAAATTATACGTCTCTTTTTCTTCAAGATTTTCCTGTCCAGTTTATTAAAAAGAAAATGCTCAAAGGTTCTTTATGACTACAGATTCCTTCCTTTGTAAAACTTTCAAGAAAACTCCTTCGTTTTCATAAAGTTTTTCCCTTATTCCATTCATCATTTAAACTGTCCAGAAAGACAGTCTGCTTTCAGTTTTCAAAGCGCAAATGTTGCTCACAATTTTACTCTTATTTCATGAGTTTTCTCCACAGTCCATAGTTGCAAACATGGCTGTCTAGTTTTTTGTACAAAACACAAGATCAAATAGCTTGCAAACATGGCTGTCTAGTTTTTTGTACAAAACACAAGATCAAATAGCTAACTCCAGAAATTCATTTCTTTTCAGACATTTTTCTGCCAAATGAAGGGAGAAATGAGGCTCTCATGTACATTATTCATTTCATTCAGTAAATCTCTTAAAACACATCAAAAATCTCAAATTCCAGCCGAGGAAAAACAAATAAGCAAAGCTGCCAATATCCATTTCACCATTTGTTCTTAGCATATTTTTTTCAAACAAAAAGCTAGATTTTCTCTCGTGAAAACCCCAGCATTTCTTAAGGAAAGCACGATTGATAATACTTTTAATAAGAACAAACACTCCTCAAAATAGTTTCATTTCCTTGTGATTTTACCCAAAAGAAAGCTGGAAAACAAACTGTACAGCCCTTTTCGTGGCCATTTTTCAGAAAACAACCAACCTAGCTGAGATGCCCAAGTCTTTAGTGTTCTCTACCACTTTATACAAGAAACCAAAGCTGTTTTCTAGAAATAAAACTCATACGTGAAGAAGAAAATGCAAGTGGAGTATGGATCAACCAAAACTGATATAAGGTAATATTTTTCTTGCATATAATCACTCAAACTTCTGCTTTCTTATTCAAATTTTCAAGAAATATCATTTAGAAACTTAAAACTACCAGATTGCTTCAAGAAATCCTTAGATATCAATGTCACCTTGATTAAAAATAACAAATCTCCAAGCTGTCCGCCTAACACCAAGAGAAAAGAAGTTTCTACTTAAAAATTAAACATGAAAATGGGTGTAGGAGATCAAAATACAAATGAATACGCACACTTTGTCAAAAAAGAAAATAGTATGAAATCTCTTTCTCGGTTCCTCATGAGCGCACGGTTGGAAGAGAAAGCAAGAGAAAGTGATAGAGAGAAAATAGAGAGAATGGATAAGAGGGAGTGTGGGAGAAAGAGGTGATGAAAGATGAGCTCTTCTCTTACTTTAAAGACCTCTTAGCCGGTTGTATGAAAGAGAAAAGAGGGTGAAATTGCTGATTTGTGTAGTTTAGTGTGAGAGGGAGCAAGTTAGCATAAGCTTTGAGTATAGAGCGTGGATAATCTAAAGAGAGAAGGAAGATCATGCATTGGCCACTTAAGGAGGTGCTCATGATTTTGCTTGGATGGATATATTTTATTTTGACGTTTGCAGGGATGTAAGATGGTCTGCTATAATGGGAGAAATCAGA
Organism: Rauvolfia tetraphylla; assembly: GCA_030512225.1. Taxonomy (NCBI): domain Eukaryota; kingdom Viridiplantae; phylum Streptophyta; class Magnoliopsida; order Gentianales; family Apocynaceae; genus Rauvolfia; species Rauvolfia tetraphylla. The sequence continues at coordinate 4,583,926 of JAJQKT010000053.1, forward strand.
AAAATTCTCTACCAAATGAGCGGCAAAACTGGAAAGTTACTCTAGGGTAGAAAATGACCGTTTTGTCCCTATGCTTCAGATGAGATTTTCTACTTTCACAAGCAATAGTTTGTGAAACACTATTACATGACAGGAAGACTATTGCCTTATTTAATTATACTACATAGCATTTACTATGCGTGGAACCAATGAATTAAAACGATCCCACAGTTCTTGCTCTTCTCTTTGGATCCTCCGTATCTTGGGAATTAACGAAATGAAATCACGCACTTCTGCTATATATAGTAGATTACCTTTCCAATTATACGATTACTATTTTTTACTTTTAATATGTAAAGAGAATGAAAAAAAAGAAAAGGAAGTTGTACTTCTTAAAATTTTCTCCAATGCGGTAATATGGAAACAATATTAGAATAAATAACTAAATTATTTCCCCCCCTATTTTATTTCTTTAGAAAATTCATTTCATAGTTGACTGATTAATGGTCATGAGTTTCTTTTTTATATTTTATTATTGTTATTAATTTCAAATTTAAATTATTATTATTATTAGAGTACCGGTCAGATTATATCATTGTCATTTGTTAAACAAGGGAAAAGGGAACTAAACAAAGGATTTCTAGGGATGAGGTGCTTGAAACTCTTTTTAAAATTTTTTTTTGCACCTTTTTTGGATTGGTGCAGGCCTCAACTCTATTTCCTTAATCAGAAATAGCAGCCGGCCCATATGTTCTAATGCCACACCCATGGCCTCAGAAGTACCCGACACCGACCATAGAAGGACGTTCTCTCAGGGACCACACACTACTTTTTTGGAATACACGTATGGGTACCATGAGGAATGAATCGAAGGCTCCCGGAAATGCCACCAAGGGATGCCTTGGGTCATCCTAGCTTGGTAGAGGAATAGCAGTGACTTAGGCGCTACGCTACTAATGGGCACTCCCTGACGGAGGGGAATGCCAATCTTGGATTACAAAATAAGTCTTACATTTAAAAATAAAGGAAGAGTTGTCTAAAATATAAGAGTTTAGATAAATACATTAGTATGAGACTTTTTGAGAGGTGTCTAAAAATAATTTCGTGAGGCTTAGCTCAAAGCGGACAATATCATACTAATGCGCAGTTTGGACGACACTAGGCTACTCCTAACACTGGTATTAGAGCCGATAGTTCAGTTGGATGACACAGTGCTGTGTGGGAAGTCATCTGTAGCAATTGGAGATCTACGGTTGATGTCCTGTTTCAAAAGTCTTCCTGATAATGTGATGGCCAAGCAATATGTCCCGCTAGTTGATAGCAACAGTGCAAGATGGTTGGCAGATCAAATAGATTATCACTAAAGGAGAGGTCATGACCTATATGGTTCTTAGTTTAAGAGAAAGATTATTGAGTTACAAATCAAGTCTCAAATTAGAAAATGAAGGAAGAGTTGTCTAAAGTATAAGAGTTTAGATAACTTCATTAGTATGAGACTTTTTGGAAGGTGTACAAAAATAAATTCGTGAAGAATTTAGCCTAAAACAAATAATATCACACTAATATAGATTCAAGGCAACATTAGACAATTCCTAACAGCCCATAAAGCAGGAACTAACACTCCATGGGTGTGAGTGGCACGCGGTGCACGCTTGGCGTAGAAGGTGGCTCCATCCATTAGCAATTTACTTCAAAATTCTATTAAAGGGGAACAAGGGAAAAGGTAACTATGAAAAGGAACCCTCGGAAAGAAGTGGAAAGTCTTTTTTTTTTAAGTTTGATATATGTATAATAGTAGTATCAATTTAAATATCTTTCTAGCAAGTTTTTTCCATTAATATTTTTATACAAATTTTTATTTATAATTTAAATTGTTAGACTGCTTTTGGAATTACATTACTATTATCATTTTTTAGTTTCTTGAACTTGTAAATTTTCCCTTATTCATACTTGCCTCTTTCCCTCTTTTTTTTTAATTTTAGATTAATAGGTGGAAGTTTATTTTATAATTAGATATCCATGTTTTGGTTGAAGAATTTTAAATAGAAAAGTTTCGAGTTTTTTGTTTGTTAAATTTGTTAAAAAAACAAATGAATAAGGTTGATTACCAATCAAAAAGAAAAAAGACTAATAAAAGAATTGCTATTTAGAATTGTTTTTTTAAAAAAACAGGTTGACTTGTCAAATGCTCGTCTTTCACTAAAAACATTTCATCCTGCTTCCTCTAGTTTTTTTCAATCTGCTGAAGAATAAAGTGGACTTTTCTTCTATATCTCTTGAAACATTCAAAGGATGACTCATACTACTCGAGCAAATTTGTAAAACCACAAATTTTACATGTACTAAATAAATTTTCAAGTGGTTTTATTATAACTATAAATTGCTAAAAATTTTATTTTACCCATTTTTAAAAAAATAAAGAGAAAAATATACATTATAAGTTTTAAGGTAAATCTATAATTATAAAAAAATTGAAGGATGGTTTTGAAAATTATTTGAAAAAGAGGAGATCAGCCATACGGCTGATCCCCTTCCCCAATTTTTCTCCATTTCCCCATTTCCTTCTCTTTTCTCTCTTCTCTTCTCTCTTCTCTCTTCTCTCTTCAATTCTTCACCAAATCTTCACACAAAAATTAAATCCTTCAAACCCATGTTTAGAACTACATCAAAAGTCTCCAAATCAAGGTAAAATCTTCCATTATTTCTCATTATGGTTAAATTTAATTATTTTCGAGAATTACTGTAGCAGTAATTTTGTATGAATTTTAATAAATTGTTGGATGCTCCGATTTGGTTCAATTTTTGAACGAAGGTTCTTGTTGTCATATTCTACCTACAGAAAAACTTTTGTTAATTTTTAAGTATGTTTGATATTTTTCTGAATTGTTGAAAAATCTGGACAGATTTCTTTATTTTTGTAAATTTTTGTTTTGATTAATTATTGAGTATTTAAATGTTTATTAGATTGTTATAATTCAAAAGGAGTATAAACATATATAAAAAGAATAAAACATAATATTTTTCTGAATTATGGATTTTATTAAAAATCAATTATTTTAATTTCCATAAATTGGTATATTAGGAATAAAATGAAATAATTGAGATTTTTGTGGAGAATGGTGGATTTTATTATAATTAATATTTTAATATTTTTATTCCCAAGAAAAGCAGGTAGTTTTTATTTTAAAATAATTTTATGAAATTTAATAATTTTTAGTTCTAATTAATATTAATCATGCATTCATTCATGGATATATATATGTGTGTCAATATTTGAGCATTTTAGAGTGATATTAAATTCGTTTATTGCTACGTAATTATATATTAGGTCCCGAGATTGTCGAGGTAGAACCAAGGGTGGAGTAACGTAGATTTATGCTTTTCACTTGAGGTGAGATTTCTATCTTACTTGTGGAGGTTGAGGACCACAAAATCATAACATTTTAAGTTATATATTGTTTATATATTTTATTTATTTAATTTACGCTAAGTAAAATATTTATTTTGCCGTGGCTCGGCTTTGTGAATAAATGTGTTGCTATCCTTGATTTGTTGTTTTGCCGTGGCTCGGCTTTTATGAATAAATGTATTGTTAAGCTTCAATTGTTATTTTGCCGTGGCTCGGCGTTTGTGAATCAATGTGTTGTTAATTTGAAATTGTTATTTTGCCGTGGCTCGGCTTTTGTGAATCAATGTGTTGTTAATTTGAAATTGTTATTTTGCCGTGGCTCGGCTTTTGTGAATCAATGTGTTGTTAATTTGAAATTATTATTTTGCCGTGGCTCGGCTTTTGTAAAAATATATAGTAGTAATATATATTGTTGTTTTGTCGTGGCTCGGTTTGTGTATTTATATAATATACTAAACCGTGAGAATTGCTTCGTTGTTGATGAGTTGTAAATGTAATTATGTGTAAACTCCGCCGTCGGGATATGAATTGACTCCCCTGCAGGGTGAGATTATTGATTTGTGTGGAGAGTCCCTTTGTGCCGTATGTGAGAAGGCCATTGGGAGATGTTGTGTGGAGAGTCCCTTTGCGCCGTGTGTGAGAAGGCCATTGGGAGGTGTTGTGTGGAGAGTTCCTTTGTGCCGCGTGTGAGATGGCCATTGGAAGGGCGACGGAAGTTTTTATGTGCGTATATGGACTCGAAAGAGTCGTGTGAATTGTGGTTGTTGATTTGAACATTATTTTCAAAATGGTGATTATTACTTGAATGTACATATATATAAATATATTTTATTTTATCTGATTTTCAAATTAGACTATTATGTTGTACTAAATGAAGTTATTCTCATAAAAATCAAGTCAAGGATAACTTATATCTATTTTAAAAGTGTTATAAATTCACTACAGTATATTTGCTTTCAAACTGTACAAGTACCTAGAAATTTCACTGGGCTTTATAGCTCATTATTCTCTCATTATATTTCAGGGAGTTTCATAGTGGAATTGAGAGTATAGTTCTCTTTTTACGTCGCACGTGACGATTGAATCCTCGAGCAGACTAATAATGTAGAGGTCTTTATCATTTGTAATTATTTTGGTTTGTCAATGCATTGTAACATTTCAAGGGGTTATTGATTTAATTAGTATGTGTATGGAGAGATCTCAATATTTCGAAACAATTATGTTTTGTATAATTTATTTTATGTACTTTTTTGCTATAGAAACAGTAGGTACGCCTTATATTATTTTTGTTGTTATTTGCTTAGACACTTTATTAGAATTTACACTCGTATCATATAGTGGTACTACAGTTGCATTGCACCTCTGGAACAGGAAAGTGATGATTCACTCCTAGGTAGGGCCCGCCCGGGAGTGGGTCGTTACAATTTTGGTATCAGAGCTTAGGTTATAGATTCTGTAGACTCTTTAGTTACATGCATCATGCAAGTTTAATAGTGAGTCTCGGTTTTGTAAGCTGCTGAGGATGTCACGTGGTGAGGGAGGACGGAGAGGTCGTGCTAGGGGATGCACTCGCGAAAATGTACACGATAGGGTTCTTTGCATTGGCAACCTACCGTATGTACCCCTATTGAGGATAATAGATATTTCTTATAATAGTTTCTTACACTTGGCAAGTAAATCACTTAAGGTGGAGACTAACATATTTGAGAGAAGAGGGTACGAGTTACATTCTAAGAGGATTATGAGTGATTTTAGGACAGGAATTGGGCAGAAATAAAGCAGTCAGTTTGGCAGTTCAAATCAGAGAGGTGGTAGTCCATCAAGAGGGTTTTCCGATCAAAGACTGTTCTTATCAAATAGACAAAGTGGACATCAATGATTTATTACTTAGAGTAGAGCCGCATTTCCTCATAGACAACTAGGTAAAACAGCAACTAGCAGTAGTAGTGGAGCACTTCGAGCTAGTGGATTATATTTTAAGTTTGGGAGACTCGGACATATAGTTAGCTAATTGTTGTAATTGTGGTATTTTGTGCTATATATGCCGTTAGGTAGGACATACATTTAGAGTCATATAGGAAATTGTTGCACAGAAGGGACAAAATATATCAGTATTCAGATCCATACCGCGTATGGGACGAGTGAGATTTCAAACCAGTTGAGGCAGAGGTCATCAGAGTCGAGGAAGCCAGACTAGTTGACACAAATTATATTAGGGTAGAGGAGCAGTCCTATTGAATGGCAGAGGTTGAGGTCGAGTTTATGCGGTGATTCATCAACAAGCACAGACATGTCAAGGTGTTATCACGAGTATTGCTCTTTCTTTTTTTATAGAAATACTAAGCTATTATTCGATTCTAGAGAATCACATTCTTTTATATCTTCATCATTTGCATCCTATGCTATATTACCCATATCTAGCCTTACAGTGTACTAAATTTGTTATTAAAGATGTGTATCGAGGTTGTAAAAGTCTTGGAGATCGTGTATTTTTTGTCGACTTGATACCTTTTGCGATTGTTGATGACTCGGGATGGATTGGCTTAGTCATCATCATGGCTTGATTGACTGCAATAGAAAAGAAGTAATATGTAGAGTTCCTAGACGAGAACCATTTCGCTTCTTTGGTGATCGACGAGTTCTTCCTTCCAAGATCATCTCGATTATTTCTATCAAAAAGTTGTTTTAAAAAAAAGAAAGTCACTACAAAATGGATAATGGTAACCCCTAACTACTTCATTCATAAATTTCACAAGTAATAGAAATACATGTCCTACCGAGACAAAATTTGTAACTTGCTATCTTCTAACCTAGAAGGTGAAAATTGACCTTTGTAGAAAGGGACGATTCATTCGGATCGACATGAGAGTTCAACGACATTACATTTTCAAAATCCATGTTGTATATTTTAAGTAGGTGGACCTTCTTTCTTCTCTCATGGCACACTCCTTTTCTCGCCGAGCCCCCTTTTCTCCTCGATCCACGAGACAAAATGTAGGGACTGTTTTGATTAGATTTGATCCACCCCTGTTTAATATCCTAAAATTGAATATCTCAAAATAGCTGATTTCTCTCACTTTCTATTTATTGAAAAAATCAAATGTGGGTTTTCATTCGCAAAAGTCAAAAATTTATGAAAAATTGGAACGATTAACTATTGACTGCTTACTACGAATTCATGAACCATTTGAATTTTCAAATTGGATTTTCTTTCCTAATGACATGAAAAAATACAAATTGATACATCAGTATTCTTCTCTATTTCAAATTTTAACAATAATTTTGAGTATATGTAAACCCAATGATGAAATTGTTACACAAATATTTTTTTTATTTATATATGTCACCTATAATTAATTAAAAGTAATTCTAAAAAAAAATTCATATTTCAATTTTCAATTGAATAGAAAATTGCAATTTTCTTTTAATAGAGGGACGACCGTCTTTGCCCCAAAAAGAACTGCAGAACATTTATCAAATTTAAAGTGGATTACGCCTCAAAAAGCGTTTTGATGTGATTAATTTTTTCGTAGGAGTATTGAACAGCTATAGGTAAAGCGATTTTCTTGAAAGCAGAATAGTCGTAAAACCTTGACCCAGATATATCGGCAACTCGTATTGTTTATTGACCATCATTCATATTCTCCCAATTTGTGGCCGACCATGCGATCTATTATATAAATAGACAAATGTTCCTTTCCATTGTGGATAGCAATAGTATGTCTGACCATTGTAGGTATAATAATAGATGCTCTGGACCAAGTTACGTTAGGTTTAATTGTACATCCCAACAAGGGACAAGCTGTATTTATTCAATTTATCTCTCTCAACATGGATGCCATGAGGCGGGCCTTGGAAAGTTTTAATATAAGCCGGAGGGATTAGTAGATCTTCCAAACGCAGAGCGCATAGGGGCTTTGAACCCAAATACTTTACCTATAATGGAATTTGTATATTTTATGTAATTGCGTTGAGTTTTTTTTCCAACAAATTATTTATCAATGATTGTAGAATACGAACTTTCAAGTTATGATTGTCACAGATTCAATTATAATCAAATTGCTTTGGGCCGTTTACCAACATCGAGTAGTTGATTATTACACCATTCGAACAATTTTCGAATTCACCTCAAATACAGCTAAACTTCTCAATTCAAAAAAAAATCCAATTAAAATTAAATTAAATTTCAGTTTGGATCCAAAAGAACAAGACTTTCTTTGATAAATCCAAAAGTTGTTTAAACTTATCGTTTATTTTGTATTAGAAATATCTTTCTATATTTAGAGTAATTATTTGAAAATATATATTTTCAAACCATTTTTTGCAGATATTGAATGACGGGGTTCCAATAACACTATATACATTAACTCATTGGTGCTTTGAGCTAACTATAGTGCAAAGTTGTATCTCTTTGGTCAATAAGATCCATCTTATTGGGAATGACAAAAACATCTCTTAATACTCAAAGTTTCTTATATCGAAGCAAGTTTTCAAGAAATCGCTTGAGTTTTACCAAAGCGACTCTCCCGGGGACGTATCGATTGGTTGAAAGGTCCGAAAGAGAACGCTGTTTTGGGGGGATGATACTGTCGGGACCGGATTCAAAAGGATTGGTGCACCCGTCAAAATCAAAACAACATAACAAGATTTCTTTGAAAAAAAAATCTATTCGAGGGGAAAATGAGAGATATTTTGTTTCACCTTAGTTGATTCTTGCCTTTCAAATTAGTTGATTCTTCCTTTTCAAAGAATTTCCACAATACATCAGAACAATCATTGAAATCATTTATAGGATTTACTGATTCCTAAGAAGGGAGTCATTCCTTTCACTAGCTTCTTTGATTTGACGCATTCATTTGATTTAGTAATAGATTTAGTAATAAAAAAGAATAATGGCTGGAGTTGTGTATCTATAGCCAATCTAGGATAGAGCGAAGGTTCAGTCGGAAAAAATTTTGTATTTCATCTATTCACTAGAAAAATTGGTAGAAATTTATGTCAAGAACATATTGAGATTGCATAGAGTACTAGTCAGTATAGTGACAGATCGGGATCCTCGCTTTACTTCCAGATTTTTTAGAAGTTTCCAACTAGTAATTGGGACTAAACTTAATATAAGTATAATCTTTCATCCACAGACAGATGGGCAATCATAGAGAGTTATACAAATCTTGGAGGATATGCTGCGTGCCTATGTTATGAGTTATTCCACTAGTTGGGATGATGATTTGACGCTCATTGAATTTACCTACAACAATAGCTTTCAAACTAGTTTAGAGTACGAGCATCGATTGAGGCTTTGTATGGGACAAGGTACAGGGACTCCCAGTATGTTGGATGGAGGTTGGAGAAGTCTAGATATCTAGTGTAAATTTAGTGTAGCGCATCACAAAGAAGAGATTCCAATCATTAGAGGACATTTCCGATTAACACAAACTCAGCAAAAAGAGTTATACGGACAAGAGACGTAGAGCAATGAAATTTTAACTAGGAGATTAGGTATTTTTTAAAAGTATCAATCGTGGAAGGGCATTCTAAGATTTGGACGTAAAGGAAAAATTAGCACCGTGTTATATTAGACCTTACGAGATCACCTGAAAAGGTTGGTCCTGTTGCATATAGATTGTTATTACTCACAGAGCTTAGTCGCATCCATGATATCTTTCATGTATCTACTCTTAGAAAGTATATAGCGGATCTTTCGCATATGTTGATTGAATAACCGGTAAATTTGAAAGAGGATTTGACTTATGTGGAGCAGCCGGTGCAAATAATTGATCGGAATGTGCAAGTATTAAGAAGTCGAGTCATTCCTATGGTTAAAGTACTTTGGAAAAACCATGGCATAGAGGAGTCTACGTGGGAACGTGAGGAGCTTATGTGAAATCAATACCCTCATCTTTTCTAGAATATTACCTAATCAGTGAGGTAGTATTTATTTTTAGAGGGTTAGATATGATTGGCTCATACATTTCATGGGCATTTCAATATTCATTATTATTTAACGAATCGACATTTCTTATATACATATGCATTGGTTTCAAAAATATTTTTTATGCATGTATGCTATTATTTTTTTCTCTAAAATTTTGGGGGACGAAATTTATTTTAGAGGGTTAGAATTGTAAAACCACAAATTTTACATGTACTAAATAAATTTTCAAGTGGTTTTATTATAACTATAAATTGCTAAAAATTTTATTTTACCCATTTTTAAAAAAATGAAGAGAAAAATATACATTATAAGTTTTTAAGGTAAATCTATAATTATAAAAAAATTGAAGGATGGTTTTGAAAATTATTTGAAAAAGAGGAGATCAGCCATACGGCTGATCCCCTTCCCCAATTTTTCTCCATTTCCCCATTTCCTTCTCTTTTCTCTCTTCTCTTCTCTCTTCTCTCTTCTCTCTTCAATTCTTCACCAAATCTTCACACAAAAATTAAATCCTTCAAACCCATGTTTAGAACTACATCAAAAGTCTCCAAATCAAGGTAAAATCTTCCATTATTTCTCATTATGGTTAAATTTAATTATTTTCGAGAATTACTGTAGCAGTAATTTTGTATGAATTTTAATAAATTGTTGGATGCTCCGATTTGGTTCAATTTTTGAACGAAGGTTCTTGTTGTCATATTCTACCTACAGAAAAACTTTTGTTAATTTTTAAGTATGTTTGATATTTTTCTGAATTGTTGAAAAATCTGGACAGATTTCTTTATTTTTGTAAATTTTTGTTTTGATTAATTATTGAGTATTTAAATGTTTATTAGATTGTTATAATTCAAAAGGAGTATAAACATATATAAAAAGAATAAAACATAATATTTTTCTGAATTATGGATTTTATTAAAAATCAATTATTTTAATTTCCATAAATTGGTATATTAGGAATAAAATGAAATAATTGAGATTTTTGTGGAGAATGGTGGATTTTATTATAATTAATATTTTAATATTTTTTATTCCCAAGAAAAAGCAGGTAGTTTTTATTTTAAAATAATTTTATGAAATTTAATAATTTTTAGTTCTAATTAATATTAATCATGCATTCATTCATGGATATATATATGTGTGTCAATATTTGAGCATTTTTAGAGTGATATTAAATTCGTTTATTGCTACGTAATTATATATTAGGTCCCGAGATTGTCGAGGTAGAACCAAGCGTGGAGTAACGTAGATTTATGCTTTTCACTGAGGTGAGATTTCTATCTTACTTGTGGAGGTTGAGGACCACAAAATCATAACATTTTAAGTTATATATTGTTTATATATTTTATTTATTTAATTTACGCTAAGTAAAATATTTATTTTGCCGTGGCTCGGCTTTGTGAATAAATGTGTTGCTATCCTTGATTTGTTGTTTTGCCGTGGCTCGGCTTTTATGAATAAATGTATTGTTAAGCTTCAATTGTTATTTTACGTGGCTCGGCGTTTGTGAATCAATGTGTTGTTAATTTGAAATTGTTATTTTGCCGTGGCTCGACTTTTGTGAATCAATGTGTTGTTAATTTGAAATTGTTATTTTTGCCGTGGCTCGGCTTTTTGTGAATCAATGTGTTGTTAATTTGAAATTATTATTTTGCCGTGGCTCGACTTTTGTAAAAATATATAGTAGTAATATATATTGTTGTTTTGTACGTAGCTCGGTTTGTGTATTTATATAATATACTAAACCGTGAGAATTGCTTCGTTGTTGATGAGTTGTAAATGTAATTATGTGTAAACTCCGCCGTCGGGATATGAATTGACTCCCCTGCAGGGTGAGATTATTGATTTGTGTGGAGAGTCCCTTTGTGCCGTATGTGAGAAGGCCATTGGGAGATGTTGTGTGGAGAGTCCCTTTGCGCCGTGTGTGAGAAGGCCATTGGGAGGTGTTGTGTGGAGAGTTCCTTTGTGCCGCGTGTGAGATGGCCATTGGAAGGGCGGCGGAAGTTTTTTATGTGCGTATATGGACTCGAAAGAGTCGTGTGAATTGTGGTTGTTGATTTGAACATTATTTTCAAAATGGTGATTATTACTTGAATGTACATATATATAAATATATTTTATTTTATCCGATTTTCAAATTAGACTATTATGTTGTACTAAATGAAGTTATTCTCATAAAAATCAAGTCAAGGATAACTTATATCTATTTTAAAAAGTGTTATAAATTCACTACAAGTATATTTGCTTTCAAACTCGTACAAGTACCTAGAAATTTCACTCGGGCTTTATAGCTCATTATTCTCTCATTATATTTCAGGAGTTTCATAGTGGAATTGAGAGTATAGTTCTCTTTTTACGTCGTACGTGATGATTGAATCCTCAGACAGACTTAATAATGTAGAGTGCTTTATCATTTGTAATTATTTTGATTTGTCAATGCATTGTAACATTTCAAGGGGTTATTGATTTAATTAGTATGTGTATGGAGAGATCTCAATATTTCGAAACAATTATGTTTTGTATAATTTATTTTATGTACTTTTTTGCTATAGAACTAGCGGTGCGCCTTATATTATTTTTGTTGTTATTTGCTTAGACACTATTAGAATTTACACTCGTATCATATAGTGGTACTACAGTTGCATTGCACCTCTGGAACAGGAAAGTGATGATTCACTCCTAGGTAGGGCCCGCCCGGGAGTGGGTCGTTACAAAATTTCCCAAATTATCTCCTTCTAGCTAAGTCGTTGATTTACTGTGAAAGAAAATATCAATTGAAGATGCAAAAGAGGACTATTGTTGTGGTAACTTGAGTAATGAGATGCAAAATTCTATTATTCTTGTGATAATAGTCAACTATCTAGTCAATAAAAATTTGTTCCATGTCTTTTAGTCTTTGTGAGCGAATTGTTTATCATCTAATTGTTGTTTTCTAAATTTAATTGCCTTAGCAATCAATATATATATATATATATATATATATATATATATATCCATAAGAGAGATTAGAGGGAAAGAGTGATTGGAGTGAAAGAAGATTTTTAGATGAAACAAAGTCAAATTTCATAACTTTTGGATCAACTTGATCCATTTAGCAGTATCCATTTTTAATTCAAACCCTAATAGCACCTACTCCATTCTCTCCCTTATTTTCTAATACTGCTTGCGAATGTACCCAGAAGGTCAAAGAGAGGACTTGCCTCCATAAACAAGACAGATTGAAGAAGTCCATAGTTGGGTTTGCTAAATGGACATTGGACTGTCAAGGCAAATTGCTCATATTAGGTAAAAGAAGTTCGTTCATGATGTATGCCATAAGAACAAATCTTATAGTTTTGATTATGACAAACATTGACATGAGCTAACTTAAGTATTTGGTGTGCGATAGGATTATTAGATTGTAGAAACTAAGAAGTCTCATAGCCTTGAACTTAAGATGCTAGGGACAACTCAAATGTGCTCAAATATTAAAATTGTATGGAGCATGACCTAAGGATTGAAGGCTTTAAAGACCTTAGTGTAGGTTTACAATTGCTTAATTGGTATATCCTTGTAAACCTTGCAGTTGATTGTCTTTAAAACTTGGTTTTCAATCTCAAAAGATTTAGTTACAAGTATTTTACCAAGTTCTTGACAAAGGCTTTTGCATTAAAAGCTCCTAAAAATATATTTTATAGTTCAATGTTATTTAAAACTTGTTGTGCTTGATTTCTAATTACTTTGACGAAGTTTGAATAGTTCAGACCCCAATTTAGATGTCTAAACTAAAAAACTTGGTTGTTGAATTTTCAGTGAAATTTAGACGACCATTTTGACACTCATCTCCAAATTCGATCTACCAAATTTATCCTAGTTGCTTGAAAATAAAAAAATTTGGACAATCATTCAGATGCAAGAGTCCGTGTCGATTGATCGATTTTTATTGTTGCAAGCCGTTATTTGAATGTTGCAACTAATTTTTAAATCTTGTAAAATACATAAACTTTAGATTTTTGGATAGTTCTTGGGCTTTTAAGAATCTTTACTCTTCCCAATCATTCTTTGTCAAAAATATCTCTTTTATCTTGTGCTAAAATGTTGAATTACAAAATTCACTAGATGAAAAGATGAAGGTGTTTTAAATTTGTCATCATCTACCAAGTTGTTGGTAACATTATTCTCTCTTACTTTATCAATTTGTCTTATTCAAGGTTATCTTAAGAATATAAAAACCTTTTGAAAGGGTGAACTCTTTGTGTTACCCTGTATATCTTATTGTGTATTTGATTTCAAAACTCTTCCAAGTAATTTCTCAAAAAGAAATATCATCCCCCTACTTAGGTCTTTCAATTGGTATCATAGCTTGGGCTTCTTTGCCAAGGTTTTACAACCTATAAATAAAGATCTTATGGCTAATGTTTCAAGCATGCCTTATTTGGAAGGTCTTCCATAAATACACCTCATTTGTTTGACGAAACAAATTATACTTTTTAAAAATCTAAAATAAGATATATATTTGTTTTATTAACTTTTATCTGTTGTATATTATTGAAAATGTCCTACATACCAATGAGGATGAGAGCCGATGAAATCACTAGGGAACCAAAGCCATTGGATGAGTATGATGAAAGTGATTCAAGAAAAATGACCTTGAACTACCAAGCAGTGAACTTCTTGAGTTGTGCATTGGACATTAATGAATACAACCGAGTAAGTGGATGTGACACCACTTATGACATGTGGAGACTTCTTCAAGTGATGCATTAAGGAACTAATCAAGTAAAGGAGTCAAAGCTTGCAATGCTAGTAAGAGATTATGAGCTATTCACCATGAAACAAGGAGAGAGCATTAGTGATATGTTCACTAGATTCATCATCATCTCAAACGGTTTGAAGTCATATGGTAAAAACTATTCTCTTGAAGAACAAAATAGAAAGCTTTTGGATGCTATACCCAAGTCTTGACAACCAAAGACTCTTGCCATTGAAGAATCAAAAGACTTGAAAATTCTTCCTCTTGAAGAACTCATTGGACCATTTCTTACCCATGAGATAAAGGTCAAAAGGCTAAATGATCTTGAAGGTGAGAAGAAAGGGATAAACGGAGTGGTGCTTAAAGCATCCAACAATTCTAGTGAGCAAGAGGAATCATCTAGTGATGAAGATGAAGATGGAGGATGATGAGATGTCTATGGTAGTGAAAAAGCTCAAAAAATTCTATAAAAAAGGATTTCTCAAAAAAGGGAAAAGGCCTGCCAAGAAAGGAGGACAATCATCTTCATTATTCAAGCCTCAATGCTATAAATGCAAAAGTGATGAACATCTTGAAGTCAATTGCCTTAAAGTATTGGAGAAGGAGAGAGAAGCCAAATTCAAAAAGATGAAATCTCTCAAGAAAGGAAAGAGATTAGTAGGCACTTGGGATCAACATTCCAATGAAGATAGTGGATATGACAATGAGAAAATAGCAAATGTGTGCTTCATGGCTATGGATGATGAGGTACAATCTATTCATTCAACCTCTATATATTGTGATGATAGTGTTGATGATCCTAGTGAATTGCTTGCGGATATCTATAGTGAGTTGAAAAAGGGTTCAAAAAGAAACAAAGAGATGAGATTCAAAATTGATGAATTAGTGAAGGAAAATTCAAAGTTATTTTGTGAAAACAAAAAGCTCATTGAATCCATCGATTGCTTGAATATTTAAAAATAAGTTTTAAATGTTTCCTTGTATAAAACATGTCTCTTGAGAACAAATCTCTTCATGCTAAAATTTATTTTCTAGAGAAAATGACTGTTGATTATGTTTTTTTGAAAAAGAAAGTTGATAATCTTGCCTTATGTTATGAAAAGTTTACAAATAGTAGAGACAATCTTGACAAACTACTTGGATCTCAAATATCTTCTTTTGTAAAAATGGTCTTGGTACAATGATGTGAACAATGTTTCAAAATACAAAAATTACTTTGTAAAGCTACATCTACCTCTATACCTAATACATATTGTACTTATTGTGGTAAAAATAGTCACAAGGCCACTAGATGGTATATGACAAGAAAGGCAGAAAGTGGTGTTAAAACTATTTGGAGAACTAAGGGAACTATCACTAACCCCCTTGGACTCAAGAAATTATAGGTACCAAAAGTCACGTCCTCTTATTTGATGTAGGTACATATTCCTTCAAGATTAAGTGCTACTAAGTGGTTCCTTGATAGTGGATACTCAAGACACATGATAGGAAACGCTTCACTCATTAGTGAACTTCAAGCCACACATGTTGGATTTGTCACCTTGTTGAAAAGAAGAAAGGAAGAATTCTCAGAAAAGGTAATATTGGTAAAGGATCTTCCCCTCATTAAACAAGTTTTGGTCATTGATGAGTTGAAATATAATTTCTTAGTATTAGTCAATTGTGTGACAATAGATACAAAGTTTAGTTTAAATATGATACTTGTACCATCCTTTATAGTGTAAGTGAAAAAATTATTTTTGTTGTCAATAGTGTTGGTAATGTATGTGTGTTATATCTTGATGAACTTATTTCCAATGATGTTAAATGTATTTTTGTTCATGATAATGATGGATTTCTTTGACATAGAAGATTAGGTCATGTGAACATGGAGTTGTTGAACAAACTATCCTCTCAAGATTTTGTTAAAGGATTGCCAAAAATATGTTTTGAGAAAAATCATCTTTGTGATGCATGTTAGTATGGAAAACATGCAAGAACATCTTTGAAACCCAAGAAAATGGTTTCAACTTCAAAACCTCTTGAACTTGTTCATATGGATCTATTTGGGCCAATGAGGATCACTAGTCTTGGTGGTAAGAGGTATGCATATGTTATTGATGATCATTTTTCAAGATTCACTTGGATACTTTTTTTATCACAAAGAATAAAGCATTTCATGAATTTTTTAAATTTTTCAAAAATGTTCAAATCTCCCTTGATTACAGACTGATCTCTATTAGAAGTGACAATGAAAAAGAATTTTATAATCAAGATTTTACAAAACTTTGTGATGATAATGGAATTATTCACAACCTTTCGACCCAAAAAACACCTCAACAAAATGGGACTTTTGAAAGAAAAAATCAAACTTTACAAGAAATGGCTATGTCTATGCTTCGTGAAAATTCTTTGCGAGAATGTTTTCGGGCCGAAACTGTAAACACAACTTGCTATGTTATGAATAGAGTTTATTTGAGGCCATTTTTGAGAAAAAATATCTTTGGAACTTCTATTAGGTAGAATTCTATCAATTTTCTATTTCAAAGTGTTTGGTTTCAAGTGCTTTATATTGAATATGCGAGACAAGTTGGGTAAATTTGATAGAAAATCAAATGAAGGCATCTTCCTGGTTATGCTTACAACAAGAAGGCTTAAAGAGTTTACAATAAAATAACTTTATATGTTGAGGAGACCATTTGGAAAGAAGAGATGATGATGATGTAGGTACTTCTATGAAAGATAATCAATCTTATCTTCAAGATCCAACTTTGGAAGATCATGCCAATGAAGAAGAGAAGATTGAGCAAGAACAAGATAACCAACCTAGTGGTGACCAAGAGCTACCAAAGGATCTTCGATATGCAGGAGGTCACCCTAAGGAGCAAATCATGGGTGATGTTTGTCAAGGTGTTAGAACGACACGGTACTTCATTGACAACTTTGCACTTTATCTAACATTGAGAATAAAAACATTGATGATGCCTTATGTGATGATTTTTAGATTGTTGCTATACAAGAAGAATTAAATGAATTTGAGAGAAACGAAGTTTGGATTCTTGTCCCAGTACCCCTTGATCACCCGTTATTGGTACCAAATGGGTTTTTTAGAAGTAAACTAAATGAATTGAGAGAAGTTAGAAACAAGGCTAAACTTGTTGCCCAAGGATTCGATCAAGAAAGCAGTAATCGACTATGATGAAACTTTTGCTCCAGTACCTAGACTTGAATAAATAAGAATGTTTTTAGCATTTTCCTACTTTAAAGGTTTTAATTTGTTTCAAATGGATGCAAAAAATGCTTTTCTAAATGGTTTTATTGATGAAGAAGTTTATGTAGAACAAAACCCCAAATTTTCTCATGAAAAATTTCCTAACCATGTTTTCAAACTATGCAAAGCTTTATATAGTTTAAAACAATCTCCTAGAGCTTGATATGAAAGATTGAGTGGTTTTCTTCTTTCAATAGGATTTTTAAGAGGAAAGGTTGACACAACACTTTTCATGAATCCTCTTGCAACAATGATCTTTTACTTGTGCAAATATATATAGATGATATCATATTTGGTGCTACTAATGTTTCCCTCGTGAGGGAGTTTTTCAAGTTAACGTAAAGTGAGTTTGAAATGAGCACGATGGAGAACTCAACTTCTTTCTTGGGCTAGAAATCAAGCAAGCCAAGGATGGCACTTTCATAAATCAATCCAAGTATAACAAGGAGCTCTTGAAGAGATTTAGAATGCACCAAGCAAAATGTATTAGCATGAGCTCATCAACCAAACTTCACAAAAATGAGAAAGGTAAAAATGTTGATAAGAAGGTATATAAAGGTATTATTGGTAGTTTGCTTTATCTTACCGCAAGTAGACTGGATATTATGTTTGTCGTATGCTTGTGTATTAGACTTCAATCTTGTCCAAAAGAGTCTCGTTTAATTGACATCAAACGTATTCTTTGTTATTTAATTGATGCGCATGATTATGGTCTTTCATTTACAAAATCATCTTCTTTTGACCTTATTGCCTATCTAGGTGCTGACTACGCCAGATGCAAAATCGAACTTGAAAGTACTAGTGGTCACTGCCAATTTCTTGGTAGCTGTCTTGTATACTACTATAGCAAGAAACAAGCTTATGTGTCATTGTCTACCACCGAGGCTGAATATATATATATCTTTGTCGGCAATCGTTGTGCTCAAGTGCTATGGATGAAGCACACTTCACTTGATTGTAGTTTAGATTTCAAATATGTGCCTATTTTATGTGACAATACTAATGCCATTCATTTGAGCATAAATCCTATTCAACACTCTAGGACTAAGCGTATAGAGATTAAATATTATTTCATTCATGATCATATAGCTAAAGGTGATATATGCTTGGATTATGTGTGCACAAATGAACAAATTGCCGACATATTTATTAAGCTCTTGGCCGAGGAAAGGTTTTGTTACCTTAGAAGAAGCTTAGAAATTTCAAAATTCAATTACTAATGTGTGCATTGAAGTGTGGCAAAAATAAGAAAAATTCAGAATCATGGAAAGAAATTCGAATGTCTGAACTCTCATCAAAAAATTTAAGACAGAAAGATTCAGACGCAAGTTTGGACACATGACAAAAGATTTGGTCGCCTGAATTTCCTCAAATGAAGAAATAGAGAAATTCGAACAAAAGTTCGGATGCAAACTAGAAATTTCAGTCATCCAAACTTTGCAAATGCTCTCTTCTCTCAAAACCCACTCTACTTACTCACATCCAAACTCAAATCCATCTCATATTTCACCATTTTTTCTTGGAATTTTTTTATTTTTGTGTTCTAAACCCTCTATTGCCCTTGAAATATACCTTTTTCAAAGAAAAACACCATTACACTAAGAAGGCAAATGCGACTAAAGGTAAGGGGAAAGCAAAAATGGGAGATGAAGGGCTTATCATCAATGAACCAACGCAAGTTCGGATTAATCAAACCAACCATGGAGTAGATTGGTTCATCTCAACACGGGCAGCGGTAGAATATAAGAGTGGAGCAAAAGGAGTAGGAAAATCATACACAGTCATAGAGTCGACTTGGACAAGCTCTCCAACATAAGTAATGTGATATCACTCTTTGTTGAAATTGTTGGGGTATTTTGCTTGGTGTGAATGAAGATTTTTATCTTTCAATGAAATTGGATCCATAAGGTTGGACCCAAAATGAATTGTGTTAAGTTCATTTATAAAGTTTAGGGTTTAATTAGGAGATGTCTTACATTATAATGCGTAGAAGGAAGAGTTCAACACAAGAACATAACCGTTATGATTATTGTATTACATTTTCTTATTAAGTAACATTTATATAACCCTATTGCAACGGAGCGATATATAAAGTATCTTGGCATATTTTGGTTTTTTAATCATTCATAAAGGAAATTACTTGATTATGGCATATGGGCAAAGTAGGAGAATGTAAGAATTTGGTATCATTAAAAGACCTAAATATGACCCACATAATATAAATAATTACTACTATACTTTCTCCTACCTAAGTAACTAAGGTAAATATTAATAAAGATATGATTAGTTATGATTTTGATGAATAATCTGGATGTTTCTTTGATAGAAGTAAATTCTAATTAGAATCCATCATACGAGAGTCCATAGTCTAGACTATATAAAGATTTCGAACTCCATCGGTTCAAGGGTTTATCTAACGTTGATAGACATAGGTTAGAGGGCCCCCATAAGAAACAGCTTAGAAATATGTAATCAAGACAATTTAAATTCGAGGTATTGTTTTCTACAATTACTTGAACATTTATGACTAAAGGTACACATTTTTAATTATTCCACTACAAGATATATTTGATTCATGTCTATATTAAATTTCTTTCATGAATATCCTCCCATCATTCATCATTGATTGCAACCCTTGTCCACAAATCTTGACGATCAAATCCTCCTTGTAAGCTGAAGCTCATGTTTAGTATCAAGTGCTTCTTTCAATTTTTTGACTTCTTTGATCTTTCTTTGCGTTTTTTGTCATAGAAACATCACTAGATAATCTTCAATTTTACACGTTAAAGTGGTGATGGTGACTACAGGTATGATGAGAAAGGGGTCAGAAGGAAAAAAATACGTTAAGGTTTAGGGTTTGCATGTCATATCTTTGTAGATACGAGCCCGGTATATGGATCAGAAAGTGAAGAAAAGACTTCACGAATGAAGACTTATTGAGCTATTGAGGATAATTTGAAGATAATGACTATCACTTCATCATTAAGCTTTTCTAGTATTCAGTCACACTAGAGGATAAATGAAGAAAACGGACCATATTGCTGGGGTAAGTCTCTTCATGCTAGAGCAATTTTTCTTGCAATGACTTTATAGCTAGGCTGTCAAACCCAAAGAATCTCATAAGGTACAAATTCATTTTCTATCTCTCCCTTCACGTATTCTCCTGTCATTTTCCCTCTTTCAATAGCTTTTTTTATCTTATTATCAAATAAAATATCTCTTTTAGGAGAAAAAGGGAATTGTTTGTCCCTTTTCCGATGAATTGGTTCTATGTATAAAAGGGATTAGGATTTTGTGGGAGATTGTCCTATCTTATTGGTAATGAAACCTGTTGATGTGGCTTAGTTGAAGGTTTGATCAGAGGCATAAGGTACGCGGTACAAACACTTGTTGGTAAAAGTGAAGTACCAAAGATACCCTTGGGATGAATTCCCTAGTTGTGAATGGAGCATTTGGTAACTTCTGCGACAAATTAAGAACTATGAAGAATTTTATTTGTAAGGAAAGAAGCACCTATTCGATCTGCGAATCTATCGCATGTCACGCCTTGCGTCTCACGGTGTGACGCATGGGCCTAGCAAAGACTCCACAACTAACTACTTAGTAACTATTCTTGTTCTGCCAAAATGAATATCCTAAATTGACTATGAATACTTAGGTCCATACTTGTATACGTATCATAAATATCGTAATGATCTCATGTGGGATATTGGGGGCATCACATTACATAACTCTCAAGTGGCTGAGGATAGCGTGCGGAGAAAATCTTGCGAAGGCATGAGATGATCGAGGACCTCATCTGTGAGTAACAGTTCAGGCTGAGCCAAGACCATACCGATTGGGGCATGTAGTTGGCACACTAGTATTTGGTGGTTGTAATTATCAATGGAGCGTGTGGGATTAAATAGGGTTTGGCTTCGAGCAATGTTTGATACTTGCTATGATGATTCTAGAAACTGTTGAAAACTTGAAGATGTAATAAAAGTAAAGGCAAGAGAAATAATGAAGCATGGAATATGAGTATAAACTCCCCAAAATTTATATATATATTCATTAATTGTAAGCATTTCAGTATGGCAAATAGAAACACCTATTCCCTTTAAAACTTTTCTATCTTTCTTCTCTCTTTTTCTTTCTTTGTCCAGCGACAAATTACCTCTATCTAGATTCGGACAATGGCTTTGGCCTGCGTTCGAATCTAGGCCAAACCCTTTAATTTATCATCTTCTTGCTATCCTCTCACCCCTTATTTTATCCATAAACTGTTGACAGGTATCCTTCTATGCTTCCTTGATTAAGATCCAAGCGTTGGAGAAGAGATCTGTAGGCAATCTTTGCATATTGGGCTTTTACTCCCTTCTTAACTGGAGGGATCTATTTTCGAACGAGATTTAGATCGCCTCTCGACCTTCTAACTTTTTCCTGAGGCTGTTTTCATGACCATTGATTTGAAGGAAGAGGTAGAAACTGAGTTAATTTTGCCTTTGTGGCTTAAGGATGGTAATGAAGATTCTATGAGAAAAATTATAATATCTTTATTTATTATCTTACTACTATTAGCGATACTGCATTTCATTATCTAAAGGATTTGAGGTCTGGGTTATTTCCTATTATCATGTTTTTTAAGTCATTGTATAATTTTTATTTTTATCGTCGTTCTTGTTGTTGGGTTATTTCCATTCCTTAATTCTCCTCTTTTAATATATTGGAAAACACTACAAGAAAAAAGTAAATTTGAAAATGACAAAT
This sequence comes from Rauvolfia tetraphylla, assembly GCA_030512225.1. Classification (NCBI taxonomy): domain Eukaryota; kingdom Viridiplantae; phylum Streptophyta; class Magnoliopsida; order Gentianales; family Apocynaceae; genus Rauvolfia; species Rauvolfia tetraphylla. Next base: position 4,605,977 of record JAJQKT010000053.1, read on the forward strand.
CAGTGTCAAAATAAAGATTTGAAATCACCCAAAATCAATTTCAATTTTGGTGGTTGCGGCTTGATATCCAAACCGAATAAAGTCAGTTTCAAATTTGAAACCAAATCTGAAACAATTTGAAACTGAATTGAAACCAATTTGAAACTGAATAAAGTCGATTTCAAAATTGAACCAACTATATATGCACAAATTATATTTTTTAAATTAATAATATGAATTATAATTAGATTTTAAATAATAGATGATATAACGTTTTTAAACAATCTTATTTATAATAGAACTTAGAGAAATATAATATTATAAGATACAACTTATTGTAGTATATTTTAATATAGTATTTGAAAACTGACCAAGCAAATTAGAAATTGATTTGAATTAGTACAGACACCAAGTCTTTTTTTTTCATACCTAAACTAACAAAATGAAAAAAAAAATATGAAGTGTTTCCAATTTTTATTACGTTAGAAACTCATTTATTAACTTATTAAGCATGTTTACCAATTAATAAAAAATCTGTAATTGTATTTATGTATACAAAACATATTAGTTTATATATAATTAATGTTTTACATTCTTGTATATTTATACAAGTGTTAACTATGGATCACTTTCATGCTATTGATAATATATAAATCAACATATATCCTAAATATAGGCAGTATATAATAAATACATTATATAAATATTTACTCGACTATAGATAATTTTATATATATATACATATATTAATTTTATGTTGATCAGAATCATTCATCTAAATTCATCAACAATATAGGATGTCACTTTATAAACCTTAGTTATAATCTACAAATCTTAATATTAAATATTATGTTTGAACCCAATTAGAAACTGATTTGATAGCGGCAATCATAATAAAACCAATTTAAGCCCGCATTATGGTTTTGTAATTGATTAGAAACTTATTCAAAATCCCTTTAGGGTATAGGGTTTGGAAACTCATTTACTATGAAACTTATTTGAAGCTGATTTGAGATTGAAATTTAAAACCGAAAAAATCCATTTCTAACTAGAAATCGATTTAAAACCAATTTTTAAACACCTCTTCAAGCATAAAAGAGAATTCATTTAGAAACTGATTTTCTTTGAAACTGATTTGAGAATGAATTATGGATTCGAGAGAAATCTATTTCTTATTAAAAATTGATTTGAAACTAATTATTAAATACCTCTTCAAATATAAAAAATAATTTATTTAGAAACCATTTTCGAACCTATTTTAAACACCTTCACAACCCTAAAAAAAATTCATTTTAAAACCAAATTCTTTTGAAATTGATTTGAGACCAAATTTTGAAACCCCAAAATAAAAAATTAATTTGAAACAGATTATTTTAAAATTGATTTTAAAATCTCTTCAAACATAAAAAAAAATCATTTTAAAATCGATATTTCAATTTCATTTTAAAACCTATTGTTTTCTGGTAGTGAAAGAAGTTTGATAGTTATTCTCGAGGTAATGTCCTTGACCATTTTATTATCAATATGTAGTACTTTATTCATTAAAAAGCAAAAGAAAACATAGCAAAAAGAGTTGCCTAGTAGTTTATGAGGCCCATCGGTCCCGTTCCCGGGCATGGGATGTGAAAAGGGTATATTATATGCAGCGTAAAAAATTTTTACTATTTCTTATTAATTTTGAACAGTTTTAAAATTCTCTAAAGCATCTGAGCAGAAAATCTCAGATCTACAACAACAACAAAAACATTTCGTAAAAAAATATTAGTTTATCAAACTACTTATAATTTTACATCGATTTACATATAAAAACTTTAAAATCAACACTAAAATGGAAAAATTTGTTGCGAATTGTACCCCAGTATGATACAAGTTGTCCATAAATTCTACCACATTGTTCTAGAATTTGTGGACGAATTCCACTACCTTGTTGCAGAATTTGTCTTGCAGCCATAATTTAGCTGCAATTTCTGCCAAGCTTCTAGCTAAAATTGCAGTAAAATTTTTATTTAAAAAAATTTGTTTTTAAGTGTTTATTTAAATTTATACGGTGCATAAATTATATAATTTACATAATTAATATAAAATTAATTGTCAAATACCGTTACCATGTCACAATAACAGATAAACTATATATATTCTTTTAGTTGTTATATGTTAATAAATTTAATTGCAGATAAATTTATTTTACTCTGCAGGACGCTTGGAGTAATGGGTGAATTTTTTTATTATATCTTATGTTATGATATCCTAATTAAGTATCATTAATTTATATTTACGTATATGAATATTTCATTAACATTTATTGTTGTAAAACTTTTAATTATAGTTTTCAACAATTATTATATTATTAGTAATCTCATTTATATATAAAATTATATATTAATTTAAATTTTAATTAAATTTCAAAATGAGATGATGTTTATTACTTTTATATATATCATTATTGCACATCAACTTTTAATTTATGATAACAAATTCCATATATATTTATCATAATTAAAATAATTAAATTTTAATATTTTTATTATTTATGTAATTATTTATTTGATTTACTTAGTTTATTTCGTTGATTCAATTTATTTATTTATTTTTTATTTTTTATTTATTTATTATTTATTTAATTAGGAGTAATTTAATTTAATTACTTTTTATTATTTAATTATTTCAAAGAAATTGCGAAGAATTTTATAAGATAAAAGATTTATTTTACAATAATGTAATTATTTTCTTAGAAAAATCAGTATTAAGCAATATTAAAGTATTCTCTATTGAACATCCACTTTTAGTTTGTTGTATATGTTAATAGAAACTTCATTATTATATAAGGTTTTGTTAACATTCTATATAAAATTTTTTTGCGAGTTGCATAGTAATGGCATTTGTATTATAGATGGTCGATCCCTCTCGACGACAATGCAATGCATCACTGGACTTGGGACCTGTAGCTGATCGCAACGGTCAATTGCACGGCCAGTAGCCTATTACAGCATCTACGAGGCAGCGAGCGGATGTGGCGAGGCGCTACACAGTGACATTCCAATGACTACTACGGACATCACACGGCGTGTCGATTCGTCATAGTTTGCACCTATGTCAGGATACACACTATATCCTTTGCCCCTGATGACATCGACGGCTCTGATTGCGCCATATTTTAATCTGACGACTCTTACGTACATACTAGCCACCCACAGTGAACACGCAGATAATATAGGACCATCATACTACTACCCGCCACCGGTCCTAGTTACACTATATAGGCATCCCGAGGACTATGATGAGGGGGTTGACGACGTTATGGAGCATGTGCAGAATGTTGATGATCCTGCTACTGATAAGGATTATGATATGGATATGGGTGTAGATATATAGGAGCATGTTGGTGACGAAGGAACGGAGGATGAAAAGACATTTGAACAGAGTGTTCCAGGCACGGCTCTGACGGATTCTTCTGCAAGACCGCAAAGAGGATTGTAACATCGTGTAGCTGCAAGGTAGACAGCCTAGCTCATTCGGTTGCCGGAACAAGTGTATCGGCTTGGAGAGATAGGTCACGAGTCAATAGGGTGGCCGCAGAAGCATGACAAATGAACATCCCATCAATGAGTATATTTTAGCTCGGGGAGATAGGGGCACACTGGCCAACTGATCTATCTCTGATCCCATCATTTTCTGGTCTGCAGGATACGCATATTTGTTTTCAATTACACATTTCTTATTTGTTCAATATGCAGAACAAATAAGATGATAAATAATTGCGTATTGTCTTATAGCAGCGTATGGCACTCGCAGTCCACTCCCGACAGGGCTACGTTGATAAGTGGATGGCGAAGAATGAGGTGGTAGAGGCAATTATGGTATGTAGCGGTCTCGAGCGGTTGTGTGGGTGTATTTTCACGCAGTCAAACAATCCACTTATATCGGCTTTTGTTGAGATGACCATTACCCTCCAAAATGTAGCATAGATACTTGTCATTCCCGTGACAGGTACGATCCTCCGGCATGACATGAGTAGGGAGGATATTATTAAAGATTTGTCATTCACCCTGGGCATACCAGTTGCACACGTCCTTAGTCAGTTGGATAACGGATGGATGAGAATCAACATCCTTAAGGACTACATTGCAAACAGATCCCAATTCGCTGAGAATTATGCTCAAAGATATCTAAAGTACCTGACTGGCGCTATTTTACTCATCGTCAAGCATAAGGATCGGATGCCTTATTGATATTTCCGTTCTTTAATAATGTGGAGGAGATCAAGGACTATGCATGGGGAGCAAGATTGCTTAATGAACCTTTACCGTAAGCTTGGAACAACTTCCAGAGCAGAATGCAGGCAGCTTGGCCGAGCCACAACACTACTTGAAGCGTGGATATATCTGTACTTTTTTATCTTTGTACTGAGTAGTCTCCGGATTGACATGAGACACACCCTCATATTTTACGCTTCCAGTAGCGCAGGAGCGTCCCGAGAAAATTTGAGGATTTTTTTACAGTGCGCTTGCACTTAGATAACATGACGCCGCGTGAACATGTTACACTTAACCTCAAAAAATCCATTATTTGTTCCGTCATCCTTTTTGAACGAACAATTATCAACATGGTCCTCACCTCTAATGTTGCCACATTCGCCCACTTTACTAACTCCTCTTTACTCGAAAATATATCATGTGTGCTCAAATAACTACTTAACTCATTGACTTTGTTAAGATCTAAAAATTCTTCAAATGAATCTGATAACAATGACGGACCTCGCCATCCGTGTAAAATGCTCGATGCAATATCGCCTTGTGGCCCTTTTGGTGTTCCTGCAATACATATATCACAATTTGTTGAATGTGTGTAGTTGTGTTACGTATATTTGTAACTTTTTCTAAAAAATGAATACAATAACAACAAAACTAGTTACGACATGTAATATACATTAAATATAATTATATATTATAAAAATACAATAATACAATTAAATAAGTAATTATTACAAATTTTAAAAAATTTATAAAATTTGCAAAAAATTGAAGATAGTTTCACCAGCTGTTGGCAAAATTTTCACCCAAAATTTTCCACCACTTGGTGAAATCTATCCTTAATTTTCGCCTCTATCTAGTGAAATTTGATACTACACTTGGCAAAATTTGTATAAAAAAATTGTATCAAATTTTCGCTAAGTTGTAGTGAAATTTGTGGTCAAGTTTCGTCACCAAGTGGCGAAAATGTCACAGAATTTTAAAAAATTCATACAAATACTAATTTAATAAGAATTTAATGACTTTTTACCTCAAAAAAGATAGAATCATTCATATAATCTTTGCTCATTACCTTGCTGCGATTAAATTCACATATTTTTTAATTAAAAATATAATTTTTTTCGATGTATAGGTTGAGAGAATTCTAAGAGGAGGGAGGCAGAGAGTTAGGAGAATATTAATGTTTTTTACACTAAATATAATCTAAAAAATTGTATATAAAAATGACGTGTGAAAATCTAGGCATTTCAAATATTTGAATCTTTTCTAGCTTTTGAGAGACGCCTATTTGTAGAAAACTTCAAGGGAGACATCGCCTGTTGGAGATCTATTCCCTTGATATTAACTCAAAGAAAATAGCACATCATAGTTTTTGCATCAATATTCAACTGGATTTAATATATATTGATATTTCCCTCTCAGTCAAGTTTATTTGATCTTGCGCGGTTTAAAAAGCCTTTTTATGCAAAAAGTAATAAGAAATTTGTCTTTGGCCTTCCATCCACTCATACCGCCAGCTCTGTTGAACACTTAAGTTCTGACAGCTACGATGGATTAGTCATCTCACCAATCAAGAGATCGATGGGGGAAATAGGTGAGAGAGTCGAAGCGGGAAAGAGTCAGAGTGACAGTGAGTGAGGTGGAAAAGACATAAATATCAGGAGAGAGAAACATAAATCTCATTTTCGAATATATATCGCTTGAGAACATGCCAACATATAGAAAAATTCAAACAGAAAACTTGACCACGGTAAAAGAAAAGCAAAAATTTGTCTCCACAAACCATATACTTGGATTTGCATATTGATTTTGACTATAAAGGCAAAAGTATTTTCAAAGACATTACTGTAGAAAGAGGAGAAGTGTTCAATCCCTGTTTAGGACAATGTTTATTTTTCTTTTTGATGGAGATAATATACTTTAACTTGTAGTAGGATTAATTCCAAATTGAGTATTTTGATAAACCATTATAGTTATAGTTGGGTTTGCTTATTCATTTTGACCATCAAGGCAAAAGTATTTCAAAGTGACTACGCTAGAAAGAAAAGTGTTCAATCCATGTTCCAGACAGCGTTTATTTTTCTTTGTGATTGGAATATAATACTCGTAATTGAGTGAGTATTTGATAATCCATGAGGAAGAAACAGGATTAGATTTGAGCAAACCAGAGAGAAAAGGCAAAAAGCATCCCGCATGACGAAAGATCCGTTGTTTGGTCCTATAGGGCGAACACGTGAAGGGGTAAGGAAAATTGGCCAAAAATAAGTGTTTGTGCAAAAATAAAATGATAATATTAAAGTTACAATTTATAAAGCACGACTTATTGTACAAATTTTTTTTTGCAAATATTAGGTATTGATTATGATGAGACGTATTTATCTATAGTGGACACAATTATATTCCGATATCTTGTAAGTCTGTCAGTAAATGAAAAGGCTGACATACGTCCAATGGATGTAGTAACTAGTTATCGATATGGCAATCTAGACAATAACATTTTATGAAAATCCAAGAAGGATTCAATATGCTTACAACATGTAAATCTGGTTGCAGTGGAGATTATTCTATTTAGTTACAAAAGTCATTGTATATCTTGAAACAACCTGGATGCATGGAGTATAACGTCTTATTGAAAGCTTATTAAAAGTAGGATACAAAAATGATCCAATATGCCTATGTATCTTCATTAAGCTATAAATTTTAAGATTTGTGATACTCGAAATATATGTTTATGATATCAATATTATTGAAACTCCAGAAAAGCTCCACGATAGGTGAATTATTTGAAACAAGAGTTTGATATTAAAGATTTTGGAAGGACTAAGTTCTATCTTGGTCTACAAATTGTTAGGAAGATGAAAGTTTTATTCACCAATTAACATATATGACGAAAGTCTTAAAAAGATTTTACGCAGAAAAAGTGCTTCCATTGAGGACTTCAATAATTGTTAGATCACTAGATGTGAATAAAGGTCTCTTTCGACCTTAGGAAGACGGTGAAGAAATAAATGGTTCTAAGGTGCTTTATCTCAGTGAAATTAATGCACTAATATATATAGTTAATAACACAAGACCTGATATAATATTTTCTATGAATGTATTAGTTAGATATAGTTCTTGGCATGTTCATAGTGCACTGAAACAGATGACATTTTTATAAAGTCCCTAAAGGATTTTGATATGTTTAAAGCATATAAATGAATTATTTTTGAGGAACGTAATATCATTGTCTTGGTGAATACTTATTAAAAGTATGATATTGAAATATTAAATATGAGCATGAAATTTTTATTAGACTTGATTATACTTGTGTTAAATGATTCTCTTCTATTATTTGTGTTCCCCAAATTAGGGGGTGGAAAATTAGTAAAAGAAGAAAGATATCATGTAGGAAGAACATCATTATCTTGATCAATGCACACACTAGTGAACCGGAAGTTGAATAGATTATTATTTTGCGAAGGGTTCCAAATCAATTATTTGACGTTTTTGCTAACTCTTGAAGAGTTAAAAATTAATTATTCTAATAATAAATGTTCTTATTTTTTAAATTTATTTTTATGACAAAATATAACTAATAATTCTTAAAGTATGCTTGAGGCGTTGTAACTTCTTAATTTTGAAATAAAGATTATTGAAATAAAGATTTATTAAATGATTGAATTGTTCCTCCTGAAGGGTTTCTAAAGGCAAGTAGTTATTAAATAAGAATTATAATCCAGATTTCATGTCGTTATTTACAAATTAAACATCAAGAACATTGAATGCTCATCAATTCAAAGAAGATTCTTTATGGACATATCACATTACATATCATCAAATATTCCAATAGTTATTAGACATTTGTAAAGATCATCTATATATATGAGAGGATAATGAATACTATTTGGTCCCAAAGTACCATATTTTTACACAATTGATGCACATAAACAGATATATTCCTTTGAGTCTTTTATAATCCAATAGGATTGGGATGATTTTGTACTTGTCATTTGATATATTTATGGTTATTTATCTCAAGTTATTGAGAAAAGTTCGATTCCTATTGAAATGAATAGCTAAAGCATCGGTTATTCATTTAATTCACACAGATTATGCAAATACAGTGATGCTATGATGTCTATTATAACAATCACTCTTCAATTCGTGTTGAAGAAATAGTAATGGTTGTTTGAAAAAGTGTGTAATAAAATTTAATGTTTGATTATCACAAGATATTTATCATGTATGAGAGAAATTTCAACTATATTGTTAGATTGAAATGAATTTTGAAGACATACTGAAGGAGATAGGATAAGTCATACCTTATAAGAAGAATGCAATTAATGTGCAATAAATTTGAACAAAATCGATAATCCTAAAGATCTATTCACGAAGACATACCAGGGTGCAATATTTGAGAATTGAGATTTTTAAAGCATTAGTAAAATGATTTCTAAATAGAGGAAGTAAAACATAAAGAATAATGTACTCTTTTTTCCTTCACTAGACATTTTTTTCCCACATGATTTTTTTCTCTAGTAAGATTTTAACGAGACATATTGTTGTTGTTTTATTGTATATGCCTTTATACGTAATTTTATTCCAATCTTCAACAATTTGCACACAAACACTAGGCAAGCGCACCTATCGTTTAAATTAGTATAATGGCAAGTACTTCAATTATCGTATCCACGGGGATGGTCAATTACCATTACTCACTTTTCACTCTATTGTTAGCTTCCATAAATTTTTGTTTTTTGAAAATAGTTTGAATAAATACTAAGAAAAGAAATCCAACTTAACTTATTAAACTAGCTTAACTAATCTTTCTTGCAAGAGGGAATTCAATTGAGAAAACAATACTTGAATGGTTAATCCCCCTAGAATTACCTATGTGATAGAAAAGTCCCTTGGTTGATTTGTTTCCCCTTCTAATACTTGGTGAAATTCCAATGATAGAACTCACTCTATCTCTAGATGAAAGTTCTCTACCCTTAGATTAATTAGTTGAAATCTCTTTCTAACTAATTTAACCTAAGAATGCATTTGGATTGGTGAATTTCTAATTAGATTTCTCTAATTGCCAAGAAGGTGTTCATTTCTTGTGTTTGGTGAAATTCCTATTTTAGGCCTCTCTCTATCTCTAGATGAAAGTCCTCTACCCTTGGATTAATTAGTTGAAATCTCTTTCTAACCAATTCAACCCAAGAATGCATTAAGGTTTTTGAATTTCCAATTAGATTTCTCTAATTACCAAGAAAATGTTTAGGTTTCTATCTCTAGTCACCTAAATCATCCCCATTGTTTGTGTACGGTCTATTTCACCCTTCCTTTCTCAATTCCAAGTGAAAATTTCCAGATTTTGAATCAATTATCAATCACCCTTCATTTCTCAATTCCAAGTGACAAAATTCTAGATTTTTGAATCAATTTCAATCACCCTTCCTTTCTCAATTCCAAGTGACAAAATTTCATCAACTATCCACCCAATCAATTCAAACATTCAAACCCACAAACAATCCACAAGAAATTCGAATTCAATCAACCAAGGGAAACAATTCATTCACATAAATAAAATCTAGGGTTCATACCCATTCAAGCATTCAAAAGTTTAGTTCCTCAACATAGTACAAATTAAAGAACATAAAGCAACAAAGAAAGAGGAAGAATTGCTCATTTTCATGGTGGAAATCTCCTCTTCTTGAAACTTGAAAATCGTCACTGTGATGTTGAGGAAGTTGCAGGTTTTTCCATGAATCTTCAAGGTGGAGGTTCTCCTTCTTCAAAGATTCAATCTTCTCTCTTGATTTCTCTTGCAAAGATGAAGATTTGGGAGGGATTTGGGTGTGATTTCTGCTGTTTTTTCTGCAGCTTTTCTCCCCTCCCAGCCCGTCTCTGTTCTTGCCCTAAAATGGGGTATTTAAATCTCCTTCCAAAGAGAGAGAAAACCAGCTGGAAATGCACTTCAGATCGCTGCAAACGGCGCCGCTTGCTCCCAGTTATGGGGCAAGCTGTTGCTGCCCGACTGTGACTCTGTTTTGAATGTTAGGTGAATTCAGAGCATGAAATCGACTGATCTAGGTCTTGATGTTTTCATGAAAGTTGTATATATGGATCTTAGCTTGACACAGAACCTTGAATCACCTCAATTGAACATCTAGAAATAAAGATATGATTGTTATACCGAAATGTGTTAAAACTGGACCACGATGCGGGAGACAATTTGAATTTGAAGCATAAGCGAGGGAAAGCAAATGAACTCAGATTTCCATAAATTTTACCATTATGAAAACTTCATAATGTCCTCTATAAATGTCTAGAAGATCACATTCGTATTTGAAATCTCTATAGAGGATAAATCCCTGCATTTCTCTGTTTTTATTCATTGTGTAAAATCTCTTTATTTGCTTCATTTAATTCCAAATCTTCAATAAACTCACCCAAAGCAAATATGAGATAAAAGGAGTGTAAATGTTGATTAAAAAACCAAAATTTAACAGAATTTAAGCTCATAAAAGATTATCATATGAAGCACAATTATGGAATATCAAACTCCCCCACACTTAGACATTGCTTGTCCTCAAGCAATACTTCAAAACAACTAAGAAATTTGAACAATAATCCACAAGAAATAACAAGTGTTTTAAAGCATTACAAAGGACTGCAAAAAGCAGAGAAGGTATTACTTGAGAAATCTTGAGCAATCTATACAATCAATCGAAAAAGTCATCCCAAATATCCATCACAAAAATTAAACAATCACCCCTTGTTTCATAATGCAAGCAAAGAATCCGTGTGTGTGTGTGTTTCCAGCCAATACAAATGCTCAACAATTATAAGAGTGAATTTCATGTTATTGGACAAGGAATTCTTATCAAGAAAGCATAATACCCCATAGGCCCGGCATTCACAAAACCTCTCCACTAATACGGTAACCAAAATTCAAACTCGATTAGGTAGGACTTTCAAGCTTATAACTTTAGGCTCAGGGAAATTTTAAGGTGCCAAATAAAAGGTAAGGAGTTCAAAGTCAAAGAAATGAGAGCTAAAGAGAAAGGAATGGGATATAAAACAAAAGTAATAACCCTTATTAGCCACAAGGAATATCACCATTCCCATATATTCAACTACAAACTCCCATTCTCTACAAACTCTCATCACCCTACATTCAACAACTTGCACTAAATCATAATTCAAACCACAACTTTTCCTTCACCATATATCTTTTTCAACCACAAGTTTATACCTCAATGATAACAAAATTCACAAGAATGATTAACTATATATAATTATTGAAGGCATCAAAAGATGTATTAAGCCTTCAAAGTAGTAAACATATATAACTTTTTTTTTCTTTTTTTTTCATCTTTTTTTTTCAATCTCTTTTTTTTTCGATTTTTTTTGAGGTATATTTCAATTCCCGATCAAATAAAGAATTTCATCCCCCTTTTTCCTTGAAAAACTCAACCCATAGAGCCATTTTTCCTATGATCTTCCTCTCCACCCTTTTTTTTTCGCTTTCTACAATACTCTTTACCGACTTAAGGGTAAAATTGCATTTAGCTCTCGCAAAGAGGTTTAAAATATAAAGAGTGGAGTTTAAAATTCGAAAGAATGAAGAATTAAGAATATAGATTGAAAAATTTATGCACAAAGGCTTCAAGAAAGGGTACTACGGATAAAAATAAAGAGAGGATGGCTAGAAATGCTCAATCGGGACAAAGAAGGCCTATTACCATCATTTCAAGATCAAACTAAGGTTACTTACTCATTTCGCCTTAAGGCAAGTGAATGCGGGTTCTAGAGTAAAAGTTATGTTGAATTCTAAAGCCAATAACACAAGATTCAACTCCATAATCATCACAACAAAAGCAAAGTGGAATATGCTTAAACGATGAATTTCATACAAGCAAGGAATACAAGGGGTGCTTACTTAATCCAAGTTTAAGGTACTAGTCATGATCTTTAGAATGCTTGTATAACTACTCTTTGAGAAAAGATAAAATATTAAAGTTTTAAAATACCTTGAGGATTTGAAAAATAAAAACAAAAAATTTCAATCAAAAATCATAAAAATAACCTACACTACTAAAGCCAACTCCCCCACACTTAAAACAACATTGTCCGCAATGTTGGGGAAGAAATCCAACAGGAAACAACCAAACACATAAACAGTGAAAAACAAGGCTTGTAGAAGCAAATGAAAGCAAACTAGAAATAAGGACATAATGAAAACTAAAGCATAAAAATGTAGCATTAAAAGAAATAAATAAAAGGACAAAAATAGAAAAGAAAGAACTCCCCTTCGTTCATATACTGCCGGTCCACCACTCGAGCATGGAACAGCCTCCCGGCATAGAGGAAAACAGGGAGAGAACCAACAAAAATATAGAGAAATTGCAAGCCAACAACAAACTAATTTACACAAAAAAAAATTAAAACTCAACTTGCACTGAATACATGGTATGCAAAGAAGAAAGCATAAAAGAACCAACAAAAAATGGGGGAAGAAGGAAAAAGAAAAAAAGAATTTTTTTTTGTGAACAAGTGAAACGGCGCCGCTTGGACCACACTAGCGGCGCCGTTTTAAACCAGATTGGTCAAAACGCTGCCTCTTTGTGAATAGATCCCATGAACAGATGCGAGTGAAGCAGTCTAACGGCGCCGCTGGTGCACACCCAGCGGCGCCGTTTCACCCCTGATTCACTACAGTGATCCCGACTACAATTTTCAAAAACACTCAACTACTGAATTCAACAACAAAATTTAACAAACTAATTGATTACAAACATAAAATTCACATCAAACAATACATATTATAAAACTTTTTCACAATTCAAGACAATCAAAATTTTAAAACTCAAAACTCCATCAAAGACAGTTATGTACAAATAAGGATGATCAAATATGGTGAAAATCACTTATCCTCCCGGGTCAAAGGGGTGTGGAGATAATCTTCTCTTCTTCCTAATTCCAATGTGATAAAGTGTAAGTCTAAGTTTACTTACCAATAATGTCCCCTTTTTTGCATGATAGCTTTGCACAATTTCATATGGAAGTAATTTACTTACCAAAGACGGGAAAATCCATTTAGACTTAAACTTACTAGCAGAAAGTCTCCATTGAGAGTCGTTCAACAACACTCGATCTCCCGGCTTGAAAACTTGATTTTGGTCATGGCTTCTTTTGGGTTGTATCACCGTTTTGAAGCCTTCTTCCATTAATATTCTGTGAATGCAAAATGAAAGATTAATACCCTTGAGTATTGGGAGTTTTGGATTGTCTACAATGAAAGCATAATCCAAGTGATTCGGTAGCTTCTTCAATTCCAACTCCGGAGGATCTTCGATGAAGGACTTCATTCCCTTTTCCATTTCAAAGTTTTCAAACCCCATCTTTTTGATGTTGAGCGGTGATGACTCCATATATGGTATGATTTCATCAATCACACATTGTCCCTTCTTTGCTTCTTCACCTTGAACTATGGCGATCTCCAAAGGTTCTTCATCGTTCCTCTTTTGTCCTTCATTTTTTTCAATTCCTTCATGTTCATCTTCAACATGCACTTTCTCTTCCATCTTCCCTTCTCGTATTTCCTGCACATTAGGCTGTGAGATATTTAATTCCATCCCACTCCTCAAACTAGTAGTTTCAGCCCACTCCCTAGAATTTGGCTCCGTATTGTTTGAGAGAGTCTCAACTTCTCTTTCTGAAACTAGCCTTAACAAGTTCTCAAGGGTGACCTCTTGGTTCTTTAAGGATGCTTCAATTTGTTGGTTAAGTTCATTTTGAGTTTGAACTTGTGTTTCATTATTTGCTATGAACTTTGTCATCAAATCTTCAAGGCTAGATTTCTCAGGTTGTTGAGGAGGTGGAGGAGGTTGGTATTGGTAAGGAAAGAGTACTTGAGGTTGAGAATTTAATGAGGCTTGGAAACCAGGAGAATGTGTTGGTCTTTGTTGCCCTTGATTGTTCCATGAGTAGTTCAAATGATTGTACCACCCCGGATTATAAGCATTGTTGTATGAATTGTAGAGTTGCTCCCTTTCTCCAAGATAGTTCCCCTGCTCCATTGACCATGGATTGGAAGTTTCCAAGGTTTGCCACTCATGGGTTGGATAACCACCTTCACAAAATTCATAAGGCATCATCACTTGGGAAGGTTGTGGTGACAAATCATAATCCAAAAAGCTCATTCCTTAAGTAAACATACAAACAAAAATTCAACACATAACAAACAAAATGCTAACTAAAAGTTCAACCCAAGTATTTCTCACAAAAACAGGACAAACACACAAAAACACAAAGTAAACACTTCAATTCTCCAATAACAAACCAAATTACAAGCAAGAAAAGAAAAAAAAAATGCTAACATATGTAACAAAAACAGAAAATCACAAACTAACACTTCAATTCACTAATAACTAACAAAAATTACAAACAATACAATAAATGCTAACACAAGTAGGAAATAAAATGACTAAATAAAATGACTAAATCAATAAAGTTCAAGCTTTCCTAATATTGACCAATTCTCACGACAACGGCGCCAAAAACTTGTTGTTGTTTTATTGTATATGCCTTTATACGTAATTTTATTACAATCTTCAACAATTTGCACACAAACACTAGGCAAGCGCACCTATCGTTTAAATTAGTATAATGGCAAGTACTTCAATTATCGTATCCACGGGGATGGTCAATTACCATTACTCACTTTTCACTCTATTGTTTAGCTTCCATAAATTTTTGTTTTTGAAAATAGTTTGAATAAATACTAAGAAAAGAAATCCAACTTAACTTATTAAACTAGCTTAACTAATCTTTCTTGCAAGAGGGAATTCAATTGAGAAAACAATACTTGAATGGTTAATCCACCTAGAATTACCTATGTGATAGAAAAAGTCCCTTGGTTGATTTGTTTCCCCTTCTAATACTTGGTGAAATTCCAATGATAGAACTCACTCTATCTCTAGATGAAAGTTCTCTACCCTTAGATTAATTAGTTGAAATCTCTTTCTAACTAATTTAACCTAAGAATGCATTTGGATTGGTGAATTTCTAATTAGATTTCTCTAATTGCCAAGAAGGTGTTCATTTCTTGTGTTTGGTGAAATTCCTATTTTAGGCCTCTCTCTATCTCTAGATGAAAGTCCTCTACCCTTGGATTAATTAGTTGAAATCTCTTTCTAACCAATTCAACCCAAGAATGCATTAAGGTTTTTGAATTTCCAATTAGATTTCTCTAATTACCAAGAAAATGTTTAGGTTTCTATCTCTAGTCACCTAAATCATCCCCATTGTTTGTGTATGGTCTATTTCACCCCTTCCTTTCTCAATTCCAAGTGAAAATTTCCAGATTTTGAATCAATTATCAATCACCCTTCATTTCTCAATTCCAAGTGACAAAATTCCAGATTTTTGAATCAATTTCAATCACCCTTCCTTTCTCAATTCCAAGTGACAAAATTTCATCAACTATCCACCCAATCAATTCAAACATTCAAACCCACAAACAATCCACAAGAAATTCGAATTCAATCAACCAAGGGAAACAATTCATTCACATAAATAAAATCTAGGGTTCATACCCATTCAAGCATTCAAAAGTTTAGTTCCTCAACATAGTACAAATTAAAGAACATAAAGCAACAAAGAAAGAGGAAGAATTGCTCATTTTCATGGTGGAAATCTCCTCTTCTTGAAACTTGAAAATCGTCACTGTGATGTTGAGGAAGTTGCAGGTTTTTTCCATGAATCTTCAAGGTGGAGGTTCTCCTTCTTCAAAGATTCAATCTTCTCTCTTGATTTCTCTTGCAAAGATGAAGATTTGGGAGGGATTTGGGTGTGATTTCTTGCTGTTTTTTCTGCAGTTTTCTCCCTCCCAGCCGTCTCTGTTCTTGCCCTAAAATGGGGTATTTAAATCTCCTTCCAAAGAGAGAGAAAACCAGCTGGAAATGCACTTCAGATCGCTGCAAACGGCGCCGCTTGGATCACACCAAACGGCGCCGCTTGCTTCCGATTATGGGGCAAGCTGTTGCTGCCCGACTGTGACTCTGTTTTGAATGTTAGGTGAATTCAGAGCATGAAATCGACTGATCTAGGTCTTGATTTCTTCATGAAAGTTGTATATATGGATCTTAGCTTGACACAGAACCTTGAATCACCTCAATTGAACATCTAGAAATAAAGATATGATCGTTATACCGAAATGTGTCAAAACTGGACCACAGTGCAGGACAGCTGAATTTGAAGCATAAGCAGGGAAAGCAAATGAACTCGGATTTCCATAAATTTTACCATTATGAAAACTTAAGAATGTCCTCTATAAATTTCTAGAAGATCACATTCGTATTTGAAATCTCTATAGAGGATAAATTCCCACTTGAAAATTATCTACCAGACTGTTTTGCCCCTGCATTTCTCTGTTTTTATTCATTGTGTAAAATCTCTTTATTTGCTTCATTTAATTCCAAATCTTCAATAAACTCACCCAAAGCAAATATGAGATAAAAGGAGTGTAAATGTTGATTAAAAAACCAAAATTTAACAGAATTTAAGCTCATAAAAGATTATCATATGAAGCACAATTATGGAATATCACATATCTTTATGTTATGAATATATAAAAATGAATAGTATAAAATAATTCATAATATATAGATGGTTCATATTAGTTAACTTCCTAAATAGATCTAAACTTCCAAAATATTAATTTAATTTCCGTTCCCTATTAGATTTTAGTTTTCTATAGACTTTTGTATTGTGACCTTATATGTAAAAGTTATATAATAACATTAATAAGGTTGATGAGTTTTAATTCTTAAGTTTTACTTTATCTCTATGTTCTCTGTTCTCTTTATTCTTTAGTTTTGTATTGCTATTGTCTAAACATATTAAGCACCAGTTTCATTCTAATTCTACGTTGCTCTCATTCAAATTTACAACAACTATTATCATTTTTTAGCTTCTTGAACTTGCAAACTTTCCTTTATTCAGACTTGCCTCTCTCTCTCTCTCTCTCTCTCTCTTAAAAAAATTAGATTAGTAGGTGAAAGTGTATTAATTTTATGATTAGATATCCATATTTTGATTACATAATTTTAGATAGAAAAGTTTTCGAACTTTTTTTTTGTTAAAATTTTTAAATAAATAAATAAAGTTGAGCACCAATAGAAAGGAAAAACGATTAATAAAAGAATGGCTATTTAGAACATATATTAAAAAAAAGAGAAACGGCTGACTTTGTCAAATGCTCTTCTTTCACAATTGACAATTCATCTTCCTTACTCTTAGTTTTTCTCAATTTGATGAAGAATAAAGTCCACTCGTCATCAAAATCTCTTGAAATATTCAAAGAATGGCTCATACTAAGCAAGCAAATTTACCCCGAATTATCTCCTTCTAGCTAAGTCGTTGATTTACTGCCAAAGAAAATAGCAATCGAAGGTGTAAAAGTCTACTATTCTTGTGGTAAATTGAGTAATGAGATGTATAAATTTACTATTCTTGTGATAATAGTCAATTATAGATAGTTATTAAAAAAATTTATGTGTTTTTTACTCTTTGTGAGTGAATTTTTTATCATCTAATTGTTGTTTCTAGAATTTAATTGCAACGGGAATATATAATAACGGAAATCCATGAGAGCGATTAGTGGGAAAGAGTGATTGGAGGAAAAGAAACTTTTTAGAGGAAACAACATCAATTTTCCCTCCAAAGGCACTTGTGGATAACTTGATGCATTTAGCAATATCCATTTTTTAATTCAAATCTTAATACAGACTACATTTGCGAATATGCAAGAAAAAGTCAAAGAAAGAACTTGTCTCCATAAACAAGATAGATTGAAGAAGTCCATGGTTTGGTTTGCTAAGTGGACATTGGACTGTCAAGGCAAATTGCTCATATTAGGTGAAGAAGTGCTTTCATGACAATATTGAAAATATGTATTTAACTTTTTACGTTGACTTTGATAATGTTAGACTTCGTCTCATATTTGTTGCTGCATTTGTTATGTCAAGAATATCACTAAATACATTTAAAAAGTGCAACAAAATCTAAGAAATTTTTTGAATTGCCTCACAAAATGCAAAACAAAAATAGAAAAAGGGAAATATGATAAAGTACCAAAATAATACTACCAAAATATGGGACAAGGACATGCATTCACTATTTTACATCTTATATATAAAACTGTCACATGATGTGTCAATAAATATATAACAAATTTTATAAGAACTGCTGACGCACTATAAAATAAGAGTTGAATTTACAAAAATAAATACAAACTCTTAGCAGAATAATTGAATATTAAATACATTAAGATATTCCCTTAAAATTAACATTCAGATATATATGTTTAAGAAGGATATTTCAATGGCAATCTACAAAAAGAAAATTTTGAAATATCTAGGGTAGTTTTTTTATTAGTTGAGTAATATTAAACTAGTCAATAAAAGTAGCTTGATACATACTAATTAAAATAAAACACTTACATTATATTTTGCACAGATAATTAGAATTTACAAAGAACTAATAATACTCTCATAAAATTGTATTATAAATTTTATTGTAATAGAAAATTTTAAAAGACAAAAATTATGAAGTAAAAGTTTTAATTAATTAAAAAATAAATCAAAACTTATATTTCAATCTAAATTTATATTTACTGGAAAATCCTTTTGACTAAAAAAATGAAAAAATAATGTATCAGTTAATTATATGTTGTACACCTTATATTTTCAGTACTGGTTTTATTATTTTTGCTAAGCAACTTTCTACCAAGGTTTACAATAGGTCAGAGAGAGGAAGTTATGTTTATTTAATTTTTTAAATACACTCTAAATTTATAGAAAATGGCAGCAACGTTGTATAAATGAATACAAGAGGAAAAAACTATTAGTTTGTTTATTATAGTTTGTGTATATTTTATTGTGAATTAAATCAAAGTATGATGGGAAAATTTTTACCTAGCGGTCTTCTTTTTTTTTTATTAGTCATAAATAATTCGTTTCTAATAATTATGGCAGTCAAATTATAAACAGAAGAAAATTAATAATAATGGGAGAGAAGATGGGACAAAGAGTGAGATAAAGGATCCGAACTCCCAATAGACTATATGGTCTTTGAAAATCTCCCAGAGTAAGGTTCTTCTTCAGCCTATAAATAGCGCACAATCTCACTGCTCTTCTCAACTCATAAACATTTGATCTCCAATGGCTACGTCAAAGAACTTGTTCCTTCTTGTTGCTCTTCTCTTTTCTCTTGCTCTTCTCCTGTGCTCTCATGCTGCAGCTTCCGGTGAGAAGGAGGCCATTTCTTAATTTCCCTCCTCTCAATTTTTTTTTCCGTCTGCATCACAAATATTTTACATGCATGATTAAGCAGATTGTTAGCATTATGTTGCAGCTGCTATACAATGGAAATTCCCTTATCTAATAAAAATCCATTCTACTATGTAGTTTTTATGGTTTTTTAGTGTTGGTAATACCTACAAAGTCTGCTAATTATGGTTTGAGATTATTTGTCTCATTGTCTATCTTATTATAAAGATGTTATTATGTCTCCTACTTTCTCTATTAGGTAACCATATGACTACTTTGATAATAGTGAAATAGATAATGCAACACAGAAGATCCAAACTTGTCAATTATCAAAAAATGGGAACAGTAACTGTTACTTGAATCCTTCGTGTCACCTGAATACTCAATTGTTGGGGGAGATTTCGAATTTACAGTTTTGAATAGATGAATTTACAGTTATAAAGGATTCGAAACCCTGTTTCTTCGAATTATTGTTTTTTTTTCTTTTGTTATTTCATTATCTGCTTTTCTTTTATAAATTTAATCGACTCATGTCGTCAACCTGGCTCTGGTATTTCATATTCTTCAGAGTAAAAAGTTACAGTGCCTCTTTTCTTCTATTGCAGAGAAAAGCGCGAACGCTGTTGAAGAACATGAGGTCGATTCTGGAAGATGCCGCCATGGCTGCTGCCGCTGGCACAATCACAGATGCGTGAGCTGCTGCCGAAGTGCAAATGAGGTTCCTGTTGCTGAAGCAGAAGTAGCGCACGGCGGATGCCACTATGGCTGCTGCTACTGGTACAATCACAGATGCATGAGGTGCTGCCGACGTGGTCATGGGGCTTCTGATGCTGAAGTCAAAAACTAAATGTTTCTGAGCTTTGCAGCTCTGTATGCGAAACATAAAGTGCGCTAAGATTATAAATAAGGCATATAGAATAGGCATTTCTTGAGTGCCCTTTAATTGCCATGTGTGATAAATAAATTTCTCTAAGATTATATACGAGCTGCCTGTGATATTTATGTCCAAAGCAACTGCTCAATGCTTCTAAGATCTCTATTTCCCTTTTCCTATGATAATTCTCTCCATAAAACATGAAATATAACGGTTTATAACACTTAATAGTGAAAAATGAAAAAGAAAATTTACTTACCTTCTTGTTAAAAGCACATATACGAAATCACGCTATTAAATTATCCCATATTAGTATATAGATTTTGTGATCCCTTCCTGTGACAAAAAAAAAAAAAAAAACTTAACGCTAATGCTCATTTGCCGAATTTAACTATATATTGATTCACAAACGGTGGTGAATTCACTAAACATATTATCATACTTATTCCAAAAATTAAAAACAATTTAACAGAAAAACTCAATAAAATCTGATTCACTCCTTTAGTGTCTTTAATTTCTGCTCGAAAATATTGTAATAATACTTAGTTGTATTTAAATCATCACAACAATATATAGCTTCTAAATAAAAACATGGTAATAATAAAATTTACAAAATATATTATCATTCCTATTCCAAAAATTAAATACAATTTAACAGAAAAAATTAACAGTCAAAAAATGTTTCAAAATTTTAGCCCAAGTGTTATTTTAAAAAATTAGTTATGGAGATAAAAGTCTTTTCATTTATATATAAAAAAAAGTGAGATAGGAATAAAAGATGCTAAAACTAAAGTGAGAATATCACTTCTTTCTATTTATAAATAATTTTTCTAACTTTTACTCCAGGAATACATATAAAATGGATAAACTTATATTATATATAGTAGTTTAAGTTTTTAATTTTTTTAGAGTTCTCTCATTTTCTGGCTTTCAGAAAGACTATCTATACCGTTCAAATTTCAAAATAGTAAGTACTTGATTGAATGTCAACTATGTAACATCTAGCCGGCCATCAAGTGTCAACCAATGAACAGGAGAAAACTCTCTTTGGGATGAAATTAGGCAAATTGTGTCAATATTTCTTGCCAAAGGCTGCAAAGCTATCAACTGAACTAAGGAAAGCTGTACAGGTTAAGCAATAAATTCTGTTCTTTATCTCAAAAAGATGCACATCTACTATACAGTAAAATAATTCTGCTTTATAATGGAAGAATTTGTACCATTTGAACTCTTGCAGGTTGTTGAGTGCATATGCTTCATATTTGTGTGGATATCCTCCCATCATTCATCATTGATTGCAACCCTTGTCCACAAATCTTGACTATCACTTCCTCTTTTGTAAACTGAAGCTCATGTTTAGCATCAAGTGCTTTTTTAACTTTCTTGACTTCTTTGATCTTTCTTTGCGTTTTTGTCTCAGAAACCTCAATAGATAATCTTCAACAGATAATCTACAATTTCACACATCAAAGTGGTGATGGTGACGGCAGGTATGATGAGAAAGGGGTGAGAAGGCAGAAAAGACGTTAAGGTTAAGGGTTTACATGTCGTATCTTTGTAGACATGAGTCAGATATGTGGTTCAAAAAGTCAAGAAAAGACTTCACGAATGAAATTTATTGAGCTTTTGAGGATAATTTAAAGATATAATGACTATCACATCATCATTAAGCTTCTCTATTGAAGGAGGGAAAATTGCTGGAGAGTATATCAAGGGAAAGAGATAAAATGAACTTGTATCTTATGAGATTCTTTAGACTTGACAGCCAGCTACAAAGTCATTGCAAGAAAAAGTGCTCTGGCCTAAGGAGAATTACCCCAACAATAATATCTAATAATTGTTTGTCTCTTTTCTTGTGAATTGGTACTGATGGAGTTGGATTTGGGTGTGCGGCCCAGATGATCATCTATGCCACAACACTGGGTGCAAGGCCAGTAGACAAATCTATTCCCACTTGGAATAGGGGCTAGAATAAGGTACTTTCTATTTATAATAAGGATTTAGTTGTCTAAATCCTTCAAGTTTGTACTCTATACAAGGTCCAAGCAAAATTCATCCTTCAACAATTGGCATCCACCGTGGGTGAGCTTGACATGACCTTTTTGAAGTGGTGGAGTTCACAAGCCATGTCCACCCAAATCCAATATATGTTAATGATATTAATCGTATTGGAACTCCAAAAGAGGCCCTAGATGCAGTGAATTATTTCAAATAAGAGTTTGAGGTTAAATATTTTCAATAGACTATGTTCTATTTTATGATGAAAATTGACTATTTGAAAGATAAAAGTTTTATTCACCAATCAACATATACGATGAAAGTTCTAAAAAGATTTTATCTGGAAAAACACATCCATTGAGTACTCCAATAATAGTTAAATTATTTGATGTGAATAAAGATGCCTTTCGGCCTTGGAAAGATGGTGAAAAGCTAAATAGTCCTAAAGTACCTTATCTCAATACAATTAGCGCACTAATATATCTTGCTAATAATGCAATACCTGATATATCAATTTATAAGAATGTATTAGTAAGATATTGTTCTTCTCTCACAAGACGAAATTAGAATGGTATTAAGCATGACCTTAAATATCTCCAGGGTACCATGATCTCGAATTATTTTATTCAAACAAAACCAACCTGAAGTTGATTGGTTTTGCAGATGCAGGATATCTATTTGATCCACATAAAGAACTTTCTCAAACTGGCAATATATTTACATATGGTAGTTGTTGTGTGTTTTCTACACCTTTATACGTAATTTTATCATAATCTCTAACAATTTACACAAACACTAGGCAAGTGTATCTATCGTTATGATTAGTATAATGGCAAGTAAATTTAAATGTCATATCCACGGGGATGGTCAAATATCATTACTCATTTTCTACTCCATTGTTTAGCTTATGAAATTTGCTTGTGGAGATAATAGAAATGATTACTAAGAATAAAAATCTAACTTAACCTATAAAATTCAGTTTAGCTAGAATTTAATTTGCAAGAGAAAATTCCAATTGAGAAAGTAATAATTGAATGAAACATCCCCCTAGAATTACCTATTTGATAGAAAAGTCCCCTGGTTAATGAATTGCTCTTCTTATGTTTGATGAAATTCCTCAAATAGAACTCACTCTATCTCTAGATGAAAGTCCTCTACTCTTAGATTAATTAGTTGAAATCTCTTTCTCACCAATTCAACCCAAGAATGCATTAAGATTTGGCAATTTCCAATTAGATTTCTCTAATCATCAAGAAAATGTAGAGATTTCCATCTCTAGTCATCCAAATCACTCTCATTGTTTATGTCTTGGTCTATTTCACCCTTCCTTTCTCAATTCCAAGAAAAAAAATCCATATTATGAATCAATTATCAACCAAATCAATTCAAGCAATCAAATCCACAAACAATCCATAAGAAATCAGAATTCAATCAACCGAGAGAACAAATCACTCACATAGATAGTAACTAGGGTTCATAACCATCCAAATATTCAAGAATTTAGCTCATCAACATATTACAATTCAAAGAACATAAAGCAACAAAAAAAGAGGAAGAATTTCTCATTTCCATGGTTCAAATCTTCTCTTCTTCAAAGCTTGAAGTTCTCCAACTTCGCTGTGAAAATTTGTGTTCTTGAGCTTGAATCTTCAAGATTGATTGCTCCTTCTTCAAGAATTTGATCTTTTTTCTTGATTTCTCTTGCAAAGATTGATGATTTCGGATGGGATTTTGTGGTTTTTCTCTTAGTTTTTCAGCCTCTCTAGCAACCCTAGCCGTCCTCCACCAATTGCCCTCAAAGGGTATTTATATGCTAGCCCAAAAGAGAGAGAAAAGTAGCAGAAAAATGGTTCTGTTCGAACCAACTGGCGCAGCTTAGTCCCTTGAAGGCAGCACCATTTGGTCCCAGTTTTGTTATAGTGTTCTGCAACACGACTGTGATAGTGGTTTTGGATTTTAGGTACATTTAGAGCCTGAAATCGGCTGATATATGTCTTGATGTCTTCAGAAACATTGTAGATAATTATCTTATCTTTCTCTATAGTTTAGAATCACATCAATTGGACATCTAAAACTCAAGATATGATCATTCTACCAAAATGTGTCAAAACTTGGACAAAATCCAGGACATGTGACTTTGCAACATAAGTAGGGTGGCCAAACGAACTTATATTGACATAGTTTTACTAGTCTAAAAAATTCAGAATGTTCTCTATAATTTCCTAGAAGATCACTTTCGTATTTGAAATCTCTATAGAGGTCAAAATCCCTCTTGAAAATTCTCTATCATGGTTTTTTACTTTGCATTTTTCTGTTTTTTTCATTGTGTAAAATATCCTTGTTTGCTTCATTCTATTCCAAATCTTCAATAAACTCACCTAAAGCAAAGAAGAGATAAAAAAAGTGTAAATGGTGATTGAAACAAGAAAATGCAACAAATATTTAATCTCAAAATGATTATTATATGAAGCACAAATATGAGATATCATTGGTATTCCTATTTCATGACGTTCTAAAGAACAATCCATGACAGCTACCTTATCTAATCATTCTAAAATTGTAGCCCTTATGAAGCAAGTCGCGAATGTGTATGGTTGAGATCTATGATTATCCTCCAAAAATAGAATTTTACCATTAAAAGGATAATTCAACTTATGTAGCTCCATTAAAAGATGATATATTAAAGGGGATATGACAAAATATATTTTACCAAAATTATTCTTTAAACTCCAAAAGAGTTGTAATTATGATGAGCTGTGCTTGAGATATTGATTAATAAAATTAGAATTTGTTGGTTAAGAAATCACAAGGGATTATCTTATTAGAGGAGTAACTATGACGTAAGGAGCATTATACTATTTTTCCTTCACCAAAGTTTTTCACACTAGGTTTTTTATCTAGTAAGGTTTCAACAACGTATACTATTTGTATAATAGACATTCGATGGGGAGCGTTATGATATTAATAATAATGGATGTTCATTATCTAATATCAAATATATATTCAAAGATTAAAGATATAGATACTCTATCCTCTAAAATGTAAATGCTAGAATTCTATCACATCTTTAGTTGTTTATAGGATTTATCATCTGTAACAAATTGAACTATTGTATTCTTCCATTCACTCTCAAAGAATATCAATAAAATTCTTCTGTTATCTCTATTTTCTCTCCACAAGGTTCTCTCTATTTCTCTTTAAATATAGTTGTTATATTTAGTTCACCATATAGTTATTTCAATTTTGTCGTACTGACTACTACTGTGCACAAACAAATTCACAACATGGTCATGGTTATTTCACATTATCATTTTTTTAAACCATTGTCTAATTTTGATTTTTATTGTTCTTGTTGTTGAGTTATTCAAATTCCTTAATTCCCCTCTTTTAATATATTCAAAAAGGAGTTTGATAGTTATTTTGGAGGTAACGTCCTTGATCATTTTATTATCAATAGATAGTCTTGTATTTATTAAAAAGAAGAAAAAAAAAACATTGCAAAAAGATATGACAAGTAGTTTGTTAGGTCCATTAGTCGCGTTCTGAGGCATGGGATGTGAAAATCTGGACACTTCAAGTATATGTATCTTTTCTCGTTTTTTGAGAGATGCATGTTTGTAGTAAACGTCAAGAGAGGAATCCGCTATTGGAGATCTATTCCCGTGATATTAACTCAAAGAAAATAGCTACATTATATTTTTTGCATCAATACTCAAGTGGGTTTAATATATATTGATATTCCCGCTCAGTCAAGTTTATTTGATCTGCACGGTTTGAAATGAATTTTTATACAAAAGTCATAAGGAATTTGTCTTTGGCCTTCCATTCAAACCGCCAGCTTTGTTGAATACTTAAGTTCTGACGGTTACGATGGGTTAGTCATCTCACCAAGCAAGAGATCGATGGGGGACTGGGTGAGAGAGTCAAAGAGGGAAAGAGTCAGAGCCAGAGTCAGATACATGATGATCTTTTATGATTATCAGAAGATAGAAAGAGACATAAATATCATTTTCGAATATATATTGCTTGTGAACATGCCAACATATAGAAACATTCAACGAGAAAACTTGACCCCGGTAAAAAGATAGCAAAAATTTGTCTCGACAAACAAGAATGGAAGAAGTCCATTATGCATATAGTTGGGTTTGCTTATTGATCTTGACTAACAAAGCAAAAGTATTTCGAAGAGATTACTCTGGAAAGAGAAGTGTTCAATCCTTGTTCGGGACAGCGTTTATTTTTCTTTGTGATAGGGAAATAATACTCGCAATTGAGTGATTATTTGATAATCAACGAGGAAGAAACAGGATTAGATTTGAGCTAACCAGAGAGAAGAGGTAAAGAGCATCATGCATGACGAAAGAAGAAATGGATTGATAGAAATGGGACCTTAATTCAGAAACCCCAATCCCTTGAGAAAATGACAGTTATTTTTGTTTGCATGGAAAACCGACGGCGGTCTCTGAGAACCTTACTCAAAGCAATTAGGTTGTTCTTTGGCATATAATCCCTATGGTCGCCAATGGCTTTTATAGGTCCCAAGCAATGTCTAAGAGGGATGAATTGAACTTTATCAAAAATTGATTTATTTAAAGACAAATTAAAAAAAGAAAAAGGAGAAGTACTTTTAGCATGTAAGTAAAACAAAAGTTGAAGACCAATTTGAGTATTAAGTTATTTTTTTCAACTTGAGCAAAATACAGGATGATATTAACTTCAGTTATCTTTCGAGAGCTTTACTGGACTCAATGTATTACTTTCTATTATTTTTGGAGAATGCACAGATACAAATAGCCAGGCTAATCATTATAGTACATAAATAGCTTCAAAAAAATATCAAGCTAAATGTTCCCAATAGTCAGTTTAAAAAGTTTCTTAGATATCGTATGAATGATAGTTTTAGCATATCTTTGCATTGTGTGGAGAGTATATTTTGAACTTAATCATTCTTGTACAAAATGCATTTGAGATATAGAAAATAAATGAAAGTAAAACAAGTAAACCACCAAAGCAAAGTAAAGCAAGATAGGAAAGTGACACCGAAGATTTTTATAGTGGCCCAACAACATACCTACATCCACTCGTTGAGAATTCCATCTCAAGTGCTTTATTAAAAACAGTATCTTTAATGGTAGAGATCAAACCATATAACCCAAGTAACTTATACCAAATATACTCTCAAGTTGTAAACACTAGTTTTACAAATAGATCTAACAACTATATCACCATTAGTTTTCAATATATCTAGTAACTATGTAACTACTAGTTTTCAATAGATCTAGCAATTATTTTTCACCCAAGAACCTCCTCAGTCTTGTTGGCACAAGTTTAAAACCGGTACTTGTGAACTTTGAAAAGATGAAGATGAAAAGATTGAAGCATTCACTTGCTTCCAATATCAGCTCGCACTTAGCACATTTTCGCTTTTCTGCCCGGATGAATTTCTATCACTGTTTTCAGCATTGTGCCCTCCACTCTTGAGAAATTCTCATCTCTTAGAAAGTTTTTGTGCTGAAGTTTACATATATGAAGAATATACAAAGCATATGAATAGATGAGAGAGGATATGAAAAGATGTCTCTTTTGCCAACTTAAAGTCCTAAGAAACTTATGATTTTGTTTCTTCTGTAAACCATCATTTTTGCAAAGTACAAAATCTTCATTTGTCAAAGCCCATGTGAAGAGCAACCTTTCTTTCTTGTCAAATTCTTCTTTTTACAAGACTAAGGTCTCCAACTATTGTGGCCTATGTGAAAGTGTAGAAATCCTATAGGTAAATCTCTTTTTCACAAAACCAAACTTCCAATCGGTCATTCCCATGTGAATTGTAATTCTCCTTTTCACAAGACCATAGTTCAAACTTTTCAATTGGTCATTTGACCCACGAAAAAGCCTAGAAATCTTTTGGATAATTCTTCTTTTTACAAATTCAAGAAAAATGCATATTTCATTTGACTTTGGGCTGTTGAGTGGTGTCCCAAATTTTGGGAACCAACTCCCTCTTTTATGCCTAATATTCTTCCATCTTTTACTCCCTAAAATACTCAACATGTTTCCTCATTTTATGCCTAATATTCCTCCATCTTTTACTCCCTAAAATACTCCACATGTTTCCTCATTTTATGCCTTATATTCCTCCATCTTTTACTCCATAAAATGTTCAACATGTTTCCTCATTTTTTGCCACAAATTAGGGAAAGTAAAATGGACTTCATCATTGTGTTTTGCAAGACCTCTTTGTGTGGCTATAAAAGGAGGTCTTCTAATTGAGTTCAACACACCAATTCTCTCCAAATTCTCTCCCCAAAGGCTGAAATTTTTCCTCCACATATATTCACTATATCATCAAATTACAGGGTTGAGTTTATGAGATTTATTTCTCTATTATAAGTCTTCGTTGATAATTGTTGTTGAAGACTTTTTCTCTTGTACTTACCCGATTATTATAGTGGATATTTTTGGCTCGCCGTAGGCAGTGGGTTTTCTCCCGTATTGGGTTTCCCACTTAAAAATCTTGTGTCTCCTTTATTTTTTCTTGCTCTCCTTATTTTCTTTCTCAATATCTATTCTTTTGTGCTTCCGCTGCGCATCGATATCATAACAAGTGGTATCAGAGCCTAGTTACCAAATATGTCCACCGTCACCAAATTTGATATTGAGAAATTTGATGGAAAAATCAGTTTCAGTATATGGCAGATTCAGATGAGAGCAGTCCTCATTCAAAATGGTTTAAAGAAGGCACTTGTTGGAATTTCCGAGAAGCCTGCGGGTATGACAGATGAAAAATGGGAAGAGTTAGATGAGAAGGCACATTCGGCTATTCAGTTGTGTTTGTCCAAGGAGATTTTGCGCGAGGTCAATAAAGAAAAAACTGTAGCAGGGCTATGGACCAAACTTGAATCCCTGTACATGACCAAAAGTCTTGCCAACAAGCTTAGACTCAAGGAGCGCCTCTACACTTTGCGTATGGCTGAAGGTACCGCTATACAATCTCATCTTAATGAATTTAATTCTATCTTGATTGATCTTGAGAATTTGGATGTCAATATTGAAGATGAAGATAAAGTTGTACTGCTAGTTGTTTCTTTGCCGCCCTCTTATAAGCACTTCAAAGAAATTATACTTTATGGAAATAATGATACTCTGTCATTTGAAGATGTTAAATCTAATCTATTGTCTAAGGAGAAATTTAATCATGAGGTACGGTCTGATGATAGATGTGAAGGCTTGAATATTAGAAGTAGATCTATCGATAAGAGTAATTTATCCAAGAAAAATCGTAGATCTAAGTCTCGAGGCCGTAATTCTAAATCCTGTCGTTATTGAAAGAAGAGCGGACATGAAATTTTAGAATGTTATAAATTAAAAAATAAGAATGAGAGAGAGGAGAAAAAGAATAAACCTGCTCATAATAAAGCTGAAGCTGATGTAATTGAAGCAGATTCTGATGGTGATATTTTATTGGCTACTACTTCTGATAAACGTAGCTCTTTAGAATGGGTTTTAGATTCTGGCTGTACTTTTCATATGTGTCCCTACAAAAATTGGTTTACTTCATATGAGAAGGTTGATTCTGGTGTGATTCTTATGGGAAACGATTCACACTGTGTGGTTCCTGATTTGAAGCGTAATTTTATTTCTTTAGGCATCCTGGAGTCACTAGGGTGCAAGTATTCAGCTGAAGGTGGAGTTCTGAAAATTTCTAGAGGTTCCTTAGTATTGTTGAAAGGAAAAAGAATTGGGAGTCTCTATATTTTGCAGGGTTCAACTGTGACAGGTTCTGTTGCTATCTCTACTTCTCTTTCTGATGATGATCTTACTCAGGTATGGCACATGCGTTTAGGACATATGAGTGAGAAAGGCATGAACATTCTGAATAAAAGAGGTCTTCTTGGTAAGCAATGTGTTGGTAAGTTAACTTTCTGTGAACATTGTGTAGTTGGAAAATAAAAGAGAGTTAGTTTCTCCACTGCAACACATCGCACACAAGGGATTCTTGATTACATACATTCGGATCTTTGGAGACCTTCAAAATTTCCTTCACAAGGCGGCAAGAGGTACATGATAACATTTATTGATGATTTCTCTCGTAAGGTTTGGGTTTATTTCCTGAGGCATAAAAATGAAGCTTTCTCTAAATTCAAGAAATTCAAAGTTTTGGTCGAAAATCAAACTGGTAGGAAGATTAAGAAACTCAGGACTGATAATGGTTTGGAGTTTTGCAATTCTGAATTCAATGAGTTTTGTGAGAATCATGGCATTGCTAGACACAGAACATTAGTAGGAAAACCTCAACAGAATGGAGTTGCAGAACGCATTAATAGGACCCTTTTAGAGAGAGCTCGTTGTATGTTATCTAATGGTGGTTTATGGAGTCGTAGAGATGTTTGGGCTGAAGCTGTATCCACTGCTTGTTACCTGGTAAATCGTTCACCTCATTCATCCATTGATTTTAAAATTCCAGATGAGGTTTGGTCAGGTAATCCTATTGAATATTCTCATCTTAGAATTTTTGGTTCTCCTATTTTTACACATATAAATGATGGAAAGTTGGCACTTAGAGCAGTTCAATGCATTTTCTTGGGTTATTCATCTGAGTCGAAAGGCTATCGGTTGTGGTGTCCTGAATTTAAGAAATTGATTTTAAGTAGGGATGTCACATTTAATGAGAATGCCTTGTTATCTCCTAGAAAAGATACTGCTGTTTCTTCTCTTGATACATGTGATCGTCAAAGTGCCAATGAGAAGGTAGAGTTAGAGGTGTCTACTCAAAAAGGAAGGAGTGAACCGATTTTTACTGGAGAGTTTGAACAGAATCTTGAAGCACATGATGAATCAATACCCTCTAGTTCATCTGAGCCTATGCAGTCTTCAAATGATCATAATATAGCACGTGACAGACCAAGGAGAAATATCAAAAGGCCTGCAAGGTATGATGTTAATGATGATGATAATCTCACTGCATATGCTCTTTCTGTTGCACAGGATACAGCTGAAGGAATTGATCCTTCTAATTACTCTGAAGCTATATCCAGTTTTAATTCATCCCAGTGGCTTTTAGCAATGCAAGAAGAAATTGAAAGCCTACATAAGAATGGGACATGGGAGTTATGTGATTTGCCCAAAGGACGTCGAGCTTTGAGTTGTAAGTGGATCTACAAACAGAAAGAAGGTATACCCGGGGTTGAAAATGCCAGATAGAAAGCTCGCCTAGTAGTTCGTGGTTTTGATCAAAAGGAAGGTATTGACTTTAATGAAAATTTTTCTCCTGTTGTACGTCATACCTCTATTCGAGTGCTACTCGCTCTTGTTGCTTTATATGATTTGGAATTGGAGCAACTTGATGTCAAAACTGCCTTTCTACATGGCGAGTTGGAAGAAGAAATTTACATGAAACAACCAGAGGGATTTGTTGTGCCAGGTAAAGAACAACCAGTTTGCCGTTTGAAAAGATCATTGTATGGTTTGAAACAAGCTCCGAGACAATGGTATAAGCGTTTTGATGCTTTCATGATTGGGCAAGGATTCACAAGGAGTCAACATGATAATTGTGTGTATTTTATGCAGTGTTCTAATGGATCATTCATTTATTTACTGCTTTATGTAGATGATATGCTTATTGCCTCGAAAGACAAGTCTTTGATTGATAGGTAGAAGTCTCAACTTAAATCTGAATTTGAGATGAAAGACCTTGGTGCTGTGAAGAAGATACTTGGTATGGAAATTCGCAGAGACCGACGAGATGGCAAACTCTACTTGTCTCAAAAGAATTACATTGAAAAGATTCTTGAAAAATTCAATATGAAAAATTGTAAGCATGTCTCTACTCCTTTTGCTGCACACTTTAAGTTATCTGCTGATCTTTGTCCAAAATCAAAGGAAGATATTGAGTATATGTCCAAGGTTCCCTATTCTAATGCAGTTGGAAGTCTCATGTATGCTATGGTTTGTACTAGACTTGATAATGCTTATGCAGTTAGTATGGTGAGTCGTTACATGCACAATCCAGGGAAACATAATTGGCATGCAGTGAAGTGGATTTTTCGTTACTTGAAGGGCACGACCAATCTTGGTTTGGTTTTTGACAAAAATAGAGTTGCCTCAAGTAATGTCAGCAGCTTTGTTGATTCCGATTATGGTGGTGATTTTGACCGACGTAGATCTCTTTCAGGCTACATCTTCACTTTATGTTCCGGTGCTATTAGTTGGAAAGCAACTCTGCAATCCATTGTTGCATTGTCCACAACAGAGACTGAGTTTGTTTCAGCTACAGAAGGTGTTAAAGAGGCTATTTGGTTGCGTGGTCTTGTTCTTGAGCTTGGTATTCCATATGGTGCTACAATGGTATTTTCAGATAGTCAGAGTGCTATTCACCTTGCCAAGAATGATACATATCACTTCAAGACCAAGCACATTGATATACGCTATCACTTTATTAGAGATGTTATTGACAAAGGAACTATCATTATTAAAAAGATTCATACGTCGGAAAATCCTGCAGACATGCTTACAAAGCCATTACCTGTTACTAAGTTCGAGCACTGCTTGGAATTAGTTGGCATCATTAATGCCTAATCGCCCTTTGGGGTGCCTACGGTGAACTTCAAAATTTGAGCCAAGGTGGAGATTGTTGAGTGGTGTCCCAAATTTTGGGAACCAACTCCCTCTTTTATGCTTAATATTCTTCAATCTTTTACTCCCTAAAATACTCAACATGTTTCCTCATTTTATGCCTAATATTCCTCCATCTTTTACTCCCTAAAATACTCCACATGTTTCCTCATTTTATGCCTTATATTCCTCCATCTTTTACTCCATAAAATATTCAACATGTTTCCTCATTTTTTGCCACAAATTAGGGAAAGTAAAATGGACTTCATCATTGTGTTTTGCAAGACCTCTTTGTGTGGCTATAAAAGGAGGTCTTCTAATTGAGTTCAACACACCAATTCTCTCCAAATTCTCTCCCCAAAGGCTGAAATTTTTCCTCCACATATATTCACTATATCATCAAATTATAGGGTTGAGTTTATGAGATTTTTTTCTCTCTTATAAGTCTTCGTTGATAATTGTTGTTGAAGACTTTTTCTCTTGTACTTACCCGATTATTATAGTGGATATTTTTGGCTCGCCGTAGGCAGTGGGTTTTCTCCCGTATTGGGTTTCCCACTTAAAAATCTTGTGTCTCCTTTATTTTTTCTTGCTCTCCTTATTTTCTTTCTCAATATCTATTCTTTTGTGCTTCCGCTGCGCATTGATATCATAACATGGGCAAAACGTTTTCTTTCATGAAATAGTTACAAAAATGCTTTGTGCTCCAAAGTTCTGGAGAAACTACGAAATGCACTTTTCAAAAAATATATATTTTGGAGAAGAGAATTTTGATTTGCATAAGACACATAAAGCTCACATTATTTCTCTTACTATTTTTAACATAGGTAATTAAGACTTAACAAAAAAAAACAAACAATCTAGTCTTGAACCTTGCATTTAGGCGACTTGATCAATGATCATTTCATCAAGATTTATTCTGAAACCACTTAACAGATTTCATTCAATTAATTAAACATATTTTATTAATCATCAAAATTGAAAGGTAACCTTGGGCCATGAGCTTCTTCAAAGAATTTGTTCATTCTTCGTGCTCTTGGTCTCCTCATTTCCTATCAAGTTGCCGCTTCAGGCGAACAACCAATTTCTCATTGATACACATTGATACATAAATATGTATATACGCATATATATTTATACACACAGATATATATTTGTGTGTTATGAATATATCAATTATATGGATGTCCATTATCCCAAGTATTAATCCATGTTTGAGATTGTGGAATATGAAAGGTTGGGGGTTACAACCAAAGTTGTAACATCCATCCTTATACACCACGAATCCCATTGCCTCCATTATTGTAAAGATCAAGGAAGATCATGGATACAAGTTGTGTAAGTTATAGAGAAGGTTCCTAATGACCTATGATGGGAAGGGTCACTTCTAACTCTATAAATAAGAGCTTGTAAAAGTATAGATGTATAATGAAAAGCTCTCAATAGAATTCTAGCTTCTACATTTCTAGCGTTCTCTCTTTCTCTCTTTTGTTATAGTTCAAAGTCATC
Organism: Rauvolfia tetraphylla; assembly: GCA_030512225.1. Classification (NCBI taxonomy): domain Eukaryota; kingdom Viridiplantae; phylum Streptophyta; class Magnoliopsida; order Gentianales; family Apocynaceae; genus Rauvolfia; species Rauvolfia tetraphylla. The sequence continues at coordinate 4,640,506 of JAJQKT010000053.1, forward strand.
TTTGTTGGCATTTTATAGTTAGTTTATGTGTCTATTGTGACCGAATTTTACAACACGTTATCAGCACGATACTCTACCACTGAATCTTTGAGATTTACTTGAAGGCAAGAAAGCAAAAGACTCTGCCACCAAATTTTTAAGCTTTATAACCAAGCAACAAAGGTACTTCTTGTACTTAGCTTTGAATTTTCATAGCATACCTCAAAACAGAAATCTTTAATTTTCGATATTTATGAAAAGAGACCATTATATATGTTAGCCCTAAGGGCAAATCATGTAGGTTTGATTAGTTTTGATTAATGACAAACATTGATATGGACTAATTCATATGTTACTTGTGTGATAGGATTGTTGGATTAAGAAGCAAAGATTTATCATTGCCTTGGAGCTAAAAGTACTAAGGACAACTCTAATATGCTCAAAGATCAAGAATATAGAGCATGCCCTATGGATAGAAGGCTTTGAAGACTCTAGTGTAGGTTTACACTTGCTTAATAGGTGTATTCTTGTAAACCCTATACTTTTTATTATGTGGAATCTATTGAATGCATAATAGAGCACAAAACTTGTTTTTGAATCATAAATGGCTTTGAGTAAAATCTTAATGATCAAGTGATTTGGTAACGGTTTTTGAGTTCAAAAGATTTTATATGATTTATTTTTTGATATAAAATGATTTCAAACTTATTGAGATTGATTTTCAAATGTTTTGACAAATTTTGATAAGTTCGGACGCAAGTTCGGACAACCAAACTGTGACATTGTTACTGTTTTTCCAGAGAAATTCGGACACAAGTTCGGACGCAGAAGGCAAAGTTCGGACGTCCGAACTTTCCCAGAAAACATGTCACAGTAATGTTCGGACGAAAGTTCAGACACAGATGAGCGAGTTTGGACATCCAAACTTCTCTAAAACTAGTCGTTACTATCTGTTTTATAGCTGTTGAAACTAATTTTCAAAATCTAAAAGCCATAAACTCCAGATTTTTATAACTTTTGAGCACTTGAGAAATCTTAACATTCTAAAATCATTTGAAATCCTTAGAGCTCTCTTTTGTCTTGTGCTTTCAATTGATCATTCAAGATTCCAAAGACAACAAGGTAAAGTGGTGCTAAATTGTGTAATCATCTACCAGCAGTGGTAACACCTTATCCATTCTCTATTTTAATCCTGTTTTCTACTTGCTCATTACATGGTTTTCTTGTAAACATAAAATCCTTTAGGTAAGGGTGATCCTTGAAGTATTAGTTCAAGGTTGTTTGTAGATATAAAATCCTTTGGTTAGGTGAACCTTGTGTGTAGAATTACTAAAGAGGTTATTAGTGTAAAATCATTGTGTGGTGAGCCTCTTGTTTAATTTGAACTTATAGTAGATTTGTTGGAATCCTTGAGTATAGACTCAAGGTAGTGGATGTAGATCTTGAAGAGATCGAACCACTATAAATTGCTTGTGTTCTTTGCTCTTCATTGTGTATTGCTTTGTTATTGTGTTCATCACATTTATATTGAAGCAATCAAATATAATCTTTCCAAATCAAGTTTATAGAATAGAAAAAAGGTTTCGAAAATTATCCAAAGACCTAATTCACCCCCCTCTTAGGTCTTTCAATTGGTATTAGAGCAGAGGCTTCTTCGTGTGGCTTTACAACCTACAAGTTAAGATCTTATGGCTAATGTTTCAAACTTACCTTATTTGGAAGGTTTTCCACAAATAGACCTCCCTTGTTTGATGGAACAAATTAAACATTTTTAGAATCTAGAATTAAGTATATATTTGTCTATTAACTTTGATTTGTGGAGTATTATTGGGAAAGGTCCTTATGTACCAATGAAAATGAGAGCTGATGGAGTTACTCAAGAGCCAAAGCTTATAGATGAATTTGATGAAGGTGACTCTAAGAAAATAACACTAAATTACCAACCCATAAACATATTGAGTTGTGCATCGGATGTGAATGAGTATAATTGAGTTAGTGGATGCGACACCGCACATGATATGTGGAGACTTCTTCAAGTTACACATGAAGGAACAAATCAAATAAAGGAGTCAAAGCTTGCAATGCTAGTAAGAGATTATGAGCTATTCACCATGAAGCAAGGTGAGAATATTAATGATATGTTCACAAGATTTACTAAAATCTCTAATGGTCTAAAAGCCTATGGGAAAAACTACTCAATTGGAGAACAAAATAGAAAAATTTTGGATGCACTACCAAAGTCTTGGCAACCGAAGACTCTTGCTATTGAGGAATCAAAAGATTTGAAAATTCTTCCACTTGAAGAGCTCATCGGATCTCTACTCACACATGAGATGAAGGTCAAGAGATTGAATGATATTGAAGATAAAGAGAAGGGAAGAAAAGGAGTTGTACTCAAAACCTCCAATCATCCCAGTGAACAAGAAAATTCATCAAGTGATGAAGATGAAAATAGTAAAGGTGAGGAGATGGAAATGGCAGTAAGAAAATTCAAGAGATTCTATAAAAATGAATTTCTCAAGAAATGAGAAAAGTCAATCAAGAAAAGTGGATAGTTATCATCATTCAAACCCCAATGTTTTGAATGCAAAAGCACCGAACATCCCATTGCTGATTTTCCCAAAGTTTTGGAAATGGAAAGAGACAACAAACTCAAAAAGAAATCTCTCAAGAACAAAAAGGGACTTGCTGGCACTTGGGATTAGCAAGAGAGTGAAGAGGACAGTGAAGGAAAAGCCAACATATGATTTATGGCAATTGATGATGAGGTACAATCTACTCTTTCAATTTTAACTTATTGTGATGATGATATTGATCCTAGTGAATTACTTGTTGAAATGTATGAAGAACTAAGAAAGGCCTCAAAAAGGAATAAGGAAACGAAAATAAAAATTAATGATTTGTTAAATGAGAATTCAAAATTATGTTGTGAGAATGGAAAACTTCTTGAATCTATTAACTGCCTAAATATTGAAAAGGAAATTTTAAATGTAGCTTTACATAACCTATCTCATGAAAATAAAGATCTTTGTACAAAAATCTTTTCTCTAGAAACAATGCTTACTGATCATGAAAAGTTGAAAAAGAAAGTTGACGATCTTACATTACGCATTGAAAAATTTACAAAAGGAAAAGACAATCTTAACAAGCTACTTGGATCTCAAAGATCTTCTTGCATGAAAAATGGTCTTGTTTACATGTATGAAAATAATGTTCCAAAATATAAAAATTTCTTTGTTAGAGGTACTTCTAGTTCAATGCCTCATACTTATTGTACATATTGTGGAAAACATGGATAAAAAGTCTTGTTATGTTATGTGAAAAGAAAATAAGAAAATGGTGTTAAAACCATTTGGAGAGTCAAAGAAATTGTCACTAACCCCATTGGACTCAAGAAAATGTGGGTACCAAAAATCACTTTCTCAACTTTGGTGTAGGTTTGATTTGCTCCAAGATCAAGCACAGCTAAATGGTTTCTTGGTAGTGGCTGCTCAAGACACATGACGGGAAATGCCTCACTTATTAGTGAACTTCAAGCAACAAGTGAAGGTTTCGTCACTTTTGGTGATAAGAAGAAGGGAAGAATACTTGGAATCGGTAATATTCATAAAGGTTCCTTCGCTCTTATTAAGCAAGTACTACTTATTGATGGATTGAAATATAATTTGCTTGGTATTAGTCAATTATGTGATAATGTTGCAAAATTGAGTTTAAATGTGACACTTGTACTATTCTTGATAGTGTAAGCGGCAAGACTATTTTTGTTGCCAATCGAGTTGGAAATGTGTATGTACTATATCTTGATGAACTTGTTGCACACAATATTAAATGTCTTGCCATTCATGATAATGATGGATATCTATGGCATAGAAGATTAGGCCATGTGAGTATGGCCTTGTTAAACAAACTTTCATCACAAGAATTGATTAGAGGACTACCTAAAATGAATTTTGACAAAACTTGTATTTGTGATGCTTGTCAATATGGAAAACAGTCAAAACATCCTTTAAACCAAAGAAAATGGTTTCTACATCAAAACCTCTTGAACTCGGTCATATGGACTTGTTTGGACCAATGAGAACTACTAGTCTTGGTGGTAAAAGATATGCATATGTGATTGTTGATGATTTTTCAAGATTTACATGGGTGATCTTTCTAGCTCAAAAGGATGAAACTTTTCATGAATTTGTTAAGCTTTTGAAAAAGGTTCAAATTTCTCTTGAGTACAAATTGATTTCTATTAGGAGTGACAATGGAAGAGAATTTTGTAATCAAAATTTTACAAAATTTTGTCATGAATATGGTATTACACATAACTTTTCAGCTGCCAAAACTTTGTCATGAATATGGTATTACACATAACTTTTCAGCTGCCAAAACACAGCAACAAAATGGTGTTGTTGGAAGGAAAAAAATAGAACTTTAAAAGAGATGGCTAGATCAATGTTGTGTGAAAACTCTTTACCAAAATATTTTTGGGTCGTAGCTATAAACACAAATTGTTATGTAATGAATAGAGTTCATTTAAGACCTTTCCTACGAAAAATACCTTTTGAACTTCTAATTAGAAAAACTCCTTCAATTGTTTATTTTAAGGTATTTGGTTGCAAATGCTTTATCTTGAACACTCATGACAACCTAAGAAAATTTGATAGAAAATCTGATGAAGGAATATTTCTTGGTTATTCATCAAATAAAAAAGGCCTATAGAGTTTATAACAAAAGATCATTATGTGCTGAGGAAACCATTCATGTGACTTTTGATGAATCTAACATTTACCTTGAAAGAAAAAATGAAGATGAAGTAGGTACCTCAATGATTGATAATCAAACTCATCATCAAGTACCAACTTTGGAAGAACATGCCAATGAAGAAGAAATAATAGAGCAAGAACAAGATGGCAAAACCAGTAGTGACCAAGAGCTTCCAAAAGATCTAAGATATGCAAGAGGCCATCCTAAGGAGCAAATCATCGGTGATGTATCCCAAGAAGTTAAAACAAGACGGTACTTTATTGACAAATTTGCTCTTTTATCTCATATTGAACCCAAAAACATTGAGGATGCCTTGTGTGATGATTTTTGGATTATTGTTATGCAAGAAGAGCTAAATCAATTTGAAAGAAACAAAGTTTGGACTCTTGTTCCAAGACCTCTTGATCATTCCATAATTGGTACAAAATGGGTGTTTAGAAACAAATTAAATAAACAATGAGAAGTTGTTAGAAATAAAGCTAGACTTGTTGCTCAAGGATTCAATCAAGAAGAAGGAATTTATTATGATGAGACTTTTTCTCCTATAGCTAGACTTGAATCCATAAGAATACTTTTAGCTTGTGCCTATTTTAAAGGTTTTAAACTATTTCAAATAGATGTCAAAAGTGCATTTCTAAATGGTTTTATTGAAGAAGAAGTTTATGTAGAATAGCCACCTGGTTTTACTCATAAAAAGTTTCCCAACCATGTTTACAAATTAACTAAAGCTTTATATGGGTTGAAACAAGCTCCTAGAGCTTGGTATGAAAGATTGAGTGGATTTCTCCTTTCAGAAGGATTTTCAAAAGGAAAAGTTAACACAACATTATTTTTAAAAACTTCTTGCACTAGTGATCTCTTACTTGTGCAAATTTATGTGGATAACATCATTTTTGGTGCTACTAATACATCTCTTTGTGATGAGTTTGCCAAATTAATGTAAAATGAATTTGAAATGAGCATGATGGGAGAACTTAATTTCTTTCTTGGACTACAAATTAAGCAAACTAAGGATGGAGCCTTCATAAATCAAGCAAAGTATACCAAAGAGCTGCTGAAAAGGTTTGGAATGGATCAAGCAAAAGGGATAAGCACTCCAATGAGTTCATCAATCAAACTTGATAAAGATGATAAAGGTAAAAATGTTGATGAAAAGGCATAAAGAGCTATGATTGGAAGTTTACTTTATCTCACATCAAGTAGACCAGATATTATGTTTGATGTGTGCTTTTGTGCTAGATTCCAATCTTATCCTAAAGAGTCTCATTTAATTTCTGTTAAACACGTCTTTCGTTATTTGATTGATACACATGACTATGGCCTTTGGTTTTTAAAATCTTCATCTTTTGATTTTGTTGGATATTCCGATGCTGATTTTGCTGGCTGTAAAGTTCAGCGTAAAAGTACTAGTGGTCATTGTCAATTTCTTAGTACTTGTCTTGTGTCTTGGTACAGTAAAAAATAAGCATGTGTGTCTTTGTTTACTGCTGAAGCTGAATATATTGCAGCTGGTAGTTGTTGTGCTCAAATACTATATATGCAGCATACTCTACTTGATTATGGTCTTAAATTCAATTGTGTGCCTATACTATGTGATAATACTATGGCTATCAATTTAAGCATAAACCCCATTCGACATTCTAGAACTAAGCATATAGAGATTAAACATTATTTTATTCGTGATCATATTGCTAAATGAGATATATGCTTGGACTATGTGAATACAAATGATCAAATTGCTGATATATTTACCAAACCTTTGGCTGAGGAAAGATTTAGTTATCTAAGAACACTTTTAGGAATTTCAAAATTCAATTAATAATGTGTGTACTTAAGTTTGGCAAAAAATAGGGAAATTCAGATGCACAATTTGGATGCATTGAGTGAAATTGGAACATCCAAACTTTCTTCACAAAATTCTGGAAAAAAAGATTCGGACGCATGTTCGGAAGCATGATAGAAAGATTCGGACGCATGTTCCGAACTTTCTAAAACTGAAGAAACAGAGAAGTTCGGACGTAGACCTGAAAATTAGATCGTCTGAATTTTGCGGTTACAACAGTTTTAAAGAAACCAAACAATTGTTACTGTCTTTAGTAGTATAGGCTATCTTCATGGTAGTATAGACTATTTTCATGATTTTTTTTTTGTTGAATTTGCTTGTTTTTATTTTTGAAATCTTCAAGGTACTTCAAGACTTGCATGTGTCATCTTTTCTCAAGGAGTAGTTATACAAACATTCTAAAGGTCATGACTAGTACCTTAAACCTGGATTAAGTAAGCACCCCTTGTATTCCTTGCTTGTATGAAATTCATCGTTTAAGCACATTCCACTTTGCTTTTGTTGTGATGATTATGGAGTTGAATCTTGTGTTATTGGCTTTAGAATTCAACATAACTTTTACTCTAGAACCCGCATTCACTTGCCTTAAGGCGAAATGAGTAAGTAACCTTAGTTTGATCTCGAAATGATGGTAATAGGTCTTCTTTGTCCCGATTGAGCCTTTCTAGCCACCGCTCTTTATTTTAACCGTAGTACCCTTTCTTGAAGCCTTTGTCACAAATTTTTCAATCTATTCTAGATTTTTCCTTCTTTCAAATTTTAAACTCCACTCCTTATATTTAACCCTTCTTTGCGAGAGCTAAATGTATTTTTACCCTTAAGTGAGCAAAGAGTATTGTGGAAATTGGAACAATGGGTGGAATGGAAGATGATAGGAAAAATAGGCTTTAAAAAAAAAGGGAAAAGAGTGGTGAGATGATTTTATATGATTGGGAATTGGATTACACCTCAATCGAAAAAAAAAAAAAAAAAAAGAGAAAAGAAGAAAAAAATTGTTATATATTTGTCTATTATTGAGAAGGCTTCTTACATTTCTTGATGCCTTCAAGATGTATATATGTTTTCATTATTATTATTGTAAATTTTGTCATGATTGAGGTTAAATTTATGAGTTGATAAAGATGGGTGATGATGGAAAGATTGTGGGTTGAAGCTTAATATGTGCAAGTGGTTGAATCCAAAGTGAAGGGATTTGGTAGAGAATGAGAGTTTGTGGTTGAATGTAGGGGAATGGTGATATTCCTTAAGGGCTAATAAGGGTTATTACTTATTCCTTTCTCTTTAGCTCTCATTTCTTTGATCTTGAATTCCTTACTTTCGTTTGGCACCCTAAACTTTCCTTGAGCCTAATATTACAAGCATGAAAGTCCTACCTAATCGAGATTAAATTTTGGTTACCGTATTAGTGGAGAGGTTTTGTAAATGTCGGGCTTATAGGGTATTATGCTTTCTTGATGAGAATTCCTTGGCCAATAACATGAAATTCACTCTTATAATTTTTAAGAATTTGCATTAGCTGGAAACACAACACACACGGATTCTTGCTTGCATTGTAAGACAAGGGGGTGATTGTTTAATCTTTGTGATGGATACTTAGGATGACTTTTAGATTGATTGTGTGGATTGCTCAAGATTTCTCAAGAAGTAATGCTTTCTCTGTTTTGCATTCCTTTGTAATACTTCAAAACACTCGTTATTTCTTATGGATTATTGTTCAAATTTCTTACTTGTTTTGTAGTATTGCTTGAGGACAAGCAATATCTAAGTGTGGGGGAGTTTGATATTCCATATTTGTGCTATATATAATTATCATTTTGAGCTTAATGTTATGTTAAATTTTGGTGTTTTAATCACCATTTATACTCCCTTTATCTCTTATTTGCTTTAGGTGATATTATTGAAGATTTGGAATTAAATGAAGCAAATAAGGGAAATTTACACAATGAAGAAGGATAGAGAAATGCAGAGGAAAAACAGACTGGTAGACATATTTCAAGTCAGATTTTGACCTCTATGAAGATTTCAAATGCAAAGGTGGTGTTCTAGACAATTATAGAGGACATTCGGAAGTTTTCAGAATGATAAAATTTGTGTCAATCGGAGTTCATTTGCCTACCCTATGTATGCTGCAAAGTCACCTATTCTGCATTGGGTTCTATTTTTGACACAGTCTGGTATAATGCTCATAACTTGAGTTCTAGATGCCCAATTGATGTGATTCAAATCTCTGTGGAAATCTACGATCCTGATCTACAACTTTTATGAAGACATAAAGACCTAGATCAGCCGATTTGGTGGTCTGAATTCACCTAGAAGTCAAAACAGTGTCACAGTCGGGCAGCAGAAACTTGCACCAAAACTGGGGGCAAGCGGCGCCGTTTGGTGTGATATAAGCGGCGCCGTTTGTGTCGATCTGAAGCTGTTTTTAAGCTGCATTTATCTCTCTTTTGGGGGAGATTTTCATACCCCTTTAGGGCAGAAACAAGAGAGACGGCTGGGAGGGGAGAAAACTGCAGAAAAACAGCAAGAAATCACACCCAAATCCCTCCCAAATCTTCATCTTTGCAAGAGAAATCAAGAGAGAAGATTGAATCTTTGAAGAAGGAGAACCTCCACCTTGAAGATTCATGGAAAAACCTGCAACTTCCTCAACATCACAGTGACAATTTTCAAGCTTCAAGAAGAGGAGATTTCCACCATGAAAATGAGCAATTCTTCCTCTTTCTTTGTTGCTTTATGTTCTTTAATTTGTACTATGTTGAGGAACTAAACTTTTGAATGCTTGAATGGGTATGAACCCTAGATTTTATTTATGTGAATGAATTATTTCCCTTGGTTGATTGAATTCGAATTTCTTGTGGATTGTTTGTGGGTTTGAATGTTTGAATTGATTGGGTGGATAGTTGATGAAATTTTGTCACTTGGAATTGAGAAAGGAAGGGTGATTGAAATTGATTCAAAAATCTGGAATTTTGTCACTTGGAATTGAGAAATGAAGGGTGATTGATAATTGATTCAAAATCTGGAAATTTTCACTTGGAATTGAGAAAGGAAGGGTGAAATAGACCATACACAAACAATGGGGATGATTTAGGTGACTAGAGATAGAAACCTAAACATTTTCTTGGTAATTAGAGAAATCTAATTGGAAATTCAAAAACCTTAATGCATTCTTGGGTTGAATTGGTTAGAAAGAGATTTCAACTAATTAATCCAAGGGTAGAGGACTTTCATCTAGAGATAGAGAGAGGCCTAAAATAGGAATTTCACCAAACACAAGAAATGAACACCTTCTTGGCAATTAGAGAAATCTAATTAGAAATTCACCAATCCAAATGCATTCTTAGGTTAAATTAGTTAGAAAGAGATTTCAACTAATTAATCTAAGGGTAGAGAACTTTCATCTAGAGATAGAGTGAGTTCTATCATTGGAATTTCACCAAGTATTAGAAGGGGAAACAAATCAACCATGGGACTTTTCTATCACATAGGTAATTCTAGGTGGATTAACCATTCAAGTATTGTTTTCTCAATTGAATTCCCTCTTGCAAGAAAGATTAGTTAAGCTAGTTTAATAAGTTAAGTTGGATTTCTTTTCTTAGTATTTATTCAAACTATTTTCAAAAACAAAAATTTATGGAAGCTAAACAATAGAGTGAAAAGTGAGTAATGGTAATTGACCATCCCCGTGGATACGATAATTGAAGTACTTGCCATTATACTAATTTAAACGATAGGTGCGCTTGCCTAGTGTTTGTGTGCAAATTGTTGAAGATTGGAATAAAATTACGTATAAAGGCATATACAATAAAACACAGCCGTCTTCTACCCTAAGGGTCAACTTTCCTTCACTCACATTTATATTGGCCTTAGCAGTAGCTAGAAAAGGTCTTCCTAAGATCAAAGGAATCTCAACACTCTCATCCATGTCAAGTATCACAAAATCAACAGGAAATATGAATTTATCAACTTTGACAAGCACATCTTCAACAATACCCCTAGGATGTCTAACTGAACCATCTGCAAATTGAATACTCATCTTAGTATGCTTTGGTTCACCTAGGCCTAATTGTTTGAAAACATTAAATGGCAGCAAGTTGACGCTAGCACCCAAGTCAGCCAATGATTTATCAAAAGAAAGACTACCAATATTGCAAGGAATATTAAAACTCCCTGGATCTTTTAGCTTTTGAGGTAGCTTTCCTTTGTTTTGAAGGATGGCAGAGCATTCCTCATTCAATGTTACCGTTGAAAGTTCTCGAAGCCTCTTCTTTTTCGAAAGTACATCCTTGAGGAACTTAGCATATTTCGGCATCTCTGAAAGAATTTCAACAAATGGTAAGTTAATGTGCAATTGTTTGAATAGTTCAAGAAATTTACCAAGTTGCTCATCCTTTCTATCTCTTAGAAGTGCGGCGGGGTATGGAATTCTAGGCTTGTACTCCGGAACCATCTTCTTCAAATGCTCTTCCTTTTTCTCAAGAACTGTTTCTTTAACTTGATTTTCATTTTCCCCCATGCCTTGGGATTTCACCTTACATTCCAAAGCATTTGATTTATTTTCACTTCCCAAAATCACCATATTCACATGTTCTCGCGGATTGGTAACTGTGTTGCTAGGTAAACTGCCCATTTGTCTTTCCGAAACAAGCTTTGCCAATTGACTTATTTGATTTTCCAAATTTTGAATGGAAGCTTGTTGGTTCCTCAGGGATGCTTCTTGATTTTGGAACCGGGTTTCGGTAGTCTCACTGAACTTTGTCATTAATTCTTCAAGGCTAGGCTTCACCAGTTGTTGAAGAGGTGGAGGAGGTTGATGTTGATAAGGAAGAGATATTTGGGGTTGAGAATTTGATGAAACTTGGAAGCCGGGAGGTTGAAACGGTCTTTGTTGCCCTTGGTTGCTCCATGAGAAGTTTGGATGATTCCGCCACCCCGGATTATAGGTATTACTATAAGGATTGTTGGGTTGCCTTCCTCCTCCAAGGAAATCCACATGCTCCGTTGATGATGCATTAGAAGTTTCCATGGTTTGGCACTCATGGTTTGGATGACCACCTCCACAAAAATCACAAGCCATCATCACTTGGGAGGTTTGAGGTGACAAACTCAAGCTCTCAATCTTCTTATTTAAGGCATCGAATTTTGCCTCCAACGTCGTCATCATGTCTACATTGTGTATTCCACTAGGCTTGGCTTTCGGTCTAGGATTCCCCCATTGGTAGTTGTTCATGGCAATGTTTTCAATGAGGTCTTGTAACTCTTCCGGTGTTTTCAAACTAGTGGTACCTCCCGAAGAAGCATCAATGAATTGCTTGGAAGGGAAATTTAATCCACTATGGAATGTTTGCATTTGAAGCCCCAAATCTAGACCATGATGTGGACATTTCCTCAATAGCTCCTTCCATCTCTCCCAAGAATCATATAAACTTTCACTCTCCATTTGTTGGAAAGAGAAGATATCATTTCTTAGCTTTGCAGTCCTTGCCGGAGGGAAATATCTAGCGAGGAACTTCTCGGCAAGATTGTTCCATGTAGTGATGGAACCCGGTGGAAGTGATTTCAACCATGACTTGGCTCGATCCCTCAATGAAAATGGAAATAGCCGAAGGCGGATGGCATCTTCGGAAGCCCCATTAATCTTGAAAGTATCACATATCTCCAAAAAGTTGGCAATATGAGCATTCGGGTCTTCGTCCGGTAAACCATCAAATTGTACCAATTGTTGAACCATTTGGATGATATTCGGTTTGATCTCAAAATTGTTGGCTTCAACTCTTGGTCGGGCAATGCTTGACTCCGCTCCTAACAATGAAGGTCGTGCATAGTCTCCCATTGTCCTTGGCCTTGCATTTCCGTCATGTGCCATATTGTTCTCAATTTGAGGATTCTCACCTTCAACTTCAATTCCGTCAAGTATCACCTTTAGGTTTATACCTCTTGAATCCCAATAAAAAATCTGCTCAACTTCGGAATTAAGTTGATTCAATTCTCCCGAATTACTTGAGGTCATAAACCAAAAGAATTCACACCTTCACCACAAATCAAGTAAAAGTTTAGCTCAAAGAACACTTACTTAAAATAGAACAAAAAACAGAGAAACATAAGCTAAGAACTCCAATTCACTAATGACTTACAAAATTGCAAACAAGACAACAAATATTAACACTAGAAATAGATATTATAATAACAAATAAGTAAAATGACTAAATCAATAGATTTCAAGCTTTCCTAATATTAATCGAATTCCCCGGCAACGGCGCCAAAAACTTGTTGTGTTTTATTGTATATGCCTTTATACGTAATTTTATTCCAATCTTCAACAATTTGCACACAAACACTAGGCAAGCGCACCTATCGTTTAAATTAGTATAATGGCAAGTACTTCAATTATCGTATCCACGGGGATGGTCAATTACCATTACTCACTTTTCACTCTATTGTTTAGCTTCCATAAATTTTTGTTTTTGAAAATAGTTTGAATAAATACTAAGAAAAGAAATCCAACTTAACTTATTAAACTAGCTTAACTAATCTTTCTTGCAAGAGGGAATTCAATTGAGAAAACAATACTTGAATGGTTAATCCACCTAGAATTACCTATGTGATAGAAAAGTCCCATGGTTGATTTGTTTCCCCTTCTAATACTTGGTGAAATTCCAATGATAGAACTCACTCTATCTCTAGATGAAAGTTCTCTACCCTTAGATTAATTAGTTGAAATCTCTTTCTAACTAATTTAACCTAAGAATGCATTTGGATTGGTGAATTTCTAATTAGATTTCTCTAATTGCCAAGAAGGTGTTCATTTCTTGTGTTTGGTGGAATTCCTATTTTAGGCCTCTCTCTATCTCTAGATGAAAGTCCTCTACCCTTGGATTAATTAGTTGAAATCTCTTTCTAACCAATTCAACCCAAGAATGCATTAAGGTTTTTTGAATTTCCAATTAGATTTCTCTAATTACCAAGAAAATGTTTAGGTTTCTATCTCTAGTCACCTAAATCATCCCCATTGTTTGTGTATGGTCTATTTCACCCTTCCTTTCTCAATTCCAAGTGAAAATTTCCAGATTTTTGAATCAATTATCAATCACCCTTCATTTCTCAATTCCAAGTGACAAAATTCCAGATTTTTGAATCAATTTCAATCACCCTTCCTTTCTCAATTCCAAGTGACAAAAATTTCATCAACTATCCACCCAATCAATTCAAACATTCAAACCCACAAACAATCCACAAGAAATTCGAATTCAATCAACCAAGGGAAACAATTCATTCACATAAATAAAATCTAGGGTTCATACCCATTCAAGCATTCAAAAGTTTAGTTCCTCAACATAGTACAAATTAAAGAACATAAAGCAACAAAGAAAGAGGAAGAATTGCTCATTTTCATGGTGGAAATCTCCTCTTCTTGAAGCTTGAAAATCGTCACTGTGATGTTGAGGAAGTTGCAGGTTTTTCCATGAATCTTCAAGGTGGAGGTTCTCCTTCTTCAAAGATTCAATCTTCTCTCTTGATTTCTCTTGCAAAGATGAAGATTTGGGAGGGATTTGGGTGTGATTTCTTGCTGTTTTTCTGCAGTTTTCTCCCCTCCCAGCCGTCTCTCTTGTTTCTGCCCTAAAGGGGTATGAAAATCTCCCCCAAAAGAGAGATAAATGAAGCTTAAAAACAGCTTCAGATTGACACAAACGGCGCCGCTTATATCACACCAAACGGCGCCGCTTGCCCCCAGTTTTGGTGCAAGTTTCTGCTGCCCGACTGTGACACTGTTTTGACTTCTAGGTGAATTCAGACCACCAAATCGGCTGATCTAGGTCTTGATGTCTTCATAAAAGTTGTATATAAGGATCTTAGATTTCCACAGAGATTTGAATCACATCAATTGGGCATCTAGAACTCAAGTTATGAGCATTATACCAGACTGTGTCAAAAATAGAACCCAATGCAGAATAGGTGACTTTGCAGCATACATAGGGTAGGCAAATGAACTCCGATTGACACAAATTTTATCATTCTGAAAACTTCCGAATGTCCTATATAATTGTCTAGAACACCACCTTTGCATTTGAAATCTTCATAGAGGTCAAAATCTGACTTGAAATATGTCTACCAGTCTGTTTTTCCTCTGCATTTCTCTATCCTTCTTCATTGTGTAAATTTCCCTTATTTGCTTCATTTAATTCCAAATCTTCAATAATATCACCTAAAGCAAATAAGAGATAAAGGGAGTATAAATGGTGATTAAAACACCAAAATTTAACATAACATTAAGCTCAAAATGATAATTATATATAGCACAAATATGGAATATCAGTTACTCACATTATATATCATTTGAACTCTCTCTTTTCAAACTCCAATCTACCCATCTGCGTCCAAACACAAATTTCTCTGCAATTTCACCATTTTCACATCAAACTACTTGGATTTTTGAGTTCTTAATTCTAAACACTTCTCAGAATTCACTGCAATTCAAACAAAAACATCATGGTGAGAACTAAGAGAGCAAATGTTGAGAAAGGTAAAGGGAAAGCAAAGGAAGGAGATGGAGGACTAATTCTCAATGAACCTAGAAGAATCAGAGTTCCTCAATCATCATCTGGAGTAGACAAATTTGTCTCCATCAAAGCTGCATCAGAATTTGAAGAATGGAGCAAGAAATCTAGAAAGATAATTCCTGGAAACAAAGTGGACATAGACAAACTCTCCAATATGGGTAACGTTTTGTCTTTATTTAGTGATATTCGTGGGAGCAATTTGCTAGTCATTGATGATAAAGTTTATCCTTCTCTCATATATGAGTTTTATGCAAATCTTAAAGAAGAAAGAATTGAACAAGAGGGGGATAATGTAATTCAATGGTATTCTTCTACAGTGTCTCAAATAGACTTTGAATTTAATGATGCCTTAGTGAACAGAATCTGTGGAGTAAGTGATAGTGGAGCAAGGTATTTTTCTTTGGGACTACACTATTATATTCATGAGCTATTTACCAATGAAAGATTTGAAGAGGCTTTCACAAATGGTAGATAGTTTAGGTCTATTAAAGAAAGGGAAATCAAAGCTTTTGATGCTAGAGGAAGAGTTATGCATCATATGATAACAACCATGATTATTGTTGTGTTGTTTTGCATGCCTCATACTAAATTTTATCACAATCTCTAACAATTTGCACACAAAACACTAGGCAAGTGCACCTATCATTTTGATTAGTATAATGACAAATAATTTAAATGTCGTATCCACGGGGATGATCAATTACCATTACTTACTTTCTACTCTATTCTTTAGTCTATCAAATTTGCTTGTGAAAATGATTGAAGTAACAACTAGGAATAAAAATCTAACTTAAACAGAAAAATCCAATTTATGTAAATTTTAGTTTACAAGAGAAAATTTCAATTGAGAGAATAATACTTGAATGGAAAACCCCCCTAGAATTACCTATGTGAAAGAAAAGTCCCTTGGTTAATGAATTCTCCTTCTTATGTTTGATGAAATTCCTAAATTAGAACTCACTCTATCTCTAGATGAAAGTCCTCTACTTTTGATTAATTGGTTGAAATCTCTTCCTAACCAATTCAATCTAAAAATGCATTTACATTAGTGAATCTCCAATTAGATTTCTCTAATTACTAAGAAGATGTTGAGGTTCCTATCTCTAGTCACCTAAATCATCCCCATTGTTTGTGTATGGTCTATTTCACCCTTCCTTTCTCAATTCCAAGTGAAAAATCCAGATTATTAGTCAATCAACAACTTAATTAATTCAAGCAATCAAACCTCCAAATTAGATTTGTCTAATTACCAAGAAGATGTTGAGGTTTCTATCTCTAGTCACCTAATCATCCCAATTGTTTGTATATGATCTATTTCACCCTTCCTTTCTCAATTCCAAGTGAATAAATCCGGATTATGAATCAATTAATAGCTGAGTCAATTCAAACAATTCACAAGAATTCGGAATTCAATCAACCAAGAAAATCAATTGTTAGCCCTAAGGGCAAATCATGTAGTTTTGATTAATGACAAATATTGATGAGGACTAATATGCTTGTATGTTGTGTGATAGGTTTTATGAACTAAGAAGTATGAAGTCTCATTGCCTTGAAGTTAAAATGCAAGAACAACTCCAATATGTCAAAGTGATTGAAGATTGAAGAGTTTGTTCAAGATGTTAGAAGGCTTTGAAGACATGAAGTGTAGGTTGCATGTGCTTAATAGGTATACTTTGTAAACCCTACACACTTAAGTCTTGGAATCTATGAGTTGCAATTGAGAGCACAAAACTTGATTTAAATGGTTTCAATGGTTTTGAACTTACCTAAATTATCAAGTTTTCATAAATGGTTTTTGCACATAAAAGATCTTTAATGACTTATCTTTAAGGCTAGAATGTTTTCCAATTTGTTTGAATTGATTTGAACATGTTTTTAAAAAGTTTGAAAAATTCGGATGCAAGATTCGGATGTAGTCCAAAAATTCGGTCGTCCGAATTTTGTAGCAAAAGTTTGCTACTATTCTTCCAGAGAAATTCGGAAGAAGATTCGGACGCAGCCAAAAAATTCGGTCGTCCGAATTTTGGCCTTCAGCATGGTCACTGTTCTTCCAGAGAAATTCGGAAGAAGATTCGGACGCAGCAGAAAAAATTCGGTCGTCCGAAAAATTCGGACGCAGAATTCGGTCGTCCGAATTTTCCTGAAACTAGCCGTTGTATAGCCGTTTGAACTGATTTTTGAATTCTATAAAAGCCATAAACTCTAGATTTTTTAGAAGAATTTTGAACTTAAGAAATCCTACAAGCTCTAACTTGTTTTACATCAAAATTACTTGAAAAGCTCTCAAATTGCCTTGTGCTCAAAGATTGAAATTCAAGATTCCAAAGGCAACAAAGTGTGAAGGTGAAACATTGTGTAATCATCTACCAACAAAGTGGTAACATCTTACACACTCTCTTTTCTTATCTCAATTGTGTTTTCTACTAGCTAATTGCAAGGTTATCTTGTGACATAAAACCCTTTTGTGGAAGGGTGAGCCATAGACTAGATTAATCAAGGTTGTAGTGTAAAACCCGTGTGAGGGTGAGCCTTGGATTAGATTAGTCTTGAGGTTGTCTTTAGATATAAAATCCTTGTGGAAGGGTGAACCTTGTTTGTATAATTACTAGAAGAGGTTGTGAGTGTAAAACCATAGTGTGGTTAGCCTCTTATGTAATTGTTGAATTTGAGCATATAGTGGATTGATTGAAATCCTTGAGTGTGGACTCAAGGTAGTGGATGTAGATATTGGAGAGATCGAACCACTATAAATCGTGTGTTCATTTGTTTATAGCTTTACTTGTTTACATACTTATGTTATTATTATTTGTTCTTAGTTGTTGATTGATTGGTTGTGAATTTATTGTTTGATCATCTTGTCTCAACCATTAAATCACATATAAACTTAGAGTTTGTAAATTTGAAGAAGAGCTTTTATTAAGGCAAAGGATTTGCAAAACAGGGAAAAGATTTTTGATAATTAGCCTAAGACCTAATTCACTCCCACCCCTCTTAGGTCTTTCAATTGGTATCAGAGCAAGGTGTTCTTGTTAAGGTCTAACAACCTAGAAGTAAAGATTCTATGGCTAGTTTATCAAATTTGCCTTATATGGAAGGTTCCTCTACAAATAGACCTCCTTTGTTTGATGGTTCTAATTTTACATTTTGGAAATCTAGAATTAGAATTTTTATTTGTTCTATTAACTTTGATTTGTGGAGTATCATTGAGAAAGGTCCCTATGTTCCTAAGAGAATAAAAGCTGATGGAATTACAAGGGAACAAAAGTCTATGGAGGAAATTGATGAGAACGACTCAAGAAAGATAACCTTAAACTACCAAGCAATGAATATCTTGAGTTGTGCATTGGACGAGAATGAATACAATAGAGTGAGTGAATGTGACACCGCTCACGACATGTGGAGACTTCTTCAAGCAACACATGAGGAAAGAGCCAATATGTGTTTTATGTCAATAAATGATGAGGTACAATCCACTCCTTCTACCTCTACTTATTGTGATGATGATGTTGATGATATTGATGATCCTAGTGAATTACTTGTTGAGATGTATGGAGAATTAAAGAAGGCTTCAAAAAGGAATAAGGAAATGAAAACCACAATTAATGATTTATTGAATGAGAATTCAAAATTGTTTTGTGAAAATAAAAAGCTTCTTGATTCTATTGAATGCTTGAATATTGAAAAAGAAGTTTTAAATGTCTCTTTACAAAATATGTCCCTTGAAAATAAGATTCTTTGTGAAAAGATTTTGTCTCTTGAAAGAATGCTTGTTGATCATGAGACTTTGAAAAAGAAGGTTGATGAACTTACATCATGTATAGAAAAATTTACAAAAGGAAGGGACAATCTTGATAAAATTCTTGGAGCTCAAAGATCTCTCCTTGTCAAAAATGGTCTTGGTTACAATTATGTAAACAATGTGCCTAAATATAACAAATTCTTTGTTAGAGCTACTTCTACTTCCATGCATCATACTTGTTGTACTTATTGTGGAAAACATGGACATAAAGTCACCAAATGTTATGTTAAAATAAAAGTAGAGAATGGTGTAAAAACTATTTGGAGAGTTAAGGGAAATATTACTAACCCTCACGGACCCAAGAAAGTATGGGTACCAAAGGAAACTTCCTCTTCTTTATTGCAGGTACTCTCCAATTCAAACTCAAGCACCATTAAATGGCATATTGATGATGTTGGCTTAAAGAATAACAGAAAACACCTCATGCATAATCAAGGTCAAAGCAACCGATGAAGTAACCAATGTTGATAAAGGTTCCTCTCTTCTTTTTAAACAAATGTTGCTTAGTGATAATTTGAAATATAATTTGCTTAACATTAGTCAATTATGTGATAGTGTGAAAAGTTGAATGTGAATGTAATACTTGCACTATACTTGATGGTGTCAATAGTAGAACTATTTTTGTTGCAAATTGTATTAATGTCTTGCCTTGATGAACTTGTTGCTTATAAAGTTAGATGATTTTCCAATCATGATAATGACGGTTATTTATGGCATAGTAAACTTGGTCATGATAAAATGATTAAAATAACTATGATTGAATATCTATGCATTTGCTTGGCCAAAAACATCTTTATGAAACTTTACAAAATGTTCAGACTTGAAGTTTGGATGTAGACCACAAGTTCGGTCGCCCGAACTTATGTGACAATATAACATTTTGTGATTTTGATTAATTACTCGCAAAATGTTGCAATATGTGTTTTATCTTGATAAGCTTAAATGTCTTGTGGCTTATGATAATGATGGATTTTCTTGGCATAAAAGATTAGGTCACGTGAGCATAGATTTGTTGAGCAAACTTTCCTCTTAAGATTTAGTTGGAAGATTACTAAAAATATGTTTTGAGAAAATTATCTTTGAGATACTTGTCAATATGGAAAACAAACAAAAGAATATTTCAAACACATGAAAAATGCATTTAGACCTCAATCATCTTGAACATGTTCATATGGATTGATTTGGACTTATGAGGTACTCTAGTATTAATGACTTGAAGTATGCCTTAGTAGTGGTTGAGGATCTCTAAATATTCACTTTAGCATTATTCTTTGCTCAAAAGAAGATAAAGTGTTTCATATGATTGTAAAATTATTCAAAAAGGTTCAAACCTCCCTTGAAAATTGGAGAAGTGTTTCACAAGTGACAATGGGAGAATTTTACAACAAAGTCTTTACAAAATTTGCTTTGAAAATTGAATTTCATATAATTGTTTCAACTGCAAAAGCTCTACAATAAAATGGTGTTATTGAAAGAAAATTTTGAACTTTGCAGAAATTGGCTAGGTCTATGCTTTGTGAAAATTCTTCTTCAAAAATATTTTTGGGCCAAAGCCTTAAACACCACATGCTAATGATAAATAGAATTCTTTTAAGATCATTTTGAAGAAAAACATCTTCTGATTTCTTTTTTATAGAATGCCTCAAGTTGCATATTTTAAAATGTTTGGTTATAAATGTCTTATCTTAAATTATTGTGACAACTTACTTAAATTTGGTAGAAAAATGGATATTGATATATCTTAGCTATTCTTCTTACGAAAAAGCATATAGAATTTACAATAAAAAGAACCTTACATGATGAGGAAACCATTCATGTTTGTTTTGATGAATCTTACATTTGTTTGGAAAGAAGAGATGAAGATGATGTAGGTACATCTATGAATGAATATCAAACTCATCTTTAAGCACCAACTTTGGAGAATCATACCAATGAGGAAGAAATGATAGAACAAAATCAAGATCACCAACCTAGTGGTGACCAAGAGCTTTCAAAGAACTGATGATATCTACAAAGGCCACCCTAAGGAGCAAATCATTGGTGATATCTCCCAAGGAGTAAAAATAAGGCGGTATTTTATCAATAAATTTATTCTTTTATTTCATATGAGCCTAAAAGTATTGATGATGCCTTGTGTGATGATTTTTGGATTATTGCTATGCAAGAGGAATTAAATAAATTTGAAAGATACAATATTTTGGATATTCCTAAATCTCATGATCATTCTATTATTGGAACTAAATGGTTTTTAGAAATAAACTTATTGAATCCGGAGAAGTTGTTAGAAACAAGGTTAGACTTGTTGCCTAAGGATTCAATCAAGAAGAGGAAATTGATTATGATATGAAACCTTTGTTCCGAATGCTAGACTTGAGTCCATAAGAATGCTTTTGACTTGTACTTGCTTTAAGTTATTTCAAATGAATGTCAAAAGTGCTTTTCTAAATAATTTTATTGAGGAAGTAGTTTATGTGGAACAATCACCCAGTTTTGCTCATGAAAAGTTTTCTAACCATATTTTCAAACTATCCAGAGTCTTATATGATTTAAAACTAGCTCCTACAATTTAGTGTGAAAAATTGAGTATTTTCCTTCTTTCAAAAGGATTTTCAAGAGAAAAACTGAAACTACCCTTTTTATAAAATCCTCATGTAACAATGATCTATAACTTGTCCAAATATATGATACAACTTTTGGTGCTTCCAATACTTCACTTTGTGATGTGTTTTCCAAGTTGATGTAAAGTAAATTAGAAATGAGCATGATAGGAAAACTCAATTTCTTTCTTGGCCTACAAATCAAGCAAACCAAGAATGGCACTTTCATGAATCATGTTAAGGTATAAGCACTTCCATAAGTTTATCAACTATGCATGACAAGAATAAAATGGTTTCATAGGAGTAGTCAACTCTATTTGACTGCAAGTAGAGCCAATATTATGTTTGCAATGTGTTTGTGTGCTAGATTTCATCTTGTCATAAAGAGTTTCATTTGATTGCTATTAAACACATTCACTATTACCTTATTGATACTCTAAGTGATTATGATCTATGTTTAAAATATGTGGCTATGTTATGTGATAATACTAATGCAACAAATTTGACAATCATATTATTCAACAAACTAGGACAAATCATATAGAGATCAAACTTCATCTCATTAGAGATCATTCTACTAAGGGTAATATTTGTTTAAAGCATATTTGCACTAATGAACAAATTAATGATATTCTTACTATGCCATTAGCCGAAGAAAGGTTTAACCAATCTTAGAAGAAGCTTAGAAAAAAAAACTCAATGACTAATGAGTGTATTCAAGTGTTGTAGCTTCAGGTGAGGACAAAGATGCCTAGCATGGGAAAAGGAAAGGGAAAAGCCAAAGAAAGAGAAGGAGGATCAGTGATCAATGAACCAAGGAAGGTTCATATTTTGCAAAGCATGTCATGGCTGAATAGATTTGTCACAGTGGAGGCTGCTACTAAACTTGATGACTGGACAAAAAGGAATCATAAGATATATCCAAGTCACAAGGTGGATGTCATCAAACTATTCAAAATGGGTAATATACTCTCATTTTTAAATGATGTGAGCTGGACTGGTTTGCCTGTGTTTGATGAATGCTATTACCTTCCTTAGTTTATGAAGTTTATGCAAATATTAAGGAAGACAAAGTTGAGCAAATTGGTAATTAAGCTATTCAGTAGTATTCTTCAAGAATATCACAAGTTAATTTTTGAGATTGATAATGCACTGCTCAATAGAATTTGTGATGTTGAGGATGTTGGCTTTAGGCATTATTCTTCCGGGGAACATTGTTTTTTAAGAAAGTTATACTCACATGAAAGGATTGAGAATGCCTGTACAAATGGTAGACAATTTAGGTTCATTAGGAAGGGTTATGAATCACATGATTACCACCATGATCATCCCTAATTTTGGACATAAATCATCCGTTGGAAATATGCATATGGTAATTATGCTTGCCTTACTTGAGCATAAACTTTGGATTCATGGCATTGAAGCATATGATTAGCGCAAGAAAAACAGCCAACAAAGCCTTACCTTATGGGAGATTATTAACAAGGATCTTCAAATACTTCCAAGTCAAACTTCCCATAAGAGGACAAACTTTCAAGAGTGGAGAAATCTACACAAATGATTCTATTAATAGTATGCAGTTAGTTCTTGATGAGAATGGAATATGGAGAACAAAAGTAGAAACTCTTTTAAGAAGAGAAGAGGTTGAAGAAACTGAAGAGGTTGAGAAAGAAGAAGATGAAGAAGAAATATTGGCAAGGGAAATGAAGACAAAGAGGAGGCATGACTCATTTAGTGAGGGGGAGCAACCCCACAAAAGAAGACTATTTGAAGAGGTACTCTCTATTGAAGGAAAAGAAGTTGAAGATGAAAATCTCACTAGAGGTGATACCATAGTTGCCAAGGTGTTTCAAGAAATATTGGACAACCATATAGAGGAAATGAAGAAGATGGACAAATTCTTCAAGTCTTTTTGCTCTGATAATTCTTGGCAAATTTGATGGTTTAGAAGCTAGAGTCAAGAATATGGAAGAAGACTTGAGAAAGATTTCTCAAGTGGTTTTAAATGGTGCAAGTTCCTATAAAGCCCAAGAGAACAAGCAAGAAGAAGGAGGTGAAGGAAGTTTAACAAAGTCAAAGCACAAATCCATCACCAATATCCTTCAGCCAAGAGAGGAAAATATGGTTCAAAGAAAGAAGATCCAAAGACCCTCTCAAATTGGTAGCTTTCCAAAGCAGAACTACACGAGCAAGGAGTCAACAAATGAAGGACCCCATCATATAGAGCTCAAAGGGAGACATGGCCATCATAACAAACAAATTTGGAAGTGAAGACCATGAAACGCATCCAAGACTAAGCCTTTCTATCCCTAAACTCTATTTTGATGCTTATTTTAGTTTATTCCTTGATGCACACGTTATGCTTTAACATTGAAATTTACTTGTGCCTTTTTAGTCATTATAATGTTTTGAAGCTCAATATGTGAAATCTTTGTGATAAGAGCTTCTTTTGTTTCACTTTTTCTGTCCAAGTATTCTTACCCCAAGTTTAATCATTGCTAAAAAGGGGGAGAAGAAGTTGATAATATATTGCTTATTGTATTATTATTGAAGATACTATGTAATGCTTATTGCTATTAGGATAATAATTATTTGACTAGAGAATTGTTGAATATTTCCAATATACAGTTTATGAGAATTGGCTAATATATTACTAAATTTCCAAATGAGGTTTAGTCCATATACTGCTTATATGTGATACATGCTGTCTCACTTTCATTAACCCCATCTTTGATTGATGACAAAAGGGGGAGAAGAAATGTGATGACAAAATGTGTAAAAATGAGAAATAGCAGTGGAATTCCTCAAGCATGAATAGCAAATGTGTGAATTTTTGAAAAATCCATGCATATGTAAAAGGGGGAGAAAGAATATTGACTGCAAGATGTGCTATGTGCTATGTGCTTGTTGTAAATGTGCTATGCATGTGTGCTATAAGTTGAAATGTGCTATGAATGTGTACTGTGAAACTAATTGGTTGCATTTGAAATTTAAAATGATTGTTTTCTGAGATTTTGAAAATGGTTAAGTTGGGATTGTGAAGTTTTTATAATGGTTCTTGACTTGACCTATGACTTTACATTACATCATGAAAACAATTAAATACATGAGCTTTGTGGTTTTGCAAAGATAAACTGAGTGCTATTGTAGCTATACATATTTGAGTACTTCTATAGTTCTTTTGAAAATGCAAAATCACCTTTTCAACTTGTTTCCAAAAATTTGGACTTGAAATTCGGATGCAGACTAAAAATTCGGACACATCAAGATCTTCTTGTCAAAAATGTCTTTTCTGTTGTTCAAATTGTTTGAAAACTGTTTTAATCCTTTCTATCATATTTGAACAATCTTAGAAAAGCTTATTTTCAAAAATAGAAGTTGTTATCTCACATATTTTATAGTTTGGAATTGAAATCTTAAAATTCAGATGCATGATTCAAAATTCGGATGCATGTTTCAAAAATTCGGATACATCCATATTTTGTTGCCAAAATGTGCTCTTTTGTTGTTCAAATTGATTCAAATATGTTTTAATCTCTTCCATTATGTTTGGACAACCTTAGGAACACTTTATTTCACTTTAAACATTCATTATATTGAATTTATTGCAGTTTAGACTTAAGATTTAAAAAATTCGGATGCAAGATTTAAAAATTCGGATGCATGTTCTGAAATTCGGATGCATGCATATTTTGTTACCAAAAAGTGCTCTATTGTTGTTCAAATTGATTCAAACTTGTTTTAATCTCTTCCACTATGTTTGAACAACCTTAGGAAAGCTTATTTTCAAAAATTGAAACTTTCATTTCACTTATTTTTCAATTCGGATTTGATATGTCAAAATTCTGATGCATAGCATCTCAAGTCCAAACTAGTTGAAAAATGAGCACAATCTAAGGGGGAGCAATATTAATCTTTTCTTGCCTTTAATACCTCTCTTAGAAGTTGTCTTAATGATTAAATGCTATATCTTCTATCCTAGTTGTTGGAAGGAAGGAGGCAAATGGAGGTTGGTTGGGTCATAGGCTCATATTGAGCCTTTTATATGTCAATGTGCTAAATTGGTTATATTCTATCATTGACATTAATACTTCTTTGTACTACATTGTTTAAATCCATCACATTTTGCATCAAAGTTTGTCATCATCAAAAAGGGGGAGATTGTTAGCCCTAAGGGCAAATCATGTAGTTTTGATTAATGACAAATATTGATGAGGACTAATATGCTTGTATGCTGTGTGATAGGTTTTATGAACTAAGAAGTATGAAGTCTCATTGCCTTGAAGTTAAAATGCAAGAACAACTCCAATATGTCAAAGTAATTGAAGATTGAAGAGTTTGTTCAAGATGTTAGAAGGCTTTGAAGACATGAAGTGTAGGTTGCATGTGCTTAATAGGTATACTTTGTAAACCCTACACTCTTAAGTCTTGGAATCTATGAGTTGCAATTGAGAGCACAAAACTTGATTTAAATGGTTTCAATGGTTTTGAACTTACCTAAATTATCAAGTTTTCATAAATGGTTTTTGCACATAAAAGATCTTTAATGACTTATCTTTAAGGCTAGAATGTTTTCCAACTTGTTTGAATTGATTTGAACATGTTTTGACAAAGTTTGAAAAATTCGGATGCAAGATTCGGACGTAGTCCAAAAATTCGGTCGTCCAAATTTTGTAGCAAAAGTTTGCTACAATTCTTCCAGAGAAATTCGGAAGAAGATTCGGACGCAGCCAAAAAATTCGGTCGTCCGAATTTTGGCCTTCAGCATGGTCACTGTTCTTCCAGAGAAATTCGGAAGAAGATTCGGACGCAGCAGAAAAAATTCGGTCGTCCGAAAAATTCGAACGCAGAATTCGGTCGTCCGAATTTTCCTGAAACTAGTCGTTGTATAGCCGTTTGAACTGATTTTTGAATTCTATAAAAGCCATTAACTCTAGATTTTTTAGAAGAATTTTGAACTTAAGAAATCCTACAAGCTCTAACTTATTTTACATCAAAATTACTTGAAAAGCTCTCAAATTGCCTTGTGCTCAAAGATTGAAATTCAAGATTCCAAAGGCAACAAAGTGTGAAGGTGAAACATTGTGTAATCATCTACCAACAAAGTGGTAACATCTTACACACTCTCTTTTCTTATCTCAATTGTGTTTTCTACTAGCTAATTGCAAGGTTATCTTGTGACATAAAACCCTTTTGTGGAAGGGTGAGCCATAGACTAGATTAATCAAGGTTGTAGTGTAAAACCCGTGTGAGGGTGAGCCTTGGATTAGATTAGTCTTGAGGTTGTCTTTAGATATAAAATCCTTGTGGAAGGGTGAACCTTGTTTGTATAATTACTAGAAGAGGTTGTGAGTGTAAAACCATAGTGTGGTTAGCCTCTTATGTAATTGTTGAATTTGAGCATATAGTGGATTGATTGAAATCCTTGAGTGTGGACTCAAGGTAGTGGATGTAGATATTAGAGAGATCGAACCACTATAAATCGTGTGTTCATTTGTTTATAACTTTACTTGTTTACATACTTATGTTATTATTATTTGTTCTTAGTTGTTGATTGATTGGTTGTGAATTTATTGTTTGATCATCTTGTCTCAACCATTAAATCACATATAAACTTAGAGTTTGTAAATTTGAAGAAGAGCTTTTATTAAGGCAAAGGATTTGCAAAACAGGAAAAGATTTTGATAATTAGCCTAAGACCTAATTCACCCCCCCTCTTAGGTCTTTCACCAATCATTCACATAGATAATAACTAGGGTTCATAACCATCCAAGTATTCAATAATTTAGCTCATCAACATATTACAATTCAAAGAACATAAAGCAATAAAGAAAGAGTAAGAATTGCTCATTTTCATGGCTCAAATCTTCTCTTCTTCAAGGCTTGGAGTTCTCCAACCTTGTTGTGAAAAGTTGTGTTCTTGAGCTTGAATCTTCAAGATTGATGTTCTCCTTCTTCAAAGATTTGATCTTCTCTCTTGATTTCTCTTGCAAAGATTGGCAATTTTGGGAGAGGTTTTGGGATGTTTTCTCTCTATTTTTCTCCTCTCTGGAACCTATGCCCTAAAAGGGTATATATATACCTCCGAAAAAGAAACCAACAATTGCAGAAAATTTTGTTTTTGCCAAAACGGTACCATTTGGATTATTGTTGAATTCAGAGCATTAAATTGGACTATCTAGATTTGCATGTCTTCATAAAAGTTGTAGCTAATACTGTTATGTTTCTACAGAGCTTTGAATCACCTCTATTGGACATCTAGAACTCCAGATATGGTAATTACACCACAATGTGGCTATGCATACTTGTGTACTTCTATAGTTCATTTGAAAATGTAAAATCACCTTTCCAAACTTACTACAAAAATTTCAGACTTGAAGTTCGGATGCAGACCAAAAGTTTAGATACATCCAAACTTTCTTGCCAAAAAGGCCTTTCTATTGTTTAAATTGTTTGAAAACTGTCTCAATCTTTCCTATCAAATTTGAACAACCTTAGGAAAACTTATTTTCAAAAATTGCAACTTTCATCTCATATATTTTAAAGTTCGGACTTGGAATTTCAAAATTTGGATGAATGCTTCAGAAAATCAGATGCATCCGTATTTTGTTACCAAAAAGTGCTTTTTTGTTGTTCAAATTGATTCAAAAATGTTTTAATCTCTTCTAATATGTTTGAACAACCTTAGGAAAGCTCATTTTCAAAAATTACAGCTTTCATTTTACGTATTTTATAGTTCGGACTTAATATGTTAAAATTTGGATGCACAGTATCTCAAGTCCAAACTTGTTGAAAAATGAGCACAATCTAAGAGGGAGCATTGTTAATCTTTTTTTACCTTTAATACCTCTCTTAGAAGTTTTCTTAATGCTTAAATGCTATATCTTCTATCTTAGTTGTTGGAAGGAATGAGGTAAATGGAGGTTGGTTGTGTCATAGGCTCATATTGAGGCATTTGAATGTCAAAGTGCTAAATTGGTTATTATTTATCATTGACATCAATGCTTCTTTATACTACATTATTTAAATCCATCACATTTTGCATCAAAGTTTGTCATCATCAAAAAGGGGGAGATTGTTAGCCCTAAGGGCAAATCATGTAGGTTTGGTTAGTTTTGATTAATGACAAATATTGATATGGACTAATTCATATGTTACTTGTGTGATAGGATTGTTGGATTAAGAAGCAAAGAGTTATCATTGCCTTGGAGCTAAAAGTACTAAGGACAACTCTAATATGCTCAAAGATCAAGAATATAGAGCATGTCCTATGGATAGAAGGCTTTGAAGACTCTAGTGTAGGTTTACACTTGTTTAATAGGTATATTCTTGTAAACCCTACACTTGTTGTTGTGTGGAATCTATTGAATGCATAAGAGAGTACAAAACTTGTTTTTGAATCATAAATGGCTTTGAGTAAAATCTTAATGATCAAGTGCTTTGGTAACGGTTTTTGAGTTCAAAATATTTTATATGATTTATCTTTTGATATAAAATTATTTCAAACTTATTGAGATTGATTTTCAAATGTTTTGACAAAGTTTGATAAGTACGACCAAACTGTGACATGGTTACTGTTTTTCCAGAGAAATTCAGATGCAAGTTCGAACGCAGAAGACAAAGTTCGGACTTCCGAACTTTCCCAGACAACATGTCACAGTAATGTTCGGATGAAAGTTGGGACGTAGAGGAGCTGTTGAAACTAATTTTCAAAATTTATAAAAATCATAAACTCTAGATTTTTGATAACTTTTGAACACTTGAGAAATCTTAACATTCTAAAATCATTTGAAATCCTTAGAGCTCTCTTTTGTCTTGTGCTTTCAATTGATCATTCAAGATTTCAAAAACAACAAGGTGAAATGGTGCTAAATTGTGTAATCATCTACCAAGCAGTGGTAACACCTTATCCATTCTCTATTTTAATCCTGTTTTCTACTTGCTCATTACAAGGTTTTCTTGTAAACATAAAATCCTTTAGGTAAGGGTGATCCTTGAAGTATTGGTTCAAGGTTGTTTTTAGATATAAAATCCTTTGGTAGGGTGAACCTTGAAGTATTGGTTCAAGGTTGTTTTTAGATATAAAATTCTTTGGTATGGTGAACCTTGTGTGTGGAATTACTAATGAGGTTATTAGTGTAAAACCATTGTATGGTGAGCCTCTTGTGTAATTATTTGAACTTTAACATATAGTAGATTGGTTGAAATCCTTGACTGTAGACTCAAAGTAGTGGATGTAGATCTTGAAGAGATGGAAGCACTATAAATTGCTTGTGTTCTTTGCTCTTCATTGTGTATTGCTTTGTTATTGTGTTCATCACATTTATATTGAAGCAATCAAATATAATCTTTCCAAATCAATTTTATAAAACAGAAAAAAGGTTTTGAAAATTATCCAAAGACCTAATTTACCCCCTCTTAGGCCTTTCAATATATAATGATGTTAAGATTCATCTGGATATAGTGGATCATGAAGACACTATTTAAAAAATACAAAGCACCAAAGCCACTTCATTACTAGTAAATTTTGAAAGAAATATACAACCACTAGAAGGTGGTTGTTATATAAATACCAGTTATGATTTGTTATAAATGCGACTATAAGATTTTATATTTATCACTATGAAAAAATTTATCACATTTAAAATTTCTCATCAATCAAAGTTAAAAGTAGAAATATACTAGTGGTATAATATAGAAAATATTTCCTCTTTCTTATACCTTGAACATGCTCCTGTAGAAGCAATATCGAGAAGAATTTTTTCAAAAGTATTTTGAAATTTATATCTTTTGAAACTAAATCAGACATTGATAAAATATTTTGATGTCCGGCCAAGTGATTTTATGTCATTCTCTGAAGTAAATGTCATTAGAACTTATAATATATTTATGAAAATAATTTTGGTCGCCACTAGTAGAAATGCTATTTGTTCTTATGTTGTAGGGATGACCCATTAAATTCTCAATGTATAAATACTCATCAGAAGTGAAAAAATAATAAAAAAGGAAAAAATGAGAAGTAATAATTTCAACATGTTATAGATGAGATATAAGAGGATTTTTGTCACGTACCTGTAGTACATCAAACATGTTATGAATCTCTATTAATTATGAATTTAAAAGGAAAGAAAAATATTACTTTACTTCCCTAAATTATACTACTAATAGTAATGATGCTTGTATTAATGATATTGATATGGCACATGTGTATATAGCCAAATCTTTTGAATATATAGAGAGAGTTTCTTTTGCATTGCGAATGTTGATAAAATTTTTCTGAACTATTAAATTGTTTCTTTTCTATTTTATCTCCTATAATTTTGTGATTATTATTATTGAAAAGTTTTATTACTATATATTTATATTCTATTACTTCTATATTATTTAGTTTTTTCTAGTTCGAGAATGGTGAAGATAAAATTTATCTAAACAATATTAGTAGTTCATTTGGACAAATTAGAAATATATATCCAAGGTATTAATGGTAGTACAAAGTTTTTGAAGAAAACTAGTTAATCAAGAACTCTAGAAGAGTTAATTGATTAAAATCTCCAAATGAATTAGTTGATCTTTACCATAATGGTTAATTTTTATAATGTTTCATTCTCTATATAGTCTCGTGAAAACTTTTAAGTCTTGATGATATTCTTCTTATATCGAGGTATTAGATGAATAGACTTTTGAGATCTATGCATTACTATTATAACGTATAATAAATATCAATTTTAAATACTATCATTACTCTCTTCTAGTTTATATTGCATAAATTTATGAAATTGAGATATAATATTAAGCAAACTTGAAGTTTACTAATTTAAATAATTTATTAGTTGGCACGACCGGTTGGAATTAAAAGATGAAGAATGATTAAAGAATTTATAAAAATATTATGGAACTAGAAGTTTCTTAATATGACAAATTTCTATGTGCCATTTGTTTTGCATTATCTGAATGTTACTAGTATTACTTGGGGTTTAATATGTTATTTTCAATGAATATGAAGAAATTATTAGTAGATGCATCAATAAAATAGTCGTACGTATATCTTTGACTTTTGCAACCAGTAGTTTTCAATTTATTGATAATAAGCTCACATTTTACATTCTCTCAGCAATAAAATTTGTCCTAATAATATTTTTTGTATTAAGATAAATGTTAAACATTCTACAGAATGTTCATGACTATGATATATTAGCACTTATTTTCTATTTTACAAACGCATTATAAATTTTTCTCATAGTAGCTCGTTTGTGGTCAGAAACTAAATATTTTTCATCTAAGATTTAGAAATGTGCTATGTATACTGCTACACCATAAGGTAATCAGATGGGTCTTCAAACAGATTATCTAATATGTTGGGATTGAATCTCAATGGGGAGATTCATATTTGTTAATTTTAAATATGTTGTCACAACATAAAGAGGAAAAATATGAGACCAGATAAATATATTAGTTTATGTCTCATATTGATCTTCTATTTTGATCCTCATAAAATATATTTTGAACTAGAAGTTCAAAGGATAATTTATGTAGCCGGGTATATTAACTGACCAATATTGGGCAAAGAATGCTCCTATTATATTTAATGTCCCTGAAGGACAGTCTACCACTGCCAATAAATTTCAGACACAATTAGAACATGGTAGATAAATTTGAAGTGTGGTTGATCTCTTAATTTTAAAAATAAAATTCTCAAAAAAGAAAAGGAATTAATGATCAAGACATTTTTCTTGAATATTTTTTGGAAAGGCAAGTAAGCTTCTAGCTCATATTGGCCATGGGTTGAGAACAGGAATTGAACTCTTTGCGATCTAATCTCCCGTTGTTCCTCAGTAGCTCAGTGGTAGAGCGGTAGACTGTTAACCGATTGGTCGTAGGTTCGAATCCTACTTGGGGAGATTTGATTCATTCTGAATTCTTTAATTCAGAATAAAGAGGCTTGCTTTGATTGTGATCAAAGTTTCGAAAATTTAAAATTTTGTTTTGATTGAACATCTTGAAAATGCTTCATATGGACATAGCACGTCAAAGGTTATTGGGTTATTATAAGTGATGAAGATCATTTATATTTATCAAAAGATATGGAAGAACTCTTTGGTCCTGAAGTATATAATTTCATAATTTAGTGCATGAATACACTTGTCTACGTGCAAGTAGATATCTATTCTAGTTCTTGTTTACCCAATGAATTTTCAGATGGTGTTAAGCTTGCTCTTCGATATCTCCTTGAGATAGTTTATTTTGAATATTGAGATAATCCAACTCCTGTTGAGATGGATATACAAGGTATGAGTTACCTATATGATCCATACAAATCATGTCATTTATAAACATGTGTTGATTATAACAACAAAGTCTTTAACTTATGTTGAAGAAATAGAGATTCATGATATTGATTGAGAATATGTGTGATCATGCTAATGTTTTATTATATTCGAGATAAACATATATCCTCTAAGAAAGAATTCTAACTTTATGGTTAAATAATAATAAAGTTTGGAATATATCAAAGGAGATACGATAAAGTATATTTTCATGAGATTTTTTTTACTCATGAACTCTAGAAGAGATCTGATATTGATGTGAAGCAAATTCAATCATTTGATGATTTGACAAATTTATTTACTAATACCTTACCGATAGCAACTTTTGAATGGAAAGTATCGGTTAAAAAATCTCCAAAGATTATCTAATGAGAGAGAGTAATAATGAAATAAAGAATAGTGTATTCCTGTTCCTTCACTAGATTTTTTTTCACTGAATTTTTATTTAGTAAGATTTAATGGACATCTAAGGGGGAGTGTTATGAATATATCAATTATATGGATTTACATTATAACTCTATAAATAGGAGCTTGTAAAACTGATAGACCCTCCAAACTGGCCTTCCCGCCCAGGTATTTTTATCACGGGGGTACCGACCTCCTGGACTGTAACTATTTTGATAACACTGTTGATTTTAATGCATAATTGCTTATTTACTTGAAAAAACATTTGAAACTCGGAGCCATGACCAGATGATTAACGTAAATCAACCAATTTTCCAAACCTTGATATGCTACCAGCCTTTGATGTCAAAGGTTTATTTTTCTCTTAATTATTTGCATTCTATACAAAGGTTTTTGCTTTGCTGTCAGGGAATTATTTGAACAGTTCTGTCCAACCAGTCCGAAATCAGTAACTGATTTTCTTCTAAACCTCCATGATTCTTATGCAAAAAAGAAAAAAAGAAATAGAAAAAAGATAGACTCGAAATTTTTTATTTATATATATTTTTTTGAATGGATTTTTCAATTGGAAGAATTTGTAAATGCACCTGAACCTTACCTAAATGGTTTCAATACCCCGTGGCAGTCAGTACGTTTATAGCAAAACCTTTTTAATTGATAACCCATTGTCAATACACAGGCATGATCTCCATTCTTCACATATCGCATCCTATTAGGTATGTGCTCTAAACTCGTAAAAACAGTCTTTACTTGAAGTTTTAGATTTGAACCATATCCCCACCTTGATATATTAAAAAAGTATGCCCTAAAAACTCATTCTAACTTCCTGCAATTTAACCTTAAAAAAAAGTATAAAGGATTACTTTAACTGCTAAACCCGTTAAAAAGAGCATCATGCATGACGAAGGAAGAAATGACATTTTCATTGTTTTCATCCAATTGCATTGATAGAAGCGGGACCTTAATCAATACAGAAACCCCAATCTGATCTTGAGACAATGAATGACGCATGCACGTGATTTCTGAAATGCAAATCTCTAAGAACAAAAACTTCATTCTTTCAGCCTGTGAATAGAGCTCATCAATCTCATTGCTCCTTCAACTCATCAGTCGTCTCTTGAGATCATTTCACGTGTATATATATATATATATGGTCCCCAATGGCTTCTTTGAAGAATCTGTTCCTTCTTGTTGCTATTCCCTTTGCTCTTGCTCTTCTTGTTTCCTCTCAAGTTGCACCTTCAAGTGAACAGCCAATTTCCTAATATCCCCTTTCTCCATTGTTTTGTTCTACATACATATATGCTTATATATATATAGTACATATACATACAGCGCATTATGCATGCAACGGTGTTAATTTGGATCCTCCATATCTTGGGAATGAATGAAAGGAAATCACACATTTCTGCCATATATAATAGATATGAAAATTTTTTAGAGGATTAATTTAAACTGTGAAAATATTAATTTAAATAATCGAGAATTATTTGAAGACTAGGTATATAAAAAAATCTTTGATGACAACAAAAATAAATAGAATGTTTTTACGACTAATTAATTAAAATATTGAAACAATAAAAAAATTATATGAAAATTAAAAAGTTTTAAGACTAACATGAATAATCAAAATAGTTGAAGCACTAAAGCAATTGTTTTCTTATATTTTTTAGAAATATTATCTCTAAACCATTGGATAAAAAAAAGTTAAAAATAGTTGCTCGGCCTGTATGAGTAATATCTACTAAAAGAAAAAAGGAAAAGAAAAAGGAAAAGCATTCAGCATTCTCGACAGAGATGAAGGAAGCTCACCATCAAGCTCATTATAGCTTAAAGCCAAGTGGGTCAGCTCCTTCAAGTGGAACTGAACTCGATAACTTGTTTCCAGTCAAATTCAAATGAAACTTCACCAAACTACCCAAACCACCTATAAAACTTGCCCCCAAAGACATATCAAAACTGACCATTTGCAGTTGGGCTTCCCAAAGAGCCACGCCTGACATGAAACAAATGGGCCTCTTTCTGGTTCGAAATGTAGGCCTATAGAAACTCTCACACTGTAGCCCACATATTTTGAAAACATCTTCTTGGTTTTCTTAGTGGGCTATTTGTCTACACTGTCCAACGTTGATGGATTTGAACTCATTCCGGACATGCCAACATTATTTGGTCCATTCGGGTGTGCCATTCAGTTTTTACTTCAATATATGGTCAAATAATTGCAAATCAATTTTTTTAACCAAAAAAAATATCAAATCAAATTTCAAAGTATTACGGAATGAGTAATTTTGTTTCAAATAGTTTGATTTCCAATTTTTGGTTATTTATTTGAAAATAAATGATATTTAAAATCAAATTTCTCTATCTTGAAAAATTTAAACTATATTTAGACAGGATTTAGTTTTAAAATCAAACTTGAAATTTTAAGTGTGAGATTCACATCTCTTTTTACAAATAATTTAACTTTTATGAAACTCAAGACAAAAATTTCAAAACCAAAATATATCTAATCACACCCTTAAATCGATGTATACTCCTTTTTGTACACTCTATGTTCGAATTCGAAACCTTACTTATGAGGCATCAATCTCATTCTACTTGGGCCAACGCTTGCCGCTTGTTGGGCCTATATCCGGAAAATGAAAAGGAAACAGGGGAGACACTAAGGAAGGACCGGTGAGGGCGAATGACGGAAATACCCACGTTATGCAGTCTATAGATTAGGGTTTCTGCTCATACCCTCGACTTCTTCGAGAGCACAGAAACAGCCGTCTCTTCTACTGCAGCAGTAGCAGCAGCACCGTCGCAACCATGGGTTAGCTAATCAAATCTCAACACTTTATCCTTCTATTTCCTACTCTGTGTTAGGTTCGTTGCTCGAATTGATGGCGAATTTCTGGAAACAGGTATTTCTCGAGATTCCATGCACAAGAGGCGTGCCACTGGTGGGAAGAAGAAGGCCTGGAGGAAGAAGAGAAAGTAAGCTTCTCTTTCTATTTGTAAAGAGAAAGTTGAAATATAATTATGTCAAGCTGTATAGGTTTCCTGTTTTTGATTAAGTAGAACATGAAAAGTTTATTTTTATACTGTGAAATGTGTGTTCTGCGTGTAATACTCTGATTAAGTCAGGTTCGAATGGGTGTCTTTAGTTTCCGAATTTCGAGTGAATTTTCTACGATGGTCGATTTATTGATTCGGGGATTACCTGAAATGTTGTTGAATTCTCTGCTTGCTTTTGTGTTTTCAATCCAAGCTGTTGGCTTTATTGTTGTCCAAACTATTTACAGCGGAGTTTGGTCTCAATGTGCTAAGCTTATTGTGTTACCATTTCCTATCTGTTGGATGACATTTGGTTAGTTTATCAGGTCAAATTTTATTTTCATTGTTAATTATGGCCGGTAGACTGATTAGCTTAGGGAAACACTAGTTTGAATCTGTTTTGAAACTAATCTTATATCCAAAAGGACCATTGTGAATTGCAGTTGTTGATTTTTTCTCATTGTGTTGTGTGCAAAGTTCATGCCAAATTTTGTGTGTTCTTTATTTCATCATTTGCTTTACTGGGTTTTGTACAAGCAATATTTTCAATGATGTGCTCTTCAATTTGTATGCTTTACTGTTCCGAATTGTTTTCTCCATTTATGGAAATTGTTTTTGCATGGGAGCATGTATAAAGAAATTCCTTTTGAAAGATTGGGACAGTGGTTTTGCAGTTGAGGAATTTTAACCCATTTATTTTGGGGAATGCAGGTATGAGCTCGGTCGTCAGCCTGCTAATACCAAACTCTCTAGCAACAAGACTGTTAGGAGAATCCGTGTTAGAGGAGGCAATGTTAAGTGGAGGGCCCTGCGATTGGATACTGGAAACTACTCTTGGGGAAGTGAAGCTGTCACCCGCAAGACTCGTATCCTTGATGTGGTCTACAATGCCTCAAATAATGAGCTTGTGAGAACTCAAACACTGGTGAAAAGTGCCATAGTTCAGGTGGATGCTACCCCATTCAAGCAATGGTACCTTCAGCACTATGGTGTTGATATTGGTAGGAAGAAGAAGGCAGCAGTTACTAAGAAGGAAGGAGAGGTATCACCTTTTCATCCCTATCCTTTCCTTGATTTAATTAACTTGTGTTTCCTTCTTTTTCACTGGTATTTTAAATTCTGTTTTTGAGGAAAAAGTATTCTAAATTCTTGTCCCTTGGACAGCTGTACATAGTACTATATTTCCTTTTGCTATTTGGTTCTGCTCATCCTTAGAAAATGCAGTCTGTCAATCATTCTGTTCACTGCAGAATGGTTTCATTACTTTTGCTTAATTATGTGTGTTTATCTAGACCCTAAGTCTTTTTAGAGGAAATTTTTTTAAAATAAACAAGCACCGGAAAAAAGGGTGGGTTGACAGGAAGATCAAAAACAAAACTTATTATGTAGCCTGACTCTTTTGAACTTAAATTGTACACTTCCATCTAGTATGTTGTTGGTATAATTTACATAGAGGATTATATGGTATTTCTTTTGCTTACTGAAGTTTAGTTTTCATGTTGTTCTTAATTCCTCCTTTCTGCTGCAAAGCTGTGTCGCCAGTTCCTGAGTGTATTATGTGTGTGAAAGGCTGCATCTGAGTCTTTATGTACAAATATAAAACAAATGAATTTAGATGCCTGACAGACAACCTTTTTGAGGTATTGTTATTTAAATTGCAAACACAATGATAGAGAAGGGACAGGCTTCTTAGGTGCTGCAAGCGTTGCTATTGCCCTTGGTTTACACTTTCCTTTATTACTTATTATGTAGGTCTAGAAGCAAATGATATCATCAGCTTAATTTAGTCTAGAAGCAAATTATATCATTGGCTTAATTTATTCTGTAATAGAATTTGTTAATCCAAGTATACCTGTTACTCATTGATATTGCAAAGGTTTGCTTCCCTAAACTTGAAATTTGGACTTCCCAATGAGCTGTACTTCACCATCTTTGTGTGGTTCAAATTGCTGCATTCATGATGGCATTATGCAGTTGGTTCAATAGCCTGAGTACTTAATCATCTCTTTCTGCTTTACTTCATTCTTCCGAATGAGTTTTTGTTAATAAATGAGCAGGAGGCTGAGGGTGGTGCAGCCACAGAGGAAACCACGAAGAGCAATCATGTCCTCAGGAAGCTTGAGAAACGCCAAAAAGATCGCAAGCTTGACGCTCACATTGAGGAGCAGTTTGGCTCTGGTAGGTTGTTGGCTTGCATTTCATCCCGTCCGGGTCAGTGTGGGAGGGCTGATGGGTAAGTTGAAAGGATTACTTGTTGATCGTTGCAAATCTGCTGATTAGTGTTTATCATCTCTCTTATTGAACTTCCTTCTGCAGGTATATCTTGGAAGGAAAGGAACTTGAATTTTATATGAAGAAAATACAGAGGAAGAAGGGCAAGAGTGCTGGTGCTGCATAGACGCCAATGAATTTAATCTCTTGTCTGAGTCAGATGCACTAGTCCATATGTTTCTTGCTTTGAGTTCTAGTGTTCTAGTATATCAATCCGGTGTCTTGTAATCCATGCATGGAAAAATTTGCTGTCCATGCTATAAGTTAAGACTATTTTCTTGGGACTTTTATGTTTGGCCTTTTGTTTTGGTTGACGTACGATATATCTTTTTTTCTCTTAATCTCATAAACCATAGTTTGGTAGTTTGCTTCATCACATCCTTTCTCATCTCTCTTTTAAAATAAAATATATTTCCCCTGCAATTCAAAAATGTGATTAATTCTTATCCTTAAAAAGTAAAGACTACTGTTCTCATTATAGCAGATACTATCTAAAGGTGTTAATAAGTTAATAGTTCAATTGTTTAGAAACATGTTTTATGATTATATTTTGTTAACTTTCTTTTATTTATGATGTGTAAACCGAAGGGGGGAAATCCTTTAAAGAAAGAGCAAAAGGTACCGTTAAGGCTTTTGTCTTTTGAGGAAATGGAGATAAACTAGGAAATTTTCAGCAAATCAATCTTCTAAATTCGGGAGAAACAAGGAGGTTTAATCTATCTGTTGCATTTAAGTGGTTTGCCTAACAGTTCTGGTTTGGAAGGGGTTCGATTCCAGGAGTTCCACTAACAATAGCAATAAAGAAATCTTGTACGAAAACTAGTAAATTTGTACTTTTAGCCGTTGCACGCTGGCCACGAGGCCTTTTTTGAATGGCGGTAATAGTTAAGCCTTGAGATTTCGACTTCTGTCTTGTCTAGTGTAGGGTTTATTACTTTTTTTTACAATAATAAATTTTCCCCTTACGTATGACTTTCATTGCATTATAATAGACTTTATTATACTTAATAAATTAATGATTATATATAATTTTTATTAATAGTATGTAAGTTAAGGCCGTGGAGTTTCTTGCAGATCAAGGACCCAGATTTCTTTTGCGTTTAGTTTAAATAACTACCATTGAAGTTCATGTTTTTGTTATTTTGAGTTTATTCCCATTTTTGGCACTGTTTTGCCTCTTTTTCTCTGTGAGTTTCCTTCATTTTTCATCTCATCTTCTGTAACTATCCATTGAATCTCTCTAAATAACAATACAATCAGGGCTTTGGTGTTAATTTGTTGGGTTTCCTTTAGTTCAACTATCTCGGAATATAACAATTTTGTATCAGAGCCTTTCATCCTTGGAATGATGCTGGTGACTAGGAACCAGACCCAACGAGTGTCGCCACTGGCTAATCAGCACAGGGAGGTGGTGGAGATGGCAACTATGGCGGAGGATGGATGAGGTGGAGAAAGCGATAAAGAAGATGCACTCTCATCATGATGAGCTACGCATAGTCTTACCTCATGTTTAGACCTCCTTCTTTAAAGCAGGCTTATGAGTTGGCCATAAATCAAGAAGAGTACATAGCTGCTACCAGATTACCCCACGCAGACCCTACTCTGCCAACACTTTACCCACAAGACCTACTTCTGATGTTTGGTTTTTACATTTTTTTTTTTGGCAGGAAATTGGACCTTTTTTAACATTTTTATATGTATATATTAATTTAGATAAATAATAACTTTTCTTTTTCATGTTTCACTATTAATGGTTAACAGTTATATTTATTGTTTTATAGAGATAATTTTCATAGCCAAAAATGGAAAAGAGGATCTTAGAAACACTCAGTTGCATTGGACTTAAAGATCACTTGCAGCTCACATACAAACTTATCGATTCATACATGGCAATTAAAGGGCACTCATGATATGCCTATTCTACATGCCTTATTTATAAACTTAAATTAGCACACTTTATGTTTCACATACAGAGCTGCAAAAGTTCATAAAAATTTACTTTTTGACTTCAGCATCAGATACCTCAGCAGCACTTGGACAGCACCTCACGCATTGGTGATAGTACTTGCCGCAACAGCCATGGGGGCAGCTTCCTACATCAACCACTTGTTCTTCAACAGCGTCGGTCTTCGTGCTTTCAGAAGCCTCAGCAGGACTTGGGCAGCACCTCACGCATGGGTGATAGTACTTGCCGCAACAGCCATGGGGGCAGCTACCTACATCAACCACTTGTTCTTCAACAGCGTCGATCTTCGTGCTTTCAGAAGCCTCAGCAGGACTTGGGCAGCACCTCACGCATTGGTGATAGTACTTGCCGCAATAGAGCCATGGGGGCAGCTTCCTACATCAACCACTTGTTCTTCAACAGCGTCGATCTTCGTGCTTTTCTCTGTAATGGATGAAAAGAGGGACTATAACTTTTTACTCTGAAGAAATATGAAATACCAGAGCCACGTTGACAACGTGAGTCGATTAAATTTATAAAAGCAAAGTAGATAATGAAAAACAATTGAAAAAGAAATAATAATAATAATAAGAAGAAGAAATAGGGTTTCGAATCCATTAACTTTGTCTAGTAGAACTGTCTGAATTCACCTTATACATATAATACATACTTTATCTAACAGTTCAATGGTAAAAAATTTCTACTCATCTATCCAAAATTGTAAACTCCAAATCTCCCCAAACAATTTGAGTATTCAGGTGATACGAAAGATTCAAATAACGGTTACTACTGCCATTTCTTAATAATTGACGAGTCTCTATCTTTTATATAAATTTGTCTTGCATTCTCTATTTCACTATTATCGTAATTATCACATGGGAGCCTCTTGGTGTAACCTAATAAAAAAAGTAAGATATGTAATAGCAACTTTAAAATGATATAGATAACAAGACAAGTAATCTCAAATCATAACTAGCAAGCTTAGTATGCCTTATCAATACTAA
This sequence comes from Rauvolfia tetraphylla, assembly GCA_030512225.1. Classification (NCBI taxonomy): domain Eukaryota; kingdom Viridiplantae; phylum Streptophyta; class Magnoliopsida; order Gentianales; family Apocynaceae; genus Rauvolfia; species Rauvolfia tetraphylla. The sequence goes on from JAJQKT010000053.1 coordinate 4,682,028, forward strand.
ATACCCATCACAACTGCTACATACTACTAATGGATTTTTTGTTAGATAAGGGGATTTCCGTTTTATAACAGCTGCAACATAATTTATCGCGCTGTTGTGCAATGCTAACAATCTGCATCATCATGCATGTAGAATATATGTGATGCAGATGAAAAACCAACTGAGAGGAGGGAAATTAAGAAATGGCCTCCTTCTTACCTGAAGCAGCAGCTTGAGAGGAAAGGAGAACAAGAGAAACGAGCAGAGCAATAACAAGAAACAAGTTCTTTGAAGAAGCCATTGGAGTTCAAATGTTTATTCTATGAAATCTTAAGACTGCTTATGAATTGAGAAGAGCAGTGAGATTGTGCTCCATTTATAGGCTGAAGGGGAACCTTACCCTGTGAAATTTTCCACAATCTATTTGGAGTCCAGATCCCTATGACTATATTAGGATGTTTTAAAATATTTAATATTTTTATTAAAAATTTTAATATATTATAAACTTTCAATCATTCATTAACTCTATTACATTTTTTTATATATCTCTAAATTTGATATAAAATATCTGCTGACTCATAAATTTTTTATTTTTATTATGTTATATTACTTTTATAATAAAAATTTAAACTTTAAATATTTTGTTGTGCAGATCAAACACTGTTAAAATAAATAGAATTAAAAAAATATTATTAAACAATCACGTGAATGTTGTTCTCTTTTAGAAAATATAAAATTTATAAACAAACACTCTAATAGAGAAAGAAAACACATGAAAGCAATTTGTGAACGAACGGGCCATACAGCGGCACGGAGGATTTCAAAGGTCTACTGCTAGTTAATTCCCGACTCTGTCATTTTTCCCAAAAAATCAGATTTTCTGCATTAAGAAATGAGAGGAAGAAATATTATTAAATTACCTCGCGGCAATTGTTCCCATTTTACAACTCTGCATTAAGGTCCTACAAATTGTAATCTTCCTTTTTGCTCTAAAAAAAAATGTCCCACAAATTGTATCAGTCCAAATGGATGACAAGAATTGAAATGGCATTTGTTCTTTGGTCAATAATGCAGGCTTTTTTTCTTTTGATAAATAAAGGATCATCCAATAGTGCAGTCTCTTATTCTTTTATGCCTGGTGAGATCAAATCTAATCATATCTTCCTCAACAGATTATTGACACCTACTCCATTAAATATTTTTATTTTTTCCCTCTTTTGTCTCATATCACTTAAACTTAATCATCATTGTGCAAATTCTTTTATTAATTTTTCTTTTAAAACTCTAGCAACTCTAATTACACAAATTTTAGTACCCATGCATGATGCATGGGGTTTTAAACTATACTCAATACATTAAAGCAAACTCATGTGCTAACTACAATGTAATAGCACGGAAAGGAGGAATCCAGCACACAATGTTGGACTTTGAATCTAATGCGTTAATCAATATGGTTTAAATAATCTTTTCTTATATATTTTGATAAATTTATTTTTATTTTATGTATCTCCGAAGGAAATTTTCACAACAAGAAAACTGGTCATCAGTGACCAACCATTTTGGTCGCTAGAGGTTAATTTTTGGTCGCCAAGAATCTTTAGTGACGAAAAAAATTGTCGCCATTTTGCCGCCAATACGCCATCACTGAAGGGTCTTGGTGTTTTGTCCTGATAAATTGGTCTCAATTAGAAAAAACTATAGTATATATATATATATGTATATGTATGTATTTTTTAAGGTAATATCATATTGTATTTAATATTCAATTATTCTAATGGCTGCTAAGATTTTGTATCTGGTTTTCTAAATTTCTCATTTTATAGTACTTGGGTGGTACTTCGAAAATTTTTTATATATTTGTTGACACAACACATGATAGTTTTGTATATATGCTACTCCATCTATTTCAAAATATAAGGTGTTTTAATATTTTTATATAAATTAAAAAGACAAAAATTATGAATATTTTTTCTCTTATATCTTCAACTAATTCTACTAACATCTATTTCAAAATATAGGGTGTTTTAATATTTTTATATAAATTATAAAGAAAAAAATTATGAATATTTTTCTCTTATATCTTCAACTAATTCTACTAACATCTATTTCAAAATATAAGGTGTTTTAATATTTTTATATAAATTAAAAAGACAAAAATTATGAATATTTTTCTCTTATATCTTCAACTAATTCTACTAACGTGATGAAGACTAAGGGACTTATATTCAGAACCCTTTACAATCTCAAACCATTAATACCTTAACCCAAACCCATGTGCTAACTACAATGTAATAACAGTTCAAGTAGTCCCAGTTTGCCTATCGGTTCTGGTTTTTTGTTTTTCCCCCCTTATCTATTTTGCTTGTATAAGTTTAAAAGACTTTATCAGCATGGCTCTCTAATTCATGAAGCGTGGAAAGTTACAGTCCCTCTTCTCATCTATTACAGATGGAAGCATGGAGACCAAGACTGCTGTGGAGATGATATCTGGAGGACCTGGTGTTTGATGGACTAGGATATGGTGGCGGCAGATACCCCAGAAGCGGATGCCGATATGGCTGCTGCCGCTGGTACCGCTACAGAAGGGGATGCTTCAGGGGTTGTGCAGGTGCATTATAGATCAACAAGGGCATAATAGACCATTAGATCTAATAATAAGGATAACAATGACATTTCAAATTTCTATTAAGCATTATCCCATCTTACTAACAGATTATGGAGTAAAGTGATAAAAAAAAATAAGGTTATAGGAGAAAGTGAAATTTACCCTAAACTAGCTTAATGATCTAATTTTTGTTTTTACTATTGTTCTTGTTGTTGGGTTATCACAATTTCTTTATTTTCCTCTTTTAATATATTAGAAATGAGTTTGAGAATTATTTTAAAGGTAAGGTCCTTCGCCATTTTATTATCAAGATATAGTCGACAAATAAACATAGCAAAAGGAGATGCCTAGTAGTTTGTTAGGCCCATCAGTTGCATTCTCGATCGGGCATGGGATGCGCAAATCTGGGCACTTCAAATATACGTTTCTATACTAGTTTTGGAGAGATGCATGTTTGTAGAAAACTTCAAGACAGACATCCGCTATTGGACATCTATTCCCTTGAAAGTAACTCAAAGAGATAGCATATTATATTTTTTGCATCAATTTCAACTTGTTTTAATATATAATGATATTTCCTGGCCTCGCTGTCAAATTTATTCATATCGACAGCTTTGTTGAATACTTAAGTTCTAACAGTTACGATGGATTAGTCATCGTCTTACCAAGAAAGAGATGGGGGAATGGGTCAGAGAGTCTAAGAGAGAAAGAGTCAGCAGAGTGAGAGTGAGTGAGGTGGAAGAGAGACATGATCTTTTATCCCGTATCAGAAGAGAGAAAGAGACATAATTATATCATCTTCAAATATATATTGCTTGAGAACATGCCAATATATAGAAAAATTCAAAGAGAAAACTTGAACCCAGAAACAAGAAAGCAAAAACTTGTCTCGATCGACAAACAAGAATGGAACAAGTCCATTATCCATATAGTTGGGTTGCACAATGATTTTGACTACCAAGGCAAAAGATTTCACAGACATTGCTATAAAAAGCGAAGAAGAGTTAAATTCCTGTTTAGGACAGCGTTTACTTTTTCTTGTGATAGAGATAATATTATTGTACTATTAGTAGGATTAATTCCAAATTGAGTGAGTATTTGATAATCCATTGAGCAAAAAGCTGGATTAGATTTGAGCTAACCAGAGAGAAGAGGCAAAGACCATCATGCATGATGAAAGAACCATTGTTTTCGTCCGACTGGATTGATAGAAGTGGGATCTCAATACAAAAATCCCAAACTCTGGAGTGAAAATGACAATTTTTTTCTTTGCACGGAGAACCGATCGACTATGGTGTCTGAGAACCTCACTCAGACCAATTAGGCTGTTCTTCGGCCAATAAATAGAGCTCAATCTCACAGCTCTTGTCAACTCATCAGTACTCTTCTGATCATTTCATATATCCCTTCAAGACGCAATGGCTTCTTCAAAGAATTTTTTTCGTTTTTCTTGCTCTTCTCTTTGCTCTTGCTTTTCTCCTTTCCTCTCAAGTTGCAGCTCAGGTGAACAGCCCATTTCTCTATTGTTTTGTTTCCATTCGTATGTCTGCGTGCGCACACATAGATATATAATGCGTACGTGCATATATAAATACACAGTCGTACATGTATCACAAATATTATACTACATGCATAACACTCTCTTTGTAATATTTTTTATAAAATAAATCATAAAAGCTAAAATCAAAACTTTAAAACTCTAAACAAAAAAGATTTTATAAAAAGAATGTTACAGGAGATGATACAATATCCGGACTGCCTTTTCTTTGATCTTTTGGGTTTTTTTTTTTTTCCTTATCTATTTTGCTTGTATAGGTTTAAACGACATTATCAGCATGGCTCTCTGATTCAAGAGGCGTGGAAAGTTACAGTCCCTCTTCTCATCTATTACAGATGAAAGCATGGAGACCAAGAGTGCTGGGGAGGTGATATCTGGAGGACCTGGTGTTGATGGACGAGGATATGATGGCGGCAGCTACCCCGGAAGCGCGTGCCGATAGGCACGCTTCAATTATATTTCACATATAGAGCTACAAAAGAACAGAAATATTTAGTTTTTGACTTTAGGATCAGAAGCCTCATCAGCTCTTCAAGCATTTGTCATTGTACCACCGGCAGCAGCCATAGAGGCAGCGACGTAAATATTCCACATTTTCTTTGGCTTCAGCTACAGGAACCTCATCTGCCATTCAGCAGCACCACACGCATCTGTGATTGTACCAGCGGCAGCAGCCTGCGGCATTTTCCAGCCTCAATCTCATGTTCTTCAGCAGCGTCGGTCTACGTGCTTTTCTCTATAATGGAAGAAAAAAGGGACTATAACCTTTTACTCTGAAGAAATATGAAATGACAGAGCCAGGTTGACAACACAAGTCAATTAAATTTATAAAATCTAAGTAGATAATGGAAAAACAAAGGAAAAAGAAATAATAATAAGAAGAAGAAACAAGGTTTCGAATCCATTAACTTTATCTAGCAAATCGAATGTAAAAAATACCAATCTATTCATCACATCCAAAATGGACTAAAAGGCCTAATATTTCAAAATGGAGAGATTACTATACAGGTATACTCAAATGTAAAATCTATGCCTTATATGTGTGTGTGTGTACACACAACATAGAGGAATTATTTATGGCAAGTTTCTTGGCACAAGGATTTGATGAGATATTAATTGCCAAGATGAACTTTATGGCATTAAAGGAGTCTATTTTAGAAGTTGTCATTATTTAAGCAAAACTATATTATGCCAAGGAAAAGATATTTGGTCTCTATTTGGAGAATTGGAGAATCTCAAGAAAATTTATTTATACTAAATATTAAGGAGATTGATATCCTACTATCTAGAGATTTTTTACTATATTCTTGAGATATCAATCTTGGAGAAGGAGAAGCTGCTGACTCTCTAGCAATTATATAAAGAGAGCTTCAATGAAAATAAAATTAACCCTTGAGGAACTCTTCAATAACTCTCATATCTCTTAGGGAATTCTTGCATAATCCTTTTGGTTCCCAAGCTTTATATAGGAAGAGAGTTGTTCTTTGAACTCATGTTATAGAAGCAACAGCTTGAGAGAGTTCAATAGCACATTTTATCTTCTTGTTATGCTACTTATCTATTAAAGTGTGCTATTTTCTATTCAAGTGCACTTAACAAGATTCTGTTCAAATCACCTCACGGAGAAAAAACGTGTTGTTACTGATTGAGAGGAGAAGGAGCATGTTGTTAATGACTGAGATTAGTTGAAAATAGTAAGTACAAGTGTGATCTTATCGTATCTTGTTGAAAGAAGTTCGACATATTCTGGTGAGAGGAGTTCAACAAAAGTAAGTTGTGGTTGGATGTAAGTTCAACAATCATGGAGGCTAGAGTTGTAATTGATGTGTTTTCAGTCATGAAGATAACACTGTGATTGTTGGATTTCTGGTTGTTGAAATAGCTTTGGCAAATGGTGTGTTGCCAAGTCCACTAGGGAAATCACTAAAAGAGACTGAGAGTGTGTTCCTATACTATTGAAATATAAAGTTTAGTAGATTGTCTTTCTTAGTACAAGAAAACATAGTAAATTTTGCGATGCATTATCCACTGTAATATTGTGACAGATTTGCGACAAAAAATGTGAAATAATAATATATATATTATGTTATCCGTCGCAAATCTGTAAGTATTTGCTATGGATTTGTAACGAAAAAAAGGAAAATAATAAAAATATATATATATTATATCATCTGTTGTAATTTTGCAACAAATTTGCGACAGAATTTTAAAAAAAATAAATAAAAAATATTATTTTTATCCGTCGCAAATTCGACACAAAATTGCAACTGATTTGAGATGGACTTCTGGAGAAAATAAATAATAATATTTTTTATACGTCGCAAATCCATTGCAAAATTACAATGGATTTGCAACGACATTTTGCAAAAAATAATTAATTAATTACTATTTAATCCTTCACAAATTTGTCGCAAAATTACAACGGGCTTGCGAAGATTTCTGGAGAAAATAAATAAAAAATATTTTTAATCTTTTGCAAATGAGTTAAAAATTACGACAGATTTACGACAAAATTTTTCAAAAAATATATTATTATTTAATCCGTCAAAAAATTACATTGGATTTGCGACGACTTTTTGGAGAAAATAAATAAAAAGTATCTTTTCATCCGTTACAAAATTACAATGGATTTGTGACTAAACTTTGCAAAAAATAAACAAAAATATTATTAATTAAGTTGTCCCAAATTCTTCATAAAAATATTATTATTTTATTTGTAGCAAATCTGTCGCAAAATTACAAAAATTTGTGACATTTTTTTGTAAAAAAATAAAAAAATATTCGTCACAAATGCGTCACAAAATTGCAATAGATTTGCGACGAATTTTTGTATTCCTTTTGATTTGCTGCTTTTTTCTTTTTAATTTTATAGTTGCCCCATGTTGAATTTGTGAGTCATGCATCATAGTGTTCTTAAATGTTCTATTTCATTGAACATAGACTACATGTAGTGTATATGTAATGTATATTGTCATATATTGTTAATGCATAAATAGTTTGTAATAAATATAAAAAAACTAATACACAACTTACAATTTATGTTTTGATATAACTTATTTATTGATTATTTTGAGCTTTTTATATAAGACACATAGAAGTATATTATAAATGCATATAATACTAATAGTTTTAACTATGTTTGTTCCATAATATTTAATATGTAATTGCATATAAATATTACACTAATACATTGAGTACATATATTATTTCAATCCACAATTATAAAATACACAATTTGCTTTGATATAACATATTTATTGATTATAATAACATATTATACAAGACATATAAAAATGTATTACATATATGTGCATATAATAGTAATGGCTTTAATTATGACCAATCTATAACATCTAATACTATGCAAGGGGAAGTGTCCACCATGGATATCTCCCAATATTTTGAGCCAACTTTGGCGTGATCACTAGAGCACAGAGCAATTCAAGCTTGTTTCAACTGTGAGATGGAACAGAGCAGCTGCTAGACCAACTCACATGGGAGGAAGCATCTCATTCACCGAGTACGAGCGTCGAATGGTAAGGTTTTTTAATAACTGTTATTCAAATCTAATACAATTATTTAATATTTTTAATATAATTATAGCGCAAGAAGTGCGGAGATGACTTCCACTTTATCGATATATACTATGCGACGCGCACGCATAAGAGTAGTCCAAAAAAGAGTACGTTTGTCAGTGAGAAATCACGACAAACACTGGTAAATATAAATTTTATATTAATAATATTTTATGTTAATTTTTTTATTATACACTGAAGCAAATTTATGATTTATATGATTTACAAGATAGTGTTAATGCGTTGAATGAACGCTACTCGTAGTTAGAGTCTCAGGACTTCGTGACATCTCAACAGCCACCTGATGAGAAGTCACTATTCGTGGAGATTGTTAGCGGTGTTTCGAAGAACCGTATCTTTGAGTTGGGTTCCGAGGTAGCTCACGTGTGACGGAGGTTATATCAATCCACGTCTAGCTCTCCACAAACAGCTTACTCGATTGCTTCGCATCCAGAGTACACATCGCTGCAGAGCCAGTTGCAGATGGAGAGGTTAATGCATGATTATTTTCAGTAGAATTTGCTACCTTGGACCAGTATTTACGAGTGATGTCCGAGACACCAAGTGAAGTAATTGGTGTTAACATTATAAATGTTGTCATTGTTGGAACTCCATCAATCAAATTATTATGGCAAGAAGGTTTTAGTAACAATATCTTGTGATAATTTTTATTGTCATCACTAAAATTTAATTTTAGTTGATGTGGTTTAGTAACAACTTTTGTTTTTGTCACTAAACCATGTATTTAGTGACAAAATACTTTTGTCACTGAATTTTTGTCACTAATTTTCATTTCTCCCATAGTGAGAGGGGCCGTTGAAATGTCACTGCTATTTTAATATACATGAGTTCTAGGTGGAAATGAAGCTTGAGCAGGCTGAGGGGTATATTAAAGGGAAGGAGAAAGTTTATTTGTCTTCTCATGAATCAGTGTGATGGAGAAAGTTTGCTAGAGTAGTTTACCAGAGATTTGGGGAAGGGAGTTCACAAAAAGTGGTGGGAGAGTTTAGTAAGATCAAGCCGATAGGGAGTGTAGATGATTCCATGGAGAAATTTGAGGAGAATCTTTTCGTGTGCAACATGTCCAAGTTGCTTGAGGACTACTATGTCTCAGTTTTACTTAGTGGACTTAATGGGAGACAAAGTCATCTGTGCAGATGTTTAGACCTATTTCATTAAATCAGGCTTATGAGTTGGCAATAAATCAAGAAGAATACAGCAATGCTACTAGATTACCCCCAGCCAAATCCTACTCTGCTGGCACTCAATCCACAAAGACCTACTTCTGCTGTTTGGTTTTTATATTTTCTTTGGTAGGCAATTGGACCTTTTTAAATATTTTTATATGTATCTATTAATTTTAGATAAAAAATGTGTTTTCAATTTTTTGGTTAATTTGGAAAAGAGGGATTTGGGTGCAATAATTTTCAAAATTTTTAGACCATTGATTTAGTAGCTCATGAATGAACTTTGGAGATCACCTACTACTTTTATATTATTAATTTTTGCTTTATTTTTAAGATCTTATTTTTCTTCTTATACTCACATATCACCAAGATTATCTATTCTTTCTAAGTATCTATACATAATTCGTTGACTAAAAATTAGTATAAGATATAAAGTCAAGACTAATATTTGTGCATTATGCAAGGGACTTTTGGCTAGTTATTATAATATTTTCGAACAGAAATTAAAGACACCAAGGAGTGAATCAGGCTTTGTGAGACGAAGATGATCAAGCTCAAACTCAACTTGGATTTCAAAGAGACGATATCAAGCTGGAGTTCTGTTTGATCATTTGAGGTCGAGTTTAGGCCAACCAGAATCTTTGTAGAAAAATTTAAATAATTACTATTTAACGTTTTGCCTTTGAGTTTTTCTTTTAAATTGGCATTTAAATTTTGGAATAATTATGATAATATATATAGTGAATTTTATTATTGCAATACTTTTATTTAGAAACGAAAGTCATATTTTGTTGTCTGTAATTGTTTAAATACAACTAAATATAACAATACTGACCCTCCCTGACCACCGTTTGTGAATAAATATATAGTTACATTCGGCAAATGGGCATTAGCATCATAGGAAAAAAAAAAGGAAATGGGTATCTTAGATACATTCAGTTGCATTGGACGTAAAAGATCACTTGCAGCTCATATACAAACATATTTATTCAAACATGGCAATTAAAGGGCACTCATGATATGCCTACTCTACATGCCTTATTTATAATCTTAGCACACTTTATATTTCACGTACAGAGCTGCAAAAGCTCAGAAACATTTAGTTTTTGACTTCAACATCAGAAGCCTCAGTAGCACTTCGGCAGCACCTCACGCATCTGCCATGAAACCAGCGGCAGCAGCCATGGCGGCACCTTGCTTGTTCCACATTTTCTTTGGATTCAGCAACAGGATCCTCTTCTGCACTTGGGCAGCACCTAACGCATCTGCCATGGAACCAGCGGCAGCAGCCATGGCGGCACCTTGCTTGTTCAACCTCTTGTTCTTCAACAGGGTCGGTCTTCGTGCTTTTCTCTGTAATGGAAGAAAAAGAGGGACTATAACTTTTTACTCTGAAGAAATATGAAATACCAGAGACAGGTTGACAACATGAGTCCATTAAATTTATAAAAGCTAAGTAGATAATGAAAAAACAAAGGAAAAAGAAACAATAATATAAAGAAGCAGAAATTGGGTTTCGAATCCCTTAACTTTATCTAGCAGAACTGTGTGAATTCAGCTTATATATACATACTTTATCTAGCAGTTCAATGGTAAAAAAATATCTACTCATATATTCAAAACTGTGAACTCCGAATCTCCCCCAACAATTGAGAATTTAGGTGACGCGAAGGATTCAAATAACGGGTACTGTTTCCATTTCTTGATAATTGAGAGCCTGGATCTTCTGTATGAAATTGTCTTATATTGTCTGTTTCACTATTATCAAAGTTTTCACATGACAACCTTTTTAAAATATAAAGAATTTGTAGAATAAGAAATAAAATACGTAAAAATATTTTTAAAATAAATTAGATAATAAGACAGATAATCTCAAATGTAACTAATAGGCTTTGTAGACATTATTAACAATTGTAACAATTATTACACGCTAGTAACGGATTTATTACATAAGGGAATTTCCATTGTATAGCAGCTGCAACACAATGTTAAAAATCTGCATAATCATGCATGCAAAATACTTGTGATGCAGATGGAAAAAACAATTGAGAGGAGGGAAATTAAGAAATGGCCTGCTTCTCACCTGAAGCTGCAGCTTGAGAGGAAAGGAGAAGAGCAAGAGAAACGAGAAGAGCAACAACAAGAAACAAGTTCTTTGAAGAAGCCATTGGAGATCAAATGTTTATATGAAATCTTAAATACTGCTTATGAGATGAGAAGACTAGTGAGATTGTGCTCTATTTATAGGCTGAAGAGGAACCTTACTCTGAAATTTTCAAAGACCACAATCTATTGGGAGTCCGATCCCTGCCCGCTCTTAGTCCTATATTTTGCCCTATTACTCTTCACTTCTATTTCTATTTACTTTTTATTATATTATGATGTTTCAAAATATTTGATATATTTTATTATATATATATATATATATTATATAATATTAATTATTTATTAATTCCATTATATATTATTTTTATATTTTTATATTTAACATAATTTACTCACTAATTCATTTATTTTTTTATTTTTTTATTATATTATATTATTTTTATAATATATTTTAAATTTTTATATAAAATTTTGTATCAATCAAATACTATCAAAAAAATAAAACGAAAACAATATTATAAATTTATCAGATGACAGTTGCTCCTTTTAAAATTATATAAAGCCTTAAAAAAAAAAGAAATATTTCAAAGGTCTCCTGCTGGTTAATTTCCGACTCTTGTCATTTTTCTCAAACGATCGGATTTTCTGCATTGAGGTCCCACAAATCCTAATCGTCCTTTCTGTACTCAAAGAAAAAAAGGTCCCACAAATTGTATCAGTCCAAATGGATGAAAAGAATTCAAATGCCATTTATTCTTTGGTCAAAAATGCACGCCCGGAACCTTTCGTGCATGGTCAGATCAAATCCAATCATATCCTCCTCAACAGATTTTTGAACACCAACTCCATTAAATATAGGATTATCTTTGACAAAATTGAACTTTGTTTACGTGCACTAAGTGCCATGAAAAACTATTAAAAATTTAAAATGTCACCAAATGCTTTTCGTAGAATTTCTGCAATGCTTTTAGAAAATGTTTGAATTCATAACCCTTTTTAACCTCAAACTATTAATTCATTAACTCATGCTAACTACAATGTAATCACAGGGATAGAAGAAATCAAAATATTTTTTAATCAAAAATATTTTTTCAATAAATATAAATTTTAGATTGAAATATAAGTTTTGATTTATTTTTTAGTTTATTAAAATTTGAAAAATTAACCGTAAATACCACTAAAAAAATACATATGATTATCTTGTCATTAAATTTTTTTAATTCTTTCATACTATTAGACATTAGTTTGTGACTAAATTTAGTGACGAAATATATAATTAATCATAAATAAGCTGTTTAATAGCATGAAAAGATAAAAAAAATAATAAGTTAAACAGTTTATCCTTTCTTTAGTGACATTAGTAGTCAATTTTCCTTAAAATTTTGACTCCATAATTTTAGTCGTTTAAAATTTCTATTAGAATGAAATTTATAATACAATTTTATGAGAGTATTATTAGTCATTTGTAAATTCTTAGTGTGCACAAAAGTGTTATTTTATTTAATTTATATTAAGTTATTTATATTTGTTATTTTAATGTTACTCAATTAATAGAAAAAACTATAGTATAAATATTGAAAATTATCATTTTGTTGATCGCCATTGAGATATCCTTGTCAAACATATACATCTTAGTGTGTTTCTTTTAGGGAATATCATAATGTATTTAATATTCAATTATTCTAATAGCTGCTAAGATTTTGTATTTGTTTTTATAAAATCAACCGTCATTTTATAGTACGTGGGTAGTACTTCTAACATCTTTTATACATTTGTTGACTCCATTTTTTCCAAAGCTTCTTGTTGAATTAGTATTTAGACTGTAATTTCAAATTGTGTTACGTGGCATATAAATCATATCAATTTTTTTAATTTTTGAATGCATACCTTTTAAAAATTTAAAATTTTTAAGTACGTGCAATTTTTTAAGATCAGACGTGTGTAATTTTAAGATCATACGTATCAAAAAAAGTTTTTACAACTTATTAGTAGAAGAAGTTAGAAATGAATTCGTATCTAAAAAATTTTTGACAACTTATTAGTAGAAGAAGTTAGAAATAAATTCGTGTTTGGATCGGAAGAGTAATGATGTTCTAATATTTGGAACGTTTAAGAGTTGAGACCTTTCAATTATGAGATTTAGAGTTAAATACTTATTCAATATAAAATTTTATTATTCTTTTTTTATAGAAATATTTTTTATTTTTATAAAAATATTTTTTACATGTATAAATATTATAACTAAACTGTTTGCTAAATTCAAAGATAAAAGCAACAGAAATTTCTTAATCCTTGAAAGGCTTGCTTATTTAGTTAAGGCGGGAAGGAGTAAAAGTTGAGGGAAAGTATATGAAGTTAATAAATGATGCATAAGCATTAATTGATTTTTTCGTGACAAGACAGCACCTTAGGGAGTATAAAGCAAAAAAAAAAAATTACAAACTATATTCCTTATTTTAATATGTCCAAAAAAAGTATTTTTAAAATATAAACTTAAATTTAAAAACATTTTACTTTTTCCACTTCGCTCTCTCACAAATGTCTAACAAATAATACTTCACATATAAAATTAAAAGAGAAAACTGTTATAATTATTTACAAATAATTTTTACATTTTTCTCCCCAACAAAAAAAAATTATTTTTATTTTTTATACACGTGAATAATTTTCAGAGTAGCCTGAAATAACAAAATTGCATATACACAACAGAATCCAACAAAGAGAAGTCACTTCCGGTGCACATGTTATGCCTTAAGATGGGCATTCTTTAAAAAAATTAGTTAATAAGAAAAAATAAAAACTACATATATGCAATTATATCATTTTTTTCAAACTAAAAAAAAATAACCATCTTTCCAAATACCACAGGAAAATTATACCAAAATCTTATCAAATAATAGGGTTTTTTTTCAATTATATCAACCAGATATAAGCAAATTTATAGAACAGAGTTCTCTTTACTGCGTACCCACTCAGGGTCTTCTTACAACAGAATGTTGAGACATAGTATGGTACACTAATGTCTGTCGCTTAAAAGAGTACATCCACGGAATCACTGAAATTTTTTTGACTTAACCTTCTCTGTGCTGAACACACTTCACTAGGATGTTTTGCTCTTGACAGGAGAACTTAAACGGGTAGAAATCCGCCTAAGGCCTGCCGTAACAGTCGTTCTTACAGCAGACCAGCAATCCCTTGTTTTCGCTCGGGCACTGGACAATGCTTTCAAGTGGATTGCTCCTTTATCTATGAACAAAAGCTCCTCTAGTCAGGAACAAACCACTACAACGATCTAAAGTCTGAGTGAGCTACAACTACTGTTTTTTCCTCATACTTGTTCGTGTTCAGGTTATTGAATGAATTCTAACTGGATAAGACGGGTTTATGAAACGAAAGTAAAAACTCTCATGAAGGCCAGTGAGATGATGATTGTTACTCTGCCCTGTTTCAAACAGGAGCAATTTAGTTTTGGAGCACAATGTACAGTAAAACCTAGAGCCGAACAAACCGAAGAAAACAGGAGAGAAAGGATGCAAAAAGACATTGGCCATGTCAGCAAAGGTCCTTCATTAACAAGCACGATTACACAAGCTTTGACAAATGATGACCAACTTTCTAGTACAATCAGCCAACTTGAGACATTAAAAACTCCAGTAAACAGCTATAATCCATATGACCAGTTCTAGGATGCAACAGACATCGCAACAAATACAAAGCTTTTTCTTTCTTGGACATGCGATGGAGAAGAGGGAAGAGAGAAAAAGAGAGTTTACTAGAAATAGACTTGTTTAGGCCTTACTATCGATAGTCATGGGCATTGCTTCTTTGTCTGATGCTCCGCCCTGCAATTCAAAGAAGCATTTAGTCAGAGACACTGAAGTGTCAAGAGATGCCAACATCTAAAACATCTATTTGAAAGATGATTAGACGAGACTTCAGATACTTACAGGAGATTTAACTTGCTCTAACTTGTTCATTTTTGCAAAAATGCTGCCATAGAACTGTGCATCCTTTTTGTTGTATTCCTTCACTTTCTCCTTTAAGATTTTGTACTCCATTTTAACATCCCTGGCCATCCATTTGCCCCTCATCTCAGAAAAAATAGAAATGAACTTCTGAAACTACAGATCATTTTATTCAGCTAGTTTGACCATATACCTGTTATCTGGATCTATTTCAAGTGCTTTCTTGATGTCAATTTCTGCCAAATCTAGATCGACAAGTTGAATGTATGCTTGAGCCCGTCGATAAAGTGCTTTAACATTCCTGCTATCAAGTTCCAGAACCTTGTTGCACAACGTCACTGCCTCCTTGTAATCCTTTAGTTTCAGTTTGCAGGCTGCATTGTTCAAATTGCAACTGATTTTGAGCAGGTTAGCCTGCTGCTTCTCCTCATCACTAAAAGTGGAGTCATAATTTATGAAGCCTACAGCCTGAAAGCAACAAATCAACTCTTGTCAGAATAATAGTAATAAGGTGGGCGGGGTGAATGTGCAAATATATCATCATGTTGACATGATCTTGCTCACCTTCTCATATCTTTTGGAGGCTCTCAGATATTTGCCTGCCTTGAACAATGCATTTCCTTCCTCTTTTTTCTTTCCGGCTGCTTCGATCTTTTCTTGGGTATTCATGTCCCAGGATTCCTTCTCCTAGAGTAACAAAGAAGCATAAGTTGGAATTCAATTTAGGAAAAACGAGGGCCCTAGAAAGGGCTTCAAATATGCTATGAATCCACTTCACGCTTGTCTCTCACCTTCACAAAAGAAACCATCTCAATTTCATAAAGGAGAGGAGTATTGCCAGGTACTACGGCCAGCTCTTGCTGTGACACAGATTGGCCAAATCCGTACTCTGGTTGTATTGTCACCAGAGCAATTTCACCCTTTTTCATGGTTTTTACAACTCTTTCAAGTCCATCAATAACTTGCTCTGGAAACAAGAAGAAATCAAATTAGGAGACGTAAGGCCTAAATTTTCTTGGAAGAAGTTAGTTATAGGATAAAGAATAACATCTGATCAAATTCAGTGGAGAAATAAATACAAATAGCTTGACACAAGTATAGATTAGTACCTTCATCAACCTTGAATTCATATGGTTCTTCATCATCTCCCTTCTTTTCGAAAACAGTCCCATCTTCCAGCTTCCCGACCAATTTCACTGCCAAGTAGTCAAAAGTCATTCGGGATGTCTTGCATCCAGTTCCAGGTCATAGATGCAAAGTAACTTGAATTTTCCAATGAAGCTTACCTTTAACAACTGTACCATCATCAGGACGCTCATATCCTTCTCCCTCCTTGAGGATCTTCTTCAAGACCTTTTTGTCATTGGTAACATCAGAGACAGTTCTCCATGAGATCAATTCAAGATCAATTTGAAGGGTAGCGTTTGGTGGAACGCCAGATTCCTCTCCAGTTTGTGGCCTTCCATTCTCTCCAAATGCATCTGCAGAATCTTAGAGTGAGTATCATAGAGGACGTAAAGCAAGTACGCACCTTGAGCAGCCTAAGGGAAGCAAAGAAAGTTAATATCTATTGCAGTAAAAGCCCACTTACATTGTGGCTTCACTGTCAAGAGGACTTTCTCTCCCTTCTTCATTGTTTTAACAGCCTTGGACAAAGCAGGACAGAAATACCCTGCCAAGATATCGCCATGCTGACACATAATCGGAGGATGAATTACAAAGCATAACAACAATAAGTAGGAGAACAAATACCATCTTGTACAGTGAACTGAATTTCATCAGACTTCGAAACGAGAGTGCCATCCTCCAGCCGAGCTTCATACTTAACTGTAAAAGAGAAAACAAAATAACACCATTCAGTTAACCTTAACAGAAAAGGGAAAAAACAAAGTGCAGATGAGAGATATTTATTCAGTACGCACCAAGAACCTCATCAAGATCTTTAGGATTTTGCCAGCCATTTCCTTCTACAAGAATTTTCTTGAATATTCCACCATCCTTGCATATATCCTTCACACTAGTCCATGAGTGCAGCTCAACTTCAAACTGAAGAGTGGCATTAGGAGGAATTGCTGGAGGAGATCCAGATTTTCCATAGGCCAGCTCAGGAGGGATGGTGAAGAGAGCCTTTTCGCCTTTCTTCATTGTTTTAATACCTTCATCCCATCCTTTAATGACCTGACCTGCAAAGGTAAAATCATACAACATATTTAAGATGAAAGCACATCACTAGTTTTAATTGGGGAAACTTTCCTATCATTCTGCTGCAGGACAAAAACAAAATACTAGGTTTTGTTTTCTTTTAAGGTTCATGTTTCTGTTTATTGGTTCTCTTGGGTTTACTTTTGAGATTCGAAGGAATAAAAGTTGCCTGTTGTTCTTTGTGTCATAACTAATATTTTCATACCAAAAGAAGTTTTAAAAAAAAAAAATTTACCTAGTGAGAAAGACGTACAAACAAATATGCTGCAATCAAATGATTTGAGAACTACTTTCAATTTTAGGCATCCGAATGAATGGAGTAGAAATTCAGAAAATATCACAAACTAAGGGCAAAATAACCACATCCGTGGCTCCTATCTACCAAGCAAAGTCACAAAATCAGCATCATAAGCTATCCCAATAAACAGAGAAGTTCATACCTTGACCAAGCTTGAACTTGAATGGAGCGCCCCTGTCACGGCTCGAGTCAAACTGAGTTCCATCAAGCAAAGTGCCCACATAGTGTACTGCAGAGTTAATTTCGAGTCCATAATTATCAGTAAAGGAATTTTCACTGGAAAACTTAAACAGCCAATATAGAAACCATCCAACAATTTCAAGAAAAGACGCCCAATACTGAAATAAGAACACCAAGACAGTGTAATCCAGTTCAGATTGCAGAAAGTGAGACCATTTTCATGTTTAAAGAGCTCATCGATCACTCTCTAGACAATGCAGTTGACCGAAAGATTTCACTCCGATAATTCACCGGCAAACTGATCTACGAAAACTAGTCACAGTTCCAGAAGACCTCAACATCAAAAGTTGAAGAAATTAACGGAAATTCTCTCTCTCCCTCTTTCTCTCTGAATGCAATTTAGGAAAAATGCACGCCAAATTCCTGTTTTTTTCTTCAATCAAAACGAAAATTTAAAAAGCCCATTTGATAAATTACGTGTTGAAATTGAATTGGACACAACATATTCAACATCGATTTAATACATAAATTTCAATTCAATCAATTGAACCGCTGAAACTTCATACCTTCAACATCATCGCCGGAACTGGGTTTCTCCCAGCCTTCACCTTCGTGAAGCAGCTTCTTCTTCAACCCACTCTTCCCAATTTCCTTCTCCTCACCAACTTTCAGAACTGGGTCTACCTCAGGCAAGTCAATATCTTCCTCAACGTCCATCTCCTCAGCGGCATTGCTAGCAGATGGAAACTCGAAATGACC
This sequence comes from Rauvolfia tetraphylla, assembly GCA_030512225.1. Classification (NCBI taxonomy): domain Eukaryota; kingdom Viridiplantae; phylum Streptophyta; class Magnoliopsida; order Gentianales; family Apocynaceae; genus Rauvolfia; species Rauvolfia tetraphylla. Next base: position 4,700,442 of record JAJQKT010000053.1, read on the forward strand.
ATCCATTTTCAATTACAAAAAGAGCTTAATTCAACAACGAGCACAAACACACGAGATCCGGAGAAACGATCAAAGTATCTTCAGAAGGATGCAATCGGATACAGTGTCCAAATGTTGATGTATGAGTAGATCAGAGCATGAGGGATTTATACACGGAGATTTTGGATGAATGTGTCTAGAGAGTTCTATGAGAAAAAATCGAAAGGGATCTTTAGGTAGCTGAAGAATAGGGAGTGTCTAGAGATTTCTGAAGACTTGGTTCCACGGCGGAGAAGTTAATATGCTGATCATACCTTTTTTCAGCATGTGCGGGCTGCCTTCCACAGCCATTAGATCAGAAATTTTTGATCCGATGTACTGTAGAGACTAGGAATATTTTTGGGCTAAAATTATTTTTCAAGTTCCACTTAAAACTATCGAGATCGAGCATGACAAATCTCATATCATCTGCTTTCTACCAACTCTAGCTAAATATCCCATCTCTTCCATTCTAGTCGCCATTCTTCCATTTTCATCTTTCTCCCATGTTATTTCTCCTCTTTTAAAACCAAGAACGTCTCATGTCTTCAAGAAATCCCTGCATTTGGAATGGATTCGACTTTCTTGGATGCATTAAATAATCTTCCATTCCAGATGCCATTCTTCCATTTTCATCTTTCTCCTAGCGTTATTTTTTCCTCTCTTAAAGCCCAAGAACGCTTATCTTGCCAAGAAATCTCGCATTTTGGGATGGATTCAAGATGCGTATTTTCTTTGTTTCCTTGGATGCATTAAATAAGTTGGTTATGTTTTCTTATTTTTTCTTTGCATGGCCAAAAAAAGAAACGAATGATGCTTTCGATCCCGAATCACAACGTATCGGGAATGAGATCCTAGTGGAATCGGTCGTCGAACATCAACTCGCTCTCCTCTCCCCATTGGTAAAGCAAATACGCTGAATAATTATTCACTCTACATTATGTATACTCGTTCACATGCAAATGAATAATTATTTGGTGCATGTTTTTCAGACAACGTCGAAGAACTCAAGAAACGGGAGTTCAGCAATGTAGATGAGGCTCGTGAATTTTACACCGAATATGCTCACCGCGTGGGGTTTGCCTACACGAATAAACTACGAGAGGAAACATAAAATCAAGACCTCGATAGTTCGATGCATACGAAGTATGTGTGTAACAAAGAAGGATTTAGGAAGAGCGACAAACTAGACCCCAAGAATGAGAAAACACCAGGTTAGCCACGTTGAAGCTACACTTTTGCTCCTCGCGAAGAAGCGATGAGAGAACCCGGATGTCCGAGCAAACATCAAAATGGGACCTGGATCGGACTCGAGAGTGTATACGTTATTACAGAGTTGGTTTACGTGACCATAACCACGATCTACACCCAAAAGAGTTTTTCCTATATGCTAAGGTCGAATCGCAGAGTGAGTGCGATTCAGTGAGTTGTAGAAACTGAATTGAATGAAGATGTCTGGAATCCGATTGAGGTCTTCATACGAAGTGATGTCAATGGCAGCTGCACGGCAAGCAAAGCTCGGGTTTTCTTTCCTCGGACCTCAAGAACCATCTTACAAGGCGAAGACAGAAGGCTATGAGGCTTGGGGAAGCCACAGCGTTGCAAGAACATTTTCGCGGAGAAGCATATCACAATCCCTCTTTTTACTACGACATTGAGGTCGACAGCGAGGAGATGATTGCAAATATATTTTGGGCTGACGGAAGAATGAAGATGGACTACAACTTCTTCGGGATTCCATCACATTTGATACAACATACGTAACAAATAAAAATTATAGACTCAGTTGGTAACATACCCGCTCTTACATGTCCGGTTATTTATATGGAAAAAATGGTGTTTGGCTGATGCGCATAATTATTCACTCTTAGATAATGATCATGCACATGAAGCGAATAATTATTCACTCTAAAAGTTCTCTGCTCATGCAAGATGAAGTGAATAATTATTCGCTTTAAAAGTTTCATAGTCATGCAATATGAAGTGAATAACTATTCGCTCTGAAGCGAATATCATGCACTGTGAAAGTGAATAATTATTCACTCTGAAAGTTTCATGCTCATGCACTATGAAGTGAATGACTATTCACTTCGAGGAGAATCCATGAAGTCGAATAATTATTCTCTCCATATTGCACTGACCATGAAACTTTCAGAGTGAATATTTATTCGCTTCATGGTTCATGATCCACAAAGAGCGAATAATTATTCACTCTAAAATTTTTTCTCGTTGTGCCATATGAAGCGAATAATTATTCACTCTGAATAATTTATCCTTGACTCTACCCAGCTCTCTTTGTTGGTTTCAACCATCACCACCAGAGTTGCATCTTCGGGGCGGCCCTATTATATGATGAGACAATAGAATCGTTTGAGTGGTTGTTCAAGTCATTCCTTAGATGCACGTCGTGCAAAGCACTGCTACTATATTTACTGATCAGGGATCCTCGCTATGGTCGCCGCCATCAAAATTGCACTCCCTACCACGCTCCATGCTCTTTGCACTGCACATAAAGCGAGTAATGCGCAAAAGAATTTGGCCCAACTATACACATCGTGACTTTGCATATTATTTTTTTTATTTAATGTACGACGTAGTAAAGACTGAACCCGATTTTGACTTTGTTTGGGCAAAGATGATCGCCGAATGCTTTCCGAACGGACTCCCATAGATGGCTAGAGAGGATTCACGCTTTTGAGTACAAATGGTTTCATTGTTTGGGTTAGACAAAGCATTTCACAATGGGCATGCTTGTCAACGCAGCTTGAGCTGAAAGTCGTGCAACAGCTTTAATCGGACACTTCCCGCAAGCGAGATCACAACCTCGTTCGACTTTTTTCACCCATTTCAACCGGATGGTTGAACACAGGGAGAGCATACCGAGAAGATAAATGATTTTCAAGCTCGAGACAAGTTACCGAATAACCAATTCTCCCTACAGCCTCAGCGCTGAGAGTGCAGCTGAGGTTTATACTCCTAACCTTTTTGCAATGTTCCATGAACAATACCAATGACTTTCGAGTATTTGATGGAGCCATGTACCGAGAAGAATGAGGATTGTATGTCGGGCGTACAATGTTTATAAGACACTTCATCGATGGAAATAAAGTTGATGTGAGGATTGTTCTCGTAATGACTCGGATTCTAACCATGCCATTCTCAAGTGTAGGCTGCCGTCATGATGAAACCTCGGGTCCTACTCGCGCCATGTATTAAAGGTTATGGGACGTTTCTTGGCTCTTTGGGCAACCAAAAGTTCGAGATCGATTCCGCACTCATTACATAATTAAAAGATGGACAAGAAACGCAAAGAATCGCCTAGACCTTCCGTCGACCTTGGCGAAAAAGAACCCCTCTCGAGTACGGTGAACGTTACGATGCATCGACATCTAAGATGGTTTTGTTGGCAACCGCCGTCTCGCATGGAGGACAACGCATACAATGCTCGTTGATCGGGCAATGGATGATTTATGCAAACGATCTAAATTACTCCTCTCATCCCGGTCCCTGCGCATCACCCTTCCGAAAAGACGGGACGTCTCCTCGAAAGACAAGGTCGGGCTACTCTATAGAATTTTTTTCTTGCACGATTGGCTGAGTGAATAATTATTCGCTCTCGGATTCCCTTCAAGATCGATCTGTAAGAGAGAATAATTATTCGCTCTTGGATTCCCCTACGCATCGACCGTAAGAGTGAATAATTATTCTCTCTCGGATTCCCTACAAGATCGATCGTAAGAGCGAATAATTATTCTCTCTCTGATTCCCTTCAGCATCTGACCGTAAGAGAGAATAATTATTCGCTCTTGGATTCCCTTCAAGATCTGATCGTAAGAGAGAATAATTATTCACTCTTAGATTCCCTACAAGATCGATCGTAAGAGTGAATAATTATTCTCTCTCGGATTCCCCTACAAGATCGATCGTAAGAGCGAATAATTATTCTCTCTCGAATTCCCTTCAATACCGACTGTAAGAGAGAATAATTATTCGCTCTTGGATTCCCCTACAAGATCGATCGTAAGAGCGAATAATTATTCGCTCTTGGATTCCCTACGATGATCGATCGTAAGAGCGAATAATTATTCTCTCTCGATTCCCTTCAAGATCGATCGTAAGAGAGAATAATTATTCGCTCTGGATTCCCCTACAAGATCGACCGTAAGAGCGAATAATTATTCTCTCTCGGATTCCCTACAGATCTGATCGTAAGAGCGAATAATTATTCTCTCTCGATTCCCTTCAAGACCGATCGAAGAGGGAATAATTATTCGCTCTTTGATTCCCCTACGATGATCGATCGTAGAGCGAATAATTATTCGCTCGTGGATTCTCTTCGCTGCCGATCGTAAGAGCGAATAATTATTCGCTCTTTGATTTTTTAATTTCCGTTATCCATGAAGTGAATAATAATTTTATTCTTTGTTGACATGTTAGATCCACAACATCAACCCAGATGCGAGGACGGCCGTGTGCTTGGCAAGGCAATCAAACCCAGAAATAACCCAAATAGATCGCTGAAAAGGCTCAGGGAGTATCCAAGAGCAAAGCTATGCGGTAAGAGAAAGGCCTTGTTCAAAAGAATGCGAAATGGATTGTCTGAATCGAATAACTACGTCGATGTTACCCTAGCCATGTAAACGATATTCTGTTTGGTGAATAACTTAGCCATTTACAGTCAAAGTTTATGTATAGTAAATGTTTTTGTACATTGAATCGTCCCTGACTAACTAATAACCAGCAATAACTATTCACAATCGCCTCCATGTATCAGCTGCCTTCCGCATATCCTCGAGTAATTCATTCTCCTCCTGACCCAGCAGCCGCGCCACAATCTATCTTCGCCCGGCGTTGATATTTTCTGGTCTCAGCCAGGTAGCATAACACTCCTGCGGTAAGTGACCAGCCCATGATTCCATTGTCCCAGCACAAAAAACCCCCGCAACTGTGTATGTCGGGTTGAACGGCACTGCAGGGACATCCCAAATGAACTTCGCCAATCAACTTCCCGTCTTCCCCATATACCGTACCCACGTGGTGAAATATGTGAGCACCCGGCTTACCAAGTCATGCTGAGTGCGTCTCACGGAAATTTGACCGGCAGTGGTATGCTGTTCGAGCAGAGAAAACGGCTTGTCCCCACATCTATCGCGTACAAGTAAAAGTGGTCCCCCTCCGATTATAGGGAAGAAGTACTACACCAACCGCAACCAAATGAGAGCAACATGAGTGAATATCTAATTATTCATACAAGAAGGCGTAATAAATAGTCAAATAATTGAATAACTATTCGCTCATGCGTGAATGGCTACTATTTAACATAGAGTGAATAACTATTCGCTCCCGAATTTAAAGCGTACTCACGTAGTCACAGGCAGATGAGTCAAAACCGTCGGGCAAGTAATTAAGGCCGGATAAAATGCCCTCGACCTCGGCCTCCATTTCTTCGAGCGAAGGCTCCCTGCCGGAGTTCTGACAACCTTCAGCCCATTTCTGAAAGAAAAAGAAAATTTTTTAACAAACGAAAGCTTCTCGCCAAATACAAACCATTAAGTACAATGGCATACCCCTATTGTGGTTGTGAAGCAAAATCGACGCATCACACCACCTGTAAGCTCTGCCGCGGTTTAGATAGTGTGCATATGCGCCAATAGTCGTGCGTAAGAAAAATTTTGCCGTGGCTGGCAGACCACGAACCTCTACTCGTTGAAGTTGCTGGATCCCGTCCCTCAACAAAATATCGGCCCTTCACAAAGCAACGAATAATCAACATGAGAGAATAATTATTCGCTCGAATGCTCGAATAATTGACCACGAATTTACAAAGTAAGAGTGAATAATTATTCGCCTAAAGAAAATATCCTTACTCCTTTCCATTTGGAGCCGTCTGGAGCCAGGCATAATCAACGAGTTGGGTCTCTTCTGCAGTAAGGGCAAATGGATTCGCCGGACCTACAACAAAAGGAGATCGCAGGAAATGGCCGGGTTTTATTAGTCGCCGGCGCATGGGCGACGGCTCGCTGGACGGCCTCCACCGCTCGGGCGGGTTCATCCGTAGTGCGTAACGCCTCGACTCCCAAGAACATCTGATAGAAGACAGAGAGACAAAGAATGAATATCTCATGGCGCACAACTAAGAATATCCACTATTAAGCGAATAATTATTCACTATGCGAATTCCTCTTTGATCAATGTACAAAGTGAAAACTTAAGCAATTATTCTCCACAAGAATAGTCATTCAGTGAATGACTATTCGCTAAGGTAACGATACAGTTTACTGAATAATTTCTGCTCTGAATGAATAATTATTCGCTCAACACCTGAATCCTAATTACCAGCTGTTACTGTGGGGTTGGTGGTTTTTTTTGCCGCCCGCTTACGGGTTCTTGGCTTCTTGTGTACACTAGGCTGGAGGGGAGTGACCGGCTCTGCTCTAGCATGTACGTCGCCGGGCTCTTCCCGATCCCGGGAACAACGGGTTCGACGATCGCCTCGCTGCCTCATGACCATGGACAACCATTGCCAACTCAACGAGCCCTCGCCCTCGACTCAGTATTGACGGCCTCAGCCCCATCTACATTCTCGCACCGGTAGCTCAATGAGCCGATTATCCGGACGTTCTTCCCGCGTCGATAGCTCTCTCACTCATCATCAATCCGATCAAGCTCCCTCGGGAGCCGCCGCCTCCTAGCCTCGTAACTCCTGGACTTTCGCACATTTCTTTGCACCCCTGTCCCCAAGTCTCCGCCTCGCAGCCTATCCCATGCACTTCAGGACCTTCTTAGCAGTCCCACCAGCCCTGCAAGTGCATTGGACATCCTTCGGCGTGCCAGACACTTTTTGTAAGTAGCACAGCTGCAATCAAGAGTAGTCATATTAAGTGAATAATGTGAATAATCAAGAGTAGTCATATTAATTGAATAATTATTCGCTTAAGAGTGGATGATTGGTCACTCTGAAGAGAATAATTATTCGCTAAGAAAGTGGATGATTGGTCACTCGAAGAGAATAATTATTCGCTAAGAGTGGATGATTGGTCACTCGACGTGAATAATTATTCGCTCAAGAGTGAATGATTGGTACTCGAAGTGAATAATTATTCGCTCAAGAGTGAATGATCGAGTATTGAAGTGAATAATTATTCGCTCAAGAGTGAATGACTATTCACTTAGTCATTCTCTCTAGCTGAATAATTATTCACTCCTAAGAAAGAGATGCATATTATTCACTCATAACCCATATTATCCTTTTTACCAGGGAGGAGATGCATATTGCCGTCTCGCCAACTATCGGACATTTTTGACACAAACTTGCCCAAACTGCCAGTGTGAAACCGGAGTATATGTCGTGGCCGGTTAAACACCTTCGCAAATCCTAAGTCTTCTAGAATGAGGCAATATACACCCGAGTCAAGCTTTGAAGATGATTTTGGGACCAAAATGGTCCCTAGTGCCAAGAGAATGTACAGACTTGGCAAAAACCTCCGCTGGCAAGTTTGGTCGGGAAATTGCTTCCCTGGGATCTCCTCAATAGAGACGTGATTCTTGGGCGACTGGTGATGCAGCTCGATAGCCTTGGCAAAGCCCCCTAACCCTTTTGGACTTGATTGCCAAGTTGGTCGAATCAATTTCTTGGCCGGAGGCTCGAAAACCCATACATGCCCGAACGTCGCTTCTCGTTATTTTGAGAGTCTCAAGCATTCTCAAGAGGGAAAACCTCTCTTGTGGGGGTCATAACTTCGAGCAGAGGTGTTCTATCATCTCTCGCTTTTATGGCTATCAAGTTTAATTCGACCGAGCCTCCAAAACCAGTCGAATTAATCGCTTCGTCTTCTTCTTGCCCCCGAGAATCCATCTCAGCAGTACGGTTAACGTCCCACAATCGGGTGTAGACGACACTTAACTTGAAATCTTTGAGGACCCATGTCCGATAATCGTTGAAGGACTGAGAAGAGGAGAAGAAGCTTTGCGAGAATTGGAGAGAAATTGAACGGTGATAGAATAACTATTCATTGTGTAAAAGTGAAGTGAATGATTGGTAAGTCTTATCCCAGGTGCCCTAACCCGAACAGTGATTTCGCATTGAACTCTTCCAATCCCTCGGGAAACGAACAGTCGCGTTTTTCGAGTGAATAATTATTCACTCACGAAAATCAGCTGTCGCTCAATGAACGATCGGTTTTAAGTGAATAATTATTCACTCGAAAAATCGTCTAGCTCGATGAATGATCGCTTTTAAGTGAATAATTATTCACTCGAAAAACTCGTCGGCCCGATGAAACAGATGTTCGCGTTAACCGATGCGTGCATTTACTGTGCGTAAGAGGAGAAACAATGGGTGTCGAGTAATAGTGGCTTTTCAAATTTCAAACAAACTCTTTGTTCGATCCCAAAATGCCCTCAGTGCTTCCTAACTGTTGGATTAAAAGACAACAAATATTATCCAATCTAACGGTGTAAAACTCATCCGCATGTGCGGAAAAAATTGGAGCCAGCACCGTAACCGGACCGGTTCCACGGTGCATGGGGAATTTTGGTGTGTAGTTGAAGAAGATTCCAGATTCCCGGAGGGAATTCTCTTTTTCCTTTTTTCTTTCTTTTTTTTTCCTATTCCACAGTAAATATTTTACTATTTCTTTAAAAACAATTGTCGTGCAATAGCATTATAGTCATAGGAAGGAAAATAGTCTTAAGTCTATAGAAATTAGCAACCAAGTTAAGGGTGTTTGTATAACTTTAAACAAAAGCTAAATATTAAACATATTCTCTTAAAATACCCTTAATATATATATATATATATATATATATATATATATATATATAGAAATTAGCAACCAAGTTAAGGGTGTTTGTATAACTTTAAACAAAAGCTAAATATTAAATATATTCTCTTAAAATACCCTTAATATATATATATATATATATATATATATATAATAGTTCAGAATAATAAAATTCATAATTTTTTTTATATTTTGTTCTTCTTCTCCGCAACGGCACCAACAGTCACCATGAATTATAACGTTGATATCTTTACATTTTAAATTATACTTTTTTTGAAATTATTTAGCAAAAAATTAACTTTTTTGTCATAAATTACATATTTTGTGAATAAGTCATAAATTACTTATCATTTCATGAATTCAAAATAGTATTTATTTATTTATTTAATGTTACTCTCATATTTATTAATTTAACAAATACAACATTAATTACATTCAAATTTTGAGATAGTTTTTTTTATCATTTGACTCAATAAATAATTCCAATTAATTATTTTTAATGTGTATGAAAATTAACATTTTTATCAGTCATTTAAGGCGAAAGAAATATATTATTTTGCCCCTATCTTTGTCCAGAACTCGATTTTGTTGTTTATACAACAAAGAGATCGTGGGAGACTCATTGGAAAAAGCCATTCTTCGGCTGCTCCACAAAGTCATTCATCGACCCTTTCACCAAACTCCCTAATTTTGTATACCAAATTGAAGCTCATAAGCCGGAGAACACGCTTGCAAAATCAATTAACACTCAAATAAAGGCTACAAGTGTGGATTATAACTTAAAATTTTGATAATAGGCGAAGTTCGTTCTGATAATCCAGTAAGTAATATTTTCAATAACCTCAATTAAGTCAATTTTCAATTACAGAGAAACTTTTTTTTCCTCAAGTAATTAAAGAGAAACTTAAGAGTACCACAAAATTCTTCTATAAATCACCAAAGTAAAACAATAAAATTACAGTTTCGAGACCTATTATGATTCTTTCTGTTTTTCTTTCTATTCAATCTAAAAAAATGAACTGAAGAATATGCAAGAATTAATGTGATATATGTGATTGAGTGTTGGAATTGTAGCGTTAGATGAGTAGAAGATCAGCAGGGGCGGAAGAAGAATAAGAAGGGAGAGAGAGTTGTAGGATCATATGGTGCAAATAAATAGAGGAGGAAAAATAAGAGGGGTATTTTTGGAAAGAGATAAAAATACTTATAAATTGGATATTCGTCCCAATTTGGGCCCCAATTATCATGTGCCTTAGCCATATCTATCCTTAGTGCCATAAGACCAAATCTGCCATTTTTCAAATTAAGAAGGTGCATGATTTCATGAGAAACAATGATAAGATCATGCATACCCCTATTTGGGATCAAGACAGCTTGTGTAGGGATACGATACCATCAAGAATGGTTTTAAGTCTATTAGCAAGGATTTTTGTAATAATTTCATAGGTAATATTGCACAGAGCAATAGGCCGAAATTGATCAACCTTATGAGATTTGTCATGCTTGGGAATAAGAGCTAGGAACTTGTGGTTGATGGATTTGAGCATGTGTCTATGAGCAAAAAAATATTGGACAGCCAACACAACCTTAGGGACAATGATGTGCCAATAATTTTTAAAGAAATAAGGTGTGCAGCCATCAAGACCAAGGTTTTTCCCCGATTTCATGGCAAAAATAACCTCCCAAATCTGTTCAGGTGTAAGGATACCATACAAAAGATTATTTACATCATTTGAAATAGAAGGTAAAATCAGATTTTCCAAATCATAAGGGTATTGAGGATTGGAAGAATAAAAGAGATTAGTAAACCAATTCTCAAAGAAGCAACCTATGTCTTCCCAACTAGACACCTATGTATTATTGCCAGTAAGAAGAAAATCAATATTGTTATACGTTTGGTGGTTGATGGTAGATAGATGGAAGAAATGAGTGTTTGCATCACCCTCCTCAAGCCATCTTGATTTAGCTTCGTTCCACCAATGTAGTTGTTCTTTCTTTAGAAGTTCAACTAGATCCTCTTGGGGCTCATTTTTCGTTTGGAGGTTAAAGCTAGTTTAGGAGAAAGATTAGAGGAGATCAATATTATCCCTGAGCTGTTTGACAGAATCATGAATACAATCGAAAGTAGATTTGTTCTATTGTTTGAGTGCTAATTTGGTGTACTTCATACTTTTGGACAGTTGGAACAAGGAGGAATGGGCGGGCCCATTTGACTTGCGGGCTGAAAACCTCTAACTCGTAACCCGTAATGGTTAGTCTGCGGGCCAATATATTTTATTTTTATATTTTTTTTAATATATAAATTCTGTTAAATTTTAAATATTAAAAAAATACTTTAAAACGACGTCATTTTTAAGGAATATTTTTTAAACAAAAATTTTAAAAAATAAAGGCTTGTTCACGTCTGGCCTGTGCTGACCCACGGGCTTTTTAGCCAGCGTTAAATCCATTTGAACCAGCCCATGAGCCGATCTGCTAGCTTAAGCCCGTATTAACCTGTGCTCAGCTTAATTTTTTTCAGGCTGAAAAAAAGAGCCCAAGCTTAGCTCACTTAGGCTCGAGCTCGAGCCGGTTCTAACCCGATTTTTTTTTTGTATAAATTTTTTATATATTTTTATTTTCACTCTATAAAATTTTGTTTGATTTTTTATAATAATTGATAATATACTTTTAAAAACTTTTTAAACTTGTATTTAAATTTTAAATAATTTTTAATTAAAAATAAAAGTAAAAAATTAATTTATATATGTGTGTGGGGGGGGTAGGGCTAAAAATGGGTCGAGCTTTATCATGGCCCTAACTCTGCCCAAACATTATTCGAGCTGAAAAAATGAGCTCGAGCCAATAATTAAGTGGGCCGACAAGCAGGATTAACAGACCTATCTAGGACCGAGCAAGTCGTCGATAGGTCTTCTCTAAGGTGATCATGGATAGTACTATCAAAATGGGTCGGAGTCCACGGGCCAGCCCATTTATCCGGCTAAATACATGGGCCTGGACATACTATGTCCAGGCGTGTTCCGTTTATCTCTCAGGCTTGCCTGTGATTTTTTAAACAAAAATTTTAAAAAATAAAGGCTTGTTCACGTCCGCTCGTCTTTCGACCCACGGGCTTTTTAGCCAGCGTTAAATCCATTTGAACCAGCCCATGAGCCGATCTGCTAGCTTAAGCCCGTATTAACCTGTGCTCAGCTTAATTTTTTTCAGGCTGAAAAAAAGAGCCCAAGCTTAGCTCACTTAGGCTCGAGCTCGAGCCGGTTCTAACCCGATTTTTTTTTTGTATAAATTTTTTATATATTTTTATTTTCACTCTATAAAATTTTGTTTGATTTTTTATAATAATTGATAATATACTTTTAAAAACTTTTTAAACTTGTATTTAAATTTTAAATAATTTTTAATTAAAAATAAAAGTAAAAAAATTAATTTATATATGTGTGTGGGGGGGGGTAGGGCTAAAAATGGGTCGAGCTTTATCATGGCCCTAACTCTGCCCAAACATTATTCGAGCTGAAAAAATGAGCTCGAGCCAATAATTAAGTGGTCGACAAAGCAGGGATTAATGGACCTATCTAGGGACCCAGAGCAAGTCGTCGATAGGTCTTCTCTAAGGTGATCATGGATAGTACTATCAAAATGGGTCGGAGTCCACGGGCCAGCCCATTTATCCGGCTAAATACATGGGCCTGGACATACTATGTCCAGGCGTGTTCCGTTTATCTCTCGGGCTTGCCTGTGATTTTTTAAACAAAAATTTTAAAAAATAAAGGCTTGTTCACGTCTGGCCTGTGCTGACCCACGGGCTTTTTAGCCAGTGTTAAATCCATTTGAACCAGCCCATGAGCCGATCTGCTAGCTTAAGCCCGTATTAACCTGTGCTCAGCTTAATTTTTTTCAGGCTGAAAAAAAGAGCCCAAGCTTAGCTCACTTAGGCTCGAGCTCGAGCCGGTTCTAACCCGATTTTTTTTTTGTATAAATTTTTTATATATTTTTATTTTCACTCTATAAAATTTTGTTTGATTTTTTATAATAATTGATAATATACTTTTAAAAACTTTTTAAACTTGTATTTAAATTTTAAATAATTTTTAATTAAAAATAAAAGTAAAAAATTAATTTATATATGTGTGTGGGGGGGGGTAGGGCTAAAAATGGGTCGAGCTTTATCATGGCCCTAACTCTGCCCAAACATTATTCGAGCTGAAAAAATGAGCTCGAGCCAATAATTAAGTGGGCCGACAAGCAGGATTAACAGACCTATCTAGGACCGAGCAAGTCGTCGATAGGTCTTCTCTAAGGTGATCATGGATAGTACTATCAAAATGGGTCGGAGTCCACGGGCCAGCCCATTTATCCGGCTAAATACATGGGCCTGGACATACTATGTCCAGGCGTGTTCCGTTTATCTCTCGGGCTTGCCTGTGATTTTTTTTTTCTTTTTTGTTCATTTTGTATGAGAAACATTATAGAAAAAGAAAATGTATAACAATTTTGGCACTAAATTTGCCTCAATCACACATTCTAATCATACTCACAATTAATTTTAATTAATTCAATTTAATTTGTAATATCTTCTTTATATATAAAAAATTAATGAATATTTTTTTATTTTTAAAATATTGGTGATTGGTTAAAGATTTTTTCTATCATAATAATGGATTTATTTACTCATATATAATAGAGAGGAAAAAAGAGAAACAAAAAAACATAGAGCAAAAAAAAAAGAAAAAAAGCATTGGCCCTCAAGCTAGGTATAACAGGCTACAGACAATGGACAGGGTGTTCTCCAGCCTGCAGAAAAACGAGCCAAGTTTGGCTCGTTCCATTTAGGCTAGCCCAAAGTGGGCCGGGCTAGACTGGACCATTTGACACTACTAATTATGGATGAAGGGGCATGTTCAGGCCTGCCTCCTCAGCCTTAGAATCAACAACTAGAGAATTCAGTTCTTCCGTGACCAGATTTTGATTCAATTTTTTGCAACCTCCATCAAAATTGTTTCCCTATTCTCTGGCTTGCCTCTTGATGTGAATGAATCTTCTTCGCACCAGACAAACCTTTTCTTCCTCCACTATCATGTTAACCTCTTGATTACTGTCTATTTGGTTTGCTGAAGTACATTCTCCTTGAGAAAGTTTTTCTGATAGCTAACTGAGAAGTTTTGGAATACATAGGTTACCTAACTCCATATTCATATTAGTCTGAATGTGCTTCGAGTTAGCCCAATCCTTGTTTGGTACCAATGTTTTTGAGAGCTTTGGATATCTAGGTGAGAAAATTAGGTTTGGATTAGACCGTTTGAGAGAGAAATTTGAGCCTTTCATAACTATTAGGTGTTCCATCAATGGGCTATCCAAACTACTTTCTTCTAGATACCCATTAGGGGAAGGGAGGATTTGGGTACAGCCAGGGCTTCCTGGGGTTGATGAGTCCTAAATATTCGTAAGACAGTATAATGATTGAGAGATATTGGGCTTTTATCTGTCCAGGTCAGGTTACGAGAGAAAATTATAAGTGATGTATGATTGATTGGTTTACGGTTTAGTGAGGATAATGAGGAGTTGGAATCTGGGGACGAAATTGGTTTTGGTACTAGTGGAGAACCCCACGCTATGCACAGGGTCCTGTTAGTGATCTAATTATGTTAAGTGAAAATTGATAAGACCATACGTTAAAAAAATTGACTTAAAAAATATAAATTTAATGTGAAAAATACTGGTAAGATTATAGGCTAAGAAAAATGGATGTGAAAACTATAAATTCAATGCCCAAAATATTGTAAATATGAACATGTATAGATAATGTATTGCTTAGATCACAAAAACTATAGCTATTCTTGATCAAAAGGACTTTCTATCTAATATGATTTCCTTGCTTAGATTGGTAATGCAAGGATGGATGCTTTGTTTCTTCTTTCCTTGTGTTTGCCTTTTTTAGCTGATTGTTTTTCACAATTGTTCAAAGTGGTGCTGACCTTTTCTTTGCCTTTTTACTGTAGTAGGAATGTTTAGTTTTTCTTTCCCAGATTGATGTTTTGGTTTGTCTTTGGCAAAGGAAATGCTTGAGAGAGAATTAGAAGAAAAAAAAGACAAGAAATGTTTCGATGATAGCACGGACCATATAGTTAAATATCACAAGAGAAAGATAAAGGATAAATATTGTATAAAAAATGTAATGCCTTTAAAAATTTACTACATTTTTCAAGAAAACAAAAATGAGTGCAAATTTTGAAACCATCTAGAGTAAAAGAGCAAATCTCATAGTTAATTAGTATTCAAAGAGCCTACTTTTTTATTCTTCATCGCTTGAAGATTGTCGCGTAGTGGACTTGCTTACTCTTCCTCTAAATGAAGCAGCAAGAGTTGCAAAGTTGAATCAAACATACCCCCAAAACATTCAAATATACTCTTTCACCTGATGAGACTAATAGAATTATGGAAAGCTTTCCAAAACAAAATAGAAAAAAGAAAAATGTTTTTTCAAGCAACATGTGGATATAAAATCCAATTCCTCAATATAAACCTTCAAAGCATATTATAGTGTACTCTTATGGAACACGTCCAAAAAACATTAAGTCAGTAAAGTAGGAGTAAAACTTACCATGGAAGAACCAGTGTAATTATCCACTTGCAAATTGTTGTGATAAAATTGTATAGTATCCAAAAGTTTAAGCCATTGCTCATATCTAACTTGAAAGGCCTGTTTTCGTAGATCACTCTTTACTGCCCAGTAGAGAGAAACTTTGTAAGAAACTTATAAGGCATACAGTTAAGGCAATAGATGTGATGCCCCAAGAAGATTCTACATGGGATAATTATGAAACTTGTTAGTTGTATATAATCATGGGCCTAAGTATCTATAGTCAACTTGGGAGATCCATTTTGACAGAGTGAGGACTGTTGCCAAGTAGTTGGCTGTGGGTGCTACCAGACCCATGAGTTGTGCATTCGGGGCCGTGGGCGCTGGGTGTGACAGTAGAGGCCTGCAAGGCATTCATAAGAAGTAGCAAAAAAGAGCATAAGTAACTTTATCTAAGTCATATTTTCATATACTATACGCGAAAGCATAAACAGTAATACATTTTCCTACATCACAAAAAGAAAGAAACTAAAAAATATATAAACAATCCAATTATCAGATCATTAGATGTACTCAAGCAAATAGAAAATGCAAAAAAGGGGGAAAAGTTCAAAAAAATCACAGGAAAGGAAATTAAGAAAATAAGCATATAATCTTAAGCAAAAGAAGACGACTCAGAACAGACAAAAAATTTAGGATATGGGCAGTTAGATACGAAGAGCACAAATTATGGTTCTATTATCCTGCTGATCTTGTAAAAATAGAATTTCTTAGATTCTAGTAACATAATATCCGTAAAACCCAAAGAAATAATGTTGGACAATATCGCTTCCTCTACAGGATGATAGGTAAAAGAACTTGTAACAACTATTCTTTAATTAAAAATAAATTTTGATTTAAAAAAAGAAAAGAAACCAACTATAAAATATATTTGCACCATAAACAGCATATGACATGGCTAATGAAACTATCAGTAAAACTATGTTTACCTGTGCCTACAAATTGAAACATCAAAGTTGGAACTTCAGGTAATGTTTTCCCATTGGTAAGGTAGATGAGTCTTACTTGAATTTCATCCAAGAGCTCCACCTGTGAAACCTTTTGATAGAAAATACCAATAATCAGGCACATTAGAAGCAAGATATGCAATTAGGACTAAGACACTATATCAGGTTTGTCGTAATTTGAAGGCTAATTACAACAGAAATTTGACTATTTGACTATTTGACTACAATAACTAAGAAATTTGACTATTTTACAATCAAAGATAAAAATGAAGACAAGACTCATATTCAAACTCTCAACATTCTTTTTATTTTTAAAAAAGTAAGAACGCCTCACCTAAATTTCAGCAGTAGACAACGGAGATGATCAAAGGAGACCAAAACTTGGAAATAAAATGTTTCAAGATTGAAAGGAGGCCAAAACACAATCAGAATACAACTTTCCTCTCCTCCCCCACCCTCTTCTCCTCTAAGTTGGGTCAAGAATTAAGATTAAAACACACAAAGTCTCCAAATTCAACACCAATAATGAAAAGGGTAAACTTTAAAATGTAACCAAAATTACATAAACATATGCAAACATGAAGAAGAATAAGGTAGATAAAAAAAATTAAAATTTTGAATACAAAGAAAATGAAGGGGAAAATAATTATTAAGATTACTATCACCAGTATGAAGAAAAAAATTAAATAGAAATACCATACCACAAAGCATTTAGGGTAAAAACGTTGCAACATTTCAATAGGGAAAAAATTAAACATAACCACCATAACACAGAGCATTAAGGGCAAAAGGTTGCAACTTTTCAATGGCAAAAAAGCACAGAGGAAAATTTATTTAGAACTTACCTCAGTGCAAAGAACAAAAAAATGAAAGAAACCTCGTATCAGAGCAACCTGGACGAATCTTTTCTGAATTTAGTTAGTGGAGAGGCAATCGAATCAATAGAGTCGTTGCGAATGAGAGAGAGCATAGGGAAACAAATAGAGAAGCAAAAGCTCTAGAAGTGGGGGAAGGGTTAGAGGGGAAGAAAATAGCTGGTGAGAGAGAGAGGAGATTGATAGATGTAGAGGGGAGGGATAGTGATAGGGAAGAAGAAATCAAGAGAGTCCATCAGAAATTTCTTCTCTCAAAACATGAACTCATTACCAATATGCGCTTGTTGTAAATAACTGAATGCTTCATAGTATTGCGTTCAGCGTTCGAAAGTTAGGTTTACAAAAATGTTGAACACATCACGATAATGCATCGTATGGGTAAATATTCAAAAGATTCAGCATCATAATAGCGATTGCACTCATTATTGTAAGGAGTTCATATGTGAACGCATTAAGGTAATGTGTCCTTATGGCGCAAAAGTTTAAAACAAAAAAAAAAAAGAGTACGCATGACGGTAATACCTTAAACGACAACCAAAACTGACGCTTAGTATATCACTTAGAATAGGACTATCAATGGGTTTTAGCTTACCCGATCCAGACCCACTTAAATACGGGCTCGAGCTTAGATTTTGAAGCTTGAATAATGTTCGAGGCTGAGCTTAGACCAAGATAAACTCGACCCCTGTATATATACATACATACATACATACATATATATATATATATATATATATATGAGATTTAAATACAAGTTTAATTTTTTTAAAAAAGTATAATATCAATTATTCTAAAAAAAATCAAATATAGTAAACAAAAATATAAAATAAATTTATAAAAAAATTGAATTAGGACAGATTCAAACTCAAAACTCTCATTTTTTTCAGCCCGAACAAAATCAGGCTGAGCTCAAACTTGGCAAAGCCTAACTAACAGTCGTACTTAGAAAAGGCAGGAAACAAGAGTGGCAGGAATTTCTACATTTTTTGAGCTAACTTATGAAAGGAAAGGAAAAGCCCCTTCACCAATTTGTCTCGTCAGGGTAGTGAAGAAATCAACATGGGTAGCGTTAAGTGGCTTCGAAACTAGCTGAAGTTGTGAATGTGGCTCAGGAACTTGCTGACGCTGTGAATGTGCCGCGTGTGTATTACTCAAGTCTCTCCAGGGCATCTCCTGGGGATGATCTTCTATTTGACTCACTGGGATGGACTGAAACCCAGACAATGACGAACTTAATGCATGTATCCAAGGACCGAAGGCCAATCTTGGGTCTCTTGGTTCTATAACGAGTGGTTTTACATCTGACCATAACCCTTTAGTGTTACCAAGCCATCCGCGGTTGAAACAAAAATTTGCCATTCTTTCATACTTGAATTGAATCCATAACTTTTCCCCAAGATTTCACTCCAAAAAGCAGCCTGTTTCCAAAAAGTGGTTTACATTTACCTCAACTTTAATTCTGAGGAACTTCTTGCTTTTGACCCGATCTGCCTACTCCACATCTGCTTGGACAAAATTTCCAATGTAGTCACCGATATTCTAGGCATTGGTGATATTCATACAATCGAGGGGCAATCTATGTATTTGAACCCAGAACCACGAGGTGGAGAAATCGAGCTCTTTAAAGGAAAGGCTGGGGAAAGGTTTTTCAGAATTATGGGTACACCTCATATAGTCCATGGGCCAATGTTCAGTATTTTGTCTTTGTCTTCAGCTGAACGAAAAGAGATCGGGAATATATTTTGTTCCATGGGGGAGAGATTTACATTATTGCCCAACTTCCATGCCATGTTAATAACAGCTCTCACAACTTTTACATGGACTTTTTTAAATGTGACAAGTTTTGCTACAAAGAGTGCAGTCTGAAGAGGGAATCAATGAATTTTTGCAAGGTGACAGAAATAATACATTCTCATTTGAAGCTGGATCCTCGGGCCCCTCATTTAGAATAAACTCCATAAATGCCCAAAGAGATAAAAGGAAATTTAGGAAAATTAGGAAATAGATGAAAGGAATAATGGCTAATAGAGAAAATGAGAAGGGGTGAGTGGGTGAGGAAAGAGGTGGGTGATGGAAGAATAGAAGAAGGTGGATAAAGATGGAAGAGAGATGAGATCAGGAAAGAGCTCCAGAGGAAATAGGATGAACCAGAGAAGCAAGCCACTCACAAAAGGGAAGGAGAGAGCTCTACAAAGAGGGTGGTTGCCATTGGATAGTTTAAGGGTGAGATTGTATAGTGTTTTATTTTGAGATTTTTTGTCTTGGATTTTGAAAAAGAGAAATTTTTGTAAAAGAAAAATAAGACTCAAGATGAAAAATTTGCATTGAGTTACGTAGCGGAACCCAATCTAAATACACCTTAAATGGACGCTCTTCCTTTTATTATTTATTTCAAAAGATTCAACCGTTCGTCCTAAAAAGATAGAAAAACATTTCAAAGGAAAAATTTAGAGAAATTTGCAAAATTCGTCTGAAAATTATTTATTTTTATTGTAATTGAGTCTAAAATATTTTTTTATAATTTTAATATTAAAATAATATTTTGAAAAACTAATGGTCCTCGTCACTGTTGTGTGACGAAATTTGACAATAGTACGTACCAGTCGCATGGGCCACTGACAAAGGGCACAATTCATTCAATCTCTGGCCATTTCCTTATAAATGGCTCTATATAAGTCACTCATGCGCCTCTTGCATTTTTACTGGATTGCAAGCATTTAAAATTAGTCTTATTTTTATTTTTAGATGAAAAGGAGACTAATGCTTTACATTATAAATAATTCCTTATTTCTCCTCCTATTCTTTTTCTTTTCGTCATAAAAATCAATTCAAATGTCAAAACTTAGTCTCTTCGTCGCATTTTTTTCTCTTTTCTTCTGTTTCCTCAATCCTATAATAGAACTGATATTATAGGAAGAAAGGAAATTGAAGAAGTAGCTTTGGTTTAGAGCCTCCGTATCCAAAAGTAGATAGAATCAAAGAAAAAGAAGATAAACAATAACATTTCTTGCAATAAAAACTCAATCCTCTTCTATCTTTTCTTTCCTCTCCTTCCCCTTATAAAAACTTAACTTTAACCATATTTTTAATTAGGCGAGGAAAACATTGTGCCTGATATGCCTTTTTAACATTACAATATTAAAAGTATAAGGGCGTTGTATTGAATTCTATATTTTGTGTTCACTCATTATGTTCATTCTTTTATTTTTTTCGAAAGAATTTACCTCACTCTCCTCTTAAGAAAAGCTTTTCAAAGAAAAGATCTACAACATTTTTGCTATAAAAAAAGGGGTTGAATAGGAACAATTAACATCCATCATCATGGTGATCATGTCATTTAAAATTATACTAAAAAATACATATAACTTTTTATTCTAAAAAATTATATTTGCCATCCTTTAACCTTTACTTTTAGTAATATATAACAACTAGCAAAAGGACCCATGCATTGCATGGGATCAAGTTTTTATATCAATTATGGTTAATATATATTTTTTGAATAATTATGAACCAAATTTATGAAGTTAACACTAAAAAGTCGACTTAACCATTGTACTTTTACTTTAAAATTAACGTATTAATTTAAACCAAAACCCTCTTATGTCAAAAAGAAAAATAAAATTAAATATTATATTTTAAAACTGTTAAAACATTTAACAAAAAAAGCTTTACTATAAAAGTATATTAAAATCTATTCATGTTGATAAAATGAAAATAATTTATTGATTGAATTTTCACAAAAAAATAGACGTTGAATAGTAAAACTTCACAAAAATCACATATGTTTACTTTAAAGAAAAATATGTAAGTATCATCATAATAACAGAGCTGCCCTAATAATTATTAAAAATGTCCTACCCAGTTTCTACTAGCAGCCCTTCCCTCCCTCTAGAAGAACATCCCCTTCCAAGAAAAATGGTAAATGTATCCATGCCAAGAAAAACAATCTTTAAAACATTTAGAAGATTTTACAATTTCTCTTGTTTTTGCTCGCAAACAAAAGTAAATCATATTAGTTTATGAAATTAGCTAAAAATGCATTATGAAAAGAGAAATAATTATTAGCTTCTACTTAAAATAAGTAATTAATAATATTGTAAGAATCACGAAATTATAAATTGTTGGTTATAACTAATAATAATATAAAGATGGTTGCCATCACACTTATCAAATGCTTTGGGTTGAAGAAGGGAGAAATGTGATTCTCATAATAAAAGTATCCAATAATCATTTACCAACAATCTCTAAATTCGACTATTTTATGTCAGATTTGCTTAATAATAATTATATAAAATACTATGATTTATATCGTATCTTTGGTAAAAGAAAAAAATAGAAAACTATGGTGCATGAATGGTCTTCTAAAAATCAATATCCACTAAGTTAGCTGTCAATCTCTACCATTTTGGCTTCTAGAACTGATGTCTGTCCAATCTACAATTGTCATGTTTGTCCACATATTTTTCGAAAAAATATTAATACATTAGTCCATAATTTCTGGTACTTAAAAAAAACTAAAAATTTATAAAGTATAAAATTTATATCGTAAGAGAACTAGAAAGACATAGAAATAAAAACTCTAAGGTTAAATAATGAGCTTCACATTGAAAAAAGAGTGACATTTTTTTATTAAAAATAAAGAGTGGAAACATCTTCAGAAATTGTTTAAAAGAAAAGGAAAATGAATAGGTTGGCCTACTGTTTGTATTTAATATGCTATTAACATAGCATAATAAAAATTTGGCTATTTAAAAACAAAATCATCTTGAATGTTAAGAAAATGGAAGAAACTCTCAAATTAATTGAAGAAACTTGAATTGTTTAATAAAATCTAAAGAGGTGGAAAAGAAAAAATTAGTATGGCCATTTAAGACCAAAAGGTAATAGTAGGCTTTATCCTAATAGCAAGAGTTGAGACCCCTCAATAATAAGGTTGATGGTTCGATGCATGTTCAATAAAATTTTATTAGTCTCTCATTTATAGAGATATTTTCTACCTGTATAGGTATTGTAATTAAGATAATGTTCTTTATTGATTAAGTATATAATCTTTACCAAAAGTATGTCACCTTTTATATTAAAAATTAAAAAAAGACTAAAAAGTAATAATAATTGGTTAAGGATTGCTAAAAGTAAATCATATATATTTAAACAAAAGGAAGTGAGAACATGGAATGAAATACTAAAATCCATCAATTCTAATAAACTCCAGTAACATACAATGAAATATTATTCTACTTGGAAAGAACATTGAGAAGGAGTGCTTTTTAGTTTTTGCATCTTTGAATAGGAAAAAGAAATTTAAGTTGAATAAAAAATGAAAAAATAAAATATAGACAGAAATTATATTTCTGTCTCTGTACATTAATTAGGGTAATAAATAGATGAAGGAGCAGTTATAGAATTGGAACATACGTGTGGTAGCAGTTGATTATGAGAGTGGGAGAAGATAATAAAAGAGTAGGATAAAATAGCGGGAAATTCTTAGATGAGCCCGTTCCACGACTCCACATGTGGAACGAATTCACCTAAAGAAGCCAAGTGTCCATTTTTACTAGGAAACCTATTCAACCCTTTCCTCAAACCTCCTCTTTCCTTTCCCGGTGTAACCATAAAAAAAATTGTTCCAAGTCAAACGTTATGGCATCCTAAGATGTTCCTCTGTTGCCACACTATGCACTACTTACGATATTGCACTGTAGTTTCGGAAGCCAAAAGTTTATTATATTATTTATTTTAAAATATAAAATTTTTAATTTTTAATTATCTTTTAATTATAAATATAATTTTTTTATTTTTATTATATAAAAAATTTTATATTTAGACACTCGATTTTTTTTCTTTTTTATGGTTACACCGGGAAAGGAAAGAGGAGGTTTGAGGAAAATGTTAAATATGTTTCTTAGTAAAAAGAGACACTTGCCTTCTTTAGCTGAATCCGGTCCACAGGTGGAGTCGTGAACCGGGATCACCTAAGAATTTTTTTAAAATAATAAGAGAAGACAATGATAAATTTTTAATTAATTTATTAAATAAAAAATTTACTGAGCAAATAATTTTTTTTTAAATTAATTAAAAAATTCAAAATTTCATAAAATAAGATTAGAACCTTAAAAGCTTTGGAAAATAAGAAAGAGTAAATATATATATATATATATATATATATATATATATATATATATATATATAAAAGTATAGATTAGATTTATTTAGATCACGATGACATATTTAATCTAGATAAATGCTAATGTATTGCAATACCAACGCCCAACTATGAATAATTTAAAAGGCAACTACTATTTAAGGCCAACTATGAATAATTTTTTTTTGGGTTAAAAAAAAAAGCAACTACTATTTCGTCACCCAATTTATTGTCTCAACCCGACAAAAAACAAAAAGAAAAAGAAAAAGAGAGAGAGAAAATCAAAGAAACCAAACAAAATAAATACTATAGCCGATACAAAAAACAGATCCCATCCAACATTAACCCCTCAAAACTCGGTTATGTCTTACTTTTACCACCTCAAACTCAGCAACAAAATACAGCAGAAACCTTATTGACTCTTCTTCCTCCTCCAGCGACCCCCAACCCGTACCCCTGACCCCCAATCCCCTGGTTCCCATCCTTTCCGGGGTCGCCTCAATTCGCTTCCAATTCCGAAATTTCTATCCAATTTGAAATCCCCAGATATATATATTTTTCCTGAAAATAAGTGAAAGAGCGCGAAGAATTTGATCATGGCGACTGAGATGGTGCAGGCGGATCCGGAGGGCATTGATGGAGTTCGTATGACATGGAATGCTTGGCCTCGAACCAAGGTTGAATTGAGCAAGTGCGTGATCCCACTCGCCGCCTCGATCTCTCCGATCCGTCCTCACGTGGATGTCCCCACGCTGCCTTACCCGCCCCTCAAATGTAAAACCTGCACGGCCGTGCTCAACCCTTTCTGCCGGGTTGATTATGTAGCTTTAATCTGGATCTGCCCTTTTTGCTTCCAGCGCAACCACTTCCCCCAGCATTATTCGTCAATTTCAGCGACCAATGTCCCGGCTGAGCTCTACCCTCAATTTACTACGATCCAGTATTCTCTGAGTCCGTCAATGCATCCGCAAAACCCTAATCAAAACCCTAATCCTGATGATGATTTTGATAAGTGGCCGACTTATTTGTTTGTGCTGGATACTTGCATGCTAGAGGAAGAATTGGAACTTGCCAAATCCGCCTTGAAAAGGGCCATTGCAATGCTGCCGGAGAAAGCCAAGGTGGGGTTTATATCGTACGGGACTCAGGTGCAGGTGCACGAGCTGGGCTTTCAAGAGATGTATAAGGTGTTCTTGTTCAGAGGGTCCAAGGAATTGTCTAAAGATCAGATTTTGCAACAGCTGAACCTTCCTGTTACTGGTTCTGGTGCCGGTAGACAGCCTGCGCTGGGTTTTCAGAAGGCTCCTGTTGGTGCAACATTCTTATTGCCTTCTTCAGCGTGTGAATATACACTTGATACGGTGGGTGTGTGTCGATGATTTTTTATTTTTCCCCTGTGGGAAAATTGGTTCCGAATGTGTTAATCTAATAAAAATTTTAATGAATTTTGGATTTAAAAAATTTGTAGTTATTGGATGAGTTGGGAACGGATAGTTTTCCTGTACCTCCGGGACACAGGGCGCTGCGGTGTACTGGAGTGGCATTGAGTGTGGCAGCAAGCTTGCTTGGGGCTTGTGCAGCAAATACTAGTGCAAGGATTATAGCCTTAGTGGGGGGACCTTGCACAGAAGGGCCTGGAGCAGTAAAGTTCTTTCCTTTCTTCTCTATTTCTACTGTTTCTAGTTTCAAATACCTCAGTTCTGTAGCAATATCTGTTTTTGTGCCTGTTTGCCTTTCTAATTTATGTGCCTGATCTTGTTGTTGACGTTTCAAAAAAACTGTGTCATGGGGTTCATTGTTTCATACTTCTTGTTCGCCTGGATTATTTGTTGAGAAAGGAGAAGTAATTATTGAGCTCCAAAGTCTTGCAGTATGAAGGTTCTCACAGAAAATGTTATTATATGCACTGGACTAATTATCAAATTTATTGGCATGTGACTAAAGATCACGTGAATGCTGATCATTGAATAATAAGACTAAGTAAGTTGCATATTTATTTCATATATGGTAGAAGAATTCCAAAAGCAAGGATTTTTTTATGCTCCCAGATAAATGCAAGATTTGAAACCTGTAAAATGCATGGGGAGGGATTTTGGGTTGCTGAGCAATACTGTTTCTTTTCTAGGCTAATCATGGGTATTAGCTGCTGCTGAAATTTTTTCTATCACTGGAACACGTCTGAAGAGGCCCATAGCTTTTATTGATATAATTTGGTATTCATTGCTTTTGTGCCTTTCTCCTTTTCTGACCTTCATCTATGTGTTTGAGGCAAGAAAAATCAGTAGATCAATTCTCATATTTTACAACATCCATACTGCTCTGATTGAGCAGTGGGTCTGTGCTGATTCTGAAGTATTTTTTGACAATTGATGTTGTTCTTTGGAGCTGCTAAACATTTTTTAAGCATTGAATAATATACATTCCTGATTCTATTTCAATGTCTAGATTGTTTCAAAAGAACTATCAGATCCGGCTCGTTCACACAAAGATCTTGACAAAGACGCAGCACCATATTTCAAAAAATCTGTTCACTTCTATGAGGAATTGGCGAAGCAGCTAGTCAGTCAGGGTCATGCCCTGGATGTTTTTGCATCAGCTCTTGATCAGGTTTCTACTGGTTATCCTCTAAGTTTGTTAAATATTCAATTAAATAAATTTTAAAGTGAAGTATCCAGCACCGTTGTTTCTAGTGCTACCATTGGTACTAAACTGTTTCTTTTTTGCTTCATTTCAGAGGTAAACTTTTGTTTTTACCTTCTTAACCCTTAATATGCTGGTTGCATGGCATGTTTAGCATATACTCATTTCCATGTATTGGTTTTTTCATAACTCTTTCCATTTGGCCTAGTAAATAATCTGTTGAGGTGGCTCCTTAGTAAGTTCTGTTGTTGGATCGATCTGGTGGCACTTGCTCCAATGTTTCTTTTATTGTCTTTGCGTAATTGCTGAGGTGTACATATGAATAGACAAAGGAAAATCCCACGTTAGAGTCTAGCATTTGGACTAGTTTATCTGCTGCTGGCTTATGGCAACTGAAAATGGAATTGATGTTGTGGTTCTTATTGAATGTTGTATCCAGTTAGATGAAATGGATGAATGAGAGAGTTTTTACTCTATTTGGTGTAGAGCCAAAAGAACAAGGCCCCTTACGTGTCAAATATATAACAAGAAATAGAAAGGAGGAGCAGAAGATAGTGAGTAGGAAGACAAAAAATTCAAAGGTACCTGAAAAAAATCAAGGTTGAGCTTTTCACTTTTTCCTCCACTAAAGAAGTAGAACTGCCCCCTTATATTAATTCCTAAATTCATGGTAATAAAATGAGCTTTATATGAAAGTACTTCTAAAGAGATACTATATGTCAATTGCATATCTTTTTTAAAAAGATGTTTGCTTTTGTAACTAACTGGTAAAATAATTCTACTTCAAAATTTACTTTATAAGGTTAATTGGGGAATTTCGCGTGCTCTTTTACTGTGGCTCATTCTAATTCCTACCAGTGGACTATTATTTAGGGCATTCAAAATAAGAGAAATAGAATAGGAATGGGACTGGAGGAGTGAACTTTTATCTTAAGATAAGATACTAAACCACTTCTCTGTGTTTCTCATGAAAGACAATCTGATCTTTAGTGTGATGAAGGCATATAGCTTGTACCTTTTGTGTTTTTGGATTAGCAGGACATTTTTAATTTGGTTCTTCAATTTCTTTTTTATGCATAACTTTTGCTCATGATTCGTAATAAAGCACCATCTTTTATTATCCTAATAAATTAAAATTATTAGGTTGGGGTTGCTGAGATGAAGGTTGCAATTGAAAGGACTGGTGGCTTAGTTGTTTTAGCTGAAAGTTTTGGTCATTCTGTTTTCAAAGACTCCTTCAGACGGGTTTTCGATGTCGGGGAACAGTCTTTGGGACTCTCCTTCAAGTAAGTTTCATATTTTTAGAATTTATAACTGCATCTTCTTGTCTTCCTTTTCAGACTGAAAATTCCCATTATTACCTTAATTAATAAATCTTGATCTTGATGATGTTGCTTTGATGCAACCAGGGGAACCTGCAAAAGTACTCTTTTACTGGATGTCTCCTTTTCTTTCTTTTTTTTTTTTTTGGGGGGGGGGCGGTGGGGGAGGAAGGCGGTTTATAATGTTTTTATCCAGGAACATAATGTTTGACTTTTCTCATCATAATTTGAGTGCGTGATTTGACATATATATCCCTTTCTTCGAACACAAGTTTCTTGAAGACATCATGAAATGTTTGTTGAAAAGACTGTCTCCAATTTGAATCAGGAAATGTTTGTGGAAAAGAATGCCTCCAATTAACCTGCAAAAGTACTCTTTTACTGGATGTCTCCTTTTCTTTCTTTTTTTTTTTTTTGGGGGGGGGCGGTGGGGGGAGGAAGGCGTTTTATAATGTTTTTATCCAGGAACATAATGTTTGACTTTTCTCATCATAATTTGAGTGCGTGATTTGACATATATATCCCTTTCTTCGAACACAAGTTTCTTGAAGACATCATGAAATGTTTGTTGAAAAGACTGTCTCCAATTTGAATCAGGAAATGTTTGTGGAAAAGAATGCCTCCAATTTGAAGTCCTGAGTTAGCTGAATTTACTTCTCTTTTTTACAGCATGTTGGAGAATATATTGGCATCATACTGTGCCTTGTATTTTTTGTGAAATATCTGAACTATGCAGTACATTTATCTCTTGAAAACAACTGGCAATAATTAAAGTTTTGCAATTGTTGATTTTTAGTGGCACACTTGAGATCAACTGTTCGAAGGATGTGAAAATCCAAGGGATTATTGGACCTTGCACATCTCTTGAGAAGGTTAGGCCAATTTAAAAGGGATGATGTTCCTTGTATCTGAATACTTTACTCTGAGTCAGTCTACCAAACATTGGTACATTTGTGTGAAATTTTCATTCAGAGTTCCACTGATCATTTCAAGTTTGCAGAAAGGGCCCGCTGTAGCTAACACAGTCATTGGGGAAGGGAATACGACAGCTTGGAAGATATGTAGCCTTGACAGGAATACTTGCTTGACGGTTTTCTTTGATATTTCTTCTAGTGAAAAATCAGACGCATCAGGAGTAAATCCACAATTATACTTACAATTTCTTACAAGGTAACTGGAGATTGCAACCTGTTGTTTATCTTATTCATGAAATTAATCACTTAACTCTCATTCTGTATTTGGAACCATTACTTGGTGGGTTTTATCTAGTTTATTGGACCCCGAGGAGCTTCAGTGTTAATGTTATATATTACATGAACATTTGTTATTTCTAGTGTAAGTTGCATTATTCTTATCCAGAAGATGGGGAAAAAGGAATTGAATCTGTTGTGCCTGTCCCTGAATGCAGTTATGAGAACCCTGAGGGCCTAAAGAAGCTACATGTTACGACTGTAAGCAGAAGATGGGTGGATAGTGCTGTTGGCTTGGAGGTCTGATAGCACAAATTTCTTTCTTTCTGTTTTCCATATGATTCTGATTATTGTTTCATCTGATGTTGTGAGAGAGACTTTATTTCAGTCAACTCCAAACCCCTTACGAAATCTGGGTTTTTTTAATTCTTGACCTGAACACGCTCCTGTTTTTGTGCTCAAGTGGCTGGCTAGAAATTCAAAAAAATTGCCTTGACTGTTTTTTGTAGTGCTTGAAGGACATTGTATTTGTTTAGGCTCAGTATTTTTGTTGAAGAAATTACTTGGTGGATTACTTTAGCTAGAATTACTGGAAGTATGGGTCATATATCTGCCTTTTTACAAAAGGGAGATTGTGATATGGTAGTGGAGAAAAACAGAGAGAGGAAGTAAGGCGTTTGGCAAATGCTTTAGTTTTTACTAGGTTACAACTTTTTTATCTTCAACCCATGATTTTAGTTTCTTTCCTTTTTCCCCCTTTAAGATTGATTATGAAGGGTGAGTTTTGTTCAACTCTGCAGTTGTTGTGCTTTTATGTCATAAAGTGCAAGAGGGTAATGGAATATTAGTTATTCAGATGATGGACCAAGACTGCTTAGACTTCAAATGGAACCTCATACTCCACTTTTGTGCTTTTCCTTTTCTAACAGCTATACAGATACATAACTTTCTCTCAGGTTCTAGCTCCTTTCATGTTGAATGGCTAACTAATTCTAGATATTATGCGTGCTATTGAATGTTCAAAGCCTTGGTATTATCACTAAATTTGTGTGAATTCTTGATGATGAAGGATAGTTGTAGGCCCTTTTCTACTTCTGTTGTGGAATGATGTCATTTTTGAATTTATTGCTTTTTAGTTTAGGATGATATACCGTGGTCTTGAATTCTTAGTGCAATGCTGGTTTTAATTTGTGTGGACTATAATTGGTTATTAATGTTCTTTGGTATTTATGGACCCCCAATGCATGAGAAGCTAGCTAGCTGCTTTGACTTGACACTTTACTGGCTAGTACCTTTTGGTGACAGCAAAACATGAGATGGGTATGGGACATCTGTGGGATTTGTTGAGATGGTGGGAGAAAAGAAAAAACAAAACCATCTAAAGAAAAAGAAACAATATGAGAGATTTGAATATGTGAACTGATAAGAGAATTGGTGGTCAGTGATAATAACATTTGTGGCCAAAGATTAAACACAGCTGCCGGAGAGATTGGTGAGTGCAGATGCAGAGGTCATACATTCAAGTTCTAGAGGATTTTTTCTTTTAGTTTTGGGGGGCGGGGTTGTAATTTTAGGGTGAGAAGGTATAACAGGGTTGCGATGGATCAGTTTGGAGAAGCTTCTTAATTTTTGCAAAATGCTCTTTGGGTTTCCAATTATGTTTTGTTGCCAAACTTTTTACTATTCCGTAAAAATCCTTAAATAGTTATCATATCTCTTGTGATTCACATTATATGAAAAGGTCTTCTTTTTAACCAGTTTATGTCGTTCTATCCTATTTTCTTTGTAAAGAGAATCTGATGCTTGTGCATGCATGTCTTTTTTTAAAAAAGAAAAAAAAGAAGAAAAATTATTGAGTTATGTGCATGCAAATCTGAAAATGGTTCTTCAGTTCAGGTAACAAAAATGAGAAATCATCTTCAGTCATATACCAAAATGGTGTGCCATGTCTTCTTGTTAATTTGCTTTTGACTTTTTTTCATTTGAAATTAATCTTCTTAGAATTTACTCTCAGTTTTAACAATTTATTTTGGTTGGTTTACTTGCTTGATTGACCATTCCTGAGGTTTGCAGATAACTGCAATGTGAATGCTAATCTATTTTCTTTTCCTTTTTTTAGGAGCTGGTCCAAGGATTTGATCAGGAAACTGCTGCTGTAGTAATGGCTAGATTAGCTTCTCATAAAATGGAGAGTGAGGTACTCTTTGCTATGCAAAACTATCAACTGAGCATATGCAGCAATGCATGAGTACCCCACAAAAATACAAGTGCTCTAGGATATCTTCATCCTTCCATAATCTGGAGCATAAAATTTGCTATTCAATTATCCTTGTTACTCTCTGATTTTTAATGTAAGTTCTACTTTAGATAGGACTATATAGTTGCAACCCCAGGAGAGGGGGTGGAGGAGCCCTTTCTGGACTTCTAGGTTAGAGATCAATTGCACATTCCTTGCTCTGTGAATAATTTCGTTTTGGACAAATTCGAAGTGTATAGTTGTATTACTTCCCAAACAATCAGTGAATGAATTCATATAGAAGTATTGCCCCAGTTACCTACATCTTCTACTGGCTGAGAAATATTGATCTTGCTGTTGTTTGACTGAATGCACGTATTTGAGTTGTGGATAGTATTGCACTTCACTAGGAAGCATTATTGTCCTTGCCATTAGAGTGCCAATGGAGAAATAGTTTATTTAATTTTCTTTTAGAAATCCAAATCAGAGAGAAAGGAAGCTTTCTGCCTTGCTATGGGAACTCCTCTTAATGATGAAGTTTGCATTTTTCTACTTGTTTTTCTCTGGTTTTTCTGACTTTATGATTTATTTAGAAGCCCTATGTAATGGATATTATATTGACAGGAGGGATTTGATGCTACAAGGTGGTTGGATCGCAATTTGATTCGGCTCTGTGCCAAATTTGGTGATTATCGGAAGGATGATCCTCACTCATTTACATTAAATCCTTGTTTTTCGTTGTTCCCGCAGTTCATGTTTAATCTGCGACGATCACAGTTTGTGCAGGTAAGAAGCCTTAAGTGTCAATCTGAATTATTCTTGTGTCTATTTTTTCTTGTCTATACTAATACTGCTTCCTCCTTTCTTGTGATTTTGCATTGCGAGTTAGGTATTTAATAATAGTCCAGATGAGACGGCATATTTCCGCATGCTACTTAACCGGGAGAATATAAGCAATTCAGCTGTCATGATTCAACCTTCACTGATTTCTTATTCTTTCAACTCAGTGCCTGAACCAGTTCTATTGGATGTGGCATCAATTGCAGCTGACCGCATTCTACTGTTGGATTCATATTTTAGTGTAGTAATTTTCCATGGAATGACGATAGCTCAATGGAGGAACATGGGCTATCACAAACAGCCAGAACATGAGGTTTATGCTTGCTAACTTGTTTCTTTCACCTTACTGTTCTTTCTTGTTGGAATTTGCTTGTTTGCTTTGCCAAGTGAACTTTTCAGTGAATCATCAAAATTCTTGGCTGTCACTGCCATAATATTAATTGTTCAGAGTTTACATGCCTTGTCCTCCATGTCTATCATTTGCTGTCTAGACTAAAGATTTTTAACATAGAAGAAAGATATTTTTATGTTGCAATTTCACAGGCATATTGGTCGTATTTTACATAATATGATATATTGAAATTTTCTTTTCTTTATTCCATAGGCATTTGCACGTCTGTTGAATGCCCCGCATGACGATGCACAATCTATAATTCGAGAGCGGTTCCCAATCCCCAGAATCGTGGTTTGTGATCAGCATGGCTCGCAGGTCTCCCTCCCTCCCTCGTCCTTTTTTTTTTGGGGGGGAGGGGTTCAGGGGTGATATCATACTCATAGTTTTGTTCTACTCTTGTGCAGAAAAAGATTTTCTTAGTTCTTAAAGTTGGTGTTTGCTGAATAATTGCATCAATATTGAATGATAACTGCAAACATACAGAATATTATGCTCTATGTGACTCACAAGTTGTTTTTTATTGGCTTGTAATAGGGGGTTTTACATTTGCTCTTGGTGTTTCGTGCTTCTTTAATGAGATTAGGGAAAAGTTATATGCGTGATGCATCTCCATTTTTGTCTTATGTACTTATTTTTCAAAATTTTGCTTGGAAGGAATCATGAAAATATTGAATAAGTAATACTTGTGAAAATGATAAATTTTCCCAATGTGCCGGTGAGAGTTGTACAAGATTCCTTCTATCTTGGCAAAAATATCCAGTCATTTGTTCAGTTTATGGTATGAAGAGTCATAATGAATTAGATAAATGTGGGATTGGTGCCTTTCAATCATCTGAGCAAAGTGGTTCAGCTTGAAAACTATAATTGAAATAATTTCTTAATTAATTGCAGTTGTCTTTGTTTTCTTTATTCTGTGGCATTAGGTCTTGTATCACAGATTATGGATTTTTGCTTATTTAATCCAATCTCCAAGGGAAATAATCTTTATATTGTCTTTTTTCCTTGAAAATTTCCTGGTTTGCTGCACCAAATGACGCCAATGATGCTTGAATTTTTGTCCGCCTAAATCTGCTGATTAGTATCTAAGAGAGTTGTGTCCTGGCCCTGTTTTTGTTGTTTTCATATGGTTTCTCTACTTATTGAACATCTTCATTTTCCTTTTCTCCCCATCCTTTGCCACTTCTTAACAATCAAGATAGGCTATGTTTCTATGTGTAGAAACTTTCTATCTGGTCCATTTATTCTGTGTAGAAACTTTCTATCTGGTCCATTTATTCTGGGTAGAAACTGGTTTCTTGTTTTTGGTAGGGAACTGTCAGTGTTAGCTACTTATTCTGTTTTGTCAAATATTGAACAGGCAAGATTCTTATTGGCAAAGTTGAATCCGTCAGCCACATACAACAATGCACACGAGATGGCTGCTGGATCGGATGTTATCTTCACAGATGATGTGAGTCTTTCAGTATTCTTTGAGCATCTTCAGCGGCTGGTAGTGCAATCTTCTTGAGAAGAGAGGAGAAAATTTGGACTAAGAATGAAATGCGCGACTTCTTGGTAAGAAATTTCCAGAGTGTTAGGAGATCTCATTTTCTCCATGCTATATATCCTCTTCTTTTGATTTGGGTTGATTGCCTTTATTTCCATCATTCATCAAAGAGGTCGGACACAGCATTATATGGCCAATAAGGAAGAGTCAATTCTTTTGGGGTGTGGGATGTATGTGCACCTTGGAATATCAGGGGCTTGAGGGTTGTTATTCTTGGGTGGTTGCGAAAATGGAAGGGCTGAGCATAGTATAATTTATAAGAGGTGAAAGGATGCTCTCACAGCAACGCTGACTGGGAAGATGAGAGTTTTTCTTATCCTTCTTTTTTTGTAAGTTATGACTAATAATAGTTGGTTTTTGTATTGGTGAATTTTCTGTACTTGGCCTAGGTTTGAAAGTCCTGTAACATTTTCTTCGTTTTTTCGGACTTTGATAACTGTTGAATAGCAAATACACGGCAAAGCTTTCTTAGTTGCACGCCCTTGGCTTGTCATTTCAAAGAAACCATTCTCTTCTGTTTGGAACAGATTTTGGAAATTTTGGGTAAGCTTGCTAAAGTGAAATTTATAAGCATGTAAAACTTTTTTTTGAATAAAAATTATCTGTTAATATTAAAATAATTTGGGTCATTACAATCGAAATCGGCTTCAAACTCTTCAAATACTTTCAGTGAGGGGGAGATGAGGGAATAAGATAATTCAAATATTATAATTTGAAAAAGTAAAAGTTACATAATAAGGATACAGTATTTTATTTTATTTAATATTTTTATTATATTAGAATATTTTAATATAATTAATATTTTTTATAAAAAAAATTAATATATTTTATATTATTAATTAATTATTAATTTTGTTGTGTATTATTTTTATATTTTTTAATTTAATATAAAATATGTATTAATTTATATATTTTTTATTTTTATATTATATTATTTTTATAATATAATTTAAAATTTCGTACTTAATAAAATATTATCAATTTAAATAAGACGGATGAAGTAAAATATTACTTATATTGTTAAGTATAAAAATATTATAAATAATAGTAAATAAATAAATATACAATACTGTTTTACAATGTTTCTATCACAATCTTTTTCAACGTGATAGGGAAATTCTAACTTCGATGACTAGTAAATTTGAATATGTCTAAAAAAGAAGCAGAAAATTAAGTGAGAATTCAGAAAAAAAAATTCGGATTAGCAGATCCCTTCAAATTGATAAGAATGTAATTGGCATATATCTGTTTGGATTAAAGAATTTTATTGGTTAAATCACTGATGCTTTTCTAGGCATTAGGCTTAAATTCAGCGGGAAAAAGAAGTATAATGTGTGAAAGAACTGGCAAGGTGAGGGTTAGCGTTGAATTTTTCAAAGAAGGTAAAAACAAAAAGAAAAAGAATTCGGATTTGAGAGCCAATCTGAGTGCACCTCATGACTCCAGAGAATTGAAAGGAGAAGAAATTTTCAACTTTTAAGAGAACTCAACCCTAAACTTGACTTGTTTCTTTTTTTTTTTTTTTAAACGTGAACTTCAAATTTCATATTCTTTTTAATGGTAATTAAATCTATATATATATTATAGAAATGTAACCCTTTCTTTCTTATGACTTTAAATATCTTATTCTAATTTTTTAGAGTTTTAATTTTTTTAATTAGTTTTCAAAAATTTGATTGGTTAAGATTATTTTCAATGTATTAGGATCACTTTAAACTACTTATCTTTATCATTTTTGTGTATCTAATCTCTTAATTTAAACTAAATTTATTAAAGCTAAATTCTTAACTTATATACTAATTTTAATTTTTAAATTTTGTATATTATATTATATATATATCTATATATAATAATAATAATAATAATAATAATGTAACCCTTTCTTTCTTATGGTTACAAACCTCTCATCCTAAATGCTTAGTATTTTTACTTTTTAATTATTCTTAAAAATTTTAATTGGTTGTAATCATTTTCAATCTATTAAGATAACTTTAAACTAATTTATATATTTAATTTTAATTTTAAAATATGTACATTAAGTTACTTTATGAAAGTATGAGACTTTAATTATTACTTTAAAATTTTTTTATTAGTTACAATTATTTTTAATCTATTAAAATAATTTATCTATTAAGATAACTTTGAACTAATTTATATATTTAATTTTAATTTTTAAAATATTTACATTAAGTTACTTTATGAAAGTAGGAGACTATAATTACTATTTTAAAAAATTTTTATTAGTTACAATTATTTTTAATCTATTAAAATAATTTTAAACTACATTAATTTAATTTTGAATTCGTAAAAGTAGGAGACCTTAATTATTAATTTAAATTTTTTTGATTAGTTAGAATTATTTTTAATCTATTAAAATAATTTTAAACTACTTTATATATCAACTTGAATTTTACATTATTCTAATGTTTTATAATTTTTTTCCTTTTTTAATTACTCTTCAAAATTTGATTAGTTAGGATTATTTTCAATTTATTAAAATAACTTTAAACTAACTTATACATTAATTTCATTTTGGAATTTCGTATATTAAATTACTTTATAAAAATATGAAACTTTAATTATTACTTTAAAAATTTTTTATTAGTTAGAACCATTTTTAATCTATTAAAATAATTTTAAACTACTTATATATTAACTTTAATTTTAAATTCTATATTTTTTTGAAGAAATTGAATTCCCTATATTGAGTTACTTTGTAAACGTAGGAAACTTTAATTATTTAATGTACTTAAAAAATTTTAAATTGGTTGAGATCATTTTAAACTACTTATATATTAACTTGAATTTTAAATTCTATATATTTTTTAAAAAATTAAATTATGTATATTTAGTTATTTTGTAAAAGTAAAACTTTAACTATTCAATAGTGTCAACTAACATGATCTTTATATTTATAATTTTTGTTTAACTAAATTTCTTAATTTAAAATAAATTCATTAAATATAAACTTCTAATATGTGTCCATTTCTTCTATAAATAGTGCACATTATCATCATTCTCTTTTGCACATTATTTTCTTCTTCTCTTCATATGTATGCTTTTTGATGTTTTTGTTTTTTTATGTAATTTTTATTTGATTTTTTTCTTTTCCTTCGATGATATGTGATAACGATTTTATGAGGATATAACATAATTTCACAGCTGCCTCTGTTTGCAAATTTAAGATCTTTGGAGAATCTTACACGTAATATAGATTAGCTTTTCTAATAGACAAAAATGCACGATAACAAAAGTTATAGGTTTGAACCATGTTATAGAAAATAATTGATTTGTCTTTTTCATTTTTATCTTTTTTTTGTGAGAATTTAAATTTCGTATACGTAGATATGGATTGGAACAGGTGATCTGAGAAAATAACCTAAAATACTTCAATGATAAAAAGAATATTTTAAATTTGATTACTTCAGGAAATTGCTATGCAGGATTTCCAAGTCAAAGAAATTAGACTATGCATTTACAGGATAAGCCAATATGAAAAATAAAAAACTCTTCTTATTCTACGATATCAATCCCACAGTTATTTCCTAATCTATGTATTCTAAAAGGAAACTACAAGAATTTGACAAATTTTATTTTCACCAAGTTTGATTCTAATGAAATGTTTAATTTTTTTATAAATAAACCTAAATTACTTCGGATACATTTGTGTTTGAGTTTTTATATCAAATGCAGGGCACGTGAGAACCATAAGAGAACACAAGGGCAAGCTAGCTAGGAGAACGCAAGGTTAAAAGGAAGAAATATTAGATTTGATGGTTTTAATTTCTCTATTTTCTACAATAGCAAATAAGGCAAAAGTTTTTTAACTTTAGAGTTAAATAATCCCAATTTTGGAGTGTCCTTACATGTCCATCAAATCATAGTATGGTAAGTTTTTATTTTTATTGTATGATACACTTATCAAATTATCTGTGAAGAAAATTTAAAAAAAAATTTAAGAGATTTAAGAGATGATTTCTTCATTTTCTATTAATGTTTTTTTGTCCTCAAACATACTTCATTATTTTTTAACCTCTTAATTGGTTTCGAAAAATACAATTAGTTAGTACTTTTTTTTCAAAAAAAAAATCCTTAATCTGAATTCAATTGGTTCCAAGCCTTTGAACTTCATTATTGTTTAACCTCTTAATTGGTTTCAGGAGATACCATTAATTAGTGTTTTTTTAAAAAAAATAAAAAATAAAATCCTTAATATGAATTCAATTGGATCCGAGCATTTGAATATACTTTTAATTTGTTTTCTTTATAAAATTCAACATTTGTTCTTAGTCTGTTTCATTTTGAAATACTTCGAATCTTAATTTGATAAGATATTAAAAATTATAAACTATATAATAGAGATGATATTTTACTAAAAAATAGGATATATAATCATCTTCATTCCATTTTTATTTTATCACATAACTATCAGTTTCTTTTTTCAATTATCTCTATGGTACTCTCTATTCGTGCTCTACATCTAAATTTTTACATTCAATAATCACCCACTCTTTTTTTAATAAGAATCAATAATCTCCTTTTGTGATTAAATTATGAGTCATGCATGTTTATGAGTTGTATATGTGGACTATAATAGTTGGGTAAGAAAGCGAATATTCCAACCAAAATTCACTTCACTCTTAAATCAACACAAGTACGATCCACTAAAATTCTACCAAAAAAATCTCGATATTGAAAATGCACTTTATAAAAGAGTGATGACATTTTTGGAGGACATTTACTATTTATTCCTATTGTTACTCATGATCACTTCTAAGTAGATTTTTTTTATTAAACACATAAATTTGTTTCATAATTTATTAGTTATGTTATTAAAAATAAAAAATTTCTTAAATTTATAATGCAATTAGTTGTTAATTTTTTTATTAAATATATTTTAATAATTATAATTAAAAATAAAATTTTAAATATTCATGCGTAAATAAAAATTTTAATATCCGTGCATAGCACGGGTTTTTAGACTAGTTATACTTATAGAAACGTTCTCAAAAAAAAAAAAAACAAAAACAAAGGGACGCCTGTGTAAGTGTAGGATGTTTTAAGAAAGAAATAAAAAGAACATCTCACTTGTTTGGAGTCAATAGAGAAAGTGAAGAAATACAGTATTTCAAAGGTCCTACGAATCTATCCTTAGAAGTAGGGGTGCTTATGGTTTGATTTGGTCTGATTTTATATATTTTCAAACGAAATCATTCAGTTTGAGAATTTTGAAATCAATCTATTGTTTTAGATTCTTATTGCGAAAAACAAGGTAAAATTTTAGATTCTCATTTTCTTTCGCTAACAATTCAAGTTTTATAAAATTCTAGACAAAAATCATAAAACCAAACTATTTTAATCTTACCAAGCAAACCATTACGTTCGGTTTGTATTAGTTTGGATAGTTTTTATACGTACTATTATTCCTGACCTAAAAAGTCATTTATATGTTGCTTGAACATAGAGTAAAATTAAACCTTTTTTTCAAACTTACACAATGATTGTTAGTGAATAATACAAAAGTTAATAATATTAAATTTATAGTAATCAGATTATCAATCCATGCT
Source organism: Rauvolfia tetraphylla (assembly GCA_030512225.1). NCBI lineage: Eukaryota > Viridiplantae > Streptophyta > Magnoliopsida > Gentianales > Apocynaceae > Rauvolfia > Rauvolfia tetraphylla. The sequence goes on from JAJQKT010000053.1 coordinate 4,739,579, forward strand.
TATATAATAGAAACTTAACAACATAAGCATCCACTATAAAAAAGAAACAAATAGAAAATTTTTAAAGCAAGTGTAATAAAATTTAGTTACTTATTAATTAATATAACATAATCCGAACAATATAAGCATCAACAAATAAAGTTTAACTAAAAGTCCTTAAACGTATGTATATGTGAATATATATATATATATAAACCAACTTGAATTTTTTATTTTGAATTACGTCGACCCAATTCATAATATAGACCGTAAAATCGGTTTGGATAAGTTTAGCTTGGGTCAGTGTGCATGAATTGTGTGTAAAAACAAAGGACACTTGGATCGGCAAAAGTTTAGTTGCATTTTCTGGTTTTAGTGGGATTGAGAGTAGGCGAACTCCAGCGGCGTGTCTCTAACTATGACTTGACTTATTGTTTTTGTGTTAAACTGAACTCCCTAAGTGGAGGATTGTATAAATGCGCGTGCTCTTGTGTTTCCCTCATGTATATCTTGTTTGTGGGCAAGGGGGGTGGATTAGCTTTGTTTTGGAAAGACAGTTTCGATGTAACTCTCTAGTCTTTCTCCCATGGTTACATTGATGTGCCCATTTCTCATTAATCTACAGCTTTTTCCTCGCATTTTGTGGGTTTCTATGGTAATTCAGATACAACCTAACAGCATTATTCTTGGGACTTACTCAAGCGATTGGGGTTTATGCACACTGCACCCTGGCTCTGTGTTGGGGATTTTAATGAGCTTCTGTTTTCCCATGAAAAGAAAGGGTAGATTGAACATAGTGCCAAGTAGATCAATGCTTTCAGAGAGGCAGTGCAGTCAGCAAGTTTTTAAGACTTGGGCTTTATTGTACCATTTTACACCTGGTGCAATGGTGGAGAGGGTATCCGGGTTTGGCAATGTCTAGACTGGGTATATTCTAATGATCAGTGGAGGAATTGTTTCCATTAGTCGCAGTTGAGCACGGGGTATCCATTTACTTAGATCACCTTCCTCTTATTATTTCATCCCATGCGCCCCAACAGGTACAGAGTTGTTTAGGCCGTCGGCCTTTCAAGTTTGAGCTATTTTGGGTCGTTGATGAAGAGTCTGGGCAGCTAGTTCGTCAATCATGGGTTCCCGTTAGGGGCAACGGTATGCAAGCTTTCCATCAGAACATTGAGTCAGTTAAAGAAGGTTTCGAAGACTTAAGCTCTAAGAAATATAAAAAACTGCCTAAGCAGATTCGCAAGGCTCAACGTAAGTTCAGTACTCTCCTGGGTAGGGTAGCAAGGAAAACTGAACTTTCAAAAGCCAAAAATAATTTCGACAAACTTCTGCAAGTACATGAGAATTATAGGAAAACCAAATCACGGGTTGATTGGTTGGCGAAGGGCGATATGAACACAACCTATTTTCATCACAAGTATTCGCACCACAAGAAGCAGAACACTATTAGGCAGCTTAGAGATGACAATGGCTGTTCGATTTCGGAGCTGCACTTAATTTGTCAATAGCTCTCTGTGTATTTTCAGCAGCCGTTCATCTACCAAAGATCGGGTCCATGGGAAAATCTCGACCATTGATAGGGTGAAGTTCTCCAGGATCTCACCTCCTCTTTATGCTAAACTACAGAAGCCTTATTCCCAGCAAGAGGTTTTCGACGCACTGCATGGCATACACCCAACGAAAGCGGGACCTGATTGTTTCTATGTACTGTTCTATCACAAGTTTAAAGATGAAATTGGGCAGTCAGTGGTTCTACTTGTGTTGGGCATCCTTAATGATAGGGTCGACCTATCTCCAGTGAATCGAACCATGATCACTTTGATCCTGAAGAATAAACAACCACATACACCACTGGATTTGATTGATCAGTTTGTGTAACGTGAGTTATAAGATAGTAGACCCTGACAAATAGATTAAAACTTGTGTTGCCAGAAGTAATTAATGAAGAGCAAAGTTTTTTTTTGTCACCGCAACTGATAACAGAGTATAATCCTGGGGTTTGAAATATTGTGGACAATGACTTAAGTCATCAGATTTCAAGGGGAACACAAAAATAATCTTCATGTACTGTTTTCATGCCCTTATGCTCAAAAGGTTTGGCAGTGGGCTGGTTTAAATTTGACCCATGCTGTCTACCAAGCACATAATTGCGTAGAAGTTTGGAATAACTTAACGGTGTCGGTGCTGGGTAGTCAACCAGACCAATTAGATAGCATCGCTATGCTTTGGTTGGCATTGTATAAGAAGAGAAATGAAGCTATTTTTGATCGACATGAGGCGAAGCCAAGGGATGTTTGGATTAGAGCAACGTACCTCCTTCGAGAATATTACAGAGCTTGTGCAGTTGGCAAGCAGGAAGCTCAGCCATCTGTGGGCACACACACAGGCCGGCACAAGGCTGGACTCCTCCCTCCTGCAACTTGTATAAAGCTAATGTGGATACGGCGCTGAAGCAACATTCAACCGGTGTGGGGATTATTATTAAGAATGATGCCAGTCAGATCATTGCTACAGCCACAAATGCCATCTCGAAATCGGAGAACGTGTTCATTACAGAAGCACAGGCAATCATCAAAGAACTGCAGCTCGCAAAGGACATAAACGTTTTTCACCTGAAAATGGAGTCAGACTGCTTAGGCTTAGCCCGAAAATGGAGTTTGTACATCTACTTGCACATGCTCTCTTTAGATGACTTCCGCTCGTTGACTCGCATTAGCAAGAAAGCAAATATGGTAGCACAGAAGTTACCTGAACTAGCTTGTTCCTCCCATAGCCTGCACGTCTGGCTGGAGGATGTTTCCCTACCACTGTTGTCCATTATCCAACTTGATATGGTGAAGTGAATAGAGGGAGCTGGTTTCTTCCTCACTCTCTTCTCTCAAAAAAAAAAAAAAAAAAAAAAAAAAAAAATCACTGCCTAATTTTTGTAAAAAAAATATAATATAATAAAATAAAACTAAGACATGAAAACTTTTGGATTGAATTTCAATCTAAATACATCAAGTAGTCATTGTCATGAAATTTACTACTGTACTATTTGGTAGTATTGTCAAACAGATCAATTCGTTCCTTAAACGAGATGAAGTAGGCTGGGAAATGACTTTCTCTCTCTCTTTTAAATTAAATTTTATAATGTATTTTTTTCTTCTCCCTTTTTCTCTCTATCATAGATAAGAATATAAATCTATTATTGAGATAAAAAGAATCTTTGACCAATCATCAATATTTTAAAAATAGAAAATAATCATAAATTATATATATTATACATAATATGAATACATTTATATAAGTAAAATATTTAAATAAAATAAAATTAATTAACCTTAATTGTAGATATGATTAGAATGTATAATGTAGGCAAATTTAGTATCAAATTTGTTATATTCTATTTTTTATAATGTTTCTAAAAAAGATAAATTTGACCCACTACAACCCATGAGCTAGACAGAGCCTACCAATTCGGCTTGTATTTAAAGGGGTTTGGAAAACTAAACTTAAACCCGTCCATATTATGGGCCAACCCTCAAGCTGATGCCCTATTTGACACCACTACTATTTGGTAATGATCAAATCTTTTATATTTGTTGTAATTATGTTTGCTACTTATCTGAGTAAAGAATTTTGTTAAGTATGAAGATGATTGCTTCATATTAAATTTTAATTCTTTTTTAATTGGTGGTGTAGTAGAAGATTAACTCTTTCATAATTTAATAGTTCTTTTCAATACAGATGGAACAAAATTCTGTGTCACATCTTTTTTCGGAAATAAAAGTTTTCATGTTATATAATACTCTAATTTTTTCTTTAATATTTCTATTTATACATGTTATTTGAATAAAAAATCCATCAATTTTAGGAACTTTTCATTTGTTCTAACTTAGTCAAAAATTAAAATTTAGCAATCATAATTATCTTCTTTCCATCATCAAAAGAAAAAAAGAAAGAATAAAACTTGTGTCCGTATTTGCTTCTTGTCATTTTTTCAGAGGCCGTGTTGCAAAATGTTGAATAAAGCATAAATAAGTTTCGAAAAATATTTTTTTTCATTTTTTCTTTATACATAAAAAAATAATGGATCAATTTTATGTTAACAAAATAAAAGCATGTTTAGATTCAAGATATATTTCAAGCTTGAAAATTAATTTTGCATAAATAAAATAAAACCATAACCAAAAGAAAAAAATTGTTCCCTTTACCTAATCCTCTATACTTCGAAACAAAACACTAATTAGCTTGTATGAGAAGACATAGGTCTAGAGTTGGGTGTATTTGGATTGTATTTGGTTGTGAGAGATTTTGCCTTAAGTTCCGTGAAAGTAAATTTTTTGTGAGAGAAGAAACATTATCCAATTATGTATTTGATTAGAAGATATGCAATCCAAATAAACCTTAAAAAATATCAATCTAAATGCACCCATTCATTGATGCTCAACAGTTAATATCAAGGGTGTGATTGGATAGGGTTTGATTTTGAGATTTTTGTCTTGAGTTTTGTAAAAGTTAAATTGTTTGTGAGAGAAGATGTAGATCTCATACTTGAAACCAAACCCTGTCCAATCACACCCCAATATTGATTTTTTTTTTTAAAAAAAAGATAGATTCATTTCATATCTACTATAATTGCAGAGTTGATTATATTAGAGAAAATATCAAATCACATATTAGACGGATACTTATAAAAAGTTAGATAGAGATAGGATAAAAGATGGACAGATATATTAGTTGAGCGAGTAACAAAATCAATAGTATAACATAAACCGCAAAAATCAGAACTTAAAAGCCTCCATTCATCAGTTATTTACAATTCTACCACAGGCCTTCACAAATCCTCGGACATCCTATCAAAACCCATATATCCCTCCCGCCAAATATTAGTCATTCAAATCCCTAAAAAACGATTAAAGTTCAAATTCGAAATGTACTTCGCCACCGCTCACCACCGCGCACCACCAACGTCACCCCCGTTGCCGCCGTCTGAAACCTGCGCTCAAGGCCACAGCACTACTCTGATCCTCCCAACCTCTGAAGGCGGAATTATCTGCCTAATCTGTCTGTCTAACCTCATCTCCAACCCCAAATCCCCAACCGTCCATGTCTCCTACGCTCTCTCGCAGCTCTCTCACGCACTGTCTCAACCTCAATTTCTCAGTTCCTTTGTTACATTTCACTCTCACTTCCTCGTTTCCCCTCTCGTCCAATCCCTTTCGTCGTTCAATGATGCCCCCATAGCTAAAATGATCGTCGATTTAGTTTTACAGATATGCGAGTTCGCTGATTCTGAAGTGTACGGGGAGTTTGTTGCTAGATTCTCTGATCGTCTTTCCTCTGGCTCTCTCGCTTGGAGCCGCCAACAACTTTACACTGTAAGGCCTTTTGCTGTTATAGGATCTTTTCGTTTATGGTTTTTCCTTCACGGTTGTATGCTGCTTGTTTTCGTTGTGATTCCCTAATTTTCTATTTTTAGAACTGAATTTCACGCTTTGTATGCGAAATTTATACAGGTGCCCAAGCGTGCTTGCATTTTCTGAGCTATGTGAATTTTTGTTTTTCTATATGTTAATAATTGTTATTGTTATTAAATAAAATTTATTATTGATCTTGACAGATACTAATATTGCTTTGTTTATTCGATCTTTAGAGTTTCTCTGGTGGGTTCATGAAAATGATGTTTGGAAACTATCTAAATCTTATTTGCTGTTTCAGTTTTTGGGTTGTCTGCTAGCGCAGCTGGACTGACATGTGACTTTGGAGCATAATGTGTAAATTTAGATATTTTGGATGTATAAGAGAAGATGCTCGGATAAGCTTGATAGTCTAGGAATAGTTTCATTTTTGGTTTCGATAAGTTCCATTTTCTGCACTTGTTTTTTGCCCAAGCATGCTTTTCCACGTAGGATATGAAAAGACAATGAGAGATATTCTAGACAGTTGATTTGAGTTTTGCACTTTTTGCGTGATTTTCTTACAAAAGCACCTGGGGAACTGACAGTCCAATTCATACTCATGATTGAGCTAACCTGTTTAGTGTCCCAGTTTGTGTGTACACAAAGACAAAAACATAGATAAATATTTTGAATTGTTGTGCAGGTAGAACACAGTGGACTCTGTGTTGTATCATGTCTTTGGTCAGGTAACTGTGGTCTATGCGAATCTGGATATTGATCATTGGGAGAATAAGTGAGCTTATTTCAGAAAAAGAATTCCTTCTTGTTTTTGATGCGGGATCCCAATTAAAAATTAAGCCATTTGGGAAGCTGAGATTATGTAGAATTTTCGGTGATTTCTGGCTGTTCCAATGATATATATCATGTACTTCAGGCTGACCGTCTAATATTTATCAGTACTTAGTAGCACTGTAATATTTATTCCCTGGGATGCTAACTTATAAATTCTTTCTTCATCTCCTTTTTTTGAACATTGTCATTAGGTCATTGTGGTACAAGTCTAGTAAGTTTTATAGGTTTTTTAGATGTAAATTCTTAAAAACTATTAAGTACCAAGTGTTGCCTACTGTCGGCATGTGATAAGATACTTTAAATCAATGCCAGTGGGTTTCTTTCGTTTAAAAGTTTTTGGTGATGCCTTTTCTCTGTAACTTATGAAATGCTTGTTGCCACCTCCTTTAGAGTCAGTGCTTGAATTTCCTAGTGCATCTACAATCTCTTCTTTCTCTTTTCTTTTTGCTTGAACTTTTTGTCAGATTCCCATATTTGTTTTATTGCAATTTTTCCTGAATATCTTTGGAAACTAGGATTTAAATGTTTCTAAAAAATTGTGAACTCAGTTTTCCTTTATTGTACGTAAACTTAACCAGCTTGACTTGCATCCAGAGAAAGAAGAATTCTATTTTCATACGCAAAGAAATTTTGTTGTAACTCTTACATATGCGACTTACTTTGTCAATTTCAAGTTTTGCTGTTTTCCTTCGATTAATCTACTTTATTCGACACCAATATACATAAATGCAGATTAAATACCTTTCTATGTTGTTAAATTTTAATAGTTGATTATGCAATAAATTTGATGTATAACCAGCATCCAGTTACCTGATGAAATGGGTTGAAAATTATCTAGAATCTTGAAGGTTTGCTGGTGTATCCACCTGCTTTTTTAGATAAAATAATATAATATTCCTAATCATATTGTAGTTATTAAACTCCAATACAAGTTAGTGCTTGCGTATTATTAGAAATGCATCACCGAGATGAACTTTTGGTAATGACTACTTTATTTCTATTTAAGGTTCTTTTAAAAAGTATGAAAGAATGAAGATTGCATTACAGTTTTCAAGTTGAATATTAGGATATCCTGTTTCTAATTAAGTGCCCCTTCTTGTTAGTGCAGCTTCACTGTTTGGGTGTTCTCTTGCATCATCAGAAGAATAATCCTTACATCTATGTCAAAGACAAATATGCTCTTGTTCTCAACCTCATTTCAGGTCTTCAGTCGACTAGGTGATAACTGAAACAACAAACTCATGAGTTGAATATTTCATTTTGCATTAATGGTATCATGTCCTTGATAACTTTTCCTTAATTGCAGTGAAGATGTCCAAGGGGAGGTCCTATTTGTATTGTATAAAATCTCTCTGCTACAGGATGAATACAAAGATGATAGTGTTACTAATGCACTACTTGACAATTGTAGCAAGTTACTCCATTTATCACTGGAAGCTCTCATGAAGACCCAAAGTGATGATGTTCGATTAAACTGTATAGGTGGACAATTTTTTGCATTCGATACTTTCTCTTCTTTTTTGAGATTTTTTAATTATTTTGGATCAGCTGTGTGCTTACATGTTCATTTCACACCCAGAGAGAGAGTGAGAGAGTTATTCTTTCAGAGAGAACTTCCAGTGGAGCAGCATGCATTAGTTATCTGCATTTATGCCTACGAAATGTTCATACGTACTCTTTGATCTGGATGGTTCCAATGTAGTGGTAATTTTTTGAGTGGTTGGTATATGAAGAATTCATGTACTGTCTTTGTGTCCAAACAATAGGTCAGTTCAGAGAGATGAAATCTGCTGATAGTCTCACAATTTCAACAAAAATTTGCAAATGCTTCGAATTATATTCAATTCTGAGCCTACCTAATGAAGTTTGAGTTCAATCATATCTTGACAATTGCTCCATAGGAAGAGTACTTTTGTTGTGTCGGACTGATATGATACTCAGGATAAGGCTAGTTTTGAGTTCAACTAATTTTGGTATGTCCTAAAAATGGAAAAACCAGCTGAAGGACTGACATTGGGTTGAATATTTCTATGAGATGGATTTCTACAAGTTATTATGAGTCAGAGTATTTCTTTCTGGATAGCTATATTTGGAACCTCTAATTCGTCATTGAAAATATATGTGAACAAAGAATGCTATACCTTTTATTTTAAAGCATCTGTAGCATATTTTTTTCCTTTTATCAATCCTTCAGATTACAGCCTTTTAGATAGTACAAAAATACAAAACTCAACAATTTATTTTCCCTCGTCAGTGCATTATAGGAGTAACATCAACTTGTCTTTCGCCCACTGTTTGTGCAGAGGAAGGACAGACTTGAATTTCTTCCAAATGACTTTTCCTTTTTATTAAAATCAACCATTTGGCTTATTTCTTTGTTTTCCTGTTTAGCACTCCTGACAGTGTTAGCTCAAAGAAGATGGTTTCAGAACACATGTCTAAATGAAGTAGAAAGAAAAAAATCCTTTCAGGCAGACAACTTCATGCAAACAGCTGAGCAACCAACGGATGGGCCTCCACTGAATTCCCTGTTTGCTGAAGCCATCAAAGGTCCTCTGCTTTCCTCTGATAGCCAAGTCCAAGTTGCAGCATTGGATTTGGTTTTTCTGTATCTGTCTTGGGAAGGTATCATCGGAGAAGTAATTGAAGAACTGGTAAAGGAGAACATTGCAGATTATGTATTTGAAATACTGAGATTATCTGGTGAGTATTATATATCTAAAAAACTAGGTACTTGCTATATTTCAGTATTTTAGTCTTAGGAACAGGCTTAAAGATGATTTAGAACCACGAGTTTGTGATCTTGCAGAATAGCAAATTCTTTTGTGTCCGATAATATATGCATCACATCACTGGTTTGCCAATAATACAGAATTGCCAAGTTATAACAGTTATCAACATGGTGTTTTAAAATTTGTTGAATGTTTGTGTTTGAAAACTTTTCATTGAGTTTCGTAAAAGTGAATTGTTTGTGAGAGAAAAAACAGTACCAAGGGAAAATTTTGCATTGAATTCCGCAATAAAACCCAATCCAAATGCAGTCTAACATTTCTTTTCCGAGCCAAAATATTGTTTAAATATCCATTTTTGCTGACATTTTTATGCTTTACCATGATGAAAATCTTTTCTTGTGCTCTAGTTAACGAATTTATGGATTTCTAGGTTGCAAAGATCCACTTGTCAACTCTTGCATTCAGGTTCTTGATCTTTTATCAACAGCTGAACAAGCATTCAGACAACGACTTGCAATTGGTTTCACAACCCTAGTTCCTGTTCTTCGTTATGTAGCTGAAGTTCCTTCTCACCCTTCTCAAACTCAATCACTGAAGCTTGTCTGGAACTGTGTGTCAAATAATCCTGGAATAGTTTCCAACTCCCATGGTGAAGAAATAGGTGTAGTGCTGACAAGTATGCTTAAGAAACACATTGATGGAGAGTCTGGCATTCTTCCAGAAACCTTCAATCTGGCTTGCTCAACATTGGTTGCTCTGATGAAAAATTCATCTTTGAACGGGACTTCACATTTCTTAACATCAATTCGTGATGCATCAAGAAGTGCTGTTCTGGCCTGTTTAAGAGATTATGATAGGCACCCTGAGAGATTCCTATACTCCCTTTACTTACTAAAAGAGGCATTTATACATAGCTATGAAGAAAACCTCACCAGCCCTTTCAACATGGAATTAAGAAGTGCTGTACTAGACGTATGTAAAGAACATTTACTACCATGGTTCAAGATGACTATCAATACCATAGAAGACGAAGATACTGTTCTGGCAGTGATTGAAACCTTTCATTTGCTACTGCTACAGGATTCTGAAACTGAAACGAAGCTCCAGGTTGATACTTTGCTCTCATCATCCTGGTCTAGTTATCTCTTTGGATGTTTAGGCTTATTTCCTTCGGAAAAGATAAAATATAGGGTTTATCTGATGTTGAGTTCCATAGCGGATGCACTCCTAGGAAGTGATTATGGACAAACCATAAGAGATGCTGCTCTATATCTGCCATCTGACCCTATAGATTCACTCTTCCTACTTGGACAAAATAGCTCCCACAATTTAGAGTTGATTACTTGCCAGTCAGCAATTCTGATGATTCTCTATGTAAGCTCTATGTATGATGACAGGTAATTGATTATCTGAACAGTTGTTCCATGCTGTCCATCAAGGTTCAGTTCCAACATGATTTTTCATTTGTTTAGATTTGCAGATGATAAGCTGGTTCTAGCTTCTTTGGAGCAATTTATTCTGCTCAATGGTGGTGAATTGTTGTCTGATAGAGCTTCTCCTCCTGTGCGAATGGATTTACTCATAAATCTCTACGGGCTATATAGAGGTATTGCCAAATCTAGTTACCAAATTCCCTACAGCCCAGAGGCTGAGAAAATCCTATTCCAACTTTTAGATGAAAAGGAATGGAATTTGATTTCTGCAAGAATTCTTTTCTTATCATTGAAATGGTTTTTCCAACAAGAGAAAATCTTGAGGTCACTGTCTAGGCAGATGCTGAAGTTATGTCGGTGCAACAAATCAGAAGGAAACCAGATTGTTGGGTGTGGCAACGATAATTGCAACATTGAAATAAGGTCCATTGCTGAGTTGATAATATCAGGAGATAATTTCGCACCAGTGATCTTTGTCTGTCTGTTGGAAGAACTATTAGAACAGGATAGTCAAGAAGATGATATCATTTCAGTAGTTAACACAATTACACGAATAATTGAAATTCTCCCATCTGCTTCAGATCAGATGTCCTTGCATGGGATAGCCAGGACAATCCAGAAGCTCTGTACTCACTCTATTAACTCTTACCCTGATACATTCGTGGCCACCTCCCAATTAGTATTCATATTTCTGCGATCAGTGCAATCTAAGTCAATTTCTGATGATGAAGGTTGGGTGGAAATTGTAATGAAGGTAACACAAGTAAACTAGATTTGCTTACAGTATATTCCTAATTGGCAGCATTAATTCAACTTCTTTTACTATGTCGTAGATCATGGATTACCTGATATATTCAGTTGCAAAAGACTGCTGGACCCAACAGAATCTTGTTGTAGTTGGGACTCTTGCGCTGGTTTTACACCATTCTTCAAACCAAGTACTAACTGAAGCTTCAAAAATCATACTTCTGAGTAATCCTTTGGCCTCCATACTTAATAAGACAATCACCGAAGCCTGTTTGAAGGGACCTGCTCTTGCTGACCAGGATGAGGAAACAAGAACTGGAGAGATTCTCATATTTCTACTTTTACTAGTGTTCTTTTCTTTCAGAGGGTAAATCGTCTCTCTGTCTTGAGTTAATGAATTGCTTCATTGGTTTCAAACTAATTTTTACATATTCTCTTAGAATGGAAGCTGTTCTACCTGGGATGTCACAGTGGCTCAACTTACTTGTCGAGGATAATGACAAGAAGCAATTGCTAACCTATAATAGTCTTCATTGCCATGATTTCTGCAAGTTGTTGCATTTTGGCTCTCCTCTCGTAAAACTAGTATCTTCTCATTGCTTGCTGGAGCTATTTAACAGACTATCAGATCAAAAAAGTGGAAAACTAGATGGATTGAAAATTCAGAGGGCTTATCTTTTGTCCGTCATGGCGGTTCTGGAAGGCCTGATTTTTTCTAGTGACATCACAGTCTCTACAAATTGTTCCATCTGTTTGTCCATGCTTATCAGTTGGGAAGAACTAGACAAGGAGCTCTTTAGTGCGAAAAGGAGCTATTGGTGCAGAATGATAGTAGAAGAGCTGGCCATGACTTTGGCAGTTCCATGCTTGGCATCAAAATCTTTCATGATACATTATAAGCCTGCAGTTCATGTTGCAGTTGCTTTATTGAAACTGAAGAAAGTTCCACCCTGGATAACTTCTATATTTGACGATTCTTGTGTATCTGGCATTATCCAAAACATTTCAACAAGTTATTTGAGCACTGAATTGGTGGCTTTGGTTAGGGAGCTTCTAAATTCTGGATTTCTAAAACCTGAGCAAATTGCTAGTCTAAATCGTGTGTTCCAGGTGAAAGATCTTTTAACTTTTCCCATTTGGTCCATTTCCTCTTTTCTTTATTGATACATCTTAGCTTCCATGCTTATATGTCAAAGACTTTTTCCAACTGCCATATTTCACCTGGTGTGTTTATTTTGATTCATTTTAACTTTGAGAGGACAATAAATCCATATTGAATACGATACTATTTAGCAGTCACAAAATCTCAAAATATCATTCTATGTTGCAGGCATGGAGGAAGCATCTGTATACAGATGAATGTCAAAATTACACAGAGAAGCAGAGGGAGATCATGTCTGCTGACACCGATGATTTAGGAAAAGTTTGTGAGTTCCTCATTAACCTCATGTCATCTTTGTCATCTCATGAGATAGACCAAGGACAGTTACAATGTACCAATAAAAGATTGTTAGCAGAAATAGAATTATTCTCTAAATGTGTAGCACAAGAGCATGAAGTGTAAAGCTATCTTTTCTTATCTTATTTCAAATCCAAGGTACATATCCCATCGTTGTTGAAGCATACCCTCAATGTATTCTCAGTTATACGTCGTGTTATGCGAGCTGCAACTGTCAATATTGAGTTGGAACAAAGCGCAATATTTAACCTGGCCTGTAAAAATATACTTATAAATATATTTATATGTGTATATATATTTTTATATAATAATATTATTATTATATTATATTAAAAAATATTATTATTATATTAAAATTTTAAAAAAATCAAATTAAGACTGGCCCGAGCCAAAAAAACTGGGCTCGAACTTATATTTTTTCAACCCGAAAACAATTGAACCAAGTTCGAACTTAACAAAGCCCGACTTACTTCTTGGCTCGATTGACAACCTTACTCGCTTCTTATTGATGTTGTGAGCTTGGTGTTTTCTAAGGCATATGCATTGCAAACATTTTAGCAGTCTTATTCATTTTCTGCTAAGCATCAGATGTGTGTTCTGCCAACAAATAGTTGTATGGAGCCTCCATTAGCAAAAAGGTTAAAGCAAATGTCCCAGAGGATCGGTATCTTAAAATCTTTCGGGAGGCACTCAACAATAAAGCTCGTCATTTATCAACAAAAAAAAAAAGCTTCTCAACTGCTTGACTTGATAGTTTTCGTTACCCACTCCTTCTATGCACGTAATGTATGCCATCATATCTTTGAAAACTTTGAAGATATCAAATGCAGTCCGATATCTGGAACAAGCACAAGATTATCTTTCTCTAATCTACGATTAAGACATCCTTCCTGCTCAAACTTATTTAAGAATCCAAATCAGCACCTAATTATGAAATATACAGGGTTCTTTATAACTATAAACTTAGTGCTTACCATCATAAACATCCTGGGATATCTACAATGTCAGATGCCCTGTGTTGAGCCTATAAATGCAGGCAGCAGCGCCTTAGCAGAGTACAGAATCTGTAGATTAACGTGATTTGTGAAAACATATCTCGTGCTTCCAATTGCCAATCTAGCACCAAACTGGATGTAATGAAGTTCGTCTTAATACCGAGAATATTAGGCCCAACCTTATGAGATCCATTTCTTAAAAACCAACAGCGCTGTTCATGACACGAGAAAGTTGAATTGGAAGTTCAAATCCCATCCATAAGCTAGTTGCAAAGTACCCCCCAAACGTCTCCGTTTCAAAAGCAGATTGGCATATGATCTGTAACGGTACCCAAATTTGCTTCACTTAAATTTGCACAACCCCCTCTAGTGTCTTCCTGTGAGTGATTACCAAATCTATGAGATGGCTGTAAGTCCAAATTCTTTCCCGTTTAGCTTTGAGTTTGATTGAGGAGTACATCTCCTCAGTGTCTCTGAGAAACTGCCCCTTGCCAAATGCAACCAAAACAAGAGGATCAGAGTTCATTTCAACCTTGTCTTCAAAGAATCCAGATCTTCTCCATGTATTTTTAACATATGCGCCATCAAAACCAACCGTGCATGCATCGAATAGTACACCAAAGGTAACTATGTCAGGTTTTACACACCGCAATGGCAACTCCGAGAGTAGAATATTCAAGTGCGTAAAATCTTTCATCTTTAAATAGGCATGAGAGAGCATGTTAGCAACTGTTACATTCCATGGTACTTCATTTGATTCCATTTCCTGAATGACAGAGTACATTCCTTTTTTGCTCAAAATACAAGCATGAGAAAGGATGCGCATACACCAGACGATATCAGTGCTGCCATTTCTCGAAGAAACATCAAGTCCCAAGTCACCTAATCTTGAAAACATGAGGTTCTCAATATATACTCCAGCCAATTTCCTTATCAGATTATCCCTCAAACAAACTTTGGAGTTTAAAATCCTCTTGAAAACTTTTTCCATCTTGTTCAAGACTCTGAAGTCAGCATATGCCTCCAGCATGGACACCAATGTAGAGGGTTGCAAATCCATTCTGTTTGACCGGAGTGTTTGATAGGTTCTTTCCATCTTTGTTAGCAGTCCAGCTTTTGCAAATTCTCGAATCAATAAATTGTAAGAGATATGATCAGGAAAGCACTCATTTAATTCCATTTCTCTCAGACATTGGCCCATCTCATCATACATTCCATATTTTCCATACGTTTGAATGAGCCCATCATAGGTTTCTGTATTTGGGTTTGAGCCACTTTCCTTCATTTGCTTGAGATAAAACTGAGCTTTGTCAAATTCCCCTGCTTTTGCAAAGCTGTGAATTATGCAATTGAATACGTCCACAGAAGGCCTAAACCAGTGGTTGCTCATATGTTCAAGTACTGATACTGCTGCTACTGTAAGTCCCTCCTCAAACAATATTCCTATAATCTTCTCATAGTTCTCCTCACAAGTTCTTGATTTTTCCTTCCCTTTCCACAGATCAAATGCCTAGACAAGGTATATGAGATCAGAACTAAGAACAGATATCGAGGCGACAAAATCTTTGCAATTTACTTGTTTAGTTCATCTCAGGAAGTAGAATATTTTACCTATGCTTTAATACCATCTTCCAGACCACCTAGGAATAATAAGTAAATCTGTCCCCCACAAAAACTAACTTAACATTGTTTGTTCCACATAATCACTGGCTTCTCGTATAGCCATTTTGCCTTTTCCTTAAATTATATTCCCTTTAGGATCTGCTTGAAGAAAAATAAACCAATTCCTTTCTTATTTAAATTAGAAATGAATCCAAAGAATCATCACATACTCCTCGGACACAAAGAGAAATCATAAACATAAGTCGACTAAAATAAACTGTGAAGTGAAAACCTAAAGATTATCTGTTCGATTTATTTTATGTACATTAAAACAAAAACCACTCTTTGCTTATGTATTTTGACCAGTATTTCTTGCAATAGCAGATTTCTGATGTCTATTTGTCTGAACCAAATATTCTATCAACTAATCTAGTTTCTAGCTAGAAAAATGAGATAATCAAGAAAGTTGCATACGAATATTTACAATCAACATACCAGTGAAAATATGGCATCCTAATTATACCAGCAAACCCAAGAATCGATCCCATGAAACACCAACCTATCAGGAGACAGGTGAACCATTTTGGGAACTTCTTTTTTTTTTTTTTAACAAAAAATTTGCCATCAAAGAATCATGAGAAGAAGTACCTGAAGAATCTCGGTCGTTCTCGAGCTTTGCCTAAGAAATCTGATGACATCCCAGAACTGTTCCTTGCTCCAAACTCCGTCTTCTTTAAACATTTCAATTTGATCGAAATGAGCTTTCTCTTTACATTTTTCAATAAAAGAACCTCTTTTGAGAGTCTGATTGCATCGTCTTGCTTCAGAAGAATCCTTCTTTTGATTTTTCTGAGGCGAATCTTGTGATGTGCGATACCGAGATTTTCTGCCAGCATACTGAATTCTTGTGGAGGAACAGTGAATAATGGCTTCTTTGGGGATTATGCAACTGAAGGTCTTGCCAATACTGAGAAGGGTTTAAGGAGATGATTCTCAGTTGGCGCCCAACTCATTTGTGCAGTGTAATAATGAAGTTAGCCCATGGGCATAATATGACATCTTCACTGAGATCCGACCGTTTCCATTTTTTCTTCTTCGTTTAGGGCGCCGGGGTGAGGAGCAACTTCTGTGGAGTTCGTGTATTGCATCGTCAAATGCTCTACTAAAAGTCTAAAATCTCGTATCAAATCGAAAATAACATATTGGTTATATAAAATATTTTAATAATTTTTTATATAAATAAAAAATATTTTATTATATTTTAATTATTTTAATTAATATAATAAAAAATATATTTATATTAATTGTATTTTTAAAAAAATAATTTTTAAAATTTTACAAAGATAAGCATTTTGAGAAAGAAAAAATAATTAAAAATTTTTATATTTTAAATGAGTAAAAATTTATAAACTAGAAAATTTTTCAAGAACTTAATGTTTACATTTCCACCGTCTAGTCTTAAATGTCTATCTTGCCTGTCAATCGGGCTGAGTGAGCCGGCTTTTGCTAAGCTCAAACTCGGCTCGATTTGGCATCAGGCTAAGTAAATATGAGTCCGAGCTCTATCCTTTTGGGTCAGGCCGGATTCGAGTCAACCCTAACTTGATTTTTAAAAATTTTTATATAATAATAATATTTTTTAATAATATAATATTTTTATTATTATATAAAATATATATATACATATAAATATATTTCTTATATATAATTTTTACAAGCCAGACTAGAATCGAGTTAAACTTATCTCAACCCGAACATTATTCGTAATGATTTTTTCAGCCCGGGCCCATAATTAAGCGAGCCAGCCCGACCCAATTGACAGTGAGAATAGATTTCATAATTATTCAGTTAATTACATGGAATTTTGTTTGAGGGCCAACTAATAAATAATTGAAGAGAAGGATTTTCAATTATAAATTTAAATTTTTGAGGGATTTTTTAAAAATAACTTTGCAATTCTAGATGAGTTTACTTCATTTGCTAAGACTATAATTCAAAATAAACATTCTACTAATTAAGATGACCTTAACTCGAACTGTGAATGTTCTCCCCCAAACACAACCCCCCCCCCCCCCCCTCCAAAAATATTTTAAAAAAAAGACCATGATAAATACACTAGTCATCTCTATCCCTTCTTTTCCTAATAAAAAGAAGAGAGGAGAAAAAAATGCTATACATATATTTCATGCACCTTTTAACTTCTCACATGGGAGAAATCCTTTGTGAAGGGCAAAGTATTCAAGGACAATCAAGTGAAACATCACTTTCAGAAGATAGATTTTACAGCATAATTGGTCGCTACAAAGTAAGGAAGGTTCATGAGAGCGCAACCTTGGATAACTCCAGATTTGATCTAACCATCAAATAAAAACCAATAAAATCACCATACTAAACCACCTGGAAGTAGTGTTTCAACTATGACTAATGCAAACAGCATTTACAACCTCTCTTGCCAATGTAACTCATAAAGCACGGTGGCACAATTACAACTGACAACATTCAACATACAAGAGTAAAACTTAGAAAAATAGCAGTAATATATAGTGATTAATGAACTTGGATCATAGTTTCAATTGATTCTCCAGGTATCTCAATGCACGAATATACCAACGCTAACTAACACAGGGATAAGTGAATCATATACACACACAAAAGAAAATACTGATGTATCAGGAATCTATAAAAGTCTCATATACTACGTAGATACTCCTGGAGTTCAGTCAAATAGGTACTCAGGAGTTCACCTGCACAATGACAAAATAAGTGTGGCGATATTGCTTCTCAGGTAGTTTAAGGCAATCAAGGGACTAGACGTCCTGATGCACAGAAGTGCAGCATACAAATGGTACCCAATATGGTTTCCCCTTCCTTTTCTCCTTTTTGATCTGGATTGGATATCTTGCTGGCGAATTCCATTCCTTCTCAATCTCTTTCTTGACTGCGTCAGCACTTGGCATTTCAGATCCAAGAATTGAACTTACAGTAGTCACTGCAGTACCATTGTTATTCGAGGCAGTTTCATCAGCCTGATTGACAGCAGGAACTTTTTTCGTGTTAGGTGACTTCACTTTTGTTTCAGCGTGGGCTTCATTCAGAAGATTTTTCAAGGGACTGTGCTGCTTTCCTGTACCCCAATTTGTCACTTTGGCAATAATCTCCTCATTTTTCTTTCTACCTTCAGATTCATTTACAACATTGGTTAAAGAAGGAAACCAGCCAGCCTGAAGAGCTTCAGATTTTATCTGTTCATCCCTTTGTGCAGTTTGGATTTCTGAAGCACTTAGATTCTTGTCTACTCCAACCCCAGACTCCACCAATGTCATGAAAGATGGAGGCTCAAAAACATCAACCTTGTCAGGATGACTTTCAACAACTGCAGCTTGCTGCTTCTTAAAGTCACCATCTATTCTCTCTGAAGCTTGAGTATCAGTTGAAGATAAAACTTCAAAATCAGCAGCAGCAGTCAAATCTGACCGAGTAGAAAGTACTGTTCCAACCATAAAGCAAGGAGTCATCTCTCATACATGCATATTGGGTAATTTTTTACAATTAAAGAATAATTTTGACATCGTATTCAGGTTTTATGCAAACAACAAAACATCTTCTGGTAGTAGCAGTAAAAGGGTTTTGGTTGGGGGGTCTACTTTCCTTCACAACTTATACAATCAATATATGTACGTACGTGCGTCGGTGGGTGGGTGGGTGGGTGGGTGTGTATAGATAGAAACGTTTACCAGCATATTTCACCATGCATCTGAGATGAGACGAATTACCTGAAACTGATCCCCAGTTTGCATCCAAACTATCAGATCGGCTGCTTGAAACAATAGAGTTATCTGCAGCTGGACAGCTAAAATCTTGCGTTGCCACTTTATCCTTGCCATCACTGAAGAAGAGGCCTGCAGCAGTAGGATCTCTTACATTGACATCCTCAGTACTAGCAGAACTCTTGTTGGGGACTTCAGACTCTATGGGGAAAGCTGCTATCTCCTTGGAACTTGAATTTTCTGAATTCTTTTCTGGTGGTACAGTAGGGTCCTCATACTTCAGTTTAGAAACCATAGCAGGACTATCAGAGGACCTTGGTACTTCTGTTTCATCAACTATTTCAAGTCCTTCAGATGTATTTGGAATTTCAGTTGAACAGTTTGGTGATGCAGAAGAGTCATGATGTGTTTCTGAGTCTCTTATGCCAATATCTGCCTGATTTGGACCTTTGGCTTCCTGTAAGCTAGCTGAATTAGTTAGCAAGTATGTAGACTCATGAACAGGATCTGCATGCTTTACTAACTTTCCTTCTCCAGCTGCTCCCATTGTCTCATTGCCAGCAGTACTTGAAAAACCCAACCTAGAGTTCTCGTGAGCAAGACTGTCATCTCCTGCCAGTGAAATGGACTTTACAATTGTTTCTGGTACGGCTTCTACATGTGTGAGTGTTGTTGGGAGGTTCTCAGAAAGTTTGTTCCCTGCTTGCACATCACCATTTTCAGCTGCACTATGCACAAGTTCATTAATGCCATGATCATCAGCTTTTTCACCTCCAGATGAGTTGGTTGTTTCCCAGGTTTGTTCATCAGCGGAAGACTCAACAAGACTCCTATCAGAATGTTCCTTTGTGGTAGGTTCTGAATCTTCAATTTGGAATGGTTTTCCATTAAGAGACTGAGGCCGGGATACTTCAAACTTGTTATTGGGTTGAGAATTATTTGTTTCAAAGACAGATGTTTTTGGATGATCTCCCGAGCCACTTGATCCAAAATCTTCGTCACCAATAATGCTAAATCCAGAAGCACCAACTTTGTCATCAATGGGTATTGGAACACCATCCTTTTTAAGGTCATATTTCAAAGTATCTGATGAAGAGTTATCTACACTTCCAGCAGGAAAATTTGACATAGCGCTTGAAAGATTCTCAGGAACAGTAACCATATTATCATTTTCAACAGATATAATTTCTTCAGCCCCAAGGTCTGAAGGAAAACTAGACTGTAATAGTTTGCAGTCTTTACGGTCTCCAATCATAACCTTAGGTTTCTCAACCGCAGGTGAAGTTTCAGCCACTGATGACAAATGAATATCATCATCACTTGTTTCCCTAAATTCACAAGCACCAACTTCTCCCATAATGGGTATTGAAACACCCTCTTTCTCAAGGTCAGCTTCCAAAGTATCTGATAAAGACTTATCTACACTTCCAGCAAGGACATTGGAAATGGCCCTGGGAAGATTCTCAAGAACAGTAACCTTCTTCTCATCTTCCTCAGATCTAATTTCTTCAGGAGCCCCAAGATCCAAAGGAAAACTAGATTTTAATTCTTTGTAGTCTTTATAGTCTCCAATCAAAGCCTCGGGATTCTCAACTGCAGGCAAAGTATCAGCAACTGCTAGTAAATGTGTTTCTTCGTCACTTTTTACCCTAAACCCAGAAGAGAAAAGATCCCCATCAATGGGGGGTGTTGAAACACCCTCCTTTCTAAGGTCATCTTCTAAAGCCTTTGACGAAGAGTTGTCTACTGTTCCAGCAGGGACACTACTTGGAGGATTCTCAGGAATAGAAGAACCAACTTCACCATCAACCAATGTTGAAACACCATCCTTTCTAAGGTCATCTTTCAAAGCCTCTGAAGAAGAGCTGCCTACAGTCCCAGCAGGTACACTTGAAAAGGCACTTGGAAGATTCTCGAGAAAAGAAGCATCAACTTCCCTAACAATGGATCTTGAAACACCCTCCTCTCTAAGGTCATCTCCTAAAGCCTCCGAAGAAGTTTTGTCTAGAGGTACACTTGAAAGGATACTTGGGAGATTCTCTAGAACAGAAGTACCAACTTCCCCATCAATGGGTCTTGAAACACCCTCCATTTTCAGTTCATCTTCCAAAGCCTCTGAAGAAGAGTTGTCAACGGTTCCAGCAGGTACACTTGGAAGATTCTCTGTCACAGAAGGAACAACTTCCCCATCAATGGGTCTTGAAAAACCCCCCATTTGCAGTTCATCTTCAAAAGCCTCTGAAGAAGAGTTGTCAACGGTTCCAGCAGGTACACCAAGAAGATTCTCTGGCACAGAAGGAACAACTTCCCCATCAATGGGTCTTGAAAAACCCTCCATTTTTAGTTCATCTTCAAAAGCCTCTGAAGAAGAGTTTTCAACAGTTCCAGCAGGTACACCAGGAAGATTCTCTGGCACAGAAGGAACAACTTCCCCATCAATGGGTGTTGAAACACCATCCTCTCTGAGGTCATCTTCCAAAGCCTCTGTAGAAAAGTTGTCTGCAGTTTCAGCCAGCACACTTGAATGAGCACTTGGAAGATTCTCATGAACAGAATAACCAATTTCTCCACCGGTGGCTGCAGCAAAACTCTCTTTTCTGAGGTCATCTTCCAGGGTATCTGATAAAGAGTTATCTATGCTTCCAGCAGGAACATCTAAAATGGCACTTGAAAGATTCTCAAGAACAGTAACCTTCTTATCATCTTCCACAGATCTAATTTCTTCAGGAGCCCCAACATCCATACTAAAACTATATTTTAACACTTTGTCATCTTTAAAATCTCCAATCATAGCCTCGGAATTCTCTGCTGCAGGTACAGTTCCAGCAACTGATAGCAAACGAGATTCTTCATTCCCTGCCTCCTTCAAATCACAAACCTCATCTGACTGACCATGACTAACATGAATCAAATTCTTGGCAGAATCAGACTCAACTTCAGTAACAACGGAAGCATGCTCAGATTTGGGAGATTCAGTTTGAGAAGAGTGATCATGTTTGGATTGTAAATTGTTTGTTAGCTCTTTGTCTTGATCAACTATTTCATCTACTATTCCATGACGTGATGTGTCACCATTCACATTAGTTAACTTGGATTGAAATTCAGGTTCAATATGACAATCTTCAATTTCTTTGTCTGTCGTCTGTACCCCAGCTTCCAGCGCAATAGGTCCTGTACTTTTATCTTTTATCTCTTCTAACTTAGGTTCAATCTCCAACTTATTTTCTGATTGAAGCACTTCACTGGCAGCAGCAATGTGAATATCTTCAGTGCCTTTTTCTTTTTCTTTCATCTCTGTTCCCGGAGAAGAAGAAATCAGCCCTTTCTGTTTTCCAATCTCACTGTCTGTAGTACTCTTATCTGAAACTGAAACATGTTCCGAAACAACTTGGAAAGAATCACATGCTAGAGCATTCATTCCAACGCCAATGGAAACATTCTCGGTCCTGATATCACTAATTGATTTAGTAATCTCTGACTGATTCCTTTTACTTCCCACAGCATCAGAATCTGACATTTCACTAGTCCTTCTGGGCCCTTGTGGATATATTGGTTGACTTGCATCTACACAGCAAAAGAGAAGATAAATAAAAATAGTATATTCTACGTATAAACATAAACCCTTAATATACTATTTGGATAAAAGATGCATAAATTCATAGAATAAACACAAACAGAGATACTAATTTCACAACATTGCCAATTTAAATATCCTTCCGACAGAAATTTTTCCTCTTAATAATTAATTCTCTGAAGGAGTTTCCAGAACAATCTTGGACAGTAGATTCTAGCTTCTTCTTCTTCCAAATTTCTAATCATTAAAAATATGCAGTAAATTAAATTAATAATAAGAACATAAATATGCAAATGTTGGCATTATAAAGATTATGAACTGAAGTGAAGAAAATCAAGAAACAGCACATCAAGATGTCTTCAGAAATGTACTTTTTGAAACCATATAAGCATCAAAGAGTTCTTCTCCAAATATGTTAATGATTCTCTTTTCCGTATCTTAGCTTTACAAGGGTACATGTGATATTTAAGTAGGATGGCATCAACAGGTCAAAAAAGGAACCACATGATATTTGGAAAAGAATTGTACTAAAAGATTTCTTACCAGCAGTTTTATCGACCTTGGATACACGAGTGTCCTGCAGGTCATGTAACAACTCTCTTCCCACATTCATATTGAATTGTTTAATACTCACCCGGCCTTCTTCCAAGATTGGACTAACCCCACTATCAGAAAATTCAGTGACCGCATCTGAAAACAATTCATCTTCTGATCGGCTAGATTTCAAGCCCATTCCACCACTACTACCGAGCTCCTTGGTACTTCCCTTGTCAATCTTGGGACCTTAAAGCACATTGAACCCACCAAAAATTGAAAAAAAAAATTAATCCAAACAAACAGTGAAAAAGAAAAGGCTCAGCATTTACTTAAATAATTCAAGAAGATTTACTTGGGGTTCGCCCGTCATCATCAGAGAGGTGCTCATTATCAGAACCAGCTAAATCGGCATGATCTGGTTCCGAGTTGGTGAGCTTATATCCTTCAATGGTTCCGCAAACCCTCTTGTGGGCTCTTCTATGTTTGGCGCTCGGATGTGGATTTGGAAACGGCCAACCACATTTGTGACAGAGATGAACCCCATGGTTTTCATGTTCTGCGGTTGATCAAGAAAACCCATTACACACTCCGTTTACACTAGAAACGAAGAGGCTACAATGTCGAACATGCCAAGAAAACAGCCAACTCGGAATCCTAGAAAATTACAGTGCAAAAAGTACAAGAATTTGCACCAAACTCTTCCCAGAAACACTTCCCCAGCATTTACTCATTCTGATCAGTCAATAAAGATCAAGTAAAACCCCCCTCCAAATCCGCCCCATAAAAAAAACAAAGCAACAGAAGTAAACCGCGGAGGAATACTGCAAGAACCCATGAAAGATTTTGCAAGAAACGTATAATAATATAATTAGAGAAGTATGAGAAAGAAATACCATACGCCATTAGTCACCAAAAATAAAAGCTAATAATAACAAAAAAGTAGGAGAGAACAAACCTGAAGCCGTAGCTTTCTTGTGATCTTTAACCTCCATTACTAACAAAATCAGAGTTATTACTTCGGTTTGCTTCTCCAAGATAGATGAAAATGGAGAAAACTGGAGAGAGAGAGGTGAGTGTTTGTTGAATATAGACTTTGCAGTGTGACTGACTGACTGACTAATGACTCAATAGGGGTAGAGAGAGAAAGTACAGGAGAGAGAGAGAGAGAATAGGGTATGAGTGTAAAAGAGACTGATGATGAGAGGGGATGAACACAGTCCACCATGTGGTTTTGTTATCAATCGGCTATGACTTTTCTGGACACGACATTACGTACTAACTTTGTTAGCTTTCAATCTAAAATTTTATTTTGATTTAAATTTTTTTATATTTTTATTTTAAATATTAATTTTTTGTTATAAATAATTTATTTTTATAATTCTTAATATAACTCAACTCAAAATAATTCAATCCAATTTGAAGCTAAGGGTAAGATTATATAATGTTTTGTTTTGAGATTTTCTATCTTGAGTTTTGAGAGAATATTTTTTGTGAGAAAAAAGTAAGGTTTAGGATAAGAAATTTACATTAGTTTCGTAGCATAACCTAATATAAATATATCCTAAATTTTCACTCATTTTTCCTAAATTTTACTTAAGATCGCACTCTTATTTTTATAAATAATTTATTTTTATAATTTTTAATACAATTCAAATAAAAAAACTCAATCAAATCTCCCTACTAGACTTGGAGTATACTCTGTGCTCCAATGTTCATAGTAAAGCATGGGGATTTCTGCATAGATTAAGGGTGTGATTGGATAGAGTTTG
This sequence comes from Rauvolfia tetraphylla, assembly GCA_030512225.1. Taxonomy (NCBI): domain Eukaryota; kingdom Viridiplantae; phylum Streptophyta; class Magnoliopsida; order Gentianales; family Apocynaceae; genus Rauvolfia; species Rauvolfia tetraphylla. The sequence continues at coordinate 4,764,412 of JAJQKT010000053.1, forward strand.
GTTTTGAGATTTTTTGTCTTGGTGTCAGGAGATAGAATTTTTTATGATAGAAAAAATAATATTTGAAATGAAAAATTATATTAAGTTCTGTGCATAACCTTGTCGAATCACACCCTAATTGTACATTTGTGACTTCTACTGCCCTGCCAATCTATGCTCTCCCTCGTGGGCCTTTTCTCTAGTGCCCCTTAAAAAAGTATCCCTTCCAAGTTTGATCCCAGAAATTATAATGCATTGCGGCCTATGGAAATTCCAAATGCTAACAGAATTAAAGAAACTGATTTTAAAGACTAATGACGATTGTCTTGATATCATTATCAGAAAATTCCTTAATATATAAATGTGTAGTATTTTTTGAAAAGTTAGATTATATAATAAAAATATTCTCTCAGTTTCAAAATATAATTTTTATTGACATTTTTTTTAAAAAAAATATTTAATTTTTAATGAATTTTAAATATTACTCTTTTAAATTAATATCACTATAAATATAATTCTTTTATTTTTATTATATTAGTATAATTAGTTGATAATATAATAAAAAATATTTCTTATTTTTTAAAATTTATACAAAAAGAGATTAAAATGATTTATATTTAAAACTAATAAAATATTGGTTAAAGTGTCACCCGAGTGCCCCTAAGAGCTCTCAGAACCAAGATTAAGCCAAACCTAGGCTCCTATGATTAGTTTTCCATTGAACTACTTTTGATGGTTAAATTATGAGTTTATATAGATTGAATTTGAATTTAAAATTTTATATTTAAATTTTATAAAAATAAATATTTTATAAAAAAATAAATAATATACTATTGTATTTTTGTTTAGACGAGAAAACCATCCATATGCACCCTATATTTAGGGGTATCAATCGGGTTAAGTGAGTCGGGCTTTGTTAAGTCCGAGCTCAATTCGATTGACATCGGGTTGGGAAATATGAGTTCAGGTTCGGACCGGTCCTAACTCGATTTTTTAAAATTTTTTATATTATAATAATATTTTTTAATAATATTATTATATTTTTTTTACAGACCGATTTGAAATCGGACTAAGCTTACTTTAGTTCAAATTCGGCCCGAAATATTGTTCGAACTGAAAATATCAATCCAAACCTACAATTAAGTGTGTCAAATAAGTCTGGTCAGACCGATCTAATTGACAGTCCTACCTATATTTTAATAAGGATTTGCATAATTAACATTTGGCGTCAAAGAAATCCAAGTGTTGAGAGTACATTGTCCTTTGTTTTGAAAAGGTTGACAACATTTGTCCTTGGTAAAGATATTTTCCTTTTTCTTTCTTAAGGTACGAAATATGCTAAAACTTGTGGATATAACGCTCCTTTTTTTCGTGTAAGCCTCACATGTAGAGGCTCCACATTTTTCATGAGCCATTGAGATCCTGTATTTTTTAATTAAATATATAATTAAATTTTATTTTTTACGAAAAATTTAATTTTATAAAATTTAAAATAAAATATTTTTTAATTAAATACAATTCAAATACACTTAGAGTTTAAACTAGAAGAAAATGTTAGCAAGTACAACGTTCATCCCAAGTCAAATATCCTATTTTGATATCTGGATGAAATTTTCAAAGATAATTTGATCCTAGCAAGTAAATTGAAGAATCTTATTTTGGTTAAATCCACATCTAAAAAGTTAATATTATTGTTTTTAAAGTAATTCAGTATTTAACTCATAATTCAATAGGTTAAGATAGAAATTAAGACAATTAAAAAAATAAATTTAATTAAAAATTTTATATAATTATTTTTAACATCAAACAGGAGATGCAAACATTTAATTTTTGAAAATATAATTAAAAATAGACAAATCAAGCATGATCATAGTTCAAGATAGCCCAATTTGGTCATCAAATCTTTGTTATCTAAATACTAGAAATAAAATGGATATATATATATATATATATATATATATATATATATATATATTCTGATAATCAATACAAAATTTTCACTAAAAGTGTTATTTTTTTAGAAAATAATATATATTTTTAAAAACTCAAAATAAAATTCTAAAAAAACAACCCAATCCAAATACATATTTCACAAAGACATTAAAAAAAAAAACCAACCGCGGTACAAACTAGAGATGCATGAAGAAATGTTTTGCCTTGGCTATCAAATAGCTTTCCTCCAAATAAAAATCAGTTAATATTATCAACTGGGAAAAAAATGGGTGGTCTGACCGCGGGGTGGGAACTGGGAAGGGAGTAGGTGTTGTTCATTCGTTTATTCGGTTAGATTTTGATGTGAAAGTTTTGAATCGAATCGAAAAATTAAAATTTAAAAAAATTATATATGAACGTATTTCGATTATGTGTTTTTGAGTTAATTTTATTTTAAAAAATTATTTTTATTAAAAAAATATTACCAAAATACATTCATGTATATTTTTTTAAAAAATTTAATTTTTTAATTTAATTTCTTTTTAAAAATAAAAATAAAAAATCGAACCGAATTTTTATCAAATTAAAAAATTGAACTGAATTAATCATAATTAATAAAAAATCAAATTAAATTAACAAATTCGGTTGGAATTTTCGGTTATAAGACCCGGGGGGGCGGCTGGATATCCTCATCACATTCACATGTCCCCTAATTGTTGGGCGGGGGCCTGGTGAGGAAATCCTCAGCACATTCACATGTCCCCTAATTGAGTTTTCTTTTTCCTTCCTTTTCTCGTTTAAAAGGGGTGTCCCCCAATTAGGTTACTACAGTGCCTTGCTGCTGGTGGGATCCAACATTTAACTTGTGGAAAATGATATCGTTAATCGCTTATGATGTGGTTTATGAAACCAACCAATGGTACTACAACACCTTCACCCCCACGAAGAACAAACTAATAAGCACTACTATCTTGCAAAAACTGTCACCGACTGTGTTTATTTATCATACCTCTATTTTCTTTGTATTTAAGGCTGTTGGTCAACCATCGTTGGATAGTATCTAAATGACAAAGATAGTTGTTTAGTCCTAACGCATAATCAAATATTTCATTTATACGAGACAGAAAGGCCTGGATTAAAGTAATTTAAAATTAATAAAATAAGTTTTTTTTTGAGGAAACTAATGAAATAAGTTGATAAAACCCTTTAACATTAATGAATTTTTTAGTAGTATTTGAAATGATGATGATGTGAATTGAATTCGTTTAGGCTATGGTTTAGATTGACTGCAAGAATAAAAGAATAATTGAAACTAATTCGACTGATATAAAAAGAAAAGAGAAAAAATAAAAATATTGAATTATTATTATTGTCCCAGTAAGCTAAATAACATTAATGTTAAACACTATTTAATTTATAATTCAAAGAGTAATTCAACCTTAAATGTAGCTTTCTTTTAATAACAACCAAAGAGTTAGAAAATTAAATATCATTTTATTGGCAAATATTTATAGAAAAAAATAAAGCTAAAATACTTAAAATTTGACTTTTCTCTTCTTGGTTGTTGTAGACTCATCATTTTATCATTTTATGGGAAATATTTTTCAAGAAAAAAGAAAATGCAACATGAAATCTTTTGGGCACTGCTATATGCAGTTTTTTTATTATACTTAGTGCAAAAAATTTTCATTATTTCGTTTTTATTTTGAAAAGTTCTTAAAATTCTCTAAGACATTCGAGCAAAAAAATTCAGATATACGAACAATGACGAAGAATTTTTGCGAAAAAATAATAATTTATCAAACTACTCATAATTTTACATCGATTTACACAAAAAAACTTCAAAATCAACCTTAAAATGACATATTTTGAAGTCGACTAATTAATTCCAATTCCTCCAATTGAGTGGCGAAATTTGTAGAAGAATTCTGCCACTGTGTAAATAATAACTAAAGAGTTAGAAAAATTGACTTTGGGAAAATTCCTCAACAAATTTTGACATTCAGTTGGCAGAATTAGAGAATTAATTAGTCAACTTAAAAATCGGTCATTTTAAGGTCGATTTAGAATTTTTCTGTATAAATCGATGTAAAATTATGAATAGTTTGATAAATTATTATTTTTTTACAAAAATTCTTCATTTGTTCATAAATTTAAATTTTTTTGTTTGAATATTTTAAAAAATTTTAAGAACTCTTTAAAATAAAAATAAAATAATAAAAAAATTTTTACATTATGTATAATAAAAAAATTATATATAAAAATAGCGAACCTTTTTATCTGCTGATCCAAAAAACAACCCTTTTTATGTCAAATCCAATCCTTCATCCCAAAAGGACCTTTCCGGCAAAAAAAAAAAAAAAGGATTTAAAAATGTCCAACTAATCATAGAGTATAATAATAGTAATAACCAAAGAGTTAGAAAATTAAATATCATTTTATTGGCAAATATTTATAGAAAAAAATAAAGCTAAAATACTTAAAATTTGACTTTTCTCTTCTTGGTTGTTGTAGACTCATCATTTTATCATTTTATGGGAAATATTTTTCAAGAAAAAAGAAAATGCAACATGAAATCTTTTGGGCACTGCTATATGCAGTTTTTTTATTATACTTAGTGCGAAAAATTTTCATTATTTCGTTTTTATTTTGAAAAGTTCTTAAAATTCTCTAAGACATTCGAGCAAAAAAATTCAGATATACGAACAATGACGAAGAATTTTTGCGAAAAAATGATAATTTATCAAACTACTCATAATTTTACATCGATTTACACAAAAAACTTCAAAATCAACCTTAAAATGACATATTTTGAAGTCGACTAATTAATTCCAATTCCGCCAATTGAGTGGCGAAATTTGTAGAAGAATTCCGCCACTGTGTAAATAATAACTAAAGAGTTAGAAAAATTGACTTTTGACAGAATTCCTCAACAAATTTTGACATTCAGTTGGCAGAATTAGAGAATTAATTAGTCAACTTAAAAATCGATCATTTTAAGGTCGATTTAAAATTTTTCTGTATAAATCGATGTAAAATTATAAATAGTTTGATAAATTATTATTTTTTTACAAAAATTCTTCATTTGTTCATAAATTTAAATTTTTTTGTCTGAATATTTTAAAAAATTTTAAGAACTTTTTAAAATAAAAATAAAATAATAAAAACTTTTTTACATTATGTATAATAAAAAAATTATATATAAAAATGGCGAACCTTTTTATCTGCTGATCCAAAAAACAACCCTTTTTATGTCAAATCCAATCCTTCATCCCAAAAGGACCTTTCCGGCAAAAAAAAAAAAAAAAGGATTTAAAAATGTCCAACTAATCATAGAGTATAATAATAGTAATAGAATACGGTCGCACAGCTATGGTGTGGGGTTCCGATCCAGTGGATAATTGCTGAGGCAGCTTTCGGCCGGAATTGGTCATTGGAGCGGGACCCATTGAACGACTCTTGTCCGTTTCTGCATAGCTGTCACGTGTTCTTAAAGCGCCAAATTTCGGCCTCCCTTTGCTCGCCAGACACCCAAAATCCCTTGGGATTTATCGCACCGGACGAAATTACACAGTTTTCGTCATTTCCCAACCAAACACGACATCACTACTATGCTGTAATGTTTTTTTTTTAAAATAAATATTTTTACTCTTTTTATATAAAAAATTAAAGAGTATTTTTATATTATATTTTAAAACTAATTTTATTAAAATAAGAGAGAATCAGAAATTTTTATTTATAGTGTGGATAACTTTAAAAAATTAAATTTTATAAAATATTAAATATTTTAAGAAGAGAAAAAATAATTAAAACTATTAGATATTGAAACGAAAGGAGTATATTGTAATGTTGTGGTCCGCTTTTTACCATTTTATTGAACCATAAAACTTTTAAGGTGTATTTGAATAAAATTTAGATTTGAGATTTCTTATTTAAGGTTTCGTAAAAGTAAATTATTTATGAAAAAAGAAGTAAAATTTTAAATAAAAAATTCGCAATAAGTTTCGTACTAAATCCAATCCAAATAACAAAAAAACAATCTATTTGTTTCTAATGGTTCAATTTGATTTGTTTGTTCGAATTACAAATCTCTTTCTCTCTCTTTTTTTTTTTTATACATTAGAGAGACGATGTAAATAAAACTTATAACTTTCTCTATCAGATAAGAAAGCACTTTTACCACTAAACTATTGTATTTCACCAAGTTTTCTTATTTTGCTTATTTTGTATTATGCAATAAGACCTTTTATTTTTCCTCATAAATAAAGCATCGAATTGGATAAGATTTTTATTCAAGAGTTTTATCTTAAATTTTATAATTATATTATTTATGAAAAAAGACGAAGTGTGAAACATAAATTCTTTATTAGGTTTCAAAACAAACCTTAACCAAGTACATGTAAAACCTTGCCATAGTCTGCTTGAGTGGACAAGCTTGTTTTTACCATAACTCCAAAATGATACTATGTATTAGAAGCGCATTTAAACATTTACGAGCGAGATTGAATAAATTTTAGTTTAAAAATTTTTATTTTAAACTTTTTGTAAAAACTAAATTGTATATAAGAGAAAGTGACAGTTGTAAATATAAAATTTAACATTAAATGTATCATTCAAATACAGTACAAGTACCTAATTCATGAATTAGTATGCAAGTTCCAACTGGTAACCTAGCTGCTGTAGAATCAAACTTTGTTCCTCATTCTACAACAACCTCCGCCATAGGATAATAACAATTGCAACAAACAAGGATGAAGCCTTGTCTTCAAAGTATATTCGCAACAAGAATATAGACTTGCTAATCAGATCTCCTACCAATTTAATCCCAAGGGACAAAGACAACCTTTTCAGAACTTTACCTGCTAAATTTGACTGAATGTAGATGTTTTTAGTGGTTCAATCTCTCATATAAATTATTAATAAGAATGTGTAAAAGGTTAAATGTGTGTGTGTGTGTGTGTGTGTTTTCTCTAAGCAGTTTCGTGGAAAAAGAGGAAAAAACTATTTTGGATCGGAGTAAGTGGAAGTCCAAATTAGGCTCCCCTGCAAAGAGACATAAAGACTTTGAACAAAAAACGAAACTTTCCCGAAATGCATAAAAGATGTCGAGTTTCCAAGGAATGCAACTTCTTGGAATATAGAATCAAAATGGGAAATTAAACTCTAACCCCTCGGTTTGGATTGAGGGAAATGAGAGGAGAGAGGAGAGTGGTTAGAGATGGCAAAGAAAGGAGAGGAGAGAAGAGGATTAATTGATTATTATATTTGGATAATTGATGGAAGGAAAGTAGAGAGAAATTATTAATTTATATATTTATATGTATTTTAGATGAATATAAATATATTAAAATTAAAATAATTTAATTCATGCAAAATGCTTCATTAAAACTGACATCCATTCCCTTCCTTTCTACTTACTTTTAGATAAAAAAGATACTGACATTTTAATACTAAAACAAATCTTTCCATTCGCTTTTCTCCTCTTTTTTTCGTTTCTCTCAATCCAATTGGATTAGTCCGATTGAAAGAAGTAGAAGTCTAAAACACAAAGGGAATGTAAAGAACTAAGCCATAATTTTCTGTGCATGATTCATGAGAGTATGATGTCCGTTGATGGCTTGTTTTCATAACGTTACAGTTCTGCAGCTGCTTAGGGTTCGGTTCGATTCGATTTTACTATTTAATTTTTGATTTATTTTTTTATTTTTAAAAAATTGAACTGAATCATTTTTATACTGAAATCGAAGCAAATTCAACCAAATTAATTCAGTTCGATTTGATTTAAAATCGAATTTTTTTAAAGAATGCATTATAGATATGCATTTTTATATAAAAACGTATTACATAAATATATTTATATATTATTTTTAAAAAAATTTAATTTTTCTATTCAATTTTTGATCTGATCACAAAAAAAAAAAATCGAACCAAAATGAAAATTTGAATTCGGTTATTGCACCCCTACAACTGCTTCTAAACTTCATTGGGCGCCTTGTTTAATTCAGATGCACTCCTTTCAATGGTTTTGCATCCCATTGGCTCTTGGGCTTTAGTTTTAGGCTTTTAGCCCTTATCTATCACAAAACCTTTCTGCGATAGTTTGCACCGTAGGCAAGCCACCTTCCAGACTACTATTGGGATCTTCTCTGGGCGGTTTTACCTGAGTTTTCTAGGGTCCTACAATTGTATATACTTTAACACTCAAAATTTGTATACTACAAGTAAAATGCTCTCTTAATTAATTGCCTCTCTCTCTTTTCTCTTCTATCAATTATCCATCCATAAGGGAAAATTGGGGGTTAGAGAGGACGTATTGGTCTTGACTCTATTGTTTTCTCATAATATTTTCAGCGGTCTTACTTACAAAAACATGACCTGTAGAGTTGGACTCAATCCATTAGGAGGAGAATGTGGGACTAAGATTAATAGAAAATGTCCAACTCCAAGTGTCCCCTCGATAAGATTGGAATCTGCAAAAACCCTTTGAGAACTTTTTGCAGTTGCATCCTGTTATACGAAGGCTATCTATTTTGACTACGATTTTGTTTTTCAGCCTTTATTATTTACAAACTGAACAATAGATAGAGGGCTAATGAACCTATGATAAGAAGAAGTTAATATTTATGCTGTTTCAAAATATAAAGTATTTTGTTAATTTTATCTCTTCTCATAATATTTAGTTTTTTTATAAATTTTAAGAATTATTTTTTTAAAATTATCGTTACTATAAATATAATTATCTTATTTTTATTGTATTAGTAAAATTAATTAAAAATATAATAGAAACAATATTTTTTATTTTATTCTTTCTTAATCTATACAAAAACAGTTAAAAAGTTTTATATTTTGTACGGACTAATTCTTTCAAAAACATGAATCGAAAGAAATCAACATGAGGTTACCATGCTTTCGAAAAGGACATCAAGAATGATTCAACAACATATTCAATCACTTACCAAAGATGTTAAGATTAAACACAAACCTCGTCAGATTTACAATAGAAAAGACTAATCAAGCCTCAATTATGCTAATCGATGTAGACTCCACAAAGAAGACTAATAGGAAGTTTCATCGCAACTCACAAAAAGAGAAGGTTGAGGCAGGATGAGAAATTCTGCTTATGAATTTTGTGTTTGCCCTATATCTTAGTTTAACAGGATAACTCTCATAAGAAGTATAATTCCATATCAAAGTATCCTTGCGCAAGCGCTGGCTCAAAGACTATGAGCTCATAAACCAAAGTATCTTCTCCCACTTAGAAATATATATCTTTGTGTACATAAATTTATGGAACTTTGTGTACATAAATTAATGATCTTGAAATTAAAATATTTTTAAATTGACAGATATCTAAAATGCTCTAACTGTTTCAATATAAATGTCATTGTAGAAATTTTATTTTGTTACCAAATAAGTGCTATTGAACAAAAATTTAACGTTTTTTCTTTATTTACATTCATACCAAAATAATGACATCTTGTGTAGTAAATGATATTAGTTTCCTATGTTGTAGTTTCTCATAAGGAGAGAACATATTTAATTAAGAACAAACTAGTTAGTTTAATTAATATCTTAATATATGTAAAGATTTCTAAAATGACATTTAAATTGAAACAAATGAGTACTCTTTTATTATCTCGTATTTCATCAACTCTAACAGCTGACTAAGTGAGTAAATAAAAGTAATATTAAAAAAACTTTAAACTTTCATGGAGAAACATAAAAAGACTTAGAGCCCGTTTGATAAAACTAATTCTGAAGATTGAAGATTGAAATATAAAATATTTAAGTTTCAAAATTTAAAATCTAAAGTCTGAAAATTGAATCTGAATTTAAAGATTGAATTAATTAATATGTGATGATTATTTATTAGTGAACTCTGAAAAACTCATATTCGACTTTTTGCTTGAAAAATGTTAAAAAGAAAGTTTTTTGTTTGACTCTTATAATTTTTAGAAATATTATATTGGTAAAAATGTATTTTTTAAAAATTATAATGATTAGAAATAAAAATCTCAATTTTTTTGATGAAATATTATTTTTTTATTTTGGAATGTTTATTTTTTATTTTTATTTTATTGAAATATGAAATATATAATAATATAATTAGATAAGTAAGCAACATATTTAGATTTCAAACTTAAGTCGCTTTGATTTTACTTAAAATTTATAAATATAATTAAATACGTCTTAAACAATTAAGTAATTAATAAAAATTATTATCAAATGCACTAAAAATATTAAGTATTTAATAATATCGGTTACCAAACACACTAATTCATTAAGTACTTAATCAATTAATTTCAAGTGTTGAGTTGTGTTATCAAATGAACCCTTAAATTATATATTTTCTCTCAAAAAAGGCCTATATTTTTTTATCCAAGGGAGTAGAAGAAAAAGATAAATTGTGCGGTAGGAGGATTCATTTATACTTCCAAATGTGTACGGGACGACCATTGCCAACCTTCCATTGAAGTCCCAAAGATGGAAGAAGATGACCTTTCCATAAATAAGAGAGTATAGATACTAGTGTCAATACGAGCTTAAACTCGTTGAAACTCGTAGGCTGACCTATATAGGCGGGTTTAGACTTAGTAAGTCTAAGTTTATTTTAACGTGAGTTTTTTTGACTTGCGACTGGCTATAACGAACTACGGGTTTAGAAGTTTTCAATCTGTTCCGTTCCGTTTTAGAAGCGGCCTGCGACAGACCTAGTCAGAGCGGACCGGTCCGTTTGACACAACTAAATATAAATTGAGATTAGCAGTAAGAAGTCTGCCATTTGGAAAAGGAAAATACTTATTTTGATTTTAAGAAAATTTCCACCATTTTTGGAAATAAGAGAGTGGATAAAAACCAATGTTTTCTTTTGTTTTTTCTTTCTTAGGGAAAAAGCTTGATTGATGTACACTTCTACCCCTAACTCCTCTATAGTCTAGAAACTGAATAAAGACAACCCCAAATTGAACTCTTCTCATCCTTTCTTCTGCAAAATCCCTCCAAACCCCTCTGTTCGTATTCCGTTGCAGCAACATAATGAATTTCTTTAAACCCAAAGGCTCCTCGACACCGAGGCCACCGCAAGGGCCACCCCCGCCGGTTCAGCTGCTGCACCAAGTAGTTTCTTCCCTTCAAAACAACCTCTCCAACTTCCTTCACCACTCTCGACTCCCTTTCTCCAGCGCCCCTTCTCCTATATCTCCTTTCTGGGCTAGAATTTCTGATTCCATCAACGCTGTTTTGCACAGCTCTCCTTCTTCTTCTCATTCTTCTTTTACTAGTAATGCTGATGGAAGTAGTAAAAGGAGGGGTCTTGCTTTGAGTACTGAGGCTATTGAGGAGCGTTTAGCAGGTGTCCCTGTATATGCTCTCAGCAATTCTTCTGAGGAATTTGTGTTGGTTTCGGGCTTGAAAACTGGGAAAAATCTTGGGCTATTTTGCTTTAACGAAGCTGATGCTATTGCCCTTCTTGAGCAGATGAAGTCCATGGACCCTTCCATGCGAAATGGCTCTCAAGTTGTAGCTGTGGCTCTAAACAAGGTCCTTTCCATATTTAGATGGAAAAGTTTTTCTCTCTATTATGGTTTATATCTATATGTTACATATAATATTCTTCCTTACGAGAAATGCACACCTAATGCATACTTGGAGGAGTATTCCTATCTTACGACTCCTATAAATTGGAAGGTTCCTTTAAGGGATGGTTCTGATCGAAATCTCTTTACCACTGCTGTTTTTCTGTTGACTACTTGATAAGCAGAATGTGTTAGATGTATCGTGTTAACAAGCCTTTTGCTTTGTTTTTTCTGGGTGCATTTCTTGTCTTTGGTGCGGGTTGTTCCGTTATATGATGGTAAAATTGATGAGTCCTTATTTGGAAAATATGGAAAGAGTTGATCACATTTTGTTAGTCCCCGTACATTCCTAATTTTGATCACAATAGGGATTGTAGCACGAGTTGTTCATGGAAGGTTCTACTTCACACCTGTTTTTGGAACCTTAAAAGTGAATTCCATTGATTGCTCGGCAAGTGTTCTGGAGGTACTGGATTTTAATGGTTGATTGTGGTACAGGTATTTCAGCTTAAAGTTGATGGGGTAGCTTTTAGGTTGATTCCAGAGGCATCCCAAGTGAAGAATGCAATAAAGGTAAGAATTTTACTCAGTTTTCATGATTATGAATGTGTATTCCAGATTGGCATTTTAACTTGTACAAAAGTATTAGTTGTATTTGATCGTTGAATTACGACATAAATTGTGTTTACATTATTGAGAATAACATGTATTTCAAAGAAATTTGCAGAATGTTTTGACCTCTTTTCGAACAATTTACTTGATTATAAAGGATTTAGAAACAAGTTTTAATTTGCTTAGAGTAAGGGTAGCTATTGTCATTATCTCTGTTCTCTCTTCAATGTGATTCTGGTAATTAGATATTCATTGCTTCTGGAGAATAATGTAGTCAGAGATATATATATCAACTTCAGAAGCAAGTCTACAACATTGCTTCCACACCTTCCATGAACGGTCAGCAAAACCTTAATGTGTTAATCACAATGGAATTGTACCGAGTTGTATGGCACACCAGTAGGAGAAAATCGTTTAAATCTCTAGTGAGGATTTTGTTATACTAAGTGATTATTTAAACGTAAAAAAGCTTGGGGCCTCTTCTTTTTGGCTTAAAGTAAGTTTCTTCTTGCTTAATCTGTCAACTTTATTCTTTTCTTTTTCTGCTTGGACAAAGTTGAAATGGCTGTGTAGCCTTTGAGGTACTTCTGGGAAAAGTTTTTTCTTACTATGAAAGAGAAGAATGTTCTTTCAATCTTCAACTGTTTTCCAAATACCAGAATTCTTCCATCAACTTCATAAAACCTAAAGAAAATAGCAGATGCTGCTGTATCTTTGAAAAGTTTTTGCTTACTATGAAAGAAAAGAATGTTCTTTTAATCATCAACTGTTTTCCGAATATCAGAATTCTTCCAGCAACTTAACAAAACCTAGGGCAAATTGGAAGATTCTGTTGTATCTTTGACAGTTATTGAGAGATTAGGGTACTGTCTCTAAGTTATCAGTAGAATAATTTTATATTTTGCACATAATTTAATGTATTAGATTCAGAATCCTTATGCCAGTTCTTTAATTCATTAGTATGTATAAATTCCTTTTATTTGCAAATAAGCACTCCATATCTGGATATGAATGTGCATGCACATAAGGCTATATCTCGAACTCGGTCAGTAGAAGCTCATAAAGGATAAGTTTCATATAGAGAATAAAAAAATGTTGCTGCTTGCCTATGACAGCGGGACACCTTTTCACTAATTTTTCCATGTTTGAAATGATCTGTTTTTGTCCTGTAGAATATTTGGTGAACTCAACTAGTCATTATTGACTTTCTTGCATAAAGTCAAATGTTCCGTATCTATACACTTGTGTGCTCTTTCTCAATGAATTTGAAAAGGAAATTTGTGAAAAGTAAAACCTATTACATTCAAGTTTTTCAAAAAATGGTTGTCATTATCATGTACTTTCTGCAGGCGAATTTTTGGGCTGGAGTAACATTTATTTTGCCTGCCATACATTTTGCTGTCAGCCTAGTTCTAAATGAAGTTCTTTGACATCTGTTGTTCTGGAATGTTAAATCTTACTTCTGTCCTGCTTCTAATCTGTAGGAAAGGAAGAACGCTGGTACTTCTGATGACAGCTTTCCTGGAGTTCCAGTATTCCAGGTGTCCTAAGCTCTCTGCCATTTGTTTGTTTTAACTTATTCAATAAGTTATGTTCTTTAGCAGAAATTGGCAAAATGCACTGGTTAAATTTGGGAGGAAAAGGAAAACAGATAGATTTCCGCAGTCATATCTCAAATCTATATTTCTGTATTGATATGGTTTTATAAGTCCTGTGGATGCTAAGTTTCATGCATTTAATGTCATTTCTTGTTTGAGACCCTCCTCCTGTTTCTCTCTTGAAAAAATGCTAGTTTTTCCTAGAATTGAGCAATCTTTTGGCATCAAAATTCGGCACTTATCATGGTCCATGAATTAATTTGATTTATAGTTGGAGCAGGGTTGAGAAGAAACTCGGATGCCAATAAACCAGTTTTGCTGTTACCTAGTTTTCATGGTTAGATATTCAGAGGTGATAAATACTAGGATATGTTTTAGAGCTTTTTTTTTTTTTTTTGTTTTGGAGCAATTTACTCACCTAACGTTATGGTAAGATAGACCATACTTTTGGCTGTTTTAAATAATTGCACTTACTTGGATGATACACCAATGATCGATGTCATGATGCTTCAATTGATTTCAAGAAATAATATGGTTATTCCTCTGCAGCCCATGATTTACTTTTGTGACACTTTAGTTTGTGTGTTAAGTCATTCCTTTGGTTGCACATGTATTTCTGGTCTCAACACTTCTAGTCATATCTATATATGATGTTTTCCAGTCAAAGAGCTTGGCCCTGAGGAGCCAAAACAAGAGATATCGCCCCGTCTTTTTCAGGAAGGTTAGCTGTCAAGATACTAGTACTTGGATATTGTACTTATTTGGTACAGTGGTTATATTACTTTCCCATCCTTATCATTTTGTAGGAGGACTTGGAAAAGTCTCTACAAAGAGCTTCACTCCAGCAGAAAGCATTGAATCCTGCTTTAAGATCAGGAGACATCCAGGTAAAGTTTCTGCGTCCTTTATTTCTAAGTCTCTGATGGCTTGTATTGATTTTTTACTTGGTCTTGTAGGTTGCGGTTCTTGAGGAAATAATACAAAGAATGAAGGTAAGACCTCTTTATTATCACTTATTTTCTAAGCCGTTGCCAACTTAAGGACTGGAAAGGAACTCTTGCATCATTCGACTGTCTGGTGTTTGTTGCTGTTCCATGTGGTTCTTTGAAATCTGCTCTTTTTCTTTTTCATTAAGCCTGCTATTCCGTGTAGGATGATTCATCATCACAGTGGGATGATGTTGTTTTCATTCCACCTGGTTTTGATGTTGCAACTGATACCTCTCGCCGATAGGAAAGCCGAATATGGTTTACTTACAGGGAATGTGATCAATGCCTCTTCCAGTTCAGTGAGATAGGTAGTCAGCAGGTGATTAATGTGCACCATTTCCAGTATGGTTAGGCTTTGTCACAGACTATATGGTCTTCTCCCCTGACCTAAACTGAAAGTAGGGCAGTTCAATATTGAGCTTTTCTTCTGATGTGATTAGGTTTATAGAGGATGAGATTTGTAAATGTTAGGAGCATATTCAACATCTCAGCTGAAGAAGTACTCTTTCCCTTTCAAAATTTAAGGCTTTTTAGCCTTTTCAACATAAATTAAGAATAAGAGAATTATATTTATAGCACATTTAATTTTAAAAAATAATTTTTAAAATTTACAAAAGTTAAATATTTTGGAAAAAAAAGAATCAAAAGCCTTTATATTTTAAAAAAAGTGGGAGTATATTTAGAACGCCTATCGGGCCGGTCCAGCAGGATAACCGCCCCAAATAGGCTCATTTTTAACTGATCCCAGCAGGCTGGTGTGTACTGTATCATGGCTCATGCCAGGGGCTGGTATCGTCGTCTTAGAGCTCTGCTGGTTCAAGAATGAAAAGGATAGTGTTATTTTTTAATTATATTTTAGATTAATTATATTAATATAATAAAAATAAAAGAACTATTTTTATGATAAGTGTAATCTTAAAAATAATTTTTAAAATTTGTAAAAAAATTAAATATTTTTTAAAAAAGAAAAATGGTTAAAAATCTTATATTTTAAGACGGTGGGAGTAGTATAAAATTATGATACACCAAAGCCACACTCTGATGTATTCAGAAGGAAATTGGATTATAGGTTGTAGTCAGAAACCAGCTATTGCAACCAATATGTTAGCTGCAATAATTGCATTTAGGATTGATATTCAGGTAGCCGTTCGTTTAAAGATATGCATACAAGAATTGTGTTTGTACTACATAAGCAATTAGTATGTGTGGTTAATAATACCATGTCTCATAGTTTATACCATGTGCATACATACATAGTTCAAATAAACAAATTCTCTTTTTTACCAAAAAAAAAAGAAAAAGAAAACAGCTCAAAGAAACCATGTCATTAGAGCAATTCTAGTCTCTCTCTCTCTTTCTTTTAAATCTAGTTTAGGTGAATATTCCTTAAAATTTTAAGTAGCATTTGGAATCAAATATTTGATTTGAAGATATTGCACCCTCTATCACTATTGTTTTAAAATGAGTGCATTATTATGAGAATAAGTATTGCTGCCAACCCTAGCTTTCTCTTGGGATATATAATTGCAGCACTGCCCGTGCCAATTCTTTTACTAACAACTTTTTGGCTAACTATAGAAAGTAGATTGGTGGTTCTACCAAGAGCAATGTGCGTATTTATTTGGTGGAGATTACATGATTTACAATTAACTATTAAGCAAAGTTAGAAGCCTAAATAAAGCATAAAATCAGCCCTATAAATAAGGATGGCAAACCATGCATTAAGCAAGAGTCGAATTTCCTACTTTTAGTTAGGAGGCCTTAACACTTACTATTAAGACAAAGCCTTAAAAGACCTAAAGCAATGCATATGTATTTCACTTTTTGTTCACTCTAAATATATCACTTGATAAATCGTTTTCTAACTAATTGAATTATGATATTATCACTCTAATAATTTTGTTCAAGAGAATTCAGTTATCTTCACCCAAAAAAATTTATACTTTTCTCTTTTTAATAAAAATATTTAATTTTATCTTTGATGTATATGACCTATTTTATCTTTGATGTATATGAACTATATCTGTCATATTTTTAATGGTGCAGTGGAATTCGTCAAAAAAAAAAAAAAAGTTGCATCCGAGGTTCGTGCCACCATTTTCAGCGTAATTTTGTTCATTCATGGCATTTTGTCTATTTAATATCGCCTAAAACCAAATTGTAAAAGTTGATCTACTCTATTAACATATCTCAAAACCCACCTAAATTGACCTTGTAATTTCAATCCTCTAAAATTCTCCAAAATTAACTCCAAATCCAAAATTGCATTTGTTCATAGTGGCAAGCGTTTGTAACATGGCTTTCTTACCAAATTCTACTGCGACATTAAAAATTTAATAAATATAATTGTCTAAGAATAGTTGGTATATATCAAAAGATAAAATAAAAAATTTTGATTAAAAAAAGTATAAATAGTTTATAGACATATATAACCAATTTCTCTATCACGTAATGATCCTTCTGTAAAAATTAATCTGAAATTGAATGTTTATTTTTTTAATATATTTTTTTTAATCTAAACTTCCATAATTAATCCCTTCATCTAATTAAAATGAGCTTCATTAATTTATTGCTTCATCACCAACCTTTTTAATTTATTAAGGTAAGGTGGTAAATTGCATAAATTCAAATGTACTCCTAAACTTTTGTGTCCAGTTAAATTAGGACATTCAACTCTCTATAGAGTATATCATATTTAATGTGGTTTTATTAATAAGTTTCACAAAACTTTTGGTGCATGAACCTCAATTTCTTTTTTCAATTTTATAACCAACCTAAATTAGTTTGGTTGGTGTTCACAAAACATATAATTCAAGACTTTTTATTAGTTGCACCAAGCTTTTGGTAAAGAAGGTGTGGAGTCCATCACAAAAATTTTTCTTTTTTCTTTCTCCATTAGGAGGAGAATTGAGTGATGGGATGGTGTATAGGCTATAATCACTTATCCTTAGTTAATAATTCATGGAATGGACCACAAGGTTTCAAATAATTACCCTTTGATTTCAGTACTTTTTGTAAACTAATGTGGAATCCTCCATTTGCATCTTCTCCTAACACAATTCAATCACTAAACTGATTTTATATAATTAATATAATTCATAATTATCATTAATAGTAAGACATTTGGCAATCAATATCAAGCATAATTACAAGAAAAGATGTGTACGCAGTGATTAGATTTAGATTCTAAGCTAAATATTTTTGCTTTCTTTTTAAAAGAAGAGATATATATTCAATCCAGAGTTCAATTTATTTATTTATTTTTTCCTTTTCATGATTACAAAAGGAGTCATGTTGTTTATGAAGTATATTGCTTAAGGGATTAAAACATAGACGAAATCATAATCTTAATTTGGGACGAAAGTTTATATAAAGGAATTTTTGAAAATATTATCAGAGTAAATTTTTTTAAAGAAAAATGACCAGTTTAGTTCAAAAAATTAGGTGACTAACATGTTATAGTATCAAAAATTTTTTTATGCCATTATGGTCCTCAAAGAATTTTTATTCAGCCAACAAAGTCCAACTAACATGCGTTGTCGTATGATAAGAAGTATTTCAAACTAATTAAACTATTATTATTCAGGACTATAGATACAGCTCAAGGGTTCAAATTTGTTAAATTTGAAAACTAATGCCTACACAAACCTAATTTCTGATTACATAATACTACTTATAACCTAAAGCTTATTTGTGCTTTATTGATTGTAGTCTCCTACATTAAGTTTTCTACTTTTGGTGTTATGCCTTTTCCTCTTTTAGAAAAGGATTATTAACTAATTTGGGAAGATATTGAATCATTTGTATTTATACTCTTTACATATTTGAAAAAAAAATTGTATTTGTACTTCATGAAGTATTCATATTGTTTTATACTATCCATATTCTAAAATATAGAGCATTTTGAATCAATTTTTTCTTGTCAAAATATTCTTTCTTTTAACAATTCAAAGGATAATTCTTCTATAATTACCTAAATTATAATTCTCCCACTTTGTTTCATATTAAATACACCTATTTAACTTCATATTCTACTCCATCTGATTTAAAATATGAGTGTGATTGGATAGAGTTTAATTTTGAAATTTTTGTTTTAAATTTCATAAAAGTTAAATTATTTGTAAAAAAGAATATATATCATACACTTAAAATTTTATTTTTTATTTTAAAATCAAACTCTGTCTAAGTAAAGTATAAATACTTTCACAAAAAAAGTATTTGATCAAAATATTTCCCTTATGTTCGTGATTCTTATATGGGTAAAAAGCCAAGACCTAAATTTTGAAACAAAAGGGGTAGCCGACCTAAACAATCAATTTTTTTGAATTTTTTTTCTTGGACTTTTTATATAATACTCTCAATCATCCATTTTGGTCACGCGTAGCCCGTGGTAGCCTATTAATGAACCGAATAAAAGGACAAACAATAATAAAATCAAATGGGTCCCATTGTACCAGCAAAGAAAAATAAAAAAAAGGGGCGTCCCTTTATGTGACGGCGCTGGGCTTGACTTATTGACTAGTTTGGTGGATGACCATACGTATGGCCCACTTTTCCGACTTCTGATGCCCATTCAAAAATTCCCTTGGACCTGGCCCATGGGGCTTTGGAGGGGAGGGACCTCTGCTGTGGGTGATATTTTGTCGTGTTTTCTTTATCTTTTTAATCATTTGGTGAGTTCACCTACACCATTCTTTTATCTTTTAATATTTTTCTAAATGATTGATAAAAGAGTCACATATTATTTTATTTTTCTTAATAATATTTTTTAATTTTAATTTTTATAATTTTAGTTCTAAATTTTTTTATTTAAAAAAATACAGTCCTTACCGTTAATTTTATATTAGAGTTGGGATCAAATTCATATGTGTACTACATGTGACTTTGATTTAAATGATAAATTTATTAAATCATGTCTATATTTATAAAAAATACTTTCACATAAGTACCACTTGTAATTTATAATAATAATTCAGCTTCAAATTAATTATAAATTATTTAATTTTGTAGTAGTATATTTGAGAGAAATGCAGACAGTTTTCATTTTCAATTGTTTTAGATGATATTGTATAAAATACGATAACTTTGTTCTTCAAATTGAATTTATGTACTTTACACATATAAATTTTAACTGAACTCCAATGAAAGATTGGCGGTAAGAACTATAATTTTTTAAAAAATATATTTAAAATTAAAATTACATAAATTATATTTAAAAAATATTTTTAAGATAAATAAAATAGTTATGAGACTCTTTTTATACATTACTCTATTTTTATTTGGATTTGTCATAATCGCGCAACTTTGTACAGTGGATAAATTCCAAGTACTTAAAAATGTTTTTTTACTTATGTTTAAAAAATATTTTTATTTATATTTTTTCTTTAATAACTTCTGCACTTTAAAAAAGAGACGTTTATGAACTATAAATAACCTCGAAAGTTACTAGAGCTGATTGAAACTCAACTTATCAAATTAATTTCCCAAAAAATATTAAATTACGCAATTTGAACTAAAATAAATTCAATTTTTGAAAAAAATATATTTTTTTTGATGCTAAATGAATGAAATTTGAACGAGTTTTACTTAAAGATGTAATAAATATCTAAGAAAAGCATTACTTTTTTTTGAAAAAAATACGGACTATATTTACCATTACACATTTAATGGTTAATTTTGGTCTTTCTTACTCTACTATTGATTTTATTAATCATTCATATATCTTCCAGCTCACAAGCTGACAAAATTTACATTGAAATCTCTTCCTCCCATTGAAAAATGAGTTCGGGCGAGTTAGGTCTAAATTTATTTTTTAATATAGTATTAAACTAATATTGTGTTTCCTATTTATTTTTAAATTTTACGTTTCAAATGTCTAATTCTAACGTGAGGAGAGTGTGTTGAGAGATTTACATTATTTTCTTAATATAATAATTAATCACTTATAAGACTTAAATAATCATTCTCATTGTAGATATCTGTTAGGAGTAGAGTTAAACGCAAACTTATTTTTTAACACTTGCAATAGTTGGTTGGGAGATATTCCCACTTTCCTAACATCTCATGTAACTCATGATTTATCGTTATAATATCTCTTTCTTTTACCTCTTTTTTTTTTTTTAAATTCTGCTAAAGGGCATCTTCTAACTAAACAAACCACGTTTGGAATAAAGTCTATAAAGAGTCTAAACTAGTACGAGTATTATAGTATTTGAAATTTAAGGCCTAAATCAAGAATAAAAAAGAAATATATATAAAAAATAGAGCAAAGGTAAGGGGCGACAAAAAGCATCAGAATTTTTATTTAATTTGATGAATTCACGGGAGACACACCGGAGGGAATAACTATTAAAGTAGATACAATGCCAAAGTCACGGATATATCTTTTACATCTCCCGCTCCCCTCCCCCCCTCCCTCCCCCGGGAAAAAAAGAAAAGAAAAGAAATATTTTCTTTTTTAAAACTATTTTTTATACTTCAAAAATCTAAAATCACAGGAAAACTACAATTTCAAAAGGCCCTTTTAACATTTTTGAACTGTGAGGCTATGATCAACCTGTGAAACTATTTATGTTGATCTTATAGTTTCTTATTTTAGGTTAAGGTTAAGAATTCAGCTTATATTGTCCATTTTCCACCTAGCAAAAAAAAAAAAAGACAACTATTTTCCATTATTCCATTTACTCAAATTTTATTACGAAGATAATCACAAATATCTAATTCAAGATCTCAAAATATTGAATAAAGTGATCGCGATTTTGAATATACATATATAAAAATATAAAATATTGACGCGAAAAATATTTTATTCCTTTAAAATTTGTAATTACCATTTAAAAGTTGAATTTGAGTGTGATAGCTGCAAGAGAAACAAAGGGGTCCTCAGATTCTTCTGCTATGTAAGCTAAACCACAGCTGTTCCCACTGCCAGTTCAGGATTGTGGAAGTAATTTCTTGCCTTCAGTGTTAGGGCAACAAATAACAATCAGTCCACTTATGAAAGCAACTCAAGTACAAGCATCAGAGAGTAGTGTACAAGCAATTACTACCAAGTTTTTCCACATTTCTGGGGTTTCTTTGTCATGTGTTCAGCTGGTCTCATGTTGGAGGACTTTATAGGCAACAATCAAAAAATGTGTGTGTGTGTGTGTGTGTGTTAATGCACCAAAAGTTGTTGGCCAGCTTGTAAAGGCTATTCATCTCCAACCCTCGGCAAACTTTGATCGACTTAGATAGGAGATGTCGTTTGTTAAATCATTTCTTATCAGCCTAATCGATACATGTTTTCTTACTTGATACACAAAAATGTAAAAATAATTAAGGGTATGCAATCTGTTTTTCGATCTGATTTAATTTTATTATTTTATAAAAAATTAAACTGAATTAATTTTAAAATTAAAAGTTATAAAAAATGTATTTATATAATAAGTTTATATATTATTTTTTAAAATTTTTATTTTTAAATTTAATTTTTAATTTAATAATAAAAATAAAAAATCGAATAGAATTAAAATATTAAAAATTTAAATAAAAAAAATTTTTAATTCGTTTCTTGCACACCTCTAAAAACAAAACAATTGTTGCCAACAAGTAGTTTGTTTGATCTTATCTATCCAATCTCTAATCACTGTCATCCTGTTTGAATTGATAAGAATGGAGTTGTATAAACTATAGTCCCCATATCCTCAGTTTTATTTTCTCTGTTATGAAAAAATTTACATATTCGAAATCTATTCGGACCTTCTTTTGGTACTTTACTTTTTTTTTAAATAATTTTTAAAATTGTTGATTCGCTCATGATTTTTTAAATTGTTATTATTTATGAGTGAGGTGAAGACTAAATTTTACTTGGCTCTGTGTTACGAAGATAGAAATGCAGTTGAAGCGAAGAAGATCGAAGTATATTTGCTTTTACTTTTATTTGTATTAGTATTATTATATTGTTCTCACTTTAAGTTTCTAGGGCGTAAGATTGTCTCCATTACCATGATTTTTAAATCAATATGTAATTTTATGTAATTCGTTGTAATAAGTTATCTCAATTTTAAAATTTTTCTTTTCTGTAATATTAGAGTCAAATTTATAGATTATATTTAATTATAATAATTTATCATTTTATTATTAATGAATAATCTTTTATTTATTAAAAAAAAATCCTCTCTTCCTGGCAACCTATAGCAGTAACTCTTGATTTTTTTTTTCACTTGTCGGGAAGTACAGAGTCTGGTTGGCATCCACTGAATGGTCCATCTAATCATACCAAAGGAGGGCCATACTTCTATCCTTGAGGACAGAATCATTGTTGGAAGCTCTCCAGACTAAAGACCAAAAATCTTAAAAAACTATCCAAATGCTCGAACAAAAGGCTCCAGCTTTCGTGATGCTCGGCTGTCACCAGCCTTTACCCCCCTCCCCACGCCTCACCAGCCGCGCTAGCTCCTGCCCCACTCTTCCAGTTGTACCTCACAAGCTCCCCCCCCAACCTTCTCGACCTTCAGTCACAAGTATTGTCCTCTCCCCTTAATAGCATACATCTCCTCCAGGCCCTATATATGGAGCTCAATTTCAAAAACTCAAGGTCATCAACAGATACACCAAGTGACCAAGAACACCATTTCTTGAGCATCTATATAGCCATTTGAAAAATGGGTTTTTCTTACAATGGAGTCTTGATTTGTTCACTGCTAGTTTTGAGCTCTTGCATGGTTGCTTTTGCTGGTAACTTCTACCAAGATTTCGATCTTACGTGGGGTGGAAACCGAGGAAAGATATTCAACAGAGGACAACTCCTTTCCTTGTCTCTTGACAGGGTTTCTGGCTCTGGTTTCCAGTCCAAGAAAGAATATCTCTTTGGGAGAATTGATATGCAGCTCAAGCTTGTCGCTGGCAACTCTGCAGGCACTGTGACTGCATACTACGTACGTATCGACTCTCTTTAGCTCCCACTACTTTTTCACTTACACTACATAACGTAACTCTAATCACCAACTTGGCTTCGAAACCCCTACGTATTAGAATCTTGTATCGTATACCTTACAAGTTCATACGATTTTGAATCGTTTTATTACAAGAATTAATGCATGACTTTCCATTTTTGAAAAAATGAGTTCATGAAAGAATTTGATAGAATATTCTTTAAAGAATGTTCTGAAAACAACCACTTGCTTAAATTAAACGGGACTTTACAAACATGTTTATTTTTATGACCCACTCATTTTATCTAAATCTTATTTAGTAAATTTAAAAATTCAAAAGTTGTTTCCATGTCACTGTCAGAAACTGAATCACATAAAGAAGCCTTTTTCTTTCAAGGGAAAGATGCATGATCAACTTTTTTTGCCACATTCAATGCCAGAAACCTCACATATTCCTTTATTTTTTGGAAAATAAACCTCACATATTCTTTTTCACTCTGCTTTTAACTAGCAGAATGGACCATTATTGGTCCACTGTATTTCATACCATTTTAGTACTATCGTTTTTAGCTTTTTTATGTAACAGTATGTTGTTGTGTACGATGATAATAATAAGAGTACAAGGGTGATTGAATACGCCTAATAATGCTTTGGATTTTGTTGCAGTTATCTTCTCAAGGACCAACTCATGATGAAATAGACTTTGAATTCCTGGGAAATGTTACTGGGGAACCTTACATTCTCCACACCAATGTCTATGCTCAAGGAAAGGGAGGCAGGGAGCAACAGTTTTACCTCTGGTTTGATCCCACCAAGAACTTCCATACCTACTCGATCACCTGGAACCCCCAACACATTGTGTAGGAAAAACCCTCCTTTTCTTTCTCTTGACTTAATTCTTTTCCATACAATTAGAAGACTAAAGAGACTAACGTATCTCAAATTAAGTCTATCACCTCGACAAAAAAAAAAAAAAAAAGACTTTAAAAACTAAAATGACTCTACTACTTGTAATAATATTACGAGTCAACGAAACATAACATCATAAAATTAAGGTGAAAAAATTAACGAGTTTGATCAATTTAAGTTAACACTTGTTAACTTTTGAAATTGTTATAATACGAAGAGCCGACAATCTAATCAAATAATCCATTGTATTGCAGTTTCTCGGTGGATAACACTCCAATCAGAGTGTTCAGAAATGCAGAATCTCTAGGAGTTCCATACCCTAAAAACCAACCCATGAGGATCTACTCTAGCCTTTGGAATGCTGATGACTGGGCTACAAGAGGAGGGCTAGTGAAAACAGACTGGTCTAAGGCACCCTTTACGGCATACTACAGAAACTTCAATGCCCAAACTTGTTCTGGCTCTTGCATTTCAAGAAATGCCAAGTTCTCAAATGGGGAGTGGCAGAGCCAAGAACTTGATGCCTACAGCAGAAGAAGACTGAGATGGGTTCAGAAGAATTTCATGATCTACAATTATTGCACTGATTATAAACGTTTCGCTCAAGGTGTTCCTCCAGAATGCAGACAATCCAGATTCCTCTAGAGGATTTTGTCTTTGATCTGAATCTTGAATAGCATCTGTACAAGTGTTCTGTTTTATCATTCTGTATTTTTTTTGTGGTTTAGTTTGATTTGTTTGTTATATAATGTTTAATATATGAAGTTCTGTTTATTTGCATAAAATTTTTCCTCTTCCTCAGAGAATTTACTGCTTTGAATTTAATTCAAACTAAGGAAAAAACGGATAAATTTACAGTTCCAACTTGTGTGAAAGTAAATAATTACTACTTATTTTGTTAATAGCAAAGGGTAAAGTTGACAAACCACTTCCACAAAACATCCCTGGTAACACACAAATCCTCTAAGGTAAGACGGCTCGAAAGAGTTTTATTTCAAAACTCAATACAAAATTTTAAATTTAACAATCATTATTCTTCTTGTAATAATTTAATTTTATAAAAATCAAAACAACATTCTTAAAACCAAATTCTAGTCTAATCTCATCCTATCCACTGTAACAGTGGTAAACTGGGGTGAAATGGCTGACCCGGAGGCATGCATTAGTTCAGCCACAGGGGAAATTCAAACTATACGCTACACTTGTACCACCCAGTGGGGTAATTTATGCTAATTTAACCATAGCTTGGGGTCTTACACTTTAGGTAAAATAAAAAGTTTCAAACAAATTTTTATTCAAATACGCCATCAATCATCAGTCAGTATCAATTCTCTCCAATTGAATCAAAATCAAGTTTGAAATGTTACATTTCACTTAACAAGTCTATTTAGAGCAAATTAGTAAGAATTGCTCTGACAGAGTTTATGAAAATAAACGTCGATGAAAGGAAAAAATATCATTCGTTTTGAAATGAAACTTGTCGTAATATACTTTAAAGTTAGGGAAGGAAAAATTTGAAATTTTAGTTTTCAGTTCGATTTTTTACAAAAATTACAAAATTAAATTGAATCGAATCGAATTAATGCAATTCAGTCCGGTTGAAAATTAAAATTTAAAAAAGAAGAAAAAGAACATATTTTAGTAACGCGTTTTAGAGGTAATTTTATCTTAAAAATTAAATTTTTATTAAAAAATATATTACCAAAATTCTTATATATAATTTCTAATTTTTTTTAATTTTTTGGTTCAATTTTTGACTTAAAAATAAAAATAAAAAACCTAACTGAATTTCATAAATTTTTTATAAATTAAAATCGAAATATATATTTTATTTTAATTCAATTTAATTTTTAAATTGTACTAAATAATGAACACAAGTGAACCTTTAATTTTGTCTCCTCGTTGGTATTCTACCCTGTTCCCCATAATATATATTTTTTAAATTTTTTTGGGGGAGGGGCCTCAAGCAGAGGAGATATTGAGTAGTGTAATGGGCGGTCGTGCATCTCCTTCCTTCTGAGTTGCACAAAGTCTCTGATCAGATATCCTTTAAAATTCAGTGCATTGGATCTCTATCATTGCTTGCGTGCATGAATATGCTATAGCTGTGAGGTTTTTCTGCAGTGGGAAAGCTTATCCCTGACATGACTTCAAGATTCAAAAGAACAAGTACTCTTATCCTAAGAGAATCTTAAGGAAAGGCGCCAATGAGCTATGGTATACAATTCCTTGGACGCAATGACAGCTGCAAAAACAAAGTAGGGCTATATTCTGTACTTCTTCTGAAAGGAGAAGTACTTTTGTCTCTTATTCTTCCCATTGGCTACTGGATTTGCTACAATTTGGAGTGCCACTTACTGTGGAAATCTGTTTACAAACAAGTGAATACGAATTATGAATTATACATGGTGTGTAAATTAATTTATAGCATAAGCGGCTATGCAGTAAAGTGAATAGGCTTTGGACAATAAAGATCTTGATCTAATTAACAAGATAATCGTTGTTTACACATTTGTGACCAAGAATTTGCAAAAGGTGTTTAGATCAAGAAGATCGGAAGTAGGAGTAGAACAGATTCAGATACTCATCCATCAATCACGCATGAAGGATTGGGAACCAAAATCCATGCAAACTAGTTTTGGTATTTGGAGCCATGTTAGACTTTGTGCATGATCTGTGGAAAAGCCAAAATCTAATAGCCAACACAAAAATATTTCCTAAGCTAAGTAAATTCCAGAAAAAGATAAAATGAAACGAAACAATGAACAAAAATAAGGTGAAGACTGCCACTATTATTCACCTTGTTTTTATGACCATGATGAATCAATTGACACAAATGATGCTTCTTATATTTACCAAGAAAAAAAGACGCAAATGATGGATTAAATGAACCAAAACTATAATTCTAGCAATAAAAAGAAAGCAAAATTGTAATGATTTAAGTAGTTGTGCAATTATTTAGAAGTGTGAACAAGGATTGTGTTAATTGGCAGGCTATTGTTGGTGTTGCATTGCCAATTTTCTTTCCCTTCATTACAAGGTGAGGGAGCTTTCTCAACCAAACATGCTATTGCAAGTTATTTGTAACAAAAGAAGACAAACAAAGAATGAAAACAAGTATTTTTGGAAATTCAATGGCACTCAAACTGAATTGGATTTTTGAGAATCTTTTACAAATCTTTTCCTAGAAACATATACATTTTCCAGAATATAATGATTTTCTAAGCAAAATCTTCAATAACAGAAATTTCCTTCACAATAACATCTCGCCAACAATAACGCTATGCTTCAGAAACTCGCTCTATAAGAAAAAGTGTCTGCTAATTAACTAGAATTGTGCATGTACGAAATTATGCCTCTGTTTCCAGTAGGCATCCTACATGTATAGAGAACATCCTTGGATAAAGCTGGTTTTACCAATTCATCTCTTTGTTTTCTCATCTTGTTCCTGGAGATTAGGGCTTGACAAAAGCTGTGTCTTTGGAGTAGCTATTTCTTCAATATATCTGGAAAATGTCACTCTTGGTCGCTGCAAGGGCTGGTAAAGCGTATGGTAAGAATGTAATGCTCATACAAGTAAACTGAAAAGAATTTAAAGAGGCAACAGAAAATGTGTCAGCACTTACTCTAATTTGGCAATGAATGTTTAGATCATCAATCATTTGGCTAAGGCGGCTTTTCGCCAGCTGTTCTATTTCCAGTGCCCTTTTGCATGCTTCTTTTGCCTGAAGCTTCAACCATTAATTTTAGGAATTAGTCCAATTGAACCTCCATTTTATCACAAGATAAAAGCAGTAAAATAATTTCATTAACTACTCTTATGAAATGGGTGAGTTAAAGGGTTAATTACAGGATCTAGGAAGATAAAGCGTCATTTTGTCAGAGTCCAACTATTCTGAATAGAGAGAGTATGGGCAAAAGACAAAGGATAGGCAAGAACAATGGTTTATATTTGGCTAAGGAACATGAAACTGAGAGCAGAGGAATGGCTTTAGGAATCATAGTAAGCCGGCAAGGCCCCTAGTTTATCAGATTCATGAAATATATTGCAATAAAGCATAGAATCTTACATCAAAGTTTCATAGCTATTCTAGAGTTAATCAATCTGATAAGCTATACTAGCTTAGACATAGATACCAAAGGTCATGCTTATTAGTAGAGAGGTCACAAGGTCTCTTGAATCTGCAATGTTTTCATCTCCACTCAACCAATGGGTGACCAGTTAAAAAGTTTGAAATTCTTCTAAAGGAAGGCAAATTGCAAACTAGACACTACGTATCGGGGTAATTACAAGTTGTTGACCGAAAGCAAAAAGATTCTAAGATCCAAAAACCTAAGGGGTAATTTGTACAAAACAATATATCTATATAGTAAAGAAATACGGTACACAGAGGAAGCACATCAATTTTAGCTAAGACAAGAGTTATAGGTGATGTCTATTACGAGATCATCACATATACCTGATTGATTTGGATTCCCACAAGATCATTGCTACCACATACTGATCTCTCCACTAAATTCCGAAGCTCCACTAATTCATTGATCAACCCTTGAGCAATTTCTTCAGCATCTAGCATTTGATTTTTTGAAAACTCAAAAGATCTTTCAGCGTGCAAGCGAAATGAAGAACAGTTCAGACAGTTACACAGCCCTATGCAACCTATTGAATTTCTCTTTAATATTCCTTTTGTGGGACTATCACTTTGATTTCCCTGAAGGCCAAAATTTTCAATTTCTAGCGAACTTTTGTATAGACCAACACTTTCAAAAAGCTGTAATTTATCTTTATGATAATCCATCCTTACTGCCATGCACTCTTTTCCAGCATAAGTTGTCTCATGTTCTGAGATTTGTGAGACTTCTGACTTGGACTCTCTGGTCACGGGTTCTGGGCTGGTAGTACAGCTTGATTTCTTAGTTGAACTGTTAGCTTCACAAGGACAACTTTGGATGTTGTTATCGAGAAGTTCTACTTCCAACTTTCCAGAACGATCTGATATGGACTCTCTAGTCAATGATTCTTGCTTCATAGTAGAGCATGATTTCTCTGATGAACAATTGGATTCACTAGGACAACTTTGGATGTCATTAGTGGAAAGTTCTAATTCAACCTTCTCAGAACTATCTAATATGACCCGTTCATATCCTGATGTTCTTTCCAAAAGCAGCACACTAGATTTAGCAATAGCCTCAGAAGATTCTGTATTCAGTTTATCTTTAAGCGGACCATCTCCAGAGCTGAAGAATGGGGTTGACCTATTCGGACTGAAATCATCAGATGAACCACTAATGGGAGTGTTTACAGGTATTACAAATAGCTCTTGATCTTCAGCATCTTGGTTGTCAGGGAAATTATCTCTTGTTCTTCTGTTTACAGGGACATGCTCATGTACAGATTCCTTTGGGAAAGAATGACTATCACCCTCCTCCCTCTGCAATTTGGGACGTTCTGATATATTTGCACTACCTACAAAGAAAAATTGATCAAATAAGCTTTATTCACGATTATGGTTTGCAATTTCATAAGAACAAGGAAATTAGGGGGTATTTCTCAATTACTCTTTGCAAAATCTGTCAGAAAAGGAAGTAATCTTCTGTAGCTGAAGCTTGAAGATTTGAATATCTTTGATCGAAAGCACCGATTCAGAACCTGTGTGCAAAGTCAATAATATTCTTGCTTCTCATAGTGTATTTCAAGAAGAAAATCCTGACAAGCTTTCAAGTTTATGAAGGGTAAAAATTGATAATCCCTTACCAGCTTGGCATTTGAAATAGTGTCACTCTTTCTAGCAGGATGAGACTTCATGAACGTGCTGTTGGTGGAGCTATTGCCATTTGATGGTTTCTGAAGGACATGACTTCCACTTTGTAGAGCACTAGTTTCTCTTGATACCCTAGCGTTATCATTATCGAGTTTATTGAAAATAGCATCTTTAGGTGGTGTTGTCTGCACAAAATCTTCCATTTCATCGGCTTTATTGATTCCATTTTTATGAATTTTCTGTTCCATACCAGACAAACCAACATTTCCTTCAGCTTTTGACATCTTAGCAGGATCATCCAAATTCTTCCCTTTAAGCTGGACTCCAGCGTTCTGATAATCTCTTTCAACTAATGTTTTTGTATGATCAGAAGGCTCATCACTATGTTTACATTTACTAGCTACCTTAATTAAATTCTGAACTTTGTAGGGATAGCCAGCATCAATCACATCAATTTTTGAAATACCTATCAAGAAGAAATTACATGAACAATGTTAAGAAAGAAAGGTTCTAATAATCTCCTGAGGTCCAATTGAGTTTGCAAATGTTCTCATATACTACACACACACACACACATACACAATACCAAAGTTCAGAACTATAATTTGACCACTGCAAAGAAGCCGAAGTATTCCTAAATTGCATGCCGATGCAGGTAAAGAAAACAATAGTTCAATATGAAGCTAGAGCTCACTTAAATCATCCTTTGCCATCTCCCTTAAAAATGGCAGCAACCTTCTATAGCTGAATGAACCAGGAGCCTTGAATACCTTCCTCTTAGAAGGGGAATTCAGAACCTAAACAAGAAATTCCAAATCAAATTCTACGATCATCCCGAAGAACAATGAAAAAATCCATATATAACTTTAAAGAAAATGAATGGTTAGAAATACTGACAATAACAGTGGTTAAGAATCATGAAATTAGCAGGATATAAAATGATAATTAAATTTCCAAACATGAAATCAACGTTCAATTCAGCTGCTAGGCTTAGGTGATCTTCAGAATTTACGTGATCTAGGATTATTTGTTGCTATGCTTAGGTGTTTATGCCGCAGTAGTAATTGTAGAGGGGTGACTTTTGTACACCAGCATGGGAATGTGCCGGCTCATTTGTTACCTCGATTAGCTTTATCATGTGATCAGCCTTGTGTGCGGAATGAGGGATTCCCTCATTATGTGCAGCTTCTGCAGCAGACATCTGTTCTTAAAGAACGTTTTACTTTTTCCTTTAAAAAAAGGTTCATTTCTGATGGAAAATTCCAAAGGTCCAATTGTACATTTTCCAATTGTCAGATTTGCATTCAGTTTTTTGTTTTGCCAAGCAGAAACTGTTTGATGAAAAAGTTCATTAAAAGAAGAAATTGGAATAAATTTGTACCGATCTAGATCCAGAAATGGAGCCATTGCTTTTAATTCTGCAACAATCTTTTCCAGTTTCAAATTCATTTTGTTCATCCTTCTTCTCCATTGCCGTTGTTTCCTCATTCAAGTTCCCCTCCTCCTTATCCGGCTGTTTGTGACTTCCCAAACCCAGAACGCGATCCATATCCTTTGAAACAGAACCGACATCTTCTCTATCCCTGCGTTCCTGTTTACCAGAGCAGGCGAAGCCCAAATCTGAATAGATATCCGAATTCTTTACTCCCTGATCTGAATCTGCAATCCCCAAATCTAAAATTTTGCAATTATTCACCATTTTTGAGACCCCATTACAACCCTCTTCAGTGAATCCTGTTCCAACCTCAAATTTCGTCCCCTCTTCTTCAACAGCACTAGCAGGGGAGAAAACTCTTCTGGCCCGGGTACGAAGATCTTTGATAGAAAGGTCTAAAGAAGCTCCAATTTCCGGAAATGGGCGGTGGACATTTCGTGGTTTTTCGAGAGGTATACCTGGCAGCAACCGGGCTCCGTGAACGGGCTCTTGACCTGGAGTATCTGGCCAAGCTCGGCCGGAACGGCTGCGGTGGACATATATTTGGGACTTGCTGCGAGTGAATCTGCCATTTGCGGGGTTCAGTGATGAACATTGCTTCCTTTTTCTGGAACGAAAATTTAGAGAAGAATCCATTTGTGGTATACACCGATGAAATAGCAAATCCAGAAACGAATCAGAAGAAAGAGGACTTTGAAGGGCTCTGTATTCGAGTGCGTTTTCTTTGCGCGGGAAGGTCAGAGGCGGTTAGGAGTGGTGGCGGGAAAAGAAGGGGCGAAGCTCTAGTTTTGGCGGTAGCTTTGCAAGTCGGTAGTTGGGCATGGCTGGATGGGTCGGGCTTATGTGCTTATCTTAATAATAGTTGGGCTTCTGACAAACTTTTAGTAATGGGCCTTTCCTTTTCTGAGTATCTTCAACCTTCTTATTGACTTACAAAAAAGTAGAATTTTAGTAATTTATTTTTGAATTTGTACCCCTAAATTTGCAGTCACACATATAGGGCTGTTTACTATTTGAAAAAACACAAATAACCGAACTAAATTAAATTTTAATTTGATTTTCGGTTTGGGTTTCTCAAAAAAAAATTCAGTTTGGTTCGGTTTATTTTTTCCAAATAATATTTCGGTTTGATTTTCGGGTTAGTAATATCCCAACCCGAACCAAACCAAAAACTGAATTTTAATTTTCTTTTTTAAAATTAATTAATTTTAGTTGACTATTAGTCAAATTTTTTATAAAAAAACCTTTTTTACTTCAAAATAGTAGACAAAATTTTTTTCTAAAAAATTCAATTTTGGTTTTAGTGTTTATTTGGTTTGGTTTGGATTCAAAAAAAAAAAATTCTCTAAACCGAATTTTTTTTAAATAACAAATTAATTTTTATCCAAACCATAGCGATGAACAACCTACTCACATAGCTTGTTTTTTCTTGAGAAAGGCACGCAAACTTTTGTAATAAATAGTTCCTAACTAGCGTTGCAGCTTATTTCACTCAAAAAGGTTCAGTAAACTAAAGCTACATCTCACTGCCTCAAATAATATATAGCTTTAGAAGATTTAGGATTCATCCCAAAAGTACTAAAAGCAACATAATAATAAATAAAAATAAAGGATTAAAATATTCATCTCAGACATGTAAATTATTTTCTGCCTCTGATATTAATATATGATCCCCCTTTGGTTACACTAGTGGCTATTTCTATAAGATTAACAAAGAGATGTCGTGCAGTTAAATATTGGTAAATAGGAGCAACTCAAGTGTAGAATGTTTTGTGTAATCTATATGTTATGGATTTTATGAGAGTTCATAGTAATAATTATGATTAAATGGTTGTGCACAGACAGATTTTTATATCATTGTTCATCCAAAAAGGACTTGATTAATTTTAAGTTATATTTTTAACTTAATTAAAGTAAGCTTGTGCAGTGCAAAGAGCAACTGTTAATATAATATATATATATAAAACAATATTAAAAAGACCTTTCATGTAGCGTTTAGTTAGTGCATTCGCGGACGGCCTTTTATTCTTTTCAAGAACTCCAATATAATTTTGTAGAGTTTTGGATTGGATTTCGTTACGGAACTTAATGTAAAATTTTTATTTTGTATCTCATTTCTTTTCTCATAAAAAATTCTCTCTCACGAAACCTAAAATAGAAAATCTAAAGACAAACACTATCTAATCCACCCTTAACTTTATTGATTTGGTCAAGCGGTCTTGATAAATTCCTAATTGATTAGTCTTTTTCAAACACGGCTCGGAAATTTTTTTTATTCTTTCCCTCTTTTTTTCTCATGTTATTTAAAAATTCTTTTATTAATTTTTTCTTTTAAAACCCTAATAATTTTAATTACAGAAATTTTGATATCCATGCATGATGCATGGGGTTTTAAGCTAGTTAGTAATTAAGCACAAATAATCCAATCTATACATTTTAAATTGCGACAAATTGATGGTGGGTGTATTTCGCCACCTCTGTTATATTAGTACAAAACAGGGTTAAATTTAATTTCTGTTAACACTCATATTTCTTTTTATCTTTTTCTTTAATACATCGGGTAGGAGAATGTGGATCAAACTTAAGGCCTTTTGTCCGGTAAAAGTGCTTTTACTAGTTAAGCTAATGCCCTTGCCATTAAACATTCACATTTTATGTAAATTTGAGTGCACGCCTTAAAAAAAATCAAAAAAAACTTTTCAAAATCTTAATAAAAAAACCTTTTTAGTGTCGAAAGAGAGTTTGTCACAAAATATCTGTCTGTTTTGATACTTTTGTGACCAAAACAAAGTTCATATTCTCCGAACTTGAGCAATTCTGGTGATGGCCTCCATATTCAAGTAGATAAGGAGAGCGCAAACTCGAAATTAAAGCAACCAAAGGTTTTAATAGGATAAGCTGCGCACATTAAAATATACTTCGTTTATTTTTAAATATAAATTATTTTTACTTTTTTTGGTATAGATTAAGAAAGAATAAAATAAAAAATATTTTTCTTATTATATCATTGAAAGTGAAAAAATTACATTTATAGCGAGAGTAACTTTTAAAAAATAATTCTTAAAATTCATAAATAATCAAATATTTTGAGAAGAGAGAAAATGATCAAAATGTCTTATATATTGAAACATATAGAGTATCTTAGTAGCTTCAACAGCCAAAGTTCCTTACCAACGGCCTTAAGAATTAAAGAAGCCTTCCAAATTATCCATAAAAAATACAAACAAACTAGTGGAATAAAAAAGAATATCAAAATCCGACATACTCGATTGTTAAATTGTTACTTTATAATAAAAAAATTAAAAATTAAATAGAAAAATATATTTCACATATCCGTATAGAGTTTAATAAAATAGTTGAGAACTAACAACTTGAATGAATGCTAAGGGCGATCCTGTAATGAAGGAATTTGAATGGCTTTGAACAAGAGAATAAAACTAGCACGAGGATAAGACTAAGTAGTCGATCCGCAAATTTTGTGATGGTCCACGTTTAGCTTCAAAATAGGAAAGTTTATTTACTATTTCTTATCTGAGAAATTTCACTGCCTATAAAAAGCTCCAGCTTACTGCTGTAAAGTCACAACTTCCAAAAAGAAAAAAAGAAAAAAAGAAAGCAAAAGTTTCAAAAAAAAAAAAAAAAGAAGAAGAAGAAACAGTTAGAAAAAAAGATAAACAATAGATGGATAGAAGATTTGGCATCGTTTTGGCTGGATCATTTCTCATTTTAGCTTGGATGGTTGACGCCCTACCAGGAGCTTTTGATATTACATCATTCAATGCAAAGTCTGGTGCCGGTGATGTTAGTCAGGTAATATTCATTGGTTTTTGTCCAGTTATTACAATCTGTACCTTAGCAAAGTCCAAACATTTCATGAAATTATACAATACAAGGATATTTAATCATGAAAAAAGATTCAAGAAGATTAATAAAAAGTTCATTTTAATTTTTAAACCTTTTTGTTGGCATGATATATATTCCACAGGCTCTCTTGCAAGCTTGGAAGGCGGCATGTGCAGCCCCGGAAGCAAGTTCTGTTGTAATTCCTAGTGGAAGCTTTTTGCTATACCCGGTAGAATTTGCAGGTCCTTGCAAGGCCCCCATTGAGTTTCTGCTAAAAGGCACCATCAAAGCTCCTGAAGATCCTAAGATATTCAAGGATGACGGATGGATTACATTCAACCACGTCAACCAATTAACTATCTCCGGCGGTGGCACCTTTGATGCCATGGGAAGCAAAACTTGGTCCGTAAATAACTGCCACAAAACTGTCTCTTGCGACGCGTTTCCAATTGTAAGTTCGTTTCCCTGTTTTGATTCCTTATTTGTTTTGCACATGAATGACTTTTTCTTTGTAACGATCGTGCTTTGTGAAACTGTATTGTGGTGTTGTTTGGCAGACTTTGTATTTCAATGATGTCAAGAATTCTGTGATCCAAGACATAACCTCCAAGGATAGCAAGTTTTTTCATATTAATGTCATAGGAGCTAATAATGTTCAGTTTAAACGAGTCACGATAGACGCACCAGCGGATAGTTTAAACACCGATGGAATCCATGTCGGGCGTTCAACCGGCGTTAACATCACGGATTCAATCATATCAACCGGCGACGATTGTGTCTCAATAGGGGATGGTTCCAAACAAATTGGGGTATCGAACGTAACATGCAAAGCCAGCCACGGGATCAGCATTGGGAGTCTCGGCAAGTACCCGAATGAAGAACCCGTTGAAGGTATTTATGTGAAGAATTGTACTCTGATTAACTCAACAAATGGTGTTAGAGTGAAGACATGGCCAGGTTCTCCAGAGGGGGTTGCCACTGACTTGCATTTTCGAGATGTTATCGTTCAAAATGTTACCAATCCTATTCTGATCGATCAAGAATATTGTCCATGGAACAATTGTCAAAAAGGAGTAAGTAAAAAAAATGAGTAGGGATGCCATTTAGGGTTACTTTACTGTGTTTTCGTAATCAAAATTTTTTCTTTCTAGTTACCTTTCTGCTTTTTTTTTTTCAGAATTGAATGTCGGCTGTTTTTTATAGGAAAGTGAATATTCAATTTCTTTCAGAAAGAGTTCAATGATTTGAAAACCATTTGAAGAGAAAACATATCAAATGCAACCTAAATATCTAATCAACCCTTTGATCTTCTTCAAATTGTTTCTTATTCTTTTCATTGTCTAAACTTTTTTTTTTTTTTTTGGCAGAGACCCTCGAAGATTAAGATCAGCAAAGTTAGCTTTCATAACATTAAAGGAACTTCAGCGTATCCACTTGCAGTAATTCTTGTATGTAGCTCGAGTATTCCATGTGAAGGCGTGGAAATTGGTGATATAGACCTGAAATATGAAGGGTCTCAGGGCCCTATCACAACCAAATGTGCCAATGTCCAGCCAAAGTTTTCAGGCAAACAAAACCCAGCAATTTGTGAAAGCTCTCCCAAATGATCTTCTTAGGGTGTATTCCTCATATGATTGATGACAAATAAGATTGAATAATTAGATAATGTAATAAGGTTGCCAACTTAAACCTCAGTAGTTGGGGAAGGCACCAGAGCTGATTTCAGCTTGAATTAGAGGAAAACCAGCCTAGAGCGAGATGTTAGCGAGAGACAGACTTGAAGTTATGTTATGCGATTGATGCATAGCTTGGAGATGGATTATTCGCAGGTTGTTAATTTCTAGAATTTGCTGTTTCATTTTGGATATTCTTAATGGGAAATTGCAATTCTTGATGCCCCATTAGATTTTATATTGCCATTTCTAATTTTTTTCTTGGTCTCTCTCTCTCTCTCTCTCTCTCTCTCTCTATATATATATATATATATATATATATATATATATATATATATGTTTTGGGGAAAAAAGAATTTAGTGATCAAACACGAAATTATAAAGTGCGGCCAACTAATATATCTTGTGAACCAAAGCGAAAAGTAACAACTTGTTAATGACTTCTGCCCACACTTATCAAACTATCTCTTTTAGCTCACATTAATCCATAGGACTTCTTGTTTCCTTCTTCTTCCTGGCCATTGGATGTTTAGAAATTTTTAATGATATTAATTCAATACTTTATATCATGGCAAGGAAATCAACTTAATTACATCACGAAACGATGAAACATAAACTAGTAATTAATTATAATGATATTTTTGCTGTCAACAATAGTAAATTAGTGCAATGCCATAATTGGTTTTTTCCAAAATAGTACCAATTTATCAATAAAAAAGTAAAAAAGTTTGCAAAACACGTCCACAAAAATTACTAAAGCAGTGGAATATATTTCATTTTAAACTTGTTATTCCTCCCTCTATCCTCTCTCATTCTCTCTTTGAAACGAATACTCAAAATTATATCAAAATATAATGAATCTAAACATTTTATATACAATTGCACTAAAACATATTAGATTATCAATCTCAATTCGTTATTTTACTATTGTGAATTTGAAAATACTTCAACAGGGGGGGGGGGTTGTTGGCTGATTTGGCCCTCTAGCTGCACCTACTTCACTAGGCTTTTATGCCCTAGAACTCGAGAGATTCTCTTCAATTCTCTTACGTTAAATTAGTCAAAATAATTTGAATACGAGTGAGATTTAAAAAAGAATTGAAAATACTTCAAGACCGACTAAAATAGACCAAAAAGGATGAAAAGGCTGTGCTAATTACAATTTTGTCAATTGGGCGTCCACACAGGCAGCAATGAACATGGGTTTGTGTTAGAAATTGGCCAGTCTACCAGGCCCATGTGCCGGTGCATTTCGTTGGCGCGAACTCTCCTTTTGGTTTTTGAAAAAAAGAAAAGGGAGCTGATGCTTCTGGCCAAGAAGCACAGGAAACCTCAAGGCTGCGCCCCCCCCCTCCCACCCAAAGAAAAAAAAAAGTAAAAAAAATATCATGGTCGCTCATGGTGATCACTCTTGCAAAATGCATGAATAGGGAGAGAATGAGAGAGTAGAGTGGAAAAGAGAATGTTCAAAATTGAAGTATAATTATTTTATGTTAGTATCTTTTACCACTATTAAATGAGGATTTTCTAATCCTCAAAGATAATTGGTTTAAAATCTGCGTATTAAAATAAATTTTTTTTCTAATTTTTTGATCTTTTCATTATTCATTTTAAAAAAACTTACATAGCATTCTGCTACCTTTGTATTATGGAACTAACTCAGATTAGCTTTCAATTCAAGTTTTTTTTTTCAATTTTTTCTTATTTTTTCACATTAAACCCAAATTTTCTCTTTATAAATAATTTAATTTTATAATTCTAATACAATTCATCTAAAAAAATTCAATCCAATTTTAATCACCACATTAGACCAGACCAGACCAGACACGAACCTGGTCCATGAAGAGAACTAGCATTCTCATAATTCCTGGGTTGAGTCACACCGCGATAAACAATCAACACATAGAGGGACATACTGATTAGTCAGTAATTTGATATCAAATCAGCAATGAACTTTCCCAAGACCCACATACAAAAAGTACTTCTTCATAGACGATGTGCGCTGTTGCAGTGTTTCTAGGTGAACCTCGATGGGTTTGTGGCTGCAACCATTTTTTGGGTGATGCCTCTCTCCCCAGTAATATTCCAATCAACCCAAGCAAATAAGGAGTCTTGCTAAAAAAATTTGCGAATATGAGCAGGATGAACTAAACGCATCCAAACTTCTTGCACCCAATTTGTGGCTGCAACAATTTCCTGTGGCGGTAATTAAGTATATCGTAACTGTTACCGTGAGAAATATTGACTTCCAAAACATAGAAGGGCAATGAATTGATAGGTGTTTTGTCTTGTTTCATTTGTATTTTTTGAATCTTGTAAATATATGGTCACAAGAAGTAAAACACAAAAGACATCATGTTTTAACTTGGGGTTATGTTAATTAATTTTACAAATTCTAGAACATGTTATTGTAGAAAAGTTTAGTATGAATCTCAAAAATTATAAATATTAAACATAGGACAATTTTTAAATAATTTTAATGTTTTTATCCTTTGAACATCTTATAAGACCTCTAAATTTACTATGTGATATTTATTTTATTCAATACATAATCAATATAGTATGAACTTCTTTTGAGTTGTATGACAAGTGTGCTTTACAATAATTGAAATTGAAAAGAATGATCCTATAGTCCTTTTTTCTTTCGAACCTTATGATATTTTATTAAAGTCTCCATGTATCATCTCTCTCAAATGGTGTTCTTGTGCCAAATAGTTATCCAAAAGAAAGTATACTTCTTCTTTTTTTACAAAAATCCAACATATACTATATAAAAACTCAAAAAAATCATTTTTTAATTTGAATTATTATTTAAACACACTGTTATAATTTAAATAACAAGATAAATCTCATACTAATGGAGCTAGTAAAACATGGAATAGGACGGCTGCAACATGAGCAGTTAGATAAGTATTGACAAAAGCCTTCAAAATTCCAGAAGATTCAATGATCGGTCAAATACAATCTCATCCATGTCCCTTGTTTCCTCTCATCGGCACAAGGAAATAACTTCTTTGTAAACAAAACTAAATCAAAATAGTCCAAGTGATAGTGTCCTTTTCTTCCATATTTGGAAAATGTGTAGATGATTTTGCATGTCGAACATTTGTCAGACCAATATTTTAATTACGTATGAACATCTTCCTTCAAAGGTAGTGTCACAAGGACAAAAAAATTGTCAGCCTCTTCAAATTCGTCACTACAAACGTCACACAATTGTCCTCAAATGTCTCAGTGCCTACAAAACTCCAAAACAGTCCATCAAAATTTATCTCCAAAAGTTCATAGGGCTTTCGATGTGTTTATATTCATCAATTCTTATAGACAAAAAAGAACTAAAACCTTCCTCTTCCTTGATTTGCCTAAGCATTTTCTTTTGTTGCTAATATGGAGGATTGCAGTTTTCTTCTCGTTACGTTTCCAGGGCAAGGCCATATCAACCCCTCTCTCCAATTCGCGAAATGCCTGGTAAAAATGGGAGCTAAGGTGACGTTTTCAACTAGTTCATTTGCCAGTGGTCGCATGAGCGGAACTGCTTCACTGCCGGAAGGGTTAACCTTTTCTCCTTTCTCGGATGGTTACGATAATGGTTACACTAAGGATGTCGATGTTCGAGAGTTCATGTCTTCGCTAAGAACTCGTGGCTTCCAAGCTGTGAAAGACCTTATCCTGGCTAGGGCAAATGAGGGCCATCCATTCACACATGTGGTGTACACCATCCTCGTGTCTTGGGTTGGTCAACTTACTCATGAACTTCAGATCCCATCTACACTCCTTTGGATTCAGCCAGCTGCTCTATTGGATATTTACTATTACTATTTCAATGGATATGGAGATCTTATTGGAAAGAGTTATAGCAGCAATGATGCAATTCAACTTCCGGGCCTGCCATTGCTCACATCTAGGGACCTGCCTTCTTTTCTGCTTGCTTCAAGTCCTGATCTATACAATTTTGCTCTTCCAACTATGAAGGAACATATTGAGTACGTCGAGAAGAAGGAAAACCCGAAAATACTCGTGAACACGTTTGATGCTTTGGAACTTGAGGCTTTAAGTTCTATCAAACACTTCAAGATGATGGGAGTAGGACCTTTAATTCCTTCGGCTTTCTTGAATGGAAATGATCCGTCTGATACTTCATTCGGAGGCGATTTGCATCAAAACACGGGGGATAATTATGTTGAGTGGCTGAATATGAAGCCGGATGCATCAGTGGTTTATGTAGCATTTGGTAGCTTCTCAGATCTGCCCATTAAGCAAATAGAGGAGATCGCTCATGGATTGCTTGAGACCCACAAGCCATTCTTATGGGTGATCAGACCGCCTATTGGTGGTGCGAGACTGGAGGAGAAATTGAGCTGCAAAGATGAATTGGAGAAGCAAGGACTGATAGTACCATGGTGTTCACAAGTAGAGGTTCTTTCGCACCCTTCTGTGGGATGTTTTGTGACACATTGTGGATGGAATTCTTCTCTAGAGAGTTTGGTTTTCGGGGTACCAGTGGTGTCGATTCCTTTGTGGACTGATCAAAGTACAAATGCAAAGCTTATTCAAGATGTTTGGAAGACTGGAAAGAGGGCAAATAGGAATGAAGAAGATATTGTTGAGAGTGATGAACTCACAAGATGCGTAGACATTGTAATGGAAAGTGAAGAAATGAGAAGCAATGCTAGAAAATGGAAGGAACTGGCCAGAGAAGCTACAAGGGAAAATGGTTCCTCAAATGTTAATCTAAAAGCCTTCTTAGATGAGGTTAGGACTGGTATCACAAACACTGTCTAAAAGAGCCAACTGATTGCATTTTTCTGCCCCCTGCATTTATGCATGTTTGAAATTTATCAAATTTAGTCGAATGACCTCTTTAAATTCTTCTTCTAAGACTGGCATAGAAAGTCATGTTAAGAGAAGGGTTTTTACCCAATTTGGTCTTGTTTTTAAAAAATTGCGCTCCACCTATCTTATTTTTTTTGACAGTGTATGAATTGTAATATTAAAATAATATAATATAATAAAAAATAAAAAATATATACGTTAATGAATATTTATATTAAATTTAAACATATAAAAATAATATCTAATAGAGTTAATGATTGATTAATAGTATATAATATATTAAAATATTTTATTTTATAAAAAGTGTTAAAATTTTTAAAATATCTTAATATAATAAAAATGTTATTAAAAATGTAACAAAAATACTAAAATAGCCTTATTTTTGTTTTGTGGAGGGGGCCTCTTTTGGCCATGACACATTCGGAGAGCGGCTCACCAACCATCGTACAGCTATGATGCCCTGCCAAGAAGGCGTCATAACGCCTCGAGGAAAGGCATTATAGTGGTCATCTTCTCTCTTTCCTCCTACTCCCCCACCTCTTTTCTTGCTCCGCGGGCACCGCTATCGGCCGTTGGCACCGCCTCATAGCGTATGCTAACTATGGTCGCCCTCCATTATGAACTCAATATAAACCCTCCTCCACAGTCTCATCATCTCTTCAGTCTCTACCCCTGCTTCCCTCCTCTTTTCCGACTGCAAAGCAAGGCTAACGGTTGTATTTTCTATGTTTGACATCCCCGAGAATATTTATTTTTTTATTAATTTATGGATAGAGCCTTTCTCGTGATCTAAGATTCTTCAATTAAGATTGCATACAAACAGTTCGTTGAAAATACATCAATAAGGAGAAGCAGAGGAAGCATCTCATTTTCTTCGTCGTTGTTGATGGAGGATCTGGTTTGAGAACCAGAGAAGGAGAGGGAAGAGAAAGGAAGGCAAAAGGAAGAGAGCAAAAAATTACAAGTAGCCCCACCAACGCAGGCAGAGGCACAACTGCGGTGAGGGAAGCGAAACAGAAAATTAAGGAGAAGAAAGAGAAGAAAGTTAATCCGACAATGAGTTCTCAGCGGTGCCTGCATGTTAATTGAAGAAACAGGACAAAGGTAGAGAGTTGAAGGAGAAACAGGACAATGAGTTATCAGCTTGAATTAGAGGAAAACCAGCCTAGAGTAGGGATGTTAGTGAGAGATAGACTTGTCGTTGTGTTATGGGATTGACATATAGCTTGGAGACAGTTTGTTCGTAGGTTGTTAATTTCTGGGATTTTCTGTTTCATTTTGGATATTCTTAATGGGAAACTGCAAGTCTTGATGCACCATTGGAGTTTATATTGACATTTCTAATATATATATATATATATATGTTTTTTTTTTTGAAAAAAAGAATTTAGTGATTAAATATGAAATTAATAAGTGGGGCCAACTAGTATATCTTCTGGACCAAAGCTATTAAACTAATTTGTTAATGAGTTCTGTCGACAATTATCACACTATCACGTGAATCCATTGGACATCTTCTTGCCCATTGAACGTTTAGAAATTAAAAAAAAAAAGAACGTTTAGAAATTTTTAATGATATTAATTCAATACTTTATCATGGCTAGGAAATCAACTTAATTACATCGTGAAATGATGAAACATAGACTAGTAATTAATTATAATGATATGTTGCTGTCAACAATAGTAAATTAGGGCAATGCCATAATGATTTCCCTTATGATAATATCGATGTATCAGTAAAAAAGTTTACAAAACATGACCAAAAAAATTACTAATGCATAGGGGTGTTCAAACGGATTATGGTTCGATTTTCGGTTTTACTATTCGGTTTTCGGTTCAGTTTTTTTATTTTTTTAAAAACCAAACCAAACCGTAATTTTTCGGTTTTACTATTTAGTTTTTCGGTTCGGTTTAGGGTAAAACCGAAAACCGAATCGAAAAACAGAAATTTTGAAACATAAATACAAGAACGCATTATGATAATGCGTTATTGTATTTTTTTAAAAAAAATAAATACAAGAACGCATTATGGTAATGCGTTCTTGAATTTTTTTTAAAAAAAAAATACAAAGAACGCATTACCATAATGCGTTCTTTGTATTTTTTTTAAAATTTCGGTTTTTCGGTTCGGTTTTCGATTTGGTCACCTAAACCAAAAACCGAACCGATTTTTTTAAAATCCAAAAACCGAACCGAACCGAACCAAAAAATTATAAAAACCGAACCGAACCGAAAAATTCGGT
This sequence comes from Rauvolfia tetraphylla, assembly GCA_030512225.1. NCBI lineage: Eukaryota > Viridiplantae > Streptophyta > Magnoliopsida > Gentianales > Apocynaceae > Rauvolfia > Rauvolfia tetraphylla. Next base: position 4,808,710 of record JAJQKT010000053.1, read on the forward strand.
TCGGTTCGGTTCGGATTTTCGGTTTAATCCGAATTGTGAACACCCCTACTAATGCAATGAAATATATTTCATTTTAAACTTGTTATTCCTCCCTCTATCTGCACTCATTCTCTCTTTAAAAAAAATACTCAAAATTATATCAAAATTCAATGAATTTGAACATTTTATATAAAATTGCTATTAGATTGTCAATCCCAATTCGTTATTTTACTATTTTGAATTTGAAAATACTTGGATAGGAGCGTTTGGTTTAGTTGGTCCTCCGGCTGCACCTACTTTACTAGGCTGTTATGCCGTAGAACTCAAGAGGGATTCTCTTCAAGCCTCTTACGATTAAATTAGTCAAAGTAACTCGAATAGCAGCGAGATTAAAAAAAAAATTAAAAGTACTTCAAGATCAGCTAAAATAGACCAAAGTCCAAAAGCATGAAAAGGCTGTGCTCAGTATAGTTTTGCCAATGTGGGTGCCCATGCCCGTGAATTGGGGGTCAAAACATGCAGCAATGAACACGGGTCTGCGATGGCACTGGGCCAGTCGACCAGGCCCATGTGCTGGGCATTTCATTGGTGCCGACTAACCTTTTTATTTTTTTTCCCAAAAAGAAAAGGGCGCTGATGCTTCCCGCCAAGAAGCACGAGCAACCTCAAGGTTGCGCCCCAGCCTCCAAAAAAAATAAAAATAAAAAAATCATGGTCGCTCATGATGATCACTCTTGCAAAATGCATGAATAGAGAGACAAGGGAGACAGAATCAGAGAGTAGGGAGGAAAATAGAACGTTAGAAGTTGAAGTATAATTATATTGTGTTCGTAATTTTCACCACTATTAAATGAAGGATTTTCTAATACCTCTAAGATAATTGGTCTGAAATTTACGTATTAAAATAGGAATTTCCTAATTGTTTGATTTTTTTCATTTTTCTCTTTAAAAAAATTTACATAGCATTCTACTAACTTTGTATTAATACATATATGTCCCCAAGTTAAAACAGAGCCGACACGATTCGGCTTGGTCCATGAAGAGAATTAGATTCAACTTGAATAGAGTTTCGTTTTAAAAATAAATTTAAAATTTTAATTGTGGAACTCATATCTTCTTTCACAAATAATTTAACTTTTACGAAATTCAAAACAGAAATATCAAAACCAAGCTTTATCCAATCACATCCTTTGCATTCTTATAAATTAAATTAATTAAAAATATAATATATTTTTTTTCAATTTATATATATGTGTAAAAAGGTAAAAGTCTTATATTTTAAAAGCGCGTGAGTATTAGGGTTCTGCTCATTGGTGATTTAAGAGTATGTCAAGTTGGATGTCCGTGCGAGGATAGTCATTTATAGTTTATCACTGGTCCTTGGATATATTTTTTTTCAATTTATATATATGTGTAAAAAGGTAAAAGTCTTATATTTTAAAAGCGCGTGAGTATTAGGGTTCTGCTCATTGGTGATTTAAGAGTATGTCAAGTTGGATGTCCGTGCGAGGATAGTCATTTATAGTTTATCACTGGTCCTTGGGAGCACTTAATCAAGTGCGGTATGAACTTCTTTAGCTGCATGACAAGTCTGCTTTACAATAATTGAAATTGAAAAGAATGATCATATGGTCCTTCTTTCTCTCCCCCCTTACAATATTTCATTAAAGTCCCCATGTATCGTCTCTCTCAAATGTAATGCTGTTCCAGTGTCAAATAGTTATCCAAAAGTAAGTTTATCTTTTTCAATTGTACGCCCTATCTTTTTTTTTACGATAATTAAACATATAATTCGTTAAAATTTAAAAAAAAATTATTTTTTAAAAAATTTAAATTACAATTTAAATACGCTATTATAATTTAAATTACAAGATAGGAGATCATACTCGAGAGCCTAGTCAAACATCTACTAGGATGGCTGCAACGTAGGCAGTTAAGTAAGTATTGACAAAGGCCTTCAAAATCCCACAAGATTCAATGGTCGGTCAAATGCAATCTCATCCTAGTCCCTTGTTTGCTTTCTTCGGCACCACGAAATAACTTCTTTATAAACAAAAACTAAAATCAAAATAGTCCAAAGTGACAGTGTCCTTTTTCTTCATATTTGAAAAAGGTGCACCTGATTTTGTGTGTTCAACATTTGTCAGACCTATATTTTGATTAGGTATCAACATCTTCCTCCAATGGTAGTGTCGTAAGGACCAAAAAATTGTCAGCCTCTTCAAATTCGTCATTACAAACGTCACACAATTGTCCTCAAGCGATTACTGAGGGCTTCTTTTCTTCAACACATGTCACATTTGTTATTGATCGGAATCTTTTATCTAATAGCTGTGAAATATCAGCAGGGTTTTAAAGCAATTTTTTTAAAACTCCTATATAAATTTCTCTTTTTAAGAAAAAAGACAAATTATCTTTTTGTCAACCCATTTTACTTTTTCTTTTCTCTTTTGATCACTTTTCTCTCTCTCACACATCTATTTCTTAATTCTTTATCAAATTACTTTTCTCTTGAATCACTATTAAATTTACTCTCTCTCCCTCCATTTCTCTTCATTTCTCTTCTGATTGCTATTGTTCTTCTACAACCAAAACTATCATCAATAAAGATAAAGAACGTTGCGTAAAAAATCTATTAGTTAATCTTCACAGATTTATCCATTATAATTATATGTATTGTGGATGGTATTTATGATATGGAAAGTGAGTTGTCAAAAAGAGAGGTTGTTTATTGTATCTTAATAGTAAAGACAAGAAATGTACTATTATTGTTAGATGAATATTGTTATAGTAAGTATTATTTTTTTGTAATCTTTTTTATTTAACCTCTAACGATGTAATTTTGATAGCTTGTGTTGAATGTAAGGGTTGCGTTATATTGGAAAGAAAATTAAAATGTAGTTATTGTGTTTATAATAGTGATGAGAAGGAAACAAGAATGATGAAATACCTATTTTTGCTGAAAATTTTATGTACAGATTATAATTTTATGGAATAGAGAATAGAATTTAAATTTGCGTAACTAGTACATGTCATTTCTTTCATCATCTCCTTGTGCTACCATTGGCGAAAAAATGGGCATATCATCCACAAATAATTGATGAATAACTATTTTATTTTACATGTGAATAATTATTCACTCTTAATTAAATAATTGCTCAATTCAATCTAAAACGAAAATTTTTTCATGTTTTGATAAATAATTATTTCATAAGATATGAATAATTATCTACTTAAGAGTGAATAATTGCTCAATTCAATTTGAAACCGATAGTTATTTAGGTTTCAATGAATAATTATTTCATATGCTATGAATAATTGCTCAATTTAATTTGGATCAAATAATTATTCTATATTATGTACAATACAAATTCGTCACCACAACCTAGCCACCATGATAAACAAGTAATTGGCAAGAACATCAAATCAAAAAATAACCCAAATAGATAGGGAAAAATGCTATGGAGCATCCAAGAGTAGATGTACTAGAAGGGAAGGGCTGCGATCAAGAGATTGCAAAATAGAGCAACCTTATACATGTTGTGAAATTTCAATCAACTCTGTTCCCTTGTACATGTTGCGCATAAAATGCATCAATAAGAGCATCATCTATTTGAAGCATCCATAGAAACGTATCCATTTTTGTTCAGCTAGACGTTGTAGGTTTCTTTTTCCCATTAAGAAAAACTCTAAAAAAACTCAAAAATTAACATGGCATAGATATAATTGCTATTAAAATATAATAACATAACCTTTCATAGAAGAATAATGAAGAGAAAATGATTTGTGAATAATTTTAAATTAATTAACTTCTTGAAAATATTAAAATAAGAGCACATAGCTCATTCAACACAAATTCATAGGTATCACAAAATATATATCAAGATAAAACGAAATCAATTTAGTACATTATCATTCCACGTTTGAACAATAGGAGTATCTCTAAAATATTCTCTACGAGATTAATCTTCTTCTACACTCATTGGTTCTTCAACCTCTTCATTTTTTTCATGTTCTATAGATGCACTTAATTCTTCCTGATCAACTTCAGCAATAAGTTCGTCATCTGGATCTATATCCATTAAATAATTGTGTATAATGCAACATGCTAAAAAGATATCTAACATAGTATTAGATGAATACATTGGCTCAGCATTACTTCCAATAATTAGAAATCACTTTTTTGAGATTCCAAACGCACTTTATACTGCATTATGTAATGATGAATGTCGAAGATTAAACAATTCTCAAGGATTTTGAGGTTGATTTGTGTTGGAGTATTCCTTTAAGTGATATCTTTAACCTCTATAAGGTGAAATAAGCCTACACTTTAACATGAATCCCCATCCACAAGATAGTATTTACCTATACACAAAATAAGAGAAATTATTAATTTTTACACGTTAAATTTAATCAAAAAGACTATACTCTTATATTAAAAATATTTACCATTTGGTATAATCAATTTATCTTCTCTGTTTAAAGCCTCTTTGATAATTCTCAAATCCTAAGCAGTTTCTTCCCAACCCTGGTAAGACATGTTTTGTGATGTAAGTTTTACATCCTTTTTGATGCAATGAAATCTGATTCCTTTGAATCACAAATATTTTTTTTTTTTTAAAAAACCGAAGTCTTCTACAACTTCAGTAGTAGAAAATGACTATTTTTGTATAATTAACGAGGGATTTTGATGCAACCATCACAAAACAAGTGTTTCTATGAAACGAGTGTTTTGTTAAGGCAAATATTTTACTCCATTTAGCTTAAATTTTATATCTACATTTCCATATTTAGTTTCTTGAAAATAAATATTTATTTTCTTAAAATAAACATATTTTTTTTATATTCTTAAAATAAACATATTTTTTATATTATAAACTTTCACCACTAATCTTTTCAATTCAAGAATTTAGATCCATTAGTACATGGGGTTTCAACGCTGCTATTTCAATTAAAAATGATAACGTAAGAATTGATTCAATTCTAACGTCCTATTATAAAATTTTATTTTAAGTTAAAGTATACTATTCAATTTTAAAAGAAAGAAATAGTATTTTAATAGACAATTCTCTAATGAAAGGAGCATTATCCTAATCGATGATTTATAGAATTTGAAACCTTGACATATCTCCATTTAAAACCTTGAGGTAACACTACGAGAAATGATTATTAGTGACAACTAAATTTTGTCACAAAAAGTTATATTTTCGTCACTAAAAATTTTAGTGACAAAAAATTTTATCATCCCTTTTTCGACACAGAAAGTCAAGTCATAAAAGCCTCATAGCGACGACATAATGAAGTAGTTACTAATGGTATGGATGCAGTGATAGTAATTGTGTTGCCACTAAATCTAGAACTCTTACTGACAAAATTTTTTGTCACGAAAAATATAAAAATTTGACACTAATTGCGTCCATCTTGTTACTAATGATCGTTATTATTTGAAAACATTGAACAAAATGGAATAAAATGTTTCAGTGATAGGATTTAATGTTGTCACTAATACTTAGTTGCTTAGAGGTTTTAGTGACAAAAGTTATGTCAATGTTGTCACTAAAACAAGAGAATAAAAAAAAAAAAAACGGAACTGCAGCGACTTCTGAATGTGACTCAGTCAAGTTGGCGGCTTCTTGCCATTTCTCTTGTAGGGAGGATCCAGAAAAAGCTTCCAATTGTCGAAAATTGAAAGATGCTAAGGATTCTGCTGAAAAAGCCAAAGAAACCCTTTTACAAGAAGTTAATATAACTTTATATCTGTGGCTTTTGTTGCACAAACCAGTTAGGCACTAACAAAGCTATAGAGTGTTTTAGTAAAATCTAGGTAAAGAATTTCTATTACTCATTAATTCTATAAAAAGAAAAAAAAAATAAAATTATAAAGAGTCGTTATGTGATAAGATAGTAATTTAATAGTAAAAATATTTTTTATTAAATAAAATATTTTCAATTCAAACTATATTCCCTTATTAATATATAAAAAGCAAAATAGATCTCTATCATGTGGAAAAATCGTGTCCACGATCGATGGGAAATGTAGGTGGGTAATTATACAATTATTTAATTTTCAGGGCTGACAGTGACGACGACATCAATTGTGCCTGCCGAAAATTTGTGGTTTAGAAAATGACCCCAAGATAAATTTAGATCATGTCTTTTTTTCTTTTTTCTTTTTGGATAAAATAGGATTATGTCTTTAATATTGTTGTGTGGGACAATAATGTAAAGTAATGTGATAAACTTTTTATTAAATTATTTTTATGGAGAAATTTTTTTAAGAGAATATAATTCTTAGATTTATTTAATGAAGATATTTGTACATTCATAACATCTTTTCTTTATTTTCTTAGTAAATAACAGCTATAATAAAGTGAATTAAACCTTGAATAGTTTTTTTCTTTACACTAAACAATTTTACATAATTATAAATGAATAGAGAAAGAAAATAAACATGTGGCTGGAGAATATATACTCCTTCCGTTTTATTTTATTTGATAATATTTTATCGAATACGAAATTTTATATAAAAATTAAAATTATATTATAAAATTAATATAATATAATAAAAATATATAAATTAATATGTATTTTTATGTTAAATTTATATAAAAATAATATATAATAAAATTAATAATTAATTGATAATATAAAAAATATTAAAATATTTTTTTAAAAAGTATTAATTATTTTAAAATGAGTTAGTATAATAAAAAAATTAAATGAACTGAAATGAGATGGAGAAAATATTAAACTCTCACGAACCAATCCAATAAAGAACATATGCAGCTCACGTCATGCATGAGAGGAGCAGGAATTGTCTTTATCCACATAAATTATTACAGGACGTTCGATAGACTATTCCTAGTTGGTCATCCACCTTCTGCAAGATCAAGGAAAGTGATTGTTGATTTGATGAGCGATACACCATGGGCACTTCCTCGTGTTCACCCATTTTCCAAGAAAACAAGCCAAATTTTTCGACGTTTTCTCCATTTGTCATCTCAAACGTTCCTTTTTTTGGTGGGAGGAAAATATTAAGGGTGAGGTTGGATATTGTTTTATTTTGAAATTTTTATTTTAAATTTTGAGAGAGAATTTTTTGTGAAATAAAAATGAGATTTATTATGAGAAATTTATATTAGATTTCATAACGAAATTCAATCCAAATACACCCTAACTCATATAAAAAATTTGTGTAAAAAAGAAATTTTTAAAGAAGAGTGAGTTAAAAATTAAAAAATTAACACATATAATAAGGTTTTTAAAAAGATTTGGGGCACAAGCTACCTCTGGCGCCCATTAGTTCCGTTCGTGGTATATATATATATATATATATATATATATATATATATATATATATATATATATATATATATATATATATATATATATATATATATAAACCAAAAGAAAAAGGAAGGAATTCGTGAGAAAATTTTCTTTCCCAAAAAAATAATAAAGAAAAACTACAGTTTTTACAACTTGATAGCAGTGAAAGAGAGATTGCAAATGGAAGATATGGGGCTACCTCTTGATCCTAACAAGACTCCCCCTATAAACAGACTTTTTATCTCCATGCAATTCTCGCAAGCAATGCAAATTAGCCCTCAACAGACAATCACAATTTTCAAAGTTTTTCTTGCCCAATAAATCTATCAACTTATTTCCAGTCCAAAACTTATTAAAATTCGTGCTATTTTTCATTTCAAGAAGTTTCTGAGCTGCAAGAAATGGATCATCAACATCGCCATGTTCTACTGCTGACATTTCCAGCTCAAGGCCATATCAATCCCTCTCTCCAATTCGCCAAGAGGCTGATCAGATTGGGCATAGAGGTGACCTTTGCCACTAGTCTTTTCGCCCACCGCCAGATGACCAAAGCTTCGAGTCCTCCGAAGGGCTTGAGTTTTGCAGTTTTCTCAGATGGTTATGACGATGGATTCAACTCAAAGAATATGGATGCACAGCATTACATGAGCGAGCTGAGAAGACGAGGATCGGACACCCTCAGAGATGTTATTCGCTCCAGTGCCGATCAAGGCTGCCCCATTACGTGCCTCGTGTATACTCTGTTGCTCCCTTGGGCTGCAGAGGTGGCGCGTGAATGTCACATCCCATCGGCTCTTCTCTGGATTCAGCCAGCCACTGTGTTGAACGTATATTACTATTATTTCCACGGCTACGGGGATGATATCAACAATAACAGTACTGATAATAACTGGACGATTCAATTTCCGGGGCTTCCATTGCTGGAAAGACGTGATCTTCCTTCCTTTGTGCTTCCTTCGAGCTCGGAAGCCTACAGCTTTGCTCTCCCATCTTTCAAGCAGCAGCTGGATACACTAGATGAAGAGGAAAAACCAAAAGTTCTCGTGAACACATTCGAAGCTCTCGAGCCGGAGGCCCTTAAATCCATTGAGAAGTACAATATGGTTGGAGTTGGACCATTGGTTCCTATGGCTTTCTTGGAAGGCAAAGATACATCGGAGACTTCCTTTGGTGACCTTTTTCAAAAGTCAAAAGATTACAAGGAGTGGCTAAATTCAAAGCCTGCCGCATCTGTTATTTATGTATCATTCGGAAGCTTATTAAACCTACCAAAACAGCAAATGGAGGAAATTGCAAGAGCGCTGTTAGAGAGTGGCAGGCCATTTTTGTGGGTGATTAGACCAAAGCCAAACGGCGAAGAGGAGAAAGAGGAGGATAAATTGAGTTGCATAGAGGAATTGGAGCAAAAAGGGATGATAGTGCCGTGGTGTTCCCAACTAGAAGTCCTAACAAATCCGTCATTGGCATGTTTTGTGACGCATTGTGGATGGAATTCAACATTAGAAAGCATTGTTTCTGGCGTTCCGGTGATCGCATTTCCTCAGTGGACCGATCAAGGGACAAATGCAAAGCTGCTAGAAGATGTTTGGAAGACAGGAGTGAGAGTTAGAGCCAGAGAAGATGGCATTGTCGAGAGCGATGAAATCAAGAGGTGTATAGAATTGGTTATGGAGGATGAAGAAAAAGGGACCGAGTTGAGAAAGAATGCACAAAAATGGAAAGATTTAGCTCGGGAATCAATGCAAGAAAGTGGATCCTCGGACACGAATTTGAAAACATTTCTTGAAGAGGTTGGAAAAGGCTTCTAGATTTGGTGGATCCTCACGTTCTTCAATGATGCATTTGGAGACCAATATTTGTCTTTGTAATCTTTTTATTTATGGGCATTTTGATGAATCATAGGTAACGAATTAATTGTATATGATGGAATACTTTTGGTTGATTTGTGTATTTTGGTGTAGCGATGAAATATTTCTATCACATTAATATATGATGTATTTAAATTAAAATTTTATTTGAATTGAATTATATTGAAAATTATAAAAATAAATTATTTTATAAATAACAAGTAAAATTTAAAATAAAAAATAAGAGAAAAAAGTAAAGGGAAGTACGCCTTGATCTTTGTAATAGTATTTTTTTTTTACGAGTTGTAGTTACCAAGCTTTTTTCCATAACAATTGCGTTGACTTTGTTGAATTTTGACAACCGTTGGAATTGGATTGACCCAAATTTCAGAGCTGGCGTCCGCGTAGGCAGTGGCTATGTTTTTTCGGCTATCGCTTTCACAAGTTCCCTCTCGTGAGTCGTCTTTCCTTTTTATAGGCATTCAAATTCCAATATATATATATATATATATATATATATATATTACATATATTATAAAAAATAACTTTTTCTTTATACTTCCAAACTTCTTATTTTAATTTTTAAAATTTTTTAATCTTTTTAATTATTTTAAAAATTTTTCATAAAATTATTTTCAATCTATTAAAAGAACATTAAATTAACTTTTACATTAATTTTAATTTTTCAACTAACTTATATATTAACTTAAATTTTAAAATTTAAAATTATTTTTTAAGAAATTAAATTATGTATATTGAGTTACTTTATAAAAGTAAGAAACTTTAATTATTTAATTTAATTTAAAAATATTTTATTGGCTAGGAAATTTTTGAATTATGTATTTTGAGTTACTTTGATTGGCTTGAAAGCCTAAAATTTTACATTAGATTTTTTACTTTATTATTTAGTCTATTATGTATTTTTTTAATATTGTGTCTTTTTTTGTGGTACTACAAAAGCATAGCTTACTTCTACTATTCTTCTAATCTTTTCTTTTTCTTCTCTTTCATACTTTTTTTACATATATTATAAAAATATAACATTTTCTTTCTCATGCCTCCAAACCTCTCATCTTAATTTCTTAGGTTTTTTACTTTTTTAATTACTTCAAAAAGTTTTGAATGATTATAATCATTTTTAATCTATTGAAATGACTTTAAACTAACTTATATATTAATTTTAATTTTAAATTTCATTTAATAAGTTACTTTGTAAAAGTAGGAGATTTTGATTATTGCTTTAAAAATTTTTGATTGGTTATGATCATTTTTAATCTACTAAAATAATTTTGAATTTTGATTAACTTGAATTTTAAATTTCATATTTTTTGAGGAAATTGAATTATGTATATTGAGTTATTTTGTAAAAGTAGGAAACTTTAATTATTAAATTTAATTTTGAATTTTTATTGGTTAGAAAAAATTTTAATTATGTATATTGAGTTGCTTTGATTGGGTTCAAGACCTAAAATTTTATATTAAGTTTTCTACTCCACTATTTAGCCTATTATGTATTTCTTTTTTCTAATATTTTGCATTTTTTTGTGGTACCACAATGGCTTGGCTTACTTTTGTTATTCTTCTAATATTTTTCTTCTCTTTCATACTTTTTCTCCCATTTTATATTTTATGTTACTCTTGCATCTCCCGACATCTTTCATGCTAATATTTGTAAAACTGTTATACCAAAATAATTATCTACTTACTCAAGGAAAACAAATTGATAAACACTATATAGTTTGCAATGGAATTAATGAACTTTCATTTAAACCTCAATGTCAGTACTTTGTTTAAATTTTCAATTGCTTTGATTTACCAAAAAAGAAAAAAAGCCTAAGAAATGGAAAATCAGTGGAATACATCAATTTTCAATTCTTTGTTAAGTAATCAATTGTGATCAATTTTAAAATTGTCTATTATCTTACTTAATAGGTTAATAAATAGATTCAATGTACCTAATATTACTTTTGATTTTCTATTGAGAGGAACAAAAGAGGTAGAAATCATATATTAAGAGTCTAAGATGGGAAATGAAGTATAGGATATTTTTGAACCAATAAAATTTTAATATTCTATATGTTATTCAATTTTTCCCTAAACACATACATTTTGAGAGTTAAAAAATATTCCTCTTTGAATACTTATTTTGAAAATTTTAATTTTAATATTTTTAATTATAAAATATATTCGTGCATCACACGAGTTTTAGGCTAATTGTGTATTTATTCATCATTTATGAGTTTAAAGTTTTGACTTATTCTGTTGATAAGGCTATGTGTGAAAGGAGAGAGTGATTGGAGCGTGAAAGTAATCTATGTGTATTTGAGTAAAAATAGTTGTTTGATGATAGGAAAAGTTAAAAAGGGGAAGGCTTCCTTTTCATACCAGCAATACTAACCCCTCCAAAAGTGGAGGGGTTAGGAAGTATTTAATGATGTAAATATTCAAAAGTCCTAGAATTGTTAGTAAATCCTCTCAATATCCTTGATAAAATTAATACCTTGTCTTTTCCTTCTATTTTTCACTCCAATTAGACAAGAGAAAATGTTTGTAATTTACTTCTTTTCGATCCATATCAAACAAAATTGAAATAAATACATTTATTTCCTCATAAGAAAAATAAATGGTGCCACTCTCCTTCTTTTTCCCCTCTCCCTCACCTGCGTGAACCAAACAAAGCTAAATAGTGTGATAACTTAGTAGTAGTAATATGTAGTTCTAATCAGTCTCTAACTTTTCTCGGTAAATGGAACATTCTACGGTAACCAATTTTCTTAATAAATATAGTTAAAATGAAATTTACTATCCATCTAGCTTTTTACTTACTTAAAAAGAGAGGAAAATATTGATAAATTAATAAATATAAATCGATTAAACAAATACTAGACTAAACCCGTGCGATGCACAAATATATTTTAAAATTAAAAAATATTAAAATTAGATTTTCAAAAGATGTATCCAAAGAAGAACTTTTTTTATCTCCCAAAATGCATGTGTTTAGGAGAAAAATTGAATTATACAAAACATTAAAATTTTATTTGTTCAAAAATATCAAATACATTCTTTTCCATCTTAGACTCTTAATATATGATTTCTACATCTTTTATTCTTCTTAATACTAGAAGAAATTAAAGGAATACCAGAAGTAGATACTATGAGCTATGCTATTGTAGTATTACCAAATAAAAGAAGATAGAATATTATAAAAAATACAAAATATGTAAAATAATGGAGTAGAAAATTTAATGTAAAATTTTAGAATTTGAAACTTGTGATCAAAGTATCCAAGAAAAATTAAATTCATGTTTATTGACAACTTATGAAATAATTAAAGTGTGACTTTTATAAAGTAATTAAATATATAGAATTTAATTGGTTTCATATTTTAGTTAGAACTGGATTCCTTCTTAGTTAGTAGTGAGGAATACAATTCTTAATCTGTACTTCTTTCAATTAAAAGTATAAGTTCTTTAGAGATTTTTCATGAAACAATAAATGTGTCAAGTTAAAATATCTTTCAACTCTCCCTAGTTAATTAACCAGAGAGATGGATTGCTTTGGTACTCTACTCATGGGAAAAAGAGAAAAAAGGAGAGGAAAAAACTCCACTACCATGATACATTAGGAGACAATGAGTGTATTTAAATTGTATTTCGTTATAGAATCTAATATAAAATTTTTATTATGGATCATACTCATTCTTTTCATAAAAAATTTTCACTTATAAAATTCAAAACAGAAAATTTCAAATCAAAACATTATCTAATCCCACTTAAAAATTTTCTTATAAGCTTTTAACCGATGAAGTGTTTTTGGTTGATTTGTGTAATTTCGTGTTGAGATGAACTACTTCATCTCACACGAACTTGAATCTTTGTAATCATGTAAAACTTGTACGAGTTGTAGTCATCAAGTCTTTGTCCGTAACAATTGCATTGACTAATTGAGTTTTGACAACCATTGGCATTGGATTGAACCAAATTTGAAAGCTGGCGTCCGCATAGGCAGTGGCGTCTAAGTTTTGTCCGCTATCGCTTTCGCAAGTTCTCCAGAGTCTGTCAGTGGATTCAAATCCCAATATCCTAGTTAATCTTTTCAGCATGTCGATGTGATTGAGGTGACCTTCTCTCAGTGTAACCACCCAATCAACCAGGACAAAGTCTATCGCTATCTACTCTTCTTCTTACGAGAGATGTCAACCCCATTTATACTGGTTCAAGAAACTAGAAGAATGTAAAGTTAAACATGTCCTTCAACTCTCACTGGTCAATTGGCCAAAGAGATGGACTGCTTGGTCCTCTACTCATGAGAAAAAAGATTTAAAAAAAAGAAAAAAAATCTTCTCTACTCATGGATCATGCACTTCTTCTTGCCGAAATTCTCTGCATTTGAAACGCAATGCTGCCATCTTGATTCCATCTTCATACTCGTTAGATCTGCAATGAATGTGTAACCTTATTCAGAATGCATGATTACTGAAATAAACACTGGTTAATTAAGACGATAAATGTGATAAATTTTGATGTTTCAAAATGTGTAATCAGAAAGGACTAACCTAGCTAGTCAGCGAAAATTTCATCAAGAGTATAGTTTTCTTCGTTTCGAGCGTGGTTCGTTCTTGATCTTTGCTGCAATCTTGGAAAATCTTGCATAAAGTAATCCATGTCTGGAAGCACAAAGAAATCATCATCTGCTTGTCTCTGGTTCTGCAGATTAGCTTGAGAATTTGTCACAGTTGCAGTACCATGAAATGCAGGCAAATCTGGTGCATAAGCCTGATGAGGATTCATTTCCATTGTAGTAGAATCAGTAATTCTACATTCATTCTCATCCACAATCCCTATTCCTTCTGTTGAAATCCCGCGAAACATTCCACAGTTTTGAACTGAAGAGGTAAACCCATGCAAAGTTTGGGTGCTAGAACTCTCCCCTCTTTCATTTGCAGAGATTATGCTTCCAGACCTTGAATTGATTTCAGAATTTGCAGACTTTTATTGATTCTGCGGTTGCTGCTGCTGACATCTGATGATGCATGAGTGAGGCATTGATCCATACCTTCTCCGAGTTTCCTTTTCCAAAGGAGATGCTTCATTGCCAAGCTCTCGTGGAGGTCGCCATTTGTCATTGCGACATTTCTGGAAACATGTATACAGAATCAAATGTTTCAACGTAGAAATGTAAGTAAAAATTGAGCACACTGAAGAATCCTAGACATCCCTAAGCAATGCAAAGGCTTAAAAGTATCTCTAGGCAATTATAGGTGTCCTCTTTGTCTGTGAAAGTCTACTAAGCACAATATACATATGTAGCAAAATTGCACATTGAATATAAAAAATTTGTGCACACTTATAGCTGTCCTCTTCATTTGATTAAATAAGTGGTTTTTTGTTCAATTTTTGCAAATTAAAATGGGAGACAAACCTGAAGATGGCTGGCTACTTGCATCCTTGTAAGACCAGGAACATTCATTTGCAGAAGAATATCATTCGGATAACACTCTAAAGCCAAGTAGTACAAAAGATATGTGTCAAACTCTTAATTGTGCTATATAAGACATAACGTGAGAATATCAAATAAATTGAGTAAAAATAAATATGAATAAACAAAAGCATACTTCCTTCACCAAGTTGGTTGACAACCTCCAAGAATTTGCCATGAAGCTCTTTACCCCAGTGTGCTGCAACCTTCCGCTTACGTTTTACAGAGTCATCGCCTTTCTTCCCATTCTTGGTTGAGCCATTTTGAGCATTCGCCTTTCTCTTTCCTTTCTTGCTGTTCTTCCTGTTATCCTCCACCGCAGTATTCTCCTTATCTGGAGTTATTTCATTTGAATGAATTGATTTTCCATTGCTATCTTTGCACTCTCTCATTTTGTTTTTTTCCTTTATTGCCTATTCTCTCCTTCACTACAAATTGCCAAAGGCACTTCACCATTTCCATACATGGTGGTTTTCTTATGTAAAGAGACGCTCCACATTCCAGAGCCCTTCTTGCCAAAAGATCATCTTCATTGGCGGATGACATTACTAACTCCATCATAGCATCCCAAGAATGAATCAAATTGTTATAAAATCTTAATAAATTTACTGCCGAAGAAAGAAAAACAATTTATAAAATTCAAGGACAGATTAATTGTTGTATCAATAATACTCACAAATTACTGGGACGTCCTTCTTGACTGCTTCCTCCAAGAGCTTAAACCCTTGGTAATCTGGTGAATGGATATTTGCCATTACAATGTCAAATTGCTGTCCTTCACTAGCAAGCATGGCTATGGCATTGGAGGGAAGTTCAACCATGGTAACTGAATTAAGGCATTGCTAGAAAAAGTCAGCAATACACAACCATCGAGCTAATAGTTGATCCACTTTACGGTATTACTTCTAATTAATATTTAATGCTTCATCATAATGTTAGTACGACGTGAGTAGTAAGTGCCTTAGCATATAGACTACTTAGTTTCGTTATAATGATCCCTAAAACCCACTTAATGATTTGACTTGGGTTAAAAATCCTCAATGCAATACCCCTTTCTTGTAGATCTTTTTAAAACGATCTTGCCTTTTTCATGGATATTATTAATGAAAAGGGTAGAAAAATTTCATTGCTGGTGAATATGGTATCCCCCAACCAGCAGAGTTCAAGCTCTGCAATTGCTAAAGCCATTGATGTCGAAAAAATGGAAAGGTAGATGAATATATCTTCCAGAAGCCATTAAGGTCAAAGTGATTCTAAACTCGCTATAGATAACCATATTTGTTGCATCAAAACTTGCTTTTAATATTTCTAGATAAGAATCATCTTTGTCTACTCGAAATGATAGCATTAGATCTTACAATGTGTTATTTTCTCTGTAGTTTCAGATTTTCTAACAGCACAAGAGTACGTAGAAAATATCTCTATAGTCCTATTTGTTTATTTAATTTTTCAAGGACGTTGCTCACTATGATATGGAGTTAAATACACTTTTTCGTCAAATTTTTTTGTCTTTCAATTGAATATAACATTTATGAAATAGGTATATGAGAAAAAGGACAGTTGCTCTTCTGATTAATTGGTTTTCAGAGACCTTCAATTCCAGCGGCTACCTCTCTTTTTCTTTTTCTTTTATGGTAATTGAAGAGAGACACTATGTGAACAAATAAGTATCCAAGTTTTGGAGAAAGGTTTCTACTTAAAACCCCACAGGAAAAAGGTCTAAAGTCATAAGATAAACAAAACACAAAACTTAATAGACAGAAAACAGCAATTGGAATTTATACGATAAATCATGATGTTTGATGAGTATAATCAGAAAGCCTTACAACTGAAGGAACAAAAGAAAACCACCATTGAGCTGTAGAGGATAGAGGAAAATAATGTGTGTGGAGGGGGCACAGAGATTAAGATGAAAGAGAAACCAGAAACCTCTACATGTAGAACACAAGCAAAGACATGCTTTTTCACTTCTATATTTATTTATATGCATATTTTGCATGTCATAATCTAATAAAAGAAAAGAAAAAAAACTCTACATAAAAAGACCATTTAAAAATACAAAATTGTAAAACTTTGAAAGAAAATTCTTTCCAGCTATTCTCAAACCATAGACTACCTCTATATGAACATATCTCAAGCATGCGGGCTATGGAAACAAGGTTTTCCTTGATATGATCAACCCACAACACATGGACATCATGTCTGGTGGTGGTTTGATGTGAAGCTATCGAATTGCTATGAACTTCATTAGTCCAATAATCATCGAGCTCACACATGCTGTAGATAAATACAAAAAAATATAGCCGAAGAAACGAAAAAAGATTAAAGAAACTTTATCAGAATTCAAAGAGGGAGAGCAGAATGAACTCAACTAAGTTTCTACTCTGCTTGAAAGATGTGTTTATGCTATTATATATATGCACACATCCAGTTTTGGGAGCTCAACAACGTTGTATATGAACAAAAACATATTGAGAACTAACTGTGGTGTTAATTGTTTGTTGTTGAGGGTTCCTTTTGTCTTTTTTCCTTCTTTTCCAATACCACAGTTGAATTAACTCTGGTGCTAATTCTCCTATTCAATGGTTAAGAAATGTAGTGGGCCCAACTTAACTACACTGTAATTAATCGCTCAACTTGTAGCAGGAAGAGGTAAAATGAGAAAACTAATCCATCAATTCAAATATTTAATACAACACTGAATATTTAATGTCTATTTGGACCAATAGCAAGGAAGCAAGTAGATAAGTCACCCCTTAAAATTTAAGAGAATTGAAGAAAATCATCTTTTATTCTAAAAGTCTTCACATGTTGACATGAAATTTAGGTCAAATTTATTCCTCTTATATTTTCTTTTTTATGGCTATTATAAGATGGAAATCATTAGCAATGAAAAGAAAAATAATGAAAAGAAAAATATTAGCAGTTTGAATAAATAGAGTTTGATTATTTATTCTAAGGAATAAAGAAAGAAAAGAAAAAGAATAATCATGTTTTAAGGCAGAAAAAGCCTTATACCATATATAGGGCTTGATTCCACATTTTCTAATAAACTCATAGCCAGTTGAGGATTTCCCTTTTCCACCATAGCATCCCAAGAATGAATCAAATGGTCATAAAATTTTAATCAATTTATTGTTAACGAAAAAAGACAATTCATAAAATTGAATGATAGATTAAGGGAATTGTTTAATACCAAACGATTTTAAAATAGGATAATTTTTCATAATTTAAAACTAAAAAAATTCAATGTGGCAACATGCCGCTAATGATGGGGGCGCCGAGCTCTTTTGTGGCTGGTCGCCCAAGTTTGGCGCGCTACCACAAACAAGAAAAAATTAAAAAAAAGAGAATATTATTATTTATAAAAAAGTTAAAATAATTACAAGAAATTATTATGTTAATTATAATATCAAAAACTAAATTTGATAAAAAAATATAATGAAATAAGAGTAAAAATAAATAACATAAACTTTATGAAATAATTTACATAATTAGTGAAATAATGCATCTTGTTGGAATATAATAAAAATAATTAAATAGTAGTAGATAAAAAGGACCCTTTATCATATCACTAAAAAAAGAAAGAAAAATATTATTTTATTAAAAAATAAAATGTTCAATACGTCATCGTGCTAGTATGAGAAAAGGGGCAATTGCTCATCCATTTTTTTTTTTTTTTGAAAGGACGTTGCTCATGAATTATCGATTTTCAAGGACCTTCGATTATCTATTTTCTTTTTTAAAAAAAAATTGAAGAAAAACTATGTGGAGAAATAAGAATATGTTATAAAGTAGAATTCAAAAATTAAGAGAACAAAAGGTTATATTAATGTCTTATTTATAGGCTCATAGCAAAAAAATTCTAAAAAGATTAAACTATATCAATAAAAGGAGATTAATCCAACTGAGATTAGTATTATAGGAAGTTAGTTTTCTTCAGGAAATATATATAGACATGTACGCATATAATTCATTAGTTTCATAACACATCCAAAGTTTTGGCGAAAGATTTTTACTTAGAAAACCAAAAAAAGAAAAAAAAGTTTTTAGAGAAATGCATGAATGAAGGCTACCAGAAGAGTAAACTAGATAAATAAACACAAAGATCTGCACCAATAGGAAAGCTATCGCCAGAAGTAATATCAGTCAAAGAAGAAGGTGGTGCAATATATAATTTTTAATTTTATTATATGCAATTTTAAAAATTTAATTTAAAATTTTCACTTTCAAAACTTATTCACTGCTCTCAAAAGTTCTTGAATACTTAAGTTTAAATTTAGAAAAAAACTATTTCGAATTTGTACGAAAGGAATTAAGTTATTCGAATTATATCTAATTTTTCATGTTTCTCTATTAAAAATTTATTAAAAAAATTACCTTAAAACAGCCAAAGTAAAAGAATTGAAATATCTTGTGCTTATTTAGCTGTAATCTTCGGGCGCAATGGGCGGAAGTATTCTTTACCTTCCGCCCTTCTCGGCAGAAGTCAACTTGAAAGCAAAAAAAAAAAAAAAAAAAGAAGCCATAGGGCAACACTTGCATGCACAAAGTTCCGCCAACCTTAGCAACACTGGCATGCAATTTCCGCCAAGTTGGTTCAATTTCCGCGGAAGTTTTATTATTTTTTTAAATTTTAAATCTTTAAAGTTTTTAAAATTTTTTATGTTATAATTGATGTCATTTAATGTAAATTCATCATAAAATTATTATATCTATTAGTGAATTATACAATTATTTATTTTCTGGGATGACGACACCCTTTTCTTTTTGTTCCGTAGCGTTAATACTGTTAATACTGGCCACAGCCTGAGGGCTGGCTCGTATTGACGGGATAAGACTTAGTATGTCCAAGCCCGTTTAAAGACGGATTTTTTTGGCCCATTCAAAATGACATTGTTTTGCAAAATGACATTATTTTGCAAAGACTGACTATCGCAGATCGCGAATTGGGGGGTTTCCAACCCGCGGGTTAAATGGGTCAACCCGTTTCAAGGCTAGCTCGCAACGGGTCGGGCCGGGCCAAAACGGGATGGCCCGTTTGACACTAGTACGTAGCGTCTTGACTAAACATATCCAACTGTACCTGTCGAAAATTTGGGTTTTGAAAATGATCCCATGCTAAATTTAGGATCATGTCTTTTTTAAAAAATTTTTTTGGGATCAACTAGGATTATGTCTTTAATATTGTTGTACGCGACAATAAGGTGAAATAATGTGATAAACTTTTTTATTAAAGTATTTTTATGGAGAAATTTTTTTAAGAAAATATAATTCGTAGATGTTTGTAATGAAGATATTTGTACATTCATAACATCTTTTCTTTATTTTGTAGGTAAATGACATTTATAATAAAGTTAATTAAATCTTGAATAATATATTCGTTTTATTTTATTTGATTTTTTTATTATATTAAAAAATTTAAAATAATTAATATTTTTATAAAATAAAATAATTTAATATATTTTATATTATTAATCTATTACTGATTTAATTATATATTATTTATATATATATTTAATATAAAGTACTTGTTAATGTACATATTTTTTATTTTTATTATATAATATTATTTTTATAATATAATTTAAATTTTTATATAAAATTTTATGCGTAGTCAAATACTATCAAATGAAATATGATTGAAAAAATAATTTTGTCTTTATTCTAAACAATTTTACATAATTATAAATGAATAGAGAAAGAAAATAGCATGTGCTTGGTGAATGTATATTAAATTCTCACAAACCAATCCAATCAAGAACATATACAGAATCAATGGCACTATATTTAAAATCATGGAAATCCATTTGTGCACCTAAAGAGGCTGGGGGTTTGGGTTTTAGAAGGATGAAAGACATGAACATTGCTTACATAACTAAACTTGCATGGTTAATGTGTAAACAACCAGAGAAGACTTGGGTCCAGCTATTGAGAGCGAAATATCTCAGGGGAAGAAAATTGCTGGATTCTGCTCAAATATTTAAAAGAGGCTCCTGGATTTGGCATGATATAACTGTATGTAAAGAATCAATGCAAAAGGGTTTATGTTATAAGATAGGATGGAATTCAACAGTGAGAGTTTGGGAAGATCCATGGATTCCAGACCTACCCCAATTTAAACCTCCAGAACTATATAGAGTTTCAGAGTCTTTTCACTTTGTTAGCAGTCTACAGGCTCCAGATCAGAAAAGATGGAATAAGAATCTAATCATGAACTTGTTCCCTTCTCACATTGTGCAGGCTATTCTGAAAATTCAAATTCCGGAACAACCGGAACCAAACTCTCTGATATGGCTTCCCTCCAAGACAGGGGGTTCTCGGTCAAATCCTCCTATAGGATCAACCATCAAGAGAGATTCTCTAAAAACTCTGGGATTCCCAGAAAAACATGGAAGAGGCTATGGAAAATGGACATGCACAATAGACACAAGCATCTGCTGTGGAAAATTCTCTCAGATATTCTGCCTACCAAAGAGAAGTTGAGGAACATCTTCAATATAGATAATCTGGAATGCTTGATATGTGGATACGAAGAAGAAAGTGTCAGACATCTATTGTTAGGATGCCCCCTAATGAAGCTTATCTGGTGGAACTCTAAATGGACAGTAAAACTGGAAAATATAGCCCATCTGCAAATTGAAGAGTGGATCAATGAACTCCTTGAAGTAGAAGGCCAGCTCGCGATGGGAATCAGAAGTTAAAGCTGAAAGGCTAAATTTCTTAGCTATTGCATTTGAATGGGTCTGGATACATAGAAA
The DNA here is from genome assembly GCA_030512225.1 of Rauvolfia tetraphylla. Lineage (NCBI taxonomy): Eukaryota > Viridiplantae > Streptophyta > Magnoliopsida > Gentianales > Apocynaceae > Rauvolfia > Rauvolfia tetraphylla. The sequence continues at coordinate 4,830,104 of JAJQKT010000053.1, forward strand.
CAAGCTAAGAGTAGGAGAAAAGGTGGAGGGCTGGCAAGACCTAAGTGTGAGAATTAATAAGACAGCTGAGGATTATAAGAGAGCAATTCAGAGAAAGCTCATGATGAGAAAGGAGGAATATGGCAATCAAGTTTGGAGACCACCAAAGCAAGACTATTTGAAGTTTAATTTTGACACAGCTTTTAAAGACCAAGAACCTGTAGTAGCTTGTGTTATTAGGAACTATCTAGGGGATGTTGTTGGTGCTTGTACGGGCCACTTTAATGCCGCAAATGTGTTTGTTGTAGAAGCTAGAGCTGCATTACAAGCATTGAAAATTGCAGAGGAAAAGAATGTTCAAAAAGCTATCTTTGAAGGAGATGCAAGGAATGTGATTTTGGCACTTAACGGTGAGAAAGAGGAAATAGAGTGGAGAGGTAGGGAACTGATTTGCACAGGAAGAACAATCCTACTGTAGCAGTCAAATTAGAACATCTGTCACATCTCCAGATTATATAATTATAATACACATAACATTATCCAATAGATTGCTTACCATAATATAATGGGAGAAATCACCGTTTCCTCCTCCCCTATATGTATTTTGTGATAGAGGAGGAACATCCTTTATTTCATGTAACACTCTTTTGACATCAATTATTAGTAAATCATTCAAAAAAAAAACATATGCAGCTAACGTCATGCATGACAAGAGAAGGGAATTGTCTTTATCAACATAAATTATTACGGGACGTTCGATAGACTATTACAAGTTTGTCATCCATCCTCTGCAAAATCAAGTAAGTGCTGTGTTCACCCACTTTCCAAGAAAACAAGCCAAAATTTTCAACGTTTGGTTAGGTACATATATTATTTTTTAAATTTATATAAATTAAATTTTAATTCAATAATTAAAAATTTTTAATTTAAAATTAATTATTTAAATAAAATAATTATTTATTATAAAATAAATAATTTATTATTTTATTGTAAAAATTTAATCATAAAATAAAATTTAATAATTAAAAATTTATTATACATAAATTAAAAAAAGTACTACAAACTTTAGCTAAACACGTTTTCCTCCATATGTCATCTCAAACGTCATCTTTTGATGGGACGAGAATCTAACCAGAGTCCCACTATAAATGTACACCTTTTATCTCCATCCAATTCTCGCAAGCAATGCAAATTAGCCCTCAACAGACAATCACAATTTTCCAAGGTTTTCTTGTATTCTTGATCATATTCTTACCCAATAAATCTATCAACTTATTTCCAGTGCAAAATTAATAAAATTCGTGCTATTTTTCATTTCAAGAAGTTTCTGAGCTGCAAGAAATGGATCATCAACATCGCCATGTTCTCCTGCTGACATTTCCAGCTCAAGGCCATATCAATCCCTCCCTCCAATTCGCCAAGAGGCTGATCAGATTGGGCATAGAGGTGACCTTTGCCGCTACTCTTTTCGCCCACCGCCAGATGACCAAAGCTTCGAGTCCTCCGAAGGGCTTGAATTTTGCAGTTTTCTCAGATGGTTATGACGATGGATTCAACTCAAAGATCAAGGATGCACAGCATTACATGAGCGAGCTGAGAAGACGAGGATCGGACACCCTCAGAGATGTTATTCACTCTACTGCCGATCAAGGCTGCCCCATTACGTGCCTTGTGTATACTATGTTGCTCCCTTGGGCTGCAGAGGTGGCGCGTGAATGTCACATCCCATCGGCTCTTCTCTGGATTCAGCCAGCCACTGTGTTGAACGTATATTACTATTATTTCCACGGCTACGGGGATGATATCAACAATAACAGTACTGATAATAACTGGACGATTCAATTTCCGGGGCTTCCATTGCTGGAAAGACGTGATCTTCCTTCCTTTGTGCTTCCTTCGAGCACGGTAGGCTACAGCTCTGCTCTCCCATCTTTCAAGCAGCAGCTGGATACACTAGATGAAGAGGAAAAACCAAAAGTTCTCGTGAACACATTCGAAGCTCTCGAGCCGGAGGTCCTTAAATCCATTGAGAAGTACAATATGGTTGCAGTTGGACCGTTGGTTCCTCTGGCTTTTTTGGAAGGCAAAGATCCATCGGAGACATCCTTTGGTGACCTTTTCCAAAAATCAAAAGATTACAAGGAGTGGATAAATTCAAAGCCTGCAGCATCTGTTATTTATGTATCATTCGGAAGCTTTTTAGACCTACAAAAGCAGCAAATGGAGGAAATTGCAAGAGCGCTGTTAGAGAGTGGCAGGCCATTTTTGTGGGTGATTCGAGCAAAGCCAAACGGCGAAGAGGAAAAAGAGGAGGATAAATTGAGTTGCATAGAGGAATTGGAGCAAAAAGGGATGATAGTGCCGTGGTGTTCCCAACTAGAAGTCCTAACAAATCAGTCATTGGGATGTTTTGTGACGCATTGTGGATGGAATTCGACATTAGAAAGCATTGTTTCTGGCGTTCCGGTGATCGCATTTCCTCAGTGGACCGATCAAGGGACGAATGCAAAGCTGCTAGAAGATGTGTGGAAGACAGGAGTGAGAGTTAGAGCCAGAGAAGATGGCATTGTCGAGAGCGAAGAAATCAAGAAGTGTATAGAATTGGTCATGGAGGATGAATTAAAAGGGACCGAGTTGAGAAAGAATGCACAAAAATGGAAAGATTTAGCTCGGGAATCAATGCAAGAGGGTGGATCCTCGGACAAGAATTTGAAAACCTTTCTTGAAGAGGTTGGTAAAGGCTTCTAGATTTAGGTGGATCCTCATGTTCTTCCATGATACATTGGGAGACCAGATAGGTATTTTGACAAATCATAGGTGATGAATTAATTGTATATGATGGAATACTTTTGGTTGATTTGTGTAAAAATTAAAAATTATAATAATAAATTATTTTATAAACAAAACATAAAATTTAAAATAAAAAAATTTAAAAAGTAAAAAAAGTTCGCCTTATCTTTGTAATAGTATTTTTTGTACCAGTTGTCGTCATCAAGTCTTTTTCCGTAATAATTGCGTTGACTCTTTGATGTTTGACAACCATTGGAATTGGATTGAGCCAAATTTCAGAGCTGGCGTCCGCGTAGGCAGTGGCTATGCTTTTTCGGCTACCGCTTTCACAAGTTCCCTCTCTAGTGTCCGTCAGTGGATTCAAATTCCAATAAAATTTTTTTTATATGTATTCAAATTCTAATATATGTATAAAAATATAACTTTTTCTTTTTACTTTCAAATTTTTCATTTTAATTTTTAAGGTTTTTTTATCTTTTTAATTACTTTAATTTTTTTTTAATTTGTTAAGATCATTTTCAATCTATTTAAAGAACTTTAAATTTACTTTTACATTAATTTTAATTTTTAAAATAACTTATATATTAACTTGAATTTTAAATTTTATATTTTTTTGAAGAAATTAAATTATTTTTATTGAGTTACTTTATAAAATTAAGAAATTTTAATTATTTAATTTAATTTAAAAATATTTTATTGGCTATGAAAATTTTGAATTATGTATATTGAGTTACTTTAATTAGCTTGAAAGTCTAAAATTTTACATTAGATTTTTTAATTTATTATTTAGTCTATTATGTATTTTTTTAATATTTTGTCTTTTTTTGGTGGTACCACAAAAGCATAGCTTACTTCTAGTATTCTTCTAATCTTTTCTTTTTCTTCTCTTTCATACTTTTTTACATATATTATAACAATGTAACATTTTCTTTCTCACGTCTCCAAACCTTTCATTTTAATTTCTTAGATTTTTTAGGCTTTTAATTACTTCAAAAAGTTTTGAATGATTATAATCATTTTCAATCTATTGAAATAACTTTAAACTAACTTATACATTAATTTTAATTTTAAATTCTATATAATAAGTTACTTTGTAAAAGTAGGAAATTTTAATTATTGCTTTAAAAAGTTTTGATTGGTTATGATCATTTTTAATCTACTAAAATAATTTTTAACTAAATTATATAGTAACTTGAATTTTGAATTCCATATTTTTTTAGGAAATTGAATTATGTATATTGAGTTACTTTGTGAAAGTAAAAAAATTTAATTATTCAATTTAATTTTAAAATTTTTATTGGTTAGAAAATTTTTTAATTATGTATATTGAGTTGCTTTGATTGGGTTCAAGGCCTAAAATATTATATTAGGTTTTTTATTTTACTATTTAGCCTATTATGTATTTCTTTTTTCTAATATTTTGTATTTTTTTTGTAGTACCACAATGGCTTGGTATTCTTCTAATATTTTTCTTCTCTTTCATACTTTTCCCCCATTTTTTATTTTATTTTTCTCTTGCATCTCCATACATCTTTCATGCTAATATTTGTAAAGGTATTATACCAAAATAATTATCTACTTATTCAAAAAAAAAAACAAATTGATAAACACTATATAGTTTGCAATGAAATAAATAAACTTTCATTTAAACCTCAATATCAATACTTTGTTTAAACTTTCATCTGCTTTGATTTACCAAAAAAAAAGCCTAAGAAATTAGAAATCAGTGGAATACATCAATTTTCAATTCTTTGTTAAGTAATCAATTGTGATTATTTTTAAAATCGTCTATTATCTTATTTAATTGGTTAATATGTAGATTCAACCTACCTAATATTGCTTTTGATTTTGTATTAAGAGGAACAAAAGAGGTAGAAATCATATGTTAAGAGTCTAAGATGAGAAAAGAGGTATATGATGTTTTTGAACCAATAAAATTTTAATATTCTATATATTATTTAATTTTTTCCTAAACACATACATTTGGGAGTTAAAAAGTGTTCCTCTTTGAATAATTATTTTGAAATTTTTAATTTTAATATTTTTTAATTATAAAATATAATCATGCATCGCACAAGTTTTAGGCTCATAGTCTATTTATTCATCGTTTATGAGTTTAAAGTTTTGACTTGTTTTGTTGATAAGGCTATGTGTGAAAGTAGGGAGTGATTGGAGAGGGAAAGTAATCTATATATATTTGAGTAAAAATACTTGTTTGATAAGGGTGTTAGAGGGAGGAAAAATAAATGTAAAAAGGGAAGGCTTCCTTTTCATATCAGCACAACTAACCCCTCCAAAAGTGGAGGGGTTAGGAAGTATTTGATGATGAAAATACTCAAAAGTCCTAGAATTGTTAGTAAATCCTCTCAATACCCTTGATTAAATGCATGTGTGATGAGTAAAATAGTAAAATTATCAAAATACCTTGTCTTTCACTTCCATTTTTTACTCCAACTAAACAAGAGAAAATATTTGTAATTTATTTTTTTCGACTCATATCAAACAAAATAGAAGCAAATATATTTATTTCCCTACAAGAAAGATAAATGGTGCCACTCTTCCTTCTTTTTCCCCTCTCTCTCACCTCCGTGAACCAAACAAAGCTAAAGATTGTGATAACTGTTATGAAATAATATGTGGATGTTCATATTAATCAGTTTCCTGAAGAGAACTGAACTCCCAAAATATGACTCCTAATCAGATTTGATTTCCTTTCCCCACTAGAATTTGAGTTTTCATAAACTCTTGTATTATAACCCTATAAATAGGGCTCTAGACTGAGATGTATACACTCATTCATTGATCAATTTACTCTCAGAGAATTAATAAAGATCTTTTGTTCTTTCTCTCTATTTTCTCTCTATATTTTCTCATATTCTCTACATTATAATTTCTTTATTAAACTCTCTACATTAGTATTATTATTTTGTTGTGCCGACAACGAATGCGCATCAACAAATTCATAACACGTTATCAGCACGAGTCTCTGCCACCAAAGTTGAGAGTTTAATCAAGAGAAAAAGAGGTATTTTTTCTATCTTTGAATACTCATGACAAACTTTTCAAAACTCGTTTTTTACTCTTGATATTTATAGGAAAAATTATATGTCATAGAAACTAGATGCTTAAATTTATTGAGTTGTAATGGGTCTGGCAGACACCATTGTTGAAAATAATACATCATCATCTCAAAATCGCATAAAAGCCATGATTTTTCTCCGCCATAATTTTCATGAGGATCTAAAGGCGGAATATCTTATTTTGAAAGATCAACTTTTTTTAATGATCTAAAAGAAAGATTTGACTACCAGAAGATAGTCATTCTACAAAAAACACAGTTTACTTTAAATCTGTGAGTGAATGCATTAGAACCAATGGTTATGACCCTGGAAGAGGTCGTAGTCATGGTCGAAGGCGTCAACATAGACGCAGATATGGTAAAAATAATTCATATAATCATGGCAACTAGAATATATGCATCTGGATATTGTGGGTCCTGAAGACACCATTTAAAATAATACAAAGCATCAAAGCCACTTGATTACTAGCAAATTGTGAATGAAATATACAATCACCGGGAAGATGATTGTTATATAAATGCTAGTTATGATTTGTTATAAGTGTGCCTATAATATTTTATGATCTATCAGTATGCAAAAATTTTATTACATTTAAAATTTCTCCTCAATTAAAGTTATAAGGAGAAATATCACTAGTAATGTGATGGATAAAAGATTTTTCCTTTCTCATATTTTTAACATGCTCCTGTAGTAGCAATATCTAAAAAACGTTTTTCAAAAGTATTTTGAATTTATATCTTCTGAGATTAAATGAGTCCTTGATAAAATATTTTGACGCTCGACTAAATATTTTTTATATCATTCCTCAAGTGAATGACATTAGAAATTATAATATATTAATGTACGAGATTTTTGGTCGCGATTAGTAAACATACACTTTGTTCTTATGATATAAGAATGACTCATTAAATCCACAGTGAATGGATACTCACCAGAAGTGAGAAAATAATGAGAAGGAAAAAGGGAAAGTAATAATTCTAACATGTTATTGATGCAATATGAAAGTTTGTCACGTACCTGTAGTACGTCAAGCATGTTATGAATCTCTATTAATTATTAATATTGCTTTACTTCCCTAAATCATGCTACTGATAGTAATGATGCTTATGTCGAAAATATTGATATGACATATGTGAACATAGCCAATTCTTTTGAATATCCAGAAAGAGATTTTAGCATTTTGATATGGAATATGCTAATTTTCTATGTTATTTTAGTTTATTTTGGATCAAGAATGGTGAAGATACAATTTGTCTAAATAATATTTGTTGTTTATTTGGACAAAATTTAAAATATATGTCCAAAGTATAAATGGCAGTGCAAGGTTCCTGAAGAACTAATTAATCAAATAACTCTAGAAGAGTTAATTGATTTAAAACTCCAGAAGAGCTACTAAATCTTCACCTAATGGTCAATTGTTGTAATATATCATCTCTATATAGTCTCGTAAAGCTTTTTGAGTTTTGATTATATTATCAGTATATCGAGACATTAGATTAATGAAATTTTGAGGCATATGCATTACCATTATGACAAGAAATATATGTCAATTATAGATACCATTATTTATCTCTCCTGAGTTATATTGCATAGAATTATGAATTTGAGATGCAATATTGAGTAAACTTGAAGTTTACTGATAAATAATTTATTAGTTGGCATGATCGGTTAGACCATCCTGGATCATTAAAATACGAAGAATGATTATGAATTTATTATGGAACCAGAAGTTTCCTAATATGACGAATTTATATCTGCTACTTGTTTTATTTAAAAGTTGCCAGTATTACTTGGGGTTGAATGTGTTATTTTGGGATGAATATGGAGAAATTATTAGTTGATGCATCAACAAAGTCTTATGAATATTATTGTTTTTGCAACCTGTAGTTTGCACAATTCATTGATAATGAGCTCATGTTTTAAGATTCTCCCAAAGACATAATTTGTCCTAATAATATTGGTTGTATTGAGATAAATATTGAACATCCTGCAGAATGTTTATGACTGTGATATATTAGCACTTATTTCGTATTTTGCCAATACATTGTAATTCTCCTCATAGTAGTTGGTTTGTGGTCAGAAACCAAATATTTTCCATCTTAAATTTAGAGATGCACTATGTATGTTGCTCCACCACAAAAGTAATGAGATGGGTTCTCAAAAGAGATTATTAAATATGTTGGGAGAAAATCTCAAGGGAGAGATTCGTATTTTGTTAATTTGGAATATGTTGCCCCAACATAAAGAGGAGAAATCATGATGCTGGATAAAGATATTAGTATGTGTCTCATCTTGATCTTCTATTTTGATCCTCATAGAAGATACCTTGAACCAGAAGTTCAAAAGATAATTTATATAGTCAGGTATATTAACTGACCAATATCCGGCAAAGAATGCTCCTATTTGATATCCCTGAAGGATAATCTACCACTACAAATAAATTTGAGACACAACTGAAATGTGGTAGATAAGTCGGTTCCAAAGATACAAACTCTTCACTGGAGCAAAGGCTTAAGATGGTCATATATGTTAAATCGAGAAGATTTAAATTCCTGCAGAATTTTTGTCCCAAAACATGATTGATAAATTATTTTCAGAAGAAATTCAGGTACCTGAAAACTGTGATAAATGATGAGATCTCAACATGATTGGGAGCCATTGGAATCGCACAAGTATATGAATTTAAAGATATTAATGCGCATAATATATTGAGGATTTTCAAATCGAGGTCTGTAGATTCGAAATGATAAAGTTCGCATGAGAAATATGAAAAGTTTAAACTATTCACAAGTACACTTGAAGTGTACATGTATTCCCAGCAGGAATAATACACTTGAAGTGTAATCTCAAAGAGATAGCAATTAATATTTACTTATAAAATGCGAACTACAAAAGTGAATATTTGCCATGATTTATGGCGTATGATTCTTCGTAAAATCTGGCACTGATAACGAAGAAATATATTTATAGTGGTGGATATAATAGTGCATGAACATATTTAATATGTGTTTATATTTATTATCATTTGATAATAGAGCTTATATTTGAAGTCCCTGATGGACTCAATATGCTTGAAGCATATAATTGTTCCTATAGAATATAATGAGATTGTCTTAGTGAATTTTTATTGAAAGAATTATTGAGTATGTCCATATATGATGAAATTCTATACGTAGCTATACTTGCTATATGTATTTCTTTATTAGAAGATATTCTCATTGTACAATCTATTGATTGGTATAGTGTTCCCCACATTAGGGGAAGAAAATCATCAATTAAAGATGATATCATTTATGACTTTCATTATCTTGATTTATGCACAAGCATTAGTGAACTGGAAGTTCAAAATATTGTTTATTTGCATAATATTGCATATTGATTGTTTGTCTGACTCCTGTAGAGTTAGTCAATATAACATTATACTTATAGATAATCATATTTGGATAAATGTCCTAGCAGGACAAATATATGAATTCTATAGTCATATGATTTTGATACATGCTTGAAGCGTGATTGATCTATTGATTTTGAAAAGAGAAAATGATTTGATAATCAAGATATTTTTCCTGAAGAATTTAGAGGAGCAAGTATTGTGATCAACATTTTGTTTTGATTGAACATCCTGAAGATGTTTCACATGGACATAGCACATCAATAGTTATTGGGTTATTATATATAAGATCCTTTATATCTATTAAAGGATATTAAAGAACTCTTTGGTCCTGAAGTACCATAACTCTGCAATTTAGAGCATGAATACACTTGTCCACGTGCAAGTAGATATCTATTATAGTTCTTCTCTACCAATAAATTTTGAGACGGCATTAAGCTTGCTTATGACATCTCCTTGAGATAACTTATCTCGAATATTGAGAAAATTCAACTCCTGTTGAGATGAATATGTAAGGTATAAATTACCTATATGATCCACATAAATTATGCATTTATAGGCATGTGTTGATTATAACAGCCACATCTTCAATTTATGTTGAAGTAATAGAAATTCATAATGTTGGTTGAGAATATATTTGATCATGATTAATGTATTCGAGATAAATCTATATCCTCTAAGGAGGAATTCCAACTATGTTGTTGGATGATAATAAAGTTTGGAATATATCTAAGGAGATATGATAAAAATTTTCTTTACTCATGAGCTCCTGAAGAGTGGTGACATTGATGTGCAACAAATTCAATCATGTGACAATCTGGTAGATTTATTCACTAAGGCATTACAAGCCGCATCATTTGATAAATTGGTGAACAAAATTAGAATGCGGTGGTTAAGAAACCTTAAAGGATTATCTCATCAGGGGGAGTAAATATGACATAAAGAGTAGTGTACTCTTTTTCCTTCACTAGAGTTTTTTGTCCCATTGGGTTTTTATCTAGTAAGGTTTTAACGAGGCATATTCTTTATGTTATGAACATCCAAGGGGGAGTGTTATGAAATAATATGTGGATGTTCATATTAATCAGTTTCCTGAAGAGAACTGAACTCCCAAAATATGACTCCTAATAAGATTTGATTTCCTTTCCCCACTAGAATTTGAGTTTTCATAAACTCTTGTATTATGACCCTATAAATAGGGCTCTAGACTGAGATGTTGTATACACTCATTCATTGATCAATTTACTCTCAGAGAATTAATAAAGATCTCTTGTTCTTTCTCTCTATTTTCTCTCTATATTTTCTCCTATTCTCTACATTATAATTTCTTTATTAAACTCTCTACATTAGTATTATTATTTTGTTGTGCCGACAACGAATGCGCATCAACAAATTCATAACAATAACTTAGTATTAGTAATATTTAGTTCTAATCAGTCTCTAACTTTTCTCGGTAAATGGAACATTCTACGGTAACCAATTTTCTTAATAAGTATAGTTAAAATGAAATTTACTCTCCATCTAGCTTTTTACTTACTTAAAAAGAGAGAAAATATTGATAAATTAATAAATATAAATCGATTAAACATACACTAGTCTAAACCCGTGCGATACTGATATTACATATTTGTGCATAATATAATGATCATTTTCAACTCAAATTTCTACTGAATTTTGGTGTTTCAAATATCATTCACACTCCCTTTATCTATTATTTGTTTTAAATGATTTTATTGAAGATTTGGAGTACAATGAAGCAATGAAGAAGATTCTACATACTTATAATGAAGAAAAAAGAAGAATGCAAAACAGAGCAGCAAAATAGTGCAGCATGACAGAATAATTCAAGTGGGATTTTGACCTCCTTAGAGATTTCAAATGCAGATGTGATCTTCAAGAAAATTACAGAGGAGATTCTGAAGTTTCCATAATGGTAACATTTATATCAATCTGAATTCGTTTGGTCACCCTACATATGGTGCAAAGTCAGTATTTCTGGATTTGGTTCCAGTTTTGATACATTGTGGTGTAATTACCATATCTAGAGTTCTAGATGTCCAATGGAGGTAATTCAAAGCTCTGTAGAAACTTAAGAGTATCAGCTACAACTTTCATGAAGACAAGAAAATCTAGATCGTCCTATTTAAGGCTCTGAATCACCAATAAGTGAAACGGTACCGTTTTGGCAGAAACAGAATTTTCTGCAATTGTTGCTCTCTTTTTGGGAGGTATATATATACCCTTTTAGGGCATTTGAAGGCGCGGCCGTCTAGGGTTCCAGAGAGGAGAAAAAACAGAGAAAACATCCCAAAACCTCTCCCAAAATCGTCAATCTTTGCAAGAGAACTCAAGAGAGAAGATCAAATCTTTGAAGAAGGAGAACATCAATCTTGAAGATTCCAGCTCAAGAACACAACTTTTCACAACCAAGTTGGAGAACTCCAAGCCTTGAAGAAGAGAAGATTTGAGCCATGAAAATGAGAAATTCTCACTCTTTCTTTGTTGCTTTATGTTCTTTGAATTGTAATATGTTAATGAGCTAAATTCTTGAATACTTGGATGGTTATGAACCCTAGTTATTATCTATGTGAATGATTGGTTTTCTTGGTTGATTGAATTCCGAATTCTTGTGGATTGTTTGTGGGTTTGATTGTTTGAATTGACTCAGCTATTAATTGATTCATAATATGGATTTATTCACTTGGAATTGAGAAAGGAAGGGTGAAATAGACCATATACAAACAATGGGGATGATTTAGGTGACTAGAGATAGAAACCTCAACATCTTCTTGGTAATTAGAGAAATCTAATTTGGAGGATTGATTGCTTGAATTAATTCAGTTGTTGATTGACTCATAATCTGGATTTTTTCACTTGGAATTGAGAAAGGAAAGGTGAAATAAACCAAACACAAACAATGGGGATGATTTAGGTAACTAGAGGTAGGAACCTCAACATCTTCTTGGTTATTAGAGAAATCTAATTGGAAATTCATTAATGTAAATGCATTTTTAGGTTGAATTGGTTAGGAAGAGATTTCAACCAATTAATCTAAGAGTAGGGGACTTTCATCTAGAGATAGAGTGAATTCTAATTTAGGAATTTCATCAAACATAAGAAGGGGAATTCATTAACCAAGGAACTTTTCAATCACATAGGTAATTCTAGGGGATTTTCCATTCAAGTATTACTCTCTCAATTGAAATTTTCTCTTGCAAACTAAAAATTTAGATAAACTGAATTTTTTCTGTTTAAGTTAGATTTTCATTCCTAACAGTTTGTTTCTATCATATCCACAAGCAAATTTGATAGGCTAGACAATAGAGTAAAAAGTGAGTAATGATATTTGATCATCTCCGTGGATACGACATTTAAATTACTTGCCATTGTACTAATCATAACGATAGGTGCACTTGCCTAGTGTTTGTGTGCAATTGTTAGAGATTGTGATAAAATTAAAGTATAAGGGCATGCAAAACAACACAACAAGTTTTTGGCGCCGTTGCCGGGGACTAATTGGTCAATATTAGGAAAGCTCAAACTCTATTGATTTAGTCATTTTTGTTGTTATTTTTTGTAATACTTGTTACTAGTATTAGCATTTATTTTCTTGTTTGTAATTTTTGTTAGTTATTGGTGAATTGAAGTGCTTAGCTTGTATGTTTTTTTTATTTTTCATTTGTTCTGTTTTAGTGATAATTCCTTGGGCTGAAATTTTGTTTATACTTGTGGTGAAGTTGTAAACTAGTGTTAGCATTTATTTTCTTGTTTTTAGTTTTGTTAGTTATTGGTGAATTGAAGCACTTAGTTTGTGTTTCTCTGTTTTTGTTTTGTTTAAGTTGTTATTCTGTTTTTTTTTCTGTTTTAGTGAAGAAAAACAAAAAAATTGCTTGCATTAAACGTTTCTTTTATTTGTGGTGAAGGTGTGAATTTGTTTTGGTTTATGATCTCAAGTGATTTGGAGGAATTGGCTCAACCTAATTCCCAAGCTGAACAGATTTTTTATTGGGATCCAAGGGGTGTCAATCTTGAAGTAGTGCTTGAGGGAGTTGAAGTTGAAGGTGAAAATATTGAACAATTGAACAATATGGCACACAATGGGAATGCAAGACAAAGAACTATGGGAGATTATGCACGACCTTCTTTGTTGGGAACGGAGTCAAGCATTGCTCGGCCAAGAGTTGAAGCAAACAATTTTGAGATCAAGCCAAATATTATCCAAATGGTTCAACAATTGGTGCAATTCGATGGTTTGCCGGACGAAGACCCAAATGCTCACATTGCCAACTTCTTGGAAATATGTGATACTTTCAAAATTAACGGGGCTTCCGAAGATGCCATCCGCCTTCGGCTATTTCCATTTTCATTGAGGGATCGAGCCAAGTCATGGTTGAAGTCACTTCCACCGGGCTCTATTACTACATGGAACGATCTTGCCGAGAAATTTCTCGCTAAATACTTCCCTCCAGCAAGGACAGCCAAGCTAAGGAATGACATCTTCTCTTTTCAACAAATGGAGAGTGAGAGCTTATATGATTCTTGGGAGAGATGGAAGGAGCTATTGAGAAAATGCCCACATCATGGTCTAGATTTGGGGCTGCAAATGCAAACATTCCATAGTGGGTTAAATTTCCCTTTCAAGCAACTCATTGATGCTTCTTCGGGAGGAACTACAAATTTGAAGACACCGGAAGAGTTACAGGACCTTATTGAAAATATTGCAATGAACAATTACCAATGGGGGAATCCTCGACCGAAAGCCAAGGCTAGTGGAGTACACAATGTAGATATGATGATGGCTTTGGAGGCTAAGTTTGATGCCCTAAACAAGAAGATCGAAAGCTTGAGTCGATCACCTCCAATATCCCAAGTGATGATGGCTTGTGACTTTTGCGGAGGTGGTCATCCAAATCATGAATGCCAAATCATGGGAACTTCTAATACATCGTCATCGGAGCATGTGGACTATCTTGGAGGAGGAAGGCAGCCTAACAATCCTTATAGCAATACTTATAATCCAGGGGTGGCGGAATCATCCAAACTTTTCATGGAGTAATCAAGGGCAACAAAGGCCGCTACATCCTCCCGGTTTCCAATCTTCATCAAGCTCTCGACCCCCAACCATCTCTTCCTTCACGAACATCAACCTCCTCCACCTCCTCAACCACCGGTGAAGTCTAGCCTTGAGGAATTAATGACAAAGTTTATTGCGGCAATCGAAAATCGGTTCCAAATTCAAGAAGCATCCCTAAGGAACCAAGAGGCTTCTATTCACAACTTGGAAAATCAAATAGGCCAATTGGCGAAGCTTGTTTCGGAAAGGCAGGGTTGGAATGCTCCCAAGCAATACCGAGCCGAATCCAAGAGAACATGCTAAAGCCATCACTTTGAGGAGTGGGAAGGAATTGGAGGTTCCAAAGCAAAAGGAGCAAGAAAGAGAAAAAGAGAAGATCGAAGAACCATTGCATGTTGATGATGAAGAAAGGATTGAGAAGAAAGAATCACAAAAGAAAAAGGAAATTCCAGAATACAAGCCAAAAAATTCCATATCCCGCCCGACTTCAACAAGAGAAAAAAAGACGAACAATTTGGTAAATTTCTGAACTCTTTAAGCAATTGCATATCAACTTACCGTTTGTTGAAGCTCTTTCGCAGATGCCAAGATATGCTAAATTCTTAAAAGAGATCCTTTCCAAGAAAAAGAAAGCTAGAAGAGTTCTCAATGGTGACATTGAGCGAGGAATGTTCAGCCATTCTTCAGAACAAAGACAAGTTACCGCAAAAGTTAAAGGATCCAGGGAGTTTCACTATCCCTTGCACTATTGGTAGTTTGTCAATTGGTAGAGCATTAGCAGATTTAGGAGCTAGCATTAATTTGTTGCCATATGACATGTTTAAAAAGTTGGGGTTGGGTGAACCTAAACCCACTAGGATGAGCATTCAATTGGCAGATAGATCGGTTAAGTATCCTAGGGGAATTATTGAAGATGTGCTTGTAAAAGTTGATAAATTCATATTTCTGTTGATTTTGTGATACTTGATATGAATGAGGATATTGATGTGCCATTAATTTTAGGGAGACCTTTTCTAGCTACCGCTAAGGCTAATATAGATGTATGTGAAGGAAAATTGACCCTTAGGGTAGGAGAAGAAGAGGTTATTTTTAAAGTTCCCGAGGCTATGAAACATTCTTTTTGATCATGATGATTGTTGTTATAGGATAGATGTTATTGGTAACATTGTCTCCGATTATGTGCAGGAATTATTGATTGATGACCCTTTGGAAATATCTCTATTTCAAGGTGAAGAAATAAAGGAGGGGCGGCATGAAGTTGACGAAATTATAGCACATTTGGAGTCATCCCCATTCACTAACAAAAAGGGATGATGTTTGAGAAGATTGAAAGGGAAAAAGGGAGTAGAATGAAATCTTCCATTGAAGATCCCCGGAGTTGGAGCTGAAGAAGTTACTGGGATCATTTGGAGTATGTTTTTCTTGCAGATAATTCTAAACTTCCGGTGATCATTGCAAACAATTTGCAAAAAGGAGCAGAAACAAGAGCTCATCAAAGTATTAAAGAAGCATAAAAAGGCAATGGCATGGAAAATCTCCGACATCGATGGTATTAGTCCTTCATTTTGTACCCACAAAATATTGATGGAAGAAGACTTCAAGCCAGTGGTGCAACCCCAAAGAAGGTTAAATCCAAACATGAAGGAAGTGGTAAAAGCGAGAGGTAATCAAACTTCTTGATGCCGGTCTTATTTATCCTATCTCGGATAGTCCATGGGTTAGTCCCGTCCCAAGTAGTCCCCAAGAAAGGAGGGATGATCTGTGGTACCCAACGAGAAAAAGCGAGTTGATTCCCATGAGGACCGTGACGGGATGGAGGGTATGCATCGATCACGGAAGCTCAATGATGCCACTCGGAAGGATCATTTTCCACTGCCTTTCATTGATCAAATGCTTGAGAGACTTGCGGGTCATAGGTATTATTGTTTTCTTGATGGTTTTTGGGGTATTTTTCAAATTCCAATAGCCCCGGAAGATCAAGAAAACTACTTTTACTTGTCCTTATGGTACTTTTGCTTACAGTCGTATGTCATTTGGTCTTTGTAATGCTCTCGCTACTTTCCAAAGATGCATGTTAGCTATTTTTGAAGGTCTAGTGGAGGATATTATGGAAGTCTTTATGGATGATTTCTCTGTCTTTGGTGATTCCTTTGAACTTTGTTTGAAAAAATCTTGAAAAGGTTTTACAAAGATGTGAAGAAACCAATTTAGTTTTGAATTGGGAGAAATGTCATTTTATGGTTAAAGAAGGTATTGTTTTTGGGGCATAAGATTTCTAGCAAGGGCATAGAGGTTGATAAAGCCAAGATAGAAACCATAGAGAAATTACCACCACCAACTTCGGTGAAGGCAATTAGAAGTTTTCTTGGTCACATCTGGTTTCTATAGAAGGTTTATAAAGGATTTTTCTAAAATTTCCAAACCTCTCACAAATTTACTTGAAAAAAGATGTGGCCTTTGTGTTTGATGAGAATTGCTTCTTTGCTTTCAATTTGTTGAAACAAAAACTAATTGAGTCTCCTATCTTGGTTGCCCCCGATTGGTCCCTTCCCTTTGAACTAATGTGCGATGCAAGTGATTTTGCAGTAGGGAGCAAGTACTTGGACAAAGGAGAGAAAGGTATTTTCAACCAATATACTATGCAAGCAAGACCTTAACGGAAGCACAAGAGAATTACACTACAACTTAGAAGGAGCTTCTTGCTATAGTTTTTGCTTTCGAAAAATTCCATCCTTATCTCATTTTGTCTAAAGTCATTGTTTATACTGACCATTCGGCACTCAAATATCTTCTTAACAAACATGATGCAAAGCCTAGACTAATTCGGTGGGTACTTTTGTTGCAGGAATTTGATTTGGAGATAAGGGACAAAAAGGGAGCAGAAAATCTTGTTGCCGATCATCTATCACGGTTGGAGAACCCACATTTGGAGAGATTGAATGAGGAAGACATCAATGATACATTCCCTGACGAGAGGTTATACTCGGTTGTAGGTCACAGTGATCACACTCCTTGGTTTGCAGATTATGCTAACTATATTGTAGGTCGGATCTTACCAAAGAACTTGACTCCTCAACAAAAGAAGAAATTCTTTTCGGAGTTAAAGTACTATCTTTGGGAGGATCCATATTTGTTTCGAATTTGTGCAGATCAAATCATAAGGAGATGTGTAACATACCCCGAGAATATGGATATCTTGGAGCATTGCCATAAAGGTCCGGCCGGTGGTCATTATCAAGCTAATGGGACAGCCAGAAAGGTACTAGAGTCGGGATTCTATTGGCTGACTTTGTTTAAGGATGCCCAAAGGTATGTTGAAAAGTGTGATAATTGCCAACGGACAGGTAATATCTCAAAAAGACATAAAATGCCTCTCTCTACATTTCAAGTTTGTGAAGTATTTGACTGTTGGGGTATTGATTTCATGGGTCCTTTTCCAAACTCTTTTGGTAATACATATATTTTGGTCGCAATTGATTATGTCTCTAGATGGGTTGAAGCCCAAGCTTTGCCCACAAATGATGCTAGAGTGGTTGTTAAGTTCTTGAAGAAATTGTTTACTCGCTTTGGCATTCCTAGAGCTATAATAAGTGATAGGGGAACTCACTTTTGTAACCAACAACTTGAGAAAGTATTGCATCGATTAGGTGTTACTCATAAGATGGCGACCCCGTATCACCCTCAAACTAGTGGTCAAGTAGAAGTTGTTAATAGAGAAATCAAAAGAATTTTGGAAAAGATTGTTGAGCATACTAGAAAGGATTGGAGTGTTAAGCTTGATGATGCTTTGTGGGCATATAGGACAGCATACAAGACTCCCATCGGGTCTACTCCATATAGATTGGTTTATGGGAAATCTTGTCATTTGCCGGTGGAGGTTGAGCATAAAGCATATTGGGCTATCAAGTTGGTTAACTTTGATCTTAACATTGCAGGAAAGCAAAGAATGCTCCAAATCAACGAACTTGATGAATGGAGGAGAGAAGCCTATGATAATTCACGAATCTACAAGGAGAAGGTGAAGCAATGGCACGATAAACATGTGTTGCCAAACCGAGAATTTAAAGAAGGAGATCAAGTGTTATTGTTCAATTCTCGGTTAAGACTCTTTCCCGGAAAGCTTAAATCTCGATGGTCAGGACCGTTTGTAGTAAACAAGGTCTACCCTTATGGTGTAGTGGAGGTTGCACATGCAGATAAAGGAACATTTAAAGTTAACGGTCATCGCCTCAAACTCTATCATGGAGGGAATCCTAAGGGTCTTGAAAAAGTTTCTTTAATCCTCCATGATCTGGAAGATAAGTGATTTTCAATGCTTTCTATTCATCTATACATAATTTTGAGTTTTCAGTTTTTAGTTTCAAGTTTGGTTTTGAGTTTCAAGTTTTAATTGTTTTGAGTTGTGGAAATTTTCTGTTGTGTGTTGTTTGATGTAATTTTTATTTTCATGAGTTATTATTTTGTTAAAATTGGTTGTTGAATTCGTGGTTGCATGTTTTTAGTCTTGGTTAAAAAAAAAAAAAAAAAAAACAGCACCGTTTGTAGTACTATTCACAGGTGAAAAAAAAAAGAGGAGAGAGGAGCTGGCCCCGAACCTAGTGATGGAGCAAGTGGTGTATGAATGCTATATCAGGGGAGTTCTCTTTTCTCTTTTTGTTATTCTCTTTCATTATTTTCTTCCTACGTTTTTATGCTTAAATTTTAATTTTGTCTTGGTTTCCAAACTTTCTCTCATTTATTCTTATTGTGTAGTATATAGAAGGTGCAGCTTGCTGCTCATATGGGTTCGCCCTGACCCTTCATGTACTGAAACAACCATTTTGTTAACCGTTTTTGTGTTTGGTTATCCGGAGTGCAATCTTTAAATTTCTATTTCTAGTCTTTTGTGTATCTTTCTCCCAACATTGGGGACAATGTTGCCTTAAGTGTGGGGGAGTTGGCTTTAGTATAGTTTATTTTCATGAATTTTTGATGAATTTTCTTGTTTTTATTTTTGTTTTAATCTTCAAAATATTTTCAAGACTTGCATGTTAATCTTTTCTAAAAGAGTAGTTATACAAGCATTCTAAAGGTCATAACTATTACTTAAAACTTAGATTATGTAACCACCCCTTGTATTCTTTGCTTGTATGGAATTTATCTTTTAAGCACATTTTCTCTTTGCTTTTGTTGTGATGATTATGGAGTTGAATCTTGTGTTATTGGCCTTCGAATTCAATATAACTTTTTTTTTCCCTAGAACTCGCATTCACTTGCTCGAGGCGAAATGAGTAAGTAACCTTAGTTTGATCTTGAAATGATGGTAATAGGCCTTCTTTGTCCCGATTGAACTTTTCTAGCCATCCCTTTTTATTTTATTCGTAGTACCCTTCTTGAAGCCTTTGTGCATAAATTTTCTAATCTATATTCTTAATTTTTCCTTCTTTCAAGTTTTAAACTCCACTCTTTATATTTAACCCTTCTTTGCGAGAGCTAAATGCATTTTTTTTTACCCTTAAGTCGGCAAAGAGTATTGTGGAAATTAAAAAAAAAAGTGGAGGGGAAGATGATAGAAAAAATGGCTTTATGGGTTGAGTTATTCAAAGAGAAAAGGGAGATGAATTTATTTATTTGATAGGGAATTGAAATATACCTCAAAAAAAAAAAGAAGAAAAAAAAAGAAAAAAAGTTATATATATTTACTACTTTGAAGGCTTAGTACATTTATTGATGCCTTCAAGAATTATATGTTTTCAATATTATTGTGAATTTTGCTATCATTGAGGTATAAACTTGTGGTTGACAAAGATAGATGGTGAAAGAAAAAGTTGTGGTTTGAATTATGATTTGGTGCAAGTTTGTTGAATGTAGGGAGAGGAGAGCTTGTTGAGGATGGGAGTTTGTGGTTAGATGTATGGGAATGGTGATATTGCTTGGGGCTAAAAAGGGTTATTATTTTTGTTTTATGTCCCATTCCTTTCTCTTTAGCTCTCATTTCTTTGACTTTGAACTCCTTACCTTCCGTTTGGCACCTTAAACTTTCCCTAAGCCTAAAGTTACAAGCATGAAAGTCCTACCTAATCGAGGTTAAACTTTGGTTACCGTATTAGTGGAGAGATTTTGTGAATGCCGGGCTTATGGGGTATTATACTTTCTTGATGAGAATTCCTTCGCCAATAATATGAAATTCACTTCTATAATTGCTTAGCATTTGCATTGGTTGGACACACACATACACATGGATTCCTACCTGCTTTAGAAAATAAGGGGGTGATTGTTTAATCTTTGTGATGGTATTTGGGATGACTTTTAGATTGATTGTGTAGATTGCTCAAGATTTCTCAACAAGTAATGCTTTCTCTGTATTGCACTCCTTTGAAATGCTTCAGAACACTCTTTATTTCTTGTGGATTATTGTTCAAATTTCTTAGTTGTTTTGTAGTATTGCTTGGGGACAAGCAATGTCTAAGTGTGGGGAGTTTGATATTACATATTTGTGCATAATATAATGATCATTTTCAACTCAAATTTCTACTGAATTTTGGTGTTTCAAATATCATTCACACTCCCTTTATCTCTTATTTGTTTTAAATGATTTTATTGAAGATTTGGAGTACAATGAAGCAATGAAGAAGATTCTACATACTTATAATGAAGAAAAAAGAAGAATGCAAAACAGAGCAGCAAAATAGTGCAGCATGACAGAATAATTCAAGTGGGATTTTGACCTCCTTAGAGATTTCAAATGCAGATGTGATCTTCAAGAAAATTACAGAGGAGATTCTGAAGTTTCCATAATGGTAACATTTATATCAATCTGAATTCGTTTGGTCACCCTACATATGGTGCAAAGTCAGTATTTCTGGATTTGGTTCCAGTTTTGATACATTGTGGTGTAATTACCATATCTAGAGTTCTAGATGTCCAATGGAGGTAATTCAAAGCTCTGTAGAAACTTAAGAGTATCAGCTACAACTTTCATGAAGACAAGAAAATCTAGATCGTCCTATTTAAGGCTCTGAATCACCAATAAGTGAAACAGTACCGTTTTTGGCAGAAACAGAATTTTCTGCAATTGTTGCTCTCTTTTTTGGGAGGTATATATATACCCTTTTAGGGCATTTGAAGGCGCGGCCGTCTAGGGTTCCAGAGAGGAGAAAAACAGAGAGAAAACATCCCAAAACCTCTCCCAAAATCGTCAATCTTTGCAAGAGAACTCAAGAGAGAAGATCAAATCTTTGAAGAAGGAGAACATCAATCTTGAAGATTCCAGCTCAAGAACACAACTTTTCACAACCAAGTTGGAGAACTCCAAGCCTTGAAGAAGAGAAGATTTGAGCCATGAAAATGAGAAATTCTCACTCTTTCTTTGTTGCTTTATGTTCTTTGAATTGTAATATGTTAATGAGCTAAATTCTTGAATACTTGGATGGTTATGAACCCTAGTTATTATCTATGTGAATGATTGGTTTTCTTGGTTGATTGAATTCCGAATTCTTGTGGATTGTTTGTGGGTTTGATTGTTTGAATTGACTCAGCTATTAATTGATTCATAATATGGATTTATTCACTTGGAATTGAGAAAGGAAGGGTGAAATAGACCATATACAAACAATGGGGATGATTTAGGTGACTAGAGATAGAAACCTCAACATCTTCTTGGTAATTAGAGAAATCTAATTTGGAGGATTGATTGCTTGAATTAATTCAGTTGTTGATTGACTCATAATCTGGATTTTTCACTTGGAATTGAGAAAGGAAAGGTGAAATAAACCAAACACAAACAATGGGGATGATTTAGGTAACTAGAGGTAGGAACCTCAACATCTTCTTGGTTATTAGAGAAATCTAATTGGAAATTCATTAATGTAAATGCATTTTTAGGTTGAATTGGTTAGGAAGAGATTTCAACCAATTAATCTAAGAGTAGGGAACTTTCATCTAGAGATAGAGTGAATTCTAATTTAGGAATTTCATCAAACATAAGAAGGGGAATTCATTAACCAAGGAACTTTTCAATCACATAGGTAATTCTAGGGGGATTTTCCATTCAAGTATTACTCTCTCAATTGAAATTTTCTCTTGCAAACTAAAATTTAGATAAACTGAATTTTTCTGTTTAAGTTAGATTTTCATTCCTAACAGTTTGTTTCTATCATATCCACAAGCAAATTTGATAGGCTAGACAATAGAGTAAAAAGTGAGTAATGATATTTGATCATCTCCGTGGATACGACATTTAAATTACTTGCCATTGTACTAATCATAACGATAGGTGCACTTGCCTAGTGTTTGTGTGCAATTGTTAGAGATTGTGATAAAATTAAAGTATAAGGGCATGCAAAACAACACAACAGATACACAAATATATTTTAAAATTAAAAAATATTAAAATTTAATTTTCAAAAGAATTATCCAAAGAAGATACTTTTTATCTTCCAAAATGTATGTGTTTAAGAGAAAAATTAAATAATACAAAATATTAAAATTTTATTTGTTCAAAAATAGCAAATACCTTCTTTTTCATCTTAGACTCTTGACATATGATTTTTACATCTTTTGTCCCTCTTAATAGCAGAAGAAATTAAAAGAATACCAGAAATAGATAGTATGAACTATGCTATTGTAGTACCACCAAATAAAAGAAAACAGAACATTAGAAAAAATACATAATATATAAAATAATAGAGTAAAAAATTTAGTGTAAAATTTTAGACTTTGAAACTTGTGATCAATGTACCCAAGAAAAACTAAATTCATATTTATTGACAAACTTATTAAATAATTAAAGTTTAACTTTTATAAAGTAATTAAATATATGAAATTCAATTGGTTTTATACTTTAGTTAGAATTGGATTCCATCTTAGTTAGTAGTGAGGAATACAATTCTTAATCCGTACTTCTTTCAATTAAAAGTATAAGTTCTTCTGAGATTTTTCATAAAACAATAAATTTGTCAAGTTAAAAATATATTTCAACTCTCCCTAGTTAATTAGCTAGAAAGAT
The DNA here is from genome assembly GCA_030512225.1 of Rauvolfia tetraphylla. Lineage (NCBI taxonomy): Eukaryota > Viridiplantae > Streptophyta > Magnoliopsida > Gentianales > Apocynaceae > Rauvolfia > Rauvolfia tetraphylla. The sequence continues at coordinate 4,853,404 of JAJQKT010000053.1, forward strand.
GGATTGCTTTGGCACTCTACTCAAGGGAAAAAGAGAAAAAAAGGAGAGAAAGAAACTCTTCTCTACCCATGATACACTAAAAGACCAGACGTGTATTTATATTGGGTTCTGTTACAGGATTTAACGTAAAATTTTACTATAAATTTTATTTATTCTTTCACAAATTTTTTTTTTACAAAATTTGAAATAAAAAATCTCAAACTAAAATACTATCCAATTTCACTTAAGAATTTTCTTATAAGCTTTTAACTGTATATGATGTAGTGTTTTTGGCTGATTTGTGTAATTTCGTGTTGAGATGAAATACTTCAGGAAATATATTAATCCAACTGAGATTAGTATTATAGGAAGTTAGTTTTCTTCAGGAAATATATATATACATGTACGCATATTATTCATTAGTTTCATAACACATCCAAAGTTTTGGAGAAAGATTTTTACTTAGAAAACCAAAAAAAGAAAAAAAAAGTTTTTAGAGAAATGCATGAAAGAAGAAGGTGGTGCAATATATAATTTTTAATTTTATTATATGCAATTTTAAAAATTTAATTTAAAATTTTCACTTTCTAAACTTATTCACTGCTCTCAAAAGTTCTTGAATACTTAAGTTTAAATTTAGAAAAAAACTATTTCGAATTTGTACGAAAGGAATTAAGTTATTCGAATTATATCTAATTTTTCATATTTCTCCATTAAAAATTCATAAAAGAATTACCTTAAAACAGCCAAAGTAAAAGAATTGAAATATCTTGTGCTTATTTAGCTGTAATCTTCGGGCGCAATGGGCGGAAGTATTCTTTAGCTTCCGCCCTTCTCGGCAGAAGTCAACTTGAAAGCAAAAAACAAAAAGAAAAGAAGCCGTAGGGCAGAACTTGCATGCAACAAAGTACCGCCAACCTTAGCAACACTGGCATGCAATTTCCGCCAAGTTGGTTCAATTTCCGCGGAAGTTTTATTATTTTTTTAAAATTTAAATCTTTAAAGTTTTTAAAATTTTTTATGTTATAATTGATGTCATTTAATGTAAATTCATCATAAAATTATTAGATGTATTTTAAGTGAATTATATAATTATTTATTTTCTGGGATGACGACACCCTTCTCTTTTTGTTCCGTAGCGTTAATACTGTTAATGCGGGCCACAACCCGCGGGTTGGCTCGTATTGAAGGGTTAAGGCCTAGTATGTACGAGTCCGTTTAAAGACGGATTTTTTTGGCCCGTTTTGTTTAGCTCACGGGCTAGACTGTTTTTTTAAATTTTTTTTAAAAAATTTTCTAAAATGACATCTTTTTTTATGTTTTTAAAAATATTAAAAATATATTTTTTCAAAATGATGTCGTTTTGCAAAGTCACGGGCTGATTATCGTAGATCGCGAATTAGAAATTTTTAACCCGCGGGCCAAATGAGTCAGCCCGTTTTAAGTTCAGCTCACGACGGACCAAGGCGGGCCGTAGCGTAGCGTCTTGACTAAACATATCCAGCTGTACCTGTCGAAAATTGGGGTTTTGAAAATGATCCCATGCTAAATTTAGGATCATGTCTTTTTTTAAAAATTTTTTTGGGATCAACTAGGATTATGTCTTTAATATTGTTGTACGCGACAATTAGGTGAAATAATGTGATAAACTTTTTTATTAAAGTATTTTTATGGAGAAACTTTTTTAAGAAAATATAATTCGTAGATGTTTGTAATGAAGATATCTGTACATTCATAACATCTTTTCTTCATTTTGTAGGAAAATGACATTTATAATAAAGTTAATTAAATCTCGAATACTCTATTCGTTTTATTTTATTTGATTTTTTTATTATATTAAAATATTTTAAAATAATTAATATTTTTATATAATAAAATAATTTAATATATTTTATATTATTAATCTATTACTGATTTAATTATATATTATTTTTATATATTTAATATAAAATACTTATTAATTTATATATTTTTTATTTTTTATTATTCTATATTATTTTTATAATATAATTTAAATTTTTATATAAAATTTTATGCCAAATCAAATATTCAAATGAAATGTGATTGAAAAAATAATTTTTGTCTTTATTCTAAACAATTTTACATAATTATAAATGAATAGAGAAAGAAAATAGCATGTGCTTGGTCAATGTATATTAAATTCTCGCAAACCAATCCAATCAAGAACATATGCAGCTCACGTCATGCATGAGAAGAAAAAATAAGCTAAAATTTTCAACGTTTGGTTAGACACAGATATTATTTTTTTAATTTGTATAAATTAAATTTTATTTAATAAATTTTAATTTAATAATTAAAATTTTATATTTTAAAAATAATTATTTATTATAAAATAAATAATTATTCTATAAAAATAAATATTTTATTATAAAAAATACTATTCAATATATAAATTTTTAACTTTTAAATTAAAATTTAATAACTAAAAATTTATTTCACATAAATTAAAAAATACTTTAGCTAAACCGACGTTTTCCTTCATATGTCATCTCAAACGTCATTTTTGATGGGACGATAATCTAACCAGAGTCCCACAATAAATACACCTTTTATCTCCATCCAATTCTCGCAAGCAATGCAAATTAGCCGTCAACAGACAATCACAATTTTCCAAGGTTTTCTTGTATTCTTGATCATATTCTTACCCAATAAATCTATCAACTGATTTCCAGTTCAAAAATAATAAAACTCGTGCTATTTTTCACTTCAAGAAGTTTCTGAGCTGCAAGAAATGGATCATCAGCATTGCCATGTTCTACTGCTGACATTTCCAGCTCAAGGCCATATCAATCCCTCCCTCCAATTCGCCAAGAGGATGATCGGATTGGGCATAGAGGTGACCTTTGCCACTACTCTTTTCGCCCACCGCCAGATGACCAAAGCTTCGAGTCCTCCGAAGGGCTTGAATTTTGCAGTTTTCTCAGATGGTTATGACGATGGATTCAACTCAAAGAACATCGATACACAGCATTACATGAGCGAGCTGAGAAGACGAGGATCGGACACCCTCAGAGATGTTATTCGCTCTAGTTCCGGTCAAGGCTGCCCCATTACGTGTCTCGTGTATACTCTCTAGCTCGCTTGGGCTGCAGAGGTGGCGCGTGAACGTCACATCCCATCGGCTCTTCCCTGGATTCAGCCAGCTACTGTGCTGAACGTATATTACTATTATTTCCACGGCTACGGGGATGATATCAACAATAACAGTACTGATACGAATTGGACGATTCAATTTCCGGGGCTTCCATTGCTGGAAAGACGTGAACTTCCTTCCTTTGTGCTTCCTTCGAGCTTGGAAGCCTACAGCTTTGCTCTCCCATCTTTCAAGCAGCATCTGGATACACTAGATGAAGAGAAAAAACCAAAAGTTCTCGTGAACACATTCGAAGCCCTAGAGCCGGAGGCCCTTAAATCCATTGAGAAGTATAATATGGTTGCAGTTGGACCGTTGGTTCCTCTGGCTTTTTTGGAAGGCAAAGATCCATCGGAGACATCCTTTGGTGACCTTTTCCAAAAATCAAAAGATTACAAGGAGTGGATAAATTCAAAGCCTGCCGCATCTGTTATTTATGTATCATTCGGAAGCTTATTAAACCTACCAAAACAGCAAATGGAGGAAATTGCAAGAGCGCTGTTAGAGAGTGGCAGGCCATTTTTGTGGGTGATTAGACCAAAGCTAAACGGCGAAGAGGAAAAAGAGGAGCATAAATTGAGTTGCATAGAGGAATTGCAGCAAAAAGGGATGATAGTGCCGTGGTGTTCCCAACTAGAAGTCCTAACAAATCCGTCATTGGGATGTTTTGTGACGCATTGTGGATGGAATTCGACATTAGAAAGCATTGTTTCTGGCGTTCCGGTGATCGCATTTCCTCAGTGGACCGATCAAGGGACCAATGCAAAGCTGCTAGAAGATGTGTGGAAGACGGGAGTGAGGGTTAGAGCCAGAGAAGATGGCATTGTCGAGCGCGATGAAATCAAGAGGTGTATAGAATTGGTCATGGAGGAGGAAGAAAAAGGGACCGAGTTGAGAAAGAATGCACAAAAATGGAAAGCTTTAGCTCGGGAATCAATGCAAGAAAGTGGATCCTCGGACAAGAACTTGAAAACATTTCTTGAATAGGTTGGTAAAGGCTTCTAGATTTAGGTGGATCCTCATGTTCTTCCCTGATACATTGGGAGACCCGTATTTTTCTTGTAATCTTTTTATTTATGGGTATTTTGACAAATCATAGGTGATGAATTAGTTATAAAAATAATTTATTTCTGTCATAAATTCATCGTAATTTTAATTTTTCTGTCGCAATGTTACGCAAACTCTTGTTTATTTAATTACAAAACGCCATCTCAGTTTTGTCGCTATTTTGCGAGGGATTAATTTTCGGTCGCAAATTTGGGATGAGTGTTCAATCCGTCGCAAATTTACAATTTGTATTTTTGCTACGAACCATTATGTTACAAATCTGTAGCAAACCGCTACGAAATTGTTCGTCGCAAATTTTTATTTTTCTTATTGTGTGAGTTGTATTAAAATTCGTAAAAGTAAATTATTTGTATAAGTTTAAAATGAAAAAAAGTGAGAAAAAAGTAAAGAAAGTTTGCCTTTATCTTTGTAGTGGTATTTTTTGTAAGAGTTGTAGTTATCAAGGTTCCATTTGAATTATGTTTCTCCCAACTAAACTTTTTATTCTAATTTTTTTGATTTCTTATCTTTTTAATTAGTGTAAATGACTGCAAATGACATTCAACTATTTTAAATCCTTTAAAAATAGCTACCAACTTTTATTTCACTTTGTTATACCCGTAACATATTTTCGTTGATTTTATTATACCCCTCCGTCATCTTGAATGGTGGTTTCCGACTGAAGAGTCTACATGTAGTGCACATGACTCTTTTCTTAAGGTTAAAAGAATAACTTCACTTATTTCCCTATAAATTTCATTTTAAAAAAATTATTTCATTATTTTTCTTTCTTCTTCCCGTTTCCTCATCTTCCTTAGATTGCCCTCTCCTCTCCTTCTCTCAGCAGCAAGTAGTGGTTCCTCCTCACTTCACTTGCTATGAATGTCAGAACCCAATAGGTCTCTTGTAAAGCAGCATCACATTTTGATGAAAGGGTCAATACAAAGGAGCTCAAGACAAATGCCAAAACAATTGCACAGAATAAGCTGTGCAGCTTAGTTCTCGTTGCAAGTGTTCATGTTGTCGAAGCTGCTCTTCTCTAAGATTTCCTTGAACGGATGGAAGAAAATAATACCCACTTCTTAGAGCTCCCATTAGAAAGCGAATTGAGTTGCAAAAGAATAAGGCCAGGGAATAGAAAGAGAATTTTAAAGCATCAAGAATTCTTATGGTTACACCACAGAGAACGAAACAAAGGAAACAAAGACGAGGGGAAATGATTTTGAGAGATATCGTGTTAGAAACGAAAAAGCAACCCTACTCCCCTACCGAAAAAGCTTACCTTGGTCTCTCACTACTGCTACAACTTCCATCTTCTTGTTACTTTTCCCTCATCCCCTTTCCTCACCTTCTGCCTCTCACTGCCCTCTTCACTCTGCAATGGCTGCTTTCCACTTTCACCACAAACACGATCCCATCTTGGCCCAGTGAAAGAAATGGAATTATTTTCTCTCAATTTTTTCTAGAAATCTCCAATGATGCAGCAGAAGAAAGGGAAAGAGGAGACAAGATAGAAGGATGGGCAAAGTTAAAGCAAGGTTAGAGAAGGTAGAATCATTGGTGGAGCAGGGGTGAGGAAGAGGGAGGCATTACTGCACGGCGCTGAAGACGGAGAAGCAATTGTGATGGTCGTGGGAGGGGGATGAAGGAAAGAGGGTAAAAACGAAGTTGACTCTTTAAACCTTAAGAAAACACTATACGTGGACTCTGCAGTCAGAAACCACCGTTCAAGGTGGCGAAGGGGTATAATAAAATGAACAAAAATATGTTACAAATATAAAAAGTAAAATAAAAGTTGGTGACTATTTCTAAAAAATCTAAAATAGTTGAATGTCATTTACATCCATTTACCCTTTTAATTACTTTAAAAGTTTGGATGACAACAGATTCTTCGCTACCATTACAAATTTTTGGACAATAACCCTTATTTGATTTAGCTTTCATTAAGAAAAAATTATAAAAATCTTTCGAGGAAAACCATAAATATTTTCAAGAAAAATATTGGAAATTTCTTTTGTACTTCCTCAAATGCACTATTGAAATGATGAAATAATTGTGAAATGAGAAACTGAAATGGTACTCATCAAAAAAAAAAAAAGAAGAAAGTGAAATAGTGAATCGATGGCCTTGACTAGAGGGCCAAATTTGGTTGTTGCAGTTGAAGAATGTCTCAAGGGTATTCTTGGAAACTTCTTCAGCTGATCCTCGTCGGGGTGACTCTTGGTCAGGCACTCACGTGGAGCCATTTCGTCAGATTTTGGAAAGGGGCAGCGCGTGTATTTCGAAGACTAACAGAATAAGGCAAAATTAATTTTATTTTTTCTAATTTTTTATATTTTAAACCTTATTTCTCTGCTAAGCATCCCCTCTTATCTAATTATCTCCTTTCGGCCACTACTGTATCCATTGTCCCCTTCGTTTTTTCTTTCTTTTTGGTCTGAAAATGGGATCATGTTTCATCCATCAAAGATATACAATTTACAAAAGTCATTGCAGAACAGAATCGCCAAAAGGAGGAAATGTTTTAGTCAGAACAATTTATAGAGAGCCTAACTTGCTCTGTCCGCAAAACTATTATGTACAGCAAAATCCAGTGCTTTGGCTCTGCATAAAATTCCCATAACCAGCATTTGTGTAGGGGGGTGGTTTCACTCAGGGAGTGTGATTTCAGATTTCTCCAGTACCAGATGCTACCTGCTGCTTCCCTGGACAAAATTCCCCAGCTCGTTTCTTGTCCATTTCTCCCAAACTCCTGTTCTAAGTTCAAGTCAGTCTACTGGGAAAGGATCAAATTCCGCATGAAATTGGTTCAATTTCCTCTGATGTACTAACTCTTTCCAAATCCCTCTGCTCCATTTACAATCCCTGATTGCGTGAAGAGTAGTTTCCACCTCCTTGTTGCACAGAGGACACAGCAGGCTATAGCTTCCGTTTCTTGAGTACAGTACATTTTCTGTGGCTAATCTGTCTTGCTTGATGAGCCAGAGAGTCATGTTCAGTCTCAAGGGACCCTTTAGTTTCCTAATTCTTTTCCATTGGTTAGAGGAATTGGCAGGGACCTGTCTTTAGTTTCCTAATTCTTCTCTTTTCCGCCACCACCATATCCACCGTCCCCATTCTTTGCATATCCGAGACTAACTGGGAGTTTATTAATCCTACCTTAACAAACAAGGATACTAGAAGACTAAACCAGATAGATAAACACGGATATAAGGAAGGAGCGTAATCCTCTCGTCTTCACTTTGTCTAAGTTATTTAAAATTATTTAAGGGTAAAACTCAGAAAAGTTGCAAACTTTGGCCATAAAAATTGCTTAGTTGCTTGTTAAGATATGCCAATAATGTATTAGTAATTTAGTTGTTTGTTGTTAGTACATTATATGATGATGGTAGCTGTATCTTATTTATTCTCCATTAGTGAGACACTGAGACTGTAATAAAAGTTTCAGAACTCTTCTTAAGATATTAGTTTCTAGATTTTCTAGTTATGTTATGAGGATTCTTCTTCCTTTTTCTCTGTCGTTGTAATAAATTATTACATGTTTGCTTTAAAATTTAAGGTATTTTAATTATTTTTTAAAAATATTTAATATTTTATAAATTTTAAAAATTATTTTTATTATAAATATATTTTTAAATTTTTATAGTAAGAATTAAATTTATTAAAGATATAATAAAAAATATTTTATTTTTTAAATTTTTTATAAAAAATTTAAAAAATCTTATACTGACCTTATATTTTGAAAACAGAGGAAGTAATTTTTTTGGTTGAAATGAAGTTAATTTTTGGGGGACTGAACTATATTTCTTCATCTGATATTAATCTATTAGACGTTTTTTTGCGAGTGTTTGGGTTCTGCTTACTTAATGCTAATAAGGTCCGTTAAGAACTCAAATTTTAATTTTAGAAAATAGGGTCCAACTTTTTTCTCTTTAAAAGAAATATCAATATTACGTCAATGTCATAGGGTGATGGCCGGGAAGATGAGGAATACCAAAAAAATGGCGATATTGCAACGTACATGGCAAGGGCAAAATCTATAGGAGCACAAGAAGTCACTAGACTGATTCAAACTTTTGCAGATGAGGGCCGACCTGTTACCTTGGTAATATACGGTCTGCTCCTGCATTGGGTTGCCCAAGTGGCGCGTGAGCTAAACGTGCCCTCGTTTTTTTTTGTTGTTCAAAGTGCCACTGCCTTTGCCATTTATCACAAGTATTTTGGTAGTTGTGGTGGATCATTCGACCATCAGATGATGAAGATGAAGCAGTCAAAGCTGCAATTCAGGAAGGCTCAAGAGGAGAGGGGATCATATTGCCATGGTGTTCACAAGTGGAGGTACTTTCTCATAAGTCCATAGGATGCTTTGTCTCTCATTGTGGGTGGAATTCAACATTAGAGAGTCTTGTTGCTGGTGTGCCAATTGTGGGATGTCCACAGTTTTCGGATCAGACAACAAATATAAAGATGGTTGAGGAAGTGTGGAGAATTGGGGTTAGAGCAAGACATAACGAAGAAGGATTGGTGCAAAGAGAAGAGATCAAGAGGTGCTTGGACATATTGACGGGAGGTGGAGAAAGAGGGGAAGCAATAAGACAGAATGCTCTTAAGTGGAGATGTATGGCTTTGAAGGCTGTCAAAGAAGGTGGATCTTCACACAAAAATTTGAAAATGCTTTTGGAGAGTTTTGGATGAGAACACATTAATCAGTAACATCCAAACTATATGTTTGAATTTATTGTTTGCTTAGTGATGTTCCACTGTTTATGGACTTGAAAGAAACAAGTTTAATCTATTTCCAACTTCTATTCTGCATCTTTTCACCTCCAGCTATGTACTATGGCAGTCTTTTTCCTCCAAAAACAGTGCATCAAGAGGTTTCATGCTTGGCTACTTGGCTTGTGTCTCAGAGCAAAATTGCCAGGAATTTTTTGGATAAAAGATGCTGATTTCATATTGCAAACTTTCTTGGGCCAAGTGTACAAGAGATGTTGGGCCTTGGGTGCCCAATTCCAAGACTCACGCAAAGGGCAGGTGTTAATGGTTCTCAATCCCAAATTCAACTACGACGGACCCAGTTTGAAACAACATTTAGGAATAATATAACTAAAATCACCACAGCAGGGTGAATTCCCATTTTGTTAAATCCACATCAGCAATTAATTTCAAAATAACAAAAAAATTTGGAATTCCTTATTTTGCCCTTAGTTTAACAAACTTTTGATAAACAACTCATTGATTTTAAAAATATATATATTTGAATATGAAAGAGATCGGATCATGGATTACAGTTGCAGGAAATTGCAGGAACAGCTTCATTCAATTTCCAACTAATTACCCTAAACACTAATTTTTAATCTTAAATTTAAATTTAATACACTAATTAAAACTTTTTAAATAAAAATATTTTAAATAAATATTTATTAAATTTTTTTAATAAAATTTATCAAAATTTTAATTATTGTATAAAAAATAAGATAAATATATAATGATATTAACCCAAACATTTATATGTTTATGAAACTCCCAGCTTCTTCCCGGTTGTCTTTCTTATCTTCTTCCCTCTTTCGTCTTCTGCTTTCTTCCAAATCCCGGGGACACGACTCTTCCCATCCCCCTAATCCATCTCCTCTCCCACAATAGTATCGTGTGGCTTCAATCTCCCAGCTTCTCTCCTCAATTACTGCTGAGCGTCCCCTCAAACAGAAAATCAGGCAACGGCAAAGCCTATCGTCTTATCCACATAAAACAAACTAATCCAGTTTGGTCCCCTTTTTTTTCACTCCTTCATATCATACATTGAAGAACACAGAAATTTGTACGTCAGTTTTTTTCTCTTCTTCAGAAAGAGAATAGAAGTTGTAATCATCTTTCTCCATAGGAAGACATTAGATGCATCTACTTAAGCCATATTTCTCCAGAATTTACATGACAAAAGTGTTGAACCTACTAATCATAGAATATAATATGCCAGGTTCACACTTAAACTAAAGCAGAGTTGGGAAAAAGAGGATTTGAACCTCATATGCAGCATCATCTGAATCTTCCACCAATTCCTTCATCAGTCCGGAAACCCCATATTCCTCCTCCAATTTCTCCCCTTTTGAAAAGTTCTTCACATCTCTCCTCCAATTTCTACGTTCTATCTTCGAGGTCTTGTACCCTTGCTTTCAGATCCTCCATTCGCTTCCAATCATGGAAAAATGAATAACCCATCGTTGCGTCTGTCACTCCAAACAAAAGCCAATTCTCGTAATTCTTTCGCAAAGTATTTTGGGCCTGTGGCAGAACGAACCGACTCCAGTAACACCTAGCGCCGGCTGGAAGAGCTATAGCCGTTCCTCTTCCTGCAACCGAATACCCCAACCCAGCTGAGAAGAAAGACCTAACCGCGAAATGACGGCCGATATTGCGACCTAATCGAGTTGCCATTGTCCTCATTACGTAATTGTCTCTTCGGTGTTAAGAAGAAACCAACCGAAAGATAAACCCTAGAAAAACCTCCTCTGAAATTCCCAACTAGATAGAGGGATTTCTTGCAGAGCCGGAACCAGGAAAATTTCCGTCGGAGTGACGAACAAAGGCCTGCCGGCTTTTGCTTTTCTTTTTCTAAAATAATATATGTATTTCGATTATTGTCATTTGAAAATTAATTCAAAATTTCTACTGTCATTCACATTTCTCACAAATAACTCATTGGAAAACCGAAATAAGAATTTTTTACAAATGATATTCTCATTTCCATTTTAGTCTCTTTCACCCTTCTTCTTTTATCTTACTAACAAAAAGACTTTGATACTTTATTCATATAATCAACTGATCTCACACATTATCAATTGACTCAATTATCTTTCTTTTCTTTTCTCACGATATTAGCGTTTTTATAATAAGAAAATCGATGCTAATACAACTAACCATCATAATAACAGCTAATTATTTACATAAAAACTTTCTACTCACATAATTTTCTATGCATTTGAAGGTTTGTAAGAAAAGGTCATAAATTTTTCAAATCTTATCTCTTCAATTTAAATTTTTTGCAACCTTGTCTTTTACTTTAAAAAATTAAATAAATAATAATAAATATGCAATGAGAAGTTTATTAATACTCATAGTAATTCTTTTTTTCTTGTTATAAAGTGGGCAACTTAATCTATTAATAATTTTTGCATTTAGCTAATTTTATAACTAAGAGCACTAAAGTCATTTTATTTATAAAAAAAATAAAAGAGAGTAAATCTATAGAAAATATCGCTTCCCAAAATTTTAAACAAAATCTGCTTGTGATCAATTAATTATTGTAATAAATTTAGGACCTAGTTTTATTCTTCTTTCTTTTCATCTTTTGGGGAGAGCACAAGATTCTTCTATTACAATTTCGTAATTTGCATTACATTGGCCTTTTTATTACTGAAAATTTTTTATTTTTGGAAGGTTCAAGATTAATTGCTTTGAGAGAAAAAATAAAATTTAGATTTAATTTTTCAAAAAAGCTAAGGTTTTCTCTATTAAAAAAAAGGATCCAAATAGAGATATTGTTTCAGCAGAGAACTTTTTAAGCTAAAATTTGATTTATTATTGTTTCAAAAAATGAATATATAGTAAATAAGTTAGGTGCATTTGGATTCAATTGCAGAACTGATCCAGTATTCAATTGTCTTTTTCCTTTTAGAAGTGAAAGCTTTCATTTAATTGTCAGTATCTAATTTTTTACTGTCACAGTAGGTTGTGTTATTCAATAATATATAAAAAAACATTACATCATTTTCTTTTCTAAAAAAAAAAGAAATTATTTATTTTTTATATTATGTAATAAGTATTAAAATATTGAGTAATATATTATTATTTTAATAATTTATCCCAAGAAAAAACTATAGATGCACGATACTACCGCTCTTATAACTGGCTAATAGCTATCGCAACAATAACACTCCCACGCCGGTCCCTAGCTACACCTGTCACCCTTCCCCTATCTATTTGCTGGAACCATATACATTAGCTTTAAAAAAACCAAAAGGTAGAGGTTCCCAAGAAACCCTCTCCGAAGTAGAGAGCATTTCCTTCCTGAACTGCTTCTGTTTATTAAGAGCTTTTTACTATATATTCATACTCTTATAAGTTTTTATTTATAAAGTTAAAATGATCATTTTCATCATATATTATTTGTAACATTTTTTATAACTTACCTTCCATAATTTTCTATATTCTTTAAGATAATAGAAGTAATAGAGATAGTGGTCTATAAATGATGTATGTTGTAATTTTGGTTGTAACCCTTAACCTTTTATATTCTATAACTTAAAAGAATTATATGCTTTGTCCTATTTCCTTTAATATACCCTCCTTTTAATTGAGCTATACAAGTTGCATTATTCTCATGTAGTGGAGTTGGAATTTTATTTCCAGAGTCTATAATCTACAATTCTCTTGAATATACTAGATCATAGATCTTAACTATACAAATTCTCAACTTGCCTTTTGAAGGGCTATAATTTCATAATGGTTAGATAAAGTAGCTACCATGGATTGTTTTGCAAAACGGCATGAAATAGTAGTACAATCATAGGTAAATACATAACTAGTTTGAGAATGTGTTTTATATTGATCGGATAAATATCTAGCATCTGCATAACTAATCAACGTCGGGTTGGTTTTATTCGAATAAAGTAATCCGAGATCTATGGTACCTTGAAGATATCTAAGGACATGCTTAACACCATTCCAATGTCATCTTGTGAGAAAAAACTATATCTTGCTAATAAGTTCACTGAAAATAATATATCAGGTTTTGTATTATTAGCAAGATACATCGTGCACCAATTGTAGTAAGATAAGGTATTTCAAGACCAAACAATCCTTCACCATCCTATCGAGTTTGAAAAAGATCTTTATTTACATTTAGTGATCTAACTACTATTGGAATATTCAGTGATCCTTTTTATCCATATAAAATCTTTTCAGGACTTTTGCCGTATATTTCGATTGGTGAATAAAATATCTATCTTCCAGATGCTCAATTTGTAGACCAAGACGGAACTTGGTCCTTCCAAAATCTTTTATCTCAAACTCTTGTTTCAGATAATTCATCACATCTTGGAGCTCTTCTGCAGTTCCAATAAGATTGATATCATTAATGCACATTGCGAGTATCATAAATCTTGAAATATACTTCTTAATGAAGACATGGACATACTGGATCATTTTTGTATCCTGCTTTCAAAAAGCTTTTACTAAGACGGTTACATCACATGTGTTCAGACTACTTTAATCCATACAATGACTTTTGTAACTTAATAGAAAAATCTCCACGACAACCAGATTTACATATTGTAGGCATGTTGAGTCCTTCTGGGATTTTCATATAAATTTCATTGTCAAGATTCTCATATATAAGTAGTCATTACATCCATTAAGTGCATGTTAACTTTTTTATTTAGTACAAGACTCACAAGGTATCGGAATATGATTGCATCTACTACATGTGTTCGGAAAACCTTATGCAACTAGCCATGCCTTATATCTCACGACTTCATTATTTTCATTTCGCTTTCTCACAAATACCCATTCATAGCCAATGGACTTAACACATTCTCGTGTTTGGACTACGAGTCCAAAAACTTCACGTTCGAAAGCAAGTTCAATTTCGATTGAAGAATGTCGACCCTAGAGATGATTCGTCAAAATGTGTAGACCAAGACGGAACTTGGTCCTTCCAAAATCTTTTATCTCAAACTCTTGTTTCAGATAATTCATCACATCTTGGAGCTCTTCTGCAGTTCCAATAAGATTGATATCATTAATGCACATTGCGAGTATCATAAATCTTGAAATATACTTCTTAATGAAGACATGGACATACTGGATCATTTTTGTATCCTGCTTTCAAAAAGCTTTTACTAAGACGGTTACATCACATGTGTTCAGACTACTTTAATCCATACAATGACTTTTGTAACTTAATAGAAAAATCTCCACGACAATCAGATTTACATATTGTAGGCATGTTGAGTCCTTCTGGGATTTTCATATAAATTTCATTGTCAAGATTCTCATATATAAGTAGTCATTACATCCATTAAGTGCATGTTAACTCTTTTATTTAGTACAAGACTCACAAGGTATCGGAATATGATTGCATCTACTACATGTGTTCGGAAAACCTTATGCAACTAGCCATGCCTTATATCTCACGACTTCATTATTTTCATTTCGCTTTCTCACAAATACCCATTCATAGCCAATGGACTTAACACATTCCTGTGTTTGGACTACAGGTTCAAAAACTTCACGTTCTGAAAGCAAGTTCAATTTCGATTGAAGAATGTCGACCTAGAGATGATTCGTCAAAATGTGTAGACCAAGACGGAACTTGGTCCTTCCAAAATCTTTTATCTCAAACTCTTGTTTCGGATAATTCATCACATCTTGGAGCTCTTACTGCAGTTCCAATAAGATTGATATCATTAATGCACATTACGAGTATCATAAATCTTGAAATATACTTCTTAATGAAGACATGGACATACTTGGATCATTTTTTGTATCCCTGCTTTCAAAAAGCTTTTACTAAGACGGTTTACATCACATGTGTTCGGGACTACTTTAATCCATACAATGACTTTTTGTAACTTAATAGAAAAATCTCCACGACAACCAGATTTACATATTGTAGGCATGTTGAGTCCTTCTGGGATTTTCATATAAATTTCATTGTCAAGATTCTCATATATAAGTAGTCATTACATCCATTAAGTGCATGTTAACTTTTTTATTTAGTACAAGACTCACAAGGTATCGGAATATGATTGCATCTACTACATGTGTTCGGAAAACCTTATGCAACTAGCCATGCCTTATATCTCACGACTTCATTATTTTCATTTCGCTTTCTCACAAATACCCATTCATAGCCAATGGACTTAACACATTCCTGTGTTTGGACTACAGGTCCAAAAACTTCACGTTCTGAAAGCAAGTTCAATTTCGATTGAAGAATGTCGACCTAGAGATGATTCGTCAAAATGTGTAGACCAAGACGGAACTTGGTCCTTCCAAAATCTTTTATCTCAAACTCTTGTTTCAGATAATTCATCACATCTTGGAGCTCTTCTGCAGTTCCAATAAGATTGATATCATTAATGCACATTGCGAGTATCATAAATCTTGAAATATATTTCTTAATGAAGACATGGACATACTGGATCATTTTTGTATCCTGCTTTCAAAAAGCTTTTACTAAGACGGTTACATCACATGTGTTCAGACTACTTTAATCCATACAATGACTTTTGTAACTTAATAGAAAAATCTCCACGACAACCAGATTTACATATTGTAGGCATGTTGAGTCCTTCTGGGATTTTCATATAAATTTCATTGTCAAGATTCTCATATATAAGTAGTCATTACATCCATTAAGTGCATGTTAACTTTTTTATTTAGTACAAGACTCACAAGGTATCGGAATATGATTGCATCTACTACATGTGTTCGGAAAACCTTATGCAACTAGCCATGCCTTATATCTCACGACTTCATTATTTTCATTTCGCTTTCTCACAAATACCCATTCATAGCCAATGGACTTAACACATTCCTGTGTTTGGACTACAGGTCCAAAAACTTCACGTTCTGAAAGCAAGTTCAATTTCGATTGAAGAATGTCGACCTAGAGATGATTCGTCAAAATGTGTAGACCAAGACGGAACTTGGTCCTTCCAAAATCTTTTATCTCAAACTCTTGTTTCAGATAATTCATCACATCTTGGAGCTCTTCTGCAGTTCCAATAAGATTGATATCATTAATGCACATTGCGAGTATCATAAATCTTGAAATATACTTCTTAATGAAGACATGGACATACTGGATCATTTTTGTATCCTGCTTTCAAAAAGCTTTTACTAAGACGGTTACATCACATGTGTTCAATCTACTTTAATCCATATAATGACTTTTGTAACTTAATAGAAAAATCTCCACGACAACCAGATTTACATATTGTAGGCATGTTGAGTCCTTCTGGGATTTTCATATAAATTTCATTGTCAAGATTCTCATATATAAGTAGTCATTACATCCATTAAGTGCATGTTAACTTTTTTATTTAGTACAAGACTCACAAGGTATCGGAATATGATTGCATCTACTACATGTGTTCGGAAAACCTTATGCAACTAGCCATGCCTTATATCTCACGACTTCATTATTTTCATTTCGCTTTCTCACAAATACCCATTCATAGCCAATGGACTTAACACATTCCTGTGTTTGGACTACATGTCCAAAAACTTCACGTTCTGAAAGCAAGTTCAATTTCGATTGAATCGCATCTTTCCATTTTGACGAATCATCTCTAGGTCGACATTCTTCAATCGATGCTGTTTCAAGATCCTCATTATCTTTCAAAATATCAAGTACTAATTGTAAGCAAATGAGTTATCAACAATCATTTTCGTCTGATTCCAACTTCTTTCAAAAGTTACATAATTGATGGAAATTTCTATATTCTTTTCAGAATTTTGGATCCTTTCATCAGTTGTCTCTTGGTCCTTTTTCTCAGATTCTTCAATATGATCACCTTGATCATTTGATGCTCTTTTCTTTTGAGGATTTCTATCTTTTGAACCAAGAGGTCGACCACAATTATGGCGTGGTTTTGATTCAATAGTTATAGATGTTGGATTTTTACTCTTTTGGGACTTCAAAACAAATATGAGCATTTATAGCTGGTAGATGCAATTGTGTTACTCTTGTAGAGTTGGCAAAAACATCTAGCAATTGATTTACTATCTTTCGTAAATTAATTATCTTTGAACTTCAAATTCAATCAGGCTTGTGCACAGATCTAGATAATTCAAAGATGTTGTCCAAACAAGCTCTTTTCCTTTTAGTTTATGATATTCCAAATTTGTACTCTATATAATTATCATTTTGAGCTTAAATTTATGTTAAATTTTGGTGTTTTAATCACCATATATACTCCCTTTATCTCTTATTTGCTTTAAGAGAGATTATTGAAGATTTGGAATTAAATGAATCAAACAAGGAGATTATGTACAATGAAGAAAAAAACAGAGAAATGCAGAGAGAAAAACTGCCTGGTAGAGAAAGTTCCAGTGGGATTTGACCTCCTTGAAGATTTCAAATGCAAAAGTGGTCCTCTAGAAAATTATATAGGACATTTGCAAGTTTTCAGAATGGTAAACTTTATGGCAATCTGAGTTCATTTGTTTGACCTGCTTATGCCTCAAAGTCAACTGTCCTGCATTGTGTTCCAGTTTTGACATATTTTAGTATAACGATCATATCCTGAGTTTTAGATGTCTAATTGAGGTGATTCAAAACTCTATAGAAATTTAAGATCCTTATCTACAACTTTTATGAAGACACCAAGACCTATATCAGCCGATTTAGTGCTATGAATTCACCTAAAAATCAAAATAGTGTCACAATAGTGCAGCAGAAGCTTGCACAAAAACTGGGGGCAAGCGGTGCCGATCTGAAATGGCTTTTCTTATGCTTTTATCTCTCTTTTGGACTGGATATATATGCCCAATTAGGGCAAGAAAAGGCAGACGGCTAGGGTAGAGAGATAGGCTGCAAAAACACCAAGAAAAACACAAAATCCTCATCTCAAATCTTCATCTTTGCAAGAGAAATCAAGACAGAAGATTGAATTCTTGAAGAAGGACATCCACCTTGAAGATTCAAGACAAAAGCTGCAATTTTCTCCATGCTACAGTGACGAATTTCAGCCTTGAAGAATAGGAGATTTCTACCATGAAAATGAACAATTCTTTCTCTTCTTTGTTGCTTTATGTTCTTTAAATTGTAATATGTTGATGAGCTAAGTTTTTGAATACTTTGATGGGTATGAAACCTAAATTTTATCTATGTGAATGAATTGTTTCCCTTGGTTGATTGAATTCAAATTTCTTGTGGATTTTTTGTGGGTTTGAATGGTTGGATTGATTTGGTGGATAGTTGATGTATAATCTGGAATTTTGTCATTTGGAATTGAGAAAGGAAGGGTGATTGATAATTGATTCAAAATCTACAATTTTTCACTTGGAATTGAGAAAGGAATGGTGAAATGGACCATACACAAACAATGGGGATGATTTAGGAGACTAGAGATAGAAACCTAAATATTTTCTTAGTAATTAGAGAAATCTAATTGGAAGTTCACAAACCTTAATGCATTCTTGGGTTGAATTGGTTAGAAAGAGATTTCAACTAATTAATCTAAGAGTAGAAGACTTTCATCTAGAGATAGAGTGAGTTTTAATTGAGGAATTTCATCAAACATAAGAAGGGCAATTCGTCAACCAATGGACTTTTCTATCACATAGGTAATTCTAGGGGGATTAACCATCCAAGTATTGTTTTCTCTATTGAATTCTCTCTTGCAAGCAAGATTTAAGTTGGTTTAATTAGTTAAGTTAGATCTCTTTTTCTAGTAGTTATTCAAACCGTTTTCACAAACAAATTTGTTAGGCTAAACAATAGAGTCGCGAGTGAGTAATGATATTTAACTATCCCCGTGGATACGATAATTTAAATTACTTGCCATTATACTAATCATGACGATAGGTGCACTTGCCTTATGTTTGTGTGCAAATTGTTGAAGATTATGATAAAATTAAGTATAAGGCATAGACAACAAAACACAACAGTTTATTTTCTCCCCTTAAATTGGGAAACATAGACTCATCAAAATGGCAATCAATGAATCTTGCCGTAAATACATCTCTCATCATAAGTTTAAGATACCTTATTATATTCCCAGAGTCATATCCAACATATATCCCCAATCTCCATTGGGAACCCATTTTAGTTTGCTGATTGGGGGTTATAGGAACATACACCACTTATCCAAAAAATCTTAAATAAGAGATACTTGGTTCAAATCCAAGGCTAATTGCAAGGGAGCAAATTCATCATAATTCGATGGCTTAATACGCACAAGTGCTGTAGCATGCAAAATTGCGTGTCCCCAAGAAGATATAGGGAGACTTGTTCTCATTAGAAGTGGTCTAGCAATTAATTACAGTCTTTTAGTAAATGACATGGCTAAACCATTTTGAGTGTGAACAATTGCTACAAGATGTTCAATAGTAATGCCAATTGACATACAATAAGCATCAAAAGCGTGAGAAAAATATTCAGTTGCATTATCTAGACAGATCCTTGTTGTGTTTTATTGTATATGCCTTTATACGTAATTTTATTTCAATCTTCAACAATTTGCACACAAACACTAGGCAAGCACACCTATCGTTTAGATTAGTATAATGGCAAGTACTTCAAATATCGTATCCACAGGGATGGTCAATTACCATTACTCACTTTTCACTCTATTGTTTAGCCTATTAAATTTTGGTTTTTGAAAATGGTTTGAATAACTACTAAGAAAAGAAATATAACTCAACTAATTAAACTAGCTGTACTAATATTTCTTGCAAGAGAGAATTCAATAGAGAAAACAATACTTGAATGGTTAATCCCCCTAGAATTACCTATGTGATAGAAAAGTCCCTTGGTTGATTTGTTTCCCCTTCTAATACTTGGTGAAATTCTAATGATAGAACTCACTCTATCTCTAGATGAAAGTTCTTTACCCTTAGATTAATTAGTTGAAATCTCTTTCTAACTAATTTAACCTAAGAATGCATTTGAATTGGTGAATTTGCAATTACATTTCTCTAATTGCCAAGAATGTGTCCATTTCTTGTGTTTGGTGAAATTCCTATATTAGGCCTCTCTCTATCTCTAGATGAAAGTCCTCTGCCCTTGGATTAATTAGTTGAAATCTCTTTCTAACCAATTCAACCCAAGAATGCATTAAGGTTTTTGAATTTCCAATTAGATTTCTCTAATTACCAAGAAAATGTTTAGGTTTCTATCTCTAGTCACCTAAATCATCCCCATTGGTTGTGTATGGTCTATTTCACCCTTTCTTTCTCAATTCCAAGTGAAAATTTCTAGATTTTGAATCAATTATCAATCACCCTTCATTTCTCAATTCCAAGTGACAAAATTCCAGATTTTTGATCAATTTCAATCACCCTTTCTTTCTCAATTCCAAGTGACAAAATTTCATCAACTATCCACCAAATCAATTCAAACATTCAAACCCACAAAAAATCTACAAGAAATTTGCATTCAATCAACCAAGGGAAACAATTCATTCACATAAATAAAATCTAGGGTTCATACCCATCCAAGTATTCAAAAGCTTAGTTCATCAACATATTACAACTCAATGAATATAAACCAAGAAAGAAAGAGTAAGAATTGCTTATTATTGTGGAGTAAAATCTTCTCTTCTTCAAGGTTGGAATTCGTCACTGTAGCATGAAGAAAATTGCAGCTTTTTCCATGAATCTTCAAGGTGGATGTTCTTCTTCTTCAATGATTCAATCTTCTCTCTTGATTTCTCTTGCAAGATTGATGGATTGGGATGGATTTGGGTGTGTTTTCTTGGCATTTTTGCAGGTTTTTCCCACTCCCCAGCTGTCTGTGTTTGTTGCCCTAAAAGGGGTATTTAAATCTCCCTCAAAACAGAGAGAAAGTCAGCTGAAAACTCAGTCCAGATCGCTGCAAACGGCGCCGCTTGCTCCCAGTTTTGGGGCTAGTCTCTGCTGCTCGACTGTGACACTATTTTACATTCTAGGTGAATTTAGAGTATGAAATCGGCTGATCTGGGTCTGGGTGTCTTCATGAAAGTTGTATCCCGGGATCTTTTCATTCCATAGAGCTTTGAATCACCTCAATTGGACATCTAGAACGCATGATATGATCGTTCTACCAAAATGTATCAAAACTGGAGCACAATGCAGGACAGCTGACTTTGAAGCATAAGCAGGGCAGGAAAATGAACTATGATTTCCATAAATTTTACCATTATGGAAACTTCATAATGTCCTCTATAAATTTCTAGAAGACCACATTCGTATTTGAAATCTCTATAGAGGTGAAAATCGCACTTAAAAATTATCTACCAGACAGTTTTCCTCTGCATTTCTCTATTTTCTCTTCATTGTGCATAATTCTCCTTATTTGCTTCATTTAATTCCAAATCTTCAATAATATCTCCTAAAGCTAATAAGAGATAAAAGGAGTGTAAATGGTGATTAAAACGCTAAAATTTAACAGAATTTAAGCTCAAAAAGGATTATGATATGAAGCACAAATATGGAATATCAATCCTCTTAATAAGACGATCTGAAAATTGTACTCTTAGGCGAATTAATTAGCAAGTAATCTCACAAACACCAGGTTATGAGTTGATAATAAACAACATGTGACTATCGGGTTAATGCACCAATTAATACCAAAAAATATCTAAATTATCCATATGGTGGGTGCATAGGCCCACATATATTACCATGAACCCGTTCTAGAAATACTGGAGATTTAACTCCCACTTTTGATTGGAATGATCTAATAACCAATTTTCTGTGAGAACAAACAACATATGATAATTTATTCAACACCCTTTGACCTTTCAATAGATGGCTATGTGTATTCTCAATTACTTTTTTCATCAAAAATAATCCTGAGTAACCCAAACGGTCGTGCTAAATACTAAATGTAGCAGGATTAGTAAACTTCTGATTTACTAAATGATACAGTTCAACGTTATTAATCTTTGCAAAATATAGTTTGGAAGAAAGAGATGGTAATATCTCTAAGATAGATTTCTTTATCGAGATAGTTTGAATAATGTAGATATAATCCCTAAAGGCAAATTATGTTGTTTTGATTAGTTACAAACATTGATATGTGCAATGTCCTATGAAAATCATATTGATTAATCTTGATAAGGACTAATATACTTGTATGTCGTGTGATAGTATTTTTGGATTAAGAAGAAAACAAGTCTTATTGCCTTAAAGCCACAATGCAAGAACAACTCAAATATGTCAAAGTGATTGAAGATTAAAGAGTTTGTTCAAGATGATTGAAGGCTTTAAAGACATAAAGCGCAGGTTAAACGTGCTTAATGGGTAAACTTTGTAAACCCTACACTCTTAAGTTTTGGAATCTATGAGTAGCAATTGAGAGCACAAAGCTTGACTTGAATGGTTTCAATGGTTTTGAACTTACCTGAATTATCAAGTTTTCATCAATGATTTTTGCACTTTAAAGGCCTTTAATGACTTATCTTTTAAGCTAGAATGTTTTCCAACTTGTTTGAATTGATTTGAATATGTTTTTCCAAAGTTTTAAAAATTCGGATGAAAGTTTAGATGCAAAATAAAAATTCGGTCATATGAATTTTCCCTAACTATGAACAGTAACTACTATTCGGTGAACAGTACCGACTGTTTTTCCAAAAAAGTTCGGACGCAGATGGTCAAGTTCGGTCGTCCGAATGTAAACAGTAACACTGTTTTATATGAACAGTACTTGCAAAAAAAAATTTGAATGCAAGTTCGGACACGAAGGATCAAGCTCGGTTGTCCAAACTCCTCATAAACTAGCCGTTTTATGAACGTTGGATTTGAATCTCAAAGTCTATAAAAGTCATAAACTCTAAATTTTTGAAAAGAACTTTGAACTTTAGAAATCTTTCAAGCTCTAACTTGTTTTACATCAAAATTATTTGAAAATCTCTCAAATTACCTTGTGCTCAAAGGTTAAAATTCAAGATTCCAAAGGTAAGAAGTGAAGTGGTGCTAGCTATTGTATTCATCCACCAAGAAGTATTGGTAACATCCAAACTCTATCTTTACATTATTGTTGTGATTGATACAAGGTTGTCAAGAGACTTAAGACCCTTGTGGAGGGTGAGCCATTGACTAGATTAATCAAGGTTGTTGAGTAAAACCATTGGTGAGGGTGAACATTGGATTAGACTGGTCTAGGTTGTCTAGTGACATAAAACTCTTTGTGATAAGGGTGAACCTTGTTTATTAGATTGAATAGAGGTTGTTGTGGTAAAACCATTGAAGGGTGAGTCTCTTGTGTAATTGCTTAGATTGAGCATTAAGTGAATTAGTTAAAATCCTTGAGTGTGGACTCAAGGTGGTGGATGTAGATCTTGGAAAGATCAAACCACTATAAATTGTGTGTTCATTTCCTTATAAATTTACGTGTTTACATACTTGTGTTATTATTATTTGTTCTCAGTTGTTGATTGATTGAATGCAGTCTTATTGTTTGATCATCTTTTCTCAACCATCAAATCACATATAAACTTGAAGTTTGTTAAAGAAGAGCTTTTATTATGGCAAAGGATTTGCAAAAAGGGAAAATATTTTTTATAATTAGCCAAAGACCTAATTCACCCCCTCTTAGGTCTTTCATTTGGTATCAGAGCAAGGTCTTCTTTTTAAGGTCTAACGACCTAGAAGTAAAGATTATATGTAGTTTATCAAATTTTCCTTATATGGAAGGTTCCTCTACAAATAGACCTCCTTTGTTTGATGGTTCTAATTATACATTTTGAAAATCTAGAATTAGAATTTTTATTTGTTCTATTAACTTTGATTTGTGGAGTATCATTGAGAAAGGTCCCTATGTGCCTATAAGAATAAAAGCTGATGGAATTACAAGGGAACTAAAGCCTGTAGAGGAACCTGATGAGAACGACTCAAGAAAATTAACTTTAAACTATCAAGTAATGAACATCTTGAGTTGTGCATTGGATGTGAATGAATACAATCGAGTAAGTGAGTGCGATACGGCTCATGAAATATGGAAGCTACTTCAAGTCACCCATGAAGAAGAGAGAGCCATGTATGCTTCATGGCATTAAATGATGATGTACAACCAACTCCTTCTACCTCTACACCTTGTGATGATGATATTGATGATCCTAGTGATCTACTTGTTGACATGTATGGACAATTAAAAAAGCTTTCAAAAAGAAACAAGGAAATGAGATTGAAAGTTAATGAATTGTTAAATGGCAATTCAAAATTGTTTTGTTAAAATAAAAAGCTTCTTGATTCTATTGAATGCTTGAATATTGAAAAAGAAGTTTTAAATGTCTCTTTACAAAACATATCCCTTGAAAATAAGATTCTTCATGAAAAGATTTTGATCATGAGACTTCGAAAAAGAAGGTTGATAACCTTACATCATGTATAGAAAAATTTACAAAAGGAAGGGACAATCTTGGTAAAATTCTCGGAGCTCAAAGATCTCCTCTTCTCAAAAATGGTCTTGGTTATAATTATGTAAACAATGTGCCTAAATATAACAACTTCTTTGTTAGATCTACTTCTACTTCCATGCATCATACTTGTTGTACTTATTGTGGAAAACATGGACATAAAGTCACCAAATGTTATGTTAAAAGAAAAGTAGAAAATGGTGTAAAAACTATTTGGACAGTTAAGGGAATTATTACTAACCCTCACGGACCCAAGAAAGTATGGGTACCAAAGGATACTTCCTCTCCTTTATTACAGGTACTGTTCAATTCAAACTCAAGCACCACTAAGTGGTATATTGATCAATTAGTTCTTCAAGAATCTTGTACTAACATTTATACTTTGGACATATATTAAATTTTATCCAAATAAATTATAAATATTGTTTAGAAAAATTGTATCTTCACCATTCTTGATCTAAATAAACTAAAATAATATTTAAATATTAGAATATAAATTTATAGTATTAAAAATTTTCAATAATATCACAAGATGATAAAATAGAAAAGAAGCAATTCGATAATTAAAAAATATGATTGACATTCAAAATGCTAAAAATACTTTCTGGATATTTAAAAGAATTGGCTACATTCACATGTGTCATATCAATATTATCGACACAAGCATCATTACTATCAGCAGCATAATTTAGGGAAATAAAGAATTATCAATAATGAATAGAGATTCATAACATATTTGACGTATTATAAGTACGTGACAAACTTTCATATTGCATCAATAACATGTTAGAATTATTACTTTTTCTTTTTTCTTCTCATTATTTTCTCACTTCTAGTGAGTATCTATTCACTGAGGATTTAATGAGTCATTCTTGTAGTATAAGAACAAAGTGTATTTCTAATAACCGAGACCAAAATCTCGTACATAAATATATTATAATTTCTAATGTCATTCACTTTAGGGAATATCATAAAAACATTTGGTCGAATGTCAAAATATTTTATCCAGGACTCATTTAGTCTCACAAGATATAAATTCAAAATATTTCTAAAAAACTTCTTCTGGATATTGCTAATACAGAAGCATGTTAGAGATATAAGAAAGAAAAATTCTTTTATTCATCACATTACTATTAATATTCTCCTTATAACATTTAATTGAGGAGAAATTATAAATGCAACAAAATTTTTGCATACTGATAGACATAAAATATTTTAGACACATTTATAACAAATCATCACTAGCATTTATATAACAATCATCTTCTGGTGATTATATATTTCATTCACAATTTGCTAGTAATCAAGTGACTTTGATGCTTTGTATTTTTTAAATGGTGTTCAGGATCCACAATATTTAGATGCATATATTTTAATCGGCATGATTATATGAATTATTTTTATCATATCCGCGTCTATGTCCACGGCTTCGACCATGACTACGACTTCTTCCAGAGCCATAACCATTGGTTCTAATGCATTTACTTAAAAATTTAAAGTAAACTGTGCTTTTCATAGAATGACCATATTCTGGTGGTCAAATTTTTCTTTTAAATCCTTTCACAAATAAGTGATATTTCACGGTAAGATATTTCGTCTTTAGATCCTCATGGAAATGATAGATGGAGAAAAATCATGACTTTTATGCAATTTTGAGATGATGATGCATTATTTTCAACAATGGTGTCTACCAGACCCATTACATCTTGATAAATTTGAGCATCTAGTATCTATGATATATAGTTTTTCTATAAATATTAAGAGTAAAAAAACGATTTTGAAAGGTCTGCCATGAGAATTCAAAGATAGAAAAAATATCTCTTTTCACTCTTGATTAAATTCTTAACTTTGATGGTAGAGACTCGTGTTGATAACGTGTTATGAATTTGTTGCCGTGCAATCATCGTTGGTACAACGAAATCATAATAGTAATACGAAGAATTGAATAAGAAAACTATAATGAAGAAAATATAGAGAGAAACTAGAAAGAAAATATAGAGAGAACACAAGAGTTTTTATTGATTCTCTAGGGGTAAATGAATAAATCAATGAGTGTCTTCAATACATCAGTCTAAAACTCTATTTATATGATTCAAGAGTACATATCAATAAAAAAAAAGTAGAGAGTTATTAAAAGACACATTCTATCCTTAATTAAAGATGTTATAGAAATCTACCATCTATCTTCTGGATAGTTAGATTATCATTATAACTTTGATATTGAGTTACCTTTCTGATATCAAATAATGAATATTTACAATATTAATTTCATAACACATTCATAATATTTCATAATAAAATATCAATATTAGGTCAATGTCAGACAAGAACTTTCCAATGACTCATCGGGCGGTGGATTGTTTTTTTCCTCAAAGATTTGTTTATACGTCATTGTTATTCTGTTTGGGAAAAGAGTACTTTGCAAAATAGTATCGTAATTATTTTATTTGTTTTAAATATATTTTTTAATTTTAATTTTAAAATTTATTTTTTAAAAATTTATATAATCCTTGTCGCTAATTTCATGGTGGAATTAGGCTTTAATTCACGTGTTGCACAGGTGAATTTGATTTTAATAGCAAATTCATCAAATTTTACTTACTTTCACAAAAAATGCATCTACAAAAGACTGACAGGCAAGTCATAATCATAATTTAACTCAAATTTCAATGATTCAAATACATATAGAAAAGTATCACATGCAATTCATAATCATAATTTAACTCCAAATTCAATCGTGAATAATTCAATTTAATAGTGGTATATTTGAAAAAAAATTTACATAATTTTCATTCTCAACCATTTTAAAAGATGTTGGGTAAGATATAATAAATTTTCGCTTCAAATTGAATGTAAATTTTAACTTCAGGGTTGGCGACAAATATTGTATTCCTTTAAAAAAAATAGATTTGTGACTTAAAATATAAAAATTAAAGTCAAAAAACATCCTTAAGATAAAAAAATAGCTATAGAATTCTTTTTTCAAATTACTCTTGCCAAAATTAATAACATGGTCCAGATCAATGATAATGTAGGTCTAGTTGAACTTTTAGATCTATCCATCCCAAAAATCACACACGAAAATTATTGAGGTCGATTTTTTGCATGCATTATAGTTGTCATTTATTCCATTCTATCATGAATTCATTCTGCGTAATCGCTTTGAAGCTTCTCTTAGAAAAATCTACACCCAACCTCCCAGCCAATAGGGGGAACCTCTAAGAGGTATGTCTGGGATCTAACCAATCACAAATGGATATCCAAGAAAGACATATATCTAACTCTGAAACAATGCTTTTCAAAGTTTTTAAGTCAATGAAGCCAGCATAGAGTTTATGTGTGACTCTGCTTCTAGTTTGGGGCATGAAAGTCATAATAATTACCGACTTGGGGCTACCAACGTCTATCCCCATTGTCAAGTTAAATATGAGTGATAATGCACAAAAGGATCACACAAGAAGAGCAGCCGCCATCAAAATGAAGCACCACCATATCCTTCTTATCACTCTCCCTGCCCAAGGCCACCTCAATCCTACTCTACAGCTTGCTAAGAGACTCACAAGCACTGGTGCCCATGTCACCTTCGCCACTACCATCTACGGGCAAAACAGCCTAAAAAGCCTTCAGACCTTCCATGGTCTTTCCTATGCCTTCTTCTCTGATGGCCGGGAAGATGAGGAATACCATAAAGATGGCAATATTGCAGCGTACATGGCAAGGGCAAAATCTATATGAGCACAAGAAGTCACTAGACTGATTCAGACTTTTGCAGATGAAGGCCAACCTGTTACCTTGGTAATATACGGTTCCCTCCTGCATTGGGTTGCCCAAGTGGCGCGTGAGCTAAATGTTCCCCCAGTTTTTTTTGCTGCTCAAAGTGCCACTACCTTTGCCATTTATCAAAAGTCTTTTTGTAGTCGTGGTGTTATCAGTGGACATATTCATAACTTTGAACCCTCATTTTCCATAGAACTACCCGATCTTCCCTTGTTCTCAAGTAGTGACTTGCCCACTGTTCTCTTGCCTACAGACAAACACTTCGCTCTTGTAGCCCATCTCTATGAACATATTAAACTCTTAGAAGATGACCCCAAGCCTTGTTTACTTATTAACACCTTTGATGACTTGGAAGAAGCATCAATAAAATCTGTAGATAATATGGATGTGATTTCAATTGGACCTTCAATTCCTTCTGCTTTTGCTGATGGCAGCAATCCAGAAGACAAGTCTTTTGGTTGTGACTTGTTTGACAGCAACAATAGTGATTATCTACAATGGTTAGATTCAAGACCACCGAATTCTGTGATATATGTTTCCTTTGGAACCTCCGCAGTGTTAAAGAAGGAGCAAAATGCAGAGATTTTGCAGGGTTTATTAGAAACTGGGAAGTCTTTCTTATGGACCATTCAACCATCAGATGATGAAGATGAAGCAGTCAAAGCTGCAATTCAGGAAGGCTCAAGCGGAGAGGGGATCATATTGCCATGGTGTTCACAAGTGGAGGTACTTTCTCATAAGTCCATAGGATGTTTTGTCTCTCATTGTGGATGGAATTCAACATTAGAGAGTCTTGTTGCCGGTGTGCCATTTGTGGGATGTCCACAGTTTTCGGATCAGACAACAAATATAAAGATGATTGAGGAAGTGTGGAGGATTGGGGTTAGAGCAAGACATAATGAAGGAGGATTGGTGCAAAGAGAAGAGATCAAGAGGTGCTTGGATATATTGATGGGAGATGGAGAAAGAGGGGAAGCAATAAGACAGAATGCTCTTAAGTGGAGATGTTTGGCTTTGAAGGCTATCAAAGAAGGTGGATCTTCACACAAAAATTTGAAAATGCTTTTGGAGAGTTTTGGATGAGAACACATTAATCAGTAACATCCAAACTATATGTTCCACTGTTTATGGGCTTGAAAGAAACAAGTTGAACTTATTTCCAGCTTCTATTCTGCATCTTTTCACCTCCAGCTATGTATTATGGCAGTCTTTTTCCATTTCTTTTTCTTTTTCCTTCAAGTACAGTGCATCAAGAGGTTTCATGGTTGACTTGTGTCTCAGAGCAAGGAAATTTTTGGGCAAAAAATGCGGAATTTCATATTTGAAGAAACTTTATTGGGCCAACTATAAGGGATATGGGCCTCAGAGCTCAATTCCACGACACACTCAAGGGGCAGCTGTTAATATATCGAAATCCCAAATTCAACTACGATGGACCCAGTTTGAAAAAACATTTAGGAATAATACAACTAAAATCACCACAGTAGGTGAATCCCCATTTTGTTAAATCCACATCAGCAATTAATTTCAAAACAACAAGAATATTTGGAATTCCTTATTTGCCCTTAATTTAACAAACTTTTAATAAACAACTCATTGATTATATATATATATATATATATATATATATATATATATTACCAAAAAGCACTTGTATTCTCTCTCCTACTCTAACTCTCAAATCTCTAATATTAATTTTTAAAATTTTAAATTTTTATTAATTATAAAGTTATCATTGGTTAAGAGATTTTTTTATAATAAAATAATATGATCATTTTAGTTTATTATGAACAAATCTTTTAGTTTAAATCAAATTCTTGATAACTTTCCATTATCTCCACATAACCTCATCTATTACCACTTTCTTACAAACTTTTCTTCAAAAGATTTTTTATCGTCAGATCTTTTTATTTTTCTCTGGTTATGGTCTTCTTTTTTCAAATTGAAGAGGTAATTTTTTCAATTCCTTTTTTTATGCATATTACTCGTATCTTCTTCATTTTTCTTTTTTACATTAATTTTTTACCTCTGAATTTAATAAATAGTTTTATTTTCTTGAGAAGTCTATCAATGTTCAATGCATCTCTTATTGTTTTGAAGATGTTTATTAATTAATTCTTCTTAGAAAAGATTTCTTTTTCTTTAATTTTTTGATAACTTCTTTGTGCAGAGGTGATATATTTATGAACTTATTTATTCTTAGAGAAGATTTATTTATTTATTTATTTTTGACAACTTTTTGGTGTAGAGGCCAAAATGAAAAGATTATCATATGCTTTATCCTTTGCAATGAAGGAAAATGCATGAGTATTATATACATTAAAGGTATCGGACACATTTAGGATATTTCAGTTTTTCATTAAAATAAGTATTTTAGCTTTTTTTTATTTTTTAAATTTTGAAATGTGTCTAGATGTTTCTTTAGTTGGATACTACAAAATAAGAGGTATGCCTTTTTCTTTTTAATTTTTAATTTATTTTTTCTTTTTCAATATGAGTCCATGTAATTCCTTTTGAAAATAATATATATATTTCTGAAACTTTTTAAAATTTCTATTCATCAAGAAGTCTGTAAGTTGTGCATGACTTTCATATGTAATTATGCCTTTGCCTCTCTTTTTGTCAGCTTCTTTTATTTTTCATTTTTATTTTTAACATCATTGATGCTTTCTCTTTTTACATCTTTCATGCCTTTTTTTGGTTTTGATTGGACTATATAATATATTGTATATTTTTAGTTGTTTAAATAGAAAATTAGTGAGTTTTTGTTTTATTTAACAGGTTTATGAAGATATCAAGCTTTTTCTTTTTTTATTTGTATGATGGGATGACTTCAACATTATTTATCTATTTAGTCCTTTGTATCTATTACACCAATTTGATAGATATCTATTACTATCTAATTTGATCATTCGTTTGCTAAGTTTTAAGGATAAAAGTGTCTAATTGCCTATTAAAACATTACGTACCAAAACATGCATAACTTTGCAGTACATTAAATATAAAATGTAATAGTCGATGATTTTTGTTTTTTTATTTTTGTCTTTTTACCAAGTAAATAAAAAAGAAAGAACTGATTTCATAAAGTACATTAACACTATGGCTTCTTTGTGATGGATCAAGACTACTATTCTTTTGGAAAAAATTGAGCAATCACCTGAGAACTTTTCATTTTGGAAAAGCATTTCTTTGAGGATTTTAATATAAAATACTAATATTTTTTATTTTTATGTTATTTATTTTTTAGAAATTGAGAGAGACAATGAAGGGGAGATGGATTTTAATATTCACAATAATTTTAGTACAAATAGGGAAATTGGTGATGAATGCTACTAAAGAAAAGGTCTAACTACTTATTCTGCCATTGAACTTTTTTTATCTTCTTATACCATTAAATAATTAAATTGTGGCTAATTATATCATTTCATTACTAAACACGGTGGAGTTTGGTGAAAAATTTATATATGTGGACTATTATGCTATTCATAAATATGCCATGTAATGTAAACGTACTATTTTTTCACCAGAGTGTGCCATGTTTAGTGGCAAAATGACATAATTTGTCACAAGTTAGTTATTTAATGGCATGAAAGGATAAAAGAAAGTTTAGTGGTAGGACAAGAAGTTGACCGTTTCTTTAGTAATATTTATAGCCAATTTCTCTTACAAATATATTCTATTTTTTCTGAAGAGTCAAAATAAATAATTAAATGATAGTATGAAAAAAAAATTTCTCTTTCTCCCTTACACATAACGGGAGTAGGAGATGAATACGGCAGGATAATTAAAAGACCATATCGTAGAGTTAATTTACTTTAAAGATATAGAAAAAAAAAAGAACACAACTTACAATGTGGTTTTTAATTTCTTTTCTCTTCATCTTAATTTACTTATGATTAACCATTAGTGCATAGTCTTTTTATTAAGTACATAAATTTTCTTTATATTTTTTGTAATAACTCTAATAACTATTTATATAATAACCCGTGTTAATTTTTTGCACTTTTTCAAAAAAGAAAATTGACTCTGTCACAAAAAGAGGCTTACTCCTATCGTGCTATTAAAGGTATTTTTTAATAACACTTAGAACTAATTTCTCTTTTTAAAAAAATATTCTGATTATACGCCTGTTTTTTTAAGAAGTAATGTATATCTCGTACAAAGCACGGACTTTATGCTAATGTGTGTGTATGTTGAACATGAAAGAGATTAGATCATGAATTATAGGACATGAGTCCGGTTACTGTCCTGCACGTGCATTTTCGCCGCACGTGCAGGAACGAATATGGTACGTCGGATCATATTTTGGCCGCGAAAATTTATAATTTTTTTTAAAAAATACATATAGGAACAGAAAAATATGACCCGTCAGATCAGATTTCAAATTTGATCCGATGGTTCAGATTCGATCCTACACGTACAACAAAAAAGATGTGCATGACCGTAGCCACAGTGACAGGACATTGCTAAAAAGAGGTTGCAGGATCAGCTTCATTCTGAGGCAATCCTCAGGAAAAACAAGTCAAGTAAGATGATTTCCTTTTAACTGTTCTTGAATTGTTGAGTTATTGTATTGTTGAGTTTCATGGTCCTTCAAAGTGAAATCCTAGACTTGATGGTGCAGATGGAAGAATGTTTTTCCAATTGGGAGAAGGTGCAGGTATAGCAGCCAACAAATTTAAGTACAATTTCAGGGTTGAAGTACGCTCTTGAAAAGGAATTCAAATGTACACATTTGTAACGAGACTCCAAATTCGTTCGCGTGCATGTCTGCCATCCCTTTGTTAGCTTTGCCCTTTTTGAATTCTATATCAGATTCTACATTAGACATTCCCCACTAGTTCTTTAGCTATTCCTTTTTCCATTTCCACACTCGATCAAAGCAATCAGAGTGCCTGTTTAGTCGTTTGATGAAATGTTTGCTTTAGGAAGGAAGATAAAAGCAGGAAGCAGAAATTGAGATGGCAGCCACGGTGGTGGCAGAATTTAAGAAGAAGATAACTAGGTCATTAGAATGGTGTAATATTTCATGGAATTGAGGGCATATCAAACCACACAACTTAAAAATAAGGGCAACGATGATATTTTACAACACTGTTAAGAACAATTTCTTTTAACTAACGATTCATTGGGTAAATTGATACAAAATTAATGTTATGGGACAAAGTAAAATTCACCACACAAGATGGTATAATTATATTAGTGAAATACACTCCAAACGATAAGATAAGATGGTATAATGATATTAACCCAAACATTTATATGTTTATGAAACTCCCATCTTCTTCCCGGTTGTCTTTCTTATCTTCCTCCCTCTTTCGTCTTCTGCTTTCTTCCAAATCTAGGGGACATGACTCTTCCCATCTCCCTACTCCATCTCCTCTCCCACAAAAGTATCGTGTGGCTTCAATCTCCCAGCTTCTCTCCTCAATTACTGCTAAGCATCCCCTCAGCACCACCACTCATTTAATTTTACGCAGTTTTATCTAGGATTTACTCTTTGAACGGTTTCTTCTAGAATTCAAAAAGAAAATCAGCCAACGACAAATCCTATCATCTTATCCACATAAAACAAACTGATCCAGTTTGGTCCCTTTCTTTTCACTGCTTCATATCATACATTGAAGAACACAGAAATTTGTTACTTCAGTGGAAAATGTTCTCTTCTTCAGAAGGAGAATAGAAGTTATATGTTTTCTCTTCGTCAGAAAGAGAATAGAAGTTATAATCATCTTTCTCCATAGAAAGACATTAGATGCATCTACGTAAGCCATTTTCTCCAGAATTTACATCCCAAAAGTGTTGAACCTACTAATCATAGAATATAATACGCCAGGTTGACACTTAAAACTAAAGCAGAGTTAGGAAAAAAGAGGATTTAAACCTCATATGTACCATCATCTGAATCTTCTACCAATTTCTTCATCACTCCGGAAACCCCATATTCCTTCTCCAATTTCTCCACCCCTCTGAAAAGTTCTTCGCATCTCTCCTCCAATTTCTTCACTCTATCTTCGAGGTCTTGTATCCTTGCGTTCAGATCCTCCCTTCGCTTCCAATCAAGGAAAAATGAATAACCCATCGTTGCGCCTGTCACTCCAAACAAAAGCCAATTCTCGCAAGTCTGTCGCACAGTATCTTGGGCCTGTGGCGCAACGAACCCACTCCGGTAACACCTAGTGCCCGCTGGAGGAGCTATAGCCGTTCCTCTTCCTGCAACCGAATACCCCAACCCATCTGAGAAGAAAGACCTAACCGTGATATGACGGCCGATATTGCGACCTAATCGAGTTGCCATTGTCGTCATTGCGTAATTCTCTCTTCGGTGTTAAAAAGAAACCAGCTGAAAGATAAATCCTAGGAAAACCTCCTCTGAAATTCCCAACTCGATAGACGGATTTCCTGCAGAGCCAGAAACAGGAAAATTTCCGTCGGAGTGACGAACAAGGGCTAGGTAGTGTCAAACAAGCCAGCCCACTCAGCACGGACTGGCCAGCGCGGGCTGCCCTTGAAACGGAACAGAGCGAGTTGGTTCGTTTACTTCTCGAATTGAAATTTTTTAACCTGCAGGCTAATAGGACCAGTCTAAAAAGTTTACAAAACAACGTTACTTTGCACAACAACATTAAAATGATATCGTTTTGAAAAAAATTAAAAAAATAAAAAAAAAACGAGATGACCCGTACTGGCTCGCTTCGGCTCGTGGGCTTTAGCCCGTATTGACACCACTGTCAAAGGCCTGCTGTTTAAAAATTAATTCAAAATTTTTACTTTGGTTCATATTTCTCACAAATAACTCATTCTTTTGAAAACCCAAACAATTTTTTTTTTTTACAAATGATATTCTGAATTGGCCCGAAGGTTCCATAAAGTGCCAACCCCCTTCTCAGGGATTTCATACGCTACTACTACGGATAAAAATAATTATTCAAAATTGCATCACTTATGTATAATTATTCACTTATAACAAAATAATTATTCTATCGTATATATATATTTCTCATATGAATAATTATTTAGAATCAAAGTAATAATTGTGCAATAGCAGCAATCTTGTTGGTATTCCTAAACAATTTTTAGTACACCAAGTTCGTCTACCTTCGACTACCTGCCTCTGAACTCAAACTTGTCAGACTGCCCCAATCTACCCTCAAATTGTCCAACCTCCTCATTTTGTTTCATCTTTTTTGAGGCCTTGTCTATCCCTTCTGGCCTTCGCCTCTTAGGATTAACAAGCAACTAAGAGCCTATGGGCTGATCTTCCTCATCTATGTCATTTAGTTTACTTTCAATGTTTTGAAGCTTCTTCCAGTACTTGGTCTTTTTTGCCTCAAGTTCGGACCTTATAATGTCCCTCCTAGCAGTAGCATAGTCACCAAACCCTTTAGCATTATCTTTATTCTGGCTGACCTCGTCGTGAATAAACTCTGGATTGATGGCTTGCAGTATCTTACTTAAATCCCACTAAGAGCATGACAATTCTCCTTCAGGCCTTCCATACATCTCTTCGAGATAAAGTACCTACATTTAAGGTGGAAATTGTTAAAAACTTATAAATCGCTAGAATAATTATTCGAACCTGCATAAATAATTATTCAACGTGGTCGAAATAAAAGTTACATAACGAAGAACAATTATTCAAACCTATGGGGATAATTATTCAACATGATAAGAATAAACTTCTCATCAATAAAATAATTATTCTCTACTTAAATGAATAATTATTCAGTACTGTTAGTATAATTATTTCAATAATTATTCAATCACATCTGAATAATTATTACGTGTTATACGAATAATTATTCACTACATAAATATATATACACCAGTACCAAATACCAATAACAAGTGCATGTTTTCCTCTGGCCAGGAACTGGGTTTCTTTTAATTTTTGCCACTAAATTTTCTCATGCCTCAAGCCAAAAAATCGTGCATATGCCTAGCCCAGTTGAAATTTTTTATGTCTTCAGCATTGTCCACATACAGGGCATATTTCCTTTGGTTTATCTGTAGTGAAGTTGTTGGGGCTAACAGTGTTGCTATAGCTAACAGAATGTACAACTTCGCATAAGAATTGGCCATTCTCTCTGAAGCCTGAGATGTGTGGTTGTAATACCTTTATTGTCACGTATTTCTTGAGTGAGCATTTGACACCTAACTCTGCTGCAAAATTCTCAATACGAGAGTTCTTCCATTTTGCCCTTTCTTCAGCAAACATTTCAATTGAGCCCCCTTGTAGTCCGTATACTCGTTGAATATCCTTATCCATTATTGTTAGTGTCTTTCCATTTGGCAGTGGTGTAGAATTGGATTTTTTATCATGCCCCTTTCAAAATGGGTTCTAACAGTTTTGTATGTAGATTTAACAACCGCAACTCTACCAACTTCTTAAATCCTGCCTTCTTCAGTGCCTTTAGTTTTTGTATGTGATCACAATTTTGAACCAGTGCTTGATTGGTTTTGACAATGACGGTTGTGCAATACCAAAATTGAAACCTACTCTCTTTTTGTGTTTTTTTTTTATATGTTTCAATCTCCTCTTTCTGAATAAAGAATGGAAGAACACTAACAGATGCAGCTTTCGCTCAAACATGGACAAAATTAGCAAAAGATGCAACCTTTTCGCTAGATTTTTTCAACAAAAATATGGCCAGCTTTCTTTTTCTCTCAAAGCTTCCAGATGATCTTTCAATTTTTAAGGGTTTTCAAATTTTTTATTGTACCTTTTGGTTTGATTCCTCGAGCAGTTCCAACCGATTATTGAGAAGACAGGTGATGGAGTTGGGCTCAAAGGTAAAAGCCCAACTTCCCAACAATGCATTAAGGACTAAGACCCAGTAAGAAACCCATTCCTATTTGGGTTAGGAGATGTATAAAAAGTACTTTTCAAATAGAATTCACTTCCTTATTCTCACAGGTTTGATCCCTATAAATACTCATTATTATCAAATGTTTCGTATTGATTATTCTTTCTTCAATTCTTACTAACTTAAGCATTGAAGGGCCTTAGGGGATGGTCACCCCCACCTCTCCTCATCTTCTTCGTTTCTTTGTTTTGACTCTTTCCCTTGCAGGTATTGAGACTCTCCTTATCGGTGGATCGATTCCTAGACTCCATCAATTGGTGCCCACCGCGAGGCTCGATCCCCATTCTAACTTTGCTAATTCTTCTTGCTTTTGCAATATTTCGCAACCTTATATTGAAAGAAAAACGGAAAAAGAGAATTGCAAAAGTTCAATATTGAATCATTGGTTTTCAGAGGATTTGCTCAAGATTATGATTTCTCAAGTAAAGTATTCACCTTTTGTGCTTTTGGCCACTAAGCAGTTCTTGGTGAAGTTACGAGACCAGGTTTGGTAGAAGCTACTGATCCGATTCTATTGAAGGCCTTTATGCCCAAGTTAATTAGGATATAGATTTTGGGTCTCATTACTATTATCTCTCAGAGAAGAGTATCTTTATATTCAAGATTCATTATGTCTATAAGTATTGGGTCTCACACATATTTATAAAGTATTATTTGGAAGAAGAGTCGGTTATTTGGATTTGGTTTTCTCGAATTCTACTTATGAAGAATATGATTTATCTTAATTGGTAACTCTTGGTTTCTTGGATCTCTTTTTGGATATAACGAAATCTATTATAATCTATTATAATCTTTTAACAAATTATTATTAGCAAAAACAAGGCAAAGCATTTGGTTATCTCTCTTTATAAATCTATCTATCCTTTTAGAAGGACTTTCTATTTTCTTTTGGGTGGCCGATCAATTAATATATCATTGTCAAAAGGAGGATGGAATATTATCACAAATATTTTATTTGGATATCTTGGAGTTTTTATTCCTTATCTTTGCCTATATCCTATTGTCAATTCATCCTTATTCATGAATCTTCATCAAAGCTCCTATCAATTATTGTGGAGATGAAGCCAATTTGAATTCAAGAATTTCAGAATATAGCTTCATAATTGAGTAAATATCCACATCTCAGGATAAGTTCAAAGTCACAGTCAACTTATTGTTTTGATTCGGGCATGCTTCCAAGATTGTGAAGCATCTATCAACAGTCAGAGACAGTCACAGGCATTCTTATATAAAAACTTATTATGTAACTACTCGAAGTCAGGCATTGGCAAATATATCAAGATTGGACACCTATTTCATTATGTTTTGGGACAAAAATTTTCTATGCAAGTTGATTGAAGAGTCAAGAAGTCCTATTACAGTCAGGTTATCTATCAAAGCCAATTTATTCCAGATATAGTTATGACCGAGACAAAATTTCTGGTCAGGATGTTATCTCGAAGATTACTTTGACATGCTCGAGATAAGTATCCTCCTATTATTGGAAGAGGGGAAAGAAGAGAATGATTGAACATCACAAGAAGTCCTTTATCATCTTAATTTCTATTGTTTTGTACAAATATTTTGCACAAATAACTTTAAAGATTATTTTATGTTCTGCAAATTTTATTTCATGAAATTATTAACTCTCAAGTGGAATATTTTGTTGCAAGTAAGAGCTCTCAAAATTGAGAGATAAATTTTCACCAATTGCAGATAAAAGCGCCGGAATCGAAGCCAATAAAAAGCTACAATACAATTCCCCAAGTAGAAGTGCCGATTAAAACTATCGGGAGAAAAATACTATGATTTGGTCTATAAGCATCAAATCGACAAAAATATGATCTTGCCGATAAGTACTACATCGTACAAAATGTGCAAATACGAAAGTCTGGACTAATAATCAAGGTCCAGTAGAAAAGTCTGGACTAATAAACAGAGTGCAGCAAAAAATTCTGGATCGATAAACGTGGTCCATCAAAAAAGTCTGGAGTGATAAATAGGATCTAGCAAAAAAGTCTGGTATGATAAACAGGGTCCACCAGAATTACACAAAAGACTAGACCACAAGTCAAGGCCCAACAAAAACAAATCAGGCTATAACAAGGCCTACCAAAAACAGAATAAAAAACTAGCTTTTATAAACTAGCTAGCAAAATTTAATCTACATAAACTTATTTTATCCCTTCAAGTGCAGGGGAGAGGTTGGAGTAGAAGTAGAAGCAGATCCAGCAGTAGCATCAGAATGAGGCCAAGGGTAAACTGGCTCGGATACTCCGAGAACATACAATGACTGCATGTCCTTTGATAACTTAAAAATACTCGAACCATCCCCTAAACTGACTCCTAAGGGGCTAGCAGACGATGGAATTGGGCACAAAGGTAAAAGCCCAACTTCCCTGCAATGCATTAAGGAATAAGGCACAGTAAGAAATCTATTCTTTTTGAGTTAGGAGATGTATAAAAGGTACTTTCTAAATAGAATTCATTTCCTTATTCTCACATGTTTGATTCCTATAAATACTCATTATTATCAAGTATTTCCTATTGATTATTCTTTTTTCAATCCTTACTAACTTAAGCATCAGAAGACCTTAGGAGATCACCTCACCTCTCCTCATCTTCTTTATGTTTTTTGTTTCGTCTATTTACCTTATAGGTATTGAGACCCTCCCTTCACGGTGGATCAGTTCCCCAATTCCATCAACAGGTAATCATGAAGAGAGTGAGAATTTCAAAGTTCAACGTTGACAAATTTTCAAACTTTTCCCTTTTTTCTTTTGATGGGTTTCCAAATGTACCTCTAAGCTCCCCTACCTCTTTTGTAGGAGCCATCTACATCTAACTTTAAAAGAACCAAAAGTGGAGCTTCCTAAGAAACCCTCTCCAAAGTAGAGAGCATTTCCTTCCTGAGCTGCTCCTCCTGTGTCTGCGAAAACTTTTGCAAAGATTAAGGGCTTCTATGTATACTGCTTCTGCTCTCTTCTCCTTTCCCTAAAAAACTGGAGTACATCTCGCTCGCCACATCGGCCACATACATAATCATAGATAACCTCTCAATATCAAAGTCGACATCCTGACCCCCTTCATACAGATTTATCGGAAGCATATCTAAGAATCAAACTCTACGAACTGCCACTTCCCAGACCTCGAGCTAAAACCGCACAGGAAAAAAAGATGGACATCGGTCTCCGTTGCACTTCTACACCAAAGGCACAAATCAGATTCAAACTTAAGCCTGATCCCCAAATTTGCCGGCGTTGCAAGAACCCCCTAAAGCAGTCTTCCACATGAAAACCCGAACCTTTGGAGGAACCTGCAAGCCCCAAATAATCCTCCAAACTCCACTACTCTGCCCAACTGAGGAAAGCCAAACCATCCTTCATCCTCTGCATAAACTCCATACCAACTTTAGAAGCCGAATTAACTGTAAAAGCACCATGTTTAGTATAGTGCCAAATCAACACATCATCCGTCAAATATTCAGCCAAGGGAATTTTTAAAATCTCCTCTACATCCCTCCCATAAAAAAGTTCCGCAGCAGTTTCTCTTTCCAGTATACAGTTCATCTATTAAATCATTGACCAGCAAAGAGCGAGACAAAAAAATGATTGAAAGTGAGAGGCTAAAAATCATAAGGCATCGGAATCCATCTATCCCTCCACACTCTAATAGACCTCTCCCATTACCAACTCTTCATTTAAGACCTTCATTTAACGATCTTCTAGCTTCTAAAATAGAGCGCCATAGATATGAAGGCCTAGACACATACCAGCCTCCAAGAAAAATGTGCTTGGATGATATTTTGCCGTTATCACACATGCCGCAAAGGAATTTTGGTTCTTGAATATCAACCAGCCCCGTTTTGCCAGCATTGATAGATTAAAAGCCCTAATCTCTCTGAAACCCAAACCTCCCTTTTCCTTACTTTGACAAAGCTCTTTCCAGGTTTTCCATGCCCAAAACCTGTGTTTGGAAGCATTTCCCCACCAAAACCTCCGTATAATTGAATTTATTTTAACTCAAAACCATACATTTGCTGTCACAACAACTAACCGATAACTTACTCTCTCCTCCCTTCCCCTTGTTACTTATTCATCAAAAAAAAAAAAAAAACTAACCGATAACTTGCAAAGAATAAAAATTGAAAAAAAAAACCCAAGTAAACCCGGTTCTACAGTCCATTTCAAAAGATAATATTATATCATTTTTCAAGATGTTAACTCCCTTCAGAGAAAGTTCAATCTAAATAGAATAACTAGAACAAATGGACAGCTCTTTCGTTCCTTTCAGCCCCAATTCACACTCCATTAAATGAATACTTACAGAAGTTCGCTATCCTGACCATTTGAACTTTGTATATTCATTGACACAAGCTTAAGACGGTGCTGAACGGGTTCTTACCCACTGCAGTAATATTTTAGAAAAATAGCGTTACATAAAGACACGTGATAAAAGCGGAGAGAAAATAGGAAAAGATTTGGAGGACAAGATCCGAACCACATTTTTGGGATCTGACTAGCCTTAAGGATGCAACAATTTTGGCTATTCTTCATGGCCTGAACTTTGAACATTCATTATGATTTATTTTTTTTTTTTGCTAGGTAAATAGTTAATCAGTCATTAAGATTATGTATTGAGCATAGTAGGAACGTAACAACTCATTTGATGGTAGGGTTTGCCATGTCTCTTTCAAGACCCTTTTGATTGGATTAAGGAGGTCTTAGATTTTGTCTCTTCTCCTCTTAGAGCAGATTGTACGAATTACTAAACTTATGAGTAGTGGATCAGCCACCCCAAGATTTAAACAAGTATATAATGAAATTGCTTCCTTAATTTTCAAATCTATCTCTACAAATTTGTATTATCATTTTGAAGTATTTTATTGCAAAAAGGATTATCCATATTTCAGAAGGTAAATGATGAGGGGAAAAAAATCAACCTGGTCAAACTTTCCTCGCAAGCGCAATTGTATCAATTAGGAGTTAGACTTCATATTTTAAAATTCAGAACTTAAATATTCTAAATTCAAGTAGTTAGAATTTAGTTTTATCAAACGGTCCTTATATATTTTATCTTCCTCTTCTTTTATATATTTTGTTGATTACCTTATCTTGCCGCAAAAAGTATATTAAAATGATCCCCATGCATTATTGTTCGCAAGGGGCAACATGGCTTTTCCTTCTTGTTTTTCCTAATAAGAATTCTATTGTATTAGAAGGGAAAATAATTCTATCTTGCACTATCAATGGATATTTTTAACTAATTATAATAATATAATAATATAATAGAGCATGAGAGAATTATATTTGTAGAGAAAAAACTTTTAAAAAAATTTTAAAATTCACAAAAGACTAAACATTAAAAAAAATTTTAAAATTCACAAAAGACTAAACATTTTGAAAAGAGAAAAATAATTATCTTATATTTTAAAACATAGAAAATAGTAGTTTATCAATAAAAGAATTTTTTCATTCCTTTCCTTTTCATATAAAAAAAAATCTTGAAACTTTATCAACTTGACAATTGACGTTGTACCTCAGCTTGTCAAACGTTTCTAGGTTGAATAGCCGTAGGTTCTGCACTGTAGCACGGCCCCAAGGCCTGCCAAAAGATGAAATGGCAATTTTATTATTCAAACTTCTAAGATAATCTCTCCATTCGGAATTAAGTGTTCTATTTCAATTAGAGTTCTTCTTGTGTTTATTTTATTTTCTAAGGTAGTAGAGCCTTGACAAATATATATCCCTTTGTATTTATTTGTTATATTTAATTAATAATAACAATTTTCTTAATATTTTTTATTTTTCAAGATAGTTTTAAATTCTTATTTCTTTCTTCTTCCAAAAATAATTGTTTTTCTCTTAATACTTTTCAATAGTTTATATAAAACTTCATGTGCATTGCATGGGTTATTACGCTAATTGTTTCACATTAGTGTAAACCTCTTAATCTTCCTTAATCCATGAAACAATATTACGAATGCAATAGTTAATATATTGAAAAAATCTTTGAAATCTAAAAATTAAGGGTGGAATTTGATAAAATTTGAATTTGAGATTTTATGTATTGAATTTTGTGAAGTGATTATTTATGAAAGAAAAAGTAAAATTTAAAGTAAAAATTTTATATTAAATTTTGTAAAAAAACCCAATTCAAATGTTGCTTTCAGATGTTATTTTCATTTTAAGTCATAGGAAAGAAGCAAAACAGAAAATAAAATGAAAAGTTCTCTTTGTTTTTGTACTTGAAAAATTTAAAAAAAAACAACAAAAAACAGAACAGACAGAATTGGAGAGATAAGTGCCTTTCAATTCAATTCTTAGTTGGTTTTGAGCAGAAAAGGAAATCCTCCAATGACAAGCTGTTTTCACGTCAACTACTCTGCTTGCCTTTACACCAGTTGCAATTTGCATATGAGTCCAGTCATTAGAACAATTTGT
Organism: Rauvolfia tetraphylla; assembly: GCA_030512225.1. NCBI lineage: Eukaryota > Viridiplantae > Streptophyta > Magnoliopsida > Gentianales > Apocynaceae > Rauvolfia > Rauvolfia tetraphylla. The sequence goes on from JAJQKT010000053.1 coordinate 4,896,776, forward strand.
TATTCCGTATCTATTTTTAAGACTCATTTTATTAATTAACTCCAAGTTAAGCCTCGAGACACTTAAGAAGTTACGACGAAGTCCTAATTTTAAGAAACTAGTAAAACAACGATAAACACGTAATTAAGATAAATCAACCAAAACTCATTAGTATAAGGGTATGATTGAATAGAGTTTAGTTTTGAGATTTTTATCTTAAGTTTCGTAAAATGTAAATTATTTGTGAGATAAGATGTGAATCTCACGCTTGGAATTTTAAATTTAATTTTGAAACTAAATCCTGTCCAATTTAAGCCTAAAGTACGCATGATGAGACATCTCATATCATCAAATTACGGGTTACCTTTCTACTTCATTATTATATACACCTTCAAACTTATAAATTTATTTTAAATGAATATATAAAAATTTGTCTAATCAAATTTATAGATAAAGAATATTTTACTTCGATCTTATTAAACAAGTTTTAAAATAAAACAAATTCGCTTTTGCAAAATAGAAAGCTAATAACAATAACGAGTAACGACAAAGACCAGAATGGCAAGAATAATTGACTTGGAATTGTTTAATCAAAATACTTCGAAAAATATGTGAAATATTTTGTTCAAATATAATAACATAAGGATTAATATAAAAAGCTAATAAAACCTCATATGATCAAGTAGAATGTTTAAATGACTCTCTAGAATATGATTGACATGAGTAACACTATAATTGATTGAAAATTAAAATGTACTTAAGAATTTTTAGAAATTATGTGTATTTGAATAAAATTTAAATTTAAATTTTTTATTTTACATTTCATAAAAATAATTTATTTATGAGAGACAGAGTGACACTCAGAATAAAATATTTATATTAAGTGTCATAATAAAATTTAATATAAATACATCCTAAATATAGGAATTACAGGAAAGCAACTCGAATAGAAGAGTATCAATAGTGATTAAAAAAAACTCTACATAGTGCGAGTAGAATTCGCATATTTTAGTTTTAAGCTTGGAATAACACTATTAATACAGGTCAAAGCCCACGAACTAACCCGTACAGACGGACTTAGATTTAATATGTCCAAACTCGTTTAAATACAAACTTTTTTTGCCCGTTTCGTTTAGCTCATAAGCTAGTACATTTTTTATTTTTAATTTTTTAAAATAATTTTCTAAAATGATATTATTTTAATATTTTTAAAAATATTTTAAAAATATTTTTTTAAAACGATATTATTTTATTATTTTTTTAATAAAATGATATTATTTTATAAAATCTGTGACACCACATACTAAAGGTTTTCAGCCTGAGTCAGCTCGTTTTAAGGATAGCCAGCGACTGGTCGGGCCGTTTGAACTACTACCTTGGAAGGACTAAACTCAAATTTACACCAAACTTTGAGGGGCCAAACTAAAACAAATCCCAACAGTATTCGAGTAAACCCTCACGCGCCGGGAAACACCCCTTGTCAATCTCACTCAATCTACGGCAGCTGTCTTCCACTCATATTTTCCCATTCTTTTTTGCCCCACAAACTTATAGAAATTAAAAATTATAAGTATATTTCTTAAAAAAAAAACACAAAGTATGTGCTGTTCATCTCACCTCCGTCGAAGGATTGTCAACGGGTTCAAATGGATTCGGGATACTCTATTCTGGACCCAGACCTAATTGATATTAATGATTTTGAATCCGGACTCGATTACTCGATGTATCCAAATAAAATGAATCGGACCTTACTATATAGGATTTCGGACTGGGTCCGAATAGACCCAATAAAATTTTTAATATAAATTTATAAATAATTGACTGTTTGTCAAACACATCGATTATAAAAAATTTAAATATATAAAATATTTATTATTTAAAATTTAAATCGAGTAATCGGGTAATCTGATCCGGGATACCCTCTTCCAGACCCGAGCCTTATTAAAAGATATATTATCGGATTCGGATCTGAATAAATGGGTATGACCATTAGTCCGGACCAAAAATTATCGGACCGAGTCCCAGACCGGATCGGATAAACGGACAAAATTGACAGCCCTATCCCCACACACTCCTTCCCTTTTTTAGAGAATTTTCTTTTCTTTTTCATCCCCAACTACACAACCCAAGATCGGAAGATTCCAATCCCACCACTACAATGGCCACCTTCCGCCTGTGCACCACCGCCTACCTCCTCCTCCTCCTCAGTCTCAGCCTCCTCTCCGCCACCACCACCACCGCAGATGATCAGGCAGTCATGACAGCTCTCCTCAACGCCCTCTCTCCAACCCCATCCGGCTGGTCTACCTCTAAACATTTCTGTTCTTGGACCCGTGTTGGCTGTGACAACACCAACAACTTTGTTAACTCCATTAATCTTGATTCTCAGTCTCTTTCTGGAACACTTCCCTCTGAGCTCAACCAGCTCTCTCAGCTCAAGTCTCTGTCTTTGCAAAAGAACTCCCTTTCTGGAGCTTTACCTTCATTTGCGAACATGACAAATTTGGAGAGAATTTTTCTTGATTCCAACTCATTCGATTCTGTTCCTAATGATTTCCTTATGGGTTGTACAAATTTGCAGTCTTTGAGCATTAGCGAGAACGGCAACTTGGCTGCTTGGGAAATCCCTTCATATTTGAGTGAGAGTAAAAATTTGCAGTCTTTTTATGCGAGTAATGCAAGTATCGTCGGTGCTATTCCAGATTTCTTTCAAGCGTTTGCTAATCTTCAGGACTTGAGATTGTCTTACAACAATTTGACTGGTACTTTGCCTCTAAGTTTCGGTGGATCTGAGTTGCAGAACTTATGGTTAAACAATCAGAGGCAAGGATTATCTGGTCCTATTGATGTACTGTCGTCTATGGCACAGTTATTCCAAGTTTGGCTGCACTCAAATACCTTTACTGGTCCGATCCCAGACTTGTCAAAATGTGTAAATCTGTTTGATTTGCAGCTGAGGGATAACCAATTTACTGGTCTTGTTCCACCTTCATTGGTCAGTCTTCCGAATCTGAAGAACATTTCTTTGCAGAACAACAAATTGCAAGGTCCTCTGCCTCAGTTCAACAATAATGTAAATCCTACATTAACTCCTAATTCCTTTTGTAAGGACACTCCTGGCCCTTGTGATCCACAGGTTTCTGCTCTTCTTGCTGTTGCTGGAGCTCTTGGGTATCCAATGTCGCTAGCTGAGTCATGGGAGAGGAACGACGCTTGCCAGGACTGGTCGTTAATCAGTTGTGATCCCCAGCGTAAAAATGTAACCATGGTTAACCTTGCCAGGCAGAAACTTTCAGGTACCATTTCGCCAGCCTTCGCGAATTTGACCTCTTTGAGGAATTTGTATCTGAATGACAATAACCTTACCGGTCCGATTCCGGCGAATTTGACTACTTTGCCTCAGCTTCAGAACATTGATGTTACTAATAATAATTTATCCGGGCCTATTCCTGATTTCCCCGCGGGTGTGAATTTCCGTCATGCGGGAAATCTGTTTCTTGGGACAAATACGACCACTGGTGACGGACCAAGTGGCGGTGATGCACCATCTGGATCGAATTCTCGCACCTCTGCTGGAGATGCATCTGGCAGTGGAAGTTCAAAGAAATCTTCAGTTTCAGCTGGTATGATCGCTGGTGTGGTACTAGCTGTTCTTGTTTTTGTCGGAGTTGTGTTATTTGTGTCTTACAAATGTTATGCCAAGAGACGCCATAAGAGGTTTGGGAAGGTTGAGGGTTCTGAGAAAGGGTCAGAAATGGTTAAGACAGGTGGTTCGGGTCGTACAAATGGATATGCAGGCGTCCCAAGTGAGTTACAGAGCCAGAGTAGTGGTGATCATAGTGAGATTCCTGTTTTTGAAGGAGGAAATGTTATTATTTCTATTCAAGTACTTCGCCAAGTGACAAACAATTTCGCTGAAGAGAATGTACTGGGAAGGGGAGGATTTGGAGTAGTTTATAAAGGGGAATTGCACGATGGAACTAAGATTGCCGTGAAGAGAATGGAATCAGGAGCGATGGGTACCAAAGGGATGAATGAATTTCAATCTGAAATTGCTGTTCTTACCAAAGTTAGACACAGGCATTTAGTTGCTCTTTTAGGTTACTGTATTAATGGAAATGAGAGGCTTCTGGTATATGAATATATGCCACAAGGAACTTTAAGCCAGCATTTGTTCGAATGGCGGGAACTTGGCTATCCTCCTCTTACTTGGAAGCAAAGGGTAACAATCGCATTGGACGTTGCAAGAGGAGTTGAATATCTGCATAGCTTGGCACAACAGAGTTTTATTCATAGAGACTTAAAGCCGTCCAACATACTTCTGGGAGATGACATGAGAGCCAAGGTCGCAGATTTTGGTTTAGTCAGGAATGCGCCCGATGGGAAATACTCGGTTGAGACTAGGTTGGCCGGAACATTTGGATACCTTGCACCTGAGTATGCTGGTGAGCTTTGCTTTCTGAGCTCTTGCTTTTTATGTTTCTGGTTATTTTTGGAAAATCTGCATGTTACAATCACTATCTTTTCTTGAGCTTTCCAGTTTACCAACTGAATAAAGTGAAATGGACGCATTGCCTGCTGAAATTGGAACTGTGTTTAGCTTTTTCCAAGATATATGTTAATGCAGTTGTAATTTGGATTGAAAAGGCAAAGCATCATATTGAAAAAGAACTATTAATTTGAATTTTCAGAATTTTACAGTTTAACTGAAAAGATAGTTTCTTGATATGGTTGTTTTCCCTTTACTGATTCATTCCACTACATTTTAGAGAAACTCATTAATAAAATGTCTCTATAACTCTTTTAGCTGCTGCATTCCATTCTTCCGTGGTAGGATTGATTTTCAAATGATAATCTTGTAAACTAGGATGTGCCTGTCAATGACTAGCAATCTATTTATCCCCGTAGAAGCATTTTATGTTAGCTGTCCTGTCTCAATTTAGTAGGGAGCAATGCATTTGTATGTTCTAAATTTTGCCATAGCCTCTTGAACTTAAAAGGAGTACTCGATAACCATATTTTAGAATGTTAATTGGTAATCTATTAATAGTAAGAAAACCTTATTGCAACTAAATGTCTAAATCATTAGTTTATTTACTGATAAATTTGACAGGCCAATTTTTGAACTTAAGAACTAACTAAAAGAAATGAACCCGGATTAAAATGTGGAATTTTGTTGTTTCCCTTGAAGGGTAGTGCTCTGTCAAGTTATTGTCTCCAGAACTATGACATTCTGGTAGGCTCTCTCTTACTGGCAAAATTGTCTTTCAAGAATTCATGTTGATCAAGAAGTTGCAGAATGATAAGTATAAAACCATTTTCGTTTAGGAATGGTGACTGTTCAATAATTGCTCTTTATGATAATGGCATGATTCGAGACATTGCATACTGATTCACTTTCTGTTGTTTAATCAGCTACCGGACGAGTGACAACAAAGGTAGATGTGTATGCATTTGGGGTTGTTTTAATGGAGATAATCACAGGCAGAAAAGCACTAGATGAGACCATGCCTGATGTGCGGTCTCATTTGGTCACATGGTTCCGCAGGGTCCTTATCAACAAAGACAATATGAGGAAGGCTATAGACTCAACTCTTGATCCAGACAACGAAACTTATGAAAGCATTTGCAGGGCTGCTGAGTTGGCCGGCCACTGCACAGCACGCGAACCGTATCAGAGACCCGACATGGGACACGCTGTTAATGTCCTTGGCCCTCTTGTCGAGCAATGGAAACCTTCTAATCACGGAGAAGAGGAAAGCTACGGCATTGATCTTCATATGAGTCTTCCACAAGCCCTTCAAAGATGGCAAGCCGATGAAGGTACTTCAAGAATGTTCGATGATTTCTCCCATAGTCAAACACAGTCTAGCATACCAGCCAAGCCTTCAGGCTTCACCGATTCCTTCTCTTCAACAGATTGCAGATGACAACAACAGATCAAGATCCAAAACAAAGACGGTAATTGTTCAAAAACATAGGTCCATTTAAGGTCCCCACACGGTTGAGTCCTTTTCTGGTTCATCCAAGAAAGACTAATGCAGATTCATTTCATTTATTTATCCTCTCTAGACATGTACGCCAGAGTTTTGGCGTGTTATTATGCTGATCCATGAAAGAAAAGCTGTTAAAGTAGATTTTTTTTTTTTTGGGTGTGATTTTGAGAATTTAATGTTGCACAGGGAAAAGGAAGAAGTCCAAGAACACAAAATTGTATCAAAATTCTTTTACTTAAAATATTCTAATGTAAATTATTTTGATTTTTTAATTTTTTTCTTGTTTCATGACTTTGTCTAAAGATTTTTGTCTGCATAATTTCCCTTAGTTTTTTAGCTTTGGATTCTGTAGATACCCCATCAATGCTAAGTTGCAGCTTGAGAGCTGGATCTGGAGACTTTCCATGGCTGATCTATTTGGCAGTATTTGGATCAGTTCAAGAAGACAAAGTACTTGAAAATACAATATAACTTTAACAAAATAAAAATAAATTAAAATAACATGAACATTTTTTGACTAAAATATAAATTTAACAAAATAAATATAAAAAAAATGATATAAAAATTCTCCCTGCAGATTTTCTTGTGGTAATTTTATGTTCCAATGTTGAAGAAAAGATTGTCCACTTTCTAATAAGACAGCATAACCTACAGACAGCTCCCCGCGTCTGGGTGCCAGCGGGATTTAATTCACAAGAGTCAAAAAAGATTTTCAAAATTTAAGAATATTTTGCTGGATTATAGCTGGCTAAGTGGGCTCTATCAAGCTTTAGGCTGTGTTGGGTTTTATACGTAACCCAATATAATTTTTTATCTCAAATTTTTTTTTTCTCACAAAAAATTCTCTCTCCCAAAACCCAAGACAAAAAATCTCAAAACTAAATTCTATCTAATCACATCCTTACATTTCTCTTTTAAGATTTGTTGGCATGACATGATTGGCTACGAGAAACAACCTCAAACAATATTCTTCAGTTTCAAAATATAAATTTTTTCATACTATTTGCATAAATTAAAAAAAAGAAAATAATGAATATATTTTATTAATATTATTAATTAATTTAATAATATAATAAATAAATAATATCACGTCTCGTCTTCACAAGTCCTAACGTGCAATCTCACTATATTAAAATGAATATTCTAAAATAATTATAAATATTTAAGTTTATAATTATATACATAGCACAAATCTTATAAATATCTCATGTGGAATCTTGAAAAATCACATTCACTCTCATATTTTCACAAATTTTATAAATATCTCATGTGGGATCTTTTTGAAGTATCACAAAAAATATATATGAGTAATTATTAAAAATAATTTTTAAAATTTATAATATTAAATATTTTAAAAAATAAAAATTTTGAAAATTTTTATATTTTAAAACTAACGCACTAGTTGGCTACTCATCCAGAAAAATATTAAGATAGACTTGATATTCACATATCATACGCTTTAAAATTTTGAATCTTTTTAAATAAAATAGTATGTAAATTAACGAAGTAACAAAAATAACGTCCGTTGCCTCGTGAAACTATTCAATTTTTCTTCGTTTAATATAAATATAACCATTATAAATTTAAAAAACTCACGACTTATATATAGAAGAATAATTGAAATCGATCCTTATTTATGATATATTTGTAAGATAAATCCGTAAGTTTAAATATTTTTTAATGGAAGCTATTGATATGCTATTTCTAACTTTATCATTTGATTAAAAAAAATTGAAACCGGCACTTATTACTGATTCAAAAAGTGCTCGATACAATTATATCGCAAATTCTTTCATAAACATGAAATTTATAAAAGAGGCCAATGTTGTGCTCCAACTGCTGTTAGGTATTGTTTCTCTCTTGTCATTGTCAAGCTTGTGCGTTGATTTTGGTAGACTCGAAGGGGGGGAAGACTCATATCTCACATGGGATAAGATTTGTGAGCATATGCGAAAGTGCATATTATGAGGATTCTAATTGGAAAAGCTCTCCCTTTCTATTGTAGAAGAAGACTTCTGTTCTGCGGTTGCACATGTTTTGTAGGGACCGTTTGGGCGGTTGGTTTTCCAACCGATGTCTCGGTACGCAACTTTAAATAAATGTAAATAAATAAATAAGTAAATGAATTTAGTGGATATATTTATAATTTGGAATGATGTGACAAGCACTTAGGTTGGATTAATGATGTAATAGCAATAATAGTTTCTTTTTAATGATGTGAACTCAAGATGATACAGCCATGCAAAAGTTGGCCATTGATGTTACGACGTAAAGTTAACGCGGCCTTTCGTAAGATAGTAAAGGCGATAGGTAAAGAAAGAATGTACGGCGAACGGGTATTGGCCAACTTGGCCCTTTGCCTGGTTCTTCTTTTCACACTACTTGTATTTTGATTAGATTCTGCAATAGAATTCAATATAAATTTTTTATTATAAATCTTATTTTTTTTATAAAAAATTTTCTTTTTTAAAATTCAAGATAAAAAATTTCAAAATTAAATACTATCCAATCTCACTAGGTGAAGGATGCATATTCGAGTTACTTTGAGGGTAGGGTAGTAATATGCTACAATCGATCGTAATATTTTAAGCTCATGCATTTTAAGTCTTTCACATTAAATTATTGAAGATAATTTAAATATTATCGAGATAAAAAATAAAAAATATATAAAAAATAGTATCGTGAAAAAATTAAAGAGTGAAATAAGTAAATTTTCTCTCTCATTTTCTCCATCCCTCCCTCTTCTTTCCCACTTTCAAGCAATCAAGAATAAGGTAAAAGCAAATACTTAGGGTATGTGAAAGTACTTATCCTGCTTCCACATCCCCTTTCACGAACCAAACTAACGGTAAATTTGCTTATATAAGTAGTTCGTGAATTAAATATGTTTTTAGGAGGAGTAAATCAATTACTTAGCATATAATTCTTTGAACTTCTAGCGTAAATTTATTGATCAAGTAAAAAATTATAAATGATTCTAAGGAGATTAATAAATTATGAAAGATAAGAAAAACCTAATATTTATGTATATCAATTAAATCTTAATAGTAAAATCACACTATGGTAGTTTAATCGATGAGAAGAATTTTATTATATAATGAGTTTTAAATCAGATTCACATTTTAATGCAAGAATTTCGAAAAGCATACATGACATGAAAGCTTCATGTCAATCATTTTCAATTTTTATAAATTAAAAAAAAACAAAAAAAGGTCCAATTTGACAAGAGTAAGGAATGACCCGATCCGGTTCCAGTGCTGCATGTCTTTTTTTCAGTATGTACTAGACTCATTTATGATCATCCGATCATGATCTAATGGTTAAAATTCAAGTCCTGAACAATTATTCAAAGAACAAAGATAACAATTGTTCAGAACCTGAACAATTATTCAAAACAAATATTACAACCGTTAGATCACGATCAGACGATCATAAATAAGTTCAGCACATACTGTAAAAAGAACGTGCATCACTTGAACTAAATCCGGAATGACCATACCAAAATGGCATAAATGTCGATAATGTCTCACCCAAGTAGGGCTAAATAAATCCGTTGTCTCCATTTATGAAAGCATGTGAATTGTTAGCTTTCTTTGGGTCATGAAAGCATGTGTGTTTACCATTCTTTGGGTCACGGGATGGATTCTTGTTGTCTGTCCATACAACAATTTTATTTTCTGTTACATCCATATCAATAATCTTAAATTTGAAGATCTTTTTAGATATTTTTCTTTTTGTACTTCTAATTTTAATCAATAGTAATTATCAACATTTAATTTGACAAAGACATATATTTCTGAAATCTACTAGTACTACTTCAAAATGTATATGACAACAAGGGCTAAACGACACTTACATTTTATAATCTACCATATCACTTTTCCAGTGAACTTCAATTTTAGAGTTTGTTGTTTGTCTGCTAATTCTAGTGATGTGGTTATGGGTGTTTATTATTAGTGCAATTTAAAAAATTGAATCAAATCGAACTAAAATACATATTTCGGTTTGATTTTTTGATATTTCAGTATGATTTATAAAATTTTTGTGAAATTCGGTTCGATTTTCAGTTTCTGTTCTCAAACCGAAAACCAAACTAAAAAATTAAAATTTTAAAAAAATTACATATGAAGCATTTTGGTAATGCTTTCTTGAGTAAAAAACGTAGTACCGAAATATATTTTTGAGTAAAAATTAAAATTTTAAGATTTCAATAACGCATCATCAAAATATATTTTTTTTTTTAATTTTGATTTTCAACCTTCGATTCGGTTCGATTTTTTAAAAAATTTGATTTCATTTAATTTTAATTTTTTTAAAAAATCGAAACTAAAACTGAAATTTCGAACCGAAATCTGAATAAACACCCATACATGTGGTAATTGTTGGGTAAATTTTTTTTGAGAAAAAATTTGAGTAAAAATTTTAAGGTGAGACAAATTTTCGGTTAATCATTCTTAGAGAAAAAAATAATTATTTTTTCAATTTAAGTATTACTATTACATTTTTGTCCTTTTTTCCCCTTTTTGGAGGGGAGGGAGCAGAAGGAGAGAATTGAGCCGAATAAATGCGCAAACACATTCCCCGTCCTCCTAACAAGAAGAAAGAAACAAACAACAAGAATAGGGGAAGATCCAATGACAGAGATATCCTCCTCTGGCACTCATGATTTTGTGGACAATTCTTAGACAGTAACTCTCCATGAGGATGGAGTCAAAGCCATATTCACCAGCAACCTCCATGCCTTCATGAAGGGAAAACCCAACCTTATTCATTAAAGGGGTGGAAAAAAAAGGAAAAAAAGTGAATCTCATATCTTTCAACAATGTCACAATGCTTTGTATCAAGTGAGAGTAATATAATATATGAAGGGTGTATTTGGATTGGGTTTTACTACGGAACACAATATAAATTTTTTACTTTGGGTCTCATTTTTTCTCTTACAAAAAATTCTCTCTTTCGAAATTCAAGACAGAAAATCTCAAAAGAAAATACTATTCAATCTCACTCTAAAATAAAAATATTCAATATCGAGATATATTTTTTTATTTTCACTTATTACACGTAGGATAATTTTTGAGTATCTAAGTATCCAGTTGTACAACAATCACTTGAATGATCATGTCAACGCCGAGCAATCATACATACTCATCGTTCAATAGATAGATAGAGTATGCTTCTAATGAATTCAATTACCACCTCCTCATATATCACCACACTCATGTAGGATAATATGAATGCTCAATCACGGCATGTGGGGGCAGTTAATAGAAAACCTGGCATATCCAAAGTTGTTGGTGAGATGGCAATTTGGCAATTGACCCTTTCATTCCTTCAATTCGAAAATTGCCACTGCTAAAACGCCTGCACGAAACGCGCCATCAATCAAGGTCTAATTACTACTGCTATAATAATCATGAAAAAAGGAAACTAATTTTATCAGACATTAAGGATTTAATCAGATAAAATTTAATTTTAAAATTTTTATTTTAAATTTTATAAAAATTAAATTATTTATAAAAAAATATATAAATTTTAGCATTCACACTTGAAAAATAAACCGGACATAGTCATGTCTCATGAACCATATCTCATGAACCATATTTCACACTAATATTAATAAATCGCTTGATTCTTTTTCTTTTAATTATAGGGAAGTCCCATAATTGAAAAACAAATAGGCGCTGCTGATATCTCTTGATTAATGAAGTTTTTATTAGTAATTTTTGTTTTAATTTATGGGAAGTTCATGATTATTCTCTCTCTCTCTCTCTCTCTCTTTTTTTTGGGGGGGGGGGGAGGGGGGTGTCCGTGATTTTCATTATTTTTCTAAATCCTACAACAAGAGAGAATTGAACCTTGGAGCAGTTGATTGACCAAGCAAGCAAGGAACTGATCTCCTGAGCAGAAAAATAAAGCGCAAACTTTTTTAAAATTGAGTCACAAGTGACTTTTGCAAGAACTTGACGTCTCTTTTGCTAGATGGGCCTAAACAGGTTCCTCGTCCTACTCTGATACAGGCCTTGGGCTTTAGTAGACCACGCCTTTTTAAATATATATCTGAACCGACAGATTTACTAATTTGATTATAGAAAGTCGGACTTTTACTAATAAACTCCATGCATCACTCAAAAATAGTATAGTGTGATGAAATTAATATTTTGTATGTCTATTATCTATTATCATAAAGATAGTTTAATATGAGAGTTATAGAGATATTACAAATATTTAGAAGATAAATGCTAGAGTTCTATCACATTTTTAATTAGTGATAGAATTTGTCTTCTGATTACTCTTTATCTCTTCTTATTGATATATATCAATGAACTGTATAAATAGTGTTTTAGACTGATATATTGTATATACACATTGATTCATTCATTTACTCTCAAAGAATCAATAAAAATTCTTATATTCTCTTTTTAGTTTCTCTCTATATTCTTTATTATAGTTTTCTTAGTTAATATTCTATATTATTATTACGATTTTGTTATGTCGAGGACTATTACACGCCAATAAATTCATAACACGTTATCAGCATGAGACTCTACCACCGCATCTTTGAAGTTTACATGAAAGCAACAAAGTACGAATCTCTGCCACCGGAGTTTAGAGTTTAATCAAGATAAAAAAATAGATATTTCTTTTACTTTTGAATTTTCATGACAAAGCTTACAAAATTCTATTTTTTTTACTCTTGACATTTCTAAAAAGAACTATCTGTCATAGACACTAGATACTCAAATTTGTAGAGATACAATGGGTCTGACAGACACCATTGTTGACAATAATGCATCATCATCTCAAAATCACGCAAAAGCCATGATTTTTCTCTGCCATCATCTCTTGAGAATCTAAAAGTGGAATATCTTATTGTGATAAATTCACTTGTTTTGTGCATGGATCTAACGGAAAGATTTAACTACCAGAAGATGGTCATTCTACCAAAAGTACCGTATGATTGGATGCACTCACGATTTACTTTAAATCTATAAGTGAATGCATTAGAACCCATGGTTATGGGCCTAAAAGATGTTGTGGTCATGGTCAAAACCGTGAACATAGACGCGGTCATGGTAGGAATCGTGCATATAATCATGCCGATTAGAATAGATGCATTTGAATATAGTGGGTCCTGAAGATACTATTTAACAAATACAAAGCATCAAAGCTACTTGATTACTAGCAAATTCTGAAAGAACGTACAATCACCAGAAGATGATTGTTATATAAATGCTAGTGATGATTTGTTATAAGTGTGCCTAAAATATTTTATATCTATCAGTATACAAAATTTTATCGCATTTAGAATTTCTCCTTAATTAAAGTAATTAGGAGAAATATTACTAGTAATGTGATGAATAAAAGATTTTTCCTTTCTCATATCTCTAACATGCTCATGTAGTAGTAATATCGAGAAGAAGTTTTTCAGAAATATTTTAAATTTATATCTTTTGAGAGTAAACGAGTCCTTGATAAAATATTTTGACGTTCGACCAAATGATTTTTTGTCATTCTCTGAAGTGAATGACATTAGAAATTATAATATATTTATGAATGAGATTTTAGTCGCGACTAGTAGAAGTGCATTTTATTCTTATGCTGTAAGAATGACTCATTAAATTTTCTGTGAACAGATACTCACAAGAAGTAAGAAAATAATGAGAAGGAAAAATAGGAAGTAATAATTCTAACATGTTATTGATGTAATATGAAAGTTTGTCATGAACTTGTAGTACGTCAAGCATTTTATGAATCTCTATTAATTATTGGTAGTGCTTTACTTCTCAAAATTATGCTATTGATAGTAATGATGCTTGTATTGATGATTATTGATATGACACATGTGAATGTAGCCAATTCTTTTGAATATCCACAAAGAATTTTTAGCATTTTTAATGTTAATAAAAATTTTGAATTATTAAATTGCTATTTTTTTTATTTTATCATCTTGTGATTATTATTTAAAAGTTTTCATATTATATATTCTAGTATTTGTATATTATTTTAGTTTATTTTGGATCAAGAATGGTGAAGATACAATTTGTCTAAATAATATTTGTAGTTTATTTGGACAAATTTGAAATATATGTCCAAAGTATAAATTGTAATACAAAGTTCCTGAAGAACTAGTTGATTAATAACTCTAGAAGAGTTAATTGACTAAAATCTCCTGAAGAGCTACATGATCTTTACCTAATGGTTAATTCTGTAATACATTATTCTCCATATAATCTCATTATTTTAGCATTAATGATACTATCATTATATCGAGACATTAGATGAATGAATTTTTGAGACATATGCATTACCATTATGACCTAGAATATATGTCAATTATAGATACCACCGTTCATTTCTTCTAATTTATATTACATAGAATTTTTGAAATTAAGATGCAATATTGAGTAAACTTGAAGTTTACTAACAATTTATTAGTTGGCATGATCGGTTGGAGCATCCCGAATCATTAAAATACAAAGAATGATTATGAATTTATTATGGAACCAGAAGTTTGCTAATATGAAGAATTCATGTGTGCTACTTGTTTTATTTAAATGTTACTTGTATTATTTGGGGTTGAATGTGTTATTTTGGAATGAATATGGAGAAATTATTAGTTGACGTATCAATAAAATAGTCGTATGTATATTGTTGATTTTTGCAACATGTAGTTTGTAATTTATTGATAATGAGCTCATCTTTTAACATTCTCCCAACGATACAATTTGTCTTAATAATACTAGTTGTATTGAGATAAATATTGAACATCCTACAGAATATTCATGACTGTGATATATTAGCGCTTATTTCGTATTTTGCCAACACATTGTGATTCTCCTCATAGTATTTGGTTTGTGGTAAAAAATAAAATATTTTCCATCATAGATTTAAAGATGCACTATGTATGTTGCTCCACCATAAGGTAATAAGATGGGTTCTTAAAGAGATTATCAAATATGTTGGGAGTAAATCTCAAGAGAGAGATTTGTATTTTGTTAATTTTGAATATGTTGTCCCAATATAAAGAGGAGAAAACATGAGGTCGGTTAAAGATATTAGTTTGTGTCTCATCTTGACATTCTATTTTGATCCTCATAGAAGATACCTTGAATTAGGAGTTCAAAGGATAATTTATATAGCCAAGTAAATTAACTGACCAACATCTGGTAAAGAATGTTCCTATTATATTTGATGTCCCTAAAGGACAGTCTACCACTACAAATAAATTTGAGACATAGATGAAACGTGGTAGATAAGTTGAGGATATTTAAATTCCAGCAAAATTTTTTTCCAAACATGATTGAGATATAATTTCCAGAAAAAATTCAGGTATCTGAAAACTTTGACAATAATGAGATCTCAACATTATTGGGAAATACGAGAACCGCACAAGTATATGACGTCAACGATATTAATGCACATAATATATTGATTCAGAATGAGGGATTTCAAATCAAGGTCTGTAGACTCGAAATGATAAAGTTCGTATGAGAAATATAAAAAATTTGAACTATTCACAAGTACACTTGAAGTGTACATGCATTTCCAATAGGAATTATACACTTGAAGTGTAATCCTAAAAGAGATAGCAATTGATATTTGCTTATAAAATGCGAAGTATAAAAGTGAATATTTGCCATGACTTATGGCGTATGATTCTTCGTAAGACTTGACACTAATTACGAAGAAATATATTTCTGGTGGTGAATATATAATGCATGATAATACTTAATATGTGTTTATCTTTGTTATCATTTGATAATGGTACTTACATTTGAAATCCCTGATGGACTTGATATACTTGAAACATATAAGTAGATTGTTCTTGTAAAACATAATAAGATTGTCTTAGTAAATTCTCTTTGAAAGAATGATCAAGTATGTCTCCTTATTGCACAATTTGTTGATTGGCACAATATTCTCCATATTAGGGGCAGGAAATCATCAATCAAGAAGGATATCATTTATGACTTTCATTATCTTAATCTATATACAAATATTAATGAACTGAAAATTCAAAATATTGTTTATTTATATAAAATTGCAAATAAATTATTTGACTGGCTTCTGTAGAGCTAGTCAATATGATATTTTAGCTATAGATATTCCTATTTGAATAGATGTCATAGCGGGACAAATATATGAATTCTATAACCATATGATTTTGATGCACGCTTGAAGTGTGATTGATCTCTTGATTTTTGAAAATAAAATCCTTAAAAGTGAAAAGGATGTGATGATCAAGATATTTTTTCTGAAGAATTTAGTGCAAGTATTGTGATCAACATTTCGAAAAGTCAACATTTTATTTTGATTGAAAATCCTAAAGACGTTTCACATACACATAACACATCAATAGTCATTGGGTTATTATACGTAAGATCCTTCACATTTATTAAAAGATATTGAAGAATTCTTTGGTGATGAAGTACCACAATTCTGTAATTGAGTGCATGAATACACTTGTTCTAGTGCAAGTAGATATCTATTCTAGTTCTTCTCTACCCAATGAATTTTGAGATAACATTAAGCTTGCCTTTTGATATCTTCTTGAGATAATTTATCTCGAATATTGAGAAAATTCAACTCCTGTTGAGATAGATATGCAACGTATAAGTTATCTATATGATCCACATAAACCATGCATTTATAGGCAATTGTTGATTATGACGGCCACATCTTTAACTCATGTTGAAGAAATATAAATTTATGATGTTTGTTAATAATATGTGTGATCATGATTAATGTATTCTAGATAAATTTATATCCTCCAAGAATGAATTCCAATTGTATTGTTGGATGATAATAACGTTTAGAATATATCAAAGAAGATATGATAAAGTATATTTTCATAAGATTATTTTTATTTATAAGCTCCAGAAGAGATGTGATATTGATGTGCAATAAATTTGATCATTTGATTATTTGACAAATCTACTCACTAAGACCTTACCAATAGCAACATTTGATTGGAAAGCATCGGCTAAGAAATCTTAAAAGATTATCTCATTACGGAGAGTAAATATGATATAAATAGTAGTGTACTCTTTTTCCTTCACTAGACTTTTTCTCACTGAGTTTTTTTATCTAATAAGGTTTTAACGAGGCATACTCTTATGTTATGAACATCGAGGAGTGTTATGAAATTAATATTATGGATGTCTATTATCCGATATCAAAGAGATAATTCAATATTAGAGTTATAGAAATATTCAAACTATCCTAAAGATAAATGGTAGAGTTCTATCATATATTTAATTAGTGATATGATTTGTCTTATTTTTGACCTCTTCCTATTGATATGTACCCCTGATATAAATAAGACTTTAGACTGATGTATTGTATATACACATTGATTCATTCATTTACTCTCAAAAAATTAATAAAAGCTCTTGTGTTCTCTCTCTATTTTCATTCTAGTTTCTCTCTGTATTCTTCATTATGGTTTTCTTATTCAATTATGTATATTACTATTATGATTTCGTTGTGCTGAAGACTACTGTGTGCCAACAAATTCATAACAACTAGAAATTTCTCAAAAAAATTTACGATAGTACCTAACAGTTTGTCTAAACTATACAATAATTATTTTTATTTTAAAAAATTATAAATTTACCTTTCAAGTAGTTTTGAAATTAGAAATTTATCCTTTAAATCACAAATCAACAATTTAATCTCTATAATTAATAAATTAATAATTTATTGTTGAATCTCTTGTAAAATTGACCTAAAAATTCAAAATCACTCTTCTGAAACTTATGAAAGTTATTTATCTTCCAAAATATACTTTTATTTTACCAAAATATCTTTATATTTTATATTATCTCTTCATAAAATTCAAGGATATTATCCACATTATATTTTCATAAAATATTTAATAAATTATGATGATATTTAGTAAAATAATATATAGTATGGATAATATAATAAATTTTATAAATCTTGAAAGGATAATTTTGAATTTTTAAGTTAATTTATAGGAGATTTTAATTAGTCAATTAGTAGTAAATTAAAGTCAGAATTAAAATGTTATATAGTTTGTAATTTAAAGGGTAAATTGGTTATTTTTCAAAAAGCATGAAGGGTAAATTCATATTTTTTAAAACAAGAAGATTTATTATGTGGTTTGAACAAATCTCAAAAGTATTATCATAATTTTTCCCAAAAAAAAAAAGAAGTAATAGGGGCAATATTTTTGTACTTAAGGCCCCATGCATTCTACAAGGTTAGTCTATTTTATGAAGTTATAAATTTACAGTCTCTTATTTTACTGTCCTTTTTAAGGAAGAAATTTAAATTCTTATTTAGAATAAAAAATCTAGTTTAATGGCAAAAGTTACTGTTTAAGTGACGTTACTTGACATTATATTACATGCAATAAAAGATAAGTGTTTATAATAACATAAATGCTAAATGAAAGATGACTTTATTGATACATGACATAATATTTTTGTCCTTCAAATATTTTATAAAATCTTAAAATTACTTACATAACACTTGTTTTGTTTATTTTATAAATTATATTTAAAATTTTAAATATTTATTTAAAATTTTAAATAAATATTTAAAATTTTAAATATAATTTATAAAATAAACAAAACAAGTGTTATGTAAGTAATTTTAAGATTTTATAAAATATTTGAAGTAGATTATAATATAAAATTTAAACAACTTAAAAACTAAAAAATAATAATTAAAATTTTTAAAAATTAATAAAATAATATTTATCAAATAATAAATTATTATTTTTAGAAAATAAAATAGAGAAAAGAAACAAAAAACATACAAAGGCGTTGGGCACTACGCTCTCAACTCTTAACAGTGGCACCACTCAACTTTTTCCTTATTTTCTGTTTTTTGTTTTTTTATTTTTAAAATAATAATAATAATTTATTACAAAAAATTTATGAAAAATTAAATTATAAAAAATTGTCATATATTAATAAAATCGTTTTATATTTGACAATTCCCTTATAATAAATGTATGAGAACATTGTTTAAACGATAAAATATGTGAAAGAAATAAAACAGGGAGTGAAAGTCTTAATAGTAAGAATTAAGGATCACTGGCCGATCAATTTGTCATGAAGTTAATTTTGTTGATTAGAACCCGAGGTCATTATCTACCAGGGTAAAAAACGCTACAGACACTCGAACTTTTCCCAATTATCGACTTTAGCACTTAAACTAAAAAACGTATGGTTTTGACACTCCAACTTTAAATCGTAACTGACATTAGCCCTTCTGTCATACATTGCCGTTAAAATCTTGATTGACGTCTAAAAAGTAACCAGAATTAGGGGTATTTTTGTCTGATTAAAGCTAGCTGGTTGCTTGAATAATCATATGCCGACACATGTTATTTTTGGAGATCTGTTTTGCCTGGTTATATTTCTCTTTCCCCTCCTTCATGTTCAGGGGGTTGGACTACAGAAATGTGATGACAAATAAGGAAGGAGGAGAAAGGGGGGCAGGGAGGAAGAGAAGACCGGTGTTTCTTTGAGTTTCCCTTAAATCTTCCCTTCCACCAAATGTTCTGCTGGGTTCCACTTTTATAGACCAACACGCATGCACATGGGGGTTTGAATCTCTAAATCTACACAAAACCCCCTGTTCCACTTTTAAAGAAGAATATAAGAAACTCGTTTTTCTATTGATAGTGGTTTGTGTAAAAGCATCAAAGACATTTCTAGACAGTCCAGAGTAATTTCTCACATTAAAATTCTTCAATCCTGTCCAATTTGACAGTAAAGATCATTGCTTTTCAGGTACATGTTTGACTTATCTGAGAAGGAAGCGCTGGAACTCAGAAGCATTCAGAAAGAAGACGTTATGGAGTGGTATCGAACTTACCTGAGGCAACCTTCTCCAAAATGTCGGAGGCTTGCTCTTCGGGTCTGGGGTTGCAACAGTGGTTGGAGAGATACTGATGCACAGATGATGACATCAGGCGGGGTCATTGATGACCTTACAGCTTTCAAGCTGTCTTCTGTATTCTATCCTGGGATGTGTTGAACAGAGAATTACTTCTGGAAATCGGGAAGAACAAGAACCCTAGCCTGAGCTCAGTGGATATTTCATATTTCTACTGCGTTGTTTGCGTATAGCGGGAGGGTTCAGTTGTTGTTGCTGTTGTTCTTTTTGGGTGGGAGGGGCGATGGGAGGCTGAGATTGGGCTCCTCCGGTAGCTGTGGTGGTGGATTGGGGATTAGACAAAAATACCTCTAATTATGGTCACTTTTTAGACGTCAGTCAGGATTTAACGGCAATGTGTGACGGAAGGGCTAACGTCACTTGCGATTTAAAGTTAGAGTATCAAAACTATACATTTTTTAGTTTAAGTGCTAAAGTCGATAATTGGGAAAAGTTCGAGTGTCTGTGGTACTTTTTGCCCTATCTATCATGATCAGATTTCAGTAAACTAGACGTAGAGCAAGTGCATTGTTTTCACTTTCATTTTTTGTAGAAATAATTCCCAATAAGCATGTAGTGAGAAAATGGTCAATTTAGTCTCAAAAGTTTGATACTTGACATGTTATGCTTTCAAAAATTTTTCTGCTATTATAATTCTCAAAGAATTTTTGTTTAGCTAATAGGATTCAAAAAACAAGGCACCTATAATACGACAGAGCATGTTAATTGGACCTTGCTGGCTGAACGAATATTCTTTGAGGACTATAATAGTAAGGAAAAAACTTTTGATAAAATAACATATCATACACATAACTTTTGAGATTAAATTGATTATTTTTCCACACATAGCGCTACAAATAGAGCTTTATTTGAGGCACACTTAAATATAATATTTAGTTTGACTATATATAGTGAAAAAAACTTTACTTTTCACTATTCATTATGTAGCTTTATTCAAGTTCTCTCCAACTTTACAAACAATAAAATTCAAATCTAGGAGAAATCACTTTGAATTTGAGTGAAAGAAGATTAGTTCTTCAAATTATAACTATCTTCTATCATTGTATATTTAATGTTTATGAAAATCGATCTTAAAATTAAACTATGAAACTTTTGGCCTGCATATTTTTTTAATGTAATTATTTTTCAAAATAATTATTAGTCAATTACATTATTTGTTTACTTACATTATTTTTATTATTCTTTAATTTAAAAATTTGTTGGTAAATTACGTAGTTTTGTTTGTCATTTTATTCATAGATAATCTAAAATAGTTTAGGTATGCAATTAAAAATTGCCATCATACTAGTCACTTGTTTAATTATGTGTACTTAATACCTAATATTTTGAAGTTAATAAATCATTCTTATTGTTAAATAGGTTAAAAGATAAGTAGATAAATTTAATAGATTAAATATAATAAAATATTAATTAATCTAATGGCACAAATGTTAATACAAAATGGATTAAATGATAATCAATTTATTGGTCAATTATTTAGTTTTGCTTGTTATTTTGTTCGTAGGTAATCTAAAGTAGTTTCGGCATATAATTAAATTTTTTAATATATTTATTTTTTAATTACGTGTATTTAACGCTTAAATATTTTGGGGGAGCATTATTACTAGTTTAGTAGTTTAAATGTATAATTACTTTTAAATAAATTAAATATTAATTATGTTATTTATGTAATGTAAATGGCTGACCTTGAGGATATACACTGTTAACCATACCGGTGCAAGGCCATCTTTCGATTACTATCAACTAGAGAGTGGTCATATCGCTGAGAGTCTTACATTCCTGTTTCCGACACATTTACGTTGCCCACCTAGACACCAACACCGACTTGGCCTGCGAGTTCTTCACATGCTGATGCTTCAGGATGTGAAGGATTTGGAAATCTCAGAAGTTAAAAGTAGAATGGTTGCGGAAGCGGTTGGATGATATTTATGGGCAAGAGGCGCTGTCGAGAAAAAGAAAGAATTCTTCTTGCCACTCAGAGTGCGAGAAAAGCTTTGGAAAAGTATAAGAAAGAGTAGGAACCCTGTCAAGAAAAGATGAAAGCTGTTGTGGAAAAAATTTCCACCGAAGAGAAGGCTCTGGCTGTGGAAGAAGCCGAGGGAAAGAAGATATCCGAAACATCAGCTTTTTGGCATCGACTGATCCCTCTCTTCTGTTCAACGGGAAGGGGACTCCACAACTTACCCTTCGCACCAGCAAGCGATTGCTTAATTGGGGAAGACGACCATTGCAGAAACCATCGAAACCCGGCATTCATGGCCCACTGTGAGAACTTTGTATCCAATATAATCTTCGGCTAATGGCCTTCTTGAATCAATTTGATTTTCTGAAAACCTGACATCCAACATTCACACTTTTGTGTTCACTGCTTTTGAACAAGTGTAAATGATAGGAAAGACCATTGCTCATGTTAAGTGCTCTTTTAATTTTCTTTCCAGATTACTTTTGCTGTGGTCTTGTCTCTATTGTATGGTGTTAAACTTAAGGTTCTACTTACATATAATGCAACTGACTATTTTGACTCTTAAGTTGGGTGGGTTCAATTATTTGTTTACTGTGTATATTCTTTGGAAGGCTGTGATGCTTATTATCCTTCTCACTAGTACTTAAAAATTACTTTCAGTACACTAATAAACTTGATCTTTATTGTGAAGACAACAATTCTAAGGTCATAGGATCAAGGATAATGGGCTCTTTGTAACACATTTCCTCTATCTAGCTTGAAAACTGAAGCCTCTAGTACCGTTGCAGCACTTGACTGAAATGGTTTCTGGAGTTTTGCCTCCAAATCCCTCTGTGCTGTATTTGCTGGTGGACGACTGATTTCCATGGCCAGTAGTGGCTGCAGGATCACTTCAGGAAGCGACTTCTGCAAGTATCAGCAATAAGTGAATTATCCCAGCTGCATTTGATAAAATCTGATGTGTTTTTAAACTACTGTTACTTGATTATTTGAAAATGTTTTGCAGATTAGCTCTCGACGCTGCAGATGAGTGTGTATAATAACGGGCATTTATCTCTTCTGATGTCTACTGGCATTTTGCTTACGTTCAATCTCTTAAGTCCTCCCAAATTTAGAAGCGTGAAGTGCTTAAGCTTTTACCATTTAGGCAATTCTGGGCAACTTTTAAAGATTCAAAATGCATTTGTAGATTTAACAAAAAAGAAAAAAATGCTAAAAGAGAAAGGAATGGAACAGAAATCAGGAGAATAAAGTAGAGTAGGATAACAGAGAGCGTGAGAAAAGAGAAGGAACAAGACGAGAAAAACAGAGAAAGAAACAAGGAAAAATGATGAATATTTAATTAAGGTGTTACACTAATTATGGGAACATAATCTGTTTTAATCAGCATAGGTTGGTGAAAAAACTTCTTAGAAATGAACTAGACATGAAACAATAAAAAAAGAAAAAGGTGATTTCATGCAGAGACCCTTGCAATTTACTTTTTTCTTCATATCATCTGCCTTTGTCCTTCTGAAAATTTTCAATTTGTACATGTTCTTGATCCTGCCATGTTTCTATTTGCTGCAAACTTTGTTATTGGCTCTACGAGAGTTCATTTCCTGTTCTTTTTACCTCAAGATTGTTGGTTGTTGAACTGTTCCATTATATTAATTCAATCATATTTTTCACTATATAACTAACTTCCATTCCAACACTTCTGATTCCATAGAGTTGCAGAAACTGAAGCCTACCAGTGATCAAACCAATCTGAGTCTTGATCAAGTGAAAGATGCTGCTAAAGAAGGGCTTCGGAAACCCAGTTTTTGCTTTTGCTTTCATCTCTCTCCTTGCTTGCTCAAGTGAGTTCATTTATCATCAAGAATTGAAGGAAATATGCTTGATGTATCTGCTCATCTTTTTCTTCTCTAAATTGATTGGTCAATCTTTTGACAATGTTTTGCAGGAGCAAGAGTAGATGAGATTGGTGTAAACTATGGCCAGGTAGCAAACAATTTGCCATCTCCATATCAACCAGTCCAAATTCTCAAGAACATGAAAGCTGGTCAGGTGAAGCTCTATGATGCAAATCCTGAGATACTTAAACTCTTGTCTGGGACAAAAATTCTCGTCTCCATCATGGTTAACAATGATCAGATTTTGGATATTGCTTCCGATCAAGCAATGGCGGACAATTGGGTAAAAGAAAATTTTCTTGCTTATTATCCAGACACCATGATGCGCTTCATTCTGGTTGGGAATGAAGTTATAAGTTCGAATGATAGGGAACTTTGGTATCTTCTTGTACCAGTCATGGTTAGGATTCACAAGTCCATTGAAGCAGCAGGTATTAATAACATAAAAATTGGAACTCCACTGGCAATGGACATATTGGAATCAACATTTCCACCATCAAGTGGGAAGTTTAGGTCTGACATTTTTGACCATCGGGTAATCTGGCCATTGTTACACTTCATAGAAGAGACCAATTCCTACTTCTTTCTTGATGTCTATCCTTACTTTTCATGGTCTGCAGACACAACAAACACATCCCTTGATTTTGCATTGTTTAAAAATGAAAATTCAACGTATGAGGACCCTGAGAGTGGCTTGGTTTACACAAATCTTCTGGACCAAATGCTTGATTCTGTTATCTTTGCCATTCAAAAAGCAGGGTTTGCTAATATCAAGCTAGCCATTTCAGAAACTGGTTGGCCTAATGCAGGTGACATTGATCAACCAGGTGTAAATATATACAATGCAGCAACTTATAACCAAAAACTGGTGCAGAAGATGAGGGCTAAACCACCACTTGGGACACCGGCACAACCAGACATTATGATACCTACTTTCATTTTTTCTTTATATGATGAAAATAAAAAACCAGGGCCAGGGACAGAAAGACACTGGGGGTTGCTGCACCCGAGTGGCTTGATTAATTATGAGCTAGACCTTACTGGGGAACGACCTGATCTTGATTATGGCCTGTTGCCGAGCCATTGAATAATCGGCCATACAAGGGGAAGATTTGGTGTGTGGTAGCTAGCGAAGTGAGCCCAGTGGAATTGTCGTCTGCCTTAGACTTCGCGTGCAATCGGGGCGAGGGAATTGTGATGAACTTGCACCAGGGAAGACATGTCATCAACCAGTCTCAATGACTACTCATGCTAGTTATGCATTTAGCTCATACTGGGCAAAGTTTCAGAACCAAGGGGCAACCTGCTATTTCAATGGCCTTGCCACCCAAACCACCATTGATCCAAGTAAGTAAACTTGAACTTAGTCAATATGTGCAGCCAAGAAATCCTTCAAATTTTGAAATGAATCAAATAATTCACTATTACATAATTTGACAATATTATCTTTTGTTTGAAATGGCAGGCTATGGATCATGCGAATTCCCTAGTGTGTCTCTCTAAGCCATGATTCTGAGATGGGAGCAGATGAAAGTCTTGATTCATCCTAGTTTCTACACTTAAGTGTTTTAGTTTAGATTTTTGATGACATGGTAAGGCAGATCAGTAGTTCATCTATGAATGATGTAATGCCTTTTACTTTCTTGAAATATTTGGTAATGAGTGATAAGTAATTTGAGTAATTTAGTAATTTTAAGAAACAATCTCTGAAATCTTGCATCGGTTGGTCACATATTACTCCAAGAGCTTCAAATAGAGGCGGTTTCGAGGAAGATGACAAATTCCTATATCAATATGATGAATAATATTTACAATATATCATTATCAATTTGACAAAGTGAAAATGCATCTCACTTTTGGAACAACCTTTCAAGAATAATGTCTCCATATGGTTGAAATTATTCAACCTAGAGACAAAGCAAACTTCTTTGTCATTTTCAGTCCTAGCACTACATGTTTTAGGTAGTAGGTAACTATGACTTATTTAATTTTTTTGGTTAGGTCTTTAATAATTTCGTGATTCAACCATTTTAATTCTTAGAATTCTATGCTTAATTATTTTTATAAAAATTTCAATTTTACTCTTTGAATGTTGTGATTCTTGTAGTTAGTACTATTCTCTTGTAAAGCTGTCAATTTTTCTTTCTTAAATTTCATCATAGTCCCAATGTTTAATATTAATTATATATTTCAGACCTGAGAGGGTAAAGTTGTGACTAATTTTAATATTTGAGTGGTATATTTGGTATTTTCAAAATTAGAAGCACAAGCGCAAATTTTATAACTTTTGAAGTAAAAATTGAGAGTTTTATAAAAGTAAGAGTATTTTTTTTTTGAACATGAAAACACAAGCTATTTCATTACAAGGTAAAAGTAAGAGTATTATTTGCAAAATTTAAAACATATGAAGGGTGAAATTGCCAATCATCCTTCTAAATAAATGTAAAAAAATTAGAAAATAACATGTTTGCTAAACTTTGCAGTTCTTGGCATAATTGCCCCTCCTATACTTACATCAACTTTCTGCTAGGGGTGTTCAAACCGGATTTCGGTTCGGTTTCGGTTTTACTATTTGGTTTTTGGTTCGGTTTTTTCGTTTTTTAAAAATCGAAACCGAACCGTTTACTATTCGGTTTTTCAGTTCGGTTTGATTCGGTTCAGTTCGATTTGGTTTGAACCGAAATAAATACAAGAACTCATTACCATAATACGTTCTTGTATTTATTTTTTAAAATTTTAATTTTTCGGTTCGATCACCTAAACCGAAAATCGAACCGAAATGTTTTTAATTTCAAAAATCGAACCGAAAAACTACAAAAACTGAACCAAACTGGAAAATTCGGTTCAGTTGTTCGGTCCGATTCGATTTTTGAACACCCCTACTTTCTACCTACTTCCTCTCTCTAACGAAATTCTCTCACTTCTGGTAAGGGTAAATAACTAATCTACCTCCATTTTAAAGCTAGACAATGTTTAACTCTTCTATAGGGGCCTTTTAGACAATGGAGAAAAAATTAAAAGATATTCTATTAAATATAATAAGCATTATTATCACCATTATTATTTCCCCCTTCTAGCTCATTTTTTCACCTGTGCCAACCACCGCGAAGGCCAACCACCGTTGTTTTTTTTTTCTCCAAGAAAAATTATTATAACTTATTCAAACTATGTTAAAATAGTAGTAATTATTGTAATATAAGTTTCTTTAAATTTGATCCATTAAATCTCTTTGATTTGAGTTATTTTATATTGATTTCGAAGGGCAAAAATTGCCACAAGAATTGAACAACTGGTTTTAATCATCTATGGCTTCGTAACTAGTTCCAAAACCCTCTCAATTCCATCTCCAGGCAACAAACCCAGCTAATTAATTAGCAGGAAAAGGGAAAAAAAGCACATATTTTTGCTGTATCTTAAAGGGTTGGCACTTTTCTTTTTCATGGCTGATTTTATAATTTTCATTTTTTCCAAGTAAAATTTAATGAATTTGTGATGCTCTCAAGCAGTAGAATTATGCTCAAAGATTTTAACTTGCATCTTCTTCATTTTGGGTTTTGATTTTCGGACATCACTGGAATCTTGAATGACAAAGAAGACGGTTGAAGCAGAAGGTTATAATTGTGGATAAAGTTTGATTTTGAGATTTTTTGTTTTGGGTTTCGGGAGAGAGAATTTTTTGTGAGAGAAAAAGTGAGATTTGAGATGGAAAATTACATTGGGTTCCGTGTGGAACCCAATCCAAGCACACCCGCAATTTAAGAATCTTTTCTTCTGGCTTTTGAAAGGGCAACTTGGTCTTTTCCCAATTTTGGAGGTTAGTATTGGATGCTTGACTATTTTTTCCTTGTTGACTTCAAGTCAACTATTCAGAGATGCTAAATTGATAAAATTTGATATATTAATTAGAGAACAGGTGAAAAATAGGTATCAATATGAGAGGATTTGCTATAATTATTGTAAAATAAAATATTCTCTAATTTATTAATTAATTATCTGACAAATTTTTATGATACAAATAAATTATTTTCAGGAGTTATATAATAATAATCATTTATTAAGTTATAAATTGAAATATAAGTCTTTGTTTAGATTTATGCACAAGAATTAAATATTTTGAAATCAATAAAAAATTTAAGGTAAAGAACCTTTTGTACCATTGATAACTAAAAAGGGAAAGAAATAGAGAGAAATAAATCAAATAAAGAAATGAGTAAAATTAAATATGTAATAAATTATTCTTAAAATATATAAAAAGACTTAGATTTTAATAATTTATATTTCTTTTAAAAAGATATATATTTTAAATACATATATTATATAAAGTCAAATACTTATTATTTCTTAGGAAATTGGCTATGAATGTCACTGAAAAAAGGACTAACTGTTTGTCTTACCATTTAACTTTTTTTTTAATCATTTCATGGTATTAAATAATTAATTTTGACTAATTATGCCATTTCATCACTAAAAACGACGGAGTCTGGTGAAAAGAATTATATGTTTACATCACGTGATATATTTATAAAGGATATAATGGCTTATACATATCATTTTTTTGCTAGATTCTACAGTATTTAGTGACAGAATGATATAATTAGCTACAAGTTAATTGTTTAATGACATAAAAAAAATAAAAAAATTAATGACAGAACAAGCAATTGACTCTTTCTTTAATAGTATTCATAATCAATTTTTCTATCCTTATCTTGTTTCGCATCAAATTATTTTGGAGTAGTTTTTATAGTATATGTACTTTGTTTTTGGTAAATAGAAAAGTTATAACATTTGTTGTACTTTTTGTATATATTTAACTTTTATGTTCTTCAAATTTCTTTTTATCATATTAAAAAAGAGAGTTCAGAAATTAGAATAATCCCGAAACTACTATAAGGAGAGACTAGATACATTTTCAGATTAAAATTTAGAATTAAATTTTGGTAAAATTAAATTATTTGTTAAAAAAATATGAATTTTAAACATAAAATTTTAGATGGAGTAAGAGGGGAGCTTGGAAACATGCCTAGCCTACCTTGCTTTATCAAACTAGCATTCTATGTTTCTAAATTCGATGTCGAGTAATTTGTTACCCAAGTCTGTCGGCACTCGTGACTTACCGAAAATGTCAAGAAAACCCCATTCAGGAAACCCGTCATCTTGGGTTGATGGCTATTAGGACTCAGGAATCATCAGTCAATGCCAGAGGCCCACTTCAAATTCATCTCTCTTCTTTCCGGATTCTTCAATGCTTTCACCATTTCTTCCGCTTCATTTTCTTCTTTGCTCTCATCGCTCTCTTTCGTGAATTACAGTTTCTTCCCATCAAGTATACAACAATCCCTCTGTAAAGATCTTCTTTTTTGCTTCTGTTGATCAGTTCTTGGAGTTGAATTGCTGAAATATATATTCTAGGAAGGAAATATAGTTGTTCAGAGAGAATTGTTTAGGAAAAGATGATGAATTTGAAGTCAGATTTTGTTTCCGGCTCTTGTGATGGAAGATACGCATTTCACTATTTGCTTTCTCACCATGGATTGATCAACTCGAAGTTACTACGTAGAAAATGCTGCTCTTTTAGCGGCTTTCGTCGTAGAATGATGCGGGTTTACTGCTATTCAACGGTAATTCTTGAGCACCCTATGGAACATTTCGTGCACCCGTGCTAGTTCTCGATGATTTCAGTGTATTCTGAAGTACTCTGTTCAGTCTTTTCTCAGTTAACTTCACTTCTCTGTTTAATTTCAATTTAATTCTTGGATCCATTTTGGCATCTGTGTTTGTTATATATTTGTACTCCTAGCCGAATTGAATTTAGTTTTCGGATCCCTTTATTGGCATGCAACGCATGAAGCCTGACATTTTCTGTGTGTGTGGTGGACAGAATCTGACTTTTGAGCACCCTTTGTGTATTTCACTGTATGGCTTATCCTTTAAAACTTTCTGCTGTTAAGCATGGTAACTCAAGAGTACATATATATTTTCGCGCGAGATATCTTGATAGGATTTATACACAAGTATTAGGCACCTCTCACTTATCTGCTGTATTTTGTTTGGATTTCCTTAATTCATTTTTCATTTTGATGAGCTCCACAAGTTGGGATCGTTGAAATGTTTGGACTTTTAGCAGTTGAGCATAATCAATTTAGAAAAGGTTGGTAATAGGTGATCTGGATTGTTGTCGTTAATAGGTTGTCTCTACTCTCTTTCTGTCTGCCAACTATCTTTAAGCTTCTAAGAGAAAGATTTTTTTTTTTTTTAGGGGGGGGGGGCGGTGGGGAGTGAGTTAGGGAGAGCTAGAGAACATCCAAGTCTTTCTAAGTAATCTTAATCAAAATTGAAGTACATATGTTCCAACTTCATCTATCAAGTTTTTGTCCCCGAGTCAGTTCAGTCAGAAAGGGGAGGGCCCGCTGTCTAGACTGCATTTCGGGAGTTTGAACACCATCCCATTTCAACCAAAAATAGAGGTCATTGCCAAGTTCTGTAAATCTCAGTGCTAGACTTCCTGGTTACCAGGCTTCAAGCCAGGAAACAAAGTGAGAAAGAATTTCTCTTCAATTTGATAGTCCCTTTTCACATTCTGTAGATGCATTGGATGTCAAGAGTTCATTGAGTTTCAGTTTTTATTTTTTTTCTTTCTCAAATAAACTTTTGGATCTCTTTATGATATTAGCTTTTAATATGTTCACCGGCCATAAGAATGTTTCTTTTTTCTTTTTGGTTTTCTTGTGTAGACAAAGGAAATGCAGATTAGAAAGTGTGCACCTTTTCTAGAAAGCGGACTGCTGTCTGGAGAGGATGTGCTGCCATCTGTTCAGTGGAATGCAGTTCCTGATATTTGGAGGACATCAGCAGAAAAATATGGTGATCGTGTAGCATTGGTGGACCCATATCATGACCCGCCTACAAACTTAACTTATAAGCAGGTACATGTTCTAGTAATTCCCTATTGCACTTCGTAATTGATGTATCTTGGATGTATTAGCTTAGTGAGTGTGAGGGGGTTTTCAGCCTTTTATTCTCATAGAAAACTAAATATTGGTATTCTAAAGCAATAATCTTCCAGGAGTAATTAATCTGTAGCAGTAAACTCTATAGAAACTTGCTATTCAACTACTGATCAGCGTTAAAGTGGGCGAAACTCAGAATCCTATAGTTTGAGATTCTGCAGAATCATAATCCTTTTTCCTGGCTCCAACATCACTAACTCTGAAACCCAGCTATATCAACTAGCTAAACTTCTTTGCTGTTTGGCTGCTTACTCTTTCTAGATCTGACCTTCTTCACTGTTTGTTTAACATTCTTTTAACTCCATTTCATTTCCAACATTTGCAGCTTGAGCAGGATATCAAAAACTTCTCTGAAGGCCTTAGAGTTATAGGAGTAAAGCCAGAAGAAAAAATTGCACTTTTTGCCGATAACTCATGCAGATGGCTTATAGCAGATCAAGGTATCCAGCTATTAAGGTTTTCTCTAACTTAAATACCCACAGGGGAATTATTTGTTTCCACTAGTCGATGTTTTTATTTTGAGGCAATAACTGTAAGTTTAATCAATTCTCATTTTGCCATAAAAAGTCAACTGTCCTTCATCCATCTCTCTCTCTCTCTGATATACATGTTTGTCTTTCCATGCATTTTCATCTGTGTTAAGTTCAAGATGTTTCATCATATAAACGACTAATTCATTTTTTTAAATCCCTTGGTTTGACTTGCGTCAACTTGGCATCATGATCAATTGGCTTCTAAAGTGATTTCTTAAACATGCTTATCTTCTTTAACATATTGTGCCTTTCCTGATGTCATGATATTTTCAGTCTTCGTCTATGTGGCTGTAAATGTATTTAGAACCCTTAAGCGATAATTGAAGGCAAAAGGATTTCCTTCAAATTCATCTGTGGTCTTCTGAGAAGTACACTTTCAACATTGTCAGTTCTATAAGCTATATTTTGTATCATTGGTTTCTCTGTCTCAATAGTTGGATACTCATACTGTCACCGTTCAAGTTGGCTTTAGGTATTATGGCCACTGGAGCAATCAATGTGGTCAGAGGTTCGAGGTCATCACCCAAAGAGCTTTTGCTGATATATAACCATTCTGATAGGTCGGTAGAATCTCCTTTGTTATCTATGTTTTCTTCTAGTCTTGATTAGACATCTATTTAGATGTGAAGTTCACATCGTCACTGTTAGTTTCAGTTCACAAATCAGTTTTCTTTTATCAAATCTTCATATGATTTCATTTTTTTTTGTCACTGCAATTACAGTGTTGCACTTGTGGTGGATAATCCTGAGATGTACAATCGACTTGCAGAAACTTTTGGCTCCCAGGCCACTCTAAAATTTGTTGTCCTCCTCTGGGGAGAGAAATTGAGCGTTGCAAGGGAAGTAGAGGGATTGCCGATATATTGTTACAGGGAGATCATAGATTTTGGTCACGAAAGTCACATGACTTTGCTTTCCCAAGATGCTAGTAAGTGCATCCTTATTATTGACGGCAACATGGTTTGTCTCTGGACATCTGATGTTTGCTCAATTTTCTTAATTGTCATAGACTTCCTTAATCTATAGGTTCACCACTTTTTCAGTTAAAATTAGAGAAGAGTAGTACTAGTATATTTGAACATGAACATTTCCAAGTTTAATCATAGCTCTCCATTCTTGCTTATGATTTCCCATCAATATGAGCATTAGCTGTTACCAGAGTTAATTGAAGTAGTCCATGCATTGCAACTGCAATTGGATTTACATAAATGTAGATAAATTCATAGCATACCATTATTTAATATAAACGTGTGCGTCGCAACACTTCTTTGTCTTAATGGGCTGTTTTTGGCTTTTGAGCTCAACTTACAAAAGTACCTTTCTCCTTTCATGGATGGAGCAACATTTGTCCAGTTCCTCTTTGAATCTTGGATTGATGCTAATGTCCTGGAGTGGTTTTATTTAATAAAGATCCTTTATATCAATCTATTTTCCTCTGTCCTTTAGAAGCACCTTTTACCAAGCAGTAGTCTTGCCTTTGCTTCACATTCCTTCCCCTTGATGTATAGAGAAAAAAAATTCTAGTCGACCTTTCCTCAGTGTTAAAAAGGAAAGTTTGTTTCCCTATTGCATTTTGGTGTGCAGCACTTACACCATCGGTCTTTTGTTCTGGAATGTTGATGGAGTCCAACAATTTCTATAATTTAGATTTCAGTTCTCCTGGCATTTGTCATGTCCTATTTCATAGTATTACATGGTAAAAAGCCAAACGCAAACTTCAAGCTATCATTATTTTTATCATAGTTCTATTTTTGATAAAGAAATATTTTATGATCTTCTAATGTAGGTGTGGTGTCTTGACCATTGTGGCTAAATTCATATTATTTATTTGTATTTTTGTTCCCATGTATCAGAATTCAAGAAGTGTCCAAACTTCTGACTATGTTTCCCAATGTCTACCTAGTAATGCATCTTTCCAAAGAAGAAAGCGTCTTTCTTAACAATAATATTTATATAGTATTTATAGACCTTTGATTTATCTTTTTAAAAAATTAAATATGTTGCTTGATAATAGCAGATCGATTGTTGTGCGGTAGGCATAGTAATCATTTTGCTCTGGTGTGGGACATTTTTTTCCATGAAACTAACTTCGGGATAGTCTGTACAGCTAATTAACGTTCTGCATTTTACTTATGTACTTAGGATATAGGAACCATTCCAAATGGGTATGGTGTTTCAACTTATGACTTTCCAAGGGGTATTATACACCAGATAAAAGAAAGGCCTCAAACCTAAATTTTGCTGACATTGCCATCATGACTTAACTGAAAGCATAAATAAAATGGTACATTGTTCATAGAGTTTGATACCATTGAATATATTGCTTACCTCATCTTAAGTGGGGCATAAAAACAAGAGAAGTGCAAAATAGCAGGGTAGAATGGATAATTTGAGCTAACATATCCCCCAAAACAGGCATAACGTGCCCAAGTTTCGTTGACACTTGTGGTACTTTCAGTGATGTTTAGTTGAAATTTTCCACTGGTATTATCTTCTCAAACTAGCCAATCTTGTTTTAAACCCAAACCATTTAATGATCTGCCAGAGCATTCTGTTATTTCACTAAACAATGACCTAGTTTATAAAGTATTTCTTCTAACAGAAATTAAGTACCATTTGTATTGAAGGTTTGATTTCCAAATTATATTCTTGTCTTATCTTTTTCTTCTTATGACTGTATCGCTAGGAGATGATCTTGGTAGTATTTTACTTTTTGATGGGCCAAAATTGCTACAATTAAACTTTTTGCACAAATGAATTGTACATACCATAAGATGCTAATCTGGTATGTATTATGGTTTTGTTTGAAAATGGATCTACTAAGGCTGGCGGCTTAATGTCCTAACTTATACCTCAGGGCAACAATATACGTATGAAGCCATCAGCTCTGATGATGTGGCTACACTCATGTATACTAGTGGAACCACTGGTAACCCAAAAGGAGTCATGCTTACACATAAGAATCTTCTGCACCAGGTTCAATTTTGTTCTTTCCTTGTCTATTCATAACTCGTAGTTCTACATGTATGACTAAGATGAGGAAACGAGTCTAGCTTAGGGAATAAGATCTGGATAGTGTCCATTTTGTTTGGTATTCTTATTCCTGCACTTCATTGAGATTTGATGTATTTCAAACTTTCTGTAGATGTTGAACCTCTTTATTTTCAGTTTTTCTTTAAAATCTTACTTTTCCCCACTCTTGTTTTTGTGGAAATGAGTACTTGAACAGCATTTGTATCAAATTGCCGTTTCCCATTCTGAGTTTTCCTTGGAAAGGTGATATATCATGTAATCCTTCCTCCTTAGTTTCTTGATCCTAGAAGCTCAAACGGGATTAGTTCCCAAATTTATCTGTGTATGTGGTAAATTAAATTTAAATTATTCCTAGCACTTGCAGACTCTTGTTGTTAGCTACTGTTTTATTAATTAATTGGAAAAGGCAATATAAATTCCAGTATCCTTGTAAAAGTTGATGGTTGTTGGTTCTTTTTCATTGTATTGTAAGTTTTTATCTCCAAAAGCTTTGTATGGTTAACCATCATCAGTGCATCCTAGGAAACAACAAACTTGGACAATAGTGACAACCATTGAACAGCTTGAGTTCACAGAAATGAATTTATTCTGTACCATGTGACTTGATATCTTGGTTTTTTTTTATCGAACAAAGTGACAAGAAAGCAAAGGAGCAAAACTAAGCTCGTGCATGAGGGATAAAAAACAAAGAAATTTGAAAAGACTAATTGAAAAATTTGCAAATGTTCAATTGTGGGAACTTGGCCCAGCTCAGGAAACATTTTACATGGTAGAGATTAACTTTCTGATTAAACAACAATATCCAAGGGACAAGACGAAGGTTCTGCATGGTTTAAGATGTCTAATATTACAAAAGTACATAAAAATGTCTGGGAAAATAAGACTAGAAAGAATTTCTGGTATATTCTGTAATACAACAATTCTCTTTCCTTCAAGCATCTTTTAATTTGAAAGATAATTCTTGGAAAGGTCAGGGATAGTTTGTCAATACAATTGGAAGTTTGTCAATACAATTGGACTCATAAGATTAAATGGTCCAATGTTTAGTATATTTCTTGCAGGCCAATTAGTTGTTATAGAGTTATCTTTGTGTTTCTCATGGTTAAATTCTCGATGCCTTACTTCCATTCATGGTTATGGGTTTTTTATGTTTACGGCTTTGCTATTTTCTCTCTTCCTTTGTAGTTATAGCTTCCAATGCCAAGGTCCTTGTTAAACGTGTTGATTTCTTCTTGTTTCAATAGACCACTTCTGCATTTTTACAGAAATGGAAAGTCTCTTTTTGCTTTATAAGTAAGAACATAGCAGTTCCAATGAATGAAGAAGTGTACCATGGCTTGATGACTATTGCTGCCCATCTCTGGATTATTTTTATAAAAAATAAAATTTGAAAGTTAGAAATAAAGAAGCTGCAAATAACTTGTTCAAAGTTGCTAATCATAGAGGTATACAAATTGCAATTAACTTCTTCGTAGTTTTTAACATTGGGCTTTGGGCAAGATGGATAATTCTTTAAAACAAGTCCTGCCATCATATAGGAGACAATATCTTCTATTATTCTCGAAGGTCTGAAGTTGAATTAATGAACTTGCTATATGTATGTGTATATAGACCTCTAACCCTTGTGATCAGCAATCACAACCATCTAACAAAGGAAAACTATAATACATGTAGAAAAGTATGGTGGAACAATAAAAAAATTACCAAAAAAAGGTTGTTAAATGCAAGCTTATGTCTATGTAGACCTTTAACCCTTGTGACCAGCAATCATGACCCTCTAACAAAGGAAAACCATTAATACATGTAGAAAAGGATGGTAGAACAATAAAAAAATTACCAAAAAAAAGGATGTTAAATGCAAGCTTACTGCATATGAACTCATGAACATTATGCCATTTGTGAAAGCATGTTAGCTATTAAACTGTAAACTTTGCCAGAATTTTTCAGCATGACAAAACTTCCTCTTGTTCTTTACACATTCATGTATGTTTACGGTTTTCTAATTTGTGCTTGTAATCTCTGACTTATAGATTACAAACTTATGGGACATTGTACCTGCCATACCTGGTGATAGATTTCTAAGCATGCTTCCATCATGGCATGCGTACGAGCGTAGTTGCGAGTATTTCATATTCACCTATGGAATTGAGCAAGTATACACAACTGTCAAAAACTTGAAGGTACTTATTATATGTTTCTAGCACCACAATTTTGGAGATGATCGAAGAAATTTAGGGTATTAACATACCAGTATTTGGTTTGCTTCAGATTTTTCTTAATCAGATAAGTATGATTATGCTTTCATAAATCTACGTTCTAAATCTGGTCACTGTTATTGTAGGAGGATTTGCGAAGGTATAAGCCCCATTATCTGATTTCTGTTCCTTTGGTTTATGAGACACTTTACAGGTGATTGATTCCATCTGCTGATTTATAACTTTATAATGTGAAGTAATTTCCTGTTAATTGGAGTGCATGTTACGAAACTAGGATTCCTCTCATAATGAAGGAAAGCTAAAAAATCTCTGTTAAGAATGAATAGATGATAAGAAGATTCTATCCACAAATGTATTGCATCTATTTCATCAAAAGTTATGTTCAAAGATTTTCAATTTTACTTGTATTACATTTTCATTTAATTATATGCTTTCCTAATACAACATAAAAAACAATCTGCAATTAGATGAAGTTATTGTGCTTCCACTTGGCAACATATCTCAAGACTGCAAACTAAACAAGTATAAGGTCTTCACCTGTTGCTTACCTTCAACTGCTGACATCTATGTTCATCAACAAGAGTTTGATAACATGGATATTTGGTTACTTAAGCTGTTTTATGTTATAATTTATCCGATTGATTTCTGCATCATTATACTAAGTTTGTTATATTCTCTAAAATCTCCAGCTTTCTTTTTTCTTTGCTTCCACGAGGATGATTTTTACATTGTTTTGAAATTTACAGTGGAATTCAGAAGCAGATCGCTACAAGCTCCCCTATTCGTAAGCTTATTGCACTTCTTTTCTTACGGATCAGTATGGCATACATGGAGGGGAAAAGAATCTATGAGGTTGAAATTAAAGCATCTCTTTATCCTATTTCAGTTTCAATTTTTTTAAAAAAATTAAAAACAACTATTTGAATCTTTTTGGTCGGTTACCATGAGATGTTCACAAGAACTTTATTAATTAGATAAATTAAGGATATGATTCTTTTTCACCGACATCTTCTAATCAAAGTAGTTATTCGAAGATTGTCAAAATCTTAACTAAGGTGGTTAAGAATGCAAAAGAATTATTTAGTGTCATTTTTCATAGCTAAAATGGAAAACTAATTGACTCTTCGAGATAATGGCTTTTATTTTGAATTAATTGTCTAATTGATCTTTTATCTTTTCCCCATTCTTCGTTACAGAGATTCTTCTTTTTGCTGCTTTTTAAGAATGTAAAAGGTTCTTACCTTTTGGTTCCTTACCTCTGTCATTGTCAAATGTTAATGTTCTGTCCATCTTACCATAAATATGTTGTCCTCGGCCCAGTGCCTCAATTTTTTCCATGTGAAGTCCATAAAAGAACACTGATACATTTCTGTGGTGTGATCCTGTGGATCCCTTGTCACTTCAGTTGGACTGATTAGTTTCTGGATGTTTTATTACATCTTTATATTTGCTATTTATATAATATTTTCTTGGCTGTTTCCTAGACTTGGTTTTCTGGTAATTTATTCTGTAATGCATCTGGTTTTGTTTCTGTAGGGAAAATATTTACCAAGATCTCCAGAACAGCCATCTTTCTTTATTTCTATGTTGGACCTGCTATGTGCTAGAGTTATTGCAGTACTATTGTGGCCGCTGCATATGTTAGCGAGGAAAATTGTTTACAGTAAAATTCACACTGCCATTGGTATTTCAAAGGTCTCTTGGTTACTATATATCAACTCATCTGTTAGTTTTGGCCCCCTGGGGGGAGCAAATCATTAACTTAAAGATTCCTTCTTTGTTCTGCAGGCTGGCGTAAGTGGAGGTGGTAGTTTGCCTTCGCATATTGATACATTTTTTGAGGTTAGTGGTTTTGCATATTGGCTGTATAAAGACTACTCCTTTTTCTTTTCATCAATCCATATTTTACACTTTCAGGCAATAGACATAAAACTTCAGAATGGGTATGGCTTAACAGAGGCATCTCCAGTTGTAGCTGCTCGACGTCCTAACTGCAATGTAAGAAACATATCCAATTCATTTATAACTTAGTCTTTTAGCACTAGTGTCTAAAGAATGAAATCATAGTCATTGTGTACCAATTGAATTGTTGAAAATGGAAAACCGTGACGTTCAATTTCTTTTGCCACATAAATATCTGATGTGTTCTGAAAATTATGATACGTCAATGAAGTCCATACGGATCTGAGCTGGAATGCTGTAGCATTTCAATTTTGATGCTCTCTTTATCAATTTGAGATATTTAACCCTTGAAATAGAAGCATTTTTTACTATGGTGTGATGGAGATTTATTTTTCTACTAGCATTTTAATGGCCTGGACTTACAGAAAGCATCCTTTTCATTGACTCAGCAACTTCTGTAAAATTACTGCTTAATAACTAGCTGTTCCCTTCTTGGAAGCTGTACTTAAGTAATCTAACTGTAATCACTGGGTCCTAGTTTATTGATCACTAGGTTTCACTGAGGTGTACACAATTTGTTTCTAAAAATAGAAAGTTGGTAGCACGGTCTCCTCCTGTTATTCTGATTACTCGCCAAATCCTTTTCAAGGGAAGATTACAAAATGTTTATATTGTACCTTTTAATCTTCCATGATTAGAGGGGTCATGTATTTCCACGTTATCCAATGGTATTTCATTTGACAATATCACAGACTTAACCTTTGAAGGTTCTTGGTTCAATTGGGCATCCCCTTCCACATACAGAAATTAGAGTTGTTGATGCTGAAACGAATGAAGTTCTTCCTGCTGGCTCAAAGGGCATAGTCAAAGTCAGGGGGCCACAAGTGATGAAGGGTTATTACAAGGTAAATTAAGTATTCTTACATTTGCTTAAGGAGGAAGATCTTTCAAAGCTCTTACACTGGTATTGGTCAAACACGGTAAAACGTTTACAGACCTGGTTCTTATGTGGTCTTTTATGACTCAGAGATTATGCTTTTGTTCTAGTGTGGCAATTTTGTTCCCCTTAATGTTTACATTTTTGGTTAAATGGGTAATGCCCTGACTGCACAACTTGTAGTATTCTTGTTGCTTTTGTTGCTTTTGACTCTACTACTCATATACCTGTTAACATTATCTTCTCAGACTGAGTTTTTTTTAGCTGCAGGGCATGGATAACAGTTGCCCATTTACAACTGAACTAAAATCAGCATAAATATCAAAATAGGAACTGAATACCTGCAATTCAATAGTTTTCTCTAATACTCACACATGGCACTTTGAATCATTCAATTTGATAAAATAATAATTCTTCTATATTAGCATTGTGTCATTGTATGTTGGTTATATATGATATGACAAGCTTGTATTTTCTTAACCCTAAAATGTGTTTTCTTGCTGCCAAAATAATGCTTCTTTTATCTATGCATTTGAATGGTTTTTGTTTTTTTTTGGGGGGAGGGAGGGGGGAAGGATTGCTGCTGGAGGGAGAGGGAGAATGCTCTGTATGAACCTTTTGAAATCAATTTATGATGCATTTAACTGTCAATTTTGCATTTTCGTTGCCCTTCTTTCATGTTTCACTGGTCTTTTCATGCTTGTACACCCCTTCTCTCTCACATCTTATTCTTTCTGTCTTTCTCAACTCTGAGTGGTAATGTTTATTTTAAAAATCCAAAGAATTAAGGCCAGAAATTCTGTAAAACTTATACCCGTGTATCCTAAAAATCTGCATTCTGTTACTTTTTCAGCCTGAAGCTCTAACAACAAAGGTTATCAAATAGACTATTCACCTGTGTTTCTCAGTGGTTCCACAAAGTAGTCACACTTTCTTATATTTATCTTATTTGTTACTCATCTGTTTCAACATAACTGTGATATATGCAATTGACACAGGGGAGGAGAGGATATTTTGCTGTGTTTACAAATTTACCCTTCCTTTAAATTCTCTAATTATGATAAAAGTGAAAGTTGAGGGCATAATGGTCTTTTAGGCCTAGCTTGGTTGGGAGGAAAAGAGAGAGGAAAAAGGAATGGGGAAGTAAAAGAAGAAGTAAATAGGAGTTTTACTTCGTTTGGTTGGAGGGGGAGAAGGGAGGAGAGTAAATGTGGAGGGGAAGCTCATCAGCAATTCCAATCCTTCCACTTTTGGAAGGATTGGGAGGTATTTGGTTTTTAAAAAACCATTATGTCCTCAACTTTCACTTTTATCATAATTAGAGAATTTAAAGGAAGGGTAAATTTGTAAACACAGCAAAATATCCTCTCCTCCCCTTCCATTTTTTGTACAACCAAACAAGGGAGAGTACTTCTAAATTACTTCACTTCTCCTCCTACCAAACAAAACCAAAGTAAATACAAATACCTTCCTTAAGGGAAGTAAAATGTGCCTCTTCCCCTCCCCTCCGCCTTGCGAACCAAAATAAGCCTTAAAAACCAAATACCTCCCAATCCTTCCAAAAGTGGAAGGATTGTAATTGCTGATGTGGAGGGGGAGCTCTCCCCCGCCACATGTACTCTCCTCCCTTCTCCCCCTCCAACCAAACGAAGTAAAACACTCATTTACTTCCTCTGTTACTTCCCCTTCCCTTTCCTCTCTCTTTTCCTCCCAACCAAACTAGGCCTTAACCTCTACCTTTGCAAGAACAAGAAGGAGAAAGAAAAAATATTGTTATTTTACAATAAAAGAAACATAAGGAATAATTATGATTACTAAAACTCAAATGCAAATACAAATAATGAAAAATAAAAAATAGCACTAAAATAAAAATAAAAACATTGGTATTTTATTAAAATCAAATAAATACAAGAAATAATTATATTGAATAAAAATCTCTTTTGAAACGTTTAACACGTGCAAATATTGCACGTGCTTTGTGCTAGTGCATTTAAGTGGAAGGTTGGGGTAGGGGTAAATTTGTAAAGAAATCATAAATGTATCCTTTATCTTGAAATAGGACAGATAGTTTGAAAAAAGACTAAAAAGGAAATTAAGACACTTATATTGAAATGGAGGGAGTCCTACGTACTTCTAAGGCCTTCAGGGATGTTCTGACTACAGATGGGCAACTTTAGAAGTACCTTCCTGTTACCTGCCACTTCTGGATATAAGTCCATACTTAATGGAAAGACACAGCAGGGAGAATTTCTCTTGATGCTTTAATCCATTAGATTGAAAGCATCTAGCATATGAAATCTACTTTCAAGTTTATAATTTTCTTATATTCCCATATGCCAACCATATGCCAATAAATGCATACAGCTTCGATATGTAGTTCCTCATATTTCTAAAATGTTTCTGGTTTCCTACTTTTTCTCCATTTTCTTCTACGGTGACTACCAATCTATGGACATTGTTGTTTTCCATCAATCATTTCATATATATTTCTTTTCTGACGATTTTATCATTTTCAAAATAGAATTTGACGGCAACAGAACAAGCCATAGATGAGGATGGCTGGCTGAACTCTGGTGATGTTGGATGGATAGCTCCTTCTCATTCTTTAGGTCGAAGTCGTCATGCTGGAGGCGTTATTGTTCTCGAAGGACGTGCAAAAGATACTATTGTACTTTTAACAGGTAATTTTGGTTTTTAGTTACTCAAATGTATGTCTATAAATAGGTAACCAGGAGAAAGGGGGAAAAAGTTTATTGCAACATACCCAAAAAAATTTTTTAAAAATGGAATTTTAACATGCAAACTTTTGTAACTTAGCCAACCACAGAAGAAACTTCCCCTATTTGAGAGTTCTTACTGAAGGTTTGTCTAGCAATATTATTTGAGAAACGATGATTGCACTATTATGTAGAACACAGTGGTTTTAAGCCATTTAAACTGATACTTGAAGCCAAAGAACACAAACTTTTGGCTTGCCCTACAAAATAATTTTCTATTTAAATAACTTTTTTAACTAATTGAAAAATTAGAAACTAACTAGATTTCACTTATTTCCGGATGTCTGCGTGGTTCATGTGGCATTAGATGGAAATAAGTAATATAGTAAAAAAGGTGGTTTGAACTTGTACAAACATGAGTATTTAGAAGCTTTGATTAGGATAAATTGGTCAACAATGCAATATGCTTGCCACCTAAATGTGTGTAATGAAATAGAACATAGAAGGGGATTCTTGAAGCCAAAAACAGATAATTTGATATAAGAATTTACTTGAATACAATGCCACCACCAACCCTTAATCTTAAATCGTGTCGGCCATATGAACAAAGAAAGGATTATTTGTGGTTGTCAACATGAATATATCTTTTCCATTTCTTCCTATCCAAGGCCATACTCTCATCCAAGTATAGCAAAGCCATATCACCTTTAATCACTTCTGTTCAAATCTTCCTTGGCCTCTCTCTACCTCGTACAACAATAAAATTTTTGTTGCATCTTTCGCAGTTCCAGCTTGTTAATGCTGATCTCCCGCACACTCCTTCAAACCCCTGATAGCACCCTCTGCTTGTACATATGAATTACAATATTGTTAAATTGAATTTTCTTATTTTAAGCAAAATGCTTTTTTGCTTTAGGAAAATTTATTTAAATAACTGCAGTTAAAACTTTCATTAACTGATTTGTTATATGGCGAGAAACAGGTGAAAATGTTGAACCTTCAGAAATTGAAGAAGCTGCAATGAGGAGTACTCTGATTCAACAAATTGTTGTCATTGGCCAGGTGAAAACTAATAATTCATTCATTATGGTGATATAACACTTTTCCTCAAATTTTGATTTCAATTTATCTGTTGTCTGATGTGACATTAATTATATGTAGGATCAACGGCGCCTAGGAGCTATAATTGTACCCAATAAAGAAGAGGTGATATTAGCAGCAAAGAAGTTATCCATGTTGAACACAGATGTTTCTGAACTCAGCAAAGAAAAGATGGCTAGCTTGCTACATGAGGAGTTGAGAAGATGGTATAAATTGTTTCCTAATGCTTTCATTGAATTCTGGTTTAGCATCTTTCATTCATCGTGAAGAAAAAGTGGAATGAGAATGTAAATGGATTCTCATTGGTTATCATCAGTATTTTAGCATTATACTAAGCTTTTGAAACTCCTAGGCTTCTGCTTCAATGAACCATGAGAAGAGATGGATTTTTTTCATATAAGGTGCTGGTATAGGGTGCAAAATGGAG
Organism: Rauvolfia tetraphylla; assembly: GCA_030512225.1. Taxonomy (NCBI): domain Eukaryota; kingdom Viridiplantae; phylum Streptophyta; class Magnoliopsida; order Gentianales; family Apocynaceae; genus Rauvolfia; species Rauvolfia tetraphylla. Next base: position 4,940,417 of record JAJQKT010000053.1, read on the forward strand.
CTTAGAAATATAACTAAATTGCTTTCACTGTTGATGTGCTACCATTTTTGACATCTGGTAGTAGTTGCCCTGGTCAAATTCCATATATATGGTTAGCATAATTAAGATGCTTTTAGTACTTGAAACAATGTGAAATAGAATGAATATAATGGAGGAATCCAAGAAGTTTATTGGTTCAGAGTAAACAGACAAAAGAAAACTACTAAGAGGATATTTTATTATGAGAACTGATTAACATAAAAACTAAATTTCTTTCCCATCTTGAGAGCTTAATATTTCAGTTGTCATTCTTGAATGAGTCAGATAGACAAATCCTGTATGCAATTTAATAACTAGAATCCATCTATAGGAAACAACCTTTATGAAGAACTTGTGGTACCACTCAGGCTGTGAAGTATGGCATGACTTATTACAATGAGGAAAACAAAGAGGAGAAGATATGCTTTCCAGAAATGCAACCGATATGAATCTCATTGTACTTCTACTGAATCTTTAGATTTAGTGAGAAGCAAGAGATTAAGAAAAGAAATTTAATAACCAACTTTAGAACTAACAAAATCTTATATTTTAGGCTAAATACGTAGAACCATAACAATGAAAAATAGATAGAACCTTCTCTTTCAGATGAGAAGTGAAAGGTGGAAAAGAGAACTTTTGCCTTCCCTTGAAGTACTCTATGGTGACCTTTCTGTTTGGGAGGTTTCTGAAGCAACCATATTAGGTATCACTGTATAGAGGTGCAACTGCAGCAAACATTGATAACAAATGAGCTCAAAGAAAAAAAAAGAAAAAAAAAAAAGAAAAAGAAAGGTGCAGCTTGCTGCTTTACTGTACTTCCTGACTATTTTTAAGTGTTTTGCATTGATATACAGAATATATGCTTGAATGAATGAGGATATGAGGAGATTAACTAGGACCTGTATATTCTCTTACGTGTACTGAGGCCTTCCAGCCAGTTTCTAATTAGATCAACTGTTTATTATATTTAAACAACACATCTGGTGCAAAGGCTATATTATATAGTTCATGCAGCGTGTAATAGGGCAAAGCGTTGAATCTTGTGCTTACAGGTAAAGACAAAGATTGTATTATTCCTTAGAAGCCTGATGACATCATTTTGAGGATTGAAATGAGGTCCTCCTCATGATTAATACCCTCTGTGGACCACTTTCTAGTTATTTTCCTCCCTTCCAAACAGGATGCCCCACTCCCTCATCACCAAAATTAAAAAGAGGAAGAAAAAAGAAAAACAAATAAAACACATTTTCTCAAGGGACACAACAAGGGCAGAATCAGAAATGTAAAGTTTGGGGTTGGGGAAACCCCTCGGAGACATACTGCTGTAGAAGTGTTCCCAGAGCAAATGTTGAATTATCTAATTTTCTGAAATATCTCTGTTTTTCTTCTTTCACCCCAAAGGAATTGCATTCCTTTGTCTTCTTTTTATATGCCAATGTTCTAATTTTCCCAACTATTCTTTCCTGCCCCTTAGGGAAAGAGATTTGTAACTGATTTGTTTTGTTTTTAATTCTTTCCTTCTCATCAGGACCTCAGAGTGCTCATTTCAAGTAGGACCAATCCTCATTGTTGACGAGCCATTCACGGTAAGTTTTCAGATCAGATTGGTTAATGGCTGCTGTGTACTCGTTATTATCATCGAGAAGAAACTCAATTATGAAGGGATATTAAGCAACATTATTTGGTATGCAGATTGATAGTGGTTTAATGACCCCAACCATGAAAATCAAGCGGGACAGGGTTGTTGCTCGATACAAAGAAGAAATAGAGAACTTGTACAAGTAGCTTCCTGAACACAAGTCACTTTTGTATTCCAAAAGCAGAATAAGTGATCTTGCACCGTGGTTAAGTTGTACATGGTTTTAGTTTTTGGAAACTTTTAGTTCCACATGGTTTGGTGTATTTTGCTTGAAGGGTTAGGAATATCATAAAATAAAGGGGTCCAAAGACCATCTGTAATCATCACTTGTTGCCTTGCATGAGATAATTAAGCCTGGATAATGGGAAATTTGTTTCAGTTATTTCTGTGATATCCTCAAGAAACAAACAAAAAAGGAACCAATTAAAAGAGAATAATCAAAGTTAAAACATTAAAAGAGAAAAATGTATATTGCGAGCCTGCATGCTTTGGCAAACCTGATACTCTACGCTGTAGCTGTTACCTCTGAATGTTCTGGCAAAGTGAGGGCAAAAGTTTTTTGGAAAATGTAGCCAAAACATCCTCTTCATGGTCCCTTATAGCAGCTCCTATTCTTCAGCTATCCCCAAGCCAGTGACATTCAGTTTGAAAGAGCCTAAAGCAGCGGCTCCTACTATGGTTTGATGACTGATTGAATCTAGTCCTAGCTTACAGGCAATCAATTGCTTCGTCTTACGGACCAGTGTAGTTTTGGAGCAAACTCCATATTCTGATGGAAGGCAGAGGAGCTTTCCCTTTTGATTGAGGCCTAAGGCCGCCCCTTTGCAAGAGCTTGCTTTGAAGGTACTTGAGCAGTCACTAACTGATGCGACCAAAGGCCGGTATGTGATCTTATTCTTATTGTGATTGGGAGTGTTGAAGAAAGAAGCTGCTCCTTCTGTTTTCTTCTTTAAGAAGCTGCCCCTCCAGTGTGAGGTGAAAGCTGTTCGTTGTATTTTTGGCACGATAACATGAATATTATTCCCACGTACATCTTCTTTTAAGGCTGTTGACCCTCCAAAAAGATTATTTCTGAGAAGCTTTTGCATCTCTTTCGAAGTTGAATTAATTCATAGCTTGAGAGGCCCGGATGGCTGTCAAATAATTGTAGAAATGATTTTGAAACTTTCAAATGTTGGTTATTATGGTGGTGGTTTATGAATTATGCAAGGAACAGTGTATTGTATTTTACTCTGCGTTCAAGTGGTGAGCTTTCGGGACTTAGCTGAAAGATGTGATAAATACAAAATGTAAACACCTTCCTTGTTAATACTAGCGCTATCCGCGTGCATAAAATTTTAAAAAGTAAACTCTTTTACTTTTTATATTAAATGGCGGTTAAGATTTTTAATATTTTTCTATATTAAATAGTTTTAGAATTAATTATTTTTTCTTTTCACTATCACAATTCATATATTTATTATTTTTTATATAATTCTCAAATAACTTTTATTAAATTAGATAAAACTCAAAACAAACAGAGTTTATGCATCAAATTCAATCAATGCTCCCAACATAAACAATGCTTGGCTTAACCTTACCTCTTCACAATTCTCTCAACTACAGATTCTTTCACAGACTTCTTCCGCAAAAGCATGAAACATCAGCTATTGTGGGGCATCCATGGCTCATCAAAGGGCTCATCATCATCTGAGCTGTCTGATTCCATATACAAAGTTGGGCGACGGCCCTGGAATCTTAACCGCCATTTGGATGGAGGAAGATTCGGCAGGAGTTAGCAACGTCACATATTGTTCTTCTGTGGTTGCTGTTGACTTGTGGGTTGCTTTATGGAAAGATTTACCACACCATAAACGATAATCCACTGCCCCATTTACTCCAATAACCACTTCCATAAGATGTAGTGATGTATTCATGGATGGTAGTTGAGGAAAGTAGGAAGGAAGAAAGAGAAAGAGATACTTGTAAAAGGCTCAAATGGAATATTATCTACTATAAAAGTAATATTATTATTTTAATTACCAGCTATATGAGAATATTAATTCTGATATCTGAATGTACCCTTTGGATCCTTGGTGTAGCACTATTAAATAAAGTATCAAAGGCTTCAAAAGGGTCATCAGAATTTCATTGCCATTAAGCGAAAACCATATCCCCTTATCTGTGCAAAAGTCATTCCTCGACATTCCTCTCTTGCTATCCCAGTCGGCTGCCTGTCTTTGAGCTACATTAGTAGAAAAGCCAACGGAGCAGCATATAAGTTAGCTGATTTAACCTGCCCTTTACATGGTTTCCATGTTTGGTTCGAGGAAGCTTCCCCACCACCGTTGTCTATTGTACAACTTGAAATGGCGAGATGCATTTAGAGGCATGTTCCCTCTCTTCAAAAAATAAAAAATCAAAGTAATGTAAGTTCTAATATCTCTTATTTTCAATAGCACTACTATTGTATTATGATATGGTATTTTTTTTCACTTTTCAAATACTTTCTTTTAAAAAAATTAAAATCTTTCTATTGATTTTGTAAATTTGTAAACATATAATCAAGTAGTAATTTGAGAGGTATGCATATTAATTTGATAATTGCACTTATCGAAAAAAATTTAATAATTGCTTATGACAAAAACTCTCTCTCTTTAATACTCTTTTTTAGTAACTTATTTATATCTTTAATACTTATTTTAGTAACTTATTTCTCTCTTTAATTCTTTAAGTTATCTATGTTAATCCTAACTTACAATTAATTCTTCAAAATTAATTGTTTATATGTAACTCCCAAATAATTATCATAGATATGTCAAATACTATCAAAATGACAATACTATTTTTTGATATTTAATTATTTTTATAATATTCCAACAAGATGCGTGCTTTTACTAATTATGTAAACTATTTCATGGAAGTTATGTAATTTATTTTAACATCTTATGCTATTATATTTTTCATTAAATAACATTAACATTTGAGATTTTTTAGTTGATATAATCATTGCTCTGGATCATTTTATTTATTTTGTAAAATAATAATATTCACTTTTTTATTTTTTGTAATGACAAAGATTGAAGTACATTTTTGTTATTTTTTAATTATTCTCATTATATTCTAATAAGAAACATATTTTGTTTCTTCATGAAAGATTGAATAGTCTCTTTTGTATCTCATTCATGCTATTATATTTTGAAATTTTTCATAAATTACATTAGTATTTAAAATTTTAAATTGCATAATTATTTCTTGTGGTTTTTTAAATTTTTTCAAGAATTCAATGTTGGTTCACCTTTTATCCTTTGTCTAATTAATTTATTCCAATAAAATAAATATTTTTTTACTAATAGTAGAAATATTTTCATGAAAATAATTTGTCTACTTTTATAATCTCACGCTATTATATTTTAGACTTTTTATACATTATAATTTTATTTAATATATTTAATTTCAAAATTATTGCTCAAGCTATTTTAGATTTTCCAAAGTAGCAATGTCTTTTATTTTCATGGAGGTTAGCTAGTTTTTTTTAAAATATTCCATTGCATTATATATTCTTTGATATAATAAATTTTTTAATTTAAGTGAGACTGTAAGTATACTTATTATTAAGTGGTTACAAACTTTTCTACTAATTTCAAAATGAATTAGTAGTTAGTAGGGGCATTTAAAGCATTGTCCAAATTCAATATGTTACTTTGAACATTTAGAGCACTAAAATAAATTGTTCAAATTTCATAGGTAACTTTTGGATATTTGGACTACCAAACTAAAAATAATATATCCAATCAAAGGGTATTTTAACTAGGACTGTCAATTGGGCTATGCTGGCCCGAGTCGGCCTTGTTTAAATCAAAATTTAAGGGTCGAGTCGGGCTCGAGCTTTAATATTGAGCCCAAATATATTTTCTGGCAAAGCTCAGGTTTGTATAAGCTCAGCTCGTTACAAGCTCGGCCTAAGTATCTATATATAATAATAATTATTACTATTATATATCAATAATTTATTAATATAATAATAATAGTTTGTGTATAATATTATATATTTAACTTTAGAGATTAAAAATTTCTATTTATTTGTATAAATAATTTTGTTTATGTTTCATTTTTTAAGAATTTGTTATGTCAAATTTTCATTTCAAACTTTATAGTTACAATTTATAAAATCGATATGTATATATGCGAGAAAATATTTGCATCATGTTTTCCAAAAAGAGTGAGTGATGATTTCAAAGATTTGCTATTTTACGTAGTTGTATGTTTCGTTTTTTTTCTTAAGAAAATAATCTTAATTCTATGTATTTGTATATATTAACAATATTATGATTATAATAAACTAACTTCCTCTCATTATAAGTATTTATCGGCACTTGTGTCTATACTTATTAATGTAAATAATTTTTTTATACTAGATATAAATCAATCTTATTATCTATAGTGACTATTAAAATATATATTATTATTATATTTACTGCTATAGTATATTTCTATCTTTGTATGTTATTATAGTGGTTCATACTATTAACTTCTTTCCTTTAATTAATTTTAATTAATATATCAAAATAATATTAATGAGATTTATTTTTTGACCACATAAAAATACTTGTAATTTGTTTATAATTTTAATTTTGTTGATAAAATTCCTTTGTAGGAAAGATGATAGACAACTAATTATTTCATTATTTATAAAAATATATACTTTATATATTTATACACACACACCCATCTATATTTTTCTTTCATTGCTCAACTTAAATTTAAAAATATAAAAAACTTAATACTTATATTTATTTTATTTTATTATTTAATAGTTAATACATATATATAATTATTTAATATTTATATCACCTGAAACATATGATTATTTAAAATTTATATATAATATTCATATAATTTTTATTACTTAATAGCAATTAGTACATTATTATTATTTTAAAAAGATAAAGTAAAAAAATTATTTCTGGCTAGCCCGAACTCGGCCCGAGCCCATGTTAGCGTAGCTCGGGCTCAACATTATTGAGCCCGTTTGGGCCGAGCCCGGGCTTGCCAAGCCTTGTTCACAGAGCTTGATTGAGAGTCTTAATTTTAACTATTCAAAAAATAAAGAAACAAAATATGTTTAAATCCATATGACACATTCTCATACTTTTAATATAGTATATAGAAAGATTTGCTAGAAAAGCATGAAAGTTCTAATATTTGAGTCTATCATCGAAAGCTAAATAAGATGGCAAAGGCATACCTGCTGATGATATGAGTTTAGGTCAATGGGATGTTCATCAAAGAGGGTTGGTGTTGAATAATTTGAAACCATTAAGGGAAACCTATGGCAGCCATGTCTGAGAGAGTGACTAGTCGTATTGATGCAGAAAATGAAGATCCTTAGAGCTCTGGAAGGCCTGATGTTGCAGAAGATACATGGATCAGCTCATTCTGCTTGAAGTGATGCAACAGAAGTTAGTGAAACGATGAGTTGTAGCATTGATGGAACTTTTTGGGTCACTGGACTTTTGATCTCTTTCTGCTGGGACAATTGGCAGATTTCCATGTTTGCAGTTCTAGTTAATCATCTAAGCACAAGCATTGCTGAAATGGTCCTTGCTATTGGACATCGTGTAGTTTAATCGAGATACTTTAATTGATAAAATGTTATCTTTCTTCTTTGCTGATTTGATTTCCAATGTTGTACATATTTTAGAAAAATATTCAGACTCGGATCTTCACAATCTTGAGTTGAATAGATCAATGTACCAGCAAATTTAAATTGTACGTAGGGAGTATGAGAAGAATGAGGCAGAGGTAATGAGCACTGAATCCATTAAAATCCAATTTTGGGGACTCGAAACAGAACAGATCACTATAACATAAGAGGAAATAACACTCAATCCATTGCAGAGTAAAAAGCTTCACTTATGTGGAACCAGAAAGTTTCAGGTTGGTGGACACTTATAAAGTATAAGGTGAATTTTGTGCTTCATTATTTATTTTTGAAGATTCGCATTGTTTAAATCCAAATATCGGATGTGCAGTCGCCACCAGGATATCTCATCTCATGTGCCAAGGATGGACCATCAGGTTCATCCCCAAAGTCCACCAAGAAGTTGGAGTTTATGGCAAGACCACCTTTCTCTGTGTCAACATCAATCTGAAACATCTGCGATCCTTTCTTCACCACGTCGGGATAAAACTGGCGATCCCATGCGCTGAGGAGAGAGTTTGTAACGTAGAGCCTCTTCCCGTCTAAACTCAACTGCATCATTTGAGGTCCTCCTCTCAGCTGCTTGCCCTAAATGAACCAAAGCGAAGAAGGCGATTAATGGTTTCTTTTACGAGATATAGAAAATGAAGAATCCTGGATGATTGAACATACCTGAATCACCCGAACATCGACCTGATATGTGGTACCGTCTTCAGCTTCTGCAAACACTGAGCTACCTTTGCGAATTTGTCCCCCAACCCATAGTTGGCCTGTGAGCTTGGGGTTTCGAGGGTCCTCAATGTTATACTGTCTGATATCACCATGAAGCCAGTTGGGAAAATAAAGGAACCGATCATCAAGAGATATAACAAACTCTGTTATTAGACTAGGCATTTCTGGAAGTATCCAATTCTGCACCCTCAACGGTTTTACTGATATTGCTACCTGTGATTTCAGTTAAAACGTTATTCAGTTGTGACCCTTGAAGGCATCCTTTTGTTTGATTGTCCGAACGAGTCAACTTTTTGAGGTTACCTCATGGCTCCAAGTCCCATCTGCAGTCTTAAAAAATCGAACCATGTTGCCTGTTAAGGCACACCCGACAAAACCAGTATCCTTAGATGGATCATGCAGGAACCTTACCTGAAACAAGGACAGATTCCCATAGCTATTAAGGAACCAATGCAATAGATCTGTTATTAACACAACAACAATTGTTATCACTTCAGAACCATCATAATTGTTGTCACTTCAGAACCATCATAATAAGGAGAAACGCGGTAAAATGTTCACTTCACCTCCAGGGGTATGTGCCCTATGTTACCAAGATCCAAAGTCTGCTTTATTTCACCACCAGGCCAGCTGTAAACTGTCAAATGGCGTCCGTAAAGGCCATCTGAAACATGCTGAAGGTGAAACCCTCGAGTGAACGCAGCCGGAGCTCCAAATGAAGTGCTGATCATCGTCTTGTGCCTGGGTTGGTACCAGAAATCACATCCAAAGAGAGGACTGTGTCCAGGTTTCTCCCACCTATCATACATAAGGGAAGAAAAAGTGTATTAAATTCTGAAGTTTTCAAAGTTAGAAGCTGATTCTAAGGTTTGAATATAGAATGAAGTTTGGACACATAGAGAAGAGTACCTTCCTTTAACATTAAATTCTGTATCTAGCAAAAGAAAGCCACTTCCTTTGGCGTTTCCTTCTTTATCTCCAAGGCATGAGATCATGATATCGCCAGAAGCAAGGCAATGGGCAGTATGTGGGTATGCTAAACCAGTCTTCTGGATGATATCTTCAGGCTCTACAACCTTATGCAGAGCTGGAGCCTTTGGATCCTTCAGTGTATCGACTACATATATGCGACCAGATCTGTGAAAACGTGCTTGAACTTCAGTATAACCATGAAATGTATGCTTGCATATTGATCTTTATATTGGTCAAATCGAATATGTAAGTATTGAAATAATTCGTCGAGACTTAAACGACAGAGATGGAAGTACGTTAATTTATCCTTTTGATCGCGCTGTATTATTTGGTCTTACAATATTAACATTCAAGATTATACAGGCAAAGGATCTTTTGGCTCTCATGCTTAGCTAGGGGGGACTTTCTCCCGGCAGTTATTTTACTAAGAGCCTCTATTATTTGTAGTCAGGCGGCAATTCTAGGACTCCTTACCACCCTTTGTCTATCACTAATAACATGATTATTAGTAGTCGAAAACTGGTGTGTAACTTCGATAAGAGTTTTTAAGGCACAACGCTCTTACAGGAATGAAGGTAGGACTAGAAATCTCCTGGCAACTGATGGATCTCCATGGCAGGAGCTGCAGGCATTCCATCCAGAATGATGCAGTTCATCACCAATATAAGGCATCGGTAGCCTGTGTATGACCTCAGAATAAGTTGGTGAAGTTGGATCTATATCCACTGTTGCAAGGTAGTCAGGCTTCTCCTTTCCTGTTCCTGTTAGACAAAAGGAAATTATTTACTCAAATATTAGTGTCACTCCCTCCATAGAAAATTTATTCTGTTAGCAATATATAAAAGATTTCCAGAAATGGAAGCATGCAAAGGCCACAAGAGGAGAAAAAGAAGGGAGTTAAGTTGACATACCCGTATAAATGCAGATAACATAGACGAGTTTTTCTCTAGGACCAGCCATGGCTTCAAGAGGGCTAGCATAACCCGGTCCCTTATACTTGCAGCAAGTAATTTCCACCGCCGTTGGATGCTCCGCCACCACCACATCAGTTGCCGTAACCATTTTTCTCTGCGCCTTGCTCTCTCTCACTTACTCTTAGATACTGCAAAATCTTGAGGAAAACTGATGAGCTCGGACATAGAGCACAGCATCCTTTATATAGAGGAGTTACAAAAAATGGTGGCTGCTGAGAGTTAGAAAAATCAATTGTTTTTTTGTTGTGATGCACGTTTAAAGGAATGTAATTAAATATAACTTTTTTTTGGTGGGTTCAAGAAGGCAACTTTGACGCAGTGAATAGAATAGTTCTCTTGAAATATCGATCAAATGAAACTTTTGAGGGAGTTGCGAAAGGGTGTAGAATTGTCTATCGCTCTTTTTTCTAAAAAAAATTAATAATACTATATCAGTTTAGTCATCTTGGCCTAATGCTCATTCTCATATTCTTTTGTGGCACTACGTAAGATTACTAAATAAAAATTAATTGCAGTCGTGGGACTAAAACCAGTAAACTGGCCTACCTTCAAATTTCTCTCCATTTTATTTTTTGTTTAATTCGTAAAATATTGCTGCATTTATCACTTTTCTATTTAGAGTTATTTTTTTCTATATGTTCTATGTTGTTTTATTTTTTAAAAAAAATTAAATATAATAATTTAATAATAATAAAATAGTAGATGAGACACAAAATAAACGAGAAGAACCAAACTCTTTTGTTTTTTCTTTGGGAGTTATGATATTCTTCCAATGCAAGAAATCTCACTGAATTTGGGGCCCGAAGTTACTGTTGAGGAAGATAACTGATTATGGACTGGTTTTCAATCATTCTTTTTTTGGCTTTTTTTAATACTAAAAAGGTTGAAAGTCTAGCGCATATTTTCTCTAACAAATATCTTTTATTTTTTATTTCAACTAAAATAAAAGAAATCAGACAGAAAACCTATTTTTTCATGTAAACTGGGTCTATTTGGATTAGGTTTCGAAACTTAATGTAAATTTTTTATTTTAAATTTTAATTTTTCTTTCATAAATAATTTATTTTTACGGAACTCAAAATAAAAAATCTCAAACCCAAATACTATCCAATCTCAAAAATTAAAATATTCCTATTTAACTTGACATAATTTATGAGAACCTTTTCTCTCAAGTAAATGAAAAATGTTAGAGTTAGAATTATATTTATTAAAGAGGTTAATTATAGAAATTTAAATGAAAAATACATTATTTTACAAAAATAAATAATATTTATTTTTTGAGATAATCCAGAAGAGAATTGCTAAATGTAGCTAGTATCCATTCTACAAAACGTACCATCCATTTCTAAGGATGCCATTCTCATTTCTCATGAGTCATGATTTCCCTCCATACTACAGTACGGAAATAACAAGCCAATAAAAGTTCGTCCTCTGTTCTCAGCTTTTCGTCCTTCTCGCTCAAATGCTCCTCTCTGCTTTTCCTATTTGTGATCTGGCCAGATTTCATTAATAGTTATTTTTTTAGCATATTATATCTCATTTGTCTACAAAAATTATAATGATATTTTTCTTTTATATTCTTTTTCGGTTGGTATTTAAAATTCTTTCTTATTAGAGGTTTTTTATATTTGATTAGATTTGGGTTCCTCCATTACTTTTTATATCATTTTTAAGCAATTTTTAAAATCTTTGATACGTTAAGTCTTTCAATTTTATTGGTCCTTGAGCCCCTCTTTTGTGTAGATTAAAGAAAAATAAAAATATTTTTTATTATAATTTTAATTGATTTTATTCATATAATAAAAATAAAAAATAATATTTATAATTAAAATAACTTTTAAAAATTATTAAAAATTATAAAAAACTAAATATTTTAAAAATATAAAAAATATTAAAAATTATATATTTTAAAACGCATGGAGTATTTTATTTAATTTTTTGTCTTTTGCCTCTTTGTTTTGACTTTGTGTAGTAATCCAATTGTAGTTTCGTGCCTAACCTTAGTTCCCTTTCCTTTACCCTTGATGGTAACCTCTCCCTTGTCATAGTCTACTCATCATATAGCACTCCAATTTGTTTTGCTAATTAACTTATTTCATTAATAGAAATAGAAAAAATCATACAAATTGATTAAAATTCCGTAATGATAGAAACATATCATACCTCATCAATTATATGTGTGTAAGATACGATAAAAAAAAACACATTAAAGTTTTTCTTTGGTGTCTTCATCTCCATCCTCATGAACCAATTGTTTGTAAGACTCAGTTTCATTTCGTCTCTTGAACCATTATTTACAAGACTTTGGGCGTATCAACGACTTTAAAAAATACATGTGAATGAAATAAAAAGCCAAGTAGAGACCTAAATCTAAAGTGAGTAAAGAAAGAACTATAAGAAATTCAACATAACATATTAATTTATAAAAATTGGCAAAAATACAAATAAAAAAATTAAATATTTTAATAAAGACCACTCGAAAAGACTATTATAATAATTTTGAGACAAAATAAATAAATAAAATAATAAAAAATTACTCCTTCCGTCCTATTTAAATTAATAGTATTTGATCAAGTACGAAATTTTATATAAAAGTTTGAATTATATTATAAAACTAATGTAATATAATAAAAAGTAAAAAATATGTGAATTAACGGGTATTTTATATAAAGTTTAAATATGTAAAAATAATATAAAAATAAAGTTAGTAATTAATTAATAGTATAAAATATAATAAGAAGGTAAAAAGTAATAAGATGATGGGAATATATAAAAGTAAAGATCAGGCAAAACTCCAGGCTCCAGTCTTCACCTCGAAGCTTGCAGGCAGCAAGTTCTAGAAGACTGATTGAGACAATGTGGAGAGAGTTCGGCGCGAAAGAGCGGTCCGGATCTGGTCTTCTACGGTAATTTTACCGGATGTACAAGATCTGATATTGTATCAGATTTCTCAGATTTAATTTAAAAGTGATAAAAATTTGTAAATTTTAATATTTTTAAAAATATATTTAAAAATAAAAAATTTGATTCATTAAATTAAATTATAAATTTAATAATATATAAAAAAACATACAGAATTGTGATTTTGTTTAGGTCTTGTACTTTTTTTTTTCAGGATATTCATAATCAAATCTGATTTGTTGAATTAAATTTTTTATCTTTATATATATATTTTTTAAAAATTTAATAAATTTTTATAATTATCGAAAATTTAATTTGACATTGAAGTTGAGTACTATACGTCTTGCAAAAGAAGACGAGTAACCAAACCCGTAGAATCGAATCTTTGGCCGAGAAAGAGAAAGAAGAGAGACGTAGGGTGGTGACAGTATAGCACATTTTGTTCATTCTTATGTTTTCTTGATTTGAAATTTCGTTGCGTTCTTCATGTGCGTGTACGCAGTTTTCTTTTACTGATTGCCATTATGTTTCCTTTGGTACACTTTTTTCATTGTGGTGATGAAAACGAAGACAGGAATTTCAACGTCTTGTGATTTTACTGTAATTTCTGTAGAAAAAGTATTAAGGGTACTATGGAAAAGAAAAAAAGACAACTTACACGTGACTTTTCATTATATATTTCATACATTATACGAACGAATTCTTTTAGAGTGAGTTAAAATTATATTTTTATTTAAATTAAATTATATTAAAATTATAAAAATAAATTATTTATAAAAATAAAATTAAAAAAATAAAAAATTTAATTTAAATACCGATCCAAGTTAGTCCAAATTTTCTATTGATAGCTACGTCAAAATTGTTTTTTTCCAGGATAGTATTCGAGGATCGGATCACTTTGGCCTAGATTTCGGTGACTATGATAATGATTCTATCAAAGAATTAGAAAAATTTTATTTTATTCAAGAACTAGAAAACAAAATTGTTAGGAATAAATTTCTTCATCCGGGGGAGGAAGTTATATATATACCCATAAATATTACCAGTATATATGTCATGAAATTGTATTAGTATTCTAAAAGATAGACGATAATATTAATGTGAAGATAAATAACATAAAATTAAGTAACGTATTTTCAACGTATTAGAGACGAGACAATATCATTATCCTATCCCAATTGGCTTTTATACCTAATGTTGTTATAATACAATCCCTCATGAGATCATGCACCACTTGAAAAAAAAAATGTAAACTAGGACTCTTGGCCCTAAGAAACACAATGGCCGCCAGAACTGTGTGTGTGTGTGTTTTTTTTTTTTTAGCTTTGTTATAGCAGCTAGAACTTACTCTGCCTTAAGACATGGTAATATAGTATAGCCGCCAGAACTAATCAGAAGGAAAATGCTATAGCCGCCGGAAATAAGGTGGAGTGGAAGGCTCAGGCTACGGGAGGTGCAAGACCCAATTTGAGTCGTTGACAAATTAAATTTTTTATTTTATATATATATATATATTTAAAATTTATGATTTGACGGATTAAATTTTTTATTTTCTAAATATATATTTTTAAAAATTTGTAAAATTTTCATAATCATTAAATCAGATTAAATTTTTTATAAAATCTTATTTAATAGCCCAAATTTCATAGTGCATATACAGAAAAATCGTACGTGCAACACAATACAGTAACCGGATGTGGAGTGGAATCTATTTGTGAATATCTTGCAATCTCACGTTTAATGCTTGCTGATGATTTATTTAACTTTTGCAGGGCAAGCCATGATGAAGATGGGGAAATAACAATGTGTCTAAAACTGTGTTGTGACTGATCAGACCAAATTATGCAAATGTGGCAAAACAGTCCAAATTTGAGATTGGTGAAATCCTACGCATACACAGGAATGCAACCGCAAGGGAAGTTATGTAGGTAATAAAAAATTTAAAAAAGAAGACTTGAATCTCTTGTTTTCTCTCAAGACCATTTTCAGGTGAAGTAGCATGCAAAGAATCTAGTCATTTAACTTTAATATGGAGACTTCAACTTTGGACGACAAAAGAGACCCATTAGTTCCGCCCTAAGTGGCAGAAGCAGCCCAACTCCAAAACTTTTTTAATGATGATATTTATATGCACAAAAGATTTAAAAAAAAAAAGCTTAGAATACTGACTTTATTTCTCACAAATTTGAAGAAGTTTTTTTTTATAGATTTGAGTTTTGTTGTTAGAAATATTTGAAAAAATGTAAAAAAATTAAAAAATTAATAGTAAAAAGAGTAAATAACTCAACTTGCTCTTAAACTTTACTATAATTTTGATTTTTGCTCCAACTTCAAAATAGAAGATTTGTGACCTTGAATTATAAAAAAGTATCATAACTTGTACTTACGTTTATATTTGCTGTTTAATTACTAATAAAATATGTCATGTAACTTATATATAAACATTCTACTTTTAGGGTTAGAGAATATTTTTTAGTATTAGCATAACGTCTGATGATACTTTTTATCAGAAACGACAGAGTAACTTCAGAATTTACTTGCGAAAAGATAGAAGGAGAACGTTAGAAGGAAATAGTGAAGAACATACGGTTTAAAGTTTGAATCGGGATGTAAGTTGTTTAATCTTTTCTCTAATATACAAAAATATATATAACATTTGAACAATGCTTGGGTGGTTTGTGTTTATGTTTTTGTTGAAAAATCAATTATTTGTTTCTAATGTTAAAAAAATTGTAATTTTGTTATGATATGACGCTCATTATATTTTTGTTTGCTGGGCTTGTTCAATAAATCTGTTTTGTTCTTACCCTTTTAATGTGAAAATTTATATTCGGTTCTGACCATCTCGTGTATTTAAATGTCATAAGTTGTGAGTCTAAATATGTACCGTTTAAGATTAATTGAGTCATATAATATTTTATTTGTCTTTTATTGTTTTATCTTTTTGGTCTTTATTGGTTATGTGCCATACAACTTTGCGCTTTTTGATACTGAAATTAATGGATTCACTTGTTTATTTTTAAGAAAAATACATGAATTGTAATTACCATAAGAAACTGGTGAGGACAGGATTGATTGCTCGAGGAAACTATGATTTATTGGTCTTTTCTCATGACTGTACTTGTGCTTGACCCCCAATTGATAAATTGGATCTAGGAGGTTTGGAATTTCCAAGTTAGTAATGATTAGATTTATCTTCTTCAGCAACTGAAATTTCTACTGAGATTTCAACAACTACTTTCTCTTTGTCCATTCTTTGTGGTTCATTTTCTTCATCCTCGCTTAAATTTCTACGGGTGGGTTTTCAGTCATGTCAACTAGAAAGATGGGATTAAAGTTGGATTATAAAACAAGAAATTATTGAAGTTCTGATGATCCAGACAAACCTCTTCTACTGCAATTTGATCTTTTAGTTCCGCTACTGCTTCCTCTGAGCCATTGCCATTGATTTCTTCATCATCATCGATGTAATCTATTTCTCCATTCATGTTAAATCCTAATTCCGGCTCGATTACAAGGCAAACCTGGGCAGATTGCCCAGCTGCACGATGGGATTCTGCCCACCAGCAGCACGGGCTACCAATTGGGCAGCCCAGATTCAAAATAAATAAATAAATAAAGAGATTTCTGCCATGTTTTTGTTTTAAAAAAGAAGTTTACTGGATTTCTTTAAGGAAAAAAAAAATTGGTCAAGAACTTGATTTTATCTTGTTGGAAAAAAAAGGGGGCGTGGGGAAATGTTTTGATCCTTGCTTAGATGAGAGATTTAACTATTTATTGTGTGATAGCTCACTTCTTACTAAACTATTTTTTAGAGAACAAATCCAAGAATTTCGAGAGCTTCGACGAGGAAGATTAGGGAACAAAATCATGAATTCAAGGTGGCGTGTAACTTCTACAAAAGATAGTTTGAGCTTAGAAGGGTAGATATTCTGAGATATGAAAAAAAATGTTTGAGATGTTTCATTTAAGTTTTTATATATTTTAAGAATTATTCAGTTATTTATTTTAGAGCTATTTGATTTCATTTCATTAAGTTAGTATACTCTAATTGTAAGGTTCAGATTACGATTCACAAATACGATCAAATTACGCTGTAGTTATGGATTTGGGGCGTGCCAGGTAATATTAAAAATAAGAAAAGAGAAGTCACATATATAATGCGACCATTTCACTATATATTTCATATACTATATGATGTATCTGTTGGGATGCAAACTAAGTCCCACATGGAAAAATTGATGGAAGAGTTGTCTAAATATAAGATTCAAAATAACTCCATTAGTATGAGGCCTTTTGGGAGATACCCAAAAACAAATCCGTGAGGGCTTTGCCCAAAGCGGACAATATCATACTAATGTGGAGTTTAGGCAACGTTAGACAATTCCAACAAGTGGTATCAGAGCCGATAGTTCGTCTGGGTGACGTGGCACTATGTGGGAAGCCCCCCTCGTTGGAGATCTGCGGTTGATGCCTTGTGTCGAAAGTCTTCCTGATAATATGGTGGTCAGGCGGCGTGTCCCGCTGGTTGGTAGCGGCGGTGCAAGATGGTTGGCAGATCAAATGGATTACCTCTGAAGGAGAGGTCATGACCTGTGTGGTCATTAGTTTGAGGGGAGGATTGTTGGGATGCAAACTAAGTCCCACATGGAAAAATTGATGGAAGAGTTGTCTAAATATAAGATTCAAAATAACTCCATTAGTATGAGGCCTTTTGGGAGATACCCAAAAACAAATCCGTGAGGGCTTTGCCCAAAGCGGACTTTTGTTGATGATTTTTCCAGAAGAGTTTGGGTGTTTACTATGAAGAATAAGGATGATGTGCTTGGAGTTTTCCTTAAGTGGAAAGCTGAAGTTGAAAACCAGACAGGGAGGAAGATCAAGGTTCTCCGAACAGATAATAGTGGAGAATACAAGAGCGATCCATTCCTGAAGGTATGTCAAGATTGTGGCATAAGGCGGCACTTCACAGTCAGAAAAACACCACAGCAGAATGGGGTGTCGGAGCGTATGAACAGGACATTGGTGGAGAAAGTTCGTTGTATGCTGTCTAATGCTGGGCTAGGCAGAAAATTTTGGGCTGAGGCAATAACATATGCTCAACATCTCGTCAATCGTTTGCCATAATCTGCTATAGAGGGAAAAACTCCTTTAGAAGTATGGTCTGAAAAACTCATCATCGATTATGATACTTTGCGTGTTTTTGGTTCTACCGCATATTATCATGTGAATGAATCAAAGTTGGATCCACGGGCAAAGAAGGCTCTATTTATGGGCTTCAATGCTGGAGTTAAGGGATACCGTTTATGGTGTCTAGAGGCAAAGAAGACGATAATCAGTAGGGATGTTACCTTTGATGAATCTGTCATGTTGCAAAAGGTAAATCCAGAAGGGGTTGATGGCATTCCGCAGCAGGTGGAATGTATTCAAGCAGTGGAGTTTGAATGCATGAGCGGTGATTCCAAAGAAATAGCACCACTAGAGACTCTCCGAGGGCGTAAGAAGAGTCGGATGAGGAAGAGGTTCCTACCCAAGAACCTCAACAAAGCAATCGGAGCCAATTGCGCTAGAAGGCAAAGACGAGAGATTCAAAAACCTCGCTCGCTTTATCGACATGGTAGCTTATGCACTTCCAGATTGTTGATGATGTTCCATCCACCTACCCGAAGCCATCCGAAGTTCGTAAAGTGGTAGATGGGCAGGGTGCAATGGAAGAAGAAATACAATCTCTCGAGAAGAACAAGACGTGGAAGCTGACACAACTACCGAAGGGCAAGAAGGCTATTGGATGCAAATGGGTATTTGCAAAGAAAAAAGGATTTCCTGATAAAGATGAGATACGTTACAAGGCAAGATTGGTGGCTAAAGGCTACGCTCAGAAGGAGGGAATTGATTATAATGAGGTATTTTCTCCAGTTGTTAAACATTCCTCCATTAGAATTTTGTTGGCCTTGGTAGCGCAGATGAATTTTGGAGCTAGCTCAACTTGATGTGAAAACCGCGTTCCTGCACGGTGATTTGAAGGAGGAAATCTATATGACTCAGCCAGATGGATACAAGGTTGTTGGTAAGGAGAATTGGGTTTGTAAACTAAGTAAATCATTGTACGGATTGAAACAATCTCCAAGACAATGGTACAAGCGATTTGATAGTTTTATGAAGGGTCAGAAGTACACAAGGAGCAAATACGATCATTGTGTGTATTTGCGCAGGCTTCAAGATGGTTCTTACATTTACTTACTCTTATATGTTGATGATATGTTGATAGCAGCAAAGAGCCAAGTTGAGATTGACAGGTTGAAGGCTCAGCTGAGTAAAGAGTTCGAGATGAAGGATTTAGGGGAAGCCAAGAAGATTCTCGGCATGGAGATAAACAGGGACAGAGAGAGAGAGACAAACTTTGGCTGACACAGAAGCAGTATTTGAAGAAGGTATTACAGCGTTTTGGTATGCATGAAGATACAAAATCTGTAAGTACCCCACTTGCCCCTCATTTGAAACTTAGTAGCCGGTTGTCTCCAACAACAGATGAAGAGCGAGAATACATGGCGAAAGTCCCATATGCAAATGCAGTTGAAAGCTTGATGTATGCACTGGTGTCTACGAGACCAGATATTTTACAAGCTGTTAGTGTTGTAAGCAGGTACATGCATGATCCAGGCAGGGGTCATTGGCTAGCTGTGAAATGGATTCTACGGTATCTTAAAAATACCGCAGATGTTGGATTAGAATTTGAGCGAGATGAATCACTTGGTCATTGTGTAGTTGGATATTGTGATTCTGATTATGCAGGTGATTTGGATAAGCGACGGTCTACAACTGGCTATTTGTTCACTTTAGCAAAAGCGCCAGTTAGTTGGAAGTCTACTTTGCAGTCAACGGTGGCTTTGTCTACAACAGAGGCAGAGTATATGGCGATTACAAAGGCTGTGAAGGAAGCAATTTGGCTTCATGGGTTGCTTAAAGACTTGGGAGTTGGTCAGAAACAACTTGAGGTTTATTCTGACAGTCAGAGTGCTATTCACTTAGCAAAGAATCAAGTCTTTCATGCACGGACGAAGCACATTGATGTTCGCTATCACTTTGTACGGGAAATTCTGGAAGAGGAAGAGATACTTCTCCAGAAGATTCACACGGCGGAGAATCCTGCAGATATGTTGACCAAGGTGGTTACAAGTGCCAAGTTTGAACAATGTTTAAACTTGGTTAATATTTTGCATATTTGAGTTGGCGCCTAACGGCGCAAAATTTGGAAGCATCATGAGGTCCATTTTATTTTTTATTTGATTGAAAATCTTTGTATTTGGTGGGACTAGAAGTTAAGTCAAGGTGGAGATTTGTTGACTATTTGACTAAACTAAAATCCCACATGGGATTACCTATGTAAGGGAGGGTTTCCTTACATCTATAAAAGGAAGCCCCTCCTTCTTTGTAATCATCCCAAATTTTGCAAACTCTTCTCCCATATTAAATAAAAGTGGGCTGCTTGAGTGGTGCTTGGAGACTAGGCAAAATTTTGCCGAACTCTGTTATCAAATTTTTCCGGGTGTGTTCTTTCCTTATCTCTTTTATTCCGTATTTATTTGTTATTATCTCTTTCTTTTGATTATAGTATTCAATATTATTTGTCGGGTATATTCGTAGTGTTTTGTATTTTTCAATTCACTAGAATTTTGTTTAGAGGGAATTATTACCCGAAATTCCCAACAGTATCCATCTAGACTTAAATTTTCTGTTGATAGCCATGTTAAAATTAATTTTTTCCAAGGATACTGTTTGCATCCAAAGTCAAAATGAGGATCTTATCGGTAAGTATGATAATGATTCCTCTAACTATTATCTACGAATTAGAAAAAATTTTTTATTCAAGAACTAGAAAACAAAATTGTTGGGAATAAATTTCTTCATCCGGAGGAGAAAGTCATATATGCCCGTATATACTACCAATATATATGTCATACAGCTGCATTAGTATTCGAAAGAATAGACGGTACTAATAATGTGAGCATAAAAAAATAAAATCAAATTATATAATTTCAACACATTAGAGACGGGACAATATCATTTTCCTATCCCAATCGGCTTTCATTCCTAATCTTGTTATGAATGATTATTGTACAATCTCTCATGAGGTCTTGCACCACTTGAACAAAGAAAAAAAATGTAAACTGGGACTCTTGGCCTTAAAAAATACTATAACCACCAAAACTTATGATAAGGTGGAGTGGAATCTACTTGTGAATATGCTGAAATCTCATGGCTTTTGTGACAAATTTATTCATCTGTTTTCTAAATGTATTTCAACTTCTTCATGTTTTATCTTGCTTAATGGTTCTCCCTTTGGCATCTTTCTTCTTCCAGGGAATTGAGGCAAGGAGATCCCATGTCTGCTGCACTCTAGCCCGTGCAATCTCACGTTTAATGTTTGCTGATGATTTATTAATTTATCTTTTGTAGGGCAAGCAAAGAAGAAACTGGGGAAATAAAAAAGTGTCTAAAACTTTACTGTGACTGGTCAGACCAAACTAAAAATCTGGATAAATCAATTTTGTAAATGTAGCAAAACAGTCCAAAATTGAGATTGGTGAAATCCTAGGCATAATGGAATGCAACCGCAAGGGAAGTTATCAGGCAATCCCAAAAAAAAAAAAAATTGAATATCTTGTTTCTTTCAAGACCACTTTTAGGTGAAGTAACATACCAAGAATCTAATCACTTAATGTGTCATTAACAAAAAAAAAAGTTTTTTTGTGAGAAGCAAGTGATTAAGGAAAGGAAATGTAATAAACAACTAAACAACTAAAAAAGTTATATATTTTCGGCTAAATACGTAGAACCATAACAGTGAAAAATAGCTATACCTTCTCTTTCAGATGATGCTTCTAATGAACGTTTCATTGCAGATTTTGAACCTCTTGGAGTAATCGACTTGATGATAAAACCAAATGCAGTGGGAGAATGAGGATAATCTTATTCTTCCCAATCATCCTCTTCTCCTTCTTCATTAGAGTCGACCATAAAGATGCTTCGTTTCTGTCAATTGATGCATAGTACCATATTTTTTCAAAACGTCATCTCACATACAAGAAATTCCGTTCCCTTTTCAATTATCAAAGTCTTAATAAAATACCTGCTTTGCTTATTTACATAAACTTTGAAACTCTTAAAAACATCACAAGCATCATATTTATGTTGCAAAAAATATACCTCCCTCTTCCTACTAAAATCATCAATAAAAGTGATAAAATATTTCTTATCACCAAAGGAAGAAGCCTCCTCAGAGTACAAATCTAAATGAATTAACTTCAGTGGTGAATTTGCTCTCTATATGTTATTTCTCGGAAAAGAATCTCAATAGTTATTTCCAATAATACAAGACTCACAATTTTATTACCCAAATTAAGAGAAGTTAAGCCCAAAATCAATTTTTTCCTAGCGGGAAAATTCAAGTGTCGAAAACGCATGTACCACAATGAATTATCATCAAACACCATAGTTTGAATTCAGGTAAACTTTTAGAACTAATAGTGAGTGAAAACAAGCGATTACCCATCATATTTACCATTGTAATGAGCCTCTTCTGTGAGTCATTAACTATTTAAATTTCTCCACTAAATGTAATATTATATCCTTTGGTGGATAGCTGGGCAGTACTAAACAAATTATGATGAAGACTTGGAACATGGAGAACATCAGAGATAAATTAGAAGACCCATCCTTCAAAGTAATTTTTATATTTCCTTTTCCAAGAATAGCTATTTGTTCATTATTTTCAAGTCTTACGGAACTCTGAAATTCCCACATATATGATTACTATGGCTAGAGTCCAAAATTCATTCATTCTTTTTATCTTCTCTACTCTCAAAAGAAACAAATAACAAGGCTTTCGAATCATCAATAGAAGTTTGTGCAAATTTTGCTTGTATCTGTGCCATGTGCTTTTTTTTTTAAATCTACAATTTCCACTATATTATTATATTTTTTACAGTAAAAATATTGAAGTTGTGACTTATCCATTTCTTAGTAAGCATTATTATTTTGAGCATTCTTATCAAAATTATTTTGCTGGTAATTAAAATTATATCTACCACAACCTCTACCTCTTTTCCTATTGTTGCCTCTAAAATTTCCTCTGCCTTGTCCTCTTCCTCTAAAATTTTGGCCACCTCTTTGATGAGATTCTTCTTGATTTGAGGTTTCAGATTTCTCCATTTATACATTTACTTGGGCTTTTAATGCCATCTCCTCTAAGACACCAATTGATTGTTGATCTAGGGACAACTCATAGGATAACAATTCTCCTTCTAATTGGGCCACTGTCATTGTGTCTAAGTCCTTGGCTTCAAGCACTATCTTCTTGGTATGAAACTTGAAATTTATGAATTGGAGTATTTTTTTTCAACAATGTGAGCTTCCATTAAGGCATCATCATTAAGTCTCATATTATTAGCAAGATTTTGTATCTCTTACCAATATAATCCTTAATTGACTCACGATGTTACATAAGAGCCAATTCTTACTCCTTTCTCAAGGCATGGAATCAGACTCGTATTACACATCTTCATTACATTTATTGAAATTTATCAAGATGGTCCACATTTTTTTACAAATTTTGTATTTACAAATTTTTGAGCAACGTGTAACTTTACTTTATTGAAAAGATAGAAAATTGTAAGAGTATCAAAAGAGTTTTTTTCTTTTCTTCTTCGGTTAATTTTGTCTTGAGAGATAGTTACTCAGAACCTTTATCAATGATATCTCAAATTTTAAATATTTTAAAAAAAAACTTTACATTCATTAACGTAACATATTAAAATTATTTTTACCATAATAAAAAAACTGAACGAAGAATAAAAACATTTTGATCCGTCTTAACCTTGTTTAAAAAAGAGAACAGAGATTGTTTCAACGACAAAATCGGGAGAGGCATTACGAATTTGTATGAGCAAAAGGTCAAACTTTATTGCAAGCTTAACTGTAGATAGCCACCTAGATAATAAGGACAATATAGGACAAGGACAACAACTCATACCTTCAACCAGGACAAGCCAACTAACAATCTCCCACTAACAATCTGGAACTAACAGTCTCGAAGCCAACGACGGTGATAGCATTGGAGATATTTCAAAATATCATAGCTTTTCAAGAATTCCTCTTTCGACTCTACGGGTGAAGAAGATGTACATTTTATTTTACGTATGAAGATATTTATATTTATTTTAATTTTATTTAGTATGAAATAAATAGAAGTAAATTAGAAATTCTTCCTCTTATTTAGTTATACTGAAAAGTGAAAGGGAAAAGAAAGATATTTTATTGTATTTTATAAATTTATCTTTCATTTGAAATCTCTAATTATGATAAAATTCTCATGCTCAAACTTAATGTCCAATCTTTAAAATCTTGATTATTAAAGAATAAAGTTTCTAGCTAAACACGCTAATATTTTGGAGGCACTTGAAAGTAAAATAAAGAAAGAAAAAAAGGGTAAAGATTTATCAAGATGGAACAAATTGGATAATGGTAGAATTTATTCATAAAAAAAGAAAAAGATAATGGTGGAATTTGTATTGTTTTGTGAGGGCATAATGGTCTTTTAAGCTCAAATACCTTTCAATCCGTCAACTCTTAGAGATATTGGTTTTGCTAATGTGGAGGGGAGAGAGCTCTCCTTCCACATTAACTCTCCCCTTCTCTCTCTCTAACCAAACGAAGTAAAATATCCATTTACTTTTCTTTTACTTCCGCTACCCTTTCCCTCCAAACCAAATTAGGCCTATTCTAATACAAATTTTATAAATATTATCAAACTTCAAGAAACAAAAGAATTATAGAAATTTTACCAATTATAGATATTTTATCAATCTTGCAATAATATTATGGGAATTTTCCTTTTTTCTTCTTTAGTTAATTCAGTGTTGGGAGACATTATTCAAAACATTTATCAAAAATATCTCAAAGTTTAATTATTTTAAAGAAACTTTGCATATGTTGGCGCTACATATTAAAATTATTTTTACCATCAAAAATAAAAATTGAACAAGAAATGAAAGCATTGTGATTCATGTTTAGATGGGATTGAATAGTATTTAAATTTAAAAATTTCCATCTTCAGTTTAACAAAAATAAAATTTTTGTAAAAAATAAAATTTAAAGTGAAAATTTTAAATTAAATTTTATAAAAAAACTCAATCTAAATACTTTTTTTTTAAAACAACGAAAAAAGACAATCTGTTATGAATTTGTTGGCGCGCAGTCGTCGTCGGCACAGCGAAATCGTAATATTAATATAGTGAACTTAATAAAGAAACTATAATGTAGAAAATAGGAAAAACTATAGAGAGAAAATAGAGAGAAAGAACACAAGAGCTTTATTGATTCTCTGAGAGTAAATCAATCAATGAATGAGTGTGTTCAATACATCAGTCTAAAGCCCTATTTATAGGGTCCAAGGATCTCAATAAGAAGAGGTAGAGGGTAATCAGAAGACAAATCCTATCACTAATAAAAGATATGATAGAACTCTCACATCTATCTTCTGGATAGTTGGAGTATCTTTATAACTCTTATATTGGATTACCTCTTTAATATCAGATAATGGACATCCACAATATTAATTTCATAACACTCCCCCTTGAATGTCCATTGCATAAGAGTATGTCTCGTTAAAACCTTACTAGAAAAAAAAACCCAGTGGGAAAAACTCTAGTGAAGGAAAAAGAGTACACTACTCTTTATGCCATATTTACTCCCCCTGATGAGAAAATCTTTTGAGATTTCTTAATAAATGCTTTCCAATCAAATGTTGCTATTGGTAAGGTCTTAGTGAATAGATTTGTCAAATAATCAAATGATCAAATTCAATGCACATCAATATCACATCTCTTTTGGAGCTCGTGAGTAAAAATATACTTTATCGTATCTCCTTAGATATATTTCAAAATTTATTATCATCCAACAATATAGTTGGAATTCCTTCTTAGAGGATATAGATTTATCTCGAATACATTAATTATGATCACACATATTCTCAACCAACATCATAAATTTCTATTTCTTCAACATGAGTTGAATATGTGGTTGTTATAATCAACACATGCTTATAAATGCATGGTTTATGTGGATCATCTAGGTAACTTATACCTTGCATATCCATCTCAACATGAGTTGGATTTTTTCAATATTCGAGATAAACTATCTCACGAAGATATCAAAAGGCAAGCTTAATGGCATCTTAAAATTCATTGGGTAGAGAAAAACTACAATAGATATCTACTTGCACGTAGACAAGTGTATTCATACTCTAAATTGTAGAGTTATGGTACTTCAAAACCAAATAATTCTTCACAGTCCTTTAATAGATATAAAGGATATCACTATAATAACCCAATGACCATTGATGTGCTATGTCCATGTGAAATATCTTCAGGATGTTCAATCAAAACAAAAATATTGATCATAACACTTGCTCCTCTAAATTCTTCAGGAAATATATCTTGATCATCAAATCATTTTCTCTTTTGAGGATTTTATTAAGTGATAGATCACGCTTCAAACGTGTATCAAAATTATATGACTATAGAATTCATATATTTGTCCAGCTGGGACATCTATGCAAATAAGAATATCTATAAGTTGAATATTATATTGACTAACTCTACAGGAGTCAGACAAACAATTAATATGCACTTTTATGCAAATAAATAATATTTTGAACTTCCAATTCATTAATCATTGTGCATAGATCAAGATAATAAAAGTCATAAATGATATCCTCTTTTAATTGATAATTTTCTCTCCCTAAAATGAGGAATACTAGACCAATCAATAGATTGTATAATGATGATATCTTCTGATAAAGAAATATGTATAGCAAGTATAGCTACGTTTAAAATTTCAACATATATGGACATATTCGACCATTCTTTTAATAAAAATTCACTAAGACGATCTCATTGTGTTCTACAGGAACAATTATATGCTTCAAGCATTTCGAATCCATCAGGGACTTCAAATATATGTATCATTATCTAATGATAACAAAGATAAACACATATTAAGTGTTATCATGCACTATTATATCCACCACTAGAAATATATTTCTTCGTTAACATCGACAGGTCTTACGAAGAATCATACGTCATAACTCATGGCAAATATTCACTTTTGTAGTTCGCATTTTATAAGCAAATATTAATTGCTATCTCTTTAGGATTACACTTCAGGTGTATAATTCATGGTGGAAATATATATACATTTCAAGTGTACTTGTGAATAGTTCGAACTTTTCATATTTCTCATGCAAACTTTATCATTTCAAGTCTGCAGGCCTCGATTTGGAAATTCTCATTCTGAATCAATATATTATGCGCATTAATATCATTGACGTCATATACTCGTGCAGTTCCAATATTTTCCAATCATGTTGAGATCTCATCATTTGCTAAACTTTTTAGGTACCTGAATTTCTTCTGAAAATAATATATCAATCATGTTTGGGGAAAAAATTCTGCTAGAATTTAATTCTCCTCGTCTTAACATATATGACCATCTTAAGTCTTTGCTCCATTGAGGAATTTGTATTCTTGGAACTGACTTATCTACCATATTTCAGTTGTGTCTCAAATTTATTTGTAGTGGTAGATTATCCTTCAGGGATATCAAATATAATAGGAGCATTCTTTGCTGGATGTTGGTCAATTAATATACCTGACTATATAAATTATCCTTTGAACTTCTGGTTCAAGGTATCTTCTATGAGGATCAAAATAGAAGATTAAGACGAGACGCATACTTATATATTTATCCAGTCTCATGCTTTCTCCCATTTATGTTGGGGCAACATATTCAAAATTAACAAAATACGAATCTCTCCGTTGAGATTTGCTCCCAACATATTTGATAAAATCTTTAAAAACTCAACTCATTACCTTTGTGGTGAAGCAACATATATAGTGCATCTCTAAATTTAGGATTAGATATATTTGGTTTTTGACCACAAACCAATTACTATGAGGAGAATTAAAATATGTTGGCAAAATATAAAATAAGTGCTAATAGTTATGAATATTCTGCAGAATGTTCAATATTTATCTCAATACAACCAATATTATTAGGACAAATTATGTCTTTGGGATAATGTTAAAACATGAGCTCATTATCAATAAATTGTGTAAACTGCAGGTTGCAAAAATAAGAATATACATATGACTATTGTTGATGCATCAACTAATAATTTTTCTAATTCATCCCAAAATAACACATTCAACCCCAAGTGATACTGGTAACTTTTAAATAAAACAAGCAGCACTTATAAATTCGTCATATTAGAAAACTTTCGATTCCATAATAAATTCATAATCATTATTCGTATTTTAATGATCCGGGATGGTCCAACCGGTCATGCCAACTAATAAATTATTTATCAGTAAACTTCAAGTTTACTCAATATTGCATCTCAATTTTATAATTTTATGCAATGTAAAGAAAGAAAGATGAATAGTAGTATATATAATTGACATATATTTTTGTCATAATGGTAATGCATATGCCTCAAAAGTTCATTCATCCAATGTCTCGATATACTGATAATATAATCAATATTCAAAAGTTTTACGAGATTATATGGAGAATGATGCATTACAACAATTGACCATTAGGTGAAGATCATGTAGCTCTTATGGAGCTTTTAATCAATTAACTCTTCTAGAGTTATTGATCAACTAGTTCTTCTGGAACTTTGTATTACCATTTATACTTCGAACATATATTTTAAATTTTGTCCAAATAAATAAAATATATTGTTTAGATAAATTTGTATATTCACCATTCTTGATCCAAAACAAACTAAAATGATATATAAATACTAAAATATAAGTCTATAGTATGAAAACTTTTCAAAAATAATCACAAGATGATAAAATAGAAAAGTAGCAATTTGATAATTCAAAATTTTGATTGATATTCAAAATGCTAAAAAACTATTTTTGGATATTCAAAATAATTGGCAACATTCACATGTGTCATATCAATATTATCGACACAAGCATCATTATTATCAGTAGCATAATTCAGGAAAGTAAAGTAATATCAATAATAAATAAAGATTCATAACATGTTTGACATACTACATATACGAGACAAATTTTCATATTACATCAATAACATGTTAGAATTCTTACTTTCCCTTTTTCGTTCTCATTATTTTCTCACTTCTGGTGAGTATCTATTCACTGGTAATTTAATGAGTCATTCTTATAGTATAAGAACAAAGTGTATTTCTACTAGCTGCTACCAAAATATCATACATAAATATATTATAATTTCTAATATCATTTGCTTCAGGGAATGTCATAAAAATATTTGGTCGAGCATTAAGATATTTTATTAATGACTCATTCAGTCTCAAAAAATATAAATTCAAAATATTTTTGAAAAACTTTTTCTCGATATTGCTACTTCAGGAGCATGTTAGAGATATGAGTAAAGAAAATTCTTTTATACTGATAGACATAAAATCTTGTAGCCACACTTATAACAAATCATAACTAGCATTTATATAACAATCATCTTCTAGTGATTGTATGTTTCATTCACAGTTTGCTAATAATCAAGTGGCATTGATGCTTCATATTTTTTAAATGGTGTCTTCAGGACCCAATATATCTAGATGCATATATTTTAATCGTCATGATTATATGGATTATTATTACTGAAATACCTAAGAGGGGGGTGAATTAGGTATTTGGCTAATTTTCGTAAACTTAAACCTTTTATGCGTTTAGACCAAGAACAAGTTATATAAGCTAATTATAGATAATTGATAGCAAGGCAGTAATAAAAGCAATAGCAAAGAACTCAAACAATTTATAGTGGTTCGATCCTCAAGATCTACCTCCACTACCTTAAGTATACACTTAAGGATTTCAATATCTCTACTATGTGCTCAAGTTCACAGATTACAAGAGAGACTCACCACACTTTGGTTTTACACATACAACCTCTTCTAGTAATTTTTACAAACAAGGCTCACCAATCTATGGTTTTATATCTCAAACAACCTTGAATCACAACTTCAAGGATCACCCTTATCTAAAGGGTTTTATGTTATCAAGATAACCTTGCTAGAGCTAGTAGATCAACACAATTGATTAAGTAAAGAAGAGTGTGTAGATGTTACCACTTGTTGGTAGAATTTACACAAAGTTGCACCTTCACACTTTGATGTCTTTTGATTGATCAATTGAATGCACAAGACATAAGAGAGCTTAAGAAATGTTTGTTAAATGCTTTTGAATGCTTGGAGTTTTCAAGATTTCAAGTTGTTACAAAAATTTGCATGTTTATAGCTTATATAGAATTTGAAAATTTGTTAAAACGTTCAAAAACGGCTAGAAACGGCTAGTTTCAGAAAATTCGGACGACCGAATTTCCTGGCTGCGTCCTAATCTTCGTCCGAATTTCTCTGGATGAATAGTAACCATACTGAGAACAAAATTCAGACGACCAAATTTTTTTCTGCGTCCGAATCTTCGTCCGAATTTTTTTGGAACAACAGTGACCATGCTGAAGACCAAAAATTCGGACGACCGAATTTTTTGGTTGCGTCCGAATCTTCTTCCGAATTTCTCTGGAAGAATAGTAGCAAACTTTTGCTACAAAATTCGGACGACCGAATTTTTTGGAAACATTTTCAAACTTTGTAAAATCATTTGAGATATAACTTCAATGAGTTTGAAAAACATTTGATATGTATAGAAAACGTATTTAACCATATATAAGCTTGAAAAACAAGAACATATGAAGTTTACTAACATATTTCATAAACAGATTCATTCAAAGCCTTTTATGATCATAAGATTCTTTTTATGCTCTCTTATGCATTCAATGATAACCAAGACATACAAGTGTAGAGTTTACATAGAAATTTACCTAAAAGTTAAATGTACTCTACACTTCAAGTCTTCAATGCTTTTTGATCATCTTTAGAACAACATTCTTCAAACTTCAAATACTTGCTTAACTGAAGTTGTTCTTGAACTTTTGCTTCAAAGCAATGAGACTTCATACTTCTCAGTTTATAGAACCTATCACACAATAATCAAACATTTTAGTCCTCATCAATATTTGTCATTAATCAAAACTACATAATTTGTCCTTAGGGCTAACAATCTCCCCCTTTTTGATGATGACAAACTTTGATGCAAAATGTAATAGATTAAAACAATGTAATACATAGAAGTATTAATGTCAATGATAGAAAATAACCAATTTAGCACATTGACATACAAAAGGCTCAATATGAGCCTATGACCCAACCAACCTCCATTAACCTCCTTTCTTCCAACAACTAGGATAGAAGATATAGCATTTAAGCATTAAGACAACTTATAAGAAAGGTATTAAAGGCAAGAAAAGATTAATATTGCTCCCCCTTAGATTGTGCTCATTTTTCAACTAGTTTGGACTTGAGATGCTATGCATCCGAATTTTGACATATCAAGTCCGAATTGAAAAATAAGTGAAATGAAAGCTTCAATTTTTGAAAATAAGCTTTCTTAAGGTTGTTCAAACATAGTGGAAGAGATTAAAACAAGTTTGAATCAATTTGAACAACAATAGAGCACATTTTGGCAACAAAATATGCATGCATCCGAATTTCAGAACATGCATCCGAATTTTTTTATTTTGCATCCGAATTTTTAAATCTTAAGTCCAAACTGTAATAAATTCAATATAATGAATGTTTAAGGTTGTTCAAACATAATAGAAGAGATTAAAACATATTTAGATCAATTTGAACAAACAATAGAATACTTTTTGGCAACAAGTTATAGCTCATGCATTCAAATGTTTTCATAGAGTTTTCATAGATTAACAATTCAAGAGCAAGTTATTCATTTACAGAAAACACATAGAAAACATCTATAGGATTGAGACATAAGACAAAAAAAAAAAAACATGCATACAGAAAATTCATATACAGAAAATTCATTATCTCATCCCATACAACAGTTTTTTAATACAGCAGTTTTTTTTACTTTACACATTTTGTCATCCTCATTTCTTCTCCCCCTTTTGTCATCAGTCAAAGATGGGGTCAATGAAAATGCGATTCACAATTTAACATATAAAGGAAGCTCTCATCACTGAGATTTCATCATTGAGCTTCACTATTACATAAGATGCAAGAAAAATACTGAAGAAGATTATAACATTAGATGCATAACTAAAAATTTAAATAACTTAAAGCAGTAAATAGAATGGAAGAGATGCTTAGTCTTGTGATGTTGATGAAGAGGCTCTGCTAATCCCTTTCTTGATGGCCAAGTGCTTCACTCTTCCTTGGCTGAATGAAATGTGTGATGGTGAGACAATTTCAGCTTGAGCTACATGGCTTCCTGCCTCTTGCTGTCTTCATGTACATGTTCTTCTTCTTCTTCTTGTTCTGCCACTGTCTCATCATTTCCTCCTTGATCATCCCCATCATCACTGTCATCATCTTTGTCCTTCTTATCTTCCTCTTTATCATCATCTTCCTCATTTCTATCTTGAGGCCTAGAGGGTCCTTCACCACTTTGAGTATTTCTCATTAGGATTTCCTCAATGTGTTTCACTCTACTCTCTAGTCCATCTAATTTTCCTAGAATCATTGGAGCAAATGATTCAAAGAACTTATACATCTTCTCCATTTCCTTGACTTGATTGTTCAAGGCTTCTTGGAATGCTTTGGCTATTATGGTGTCACCTCTAGTTATTCCTTCACCACTTGACTCAACTTCAGTTTCTTCTTCAACTACTCTTCTTTTTGTTGGTGGTTGCTCCCCCTCACTTGAAGTGTCATGCTTTCTTTTTGTCTTCATTTCTCTTGCAAGGGTCTCTTCCTCATCTTCCTCATCTTCATCCTCCTCCTTTTCCTCTTCTACACTTTCTGTCCTTTCTTTTCTTCCTAATCTTTTTGGAGAGGATCCTCTTTTTGTTTTTCATACTCCATCATCATCAAGGATAAGCTGCATTCTCTTAAGGGATTCATCAGTGTATATTTCTCCACTTTTAAAGGCTTGTCCTCTTCCTGGAAGTTTAATCTTAAAATGCTTAAAGATCTTTGTTAACAGCCTTCCAAAAGGGAATGCCTTGGTTACTGTTTTTCTAGCAGTAATCATGTGTCTTAAGGCTATATATCCAAAGTTCAATTTCCTCTGTTCATGCAAGGCTAACATTAATACCATATGCATATTACCTACTGATGATTTATGTCCAAAGTTAGGAACAATCATAGTAGTTACCATATGATGCAATACTCTACCTCTAGCATCCAAATTCTTGATTTCCCTCTCTTTTATAGATCTAAACTCTTCCATTTGTAAATGCTTGTTCAAATCTATCATATGTAAAGAGTTGACGATCATAGCAATGCATTGAGGGTGCATAATATTTAGCCCCACTGTCACTTACCCCACAAATTCTGTTAATCAGGGCTTCACTTAATTCAATATCAACTTGGGATACTCTAGTTGAATACCATTGTATCCTATCATCCCCAACAATCTCAGTTCTTCCTTCCTTTAGGTTTTTATAGAATTCATATACCAAAGTAGGGTAAAAATCTTCATTAATAAACAACAAACTACTCCATCCAACATCATTGAAACAGGACAGAACCATATCCATACTAGATAGTTTATCAGCATTCACCTTATATCCAGGAATAATCTTTATACTATTCTTATTCCATTCATCAAATTCATGAGTAGATTTGATAGAGATAAACCTGTCAACTCCAGATTGTGTTTGAGGGATGCGAATCCTTCTTGGTTGATTGAGGATTGGGTCTCCATCTCCTTCCTTAGCTTTTCCTTTTCCTTTCTCAACATTGGGCTTCTTTGTTCTTACCATGATGTTTTCTCTTGAGAAGAATTTGTTTTCTGTATGAAATTAGGGCTTAGAAGTTTAAAAATGAATGAAAATCGGGATGAGAGTGTGTGGATTTGAAGAGATTTTGATTCGGACGTGAATAGGTATGAGAGGTTTTGAAAGGATGTAAAATTCGGAAGTTGTAATGTTTGGAAGAAACCGTTCGATTTTCATTTAAAGGGATGCATTCGCAAAATTCGGACGACCGAATTTTAGGTCTGCGTCTGAATTTTCGGTCGAAAGTTTCTGTCTCTTTGGTTCAGAAAATTCGGTCGACCGAATTTTCTGTCATGCGTCCGAATTTTTTATCAATAAATCTATGTTTTCATCACAACATTAATACACACATTAGTCATTGAATTTTGAAATTCCTAAGAGTCTTCTTAGGTGATTAAACCTTTCCTCAGCCAAAGGCTTTGTAAATATGTCAGCAATTTGATCATTTGTATTTACATGTTCTAAGCATATATCTTTCTTAATCACATGATCACGAATGAAATGATGTTTTATCTATATATGCTTGGTCCTAGAGTGTTGAATGGGATTAATGCTCAAATTGATAACACTAGTATTATCACATAGTATAGGCACACACTTAAATTTAAGACCATAATCAAGTAAAGTATGCTGCATCCATAATAATTGTGCACAATAACTTCCTGCAGCTATGTATTCAGCTTCTGCTGTGGATAAAGATACACAAGCCTGCTTTTTACTAAACCAAGACACTAGACAACTACCAAGAAATTGACAATGACCACTTGTACTTTTACGCTCAACTTTGCATCCAGCATAGTCAGCATCAGAATATCCAATAAGTTCAAAAGATGAAGTTTTAGAAAATCAAAGAACATAGTCATGTGTATCAATCAAATAACGAAATATTCGTTTGACAGAAATTAGATGAGATTCTTTAGGATATGATTGGAATCTAGCACACAAGCAAACAACAAACATAATATCTGGTCTACTAGCAGTGAGATAGAGTAAACTTCCTATCATTCCTCTATATAATTTCTCATCAATAATTTTACCTTTCTCATCTTTATCAAGTTTAGTTGATGAACTCATAGGAGTATTTATTCCTTTTGCTTGATCCATTCCAAACCTTTTCAACAGCTCCTTGACTCCATCCTTGGTTTGCTTAATTTGTAGTCCAAGGAAGAAACTTAGTTCTCCCATCATGCTCATCTCAAATTCATTTTGCATAGTTTTAGCAAACTCTTCACAAAGAGAAATATTAATAGAACCAAAAATGATATCATCCACATAGATTTGTACAAGCAAAATATCATTTTTAGAAGATGTTTTAATAAAAAGAGTTGTGTCTACTTTTCCTTTAGTAAAACCTTTTGAGAGAAGAAAACCACTTAATCTTTCATACCAAGATCTTGGAGCTTGTTTCAGTCCATATAGAGCTTTGTTTAGCTTATACACATAATTTGGAAATTTTTCATGGATAAAACTAGGAGGTTGTTCTACATAAACCTCTTCTTCAATAAAACCATTTAGGAAAGCACTTTTAACATCCATTTGAAAAAGTTTAAAGCCTTTAAAGCAAGCAAATGCCAAAAGTATTCTTATAGATTCTAATCTGGCTACTGGAGCAAAGGTCTCATCATAGTCAATGCCTTCTTCTTGGTTGAAACCTTGAGCAACAAGTCTAGCTTTATTTCTAACTACTTCTCCTAGTTCATTTAACTTATTTCTAAAAACCTATTTTGTACCAATAACAGAATGATCATGAGGTCTAGGAACAAGAGACCAAACTTTATTTCTTTCAAATTGATATTTAGCTCTTTTTCTATAGCAACAATCCAGAAATTATCACACAATGCATCATCAATATTTTTTGGTTCAATATGAGATAAAAGAGCGAAGTTATCAATAAAGTACCGTCTTGTTTTTACCCCTTGGGAGACATCACCAATGATTTGCTCCTTAGGATGACCTTTTGCATATGTGATATCCTTTGGAAGTTCTTGATAATTGCTTGATTGACCATCTTGTTCTTGCTCCATTATTTCTTCTTCTTTGGCATGATCTTCCATTGTGGGTGCTTGGTGTTGAGTATGATTTTCAACCATTGATGTGCCTGTGTCATCTTCATTTCTTCTTTGAAGATAAATGTTAAATTCATCAAAGGTTACATGAATAGTTTCTTCAACACACAATGTTCTTTTATTATAGACTCTATATGCCTTTTTATTTGATGAATAAGCAAGAAAAATTCCTTCATCTGATTTTCTATCAAACTTAATAAGATAGTTGCTAGTGTTTAAAATGAAGCATTTACAACCAAAAACTTTGAAATAGACAATTGATGGAGTTTTGTCAAATAAGAGTTCAAAAGGTGTTTTTCTTATAAAAGGTCTTAGTAAAACTCTGTTTCATGATATAACAAGTCAGTATTAATGACTTCATCTCAAAAAATACTTTGGTAATGAGTTTTCACAAAGCATTGATCTAGCCATTTCTTGTAAGGTTCTGTTTTTTCCTTTCAACAACACCATTTTGTTGAGGTGTTTTGGCAGCTGAAAAAATTGTGTGTAATACCATATTCATCACAAAAATTTTGTAAAGTCTTGGTTACAAAATTCTCTTCCATTATCACTTCTAATAGAAATCGGCTTTGCAATCAAGAGAGGTTTGAACCTTTTTGAAGAGTTTTGAAAATTCATAAAATGTTTTATCTTTTTGTGCTAAGAAGATTACCCATGTAAATCTTGAAAAATCATCAACAATCACATAAGCATAGCTTTTACCACCAAGACTAGTAGTCCTCATAGGTCCAAATAAATCCATATGAATTAGTTCAAGAGGTTTTGAGGTAGAAACCATTTTCTTTGGTTTAAAAGATGTTTTTGATTGTTTTCCATATTGACAAGCATCACAGAGGCGAGTTTTATCAAAATGCAATTTAGGTAATCCTCTCACCAACTCTTGTGTAGAAAGTTTGTTTAATAAATCCATGCTTACATGTCCTAATCTTCTATGCCATAAAAATCCATCATTGTCATGAATGGCAAGACATTTAATATCATTTGTAATAAGCTCATCAAGATACAACACATATACATTACCAACTCTTTTAGCAACAAAGATAGTTTTGTTACTTGCATTGTTAAGAATAGTGCAAGTATCACATTTAAACTCTACTTTGCATCCATTATCACATAATTGACTAATACTCAGTAAATTATACTTTAAATCTTCAATAAGTAATACTTTCTTGATAAGAGGGAAATAACATTTACCAATGTTACCTATTCCATGTATTTTCCCTTTCTTCTTATCTCCAATGTGACAAAACCTTCACTTGTAGTTTGAAGTTCACTAACAAGTGATGCATTTCCAGTCATATGCCTTGAGCATCCACTGTCAAGGAACCATTTTGTGGCGCTTGATCTTGAGGAAAATTGTACCTATACCAAATTTGAAAGGGTGATTTTTGGTACCCATATTTTCTTGGATTTCAATATCTCTACTATGTGCTCAAGTTCACAGATTACAAGAGAGGCTCACCACACTTTGGTTTTACACATACAACATCTTCTAGTAATTTTTACAAACAAGGCTCACCAATCTATGGTTTTATATCTCAAACAACCTTGAATCACAACTTCGAGGATCACCCTTATCTAAAGGGTTTTATGTTATCAAGATAGCCTTGCTAGAGCTAGTAGATCAACACAATTGATTAAGTAAAGAAGAGTGTGTAGATGTTACCACTTGTTGGTAGAATTTACACAAAGTTGCACCTTCACACTTTGATGTCTTTTGATTTATCAATTGAATGCACAAGACATAAGAGAGCTTAAGAAATGTTTGTTAAATGCTTGGAGTTTTCAAGATTTCAAGTTGTTACAAAAATTTGCATGTTTATAGCTTATATAGAATTTGAAAATTTGTTAAAACGTTCAAAAACGGCTAGAAACGGCTAGTTTCAGAAAATTCGGACAACCGAATTTCCTGGCTGCGTCCGAATCTTCGTCCGAATTTCTCTGGATGAATAGTAACCATGCTGAGAACAAAAATTCGGACGACCGAATTTTTTTCTGCGTCCGAATCTTCGTCCGAATTTTTTTGGAACAACAGTGACCATGCTAAAGACCAAAAATTCGGACGACCGAATTTTTTGGCTGCGTCCGAATCTTCTTCCGAATTTCTCTGGAAGAATAGTAGCAAACTTTTGCTACAAAATTCGGACGACCGAATTTTTTGGAAGCATTTTCAAACTTTGTAAAATCATTTGAGATATAACTTCAATGAGTTTGAAAAACATTTGATATGTATAGAAAACGTATTTAACCATATATAAGCTTGAAAAACAAGAACATATGAAGTTTACTAACATATTTCATAAACAGATTCATTCAAAGGTAGAATGATCATCTTCTGGTGGTCAAATATTTCTTTTAGATCATTTCATAAAATAAGTGGATCTTTCATGGTAAGATACTCCACCTTTAAATCTTTATAGAAATTATAGAGGAGAAAAATCATGACTTTTATACGATTTTAAGATGATGATGCATTATTTTCAACAATGGTGTCTGCCAGACCCATTACATCTCAATAAATTTGAGCATCTAGTGTCTATGACATATAGTCCGTTCTATAAATATCAAGAGAGGAAAAAACGAATTTTGAAAAATTTTGCCATAGAAATTCAAAGGTAGAAAAGAATACCTCATTTTTCTCTTGATTAAGCTCTCAACTTCGGTGGTAGAGACTCGTGCTGATAACGTGTTATGAATTTGTTGGCGCGCAGTCATCGTCGGCACAACGAAATCGTAATATTAATATAGAGAACTTAATAAAGAAACTATAATGTAGAAAATAGGAAAAACTATAGAGAGAAAATAGAGAGAAAGAACACAAGAGCTTTATTGATTCTCTGAAAGTAAATCAATCAATGAATAAGTGTGTTCAATACACCAGTCTAAAGCCCTATTTATAGGGTCCAAGGGTACATCTCAATAAGAAGAGGTAGAGGGTAATCAGAAGACAAATCCTATCACTAATAAAAGATATGATAGAACTCTCGCATCTATCTTCTGGATAGTTGGAGTATCTTTATAACTCTGATATTGGATTACCTCTTTGATATCAGATAATAGACATCCACAATATTAATTTCATAACACTCCCCCTTGAACCTTACTAGAAAAAAATAACCCAGTGGAAAAAACTCTAGTGAAGAAAAAAGAGTACACTACTCTTTATGCCATATTTACTCCCCCTGATGAGAAAATCTTTTGAGATTTATTAATCAATGCTTTCCAATCATCGCAAATAAGTCTTTATTTTGCGACGGATTTACGACAAAAATTATTTCTTATTTTATTTAACAATGGTAAAATATCCGTCTCAAATTCATCGCAAATAAGTCGCTATTTTGCGACAGATTTGCGATGAAAATTAATTCTAATTTTATTTCATAACAGTAAAAAATTAGTTGCAAATTCGTCGCAATGCCGTCGCAATTTTGCAACAGGTTTGCGATTGAAAATACTCCAAATTTTATTTGATAATGGCAGAAATACCGTCGCAAATCCATCGCTTTTTTTGCTACGGATTGCGACAATTCTGCGACGGAATAAATTTCAATGTAGCGCCTTTTTTTGGCGGGGTGAAAATTTCAAAATTTGTCCCAAATGTGTAGTAAATTTGCGACGGATTTGCGACGAAAATTAAATTCTAATGTGTTTCTTAAGTATTTTACTAGATATTCACTCCTCCAATAAGTTTATGGTTAAGAATTGTTAATAATCAATATTTATGAAATATACGTATGCAATTATCAGATGTGTCGTGCTAGTTTATGTATTAACCTCATCAACACTATATGTTGTATAACATTACATATTATAAATTGGGCATACTCAAAGCTATAACTATTAATATCATACACATATGTAATATAATTTAATTAGTTTGTATAATGTATTATTATAGTCAATAGATATGTTATATCAAAATAAATTACGAAATTCATAATCGTATGTGTCTTTATATAAAGATTATTAACTTCAAAGTAGTAATATTTCATAATATACATATTACAAGCATACTGCATGCTATATATGATTAATTAACTAGTAAATTTATCAACACCGCGAGGTGTGGCTCACAAAAAACAAATAAGGATGCAAGAATATGAGGGAAAAAGTATTCCGTTCCAATTCTGTTGCAAATCCGTCGCAAAAAATGTGCCGTCGCAAATCCGTAGCAGTATTGCGACGGATTTGCGATGGCTTTTTTTTTCTATTTTATTTTTTTTAAACCGTCACAAATCTGTAGCAATAATGCGATGGATTTGCGACGCAAATTTATAAAACTTTTAATAACCGACGGATTTGCGGCGGAATTTATGTAAACTTTTTAAATTATTTACTTTTCTATTGCCGTCGAAAATCCGTCGCAATTTGCCTACGGATTTGTGACGGAAAAATAAAATATTATTTTAATATTTTATTTTTCTTTCCGTCGTAAATCCGTGGCAAATTACTGACGGATTTGCAATGAAATTATGTAAATTTGTTTTTAAATTTTTATTTTTCTGTTACCGTCGCAAATCCGTCGCAATTTGCCTATAGATTTATGATCGAAAAATAAAATATTTTTTTAATATTTTCTTTTTCTTTCCGTCTCAAATCTATGGCAAATTACTGACGAATTCATGACGGAATTATGTAAAATTTTTAAAATTTTTAATTTTCTATTACCGTCGTAATTTGCTTACGGATTTGTGACGGAAAAATAAAATATTTTTTTAATATTTTATTTTTCTTTCCATCGCAAATCCGTGGCAAATTACCGACGGATTTGCGACGCAATTATGTAAATTTTTTTAAATATCTATTTTTATATTGCCGTCGCAAATCCGTCGCAATTTGCCTACGGATTTGTGACGGAAAAATAAAATATTTTTTTAATATTTTCTTTTTCTTTCCGTCACAAACCCGTGGCAAATTACCGACGAATTTACGATGGAATTATGTAAACTTTTTTAAATATTTATTTTTCTATTGCCGTCGCAAATCCATCGTAATTTGCTACGGATTTGCAACGGAAATTATTCTGTCACTATTTCTGCCAGCTTATTTGCATTGTAGCAGTTCTGTTGCACAGCCGTCGCAAAATGGCGACAGGCTTTACCGTCGCAAATATCATTTTTTCTTGTAGTGCAAGCTTTCTTGAAATGGTCCTTGCTATTGGGCATTTTCTAGTTTAATAGAGATACTCCAATTGATACAATATTTCCTTTCTTCTTTGCTGATTTGATTTCCAATGTTGTATACGATTTAGAAAAAGATCCAGACGTGGATCGTCACAATCTTGAGTAGAATAGATCAGTGTACCAGCAAATTTAAATTGTATCCAGGGACTGTGAGGAGAATGCGGCAGAGGTAATGAGCACTGCAATCATCCATTAAAATCCAATTTTGGGGACTCGAAACATAACAGATCTCTATAACATAAGAGGAAATTACTCTCAATCCATTGCCATGTAAAATGATGGAGATAATCCTTATAATTATAAATATGATAATAATGATTGAATAACTTCTTAAAGTGTAGATTATCACCATAAGTTGAGAAAATAATGAGAACGAAAATGAGAAAATGCAATCTTATCATTTATCATTATAATATGAAAGAAATTTATCACGTACTTATTGTATGTCAAATAAATTTTACATCTTTATTATGTATCAGTTGAGAAGAGAAATAAAAATATTGAGATAAATTTTACATCTCTACTGGTAGTTGATTGTACTATTAAATATTGACATTATATATGTAAATGTAGCCAATCTCTTTGAATATTCATAAAAAACAATTTGACGTATTTATTTGTGATTGAAGTTTTAATTTTATATTATATGTGTAGATTCTAATATTATTATTTTACTTTGATTCAGTTTGAATTCGATAATGGCAAAGATGAAATATGCCTTATTAATTATATGAGAAACAAAAAAAATCAAAAAAGGAATTTAGTCATTTGTGTCTTATTTTGGTCCTCAAAATAATTTGAACCAGAAGTTCTGAACAGTCAAGTATTGTATTGACTAAACATCTGGTTAAATGCTCATATTATATTTGATGTCTTTGAAGGACAAACTGTCACTATAAATTTCAGACACAAAGAAAATGTTGTAGATTAATTAATTTTAATAGTAATAAATTCTTGTATATGAAAAAGAGTAAATAATTAAGATGGTCACAGTTAAGTCGATAAGGTAAATACTCTAGCAGAGTTTTCTTAAGCATAATTTTATTATAATTTTCAAAAGAAATTCATGTACTTAAAAGTTGTAATAAATTATGAGATCTTAATAATCATATCATGAATGGAATTGATAGATATTGACACAATGAAACTTATGAGCATAATATTATGAATTAGAATAGGATCTTGAATAAAGAGTCACCATATTCAAGATTTAAAATTGAGAGGTATTTATCAAATTAGAAATGGAGTTGACATAAAAAATATGAGAATTTCGTACAATAGATAAATATACCATAAGTGTATGTATAATCCAAGAAGGATTTATACACTTCAGGTGTAATCCTAGAAGGATAAAAATTTATATTTGTTTGAAATTGCAATGCGAACTATAAAATAAGTATTTGTCATTACTTATGGCATGAGCTTCTTCGTAAATAGCATGGCATAAAATACGAAGAAAGTTTTTTTGGCAGTGGATGCGAGTATTTTCATATTTAAATAGCACATGAAATATTTGGCTTTTATATAAAGTACTTGAAGGGTTTTGATATGCATGAAGCATGTAAATAAATTGTTTTTGAAGAACATAACATCATTGTCTTGGTGAATTCTTATTATAAGTATGATATTGAAATATTATATACGTCCATGACATTCGCATTAGATTTTATTATACTTACCTTAAATAATTTTATTCTATTATTAGTGTACTCCAAATTAGGGGAAAAATTGAGATTAGAAGAAAGATATCATATGAGAATATCATTATTGAAGGAACTCAGTTCATGCAAATAACTCTTATTTAATTTTGAACTCCAAATAACTATTACTTAATTTTGTATAGTTAGTAATTAATTAATTAATTAATTAATATAATAGTGGCTAGTTAAATTTAAAGGATATTTTAGACAATCTAAAAAAAAGACATACGTAAAGTTTAAATTCTCATTACCCATATCCATATTTTTATAACATAAAGTTTACATCCCTATGATCCTTATTTATACTTTTATAAAAATATTTTTTATGTTAGATTTTTTATGATGTTATTTTACTATTATTTGCTTTTGATATTAGTTATTTTATGGATGTCAGATGTTCATTTCTATATCCCAATACATTATCTTTTAGGGTTACAAATGTGTAACTTAAGTGGGGGTAATTAATATACTTATTGTTTAATAGTTAAAAAGTTTTCTATTTATTTTTTATGTGTAATTGTTATTTTTTTATTTATAATTATTTAACTAATGTAACTCCCAAATAACTCTTACTTAATTTTGTATAGTTATTAAGTAATTAACTAAATAATATAACAGTGACTAGTTAAATTCAAAGGTATTTTAGAATATCCAAAAAAGAAGAAATACATAAAGTTTAAATCCCTATGACCCTATCCATACTTTTATAATAGTATGGATAGATAGATTTGGTAGAAAAGCATGAAAGTTCTAATATTTGAGGATATCATCGAAAGCTAAATAAGATGGCAAAGGCATACCTGCTGTCGATATGAGTTTAGGTCAATGGGATGTTCATCAAACAAGGTTGACGTTGGATAATTTGAAACCATAAAGGGAAACCTATGGCAGCCATGTCTTAGAGTTGCTTGTCATATTGATGCAGAAATTGAAGTTCCTTAGAGCTCTAGAAGGCCTGATGTTGCAAAAGATACTGTGGATCAGCTCATTCAGCTTGAAGTGATGCAGCAGAAGTTAGTGAAAGGATGAATAGTAGCCTTGATGGAACTTTTTGGGTCATTTGACTTTTGATCTCTTTCTGCTGGGACAATAGCCAGACTTCGATGTTCGCAGTTCTGGTTAATCATCTAAGCACAAGCTTTGCTGAAATGGTCCTTGCTATTGGACATCTTGTAGTTTAATAGAGATACTCCAATTGATACAATGTTGTCTTTCTTCTTTGCTGATTTGATTTCCAATGTTGTATATTTTTTAGAGAAAGATTGAGACTCGGATCTTCACAATCTTGAGTTGAATAGATCAATTCACCAGCAAATTTAAATTGGATGCAGGGAGTATGAGAAGAATGAGGCAGAGGTAATGAGCACTTAATCCATTAAAATCCAATTTTGAGGACTCGGAACAGAACATATCACTATAACATAAGAGGAAATAACACTCAATCCATAGCAGAGTAAAATGCTTCGCTTATGTGGAACAAGAAAGTTTCAGGTTGGTGGACACTTATAAAATACAAGGTGAAGTTTGTGCTTAATTTATTTTTGAAGATTCACATTGTTTAAATCCAAATATCAGATGTGCAGTCGCCACCAGGATATCTCATCTGATGTGCCAAGGATGGACCATCAGGTTCATCTCCAAAGTCCACAAAGAAGTTGGAGTTGATGGCAAGACCACCATTCTCGGTGTCAACATCAACCTGAAACATCTGCGATCCTTTCTCGACCATGTCGGGATAAAACTGGCT
Organism: Rauvolfia tetraphylla; assembly: GCA_030512225.1. Taxonomy (NCBI): domain Eukaryota; kingdom Viridiplantae; phylum Streptophyta; class Magnoliopsida; order Gentianales; family Apocynaceae; genus Rauvolfia; species Rauvolfia tetraphylla. The sequence continues at coordinate 4,984,942 of JAJQKT010000053.1, forward strand.
ATCCCATACGCTGAAGAGCGAGTTTGTAACGTAGAGCCTCTTCCCGTCTAAACTCAACTGCATCGAATGTGGTCCTCCTCTCAGCTGCTTGCCCTGAATGAACCAAAGCGAAGAAGGCGATCAATGGATTCTTTTACGAGATAAAGAAAATAAAGAATCCTCGATGATTGAACATACCTGAATCACCGGAACATCGACCTGATATGTGCTACCGTCATCAGCTTCTGCGAAGACTGAGCAACCTTTGCGAATTTGTCCCCCAACCCACAGTTGGCCTGTGAGCTTGGGGTTTCGAGGGTCCTCAATATTATACTGTCTGATATCACCATGAAGCCAGTTGGGAAAATAAAGGAACCGATCGTCAAGAGATATAACAAACTCTATTAGTAGACTAGGCATTTCGGGAAGTATCCAATTCAGCACTTTCAGTGGTTTTACTGATATTGCTACCTGCGATTTTAGTTAAAAGTTTATTCAGTTGTGACCTTTGGAGGAATCCTTTTGTTTGATTGTCCGAACGAGTAAACTTTTTAAGGTTACCTCATGGCTCCATGTCCCATCTGCAGTCTTAAAAAATCGAACCAGGTTGCCTGTTAAGGCGCACCCGACAAAACCAGTATCCTTAGATGGATCATGCAGGAACCTCACCTGAAAACAGGATAGATTCCCATAGCTATTATGGAACCAATGCAGTAGATGTGTTGTAATAACAACAACAATTGTTATCACTTCAGAACCATCATAACATGGAGAAATGCGGTAAAATTTTCACTTTACCCCCATGGGTATGTCCCCTGTGTTACCAAGATACAAAGTCTGCTTTATTTCACCATCAGGCCAGCTGTAAACTGTCAAATGCTGTCCGTAATGGCCATCTGAAACATGTTGAGGGTGAAACCCTTGAGTGAACGCAGCCGGAGCTCCAAATGAAGTGCTGATCATTGTCTTGTGCCGGTGTTGGTACCAGAAATCAAATCCAAAAAGGGGACTGTGTCCAGGTTTCTCCCACCTATCATACGTAAGGGAAGGAAAATGCATTAAATTCTGAAGTTTTCAAAGTTAGGAAATGATTCTAAGGTTTGAATATAGAAAGAAATTTGGAAAAATAGAGAAGAGTACCTTCCTTTCACATTAAATTCTGAATCTAGCAGAAGAAAGCCACTTCCTTTGGCGTTCCCTTCTTTATCTCCAAGGAATGAGATCATGATATCACCAGAAGCAAGACAATGGGCAGTGTGTGGGTATGCTAAGCCAGTCTTCTGGATGATATCTTCGGGCTCTACAACCTTATGCAAAGCTGGAGCATTTGGATCCTTCAGTGTATCAACTACATATATGCGACTCGATCTGGGAAAAGTACTTGATCCTCAGTATAACCATGAAATGTGCATATTGATGCTTGTAAAAGTCAAAAGGAATATGTAAGTATTGAAATAATTCGTCGAGACTTAAACGACAGATATAGAAGTACGATATTTTACCCTTTTGATCGTTTGTTTTTCCAATATTAACATTCAAGATTAAACAGGCGAAGGATCTTTTGGCTCTTAAGCTTAACTAGGGGGACTTTCTCCTAGCATTTCTTTTTCTAAGAGCCTCTAGTATTTGTGGTCAGACGGCAGGCCTAGGACTATCTATGCTTCTTGGCTTCATCCGTACTAATAACTTGATTATTAGTAGTCGAAAACTGGTGTATAACTTAAGGCACATCACTCTTACAGGAATGAAAGTAGAACAAGAAATCTCCTGGCAGCTGATGGATCTCCATGGCAAGAGCTGCAGGCATTCCATCCAAAATGATGCAGTTCATCACCAATATTAGGCATCGGCAGCCTGTGTGTGACCTCAGAGTAAGTTGGTGAACTTGGATCTACATCCACTGTTGCAAGGTAGTCAGGCTTCTCCTTCCCCGTTCCTGTTAGACAAAAAGAAATCATTTACTCAAATATTAGAGTCAACTCCATCCGTAGAAAATTTATATTGTAGCAATATATAAAGAATTCTAGAAACAGAAGCTTGAACAGGCCCCAAAAGGAGAAAAAGAAGGGATAAGTTGACATACCACTATAAACGCAGACAACGTAGAGGAGTTTTTCTCTAGGACCAGCCATGGCCTCAAGTGGGCTAGCATAACCCGGTCCCTGATGCTTGCAGCAACCAATTTCTGCCGCCGTTGGATGCTCCACCACCACCACATCAGTTGTCGTAGCCATTTTTCTCTGCTTCTTTCACTCTCTCACTTTCTCTTAGATATTGCAAATCTTCCGAAAAACTGATGAGCTCGGATATAGAGCACAACTTCTTTTATATAGAGGAGTGATCTTAAATATGAAAGTTTTTATTTTCCAGCCTATGTACTGTGGTTGAGAGTTGGACAAATCAATTGTCTATTTGTCAAATTTTTTTCTATTTTACCATTGTCTCTAACTATCCATTTTTATTTTTAAAATATTCAAAGATATTAAGTTTAATGTTAAATTTTAAATTCTCAAAGAGAATGTTGATCTTTTGAAATGAAATGAATTAGTATAATTGACCACTATTAATTAAGGGGAGAGAGAAAATTTTATTTTTGATATTTTTAAATTTTTTATAAAATTTTTCAAAACTTTAATAATCGTATAATAATAGGTGGTATGAAACAAAGAGAGTATATGAGTTTGTTTCTAGAGTTATAGATGGTATGAAGTCATAATTAAGAGATTGGTCTTATAAGAATTTGAGAGAGTTTTAACTTGTTATATTGAGAGACTAAATTGTCTTTGTTGATTAGTGGTTATATCCTATTATCTTCAAATTCTTAATCAATATTTTAATCCAAAGAGAACGGAGATTGTTTCAACAGCGAACTGGGGAGAGGCGGTACGAACCTGTATGAGCTAAAGGTCAAATTTTATTGCAAGCTTAACTGTAGATAGCCACCTATATGATAAGAACAAGATAGGACAACTCATGCCTTCAACCAGGACAAGCCAACTAACAATCTGGAGCTAACAGTCTCGAAGGCAACGACGGTGATAGCATTGGATATATTTCAAAATATCTTAGCTTTTCAAGAATTACTCTTCTGAGTCGTGAGGTAGATGTACATTTTATTTTATGTAAGAAGATACTTATATTTATTTTAAATTTTTTTAATATGAAATGAATAAAAGTAAATTAAAAATTTTTTCTCTTATTTAGTTATACTGAAAAGTAAAAGGGAAGAGAAAATTATATTATTATATTTACAAATTTATCTTTCATTTGAAATCTCTAATTGTGATAAAATTGTCATGCTCAAACTTAATACCCAATCTTTAAAACCTTGTTTAATAAAGAGTAAAATTTCTAGCTAAACACGCTAATATTTTGGAGGCACTTGAAAGTAAAATAAAGAAGGAAAAAAAAGGTAAAGGTTTATCAAGAAGGAACAAATTGGATCATGGTAGAATTTATTCATAAAAAAATAAAAAGATAATGGTAGAATTTGTATTGTTTTGTGAGGGCATAATGGTCTTTTAAGCTTAAATACCTTTCAATATGTCCCCTCTTAGAGGGATTGGTTTTGCTTACGTGAAGGGGAGGGAGCTCTCCCTCCACATTAATTCTCTCCCTTTATTTTCTCTAACCAAACGAAGTAAAATATCTATTTACTTTTTCTTTTACTTCCGCTCCCCTTTTCCTCCCAACCAAATTATGCCTATTCTAATACAAATTTTAGAGATATTATCAATCTTCAAGAAACAAAACAATTATAGAAAATTTATCAATTATAGATATTTTATCAATCTCGCAATAATATTATGGGAATTTTTCTTTTTTCTTCTTTAGTTAATTCAGTGTTGGGAGACATTATTCAAAACTTTTATCCAAAATATCTCAAAGTTTAATTATTTTAAAGAAACTTTGCATATGTTGGCGCTACATATTAAAATTAATTTTACTATCAAAAATAAAAATTGAACAAGAAATGAAAGCATTGTGATTCATGTTTAGATAGGATTGAATAGTATTCAAATTTAAAAATTTCTATCTTCAGTTAAACAAAAATAAATTTTTTATAAAAAATAAAATTTAAAGTGAAAATTTTAAATCAAATTTTATAAAAAAAAATTCAATCTAAATACACTTTTTTTAAAACAACGAAAAAGACAATCAAATATTTCAAACTTTATTGCAAGTTTACTGTGAATAGCCACCAAGATAAGGGACAAAATAGGAAAAGGATAACAAGTCATACCACGAACCAAGACAAGCTCACTAACAATCTTGAACTACTAGTCTCGAAGCCACCGTCGTGATAGCAAGGGAAAGATTGGGAAAACCAACAACTATTCAAGATTATTATTACTATATAAAATAATGGCGAAACTCATCGCGAAAATTATGAAAATCATGATTTCCATGATTTACGCCATTGATGCGGCAGAACTCAATTGCGAGTTCTGCCATTGATGGCAGAATTTACTCGTAATTTAAATTCAAAATTGATGTTAAGAGAGAATAGTTAAAATAGTTAGTTTTTAACTGTATATCACAAGTCTCATATTTATGTTACAAAAAATATACTCAAGTCTTTCTACTAAAATCATCAATAAAAGTGATAAAATATTTCTTACCACCAAAGAAAGAAGCAGCCTCAGAGTGCAAATATGAATGAATTAATTTCAGTGGTGAATTTACTCTCTATGCGTTATCTCTCAGAAAATGTTGGGATGCAAACTAAGTCCCACATGGAAAATTTGATGGAATAGTTGTTTAAATATAAGATTTAAGATAACTCCATTAGTATGAGGTCTTTTGGGAGATACTCAAAAACAAATCCGTGAGGGCTCAACCCAAAGCGGACAATATCATACTAATGTGAAGTTTAGAAGACGTTAGACAATTCCAACAAGTGGTATCAGAGTCGATGGTTCGTCTGGGTGACGTGGCACTATGTGGGAAGCCCCCCTCGTTGGAGATCTGCTGTTGATGCTTTGTGTCGAAAGTCTTCCTGATAATGTGGTGGTCAGGCGGCGTGTCCCGTTGGTTGGTAGCGGCGGTGCAAGATGGTTGGCAGATCAAATGGATTACCTCTGAAGGAGAGGTCATGACATGTGTGGTCATTAGTTTGAGGGGAGGATTGTTGGGATGCAAACTAAGTCCCACATGGAAAATTTGATGGAAGAGTTGTCTAAATATAAGATTCAAGATAACTCCATTAGTATGAGGCTTTTTGGGAGATACCAAAAAACAAATCCGTGAGGGCTCAGCCCAAAGCGGACAATATCATACTAATGTGAAGTTTAGAAGACGTTAGACAATTCCAACAGAAAAGAATCTCAATACTTCTTTCCAATAATACAAGACTCACATATTTTATTACCAAAATTAAGAGGAGTTAAGCCCAAAATCAATCTTTTCCTAGCGAGAAAATTCAAGTGTCCAAAACGCATATACCACAATGAATTATCATCAAACACCATAGCTTAAATTCAGGTAAACTTTCAGAACTAATAGTGAGTGAAAATAAGCGATTATCCATCATATTTAACTTTGTAATGAGTCTCTTCTGTGAGTTATTAACTATTTAAATTTCTCCACTAAATGTAATATTATATCCTTTGGTGGATAGCTGGGCAGTACTAAACAAATTATGATGAAGACTTGTAACGTGAAGAAGATCATAGATAAATTAGAAGACCCATCTTTCAAAGTAATTTTTATATTTCCTTTTCCAAGAATAGCTATTTGTTCATTATTTTCAAGTCTTACGGAACTTTGAAATTCCCACATATATAATTACTATGGCTAGAGTTCAAAATTCATTCATTCTTTTTATCTTCTCTACTCGCAAAAGAAACAAATAACAAGGCTTTCTAATCATCAACAGAAGTTTGTGCAAATTTTGCTTATATTTGTACCATGCGCTTCTTTTTAAATCTACAATTTTCCTCTATGTTATTGTATTTTTTTTAGAAACATTGAAGTTGTGACTTATCCATTTTTTAGTAAGCATTATTAATTTGAGCATTCTTATCAAAATTATTTTACTGGTAATTAAAATTACCTCTACCACAACCTCTCCATCTTTTCCTATTGTTGCCTCTAAAATTTCCTCTGCCTTGTCCTTTTCCTCTAAAATTTTGGCCACCTCTTTGATGAGATTCTTCTTGATTTGAGGTTTCAGATTTCTCCATTTATACATTTACTTAGGCTTTTAATGCCTTCTTCTCAAAGACACCAATTGATTGTTGATCTCGGGACAACTCAATGGATAACAATTCTCCTTCTAATTAGGCCACTGTCTGTGTCTAAGTCCTTGGCTTCAAGCACTATCTTCATGGTATGAAACTTGAAATTTATGAATTGAAGTATTTTTTTTCAACAATGTGAGCTTCCATTAAGGCATCATCATTAAGTCTCATATTATTAGCAAGATTTTATATCTCTTACCAATATAATCCTTAATTGACTAACGAGTCTACATAAGAGCCAATTCTTACTTCTTTCTCAAGGCTTGGAATCGGACTCGTATTACACATCTTCATTGCATTTATTGAAATTTATCAAGATGGTCCACATTTTTTTACAAATTTTGTATTAACAAATTTTTGAGCAACGTGTAACTTTACTTTATTGAAAAGATAGAAAATTGTAAGAGTATCAAAAGAGTTTTTTTCTTTTCTTCTTCGGTTAATTTTGTCTTGAGAGATAGTTACTCAGAACCTTTATCAATGATATCTCAAATTTCAAATATTTTAAAAAAAAACTTTACATTCATTAACGTAACATATTAAAATTATTTTTACCATAATAAAAAAACTGAACGAAGAATAAAAACATTTTGATCCGTCTTAACCTTGTTTAAAAAAGAGAACAGAGATTGTTTCAACGACAAACTCGGGAGAGGCATTACGAATTTGTATGAGCAAAAGGTCAAACTTTATTGCAAGCTTAACTGTAGATAGCCACCTAGATAATAAGGACAATATAGGACAAGGACAGAAACCCAGACCTTCAACCAGGACAAGCCAACTAACAATCTGGAACTAACAGTCTCGAAGCCAACGACGGTGATAGCATTGGAGATATTTCAAAATATCATAGCTTCTCAAGAATTCCTCTTTTAACTGTGAAGAAGATGTACATTTTATTTTTCGTAAAAAGATATTTATATTTATTTTAATTTTATTTAGTATGAAATGAATAGAAGTAAATTAGAAATTCTTCCTCTTAATTATTTAGTTATACTGAAAAGTGAAAGGGAAGAAAAAGATATTTTATTGTGTTTTATAAATTTATCTTTCATTTGAAATCTCTAATTGTGATAAAATTCTCATGCTCAAATTTAATGTCCAATCTTTAAAATCTTGATTATTAAAGAATAAAGTTTCTAGCTAAACACGCTAATATTTTGGAGGCACTTGAAAGTAAAATAAAGAAAGAAAAAAAGGGTAAATATTTATCAAGATGGAACAAATTGGATAATGGTAGAATTTAATCATAAAAAAAGAAAAAGATAATGGTGGAATTTGTATTGTTTTGTGAGGGCATAATGATCTTTTAAGTTCAAATACATTTCAATCCGTCAACTCTTAGAGATATTGGTTTTGCTAACGTGGAGGGGAGAGAGCTCTCCTTCCACATCTCTCCCCTCCACATTAACTCCCCCTTCTCTCTCTCACCAAACGAAGTAAAATATTCATTTACTTTCTCTTTTACTTCCGCTACCCTTTTCCTCCAAACCAAATTAGGCCTATTCTAATACAAATTTTAGAAATATTGTCAATCTTCAAGAAACAAAAGAATTATATAAATTTTACCAATTATAGATATTTTATCAATCTCGCAATAATATTATGGGAATTTTTCTTTTTTCTTCTTTAGCTAATTCAGAGTTGGGAGACATTATTCAAAACTTTTATCCAAAATATCTCAAAGTTTAATTATTTTAATGAAACTTTGCATATGTTGGCGCTACATATTAAAATTATTTTTACCATTAAAAATAAAAATTCAACAGGAAATGAAAGCATTGTGATTCATGTTTACATAGGATTGAACAGTATTTAAATTTTAAATTTTCTATCTTCAGTTTAACAAAAATAAAATTTTTATAAAAAACAAAATTTAAAGTGAAAATTTTAAATTAAATTTTACAAAAAAATTCAATCTAAATACACTTTTTTTAAAACAACGAAAAAAGACAATCAAATATTTCAAACTTTATTGCAAGTTTACTGTGAATAGCCACCAAGATAAGGGACAAAATAGGACAAGGATAACAAGTCAAACCACGAACCAAGACAAGCCCACTAACAATCTTGAACTACTAGTCTCGAAGCCACCGTCGTGATAGCATGGGAAAGATTGGGAAAACCAACAGCTATTCAAGATTATTATTACTATATATAATAATGCCGAAACTCATCGCGAAAATTATGAAAATCATGATTTCCATGATTTACACCATTGATGGGACAGAACTCAATTGTGAGATTGCCATTGATGGGAGAATTTACTCGTAATTTAAATTCAAAATTGATGTTAAGAGAGAATAGTTAAAATAGTAAGTTTTTTAATGTATATCACAAGTCTCATATTTACGTTGCAAAAAATATACTCAAGTCTTTCTACTAAAATTATCAATAAAAGTGATAAAATGTTTCTTACCACCAAAGGAAGAAGCCTCCTCAGAGTACAAATCTGAATGAATTAACTTCAGTGGTGAATTTACTCTCTATGCGTTATCTCTCGTAAAAGAATCTCAATACTTCTTTCCAATAATACAAGACTCGCATATTTTATTACCAAAATAAACAGAAGTTAAGCCCAAAATCAAATTTTTCCTAGCGAGAAAATTCAAGTGTCCAAAACGCATGTACCACAATGAATTATCATCAAACACCATAGCTTGAATTCAAGTAAACTTTCAGAACTTAAAGTGAGTAGAAACAAGCGATTACCATCATATTTATCTTTGTAATGAGCCTCTTCTGTGAGTTATTAACTGTGTAAATTTCTTCGCTAAAAGTAATATTATATCCTTTGATGGATAGCTGGGCAATACTAAAGAAATTATGAACACTTGGAACATGAAGAACATCAGAGATAAAATTAGAAGACCCATCCTTCAAAGTAATTTTAATATTTCCTTTTTCAAGACTACTATTTGTTCATTATTTTCAAGTGTTACGGAACTATCTGAAATTCCCACATATATGATTACTATATCTAGAGTAAAAAATTCATTCATTCTTTTTGGGTCATTGGACTTTTGATCTCTTTCTGCTGGGACAATTGCTAGACTTCCATGTTTGCAGTTCTGGTTAATCATCTAAGCACAAGCTTTGCTGAAATGGTCCTTGCTATTGGACATCTTGTAGTTTAATAGAGATACTCCAATTGATACAATGTTGTCTTTCTTCTTTGCTGATTTGATTTCCAATGTTGTATATATTTTAGAAAAAGATTTAGACTCGGATCTTCACAATCTTGAGTTGAATAGATCAATTCACCAGCAAATATAAATTGTATACAGGGAGTATGAAAAGAATGAGGCAGAGGTAATGAGCATTGAATCCAATAAAATCCAATTATGGGGACTTGGAACAGAACAGATCACTATAACATAAGAGGAAATAACACTCAATCCATAGCAGAGTAAAATGCTTTGCTTATGTGGAACCAGAAAGTTTCAGGTTGGTGGACACTTATAAAATACAAGGTGAAGTTTGTGCTTCATTTACTTCTGAAGATTCACATTGTTTAAATCCAAATATCGGATGTGCAGTCGCCACCAGGATATCTCATCTGATGTGCCAAGGACGGACCATCAGGTTCATCCCCAAAGTCCACCAAGAAGTTGGAGTTTATGGCAAGACCACCTTTCTCTGTGTCAACATCAATCTGAAACATCTGCGATCCTTTCTCCACCACGTCGGGATAAAACTGGCGATCCCATGCACTGAGGAGAGAGTTTGTAACGTAGAGCCTCTTCCCGTCTAAACTCAACTGCATCATTTGAGGTCCTCCTCTCAGCTGCTTGCCCTGAATGAACCAAAGTGAAGAAGGCGATCAATGGATTCTTTTACGAGACAAAGAAAATGAAGAATCATCGATGATTGAATATACCTGAATCACTGGAACATCGACCTGATATGTGCTACCATCTTCAACTTCTGCGAACACTGAGCTACCTTTGCGAATTTGTCCCCCAACCCATAGTTGCCCTGTGAGCTTGGGGTTTCGAGGGTCCTCAATATTATACTGTCTGATATCACCATGAAGCCAATTGGGAAAATAAAGGAACCGATCATCGAGAGATATAACAAACTATATTAGTAGACTCGGCATTTCTGGAAGTATCCAATTCAGCACATTCAGTGGTTTTACTGATATTGCTACCTACGATTTCAGTTAAAAGTTTATTCTATTGGGACCTTTGAATGCATCCTTTTGTTTGATTGTCCAAACGAGCCAACTTTTTGAGGTTACCTCATGGCTGCAAGTCCCATCTGCTGCAGTCTTAAAAAATCGAACCAGGTTGCCTGCGAAGGCGCACCCAACAAAACCAGTATCCTTAGATGGATCATGCAGGAACCTCACCTGAAAACAGGACAGATTCCCATAGCTATTAAGGAACCAATGCAATAGATGCGTTATAATAACAACAACAATTGTTATCACTTCAGAACCATCATAACATGGAGAAATGCGGTAAAATGTTCACTTCCTGGGGGTATGTGCCCTATGTTACCAAGATCTAAAGTCTAATTTATTTCACCATCAGGCCAGCTGTAAACTGTCAAATGCCGTCCGTAAAGGCCATATGAAAATGTTGAAGGTGAAACCCTTGAGTGAATGCAGCCAGAGCTCCAAGTGAAGTGCTGATCATTGTCTTGTGCCGGTGTTGGTACCAGAAATCAAATCCAAAAAGGGGACTGTGTCCAGGTTTCTCCCACCTATCATAAGGGAAGGAAAAATGAATTAAATTATGAAGTTTTCAAAGTTAGGAACTGATTCTAAGGTTTGAATATATAATGAAGTTTGGAAAAAATAGAGAAGACTACATTCATTTCACATTAAATTCTGAATCGAGCTGAAGAAAGGCACTTCCTTTGGCGTTTCCTTCTTTATCTCCAATGCATGAGATCATGATATCACCGGAAGCAAGACAATGGGCATTGTGTGGCTATTCTGAACCAGTCTTCTGGATGATATCTTCAGGCTCTACAACGTTATGCAAAGCTGGAGCATTTGGATCCTTCAGCGTATCAACTACATATATGCGACTCGATCCGGGAAAAGTACTTGATCCTCAGTATAACCATGAAATGTATGCTTTCATATTGATTCTTGAAAAAGTCAAAAAGAATATGTAAGTATTGAAATAATTCGTCGAGACTTAAACGACAGATATAGAATTATGATATTTTACCTTTTCGATCATTTGTTCTTGCAATATTAACATTCAAGATTAAACAGGCGAAGGATCTTTTGGCTCTTAAGCGTAACTAGGGGGACTTTCTCCTAGCAGTTCTTTGTCTAAGAGCCTCTATTATTTGTGGTTACATGGCAGGCCTAGGACTATCTATGCTTCTTGGCTTCATCCGAAAACTAATAACTTGATTATTAGTGGTCGAAAACTGGTGTATAACTTCAATAAGTGTTTTTAAGGCACATCACTCTTACAAGAATAAAGGTAGAACAAGAAATCTCCTGGCAGTTGATGGATCTCCTTGGCAAGAGCTGTAGGCATTCCATCCAAAATGATGCAGTTCATCACCAATATAAGGCATCGACAGCCTGTGTGTGACCTCATAGTAAGTTGGTGAACTTGGATCTACATCCACTGTTGCAAGGTAGTGAGGCTTCTCCTTCCCCGTTCCTGTTAGACAAAAAGAAATCATTTACTCAAATATTAGAGTCAACTCCCTCCATAGAAAATTTATACTGTAGCAATATATAAAGATTTCCAGAAATAGAAGCTTGAACAGGCCCCAAGAAGAGCAAAAGAAGAGATAAGTTGACATACCCCTATAAACGCAGAAAACGTAGATGAGTTTTTCTCCCGGACCAGCCATGGCCTCAAGAGGGCTAGCATAACCCGGTCCCTGATGCTTGCAGCATCCAATTTCTGCCGCCGTTGGATGCTCCACCACCACCACATTAGTTGCTGTAGCCATTTTTCTCTGCTTCTGTCGCTCTCTCACTTTCTCTTAGATACTGCAAAATCTTCCGAAAAACTGATGAGCTCGGATATAGAGCACAACTTCCTTTATATAGAGGAGTGATCTTAAATATGAAAGTTTTTATTTTCCAGCCTACGTACTGTGGTTGAGAGTTAGACAAATCAATTGTCTATTTGTTGTTATTCATGTTTAAAGGAATGTTACAGTTTGTTGGTAATATTAAAATAAGCTAGAAAATTTATTAATTTTGATATTTACGAGTTTATCCAATTGAGTGTTAGTTTGGTAGTTTTCTATTATTATTTAGAATAGAATTCTTAATGCAGATAGATTTAGTTATCTCGACTTGAGACCTCTATACACTCTATGCAATTGAAAATAAATGATCTTTTTTTGTCTGTTTCAAATTATATGACTAATTTCTATAATAGGGATTCATTTATTAATTTTTTTTTCTTTTTTACCTTTGTCTCTAACCACCCACTTTAAGTATTTTTATTTTTAAAATATTCAAAGACACCAAGTCTAATGTTAAATTTTAAATTCTCAATAAAGAGAGTGTTGATCTTTTGAAATGAAATGAATTAGTAGAATTGATCACTATTAATTAAGGAGAGAGAGAGAAAAAATTGTATTTTAGATATTTTCTAATTTTTTATAAAATTTATCAAAACTTTAATAATCGTATAAAAATAAAATATGTCATTCATTTTGAAATGAAGAGAGTATATGAGTTTGTGTCTAGAGATTGGTATGGAGTCATAGTTGAGAGATTGGTCTGATAAGAATTTGAGAGAGTCTTAGCTTGTTATATTGAGAGACTAAATTGTCTTTGTTGATTGGTTGTTATATCCTACTACCTTCAAATTCCTAATAAACTCTTGAGCAGAGCAATCTGCCCTGGATGCCGTCCCAAGCAGGCGGTAGAGGTAGCAAGATAGCCAGCTCCCCAGGCCTAGTATTGGATCTCCTCGACACTACTAAGGAACGACCAGTACTGATAAGGCATTTGGTCCTTACCCTTGTCGACCGATCAAGTACTTAAGGTAACTCTGAGCGTAGTTCAACGCTCCAGGGATCCATCAGCCACGTAGTCCTTCAGGATGTTGAATCTCATCCCTCCATTATCTAACTGACTACGAACGTGTGCAGCGGATATGCCGAGGGTGACCGACAAGTCATTTATAATATCCTCCTTACTCATTTCATGCTGAAGGATCGAACCTGTCATGGGAATCGTAAGTATCTGTGCCATATCGTGAAGGGTAATGATCATCTCACCGAATGACATATGGAATGTGTTGGTATCAAGCTACCACCTCACAACAACAGCAGACAAATTTTCATCTCTTCAAGTTTCAAATACCGAACAAATATTTCATATGTGAAATATTATAATCAAGTATGCGTACCTCGCCTCGCCATATGAAACTGGCAATGTGACCGAAATGCTCTGGCAAGTTCACCTTCGACCGGCAGCCTAGGTGCGTCGTTCGCCAACGTCGGCATGTCCCCTAATGCGGGTATGGGTTGCTCTTTGTAGTCGACTGAAACCCTACTCGAGGTGAGAGGTACGCGTGATGCTTCGGCGGCTACCCTACTGACTCGGGGGCGTGCCGACGCACTCACACAGAGCGGAACTGGACCAGGTGACCTATCTCGCCTGGCCGAGACTCCTGCTTCAGTAACGAATGAGCTAGGCTGCTGAAAAAGGCGTCAGGGCCATGTGTATGACGCCCTAATCAAATGTCTCCTCCTCCTCCATCACTACATCAGCAACGGGTTCCTGCAAATCTGCACCCCCATCCATATCATAATCCGCATCAATAGTTGGATCATCTACATTCTGCATATCTTCCGCAACGCCTGCACCCTCGTCGTAATCCTCCGGATGTCTATATGGCATAAGAGGGACCGATGGCAGATAGTAGTATGACGGCCCTGCATCCTCTGCGTGGCCACTGCGGGTCTACAGTACGTACGCAGGTCCCATTGAATAATAGCGTGGTGCGGTGGGAGTCGGCGATGTTATTAGGGGCCAAGGATATGGTATGTATCTGGACATGGACTCATACATCCCCGGTACCCACGACATATGTGAAGCAAACTGCGACGAATCAACGCCCCATGTGACGTCCATAGTACTCATGGGGATGTCACTAATGATGCACCTTGCCACACCTGCTCATTGCTTGGCAGACCTCGTTATAGGAAGTCGTCTGTGCAATCGACCGCTACGATCGGTAACTGGTCCCAAGTCAAGCAATGCATCGCGTCGTCGTCGAGAAGGATCATTTATCTACAACACATATTCAACAAATGTCGTTATTATGCAACTCGCACAGAAAATTTATAGATATTGTTCACAAAACCTTACGTCATATGAGCTATAAGTTTTCAGTTTGGTAAGACACTTTGTGAGCACAAGGAGAATTTTGAAATACATTTTATTTCCAAATATTCAATTGTATAAATCCAAATATCCGAAGTGCAGTCACCGCCGAGAACGACCCATGAAGAGTGTTGAGAGAGTCATCCATAACTCTCTAGACGATTCAAGCAAATTCTAGATGGTTCAAGCAAGTTGAAAAATATTCAAGATAGTTGGAGCAACAAATTTTGACTCAAAAAATATCTAGAATTCTCTTGAGATAAAAAGCAATTAGAGAGCTCTATAATTTACCAAAGTTGGTGAACCAAGACCTATAGATGGGCTAGTGGTTAGGAGAAGCAAGTGTGCCAGAAAGTGTGAGGAGTGCAAGAAAGTGTGAGGAGTGCAAGAAAGTGTGAGGTGGAGTTAGCAAATAAGAGAGAAAAAGAGAGTGAGAGTTACTTGTTTTTGAGTGTCTAGTGAGAAGTTAAATACACTCTAATTGTGAGTGTTAGGGGTTTCTAAGTAAGAGTTTAATGGAGTAATAAATTTTTGTTTAGTAATTCGATTAACTACTTGTGCCACCTTAATTCTCAAAAAAGAGAACGTGTGGTAAAAGTTTCCATTACCTCCAAGGTAGAGACCTGTGTTGCCAAGATCCAATGTCTCCTGTAGTTCACCACCAGGCCAGCTGTATAAAGACCATCTGAAACATGCTGAAGGTTATAACCTCTGGTGAATGTAGCTGGAGCTCCCCTTGAAGTGCTGATCATTGTCTTGTGCCGAGGTTGGTACCAGAAATCATATCCAAAAAAAGGACTATGCCCGGGTTTCTCCCACCTGTCATGTACATGTATAGTAATTAGTGCATTTTGATTCTCATACTAATGTTGGTTAGATCTTCTATGGAACAGGTCAAGATATTAGCAATTAGGAGCTAATTTTCACTTTTGAATAGAGAAAGAAGCCTGGACATAAGATGACTCAAACAGATAGGAGAAAACTGCTTTTTGTGAGCTTTTGACTTTCATAGAGAGTACAATACCTATGGAAGGATTCATCACTTTACTTAGTATACAGAAAAAAACAAATATGACATCCTGATAAGGATGGAATGAGAGTGAGGAAAAGAAAGATTGAAATAATGCAGTAGCTTTCTTTCACATTAAATTCTGAGTCAAGCAACAGAAAGCCGTTTCCCTCAGCATTTCCTTCTTTATCTCCGAGGCATGACACCAGGATATCACCAGAAGCTAGGCAGTGAGGAGTAAGTGGATATGCTAAACCAGTCTTCTGGATGACATCTTCAGGCTCAACAACCTTATGCAAACCTGGAGCCCTTGGATCCTTCAGCGTTTCAACTGCATATGTGCGACCACACCTGAAAGAAGTATTGAACATCAGGATACAGGAACACTAAACAAACTTCCTTGTAGTTCACTATGCTGAATATTAAATAACAGAAGGATTTCAGTCATGTGATTAAGTAATCTGATAACAGATTTGCTTCGACTGTCATGGTTACTGAAATCAATTACTAAAGAAGAATGTTGAGTGGTGTCCCAAATTTTAGGAACCAACTCCCTCTTTTATGCCTAATATTCTTCCATCTTTTACTCCCTAAAATACTCAACATGTTTCCTCATTTTATGCCTAATATTCCTCCATCTTTTACTCCCTAAAATACTCCACATGTTTCCTCATTTTATGCCTTATATTCCTCCATCTTTTACTCCATAAAATGCTCAACATGTTTCCTCATTTTTTGCCACAAATTAGGGAAAGTAAAATGGACTTCATCATTGTGTTTTGCAAGACCTCTTTGTGTGGCTATAAAAGGAGGTCTTCTAATTGAGTTCAACACACCAATTCTCTCCAAATTCTCTCCCCAAAGGCTGAAATTTTTCTTCCACATATATTCACTATATCATCAAATTATAGGGTCGAGTTTATGAGATTTATTTCTCTCTTATAAGTCTTCGTTGATAATTATTGTTGAAGACTTTTTTCTCTTGTACTTACCCAATTATTATAGTGGATATTTTTGGCTCGCCGTAGGCAGTGGGTTTTCTCCCGTATTGGGTTTCCCACTTAAAATCCTGTGTCTCCTTTATTTTTTCTTGCTCTCCTTATTTTCTTTCTCAATATCTATTCCTTTGTGCTTCCGCTACGCATTGATATCATAACAAGTGGTATCAGAGCCTAGTCACCAAATATGTCCACCGTCACCAAATTTGATATTGAGAAATTTGATGGAAAAATCAGTTTCAGTATATGGCAGATTCGGATGAGAGCAGTCCTCATTCAAAATGGTTTAAAGAAGGCACTTGTTGGAATTTTCGAGAAGCCTGCGGGTATGACAGATGAAAAATGGGAAGAGTTAGAAGAGAAGACACATTCGGCTATTCAGTTGTGTTTGTCCAAGGAGATTTTGCGCGAGGTCAATAAAGAAAAAACTGCAGCAGGGCTATGGACCAAACTTGAATCCCTGTACATGACCAAAAGTCTTGCCAACAAGCTTAGACTCAAGGAGCGCCTCTACACTTTGCGTATGGCTGAAGGTACCGCTATACAATCTCATCTTAATGAATTTAATTCTATCTTGATTGATCTTGAGAATTTGGATGTCAATATTGAAGATGAAGATAAAGCTGTACTGCTAGTTGTTTCTTTGCCGCCCTCTTATAAGCACTTCAAAGAAATTATGCTTTATGCAAATAATGATACTCTGTCATTTGAAGATGTTAAATCTAATCTATTGTCTAAGGAGAAATTTGATCATGAGGTACGGTCTGATGATAGAGGTGAAGGCTTGAATGTTAGAAGTAGATCTATCGATAGGAGTAATTTATCCAAGAAAAATCGTAGATCTAAGTCTCGGGGCCGTAATTCTAAATCCTGTCGTTATTGCAAGAAGAGCGGACATGAAATTTCAGAATGTTATAAATTGAAAAATAAGAATGAGAGAGAGGAGAAAAAGAATAAACCTGCTCAGAATAAAGCTGAAGCTAATGTAATTGAAGTAGATTCTGATGGTGATGTTTTGTTGGCTACTACTTCTGATAAACGTAGCTCTTTAGAATGGGTTTTAGATTCTGGTTGTACTTTTCATATGTGTCCCCACAAAAATTGGTTTACTTTATATGAGGAGGTTGATTCTGGTGTGGTTCTTATGGGAAACGATTCACACTATGTTGTTGCTGGAATTAGTACCATTCAGATTAAGGCTCATGATGGCACTATCAGAACTCTGACTAAGGTACGCCATATTCCTGATTTGAAGCGTAATTTGATTTCTTTAGGCACCCTGGAGTCATTAGGGTGCAAGTATTCAGCTGAAGGTGGAGTTCTGAAAATTTCTACAGGTTCCTTAGTATTGTTGAAAGGACATAGAATTGGGAGTCTCTATATTTTGCAGGGTTCAACTGTGACAGGTTCTGTTGCTATCTCTACTTCTCTTTCTGATGATGATCTTACTCAGATATGGCACATGCGTTTAGGACATATGAGTGAGAAAGGCATGAACATTCTGAATAAAAGAGGTCTTCTTGGTAAGCAAGGTGTTGGTAAGTTAACTTTCTGTGAACATTGTGTAGTTGGAAAACAAAAGAGAGTTAGCTTCTCCACTGCAACACATCGCACACAATGGATTCTTGATTACATCCATTCGGATCTTTGGGGACCTTCAAAATTTCCTTCACAAGGCGGCAAGAGGTACATAATAACATTTATTGATGATTTCTCTCGTAAGGTTTGGGTTAATTTCCTGAGGTATAAAAATGAAGCTTTCTCTAAATTCAAGAAATTCAAAGTTTTGGTCGAAAATCAAACTGGTAGGAAGATTAAGAAACTCAGGACTGATAATGGTTTGGAGTTTTGCAATTCTGAATTCAATGAGTTTTGTGAGAATCATGGCATTGCTAGACACAGAACATTAGTAGGAAAACCTCAACAGAATGGAGTTGCAGAACGCATTAATAGGACCCTTTTAGAGAGAGCTCGTTGTATGTTATCTAATGGTGGCTTATGGAGTCGTAGAGATTTTTGGGCTGAAGCTGTATCCACTGCTTGTTACCTGGTAAATCGTTCACCTCATTCATCCATTGATTTTAAAATTCCAGAGGAGGTTTGGTCAGGTAATCCTATTGAATATTCTCATCTCAGAATTTTTGGTTCTCCTGTTTTTGCACATATAAATGATGGAAAGTTGGCACCTAGAGCAGTTCAATGCATTTTATTGGGTTATTCATCTGAGTCGAAAGGCTATCGGTTGTGGTGTCCTGAATTTAAGAAATTGATTTTAAGTAGGGATGTCACATTTAATGAGAATGCCTTGTTATCTCCTAGAAAAGATACTGCTGTTTCTTCTCTTGATACATGTGATCGTCAAAGTGCCAATGAGAAGGTGGAGTTAGAGGTGTCTACTCAAAAAGGAAGAAGTGAACCGATTTTTACTGGAGAGTCTGAACAGAATCTTGAAACACATGATGAATCAATACCCTCTAGTTCATCTGAGCCTATGCAGTCTTCAAATGATCATAATATAGCACGTGACAGACCAAGGAGAAATATCAAAAGGCCTGCAAGGTATGCTGATAATGATGATGATAATCTCACCGCATATGCTCTTTCATTGCACGAGGATACGACTGAATGAATTGATCCTTCTAATTACTCGAAGCTATATCCAGTTTTAATTCATCCCCAGTGGCTTTTAGCAATGCAAGAAGAAATTGAAAGCCTACATAAGAATGGGACATGGGATTTATGTGATTTGCCCAAAGGGACGTCGAGCTTTGAGTTGTAAGTGGATCTACAAAAGCAGAAAGAAGGTATACCCGGGGGTTGAAAATGCCGGATGGAAAGCTCGCCTAGTAGTTCGTGGCTTTGATCAAAAGGAAGGTATTGACTTTAATGAAATTTTTTCTCTCGTTGTACGTCATACCTCTATTCGAGTGCTACTCGCTCTTGTTGCTTTATGTGATTTGGAATTGGAGCAACTTGATGTCAAACCGCCTTTCTACATGGCGAGTTGGAAGAAGAAATTTACATGAAACAACCAGAGGGATTTGTTGTGCGGGTAAAGAACAATCGATTTGCCGTTTGAAAAGATCATTGTATGGTTTGAAACAAGCTCCGAGACAATGGTATAAGCGTTTTGATGCTTTCATGATTGGGCAAGGATTCACAAGGAGTCAACATGATAATTGTGTGTATTTTATGCAAAGTGTTCTAATGGATCATTCATTTATTTACTCGCTTTATGTAGATGATATGCTTATTGCCTCGAAAGACAAGTCTTTGATTGATAGGTTGAAGTCTCAACTTAAATCGAATTCGAGATGAAAGACCTTGGTGCTGCGAAGAAGATACTTGGTATGGAGATTCGCAGAGACCAATGAGATGGCAAACTGTACTTGTCTCAAAAGAATTACATTGAAAAGATTCTTGAAAAATTCAATATGAAAAATTGTAAGCATGTCTCTACTCCTTTTGCTTTGCACACTTTAAGTTATCTCGCTGATCTTTGTCCAA
This sequence comes from Rauvolfia tetraphylla, assembly GCA_030512225.1. Lineage (NCBI taxonomy): Eukaryota > Viridiplantae > Streptophyta > Magnoliopsida > Gentianales > Apocynaceae > Rauvolfia > Rauvolfia tetraphylla. Next base: position 5,005,009 of record JAJQKT010000053.1, read on the forward strand.
AATCAAAGGAAGATATTGAGTATATGTCCAAGGTTCCCTATTCTAGTGCAGTTGGAAGTCTCATGTATGCTATGGTTTGTACTAGACTCGATCTTGCTTATGCGATTAGTATGGTGAGTCGTTACATGCACAATCCAGGGGAAACATCATTGGCATGCGGTGAAGTGGATTTTTCGTTACTTGAAAGGGGCACGACCAATCTTGGTTTGGTTTTTGACAAAAGTAGAGTTGCCTCAAGTAATGTCGACGGCTTTGTTGATTCCGATTATGGTGGTGATCTTGACCGACGTAGATCTCTTTCGAGCTACATCTTCACTTTATGTTCCGGTGCTATTAGTTGGAAAGCAACTCTGCAATCCATTGTTGCATTGTCCACAACAGAGGCTGAGTTTGTTTCAAATGCATGAAGGTGTTAAAGAGGCTATTTGGTTGCGTGGTCTTGTTCTTGAGCTTGGTATTCCATATGGTGCTACAATGGTATTTTCAGATAGTCAGAGTGCTATTCACCTTGTCAAAAATGATACATATCACTTCAAGACCAAGCACATTGATATACGCTATCACTTTATTAGAGATGTTATTGACAAAGGAACTATCATTATTAAAAAAGATTCATACGTCGGAAAATCCTGCAGACATGCTTACAAAGCCATTACTCATTACTAAGTTCGAAAGCACTCGCTTGGAATTAGTTGGCATCATTAATGCCTAATCGCCCTTTGGGGTGCCTACGGTGAACTTCAAAATTTGAGCCAAGGTGGAGATTGTTGAGTGGTGTCCCAAATTTTGAGAACCAACTCCCTCTTTTATGCCTAATATTCTTCCATCTTTTACTCCCTAAAATACTCAACATGTTTCCTCATTTTATGCCTAATATTCCTCCATCTTTTACTCCCTAAAATACTCCACATGTTTCCTCATTTTATGCCTTATATTCCTCCATCTTTTACTCCATAAAATGCTCAACATGTTTCCTCATTTTTTGCCACAAATTAGGGAAAGTAAAATGGACTTCATCATTGTGTTTTGCAAGACCTCTTTGTGTGTCTATAAAAGGAGGTCTTCTAATTGAGTTCAACACACCAATTCTCTCCAAATTCTCTCCCCAAAGGCTGAAATTTTTCTTCCACATATATTCACTATATCATCAAATTATAGGGTTGAGTTTATGAGATTTATTTCTCTCTTATAAGTCTTCGTTGATAATTGTTGTTGAAGACTTTTTTCTCTTGTACTTACCCAATTATTATAGTGGATATTTTTGGCTCGCCGTAGGCAGTGGGTTTTCTCCCGTATTGGGTTTCCCACTTAAAATCCTGTGTCTCCTTTATTTTTTCTTGCTCTCCTTATTTTCTTTCTCAATATCTATTCTTTTGTGCTTCCGCTACGCATTGATATCATAACAAAGAAATTACAATGTCAAAATGAATGGATTTTCATTGTTCTTGAAGGAACTTATAGCAAAATTCCAGATTTGGATAGCTTCTCTATCCTAAACTCAATGTAAAATTTCATATTTAGGAACCACATTTTCTCTCCCAAACAATTCAACTTTTATAAAACCCAAGACAAAAATCTCAAACATAAACTCTATCAAATAAGAATAAACACAATAAGACATAATGTGATATATCGTTTAGTATTCTAGATCATACTTGTAAACCAAATGACGAAAGTTTGGCATAGAATCAACCAATAGCTAAAAGAAGATAAACAAAACAATCAGCGAACAAAAGTTGCCAAATATCACCAACATGATTGTTCTATTTTAGGACTCTAGCTGTCAAGAATGCTGTGGCATACATGAATATAGACATGGAAAACTGAATTTGATGGAAGTTTTACAATGGTCATGAAATAATCGCACCTAAAAACAAACAAAAAAAGATCGAAATAAATGCATACTGCAGATGCAGGGTAAAGGATTTTCAAAATATATAAAAGAAGAAAAAAAGTGTTCTGCAGTAAATTAAATCAAAGAAACTTTAGCCAGTCTCTTACACTAAAGAAGGTAGGACAAGAAATCTCCTGGCAGGTGATGGATCTCCATAGCAGGAGCTGCAAGCATTCCATCCGGAAGATGCAGTTCATCACCAATGTAAGGTATAGGCAGCCCGTGTATGACCTTAGAGTAAGCTGGTGAATTAGGATCTGCATCCACTGTGGCCAGGTAGTCGGGCTTCTCCTTCCCTGTTCCTGTTAGACAAAATGAAATGTACACAAGTTTCAGAGTCAAATCTATAACTGAAGCAAGATAAATTAAGTAGAATAAAGATAGCAGAATAAAAGAATACTTCTTTACGAAATTCAAATTTGAAAGAAAAATGAATTAAATGCAATGAAGCTATAATCTATATACAGTTCAAAGTAACATCTATGATTGGAATACAAGAAAAAGAAAAACAATAAGAACAGAGAAAGGAGATGTTACAACCAAAAAGTAAAAAGAAGACGAAAAATTTTGCCCCTTCTATTGAAGTCCCCAATCCCTCCGCCGAAAAACAATTTTGCACTGTTTTTGTTCTGGGTGGACCCTGTTCAAGGTTCTTGAATCAACATGATCACATTTAATCCAATCCACATTGAATCTTGAAGAGCTCAACCAAATCCGTAATTTCTCAGCAAAGAATCTTATGGCATATTTAAACTAAAATTTTTTAGTTGAATTGTATTGAAAATTATAACAGTTAATTTTTTGTTTGTTATAGGAAGAGTGGAGCCGAAAATAAAAGTAGTGAAAAAAACTGAGATTTTTTGGATTGAAAAGCTAATCCAAATGCATTATAAAAAGACAGGGAAAATTTTTATCAGGAACTGAAAAACTGTTACATCCTGAAGATTTCTGGAAACCAATTTTCTTCTACATTCGAGAATGATTTCACAACCCACAGAAATAACTGCTAAAAATGTAAACAGAGAACCATCGTTCTAAGCAACATCAAACATCTCCGGGAACACAAAAACGCAGACATTCAAAGATCGGAAAAGGTGAGGTGGCGATTGATATTAACAGAGGCATCTAGTTGTTGCTGCTCGACGTCCTAACTGCAAAGTAAGAAGGATATCCACTGCATTTATAACTTACTGTCTTTTAGCACTAGTTTATTCTAAAGAATGAAATCATATTTATTGTGTACAAATTGAATTGTTGAAAATGGAAAACCGTGACGTTCAATTTCTTTCACCACATGAATATCTGAAGTGTTCTGAAAATTATGATACATCAATGCAGTCCATATGGATTTGAGCTGGAATGCAGAAGCCTTTAAATTTTAATACTCTCTCGTTTCAAAATATATGTCATACTTTCTATTTTTATTTGTTTCAATATATAAGTTATCTTTTTTGTATAAAGGCTTCATTTATTATTTTATTTTTAATTTTACCGTTATCTCTAACTAACTATTTAAATATTTTTATTTTTAAAAAATATTATTTTTATAACCAACCACCTTAATATTATAATTTTAAGAGTCTTTGATATCTTTATAATAATTATTTAAAAGTTACATAAAATCAATTAATTTAGAGTAGTTAGTTGTTAGGTAAGTTTAACCTAGATAACTTAAAGATTTAAAGAGAGATAATAGATTAAAAAGGTGGATTAAAGAAAAAATTTATTTTTATAATCAATTATCAATTTCTTTCCTATCCTTTTTGCTAAGTGTAATTTTCAAGTTAGTATAATTCTTTGAAAAGTAAAAAAAAATACTACATTCGTTTATAAATATGAGGCCTTTTAGCACAATTCTTCCTTCTTAAAATATTTAACTTTTTATAAATTTTTAAAATTATTTTTTACTGTTACTTTTATTATAAATATAAATATCTCATTCTTTATTATTTTAATATAATTAATTAAAAATATAATAAAAAATTTTATTTTCTTATTTCTTAATCTAATTTTGTTTATTAATTTTATAAATTTATAAACACGTAATCCAAATTGTAATTTGATAAATATATATACTAATTTAATAATTATACTTAAAGAAAAAAAAGACACGACAAATTTCAGTCATACACTTCAAATTAAAAGTATTTAAAAGTAAAAAATGCAATAATTTTTAAATACTCTTAAAAGTACTTGTTGATTGTCTTATCTTCTCAGACAATTTAACATCAGAACTCATTTTCATCACCCGGGGAAGCTTCATCCAGATGATGTTTGCAGAGTTTGTAGGTTAACCACGCCAATAAGCGACACGCATGTAGGAACAAAACTATTCCAAGAGCCAGAATCAAAACGCTTATTGGCATTGGGGGCCCATAGCTATGGATGGGACCATTGTGAATATGGACGCCATTGCGGACGACTTCAGGTGATACTATTTTTACCGCTAGGTCGTGGGCCACCGCCAGACAACCAATCGATATGCACATTGCATAGCTAAGAACAGCTACAAAAATCTTGTTACTCATAGGAAGCCCGATTATTATCAGAAAGATGATGATTAGTGAGGCTGTCAGCGATACCGTGTTCAAGACCATAAATGACGCATAGTCATCGGTTCTTTCCGGCCTACTTGCAGCAATTGAGGTACCAGGTTCGTACCATCCCGAATCCTCCCCAGGAGCAGGCGCCATTAAGGTACCTGTTTCGTTCCCTGGTTTTGGATCTTGCCAAACTCCCCCGGGAGGATTGAGGCCTGCTTGGTAACAAATGCCTGCTAATAGGGTCGCAACCACCATCAAATTCCCCCGAGCTTGTTCAATCCAGTTGTTTTCCATTCTTAGACAGTAGTTCCACACTTTTGAGATGAATTTCCAAATGCTTCCAAATTTTGAAGTTTGTGGCGAAACAGACTTAGGTTGGTTTGTTCGAGGATTTATCGATGAAGATGTAGGTAATGCTCGGGGAATCCTGGTGAGATCCTTAGCTCTTGGGACACCAGCTCTCACTAACATATCGTATATCTCAAAAGATCTCCAATCTCTTGTGCAGTAGTCTAAAACATCAATTGCAGTGAATCCATTCTTATTAAGAGAATCGGAAATTTCCCCAAAACCGCCTTCTGCCAGCAAATATTTGACCGTCTAGTAAAATAATTCAGTTGTTAGTAAATGAACGATAGAGAGAACGGGCAAGATCAAAAGAATTCGGTGCATACATATGTTGAATACCTACAAATAGGCAAAGAACTATACTTGCTCTAGCCATTCTCTTACCTCAATCTGTTGATGCGTTACAGCAAGATGCAGAAGTGTGTTACCATCTTCGTCCACACACCTGACTACTTCATCCTTTCCCATATAATTCACCAACAGCTTCAGAGCTCCAATGGAATTGTATCTGATGCACAAGTGCAAAGTGGTCTCCCTGCTATCTGAAATTGCTAGCCTTGGATTTTCTTGAAGCAAATAGGCCAAGACTTCAACTTGATCGTTCAACGCTGCCAAGTCCAGAGAGGTTCTGCCATCTTGATTAGGGCAGAGGCATACTTGAGGAGAAGCTTGGAACAACCCCTTAACTATTTCAAGATGGCCCTCAGCGCAGGCCAAGTGAAGGGGATAGCACCCGAGTGAATTTGATCTGGTGACAAATTGGGGTTTTCGACTCAAAATTCCGATAACGAAACCAAGGTTTCCGCGCAGTGCCGCTATATGAAGAGGGGTGTCATTGAAGCAGGTTAAGGAAACTCTGTCTAAGATGAGAGGGTCTTCTTGGATGAGTGCCTCCAAGGTGGCTTCGCTCCCATGAAGAGCTGCCTCCACCAACCTCCTCTCCATTTGCTGTCCAACAAGGCAACAAGTAGAATTGATGAAACTTTATGCAACCAAACACTATAAATAGGCAGTAAACTTCAATAAAGGGAGCAAAATTCAACAAGAAATTGAAATGAAATCTAGAAACATAAAATGAGAGTATTTAAACCTTAATTTTGTTTTAAAAATTTTTTGATTTCACTTAATTTTATTTTTAAAAATCCTAAAAGATCTAAACTTTAAAATAAATTTTGAGGAAATTAAAAAGAAAAGAAAAAATTGGACAAAAAGAAAAAAAGTATGGAATTGAAGGAAAATCTTGTGGTTCCCCAAGAAAAGCAAAAAAAAAAAATTCTTAAAGTGGAACACTTTGAGGCAAAGGCTCCCCAACTATTGCTGGCCTTTTTGATTGTTACCCTCACATTTGGCAGGCCTCTTTGAAATGAGGCCCCAATAGAGCTGTCGAGCTGTTGTTTGCTATTATTTCTTTAAATAAAAAATAATACAATACAATTAATACTTTAATATACTATAATTAGTAATCTTCTTATTTCAATCAGTGAATTTAAGTTTTGTCATCTGAGTTTTATCTCTTCTAGATATTTGCGTGTGAAAGGGAAAATAATTAAATTAATAACATATATTTCAAATGTCATATCTACTTATAAAATCTCTTGCAGACTATATATTTTATTCTACCAATATAAGTTTTATTATCAATATATGGATTAGGCTATTTATGAAGATCATTGCAGGTAGGTTAAGAAATCTACATCGGCCATTGTCACCTTTGACAGATGATGATCTTCTCTCATTTGTGCAACCAAATATAGTCTTCTCTTATCTCTCATTTTAGACAGATGAGGTATGTAACAGACGCAAGTTATTGAATAAGCACCTTGGCAATGCTTACAAGTCAGCTCCTCCATCAATCTCCCACTTTCCGGGGTCCAACATAGTATCTTCAGGATTGCGAAATTAACACTTGGGCTTAGATTGGACAGGATTTTATTTTAAAATCAGATTCAAAATTTTAAGTGTGTGACTCATATCTTATTTCATAAAAAATTTATATTTTACAAAACTTAAGATAAAAATCTCAAAATCAAACTCTATCCAATCACACGATCAAGTACTGGAGCACCTTTAAGTAGGAGATGAACTAATTTCATATCCAGCTCGACGAAATCCCCGGAATTCTACTTTGACGATGACCCAGACAGGCCAACTACCTTAGCCGTCATATGGAGCCGCGCTTGCAAGGTATATGAAAATCCCATTTCACATCAAAATTTTTACAACCACTGCATCCTGAAATGTTAGAAAGAGAGATACTTGGAAGTTTTGAGTCGATAATAGAATGGTTTTAATTTGTCCAAATTTCAAGCTTAATAATCTCTTCATCCTTGCAAGAAAAATCAGTAGCCAAAGGAATCAGGAATCTAAAGGATAATTATAGGGGCAAAAAGGAGAATTTGGAAAAGTTTATAGGGATCACCCGCATCATTTGTCCCTTGTCAAACTTTCTTTTCTCCAAATTCGCATATTAATTAACGGAATTACTAGATCCGTAAATATCAAAGTCAAATTCACGTGACTAAACAGAGTCAACTAACCCATTCCCAATCTCATAGCAAGAGAGAAAAAGAGAGACCGATATAGAGAAACGTGTCACTAGCTTAACCACAGGCTAAAGCTTATCCAGAAGTGAGCAGCCACCTGGCCCACCCAGCAGAATTGGGATTATATCGTGTAAAGATCCGGTGACTCAACGATCGAAGCGATCAGAATAAAAAATTTAAATAATTATTTAAGATAATTATTTTAATTATTTAATTACAATAAAACGGTCAAAATTCAATTTTATATATACGGTAAAAAATTAATATAGGATGGAATACTTACTAGGTAATAGCACGCAAATTCACTAGGGATTTGACTTGTATCACCAAATTTAATTACAGAGTGATCTTGAATTGAATTTTAAAATAAAAAATTTTATTTTAAATTTATTTTTATTCAATAAACTCATTGTTTTTGGTAAATGTTGCACCTAAAAGTTACAAAATAAAACATAGAACAATTAACCAAGCAGTCTAAAAATTCACTGAGTCACACTCCATGCAAAATTAAGAATTGTGGCTGAATGATGCAAAGTCAAGATTCCGGTTGAAGCTCAAAGGAGGCCATGCCTCGCCTATTAATTTTGGCGGATCATGTCTACTTCTCTTATCTATAAATAGAAGGCAGCTGAAGCAAAGAAAGATGCACCAACAAGAAGAGTAGAGGAAAGAAGGGAGGAGAGAACATCAGAAGAGAGAAAAGTACTTATATAAAGTAAAGAAAAATAATAGAGTGAGAGTTGTTTAGCTATTTTAATTTATTATTTTTTGTGAGATTATTTTACTATTTTATTTTTTGGTATTTATTTAGTTTGTTGAGAATATTTATACTACCTTATAGTATATTTAGAAGAGAAATTTGTTACCATATTTCCATAGTGGAAGTTTCGATTGGTGTTTTACAAGTGATTTTTATCCGTTTTGAGATTTTCTACATAAATCTTAGTGTCATGACATTTTTTATATTTGTGTTGCTAGATTTATTTTTATTAGTAGTTATAAATAAATTCTCACTTTATCAATACTAGAGTTTTTAAATAGTTATTTTAATTTTGATAGTGTGGACCATTTATTTGTGAATTTTATTGTGTCTTTTATTTGCCTGAACCTCCTAACAAGAAGAACCAACCAATTTCTTCTTTTTTTTTCAGCCCTTCCCCAAATTCTCTTTCTCCCTCAAACTTTCTTTATTTCTAGTGTCGGCGTTCTTGAAGCATTATTAAATATTTATCCCCTAATAAAAAATTATTTTATATGTATAACAAATGGTTTCTATAGGAACAATTATTCTCTGCATCATCAACATCGTCAGTGTTTTGAACAATTGTTCGTTGCATTATCAACAATTATTTTTTAGATGATAACTTACGATGCTTCTGAAAATTATTTGAGGCATCGTCAACAGTTCTTCGGGTTTGTTGTTCAAAACATTCTGAATAATAATTCAGTGCATAGTGAACAATTATTCTCCATACATTATCCTTCTGTTATCGTGAAGTTCTCCTGACCTATATCTGAAATTTCATGTCCTACAGGATTCAAGACGTCAGACGTTTCGACCTGCATTTGTGTTCAGATAAGCAGCTTCATATTCAATCTTTAGTATATGACTAGTTCATAAGAAGGTAAATAATTATTCCATACAAATGTAAAGATATGCTAATCCTTTTTCATTCTATGCACGCTAAAGCGAGAGGGAGAAAACGGATCATATCTTTTTGACATGCAACAAAGATAAACAAGGCAAAAAAGTAAATCTTTTCAGATAAACGAAGTTATTGAATCGTGGTTGCATTTAGATTTTCCATCATATTAAATATATGTTCGCTACAAACCCAATTTGTAGAGGAGGATGAGAAGAAAAGAGAAAGAAGGAAGACAGAGAGGGAGAAAGAAAATGAATGCGAGAGGTGTAATAAATTATCCCTAATTAATTTAGGGACTTAAGTATGGCCCACACATTAGGTTACCATAATGGTTAAGGTAACTAAGGTCTCTTACTAATGAGAAGTTGGATAGGATAAGGATTCTGTTTTCGATTGGATTATGCATACCAGTTAGTTTTCTTGATGGACGGAAACACGTGCATACGCTATTTACTCTGAGGGTCCCTAGCCTATCTATATATATGACGCATGTGACATCCATCAGTCGACGATATTTTTCTTCTTTCGATAGATATAGGCTAGAAGACTCCAGGGTTTCAGTCGTGGATTACAAAGTTGGTGAGAATGTCTTTTAATTTTGCCTGAACAATTATGGCTATCGCTGAAGGTATGTTTCTGTATATTATTTTTCCGCTGCTATTTATATGCATACCTTTAAAAGTTTCTAACATGTGGTATCAGAGCCATCGTTAGCCATATTGTTTGGTATATATGTCATGTAATAATTTCTTCCGTCAGAAATTCATAATGTATATTATGATATATTGTGATTTTGATAGTTATTAAATTTGTTAAAAGATGGATCTTTTATGAAAATTGCTTGCTTTATGAAATCTGTTCTTTTTGCTTGATTTCGTACCAGTAAGCATCTCTTTTCCAGATTCCACCAAATATTTGATTTTTGGTCTGAAGGCATTAAAAAAAAATCCTTCTTTAGGCTTTATGTCTTATTTGAAGACATTGGTTTTTTGTCTTATTTGAAGTTACAGAAGCTTTGAGTTTTGTCTTCTTTAGGCTTTTGCTTTTGCTACAATTTACCAGAATCGATGCATGTTTCTTTTGGTTTTGAATAAGTTGTAAATTTTTTTTTCTTTTTGCCCTTATTCTGTCGGTTTTGGTGAAGGGCAATTGGACATTAAAGTTGGACTCTTGACCGTTATCAATGTATGACCTTGTTTGGTTTTGAACAAAGTTGTTAAAAAAAAAATCTTTTGCCTTATTTTTCCGGTTTCCGTTAAAGGTTGGAGCAGATTTACTTGTGTTTTGTCTTCTTGGCCGTTATGTTTACTTTGACTTGGTCATCAATATTATTAGTTTATTTACTATCATATATCAAGAGAATTTTGCCCCTTTCTAAAAGTTCTTAAATGTCTTTTTGTCATTGTTACTTATTGAAGCATGAATTCGTATATTATTTATAAAATATAAATAAATAAATGTTGGTAATATTAAGTTTGATTACCAAAATTGTCCTTTTTAATTTAAGGGTAATTGGACATTCTTATTCAATATTTTTTTATGTAATGTCCATATGGATTAAATCAACATTTTGATTAAGTTGATTATTCAGATTTTGAATGTCATTTTATAAATTCTTTTCATGTCATGTACTTATGAGTAGCCATAGCATCTTAAGTGCTTGATATGTGAAGAAAAGTAAATCACATTTAAGTTAGTGATTATTTTAATGACATTCATAAAGTATAATTATCTTATTAAAATAGTAACCCGGCCCCACAGGGAGGTAACTATTTTGTTAAGATTAATTGGAATGAGAAGGTAAACCTTTAGTTTGAAATTTTCCTATGCCCACAGGTATGGATTATTTCTGTGTTTCCTGTTTACTAATCTCATTATAAAGTTAATGTAAATTCTATGCTTGAGATGCAACCTTTATCCACAGGAAGGTCAAAATTTACATTGAATCATCTTGGTTGATTCTTTTCTGATGGTTGTACTTTATAACTTATGTGCTTATTCTTGGTTTTTGCAGCTTTTCCTACTGCATTATTTAATGAAAATGCTCGTATTCCAATGCTTACGGGTGATAATTACTCTGATTGGAAAGATAAAGTACTTCTAACTTTAGGGTGCATGGATATGGATCTGGCACTTCGTGAGGACGAACCACCCGTCCCCACGGAATCAAGTAAGCCACAGGCTAAAATTGCTTATGAGCGGTGGGCGAAATCTAATCGCATAAGTTTAATACTCATTAAAGCCCATATTAGTAAAAGCATTAGGGGTTCAATCCCTGATTGCACTAAAGTCAAATCTTACATGGAGGCAATTGATGCCCAATTTGTAAGTTCTGACAAAGCCTTAGCCAACACCTTAATGAAGAAGCTTTCTAGTATGATGCTTGATAAAGGCAGATCTGTGCATGAGCACATTATGGAAATGAGGGATATTGCTGCTAAGCTTAAAGCCCTTGAAGTTGAGATGTCTGAGTCATTCCTTGTGCATTTCATTCTCAATTCTCTTCCTGCGGAATATGGTCCGTTCAAAATTTCCTACAACACACATAAGGAAATTGGTCAATTAATAAACTTTTGACCATGTGTGTTCAAGAGGAAGGGAGATTGAAACATGAGTTACTTAAAAGTGTTCATCTTGTAACTCATGATAAAGGAAAGGCACTGAAAGACAAAGCTGTTCCTATGAAGAAAAAAGGCAAGAGCAAAGATCTTTGCCATTTTTGCAAAAAAGAAGGGACACATCAATAAGGATTGCCTGAAATATAAGAAATGGCTCGAAAAGAAATGTAATCTCAGTTTTGTGTGTTATGAATCAAATTTTACTGAGGTTTCTGATAATACATGGTGAATTGATTCTAGTTCTACAATTCATATTGCTAAAACCATGCAGGGCTTTCTGAATCTAAGGAAGCCGATGGGAAGTGAACAAGACATCTATTCTGGCAATAGGATGCGTTCACATGTGGAAGGCGTGGGGACTTATAGGCTCATTTTAAAATATGGTTTTCAATTAGATCTTGAAAATACTTTTTATGTTCCATCTTTTTCGAGAAATTTAGTTTCTGTTTCAAAACTTTCAAAAATTGGATATTGTATTTCTTTTCATTCTTCTTCTATGAAACTTTTGAAAGACAATAAAGTTGTTGGTTTTGAAATTTTGGAAGGAAATTTATTCAAATTTGAGCTAGACCCCACATACGATTGCAATGTTTTAACTTTGTATGATAAGAAAATTGGCACTAAGCGATGTATTATCAATGAGAACTCATCAAGTCTTTGGCACAAAAGATTAGGTCATATCTCAATTGACCGAATCAAAAGGTTAATAAATGATGGAGTTTTAAAATCTCTTGATTTTTCTGACTTTGGTACTTGTGTGGACTGCATAAAGGGAAAGCAGACTAACAAGTCCTCTAAAGGTGCCAAAAGGAGCTCTCAAATACTTGAAATAATTTACACAGATATCTGTGGACCTTTTCCTACCCCTTGCTTGAATGGTGAGAGATATTTTATCTCTTTTATTGATGACTATTCAAGATATATGTATCTCTATTTTCTGTTTGAAAAATCTGAAGCATTCAATGTTTTTAAAGTATTCAAAACAGAAGTAGAGAAACAAAAGGAAAATAAGATCAAAATTGTAAGATCTGATAGGGATGGAGAATACTACGGAAGGTACACAGAAAAAGGGCAAGCCAAAGGTCTATTTGTTGAGTTCCTTGAAAGTGAGGGTATTATTGCCCAATATACTATGCCAAGAGCACCACAAAAAAATGGTGTGGCTGAAAGGAGGAACCGCACTTTAATGGATATGGTAAGAAGCATGATTACCAGATCGAGTTTACCTTTATCCTTATGGAGCGAAGCCTTAAAAACCGCTGTGTATATTTTAAATAGGATTCCATCCAAGGCTGTCCTTAAGACTCCTTTTGAATTATGGAATGGATGGAAACCTAGTTTAAGACATTTACACATTTGGGGATGTCCAACTGAAGTTAGGATTTATAATCCTCAACTAAGGAAGTTGGACCAAAGAACTACTAGCGGTTACTTTATAGGCTATGCATTCAACTCCAAGGGTTTTAGGTTTTATTGTCCCTCGCATACTCCTAAAATTATGGAAGCTAGAAATGCAAAATTTCTTGAAGATCATGAAGAAAGTGGGAGTGGTTTACCACAAAAGGTGGAACTTGAAGAAATAAAGGAACCACCTATTGTCCCAGTGGTGCCTTTATACTTTAAGGCTTCTGAAACTAATTCTCATGAGTTAGTTGAAGAACAACAGTTTCAAGATCTACCTCCACATACTGAACAACCTGCTTTAACTACTCTCATAGCAGAAATGCATAAACAAGTGGGAGTTAGGAGATCCGCAAGAATAAAGAAATCAGCCATTTCTAATGATTTTGTTGTATACCTCCAAGAGTCTGAATATAATCTTGGAATAAAGGATGATCCATGTTCGTTTTCACAGGCCATGAGTGGAGAGTATTCCACACTTTGGTATGATGCCATGAAAGATGAGTTGGAATCCATGGCTAAAAATAAAGTTTGGGATCTAGTGGAATTACCAAAAGGAGCCTCTATTATAGGATCCAAATGGTTCTTCAAAACTAAAAGAGACTCTTCTGGTAATGTCGAACGATATAAAGCCCGACTTGTAGCTAAGGGATTCACTCAAAAGGAAGGCATTGACTATCATGAAACTTTCTCTCCAGTTTCAAAGAAAGATTTCTTCAGAATAATCATGACTTTAGTAGCTCATTTTGATTTAGAGTTACATCAAATGGATGTGAAAACAACATTTTTGAATGGGGATCTTGAAGAAGAGGTATACATGCGTCAGCCAGAGGGTTTTGAAGAGAACAATAGTCATCTTGTTTGCAAGCTAAAGAAATCTATTTATGGACTTAAACAGGCTTCCCGCCAATGGTATATTAAATTTCATAATGTTGTTTCTTCATACGGATTTACGGAGAACATTGTTGATGAATGTATATACCTCAAGATAAGTGGGAGCAAATATATTATCTTAGTCCTTTATGTAGATGATATATTGCTTGCTAGTAGTGACTTAGGTTTGTTGCATGACACCAAGCAGTTTCTTATTCAAAAACTTTGAAATAAAGGACATGGGTGAAGCCTCTTATGTCCTTGGAATAGAGATTCACAGAGATAGATCCCAAAGGACACTTGGATTATCTCAAAAGGCCTACATTGAAAAGGTTTTGGAAAGATTCGGGATGAAAAACTGCTCTACTATTACAACACCTATTGCAAAAGGTGACAAGTTTAGTCTGCAACAATGTCCTCAAAATGCATTGGAATTATAGCAAATGAAAGGCATTCCTTATGCTTCTCTTGTTGGAAGCCTTATGTATGCACAAGTCTGCACTAGAACTGATATTGCTTTTGCAGTAGGAATGCTTGGCATATATCAAAGTAACCCTTGTCTTGATCATTGGAAAGCTGGTAAAAGGGTTTTGAGATATTTGCAAGGAACCAAGGATTTCAAGCTTACATACAAATATTCCGATTCCTTAGAGGTGATTGGATATTCGGACTCAGATTTAGGTAGATGTAAGGACAGTGGTAAATCTACTTCAGGATACATTTTCCTTCTCGCTGGAGGGGCCGTATCCTGGAAGAGTGTTAAGCAAACCATTGTTGCAACATCTACAATGGAAGCTGAGTTTGTTGCTTGCTATGAAGCTACATCACAGGTGTTATGGTTAAAGAACTTCATAAGTGACCTTTGTATAGTTGATTCCATTTCAAGGCCATTAAGGGTCTATTGTGATAACTTAGATGCTGTATACTTTTTCAAAAATAATAAGAGTGGTAGCCATAGTAAACACATAGACATCAAGTATCTGATGGTCAGAGATTACATCAAGAAGCAAGCACTGTCAATTGAGCATATTAGTACCACCTTGATGGTGGCAGATCTTATGACTAAATGATTACCAGCTACTGTTTTTCAGGATCATGTAACCCATATGGGACTTTGTGGCTCATTTTGACTTTCTTTTCTCTGATTATTTTGTATAGACAAATTATTATTTTTCTTGTTTTACATGACTAAGTGCATATTGTTTTCATGTATTAAAGTATGATCTATATTAGATCTAATAAAGTGGACCCTGAATGATGCTTATATTAAGTACATTCATAAAGTTACACTTGATTAGAAAATGTTATGCATAGTAATACATGGAAGGAAATGCTTTTGTTATAGAGCATGACCGCTATGATTCTTGTATTATATTTTCTTTTAAGTGTATGTTGCATAATCTTACAGTTTTGAGTGACTACATTATTATATGGCCATGTTTATGTTTTGTCACTCAATTCAGTTATCTAACTTCCAATGTATGAGCCAAGTGGGAGAATGTAAGAAATTATCCCTAATTAATTTAGAGACTTAAGTATGGCCCACACATTAGGTTACCATAATGGTTAAGTAACTAAGGTCTCTTACTAATGAGAAGTTGGATAGGATAAGGATTCTGTTTTTTATTGGATTATGCATACCAGTTAGTTTCCTTGATGGACGGAAACACGTGCGTACGCTATTTACTCTGAGGGTCCCTAGCCTATCTATATATATGACGCCTGTGACATCCATCAGTCGACGGCATTTTTCTTCTTTCGATAGATATAGGCTAGAAGACTCCATGGTTTCAGTCGTGGATCACAAAGTTGGTGAGAACGTCTTTTAATTTTGCTTGAATAATTATGGCTATCGCTGAAGGTATATTTCTGTATATTATTTTTCCGCTGCTATTTATATGCATACCTTTAAAAGTTTCTAACAAGAGGCAGAAGGAATCCGGAGAAGGAGAAAGAAAACAAGTGAGAGAGGCAGAAGAAAGACAGTGAGAAAGGCAGAAGGAAGAAATTGAGAGGGAGATGTTGCTTCTTCTAATAATCATTGTTTATTGATATTGATATGACATAACTTTTCCTACAACAAGATTGAAATTAATGGGAGGTTTTAATTTTTAATCTATTTTTAATTTTTTTAATTTCAATGTTTCATATCCTTTGTAATTCGGAGCCGTTGAATCAAATTTAGGTTGATCCAATGGATAGGAGGTAAACCTGGTTTGCTTTGGTACACTTTTTTCATGGTGGTGATGAAAACAGGACGGAAATTTAACGTCTTGTGATGATAGTGGTGGCTTTTCTCTCTGATAATTTCTGTATTAAGAGTATTAAGGGTTAAGAAAAGACAAGTCATACATATAATTAGGTCAGTCAACCAGGCTAAATGAGTCGGACTTTTCCAAGTTCAAGCTCGGTCTGATTAGCATCGGGCTGAGAAAATATGAGTCCGAGCTCGGGTCCGGACCGACCCTAACCCGATTTTTAAAATTTTTTATATAATAATAATAATATTATTATATAAAAAATATATATACATATAAATAATTTATTTTATGTATAATATTAAGGGCCGTGCTGAAATCGATCTGAGCTTACATCAACCCGAACTCGGCCCGAACATTATTCGGATTGAAAAAAATAATCTGAACCCGCAATTAAGCTGGCCGAACGGTCAGGGCTCAGGCCAGCCCGACCCAATTAATAATCCTACATATAATATGACCGTTTCACTATGTATTTCATACATTGTATGATGAATCCTTCTAGACATAAATTTTTAGTTGATAGCTACCCCAGAATTGGTTTTTTCCAGGATAGTATTTGAGAATCGGATCACTTCGGTCAAGATTTCGGTGACTATGATAATGATTCCTCTAACTATTATAAAAGAATTAGAAAAATTTTGTTTTATTCAAGAACTAGAAAATAAATTGTTGGTAATAAATTTCTTCCGGAGGTTAAAATATATTTATTTATTTTTAATTATTTTATTATTATAATATTTAATAATATTATTAATTATATAATTTATTATATATAAACGTTATATGATCTATTTATAATTAAAGTAGAAGAGTTAAAATATTATTATTGAGTAGTTAAGAACTTAGTTAAGAATTTTTTTATTAATTATTTATGTATAATTTTTATTTTTTATTTGTTCATATTTAACTCATGTAACTTTCAAATAGTACTTATGATTTAAATTTTTAATTTTAATAATAATAATAATAATAATAATAATAATAATTAATAGACTACTCTTAATTAACTAATTAACCAATATAATAAGTATTATAAAAATATTTTCATATTTTATTTCTTGTTATAATAACTTTTTCATTTATTATATATGGATTTGAATCTTAATGAGCATAATTATTTTTTATGATTATTTTATTTTTATAAAGTAATAGTTTTCTTTTTTCCCTTTATCTTAATTTTATAATGTTAGAAAGATTAAAGAGTATTTTTTATGTTATATCTTTTTGTAATATTCTTCTACTATTATTAGTTCTTGATATTAGTTATTTTTATGGAGGTTAGATGTCTATTTTTATATCTCATTACATTATATTTTAGGGCTAAAATATATGTAGCTTAAGTGGAGTAGTTTATTATATTCATTGTTTAGTAGTTACGAAGCTTTCTATTAATTTTTTATTTATAATTATTATTTTTTATTTGTGATTCTTTAACTAATGTAACTCTCAATTAATTCTTACTTAATTTTATGTAGTTATTAATTAATTAACTAAATAATATGATAGTAACTAGTTAAATTTTAAAGATATTTTAAACGATCTAAAAAATAAAGAAACACATAAAATTTAAATTTTCATAACCGCCTATTCATACTTTTATAACATCTTACTTTTTATTCCAAAGAAAATAAAAAAATCAGGCATAAAACCCGTCCAAAATTTTGATGCAAACTAAAAATTAAATGCTCCCATTTGGCCTGACAGATTTTATGAGAACATTTCCTCCCAAGTAAACTACAATATTAATTTTATTAATTAAAAATGTTAATATTTAAAATTATATTTATTTAAGAGATTAGTTATAAAAATTCAAATGAAAAATATATTATTTTACGAAAATAAATACTTATTTTGTTGGATAGTCCAGAAAAGAATTGCTAAATGTAGCTAGTATCTATTCTACTAAACGTAGCATCTATTTCTAAGGATGCCCTTCTCATGATTTCGTTCTCTTCATCCCTATAGTATGGAAATAACAAATAACAGAAGTTCGTCCTCTCTTCTATGCTTTTCTTGATTTTCTCTCAAACGCTGCTCTTCCTACTTGTGAGCAGGTCAGATCCTTTTTAATAGGTACTTTTTGGTATTTTACATTTTATTTTGTTCACAAATTATAAAGGTATTTTTCTTTTATATTTTTTTATTTGTGTCTAATACTCTTCCTTGTTGGAGTTTCTTTCAAACTTGATTAGATGTGGGTCAATCTTCTAGTTTTCATATTTATCTTAAGTAATTTTTAAAGATGTTTATATGTCAAATCTTCTAATTTCACTATTTAGGATTTTTTTGCATAAATTAAGAAAAATAAGAAAATAAGAGAATTTCACTAATATACTAAAAATAAAAAATTAAATTTATGATAAGAATAAATTTAAAAAATAATTATTAAAATTTGTAAAAAAATTAAATATTTTAATTTAAAAAATAAAAATTATATATTTTAAAATGGAGGTAGTATATATTTTGTCTTTTACCTCTTTGTTTTGGCTTTGCGTAATAATCCGATTGTGGTTTCTTGCCTAACCTTTGTGGTTTGTTCCTGGTCCTTTACCCTTGGTAACTTTTCCCTAGTCATATTCTAATCTACTCCTCATCATATAGCTCTCCAAAATTGACAGTGAAATTTTTTTTATTCATTCTTCCGTTTTCTTGATGTGACATTTCCTTTCGTTCTTCATGCGCGTAGAGTCAGCGTTCTTTCTCTGATGGCCATTATTTTTCCTTTGGTTCACTTTTTTCATGGTGAAGACTGAAAACAAGACAGAAATTTTAACGTCTTGTGATGATAGTGTAGCTTTTTTGCCTGATAATTTCTGTAGAAAAAGTATTAAGGGTACTATTAAGAAGAAGAAAAGGCAAGCCATACATATAATGTGACCGTTCCACCATATATTTCATACAATATATGATGAATCCTTCTAGACCTAAAATTGTATTGTGTCAGACCAAACTATAAATCATCCATTAAAATCCAATTTTAGGGACTCGAAACAGAACATATCACTATAACATAAGATGGAAATAACACTCAATCCAGCAGGGTCAATGCTTCACTTATGTGGAACCAGAAAGTTTCAGGTTTGTGGGCACTTATAAAATACAAGGTGAATTTTGTGCTTCATTATTTATTTATTTCTGAAGATTCACATTGTTTAAATCCAAATATCGGAAGTGCAGTCGCCACCAGGATATCTCATCTCATGTGCCAAGGATGGACCATCAGGTTCATCTCCAAAGTCCACCAAGAAGTTGGAGTTTATGGCAAGACCACCTTTCTCTGTGTCAACATCAATCTGAAACATCTGCGATCCTTTCTCCACCACGTCGGGATAAAACTGCCGATCCCATATGCTGAAGAGCGAGTTTGTAACGTAGAGTCTCTTCCCGTCTAAACTCAACTGCATCATTTGAGGTCCTCCCCTCAGCTGCTTGCCCTGAATGAACCAAAGCGAAGGAAGGCGATCAATGGTTTCTTTTACGAGATATAGCAAATAAAGAATCCTGGATGATGGAACACACCTGAATTACCGGAACATCGACCTGATATGTGGTACCGTCTTCAGCTTCTGCGAACACTGAGCTACCTTTGCGAATTTATCCCCCAACCCATAGTTGGCCTGTGAGCTTGGGATTTCGAGGGTCCTCAATGTTATACTGTCTGATATCACCATGAAGCCAGTTGGGAAAATAAAGGAACCGATCATCAAGAGATATAACACACTCTGTTATTAGACTAGGCATTTCTGGAAGTATCCAATTCTGCACCCTCAGTGGTTTTACTGATATTGCTACCTGTGATTTCAGTTTAAAATTTATTCAGTTGTGACTTCTGAAGGCATCCTTTTGTTTGATTGTCCGAACGAGTCAACTTTTTGTGGTTACCTCATGGCTCCATGACCCATCTGCAGTCTTAAAAAATCGAACCATGTTGCCTGTTAAGGCACACCCCACAAAACCAGTGTCCTTAGATGGATCATGCAGGAACCTTACCTGAAATCAGGACAGATAACCATAGCTATTAAGGAACCAATGCAATAGATGTGTCATAACAACAGCAACAATTGTTTTCACTCAGAACAATCATAATAAGGAGAAATGCGGTAAGATGTTCACTTTACCTCCAGAGGGATGTGCCCTGTGTTACCAAGATCCAAAGTCTGCTTTATTTCACCACCAGGCCAGCTGTAAACTGTCAAATGCCTTCCGTAAAGGCCCTCTGAAACATGCTGAAGGTGAAACCCTTGAGTGAATGCAGCCGGAGCTCCAAATGAAGTGCTGATCATCGTCTCGTGCCTGGGTTGGTACGAGAAATCACATCCAAAAAGAGGACTGTGTCCAGGTTTCTCCCACCTATCATACATAAGGGAAGAAATAATGCATTAAATTCTGAAGTTTTCAAAGTTAGAAGCTGATTCTAAGGTTTGAATGTAGAATGATGTTTGGAAAAATAGAGAAGAGTACCTTCCTTTCACATTAAATTCTGAATCTAGCAGAAGAAAGCCACTTCCTTTGGCGTTTCCTTCTTTGTCTCCAAGGAATGAGATCATAATATCACCAGAAGCAAGACAATGGGAAGTATGTGGGTATGCTAAACCAGTCTTCTGGATGATATCTTCAGGCTCTACAACCTTATGCAGAGCTGGAGCCTTTGGATCCTTCAGTGTATCAACTATGTATATGCGACCAGATCTGGGAAAAGTACTTGAACATCAGTATAACCATGAACTGTTTGCTTGCATATTGATCTTTATATAGGTCAAATTGAATATGTATGTATCGAAATAATTCGTCGAGACTTAAACGGCAGATATGGAAGTACGATAATTTATCCTTTTGATCTCGCTGTATTATTTGTTCTTCCAATATTAACATTCAAGATTATACAGGAGAAGGATCTTTTGGCTGTCATGCTTAATTAGCTAGGGGGACTTTCTGCTAGAAGTTCTTTTTCTAAGAGCCTCTATTATTTGTGATCGGATGGCAGGCCTAGGACTCCTTACCACCCTTTATCTATGCTTCTTGGCTTCATCCGATCACCAATAACTTGATTATTAGTAGTCGAAAACTGGTTTATAACTTCGATAAGAGTTTTTAGGCAAAGCACTCTTACAAGAAGGAAGGTAGGACAATAAATCTCCTGGTAACTGATGGATCTCCATGGCAGGAGCTGCAGGCATTCCATCCAAAACGATGCAGTTCATCACCAATATAAGGCATCGGCAGCCTGTGTAGGACCTCAGAGTAAGTTGGTGAACTTGGATCACCATCCACTGTTGCAAGGTAGTCAGGCTTCTCCTTCCCTGTTCCTGTGAGATAAAAAGAAATTATTTACTCAACTATAAGAGTCAACTCCCTCCATAGAAAACTTATTCTGCAGCAATATATAAAAGATTTCCAGTAACAGAAGCACCCAAGAGGAGAAAAAGAAGGGATAAGTTGACATACCCGTATATATGCAAATAACATAGAGGAGTTTTTCTCTAGGACCAGCCATGGCCTCAAGAGGGCTAGCATAACCCGGTCCCTTATGCTTGCAGCAACCAATTTCAGCCGCCGTCGGATGCTCCACCACTACCACATCAGTTGCCGTAGCCATTTTCCTCTGCTTCTTGCTCTCTCTCACTTTCTCTTAGATACTGAAAATCTTCAGAAAAACTGATGAGCTCGGACATAGAGCACGGCTTCCTTTTATATAGAGGAGTGATCTTAATTTCGAAAGTTTTTAATTTCCAGTGTACTTATTGTGCATGGAAAATGGTGGTTGAGAGTTAGAAAAATCAGTTGTTTTTTTGCTGTGATTAATCAATTACGGTTGTGACTAACTCCAAGTTTTCCACTATTCTATCATTTGTTTGATTCATTCGTAAAATATTGTCGCATATATCACTTTTCTATTTAAATTTATTTCCTTTTTTATAAGTCCTATGTTGTTTTTAAAAGAAAGAATTAATATATACTAATTTAATAATAAATTAATAATATGATTGAAAATGAAACACTAAATAAATTTGGGGCCCGAAGTTACCATTGAGGAAGGTAACTGATTATGGGTTGGTTTTCGATCATTATTTTTTTTTTTAAATACTCAGAAGGTGGATAGTGTAGCCCAGATTTTCTCTAACAATATCTTTTACTTTTTATTCCAAGGAAATTTTTTTAAAAAAAATCAGACCGAATGTCCAAAAGTTTGATGTAAACTAAAAATTAAATGTTATCATATGACTTGACACAATTTATGAGAACATTTCGTCCCAAGTAAATTACTATATTAATTTTATTAATTAAAAATATTAGTGTTAGAAATTATATTTATTAAAAATGTTGATTTTAAAAATCCAAATGAAAAAATATATAATTTTATAAAAATAAATACTTATATTTTTAAATAATCTAGAAGAAAATTGCTAAACGTAGCCCTTCTCATGATTTCGTTCTCTCCATCCCTATAGTACGGAAATAACAAACCAATTGAAGTTCGTCCTCTCTTCTCTGCTTTTCTTCCTTCTCTCCCAAACCCTCCTCTCTGCTCTTACTATTTGTGATCTGTTCAGATCTTTTGTAGTAGTTACTTTTTTGGTGTTTCACATTTTATTTTGTCTATAAATCACAATAATGTTTTTCTTCAGTATTCTTTTTCTATTGGTGTCTATAATCTTTTTTGTTCGAATTTCTTTCATACCTAACTAGATCTGGGCCTAACTTTTACTTTTCATATTTATCTTATGTAATTTTTAAAGCTGTTAATACATCAAGTTTTCTAATTTCGCTAGCCTTTAAGTCCCTTTTTTGTATGGATGAAGTAAGAAAAAATAAGGTGTATTTTTTATTATATTTTTAATTAATTTTATTATAAGAGAATTATATTTATAATGATGATAATTTTTTAAAAATAATTATTAAAATTTATTTAAAAATTAAATATTTTTAGAATAAAAAAATATTTAAAAATTATATATTTTAAAATGGATGAAGTAATTCTTTTATCTTTTACCTCTTGCTTTGTGTAATAATCCAAATGTGGTTTCGTGCCTAACCTTTGTCCCCTTTTCCCTTGTTGTGACTTTTCCCTTGTTGTGACTTTTCCCTTGTCATAGTCTGATCTACTCATCATACAGCGCTCCAAATTTAACAGTAAAAAAAAAATTAATTCATTCTTCTGTTTTCTTGATGTGAAATATCCTTTCGTTCTTTGTGTGTATAGGCGGCGTTCTTTCTCTGATGGCCATTGAGTTTCCTTTGGTTCATTTTTTTCACGGTGGGTACTGAAAACAAGACAGAAATTTTAATGTCTTGGGATGATAATGTAGTCTTTTGATCTGATACTTTCTCTAGAAAAGTATTAAGGCTTAGTATGATTGGTGGAAAAGGAAAGTTGCACTGAGAATATAATTATTTAGAATCTAAATTCACATAATATAAGTTCACAAAGATTATTTGATCTTGTTTAGAATGTTAAGGAATATTAAGTAAGAAAATAATAAAATTTTTAAAAAATATTGGATTCAATAAAATCTAACCAGGTAAGGGATTTATATTTTTATCAATATGCTAAAAGTACCCTGGGCACATATGACATAAAGTTTTAATTAGTCAATCACATTATAAATATTAATTATCATTTTTAATTTTTTAAAAACTCTAATTCATTGAATTTTATAGCATATTTTACATATAGTTAGTAACTTCATAAATCTATTGGTACTGAGGCTCTTACCCCAACTCTTGATGAGCTCATGGATATAATGATAGCTTTGTTAAGGGTTTTAAGAATATCTTTGGCTCATAGTAGTCTTGGTTGAGGCATTCATGGAGGTGCAACGGTCATTGAGATATATGTTGCATAGCTAGACTATAGTCCACATTAGTATAAATTACTATAGTTTAAAAAACTAGTCACTAACAATTAAATAAATTTTAATTAAAAACAATATATCTTATAGTATAATCACATACTATAATCAACATCATCATTTCAATGTTTGAAACTGATATAGAGAAAATTCGTACTTGCTAGGAAAAAGTTAAAAATATAACTTCTACTTAAGAAGATCTCTCAAAAATTGCTCTTTCTCAAAGTCTTCAATAATAAAAAAAATAACCCGACAAATCTGCATCCTTGAAAAGTATCATCCCAACTTTGTGTCTTTCTGAGAATGATAAACCTCTAATCTTCCGAAGATCATCATTGAGCTTGTTTCTATGCTGAAGTTTTTGTCGATCAAGATCCGTGAATAGATGAAGAAAAGAGAGAGGCGAGAGGAGGAAAAAAAGGGGTTAATGGAGTGTTTTTTTATTTTTTGCTTGTTTAAGTTTTAAAATTTCAAGGAAAGTAATCAAAATAACACCTCTATCTACGTATTCTTTTTTCTGGTATTTTGAAACTACTTTCCTTGATTCAAGGAATCACAATCCTTTCAAAAAATAAAAATAAATTATAAAACACTGCAATTTAATAAATGAAAATCATATTACTTTCCTAAGTACATAATCCTTGGCAATCACACGAGGCCTAAGGGTATTATTAAAAAGAAGAAAATGAGTCTTTTGGTTTAAAAGTTCATTATAGTTAGCAAAATAGTTTTTGTTGGATTAGTAAAATGTTTGATAATATGTTTTATCAATGACGGCTGCAGACGGTGACCTTGAGAGAGTCAACACCAAAGAGGAAGTAACTCTGGAACTCTTTGGAGAAGAACTACAAGGAGAACGTTATAAGTGAATAGCTAAGGACATACGATTTATAACCTAAAATAAACATGTAAGTGGTTTAATCTTTTCGTTTAAATTAGAAAAAAATATATTTTTTGCATTTGAACAACGCTTGAATGGTATTTCTTTATGATTTCGTTGCAAAATAGTTATTTGTTTCTGGCATAAAAAATTTCACCTTTGTTCTGGTATAGCGCTTATTATGTCTAGGTTCGCTGGATATATTTCATAAATCTATTATATTCTGACTCTTTTCATAAGGGAATTTCTATTCAGTTTTGGCCATCCTAGAGGGATTACTTTTAGGACCGATATCTCTTTGGCATCTTTCAATACTTTGAATGTTGATATTTGTAAATTTGAATATGTGGGCACTAAAATTGTTCGCTTCAATTATTTCTTTGTTTTATCTAAAAAAAATGATTCTGAGTTTTTGTACAGTTAGTTTGATGGAATAGGTATGTTTGCTGATTATTGAAGTTTTGGTAGTTTAGAGATTCTGTTGACTGTGCTGGGCTCCAATTTAATGTTTTTCTCTTTTTCTATGATTGGGGATGAACCCTCTTCAAGTGCAGCATTTTGGATGACATCACTTGAACTTTATGAACTTTCTAACATGACATCTTGCTATGTTGGTTTGCGGGGGGGAAAAAAGATGTTCTGGTTGCAACATTCATCCTGTTGCTATCATTTGGCCCAGCAGAACATTGGGCTAGCTACTAGCATTAGGCTATGCTACTGCCAAACAGAACGTTAGATTGCAAGCTGTTGGCTGGTCTTTTTCCCAACAACAACATGGGTTGCTTCAGTTGCGGGATCTCTAACCCGAATTTAAGGCATAACATTTAGTGGTATTAGAGCTCAGGTTCAAACCTTTTAGATAGAATTTTAGTTTTTTTCTTTCTAAAAAAACTAGGTAAGAACCCTAGTAGGTTATGTGCACATATTTTACCATTGTAATTCCGATCTATGGATTGCATTGAGTGACTCTAATTTTTTTTTATTAGATGACTGGTAATGGGAAACTGGACAATAACTTTGTTCCACTCTGTGAGTACTAGAGGTTAAAACAAAGATTGGAGGTTATGAAATTATATCTAGAACATGCATCGAAGGATAGTAGGTATTATGACTATTACCTAAATGAAGCCAGGCACGAGGGGAAGCAAATGGCTAGGGAGAGAGATGCCCTCAAATTCGAGTGTGATCGGCTTAGGAAAGAGAACGACCGTGACCGTATAACACTCAAACAAATTAGGGATGATAGAGATCTGTTCCATGGGAGGTTGAAATGAATGACCCAAGATAGAGATAGGTACTGACAGACATGCCAATAACTACTGTAACAATGGGATGCACTGAGGAAGCAAAATCATACCTTGAATTTCATAATTCAACATTTGGAGCAAGAGGAAGATGGTGACAACTTGTCGGATGCTAGATCGGCCATCACTAATAATTAGTTAGATATTTCACTTCTTAGATAATTATTAAGAAAAAGTGGTGAGTGGTCGCTTGAGTTATAATAATCTTTTCTGATTTGTTTTGACGTCTTAGTGTGTTTTTCTCCTTTTTGTACTTTCTTTTGATTCTATAAATCATGAAATAAGATGATACATTTTATTTTGACTACAAGAATTGTCACCTTATAAATTTTGGAATATCAGTTACAATACAACCAACCTTACACTTAATAGTATGTATTAGAATAGTGCTTTAGGATTTATGTTAATAATTATGAGTCAAAATATAGATGACGAACCACATTCGATGTGGGACAATGGGAGAGGTGCCTGAGGCAAACGCTGATAGCAAAGAAGAGACAAAAATATCCCTAGCCCAATAAGGACAGTAAACTTGTAAATAAAAAATGACTGAAGAGGGTCAAACTAGTCAACCACAAGTTTCAGTTTCTATTCGATAATTCTACCAGAGCTATCTGCGACTATTAACCTACTAGCTCAAAATTTCCAAAAATAACAACATATATTAGAGGATTAGCAGAGGGTACAACAACAGCAATAGGCTCAACAACCAACCCAAAGACAGCATATAGTGCCGAAGCAATCTACAAAATGATCAAGAAGGTGAATACATCCATCTTTCACTAGGAGCACTGATCTGGAAGTAGCCGAGAAGTGACTTCAGGAGGTTGAACTTAACTTTGATATTATGGACATACTATATGAGATAAAGCGATGATGGTGTTACCTTTCCTTATAGGAGAGGCAGAGAAATGATAGGTCGCTTGACGGCACCAATTTATGCTCGGAGACATTCAAGAAAGAGTTTCTAGACTCTTATTTCCCTGAAACACTAAGGTCGGAAGAGCAAAGCCAACTCTTCAACTTGGTACAAACGAATACTATGACAGTGTTAGAATATGTCATTAGGTTCAATGCACTTGAAAAATACGTGAGGGCTATAGTGAACGATCCTAACATGAATATATTAAGCTTGACTTTAGGACTACACCCAGGATTAGGGCATGGATGGAGACAGTGCTCTCATGAGATTTTGAAGACGCATACCAAACGAGTTTTCTAGTGGAGGCTAAGATTAAAATAGGCGATGTTAAACGTGTTAGGAAAAGACTAAGAGGTGACCACAAGATTAAATCGTCGAGGCTAAGGGGCAAGAACGTCAAATAAGTTCCAACATGCCACTAAGAGGTGACCACCTCCTCAGTTTAGTATGTCGATGGAAGCATCCCAGAAGGAGTGTGGAACCTATCATCAAGTTTATAGTGGGAAGTACCGATGGACATCGGTGCCTGTTTCTGATGTGGCAAGACATGACACAAGATCAATGAATGTCCTTTGCTGGCTCCAAACCTTGTGAGACCGATGGGCCAAAAGCAAGAACCTAATATTATGGTATTCACACTTACTCAGAAAGAGGCTGAAGCAGCAGAGGATATAGTGACTTGTATAATATAAATTAACTTCGTATCTACTTGTGTGTAATTTGACTGTGGAGTGTCACACTCTTTCCTTTCTAGTAGCTTTTCTAAGATTCTCAATTTGAAACTTACTATTTTAGATGATCTATACTGTGTGTCTATTCCTAGTAGTAAGACACTGGTTTCTAAGAACATGCATAGAGAGGTAGCACCATAAATTGAAAAATAGAAACTCATTGCGGATCTAATACAGATCTCATGAGAAACTTTGATGTAATTTTAGGAATGGATTGGTTAGCTAGGAACTATGCATTTGTGGATTGTCATAGGAAGAAGGTAAGGTTCACTATTCTCGAAAATGAGGAGTTTCAAGAAAAAATTCAATTGAGAAAATAATACTTAAATGAAAAACCCCCTTAGAATTACCTATATGATAGAAAACTCCTTGGTTAATTAGTCTTCCCTTCTTATGTTTGGTGAAATTTCTATACTATGGCTTACTCTATCTTTAGATGAGAGTTCTCTATCCTTAAATTAATTAGTTGAAATCTTTTTCTAACTAATTTAATCTAAGAATGCATTTAGATTAGTGAATTTCCAATTAGAATTTTCTAGTTATCAAGAAGATTTTGAGGTCCTATCTCTAGTCACCTAAATCACTCCCATTATTTGTGTTATGGTCTATTTCACCATTCATTTCTCAATTCCAAGTGAAAACCCCAACTTATGAATCAACTAACAATCAAGATAATTCAAGCAATGAAATCCACAAATAATACATAAAAAATTGGAGCTCAATCAACCAAGCAAATAAATTCATTTACATAGATAATAACTAGTTCGTAACCATCTAAGTATTCAAATGTTTAGCTCATCATATTACAAATCAGAGAACATAAAGTAATAAAAAAAGAGAAAGAATTGCTTATTTTCATGTCTTCAAATCTTCTCTTCTTCGATGCTTGGAGTTCTTCAACTTGGTTATGGAACGATGAGTTTTTGAGCTTGAATCCTCAAGATTAATCTCCCCCTTCTCCAAAGATTCCACCTTATCTCTTGATTTCTCTAGCAAAAAAATGAAGGTTTTGGATGGAATGTTTCTCTCAAAAATTTCTTTTTTTCGGCTCTCCCAAACTCTAAACAACCCTCTCTCAAAATGTGTTAAAGACATATATATACTCCCTCCAAAATGGAGAGAGAAAGTGCAGAAAAATATGCTTCGGCCCAAGCGGCATCCCCTAGGGTAGTCTAGACTGGCTGCCTGGCCTCTTGCAAGCGGTGCCACCTAGGTGATCCAAATGGCACCTTTCAATCCAATTTTTCTACAGTAATGCAGCCTTTGATGACTGGGACAATTGTTTGATTTCTAGGCAAATTTAGAGCACGAAATTAGATGATCTAGATCTTAGTATCTTCATAAAAGTTGTAGATCCCGATCTTTGATTCCCACATAAGTTTGAATCACCAAAATTAGCTGTCTATAGCTCAAGATATGATCATTTCACTAGATATTGTCAAAATTGAAACTTCATCCAGAAACATTAATTTTGCACCATATTTAGGGAGGCTTAATAAGCTTGGATTGACATGAATTTTACCATTCTAGAAACTTCAGAATGTCCTCTACAATTGTCAAGAAGACCACTTCTTTATTTGAAACCTTTAAAGAGATCAAAATCTCACTTGAAAATTCCCTATTATGCTTAGGGAGATTTTTTCTCCTTTCTTCATTCTAAGTCTGTAGAATCTTCTTCCAAGCTTCATTGTACTCTAAATCTTCAATAAACTTGCCTAAAACAAGGGAAGAAAGGAATGGAGTATAAATAGTGATTGAAACACCAAAATTTAACAAAAAATTAGGGTCAAAATGATAATTAAATAAAGCATAAATATGATATATCAATATCTCGCTTGCGCGATTGAAGAGAAGAAGGATACTTTGCAATTGGATGAGATTCCAGTAGTCAAGGAGTATCTAGAAGTTTCCAGGGTTACCCGCAAAAAGAGATACTAATTTTGAGATCAATCTGATACCAAGAGTAGAACTGATATCCAAAGTGCCCTATAGGATGGCTCCTGTGAAACTAAAAGAGTTGAAAATCCAACTTCAAGAATTTCTTGATATGAAGTTTATCCGGCATAGTCTATCACATTGTAAGCATCAGTATTGTTCTTAAAGAAAACATATTAGAGCATGAGGCTGTGTATATACTATAGGAAACTCAATAAGATCACCATCAAGAATATATACCCATTACCTAGGATTGATGAATTGTTTAGCCAACTCAATGGGGACAAGGCGTTCTCTAAAATAGAATTATGATCGTGATATTATCAACTTAGGATTAAGAAGGAAGATGTTCCAAAAAGTGTGTATGGCCGTTGTGAATTCTTGATGATGCCTTTTTGTTTGATGAATGCTACGGTTGTGTTCATAGACTTAATGAATTGAATATTCAAGCCGTTTCTAAATAAGTTCATAGTTGTCTTCATCGACGATATCTTAGCCCCTTCCAAGGAAGAATATGTTAAACACCTTTAGATTGTATCATAGACACTGAGAGGGAAGAAGCTCTTCGCCAAACTTAGCAAGTGTGAATTATGGTTGAAAAGTGTCACATTTTTAGGACACGTGATATCAGAAGTTGGTATATCAGTCGATCCCAAGAAAACTGAGGTCGTGGTAGACTGGCCAAGACCTACCAATATTATTGGAATACATAGTTTCTTAGGACTAGTTACATACTATCGAAAGTTTGTAGAGAATTTCGTAAGAATTGCAACACCCCTGAAATTAGTTTGTGAGAAGAGTTGCAACACCCCTATTTGTGTTTCGAAACTCTTCTCACAAGCTGGACTTCAAACACTAAAACAGAAATTAGTTATGGCACCAATCCTTACCTTGCCGATTGAATTAGAAGGATTTAAGATCTACGGTGATGCTTCAAAAAACGGGTTGGGATAGGTGCTCATACAAAATGACCTTGTAATTGCATACACATCATGACAGTTGATGCCTTATGAACAGATTACCCAACGCATGATCTCAAATTGGCAGCGGTCATCTTTGCCTTGATGATTTGGAGGCATTATTTGTATGAAGAGCATTATGAAATATTTACTTATCATAAGAATTTAAAATACATCCTGATGTAGAAAGAACAAAATATGCAATATCATTAATGGCTAAAGTTGCTTAAAGACTATGACCTAAAAATAAACTACCATCCCAAAAAGGCTAACAAGGTTGTTGATGCTCTAAGCCACAAAACTGTAAGAACTCTATCAATTTTGATCACTGAACAAGAGCATATGATTTTTGAGTTGGAAAAGTTATGAATCGAGACAGTAGAGTTAACTAAAGAATGCTTAGTAGCATTGGTGGCATTACCAACCTTAATCGATCACAACAAAGCTACTCAAGAAAATGATGAAGAACTAAATAAATTAAAGGGAGTTGAAATTAAGAGTCCTCAAACTGACCTTAGAATTCATGATGATAAGAGTTTATGGTTTTATGGAAGACTTTGCATACCTAAGAGTTCAGAAGCAAAAAGAAAAGTTTTAAGGAAGGCTCATAACTCTAGACTTTCTATCCATCTCGACAAAACTAAGATGTATCAAGACCTGAAGCAGCATGTTTGGTAGAGTGGAATAAAACAAGAGATAGCAGAATACTAGTCTAAGTGCTTAGTGTGTCAGCAGGTAATAGCCAAGCATCAACGCCCTAGGAGTTTGCTTAAACCGTTAGAGATACATATGGGAAATAGGAGCATATCACTATAGATTTCATCATGGGGTTACATAAGACGAGGACTGGAAAAAATATTGTTTGGGTTATGGTAGATAGATTAACTAAAATTGCTCACTTCTTACCTATGAAGGTTACTGCTAACATGGATGAATTAGTTAAGTTGTATATGGAGTCAATGTTTCAGCTACACATGATACCAGTGAATATTGTGTCGGATAAGGATCTCTGATTTGTTTCTCGATTTTGAAAAAGTTTTAGTCAAGAAATGAGAAATACACTTGCTCTCAATACCGCTTTCCATCGGCAAACGAATAGACAATCTGAGAGAACAATTGAAACCTTAGAAGATATTCCATAAATCTATTTCATTCTAACCTTGGAAAAGTTTTAGTCAAGAAATGAGGAATACACTTGCTTTCAATACCCTTTCCATCGGCAAATGAATAGGTAATCTGAGAGAACAATTGAAACCTTAGAAGGTATTCCATAAATCTATTTTATTCTAACCCTCTTTAATCTGAATTTGGGGCGTGACATAATGTAATCGTTTATTATATATTTCATATACCATATGATGAATCCTTCTAGACTTAAATTTTCTGTTGATAGCTATGTCATTTTTTTTTTTTTTTTGCATCCAAAGTCAGAATAAGGATCGTATCACTTTGGTCAAGATTTCGGTGACAATGATAATGATTCCTCTAACTATTATTAAGGAATTAAAATTTTTTTGTTTAATTCAAGAACTAGAAAACAAAATTGTAGGGAATAAATTTCTTCATCCGAAGATATGTCATGAAGTTGCATTAGTATTGAAAAAAGTAAACGGTACTATTAATGTGGGGATAAAGAATATAATAAAATTAAGTTATGTATTTTCAACATGTTGGACAAGGGACGATATCAGTTTCCCGTCCCAATCGGCTTTTATTCCTAATGTTGTTATGAATGATTGTACTACAATCTCTGGTCAGATCATGCATCACTTGAAAAAAAAAATGTAAACTGGGACTCTTGGCACTATAGCCCCCAAAACTTATTGTAAGCTGGAGTGGAATTTACTTGTGAATATCCTGAAATCTCGACTTTTTGACAAATTTATTCGTCTAGTTTCTGAATGTATTTCTGCTTCATGTTTTATCTTGCTTAATGATTCTCCCTTTGGCATCTTTTCTCCTTCCAGGGGGTTGAGGCAAGGAGATCCCATGTCTCCTGCACTCTAGCCCTGTAATCTCACGTTTAATGTTTGCTGATGATTTATTAATTTATCTTTTGTAGGGCAAGCAAAGAAGAAGCTGGGGAAATATAAAAGTGTCTAAAACTTTATTGTGATTGGTCAGACCAAACTACAAATTTGGATAAATCAAGGAATGGCTGATTGCAGTGCGCTTTTCAATTATTGATTTCAGTGTGTTATTTTTTATTTTAAAAAGAGTAGCAAATAAGGGCGCCGACAGTGCTGTCGAGGCTCATTTCAAGGCAGACATCTATTTCAAAGTATCCCACCTGGAACACCTAGGAATCTTTTTTTTTTTTTCTCTAAAATAAGGTCTTTTAAAATTTTTATTTTTTATTTTGAATTACTTATTTATAATCAAGCGAGTTAGTAATACTTATTTATATTTAAATTATGAATCCTGTTCACATTGACTTTTTGGAAAAATGCAAGTTTCAAGATTTTGTATAAATATGTATTAAATAAATAAGGAAGATTAAGGCACTAAATTTATTTCTTTCAAACGTAATATCAAATGATAAATATGTATGAAATAAATAAAGAAGATTATAAAACTAAATTTATTTCGCTCAAACCTAATGTCAAAACGTTGAAAATCTGAAGAAATTAATTCATAAGTCTAAAAAGAATTTGGAATAAAAGAGAGAAAGATAAAATAACATAAAAGGATAATACATTACAATTAGTAATTTAGTGCATTGCAATTAGAAGTTATGTAAATCGAATAATCGATTATGCAAATGTGGCAAAACATTCCAAAATTGAGATTGGTGAAATCTTATGCATACAGGAATGCAACCCAAGGGAAGTTATCTAGGCAACCAAAAAAACAAAAAAAAAAAAGCCTAAAATAGCTTGTTTCTCTCAAGACCCCTTTTAGGTAAGTAACATATAAAGAATCTAGTCACTTATTTAACTTTAAGAATAAAGAAACCTCCATTTAAGTATATTTGAATAGAGTTTGTGTTTGATATTTTTTATATTTATTTTATATAAATAAATTTTTTATAAAAAAAATAAGATCTAAAATTAAAAATTTTACATTGACACCTAATTAAAAAAACTTTCAGCCATGATTAGCTCTATTGGATATTAGTATAGGCTTTTCCATCTGTAAGGAAAATATAGCAATCAATTCATTTAAAACGCGCAACATTTAAAGGAGACTTTTGGCTCCATATATAGATAGATACTCTCTCTTTCTCAATAGGTTTGGATCGTCTCCTGAGAATTTGTCTCCAATTATTACAATATTATCACATAGTAATTTTTATTATTTTAAAAAATATATATAAACACTACAATAAATGGAAGAATCTAAGGAAAATAGATTTTAAATGAGAACATGCAGTGGATTTAGAGAAGAGATTCCTAAGTAACTTTTCAAAATAAATGTTGTTTTAGATTTGAAATATATCATAAAAATATAAATTGTTTTACATATTTCAAGTAGTAGTTGTTAATAAATTTGAAGAAGGAGACAATTAACTAAAAAACAAATTTTGAGATGAAAAATAGACATTTAAATTAATAGTTTTAAGTTTAAATTTTCACAAAAAAAAAAAAGATAGGATTATTGTCTGTTTCTTAAAAAATGTAAAGTGCCATTGACAAAAAAAAAATGAGTTTTTCTTTTTAGCGCCCTTCAAATATATGTCTTCTTACAATGGTCCAATTACTATTATTTGAAGCCGCTCTACTCTCATGCTTATTACCTAATAATTAATGGGTCAGTCCAACTGTCTAAAACACCCAAAATTCATCCACAGCTCCCCTTTAAGTGTCAATTTCAATAGGCCGAAAACAGCCTAAAGTCATTGATTTGAAGCCTCAAAGAAGTCCAAAGACCTAAATAATTGTAAGCCCAAATATTTTACAACAAATTTATCCCAAAGAAAAGGTGAAAAAACTATTAAGTTTTTTTTAATGAGTAATTTAGATATTTCATTAATAGAAATAAGATATTAAGTTATATGAATGAATAAAATATATATAATAAAGGATAAAAAATCACCCTTAAATAGATAAAATATAATAAAAATAAACATATTTTAATTTTTTATATAATTCCTTCTTTAAAATTAAATAAAATTTAATTTTAAAATTTTATAAAAATAAAATTATTTATCAAAAATATATACAAATTTCATATTTAAAATTTTAAATTTTAATTTTAAAATAAAATAATTCCCAAATAAAGTCCGAACACAAGCAAATTGTGAAATACATTTTATTTCCAAATACTCACATTGTCTAAATCCAAATATCCGAAGTGCAGTCGCCGCCGGGATATCTCATCTCATGTGCCAAGGACGGACCATCAGGTTCAGCTCCAAAGTCCACAAAGAAGTTGGGGTTTATGGCAAGACCGCCTTTCTCTGTGTCGACTTCAATCTGCAACATGTGTGCTCCTTTCTCCATTAGATCGGGATAGAACTGGCGGTCCCATGCGCTGAACAGGGAGTTTGTAGCATAGAGCCTTTTTCCGTCTAAACTCAACTGAATCATTTGGGGTCCTCCTCTCAGCTGCTTCCCCTAAAGAAAGAAAATAAAGAAGACGGTCGTCAATCTTTTCCTTAAGATAGCAATCAAGACTCCTAGGTGCAAATTTGAGCACAAAATGTGGGTATGGTTACTGGAACACATACAGATTCGTGCATAAAGGCTAAAGCTAAAAGCACTGCCATCTGAAAGCTTGGCAAAATATCATTCATTGTCATGCAGGGAGAGACAAGAATGTATATGAACAGTGCTAGCGAATGTACCAAGAGTTCTACAGGTAATACCAGGAAGCATAAATTTTCAGTATGCTATTCGATTAGATATTATATTAGTGACGCCGTTTAACCACAAGAACAAAATGTGACCAGGCATATTTTACTAGTTTGAATACTAAATATTGAGCAGCCTTACAACTAAATGATGTATCAGACAGTTTCCACACCTTAGAACATCGTAATTTTGCACAATTAATCGGTCACCGGGATTTCACCTCTACGACTACTAACTCATACTTTGTCTTCACTTAATTACTACTTATGTCCTTTTGGAGAAGATGTCTGTTTATATGGACTACGATTACATCAGCAATTTTACATATGCAGCCTAGTAGAATTTGAATCACAGACTGACTTTAGAAGATATGCCTTCTATAGTAGAAGATAGAACATACCTGAATCTCCGGGAAATCGACCTGGTATGTTGTACCGTCTTCAGCTTCAGCTAATACAGAGCTACCTTTAGGAATCTGTCCCCCAACCCATACTTGGCCTGTAAGCTTGGGATTTCGAGGGTCCTCAATGTTATACTGTCTGATATCACCATGAAGCCAGTTGGCCAAATATAGGAAACGATCATCCAGAGATATAAGAAAATCTGTTATTAGACCAGGCATTTCTGGAAGAATCCAATTCTGCACCTTCAGTGGCTTCACTGATATTGCTACCTGAAATGTCAATAAGAAAGATACTCAGCCGTAACTTTTGAAGACAGCATCTTATTCAATAGGCCAAACTATTGAACATTTTCAGCTTACCTCATGGCTCCAAGTCCCATCTGGGGACTTGAAAAATCGAACCATGTTACTTGATAATGCACACCCGACAAAACCAGTATCTTTAGATGGATCATGCAGGAATCTAATCTGAAAACAAGATGAATTCCCATAGATAAATGAGTCAATGAATGGATGTAGTTTAGTGACAATAACAAACAATTAAATATAAGTAATGCGATTGCAGGTATTCAGGTTCTTCGGAACTACCCATGAAGAGAAAGTGTGGTAAAAGTTTCCATTACCTCCAAGGGTAGGAGACCTGTGCTGCCAAGATCCAATGTCTGCTGTAGCTCACCACCAGGCCAGCTGTATACATGCAAATGATGTCCATAAAGACCATCTGAAACATGCTGAAGGTTAAAACCTTTGGTGAATGCAGCTGGAGCTCCCCATGAAGTGCTGATCATTGTCTTGTGCCGAGGTTGGTACCAGAAATCATATCCAAAAAAAGGACTATGCCCGGGCTTCTCCCACCTGTTATGTACATGTATAGTAATTAGTGCATTTTGATTCTCATACTAATGTTGGTTAGATCTTCTATGCAACAGGCCAAAATATTTGCAATTAGGAGCTAATTTTCAGTTTTGAATATATAAAGAAGCCTGGACATAAGATGACTCAAACAAAAAGGAGAAAAGTGCTTTTTGTGCGGCTTTTGACTTTCATAGAAAGTACAATAACTATGGAAGGATTCATCACTTTGCGTAGTATACTGAAACAAACAAATATGACATCCTGATAAGGATAGAAAGATCGAACTAATTGATAAGACTATGTGGAGGTACAAGTGCTTATTAGGTTAACGGGCTTTTGAATGTTGAGCGAAAGTGTGTACAATTGAACTAGTTAAGAGCGAGTAAGTGCTCTCGTTGATGACAAAAGCTCTTTCACTCATTCTCTTTTCCACCCTATGCTTTTAATTGTTTTCTTGTATTTGTCACGAGAAGCATTGTAAACCATTAGCTGAGAACATAGATTAGCAATTGTAAAATAGAGGTCCCTTGCGCAGGAAAGGACTGCTAGAATCTCATTTTTAATTTTTCCATTTAATTTAACTATAAAAAATATTTAAATAAAGAAAAATAATGCAATACCTTCCTTTCACATTAAATTCTGAGTCAAGCAACAGAAAGCCGTTTCCCTCAGCATTTCCTTCTTTATCTCCAAGGCATGACACCAGGATATCACCAGAAGCTAGGCAGTGAGCAGTATGTGGATATGCTAAACCAGTCTTCTGGATGATATCTTCTGGCGCAACAATCTTATGCAAAGCTGGAGCCCTTGGATCCTTCAGTGTATCAACTGCATATATGCGACCAGACCTGAAAGAAGTATTGAACATCAGGATACAGGAACACTAGAGAAACTTCCTTGTAGTTCATTATGCTGAAATTCAATCAATGTTAAATAATAGAAGGATTTCAGTCATGCGATTAAGTAATCTGATCACAGATTTGCTTCGACTGTCATGGTTACTGAAATCAATTACTAAAGAAGAAATTACAATGTCTAAATGAATGCATTTTCATTGCGCTTGATGGAACTTATTGCAAAATTCAAGATTTGGATAGCATCTCTATCCGAAACTCAATGCAAAATTTCATATTTAGGAACCACATTTTCTCTCCCACACAATTCAGCTATGAAACCCAAGACAAAAATCTCAAATCCAAACTCTATCCAGTAAGAATAAACACAATAAGACATAATGTGAAATATTTTTTTTATGCTAGATCATACTCGTAAACCACATGACAAAATTTTTGGCAGAGAATCAACCAATAGTTAAAAGAAGATAAACAACACAATCAGCAAACAAAAGTTGCCAAATATCACCAACATGACTGTTCTATTATAGGACTCTAGCTGTCAAGAATGCAGTGGCATAAATGAATATAGACATGGAAAACTGAATTTGATGGAAGTCTTACAATGGTCATGAGATAATCACGCCTAAGAACATAGAAAAGATCGAAATAAATGCATACTGCAGATGCAGGGTAAAGGATTTTAAAAGATCGAAATAAATGCATACTGCAGATGCAGGGTAAAGGATTTTCAAAATATATAAAAAAAAAAAAAAAATGTTCTGCAGTAAATTAAATCAAAGAGACTTTCTAAAGTTATAGCATGAGACTTTAGTCAGTCTCTTACACTAAAGAAGGTAGGACAAGAAATCTCCTGGCAGCTGATGGATCTCCATAGCAGGAGCTGCAAGCATTCCATCCAGAATGATGCAGTTCATCACCAATGTAAGGCATAGGCAGCCTGTGTATGACCTTAGAGTAAGTTGGTGAATTAGGATCTACATCCACTGTGGCCAGGTAGTCAGGCTTCTCCTTCCCTGTTCCTGTTAGACAAAATGAAATGTACACAAGTTTCAGAGTCAAATCTATAACTGAACCAAGATTAATTAAGTAGAATAAAGAAAGCAAAATAAAAGAATACTTCTATACGAAATTCAAATTTGAAAGAAAAATGCATTAAATGCAATGAAGCTATAATCCATATACAGTTCAAAGTAACATCTATGATTGGAATAAGAAAAGGAGATGTTACAGCCAAAAAGAAACAAGAAAAGGGAAATTTTTGGCCCTTCTATTGATGCCCCCAATCCCTCCCCCGAAAAAAATTTTGCACTGTTTTTGTTCTGGGTGGACCCTGTTCAAGATGCTTGAATCAACATGATTACATTTAATCTAATCCACATTGAATCTTGAAGAGCTCAACCAAATACGTAATTCTCAACAAAGAATCTTAGTACGTATTTAAATTGAGTTTTTTTAGTTGAGTGGTATTGAAAATTGAAAAAGTTAATTTTTTTGTTATAGGAGGAGTGGATTCCAAAATGAAAATAGTGAAAAAAAAGGGTGAGCTTTTTTGGATTGAAAAGCTAGTCCAAATGCACCACAAAAACACGGGGAAATTTTTTATCAGGATCTAAAAAATTGTTACATCCTGCAGATTTCTGGAAACCAATTTTCTTCTCCATTCGAATGATTTCACAACTCACAGAAATAATTGCTAAAAAAGTAAAGAGAGAACCATCGATCTAAGCAACATCAAACATCTCCGGGAACACAAAAACGGAGAGATTCCAAGATGGGAAAAGAAATGGTGGCGAATTGATATATACCTGTATAAATGCAGGTGACATAGATGAGTTTTTCTCTAGGACCAGCCATGGCCTCAAGAGGGCTCGCATAACCAGGCCCCTTATGCTTGCAGCAAGCGTTATCCGGCACCGGCGGGTGCTCCACCACCACCACATCTGTCGCCGTTG
Organism: Rauvolfia tetraphylla; assembly: GCA_030512225.1. Taxonomy (NCBI): domain Eukaryota; kingdom Viridiplantae; phylum Streptophyta; class Magnoliopsida; order Gentianales; family Apocynaceae; genus Rauvolfia; species Rauvolfia tetraphylla. The sequence goes on from JAJQKT010000053.1 coordinate 5,044,577, forward strand.
CCATCTCTGCTTCTTGCTCTTTCTCTCTCTCTCTCTCTTAAAGACTACAAAATCTTGATAGAAACTGATGAACCCAGATGGCGAAATTGCATCCTGTATATATAGGAGTTGTTGATCTCGACTGTTCAAACTTCCAAATATGTTCGGAAGGGAATTAGTGGATGAAAGACACCACGTACGATGAAGTCAGCAGTTTGTTGTCATGTACAGTTGTCTGTACTGAGGCGTTACAGCAATCTTTGTGCAAGAAACATCCCTGCAACTCTGAGAATGTGTCCAGGGGGGATGTATTATATATTTTGACTAAGGCATAGCTAGAAAAACTAGTATTAGCAAAAAAAAGGAATAGAAAAAATAGTAGTTGAATCTAAACTGCCAATTTCAGTAAGTACCTTTTTCTTTCTTGATAACCATCAATGAATGTGGATGCGAATCAAAATAGGAACTTATACCTTAGTATCTATTGCATACTATGTATAGGGAAATTTTTCATTTGTCTTTGGCAATTGCATTTTAAATTAGAATTTCATCTTCTTAGTATATAAAACTTTCTAGGTTGTTTAATTTGTCATTTTTTATTATTCTCAGTTTGATAGCACTTCTTACATTCTATTAAATATTAATATTTAAATTATTGAGTGATCTCTTGACTTTAAAATGAGAAAAATTACAAAATTTTCAAGTGAATTGAACTTGAAATTTGCAAGAAAAGGAAAAATATGTGAAGATTCTTTTATCTAGAATAGATAAAGCAAAAAGAAATATGAAGATTTTACAATTTTACAAAAGAAGCATGAAGAATTGCAAAGAAAACATGAAAAAAATTAAAATTTAAAAAAATTATCTATGAGATATTAACAACTGACAATAAATAAATATCAAATACTCTCTTTGTCTACAATTGAATACCTATTTTCTAAAAGTAGTTATATATTGTATTTAAGCTTCTACTAATAATATTCTTCATTTAAAGGAAGTAAGTTTAAGTACCACAAAAATCTCGCCACTAATCTTTCTCACTCCCTTTATTTAAGAGATTTAAGTTTCACAAGCATGTGGAGTCCTACTATTAACTTTTTTAATTAATAAAAATATTATACTAATTTTTTTATAGTCAAACTATTCACCTTAATTTTATGTTAATTCAAAATGAAATATTCAATTCTGAACACAGTCCAATCTTGGTCACCTTTGAAGAATTAATAATAGTATTTTACTAATTTTTAGGATGAGTTGGAATCATATGTCTAAGGATCAGACAATGATAATAGTACTTTCCGCTTTAAAATGTATGACCTTTTTGTTCTATTTCTCATTTCTGAAAATATTTAATTGTTTCTAAATTTCAAAAGTAACTTTTCCAACATTGCTTCCTCAATCAATTTCCCTTACAACCAATTCCTAATATCTCTCTCTCTCATAAATTTATCAAGAGTAAAAGAGAAATTTTTTTCTTATTTTCTTTACCCTTAATTTGTTTTGATAATTAAGATATTTTATTAATAGAAATAGAAAAAATGTTATACAAATAGATAAAATACCACACCCTATAAACCCTATGCGGATGAAGTGTAGAAAAACAAAAATAAACATACTCGAATCTTTTAACAAACAAACTCAAATCTTTTTTTGAAATCTTCAAACACCATCGCCATAAAAAACTAATTTCATCACCTTATCTTAATAGTACTTGGAAAGACTTTAAGCGTATAATAATCTTAAAATTCACCTAAAAATAATATCATAGATCGGGAGGGATCCAAATCTCATCCAAGTATGAACAAAATTCTAAAAGAAAAACGTATTAAACACCAATATGAAAATATTAGTGGTAAAGCAAGCTTTTGAACCTTGAGTCTTGAAAGAGAGACTATTGTGATTTGTAATTAAAAGTCAGAGTGAAGAATTAAAAACAAAAAAATAAGGAATTTTGCCAAGATCCAAGCTTCGGCACCTTGAAAATGACCAGAGCTGCTTTTGCACGTGAAGAAAGAGCAAAACCAGTCGTTGAAGAAGAAATGATAGAAAGAGAGTAATGATAATTCAATTTGAGGCGCTCTATTTTCTTTACCCTTAATATGTGTGTAAAGGGTTAAAAAATCATACATTTATTTCCTCCAAAATCTAAAATTTACTATTCTCTCTATTTTAAAATATTAAATCTTTTAAACTATTTTTCTTAAAATAATTAACCTTTTATAAATTTTAAATATTATTTTTAGAATTACTTTCATATATAAATATAAATTTTTATTTTTTTTATATTAATAAAAGAATAAAGTAAATTATTTAAAGATACAATAAAAATATCTTTTAATATTCAAAAATATGTTTTAATAAAATATATTTTAATATTTTTTGAGATATTATAAAAAATAATTTTATTAAAATAATATTTTTAAAAATTTATATTAAAATTTTATATATTTTAAAATAGAGAATACTAAATTGTCAGTGCTTTGGGAGTTTGGTTCAGTTTCTGCACATATCTTTTTGCAGGACGTGCATGACTGAATTTGGACCGTTCGATCTTGATCGGACAATCGAAAAAAAGTACTGAATAATTATTCATAATTTTAAACAATTATTCAGAATTATTTAAAATTCTAAATAATTATTTAGATAAATTGGCAAAAACAGTCCTATAACTATTTTTTCTTGTCTTATGAAAGTCCTATAACTTTTATTTCAAATAGTTTAGTCCTGAATCTATTTTTTAAAAAAATAATGTTCCTCGCCGCCAGTCTTGCGGTGGAGTCCGGCAAAAACTCACATGTGCACCGCACATGCAATCAATTTTAAGGGCAAATATGTCAATTATTGACAAAACATCAACGCATAAGAGATGTCTCCTGAATCTTTCCCAATTTCTCTCTCTAGCATTTTTCAATTGAATTTTTTTGCCATCCGCAGTGGCTTAGTGTCCAGTGAAGCTCCTGTCAGGATGTTCGCCGGAGCACAAGCGAAGCTCCAGCCAAAATTCCTTTACTTATATTGTATCGTAGCTTCATATTTGAATTTGTATTTTGGAAATTGATTTTTTCGAGTTCTCTCAAAGAACAAACAGAAAGAATTTTCATGCTGATCCAATCAAGGGGCCAACTAAAGATAATTGTAAGGTTTTCTTGGGTTGCCTGCGACTACGAAGAAATCTATTGCTTGAAGTTTCTACTGGGGCATTTAACCTGGAGCTTCACTGGTTAAGGATTCCAACGAAGCTCCAGAAGCTCCTAGCCAGGGTGAAGCTCTAGCCAGGGATGATTTTCTCTTTTTTTTTGGTTTTTAAATTTGTTTGTATTTATTGCATTTTAAGGGCTATTGTATTTTAATTCTTCATGTTCAAAAAGATGCAATTATGGTTAGAGCTTCAGAATCTCTTTTATCTAGTATGGATATGATTTTATGTTGCTTACTTTCAGCTAGAAATGAGCCATCTATGGATGGCTGTTATATGTATATGGAAATTCTGGTTAGTTGAATTAAAGTTGTAGTATGTATTAGATTAAATGTATTATATTATCCAGCCCAAATTTTGTAGAAATTCCGAAGGTAATCGCAGAAATTGAACTTGCAAACTGACAAGGTCCTTTGCAATTTGATGAATATAAAGCAGGTTTACTGGTTCTGGAGAAAGTCGATGTGTATTACTCGACATTATTTTCAAATAATCTGGACAAATCCAAAAGCAATTTGTAAAAAAGAAACCTGGAACTGAAAGTAAAAATGGGCAAATTTATAAATAAATTGCAGGTTAACTCCTGTCAAAATCCTTTGACAAACCTAATATAATGCTGTTAAGAGGAAAAAATGACAAGTTCTTATGCGTTGATGTCTTGTCAATAATTGACATATTTGCCCTTAAAATTGATTGCATGTGCGGTGCACATGTGAGTTTTTGCCGGACTCCACTGCAAGACTGGCGGCGATGATCATTATTTTTTTAAAAAAATAGATTCAGGACTAAAATATTTGAAATAAAAGTTATATGACTTTCATAAGACAAGAAAATAAGTTATATGACTGTTTTTGCCAATTTTTCAATTATTTAAATAATTATTCTGATCGTTCAATTATAATTGGACGATTCAAATTCAGTCATGTACGTGCTGCAAAAAAGTATGTGCAGAACCTGAACCAAATTGGTGTTTTGGTAATTGTTTAAAATTCTAAACAATTATTTAAATAATTATTCTGATCGTTGAATTATAATTGGACGATTCAAATTCGGTCCTGCACATGCTGCAAAAAGATATGTACAGAACCTGAACCAAACTGGTGTTTTGGTCTGGGAGTAAACATGTGATCCGATAGGGAACCAAATATGTGGATGACAGAGGATCCTGGTAGGGGTGTTCACTATATGGGTTGAACCAAAAATCCGAACCGAGCCGATCCGAATTTGAAATTTTGGTTCGGTTTTTTATTATTTCAGTTTGGTTCGATTCGGGTTGGGTACTGTTTGAAGAATTTTGGTTCGGTTTTCGGTTCCAAAAATCGGACCGAAAACTGAACCGAAAAATCGATTTATAAACAAAGAATGCATATTTATAATGCGTTCACTGGTTAACTGATAAAAAAATTGAACGCATTATTAGCATGTGTTTATTCGCGGTAGAAATAGATAGAATTAGGGCTTTTAGTCTTAGCCTCTCAAACCATTCTCGCAGCCTCTATTCTGACATTCTCCACCGACCACCACTTGAATCACTCTCCTCGTTGGCCGTTCTTCTATACCTCTAATGCTTGGAGCGTGTTGGGTGACTTGTTCTTCTATCTCAATTCTCTGTCAGGCTTCTGCAGCTGAAAGCAGTTCTGCTTCTACAGTAGAAAAATGGATTCTTGAGCCAATTGGTTAGTCATCTATGATTTTCTTTACCTTTATTGTTCACCCTATATATGGTTAGTGTCCATTGTTTGCATCTTGCTGATTGTAGAGGTATTTTATTCTTCATATTGTTGTGTTATGAGTGAATGCAGGCCTCAATATATGTGTTGAATGTTGATGAGAAATTTATGGAAAGAGAAATCATCATTAGGCCACTCTTCCTGGGGTTATTCATTTGATACTTTGTTGCTCTTAACCCTTCTGAGTTGTATGACGGTTTCTATAAAATTCTCAGTCCAATTTTTCAAACACAAAGCGGAAGTTCCCTTTTATTATTGCCAGAAAAAGAATGGAGATTTAGGCTTAGTGGATGATGCAGCATTACCATATGGATGCTCTAGGTACTGAATACAGAGTTTCTTAGTCATAATAAAGTAAAATTTTGTCTTGAAGATGGCTTCAGTTTTACCGTCCCCAATTTCTTCTCCGGGTGCAGTCCCACCAATCTCTGAATTTCGATTTTTGTTTAAACCAAACCGAATTGAAATTTATACGGTTCAATACGATTGATACTTATAATTGGATTCAGTTCGATTTCTTTAAAAAAAAATCGAATCGAAAATAAAATTCATACATTGAAATCGAACCGTTTCACTCAATGAATAGCCGTAGATCCTGGCGCGCAAATTATTAATCAAGATCAGACAGGTGGCGTATCAACGAGGAACATTGTAAGGGCTCCTCATCAAATCAGAATCATATCTCTGTTTCAGAATCATATCCTTGTTTGTCTGATTCTATTACATCGTCCTATCTCTAGTCACTTTTTAATTATATTAATATCTTAAAATATTTAATATCATATCTCTGTTTCAGAATCATATCTTTGTTTGTCTGATTCTATTACATCGTCCTATCTTAAAATATTTAATATCATATCTCTGTTTCAGAATCATATCTTTGTTTGTCTGATTCTATTACATCGTCCTATTTCTAGTCACTTTTTAATTATAATAATATTTTAAAATATTTAATATTTTTTTTTAAAATATTTTAATAATATTATATATTAATAAATTAATTTTACTATATATTATTTTATATATTTAAATTTAATACAAAATATTTATTAATTTATATATTTTATTTTTATTATATTATATTAATTTTATAATATAATTTAAAATTTTTATATAAAATATTATGTTTAATCAAATATGGTCAAAATACATTAGTATGCAAGACGTAAGAGTGCAAATCAGTTCAAACGGATATCTTCTCTTTGCCACTCACATTTTCATGTTGCGTAATGCAAACAAACTCTCCTATTGACATTCTCGGTTGAGTCACACCTATCATTAAGGATTAAGCTTCTTTGATTTTGACATTCTTAAAATCTACTAGTCAAAAAAGTCTGTGCGATGCATAATATTAATTTAAAAAAAAATAATAAATCTAATTGAAAGACTACATAATATTAATTTTTAATAAAATTCAAAGAATTTAACTTCAATGCTTTAAAACAATAATATTATTGAAGAAAAAATATGTCTTTAACAAATTGAATGTTCATTGACATAGTGAAATTCTAAATAAATTGAGAACAAAAGGCATACAAAGCTAGTATAATAGACCTAAATAATCCTTGAAGATAATGGTGTCAAGAACTGTAAGTGATAATATTAAGAAATTGAGCAAAGAAAGAAAACTTACTATATAAAATAGTTTATAATTCTTGTTCTTCTTCATTTTCGTCATCAAGTATTTTAGACTCCTCTGAAAAAAAATAAAAAATTATACACAACATGACCAATGACAAACGGAAAAGGAATAGTGCATAAACAAATGAAAAACAATATGCTAATCCAGCAATACCTTTTATAGGGTCTCCATTCTCCTAATGAAACTGTCAAGCAAACCTAGGAGATCTGTAATGATGCTAAGAAAATCTATTAGTCCAAACATTAAAAATATGGAGCATGTAAATTAGTTTGAATATCAAATCAGAACCTACCTTTTTGCTTGATCTACAACCTTCAAGGAAGAAAAAGGAAATATTTATAGATTGTTGCATAAGTGATAAGTTATTGGATAAATTTTAAACTTTAAAAAAGAAAAGATATTAGTAACTAAATAACCTTTTGTGCCTCTGATAAGTATAAGAGAAAGAACCCATAAACTAAAGAACCTTTTGGATCCGCTGATATAATAACGTAAATTAGGGATGGAGTTTCAAGCATTTTGGAGGAGGAGAAAGACTAATATATGTATTTCAATATTACTCACAATCAAAGAAGTAGATGTTAAAGAAATGGATACAAGGTAGTCATATTTTTTTCTCTTTTCAGATGAAGGTTTCTATTTCCTCTTCTTTTTTTTCCTCCCTCAAAAGGAAATAGTAATTCTTAATAGGGCCATGCATTAGGAGAATAGGAAGCAAAGACTCCGTGAATTTTGTATTTTTTCATCTGGAGGGTAATAGTAAGCAATTGTTTCAAGACTGGTTTTTGAATTATCTTAATTTTTTAGATTTTTTATTTTTTGAATTAGTCTTCAATTTTTGATTGGCTGGGATCATTTTTAATATATTAAAATAACTTTAAATTAACTTATACATTAATTATAATTTTGAAGTTTTATATATTAAGTTACTTTACAAAACTTTGAGACTTTAATTATTACTTTAAAAAATTTTCATTGGTTAAAATTATTTTCAACCCATTAAAATAAGTTTATACTTATATATTAAGTTGAATTTTGAATTTCATTTTTAAAAAATAAAATTTATATTTTCAGTTACTTTGTAGAAGTAAAACTTTAATTATTCAATAATTGTCAACAAACATAATTTTTACTTTTATTATTTTTGTTTAACACAATATCTGAATTTAAATTAAATTTATTAAAGTTAATTTTGAATGTCTACCCATTTATTCCACACACAATGCACATCATTATTATTCTCTTCTGAACATTCTTTTTTAAAATGTAATCATATTTTTCACTTTTTTGGGTTTAATTATCGCTCAAATCTCTTCATATCTAGAAGCTACAATCTTTATGCTTTTTCTTTTTATCGTCAATCTTAATGTAATTCTTTCACTTCCTTTTTTCTTTTTCCATTTGATTTATAGTTTTTTTATAAGCATTTGGGTGTTGTATTTTATCAATTCTTTTGGAATCTTTTTATTATTCTCTTAAATGATGCATTTACTTTAATTTGATTGAATTACCTAAAACCTCATTTAAGGTTTTTCTTTCTTTAGATTGAACTCATTCACTTGATATCTAATATGTGTTTTATTTTGTAATATAAAATTTGATGATTTCTTTGACACATTTTATTAGTGCATCCTTAAGCAATGCAAATAAATTTTTTTTATTTATTTGATTACACTAAAATATGTTTAAACTTTGGATTAGAATTGTTGCCTACATGATAGTTTTTCGAACTTCAATTTCGGGCGCTTCATAAGTAGATGTAAGTGCTCTAATTATTTCTTTTTTTCTTTCTCTTTTTAAAATATTAGAGTTGTCTGTTTCATTCATCTTTAATCACAGGTTTCAAGGCTAAAAATTTTACATTATGTTTCCTACTACATTATTTTGCCTATTATGTAAATTTTTACTAATATTCTGCCTTTTTTGGTTTCTTGGTACCACAATGGTATTGTTCATAGCATCTACTTATGCTATTCTTCTAATTTCTTTACTTTTTCTTCTCTTTCATACTTTTTTCTCTCATTTTATGTTATATTTTGTTCTTGCATCTCTCGACATCTTTCTTGCTTATATTTATTAAACTATTATACCAAAATAATTATCCACTTATTAGGAGAAAAAATAGATAAATGTTATATAATTTACAGTGGAATAAATAAATTTTTATTTAAACCTCAATATCAATACTTTGTTTAAATTTTTATTTTCTTTGATTTATCGCCCAAAAAAGCCTCAAAAACAATAAATCATTCGGATATATTAACTTTTAATTCTTTTGTTATGTAATCCATTAGATCATTTTTGAAATTGTTCATTAGCTGACTTAATGAGTTAATTGGAAAATGCTAAAAAACTAATAATTATAATTTCTCTCTATTATTGATAAAGGAAATAGATTTGTCATTAAGGATTTTTTTAAAAAAAAACAGAAAAGAAAACTTGATTAATGAAGCAAATAAGGGAGTTTCTCCAAACTAATAAGAGTTTGAATAAGTTCAACTTTCTTTGATTTAATAAATGGTACATTTTATTTATGTTTTACAAAAAAACATTAACAATATTTGTATGTGAATCAGAAATTTTTAAAATGTTAAAAGTAGATTTAATGTAATCAATATTATTACTCTTGATTTTGTATTGACAAGAATAAAAGAGGTAAAAATCATATGTTAAGAACCTAAGATGGAAAAGAAGGTATTTGATATTTGTGAACAAATAAAATTTTAATGTTCTGTGTTATTTGATATTTTTCCTAAACACATACATTTTGAGAGGTAAAAAATATATTTTTAGATTTTTTAAAAAATCTAATTTTAATATTTTTTATTTTTAAAATATATATAAGCATCACACGGGTTTAGGCTAGTATATATATGTATAGATGTATAGATGTGTGTTTGTAAAAAAAATGAAATTTAATTTTTAACTAATTCTAATAATGGATAAGTGGCAACAGATGTGGAGATGTGATAATAAGTTTAAAAGTTTTAAAATTTAAAAGTTATAATATAAATTTAGATAAATTTAAAAGTCTAAAATCTCTTGGCCAATCAACACATTTCTAAATAATTAAAAATTTTAAAATTTTAGAAAATAAGAATGGAAGCACAAAGCTTTTATAGGAGAAGAGAGAGTAAAAGTGTTTTGAAAATATATAGATGTATAGATGTATAGATGTGTGTTTGGAAAAAATAAATTTAATTTTAACTAATTCTAATAATGGGTAAGTGGCAAGAGATGTGATAAGAAGTTTAAAAGTTTTAAAATTTAAAAAGTTATAATATAAATTTAGATAAATTTAAAAATCTAAAATCTCTTGGCCAATCAAAAGTTTTCTAACTAATTAAAAATTTTAAAATTTTAGAAAATGAGAATGGAAACACAAAGCTTTTATAGGAGGAGAAAGAGTAAAAGTGTTTTGAAATATATATATATATATATATATATATATATAGATTCTTTCTATTTTAAAAATATAAAATATTGTAATTATTTTTATATAAATTAAAAAATAATATAAAATATATTTTTTATTGTATTCTTAACTAATCTAATTAATATTATAAAGAATGTAATAATTATATTTATATGTAAAGTTTGTAAAAAACATTAAATATTTTAAAAGAGAGAAAATGTACAAAAAATTTTATATTTTAAACAAAAGGGTAATAAACAACACTTTCTACGAAAATCAATATGGTGACATTTTGAAACACTTCTTGAATATATTAATATTAATTTGATATATATATATTTCTCTTTTCAAATAAGAATTTTAACATGTACCTGCATAGCACGTGGTCTATATATGCACAGAAAGCACGTGTGTGCGTGTCTGTCTATATATATATATATATATATATATATATATATATATATATATATATATATATATATATATATATATATATATATATATATATATATATATATATAAGAGAAGGAGTAAATTATATTTTTGGTTAATTTTCAAAAACTTTTTCTTTTTTGTGAACTTGGTTTGAAAAGATTATATTCAATTGCTTCACTGAGAATGTAATGAACACAATGACAAAGTAATACACAATGAAGAGCAAAGAGCACAAACAATTTATAGTGGTTCGATATCTTCAAGATCTACATCCACTACCTTGAGTCTACACTCAAGGATTTCAACCAATCCACTATATGCTCAATTTAGGCAATTACACAAGAGGCTCACCATTCAATGGGTTTACCACAACAACCTCTATTCAATCTAATAAACAAGGATCTTCCTTATCATAAAAAGTTTTATGTCACTAGACAGCTTGACCAATCTAATCCAAGGCTCGCCCTCACTAATGGGTTTTACTCAACAATCTTGATTAATCTAGTCAATAGCTTACCCTCCACAAGGGTTTAAAGTCTCTTGACAACCTTGTATCAATCACAACAATAATATAAAGATAGAGTTTGGATGTTACCAACACTTCTTGGTGGATGAATACAATAGCTAGCACCGCTTCACTTCTTGCCCTTTGGAATCTTGAATTTTAACCTTTGAGCACAAGAAAATTTGAGAACTTTTCAAATAATTTTGATGTAAAATAAGTTAGAGCTTGATGGTTTTTTAAAGTTCAAAAGTTCTCTAAATAGGTATATTCTTGTAAACCCTACACTTCTTATTTTTTGGAATCTATTGAATGCATAAGAGAGTACAAAACTTGTTTTTGAATCTTAAATTGCTTTAAGTAAACTTTTAATGATCAAGTACTTTAGTAACGATTTTTGAGTTTAAAAGCCATAAATTTGTTAAGATTTTGAAAATTTGTTATATTTACCAAGAAGGAAATAAGCGCTCACAAATTTTCAAAATCTTAACTTTACATATAGACTCTAATTGTTTCAAAGGGAAATATGCAATTATTCAAGTATTATATTTAGCTTTGGTGATGATATTGCATTTCTAACCAACATACTTCATGTCTGTTTCAGCTGGAGAAAGGCGATCAAGCAGTACTGTTGCTGCTGCAGGGAGAGAGGTACAGAGGTGGCGTTGAAGACTAGGATTGGGAAAGGTGGCAGAAGCATTTTATTCACACTGATTTGCAAAGGAGCATTCTTACCTTAATTAGGTTGCATTTTAAAATATAAGATTTTTTAATTTTTTTATAGATTAATGAAAAATATAAAAAGTATTTTTTATATTTTATTATTAATTAATTTCATTAATATAATATAAAATTAGAGAATGATATTTGTACTACTAAGGTTATTTTAGAAAAATAATATTTAAAATTTGAAAAAAAAGTCAAATATTTTAAGAAGGGAGAAAAAGAATAAAAAACTTTATATTTTGAAGTAATTACTAGTATTGTACAAACTAATATTAAAATGAGATACCTTTTATATCCAAATTGGGAAAGGAGAACTCCTTCCATCTCGAAAGAAAAGGTATTTTTTCCTTTTTCTCTTTTTATAAAATATTTGTTTTTTATAAATTTTAAAAATTATTTTTTAAAAAATTATTCTTTATATAAGTATAATATTCTTATTTTTGTATTATATTAATAAAATTAGTTAAAAATAAAATAAAAATATAACTGATCAAACACACATATAAATTGTAATATCCTACCCTATAGATTGTCTAAGCGTGTTTGTTTTGAAGTGGAGTTTATAATTTTTATATATAATGTATTTGAGAAAATTATTATGAGTTAGATTAATTTATTTTTTAAATTATTTGTGATTATGTTTTGTAAAAAAAAAGAGAAAGGCAGAACTTTCAAGCAAGTGACACGTAAGTCACTTTGCTTTCTTGAATATTCTAGTTCCACCGATTTTGCACCTTGCTATATAATTTGGCTTCTTTTTGTTTTTTCTTCCATTTCCTTTCCTTTCCTTTCTTTCTTTCTCACGGTTTGCTCTCTTTTTCTTTTCTTCTTGGTTTGTTTTCTTTTCTTTTCCTTCTCCGTGGCTTGATTTCTTCCTTGTTAGTTAAGGTAAGTTTTAATGTTATTTTATTTATGATTTCTTTTATTTGTTTTGTAAGTTTTAAAACTTTTGTAGAAATTATTTTGTTTATGTTTGCTATAAAGTTTAGTTTAGTAAAAGTTGTTTATTTGATTTAAAGTTTTGTTTTAGTATAAAAATATATATACATTAGAATTTGAAATATATTTGAAAATGGCTAAATATTGAGATTTTTAGGTTTGAAATTTAAGTTAAAGTGATATTTTCATTATATATTTTCATTCTTTTAAACATTCAATATTTAGTATTTGAGAAATTTTATTCAATATATATATATATATATATATATATATATATGAGAATATAATAATACTATTTTATTATTTTATTATGATATAATGATAATGATATATTTTATAAGAATATATGTTTATAGAATATTTAATAATTGAGTATTTTTATAATTGTAAGTTTAGGCTTTGACTTATGCCTAAAATATCTTGGAGAGAACCGCTCGATAACTTATAATTTATCATCTTCAGAGTTTTCGACTAAGGTTTAGCTATTAGGATTTGCAGAACATTCGCATTTTTTTGTAAGATAGCAAGTAACTCTTAACACTTGCTACCAGGTGAGTTTACAAACTAAGATTCACTATATTTTTAGTGTCATCAATATTTATAAATATAAATATTTTTTATTCACAAGTATAAATATATATTATTTTGAGCATTACTTTAGTTACTTATTTTTAAATTGGAGAGGTTCTCCATGATATACTTTTACTTGTGCACTAGAAATATTTAAGAGCAGTGCTCCAAGTAGGTATTTATTTGATTTGAAACATTATAATATTTGAACATGATTTATAAATGTAAGTAATCTTTGAAAAATATTTTATTGTGTATTTTTGAAAAGTCATGTGCATTTTCATGGTATTTTTGAAAAAACTTACATTTACATGTTTCGACTGGCGGAGGACGGCTGTTATTTTGAAATTATGTTAAAATTTGAATTGGTTATGGATTTGGATCCATTTAGATGCTTACTTGAGTGGCTTTTATATTTGAAAAGTTGCATAAAAACTTCATCCCGACTAGATATGATTTGGAATATGGGTTGAATATGAATATGATATGATTTAGAATATGATTTGAGCCTGAAGCGTCAGTAGATTGCACTGTACATGGTTGGTTCCCCGTAGTAGGCCCTCTTCCGCTAGCGTGGAACGCACAGACTCTGAATTGTGGATTTACTTGAAAGGGGGCGTAGTATGTCAGGGAGGGTGTGTCCCAATTAGTACTATATTTATCTGTCTGTAGTCACCTAACAGCGAGTCATGAGGGGATCAATGTTGAGGTTTATCACCAAGGTTGGACTAGTACGTACCCTAGAATTCTCAGCCTGGTCTCTGTCTGGGGAGACATAAGGTAGTTTGTGAAATTGAATATTCGTCTTGGTGTATGGCTGATATTGATTACAAGATGTTGGGATTTAGTCGTAATAACCCCGTTATTGGCTTTGGTAATTCTACAATTGATCTAGAATCTAAATATTTGTCATGTTTAAAAATTTTAGTTTGAGGAGCTATGCTGATGTGTCTTAATCCATTCAGACTTTCCAGCTAAGCCCAAAACTTGATCATGAGATTTGCGTATTATTTTGGAACAAGAAAACTTATATGAATATAAAACACTTTTAAACTGTTGTGCATGCACATCCACCCTTATATTTTAAAAAGTCTCATATTTTAGAAACACACTAGCACACACGTAAACTCACTGAGTTTTTCAGCTCACACATGTTTTTAATATTTCTTTTCAGATGACTTAAATAACGGATCAAAGCAGTGATCTTTTGATTCGCTTCAGAGTTAGCTCATGGAGGGACGCATATATATGTGTGATCAATTTGTCCCTTTTTGTTACCTCTAGTCAGATAGAGAAGAAGTTTGTTTTTTCAAAGATTGAATTTGTGATAATATAAGATACAAGATCTACTTATATATGTGTATACTTCCGCTGATGTTTTCTATAATTGTAATACATTGTCATATATGTATACTTTTCTCCTCAATTTTTCTCCGAATGTGATTTGTATTAGCATACATCAGTCTCGAGAGGCACGTTGGTGCTTTACTCAGCCACAGTAGAACCTAAAAGAGGGGTTGGGGGTATCACTTACATCCTTCCATGAGCTAACGCTGAAGCAAATCAAAGGATCATTACTCTGATCCATGGTTTGAATTATCTAAAAACAATCATTAAAAACATGTGTGAGTTGAAAAACTCACTGAGTTTACGTGTGTGTCCATGTGTTTCTAAAATATGAGGATAGATGCATATGCACAACAATTTCAAAAGTGTTGTATATTCACATAAGTTTCCTTGTTTAAAAAATCATGTACATATCTTATAATAGTGTTTTAAGCTTAGCTGAAAAGTTTGAGTGAATCAAGACATATCAACGTAGCTCTTCAACCCAAAATTTTTCAAACGTGACAAATATTCAAATACTGGCTCAACGATAGAACTACTGAAACTAATAATGCGGTCATCAAAGTTAAGTCTCAACATCGCGTAGTCAATACTAGTTACACACCAGTATGAACATTCGATTTCACAAACTACTTTATGCCTCCCCAAACAAAAACCAGGCTACGGAGCTCTAAAGCACCTATCAGCTTGCTCTTGGTGATCGTAACACAAACAAATAAACGCAGTACCAGTTGGGTCAAGCCCTCCCTGACTTACTATGCCCCCTTTCAAGTGGATCCACAATATAAAGTCTAGGCGATCCACGTCAATGGAAGAGCCATAATATGGGAGACTAGCCATATATTATACAATTCACTGACGTTTTAGGCAATCAAATCATATTCCAAATCACATCTGGTCAGGATGGAGTTTTTATACAAATTTTTAAATGTAAAGGTCACTCAAGTAGCCGTTTGAATGAATCCAAATCTATAATCAAATTCAATTTCAACATAAGTTCAAAATAAAAAAATGTTCGTCAATCCAAACATGTAAATGCAAATTTTTCAAAGATGCCATGAAAACACACATGATTTTTCAAAATACATAATAAAACCTTTCCCGAAGCTTATTTGCGTTTATAAAATATGTCCAAAAATTACAATATTTTAAACCAAATAAATACCTACTTGGAGCACTACGCCTAGGTATTTTTAGTACACAAGTAAAAATAAATTATAGAGAATCTCTCTAATTTTAAAATAAGTAACTAAAGTAATTTTTAAAATAATATATATTCACACTAGCGAATAACAAATATTCTTATTTATAAATATTTATGGCACTAAAAATATAGTGAATCTCGATTTGTTAACTTATATGGTAGCAAGAGTTAAAGTTACTCACTTTCTTACGAAAAGTGTGAAATTTCCTGCAAATTCAATTGATTAAACTTTAGTTGAAATCTCTAAAGATGATAAATTTTAATTTATTGAGTGAGGTTCCTTAGGAAATTTTAGACATAAGTCGAAACCTAAACGTACAACTAGAAAAATACTCAATTATTGTATATTCTACAAGTATGTACTCTTATAAATAGTCACAAAATTTTTTATTATAATAAAATAGTATTAGTATTATTATTATTTTTTTATCAAACTTTCGAAATACAAAAATTTAATTGAAGGTTTAGAGAATGTAAAAGATCACTTTACTTTAAATCTTAAATCTTCAAAATCTCAACATTTATTTAGCCATTTTCAAATCCTATCTCAAATTCTCAAGAATAAAAATTTGTAGTAAAACAAAACTTTAAATCAAAATAACAATTTCTACCACAAATTTAAAGAAATCATAAAACAAACTAAAGAATTCACAAACAAAAATCATATGAAATCTCACCTTAATCAGGAAGAAGGAAGAAATTAGTGGAATTGGAAAAGGAAGCAAACTGAGAAGAAAGAAAGAAATGAAAGAAAATGAAAGAAAGAGAACGAGCAAAAGATTATATAGCAAAGGAGAAAGTCGGTTTTACTCCACCGACTTAGGTGAAAAAAGTCAAGTGACCTGCGTATCATTTAGCTGTAAGGTAGTTTTTTTTTTTTTTTTTTGCACACATGATCACAAATGATTTTAAAATTAAATTAATTTAACTTATAATAATTTCTTAGATTCTAACATCTTAATTTAACTTTACTAAAATTACGTACTCTTTTTTAAATGAACATGCATAAAATATTTATAAAGTAGGATATTATAGACATCTATCTAGTAAAGTAGGGGCTGACCTTGCCTCATTTCCAATCTCACTAGCAGAGCATTGAATGAACATATAACTCCAACCGTTTTAAAATAATTTTTTGAATTTTTATTTTTATACAGGAATTAATAATTTAATAAATTTTATTAAAAATTTAGTAAATATTTAAAATACAGTTATTTAAAATTCTCACTCTTGATGAGATTTTCAAATTTAAAATTTGGGACTAACATTTTAGAAATAAAATTTGAGCATCATATTGGAAAACTAATATAATTTTTGAAAAATTAAAGTATTTAAATGGTTGGTTAGAAGCAAAAGTAAAATTGGAAAAAAATAAACAAATCTTGCATATAGAAATAAGATAAATATTTTAAAATAAATTTAAAAAGAAATTAAGGCAATTATTGTAAAACTTAGGGAATAAAAGACAGAAAAATATGCTCCATTATAGAGGGGTCCCCAATACTAACCTCCTTTTGGATTGAGAGAAACAGAAGGAAAGAAAAGCAGGAGAGGGAAGGAATGAAAAGGAATAGGAGAAGGATCCAGTGATTAATTTGAGAATGCCAAACTCCGTTTTGCCCAAAAGTTGAAACGGAGCAAAAAAAAAAAAAAACTATTTTTAATAAATCATTTTGCATAGATTAAGTTATTATTGGTTTAATATATGTATATTAGCCTAAAACATACATAAAGATATAAATTAGTAGTTTCTCTTTTCTTTCCTTTCTATCAATTGTCCAAACATAAATAGTCCTTATTCCTTTCCTTTCTCTTTTGCATCACGAGTATTGTTATATACAGTTTTAAATTTAACTTATAAAATAAAAAAATTAATAAATAGTAAAAAACTAATCATAACTTGAGTTTGTTTCTTCGATGAGTTATGCCATCAATGGTGAAAATCATGAATTCCATGATTTCGGCCATTGATAGCATAACTCATTGATGAATTCTGCCTTTGATGGCAGAGTAGTAAAGAGAGAATGAAAATAAAGATTTGCTATAAAAAAAAGAAAAAGTCCAAAAAAATTTAATTTAAAATTGTATACTATTAAAAATTTAAGATTTGCTCCTTTCCTTTTTCCTGTTCTTTTGTTCCCCTCCATACAAAAAGAGGGTCAAACTTTCAAGTCATCGTAGGGCTATGCTCATGCGTGAGAACTTGCGTGCGATTGAAAATATTGCCTTTGCAGACAGCAACTGATATTATCTGCGAGAAATGCAACGTTTTAGTGTCGTTGATTCTTGCCCTAAAGCACTTCCTTCTTGCGCTACAGTGCCTTGGCAGTGCTTTCCTTCTTGTACATTCGTCATTATGTGGCCGAGTTTGCTACTTTTTTGGAACACGTGCTTCATATTCTTCGTGTTCAAATCATCGCTGAGGATCAAGCCTTAAAGACCATCTTGTATACATCATTAGTCAGTTGCAGGAGGTCCGAATGTACTATTGTTTCCATGCTCACGTATAGCCAGTTTTAATTGAAGGGTTAATAGATATGAATTCCTGGGAAATACATGAATTTTTTTTCCTGGGTGGGAAATACTTGAAATTGTAATCATAGATTGGGGAATGAAAATGGATTTACGCAGTTTTTTTTATGTATAAAGTTTCTGCACTGGAAAAATGATGAATAGCTTTATAGTTATAAGAGCTGGTTATGATCTGGAACAAGATTCAACATTTGCAGCCATAGACTGGAGGCTTCAGTTTAATTGAAGATGGTCAAAACAAACAATCTTCAATTTCAAGTTTTTATTGGGCTCAAATTTCATAAAGACACAATCAATACGACCAAAATATGAAAAAAAATCATTTAATTAGATGATCAACATGTGCTTCGATGACGGCTTGCCTGATCTTGATGAAAGACAGTTTAAACAGTCAAAAGAACAAGGCTGCATTGAAGGACTTGAAGAAACAAGGGTGATGAAGATAGTCTTAGTCAGATGTAGCCTTCTCTTCCTTCTGCTTCAAGTACCTACAAATAGAACAAGTTAATGAAGAACGAACATCTGGGGCTACTAGGTCTCAAATTCCAAGGACTAACATAAGTATCAAGGTGATAAGAACAGCATGTGCATTGACTACACTAGGAATAAAGTATAGATTGTCAAGGTGGTCTTAAGAATTCAGAAAAATTTTAAAACATCTGCATCATCATTCCAGTTCTAAGTTTCACACTTGCGTATTATACGTGCTGCACTAGCTTTTATTCGCTGAAATAGGAGAAAGGAGATTTGGAGAGCAGGGTAAAGAAACACTACTTCAAATTATCCAATCCCGATCATATCAATGTTCATTTAGTAGGTGACTAGTACAATTGCAGATACAAATAGTATTTAGGTTCAAAATATAGATTGGAAATACTAGGTATTGAGAGAAAACTATGTACGTACATCCTTTTATCCAATGTGATTCCCCCCGGAATGTCTTTACCTTTGCTCGCTTTGCTGAAGTAGAGCATAAATACCCAGTTTGAAAGTGGTCCACTTTCTTCCGTTCACATGCCAACTGAACCATATTGTCTAATTTACCAGTTATCAGGAACATGTTTCTCTTTCGTTAATACATCTCATATTCTGATCTTTGACATTTTGCTAGACAGTACAAGAACATGTTCTGAAGTAGGATTAAAGTACTCAAAAGGTACTACATCAATAGTTCCATAGTTTACAGAACTGAAGTTCCAGGAAATGGGCCTGGGGAAAACGGACTCGATTATGCAGAAAGAGAAGCCAAATGGATTTGGTGAAGAAAACATAATAAACTGCTTTAAACTGAACACATACCCCTGACCCTTTGCCCAACGGGATAGCTGATATAGCTGCACTGCTTCATTCGAGGCGTGGGTTGCCAACAGAAAATAATTGCGAGGCTGTACCATCCAGGCAAACCTCATAAACAATCCTGAGTATACACACAGTACTGTAAAGCAAAACAAACAAAATCCATATTAGAACTCCGATAAATGAATTTCCAGTTCAAAAATGATTAAGACATATCTGAAACCTGCAGTCATATTGCCAGATATCATATCTGGGGGTTTTTGTGTATCCACAATGCCCTGTCCAAATATAACGACAAATTAAGCTCAAATGTAAAAACATAAAATAGATTCTCAGATCTATATTTTCGGAATTGAGAATCATACTGCCACAACAAGTCCCCAGTTGGCAACAGGACCCCAGAAGTGAGTTGTTTTAGGGCCAACAGGACTATTCAAGAATGCTCGGAAGGAAAACATATTGAGTTTCTAGTGAAAAGTTCTGCAATCATTGTAAATACTCAAAGTCAGACAATCAGATTTAGCATTTAAAACAAATAAAAGGAAACAAAGAAATGGAGTGAATACTCTAGAACCACATAAACTGCAGAAAAGATGCACATAAAGCACACAGGATGAATTCAAAAGAAGAGGGGACTTCTGGTTACTGGTTATAGAATGTCTCTGAAAAACTTACTTACCTTAAGGTGTTAACTTAATGCTTGAGATGCAAACATGCTAAAAGCAGTTACCGCAGAGGCTTTTCTTACCGTGAATCAAATAGCTTAAATATGTACTCTGCTGTTTGCAGAGTGCTCATTGTTTCTTCAAAATGAATTAAAAGCAGGACCCAGGACGGGTTTTAATTTATTTTCTATTTTCATTATATGTTCAAAAATGCATGTTCTAACTCTTACCGAGCATTATTTGTTGAGAAGAAAAATATTTTGAAATAGCTATATTATTAATGAATAAAATATCAGATTGAACATCTTCCTAAGAGATAACTCTTCCCCTCTCCAAAATCAAAATCCTTAGACAAATTACAAAAATAACTTCTCAGATTATTCAACAAAACTAACCAATCAAAGTAAGCATCTCTTGAGCCAAAGTTTCAAATTCCTCGTGGAGAAGCAATTTACATGATTTGACCAAACCATAACCCTACCTATTTGAGGAAGCCTGCCAAAGAACTTGAGCATTAGACCACAATTTAAGTATTGACAGAGTTGTATATAGGCAGAGTTTAACTAATTTATTAGGTTCACAATACCTAGTTCCTCCACAAATATTCTAACCCCGCTCTTTATTCTATATTCTTCAATAAGACCTATGTATAAAACTTTGTCTAATCTGCAGAGTAATAAAATGGTTTAATGACATGAAAATTAAGAGGCTCACAGGTTTCCGCCCCCGCCCCCCAAAAGAGAAAAAAAAAAAAAAAACCCAAAACTACCAAGTCAATAGAATTTGATGTATACCTAACTATAAATTGATTTTCAGTTTTACTCCACAAACTTATTTTGCACTTGACTGTTAGCAGACCATGCATTCAAGCATAGGTTGGCATGAAATATAGACACTAAGAAAGAAAATGGGGAAAAAGCTATCCTTCAGAAGAATAGCGAAGTTCAAATATCAAGCATACTTGGTAATTGAAAACAAAGAGAAAATTTGCAATAGATAGTGGCTGCCCTTCATGTGTGCTCACGGCTGAAGAGTCACCAAGGTTTGACATTTCTAGCTTGCTACAAATTGATTTTTTAGAATGAAGCATTAAATTAAAGGACGAATAGAGGAGAATATCTGAAATTTCAACAATAAAATAACCCAGTCTTTTAAGCAGAGCACGGGCACAAAGAGATACAAATTAAGTACGGCTGCTCAAGAGAATTAAAATATGATAAGAAGAAATATAAATCCTTCTTCTGAAACAGATTTAATATTTAAAGAAAAGCAAAGATTCAGAGCTAAGAGTAAGAAGGCTGCAGGAGCCGATAGCAACTGTTCGAAGGAGGACAAGGAAGAAGAAGGGCAAGGGAAATAAAAGGGGAATTGTGGAAAATATTTGCCTTTATACAATCCAGGTCAATCCAAATCGTATCCGACCACTACAAGTTAGATAGTTCAAGCGGTTATTGAAGCAATTGAAAGATTGAGGAGGTCATATGCTTATCAGGAGAAATTTAAGAGGGTAAAATGCATGTAACCCTTTACAAAATTGTATGTCCATTGTTTTCCAAACTTCAGCACACATGCAAGTTATCAAAAGTGTATTTTATCACACGATCAACATTCTATTCCATGATTGAAAAATGAAAACACTAAGCAAACCCTGAAATTGTAAACAAAACATAGTTATAATTACTATTACCAAAAAGATACATCAGCTGTGGTTTTTCTCCCTTCCAAATTGTGGATTGCTAGAAAAGCAGAACAGAGAAAGAAAGTCTGCTAACAGATTGTCAAACTTCCAACTAGGCATTGCACGTCTACGGTAAATGGCTAAGACCCTATACTCGAATCCGCAAACTTTCACCGATCCCAATACTGAGATCAAAACCAAAACTGAAATGAAACCAAATTTGCTAACATCCGACAAAATTGAATGCAAAACCTATTAAGCATTAAAATACCATTTTTCACAGATTAATCCCCCCCCCCCCCCCCCCCAAAAAAAAAATGATATGAGCAACTATCAAATTACAAGAATATTTTCCCTCAATTTGAACAATACATACCCAAACCTAAAACTCACTAAAAAAATATTAGTCTCGAACTCCAACAAATAAAATACACCAAAACTAGTACACGTATCCAGACCTTAAACATTCCATAAATTTAGTCATCAAACTTCAAAATACACAACCAAACATTAAAATGACCTTCAAAAAGCACATTGTGGAGCTAGTGGTTTTGTATTTAGAATAGAAGTAGAACTTGAGAATGGTGGGCATTTGGGTAAGTCAGGCCAATCGGGTGTCTTCATTCAAATGAAGGTAAAGAAGAAGAAAGAAAGGGAGTGAGACTGTGAGAGGCGGGGTATTAGATTCAGCAGTTAGTGTCCCAGGTTCATGATGATTCTTAATTCCTTATCTTGAAAAGACACTTCTGTCAACAACTCAATCAGAAATCAGATTGACTTAAAAATCTAAAAAGTAGACACAAAATTAACTCATGACCAAGAATAACGCGCCATACTTAAAACAATTATGACATGAACTTAAAGACAACATAACCAGAAATAATCCACCGGAAGTATTAATTAACCATGAGTAATCAACCGGTTATCTTAAACAAGCTTGAATTCCCTATTGCTCTAATTCAAACTCATTCATACCTAGCTCAAAAATTAAAGAAATTGAATACTCAGTCATACGCCGGGACTGTACCATGCTTGGTATCAAAACAAGCAAAATTATAAACTTATTCACAAGATATCTGCTTTCCCCTTACTTCCAATCCAAAACGAATGGTCTCTCACTCAAATCATTTATATCTAGTTCCTGCCCACTAGCACGACTACCAACAAACAACTAGGTACTGTTAGTAAATCAGAGGAAGTATTAAACCAAGATCTGATTTTCTTCAGATTCTATATATTCTCATACCTATAGTGATGTTTGAAACTAATTAGTGAGATCTGTGCATCTTTTCTATCTTCATCGAGCAGATGGCAATTGTAAACATAATATAGAAATATTAGAATGCAAAACCAACGCATAAAATTTAACGAATTCACAAATTAATTAGATGCAGTAGACGAAGGATTAAGAAAAATGCAAGGATAAAAAATAAAAAACCTGTTGCAGCCGTTGACCACGGTGAATAAAAGTCCTCCCCTTTCGGCCTCGTAGCTGCAACTTCCGGCAGCCGGTGATTCCGGGTTAGATAGGTTTTCTTTTGAGTAGAAGGAGAAAGAGGAGAGTCAGAGCCCTGAAGCGAAGCAAGATTCCATTCAACCCCTGAACTTCATTGCCTCAAATACACATTTGCCAATCACCCTATATAATCCGGGTCAAACAATGTTCTTTAAAAAAAAAAAAGTATAAAATAACAAAGAGACGCTTCGGTCCTTGACAGCAGGACGCTGGACCAAACAATATATTACTGTAAAATTTATATCCTGCTCCATTTATATATAATACTGTCAAATAGGCCCGTCCACTCCCTTAGCACCGTCAAATCACTGGTTACCCCATAAATGGAATGGAGTGATTGACCAATTTTTTTACGGATTGAAAAACTATAAATCTATATTTATCAGTACTAGGCCCCGTGGGCTAAATGGACAAGCTTGTGGGCTTAGTCTATTCTTTATTTTTTATAAATTAAAATTTATTCTATTTTTTCTTTCAATTATATATAAAAATATAAATTTATAATTAAAATAAAAATAATATTTAGTCAATTACAAAAGTTTTTAAAATAAAAAATAATCATTAATTATATATCATTCATAATATTAATAAATTTATATAAAAAATATTTAAAATTAATTTAAATTAATTAACTTAAATTATAGGCAAATTTAGTATCAAGATTATTATACATTCTTTTTTATTATATTTCTAATACAAATGTTCTAGAAGAAAAAATTTAGCTTGCTCCAATCGCAAAAATGAGTAGGGCAATTTGGCCTGTATTAAATGGGCTTGGAAAACTAAATCCAAGCCCGTTCAAAGTAAGGGTCAAAATGGTCAGCCCACAGGCTGAAGCCTGCTTTAACACCACTATGACTCCATATGTGATTTTCATATGAAATTTTAAAATATATTTATATATGTCTGAAAATTAAATATCATATTTTGATTTGGTATAAAAATTAATTAGAGTAGTTTGATAATAAATATTTATATTTTCTTTTTATAATTTCCACAATTGAATATTATTTTGCTAATATATATATATATATATATATATATATATATATATATATATATATATATATATATATATATATATATATATATATATATATATATATATTATTTAAGCTTTCACTATTAACCACCTTAATTTGATGAATGTAAGCTTCATTAATACATGAGCCTACCACTAATCTCTTATAACTTTCTTGATTTAAAGGATTTAACATCTACTAACATATGAGTTCTATCACTAATCTCTTTTATTAATAAGAATGTCATGAGATTAATGAATAAGTTGGTAAATTGAATAAGTTAAAGATCCTCTTTAAATTTTATACCAAGTAAAACTAAGATATTCAATTATAGATGGATAAAATAAATTATTACAGTGTCTTTATTAATTAAAGTAAGTGGTGAGACCTGTATGTTAGTAAATGTTGAATCCCTTAAATCAAGTAAAACAAAAGGACTAGTGGTATATGGGCCCAGTGTGAATAAGTTAAAGTTTAAATAAAATAGTTAATTATTTTTTTAAAAAATAAATATTTAATTTTGAGTACTTTTTTTAAAAATATAAATATTTAATTTTAAATGAAGGGAATAATTCACAATCCTGACAATTATAGTTTATCATTAGATGAAGTTATCCATTTTTCTTCCTTCCAAATCTCTTGTTCTTCTTTACAACATCTCCTTTTTTCGTATCCAACTTATAAGGTTGTAAAGATTACACAAAGATTTAGAGTAGTGTTCTCTATTTATTTTGTTTCTCAGTGAATGTTCTTTTACTACGTTTATATATTTATATTCTTTTTTTCAAAATAGGTTGTCTATTTTTTCTATTTTTTAAATAGAGAAATGGATATTTAAATTTAAATAGAGGGGTATATATTTTTTCCCCTTTTCTTGAAATGAGATATGTATTGTTTCCATCCAAGGATCAAGAGAGTACAAAAATTTGAAGTTTGGGCCTTTCCCAGATGTCCACATACTCTCTTAATATTTCTATTGGGTTTAATAGTCACTCCTATGTTAATATCCTCCATCACTAGTCTTGAATTTTGGTATCTTAGCTCCGAATGACAGCGTCGATCCCACGAAATCCCGCCGATTTTGACTCAATTTTCTAGGCCTGAATCCTCTTGCTGTTAGATATTTTGTTTTAAACGTTTGTGCGAGTCTTTCTATAGAAATATATCTTAATGTGCAGAACAGGGGTCTGGGAGTGAAGAAAATGAGACTTTAGTCGGCAGAGATGTGGATCTAGTCCCTCTAGACACACGCACGTATTACAAATTTATTGTGCATAACTAAAGCATTCATCAAAAGTTGCTTTGCCATGAGTTGTATTTTTTGGAGAGAGAGAGAGAGAGAGAGAGAGAGAGAGAGAGGAACGTGATGATGGGAAGAAAACAAAATGGAAGAAAGGAAGAAGAAAGAATCGAAATGGGAAGAAGAGAACGATGTTTACAATATGCTAAACCGATCAAATTTTCTAAATGTGCTGCAGATCTCTCAACCACCATTTCAATTTGGAGATACCTTCACAACGATTTACTATATATATGATATTCATTATTTTTATGAGATATAAGTTACCAATATATATGAGATAGTGGCCAGTAATATACAAAATAAGAGTAACACATTACCGATATATCATACATATATATTCTAAGTGAATAATGTTGATTTGGAAAAAAAGTGAATAATGTCAATTATTGACTGCAGAATGTAAAATATTTGTTATAAGCAGTAATACTGCTGAAAAATAAATTGTGGACAATATGCATCCTCTTTGAAATGCCATTGTGGACCAAATTTGAAATGGCATAGAAAAAAGCTATCAGTATATGTATGCCTTGTACAATCAAATTTATGAACTCCAACCGTGTATGTGGATAATGGGGTATTTAGTTCATTACCAACCACTTGATTCTTAAAAAGCGTATATCATTTCAATTTGTAAATCAAATGCACAAGTTTCACACATATTTTCATTCTCATCGTGCATAATTTCATCTTTAAGAAAGAATCAACGTCTTTTCTTTGGGTATTGTTCTATGCAATAACATGATCTTTCTTCCATAATTAGTGAATGTCCCGAATTGTCGAAATGATACTCTTCTAACGTTTATGATAATCTTTTACTTTTTCCTCCCTTAGGATTAATATAACTAAACTACGGTAACATTTGGGACATATTTCACTTCGCCTCATAACGTTATTTTTATATCACTTTACCTCTTTCGTTAAAGTCACATCAACAATTTCATTTAAAATAATTAAATATTGTGTAATTTCTATTTTTGCTATTAAATTTGGCTAATTTAGAAAAAAGAATAGTATCACTAAATTTCCTTAATGTTTGGAGTCATTTTGTATCAATAAATCACATTAATTAAATTCAACTCAGCTATTTTATTTATAAAAAATTCAACAAGATAATTTTTCAATGCCTAAAAAAATTCAAAATTAATCCAAGATGGGATTGAGAGTATAAGGTTAGACTGAGTGGAGATTATAAGTATTCCTTATTTGGTTAATTGAAAATGAAACTAAACTAGATTATATTTTTATTCTTTTTATAAAAATTCGATTCGATTTGATTTGATTGGGTTTTACAAATATAATATAATCTCAAAATCTAGTTTTTTTGTTTTGATTTATCAAAATTGAAGCGAATCTAAAATATCTTTGAAATTTTTGAAAGTTTGATTTGGTCCAAAACTGAACCGAAATAAATAATTTTATTAAATAATTCATAAAATGATTTTTAAAAAATTAAAATGAAATTTTTTTTGATTTAAAATCCAACCAAATTAATTTATTTTTTAGTTTGATTTCAATGAAAATTTGGTTTTGTTCAATTTTCATGCAAAGCTCACAAAATCGAATTAAAACTAAATTTTCAAACTGAAAAATCAATAAACAGACCTAATAGCAATGGAGTCAAGATAGAAGTAAGGTTTTGCTCTGAGAATGGACATTGATTGGAGTTGATCATGTGAAGAAGATATGTCAGACTTTTTTTCATAAAAAATAAAGGATGATTATTTTATTTTATATCTTTGTTAAGATTGATCATCAAAATTAATGATTTATGAGCTAAATAGATACAAAAATAATGTTATTAAAAAAATTAAAAAATTTTCAAACTTTAAGGTTGCTAAGTGATATTTTCTTTAAGGGTAATAATAACATTTTAAATGTCCGTTAATGAAAATTATATTTAACTAACGGTTCATGGGGGTAAAATGATACAAAATAACTTTATGAAGTAAAGTGAAAATGATCCTAAATGTTAAGGTGATTTTGTAATATTAACCATTTTTTAAAGGTGCTTGATTTTTTCATCCTCGCCAATATCTCTATACCCTTTTTCTTTAATTCATCACCGCAATAGATAAAAATAATTCCCATGGCATAACGAGCTTCGAAATACCCTGAATTTGCGGCTTCCTAGAGGCAGTTGATTGCAGAGTTCAATCTTGCACCACCAAAGTAGTGTCTCTGATCATGCAAAATTTGATTTAATCACAACTGCATGAAAGAACTCTTGGAATTAATCCCACCAAACGTAAAACTATCGCTAACTAATTATAGCATCGGGTTGCACAACCTTACACGAAATTTTGATACATATAATAGGTTGGCTGTATTTGGATTGAGAAAGTTTTTATTTTAGATATTATTTACTTTTTTCACAAATAATTTATTTTTATAAAATTTAAAAAAATTAAAATAAAAAAGTTCAAATCTAAACTCTATTCAATTCTGTCCTTAATGCTCTGATTTGTATTCATATGATCGGGATGAATAAAAGAACTTAAAATCCCAGCCAGAAAGGATAAAGAGGAAAAAGGTGGAAGAAATCAAGAATGAGGTAAAAGTTTACGTAACACTGCCCTTTAAATTTTGTTTTCCAGGCCCTTTTTGAAGAGTTGAGAATGTTTCTCTATACTATGCCATAAAGAAATCAAAAATTTTTCTAGAGAGACTTGTCGGTATATGTAGCCTTCCTCATTAAATCAGTAAAAGTCCTTCCAACTATATAGTAATAAAAGAGATGTGTATCACAAATCAAAGTAGAATAAAAGAAGATAAAGAAAGAGATTTCTAAATGTAAAAGGCAGATGTGGTTAAAAAAAAAAAAGCAGAATGTTCATTATTTTGGTGGCAATAAAATAAGTAAAAGAGGAGTCAGAAACATGCACAATGATTTTTATAATTATTGCTTGCGAAAGGCTGAAGAGAGAATGAACGAACATCTAACAATTCCATTTTGCTTTCGTTTGATCTTTTCTTGTAACTTCATAGAGGAAAATAAAAAAGGAACGCTGGTGAGAGTTCTTTACATGGTAAAACTACTTTGCTTTATTTAGTTTACATTATTATTCTCTTCAAGACAGAATGATTGGTGTGAAATTTATAAGTGCACAAATATCAAATAAATAATAGAATAGTAAGTACAAGTCATCATAATGAGAATTCCCTATCTTTTGTTTCTCACTTATCAGAGAATGAACGAACATCTAAAAATTCCACTTTGCTTTAGTTTGATCTTTTCTCGTAACTTCACAGAGGAAAATAATAAAACGACGCTGGTGAGAGTTCTTTACATGGTAAAACTACTTTGCTTTATTTAGTTTACATTATTATTCTCTTCAAGACAGAATGATTGGTGTGAAATTTATAAGTGCACAAATATCAAATAAATAATAGAATAGTAAGTACAAGTCATCATAATGAGAATTCCCTATCTTTTTGTTTCTCACTTATCGAGAGAATGAACGAACATCTAAAAAATTCCACTTTGCTTTAGTTTGATCTTTTTCTCGTAACTTCACAGAGGAAAATAATAAAACGACGCTGGTGAGAGTTCTTTACATGGTAAAACTACTTTGCTTTATTTAGTTTACATTATTATTCTCTTCAAGACAGAATGATTGGTGTGAAATTTATAAGTGCACAAATATCAAATAAATAATAGAATAGTAAGTACAAGTCATCATAATGAGAATTCCCTATCTTTTGTTTCTCACTTATCAGAGAATGAACGAACATCTAAAAATTCCACTTTGCTTTAGTTTGATCTTTTCTCGTAACTTCACAGAGGAAAATAATAAAGCGACGCTGGTGAGAGTTCTTTACATGGTAAAACTACTTTGCTTTATTTAGTTTACATTATTATTCTCTTCAAGACAGAATGATTGGTGTGAAATTTATAAGTGCACAAATATCAAATAAATAATAGAATAATAATTACAAGTCATCATAATGAAAATTCCCTATCTTTTGTTTCTCACTTATCAGAGATCACACAAAAAACTAAATCTATCTCAAATTAATTTTATAATTATTACGATCCAATTAATAGTGTATTAAAAAATCTATTAGAGGATGTATTGGATGATTTGGAGCCCTCAACTACTCACATACTTACAAGGCCCTTTCTTTCTTTCGTTTTCTTCCAAAGTTTTTCCTTATTTGTCTCTTCTCGTCTTCTCACACCATGAAGGCGAGGGAGGTAGAAGCCTTTCATGTCTTGCCCCTACGTGTACTAATCAATGATTCCCATGTTCTGTTGTCCTAATATGGAGCCTATTCATTAATTCAAGAGAATGGACAGTGTGGCAAAAACTACACTATTCACCTGTTTAAGAAAGTGTAAAATATTTGACTGAGATTTAACATATCATTGTTTTTAATCATATTGTTAATAATTATCAAAGCAACCATCGCTTATCAGTGCTTAACTAGGCAAGAATATGATCTGTGTTTTATCTAATTCTTAAATGTGATAAAGGACTCACCCCAGAATAAATCAGAAAAGAAAACCTAGAATAAACCAAAAAAAAACTTAAAAAAGAAAAAATAAAAAGAAGAAGAACAACATCTTGAAAAAATGCTAAACAGTCAATCTTATTTCTGAGTGAACTTTATTTTAATTCAACAAT
Source organism: Rauvolfia tetraphylla (assembly GCA_030512225.1). Classification (NCBI taxonomy): domain Eukaryota; kingdom Viridiplantae; phylum Streptophyta; class Magnoliopsida; order Gentianales; family Apocynaceae; genus Rauvolfia; species Rauvolfia tetraphylla. The sequence goes on from JAJQKT010000053.1 coordinate 5,074,899, forward strand.
ACACATTCTGGAATATAAAGATTCCTAATACATTACAGCAGGCAGGACATATAAGAGTTTAAGAAGCTAAAGAAGAAAGTTCATGCTGTAGTTCTGTGATCTCTGCTATTTAATTTTCCTGTCTATGGAACCTTTCCAGTAATATTAGCTGGTCTAACTGGAGGCTTACAGCTTCTGCATCCGGAGCCCATTCGTGATGGATCTCCATGAATTCCATCAGCTGAAATAGGCACAAAATCAGAAAAATAAACCAACAATGACCAATTAATAATCATGTAAGATAAAAAATTGATGTAAGCAAAGTTGGGATGGAACTTACTGGCTTCTAACAGTACCCTTGCTGCTTGCGTGGCTGGTGGGATGTGCTGAGCTGAGAGTAGGAAGATTAAAAACAGAAGTACGATTCCATTGTTGCTCATCTTCTACTCAAAGATGGGGAAAAAGCTCTTGTGGTACCATCTCTCTGGTATATCCTAATTAATATGGCTTTTTTTAGTTGCAAACAAGAAATTTCAAACCATTATTGTAAAGGAAGGAGTAGGCTATGAAAATCTTGAAGGAAATTTTGCGAAATATCAATCTTCTGTCCACATGGAAAGCGATTTTAAGTGGTAGGAAACTTCACCTTACTGAGGGCGTTGACCATTCGATCTAACTAATTAAAAGAGATTGAAGCAACTTTGGACAAGTAAGCTTTTGGGGTTAGGAATGGATTTGAGTTCGCATTGTAGGCTCCACTGAGAAAATCTTGGTTAAATTTGGGTTTTATTAAATTAGTCCAGTGGAGAGAATTGAAAGGAGAAGCGATGAGAACACATGGCAGGATTAAATTTGTAGTGCTTGAAATGTGTACTTTTTTTTAAATAAAGGAAAGATTAGTTAGTAAATTGCTAATGTTACTAAAAAGTTACTGAGTTTCACATTTTTTGTGCGTCATATGAAAGAGTTTTGTTCTAGATATTCACCCGAGTAAGAATTAGACTCTACAGGTGCAACTTGCCAAATCTGAATTGATCTCATTCATTAATGAGAATATCTGGTGCTCTTACTAAAAAATAAAAAGGAAAGAAAAGAAATTGGAATGAATGGGGCATATAGCTTTATAATTTCAATTAAAGAGTGGATGAGAACAGAGGGAAAGGGAACCCTTTTTGATTATTTTTTTTTTGAACAGACTAAACTACCTCATCCTATGATGTTTATACATACAAAAAAAAAAAAAAAAAACGAGATTGTACTATTAATCCTTTCACGTTTACGATTTGGTTGGTCTTTCAATTTTGAGATTAATACTTCATTTAAATGAATTATCTCAAAAGTAAATGATACAATAATTCCCACATTAGGAAGTTCAGTTTTGATATATCAATCCTTTGGATTCAAGATACCTCCTCATTCAATTTTAAAAATTATGATCATTGTTAACTTTTGGTTTAGATTATTACACTTACTGAACTCTAATAGGAACTTACTCAACCGGGGAAAAAAAGAAAAAAAGAACTCTAAATTTGATGAACGGAAGGCTACTTGGGATTTTTATGGCACTTTTGAACGAAAAAATCAGAAGGACAAGAAACAAGCTGTACATGTTTCTAGAAGCTTTCTTCTGGGCTTTATGGGTAGTTGTTATGTCCAGAGCAACAGTAAACCAAATAGGGAGGGAAGGAGGTAGTTAAGTTAGTTTGGATTCAGCATAAGTGGGATGACGTCGTTTGGGAGAAAGGAAATTAATTTAGCAGATGTGTTCATTTGAAACATGCGTTCTTGTGCGTAAAGAAGCAGTGGAATTAAGGGACACGTGTACAATAGAGATTTGAAGTTGAAAAGGGACCGTTGTACATTTTTCTTCTTCCATTTCATCACCTGAACTGAAGGGTAAGCGTAGATATGGAATGAGGTCATCACTGTAATGCGTGGAAGGAGGAGATTTACTCAATACAGTAATCACATTAGTATTTAAGTTATTTTTCATATTGTAGAGGCTGTCTTTTTCTCAAGAAATTGTATCAAAAGCTGTTTCAAGCTTTGAAACTCCTTTCCTCATTTTCCCTGTAATCTTATCACATTCATCTCTACAGTCCATTTTCTCTCTTAATTCTGTTTTGTTTTAGCTCCCAAATTACATTGAGGTATAGTCTTAACTGAATATTGGAAATTGGATAGTTGGGATTTGTCATTTAGTATTAGAGCAATTGAGATATGAGGGAGTATGCTTGCTACCAGAAATCAAGAGAAGGAGGAGGCCATGCAGAGGGTGGAAGGAGATATTGAAGAGTTGCATGGACACTTGGAATCACATATGAAAAAATTTGGAACATTGGAGTTTGCTATGAAGGAACAAGGGCATCGGGTGGACAACATAGAAAGAAAAATGGAGATGATGAATGAAAGGATTGAAGGTAACACTAAGTACCTAGCTACTGTTATGATGAATATGCAATCTATGATGGCTTCATTAGATGATATTAATAAGAAACTGGAAATTAGAGGGGAAAAACATGTGGAAGGGGATTCTGGAAGTCAACAGAGAACAAATTTTACTTCCTAAACTCCTGTGGTTACTGGATCTAATTTTAGGGGAAAGGGTTTGGTCATAGAAGGGAGCAAAGAATAGAGTATAAAATGCCTAAGTTTGATTTTTTCAGTTTTGATGGGAATGGATCGAGAGAGTGGACGGGTAAGTGCAGAAGATTTTTTGAATTTCATGCAATAGCTAAGGATAGAAAGATGGGAATAACAGAAATGCATATGAAAGGGAATGCTTAAACTTGGTTACAAGGGTTCTTAAGAACTAATCCTCAGGGGACATAGGAACAAATGGCCTGGGAGGCTTGCAGGAGGTTTGGAGAGCATGATGGAGGGAATTTAATGGAAGAGTTCAATAGATTGAAACAAAGGGGAACTATGGAGGAATATATAGACAAAATTGAGGAGCTTAAAGCTGTAGCAATGGCACAAATGCCACTGGTCACTGAGCCATATTACATTTCTGCATTTGTGGGGGGGGGGGGGGGGCTGAAAGATTAGATGAGACATCTGTTGAAGGTGTTTGAACCTGGAACCTTGATCGATGCTTATGAGCAAGCTACCAGAATTCAGTTACATGGCTCGGCCATTTCAAAAAGCCAATAATCTTCCAAGCCTTATACACAAAACTACAAAACTATTGCCAATCAGCCCGGTCTTAAGAAACCTTCCCCTAGTTTTCAGAAAAATTTTCAAAAAGAACAGTACCCTTCAAGAAGATATCCACTGCTGAGTTTCAGCATAGGAGGGAGAAGGGATTATGCTATAAATGTGGGGAGAAGTATGGTCCAGACCATATGTGTCCTAAGAAGCAACTGAATATGGTGATAGTGGAAAAATTGGATTCTGATGAGGGGCAAGAGTTTCTGTTATATGAAGAGGTCCAGAAGGGGAACCAGGAAGCTGTGTTGGAGGATGATTCTGATAGAGGACTGGAACTTTCTATGAATGCTACGACTAGCAATGTGGGGAATGGAACTCTTAGGATAAAAGGAAGTTAAAAAATAAGGAGATTTCAGTATTGATAGATACTGGTAGTAAATGCAGCTTCATTGACAGAAGAATTGTGGAGGAATTGCAGCTTAATAAGGCTCTTACTAAATCAGTACTGATTACTATAGCATATGGTACTGCTATGACAAGTAAGAGTATCTGGAAATGATTGAAATGAAAAATGGGAGGACAAGAATTTGATCATAATGTTAGAGTCCTTAAACTCATAAATAGTGATATGATATTGGGCACAGATTGGTTGAAGCCTTTAAGTCCTATAGTGTTTGATTTTCAATCATTGTATTTATCCTTTAACAAGGGTAGAGAAGAGATGAAGTTAGAAGGGGCCACAGAGGGAATTAAATGGCATCCAGTGAATGCAAAAACTGTTCAAACAATGGTGACCGGTGGGGAGTCTGTATGGGTAGGGCAGTTGATGAGTATGGAAGAAGTGAAGGTTGAAGGGGACCTACCAGTTCAAGTTAAGTTATTCCTTCAAGAATATGATGATGTATTTAAAAAGCCCTAAGGTTTACCTCCTACCAGGGAGCATGAACATCACATTCTACTCATTGAGGGAGCTCCACCTTTCAAGCTTAGACCTTATAGATACCCTTATTTCCAAAAGACTGAGATTGAGAGAATGGTGAAGGAGATGTTGAAGGATGGGATTATCAGGCCTAGTAATAGTTCTTTTGCTTCCCCAGTGTAGAAGAAGGATGGAAGTTGGAGGTTTTGTGTGCATTACATGGAGCTTAATAGCATTTCTGTGAAGGATAAATTTTCCATTCCCATTATTATTGATGAATTGATTAATGAACTGCATGGGGCAAAATATTTCTCTAAAGTAGACCTGAGGTCTGGATATTTCCAGATCAGAGTGACTGAGAAAGAAATTCACAAAACTGCATTCAGAACTCACCTGCGGTTGTATGAATTTCTGCTCATGCCATTTGGCTTAACCAATGGCCCTGCCACATTCCAGTCCCTAATGAATAAGGTCTTTGCTGAATTTCTAAGGGATTTTGTGTTGGTCTTCTTTGATGACATACTGATCTACACCCCTGACATGAGAACACACTTAGAGCATCTCAGAAACGTTTTTGACCTGATGAGAAAACATCAACTGTAGTTTTGCCCAGCTCAAGGTGTAGTATTCGTGTCGTATCATCAGCCAAGCAAGAGTGGAGGCTGACCCTAAGAAAGTGGCGAACATGCTGAATTGGTCAAGACTAGGGAATGTCAAATAGTAAAGGGGATTTTTGGGATTAACTGGATACTAAAGAAAATTTGTGAGAGGATATGGAAGCATCAGTAAGCTCTATGCCAATTGCTGAAGAAAGAAGAGTTTCAGTGGAATGCAGAAGCAGATGAGGCTTTTGAAACACTGAAGAAAGCCATGAGTCAGACCCCAGTTTTGGCTATGCCAGATTTCTCCCAACCATTTGTGCTAGAGACTGATGCTAGTGATGTAGGAATTGGAGCTGTCCTAATGCAGAATCGTAGGCCTATAGCTTACCTAATCAAAACTTTGGGGATGAGACATAGGGCCCTCTTAGTTTATGAAAAAGAACTACTGGCATTGGCCACTGCAGTGAGCAAATGGAAGCATTATATTGAAGGAAGTCATGCGTAGAAAGAGGAGATTTACTCAATGCAGTGATCACATTATATATAAGTTATTTTTCATATTGTAGAGGCTATCTTTTTGCTCAAGAAATTGTATCAGAAGCTGTTTGAAGCTCTGAAACTCCTTTCCTCATTTTTTCTGCAATCTTATCACATTCGTCTCTACAGTCCATTTTCTCTCTTAATTCTGTTTTGTTTTAGCTTCCAAATTACATTGAGGTCCAGTCTTAGCTGAATATTGGAAATTGGATAGCTGGAATTTGTCAGTAGTTTAGAAAAGGTTTCTTTATTGTTATTAATCTTTTGTAGAGAACATAAGGTTTCTTTTGTCCTTACACAATTCTAGAGTATCTAATTTGTTTAAACACAATCAGCACATTTGGGCTGTGGGCTAGATTTACCTAAAAATTTTGCTTTCTGTTGGCCTGATATCTCCAGGTAAGATATAAGGCTTTTGTGCCTTTCTTTCCAACAATCTGAAGACGGAATTATTGTTAGGCAACCATGTGATGATGCTTTTATCCTTGAGGTTAAGGTGGTGGCGAGCAGAAACTGCATTGGGGGTTCATTTTGGTCGCCGATTCATGTCTGGAATGTGGAAACTTATAGCGCCGGCATTTGGGATTGATTGCTATACCGAGTACATGGTAAGAGGGAGGAAGAGGCGATTATGTCTGGCCGGAAGGCCGATCATAAGAGGGAATTGGACCTCTTGAACATCCGAGAGGCTATCTAGAAGAAAAAGAAATTAGTTGAGAAGAAAAATAATTAAAAAAAGTACTTTCTTGACAAAAAGAGCAATTTAACCTCTTTTCTGGATTCTTGTCGGAGTTGCCAATTGAACACGATCAGCCGAAATCAAGATTTAAGAAGAAGAAAAGATGACCAACGATGACTTTCTTTGGCATTTTCTCTATTAGTTTACTGAAGGAACACAAATTGAGAGCAGGGGCCAGAGATATAACCTCTTGTTAGGCGAAGGTATATGTCCATGTACCATGGACTATGTCCATGTGCTGACGAAAATTCCCATTAGCTAATGATATTGGACTTGACTTATTGTTAGTGATCTAAATTCTATTCTCTCCATTTCAAAATATAGTGGCTTTTGAATAAGTTCTTCTTTCTAAAAATATTTTACTTTTACAAATTTTGAGAATTATTTTTTAAAAATTATTCTCTTCATAAATATAATTTTATTAATTTTTATTATATTAATAAAAGTAAAAATATAATAAAAATATATTTTTAATTTATAAAAACAATTAAAAAACTTCATATTTTAAAAACTGAGGAAATTATTTGTTCTGTTTTAGTTACTTGTCTACTTCAAAACACCCTAATTACGCGATGAAGATTTTAGGCAAATATTACTAGAACTAACACTATACGCGATTAGACTTAATTGATACAATTGCATGCATTCAAGTAGGTTATTGAGAGCTTTCTTTCTCTTGTGCTTCAGCCAGGGAGCGGGTCGATTCGAGATTGACTAGCAGGCTGAAAATTGCATTGGTGCGCTGGAAAGATGAAATATCTTTAGAGAGGCTTTTATTGTAATAAGGCTGTCCATCAACGGAGATAATGGTCCATCATATGTGCTTTGAACGCAGAAAATGAAGAGGACTTGGGCTACAAAGCCCTTGTTGAATGGAGTGGGCTCTCCTATCCCACTTTTTGTAGCGTCCTCTTCTCATTATCATTAAACTCTCATAATCACAATCTTTTGTTTCCATTTTAATTTAAAAACAATACATAATTTATGAAAAAAGAAGGAACTTTTAAAGGAAACTTTTTAAAATTAGGAAAGAGGATGAGACATATAGTGAGACAAATGATTCAAAACACATTGAATGCAGTGTTATAAGGAATTATTTCACATATTTTAAACTTGTAATTCATGTGAATGCTTAATTCGTATTTCATGTGAGAAATAATATATATATATATATATATATATATATATATATATATATATATATATATATATATATATGTGTGTGTGTGTGTGTGTGTGTGTGTGTGTGTGTGTATATATATGCTCTCTTTCCTTTTTTATTTATTTTTTCTGCCAAGACAAAACCTATGGAAGTCTGCAAAAGCCGAAAAGCTCCAAGTGTTAGAAGCAGAAAAATCGTAACTATTAAATTGTTCTTGCGGTTCCACAGCTTCCAATTGCCGGAGTTCTATATATTGATCATTTGGATGATGGGTCTTTCCTTACCATTAGATGGCTTTAGCAGTTTCTATATGCCGAAAACAATTGATGAGGCAATGAGCAAACCCACAAAGAGCCAAAACTAAAAGCAAATAATTGTAAAGAGCGACTCTGGAAAACTAGAAAGTTTCCAGTTTTTCTTTTTTTGTTGGTTAGTAGAAAGTTTCCAGTTAGATGGGCCTAGGCAAGCTTGCGGACATTCTGTTGTATTAGGACAAGTCTGAAAATTTGCGGTATCTCAAAGTTGTTTGGATACCATGTTAAAAGAATTAGGCTTTGGCCTATGATCAATGTCGAAACCACTAAAATTAAATTCTTATTTTAAACCTTATAACAAAGTGACATCGAACCTTATAGTAATTGAAATGAACAAATGCTGCAAAGACAATTTCTGTAAATGTGAAATTGAGTCAATGTATATCAATCCCTAAAATATAAATTTCACTCTGTCTTCAAGAGTGCTAATGTATTTTTGCTAATCTAACTCAAGCAAATAGAGTTGATAGCCTTCAAAGCTTAAGGAATCGGAACACTCTAAAATGAATCATTTGAGAAAAGCTCAAATTGATTCTTGTCTTCAAGATACTCACAATTGAAGCCAATTATCATTAACTAGATAAAGTTCTCAACAAGAGTTTTACTCTATCAAAAGTAATCACTCAAAAGCTTGAGCAACAACTTTGCTCACTTGTTCTTAACAAATTAATTATGTAGCAAAAGACTATCAAAATTAATTATGCAGACATCCCCTTTTCCTTCAATAATTTTTTTAAAAAATATGAACATCTAATTTTGAACGTTGTCAGTATTATTTTTCTTAATATAAGTAATTTTGACTAGTCGTTTAGAGGTTCAGAAGACAGTAATACCCTTCACGACATAGACAATATAAGAAAAAGGATATTTGCGGCACCACTCTTTGCAACAGATCAAAAAACTGTGGCAAATAACCCTATATATGAAGGCTCTAAAACAGCCACAAATCACTGCGTATTGCAACACCCCAGATAAACTGCCCTAAATAATGAATATTCATGGTGGCGGTCTCGACAAAAATTGCTGCAAATACTCCAGCATTTATGGTGGTCTTTATGTCGCCGTAAATATTCAGGTATTTACAGTCATTATAAATGAAATCTGATTAACAAACTTGCTTATTAGCGTCGGCTTTTTGACTGCCTTAAATACTCACAGGTATTTGTGGCAGTTTTTGTAAAGACTATTGCAAATGCTTAAGTATTTACAGTAGTCTTTTCAGAAACCATTGTAACTGCTAGAACTATTAGGTTAAAACAATCAAGATTTTACAATTTCCTTATTTTAGATGTAAACATTAAGTTGTAAAATGGGCCTTTGATCTCTCTGGGTGAAAATGCCAGATTTAGTGGAACAGTCAAGATCAAATCTTTGTAGAGTGGATGTAGGTGAATTGCCAAACTATTATAAAATCTTTGTGTCCTTTATCCTGTTTCATTTGCTTTACATAAAATTTTACTTTGTGGTTTAAAATGGCTTTATGGGTTTGAATCTTTTCCAAAAGGTAAATATTTTGTATAATGATTAGTAAGGTCACAAAGTATATCTTTAAAGTTGATGGAAATATACGCTTAGACTCTAGCAAATCTGATTAAATAAGTGTCCAAGCAAAAGTTTGTCTATAACTAGTTTACCATTCGAATCTTGACAATTTTACTAGGAGTCTATTTCAGCTTACTAAAGCACTTTATATCTGATTAGTTTGATAAAAAGGTTTTTGTAATGTTAGCTCAAAAATTTTCTATGAAAAATTTTATAAAGTCTAATTCACTTTCCTCTTGGACTATACTTGAGACCTATAGTGTATACAAGAATGTATATTATTTAGTATGTATAGGGGATTGCTATATACAATGTTTTAATTTGTTATTTGCAGTGTCATAGCATTCCAGTTTAACCTTTTTTATTCTCTCACTATCTTAATATTCTTTCAAGATTTTCAAGTTTAAACCATCGACTTTAGGAGAATGTACTTCAAATCTGCGCAAAAGGAGATAGATCTAGAAATTACACATATTTTTTTAACTATTATACATGAAAGTTTCATGAAATTTGACCCAAAAACTACCACAAAAAGTTGTCTTTACAATTTTGTCGCAAGTTCCATCGTCTAGGATGGGACTCATGGACAACTGCCATTCTTGGCGGCAGTTGCCCTTGGAGCTTCCGCCCAGCTTGGCGAAACTTATGTGTAGACTTGTGACTGACTGGGTGGATGCTCTCCAGAGGCGAATCTAAATAAAAAAAGTTATGATTGGAAGTTTTGCTTTCATGGGAGGACGAACATTTCCCTCAGTGACTCTAAAAAAAATATGCAAAAAGGCAAACACTTTTAATTCGAGTGAAAGGGCTCAAGAGAGTTTATATTTTGAACATTCTAAATGAACAAGGATTTCAAAATTTATAATAGCATATTTTGGGAAAATATAATAAACAAAGCCTTTACTGCCTGCATCATATATATATATGTATGTATGTATTCAAACGTTAATATTGTGGGGGAGGAGGAACTGCTTTTGTTCCTGGTGGTCGTGGTGATGTGTCTTTTGGAGGATCACCATTTGTATGCAGAAACTTACTATTCAGCTTGGATTCATCTGCATTTCAGCAAATCAAAGTGAATTTTAAGTCGAGAATCAATGAATATATAGAAATCAATTTCTACATAGTTTATGCGAAACAAGAGCAAAAAATAAATGAAAAATAATATTATGCTAACTATTACTGCTCATGAAACTTCTTGCTGCAGAAGAGATGGGCTGAGATGAAGTTGAGAGCAAGAAGAGAAAGAGAAATGTGATGAGAGGTCTGAAATTGTAGGGCATATTTTAGTGTAAAGGTGTGATAGCTTTGCACTATATATTGTTTAGCATTTTGATTTAGGGAAGCAATTTCTTTCACTTTTATAGTCGATTATTGCGAGTAACCTCAACAAATTGTTGACTTCTTCCAAAGGGAGCATGTAGAAAAATCAACAATTTTTGGATGACTCTATAATAATTGAGAGCAGAAATATTAACACATAATATTTCTCTCTTTTTTTGTGAGATAAAAGTAGTTCCGTTCTTGTATTTTGCTTGAGCAATTGGGTTCTTGAGGAATGGTACAGTAAGTCAGTCTCAGTCCAGTTTAATTGCCTGGGAAAATTCATATTGTGCAAATGTGTTAATGCTGTGTGAAAAAGCTCTGCTGTTGAATAAAGTGGGAGAAAAAAAGTCAGATAACGTGTGTTTGAGTATTTATGAAAATGGTCTAACATGTGTTTGAGTCGTTCCCACAAATTAGTCAAACAAAATTACTCTTGTTGCAAAGCCGCTTTTCTTTTTCTAAATTGACAAATATTTTGGAACCAAAGCAGTGTAAATGACAAACAATGGAAATTAAAATGAAACAAAATAAATTAGCTTACTTTAAATTGAAACTAAAAGCAGATGTTTTAAACAACGGAGAACTCTCATACTGGATCAAGCGTTGTATCTAATCTAAGTTCCATAATCATACAAAAATGCATAGAGTGACAGAATCAATAATATTGCACATATAACCGAATTACGAAAAATAAAGCTGTAATCAGAAGAAGACATGCACGCAAAGAAAGAAGAAAAAATCAAAAGAAGACCTCATAAGTCAAGATGACTATCACATGAATATTTGTCCCAACCTTTGCTTTTGATTTTCCAGTCAATGATGCATTTTCCCCAATTAAACACACAAAGACTTTGATCTTTTACTGAAAGAAAATAAAAAATGACTTGTTTCTAATATATCATTGTCAAATTTGAGTTCCATAACATAGAAAAGTAAACAACAGTTGGGCATGTCTTCTGATTTTTCTGCTTTTGGTTACCACTTGAGGTTGTGTTTAGCCTTTACTATTTTTAATTCCCAAGCAATTTATAAGTGGCTAAAAATGTAGAAATCCAAATAAAAATTTAGGATGACTTAGGTAATTCAGCACTAGTATTTAGTTCCTTAAAACATTAATTCTCAAAATTTTTCTCCTCTTTCATGGATCCTTAAAAATTACTGTATTAATCACAAGATCGTTCAGCGAGAAAAAAAAGTATTGATCACGAGAGCCAATTGGGTATTGAAAAACTACAGATAAATGTAGTAACTTTGTTAGGTCCAAAAAAAAAAAAAATGTTGTGACTATTGAAGATTAAGCCGGGACTAATTTGGTAATGGCAGCAGCTTCAAGAATACATCATTCATCCCACAATTTAAATTCCCGTTCAGCCATTACAAGTACATTATGATGAGACTAAATTGGTTGGCTGCAGTATCTGAATTTTCCAAATAGACAAGTATAAATCAAGAGGAATGGAGTTAGAAAGCTCGATGGCCTAGCTCACTACAAGAAAACGAAGCTGTAGTGACAAAATTTTAGCTAGGAAAAGGGTGTATTTGGATTGGCTTTTCAATCCCAAAAAACTCACTTTTTTCTCACATTTTTTACTTTGGGTTTCACTTTTTTCCTCACAAATAAATCATTTTGATGATTTTCAATACAACTCATTTTAAAACAAAACTCAATCCAAGGTGTGCCTCATTTTGTCATGAAAGACGTCCTTTCTAAATGATATCATCCATCACAGAAAATCAATAGCATCCATCAGAAAATTGGAATTCCTTTCTAAATGACATCATTTTGGAACAAACTTTTGATTTTGTCACCAGTGGTAACCTTGGCGACAGAAGATATGGGTATTGGTAAGAAAATCTAAATTTCTTGCCATATGATACGAATAAGGTGAAAAAACTTTAATTTTTTCACTAATACTGAACCTTTGACAACACAAGAAAATAGGCATAGCGAGAAATTTAACTTTTGGCGACAGTTAAAATTTGCTTGCTAATACATGGCAAAAAACTATATTTCTAGCTATATGGAGCCCTCTAGTGACGAAATTTTAATTTCTGCACCGAAGCATAAAGTAACGAAACCTATATTATTCCTGTACCGATTGACACAAAAGTTGGAGTGCAATTTTTGCCTCCCAAATCCGTTCATTCTGTCGAACAAGCTGTGCATGATTTTGTTCCGGTCGGATTGCATAAATGAATGAGGAATAAAAGGGAGTTGTCCAAACGTAGGCTATATACCAGGCTTGCTTCTATAGCCACTTAATTATAGGTATTAGCGTTTTTGTGTATTGTACATATGAAGTAGATTTGTTTCCGCCTCTCTTGTTCCTTAGTTCTTTTTTAAATATTATTCTTCTTTTTAATTTGCTTAATAAACTGGTTTGGAAAAAATTTTAACTGGCAGAAAGGAAAATGGATAAATTAATGTAGTGCAATATTCATTTATTGTTTTCTCATGAATTATAAGGTTCTTTTCATTTATATGCTGTAAATCCAAATTTTGCAAATGTACTCCTCCCTCAATTTCAAAATATAAGGCCTTTTAGACTATTTTTTCATTCTCAAATATTTGGTCTTTTATAGATTTTAAAAATTATTTTTATAGAGTTATTCTCAATTATTGAAATAGTTTTTCTCATAGTAGTAGAGTATAATTAAACTAGTGAGAAATAAAATAAAAAGAAATCTCTTGCTTTCTTATTTTTTAATTTATAAAAAATATTAAAAAATCTTATTTTTTGAAACGAATTTCTTATTTCTTAATCTATAAAAAATATTAAAAAAATCTTATTTTTTGAAACGGAGAAAGAATCTAAAAGAACCTATTAAAGGGTTTTGTACTGTATTACTCATTTCCTTCCAAAGTCACGACATATGAAAATATGACCTTGTATAGATCCATAGAAATACCGAAACTTGACAAAGCGCAGGCGATTTGACATTAAATGTGGAAATTGCATATGAAGTATGAGATTTCAAACACATGTGCATTTTTACTTGAAAGTGGACCCATGTACATATTGGGAAGTTCATTAGCACTACTTTTAAGGATCTAGAACCATGTACAGACAATTGCAAATATTGAGTATTTTATTTATTTTTTATAAAATTATATTTTGTCTATTTTTTTGTTTTTTATAATAATAGAGGATAAAGAGTATTTTTTATTTGTTATTTAATTATTTTTATAATATTCAAATAAGAAGCATGCTTTTACTATCTAAACTATTTGATGGAGCTTACGTAATTTATTTTTATATCTTAAGTTATTATTTTTTTATAATGATAGAGATGAAGTGCTTTTTATTTTTTTGTTTACCATTTTTCTGATTTTATTTTTTCTAAAATAGAAATATCAATATATTTCATGCCCTTATACACAATTCTATCACAATTTTCAATACTTTGTACACAAACACAAGGCAAGTGTATCTACCATTTAGATTAATATAATGACAAGTAAATCAAATATAGTATCATCATAGATGGTTAAGTACTATTACTCACTTTTGTTCTATTATTTAGCCTATCAATTCAATTGTGAAAATAATTAAAATAAATTGTTCAAAAAAAGATCTAACTTATCTAATTAAGATTACCTTAATTAACCTTGGTTGCAAGAGGAAATTTAATTGAGAAAACAAAACTTAAAAAAAAAATCCCTTGGTTAATTAGTTTTTGATTCTCATATTTGGTGAAATTCTTATATTATAGCTCACTCTATCTCTAGACGAGAGTCATTTACCCTTATATGAGTTAGTTGAAACCTCTTTCTAACTAATTGGACCTAAAAATGCATTTACATTTGTGAATTTCTAATTAGATTTCTCTAGTTACCAAGAAAGTGTTGAGGCCCATATCTCTACTCACTTGAATCACCCCCATTATTTGTGTTATGGTCTATTTCACTTTTTTTTTCTCAATTCCAAGTGAAAAATCTAATTCATGAATCAATAAGCAGTCAAAATTAATTCAAGCAATCAAATCTACGAACAATAAATAAGAAATTGGAACTCAATTAACCAAGAAAATAATTTGTTCACATAGACAATAACTAAGATTTATAACTATCCAAGTATTCAGAATTCTAACTTATAATATTCCAAAACAAAATACTAGAAGAAGAGTAGAGAATGTTCATTTTCATGTCTTCAACTTCTATCTTCTTCTATGCTCGAGATCGCTACTTTGGCCTTGGAAAAATAAGAGCTTGGACTTGAATCTTCAAAGATGCAAGCTTCTCTCTTGATTTCTCTTGCAAAGCTCAAGATTTTGTAGTATTTCTTCTTCAAGATTTGACCTTTTTTTGCCCTTGAAGAAACCTTCTCTCCTTCATTGAAGAAACCCTCCCTCCTCTCTCTCTCTCTCTCTCTCTATATATATATATATATATATATATATATTATCGAAAGATGAGAGAAAAAAGTGCAAAAAATCTGCATTCTCGCCGCAAGTGGCGCTGCCTGGAAGTATCAAGGAGGCACCACCACCTAGATGCTTCCAAGTAGTGTTGCTTGGCCTCAGGACTTTAGAAATTCTGAGATCCTGGTTGCAAGCGGCACTGCTTGCTCACAAAATCCAGCCAATCACAATTTTATCTTCCAACTTCATTCCAAGTGTGTAGAATCTTCATCCTTACTTCTTTCCACTCCAAATTTTCAATAAACTCATGCAAAACAAGGAAAGAAAGAAAGGGAGTATAAATGTTGATTAAAACACAAAAAGCTCAAAACATCATAAAAATTGAGCGCTAATAGCATATATCGAATATCTTTTATTTTCATGGGAGGTTAGATAGTTTGTTTTTAAATTCCATTGCATTATACTTGAGGGTAGAAAAATTTGTAACTAAAGTTGGGGAGTTTATATGGTTACAAACCTTTTTATTAATTTTTAAGTGAAACTATAATTTGTTATTTGTATATTTTAGTAGTTATTCATAATCAACTAACTACGTAGGAGAGGTTGTAACTCTTGTTTAATCTATAGAGAAATGGATAATGTCAATATTTATTTGCTCTTATTGTTTTATTTCATTTGTAAATTTTATTAATTTTTAATTAATCAAAGTTAAATTTTGAGTAATTCGTTTTAACTAATGTATTATAAAGCATGTTTGCACGTGTTAAATTTTTCAAAATTTGCATTGCTATTTGAATATTTTGTTAGCATAATCTTAATTTAATTATTCTTGTGATATTCCAATAAGATCCATACTTATTCTATTTAATTATATATATAATCTATCTTATGGATGTGAGATATATATTCTATTGTTATATTTCTCTGAATGATAGTTCAGGGTAGAAAAATTTGTAACTTAAGTGAAGGAGTTATAAAGTTGTAAGGTAGGCTGATATAATTTTTACGTCTTGTCAAACTTCATGTGTTGAAGTCCTTATAAAAATTTTAACACAACACACACAAGAAATAATAAAGTTTGATGCAAGAAAATCAGTAACACAATTAGGCTCAACAGCCAACGTCTGGAGGGCCATTCTTAGAAAAGCAATCCACTGAACTTTTTTTTTTACAAAAGTATAGGAACACTTATCTCGATCTCATCTAGTGATTCACCAAATGAAATTTACAAACACCCTTTACCAAAGCTGTTTTAACAGTTAGAAATTCAACAGCCACAGTGGTGCCTCAACAATTGGATTCCAACAATTATAGTGTTCCCTTAATGATTGGAACTATAACAATTACAACTCCTACCTCTACGATTATTAAACTATCATCCAATCACAGCCAATTTTCACGATTGTCAAACTGTTGTCCAAACACAGCTTGATTTTGTTGAATTTGCCTCAATAGGATGTGTCAAACTTCTTTTGATAGGATGCGACGATATCACACTTGTCTTACAGTATCACGACTGAACTTCAGTAGCCACAATACCTTTTCTTTGTGAGGTGGATGGACATGAACATGCCAAGTGCCTCTAGTGATTTGTTGAAGAATCAGAATCATGCACTTGAACCAAAACAACACATTTTAATACATGATAATAATAATTGAAAGATAAAGTGTAATGAAGAACCACCAGAGATAAAGTTTCCATATCATGAGTTTTTGAATAACTCTCTCAAGATGTAGCTTAAAATGAGTGGGAGTTCTCTCGTCTATTCCACACGTTTCTTCGCTTTGCTTGAAGCTTAAATATATAAAGTTGCTAGAGAACCGTAATCTTCTTCTTGACCAAGATTGATATCCCTAAATTGTAGCAAGAGATCCCTAAATTGTATGATATCAATCTCCTTGAGGTCTAACAAATATTCTAATTGTAATCTTCAAAAGATACCAAATATCTAGTGTTTTCCATAGTGGGATTTCCTCTAATATTGACATCTTCTTTATTAATTCCTCAATGCCATAATATTCTTCTTGGCCAACAACATCATATTAGAAACCTCCTTGTTAAGAAGATGTCTTAACAAAACCTTTTCACTTTTTCTCTAACTTTTTATGGATACATTAGGGGGACAGGGAATGCAAATTGAACTTAGAATTTATAGCTCTGTAAGAAATGCTTCTAGCTGATTGAGTGATATTCCATATTTCTGCTTCATATAATAATCCTTTTTGAGCTTAAATTCTATTGAATTTTGGTGTTTTAATCACCATTTACACTCCTTTTATCTCTTATTTACTTTAGGAGAGATTATTGAAGATTTGGAATTAAATGAAGCAAATAAGGAGATTATGTACAAAGAAGAGAAAATAGAGAAATGCAGAGGAAAAACAGTCTGGTAGATAATTTTCAAGTGAGATTTTCACCTCTAAAGAGATTTCAAATTCGAATGTGATCTTCTAGAAATTTATAGACGACATTCTGAAGTTTTCATAATGGTAAATATATGGAAATCCGAGTTCATTTGCCTGCCCTTCTTATGCTTCAAAGTCAGCTGTCCTGCACTGTGTTCTAGTTTTGACACATTTTGGTAGAACGATCATATCTTGCGTTATAGATGTCAAATTCCGGTGCTTTAGATCTCTGTGAAAAGCTAAGATCCATATCTACAACTTTCATGAAGATACCAAGACCTATATCAACCGATTTCATGCTCTGAATTCACCTAAAATTCAAAATCGAGTCACAATAGCGCAGCAGAGGCTTGCCCCAAAACTGGGAGCAAGTGGCGCCGTTTGGTGTGATCCAAGCGGCGCCGTTTGCACCGATCTGAAGTGGGTTTTCAGCTTCCTTTCTCTCTCTTTTGAGGGGGATTTAAATACCCCATTTAGGGCAACAAGACTAGCCGGCGGGGAGGAGAAAAAAAGGCTGCAAAACACCAAGAAAAACACCAAGTTCTTCCTCCAATCCATCAATCTTGCAAGAGAAATCAAGAGAGAAGATTGAATCATTGAAGAAGGAGAGCTTCCACCTTGAAGATTCAACACAAAAGCTGCAGTTTTCTCCATTGCTACAGTGACGAATTTCAAGCTTTAGGAAGAGAAGATTTCAACCATGAAAATGAGCAATTCTTCCTCTTCCTTATTTGCTTTGTATTCATTGAGTTGTAATATGTTTATGAACTAAGCTTTTGAATACTTGGATGGTATGAACCCTAGATTTTATCTATGTGAATGAATTGTTTCCCTTGGTTGATTGAATGCAAATTTCTTGTGGATTGTTTGTGGTTTTGAATGATTGAATTGATTTGGTGGATAGTTGATGGAATTTTGTGACTTGGAATTGAGAAAGGAAGGGTGATTGAAATTGATTCAAAATCTGGAATTTTGTCACTTGGAATTGAGAAATGAAGGGTGATTGATAATTGATTCAAAATCTGGAAATTTTCACTTGGAATTGAGAAAGGAAGGGTGAAATAGACCATACACAAACAATGGGGATGATTTAGGTGACTAGAACATTTTCTTGGTAATTAGAGAAATCTAATTGGAAATTCAAAAACCTTAATGCATTCTTGGGTTGAATTGGTTAGAAAGAGATTTCAACTAATTAATCCAAGGGTAGAGGACTTTCATCTAGAGATAGAGAGAGGCCTAATATAGGAATTTCACCAAACACAAGAAATGGACACCTTCTTGGCAATTAGAGAAATCTAATTGGAAATTCACCAATTCAAATGCATTCTTAGGTTAAATTAGTTAGAAAGAGATTTCAACTAATTAATCTAAGGGTAGAGAACTTTCATCTAGAGATAGAGTGAGTTCTATCATTGGAATTTCACCAAGTATTAGAAGGGGAAACAAATCAACCAAGGGACTTTTCTATCACATAGGTAATTCTAGGGGGATTAACCATTCAAGTATTGTTCTCTCAATTGAATTCCGTCTTGCAAGAAAGATTAGTTAAGCTAGTTTAATTAGTTAAGTTATATTCCTTTTCTTAGTAGTTATTCAAACCATTTTCAAAAACAAAAATTTCTTAGGCTAAACAATAGAGTGAAAAGTGAGTAATGGTAATTGACCATCCCCGTGGATACGATATTTGAAGTACTTACCATTATACTAATCTAAACGATAGGTGCGCTTGCCTAGTGTTTGTGTGCAAATTGTTGAAGATTGGAATAAAATTAAGTATAAAGGCATAGACAATAAAACACAACAAGTTTTTGGCGCTGTTGCCGGGGAACATTGGTTAATATTAGGAAAGCTTGAACTCTATTGATTTAGTCTTTTTACTTGTTACTAGTGTTAGTATTCATTTTGTTGTTTGTAATTTTGTTAATTATTAGTGAATTGAAGTGTTAGTTTGTGATTCTCTGTTTTTGTTACTTGTGTTAGCAAATTTTTTTTTCTTATTTGTAATTTTGTTAGTTATTGGGGAATTGAAGTGTTTATTTTGTGTTTTTGTGTGTTTGTCCTGTTTTTGTGAGAAATACTTGGGTTGAACTTTTAGTTAGCATTTTTTTTGTTATGTGTTGAATTTTTGTTTGTATGTTTACTTAAGGAATGAGCTTTTTAGACTATGATTTGTCACCACAACCTTCCCAAGTGATGATGTCTTATGATTTTTGTGAAGGTGGTTATCCAACCCATGAGTGACAAACCTTGGAAACTTCCAATCCATGGTCAATGGAGCAGGGGAACTATCTTGGAGAAAGGGAGCAACTCTACAATTCATACAACAATGCTTATAATCCGGGGTGGTACAATCATTTGAACTACTCATGGAACAATCAAGGGCAACAAAGACCAGCACATTCTCTCGGTTTCCAAACATCATTAAATTCTCAACCTCAAGTACTCTTTCCTTACCAATACCAACCTCCTCCACCTCCTCAACAACCTGTGAAATCTAGCCTTGAAGATTTGATGACGAAGTTCATAGAAAATACCGAAACACAAGTTCAAACTCAAAATGAACTTAACCAAAGAATTGAAGAGTCCTTAAAGAACCAAGAGGCCACCCTTGAGAACTTGGTGAAGCTAGTTTCAGAAAGACAAGTTGGAACTCCCACAAACAATACCGAACTAAATTCTAGGGAGTGGGCTGAAGCTACTAGTTTGAGGAGTGGGATGGAATTGCATGTCTCACAGCCTAATGTGCAGGAAATAGGAGAAGAGAAGATGGAGGAGAAAATGCATGTTGAAGATAAACATGATTGAGCTACCTCCTTGTCACAACCTTATTACTTATACTATGTAATACATTTATTACTTACTAGTTACAAACTTTTCTCTTTTTCCTTTTATAGAAGAGCTGCAAACCTTTCTATTAATTCTTTAACTACTTTTTGTTGTCCTTTATTGGAGGGAAGGTGATTTACATTGGAAAATTCATGACACATATTTTGATTATTACTCAAATCTCCAGCCTTTCTTTTACTTTGGGCATTTAGTGTATTGTTGAGTTCTTCTTGAGAAGCTACCTAGAGATACTTTTTAAAACAGCTTTTGCTTATTTAAATTGTTAAAAAAAATTGATTTTCATTTTAAGTACAACATTTTAAAAAGCACTTATTTTTTAGTTGTTAAAAAAATTCAATAATCGAGAACGGGTTCTTAGTGTTACTTTTGTATTTCCAAAAAAAAAAAAATTACAAACCAATGTGGGATTTTAACACATTCAATTTTAATAGATAGCGTATTATATTTACTAAAGTATTGATTCTACTAAAGTCTTAACAGTTGCAATGTAGCAGTACTTCACAAATTTATATACAAATCTCCCAAAATCAGGATGATTAGGCTCATCTAATAGCTTTTGTTAAAAAGAGGAACCTCAGAAATCGTAGTGGTATTCCTGTATGCACCAAAAATTGACACGATTAGCCCGCTGTGAATCTTCTAATACATACATTATTTAGAAGAATAATGAAATTGCTTCAAATTGAACAATATTATTGCATTAAAAAGATTTGAAATCTTAGATTAATTATTTTGGTGCACTAGTTAATATACTAGAAAATTTATAGCAAATTTAAGAGCCTACAAGAGGGTTTTAAACGTCGGATTCTTTGAAGCTTCTTGTTCTTCAACTTGTTAGATATATTGTATGATAAAGGATTATAACAAAATTTAGAAAGTAAAATACATATTCATCTTCAGACACACAAAAAATACATATTCATCTTCGGAAGCACATAGTACCTAGCATGGAACTATTTAATATAAATGGCCCGTAGATATATGGCACCAAATTCAGTACTAATTGATAAAATTAGCGTGCCCAGAAAGAAGTATTTCTCTTTGTTCAACGACTGCCCTTGCATTCTTGAAGGGATGTCTCGAACATTTTGCACCCTCAGAATGTGTGTTAAATAGGTATTAGACCTGATTAGACAAAAAAGGTGTCAGTCTTGGACTTGAACTTACATAGGTCTATAATATAAAGAGGGGTTTTCTGATTGCAGTGCACTAAAAATAAAAAATAAAAAATTAAAAAGGAATCCGCCCCCTCTGTCTCCATCAGGGGCCGTATATAGCTGCCCCAGCTATCGAGTCGGAGGGCTGCTCAATAGCACTGGTGGGGGCAGCGGGGAGCCTTCCCCTTGGGGGACGTTCGGGATACTCCCGCATGGGCACCGTCAGGGAAGGAGTTCCCCTACTGCAACTAAATCATTTTATTTTGAACCAGAAGTTCAATTTCATGCCTTTTCTTGGCGAACCTCCATGCATTTTTTTTCATTTTTTTAAAATTGTTTTGTTTTTTGTTTTATATTTTTTAGTTCTCTTTGTATACAAAATTCAATTCAAAGTATAAATCTCTTGGGATTTTTTCAAACAAAAGTAAATGAAATGAGAGTTTTAGAAATAAAATCAAGATTGAAATCAGAGATTCTTGAAATTAGTTCTTTACTTAATAAGACATTATTTATCATTCATATAATATATGTACTAAAATATTTTAGAGAACTCAAAATTTTCAAAATAGACTAAATTTTAGAGAGACTATTAAAAGAAATTTAAAATTTAAAAAGAAAAATAAGTTGAATAAATAAAAGATAACAGCGCTATAATTAACAATTTAGCGTGTTGTAGTCAACAAGTATTTATATAAATGACATGAAGGATAAAAAGTTTTATTTCTAAGTAATGAAAATGTCTTACTCAATCAACATTCTTTAATCGTGCAAGGAAACAATGAATGATATTTTGTTAGTATTCACCCATTTGAATAGCGTTTACAGAACTTTCAGCAAATATAAGGCTAAAAAGAACTTATATTCTGAAAGAGAGAGAGAGTTCAACACGAATATTTAAAACAATAAACAAAGCCATTATTGCATGCATCATGTATATCTTCAAACGTTACTATAATGATGGTGGCTGAGGAGCAACGGTTATTCCTGGCCCTGGTGATTTGACAACCGGAGGGTCTATTAAGTTTTTTGCCTTAGATTCATCTGCATTTCAACAAATCAAAGTGAATTTTAAGTCGAGAATCAATTAGTATATGGAAATCAATTCATACATAGTTTACGCCAAACCAGAGCAAAATATAAATGAAAAATAATATTATGCTAACTATTACTGGTCATGAAAGTTCTTGCTGCAGAAGACATGGGCTGAGATGAAGTTGAAAGCAAGAAGAGAAAGAGAAATGTGATGAGAGGCCTGTAATTGTGGGGCATATTTTGGTGCAAAGGTGTGATAGCTTTGCACTATGTATTGTTTAGCATTTTGATTTAGGGAAGCAATTTCTTTCACTTTTATAGCGAGTAACCCAAAAAATTGTTGACTTCTTCCAAAGGCAGCATGTAGAAAAATCAACAATTTCTGTTGTTCAAGCTTAACATCTAGTATGGATCTATACTAATTGAGAGCAGAAACATTAACACATAATTTTTCTCCTTTTTTTGTGATTCCTTTTTTTTTGAAGTGGGGAGGGGCAAGGGGTTTCCTAATCAGTGTTTATGTTTGTATTTGAAAGAATTACAATGGAAACATATCGTACATTTTGATAGCTGTGGGTGCTTTTGATGCTGTTATTTATGTGAAAAAAGGTAGTTCCGTTCTTCTATTTTGCTGTAGCAATTGGGTGATTGAGGAATGGTACAATAAGCCAGTCTCATTCCAGTTTAATTGCCTGGGAAAATTCATATTGTGGAAATGTGTTAACGCTGTTGGAAAAAGCTCTACTCTTGAATAATGTGGGAGAAAAAAAAAAAGTCAAATAACGTGTGTTTGACTACTTATTAAAATGGTCTAACATATGCTTGAGTCGTTCCCAAAACTTAGTCATATAAAATTACTCTTGTTACAAATCTGCTTTCCTTTTTCCAAATTGACAAGTATTTTGGAGCGAAAGCAGAGTAAATGACAAAAAACAGAGAATAAAATGAAACAAAATAAATTAACCTACTTTAAACAATAGAGAACTCCCATACTAGATCAAGTGTTGTATCGAATCTAAGTTCCTATAGAGTGACATAGAATCAATAATATCGCACATATAACCAAATTATGAAATATAAAGCTGTTAAATCAGAAGAAGACACGCACGCAAAGAAAGAAGAAAAAATCAAAAGAAGACCTCATAAGTCAAGATGACTATCACATGAATATTTGTCCCAGCCTTTACTTTTGATTTTCCAGTCAATGATGTATATTTCCTGTTGGGAATTTCTTATGTCTCAAAAACTCCACATTAGTATGATATTGTCCGCTTTGGGCTAAGCCCTCAAGGATTTATTTTTGGAAACCTTCCAAAAGGCCCCATACTAATGGAGTATCTTGAATCTTATATTTAGACATCTATTCCCTTAATTTTTCTATGTGGGACTTGGTTTGCATCTAAACAATTCTCCCCTCAAACTAAGGACCACATGGGTCATGACCTCTCTTTCAGAGGTAATCCTATTTGATCAGCCAACCATCTTGTACCGCCGCTATCAATCAGCGGGACACGCCGCCTGACCATCACATTATCAGGAAGACTTTCGACATAAGGTATCAACGGCAGATCTCCAACGAGGGGGGTTTCCCACACAACGCAATGTCACCCAGACGAACCATGGCTCTGATACCACTTGTTGGGAATTTCTGATGTCTCACAAACTCCACATTAGTATGATATTGTCCATTTTGGGCTAAACCCTCACGGATTTGTTTTTGGAAACCTTCCAAAAGGCCTCATACTAATAGAGTTATCTTGAATCTTATATTTAGACATCTATTCCTTTAATTTTTCCATGTGGGACTTGGTTTGCATCCCAACAATCCTCCCCTCAAACTAAGGACCACATGGGTCATGACCTCTCTTTCAGAGGTAATCCTATTTGATTTGCCAATCATCTTGTACCGCCGCTACCAATCAGCGGGACACACCTCCTGACCACTATATTATCAGGAAGACTTTCGACACAAGGCATCAACGGCAGATCTCTAACGAGGGAGGTTTCCCACACAAAATCATGTCACCCAGACGAACCATGGCTCTGATACCACTTGTTGGGAATTTTCGATATCTAACAAACTCCACATTAGTATGATATTGTCCGCTTTGGGCTAAGCCCTCACGAATTTATTTTTGGAAACCTTTCCAATGATGCATTTTCCCCAATTAAACACACAAAGACTTTGAACTTTTACTGAAAGAAAATAAAAAATGACTTGTTTCTAATATATCATTGTCAAATTTGGGTTCCATAACATAGAAAAGTAAACAACAGTTGGGCATGTCTTCTGATTTTTCTGCTTTTGGTTACCACTTGAGGTTGTGTTTAGTCTTTACTATTTTTGAATTCCCAAGCAATTTATAAGTGGCTAAAAATGTAGAAATCCAAATAAAAATTTAAGATGACTTAGATAATTCAGCACTAATTCTTTCATTAAAAAATACTAACTCTAATTGTCATTTTCACATAAATTAAAAATTCATTGAAGTCTATTACATTCAAAATAAAAAGATTTAAGTGCCCTTTGACTTTAATTATTATTCATTAATTATAGTACTTAAAATTTGGAATAGGTATTAATTAAAGAGGTGTAAGAATAAAAAAAACTCAATAAATTTTCGTTGATATTACAAATGAAGCAAATCTTAAGAAATAAATGAGAAAAATAAACGGAGCTAATATTTCGGGATACGGGGAGTAGTATTTAGTTTCTTAAAACATTAGTTCTCAAATTTTTACCTTCGTTCAAGGACCCTTAAAAATTACTGTATTGATCACAAGATCACTCATCCGGGGCAGAATCAAGTTGATTGAAAGCATACCCACAAATTTAGTAACTTTTGCAGATTTAATAGGGGACAAATATGGTATTCAAGAACGCATCATTCACCCCACAATTTAAATTCCCGTTCAGCTATTACAAGTACATTATGATGAGACCAAATTGGTTGCCATAGACACCAATAAGGTGACAAATTTTGATTTTCTTAGTAATACTAATCATTTAGCAACAAAAGAAAATGGTATTGTCTTGAAATTTAACTTCTGCCAACAAAATTAAAATTTTCTCGTCAATACATGTCGGCAAACTATATCTTCTTCCTAAATGGTGCCCTTTGGTGATGAAATTTCAAGTTCCTCATGAAAACATTGCGACAAAATCTGTATTATTTTTGTACCAATGTTTGCCGCCAAAATCCATTCATTTCGTTGAACAACCAGGGTATGATTTTGTTCCTACCAAGTCGCATAAATGAATGAGGAAAAAAGGGAAGTTCTCCAACCGCAGGATATACACTAGGCTGGCATATAAAGCCACTTATTAGGGAGCATATTTGTTTATTGTATATATGAAGTGGATTTTTTTCCACTTTCTTCCTTATTTCTTTTTTAATATTATTCTTCTATTTCCTTTGTGTTTAACGAACTGGTTTGGAAAATTTTTTAATTAGAAGAAATGAAAATGGATAAATTAATGCCGTGCTGTAAAACCAAATTTATCTGAAGACCCTTTTAAAAGATTTTGCACTATATTACTTTTACCGTAAAAATACTGAATACTAGCTTCCAATATGACCTTTTACAGTTCCATGAGAAATATCTCAAACTTGAGAAAGCGTGCATGATTTGTCATTAAAGGTGGAAATTGCATGTGCATGTTTACTTGAAAATGGATCCATGTAACTATAAATGTGTTTGGGGTTTTCTATAAATGGAAATTGCATGGAAGTAGCAGCATGCACATGCAATTGAATATTTTATTCAATTTTTTATAAAATAGTATTTTTTATTTTTTCTTTTTCAATGATAAAAGTCGAAAAGTACCTTTTATTTGTTATTTAATTATTTTTATAATTTTCAAATAAGATGCATGCTTTCACTAATTATCTAAACTATTTTTTAGAGGTAATATAATTGTTTTTTTACATCTTATGACATCACTGTTGTTTTTTTTTTTTTTTGCAAAGATTGAAGTGCATTTTCACCATTTATTCAATACTTTTATGTTACCTTCTTTTGTGATTTTAGTTTTTGTTAAATAATAATGTCAAATAGTAATGTCTTTTATTTTTATGGAGGTTAGATAGTTTGTTTCTATATTCCATTGCATTACACTTTAGGTGGTTTTTTTTATTCCATTGCATTACCCTTTGAGGTTAAAAAAATTAATAACTTACAGTTAATAGTTACAAACATTTTTATTACTTTTTTACGTGAAACTATAATTTTGTTATTTGTGCTTCTTTAGAAGTTATTCATAATTAATTAACTATATATGCAGGATATCGGGTTCTAGCTCTTATTTATTCTGGAAGAAAAATGAATAAGTTTTGTAGCTCTTATATAATCTGTTCTTATTTTTTTTATTTAGTGCTTGGAAACTCAACAAAACCAAAGGAAACTAAGAAATTGGTTAACGGTCAAATATATTGAATTTGGAGTTGGTTTCCAAGACATAATTTGTTGATCACTTTTCTGCTAATTAAGGAATCTAAAAGTTATTTCTCTTACGATTAAAAGATACCATGATAAAGAGGTTGCTCAATTGGCTAAAAGCACTCATTAAGAGGTGATAGTTAAAAGGCATCTATGTCTGGAAGAATATGATAGTTAAATTTGAAACTTCTCTTATTTAGTAAGTGTAAAGTTCATTTCCTAAGAGGTCTAACTCAAGCTCTTTGTAGAGTGGGTAATGCACGAGTAATTTACAGAAAGAAATTATGTGGGACAAACGTATGTTCTTTTATAGTAATTTTTTTAATCCTCACTCATACTGGATTAGGAATATAACGTAAAAACCTAACAGGAACTTATTGGAAGTGACATGACGAGTTTCCTAGCATTGCATTACTTGTTAATCGGTCAAACATGATAGCTTTCACTCAGATTGTCTGTTGCATTTGAAGTTGGTATTGCAGCATGCACAATGTTGATGACTTTTCTTCTGGCCTAGCGAATCTTATTTGGGGTGGTTGTCAAGTAATTTGTCTACAGTGTAGGCAATATTTTTTACCACATGATGAACAGATTGTCAGTCTTCAAATTTTAATCTTAACGATTGAAAATTTACATAGAATGATTAGTTTTCATATTTATTGTATAGTTAAATAATTTAAAATTTTAATAATTATTCACTTTATAATTGAATAATTATTCAAGAATTATTCTATAAGTTCTTAATTGTTAAATAAAAATCTAACAACTAAAATTTATTCAAGTTGAGTAACCAAACCGGTTAAGTGGCCACTTTCATCTTTAAATAGAGAAAGGCTTCAGCGTTTTCCCTGCGCAAATTTAAGGGAAATCTGACAAATTTCCAAGTTCAAAACGCTGTCAAGCCTAACTGGGCATGTTGCTGCTGTTCCTACGCGGAAGAAGCTGCAGCCCCTTATCCAATCCATGACATCCATGAGGTCCCCATAGGGTCCGCGGTAGGAGTGCAGAAAATGGAAACCCAAATTTACTCTTATTTTGAAAATGAGAGCTCATTGGAGAATTAGTCCAAATATACATTTTGGGACCTCTTCTTACCATGTCCGGAGGAAGATGATACATGAGCTGTAATTTTTTCAGTTTCAGTAGTAACCCATAATGTCACCCCCATGACCGTAGGCCCGGATGCGATACTCATGAACCTAATTGTATCTACAGTCAATTACTTGATAATCGTTCTTATTATGCCAAAATAAATATCCTAAATTAACAATGAATGCTTAGGTTCAAGTTTATATACAGATCACTCTACTTATAGCATGTGAAATCTTGAGGTATCACAGTTTGTACAAAAATAGCTAAAAATATTTCTAATTTTTAAATGGAAGGAGTATTGAACATTCATTCCAACTTATTAATTTTACCAAACTAGTTGCTATAAAATTTATGAAATTCACTGTTTTGATAGGAAAGGATTCAACACCATTTTCCGTAGGAAAACCATTACATCTCCTTACTGACCATGTTGGAGAGTCAATATTTTATACTTCACATAATTTTGCATACGAGAAAATTCTATAATTATCAACTAATTATTTATGACAATCTTATCATAAAAAAAGAACTTTAGGTTTATTCGTTTGTACCGTTAATGTACTATTTTGATCATTTTTTTTTTTGGATCATTGCCACCAACACAGTAGTTTCTTGCAATGGAAGACATATATATTCCCTTTGATTATCTATTAGTTATTTATGCAAATATTATTATACCTATCAAATATTTATCGGAGATATTCTGTAAATTGATACACGATTTTAATTTTTAAATATAAAAAATTAATAATTAAGAATATGAGTAGAATAATATTCTGCAAACAGTATCATGGTATTTAGGGGATTCCCCTTTTGCACACTGTCAAACTTACATTGAAATGCATTAAAAGATTTGAACTCTTATTTTCTTCATTCTAATATCGCCAACATGGAAAAGAAGTACCTCACCGGATAAGCATCCTTTGTTTTCAATATATCCCTATAAAAAATGTAAACGCAAAGAAAAGGAAATGCCATTTAATTGGATTAATTCTCCCCTCAGTTTTCAAGTATAAAACGTGGTCCTTGGTACTAATTACTATTATTTTCTGAAAGAAATCATGAGTTCTTGTGCAATGGGAAAGGCTTTGTTTGCACTTCTTCTCGTCCTTTTCCCAATCTCATTACACTTTCAAGATGCTTCAGCCGCTGCCACTGAGGCTGCAGCTCTTTTCAACTGGAAAGCCAGTTTCCAAAACCAAAACAATCCCCTGCTAGCCTCGTGGGATTTGCAGCCTGCCATTGCTGGAAATTCTTTCAAGATTTCTGGAGCCAGTGCAAGCCCCTGCTCGTGGTTTGGCATTTCATGTATTGATGGGAATGTGAACAGGTTGAATCTCACAAATTCAAGTGTTAATGGTACACTCTACTACTTCCCATTTTCATCCCTCCCAAGTCTTGAATACTTGGACCTCAGCATGAACAAAATTCATGGCACCATACCCCCTGAAATAGGAAATCTCTCAAATCTCATTTATCTTGATTTGTCCATTAATCAAGTTTCAGGGAGTATCCCAACTGAAATTGGCCTTCTGACAAACTTGCAGACCTTCCACATATTTCAAGCCGACTTGAATGGCACCATTCCGTGGGAGATCGGTCAGTTGAGGTCTCTTACAAAGATTGCTTTGTCTACAAACCGTATTGAAGGCCCTATTCCTGCTTCATTAGGCTATCTGAAAAATTTAACCTATTTGTATCTCTATGAAAATCTACTTTCAGGATCTATTCCCCCAGAAATAGGAAATCTTCCCAATCTTGTTCTTATTTCTTTGTCCACCAACCATCTTACTGGTCCCATTCCATCCACCTTTGGCTATCTAAACAGTGTTGTTGAGTTGTTCCTCTACAAAAATCAGCTTTCTGGTTGTATTCCCCGTGAGATTGGAATGTTTAAATCACTCAAGACACTAAGTTTGTTCAGAAATAATCTAACAGGTCCACTGCCAGCATCACTAGGAAATCTGACAAATCTGACTCTTCTGCATCTCTATGACAATCAACTTTCTGGTCCAATTCCAAAAGAGTTAGGTAACCTAAAGCTTCTTAGGGAGCTTGCACTAAGTGAGAATCAACTTAATGGTTCTATTCCTGGTTCACTCGGTAATTTGAGTAACTTGGAATTTCTATTTCTACGGGGCAATCATCTTTCTGGTTCTATACCTCTCGAGCTTGGTAATTTGACGGAGTTAATTGTGGCTGAGTTTGGAGATAATTTGCTTTCTGGTCATTTGCCAGAAAACTATGCCAGACTGGGAAACTTCAGAACTTCACTGTAAGAAATAACATGCTTACAGGTCCAATTCCTGGTGGCCTCAAAAACTGTACAAGTTTGGTTCGGGCGCATTTCAATAGGAACCAGCTTACTGGAGACCTGTCAGGGATGTTCGGTGTCTATCCCAGGTTAGATTACTTAGATATTAGCAGCAATAATTTCTATGGTGAAATTTCTGGCAACTGGGGCGGATGCCTAAAGTTGACAACATTGCTCATTGCCAACAACAACATAACAGGTCACATACCTCCAGAGTTAGGAAATTTAACTCAACTTCATAGACTTGATCTGTCCAGTAACCAATTGGTGGGTAGAATTCCTGAGGAGTATGGGAAGTTAACTTCTTTGCTAAATCTATATTTGCAAGAAAATCAACTATCTGGTGGCATAGTTCCTGAAGTTGGATCGTTGAGAGAGCTGCTTGATGTTGACCTATCCTCAAACTTCTTCAATGGGTCCATTCCCGGGAACATAGGGGATTTCGAAAATCTGTTCCACTTGAACTTGAGCAACAACTTGTTAAGCGATATGATCCCGCTCCAAATTAGTAAGTTAACTCATCTTTCTCAAATGGATTTGAGTCATAATTTACTCACAGGAGAAATCCTATCTGAATTTAGTAGTATGGGGAGCCTGGAAATGTTGAATCTCTCCCATAATAACTTTTCTGGTTCTATCCCGGACTATTTTGGTGAAATGTCTCGTTCAGTGTTCATGGACGTATCATTCAATAACCTAGGGGGTCCAGTTCCAAATACCAAGTTCTTTGTGAATTTCACAATCGAACAACTCAAGGGAAACAAAGGTTTGTG
Organism: Rauvolfia tetraphylla; assembly: GCA_030512225.1. Classification (NCBI taxonomy): domain Eukaryota; kingdom Viridiplantae; phylum Streptophyta; class Magnoliopsida; order Gentianales; family Apocynaceae; genus Rauvolfia; species Rauvolfia tetraphylla. The sequence continues at coordinate 5,105,595 of JAJQKT010000053.1, forward strand.
TGGCAACATTACAGGCTTAGAACCTTGTGAGCGTCTCCATTTCAGTAAAAGGCATGGAACCAAAAAGAAGCAGCAAATTATTCTGGCAACTGTACTCCCAATTTCAGGTGCAGTACTACTTCTCTTAGCGTTTGCTGCACTACAAATTTTCTGTAGGAAGAGGAACATCAGTTCTGAAGCAAAAGGTTCAGAGGTCAAGAATTGCCCTTTATTTACCATATCCACATTTGACGGTAAAGAAATGTACAGAGAAATCTTGAATGCTACAAACCAATTTGATCCAATATATTGCATTGGGGAGGGAAGTTCTGGAAAAGTCTACAAGGTAAATCTCGGGAGTGATAAAATAGTAGCTGTAAAGAGACTTTATCTCTCCTCAGGGAAAGAAACAGCAGATTTTAAAGCTTTTTCAAATGAAATCAGGGCCTTAACAGTGATCAGGCACAGAAACATAGTGAAACTTCACGGTTTCTGCTGTGACGATCAACATTCATTTCTTATTTATGACTATTTTGATAAAGGCAGCTTGAGAAAAGTCCTTTGCACAGATGAGGAGCCATATAAACTGGGCTGGATAAAGAGGGTCAACATCATCAAGGGCGTTGCGCAGGCATTATCTTACATTCATCACGATTGTATACCGCCAATAATTCATCGAGATATATCAAGCAGCAACATTTTGCTTGATTCCGAATATGAGGCTCATCTTTCAGATTTCGGCACTGCAAAACTTCTGGAGGGAAACTCATCTAATCAGACTGCTTTGGCTGGCACATATGGCTATATTGCACCTGGTAACTAAAACCTTTTTCTATTCCATTAATTGATTACCTACACCTGAAATAGATAAGAAACAGAATTACAAGATTCCCTCATATTACAGAGCTTGCCTATACAACGAAAACAACTGAAAAGTGCGATGTCTATAGCTTCGGAGTCTTGACATTGGAGGTCCTGAAAGGGAAACATCCAATTGATTGCATTTCTTATCTGACATCACCAGGAACTGAAGTTATAAAACTAAAAGAGTTTCTTGATGAACGACTGCCGTACCCTGCACCAGAGGTTGAAATGGTTTTGATATCCATAATTGAAATTGCAAGAGCTAGTCTGTCTACTGATCCACATTCTAGGCCAAATATGGAGATTGTTGCTAAGTTCCTATCAAACACAAAATCACTACAACATCTCGCGAAGTACCAAGGGGCTCTCTCACATTGAAAGTACTTGAAGCAAATGACCTTGCTCTTTTTTTCTTTTTTCCTTTTTTTTTTGGGTGTGGGGAAGGTAAATGTAAACTAACAAAAATGCCTTTTTTTTTATTCTTTTCCTTTCAAGGAATATATGATTAACAGGACTGTTATGATATCAATGCGTAGCGGAAGCACAAAAGAATAGATATTGAGAAAGAAAATAAGGAGAGTAAGAAAAAATAAAGGAGACACAGGATTTTTAAGTGGGAAACCCAATACGGGAGAAAACCCACTGCCTACGGCGAGCAAAAAATATCCACTATAATAATTGGGTAAGTACAAGAGAAAAAGTCTTCAACAACAATTATCAACGAAGACTTATAAGAAAGAAATAAATCTCATAAACTCAACCCTATAATTTGATGATATAGTGAATATATGTGGAGGAAAAATTTCAGCCTTTGGGGAGAGAATTTGGAGAGAATTGGTGTATTGAACTCAATTAGAAGACCTCCTTTTATAGCCACACAAAGAGGTCTTGCAAAACACAATGATGAAGTCCATTTTACTTTCCCTAATTTGTGGCAAAAAATGAGGAAACATGTTGAGCATTTTATGGAGTAAAAGATGGAGGAATATAAGGCATAAAATGAGGAAACATGTGGAGTATTTTAGGGAGTAAAAGATGGAGGAATATAAGGCATAAAATGAGGAAACATGTGGAGTATTTTAGGGAGTAAAAGATGGAGGAATATTAGGCATAAAATGAGGAAACATGTTGAGTATTTTAGGGAGTAAAAGATGGAAGAATATTAGGCATAAAAGAGGAAGTTGGTTCCCAAAATTTGGGACACCACTCAACAATCTCCACCTTGGCTCAAATTTTGAAGTTCACCGTAGGCACCCCAAAGGGCGATTAGGCATTAATGATGCCAACTAATTCCAAGCAGTGCTCGAACTTAGTAACATGTAATGGCTTTGTAAGCAAGTCTGCAGGATTTTCCTACGTATGAATCTTTTTAATAATGATAGTTCCTTTGTCAATAACATCTCTAATAAAGTGATAGCGTATATCAATGTGCTTGGTCTTGAAGTGATATGTATCATTCTTGGCAAGGTGAATAGCACTCTGACTATCTGAAAATACCATTGTAGCACCATATGGAATACCAAGCTAAAGAACAAGACCACGCAACCAAATAGCCTCTTTAACACCTTCTGTAGCTGAAACAAACTCAGCCTCTGTTGTGGACAATGCAACAATGGATTGCAGAGTTGCTTTCCAACTAATAGCACCGGAACACAATTATCATGTTGACTCCTTGTGAATCCTTGCCCAATCATGAAAGCATCAAAACGCTTATACCATTGTCTCGGAGCTTGTTTCAAACCATACAATGATCTTTTCAAACGGCAAACTGATTGTTCTTTACCTGTCACAACAAATCCCTCTGGTTGTTTCATGTAAATTTCTTCTTCCAACTCGCCATGTAGAAAGGCAGTTTTGACATCAAGTTGCTCCAATTCCAAATCATATAAAGCAATAAGAGCGAGTAGCACTCAAATAGAGGTATGACGTACAACAGGAGAAAAAATTTCATTAAAGTCAATACCTTTCTTTTGATCAAAACCACGAACTACTAGGCGAGCTTTCCATCTGGCATTTTCAACCCCAGGTATACCTTCTTTCTGTTTGTAGATCCACTTACAACTCAAAGCTCGACGTCCTTTGGGCAAATCACATAACTCCCATGTCCCATTCTTATGTAGGCTTTCAATTTCTTCTTGCATTGCTAAAAGCCACTGGGGATGAAATAAACTGGATATAGCTTCAGAGTAATTAGAAGGATCAATTCCTTCAGCTGTATCTCAGTGCAATGAGAAAGAGCATATGCAAGTGAGATTATCATCATCATTATCGAGCATACCTTGCGAGCCTTTTTGATATTTCTCCTTGGTCGGTCACGTGCTATATTATGATCATTTTAAGACTGCATAGGCTCAGATAAACTAGAGGGTATTGATTCATCATGTCTTTCAAGATTCTGTTCAGACTCTCCAGTAAAAATCGGTTCACTCCTTCCTTTTTGAGTAGACACCTCTAACTCCACCTTCTCATTGGCACTTTGACGATCACATGTATCAAGAGAAGAAACAATGAGATCTTTTCTAGGAGATAACAAGGCATTCTCATTAAATGTGACATCCCTACTTAAAATCAATTTCTTAAATTCAGGGACACCACAACCGATAACCTTTCGACTCGGATGAATAACCCAAGAAAATGCATTGAAGCTGCTCTAGGTGCCAACTTTCCATCATTTATATGTGCAAAAACAGAGAACCAAAAATTCTGAGATGAGAATATTCAATAGGATTACTCGACCAAACCTCCTCCCGGAATTTTAAAATCAATGGATGAATGAGGTGAACGATTTACAGTGTAACAAGCGATGGATACAGCTTCAGCCCAAAAAATCTCTACGACTCCATAAACCACCATTAGATAACATACAACGAGCTCTCTCTAAAAGGGTCCTATTAATGCGTTCTGCAACTCCATTCTGTTGAGGTTTTCCTACTAATGTTCTGTGTCTAGCAATGCCATGATTCTCACAAAACTCATTGAATTTAGAATTGCAAAACTCCAAACCATTATCAGTCCTGAGTTTCTTAATCTTCCTACCAGTTTGATTTTCGACCAAAACTTTGAATTTCTTGAATTTAGAGAAAGCTTCATTTTTATGCCTCAGGAAGTAAACCCAAACCTTACGAGAGAAATCATCAATAAATGTTATCATGTACCTCTTGCCGCCTTGTGAAGGAAATTTTGAAGGTCCCCAAAGATCCGAATGGATATAATCAAGAATCCCTTGTGTGCGATGTGTTGCAGTGGAGAAGCTAACTCTCTTTTGTTTTCCAACTACACAATGTTCACAGAAAGTTAACTTACCAATACCTTGCTTACCAAGAAGACCTCTTTTATTCAGAATGTTCATGCCTTTCTCACTCATATGTCCTAAACGCATGTGCCATAGCTGAGTAAGATCATCATCAGAAAGAGAAGTAGAGATAGCAATAGAACCTGTCACAGGTGAACCCTACAAAATATAGAGACTCCCAATTCTATGTCCTTTCAACAATACTAAGGAACCTCTAGAAATTTTCAGAACTCCACCTTCAGCTGAATACTTGCACCCTAGTGACTCCATGGTGCCTAAAGAAATCAAATTACGCTTCAAATCAGGAATATGGCGTACCTTAGTCAGAGTTCTGATAGTGCCATCATGAGCCTTAATCTGAATGGTACCAATTCCAGCAACAACACAGTGTGAATCGTTTCCCATAAGAACCACACCAGAATCAACCTTCTCATATGAAGTAAACCAATTTTTGTGGGGACACATATGAAAAGTACAGCCAGAATCTAAAACCCATTCTAAAGAGCTACGTTTATCAGAAGTAGTAGCCAACAAAACATCACCATCAGAATCTGCTTCAATTACATCAGCTTCAGCTTTATTCTGAGCAGGTTTATTCTTTTTCTCCTCTCTCTCATTCTTATTTTCCAATTTATAACATTCTGAAATTTCATGTCCGCTCTTCTTGCAATAACGACAGGATTTAGAATTACGGCCTCGAGACTTAGATCTACGATTTTTCTTGGATAAATTACTCCTATCGATAGATCTACTTCTAACATTCAAGCCTTCACCTCTATCATCAGACCGTCCCTCATGATCAAATTTCTCCTTAGACAATAGATTAGATTTAACATCTTCAAATGACAGAGTATCATTATTTCCATAAAGCATAATTTCTTTGAAGTGCTTATAAGAGGGCGGCAAAGAAACAACTAGCAGTATAGCTTTATCTTCATCTTCAATATTGACATCCAAATTCTCAAAATCAATCAAGATAGAATTAAATTCATTAATATGAGATTGTATAGCGGTACCTTCAGCCATACACAAAGTGTAGAGGCGCTCCTTGAGTCTAAGCTTGTTGGCAAGACTTTTGGTCATGTACAGGGATTCAAGTTTGGTCCATAGCCCTGCTGCAGTTTTTTCTTTATTGACCTCGCGCAAAATCTCCTTGGACAAACACAACTGAATAGCCGAATGTGTCTTCTCATCTAACTCTTCCCATTTTTCATCTGTCATACCAGCAGGCTTCTCGGAAATTCCAACAAGTGCCTTCTTTAAACCATTTTGAATGAGGACTGCTCTCATCTGAATCTGCCATATACTGAAACTGATTTTTCCATCAAATTTCTCAATATCAAATTTGGTGACGGTGGACATATTTGGTGACTAGGCTCTGATACCACTTGTTATGATATCAATGCGTAGCGGAAGCACAAAAGAATAGATATTGAGAAAGAAAATAAGGAGAGCAAGAAAAAATAAAGGAGACACAGGATTTTTAAGTGGGAAACCCAATACGGGAGAAAACCCACTGCCTACGGCGAGCCAAAAATATCCACAATAATAATTGGGTAAGTACAAGAGAAAAAGTCTTCAACAACAATTATCAACGAAGACTTATAAGAGAGAAATAAATCTCATAAACTCAACCCTATAATTTGATGATATAGTGAATATATGTGGAGGAAAAATTTCAGCCTTTGGGGAGAGAATTTGGAGAGAATTGGTGTATTGAACTCAATTAGAAGACCTCCTTTTATAGCCACACAAAGAGGTCTTGCAAAACACAATGATGAAGTCCATTTTACTTTCCCTAATTTGTGGCAAAAAATGAGGAAACATGTTGAGCATTTTATGGAGTAAAAGATGGAGGAATATAAGGCATAAAATGAGGAAACATGTGGAGTATTTTAGGGAGTAAAAGATGGAGGAATATAAGGCATAAAATGAGGAAACATGTGGAGTATTTTAGGGAGTAAAAGATGGAGGAATATTAGGCATAAAATGAGGAAACATATTGAGTATTTTAGGGAGTAAAAGATTGAAGAATATTAGGCATAAAAGAGGGAGTTGGTTCCCAAAATTTGGGACACCACTCAACAAGGGCAGTGGTTGGCAGATCAAGAAGGGAAGAAGATCTCAATTTCACCCACTTTGTGTAGGAGACCGCGGGATAGCTGTGACAAGGAATAGCGTACAAATGCTGGCAAATCGGAATAATTGGAAGTTCATTTCTAGTTTGATGTATTCATACTAATGATTTACGAAATTCATGAATGTAATAACATTTTGTAGAGTTCAAACTGCATATATAGACTCGGTTCATAAATATATAACAGACTTCAATCTATAGTATGATGATATATCTTAAACAGTACAATAGTGTGAATTATAACATAAAGAACTACTTATGTTATAAGTTTTAATTGTGCATCCAATTACGTAATACTTCAAAATATGTCCTACATTTAGCACAGCTTTGTCGAGATCAAAGTTCCGCATGAAGACTCAAAAGTTGTTTAAATTCTGTACGTTGAATTGATTAGCCCTATAAAGTTTTTGAGAAATATTTAAAAAAGAAAAAGGCGCCTTAGATACTACTAATTTTTTACCGCATCATTTTTAACCAATAATTAAATATAGGTAGACATCCATTAATGAATGAGTCAGAAGTATGTTACACTTAGTGCAAATAGAACTCGATTAACTTATGGTTGTTGAAAATTATTTTGGAGCCTTAAAATTAAAAAGAAGACACTACTCAAAAGATAAAAGGCAGATCAATAGTATTGCAACAAAAGTACACGAAATTGAACATTTTGAGGGCCAAAATCTAAGATGCAAGGCATATATCGTAGTGAGAAAATACTTATGCCAATGCCCTGCACGTGAACTCTTTCAGCTGCTTTCCTCGACTAAGGTAAAGGTGGAGGAGGGAGACATGATCTGCAGTGACCCTGAATGTCCGTTGTCTGTCCACGATAAGGATCAGGCAGGATTTCATCTATAATTTCACCAGTTACTAGATAATGCCCATATTAGAAAAAATGGTGGAAGAAAATTACAAGACAATAATTAGAATCAAATCGAAATTGCATGCGCAAACTTACTGGACCGCAAAAGCCTTGCTGTTGTTGCCAGTTGAATGTGAACCAAAAGCAAAAAGTCATTACCATTTTGTTAATTCGTTTTAATTCACTGGGTTAGGTTAGCGGATTTGTTACCTGTCTATTTCTAGTGGATTTGTTTATTGATTAATTTGTCATTATTAGATTGACATGGCTAATGATATGTGCTTGAAATTGAATTAAAGATTGAATAGTTTGAGCAAGATCTCACTGTAAACTCCGATAGTTCTTTTGTTAGTACCAATAGATTTTCTTCGTTAGTCCAGAAATTCATAGAACGTCTATAGAAATGGCACGAAAATGTATTTGATCTTTAACAGGCTGCGTCACTCATTAATACACGCTCTAATTATTGATGATCTCATAATTTGAGATTATTAGATATTACTTTTATATGCAGAAAGCATTACTCCTCTGTCTCAAAATAATAGTTCTTTTTGTCATTTTCACACTGATTAAGAATTCATTAAAATCTATTATAATCAAAATAAAAAGACTTAGATTTCTTTTAACTTTAAATATGATTCATTAATTAGAGTAATTGAAATTTGGATTAAATAGTAGTTAAAAAGAGATAAAAATGGAAAATTTTTATTAAATTTTTATTGATATTATAAATAAAGTAGATATTATAAGACAAATGAAAAAGGTAAATAAAACTATAGTTCGAGACAGAGGTAGTAATTGTTCTTATTGAAATTATAAGCTTCATAATTTATTAAAAGTGGAAATGAAGGAGGTTTTCATTTGAGCAACATCTACCATGATGTTGCTTTCTTCGAAAATCAATAAGATCAAAGAGCAGTTGAATATTTCCAAGGACAGTTAAAGCTAAAATCATGAGAAAATCTAAAATAACCTTGGGAGGGAAAGTTAAAGCTTCCCCCCCCTGAAATCTTCTCTTTCCTTTTTATGTTTCTTCCTCCCAATCTCTCTTTTCTTGATTAACATGTATCGATTATTGTTTCAATTAAATTTATAAAATTATAATTATAATATTTTCATTGATGAAAAACAAAAAAGCATAGTTTTACTATTCATTCAAATATAGTTGATGATGCATATTTTCATTTTAATGTCACAAGGACAATCAAGTATTACGTACATCATTTTATCCAACATATCTTAATCAACTACGTCAACTATTGTTACAAGAATAGCCAATTATTTCATCACTTTATTAAGCTTACCCAAATCAATTTGTCAAGTATTAAATTTGTCTTGCAAGCGAGTTATAATGGAAAGTCGACTGTATTATTTAGGCGATTGAGAGGAATTGAGAGTTAAGATTGGAGAGAGTAGTTGACTATATGAAAAGAAGCTTTTGAAAAACAATCGATCTTGTTGCATTCTCTATATTTTGTTTGTTCTTAACTACAGAATTTTTTGTCTAAATTTTGATCTAAAATTTTAAAAATTTTTCTTAAAAAAAATTGCTTTAAATTTTAATCGAAATAAATCTATCCCAATCATAAAAATAAATATCAACCTAGTAAAAAATGCAGTAATGATAGATAAAATAAAAATTGCATTTTAATAAATAAGAATTTGACAATAGTATAACCCAAAAACTAGTCTAATAGTTTTTATTACTATTAAAAATTAAGACCTAAACAATCAAAATTAATTGGATAAACTAAGAAAAAAAGTACAATGGAAAAAAATTACTTATTTTTTAAAAATAAGTGAACTTCATTGAGAAAGTAGTTATTATGATTGATATTACACCAATATTAATCTATACACTACAAGAAAATACGGGATTAGCGAGGGACATATCCGTCGCTAATCATAATTTGCGACGGAAAATTCCCTAGCTAAATACAGGGTCGCTAATTGCGACGGCATCATTCTTCCGTCACTAATTAGCGACAGAAAAAATTTAGCGACGATTACTAATATATTTAAATTTTAAAAATAAAAAATTACTGTTAATTCTAAGAAATTTAATTTTTAAAATTATTTTTAGAAAAATCATATCAAATCCGTCGTTAATTAGCGTCGGATTTGGGACGAACATAAATTATAATTTAAAAATAAATAACAATATAAATTATAAATTATTATTTAAAAAATTTTAAAATAAAATTTTAAAAATAATGTGGATCGGGCTAACCCAACCCGATTTCGTCCAAAAGTAAAATTTTAATTTAAAAATTAATAATATAATAAAATATTAAAATTTTAATTTAAAAAATTTTGAAATTAAATTTTAAAATTAATATGAATTGGGCTAACTCAACAAGATTGGACATCAGTGGATCAGGTGAGCCTAATTCGGCTCCAATGGATCGAGTTAGCCCAATCCGAATTTAACTCCCTTAAATTATTTGTTTTTCTTGAAGAGAGATTCGAATCCTTGTTCTCTCAGAGTTGGATGAAGTCTTCGTCCACTAGGCTAAGTCACTTCTTGTGTTTTATTTCATCATATAATATTTTTATATTATAATTTTTTATTATCATATAGCATTATATTAATAATAATATATTATATATTATTATTTTATTAAATAACATATTATAATATAAATATATTTATTATTACATCTAACTTATAAATTAACATAATTTTTTTATTTTTTTGTTCCTCTTAGCGACAGAAAAAATTTAAATATTTAAAATAATTTTTTAAATTCTTAACTTTTTCCGTCTCAAATTCGTCGCTAATTAGCGACGGATTAGCAACGGAATAGTATTTTTAAATATTTAAAATAATTTTTTTACTTCTTAATTTCTTCGTTGCAAATCCATCGCTGATTAGCGACGGAATACTATTTTTAAATATTAAAAACAAAATTTTTTAATCTCTCGTTAAAAATAAAAATAAAAAATAGCAACGACCTTCTTAGTAAAAATAGAAAAAGTCTTCCTAAATACTAATGTAATATGACTTCACTTATTTTAAATCTTAATTTATTAAGCACTATTTTTTAAATTGATGTTTACTTATATTCTAAAGTATCTAAATATATATTAATTATCATTTCTTCTATTGATGTATATCTGTTTCTATTTCTGCACATATATGCTACACACGTATGTTGTATTGTAATTATGTTATACTTTTAAATATTATCTTATATGTATGTGTTATTAATATACTAAACTACTAAAAATGCATGGTTTATTACATGTGTATTACATAGGAATAATCATACATAGTAATTGATATATATTATTCAATATAATTTATTTTATTCTATTCATATTATTCATGCTAAGTAGAAAATTAATATTACTAAACTAAATGAAAATAAAAAATATCTTAATTTAGAAAACACTAATTAGAAATGGATTAACGACATAAAAAATTTAGAATTTTAAAAATTATTCTTAATAATTAAATAATTTTTCCATTGCTAATAAGTCGCTAATTAATAACGGATTAGCGACGGAAAAAATTGAGAAATAAAAAATTTATTTTTAATATTTAAATTATTTTTTCGTCGCTAATTAGCAACGGATTAGCCACGAAAAAAATTCAGAATTAAAAAATTTATTTTTGAATATTTAAATTATTTTTTTGTCTAAAACGCTGTCGCTAATTAACAACGAATTTGTGACAGAAAAAATTGAGAATTTTAAAAAATTATTCTTAATATTTAAATTATTTTTTATCACAAATCCGTCACTAATTAGCAACGGATTGGCGTTGGAAAAATTCAAAATTTAAAAATTTATTTTTAATATTTAAATTATTTTTCCGTCGCTAATCCGTTGCTAATGAGCGACGGATTTGCGACGGAACTAATTCAGAATTAAAATTTTTTAAAAATATTTAAATTATTTTTCCTTCCCTAATTCGTTACTAATTAGCGATGAATTAGCAACGAAACTAATTCAGAATTTAAAAATTTTATTTTTAATATTTAAATTATTTTTTCCTTGCAAATCTTCGCTAATTAACAACAGATTAGCGATGGAACTAATTCAGAATTTAAAAATTTTATTTTAAATATTTAAATTATTTTTCCGACTCTAATCGCTGTCGCTAATTAGCAACCGAGGTTCGCCGTCGTTAATAGCGTATTTTTTTTGTAGTGATATGTATTTGTTTACCAAAAAAAAAGAAACATTATATATATGTACACTCTTCAAGGTATACTATATAGACCCTAAACATGCTCAATATCTTAAACACAAGTAAACACAAGAATAAATAAACTAGAGCACTCTTTTGCTAGCTTCTTGGGCTTTAATTTTTTTTTCATTTTTTAACTGTGAGTTGCTTTTAATAAAATTTAAATATAAAAATATAAGCTACATTTTTTAATCAAAATAAATCTATTAAGTCATAACAGTGAGTTTAAACTTTTAATCTAGAATTAAAGCAAGTTGTTACAATTTTTTTTAAAAAAAATCTGCACACTGGAAAAAAATGACAAAGGTTGATAGCCAAATGGTTTTTATTAGAACTAAAATTCATATCTAAATGATAGAAAGGGATTATTATGAATAAAGATAAGAAATTAGAAAACTAACATTCTTTATTAGGAGAAACAAAAAGACGAAGAAAAAATGATAAAAGCAGTTATTAAGACTAATATAAAACAAAGAAAATAATTCATATATGTGATATATAAATTATTCTAAGGAATAAATTAGTTGGATAAACTACAAAACTAGTTTTTTTAAAAAAAAATTAAAACTAAAACTAGTCATTATAAATTGTGCAATAAAATAGTTAGAATTTTATTTTATTATTTATAAGTGCTATCAAATTATAATTTATTGGTCAACTGATCATGCCTTTTAAATTTTACTGGTATCACTAGAATATTTGTGTACTCATTTCTTTTTAGTCGATTATCAAAATCTCTATTCAGATAATTGATTGGAACTTGTGAATATAACTTCCTATAATGTATTAGTCATTGTTGATGATATCATACTGGTTAAGATGAAAATTGGGAAGAGAAATTATTGTTTACATTGAAAATCTAAACTTTATTAAATGTCATGCAGAGTTTGAACTTCAAAATTTTGACCTTTTCAAAAGATATATCTACGAAAAATAATTTATGGGTGTAGACGCGAATCAATATTAAGTCTTAGGTGCAATTATCAAGTGAGAAGAGAAATATTATTTTTTTCTTTTGAAATAAGTCGGAGCATTGTTGTTATGTGGGGGCACATATCTATATGTGCGCCTGCGTATGTAATTTTTGAGCGTTAATTCTAAAGTTAAGAGTGTGTGTTATTTGACTGCTTAATCTTTTAATTTTGATAATTAAGTGCTTATTCGCTAACCCATTTAGAAATCTAATCATATATTTATATTTTTATTATTTTTCAAATATTAAATTTGCTTCTGCCAAAAATGACCTCTAAATTAAATATTTTTAAATTATCTCCATAAAAAAATTCACTATCCCTCACTTGTGGATCATTTCCAACACCATATTTTGCCAGAGACGGTGGCAGCAGCAGCGATAGTAAGGGGTGGTTAGGATAGAAAGGATTACTTTTAGGGTTTTCTAGCTATAGGAGGAGGTGATAAATTTTTTGATAAGATAGGGCACTACTGGTAAATAAAATTCTGATATATAAAAATTTAAAGGAAAAATTAATTTTCCGTTAGATTTCTGACAACGTTAGAAAATAAGCATCTGATTGTCAAAATTAAACAATTAGACAGTCAAATGTCCCCTTAACTTCTAGCTATTATTTGGAATTTACCAAATTTTTTATAAGTCTTAAAAAACATATATCTCAAAAACATTTTTCAAAAATATGGGCGTTGCCAAGCCCCCTAACCTCCACACATCAAGCATAAGGTGTGCGTGCTATGTAGAAGAATAAAATCAATGTATGAGAATAAATGATTTAACTAGACAATATTCTAATATCCCCGAAAATTGTGTTTTTTCTAGGGTCATTTTTGTTATCAACGGATTCCTTTTTTCCATCCTTCTTAGAATGCTCTTTTTGCCCTTTGATATCATTATCCTTCTAATTCAATAAAACTCAAGGTCTCAGCTCCTTTAATTTTTTCTTAAAAAAGAAGAAAAACAAGATACTTGTAGCATGGTGATATTCTTGGCTTGAAACTGTCATATCATATTACAATGCTGGACTTCATAATCTTCGTACCCTTATGCAAAAGCAAGAGTATTATTTGACATATTATGAAAGAAAACAAAATCATATATCATAGTGAGAGAATACATATGCCAAGTCCTGCAGGTGAACTCTTTCTTCTGCTTTCCTCGACTAAGTTAAACTTCAAGGGAGACATGATCTGCAGCCACCCTTCATGCCCGTTATCCGTCCATGTTCCTTATCAGGGTGCCTTCCAACTACAATTTCAGTGGATAGTGTCAATATTAGGACAAATAGTGGAAGAAAATTACAGGGCAATTAGAATCAAATCGAAATTGCAAGGGCAAACTTACTGGACCCCAAAAGCCTTGCTGTTGTTGCCAGTTGAATGTGAACCAAAAGCAAGAAAAGGAAGAGAACAATAATAATGGTCTTGTTGATCATCTTCTCCTGACTTGACACGCATAGTGAGATCTGTGGGAATGCCTTTTCTTCTGTTATAAAGCATTTGTTCAACTGCCGCTGTTGAACATTTCAGAACTGCCAGTTGAACATTTCAGAACTGCTCTTTGGATTCTTCCCTGAAAAGGGAGGGGAAAAAAAAAAAACTGCTACTTAGATGAAAACTTCACCAGCTATGACGGCTAAAACACGTTGTGCTAGTGAAAGTGATTAACATTTTCTTAATTCGTTTTAATTTATTGGGTTAGGCTATATAAGTGAAAGTCAATGAAGTCTATTGGCGTACCTATCTATTTCTAGTGGATTTATTTATTGATTAATTTCTCATTACTGCATTGACATAGTTAATGACAAGTGCTTGAGATTGAATTATAGATTGAACGGTTTGAACAAGAATAAGTACATTAGAGAACGCTGTTACTGGCTCCTTGGTGATTTAATATTTTTTTTTGTTTTTTAACTACGAGTTGCTTTTAACAGAATTTAATAAACAAAATATTGAAAAAATTATCTTAAAACCTGAAATTTTTAATCAAACTAAATCTATAAAATCATAACGATAAGTTTAAACTTTTAATCTAGAATTAAAGCAAGTGGTTACAAATGAAAAAAATAATCTGTAAACTGAAAAAAAAATGACAAAAGTAGTCTACTGGTTTATTGGGGGAACCGATGACAAAAGTAGTCTAATGGTTTATTGGGGGAACCGGAAGAAGGTTCCCCCTTGATTATTCCTTCTTTTTCTTTCAATTTTGGTTTTTGTTCTTGTATTCCTTTTTTATTCTTTTTTTTTTTGTTGGGGGCCTTCTAGTTCCCTTTATATTCCTTTTTTCTGTTTAATATTTTATTTTTAATTTTATTTTAGATTTATGAATAGGTTGAATTTTTTTAAGAAATTTAAGAAAATTTTAAAATTCAGAGAGAGAAATATTTTAATAAATAAAAAAATAAATGTACTGCAATCAAGAATTTGAGGTATTGCAGACAATCACCCCTTTATCCTTGTTCAGCCACCATGAATGGCCCACAAATATTGATATTGAATTCCCATTAATTAACTCTTTCTGTATGCACTTCATTCTCTGAAACAATCTAAAATGGTTTATTTCACACTAAATGATAATGATAAAGACATTTAATCAAAAAGAATTTGTAAATAAAATCAAAATCCATGTTTTCTGTTGGGCAATGTGAACCATTTTCTGCTATCTTTGAAATATTGATGTCCCAGTTCCTCTTTACCTCCGAAATCAAAGACTTACTAACATAATTCGTCCAATGGACTCAATTTTGGAATAGAAACTTGGCATGTTCACATGAAATCAATACCAAGAAAAACCAAATATTACAAAGGAAATTTCATCATAACTCTTACTGGATTTCGTGGATCATTCGCTACTAGTCCAAGGATGTATTTTGAAGAGTTCAACCGTGACCCATGAAAAGATCTGCAATGTAAATTCACCATATTTTGGACTAACATATTTTGAAGAGTTCAACCATGACCCACAAAAAGATCTGCATTGTAAATTCGCCATAATTTGGACTGACATATTTTGAAGAGTTCAACCGTGACCCACGAAAAGATTTGTGATGGAATCAAGGAATCGATCCATATCAAGAAGGGGGTCTCAATACTTGCAAGGCACCTAAGGCCTTTCGATGCTTAAATCAGTATCGATTCATGAGAGAAAATAAACAAAAAGAAAAATATAATGAGTATGATGGATATGATAATTATATCAACAACAAGAGAGTTTACCTCTATATATACATGTCTTTCAAAATCCTGTAAGGGAACAAAATCTTGTAGGATAAGTAATTATTATAATCTTGTTAAGATTTAGTATACTGTTAGAAAAGAGATTCACTACATAATTGGGATTGGGTATGCCAATTGTTGAGCACAAGACAATTGGGTCGAAGTACTTTATGAACCCTTTGAGTCGACTCCATCATATACCCTCCCGAAAGAAGGGTAAAAATTGAGTAGAAATTTGAGGTTTGTGACCTTAATAATCAATAATGGAGGACCAATTGTCACTTCTTGAGAGTGTCTTTAATTGACTCTTGTCGCAACTTTACCCTTGATATATGCAACCAAAGCTGTTTTCATCTTTATCAACGATCTTTGTCTTATTGCTTTCTCTTGGCATTGCTCTACCAAAGTTGTTTTCATGTTGTTTCTCAAAAGTTATCTTTGGGAGAATATGTTGCAGGAACAACACTTGAGCTCATAGTGCATTCCATCCTTTTAATTTTGCTGCACCGTATATTTGGTCAGACTTTTTGTTTTGTGTAATTTTTCAATTTGATACTTATAGACCGAATCACATTCTTTTCATTTGATGCTTATAGACCAAGTCGTATTTTCATTTGAGTACTCATTTATGTATGTTTTCTTCGAGGCTCATGAGCAATTTTTTATTCAATGCTTACAGATCAAATTGTTTTTTTCCGATAGTTTCAATCGGGCACTTTTGATCGAGCCGTAGTCTTTTTCCTTTAATAATTTTCAATGGAGCACTTATACTCAGGTTGTAGCCTTTTTGTCTCCCAATAATTTTAATTGGTGACTTTCAATCAGGCGGTAGCATTTTTATCTTTCAATAGTTTCAATCGGGCACTTTCACACAGATTGTATTGTAGCTTCCTGTCACATGGACTTTGGCAAGCTTATCAAACTTGCTGCAAAAAACTCTGCTTTAAAAGTTAATAATTTGATGATATAAAATATGAGATAAATCTCTTAATTCATTTGCACAAAGCAGCATAATAAATTAAAACTAAAAATGAAAACTGCTGCTGTTGAACATTTCAGAACTGCTCACTGCATTCTTCCATGAAAAGGAAAAAGAAAAAACTGCTACTTAGATGAAAACTTCACCAGTTATGAAGGTTAGAACGGGTTGCGCTTGTGAAAGTCATTACCATTTTGTTAATTCGTTTTAATTCATTGGGTTAGTGACAAGTGCTCGAGATTGAATTCAAGATTGAATAGTTTGAGTAAGATCTTACTGTAAATTGCGACAATTCTTTTGTTAGTTCCAACAGATCTTCTTCATCACTAGCACAGAACTTATTAGAATGGGTACAGAAATGGCAGGAAAATGCGTTTGATCTTTAACAGGCTGTGCGTGCCACTCATTAATACACACTCTAACTGTTGATGATCTCATAATTTGTGATTATGAGCTATTATTTCTATATGAAGAAAACATTACTCCCTCCATCCTAAAATACTAATTGATTTTGTCATCTTCACACTAACTAATAATTTATTAAAATCTACAATATTCAAAACAAAAAAAAACTTTAGTATCCTTTAACTTTAATAATGACTCTTTAACCATGTTCAGCAACCATGAATGGCCCACAATTATTGATAGTCAATTCCTTTTAATTAACATTCAAAGACTTCCTGGTATAACCATTTCTATAGACACTTCATCCTCTGAAACAAACTACAAAAGGTTGATTTCACACTAAATAACATTGATAAAGACATTAAATGAAAAAGAATTTGTAAATAGAAACAAAATCCGTGTTCTCTATTGGACAATGTGAACCAATTTCAGCCATCTTTGAAATATCGATATCCCAGTTCCTCTACACATTTGAAATCAAAGACTTATTAACATAATTCGTCCTATGGACTCTATTTTGGAATGGAAACTTGGCATGTTCACATAAAATCAATGTCAAGAAAAGACCAATTTTTACAAAGGAAATTTCATCATAACCCGTACTGGATTTCATGGATCACTCACTACTAGTCCAGTGATATATTTTGAAGCGTTCAACTTTGACCCGCAAAAGATCTTCAATATAAATTCACCATATTTTGGCCTTCCATCTCAATATCAAACTGAACTCCAATCCAAGATATTATCTAACAAGGCCATTGCCAGCATTCTTTTCCTCGTTCTTGTTTCAGCTTGCCATATTGAACTTGCCACATCGATAAGGCTTCTGAACACTGGTGAGTTTCTGTTGTACAATGTTTTCGTAAAGTTTATAATACTTCAAAACCATTCTCATAGTCCCTTTTCCGATCAATGCAGACATTGTTGACAATAACTTAGAAGAAAATTCTCCAGCCAGCTCCTCCAGTCCTCCTCCACCAGCACCTGCACCTCCACCAGGTCGTGGCCATGGTCCTCCTCCTCATGGACCCATTATAAGGCATGATCCTCCCTGCCCGTCGTGTTTGCCTAAGTCTTGACTTCCAATATACGGCCAAATAATGCAAAGATGTCTCACGACACTCTATGCAATTCCTTCCTTTCTTCAGTTTTTATTCTTTTTTAATGTAAAAGAATATTGGCACTTTGAGGTACATTCCCTTAATTTGGATTTTTTTTCCAAACTATGTTTAGCATTTTTCATATATCAAATGAAGGTAACTTGTATTTGCCGGATTGTGCAAGCTTGAAATAAGATTTGAATGCATTAACGACAATCTTTTGACAATAAAGATTTTCCAAAATTCAAGGAAACAATACATGCAATAGATTTGGGATTAGCGGGGGTAACTATATTCTTTAAAATATATATATATATTTAAAACTAAAATTTATAACACTTAAAATTAAGAAACATATTTTAGACAAAATAAATAATTAATAAAATATTTTTGAGAATTACTAGTTCTATTTCATATATATTTAATAAGAGTAATTATAAGAAATAATCCTTCAACTCTTTTAAATTTTATTTTAATCATTAATTTATTTTTCTTCTTTTTTTAACCTCAAACTATTTTTGTTTTTAATGACTAGTTCCAACCACGGTCTGTAAAATAGAAAAAAATATTTAAAGCACTATTTTCCATAATGTTTTGCTGCATTCTTGATTTAGTTATATATTAATATATTTTTTAAAATAATGTGAAATGTTAGTTATATACATAAATAATACAAAACTTAAACTAAAAATTTTCAAATATTTTTGTTATAATTTTGAATCATGTAAGTTTTTTAAGGAAAAAGGATGAAGATAATAACTGGTTAAGATATAAAAATTTTTAATTAGTTAGAATATTATTAATGTAGAAGTTATGAGATATATTTTTGAAAGAGATATGAGAAGAAGAGATTAGTGAACAAGAACGTAGTTAATAATGATGTATAGATAAATATGTAAAAAATAATGCTTTAAATATTTTTTATTTTTATATTTACTCCATAATTTATTTTTCTTCTTTTTTATAATCTCAAACTATATATATATATATATATATATATATATATATATATATATATATATATTATCATTGGTCCTACCACTGCGGCCTTGGCAGCATAGTGTTGAATTTTGCTATGCCCATGGTGGCTGAGAGCAACTATGAAAAAATAAAATAATTCGAGGTTACAACGGTTGCTTAGAACTAAAAATGTAGATTCAACAATTGCCTTGCACTGAATATAAGGTCTTTTACAAGTAGAATAAATGAAAGTTTCTTCTGAACTAGAAAAAAAATTGAGAATGGAAACTTCAATGTGAACTTGGGAAGCCAAAATCTATGCCGCTGGCCTTGGAGAATAAAACTACAAAAAGGAACTTGAAAAGTTTATGAGATGTCATTGACTTATTTAAGCATTTTTCACTTTGTTGCCTGCAGACTCTTACTGCGTTTAGACCATTTTCGGATTTCACCGGGTATACTCGGACCCTTGTTGATATCCTTGGTGTTTGGATTGGACTCTATCTCATCTACTTCACCTAATTCCTAAATCCGAATGGGAAATTTAGAATGACGGACAAATTTTTTTTGCGTTTTGGGCTGGTATGACTAATGGGCTAACTATGAATCACAACATATTTCCTCTTGGGCATTTGCGGGGTATCTCGGCGTCCAACAAGAAACAAAGGGAACATCTCGGAGATTAGAATGATTGAGCATCATAACAGAAAATTAACTAAGTTTTGATCGGGATAGCAAATTTTCTCGATTACAAGAAATTTTGATCTCATGAAATGATTAAGCATCAGAATTAAGTTCTAATATGGAGATATTTCGTTATATAAATTGGAGCATGTTTGACTCTTTTGCACAGTTTCCAGCTTTTGAAATTGGTTTGTAATGATTAAATAATGCTGAAAAAATAAAAGACACCTTCAGAGTTGGAGCCTTGTTGTCTTGTGGGGCAGGGGCATATATCTGTCTGTGTGCCTGCGTGTGTAATTTTTAATGGTCAATTCCAAAAAAGTTACCTAAAGTTAAGAGGGTGTGTCATTTTACTGCCTAATCTTTTAATTTTAACAATTAGATGCTTATTTGTTAACACAATTAGTAATCCAATGGTAATTTTTATAATTTTATTACTTTTCAAATGTTAAATTTGCTTCTACAAAAAATGGCCTCCAAATTAATATTTTCAAATTTTCTCCCTAAAGGATCCTTTCCAAAGCCACATTTTGCGAGAGGCGGTGGCAGCAGCAGCGGTAGTAAGGGGTGGTTAGGATAGAAAGGATTAATTTTAGGGTTTTCTAGTTTTAAGAGGAGGGGATAAATATTTTAATAAGATAGTTACTGTTGGTAAATAAAATTCTGACATATAAAATGTTAACGTAAAAATTAAGTTTTCGGTAGATTTCTGACAGCATTAGAAAATAAGCATCTATGTGTCAAAATTAATAGATTAGACAGTCAAATATCACTTCCCCTTAACTTCAAGCCATTATTTGGAATTTTACCATATTTTTTATATAACCTACACAATATAAATCTAAAAACATTTTTCAAAAAAATGGGCGAGGCCAAGCACCCCCCCCCCTCTACAACTACCACCACTACACACCAAGCATAAGGTGTGTGAGTTATGGAGAAGAATAAAATCAATTTATGAAAATAAATGATTTAACTAGATAATGTTCTGATTTCTCTTGAAAATAGTATTTTTTCTAGGGTCATTGTGATTATGAGCTATTATTTCTATATGAAGAAAACATTACTCCCTCCATCCAGAAATACTAATTGATTTTGTCATTTTCACACTAACAAAGAATTTATTAAAATCTACAATATTCAAAGCAAAAAGACCTTATTATCCTTTAACTTTAATAATGACTCTTTAACCGTGTTCAGCCACCATGAATGGCCCACAAATATTGATATTCAATTCCTTTTAATTAACATTCAAAGACTTCCTGGTATAACCATTTCTATATACACTTCATCCTCTGAAACAAACTACAGAAGGTTGATTTCACACTAAATAACATTGATAAAGACATTAAATGAAAAAGAATTTGTAAATAGAAACAAAATCCATGTTCTCTATTGGACAATGTGAACCATTTTCAGCCATCTTGGAAATATCGATATCCCAGTTCCTCTACACATTTGAAATCAAAGACTTATTAACATAATTCGTCGTATGGACTCTATTTTGGAATAGAAACTTGGCATGTTCACATGAAATCAATGCCAAGAAAAGACCAAATATTACAAAGGAAATTTCATCATAACCCGTACTGGATTTCATGGATCACTCACTACTAGTCCAACTATATATTTTGAAGCGTTCAACTGTGACCCGCAAAAGATCTTCAATATAAATTCACCATATTTTGGCCTTCCATCTCAATATCAAACTCATCTCCAATCCAAGATGTTATCTAACAAGGCCATTGCCAGCATTCTTTTCCTCGTTCTGGTTTCAGCCTGCCATATTGAACTTGCCACATCGATAAGGCTTGTGAACACTGGTGAGTTTCTGTTGTACAATGTTTTCGTAAAGTTTATAATACTTCAAAACCATTCTCATAGTCCCTTTTCCGATCAATGCAGACACTGTTGACAATAACTTAGAAGAAATTTCTCTAGCCAGCTCCTCCAGTCCCCCTCCACCTGCACTTGCACCTCCACCAGGTCGTGAGACATCTTTGCATTATATGGCCGTATATCGGAAATCAAGGCTTAGGCAAACACGATGGGCAGGGGGGATTCCATTTCTAGTTCTGTTCCTATTCCAACCATGACTTCTACACCTCGAAGATCCAATAGACCAAAAACAAGACCTGCTTATCTTAGTAATTACATTTGTAATTAGCTTTTATCTTCTCCACATTCTTTGGCAAATGTTATGTGTTACGATTTGTTAGCTCCATCTTACAAAACATTTGCCTTGAATATTTCTGTTAATGTTGAGCCTAAATGTTATGAGTAGGCTGTTAGACATTCAGTTGGGAAAGAAACAATGAAAAAGGAGATTGTAGCGTTATAACAAACTAAAACCTAGGATTTGGTTCATTTACCACTTGGCAAACGTCCCATAGGATATAAATGGGTATACAAGGTGAAGTATAATTTAGATGGCACAGTGAAAAGGTATAAAGTTAGGCTGGTTGCTAAAGGGTATACTCAGTAGTTGGGAATTGATTATCTGGAAACTTTTTCACCTGTGGCTAAAATGACTACCATTAGAACAGTGCTAGCTGTTGCAGTAGCTAAAGGGTGGTATTTGCATCAATGTGATGTCAACAACGCCTTTTTACATGGAGATCTTGAAGAAGTTTATATGGTACCTCCACCAGAATTTGCAAGTGAAAATAAATCATTGGTGTGCAAGTTAAATAAGCCACTTTATGGGTTGAAACAGGCTAGTAGACAGTGGAATGCTACTCTCACTCAAGCCTTGTTATCTCTTGGATTTCACCAGTCAAAGAGTGATTATTCACTGTTTACCAAAGTGAATGCCACTACTTTTATTGCTATATTGGTTTATGTTGATGATGTAGTATTAGCTAGTAATAACTTGGATGCAATTGATGAAGTCAAATCCTTTCTTCATGCTCAATTGAAAATAAAGGATTTGGGCAATTTGAGGTATTTTCTGGGATTGGAGGTGGCTCGCAGTAGTACTGGGCTGGTTTTATTCCAAAGGAAGTATACTCTTGATCTTTTAGTAGAGTTTGGTTTTCTTGGTTGTAAACCATCAAATACACCAATGAAGGCACATGCTAAGTTTGAACATGCAGATTCTATGATTTTACCTTTCATGCTACTTACAGGAGTTTAGTTGAAAAGTTGCTATATTTGACTATTACCATGCCTGATATCAGCTTCGCAGTGCAACAATTGAGTCCGTTTTTAGATCAACCAACAGAGAATCATATCAAGGCAGCACATAGAATCCTGCAGTATTTGAAAAGAGCACTTGGGTAGAGTTTGTGTTTTCCTACAACTTCTGATTTGGCTGTAAAGGCCTTTGCAGATGCTGACTAGGCAAACTGTGTTGAGACAAGGAGATCAGTAATAGGATTTTGTATTTCTTAGGGAATGCATTAATTCCCTGGAAAGCAAAGAAGCAGTCCACGGTTTCCAGAAGTTCAGCAGAGGAAGAATATAGGGCTTTAGCAATTGCAGTGTGTGAACTTCAATGGTTATCTTATATCCTTCAAGATTTGCAGTTGCCTCTTACTTCTGCTATTCCTTTGTATTATGACAATCAAGCTTGCATTCACATTGTGAAAAATTATATGTTTCATGGGTGGACCAAACATATTGAATTAGACTGTCATTTTATTAGGGATAAGTTTCAAGCTAGTTTGGTCAAGCCATTGCCTGTTACATCTTCTTTACAAGTAGTTGGTTTATTTAAAAGCATTGACTGCACCTCGTTTCTTTTCTTTGTTAAAAAGTCTTGGAGTGCATAATCTCTTTGCACATACCAGTTTGAGGGGGGCTAATGAAGATGTTACTGAAGAAGAGAATGCAAGACAAATTGATGAAGTTGAAGTCAATGCAAGACAAATGGATAGAGTTGCTGAAGTTAATGCAAGAAAGTCTGCTGGATTTGAAGGTGATGCATCTGATGAGGCACCACAGCTGAGTCAACAAAAGTGATACAGCTGGACCATTGCTGGCGTACAGCTTGCAATTGATGACATGGCATTTTTAGTTCACTTAGTTAAACTATTTATGTGTACATAATGCGTTGTGTAAGTTTTCTTGTCATTCTTGTATATAAACAACTCTGTACATTAGATTTCAGAGAATGTATCAGATTTTGCTTCTTCATCTTCGCGCTCTCTCTGTCATTTTCTTTCTATTATTTCTCTCTCTACATCAGAGAGTATTCCTTCAGTTTGGTTCTGTTTTGCTGTGAGATGAATTTTAACAGAAAGGAAAAATGAACATACAACCGAGAGGAACACGTATCAAACTTCATAAGAAATCATTACTGAAAAAATATGTGGTAGGAGAAAAGAGGCTCTCGTCTTCTGTTATTCATCCCTCTTGCCCATGCTTACAAGAAATATATAATTGCAATTCTTATCAGTAACCCTAGCAGACTAGGAAACTTAAACAGCTAAACAAGATCCGATTATATCTTACAGCTAAACAATATATATACATACTAATCTTTTAATTTTGACTGCCTAATCTTTTAATTTTGACAATTAGGTGCTTATTTGCTAACACAATAAGCAATCTAATGGTAATTTTATATTTTTATTATTTTTCAAATGTTAAATTTGCTTCTACCAAAAATGGCCTCTAAATTAAATATTTTCAAATTTTCTCCATAAAAAATTTCTCTATCCCTCACCTTTTGGATCCTTTCCAACACCACATTTTGCCAGAGACGGTGGCAGCAGTGGTGGTAGTGAGGGGTGGTTAGGATAGAAAGGATTAATTTTAGGGTTTTCTAGTTTTGGGAGCCGGGGATAAATTTTTTAATAAGATGGCCACTGTTGGTAACTAAAATTCTAATATATAAAAAGTTAAAAGTAAAAATCAATTTTTCGTTAAATTTCTAACAGCATTAGAAAATAAGCATTTAATTGTCAAAATTAAAAGATTAGAAAGTCAAATGTCGTGGCCCCTTAACTTGAAGCCATTATTTGGAATTCACCAGATTTTTTATACATCTTATACAATATATATCTAAAAAATATTTTTCAAAAAGATGGGCAGCCCAAGCCCCCCCCCCCCTCCCCCGCCCCACACACCAAGCATAAGGTGTGTGTACTATGGAGAAGAATAAAATCAATGGATAAAAATAAATGATTTAACTATAAAATATTCTAATATCTCTCGAAAATAGTGATTTTTCAAGGGTCGTTGTAGTTATCAAGGGATTCCTTTTTTCTATCCTTCTTTGAAAGC
Organism: Rauvolfia tetraphylla; assembly: GCA_030512225.1. Lineage (NCBI taxonomy): Eukaryota > Viridiplantae > Streptophyta > Magnoliopsida > Gentianales > Apocynaceae > Rauvolfia > Rauvolfia tetraphylla. Next base: position 5,130,466 of record JAJQKT010000053.1, read on the forward strand.
TCTTTTTGCTCCTTTGATATCATTATCCTTCTAATACAATAAAACTCAGGGTCTCAGCTCCTCTAATTTTTTTTTTAAAAAAAAAGAAGAAGAAAAACAAGATACTTGTAGCATGGTGATATTCTTTGCTGGAAACTGTCACATCAAATTACAAAGCTGGACTTCATAATCTTCGTACCCTTATGCAAAATCTGGAGTATTATTTGACATATTATGAAAGAAAACAAAGTCACATATCGTAGTGAGAAAATACATATGCCGAAGCCCTACAGGAGAACTCTTTCGGGCTTTCAGCTGCTTTCCTCGACTAAGGTAAACGTGGAGGTAGACATGATATGCAGCCACCCTGAATGCCCGTTATCGGTCCATGTTCCGAATCAGGGTGCTTTCCAACTACAATTTCAGTAGATAGTGTCAATATTATAACAAATAGTGGAAGAAAATTACAGAGCAATTAGAATCAAATCGAAATTGCAAGCGCAAACTTACAGGACCCCAAAAGCCTTGCTGCTGTTGCCAGTTGAATGTAAACCAAAAGCAAGAAAAGGAAGAGAACGATAATAATGGTCTTGTTGATCATCTTCTCCTGACTTGAACATATGCATAATGAGATCTGTGGGAATGCCTTTTCTTCTGTTATAAAGCATTTGTTCAACTGCCGCTGTTGAACATTTCAGAACTGCTCTTTGAATTCTTCCGTGAAAAGGGGGGGAGACTGCAACTTAGATGAAAACTTCACCAGCTATGAAGGTTAACACAGGTTGTGCTAGTGAAAGTCGTCATTACCGTGTTGTTAATTCGTTTTAATTCATTGAGTTCGGCCATGAAGTCTATTGGCGTACCTATCTATTTCTAGTGGATTTGTTTATTGATTAATTTCTCAGTACTAGATTGACATGGTTAATAACAAGTGCTCGAGATTGATTTAAAGATTGAATATTTTGAACAAGAATAAGTAGGGTATTTACCCATTTTGGCCTTATTTAAAAAAAAATACATTGAAATGAACCGTTGTGAAGAGAGATTGTACTATATTGGACATAATGCCATTTCAAATGACGTTATACCCAATATAACGCGTTATAGCAAAAAGCTATAACGCCATCTAGGATGGCGTTATAGACTAAGAGTGTTGCTTTGGCTCCCCCAACCCACTCATCACTCAACTGCAGCAGATTAATCAATGAGACAAAATGCAGCAATTTGTACAATAATGTGATAGTTGAATAAACAACTAGCATTTATTTTATTTTAAAAAAGAATAAGCAACTAATGAACCAAAGGGAAGATCAGATAACGGAAGAAAGAGAATGTAAATAAAGATAGGAAGTTTAATTGAAAAAGCAAAGAAGTGTTAGGCACCAACCATAGCCAAGAAGCACAGAATTCAGAGATGCAAAGACGGCACATGCCAAAACATATTTCCTGCTGCTATTGTTTCCCTCATCCAAAACATGTTTGCATCTTCAATCCTAAATAATAGTAGTTGTTGAGCAGGGTGCATCGAATGGAGGAGCAAAAAGGTTGGAAGTGAACAGCTGATCTCTAGGTGTGGAGAAGGCAGGCGAGGATGGAAGTGGAACAGTGCTGTCATCTCCAAACAGCACAACCTCATCGTTCCAGATGGAATTTTGAATATGCATAGGCGGCAAGAGGCGGAGAAAGCAAGATAACAACAGGCGGCTAGAAGAAGTACAGACAGAGAAAGCAAGAAGAAGCAGCAGACAAAAATAAAAACAATAGCTTGGGAGGGGAACTGTTATAGCGCCATTTCAGATGACGTTATAGCATTTTGCTATAACACCTTCTCCCATGCCGTTATACTGGACATAATGCCATTTCACCTGGCGTTATGTCCATTTTAGTACCAACCGTTCACCAATCAGTCTATGTTAGTGCATTTTTTTTTTAAAAAAAAGTACAAACTGAGGAAAACCCCGAATAAGTACATTAGAGCACCCTGGTGCCTCTATTTTTTTTAACTATAAGTTTCATTTAACAGAATTTAATGAACAAAATATTGAAAAAAAAATCTCTTAAAACCGTAATTTTTAATCAAAATGAATCTATAAAGTTATAACAATAATTTTAACCTTTTAATCTAGAACTAAAGTAAGTGGTGACAAATGAAAAAAACTGTAAACTAAAAAAAATAAGAGACAAAAGTAGTCTAATGGTTTATATTAAAAATAAAATTCATATCTAAATGATTAAAAAAGGGGTTATTAAGAATGAAGTAGTTATTAAGATTAATATAAACAAAGATAATAATTCAGATATGTAATATATAAAAGTTTATTGTAAAGAATAAATTAATTGGATAAACTACATAAATGATATTTTAATTTTAAAAACTAAAACTAGTCATTTTAAATTGTGCAATAAAATGGTTGGAAATTTTATTTTATTACTCATAAGTACAGTCAATTATAATTTGTTGGTCAACTGATCACGCTTTTAAAATTTTACTGGTATCTCCAGAGTATTTGTGTACTCTTTTCTTTTTGGTCGATTATCCAAATTTCTATTTGGATAGTTGGCTGGAACTTGTGAATATAACTTCTTATAATATATCGGTCATCACTGACGATGTTAAACCGGTTAAGATGAAAATTGGAAAGAGAAAATATTATTTACATTGAAAATGTAAACTTAAATAATGTCATGAAGAGTCTTAAATTCAAAATTTTGACTTTTTCAAAAGCTGTATCTATGAAAAATAATTTACAGGTGAAGACGCAGATGAATGTTAAGTCTTAGTATTAAATTACCTAACTAAGCTTCTTGATTCAGATCGGCTTAATACAGAAAGTATTTTCCAATTTCCAATGCCTTCATTTGTTAGATAGCACAAATTAATTCATTTTAGAGAGGGAACCATGATAATATCTATAGGAAGATCATCTTTTACCAACTCTCCGCTGTTGATAAATACGACCTTCCATTATCATTAGGCTGCGCCATTAGTAAGAAGGCAGAAACCCTAGCTAGACACTCAAGTTTAGGGAATTAACAAAAAGGAAGTACTTGGGTTTATGCTATCCCTACAAACTATCTCCACTCCTAAGAATCCAACTTCTACGTTTTACTATAAGTGTTATTGAAAATTTTTTATTTTTTTATAAAATAAGTGTTGTTGAACAAAAATTTGACTTTCTTTTTATCATTTACTTTTATAATAAACCAATATATTTTGTGTAGTAAGCAATGATAGTTTCTTATGTTATAATTTTTTATGTGAAGAGAGAATATTTAAAAAAATTAGTCAATTTAATTAGTAGTTAAATATGTGTGAATATTTTTAAAATAATATACTTAAATTAAAACCGACTGGCACGAATTAACGGTTTACCGCACATGCACTTGAGAACACTGCCTTTAATCTTTTTCCTTGATCCCACTATTCCCAACATACCCACCACCGGTTGGTCGGGTATTTTGTGACTTTCCCATGTATTCATACTATTTTCATCCAAGTTCTTATCAAATTCTCCAATCCTCAAAACATTTTCTACGTAACCCAGATGTTTACACAATTACATTACTTATAGCACATGGTAACTTCAAATCATATTTTTGTTTCTTTTTTTTTTGTTGTCAAGATAAGCGCAGAAGATGACAAGAACACGTTGGACTGAAAAGCATTGGACCTCTTGTCATAAATACTGGAAAATTCTTAGGTGAGTCTGTCCACAACCCCACCTATGGACCGCATTCACCTAAAGAAGCCAAGTGTTCCTTTTTACCTGGAAACCTATTAAACCTTTTCTACGCTATGCACTACGTAGTATATTGCACTGTAGTTCCGAAAGCCAAAAATTTATTATATTATTTATTTTAAAATATAAAATATTTTAATTTTTAATTATCTTTTAATTATAAATATAAATTTTTTATTTTTATTAGATAAAAAATTTTCTGTTTAGACATTTGATTTTTACGATATTGCACTGTAGTTCCGGAAGTCAAAAATTTATTATATTATTTATTTTAAAATATAAAATATTTTAATTTTTAATTATATTTTAATTATAAATATAAATTTTTTATTTTTATTATATAAAAAAATTTATATTTACACATTCGATTTTTTTTCTTTTTTATGGTTACACCGTGAAAGAAAAGAGGAGGTTTGAGGAAATTGTTGAATAGGTTTCAGCGTAAGAAAGGGACACTTGGGCTTTCTTTAGGTGAATCCGGTCCACAGGTAGGGTCGTGGACCAGACTCACCTAAGAATTTCCCATAAATACTTGGTCTACTAGCCAAACGCAATATTTTTACGCATTTGTTAATTTTAGCGTCTTAAATTGTTGATTATAGTGTATTTATCTTTCATTTGTTCAAACTATTTATCTATCAAAATATCAAAATTTTCACAATATTTTCTCCAAAATTTTAGCCTTTTCTAAAGATTTGAAATTTTATAAAATACTTTAATATATCTATTGTATAGGATGATAGATAATATATAACTAACTAATAGAGTAGTTGATTCTACTTACTCTCTTATCACTCTGTTCAAAATTCTTAAGCGCCAAAGCAATAGGGTGGAAACTTGTACCCCCAATATCTTCATAAATTCTATTCATTATTGATCACTGAAACCATCATAAATCTAATTCATAAATCTTATTCATTATTTGATTCTCTTTTTGTAATTTTTTATTTTTTAATTATTTCTCTCTAACATTTTTATTATTTTTTGTAATATTTTTAATTTTTTGTTCTTTAATTGTCGCCACTTGTTGCAATTTTGGTAAAAGGTAATAATTCTTTCAATTTTTTTGTAATTATTTTAATTTTTGATCTTTAATTATTTTTTGTAATATTTTTTTATTTTTCTGTAATGTTTCTGTCTATATATCGCTGGATATGACACCGCCACTTGCAATTGTAGCAATTCTGGTAACAGGTAATAATTCCTTCAATTGTTTTCTATATTTTTTTATTTTTTAATCTTTGATTATTTTTCTGTAATTTTTTTATTTTTCTGTAATATTTCTGTCTGTGCAACGCTGGATATGACACACATACACATGTACTCTAATGAAGGAAGACACAATAACATATCATACCTTTCTCATGCGACCAATCATTGCAAACCCTTCTGTTAGTGTCTAAAAGAGAAACTATTAGCACGAAACAAAAATTTCACTATTCAACATTTTAATTGAGTTGGAACAAAAAAAGCTTACTGTTAATAGCCCAAGAGACATCATAAGTGGGATATTTCCATCACCTGCTCACAAAAAAAGGGAGCAAAAAAGATTTTAAAAATTCTATAATTTTTTTGTTTTGTATTGTTTTTAATTTTTAATTCTTTAATTGCTACAATTTGCAATTGTTGAAATTCTGGTAAAAGGTAATAATTCCTTCAATTGTTTTTTGTAATTTTTTATTTTTTGTTCTTTAATTTTTTTTGTAATGTTTTTACTATTTTGTTCTTTAATTGCCACCACTTGCAATTGTTGCAATTCTGGTAAAAAGTAATAATTTCTTCAATTATTTTTTGTAAATTTTTTATTTTTTTCTTTAATTATTTTTATATAAGGTTTCTTTTGTTCTTTAATTAATGCCACTTGCAATTTTTCTAGAAACGTGCGATTATTGCAATTATGATAAAAGATAATAATTCTTTCAATTCTTTTCTGTAATATTTTTTATTTTTATTCTCCAATATTTTTTCTCTTATTTACCTATTTAAATTATCACTTTATTACATATTTCTAAAGTATTCTAAAGTATTTATAAAAGTATAATTATGTCAAGCATATGCATTATTACTACCTTTATGAATAATTAATTAATTTTTTACATTTTTCATAGTCATTCTTTACTTTTTGGACAAGATTCATTTTTTCAAAAACTTTTATTTGCAGTATGAGTTTGAATATGTTGGATCATAATAAAAAAAAAACTTGATTTTAAGCTATCAAGTCTACAGAGAAGGAAACACATACTCCTTCAAAAAAAAAATGACCATGCTACTAATATTTAAAAACTTCAACATATCAACATTAACATTGGATTGACGTCAAAAGATTTAAGAGCCATCCATGAGATATAGCGGTATTTGTGGGAGATGGAAACTTGAAACGTATCAATGAGATATATCTGTCTTATATGCAATTTCAATATCTATTGCTTTTTCCGTATGGTACAGATAGATGACGTATTGGGATATTTTTTTATTTTTCACTCTTTAATTATATTTTTTCAATATTTTTTTAATTTTTCTGTAATATATATGTCTGTATATCGTTGGATATGACACCGCCACTTGCAATTGTTGCAATTCTGGTAAAAGGTAATAATTCATTCAATTATTTTCTGTATTTTTTTATTCTTTATTCTTTGATTATTTTTCTGTAATATTTTTAATTTTGTATTTTTTAATTACCGTCACTTGCAATTGTTGCAATTTTGGTAAAATGTAATAATTCATTCAATAGTTTTCTTTAATTTTTTAATTTTTTCTCTTTAATTATTTTTTATAATAATTTTTTTATTTTCTGTAATGTTTCTGTCTATGTATCGCTGGATATGACACACATACACAGGTACTCTAATGAAGGAAGACACAAAAACATGTCATACCTTTCCCATGCGACCAATCATCACAAACACATCTGTTAGTGTTATATTGGCCGAAATATTAGATAAGAAAATATATTCAATTGCTTATGAGATCGTCATAAGATGCATGTTACATGGACCCAGATGTGATGCTTTCCCAAATGCTCCATGTATGGTAAATGGTAAATTTTCGAAAGCACTACCCTGAAAAAAAATTTTGTGATGCTATAACAATAGAAGAGAATCGGATTAGAAAAATTTAAACTATAATATATTTATGTATCAAGAGAATGGATTAGAAAAATTTTATAAGCATATCAATTCATATAAAGTTCGTGCATTTACATTTGTGGTTTGAGCACCACGTGATGTTAAAATTGCCAGAAATTCACTATAGATAGAGTTTGTTTTACATGTCGATTGGTGTGAAAAATGTTATCATCTACAAAAGAGAATCATAATATAACATATTTATTTATGAAATTATCTTTGAATAATAGTTTTATACCTCTCTACTATGTATTACTTATCATGGTATTTATTTTTTATTTTTACTTGATTGACAAAATTACCATTAGAATTTGTTAAAACTTTCATATTGGATATCAAATTTTAATTAATTAATTAATTATTAGATCGGTTTTAATGTTTTAACAATTTGATGATTTAATTTATTATCCGTGCTCAAACCATTTAACAAAGTCAAAAATCAATTCTAAACACATTACTACAATAGTTTTATTTAAAAAAAAATAATATTATCGTACATAACACGGATTTTTTTTGGCCAGTTGTAGATAATTAAGATAGAAATGTACATGTTAATTATCTAAACCTTTAAATATCTGATCCCTATATACAGTTAAAGAAACATATAATGAGAGCGATTCAACCTTGATTTGTTTCAAAGAATCTCCAATCTCATTTGATTTTATTTTAAAGAACTTTAAGAGATCCACACATTGAATTTAATTTTGCATACAAGAGAAACCTAAAAAAAAAGAAGAAAAAAAGCAGGGGAGGGGGGATAAAAGGGGAACCGAAAAAGGAAAAAAATTAAGAAAAGGAAGAAAGAATACAGGGAATAGAAGGGGTTCCCAAGAAAATGAAAAAAAAAAAGAAAAATGGAGGAACATAGCTGGGGAACACAGCCCCTGACAGTGCCGGTGGAGGCTGCTCGACGGTGCCCTCGGGGGCTATTCTAGCTGCCCTTCACAAGACTGTCGGGGGCGGCTCCCCGTTAAGGGCACCGTCGGCAACTCTTCACAGCATCGATTGCTCCCTTTTACCCCCTTTTCTTGGGGGAACTAGAAGAAGGTTCCTCTCGATTATTCCTTTTTTTTCAATTTTTTTGTTCTTGTATTCCTTATTTTTTTATTCATTTTTTTTTTGTTGGGCAACCTTCTAGTTCCCTTTATATTCCTCTTTTTATTAAGATTTTATTTTTATTTTTATTTTTATTTTAAATTTATTAATAGGTTAAAAAATTTTTAAAAAAGGTTAAGCGAGAAAAGGTTAAGAGATTTTAAAATTAAAAAAAATATTTTAATAAATAAAAAATAATTGCTGCGTAATCAACCATTTAAGATACTGTACACAATCACCCCTTTATCCGTGTCCAGCCACCATGAATGGCCCACAAATATTGATATTCAACCTTTAATTAACCTCCATAGACTTCCTGGTATAACTATTTCTGTATGCACTTCATCGAGTTCATTCTCTGAAACAAACTACAAAAGGTATATTTCACACTAAATGACAATGATAAAGACATTTAATAAAAAAGAATTTGTAAATAAAATCAAAATCCATGTTTTCTACTGGAAATGTGAACCATTTTCAGCCATCTTTGAAATATTGATATCCCAGTTCCTCTTCACCTTTGAAATCAAAGACTTATAAATATAATTTATCCAATGGACTCTATTTTGGAATAGAAACTTGGCATGTTCACGTGAAATCAATACCAAGAAAACACTAAATATTCACGAAGGAAATTTCATCATAACTCTTAGTGGATTTCGTTGATCATTCGGCACTAGTCCAAGGACATAATTGCATAGATTGTCGCAAGGTTTATAATGCCTCAGAACCATTCTCATACTCCCTTTTCCCGTCAATGCAGACATTCTTGATGATAACTTAGAATAAAATTTTCCAGCGAGCTCCTCCAGTTCTCCTCCACCTTCACAGATGGTCCTCCTCATAGACTCATTATAAGGCTTGCTCTCCCCTGCCCGTCGTGTTTGCCTAAGCCTTAATTTCCGACATATGGCCAAATAATGGAAAGTTGTCTCACGACAATCTATGCAATTCCATCCTTTCTTCGGTTTTTATTCTTTTTAAATGTAAACGAATATTGGTATTTTGAGGTACATTCCCTTAATTTTAAATTTTTTCCGAACTATGTTTTATTTTCTTCATATATCAAAGGAAGGTAACTTGTATTTGCCCAATTGTGCAAGCTTGAAATAAGATTTGAATGCACTAATGACAACAAGATGTTCCAAAATTCAAGGAAACGATACATGCAATAGATTTGGGATTAGCGGTAATAACTGTATTCTTTTAAAAAAATATTGAGAATTAAAATTATAAAAATTTAAGTTAAGGAACATGTTTAAAACAAAATAAAAAGTTAAGGAATTTTTTTACAAATTATTGTTTCTATTTCATAAATATTTAATAAGAGTAATTATAAGAAATAGTCTTTCAACTATTTAAAATTTTTTTAATCCTTAATTTAGTTTTCTTCTTTACTAACCTCAAACTATTTTTTTTATGACTGGTTCCAACTGCTGTGGGCTTGGAGGCACATTGTCAAATTCTACTGTGCAATTAAAAATAAAAATAGTTTGAGGCTACAAAAAAGAAAAAATAAATTAATGACTAAAAATAGAATTAAAAATATTTAAAGGACTGTTTTCCATAATTTTTTCTGCATTCTTGATTTAATGTATTTTAATATAATTTCTAAATAACGATACATATTAGTTATATAATTTACACTTAAACTAAAATTTTCCAACTATTTTTGTCATAATTTTGAACCATGTACATTTTGAAGGAAAAAAGATAAAGATAATAACTGATTAAGATACAAAAATTTTAACTAGCTAGAATATTATTAATTTGGAGGTTATAAGAAAAATTTTGAAACAGATATGAGAAGAAGAGATAAGTGGATAAAAATATAGTTAATAAAGATGTAATGATAAATATGTGAAATTTTAATTTTTAACTATTTTTTTAATATTTAGTCCATAATTTAGTTTTTCTTCCTTTGATAACCTGAAACTATTTTTTTTTTTTTAATCATTGGTCCTAACCACTATTTTATGGTGGCTGAGATCAACTATAGAAAAAGAAAATAATTCAAGGTTACAAAAGTTGCGTAGAACTAAAAATATAAATTTAACAATTGCCTTGTAATGAAAATAAGATTTTTTACAAGTAAAATAAATGAGAGTTTCTTCTCAAATATAAAAATGTGAGAATGGAAACTTCAATGTAAACTTGGGAAGCCAAAATCTAGGCCCCTTGCCTTAAGAGAATAAAACTACAAGAAGGAACTTGAAAAGTTTATGAGAGATCATTGACTTCTTCAAGCATTCTTCTCTTTGTAAACTCCACTCTTACTGCTGTTCGACCTCTTTCGGACTTCACCGGATATACACGGACCCGTTTTGATATCCTTCTTGTTTGGATTGGACTCTATCTTATCTATTTCTCCTAAATCCGAGTGGGTAATTCACAAAAAACGCACAACTTTCCTTCTTTTGGGCCGGTTTGACTCATGGGCTAAATATGAATCATCAGATACTTCCTCTTGGGCCTTTATCGAATGTCTTGGCGTCCAACAGGAAACAAAGGGAGGCATCTTGGAGACTAGAATGATTGAGCATCATAACAGAAAATTGACTAAGTTTAGGTCAAGACAGGAAATTTTCTCGATTACAAGAGATGTTTCGTTATATAAGGTTCAGACTATTCTAGTCCGTGAGGCCTAAGTGGTGAGACATGTCAATCAGAAATTGGGAGTTTGACTTTTGCATAGTGTAAAAATATTAAGGACTTGTCTTTCTTTATTAAAGTTGTGTTCTAGTTGATTAAATCATACTGAAAAATAAACACACAACCGAAAGGAACACGTATCAAACTTCATAAGAAATCATTACAATTCTGCAAACTACAAGTAAAAGCAGATTACATGATCTGGGCAAAAATAGGCAAAAAGTGACAATTGAACCACGCTGTTGTGCTTTATTTCTAAATCTTGAATAAATGCTAAAATAGGCGAAAATTTGAAGAATCACGATTTAGAAGAACTTTTACAGAAAAGAAGAAAACAAGGGTAAGAATGGCCTTATTTGACGCCTTTTCCAGTCTCTAATTATGCAGTCTAATTGATGAAGTCTGTAAACCGTAGTTTTTCTTTTTCTTTTATAATACAAGAGATGCACCACTATTTATCAAGATTACATGATAAAGCAATTGATGCGATCTAATATATTTTTTCTTGTCCGAAAATGAATGTCGGCTTTCATTAGATAATCATATTTAAAGATGGGCTAACTTGATTAATTAGTACTGTTTACGAGGCCTTGATCTAATGGTCAAGTTCGAGCTAGGATCGTCAATCTGGCCGGGATGGTTCGAGCCCAGCTCGTTCGGCCTACTTAATTGAGGGCTCGGGCTGATTTTTTAGCTCAAATAATATTTTGGGCTGAGGTAAGCTCAACCTAATTTCAGTCCAGTCGTAAAATATATATATATATATATATATATATATATATATATATATATATATTATTTAAAAAATATTATATAAAATATTTTTAAAAATCGGGTTAGGTCCTGTCCGAGCTCGGTTCGAAATTCAAAACCCGAGCTCATATTTCCCCGACCAGAAGTCAATCGGGCCGAGCTCGAGCTTTGCAAAGCCCTTCTCACTTTGTCCGATTGACAGTCCTAGCTGGAGCAAAAGTTTTTTTGGATAAAATGGTCCAAATCAAATTGAACATAAAAGAAGAAGTTCTAGAAATGGGAGGACTTACTGGTTTCTAAGTTGTATAGTAGAGATCAAATCATACAACTTTAAGTTTTTCATAAAAAAAATTTCGAGTTTTTCAAAGAGATTTAACAATTATCTCATTGCTAATTTTCAATAAATCTAACAATTATCTAATAAGTGAAATCTCCTCAGTTCACACAAACGCAAGCTTAACGATGCTTACCACAATCGAAGAGATGAAAAGAAAGATTTGAAGCATTCCCTGCTTCTCCGTTCGATACATGCCTTGAACTCTTTCTTCTTTCACATGCCTTGGAGGGGGTTTTTCGATTTTCACTCTCTATAAATGCTCTATATCATCTTCAACTGTTGTTTATTTCTTGAGAGACTTGAGTGCAAAGTGTAATGTATATGTATACCCTTGTTGAATGGAGTGGGATCTCCCATCCTACTATCTGTCTCGTCATTTATTCCGTTATTATTAAGATATCAAGTGATAATATCTTTTTTTTAAAAAAAATACAGAACTTATAGGAAAAGGATGAACTTTAAAGATAACTTTCGAAATTAGGACTAAGAATGAGACAGATGGAATGCTACTCTCACTCAAGCCTTGTTATCTCTTGATTTCACCAAATCAAAGAGTGATTATTCACTGCTTTACCAAAGTGAATGCCACTACTTTTATTGCTATATTGGTTTATGTTGATGATGTAGTATTAGCTAGTAATAACTTGGATGCAATTGATGAAGTCAAATCCTTTCTTCATGCTCAATTGAAAATAAAGGATTTGGGCAATTTGAGGTATTTTCTGGGATTGGAGATGGCTCGCAGTAGTATCTGATCTGGTTTTATCCCAAAGGAAGTATACTCTTGATCTTTTAGTAGAGTTTGGTTTTCTTGGTTGTAAACCATCAAATACACCAATGAAGGCACATGCTAAGTTTGAACATGCAGATTCTATGATTTTACCTTTCATGCTACTTACAGGCTTACAGGAGTTTAGTTGAAAAGTTGCTATATTTGACTATTACCATGCCTGATATCAGCTTCGCAGTGCAACAATTGAGTCCGTTTTTAGATCAACCAACAGAGAATCATATCAAGGCAAAGCACATAGAATCCTGCAAAGATTTGAAAAGAGCACTTGGGTAGAGTTTGTGTTTTTCCTACAACTTCTTATTTGGTCAGTAAAGGCCTTTGCATATGCTCGACTAGGCAAACCGTGTTGAGACAAGGAGATTAGTAACAGGATTTTGTATTTCTTAGGAATGCATTAATTCCCCTGGAAAGCAAAGAAGCGATCCCACGGTTTCCAGAAGTTCAGCATAGGAAGAATATAGGGCTTTAGCAATTGAAGTGTGTGAACTTCAATGGTTATCTTATATCATTCAAGATTTGCAGTTGCCTCTTACTTCTGCTATTCCTTTGTATTATGACAATCAAGCTGCCATTTACATTGTGAAAAATTATATGTTTCATGGGTGGACCAAACATATTGAATTAAACTGTTATTTTATTAGGGATAAGTTTCAAGCTAGTTTGGTCAAGCCATTGCCTGTTACATCTTCTTTACAAGTAATTGGTTTATTTAAAAGCATTGACTGCACCTCGTTTCTTTTCTTTGTTAAGAAGTCTTGGAGTGCATAATATCTTTGCCCATACCAGTTTGAGGGGGGCTGAAGATGTTACTGAAGAAGAGAATGCAAGACAAATTGATGAAGTTGAAGTCAATGCAAGACAAACGGATAGAGTTGCTGAAGTTGATGCAAGAAAGTCCGCTGGATTTGATGGTGATGCATAAGATGAGGCACCACAGCTGAGTCAACAAAAGTGATACAGCTGGACCATTGCTGGCGTACAGCTTGCAATTGATGACATGGCATTTTTAGTTCACTTAGTTAAACTATTTATGTGTACATAATGCGTTGTGTAAGTTTTCTTGTCATTCTTGTATATAAACAACTCTGTACATTGGATTTCAGAGAATGTATCAGATTTTGCTTCTTCATCTTCGCGCTCTCTCTGTCATTTTCTTTCTATTATTTCTCTCTCTACATCAGAGAGTATTCCTTCAGTTTGGTTCTGTTTTGCTGTGAGATGAATTTTAACAGAAAGGAAAAATGAACATACAACCGAGAGGAACACGTATCAAACTTCATAAGAAATCATTACTGAAAAAATATGTGGTAGGAGAAAAGAGGCTCTCGTCTTCTGTTATTCATCCCTCTTGCCCATGCTTACAAGAAATATATAATTGCAATTCTTATCAGTAACCCTAGCAGACTAGGAAACTTAAACAGCTAAACAAGATCCGATTATATCTTACAGCTAAACAATATATATACATACTATAATTATCTGCTGCATACTATAATTATCTTCAACAATTACAATTCTGCAAACTACAAGTAAAAGCAGATAACATGATCTAGGCAAAAATAGGCAAAAAGTGACAATTGAATCACCCTGTTGCGTTTTATTTCTAAATCTTGAATAAATGCTAAAATAGGCAAAAATTCGAAGAATCTTGACTGTTTTTCCCATCTAGGGGCCTTTCCTTTCTTCCCAAGCGAAGATGATCTTCTGGGTACTTTTAATCTCGTCCTGCGTCCGTATCGGGAAGATCTGGGAGGTTAGAATGATTGAGCATCATAACGGAAAATTGACTAAGTTTTGATCAAGATATGAAAAATTCTCGATTACAAGAAATTTTGATCTCATGAAATGATTAAGCATCAGAATTAAGTCCTAATATAGGGATCTTTCGTTATATAATTTGGTGCATGTTTGACTTTTTTGTCCAGTTTCCAACTTTTAAGATTGGTTTGCTCTGATTAAAAAGTTTTAACTTCTATTGAATGAATATTTATCCAAAAATATTCTATTTAGTGAAACATTTGAAATATTTTGCATAGATGTCATTAAGTTTGAGACTATTCTAGCCAGTGATGACCTGCTCTAACAGCAAGAGGCCATGAAGCTTCTCAATCTGAGATTGAGACCGAGAGTTCGACTCCTGTATATGTAAGAATATGAAGAATTTGTCCTTTTTTATTAACTTTTATTTCCTCTCTTGTCTTGTTAAGGCTTGTACTGTAGTTGATTACATAATGTTGAAAAAATAAAAGACACATTCAGAGTTGCAATCTTGTTGTCTTGTGGGGTATGGGGCATATATTTGTCTATGTGCCTGCGTTTGTAATTTTTTAGGGTTAATTCCAAAAATGTCGCCTAAAGTTAAGAGTGTGTGTCATTTGACTGCCTAATCTTTTAATTTTGACAATTAGGTGCTTATTTGCTAACACAATAAGCAATCTAATGGTAATTTTATATTTTTATTATTTTTCAAATGTTAAATTTGCTTCTACCAAAAATGGCCTCTAAATTAAATATTTTCAAATTTTCTCCATAAAAAATTTCTCTATCCCTCACCTTTTGGATCCTTTCCAACACCACATTTTGCCAGAGACGGTGGCAGCAGTGGTGGTAGTGAGGGGTGGTTAGGATAGAAAGGATTAATTTTAGGGTTTTCTAGTTTTGGGAGCCGGGGATAAATTTTTTAATAAGATGGCCACTGTTGGTAACTAAAATTCTAATATATAAAAAGTTAAAAGTAAAAATCAATTTTTCGTTAAATTTCTAACAGCATTAGAAAATAAGCATTTAATTGTCAAAATTAAAAGATTAGAAAGTCAAATGTCGTGGCCCCTTAACTTGAAGCCATTATTTGGAATTCACCAGATTTTTTATACATCTTATACAATATATATCTAAAAAATATTTTTCAAAAAGATGGGCAGCCCAAGCCCCCCCCCCCCTCTCCCGCCCCACACACCAAGCATAAGGTGTGTGTACTATGGAGAAGAATAAAATCAATGGATAAAAATAAATGATTTAACTATAAAATATTCTAATATCTCTCGAAAATAGTGATTTTTCAAGGGTCGTTGTAGTTATCAAGGGATTCCTTTTTTTCTATCCTTCTTTGAAAGCTCTTTTTGCTCCTTTGATATCATTATCCTTCTAATACAATAAAACTCAGGGTCTCAGCTCCTCTAATTTTTTTTTTAAAAAAAAAGAAGAAGAAAAACAAGATACTTGTAGCATGGTGATATTCTTTGCTGGAAACTGTCACATCAAATTACAAAGCTGGACTTCATAATCTTCGTACCCTTATGCAAAATCTGGAGTATTATTTGACATATTATGAAAGAAAACAAAGTCACATATCGTAGTGAGAAAATACATATGCCGAAGCCCTACAGGAGAACTCTTTCGGGCTTTCAGCTGCTTTCCTCGACTAAGGTAAACGTGGAGGTAGACATGATATGCAGCCACCCTGAATGCCCGTTATCGGTCCATGTTCCGAATCAGGGTGCTTTCCAACTACAATTTCAGTAGATAGTGTCAATATTATAACAAATAGTGGAAGAAAATTACAGAGCAATTAGAATCAAATCGAAATTGCAAGCGCAAACTTACAGGACCCCAAAAGCCTTGCTGCTGTTGCCAGTTGAATGTAAACCAAAAGCAAGAAAAGGAAGAGAACGATAATAATGGTCTTGTTGATCATCTTCTCCTGACTTGAACATATGCATAATGAGATCTGTGGGAATGCCTTTTCTTCTGTTATAAAGCATTTGTTCAACTGCCGCTGTTGAACATTTCAGAACTGCTCTTTGAATTCTTCCGTGAAAAGGGGGGGGAGACTGCAACTTAGATGAAAACTTCACCAGCTATGAAGGTTAACACAGGTTGTGCTAGTGAAAGTCGTCATTACCGTGTTGTTAATTCGTTTTAATTCATTGAGTTCGGCCATGAAGTCTATTGGCGTACCTATCTATTTCTAGTGGATTTGTTTATTGATTAATTTCTCAGTACTAGATTGACATGGTTAATAACAAGTGCTCGAGATTGATTTAAAGATTGAATATTTTGAACAAGAATAAGTAGGGTATTTACCCATTTTGGCCTTATTTAAAAAAAAATACATTGAAATGAACCGTTGTGAAGAGAGATTGTACTATATTGGACATAATGCCATTTCAAATGACGTTATACCCAATATAACGCGTTATAGCAAAAAGCTATAACGCCATCTAGGATGGCGTTATAGACTAAGAGTGTTGCTTTGGCTCCCCCAACCCACTCATCACTCAACTGCAGCAGATTAATCAATGAGACAAAATGCAGCAATTTGTACAATAATGTGATAGTTGAATAAACAACTAGCATTTATTTTATTTTAAAAAAGAATAAGCAACTAATGAACCAAAGGGAAGATCAGATAACGGAAGAAAGAGAATGTAAATAAAGATAGGAAGTTTAATTGAAAAAGCAAAGAAGTGTTAGGCACCAACCATAGCCAAGAAGCACAGAATTCAGAGATGCAAAGACGGCACATGCCAAAACATATTTCCTGCTGCTATTGTTTCCCTCATCCAAAACATGTTTGCATCTTCAATCCTAAATAATAGTAGTTGTTGAGCAGGGTGCATCGAATGGAGGAGCAAAAAGGTTGGAAGTGAACAGCTGATCTCTAGGTGTGGAGAAGGCAGGCGAGGATGGAAGTGGAACAGTGCTGTCATCTCCAAACAACACAACCTCATCGTTCCAGATGGAATTTTGAATATACATAGGCGGCAAGAGGCGGAGAAAGCAAGATAACAACAGGCGGCTAGAAGAAGTACAGACAGAGAAAGCAAGAAGAAGCAGCAGACAAAAATAAAAACAATAGCTTGGGAGGGGAACTGTTATAGCGCCATTTCAGATGACGTTATAGCATTTTGCTATAACGCCTTCTCCCATGCCGTTATACTGGACATAATGCCATTTCACCTGGCGTTATGTCCATTTTAGTACCAACCGTTCACCAATCAGTCTATGTTAGTGCATTTTTTTTTTAAAAAAAAGTACAAACTGAGGAAAACCCCGAATAAGTACATTAGAGCACCCTGGTGCCTCTATTTTTTTTAACTATAAGTTTCATTTAACAGAATTTAATGAACAAAATATTGAAAAAAAAATCTCTTAAAACCGTAATTTTTAATCAAAATGAATCTATAAAGTTATAACAATAATTTTAACCTTTTAATCTAGAACTAAAGTAAGTGGTGACAAATGAAAAAAACTGTAAACTAAAAAAAATAAGAGACAAAAGTAGTCTAATGGTTTATATTAAAAATAAAATTCATATCTAAATGATTAAAAAGGGGTTATTAAGAATGAAGTAGTTATTAAGATTAATATAAACAAAGATAATAATTCAGATATGTAATATATAAAAGTTTATTGTAAAGAATAAATTAATTGGATAAACTACATAAATGATATTTTAATTTTAAAAACTAAAACTAGTCATTTTAAATTGTGCAATAAAATGGTTGGAAATTTTATTTTATTACTCATAAGTACAGTCAATTATAATTTGTTGGTCAACTGATCACGCTTTTAAAATTTTACTGGTATCTCCAGAGTATTTGTGTACTCTTTTTCTTTTTTGGTCGATTATCCAAATTTCTATTTGGATAGTTGGCTGGAACTTGTGAATATAACTTCTTATAATATATCGGTCATCACTGACGATGTTAAACCGGTTAAGATGAAAATTGGAAAGAGAAAATATTATTTACATTGAAAATGTAAACTTAAATAATGTCATGAAGAGTCTTAAATTCAAAATTTTGACTTTTTCAAAAGCTGTATCTATGAAAAATAATTTACAGGTGAAGACGCAGATGAATGTTAAGTCTTAGTATTAAATTACCTAACTAAGCTTCTTGATTCAGATCGGCTTAATACAGAAAGTATTTTCCAATTTCCAATGCCTTCATTTGTTAGATAGCACAAATTAATTCATTTTAGAGAGGGAACCATGATAATATCTATAGGAAGATCATCTTTTACCAACTCTCCGCTGTTGATAAATACGACCTTCCATTATCATTAGGCTGCGCCATTAGTAAGAAGGCAGAAACCCTAGCTAGACACTCAAGTTTAGGGAATTAACAAAAAGGAAGTACTTGGGTTTATGCTATCCCTACAAACTATCTCCACTCCTAAGAATCCAACTTCTACGTTTTACTATAAGTGTTATTGAAAATTTTTTATTTTTTTATAAAATAAGTGTTGTTGAACAAAAATTTGACTTTCTTTTTATCATTTACTTTTATAATAAACCAATATATTTTGTGTAGTAAGCAATGATAGTTTCTTATGTTATAATTTTTTTATGTGAAGAGAGAATATTTAAAAAAAATTAGTCAATTTAATTAGTAGTTAAATATGTGTGAATATTTTTTAAAATAATATACTTAAATTAAAACCGACTGGCACGAATTAACGGTTTACCGCACATGCACTTGAGAACACTGCCTTTAATCTTTTTCCTTGATCCCACTATTCCCAACATACCCACCACCGGTTGGTCGGGTATTTTGTGACTTTCCCATGTATTCATACTATTTTCATCCAAGTTCTTATCAAATTCTCCAATCCTCAAAACATTTTCTACGTAACCCAGATGTTTACACAATTACATTACTTATAGCACATGGTAACTTCAAATCATATTTTTGTTTCTTTTTTTTTTGTTGTCAAGATAAGCGCAGAAGATGACAAGAACACGTTGGACTGAAAAGCATTGGACCTCTTGTCATAAATACTGGAAAATTCTTAGGTGAGTCTGTCCACAACCCCACCTATGGACCGCATTCACCTAAAAGTCAAGTGTTGCTTTCTTTTTACCCTGAAAACCTATTAAACCTTTTCTACGCTATGCACTACGTAGTATATTGCACTGTAGTTCCGAAAGCCAAAAATTTATTATATTATTTATTTTAAAATATAAAATATTTTAATTTTTAATTATCTTTTAATTATAAATATAAATTTTTTATTTTTATTAGATAAAAAATTTTCTGTTTAGACATTTGATTTTTTACGATATTGCACTGTAGTTCCGTAAGTCAAAAATTTATTATATTATTTATTTTAAAATATAAAATATTTTAATTTTTAATTATATTTTAATTATAAATATAAATTTTTTATTTTTATTATATAAAAAAATTTATATTTACACATTCGATTTTTTTTCTTTTTTATGGTTACACCGTGAAAGAAAAGAGGAGGGTTTGAGGAAATTGTTGAATAGGTTTTCAGCGTAGAAAGGGACACTTGGCTTCTTTAGGTGAATCCGGTCCACAGGTAGGGTCGTGGACCAGACTCACCTAAGAATTTCCCATAAATACTTGGTCTACTAGCCAAACGCAATATTTTTACGCATTTGTTAATTTTAGCGTCTTAAATTGTTGATTATAGTGTATTTATCTTTCATTTGTTCAAACTATTTATCTATCAAAATATCAAAAATTTTCACAATATTTTCTCCAAAATTTTAGCCTTTTCTAAAGATTTGAAATTTTATAAAATACTTTAATATATCTATTGTATAGGATGATAGATAATATATAACTAACTAATAGAGTAGTTGATTCTACTTACTCTCTTATCACTCTGTTCAAAATTCTTAAGCGCCAAAGCAATAGGGTGGAAACTTGTACCCCCAATATCTTCATAAATTCTATTCATTATTGATCACTGAAACCATCATAAATCTAATTCATAAATCTTATTCATTATTTGATTCTCTTTTTGTAATTTTTTATTTTTTAATTATTTCTCTCTAACATTTTTATTATTTTTTGTAATATTTTTAATTTTTTGTTCTTTAATTGTCGCCACTTGTTGCAATTTTGGTAAAAGGTAATAATTCTTTCAATTTTTTTGTAATTATTTTAATTTTTGATCTTTAATTATTTTTTGTAATATTTTTTTTATTTTTTCTCGTAATGTTTCGTCTATATATCGCTGGATATGACACCGCCACTTGCAATTGTAGCAATTCTGGTAACAGGTAATAATTCCTTCAATTGTTTTCTATATTTTTTTATTTTTTAATCTTTGATTATTTTTCTGTAATTTTTTTATTTTTCTGTAATATTTCTGTCTGTGCAACGCTGGATATGACACACATACACATGTACTCTAATGAAGGAAGACACAATAACATATCATACCTTTCTCATGCGACCAATCATTGCAAACCCTTCTGTTAGTGTCTAAAAGAGAAACTATTAGCACGAAACAAAAATTTCACTATTCAACATTTTAATTGAGTTGGAACAAAAAAAGCTTACTGTTAATAGCCCAAGAGACATCATAAGTGGGATATTTCCATCACCTGCTCACAAAAAAAGGGAGCAAAAAAGATTTTAAAAATTCTATAATTTTTTTGTTTTGTATTGTTTTTAATTTTTAATTCTTTAATTGCTACAATTTGCAATTGTTGAAATTCTGGTAAAAGGTAATAATTCCTTCAATTGTTTTTTGTAATTTTTTATTTTTTGTTCTTTAATTTTTTTTGTAATGTTTTTACTATTTTGTTCTTTAATTGCCACCACTTGCAATTGTTGCAATTCTGGTAAAAAGTAATAATTTCTTCAATTATTTTTTTGTAAATTTTTTTATTTTTTTTCTTTAATTATTTTTTATATAAGGTTTCTTTTGTTCTTTAATTAATGCCACTTGCAATTTTTCTAGAAACGTGCGATTATTGCAATTATGATAAAAGATAATAATTCTTTCAATTCTTTTCTGTAATATTTTTTATTTTTATTCTCCAATATTTTTTCTCTTATTTACCTATTTAAATTATCACTTTATTACATATTTCTAAAGTATTCTAAAGTATTTATAAAAGTATAATTATGTCAAGCATATGCATTATTACTACCTTTATGAATAATTAATTAATTTTTTTACATTTTTCATAGTCATTCTTTACTTTTTGGACAAGATTCATTTTTTTCAAAAACTTTTATTTGCAAATGATGAGTTTGAATATGTTGGATCATAATAAAAAAAAAACTTGATTTTAAGCTATCAAGTCTACAGAGAAGGAAACACATACTCCTTCAAAAAAAAAATGACCATGCTACTAATATTTAAAAACTTCAACATATCAACATTAACATTGGATTGACGTCAAAAGATTTAAGAGCCATCCATGAGATATAGCGGTATTTGTGGGAGATGGAAACTTGAAACGTATCAATGAGATATATCTGTCTTATATGCAATTTCAATATCTATTGCTTTTTCCGTATGGTACAGATAGATGACGTATTGGGATATTTTTTTATTTTTCACTCTTTAATTATATTTTTTCAATATTTTTTTAATTTTTCTGTAATATATATGTCTGTATATCGTTGGATATGACACCGCCACTTGCAATTGTTGCAATTCTGGTAAAAGGTAATAATTCATTCAATTATTTTTCCGTATTTTTTTTATTCTTTATTCTTTGATTATTTTTTCCGTAATATTTTTTAATTTTGTATTTTTTTAATTACCGTCACTTGCAATTGTTGCAATTTTGGTAAAATGTAATAATTCATTCAATAGTTTTCTTTAATTTTTTAATTTTTTCTCTTTAATTATTTTTTATAATAATTTTTTTATTTTCTGTAATGTTTCTGTCTATGTATCGCTGGATATGACACACATACACAGGTACTCTAATGAAGGAAGACACAAAAACATGTCATACCTTTCCCATGCGACCAATCATCACAAACACATCTGTTAGTGTTATATTGGCCGAAATATTAGATAAGAAAATATATTCAATTGCTTATGAGATCGTCATAAGATGCATGTTACATGGACCCAGATGTGATGCTTTCCCAAATGCTCCATGTATGGTAAATGGTAAATTTTCAGAGCACTACCCGAAAAAATTTTGTGATGCTATAACAATAGAAGAGAATCGGATTAGAAAAATTTAAACTATAATATATTTATGTATCAAGAGAATGGATTAGAAAAATTTTATAAGCATATCAATTCATATAAAGTTCGTGCATTTACATTTGTGGTTTGAGCACCACGTGATGTTAAAATTGCCAGAAATTCACTATAGATAGAGTTTGTTTTACATGTCGATTGGTGTGAAAAATGTTATCATCTACAAAAGAGAATCATAATATAACATATTTATTTATGAAATTATCTTTGAATAATAGTTTTATACCTCTCTACTATGTATTACTTATCATGGTATTTATTTTTTATTTTTACTTGATTGACAAAATTACCATTAGAATTTGTTAAAACTTTCATATTGGATATCAAATTTTAATTAATTAATTAATTATTAGATCGGTTTTAATGTTTTAACAATTTGATGATTTAATTTATTATCCGTGCTCAAACCATTTAACAAAGTCAAAAATCAATTCTAAACACATTACTACAATAGTTTTATTTAAAAAAAAATAATATTATCGTACATAACACGGATTTTTTTTGGCCAGTTGTAGATAATTAAGATAGAAATGTACATGTTAATTATCTAAACCTTTAAATATCTGATCCCTATATACAGTTAAAGAAACATATAATGAGAGCGATTCAACCTTGATTTGTTTCAAAGAATCTCCAATCTCATTTGATTTTATTTTAAAGAACTTTAAGAGATCCACACATTGAATTTAATTTTGCATACAAGAGAAACCTAAAAAAAAGAAGAAAAAAAAGCAGGGGAGGGGGGGGATAAAAGGGGAACCGAAAAAGGAAAAAAATTAAGAAAAGGAAGAAAGAATACAGGGAATAGAAGGGGTTCCCAAGAAAATGAAAAAAAAAAAGAAAAATGGAGGAACATAGCTGGGGAACACAGCCCCTGACAGTGCCGGTGGAGGCTGCTCGACGGTGCCCTCGGGGGCTATTCTAGCTGCCCTTCACAAGACTGTCGGGGGCGGCTCCCCGTTAAGGGCACCGTCGGCAACTCTTCACAGCATCGATTGCTCCCTTTTACCCCCTTTTCTTGGGGGAACTAGAAGAAGGTTCCTCTCGATTATTCCTTTTTTTTCAATTTTTTTGTTCTTGTATTCCTTATTTTTTTATTCATTTTTTTTTTGTTGGGCAACCTTCTAGTTCCCTTTATATTCCTCTTTTTATTAAGATTTTATTTTTATTTTTATTTTTATTTTAAATTTATTAATAGGTTAAAAAATTTTTAAAAAAGGTTAAGCGAGAAAAGGTTAAGAGATTTTAAAATTAAAAAAAATATTTTAATAAATAAAAAATAATTGCTGCGTAATCAACCATTTAAGATACTGTACACAATCACCCCTTTATCCGTGTCCAGCCACCATGAATGGCCCACAAATATTGATATTCAACCTTTAATTAACCTCCATAGACTTCCTGGTATAACTATTTCTGTATGCACTTCATCGAGTTCATTCTCTGAAACAAACTACAAAAGGTATATTTCACACTAAATGACAATGATAAAGACATTTAATAAAAAAGAATTTGTAAATAAAATCAAAATCCATGTTTTCTACTGGAAATGTGAACCATTTTCAGCCATCTTTGAAATATTGATATCCCAGTTCCTCTTCACCTTTGAAATCAAAGACTTATAAATATAATTTATCCAATGGACTCTATTTTGGAATAGAAACTTGGCATGTTCACGTGAAATCAATACCAAGAAAACACTAAATATTCACGAAGGAAATTTCATCATAACTCTTAGTGGATTTCGTTGATCATTCGGCACTAGTCCAAGGACATAATTGC
Organism: Rauvolfia tetraphylla; assembly: GCA_030512225.1. Classification (NCBI taxonomy): domain Eukaryota; kingdom Viridiplantae; phylum Streptophyta; class Magnoliopsida; order Gentianales; family Apocynaceae; genus Rauvolfia; species Rauvolfia tetraphylla. Next base: position 5,154,718 of record JAJQKT010000053.1, read on the forward strand.
ATAGATTGTCGCAAGGTTTATAATGCCTCAGAACCATTCTCATACTCCCTTTTCCCGTCAATGCAGACATTCTTGATGATAACTTAGAATAAAATTTTCCAGCGAGCTCCTCCAGTTCTCCTCCACCTTCACAGATGGTCCTCCTCATAGACTCATTATAAGGCTTGCTCTCCCCTGCCCGTCGTGTTTGCCTAAGCCTTAATTTCCGACATATGGCCAAATAATGGAAAGTTGTCTCACGACAATCTATGCAATTCCATCCTTTCTTCGGTTTTTATTCTTTTTTAAATGTAAACGAATATTGGTATTTTGAGGTACATTCCCTTAATTTTAAATTTTTTCCGAACTATGTTTTATTTTCTTCATATATCAAAGGAAGGTAACTTGTATTTGCCCAATTGTGCAAGCTTGAAATAAGATTTGAATGCACTAATGACAACAAGATGTTCCAAAATTCAAGGAAACGATACATGCAATAGATTTGGGATTAGCGGTAATAATCTGTATTCTTTTTAAAAAAATATTGAGAATTAAAATTATAAAAATTTAAGTTAAGGAACATGTTTAAAACAAAATAAAAAGTTAAGGAATTTTTTTACAAATTATTGTTTCTATTTCATAAATATTTAATAAGAGTAATTATAAGAAATAGTCTTTCAACTATTTAAAAATTTTTTTTAATCCTTAATTTAGTTTTCTTCTTTACTAACCTCAAACTATTTTTTTTTATGACTGGTTCCAACTGCTGTGGGCTTGGAGGCACATTGTCAAATTCTACTGTGCAATTAAAAATAAAAATAGTTTGAGGCTACAAAAAAGAAAAAATAAATTAATGACTAAAAATAGAATTAAAAATATTTAAAGGACTGTTTTCCATAATTTTTTCTGCATTCTTGATTTAATGTATTTTAATATAATTTCTAAATAACGATACATATTAGTTATATAATTTACACTTAAACTAAAATTTTCCAACTATTTTTGTCATAATTTTGAACCATGTACATTTTGAAGGAAAAAAGATAAAGATAATAACTGATTAAGATACAAAAATTTTAACTAGCTAGAATATTATTAATTTGGAGGTTATAAGAAAAATTTTGAAACAGATATGAGAAGAAGAGATAAGTGGATAAAAATATAGTTAATAAAGATGTAATGATAAATATGTGAAATTTTAATTTTTAACTATTTTTTTAATATTTAGTCCATAATTTAGTTTTTCTTCCTTTGATAACCTGAAACTATTTTTTTTTTTAATCATTGGTCCTAACCACTATTTTATGGTGGCTGAGATCAACTATAGAAAAAGAAAATAATTCAAGGTTACAAAAGTTGCGTAGAACTAAAAATATAAATTTAACAATTGCCTTGTAATGAAAATAAGATTTTTTACAAGTAAAATAAATGAGAGTTTCTTCTCAAATATAAAAATGTGAGAATGGAAACTTCAATGTAAACTTGGGAAGCCAAAATCTAGGCCCCTTGCCTTAAGAGAATAAAACTACAAGAAGGAACTTGAAAAGTTTATGAGAGATCATTGACTTCTTCAAGCATTCTTCTCTTTGTAAACTCCACTCTTACTGCTGTTCGACCTCTTTCGGACTTCACCGGATATACACGGACCCGTTTTGATATCCTTCTTGTTTGGATTGGACTCTATCTTATCTATTTCTCCTAAATCCGAGTGGGTAATTCACAAAAAACGCACAACTTTCCTTCTTTTGGGCCGGTTTGACTCATGGGCTAAATATGAATCATCAGATACTTCCTCTTGGGCCTTTATCGAATGTCTTGGCGTCCAACAGGAAACAAAGGGAGGCATCTTGGAGACTAGAATGATTGAGCATCATAACAGAAAATTGACTAAGTTTAGGTCAAGACAGGAAATTTTCTCGATTACAAGAGATGTTTCGTTATATAAGGTTCAGACTATTCTAGTCCGTGAGGCCTAAGTGGTGAGACATGTCAATCAGAAATTGGGAGTTTGACTTTTGCATAGTGTAAAAATATTAAGGACTTGTCTTTCTTTATTAAAGTTGTGTTCTAGTTGATTAAATCATACTGAAAAATAAACACACAACCGAAAGGAACACGTATCAAACTTCATAAGAAATCATTACAATTCTGCAAACTACAAGTAAAAGCAGATTACATGATCTGGGCAAAAATAGGCAAAAAGTGACAATTGAACCACGCTGTTGTGCTTTATTTCTAAATCTTGAATAAATGCTAAAATAGGCGAAAATTTGAAGAATCACGATTTAGAAGAACTTTTACAGAAAAGAAGAAAACAAGGGTAAGAATGGCCTTATTTGACGCCTTTTCCAGTCTCTAATTATGCAGTCTAATTGATGAAGTCTGTAAACCGTAGTTTTTCTTTTTCTTTTATAATACAAGAGATGCACCACTATTTATCAAGATTACATGATAAAGCAATTGATGCGATCTAATATATTTTTTCTTGTCCGAAAATGAATGTCGGCTTTCATTAGATAATCATATTTAAAGATGGGCTAACTTGATTAATTAGTACTGTTTACGAGGCCTTGATCTAATGGTCAAGCTGGAGCTAGGACTGTCAACTGGGCCGGGATGGTTCGAGCCCAGCTCGTTCGGCCTACTTAATTGAGGGCTCGGGCTGATTTTTTAGCTCAAATAATATTTTGGGCTGAGGTAAGCTCAACTTAATTTCACCAATCAGTAAATATAAATATATATATATATATATATATATATATATATATATATATTATTTAAAAAATATTATATAAAATATTTTTAAAAATCGGGTTAGGTCCTGTCCGAGCTCGGTTCGAAATTCAAAACCCGAGCTCATATTTCCCCGACCAGAAGTCAATCGGGCCGAGCTCGAGCTTTGCAAAGCCCTTCTCACTTTGTCCGATTGACAGTCCTAGCTGGAGCAAAAGTTTTTTTGGATAAAATGGTCCAAATCAAATTGAACATAAAAGAAGAAGTTCTAGAAATGGGAGGACTTACTGGTTTCTAAGTTGTATAGTAGAGATCAAATCATACAACTTTAAGTTTTTCATAAAAAAATTTCAGGTTTTTCAAAGAGATTTAACAATTATCTCATTGCTAATTTTCAATAAATCTAACAATTATCTAATAAGTGAAATCTCCTCAGTTCACACAAACGCAAGCTTAACGATGCTTACCACAATCGAAGAGATGAAAAGAAAGATTTGAAGCATTCCCTGCTTCTCCGTTCGATACATGCCTTGAACTCTTTCTTCTTTCACATGCCTTGGAGGGGTTTTCTGATTTTCACTCTCTATAAATGCTCTATATCATCTTCAACTGTTGTTTATTTCTTGAGAGACTTGAGTGCAAAGTGTAATGTATATGTATACCCTTGTTGAATGGAGTGGGATCTCCCATCCTACTATCTGTCTCGTCATTTATTCCGTTATTATTAAGATATCAAGTGATAATATCTTTTTTTTAAAAAAAAATACAGAACTTATAGGAAAAGGATGAACTTTAAAGATAACTTTCAGAAATTAGGACTAAGAATGAGACAGTGGAATGCTACTCTCACTCAAGCCTTGTTATCTCTTGGATTTCACCAGTCAAAGAGTGATTATTCACTGTTTACCAAAGTGAATGCCACTACTTTTATTGCTATATTGGTTTATGTTGATGATGTAGTATTAGCTAGTAATAACTTGGATGCAATTGATGAAGTCAAATCCTTTCTTCATGCTCAATTGAAAATAAAGGATTTGGGCAATTTGAGGTATTTTCTGGGATTGGAGATGGCTCGCAGTAGTACTGGACTGGTTTTATCCCAAAGGAAGTATACTCTTGATCTTTTAGTAGAGTTTGGTTTTCTTGGTTGTAAACCATCAAATACACCAATGAAGGCACATGCTAAGTTTGAACATGCAGATTCTATGATTTTACCTTTCATGCTACTTACAGGCTTACAGGAGTTTAGTTGAAAAGTTGCTATATTTGACTATTACCATGCCTGATATCAGCTTCGCAGTGCAACAATTGAGTCCGTTTTTAGATCAACCAACAGAGAATCATATCAAGGCAGCACATAGAATCCTGCAGTATTTGAAAAGAGCACTTGGGTAGAGTTTGTGTTTTCCTACAACTTCTTATTTGGCTGTAAAGGCCTTTGCATATGCTGACTAGGCAAACTGTGTTGAGACAAGGAGATTAGTAACAGGATTTTGTATTTCTTAGGGAATGCATTAATTCCCTGGAAAGCAAAGAAGCAGTCCACGGTTTCCAGAAGTTCAGCATAGGAAGAATATAGGGCTTTAGCAATTGAAGTGTGTGAACTTCAATGGTTATCTTATATCATTCAAGATTTGCAGTTGCCTCTTACTTCTGCTATTCCTTTGTATTATGACAATCAAGCTGCCATTTACATTGTGAAAAATTATATGTTTCATGGGTGGACCAAACATATTGAATTAAACTGTTATTTTATTAGGGATAAGTTTCAAGCTAGTTTGGTCAAGCCATTGCCTGTTACATCTTCTTTACAAGTAATTGGTTTATTTAAAAGCATTGACTGCACCTCGTTTCTTTTCTTTGTTAAGAAGTCTTGGAGTGCATAATATCTTTGCCCATACCAGTTTGAGGGGGGCTGAAGATGTTACTGAAGAAGAGAATGCAAGACAAATTGATGAAGTTGAAGTCAATGCAAGACAAACGGATAGAGTTGCTGAAGTTGATGCAAGAAAGTCCGCTGGATTTGATGGTGATGCATAAGATGAGGCACCACAGCTGAGTCAACAAAAGTGATACAGCTGGACCATTGCTGGCGTACAGCTTGCAATTGATGACATGGCATTTTTAGTTCACTTAGTTAAACTATTTATGTGTACATAATGCGTTGTGTAAGTTTTCTTGTCATTCTTGTATATAAACAACTCTGTACATTGGATTTCAGAGAATGTATCAGATTTTGCTTCTTCATCTTCGCGCTCTCTCTGTCATTTTCTTTCTATTATTTCTCTCTCTACATCAGAGAGTATTCCTTCAGTTTGGTTCTGTTTTGCTGTGAGATGAATTTTAACAGAAAGGAAAAATGAACATACAACCGAGAGGAACACGTATCAAACTTCATAAGAAATCATTACTGAAAAAAATATGTGGTAGGAGAAAAGAGGCTCTCGTCTTCTGTTATTCATCCCTCTTGCCCATGCTTACAAGAAATATATAATTGCAATTCTTATCAGTAACCCTAGCAGACTAGGAAACTTAAACAGCTAAACAAGATCCGATTATATCTTACAGCTAAACAATATATATACATACTATAATTATCTGCTGCATACTATAATTATCTTCAACAATTACAATTCTGCAAACTACAAGTAAAAGCAGATAACATGATCTAGGCAAAAATAGGCAAAAAGTGACAATTGAATCACCCTGTTGCGTTTTATTTCTAAATCTTGAATAAATGCTAAAATAGGCAAAAATTCGAAGAATCTTGACTGTTTTTCCCATCTAGGGGCCTTTCCTTTCTTCCCAAGCGAAGATGATCTTCTGGGTACTTTTAATCTCGTCCTGCGTCCGTATCGGGAAGATCTGGGAGGTTAGAATGATTGAGCATCATAACGGAAAATTGACTAAGTTTTGATCAAGATATGAAAAATTCTCGATTACAAGAAATTTTGATCTCATGAAATGATTAAGCATCAGAATTAAGTCCTAATATAGGGATCTTTCGTTATATAATTTGGTGCATGTTTGACTTTTTTGTCCAGTTTCCAACTTTTAAGATTGGTTTGCTCTGATTAAAAAGTTTTAACTTCTATTGAATGAATATTTATCCAAAAATATTCTATTTAGTGAAACATTTGAAATATTTTGCATAGATGTCATTAAGTTTGAGACTATTCTAGCCAGTGATGACCTGCTCTAACAGCAAGAGGCCATGAAGCTTCTCAATCTGAGATTGAGACCGAGAGTTCGACTCCTGTATATGTAAGAATATGAAGAATTTGTCCTTTTTTATTAACTTTTATTTCCTCTCTTGTCTTGTTAAGGCTTGTACTGTAGTTGATTACATAATGTTGAAAAAATAAAAGACACATTCAGAGTTGCAATCTTGTTGTCTTGTGGGGTATGGGGCATATATTTGTCTATGTGCCTGCGTTTGTAATTTTTTAGGGTTAATTCCAAAAATGTCGCCTAAAGTTAAGAGTGTGTGTCATTTGACTGCCTAATCTTTTAATTTTGACAATTAGGTGCTTATTTGCTAACACAATAAGCAATCTAATGGTAATTTTATATTTTTATTATTTTTCAAATGTTAAATTTGCTTCTACCAAAAATGGCCTCTAAATTAAATATTTTCAAATTTTCTCCATAAAAAAATTCTCTATCCCTCACCTTTTGGATCCTTTCCAACACCACATTTTGCCAGAGACGGTGGCAGCAGTGGTGGTAGTGAGGGGTGGTTAGGATAGAAAGGATTAATTTTAGGGTTTTCTAGTTTTGGGAGCCGGGGATAAATTTTTTAATAAGATGGCCACTGTTGGTAACTAAAATTCTAATATATAAAAAGTTAAAAGTAAAAAATCAATTTTTTCGTTAAATTTCTAACAGCATTAGAAAATAAGCATTTAATTGTCAAAATTAAAAGATTAGAAAGTCAAATGTCGTGGCCCCTTAACTTGAAGCCATTATTTGGAATTCACCAGATTTTTTATACATCTTATACAATATATATCTAAAAAATATTTTTCAAAAAGATGGGCAGCCCAAGCCCCCCCCCCCCTCCCCCGCCCCACACACCAAGCATAAGGTGTGTGTACTATGGAGAAGAATAAAATCAATGGATAAAAAATAAATGATTTAACTATAAAATATTCTAATATCTCTCGAAAATAGTGATTTTTCAAGGGTCGTTGTAGTTATCAAGGGATTCCTTTTTTTCTATCCTTCTTTGAAAGCTCTTTTGCTCCTTTGATATCATTATCCTTCTAATACAATAAAACTCAGGGTCTCAGCTCCTCTAATTTTTTTTTTAAAAAAAAAGAAGAAGAAAAACAAGATACTTGTAGCATGGTGATATTCTTTGCTGGAAACTGTCACATCAAATTACAAAGCTGGACTTCATAATCTTCGTACCCTTATGCAAAATCTGGAGTATTATTTGACATATTATGAAAGAAAACAAAGTCACATATCGTAGTGAGAAAATACATATGCCGAAGCCCTACAGGAGAACTCTTTCGGGCTTTCAGCTGCTTTCCTCGACTAAGGTAAACGTGGAGGTAGACATGATATGCAGCCACCCTGAATGCCCGTTATCGGTCCATGTTCCGAATCAGGGTGCTTTCCAACTACAATTTCAGTAGATAGTGTCAATATTATAACAAATAGTGGAAGAAAATTACAGAGCAATTAGAATCAAATCGAAATTGCAAGCGCAAACTTACAGGACCCCAAAAGCCTTGCTGCTGTTGCCAGTTGAATGTAAACCAAAAGCAAGAAAAGGAAGAGAACGATAATAATGGTCTTGTTGATCATCTTCTCCTGACTTGAACATATGCATAATGAGATCTGTGGGAATGCCTTTTCTTCTGTTATAAAGCATTTGTTCAACTGCCGCTGTTGAACATTTCAGAACTGCTCTTTGAATTCTTCCGTGAAAAAGGGGGGAGACTGCAACTTAGATGAAAACTTCACCAGCTATGAAGGTTAACACAGGTTGTGCTAGTGAAAGTCGTCATTACCGTGTTGTTAATTCGTTTTAATTCATTGAGTTCGGCCATGAAGTCTATTGGCGTACCTATCTATTTCTAGTGGATTTGTTTATTGATTAATTTCTCAGTACTAGATTGACATGGTTAATAACAAGTGCTCGAGATTGATTTAAAGATTGAATATTTTGAACAAGAATAAGTAGGGTATTTACCCATTTTGGCCTTATTTAAAAAAAAATACATTGAAATGAACCGTTGTGAAGAGAGATTGTACTATATTGGACATAATGCCATTTCAAATGACGTTATACCCAATATAACGCGTTATAGCAAAAAGCTATAACGCCATCTAGGATGGCGTTATAGACTAAGAGTGTTGCTTTGGCTCCCCCAACCCACTCATCACTCAACTGCAGCAGATTAATCAATGAGACAAAATGCAGCAATTTGTACAATAATGTGATAGTTGAATAAACAACTAGCATTTATTTTATTTTAAAAAAGAATAAGCAACTAATGAACCAAAGGGAAGATCAGATAACGGAAGAAAGAGAATGTAAATAAAGATAGGAAGTTTAATTGAAAAAGCAAAGAAGTGTTAGGCACCAACCATAGCCAAGAAGCACAGAATTCAGAGATGCAAAGACGGCACATGCCAAAACATATTTCCTGCTGCTATTGTTTCCCTCATCCAAAACATGTTTGCATCTTCAATCCTAAATAATAGTAGTTGTTGAGCAGGGTGCATCGAATGGAGGAGCAAAAAGGTTGGAAGTGAACAGCTGATCTCTAGGTGTGGAGAAGGCAGGCGAGGATGGAAGTGGAACAGTGCTGTCATCTCCAAACAACACAACCTCATCGTTCCAGATGGAATTTTGAATATACATAGGCGGCAAGAGGCGGAGAAAGCAAGATAACAACAGGCGGCTAGAAGAAGTACAGACAGAGAAAGCAAGAAGAAGCAGCAGACAAAAAATAAAAAACAATAGCTTGGGAGGGGAACTGTTATAGCGCCATTTCAGATGACGTTATAGCATTTTGCTATAACGCCTTCTCCCATGCCGTTATACTGGACATAATGCCATTTCACCTGGCGTTATGTCCATTTTAGTACCAACCGTTCACCAATCAGTCTATGTTAGTGTATTTTTTTTTTAAAAAAAAGTACAAACTGAGGAAAACCCCGAATAAGTACATTAGAGCACCCTGGTGCCTCTATTTTTTTTAACTATAAGTTTCATTTAACAGAATTTAATGAACAAAATATTGAAAAAAAAATCTCTTAAAACCGTAATTTTTAATCAAAATGAATCTATAAAGTTATAACAATAATTTTAACCTTTTAATCTAGAACTAAAGTAAGTGGTGACAAATGAAAAAAAAACTGTAAACTAAAAAAAATAAGAGACAAAAGTAGTCTAATGGTTTATATTAAAAATAAAATTCATATCTAAATGATTAAAAAGGGGTTATTAAGAATGAAGTAGTTATTAAGATTAATATAAACAAAGATAATAATTCAGATATGTAATATATAAAAGTTTATTGTAAAGAATAAATTAATTGGATAAACTACATAAATGATATTTTAATTTTAAAAACTAAAACTAGTCATTTTAAATTGTGCAATAAAATGGTTGGAAATTTTATTTTTATTACTCATAAGTACAGTCAATTATAATTTGTTGGTCAACTGATCACGCTTTTAAAATTTTACTGGTATCTCCAGAGTATTTGTGTACTCTTTTCTTTTTGGTCGATTATCCAAATTTCTATTTGGATAGTTGGCTGGAACTTGTGAATATAACTTCTTATAATATATCGGTCATCACTGACGATGTTAAACCGGTTAAGATGAAAATTGGAAAGAGAAAATATTATTTACATTGAAAATGTAAACTTAAATAATGTCATGAAGAGTCTTAAATTCAAAATTTTGACTTTTTCAAAAGCTGTATCTATGAAAAATAATTTACAGGTGAAGACGCAGATGAATGTTAAGTCTTAGTATTAAATTACCTAACTAAGCTTCTTGATTCAGATCGGCTTAATACAGAAAGTATTTTCCAATTTCCAATGCCTTCATTTGTTAGATAGCACAAATTAATTCATTTTAGAGAGGGAACCATGATAATATCTATAGGAAGATCATCTTTTACCAACTCTCCGCTGTTGATAAATACGACCTTCCATTATCATTAGGCTGCGCCATTAGTAAGAAGGCAGAAACCCTAGCTAGACACTCAAGTTTAGGGAATTAACAAAAAGGAAGTACTTGGGTTTATGCTATCCCTACAAACTATCTCCACTCCTAAGAATCCAACTTCTACGTTTTACTATAAGTGTTATTGAAAATTTTTTATTTTTTTATAAAATAAGTGTTGTTGAACAAAAATTTGACTTTCTTTTTATCATTTACTTTTATAATAAACCAATATATTTTGTGTAGTAAGCAATGATAGTTTCTTATGTTATAATTTTTTATGTGAAGAGAGAATATTTAAAAAAATTAGTCAATTTAATTAGTAGTTAAATATGTGTGAATATTTTTAAAATAATATACTTAAATTAAAACCGACTGGCACGAATTAACGGTTTACCGCACATGCACTTGAGAACACTGCCTTTAATCTTTTTCCTTGATCCCACTATTCCCAACATACCCACCACCGGTTGGTCGGGTATTTTGTGACTTTCCCATGTATTCATACTATTTTCATCCAAGTTCTTATCAAATTCTCCAATCCTCAAAACATTTTCTACGTAACCCAGATGTTTACACAATTACATTACTTATAGCACATGGTAACTTCAAATCATATTTTTGTTTCTTTTTTTTTTGTTGTCAAGATAAGCGCAGAAGATGACAAGAACACGTTGGACTGAAAAGCATTGGACCTCTTGTCATAAATACTGGAAAATTCTTAGGTGAGTCTGTCCACAACCCCACCTATGGACCGCATTCACCTAAAGAAGCCAAGTGTTCCTTTTTACCTGGAAACCTATTAAACCTTTTCTACGCTATGCACTACGTAGTATATTGCACTGTAGTTCCGAAAGCCAAAAATTTATTATATTATTTATTTTAAAATATAAAATATTTTAATTTTTAATTATCTTTTAATTATAAATATAAATTTTTTATTTTTATTAGATAAAAAATTTTATGTTTAGACATTTGATTTTTACGATATTGCACTGTAGTTCCGGAAGTCAAAAATTTATTATATTATTTATTTTAAAATATAAAATATTTTAATTTTTAATTATATTTTAATTATAAATATAAATTTTTTATTTTTATTATATAAAAAAATTTATATTTACACATTCGATTTTTTTTCTTTTTTATGGTTACACCGTGAAAGAAAAGAGGAGGTTTGAGGAAATTGTTGAATAGGTTTTCAGGTAAGAAAGGACACTTGGCTTCTTTAGGTGAATCCGGTCCACAGGTAGGGTCATGGACCAGACTCACCTAAGAATTTCCCATAAATACTTGGTCTACTAGCCAAACGCAATATTTTTACGCATTTGTTAATTTTAGCGTCTTAAATTGTTGATTATAGTGTATTTATCTTTCATTTGTTCAAACTATTTATCTATCAAAATATCAAAATTTTCACAATATTTTCTCCAAAATTTTAGCCTTTTCTAAAGATTTGAAATTTTATAAAATACTTTAATATATCTATTGTATAGGATGATAGATAATATATAACTAACTAATAGAGTAGTTGATTCTACTTACTCTCTTATCACTCTGTTCAAAATTCTTAAGCGCCAAAGCAATAGGGTGGAAACTTGTACCCCCAATATCTTCATAAATTCTATTCATTATTGATCACTGAAACCATCATAAATCTAATTCATAAATCTTATTCATTATTTGATTCTCTTTTTGTAATTTTTTATTTTTTATTTTTTAATTATTTCTCTCTAACATTTTTATTATTTTTTGTAATATTTTTAATTTTTTGTTCTTTAATTGTCGCCACTTGTTGCAATTTTGATAAAAGGTAATAATTCTTTTAATTTTTTTTGTAATTATTTTAATTTTTGATCTTTAATTATTTTTTGTAATATTTTTTTATTTTTCTGTAATGTTTCTGTCTATATATCGCTGGATATGACACCGCCACTTGCAATTGTAGCAATTCTGGTAACAGGTAATAATTTCTTCAATTGTTTTCTATATTTTTTTATTTTTTAATCTTTGATTATTTTTCTGTAATGTTTTTAATTTTTTTCTTTAATTGCCGCTACTTGCAATTGTTGCAATTTTGGTAACAGGTAATAATTTCTTCAATTGTTTTCTGTAATTTTTTTAATTTTTTATCTTTCATTATTTTTTTGTAATTTTTTTATTTTTCTGTAATATTTCTGTCTGTGCAACGCTGGATATGACACACATACACATGTACTCTAATGAAGGAAGACACAATAACATATCATACCTTTCTCATGCGACCAATCATTGCAAACCCTTCTGTTAGTGTCTAAAAGAGAAACTATTAGCACGAAACAAAAATTTCACTATTCAACATTTTAATTGAGTTGGAACAAAAAAAGCTTACTGTTAATAGCCCAAGAGACATCATAAGTGGGATATTTCCATCACCTGCTCACAAAAAAAGGGAGCAAAAAAGATTTTAAAAATTCTATAATTTTTTTGTTTTGTATTGTTTTTAATTTTTAATTCTTTAATTGCTACAATTTGCAATTGTTGAAATTCTGGTAAAAGGTAATAATTCCTTCAATTGTTTTTTGTAATTTTTTATTTTTTGTTCTTTAATTTTTTTTGTAATGTTTTTACTATTTTGTTCTTTAATTGCCACCACTTGCAATTGTTGCAATTCTGGTAAAAAGTAATAATTTCTTCAATTATTTTTTGTAAATTTTTTATTTTTTTCTTTAATTATTTTTATATAAGGTTTCTTTTGTTCTTTAATTAATGCCACTTGCAATTTTTCTAGAAACGTGCGATTATTGCAATTATGATAAAAGATAATAATTCTTTCAATTCTTTTCTGTAATATTTTTTATTTTTATTCTCCAATATTTTTTCTCTTATTTACCTATTTAAATTATCACTTTATTACATATTTCTAAAGTATTCTAAAGTATTTATAAAAGTATAATTATGTCAAGCATATGCATTATTACTACCTTTATGAATAATTAATTAATTTTTTACATTTTTCATAGTCATTCTTTACTTTTTGGACAAGATTCATTTTTTCAAAAACTTTTATTTGCAGTATGAGTTTGAATATGTTGGATCATAATAAAAAAAAAACTTGATTTTAAGCTATCAAGTCTACAGAGAAGGAAACACATACTCCTTCAAAAAAAAAATGACCATGCTACTAATATTTAAAAACTTCAACATATCAACATTAACATTGGATTGACGTCAAAAGATTTAAGAGCCATCCATGAGATATAGCGGTATTTGTGGGAGATGGAAACTTGAAACGTATCAATGAGATATATCTGTCTTATATGCAATTTCAATATCTATTGCTTTTTCCGTATGGTACAGATAGATGACGTATTGGGATATTTTTTTATTTTTCACTCTTTAATTATATTTTTTTCAATATTTTTTTTAATTTTTTCTGTAATATATATGTCTGTATATCGTTGGATATGACACCGCCACTTGCAATTGTTGCAATTCTGGTAAAAGGTAATAATTCATTCAATTATTTTCTGTATTTTTTTATTCTTTATTCTTTGATTATTTTTCTGTAATATTTTTAATTTTGTATTTTTTAATTACCGTCACTTGCAATTGTTGCAATTTTGGTAAAATGTAATAATTCATTCAATAGTTTTCTTTAATTTTTTAATTTTTTCTCTTTAATTATTTTTTATAATAATTTTTTTATTTTCTGTAATGTTTCTGTCTATGTATCGCTGGATATGACACACATACACAGGTACTCTAATGAAGGAAGACACAAAAACATGTCATACCTTTCCCATGCGACCAATCATCACAAACGCATCTGTTAGTGTTATATTGGCCGAAATATTAGATAAGAAAATATATTCAATTGCTTATGAGATCGTCATAAGATGCATGTTACATGGACCCAGATGTGATGCTTTCCCAAATGCTCCATGTATGGTAAATGGTAAATTTTCAAAGCACTACCCGAAAAAATTTTGTGATGCTATAACAATAGAAGAGAATCGGATTAGAAAAATTTAAACTATAATATATTTATGTATCAAGAGAATGGATTAGAAAAATTTTATAAGCATATCAATTCATATAAAGTTCGTGCATTTACATTTGTGGTTTGAGCACCACGTGATGTTAAAATTGCCAGAAATTCACTATAGATAGAGTTTGTTTTACATGTCGATTGGTGTGAAAAATGTTATCATCTACAAAAGAGAATCATAATATAACATATTTATTTATGAAATTATCTTTGAATAATAGTTTTATACCTCTCTACTATGTATTACTTATCATGGTATTTATTTTTTATTTTTACTTGATTGACAAAATTACCATTAGAATTTGTTAAAACTTTCATATTGGATATCAAATTTTAATTAATTAATTAATTATTAGATCGGTTTTAATGTTTTAACAATTTGATGATTTAATTTATTATCCGTGCTCAAACCATTTAACAAAGTCAAAAATCAATTCTAAACACATTACTACAATAGTTTTATTTAAAAAAAAATAATATTATCGTACATAACACGGATTTTTTTTGGCCAGTTGTAGATAATTAAGATAGAAATGTACATGTTAATTATCTAAACCTTTAAATATCTGATCCCTATATACAGTTAAAGAAACATATAATGAGAGCGATTCAACCTTGATTTGTTTCAAAGAATCTCCAATCTCATTTGATTTTATTTTAAAGAACTTTAAGAGATCCACACATTGAATTTAATTTTGCATACAAGAGAAACCTAAAAAAAAGAAGAAAAAAAAGCAGGGGAGGGGGGATAAAAGGGGAACCGAAAAAGGAAAAAAATTAAGAAAAGGAAGAAAGAATACAGGGAATAGAAGGGGTTCCCAAGAAAATGAAAAAAAAAAAGAAAAATGGAGGAACATAGCTGGGGAACACAGCCCCTGACAGTGCCGGTGGAGGCTGCTCGACGGTGCCCTCGGGGGCTATTCTAGCTGCCCTTCACAAGACTGTCGGGGGCGGCTCCCCGTTAAGGGCACCGTCGGCAACTCTTCACAGCATCGATTGCTCCCTTTTACCCCCTTTTCTTGGGGGAACTAGAAGAAGGTTCCTCTCGATTATTCCTTTTTTTTCAATTTTTTTGTTCTTGTATTCCTTATTTTTTTATTCATTTTTTTTTTGTTGGGCAACCTTCTAGTTCCCTTTATATTCCTCTTTTTATTAAGATTTTATTTTTATTTTTATTTTTTATTTTAAATTTATTAATAGGTTAAAAAATTTTTAAAAAAGGTTAAGCGAGAAAAGGTTAAGAGATTTTAAAATTAAAAAAAATATTTTAATAAATAAAAAATAATTGCTGCGTAATCAACCATTTAAGATACTGTACACAATCACCCCTTTATCCGTGTCCAGCCACCATGAATGGCCCACAAATATTGATATTCAACCTTTAATTAACCTCCATAGACTTCCTGGTATAACTATTTCTGTATGCACTTCATCGAGTTCATTCTCTGAAACAAACTACAAAAGGTATATTTCACACTAAATGACAATGATAAAGACATTTAATAAAAAAGAATTTGTAAATAAAATCAAAATCCATGTTTTCTACTGGAAATGTGAACCATTTTCAGCCATCTTTGAAATATTGATATCCCAGTTCCTCTTCACCTTTGAAATCAAAGACTTATAAATATAATTTATCCAATGGACTCTATTTTGGAATAGAAACTTGGCATGTTCACGTGAAATCAATACCAAGAAAACACTAAATATTCACGAAGGAAATTTCATCATAACTCTTAGTGGATTTCGTTGATCATTCGGCACTAGTCCAAGGACATAATTGCATAGATTGTCGCAAGGTTTATAATGCCTCAGAACCATTCTCATACTCCCTTTTCCCGTCAATGCAGACATTCTTGATGATAACTTAGAATAAAATTTTCCAGCGAGCTCCTCCAGTTCTCCTCCACCTTCACAGATGGTCCTCCTCATAGACTCATTATAAGGCTTGCTCTCCCCTGCCCGTCGTGTTTGCCTAAGCCTTAATTTCCGACATATGGCCAAATAATGGAAAGTTGTCTCACGACAATCTATGCAATTCCATCCTTTCTTCGGTTTTTATTCTTTTTAAATGTAAACGAATATTGGTATTTTGAGGTACATTCCCTTAATTTTAAATTTTTTCCGAACTATGTTTTATTTTCTTCATATATCAAAGGAAGGTAACTTGTATTTGCCCAATTGTGCAAGCTTGAAATAAGATTTGAATGCACTAATGACAACAAGATGTTCCAAAATTCAAGGAAACGATACATGCAATAGATTTGGGATTAGCGGTAATAACTGTATTCTTTTAAAAAAATATTGAGAATTAAAATTATAAAAATTTAAGTTAAGGAACATGTTTAAAACAAAATAAAAAGTTAAGGAATTTTTTTACAAATTATTGTTTCTATTTCATAAATATTTAATAAGAGTAATTATAAGAAATAGTCTTTCAACTATTTAAAATTTTTTTAATCCTTAATTTAGTTTTCTTCTTTACTAACCTCAAACTATTTTTTTTATGACTGGTTCCAACTGCTGTGGGCTTGGAGGCACATTGTCAAATTCTACTGTGCAATTAAAAATAAAAATAGTTTGAGGCTACAAAAAAGAAAAAATAAATTAATGACTAAAAATAGAATTAAAAATATTTAAAGGACTGTTTTCCATAATTTTTTCTGCATTCTTGATTTAATGTATTTTAATATAATTTCTAAATAACGATACATATTAGTTATATAATTTACACTTAAACTAAAATTTTCCAACTATTTTTGTCATAATTTTGAACCATGTACATTTTGAAGGGAAAAAAAGATAAAGATAATAACTGATTAAGATACAAAAAATTTTAACTAGCTAGAATATTATTAATTTGGAGGTTATAAGAAAAAATTTTGAAACAGATATGAGAAGAAGAGATAAGTGGATAAAAATATAGTTAATAAAGATGTAATGATAAATATGTGAAATTTTAATTTTTAACTATTTTTTTAATATTTAGTCCATAATTTAGTTTTTCTTCCTTTGATAACCTGAAACTATTTTTTTTTTTAATCATTGGTCCTAACCACTATTTTATGGTGGCTGAGATCAACTATAGAAAAAGAAAATAATTCAAGGTTACAAAAGTTGCGTAGAACTAAAAATATAAATTTAACAATTGCCTTGTAATGAAAAATAAGATTTTTTACAAGTAAAATAAATGAGAGTTTCTTCTCAAATATAAAAAATGTGAGAATGGAAACTTCAATGTAAACTTGGGAAGCCAAAATCTAGGCCCCTTGCCTTAAGAGAATAAAACTACAAGAAGGAACTTGAAAAGTTTATGAGAGATCATTGACTTCTTCAAGCATTCTTCTCTTTGTAAACTCCACTCTTACTGCTGTTCGACCTCTTTCGGACTTCACCGGATATACACGGACCCGTTTTGATATCCTTCTTGTTTGGATTGGACTCTATCTTATCTATTTCTCCTAAATCCGAGTGGGTAATTCACAAAAAACGCACAACTTTCCTTCTTTTGGGCCGGTTTGACTCATGGGCTAAATATGAATCATCAGATACTTCCTCTTGGGCCTTTATCGAATGTCTTGGCGTCCAACAGGAAACAAAGGGAGGCATCTTGGAGACTAGAATGATTGAGCATCATAACAGAAAATTGACTAAGTTTAGGTCAAGACAGGAAATTTTCTCGATTACAAGAGATGTTTCGTTATATAAGGTTCAGACTATTCTAGTCCGTGAGGCCTAAGTGGTGAGACATGTCAATCAGAAATTGGGAGTTTGACTTTTGCATAGTGTAAAAATATTAAGGACTTGTCTTTCTTTATTAAAGTTGTGTTCTAGTTGATTAAATCATACTGAAAAATAAACACACAACCGAAAGGAACACGTATCAAACTTCATAAGAAATCATTACAATTCTGCAAACTACAAGTAAAAGCAGATTACATGATCTGGGCAAAAATAGGCAAAAAGTGACAATTGAACCACGCTGTTGTGCTTTATTTCTAAATCTTGAATAAATGCTAAAATAGGCGAAAATTTGAAGAATCACGATTTAGAAGAACTTTTACAGAAAAGAAGAAAACAAGGGTAAGAATGGCCTTATTTGACGCCTTTTCCAGTCTCTAATTATGCAGTCTAATTGATGAAGTCTGTAAACCGTAGTTTTTCTTTTTCTTTTATAATACAAGAGATGCACCACTATTTATCAAGATTACATGATAAAGCAATTGATGCGATCTAATATATTTTTTCTTGTCCGAAAATGAATGTCGGCTTTCATTAGATAATCATATTTAAAGATGGGCTAACTTGATTAATTAGTACTGTTTACGAGGCCTTGATCTAATGGTCAAGCTGGAGCTAGGACTGTCAACTGGGCCGGGATGGTTCGAGCCCAGCTCGTTCGGCCTACTTAATTGAGGGCTCGGGCTAATTTTTTAGCTCAAATAATATTTTGGGCTGAGGTAAGCTCAACCTAATTTCAGTCCAGTCGTAAAATATATATATATATATATATATATATATATATATATATATATATATATTATTTAAAAAATATTATATAAAATATTTTTAAAAATCGGGTTAGAGTCTGTCCGAGCTCGGTTCGAAATTCAAAACCCGAGCTCATATTTCCCTGACTGAAGTCAATCGGGCCGAGCTCGAGCTTTGCAAAGCCTCTTCTCACTTTGTCCGATTGACGACTCTAGACTGGAGCAAAAGTTTTTTTGGATAAAATGGTCCAAATCAAATTGAACATAAAAGAAGAAGTTCTAGAAATGGGAGGACTTACTGGTTTCTAAGTTGTATAGTAGAGATCAAATCATACAACTTTAAGTTTTTCATAAAAAAATTTCAGGTTTTTCAAAGAGATTTAACAATTATCTCATTGCTAATTTTCAATAAATCTAACAATTATCTAATAAGTGAAATCTCCTCAGTTCACACAAACGCAAGCTTAACGATGCTTACCACAATCGAAGAGATGAAAAGAAAGATTTGAAGCATTCCCTGCTTCTCCGTTCGATACATGCCTTGAACTCTTTCTTCTTTCACATGCCTTGGAGGGGTTTTCTGATTTTCACTCTCTATAAATGCTCTATATCATCTTCAACTGTTGTTTATTTCTTGAGAGACTTGAGTGCAAAGTGTAATGTATATGTATACCCTTGTTGAATGGAGTGGGATCTCCCATCCTACTATCTCGTCTCGTCATTTATTCCGTTATTATTAAGATATCAAGTGATAATATCTTTTTTTTAAAAAAAATACAGAACTTATAGGAAAAGGATGAACTTTAAAGATAACTTTCGAAATTAGGACTAAGAATGAGACAGTGGAATGCTACTCTCACTCAAGCCTTGTTATCTCTTGGATTTCACCAGTCAAAGAGTGATTATTCACTGTTTACCAAAGTGAATGCCACTACTTTTATTGCTATATTGGTTTATGTTGATGATGTAGTATTAGCTAGTAATAACTTGGATGCAATTGATGAAGTCAAATCCTTTCTTCATGCTCAATTGAAAATAAAGGATTTGGGCAATTTGAGGTATTTTCTGGGATTGGAGATGGCTCGCAGTAGTATCTGATCGGGTTTTATCCCAAAGGAAGTATACTCTTGATCTTTTAGTAGAGTTTGGTTTTCTTGGTTGTAAACCATCAAATACACCAATGAAGGCACATGCTAAGTTTGAACATGCAGATTCTATGATTTTACCTTTCATGCTACTTACAGGCTTACAGGAGTTTAGTTGAAAAGTTGCTATATTTGACTATTACCATGCCTGATATCAGCTTCGCAGTGCAACAATTGAGTCCGTTTTTAGATCAACCAACAGAGAATCATATCAAGGCAGCACATAGAATCCTGCAGTATTTGAAAAGAGCACTTGGGTAGAGTTTGTGTTTTCCTACAACTTCTTATTTGGCTGTAAAGGCCTTTGCATATGCTGACTAGGCAAACTGTGTTGAGACAAGGAGATTAGTAATGGGATTTTGTATTTCTTAGGGAATGCATTAATTCCCC
The DNA here is from genome assembly GCA_030512225.1 of Rauvolfia tetraphylla. Classification (NCBI taxonomy): domain Eukaryota; kingdom Viridiplantae; phylum Streptophyta; class Magnoliopsida; order Gentianales; family Apocynaceae; genus Rauvolfia; species Rauvolfia tetraphylla. The sequence goes on from JAJQKT010000053.1 coordinate 5,174,679, forward strand.
TGGAAAGCAAAGAAGCGATCCCACGGTTTCCGTGAAGTTCAAAGATAGGAAGAATATAGGGCTTTAGCAATTGAAGTGTGTGAACTTCAATGGTTATCTTATATCATTCAAGATTTGCAGTTGCCTCTTACTTCTGCTATTCCTTTGTATTATGACAATCAAGCTGCCATTTACATTGTGAAAAATTATATGTTTCATGGGTGGACCAAACATATTGAATTAAACTGTTATTTTATTAGGGATAAGTTTCAAGCTAGTTTGGTCAAGCCATTGCCTGTTACATCTTCTTTACAAGTAATTGGTTTATTTAAAAGCATTGACTGCACCTCATTTCTTTTCTTTGTTAAGAAGTCTTGGAGTGCATAATATCTTTGCCCATACCAGTTTGAGGGGGTGAAGATGTTACTGAAGAAGAGAATGCAAGACAAATTGATGAAGTTGAAGTCAATGCAAGACAAACTGGATAGAGTTGCTGAAGTTGATGCAAGAAAGTCCGCTGGATTTGATGGTGATGCATAAGATGAGGCACCACAGCTGAGTCAACAAAAGTGATACAACTGGACCATTGTCTGGGCGTACTGACTTGCAATTGATGACATGGCATTTTTAGTTCACTTAGTTAAACTATTTATGTGTACATAATGCGTTGTGTAAGTTTTCTTGTCATTCTTGTATATAAACAACTCTGTACATTGGATTTCGAGAGAATGTATCGATTTTGCTTCTTCATCTTCGCGCTCTCTCTGTCATTTTCTTTCTATTATTTCTCTCTCTACATCGAGAGTATTCCTTCGATTTGGTTCTGTTTTGTTGTGAGATGAATTTTAACAGAAAGGAAAAATGAACATACAACCGAGAGGAACACGTATCAAACTTCATAAGAAATCATTATCGAAAAAATATGAGGTAAGTTCACTCAATTTCGAGCTTACGTATATATATATATATATATATATATATATATATATATATATATATATATATATATATATATATATATATATATATATATAATATTATTATATTATTATTATTTAAAAAATATTATTATATAAAATATTTTTAAAAATCGGGTTAGGTCCTGTCCGAGCTCAGTCCGAAAGTCAGAACCCGAGCTCATATTTCCCCAACCAGAAGTCAATCGGGCCGAGCTCGGACTTAACAAAGCCCTTCTCACTTTGTCCGATTGACAGTCCTAGCTGGAGCAAAAGTTTTTTTTGGATAAAATGGTCCAAATCAAATTGAACATAAAAGAAGAAGTTCTAGAAATGGGAGGACTTACTGGTTTCTAAGTTGTATAGTAGAGATCAAATCATACAATTTTAAGTTTTTCATAAAAAATTTTCAGGTTTTTCAAAGAGATTTAACAATTATCTCATTGCTAATTTTCAATAAATCTAACAATTATCTAATAAGTGAAATCTCCTCAGTTCACACAAACGCAAGCTTAACGATGCTTACCACAATCGAAGAGATGAAAAGAAAGATTTGAAGCATTCCCTGCTTCTCCGTTCGATACATGCCTTGAACTCTTTCTTCTTTCACATGCCTTGGAGGGGTTTTCTGATTTTCACTCTCTATAAATGCTCTATATCATCTTCAACTGTTGTTTATTTCTTGAGAGACTTGAGTGCAAAGTGTAATGTATATGTATACCCTTGTTGAATGGAGTGGGATCTCCCATCCTACTATCTGTCTCGTCATTTATTCCGTTATTATTAAGATATCAAGTGATAATATCTTTTTTTTAAAAAAAAATACAGAACTTATAGGAAAAGGATGAACTTTAAAGATAACTTTCAGAAATTAGGACTAAGAATGAGACATATATTGAGACTCATGATTTTAAATATGTTGAAGATGATTGATTGTATGAGGGGCTTGTTTCTTGATTGATGTATCATTGTCTATGCAAAAAGATTATAGGTCCAAAAATGGATTAGCAATAATTATTCACATCTTCCAAACTAGAGTAAATAGAAGAGATTTTGTTGATAAATCACACATTGTCTTATGAATAAAATAATTAATTATTTATAAAGATAGAACAAATATATTTCCTTTCAAAATACTTTTTGAGGTAAAGTTAGGCCCAACTTATCTTTTAACAAGTTTTTTAAAATTTTTTAATAAAAACAGAACAAATCAATAAAAAATTGAATCTCAAAGCTCGTAAAATCACCAAAACATGAGGCATTTTCCCGGCTGATCTAGGGTGACGGAGACAAACAGAATCGACATTTCGGATTAATTTTTGTTGTCGGTCCAAGTTTAGGCATTGAAGTTGAAGGACCAGACAAAGGTTCACGTGATAAATTGAAGACATCTGCAGTCATCGGGAAGTACTAATTAAATATGTTTATTTCTTTTTCTTTTTGGATGAAATCCAGCCACAGTTTTCTAGGTGATTTACAGTGGCAGCAATAACCCAAGAATACGGAAACCAGTGGCAGCAGTAGTGAAGGTTAGGATTCACAATTAATCAAAGAGTGGTGCAATTAATCATTAAATTGCATATCTTTACTCTTTCATGTCACGAAAATCATGGGTAAGTAAACCTATACTAAAATTTTGGATTAATTCTACTTTAATACCCAAAATTAAGAATCTAAATATTTTAAAACTATCCATAAAGTTAGACATCTTAAAACCTTTCTCTCGTTTTCTTCGAATGAATGGCTTGGGAAAAAACAGCGTAGAACTGCGTTCACTCTAGTTATCCCTTTATTCTGAGACTTAAAACTCTAACGGCATAGAAGTTTAGAACTCCACCTTTTGCATTTTGGTATAACATATTGCTTCGATAGTACTATTCGATGAGCCTTTTAACGCTTTTTTGAACGTATTACTTTTATATTAAATATGCCAAAGGCTGTTTCTTTTCAAAGTCATGATTTGTGAGATGACACAAGCTTGACAAAATGGACAAAATTTGACATTTGAATTTGGAAAATTTGATATCAAATGTGAAATTTCAAATACACGTACAATTTTACTTTTTCATCGTTGTTTCATCATAGTAAATTCACATGTTAATCTGCATGAATTTATCTACCCTAGCTGTCAAATGGTTGTTAGTTGGAAGTGAGGTACAAAGCGACAATGGAAAAAGAATAAAAGGGGAAAAAATAAAGCCTCGGATTCAGTCGCTTATGCTTGAAAATACCATATTTACCTCGAATTTTTCTATCAATGTCTGGATCAACGGGCAACAGAGACAAATTCTTGTTTCTGTAAGCTATAATTCAAGCTTTCTTTGGAGCTTTCCGAGTCCAGCCACCATGAACGACCTTCAAATAATTATATCTGAGTTCCTTTTGACCTTCTAAAGGACTTCTTAATGTCGTAAATAGACAAATATTGTATAGGCAATTCAATAGTTCACGACATCTTACTTGACTTTGGCGAGCAGTTGTTACCAGTCAAAGAACCTGATTTGAAGCTTTCAACCTAGTGAATAAAACCTTTGATATAAGTGCACCAAATTTTGGCCATCAATCTCATTAGCTAACTTTCCTCAAGAGCAAAATGGTATCCAACAGGGCCATTGTGATCATTCTTTTCCTCTTTCTGCTTTCAGCTTGTTGTATTCAACTCGCAACATCAGCAAGGCTTTTGAACATGAGTGAGTTTCCGTCTTACTGCCTTTTTTGTAAGGTTTATAATGCCTCAGAATTAATGCTTCCATTTCAAAATATAAAATTTTTGGACACTTTTGCATATATTAAGAAAGAAAACAATAAGAGGTGTTATTCTTATTGCATCTTTAATTAATTTAATTTATTATATCCATTAACATGAGAGAGAATGAAAGAATTATATTTGTAATTGAGAGTAACTCTAAAAAAATAATTTTTAAAATTTTGTAAAAATTTAAGCATTTTGAGAAGGGAGAAAAAGCTTTAAAAACTATATATTTTGAAATAGAGGTAGTAATTTCATTTTCATGCTTACCGAAAGTGTAGAAGAAAATAGTACCGCGTCCTCTGCCTGCCTTCCCCCTCGTCCTCTATCTTCAATGTTTTGGAATATTCAAAGAAACAATAAATGCAATTCACCTTCAATGTTTGAGTAGTCTTTTCGTAATCATGCAGTGATCACCTTGTGTTAAAATTTCTGGACTTGTCAACGGATCCAGAAAACCATATAATTGTTTTCAAGTGATCTAAACTTTTTCCGCTTTCTAGGTCTTGTTTTGGACAGTAATTTCGGATCTTTCATGTGTATAGGGAAGGGAATAAAGTAGCAGATAGCCTGGCTAATTTTTGTTGTAGCAATACTAAAAACCTGTAATTTTATTTCCTATGGGCCTTGCCAAGGCAAACTAGAGTATTTTTCTTTTGGATAAATTACGAATTGTTTTTATATACTATATCAAAGGGATTCTTGAGGTCAAGTCTTATAATATTGTTCCAAGCTCTTATATACAATTCTATCACAATATCCAACAATTAGCATATAAACACAAAACAAGCGAACCTATAGTTTTGAATTAGTATAATAGAAAGTAAATTAAATGTCATATCCTTGGGGATTATTAATCACTATTACTCACTTTTGCACTATTATTTAACCTACCAATTGGATGAAAATGATTAGAATGAATTATGAAGGATAAAAATCTAACTTAACTAATTAAAATTACCTCAACTAACCTTAGTTGCAAGAAAAAATTCTATTGAGAAAATAATGCTTGAATGAAAATTTTCACTAGAATCACTTATGTGGTAGAAAAGTACCTTGGTTAATTTTTTTTCCTTCTTATGTTTAGTGAAATTTCTATATTAGGGCTTACTTTATCTCTAGATGAGAGTAATCTACCATTAGATTAGTTAGTAGAAATTTCTTTCTAACTAATTTAACCTAAGAATGTATTTAGATTTGTGAATTTTCAATTAGATTTATGTAATTACCAAGAAAATGTTGAGACCTCTATCTCCAATCACCAGATTAATCACCCTCCATTATTTGCATTATGGTCTATTCCACCTTTCATTTCTCAATTCCAAGTGAAATCCCAATTCATGAATCAATTAGCAATCAAAATTAATTTCAAGCAACCAAATTCACAAACAATACATAAGAAACTAGCACTCAATTAACCAGGAAAATAATTCATTCACATATATAATGAACTATCCAAGTAATTAAGATCCTAGCTTATAATATTACAAAATGAAGAATACAAAACATTAGAAGAAGAGTAGAGAATGATCATTTTCATGTCTTCAACTCCTATCTTCTTCTATGCTTGAGATCTCTACCTTTTGTGTATAGATTAAAACTAAGAAAAAGAAGAGAAATGAAAAATCTTTTCTTAATATACTTTAATTAATTTGTGTTATTTTTTGTTATGTAAAGGAGAATAAGAAAATTATATTTATAATGATGATCACTTTAAAATAATAATTGGTGAAATCTTCAAATGGTCAAGTATTTTGATTATAAAAAAAGATCCAAGACGCTATATTTTGAAATAGAGAGGACCAAAAATGTTTATTTGACGACTTGGAACAAAATCCTTTCTTTCTACTCTTGAACAGAAACAAGAAGATTAAAAAGGACTTATTGGAAGATAGAGATGGAGGAAGTACACTTTCTTACCACGATCCTTTTAAACAATGATTAAGTCGAGGAAGATATCATTAGTCATAGAATTAGGAGATATTTCCTTAATATAACAAGAACTCGGTTAACATATGGTGGCTGATGAAAATATGAGTTTTAGATATAATAGAAGGACACTTGGTAAAAGAAAAGAGACATATTGGTTGCGTTACTAGGTTTGCAATTCAATCTAACCATTATTGAACATGTTCTAGACTCCACTCAATAAGGGCTCCACTCGGTTTCAATATTTTTGGGTTTATGCTTGATTATTTATATGTTCTGTTTGGAAGCTCGCGAACATGTTTGGCTATATAATTAATTTAAATAGATATTATATTATATTGCTCTTTTCGTTTGAATTTGAAAGCTCATTTTTTTAAAAAAAATTAAAAATTAAATATTTATTTTTTAAAATAATTATATATTTTATCTAAATATTCACTATTAAGTTACTTAATTTAAGAAAATTAGATTTTTCCCATTAATCTCTTTGACCTTTTTAATTTAAAAAAATTAAACTTTATTAAAATTTAAGTCTCATCTCAAAATTAATAATTATATTTTATTAATTTATTTATAATCTGACTGCTTTCTTTTTAATCAAAATAAAAATAAACTGAATTAATTTTTTAATAATATTTATATATTTAATATTTTAATAAATTTTAACTCGCGAGCTTTTGGATCAGGCTCGAGCTTTAAGAGTGTTTAAACAAAGGCTGAAATTGGCGTCCAATTACTGTCCTACATGTGCGTTTTCAGTGCTATATGAAGAATATAATTTGATCCGTCGAATTAAATTTCTAACGATTATAAAAATTTATAAATTTTTATTAAAAATATATATAAATAATAAAAATATAATTTATAAAAATAATTTTTAAATTTAATATTACAGTTCATATTTAATCTTGCACGTTTTGTAAAATACACGTGAAGGACGGTAGCCACAACCTGAAATACTGAAATTGAGCATGACTTGATATGATATTCAAGCCTTGTCTAAAACTTATTGAACTTGAATTGATTAGTATACGATTTGTCCGGACCCGTTTGGTTCTGAAAGTCCTAAAATTCATAACCTGAAAATGACAAAAATTCAATATGAAATCATTACGACCGAGAGGAAGACGCGTCAAACTTCATAAGAAATCATTACACTTCTGCCTTCAACTAAGAGCAGCTGTACATGATCTGGGATACGCAAAAAGTTACTAACTTAATCACGCTGTTATGCTTTATTCCTAAATCTTGAATAAATGCTAGAAGAGGCAAAAATTCGAAGAATCTCGGCTGCTTTTCCCATCTAGGGTGCCTTTCCTTTCCTCCCAGGCGGACAACATCTGCCGGGTATTCCTAGTCTCGTCGTGGGTCCGTGTCGGGGCATTCTTGCCAAAAGCATAGAATCGCTCCAATTTTCTAGAAGGCAGAATTTAAGTTAAACTTCATGAATCGACATGATCTACAAGAATAGATTATTAAGAGCTTGTGCGATTCAAAAGAACTTGAAGAAACGAGGAAAACAGGGGTAAGAAAGAGATTATATAATAATCAATAATTAAATAATTGATGTAATCTAATATACTTTTTGATCATTTATTTCTTTTTTTAAATAATCATATTTAGAAATATGACTAACTCATGAATTAATACTTGTTACGTGGCCTTCATCCACTGGTAGAACAAATTAGATCACTTATTATTTTTTTTTTTTTGGCCTAGAAGGCTGAAATCAAATTGAACATAAAGAGAAGAGTTTCAGAAATTATAGAACTTACTGGGTTCTGCATTGCTTGCCGATGAAGAGGGCAGGAAGTACTGAGCTGAGAGTAATAAGAAAAGAATAAATGCAAAGATGGCCTTTATGGAGAACATTTTCTGATCTGAGGAAAGGAAATGGAGTACTAATATTTATACTGAATTATTGAGGATATTATTGTACCTTCAACCTCTTGAGAAAGACTCCTAGTAAACGGTAAGAAGTTTCCGGAGTGACACGGTAGTCAAGCAAGGTTGCCATCCAACAAGAGTTTTAAATTGCGGTGTCTGACGTAACAAGGATTAGACTTTTCAGAGAGGTCCTTATAACGAATTTTTTTTCATAAAAAAAAGTATTGCTTTGTTTATCAAAATATTTTAAAAATTTTTATTGTACATCTCTCCTTCATCCAAAGCTGAATGTGTACTTTTCGACTTGCCGTAAAAAATTATATTTATGTCTTATTGAAGCAATTAATGAAGGAGTTAAGGAAGTCTTTTGCAATGAAAGATTTAGGACCAACACAACAAATCCTTGAAATTAGGATTACTCGAGATAGACAAAATGGTAAACTTTGGTTGTCTCAACAAAAGTATATTGAGAAAGTTCTTGACGTTTTAACATGAGTAAGGCCAAGATAGTTTCTACTCCACTAGCTTGTCAATTCAAATTCGACAAAAAGCAATGTCCTGAAAGTGAGCAAGATAAGGAAGATACGAAGAAAGTTCCTTATTCTTCAGCTGTTGGTAGCTTAATGTATACTATGGTGTGTACCAGGCCAGATATAGCTTATGCAGTTGGTGTAGTCAGTCAATTTCTATCTAATCCTGGTAGAAAGCATTGGAATATTGTCAAGTGGATACTCATGTATTTTAAAGGCACAACTAGATACTATATGTGTTTTGGTAATAGAAAGTCTGTAGTGGAATGCTATACAAATACAAACATGGCTGCAGACATTGAAAATAGAAGATCCATATTAGCGTATCTGATGAAATTTGGAGGTGCAACAATTTCCTGGCAAAGCAGACTACAAAAATGTGTCGCCTTATCAACTACAGAAGCAGAGTACATAGCAGCTACAAAAGCGTGCAAGGAAACCCTGTGGTTCAAGAAGTTCCTAAGTCAATTGGGAATAAAGCCAAAAAAGGTACAAACTTTACTGTGATAGTCAAAGTGCTATTCATCTTTGTAAAAATTTAACTTTTCATTCTCAGTCTAAGCACATCGATGTACAATATCATTGGATTCGGGATGTCTGAGAGTTAAAGGAATTAATACTTGAGAAGATACACACAGACGAGAATGGTGCTAACATGATGACCAAATCATTGTCCAAAGAGAAGTTTGAATTTTGCAGAAGAGAAGTTGGTATGGTGGAATTCCCTCAATGAGTTGAAGGGGGAGAATTGTGGGATTCAACTTACTGTCATAATTGTGTGCCTCATGTATACCATGTGCAAAGGCATACAAGTCATGTGCAAAAGAATACAAGTCATTTGCTCAAGTCCAGCTAATTGTTGTGGTAGAATGTCCGTTGATTCAGGCCTATAAATAGCAAGCCTTGGAAGTCAAGAAGAATGCACCAGCAAGAAGCAAGAAGAAGAGAAGAAAATAAGAGAGGAGAGAAAGACAAGAAAGGTCTTGAGAGTATTCAAAGTGAGATAGTGAGAAAAATAGAGTATTTAGTTTTCAGAGTTTGTTTAGCCACTTTGATTCGCCATTCTCTTGTGAGATTATTTTAACATCTCTTTTCTTGGTATCCACCTTATTTTAGTGAGGCTCGTTGTATTACCTTCTAGTACATCTAAAAGAGGAATTCGTCTTTCATTTTTATAGTGAAAGTTTTGGTCAGTGTCTAACAATACATCATAAAAATAACTAGAAATAAATTTTCTTTCTTTGTGTAGTTTCTAACAAGTAGAAAATAAAAAGTTAGAGAATTTTATACAGGTATTTTTGACTTTGATAATTAAAATCGCGTAGAAATATGATTGATTTATTAATTAAAGTTAGGAGATTTTTAATAAAATATTGAGTCTAGCTGATAATTGATAATTTTATCATTAACCAAATCAAGAAGAGTAAACTGGATTTGATTGAAGTATCTTAGTCTATTTATTACCATTGACTTTTTTTTACTAATATAATTATTTTTTGTTCTTTTTAGTATTTTTATTAGTAATTAATTTTAAAATAAAATTATATTTATTTTGATTTAAATTAAATTATGAATAAAAGAATTCTCTAATTAGATAGCAATTATCGTTTGAACGACTCGTATTTACTACTTTATTGCTTGTTTGATATTTGTGCATTTGTAAATTTTACATTAAGTTTTTAATGCTGTTATCATATATTATTTTTATCTAGTACAAAATTTAATTACTAAACTTAAGTTTAAACTTTTCTTAAAAATAACTTTTATATATTTTAATTATTTATTTATTTTATTTGATACATGAATACTCATAATCCCTCAAATAAAAAATTTTTACTTTATATCTTTAATATTAAAAAATTTACTGATCGCAACAAGAGTAAATTTTATAAGAATAGTAAATTTTATATGAAAAAATACGAGAAGATAGTCATACTAACCGAATCTTCAAATTCAGAGAATAATTCCAATTCAATTATAACAGTGAAACAATAGAGAATAATCACGCTGTTATGCTTTATTCCTAAATCCTGAATAAATGCAAAAATAGGCAAAAAATCGAGAATCTCGGCTGCTTTTCCCAGCTAGGGTGCCTTTCGTTTCTTCCCAGGCGGACATGATCTGCAGGGTACTTTAACTCTCGTCCTGCCTCCGTGTATGCGTGGGGGCCTTCTTGCCAAAAGCTTAGAATTGCTCCAATTTTCTAGAAGGCAGAATTTAAGTTATACTTCATGAATCGACATGATCTACAAGAATAGATTATTAGAGCTTGGGCGATTCAAAAGAACTTGAAGAAACGAGGAAAACAGGGGTAAGAAAGAGATTATATAATAATCAATAATTAAATAATTGATGTAATCTAATATATTTTTTGATTATTTGTTAATTTTTTAAATAATTATATTTAAAAATATAACTAACTTCATAAATTAGTACTTATTAAAAAACTTTGATCTACTGCTGGAACAAATTAGATCATAATTTTTATTTTTATTTTTTATTTTACGTAGAAGGTTAAATACAAATTGAACATAAAGAGAAGAGTTTCTGAAATTATAGAACTTACTTGGTTCTGAACTGCTTGCCGATGAAGAGGGCGGGAAGTTCTGAGCTGAGAGTAATAAGAAAAGAATAAATGCAAAGCTGGCCTTCATGGAGAACATTTTCTGATCGGAGGGAAGCAACTGGAGTACTAATATTTATACTAAAATTATTGAGGATCATTATTGTACCCCTTCAACCTCTTGGGAAAGACTCCTAGTGTACTTCTTGTAAATGGTAAGAAGTTTCCCGAGTGACACGCTAGTCAAGTCAAGCAAGGTTGCCCTGCAGCAAGAATTTGAAATTGCGGTCAAGGATTAGACTTTTCAGAGAGGTCCTTATAACGAATTTTTTTCCCTAAAAAAAGTATTGCTTTGTTTATAAAAATATTTTAAAATTTTTATTATACATCCCTCGCTCATTCAAAGCTGAATGTGTACTTTTTGCCTTAGTGTAAAAATTAAAAAGAGTTTCTTAACTAAAAATAATTTATATTTATGTCTTATTGAAGAAATTCATGAAAGAATCTTTGTTAGTAAAATTTAGTTTAATTTTAATGAAGAAATTTAGTTACTAAAATTCAAAAAAATATTTAATTATTTTTAAAAAATAAAATAAACTAAAGGTGTATTTAGATTATATTATGCTATTAAATTTAATGTAATTTCTCACTCTGTGTCTTATTTTTTTTCTTACAAAAAATTATCTCTCTCAAAACTCAAAATAAAAAATTTCAAAATAAAATATTATCTAATCTTATCATAAAATGGAGAGATGTACACGTAAAAAGTCTGTTTTAGTTCGCTCCCTAATTAAGACCACAGATTTGGCGTCTGCCATCTAGCAAGTACCTACCACTTGTTGTTTGGGTTTTATAGCATAATGAAACTGCTCTTCTTCTTCTTGGGAAGAAGGTTCCCCAAGAAGAAAATCAGTCTTCTTTTTTTTTTTTTTTTTTTTTTTTTTTTACGTTTCTTATTTTGCACTCTTTCTTTTTTCCTTCTTGTTGTTCTCGTAGTTTTCACTTTTTAAAATTTTTATTTTTCATTGACATAGATGAAATGTTACTCACAAATTTGACGTCTGCCAACTGGCAACTACCACTTCTTGTTTGGGTTTTATGACATAATGAAACTGCAGGCGTGAAAAAATTTTGAAATTTTTATGTTTATTTTAAATGGTTCATCCACCAAAAAATTTTCTCGCTCTAAACTTCAAAAATTTTTAAATTTTTTTCTCTAAATAATATTCTTAATAAAATTTTAACTCACTCATAAATTTAAAACAAAAATAAAAATAAAAATAAAATCTTTAAAAATGAAATACATGAAGAATAGCCTTCTTAAACAAAGAAAAATGAAAAGAAAAAGGAATATCATTGTCGATACGGCTTCAGCGGCTTTCTTGGTCTTCTAGGCAAACATGATCTGCAAAATGGCTTAAGGCCTGATACGGGTCCATGATAGGCAGGTTTGGGCGGCTTGACCGGGGAAGGGGATGCTTTTTCCTGCAGAAGATTCCTCATGTCATCTGCACAAGACGATCAGAGAAAAAGGAAACAAGCAGAGGAAAGGAGAAGTTAATGGATATAAAATTAAGAAGTAAATCAGTTGGAAAAGAAAATTAAGCTAGAAGTAATTAACATTGTGATTAGCGAACAATTAAGGTCCGTAGAATTATAAGAAATTATGGAACATTTTTTAGCTCAAATTGGATTAATCACTTTGATAGAATTAAATAGTCTTAATGGGGTTAGAACTTACTGGTACTTAAGCTTCTTGATGATGAAATTGAGGGTAACTGAGCTGAAAGTAGCAAGAAAAATAGAACTGCAACCAAGTCTTTGTCTGACATCTCGTCTGAGTGACTTAATTGGTGGCTCCTAAATGCTGATTGAGACAAGGAAGGCAATTGACCCAGTTATATAGTAACACAAGCTACTTGTCTTGTAATTATGAAATTTTGCATCAATTTAAAATAATTCTCCAAACTGGGAGAATTTTTAGTATCCGTCAAAAACCATTCAATCTTTTATTCGTAATAAATAGGATTTCATTGAATTTTCACTAGATTATGCCTCTTGCTAATGGGAAGCGACAGAGTACAAGTCGTGTTCGTCTGCTTTGGATTGTTTTTAAACTAACTATTTCAGATTCATGACTTAGCTAGTTTCCTATCCTTTTTCGTAACGCTATCTTAGCTGTCCTTTTTATTTTTTTAGTCAACTTATACTATATTACAAAGGCGTAGTGGAAAGGGATAGACATTGTGCCCAATTAGTATCAAACGCAAAATCTTATCTGGTCCTCGACTCTCTTATCTTTTGGACAGTCTTGTTTTGCTCTATATTTTTCCCTCGTATGCTTTGCGGGGGTGTCAGAACTGAAGATAAAAAACCAACGACTGAAGCATAGCAAGCGCATCAATTTGGAAATACTTAGTTTGTTGGAAAATAAAACGCAGAGAAGACAAAAGAAGGAAAAACAGAGGAAGAGATAAAGCTCTATCTTATTAGTTGTAAACTTATATCAATTGACAACAACGTATGTCCACTTATATAGACTAAGGAAGAAACAAACAAACCAATAATGTCGGTCCCACTACTCCACTTCTATTAGCAATGTTAACTGACTTGAGAAAATAAAAGGAACTGCTTAGCAAATAAAAGAACTATCCAACGAATTATTCGGTCAATGTTTTGAATCATTCTTCAACACTCTCCCTTGATTCAAAACTGAACACACCTAGCAATCTTCTGAAATAGCAGAACTTCTCCTTTGATAAAGCCTTTGTCAATACATCTGCCAGCTGCTCTTGTGTGTTACAATATTTCAAAGATATATCCTCCCTTGCTACCAAGTCACGAATGAAATGATAACGAATATCAATATGCTTTGTCATGCTGTGGAATGTTGGGTTCTTTGTCATGGAAGTAGTTGCTTTGTTGTCACAAAATATCTCCGTTGGTCCTCTCTGCTCATGTTGAAGATCTGCTAACACTCTTCTTAGCCAAATTGCTTGACAAGTTGTTGAAGTTGCTACAACATATTCTACTTCTGAGGTTGACAATGCTATTGTGGCTTGCTTCTTTGAACTCCATGTAATCACTCCTGAACCTAGAGTGAAAACACTTGCTTAAATACTCCTACGATCATCCAATGAACTTGCCCAATCGCTATCTGTATACCCACACAACCTGAAATTGGAGACTTTAGAGTACCAAATGTCATACTCCACACTTCCTGCAATGTAACGCAAGACCCTCTTTGCTGCTCCATAATGAACCTTTGAAGGTTGTTGCATAAACCTGGAAATAATACCAACAGGAAATGCAATATCGGGTCTAGTGGGAGTCAAGAAAATTAAACCTCCAACCAAGCTTCTAAACCTCCGAGCATCTACTATCTCTTCACCATCTTCTTGCTGCAATTTTTCATTAATATTCGTAGGTGTAGTTGCAGGCTTGCAATTAAGCATGCCAAATTTACTGAGCAAGTCCCTGGCATATTTCCTTTGGGAAATAAAAATTCCATCTTCAGATTGATGGACTTCAAGGCCAAGAAAATAATGCAACAATCCCATATCTGACATCTCAAACTCATTCATCATTTCATATTTAAACTCATTCACAAGAGAGATAAAAGAGCTAGTATAAATGATATCATCAACATAAAGACAAACAATGATGAAATCATTTTTACCTTCTTTTTTCACATACAAGGTGGGATCATTTTCACTTCTCATGTACCCCTTTTTCTGAAAATACCCATCGATTATGCTGTACCAAGCTCGAGGAGCTTGCTTCAAACCATACAACGCCTTTTTTAGCTTGTACACCTTTGTCTTATTACCTTGCTTTACAAAACCTTCTGGTTGTGCTACATATACCTCCTCTTGTAAATCTTCATTGAGAAATGCCGACTTGACATCAAATTGATAAATTGACCATTGCAATTGTGCAGCCAATGCCAAAACAACCCTCACCGTTTCAAACTGAGCTACCAGAGAAAAAGTTTCTTCGAAATCAACATCATATTGCTGCGCATAACCTTTTGCCACAAGACGTGCTTTGTGCTTTTGTAAGCTCCCGTCTGCAGCAAATTTTGTCTTGAACACCCACTTCAAGCCAATTGGATTTTTTCCTTCCGGTAAGTCCACCATCTCCCATGTTCCATTCTTTTCAATGGATTTCATCTCCTCCACCATTTCTTTCTGCCATTCTTCTTTCTCAGCTGCTTCTTCATAATATAATGGATCTGAAACAGTAAGAGCAAATTGACAAGTATATTTGTCATTAGTATATTTGGGATTTGGCTTGTTGTCTCTTGTTGTTCTTCTTAGTGGAATTAGCTCAGCTGAAGACTCTTCAAGAGCTATAGATGAAGAATTGCTGCTTTGTGTTGTCGAAGTCGCTGACACCACTGGTTTCTTTTCATCAAATATTACATCCCTTCTAATTAAAATCTTACCACTAAGAGGGTTATACAATTTATATGCTTTGGATTGAGTACAATAACCAATAAAAATGCATTTTTTAGATTTTTCATCAAGCTTTTGACGAGTTTGTAAATTTACCAAGCAACACACCCAAAAACTCGTAAATGACTTACATTTGGTCTTCTTCCATGCCAAGCTTCATTGGAGTTTTGTTCATGACAGCCCTTGTTGGTGAGAGATTCAATAAATAGATGGAAGTTGCTACAACTTTTACCCAAAATTGATTAGAAAGCCTCCTTGCTCGTAACATGCTTCTTGCCATTTCTACAATGGTTTGATTCTTCCGCTCAGCCACACCGTTTTGTTCTGGAGTGTAAGGAGCTGTCAACTCCCTTTGGATGCCATTCTCTTTGCAAAATATTTTGAATTCTTTGGACATAAACTCTCCACCTCTATCTGTGCGAAGAACTTTGATATGGCAGCCACTTTGATTCTCCACCATAGCCTTAAATTGTCGAAAATTCTCAAAAGTTTCTGACTTATCTTTCAGAAAATACACCCAACTCATACGACTATAATCATCAGTAAATAACATGAAATAACGACTGCAACCTAAAGACTTAGTTTGCATTAGTCCACATAAATCAACATGGATTAATTCTAGACAATTTAAAGCTCGCCAAGCTTTTCCAATGGGAAATGACTTCCTAGTTTGTTTGCCATAAATGCACCCTTCACACAGATTAATTGAGCTAATTTGTGGTAAGCCAAGGACCATACCTTTATCACTGAGTAACTTCAGGCCTTTGATGTTGAGATGCCCGTATCTTAAATGCCATAGTGTCGAGTCATCTTTTGCACTTGCAGCAAGAGCAAAATTCTCCATGTTAGAAACATCCAATGGAAACATCTTGTTCGAAGTCATGCTGATCTGAATTTTTTGGCCTGATTTCTTATTTGTAATGATACATGCGTTGTCATCAAATAGAACATAATGCCCTCCATCCATCATCTGTCCAACACTCAATAAATTGTATCCTAAATCATGCACAAATTGAACATTATCCAAAATCTTTACCTTGCAATGATTGGTTTCAACTTTCACCGTGCATTTTCCTTCGACTTGCATCTCCTTAGTGTTACCAAGCTGCACCTTTATCCTTTGTGACTTATCAAGCTCTTGGAACAAGGATTTGGTGCCTGTAATATGGTTCGAGCAACCGATGTCAACAAACCACAAATTACTTGATTTCAGGTCAGTATTAACACAAGCCATAAAAACTCTTTCTTCTTCTTCATTTTCTGCAGCAAAATTCATCTGCTGGTCATTATACCAACAATTGGCCTGTATATGTCTATATCCTTTGCAATGATAACACTGAATGCCACTCCTCATGTTACCGTGCTCATTGTACTGCCTTTGCTCATTATTTTGTCCTCTTCCTCTGCCATTATTACGACCACGACCACGGCCACCCCGAAAACCTCCTCTTCCTCGACCTCTGCTAGCTGAACGAATATTTTCTCCATGGTTGGTACCTTTATCTGTCAATTGAAGTACCTTCTCTTTGTTCTTTTCCACTGATCTATTGATTCTTGCCTCATGAGATTGAAGAGATCCCATAAGTTCATCAACAGAGAGAACTAATAGATCTTTGGCTTCTTTGATGGCAGCTACTACATGATCAAATTTTATTTTCAAGCTTCGCAAGACTTTCACAACGATCGTCTCATTTGAAATTTGCTCACCGTAGGAACGCATTTGACTGACTATTGCCTTTGTTCGTGATAGAAAATCAACAATTGATTCACCATTCTTCATCGTCAAGGTCTCAAAGTCACGTCTTAGTGATTGCAATTTCACCACTATGATCTTTGAATCACCTTGAAACTCCTTTTGTAGGATTGACCATGCGTCCTTTGTTGTGGTTGCTGCTGCAATACGTGAGAAAATAGACTCGTGAACCGCTTGCTGAAGAATAAAAAATGCCTTGGCATCTTTCTTCTTGGTTTCTTGCAGCCTCTCTTCTTCTTCTTCATTGGGTTCCAATATATCAATGAACCCATATTCGACCAAGTCCCATAGTTCCTGCGATCTGAGCAATGTTTTCACCTTGATGCTCCACCACTCATATTTCTCTCCATTGAAAATGGGTAGGAGTGGTTGAGAAGAAGAAAAACCAGATATTGCTGCCATTCTCGTATAGCGCTCCTCAAAGCCAAAAAACAAAAAAATGACCCTCTCTCTGTGCCTCTTCGTGTTTCCCAAAGACCCAAGAAAAACTATTTCTTTCAAACACCCAATGGACCTAAGTATGCACTTATCACTTTATTGCCCAAAGGATAATAAGGGCTCTGATACCAAATTTGTTAGAAAATAAAACGCAGAGAAGACAAAAGAAGAAAAAAAAGAGGAAGAGATAAAGCTCTACTTTATTAGTTGCAAACTTATATCAATTGACAACAACGTATGTCCACTTATATAGAGTAAGGAAGAAACAAACAAACCAAGAATCTCGGTCCCACTACTCCACTTCTATTAGCAATGTTAACTAACTTGAAAAAATAAAAGGAACTGCTTAACAAATAATGAATTATCCAACGAATTATTCGGTCAATGTTTTGAATAATTCTTCAACGTAGTTTTTGTCCTTATTGTAAATTCTTGTAGTTTTATTGTGTAATATTGTGTAATATGTATTTTACATTGTTAGAAATAGAATCCTTATTTTTTCAGCATTTTCACTTGTAATCCTTATTGTGTAATATTGTGTATTTTACATTTACATGTTTGTACATTGTGCAGTGTTTTTGTTGATTGAAAAAACACTGGCTTATAGCCTTGTTTCCAGGGTTTATAGCCTTTGTTACTGTTTTTTGTCTTGCAATGGCTAAGGAGGAAATCACATCCTCAAGCTCCTATTTTTGCATGCGGGAGAGTATCCTAGAGAGCCTCTCGTTTCATCTCTACTTCAATCTCATAATTATCATTCTTGGGCAAGGGCTATACGGATGGCCATATTTTCCAAGATCAAACAAAGCTTCATTGATAGGAGTCTCAAACGGCCAGAAAGGGGAGATCCTCTCTACGACAAATGGGATCAATGCAATAGCATGGTCTGCACATGGATTCCGCGTTCTGTTGATGAAATGATTGCACAGTATCATGTCTATGGACACAACCCATGAGATTTGGGAAGATTTTCTCAGTCGTTACTCAAAAGGGGATCAATTCAGCTTTCTAATCTCTTGCAAGAATTTCATAACATTAAACAAGGGAATCTCAGCGTCACTGATTATTATACCAAGATGAAAATTTTGTGGGATGAAATTGCTGTTCTTCGTCCTATTCCTTATTGTTCCTGTGACATAGTGTTCTTCCGATAGTTACAAGCCTATTCAGAACTATATAGAATCTGATCGAGAGCTTTTCTTATGAGTTTAAATGCTGACTTTTCACAAGTTAGATCACAAATACTGCTCATTAGTCCGTTTCCTAACATCAAAGAGATTTTTAATATGGTGGTTCAACATGAAAGACAATTGCAATACACTTCATATCCTAGTGTGGGCGAGTTGTCTGTTCTTGCTGCCCTCGACAATAACACAAACCCTCTATCTGTGTTGCAAGTTTCTTCTACAAACCATAAAAATACAAGAGAGTCTTCTCATAAACGGATTCTTGTGTGTACATTTTGTGGCGAGCAAGGGCATACCCACGAGAGATGTTACAAAAAACATGAGTATCTGCCAAAGGGGAAAGAAAAATAGCCAGCAAACGTCAACCAAGTTTCTGCAGTTGCTGGAGAAGGAAATTCAGAAAATTCAGCCACATCACAAAACATCAATGATCAGATTGCTAAACTAATGACTTTGTTGCAAGGATTGAATCTATCTATTTCTCATGTCAGCACAACCACTGCTTTTGGTTCCAATTCGACTGTAGAACACCATGCATTGGCTTTTATTGCTGATCAATCTGGTAACAAGAATTGTGAGTTCTTAGCAACACATTTAAAGCCTTGGATTATTGATTCAAGAGCTTCAAATCATATTTCTATTTCTTTGTCTACTTTCAATTCAATCTATCCTGTTACTCAAGTTGCTATCACCTTCCTGATGCTCAATTTTCCCTGTCACAAAAAAAAGGAACGATTCGGGTAACACCGTTTCTCACTTTGCATGATGTGTTTAACATTCCCTATTTTCTTACTTTCTTTGACCCAATTATTCAAGCAGCTGAATATATGTGCTATATTTAAGTTGGGTGTGTGTTTCCTTCTGGATCTCACACATTGGACGACGATTCGATTGACTAGGGAGAGTCAAGGCTTGTTCCTTCTTCAGCCAATCTTCTTTTTTTTCAATTTCTTCTCCCTTTCAGATGTTGCAACTTCTATTTCTACCAGTAGGTGTCAAGCATTTGATAGAAATCTCTTGTGGCATTATAGACTAGGACATTTGTCAAATTCTAGAATAAAAGTTTTGAGCAGTTTTGATTCTTCCATTAAAGTTTCAGATCATTCCCTTAGCCAAATTTATCCGTTAGCAAAACAAAAATGTTCCCCTTTGATTTAATCCATATGTTGACAATTGGGGACGAAGAAAAATTCAAAGTGTGCATGGTCATATTACAATCTTTTTGCACCTTTGTCCACACACAATTCCAAAAATCCATTAAAGTTTTGCACTTAGATAATGGGGTCGAGTTTCATGTGCCATCTTTTTATAGTTCTAAGGGTATTATTCATCAATGATCTTGTGCTGAAACCCCTCCCCCCTCCCTAACAAAATAGGGTGGTAGAACACAAGCATCAACATATCTTAAATGTTGCACGTACATTTAAATTTCAGTCATCTCTTCCTGTTGAAGAAAGCAGCAAATGCAGATAAAGAAGACATGCAGCATTCAACATGCAATGCAGAGTGCAGACCTTAGCATGCAATGCAGAGTGCAGATCACAAAGCTTGCAGCATGCAGACCATACAGAGAAGCAATGCAGCATGAGATCAAGCAGCATGATTTCCTGAACCCGGTTTTTTTGTTAGTTAGTTAGTAAACCCGGTTTGAGTTAGTTAGTTGACCGGTTTGACTTAGTTAGTTGATGTAGTTAGTTTTAGCTTTTTTAATTTTGCTGAGTTTAGCTTGCCTTGCAGTATTGTGTACGCAATTAGTAAGACGCAATTAGTAAGGCGGTTAATGTTATTTGTATATATATACCATCATGTACAGATTTTATGAAATTGAGAAAGCAAAATTGTTCTTTTCATTCTCTGTATACAATTCAAAATTGTTCACTGCTATCTCCATTGCTTTCTCCACTGACTTCAACATGGTATCAGAGCAAGTGTCGTTCAGTGGAGATTGAATTCTGATTGTTCAATTGTATGTTCGTTTGTGGAGATTGTTCTTTGTTTTCTTAATTCTGTTTCATTGTAATGACGAATCAAAGTGAGCCAATGACAAGTCCATTTTACGTCAATCCTGGTGAGAATTCGTCACTACCACTGGTTCGACCAGAATTGAATGCACACAATTACCATCAATGGAGTCTAGCAATGAAAATGGTATTAATAATGAAGAATAAGGTTGGATTTGTTGATGGATCCATTGAAGCTCCAGCTCGCACGCATCAAAGGAGATATCAGCTGTGGGAACAAGCATATAATTTGGTAATATTCTGGATTTTACATGCTATTGACAAATCCATTGCACAGAGTGTAATCTGGCTGAGTACATCTCATGCAGTATGGAAGGATTTAGAGGATCAGTTTTCTCATCCAGATGCATTTCACCTTTCTGATTTGCTTGAGGATATACAGAAATTGAAACAAGGTATGAATTATGTAACTGACTACTATATTCAGTTGAAGATTCTGTGGGAGGAATATATGATGATTCGGCCAATTCCAAAATGTACCTGTGATCCACAATGTTCATGTGATGTGCAGAAGGCTATTAAGAAGTATTTTGAGTCTGAGTTTGTCATTCGTTTTTTGAAAGATCTGAATAATTCTTACTCTTCAGTCAAATCTCAGATTTTACTTTTGGATCCTCTGCCTACAATGAACCGTGCATTTTCTATGGTTGTTCAAGTAGAAAGACAAATAAATTATTCTATGGAAAATCCTCAGCTTAATGTACAACCTATGCTAAATCAAGTCAGTGGTCATGTTTCTTGAGGAGTTGTTTTACCTGGTGGTTTGTCAACTGGTAATAATGTTTCTGGAATTGTTGTTGGTTCTGAGTCAGACAGTGGGGGTTCAGTTAAGACTGCTTCAACTGCAGTACATGTTATGGCTAGGAAATATAATTTTTCTGGAAATCGTAAGCTTCTCATCTGTACATTTTGTGGAATGCAAGGTCATACAATCAATAAATGTTACAAGAAGCATGATTATCCTCCTAACTGGAAAGGAAAGGGCAAATCACAGGGTACCAATGCTGTAATACATGTTAATCAAGTGAAGAATTTGACTGATGGAAATTCTTCTGCTCTTAATGCTGGTGTGACTGCTGAACAATATTAGCATTTGCTTAGCTTAATCACTAGTTTACAAGCACAGGTTGGTAAATCTTCTGATGATGCACATCAAGTTCATCAAGCTACGAATTTGACAGCTAATTTTAAGGCTGTAGGTGATGATGCAGGTAAAGAAATGAACTCTAAATTTAATACATGGATTTTGGATTTAGGTGCTATTGACCATGTCACTCATTCTTTGTCTAATTTTTCTTGTTATTCACATATTAATGTCATTCCTATCCAGTTACCAAATGGTGGTATAGTACATGCCACTTTCAAAGGCAAAGATGCTCTAAATTCTCATATCACTCTCTGTGATGTATTCTATGTTCCTTCTTTTTCTTACAATCTAATTTCTTTGAGTAAACTTCTTCAACATTATGCTTATAAAGTTGCTTTCTCTGGTGATACTTGTCAAATTCAGGATATTACCACAAGATGATGATTGGTTCAGCTAGAGTTTCTGGAGGTCTTTATCATTTTATCATGCTTCCTCAGCCTTCTCAGCCTACTTCATCTGCTATTTCCAGTTTTCCTGTTAAACAATGTAATGCACTGATTTCTGATTCCTTGTTGTGGCATTATCGTTTAGGACATATGTCCTCTATTCGTATGAAACTTGTACAGCTTAGTGATTCTAATATTCTTGTTCCTAATTCCAGTGATTGCTGTACAGTTTGTCCTATTGCCAAACAACATAAACTTCTTTTTTCTTCCAGTTCTTCTCATGCTAAATCTTGTTTTGATCTTCTTCATGTGGATATTTGGGGACCCTATAAACAACCTACTGTGCATGGACAACAATATTTTCTTACCATTGTTGATGATTGCACTCGTTTCACTTGGATTTTCTTGTTATCCTCTAAAGCACAAACCAGATCCTTGTTACAGTCCTTTTACAATTTTGTGTTTACACAATTTGGTGCAAAGATTAAAGGCATTCGATCTGACAATGGAATAGAATTTTTCATGAATGACTTCTATCTTTCCAAAGGTATAGTTCACCAAACTACTTGTGTTGAAACACCTCAATAAAATGGTATTGTTGAAAGAAAGCATCAACATATCCTCAACATTGCTCGAGCTCACAAATTTCAATCTGCATTACCTATTGGTTTTTGGGGTTATGCAGTTCTTCACGCAGTCCATCTTATTAACATAAGTCCTACCCCTTACCTTAACAAGAAAACTCCTTATGAACTTCTTTATCATAAACCCCCAAGTTATGACAATCTGCGTATCTTTGGCTATCTAGCTTATGCCACTACTCTTGTTAATCATAGGCATAAGTTTGATGCACATTCAAGGCAGTGTATTTACCTTGTTTTTGTGTTTTTCTTGGTAATGCATTAGTTGCTTGGAAATCCAATAAACAGACCACTGTTTCTCGTTGCTCTTCTGAAGCAGAGAATAGAGCACTTGCTACAACTACTTGTGAGCTTCAGTGGAAGGTTTACCTTCTTTCTGATTTAGGGGTTCAATTTCTCCAACCAATTCCTTTATTCTGTGACAATAACAGTGCTATTTACATTGGAGAAAATCCAGTGTTCCATGAGAGAACCAAACACATTGAAATTGATTGTCATATTATTAGAGAGAAAGTTCAAGTTGGACTTGTCAAACTGATGCCTATAGCTTCTGCTTCTCAATTAGCAGATTTGTTTACTAAGTCCCTTGGACCTACCCGTTTTCAATTGCTTCTGACTGAATTTGCTTTCCACAATATTTACACTAGTCCAACTTGTGGAGGGCTGTTGAAAAAAGCAGCAAATGCAGATAAAGAAGACATGCAGCATTCATCATGCAATGCAGAGTGCAGACATTCAGCATGCAATGCAGAGTGCAGATCACAAAGCTTGCAGCATGCAGACCATACAGAGAAGCAATGCAGCATGAGATCAAGCAGCATGATTTCCTGAACCCGGTTTTTTTGTTAGTTAGTTAGTAAACCCGGTTTGAGTTAGTTAGTTGACCGGTTTGAGTTAGTTAGTTGATGTAGTTAGTTTTAGCTTTTCTGATTTTGCTGAGTTTAGCTTGCCTTGCCATATTGTGTATGCAATTAGTAAGGCGGTTAATGTTATTTGTATATATATACCATCATGTACAGATTTTATAAAATTGAGAAAGCAAAATTCTTCTTTTCATTCTCTGTCTACAATTCAAAATTGTTCACTGCTATCTCCATTGCTTTCTCCACTTACTTCAACACTTTCCCTTTCCTATTGGAACTATTGTGTGCAACATGCTATTTTGTTTTATCAATATAACACCTACTCCCCTCTTACAAAATCAAACACCCTATGCACTGCTTCATTCAAAACAACCACCTTTTTCGTTGCTTCGGGTTTTTGGGTGCTTAGCTTATGCTTGTACCATCACTCAAGGGAGATTCAAATTTGATCCTCATAGTAAGAAGTGTGCCTTCCTAGGATATCCATCAACCAGCAAAGGCGTTTTTTCTATTAGACTTGAATACACAAGAAATTTTTATTTCTCGAGATTTAATCTTCCATGAAACTATTTTTCCATATGGCAAAGATTTTTCCAAGTCCATTCATGCTCCTAATGTTGCTCATCAAAAGAATAGTTCTTCCTTACCACTTCCACACCAAACTTACTATTTGATACATCAAATGCCTGTTTGCAAAATTTTGACCTTAACAATACCACTTCAACAGCTTTGCCTAGTGGAAATTCAGATTTTTTGCATGCTTCATCGACAAGTTTGGAGACCGCTTCGCCGTTTCCACAAGTCTTTGATAGTGCTCCCAATCAACCAAATTCTTCTAATCCAACCCCTTTGGAAATTGAGCCATCTGACTCTTCTTCAATTGGTCTCAGACGTTCTACCTGATTCAAGAAATCTCCTTCATATCTTCAGCAATATGCATGTGCACTCATACATAATTCATCTTTTTCTTCCTACCCACAGTGATCCAAGCCTCTTCGTTAGAAAAATTGTGTCCTCCTTTGTGGTTGTATTGATATATATTGATGATCTGATAGTTGCTGGCAATGACTTTTTTGCTATTAAATCATTGAAGTCTTTTCTTCACTCATTTTTTCGAATTAAAAATTTGGAGAAATTAAAATATAGCTAAAATATCAAGCTAAATCTTGATTAAATGCTAAAATAGGAAAAAATTCGAAGAATCTCGGCTGCTTTTCCTATCTAGGGTGCCTTTCCTTTCTTCCCAGGCGGACATGATCTGCAGGGTACTTTTAGTCTACTCCTGGGTCCGTGTCGGGAAGGTCTGACTGGCGGCCTTGTTGCCCAAACCTTAGAATTGCTCCAATTCTCTAGAAGGCAGAATTTATGTTAAACTTCAAGAATCGACATGATCTTAAAGAATAGATTATTAAGAGTTTGTTCTGCTTAAAAGAACTTTATGAAGAAAGGAGAAAAACAAGAGTAAGAAGGAAATTACATGATGATTAATAATCGAGCAATTGATGCAATCTAATATACTTTTTGATCATCTGTCGGCTTTCTTTAGATAATCATATTTAAAGATATGGCTAACTTTATGAATTAGTACTTGTTATGAGGCCATGATCCACTGGTGGAACTAATTAGATCACTTTTTTTTTTTTTTTTTTTTTTTTTTTTTTTGCGTAGAAGGTTGAAATCAAATTGAACATAAAAAGAAAAGTCTCAGAAATTAGAGAACTTACTGGTTTCTGAGTTCCTTGCGGATGAAGAGGGCGGAAAGTACTGAGCTGAGATTAATAAGAAAAGAATAAGTGCAAAGCTGGCCTTTATGGAGAACATTTTCTGATCAGAGGAAAGCAACTGGAGTACTAATATTTATACTAAAATTCTTGAGGATCATTATTGGACGGCCCCTTCAACCTCTTCAGAAAGACTCATAGTATGATTAAATTAAAATAATTCTTGTAAATGGCAAGAAGTTTCCCGAGTGACACGGTATTCAAGCAAGGCTGCCATCCAACAAGAATTTTAAAGTGTTTTTTTTGTCCCTAAAAAAGGTATTGCTTTGTCTATCAAAATATTTTAAATTTTTATTGTACTTCTCTCCTTCATCCAAAGCTGAATTGGTGCTTTTTGACTAGCGTAAGAGTTAAAAAGAGTTTTTAACAAAAAGTAAATTATAATTATATATTATTGAAGAGATTAATGAAAAAACTCATATATTAATAGATATTAATGAAAGAACTCATGTATACACTTATTTTAAAAAATAAATATTCATTTGGTGTGCATGTCGATAATAAAGTCATTGACATAGATGAAATGTCACTTACAACTTGCCGTTTGGATAACATTGTGAAACCGCGGGCGTGAATTTTTTTTGAAATTTTTATGTTTATTTTAAACTGCTCTTTTACAATTAAAATATTCTTTCCAAATTTCCCATCAAATTTTGAGGACTATCAACAGATTCATAGACATAGTATAATAAAATTTAAAATAACAACAAGGATATATAAGGTATGTTATTATAAATACGTTATTATTTTTTCAACTTTGGCAAATTGGTATTATTGATCCTCAATATTTTTTCTTTTGGTATCTTTAGTCCCTTTTATTTTATTTTAGTATATTCCGTCCCTGATGTTTTTTTGAAAAGAATGTTTAAGGCATCGCTGCCACTTCTACGGTAGTTTCCAGCTGAACAGGTCACGTGATTTACACAAGTGTGTGAAGGTAAGGGTAAAAACGAGATTCTCTATTGCTAGGACAAAAAAAAAAATAATAAAAGGAGGAACATAAAAAAAACTTTGTTTGTCATCAAGGCCGCTTTCGGTGAAATACTCAGAACTGCTTTTGAAGCCATATAGGATGCAAAAAGCTTCAAATCCAGCAGCGTTGAAGAACAAGAACTTGTAGTATAAGGCCTTATACCTCTTGAGTATCCTGAGCAGGAATGAGGCATACTCCGGAGAAGGTAAAGGGACTAATGAGGGTTTTCGCCGGTCACTCATTGCTTTCATTATTTTTCTGTAAAAGTTCAATTGTCAAGCAAGTTGACTTGTGGTACTCGGAATTGCCATTTGCATCCAGAGTTTTTTTTTTTTTTTTTAGTTTTGACTCTTTTTGGGCAGCAGTTGTAGTTCAATCTCTCCCAAAATTTATCCTTTTGTTATTAGTAGTCTCGTGACTATACTACTGTTTGGAAATCTGGAATCAGCTGAAGAGGAGACATTCTTACTGCTGCTTCTCCCCAAAGCAGACCCCATACAGGTAGTCTTCAGCCTTCCAAATTCTAATCCCAATTTTCACTTTCATACTCCTGAGAGAGAAGCAATCACAGTCCATTTTACTTGTTTTCATCACTACATCCGATTATCAACTAGAATAGATCATTGGGCGTTGGTTGGCGAAGGAGTTCTAAATGCCAGAAAGGTGCCTTTCTTTGCCGTGTTCTGAAAGGACAACAGTTGGGATGGATGACATTCTCCCAGAAAACAAAACTAAAGATAACGAAGGCACAGAAAGACCTGTTGCTGCCAACTTTTGAGCTCATTCAAACAGCTTTCAGGTATGCATTCATAACGGGCGATTCATGTTCTGATTCTGATGAAACAAGTGAAGAAGCTTAAGCACAAAAAGACCAAGTGCTGCAAAGCAACTTAAGCAGACAGTGAGTGACATAAAACATGATTCTGAACACTTAAGCTTCTGAACAGGAGTGAATAACTGAAATGGGTTGATTTGGGCAGAAATGCCCTAGCTCTCATTGACGTTATGTTTATGTTCCTCCTTTTGTTTTTTTTTTTGGCCCTAGCAATAGGGAATTTCGTTTTTACCCTTGCCTTCACACACTTGTGTAAATCACGTGACGTGTTCAACCGAAAACCACCGTAGAAGTGGCGGCGATGCCTTAAACATTCTCTCGAAAAAATATACTAAAATAAAACAAAAGGGACTAAAGATACCAAACGAAAAAACATTGAGGATTAATAATACCAATTTGCCTTCAACTTTTAACCTATGAGCAAATGACTGAAACAAAAGGCGTAGGTAATACTATTGAGAACTTCAAAATTATTGAGAACTCCAACAATCATTAATATTTTCAAACTTCAAGAATAATATATATATATATATTTATTTATTTATTTATTTATTTATTTATTTGATGAATACATACAAGCACATAATATATACTATACTCAAGTCGACCAACTCACATGGTCTGAGCTTAGTTGGGCCCTAGCTCACTTTAGGCCTCAAAATAAAGCCTGAAGGTTCTTCGACCCAAGATATTTCAGGCTTTATCTGATTAGTTTCAGAGGGAGAGGGGGCAAGCCCGAACCTGATAACAAGGCCTGGTTGAGTGCAGATCTAGAAGACAGTGGGATAGGAAAGATCCAAGAAATTAGGGGAAAGGATTAGGGAAATGGTGGAGAAGGTGCCCTGGGAAGGTGCAAGAAATGGAGTAGGTGGCACTCGTTTAGTGGCTGGCTAGGTGTTTAAGAGAAAAAGAAAATGATGGTGGTGGCGAAGATGGCGGCAATCGGCAAGATGGAGGCAGGACAGTTCTACGCACGATGCTGCTTTTATGTGTGTTTCATGCTTTATTTTCATGATTTCCACAGGTGGAATATCGAAAATCCTTTAACGAAGAGAACAATGAGGGGATAGTGTTGGTTGTTTTGTGAAAGCAGAGGGAGTATCAACTTGTCTCTACAAAATAGAATAAAAAAGTGTACGTTTATTCCTGGATGGAGAGAGTACAATTTCTTGTGTAAACGTCCCGAAACTGCTAAACACCTGCAAGCGTGCTGATTTTACGCTAATGAACAAGGCAAGTTATAGGCCCGTCGATTCGAGTACATTGAATCAGTAAATTTAAAACAAACAAATATATTGAAAGTATACAGAAAACCTATCGCTCTTTCACCCAAAATACAGAAGGAAAAGAAAAAAAAAAAAAGAATTGAAACAAATCCTGCTTAGGGCCTTGCCGTCCTTAATAATTCACATCAGTATCATCATTGCGTACAATGAAAGAAACTGAGATTTATTAGCATAACATCATATAATTCCCCATTGATTACGGTAAACAATTCCTCCTGCAGCCAGGATAGGGTCTACTTATGTCTCGATGGGGCGAAGGAGGAGGAATAACGGTCTTTTTCTCCAGCAGAATTGCATGAATGTCTGCATTTTGCGAGGAACAACCAGAGTATTAATGAAGAATAACTCAGTGGAATCAGAGCTGAGCATTAAGAATGGAATTCATGATGTAAAAATAAATAGAATTGAACTCACCTGTTTCTAAAATCCTGGAGGGATATGAAAATTGAATCTGTTGAGCAGAAAGTAAGAAGAGGAGAAGAAGGCAGAGAGTTGCCTTGTTAGACATCTTTTCCTCAGACTGATAGAAAACATTCGAGGCAACTATATATTAACCCTTAAATTTGGTCAACCTTTTCCTTTACTTGTGCTACAAGCAAAGAAAACATTCAAGGCAACTTTATAACTCTTAAATTTAGTCAAACTTTTCCTTTGCTTGTGCTACAGGTAAAAGGAGTCTTTCTTTGTCATTCGATTTTCATATTCTAGTGAAGACAAATATTTTTAGTTTTCAAATAAAATAAAAAAATCTATTTAATTTGTAGATGTGGTGTAATTGACATAATATTTGTTTAAAAGGACTAATTTGTTTAATTGACATAAGTTGAATAGAGTTGGGAAGTCTGTCAAGGCAAGCGAAAAGGAGGTGGGAACTACCGAGGTTACATCCAAATAGTCCTTCCTTTGTTATTTTTTAAGGTTTTTTATGTGGGTTCTATTAAGGTCTAGTTTTTCCCTCATTTTTATATATTAATAAACTCTGGGGCTCTACTCCTTTAAAATAAATATAAATAAATAAATAAAGAGGCTGAGAATTTACCTTTTTATGTCATTTATGGTGGATGAACAAGAAAGACAATATGGATGGAAAAGAAAAAATTAACTACGGGAAATTTCCCTTGAAGTCTTCTATTTCTTCCTTGTCTAATTTAACATAGAATTTATTGTATACACAAATTGTTATTTGTAAAATATTAAAGAGATAAGGAAAATATTGGCAAATGATAATTTACAGAATTTAAGAAAGCAGTTACAATCTCTGATTCAGCTAATTCTTCTCTACTGATCTCGATCATGGAACCCCTTCTCGAGACTTGTTAAAGAAAGTTTCAGTGTTGTACGGAAATGGGAGTTCTTTGACCTTTGGTTGGATTCTCATCCTTCCTCTCTGCCGGCTTCCACTGAACCATAGGCTGGTGACTTGGCTTTTTTTACGTTGTTTACCTTAGTTACTGGGGGATTTAGGGGAAGACCTATGTGGGACACTTCTTAAGGTGCCAATTAGTTATTCCCTTTAAATAAAAAAGTTCAGTAAGTCCTTTCGCTTTCAACCTCAAGAAAATTCTACAGATTGAAATTGAAGGTTAGTTTTCATTTGGAATATTCGTAAAGAAATGGGGAGTGTTTAGTCTTTGGTTCATATTTTGTAGACAGAAGTAGGAGATTGGGATTCCACATCTTAGAATGACATGTTACAATTTATTTTGCCGAACCACATCTTGAACTTTGATCTATGGGAACCAAAGTTTCATAAATATCTTCACAAGATTCCCAACAATAATTTTTGAAGACGACTGTCTAGCTAGTAATAATAATATGCTTTGCTTGAACTTTTTAGTATTAAATTTAATCATTCAATGGTTGCAGAGGGACGTTTTAATTGTGTTTTTTCTTTGGTTATCTCATATCCATTGGAGCCAAATTGGGTTGGGTTAGCCCAATCCCATATTATTTTTAAAATTTTATTTTAAAATTTTTAAACAATAAATTATATATATTTTAAATTATTTATTTTTAGATTATAATTTGTTCGTTGGACCAAATCGGGTCGGATAGCCAGGTCCACATTATTTTTAAAATTTTATTTTCAAATTTTTAAATAAAAAAATATATAGTTTTTTATTATTTATTTTTAAATTATAATTTATGTCCGTTGCAAATTCGACGCTAACTAGCAACAGATCGTTTTCAAAAATAATTTCTAAAACCAAATTTGCATAGAATTAATGGTAATTTTTTATTTTTAAAATTTAAATATATTATTATCTGTTACAAATCTGTTGCTAAATTATTCGTAATATAGCCGTTTGACTATTTTTTTAGTCGCAAATCCATCACTAATTGCAATGGAATAATGATACCGTCGCTATTCCATCGCAATTAGCGATTGTGTATTTACCGAGAGAATTTTCCATCGCTAATTTCATATTTTCTTGTAGTGATTCTTCATTTTGTTACGAAGCTTTGTTTTGATCATTTTCATTTCAGAAAATGCCCTTTCTGTTTTTGCAGTAGAAACTAGAAGAGTCAATAGAAGCCGAATCAATTTCTCAACAAGAAAATACACCTTATTCATTTGTGTCTCTGCTAATCGTTGACATAAATCATAAATGGTAGACAAATTTTGTAACTTAGGATGATTTCGAACATTAACTTGATAGTGTTGCAACTGAAACTTCAAGCTTATCTTCTCCTACTCAATGAAATCAAGAGGATAATATTTCTCCACAAGACAATAAATATCATTAGTGTTAAAGGATTTATATCCATTCTTAGGATCCAAAGCTCAGCTAAGAGTAAGAAGATCCATTGCCTGCTCATTAAATTGACTATTTAGCTCATAAAGTTGAGAATCTATTGCAACATTAAATGTATCAACCCAATAATGATGCTCCATATTAAAATTTGATTGTTGATGATGACCATGTTTCACCACATTTGGAGAATTCATATCAAGAGTATCACGTTGTGCTTTTCACAAAATAAGTTCACAAGTTCTATCAAGTTGAGCAACCATCATCTCTCTAGTTTTGAATCTAAAGAATATTTCAAAGATTTCAAAGTTTTAAATACAACCTCGTCATCTTCTACCCTATAGGTTAGCTTTCTTTCACCCACATTTATATTGGCTTTAGTAGTAGCTAGAAAAGGTCTTCTTAAAATCAAAGGAACCTCAATATTCTCATCCATGTCAAGTATCACAAAATCCACAAGAAATATGAATTTATCAACTTTTACAAGCACATTCTCAACAATACCCCTAGGATATCTAATGGAACCATCTGCAAATTGAATACTCATCCTAGTAGGTTTGGTTCACCTAGGCCTAATTGTTTGAAAATATCAAATGGTAGCAAGTTAACGGTAGCACCTAGGTTAGCCAATGATTTATCAAAAGAAAGACTACCAATAGTGCAAGGAATAGAAAACTCCCTAGATCTTTTAGCTTTTGAGGTAGCTTTCCCTTGTTTTGAAGGATGGCAGAGCACTCCTCACTTAATGTTACCGTTGAAAGCTCTCGAAGCCTCTTCTTTTTCAAAAGGACATTTTTGAGGAACTTAACATATCTCAACATCGGTGAAAGAATTTCAACAAATAGTAAGTTAATGTGTAATTATTTGATTAGTTCAAGAAATTTATCGAGTTGCCCATCCTTTCTATCCCTTAGAAGTAAAACAAGGTATGGAATTCTATGCCTGTACACCGGAACCGCCTTCTTCTTATGCTCTTCTTCTCAAGAACAGTTTCTTCAACTTGATTTCCACCTCCCATAGCTTGGGACTTCATCTTGCACTTCGAGACATTCAATTTATTTTCACTTCCCAAAATCACCATATTCACATGCTTTCTTGAATTGGGCTATGTATTGCTAGGTAGACTTCCCATTTGTCTTTTCAAAATGAGCTTTGCCAATTGGCCTATTTAATTCTCCAAGTTATGTATTGAGGCTTGTTGGTTCCTTAGGGATGCTTCTTGAGTTTGGAATCCGATTTCGGTAGCTGCAATGAACTTTGTCATTAAATCTTCGAGACTAGATTTCACCGGATGTTGAGGAGGTGGATGAGATTGATGTTGGTAAGAAAGAGATGTTTGGAGTCAGGAGCTTGATGAAGCTAGGAAACCGGGAGGATGTAGCAGTCTTTGTTGCCCTTGACTGCTCCATGAGAAGTTTGGATCATTCCGCCACCCCAGATTGTTAGGTTACCTTCCTCCTTCAAGATAATCTAGATGCTCCAATGACGATGTATTGGAAGTTTCCATGATTTGGCATTCAAGATTTGGATGACCACCACCGCAAAAGTCACAAACCATCATCACTTGGGAGGTTGGAGATGATAGGACACTTTTGCATCTGAAATCTTTAAGGAAGCCAAAATCTCACTTGAAACTGTTCTATCTTGTTGCCATGTTCTGCATTTTTCTTCATTGTAAGTGTATAAAATCTCATTTATTACTTCATTGTACTCTAAATCTTCAACAAACTCACCTAAAATAAAGAAGATATAATGAGAGTGTAAATGGTGATTGAAAGACTAAAATTTAATAGAAATTAAAACTCAAAATGATCATTACATAAAATACAAATATAAAATATCACCATTCCATTCACCCTGCACATTGCTAGCACCATCATATCCTTGACCATGAATCTTTTGAATATCAAGACAATGTCAAGAAAGAACATAATATATTTCCTTCTTGCGAGTCACTACTGCAGTGTCTTTGACATGCACAAAATCAAAGAAATGTTCTCTTATAAATCCACCATCATCAATATATCTCACAACAATAGCCATTTGTTCTCTTTTAGATTCATCAGAGGCCTTATCAACTACCTTTAATTTAATCATATTTTACAATTTACCTGAAAATTAGGTTAACAAAATAAAAATTATACTTTTAAGCTAATCTATCTAAAATAAAATATTTTAAAAGATTATTTTTTAAACTAATTTGTATTACAATGTAACATAAACTTTAAAATAATACAATTCAAACAAACTAATATTATCTTCATAAATGCATAAACCCAATTCTTGCAAAACAAACTAATAATTTGGTAATGCTAATTTTATTTTAGAAATAAATATAATATTCAAAAAGCTCATACTGTAGAAGAAGATAAGATGAGTGGTTTGAGCTCCTTTCTCTTTCCTTCACAAAAGACTCACTCTTGTTGTTCTAGTGGTTTCAAGGACGCAGAGGAATATGACCACTAATGTTGTTTGTAAGAGACCTTAACTAGCCTATTTGCTCACAAGCTAAGCCCGTCAATCGATTTTGAAACTTGACCAAATGGAGGTCTGAATATTTCTTAGAGGACCAACTTCATTTAGAATACTTCTCGAATTTTGGTTAACTGGCAAATCAAGATAAACTAGCTTCAACAGCTTCGCCGCCGTGGTTTGCAACAGAGAAAAAGAACTCGGCCTGCACCTATTTGGCGAAGAAGAAAAGGAAAAAAAGAGAAATAAAAATTAAGAGAGAGGAAAGCAAAATGTTTTTTATGCTGATAAATTTTACTCTTCTAATAATAAGGTATGATTTGTAAAAAATGACCCATGAAAAAGTCACATGGACATTATGTGATTGACTTCCGTTATGAGTTAACGTCCAAAATGAACGGAACGGTTAAAACCAATAATTTTTGAAAGTTCAAATGCTAAAATATTCTATTTTTTTGTTTAAGTGTAAAAATTGAGAATTTAAGAAAGTTTAATGGTTTCTGACACTTTTTGCCCAATGGATGTTAAGAAACAGAGCCCAGAAAATGAATGCATCATTCTAAAAGAACACATTAACAAAATAAGTTCATTTTAGTTTCTTCTTTTTTTCGCGTTCTTTTCTTCATCCTTTCCCTTTCTTCACTGTGCTACCTTTATCTTCCTCCTAGACACCACGTCAGTTCCTTGCTCTACTTCTCTATTTTTATTTTTTTTTTCTAATTTCTTTCTCTTGCTCTCTATTGTTTGCCTTTTGGCCATCCCTTCTTTGCCCCACCCCTTTGTTCTTGTTGCTCTTTGGAAAAATTTCTCAATCGGAATAACTGTAGATATTCTGGGCAATTGCAATCCTTTTGACTGCATACATTATGGGACATAATGAGTTAATACAAAAACTATCCTACTACTAATTTGGGTTTATGGGATTTTCTTAGGTTGTTTAGAACGTTGAGTGCATTGTGTGTTTGTTGGTGGTGCATTTGGCTACAGCGATGGTGATGGTAGACGGGGGTTTTGGTAGTTGTAGTAAGATTTATGAAGGTTGGTGGTGGGAGGAGGAGTGACAAAGAAGAAAAAGATAGAGAAGAGGTGAGAGAAGGAATTTTGCAATAGGGAAGGGTGGTTGGTTCAAGCGATAGCTACGGCAGTGACTGATGTTGCTGTTCAAGGTGGTAGTTGAAAGAATGAATGAATGAAAGAGATGAAGCTGAAATTTAAGAGGAAAAAGTTAATAAAATTATTTTTAATAATTAAATTAAATTTTTTAATGATTAGTTGAGTAAAAAGATAAAATTGAAATATCAATTTTTATTTAAAGTCTAAAATCGGCCATTTAAACATTTTCAATCAATATTTCATCACCAGTAAAATTTATTTTTTAATTAATAATTTTAAAAAAATATAATACTGACAGGGACTAAGGTACTAAAGTGAAATTTACCCTAAAACTTATTGGACTTGACTTGATTCGTATACGATTTTTTGTCCACCCGTTTGGTTCTGAGCTTTCTAATTCATAAGCTGAAAATGAAAAAATTCAATATGAAATCATTACAACGGAGAGGAAGACGCATCAAACTTCATAAGAAATCATTACAGTTCTGCAAACTACAAGTAAGAGCAGCTATACATCATCTGGGATACACAAAATGTTAGAACTAAATCACGCTGTTATGCTTTATTCCTAAATCTTGAATAAAAGGTAAAATAGGCAAAGATTCGAAGAATCTCAGCTGCTTTTCCCATCTAGGGTGCCTTTCCTTTCCTCCCAGGCGGACATGATCTGCAGGGTACCCTTAGTCTCGTTCTGGGTCCGTGTCGGGAAGGTCTGGTAGGGGGTCTTCTTGCCAAGACCTTTGAATTACTCCATTTTTCTACAAGCAGAATTGACGTTAAACTTCAAGAATCGACATGAGTTTGTCCATTTTTCAAGAAGATGAAAGAAATTTAATATAGACATTAATCAAAATATATCTCGTAGCGAAAAAAATTAAAATGCGTACCTTTAGTCAATATTGTTCAAGTAATTGCGTAAAGATAATACCTTGATTTGTCTCGCCTTGATTCCTCCATTTCTGTGTTGTTTTGTATGGGAGTCTTCTAGCCTATGCCTATCAACGTTAAAAAACTCCCTTGAACTGATAGTGTTATACAGGCTTTATATAAGATAGGCTAGGGACCCTCATATGATGGATACCAATTAGAGTTTTCTTCCATCAAGGAAACATCCGGATTATATTCCAAAATCATAACCAATCACATCTTTATTAATATTTACCTGATTTACTTAAATAGGAGAAAAATATGATAACTACTTATAATATGCGGGTCACATTAAGGTCTTTTAATCAAGACCAATTTCTTACAGAAGAGCCTTCATCTTCATCTGATTCCGCAAGAAAAAAAAAAGTTACCGAAGAACCACATCCCCAAGGGCACCGGTGGGGGCACTATGTCGTTCTTCTTCTTCAGCTTTTTTTCTTTTTTACTTCTTGGGGAGGAAGGTTCCCCAAGAAAATCACAGTCTTCTTTTTTTATTTTTTTCTTATTTTGCACTCTTTCTTTTTTCCTTCTTGTTGTTCCCCCTTGTTTTCATTTTTTAAAAATTTTATTTTATATTAATTAATATGTGAAAAGTTAGTTCTCCTTGCTAGTGTTAAAAAATAGCAAAGAAAATATTAAAGAAAAGATTAGCACGTACCCACTTAAGGTAATTAGATTGTGATATTTTGTCTGTTACCAATAGGTTTTTAACTTATTTCTCTAACCTCTATTTCACTTGAGAATGAAGTAGTTTAATTATTTTTAAAAATACAAATAACAACAAGGATATAAGCTATTTTATTATGAATACTTTATTGTTTCCGCAACTTTTAATCTGTGAGCAGATGGCTGAAACAAAGTGAGTAGGAGATACTATTTAGAACTTCAAAATTATTGAAAACTCCAACAATATATAATATTTTCAAAATTCAGGAATAACATATTTCAAACTTATCAACTATATATATATATATATATATATATATATATATATATATATATATTGAGTAGCTGTTTTTCGCCACCATAGCGACAGCTTATAACAGCCACTGGATGCAGTTTAAATAAATCACGGACGTCCACGTATCCGTTTGGAAAGTGTATGCTTAACTATAACCGAATTTGGAGGTAAATCGATGGCAGCATTAGTGGGGAAAATCAATGGGCAAAAAGTGCAGGCATTTGTCCCGTGTCTAGCCGCTTGTTAAAAGATTGGTGAGATGGGTTTGTAGAACCACTACTTACGTAGTTGAATGGCAAAAAAAGAAGATTTTTAGGCAATTTAAATAGCAGAATCGCGTTCTACTCACTGAGAGGAACAAAAGGATACAGAATTTATGAAGTTTAAGGGTATCAATGGTGAGTGTCAACGGGGACAGCTGGTTGTAGGCGCTGCTTTGTAGCGGTGGTTATGGCGGCATCAGATGGAGGAAGAATAAGAGAGAAAGAAAAATGAAAATTGATGATTTGGGCATTGAAGTTTACATAATTTCAGTCGGAACCCCAAATGTTTATAAAATCATTTTATGTCCTCATTAGAAGACCCGTGCTGCAAGAGGTAGGGCAATTGGTGGAAAATTTTGTACGAAGGCCAATTTCAAGATGAAAATTGTTCCGTGCAAACAAGAAACTTTCTACAAAACATTTTATAAATTTTATTCTTGTCTCTTCAAGTCATGAAAAATTATAAAAAGACTCTAAATAGTTTGATTTTGATACACATACAAAATATGTAATAATTATAAATTAAAAATTTTATACAAACTGTAATAAAATATAACTAAATGAAAACCAATCGAAATTTAGATCACGTATTAAGTTAACAGAAATATAAAATAGAATACTTATGAAGTACAATAATATTTATAAATTAGAAGATTTTAACTGTAGATAAGTTTTTCAAATCATCATCATATCTTTTGTATCTTCTTATTTTATTTTTAAAAGGTAAGTTAACTTTAAGTATTCTTCATTATAGCATATATTCCCTTTAAGAAACCAACTAAATTAATGATTCATTCCTACATTATGCTTGATTTGGTAAACCAATACTATAATTATGATAGGAAAAATGAGAAGAGCTTTATTAAGGTTATAGAAATTTAAAATTTTACGTAAAACTACTAAAGAACTTTAAAATTTTAATACATTTCTTTTAGTTTGTGTAAGAGTACTTTTATTTTTTCAATTAACTCATAGAACATACATCATAGTTGACTTTTTTCCTTATTCACGAGTACAAATTAACACGACATGAACTAACTAATTAACAAATTTTAGTGAGCAGATTTAGAAGACAGTGGCATAGGAAAGATCCAAGAAATTAGGGGAAACGATTAGGGAAATGGAGGGGGAGGTGAAGCTGCCTAGGAAGGTGCAGCAAATGGTGTCGGTGGTACTCGTTTAGTGGCTGCGTAGGTGGTAAAGAGAGGAGAGAAAACGATGGAGGTGGCAAAGATGGCGGTACTAGGCAATCCAAAGTGGGAGGGCAGCTGTACTCAGAATGCTGCTCTTATGTGTGTTTCATGCTTTATTTTCAATCTGTTTTAGGATCTGATTGTAGGGGTGTTAATTATATAGTGTAATTTTAAAAATCTAATCGAATCAAAATTTATATTTGGGTTCAAATTTTTGATAATTCATATTTAGATTTGAGAAATTGTTTTACTTATTATATTCCAAATTAATTTTTCTATGGAATTGCAAAGTAAAAATTTTTAAAGAAAAAGAATATCAATGTATATATTCTCACTTATCCTTGTCAAACAATGTTTTTATTTTTTATTTTTTAAAGAAAAAGGAGCTTTGATAATGGGAGTTTGACATGAACCCCTGCTCATTTATTGAGATAAACAAAACGTCAAACAATGTCTATAATTAAGACATTTCAAAACAACATTCTTATATCAAATCGCATAAAGAACAAGAACTTCAACTCATAACATGTTCTCCATCAAAAGTGAATCATATCATTCCACAACGCGCACTTACGCAAATAGAAGCGTAATCTGAATAAAATCAAAATCAGAGTGTAAACTTCAACGTAGCTATAGGGTGTGTGAGACATCTTTCTCTTATTTGGCCAGTATCAATAGTTAAGGTGGAGACAAACAAGTTCGGCATCGACGATTAGGCTCTGTAATGGGTCCATAAGGAGTCGGAGGAACAAGACTAGGCGGTGGTGGAGGGGGCCAGGAAGAGCGAGGCAGAAACTTTTCTTCTAAATTATGGTCAAGAACGCCTGCATTCACACAAAAACGAACGACGAAAATGATTACGAGGCATTCTATAGCTTACAAAGAAATGGTACGATTAAAACTCACCCGATTTCAAAAGCCTTGCCGATGTTGCAAGTTCATTAATGTAGCAAGCTGAAAAGAGACAGAGTAAAAGAATGCGGATAATGGCTTTGTTAGATAACATCTTTGTTCCCAAGATAGTTTTGTAGTGAGATTGACTACCAAAATGTAGTGCAATTATATAAAAGCTTCTTTCACTGGTCATGGTTGAACGCTTCAAACCACGTCTTAGAGTGCAGCCAGAACTGCTTAATGAAGTCATGTAGCAGGCCTGAAGAAAATGCCTTTACTATGTTATTTGTTTAATCAAGGTCATTGTTAAAAATGGGGGCCAAAATCCACTCCTAAAAAGATATATGGTTAATTTTATGCAACTTTTTCGTAGTTCATCAAACATCATTTATTGAAGTTGATTATGCACAGTTTAACACAACACACACAAACAGAAAAATAAAGTTTGACACAATAAAATTGGTAATGCAATTCAACTTAATAGCCTACGTCTGCAGGCATGCCTACAAAAGTAATCTACTAATTTTATATTTAAAAAATACAAGAACACGCTCTCAATCTCCTCTAGTGACTCCCTAATGAACATGGCAAGACACCTTTTGCCAAAGCTGCCTGAACAGCCAGAAATCCAACAACCACAGTGTTGTCTTCACAATTTGAAATACACTAATTACAACTCCTACTCTACAATTGTTGAACTATTATCTAGCCACATCTCGCTTTCGTCGAACTCTGCTCAATAAGATGCGACAAGATTCTACATGCACTTACTGTCTTCAACTGACCTTAATTAGTCAAATCACCCTTTTTCTCCGTGAGGTGGTTTGAGTAGAATCTTGTCATGTGCACTTCAGCATTTGCTGAACTTCAGTTTTCAACACTTGAATAAAAACAACACACTTTAATACATGAGCAGTATAACAAGAAGATAAAGCGTGCTAATGTACTCTCACAAGAATAATCTTTAAGATTCATAGAACCCTCTCATCAGAATTTGTAAGAGTGCCTCACAAGAATGCCGAGAGATTCTTCTTTGAGAGTTGATCAGTGAGGGTTATTGCTTAGCTATGAAGCTCCCTTTTTTTTTTTTGCTAGAGAGTTTTGAGCTTCTTCTCCTCCAAGATTAATATCTCAAGAATATTACAAGAAATTTCTATAAAGTAGGATATCAATCTCCTTGATATTTTGTGTAGATAGATATGCATGAGATGCTCAAAATCCTATTGTCTTTAGGAGATACCAAATATCTTCTCCTTGCCATAATAGAGTTTTTCTCAAATAATGACAACTTAAAAAAGACTCCTCAATGCCATAAAGGTCTTCTTGGCAAATACCATCACAAGAAATCCTTGTGCCAAGAAACTTTCCATAAATAATCCTCTATGTCGTACCAAAAACATCTCGTAGCGGGGAGAATTGCCTAACTCCACCCTCAAGTCCGCGATTGGACATCTGAAGTATGAAGTCTTAATACCTCTCATATCTAAGATTGGACATCAAGAGCATGTTGTGTTTTGTTTGCATGCCCTTATACTCAATTTTATTATAATCTCTAACAATTTGCACACAAATACTAGGCAAGTGCACCTATCGTTATGAGTAGTACAATGACAAATGAATTTAAATGTCGTATCCATGTGGATGGTTAAATGTCATTACTCATTTTCGACTCTATTGTTCAGCCTAACAAATTTGTTTGTGAAAATGGTTTGAATAACTACTAAGAAAAGAAATCGAACTTAACTAGTTAAACCAACTTAAATCTTACTTGCAAGAGAGAATTTAATAGAGAAAGCAATACTTGGATGGTTAACCCCCCTAGAATTACCTATGTGATAGAAAAGTCCCTTGGTAGATGAATTGCCCTTCTTATGTTTGATGAAATTCCTCAATTAAAACTCTATCTCTAGATAAAAGTTTTCTACTCTTAGATTAATTAGTTGAAATATCTTTCTAACGAATTCAACCCAAGAATGCATTAAGATTTGTGAATTTCCAATTAGATTTCTCTAATCACCAAGAAAATGTTTAGGTTTCTATCCCTAGTCACCTAAATCATTCTCATTGTTTGTGTATGGTCTATTTCACCATTCCTTTCTCAATTCCAGGTGAAAATTTTCAGATTATGAATCAATTATCAATCACCATTCCTTTCTCAATTTCAAGTGAAAAAATTCTTGATTATACATCAATTATCCACCAAATCAATTCAACCATTCAA
Source organism: Rauvolfia tetraphylla (assembly GCA_030512225.1). Lineage (NCBI taxonomy): Eukaryota > Viridiplantae > Streptophyta > Magnoliopsida > Gentianales > Apocynaceae > Rauvolfia > Rauvolfia tetraphylla. The sequence goes on from JAJQKT010000053.1 coordinate 5,215,837, forward strand.
ACCCACAAACAATCCACAAGAAATTTGAATTCGATCAACCAAGGGAAACAATTCATTCACATAGATAAAATTTAGGGTTCATACCCATCCAAGTATTCAAAAGTTTAGCTCATCAACATATTACAATTTAAAGAGCATAAAGCAACAAAGAAAGAGGAATAATTGCTCATTTTCATGGTGGAAATCTCCTCTTCTTCAAGGCTGAAATTCGTCACTGTAGCATTGAGAAAATTGCAGCTTTTGTCTTGAATTTTCAAGGTGGATGTCCTCCTTCTTCAATAATTCAATCTTCTCTCTTGATTTCTCTTACAAAGATGAAGATTTGAGATAGGATTTGAGTGAGTTTTTGGTATGTTTTTTCTGTTTTCTCCTCACTCCAGCCTTCTGCCTTTTGTTGCCCTAATTGGGTATATATATCAGGTCCAAAGGAGAGAGAAAATCAGTAGAAAAACAGCTTCAGATCGCCACAAATGGTGCCGCTTGCTCCACACCAAACGGTGCCGCTTGCTCCCAGTTTTGGTGTAGTTTTCTGCTGCCAGACTGTGACAGTGGTTTTGAATTTTAGGTGAATTCAGAGCATGAAATAGGATGATTTAGGTCTTTATGCCTTCATGAAAGTTTTAGATCTTGATCTTGTCTTTCTACAAAGCTTTAAAGCACCACCATGTGACATCTTGAACTCAATATATGATAGTTATACCAAAATGTGTCAAAACTAAAACACAATACAGGACAGTTGAATGTGCAGCATAAGCAGGGCAGCCAAATGAACTTGGATTGACATATATTTTACATTCTGAAAACTTCAGAATGTCCTCTATAAATGTCTAGAAGATAAATGTTGAATTTGAAATCTCTATAGAGGTCAAAATCCCACTTGAAAATTATCTACCAGTCTATTTTGCTATGCATTTCTCTATTTTTATTCATTGTGTAAAATCTCCTTATTTGCTTCATTTTATTCCAAATCTTTAATAAAATCATCTAAAGTGAATAAGAGATAAAGAGAGTGTAAATGGTGATTGAAACACCAAAATTTAATAGAAATTTAAGCTCAAAAAAGATTATTATATTAAGCACAAATATGGAATATCAGAGCACGAAGTTTGAAAGTAAGAGATTGAAAATAAACGGGCGGCCCAATTCGCTCTGATACCTTATTAAAAAAGTAGACTTGAACCTAACTTTACTCCCCCAAAAAGTACCTTGAAGGGGTAAGGATATATTGTTTAAACCTTATACATGATTAATTATTATATTAAAAATACAATGTAAGATATCTCAACAGTCTTTGTGCAATGTTTATTTCCAGTGAACTTGTCTGTTTGATTTTTTAAATAAAGTCTTCAGAAGTAGATAGGTTCGGTAGTCTTTTGAAAGATATAAAAAGGTAACACGAAGATGTTACAAGTTCATTATTGTAGCAAGTTGAAAGGAGAAAGAGAAACATTTTTGCGCTGAAGATAATTTTGTTAATGAGATTGACGGCCAAAATTTAGTGCAATTATATAAAAGCTTCTTTCTCTGGTCATAGAACGCTTCAAACCGCGTCTTAGGGTGCAGCCAGAACTGCTTAATGAAGGCAAGTGGCAGGCGAGAAGAAATTGCCTTTGCAATGTTATTTGTTTAAATTAAGGTCTTTGTTGAATGTTAATTTCAAGTCAACTCGACCTCGTCCGTTTGTTTTCCTAAATAAAGTCGTCAGAAGCTGTTAGGTTCGGAAGTCTTTTAAAAGTTAAAAAGGTAACACAAAAAGCTTTGAAGAAGGTTCGCATTTTAGCATATGAAACATGGTATTTGCCTAATTTCCTTTACAATAGATTTTAATTTAAGTTCTTTATTTATTGTTGTTTAATGTGAGATTAACGTTTCTAATTTGTTCTCTAAATAAAGTCTATACCAGCAGTTACTTGGGATGTCTTTGAAAATCTAAAAAGGAACTGCGATGTCAATTGTTGTAGGCCCTTCACGGTTGTTTGAACACCAAAAGCTTCAAAGAAACTTGGAATCTTAGCATACAAAACATGAAACTTTGTCTCTGTCGACGATACTTTGATAAAATAACTCATGTTATAGATAAAGTACTCTATTCATAAGGTTTGGCTTATATAACATAGTCACTTCATTCAAAATTCAAAATATAAGGTATTTTGAATATTTTTTTATTCTCAAAATTGTTTGACATTTCGTAAATTTTAAGTATTATTTTTTTAAAGTTACCCTCAATTATAGAAACAATTCCATAATTATCTCTCATGTTAGTAGAGAATAGCTACATTACTTAAGGATAAAACAATAAAAATATCCCTTACTTTCACTTTATTTAATTTATGCAAAAAGTGTCGAAAGGTCTTATATTTTAAAATAAATAAAGTATATTTTTAGCAATTAGTTCAACTAGCCAATTCAGATCTGCTGCAATATCTTCTATAACACTTTTTCTATAACATTCTTATTATAGAATTTCCGTTCATAAATTTTATATCATAAAAGATACATCCTAAAGTTTCAAAAAGAAACCCTAAATCAAAGATTTTTATAAAAGAAATGTTATAGGAGTTATTATAGAAAATCTTAAAGAGGATTTGGAATGAGTGGGGAAGTGCATGCGTGAGATTCCTGTCCAATATGGAATGCAAATAAGGATAACCAAATATATCTAAACATTCATTGTCAACTTCTTATATCTATTTTGAAAAAATATGAACACACAATGGCTTTCGTGGCACATAATCATGACACTTATTATATGTGCCATTAATTTTCAACATTTATGCTAAAGAGCCACAAAATTTTGTGTTATTTTTTAAAATTTCCTCACAAAGTGCCATAAAATTATGAAAATAACAGAAAGTGTCACAAATAATACCATTGTGTTGTGTTGTTTCGCATGCCCTTATACTTAATTTTATCACAATCTCTAACAATTGCACACAAACACTAGGCAAGTGCACCTATCGTTATGATTAGTACAATGGCAAGTAATTTAAATGTCGTATCCACGGGGATGATCAAATATCATTACTCACTTTTCACTCTATTGTCTAGCCTATCAAATTTGCTTGTGGATATGATAGAAACAAACTATTAGGAATGAAAATCTAACTTAAACATAAAAATTCAGTTTATCTAAATTTTAGTTTGCAAGAGAAAATTTCAATTGAGAGAGTAATACTTGAATGGAAAATCCCCCTAGAATTACCTATGTGATTGAAAAGTTCCTTGGTTAATGAATTCCCCTTCTTATGTTTGATGAAATTCCTAAATTAGAACTCACTCTATCTCTAGATGAAAGTCCCCTACTCTTAGATTAATTGGTTGAAATCTCTTCCTAACCAATTCAACCTAAAAATGCATTTGCATTAATGAATTTCCAATTAGATTTCTCTAATAACCAAGAAGATGTTGAGGTTCCTACCTCTAGTCACCTAAATCATCCCCATTGTTTGTGTTTGGTTTATTTCACCCTTCCTTTCTCAATTCCAAGTGAAAAATCCAGATTATGAGTCAATCAACAACTGAATTAATTCAAGCAATCAATCCTCCAAATTAGATTTCTCTAATTACCAAGAAGATGTTGAGGTTTCTATCTCTAGTCACCTAAATCATCCCCATTGTTTGTATATGGTCTATTTCACCCTTCCTTTCTCAATTCCAAGTGAAAAAATCCAGATTATGAATCAATTAATAGCTGAGTCAATTCAACCAATCAAACCCACAAACAATCCACAAGAATTCGGAATTCAATTAACCAAGAAAACTAATCATTCACATAGATAATAACTAGGGTTCATAACCATCCAAGTATTCAAGAATTTAGCTCATTAACATATTACAATTCAAAGAACATAAAGCAACAAAGAAAGAGTGAGAATTTCTCATTTTCATGGCTCAAATCTTCTCTTCTTCAAGGCTTGGAGTTCTCCAACTTGGTTGTGAAAAGTTGTGTTCTTGAGCTGGAATCTTCAAGATTGATGTTCTCCTTCTTCAAAGATTTAATCTTCTCTCTTGAGTTCTATTGCAAAGATTGACGATTTTTTTTGGGAGAGGTTTTGGGATGTTTTCTCTCTGTTTTTCTCCTCTCTGGAACCCTAGACGGCCGCCCCTTCAAATGCCCTAAAAGGGTATATATATACCTCCCAAAAAGAGAGCAACAATTGCAGAAAATTCTGTTTCTGCCAAAACGGTACCGTTTCAATTATTGGTGTTTCAGAGCCTTAAATCGGACGATCTAGATTTTCTTGTCTTCATTAAAGTTGTAGCTGATACTCTTAGGTTTCTACAGAGCTTTGAATAACCTCCATTGTACATCTATAACTCTAGATATGGTAAATAAACCACAATGTATCAAAACTGGAACCAAATCCAGAAATACTGACTTTGCACCATATGTAGGGTGACTAAACGAATTCCGATTGATATAAATGTTACCATTATGGAAACTTCAGAATCTCCTCTATAATTGTCTTGAAGATCACATCTGCATTTGAAATCTCTAAGGAGGTCAAAATCCCACTTGAATTATTATGTCCTGCTGCACTATTTTGCTGCTCTGTTTTGCATTCTTCTTTTTTCTTCATTATAAGTATGTAGAATCTTCTTCATTGCTTCATTGTACTCCAAATCTTCAATAAAATCATTTAAAACAAATAAGAGATAAAGGGAGTGTGAATGATATTTGAAACACCAAAATTCAGTAGAAATTTGAGTTCAAAATGATCATTATATTATGCACAAATATGTAATATCACATTGTAATGTGAGACAAAATTAATTTTCACAAATAATGTCACCAAAACATGTCATAAAATTCGATGCCATAAATAATTGCCTCTAAAAAATGGCATAAAATCAAACGACACTAATTTGTGGCACGTGCATAAAAGTGCCATATAATGTTTCAATGAATATAGTTCAAATTTCATACATACAAATAATGACAAAATGCATCAGAAGAAAAAGAAAAAGAATGAATATAATGCTATTTCATTTATTTAATTCTTATCCTTTGTATATTGATTTTTTAATATTTTTAATACCTTGATTTTCTCTCAAAATTGGCAAACAATTATATTGATTGTAGTTTTGTCAAATATATTTTTTTAATTTAAGAAAATATATAATATTATTGCTTAATATGAAGAAAAGAGATAAAAAATAATTATTTATATGTAACAATTTGCATATAATTTATTAAAAATTTCCTTAAATATCAAAGAAAAATGTTATTTATCTAATAGTATCTCTTTTTTATTAGTTATATATAATTTATTTTAATAAATACAACTATTAAATTTAGAACTAGTTAAAATTTAATTTGTTGGTATGTACTATAAATAAATATAGTAAAAGAAGTGACAAAAGTGCATATAGCACATTGGATAAGGCATTCATCTGTAATGTAGGAGTTTCTGGATTCAAATGCTAACAAAACTAATAAATGGTACCGCTAATATATGATTTTTTATTGCTTTCATAAATCTAATTTTAATTGAAATTCTATACAGTCTATTATAAATCCTATGATAAGCAGGGATTGAAATCCCAACCTTCTACTAGGAAAGCCTCAACTCCTGTCAAACAAATTTTGATGGGCCAAAATCGTTGATGAAGCTAAAATTAATAGTTATAAGTCAGACAAATTGGAAATTGTTTTAACGCTAGGATTTTGCAATAGGGCTATTCTTTTTTCTTGTTTAATTATTGGGTTGAATAGGGCTGTTCATAGTTTAGAAACTTGGTTAGACTTTGTTATTTTGGCTCAGCCTCTCATTGTCTATGAGGTGGTACAATGGTTGAGACTTGAGTTTCGGCTTTTAAATGGATAAAATCTTATTCATGAAACATAACAAGAGGTGGGGGAGGGGGGGTTGTGAAGGATAAGCAATGGATCAGTGGAGGATAAGCAGAACATCATCTGCAGCCATGTATCTGCAAAATTGCACCTTCGTGGCTTATCATGGGCTATACGGCTTCAGCGGCTTTCTTGGCCTTGAAGGCAAACATGTTCGGCAAAATGGCTTCAGGCCTGATGCGGGTCCATGGTAAGGTTTCGGCAGCTTGGCCGGGGAAGAGGAAGCTTTTTCCTCCAGAAGATTCCTCATGTCATCTGCACAAGACGATCAGAGAAAAAGGAAAGAAGCGCAGAGGAAAGGAGAAGTTAATAGATATAAATTAATAATTAAATCAGTTGGAGAAGAAAAATATGTTAAAGATGTAATTAACATTGTGATTGGCGAAGACTTAATTATAAGAAATTATCGAACATATTGAGTTCGAATTGGATTAATCACTCAGATAGAATTAAATAGTCTTAATAGGGTTAGAACTTACTGGTTTTTAAGCTTCTTGAAGATGAAGTTGAGGGAAACTGAGCGGAAAGCAGCAAGAGAAATAGAACTGCAACCAAGGCTTTGTCTGACATCTCGTCTGAGTAACTCAATTGGTGGCTCCTAAATGCTGATTGAGACAATGAAGGCAATTGACTCAGTTATATAGTAACAGAAGCAACTTATTTTGTAAGTTATGAAATTTTGTTTCAATTTAAAATAATTTAACTGGAGAATTTTTATTATTCGTCAAAAATTAACCACTCAATCTTTTATTCCTAATAAATAGGATTTCTTTGAATTTTCACTAGATTATGCCTCTTGCTAATGTGAAGCGACGAAGTACGAATCATATTCCTTCTGCTTTGGATTCTTTTTGAACTAAGTATTTCAAATTCATGACTTACCTAGTTTGATATCCTGTTTCTCAATGCTATTGTAGCTTCCTTTTCCTTTTCTTTTTCTTTTTTGTCAATCTTCTACTATTATAAAGGGCTGGGGGAAAGGGATAGGTATTGCGTCCGATGGGTATTGAGACCATACTATTTGACACGTAAAATTGCCATCTTACCTTATAATTTAACCTTACATCATTAGTATATAATTTAACCTTATCTTGATGACCTTCTCATCCGATGATAAGCAAGAGTTGAAGATTTCGATAATGTCCATTCGTACTATGGCCTCAGTATCAACATCTGTCTATGACATTGTTGTTAGAGCTTCATGGTCTTTGAGCGCCAAGTAATGACAACCAGAAAATGGGGATGAGCTCAATGCACATCCCTTCATATATATAGTCAAAGTGTTCTGACGAGGAATATTTCCACCTTCGTTAATTATTAAAATTCTGTAACAAATTTTATTTTTAAAAATTAATTATATATACACAAACTATTTTTGCTTTTCCTATTTTAACTAAAAATATTTTTTATCTTTTAATACCCATGAAAAAATAGTTGATTTGGTCCCTAAAGTTTGGGTCTTTTCGTCTTTAGGTTTCATTAAAATTTTTTAATTTTTATAGTCCCTAAATATTTTATGTATTGCCAAAGTAATTCCACCACCATCCTCTTCGGTGGACTTCTACTGGAAAACAAGATGCACTTAGCATGCAACATTTCTGTTAGAACATATTTGTCCAAACAATATAAAAGATTTAAAAAATAGACTATTTCTATGATTAACTGCTAACTTTTGAAACAAAATAGATTATATTTTAAATATTTTTATATTGATTGGATAAGTATGCCTTACAGAAATGCTATGTGCTCATTACGTGCTCTTTTATGGTAGAAATCTGCTATGGAAGTGATAACAGGACTATTAGCAACATGTAAAATATTTAGAAACTTTAAAAGTTGAAAAAAAAACCTTGTAGGACTAAAGAAAGACAAATCCTCTTAACTTTAGGAACTAAATTGACCATTTTTTAATACTCATAAACAATTTATAATCTTGCAATTATGAAAATTTTTATAAGTTGCAGAAAAATTCAGTAACTTAAGCACGCCTCATGCAAGTGCCATTCTCTTCAATAGCATTTTTGTCCTTCCATGCTATTCCCTCCCAAAATTTAAACGCCACATCCATTCCTAATCGGTAAAATTGACCAAACCCTCAAACTTTAGATATCAATCAAATCCTTCATTCCTTTTCCGTAGTAGGTTTCTGGTGTCGAAATGGCTCTTAAAGATGGTGGTACGTCGCGACTTAAGTTGCCAGATTTTATCACAACTTAAAATTTTCAATAACTGTTAGTTCATAAATTGTTTATGGCATCAAAAGATAAAAGAAATTTTTTTGTTAAAAAGAGAAAAGTAAACATAGTTTTTGGGTACATATAATTAATTTCTCTTTCATTTTTGTGAATCACAAACTTTACATGAGTATATTTGAAAAGATACAATATTTTAACACACCTTTTGATTGAAGCATCTTAAATTGCCGATTACAGTACATTATCGCATTTTTTTCACTATCTATTTCTCTCTCTTATTCTAAATTCTCTCTATAGTTATAAATTAATTTTTTCAAATCCTCGACATTTGACATTAGGTTTGAGAGAAAGAAATTTATTCTATAATCCTCGTCTATTTCAAACATATTCATCATTTGGCATTAAATTAAAATGTAATAAATTTAGTTCCTTAGTTGTCCTTATTTATTTCATATATGTTCATGAAAAATATTAAAAGCTAGCATTTTACCAAAAAAAAAAAAATTTGGGTAGGAATCATAGCTTAAATATAAAGAAGCATTACTAACTTGCATAATTATATATAAATAGGTCAAAATAAAAAAAAATCCCAGAAGACATTTTTTTTTAAAAAAAAGAAAGATTTCTAAGTATCTTGCCTAACTAAGTGGGACACTTTAACAAGAGGCCCACCAATTGTAGCAAGCCTATTTGAAATTACCCCCGATTGACAGGGGTAGAGGTAATTGACAAACGGGGGTAATTTTCAAAGAGGCACATCAATCAGAAATGAAGTCCCGATGACGCTGTTGGGCCGCTGTTTGTTGTTCTTCATTTTTAAAATAAAAAATATATTACAATAAGCAATTTAGTATGTTCCATTTAGTAACCCTCTATTTTAAAAGTTACTATAGGCAAATACCAAAAGTGATGATAGGACGAATCTATTAATTAATGCTCTACTGGGGGTGGCCTGCATGATGCAATTTTGAAGATTTTTGGAGTTTAAGAGTTAATTAGATTGAGATTGGATAGTGTTTTATTTTGAAATTTTTTGTTTTGAGTTTCAGAAGAAAGAATTTTTTATGAGAGAAAAAAATTAAATTAAATAAAAAATTTACATCAAATCCTGTGACTATATTTGTTATTTAGTTAGAATTTCCTCATCATTACATTTCAATTTCTTGCTGACTTTGTACTAGGTGCCCGCAAATTACGCGTGCTAGACATATGTATCATTGACCAGTGTATAAGAAACCAGAGAAGTCAACAGCCACAAACGTAAGAATCTGGTACATTCTTTAATTGGCTTTCTTCAATCTGGATTTGTCGAAGCACCAATCAACCTTTAGTGATTGGAATACAATATGTATAGTGTCTGAGTATTTAGTATGTATCAATATACTGAATAGCGTACTCTGAAATAGTGTTTAATTTTTCTCGTTGGTTTAAATGATTAAAAAAGTATTAACAAATTTAAATAATTATAGCTGCCGAACTAAGTCAGAGTTGAATAAATCATAAAGGTATCACTTCCAAGGTGTATATAGCTAATAGATTTTGGCACTGGGTATTTTGGGGTTGAATAGTTCAACATGCTTATCCCTTGATTCCGCTATTTGCCTACCCATCTCTATCTCTCTCTAAATTTTCAAGATTCCGTCAATGTTTTCTGAGCATCAAAAGTCTCCGTCAATGTTTTCTGAGCATCAAAAGTCTAATCCTACACGTTATTATTTAGTCATCTTGTACTTAGAGATATCTTTCCTCGTACTTTTTTTTATCGTGTATTGAAAGTTAGTGTATTGCTTATTGTTTGATACTCATTTCGTTTCATACAACATTTGTTACCAAAATTCCTCTGAGTGTATTGATGCTTATTGTTTATTTCTATAATCCAAAAATAAATGAATTTGAATCAATATTTTACCAACTACTGAGTCTTTTGATCAAACACAAATGTGGTTAAATGCATTATTATTCCCAAATCCCAATGGTTCCTCTACCCGACTCGTAACGAGAGGGACAGATGGTGGAGTTGGGCTAAAGGCAAAACCAAGCTCTGTAGGCCCAATTACAGTACTCATTCCTGTTTAGGTAAGGAGATGCATAAAAATTCATTACTATAAAGTTCATATTGATAATTATTCTTTCTTCAATTTTTACTAACTTAGGCATCAGAGGGTACTTGGGGATAGATACCCACCTCTGAATCGTCTTCTGCAGGAGAATTCATGAGATAGCTAATTTGGTTGAGAGTCTATGTCCATTAATTACTTAAAATATTTTATTCGTCAATCCATTATGTATTTAGAAAAAGAAAGATAAAAGAAAGAAACTTTCACGCTCTGAAAGACATTCTTAATCGTTCAATATTCTCCTCTCCATCGCTCTTGATTCTGTTCACCACTGCCAAAGCCCAAGCTGGAAGCTCCTATAACTTGCAGTGCGCCAGCTTTTGGAAAGACTTAAACTAGCATTTTCCCTATTTTTTTCCTCCTTCAAAACCATCCCTGGAAGTTGGCTGGCTGTAATTGCATGCATATATGGAAGTCGAAAGCAAGCTGCAGGGTTGCGGCCAGATGAGAGCTTCTGTGTCAATGCAACTCTCCTCTCAGAAAATCAAATTACGTATCAAGAAGCCTTATGAAACATAGAACGACAGAGTGGCTGGCGCTAGAGTTCATGCTAATCTAACGTTTGAGAAGATTTCGCACCCTTTTCCTTCATCAATTATGTTATTTTTTGTCAAAAGAGCTGCCCATCTGTTAGTGAGTTGTCATGTTGAAAAAATAGACTATAGCTTAATTCCACATTCAAAAGATATTTCAAAGAGGAAAGGATTGTCAAACTCTTATAAGTAATTAATTATTTATATTAAAAGTCAATATAGAATTTCAATATATATGTATATAAATCGAGGTTCAAATGAAGAGAAATTATAATGTGAATGCAACCACCAGAGTCGTTTACTTAATATACATTTTTTTGGTGGTGACAAAGTTAATTTCTTCATATGATGCAAATGCAACCACTAGATAAACAATCCTATGTTATTTATTTCCCCTCTTTTTATTGGTTGCTTTGCTTCCTTATATAGCTGTCGATCAAACAGTTGGTAAGAGTTGTTTTTGCTGCTTCTGAAACTTTTTTCTCCCTTTAAAATAACTATTTCTCGTCATTTATTAAATTAAACCAAGTGAGTTGAATAGATTTGAAACCATACAATGTTCTAAATATTGTATACGCAATTATCAAAATTCATGATAGTACGAATCTATTAATTAATGCTCTACTGTAGGGTGACTTCATCATGCAATTCTCACATTTTTTAACTTTTTTAAAATTTTTTTGAGTTCAAGAGTTAATTAATATGTTTCGTTAGAATTTCCTGATCATTACACCACAATTTCTTGTTGACAATTTATATTGTGACTCTGGACTCAAATTACGCGTCCGAGACATCTATATCATTGACCAATGTATAAGAAAGCAAAGAGACTCAACAGCCGCGAACGTAAGAATCAGATTCGTTCTTCAGTTGGCTTTCCATAAACCGGGTTTTGTCGAAGCATCTGTCAACCTCTAGCGATTGATACATAACACAATGTACGTGTCATTATTCTTTTTATTCTATTTTATTTGATAGTATTTGATTGTGTATAAAATTTTATTTAAAAATTTGAATTATATTATAAAAATAATATATTATGATAATAAGTAAGAAACATGTTAGTTAGAGAATACTTTATGACAAATCTAAATATATAAAAATAATATATAGTGAGATTAGTAATTAATTAATAATATAAAATATATTAAAATATTTTATTTTACGAAAAAATTTAATTATTTTAAAATATTCCAATATAGTAAAAATGTCAAATGAAATGAGACGGAGGGAGTAGTATATATCAATACACTAAATAGCAAACATTTTATACACTATGAAATGCATTATGTATATATATACACCAAACTGTTGTATAGAGTACCAGTCATCTCAAAAAATTATCTAACAATTATTGTAACCTCAAATCCAAATTGAAGCTAAGTAGATTATCATTCGTTTCACATCATCAATATCTGAAATAGCGTTCCATTTACATTTCTTGTTTGTTTAAAGGGTTAAAAAAAATTAACAAAATTAAAATAGTTATTACTGCTGAACTAATTAAAAGTTGAATAAATCATGAAGGTATCACAAGAAAATGTGAAAACTTCGAACAGCTAATCTAGTTACGTCCAGGGTATATGTAGCTAATTGAAAATCTAGCTAACTGAATCATTCACTTGTAATCACTAGATAAATATTCCTAAAGTTATTTGTTTCCCCTCGTTTTATTGTTGCTTTGCTTTCTTATATAGCAGTTGATAAGACATTTGGTAAGAGCCGGAAGAAGTTAATATTGCTGCTTCCGAAACCTTCTCTCCCCCTTTAAAATAACTATTGCAGTCGTTATCCCTTTTATTGAACAAAGTTAGTTGCAGCTATTTAATGTGCCACTCAATCAAAGCATCCTTAAGAATAAGATGATCAGCAAGGATTTGGCTATGTTTCTGTTATTTTTCTTGATATCTGCTCAGCACATTCAAACTGCAACTTCAGCAAGGAGCCCAAAATCCAGTAAGTGCTACTATGAACATTCAAGCTTGCTTCGGTCTTGAGGTTTCTATTCGCAATCTAACCCAAAAGATTCAATTACTAATAAATATGAGTCTTTTTTTTTTCCTTGTTGAATTAGATGAGTTTCTCGTAACGAATACGGATAAATCAAGAAAAATGTTTTCACCTGTTGGCCGCCCTTGCCGATCTTGCAAACCTCCTGATAATAGAAAGGTGCTCTAGAAAGGCGATCGATGCAGGATTCGATTTTTTTTTTGAGTTTGTTCCGACCATTATCTTATTATAGAAACCCTTGCACCAAAAGAACATTAAAGCTGCTGAGCATGCCAGTGGAAAGTGTTCAATATACAAATCTTTAAATTCGGTTCCCATAAAGAAAGTGTTCTAAATCTGACTGAACAATTTTTTCTTTTAAGGTCATTGATACTATGAAGGAGTATATGTCTCTGAGTTAGTTTGTCGAGAATAAATTTTTAGTTATTTGAAGATGATGGAAAGGCTGAGAATTAATCCTTCCATGTCGTTACTCTAATGCATTTGTATGTAATCCTTTAATCCGAATAGTAGATTTCTTCTGTAAATAGTGCAAAACTTTATTTCTACTATAAATGGGGACAAATTATACGTCAAAATAAGTTTTGTGTTCTCTAAACTATTGCTTTAAAAATTTGATGGCCTATCATATAATTACCTAATCCTGATGCGATAAATTACAAACTCTCACAAACCTTGAAATATATTTAAGCAAGTGGGAATATAGAACATATCTATTGAACACAAATACGTTACAGCAATGTCGGACTTGGTACGGGTACCTTTTTACCAATTACCTAATCCAAACCAGTTAAGAATTAGAAATAAAAGGCAATATTCCAACATCGTTGCAAATAATTTTGAGATTTTTTAAAGTTAGAAAACAAGCTAAATCTGTCTTAGCAATTAGAATGGGGACAATCAACGCGGACAGTCAATCAATACTGACCCTTTCCCCAGAACACCATCTTTGAATTTCCAGTGTCCAATTCGTGAAATGTCGTGGATTGAGCTTTTCTTTTCTTCTTTTTCTAACTATTTCTTTTGACTATACTAAAGCAAAATTTAGTGTAATATAGATTTGAGAGTCAACAAGAAAAAGAACTGCCACTATCAAAATTGTTTTCCCACTCGGATTGCTTTGAGTTTTTCTATCCTGTCACCCTAAAGTGTCAAGACATTCAGCTTAAACTTCCTTTCAGCGCATCTAATCAAACCAGCAACATCCGTAACGGCTTCAGAATGGTGCTTTAAGGTTCTTATGAAGAACAACTTTCCGGTCAGTTAGTCGGACCCGGCATAGATCACAGAGACGGGAAAAATGTTTCTGCGTCAAAAGTCCTTGCAGCTCCCTGCATCTTTTTTTTTTCCCCGTTTTTTTGACTGAGGAAGGGGGAGTTTTCGAGCTATGTCCAATGCCGAAATATTCCCCACAGATTCACATTGTTTACTCCTAAGAAGTCATTCCAAACAATTGGTCAACATTGTTCACCCACGCGGTATTACTTGCATTTCCCCTCATATGGTGTTGTTAGTCTACAAAAGCTTCTTTGCTTAGCTGTCAAGAAACGATTGGTTCAATTTCCCTTTCTACTGCCTACAGAAGTCTTGACATGTTGCAGAAAATTAGGTAGTAAAACACGAATAACAATGTTATATAAGTGGAATCAATCTCCATATTCGACTATATTCTTGAACTCGAGAAGAGAATATGTCCACCGGGGCAGTGGTGGTTATCTTCCTCTTTCTCCTCTTAATTGCAGCTCAGTTTATTCCTCCAGCAAGATTCTTATTAACTCCTGGTGAGTGCAATATTCTGAAAACATAGATCCGAATAGCTTCATAATGACCTTTCATACGTGTTTGTCTTTTGATAATTGCAGGTCTTCGGAAACCTTATCATGGAAAGACAATTGGAGTGGGTCGTAAATGTCCATCTTGTTGTGCGCCCCCCCGTTGTTAACCACGTGGTATACATTGTATGGACGGAACACTGGACAGATGAGAGGCCTGAATGGCTCATCATATAGAGAATAATGAACGCTTTATATTGCTTTCTTGCCTTGTAATAATTCTTCTACAAATCTTAACAATAACGTAGATATTTTCATGTATTTTTCTAATTTTTTTTTAGTTTGAGATCCCAGCAGCAATCAGTTCTGCAGCAGGTGTCTATTCCTTTGAAGCTATTCGTAGTCTATTATTGAATTCTAATATTTTAGGAGATTATGTGTCTTAGAGATCTCTAACTTGTTACATGTTTTATATTTTGTATCAAACAATTTATTAACTATATTATCTATAATGGCTGTTGTGCCTAGTTATTATTTATAACAATGGTTATTTTAGAATTTTATATCTTCTATCGTGCAGTTTGTAATACAAGTTGCATTATGCCTCTACAAATAAGAGAATGATGATTTACTCTAATGTAGGACGTCTGTTGTGAGTTATTACATTTAATTTATTTTTTATTTATATGAAAGACAATGATACATTTTTTACTTTTATTGTTTAAAAAAAATAGAGCTATGCCCCTAAAATTTATTGAATAGGAAAACGAAAATAGATAGAACGGTGGTGTGAATTTTCTTCCCCCATCTCCTCCTTCACCAATATAATACTATTACATGGTTATAAGAAAAAATTAAAAAAATAAAACCCTAAAAAGAAAGAAAACTCTAATAGAAATAGAATAATTAACATGAGGACATGTGGCAGCTTGAAAATGGTGGGGGAGAGGATGGGGGAGAGAATGGAGGAGACGATTATGGGTGATTAATAAGATTATATTTTAATTATTATTTAGAATTAATCTCTCACTTATCTAAGGGCTATTGATAAAAATCTTATTACTTTGACTTGTTTTGTTGAATTAAATATTTATGTACTTAGAATGAATTAATTAAGATGATTTTATTTATAAAGTACACTTTAATTCACTAATCTTACTAATTATTTATGCAGGGGTAAAATGGTAATGTCAAGAGAAGGAAAGATGAAAGAAGAATTAGCTAGGAAAGGAAATAAAAATTCATCATGCCAATCCAAGATTTATAAGGATTCAATTTAAAGAAGAAAAATGAAGAGTCCAAAATTGAGTTTGATTTGGAATAGAATTGGGAATCCAAATTAAATTTAAATTCTTAATAGACACCTATATATAGGGAGGAGAAGGCTTGCGGCAAAAAAATGAGAGAGGAGGGGAGGAGACCAAAAGAAGAAAAAAATCAAGAAAGAAAGAAGGAGAAAGAATTCGGGTAGCCAAAGAGAGGAGAATTTTGGGCAACAAAAAGGGAGAAATTCAGGTAGCAAGAGGAAGCAAAAATCTGGGCAGCCAAATGGTGGAGAAATCTGGGCAGCAAGCTTGAGAAACAGGGGATTCGTCTTCTCCTATTCTCTTGTTTTGTTTTCTTTATTCTTTTATTTTTTTTATATTAATTAAATTTATGGCTTTGAATATTCGGATCATGAATAGCTAAATCTTTTGTGACTAAGACATTTGATGAAGGCAGAAACTCTTATGAATTTAATTGATTTCAATTAAAGATTGTTACTTTAATCTCAATTTTGGTTAATTGTTATTATTGTTCTTAATGCTTGCAATTTTCTGGCCAATTTTTGCATGCCTTTAAATTTGTTCTAGTGGCTGAGAAGTACTAGTTTAAATTGGATCATAGTAATAACAACACATCGTAAAACTGACTAGAGATAGATTTGGTTTCTTTGTGTGGTTTCTAGTGAGTAGGAAACAAAAGCTAGTGAATTCCATAGATGTGTTTGCGGCTTGGATAATTAAAATCACGTAGAGATACGATTGATTTATTAATTAAAGTTGGGAGCTTTGCACCAAGAGATTGGGTCTAACTTATAATTGGAAATTCTACCATTAACTAAGTTGAGAATTAATTTAAAGAAATTAAATATTTGTCATAAGAGGAGTAAGCTGGATTTGTAGTGTCTTAGTCTATTCATTGCCATTAATTTTTAATTAATATAATTATTAATTTTTTGTGTTTATTATTATTTTTAGTTATTTTTATTGGTAATTAGATTATTAAATAAAATCATATTTATTTTTGTTTAAGTTGGGTTATAAGTAAAAGAATTTTGCAATTAGGTAGCAATCCTCATTGGGACGACTTGTACTTACTACTTTATTACTTGTTTGACATTTGTGCACTTGCAAATTTCACATCAAGTTTTTGGAGCCATTGCCGGGGATTGTTTTTATCTAGTGTAGAATTTAATTACTAAGCCTAAGTTTAAACTTTCTTTTAAAAAAAATCTAAAAATTTTTGATATTTTTAATTTTTAATTTTTTTACTGTTTGTTATTGTTTATTATTTATTATTTTTTTGTGCATGAATACTCGTAGTTCCTCAAATAAAGAACCTTTGATTTACATTTCTGATATAGAAAAGTTTGCTCGTCATAACAGGAGTGAATTTTATAAGAAGAAATACGATGAAATCGTCACACCAATCGAAATTTCAATTTCAGAGGATAGTTTCAAATTCGACTGTAGCAGTGAAGCAATGGAAAACAATCAGCCGAGGGGTATGACTTTGAAGGACTATACAAAGCCAATGATGGAGGGTCCTTCTCCAGCCATCAACTATCCAGGAGTCACTGCTGCAACTTTCATGATTGAGCCGGCATTCATTCAAATGGTTCTCAATACTCCATTTTTCGGATTGTCTCATGAAGATCCGCAAGATCACATATCAAACTTTTTGGCAATTTGTGATACTTTTCAAATTGGTGGAGTACCTGAAGATGCAAAAAAGCTCAGGCTTTTCCCTTTCTCTTTAAGGGATAAAGCTAGATCATGGCTAAACTCTCTTCCTACAAATTCTATTTCTAATTGGGACCAATTGCAGGAAGAATTTTTAAATAAATATTTTCCTCCAATTAAGACTATTAAAATGAGATCTAATATTTACAATTTTTTGCAGGGTCCTACTGAGTCTTTACATGATGCATGGGAGAGGTTCAAAGAATATCTTAGGTTATACCCTCATCATGGAATGGCAATTGGAAAGCAAGTACAAACATTTTATAATGGTTGCAGAGAAGATGTTAGATCATCATTAGATTCAGCTAGTGGTGGAGCATTCATGTCGAAGGAAGAGCAAGCTGCATGGAATTTATTAGAGGAGATGGCCTTGAATAGCTCTCAATGGTTTAACCCAAGGGCTATTCCCCCAAAGAAGGTTGGTGGAGTGGCGGAGATGGACCCTAATGCATGAATCATGGCTCAACTTGATACAATAAATAAGAGATTGAGTTCGTTGAATGTTGCAGCCATAAACCATCATTGCAAAATTTGTGGAGGAAATCATCTCACAAACCAATGTTTACAAGGTAATATGGTGAATTCTTATTATAATACTAATGAAGTTAATTTTGTTGGACAGAATAATAGGAATAATGATCCATATTCATCCACTTATAATTCGGGATGGAGGAACCACCCAAAATTTGGATGGAGGCAAAATAGTCAAGTTCAAGCACCACCTCCACCCGTTCTCCTACAAGATAAGGTAAGTCTCCTTGAGAATACTCTTACAAAGTTCATTGAAGTTGCCACTAACAAATTTGTGAGTATTGAGAATGATAATCAACAACTCAAGAAGTCTTTCAAAGCCATAGAAGTTGACCAACAAAATATAAAAGCTTCTATGAAGACCTTAGACGTACAAGTGGTTCAATTAGCAACTGCAATACTCCATAGGCCTCAAGAAGCACTTCCAAGTGACACGGAGCGAAATCCTAGGGAGTTGAAGGCTATTACGGTAATCGATAAAGAGGATTTCGCCAAAGGAAAAGAGAATGATTTCAAGAATTCTGAATCTCCCAAAAATCCTCGAGGTAAGAGAAGTAAGAAAGGTGAGGAAGAATATAATAATGATAATGTTGACTTTAGTTCTCTTCCTTTTCCCCAAGCTGTTAAGCATCATTACATTGATTCTCAATTCAAAAAGTTTCTTGAAATATTCAAAAAACTTGAAATTAACCTTCATTTTGTGGATGCCCTAGCACAGATGCCTCGATATGCAAAATATTTGAAAGATGTTTTGGCTAGCAAAAAGAAACTCAAATACTTTCAATAGATTTGCTTAAACGAGGAATGCTCTGCAGTACTTCATGACCCAGGGAGTTTTCACATTCCTTGCTGTATTGGTGATTTTTATTTTAAAAATGTGTTGTGTGATTTAGGTGCTAGTATCAACCTTATGCCTTTATCCGTTTATAAAAAATTGGAGTTGAAGGAAATTAAGGACACTACTATTTGTCTCCAAATGGCTGATAGATCAATAAAGTATCCTAGGAGAATAGTAGAAAATGTCCTTGTTAAGGTTGATAAATTGTATTTTCCAGTGGATTTTGTGATTTTAGATATGGAGAATGATTTTGATCTACCGTTGATTTTAAGAGGGCCCTTTTTGAATACTAGTAGAACCTTAATTGATGTGGAAAAAGGTCAATTAACATTGAGGGTTGGGGAAGAATGTGTGCAATTAAATGTCTTTGAATCTTTGAGTAATTCCTCAAAAGGCAAATCTGTATGTGCTATAAATATTCTTGATGTTGAAGTGGATTATTCTTCTTCTAAACTTTTTGCAGAAAAATTGAATTCAAAATGGAACAAACCATTCAAGGAAGAAGGAGAGCTTCCAAAAGAGGCCATTGAGGATAATGTGAAAAAAGGAAGTTTTTCCTAAAGCGGCACAAATTCAAACATGGTTTGACAAGAAGAATGCTTATGAGAGGAGAAGCTTGTCTTTTCCATGATCCTCCTTAATTCATGCCCTTACACAGAAAGTCAAGCTCGAGACTATAAACGAGAACTACTATTTAAGTTGCTTGGCTTAGTGATTTTTTTTTCTCTGTTCAAGTTTTTCACCCCAAAAAAAAAGCTTCTCATTATTTACTTCTTTAATTCTTTGTAGGATGTGTTTGTGCTTAAGCGGAGCTCCCATAAACCGTTAAAGATTGGACTTTCTTGGATGCTTCGTTGCTTCGGCTAAGTCTTTTAACCCTCTGTGATTTCTTGTATTTAAACATTAAGGACAATGTTTATTCTTAAGTGAGGGGTAGGAAATTGGCTATTTCATTTTGAAAATTTTTGAAAATGTTTTAGAATTTTATGGTGTAAGAGCTTTATTTCAAGAAATTTTTTGAAAATCATTTGAATATTAAGTAATTGAATCTTATTCCTTAGGAGTTATTGTGATTGTTTATATGTGTCGATTGAACAGTAATGAAAGGAATTTAACCTTGCATAATGCCTTTGTTAATTCTTCTTAACTGTAGAATTTAAATTATTCATATTAACCATGATCTTGTGAATTGATGAGATATTTTGGCTTTATTATATATTTGCTGACACTTTTGTTTATCACAAAAACACACTAGAACTTGTTTTATTACATGCTCAAGGCGAAATCGAAGGTTTCTATGGTTTACCTTAGAAACGATGGTCATAGGCCTTCTTTGGACCGTTTGAGCCTTTCAAGCCTACCTTTAGAGTTATCCCTAGTACCCTTTTGTGCCTTAATGAGTCATTTTCTTTGCGTAAACACTTAATATTTTAACCTTTAACCTTGTAGGGAGCTTGATTTATATTTCAACACTTTTGTGCTCCATGGGATTGGGATATTAAGGTTTGAGGGAAAGAAAGATTGAAAGGGTATGGAAAAGGGAAAGCATGACTTGCTCTATATTATTGTTTTGAAAAAAAAAAGTGAAAAATTTTTAAAAAAAAGAAAAAAAGAGAAAAAAGAGAAAAATAGAAAAAAAAGAGAAGAAAGATAGAGTGCTTATTGCAAGTCATGGTCATAAAATGTCCAAAGTTGATGTATACTTGAGAAAGGATTGAATTTCTCGGGAATGAATTTGGTTATTGAGATTCTTTGTACAAAAGGAGCAAGAAAGGAGTTGGAGTATATGGTTATGATTTGGGGTCAAGTTTTCTTTGCAAGCTCTCTTCTCTTTATTTCGTCTTCTTATATCTTTCATTTGTTAGCCAATTCCTTAGCCTAACATTACAAGCGCTGAAGTTCTACCTGATCTAAGTGAAACCAGAGTACCTAAATTAGTGGAGAGTGTGTAAGATTACAAGCTTATGGTTGTGTGAATCTTTAATGTATATGTATATGGTTGTGATTATAAAGGTGATGATTGGGTGTATAATATTGCCTAGACATTAAATCAATAGCTTGGTTGTGGCATGCTTCAAAACATTCTTCTTTCAATTTCCACAATTATGTTGTATTAACATTGTTATTATTCTTGGTTATTTATCTATCAATCTTTCTAGTTGATGCATATGGGTGATCATTTTAATAGGATGAGAAAGCTTATTTCAAGATGAATGATTCCATGTCTAAGGTTCTTGAGCTTTTCTATCTTTGCTCGAGGACGATCAAAGTCTTAAGTGTGGGGTAGTTGATAAAATTATATTTTAATCATTATTTAGAATTAATCTCTCACTTATCTAAGGGCTATTGATAAAAATCTTATGACTTTGACTTGTTTTGGTGAATTAAATATTTATGTACTTAGAATGAATTAATTAAGATAATTTTATTTATAAAGTACACTTTAATTCACTAATTTTACTAATTACTTATGCAGATGTAAAATGGTAATGTCAAGAGAAGGAAAGATGAAAGAAAAATTAGCTAGGAAAGGAAATAAAAATTCATCATGCCAATCCAAGATTTATAAGGTTTCAATTTAAAGAAGAAAAAGGTAGAGTCCAAAATTGAGTTTGATTTGGAATAGAATTGGGAATCTAAATTAGATTTAAATTCTTAATACACACTTATATATAGGGAGGAGAAGGCTTGCGGTAAAAAAAGGAGAGAGGAGAGGAGGAGACCAAAAGAGTAAAAAAATCCAGAAAGAAAGGAGGAGAAAGAATTCGGGTAGCCAAAGAGAGGAGAATTTTGGGCAACAAAAAGGGAGAAATTCAGGCAGCAAGAGGAAGCAAAAATCTGGGCAGCAATAATAGGAGAAATTCGGGCAGCAAGAGGAAGCAAAAATCTGGGCAGCAAGCTTGAGAAACAGGGGATTCGTCTTCTCCTATTCTCTTGTTTTGTTTTCTTTATTCTTTTATTTTTTTATATTAATTAAATTTATGGCTTTGAATATTCGGATCATGAATAGCTAATTGTGACTAAGACCTTCGATGAAGACAGAAACTCTTATGAATTTAATTGATTTCAATTATAGATTGTTTCTTTAATCTCGATTTTAGTTAATTGTTATTATTGTTCTTAATGCTTGCAATTTTCTAGCCAATTTTTGCATGCCTTTAAATTTATTCTAGTGTCTGAGAAGTAATAGTTTAAATTGGATCATGGTAATAACAACACATAGTAAAACTGACTAGAGATAAGTGTGGTTTCTTTGTGTGGTTTCTAGTGAGTAGGAAACAAAAGTTAGGGAATTCCATAGAGGTGTTTGCGGCTTTGATAATTAAAATCACGTAGAGATACGATTGATTTATTAATTAAAGTTAGGAGCTTTGCACCAAGAGATTGGGTCTAGCTTATAATTGGGAATTCTACCATTAACTAAGTCGAGAATTAATTTAAAGAAATTAATTATTTGTCATAAGAGTAGTAAGCTAGATTTGGAGTGTCTTAGTCTATTCATTGCCATTAATTTTTAATTAATATAATTATTAATTTTTTGTGTTTATTATTATTGTTAGTTATTTTTATTGGTAATTAGATTATTAAATAAATCACATTTATTTTTGTTTAAGTTGGGTTATAAGTAAAAAAAATTTTGCAGTTAGGTAGCAATCCTCGTTGGGACGATATGTACTCACTAGTTTATTACTTGTTTGACATTTATACACTTGCAAATTTCACATCAGTGATACAAAGGAGCCAAAAGGCTTTTCAAGAAGGGTGGAATCAAACCACTTCATACAATATTTTTCTGCTTCCGGCTGAGTTTAAAAGATTTTCAATTCCAATCGTGCGATCTTCACATTGGCTTTATTCTTCTTCCCCCAGCGAGATTTAACTGTAATAAAAGCTGAACTAGGGTATAAAGCTTAGAAATGGCAATAGAATCCATAGTAGAATTCATTTTCTTGGCTATTTATACTTGATTGAGGTTCCACAGGGCGACTGATATATAGGAGCATCCTTGCACTTTGAACTTTTATTCTTTGTAGCATTCCCGAGCAAATTCTTGTTAAAGGATCTATGAAACTCCTCAAGACCATTAAAAATTTCCTGAGGTTCATTAGACTACCTTACACCAGGGTTAGAAACATAGAAGCTGGTGGGGGTAGAGGGATATGAAAAAGAACCAACTTCCTAAAGTAATAAAACCATTACTGGCACCGAACTAGATTGCTAGGTTTGAACATCAATCAACACCTTCTGAGGCGTTTCATCAGGCATGTCCACCTGAAACATCCTCACGTGCAGGTGTGCTCTGTTCAGAAATTAAACTAGTCGAAAGATTTAATTGAAAAGTAATAGCAGCAGTTACAGCTTTTTGATGTGTGACCTTATGAATTTCATCAAACAGTTGAGGGGAAATATTCGAAACAGGAATTTCGGTTGCTGCTGAAACCTTGTACCAGATCTGGTTTCTGCCTGGAACAGCACATTAATGGGCTTAATTTGAGCTGCAACCTGTTGTGTTTTGGCTAAGGAGGTTGGTAGTTTCCACTGTTCTGAACAATTTGATCGATCGAGATCTTTACGCATCCATTGCTTCCTATTTTGAGAAGGTTGCAGGCCTGCAGAACGTGCACCGTCAATCAGAGGGAGTCCATGATCTTAAGTTAGACGTCTTTTATCACATATAATAGTCTAAAGTAAA
The DNA here is from genome assembly GCA_030512225.1 of Rauvolfia tetraphylla. Lineage (NCBI taxonomy): Eukaryota > Viridiplantae > Streptophyta > Magnoliopsida > Gentianales > Apocynaceae > Rauvolfia > Rauvolfia tetraphylla. Next base: position 5,239,385 of record JAJQKT010000053.1, read on the forward strand.
ATTATCATTTCAAAGTCAAAAAGATAGTGCAACATTGTATAGTTGATTATGTTTTCCATGTATCGCAAATTACGGTCCTAATGTAATCATAACAACACCATCAAAGGGTAGTGCAATAGCACAAAGAGTCATTATCTTATCCCACTGATGATAATTAGTCCCAATTAAATGTTTTTTCTGCTGTTAATTTGATGTGCATGATGATACTTTTCTAACATTAATAATATATTAATAATACTTTAATGCTTATCTACATTCACTATCTTGAGTCCACATTTAAAGATTTCAACCAATCCAATATATACTCAATTTAGGCAATTACACAAAAGACTTACCCAACAATGACTTTACACCAACAACCTCATTTGCAATCCTACAAACAAGGCTCTCCCTTTCGCAAGAATTTTATATCTAAAGGCAACCTAAAGACCAATCTAATCCAAGGCTCACCCACACGTAAGTTTTACACTACAACCTTGATTAATCTAGTCTATGGCTCACCCTTACCAAAAGGATTTTACGTCACAAGATAACCTTGTATTGAGTAAGTAGAAAATAGAATAAAATGAAGAATGGATGAGATGTTACCAACACTTCTTGGTGGATGAATATAATTACTAGCACCACTTCACTTCTGGCCTTTGGAATATTGAATTTTAACCTTTGAGTACAATGCAATTTGAGAGCTTTTCAAATAATTTTGATGTAAAATAAGTTAGAGCTTGAAGGATTTCTTAAGTTCAAAAGTCCCATAAAAAATCTAGAGTTTGTGACTTTTGTAGATTAGTTTTGAATCACCTCAATTGGACATCTATAACTCAAGATATGATCATTCTACCAAAATGTGTCAAAACTGGGACACAATGTAGGATAGGTGACTTTGCAACATAAGCAGGGGGGCCAAATGAATTTGGATTGATATATATTTTACCATTATAAGTGCCTAGAAGATCTCGTTTGCATTTAAAATCTATACAGAGGTCAAAATCATTCTCTTCCAGGCTGTTTTGCTCTGCATTTATCTGTTTTCTTCATTGTGTAAAATCTCCTTATTTGCTTCATTATATTCCAAATCTTCAATAAACTCACCTAAAACAAATAAGAGATAAATGGAGTGTAAATGGTGATTGAAACACCAAAAAGTAACAGAAATTTAAGCTCAAAATGATCATTATATGAAGTACAAATATGAAATATCATTTATATTTTAAAATAATTTTATCAACTTCAATAGTTTTTAGTTCTAATTAATATTAATCATGCTTTCATTCATGTATTATATATATATATATATATATATATATATATATATATATATATATATGTCAATATTTGAGCATTTTCGAATGACATTAAATTTGTTTATTACTATATAATTATATGTTAGCTCCTGAGATTGACGAGGTAGAACCAAGGGTGGAGTAGCATGGGTTTATGCTTTTCGCTTGAGGTGAGATTTCTAGCTTACTTGTGGAGGTTGACGACCACAAAATCTTGTCATTTTAAGTTTTGTTATTTTAATATATTTTTATTTATTTATTTTATACTAAGTAAATTATTTATTTTGTCGTGGCTTGGCTTTGTGAATATATGTTGTGGAAAGTTTGAATTGTTATTTTGCCGTGCCTCGGCTGTTTGTGAAATGTGAAATTGTTACTAATTCGATTTGTGTATTTATGTAATATACTAAACCTTGAGAATTGATTGGTTGTTGATGAGATGTAAATGTGAATTATGCGCAAACTCTGCCGTTGGGATATGAATTGACTCCCCTATAGGGCGAGATTATTGATTTGTGTGGAGAGTCCCTTTGCGCTGTGTGTGAGAAGGCCACTGGGAGATGTTGTGTGGAAAGTCCCTTTGCGCCGTGTGTGAGAAGGCCATTGAAAGGTGTTGTGTGGAGAGTTCCTTTGTGCAGCGTGTGAGATGGCTATTGAAAGGGCGGTGAAAGTTTTTATGTGCTTGTATTGACTCGTAAGACTCATGTGAATTGTGTTTATTGATTTTGTCGTTATTTTTTAAAATGATGATTATTACTTGAAGCTACATATATATAAATATACACTATTTCATGTGATTTCTAAATAAGACTATTTTGTTGTATTAAACGAAATTATTCTAATAAAAAGTCGATGATAACTTATATCTATTTTGAAAGTGTTATAAACTCAATACGCTATATTTACTCTCAAACTATACAGGTACATAGAAATTTCACTGGGCTTCGTAGCTCATTATTCTCTCATCATTTTTTAGGATTTGTATAGTTAAATAAAGAATATAGTTATTTTTCTACATCACACATGACAGTTGAGGCCTCAGTAGCAACTAATATTGAGGACGCATCTATCATTTTTATCCATTCTTAGTCTGTCAATGCATTATAATATTTCAAATGATTATTTATTTAATTAGTCTATATAGAGAGAGATCTCAATCTTTTGAAAATATTTAAATTTCGTAGAAATCATTTTATATAATCTTTTGCTATAGAATGATCGGTGCGCCTTATATTGCTTTTTACTGTTATTTGTTTAGAAATTATTAGATTTACGCTTGTATCATATAGTAGTATTACATGTTGCATTGCACCTATGGAATAGAAAAATGATTATTCACTCCTAGGTAGGGCTTACCCTGGAATGGGTCGTTACAGAGTCTCTTTGTGCCACATGCGAGATGGTCATCGGGAGGGTGACTAGAGTATTTATGTGCTTATAACTTTTATAGGCTTGTAATAGTCCTGTGAAATTTTGCCTTTGTTTACTTTTGTTTTCAACTATGCAATATGTTCTATGATTATCGCTTCAGAGAATATATCTTACTTCAAATGATTTCCAAATCGAGCTATCTTATTATACTAAATAATAACTATCCCATAATATATGACTCTCATATAAATCAAAGTAAAACTTTTATTTCTTTTAAAAGTATTATAAACTCAATATATATACTCGATCAACATATATGTACTTTACTTCCAAATTGTACAGTTGCCTAAGAATTTCACCGGGTTTCGCAACGTATTATTATTTTGTCATATTTCAAAGCTCTTATAATTGGTTTGAGAGAATAGTTTCCATCTCATATATTACATGTGAAAGTTCGCAATAGCACCTCGATTTGTAGAAGCGTCTATCATTTTGTAATCATTCTTAACTTGTAATTGTATTTTAATATTTCAAGTGTTTGTCAATTAATATATATTAGGGGATTTGCGACTTAAGTCATTAACAATCTTTTGTATAAATTACTCTATTAAATCCTTTACTATAGAATGACTAGTGCACATTGTTATTGTTGTGTTTTGCTGTCTATGCCTTATACTTAATTTTATCATAATCTTCAACAATTTGCACACGAACACAAGGCAAGTGCACCTATCGTCATGATTAGTATAATGACAAACAATTTAAATTATCGTATCCACGGATATGGTTAAATATCATTACTCACTTTCGACTCTATTGTTTAGCCTAACAAATTTGTTTGTGAAAACAGTTTGAATAACTACTAGAAAAAAAAAATCTAACTTAACTAATTAAACCAACTTAAATCTTACTTGCAAGAAAGAATTCAATAGAGAAAACAATACTTGGATGGTTAATCCTCCTAGAATTACCTATGTGATAGAAAAATCCCTTGGTTGATAAATTGCCCTTCTTATGTTTGATGAAATTCGTCAATTAAAACTCACTCTATCTCTAGATGAAAGTCTTCTACTCTTAGATTAATTAGTTGAAATCTCTTTCTAACCAATTCAACCCAAGAATGCATTAAGGTTTGTGAGTTTCTAATTAGATTTCTCTAATTACCAAGAAAATGTTTAGGTTTCTATCTCTAGTCACCTAAATCATCCCCATTGTTTGTATGGTCCATTTCACCCTTCCTTTCTCAATTCCAAGTGAAAATTTTCAGATTTTGAATCAATTATCAATCACCCTTCCTTTCTCAATTTCAAGTGAAAAATTTCCAGATTATACATCAATTATCCACCAAATCAATTCAACCATTCAAACCCACCAACAATCCACAATAAATTTGAATTCAATCAACCAAGGAAAACAATTCATTCACATCGATAAAATCTAGGGTTCATACCCATCCAAGTATTCAAAAGCTTATCTCATCAACATATTACAATTTAAAGAACATAAAACAACAAAGAAAGAGGAAGAATTGCTTATTTTCATGGTGGAAATCTCCTCTTCTTCAAGGCTGAAATTCATCACTGTAGCATGGAGAAAATTGCAGCTTTTGTCTTGAATCTTCAAGGCGGATGTCCTCCTTCTTCAAGAATTCAATCTTCTCTCTTGATTTCTCTTGCAAAGATGAAGATTTGAGATGAGGATTTTGTGTTTTTCTTGGTGTTTTTGCAGCCTATCTCTCTACCCTAGCCGTCTACCTTTTCTTGCCCTAATTGGGTATATATATCCAGTCCAAAAGAGAGAGAAAAGCGGCAGAAAACCGACTTCAAATTGGCACAAAATGGCGTTGCTTGCTCCCAGTTTTCGTGCAAGCTTCTGCTGCGCGACTGTGACACTGTTTTGACTTCTAGGTGAATTCAGAGCATTAAATCGGCTGATCTAAATCTTGGTGTCTTCATAAAAGTTGTAGATCAGGAGCTTAAATTTCTACAGAGCTTTTAATCACCTCAATTGGACAACTAGGATGCAGGATATGATCGTTCTACCAAAATGTGTTAAAACTGGAACACAATGCAGGACAATTGACTTTGAAGCATAAGCAGGGCAGACAAATGAACTCAGATTGCCATAAATTTTACCATTATGAAAACTTCCGAATGTCTATATAATTTTCTAGAAGAACACTTTTGCATTTGAAATCTTCATGAAGGTCAAAATTCCACTGGAACTTTCTCTACCAAGCAATTTTTCCCTCTGCATTTCTCTTCATTTAATTCAAAATCTTCAATAATCTCTCCTAAAGCAAATAAGAGATAAAAAGAGTATAAATAGTGATTAAAACACTAAAATTTAATATAAATTTAAGTTCAAAATGATAATTATATAGAGTACATATATGAAATATCAGTTATTATTTATAATTTTAGCTACTTAAAAGTTAGTTAATTTATACTTATATTATGTAGTAGTATTATATGTTCTTACACCTCTAAAATAGAAAAGTGACGATACACTCTTAGATAAGCCCTACCCAAAAGGAGTTGTTACACCTTGTGAACGTGCGCCGCCTCTGTCTAAGACTATTCTTCTGTTAGCTATTTCGTCTCTAGACTGCCCCTTCAATGTAACACCCAAAGTCCTAATTCAACATCGTAGCTTTTTCTCAGAAGAAATTATATAAATGGGTCAAATGCATTTGTCAAACACTAGTTCGTATCTAACTACTTCAAAATACGAAACCATGTCCAACAACGCTATTCTTGTACTTCTTCTCTGCCTGCTTTCTGCTCTTTACGTCCAACAAGTCACGGCAGGAAGGAGCTGAGAAACATGTGATTTTACTTCAGCATTATCAGTTTTTCACTTTCTATTTACCTCAGAAATTTGCTCCTTGGCTTCTTCTTGATTTTTTCTTTTTCTTTTTATGAATAATGCCTTAATCACTTCATAGTCTTGATTAGTAATTTCTATCGTTTCCTTTTCTCCGAAAGTGCAACTTATCTCCGGAACCTTCTTGGCTATGCTTCCACGAGGCACTCTCAGATTTCCCTGTTGCTCCCACTCCTGGCCATGGGAGTAGAACAGAAATCCAACCTCCTTGCCGCTCATGCCCGTAACAAGAGTCTCCCATTAAGTAAACTTGGGAAAGGATTAGAAAACACAGATGTAACAGAGTTCTTCGTCTTCTTCAGATTGTTTAATCTTCTATGTTTTGGTGTGCTTTCATGGAACTCGTGTAAGGCTTAGTTCCTTCTTGTAAGATGATTTGATTTTTCCTTGAAATTTGAATAACGTGCTTTGATGACAAGTTCCTTGTTGTGAGGTTCTGACCAATGAGGCAACAAATGCACCGACATATTTACCTCAAACCCTTCATAATACAGTCCTCGGAAGACAGATACCTATGAGACATCAATTCTCTCTTTTCCAATGAAATAAAACAGCTATAAATGTATTACTCCCTCGGTCCCATTGCATTTCACAATGTTTGACAGGACATAAAATTTTATGTAAAAATTTTAATTATATTATAAAAATAATATAATATGTAAAAAGTAAGAAGCATGTGAACCAATATGTATTTTATGTTATATATAAATATATATAGATAATATATAGTAGAGTTAGTTATAATATAATATATTAAAATATTTCTTTTTATGAAAAGTGTCAAATATTATGGGACATCATAATATAGTAAGAATGTCAAATGAAATAGCATAGAGGGAGTATTATCTTTGTAATAAAATTAAAAATCAAAGAAGAGAAGTTAGAACAAATCTCGAACTTTCACACTGATTTCCTTAATTCCCCTCTTAGTAGAATAATAAGAAATATAGAAACATCTTATATGTGAAAATTATCCATCAAGTTACTCGATTTTTCATCATATAAAACGACTAATGTTAGACTTTGTGTCCGTTTCTAGACCGTCAATAGACTTTGTGTCCGTTTCTAGACCGTCAATGTTAAAGTTTGAAGTTGAATTTGATTCCTTCTACAGGAAGATGAAAGGAAAAATGGAATCTCTCTAGGTCATAAACATCTATAGATTCTTATTTTTATTATATTTTAATTAATTTTATCAATAAAATAAAAATAAAAATTATATTTATGGTGATTGTTACTTTAGAAGAATATTTTTTAATATTTATAAAAGGTCAAACATCTTAAGAAGGACAAAAAGATAAATATATTTTATATTTTGAAATAAAAAGAGTATAAGCCTATTATTTTCTTAGTTTTTAAAATTATCTTTCCAATAAATAATACTTCATTCATTTCAAAATATATAAAAATTATGCTTTTAAAAATTTTATAACAAAATTTATTAAATATCTAAAATGCTCTTATCTAAATATAAAAAAACACAGTTCTAAATAGTTGGTTGGAAAATTAATAAATTTTAAAAAATAAAAATATTTAGAGAAAAATAATTTTAAAAATAATAAATGAACATTTATATATAAGGAAAATAAATATTTTGAAATAGATTAAAAGAGTATTTAGAATATATATTTTAAAATGAGAAACGTTTATATTTAACTTTCACGTAAAACACTGGGCAGATTAATTAAACAAAGTCCACACAAACCAGGAAAGAGGGAGTGCTTTCCTAACACTTTCCTTTTCCCGCTTAAACGTAAAGAAACATATGAGAACACCGACGACTATACCTCATGAGTCCGATATGCTCACTCCACCGCGGACGACTGTACCTCGTGTGTCTCATATGCTCTCTCCGCCACCACCGCAGACGAATATACCTCGTGAGTTCGATATGCTCACTCTATCACAAACTGAATGCCGTGATTTCTCCTTAAGAAACGACTAAATTTAATTTTTAAACACTGAAGTATTTATCTCAAATCTTTATTAATTGTTCAGGTTCTATTTATAGTGCTGTATAATATACTCTCAATCCACTGTTATGTGTTGCATTTTGGAAAATTCAGGTTATGCGATATACGCTCCTCCTCATGCACCTATAATTGGTCTTCGTGGGCGATGCCGGAGCTGTTTGCCTCCACGCTCTGATGTTTTTAAGGGAAAGATACCCTAGAAAAGGAAGAAAATGCAGTAGAGATCAGAGAACAGCCACACAAGATCAGTTTCTTTTTTGAGATTGTACTGTTATTGTTCTGTTTCACGTTGGAGAAGCAGAAACACACATCTTCTAAATTAGACGTAGGGTTGTCAATCGGGCTTACTGAGTCAGGCTTTGCTAAGCACGAGCTCGGCCCGATTGACATCTGGTTGAAAAAATTTTATATAATAAATAATATTTTTTTAATAATATAATAATAATATTATTATATAAAAATATATATATAAATATATATTTTACGGGTCGCAGTGAAATCGACCTGAGTTTATCTTAGTTCGAGCTCGACCCAAAAATTATTCGGGCTGAAAAAATCATCTCGAACCCGCATATTGATCGGGCCTAACGAACCGGGCTCGTGTCAACCCGACCCAATTGACAATCCTAATTAGACGTAGTGCTCATTTAGAAAATAAAAAATTATAAGACTTGTGTTGCAAATTTACTGCTACATTTTCTTTCGTTTCTTTGGTTTTGTGTTTCCATTCTTTGTTTTTTTTTTTTTTTTTGGGCGGGGGGTGGAGGAAGGAAAAGAAAACTTCAAAATAGAAAGAAAATCAATCTTACTTTAAAAAAAAAAAAGTACGACTCCAAAATAAGGGTAGAAGTTCATACATGGAGTTTGGGTCGTTTCATTTTCTTTTTGCTCCTTTAAGGATCTCTTTTCTTATTCTTACATAAAGTTATGAATTATGAATGAACTCTAAATTTAAACGAATAATAAGACCAAAACCTTATAATCTTTTTGAACTTGATCAATGTTAGACTTCGTTTAACTAAAATAAGATGAGTATAAAAATAACAGCGCAAAAACTATTATTTTGAATCTCACTTCTTTTCTTACCAGTAATTCAAATTTTATAAAAAGTGAAACAAATATTTTCAAATATAAAATCATTTCCAAATGCACCCTGTAAGGTGGTAATTTAAGCAAAAACCTCCCTATTCTTTTATTAGAAATGTCAGTTTGATTAAGGTCCGGGACATTCTAATATTATGGTAATAATAGTCAGCAGAAAAAAAAAACCGATTAAGTCCTAAATTTTGTTCTGCTTTCTTAGAGAAAAAGGAAAAAAACTGAGAGGATGCGAATTATTCAACGTTACTCTTCTTCTTTTTTTTTTTTGGGTTTTCTGGCGAACTAATAGTAATTTGCCATTACACCTTGCATCCAAGGGCATTTGCAAACAGTAAAATATGTTAAATATATATCCTTACAGTTGTGTACTTTACTATAATTCATGTGGTTCACAAATTTTGACTCTTCATTAAAATATTTAAAAAGATAAATTTCGTGGCCAAAAATTTACGTGATCCAATTAATATTATTAACCCGTTTTCAACTGGTTCCCACATGGTAACCATCTTTGCTCAAGTATTGACCTAATTTGTGTATTCGTTCTGCTTGACCTCGATCGGAGTTTAAATTGGTATTTGAACCAATCACTACCTACAATCAGAAATAAATTGTGGATTCTTTTTCTTTATTTTAATAAATCCGAAAGGATGATGTGATTTAAACTCAAAACTCACAGCAAAAAAATGGGGTGCATTCAAACAAGTAAAGCAAATGGATACTAGCAAATATACTAGGCTGCAATTAAGTGGTATAGTGAAGAGAAAGTATCATTTGCAAAGAGAACTGTTATTCATTATCGAATCGCCATAATCCCCAGTTTATTTAACCAATTCAAGTACCGCCACTTTGTTGGGAATTTCTGATGTCTCACAAACTCTACATTAGTATGATATTGTCCGCTTTGGGCTAAGCCCTCACGGATTTATTTTTGAAAATCTCCCAAAAGGCCTCATACTAATAGAGTTATCTTAAATCTTATATTTAGACATCTATTCCCTTAATTTTCCCATGTGGGACTTGGTTTGCATCCCAACAATCCTCCCCTCAAACTAAGGACCACACAGGTTATAACCTCTCTTTCAGAGGTAATCCTATTTGATCTGCCAACCATCTTGTACCGCCGCTACCAATCAGCGGGACACGCCGCCTGACCACTATATTATCAAGAAGACTTTCGACACAAGGCATTAACGGCAGATCTCCAACGAGGGAGGTTTTCCCACATAACGCCATGTCACCCAGACGAACCATGGCTCTGATACCACTTGTTAGGAATTGTCTAACATTGCCTAAACTCCACATTAGTATGATATTGTCCGCTTTGGGCTAAGCCCTCACGGATTTGTTTTTGGGTATCTCCCAAAAGGCCTCATACTAATGGAGTTATCTTGAATCTTATATTTAGACAACTCTTCCATCAATTTTTCCATGTGGGACTTGGGATAAATAAAACAAAACAATGAAAAAATAAATCCCAAAATAAATAACCCACACTACCAGGATTAAAATGACTCTCCCAAAACTCTTGTATTGATAAAGTGAGAATTTATCAATAACCACCTAGCAGAAATAAATCTGACAAAAACTTGAAAATATTCTAACACCAAGATTTACATGAAAAATCCCAAAACGGGTAAAAACCACGGGCCAAATATTGACCAATACTTCCACTATAAAAATGGGGTAACAAATCTTCCTCTAGATATACTAGAAGGTAACACAACTATCTTCACCAAAATAGGTGAATATCAAAGAAAAAAGATGAAAAACAAACTCACAAGAAGAATAGCAAAACCTCACTCTATTCTCTTCTCTCTTTCTTTCCTTCTCTCCCTTTCTTTTCTTTCTCTCTTGGTGCAAATGTATGCTTCTAAACTTGGCTATTTATAGGTGAAATCTAGCCAACATTTCTTGACTTATCCTACCCTAATTTTTTTGCCAAACAATTTAGCCTCCATTTTGGAATTTTGACTAGCCAAACTTCCTTGATTTTGAGCTTCAATTTTTGGACTTTTGATTTCAATTTTGATGGCTATCTTTTTTGAGTTGAAACTTAACAAATCTCCCCCTTTCAACTCATTGAGAGAGTTCCACCACACCAGCTTCGCTTCTGCAAAAATCAAACTTTTCTTTTGACAATGACTTGGTCATTATATCTGCACCATTCTCGTCAGTGTGTATCTTTTCAAGGACTAATTCTTTTGACTCCAAAACATCCCGAATCCAATGATACCGAACATCGATGTGCTTTGAACGAGAATGAAAGGTTGAATTTTTGCAAAGATGGATTGCACTTTGACTATCACAATAAAGTTCATACCTTTGTTGCTTAACTCCCAATTCTTGTAAGAATTTCTTCAACCACAGGATTTCCTTACTTGCTTCAGTAGTGGCTATATACTCTGCTTCTGTAGTAGAAAGAGCAACACATTTTTGTAGTCTGCTTTGCCAAGAAACTGCTGCACCTCCAAACTTCATTAGGTATCCTGACGTGGATCTTCTATTATCAATGTCTCCAGCCATGTCTCGCATCTCAGTATAACATTCTAATACAGGGTTTTGCATTTCCAAAACACGGATAATATTTTGTTGTACCTTTTAAGATACCTGAGTATCCATTTGACCGCATTCCAATGCTCTCTACCGTGATTAGAGAGAAATCGACTAACTACACCAACCGCATGAGCTATATCTCGGCTCGGTGCACACTATAGCATACATTAAGCTACCAACCATCGAAGAATAAGGAACCTTCTTCATATCTTCCTTATCTTGCTCACTTTTAGGACATTGCTTCGTACTGAGCTTGAAGTGAGCTGCTAGTGGAGTAGAAACCGTCTTGGCCTTGCTCATGTTGAACCGGCCAAGGACTTTCTCAATGTACTTCTCTTGAGACAACCAAAGTTTACCATTTTGTCTATCTCGAGTGATCCTCATTCCAAGAATTTACTTAGTTGGCCCTAAGTCTTTCATTGCAAAAGACTTGCTTAACTCCTTCTTTAACCTGGCAATTTTGGCAGTATCTTGGCCAACAATTAACATGTCATCAACATAAAGAAGGAGAATAATAAAATCACCAATGTAAAATCTCTTCACGAACACGCAATGATCTCGGTGTGGTCCTCGCAATAGCCATGTACTCGACATGAAAGAATCAAATTTCTTGTACCACTGCCTTGGTGCTTGCTTCAACCCTGCATGCTTTTCTTGAGTTGACAAACAAGGTGTTCATTTCCTTTGACTTTGAACCCTCCCTACTGCTTCCATGTAGATTTCTTCTTCAAGATCTCCATGAAGAAAGGGCTGTCTTTACGTCAAGTTGTTGAATCTCCAAGTTCAAGCTAGTCGCTAATCCAAGAACAACTCCGATAGAAGACATTTTAACTACAGGAGAAAATATTTCCTCAAAATCAATACCTTTCTTTTGATAGAAACCTTTCACGACCAACCCTGGCCTTGTATCTTGGTTTGGAGATATTTTCTTCCACCTTCGGCTTTGTACACCCATTTGTTCTTCAAGACTCTTTTCCCTTTCGGAAGTTTCACCAAATCATATGTATGATTGTCATGCAAAGATTTCATCTCTTTCTTGCATAGCTTTCAACCACTCATTTTTACTTTCATGGTTTACGACTTCTTCATAAGTTTCTCGGTTCTCCCCATCGATGAGCAAAGCACGTACTCTTGTGTATTGTATCTCGTGGAAGACCTCCTTTCTCTCGGTGGATCTCCCGGGTTCCGGTCGTGGTTGTGGAACCGGTGGTATTGCTGGCTCAGCTAGTGGAACATCATCATTGTTGTCCTCGCTCGCCTCAACTCCCCGTGCTCGCCATGATTGATATGTTGAGGTGTCTGGGTCTAGGTTGACTGGAATTTCTGGATCCGATCTTGGTTTATCATCTTTCTTGATGTCTTTCAATGGTTTGATCTTCAAAGAAGACAACATCTCTACTTCTAATCAATTTCTTATCAACAGATCCCATAGTCTCGTATCCGAACTCTTCATGTCCATATCCCAAGAAAATACATTGTTTGGCCTTACTATCAAGTTTAGACCTTTCGTCTTTGGGAATGTGAACAAATGTTCTGCACCAAAAACTCTCAAATGCTTGTAAGAGATTTCATTACCCTGTCCCAAACTCTTTGAGGAATATCACCACCCAAAGGAACCGAAGGAGAAAGGTTGATCAAGTGAATCGCTGCTCTCATTGCCTCACCCCTGCAAAGGTTTTTGGCAGCTTTGGCATGAGAAAGCATGCATCCGATGCGCTCCGTAATTGTCCCTGCTTCATCCTTTCAGCTACACCATTGTGTTGTGGAGTCTTTGGTACACTTTTTCTCAAGTCTCGATGCCATGACTCTCGCAATATGCTTCAAAAAGGCCTCTCGTATTCACTCACCATTGTCAGTCCCCGACACACTTCAATTTTCTTCCTGCTTTCTCTTTCCACCTTGACATGGAAGTCTTTGAAAACATCTATAACCTGATCCTTTGACTTCAAAGAAAAACACCATACCTTCCGAGAAAAATCATCAATGAAGGTCACAAAATATAATGCACTACCAAGTGTTCTTTCACCCATATGACATACATCAAGTATGAACCAGACTCCAAAGGAAATAATTTTTCTAGATGGAGGAAATTTCAAATGCAACTCTATGTTGTTTTCCAACTAAATAATGAGTGCAGGATTTGAGACTTACACCTTTTACATCCGGTAGGAGTTGTTGTTTGGAAAGTCTCTAGAGTCCTTTTTCACTCATGTGGCCAAGTCTTTTATGCCAAAGATTTGAGGAAGATTCTGAAACTGTATTTACTTCTCCATTGCTCAGCTTTGCTTTCATCACGTAAAGTGAGCTTGCTTTTTGTACCTTTGGCGATGATAAGATTTCCTTTTTGTCACCTTCCATTTTCCGTTGTTGAATTTGTTTGCATAACCTTCATCATCAAGCTTGCCGGTGGAGATGAGGTTGAGACGAACATCTGGTACATGTCTCACGTTCTTTAAAATTAGTTGACAACCGGTACTGGAATTAAGGTGAATGTCTCCAATACCGATTATTTTGCAAGAGCCATCATTTCCCATTTTTACATGACCAAAATCTCCTGGTGTGTAAGATGAGAAGAATTCCCTCGTGAGAAGTAACATGATAAGAAGCTCTCGAAAGTCAATAACCCGACCATCATTATGACGAGACTAGGTTAATACTCGGAATCATCACAAACAAGTTCGATTTCATCATCGGTTGTTGTAGGGCACATGCTTTCAAATTTCTTCCTTGGCTTCTCCTTTTGTGTTGGCTCGATCTTTCTTCCATTTCCGGCATTCATTCTTGTAATGCCCCTTCTTGTGACAATAGAAGCATTCAATATCTCTTTTAGACTTGGACTTACCTCTTGATCTCATCATATCTCGCTGTGGGGATCTCTCGGACTTACTTCTCCCCTCCCGGTGATTCCTTTCAAACGAACAAGTGCTTGAGACTCCAATTTAATCCTTGATCCTTCCTCCCTGGTTTCTTCATTGTACAAAGCTTCTTTGACCATCTCCAATGTAACACCACCACTTGGAGCAGAATTTAAGACAGAAACAACAAGTGTTTCCCAACTATCAGGGAGTGAAGTAAATAGTAAGAGTGCTTGTACCTCCTCATCTAGCTTCAGATTTACAGCATCAGTGCGGTTTATTAATCCCTGAAAATCATTCAGTGTCTCTGACATATTTGCTCCTTCTTTGTACCGCAACCGCAGTAACTGCTTCAACAAAGAAACTTTGTTAAGACCATATTTTCTTTCGAACATGGTCTCTAATTTTTTCCACATCACATCTCGCTTCTTGTTTCGCTCGAAACATGATTGAACACACTTTGGTCAATCCAACTCCTAATATGACCAATAGTTTTTCTATGCATTTTAGCCCATACAACATCGTATATACCCTCTCGGTTTTGCAACATCACCAAGAATGGGTTCATACATATCTTTACAATATAACAAGTCTTCCATTCTAGGCTTTCCAAACAAAGATAGTTACTAGAAGTCAATTTAATCATGCTACCAGAAGAAGAAGTTGACTCCTCCATTAAAATAAATTGACCAAGGCTCTGATACCACTTTGTTGGGAGGTTGGGATAAATAAAATAAAACAATGAAAAAATAAATCCCAAAATAAATAACCCACACTACCAGGATTAAAATGACTCTCCCAAAACTCTGGTATTGATAATGTGAGAATTTATCAATAACCACCTAGCAGAAATAAATCTGACAAAAACTTGAAAATATTCTGACACCAAGATTTACGTGAAAAATCCCAAAACGGGTAAAAATCACGGGCCAAATATTGACCAATACTTCCACTATAAAAATGGGGTAACAAATCTTCCTCTAGATATACTAGAAGGTAACACAACTATCTTCACCAAAATAGGTGAATATCAAAGAAAAAAGATGAAAAACAAACTTACAAGAAGAATAGCAAAACCTCACTCTATTCTCTTCTCTCTTTCTTTCCTTCTCTCCCTTTCTTTTCTTTCTCTCTTGGTGCAAATGTATGCTTCTAAACTTGGCTATTTATAGGTGAAATCTAGCCAACATTTCTTGACTTATCCTACCCTAATTTTTTTGCCAAACAATTTAGCCTCCATTTTGGAATTTTGACTAGCCAAACTTCCTTGATTTTGAGCTTCAATTTTTGGACTTTTGATTTCAATTTTGATGGCTATCTTTTTGAGTTGAAACTTAACACACTTCACATTACGGTGTTTGCTTCTCGTGACCACAAGAATTATCATCATTTTTTCTAAGTTTTCAAAAATAGCTGCAGATAGAACAAAGATTCTGAAAAAATCAGCTTTAACCAATTGCAATGTCCCACCGTAATTTTATTGGGTTAACAAAGCAATCTTTAGCAGAAAATAAAGCACAAAAGGGTTAGGGGAGAATGGATCACTTTGTCTAAGACCTTTCGATTAAAGAGGAAGCAGAAGATAGACAAACATACGAATCCACCTAAAAAGTTCCAGAGAAAGATTCATAGCTGCTAAAATAGCAAGAATTCGTATGATACTACCAAACAAACTTATGCATCAACAATTGTTACTGTGTAATCAATCTCTCGGAAAAAAAAAAGATAAATCACCATTTTTCTAGAATGGAAAATTATAAAAGCAGGAGCTACTTCAAGTAATCAGCATCACTTTCCGTTTTGTCTCTCGTTTTACCCCTTTGTCTCTTGAAAACGATGATTAGCCCTATTGACATCTTTGGAGGTAATTTCGCTGAATGAAAATTTGGCAATAACAAGCTTTTGACTCAAAAAATTGGCTTAAGAGAGGACAATAGAAAAGTCGTTCAGCTTTAACCTACTTCCCTAATATAGAAAGCATAATACAACAAAATGGATATGGCTTTTTATCAGTTTGGAACTAAATGTCTATATTTCTATTTATTTTGTATAAAAATTAGATATTTAATTATTTTATAAAGGAAGTACATTTTGATATTTTTTGTTCAAAACCATATACAATAACCGAAGGCACATATATGCTCTATAAATTACTTTATTAAACTTTGAAATAATCACATAGCATTACATTTAACATTTTAAAAAAGTAAAAACTACAAAACAAAACAGCATGAAAAGCCAAGATAGCATCTCCACTGTTCTTCCGGCCTTGCGTATTTTCTGGCAAAGCTACGGTACCATTTGCTTGAACAACAAGCGTCGCGGTGGCAAACAAGATGGACACCTGCGACGGGGCTCAGTCGCCGGTCCATGGGGAACGTAATCTCCTGGAATTATTCAAAATTTAAACACGAGAAAAAGGTCCCAAATGATATTAAAGTCCCACATAATTAATAGAACACATATGAGTTCGCATTATTCACTCATCATATATTAGGGTTCTTCCTGGTAGGACCGGAGGGAAATTCTTAGCTGAGATTACGAAGACAAGGAAGAGGATAGCCGCTTCCTTGCCCGACATGTTCTCTTCTTGAGTTCAAAATATAGTCGAATGCGGAGATTGAGTTCATTTATATAATGATGATATTGTTATTATGCATGCGACCAAGTATTCTGCAAATTAATAAGGCAAAATTAGTTTGATATGATTTTCTAAAGACAACGAACATGAAAATCAAGTCAAATGAAACTTGAATTGTTGAGTTTTATGCTGTGTGTTTTTTGATGTATTTTTTTGTTCGTAAGTTATTATTTTGTTGAAATTGGTTGTTGGATTTATAGTTGAGTGTTTTGCTTATTTTATTGAGGAAAAAAAGTCTAAACGGTGCCATTTGGTCTAGACCAGGGGAATTGGCGTAGCCGTTTCAACCAGTTTGTGCAGAACTGGATTGAAACCGCGCTGCTTGGAAATGCAGTAGAAAACATATATGTAACAGAGTTCTTCGTCTTCTTCAGATTCTTTAATTTTATATGTTTTGATGTGCTTTCACGGAACTTGTGTAAGGCTTAGTTCCTTGTTGTAAGATGATTTGATTTTTCCTTAAACTTTGAATAACGCGCTTTGATGACAAGTTCCTTGTTGTTAGGTTCTGACCAATGAGGCAACAAATGCAATGACATATTTACCTCAAACCCTTCATAATATAGTCCTCGGAAGACAGATACCCACGAGACATCAATTCTCTCTTCTCCAATGAAATAAAACAGCTGCAAATTATTACTATCTTTGTAATAAAATTGAAAATCAAAGAAGAGAAGTTAGAGGAAATCTCAAACTTTCACAGTGATTTCCTTAATTCATCCTTATTAGAATAATAAGAAATATAGAAACATCCTATATGTGAAAATTATCCATGAAGTTGCTCTGTTTTTCATCATATAAAATGACTAATGGTGGACTTTGCGTCCATTTCTACACCGTCAATGTTAAAGTTTGAAGTCAAAGTTGATTCCATCTACAGGGAGAGGAAAGGAAAAATGAAATTTCTCTATGGTCATAAACATTTATAGATTATAGATCATAGACTGCTCACGTTAGATTACAAGGATAAGAGGAAAAAAATTGTACTTTTTTCCACTTATATACAAAAAGAAAACGTTAATTCCCTAATAGAATAATAAATCTCAATTATACATTTAAAATCAATTGAGCCTTGAATCTTCTTCGTATTCTTTTTTCTAATGGAATATCAATGATTTTACAATTATCGATAGTTATAATTTCTTATTTTCTCTTATATTATTAGTAAAAATAATTAAAAATTAATAAAAATATTCATTGTTTCCCTTTAATCTATGTAAAAAGAATAAAAAATCCTTATATTTTGAAACATATGAGATAATTTTCATCATTACCATATATTTGAAGAAAAAAGTGTTACTTTTTGTAAATAGACACTAAGTTATAAACTTACTGTCTAATAATGATGAGTCTCTGGAAAACATATCATTTTCTTATTGAAATTAATTATATATTACTATGCCACAAAGATTACTATTCGGATAGTAATCTTTTTGGCATAGTAATATATAATTAATTCATTTTCTACTCACACAATAAAGGCACAATTGGAAAATCTATCAGTTTCATAATAAAAGCACGTCGTCGGAGAATGGACTTATTCATCTAATCATAATAACTCCCTTGAATAACCCCACCTTATTCTTAAATCAAATTCTTATATAAACGGACCCAACCATATTGTCTGTGTCCAGACTGACAAAAAATGACTGATAATGGAATCGTTGTCATCTTCTTCATCTTATTAGTTTCAGCGCAGTACGTCGCTCCGGTCACTGCAGCAAAAACTTCATTAGTCGGTGAGTGGATTCATTTTCAATTGAAGATCAATTATTTCGTTCTTTATATTCTTCTTCTGATCTCCTTACAGTGGTACTAATGGGCAAAGTTATATGCGTATTGTTTTGTAGGTGCAGATAATTCCGGTTACACTCGCCATGGACCTACAACTGGACTTGGCCATCCATGTCGATCTTGTCCACCGCGCAAACTTCATGCACGAAAAGAAAACGTGCCATAGAAGTGGCGAGAGCTAGCCAAGATTCCAGAGGTTCGACTGTCCACTTGAGAAGCTGCATAAGATATTCCTTACGATGTCAATAAATAAATAAATATATATATATATATATATATATATATATATATATATATATATATGTGTGTGTGTGTGTGTGTGTGTTGACTTTTTACCTTTAATTAGAATCCCACATTGGTGGGTTAAAATTTCTGGGGGGAGGTTGGGAGTTATAAATAAACTCCTCCTCTTCCTATTAGTTTCATCCCAAAATTTATATCTCTTCTCCCACACTAAATAAAAGCAGGCTGCTTGAGTGGTGCTCGGAGACTAGGCAAATTTTACTGAACACCGTTATCAAAATTTTTTCGGGTGTTTTCTTTCCTTGTCTCTCTTTTTATTCCTCATTTATTTATTGTTATCGTTTCTTTTTCGATTATAGTATTCAATATTATTTATCGGGTATATTCGTAATGTTTTGTATTTTTCAATTCACTAGAAATTTGTTTTAGAGTGAATTATTACCCGAAATTCTCTACAAGTGGTATCAGAGCCGAAGGTTCATGCTTGACTTGTTTGTTGGGTATTGTAGTTTTAATTATCTAGGAAAATTTTGTCTAAGGAGGTTGGAATTTAAGCGGTTCACTTGTGACCCTCAATCTTTCCTGAAAATTTTCTTGGAATAATTTTTGGTACAATACCAGTGTTTTGAAATACTGAATACTATATTTTAATTCTGTAATAGTATCTACTAAAACTGTAGTATTAGAGACATCAGTTTCCTCTTCATCATGGTCGAGGATTGTGGCATCCAGTTTGAAATTGGCAGTAAAAATATTTGATGGTACTGATAATTTTGGCATGTGGCAAGGGGAAGTCTTGGACTCCCTTTTCCAATAGGGTCTTGACATTGCCATTGCAGAAAATAAACCGGAAGATGTTGCAGATAAGGGTTGGAATATTATAAATCAGTTGGCATGCGGAACAATTCGGTCGTGCCTGTCCAGGGAGCAGAAGTATGCTTTTAAGAACGAGACTTCTGCGCATAAATTGTGGAAGGCATTAAGGACAAATACCTGAAGAAGAGTGGTCAGAATAAGCTACTTATGAAGAAAATGATGTTCCAATTTGATTACTGACCAGCTACAACTATGAAGAAACACATCACCATATTTAATCAATTAGTAGCAGACCTATTGAATTTAGATGTGAAATTCGGGGATGAAAATTTGGCTTTGATATTGTTATCGTCTCTTCTTGATGAATTTGAACATTTGGAGACTATGTTACTCCACGGGAAGGAGAATGTGTTGTTAGATGTTGTGTGTTCTATTTTGTATAGTCATGAATTGAGAAAGCAGAATAAGATGAGCACCAAATCAACGATATCAGAAGAAGCAATTGTGGCAAGAGGTCGTTAGCAAAGCTAGTCAAAGGGAAAGAAAGGAAGGTCCAAGTCAAAAGGTTGAGTTGTTGCCAAAGATGAGTGTGAATGGTAATGTTGAAAGGCATAAGGAAGAACAATCTGTATTACTACCAAGTAGTACAGTGGTGGAGACAGTAGCAGTGGTAACTTCAAGTAGCAAAAAAGATGCCGAATCAACGAAGCTGTGACATATACTGTTGGGACATGCTGGTGAGAAATCCTTACAAATTCTTGCCAAGCAAGGATTGTTGAAAGGTACGAAAACTTGCAAATTAGAATTTTGTGAGCATTGCATTCTGGGAAAACAACGAAAAGTGAAATTTGGCATTGCAATCCATAATACCAGGACATTCTGGATTATGTGCACTCAGATGTGTGGGGACCTGCCAAGACTCCATCAATCAGTGGTAGGCATTATTTTGTCACTTTAGTTGATTATTTTTCTAGAAGAGTTTGGGTGTTTACTATGAAGAATAATGATAATATGCTTGAAATTTTCCTTAAGTGGAAAGCTGAAGTTGAAAACCAGGCAGGGAGGAAGTTCAAAGTTCTCCGAACAGACAATGATGGAGAATACAAGAGCGATCCATTCCTGAAGGTATGCCAAGATTGTGGCATAAGACGGCACTTCACAGTCAGAAAAACACCACAGCAGAATGGGGTGTCAGAGCGTATGAACAGGACATTGGGGAGAAAGTTTATTGTATACTATCTAATGTTGGGTTAGGGAGAAAATTTTGGACTGAAGCTATAACATATGCTCAACATCTTGTCAATCGTTTGTCATCATCTGCTATAGATGGCAAAACTCCTTTAGAGGTATGGTCCATGTGGATGAATCAAAGTTGGATCCACGAGCAAAGAAGGCTCTATTTATGGGATTCAATGATGGAGTTAAGGGATACCGTTTGTGGTGTCTAGAGATAAAGAAGACAATACCCAGTAGGGATGTTACATTTGATGAATCTACCATGTTGAATGAGGTAAATCTAGAAGGGGTTGATGGCATTCCTCATCAGGTAGAGTGTATTCCGAAGCAGGTGGAGTTTGAGCAGACAGTGGTGATCCCAACAAAT
Source organism: Rauvolfia tetraphylla (assembly GCA_030512225.1). Classification (NCBI taxonomy): domain Eukaryota; kingdom Viridiplantae; phylum Streptophyta; class Magnoliopsida; order Gentianales; family Apocynaceae; genus Rauvolfia; species Rauvolfia tetraphylla. Next base: position 5,260,501 of record JAJQKT010000053.1, read on the forward strand.
AACACCACTTGTGATTCTGCGAGGGTAGAAGAAGAGTTAGATGAGGAAGAGGTTTCGACCCAAGAACCTCTACAGCAATCGAAGCCAATTAATGTTAGAAGAACAAGACGAGGATTCAAAAATCTGCTCGTTTTACTGACATGGTAGCTTATGCACTTCCAGTTGTTGATGATGTTACATCCATCTATCCAGAAGCCATTCGAAGTTCAGAAAATGGTAGATGGGCAGGTGCAATGGAAGAAGAAATGCAATTTCTTGAGAAGAACAAGACGTGGAAGCTGACACAACTACCGAAGGACAAGAAGGTGGTATTTTGATGCAAATGAATATTTGCAAACAAAAAAGGATTTCTTGATAAAGATGAGGTTCATTACAAGGCAAGGTTGGTGGCTAAAGGCTATGCTTAAAAGGAGGAAATTGATTATAATGAGATATTTTCTCCAGTTGTTAAACATTCATCCATTAGAATTTTGTTGGACTTGGTAGTGCAGTTAAATTTGGAGCTAGCTCAACTTGATGTAAAGACAACATTCCTGAACGGTGATTTGAAGGAGGAAATCTATATGACTCAGCCAGATGGATACAAGGTTGCTGGTAAGGAGTATTGGGTTTGCAAATTAAGTAAATCATTGTATGGACTGAAACAATCTCTGAGGTAATGGTACAACGATTTGACAGGTTTATGAAGGGTCAGAAGCACACAAGGAGCAAATACGATCATTGTGTGTATTTGGGGGAAGCCAAGAAGATTCTCGGCATGGAGATAAACAGGGAAAGAGAGAGAGGCAAGCTTTGGCTGACACAGAAGAAGTATTTGAAAAAGGTATTACAGCGTTTTGCTATGCATGAAGATACAAAACCTGTAAGTACCACACTTGCTCCTCATTTGAAACTTAGTAGCCGATTATCTCCAACAACAGATGAAGAGCGAGAATACATGTCGAGAGTCCTATATGCAAATGCAGTTGGAAGCTTGAAGTATGCAATGGTGTGTACGAGACCAGATATTTCACAAGCTATTAATGTTGTGAGTAGGTACATGCATGATTCAGGCAAGGATCATTGGCTAGCTGTGAAATGGATTCTACGGTATCTTCAAAATACAGCAGATGTTGCATTAGAATTTGAGTGGGATGAATCACTTGGTCATTGTGTAGTTGCATATTGTTATTCTGATTATTCAGGTGACTTGGATAAATGGCGATCTATGACTGGTTATTTGTTCACTCTAACAAAAGCACCAGAAGTTGGAAGTCTACTTTGCAATCAACGGTGGCTTTGTCTACAATAGAGACAGAGTATATGGCAATGACAGAGGCTGTGAAGGAAGTAATTTGGCTTCATGGATTGCTTAAAGACTTGAGAGTTGGTCAGAAACAACTTGAGATTTATTCTGACAGTAATAGTGCTATTCACTTAGCAAAGAATCAATTCTTTCATGCACGGACGAAGCATATTGATGTTCGCTATCACTTTGTATGGGAAATTCTCGAAGAAGAGGAGATTATTCTCCAGAAGATTCACATGACGCAGAATTCTACAGATATATTGACCAAGGTGGTTACAAGGGTCAAGTTTGAGCACTGTTTAATATCCTTCACATTTGAGTTAGCGCCTCACGTCACAAAATTTTGGAAGCACCGCGAAGACCGTTTTTTATTTTTTTGTTTTGTTTGAGAATATTTGTATTTGGCGGGATTTGAAATTAAGCCAATGTAGAGATTTGTTGACTTTTTTACTTTAATTAGAATCCCACATCGGTGGGTTAAGATTTGAGGGGGGAGGTTGGGAGTTATAAACAAACTCCTCCTCCTCCTATTAGTTTCATCCTAAAATTTGTATCTCTTCTCCCACATTAAATAAAAGCGGGCTGATTGATTGGTGTTCGGATACTAGGAAAATTTTGTCGAACTCCGTTATTAAATTTTTTCCAAGTGTGTTCTTTCCTTATCTCTCTTTTTATTCCACATTTATTTATTGTTATTTTTTTTTATTATGGTATTCAATATTATTTGTCGGGTATATTCGTAATGTTTTGTATTTTTTTCAATTCACTAGAAATTTGTTTTAGTGGAAATTATTACCCAAAATTCCCAATAATATATATATTGTGAGTATTTATCATTAAAAAATAAAAAAATGACAAATTTGAAAGTCAAGATTCCTCTGCTTATGAGCCAATGCAATAGATCAACTTCCAAGTAAACTAGGAAATGTTGCATGAATACCCATATCCGTAATCCTTGTAACTAGTCGAGGTTTCCGCACTACACTCTGGCCTTAGACTCGTAAAATTACTGATTAGCTCACTAAGAAAAATAAAAATATAGATTGGAAAATTTATGCATAAAGGCTTCAAGTAGGGTACTATAGATAAAATAAAAAGGTATGGCTAGAAAAGCAAAATCGGAACAAAGAAGGCCTGTTACCCTCATTTCAAGATCAAACTAAGGTTACCTATTCATTTCGCCTCAAGGCAAGTGAATGCGGGTTGTAGGACAAAAATTTTTCTAAATTCTAAAGCCAATAATACAAGATTCAACTTCATAATAAGTACAACAAAAACAAAGGAAAATGTGCTTAAAAGATGTATTTTCTACAAGCAAAGAATACAAGGGGTGCTTAGTTAATCAAGTTTAAGGTACTAGTTAAGACATTTAGAATGATTGTATAACTACTCTCTGAGAAAAGATTAAATATGTAAGTTTTGAAATACCTTGAAGATTCCAAAAATAAAAATAAGAAAATTCATCCAGAATTCATGAAAGTAAACTATACTAAAGCCAACTCTCCCACACTTAAGGGAACATTGTCCCCACTGTTGGGAAAAAGATACACAAAAGACTATAAATAGAAATTTAAAGATTGCACTCCAAACAACCAAACACAAAAACGGTTAACAAAAGGGTTGTTTCGTATGCGAAGGTTGGGTGAACCCATATGAGTAGCAAGCTACACCTTCTATATACTACACAACAAGAATGCATAACAGAAAGTTGGAAACAAGGACAAAATTAGAATTCAAGCATAAAAACATAGGAAGAAAATAAAGAAAGAGAATGAGAAAAAGAGAAAAGAGAACTCCCCTGATGTAGCGTTCATACACCGCTTGCTCCGCCACTAGCTTCAGGGCTAGCTCCGCTATCCTACTTTTTTTTACACCTGCGAATAGTGTTGTAGATGGCGCTGATTCACATTTTTTTTTCAAGACTACAAACATGCAACCACAAATTCAACAACCAATTTTAACAAAACAATAACTCATGAACATAAAAATTACAGCAAACAACACACAACAGAAAATTTCCACAACTCAAAACTATTAAAACTTGAACCAAAGTAAAATAAATTATGTACAGGTGTATAGAAAGCATTGCAAATCACTTATCATCAAGATCATGGAGGATTAAAGAAACTTTTTCAAGTCCCTTAGGATCCCCTCCAGATTGAGTTTGAGATGATGACGGTTAACTTTAAATGTTCCTTTATTTGGATGTGCAACCTCCACTACACCATAAGGGTAGACCTTGTTTACTTCAAACGGTCCTAACCATCGAGATCAAAGTTAACCAACTTGATAGCCCAATATGCTTTATGCTCAACCTCCACCAGTAAATGACAAGATTTCTTGAAAGATCTAAGAGGGGGGTGAATTAGGTCTTTTGCTAATTATCTAAATTTTTTACTTTTTCCAAATCCTTTGCCTTTGTAAAAGCTCTCCTTTAAATTCACAAACTTCAAGTTTATATGTGATTTGATGGCTGAGACAAGATTAACAAATAATAAGACCACAACTAAGCACAAATAATAATAACACAAGTATGTAAACAAGTAAAGCTATAAAGAAATGAACATACGATTTATAGTGGTTCGATCTCTCCAAGATCTACATCCACTAACTTGAGTCCACACTCAAGGATTTCAATCAATCCACTATATGCACAATTTAGGCAATTACACAAGAGGCTCACCCCACAAGAGTTTTACCACAACAACCTCCTTTGCAATCCTATAAACAAGGCTCACTGTACCACAAGGATTTTATATCTAAAGACACCCTAAAGACTAATCTAATCCAAGGCTCACCCACACACGGGTTTTGCACCACAACCTTGATTAATCTAGTCTATGGTTCACCCTTACCAAAAGAATTTTACGTCACAAGATAACCTTGTATCAATCACAACAAGAATGTAAAGATAGAGTTTGGAATCTTGCCTTTGGAATCTTGAATTTACACCTTTGAGCACAAGACAATTTGAGAGCTTTTCAATTTAATTTGATGTAAAACAAGTTAGAGCTTGTAAGATTTCTTAAGTTAAAAAATTGTCAAAAATATGGAGTTTATGGCTTTTATAGATTTTGAAAATAAGTTTCAACAGTTATAAAACGGATAGTAACGGATAGTTTCAGAGAAGTACGGACGTCTGAACTTGCTCATCTACGTCCAAACTTTCGTCCGAACATTACTGTGGCATGTTTTCTGGGAAAGTTCTGACGTCTAAACTTTGTCTCTTGCGTCCGAACTTGCGTCTAAATTTCTCTGGAAAAACAATAACCATGTCTCAGTTTGGTCGTCCGAACTTGCGTTCAAACTTATCAAACTTTGTCAAAATATTTGAAAATTAATCTCAATAAGTTTGAAATAATTTTATATCAAAAGATAAATCATATAAACTCTTTTGAACTCAAAAACCGTTACCAAAGCACTTGATCATTAAGATTTTACTCAAATCCATTTATGATTCAAAAAATAAGTTTTGTGCTCTCTTATGCATTCAATAGATGCCACAGAACAACAAGTGTAAGGTTTACAAGAATATACCTATTAAGCAAGTGTAAACCTACACTAGAGTCTTCAAAGCCTTCTATCCATAGGACATGCTTTATATTCTTGAACTTTGAGCATATTAGAGTTGTCCTTAACACTTTTAGCTCCAAGGCAATGATAAATCTTTGCTTCTTAATCCAACAATCCTATCACACAAGTAATATATGAATTAGTCCATATCAATGTTTTTCATTAATCAAAACTAATCAAACCTATATGATTTCCCCTTAGGGCTAACATTTCCCATAAACCAATCTATATGGAGTAGACCCGATGGGAGTCTTGTATACTGTCCTATATGCCCACAAAGCATCATCAAGCTTAACACTCCAATCCTTTCTAGTATGCTCAACAAACACAAAGGCCACATCTTTCTCAAGTAAATTTGTGAGAGATTTGGAAATTTTAGAAAAATCCTTTATAAACCTTCTATAGAAACCAGCATGACCAAGAAAATTTCTAATTGCCTTCACCGAGGTTGGTGGTGGTATTTTCTCTATGGTTTCTATTTTGGCTTTATCAACCTCTATGCCCTTGCTAGAAATATTATGCCCCAAAACAATACCTTCTTTAACCATAAAATGGCATTTCTCCCAATTCAAAAATAAATTGGTTTCTTCACATTTTCAAGATTTTTCAAACAAAGTTTAAAGGAATCACCAAAGACAGAGAAATCATCCATAAAGACTTCATAGCCTCCACTAGACCTTCAAAAATAGCTAACATGCATCTTTGAAAAGTATCATGAGGATTACAAAGACCAAATGGCATATGACGGTAAGCAAAAGTACCATAAGGATAAGTAAAAGTAATTTTCTCTTGATCTTCCGGGGCTATTGAAATTTAAAAATACCCCAAAAACCATCAAGAAAACTATAATACCTATGACCCACGAGTCTCTCAAGCATTTGATCAATGAAAGGTAGTGGAAAATGATCCTTCGGAGTGGCATCATTGAGCTTATGGTAATCGATGCATACCCTTCATCCCGTCACGGGCCTTATGGGAATCATCTCATTTTTCTCATTAGGTACCACGGTCATCCCTCCTTTCTTGGGAACTGATTGGACGGGACTAACCCATGGATTATCCGAGATATGATAAATAATACCGACATCAAGAAGTTTGATTACCCCTGCTTTTACCACTTCTTTCATGTTTGAATTTAACCTTCTTTAGGGTTGCATCATTGGCTTGAAGCCTTCTTCCATCAATATTTTGTGGGTGTAAAATGAAGGACTAATACCATCGATGTCGGAGATTTTCCATGCCATTGCCTTTGTATGCTTCTTTAACACTTTGATGACCTCTTGTTTCTGATCTTTTTGCAAATTGTTTGCAATGATCACTAAAAGTTTAGAATTATCTGCAAGAAAAATATACTCCAAATGATCCGGTAACTTCTTCAGCTCCAACTTCCGGGGATCTTCAATGGAAGATTTCATTCTACTCCCTTTTCCTTTTCCATCTTCTCAAAACATTGTCCCATTGGTTGTGAATGGGGATGTCTCAAAATGTGCTATAATTTTGTCAACTTCATGCTACCCCTCCTTGATTTCTTCGCCTTAAAATAGAGATATTTCCAAAGGGTCATCAATCAATAATTCATGCACATGATCGGAGACAGTGTTACCAATAACATCTATCTTATAACAAGAATCATCATGATCAAAAGAATGTTTCATAGCCTCAGGAACTTTAAAAATAACTTCTTCTTCTCCTACCCTAAGGGTAAATTTTCCTTCACATACATCTTTATTAGCCTTAGCGATAGCTAGAAAAGGTCTCCCTAAAATTAATGGCACATCAATATCCTTATTCATATCAAGTATCATAAAATCAACAGGAAATATGAATTTATTAACTCTCACAAGCGCATCTTCAATAATTTCCGTATGATACATAACCTATCTATTTACCAATTGAATGCTCATCCTAGTAGGTTTAGGTTCACCCAACCCCAACTTTTAAAACATGTCATATGGAAACAAATTAATGCTAGCTCCTAAATATGCTAATGCTCTACCAATTGACAAACTACCAATAGTGCAAGGGATAGTAAAACTCCCTGGATCCTTTAGCTTTTGGGGTAACTTGTCTTTGCTTTAAAGAATAGTTGAACATTCTTCGTTCAATGTCACCATCGAGAACTCTTCTAGCTTTCTTTTCTTTGAAAGGATCTCCTTTAAGAATTTAACATATCTTGGCATCTGTGAAAGAGTTTCAACAAACGGTAAGTTGATATGCAATTGCTTAAAGAGTTCAAGAAATTTACCAAATTGTTCGTCCTTTTTCTCTTGTTGAAGTCGGGCAGGATATGAATTTTTTGGCTTGTATTCTGTAATTTTCTTTTTCTTTTGTGCTTCTTTCTTCTAATCCTTTCTTCACCATCAACATGCAATGGTTCTTCCATCTTCCCTTTTTCTCTTTCTTCCTCCTTTTGCTTTGGAACCTCCAATTCCTTCCCACACCTCAAAGGGATGTCTTTAGCATGTTCTCTCGGATTCGGCTCGGTATTACTTGGGAGGGTTCCAACTTGCCTTTCCGAAACAAGCTCCACCGGTTGGCCTATTTGATTTTTCAAGTTGTGAATGGAAGCCTTTTGGTTTCTTACGGATGCTTCTTGAATTTGGAACTGATTTTCAGTTGCTGCAATAAATTGTCATTAATTCCTCAAGGCTAGACTTCATTGAGGGTTGAGGAGGTGGAGAAGGTTGATGTTTGTAAGGAAGAGATGGTTGAGGTCGAGAGCTTGATGAAGATTGGAAACTGGGAGGATGTAGCTGTCTTTGTTGAACTTGATTACACCATGAAAAGTTTGGATGATTCTGCCACCCCGGATTATAAGTATTGCTCTAATGATTGTTAGGCTACCTTCCTCCTGCAAGATAGTCCACATACTCTGATGGTGATGTATTAGAAGTTCCCATGATTTGGCATTCATGTTTTGGATGACCATCTCCGCAAAAGTCACAAGCCATCTTCACTTGGGAGATTCAAGGTGACCGACATAAGCTATCGATCTTCTTGTTTGCTTCGAAAGCCATCATTATATCTACATTGTGTACTCCATTAGGCTTGGCTGTTGGTCTAGTATTCCCCCATTGGTAATTGTTCATTGCAATATTTTCAATAAGATCATGTAACTCTTCCGGTGTCTTCAAATTTGTAGTTTCTCCTGAAGAAGCATCAATGAGTTTCTTGGAAGGGAAATTTAACCCACTATGAAATGTTTGCATTTGCAGCCCCAAATCTAGACCATGATGTGGATATTTTCTCAATAGCTCCTTCCATCTCTCCAAAGAATCATATAAGCTCTCACTCTCCATTTGTTGAAAAGAGAAAATGTCATTCCTTAGCTTGGTTGTCCTCTCGGCAAGATTGTTCCATGTAGTAATAGAGCCCGGTGGAAGTGACTTCAACCATGACTTGGCTCGATCCCTCAATGAAAAAGGAAACAGCCGAAGGCGGATAGCATCTTCGGAAGCTCCATTAATCTTGAAAGTATCATATATTTCCAAGAAGTTGGCAATGTGAGCATTTGGGTCTTCGTCTAGCAAACCATCGAATTGCACCAATTGTTGAACCATTTGGTTAATATTTGGCTTGATCTCAAAATTGTTTGCTTCAACTCTTGGCCAAGCAATGCTTGACTCCGTTCCTGCAAAGAAGGTTGTGCATAATGTCCCATAGTTCTTTGGCTTGCATTCCCATTGTGTGCCATATTGTTCACTCGTTGAATATTTTCACCTTCAATTTCAACTCCCTCAAGTACTACTTCAAGATTGATACCCCTTGGATCCCAACGAAAAATCTATTCAGTTTGGGAATTAAGTTGAGCCAATTCCTTCAAATCACTTGAGATCATAAACCAAAACAAATTTACACCTTCACCACAAATAAAAGTAAACGTTTAACGCAAAAAAATTTTGTTTTTCTTCACTAAAACATAAAAGAAACAGAACAACAACTTAAACAAAACAAAAACAAAGGAACACAAACTAAGTACTTCAATTCATCAATAACTAACAAAATTACAAAAAAAAAAATGCTAACACTAGTTCACACCTTCACACCTTCTGTTGACACCTTAACCACAAGTACAAACAAAATTTAAGCCCAAGGAATTCTCACTAAAACAGAACAAATGCAAAAAACACAAGCTAAACACTTCAATAACTAACAAAATTATAAACAAGAAAATAAATAATAACAATAGTAACAAGTATTACACAAATAACAAGTAAAATGACTAAATCAATAGAGTTTGAGCTTTCCTAATATTGACAAATTATTCCCCAGCAACGACGCCAAAAACATGTTGTATTGTTTTGTCTGCCCTTATACTAAATTTTATCACAATCTCTAATTATTTGCACACAAAATACTAGGCAAGTGCACCTATCGTTTTGATTAGTATAATGACAAGTAATTTAAAAGTCGTATCTACAATGATGATTAATTACCATTACTCACTTTCTACTCTATTGTTTAGTATATCAAATTTGTTTGTGAAAATGATTGAAATAACAACTAGGAATAAAAATCTAACTTAAACAAAAAAATTCAGTTTATGTCAATTTCAGTTTGCAAGAGAAATGTTGTTGACAAAGGAAAGATCATTATTAAAAAGATTCATACGTCAGAAAATTCTGCAGACATGCTTACAAAGCCATTATCTGTTACTAAGTTCGAGCACTGCTTGGAATTAGTTGGCATCATTAATGCCTAATTGCCCTTCGGGGTGCCTATGGTGAGCTCCAAAATTTGAACCAAGGTGGAGATTGTTGAGTGGTGTCTCAAACTTTGGGAACCAACTCTCTCTTTTATGCCTAATATTCTTCCATATTTTACTCCCTAAAATACTCCACATGTTTTCTCATTTTATACTTTATATTCCTCCATCTTTTACTCCCTAAAATACTCCACATGTTTCCTCATTTTTTGCCTTATATTCCTCCATCTTTTACTCCCTAAAATACTCCGCATGTTTCCTCATTTTTGCCACAAATTAGAGAAAGAAAATTGGACTTCATCATTGTGTCTTGCAAGACCTTTTTATGTGGCTATAAAAGAGAGTCTTCTAATTGAGCTCATTGCAACCATTTTCTTTCCAAATTCTCCTCCCCAAAGGCTGAAATTTTCTCTCTTATAAGTTTTCGTTGATAACTATTGTTGAAGACTTTTTCTCTTGTACTTACCCGATTATTATAGTGGATATTTCTTGGCTTGCCATAGGCAGTGGGTTGTCTCCCGTATTGGGTTTCTCACTTAAAAATCATGTGTCTCCTTTATTTTTTTGCTTTCCTTATTTTCTTTCTCAATATCTATTTTTGTGGTTACGCAACACGTTGATATCATAACACAAAATCCAAATTCTCTTTTGAACACATATATGTTAAAGCAAGGGAGGAAATAGAGGACAGATATACAATTATGAGATTTTTTTAAGCGAAAATACAATCTAGTTAACTCTTGCTTAGCAATTTGCACGATGAAATTACCTGCAATACTTGTTAAACTCTTCATCAAGGGACTAATTAATTTTAAGAATCACACTCCATAATTACATTCAAAATTATGATTGCTACAACTGTAGAACTTTGTTTCTCAAAATAATTGTAATGGGCTTGACAATGAGATGCTTGGATAGCAAAGCAAATGTGGAAGACGGCCTGAAAAACTTCATATGATATAAAATTTGCAAGTCAAGCAATACTTAGCTTTTCCCCAGAACACCATCCTTGAATTTCGATTGTCCAATTCTTGTAATATCGTGAACTTTGCTTTTCTTCTTTTTCGAACTATTTCTTTTGATTACAGAAAATTTAGTATACTATAGATTTGAAAGTCAACAAGAAAAACAACTTTGCACTGAGTGCCACTATCAAAATTGTTTACCCACTCGGATATTCAGCTTGCACTTGCTTTCAGCTCATCTCATCAAACCTGCAACTTCGGTAACCACTTGAGATTAATGCTTGAAGCTTCTTAAGAGGAACAAGTTTCCGGGCACTTAGTCGGACTCGGCATCACAGACGAGGAAAATGTTCCAGCATCAAAAGTCTTTGCTGCCCCTGCATCTTTTTGTTTTTCTTTTTGCGTCTTTTTTATCCTTTGTTTTTTTTTTTTTTTTGAGTGAGGAACGAACTATCCCCCACAAATTCGCGTTGTTTACTCCTAAAAAATCATTCCAAAGAATTGGTCAACCTTGTTGACCCACACGGTATTGCTTGCATTTCCCCTCATCTGGTGTTGTTAATCTACAATAGTTTCTTTGCATAGCGGTCAAGAAATGATGGGTTCAATTACCCTTTCTTCTTTCTACAAAAGTTCTGACTTGTTTGCACAAAATTAGGTACTAAAACAATAATAACAACGTTATATAAGTGGAATGAATCTTCACATTCGACTATACTCTTTAACTCGAGAAGATAAAATGTCCACCAGGGGAGTGGTGGTTATCCTCCTCTTTCTCCTCAGCTCCGTTTATTCCTCCAGTCACACCAGCAAGATTCCTTGGTGAGTGCAACATGCTAAAAACATAGATCTGAATAGCTTCTTAATCACCTTTCATATGTGTTTGTCCTTTGATAATTGCAGCTGTTGATAGGAAACCTGATCATGGAAACAAAATTGGAATTGATCCTAAATGTCCATCTTGTTGTCCGCTCCCTCGTTGTTAACCACGCGGTATCCGTTATACGGACAGAACACTGGTCAGATGACTGGTCAGCTAGGCTCATCATATAGAGAATAATGAACGCTGGATATTTCTATCTTGCCTTCTAATACTACTTCTAAATCTTAACAATAACGTAGATATTATCATCTCTTTTTTGTATTTTTTTTTTTTTTTTTGAGTCTGAGTTAGCTGCAATAAATTTTTCAGGAGGTGTCTATTCCTTGCAGTTATTCCTAGTCTATAATTGAATTCTAATATTTTAGGCTACTATGCGTCATAGAAATCTCCAACTTGTTTCATGTGTTATATTTGGTATGAAAGAAATTTATTGATTATATTATTGTAGAATGGTTGTTGTGCCTATTTATTATTTGTAACAATGGTTATTTTAGAATTGGAAAAATGGTTGTAAATGACATTAAACTATTTTTACCTTTCAAAAGTACCCATTATCTTTTATTTTAAGAATTTATAAACTCAACGAATTTTTCGTGCAGGATTTTCTACCCTTCCGCCACCCTGTACGACAGTTTCCGACGGCAGAACCCATATGTTCTGGACTTGTTAATTTTTTCAAAGCTAGAATGCCCACTATAGCTATTTCCTTCCCAACCTTGAATCTTTTAATCGGTTTTAACCCGAATAGCTGTAAACAACCTCTGCCCAAATCAAATAATCTAGCTTCAAACACCCCGTTTCTCCCAGATTAATCTTCCTTCCTGCTGGAATCGAAGAACCAACCATCCCCCTCTTATTCTAAATCATAATCCGTTGATCAAAGTTCAATAGTTCAGAAAGTAAAAGGACATCTGCAGCTGCAATGTTGGCAGTCAAAGAAATGGACCTGCAACCCAACAGAACAGTGATACTCCGGAGCCACCATTCTTTCAAATGCCCAATGTAAGCTTCTTATGAATTGGGGTATGCTTATGCAGTTATTCTGGGATTTTTTGTAATGTGGATTGTAAAACCCCACAGTAAATGGCTACACATCTTTATTCATCTTAACCAGAGAATAGAGCGTTGTACTTTCTCCCATTGCAGCTTTGAACATTACTGAAGGAAAAAGACAAAGTGGAAGCACAAATAGAGCCCCCATTAAAACATACCAAACCTTCAGCTTTGTTTTTGTTTTCCTTGGCACCAAATCCATTTTGTCTTTGTCTTGCTTCAATACTCCTTGACGAATAATTTGCAGCAGCGATGTAGCTGATTTGCAGGTGCCAAATTTTTCAGGGTTGGGGTGACCAGCATGAATAGGGATTGGTGGAAAATATTTTGTGGAAAATTATTTGGGAAAGCCATTGAGACCATTCCAATCTTGTAAAAATTGGCACGCACAGAACACGTGGGTTATGCTGTCGAAAACCTCTGTATGGGGCGGCGGAGGGGTAAAAATACTTGCACGAAAATTCGTGAAGTGTATAAATTGTTAAAATAAAAGATATTCAGTATTTTTGAATGATTGAAAATAGTTAAATTACTTACGGCCATTTTCCCTTTAGAATTTGCTAAACATATACTTCCTTATCTAGTTGTAACACAAGTTGCATTATACATCTCTAAAAATAAGAGAACGATGATTTACACAAATAGATATAGAGGTAGTCCGAATTCTCTACGTCATCTTCTCCCTTACCAGTATAATATTATCACATGGTTATAAGAAAAGTTAAGAAAATAGCTATAGGGAAACAGAGTGCAGAAATATGATAAATTCAACCAAAGATTATGAGAAATTAATAATAATAGTAAAAATGATACCATAATTTTTAGGTGAAAAAATCCTCCGTAAATAAAGGCAAAAAAACCACCGATGAGAGAACAAAAGCTTCCACTATAAATTTGTACGGGGTACAAAATATTTTCTCAGGACTAACAAGATAAATAGTCCAAAAAATAATTCTCTACGGAAGAAAATAATCAAAATAAAAAGTAGATAATAGAATGAAAAGAAGAGAAAATTTAACGGTTTCTGTGATTTCTGTGTTTTTCATTGAGGTGAAGGAGTGTCTATTTATAGAAAAACTCCAGCACCTCTTGCCGGAAAATTTCCAACTGCCAGAGCCACAGGTTGACAGCCGCAATGTTTGAACATAGAGAAGGAGAAAAAGGTGAGCATGCCCCACCAATATCTATCTTGATCACCTTCTGATTGAAAATACTCTCTCGCCATGAAGTCTTATTCAATTATGAATGATACTAGCTAAGTCCAAGCAATAATCGAACTTAGCGGCTGGAAGTGGCTTGGTTAACATGTCTATAGGATTTTTAGCTGTATAAATTTTCTCGACTGTAATATCTCCTGCGACAACAATATCTCAGATAAAGTAGTGATTAATGTTAATATACTTGGTCTTTGAGTGATGCTTGCTGTTTCTGGTCAAGTGAGCAGTGCTCTCACTGTAGTAGAACACAACAAGAATGTCTTGTTGCAGACCAAGTTCACTTACCAATCATCGGAGCCAAATAGACTCTTTCACCCCTTCAGTAGCAGCAATATACTCTACTTCAGTGGTAGACAAGGCCGCGATAGCTTGAAGTGATGAATACCAACTGATAGTATAACTACAAAGTGTAAAAATATAAGCTGAAAGTGACATTCTCTAATCTAAATCACCACCATAGTCAGCGTCAACATAAACAACTACGCCTCCGGGATCAACTATATGTCTATCAAATACCAAACCAATATCAGCAAAACCCTTCAAATAACGAAGGATCCATTTGATAGTTTTCCAATGTTGTTTGCTTGGATTGTGCATGAATCTGCTAACAACGCTAACAACATAAGCCAAATCAGGCCTGGTACATACTATAGCATACATGTGGCTTCCAGCTGCATTTGAATACAGGACATATGACATGCGTCTTTCATTCTCCTCTAATTGAGGATACTGATCAGATAACAGCTTGAAGTAAGCAGCTAATGGAGTACTAATAGCTTTTACAATCCTACATTCCAAATCTGTCAAGTATCTTCATAACATGATTCTTTTGTGATAGATAAAGTTTACCATCTTCACGATTCCTACTAATCTCCATTCTAAGAAGCTTCTTGGCTGGACCACGGTTGTGGCAAACCTTGTCATTGAGGTGGATGTGGCTATCGTGGACTCCTGTGTTTAGTGATATCATCAATTGCAGTGGCTTGATCTTGTTCAGTAGTGGAGGAATTGGGAACATCTTCCTCCAAAACGGGAGCTTCAACCTCAAACTCCACCTTCTCTAGAACATCCTCCTGATCACCTATATCAGTGGAGCAGACACCAGTATTCCTCCCAGAAGATAGCATAGCATTTTCATTAAAGGTTACATCCCGACTATGAAATGATTTTCCAGTTTCAGGGTTATATATACGATTGCCTTTGACTTAATGACCATAACCTAAGAAAATGCACTTCTTTGCACGAGACTTCAATTTTCCCTCGTTCACATGCGAATAAGCAGGACAGCTAAATAATCTAAGATCAGAATAATCAACGGCGTTACTTGACCAAACTTTTTCCGAAATTTTAATATCAATTGCTCTGTTGGGAGAGCGGTTTATTAAATACAATGTAGTCGAAGCCGTTTCGGTCCAAAATTGTTTCCCCAAACCTGAATGAGAGAGCATGTGATATTTCATATTTGTGCTTAATATAATGATCATTTTGAGCTCAAATTTCTGTTGAATTTTAGTGTTTCAAACACCATTTACACTCCCTTTATCTCTTATTTAATTTAGATGAGTTTATTGAAGATTTGAAGCACAATGAAGCAATGAAGGAGATTTACAACTTTATAACGAAGAAAAAAAAGAAGAAGAATGCAAAATAGAGTAGCAAAGCAGGGCAGCAGGACAGAAAAATTTCAAGTGGCATTTTGACCTCCTTAGAGATTTCAAATGCAGACATGATCTTCTGAACAATTATAGAGGAGATTTTGAAATTTCCAGAATGGTAACATTTACATCAATCCGAATTCGTTTGGTCACCCTACATATAGTGCAAAGTCAGTATTTCTAGATTTGGTTCCAGTTTTGATACATTGTGGTATAATTACCATATCTGGAGTTTTAGATGTCCAATGGAGGTGATTCAAATCTCTGTAGAAACTTAAGAGTATTAGTTACAACGTTCATGAAGACAAGAAAATCTAGATCGTCCGATTTAATGCTCTGAATCACCGAAACAGAATTTTCTGCAATTGTTGCTCTCTTTTTGGGAGGTATATATATACCCTTTTAGGGCATTTGAAGGGGCGGCCGTCTAGGGTTCCAGAGAGGAGAAAAAGAGAGAGAAAACATTCCAAAACCTCTCCCAAAATCCTCAATCTTTGCAAGAGAAAACATGAGAGAAGATCAAATCTTTGAAGAAGGAGAACATCAATCTTGAAGATTCAAGCTCAAGAACACAACTTTCCACAACCAAGTTGGAGAACTCCAAGCCTTGAAGAAGAGAAGATTTGAGCCATGAAAATGAGAAATTCTTACTCTTTCTTTATTGCTTTATGTTCTTTGAATTGTAATATGTTGATGAGCTAAATTATTGAATACTTGGATGGTTATGAACCCTAGTTATTATCTATGTGAATGATTGGTTTTCTTGGTTGATTGAATTCCTAATTCTTGTGGATTGTTTGTGGGTTTGATTGTTTGAAATGACTCAGCTATTAATTGATTCATAATCTGGATTTATTCACTTGGAATTGAGAAAGCAATGGTGAAATAGACGATATACAAACAATGGGGATGATTAGGTGACTAGAGATAGAAACCTCAACATCTTCTTGTTAATTAGAGAAATCTAATTTGGGGGTTTGATTGCTTGAATCAATTCAGTTGTTGATTGACTCATAATCTGGATTTTTCACTTGGAATTGAGAAAGGAAGGGTGAAATAGACCATACACAAACAATGGGGATGATTTAGGTGACTAGAGATAGAAACCTCAACATCTTCTTGGTAATTAGAGCAATCTAATTGGAAATTCACTAATGTAAATGCATTTTTAGGTTGAATTGGTTAGGAAGAGATTTCAACCAATTAATCTAAGAGTAGAGGACTTTCATCTAGAGATAGAGTAAGTTCTAATTTAGGAATTTCATCAAACATAAGAAGGGGAATTCATTAACCAAGGGACTTTTCTATCACATAGGTAATTCTAGAAGGATTTTCCATTCAAGTATTACTCTCTCAATTGAAATTTTTTCTTGCAACCTAAAATTTAGATAAACTAAATTTTTTCTGTTTAAGTTAGATTTTCATTCCTAATAGTTTGTTTCTATCATATTTACAAGCAAATTTGATAGGCTAGACAATACAGTGAAAAGTGAGTAATGGTATTTGATCATCTCCGTGGATACGACATTTAAATTACTTGTCATTGTACTAATCATAAAGATAGGTGCACTTGCCTAGTGTTTGTGTCCAATTGTTAGAGATTGTGATAAAATTAAGTATAAGGGCATGCAAAACAACACAACAGCATGCCACGAACTTTTTCCAAGATAGTTCTGTTTATCCTTTCTGCAACTCCATTCTGTTGTGGAGTACTTGGAATGGTGAGATGTCTGGCAATACCTTGCTTCTTGCAGAAATCATTAAATTCATTTGAGCAAAACTCAAGGCCATTATCTGTCCTCAGCCTTTTGATATTCTTACATGTCTGGTTCTCAATTAAAGCTTTCCACTCCTTAAAAATGGAAAATACTTCATTCTTTTGTTTGAGAAAATAAACCCAGAGTTTCTGTGAGAAATCATCAATAATTTATCAACATATAATGATATTTACCTCTGGAAGAAACTCTTGACGGACCCCAAAGATCCGAATGAATGTAATCTAATGTACCTTTGGTTCTGTGAATGGCTTTTGAAAAACTAATTTTTTTTTTTTTGCTTTTCGAAAATGCAATGTTCACAGAAATCAACCTTACCAGTATAGTGGTTATCAAGATGGCCCTTCTTCTTGAGGATTTGAATTCCCTTCTCACTCATGTGGCCTAATATGTAATGCCACAACTTGGTGTTATCCTTGTCAGATGAAGCAACAACTGCAGAACCTGTAACAATTGAACCCTGCAGCACATACAAGCTACCAGATCGATTTGCTTTTAATAACACAAGAGCTCCTTTGAACACTTTTAGAACTCCACATTTAGCTGAGTATCTACACCCAAGGGATTCGAGGGTACCTAGGGAAATGAGCTTCCATTTCAAATCGAGTACATGTCAGACACCAGTCAAGGTTCTAACAAGTCCTTCATTTGTCTTGATTTTAATTGTACCTTTACCGACAACTTTGCATTGAGCATCATTGCGCATTAGGACAAGACCACCATTAACCGGTTCATAAAGTGATAAACCAGTCTTTGTTAGAAGACATGTGAAAAGTACAACCAGAATAAAGAATCCATTCATTTTTGGACCTTTGTTCAGTGTCGGCAGCTACAAAACAGTCCCTATTAGATTTGGTCTCAGCAATACTAGCTTCGGCAATTTTTTTGAGTTGTTTACCTGTTGTGTTTTATTGTATATGCCTTTATACGTAATTTTATTCCAATCTTCAACAATTTGCACACAAACACTAGGCAAGCGCACCTATCGTTTAAATTAGTATAATGGCAAGTACTTCAAATATCGTATCCACGGGGATGGTCAATTACCATTACTCACTTTTCACTCTATTGTTTAGCTTCCATAAATTTTTGTTTTTGAAAATAGTTTGAATAAATACTAAGAAAAGAAATCCAACTTAACTTATTAAACTAGCTTAACTAATCTTTCTTGCAAGAGGGAATTCAATTGAGAAAACAATACTTGAATGGTTAATCCCCCTAGAATTACCTATGTGATAGAAAAGTCCCTTGGTTGATTTGTTTCCCCTTCTAATACTTGGTGAAATTCCAATGATAGAACTCACTCTATCTCTAGATGAAAGTTCTCTACCCTTAGATTAATTAGTTGAAATCTCTTTCTAACTAATTTAACCTAAGAATGCATTTGGATTGGTGAATTTCTAATTAGATTTCTCTAATTGCCAAGAAGGTGTTCATTTCTTATGTTTGGTGAAATTCCTATTTTAGGCCTCTCTCTATCTCTAGATGAAAGTCCTCTACCCTTGGATTAATTAGTTGAAATCTCTTTCTAACCAATTCAACCCAAGAATGCATTAAGGTTTTTTGAATTTCCAATTAGATTTCTCTAATTACCAAGAAAATGTTTAGGTTTTTATCTCTAGTCACCTAAATCATCCCCATTGTTTGTGTATGGTCTATTTCACCCTTCATTTCTCAATTCCAAGTGAAAATTTCCAGATTTTGAATCAATTATCAATCACCCTTCCTTTCTCAATTCCAAGTGACAAAATTTCATCAACTATCCACCCAATCAATTCAAACATTCAAACCCACAAACAATCCACAAGAAATTCGAATTCAATCAACCAAGGGAAACAATTCATTCACATAAATAAAATCTAGGGTTCATACCCATTCAAGCATTCAAAAGTTTAGTTCCTCAACATAGTACAAATTAAAGAACATAAAGCAACAAAGAAAGAGGAAGAATTGCTCATTTTCATGGTGGAAATCTCCTCTTCTTGAAACTTGAAAATCGTCACTGTGATGTTGAGGAAGTTGCAGGTTTTTCCATGAATCTTCAAGGTGGAGGTTCTCCTTCTTCAAAGATTCAATCTTCTCTCTTGATTTCTCTTGCAAAGATGAAGATTTGGGAGGGATTTGGGTGTGATTTCTTGCTGTTTTTCTGCAGTTTTCTCCCCTCCCAGCCGTCTCTGTTCTTGCCCTAAAATGGGGTATTTAAATCCCCTTCCAAAGAGAGAGAAAACCAGCTGGAAATGCACTTCAGATCGCTGCAAACGGCGCCGCTTGGATCACACCAAACGGCGCCGCTTGCTCCCAGTTATGGGGCAAGCTGTTGCTGCCCGACTGTGACTCTGTTTTGAATGTTAGGTGAATTCAGAGCATGAAATCGACTGATCTAGGTCTTGATGTCTTCATGAAAGTTGTATATATGGATCTTAGCTTGACACATAACCTTGAATCACCTCAATTGAACATCTAGAAATAAATATATGATCGTTATACCGAAATGTGTCAAAACTGGACCACAGTGCAGGACAGCTGAATTTGAAGCATAAGCAGGGAAAGCAAATGAACTCGGATTTCCATAAATTTTACCATTATGAAAACTTCAGAATGTCCTCTATAAATGTCTAGAAGATCACATTCGTATTTGAAATCTCTATAGAGGATAAATTCCCACTTGAAAATTATCTACCAGACTATTTTGCCCCTGCATTTCTCTGTTTTTATTGATTGTGTAAAATCTCTTTATTTGCTTCATTTAATTCCAAATCTTCAATAAACTCACCCAAAGCAAATATGAGATAAAAGGAGTGTAAATGTTGATTAAAAAACCAAAATTTAACAGAATTTAAGCTCATAAAAGATTATCATATGAAGCACAATTATGGAATATCATTACCCTTACCCTTATTTTCTCTATATTGCTTTGTTTAGAGAGTTTTGATTTTGCATATAAAAAAATAGTACATTGAGTTTCAATATATGGAGAATCGAATTTCGCTTCCTCCTCATTGAGTTTACTCTCTGTTTTTCTCTCTCTAAACCAGAGAGCATTTCTTCTGTTCTGCTTTGTGCAATTGTGAGATTGAGTTTTATCATGGTATGAGAGTAAGCATTTTAGCTTTTGTTGTTTCGAATCCAAATTTACAAACCGTTAATTGTGTTTGATATTTGCCTTCGTTGCGAAGTTGCTCTTTTATGCATTGTTCGACAGAAATCTAGTCATGGTGGCTAATGTAGAGCATTTTCCAACAAATTCTATGTATCTAAATCTTAATGACAGCTCAAGTCAACCACTGGCACAGCCGGCTCTTACAGAAGCTAACTATCATGCCTGGAGTAAAGCAATGCGAATGGCATTGATCTCTAAGAACAAAATTGGCTTTATTGACAGCTCAATGGAACCACCAGCAAGAGGTACTCAAAATTTTACTTTACGGCAACAGGCAAACACCACAGTTTTTATATTGGTTGATTAATTTAACGAATTTTACAATTGCTCAAAGTGTGATGTGGTTAGACAAAACCAAGGAAGTATTGGATGATTTGTATGAATGGTATTCTGGTGGTGATTTACACCATTTGTCTGATCTTATAGTTGAAATTCATAATGTAAAACAATGAACTAAGATAGTGAATGAGTATTATACTCAGTTGAGGATATTATGGGATGAACTATATGTTTTGAGGCATTTGCCTTCGTGTGTTTGTGAACCTAGTTGTAATTGTGGTGCAATTAAGAAAATGAGGGAGTACTATGATGCAAAATGTGTCATACATTTTTTGAAAGGTCTAAATGAGCAATTTGATAGCCTTACGTCCCAAGTGTTGGTTATGATACCGTTGCCATTAATCAATCATGTGTATTCTATGCAATAAAGCATGAGAGGCTTCTAACCATAATCCAGAAGTACAAGTAATGTTCACAACACCTGTAGATGTGAATTGTGGTAAGGATGATAATGGAGGTGTTGGCTAGAAAATATCACAGTATATTGGTGTACCAACTGAAGGAACATATTATAAAAGTAATGCTATGGCTAGTAATAACAAAAGAAATTTCGAACAAAAATCTCTGCTATGTACTTTCTGTGAAAAATCTGGTCATACAGTAGACAAGTGTTACAAAAAAACATGGTTATCCACCAAGTTTTAAGTTTAGACCAAAAGAAGGTGGTTACAATTGTAGTTTTGGAACTAGAGGCAAAAATCAGGCAAACTATGTAATGATGAATGAGGATGTGTTTGTACCAAGTATTGTACACTATAATGCAAGCATCACACAGGAACAATACAATAATATGATGTAGATGTTGAAGAATATACCGGTTCAAACTACTGGAATCATGACTGAGCATTCTCCAGTGGTAGGGCAAGTCACAACACTTACAGTAAATTTTGATAAGTCAACATATACAAGTAAGCATTTTACTGAAACATCAAGGCACTAGATTTTGGATTCTGGTACTACATATCACATAATTTATTCTTTGAAATACTTTACTTCTTTTATATCTGCTCATGACATTTTTGTTAAACTACCAAATTCCAATTTTGTGGTTGTGACTAATAAAGGCCAAGTAACTTTGTCTGATCATTTGACACTGTATGAGGTTTTGTATGTTCCCTCCTTCCAGTATAACTTGATTTCAATGGAAAAACTCATACAACAGAATCTTTGCAAGCATTTTTTTCATCCTTATGATTGTTTGATACAGGAAATTGCAACGTTGAGGAGGATTGGATCAACTAAGTGTTGCAATGATTTTTACTATCTTGAAGGTTCTTCTTTTGGCCTATTTTCTTCAACTGTTTCTAGGAATGTAGGTAATTCTTGTAATCCTTTTACTTTTTGTGTTTCCTTCTTTTTTCCAGAATAGTCCTTCTTCTTCTTATCCTTCTAGCAAAGGACATGTTTGGCATTATAGACTAGGTCATCCTTCTATTCAGAGGATGCAAGTTCTCAAGGGCATTTGGATTGATATTGTTCTTCCTTGTGATTCTAATTGTACTATTTGTCCACTTGCCAAACAAAAGAAACTTTCATTTCCTTTGAGAGATTCTACTACTTCTAGTTGCTTTGAATTAGTACATATGGACATTTGGGGTCCTTACAAACAAGCAACTATATATAAACAAAGATATTTCTTGATTGTAGTAGATGATTACATCAAGTTTGGATTTTCTTGATAAGAGATAAAACAGGAGTCATAAAACTCATTCAGGACTTCTGTACCTTTGTTGAAACTCAATTTGCTAAACAAATTAAAACCATTAGGATTGACAATGGTTCTGAATTTCATATGCGTTTATTCTTTCAAAGTTAAGGCATAATACACCAAAATTCTTGTGTTGAAACCCCACAACAGAATGGCATAGTAGAGAGAATACATCAACATTTTCTAAATGTTGGTGGAGCTCTTAAGCTTCAGCCTAATGTTTCTTAGTCTTACTAGGGTTTTTGTATTCAATATACAATTTATCTAATTAATAAACTTCCCACACCTGTTCTGCATAACGAAACTCCTTATTTCATATTGCATAGCAGATAACCTTCTTTCACTAATCTTAAAGTCTTTGGTTGCCTTTATTTTGCTTCTGCTCTGGAGCAAGGTAGATCGAAATGTAATCCTAGAGCAAGGAAAGCTATGTTGCTAGGAATCTCAAAAACCAGTAAAGGTTATATCTTACTAACTTGTCCACCAAAGCTATCTTTGAATCTAGAGATTTTGTGTTTTATGAAAGCATATTTCCCTTTCAATCCTTTCCTGAATCCTCATCAATCACTGATTCTTCATCAATCAAAACCAGAAACAACTTCTTCTTTTCTAGTTACTGGTTTTGATACAACCAATGCTACTTATGTAAACACTTCTGAAGATTCTAAACTTGTATCTATTGATCTTGTGTGAGATACTTCCAATAATTCTATTTCTACTTCCATTCCTCTTCCAATCATGGCTTCTTCACCTCGAAGATCCATCAGAACAAAAACAAAACCTGCTTATCTTAGTGATTACATTTGTAATAAGCTTTTATCTTCTCCATATTCTTTGGTAAATTTCATGTGTTATGATTTGTTAGCTCCAACTTATAAAACTTTTTCCTTGAATATTTTTGTTAATGCTTAACCTAAATGTTATGAGAAAGCTACTAGAGATTCAGTTTGGAGAAAAGCAATGAAAAAGGAGATTGAAGCACTAGAACAGACTATAACATGGAATTTGGTTTCTTTACCACCAGGCAAACGTCCTATAGGATGTAAATAGGTGTATAAAATAAAGTATAATTTAGATGGCACAGTGGAAAGGTATACACCTAAGTTTGTTGCTAAAAGGTATACACAACAACTGGGTTTGATTATCTAGAAACATTTTCATCTGTGGCTAGGATGACAACTATTAGAATAGTGTTAGCTATTGCAGTAGCTAAAGGATGGTATTTATATCAATGTGATGTCAACAATGCTTTTTTACGTGGGGATCTTGAAGAAGAGCTTTATATGGTACCTCCAACATGATTTGCAAGTGCAAATAAATCCTTGGTATGCAAGTTAAATAAGTCACTTTATGGGTTAAAACAAGCCGATAGACAGTGGAATGCCACTCTCACTCAATCATTGTTATCACTTGGTTTTCATCGTCAAAGAGTGATTATTCATTGTTTACCAGGGTGGATTCCACAACTTTTATTACTGTATTTGTATATGTTGTTGATATAGTATTGGCTAGTAATAATTTGGGTGCAATTGATGAGGTTAAATCCTTTCTTCATGTTTAGTTCAAAATAAAGGATTTAAGTAACTTGAGATTTTTTTGGGGGTTGGAAGTGGCTAGAAGCAATATTGGTTTAAATCTATCATGGAGGAAGTATGCTATTGATCTTCTAACTGAATTTGGTTTCTTGGTTGCAAACCAGCAACTACACCAATTGAAGCAAATGCTAAATTTGAACATGCAGATTTTGTGATCTTGCCTTATCATGCTACCTTTAGAAGTTTAATTGGAAAGCAGTTATTTTTTACTATTACTAAGCCTAATATCATATTTGTAGTGAAACAATTTAGTCAGTTTTTAGATCAACATACAGAGAATCATATGAAAGCAGCACATAGAATCTTGCAGTATTTGAAGAGAGCACTAGGACGGGATTTATGTTTTCCTGCAGTTTCTGATTTGGCAATAAAAGCTTTTGAAGATGCTAATTGGGCAGGCTGTGTTGAAACAAGGAGATAAGTTACAGGATTCTGCATTTTCTTTGGGGTGCATTGATTTCCTGGAAAGCACAAAAGCAGTCCACAGTTTCAAGAAGCTCAGCAGAGGTAGAATATGATGCTTTAGCAACTGCAATATGTTAGCTACAATGGTTGTCTTATATTCTTCAAGACTTGCAATTGCCTCTTTCTTTTACTACTCCTTTGTATTGCGACAATCAAGCAATCATTCACATTGTGAAAAATCTCGTGTTTCATGAATGAACAAAGTATATTGAATTAGATTGTCATTTTGTTAGGGACAAATTCCGAACTGATTTGGTCAAGCCATTGCCTATAACATCTTCTTTACAAGTGGCTGATTTGTTTACTAAGGCATTGGTTGCACCTCTTTTCTTTTCTTTGTTAAAAAGTCTTGCAGTGCATAAACTATTTGCCCATACCAGCGTGATGGAGATGCTCCTGATACCGTTGATGCAAATGAAGCTGATGCGTCTGAGGTGGCACCAAAGGTAACTCAGCAGAAGTAACACAGCTGGAGTACAGCTGGAAAATGAGTGGCTGATGACATGGTGGGTTGTTTAGTTAGTTAAGATTATTTATGTATACATGATGCGCTGTTTAGGTATATAAACAAATTATACATTGAATAGAATTTATGGAGAATCGAATTTTGCTTCCTCCTCATTGAGCTTTCTCTCTGTTTTTCTCTCTCTAAACCAGAGAGCATTTCTTCTGTTCTGCTTTGTGCAATTGTGGGATTGAGTTTTATCACACTCCGCCATCACCGTCGACGAATACACCTCGTGTGTTCGATACGCTCACTCTGTCACAAACTGAATGTCACGATTTCTCCTTAAGAAAAGACTTCATCTTATTTTTGAACACTGAAGCATTTAGTTCAAATCTTTTTCAATTGCCCAGTTTCTTGTTATAGTGCTATATACTCTCAATTCACTGTTTTGTGCGTTGCATTTTGGTACATGCAGGTTATGCCATGTACCCTCCTCATGCACCTATAATTGGTCTTCGTGGGTGATGTCGGAGCTTTTTGGTTTCCTTGTCAAGTAATAGTAATTCGCCATTTCACCATGCATCCAAGGGCATTTGCGAAAACTAAAATATGTTAAATACATATATCCTTACAGTTGTGCACTTTATTATAATTCATGTGTCTCACATATTTTGACTCTACATTAAAATATTTTAAAAAGATAAATTTCGTAGCCAAAATTTACGCAATCCAATTAACATTGGCTTCATTAGAATTGGATTTTGGTTTGAAATTTTTTATCTTAAATTCTATAAAAGTGAATTTTTTATTAGAAGAAAAGTGAGACTCAATTATTTTATTGAGACAAAATCTAATCCAAATGAAGCCAAGGAGTAGGATAGCCACTCCCTTGCTGGACATGTTCTCTTCTTGAGTTCAAAATATAGTCGAATTCGGAGATTGAGTTCATTTATATAATGATGGTTTATATTGTTGTTATGCATGCGACCCAGTTGGTTCAATATGTTTTTCTAAAAGACAACGAACATGAAAATGAAGTTGGTATCTGTATTCCCTCATTCATAAGAGGTCCATTCCATCCATAGACCAAACGAAGTCCTTCAAGTCGACCGGTTAATTTGAAGATATTAAGATGACCATTTTCCCTTAACAACCTGTAAATAAATTTTTTATTTTTTCCTAAAAGAACTATATATATAAGGGTAGAAAACATAGAAGATTTGCTTATTAATTTTGTAAAGGATCCAACTTGCTCCATTGTACTATTTTCCATTTAAAAAATACACCACTAATTTAGTACTCTCTCGGTTCGGAACTAAATATTTTATTTTGGCTTAGTTAGACTATAAATAAACTACGATAATATCTTTATTAATTAAACATGTTAGTTATGAGACTCATATACTAGTGATATTTAAATCTCTTAAATCAAAGGAGTCAACAAAGTTAGTAGTGGGTTTTGTTGCATTAGCTGAGTTTAATTCATTTGAATTAAGAATGTTAATGGTGAAAATTAAGATAAAATATCATGATTTTTTTAAAAAAATGATATTCAATTCTAGACATTTTTAAAAAAGTGAATATTCAATTTGAGTTTTAGATTATTCAAAGCCGGAAAAGAGCATCCAAAGTGCCGGTCACTACTGGTAAGTGAAAAGCAGGAAAAGATGGGAATTCTTCAAGAATTCTAATTCCAATTTCAATAGATAAAGAGGCTGCATTAAAGGCCATTTTTAATTCACCTAAAAAGTGATAAAGAGGCTCCTACTGGTTTATTAAAATAATACGATTCGTTAAAGCCAGTCGCATATTAATACTCCCTCAATATTGTAAGATAGAAATGTAATAGAAAGTTTTGTATGTCAAAGAAATAATAATCCCATGAAAGTTAGAGCTCTGTAGATTATACTCCCTCCCTTTCGAAATATAAAACATATTTATTTTTTATACGAAAATTAATATTTTAGTAAATTTTATAAAAAAAAAGTTTGATAGATATATAAATGTCCTTATTAAAATTTTTTTATTAGTTTATCAAATTTAAATTTAACATTAAGGATTGGTGTTTAGGGTGGTTGGTTGGAAGACTAATGATTTTTTAAAAACAAAAACATTTAAATAGTTGGTTAGAGACAAGTGTAAAATTAAAAATAAAGTAATAAATGAAGTTTTTATATAAAAAACGACTTATATTTTGAAACAAACGAAAGTAGAATGTATGACATATATTTTGAAATGGAGAGAACATGTTTTTAAATACATTGAGGAAAAGGGAAGATGTTATGAGATGAACTTTAAATCATTAATTATTACTTCATTTCTTTCAAAATATTTGTCAAAATATTCTAAATTAAGAAAATAATCTATGTAGTCTCTAAAGTTAGGGGGTCAATTCACACTTAAATTCTATTTTTTTCAACCCATATGGTCCTTAAACAATTTATATATCTCGAATATGGTCTTATATAATCTTTTTCAACCCATTACATGTTTTAGATAGGTTCTAAGAGCACAAGACTTTCCACAATAGCGTTTTATATCTAAATCATCAATCATTTATCTGCTTGTAACTCCTTGACTTTGATTCTTCAACTTGAAAACTTATTTTGCATAAAAACGAAAAAAGAGCTTTGCCTCTCTGTTCGAGTAGGAAGTGAAAATAACTCTTAGCCTTTTTTCCCTCCAATTGACGATCAGGTGGGGTCATATGTTGGGTCAAAGACATTTCACATTCGGTTTCTTTTTTCAAATTGCTTGTATTGAGAAGCAGCAGTGCCTTTAATCCAGGTTGCATTCTCCACAACAAATTTATGTAGCAGTCCTTAAAATATTCCTAATTATATACAAGTTCTCATTCATGTATGGTAAACTAAACAAGATAAATTTTAAATTTTAAAAGATAAATTTTAGAAATTAAATATTATAATTAAAATTTTTATAAGAAGTATTACAAAGATGTCGAGTGATCTAATTGTAAATTCATACATCAGTTAACTAATAAAATCATTAATTATTCAATGCGTAATTGACCAGACGAGACTTTCCCAACTTCAACCCACATTCATTTATGTATTGGGGCTTTTACCAATGTCGCATAAAGGAAAATAGATTCTTACACCTTAAAAATTTTAGACCGAATTTGACCTGTCCCGACAATAATTCACTACTTTTAATGAACCTTCTGACCTCTGTTGCATTGATGACTCCGTTTGCATGCAGAACTATTCACGTCTTACTTTCTTTGTATTCTTTAGAACCATTTGCTCCAAGGAAGTATTGCTTTTGCATTAAAAATAACAATGGAATTTGGGCCCTCGAGATTTACTAGTGAGACCATTTTCCTTTGTGCAATTCAAATCACTTTTCTTTTTCTCAATTTATTTTGCAAAAAGAAGATGACGAAGATCTAACCAAACGCCTATTTGTTCGTTTCTTTCCTCTTTAACTTCTATCTAATTAGCTATCATAAAGGATTGGAAGCAGTCTAAAAGGTAATAAAAGGTTGAAAGGAAGCGTTCTCTCTCTTCTTTCTCTTTCTCACGGAACTCTCTCCACGTCTGTGTCTGAGTCATCTGAAACTTGCTGTCGGCAAGCTCCAAGCTCCGGTCAGGATGGGAACTTGGAGCTTAGCCGAATCTATACTTTTACGTAGCTCTTTTTCACCTCATTTATCTATTTTATCTCAAAACCACTATAATTTTCTTCTTGAGGCCTTCATCAAAATCTTCAACTCTTCTATTTGTATTTCTACTATAATAGATTAGTATGTTATATTTTATTTTCTTAGAATTCTTTCTTTATCGAATTTAAATATGGGCCAACTTTTTATCTCCTTCATTATAGACGATTTTTAAGATCGCTTATATATTCAAAATTTTACAAATCACTGTTCAAAGAACGAGATGGAAATGGGTCGTGCATACGTTTGATTTGTGAGGATGAAGACGAAGGCATCAGGAGGAAGACTGTAGTGCATTTTGCTCTATTTTCTTTTATTGTGTCTTGCATTGTGAGGTCTGGTATTTTTTGTGTTAGCATAAATTTTTAACCCATTTTGTGTAACCTTCGCTATTTCTATTAATGAAATATTTTACTTAGCAAACAAAAAGAATAAAGGGTTCTCTTCTTTTCTTTCTTCTTGTTCACATGGTTTCTTCATATCTCCACGTGCAAACATAGCAGTGTCAAACGGGCTAGCCCACTCCGGTCCGGTCCGAGCGGGCTGCTATCTAAAACGGCACAGAGCTGACTGGCATGTTATAGTCAGCTCGCGAACTTTATAAAACGACGTCGTTTTGAAAAAAAAAATAGCAAAACGACGTCATTTTGAAAAAAAAAAATTTAATATTTAAAAAAGAAGTAAAACGACATCGTTTTGAAAATTTTAAAAAAATAATAAAAAAATAGACTGGTTCGCGTCCGGCCCGTTCCAACCCGGGTTGACCTGCAGGCTAGACGAAGCAGACCAAAAAATCCGCGTTAAAATGAGATTGAACTTATTAAGTCCAAACCCACATATACGGATTAGCTCACCGACTTTAGCCCGTATTGACATTACTATACAAACATTCAAGCATGTTTGACCATGAGTCTCGGCGTAAACGTCCGCGGAAATTTTGGCATTAACCATAATTTCTTTTCCAGGCTACCATAATTATCAGCATGATCTCGGAAAATGGATATATAAAGGCTCAAAATGTACTACCCACTCTCCTCATCTCCGAAACGAAGATGGCTAACTTGGTTTTCACTGTTACCCTTTTTGCTTTCTCGTTGATTTCAGCTGAACAAATCCCTGATGCCACAGCAGCCAAGAATGCTGGATCCCGTAAGTTTCTACATAGGCTATTTTTACTCTTCTTTTGTTATTCTTAATTAATGGACCATGGATGTTTATATTGGCCAAACATCCTATCTATTTTCGTTGCAGTGCAATACTTATTCAAGCATATTACTTCCATGAAAATCTGAGTACGACAGAAAACTGAGATATGCACAATCATCACTCTACAATGGAATCTGCTACAACTATTCATATTGCGAACATTTACTGCTTTGAATAACTGTTAATCTCATTTAACCATTTCTTCTTATTTAATTTGTCTTACCTTTTTCTTTTTTCCCCTTTTCTCTTGTGGGGTGGTGGCCTTGTGGTTGACCAGATTATTTGAATTTTGACCACATTTACAACAATCCACAAGGACGGTCACTTAAGCCCCCAATCAGCACGGTTGGTGATCCCCATGGTGGAACGACGTAATAGTGCTGTCAAACGAGCCAGC
Organism: Rauvolfia tetraphylla; assembly: GCA_030512225.1. Taxonomy (NCBI): domain Eukaryota; kingdom Viridiplantae; phylum Streptophyta; class Magnoliopsida; order Gentianales; family Apocynaceae; genus Rauvolfia; species Rauvolfia tetraphylla. Next base: position 5,290,612 of record JAJQKT010000053.1, read on the forward strand.
CCGTATGGGCTGGCCCTGGAAACGGACTGAAACGGGCTAGGAACCCCCAGTCAGCGGCCCGTGTGATAGTCAACCCGCGGGCTAAGCAAAACGACGTTGTTTTGTAAAAAAACTTCAAAACAACGTCGTTTTGCAAAAAAATTATTTTTAAAAATTTTTTAAAAATAAAAAAGACGTCGTTTTGATAAAAAATAAAAAAAATAAAAAACGGGCCAACCCGCGTCAAATTGATAATATAGAAACTGACTTAAGATTTCCATATGTCAAATTGATAATATTCATTCCTTGTGAAACAAAATATGTTTGACAAGAATACAATTTTTGTTCTTTTTCCCAAACAAAGAGAAATATAGAAACTGAAAATAATCTTACAAACCGATTGGTTTGCCGGTATGGATGACACTGATGAACACAAAATATAGAGAAACAATCATCTTTATCGGATTGACATTAATAAAATAAAGTACATGCAGGTAGAAGGTATTAAAAGTTCAGAGAAATGTGGGAAAAATTTTTGGGAGAACTTTATTTGAGGAAAATGAAGGCCTAAAATATGTGGACATAAAGTAGAGAAAAGCCTATGCATAATTTGCAGAAACGTAAGTCCTTGATGGAGGTGGGAGTGGAGGTGTTGTTGCAACTTGCAGTTCAGGAGCCTTTTTCTTGACAGCCTCCAGACTTTCATTGATTTCATTCAGCTTTCGATCAATTTCCCGGCCAAGATCATTCAAGTCTTGCATTGTCAAGGTCTGCAAACCTTCTCTGCCTGTCAATAATTGGAACATCAACAAAGTGATTTCCATCTCGTGGTTTTTCTTTTCTTGATAAATGCACTGTTTATGGAGCTTGGAAATCATTTTCCTGAGGAAAGCCTCTTGATTAAACATTTTCTTCGTCTGTTCCATCTCATTCATCCTGTTGAACTGTGCAACCACACGTTGAACTCCCAAGGGTTTCGGCCACACCTCTGGTTCAGAGTCATATGGGCTAATAATAATAGCACAAGTTTGAATGCCGCAAAGGGTACTCAGTTCACTAACCTTCTTTAGGAGAGACTTCTTCCTTTTCTTGTACGTTGCTTTCCTTTCTCTAGCATCCATGATAAAGGCCAGTTTCATCTTCTTTCTGGGCATAGCTAAAGCAAAGATCTATGCACTATTCCGAAGAAAATAAAACATAAAAAAATCTTCTATTTGGAATGAGTGTGCAGAAAGGCTTTTCCGGTTTCTAGTTACAAATGGTGATGCTCTATTTATAGGGTCTTTGAGATGCAAACATTAATGGCGAAGATCTAGTTCGTGCACCTTCGTGGGACCTGGGAAGGATGATTTCTGCAATTTTGGAAGGAATTAGTTAGAATTTATCTATTTTGCTGGTTAGAATAACCTTCCTTAGCCAAATTGTTGAAGACGTAGCAAAAACCAGCAAAGGGAAAAATTTTCAGAAGGCACTTCATCAAAATACTTCCAAATGCTCCTGGCTATGTGCATATACACAAGGTTTAGAGATGCAAATGTTACTGACAAAGATTTCGTTCATGTATCTAGGTCTAGGAGACTTGCATTACAGTGGAGGTTTTGGAAAGAATTTATTGTTTGTCTATTTTGACTGGTTTGAATAATCATCACATGGCATTTCTTGAACATAGTTCTAGATGTTTATCAATAGAATTTATAAATATAAGGGTTCCGAGAGCAGACAGTGAGTGATATATCTTGTTCATGTATCTATGTGTAAGACACTTTCATAATGATTTTAGAAAGAATTCAATTAGAGCTTATCTATTTTGACTGGTTTCGATGGAAGGCCTTGTCTAAATTGATGGAAACATGATTGTTTGGTAAAGAAAAGACATTACAAGAATATATCATTGCTAGGTTCTTACGTTGAAATACAGCTTTTCCTTTAAAAATGATTTAAAATTTTCATACTCATGCTTGTTTGGAGGAGCATTTGTAAAGATTAAACCCTTATATATAACTAAAAGCTTTTAATTCTATTTTGAATTCTATAGATTTTTAATTTGAATTCTATTATGATTCCTTGTTTGTTTTTGTTCATAGACATTTTTTGGTAGCTGCTATGAGGATATGAATGGGTAATTACCAATTTCAATAAAATTTTCATTGAGCAATTCATATTATTACGGTGTCCAAAAGATATGTGATAGACTAGATATCTAAAAGATGTTATAATGTCAAACCGATACCAACCGGAACAATAATTTGAAGAATAGGGGAGCAATGGTCTGATAAATGTTAGAAGGTTCATAAATTGCACTTGGTCTATAAAACAAATAAATTGTCCCCAATAAAATCTTGTTTCGTAAGCAAAAAAAATGCCAATAACCATAATGTATCAATTCTTTCTAGTTTTTATTTGCTCTTTGCACACTAATTATGCGTTTGTTACAGGGCATAACACAATGGTAATTTAGTAAAAAATGTGAAATAATAAAATTTTATTATGAAAATATAATATTCTCAATCAAAAACCCATTTGGTAAAGAAGACACTAGGCATGAAATGTCCTATATTTTTAAAATTTTTTTTCGCATGTTAATGATGCTAAGGATCGATGAAGCTTCTTGTAGAATAGAACTATACGCAAATTAATAAATTGCAATTTTACAGAAGAGAGCCATGGAGACTTATGAAGAAATGGACTACTATCTTGTGCCCTTAGTAGCCAACCTTGCTAGTACTTTTCATTCAGAAACCTTCTTTTATCCAATCGTTGTTCAACAAAATCAATAAGAAGCTCAGAAATAAGAATCATGGCTTGACCAAAAGCATTCTCTTGATTCTCTTATCTATAACAATCTCAAAAACACCAAGTCCTCTAATCAGGAACTAAATTAGCAAAGCGTGATTTTTAATTAGGAAACATGTAAATGTTAGGAATTGTCTAACATCTCCTAAACTCCACATTAGTATGATATTGTCCGCTCTTCCTAACTTCAATATTGGACTCCCTTTTCCAGCAGGGTCTTGATATTGCCATTGCAGAAGAGAAACTGGAAGATGTGGTAGATAAGGATTGGAATATTATGAATCGGTTGGCGTGCGGAACAATTCGGTCGTGCTTGTCCAGGGAGCAGAAGTATGCTTTCAAGAACGAGACTTCTGCGCACAAATTGTGGAAGGCATTGGAGGATAAATTTCTGAAGAAAAGTGGTCAGAATAAGCTCCTTATGAAGAAAAGGCTGTTCCGATTTGATTATCGACCAGGTACAACTATAATGAACACATCACTATGTTTAATCAATTAGTAGCAGACCTGTTAAATTTAGATGTAAAATTTGAGGATGAAGATTTGGCTTTGATGTTGTTATCATCTCTTCCCGATGAATTTGAACATTTGAAAACTACTTTACTTCATGGGAAGGAGAATGTGTCGTTAGATGCTGTGTGTTCTGCTTTGTATAGTCATGAATTGAGAAAGCAGGATAAGATGAAAACAAAATCAACGACAACAGAAGAAGCATTTGTGGCAAGAGGTCGTCAGCAAAGCCAGTCAAAGGGGAGGAGATGAAGGTCCAAGTCAAAAGGCCGAGTTGTTGTCAAAGATGAGTGTGCTTTCTGTCATGAGAAAGGGCACTGGAAGAAGGACTGTCAAAAGCTGAAGAAGAAAGGGAAGACTCCGCAAGATGCAAATGTTGCAGAATGCAAGAGTGATGGAGAATCAGAAATTTCCCTTGTTGTTTCACCTTCAACATCACATCCAGATGAATGGATATTGGATTCAGGTTGCACATATCATATGTGTCCCATTCGGGAATGGTTCTTTAAATTTCAGGAACTCGATGGCGGGTTTGTCTACATGGGTAATGATAATCCATGTAAAACAGCCGGGATAGATTCAATCAGGTTGCGAAATCATGATGGATCCACCAAAATTTTGCGAGATGTGCGGTACGTGCCAAAGTTGAAGAAGAATCTCATCTCATTGGGGGCCTTAGAATCAAAAGGCCTAGTTGTGACGATGCGAGATGGAGTTCTTAAAGTAACTTCAGGAGTACTGGTGATGTTGAAAGGCGTGAGTAAGAATAATCTGTATTACTACCAAGGTAGTACAGTGATGGGGACAGTAGCAGCGGCAACTTCAAGTAGCAAAAAGGATGCTGACGCAACGAAGCTGTGGCATATGCGGTTGGGACACGCTGGTGAGAAATCCTTGCAAATTCTTGCCAAGCAGGGATTGTTGAAAGGTACGAAGACTTACAAATTAGAATTTTGTGAGCATTGTGTTTTAGGAAAACAACGAAGAGTGAAATTTGGCACTGCAATGCACAATACCAAGGGCATTCTGGATTATGTGCACTCAGATGTATTGGGACCTGCCAAGACTCCGTCAATCAGTGGTATGCATTATTTTGTCACTTTTGTTGATGATTTTTCCAGAAGAGTTTGGGTGTTTACTATGAAAAATAAGCATGATGTGCTTGGAGTTTTCCTTAAGTGGAAAGCTGAAGTTGAAAACCAGACAGGGAGGAAGATCAAGGTTCTCCGAACAGACAATGGTGGAGAATACAAGAGCGATCCATTCCTGAAGGTATGTCAAGATTGTGGCATAAGGCGGCACTTCAAAGTCAGAAAAACACCACAGCAGAATGGGGTGTCGGAGCGTATGAACAGGACATTGGTGGAGAAAGTTCGTTGCATGCTGTCTAATGCTGGGTTAGGCAGAAAATTTTGGGTTGAGGCAATAAATTATGCTCAACATCTCGTCAATCGTTTGCCATCATCTGCTATAGAGGGAAAGACTCCTTTAGAGGTATGGTACGAAAAACCTGTTACTGATTATGATACTTTGCATGTTTTTTGTTCTACTACATATTATCATGTGAATGAACCAAAGTTGGATCCACGGGCAAAGAAGGCTCTATTGATGGGTTTCAATGCTGGAGTTAAGGGATACCGTTTATGGTGTCTAGAGGCAAAGAAGACGATAATCAGTAGGGATGTTACCTTTGATGAATCTGCCATGTTGTAAAAGGTAAATCCAGAAGGGGTTGATGGTATTCCGCAGCAGGTGGAGTGTATTCCGAAACAGGTGGAGTTTGAACAGACAGTGGTGATTCCAGCAAATAGCACCACTAGAGACTCTGTGAGGGCAGAAGAAGAGTCAGATGAGGAAGAGGTTCCTACCCAAGAACCTCAACAGCAATCGGAGCCAATTGCAGTTAGAAGGCAAAGACGAGAGATTCAAAAACCTGCTCGTTTTACTGACATGGTAGCTTATGCACTTCCAGTTGTTGATGATGTTCCATCCACCTACCTAGAAGCCATCCGAAGTTCAGAAAGTGGTAGATGGGCAGGTGCAATGGAAGAAGAAATAAAATCTCTCGAGAAGAACAAGACGTGGAAGCTGATACAACTACCGAAGGGCAAGAAGGCTATTGGATGTAAATGAGTATTTGCAAAGAAAGAAGGATTTCTTGATAAAGATGAGATGCGTTATAAGGCAAGATTGGTGGCTAAAGGCTACGCTCAGATGGAGGGAATTGATTATAATGAGGTATTTTCTCCAGTTGTTAAACATTTATCCATTAGAATTTTGTTGGCCTTGGTAGCGCAGATGAATTTGGAGCTAGCTCAATTTGATGTGAAGACCGCTTTCCTGCACGATGATTTGAAGGAGGAAATCTATATGACTCAGCCAGATGGATACAAGGTTGTTGGTAAGGAGAATTGGGTTTGTAAACTAAGTAAATCACTGTACGGATTGAAACAATCTCCAAGACAATGGTACAAACGATTTGACAGTTTTATGAAGGGTCAGAAGTACACAAGGAGCAAATACGATCATTGTGTGTATTTGCACAGGCTTCAAGATGGTTCTTACATTTACTTACTCTTTCATGTTGATGATATGTTGATAGCAGCAAAGAGCCAAGTTGAGATTGACAAATTGAAGGCTCAACTGAGTAAAGAGTTCGAGATGAAGGTTTTGGGAGATACGCAAAAATAAATCCGTGAGGGCTTTGCCCAGAGAGGACATTATCATATTAATGTGGAGTTTAGGAAATGTTAGACAATTCCTAACAAGTTTTTTTTTTATTTTATTTTTTGTTTGATTGAGAAGCTTTTGTATTTGGTGGGACTAGAAGTTAAGTCAAGGTGGAGATTTATTGGTTGTTGGCCTAAATAGTTGGCCAACAAATTTTGACTTTTGCCTTAACTTAGGAATCCCACATTGGAAGTTGATGAAAATGTGAGGAGATTTGATCCCTATAAAAGGGACTCTTCTCTCACACTTATTGTAAAAAATAAAAAAAATAAAAAAAACTTGTTAGGAATTGTCTAACATCTCCTAAACTCCACATTAGTATGATATTGTCCGCTCTGGGCAAAGCCCTCACGGATTTGTTTTTGGGTATCTCCCAAAAGGCCTCATACTAATGGAGTTATCTTGAATTTTATATTTAGACAACTCTTCCATCAATTTTTTCATGTGTGACTTGGTTTGCATCCCAACAATCCTCCCCTCAAATTAAGGACCACATAGGTCATGACCTCTGAAGGACCTCTCCTTCAGTGGTAATCCATTTGATCTGCCAACCATCTTGCACCGCCGCTATCAACCAACGGGACACGCCGCCTGACCACCACATTATCAGGAAGACTTTCGACACAAGGCATCAACCGCAGATCTCCAACGAGTGGAGCTTCCCACACAGTGCCATATCACCCAGACGAACCATCGGCTCTGATACCACTTGTTAGGAATTGTCTAACATCTCCTAAACTCCACATTAGTATGATATTGTCCGCTCTGGGCAAAGCCCTCACGGATTTGTTTTTGGGTATCTCCCAAAAGGTCTCATACTAATGGAGTTATCTTGAATCTTATATTTAGACAACTCTTACATCAATTTTTCCATGTGGGACTTGGTTTGCATCCCAACAGTAAAATACGTATTTAGGTATGTCCAAATATAGTTATAAGACGGTTAATAGAAATTGGACGGATTGAGTACTATTTTGTTGGCTCAAGGAAGAGTTGTCAATTTGATCAGTTTTTGATAGAGGGCTCGAAGAGGTGCAGGACGACATGATATTTACTAATGAGTGTGTGTGTGTGTGTGTTTGAGGTTTGAAAGAGATTGGAAGGATGCTTTTGTTAGAACAAAGAAATTGGAAGGAAAGGAACGAATACTCTCAGCTATGTGTTGGGTTACAAACTAAATCCTACATGAAAAATTTAAGGAAAAGTTATCTAAAATATAAGAGTCAAGATAATTCCATTAGTATGAGGTCTTTTGGGAGGTACTCAAAAACAAATATCTGAGTACTTAGTCCAAAGCGGACAATATCATACTAATGTGGAATTAGAGCGTCATCAGGCAAATCCTAACAGTAGTATAAGAGTTGATGGTTCACCTGGGTGACGCGGTACTATGTGGGAAGCTCTCAGTAACTATTTGAGATTTGTTCGAGATATGCAGCATGTCTTGTTGGGTGATAATGGTGATGCAAAACTGGTTTGTCAAATCCGATGTTGTGATCTAGCAAGAGGTCATGATTTGTGTGGTCCTCCATTTGAGGGAAGCATTGTTGGATTACAACCCAAATCCCATATAGAAAATTAAAGGAAAAAGTTATCTAAAATATATAAGTCAAGATAACTCCATTAGTATAAGGCTTAGAGGTTTTTAAAAAATAAATCCGTGAAGACTTAATCCAAAGCCGACAATATCATACTAATGAGAAGTGTTTCTTTTTACATTTTGTTTCTGTTTGTTATTAGCATAATGTCTCCAACATTTATCTGAATCTGCAGGTTAGCAGTTTTACTTTTCTTCAGCTTGTGGCTTAGACACGTTCAACTGTCTTTTTTTTCTTCGTCCTAGTTATATGATTCACAGCCTCGTGAGAATGGCCCTCCTGTGTACTTGGTTATATGCAATAAAATAGTCAGCTACATTGTCAAAACATATTATCACAAAAAAAAAAAAAACCTCATTTACGAAAACGAACATTTGATTTAGCATTCACAGTGGAAATTTTGTCCCTACTAGTGTTGGAAGAGGTACAACGGTATAAAATCTATTCAACTATTAAATAATCAAAAAACAAAGTTCAATAATTCCAGTTGGTAACAAAGATGAAAATATAGATCGAATCCAATATTTATTGTCGAGTAAAGAATACTTCTAATTAATTGCAATGCTCTATGTTACAGCATATAAAGAGATTATTAGATATTTTCATATATATTAGCAATGTAGCGCGTTGAGCCTTCAATTTGGATGCTGAAATGAAAGCTTTACTTCTTGCTTTTATTCTGATATCTAATTTAAGTTTTGCATAGTTTTCTCAATATTCATATTTGTTCTAATGTACATGATTTTCAGTTTACACAGATCCATTTTACGAACCAGAGAGTTCCATATGGACATATGTGAAATGGTTTCAGACTTCCAACCATAAGGGGTGAAAAGACAAAGAATTGTATTGTTTTTCTATTTGGAATCCAATTTCGTCAGAAGGGTGGTTTTGTCATTAAACTCCAAAAACATTAGAAAAAGAACTTATCACAACATTTACCAATGAAACAACGTCTACGCCGTTCAGTTCTGATTGTCCATTTCGCACATAACTTGCCGGGCTTTCTCGGGAATTAATTCCAATTTTCCACGACAAATGACTTGAAGAAGCCATAAAGATGCAGCTTGATGACTATATATACCTATTGCTCCTAATGGAAGTGCAGTGAACAATCTCTTTGATATACTCCAGCATATCTTCTTTCAACTCTCTGGCAATGGCTTCGACTTTTGATTGGAAGCTTATTTTTGCAGCAATTTTGATCCTGTCCGTCTGGTCTCAAAAAGCCACTGCCCGCAACCTGAATGAAGCCTCAATGACAAAAAAGCACGAGCAATGGATGGCTCAATATGGCCGTGTCTACAAGGATGATGCCCAGAAGGCAAGCCGATTGAAAATATTCAAGGAGAATGTAGAGTTCATTGAGTCCTTCAACAAGGCTGGAACTAGTTCTTACAAGTTATCCGTCAATAAATTTGCTGATTTGACAAATGAGGAGTTCCGAAAGGCTCGCAATGGTTACAAGCCATCACACTTCTGCAGAACAACATCATCATTTAGGTATCAAAATGTATCTGCAGTTCCAGCTACAATGGACTGGAGAAAGAAGGGTGCTGTTACAGGAATTAAGGACCAAGGCCAATGCGGTAAGTCAAATGCAATCATCTTGTTTTATCAGATATACTCTCTTTCAAAAACTGAATGTCCATTTTTCTAGGCAAAATGAATACGTGGACATTCAATTTTTGACGAAAAGAGTACTAATTATGATCTTTCCTAAGAGAACGAAGATCTTAGAAGAAACATTGATTGCACAAATTCTAATCTTCTTTTGGAACATCGAAATGCAGGATGTTGTTGGGCATTTTCTGCTCTGGCAGCCATGGAAGGAATTAACCAACTCACTACTGGTAAGCTGATCTCGCTGTCTGAGCAAGAGCTTGCTGACTGTGATACAAGTGAAGATCAGGGCTGCAACGGAGGCCTCATGGATGATGCATTTCAGTTTATCATTAAGAACAAAGGCCTAACAACCGAAGCTAATTATCCTTATGAAGGAGTTGATGCAACTTGCAATACCAAGAAGGAATCTAACCGCGCTGCAACAATCACAGGTTACGAAGATGTCCCTGAAAATAGTGAAGCAGATCTTTTGAAGGCTGTGGCTAAACAACCAGTATCTGTTGCCGTTGATGCCGGTGGTTCTGCATTCCAGTTCTACTCGAGCGGTGTCTTCACCGGTGATTGTGGCACTGATTTAGACCATGGTGTCACAGCAGTTGGTTACGCGGAGACTGAAGATGGCACCAAGTACTGGTTGGTGAAGAATTCATGGGGAACCAGTTGGGGTGAAAATGGATACATCAGAATGCAGAGGGACATTGATGCTAAGGAAGGTCTTTGCGGCATCGCCATGCAAGCTTCCTATCCAACAGATTAATGTCTATTTTATAAAGGATGAAACTTCCCTTAGGCTAAAGGGATTGTTGTAATTAATTTGGAGTGTTTCATTTACTTGTTTGTGTGTTTTACATTTTTCTGTTTGTACAGATTGCACAGTACATGGAATTCTGCCTTTGGATTTGAGGTTATCACAGAGAAGTAATCCAAATTCATATTGGATTCCCTGAAATTTATGGAGAATTTTTCTGCCCAATTTCAACATATCATCTTCCTAGATTCTCTACAAGCATGGCAGATGCAAAAATTCCTTATTCTTTTCCATTTCTCCGTTTCCCTAAAAATACATATAACTTAATACGTTTTATGAGGATTTATTTTGCACTCTAAAGCACAAATATTTAATCTTAAAATACTGGTAAACAAAGTTTAATTTAATTAGCTTGATGAGAAAAGCCATTTATTGTCTGAAATGGGCAAGAATTAGTTTCCGAATTTTCATTATTTTCTGAAAAGCCATTTATTCTCTTATTTTTCAGCAGAGAAGTCAAAATTTGTCACTAAATATTCGTAGAATTTTATCAATTGGACGGTGCATCTAGTTATTCAGTGTGCATTATATAGAAGATTTTATTTCTTCACAATAAAAAGTAGAAATCACATCAGTCATTTAAAACATTTGATTAAGAAGCAACAGAAATAAAGTACAAATAAGGAACAGGGCCTAGACATAAGGATGCAAAAACTTAAGAGAAATTTGGGTAAAATTTAGGAGAGAAATGTATTCAGACAAATGAAGAAAAAGCCCTATTAAATGCGGATACCAACTAGCAGAAGAACCCTAACAAATGTTTGAAAGATCAGAAGCCCCTTAGCTAAGCGGATAAGATATTAGGCGGGATTGTGGTCACACAATTACTAAAGCACGGGAAAATCCTTCAGGGGAGGGGTGGCAGGTTGATAGCCACCAATCTTTCATGAATTTCCTTCATCTTTACATCAATTTTCCTGTGAAGATCATTCAAGTCTTGCAGATTCAAGCTTTGCAGCCCTTGTTCTCCTGTCACCAAGGCGTGAAACATTAGTAGAGTGATCTCCTTCTCGCGATTCTTGATTTGTTGCTTCCTCAACTGAATGCTTAGCTTAGCAATCCTTTGCCTGAGGAAAGTCTCTTGTTCTAACATTTTCCCAGTCTTCTCAATCTCAGACACCTTATTGAACTGTGAAATCACACGTTGAACTCCCAAGGGACTTGACCAGACCTCGGGTTCAGGATCATATGGGCTAAAAATAATACCACATGCTTGAATACCACAAAGAGTACCAAGTTCACTCACCTTCTTTAGCAGAAACTTCTTCCTTTTCTTGTATGTTTCTTTTATCGCTGAATTTTTGGTGATAAAGGCGAGCTTCACCTTTCTTCTAGACATACCAAAATCAAAGATCGATACAATTCCCTTTCAGAAAAACAATAACAACACTGAATGAGTTTGCTGCCAGAGAACTCTTTTGATTTCTAAAATGAAATGTTGACTGCTATATTGATAGGTTTTCAGGATGCCAAGATTAATCGCAATGATTTTGTTCACCTATCTATTTGTAGGACATTGGTAACGATGATTTTGGAGATTTTTGATGGAATTTAATGGAGAATATCTATTTGGCCAAACTGATTCCAAAATTAACTACAAATATTTTGTTCGTATACACGTGTAGGACGTTGGCATGATTGTTTTGGAGATTTTGGAAAGAATTTAGTTAGAGTATAGCTATTTGATCAATAGCTTGAAACTTTGCCCTTATCCAAATTGATAAAAATATAGTAACAACCAAAAAAGGAAAAATTATCAAGGGCATTTGTTGAACGTTGTTCTAGATGGTGCATTGTATATGGTTAGGATTCTGGGTATGCAAAGATTAGTGACAATGATTTTTCTCATCTATCTATGTGTTAGCTTGCATATCGATTTACGAGGTTTTGAAAAGAATTGAATTGCTTCTTAGATGTCACGTGACAATTTAATTAAAACATAGATTAATTAAGTTCAGAAGAAAAAATTACCGCATGATGTTTCTTGAGAACTTGGTAAGCAAGAGGGATTGCAAACAACAGATTATTCTTCAGTTGTTAAATAGAATTACAGATTCCTTGTATACACAGCATTTAGAATGGCCTTCATATTGCTATTTTGACTTGTACCTTCCGTCCATAAACATTTTTGGTGATTTCTACAAGAAATTTTCTTTAACAATTCATACTATCATGATGTCCAAAACATATTCTATACAACTCATAGTATCACGATGTGATTAAGTAAAGATATTGTAATATAAAATAATTACCTATTCTCAAACAAAACTATTGTTACTATGAATTGTTAATGTATGTAGCCCATCATCATTAAAAGTTTTCATAGATATCCATGAAAACTTCTCGTGCTTGCCTTGGTGCTCTATTGAGACATCCAGACTATAGCTTTAATTATTTGATGGTGGCTGTTCCCAAAGAAATGATTATAATGGGTATAGTTCATTTCTTGGTAGAAAAAAAATTGTAAATTGTCTTGAATCCCAACTAAGGATTAGGAATTTGGTTCTTGCCCAGTGCAAGATTTCTCTCCTTTTATTAGGTTTATTTTTCCTTTTAATATGATTTTTTCTCCTTTAATAGAGCTTGTAACTCTGTGTTATATAGTATTTCATATGTGTAATATCTACCCACTTCATATGTACTCTTTCAAAAAGCAAAGAGCATTGTGACTCTGTCTGCTTATTAGTCCAAAACATATATATATCTTGCTTTATTATACAAGTGATATTTTCTTGCAAAAAAATTAATTACAATTTTTAGATATATTGATTCAAAGATGAGTTTTTTTATTTTAGAGATTCTTTCATTAACTAGGCTCTTCGTTCTTGCTGATTCATTTATTGTGTGATATGATTATTGGAATAATCAATTTTCAGACGAACAATTGGTTTTATAATTTGTTATTCGATTATTTGTCTTTTTCAATGTGCATACTAGCCCGCAAAATGGTGCTTACGGATTGTTAGTATGTATTCCTACGTTATATTGAAAATGAGGACTTGTGAATTTTCAAATTGCATGATGTTCCTAATTCAAATGACTATTATACCCCCTCTGTTTGGAACTAAATGTTTCCTTTTGTTTGGGCATGAAATTAAGGAGAGTAATTTTATTATAAAAAAATTACTATAATATCATTATTAATTAAAAATGTTACTGATACAAATCACATATTAGTAGAGCTTAAATTTTTTTAAATCAATAGAGTTAAAAAAAGTTAGTAGCAAAATTATTATATTAGTGGAGTTTACTTTTTAAAAATTGATAATTTTATTAATAAAAATTTAAATAAAATAATAAATATTTTAAGGAATGAATATTCTATTTCGGGTATTTTGAAAAAGAAATATGAGCATTCGATATCAAATAGATGGTATGTACTTCCTAGTATAAATGTTGTCATTCAATTTGTTGATATTGTGACTAGGGGTGTAAACGGTTCCAAACAGGTCCGGGACACCCTCTTCCGGACCCGAACCCGAACCCGATTGACCCCTATGGGTACCGGACCCGACCCGATTACCTGACGGGTCTAAATAAGATGGACCCGTACCCTACCCTGTAGGGTCTCGGGTCGGGTCCTGTTAGACCCGATAAGATATTTTGATATAAATTTATAAATAATTGACCGTTGATCAAACACATCTAACGGTTCTAAAAATTTAAGTATATAAAATATTTATTATTCAAAATTTAATCGGGTAATCGTACCTGTACCGGTTTAAAATATGTATTATCGGATCCGGATCCGAATAAATGGGTATGACTATTGTTCCGGACCCAAGGTTATCGGGCCTGGTCTGGGTAAGACCCGACCCATTGACAGCCCTAATTGTGACCTTCCAATTTGGTTTGTTTTACATTTGCTACTGTTGCAACTTGTCTAATTTGGGAATTGAATGATGCTTACTTTGTTTGGGAATTCACTTTGCTCGTCAGATGAAGAAAGCAGACCAAAAAGAGTGATCATGCCTGCCACAGTGAAAAGCATTAGGTTGCATTTAGTTATATAACATCCATGCTATACATGCATACTTGTCAGAAATTAAAAAACATAATATTGGGTTGCATTAGGTTAGACATATGCCCACCATTTCAACCTTAGTAGCTAAAAATCATCATATTTATTTGGAAATATGTAACTATATAAAATCACAAAAAGATACATATTTGTTAGAAATAACTTTTCTATTATTTATTTTGGTCATATATCTATACGTAGGGACATTGGCGTGATAATTTTGAGATTTTGGTAAGAATTTACGTCCAGATTACCTACTTTGATTGGCCTTACTAGAAAATCTTTCAACAGAAAATTTTGTCCATATATAAGAGATTGCTAATTGCAACGTCATAAATTGCAAACTAGTATTATATTATTTTGCAAAAGTAACTATCTCTCTACGCTAAAGATTTTCTCTATAAAATTTAAATTAATTTTGAAAATTTTGGTACTAGTATAAGCAAACTAATGTAATGAGTAGTAGTTTAAAATCAAATATCAACGATTTATAAATAAAAATTTGTAAAAAAATATTGAATTGAATTTTTTTATAATATAATCATTCCCCAAATAAGTTCTGGGGACCAGCTGTATACTCCAGATCCATTTTTATCCCCCTGCTCTTCATACTTTCAGCTCAATGTCGTCAAGTTCAACCTGAAGAACCGTCGAGGATGTTGAAATTCGGTAAGTATACATCCTAATTGTCATTTAAGAATACCAACTAGACTGTTTTCACAAATTTTATGGTAATAAAAGTATGCGTAATTTTCTTGAAATAGAGAGATTGGCTCTCCGGCATGAACACTTCTCCATTCTCTATTGCTAGATGGATATTTTCTAATAATCGCTAGTATATCCGGTGCATAGAGAACAAACCCCCTCAAGGAAACCATGGAAAAGTGAAAAGGCTTCTAGATGTCAGTGATCTGACGACTATGTGTTCCGTTGTATCTGAAGTGTTTCTCGAGAACCAATTCCCCGTTAATATCCGCTTCAGCAATTCATTCTGCATTTACTGATTGAGATTGAACTTCAAACAACACTTATACATTTTCATAATCATTGGCCATTGGAAAATCACAAGTGTTAGGGTTTAGGTCCAATTTTCTGCTGATTAAGAAAAGGCGTTTCATATATTGTTCTTTTTTATGTCATATTGTTATAATTGAACAAAGCCACAGTTAATTAGCTAGATATAACTGACAAAAAATTTTTATTTTTCCCTATGTTTTAAATGCAAAACTGTTAGACTATTAACCCAATGATAGCAAATCAATCCATTCATTAATTCAATCTTCAAATAGTTCCAAGAAATCTTGTATAGACCTCATTACTTGCACATATTATAAGCAGAAGTGTTCTAAGACAAGAGGTTCAGTTCTCGGCCTTAGTATTTTGAGTCCTCAAATTCCCTAAACAATTTCAATTTCCTTCAATTAGGAAAGAGAAAATGGCTATTTTGATCACCCAAAGTTAAGGTTCCAAAAGTGCTTTTTTAGTCATTATAATCTCAAAAAATTTTACACGTATCTTAAGTAATATGATCATTACTCTCAACCACTAACTCTAACCAATTAAAAATACAACTCATATACTTGCTAACTTTCTTAAGGCAAAATATTCCATTTATGTGTGTGTTTTCCTCTAATGGAGCTTACATAGTCAAATTTTTTAATATTTTTTCTCTTCTAAAATAGGATTATATGAGATATACGGGCCAACAGTAGAGAGAAACTATTTAAATAGATTATTTTAACCTTAAAAAGTTTGTACTTGCTTAAATTATGCTCTTTATTAGTCGAAATTAATGAAATTAATGACAGAGTCATGTTTGTACTACTTAAAAGATGTGTAAAATCTTTTGAGACTATGATAGTCAAAAAATAATTTTGGGATGCAATTATTATGAAGTCATAACTTTAGAGTCTATAATGACCATTTTCCAACATTTCCGTTAGAGATTCGGATGGAATCCATAGAGAGTTTCATAAGCTTTGGAGGAGAAATTTCGTAACACTGAATACAGTGTACAGATACATAACATAGTAATCTTAGGACGAAAATATTAAAAGATTGCATCAGCTTTTATACACGTTTGCACTATGGACATCCCACATGCAATTTCTTGAAAGTTATCATGAAACTTGAAAAGCATGTAAAATATTGTCCTTGCATTCATAATCCCCAGAACATTCCAGTGTTTCCACTATCTTGAAATCTTAAATATATATCTACATTCTCCTCTTCACTACCCCCCCCTCCCCACCAACTTCCCCTTTAGGTACCAATGCAGGATAATAATACCACTGTAGGAATTTCTTGGCGACGGCACAAAGTAATGTTTCATTTTCTTACTTTTGTCCATATCTTAAAGAACGAAACATGAAAACAAGATAGAAACATAGTTGAGGTAGGTATGGTGCGGTCCCTGTGCATTAGTGTGTCTTCCACTGTCTTCAGTAAAGCGAAACACACTATAAAGAACTACAAGTGGATGGAAAAAGAAGTCAGCCACCAAAAGGAAAAGGAAATGAAAAGAAATTCTAGCATGCTTTACTCGCCTCTCTGTCTTCTTCTCCTTTGCGTCCTTTGTTGGACACTGATCACTGCAGTTTCCGGCTTGCGCGATCCCAACTCATGCAATGGTTCTCTAGCCGAATGCAACGAAGACCTGGAAATTCTGATGGATTCAGAGGTAAGCAGAAGGTTTCTTGAACAGAAAAGGTATATATCTACAGTAGCTCTCAAGAGGAATCAGCCTGTTTGCAATGGTGGAAACGGCCAACCCTATTCGAGAAGCGAAGCATGTCTCCCCCACCAGTCCAACCCTTATCAGAGAGGCTGTAATACATACTATCGTTACAGAACATGATGCTTGGAAACCTATGTTCTGCAATCTTATTGACAGTAAGATGCTATTGAATGAGGAATTTGTTTTTGTTTTCCCAGTAATTGTATGTAACGAGAGGTTGTGCTTCTACTATTAGAGAAACAAGTGTCACTTTATCGTTTTTACTTTTCTTTTTCAGGTCATTCTACGTCATTGTTGCTGTTTATCTCTTTTTTATTTTACTTTATTTTCAAAATTTATTGGCCAAGAATAATTTCCTTCGGCTTCACATCTGATCAGTTCGCTAGGCATGCAAACTGATGAAAGCAGAGGTTTACGACTGTTAACTAGAACAACTGCTGTAGCAGAGAACTTGGAATTAGAGGGTGAAACATTTCTTCTTGTTGTGGGTTCGGAGGGAACCTATTCTGGAACAAGACAGTGATATATGAATTTGCAGAAGAAGAATGTCAATAGGTGTTGTTAAAGAGCGCGTTATTTCAGAAATGAGATGTAACAAAATTATCGAGAGTGATAAAATTAAGCCGCATTGCTTGCACTACAATTCCTGATGCAGAAAACTTCAACAAATGAACCAGAAAGAAAAGCACAATTTTCTAACAAGAAATGCACAGATGGAGTTCCACTAGTTGATAACTCAACGTGCATATGTTCATCAGCATCTTACTTGTAATGAAACTTCCACACCTCTCGAACATTAGAGGAACCATCTGCAACCTCTACAATGGGAGTAGCAGCCAATGTACCTAAGACAAGAAGTTAGGATTAACAGCTAGCAAATACCGGAATGGTTTGTGAAGGTACATATGACTGATGTTATCTCTTGGCTTAATGCAAGAAATTACTGCAAAAGGGATAGAACATGTTACTTCATTCAACAACATTGAGTATTTAGCTTATTAATCTAAGAGATAAAAGGAAGGAACTTTTGGATGTTGCCCAAGGGAAAGGCAGGAGGGCAGTTGTCAGAACAGCAGAGTAGAATTGTATGTAGGAGGTTTAGCTCACCCTCATTTTCCACTACACAGAGAAACCTCGTTGATCCTCCTCCAACTCCAAAATAATGCTTCTTTGCAGCCATGTATACAACTCCAAGAGGACTACTCAAACACTGCCATAAACGAGGAAAGAATGTCAAGAAATGAAGAAAACAAGCTAATAGGATTCAAGAAGCCGATATCTATTAGCAAAATCAAAAGTACCTCCTTTATAAGTTTGTAATGTATAGGAAGAGAAGATATTGAATAAACTCTCTGCCACAAGAATCATATCATAACCTTCAGGCTGACAAACCTCCTGGTCGCAGTTACTACCACATTCATCCCTGCGTACATGAGGGAGAATATGATGCATGTCATTCCAATCACCCGCAAAGAAACGCGTTTCAATCTCAGGTTTGCACTCTGTTGCATCTGTACCAAAAGACTGAGACTGTTTTTGCATATTCTCATTCACATTTGGTATGGTCAGACATTGCAGGACCTCAGAATTAAAATCCTGGAAATGGACAGTACTAGCTACCTAAAGAAGCAAAAGATAAATAAATGCGGGTTCTAGAATCAACGGATGGAGCATCTTAAAAAGAATGTGAAATTATAACTTAAGGCAAGTAAAGATTCCGGGAAGCCCATGACCACATCCAAGCTGGAATCAAACAGAGAGAGTCAGCAAGATAATTGCAAAAGAGACATCAAAAGGAGGAAGATTTCACCCAGATAAAGTCATAGTTGATCACAATATAACCATGCTAAATGTCTAGAACACATGGTAAACAACAAATGTAGTTCTCACTTTGCTGTCCGGTTTGTATGATTTTTATTTTTTATTAATAGGTGAATTAGATTTCATTCCAACATGGACATAGGTTGCTCCTCATTTACAAGGTTCCTCCCTGTAGTAGATATTCCGGCTATTCAAAAAATTAGGACAGAATTTCTCAATCTACAAAGAGTATGACGACAAGAATCAATCTAGCCTTCCAGCACTATTGCTTCCATACTATTTCAGGATTTTCTTTTTTGGTTAACTTAGTCAAAAACCAAGTCCTTGGGTCCAGGGCTGGGCAACAGGCTTGGTCTTTATCATAAAAATCCCCTGCCGTTAATCATCAAGCTCTTACTATTAATAACAGATCTTTGGTTTTCAGATCTTCCAGGGAATTTAATTCTTTCTTCACTAGCAGAAAGTTCCACTCAAGAAGAAACAGTGGGAACACCCAGTAAACCCTCTTCCATCCATCTTGAGGCCAGCCTATACTCCTAAGAGTTGTATGGCCTTAATCGAGGTTGCAGATGAGTTTAACAGCAAGAAATAGGGCTTAAGTATTCAGGCATACACCAAATTTGTTCTCAAACAGCTATGGACACAATAAACGACAAATGCCAATATCCGCCCAACTCATCATGTAGATCTATGACAGCCCCGAGTATATAAACTTCTTGGAAATCTCAAAACTTATCTTTTAGACTTTTATACAGCCAATGACTGACCAATCAATCAATCATTATATTCAACATATCCAGAAGCCATTAAATGCCATAAATGAACAGCCAAGTTCAGTTGACCCATTAATGCTATGAATATGAATTCACGAGGCATGACCATGAGAATCACTATGTTTTGCCAGGTCCAACGTCACATTTAGGAGATACAATTGTGTGAAATGTTATTTGTCATCCTATTGGAAGGAAATAATGAAACTAAGATTGACTGATTCCTAGGACCTGGTAAAGAAATGTTAAACTGAGATGGTTGAAACTTAAAGATATCAGAATATAACAACTACAGTCAGGATAATCTGTTATTTTCTGTGAGAAAAGCTCTACAAAGGATCATATTGGGTTTTCCTCTACCTTCTTTTGTTTTGTGGGTAGTTTGACGTTGAACGGTATCTGGCTAATGATTACTAACAAGAGGTCGCTCTAGAATAGTTCTTACGAATTTTCTTTTCAGTAAACTAATATCTCAAATATCTTATACAGAAAAAAGTACAAATCAAAACCAAAAAAATAAGCTAATGAGACTAATTTAATTCATCTATGAAAATGAAACAGAAACTTTTCAATGCATAAGCAAACATGATGGACAAATATTGAGTCACTTATCAAACAGATAGTTCTTGAATTGGAAGTACAAACGAAAATTATCAAGAAGAGTAAATGCAAGAAAATTGTAGAGCTGAAGATTGTATATTCACCTCAGCAATTAAGGCCTACCTCTAAAACCCTCTTGTCAGTAATGGATAGTTTTTCATCTTGCGTCTCCATGTAAAGAGCTTTTACTAAATCCACTGAACCCTCCCATAATTTAAGTCCTCCTGAAGCAGTGTTGGGAATCAGAGTCTACCAACAGCAAAATGTGTAATCCATGTGCATGTTGTATTTGCACGTATACCTCTATTTCCGTCTTGACATATGTTAATCGCAATGCACTTCAAATAGGTACTTACAAACCAAAATTGCTGGATACCTTCGTATTTTCCAGGAACTAAATCCAAATTAGACAATGCAAAAACCTCCTGGGTACTGACCTCCCCTGTTAAAAAACACAGTATCAAATCCAAGAACATTATGTTATTACACTAAAACCAGGAAGTCATTTGTTATCTCCAGACACAGCGTAATGTGGCAAATATCCCAAAAATTATTATGTTTACAATCCGCTGCTTTTTCACTTAAAAAGATATAAAATATACAAGACAATTAGTTTTCAAGATTTCCAAATTCATCCATTAGTCTTCTTATCCCCCAAGAAACACCCAGTAACGAAAAGGGAAAAGAAAGGAAAAAAAAGTTCAAGCTCTAAGTTTCAGTATCTGTAGTACCTTAAGCAGCGAAAGCCCATGCAAATTCACAGCTTCCACAGTATACTTCACGATTGATGATGCCTAGTCAAAAATTGAAACCAACCCACCAAATAAATTTCACGAAAGACCATGGTCTTGACAGATAAAGAATACACAAATAGTACCTGCGATGGGACGACTTCGAGGCAAGGGGGTGGAGGTTGCAAAGGCTGTTCTGGAAATTCAAGAAAGCTTAAACCAAGCTTTGGTTTGGGATTTTCATCGAAGAGGCGAAAAGTCTCCATTGTTGAAGAATTTGATGGCTTCGCTTCCATTGCTGACTGGCTTTTGGAGCTTCAGAGAACTGGCATGAAGAAGAAGAAGAAGGAAAGGAAGCTCTTTTTGGGCCTAAAGATGGCCTCTTATTTTTCAAAAGAGACCCCAGCACAAGAACTTCTTGTCAAAACACTAGATCAATCTACATTTTTTCAATGTAGTATTGAATCTTTTCTCACTCCAATGAACCTTTTCTATTTCTTCTAGCTTTAGATTTTTCTTCAATCTCTTTATTCGTCTCATCTCTTTCAATATCTTTATCTCCTCCTAATTTCATCTTTTTCCTGACCATCTCTCTCTCTCTCGTCTTCTTCAAGCTGACCTTTTTGGTTGATAGAATCTTTCTTCGGTTTCTTTACTCAAAAGGAGAGAAAAATCATGGTCAGCAGTCCAAGAAGTATTGGATTAATTTAAATAAATTATTTTATTTTATTTTTATAGAAGACTTTTCAACATATTTTTGACGTAAATGATTTTTAACAGTAAATATTATTTTCTTCATTTTTAACAATAAATATCATTCAGGTCCGTTGCAAGTGAATGATTTTTAACAATAAATGTTATTTTCTTCATTTTTTATTCTCTCTCATTCTTCGGTTTCTTTACTCCGCGGCAACACCCAAGTCCCAAGCGTTGCCGTCGACCTAAAGATATTTAGCTACAAACTCAGATTGATCCATCTCTTCTACATTTTTCCTCTTGAGAATTTTGATCACTTTCTGCTCCCCCAAGTGTAAGAGCATCCAGTGAAGAAGACATGGCTGCTGACATTGTTGTGAGGATTGGAGTAGATGGGCTTCTCCAGAAAGCAAGTTCACTCCTTGATAAAGACTTCAGTAGCCTTGGATTCAGAAAGACCACTGATCTCAAGGAACAGCTTCAATGCCTAGTTCAAAATCTCAAGTTCCTTCAGGCCTCGCTTCCCGGTGCTGAGCGGAGAGCACAACTTTCTAGTGATGTGCTTGTTCTTCTGAACAGGCTTGTTAAAGTGGATCAAAAGCAGATGATCTACTTAGTCAGTGTGCATATGATGTTGGGCAGCTAACGGTGGAGAAGCGAGTGAAGAAGCGCAACAAGGTACGCAACATCTGTTCCTTCTCGAGAGCAATCATGCTAAGGTCTAAAATTACTCGCAGAATTGTAGGCATCAATTTGAGTCTAGGAAGGTTTTACCATGCATCTGTTATTTTCGGGTTTGAAGTGATCAATAGAATGGACATAAGTGCACCACCAGAAGAAACTACGGAGACAGACTTTTCAGCCGAGGAGTCGCAACCTGTCTATCACTCCTCTGATCTACTTTACTTAAAAGATATAATATTCTCCAATGAAGAGAGAGATTTGGGTGTCATTTGTATCTGCGGAATAGGAGGTATCGGGAAGACCACAATTGCTCGGCAAATATATACAGATTTTGATGTGTCAAGTCATTTTGATGAGAGGGTGTGGGTTTGTGTGTCGGAGGATTTTGACAGTGCTAAGCTTTTGAAAGAAATGTTGCAGAGTATCACTCATGCCACCTGCGAGTTCTCTAGTCCAGCTGGAATAATGGATGAGCTTTTTGAAAGATTGAGAGGGAAAAAATATTTGCTCGTTCTCGACGATGTTTGGAATGTGTCTTCCGATGCGTGGTTTTTCTTGAAGCAATTGTTTGCTAAAACTGGGTGGTTTGAGAGGCAGCACAATACTAGTGACTACTCGTGTTGAATGTGTTCCTTTAACGATGGAAGCATATCACGTATTTCATCTAGATCGCAGAAGTGAAGAAGAGGCTTGGCTCATGTTTGGGAAAATAGCATTCCCAGAAGGTGTAGAATCAGTATTAACTGAAATAGGTATGCATATTTTGAAACGGTGTGGAGGCCATCCATTACTAATAAAGTTAGTTGCGGTTCTGATGCGCTCCAAGAGAACTGTGACCGACTGGAGGATGATAGCTGATGGTATACAGTTCTGTAGTCCAGGAGACAATTTTATAAGTGAGTGTATAAATTATTGTTATGATCATTTGCCTTCGTTACCAATTAAACAATGTTTTGTATACTCTTCTATATTTCCAAAGGACACTAACATGGAAAGAGAAGAGCTGATACAACTTTGGATGGCACAAGGATTTCTTAATCCTCCCGAGGGAAGTACATTGACAATGGATGGCATAGGGACCAAATATCTTAACATTTTGATGCAGAGGAATTTTTTTCTAAAATACTGACGATGATGAGGATGACAACAAAACATCATGCAAGATGCATGATCTTTTGCATGATTTGGCTGTGCAAAAATCATCTGGTTACTGCTCCGCTAGTGAGAATGTGGACGTTAAGGATGTCTTTGTAGCTACACATTTGTCCTTGATCAAATGCAAAGTAGAAATGTCAAAAACCTTGGGTTTCGGGTTTGCTATGCTGAGAACACTCCGACTGGTGGACACGGAGAATCTTGGCGAGATATTGACATATGCTAAATGTCTTCGTGTTCTAGTGGTGATTGATTTGTTACTTGCAGAATTGCCAACTTCGATAGGCGACTTAAAACATTTAAGGTACCTTGATATCTCGAAGACTCAATTGTAAGATTGCCAAGTTCTGTAACGAAGCTATACAATTTGCAGACTCTGAGACTGTATGATTTGGAAGAGTTGCCTAAGGATTTTGAGAATCTGATTAGTTTGAGACACTTGCATGCCGAGAATTTTAAAGATTTAGGCAAACTCAAATTGATGCCTCCTAAGTTTCAAGAATTGATAGATCCTTCATCTTTTAAGGCGTCTTTTAAGGCATGTTTGGGCAGGGGATGTCCCATTATGTAGGGATACAGAGTGCGGAAGCGAGATAAATTCAACCAAAGATTATGAGAAATTAAGAATGACAGTAAAATGACAACAAGATTTTTAGGTGGAAAAAAATCCTCCGTAAATAGAGGCAAAAAAACTACTGGCGAGAGAGCTAAAATTTCCACTATAAAATTTGTAGGGAGTACAAAATATTTATCTGGACTAACAAGACAAATAGCCCAAATAATAATCTCTACGAAAGAAAAATATTCAAAACAAGAAGTAGAGAATATGAGAAGAAAGAAAATGAAGAGACTTGGCTTGATCTCCGTTTTTGCTCTCTTAATTATGTGATGCAGGAGTTGCCTATTTATAGGCAACTCCCGCACAAAATGTTCAGCCGGTAAATGGAGTGGTAATTGAATCAAGTCAACCAACTCCAATTGCAGCCAACTCCAAATTGCAGCAAAACCCAATTGGGTTAGGTAAGTTTGAGTGGTTGGGCAAAGGTGAGCAACCCCACAAATCTCCACCTTGATCACCTTGGAAATACTCTCTCGCCATGAATCTTGTTCAATTATGAATGATACCAGTTAAGTCCATGCAATAATCGAACTTAGCTGTTGGAAGTGACTTGGTTAACATGTCTGCAAGATTTTCATCTGTATGAATTTTCTAGACTGTAATATTTCCTGCAGCAACAATATCTCGGATAAAGTGGTGCTTAATATCAATATGTTTGGTCTTTGAATGATGCTTGCTGTTCCTGGTCAAATGAACATCACTCTGACTGTCACAGAACACAACAAGAATGTTTTGCTGTAGACCAAGTTCACTTACCAAGCCTCGTAACTAAATAGCCTCTTTTACTCCTTCAGTGGCAGCAATATACTCTGCTTCAGTGGTGGATAAAGCCGCAATAGCTTGGAATGAAGAATACCAACTGATGGCAGAAACACAAAGTGTAAAAATATAGGTTGAAAGTGACATTCTCCGATCTAAATCACCACCGTAGTCAGCGTCAACATAACTAACTACGCCTCCGGGATCAGCTCTTTGTCTATCAAATACCAAACCAATATCGGCAGAGCCCTTCAAATAACGAAGGATCCATTTGACAGCTTCCCAATGTTGCTTGCCTGGATTGTGCATGAATCTGCTAACAACACTAACGGCATAAGCTAAATCAGGTCTGGTACATACCATAGCATACATAAGGCTTCCAACTGCATTTGAGTACGGGACATATGACATGCGTCTCTTGTCCTCCTCTGATTGAGGACACTGCTCAGGTTACAATTTGAAATGAGCAGCTAATGGAGTACTAACATCTTTGCAAACCTTTATTCCAAATCTGTCAAGCATCTTCATAACATACTTCTTTTGTGATAAGAAAAGTTTACCGGCTTGAAGATTCCTACTAATCTCCATTCCAAGAATCTTCTTGGCAGGACCGAAATCTTTCATATCAAATTCACTGCTGAGCTGGGCCTTTAACATGTTAACAAGATATTTATCTTTTGCAGCAATCAACATGTCATCAACATAGAGTAGTAAGTATATGAATGACCCATTAGATGTCTTCTGAAAATAGACGCAATTATCATAACTACTTCTGGAGTAGCCATGTTTAACCATAAAAGAATCAAACCTCTTATACCATTGTCTCGGTGATTGCTTCAAACCATAAAGAGACTTTTTGAGACGACATACATGGTCCTCCTTTCTAGGAACAACAAACCCCTCCGGCTGCTGGATATAAATCTCTTCCTCAAGATTACCATGAAGAAAAGCATTTTTCACATCTAACTGTTCCAGCTCCAAATCATACAAGGTAACCAGAGCAAGTAATATACGAATTGAAGTATGACGAACAACAGGAGAAAATACTTCATTAAAGTCAATACCTTCCTGTTGATCAAAATCTCTGACAACAAATCTTGCTTTGTACCTTGCATTCTCAACACCGGTGATGCCTTCTTTTCTCTTAAAGATCCACTTGCAACTAATGACTCGTTTGCCTTCAGGTAATTTCACCAGATCCCAAGTTTCATTCTTATGAAAACTCTCGACCTCTTCTTGCATTGCATCAATCCATTTTGTTGAATCGTCACTAGAGATAGCTTCAGAATAATTTCTTGGTTCATCATTGTCTCCTATCTTTTGTGCAGCAACTAATGCATAAGCAATGTTGACAGATTCTGCAACTAGTCTTTGAGTCGGTTTTCTCGGTCTCTGTACTAGAAGTTCCTGAGCCATACACCACGGTTGTGGCAAACCTCGTCGTTGTGGTGGATGTGGTTGTCGTGGACTCCTGTACTCAATGATATCATCAATTGCAGTAGTGTGATCTTGTTCAAATGTGGAGGAATGAGGAACATCTTCCTTCAAAACGGGAGCTTCAACCTCAAACTCCACCTTCTTTGGAACATCCTCCTGATCACCTATATCAATAGTATTCTTCCCAGAAGATAGCATAGCATTTTCATTAAAAATTATATCTCGACTATGGAATGATTTGCAAGTTTCAGGGTTACATAAGCGATAGCCTTTGACCCCTTGACCATAACCTAAGAAAATGCACTTCTTTGCACGAGGCTTCAATTTTCCCTCGTTTACATGTGAATAAGCAGGACACCCAAATAATCTAAGATTAGAATAATCAACAGGGTAACCTGACCAAACTTCTTCTGGAATTTTGCAGTCAATTGCTCTGTTGGGGGAGCAGTTTATCAAATAACATGTTGTCGAAGCCGCTTCAGCCCAAAAATATTTTTCCAAACTTGAATGAGAGAGCATGCAACGAACTTTCTCCAAGATAGTTATGTTCATCCTTTCTGCAACTCCATTCTGTTGTGGAGTACCTGGAATGGTGAGATGTCTGGCAATACCTTCTTTCTTGCAGAAATCATTGAATTCATTTGAGCAAAATTCAGGCCATTATTGGTCCTTAGCCTTTTGATTTTCTTGCCTGTCTGGTTCTCAATTAAAATTTTCCACTCTTTAAAGATTGAAAATGCTTCACTCTTTTGTTTAAGAAAATAAACCCAGAGTTTCCTTGAGAAATCATCAATAATTGTCAACATGTAATGACATTTACCTTTGGAAGGGATTTTTGACGGACCCCAAAGATCCGAATGAATGTAATCCAATGTACCTTTGGTTCTATGAATGGCTTTTGAAAAGCTAACCTTTTTCTGCTTACAAAAAATGCAATGTTCGCAGAAATCAACCTTGCCAGTACAGTGGTTTTCAAGATGACCATTCTTCTTGAGGATTTGAATTCCCTTCTCACTCATGTGACCCAGTCTGTAATGCCACAACTTGGTGTTATACTTGTCAGATGAGGCAACAGCTGCAGAACCTGTAACAGTTAAACCCTGCAGCACATACAAACTACCAGATCGATTTGCTTTTAATATCACAAGAGCTCCTTTGGACACTTTAAGAACTTCACCTTCAGCTAAGTATTTACACCCAAGAGATTCTAGGGTGCCTAGGGAAATGAGATTCCGTTTCAAATCGGGGACATGTCGGACACCAGTCAAGGTTCTAACAACTCCATCATTTGTCTTGATTTTAATTGTACCTTTACCGAAAAATTTTTATTGAGCATCGTTGCCCATTAGGACAAGACCACCATTAACCGGTTCATAAGTGGTAAACCAATCTCTGTTAGGAGACATGTGAAAAGTACAACCAGAATCAAGAATCCATTCATTTCTAGACCTTTGTTCAGTGTCGGCAGCTACAAAACAATCCCCATCAGATTCGGTCTCAGCAATACTAGCTTCGGCAGATTTTTCGGGTTGTTTTCCTTTACCCTTATTTTCTCTATCTTGCTTATTTTTCAATTTAAAGCATTCAGAGATTTCGTGTCCCTTTTTCTTGCAATAACGGCAATACTTAGAGTTTTTACCTCTAGACTTTGATTTGGACTTATTTTTACCGTTACTACCTCTTTCCTGGTTCCTCCCTCTTACTACTAATCCTTCACCCGAACTTTCAGAATGAATTTCAAAATCAAATTTTTCTTTGGATAGTAGGTGAGACTTGACATCATCAAAAGACAGGGTAATATAATTACCATACAGCATAATTTCTTTGAAGTGTCGATATGAGGGTGGTAGAGAAACAATAAGTAGAACAGCTTTATCCTCATCGTCAACTTTAACATCCAAATTCTCCAAATCAATAATAATAGAATTAAATTCATCAAGGTGAGATTGGATGGGAGTACCTTCAAACATACGGAGAGTAAAAAGTCGTTCCTTTAAACGGATTTTATTTGCAAGACTTTTGGTCATGTATAAAGACTCCAATTTATTCCATATACCTGATGCATTTTTCTCGTTGATGACTTCTCGCAACACTTCACGGGACAAACATAACTGGATTATGGACAATGCCTTCTCATCCATCTCATTCCAATCTTCCTCTTTTATAGCTTCTGGCTTCTTCGATTTTCCCACAAGAACTTTCTTTAAACCATTCTGGGTGAGAACGGCTTGCATCTGGACTCTCCAAATAGCGAAACTAATTTTACCGTCAAATTTCTCAATATCGAATTTTGTCGACATTATAAAAAATCTCAGTTGAATTTTTTGCGCTCTGATACCAGTTTGTAGGGATACAGAGTGCGGAAGCGAGATAAATTCAACCAAAGATTATGAGAAATTAAGAATGACAGTAAAATGACAACAAGATTTTTAGGTGAAAAAAATCTTCCGTAAATAGATGCAAAAAACTACCGGCGAGAGAGCCAAATTTCCACTATAAAATTTGTAGGAAGTACAAAATATTTATCTGGACTAACAAGACAAATAGCCCAAATAATAATTCTCTACGAAAGAAAAATATTCAAAACAAGAAGTAGAGAATATGAGAAGAAAGAAAATGAAGAGACTTGGCTTGATCTCCGTTTTTGCTCTCTTAATTGTGTGATGCAGGAGTTGCCTATTTATAGGCAACTCCCGCACAAAATGTTCAACCGGCAAATGGAGTGGTAATTGAAGCAAGTCAACCAACTCCAATTGGAGCCAACTCCAAATTGCAGCAAAACCTAATTGGGTTAGGTAAGTTTGAGTGGTTGGGCAAAGGTGAGCAACCCCACACATTAGTATGTTGACACAGTTAGAGCAGCCAGATAGATATTCGAATCTAAAGATATATTGCCTTGAGAATGTGAATGATGGGAAAGAAGCTAGAGAAGCAAACTTATCTAAGATGTCTAGACTTGATAGTTTAAAGCTTCACTGGAGTGCTAGAAGAGAAAACAAGTACGATGAGGATGTTCTGGAAGGTTTGGAACCTCACCGTAAAATAAAAATTTTAACCATAGAAAACTTCAAGGGTTTGAAATTTCCATCCTGGGTAGCTAGAACAGAGAAACATTGTCATCTAGTGAAGATCGAATTGGAGAACTGCAACTGCTGTGAGCAAATTCCGTCACTGCGACATCTTCGCTATCTCAAGATTGTCAGGATATCGGGGATGGATAGTGTGAAATGCATAGAGACTGAATTCTATGGTTTTACTGAACATCCTAGCAGTCATGTTAAAACTTCTCTTGGAACTGAACTATTTCCAGCTCTGAGAGAATTCTCACTGAAACGTATGACAAGTCTACAAGAGTGGTATAGTGTATTACCTATTCCAAAGGCATTTCGTCGTCTGCATGCATTGGAAGTTGAACAATGTCCCAAGTTGACTTGTCTACCAGACACATTGAATGGCGGCTGCCAATATCTTCAACGTTTGGAGATTGCATTTTGTAATAAGTTGACTCATCTACCAGAGGTACTTGGAAGAATTGAATTTCTTCGGGAGTTAGAAATACGTGGATTACCATCTCTACCTAAGGCATCTATTGGAGATCTTGACGAGCTCAAAAGTTTGACAATTGGAAGCTTCCTACGTTCTTCAGAGGATAAACACCACGCAGAACATGCTTCTTCCTCCAAGAGCAATTCTTTGGGTTTGCCAAGTTCTTCAGGGGATAACCACCACGCATAACATGTTTCTACATCCAAGAGAAATTCTTTGGATATGCCACGTTCTTCAGAGGATGATAACCACCATGCAGAACATGCTTCTACATCCAAGAGCTCTCTTCATCTGAAAGGGTCTTCGGGTTTGCCAGAGCAGGTTCGGTATCTCTCCAAATTGAAGTCTTTGACAATATGGGGATATGGTGAGCTAATCCTTCCAGAGTGGCTGGGCAACTTGCGATATCTTCAGAATCTGAAGCTTGAGTTGTGTGGAAAACTCAAGTATTTTCCCCCATCTGATGCCTTGAGTCAACTGAAGGAACTTAATGTCTGCCTTTGTCCCCTTTTGGAGGAGAGATGCATGAGAGGAAGCCGCCCGGAGTGGCACAAGATCTCTCATATTCCTACAATCAAGATGAGTTACGAAACAATTCAGTCCCCAAATTGAATGAAGAGACTTTGTCCTGTAAGTCAGTTCCCATCTCATGCTCTTCCTTTCTCTCTCCTTTTTTTTCCCTTTTGGACTAACATTATATATGCTCACATACTTCACTGTGCCTTCCCGGCTCTCTTCTCTCCTCCTCTGCTAGTCTTTCCTTCCTTTGTTCAGATTGATCTTACTTCTTCTGCATAAATTGAAGTTATCTCTGTCTGTTTGTTGGATTTGATTTCAAGGAACTCAAATTCAATGGTTGAGAATAATAGAAGGTACAAACTGATCAAGAAATTTATGGATCCAAGTTCTGCATTTTGATTCTGTATGCTTATGTTGCTTCTCATGTTATGTCCTTTGTTGGTTCATAGACTCTCAACTAAATTTTCTCACAAATTCTCTTGATCGAAGACATGTTAGAGGTGTGGATCTATTCCTAGTGTGAGATTAGATAGTGTTTTATTTTGAAATCTTCTACCTTGAGTTTCTGGAGAGAGAATTTTTTTGTGAGAGAAAAAAAAAGGATCCAAATGAGAAATTTGCATTAAATACACCTCTAATGCTTAAGACAAACACCCCTAAGAAACCTCCAATGCTTAAGTCAATAAAGATTGAACAAAGAAATAATTGTGTGTATAAAAACTTGATAATAATAAATATTTATAAGAATCAAACATGTGAGAATAAGAAAGCTATTCTTATTTGGAGAGTACCTTTTACACATTTCATAACCCAAAAAAGAATGGATTTTCTTGCCAGGCCTTTATGTCTTAATGCACTGTTTGGAAGCTGGCTTTATTTTTTAGCCCAACTCCATCATCCTTGTTCTAATGCTATCTTGATTTACTGTTTATATGCAGACATAATTGAGCAAGATGATTGTAATAGTGGGGAACTTTCAATTGCCTCAGCTGTTGAGTTTCCTGCAACGAGGTGATGTTGGTGCTCAGTTTTGTTTCTCGATATCCACAGCCAGCTTCAGCTCTTGTTTTACCTTTCCATTTGTCGAAATAAAGCCTAGCAACGGTACACAACTACAGCCAGATTTCAGCTCTTGTACTACCTCTGCTTTTTTTCTGTTCCAGCCGTAAAGTCGCTCAAGGGTGGCCACAAGTACTCCAGCTAGTGTTCTACCTTATGCTTTTGTACTTTGTTGGAATAAAGTCCAGCAACGGTGACTATCTACTAATGGATTTTTTAGCTTCTAGATCAGATGATCATTCTCCTGCTACAATCCAATATTGCTGAATTCAGAAGTTTGCAAATTCCTTTTGTTTTGATGGAGTCCAGAATGAACTTTGCCACTTTTGGCTAGCTCTGTACTCTTCCTTCTGTGTCTCTGATTGATTATGAGTGTGATATATAAAGTAATTTTGTGTTGTGTGGTACTTGTTCTTTCTATTACTGCATGTATTCTGGAAAACAAGATGATGTTATGCAATTGTATGAAACAAGACAAGATTACTCTTGCTGTACTTCATGAAAAGTTCCCTAAATTTTGTTTCCATTTGATTAACTGCACATTATCTTGATAAATGAATCGAGAATTTACTGCGAAATTAAGGTTTCATCATTTATGAGAAAGAAGGCAAGTAGAAGTCTGCAAAGAAAAGGGAGTTCATGTCTCATCTTTACACAAGATATGCAAAGTTTTATTAATTTTTTTTTCAATTTTCTTAAGGTGTATTTAGATTCAGAACTCAAAATAAATTTTTTACTTCAAGTTACACTCATTTTTTATAAATAATTTATTTTTACCAAATTTAAAATAAAAAAATTTAAATCTAAATACTACCTAATTCCATCGCTAACATGCTTTAGGAATAAATAGTTTGCCTATGATCCGTTAAGGTAATCCCAAGCCAATGATTGAATAATCAAAAGTTAGCCACGAGCTCCAGCCAAAAAAGAGTTCCCTTGACGTGATCAAGGGATTGGCACAAAAAATAAATGCTAATTTGGAAGAGGAGCTATACCTTCATTCATTTGGTTGAACTTGGGCACGATTTAGTTTCAAAATCAAATTTAAAATTTTAAGTATATGACCCACATCTCTTTTCACAAATAATTTAACTTTTACAAAACTCAAAATAAAAAAATCAAAATCAAAACTTATTCAATTACACTCTTACTTCCCATCAACTTACCATCCAAAATAAGTCCCGCTGTTGTCATCCAAATTTGATTACCCTTCCTCTTTCACCCACTTTTTTGTCCAAATTATATATGTAGGGATGTGTATGGACTACGGTCTGTGTGAATGTATGTCCTAAAACTATTCTCTAATAATATTTGGCTTAAGAAAAGTTGAGTGCTCTTAGAGTTTTAGCTCTTCTAACGGTGCAAGTTCGTGAGAGCTTCAGTTTGGAGACTCAATTATTATATGTTGAGAGTAACATAATGAAATTCTTGGTTAAATTTTTTCCAATAACATGATCACTTTTAAAAAAGAAATAATTTTGTGATGCATTATATTTTTTTTCTTGTTCTAATTCCATTCTACACAAATTTATTTATCATTGAATTATAGTATCATGTTATTTTTATTATATTTTTAGTTTCTAATTGTTGATGGGAACAACATATAATTTTTTTTTGCTGAATGAATGAGTTATTTATTAATATAAAAATAATCGAAACCATTATAATTAGAATAATTCTCAAATCACTTATCTAATAAAAGGAGTTAAAGAATTGGAATAACTTAATATAAAAAGTTATACTATAGTTGAACAACCATGGTAACAGGTAATAACCTAAAAATTCTAAGTAAAAAATACTAATATTACAATTAGTTTTAAAATAAACAGACACATAATACACTTCTCCATAGCACACTTCTCAGAGATCTTCAATCATAGTGGTGAGAAAAAATCAATTCCACATTCTTCTTTGAAATGCAGTAACTGAAAAGATCATGAGCATATTAATGATCTTAAAAATTACTTTGGAGAGAAATAAAAAATTGAGTGATAACCCAGATCAGGTTCGAGTTGAACGATTTCTCTAGAGCAAATAGAGAAAATACATCGAACTAAAAAGATCAGAGTATAATCTCACTTTTGAGTCTTGAATCTTGAAAAAATAAGCCTTAAAATAATCTATAATAATTTGTAGCAAAAAAAATTGATGGGAGAACACAAAATAAGTAGAGAGGCGACTAAGATCTAACCAAAAACTGAAGTTTTTGGCCAAATTTTGACCCGCGAAGCTGTCTGAAAGAGGGGAGAAATAGGGAACAACATATAATTATATCCCCAGAAGGTGTGCCTTATTATTCTTAAGAGTAAGCTATGGGGACGTTAATTGGACTGTGTGAGATAGGCTTGGTTAAGCCCAATTTCTCTACAGGTTTGGTTATTGTGTTGCACGTCCTTTTTTGCAGGACGTGCAAGACTCACCCAAACCCATAGAAACAGATCTTAAATCTGATTCGATGATTATGAAAATTTATCAAAATTTTTTTAAAAAATATATACAGGGGTCAAAAATATAGTTTGTCGAATCAAATTTAACATATGATCCAACGTTCTAGATTTGGTCCTACAAGTCCTACAGAAAAGGACGTGCAGGACCTAAACCAAATTGCTTCTCTGCTCCAAATATACATTGCATTTTTGGTAAGCAGAAAAAGGTTAGCTTTTCAAAAGTCATTCACAGAACCAAATATACATTGGATTATATTCATTCGGATCTTTGGGGTCCGTCAAAAATTCCTTCCATAAGTAAATGTCATTACATGTTGACAATTATTGATGATTTCTCAAGGAAGCTCTGGGTTTATTTTCTTAAACAAAAGAGTGAAGCATTTTCAATCTTTAAAGAGTGGAAAGCTTTAATTGAGAACCAGACATGCAAGAAAATCAAAAGGCTAAGGACAGATAATGGACTTGAGTTTTGCTTAAATGAATTCAATGATTTATGCAAGAAAGAAGGTATTGCCAGACATCTCACTATTCCAGGTACTCCACAACAGAATGGAGTTGCAGAAAGGATGAACAGAACTATCTTGGAGAAAGTTCGTTGCATGCTCTCTCATTCACGTTTGGGAAAACAATTTTGGGCTGAAGCGGCTTCGACGGCATGTTATTTGATAAACCGCTCCCCCAACAGAGCAATTGACTGCAAAATTCCAGAAGAAGATTGGTCAGGTAACCCTGTTGATTATTCTAATCTTAGATTATTTGGGTGTCCTGCTTATTCACATGTGAACGAGGGAAAATTAGAGCCTCGTGCAAAGAAGTGCATTTTCTTAAGCTATGGTCTAGGGGTTAAAGGCTATCGCTTATATAACCCTGAAACTGGCAAATCATTCCATAGTCGAGATGTAATCTTTAATGAAAATGCTATTCTATCTTCTGAGAAGAATACTGTTGATATAGGTGATCAGGAGGATATTCCAAAGAAGGTGGAGTTTGAGGTTGAAACTCCCGTTTTGAAGGAAGACGTTCCTAATTCCTCCATATCTGGACAAGATCAAGCTACTGCAATTGATGATATCATTGAACACAGGAGTCCACGACAACCACATCCACCACAACGACTAGGTTTGCCACTACCGTTTGTTAGAAGGCAAACGAGTCATTAGCTGTAAGTGGATCTTTAAGAGAAAAGAAGGCATCACCGGTGTTGAGAATGCAAGGTACAAAGCAAGATTTGTTATCAGAGGTTTTGATCAACAGGAAGGTATTGACTTTAATGAAGTATTTTCTCCTGTTGTTCGTCATACTTCAATTCGTATATTACTTGCTCTAGTTACCTTATATGATTTGGAGCTGGAACAGTTAGATGTAAAAACTGCTTTTCTTCATGGTAATCTTGAGGAAGAGATTTATATCCAGTAGCCGAAGGGGTTTGTTGTTCCTGGAAAGGAGGACCATATATGTCGTCTTAAAAGATCTCTTTATGGTTTGAAGCAATCACCGAGACAATGGTATAAGAGGTTTGATTCTTTCATGGTTGAACATGGCTACTCCAGAAGTAGTTATGATAATTGCGTCTATTTTCAGAAGACATCTGATGGGTCATTTATATACTTACTACTCTATGTTGATGACATGTTGATTGCTGCAAGAGATAAATATCTTGTCAATATGTTAAAGGCTCAGCTCAGCAGTGAATTTGATATGAAAGATTTAGGTCCTGCCAAGAAGATTCTTGGAATGGAGATTAGCAGGAATCCTCAAGCCGGTAAACTTTTCTTATCACAAAAAAAGTATGTTATGAAGATGCTTGACAGATTTGGAATGCAGATTTGCAAAGCTGTTAGTACTCCATTAGCTGCTCATTTCAAATTGTCACCTGAGCAGTGTCCTCAATCAGAGGAGGACAAGAGACGCATGTCATATGTCCCGTACTCAAATGCAGTTGAAAGCCTTATGTATGCTATGATATGTACCAGGCCTGATTTAGCTTATGTTGTTAGTGTTGTTAGCAGATTCATGCACAATCCAGGCAAGCAACATTGGGAAGCTGTCAAATGGATCCTTCGTTATTTGAAGGGCTCTGCCGATATTGGTTTGATATTTGATAGACAAAGAGCTGATCCCGGAAGCGTAGTTGGTTATGTTGAAGCTGACTACTGTGGTGATTTAGATCGGAGAAGGTCAATTTTAGCCTATATTTTTACACTTTGTGGTTCTGCTATAAGTTGATATTCTTCACTCCAAGCTATTGTGGCTTTATCCACCACTGAAGCAGAGTATATTGCTGCCACTGAAAGAGTAAAAGAGGTTATTTGGCTACGAGGCTTGGTAAGTGAACTTGGTCTACAGCAAGATATTCTTGTTGTGTTCTGCGACAGTCAGAGTGTTGTTCACTTGACCAGGAACAGCAAGCATCATTCAAAGACCAAACATATTGATATTAAGCACCACTTTATCCGAGATATTGTTGCTGCAGGAAATATTACAGTCTAGAAATTTTATACAGCTGAAAATCCTGCAGACATGTTAACCAAGCCACTTTCAACAACTAAGTTCGATCATTGCATGGACTTAGTTGATATCATTCATAATTGAACAAATTTTATGGCGAGAGAGTATTTCAAAGGTGATCAAGGTAGAGATTTGTGGGGTTGCTCACCTTGCCCAACCACTCAAACTAATTCAGCTTACCTAACCCACAATTGGGTTTGGCTGCAATTGGAGTTGGCAACACTTGTGGGTTTGTTTACTTGCTTCAATTACCGCTGAAAATTTTGTGCGGGAATTTCCTATAAATAGGCAACTCCTGCATCTCACAATTATGTGGAGCAAAACGGAGCAATCAAGCTAAATCTCTTCATTTTCTTTCTTCTCATATTCTCTACTTCTTGTTTTGAATATTTTTCTTTCTTAGAGAATTATTATTTGGACTAAATATCTTGTTAGTCCAGATAAAATATTTTGTACTCCTTACATATTTTATAGTAGAAATTTTGGCTCTCTTGCCGGTAGTTTTTTGCCTCTATTTACGGAGGATTTTTTCCACCTAAAAATCTTGTTGTCATTTTTACTGTCATTCTTAATTTCTCATAATCTTTGGTTGAATTTATCTCGCTGCCGCACTCTGTATCCCTACATTAACATCAGTTCAATTCCTTGGAAGGTCAACTTCTTCTATCAGCATTGGGAGGTAAATCCACTTCTTCCAATTTCTTCTGAAAGATTGGAAATGTTAAAAGTTCCTATGTAAAGGGAATTCATAAACAATGATGTCCTATCCAGTGTTTCCTAGTGCTAATAATGTTTATTTTAGAAACTTCTTTATGATGCTTTTAGTAAAAAGTTAACTAGTGAAGTTCTTTGCTTGTATAGAACCATGGTCAGCTCTGCACATAAACTGAACGGGAGCAGAAGAGTTATTTCCTCTGTTTTGGGTTAATGACTGCAACTGCAAGCACATGAAAACATGTCCAAGATACGTGCGTGTTTAAGGAGAGAGACTACAGTTATGTCCTGTATGAGAGATAATTCTCAGCTGAAAAGGTTAAGCTGGAATTGGTCAAGATTGAGGCTTTACATTGCAACCTACTCAAACTTCACGCCATTACAATCTAAATGGAAGTGCAGCAGGTTCGTTGACTGCACTCCTCTTGACAATTTTTCTATCCTCTTAGAAATCGTCCAACTTGAGATCAGCTTGTGGCCTTTACTGTCTTCTTAAAAATTTTTTTGGTTAAAGGTTAAAAAATAAAAAATAAAAAATAAAAAATAAAAAATAAAAAATAAATAACTGCCTCCTTTTCCTCCCAATTCATCCAAACCTTATGTATCAGCACTTTTGAAGTCTCTAGGAAACAAAGCAACATCAATGAAGATGCGGATACTCTTTGATTATTATCAATTGGACTTTTTCACCAGGGAAACCTCGTGTATAAGCCATGGAAGTTTATAAATAGATATACCTGCAGGATCCCATGGCTAGTCTAGAATCCACTTTCATGTCTTAAGATTGCTGGACAGTCTGCACATATGCGCCATCTTTATCAAGATGCTCTCAACTTCTGCCTGCAAACTTTCTGCCAAACTTTCATAGAAAAGATATTGAGACAGAGTGATTTTCACAATCCCTGGTATGTAATTTCTGCAATTTCTTAGTTCTTGCAATCGATCTGCTCTTCGAAAATCAAGGCTCAAAAAGGATCATAGAAAAGTTAGATGCTTCTTTTGATGTAACAAGGAAACTAATCATTGAAGGACGTTAGCAATCATTAGTGATCGATGTTTCTTGCTTGCCAAATTGTTTGAATTGCCGCTATTCAATAATTGTTTGAATTGCCGCTATTCAATATTTGAATCAATCAAAAAAGCTTTCCGAAGTGAAAATGATCATTTACAACTGAATCCACATTCTGTCTAATTGGCTCCAAACCAGATTGAGCTAATCAAGAATATAATTCATTCAAGTACAGGCTAATACATAAAGAAAGAACTTGCTCGCGTTATCAAGAAAAATTCTTATTTGTAGGTTAATAATATCACACTTGTCTTTCATGAGAAAATTTATTTTCAGTTGCCCTATTGTGTTCAACTTTACAATTTTGTATATTCTGAACATACATACAAATTGAACTATAATAATAAAAACATGATTTACAATTTACGTAAAATTAAATTGAAGAAGATAATAGTATTTAACTATAAATATATTCTTACATTTTGTGGATGAGAGGAGCCAAAAAACTACATTAATTGGGTTTATGGAGCTTCACAAAATCGCAAAAAAAAATAATAAATTCGAGAGCTCATTAGACCTCTTCCCCATGGTCTATCAAAGTGAAAATTCACATAAAGAAAACTTCAAAATCGAGTATAACTTGGGGTAACTTCAACAATATAAAGCCCTTAAACAAATTGCTCCACTAAAGAAAATGAAAGAGAGCACCTAGAAATTTAGACTTTTCCACAGGGTCTTAAATGGTAATTCAATCCGCAAAATCAACGGCAAATATTTTGGTCATGTATCTATACGTAGGACATTGGCGTGATAATTTCGAGATTTTGGTAAGAATTTATTTGGAGATTATTTATTTTGACTGCCTTATTGAAAAATCTATCAATAGAAAATTATATCCATATAAAAATGGTTGATCATTACAACGTCATAAATTGTTAATTATAATATTGTAGTATATTATTTTGCAAAAATAATTATCTTTCTACACTAAATATTTTCTCTTTAAAATTTAAGTTAATTTTAAAACTTTTGATGCTAGTTCAAGCAGTATAATATAATGAGTAATAGTTTAATATTAAATATAGATAATTTATAAATAAAAATTTGTAAAAAACTATTAAATTAATTTTTTTAATAATATAATCATTTCCTGAATAATTTATTATATTCTCCGAATAATATAATCAAATATCGACATTTCAGTGATTTGACGACTATGTCTTCCGCTATACTGAAGTGCTTCCCAAAACCAATTCTCCGTTAATATCTGCTTCAGTAATTCATTCTGCATTTACTGGTTGAGATTGAACTTCAAAATGTGTTGTATATTTTCATAATCATTGGCCACTGGAAAATCAAAATGTTAGGGTTTAGGTACAAATTTCTTCTGATTAGTCATTTTACTCTTTTCCTTTTTGTTTAGAAAAAGG
Organism: Rauvolfia tetraphylla; assembly: GCA_030512225.1. NCBI lineage: Eukaryota > Viridiplantae > Streptophyta > Magnoliopsida > Gentianales > Apocynaceae > Rauvolfia > Rauvolfia tetraphylla. The sequence goes on from JAJQKT010000053.1 coordinate 5,329,918, forward strand.
TTCTTTATATATTGTTCTTCTTTTATGTCGTGCTGTTATAATTGGACAAAGCCACAATTAATTAGATTGCTGTAATTGAAAAAAGATTTTTATTTTTACCTACGTTTTAAATGCATTTTTTATTTATATATGAAATAACAAGCTGAAAGAATTCAAAATCAAGACCTTTAATAATAATAATAATAATAATAATACGTTGAAGGCCAACGGACTCTTATCAAAGAATTACCACTCAAAACTGTTAGACTATTAACCCAATGATTGCAAATTAATCTATTCATTAATTCAATCTTCAAATGCTTCCAAAAAATCTTGTATAGACCCATTACTTGCACATATTATAAGCAGAAGTGTTCGGAGACAAGAAGTTGTGTTCTAGGCCTTAGAATTTTGAGTCCTCAATTTCCCTAATTTCCCTAAACAATTTCGATTTCCTTCAATTAGGAAAGAGAAAATGGCTATTCTGATCCCCCAAAAATATAGTTTCAAAAGTAATTTTTTAGTCATTGTGGTCTCAAAAGATTTTACATGTATCTTAAGTAATATGACATCTACTCTCAGTCATTCACTCTGACCAATTAAGAGCACGACTCATGCCCATGCTAACTTTCTTAAGGCAAAACAGTCAATTTATGTGTGTTTTTCTCCTGTAGAGTTCACATAGTCAATTTTTTTTTAAAAATTACTCTTCCAAAACAAGATTATGTAAAATATACAGGCCAACAGTTAGAGAGAAACTATGTAAATATATTATTTTATTCTTAGAAGGTTTGCACTTGCGTGAGTCGTGCTCTTTATTGGTTGTAGTTAATAACAAAGATTGGTAATCGTACTAAATATATAAAGTCTTTTGAGATTATAATAGTAAAAAAAATATAGGATCGAGTAATTACAAAGCCATAGCTTTGGATGGGATCCGTAGAGAGTTTCATAAGCTTTGGAGGCGAAATTTCATAACATTCAATACAGTACATAAATTCATAAATACATAAAATAGTAATCTTAGGACGAAAATGTTAAAAGATTGCATCAGCTTTTATACATATTTGCAGTATGGACATCCCACACGCAATTTCTTGAAAGTAATCATAGCAATCATAGATGAAACACTAAAAAATATGGTCCTTGCTTTCATAATTCCCAGAACATTCCAGTGTTTCCGCTTTCTTGAAATCTTAAATACATATCTGTATTTTAATCCTCCCACCCATGACGCACCCACCCCCGCCCCCCTTCCCACGCCCAACTTCCCCAACAGGTACCAAGGCAGGATAATAATACCAGTGTAGGAATTTGTTGGCGACTGCAAAAAGTAATGCTTCATTTTTCTTCCTTCTGTCCATATCTTAAGGAAAGAAAACATGAAAATAGAAACATAGTTGAGGTAGGTGTGGTTCGGTCCTTATGCATTAGTGTGTCTTCCACTATCTTTAGTAAAGCGAAACACACTAAAAAGAACTACTAGAGGATGGAAAAAGAAGTCAGCCACCGAGAGGAAAAGGAAATGGAAAGAAATTCCAGAAAGCTTTTCTCATCTCTCTGTTTTCTTCTCCTTTCCCTCTTTTGCTCTACTCTGACCACTGCAGTTTCCGGCTTACGCGATCCCAACTCATGCAATGGTTCTATAGCTGAATGCGTCGAAGACCTGGAAGTTCTGATGGATTCAGAGGTAAACAGGAGGTTTCTTGAACAGAAAAGGTATATATCTACAGGAGCTCTCAAGAGGGATCAGCCTGTCTGCAATGGTGGAAACGGCCAACCCTATTCGAGAAGTGAAGCATGTCTCCCCCCTCAGTCCCACCCTTGCGAGAGAGGCTGTTCTACGTACTATCGTTGCAGAACATGATGCTTAATAACCTATGCTCTGCAATCTTATTGAGACGTTAGATGCTATTGATTGAGGAATTTGTTTCGGTTCTCCTAGTAATTTTATGTAATGAGAGGTTGTTGTCATCCAAGTAAGAAACAAGCGTCACTTTATCTTTCTTCCTTCTCTTTTTCCGGTCATCCAATGTCATTGCTGCTGTTTATCTCTTTTTATTTTACTTTATTTTCATAATTTCTTGGCCAAGAATAATTTTCTTCGGCTTCACATCCGATCAGTTCACTAGGCATGCAAACTGATGAAAGCAGAGGTTTATCACCGTCAACTAGAACAACTGCTGTAGGAGGAAGCCGGGAATTTGAGGGTGAAGCATTTCTCCATGTTGTGGGTTTGGAGGAAACCAATGGAACAAGAAAGTCTGATATATGAATTTGCAGAAGAAGAATGTCAAAATGTGTTGTTAAAGAACGCGTAATTTCAGCAATGAGAAGTAACAAAACTATCGAGAGTGATTCAATTAAACGGTACTACTTGCACTACAATTCCTGATGCAGAAAACTTCAACAAATGAGCCAGAAAGAAAAGCACAATTTTCTAACGAGAAATGCACAGATGGAGTTCCATTAGCTGACAACTCAACGAGCCACCAGCCCAGGAAAAGATTATCTAGATACCAATGCATCTGTTCACCAGCATTTCACTTGTAATGAAGCTTCCACACCTCTCGAACATTAGAGGAACCATCTGCAACCTCTACAATAGGAGTAGCAGCTAATGTACCTAAGACAAGAAGATAGGATTAATAGTTAGCAAATACCGGACTGGTTTGTGAAGGTCGATTTGATAGATCTTATCTATTGGTTTAATCCAAGGAATTACTGCAAAAGGGATAGAACATGTTACTTCATTCAACAACATTGAGTATTTTAACTTATTAATCTAAGAGAAAAAAACAAGGAACTTTTGGAAGTTGCCCAAGGGAAACGCTGGAAGGCAGTTGTCAGAACAGCAGAGCAGAATTGTATGTAAGTAGGAGGTTTAGCTCACCATCTGTTTCCACTACAGATAGAAACCTCCTTGATCCTCCTCCAACTCCAAAATAATGCTTCTTTGCAGCCATGTATACAACTCCATGAGGACTACTCAAACACTGCCATAAATGAGGGAAGAATGTCAAGAAATGAAGAAAACAAGATAATAAGATTTAAGGTCATATCTACTAGCAAAATCAAAAGTACCTTCTTTATAAGTTTGTAAAGAATAGGAAGAGAAGAGAGAGAATAAACGGTCTCTGCCATGAGAATAATATCGTAACCTTCAGGCTGTCCAAGCCCTTTTTCGCAGTAACTACCACATTCATCCCTGCGTACATGAGGAAGAATATGATGCATGTCATTCCAATCACCTGCAAAGAAACGAGTTTCAACCTCAGGGTTGCACTCTGTTGCATCTGCACCAGAAGACTGAGACTTCTTTCGCATATTCTCATTCACATTCGGTATGGTGAGACATTGCAGGACCTCAGAATTAAAATCCTGGAAATGAACACTACTAGCTCCCTAAAGAAGCAAAAGATAAATAAATGCAGATTCTGGAATCAATGAATGGAGCATATTAAAAAGAATGTGAAATTATAAAAACACCAATTTTACCTTAATGCAAGTGAAGATTCCGGGAAGCCCATGACCACATCCAAGCTGGAATCAAATAGAGAGAGTCAGCAAGATAATTGCAAAGGAAATATCAAAAGGCGGAAGATTTCACCCAGATACACTCGTAGTTGATCACAAAATAACCATGCTAAATGTGTAGAACATGTCGTAAACAACAAATGTAGTTCTTACTTCGCTGTCCAGCATGCATGATTTTTACTTTTTTATTAATAGGTGAACTAGATTTCATTCCAACATGGACATAGATTGCTCCTCATTTACAGGGCTATTCCCTGTAGTAGATATTCGGCAATTCAAAATAAGAGTGACAATTAGGACAGATTTTCTCAATCTACAAAAAGTAGAATGACGATAATCAATCTTGCCTTCCAGAACTATTGCTTCCATACTATTTTGGGGGTTTTCTTTTTAGGTTTAGTCAGTCCTTCTGTCCAGGGCTGGGCAACGGGCTTGGTCTTTATCATAAAAATCCCCTGCCGCTAATCATCAAGCTCTTACAATTAATAACAGATCTTTGGCTTTCAGATCTTCCCAGGAATTTAATTCTTTCTTCACTATCAAAAAATTCCAGTCAAGAAGAAACAGCGGAAACACTCAATTGGCCCTCTTGCATCCATCTTGAGGCCAGCCTAAATTCCTAGGAGTTGCATGGCTATGATCAAGGTCGCAGATGCGTTTAACAGCAAGAAATGGGGCTAAGTAATAGGGTATACACCGAATTTGTGCTCAAAACAGTTATGGACAGGACAAATGACAAATGTCAATATTCGCCCGACTCATCATGTACATCTATAACCGCTCAAAGTATCATAAACTTCTTGGAAATCTCAAAAATTATCTTTTAGAGATCTACACAGCCAATGACTGAGCAATCAAGCATTATACATATCCAGAAGCCATTAAATGCCATGAATGAACAGCCAAGTTTAGTTGACCCATTAATGCTATGAATATGAAATCCACAAGGTGTGAGGATCCAGATTAAAAAGCCTATAGGTTAACAGGTAAATTTTGACATTAACATCTAACTTTTAAATCGAAAACTGTATTAAATGATTCTATCTCAATGTTGGAATAAGAAGCATATGGCTAACAATTCAACCAAGTAAGGTAACCTCAAAGATGCATACTTAAACAAAGTTTTAAAGCACAACTCTGAATATCTACCATCTAGCACAGCACTTCATTTTGCTACTTCCTCTGTCCAAGAATGAATGCCCTCTTTCCTATTTATTTTGTATAGGAAAGTGGATATTCAATTTTGGACAGTGGGAGTAATAAACATCTTTGTATAGCATTATAGACTCAAAACATACTTGAGTAATATCAACATATCCTACATCAAGCTTTTGTTGTTGCTTCTTCCAGGATTAAACAAAAATTTACTTACTTTAGGAACTAAAAATAGTTTCAATTGATCTAAAGTTTTCAACCATCTGCAAATAAAAACTGAAAATACATAAACTTTTACTGTTATATCCAATTAGCAGAGGTTCAAGGTACTTCTGCAATTTATTAAAGATGCATAATATCATTTCTCTTGGCAGGCTAAGCTTTTCAAAAAGGTAAGCACTAACTGAGACCATGAGAATCATTATGTTTTGCCAGGTCCAACGTCACATATAGGAGATTGACTGATTCCTTGGACCTGGTAAAGAAAAGTTAAACTAAGATGGCTAAAACTTAAAGATATCAGAATATAACAACTACAGTCAGGATAATCTCTTATTTTCTGTGTGAGAAAAAGCTCTATAGAGGATCATATTGGGTTTTCCTCTTGCATCTTTTGTTTTGTGGGTAGTTTGATGTGAAACGGTATCTGGCATTTGATTACTAACAAGAGGTTGCTCTAGAAAAGTTCTATCTCTTTTCAGTCAACTAATACCACAAATATCTTATCCTAGTCAAACTTATTCCCTTTTACAGCAAAAGGCACAAATCAAAACCAAAAAACTAAGCTAATAAGACTCGTTCAATATGTTGACAAAAATGAAACAGAAACTTTCAATGCATAAGCAAACATGAAAGACAAATGTTGAGTCACTTATCAAGCAGCTAGTTCTTGAACTGGAAGTACAAACGAAAATTATCTAGAAGAGTAAGTGCTAGAAAATTGCAGAGCTGAAGATCGTTTAATCACCTCAGCAATTAAGGCCCACCTCTAAAATCCTTTTGCCAGTAATGGATAGTTTTCCATCTTGGATCACCATGTGAAGAGCTTTTACTAAATCCAGTGAACACTCCCATAATTTAAGTCCTCCTGAAGCAGTGTCAGGAATCAAAGTCTACCAACAGTAAAATTTGTAATCCATGCGCATGCTTTTATGCCTGTATATAATCAATTACGAGTGTGTTGTATTTGCACGTATACCTCTATTTCCGTCTTGACATATGTTAATCGCAATGCACTTCAATTAGTTACTTACAAACTAAAATTGCTACATACCTTCATATTTTCCGGGAACTAAATCCAGATTAGACAATGCAAAAACCTCCTGAGTACTCACCCTTCCCTATTAAAAAACACAGTATCAAATCCAAGAAAATTATATTATTACACTAGAACCAGGAAATCATTTGTTGAGATCTCCAGAAACAGTGTAATATGGCAGATATCCCAAAATTAAATATGTTCACAATCCGCAGCTATTTCACTTAAAAAGATGTAAAATACAATTAGTTTTCAAGATTTCCAAATTCATCCATTAGTCTTCTTATCTTCCAAGAAACACCCAATAAAAAAAAAGGGGGGAGGGGGGGGAAGTCGAGCATTCAGTTTTCAGTATCTGTAGTACCTTAAGCAGTGAAAGCCCATCCAAATTCACAGTTTCCACAGTATAATTCACGATTGATGATACCTACACAAAAAATGAAACCATCCCACCAAATAAATTCCGCAGAAATGTTTATGTGCTGCTCTTGACAGATAAAGAATACACAAACGGTACCTGCGATGGGAGGATTTCGAGGCAAGGGGGTGGAGGTGACAAAGGCTTTTCAGGAAATTCAAGAAAGCTTAAACCAAGCTTTGGTTCGGGACTTTCACCAAAGAGGCGAAAAGTCTCCATTGTTGAAGAATTTAATGGCTTCGCTTCCATTGCTGACTGGCTTTTAGAGCTTCAAAGAACTACCTTGAAGAAGAGGAAGAAGAAAAGGAGGCTCTTGTTGGGCCTAACAATAGCCTATTATTTTCGGAAGAGACTCCAGCCCAAGAACATCTTCTGTTTTCCTCTAAAACGTCCAGCTAGCTTCTAGGTCTCTTCGAGCCGTTTCGGCATTGATGTACTTACCAAACCTAATAAAGGGCTTTCCCGAGGATCGCGGTAGCTGGGGAAAAGCCCACTTTCTTTTCTCCGCGCCGACAAACAAAAGGACAGCGGCTGTGGCTATGGTTATTTAGAACCAAATGATAAGTTGAAATTTAATTCGATAAATTATATTTTTTAAAATATAATTTTTATAAAATTTTATAAATTTTTTATAATCATTAAATTAAAATTTTGATTAGACAAATTAAATTTTGTATTAGATGTTGTATTGCAGGAGAAACCGTACGTGCATTACAATAATCGAACTCAAAGACATTGTCTAGTTTATAGTTTCATATTGTGTTGATTGTTGATTTGCGGAAGGGCACCACGTTCCGTACCTGGCAAACTCCGTACAGGAAAGTCTAATAGAAATTTATAAATTCTATTTAGTTAGAAAGAAAATTTGGAGTTTAGAGAAAAATAAATAAAATTAATTTATCTTATTTGATTATAGAAGAAGGGGTTTATAGTACTAATACTTCAAAGAAATTATTATATATATAGAATTGCAAAAAGACATCAAATATATTACATTCATATGATTTTTTTGTAATTAGGATGACTTTTGAAAATAGTACACTAGATAGTAAGTCGCTGTTGCTACGGTCCTCCACGGGTGTTTGTGTCGCACATGCAGAATTAGATCTGATTCGTTAGATTATATTCGAAATCTGATTCAACAGATCAGATTTCGCAGGCCTTTATATTTATTTTTTAAATAATTTGTAAAATTTTGACAATCATTAGATCAGATTCAAAATCTGATCCAACAGTTCGAAATCGATCCTGCACGTGCGGCAAAAATCGCATGCAGGTCTGTAAACATACTGATAGTCAGTAAGTTCATTTCTACCACTCTAAATTGCCACATTATGTTCATGCTCGAGTTTTGCCAAATTGCCCCGTCTCTTCTTTTGCAAAGAACTTTTTGTTTATTTAGTTTCAAAACTAAATTTATAATTTTAAGTGTGTAATTTACATCTTTTCTCATAAATAATTTAATTTTAATAAAAATTAAAAATTTGGTTGAAAATCAAGAAATCCACGTGAATACTTTTGATACGGATTTCTCAGACGTATGTGTTTTATGCTGCAGTACTGCATGGCCAAGAATCATGCTCAGTTACTGTGGCACCTGAGCTTTTTGGAGGAGATCCATGTCCAAACGTTATGAAGAAACTTCCCGTGGAGGCAATTTGCAGTTGATGACACAAAAAAATAATGAGCAGATCCCACTGCATGTATTTTCCTGTTGATATGATTTGCTAGATATTTGCTCATCTGAACATCCGAAATCACTGCCACCAATTATAGCAATTGTTTTCGGCTTTGAAGGGGTGAAGTTGTAAAAATATGCAGCACACATCCCAGTCCAAAGCCCGTATAGGGTTTGAAGAAAATTTCAAGGATGATTATGTATATAAAGTAGCTATATGTCCTTGCAGTGTTGTCCTGAAAGTGTTCAGCACATAGATTTTGTTTTGGGGGAGGGGGGTGAGAACGCACATCGAAACGATTCTATCTCCCATGCGGAAATGGAATTAATTATCATCTCCGACCACCGAGAAAAATATTATCCCCAGTCGGCGTAGCCAAATAAAACCAGTCATATCTAATTCTGAACTTATTTTTTGTTATATATGTAAGATTAATTTATAATTGTTCGATTAATTTTTATTTAATAATTAGAATAATTATTTAAGAATATTATTGAAGAACGATTGTTCTTCAAGAATCTCTAGTCGTTAGATTTAAAAAAAATCGATCGAAAAGTAATAAATAAATCTTACACATATAGCAAAAAGTGAGTCTACGACTGAATGCTAACCCAAATAAAAGAGAGTTTTGACAATGAGTGTTGAACTCAAAAGCATTTAATAGGACAAAGAATGCAATAAGGGCAAGAAAAAAAAGAATTTGTATATACAAAAGGCAGAATAGAAAAATAAATTTGAAAGGATAAATTAGCAATGGAAAAAAAACAAAAATGAAAAAAGTATTATCATCCTATTAGTGTAATAGAATAATAATTCCTAGTATATACTTCCTCTATCCGAAAGAATGTTTATTTTGATTTGCAAAAAAAAATTAAAAAGTAATTTAATAGGAATAAATTACTAATTTTTTTATTAATTACAGAAATTAGTGATAAAATTCACATAAATATTTAAATTCACTACGATGAATGCCATAATTCTTATAATTGAACGTCTCCTCTTACTAAATTAGCACTTTCGTCCTTCCAAATGCTATGACTCGGTACCTAATTTACTCTTGCAAAGTTCCTCTACGTTCAATTCTGTTATAAGGGCAAAAGTGGTAATTTCAAAGGAGGATCAAGATCATACAAAAATCATAAAACTCCCTCCCCTGCCCGCAAGTGCAGATCGTCTGGAGCACGGTGCTGTCAGAGAAGAAAGTCAGCTCGTCCAAGAATCGTAGTGCGGAGTGCAGTAGTTGATTCGTCACAAACTCAACGCCTCCAGGTATTCTTTCCTCCTCTTCGTTTTCACTCGGCTAATAGAAGAACACGAACTAAAGATTGAAGAGCATTTTATTAAGAGAAAAAATTTAAATAATGTTTGGATTTCTGCAACATTTATGTTCAGTACAATGCTCTAATCAGTTCTTGAACTGCATTTTCTTCTGATGTTTCTGGGTTCTTCTCATTTTGTGGAACCATGCAAAGAGTTGGTGACTTTTGTTTCAGAATTTATTTAAATTTTCGTTGCAGAAAGGAAAACGATTTCGTTTGTTCCTGAGATATCATATCATCCTGACGCTTTAAATCCCATAATCTTCTTTACTTGATTGTCATGATTTGGTCCATTTGTTCATATAATCTTCCTTTCTGTTCCTTAAATTCTTACAGATCAAACATGTGTAAGAGGATCTCCCTGGAGTAATAATTATTTGATTTCGCTTGATTTTACCCTGTGTAATCTTTGTCCCTAAATGGACCATTACCACACTTTTAAGACCTAAGATCTGGTTTTAGTTCGCTTATGCAATACTTTGTTCAGAATGTTTTAACAGCTTTTCCTGGAAAACAACAAAAAATAAGTTAGGAATTAAATGGATAATGAAGATTTAACACTAATCTAGAATTGAGACTGTGCTTAGGACAGGAGGAAGAGAATGCGTAATATTTTTTTTAAAAAAATATAAGTGAATTAGAAAACAGAGAGTGAAATAAATTAATAAACAGAGTCACGGAAAATCACTTTCCCTGTTTCCAAGTTCAATGCTGTTTTCTACCGTATTTACTCTGGAGTTCAGTGTTGTCCTATCTTGTATCAGAGCTCAAGATATTTTAACAACATCCGTAGGTGTTGAAATATCTCTTTTTCTATTGCAGAATTTTGTTTTGGGTATCAGATTGCTTTTAGTCTTTATATTCCTTTACTGTTCTTTCCTCCCAGGCGGATTTTTTTGTGATTGTGAATAGGGAAAGTGATTGACAGGCGTTAAGGAGCGGGAGATTCAGCAAAATAATGGGATCTTATGAGAAGATCATTGATCAAGAAAAAAACAAGGAGGAGTTTGAAGTTAATATTGATGAATTAGCAAAGTACATACCCTATTCCAAGGATGCCAAAACATTAGCATCCTCAGTGAAAAGGAAGTTATCCACTCTGGCCCCTGATCCTCTAAATTATGGCACAGTTTGCATTTATAGAGTCCCTGAGAAATATCGAATAAAGAAAAAAGAAGCATATTCTCCCCGGTTAATGGCGATCGGCCCTCTTCACCTTGAAGACAAACATCTTCAAACTATGGAAGAGTACAAATTCAAATATTTAAACAATTTCCTGAACAGCTTTGGAGTTCCTGTAGAACTGTTGGCAGAATATGTGAAAAGTAAGCAAAAGCTTGTGCGGGAATGCTATGAGGATGATTATACTGATAGGAGCTCAGAACTACTAGAAATGATTCTCTTGGATGGTGTATTCATTGTGGAGCTCTTCCTAAAGAATCATTTTCCAGAAATGAGGGAGACCGGGGACAAAATATTTGAGAATCGTTGGGTGGAAAATGATATATTGCATGACATGCTGTTACTGGAAAACCAGCTGCCCATGAGGGTTCCTCGCACGTTGTATGACGGTTTTGTACATGGCAAATTGAGCAAATTTTTAGATAACAGCTCTGTTGATCCACCCTCCTTTGATGAGCTTGCCCTTGAATACTTGAAGAATGTGGGAAACACAGGGAAACTTGATCTGAATCCCGATCATCCCCATCCAAGGCATCTGATTGAGTTCTTGGCAATCCTTCAATGGCCATCGGGACCAAGAGAAGAACCACCAGAAGAGGCAAATTTTGAATACACTCGCAGTGCAGCTGAGCTACGACAAGCAGGAGTAAGGTTCAAGCGTGCAGAAGGAAAATGTTTGTTTGATGTACATTTTGATATTGATAAAGGAGAGCTGAGACTGCATGAGCTGACTATAAATGATCATACAGAAACATTTTTCCGGAATGTAATAGCCTTCGAAGAATGTGGACATCAATCTAAATATATGACGAGCTATGTTATCCTAATGGATAGTTTGATAAACGAAGCGAAAGATGTTGATCTCCTAATCAATAACAAAATCATCATTGATCGTCTTGATGATAGCGAGAAGGTGACAGAACTTTTTAACAATCTGTACAAAGAGATTGTAAATGACCCCGGAGATTTCTATTTTCTCAAAACCTGTCATGAACTTAACCAGTACAGCAGAAACTACTGGCACGAGTGGAAGGCCACAATATTCAGGTTGTGGGTAATATTAAAACGTGATTACTGTACCGATCTTTGGACTACCTGCTCTGTCTTTGCTGCGGTGCTGTTGCTTATTCTTACTCTGATTCAGACTGTATGCTCTATCCTTCAAGTGGTATAATTTTACTTTTCTCAATCAATTTGCTTTATGATAGGAAATACTTCTGAATGTTGTGAAAGCCTAGACATGATGTACCTTGGCTTTTGTGTATGCCTCATTGATTATTCTGTTTAATGATTGTTATTTTGATGCTTTTCTTCATTATAAATAACAATGGTCATGTTGAGTTCTTGTTTTATACATTAATTGGGATGATTGTATGTATTGAGTATATCATCCCACATTACCCAGGTTTTGAAAGTAATTTCTTCGTTATAGGACAATCCTCTGGAGTTCATTCCAATGCCGAATTACGTTCAAAATCAGTTTTTCTACATCGTATTACTCAAATACTAGCATAAAGCCCTGTATACTTCTTAAAAAATAGATATATAATGAGAATAGATTTTTAATCAGTTCTTAATGTCATTAAAAAAAATACATTTAATAGGAATAAAACTATTTTTTTAATGACATAGTCAAATTTTCTTTCAAAAAGAAGTGTCAAAAAATTAACACGAGTTATTATATAAATAGTTATCATAGTTGTTACAAAAAATCTGAAGTAAATTTATATATTTAATAAAAAATTATGCACTAATAGTTAATCATATGTAAATTAAGATGAAGAGAAAAGAAATAAAAAAACACATTGTAAGTTGTGATTTTTTATATATCTTTAAAGTAAATTAACTCTATGATATGGTTTTTCAATTCTTATGCTGTATTTAGCTCCTATCCCCGTTATGTGTAAGAGAAAAATATAATTTCTCTTTTAAACTATTATTTAATTATATATTTTGACTCTAAAAAAATATTTGCAATAAAATTATTGTAAACATTAAAATTCCTCTCCCCTTCCTTGTGTCTCTCCATTCTTAAAAAATAAATAATATAAAAATAAAAGATATTATTATTTTGTATTAAAAATCTCAAAGAAAGATTTTTCGAAAATGAAAAGATTCTGAGGTCATTGATCCATCACAAAAAAGTCGTAGTATTAATGTACATTTCCAATCATTTTTCTTTTATATTCACTTGGTGAAAAGATAAAAATAAAAAAATAAATACAATCAACTATTACATTTCATATCTAATGTACTGCAAAGTTATACATGTTCTGGTGCGTAATGTTTTAATTGGTAATTATGCACTTTTATGCTTAAAATTAGCAAATGAATGATCAAATTAGATAGTAATAAATATCGATCAAATTAATGTTCATAAAATCATAAAATCATCCCCCCAAAAAATTGAAAAAAGAAGAAAAAGTTTGAATCTTCAAAACCTTTCAAAGAAAATAAAAACTCACTAATCTTCTATTAAAACAATTAAAAATATATAATAGATTATTTAGTCCAATCCCGGGTTTGGCCCGTGATATAGGTGGATTTGGATTTAATTTTTTCCAAGCCCATTTAAATACGAGCAGAATTGGTTAGCTCCGTTTAGCCCGCGGGCTGGAGCATGCAAAAAATATATATGTACTTTTTGCTTTTGTATTGTAAAAATAGAATGTATAGTAATTTTGATACTAAAATTTCTTATATCACACATTCTAATCATACATACAATTAAGGTCAATTAATTTAATTTTATTTTAAATATTTTTATATAAATTTATTCTTATTATATATGATATATATAATTAATGATAATTTTCTATTTTAAAAAACATTAGTGATTAGTTAAAAATTATTTTTATCCCAATCATAAATTTATATTCTTATATATAATAGAGAGAAATATATATATATATATATATATATATATATATAATATATAAAATTTAATTTTAAAAAGATTAACTGAGCCTTCAAGCCTATTATAAATAAATATGGACTAAAAGTTTCCTAACCTGTCAAAAAATAGATCGACCCATTTGAGAAGCGACATGTGAATAATACCGTGTACCTTCATTTGACCTGAAACCCGATGAGTAAGTAATATTGTAATGTTTTCATTATTTGGTTTTAACTAAAACTTGAATCAAAATGAATTATATTTTGATATTTTTTAAAAATTTTTATTCATTTTGATTTGATTTTATAAATTAAATATAATTTCAATACAGTTTTCAATTTTGAATTATTGAAATTGAATCGAACAATAGAACTTTAGTTCAATTAGATTCGGTTTTGAATAAAATCACACACTAATAACTCAAAATAAATTAAATAAATAGGAATCTTGCAATATAATTTCAAATGAAAAAATTTTAATTTTAAATTGAACTGAGCTGAACTGAATTAATTTACTTTAGTTTAGTTTGATTTTAAGAAAAATTTAATTCAATTTTTGTAAAAAAATTGTAAGACCTAATTAAACCAAATATTCAAATCGAAAAACAAAATGTGAACCGAATGATGGCTTCTACTACTATCTAACCCATCTACTATCTTTATCTATCATTTTTTGGAGGACCGCCGTGGTTTCCAATGGAATCATGTACGTGTAAAAAGCATGTAAGATAAAGTTGTCAATTCATTAATTTTCGATAGGAAAATCTATCTTATTGCCATTGCACTATTTATGAGAGTTGCATTTTATCCAAATACCTTATTTGTATTCTTTAGTACTCATCCATCTTTTTGTGTGTCATTTTCTAGAAAGTCAGCACCTATATCGTAATTTAATTCGGTGCAAAAACCTAAACAATAAAATAGAAAAGAAAAGAAAATTTCTCCATCAACTTGGTGTCTAGTTTCTAGTGCTGCCATTAACATTCAGCTCTTAGTTTCACAAATTTCAAATCTTAAGAGGGAAAATAGCTCCTGACAATATTGCCCTTTGGTGTTCCGCTCATTCGGTTCACAATAAAATAGCTTAAATAACCAAATTATTTTAATTGACTTACATATACTGGTCAACTTATTGGCTGATTAGTTGTGAAATTTATTTAGACTGTGGTTTATGAATGTGTGAGAGAGAGAGAACCCATGTAACACAAAACAAAAAACAAAAACAAAAAAGAAAAGGTGGTTAATTTAATTTCAATACGAGGCAAATCGCCTAATGCAAAAATCAAACTGAAATAATTGGAAAAGAAAAATTAAGAACTCATTGTCAAAATACGTTTAATATTAATTTATTTTTATTAAAAGAACGCATTATGATAATACATTCTAACTAAAAATTTATTATTAAAAATGCATTCATATATATATATATATATATATATATATATATATATATATATATAATTTTTAATTTTTCAGTTCGAGTTTCAATCTAAACACATAAATAAAACCCAAACATAATTATACAAAATTTTTAAAAATTAAATCAAAATATAAATTTCGATTTAATTTTTCAGAATACAATGAATAATAAACACTCCTAATATGGTCAACTTATTCATGGGATTTCTTATTGGTTTTGTTTAGACTATAAGGATACTAGTTTAAATGCCCGCGCGATGCGCGGGTGTTTTCTTGGGTAAAAATGTTAAAATAAATAATTTTTAGTTTTATATTTAGTGCATTTTTTATAATTAGATATTATTAAATATTTTATTCAATCTAGTGTAGAGTATATTTGGAACGAAAACAAACAATACATATCATATATTTAATTGCCAAGTTATATATTTAATTTTAAAGTGGATAAAGAATATTGAATGAAATAAAGAAGTATTAAAATTTTTTTATACATAAGTCAATATTTTACTATATATTTTTAAAATTTCCATAATTTATAATATTAATATTAAATAATCATCATAATATACAAGTCATCATGATAAAATAATAAAAAATACAAATATTCATGAATAATCTAGAATCATCAATAGAAAAAATGTGGACAATCTATCATATTATAAATTATAATAATAACCCTTCATGAATAATGTAGAAAAAAATTAAAAAATCAACAAAAAAGTTCATGGAGCTAAAAAGCATGATACTGATGTAGTTGGAGTATAACGGATTCAAACAAAAAAATAACGCCTGAAGATAAGGACAAAGCGAAATCAATTGGATATTGCACAATATAGTGTCATCCCGATTATAAAATCTCAACTATTCATTTGACCATCTAACGGCTGAATTTCACTTCAAGATGAAGACAAAACAAAATGATTGCAAATCCTCAACAAGCCACTTCAAAATGAAGACAAAACAAAATGATTGTAAATCCTTAACAAACCATTTAATATATAGGTAGCTAATAGGTAACTTATTATAATTTAATTTTATCATCGTCTTAGAGTAATTATTATTGAAATAATTTTATTTTTAAAAATTCATCACTTTTTAACAAATATTAGCAACACAAATATTTAATATTAAATTTAAATTTGATACAGTAACCTGTTATTTTTACAAAAAATACATAAATAAAAATTTTCATAAAATTTTATAAAATCATAATACGTATAGTGCACATCAATTAATTTTATATATAAAACAATTGCACAATTACATATAAATTAAATTATTTATAATACATAGAGTAAAATTTTGGCATGCGTATAAAAATATAAATTGTATATTGTGAAGTGAAACACACAAAAAGTTAAAATAATTATCACATAAAAATTCATGTACTACGTTGTATATTTAACATAGGTTAAACAACAGTTAAATGTATCATTATAATAATATTTATTTCTACGCAAGTGTTATAATTTTTATTTTTAATTTATATGTACATATACATATTTTTCAAAATAAAATATTAATTAATTAATTATATTATGATCTCAAAGTAATTATTATTTAAATAATATTATTTTAAAATTTTCATCAAAATTTTAATTAATAAATTATTTGTAATACAAATATTTAATAATTAATATTAAATTAAAATTTGTGACAGTAAAATCACAATCCTTCATTCAACAATTTAAGGGTCTAATTTTATCTAAGAAAAAATAAACATTACTTTTAATTTTATCATGGTCTTAAAGTAATTATTATTGAAGCAATTTTAATTTTAAAAATTTATCAATTTTTAACAAATATTTGCAACATAAATATTTAATATTAAATTTAAATTTGATATAGTAACCTGCTATTTTTACAAAATATACATAAATAAAAATTTTCATAACATTTTATAAAATCATAACATAGTGCACATCAATTAATTTTATATATAAAACAATTGCACAATTACATATAAATTAAATTATTTATAATACATAGAGTAAAATTTTGGCATGCGTATAAAAATATAAATTGTATATTGTGAAGTGAAACGCACGAAAAGTTAAAATAATTATCACATAAAAATTCATGTACTACGTTGTATACATAACATAGGCTAAACAACAGTTAAATGTATCATTATAATAATATTTATTTCTACGCATGTATTATAATTTTTATTTTTAATTTATATGTACATATACATATTTTTCAAAATAAAATATTAATTAATTAATTATATTATGATCTCAAAACAATTATTATTTAAAAAATATTATTTTAAAATTTTCATCAAAATTTTAATTAATAAATTATTTGTAACACAAATATTTAATAATTAATATTAAATTAAAATTTATGACAGTCAAATCACAACCCTTCATTCAACAATTCAAGGGTCCATTTTATCTAAGAAAAAATAAATATTACTTTTAATTTTATCATGGTCTTAAAGTAATTATTATTGAAGTAATTTTAATTTTAAAAATTCATCAATTTTTAACAAATATTTGCAACATAAATATTTAATATTAAATTTAAATTTGATACAGTAACCTGCTATTTTTACAAAAATTACATAAATGAAAATTTTCATAACATTTTATAAAATCATAAAATAGTGCATATAAATTAATTTTATATATAAAATAATTACACAATTACATATAAATTAAATTATTTGTAATCATATAGTAAAATTTTGATAAGCGTACAAAAATATACATTATATATTGTGAAGTGAAACACACAAAAATTTAAAATAATTATCACATAAAAATTTATGTACTACGTTGTATCTTTAACATAGGCTATACATCAGTTAAATGTGTCATTATAATAATATTTATTTCTAGTCATGTATTATAATTTTTATTTTTAATTTATTTGTACATATACTTATTTTTAAGATAAAATATTTATTTATTAATTATATTATTGTCTCAAAGCAATTATTATTGAAAAAATATTATTTTAAAAATTCATCAAAATTTTAATTTATTTGTAGATATACATATTTTTCAAAATAAAATATTTATTTATTAATTATATTATGGTATCAAAACAATTATTATTGAAACAATATTATTTTAAAAAAATCATCAAAATTTTAATTAACAAACTATTTGTAACACAAATATTTAATAATTAATATTAAATTGAAATTTGCGACAGTCAAATCACAACCCTTCATTCTACAATCCAAGGGTCTAATTTTATCTAAGAAAAAATAAACATTACTTTTAATTTTAACATGGTATTAAAGTAATTATTATTGAAATGATTTTAATTTTAAAAATTCATCAAATTTTAACAAATATTAGAAACACAAATATTTAATATTAGATTTAAATTTGATACAGTAACCTGTTATTTTATAAAAAAATACATAAATAAAAACTTTCATAAATTTTTATAAAATCATAACACGTATAGTGCATATCAATTAATTATATATATAAAACAATTACATAATTAAATATAAATTAAATTATTTATAATACATAGAGTAAAATTTTGACATGCGTATAAAAATGTAAATTGTATATTGTGAAGTAAAATGCACGTAAAGTCAAATAATTATCACATAAAAATTCATGTGCTACGTTGTATAATTAACATAGGCTAGACAATAGTTAAATGTATCATTATAATAATATTTATTTCTAGACACGTATTATAATTTTGTTTTTTAATTTATTTATACATATACATATTTTTCAAAATAAAATATTTATTTATTAATTATATTATGATCTCAAAGCAATTATTATTGAAACAAAATTATTTTAAAAAAAATCATCAAAATTTTAATTAACAAACTTGTAACACAAATATTTAATAATTAAAGCAAAAAAAGACAAAGCCAAGTTGAAATTCTCTAATCAAATCTCAACCCTTGATCAACAATCCAATGGTCCAATTTTCACTCAAGAAAAAGACAAAGCAAAATAAATCTAAATCCAATCAAATCTCAACCTTGATCAACAATTAAATGGCCCAATTTTCACCCAAGAAAAAGACAAAACAAAATCAATTTAAATCCTCCACAAGCCAATTAATAATAAGTAGATAAAAAAGAATTAAGAGAGACCTACTCCCGTAATGCACTGACGTAGTTGATTAATTTCACAAGGAGACAGATCACCTAATGCAATTTTGGCTGTTTGTGTATTCTTTTCTTTTCTAAATTAAGTTGAATTGTTAGTGAAATTAATAACTCTGAACACATAGTACATAATGGCGATAGAAACATAGTAACAACATTATTAGACTATAGAATTTTATTAAGAAATTAGATCAATTACAATCACCCCCTACAAAATTGTTAAAATTACAGCATCCTCCCCTTGACATGATAACATCTTTTGGCTTATAACATGACCATTACACCATAAAAAATATTTCAAAATATAAGACGTTTTGATCCCTTTTTGCATTGATTAAAAAAATAAGTAATAGTATTTTTCTTACTATACAAAATGAATAGAAAAGTAGAATATTTAATTTTTAATAAAAAGGATGTAATTTTAGCTGGACACTATGAGGTAAAAGAGTACCATCACTTACCCACACTAAATTTCTTACTTTGTTGACAAAATATTGAAACAAGTAATCGATTATCTAGGATTTTTTAAAATTTTAGTACCATTAACTTTACATTAGAAAATTGATATTGTATCAATTTAGTCTTTAAAAATAAAATTTCAAGTAGTTCCTAGAAATATGAAATTTTGCCAATACAACCCTAAAAATAAGGATATGACAAATTCATCCCAAAAAGTAGAAAAATCATGCCAATGAAAATAAGAAATTTTATTTTCAGAGACTATATAAAACAATAGCTTTTCATACAACATCTTTACTATACCTAAATTATCATTAGTCTTTTACGCCATAATTCATAATTTTGTGCATACTTTTTTTTAGTATAAAAATAGTCATATTATCAGTAGTGATTGTATAATCAATAATCAAATATATAACACAAAGTTATACATCTTATCACAAAGTAGATTTCAACTCTTAACTTTCAAATAATGCCTCATCTTCCAACCTTCCTTTTTTTTTTAATTTTTTTGGGTCTCTTTTACAAATTTCTAAAGAGTAAAAAGGCAATTAAGCAAATTTGGGGCCGATTTTCAAATTGCCATTACTCGTCTAGATCTGAACTGATGCCGTTCAAATCGGATCACAATAAGATAGTATTAAGTTATTAAACTTAGTTTAATTAAGTTCTAGCACCATTACCAACTTGTATAGATATTCTGTGTCTTCTGTCAACTCTTTTATTTTTATTGGGACTAAAAGAAAAGATTTAATATTACTCAGTGTAGTCTACATCGCAGCCATCACATGACAAGAAGCCTCCTCCATAAAAAATGCACGATCATGTTGCAGGAAGAACATTAGTTGCAAGTCTACGAATAGCTAGGGTGAATTTGGATTATGTTTTAATTTAATTTTTTTTATTTGAAAAATTATAAAAGTAAATTGTTGTAAGAAGAAAAATATAGGTTAATTGAAATAACATAATTTTTTTATTTTGAGTTACAATCCAAGCATACAATATTTATTTCTTACGTAAAGATATTTTTTCGATCAATAATTGAATGTTTAAATTTTTTTAGAATATTTAAAATTGAATGTCTATTTGTCTTAAATAGTTATATATATTTTACTATTAATTTTTTAATTTTTAAAAAATAAATTCTACTAATATATAGATACACCAATAACCTCTTTTAACTCTATTGATCTAACATATTTAAACTAAGCACCATTTTATGGCATTGTCTCCAATTATCAAACATACAATCTCCTCTTGGCGTTGGTGGAATCGTACCATCAACAAATTGAATTTCATTGTTTGAGACCAATGCATTTGTCATCTCTCCACTCCAAATATGATAATTGCGTTCATCCAAAGGTGGTGATACCAGCTGAAGGTTCAGATTATCTCCAGAATGAAGGGCATAGGGATTGGGCAACACAATGTTCTGATTTTCCATTTGAGAAAGCAAATAATCAGAACACCAAACAAGCTAAAACTAAACCAGAAATACAACAATCAATTCCGATTCAACCAAAAACCCTGTGCTGCGTTACCATGTTCATGTTGTGAGAGAGAACAAACACACTTAGAGAGAAAAAACTGAAAACGCAAAACTATAGATTCTGGAAAATTATTTCTCATACACCTAAGGAAGAGAACTCGATTTATATAAACATGAAGAAGAAGAAGAAAGAGAAAAAACTAAAACTTACTTAATTTAATACACTATTTACAAAACATAAACTGTATTAAGAATGAAGGGACTGAGCTGGCTTGGCGAACATGCACTGGAGCTGAACTGGCATCCAGCTGTAACTAAATTCTGACTGAGCTGCTGATTGAAATGTTGAGCTGCACAACCATATTAACAGTTTGAGTTCAAATAAGACGGTTTTAAGATGGGTTTTGATATTTCTTATCTGAAGCATGTTGATAAATTCAGAGGTGGTGTTTTTGATTGTTGATGCAGGATGTGTTCATCATTATGTGAATAAAAGAAATACCATTTGATAATTCTGGAAAAGAATCAGTGGAACAAATCTTTGAAGCGTGGTTTTTCTCAGCTTCAAATTCATATTTTCAATGGTCTAATTTATCCAAACGGATAAGGGTGCTTGGAATGCATAGATGGATTTAAATTGGATATGAACTTGAAGATTGCTTTTCCCGAAAAACCTCTGGCTGGAGTTCAAGAACAGAGCCAAAGAGCTCTAGGACCCACACCGTACTGTCTCCGCAATAACTATGAATCCCTTCTTTTCGGTTGCCTTTGAGACCGAACTCCAGAAACTCCTCTAATGCTTATACAAGACTAACTCCTCTAGAGGTGGCTGTGATGGACCATAATTAAAAACCACCTTCTTCTCTTTTGTCATCAAATCTTTTTCCCCCTTTTTCTAACCAATAAGCTTTTTATTAAAGCTTGTCAAAATGAGGGCAAAAAAGAAATTTCAGAATTTTTACATGATTTAAAAATAATTGCTGATATAGATTTAATATAATATGGTAAATTGATACAAAATAACATTACTGGACAAAGGTAAAATTCACTTGAAAGATTAAGATAAGTTACTACATCATCCCATATTTAAATTAAGCCCTCCCTTTCATCCAGCATGTGACCTGTCATCTGCTGCCAGTCAACATGATTTTACAATCAAATATAATGAATATAATATGTCCATATGAACACTTCTTCATGTCCCTTGAAAACTCCTACAACAACTCCCAAGTCCCGAGCATTGGCGTTGACCTTTAATGATATTTAGCTGCAAACCCACATTGATCCATCTCTTCTACATTTTGCCTCTTGAGAATTTCGATCACTTTCTTCTCCCCCAGGTGTAAGAGCAACCAGTGAAGAAGAGATGGCTGCTGAGATTTTTTTGACGATTGGAGTTGATGGGCTTCTCCAGAAAGCACTTTCACTCCATGGTGAAGACTTCACTATCCTCGGATTCAGAAAGACTACTGATCTCGAGAAACAGCTTCAACTCCTGGTTCAAAACCTGGATAAACTTGAGGCCTTACTTCCCGATGCTGAGAGGAGAGCAGAATCTTCTAGTCAGGCGCTTGATTTTCTGAAGAGGGTTGTCGAAGTGGCTTCAAGAGCAGATGATCTACTTAGCCAGTGTGCATATGATGTTGGCCAGCTAAAGGTGGAGAAGCGAGTGAAGAAGCGCAACAAGGTACGCCACTTCTTTTAGAAGCGCAACAAGGTACGCCACTTCTTTTCTCCCTCGAAACAATTCATGCTGAGGAAGTTTACTCGCATAATCCTGGGCACCAATTCAAGTCTAGAAAGAATTTACGATGAATCCGCTAAGCTGGGGGTTGTATCGGGGAATAGAATGGACATAGGCGCAGAACTAGAAGAAGCTGTGCCAAGTGGGGATATGCAAAATGAATCACAACCCTCCGATAACTACCCTGATGTAGAGAACATAAAAGAGACCATATTGAGCTCTGCGGAAGAGGTAGATTTGTGTATCACTTGTATCCATGGAATGGGAGGTGTTGGGAAGACCACAATTGCTCGACAAATATATAGACATGTTGATGTCGCAGCACGTTTTGATGTGACTCTCTGGGTTCATGTATCGGAGGATTTTGACATTAATAAGATTTTGGAAGCGATGTTAAGGTTACAGACATTCGGTAGTGTTGGGAGGTTGGGATAAATAAAATAAAACAATGAAAAATAAATCCCAAAATAAATAACTCACACTACCAGGATTAAAATGACTCTCCCAAAACTCTAGTATTGATAAAGTGAGAATTTATCAATAACCACCTAACAAAAATAAATATGATAAAAATATTGAAAATATTCTGACACCAAGATTTACGTGGAAAACCCCAAAATGGGTAAAAACCACGGGCCAAATATTGACCAATACTTCCACTATAAAAATGGGGTAACAAATCTTCTTCTAAATGTACTAGAAGGTAACACAACTATCCTCACCAAAATAGGTGGATAACAAGAAAAAAAAAGAGATGAAAAACAAACTCACAAGAAGAATAGCAAAACCTCACTCTATTCTCTTCTCTCTTTCATTCCTTCTCTCCCTTTCTTTTCTTTCTCTCTTGGTGCAAATGTATGCTTCTAAACTTGGCTATTTATAGGTGAAATCTAGCCAACATTTCTTGACTTATCCTACCCTAATTTTTTGCCAAACAATTTAGCCTCCATTTTGGAATTTTGACTAGCCAAACTTTCTTGATTTTGAGCTTCAATTTTTGGACTTTTGATTTCAATTTTGATGGCTATCTTTTTGAGTTGAAACTTAACAAATCTCCCCCTTTCAACTCATCGAGAGAGTTCCACCACACCAGCTTCGCTTCTGCAAAAATCAAACTTTTCTTTTGACAATGACTTGGTCATCATATCTGCACCATTCTCGTCAGTGTGTATCTTTTCAAGGACTAATTCTTTTGACTCCAAAACATCCCGAATCCAATGATACCGAACATCGATGTGCTTTGAACGAGAATGAAAGGTTGAATTTTTGCAAAGATGGATTGCACTTTGACTATCACAATAAAGTTCATACCTTTGTTGCTTAACTCCCAATTCTTGTAAGAATTTCTTCAACCACAGGATTTCCTTACTTGCTTCAAATGAAGTGGCTATATACTCGCTTTCGTAGTCGAAAGAGCAACACATTTTTTGTAGTCCGCTTTGCCAAGAAAACTGCTGCACCTCCAAACTTCATTAGGTATCCCTGATGTGGATCTTCTATTATCAATGTCTCCCTACTATGTCTCGCATCTGTATAACATTCTAATACAGGTTTTGCATTTCTAAAACACAGACAATATTTTGTTGTACCTTTAAGATACCTGAGTATCCATTTGACCGCATTCCAATGCTCTCTACCAGGATTAGAGAGAAATCGACTAACTACACCAACTGCATGAGCTATATCTCGGCTCGGTGCACACCATAGCATACATTAAGCTACCAACCGCCGAAGAATAAGGAACCTTCTTCATATCTTCCTTATCTTGCTCACTTTTAGGACATTGCTTCGCATCGAGCTTGAAGTGACCTCGCTAGTGGAGTAGAAACCGTCTTGGCCTTGCTCATGTTGAAACGGTCAAGGACTTTCTCAATGTACTTCTCTTGAGACAACCAAAGTTTACCATTTTGTCTATCTCGAGTGATCCTCATTCCAAGAATTTGCTTAGCTGACCCTAAGTCTTTCATTGCAAAAGACTTGCTTAACTCCTTCTTTAACCTGGCAATTTTGGCGAGTATCCCGCCAACAATTAACATGTCATCAACATAAAGAATGAGAATAATAAAATCACCATCGGGAAAATCTCTTCACGAACACGCAATGATCCGGTGTGGTCTCGCAATAGCCATGTTCTCGACATGAAAGAATCAAATTTCTTGTACCACTTTGTCTTGGTGCTTGCTTCAACCCTCGCAAGCTTTTCTTGAGTTGACAAACAAGGTGTTCATTTCTTTGACTTTGAACCCCTCCTACTGCTCCATGTAGATTTCTTCTTCAAGATCTCCATGAAGAAAGGTCGTCTTTTACGTCAAGTTGTTGAATCTCCAAGTTCAAGCTAGCTGCTAGTCCAACAACAACTCTGATAGAAGACATTTTAACTACAGGAGAAAATATTTCCTCAAAATCAATACCTTTCTTTTGATAGAAACCTTTCACGACCAACCTTGCCTTGTATCTTGGTTTGGAGATATTTTCTTCCACCTTCGGCTTTGTACACCCATTTGTTCTTCAAGACTCTTTTTCCCTTTTGGAAGTTTCACCAAATCATATGTATGATTGTCATGCAAAGATTTCATCTCTTCTTGCATAGCTTTCAACCACTCATTTTTACTTTCATGGTTTACTGACTTCTTCATAAGTTTCTGGTTCTCCCCATCGATGAGCAAAGCACGTACTCTTGTGTATTGTATCTCGGTGGAAGACCTCCTTTCTCCGGTGGATCTCCCGGGTTCCGGTTGTGGTTGTGGAACCGGTGGTATTGCTGGCTCAGCTAGTGGAACATCATCATTGTTGTCTCGCTCTCGCCTCAACCCCCCGTGCTCGTCATGATTGATATGTTGAGGTCGTTTGGGTCTAGGTTGACTGGAATTTCTGGATCCGATCTTGGTTTATCATCTTTCTTGATGTCTTTAATGGTTTGATCTTCAAAGAAGACAACATCTCTACTTCTAATCAATTTCTTATCAACAGGATCCCATAGTCTGTATCCGAACTCTTCATGTCCATATCCCAAGAAAATACATTGTTTGGCCTTACTATCAAGTTTAGACCTTTCGTCTTTGGGAATGTGAACAAATGTTCTGCAGCAAAAAACTCTCAAATGCTTGTAAGAGATTTCATTACCTGTCCAAACTCTTTGAGGAATATCACCACCCAAAGGAACTGAAGGAGAAAGGTTGATCAAGTGAACTGCCGTTCTTATTGCCTCACCCCAGAAAGGTTTTGGCAGTTTGGCATGAGAGAGCATGCATCTGATGCGTTCTGTAATTGTCCTGTTCATCCTTTCAGCTACACCATTGTGTTGTGGAGTCTTTGGTACACTTTTCTCAAGTATGATGCCATGACTCCTGCAATATGCTTCAAAAGGGCCTCTGTATTCACCACCATTGTCAGCCCTGACACACTTCAATTTTCTTCCTGTTTCTCTTTCCACCTTGACATGGAAGTTTTTGAAAACATCTATAACCTGATCCTTTGACTTCAAAGAAAAACACCATACCTTCCGAGAAAAATCATCAATGAAGGTCACAAAATATAATGCACCACCAAGTGTTCTTTCACCCATATGACATACATCAGTATGAACCAACTCCAAAGGAAATAATTTTCTAGATGGAGGAAATTTCTGAAATGCAACTCTATATTGTTTTCCAACTAAACAATGAGTGCAGGATTTGAGACTTACACCTTTTACATCCGGTAGGAGTTGTTGTTTGGAAAGTCTCTTGAGTCCTTTTTCACTCATGTGGCCAAGTCTTTTATGCCAAAGATTTGAGGAAGATTCTGAAACTGTATTTACTTCTCCATTGCTCAGCTTTGCTTTCATCACGTAAAGTGAGCTTGCTTTTATACCTTTGGCGATGATAAGATTTCCTTTTGTCAGCTTCCATTTTTCGTTGTTGAATTTGTTTGCATAACCTTCATCATCAAGCTTGCCGGTGGAGATGAGGTTGAGACGAACATCTGGTACATGTCTCACGTTCTTTAAAATTAGTTGACAACCGGTACTGGAATTAAGGTGAATGTCTCCAATACCGATTATTTTGCAAGAGCCATCATTTCCCATTTTTACATGACCAAAATCTCCTGGTGTGTAAGGTGAGAAGAATTCCCTGTGAGAAGTAACATGATAAGAAGCTCCTGAGTCAATAACCCAGTCACTGTTATGACAGACTAGGTTAATACTGGAATCATCACAA
Source organism: Rauvolfia tetraphylla (assembly GCA_030512225.1). Taxonomy (NCBI): domain Eukaryota; kingdom Viridiplantae; phylum Streptophyta; class Magnoliopsida; order Gentianales; family Apocynaceae; genus Rauvolfia; species Rauvolfia tetraphylla. The sequence continues at coordinate 5,356,749 of JAJQKT010000053.1, forward strand.
ACAAGTTTGATTTCATCATCGGTTGTTGTGGCAGTTGTTTCTGAAATTTCTTCCTTGGCTTCTCCTTTTGTGTTGGCTGGATCTTTCTTCCATTTCCGGCATTCATTCTTGTAATACCCCTTCTTGTGACAATAGAAGCATTCAATATCTCTTTTAGACTTGGACTTACCTCTTGATCTGTCATATCTGTTGTGGGGATCTCTGGACTTACTTCTCCCCCTCCGGTGATTCCTTTCAGCAACAAGTGCTTGAGACTCCGCATTTAATCTTTGATCCTTCCTCCTGGTTTCTTCATTGTACAAAGCTTCTTGGACCATCTCCAATGTAACACCACCACTTGGAGTAGAATTTAAGACAGAAACAACAAGTGTTTCCCAACTATCAGGGAGTGAAGTAAATAGTAAGAGTGCTTGTACCTCCTCATCTAGCTTCAGATTTACAGCATCAGTGCGGTTTATTAATCCCTGAAAATCATTCAGGTGCTCGGACATATTTGCTCCTTCTTTGTACCGCAACCGCGTAATCTGTTTCAACAAAGAAACTTTGTTAAGACCATATTTTCTTTCGAACATGGTCTCTAATTTTTTCCACATCACATCTGCTCTTGTTTCGCCTGAAACATGATTGAACACACTTTGATCAATCCAACTCCTAATATGACCAATAGTTTTTCTATGCATTTTAGCCCATACAACATCAGATATACCCTCTGGTTTTGCAACATCACCAAGAATGGGTTCATACATATCTTTACAATATAACAAGTCTTCCATTCTAGGCTTCCAAACAGCATAGTTACTAGAAGTCAATTTAATCATGCTACCAGAAGAAGAAGTTGACTCCTCCATTAAAATAAATTGACCAAGGCTCTGATACCACTTTGTTGGGAGGTTGGGATAAATAAAACAAAACAATGAAAAATAAATCCAAAAATAAATAACCCACACTACCAGGATTAAAATGACTCTCCCAAAACTCTAGTATTGATAAAGTGAGAATTTATCAATAACCACCTAACAAAAATAAATATGATAAAAATATTGAAAATATTCTGACACCAAGATATTGGAAAACCCCAAAACGGGTCAAAACAACGGGTCAAATATTGACCAATACTTCCACTATAAAAATGGAGTAACAAATCTTCTTCTAAATGTACTAGAAGGTAACACAACTATCCTCACCAAAATAGGTGGATAACAAGAAAAAAAAAAGAGATGAAAAACAAACTCACAAGAAGAATAGCAAAACCTCACTCTATTCTCTTCTCTCTTTCATTCCTTCTCTCCCTTTCTTTTCTTTCTCTCTTGGTGCAAATGTATGCTTCTAAACTTGGCTATTTATAGGTGAAATCTAGCCAACATTTCTTGACTTATCCTACCCTAATTTTTTGCCAAACAATTTAGCCTCCATTTTGGAATTTTGACTAGCCAAACTTCCTTGATTTTGAGCTTCAATTTTTGGACTTTTGATTTCAATTTTGATGGCTATCTTTTTTAGTTGAAACTTAACAGGTAGCACCACTGATGATTTGCCTGGTGGAGATGCAATTGCACGTGAACTTATCCCCTTATTAAGTGGGAAAATATATTTCCTTGTTCTTGATGATGTTTGGAATGAAGATTTCTATAAATGGTCTTCTTTGAAGAACAATTTGCTTAAGGTAGGTAGTTCGAGAGGAAGCACAATACTAGTGACTACTCGTTCTAAACGTGTTGCTGAAGTGATGAAATCGTCAATGTGTCCTGCACACTCACAGCCAGACGATGAGTGTCGGATCAGGTTTCACGGAATACCATTGGGAGTAGGTCGAACTTCAATAGACCCAATATTGGAGGATAGTATCATGCAGATTTTGAGACTAAATGCCGGTCTTCCTTTATTAATAAAGTTATTTGAAGGTCTAATATACTCCAAGACAGATGCGAGCGAGCGGTTGAAGGTAGCTCAAGGTGCAGTTAATTGCTTTAATCGAGAAGGACATAATGTAATTAAGTGTCTAAAGTTTTGTTATGATCGTTTGCCATCATTAACAATTAAACGATGTTTTTTATAATGTTGCATATTTCTGAAGGACTCTAACATGCAAAGAGAAGAAGTAATACGGCTTTGGATGGCGCAAGGATTTCTTAATCCTCCCAAGGGAAGTCAATTGACAATTGAAGATGTTGGGACTAGATATCTTAATATTTTGATGAAAAGAAGTTTTCTGCAAGATGCTTACGGTGATGAGGATGACAACCAAACGTTAGGCATGACTAGCAATCATTTGTGTGATTTCTCTTTGTCCACAGCAAAAGGTTACTGCTCCATTAGAAACAATGAGGAAGTTAAGGATAACTTTGAAATATGTATACATTTGTCCATGATCAAATGTAAAGTAGAAATGTCAAAAACCTTGGGTTCCAAGTTTGCGACACTGAGAACGCTACATCTAGTGGACACAAAGAATCTTGGAGAGATATTGACATACACTAAATGCCTACGTGTCCTAGTAGTGGTTGATTCGTTACTGGAGGAATTACCGAGTCCCGTAGGCAAGTTAAAGCATTTGAGTTATCTTGATATCTCCAAAACTAGAATTGTAAAATTGCCAGATTCAATTACAAAACTATACAATTTACAGACTCTGAGACTGTATGATTTGAAAGAGTTGCCTGTGAATTTTGGGGATTTGATTTGTTTGAAACACATTCATGTTGGGAATTCTAAAGGTTTAGGCACCAAACTCAACTTGCTGCCTCCCAGGTTTCAAGAATTGATCAACCATTCATCTTTCAAGGCATGGTTGGGTGGGGTATGTACGATTGATGGCTTAAAGGAGCTGAAGAAACCAAATAGATATTCAAGTCTCAAGATATATCGCCTTGAGAACGTGAAGGATGGTAAACAAGCAAGCAAAGCAAAACTATCAGGGATGTCTAAAGTTGATAGTTTAAAGCTTCACTGGAGTGCTAGAAGAGAAAACAACTATTATGAGGGTGTTCTGAAAGATCTTGAACCTCATTCTAGCATAAAGAAGTTAAGCATAGAAAACTTCAAGGGTTCAAAATTTCCATCATGGACAGGCAGAACGAAGCAAGTACTTGGGCGTCTGGTAAAGCTTGAATTGGAGGGCTGCAGCTGCTGCGAACAAATTCCACCATTGGGACACCTTCCCTGTCTCAAGTTTGTCAGGATAGTGGGAATGGATAGTGTCAAATGCATAGGTTCTGAATTCTATGGTTTTACAGTTGCTGCTAAAGAAGCTAGCAGTCGTGGCAGCAGTTCTGTTGGAACTGCAGTATTCCCAGTTCTTAGAAAATTCTCTTTGAAAGGTATGACAAGTCTGGAAAAATGGTCTGGCATGACACATTCATCCGCAATAGCATTTCCTTTACTAGAAAAACTGGAAGTTGAACAATGTCCCAAGTTGACTAGTCTACCAGACGCATTGAATGGCTGCTGGAAGAATCTTCGACGTTTGGAAATTGCATTTTGTAATAAGTTGACTCATCTACCAGAGGTCCTTGGACGAATTGAATTTCTTCGGGAGTTAGAAATACGTGGATTACCATCTCTAACTGAGGCATCTATTGGAGATATTGACAAGCTCGAAAGTTTGACAATAGGAAGCTTCCTAAGTTCTTCAGAAGATAAACACCATGCAGAACATGCTTCTTCCTCCAAGAGCAATTCTTCGGCTTTGCCAAGTTCTTCAGAGGATAACCACCATGCAGAAGATGCTTCCACATCCAAGAGCAAGTCTTCGACTTTGCCAGGTTTTTCAGAGGATAACCACCATGCTGAACATGCTTCTACATCCCAGAGCTCTCTTCATTTGAAAGGTTCTTCTGGTTTGCCAGAGCAAGTTCAGTATCTCTCCAACTTGAGGTCTTTGACAATATGGGCATACGGTGAGCTGGAGATTCTTCCAGGGTGGCTGGGCAACTTGCAACGTCTTCAGAGTCTGAAGCTTGAGTTGTGTGGAAAACTCAAGTCTTTTCCTCCACCTGATGCATTGCGTCAACTGAAGGAACTTAATGTCTGCCTTTGTCCCCTTTTGGAGGAGAGATGCATGAGAGGAAGTCGCCCGGAGTGGCACAAGATCTCTCATATTCCTACAATCAAGATGAGTTACGAAACAATTCAGACCCCAAGTTGAATGAATATTTTTTCCTGTAAGTTAGTTCTATCCCATCTCCTTCTCTTTCTCCGCTTTTGTTTTCCACTTTTGGACCAACATTATATATGCTCGCAGACTTCACTGTGTCTTAACAGCTGTCTTCTCTCTTCCAGCCTCTCTCTTCTCCTCTGCTAGGCTTTCCTTCCTTTGTTCAGATTGATCTTACTTCTGCTAGGTAGACTGAAGTTGTCTCTAGCTATTTCTTGGCTTAGATTTCAAGGAACTCGATTCTATGGTTGAGAATAATACAAGGTACAAACAGATCAAGAAATTTCTGGATCCAAGTTCTGCATTTTGATTCTGTAAGCTTATGTTTCTTCCCATGTTATGGTCCTCTGGTCTAATGCCATCTTCATTATATGCAGACAAAATTGAGCAAGATGATTGTAATAGTGGAAGATTCAATTGCTTCCGCTGTTGATTTTCCGGCAACGAGGTGATGTTGGTGCTCAGTTTTGTTTCTTGATATCCATAGCCAGCTTCAGCTCTTGTTTTATCTTTCCATTTGTTGAAATAAAGTCGAGCAACGGCTCACGACCACAGCCAGATTTCACCTCTTGTTCTACCTCTGCTTTATTTATCTGTTCCAGCCATAAAATCGCTCAAGGGTAGCCACAAGTACTCCAGCTAGTGTTCTGCTTTCTACTAATGGATGTTTTAGCTTCTTGATCAGATGATCATTATCCTGCTACAATCCAATATTGTTGAATTCAGAAGTTTGCAAATTCTTTTTGTTTTGTGAAGTGTGATACCGGTTCTTTCTATTACTGCATTTATTCTGGAAAGACAAGATGATGTTATGCAATTGAATTCATAAAAGTATGAAACCAAAGAAGATTCCTCTTGTAGTACTTCATGAGAAGTTTCCCAAATTTTGTTTCCTTTTGATTAACTGCTCATTATCTTGATAAATAAGTCGAGAATTTACCGTGAAATTAAGGTTTCATCATTTATGAGAAAGAGGTGGAGCATCTCCCCCACACGCATTCGGACCACCATCCGCTTCTAGTGAACTGCCGTGGTGGTATGGAAAATCAACAAAGAATCAGGTCATTCAGATTTCTCTCTGCGTGGATGGAACATGGAAAATTCAAAGATTTCTTGAAAGCAACATGGGAAGAGTCTGATGGAACACTTATGGAGAAGGTTGAGAGACTGATAGACCGAGTTTGTTGATGGAATAAAGAAGTTTTTGGGAACATCTTCTATCGCAAGAAAAGATGCTTGGCTCGACTCCGAGGTATTCAAATAAAGCTAGCTGATCAACATTCCAAATTCTTGAGGAATCTACAGTCAAATCTTCTGCTAGAATATAACGAAATCCATAGGCAGGAAGAAGCATTCTAGCACCAGAAGTCCAGGGACAAATGAATAGCCGAGGGAGAACAAAATACCAAATTCTTCCACAGTACCACAATCATTCGGTGCAGAAGAAATAAAATTTATAGACTGAAAAATAGGAACGATGACTGGATTAATGACCCAGACTTACTGGAAGAGAATGCAAGAGAGTTCTACATTGACCTATACTCTGACGAGGCTGTACAAGCTACGCACGCTGCAATGCTCAGATTTCCACACCTACAGCTAGTAGACAAAAGAATCCTAAACAAATCGGTCTTTGCAGTTGAAGTCAAGATGGCACTTTTTAAGATGGGAGGCACGAAAGCCCCTGGTCCAGACGGATTCCCACCTTGCTTCTATCTAAAATACTGGGATATAGTGGGTGACTTGGTAGTCAACTTTGTGAAGGGAGCCTTTGAGACAGGGAGATTCCCCTCAGAAATGAATGAATCATTGATAACCCTGATTCCAAAAAAAGAGGGGCAGGAGATAATGAGCCACTTTAGACCGATTGCTTTGTGTAATGTAGTTACAAAAATCAGCACCAAGGTACTAGCTAATCGGTTAAAACCCCTCATGAACTAACTTGTGGGAGAGAACCAGACTAGCTTTGTGCCGGGCAGACAAACATCTGATAATATGATGGTTGTACAAGAAATCATTCATAGCATGAAACGAAAAATTGGCAGAAAAGGAAATACGGCTATCAAGATCGACTTGGAGAAAGCATATGATAGGATTTCCTGGATTTTCTTGCGACCAGTATTGAAAGAAATCGGCTTCGACCAGAAGTTGGTAAACTTGATAATGTTCTATGTTGAATCTACCAAGCTCACTCTACTTTGGAATGGAAATATGCTCCAATCTTTCGAACCCCAAAGCGGTTTGAGGCAGGGGGAACCTCTCTACCCCTACCTCTTTGTTTTATGTATAGAAGTACTCATTCAAAACATTAGGAGATCAGTGGACAACAAGGAATAGAAAGGAATTAAAGTCTCAAGAAATTAACTGAAAATATCCCATATTTTCTTTGCAGACAATCTCATTTTGTTCGGGGAGGCCACCCTAATTCAGGAAACCAAGATGGCCAACACTATGTAGGAGTTTTGCACTTTTAGTGGCCAAAAAGTCAACACCCACAAATCTAAACTCTATTTTAGCAGGAATACACCTGAAGGCCTCATAAATTCTCTTAGCTCCAAGTTTGATATTCCAGCTACAGAGGACCTTGGCAAGTACCTAGGCATGCTAATTATTCATGGTAGAGCATCACCAGCTCTGTACTCTTTTCTAAACTCAAAGATTAGGAAGAAACTAAGCGGCTGCAAAGTTTTATCCCAAGGAGCCAGGTGCATTTTGATCCAATATATTACCTCTGCCACACTATACTACGACATGCAGTCCACTAAGCTACCTTCATCCATAATTGACGAAGTGGACAGAATGAACCGCAAGTTTTTTTGGGGTGAGGAGGAAAACAAAAGGAAAATTCACACACTGGCTTGGGAGACTATCTGTAGAGAAAAGGCTAAAGGTGGCCTTGGATTCAAGAACCTGAGACAAATGAATAAGGCACTGTTGGCAAAGTTGGCTTGGAGAATGATCAAGCAACCAAATGAACTGTGGGCTTAAGTTATGTGGCATAAATATGGATCCCCACTAGCAGAAAAAACATGGAGGAACAACATATCTTATGTTTGGAAAAGCATTATCCATGGAGCCTCTGCTTTAAAGTAGCTCATCAATGCCAATATACATACTTGGGATCGAACTGGAAGTGAGACACTCAAGGTAAACAAGGTGTACAAGAAGATGCAAGGTCAGAATATTAAACATGGAAAGGAATCTCAATGGGAAAACTTGTGGCGCTTGAAAGGCCCCCTTGGATTGAACATTTCTATATAGATGTTGAAACACAACAAATTGCAAACAGCAAGCACATTGTATAATAGAATTAACCAAGTCAGTCAATTATGTTGCTTCTGTAAAAAAGAGATTGAGACACCCATACATGCCATTAGAGATTGCACATGGTGTAAGGAAATCTGGAAAAGCATTGTGAGGATAACAAAGTGGCAACAATTTGCATCAGAATGCAATCGATCTCATTGGGTTGATGAAAACCTCCAAAAAGATTTTGGCAAAAATGTTGGAGTGGACTAGAAAATCCTATTTCGAGAATCAGTTAACAGGATATGGTATTGGCATAATGCAAGGATCCATTCCTTAGAGGGAACAATCCCTCAATTGCATGTAATTAATATAGATATATTAGCTAGAGCTAGTGATCTAAAATATGTTGTAAATGTTAGAACTAGTAGGAAGTTAGAGACCCATTGTTCCACATCTATTGGAGTTTGAGGGTCTTGACATCTTTGACTCTGTCACTAGTAATTACTACGAGTTTCCCTTTCAGACCCAAAAAAACAAGGGAGTTCAAATTTCATCCTTACACAAGATATGCGAAGTTTTATTAGGTGCAATAATATTTGCATCTCCATCCATGCTAATTTTCATGCATGGCTTAGATATGCATGGCAAAATATAAATGTTTTTTGCCATTTTCTCTCTTCTCAAAATATTTGTTCTTTTACAAAATTTTAAAGATTTTTTTTAAGTTACCCTTATTATTATAAGTATAATCTTCTCATTTTATATTATATTAATAGAATTAATAAAGAATATAATAAAATGTCCTTATTTTTTTCAATTTTAATCTATATAAAAAGTATCAAAATACCTTATATTTTGAAATAAATGGAGTATTTGTGTTTGGCTAATGTAGGTTCTCACACTATTTATCAGTTCATTATTCTCATTTTCTTTTTAGTTTTTCCATTTTTAACAGGAAAATTAGGATAGAATTTTTTTAAGCAATTGATAGAACAATATTAAAATAAAAATAGAATCAATCACCAATTGAAGAAATGTAAATAATTTTTCACTTCAAGTCATTGTATGACTAATTCAATAATAATTATGACTACTACGGTGAATGCGCACATCACTCATGAAGAAATTAAGTTAAGGTATAAATACAGATATCAAACTATGCCTTATTGTAAAATTCAGTTACATAGACACAAAAACTAATTATAAAATACTTTGAACTATAGCAAAGAGAGAAAAAGAGAACACAAGAAATATAGAAAGTAGAATTTTATTGAGAACTTTTCACTATACATCTTATAATAAACTACTCCATATTGTCCTATTTATAGAGTTAAAAGTGACAATTCTCATCATAGGTCATTAGTAGGCTCCTTTATAACTTATATAACATACTTCTCATGATCTCAATATTCTTTAATATAGTGGAGATAATGGAGAAAGTGGTCTATAAAGGATAGATGTTACAACTTTATTTGTAACTCCTAATCTTTCATATTCCATAACCTCAAACATGAATTAATACTTGAGATAATGGACATCTACATAATTGATATATTTATAACACTCTCCCTTGGATGTCCATAAAATAAAGAATATGTCTCATTAAAACCTCACTAGATAAAAATTCAGTGAATAAAAGTCTAGTGAGGGAAAAAGATTACACTATTCTTTATGTTATTATTACTCCACCTAATAAGATAATCTTTAGATATTTCCTAACCAATATTCTAATCAAATATTGCTATCGGTAAGGTCTTAGTTAATAGATTTGTCAAATCATCAAATAACTGAATTTGTTACGCATCAATATCAAATCACTTGTAGAGTTCATGAATAAAAAGAATATCATGAAAATATACTTTATCGTATTTTTATTGATATTTTATGAATTTTATTATCATCTAACAATAAAGTTAGAATTCTTTCTTAAAGGATATAAATTTATCTCTAATATAATAAAACATTAATATGATCACATATATTCTCAATCAACATCATGAATGTCTATTTCTTCAACATTAGTTAAACACATGTCTGTTATAATCGACAAGTATATTCATGCACTAAATCACTAAATTATAGTACTTCAGGATCAAAAAGTTTTTCGATATCTTTTGATAGATATAAAAGAGCTTTATCAAGTATAATAATCCAATGACCATTGATGTGCTATGTTCATATGAAGAATTTTCAAGATATTCAATCAAAATAAAATATTAATTTTTTGAAACTTTGATCATAATACTTATTTTTCTAAATTCTTCATGAAGAATATCTTGATCATCAAATTATTTTCTCTTTAAAGATTTTATTTTTAAAATCAAGAGATCAATCACGCTTCAAGCGTATATCAAAATCAAATGGTTATAAAATTCATATATTTGTCCTGCTAGGATATCCATCCAAATAGAAAATATCTATAACTAGAAGATCATATTGACTAACTCTACAGAAGTCAGTCAAATAATTGATTTGTAATTTTATACAAATACACAATATTTTAAACTTTCAATTTATTAATGTTTGTGCATAAATCAAGATAATGAATGTCATAAATGATATCATTTTTTTATTGATGATATTCTCCCTCCTAATGCGAAGAACACCATTTCAATTAATAAATTGAACAATAAGGATATCTTTTGATAGAGAAACACATATAGCAAGTATAGCTACATATAGATTTACTCATACATAGACATACTTGATCAGTATTTCAATAAGAATTCACTAAGACAATCTCATTATATTCTATAACAACAATCCACTTATCTACTTCAAGCATGTCGAGTACATCAAAGACTTCAAATATAAGTATCATTATCAAATGATAATAATAAAAACACATATAAGTGTTATCATTTAATATTATATCCACCACTAGAAATATATTTCTTTCTAATCAGTACTAGGTCTTACGAAGAACCATATGCTATAAGTCATGGTAAATATTCACTTTTATAGTTCGCAATTTATAAGCAAATTCCATCTATACTTCAAGTGTATCCTTTCTACTATGAATTTATATGCACTTCAAGTGTACTTGTAAATAGTTTGAACATTTCATATTTCTCATGCGACATTTATCATTTCAATGTTGCAGACTTTTATTTAAAAATTTTCATTCTGAATCAATATATTCTACACATTGATAACATTGACGTTATATACTTGTGCAATTTCAATAGTTCCCAAACATGTTGAGATCTCATCATTGTCACAGTTTTCAGGTATCTGAATTTCTTCAAGAAATAATATATCAGTCATGTTTGAAAAAATATTATGCTGAAATTCACATCTCCTCAACTTAATATATATGTCCATCTTAAGTCTCTACTCCTTTTATAATGTGAGGAGTTTTAATCATTAGAACTGAACTTATCTACTATATTCTAATTGTGTCTTAGATTTATTGGCAGCGGTAGATTGTCATTCAAAGACATCAAATACAATAGAAGTATTATTTGTCTGATAATGGTCAGTTAATGTACTTGGTAGTATAAATTATCTTCTAAACTTCTTATTCAAGGTACCTTTTACGATGATCAAAATAGAAAATTAAGATGAAACACAAACTAATATATTTATCCGACCTCATATTTTCTCCTTTTTATGTTTGAACAACATAATCAAAATTAATAAAATATGAATCTCCCCCTTGAGATTCAATCCTAACATATTAGATAATATCTATGAGCACTCATCTTATTACCTTATAGTGAAGCAATATACATAGTATATTTCTAAATCTTAGATAAGAAATATTTGGTTTTTGACCACAAACCAACTACTATGAGAAAATATTAATGTATTGGCAAAATATGAAATAAGTACTAATATATCGCAATCATAAACATTCTATAGAATGTTCAACATTTATCTCAATACAACTAGTATTATTAAGACAAATTGTGCCCTTAAGAAAATGTAAAATATGAGATCATTATCAATAAATTGTAAACTACATGTTGAAAAAATCAACGATAGATATACGACTATTCTGTTAATGCATCAACTAATAATTTTTTCATATTCATCGTAAAATAAAACATCAAACTCCAAGGAATACTATTAATATTCAAATAATGCAAAACAAATAGCATATAGAAATTTATCATATTAGGAATCTTTTAGTTCCATAATATTTTTACAATTTCCTAATCAGCAAGAGACTCATAAAGAGAGAAAGAGAGAAAAAGAGAGAAAAAAAGAACACAAGAAATGTAAAAATTAAAATTTTATTGAGAGTTTTTTACCATACACCGTATAACAAATTATTCCATATGATCCTATTTATAGAGTTGTCTCATCATAGGTCATTAGTAAGCTCCTTTATAACTTACATAACATACTTCTCATGATCTCCATATTCTTTAAAATAATAAAGGTAATTAGGATAGTGGTTTATAAATTATGAATGTTACAACTTTGATTGTAACTTCTAATCTTTCATATTCCATAACCTCAAATATGGATTAATTCTTGGGATAATAAATATTTGCATAATTGATATATTTATAACGGTCCTTCATTTTTTTTTTATTTTTTTTCTTTAAAATGCTCTCTTTCCATGGGTTTCATTAAGGAATAGTGAGATGTAGGAAATAGCAAAGCTTAATGATGGGTTTCTCTCTTTATTGTTTAATAGGAGTAGTTTTTTTTCAATTTTTTCTTTTCTTTTTCTTTTCAATTTTTTTAGAGTATATTTAGATTTAGAACTCGATATAAATTTTTCATTTCAAATCGTACTCTATTTCTTATAAATAATTTATTTTTACAAAATTTAATATAAAAAATTTTAAATCTAAACACTATTCAATCCCTCAATTAATATGCTTCGGGAGTAAGTAGTTAGCCTATGATCCGTTAAGGTGATGCCAAGCCAATGATTGAATAATCGAAAGTTAGCTACGATCTTCAGCCGAAAAATAGTCCCTTGACGTGATCACGGGATTGGCACTAAAAAAAGAAAAATGTTAATATGGAGGAGTAGCTATACCCCACTCATTTACTTTCCATCAACTTACCATCCAAATTAAGTGTTGCTGTTGTTATCCAAATTTGATTCCCCTTCCTTTTTTACCCACTCTTTCGTCCAAATTATATATATATATAGGGATGTGTATAGACTATGGTCTGTGTGAATGTATGTCCTAAAACTATTCTCTAATAATATTTGGCTTAAGAAAATGTGTGTGCTCTTAGAGTTTTAGCTCTTCTGACAATACAAGTTTGTGAGAGCTTCAATTTGGAGACTGAACTATTATGTATTGAGAGTAACATGATAAAATATTGTGTCGGTTAAATTCTTTGGAAATAACATGAATCACTTTTTAAAAAAGAAATATTTGTATGCTGCTTTATATTTTATTTTTCTTGTTTTAATTCCACCGTATACAAATTCATTTATCATAGAATTATAGTGTCATCTTATTTTTATTATATTTTTAGTTGATGGGAACAACATATAATTATATCTCCTTATTATTCTTAAGAGTAAGTTACAGGGACGTCAATTGGACTTTGTGAATTGGGCTTGGTTAGCCGGACTTTAAAATGACTAGTCCAATCTCGCACTCTGCTCCAATTGGGGCCTAAGCTCACTTTAAACTTTAAAAATAGAAAACATAAGACAAAAGTTATTAAAAAAAACTCCTTTATAACACTTTTGTAGTTCGGTGTCGATTACAATCGAAAACTAAATGGAATAAAATTATATTTTTATTTTTCTATTCGATTCAATTTGATTTTATAAATTTAGCATAATTTTGAATTAGTTTTTGATTTTTAAATCTTGAAACAAAAAAATTAAAATTTAAAATTATTTAAAATTAATAAAATTTTGGTTCAGATTTAAACAAAATTGAAATAAAGTAAATAAATAAATAAATAAGATATTTTGACAATTTTATTAAAGTAAATAAATAAGAATTTTCTTGATTAATTTTAAAATTTATTTCTTATATTTTAAAATATAAAATATAAGAAATTTTGATAATTTTCTCTCTTTTCAAAATATTTAGAATTTTATAAATTTTAAAAATTACTTTTTTCAAATTACTCTTACTATAAATATAATTCTCTTATTATCTATTTAATAAAATTAATTAAAAATATAATAAAAATACTTTTTATTTTTCCTTCCACGAAAAGATCTTATATTTAGAATTTTAAAAATATTAAAAATTAAAATAAATAATAATTTTAATTTAGAACCAAACCAAAGGATTTCAATTTGATTCGACTTTCATAAAAAGTTATAAAACTGAATTAAAATCAAAATTTTAAATCGGAATTCAACTGAAAAACCAACACCCCCTTCGTATCAAACTTCGAATCTCTGCCAAAAGTAAGCATAGACCTTGCGTAGTATTATAAGTAGGACTATAAATTGGGTCAGATTGGTCCGATTCTAGCCGTTTGAGTTGATTTTTTTAGCTCGAATAATGTTTCGGGCCGAACTCGAACTGAGTTAAGCTCAGTTCAATTTCAACCCGATCCGTAAAATATATATATATATATATATATATAATATTATTATTATTATATAAAAAATTAAAAAATAAAGTTAGGACAGCCCAAGCTCGACCTGAAAGTGTAAAGTCTGAACTCACATTATTCAGCCCAATGTTAATTAGACCGAGATCGAACTTAACAAAGTCCAACTCCGTGAGCCCACACCCTAATTATAGGTAGACAGCAGACTACGAAGTCCACGCTCAAAAGCGCATCGCGAGCGCCTTAGACCAGGAGATTTTTCGTCAGATTCGGCCACCTCTTCCTGCTTTCTCATGCTATGAGGTAACCCTTCTCAACACCTTTCTCACCAATGCAAATTCTATAGTCGATAATGGTTAGAATATCTCTAAATTTCAGTAGTAAAAAGTCGAAATGGCGTATTTCTGCAGCATTTGTCTTTTGTTCTTTAGCGTAATGCATTGTAGCATGGAAAAAAAGATATTCCGCAACTTTACAGAACTTGAATCTTAGTTTACTTTGGCATATGCAATTTAGTACTGTTGTCTTCGTCTCAACTGAAAAATGAGAATCTATAAAGACAGGGATAATTGTACATAGTATTTTATGCTTAAGAAAGTGTTGATGACATGGGTTTTCTCTTTTCTTGAATCCTGACGAAGGTTCTTTTGGTAAATTATAATAAAGAATTGCAAACCGCAGGCACAGATTAATCATTTTTGCTTTTGTGTTCAAAGAGGAAAGGTAATTGAAGTTTATAAGGAAGCAGGAGAATGCAAGATTTGCCTCTGAATTTCAACTCGCTCCATCTTTTCGATTATGTTTTAATTTAGTAAGATTTTTAAGTTGTTGCTCCGCGATCCTGCAATGCATTATTGTTCCTTGAAATTATAAATCAGAAAATTAAAGAAATTTGTTTTGAAATAGTAAGTTCCACCAGCATAATGTTCATGATTCATTGGACTAGATAACAAATTTTGAAACTTTTATGGAGTAAATGATTTTGAATAGAAAGTTCTTCAAGAAATAAATAAAAACAGATGGAAACTTTTAGTATGAAACTGTAATCTGTTATTCTTTGTGAATCCTTTCCAAAAATGAGGATCTGAAAGACATTGTGCCGTGATTTGTCAAATAATATACTTGGTATACTTCATCCTTGTGATGCATAAATGTTATGAAAGGATATGGTCAAGTTTCTTTTTTTGCAGAGTGCTACTACTCATTTGGAAAAGTGAATTCATGTTTGAAACATTGAAGCACTTTTTGCTTTGGAAGAGATGAACTTGCAATTGTAAATTGAAAAGAAAAATGAAAATTCCAGAAATGATGAACTTGCAATTGCAATTGTGCCTTATCTTTTCTTTGCCAGAAAATGGATCATGAAGAAGAGACTGTAATTAATATATCAGAATCAACATCCGCATCAGTACAATTCTTTGATGGCATAGTATCCTCTATCAATGCTAAGATCAATTCACTCTCCCCCAATCCTTCCAACTCCTATGGAGTTTGCATTTTTGAAGTTTCTGAGAAATATCATCAAGGAAATGACGATGCCTATACACCTCGTCTAGTTTCAATCGGGCCTCTTCACTATGGAAAACCTCACCTACAAGGCATGGAAGTCTATAAACTGAGATATCTGCAAAATTTTATGGCAAGATTTGGAATTAGTTTGAATATCCTGCTTAAGGTTTCTGTGGAAGCAGAAAGATATGTTCGTAGGTGCTATCAAGACACCATCAACTTGAGCCCTCAAGCTTTCTTAGAAATGATTCTGCTGGATGGTGTATTCATTGTTGAGCTCCTTCTTAGGAATCATTTTCACCAAATGAGAGGATCTAATGATGCACTATTTGACAATCGCTGGATGAAGCAGGATTTGTCACATGACATGTTACTACTAGAAAATCAAATTCCTCTCCGTTTCACAAGTAAGATCTTCAGTTTCATTGATGGATCATGCTTGGGCCAAATCTCTTTCTATGATCTTGCTCATCACTACTTCCAGGATGTTGGAAAGACAGGAAAACTTCCCTTGCCTGCATACTGTGAATATGCTAATCATTTGTTGATCTTCTGCTATTTCTTCATCAACTGTCATCAGAACATGATGAGCCATTGGTAACTGATGCAAATGCTGAATGCACTCATTGTGCAACAAAGCTACAAGCAGCTGGAGTCAAGTTTTCTAGGGGAAAAGAAGACAGTTTGCTACAGATATCCTTCAGCGAAGGAGAGCTTTCAATTCCACATTTGACAGTAAATGAATCAACAGAAACTTTTTTCCGGAATCTAATGGCTTTAGAACTGTGCAGTTACAACAATGAGCAAGGCATATCCAGTTATGTTGTTCTCTTGGGCAGCTTAATCAAAACATCCAAAGACGTTGAACTTCTTGTTGAACGTGGCATCATCTATAATATGCTAGGTAACAGTGAAAGAGTTGCAGTCTTGTTTAGCACTCTTCAGAAAGAAGTTGCCATGGAAATTAGGTGTTTTTCTTTTGCAAGACTCTGCATTGAATTGAATAATTACAGCAGAAACTATTTGCACAGATGGAAATCCAAATGGTTTCGCTGGAGGCTGATACTGAAACGAGATTATTTTGGCAATCCATGGTCTATAATTTCGGTTGTTGCTGCAGTTATGCTAATTGTTCTTACTGTCGTACAGACTGTATGCTCTGTGATCTCCATATAAATCAGTGGTTAAATACAACAACAGAAGAACGATACTTGTTTTCTTTTTTTCCCTCTTGGAAAACATAGAAATACCTATAGATGTATTCTTTGGGAAGATAAAAGATCAAATATATGTAGCATCAGTTATTTGAACTTTTTCTTCTTTTCTTTATCAGATAGGTTTTTCTGTTAAAGAATAATCTGTATTTTGAAGTTTCAATTATGAAGGCCAAAGACATTTCACTCTAACGCTTGAGCAATTATTTTATTGTACGCCAAAAAGCTATCTTGTCTATGCAAGTTAAAAGACAATTAACATTTTCATCCAAGTCTAACAGATATTGGCTTTTTTTTCTTTTTCAGATTTCAAACTATTTGTTAACAGATACAATTTAAGTAGGAAAGTTCCGGAAGAACATTTTGAAGAAGATGTTGTAATCATCAGTCATCTCAACTGGCATGTATGCTGATTGTCTTCCCCTTTCCCCTAGTAATACCTGCAGGTCATCTAAAAGAAGGAAAATTTCAGAATCATCAAGGTTAACATCAGTTCAATAATTCCTTGGAAGGTCAACGTCTTCTATCAGCATTGAAAGGTAAATCCACTTCTTCCAATTTCTTCTCAAAGATTGGAAGTGTTAAAAGTTCCTATGTAAAGGGAATTCATAAACAATGATGTCCTATCCTGTGTTTCCTAGTGCTAATAATGTTTATTTTAGAAACTCTTTATGATGCTTTTAGTAAAAAAAAATTCTGGTGAAGTTCTTTGCTTGTATAGAACCATGGTTAGTTCTGCACATCAACTGAACAAAAGCAGAAGAGTTATTTGCTCTGTTTTGGGGTAATGACTGCTACTGCAAGCACATGAAAACATGTCCAAGATACGCACGCTTTTAAGGAAACAGACTACAGTTATGTCCTGTATGAGAGATAATTCTTAGCTGAAAAGGTTAAGCTGGAATTGGTCAAGATTGAGGCTTTACATTGCAACCTGCTCAAACTTCACGCCATTACAATCTAAATGGAAGTGCAGCAGGTTCGTTGACTGCACTCCTCTTGACAATTTTTCTATCCTTTTAGAAATCGTCCAACTTGAGATCAGCTTGTGGCCTTCGCTGTCTTCTTAAAATTTTTTTTGGTCAAAGGTGACAGCAAAAAAATAAAAAATAAATAGCTGTCTTCTTTTCCTCCCAGTCTGCAGAATTTTGGATAAGATACTATAAACTTACGAGATTAACAGGGTCTGCATCACTGGATTTGTAGAAACTTAGTATCATCCATTAGCGGGAAGATAAATTTACTGCCTCCAAATTTATCCAAACCTTATGTATCAGCACTTTTGAAGTCTCTAGGAAACAAAGCAACATCAATGAAGATGCCTATACTCTCTGATTATTCTCAATTGGACTTTTTCACCAGGGAAACCTCGTGTATAAGCCATGGAAGTTTATAAATAGATATACCTGCAGGATCCCATTGCTAGCTAGAATCCACTTTCATGTCTTAAGATTGCTCGACAGGCTACCCATATGCGCCATCTTTATCAAGATGCTCTCAACTTCTGCCTGCAAACTTTCTGGCAAACTTTCATAGAAATGATTCTGCTAAACTTTCATAGAAAAGATATTGAGACAGAGTGATTTTCACAATTCCTGGTATGTAATCTCTGCAATTTCTTAGTTCTTGCAATCATTCTGCTCTTAGAAAATCAAGGCTCAAAAAGGATCATAGAAAAGTTAGATGTTTCTTTTGATGTAACAAGGACACTAATCATTGAAGGACGTATGCAATCATTAGTGACTGATGTTTCTTGTTTGCCAAATTGGTTGAATTGCTGCTATGTGATAAAAAACAGCTTTCCGAAGTGAAAATGATCAGATACAACTGAATCCACATTCTGTCCAATTGGCTCCAAACCAGATTGAGCTAATCAAGAATATAATTCATTGAAGTACAAGCTAATACATGAAGATAGAACTTGCACGCGTTATCAGGAAAAATGTTGATTTTGGAGAATGCTTATTTATAGGTTAATAACATCAAACTCGTCTTTCAGGAGAAAATTTATTTTCAGTTACCCTCTGAGTTCAACTTTACAATTTTGTATATTCTGGACATACATACAAACTGAACTATAACAACAAAAACATGATTTACAATTTACATAAAATTAAATTAAAGAAGCTAATAGTATTTAAATTTAAATATACCGATCTTCCCGTTCTTACATTTTGTGGATGAGAGGAGACCAAAAACTACATTAATTGGGTTTATGGAGCTTCACAAGATTTGCGATTCTCAAGCACAAAAACTAACGAACAACAATTAGTTTGGCCTAATGTAAACGTTGTGTAATTCATAAACCATGTGGCTCTATACTCCAAGTTACCTAGAGGGTTTAAAAACCAAGTGGTTTTTCCATTATTTGGTGCCCTTTTGTAGCGAAGCATCAGAGCTTAGGCTACATTCTTTTTTACCCTAGAGTTGTCGGGTTGGACGTGCCAGAGCATCACAATTAAGGTTAGTTTTTTTTATCTGATTTTTTGATTGAATTATAAGTTCAGAGGCTCAATCATTAAATTATTAACTAAATCATAATTAAGATTACTTTTGATAGAGGATATTGTCTAAGAAGAGCATTCTTCAAATATAAAACTCCAGTTATCGTATTTTGGACCAAAAGGACAGGATATATGGATTGGGGATGAAATATAAGGAGATGAAAGGAAAAGAGTTAGGGTTTATTTGGATACTATTTGGCCCAACTAAATATACAATTGAATCTTACTTTTTCTTTCACAAAAAATTTACTTTCACTGAATCCAAGACAGAAATTTTTCCAACCAAATACAATCTAAATACACCCTTAGACTGAAATTTAATTTTTGTATTTGATCAAATTTTTTGTGTCAATTTCTTTCTATCTAGAAGTGGATAGAAAAGAAAATCTAACTTTAATTAAACGTTTTATATAAATGAAATTTCCCGGTTTAATAGATTTATATTAACTCAAACATGAATAAAAATAGTACAAATTAGTAACTTTATCTTTTTTTTATCTATCAACTATCCGACAAATAACAATTACAAATCACCTTTCCTTTTTTTTCCGTTCGGCTTCAAGCTAAACATAGAAATGGTTTTAAAACTTTTTTTAAAACTAAACTGAAATGAAATTCCTCAAAAATTAAATTATTCAATCCAACGTTAATTCAGTTTCGATTAATCCTTGGGGTTTTTTTTAAAGAAAATTTTCATACATTATATACACAATACACCGTACACACTAAAACAAAGAACTATAACTAAAATTGAAATATTACGAAACAAAGAGTTTCATCTAGTTTAATTTTACTTCAACTTAAATCAGTTTTAAATTTGAATTGAAACTGAGATACAAAGAATTGAAATTATATAAAAGTCATACAATACAAGTATACAAAAGTACATTTTATTTTAAACTAAAATTTACTAATATTCTTAAATAAAGTTACAATGCTATAATTTAAGATCCAAAATCAAATGCATTGAAACTTTAAGGTTGGAAAGTCGAAAGAGAGTACCTGAAGAGGAAAATATTTAGTCGTTAACAAACAAAATATTAAGTGCCTAACTTTTAACCTAACATATCTAAAATAAACTAACTATAGTTAAAAATTCAGTTTTCAATTCGGTTTGGTTTCAAGGTACCAAAACCGAAATCTGAATTAAATTATAAGATATTTTTGGATATCCAAACTGAATTAATTATATTTTTAAAATTTTGTATTATATTTATAAAATTGGATTGGATTTTCAGTTTGATTCAAATAATACACACCAAAAAATTCCAATACCTTTCCGTTTTTTATAAAAAAAATTAATTTATACATTAAAAAATTTAATCCTTCTCACTTCTTTCGTTTCATTCTATTTTCATCTCTCTCAATCCAACTGTGCCTAAATAATTTTTTCTAGTATTAGAGATGTCACACTATTAGTAGAAAATTATGGCCAAATACTTGTAAAATCTCAGAACCATGTTGTTATAGGGAAAAAATAAATATAGAAATTACCTCATAAAATAAAAATAAAAAGTAAGAATTGGAGAAATGAAGGCCCGGCCCGCCCGATTAGATCCATATCCAATTGACGAGACTTGTTAACTGACTGGTCCACCTAGTCCCAGGCTCCCAGCCCCCATTTCGTGCACAATCAAACTCTTCTGCAAACCCCTTCAGTCTTTCAAGCAGTGCAGACCCGGTCATTCTCTAACAATTACAGATGGATGGAGGTCCGGCGACGGCAGCCATGGCAGCTGGAGGGGGTCCTGCGCCATTCTTGTTGAAGACTTATGATATGGTGGATGATTCCAAAACAGACGAAATCGTGTCATGGAGCCCGAGTAGAAAGAGCTTTATCGTGTGGAATCCACCTGAGTTCGCTCGTCTTCTCCTTCCTACGTATTTTAAGCATAACAATTTCTCCAGCTTCATCCGCCAGCTCAATACCTATGTAAGTACCAAATTAGTTGTTTGATTCTCGAATTTAATTGGATTTTTGTACTTTTATTGGGTGAAGGGTCTTAATTCATGAATGAATTACAATGGATTTTCTATTCTTTACATTATTTTTTGCTCTATTTCAAGTTTATTGTTGGATTGGTAAACGTTTTAGTTTATTCAGGTTGAAAATTTGAGGAATTGTAGTTTAGAAATATTTGATATAATTATGACCACATTACGAGGAACTAGGCAATCAAGAAAGCTAATGATGAGAAGAAATGTCAGATTTTTGGGCTTTCCGGTACTGTCACATCGTGGAAATGCCGATGCTTTTGTTTTGCTTAGAAAGATTTTGCTTTGTTTGTTGAAACGGAGCAGGTTCTTGCTTCTCTAAGCTGCCATCGTGGAACACGAAAATGGTGCATGCTATGCATTTAATTTAATAGCAAAAACTAGATATTACAGAGTTCACTAGCTGAAAGGAGTGTCCGTATTTAGTTGATATTTTGAACCAAGATTGCTTTCCTTTATAATAAACATCTCTTGCAGTGAACATTAAATAAGTTACTGCAGATATTACACTTTTGTCTTTGTTTCTCTTAAGCTAAAATTAGGCAGAAATGGGAAAGATGCTCATGCCAATCTATGGTTGAGGAATTTGGCTTTCATGTATTATTGAAGGGTATACGGTGAACCTGAGCAGCTTATTGCTATTTTTTCAATTATGCGAAAAGGTGAGCTTAATATCCTTTTGGGCAAAGAGATAATTGGATACTTTCAGAAAGACTGCCAAATAAAATTAGTCAAATCTGATATCAGTGAGGTTTCTTATTGGACTAGATGTTGGTCTCTTGATGATTTTTTGCATACCTAAATGTCCCAAGAGATATGTTTGTGTCACCTTCTGTGTATTTTATTCACCTTTCTCCATAGAACTATATTATTGCTTCTAATCCATAGATTGGTAACCTGATGCCTATTTTAGAAGGAAACCCAACCATAAAATGATTGTATTTGGATTGCAACGGAAAATGAAAAAAGGGGTTACTTTTTAAAGTTTTTGTGGGCTATAGTTTGACCTTGTGAAAAAAATAGATGGGACCAGAGTGAAAAAAGTAGAAAAACTTATTAATTGAGTTCTTGTTCAAATTTTAACTTTTGGGGATACAAAGTTTGTGGTTTGTTTTTTGGTTGTTGTATATTTAGATCTAGTGAGATATTGAGCGTTCAAAGATGACACCTGTGTGGAAAAATATGAACAGAAATTTAACAAAGAATGTAGTTTCTGGAGTATCTTTATAGAGGAAGTTTGAAATAAATGGGCTTTTTTTTTTTTTGTTAGATAGGGAGGTCTAAATAATTGGAATTGAAATCCAAACTCCTGAATAGAATAATAAAGAGGCTAGAGTGAGTAACTTCTGGATTTTATTTCAATATTCTTTCCTCCTTACTGAAGAATCTCGCCGGAATTATCCATACTTGATCTTGTCTCAACTAGACCTGAGGAAAAAAAAAAAAGCATAGTAGATGTTACTCCTAGCTCTCCTTTTGATAGACTTTTTCACCACAGGCATCAAAACAAAATGCAAATAGATTGATATATGATCTTTAATAGTTTGCCAGATAATTGCTAAAGAAGTTCTCTTTCCTAAAGTAAGTCATAGTGTTGTCATCTCGCCACCTTTTTCTCCAGGACACAAAAATTTTTCTTCATGAAAATCCACAGTCTGAAGTGATTGCTGAATTAGTCATGAAATCTTGCTTTGAGTTTATTTCTTTGTTCCTTAATTTTTATTTCTTGCTTCCTACAAATTGTCTCTTCATGTTACATTGATGAATATTTACTTACTCATAGCAGTTTATTATGCTCTATCCAAAACTCATTAGTTTTTATTTATTAGAATTCAGCTATGGTTACTTTGATCCATCATAAAACTGCATAAACTCATTTGGTGGCAACTTTTCCACATATTACCTATATATTTGACTCCATTAAATGTCAAGAGAAGCTAAGACAATTAACTTGTAATAGTTCTGTAAGGCTGAGAAATCTGAGCTGAGAAAGGGATTTCTCAGAAAAGAAGATGATCAACTTGGTGAACCTGAAAACCAATATTTTACATTCAAGGAACAGGAAAATGAAATGCTAATTGCCTTGAGTTGCCTCTTACAGGAAGGCTGCAAAATATTCTGATCTGCTGTGGATAGTCATTATATTCTTGGACCTTTAGCATCCCATTTTTTTGCAGTCTCATTCTTAGTTTCCGTTATATTCAGTTGATATTAAAGATTCTGCTGAAATGTTGAACTGTCCATATGTGTCCAATTCAACTTTGAACTAAGGTATAGAAAATCCTGAAGTGTGAAGTTTATCATTTCTGATAACTTTGTCTGTAAGGCATATACAGTGATTATTGTTGACATAGAGCTTATTCCTACACAGACTAGATGCAGAATACACTTTGGTGAACTCTGGTTGTATGAATATGTAGTAATTGGCTGGCTACTAGAGCTCCTTCTGTTCAAGTTACTTTTCTGTAAATTTCCTCTTGAATTGATTTTGGATGTTCATTTGTTGATCAGTTGATATGCTTCTTGTTTGTTATATCAACTGCTTCTTGATCTCTTCTGCTTAGTAAATCTCTTTGAATGAGTGGTGAAATTTATGGCAATGGTAATTTTAGTGCAATATGTTGAGAAAGAGTTAATTTTCTAGAATAGGTAGTGAGTAACTATTGGAGCTCCGTACCTTTAAGTACTTTTCTCTCTATTCCCTCATTAGTTGACCTTTTATAGTTTGTGCATTGATCACTCATGATTTGCATTGATCTTTTATTGTCATCCGATTCCACGGTCAGTTGAACAAAAGTTCAATTGATGGGACATATGCCTCAGCGACTATATAGCTGAAGCTTGTGTAGTGTTAGTTTCCTTGGTTAATTTTTGTTCATAAAATGCTTAAGTTCTGATTTTTAGAGGAGTTCTCTTAAATCTTTTTCCCTTTCTTATAGATTGAGATTACATTTTCATTTTTAGGAGGAGTTTGAAAAGGAATCTTTAACAATTATTTTATCCTGCACCTATTACGTGGATCAGGATGATACGTTGTTTCCATACAGCTTATCTGTTTTGTTTTCTCAAATTTTCTTCTTCTGAATATCGTTGCGACACTCAAGTGGTTAGAAAGAGATAAATCAAAATAGTATTTTATTTTTCAAAAAGTTTTACCCTTTAATTTCTGAAATTGTATAATGTTCTCATACTGAGATATGGTAACGTTTCCGAAAAGTTTATTGACCACAATGAATAATGCCTTTTAACCTAGGGGTTTCGGAAGATTGATCCTGAAAGATGGGAATTTGCTAATGAAGACTTTCTGAAAGATCAAAAGCTTCTTCTAAAGAATATTCACCGTAGAAAGCCCATTCATAGCCACAGTACTACCCCACAAGGCACAGCAATTGACCCAGAACGAGCAGCACTTGAGGAAGAAATAGATAAACTATCACGTGAGAAGAGCATTCTTGAGGGCAATGTTATGAGGTTCAAACAGCAGCAATCTGCTGCTAAAGACCAGTTAGAAGATCTTACTCGGAGAATAGGTGGTATGGAGACTAGGCAGGAGAATTTACTGACTTTCCTGGGTAAAGCAGTTCAAAACTCTGGTTTTGCTGATTTCCTTATCCAGAAACTAGAGTCAGTGGATGTTTCAGCATACAATAAGAAACGGAGATTGCCCCAGGTTGATAATTCCCAATCTGTTCAAGAAAATATATCAGTGGACAACCATAGCAGCTCTAAACCAGAGTTTGGAAACATTTTTCATCAGGATTTCTGCAACAAGCTCAGGCTAGAGCTTTCACCAGCTGTTTCAGATATTAACTTGGTTTCCCATAGCACACAAAGTTCAAATGAAGGGGAAAGTTCACAGAGGAGGGTATCTGAGGGATGGCCGAAGGACATGCACAAATCTGGGGGAACACTCTTTGCACCTGAAACTTTAGAGTTATCAGATACTGGAACATCATTTAGCTTGAAGATGGACTCATCAATGCCACATAAAATGGCATGCACTGAAAGCCCAAATTTGCACTCATTGCAGACATGTTCGGCTGCAAATGAAGAAAGCGATGGTATTATATCCTGTCATCTAAATCTTAGTCTTGCTTCTTCTCCATTGCCAGTATTGAAGAGTCAGCATTCAGCTGAGATGGCCCAAATGGCTCAAATGGATAAATGCCTAGATACATCCTCCCAGGACAGAATTTGCTTTACAAGATCTCAGGCTGATGGTAATGAGGCCGATCTCTCTATTCCTCCAAAGAATAGAAACCTTCCCGATGATGTTGCAACACTGTCTTCCTCACAGAATAACAAACAAGGGCCTGCCACGGGTCAGAACCGGGTCAATGATGTATTCTGGGAGCAGTTCCTGACTGAAAGACCAGGCTGCTCGGATGAAGAAGCCAGCTCCAGTTTCAGGGCTGGCCTGCACGAGGTTCAAGAGCGAAGATTAGGCCAGGGAATGACCAGAAACGTGAAGATTGCTGAGCATCTTACTCTTTGAGTATCGAAGTGCTATTGTTTTATCGATGAGTAGAAGTTCAACAGCCTGTTTACTTTCTGTATAATATTTTTATATATGCCGTAGGAACAAGATGTACGAGACATTAGTTTGTCCGATGTTTTATTTTACGGCTATATTATCACCTAAATTCCTGATAAGGTGGAAGACTCTTTCAGATTTAATTTTAAATTGTGAGATGAAAGTTATTGCTGCTCTAGAAAGGATATTATTATATGGGATATAGGTATGGGCTTTGGGAAATTCCTAAATACAAACTAAGTTGACTGTTTTTTTTTCCCCCCTTGCTAAGTAACAAAGTTGACTGTTGATTCAGTTCTGTATGCAAACAAGATTTTCAGGCATACTGTTCACTTTGTCATTTTGTGGAATGGTTTTCTATTTTAAAGCTTTTATTTTGAATTTTGACAAAATAAATTGGTTTTAGAGAAGAAGCGAAGGTTTAATCCGAAATTTCGGCTTGGTTTCCAGACTGTGTGAATACTAGATGCCTCACATTAGAAGAGTGCATTGTTTTGCATTTGGTTTCAAGTATGATGGTGGACAACATTGGAAGTCCATTTCGGCAGGCGAGAGATACTGGCGAGCAAGATCACAGTAATGAGTCTGCTGGGCAGCCATCCTTTGGTGCGCTAAAAATGGCACTAGCAAAGCAAGCGAGGGATGCAGCAATCATTGAAATCATTGACCTCCCTCAGCGTAAATGTATTGTCACCACAAACAACTGCTCACTTTTCTTTTATTTTTTAATTTTTCCCCTTTTCTTGGATACAACCAACTCCCCTGAAAATGGATAGGACAGCAGAAGGATTAGAGCCAAAAACAAGTAAAGTTGTTAAGGTAATAATTCAATTAGTGAAACTTAAAAATTTCGAGTTTCATGCGTATCAGATATACATCTATTTTTTTCTTCTATCTCTTCTATAATAGTGTAAGAATTATAAAAATAAAAAAAAAGTGCATTAAATTTGTCAAAATAAAGAGTGCAGCTTGTCCTTCTTAAGTGAACTTGATCTTTGAGAAAATGCATATGGTACAATTTATTTTTGTCTCTTTGCAGTGATCAATGAAAGACTGGTAAAGATAAGTAGTTCCTCTTCCAAAAACAAAGTGAAACCAATTAACTGTATATGTTGTAGTAAAAATGACAGTACATTCATGGAATGCAAGCACATTTGTATAGTGTCTCTTGGTAATAATATGAAGAATTTTCTTTTAAGTGATAAAGTAATTTAATTCAAGAATTACTTTGTGTGGTCAGTAGCCACAGCAGAAAAGGTAGAAGTGTGGCTAGGCAGTATCATTGCAAATTGTAAATAGAGAAACAATTGGCTAACAAAAGTTTTTGGAACGTTGGATAATTCTTCTTTTTTTTTAGTTATCTCACTCCCTCAATTCTCTTCTTTTGATATATTAAAAAAAATTTAAGAACTGTTTTAATTATAATAACCTTAGCCATTTTATTATTATTAAATAATTATTAATGCATTAAAGAAAAGAAAAAACATGCTGACCAATTCTTTTTTTTTTTTTAGCCCGTGTGACAAAGTCTATTGATTCACGTTGAAAATTACCATACTTCTGGCTATGAATTTCCCTCCCCCTCCCCTCCCCGCCCCTCTTCTCTGATGACAGCATGCATTTGGGATGCCAAAGGTTATTTCTGGTACCAGCAAAAATTGAACAAAATATAAGGGTGTGCTTGGATTGGGTTCCACACGGAACCCAATGCAATTTCACATCTCACATCTCACTTTTTCTCTCACAAAAAATTCTCTCTCCCGAAACCCAAGACAGAAAATTTCAAAACCAAACTCTATCCAATCACACCCTAAGTTTGACACGCGTTAACATTAAGTGTTTTAGTATATCATTATTTTTTTTAACGTATTAATGATAAATTTTAGCAAAATATCACTGATATAATAGTGATAATTCATTTATATCTTTATAGTTAATGAGTTGAAGCACATGGAAAAAAATAAATAAATTTCTTGTCACTTCAGCTTAGAAACCGTTGTTCTATCCTTTGGTTTTTCGTTGCTACACTCCACTTTGGATTCTTGACAAAATCCAAAATGTAGATGCCATAAAGATGGGAGGTATGGTGGCGGGGTACAATCTACTCTATCCCAGTGGAGGAGTTGGAAGCCAACTGGTTTCTTGAAAGAAAGTACGCTACAATTATTCTATATTTGTAGCCACAGCTGGGGAAGTAATAGTTATGATTCAAATTGTTATACCCATAAATGTGCTTCTTATTTATACCATACAATCTGTAAAAATAATTTTCAAATTATCTTAATTATTATTACTTACTCTCACAATTTATATTTTAATATTTTTTATTCTTTAGAGCAATCTGAAAAAAATTCTCGAACTATCTTAATTATTGTAACTTAATCTCACAACTTACATTTTAATATTATTGATTCATTATCTTTATATATTTTTATGTTTACAGTTTCAAACAATAATAATGAGGCAGAAACTGGTGAAGATATATACTTGCATTTCATGTGCCCTATTGTGTAGGGATAAATTCTTCCATTCAATAGTTTTCCCTCTAAAAATTCATGGCACGTACTTGGAATTGAGTTTTTTTTTTAATCGAGTAAAATTGAGTTAGATAAAAAAAGAGGAGAAAAAAAGACAAATATTCTCCAAATTCTAATTTTTTATTTTATTGGATTTATCATTTTTGGGTAAAATAATAAATCCTACATGATAGGAATTAGAATTTGGAGAATATGTATTTTTTCTCTCATTTTTTTCCAATTTGATTTTACTCAATTCAGGAAAAAAAAAACTTAATTTTAGTCTCACTTGCTATGAATTTTGGGAGGAAAAGTTCTTGAAGAAATATATTTGCCCTCTACTAATAAGGCACATGGTATGCAAGTCTATGTCTTCATCTGTCTCCGTTACATTAATGGTGTTTAAAATTGTAAATATTGAAATATATAAAGTTAATAGACCAATAATATTAAAATGCGAGTTGTAGATCGTATTGTAATAATTAAGATAGTTTGGGACAGTTTTTATAAATTGCTTTGAAGATTATAAACTAAAAATATTAAAATATTAGTTATGAAACTAAATTATAACAATTAAGATAATTTAAAATCTATTTTTATAGATTACTCTATTTATACCTTAAAAGTTTTTTAATGTGTACTTCGAGATATAAGCTACTAATTAAATATTTTTTATATATGACAGTTTAAATTTATTATAAATTTTTATAAAATTTATTATTTTATAAAAGATGAGATAACTTTAAAATGATCGGAAACTTAACATGCGTTAACTTTAAAAGGGTCAGAAACTTAAACATGCTTCCTTTGATACAAGTTAGAAAATTCTTACTCTGATAAAATAATAGTACTATTTTTTAGTTGCCTTCGTTTTCTCTTTTCTCTTTCAAAAATTTAAAAAAAAAATCATTTCATTTGTTTGAAATCAAAAGTTTTTAATCAATCCTTTTAACTTTGTATAAAGATTTAGAAAAAATATTACGCTTATTAGTTAAAGAGATTAGTAATATATATTGGTAAAATTTATATTTCTTGAATCAGTACGATTAATTTTGTAAGTTTATTTGATAAAAATGTTAATTTAAAAAGTATTGAAAAAAAATAAAAAGAAGATGATTCGATTTTCCAGGAATGACTAATAAAAAAAATAAAAGGAGGTATGGTGGTAGGTCATTCTCACTCAGCCACTCCATGAGTACCATGGTGGTAGTAATAGTTGAACACTGTGACCCAACCTTAACATTAAAGCCCTCATTGCCATCAAAAGTCCAAAATACAATCTCGTTGCCAATTCACACCTTGAAATCTCACTTGCAGAGCCCACAAATCACATGACTACAATGGCTATAAGCCAGAAATTAACTCCAAGTTTCAACAACAAAATGCCTAAAACATCGTTGCGCTCCTTCAACATAGTCTTCATAATACTGCTACTTTTCTTGATGAAAATGTGTTACGGAATGTCTGTTTTGGACCTAAATTCAGTGAAAACAAGTGAATTGGTGAACAGGGTTTGTGCAGGAAAGATTAGTGACTGCCCTGAAATGGCAGTTGAGGAGGAGATGGACTCCGAGAACAACAAGAGAATGCTTCTTATGCAGAAGAGATTCATCAGTTATGATACCTTGAAGAGGGATATGGTGCCATGTACTACTCCTGGGGCTTCATACTACAACTGCAGAGGTGCTGGTCCAGCTAATTCTTATAGCAGAGGTTGTCAAATGATCACAAGGTGTAGAGGAGGTTAGTGAAAAATCCAGTCTTCAAAGGAAAATTGGATACCATAGTTGAAGGACTCTGGGGATTGGACTAGTTAAAACCTGTGCTTTCTGAATTCACTGTCTTAATTTTTTGGGGTCGCGGTTAATTTTTGTAAATTTTGTTATTATCCTTCGCATATATTTCTATATAAATGTAATCTCACCTTAATTCCTGAGGAGATCTAGATTTTGTTTTGGCTCAGGATACTGTAGCTTAAACCCTATTGAGGATTTAGAAATGATAAGGTTTCTACTTGTTTTGACTCTATTTATTATGGTCATTTGGTTTTTCTAATCAAGATTAAGTATTTACTAAATATCTTCTGGGTATAATTTGCAAGATTTCAATGTATTATCTATCTAGTTAGTAATACTTCTTCTAGCTTCTGACGGAGGTTTTAATCCAGATAATCGTTCTTTTCTTTTGACAAATATGAAGCTGTACAACACAAAGAATTACTTGGGGTAGACGGTCTTGCATGCCTTCTGCATTTTCTGCAATTAAACGACCAATTAAACTTTTAGGCTATGGAAGTAATTTCTTTATAGGCCAATTCTAGACTTTTCCTGGTTGCAAATTACACCTGCTTGATAAATTATCAACTTCTACATATTAGTAATAAAATTATCATCAGTGCGCTAACATACAGAAAAAGCTCTGGTGCATAGCTCCAAACCCCATGGAGAAATTTGTTGCGAATCCTCCCTGGAAACAGACAAAATGATAATGGTTTAAGCATTAGAAGCTGTTTTCAGGATTCTAGTATTATCCAGCTTGCAATTATGTGAAGAATACTATGGATCATCTGCGTTGCAGTTTCCTCTAAACAGGTTATCACAATGAACTTATTGTGTCCATCCTGAGGGATGATTGCTGTTTTCCACAGTATATAGTCCCATTCAGTGAAAGAATAAAGTTTAGTTAAGCTGTTGAGGTAGAGAATAATGCACTCTATGGTCTTAAAAGAGGCTGGAGTTACAATCGCCCAGGTTTCAGATTATGTACACTACAAACATCATCCAGTTCATTTCAAGTGTTACTGACTTACTGCTGTTGATTATTCAGATTTGTATCTATGCCATATAGGATTACTTCTTAGTCCTGTGTTCCTATTGATGAAATAAGAGTCTAACTACAATGTTGTCTGAAGAGATCTCATAAACATGAAATAGATGACGAACATTTCTTGGACATCGGTTTTTATTCAAGTTGTGATATACAGAATGATTCTTGCACCCTTTTTCCTATGGCTTTAACTTTGAAATTGCAAAACTCAGGCTTTCATTAGTATGCCCCCATGCCATCTTTAGCCCTGCTGGTCCTTTGTTCTTGTTCTTTTTTGTATTATTAGCAATTGTTCTTATTTGAGGACATGGTTTATGATAATCCAAAACTTACAGCTCATTCCCTTGCCTCTCTCATTTCAAATAAAATGCTCATCCACAGTGAGAAAGAATCATGAAGACATTGCTTTTCCTGATTGTTTTTCCAACTTCTTTCTACTATATCCATTCTCACTCTTTTCACTTTTTTCCTTTTTTCCTTTTTTGGTTCAGGTGGTGGGTGGGGGGTAGGGTTGGAGGGGAGGTGGGAAGTGGGAGGGGGAGAACGCATATTGAATCCGAGATGAAGTATCTGCAGTTCTCTAAACAGAATTCAATGTAAACCTAAAAAATTGATGTTAATAAACTATTATGCAACTTTTTCCTCCAACAGTTCATTTATGAAAGGTGGTTGTTAGTTCTTAGGCTAGTCCTCTATCAGTGGCAAGGGATGTCTGGTCATTTCTAAGGAAACCAATGTAGTCACCTCACCTGTACATGCATAAAGGATCGGTATCCATTACAGGCAAAACAATGCCAAATAGATTATTTCATGTTTGTTTAAAGATGCATTATTCATGCGCAATATTTACTGTGTTCAAGTAGTTGATATTTCTCTTCCACATTAAAGGCTTGTCCCTTTACCCACATTTCTACCAAACATGCATGATATCAGTAATTACAAAATCTTGCTGTGTTTTCCATTGGTAAATGCCTCTGGACAAGCAGTCAACAAGGGAGTACTAAATTCACATAACTCAGAACAAGGTCTAATATCAATGGGATGCAAAAGTTCAACTACCTTTCTCAGGCCATCTGGTTAGGTTTCCCAAACAGTGTTTCTTTTTTTTTTTTTTTTTTTGATAAGTTCCTAACCAGTGTTTCATTTTTCAATATCTTGTCCAGATTCTTGTTTTTTTTTTTTCCCCTTTTCAGTCTGTGCCTTTGCCTTTGGCTTAACCAATTTGCTTGGAGTATATCACCAGTTACTAACTTCTTCCCTGCCATGAAATTTTAGGGCAAAATTTGATCCTGCTAGAACTTTTTATTAGCGTAAAAATTTCATGATTCACCCCAAAAAGATAGATTCTGGTCAGGATAATGAGCAGTTTCATTTTAACAATTGTTTTTCATACATACTGTCTTAAAAAATAGTTCCTATTCAAGCATTCTTTGTTTTTAATACCAGTGAAGGCCAATTTGAATTGCAATTTAATCTAAATTTTCTCTTTTTTTACTTTTTTAACTTTGGTCACACTTATCATTTTACAAATAATTTACTTTTATAATTCTCAATATAACTCAACTAAAAAAAATCAATTCAAAAAGCTTTTAATCCTTCTTTTCCAAGATGGATCTGATAATTGTCTGAAATTTTCTGAATCAATTGCAGAAAGAAAAACAGATCTAAAAAGATATTTCCTATTCAGAAAGAAAAAAAAAAAGAAGGAAAGATATTTCTTGCCTGATACATCATTCAATGACCTTTGCTCTATCAATTGTCAATCCAGTGGTTCAGATTTACACGGGTGTTTTGGATGGGCTTTCATAAGAATGTGGATGCAATTGGGTCTTATCTTCCTTTAACACAAAGTATTTATTTTTATAAAACTTAAAAAAATTATAAATCCAAACCAATCCAAATGTACCCTTTTGTTCAGTTAGGTGGAAGAGGGAGTAAAAAGGAAGGGAAAATACCTTCCTTGATTAGAAGGAGATAGGGAGGGCTTCCTTGATTAGGAGGAGGTAAAATTCCCCTTTTGAGATTAGCAAAATCATCCCTTCTAAAGTTGAAAGATTGAAAATTTATTTTTCTTTCATTCAAACTAAATAAAATAAAAATAAAAACTTTCGTTAAGAGAAATAAAATATTCCCAAACCAAACGTAGTGTTGGGGA
Source organism: Rauvolfia tetraphylla (assembly GCA_030512225.1). Taxonomy (NCBI): domain Eukaryota; kingdom Viridiplantae; phylum Streptophyta; class Magnoliopsida; order Gentianales; family Apocynaceae; genus Rauvolfia; species Rauvolfia tetraphylla. The sequence continues at coordinate 5,389,902 of JAJQKT010000053.1, forward strand.
TTTTTGCATATTAACGGCAATCTCCAGTGTCTTAGGTTTCGTAGTTCAAGAGATTTCGAATGTCCATTTTATAGCATTTAATATTAACCGTAATAAATGAGTGTAATTGGATAGAGTTTAGTTTTGAGATTTTTATCTTAAATTTTGTAAAAATTAAATTGTTTATAAGATAATATGTGAGTTCTATATTTAAAATTTTAAGTTTGATTTTAAAATCAAACCTTATCTAAGTTCACCCAATCTCTTATGTTTTGTGATTCAAGAGACTTGGATGTCTATTTTTTATCAATATTTTTCCTTTATTTTTTTCTGAATATAAAACGTGGGCCTAGAGATGGCAAACCAACAGTTCCCTCACTGCTCAATGTTTAGGCTTACGTGTTCGTCTCGCAAATATATCAGACAAGCTAAACAACTGGTTCCGTCAGAATAGCACACCACTAAAGCCCAAGTAAGAAGAGATTTGTCTCGCCGGATCAGTACTGAGCCGGCAATTCAGGCACAATTCCATAGTACGAGAAGAATTCTACGTTTTTAGTAAAATTCAAATCATCGATGTTCAAAGCGAATGACAGAACTCTAACCACTTGGATGATCCCTCCAGTGATATCAATGTTTTTCCTTTTAACAATTAACTTAATCGAAAGTCTATTTTATTTCATAGTTGAAGTATTTGAAAGGAAAAAAAAATTAAGTTATTATATTTTGATAAAATATATATTTAATTTTTATGAAAATGATGTGATGTTCTAAATAAAAAATAAAATAATATTTAAATTATTGAGCAATCCAAAAACACCCTAAATGATCAGAAAAACGTGACAATTTATTTATTACATCCCCAGCCCTAACGCAAATTTGAATTTCCGGCTTTAAAATAATCAAGAAATTTCATTACATTCTGAACATGTGGCATTTCTTTAGAAATTAATCCTGCCATCAACTCCATACAAGAAGCCACCAACCACATTCAATTTACTTAAAAAGAATTATCCATCCAAAATATTTTTTAAAAAAACTAATATTAGATTAATACAGAGGCGCAGTGGAAACAATATCAATATATTCTTGTTTCTTTTTTCTTCTGCAATAAACATAAAAGCCAAAAACAATAAACCTAACTGAAACAACTAAAAACCATTCCACTCTCCAAAACCCTTATTCCAAACACTTCGTTGAGAGACAATATTTTCCCTCCCTCTTTCATCTCCAGCCCCAAAAATCAGAAACCTACCAATCTAATACAGTATCAAACAAACAGCCAATTGTATTTCAACCTCATCCGCCCTTCTCTTTCTCAGTACCTATAGTGAGGAGGCTTGTAAGGACCCTCAACGGGTACACTAATGTAATCAGCCTGCTCCTTGCTGAGCTTGGTGAGGTTAGCACCAAGCTTGCCAAGATGCAGAGCAGCAACCTTCTCATCAAGGTGCTTGGGCAAGACATACACCTTCTTCTCGTATTTCCCGCTTTTCCTCTCGTTCCACAACTCGAGCTGGGCAATGACTTGGTTAGTGAAAGAGCAGGACATTACAAAGCTAGGGTGCCCTGTGGCACAACCCAAGTTCATGAGACGACCCTCGGCCAAGACTATGATGCCTGATTTTGTCTCAGGGAAGACCCATCGGTCCGTTTGAGGCTTAATTGTGATTCTCTTCACACCTGGGTAGGTCTCAAGACCGTGCATGTCAATTTCGTTGTCAAAGTGGCCAATGTTGCAAACAATGGCATTGTTCTTCATCTTTCTCATGTGATCGACCATGATGATGTCCTTGTTACCAGTGGTGGTAACAAAGATATCGGCCTCAGAGACGACATCCTCAAGGGTAAGGACTTGGAGGCCTTCCATGAGTGCCTGAAGAGCACAGATTGGATCAATCTCAGTAACAATGACCCGGGCCCCAGCTTGCTTCAAGGCAGCGGCACAGCCCTTTCCGACATCTCCATATCCGCAGACAACTGCTACCTTGCCAGCAATCATCACATCAGTGGCTCTCATGAGCCCATCAGGGAGTGAGTGGCGGCATCCGTACAAGTTGTCAAACTGTTCAACAAACAAGAATCCAAAACTATGTTAGACTATATACTAAGCACAAAGTCAATCAAAGAAATGTTAAGAACCCGAAATAATCATCAGAAAGGGACCAAGTTAACCAATACCATTACTAAGCTGCAGTTCTATATTTCACTGGATCGAAAACTAAAAATTGTCCTTGGAAGTACCAAAGAGCAGCACAATTTTAATACAGATCCCAAAGAGTTATAATTACCCCTAAATGCGACTCATGTACATAATTACCTATAAATGCCACTCATGTAAAGTAATACTTCACCAGACATCCCAAGACTCTATAATAAGATCACTTATTATAGAACTTGGGCAGATCTATACATCAAGAATGAACTGATCAAAAAGTTTTCCAATAAAATCCATATGAATCATGCAAAGTAATAAAAATTTCAGATCTGAAGCAGAATAAAAAAGATACAGATCAGATCTTAAGCTAAAAAGACAATGAATATAGCAAAATTCTGTCCATTCTCGCTCCTGCTTCTTTAAAGATTAGATCTTGCAATTTTAGGAGGAACTTGAACTGCATACACTAAGAGCAAAACACAGAACTGATATAAACATGTTAAAATCCAAAAGTTAAACTAGGATATGATTGATATACCTTGCTCTTTGTGACGGAGTCATTGACATTAATGGCAGGGAACAACAGAGTCCCATTAGCCTGCATCTGGTAGAGCCTCTTGACACCAGTGGTGGTCTCTTCAGACACACCCACAAGTCTCTCCTTCATCCTCGTATACTTGGCGGGATCAGACTTCAATCCGTCCCTAATAATTGTCAAAACAATCTGAAACTCAGCATTATCGGTCGAACTGGGATCGGGCAGAGTCCCAGACTTCTTGTACTCCTCCTCTGCCTTAACACCCTCATGGATCAACAATGTAGCATCACCTCCGTCATCAACAATAAGATCTGGGCCACCATCAGGACCCCAATCCAAGGCCCTCTCGGTACACCACCAGTATTCCTGAAGGGTTTCCCCCTTCCAGGCAAACACGGCGGCGCTGTCACGAGCTATGGCGGCGGCGGCGTGATCTTGAGTTGAGAAAATGTTGCAAGAACACCATCTAACCTCCGCACCGAGAGCCGTCAACGTCTCGATGAGGACCGCAGTTTGAATCGTCATGTGCAAACTTCCGGTGATCTTTGCACCCTTAAAGGGCTGGCTGGGACCAAACTCAGTCCTGCAAGACATCAAACCGGGCATTTCTACCTCCGCAAGCTCGATTTCGAGCCTTCCGAAGTCAGCCTGAGACATGTCCTTGACCTTGTACTCCCTTCCGGAGCTGGTCTTCTCGACTAACAGAGCCATGGTTAAAGAAATTGGGAGAAGATTGAGTCTCTCTCTTCTGCGGGGTTTAGGGTAAGAAGAGAGTGGCACAAGAGACTACTGAGAAGGAGGGATATAAATAGGCTATGAAAGAAAATGGACGGCTGAGATTGGATTTTTGTTGTGGGGCTGAGATTTGGGATTTGAGGGTTTGGTGGATCTGAGATTTGGTAAACGGAAACGGTGAAGGGTTTTCACGTCCGGATCGGAAGAGACCCTACTGGGGTGAAGCAGTAAAAATAGGTAAATTTTTAAGAAATTGCTTCTTTATCTCCTTATTTTTCCTTTTTTTAATAACAATGAAAGAGTTTTACAAGACTCTATTGTTAATTGTTGAAATATTTTTAAAATTATTAAAAGAAAAGTTCTTTTGGAAAAAAAAAGACTGTATTTAAAATTAAAATAATATTTTTATTTTTAATTATTTCAACAAGTAAAATTTGTATTGAAAAATATTTTAGGATAGATTTTCAAAAATAATTTTAAATTTATTTAAATTTAAATTAACAATCAATAAATAGTTAAATATTATAGTTTTTTAGGCAATAAAAATGGATCAAATAAAGAATAAAGAGATAAGTATGCTCTCAGTGAGCTTTTTCTTTTATTTTTTGGTGACGGAATTTGATAACATGAATTTTTTTAATTTAATAAAAAATAACTTATCAAATGAAATAATTAATGGAGTAACTATTCCTACCCACTGAGTAGGGAGTAATTATCATGCAAATATCTATTCATTAGATCTTCTTTAAGTAATTAAGCATCTGGGATAACTGATACATTTTTATCTCATTCTCTATTCACTAAAATCCGGTGCCTTCTATGGCTCCAGCATCACATGTATCATTCATGATACATGGTCTGTCAAATAGTGAGTAAAGAAGGGAGAAAAAATACGTTTAAATTAATAAAAAGAGTCAAATGTTTTTTAAATTTGAATTCATATATACGGTGTATTTAGATTGTGTTTGGTTAGAAAAATTTCTATCTTGAGTTTCTTGAAAATAAATTTTTTTAAAGGAAAAGTAGAATTATATCGTGTATTTAATTAGACCAAATACTATCTAAATAAAGCTATAATTTCTTGATTTGTGCTTTAATTTTTTTATTGATAAATAAAGAATAATGCAAAGGATATTATTTACTAAAAAAGTTCTGCTCAACTCATATGTCTCCTCGCTTGATTAACATATTGCACTAGTCTTACGTATCAAAATGAAGAGAGAGAGAGAAAAAAGTTACTCATGAAATGGTATTTGTATTAGGTTTCGTTACGGAATCTAATGCAAATTTCTTATTTTTAGTCTTATTTTTTCTCTTATAAAAAATTCTATATCTCAGAACCCAAACTAGAAAATCTCAAAACACAACACTATCCAATCTCACCAATAGTTTCTAAATTTTGTAGCCTATGCATATAATCATAAACTTTGATTCTCATTAGCGACTATGTAGCACACATTGAATATGCTTACATAAAAATTTGTATAAATTAATTAGAAAAATTATATAAAATAAATCTCTTTATTTTTTATGTATTAAGATCTGAAATAGATACTAAATGAATTTCACTGAAGCAAATGATTCTTTCTCTATATTTAAAAAGATAATAATAATAATAACAATTGTCGAACATGCAACCAAAAGGGAATAGAGAAATAGAAGTATATAAAACTAGTGGGGTATCATAGAGAAGGGATGAATAATTAGGTTTTGTCTTTTCTCTTTTTTTCTTTTTTTCTTTTTTTTTTAGAAAGGCTTTCGCTTTTAAATTGGAAATAAAGTGATTGGTTTGTTGAAGGGTGAGATGTTGACTATCAAAGAAAAAGAGGGGCAGGAGACGGCCGGGGATGATGTAGGGGATACTGGGGGGTTGTTGGGAACGGTAGAAGTGGTAATGCAAAATATAATGAGATAAGTTCAAAGTAATGTAAAAGTAATGTTTGATTAAAAGGAGGGGATTTTGGAGCTGGTGCGGGGGGGGAGGGTGGGGGGGTAGCCTGGTAGGTGAGGTTGGTGGAATTTGTTGTTTAATTTTCTTTGGTTAATAATGCGGTTGAATAAGATTTACTTGTAGAAGTCTACATTCAAGTGATTTTCTAAGAGGGAAATGGGTAAGTTCACTTGTTGCCTTCCTTAAAATTAAGATTTTTTTGTACTGAAGTAATAGTTAGCAATTCAGTATTTAATTCATAATTTAAACGTAAGATTTTTTGTACTAAAGTAATAGTTAGCGATTCAGTATTTAATTCGTAGTTTAATAAAACGATATATTTCTAATAAAAATATTTGTAAAACACTAAAAAAAGAAGGTTTTGCAATTAAACATGATTGAAAACTCAAAATTTAAGGTGGATCAAGGATATTTTATACTTTTTTATTAACAAATGATATTTTGTAAGGTAATTACTCTCTATTTTTCATTAATATTTTATCTTATATCCAATTTTCCTTCAAATATAATCTTTGGTATATGGCTCAATAGGCTGGAATGCACACTTCAAAAGGAAATGCACCTATTTGTCTCGATTATTTAATAAGAAGTTACTACTTCCTCCTCTAAAACACCTATTACCTAGTCTAGAAAAAAAGATTGCTAATCTTAATTGTTTTCCTTGATCTTATTGATTTCTGTTTATTATTACAAATAATTGTAATTATTAGATACCAATAACAGAATAAAAGATAATAAGAGGGTTTGTAAAAGTTTCCTCTAGGAGAATATGTTCGAGGTAATAACAAAATCAATATTGATACGACACCTTTCTATCTCTCGCTTTCCTCCTTTTTTTTGTGAATAAAAGGATAAACTCAAAGATAGGGAATTAATAGTCTCTCACTACCCAATATCTAAGCTTATGTATCCGTTCCACAAATATATCAAGCAAACTAAATAACTAAAACAAACAATAGTCCTGTCAGAATAATACTATTAAAATTCAAATGAAGAGAGTCAGCACTATAAATTAACAATTTATACACAATCTCATAATATTCTTTTTGTGAATAAAATTTTACGCTATCAATAAGATAATAAAATTCTAACCACTTAGATTATCGCTTCGGTGCGATATGTCTCACTTTCATCCATGACCATATATAAGGACTACTTAATCATGATTCATGGTGGCGAATCGGAATGACTTTTAATGGTATAAACAGTCAATTACTTTACATTTTTCAACAATAACCTATTTTATTAGACTTGCCTTTTCAATATGTTTCCTGTAAACGAGATTTCTTGATGATTTGATTTCATTAGTTGCAACAAAAATAAAAAAGAAAAAGAAAAAGAAAAAGAAAATCTCAAAATTAAAAAGAAATAAATTAATCGTGGAGAAGGAAATATTTTCCCCTCCTTGTTGTTTCCCTTTTAAGGAGGATTGGCCGCGGCGACAAGAGCAAAGATGCCCTACTTATGACTAATAAATCCTTCACACATACATTAAAAGAAACAAAAAGGACAAAACACAAAGTTGAGAAAAATACCAATGTGAAAAACGTGACATTATTGCTTTTATTATCAGCAACAAGAAAGTTGATCATTATTTAATCTGCGTCCCACGAAAACATTTCAAGAAAAAAGTTTTTTCCTTTTTCAAAAAAAAAAAAAGTGACAAATTAGTAAATTTTTTAATAAAAACTAATTAGTAAATTTTAACTTATTGTTATTTGTTTTTTCTGTCACACTAATCATTAAAATTATGAAATTAACACATAGAATTTAATATTTTGATGTCATTTAAAAAATTCTAATACTGTTTCATTGTCGTTTAGTTATAACATACCGTTTGAACCAAAGGAAGCAGAGGTGAAGGAACAGAAAGGAGGGAGATTCACTATTTGGATTAATTTTTTTATGACAAAGACGAAAGGAACTTTTGGAGAAGGAGGGATTAGATTTATTAGTGTTTAAGCATAAGGGTGGAGTTGGATAGAGTTTAATTTTAAATTTTTTATCTTGAGTTTCGTAAAAATTGAATTTTTTGAGTTTCGTAAAAATTAAATTATTTATGAAATAATAAGTAAACTTTATTGCTAAATTTTTGTATTAGGTTATAAAATGAGATGGTGTCCAAATAGTGTCTTCTTCCTACACAAAAGTGAATAGAAAAGGTGTTAGGAGGACCAGCCTTAATAGGAATATTTTTAAAGGATTACTAAACATAAAATAATTTTATTAATACATCACATTTTTTATAATTTTAACTTTTAAAAATTTTTATTTCTTTTTAAAAACTTAAGCTTAGTTTAGTTGGACTGTTGGGGAGGGGAAGTAAATGTGGACGTAAATATTTTATTTACGTCATTTCGTTAAAGTGAAAAGTGAATGTGAAATAAATGAGGAGGGGTACCACTCTCCCTCCACATCATCATTTTCTCCCCCTCCAAATTAGAGGAATTAGGAGAGAGAAAATAAAGTTGATGGTATTAATGACACATTTGCTCTTACCTTTTAACTTAAAATATTAGATAAAAAAGAGAATAAGGGATAAAAAATAAAATTATGCAATAATTCTCTTTCCTCTCCTCTTTTCCTCCCACCCTTCTTTCTCTCATACCAAACAAAAAAAAAGATAAAAAGAAATACTTCCCCTATGTAAAGCGCCAAGGCGCTTCCATCACCCCCCAAATTTTTTCTTTTCTTTTTCCTTTTTTAAAAGCATTAATAATTTACTTGTTAATAAATATTATTTTATTAATTATTTTTTTAGATTTTTAGTTATTATTTTAATTTTTTAAAATTTTATATTATGATTTAAAATTATAATCCAATTACAATAATTGAAAACAAAATGAAGATTTGATTTCAATTATTAAAAATCAATTGATAAGATTAATGGACTACTAAAATTTGTTACTCACTCATGTAATACTTATCTAGTAGTGAATTGAGAATTCATGTGCAAATACCTTTGAAATTTTTTTATAATATCTCATTCGTAAATACAAAATTAACATAAAAATGCTAATACTATTCAATAATAAATTTCTTTATAAGATAATGATAACACTATTAACAAATAAAGACTTTATTTAATAAAATTCTCAACATAATAACAAAATAATTAAATAACCATAGAATTCAATAAAAATTTAAAAATAAATAACTCTTAAATAAATAAAAATATTTAAAAATAAATAACTATTAAATAAATAAAAATATTTAAAAATAAAAATAAATATAGCAAAAAAATAAATAAAATAAGTTAATAAAACGAATTACTTCTTTTATTTCAAAATATAAAGCCTTTTAACTCCTTTTTACATAGATTAAGGAAGAAGAAAATAAAGAATAATTTTCTATTATGTTCTTAATTAATTCTATTAATATAATAAAAAATTAAAAAATTATATTTATAGTAGAGGTAACTTTAGAAAAAATAATCCTTAAAATTTATAAAAGATCAAATACATTAATAAGAGATTAAAAAGATAAAAATATATCTTATATTTTGAAATGGAAGGAGTAAGTAAAACAAATAAGTAAATATATAAATAATAAAAAATAAAATAAATCAAAATTAAACAATAAAAATTAAATAAATAAAATTAAAAACAAAATTAATTAAGACAAATACATATGCAAAATTAAAAAATATAAAAAAAATCAAGTAGGATAAATAAAATTAATAATATAATATGCAAAATAAATTAAATAAATAAAAATTTTAAAAAATAAAAAGGTTAGCCGTCCAACAAATGCAAATTAAAAGAATGCAAAAAATGTATTAAGATAAATAAAATTAATAATATAATTTGATAAATATATTAAAAATTAAAATTTAAAATTAAAAAATTAAAAAGGAATGGGTTGTTCTTGGCGCCTAACTTTGGTGCCAAGAAAGGTTATGGTGGCGCGCCAGATTTTGGTGTGCTGCCACCTTGAGGCACACCAGATTTTGGTGCGCCGCCATCGTAACACGTGTCAAATTTTGGTGCACTTATTTAAAAAAAAAGATTTAACATACATTTAAATGATGAAATATTAATATTATGTAAAAATTGTCTCGTATCAATAAAATTTTCCTGTGTTTAGCATTTATGATATTTTTATAATGACTACTTTTCCTCATCGAGATGCTATACTTAAATGAAAATAAGCAAAGATGAGATATTTTTTTATAATTAAAATACTTCATTCATAGAAGAATAAAAGAAATTATGCAAATGAGTTAAAAATTCATAATAAGAGAGAAAATATCACATCTCATGTACCTTAAATGAGTAATCTACAAAAGAAAATAACAAAAACAAACACACTTTAATATTCTCTTTAATATCTTCTTCACCATTCTTGGACATCACTAGTATAGATAACTCAACTCTATTACTTTTCTTGAGCAACAACTTAAAATATTTGGGATGTATTTGCAACCTTAAAATCGCTAAGAAAGAGATAAAAAGTCGAGGATGGGCCTTGACATAATATGGGTGTTAGAATAACTCCAACAAGACAGAGTATCAAACAAAAATCTAAAAGATTAATTTCAAAATATGCTATTGAACTTTAAATTTTGAAGGAGAATACCAAAAAAAGTAGATTATAATGATATGTAGACAAAATATAGATATAAAGTACTAAAGATAATACTAAGAATAGTAAATCTGGCTAGGATTGGAGCTCCAACGAGTGCCAGAGCTCCAATCTGGCCAAAAAGACTAGATCACAAGGAGGAGATGCAAAGACGCCGAGAAGAAGAGGGAGAGGAAGGAGAGAGACAGCAATAATTTCTCCTTATAAGAGATAAGATGGGAATTAGTGGCATATCCTTTCCCTCCACTCTCTTTTCTTCTCTCTATTAACTACTCTTCTTTGCTCATATCTCCTTTTCTTCCTCAATTCAAATGTAAATTTATCTATAAATATTTTACATAAATCAAAATAGTGTTAATAGTCATAAGAACACCATTTACACTTTCTAGTAACATTGCTTATAGTTAGCTTCTTCAATTGAGGGCATCATAATAAAAGTTGTCTCTAGCCCCCCATTGTTCAAATTCTCTTGGTGCAAAATATTTTGGCAAATATGTTATTGTAGAACTAGAATTTTAAGGCAATATTACCTTAGATCTCTTTTAGACTCAAACTTTATCTTATTTGAAGTAATTTTATCTTTAGACCCTCATATATACCTTTAAGAATTAGAGCTGTTGCCAAAGGAAGCCAGCGCAGCTGGCAAGAGGTTTGACCCTCAACTCAAAGGTTGAGGGTTCAAACCTCACCGGAGGCATCCAAGTCCCCCGGAGCATATGCGGGCTGATGGAACAATCAAGGTTACTCTCGCTGCCAGCGGCAGGGTGGGGGTTCGACTCCTGCTGGGAACCTGGGAGCTATATTTGGGAGATGTATAGTGAAACAATCAGTTTGGAGCGGGCTCCTTGTGCGCAGTAGTGTACAGGGGCTTTGGGAACCTGAGAGCCAGTTCGTGCACATCCCGCGATTTACATACTCCATAGCTTAGGGACGTGGTTATGAGGTCCAGGAATAGTTAGGCATACCTTAGATACCTGAATTATCAAAAAAAAAAAAAATTAGAGCTGTTACAAAAGGATGAAAGGCAACACAAAAAAAAAGAATCCAAAGCTCTAAAGAAAGACTTTACCCTTTGCTAGTCGATAATTGGAATGGAGAAATCTTAATAGCTTTAATACTAACAAGTAAAAAGAAAGTAGATAACATTACGAAACAAATATATATATATATAACAAATTAAGTACAAAAATCTGTTGAAACCTCTCTTGGATACATCAACTTTTGCATGCCTCCCAAATTTAAAGTTTCCCCATATTGTCATACAAAAGTTCAAACATTAAAGTCTCAATAACCCAATTACCTTTACTTGCTATAGCATTTGAAATGTATGAACTTCTAAATCTCCTATGTTCACGAGGGTTCATGAGGGGTCTTCTTCTTCTTGTTTCGTTTTAAAATATAAATTCTTTTGACTCTCTTCTTCTTTATTAAAATATTTGACTTTTTACTAATTTTAAATATTATTTTTTATAATTACTTTTATTATAAATATAATTTACTCATGATATATTATATTAGTAAAATTAATTAAAAATATAATTTAAAATTTATCCTTTATTTTTTTTAATTTATGTAAAAATAACTAAAAAATTTTATATTTTAAGACACAAAAGATAATATATCACTATTAGTAACGGCTCAATTTCTAGATTCCCAATATCTTTTAGCTTTTTTTTTTTTAGCAGGGGAGCCTTTTGGCCTTTTCGCCGAGTCCATCACAGTGGAGAGTCCCTGTGGGACCGTGTCCCAATATCTTTTAGCCTAAAATTGGCATTTTGTGTTGCCCCAATTGTTGCTTTGGTACATGCATTCATGTCATTTTCTCAAACATCCTCATGAAAAGCTCTCATTTTTTCCTTTTTTTTTCTCTTAAATGCATGGAAATTAGAGATGGATGTGAATCCGTCTCAAGTTTGTTTTTAACGGAACATACATGGAGGGAAGGAACCATAATATAAATGAATTCCACAAACTCACCCTGTTTAGACAATTGCCATCAAATTTGTTTACTGAGAAAAGACATTTGTTAGCAATTGAATTACTAATATGTCATATTATTCCTTAAGGCTCTACATTGACCAGTTTTTTTTTTTTGTGCCTTGTTTTATTTTGGTAAATGCCTTACTTAAAAGGAGGAGGAGGGGGGGGAACAATTGCAAAACTTGCGCTCATACAGAGTTGAGGATAGTGCCTTCAAAAAAAAAAAACACACACACACACACACACACAGATTTTGAGGAGGGTAATAGCTTATTAACGCAATGATTGATTGGGTACATTCTGTTTCTAAACTAAATTCAAAATTTTAAATATAAAACATACATCTTCTCACATAAATAATTTAACTTTTACAAAATACAAGACAAAAATATCAAAATTAACTCTATCCAATCACACTCTAAATTTCGTTCGAACAACAAAAAGTTCTAAGAAATAGAAGAATCTCCGGCATGGAAACCTTAACTAGGTGCCAAAAAAACTTTTTTTAATTAAAATTTCTTATATTCATTTCAAATATAAGACATTTTGATACTTTTTATATAGATTAAGGAAAAAGAAAATAATAAATTTTTTTATTGTATCATTAACTAATTCCTTTAATGATAGGGAATAAGAGAATTATAATTGTAGTAAAGATAATTTTATAAAAATAATTCTTAAAATTTATAAAATATCAAATTTTTAAGGAGAGAGAAAAAGATTATAAAATATTATATTTTAAAACGGACGAGTACTAAACAATAAACTTAATATTTGAATTACACTTCCCTCCTTTTTATTTAAAAAATAAAAAAAGAATAGTCATAGATAAGCAAGAGGCAAACAAGGGGAGGCATTGATTGCCGGTTGGATGGACATGCGAAGATGCAAGTTTGCATAAATGGGTTTGTTGAAAGCCATTAATATTCATTTTATTTAAGATCATTAATATTCATTTATATGACTAAAATAAAAGATTCAGTATTTTAACTACTTTGCCTACCCTAAAAAAAAATAAAACTATTTTACCAACTTGCTGTTGGCTCTTCACCTGCGAACTAGGTTTGCTGCCAAGGCATTCCCTTTGTTTTATTTTTCCTTTTTCAACTTTCAAGAGGGCAGCCTAAGCTAATAAAGATTTTATTTATTCATGATGATAATTTCTTAAGTGTTTGACTTGTAATTTAAAATATTAAAAAGTCAAAACTTGAAAACTTTATTAGATATAAGACTTGTACTTCTTCCTTCGATAAATGTGTTAGGGAAAAAAAAGAATAATTACACTTCCAACTTTAGAGTTTCTTGAAACTCTGAAATAAACTTTCTTATTTCGAAAAACTATATATTTATCTTTTAATTTACAAATTAAATAATATTTTAATTTTATCATTAATTAATTAATAATTGAATAATAAATTTCTCTTAAAATTAATATAAAAGATTAAAATTACCCTTCTAAATTCATGAAAACTATTATATAATATGTGTTATATATTAATTTATTAAAATACTATTGTACTTTTAAAATTTTTTGATTTTATGAAAATATAATATTGAATAATATCCTTTTATTTTTTTATGAAGATACAAGATTAAGTACGTGGATATTTTAGTAAAATAAAAGTATAACATAGCAAACAAATAAATTTCATAAATTTGAGATGAAGCAATTTTAAAAATTTAAATTAATTTTATGAAAGATATATCAGTTATAATTCTTAGAAAGTGGGTCTTATATTTATTCAATAAATAAATATTTACAAGGAAAGGGTGAAAACACCTTAGACATCTCTGCTATCCTCTACAAATTTCTCTAAATCAAACACCAATTGAAATTATATCCTATTTTTTAAAAAGCATTAAAAAGATTGTGTATTTGGATTGGGTTCTGGTACGGAATCCAATGCAAATATCTCACTTGATTCTTACTTTTTTCTCTCATAAAAAATTCTCTCTTTCAATATTTAAGATAAAAAATTTTAAAATAAAACAATATCCAATCTCAAAATGTAAAGTTTGCTTTACCCGTGAAGAATATGATGTAATAGTCAGGTCACATATGACCAAACAATGCTGGCCAACCCCTCACTTCTATCAATCATATACTCACACATAAAGGATGTTAAATCAAGCACCATCGAAGAAACTGCTGCTTTAATTTGTCCTATGCTTTTTTTCATTCTTAATTTCAACAATTATTGAATGCTTATCCTTTTACCCCTTGCTATGGAATGCCACGTTTAATTCTTTTGTAAATTAAAGCAGCTTTGTTCGGTTGTTTGAATACTTAAAACCCCAATTAAGCATCTCATTAGACACTCTGCTCTTTGATGGTAGCCCCAAATCGTGCTTTTGATTCATTTATTTAGTGTTGTCACGCATCATGCGATTTTAGCCCATAATTAAGCAAGAGACTAATCACCAAATAAATGATTATCCAAACAATCCTGAATAGAGAATACATCAAACAATTAGCCGATCATTAGTTGATTAATAATAATAATTAAAATATCGTATGATTTTTTAATTAAAGATAAATGTATATTTTCTAAACAGCTTGAAAAGTAAACTTCTAAATTTTCAATTAAGAAGATTTATTTTGTAATTTGGACAAACTTTAAGGGTAAAACTATAATTTCATCCAGAAAAAAATGAAAAACCCTATCATGCCAATAAAAGATGTTGATGGATCAAGTGATTTAGATTTGAGAGTGTGAATCAGATCTGAGAACCGTATTTAATGTGGTTACGGATGGAATATGGACCACCTCACATCCGCACTCTCTATATATAAAATTGAAAAGGTCCCCAAGGCTTAGGCTGTCGGTCAGTCGGTGGGCACTAGTGTTCAATTCGTCGAGGGATTAAATACTTATTTTTCTTTTTTAAATAAAAATAGATAATTATTTTGAAATATTAATTGATTAACTAAAACGTGAGAAGTAAAGATAGTAAATAACTCAATTAAGTAGAAATATTTTTTAATTAAAAATATATGTTCAATCCAATTCATATTTGTTTTTTTTGGGTGAGATTTGATAGTGTTTTGTTTTGAGATTTTTTGTCTTGAGTTTTGGAAGAGAAATTTTTTTATGAGAAAAAAGTAAGACTTATGTTGAGAAATTTATATTGAGTTTCTTAACGAAACCCAATGAAGATACACCCTTTGTATCAATAAAAAAACACGAGGGATTTTAATAGTAATTCTTTTTTGGATAACTTGGGGGGTGGGGGTGGGGGGTGGGGGGAGCGATTTTACTAGTCTTTAGCCAACCAAATTGTAATCCTCCATTGAGTCCTATGCATCCAAAGAGCTAGACAACATGCAAAACAATTCTTTTTTTGGAAGAGATAATAAGGTGTATTTGGATTAATTTTTTTTTTGAAATTCTTTTATTTCGTATGGGGTATGAAGTTGATTGTTGTGATAGAAAATATTTGTGTTTAAAATTGCAATTTTTTAAAGAAAAAAGAACAATTTTAGATTGAAAATGAATCCAAAATGTTATTATTATATGAATATTAGAATTAAGTTATAATCATAATAAAAAAAAGTAAGACATACATCCAGAAAGCTCGATGATATGACCCCCCAAAAAAAAGAGATTTTTTTGAAATTTATAATAAATATTTTATTCTAATAAATTATCTTATCAAAATCATACTTTAGTCATTTAGAAATTGAAAATTTATATTATTATTTTAAAATGTAAAAAAATAAATGTATAATTTTATAAAATGAGTATATTTCTTTTAAATTTCTATAATTAGCCTCTTTAATTGAAGATATATAAATCTACTAATACATAAGTTTCACCACTAATATCTTTAATTAATAACTACAGATAAAATAACAACTTATTTATAGTCGAAATTTTTATTAAATATTGTATCAAATAAAAATAGCATATTTAATTTTTAAATAAAGAGAATAATTATTATTGATACGTTACACTACTAGTACCATCTAGTTTGAAGATCGTCCAAAAAATTGTTTATAAAAAATATTTAACACAATGCCACCACCAATTATTCAACTAGTAATTTAGATATTGTCGTATTTGGATTAGGTTTCTTTATATAGTTAAATTGTATTGAGAATCATAAAAGTAAATTATTTGTGAAATAAGAAGTGTCTTAAAATAAAACAAAAAGTAATTTTTTTTTAGTTGCGTTCCAATCCAATCTCACTTGTAGATCCAACCTTCTAGATTAATGATCCAACTTTTTAACTCCCTATGACAGATGGTGTGAGTTAAAGTTCCAATATCCCTCCCAGTGAATTAAGTTTTATTTTTTTTTCCAATTGTATTTTGATAATTGTAGCATGATATTGTTTTTTCTTTCAAAATTAAGAATTCACTATGGAAAGGGGAAAATAATAAACTATTATTAGTATCCTCTTCTACCCCATAAGTTATAGATAGGACTATTAATTAGGTCAGGCTGGCTCAAACTCGGGCCGTTCAGCCCGCTAAAATACAGGTTCGGACTGATTTTTTCAATTCGAATAGTATTTTAGGCCGATTTCAGCCCGGCAGGTAAAATATATATAATATATTTATATGCATATATATATATATATATTATATAATAATAATAATATTATATTATTAAAAATATTATTATTATATAAAAAATTTTAAAAGTTAGCTTTGCTCCGTTATTTTATTTCTATTCAGTGATCTCTCGCTCGGCTCGAAATGGTCGAGCCCGAGCTCATGTTTTCTCAGCCCGATGTCAATCGGGTCAAACTCAGACTTAGTAAAGCCTAATTCAATGAGCCCGATTGACACCCCTAATTGTAGAAAGAAGAAATAATACCAAACAAAAGATTTTGTATGGAATTGGGGGAGGGGAGTGGTGGGGCTTTGGGGCGACAACTGCATACCCTACAGCCATTAAGATTTAAGGTACACTATACAGTAGTTATTTTGACAACCGTGTGGCTAAATTGACCACTAAACCGGCCTAATTCACCTGAGCTGATAAGTTTTAGGTTACGGTTCGAATTACCCTGGAGAGAGCTATATGCCTCATTCGGACCAGAAATTCATGAGCAAGAGAATTGAAATACGTTGAGGGCCCGACCAAAGACAACACTAGTACTAGTATCAATTTAGGTACAGCAGCAAATGCTGACGTTTCGTAGCAAAATGGTTCTCTTGGCTACCTTTCGCTAATTTTGAAAAATTTGTCAGTCTTTGAACTATTGTAAATATCTTTAAACAAATGTTTTAGTATTTTTAAGATATTGCTCTATTCGTTTTAAAATATAAAATATTTTATCTTTGTTTTGTAAAAAAATAAGAAAGAAGTAAACAAAGAATATATTTTATTATAATAATCACTAATTCTATCAATATAATAAAAAATGATAGAAGAGTATTTATAGTAAATATAAATTTTTAATTTTTTTTAAAATTTATAAAAAATTAAATATTTTAAGAAGAGATAAAATGACTAAAAATCTTATATTTTAAAACATATAGATTACTATTTTTAATTCAATTATTATGATTTTGGTCATCAATTCTAAATTTACAGGCATCTTTAGAAGGGCATTTCTGTCCGAGTATTCCCTCACCCACCCCTCTCCCACACACCAAAAAAAAAAAAAAAAAATTGCCCCATACTTAACTTACGTGATTATTCCCCCTTATTTAAACCTTTTCCCTTTTCAATTAGGTCAAACTCCCTTACCAAATTCTCTAAGCACATAATTGAAATTGAAAAAGAGACAAGCGAATTTGTTGTAATTAAAAAGGAAAGTCGAATAAAAGAGGACAAATGAGTCGGTGAAATGTTGATAAATATAGAGAGAAATAGAAGAAGAGGCAAGGTATTTTACTACTCTATCTATGTATCCTAGTGAAAAAAGACAACCTTGAGGAAAGAATTTCCTTAAAATATAATAAACCTAAACTCGAGGAGAATCTTGTTTCTCGTAGTTGCCAATTTCCCCAAAAGGAAGAACACATGATCGTGAGAATATACAATGTATAAAAAACACTGTGGAGAAGTCAAGCAGTGCAAGAACTCCAAGATCCAGAATGTACAATATTAAAATTGAATGTAAGAAAGTATTTGGCAAGAAGTGGTTGTCGTTTGATTCCCTTTAATATTCAAGAATAAAAAAAATCATGTGAATATATGAGTTCTTGATTTCCGGCACCACAACATGCAACTTGGAATGTAATAATTCTATTCTTTATTTGTCTATATATAAAGGGACAAAAGATCTGTTATATATACATACAGAGAGAGAGAGGGCGGGGGAAGAGAGAGATGGTATATGCAATTATGCATGACTGAAAATTTTGTTTCATTTATAAATTTTACCATTCTTGAGACCATAATATGTTTTATGGGATTATAACTTATTCGATCCTTAAAAGTTAAGAATTCTTAACATTTTAATTCTACAAACTTTGTTTTCCTCCTTATAATTGCTAAGGAACATACATATGCGGTTAGTGATAATGGAATCATTATAATAGAGAGTGAGACAGAAAGTGATAAACGGACTACTTTAATTTAGCGGGAGTTTAGGGTTTGGTTTGGTTAAGTTTTAAGTATTTTTCAGACCAAATCAACAACTTCGGTTTGGAAAAATTTCCAAACCGTTAAATTCTTGAACTGTTAAGTTTGGTTTGCTTCGGTTTTGTTTGATTTGATTTGGTTTGATTTAGGCGGTTTGAACATATATTAAAATTGAACTTTTCTTCAAACTTATACAATAATTATTATGAAATAATGCAAAAAGCAATGATATCAAATTTATGGTTATCATAATATAAATCAATAATTATACAACACAAAAGAATATAAAGTATTGTCCTAATTACATAAATCATCAATCACTATAACATTGTGAAACCAAAACAAGTCTTGTCAGACTACTCTTATTTAATAAAATTAATAAGAATTCAATGTTTTGTTCAAATCTTTTTCACTCTAACAAAATTTCACTTAATATCATATCATGGGTAATACTATAGGAGGATAGTAAAGTAGAAAACTTAGAAAATATTAAATTCTTGAAGAATATTATGAAAGTTCTCAAGGGCATATATATATATATATATATATATATATATATATATATATATATATATATATATATATATATATATTATTTATTTATTCACACACCTGTTCCTTTTCCATTTAAAGTCCAAGGCCTTGTAAAGAAATATAACCTACATTGTAGTAATGCAAATAAAATGCGTTCCCAATATTTGACACAATATATTCATTCCAACCTTTTTTTCAATTCATCTTTATCAAAACCAGCACATTTCTTGTATCCTTAATTTTTTCTAACATAGATTTATTTCATTTCTATCAAAAATTAACTATCTCATGTGTTTAAAGATCACAAGAAGCTAATATATTAATATCAAAGAGCCTTCATGATCAAAACAAAAATTGCTCCAAAATTTTTAGGTCTAAAGCCTCATCCAAAATGAAGTTTAAAACTAATTCATTCATTTCCTACACAAACCTAGTGGAAAATAAAACTTAAGATAAATCATAAATCATACAAGCATTTAGACTTCTCTTTTTTATTTTTGATTCAGAAAATGATGTTTATATCATATATAAAGATAAAATCTTATACAAAAATAATTTTCACCTAATAAATTACTCAATAAGCAAAATTAATTACATAATCTATTTAAAATAAAGCAACAAAAGCAATACTACTCCAAATCGAAACCAAACCAATCCGTGCTATTGTAAATTCGGTTTGAATTAATTTGGATCAGTTTGGTTTAAGAGGTTTGGATTGTTGTTAAATACCCCTACTTTAATTATATTTATGTATATTCTTTATAGAGTATAATAACATAAACAAAAACATGTAAAATATTCTCCTTACTCTTATTTTGTCTGACCATCATCAGCTGCAAAACTAGTAAGAAATCTCTAAATACAAGACTTCAATCAAGCAAGATAATTTTGTGACTTATTCAGAACCCTTTCTTCCTGCTTCCTTCTTGC
This sequence comes from Rauvolfia tetraphylla, assembly GCA_030512225.1. NCBI lineage: Eukaryota > Viridiplantae > Streptophyta > Magnoliopsida > Gentianales > Apocynaceae > Rauvolfia > Rauvolfia tetraphylla. The sequence goes on from JAJQKT010000053.1 coordinate 5,409,834, forward strand.
AGACTTTTTTCTTGAGTAAAGAAGCAATGTGTGGGTCAAAAAATATAGGGTTCACCTAACAAAGGTGAAGTCTAAACCAATTGATTCAAACAAAAGTAAACGAATGTTGTTGCTCAAAGGCTTGGAAGCTCCCAATCCGTTAGATTACATTCTTCTAGGTTGGTGTGTGTTTGGTGAAGGCAGCAAAACATTGTTTTCGAAAAATACAGTCAAAGTCAAATTATGTCTTCTTTAGTTAATATTATTACTAACAATTTAAGTAATCTTTTGCCCGTGACCTCTCTACCTTTTGCGTAGTTAATTATAATAATGTACGGTGAATGGTAATTTTGCGCCTTTAATATTTTGATTTTAACAATCATACAATTTATTGTAGATAATTCTTAATTAATTTAGCTTCTAAAAGTTGTATTTTCTTTTTTCTTTAGTGTTTCTTCTTATTTTAGAAAATATCAAATTCAACTATTATATGATATTTGGAAAGATAAATTTGATTTTTTCTTAAATGAGGCAAACAATTGAAAAAATTGGCAGCTTTTGGAGGATGAGATCGAAAATTTTCTAAAAAGAACGGTATGATTGGAAAAATAAAAATATGGGAGGGCAAATTTGTCAAAACCCCCTATAATATATATATATATTTATGGTTATGTGACGTGCGGCCATTTCTACTTCAAAAGAAAAAAACGTGCAGCCATTTAAGCCTCGAAATATAATCAAGATATACTGCTGAATGGAGAGTTAGCGTCAATATGGGTTGGTGAGTCATAAAATAACCGAAATTGCAGTTCAACAACCCTTGGACCAACTCCTTTGGTTTTTTTTTTTTCTTTTCCTCTTTTTCTTCTATGTTTACCAACTCTTGGAGTGACATGATGAGGACATCATGACTTATGAGGTCAAAATTAGTACTCTCTTTTAAAATATAAAATATTTTGTACTTTTTACATATATTAAAAAATAAAATTATTTTTCTATTAAATTCTTAACTGATTTAATTTATTATATTCATTATCATGAGAGAAAATAAAAGAATTATATATGTAAACTTTAAAAAGATAATCCTTCAAATTTATAAAAAGTCAATTTTAAAAAGATAAAAAAAATACTAAAATACTTTATATTTTAAAACGGAGAAAGTTAAAACTTTTGAGTTTGATTGGATATCATGGCATGGCAAGGATTATTTTCGTGAGGTTTATTTTGACTATTTTATGACAAGGATGAAAAACAGTATAAGATGTATTCAGTATTAAACTTGTCTCAAAATTTATTGTTCTAAAAGAGTTTTGCACCCATGCTATTTGGCTAAGTTGAGCCAATATTTGTGGCTCAATTAAGGGGGTAAAATGGTAATTTAGTGCAAAAAGTATTTTATAAATAAGGCACAAAAGTTTATTTTACTCTTTTTAAAGCAATTTTACCCTCTTTTATCCTAAAAATTTTGGCTCAACTTTAGCTAAAGATCATTTTTCACAAGTTTTGTCCATCAAATAATAATAGAATTGTTAATATACATTCCGAGTATAACAAAATCTTCTATTATACATAATACGGTAGTTTGTCATTATCATTAATCGCTCTTATTAATTATGTGAGTTGGATTTGAATTTTGATTTTGTACACTTAGATTGTAATTTGATTTCTCACCTCCTAGTTAGGCATTCTTTCAACTGTGACGAGTTCTGAATTGGATAGAGGAGACTTTGTCTATTTTACCCTCTACTATTTTAGAAAAGAAATGTAAATAATATACATTTCCCAAAAAGAAAAAAAAAGTTGGATAAAATTAAGTAATAGACAAAATTAAAAATTCAGGATGGAAATATGATCATTGGGAATTATATATGCTTGGATCCTATTGGGGTGTTGCTCCCACTTAAAAGTTTGCAAATTTTATATTCTTAATTAATGGTAATACTAGTACTCTTTGCGGGAGGATTGCCTACCAAGATTTGATCTATATATCATATTAAAAAACTAGTTTTGAGTTTAAATACATTTTCAAAATGTATCTCAAGAATAAGAGAATAGCCTAAATTTTATATTAACTAGTTAATTCGAAATCTCAACACCTTTTGTCACCTAGTAAAAGTTTATGATTTTTGTAGTATGACAATAATTTAATTAAAAAAAGCACTCTTTACCTTACAGAAAGTTTTGGGTATAATCTCTAATGTATAAATAGAAAAAATTCTATATTTTTTTGAGTCTCATTCTCCTAAAATTTTCCCACCTAAATATCAAGAAAACATTAATATAAATGGCTTAAAAAGGGTCCCTTATTCTTTTATTCTACTTCCGAAATAACTCTTTTGTATCACATGATCCTTCCAAATATTAATTCTCCAATAGCATGTGCGAAACATGACACAAAAAACCTCTCTTCCGAATTTAGTAAGTTATTAATAATAACAATATTATATCTGTTTTAAAATATATGTCTTACTTTCTACTTTATTTGTTTTAAAATATAAGTTATATTTCTGTATAAATGATTTATTTATTACTTTGTTTTTCAATTTTAACCTTGTATCCAATCTACTATTTAAATGATTTTATTTTTCAAAAAATCATTAGTTTTCTAACCAGCCATCCTAAACACCAATTCTTGACACACCAATCAATAATTTTTAAATATATGTATTTTAAACATCTATCAAAATTTTTTATAAAATTTATCAAAATATTAATTCTCGTGTAAAAAAATAAGTCATATATTTTGAAACAAATTGAGTAATAATTTTTTTAAAAAAGAATTACTGTTACAGGTCCAATGAAAGTCTTTAGTTCAACCTTGTTGACAAAAAATTGAAAATTTTCTATTCTTTTTAATCGGACGAAAAGAGAATGGATCAACTTTATCATCGAATAATAATTCAAATTAAATAATTTATATAGAATAAGGTAGTATTATTTTAGTTGGTAAAACTTCTCTTTACCAGAATAGATGTTAGGGGTTTGATCATGTCCCCTCTTGATATATCAACCAGATTTAGATCTCTATGTTGACATACAAGCCCTGCTAAAACTATTTCTTAAAGAAAAATATGTAAAATTTAGGGATTATGATTCACTACGCCGTAAGAAAATTCCTTGCAAGTTGCAACTGACTGAAACACGTGTAATTCAAGTTCATTTTTTTTTACAAAAAATTTAGGTCATAATACGAATATTAACTAATTAAATTCGTTCTCTTAAGAAAAACATGCGGCAAAAAAAAAATAAAGTGGATTTATTTCTAAAGTTTTCAATATTCTTACTAGAGATTACATATTGAGCGTTGATTCCATAAATATACTTTGCTGATCTATTGTATCTGATAATATAAATTTTGTAAGTAGTCAAGAGTTCTAATGCTTTTCTTTTTAAATATGTTTAGAGGGCAAGGATGTGTTTAAACTACGATCAATTATCTGATAAATGGTGTTTTTAATTTTTTTCCCTTAAATTACAAAGAGTATTAGAGGAGATTACATCAGATAAATAGTGTTCAAGCCATGATGTACTATCTGATAAATGACGTTACATCTATAATAATTAACTAGCCTAAAAACCCGTGCTATGCACGGATATTAAAATTTTTATTTTTAATTGTAATTATTGAAATATATTTAATAAAAAATTAACAACTAATTGTATTGTAAATTTAATAAAACTTTTATTTTTAATTACATAGCCAATAAACTATGAGACAAATTTATGTGTTTAATGAAAAAAAAATCTACTTAGGAGTGATCGTGGGTAACAATAGAAATAAGTAGTAATTGTCTTCCAAAAATGTCATCACTCTTTTATAAAGTGCATTGTCAATATAGAGACTTTTTTGATAGAATTTTAGTAGATCGTACTTATATTGATTTTAGAGTGAAGTGAATTTTGGTTGGAATGTTTGCTATCCTACCCAACTATTATAGTCCACATATTCAAACCATAAACATGCATGGCTCATAATTTAATCACAAAAGGGGATTACTGATTCTTATTTAAAAAAAGAAAAAAGAAAAGAAAAAATAGTGGGTGTTTATTGAATGAGAAAATTTAAATGTAGAGCACCAATGGAGAGCACTATAGAGATAGTTAAAAAAAGAAACTGATAGTTATGTGGAAAAATAAAAATAGAATGAAGATAATTATATATATTATTTTTTAGTAAAATATCATATCTATTTCATAGTTTACAATTTTTAATATCTTATCAAATTAAGATTTGAAGTATTTCAAAATGAAACATGCTCAGAACAAATATTGAGTTTTACAAAGAAAACAGATCAGAAGCACATTCAAAGTCTCGAATCCAATTGAATTCATATTAAGGATTTTACTTTTTATTTTTAAAAAAAAACACTAACTAATGGTATCTCCACGAAACCAATTAAGAGGTTAAACAATAATGAAGTTCAAAGGCTTGGAACCAATTGAATTCAAATTAAGGATTTTTTTCAAAAAAACAAAGTACTAACTAATTGTATTTCTGAAACCAATTAAGAGGTTAAACAATAATGAAGTATGTTTGAGGAGAAAAAAGGCATTAATAGAAAATAGAGAAATCATCTCTTAAATCTCTTAAATATTTTTTGTTTTTCTTCATGGATAATTTGATAAGTGTATCATACTAATAAAAAATAAAAACTTGACATACTATGATTTGATGGACATATAAGGACACTTCAAAATTGGGATTATTTAACTCAAAAGTTAAAAAAACTTTTACCTTGTGTGCCCTTGTAAAAAATAGAGAAATTAAAACCATCAAATCTAGTAATTCTTCCTTCTAACCTTGTGTTCTCCTAACTAACTTGCCCTTGTGTTCTCTCAGGGTTCTCACGTGCCTACATTTGATATAAAAACCCAAACACAAATATATCCGAAGTAATATAGGTTTACTTATAAAAAACTTAAACATTACATTAGAATCAAACTTGGTGAAAATAAATTGAGTACTATATTTGTCGAATTTCTCCTTTTAAACTACATAGATTATGAAACAACTATTGGATTGATATTGTAGAATAAGAAGAGGTTTTCATTTTTCATATTGGCTTATCCTGTAAAGCCATAGTTTAATTTTTTTGACTTGAAAATCCTACAGAGTAATTTCCTGAAGTAATCAAATTTAAAACATTCTTCTTATCATTGAAGTATTTTAGGTTATTTTCTTGGAGATTAAAGGAAAGAAATCTTTGTATGGGAACCTCGGATCACCTGTTCCAATTCACATTTACGTATACAAAGTTTAAATTCTTAAAAAAAAAGATAAAAATGAAGAAAACAAATTCATTATTTTCTATAATATGGTTCAAAACTGTACCTCTTGTTATCGTGCATTTTTGTCTATCAGAGAAGCTAATATATATTACGTGTAACATTCTCCAAATGCCTTAAATTTGTAAACAGAAGCAACTGTGAGATTACGTTATATCCTCATAAAATCGTTCTCACATATCATCGAAGGAAAAGAAAAAAAAATTAAAAATTATGTCAAACAAACAAAAACATCAAAAAGCATACATATGAAGAGAAGAAGAAAATAATGTGCAAAAGAGAATGATGATGATGTGCACTATTTGTAGAATAAATAGATTGAGATTAGAAGTTTAGATTTAATGAATTTAGTTTAAATTAAGAAATTTGGTTAAATAAAAATTATAAATATAAAAATCATGTTGGTTGACAACTACTGAATCGTTAAAGTTTTACTTTTTACAAAATAACTGAATTTACATAATTTAATTTTTAAAAAAATATATATGAAATTCAAAATTCGAGTTAATATATAAGTAGTTTAAAATGATCCTAACCAATTAAAAAATTTTAAAGTAAATTTAATAATTAAAGTTTACTACTTTTACAAAGTAACTCAATATACGGAATTCAATTTCATCAAAAAAATATGGAATTTAAAATTTAAGTTAATATATAAGTAGTTTAAAATTATTTTAATAGATTGAAAATGGTTCTAACTAATAAAAAATTTTAAAGTAATAATTAAAGCCTCATACTTTTACAAAGTAATTTAATATACAAAATTTAAAATTAAAATTAATGTATAAGTTAGTATAAAGTTACTTTAATAAATTGAAAATGATCCTAACCAATCAAATTTTGAAGACTAATTAAAAAATAAAAATTATAAGAAATTAGAATAATTAAAAATTCAAATTAATAGATAAGTAGTTTAAAATTATTTTAATGAATTAAAAATACTTCAAACCAATCAAAAAATTTTAAGTAGTAATTAAAGTCTTATATTTTTACAAAGTAACTTAATATACGAAATTTCAAAATGAAATTAATGTATAAGTTAGTTTAAAGTTACTTCAATAGATTGAAAATGACCATAACCAATCAAATTTTGAAGTTTAATTAAAAAAGAAAAAATTATAAGAATGTGGAATAATTTAAAATTCAAATTCATACATAAGTAGTTTAAAATTATTTTAATAGATTGAAAATTATTCTAACCAATCAAAAAATTTTGAAGTAATAATTAAAGTTTTATACTTTTATAAAGTAATTTAATATACAGAATTATAAATTAAAATTAGTATATAAGTTAGTTTTAAATTATTTTAATATATTAAAAATGATCATAACCAATCAAAATTTTGAATACTAATTAAAATAGTAAAAACTCTCAGAAATTAAGATAATTTAAAATTCAAGTTAATATATATGTAGTTTAAAATTATTTTAATAGATTAAAAATAATTCTAACTAATCAAAAAAATTTAAAGCAATGATTAAGGTCTCATACTTTTACAAATTTAAAATTAAATTAATATATATGTTAGTTTAAAATTATTTTAATAGATTGAAAATGATTCAAACTAATAAAAAATTTTTAAAGTAGTAATTAAAATCTCATACTTTCATAAAGTAACTTATTGTTAGTGGTGTCAAACGGGCCAGCCCGGCCTGGCCCGTCGCGAGGTGACTTTGAAACGGATCGGCACGGGCTGGCCCGTGGGCTGAGAACCCTCAGTCCGCGGCCACTACAGATAAAGTCTACGGATTAAACTGGCTAGCCCGCGGACTTTTCAAAACGACGTCGTTTTGTCAAGAATTAAATTAATGTATAAGTTAAGAATTTAGTTTTAATAAATTTAGTTTAAATTAAGAGATTTGATAAACAAAAATGATAAGGATGAGTAGTTTAAAGTTATCCAAATAGATTGAAAATAATCTTAACTAATCAAATTTTTGAAGACTAATTAAAAAAATAAAAAATCTAAAAAATTAGAATGAGAGGTTTGAAGTCATAACAAAGAAAGGATTACATTTCTATAATATATATATAGATTAAAACATTTTGTTTTTGATTTGATAAGAAATATTTTATCAATCAAGCAACTACATAGGATGCTTCAGTGATGCTGTTGTTTATCACCTTGTCACATGCTTCTAATGCTTTGGTATTTCTTTTTTTGAGGAAAAGGAGAAATTAATTCATGTATGCTATTACAACAGAAGTGATTACAGAGGGATTTGTTTCTATCCATACATTTGATGGATAGGTTATAAGAGAAGATTTAGCAAGAATATGGGTAAGCATATTCTCCAAGTGCCGAACAGGACGACCAAAATAATGAAACTGACATTTTAAAATCCTAATAAAATAGGGTGAGATTTGATAGTGTTTTGTTTTGAGATTTTCTACCTTGGGTTTCGGGAGAGAAATTTTTTTGTGAGAGAAAAAAAATAGAACCCAAGTAAAAAATTTGCATTGGATTCCGTAACGGAACTCAATCCAAATACACCTGATAAAATATTGTGTAAATGAAAGGTCTTCGATATCATACGAGTGTAAAAAATGGCAGTCATACAATCACTCTCAATCCCAAATCTCCTATATTCGGGTCTCTCTATAAATCGGAATCCCTCCAAGATAGCTAAAGCCTCAAAATGTTTTGAAAGAAAGTGGTTGAACCTTATTGTCATTACAAATAAAACATCACCGAGTTTGGTTTTCAGATTTTTGTCTTGGGTCTCGTAAAAGTTAAATGTTTGTGAAAAGAAATGTGAATCACAGACTTGAAATTTTTAATTTAGTTTTAGAATGAAATGGTTCCCAAGTAGAGCCTTAATATTGCTCTAATGCCTACTTCCGAATGAATCCAAGCAGCATCAACATGACCCAAGCAAGTGGCAACCATGCTTTGGTATCTCTATTTCTTGATAAAGAATCACAATGAAGTTCACACTAATTTTTTCTTTTTTCTTGTGAAGTTTTGAAGAATGCACAATGAATGAAGATCGCCTACTCCATATCTACAAATATACCCACGATACAAATGTCTTGATAAGATTACCTTTAGTATCAAGATTGAAAAACCTAGACTATAAATATAAGTATTATGCCACTAGGATCTAACCGTTCTTTTTTTTTTCTTTTTAAATATTTAAACATAGGGATTTAACTCCTTACTAATTGCCACAAAATTGTAGGCACACTTGCCAGACTTCAATCTCCTACTTTATCATTTTTAAGGAATACGAACAATGTGTCGACTCTAGCTTGGATCTTAGTAAGATTTTATTGTCTAATTTAAAAACTTTTCTTGATACATAAACTAATGATTTAGTGACTAAATGGAATCGCCCTTCTAGGGTTTTGAAATAGAATAAAACAACACTATAGCAAGAAGGTATTTTAGTTGGTTAGGAACACTACTTACTAAGCGATGGAATATAGTATCAGGTTTTAAATTCAATTCACATTTTTTGTTTCCTTAATGTATTAAAAAGAAAATAAACTAACACCTCGCAAATTAATTTTTGTGATTCAATGTTATCATTCACTCAGAGTCCAACTCTACTAGGTAATAAGCACCCTCTTCAGTCAAGAGTTCTTCTAAATCCATATCCGAAGATATTCTCCCCTTCTTTTGAATTAAAATTATAAAGAATTTCATAATTTCCAAATGAAACATTAAAAATAAAGGAGTTTTTCTGGACCAGAAAAAGGAGTTAGAATGTGACAGTGTCATTAAGATGAACATCCCATTTGAGAAGAGAAATTAGAATTTAATAATTATTGTGATCTTATCTTTTAATACTTGAAAAACGAAAACATCAAAGTAGAATATGAATCTAATGAGCTATGAGTTATTGCAACTCTATTGATTATTTTTTAAAATAATTTTTTTATCTTTTTCACTTTGAACATACATTTTTTCTCACAAGTATCAAATATAGACTACATTAAAATTAATTTTTTTTTTAAAAAAATTACTTTGAGTTTCAAGTATCCAATAGCAAAGCATTTGATTAATGTATTTCAACAAAAAAAAAATTTGTATCGAAGAAACTTTCTTTTCCTTTTTTTCTAATAATAAGTATCATTTTAACTTTTGGAAAAAGGGAGAAATTCCTTTAAAACATTGACTAAAATGATCCCAAAATTATTTATTTTTTCTTATCTTAATTTTAAATATTTTATTTTAACTTTTTAATACTAAATCTATTTTTTTTTAAGTTAATGGTCCGGCTACAGACACATGTGCGTCCCAATGAGTAAATATGAAGGGCAAATTAGCCAATTCATAATTCTTCTTTATCTCTTCTTCCCCTTATACCACCTCACCTCACATTTATTTCCATCACTTCACCGCCTTCTTTTACCATCCTTCTCTGCCTCTACCACCACCACCTAAATCTTTACCTCCATTTACCACCACCACCATCTGTTCAATTTTGTGGCACTAACCAACGGAGAATCGGTTGTCACTAGTTGGTACAACCACAGCAATCATCTTACCGGCTCTTCATGGAGCATTTTTTGGATCATCAATCTACTATCATCCACATTTTGGCTTCAATCCAAATTCATCCAACATCTAATTTCTCCTTAAAATGTAAGATTCGAAAGTACCATGAATTAGAACTATTCATGCTTTTTTTTTTTTTTTGTAAAGCCATGTGCTAAAAATGTTGATCAGCCATGGATAAGTATAAATCCTTAAAAAGTACCATTAATTCCCTTCAACTCACTGAAATTGCACCAAAAATATTATCCATGATGTTGACTACTTAATTGAATTCTCTAATTCATGCAACCCATTTGTCCCTTCAGCTTCGTCTCCCAATTGGATTCAAGATATCCGATCCAAGTTCTCTAATTTACTCAAACAGCTGAAGTTGGAACATGACAATACTCAAGGAAAATTGAAGATAATTCAATGGCTTAAGAGCAACCCAGCTTGGGGTTTTTTTTGTTGAATTTGCAAATTGGGTTCTCTCAGTGAAAGAATCAGCTAACTCAATGAGTTTGTTGGTTCAATGAACAGTTAGGGAGAATAGAAATGGCGGGAGGGATGCTAGGAGTTTGGTTGCAATGGCAATAGGAGACGCGGTCAACTGCCAAGAGGAGAAAAGTGAAAAAGGAAGCATTCAGTGGTGGTAGTGTAAAAGTGAGGGGGAAGGTTTGTGAATGAATATGTTTGATTTTAAAATTTTTATTTTAAATTTTATAAAGATTAAATTGTTTGTAATTGAATATATTAATTTTATATTCTATTTTAAAATCAAATTATGTTCATGTAAGTATTTACTCACATGGTACCGGACTTCGTCATAGAATGATAGGATAGACGATGAGGATGATTAAAGTTAGGGTGAGATTGAATAGTATTTTATTTTGAGATTTTATATCTTGAGTTTTGAGAGAGAGAATTTTTTATAAGAGAAAAAAATAAGATTTAAGTGAGAAATTTATATTAGATTCGTAACGAAACTCAATCCAAATACATCCTTAAAAAGATAGATTTAAAATTAAAAAATTTAAAAAATATAATTAAATTAAGATAAAATAAATAAATTTTCTTTTTTTTTTTTTGGCGCCACCAACCATATTACTCCACATTCTTAAAAAGTAAACAAACGATATATACGACGCACTCTCAGCAGCTCTACCAACCCCTGATTTGAGACATTGGCAGAGCAATTCTTCGCCTGCCAGAGCAAAATATCATCGATTGGCAATTTTACCCATCATCAGAAAGAGTTTCTAATTTCCCTATGTTTTTCCTCTCTTTCTACTACGACCTCAAACACATTGAATTCGACAACCCTCTTTCTTCGTCATGTTCTCCTTTAACCTTATTCCAATTGCAATGTATTTACTTGTTTATTTAAATAAATTATTATTCTTATTATAGTAAAATAATTTCAAAATTAATATATATATATATATATACAAAAAATAGAGTTAAGTAGTAATATATTGATTTTATTTTCATATTATTAATTTAATTTAATATTCAAATTTTGCTCGTAAATATCAATTTTCACTGAATCTAAAATATTTTCTTCTAAATAAATTTACATAATATGATATGGTCAGAAATTGAATAATATTCTTAAATTAAATTATGAAAAAAATAAAATAATATTTATTTTGAACATTACTTAATTAGGAATAGCTTATCCGTTCATAGTTTCTATGCCAAATGAGATCGAGATGTAGAATACTTGTTTCTTTTTTTTATCCAATATGTCATAGACAGTTTAGGGACTATTGTCACTAGAGATATAAATTGGAACCCAACAAATATTTGATATTGTTGGTTATGGAATATTCGAAGGACAAAATAGTCAAATAGATCAAAATTTCTTCCCTACCACACAAGTCATCCAATCACTCAGTGGGCCCCTCTCACCTGTCGGACACCTATTAAAGATCTACTTAAACCCCCCTACGGGTTCTCACTTCTCTGCGTCTCTGCCCTTTCTCTCTCTTCACTCTTCACTTTCATTTCCCACCAAACCCAAGCACAACCGACCGGAATGGATCCAGTCTCAGAATGGGGAAACGCCCCTCTAGCCACCGTAGATCCTGAGATATATGACCTCATAGAGAAGGAGAAGCGCCGCCAATGCCACGGAATCGAGCTAATCGCTTCCGAGAACTTCACCTCCTTTGCCGTCATCGAAGCTCTCGGAAGTGCTCTCACTAATAAATACTCAGAGGGCATGCCCGGCAATCGATACTACGGTGGCAATGAGTACATAGACGAGATCGAGAACCTGACTCGATCTCGTGCACTTCAAGTGTATAGGCTTGACCCCACCAAATGGGGTGTCAATGTGCAGCCTTATTCAGGCTCACCCGCAAACTTTGCGGCCTATACTGCAGTGCTCCAACCGCATGACAGAATCATGGGGTTGGATTTGCCCTCTGGTGGGCATTTGACGCACGGATATTATACATCTGGTGGGAAGAAGATTAGTGCAACCTCGATTTACTTCGAGAGTTTGCCATATAAGGTGAATCCGAACACCGGTTATATTGATTATGATAGGTTGGAGGAGAAGGCTTTGGATTTTAGGCCAAAGTTGATCATTTGCGGTGGGAGTGCTTATCCTAGAGACTGGGATTACAAGAGGTTCAGAGAGATTGCTGATAAAGTTGGTGCACTTTTGCTCTGTGACATGGCTCACATTAGTGGCCTTGTTGCTGCTCAGGTATATTCCAATTTTCATTTCTAATTTTATTAACTGTGACAGTAATTCTTGTTTTCAGGTTGTCAATATGTACATGCCAGTTTGTTTTGGTTGTTGATGTGTAGATTTTGGTAATGATAGAATTGCATTGGATCTGGGATTTGCTGGGCTTAATTCATGGCATGGATCTACCTCTGTTTATGCAATGCATTTCGTGCTTAATTATTAGTAATTTATCGGATCTGTCCCTGATCCGATATCCTCTGTTTCTTCATATAACGTCCTTTTAATTGTTGTCGTCTTTTCTTAACTCGAAATCTTATCACTTTTTTCATTATTTTTCTTCTGAACAAAAGCTGCTATTTAAGGTAAAATTAGTGGTGAATATTTCATTCTCTCTAGTTCGCTGCTAAATGGGTGGCAGAATAACAGTAGCCGATGCCTTAGAAAATTTTTTCAGTCTTGTAGTGTTCCATACTACTTGTACAAATTTGATACATGATAGAGGTATGTAAATGATGCTTCTATTGTGATTGGATCTCCTACAGAAATGATGAGCTCTTCTGTGGAAAAGCTGAGTTTTAATCTGAGTGAATTGAATTTTGATTGTCCTGAGCTCACATTTGTGCTGGTGCAGGAAGCAGCAGATCCTTTTGAGTATTGTGATATTGTCACAACTACTACCCACAAGAGCTTAAGGGGTCCTAGGGCTGGTATGATCTTCTACCGCAAGGGTCCGAAGCCACCAAAGAAGGGACAGCCTGAGGATGCAGTTTATGACTTTGAAGACAAGATCAACTTTGCCGTCTTCCCCTCACTCCAGGGTGGTCCTCATAACCACCAAATTGGTGCCCTAGCCGTGGCTTTGAAACAGGCCTTATCTCCTGGTTTCAAGACCTATGCTAAGCAAGTCAAAGCCAATGCAGTTGCTCTGGGCAACTACCTGATGAACAAGGGATACAAGCTTGTCACTGGTGGGACTGAGAATCACCTGGTCCTCTGGGATCTTCGCCCTCTTGGTTTGACTGGTAAACACATCAAAATTCCTCCTTTTCAAGTATGTAATTACTTGTTCATCAACCCTTTTAATATTCGTAGTTCACTTTTGCAGGTAACAAGGTGGAGAAACTTTGTGACTTGTGCAACATTACTGTAAACAAGAATGCAGTGTTTGGTGACAGCAGTGCTTTGGCTCCTGGAGGTGTTCGTATTGGTAAGAATTGTTCCTACATGACATGATTTAATCACAATTATAAAATAGTGAAATAGAACGTACCTTGCTGCTGGGCTTCACTTGGTGAAGTTGGGTGGATATGACTCCTTTTAAGGTGTAGTTAGACAAGATGTAATCTTCCTTTTAATAATTCCTCTATGTTTGAGACAAGTCAACAAGAAGAGTTTCTGGTTGTCAGGTGCACCCGCCATGACATCAAGAGGATTGGTTGAGAAGGACTTTGAGCAGATTGCCGAGTTCCTCCACAGGGCTGTGGAACTTTGCTTGAAGATCCAAAAGGAGCGCGGGAAACTCTTGAAGGACTTTAACAAGGGGTTGGTTAACAACAAGGACATTGAAGAACTCAAGGCTGATGTTGAGAAATTTTCCGCCTCCTTTGACATGCCTGGCTTCAAGATGTCCGAAATGAAGTTCAAGGACTAAACCCAAGTCTTGGGCAAATTCCTCTTCCGGTTACTAATACTTTCTGGTGCTTGATTTATGATTCTTTTCCCCTTCAGGTTCGTCGAATGCTTAGAAAGAAAATAATGTATTTTCTACCAATGCAGCATGGCTTTTGGTTTTATAGAGTAGTAAACGTACTTTTGTTTCCAAAAATTTGTAACATGCTGAAAATCTAATGAGCTTTTATTTCTCATCTTTTTTTCTTAATCAAAGTTAGTGGTACCAAACAAGCTTTTGTTTGTTATTAATGCCCTCTATGATCTTTTGGACAAGTTAGTCAGTACTTCTCCATTTTCATTTTCTTCCTTTTTCTTAGCTCCGAGGCGGTTAGTCTTATTGAATCTGAATGTGATATAGAGGTGAGTGATCCTATCGAGCATTATATTTGTAGAACACATCGTGTCTGTTTTCCTTTAGGTGAAGTTGAGACGTCCAATGTTTATATTAATGTGACAAGGCGAATTGTCTAAATGATGTCAATAAATGAAATATGATTATGGGATTAATTTACTTATGCGAAAAGCCGTACAAGTGGTCTTAAAAAGTTTCAATTTCCATCATTTTCTGAGGAAAGAATGATTGATTAGGTTAATTTTGTTGGTTCTATTAATACAATTGACTACGGTTCTGCATTTTCTTTTCCGGCTAAAGATTATTGATAAAAAATTTTAATCAATTTGCCGCATTTTTCACATTTTCCCCCACTTAATGAATTTTCCCAAATTCCAAAAGAGAAATCGCACTGTTGAGCCGTCCAAGACGTTACTGTTTAGAAATTTTCTTTTCAAGCCAAGTGCAAGCAAGAAGATGGATAAAGGGCCAAAACTTGCCCGCCTGGAGATTGGCAAACCATGAACCCTGCTGCAAGAGAAACCTATTCTTGTTTTTCGGCCATTTGGTACCAATGGCTTTCTTTCAAGCAAATTCGTTTGGAAATAATGCCAAAGCCTTCCGAAGCAACTTTCTTTACCAAAAGAAGCAATCAAAAACTGAAGCTGCAGATAAGCAGTTTAATGGTTTCAACAAATTCGAAGAGTCAGCCAGGACACTCAAGTGAGCAGGTATCAAAAGGGATACAAATGCGATACACTGCAAAACGGGAACCCACGGAAATATTTGCAGGTCAGCGACTGAATTGAAACCCAGGAGTCCATTAGCTCTGCTCAAGATGATCTCCTCATAAGATCACGAATGTCAATCAAATATCTCCTGTGCTTCAATTATGCTATGCTGACTGAAAAAAAGTTCATAAAGAGAGAGGGGGGCGGGGGGATGCAACGTGTAAGAAAAATAATATGATTGGAAAAAACTACGCATGAATAGATATGGAAAGTTAGTGCTTACTGATCATCTTTTGCAATCCTATAGTATCTTTCAGCGTGCTGACGTTGACCAATAAGTTGAGCAAACCGTTCATCATGGGTAATGACAATTAGTTGGAAATTTTCCTGCCCTCTTCTGTCTTCCATGATCCTGGTAGACCAAGGAAATCAAAATAAACATAAGAGAGAACTTCAAAAATACTTTCTTAAACTTGACCTGAGTAAGTAGACAAACCTCAGGAGTGCTGCAGCAAGACTTTCAGTGTTGGGGGCATCTAAGTTCGTTGTTGGTTCATCAAGAGCTAGAATTCCACAATTGAGGCAAAATGTTTCTGCTAATGCCAATCTTATGATTAGTGAAGCAAGGACCTGGAAAAAGATTCGGAGATGTTTTCAAATGAACAACCGGAAGAAGTCCTTTGGCCTACTAAATGAATTTAGGACATTGATAAAGTTGAACAATGTATTGTGTGGAGATCATGAACCTTTTGACCTGCACTGCACCATCCTCGCATTTCTAGTTCTGTATCTCCTGTTTGCATTAAGACCTGTAATTTCATAGCATTAGTGACGGTTGAATAAAGATATTCCAGACTGATATAGTAGCATTATATTGGTACTATGTGCTCAGAAAAAACAGCAACCTCACAGAGCCTTATAAAGAGATTGTTTAAGCGAGACTGGGGAATTGCAGATCATTATGAATATAGCAACCGCTTTTCCTTTTTCCTTTTCTTGAAAGTTTAGAAGGTATGTTTATCTAAGGACATGGATGATGGAGCCCAACCACCAACTATTTCAGCTGATTCATTCTTTTACTCAAAATAAATTCTCCATATCAAAGATAAGAGAGAGAACCCAATTGAATGTACTCGCTACCTTATAACTGTAAGATCGAGTACCAGCTCCTTCAGAGTCAGAATGAATGCTTATGTAATCTATGTCCTGACCCCTGTATGTTTGCTGCCACAGTTCTCTTATGATCTTATTTATTTCTTCCATTTTCATCGTATGGAAGCGCATGAGTGCCCTGTATAAAAAATGGCAAATGGCAGAATCTTAGGACTTTCTTATACTGAAGCATATACTTCCATAACTAACTCAAAACCTTCATATCCAATACATATGATTGAAAAACATGCAATTCACAAAGAAAAAACTAAATGGGGGAAAAAAGGGCAATTGCATTATCCAATCCATTACTCCAAATGTTTTGTAGATTCAGTATTTGTAATAGAAGCCTCAGGTTGTTAATATTTTGTTATTCTTTTTTCTTTCTGCGTCTGCTAGTGAACCTCAAATATTAGTTACAGCCTTCAGTTTGGGATTTCCCATCTAATCAGAATGAATGATTTGCTCGCCAATCAAACAAGAAACAAGTAGCACAAAGTATCACATTGCATCAAACAAATCACATAGCATTAAAAAGCAACAGAATTCGAAAGCATGATCTGAATAGTCATATATGTAAGAATACAGAGACTTGAAGAACTTACTTATCGAGTGCATTATAGTATCTGTCAAGATCCTTATTTGCCATCTCAGTTGTCTGTCGAAAAAGAACAATTGGTTTAGGTGTTTCAGATTTAAACTCCTCAAATCTCATGCAAATTGAAGTTATACGTAACCTTAAGCTCAATTAACTGATCAAAATAGCGTTTGTCAATGTCCTTGTACTGTGTTTGTTTAAGATCAACTTGATTTCTTGAAATATTGCTCTGGTACACAGCCACAGTGCCACGAGACCTGTTTAACTATAATGAGAAGCAGCTATGAATTATTCCAAGGGACAAAAGTTGGTGCTTGTCCTCACTAGAAAGACCTAAAAAACTCTAGCTCAAGATTACTGAAGGAAAGCGCGAAAATGAAGTCTGCAGGAAGACATCTCTCAGATCATGTCTTACAGTGCAAGACCAAATAAAAGCATAAAAGATTTATTCACGAGTAAGATACCACAAACAACATATTAATCACACATCAAGAACTTGTAATAAATGCCAGATAAAAATGGAACTAACTAGAACCTTGGCAAACATCATGTATAGTTCTAACATTTAAGAATGTATCATCAACAACATTTAAATGTATCTACTTTATTTCCTTTAGTGTCACAAGTGAAGCTGCTATTCTTCATCAGCAATTCCTGGCTCATGACTTTTTATCCATCAACAGTCACAAAAAATAATTTCAAATAAGCAAGGCAGCATAAACAGCATTCAGAAAGGAAAGGATACGTAAGACATGAATTTGAAACTTTAGATCTTTAAGATACCAATGTGAAACAAAGTATTAAACGTAAAACTAGTGGCTGGGAAGGAGACACATGAGAACCAAAGCATATAAAATCACATCACTACATACACAAGCATGAGAGACTATCTAATTCAACAACTCTTTTGTCCCTTTCCTCTGCAACATTTTTTACTTTAGCTGGCATCACTTTACAAGGAAGCCATAAAATACAGGAGCCAAACTAAGCACACAGTTACAGCACTATTACCATAATGAGGTGCATAAAGTTCTGGAGTTGGCGTTCTTAAAATTTCAGCTCCATAAGTTCATGCTACTATTTTGGAATGTGGTTGCAAACTTGAAGGGCATTAGAGTGATTACTATTGGCAAACTTCGCAATTTAGTTGGGCAGAAAAAATCGATAATCTAACATTTTCCACTTCATGTACTGCCTACTAGAAGTTTCCAATATGTATAATCTAAAGGTTAATTTCACTAAATCCCCTTGCATTTCTCTTCAAAATTAAACTCCCTCTTTCATCTTTCAATTAAACAAAATGCCCCAATTTATGAATTGTACCACTTAAGTACAAACTTTACCCGATCCACATCCGCTGGATTAACCCACCAATTTATTTTGGATTGAGCAACCAAAACTGTAGTTTGTGTGTGTATGTGTGTGTTTGGGGGGGGGGGGGGGGGTTGATAGAAACCTTATACGTTTCTCTCCCTTCTTGTCTGTTACATGAAGAAGCATAAGAGAGGGAGGATGGAGAGACAAAAGGGCAAAGGGGAGAATGAAGAGTAGCCAGGAAAGAGAGGTGAGAGGCTGAGGCACCACCACCACAATCATTGTTGCCTTCTTCATGACATTGTAATCCTGCACTCTCTCTCCTTTTCTCTTTCATTCTTACCTCAATTCCAAAAACCTGAAGATCGAAAATTCAAACTAGAAAAAGTTTAAACCTAAATCAGATTTTCTACAAAACCCAATTCCGGAAGACCCAATATAGAATCATTATAAAAGAAAGAAAATGTCCTCAAGAGTTGATATTGTACCATATAATTAGTAATGACTACAGGAGGAAGAAACTAAACAAAAGGCTTGGTTTCTTGCTCGATGTTCAAAACTGGAGCTGCAACCCCTGTTCTTCCATGCACGGGAAAGTACAAAATCCAACCTCACTACCAATTTGCAGTTCTGAATCTTTTCAAATTTCTGTTAAATTATAAACAAAGCTGGGTTTGTTCAAAAAGAACTTGGCAATTTCGGATACCTCTAGTAATGTTGGTATGACTAGCAAGGAAGAAGATGGCCATGGTGGCTGTCAAGAGAAAAGAGAGGACAGAATGTAAATATAAAAAGAGAGGGAGGTTGTGCGGCAATAAGTGGTAAAGAAGGTGAAGTCGAGTCGTTGTGCCAGTTATTTTTCTTCTTTCACTTCTTGTCAATTCCTCTTCCCTCTCAGCCTCACCTCTCTTTCACGGCTTTTCTTTTTTCTTCTATCCTCTGTTCCCTCCCCTCTTCGTCAGCTTTTCCACATAGACTTCAATGGAGAAAAAAGCCTGATGTTTCTCTCTATGTCGTCCCTTTTGGTTTCAATAATTAAGGCCATATCGTTCAATTACTTCTAATTCAACATAACGGGTGGGTTGATAAAAGGAATCTGGATTTAGCAAAGATTGTACCCAAGTGGTAAAATCCATAATATCAAGGGGAACAATAATTCAATTGAAAGATGAAGGGGGGGCGGGGGGGAGTTTAATTATGAAGAGAAGTTCAAGGGGGTTTAGTGGAATTAACCCTAATATAAACCCAAAGAAAAAAAACACCAAAATCTCTTGTAAAAGAAAAAAAGGTATGGATAGATGAAAAGAATAGCATGTCTACAGTGAGGAAAATGTTTACAAACTAACTATGATATGAGAATGATATGTCAATTTCATTTGAAAAAGAAATTATAAGCTCTACTTCAATATTTAAGCACAAGCAGAATATTGCCTTCCAAATGCTTAGAATTATTAACTAGTTGGAAACGGAAAGTGCTTCTCCATGCCAAGGAGTGACTCTTTTGATACAATATTTATGAAAAATTTACTTCTAATTGGAAGTAGATGTGTATCAATGATGCTGGGATTCTAAGAGGTTTATTTCAAAATGTTGAAGCACATTCTGAAAGAGGGAAAGGACGATTGTTTTTTACAAACTGGGAAGCAAATTCATAAACACAAGTGCCTGTGTTCATCTGGTGGTAGATTAGCTTTTTTCAATCAGAAATATAATCAACCACCAAAAGAAAAAAGGACTGGAAAGGTATCACCTAGCAAACAAATTATTTTTCTAGGTCAAAGAAGCATAAGTAGACATCAGAAGACAAAACAACTGAAAAGGTATTTGGAAGTAAGAGGTCCAACATATCCAACCAAAAATTTTTTCAAGGTCAAAGAAAAGCATAATTTGATGTCACATAGCAAAAGGTTTACAGACTTGAACAATAGCTTATACCTCTGACAAAAGCCTTTCTCTTTCTTTTGACAGCTGTATAAGCTCAGCTTCAATGGCAGTAATTCCTCCAATCTTCAAAATTTGATCTTCCAGGCATTCAATTTCATGGGTGAGTTCATCTACTTCAGCCTTCATTTTCCTAAAATTTACATTATCCTCAATATTGCGCCTTAACTTATCTTGCTTCTCAATCAAATCTCTACTCTTATTCAGTTCTGCAGAGATTTCCTGCTTCCTTGTTTCAGAACTATGAAGTTCAGATTCAGCTACAGTATGATTTTCTTGTAGTTCCTTCAATCTCTCTCCTTTTCTTGAATCATAATACCTGGTACACGAAACTAAGAATCAAAATAGGAGATGAAAAAGAGCTTTTCTACCATACGTCAGAAACATGGCACATACTTCCTAATCTCAGAAGAGATTTCAAGAATTTTGTCGAACTCTTGTTGATAGGTGCCTCTGACTTTAGCTTGTTCCTCGTACTCGTGATTGAGTTTGACTTTTAAATCGTCGTAATCCCTCAGCAATTTTTCTTTCTCTTTTAACAAAGGACCAAGGGCCTCTGACAAATGCTAAAAGTTTTCAAATGTATCACTACAAGTAATTGATTAATGATAACAAATAGTACAGTCAAAGGAGAGCAGCAGAAGATCCAACAGATTAAAGTATGTTCGCACAAACTCAAGACTTCAAAAATCATAATAATATAGAAGTTCACTGATAAGGTTTAACTGCACATTACCTAACCTTCTACTACCATCTGAAGACATATACATCTCTGGAAACCAGTAATTACCTTCCTTGAGGAGGATAGCTCATAGCTCACGAAGCATAGACTTCTATTAACCTCTTGCTGTCTGCTACCTCTACCCTCCCAATAACACACACACACACACACACAACCACCCCCCGGGGTCCCCTCAATAACAGCAACAACAAAAATCGAAAAAGAACCAAGTCATTGGCATTCCTCAAACTAGCCATGAAAAACTTCTGTGTGAAGAAACCTATTAATTATCACTTCCTTTAACGGCCTAACAGAGGCAGCTTCCATCAACTTCAAGTTGTGATCCTCACTTTTGTTTCATTATCATCAACCAGAACTACAATTTTTATTGGCCCTCAGAGAAGAAAAAGGATAAGCTTCCTTCAAAAATTTCAATTTGTTTTTTTATAAAAATCTAGAACTCACATTATTGTACGACTAGATATATCAAAATATAATTGAAAAATCTACATTACAAGTTCAGAGACATGTAGAAAACAAATGTTGAAATTTCACCTCCATTCAAGAAGTCAATATCAGGACCTTCAACATTCAAACTTACCTGCCTTTCCGTTTCTCCTTCATACTTCCTGTTTACCCATATTACGGCCAGTTAACAAAACTTTGCTCTAATTTGCGGTAAGTTCAGCAATGCATAGATATTATGGAGTTTGGTCATGTTGGCCAGTCAAGAAACAAATTCTCTGTCTATTGGGCTCCTAGACATTCCAATATAGCCTTTTGGAAGTATTGGAGTCTATAAATTCCTATATACTTTTTGTTGATATGAATGGAGAGTCAAAAGTATGCTTCTAGAAACACAAAGGGAAAATCTTTCTTGAATCTTGATGAACAAACAGATCCTGCAAGGGCTAATCTTGAGGAAGTCTGGACGGAATTCCTAGAATTTCTTCTCCTTTATATCATCCTTGCACTTCTAGTTGCAAACCATTCTTTAGCTTTGATGATCTTCCAAGCCCAAACTAACCAATATCGTTACTCAACCCACCCTATAAAAGGAAAATTTACAGTGGAACAAGAATATTTGCAACCCACCCATTTAATCTCATCCAACCCAGGTAAGACGTATACCACCCAGTTCAAGATAATATATCCTTAAGGTGAAGGAAAAAGAAGAGGAAGATAGGAAGAATTAGCAGAAATAGAAATCCACCTGCCAAATTTTGTACATCAAAGTTTCTCAGTTAGAACGTATGCGACCAAATGCTAGAATAAGGAAAATAGATTGGAAGTTTCCAATGTGTATACCTTTATCAAACCAATGAAAGAACAAGTACCATATCAAATCAACTCTCACAGATGGATAAAGTTCGGAAAAACAAGTCTCTAAGATAACAAACTTAACATTCTGGAATGCAGTTTTAGAGTTTTTTAAAAAATTATTTTTCAACGAAAGATGTTATGAAGTGTTTGGAAAAATAGAGATGTTATTGTATGTTATGACATTAGATGTCTACAAGCATATCCAAGTCTAATGCAATTGTTTGTTTTCCACATTCATGCATGTATTCAAGAATACCTCTGCCTAGACATTTTTTCACAATAAGGCACTATTTATAAAAATCTATATTCCTTCAATTGATTTTTTGAAACATTCACATTTTAATACCACATATCATTGTAGAAACAAATTAAACCTTTAGGAACTCTATCCAATTCTTTCACATCATGTTTTATATGATGGGACCTTTTCCATCAGAACAACTCAAAGAGTGGTATTTGACACTAGTAAGATGCTGTCAATTACTTTTTAAAAGAAATTTCATGATTAAATCACCTTTTCATCAAGCTCAACCATACTTTTTTGTTCTGTTAGATGATCTAATTCCTCCTCTGCCTTCTTAACATCACGCAACGTGTTAGCAGCTCTGATCTTCTCCTCTCTCAGTGTGTGCCACCTTATCTGAATATTTGAAAGATCATTTTCCATGTCTCTTTGTTCATCTCTAAGTTTCTCCAGATCATTATGTAAACCATCTCTGGTCAACAGAAGAAACAAAGAATGATGAAAAATGTCATTTTGAGAATAGACATGAGGCAACCAAAGATCATCACACTGCATGCAATACAGGTTCACATTCCCACAGTCAAGGACCACGAGATAGAATCTACAGAAAAACAAGCTCACTTTTCTATTCTACATTATAAAGGCAACAAAGAAACACATATTGAGGGGTGAAAAATTCAGCGTGATAGTTATACTTGGTCCGCTGCATGGAATCCAGCTCCAACTGAATGTCCTCCATGGTTCTGACACCTTGCCCTCTGAAATCAAGCTTGTACTCCAAATCGTCTACTTGCTTCTGCAAAGCCTGTGTTTCTTGGAAGAGCCGGTCAGCAGTTTCTACAGGTTGCATTAAGGCATCAACAGAGTCCTTATCAGCTTTTATTTGAGCTAAAACTCCTAAGACCTGTAGGGAGATCAATTATAGGAAGCAACTATGTCAATAGTAGAACACATCCCAAAAGCAGCTATAGGCACTCAGCAAACCGCAATTGATTTATCAGGCCTTTAATATACCACCGCAAGCAAACACAAGAATGCAATAATGCCATAAGCAAAGAGATTACTTTAAGGAACCCCTTATAACAAAACCCAAAGTAAAGGATTATTATAGCAAATATAGCTTTAAGGCCAAATCCACATATATTCAAAGTACACCAAATATTCTCAACAACAAAATCTCGTAGAAATTAAGAAAACAAACAGTTAAGAAAAAGAAAAAATAACAATGCTATAAAAATACAGGACAGATACATTTAAGGGGACAGTGTAAACCAGAAAAAAAAGTACCAATACTGATAAATTTCCAAAACAATACTGTAGCTATGCAATTTGAGCAGTTTGAAATTAGCTGGACTTGTAATAACAAGGATTTCTTCGGGAAAAAAGTCAACCAGGTTAAACCATGCTTAACATCACCTCAACAGATCCAGATAGTACAACATTCTTTCTTCTAGAAACTTGAACCTTAAATGGTCTAAGCTTCACTCTGAAAATTCGGGGAAAGTGTTTCTGAAACATATTTGATTTTGTAAGGACGCCATACTTGGTATCTATCTCGTTCATAGAGTTTATCCATCAAAAGCGAGGAAGTAGTACATTTGCAGAAAGATTTAGTAATAGAAAGACAGGACAACATATAGAAAACATTAATCAGTAATTGTTTCAAAGACAAAGACAACACCGTAGAGGAATTACATCATCGAGAGACTGATTCTTTTGATTCAATTCTTCATTCAGCTCAGTCAAACTCTTCTCTGCAAGAGGAATTGATTCCTTGCAAATTTTTGCATATTCTTCAAAGACCATACGGAGCTTGTCTAATTGCTGAAATTGAGAATCAGCCTTGGAAGTTTCTACAGCCAATGCTTTCATGTGCTCCGCAGAGCTTGCAGCTTTCACTCTTTGCTACATTAGTGAAGAAATTCAAATCATTTCAGAGAGAAAGCAAACAGCTGCATAATAGCACTTCAATTAAAATCCAAAGGAAATTGGCAAGCAAGAGAAGGAAGGAAATGGAACCTTTTTGACAAAATCATCCTCCTCTTCAGCAGAGAATGGACGCTCACAACAAGGGCAAATATGATTAGCACGTGCAACTCTTTCAAAAGGATCAAACATTTGTCGCATACCATCAGCCATATTGTACTTGCTGCATAAAAGTATGGCAAGTATTTTTATCATTCCGTTCAAAATCAAGAAAAAATTTGCAAGCAGCAGTCATTTGTGATCCATGAAATGGATGCAAGAGAAACACCTTTTCTGAACATCTCTTTTCTCCTTGGCCACTTCCAAAGCTTTAGGATAAGAGTCAATACCAACGGACTGGTCCACTGGCTGAAGTTTTGATTCAATAAATCTCCTTCTTGCTGCATTATACAAGAAAGAGATCAATTATATCAGATTGCAGATTAGGGGCAACAGGCTGCAGATATCTTAGAAAAGACAAATTGTCACCACAAAATATTAACATACTGCAGAAGGAGCTTTCTCAAGTGCTATAGAAGTAGTTTACTAGATGGAAATTGGTCAGAGATTCTTCTCACCTTAGGCAGCTGTGTGAGGTAAAAAACAAGAGCAATTTTCTTATCCTTCCTGTCATTTTTAACTACATGACAGATATTGTAAACTAGTCATATTTTATCATGGAAGTTAATTCCAGAGAACTACATTTACACTGCTGTTAGAAAAATGAGCTTGAAACTTAGGAGGATTGATCATTCAACAACCAAATTAGATGTGAATTTTTCATTATGTATGTGTTTGTCAAGTCTAATCAATAAGCTACTTAAGTCACCAACTCAGATTGCTGTCTTCAATCAAACCAAGCAAATCGTTCTTCTTCAGAGCATAGCCATAAATATGGTGAACAACATAGGTGCAGCATAGATAACAAGGAGAAATCCTTTTCACTTGTTAAGTTTCATTATTAAAAGACCTCTCATTTTTCTCAAGCAAAAGCAGCAGGGCTCCATGTGAACTCCTCACTGTAGGAAGGTGATTGAAGAAAATGAAGGAGAGAAAAGCAAAGAGATTAGCTTACAGTCCATATCCTTGTGCAGTTTGGATAAATTATTAGTAACTTCTTGTATTTTCATCTGCAACATATTCACTTCCTTCTCAGCTTCACGAACCTTTGTACTCCAGTCATCAAACTCTCTCTGAGAAGCTCTGATCCAGAATTTCACAAATGTAGAAAAGATTTAGTAAGCAACGCAATAATAGATGAAGGTTAACAGTAGCACCATGTTGGACTCTAGCAAGGAAACACAAGGGCAAACACTTTGGAACAACAGATATATTAAGATGTATTAATCATTGTTCATTGTTTCTAAATTTGACATTCTTACACATAATTGGTAAAGGATCCTGCACAGAAACAAGTTACTGGCAAGTGACATGGGATAAGGGCAAAAAACCCAAAAAAAAAAAAGTTCTTATTCCCCCCCCCCCCCCCCCCTTTCTTAATAAGCAAGCCCAATAGCTGTACCTTAAGACTAATATATGAACAAATGAAATTTGGGCTTAAAAGTAAAGAATACCTACAAAGATTTCAACATTAACCAGCACAACAGTAAGATGCAAAGATAAATCAATAGAGCAAGTATAATCCAAAACACACTGAAGACTCTATATATAAATCAATAGAGCAAAGTACAATCCAAAACACACTAAAGATTCTTTATACTCTTTCAGTGAAATTTACAACATCGAAGAGAGGGGGGGGAGAGAGGGGGAACTCTGCAATTATAGTTTTATGACGAGTTAATGTGCTGCTTTATTGAAAAATTGGTGATATTTTAGTACGGGGACATGTGATATCTACAAACATAATGGATGCAGCTAATAACAAGACTGAAACTAGAAGATATTAACTAGCATCAGTTAACATCATTAGTAATAGGAGTACTCTAATTGGTTATTCATCCTTCAGACGATTAACAAAAGCATTTTGCGTGCTAGCAGCAATTAGTTCACTAAGTTAGATAGCCAGTTATTCCGCTTAAGCACTAGCATTGCAATAGGTTTGGCAAAACCATAACAAACCTTTTTTTTCCCCCTTTTCAATGCAGGAGCTTGTAACACTCCTATCACTGGCCCTCAACTAGGTGATCTATGGAATAATTTATTCCCCAATTAAACGGATATTAAATGATGCTGTCAAAGCATAAAACGTTAGCTTGCCATTTTTTATGTAAGAAATACTGACCTTTCTTATTTAATTAGGGCAACCTACGGCCCAATAATGGATAGATTGCCAACATAATAATGTGCAATAGAAATTTGTTACTGTTAGAAATATAAGATGTTCAAATGATTTTCTTATTTTTCTCACTTTTTTCATGCAGAATATTTAAAGGGAATTCTCAAAAGCTAGAGTTAGCTTACTGACATAAAGTCCAAAACAACTTCTGAATGACACATAAATTTACAGACAATCTACTATCAGAAATGTCAATAAATCAACACCAATCTCTTTTTACTTCTTTTTCTCTTGTTTCATAAGTATAGTTCAAAATGCACAATTGGATGGAACTGTGTGTCTATCAAAATGATTTAGCTTCACACAGGCTGCCTCACACATTGTTGTCTGCTTTTTCCTCTGTTTTTAGCTTAAAAGAGCCAAGGGGAAAAAATTGTTTTTTGTGCTCCTTCAACACAGGGTTTCCTTATCAAAAATTTTTCAGACAGGAAAGACTACACACACGAAAAATAAATAAGTATTAGAGTAAAACTGTGATTCTGTTCAAGAAGCAAAATCAAGATTCAACACCAACCTTTGAGCCTGAGAAATTTCTTTCTTCAAATCCTTGTCAAGAGGAAGCCTTCCTTTTAGAACTCCTCTAATTTTATCCTTGTGTTCATCCATTCTGGAAACGGAAAAAACTTGTCATCTTCAAAAGGGAAAGACTACTCCCAAGATGAATAATTAATGAAATTAGAAAACACAAAACCAAATTAAATTGTAACTTGCATCTTTTTATGTTTCTTTTTTAGGCTTTCCAGTTCTCCCTTCCTAAGAGAAAGTTTAACCCTGTCCTCAGAATCAGCAGCAATAATATCTTTTTCACGATTAAGGGCTTTGATGTTTTGCTCCAGATTATATATCTCAATCTGTTTTTCTCGTATACTTGATTCAAACTTCCTTCCAGCAAGTTGGTTTGTCTTTCTCTCAACCTCCATACCCTACACAAATATAAAAAGCATTTAGCAGTATACTCGCATTTCTTGAGAAAAATACACACAATTTGTTGAATTGACAATCAATCAGGAAACCGGGACACCCAGACAGCAGTACCATGTTTTTTTCTCTCTCATCCACGCGAGAAATATCAATACTAGATATCTCATTTTCAAAAGCTTCCCTCTGATTCTGCTTTTCTTCAATACGTTTCAAAATGTCGATCTGCAGAGAATCAAGGGAAAAAAAGCCTTTTAGGAAATAGAGGATATGAACTTGTAAAGCTACACAATTGCACACTTAATCTCAAACCTTGAACTCAGTTTTTGCTTGTTTTTGTGCCTCAACATCCTTCCAATGGTTATTTGCAAGCATGTATTGATCCATTGCTGCTTTGAGTTCCAACTCATTCGATTTCTAAATTTTTTAACCCAAAAAAAAGCAATTGATTATTTAAAGTCACCGATAAAAGAGGAAATATAATCAACAATGAGAATCAAAAGTTGGTGAGAAATGTAAATACTCACAATTTAACTTTTCATAAATCACTGAAAAAAACAGAGAAAAAGTCCTCGAAAGACAAATCAATATATTCCGGTTCCGACACTATTCTCCACTTTGGAACTTACTATGGAAAATTCAAAAGAGAAGCATATGTTTTGGAGAATCAATTTGAATAGAATTAAGCATTCAGCAACAGGCATTTGCAAAATAATAATAATAACAATGGCTAAGGCCTTTGTATTCTTCCAGAAATCAGTTCCAAACTATATGATTTTTATTTTAAGCTGATGTAAGCTATAGACACCAGAAATCCTATGCTCTGGTTGGTAAGATATTTACTCAATAGCTTGAATTATGTAAAAATCCAAGCAGGAAAACCAATTATCCTCAGTGCCAATGCTGCCATTCTTTGAATGAAGATAGAGGAAGAATCCTATGAGATTAAAGATCTAATTTAAACCAGGTATCAGGCTGAGATGCCAGGTTCGGACCCTGAAATTGCTTTTCGCTGGCTCTCAAAAGGCACAGAAAATCTTTTACTAAATATTAACAAGGTTCGAATTTTTTATCTCCAAAAGGGAGTGAGAAGGGAACGAAGAGAGGCATAGGTTTAGAATCATTGATTCCCTTCATTTCTTTTATACAAGGTAGGAGACGAGAAGGGGAGAGGTGAAAGAGAAATATTAGACGCGATATCAAATACAAACTTTTCCTTTAAATTTTCAACACATTTGTTATTTCTCATAATTCTAATTTCAAGGTTTAAAATGAGTCCATCTTTTTATTTGGTCTCTTCCCCTTCCAATATCTTTCAGAGGGGGTAAGAGGGGATGAAAAGATGACAATGAGTGGGCCAAGAGGGGTTGGTTTCCCATCGACTTTCCACCTGACCATTTGCTTTGCATGAAGGTCCAAGAATGTTAGTCATGGCTCTCTCATGATAGACATACAAGCACAAATCTTAGTCATGACTCTTTCATAATAGACATACAAGCACAAATCCACAAACACATGAATCTTCGAACAACAAAAAAAATACATAATCCAACTACTATTAGTTACTGTTTTAAAAACAAAATATAGCATCGGTTTGATGTTCCGAAAGAAATTTCTCTGGTGGATAAAACTCATGCATTATCTGATGCTCCATAAGTAATTTATATGATAACCAACTTTAGATTGATTATATTACTCATCAATCATCCAACATGTATATATGACAGGAACATAACGCTCCCTTTTAAATGAGACATCCCCTCTAGATTAATGGATCAATATAGCGTGACCTCCCACATAGCTAATATCTAACAAGGACTGCTAGTCAAGTAAGAAAATTGCACTACGGAAGTACAAACACAGACACTTAGCTTATGTATATAGTATGTGTGGTATACAACTAAATATATTAATGTAATTTATTATAGAAGCACATATGCCTGTACATATCTGAAAGATTATCTATGTACTTATGTAATATTACAATGCTGTAAGAAGTACATGCCAGCAGGTCTGCAAAATGCTTGCAGCCAAGAAAATCACTGAGATTTCACAATAGAGATGTGCAGGCAAAGAGACAAATTCTTTCACGGATAAATAGGTCCTGCCTAGACTATAAATTGATAAACAAGAAAATGTTTAACATGACAAGGAAAAAAAGATCACCTTTTTATCATCTAAGTCCTTGTCGAGCTCCTTTAACCTCGACCGTATTTGATTTGTGAGGTTTGAAGCAATTTCATCAGTGAAAGGACTGTTAGGAAGAGCTCCAAGATTATGCCTTTCAAAAAAACTTTGAATTTTTAAGTCTCTGTCTTTCTTCAAGGACATGTGAGCCTGAAGCGAAAGATAGCAAAAGTAGATTACCAACAGAAAATAGAAATCAACAAAAGCCTAAGGTAAAGCAGCAACTTGTAATAAAATTACTTCAGCCTCAGTTTGCAGCTTGCTTATTTCCCACATATACTTGGTCATCAATTGCTTGAGTGAAGAAATCTTGGTCTCTGTGTCACTCATTTCCCTCTCCAGCTTGCTAACGTTAGATTCCAAGACTGCAACCCGTTCGTCAAACTTGGTCTTCCATTCCATCAACTCTTCATCCGTGTCTAGTACAGAAGGTAGGAAATATAGGAAGAAAATATCATGAGTTATGACAAGATGTGTGTAAGCAAATATAGCCCATGAAATTTTAAAGAGCACATCCATCTAAGCAAGCAACTCCAACATGTGACGAGGTTTATGATATCAATTGGCAGACCTTCAATCTCCTCGGAAAGGGCTGCATACTGTTTCTGCTGTTCCTTGAACAGAGTGCTTCTCTGAGCAGTTTTTGTAGCTATCTGTTCCTTCAGTTTCCTTAAATCCTTCAGGGTCACTTCAGTATGATGAATTTTATTATCGACATTCTGGATCTCGTTTTCCAGCTCTTGCATTTGACTTTTTAGCAACTCTGTTTTCTCTTGATCGTGAGTGATGCTTTCCCTTAACTAAATATACAAAATACAAAAGGAATTATTTTCTGTATGTGGAATTAATCTTCTAAAAACTCATAAGAAGGCTAACCAACTTGTGCCATCTTCTCCAAAACAAGTATCATGTCACAGGAGAAAATCTTACAGAGCCACTTGCTCAGAAACAAAAAATAAAAGAATAACGAGACAGAACCAAGTCAAGAGATCAAAATATTTAAATCAATGACAAGGAGAACAGTGTACATGGGAAAGGAACTCGAACAATCAGAAAATTTACAAAGCAAAAATTTAATAGTAAGCTTGATAAAGAATGCAAAACAAACATGTGTAATTGGTAAAAAGCTGGAGAAAGGTTCTAAAAGACACATTCAACCACAGGAATCTGAAGGTTCCCAGAATAATATCCTATAAAATGGACAGGGAAACCAAATACAATTATTGTAATCTAATTTCTGTTTCCTTCTATATTGACCAAAATTCAATAATTCTGGAATGTGATTCACAAAATTTTGGACAGAGAATCCTTTGCAGTAAATATCATTAGATCAAAGCAGCCATTTTTAACTTCAGCATTTTGCAGAGTTTCTCAAGTTCTGCTATATGCAACTAAAACTGTAAAAGAGAAAGAAAAGCAATGACTTACATAAAACTTGCATATAAGCAATTTAGAAAATTTAGAAAAACATAATTCAGCAGAAGCTCAAAATGAAGCAAAATTATCAATTTGTTGTTTCTCAAATAAGATGCAAAAATCCAAAGAAGGGAAAAAGACCTTATATGCTGCATCTTTCAATGTTTGAAGATTCTCCAGTTTCAGCTTATATGACTTTATTTCTTGAGCCTGATCCTTGTGAAGCTTTTTAATAACCTCCAAGGCCTTGGTGTATCTGATAAGAAATAATAAACAGTAACTAAAGGGATAATCTTAAATCGCAGGTTGAAGAAAGCAGTAAGATATCAAAAAGCTCTTACAACTATCTTGGAGTTGCAGCACAGAAATGTATAACTGTCTTAGAAGCCAACAGACACTAATAAATCATAAGGCTGCCACCAGAAAATAAATTATTGAATGGTTGAAATCATAGGACATAAAGTAATGAAGAAGGCAGTGCACAGGGACTTGATTTCATTGACTATTAGCTAAACGAAACCCAAAAGGTATCAGTTAAGCCTAATACTCTAAAGATTGTCGTAATAGAATGGCATGAAGAGGCAAATTAATCATAATTTAAACAAGGGTAACATACACTCACTCCCTTCCCCCACCCTCTTTCCCATAGCTTAACGTCAAAACTAGATAAAACCTACACCAGTAGCCCTTTCCACGTTTCCAATTGCATAGATAGCCCAATGTCTTTAATTAAGATAAAATTATACCCTAGCAAAGGAACAAATGCCTAATTTGGTTCGTGAAAGTGGAGGCGGAGGAGCAAAAGGAGGAGAGAAGATGAGAGAAAATTTTACTTAATTTACTCTTTTGTCCATCTTGCTCCATTAAATAATGTTTAGAATGCCAATCTTGTTATTAGTGCATATTTATCTTCTTCAAAATATCTTCACTATCTTAACCCCTTCAATTTGGGAGGGGAAGAAATGCTGCTCCACTCCACATTTATGTCCCAACCAAACAACATAAATATCTCATCTACCTCTTAATTTATGTCTTCTTCCCTTTTTCCTCCCCATTTTCTCCCCAACCAAACTACCTCTAAAAATCTAGAAATTAAACACCTAGCAGTTCCTAAAGAGGGGAATAAAGAAAAGCAAAAAATAAAAGAGAACAAGCCGAATTCTCCATACTCAAAACCCACCACATTATCATGCGGGTGGGAGCATGAAGGGAAGAAAATAAGCTCAACTCTTCAGAAAGTATCAGTGTTTAAGATGACAAACCAAGAGAAAAGAATGATAGGCTGACACATCAAATTCTAGATTTGTAAGGAAAGAAATTAATGAATGTGCATTAAACATACTCTTACAACGAAGCAAACCCGAATTTGCAGAAATTTTCACTCTAGAATCTAATCTAAGGGGTTCTCTTATTCCCTCAGAAATTAACAACAAATTAGAGTAAACAGGCTGATTAATTTTATTTTCTAAAAATGTATTTCTGTTCCTTTGAGCAAACTCTCACTACATGCACCAAACAAAGGATGTTAATCTATCTACATCAAGACTGTACTGATTGCATGAAAGTAAAACTCTTCTACAAAATAGTGGCTGAGTTGATGAAAAATATGAAATGATTCCTTCCCCAATAAAAAGACAAGTTGTACATAACATAATTTTCAGTTCATCTAGTATTAAATTTTCCATGTTCCAAAGCTTTTAAAACTTGTTCCATCTGAAAAGCCCCTAACATTCTTGTGGAGTGCCATTTACTTTATCTTCTCCTGATCTTTGATTTTTTTTTATTTTTTTGGGGGGTCTGTTTCAAGTTTCCAATTAGTATACATGGAAAAGTTGGACTAGATATATTTGAATAGAATCCATAGAGTCGGTACTTGAAAGAGCATTGTATGCACCAAACCTCTTTGCTTCTTTCCCTGTTCCCTATTACTATAAACAAAGAAGGAAATGCTCATTTCCGACTACTTACTAAGGGATTAATCATGTCTTTTACAATATGATTTAGCATATTCAAAAAAATCAATTTTACAACAAAAACACTTCTCTGACTCATATTGTTATTATCGATGGCCTACAGCAATAGCGGTCATGGTAAATTGGCAAAGCTGTGGCTTTGAATATAGATGTCTAGATGTAGAGCTCCAAAAGATGAAATGAATTACCAATTACCTAGTTGCAGAAAATATATCATCAAACTTCTTTTTCAATGTAGAAGGATCTTGCAATGGCCAGTTGGCTTCGTCTTGGTGTACAAATATAACATTTTCAAGAATAGCCTTGGAGACGCCCATTAGACCAGGAATTTCCCGATCCATGTCAGCACATCTATAGCTAAGGCAGACTTTCTGCAATAGGCAAAAACATAAGAATGTTATCAGTTTTCACATTAGCATTATACCAGTAAGTAAACGCGATACAGCTTCCAACATAGTCTAGATCAATTCCTAATCTGTTTCTTTTTCGCTTTTGAATCAGTCTGTCGTATAACTGATAGCAAAAAGATACCAAAAAATCTTCAGTGGCTAATCATATTTAAATAAATGACCAATTCAAAACATAAACTTGATGAGTGATGCAGAAAATGACTGCTCTTCCCTTGAGCTAAAAGATTGATGTATAAATCACGCTATTATTTGCAATCTCCAGGTGTTGAAATCCTAACTTATCGACTAGATTATCTGAGCCATTCCAAATTCCAAGAGATTGCTCCATCTGCTCTCCCCTGCCCACCCAGCCACCCCAACCCACCCCCCACAAAAAAATGCTCTTTTCAGTAAAGGAGGGAAATTGGCTTGAGAGAGTGATGGTGAAGAAAGGAAATGCATTTTTCCCCTGGGTTTGACTTATTTATGATGGTAGATCTATAAATTCCCAAAATTCTAAGAATTTCACAAGTTTTACTTGTCCAAGGCCATTCCAGACTTTTTGGTTATTTTTTCATATAAATTCTGTAAGTTTAAAATTTCCACAATGTTAAAGATGTTCATAATATAGTGTATTTCGGAGTACCAAAAAGATATAATGGTATTTGATATTTCCCATGGTTACCCATTATATTCCTAACATTCTCAATGGTCAATGTGATCTCCCAAGCTCTCATTATCTAGCTTTTTCAATTCTTATATAACATTAAGAAACTGACTAGAGCCCTTATTTTTCCACTAAATTTTATTCGTGTGATTTGATAAGTTCTTTGACTTAAATTTTATGTCACCCTTTCAAATCAATATTAAATAACTGAGAAGATGACATATTCTTGTCTATTTGATTCAATATGGAATGCTTCCCCCAATATGTGGCATCAAAAGTAGCTGCCCACAATTCCAACCCAATTCCCTCAAAAAAAGATGCATCATGTTTAAAACCCTCACCTCTTATACCTTACCCTATTATTCTACTGTTCTTTTGCATGCAACCTGCTCTAACAGACTCTGTGTGACAAACACACAACACAAAACATAAATGGGCATATAGTTACAAACTCATGTTTTACCAAAAGATAGATATCTTAAGCACATTCTTTCACCTGTTATCATTTTTTCCTTTGCAGGAGCATGATATCTAACTGAATTTGAAAACCAGTAGAGGACAGAAAAGGGGGAAATGGCGAGAAAAGCTATTTAAGCATACAAAATATCATGTTTCCCAAGAAAGTTTCAAATATAAAGATGGCTCTTCCAACTCTCAAAGGTTATACTAAATAACTTAGAAACACGTATCTTTCACTTTCTCTCCATTAAGCTCCCAAACAACAGGGGAGAAATTTGACTCACTTTCTCTTGTTTTCTTTGTTCTTCTAACCTCCCAAACTAGCCCCCAAAAGAAGAGATATATATACAACACAAAAAATCAACCTACAATTGCAAAAAGAAGATATTATCAATAACTACATTTACCTCTCCAGTGTGAGGATTGATTGTTTGGAGCACACTCTCAATTGCTTTATACTCCATTTTTGTTGCCTTTTGCGTCAATTGAAATGATCTTATGCAGACAACATCCTTCCCTACTGCAGTCTTAAACCTCAATTTTATCTGTCCTTTTGTTTCCGTCTCCCCTGCCACCTTCACCATATATTGTCATCAACCCAACATCAATCAAAACATTTCCAGAAGAATGGCTAAATATTAGGCCATTGGCTTTTTCTTTTTCTTTTACAATAAAGACTAGTAAGCATTAGTGCTCATGAGTATGCGCAGGGGTCATGCATGGAACTGAAATACCTTTGGATCATGGACAAAGCTGTGACCAGAGCGAGCATTTGGAGGCAATTCTCCAGTGCAAGCAACCTTCAAGCACTCAATTATAGTCTAAAACCAACAACAGAAACAGTTAAATCAAACTGCATTTATATATTTTTGAAAAATAACATGTATCACAATGCCACAAACAAATAATATTGAAATAGCATGCACAGCTCTTAGTGTCTCAAGCACAACTTTAATGCAATAATCCCTGAAGAGGGGGTTACTCTGAAGAGTGATTATCAACAAATGCAAAGGGGGCAACAATATGTATTGCAGTGTACAAACCTTACAGCGCACTTTAGCAAATTCATGCTATCCCGACTCTTCAGGAAGGAAGATACTTAATCACCTTACAGCACACTCTAGGCAAACTCATGCAATCCTGACTCTCCAGGAAGGAAAATACTTAGGCACACCATATCTTCTTTAAGGTACGTGCATTAAAAAGTTATTATCTTTCTCAAGGGCGCAACTCGCTTTTACTAAATTTCCGATGCATTAGTTTACCCAAGAATTTGAACTTGACCAATTTGCTGAATATACATTCCTTCTCCGTACAAAGCAATAAAAAGACACACAGGGTACAACTATCTTCGCACATGGTACAACAAGCATAGTTAAGCAAGAATTCTTCAGAAATGCAAAAGAACTGCTCTGCGATGCCCACACAAACATAGGATAAATACAAGTAGAAAGAAAACAGAAAATATGCTACGAAGTGCACAACCCTCACCGCAGATTGAAAACCATTTATGAAGATTCCTATATACCAAATTCTTTGCTTAAAAAAGTAAAAGACATCGTATTAGAACAAAATAAAATCGGTTCATACAGAAAAGGGTTGTGAAAATTACTGTTTTCCCAGCACCATTGGGGCCGACGATAAGGGTTAAAGGCTTGAAGAAGGTGATGACGTTCTTGTTCTCCGGGTCAAAGCTCCGGATACCCTTTATCAGCATTTTATCCACCGTGCTCATCTTTGTTTCGTTTTCCCCCCTTTTACTTCTCTTTCTCGATTACATGCCATATATATAGAGAAAGAGCACTGCTTGAGGTGGAACTCAAAGTCAAAGACAGAGAGAGTGTGTGTATGTGTGTGTATCTATGAGTAACTGTTTGTCTGGTTTTAGAAAGGGAGGGAAGGAAGAGCTTCAGTGATGCAGGGATGGGCGGGTAGTAGATAGTAGTACTAGTTATGGAGGTTCAGTAGACCATGAGGAATAACTGTTGGGTAAATTCCACTTAACCCCCTGAACTTTTTTATCTATAATTAAATATTCACATTTCTTTTTATTTTCTTAAATAGTTATATAGTATAATTAACTAAATAACCTTCTTAATTTAAGAGAAATAAATTCCACCAATATAAAGGTAATTTACCTTACAAAGTGAAAATTTTTCAAAGGCTAATTTACATTTAAAAGAAATACGTCCTTTTCATTCTTCTTATTTTTTATCTTTAAATTATTAATTTATTAGTATTACTCTTGTCTTCAAATACTCATATATCAACAAGTACGAAGAAAAGATAAATCAATATTTTTCCTTCTTTGAATAGGTTGAATTATGATATCAAATCACATTATCAACTCATTATCGTAACCAATAATTATCTGTATTATTGTGAAGGTTGATTTTGTTTTTGAGAAAATCATGGAATAAGGTTCTTGGGAAGCCCAAATTACAAGGTGAAGTCACAATTTCTTTGTCTTTTACACCAGTGATTTGGAAACTAATCGCAAGTTGCTAGTTGTGGCTTCTTCAATTAGAAGACCCTAAAACTTGCTAAGAAATGTGGAATTTGGCAAAGTAGCTATTGATAGAATAAAGAAATTTGAGGAAAATTTGCAATTGTTAAATGTTCGAGGCCAAGCATCCAGAAGCTATAGAGATTTGATTAATATAGGGGTGTTCATCTGTTTGGATTGGAAAAAATTCGGTTTGATAATTTAGAGAAATTTTAGTTTTTTAAAATTTTTTCAGAAACCAAACCAAACCTAATTAGTACTAAAATCGAATTTCTCCAAACCGAATTAAAGCACTAGAGATTTGAGTAATATAGGGGTGTTCATCGGTTTGGATTGGAGAAAATTTGGTTTGACAATTTGGAGAAATTTCAGTTTTTTAAATTTTTTTCAGAAACCAAATCAAACCTAATTAGTAGGGCTGTCAATCGGGCTCACTGAGTCGGGCTTTGCCCAGCCCGAACTCGGCCCGATTGACGGCGGGCTGAAAAAATATGAGCCCCGACTCGGCCCTTTCGGGCTCGAGCCGGACTCGGGCCGGCCCTAATCCGGTTTTTTAATTTTTTTATATAATAAATAATATTGTTAACAATATAATAATTTTTTTAATAATATAATAATATTATTATTATATAAAAATATATATACATATAAAAAATATATATAAATATATATACTTTGCGGGCCGAGCCAAAATCGGGCTGAGCTTACCTCAGCCCGGGCTGGGCCCTAAAATTATTCGGGCTGAATTTTTCAACCCGAGCTCACAATAAGGCGGCCGAACGGGCTGGGCTCGGGCCATCCCGGCCTAATTGACAGTCCTACTAATTAGTACTAAAACCGAATTTCTCCAAATTTCTAAAAAAATTAATCTACAATTCTGCAAAATAAAAATATAATAAAAATTACATGTTCAATTGAGATTCTACAAGGGGGAAAAAGGAGAATCTAAAATCACAAGCAAGAATAAATCCAAGTTGTACAAGTTTCAGTAATAATCTTAGATAACAAAAGTCACAAAATATCCCACAACATAACCAAGGAAGCATCATTATTAATCCATAGATAACCCTTTTGCTAATGCAATAAACTGCACTTTTTTTAGATTCTAGTGTGAGCAGCCTCATGAGTATTTCCATTGCCTGTCAAAAGACAAGAAGATTTCAGTGCCATAATTGAAACGAATGAGTCAAAATGCGGTGGAAATGCAAGTCAAATGAGCCAAAAACAGTGAAAATATATTAGAATACCTTAAAAGCTTTAATCTCAAGAGATCAAGAATGATTGATTCATGAGTATCCCTGTCAAATTCTAATAAAAAGTAAACTGTCATATGACAAATTAAAAGTAATCCTCATATTTGAATGGATCATAAGAACAAAAAATTACCGTTATCAATTATTTCGAGAAAATTAATATCTTCTTCAACTCTAATTGAATGCGTTTCATTACGCAACCAATCTCCTGAACACATAAGGCATTGTACCATTTTAGGAGTTAATGAACTCCTAAATGTATCAAGAATCCGACCTCCTGCACTAAAAACAGATTCAGAAGCAACAGTAGAAACAGGAACAACCAATATATCACGAGCCATTCTAGCAAGGATGGGAAATCTTGGAGCATTAACTTCCACCATTTTAAGATATCGAATTCATCATCTCCCTATTCACTCTCTTCTCCAAGATACTTGTCTAATTCATTTTTGTTATCAATCCCTCCTTCTTTTTTGTGCATATTATACTCAAGCCTACTGTTTACCCCGAAAGATCGCTTTTTCAATGGTGGAAAACATGAATCTTGTGAATGACTTGGAATTGAAGTTGAGGAGATACTTGAAGATGATGGCAATGGAGATGCAAGAAAATTAGATACTTGGCAATGACTTAACTTCTTGTACTCCTCAAAAAGAAGATAGAGTTCTTCCTTCACCTTGTTCCCAAGATCAATATTCTGTAGATACATTCTTTCAATCACTCATTTAACATAATCCAATTTATACCGAGGATTAAGAATCACCGCATAAAAGATAATGAAATTCAATTTTTCTACATTTCCCCAATATTTGTTGTATTTTCTTTCATTCTTTTTGCCATATAACTTAACTCAACATCGTTACTACCTTCCCATGTCCTCAATAATTTTGACACATCACTAAGTTCACGAACTACTTGATTAGAAGTCACATATAATGAACCTGAAATTCGCAATGTTAATTAATAAAAATGTTCTAAAAACTTCACAAAACGTGAAATATTATCCCAATCATTATCACAAGGCAGCCCATCATTCTCAACTAGGTCAATTTTGCAATGGGGATCAAGATCTTCAAATCTTTCAAATGCTTTTGCAAGCGTCAAGCTGTATCAAGCATCAAATAAGTTGAATTCCACCTAGTTGGAACATCCAAACACAACATCCTTTTACTTTCAATTTTTTCCATCTCAACACACTCCTTGAACTTCTTTATCCTACTTGGAGATTGTCTTATATATCTAATGGCTCCCCGAACACTAGAATAGAAGGTAGTATTTCTTTCAAACCATCTGTCACAATAAGATTTATTATGTGAGCCAAACGCCTCATATGAAGATATTTTCCCCCAAGAAAACAAGTGTCCCAATTAGAAAACCTTCTCTTCAAGTAATTAACGGCAACATCATTTGAGCTAGCATTATCAACAGTGATTATAAAGACATTGTCGATCCCCCAATCAAGTAAATATTTTTCCACCCCTTTTCCAATCGCCTCACCTTATGACTATCAATTGGACAAAAATTTAAAACTTTTTTGTGCAATACCCAATCATCATCTATAAAATGAGTAGTCAAACACATATAATTAATCATTTGTTCCGAAGTCCATGAATCGGTGGTGAGGCTAATTCTTTGGGCTAAATTTTTCAAGAATGTCTTCAATTTTGCTTTATCTTGCAAATACAGATTATAACAGTCTCTTGTAATAGTACTACGAGATGGAATTTGAAAGGATGGACATGCCGTAGACATTAGATATCTAAACCCTTGCTTTTCTATAAAACTGAAAGGTAGTTCATCCACAATAATCATATATGCACAAGTCGATCTAGTATCATCTTGATTAAGTTGCCAACTAACTATATAACCAACTTTAGGACCCCCACCAGTGATTGAAAGTTGTTGCTGCTTTAATTGAGTTGCATTAGCAGAATTGTTATGTGGTTCTTCATGCAACTAGTCATATGATTCCTTAATGTACTAGTACCATATGTATAAGAGTTCGCCGAATATTCATACTTACAATAGTTGCAAGATGCTTTTCGTTCTCCATCATCATTTGTGAATTTGGTAAAATGCAATCAAACATCCGAACGAGGATTCATCGACTTTCTTTGCTTCTTCACAACTGAGCTAGAGGAATTTGATCCTACACTTGGGAGATGACTCATATTTTCTGCTTCATTATTTACTTGATCTGACATCATATTAAACGAAAAGGGAAGGTTATATTTTTTATACTTTCATAAGAAGAAGGAACACACAAAATATTCTCTGAATAGTCTTTGGCATTTTTCACCAACTTAAAAATTTTAAAATGATAATCAGTTTATACAACGATAAAATAAGTAAAAGTAGTAATTAAGGCCAGCTCATTTAACATAGTAAATAAATAAAATATAAGAGAATATATTATAAGATTTTAAATTAGATTTAGGCCAACTCCAAGGGCCATGTTTTTTCCGATACATCCAGAATTAATGAGTGATTTGGAATTTCTGTTGAGCTATGTGCCATTGGCTGATCTCTCTCCTTTTTTCCCCCTAAAACTATATTTTATAAATACCTCTGTTAACATTACTATGGACTGGCAGAGTCTTATAAATTTGTCTATTGATGATTAAATTTGTCTAAATTAAAAAATTGTCTGAAATGTAGGATACTCTAACCAATTAAAACTTTTCATTTTATTTCAGAGATATATAATTCCTACACAACTCAATTTGCTTCTTAGCAAATTGAGGGAAAAAAATCAAGGTTGAGAAGAAGTTATTATCTCTAAAACCCCTCTAGACCCCGCGATGACTAGCCGTTATTATCGGAACCCTTTCGATGAAGGGAATCTTCAGGAAAGATGAAGAGGAGAAGTGGAAGCTGGAGTGCAAGTGCTGGTTGGAGGCTGACGAGGTGGATTTTTTGAAAGAGCCTGACGTATGCGTGGCAGTGAATGGGCAAGTGGCAGCGATGAACGAGAAGGTGGAGATGATGAGGAGGAGGAAGAGGAGGGGAAGGTGTTTTCAAGGATTGGAAGAGATTCCGGAGGAGAGGGAGGGAGAAGTCGAACTTGAACCGGAAGGAGGCGGTGGCAACTGCTGTTGCTGTTGCGACAAGTGCAGTGGCTCCCAGACGATGACAGAAGACGGAGATTGCTAGATGAAGTTAGAGACGAAATGTGTTAAATGGGCTGTAGACGTGGGAATATGGGTTGTGTGGGTGTTGGCTAATTGAAAATCAAAACTTGCATCGGCACATAAAGTAGCTCAAAAGATTAGAACAAAATCACAGAAAATATAAACGAACCTGAAGTCTGAAGAAATCCGTATAGCACGCAGAACTCTAGCAGCGGCAGCCGACAGGAGGAAGAGTCGCAGAGGGAGAAGAGAAAATATGACTTTGAAGAGAAAAGAAACCCAAGAGGATACATCTACTATGCATTTCTATTGTCTGATGTGAATCAAGTGACGCTTATTGAAGTCAAAAAATTTGACTGAGAGTCAACTTCACAATTCGGTGTTCGATTTGATTCGGGTTGGGAAAATGCCAACCCGATCTCCAAACCAAAATTTTATTTAGCTACTATAATCCGAACTAAACTAATTTTTTTTGGAGAAACCTGAACCGAAAATGAATTAAAATTTGGTTTGGTTCGGTTATTTGGATTTCTCCAAATTATGAACACCCCTAAGAATAGCTATTCTTGCATACAATATTCAACAGATGTAGCAAATAATGACTATAATTCATTGGGTCTTTATTTCGTTTGTTTTCTAGTAATTATTATATAGTGAGGTTTAATGGATGATTAAAATTTATTATTTTATTTAAATTGTGTCGATATTGAGTTCTATCTCCTATTTAAAATTTTAAAAAATTAAGAGAGAAAAATTAAATATAAAAAATTATAATTAATTGTAATCAAAATTTAAATTAATTTTGAATAATTATAATTAAATTATAAATTTAAATTTTAAAAATTTAAAAATTAAAAATTAATAGCTAAATCTAAAAAATTAATAAAAATAATATTTATTTATTTTTAAAAATTTAAACAAAGAAGAAACAAAAAGAAAAAATGAAAAACTTTGAGCTTAGGCGTCCCTATTTTGTGCGCCCCGTCACATTAATTTTTTAATAAAATAAAAAATTATAAAACATTAGCATATCGCTAAAATTATCATGTATTTAATAATTTTTATATATTTTACAATATAAATCCTTTATATTACTAAAAGTGGAAAAAGAATATTTTGTCAGATATCTCACCAAAACACTCGCTGTCGCGCTGCCGCCTTGGTATGCAATCGCCCGCCACGGTCTAAAGTTTAAATCCATATGGCATCCGCCGCTTCCACTTCAGCGGGAGAAGCAGACGATTGGGACCGTCCTTTCACCGATGAGGAGCTCCAAGCCATCGACGCCGCTTTTCTGACGGCCGAAAGCACCACTACCACCAGCACAACGACGTCGTCCTCCTCCCCGCCAATCGTAAAGCGTCGACTTCCTACGGGTGCCTCCGACGATTCTGGTGCAAAAACTCGCCGTCGATTGCCCGAATCGCTCTTCGTTTTCCAGCAACAGAATGCCAACTCTTCCTCTCTTTCGCCTTGCCGTAGAAATCGTTTTCATGCCTATAATTCTTATCAATCTTCTGTTTATTCATCCTATCGAGGTGATTTCTGATTTTTTTTCTTTAGCTTCTTAGATTATTTTTATTTTATTTTATTTGTATTTTATCTATCTTTTTATTTTCGTTGCTTCATTGTCCACCAGAGAAGATTATGGTTAAGAAAGTGAAAAAATTTATGCCCATAAAGTGAAATAAGAGAATGAAATTTCTTCTACCCATCAAAAAAAAAAAAAAAAGAATGAAACTTCTTCCATGAAATATTTTTTAATTGCTTTTTTACATTGAAATTACAACAGTAATGACTAATGTGAGCCTTGTTACTTACAGTATATGAATGAAGGTTGTATCTTGAATTTGTTTAAAAAAATGGACCGGACCCATAACTAACTTTTTCCCTTTCTAGATAGTTTATATACCATTTTTTAAAAAGAATTATACTTCCTCTATCCACGATTGAATGTCCACATTTTCTTTTTAAGATGTCGAAAATTGAATGTCCACTTCAACCACCACTAACCTCTTTTTAACTCCCTTAATTTAAGGGATTTAAACTCCAATAATATATGGGTCCTACTATTAACCTCTTAAGAATTTCATGAGTCTAATAATGGTAAATTTGGTAAATTGAGTAAATTAAAAATCATCAAATTTTATACCAAGTCAAAACAGGACATTCAATTGTAGATGGAGGGAGTTTTATTAAGTAGCTTTATTATTGTTATAATTTTTTTTGGGGTGTGGTAATCTTATGGAATTGTATTGTTTTAGGTAACCTAGTGATGAGATACCAAGAAATGACATTTAAAGGTCGAATTGTGTACAGCAGAACATTTGATGAGGTGCAGAAATCAGCAGAGGAGCTTCTAAATTTTATTGAAGCGAAGAGAAGAACAGAAGGGCATGTTGTTCTTGGATTTGATATTGAATGGAGGCCCACGTTCAGGAGAGGTTTGATCTATCCAGAAACAATAATGCTTACTCCAATTTCTTAATTTTGAGTATTCAACAGTTTGTTACATTCTGTTCTATAGTTCATTATGCCAATTCGGTGCATCTAATCTTTTTTTTCCCTTTCAGTGTCATGAATCTTCTTATGCTGATGCATGGATACTCTAAATATTGTATTGCTAGTTAAATATTCTATTGCTATTATCAGTAAATTTATGTAACATGGTGGATCTGTAGGAATAAGATCATCAATATCTTTGCTCAGTAAAGCTACACACAGAGCGTCTAAAGTCTCTAGGTTTGTGGATCTTGCCTTCTTTGCTTGAGCAGGAAAAGATATCAAAGCTTTTACCTCAAATGCAAAACTGTAGTATTACTTTTTCATTTCTTTGAAAATAAACCTAATTAGCTAGAAATCATGAATCGTTTTATTTTTGAGATATATTGTCCTTCTAAATTCATCAATTTTTGCCTTGGTGGCTATTGTTTCTGCTTTGCCTGTTGCTTTTGGTCCTTTTTTTGGGGGGAGGGGGTTGTTTTGCTAGCACATTGCCAGTTTTTCTGCAGCCTAATTGTTGCCTATGTTTTTGCAATATTTTATGATCCGTGAAGAAATTGCATGACTACGATGTCGTCTTTAAAGTATAAACCAAAATTCAAATTCAAGTTGCTCATTTAAGACTCCAACTTCCTCATATGTCTAAGACCTAAATTCGAATTCCTCATTTAGGACTGATATTTGCCATTTAGGACACTTCTAACTACTATTGGCTTGATTAGCATTTGAATGAGCTATCTACCATGAAGGAGAAACTTAGTTGCTTCTTAACTTATCATAATTTCTTAACGTTCCTTGATTGTCCTTATTCTTTTTTCATTCTA
Source organism: Rauvolfia tetraphylla (assembly GCA_030512225.1). NCBI lineage: Eukaryota > Viridiplantae > Streptophyta > Magnoliopsida > Gentianales > Apocynaceae > Rauvolfia > Rauvolfia tetraphylla. Next base: position 5,454,796 of record JAJQKT010000053.1, read on the forward strand.
ATGGTCTGCTTTCATTTTGAAAGCTAATTTAATAAAGATAAAGAAAAGGGTACTTCAATGAGATATTTCCGGCAGCAAATCTTTGGGCCTGCATGTGTTTTATTTTGATCTTGTGATGGAAAATATTATTTTTCAATAATTGAATTATTAAACAATACAACTGTATGTTAAATTATTGTTGTGAAATGTCCACAGAAAGTTGCAGCTTTGTTGCTGAAATAGTAAACTGCAATTTGTGCTACGGTAAAAATATAGCTAGTTATTTAATCTTTTATGTCAAGGGCGACTTGAGAAGGAGACTATCACCTTTAAGCTTCATTTTTTACTTTGATGAATTTGTGCTCGTCAATCAGAAAACTTGTTGGTTCTTTGAGGAGATAGAAAAGATCAGTATTTATGGTCTACTGAATCCTTTGCAGAGTTTTTCTTGGGTCTTTTTCTTTCTACTTTTTCCGGTAGGTGAAGTAGTGCTTCTGCACAGCTTCATTCTTCTCTAATTCTATTAAAATTTGTCCTTTGAAACTTACCTTGTGTTTCCTTTTGTTTTCCACCAAGACAGAAGCATTTCAGGCAAGTTAATAAAGCGTATGGAACATAACTGCCTTGTTTTTGTTCAGTTGCTGGGAGCAAAGAACTAAAGCAGTTTCTTTTGCCCCTACTAGTGTTTCTTATGTATAATGATGAAAGGTAGAAAATAGCGAGAGAGATTTAGCGAAGAAATGAATTCAAATTGATGAGTTACCCTGCTTCCTTTCTTTCTCTTTGTTTTCTTTTTCACTCACATTATATTTGAATTCTCTAACTAAAATATTCTAGTAGGAAATGTCATCACATATGGGTTTATGTTCTTGTTTTTTAATGTTTGACCTTTATTGCTGCTATAGCTAACATAACTCAGGCTTGTATGTTTCAGTTTTCCTACTTCTCCACTTGCAGCTAAAAATGTAACTTGTTAGTAAACTCTCTTGGTTTTTGACTTTGTGGATCACGTTTCTAATAGTCTAACATTTGTATTGAAGTGCAAATGGATATGCAGCAAAACCCAAGTTCTGCTGTTTTGTTTTTTTTCTCCCCTTTTCAAAGGCTTTTCTAAATTCTTTCTTTCTCCTCTTTGTTGCAATATATAAACTGCACTATCAGCCTGAATTTTTGAATAATCATTGAGGATCATTAATCCCTGCAGGGGTAGCACCTGGAAAGGCAGCAGTCATGCAAATTTGTGGGGACAATACCCTTTGTTATGTGCTCCATATCTGTCATTCTGGAATCCCACAAAATCTGCAACATCTTCTTGAGAATCCAATTTCAGTGAAGGTACTTCCTTTGCTATCCAAAGGCTTTCTGATGTTTCTCACCAAAAGAGGAGCTTTTTAAATTTCTCCAATAATTTGTCACTCATAATTAGGTCGGCGTATCCATTGCTAATGATGCTGTTAAGATTTTTGAAGATCATCATGTATCAGTAAGGGCTTTGGAAGATCTGTCTGATCTAGCCAATCTTAAGCTTGGAGATTGCAAGAATTGGAGTCTATCTGCCCTAACTGAAATGCTTATATGCAAGCAGGTTTTTCATGCACCCTTCTTTTGGCATCATTAACTAGTCATATCAGTATGCAATGGTAGACCTCTTCAGGAAGTTAAGAATCATTTTAATCAAATTAACATAAAAAATACAGCATTAACATAAGAAATATTTAACCATCTTGATGCCATGCTTCTTCTTGAAAGTGTTTGAGGAAAAAAAAGAAAAGAAAAGAGGAATCTATGGGAGACACCATCAGTATCTTGCATAGATATGATGTACTGTTGCTGACAACTTGGATGAGTGGCAATTAATACAGCAGATGATTATAATTCAGGATGTGCATGCAAAAGGACACATACAGGATACCTAGGTACCTGTATTAAAAAAGACAGAGAGTAACATAAATAAAATTTTCAATTAAAATTTTGCTATTTATAGTCAACATAAGAAAGAGAATTGAACATGATGAAGGCAGTACTGATGCAAAAAACACTTTAGTTAACAAGTGGTGATTGTGTAACTTCTATTTCACTTTCTTGAGTTTTTCTCATATTGAATTTGTATATTTTCACTTCTCATACTTTTAGTAGAACTAGCTATTTCCCTTTTCTACATTAGAAAATTATTTGGATTGAGATAACCGCTCCAATACTGGCTTTCATCTCCTGTCTTTTGTTTTGTGTTTTAAGACTTCATGTTCTTTAATTTTAGATGTTAGTGGGGGAATAAGAGATTGGTTTCCTATCTGTCACAGCTTACTCCTAATTTTGTGTTCCTCTCTTTTTGCTTCCTAAAGACGGAAAGAATTTCCATTTTCTGTATGTTTTACTCTTTGTCTTTTCCTGAGAGATTCCAGTTCTTGTGTTCATGCTGTATTTCATTGGTGGACAAAGTTTGTTTTGTTTGAACGCTTTAGAGCTCATATTACTGTTGATATGAACATGAGTTTGGCCAGGATTTTGAGATTTGCTCAATTGAAGACCTAAGTTTAATAATTCTTCTGTTTGCTTCATCCACCAAACGAAATGCAAGAGCATAAGAGTTTTCTTTTCCCCAAAAAATTGTTACTACACATAAAGAAATTGAGCATTTTATTTCATGCGGGTTTTTCTCCTTCCTTTTTCTCTTTTTTTTTTTTTTTGGGGTGGGGGTGGGGGTTAAGCATCATAAGATATCCCATTACTCAAAGATAAATTACCTTCTGATTTTTGTCTTCACTTAATATCTTCATGTTTAAACTTATGTTGTAAGGCTGAAAGTTAAAGAATCTTCTGATGATAGTGAATAATCAGATCTGATTCTTTTATTCTATTCTTTATATTACAAAACTCTTCCTTTTCAGTGTCTTAAGAAGTATGTCTGGGCGCTTAAGGACGCCTACTCACTGTGTTTGTGTTTCAAGTATGTTTTCAGTTAAACATGGAAAATGGAGAAAGCATTCTGTTTCTATGACTTTCTTTTATCTATACTCTTTCTGTAGATATTTCAGGATGGGTTCACATTATGTTCTCATATCCAGAAGAAGAGATACATTGCTTCAGTTTGTAACTTTGTGTTCTAATGGAGACTGCTATTATTGGGTCTGAAAACAGAAACACACACTAAAGCAAAGTAACGAAAAGAAAATAAAAAAAGTGGGTTGAAGCTGTGATATGGGTTTCCTATCATATTACTCCTCACAATATTATTTTTGGACATGGAAGCAGATCAAATTCTCAAATCTTCAATTATAGCAATGGAATCAGGGAAGAAGCCAGATAATTCTAATTGGACAAAATTTGATGGATAATAGTTGATAGTTCTTTCAGGTATATCAAAAGGGAATTTTAGGAGACTGAAAGGCTATCTTTTAGTGAAATTTCCGCAGAAGATTCATGTTATTGCACCGCAATGTCTCTTTAAGGAATATATGCATTGGATTGGAGTGTGCCCCTTGGGGGGCGATAGAGTATGTATCATCTCTCTTTACATAATATATAGCTAATTGTTGCAGCTGCCAAAACCCAACAGAATCAGACTGGGAAATTGGGAGGCTGATATTCTATCAAGGGAACAAGTAAAATATGCTGCCACAGATGCTTTTGTTTCTTGGTACCTGTATCAGGTAGGTAAAAGCCAATATTCTATGTACATTCTGTTGCATTTTGTGGTTCAGTGGGTTCATTAATGTGTGAAATCTCTCCCAGCATATGAGGTGTAATATATACTATACTAGAAGTGTGGACAAAGGGTAGGGTGATTTATACTTTTTTATTTCTTCCTTTCTTGGATGGTTTAAAATGCCCTTAAATGTTACACTATTTATGAGATTATATTGATTATAATGACATGAGTTACTAGAATAAAATTCTGAGTATTCAAGAGAGAAAGAATTGTTTTATTGAACTCATCACTGTTAGATTAATTAGTTATTATTAAAAAATAACTACAACAGAACATGTTAAAGAAATAAAATAAAATTAATACACTACAAAAGAACATAAAAACAACAATAAAATAAAAAAATGCAAAATACAAAAAATACATTGTTCATCTAAAAAAATTAAAAACCAATGCATAATTCTTTAATAAAAATATTTAAATAATAGTAAATTGAAAATAAAAGTACAGAAATTAAAACTTTAAGGGATATAAAAAAATGGATATTATTCTCCATGAGAAGAGAAAAGAAAGATGATGTAGTACTCATAACAAAAATGGAGTTCCAATAGCTACTGCAAGACATTATTATTTTGCAAAAATTTACAAAAAAGTATCAGAAATGATTAGATAAATTAGAATGTTTAAATAAAAATTTCATTTATCAGGATTATAAGACGTGCAATTGCACATTGTCCATTCTAGTATCCATGAAAAATACAAATAATGTCCAAACGTCCTATCATATGCTAACTTCTAGTGCTATTGGTTTTTTCTTGTGTTTCTTCAGTAAAATCAACATTGTTCCCTTAAAATTAATCCTCGACTACTAACTTCTTTAATTATCTTTGAACCCATATTTCACTTTAAGGAGACCATCTTTTTCTTTTTTTTTTTGCTTGGAAATTGACCACAAATAATTTTTTGTCTATTATAAATCTTTTTAAATAGCCAATTTTCCAATTTTAAAGAAGCAGTAATGTTGTTCATTGTGTAAGGTTAATTTGGTGGTTTTATTGTTGTTTCTTATAAAAAACATGCTATAGGTGCTCAAAAGTCTTCCAGAGATTTCCAATAACAAAAGTGAGGAACTGGCAGTTCTGGCAGCTTATTAGTAGATTGATTATCTCACGACTTGGATCACCTTATGTCTGGGGGCATGGTAACTATTTATAGCAGCTGCTAAACAGTCCTATACATGCACTTATTATTCTGAGGAAACTCGAATAAGGAGATGAGGAACAGCCTTTCCATCCAGCACGTCTGCTTTTGCTGCGCTTATTGCTGTGAGGAAACTGGAATGAGGAGATCAGGAATAGCCCTGCCATCTAGTATGTCTGCTTTTGCTGCGCTTATTGCTGTGAGGAAACTGGAATAAGGAGATGAGGAATAGCCCTGCTATCCAGTATCTCTGCTTTTGCTACTGAAGTCAAATGCAATTATGTTCATACATCTAGGAAATTCAAGTAAAACCCAGGACAAGCTACTTTACAAATTATCTTCAAGTGTAGCCTGATTAACTTATTGCTGCCTCACAATTCTTTAAATTGGCAAACTCTTAAATTTTACTGTAAAGGATCTGGTAAATTAAATTACTTGTAATCATTATCTGTTGAAAGAGACAGATCACCTCTTGAAATTCTTTCCCTAGTGGCTGAGATTGTTTAGAGAACAAAGAGTACTGTTCGACAATCTAACTCTTTCGCCAGCTTTATCAAATACACAGCAATTCTATGTAACGCTATGAAGTGTATACTAAGATGTAGTTCTTGCCAGCTCCTGAGATTACCTTGCTATTCGGATGTCATTCTTGGCAATTTCTGTTGTCAGGCATTTGTTCAATTATGTGTCCTGATTTTGCCAATAAAGAATTCTTTGAGTACTCGATATCTTGGTTATGCCTGGAGGCTGTGGCTACCTTTCTATGATGATGCTGCACTTGCTTGTTTTCTGCAATTGAATTATACTTGAGTATGAGATTCTAAGCTGGAGTCTATGTCCATCTACAAATTGATCACTGGCAATTTTGCATGCACAATTTGAACTCAACAAAAATTTGTTCTATTAAGATTTTTTGGTCATTGAACATTAACACCGTGTTCGCGAGGGGTACTAGGGAGGGGAAGAGGGAGTGGTGTCTTTTACTTCTCTTGATGGAAGTGAGAGTATTCATTTCTATTTTGTTTAGTTTGAAATTTGAATAGAAGGGAAGTAGAGTTTAAATCTCTCCACTTTTGGAGGGAATGGTTTTGTTCATACGGAGGGAACCTCCTCCCTTCTTTTCCTCCATGTCATGCCCTAACCAAGCAAGATAAATCAATAATTTACCTCTTAATTTACTTCGGATTCTCTTTTACTCCCTCCTCTCACCTCAACTATGGCAGGAATCTTTTAATCCCACCCCGACTTACCCCCACCCCCACCCCCAAGAAAAAAACAACAACAAAATAAGATGGTATAGGCATGGGTGTTGGTTGCATCTTGTGTTTTCATATTTGAGCATTAGTGAGAATTAGACAACAATTATTTATGCTGAAAGCAAATCATGCCTTCTTCTAGTTGTGCGACCCTCAAATCGTACATGTTTTTTTTTTTCTTATGCTGATTGTGTAACATTTTGCTATTTAAATACATATAGAGGCCCTCTTTTCTTTTGGTTTATGAATTATTTATTGACATTTAATAGTAAAATGTATTTTCCAGCACCAAAACAAATTAAAAAATCATTATTACTATTTTTTGAAATAATCATGAATCTCTCAACCCTTCATGGAGAAGCAAAAACTATTTAATTTATCACAATAGAGCAATCTTAGTACCTGTAGCAAATAGTAAAAGGGAAATTAATCATTAGGAACCACTTTTTTTCCTCCTCTTTTTGGGTGGCTTCATACAGAATAATTGTATTGCTAGAAAATAATACCAATGCTTTTTGAAGGATACCATTCCTAAAGTTGCTTAGTATTAAAGCTAAGCAAGGGTTTATTATAGAGACAGGAATAACATGCAAAATCATTTTCATATATACCCTCTGGCCCTCCCTTGCCTCCAACCTTAATGGGAAACCAGATTTAAGTCCTCAATTCAGCTCTCCTTTGCATCTATACTTATAATGTTGTATTGTTCTCATTCATGGATTCAATTATTTTGCGTACCTTATACTTCAAAATTTTCACAAAAATATTATTATTTGTAATAAACTAAGTTTAATCCAAAATACTTAAATACGCGATTATTTTTGGGATAAAATGGAAATGAGAAGGCAAATGAAATACCTAATTCCTCGTAGTAGTACATCGGAGCAGAGCCTAAATTCAATTTTTTTGTCTTCCCACTTATGAATTCTTTTGCAATAAACAAACTTTTGGTTAACGAGTAAATACATTTCTTTCTTTTTATAGTAAAAGGAAAAAGGTACCTCAGTTCTTAAAATAGAAGGACGCTGCAATTACTCATGACCCTAAATCTGGAGGGATCCCTAATGGCTTTATATTGGAACTGAAAAAAAGTCCAATTTTCACCAATTTCAGAGTGAAGCAAAGGCTTGAATTATCAGCATTTTTTTTTTTTAAAAAAAATACTAAATCTTGAGAGATCGATCGATCAAAACTCTACTTATTTTGGAATGCAAAATTATGATTCCGACAGCAAAGTATTTAAAAAATGTAAATTTCTCACATAATTCATGTTATAAAAAAAACATATTCGTTTATAATAATCTTGACTCTTACCAATAGGCCAATCAATCAATTGGAGACAATTTTACTCATGATATGCTATCTCATAAGTAGGATTGTTAATTGGGCCGAGCTGGTTAAAAATTGCAGGTTCGAGTTGAAAATTCAACCCGAATAATTTTCGGGCCGGCTCTGGCTGAGATGAGCTCAGCTCGATTTCAGCCCGACTCGAAAATTATATATATTTATATATTTTTTATATGTATATATATTTTTATATAATAATAATATTATTATATTATTAAAAATATTATTATATTATTAAAAAATATTATTTATTATATAAAAAATTAAAAAATCTGATTATAACCGGCTCGAGCCCGACCTGTGCCCGGGCTCATATTTTTTTAACCCACTGTCAATCGGGCCGAGCTCGAGCTTGACAAAGCTCGGCTCAGTGAGCCCGATTAACAGCCTTACTCATAAGGCAAGAATTCTGTGGCAATGAGAAAAGCCTTAGGTCGCCAATGGTGCTTTCACTAGTAAGATGGGCAATTGTATGGCCATAGCGAGGGAGACAACAAGAAGTAGATTTAGGGGACCATTCATGGCTTAATTCTTTGGTGATTAAGAAAGATGATGACTACCAGTGAATTTGGGAGGTGGAGTGGGGTGGGGTGGTAACATGGTGCATGTGAGTGGGCCCTTCTTCTTGGCTTTCCCTCTTCATCAACAAGTCTTATTCAATGGATGCCTCCTCTCATGTTTTGTGGGTGATTACGCCCTCCATGTGAGGGATATGGTGTGGTATGGGATTCCGTCTACAAATTGAAGCCAAGAAAAAAAAAGCCAAAAATGCTAGATCATATGACCCAACCAAATTGACTATCATACATTATAATATGAGTCTCGCATGATATGATCTTTTGTATTCGTCGCGGTTTGTTAAGGGAATCCCATTTTATCTTAATGCCCTTTCCTTTTCCTTCTATTGTGTATATCTTGCATCCTTGAGAAGGTTTACAATTTTCCGAAGACGCAATTCTTTATTTGAAATTGAATGTCTACTTTTGACTTGTCACAAAAAATATAGCGAGATGTTATTGTAGGGTTTGATTATTCAATTACTTTTATTATTTTTTGGTTTTGTCAAACTTGGATCCTTTATGAAATAATACAATATAAGGGAAAATTGTTAATTTTGAGTCATTGACATTGCGAGATTTTGTTCTTATCGGATCTCCCTAATCACAAATTGAATTAATATAAATAAAGTCCAAATGAAGTTAATTAATCTCCCTCAGTCATTGATTCACGATTGCTTGTGTCCTTTTGCTTTATTAGTATATTGCTTCACATATTTAAAAATTTTAGGAGGTTAAAATGTCTTAAACCTTCCTTTTTCTATTATCTACAATTTTTGTCCGCGTATGAGCCATGTCCAAACAGTTGTTATCATCTTTTATATCTTGAAAGACTAAATTAGTCCTCCCCCTTTTTTAAGGTATATTCACTGATGGAATATGATTCTCAAAATTACGAATTTTTTAGTTAAATTGTATTAAAAATTATAAAAGTAAGATTATTTATTAGACGCGAAGTGAAGTCCAAAGAAAAAAAAAAGAAAAAAAGTGAAAATTTTTGTTAAAAACCTAATCCAAGCAGGCCCTAAACTGTTATCTCAAAAACAATTTGTCTCTATCTCCTTCTTAATAAGTTATCATTCTTAAATGTGCCTTTTATTTTTATTAGGCTCTACAAACACGACAATGTAGGTGATGAGGTAGGCCAGACTTGACATAAACTCAATGAGCTAAAATTTAATTTATTTTGCCTTTAGATAAATTCCACTAAATAATCCTAGTTTAACATTGTAAACAATTTAATTAGGCAGCAATCACCAAAACTTGACCACTTCTATGACCTTATGCATGCAAAGTAGCCTACCTTTGTTCTTTGCTAAAACAAATCAAAACTTGCATATTTCCAAATCAAGGCATATTATCTTAACACATTCAAATGACTTAGGTAAACAAGATTTTCTTGTTACTCATTTGTACCTTTTTTGTTCATAGTTTTATAAATTCCAAGTGCTAGTGGCTCATATCTTAAACCAGTGATATTGATAATAATGAATTACCCGACCAAGTTCCTCAAGTCAGCAACCTAATAGTTCTACTTGTTGGCCATTTACATCAACACTACAGTAAGTGCTAGATAATGGATCTAACCCAACTAGATTGTTCCTTTGAATACTCAAATGACCCCTCTTAACAAGATTTCAATATGAAAAAGGGAAATAAATAAAAATATGAATAAGTAGTGGCCTGATAATTTATTGTTCAAATCTTAATTAGGCATACATAATGAGTACAAAGTCTCCTTTAAAAACAAAAATGCATCCATAGTAAAACCTTTCTTTCTTTATTTATTTTTGGTCCGGAAAATGAGTATTTAAGTTAGGTAAGCTTTTCCACTCGATGCAATTGATGAACAATTAGCAACTTGGAACTAGATGCTAGAAAGTTTTACCATATTTGACTTGTTTAACCATGAAATTGGATCTAGTTAAGATAATAGTAAAGTGATTGAATATTTGAATCGTAATTTAATATATACATAGATGTAAACATTAAAAATAAAAACTACCTCTTTTTTTGTAACAAAAATAAAGTATTTGGATTGAGTTTCGTTCAAAACCCAATGCGATTAGATCTCACTTCTTTTTTCATAAAAAATTTACTTTTAAAAATATCAAATTCAATTCAAATACAAAACTACCTAGCTCAAACAAAGAATTGGTAAAAAAAAAAGGCACATCTTCAAATAAAAAATGAAAAATAAAAACAATTAATAAGACATGTATCTCTAACATTTAATTTCACCAAACATAATCCTCCCATTAATTATATTTAAAGTTTCAAGATAGTTTTTAGTCATTTTACTCAATAAAATAAATAAAACTAATACTCTCTCCGTTCCATTTTTAATATCTTTCTTACTATATTGTGATGCCTTAAAATATTTAACACTTTTTATAAAAAGAAATATTTTAATATAATATATATAATATCAATCAATTATTAACTTTACTATATATTACTTTTATATATTTAGATTTAATATAAAATATTTATTGACATACATAATTCTTATAGTTATATTATATTATTCTTATAATATATTTCAAATTTTCGTATAAAATTATGTATCTGATCAAATATTGTTAAAAGAAATAAGATGAAATGAGTAATTTTAATGTGTAAGAAATTTTAAAATTTGACAAATAATTTGAGATAGAGAAAGTAATCAACAGAGCGCGTCAACCAATTGCAGGAGCGCGTGGGCCCAGCCTTACAATAAGAGAAAAGGAAAGCGTGAGAAAATGACAAAAAAGACCTGGAGTAGGTGAGGTAATACTAGACGTGGCATAGAAGGTTCTCCTCCCCTTACATTGACTGCAGTCTCTGCCGACATTTCTGGGAATGCGTGCAAATGAGGACGAGAAACAGGGAGCTGTGCCGTGTGCGTGCGTGTATGGCTGATTACCGGCTTAACGCAGCAGGACTTATGTCGTTTTGCAGGTTTTACCCGTTGAAAACGACACTTCTCACTACCTTTTGGCCTTTTCTGCTTTTTATTGTCTTTGCGGCTAATAACTAATCTAATCTAATCCTAATCATTACATATACCACGTAGGATCTTCCTATTCAATTATCTCAAAATATAAAACTTTTTTATTTTTTAAAATGTATTTAATATTTTATGATTTTTTAAAATTATTTTTATTATAAACATAATTCTCACATTCTTTGAGTGAAATTAGATCGTATTTTATTTTAAAATTATTTATTTTGAATTTTAGAGAGAAAAAGTAAAACTTATAATGAAAAATTTATATTAAGTTATATAGCAGAACTTAATTTAAATACATCATTTATTATATTAATAAAATTAATTAAGAATATCATAATAATTTCTTATTTTATTTTTCTTAATCTATATAAAAGAGTTATTATATTTTATATTTTAAAAGAAAAAAGTAGTATTTATTAAATTTTTATTTTTAGTTTTAACTTTATTACTCTCTTTATTTCAAAATATAATATTTTTTTTCATCTCAAAATATTAACTATATTTGTTATTTTTACACAAATTAAAATTTTACTAAAATTTATAATAATCAAAATAAAAAGATTTAAGTGTTCTTTAACTTTATCTATAATTCATTAATTAAATTATTTGAAATTTGGTGCAAGTAACAGTTGAAGAGAGGTAAAACTAAAAAATTTATTAAATTATTATTAATATTATAAATAAAACAGATATTATAAGAACAATAAATAGAGTTAATATTTGGTAAAAATTGGATAACTATAAAGCTTAGTGAGTGCCGAGCTTATCACTTTATCAGCATCTCGAAAAACAAATCTTTCTTTTCTTTCATCTTTCATCTTTCATCATTGAAGAACAGCAAAGTGGCCTCAACTTGCACATCAAAGGACAAGCAATCCTTTTTGTGTAGGGTACCCCAAATCAATAGCATACATCCCCTTTTGTTTCTGAACCCGAAATCAAAGTCAAAAGTATATATTCCAATATGGCTCCCACCCTAACCACATTCCTTCGCAATCCATTGAAAAAATCAACTGGCCATAAGCTCAAAGCTATGGGGATTCGTATTTGGTGTGGCAAAGATAAAGAGTTGAAAGATAAATGTAGAATTTTAGTACACCTCTTCACGTTAACATATCTATGTGAAAAAAATTAAATTTGAATCTAATTTTATTTTTTAAAAATATTTTTTAAAAAAATTATTAAAATTTTATAAATAATTAATTTTTATATTAAAAAAATAATATAAAATCTTACGTCAAACTGTTTTCACAAATACTCCCACCCTCACCTAACTGTTTTCTTGGGTGCCGGACAGTGCATATGGAAACATATCTTATTGGAAATGTCAAGCTATTTTTGTCGTTGTGGCTACCGACGTGCAGGACCGAATCGAGTATCAGACTTAAAATATAATTTAACGGATCAAAATTTTGTGTTCTCTATATATATTTTTTTAAAAAAAATTTATAATTTTTTTTAGTCAAATTAAATTCGAAATCTAATCTAACGAACAAGATTCGATTCTGCACGGTGCAGTGAATATGCAAATGAAGGACCATAGCCGGTGTCGGTCATATTGCACTATGTTTTGCTCCTTTTCTAATAGTGTCCTTGCTTCTAGAGTTTCTATCTCAAAACAACCAGACTAGTAAACCCTACAGGGCCAACCAGCAAGGAATTGGGAGAGGCTGATGATGAAGTCTTATTCAAGTGATGAGAATTAAAGGCATTCTTATTAAAAAGTTAGGGATTTAATTTTTGATTTATTTTATGCTGTATTTAGTTATTGATTGGATAATATTTACTAGTAGAGTGGTGCAAAATGGGAAAGAATTGAATAGTGATGCTAACAGACAAGAGAAAGTATAATGGACTTACTTGGAAGAAAAACAATTTTTTTTTGAACATACAATTGGATCGAGTTATTAGCAAGAGTTGAATATCACTATCAACACACCTTCGAACCAATATATATTATTTTCCTTTATATTTTCGGACGAGTGAAATATATCACGAGAATATAAAATACAAATAAATTATTTAGCAAATATAATTAGAAGATCGCGATACAATTAGACATAAAAAAGAGTGTATTTAAATTGATTTTTTTAAAATTAAATGTAATTAAATTTTTTTCTCGTAAAAAATTATATTTATAAAATTTAAAATTAAAAATTTTAAATCTAAATACACGTTTTATAAGACTAGTATAGATCTTCTTATGTTCACACGGAAGAGAGGAAGAAAAAATGTCAATAATTGAGCAACAACAAACTTCAACCATTTAATACTAGTTTTTATCGAATGCCAAATTGCTATGAAGTCTTCGAACTAGTCGTACCAAAATAGTTACGGTCCTATATCTTCTTTTAATGATATCTATTAGATAATATTTAAAATTTAATTTAACGAGTTAAAATTTTTATTTTTATTTATATATTTTAAAAAATTTTACTCTTATTTTTAAATCTGATCCAACAGAGTCTAGTTTTGCATATGCAATAAAATTACAGTGCAAAATCAAAACTGGACGCGTATTGCCTGACTAATCATTGAAGATGGATTCATAAAACTACTTGTACCTATAGCAAGCAAGAGAAATAGAGAGAGTGTGTGTGTGTCATAAATTTGAATGAGAAATGAACAAAATATCAGAATTTCAAGAACAGAAAAACACCAAAAATCTGGTACAAGTGGCTTGTAGATATTGTACCATGTGTTAATCGATTAGACAAGAAATATCAAAGTACATTCTTGAACAAAGAAGTACTATTGTTTCGATCTCTTTGGAGGTTCATCATGTGGCAGACAAAAAGAGCCCACAAACCAACCCATTTATTTTAACATCAACTTGAAGTCATATCCATCTCTTAATTTGAACTCAATTTTCAGTAGCAAAGGAAGGTATGAGAGAATATCAACACGAACTGCAGCACACAATTAGGGCAAGTGTAGTACCCATAAGGTAGAAGAGAAGAGAAAAACAATGTAGAAATCCATGAAAATGGTTTTTACAAGGTAATAAAGCATTGAAAATGGAGAAAATTACAAGAGGAAGAAGAAAATCCTGTTAGGTATATGGAAGGAAAAGTTCTTCTTCCACTTTAACGTAAACGCGTGTTTATAATATAATTATTTTTTATTTATTATTTTATTGAGCGCGTATTAATAAATTTATTTAATAAGTATTTTAAAAAATAATTATTTTTAAAAATATTTTAGTCGTATCACGGATATATTTGTATATAGAGGCCCGCATATAAAGGTCATTGGGTTCCCTAGATACGAGAATTGTACCTAAAAAGAATAATATAATGATATTCAATTTCTTTTTTCTTTAGGTGGGGGTGGAGGCAGAATTTTAGCAAGTGGAATGGAATTTAAATTAGTCATTGATCTCGACATCACGTATTCCATGTCTTCAAATAATTAAGGGGGCGTGGTTGGATTGGTGTTTAAATAAAAAAAAATTCACTTTTTTATATCCCGCAAATATAATATTTCAAATTATGTTAATTCATAGATTAAAAAATTAAATAAATTAATTAATACCGAGTAAATAAACAAATAAATACTTAATTTTTTTGCTAAATTAATACTTAATAACTTTTATTTGATGATAAGTTTTAAGTTTAATTCACGGAAGAAAAAGAAAAAACAAGAAAACAAAAACGTAGAGAAACAAGCTATGAAGAAATGGATGGTTTCTCTCTCTACCATGTGAAAAGAGAGGAATAAAGTATGAGAATAAAAGAAAAAGAAAAAGAAAAAAAAGAGGAAGCTTCCTATATCATCCGCTTCGTCTCCGGCATATGTTCGTTTATCTCCCGTCAACGACAACCGGCGCAAGAGGACAAGGTTTTGGTCCCACGATCCAAAGAATCCCAGGGAGCAAAATCTCTTTATTTCAAAGTAGTACTATTCACACCACCCTTCAAGAAAAAAGAAAATGCTCACGTTGCAATTCGCATGCGTTGCGTTTTAAGTAATAATTTAATAGAATAGTTGAGTATTTAATTTATAATTTTAGACGATGAATTTTGATAATTTAAAAAGAAAAAATAAAAATTTATGATTTTTTTAGTAAGAATTTGACCCGTAATTTTTTATATTAGGAGACGTACACTTGATCTGAAATTTTGGTATCATGTTAATAATTTTTTGGTATGATTACGTGCGTGGAAGTATATAATTGAAAATTGAGAACGAGGTCTTAGAACGAATAACACTATAAATAATATTTTAAAATTTTTATGCAAGCATAATGCAAGATTCTTAAAGAAAATAAAGAAATTATTATTTTTTGAGACATACTTTAATTCATTGCAAAATATCCAAAAACAATTTGCCCCTTTTATTTGATGATAATTGCAACATGGTCCTTTTCTCCGTCAATGTTTATACGAGGTATTACACTGTTAATGGATATTATATATATATAATGAATTAGTAAAGAACAAGTGAAAAATATCAATTATAAAGAGAGAATAATAAAACTTGTGGTAAGTAAAGATTACACCTATAACCTCATGATTAAAGGGCCTCACTCTTGCCTTGCCCTTAGCACAAAACTTCACAATCCTTTTCTCTATTCTTTTAATTTAAAATATCCCCTAACTAGCAAAAAGACCCATGCATTGCATGGCATCAAGTTTTTATACTCAATTGTGGTTAATGTATTTTTTCAAATAATTATGAACCAAATTTATGAAGTTAACACTAAAAATTCAACTTAACCATTGTACTTTTACTCTAAAATGAAAGTTTTAATTTAACCCAAATCCCTCTTGTGTAAAAAAAAAAGAAAAACCAAATAATATATTTTAAAATTTGTTAAAATAATTAGGGAAAATAACTTAACATAAAAGTATATTTAAATCTATTCAAGTTCATAAAATAAAAAATAATTTATTGATTGAATTTTCACTAAAAAGTAGAGGTTGAAGAGTAAAACTTCACATAAACCACATATGTTTACTTAAAAAAAATTGGGTAAGTATCATCATAATATCAGAGTTGCTCCAATAATTATTAAAAATGTCCTACCCAGTTTCTACTGGCACCCATTCCCTCCCACCGGAGAAATATCCCCATCCAAGAAAAATATTAAATGTCTCCATGTCAAGAAAAATAATATTTAAAATTTAGATGATTTTACAATTTCCCTTGTCTTTGTTTATAAACAAAAGTAAATCATATTAGTTTATAAAATTAGCAAAAAATGCATTATGAAAAGAGAAATAATAATTAGCTTCTACTTAAAATAAGTAATTAGTAATAATGTAAGAATTACGAAAATATAAATTATTAGTTATGACTAATAATAATATAAAGATGGTTGTAATCACATTTACCAAATGTTTTGGGTTGAAGAGGGGAGAAATGGATTCTCATAATAAAAGTATCCAACAATCATTTACCAACAATCTCTAAATTGGACTATTTTGTGTCATATTTGCTTAACGATAATTGCATGAAATACCATAATTTCTATCATATCTTTGGTAAAAGAAACAAAAAGAAAACTCTGTTGCATTAATGATCTTCTTAAAAATCAATATCCACTATGTTAGTTGCCAATCTCTATCCTTTTGGCTTCTAGAATTGATGTATGTCCAATCTGCAATTGCCATGTCTGTCCACATATTCCTCGAGAAAATATTAATACGTTGGTCAAGAGTTTATGTTACTTAAAAAAATTGAAAGTTCATGAGGTATAAAATTTATTTCGTAAGAGAAATAGAAAGACGTAGAAATAAACACTCCAAAGTTCAATGATGATCTTCACAATGAAAAAAGAGTGGCATTTTTTCTATTAAAAACAAAGAGTAGAAAGCATCTTCAGAAACTGTTTAAAAGAAAAGGGTAAATGAATAGGTTGGCCTATTGTTTTTGTTTAATATGCTATTAACATAGCAGAATAAAAATTTGGCTATTTAAAACAAAATCATCTTGAATGTTAAGAAAATTGAAGAAACACTCAAACTAATTGAAGAAACTTGAATTGTTTAATAAAATCTAAAGAGGTGGAAAAGAAAAAATTAGTACGGCCACTTAAGACTAGAAAATAATAACAGTAAGACTTTGTCCTAATAGCAAGAGTTGAGACCCCTTAATAATAAAGTTGATGGTTCAATCTCTGTTCGGTAAGAATTTTATTAGTTTCTCATTTATAGAGATATTTTCTACCTATATATGTATTGTAACTAAGATGATGCTCTTCATTAACTGATTATATAATCGTTACCATAGTGTGTCACATCTTGTATTAAAAATCTAAAAAAAGACTAAAAAATAATAATAATTGGTTAAGGATTGCTAAAAGTAAATCATATATATTTAAACAAAAGAACTTTGAGAACATGTAATGAAATACTAAAACCTATCAATTTGAATAAACTCTAGTAACATTAAATGCAATACTATTCTACTTGGAAAGATTAGTGAGAAGGAGTGTTTTTCAAAAATCTGTTTATGCATCTTTGAACAGGAAGAAGAAACTTAAATTGAATAAAAAAATCCGAGAATAAAATAGAGACGAAAACACAATTTATGTCATTGTACGTTAATTATTGTAATAAGGAGATGAAATAGCAGTTATATAATTGGAATAGACGTGTTGTGATGGTTGATTAGGAGAGTAGGAGATGATAATGGAAGAATATATTGTGAGAAGATATGGATAAATTTTTAATTAATTTATTAAACAAAAAAATTTACTAAACAAATAAAAAATGTAAATTAATTAAAAACTAAAAATTTCATAAAATATGATTAGGGTCTGAAAAACTTTGGAGATTGAGAGAGAATAAAAGTATTTTATTAATATATATATATATAAGTGTAGAACATTGTTTGGGCTATTGTGGTAGCCATTTATTTTGGTAGGCTAGACATACTATCCTTGGTAAAATTGACACTTTTTTGCTATGATAAGGGAAGAAAAATGAAAAGACGAACATGCCACGTATATATCCAAAGTAAATCCGGTGAAGAACATTGAAAAAGAGTGCGGTCCATTTTTATCAGAAATATTTATCTGTTAACATAAAAATGCTAGTCTAAAGTCCTTTGCAAGGTGGATGTATATTAATCTTGACATTATATATTGTAGTTTTTAGTCAACAAATTTATTTGTAGAAATTAAGAAAAGGATAAATAGTCTTGAAGATTTATAAGTAGAAAAATAAGACTTTACAAATGAAGAAAAAGACTAAAGAAAAAAGGCCCTTAGGATGCCACAACTCAAACATCTTTTTTCTAAAAGGAACTTTACTTCCAAAATTAAGGTACAATTCTTCGAGATGAGTACAAAAGCTAAAAGAAAAAATATATATATTTAAATGAATGAAAAATTTTTACTATTATAAAATGCATATATATAATTTCTATAATTTAATGTTACTTATAACTAATAGCTTCCAAGTTCATAATTGAAAAAACTCATTACTATTGACATATGCATAAAATGAGAGCTCTAATTATACTAAGGGTAACAATAACATTAAATTTAAAACGCATAAGAAATGTGACGAAAATTTTGAAAAAATTCTAGCCATTTATTTTGGTAGGCTAGACGTACTTCCCTTGGTAAAAGTGACACTTCAGGCTATGATAAGGGAAGACAGAAAGGACAAAAATATGTCATGTATAGGACTATCCGAGCTGTGGCTACGATCCTGTAAGATTAAATTTAAAATATAATTTTACGAATTATAATTTTTGTTTTTATGTATATATTTTTTATAATTTTTTTAATTATCGAACTAAATTTAAAATTTAATTTCACAATACAGATCTTACATGTGCGGAGAAAAATGCACATATAGGATCGTAACCGGATGCATATATATCCCACTTAAGTATTGTAAAATCGTTGAAAAAGGACGTGGTCCATTTTTATCTATCAACATGCTAAACACTTCAAGCATTTTGAAGAAAGAATAAAGGGCAAAAAAACTGGGTGACACTTAAACTTTTACAAAATTCAACTTTTGCCCTTAAAGAAAAAAATAAGAAGGGGTGGATGTTGAACTTTGACATTGCTTATTCTTAATAAATGTATTACGTAGATGAGGATGAAATTCAAATACTATTTATAAAAATATGCATCAAAGTTATAAATTATATGCTAAATACATTCTCGAGATAAAAATTTATTTTAGTAATTCGTTCCCAAAAAGAATTGCCCTTGTGCTTTGATGATAAATCCGTCGTAGGCCTTTTCTTCATCAATTGGTGTATTTGGATTATGTTCTGCTACGGAATCAATATAAATTTTTTATTTTAAGTTTTATTTTTTCTATCACAAAAAATTCTTTCTCACGAAATCTAATGCAGAAAATCTCAAACTAAAATACTACACAATCCCACTTACTATAATGTCTTCTTTTTCATTTATCAAAAAAAAAATAATGTCTTCTTTTTCTGTTTTCATAATTGAAAATATCCCCTAACTGCTTTGACAATGCATACATAGAAATCGTGTTTTCTCTTTTTTGGCTAAGTGAATATATATAAATAGATTTGGCTCTATATTTTGGTGGCCTAGACATGTAACATATTTCTTATGGTAAAAATAGACATTTTAGGCTATGTAGGAAGACAAGAAAAAGTAAAATGTCAATCATGTAAGTATAGTAATAAAGAAATATACGTATAGCGGTCCATTTTATATTTGTCCATTCATTAAACGAAGCGAATACATAAGATTTTGAAGAAAGAGTAAATATGTCGAGTAAATAAAGGTTGTATTTTCACGCTAAAATATACATTATGAAAGATTTAATATACATAATTAATCATAAATGAATTTATTTATTTATCACAAAAAGTTATGTTAGATTATAAACTATGTAACCAAATACTATCTCCATTCTTACCTCATAGTATAACTTTTAGATCTTTAGCAAATAAACTGAATTGACTATTTAATTCCTTATAGATGTGAGGTCGAACCATGTTGTTTCTTTTTGGGTTAATAATTAGTGGTAAAAAGGTCTAAGTTTCATAATCCCACAACAGCAAGTCAAAGTTCAATATGGACTGCATTTGTGCAAAGATTGAATAGTGCACCAAATCAAGTATAGTAACATTCCCCCCCTTTTGCTCAATTGTCAAGCATGGTAACATACTTATATGTTGAGTGTTCTACATATGAAGAATAGAGAACAAGAACCTCAGAGTTTGCAAATCCATGTTTTAAGATTTCAAAAAATGTGTTGCCCTAAAAAATAGTGAAAAGTAGCAAAAATTTAAATATTAAATATAAAAAATAACAGTAATTTTTATCGTTCGAAATTAAGTATTCACTTTTTAATTTACATGCAGGTTTATTAACAGTAACAAATATATTTCATATTAACGATAAAGACAAGAATGAGAATAACAATATTAACTATTTCTTTTTTCTTTCCTACACAAGTGAGGGGGTGAATCACCCAAGGCAAAGCGAAGAAGGGGAGGCATAATACACAACAAATCACTATTCGCAATATTAAAATTAAATTACACCATATGTTTCGAATTATGTATGTCCTAATTTTATTTTACAAGAGAATTAAAATTTTAGTAAAATTTATAAGAAAAGTCGATAAATATCTAAAATTTCTGTATTCAAGAATAGCTGTTTAGCGTTTCAAATTCAAATTCAACATTGGAGATTGGTATTTAAATAATTATTTAAAAAATTAATAATTTTTTAAAAAATACTAGTATTTAAATAAATAGTTGGATAAAAGAGTAAAGTTGAAAAAATAATAAACGAATCCTATAAGGAAGACAGAAGTTTTGAAATAAATTACTAAAAAGGAAATTAAAACATTAATTTTGAAAGGATAGGGTAACATTATTAAACTCATTGAAATCGTTCAAAAATGATTCTTTGTATAAAATTATCATTCTTAAATTCTACTACTGCACAACTATTATTATTACTTAAATTAAGACCCATTGGTGACGAAGAGATAACTCAATTAGTTAAGAATACTTCTTATCAGATAATAAATTTTGAATTTAATTCATATTCTCCGCCTATGTATATATAAGCACTTATTAAATAAAAACTTCAATTCATTTTTGTTTATATGTTTCCTTGAAGCTTTGCATTTCAGACATTGATGGCGGTTAATTTTATAGTCTGAGGATTCAGCAACTTCCGAGGAGAAAATGCAAGTGACAACCAATTCGAATCTCTTAGATCCAGGGATCCAATGCCATAAATACTCATTGCAGGGTATTTAGTTTTCTATTGATTGAGAACTCCAATAGGTTTTAAAATCCCCAAAAAGGAAAGGAAAAATAAAAGAAAAATTACTCTCAGTGATAACCCAATTTAGTTACAATGCATACAATATATTGTTTCAACATATATTAAATAGATTTTATCTTTAGATTTTGATTTAACAATTAATAATACACGAAGTAACGTTTAAATAATTATTCAATTATATAGTGAATAATTATTTTTAAATAATTATTTATTATAAAATAATTATTTTAATTATATAACCATGAAGTAAATAATTATTTAAAATATTAAATAATTATTCATTTCATGTGAGTTTCTAATCTTTAAAATAAAAATATAACGATTGAAAATCTATTCAACACATGTTAAAAAAAATATTGTCAGCACTATAACTAAATTAGGGAGAAAAATCATTAGCTGGAAAATAGTTCATATAATTCCCAAAGTTAGGGCTAAGTCACATTTAGTTCTTCAAAGTATCATTTCAGCCAATATGATTCTTAAACATTTTATGTGTCTTTAATATTTTGCTGCTACTCTCTATTGCAAACTCTAGCAAAAGAACTTAGACCCAAAATTTGCGTAATATTTATAACGGCATATTCATCTCATTATATGGTTATTTACAAATGTTGGATGTGGTATGTTTTTGGATTACGAGATTTTTTTGTAAAAATTTACGATAGAGAGTAATGGTAAAATTATATTAAACGCACATAAAATGTTTAAAAATTATATTAATCGGAGAAAACTTAAAAAAAGCAAGTGTATCCGACCCTAACTTAGAGACTAAAGAGCATTTTCCCATCATTAATCTAGTTCTCATAGTATTCCTTTGTAGTACTACTACGTACTTTGTCGGTGAGAAACGGGTCATAAATGACCCACAAAGCATTTAACAAAGAATAATGAACTGAAATCAACGAATAAAATTGTTCCGAATTAGATTCCATCTCGATGACCATTTAGACAGATCCATTCCGAAGAATATCAAAGTTTCTCACGTGAATTTCACCTAGCTCCTTCTGCCTGATCAATCGTAGGAGCTTTTATTATTAAATAGAATGTGAAAAGATATATTTAATTTTCTGAAAATTAATTAAAATCCGATTAATATGATTGGCGTAGATATTTTCTTAATATTTCCAAAAAAAGGAAAAAGATCCTAAAACGTCTACTTATTTTCATCCAAAAGGAGAGGAGTAACCTAGTTATATTTGGATTGTGTTTGGTTTGAAGAGTTTTTGTCTTGAATTTTGTGAAAGTGAATTTTTAGTGATAGGAAAAGTAGAATTCAATTGTGGTCATACTTGGACAATGTTTTATTTTAAAACAAAACTCAAAATTTCAAGTGTAGAACCAATATTTCCTTTCACAAACAATTTAACTTTTATGAAACTTAAAATAAAAATCTCGAAACTAAATACTATTCAAATACTCCCTTTTCTAAATTGGATATTCACGTAGTCATCTTAAATTATTCTATCGAGATAGAGCACTAAAAATTACTGAGTTTTGAATTTCCTAATATTAATTTATGCTAAACGATAGTCATCTTGAATTGTTCTATAGAGATGAAACACTGAAAATTACTAAGACGTGAGTTTCATAGTATTTTCTCATTGCTAAACGATAAAAGAATATCCCTCTCCATTTGCAGGCCAAAGATGGTCTAACATTTTAACATCATATCTCATGGAATTTCCTCCTGCCGTATGTATTTTCAACTTGGCAAAGCTGATTTGCAATGAAATTATACCCTTTGGGTATTTTGGAAAAGAGTTTCATAATACTAACTTATTAGAGTAAAATGATAAATTAAAAATGGTAACACATACTTATGGTATGATTAGATAGAGTTTTGTTTTGAGATTTTTGTCTTGGATTTTATAAAAGTTAAATTGTTTGTGAGAGGAGATGTGTGTTCATCATTTAAAATTTTGAGTTTAGTTTTAAAACTAAACTCTGTCCAAGTAGAGCCTTAATTCAGTACGAAATGAATAAATTTTTTTTATCGTAAGAGATCGACGAGTTTATCTTGAGTTAAGTTTTATGTGTTGCATGTCTAACTCATAGTCATGAGTAAATTAGATTACATAATAAATCTCTAAGTCAAAATGAATACGTATTTATAACTAATTACACATCTGCTCATAGAATAAAAAACCTGCACTACTTGTGTATAAACTTTAACGTAAATGGTATTAACAAATTATTAACTAAGTCTATGTCAAAACTTGTGCGCGTTGTTATGTTCAAACTTAGGCTTCATTTTCCTGTGGACCAATTGTAGATGTAATATGTACGTGTATTTGAATTGGAATTCAACTTTAAAAATTTATTTTTCTTTTACTTTTTTATTTTAAATTTTACTTTTTTATATAAATAATTTACTTTTACGATTCTTAATATAATTCAACTAAAAAAAATAAATCAATCCAGATACGCTTGTTACACTCGTACTCTACTAATTTTGAACAAGAGAAGTGTTCTCACTAGTACAGGTGTTTTTCACATGGCTTTGAGATTTTCTATATGTATATATATATATATATATATATATATATATATATATATATATATATATATAAAGGAGATTTTCTGTAGGTTCTCTTACACACCGAAATGTAGCTGGCATTTTCATTACATAAATGCAAGGACCAATTCGTAATTGTTTAAATAACAGGGTTATTTAATTTATAATTCAATTCCCTTCCCCAACCCCAGGCCATCCCGCGCCCGGGGGGCATCCCTGCTTTCCATCTGTAAACGAGTGAAAGCTCTGTAAAATACACAAAAAAGAAAGCGGCCTCCAACCAACACCCCCCCCCCATGCCCCCCGCCCCCCTTCGCCCAATACCCCTCAATTCCGACTCCCTAAATCCTTGCTTTATAATCCAATCTATCTACACACTTCCAACTTCAGGGTCTCAAAAAATAAAAGCAAACCCTCAAGCTCGAATCATTTGTTTGTACATTTTCATTCTTGAAAACGTTTCTGACAAATCTTTTCGAAACTTTGCTTTCTTCTTTTTGGTTTCAAGATTTCTTCCTCTCCCCAGCTAGCCTGACCTATCAAGGAATGCAGTACTACTACACAGCAGCAATGGCTACTTCTCCACCCGATACAAGCAAAACAACCAAGCTAGAACGCTACAACAGCTACGTCAGAAGGGTCAACAGCACGAAACTCTTAGCTGCATCTTCCAAATTGCTGTTTCGCGTAACTCTTCTTGTTGCTTTGATTCTTATTCTTTTGTTCACCTTAAACTACCCACCGATTTCCGATCAGAATCCGCATCATATTCACACCACACACAACTTCCTCTCGTCCGCCTTCTACGGCAGTGGTGCAGCCTGGGAAAAACAAGTCCGCCACTCCGCCACTCCCCGACGGCCCAACGGCATGTCGGTTTTGGTCACGGGTGCTGCTGGATTTGTTGGCACTCACTGCTCGTTAGCATTGAAGAAAAGAGGTGATGGGGTCTTGGGCCTTGACAATTTCAACACCTACTACGACCCTTCTCTCAAACGTGCTCGACAGAATTTGTTAAGCAAACATCAGATTTTCATAGTCGAAGGAGATCTTAACGACGCCGAACTTCTCAAGAAACTATTCGACATTGTCCCCTTCACCCATATTCTTCATCTGGCTGCTCAAGCCGGAGTCAGATACGCAATGCAGAACCCACTTTCTTACGTGAATTCAAACATTGCCGGCTTCGTTAACTTGCTTGAAGTAGCTAAATCTGCTGATCCACAACCGGCAATCGTCTGGGCATCGTCGAGCTCCGTTTATGGACTCAACACCAAGGTCCCATTCTCCGAAGAACACAGAACAGACCAGCCTGCGAGTCTCTATGCTGCCACCAAGAAGGCCGGCGAGGAGATTGCCCACACCTACAATCACATTTATGGCCTGTCCTTAACTGGGCTGAGGTTTTTCACGGTCTATGGTCCTTGGGGTAGGCCAGATATGGCATACTTTTTTTTCACTAAGGACATACTTCAAGGCAAGCCAATAAATGTGTACGTGACACAAGATAACAAAGAGGTGGCGCGTGACTTTACGTACATCGACGACGTCGTGAAGGGGTGTCTAGGCTCGCTAGACACGGCGGAGAAGAGCACCGGCAGTGGCGGGAAGAAGAAGGGCCCCGCTCAATTGAGGGTGTACAATTTGGGTAACACCTCACCGGTGTCGGTCGTAAAATTGGTGTCTATTTTGGAGAGTTTGCTCAACGTGAAGCCCAAAAAGAATGTGATCAAGATGCCTCGAAACGGCGACGTTCCTTTCACCCATGCTAACGTCAGCTTGGCTTATAACGACTTCGGCTACAAGCCCAACACAGACTTGGCCACGGGACTGAGGAAGTTTGTCAAGTGGTATGTTAGTTATTATGGAATCCAATCAAGGGTAAAGAAGGAAATTGGCATCAGCAGCAATGAACATTCTGGTCATTCATGATTCAACGTCATCATAAATCTCCATCATCACATGGGGTGGTACTTATCACTTTCATTTCTCTAAATTAATTTTTTGTTCCCCTTAAAAATTTTCCTTTTTTTTTTCCTTTGCACCCCTCAAAGTTGTTGATGTTGTATTTGGATAATTGCTGTTACTGTTTTTATAGTTATAGGCATAGAAATTTTATATATACAACATCATAAAAACAGTGAAAATATGAGAAGCAACGACAATTGTAGATCCATGGAACTATGTTGTAATAATTTTATGGTTTCGAGTTTAGGGTTAAAGGTCAATAATCTGTGTAAAAAGCAGTGCAGATGGACCTTTGTATCAAAGAAATTTGTAATTTGGTTGGACAACAATGATGGCACCAAGATGCTTCATGTTTTTGGGTTTTCTTTGCTGTTATTCCATATATTTGTCTTTTGTATCCTTTTGAGAAATTTGTGATTAGTTTTGCCACTTCTTTTAGTACAACGGCGGGCAGGGGTAGGGGTAGGTGTTTGGGGTGGCTCTACTTTTACAGATACTTTCTATGATTGAACATGTTCAAAACAATTCATCAAAGTATTGCCAAACTTTTGCAGAGTGAAAACTATGTGGTAAGATTGTCTCAAAAAGACAATACATAGGCGTATATAAAGACAGAAATTTGTGCAGGAAAAATAGCTTGCAAATCACATGTATGGAAGTTACTTGACTACTTCCCAATCCTGTTCAATTTCTATATAAAGATTTTTTACTCGAGTGTACTCAAAGTAATATATAGTTATGCAAATATTACAAGATTAGTAGAGATCACGTTAACTATAATTACAAATTTTAAGTTTGCACGGTTTTCTTTTATACTATAAGGAATTTTTTAGTATACATTCACAAGAAAAAATATATATATATTTTTAATTATAATTTTTTATCTGATAAGAAGTATTTTTACTAAATGAATGAAAGACTGCGTTACTTAGTGGCACTTCAACTTTGAGCTAAGAGAGTGTTAGTTGTATGCTCAAACACTAGCAATACTAGAATTAGAAAGAGTAGCTTTATGCAGTACTTATGCTATCAGGATCATTTTATAAGTGCACTTATTCAGAGCTTAACCAATTTGACCCAATTTAAGAGCTGAGCCAAGGATGCAGATCAAGAGTACTTGGTGGATTAACTATAATTAGAAATCATTTTCTGGGAGAATAAAGTAGGAAAGATTAACAATAACTATATAGTCTTTATAGGCCAATCAAATGTATTCAAAACCTAGAATTCATATCTGATTCAAACTTAAACCTTTTTTTATGAGAAATATAAATTAAACCCATGACTATTGCATAATAAAAGGTGTTTTTAACCCTTCTAAGTTAAACTTTATTAATTTTTTTTTTGGTAAATTAAAAGGCTGGGAGGGAGAGACCAACGTAGCAACCCCCTCTGGGGAGACCAGAGGAGCTCCACAGTCGCCATGGAATGTCCGAGTGAGGCCGAAGGGTAATGCTTACTGTCTTGGTATAGACAGTCCCGTCACCATGACCCCACCAAGGTGCACATGTAGACCAGAATAGCTCCCATATGAGAGAAGTCAAGGGCCTACTCACGCAAGCACTTTCGTTTAACCGGATTCGATCCCTTGACCTCCCATATGGAAGATGAAGCCCGTTCCACTTGGGCTACCACCGGTGGTAGTTAAACTTTATTAATGCATAAGAATAGATATAGTATCCAACCATTTGCATTTTCAACTTGGAATAAGGCATTTGAATTTCTCCATTTCAAATTCCATGTGGCTATTGCTTATCTCCACACACCCACTTTGAAGTAGAGGCTTGGATTTTGGATATGTTGTTTCATATTAGAACTAGCAAAATAAAATAAAATAAGAGATAAAAGGTTTTTCCCCCTTTAAAACCACTAAATAAAGAGCCAAAATGAACAAGTTTACATATTTCTACGTGCCTATTCCCCATGGATGAAGCTTCTCTAAGCCGTTGAGGAAAAAAATACTATTGAAAAAAAAGTTGATTTTAAAACTAAAATAGCATTACTATTTTTAATAATTTCAATAAGTTGCTTTTCTAAATAACAATTTTTAATAATTTCATTAAGCTATTTTTCTTAAAAAATAAAAATTTTAACTTATTTAAACTAAAAAAGAAGTTAAAAGAAAAAACAATTGAGAATAGCCCAAGAACGTCTATGGGTTTAAAAAATATTATAAGTTGCTTTTTAAAAAAACTAATTGAGAAAAAACCCTAAATGAATAATGAAGTCTCATCTCCTTAAAAGTAGAGAAATTTTGAGGATATTATTGTAAATCCCATCTCCTTTTGCCCATAGGTTTTATATTTAACTTGTTATTATTAAAAAGAAAACTCTATGCTTATTATTTGTCAAATTTTAATCCTCTTGCAAGTATAATTTCTTTTCTTTATTGAAAGGAAGAATAAGAGGAAATGGGATTAGTGTAGGTGTCAAGTGACCATTGTATCCCAGAATTACATCAAACTTCCTAATGCATTGTCATTTTCATAAACGTTAAAAGTAGTCAGTTCTATAAGGCACCAAATCAAGTGGGACAAGTCATATCCTCTAAATAACCACATTGTAACAGCTCTTTAATCAGAAAAGGTGAAACAATTCCATTTGAAATACTCCTTTGGCAGAAAGATTATAAGGAGAGTGCTATGCCAGAAATTCCTATCTATGATAAATTAATAGGCTTTTAGTTACATATACACAAATTTAGAAGAGTACGATTTGATTGTATATAAATTACTGTATTGCCTTTACTAACTAATTAGGCAAATTGTAATATTTTAAAAATAAAATGTAAAAATTTAATTTAGGATGACCGACTATGTTCTATGATTGATTCTCTTGAAATCTTGGTTAAGGCTTTTGCTTTTTTTACCTTATTTCTTCTGTTCTCCCCATGTTAGATAAAGAACACCATTAATATCCCTCTATATAGTGTATTAAGGTTCAATTTAAACTGTGTTTTAAAATTCATGGAAAGCAAAATATTGCAATTTTCTTTGATTGCAATGAAGAAAGAAGTAATGCAGTAGAAAAGTGAAGGGAAATGTATGCTCTGATTTTCATTTTTTTTTTATAAAATAGGGAGTACAACAACATATATATACATCTACAAAGAGAAAACCCTAACTAAAGTCCTATACAAGTGCAAGAACTAGAATACAAAGAATAATTATAATAAAGAACACTCATGTGACAGTAATAGTTTTAGGGTTAGTCCTATACAAGCACAAACACTAGAATACAAAGAATAATTACAATAAAGTACACTCATGTATAATCGTTTTAGAGTCCTTGATCGCACGTATGATACACGTGTTTATCTTTATGCTCTGTTGCATTGAAAAATAAATTTGACCATAACTTCATCCCAAAAGGTATTTAGAAGGCAAAGATTATTTAGTCTTTATAAGTGATTAATTATTATATTAAGAAGATAATGTAAGATTTCTTAATACACTTCTCTCATGCCTAGAACTGGATGTTTGAAGCATGAAGTTTGAAAAATAAGCAGATGATCTAACATCACTCTGAAATATCATGAAGAAAGAAGTAATGCAACAGAAATATGGAGAGAAAAGTATTCTCTAATTTTTTTTTTCATAAAAAAGGGAGCACAACAATATATATATATATATATATATATATATATATATATATATATATAGAAAACCCTAGCTGAAGTCCTATACAAAAACTAGAATACAAAGAATAATTGCAATAAAGTACACTCATGTGACAATAGTAGTTTTAGAGTCCTTGAGGTGCTTATATTCAACGATGAAATATGAGACTCATATCATTTCAACCAAATGAAAAGCTGACATATCTTTTGTAATATAGCCCTTGATTTTATTAGTGAAGGTCTGCAAAAGAGGATCCAACAATCAAAAGATGAAGAACAGCCTTTGTTCTTTTACCCATTTTACAGATGGAGAACTTGCAATCATGGAGAAAGCAATGCAATCATGTATTCTAGTTCTTTTACCCAAATGTCAGAAAACAATTTGAATAGGTATTCATGACTCAAATGAGAATACATTACAAAGCATTTTAGAATATGATCATTTTATGTGTGCAAACCCAAATATGTTCTTCCAAAAATATTTGCTCTTGTAATTTGATAAGCAAAGATAATGGCTGCTACTAATTAATTGGAAAAACAACTTCCCTCCCAAAAAAAAATTCTTTGATATTGACAGAAAGCTTATCTCTTAGATGAAGAGGTTTGCAAGCTATTTACAATAAGTGATAAAACAAATCAATTAAGCTAGCTTTTCCAATCCATTTTTTATACTTCTTTGGATTTAAGGGGGAAAGTCTCGATGACAAAATCTCTCTCACCTGTGCCAGATGCTCTTAATCAGGTGGAATGTAAATTAAGAGATGTGCACGAGTGGCAACCCTGTCAGGGATAGAACTAACGGACTAAATCCATTAGCAACCCCTCATAATATTTTAGTAAAGAACTACCACCACATGAATTCGAACCCGCATTATTAGAGTATCTCCACCCCAATCACCTGGCCACTTACCAACCATCCTATGCCCGGGTCTTCCTTTTTTTTTCATACTTCTTTGATATATAAATGCTCTTGACCAGCTTGAAAAGTTGTGGTTTCATCTACATAACTTTAACAAAAAATAATTCAGAAAAAAAAAGACTGCAACATAAAATAGTACTTTATTCTTCTCAAAGTCTTTATTTTTTAATTTTTTTTAAGATCTAGGAGTTCGCTTTCAAGTCAAACGAGACAATTTCCACGACTATTCATGAATCCTATACACATGGAAGTACTCTAAAACCACTACTTTGAAGAAGATCTCAACTCATAATTAAAAATTATATTTATTATTAAAAAAATTAGCATATCCCCAAGGGAAAAAAAAGAAAAAGAAATGCCCATCCACCACTCAAGAAGGAAAAGGATCCATTTATCTCGGAAATATTTGATTAATTATTATGATTTATTAGTTCTTTTGGTACCGACCAGAGACTTCATCAATAAATATTTGCTTTCAGGAATCTAATTTTGGATTATTTTCAAATGCCAACCTGTGAGAAGATTTTGTCTCAATTTTATTTTAAATTATTGGGAGAATATATAATTTATTAATGCCGTCAAAAGCTAAATATTGTTTTGACTTATTAGGGTTTTCACATTGTCGGTGTTCTGACAAGGAAATATATATATAGAACGATACACCTGCTTTGGATGGTGGAAGAAGAATATACTGTGTTTTTTTATTTATTGATAATTAATAAAGGGGGAAATTATTCCTTGCAAAGTCAAATTATATGAGGTACAAGACGTCTGACTTTTTTACCCCCTAAATTCTAAGTTAAATATTTACGAAAATTTTAGTAAAAGAATAGAGAAATTTTCTATGATTTGAAAATACTCAATATATATATATATATAATTAATTAATTCTTAATGTCACTAAAAAATGTATTACTATTTTAAACTTTATTTTTAATTGCTCATATTGTTGAACAATTTTTATGGCGCTTTTGTTATAACTTCACAATATTTTTTACTTTTCATGCCATTAAATAATTTTCGTATATCTTTTATGCCATTTCAAAAAAGATACTATTTAATGACATAAAAAAATATGAAAATTGTTCAATAATATAAAAAATTTAAAATATTATAAAATAATATTAAAAAATTATTTAATAACATAAAAAATTAAAAATAAAATTTAACGGCAAGACCATTACTAATACATTTCTTTAGTAGTATTTAGAGTAAATTTCTCTCTCTCTCTCTCTCTCTCTATATATATATATATATATATATATATATATACTCATATCCTTTCAAAGCATATTTTCTAAGTCATTTGATGAAAGTACGCTCCAACAGGAGGAAAATAGCTCTGGTTATATTGTCAACGTACCATCTATTATCCATATTCCATATATACTGCGGAATCTTCCCGAAAATTAAAGTGCATTTCATAGGTACAAATATTATTATTCTATCAAAATTATGGGTTCATTTGATTGCATCTTTTCTTACTAAATACACAATCGAACCTTACTTCTTCTCTTACAAAAAATTCACTTTGATAGAAATTAAAACAAAATATCTCTCAACCAAATATAATTCAAATACACCATATGTTTTCTAATGTACGTACTGTCTCAACTACCTCCTTAATTCCTTCTTTAATAGCTCCATTAGGGCCTGAAATTCCTTATCCAGTTAGCTTACTTTTAAACAACTATCTAGAGCCTAAACATTCTCTCTACTTTTAAACAACTCTCTACATACTAAACCTTCTCCCTCAAACCTTCTTTATAATAATTTTATCGTCTTTAAAGAAATTCGTTTTTAAATGGAACTGTATATATTATATAAACTTAACTCTAAGTTCGCATTCAAGTTTGTAGGAGAAAATCAGCTTATCAAAGTTATTAGTCTTAATAAAAAAACAAATCAGCCTATTAAAAAAGAGAGCAAATTATCTTACACTAGACAACAGGCAAAATCCTAATTAATGAGTTGTAATCTTCTGTAATATTTTTGCGTTATACTCTCTATAACATTTTTAAATATATAAATAATTGTTCATATATTATAAATAAAATAAAATCAATCCTAACTAAATATTAAATATTATAATTGATAAAATATTAGAGAATGTACTAAAGGATATACGAGAAGATCTAAAATCCTAATCACACCTCAGTAGTTAATGTTAAAGCAAGGGCTTTCACTGATTAAATGAAGCATAAGTATAGCATATCTAAGTAGAAAAAATTAGTTGCCTATGCAAGTTATCTACCAAGAAGAACAATGATTAAATGCTTTGTCGAAAAGATATTTCATTCATCATAAAGGAATACTTATCCGATTTAGGTAATCAACTTAAGAGTGGTCAATTAAAGTAGCTAGCAAAATCAAGACCCTTTGTTTCATGGAATAGGCAATAGACCACTTCACGTTCAATATTTTTTTGTAGTAAGCTTTTTTAGCATTACGTGTTAAGTGAGTCCCACCTTTTTAAGATAACAATAATTGTCTTTTCATAATGCCTACTTCAAATTATCAATGCTCTACCATATGTGCCTAGCTAGAAAGTATATCAAACTTCACTTAAACCGCGATCTTCTGGTTGCTAGGTCTCATTATGCAAGGGCTAGAGTCACCTCCATTGTCTATGGGCTATGGAGCCAATGAGGTTTGAAGAGATATTGTTTCTAACTAACGCTTTTATCAACCAAGGATTTTGAGGCCTCGGTACAGCTATAAGAAGACTAGCGTCACCTCCATTTGCAATGGCTTTAAATGGAGCCATGTAGGGTTTGAAGAGACATTGTTCCTAACTTATGCCTCAATGGTCCAAGGACTACGAGCTCGAGAGGACATGAACTTATCTAATTATTAACTTTGAAGATACATTGTTTCTATCTAATAAATGTGTCTATCACTAATTCCGAACTTTTAAATTAAAGTTAATTAATGCAAATATTAAGATGTACTTTGCTCGTATTTAGTGATGTGAACAATGAATTATTTTTTAAAATTATGATTGCATGCATTAATTGTCAAATAATTTCTTCACGTTATCAAAAAAACAAGTGTAGTTAAATATTTAACATGATCAATAATATTATTTATTTAGGACTAAATATGTTTTTTTAAAAAAAACTATTCTAACTAAGATTTTAAATATGTGACATACACGTACAAAAGTACCTTAGTCGGGGGAAGAAAATCATCATCTTCTTGAAAATGGAAGTCATGGTTTTCTTCAACATACGACTCAAGTTGCAAAACAAATATCTCAATTTTCAATGCTATTCAACTATGTTTTCCTTTGATCGAAGCTTTCTAGCCACCAATTATGCATATTTACTTAAAAAAATAAAAACACCAATTACACACACACACACACACACATATATATATATATATATATATATGGAAAATTTTATCATCAAAGTCCACAGTGAAGGCTTGCCGACACTTGTGTTGTTCCAAAAGTCCTGCCGTTGATGATTTGTAATAAGGCCAAATGAATAGTCCACATCTCATGCCCTACAAGATGACAATGAGTAGTAAGATCATGATCTCTATTCTCTAGATCTCTCTCTTCAGTATTCAGTAGGGCCCAAGAAATTTTTTAAAAATTATAAAAAAATAATGATTGAATCCATCCATTAAAATTATCTTTCCCTTTTAGATTTATTGTTTTTCAAAATTATCAAAGGGAAAGGAAGAAGGGAAAAAGAAAATAGGAAAACAGCAGCCAATAGCTCATAATGCTCCAAGTAAAACATTTTTCAGGGTGAATTTAGACGGAGTTTGGTTTTAAAATAAAATTCAAAATTTTAAGTGTGTGACCTATATCTTTTCTCATAAATAATTTAATTTTAATAAAATCTAAAATAAAATTTTCAAAACCAAACTCTATCCAATCACACCGATGTAGCACATTTCTTTGATGATTATTTGAATGAAATGAATTTGGTCAACTTCTTGATGTTAGAACTCCGGTTGGATTAGCTCCTTGTTGATGTCAAAGGATTACTCATTAGGATGCTTTGACAAAACTTCAACTTCAATCTTTAATTTTTTTTGAGAGAATTTTTATAGAGAGGTGTTAGAGATAAGAGAGGAGAAAAGGATGAGACAAAAAGGAGAGAAGAAAATATGGAGAAGTGCCCTATTTAGTAAGTTATCTGAATTTACTAAATGTAGTTCCACAAGATCCTCACCTATCGATTATTCAAAATTAATTTTCAACATCAAAAGTGTAAAACCGAACCAAATATCCAAAATGATTATTTGGCTTTAAAAGGCAAAAATTAACCCCACAGAATTAAATGTTCATATTCGATTTAACAAATGCCCAAATTAAGACCAAGAAAGTAACAAAAGATGCCCAAAACAACCTCCTCCACTTCTGCTTCCCCATCTTCTTTCTTATGCTATCCCCCACTACCATAGTGCTACCCCATGACAGCCTTCTTTTCTCAGGGAAAAAAAATTAAATTGTAGAGACCACAGTAAAAATGGAAGAACCCTGAAGAAATTAGACTTATACAGGACTCTTAGCAATCTCAGAAGAGTGTGAGAGAGAATGAGAGAGGATATGAGGGAAAAAATCCTAAGTGAAACATCGCATTTGGCTTTAAAAGAGGAGAAAAATATCCTCACAAAATTAAATCTTCGCATCGAAATCCCCACAAAATTAGAACGTTTTGTATGTATATAAATTACCATATCATTCTTTTCTTACTATTTATTGAAGTTACAAATTTGAAACATCTTCAATGTATATAAATAACCATATCGCTTTTAGTAATTATTGAAGTAAATGATATAACCTCACTTACAAGTTTAAAAAGTCAAAATTTAAATGAAAAATGTGTTATTTTAAAAAATAATATTAATATGGAAAAACCCAAGTATTTGGATTGATTTTTCAATATATAAAAACCAATAAAATTTTTCTTACTTTTCTCACTCCCTCTTCTCTTCTCTCATCTCAGCCCACAAATTTCACGTTCAAAAGAAGAATTTTCATTTAGGAAAGGGTCCAAACTCCAAATACACTAGGCAAAACGAGAATGATGAAAGAGCTAAACGAGACCGCCTAGAAGCCTAGAAGCTAGTGGTCTCAAAACGGGTTACAATTGGCTCGTTTGGTCTATAATATGGATAAGATTGTGTTTAGTTTTTTAAATTCGTTTAAATACTGGTAAAATTGACCTACTCTGCATGCCAGATCTTTTTTTTTTTACTTTTGTATTAAAAATATTATAAAAATAAAATATATAGCAATATTGATATTAAATTTACCTACATCACACATTTTAATCATACTCATAATTAAGGTTAATTACTTTAATTTTATTTTAAATATTTTACTTATATAAATTTATTAATATTAGGAATGATATAAATAATTAATGATCATTTTTTATTTTAAAAACTTTGGTGATTAGTCAAAAATTCTTTTTATCTCAATCATAAATTTATATTCTCATATATATATATATATATATATATATATATATATATATATATTTTATAAAATTTAATTTTAAAAGAGAGAGAAAGAGAGAGAAGGCACACGGGCCTAATACCAATGGATAAAAATTGAAAACTTTTCAACTTGTCAAAAAATAACCGAACCCGTTCTATTTAAGAGATAGCCCATAAGGGGCCAAGCCAAATCGATTTGACAGTACTTCTAGAAGCTTCTAACTCAATTCAAGGCCCATTTTCCAGCCCACTGGAGAAGCAGAAAGAAACTACTAGCGATTTTCTTGCTGGTCTTTTCATTTGGCAGCTATAATCCTTATTGTTTTATTTTAACTTTTATATTCCTTTACGCATTTTTAACCTAATAAAGAAGGAATTGCAAAGTGTAGCTCTGTTCCCCCGGCAAAAACATCCACAAGTTGTGCACGTAGGGCATTCTCACAGGACTCAAAAAGGGAATACAAGAAGAGCATCTCCCTCTTTAAAGAGAGAAATACTCTTGCATGCCCTTATTGAGCGCTGAGAATGCCCACAAACACGACTCAAGACTATGTTAGCCCAAAACCGCTACACAGGTCATTGTAATTCTTTTTTTGTTAAGTGAAAAATACATAAATAACTGTAAAAGCTAAAACAAAACTATAAGAACTAAAGCTTCCAAGTGAAAAAAACACTACGAACCAAACCTACCAATTTGCCTTCACTTGCCAATGAAAAGGTGATTCTTTTACTTGCTGATATTTTCGTTGCCAACAAATAGAGAAATCTTTTAACTCTAAATGGCCTCAAAACCAAAACTTGGAATTTTAACAAGATGCCATAGTGATGCTGCTACTAGTACCAAGCACCAAACCAACGAGTCTTAGAATTCCACATCTACCAGAAACATGCTTGTGCATCTTCTTTACCGATGCATAGGCACTTACCCCTTGCAAACTGTACATTAAAAGGAAACGCTAAGTGGAAGACCTTAAAAACACCAGAAAAATAGCAAGGAATAGGACCATGATAACCTGATGCTCGTATACTTGCTACTAGCCAGATAGTTGCGAAACTGACCTACATGCCTAAATCACACTTGTATAAAAATTCTCTATTTTTATACAAGAAAAATTTAGAAACCCCTACAACAAAAGGAATATGGATAGGAAAACAATAACACTTGTATTAAAAGCTTCGGCAGCAGAATAGTCCAAACATCCAGTTAAACAAAAAACGAGCAACTTGGTTTCCTAGGCTGAGAAGAGCTTCCACCTTGCCTCTATAAACAATAGCATAAGCTTAAAATGAGATTAGAATCCAAAATCTCCTCCAGAATTGTCAAAGCCACCACGGAAACCTCCAGGTCTTCCAGAACCTCCACGAGGTCCAGATCTCTCTTGAGCATAGCTTACACGAATACTCCTCCCTTGCAAGTCCTGCAGAAGACATTTATTATTAACATCAGAAAATCAACCAATCCCAATTGCATCCATTTTTTTTCAAATAATCGAGTTTCTCACCTGTCCATCCATAGCCAGGGCTGAGGTTGCAGATTCTGTGTCAGCAAAGTTCACAAACCCAAATCCCTTTGATCTCCCAGAGTCTCTATCCAATATAACTCTTGCTGTGCAAGTACATACCAGGATAAGCAACATAGGAATCTTACTCCAAACAAAGCAATGGGGGAAAATGTCTAATTTTAACTGCAGATATGCATACCTAGATGTTCATGCATATAAAATTATATCCTTGGATTCCCAATAAGTACAAAGATAACTTACCTACTAAGAAGGCAGGCCAAGTTTTTGGAATTAACCAAATCATTAATCATGCAACCTTGCAGATAGGCTTAAGATTCATAATTTACAAATGCAATATGCCAAAGTATACCTCATTTCTCCTAAAGAAATGAGTCAGCCAAAGAAAATAAATTACTCCATAACTTTCAAACAGTGCACAAAGCCATAAGTTACATCAGTAACTTGCATCATGAAAGACCTTTCAAGAGTTCAAACAAATATAAGCAATAACCAAGAAAACAAACACCAACCAGAAAAAATAAAACTACAATGCCCGGCAGAGTAGAAATTATATAGACAGTGAACAGAATGAAACAGTTCAGACAAAAAATGAACAGAACTAGATAAATTACCCACGATATCAGTGAAAATAGCAGAAACAATTCCATACTATTCATAACCCAGAAAAGGACTTCGCTAAGTCAAAAGAATAAGTTGACATAATTAGGAAAAGTCCAAGAGGTAATATTAAGACATTATACATGTGCTACTCAGTAGACGAGCTCAACAAATATTTAATTTTCTACTTGTTACCATGAAAGCTTGTCTAATGTTGGACCAGTTCTCAACCTTTCCCAAAAGTCACTGTGGAGAGTGGGCCAAAAGGTTGAATCGCTTAAAAAACCCCCAAATATGAATACAATCAAACACATCATGCCTGGAACCAAATAGCAACACAAAGACATTAACCAAATAACGCCCTGTAAAAACTGACAGACATTTAGAAGCACATGATCACAGCTAGGTCCAAGAAGCCTATTCAAATATAGATCCTAGATGAAGCTTTAATCTGAACATTCACTCTCTTGCAGATATCATTAGGCCATAAACTGCATTTGGAACTACCTTCAGTAACCTCGCCAAAGCTGGAAAACG
Organism: Rauvolfia tetraphylla; assembly: GCA_030512225.1. NCBI lineage: Eukaryota > Viridiplantae > Streptophyta > Magnoliopsida > Gentianales > Apocynaceae > Rauvolfia > Rauvolfia tetraphylla. The sequence goes on from JAJQKT010000053.1 coordinate 5,493,166, forward strand.
CTTCCCTTAAAACTTCATCATTAGCAGACCATGGAAGACCTATTGAATTAAGTGAAATAAATGAATTAACCGAACCTATATATGTCCTTCAATAGGATGCTTGAAAAGAATCTGAGAACTCCATGAAGATCAGTTGGGAATAGTGTAAACCCACATACCTCCAACAAAAAGCCTTTGACTTGACATGCAGCGGAAGGCATTCAACATTGAAGCACCAGGAACCTGGGCCCTGCTGAACGAGCTCAGCTTGAGAATAGAATTAAATCTGTTGTACAATGCCATTTGCAAATACTAGCTCAACAATCTGCATCCAAGAAAACGGGAATGCATGTTTCATCATTAAAACAATAAACTCCAAATAACAGCAGTATCAAAGGATTGAACTCACAAAACTCAGCACATTCATGATTCCAAACTCACCATTTTAATTTAATGAAACTAAAGGCTTTCAGGTAAAACTGAGCCTAATTTTCTCAAGCATTCATTGACATAGAGCACATCAAAGAATGAAACATAAAAAATACAGCACGATCAATGGAAAGGACAAATTTTCAAATAGCAAACATCCATACTTTGCCAAAAAACAAATTCAAGTCTTGATGTTACCAATCTTACATAAAAGAACACCACCTAGTATAACATAAACATGTAGATAAGGCCTAAAGCCAATATGGTGATGTAAAGAGTCCACCGAGTTCACTAGCATGAGCTATTAGGTAGAGCATTATGCCAGACCATTCAAGAGAACATTATGGAATTACAAGATAGCTTCCACTTTTCTACAAAACCATATTGTAAACGACATCCACAATGTACAAGCATAAGTCCATCATTCCCTAAGCAAACAAACACAAGCTTTACAGATTCACTTTTCAGATAAACAAGAAAATAAAAGAGCAGTTGCACGATAATGATTAACGGGTTTTCATATTTCCCACGCATACAATTTCAATCCCACCTGAGTGACAAATAAAAATACAGACTAATCCCAGCCAAAGAAAACCGTTTTTCACAAAAAAAAAGAACGAACTGCATCGAACCAAATCAAAAAGATTTCCTTTTCAACTATCTCCAGCTCGACTTCAAACCAAATCGAAACCCACAAAACTTAACAATTTTCGAGGACGCAATAACGCGATGACAGATGAACCTCAGATAAACCAAAAAGTCAAAACAAAATAACTAAATTTTTCTTCATACCTGAACAGCAAGATTGAATTTTGCGGGACTTTTAGGAGCTAAGAAGAAAAAAACGGCTAGGGTTTAAGCCACTCTATAGTCTATGGTATACCAAAGGAAATATGGCTTTGAGAAAATATCTAGGCGGGTTTTATAGATCATGTTTGGCTGAACATATCATTTCGGGCCCCGAATAGTAGATAAATTCTATTTGAGCCCTAATTGTTTTAACCTCGTGCTATAATACTCCTAACATTTTCTTTTAATACGATATCCTTTAAAATCAAACAAGTTGATAAAAGTTGAGTTATTCACAAGTGGAGTCATGAATTGTGTATTATGCTTTCTCTTTCATAAATTTTATTTTATTACCAAATGAATAAGTTTTAAATCAAAAGTTTGAACCTTATTGATAAATAAGCTCACTTTGTAATTTGCTTTAAAACTTAGTACTTATTTAGTCTTTAGTTTTTATGTTATTGTCAATAATAATTTAGCCATACTTTTTATTTAAAAAATAAGGATTGTGATATTCGAATTATATTTGAAGAAAACGTATCTTGAATAATGTATTAATTTGTATATAACAAAATTAGTAGATGAGTATATATATTATTTTTGATTTAAAATAAAATCTATAAGACAATTAAGAATCAAGATACAATGTAAGAAAAAATTGCAAAGAAATTTAGATGAAAATACATATGAGTAGGTGTACTATGAGATTACTTAATAGTCGAGATATAATATCAAATTTTATTTTTTTTGTTAGCTAAGATATTATGTTGAAATAAAATTTAGATTAGTATAAATCAATTATTTTGATCTGAAATAAATTTATTATTTCAACATAATTATAGAAAAATAGTCACTTTTTGCACAAAAAATTATAATTGAAAATAAAAAAGTGAGATCTCTCATCAAATAGTGTCCTAATATCAAATTGAGTACTCATTTTGGCTAAGGTATCATTTGTCAATTTTGCCTCTCCTCATGTGTGATTGAATTACAATGAAACAATTTGAATTAGGAGGATCAAAATTTTATTAAAACTTCATTTAGATAAGTATTTTGTAATTTAAATAAATGTTTAAGTTGCAAAACACGATTATTAAATATGATATCTTAAATTGCTAAATATTAGATTATTACATTTCATTTTTAAATTTAACTCTTTTTCTATCTCTCTCTATTTGTATTCTCTTGCTAAAATTTTACTACATTTCTCTCAAATCTATTTTTTAAGTGGTCACGTATCCTTATAAAGCTTTATTTCTTTTAGAATTCCTCTATTTTGTAGGATTTTTATAATTTAAAAAATTTGTATACAATAAAAGTTACTATGCAATAGTAATGCTTGGAGATTTGAAGGAGAGGATTGGATTGCAAAGTCCATGCCCAATAAGCCTTGATATTGGTAACCTCCCTACAAGAAAAATCTAATAGCAAACTAATCTATTGATCCCGGATCCTATATCCCTTCTTACATTTTTCTAATGCCCCTACCTACACAAGTAAGGCAATTGAACTTATACAAGCAAGGTAATTGACAGCTGTCACAAATAAGGCAATTGAAAGATTTTATTGATGGCTGTGAGGACAAAATTAATAAATTGTTATAACATAATTTATATAATTATAAATAAAAATATTTCATGTGGATGAAAAAGATCTATTTATTGATGAGTTGATCCTTTTATTAATATAATTTTTTTATTGATAAATATTTAACTTTTTTTTTTGTTTGAATGATAAATATTTAACTTGTATTTATAATTGAACGCAAGATAGAAAATTACTGTAGTACAATTCTCTTCTAATTTGGTTCGCCACACTGCCCCCAACGCCTTCCTTTTAATTTTTTTTTTATAATTAAAGCCAATTCTCTTTTCCCTCTCCTTCCTTATCCCTCCTGGCTCTTCTTCTCCGCTCTGCAGAACAGACGGAGAGCTGTAATTCGGCTACTGAACTTGAAATTCGCCCTAAAGATCGTCATATTTTGTGCTCGGGCACGTCCGGAAATCGAGCCTTTTCATCTGGATTGTTGTCAAAATCGATTCTTTTTCAGGTGCAAGTACTTGGTGCCAAATTTTGTATACTGGGTAAGAGCTTTTTAGCTCGTCTCACCTCTCAAAATTTGATCTTTGTCATACCTACTTCGCTAATCTTTGTGGTTTTGATGGTCGGAGTAGTTGTACGAGTTAATTTTCCTCTTTTTGATCAGAGCCACTATCAGTTTGAGTAGAAATGTGCACTTAATTGGTAATATTGCTTGTATTCCTCATACTTGTTTATACTTGCTTTTGTTAGTGCACTATGTTAAGATATAATCAAATGATTGTATTTTAATATACTATTAGTTAGAAAGCGTCTTTTTTTATCTAATATGATTTTCCTTCTTCATTTGACCCTGCCACTTTCCTTCAGTATGTGCTATTAATGCTTTCTTTTGTCCCGCATTCATGTATTCTGAGCAATGTTGCAGCCATTTTTATTGTTTATTGAACTTGGACTTGCCCTCTGATCTTGCTTCCTACATGTGAGAAACTGATGTTCTTCTGATTCATCATTAACTGGTAGCCCCCAAGGCAGTGGAATGAAGCTCTAATCATTGGTTATGTTGACTCACATGAGATGGATATGGAAAATGGTTAGCTTCTGAACTTCATAAAAATTGTTAGATACAGATCTACTTTATTGCTTAACGAGTTTTGTTGAAGAGTCTGCTTATGTGTGGATTATCCATTAGAAAATTTTTATTTGAAAACAGAAAATGAAAGTGAAGTATATTTAAAGTTATTTGTGTTCTCGTTACTGTTTTATGGAAGAACATATTCTGAAATGCAGAACTCGAAGATTGCATTTTCTTCTTGATTTTGCTGCATAATGTTTTCCTTCTATTCACTGTTTGATGAAGTACTTGCTGTCATCATCATATAACTCTGTCTAGTTTGCAGCTTGATGTGCGACTGCTTGCTCTTTAAGGTATTGACATCTGTGTATAAATAATGAGGCTTCATTGTTTTATAGTTAATTTGGCAGAAAAGTTGCTAAGTAGTGAATAGGGTAGGATAAATTTCTATTTGTGAAGCATGTTTGGAAGGATTTTAAGGGTAATTAGATTTATAGAGGACGCTTGATAATTCTGCTGGCGCTAGCTCTTGCTTGGTCTTCTGTACTTTTAATGTACTGCAATTTTTTCAGTTGCACTTACAGATAATAGTTAGACGGCCTAGTGACTAATTGGTCTTTTCCTTATTATTGGTTTTGCAGCTGCAAGAGAAATATCCTCTCACATGTATGGCGCGAGCTAATATCTAATTCTTCCTACTAGATTGGTACATGAGGTCCTATAATTTGAATTAGTAGGATGGCAAGTCAAGGTCATACTGTCTTCCTCGAAGAATGGTTGCAAAGAAACAGCAGCCCTGGTGGCAAAGTCAGTTTAAGCAATTCTTCCTCCTCATCAGCCCAAGCCATCATCCAAGCTTGGGGTTACCTAAGGGACTCAGCTCAATCTAAGTCTTTCCATTCCCATCACTTCCAATCATTAAAGACGCTTTATGATTCTAAGATTTTCCTGCATGTTTCAGATCCTCAGGCAAAGCTTCTACTCTCTATTCTATCCTTACCAACTATCTCACTTACACAGGAGTCATACCCTCTATTTTTGAGGCTGCTGTATGTATGGGTCAGGAAATCTTCCAAACAAGATTCTCTCATTATTGACTCAGCAGTTGAGGTGCTCATGAACCTTTTCTCTGAGAAATTCTTTTCGAACAAAAGCCCGCTTTTCTTTTCTGAAGGAATACTCCTACTGGGTGCAATTTCCTCCAAACCGTCTGCCTCTCAAAAGTCCAAAATGGTTTGCTTGGAGATGCTTTGCCGACTGATGGAAGAAGAATATCAATTGATTACCTTGGCTGAAGGGCTTATGCCTAGTATTCTTGCAGGAGTTGGCTATGCTTTATCTTCATCTGTCAATACCTATGTAGTCAGAGTTATGGATTCGTTGTTTGGTGTTTGGGAGAAAGATGGTGGTCCTGCTGGTGATGTTTGTCATGGGCTCATGATACTGCATATGATTGAGTGGGTTGTTTCTAATTTTGTAAGTTCACATTCTACAGACAAAGCTGATTTTTTCAAAAGGGGAATGTTGGGGAATGTAAAATCAACTAATTCGTTATTTGCTTTGGTAATGGCCGCAGCTGGTGTCCTGAGAGCATGCAATAGATCAGGATCTAGTGGTTTAGTGGATTTAAAGATTTCTGCAGAGGGACTGATTGAGAGAGTTGCCAGACTTCTAGTCTCGAGAACTAGAGGTGTTCATTATTCAGGGGTCGAAAGTGGAGACCGTCTTCTTCTACAATGTATATCATTAGCTTTGGTCAGGAGTGGCTCTATTTCATATCGTGCTCCCCTACATTTATGCCTTGCTTCAGCATTGTTGAATGAAATATTCCCTCTTCAACATTTGTACAGCTAGATCCTTGAGTTACCTCTCGGTGGTTCTGAAGGAAGGCTTAATGAGGTCAAAGAGCATCTAGATAGTACTAGCTTCAAGGAAGCAGGAGCCATAACTGGGGTTTTCTGCAATCAGTATCTTTCAGCTGATGAAGATTGTAAGAATACTGTAGAGAATTTGATCTGGGAATATTGTCAGGTTGTTTATTTACAGCATCAGCAGGTTGCCTTGATGCTCCGAGGCATCAATGATGGGTTACTTGGGGATCTAGAGAAGATTGCTGAATCTGCTTTTCTTATGGTTGTGGTTTTTGCACTGGCAGTCACAAAGCAGAGGTTAGGCTCAATTAATCTAGAAGCTCGAATGAAACTTTCAGTAAGGATATTGGTGTCTTTTTCTTGCATGGAGTATTTTCGTCGAATGCGTTTGTCAGAGTATATGGATACAATCAGAGCAGTTGTAGTAAGTGTTCAGGAGAATGAATCAGCTTGCATCTCATTTGTAGAATCTATGCCTTGTTACGGCGATTTGACAAATAAACATGGTATTTACTTTCTGTTTTATTTCTTCTTAGTTGTCTTTATGTGTTGAGTCTTCATACCTGGATACCTTTTTATCATGTAGGTTCTTCCAACTGGAAAAAAATGGAATATTGCTGGTCCGCTGATGAAGTGCAGACTGCTCGGGTCTTGTTTTACCTGCGTATTATTCCAACTTGTGTTGAGCATTTACCAACTTCTGTATTTAGGAAGGCGCTTGCTCCCACTATATTCCTGTATCCTTCGTTAAACACTGAAATCTGTGACCTATGATAGTTATCCTGTAATTGATTTTCTCATGAGTTGATTCCTAAATTCATGTTTAATTAGATATATGGGACATCAAAATGGCAAAGTTGCTAGAGCTTCACATTCAATGTTTGTGGCTTTTGTATCTTCTGGAATGGATCCTAATAGAGATGAAAGAGGTAAATTGAAGGAGCAACTTGTATTCTATTACATTGAGAGGTCTTTGGAGGTATCCAAAGCTATAGTTCTTTATGTTCCTTAAATAAGCTTCACCAACAAAGAGAAGTTTCTGTTTCTCATGAAAGTAATTGGAAATATAGGGTTATCCTGGGACAACTCCTTTTGAGGGAATGGCATCTGGAGTTGCTGCAATTGTTAGACATCTTCCTGCTGGAAGTCCATCAATATTCTATTGCATTCACAGTCTGGTTGAAAGGGCTAATAGCCTCTGTAGTATGATTAAAGGTGAAGAAGCAGATTACTCTAGGAGGCATTTGGAAGTAGACTGGGATGCTTGTAAGAAAATGCTAGAGTTGCTTGTACGTCTCCTTTCCTTTGTTGATATACTAGTAAGTATCTAAAATTCCTTCTATTTTATGGTTTCTTCCTTTAAGGGTTCCTCTTCATAATTTCCTGCTGGATTTTTTTTTTTAACACGGGTGTTTCCAGCTCTAGAAACACTTAATTTGATTTACTTAATTTGTGTACCTTTTGTCTCGATTTTTTTCAGTTAACATGATGAGGTGAGATACATTACTGCTTTTTACAGGTGCTTCCAAGTTTGGTGAAGCAATTGTCTCAGCTAATTCTCCAACTTCCTAATGATAGACAAAATGTGGTCCTTAATGAGTTATATCAACAGGTCGCCGAATCTGATGATGTTACACGTAAACCAACTCTAGTTTCTTGGCTGCAGTCACTCTCCTACCTTTGTTGTCAAGATACCAACAAGAGAGTAACTAAAGAAAAAGGACCTGAAGCACATGTTGCTGCTAGGAGTGTTGGATGTGTTGGATTTTTAAGCCTGAAAAGAATCAGTTCGCGACTCTAAGGTATCAAAATGTGATTATAAGATTATCCATGCTCTAATGTTAAGTTTTAAGTTAGATTCATAGGCTAGGTTTTACATTTTCCAACTAAAATCTCACAAAACATTTCAGGAGTAAAATGTATTGAAATGGTTCAGTTGTAAAAAAATCTGTGCTGGCTAGAGCCATGTAGTCCTCTTGAATATCGTGTAGTAAAAGAATGTGGTTCATTTCTAGATCTGTAAAGTAATAAAAAGGCTTTAACGGGTGATTTATCTTTCTGTGTGGTGAAGGCACTTGTGGAATTACTACAATAAAAGAAAAAGGAAGGGGAAATATTGAAGAAGAATGTCTCTTGTTTGATTAAATTACCATAAAGACTGTTATTTTTGAATGCATAACTTTTTAATATGGAAGTGAGATTTATTTCAATGAAAATTTATCTTAGTAGCTTAGTAATTTATATCGGCCCTAACAGTTACAACACAACCAAAAAAAAAAAAAAAAAACAAAACAAGTAGACCATTGTTGCCACCTCATTTGCTTGCTAAGTCATTGGTGCCGCTACCTTTCTATAGACTGCTGTTAACTTTTGATTTTCAAATCTGCCAATTTTAGAGATGAAATTTTGAACCAATTTCACTAGACCACTGACCACCAATAAACTTGCCAATCTCCCCCCTGCGGCGACTGTGAGCAGCTGCTTGGAGTCCAAGAAACAATATTTTCTGGAGCTGTTTTCAGGGAAAAGTTTGAATCTTTCCTGTCAGCGGCAGTGGATTGTATAGCTGCTAAGTATGAAGAAATCTGACAAGGGCAAGTGTCAAAAGATGCAGGTCCGTTTGACTTAGAAGAGTTGATCTCCTTCCGTAATTTTAGTTGATACCTTCAGTTTGATTAGCTAGTGACGACTGAATTTTGTTCTTTTGCAGCAGAAGAGAATGTCTTTTTGGTAATTCCTCTGTGCTATTCATGTTTTCTCATATTTCTTCTGGATTTGCTGTCCGCTGGTTGTAAAGGCTTAAAAGGCTTTATCTTTTAGTCAGTTTCTGTTGAGTCCGACGGCTCTGATATGGATGTGTTTTCTTCTGTTTTCTTTCCAGTAGTTGAGCATTCTTAAATTCTAGGTGCTACTTAGTTTTGAGCATTTATTTAATTGTAAGACTTGTAATGTGGCCCCTGATCTGTAAGGTATATATTTACTTTTGGGGTCTCTCTTCTTCTTCACTTTTGACACGTTGTCTTTTTTTTTTCTTATGTAAAAAGTATCGTGCCTTAATTAGGACTCAGTTGATTTTATACATTTCTTTTATATAAATGGAGAAAGAATACCTTATACACTTTTTTTTTTAAAATATTGCACAGCACAGGAAAAATTCCTTCCAATCATTTGCTTTCAGCTTAGTGAGGATTTTTGTCTCCAATTACCTGCTTGGTTATCCCTAGTTTCTTGGTTCCAAAAGGTTGAATCCCCAACCCAAAGGGCCCCCAAGACCCCGGCCCGACAGGGTATCTTGGAGGATGTAAATCATGGTGACTCAGCCAATCACAGAGGCTAGACTTTTACCCGCTGCGCACAAGGAGTCCCTTCACTTCGAAGGTAACTCCCACGCTGCCGCTGGTGGGATTCGATCCTTGGTCATGGTTCCAAACTTCACCATCTGTGACCAGCTGAGCTGTCCATGCGGGCTAAAATTTTGGAGGGTAAATTTTTTATACTAGCCGGCCCACCGCACTGCGGCTCCACCACAAGAAACCCCGACCTCCGGCTTTGACCTACAGATTAGTATACACCGCTTGCCCCTACGCGTATGGCCATACCCAACTTGGGCTGGGATTTTTTGAGAGCGTCGGTACTAGTGATACCTATGGTAGGATTCGAACCCTCAACCTTAAGGCTGAGAGACGAAGCTTTGACCAGCTAAGCTGGCTACCATTGGTTGGTTATCCCTAGTTTCTTGCTTGGAGGTAGGTTGGGGATTGAGATAAGTGTGCGTAAGTTGGCTTAGTCCCCAAACACCTAATTTTTTACTTTTTCTTTTTTCCACTATGAGTCTTATGTGTTTTTTTAAAAACAAAATACTACGACCTTGTCCCCCCACAAAAGCTAAAAAAAGTTTTACTATTTCAAATATGCAATATCATGAATTGCTTTTGTAGTACAAAAAATTAATTTAAAAATAAAAAAGAAAAAAAGGTTGTGGGTGTATTATTTTTATACTCCCTCTTTTCATATTTTTAAAATATAAGGTCTTTTAGTATTTTTTTAAAAATATTTTTTAACTTTTTATGAATTTTAAAAATGTATTCACTATAAATATAAATTTATTATATTTATAAAATTAATTAAGAATATAATAAAAAATAATGTTTATTTTTTCTTGATATATAAAAAATGATCAAAACTTATTATATTTGAAATGGAGGGAGTAAGATATTTTGAAAGTGATATAAAATGATAAAATTAAAGAGTTTTCCATTATTTTTACAAAAATTTGCTTCAAAATTGATGTTATTTGGTATGAACTTCTCATTCACAACACTATTTTGCCCAATCGAATCCAAATATTAAAAGATTTGAAGGAGAAAGTTTGAAAAATAAAATATGATTACTGCCTTTGAGCTTTGGCAATTTATAACTTTGCAGTTTAACAAAAAAAGAAAAAAGAAAAAAAGAAAAACACAGCCTTCTTTCTTCTTCTTCAGTTTCAATCCAAAGTGAATAGCACTCAAATAGACGCGAAGAAGCCCGCCCGTTTAACATAACGGTCAAAAGCACTCAAAAGAATGTGAAGAAGCCGCCGAAATAAACAGTCCGGTCGAGAATCAACCGTCATCAACCTCTGCTAATTGGAAACCCTAATCTCAGTATTTCTCACCTGGTTATTCTCAGTTAACCAGATTCAGGGTTAGTTTCAACTATCTATTTTGCTTATTTCTCTGTTGTAGTATAGTTGTATGTATGCGATTCAATAAGCAATTTTTTTTCTACGTTCAGCGCTCAAGTCTCCCTCTCTATCTCTGGGTCTTTATGACTCTTATAGCTGTTAGAACTTCGAAAACCCCTCCTTCTGACTGATCTTCAGGTTAGAAACTGCATGTAAAGTTTTCCCGGAAGCCTCATTACCACCTGATTTTAGCTGCTGCCTTGCGCAGAAACTGTTTGATGAAGAAGGAAGAAGACGTTCCTTGCTTAAAGTCCTTTACAAGATGGCTTCGATGGGTCAATTTTCTGGAATGACCTTAAAGCCCTTCAATTGTTTCTTGCTTAGCACTGTTAGTTCACTAGCGGAGTTGGACGGAAGTTCTTGACTGGTACGAATTTGCAAATCTCAAGGTGTGGTTGATTCATGTTTTTAGGTCCTTTGTTGAGAATTCGTAACGTTTTCAGGGACTGAATTGGAATTAAATCCTTCTACAAATCAAAATTCCCTCTATAGCTATTACTGAATTCAAATTCAAGTAGATTCAAGTATAATTGGAATTTGAGTAGTATGGCGATGGCTGGCATTTTCAAGCCACCGATGGCATTCTCTGTGACACCGCACAAGGTCTCCATTTGCATTTTGGTTCAAGTCTATGCTCAGCCAGCACAAATCTCCATTCCATTTCCGTTCTCTTCTGTTGCCGATCACAACCGTCTCGGGATAATTCTCTTTGCGATCACTAAGGTAATCCTTGCATCATTCTTTTGGAGGGTGTAATTCTATGCGGTTTTGGAGGTATTTGGTGCATCTGCTGAAAGTAGAATGCTTGTTGAGTTGGCATTCTTGGAAATCTGTACCCTTTTAAGGCTTATTATGAATTCTGGGGTGATTTTACAATTTACTACAGTATTAGGATGAAATTGTTTTTCTTGGTTCTTTTTCTATTTTTTCCCCTTTGAAAATCATGCTGAGATAAAAGATAAGTAGAATACTTTTCTTGCATGTGTTGCCTTCTAGAGGATAGATGCTTGCTAAATTTTGTGGGATTAAATAAAAGTGATCAATCCTGAGCTATAAATGGTTAAACTGTTCATAATGTCAATTTTCGTTTGTCTTCTTGCTCTTTTTTTATGGAAAATGGTAAATATTTTTGTACATTTTTCTATTTATTTCCTTGGGCAGAGTGTAATAATTAATGTCATGTCCCTTCCACCTCTCTTTTTACTTGTAGTCAGGTGGTGATATATTCATTTTTTGGCTTGTAGTCTTGTAATGAGATATTCATTTTTTGGCTTGTAGTCATGTGATGATATATTTGAGCCAAAATTGGATGAGCTTATTGGACAATTGAGAGAAGTGGGGGATTTTCTGAATGATTGGTTGATTGATCATTTAACTCGTAGGCTATCATCATTAGCCACCCCTGATGACTTATTTAACTTCTTCAGTGAACTGAGAGGTAAGTCTAGTCATCATTTCAGATTCTTTGGAACACTGATATTGAAAATGTAGGACCACTAAAATACTGAAGCAATTATTTCTTAGTGATGTTGCACCGTGTGAATCAGTGCTTGAATTGCTATGGTTCTGTGTAATAGGAATTTTGGGCGGTACGGATTCAAGTGTAGTGGATGATGATCAAATTATCTTGGACCCTAGCAGCAACCTTGGGCTGTTTGTGCGCCGTTGCTTACTTGGTTTCAATCTCCTAAGTTTTGAGGTACTTATTTTGGTCTCATGTAATGAAAGTTGTGATTTCAAAAGTGGATACAGTTTGCTGTTTCTAAGCCCTGTTTAGATCATGTTTTGCCCGAACTAATAGGTCATGAAAGTCTGACTGGAATAACTATTACAATTGGAAGGCAAATATGGCTAGGTTTAAGTATTTGCTCATAATTCCTTGCAACTAACAAAAGAAATTTATGCTTTATTTTCAATTTTTCCTCTCAGAGTCCAAGTCTGAAGTGGCAGTTGGCATTAGAGTTCGGAGTCTACAAAATTTCCTCATTTATAACAAGATAAATGTTTTTGCAGTATCTCTGTACCATATTTCTTGCTTTCAATTTCAAGACAGTCACCTCTCTGTCATAATTTTGGTGAGACAAAAAGATTGCAGGGAATGTTTTTTTTGATCAAACTGGATATCCCTAGGATGGTTTGGGTTAGGTGGGTGAGGCAAGGTATTCCACACACTGTGGATGCATCTGCATATCTTCTTCTTGTAGGGCTCTTCATGCAATTAAACATAGGCAGCTCGGATAATAAGCTTCTTTGCTTTTTTCTGTATTTGTCATTAGGGAGTCTGCCACCTTACAACAAATATTGGCGCATACTGTAAAGATTCCTACTTAAGCTGTCGTTACGAGTTATCACATTTAGAAGACTTTGCTATTGATGCTGAATCATCAGAGGGGTATGAGAAAATGGATTTGGAGAATCGTATGTTTGAGAAAGATAGTGAGGAGTTTGAAGCAAGAAAAAAGGCTGAGGAGAGAGTTTCCTTCCATATTCATGCACCCAAAGCCTTAAATGGACTTTTTGAAGGTACGACTGGATCATCCTCCTGATTTTTTGTTTTGCCTTAGAGATTAAGTGGAATTCATTCTCCATTATAGTTTAATTGTCAAGATTGATATGTCCTTAATCTGCTGAAATCAGATTAAATTTCCAGTAATTTCTTTATAATGTAGAAAAGTTAGCACTTATTTATAAATAACCAGAGTGCTTATATGATTCAGATTTGATTACTGGAAAAATAAATTTGAAAGATCAAGGAATATTATTCAAATATCATCATTATTACATCTTCAAATTGGCTTTCATTGTGGTCCACTTAGGGATTTTGCTTTAAATGGTAAAGCCATAGATTGATGGGTAACTATTAACCTACAAATATCTAGATAAGAATGCCCTTCATATAACTTGGTAATTATACCTTTTAAATAGGATGAAATAGAATAGCAAGAATTGTTTATAACAAGAGTTTGTGGACATGTTCATATGCTGGCTGTAGCAAGTCAACTGAGTTGAATGTTAACCGTGCAATTGATTTATAATCTGTTAAATATCAACTGCATTCATTGAATACCTTCAGGATTCACTTCAACTTCTTAGTCATCGCTATCTCTTAAAAGTTTCAGCCTCTTTGGTGGCTGTGGTTGTTTGTTTTTGGGGTCAGTAAAATATGGTTTTATGTACATTTCTTTGAGATTATTCACAATTGATTTTTAGTTTGACAAATCAAGATATGTGTGCTAGAAGTATTGGAATACCTAGGCTTAAAGTGTCTTACTGAAGTTTACAGTTCTTTTGCTTTTTTTCATTATTTCTTGAAAAAAAAAATCTATTCGATATTAGACTTTTTAAGCTTGAGATACAAGGTTTTTGGTATTGAATTTAGTAAAGCTCGTTTAGACTGGGAGATATAGAATAATCACTTCTAAGACTGGGATTTTTTGGAGTTGCTGTTTTTGGACTTTTACTTACTTTGCTCATAAATTTTGAGGCATTTAAGTTTTTATTTGTTTATTGAGAATAAAAATACTGAGAACAAGAAGTATGATTCAGATGAAAGTCTCATGAATGGTTTTGATAATTCAGTTTTATCTCATGTTTTTTAAATAGCCGAATTAGACAAGTCCTATTTTGAGTCTTCTTATTTGTAACAAAGGTAGTGGGTTAGACAGCAGCCAATGTTCGTGTAAATTTGGGCACCAAGTATACTTGCTCAAGTATCCTTTCTCCAAATAAGTCCTTAAGGTTTTTTAAATATTGTGTCTCTTTGATATGATGTGTAATCCCTAGATACCCTATGCTCCTTCTTATTGTTACTTACTTTATCGTACCCTTAGTTTTCACTTTCGGCCAGTTAATGCACCAGCAACTAAGACTTAAACCTAATTTACACTGGCAGTATGACAGGTGTGCTTCGAAAGTATAGGTGCCCTTATGATATATGTGATGCCTAAGGAATCAATGACTAGGTTAATCTTGTAAACAGAAATCATACAATTGTTTTTGATACTTTTTTTATTGGCTTTTATAGTTTTCTTTTTAAAATTAATGAAATTTCCATGGGATCATTAATGCAGAACTGTTTATGATGGTTTGAGTTCCATATTAGTTAATATGCAAAACAGGTTCTATAACTTCAGAATATTGTTTTGGACTTGCATACTTAATCCTAGTTGAATTCTGCATGAAGTTTAGATGTATACTTAATCCAATGTTCTTCTTTGCGGGAGTTTCTTTCTAAATTCTTATATTTTGCCGTCTACATAATTAGCATGTGAAATAACATATGATATTTCTAAGTTATAGATAAACATGCATCCCTAAGTAAAATATAGGATAAATTCCATTAAACCCCCTTGAACTACTCTTCAATTGAAATAATCTACCCCTTACATATGTAAATAGCACCAACTAAGTCCAATTTTTACCCAAGTTACCCATTGGATCAGACAACAAAATTGTACCAGATCAAATATCTCAAAAAGCCCCAGTTGCTCTTGATTAAAACAAAAGAGAATGGAAGGGGCATTAGTTTCTTCATTCCCTAGGTGGAAAAAAATATATAGCTTCTCTCTTCATCATTGTTAATGGAGCATCCGGTTGAATGAAAAAAAAGAAGATTGATGTGGTAAGTGCAGAAGGGAGTATAGAAGGAGAAAAAGGCAAGAGGAAGGGGAAGAGAAGGGACAGAGAGGGAGAGAGCAGAGAAAAGATAGAGGAAGATAAAAGACTGTGTAGGCTTAAAAGACTGTGTATACTAGAGCAACTTTTTCCCCACCTTCAGTCGATTATAACTGGATTTTAGAAAATGGTTTCATGTGAACTAATTGCTTTAGCTCTCTGAACTGCAATTGAACATTGGAATCTTATGATTGTTCATATTGCTTCTAATTTTGCTGGTTGCCAAAAATGCACTGACAAAGAATGTCATATTCTAGCAAAGATATGGGAGAGAATACGAAATCCCTACAAATTCAAATGCTCTCTTTCCTAGTTGCTAAATGCTCTCTCTCTCTCTTTCTCATTTCAATTTTTCATCCATTGGAATCTCATATTTGAAAGGCTATTAAACTCATAATTGAGCAAAATCCACATCATGGGAAAAGAAGTTACGGTTGTTGGAGTATTAATTAGCTGTTGAAGGAATTCCTTCAGTTCGCGAAGTATTTGTTGTTCCAGTAGTGATGTAGCGGTGCAGGAATGGGGGGTCAGTTGCAGTGGATCCCTCATTCCTCTTTGTCTTGCCTCTTTCTTCATCCTTTGCTTTTTACCTAGAGCAGACCCATTCTCCTCCAAAACAAGAACTCCTCCTTCAACAACAATGGAAGGGTTTCAACAGAAAGCTCCATGTTTCTTTTTTTTTTTAAACTTTAAAAAAGGGTATATGAGCGTCTTTTTAGTAATTTGACCCAGATTGAATGGCCTGATCAAACTCAATGGATATGGATGGGGTAAAATTGGACTTAATTGGTACAATTTGTAACATTAAGGGGGTACGTTATTTCAATTAAAAGGTCAAGGGAGCAAGTGATTTTGAAGAGTAGTTCAAGCGGGTATAATGGAATTTTCAGAACAGAAGGCCTTCAGTACAATGATTTACGCTGAATTATTCACAAGATTAACCAAGTTGTTGATTTCATATGCATCACTAACATAAGTACACCGGAGTTATATGTCACCTTTGCATAACATTAAGGGGGTACGTTATTTCAATTAAAAGGTCAAGGGAGCAAGTGATTTTGAAGAGTAGTTCAAGCGGGTATAATGGAATTTACCCTAAAATATATACAAAGGTGACATATAACTCCGGTGTACTTATGTTAGTGATGCATATGAAATCAGCAACTTGGTTAATCTTGTGAATAATTCAGCATAAATCAGTGTACTGAAGGCCTTCTGTTCTGAAAATTATTGAAAGTTTCATCAAATCCTCGTGTCATTCCACTTTACTTGGTTTAAATTATCTTCTAACCCTATGTGGTTAGGGTTGTGACCCATCACATCAGTCTCCTAGTTTAAAAGTATACATTTGAATCCCTTCTGGTTTTGACTTAAATAGAACTGCTACAATTTCTTTCAACATTCTACATCCAAAATTTAAAGTCAATACTTTGAATAAAAAAAATAACCATCTTTAATCTTTTAGTTGTGTCTCATTTTTCTTTTTCTTTCTTCTCCTCTCTCCTTTTAGAGACCGACTTAAGCCCGCGTTGCAGCTGAGCAAGCATAGCTCTGGTCAGGTTCAACCACTGCAATCATCTAGATTATTGTTTTAGGATATTCATCATCTTCTCCATTTTTTCAATAGTTCTTTTTCCCATTTTGGTCAGAATATCCAAAAATCAAGCAGTAAGCCTCAAACAGTGACTGTGATGCAGCTCCAACACCACAGTTGCCTCATAAGCAACCTTAAGCAACTTCAAAAGTACCAAACTTTGACCCCCACATCTCATGAACTCAACCAGTTAAGATCAGGAAAACATAAGAAGGCCTTCTGAGTAGATTTTCCTTTCTTGAGCAAAAATGAAAAAGAAAAAGGAAATGGATGGGAAAAAAGGTAAGGTATAGACCATTTATTAAGCCAGTTGCAAGGTCTGTCCTCTCATCAGGTGCTTCCATGGTTGAGTCATCTAAGAAGCCTCCGATAGATATCTCCATGGAAAAGAAAGCCCGCCTCTGGGGGAGGAGGTGGTACTTGTAATATTTTTGGCATGGGACGCATTTTATTTGGCAGTTTTTTAGATGAGCTGGAGTGGGTAAAACAGTACTCATTATGGAGCCAAAAGAGGATCTTTCATGTATAATCCATCATTCTTGGGGGGCGAATACATTAACTGAAGGTATTAAACTTCTGGGTCTGCCCACACGAAGTTTGTGAATGAGTGATTGTCTAATAATGAGCAAAGAATATCCGTCCCTTTCCTCCTCTCACCCCAAATTATCGAGTAACAAAGTTTGTATTAGTACGATGCATTCTTTGTACAGATGATCAGTGCTATACTCTTGTGTTGAGAAACCAGAAGTGGTCCTACTATTCTTCAGGCTGTCCTCTTATGTTGTCCATTGGTTTTTGCTGTTTATGTCACTCAAGAGGGGAAATGGAGTACAAATGCTTGCTACAGATTGGGAACAGACAAAGGAGTAGGCAAGAATGATGGATGTTGGAGGAGCTTTGGTTGTCATGTGGAGGCATGAAGGGACTCGGGTTTTGGAAGGTGGAAGTGGGAGAAAGATAGCAGGAAAGGGGAACAAGAAAAGAGATATAAGAAATAAGGGAAAAAGGAAAACAAGTTTGCTGGTGTATTTTTAATTTTATTGTCTCTTAATTGGAAGATATTGGCCTTTTCAAATTTGACCCTCATCATTAAAAGAAAATGTAATGGTTGTCCTTAGTCGAAACCATAGGATTACAAAGGCTGATTTACCCCTTAATGTATTTTGTAGAACATGGTCTGAAGCATTAGAGTTTTGTTTTGAACTTCATTTAGGTTACTTTGGATTTTCCACACTGCTAGGATATGTGTATGTTAATTTGTGCTTCTTTTAGGAAGCATCTGAAGTAGTATATTTTAATATAAAGTGCTTGACAAGACACTAACAATATATGCAGAAACAGATGTTTCTTCAGGCACAAATTCAAAGCAAATTGAGAAACCTAGAGAATACAAAATACATACACCTTCGAGTTCAAGAAATGTCTATCCATTGGGAGGGGGTTTCCTCCGCACAAATTGGCAAATACAGGGATATTTATTGCAACAAGCTGCTGCAATTGAAGGGTCAGTGATATGTTTTTGCCCTTTGGACTATCTGTTTACTATTTAATGACTCTGAAATTGATGCATTCTAAAATTTTAATGGCGTTCTTTTGGCAGGCATGGTAGCTCATTCCCTTTAAATGCTTTTGAATCTCTACTTAGGCAACTGCAGAAACTAGCCCCGGAGTTGCACCGAGTAAGTTCCCTGTTCAGATTGATATGCATTCAACTCCAGTCCATTTAAACTTTAAAATCTTTTTTCTTAAAGACTTTAATTTCCTTGTGCATCAAATGCAGGTCCACTTTCTGCGCTACTTGAATAGCCTTCATCATGATGACTATCCCATAGCCTTGGATAATCTTCATCGCTATTTTGACTACAGGTACATATCATCAGTTATTCGCAACAAGGTTTATATTTATCCTGTGATATATCCTTCTTGATTGATTATACTGACAACACCAGACACCAGATGCCAGTGCACTATAATATCTGAATAGAATGCTACCTGTTTGTTTCAGTTTCGTGGAAGCGTCTTTCTTGAAGCATTTTATTTTATGTTCATGGTTACATTTTATGAACACAATCATTTGAGCCACCATTTTCCCTTATTATTATCTGGGCTGTATATGTATTATTTTCCTGACAGATCATCACACTGTTCAGATTATCTGCACCAAGGAAAATATTCCAACTCCTTACTGAGTAGCTTTTTTACTTCCCATATTAGATTAAGTTTTCTGTCTTACAATTTGAATGAAGAAGGCATCCGAAATTGGATGCTCTATCTCTGGAGCAATATGTACTTCATTGAGCACATTCCAAGGAACCAAGGATTTTGGTGACAACACTTTCCAAGTGTAGGAAAACTTAAATTTGAGTATCATGAAAAAATAACTGAGAGGAGTAAATGAAGATCAACAATTGGAGATGGAACCTTCCAGGTTTAAGTTCTCAACTTTGTCAAAATTGGTCAATATGTATCTTCTCCATAATTTTAGGTTAAAAAAATTGATGGTCTTTTCTAGAGCCATGGAGGTGGTGCATGTCCTAGGGAGGAGATGAAAAGAAAAGATGAACATGCTTGAATTATAATGAAGAGTTTTAGGTGGGAATCACTGTCTATCATAATTTTTTTTCATCTATTCACTATATTTGAAGCTCTTTGGATCTTTTCATCCAGGCCAACTTGTGTGTTCAAGGGATGTTAGATGCATTTCTGAAAACTCTGTTCTCTGTGTTGCTGCATTTTCTGATGTTTGATGAAGCTGTACGATGAATTTGTATTTACAAAATTATGATGAAGAGTTTTAGGTGGGAATCACTGTCTATCATAATTTTTTTTCATCTATTCACTATATTTGAAGCTCTTTGGATCTTTTCATCCAGGCCAACTTGTGTGTTCAAGGGATGTTAGATGCATTTCTGAAAACTCTGTTCTCTGTGTTGCTGCATTTTCTGATGTTTGATGAAGCTGTACGATGAATTTGTATTTACAAAATTGCATGTCTTATGAGCATCAAAATGTGTATTTTGCCATTTGTGGTTCACACTTCTTCAAAAGGTTGTATATCAAGTTGGAAAAATCCATTTGTTGTCTTATTGGCCCATCATTAAGATTTGGCTGGAGAGTTTAAAATCTGATGTTCATCCTGATAAAGTGCCTTTTTCTTCTAGGCTATTACTTCCTCTGATGCATTTTACTTGGTAGTGTTTGTCTTAACAGAGTATTCTATGTGAGAATTGTCCTATAGTATGATAACAAGACACAGGCTCTCTTTCCCAATCACATGCCAATTTCAATATGCCAATCTAAGTGGAGTAGTTGAATTTGAAACTCTTCCTTTTCATCTTTTATTTCAATGTGCCAAACTTATAATGTGCTAGTCAGCATTTCAATCTGTAATCAAAATATTAAAACACATTTCAGCATTAAAATGGAGAATTAACTGCTTTGATTGCTACCATGTCAACTAGTAGATTTTAACGTCAACTATCAATCAGTATATAAGAAAAGAGGAGAAAAAATGGAAATTAAGAACTTTGCCTGTTTGTTCTTTTTGCAATTTTCATCGAGAGAAGGGGAAAACTTATGTTATAAGGTGTAGGGGCCTGAAAGCTATGCCTATGAACAAATGAGAATGGGAAGAAGGGTATGATAATAAATAAGAAAAAGGAAGAGGGGCTGGGTACAGCACCTCCTTAGCTCTTGATAGACGTCCAATGGTAAAAGAAGAAAAATATATTAAAAAGTTGGTAAATGAAGCTTATTTATGCTTGTATGATCATAAGTTGCCTTCACTTTGGTAAGGAATTTCTACATCCTCCAGCTATTCTTTTATCCTTTTATTTGCAGTTGTGAAGGGAGGTTAAGTATGGGTGGACATTTTCTAAATTGTCTCAGTTCACCTTTTGCTTGGTTTCATGAATCTATGCTGACCATGCCTGTGTTTCTTATGTATAAAGAAAATATTACTACTCTGATCTGAGAAGTGTTTCTACCAAAGTGCAGGGACTGAAGGATATGATAATCTTCCAGCTTCATCTAATTGTGCTAATTTCGGGAGATATGAGGTTGCTTTATTATGCTTAGGAATGATGCATTTTCATTTTGGGCACCCTAGACAAGCTCTGGAGGCATGTCATCCCTTTCTCTTTCTGTTTTTTCATCGTTGGGGATTTCTTTTGCTTCTTCAGTAATATTAGATTTATTACTTGCTTTTTTCTTTTCTTTCTTTTGTTTCATTTTTCTCCTTTAGGGGACAGCTTCCATCTTTTGTTGTTTATACTTGTTCTGCTGACAGTTGGAGTCTAAGCAATGCTACACTCAACAATTTTCAGGTCTTAACTGAAGCCGTAAGAGTGTCTCAGCAGGTATCTTGTTAGTCAGGTTACTTTTTTACCTCTGAATGTGTTTTGTTCTGTGTGTTATATTAGGCATGATCTTGTATTGTATTGTTCATCAGGAACTGAAGTATCATTTTTAAGTAAACAATCAATCAGAAGGCAATGTCATGGGAAGTTACAGTTGGAAAATGCAGTGTGTATACTCTTTTGTATTTATGCCTTTTGTGTTGATCCTATGACTTATAAAGTTAATCTTAGTAGAGGTAGGTGGAAACTCTTTCTTTATTTGGACAAGCAAAGGAACAAATTCCCCTGTGCTTGAAGCATATTGTAACTGAAGCCTATGGAAGACTTGCAAAGGACTAACAGATTGTAACTGACGCCTGGGGAAATTTGCATGAACTCTAGGAACTCTATTATGAAACATTGAGAAGTGAATAAATTCTCCCAGAACTTTTTACCTGACAATGAAGGAAAAGGTGATTGCTAGTTTATTTACTGGATTTGCAGATGAAACAAATATCTGGGCGAAGAGCTTTAGAAAGGCTGCTCACTTGTAACTTTTTACTTTTTAGGGCTTGTTCTTTTACATTTCATGTGTTTACTTCCTTTTGTAGGGGTCAATCTTCTCCTATTATCTTATTTGTGCGTCATTTTCTCAAAACCATTTAGCTACACATTTAGCACGGTGTAGCTATATTTAATGATATCCCATATTATGTTTCAATATTGCTTGATTCTTTCTTATTACTAAGTGTTTTATAGCATCTTTCATGTGCTTCAGTTATATATACTTGTTTTCCGCCTCACTATTTGATTCTTGAGATATGTGGCTGAATTTCAATTATATATTGTTTCATGCATGGCATTGTATATTGCTCCCAACTTAGTTCAGAAATATCTTTCTTTCTCAGTTTAGATTGCAATTATACCTTTGCTGTATGCTTTTGAGTGAGTTGCTTCCTTGAGCTCTTTCTTGAAAGAGAAAACTAGGATTACTGCAACTACTACAGTTCTTTACTAGTCTTTCTGGCTGTTTCTTAATTTGTTTAATAACCTGTATTAGCCCATTTTGATATGCCTTTGACTATGCAGCAAAGCGATGACACTTGTCTTGCATATACATTAGCAGTCATTTGCAACCTGTTGTCAGAAATTGGTATTTCAAATTTGACTGGAATTATTGGATCCTCAAGTTCAACAATTGCCAATCTAGGAAGTTCATTGTCCATTCAACAGCAATTATTTGTGCTGTTGAGGAGATCAACAAAAAGAGCAGAAAGTTTAAAGCTAAAGCATCTGGTGGCCTCCAGTCATCTTGCAACGGCAAAATTTGACCTCAAAGTAAGAGCTTCAGTCAATGTTCTTTGAAGAAAATAACTGAAATCGTACTCTTTGGTCCAAGTACAATTTGACAATAAGAATGTTCTCTTCTTTCCATGATTAAATGTTGAATACCACTAGTGTACTTATACCTTCGCCTAGCAGAACTGCAGCTTTTGTTTGTTACTGAATACTTATGAAACTTTAGCAGTAGAGGGATATATTAATGCGGCTGGTTTCTGTCCTTTCGAGCCTTTGTGTTTCCTGTTTGCATCTGTATACTTTACATCTTGCTGTTGTTTACTCTTTCTTTTATTTCATTTATTTTTCTAAAGAGATGATTTCCTCCTTAAATGATAGAAGATCAAAAGCAAATGGATGCATAGGAAACTCAATTATCCAGAAGCATCATATAATTGAAAACTTTTGAAACATATCATTTTGAGAAAAACTTTCTCTATTGACCATAATGCTTATCTTTTGTTCACATGATTTATTGCCTCTGCCCGAGTATTTTATGGTGGCATCTCAGTGATGTGGAATGTACCCAGTCCTTGTCTGTCTGTGGTGCAAGGTTTAGGACCATTTACGTCTTTCCGGTATAAAGGACATTTGATGCACACATCTGCTGGCGTTAGTAGGTTATGCATGAAGAGCATACCTGAGACCATTTTGGTGATTGTCCTGAAACCTCGGGGCTTGGAACTCTCAAGTTTGTAGGACCTAAGATACAAGTTTTTCTTCATGTTTGGGGACCTTTCTTCCATAATTTGGATTCTGCAATTAAAAATATCTTACTGTACATATTTTAAACCTTCCCTGATTTGTTTTTTGTTGACTATATTGGTCAGCTTGAAAAAATTGACCTCAACTAATGGTAGTACTGCAGAACCATTGGGGGAAAGACGTTCTTGAGGCATTTGGGAAAAGCATTGCTCGTATTGTGTGATCATGTTACCAGTGCCTCAAACCTTGATGCCTGAGGGTTACATACATGGTGGCATAGGCCTTAAGAAAAGAACACGTAGAAAAAGAATGAATAGATATTGGGTGCTGGAGAGGTTGTTGAAGGGAAGAAGATCTAAGACAAAGAAAGGAGAGGGAAAAGAAAGGATATTGAAACATATGAGATATTGTTATTGGGGCTAAAATTCTGCCAGCTGTAAATTGTGAATTCTTCTAATGCTTTTCATAAAGGAGGTAAATAAGGGGAGGGAAGGTTGTGGCAGCATCGGCTTTAAGTTTGCTGCACGGCTTGAGAATATTTTATGGTTGTGGGCTTCTGGGAGCAAACACTTGAAGTTTGACCCAAGTTAGAAAATTTTCTCATGCTCTTCGTCTCTTCTTTAAATACTATGCAGCTTCTGCTCTTTTATAACTTTGAGCTCTTATAATTTCTGTTTTGGTCCTAAATATATAAGAATCTAAAATTTTCTTAGTAATTTATGTTTCTTTCCAATTTAATTTAAACTTCTATTTTCTTAAACTAGTTTGAATATCTTTTCTAGCAATTATTTATCTTTTAATTATTACTCCCTCCATTTCAAAATATAAGTCATTTTTAACCTCTTGCACAAGAATTAAGGGTTGTGAAAACAATAAAATATTTCATATTTGTAATAAAATGCCTTCCATACTGTTAATAAAATACGGAGGAGAGAGATGGGGAAAGAATTGGAAAACAGATAATAAATACTCCTTTAAAGGTGTAAAATAACTTATTATGAAACAACTTCTTCCTTCTAGAACGACTTATATTTAAAAACAGAGGGAGTAAGAACTAAATTTTGTGGCACTTACATCCCAAGCCTTGAGCTCTTGTCTTGCCCAGGGAAATGAGAATATGCCTTCGCCTTTTAAACACTGTCCTTAACCTTAAAATGTACTTCTCTAATCTGATATTCATAGTGACGTATGTCTAAGAGGATATCTTGAGATCTAGATGTTGTTCATTGTGAAGATAACGCTAATCAGCAACCTGGAATGTTCTTATTAGGCCGCTTGCCTGTTTAGTTGGTTTCTTTCTAGTAATGATATTACAATAGCAAGCGGGATTGCAAACTTATATGTAGACCAGCAGAGATGGCTGGTAGTTCTTAGTTTTCTGGAAAGGTCTGGAAGGTATTGAATTTGCCAGTTTCAAGTTTGGCAGGAATGCAAAGAATATATGTGGAGTATAGGGTACTGCACATGTTGCAAAGAACCTGTTCTTTAGGTTTATGATCTATAAACTGGAACTTCAATGCCTGGAGTTTCGTACTACAAGGTGATTTTTTTAGTTGGTTTCTTTCCTTTTTTCCACCCTTCTTTCCTTTTTTCTTTCATGATCTTGTGATCTTCAATAGGCTAGTTCCATTAAAGTGAATTTTCTGTGAGAGCATCCCGAGAGTCTTATGCAAGGAAGATTTATCAGTAGTTGTACAATGTCTGCATTATAGGCAAGGGTTTCACCTTCTGTCACTTCCTGAATCTCTTAGCTTAAGACGTAAGATACTAGGATCTAAATTGTCTTTTCTCCTGGCTTTGATGATATATTTCACAGATGAAAAAATAGGATTCTTTTTTCTCCATTTTTAGCCTGGGTAACTAAATGGAGCCTTTGTAATTGCAGCATGTTCAAAGGCCCTTGCCATCATTTGGTCCAAAGGGTTCCATGAAGCTCAAAACGTTCCCTGTAAATGTCTGCAAGGTTATGCTTTTTTTGGTTTCTAACTTTTTCTACTTTATAAATGTTTATTTGGTCACGTTTTGCTGAGACCTTTTTCCCACTGTTTTTGGCTGTAATGAATGTTGCAGGAACTCAGATTGAGTTCTCATCTCATTAATGAATTTGGTGATGAGAATTCTATTATCACCATCGATGGTGCATTATGTACTGCATGGCTTGAGAATTTGAAGAAGCCAATAGGTTCACTGATACTCTGCCCCGAAAATGAGTCAGGAAGCAGCTTGGATGCTTTCCAGTTCTGTGCACAACCAAGTTCTCTTCCTCGATCAGTACTGCAAGTATTAGGTTCTTCGTACTTGGTTCGTGCCACTGCATGGGAGACATATGGCAGGTAACTTATATGTGGCAGTCAATCATGTACTTTAAACAGTTTGTAGACATCTTGTGACTACAATAATGTGTATTTAGAACCTCAGAAACTGTATTTCAGTTGGATTGTCCCCTTCCCCATGGGGCAGGAAAGAAGAGAAAACAAGAGAGGAAAAATTGTGTAGCAGAGTCAAATCTTTCTCAAAGCTGTGTAAACATGTTAAAGCTTGTGCAAAGTCAGAGCAACGAATAGCATTACAAACTCTTAGAAGTTGAATATTCTAGTGGTCTCTGAACTCTAATTGGATATGATATCCAAAGATATGATCCAGCTCTTATTCTTACTTTTCTTGTACTATTTTGCATTCGGGTCTGGTAAATTATCAGAGAGATGCAAAGCTGAAGCATTGTTTACAAGAATGCAAATATTGAAATTTCTAATCTCTCACTGTTTGATTTCAACTTGCATTCATTTGTCTGGAATATTGAGCTTTCTCATTTTATTTTGCATTTTACAGTGCTTGTCTTGCTCGAATGGATGCACTAGTTTTTGCTACTTGTTTTGCCGACTCATCTAGGTAATCATCATCATCTTACCGCCAAAATTACTGATCCTCAGCTTTGCCTTTTCCGTAGTGACTTTGGTCAATAAATACTAACCTAATCTGGTGTGCTTCATTATTTTGTAGTGCAGCTGACGCTGCATTAGCATACACCAAGCTCATCCAACATTTGGCCGTTTTTAAAGGATACAAAGGTCAGGATAATGTTGTACTGTTTGAAAACAGATTTAAATCTGTAGAGCAAAATATTTTTTAGTGTTGCACATTTCCTATTAGTCTCTGCTATTGGGAGGGGTATCTGGCTTGTTTGTTTTAGACATACCAATCTTTTACTGTTCTTGTCACTTTTATAGTTCTCTTGGAAAGTTAGATAGTAATTTCAATCAAGTATCATCTTCTGCAACCTCCGAAGAGGCTTTTCTTGTCAAACAAAAAATATACAAATCCATTAATTTTCAGTGTGATACTTTTAAGTAGATATAAGTTCATCTTGTGCATGAGCTAGAATATTTGCCTATATGCTAGGGTTTTTGCTTCTGCTGAAAATATTTCTGTACTCACTATTCTGTACTGTTTCAATTTAGAGGATGACATTTTAGAGAGAAGAAGGCCCTATTTTGATTGTTCACTGTAGAAGTAGAAATTGTATTTTTAGTTGCTTTGCTCAAACAAATTAAAAGAAGTTAATGGAAGATTAGGCAAGTATCAAGGCACTGTTTGATACGCCTGAAATTTTATGTTTCCATTCTCAAGATGTAAACAAAAGTGGTGTTTGACAAGGATAAAATCCTTTTCTGGTTTTGGTTTTTTTCAATAACATTCCTGCTACTTTTGATGGTTTGAGTTTCGTTATACCCAGATTCATCCTACATCATGACAAGCTCTTCTTAATTGTACTCGATCTTTTCAATAGAATGGACTTGAAATGATTAGAAATCTATATTGCGAAATTAGCCTTATCTTTCCCCCCAGAACATTATCCTTTCTTGTGGCCTTGTTTTGGTTTGACTAAGACATCTTCTGCTTTGTGTGCCTTTACCTTTCTGGGGGACAATGAGCTTCAACAGTTGATTTTAAGACAGCAGTCCAAATCATGTAATGTAATATATGGTACACTTCCATTTTCTAATAATGGATTACAATAACAGAACAGCTCTTTCTTATAATTATAGGTGCATCCCTGCTTAGTTGACTTTCTTGGAATACATTCTCATACATAACCTGCTTCAACCCTCGTACAGTCAGAAGAGATTGGATTCTTCCAACTTATATTAACATAACATACTGACTTTGTGCATTTCATGCAAATGTAAGCATACATGTAAGAAATAGATGTGGTGAATGTTAGAGGTATTTTTTTTCCCTGGGGATCCAGTTAGAAATTATGTTTCATTTTTCGATTTCATATTAACCAGAAAGAAAAGAAAAAGAAAAAGAAAACTTGAATGCAGAGAGTACCATGCTACACGAATTTCATCAAACAACTATGTTCTGTGTGACTCATCATTGCAATTTATTTCTGATAATGTCCAGAAGCCTTTTCTGCTCTTCAAATAGCTGAGGAGAAGTTTTTCTGTTTTTCAAAGTCAAGAATCCTGCTAGTAAAACTGCAGTTGCTCCACGAGTGGGCTTTACATAGGTAAGGAAATACTGTGCAGTGTGTTCTAATCTTCATACAATTACTCAGAGAAAGTCAATCGTTCTTCAAGTTCTCCTGTTTTATTTTCCTTAATGCCAAGTATCTTGCAGGGGGCATTTGAAACTTGCTCACCATATGTGCAATGAGCTTAGAGTTTTAGCTTCTTCTGTTACGGGTGTGGACATGGAGCTGAAGACCGAAGCAAGTCTGCGCCATGCTCGAACATTGCTTGCTGCAAACCAGTTTAACCAGGTTTTTAGCCCTCTATCATGCTTGGTCTCACATTCTTCTTTCAAAAAATGGTGAAAATGAGCAATTAAGATTGTTAGTGCAGCTGCCAAAGAAGGGTTTCGGAGACAGTACTTTCTGCGTAAATATATCTGATAGCATTAAACCTGTGATTACCTCGTTCGTTAGATTTATTGTTTAATATACCTTCGTGTTTATTCCTTATTGTTTTAGTCTCAATTGTTGTTGCTGCCAATACCATCTTCTGTGGCTCAGGTGAGATAGGTGCAGCAAAGTAAACGAAATTGTATCACACTCTGAAGTGTAAAGCAAAATCATTATTATCTGCGCTTGTTTATACTCATCCAATCTGTAACCATCTAGTTTACTTCCTTTTGAATTACTACTTCTATGCATTGAAGCTTTCATCTGAAATACATATTAAAGAGAGTTTAAGTTGTATATTCACAAGATTCTACTGATTGTGCAAAAAGGTGTGCAACAGATCAACTTCTTTCTCGTCTTCTGAGTTTTGTATTCTCATGAAATGTTTGTGCAGGCTGCAGCTGTGGCTAATTCCCTCTTTTGCATGTGTTACAAATTCAATTTACAAGTTGAGAATGCCAGTGTTCTTCTTTTGCTTGCCGAGATTCATAAGGTATTGGAATTGAAATTCAGCAGGGCTACCTATTCAGTGTTTTCTCTTTCATATCTACACAAAACTGTTAGCATTCTCTTTAATTGGCATATGCTATTGTGTGAATGTCATTTCCAAAATGACTTCTGGAGAGAAATTTGATATCATTTGTGTATGTTTGACACATACTATGCTAGACAATTGGCTGAACTCTTCATATTATGTGTTGAACTGCTGTTCTGCTGGTTGTTTACTCTCTGTACAGCATATAGAGATGATCTGAGCTAATATGTGTTTTACCTTTTTCTGTTTTCAGAGATCAGGAAATGCTGTTCTTGGAATTCCCTATGCTTTGGCTAGTCTTTCATTTTGCCAGTCCTTTAATTTGGATCTTCTTCGAGCTTCTGCCACACTAACACTGGCTGAATTGTTGCTCTCACTTGGATCAAATCATGCGAAGAGAGCTTTAGCTCTTTTACACAGTTCTTTTCCCGTAATTCTTGGACATGGTGGTTTGGAGCTCCGTGCTCGAGCCTATGTAACAGAAACAAAATGCTATCTGGCAGACCCAGAATTTTCAGGTACATTTTATTTATTTACCTCCCTATATGTTATTGCATTCTGAATGGAATTTCGACAAACTCAGTAGCTAAGTGCTACCTCAGAAGACTCATGCAATGATGTGGCCTTCTCTCATTAAGACGTCTATATTTAGTTTGGAGCTTCGAATGAGACAAGGAAGTAGCGTAGTTTGTAAAGCACTCCTCACTACACAAGAGGTCTTGGGTTTAACCAACATCCCCCTCTGTGATGCGCTTTTAAGAAGGAAAAAGAAGAAGAAACTTTAGAAAGAAAACAATTCGAATTCAAATATATACACATAAAAGAAAGATTCTCTTGTTTCCCTGTTCTGGTGAATGTATAGATCTATCACAATGTCAGAAATTTTTAGATTTCTGAAGGTTGGAACTGGTGGTCAATGGTCATATGTACATAGATTTGTAACTAATTTTTGCATTAGCACGAGAAGTATAAACTAGAACATTTAGAGCAGTAGCAGGCTTGATTGAGGGAGAAATGATTTTATATAAATATCATGATGAAGCCTTTGGGACTAAGGCTTGCTTCTTGTTGTTGTATCATGATGAAGCCTCCAATTATTTAGCCAAACAAAGTGGTCTCTGATTTATGATTATCCAGAACTGGATCAACAAAAATGTCTTACTAGTAGAAAACAACATAAACCTTTGATTTTCACTTGAAGACAAGTGAGAGAACGCATCCTGTGAAATGAAACTAAGGTAGGACCTCTGCAGTCCTAAGCCCCTTCTATTGTGAGAGCACTTGCAACCCAGATGTTTACTGTTCAATCTGACAGCCAAATGAACAAAATTAGAAACTTCTAATGACATGGTTGTGGAACTTGAGAATATGAGTTATATTAATGCACAACATACTCACACTTCGTGCACCTACTGCTCTACTTTTGAATCAATTCTATACGTGTGGTGACATATATCTATTTTCTTCTAGTAGTGGTTGGTGACACATAGAAGTTGAAAAATTCAGATGAAAGGCATTCAAGTGGAACAAAGATACATGGTTCATTATGTAGTCGATTTATAGAACTTAAGTTATATAAAAATGAGCCATATTAGTTTTGAACTAATTTGCATAGTTTTTCATGTAGTGTTATGCACTATATTTCTGAACATGAGCAAAGGAAAAAGAAGCAAGGGTAAATGATCTTTTAAATTGGTCAATTATACTGAAAAGCTATTCTGATTCTGAATTATGTAAAGGAATATCATGCTAATAATCCAAGAAAGGGGGAGAAGATGAATCCGAGTCTTTTACATTGTTCAGATAATCTAAGAATTTCATGTAGAAAAATTCAAGATAATAGCAGTGCTGAATGCAGCCCCAAATACTACTACTTTCTAGTTTCGAGTTATAAACCTAATCATCTCAGGATGTTTGTAATTCTTCAAATGAAGCATTGATGACTAATTGAGGAGTATACATAACAACAAAAAATACCAAATCATGAATGCTGATAACTGTGTTTAGGAAATATGCTTTATATTTCACTATGTCCGTTTTAATATAAAATTTCACACATTTTTCATTTTCGTAAAAACTCAATCTTTCAACTAGCAACAGCCAAAATTCCTTGAAAGGTGGCAATCTCAAATTGCTGAAGCTTTGACAAAATTGCTTTGCTCCATTTCACTGCTTTTTAAGTTTCATGTTAATATCTAGAAAGCACTTCAAGCTTTCAAATCTTGGTAATAGGACTTTGTCTTCTTGTTTGACTTCTGTAAGGACTTGATAGATTCAACTTGTATCTTAATATGTGGCTTGGCTGTGCTTCTCACGGTTAGGGGGAAAAAGTAAAGAAGAAAAGGTTGTAACTTGACACGTGGTAATTGTACTGGTAAATATATAGGTTCATTTATTTGTCTCATGTACCCTTACTCTCTAAACATATTATGTTAATGGCGAGAGTGAGAGAATTCCTTAAAGAAGTAAGTTTATATGGGAAGATGCAGTGGTTTCGACATCTAATAATAACCATCTTAATTTCCTGTTTATTACCCTTACACATGTATTTATTCTTGAATATTTGTTCCAGTCACTGAAGATCCAGAGATTGTGCTGGAATCATTGAGGCAAGCTACTGAAGAACTTGAACTTTTGGAGGTTAGTTAAATATTCTATTCTTTTAGATAAAAAAATTTATTATTGAAAAGAAGAATGCAAGAAGAGAATAAGGCATCCTCAAGAAAAGTAAAATTTGAAAAGGACATAAATCTGTCAGTGCTATGTCCCCAAACCAAGTACATTGCCAGAGAATTCTTGTTCTCTTCTTCTTGCCAAAACCGCAAAAATTTCTTTTGTCTGCATGAATTCTGAAACCGTGTTAGGACAGACCCCATTTTTCATCCAGCATCCAGCAAACTGAAACAAATTCTCCCAAAACTTTCTTGCTTTGAGACAGTGAAGGAAATAGTGATTATTGGTTTCACTGCTGGTCTTGATTCTATTAAGAACCATTGTCCAAGTGAATCTCTAACTTTTAAGGGAAAAATAGTTTTTCGGATTACTTTCTTGTGGCTATCATTTAACCAATGAGAAAGAAATAATTTTATAGAGGTAAAAACTCCATAGTCATCGGCCATTCATGTTCTGGAATTATTCTTGTGTGTGGGAGGAAGGATATTAAAAGGTTCAAAAAACGGAGTGATTCTTCCAATTTTCTATCCATTAGATTTTTAGATAACTGTAAATGCCAGCAAATAGAACCGTCATGTGAGGAGTAAAAGGAAGACATTGGAGCATTATGAAACCGTCATGTGAGGAGTAAGAGGAAGACATTGGAGCATTATGAAGTTAAGGAAGGCGAAACAGATCTGGATAGGTAGTAGGAAAAGATCCCTCTTCGCCCCAGTGATCCTCTCAAAATTGAATATGATAAATCCATGGGTAGAATAAATGAGATACTTGAGATATGAACTTCAAGGAACTCGCATGTAGATGCAGCTTCCAGTGGTCAGAGGTTGTTGTAACCAAACTTACTCTTGATAACCTTTCGCAAAGGGAATTGGTTCTAGAGGAAACTGCCATAACCATTTATGAAGCAGCGGAACTGTTTCTAGACACCAAATTACTAAGGCCCTAACCCCCCTGAGGACTTAGGTTTACAAACTAACTCCTAAATAACTAAATGATCTCTCTTGACCATTCCCAGTCCCTGACCACAGTGAATCTCTCATAATTTTCTCAAATCTAATAGCTGTCCCTCTGACATCCTAAGGGAGGGCACATGATAAATAGGAAAGCTTGGCAAACAAGAAGTGTTGAGAGTAATTAGATATGCTAAAGAAAAATAAGCCAGTTTTCAAGCCTCTGAATGCTTGCTCACTCATTCGACCCTTTTGTCCCAAAAGGATGAAGACCTAGATTACCTCCTACTAGACCTAAGTGACCGAAAGGCAACAAAGTAAAAGCAAAAAGAGCAAGATCACTAAACTGCTAGACCCCTCTTCCCCTGACCCCCTCTGAATGAGCTTATTACCAGCAGTGCCACTTTTACTTGTGTTAACGTGGAGAATAGAAATCATCTCAGAGATTCTAAGTGCTCAAAGCTGCGTCCTAAAGTTGGATGAATCTGCCCCCTAGACAAGAAAATCGTGCAGTTAGCAAATTGAGAATGGGAAACTTCAAGCTTTTCAGATCCTTCGTAGGCTATGGATATGTTTTGTTCTCAGGCAGGCATAAGCATACAATGTAAAACATCCACAAGTAAGGTTGATAAAGGATCACCATGTCTAATACACCTGGAAAATCAATTCTGGTTTTAGGTTCATCATTGATAATAACAAACATGCTTGTAAAAGAAGACCTCTAATTCATATTCGGATGTTGATCAGATACTTCTCTACCTAATACTCTATCGAGAAAAACCAATTCACTAGGTTATTTGCTCAATATCCAACTGAAAGAAAATTCTGCTCTGACCTCTTCTAGCATCAGCAACCATCTCATTCGCAACAAGAACAGCATCCAAAATCCAGTTTTTTTACAAATGCGCATTGTTGATAGCACATGGTACTAGACAAAACTTCCCCAATGCTGTGAGAAAGCTTCTTAGTCAAAATGTTGTAGCAACAGAGTAAGTGGTGACCAAAATTATGGGTCTGAAATCTTTCACCTTAAGAGATCTATCCTTCTCAGGAACAAGAGTGATGAAAGTAGAACTCAATCTCTTATGAACCACTCAGTTAGTGTGAAATTGCTGAAATACTCCCATAAGAACCTCTTCGATTGTCTCCCAACAATGTTGAAAGGATACCATACCAAAACCAAGAAGTCATCAAGTCCAGGAGATTTATTCCTTCCATTTCATGATTTGCCTTGCACACCTCTTTGATCTCAAAAGGTCTTTCTAACCGTATGTAGAACTCCAGTTCATACCTTCAAATATGGTCCCTATTTCCCATACAAAGAAGTATAAAAGTAACTTTATTGGCGAGTATATTTGTTTTTCTTTTTTCTGGTGATCTTCTGCCACTAACTAAATTTTTTGAAAGCTTTTTCTGTCAGAACGTTAAATGCGGGGTTTTGAGTAGATTAACTTTGTCTTAATGAATAAGATTGGTTTTTGAAAAATTCACAATTTCTTATTGGGAAAAACTCATTTATTACTTCCTTGAACAGCTATTTTATGTAATTATTATTTGGCTTAAGTGATCAAAATCCACTTATGACCAGATCCTAAGCATAATATAGTATTAGCTTGAGCGCTCTTCCATAACTGGGTATATTTTTGGAAGAATACTTATGAGCTGTTGATGGAATATTCTTGAGGTTTAGAAGGTTTAACTGCTCATTTATTGGGCTACTTTAGTATTAGGCTTAATTTGGTTTGCTCAAAGAAAAGTTGAATTAGGATTTGAGCATAAGATATTTTTAGATTAGTCTTTTCTTATTGCCTTAATTATCCCTGTATGGGGCAATTAAAAAGCGAATTTGGCAAACATTAAACCTTAATAACTTCTCCTGAAGTGCTTTAACTTTATAATACAAAGATACAGAATTCAACTCTTTAGAAGTGATGCGACTTGGATTACTTTTATCCTGTTTTTCAGTGAAATTTACCATACATTACTTTAAATTTGGTTCTAATCTTGCTCAGTGACTTGAACAGGTTTAATCTAAACTAAATTCTCCTTGAAGTTTCTACCTTTTCGATTATATGACAGAAGTATATCCCGTGATAATTAATAAACATGGTAACACAGAGCGCTATGGCTCTAATAAAATGAAAATAGATCTTAATCATTGCATTTATCTGGGCACTGGGCCCCCCTCTCCATTTCTCTCTCTTTTTTGGATCATTTGGCATTCTGACTATGAATGTACATGGATATGGTTCTAGTAAGAAAAACTTATCCAATTCTCTAAAATGCAGTTGGATATGTCTTCTGAATTGTTATCACTGATTATATATGCCTAGTACTGCAACATTTGGCATTCTGACTATGAATGTACATGGATATGGTTCTAGTAAGAAAAACTTATCCAATTCTCAAAAATGCAGTTGGATATGTCTTCTGAATTGTTATCACTGATTATATATGCCTAGTACTGCAACATTACAAGTTTCAGTTTCTGATTTGCGCTACTCTCTGAGATCTTCTAGGAACTAGTTTTGAGTTTCACGTTTCACGCATGTCGCATATTTTCCGGTTTCTGATTTGCACAAGTTATAGAAGAGTTGATACTTATGAGCTCTGTTGTTTGGCTTACATCGGCGTTTTTTATGTACAGTATCATGAATTGGCAGCTGAAGCATATTACTTGATGGCAATTGTATATGACAAATTGGGAAGTTTGAATGAGAGGGAAGACTCAGCTGCATCATTTCAGAAACACATTTTAGCTCTTGAAAGTCCTGAAGATAAGGATGATCCTCTTTATGATATAGAAAATTCAGTATATCTCAATCGCCACCAAACAAGTTCATTTCTTGCATGAGAAAAATGGAATTTGTGTCGTCTCAAACATCTTTTTGTAGGGCCCACGAACTGCCAAATTTCAAGGCACTTCTTGCCCCACATGTCTGTTTGAGGTTAAATGTTCACTAGAAGTAATGGTTAAAATAATTGTGTGAAATTTGTAATAGTTTTATGTGATATGCATTCTCTGATTAAGTTCAGTTATAGAAAAACAAAGAGAGCTATTGAGGTAATTTAATATATGGCTGGGTATTTTTGTTTTTTTCGGGGAGGGGGGGTGGGGGTGGAGGTGCTGAATAAAATAATGGGCGGGTTTTTTTTTTTTTTTGTAGCGTTGAGATTATGTGCACAAGAGAAAAAATTATTAAATTCAAAATTTATATATTCCTTCCGTCCCGTAATCGAATACTATCTTTCTAACGTAACGGTTAAAGGAACGAGATAAAAGTCCGTGGAATTCTATCAACCAGTGGAGAGAGAAGATACTAATAAGTGGTGTTGCATTATCTTTTATTTTTCAAAGTAATATTCTTTCTATTTATTTTATAATTTCTTTTTTAAAAATAATATTCTTTCTATTTTTATAATATGATTTGTTTTAGTTATTTGCACGCAAATGAAGCGTGTTATAAAAACAGAAAAATATTTATAACTAAATATTTTCTATACCTTTAATAAATATAAAGAGAGATAAAGAGATAAGAGAAATAAATAAGAAGATAAAAAGAGGTATAACTGAACAAATATATAATAAATATTCAATGAAAAGTATAATATTTTATTATAAATAATTCTGTCCTTCTTAATAATTATTTTTTAAAACAAAAGGAATATCACATGAGAGAAGTAAATAAGAGCAACACTAGTAGAAATGGATTAAATGTTTATAAATAAGTATAATTGTCAATTGGATCGGGTTGACTTGAGTCTGGTTTGTTCGGCCGTTTAATTATGATCTCTTCAGCTCAAATAATGTTTCGGGCCAAATTCGAGCTGAGATAAATTTAATCTGATTTTAGTATGGCCCGTAATATATATATATATATATATATATATATATATATATATATATATATATATATATATATATATATATATTATTATATAAAAAAATTTAAAAAATCGAGTTATGACCAGCCTGAATCCCGAGCTCACATTTTTCCTGTCCGATGTCAATCGAGCCGAACTCAGACTTAGCAAAGCGCGGCTCACTCAACCCGATTGACAGTACTATAAATAAGTATAGAATAATATTTTAAAAAGGTTTTTTTTAAAAAAAATAATTTATATCTTAAGGTAAGATAAAATAGAATTTGATTTTAAAATTTTTATATTAAATTTTATAAAAAGTCAAAAAAGTAGAATTGAGCATACTAAAATTTTATATTGAATTTTACAATAGAATATTATTTAAGCTAGTGAAATTTGAAATATCAATTGGCTTTTGTATTTGGATTGGTTTTAATATGGAATATAATTAAATATTTTACTTTAAATCTTATTTTTTCTTTTAAAAAATTATTTTTACAAAATATAAAATAAAAAATCTAAAATCTAAACCCTATAAAAATACATCCTAACTAGTCTTTAGCCGTGGAGAAATTTCAGATAATCGAAATGCTTACAATGTCAACATGGCTCTTATAAACTACCGTGTCAATCTCGAATTCCCAAAAAGGGTAAAAAGGAAAGCAAAAATTGTCCAAGTCATAGAATTCATTTCTTGCGGGATTTAATCAATCTTTAATCCGTTTTAATTTTAGAAATATTCACATCTTTTAAGATATTAATTAAATTAACTAACTTTAATTTTAATTAAATATTCTTTCTCTCTTTATTAAAAAAATATTATTTATTATATAAAAATATTATTTTTATAAAAATAAATAAAAAAGTTAAATTCTTATTTCACAACACTAATTTTATTATAAAATAAAATTTTTATAATGATACTTTAATTAAATAAAAATGGAGATGGTAGTAAGTAGTTTTCAAATTCTTTTTTTCTACTACTACTATTATTAATAAAGCACGAGTAATTTTATTTTAATAAATTATTATTAATATTTTAATAATTATTTATTTATTAATAAAAATAAATATACACATAAAATATTTAATTCAATATATTATAAAATGTTATTTTAATAATTTTATTTATATATTATTTTTATTAATAAATAAATAATTATTAAAATAATAATAAATTACTAAGCTGTAAGAAAACTAATATCCTACGGAGCGTTCAAGAAATGCAGATAAATTCACATACGTGTATCCACGCATTTTACTTCATCCAAAAAATGACAAATTCTCTCACGTATTCTCTTCGGACACCTCTTTTTTATCTGCTTCATTGATTGATCCGATTAGTTTAGCAGACTCCGCTGCGGCTGCTGCAAAATTTCTCTTGCATATTTGTCTGAAAAAAGACAAAGAAAATGGTGAAAGAATCCTGCACCACCGGCCAGGTTGAGCAACCATTTGGTGACGGACCAAGCTTCAAGCTTGTGGGTTTCAAGAATTTCAGCCGGACCAACCCAAAATCGGATCTTTTTACTGTCAAGCGTTTCCACCATGTGGAGTTTTGGTGCGGCGATGCCACCAACATCGCTCGTCGTTTCTCTTGGGGTCTTGGGATGCCCATTGTTGCTAAGTCGGATTTGTCTACTGGAAACTCGGTGCATGCTTCTTATCTGCTCCGTTCCGGGGACCTGAATTTTCTGTTCACTGCTCCTTATTCTGCTGCTATTTCCACCTCTTCTTCAACTGCCATTCCTTCTTTTTCTGTTGCTGATCATCGTTCGTTTACTGCCTCACATGGGCTAGGCGTACGGTCAATAGCAATAGAGGTGGCTGATGCCGACGTTGCCTTTTCTATTGCTGTTTCTCGTGGAGCTAAGCCTGTTTTCCCCCCTGTTTTACTTGACAATTCGACGGTTCTTGCAGAAGTTCATCTCTATGGGGAGGTGGTTTTGCGTTTGATTAGTTGCAAAAGTCATGAGACTTCGACTGGGAGTTTCCGATTTTTACCGGGATTTGAATTGGTGGAGGACAAAAGCATGTCATATCTGGAATTGGATTATGGGATTCGGAGGCTGGATCATGCTGTTGGGAATGTTCCAGAGTTGGGACCTGCGGTTGATTATGTGAAGAAGTTTACTGGGTTTCATGAATTTGCTGAATTTACGGCGGAGGATGTGGGGACTAAGGAGAGTGGGTTAAATTCAGTTGTTTTGGCTAATAATGATGAAAATGTTTTGCTTCCAATGAACGAGCCAGTTTATGGAACTAAGAGGAAGAGCCAAATACAGACTTATTTGGAGCATAATGAGGGGCCAGGGGTGCAGCATTTGGCTCTGGCAAGTGAGAATATATTTAGGACATTGAGGGAGATGAGAAAGAGGAGTTTGGTTGGGGGTTTTGAATTTATGCCTTCGCCACCACCCACTTACTATAAGAACTTGAAGAGCAGGGCTGGAGATGTGTTGAGTGACGAGCAGATCAAGGAATGCGAGGAGTTGGGGATTTTGGTGGATAGGGATGATCAGGGAACTCTGCTTCAGATATTCACCAAGCCTCTAGGAGACAGGTATTTGCCTGTAGTTTTTGTTTTGGAAATAATTGTCTGTGTGGATGTTCTAATTTGTTATGAAGTAGATTAAAACAGAGGATTGATTTTTGGGTGAATTGGCTGGGCTAGAATAGTTATGGCATAAAGACTATAATTTGGATGAGTTATTTGCTTAGTTGAACTGGTTTCAGAAGTTTCTGAAGTTCAATGAAACATGGGATATAAATTTTTTGTACAAGTTTTACAATAGAAATTGTATCTTTATGGAACCTTGGTGCTAAAAATATGTAATATGTTCAAGGTGATGCTGCTACATTGAACTTTAAGTTCATTAGCACATTAATTAGTTTATGGCTTTTGTTTCATTATGGGCAGACCTACAATTTTTATCGAGATAATTCAAAGAGTTGGATGCATGCTCAAAGACGAGGAGGGAAAAGTGTATCAGAAAGGTGGATGTGGAGGATTCGGAAAGGGGAATTTTTCTGAGCTCTTTAAATCCATTGAGGACTACGAGAAAATGCTTGAAGCAAAACAAGTTGTTGAAACTGCTGCCGTATGAAATCAAAGCTCTTACAGCATCTTATTTGCAGGTTTGGATTGTGCTGCAAGAGATGCTGTCATTGCAGCAAACTTCCATCGAATCTAGTTGTGTAAGTGTCAAAAAAGTGAACTCTAGTTGCTAGTTTCTTTGATGCATATATGTATACTGTTTCTAATGCTATGTTACCCTAATAGATGAAGAATGATGTACTGGGAGAATAGGGGCCAAAAAGGTACACAATTGAGTATATTTCCAAGATAAAGTCTTCTGAGTCATTACTAGAGGATTTTCATTAATGTCATTACAAGAGCATATAGCACATTGATCCCCTGCTCCCTGTCATCTCGAAAGGTGGTGTTAGAGTTGCATAGATTTGCAATGAATTGATGATTCTCGTGATTGCAATTCTAGATCTGTACTTTCTGAAGGACCCAATATTAGCCTTGTTCTCATTCATTGTTCATCCACCAGTTGGCAGGCTGCAAGTTGGGCAACACTTCAAACTCTGACGAAAACAATGTTGTTTGATTTGCTTACTGAAATTAATACGCTGACAGGAATACTTGCCTAGGCGCTCTTTATCTCTTTCCAGATTCTGGCTACCGCATCTAACTGCATTGATTGTGTTATTGGCACATACTGAGTTACAGTCAGAGATTGATGAAATCCATTTTGTTTTCCCACTTAGTGCTTGATTCTTCTGGCTTTTGTTTCAGATTTTCTCCTGGAAATTTCGGTCATTTCACCTTGAACTTTTTATTCCTTAACTGTTAATCTTCCTTTCTAAATACTGAAATGGTTGTAGGTGCTGGTTAAGTCTCTGAATGTATTAAAAAGCTTGAAGGTCATTTATACTATTTTCATGGGTACAACATCCTATACTTGTTCCAAGCAGACCTGATGGGAACTTCCTTTCTTCTTTTACATCAAACAGAATCTACATCCAGGAAAGAAAGGAAAAAATTACAAAAAGTAACACAGAAGGATATATCTAGATTATTTTCCGATCTTTTCTGTTCTTTATTTGTTCCTCCCCATTTTAGGATTTACTTACCGGGAGGCTGATTTTTTCTATGATGGTTTGTTCAACTGACCTTATGCTCTGGGGTTCAAACTGTGTCCCAAAAATGGGTGAACTTTGTCTCCAAATTTGGTGGTTATCCACCAATGCAGCTTTTTTCGCCATTAGTTGCATGATTTAGAATGGTTGGTTGTGTAATTTCTTGGTCTCAGGTCTCGGCCATGGGATGAATTGTTGAAGTGATGATCATTTCTCGTACTATGTAGCACAGCTATAAATTCAAGATGTTATGGCACAAGATGTTGATATCAGGATTTTGTTGATTATAGCAAGAAGTTTTTGTGCTTCCCTTATTTGCTAAAAGGCTTTCAGTTATCTTTTTCAGTAGTTTAAAAATGATCAGAAAGATGTTTTTACTGCTATCACCGGGACTGTAATTCAGCAAAGTTGCTGCTGTTGAGAGCAGAAGAGGATTCTTACTCCTCTTTTTTAACTTATTAGAATGTCTACTGAGAAAACAAGGGGATTTGAGATTCGTCTCCTCCTCTAACCTCTTGTTTCATTATCTAATAGTTTTTAGGGGTCTGAATGCCTCAGTTTGTTTGTACTTCTCAGCAGTTGTGTTTCAATTCTTTCATTTTGATTCATTATGAGATTAGACTTCACGAATTGAGCCCTCCACACAAATTTGTAAAACAACGGAGGAAGACTTAAATACAAGTAGAGTCCGAGGGGTTAGGATTGAACTCCCAACTTTTATATATTTTTAGAGGAAGAATTATAGACGTAATCAAAATATTAATTTTGAGAAGCGGGAATTTATATAAAAGAAATTTTAAAAAATATTTTGGAGACAAATTTAAAAATATATATTTAAATTAGAAACTTAAAAAATTAATAGATATAAGAGAATTTTTTATAAAACTCTATGCTACCCAAACAACAATAGGAATTGTGAGACGTAACTCCAACATCGAATTGTCTCGTGGACTGGGCCATTCACGAGGTGATTGAGCACAATCACAGAAATTAGGATAAATTAATCTTCTAGTGACCCAAGTCCCAACCTCGTAGTGGTTGGTGGACTTCACACTCCAACTTCACTGGGCTTAAATTTTGGGCCCCAGTCCAGTCCAAGAATATGTATTCACACACTAAAAACACTTAATTGGACCTCAAAGTCCATATCCACTACTCCTTTTCGCTTTATTGTCCAACCGGGTTTTAGAGTCCAAGTCCAAATTTCTCTTTCCGATTTAAAATTTTTATATATAAATTTGAGTTTAATTATATATAATTAAAAATTAAATTATTTTTTTATTTTTCTACTCAATCTCTTTTCTCTTTAAAATTTCATTAAAATTAAAAAATATCATATTAAATCACCCATACAATGCAATTAAATAAAAAATTATAATAGACTCCTTTAATTTTAAAATAAAAAATTCAAAAAAATTTTAAATTAAACTCCTTTAATTTTAAAATAAAAAAATTAAAATTAAAATTTTTAAAATTCTGAGTAAGTACTACCCTCTAAGCAAGAGTTTTACCTTGGAGGGCGAGACTCTTGCAAGAATTCCGCTCAAAAGGACAAAACTCAAGCATCAATTTTGCCTTGAAGGGGGTGGAACTCTAGCACAAATTCTGCCTTGAAGGATGAAGCAGGGCTAAACTTGTTGAGAATTAAAAAAATAATAATTTTGTTATCTCAAAATTGACAGTATAAATTTATTATTCATTATATTGTAAACTTAAAACTATATATATATATATATATGTTGAGAATTAAAAAAATAATAATTTTGTTATCTCAAAATTGACAGTATAAATTTATTATTCATTATATTGTAAACTTAAAACTATATATATATATATATATATATAATGAGAGATAAAATGTGGAATAAAGAGATAATTAAGTTAAAAATTACTTAAATTTTAAATTATATATAATAATAGTATTGCTTTTCCATCTCTCCTGCTCTCGCTCTTCAGGTCCGCTTTGATTTCTCGTTTAGTGGATAGCAATGTACAATCTTTCATCTATTATAAAATTTTTAATTTATTATTTTATTTTCTCTTTTTATAATTAAGATACTTCATTTATATAAAAATAAAAATAGTTGCATATAAATGGGTTAAGAACTTATTTTTAAATAAAAATATGTATACAAACATCATTATTTTAATAAAATAATACAAAAGCAGAAGTAGATAATGAAGAAAGAATTCTGATAAATATTTACTAATTAGCACAGTTTATTATGTTATCTCCTTATAGTATGATCTCATTTTCACTCATAAGGAAAAAAGGTAAATCCACCAAAAAGTCCGTCCACGTGCTTAGCTACAATTTAACAATTTTCTTATTCGAATTAATTATATCAAGTATGTACATTCTTTTTTCCTTTTTTTTTGATTGATTACTAAACCTACAATTAAGATAAGCACTAAAATTAAAACTTGTATAAATACAGATACACCCAATATGTTATGGGATAAAAAAAATTGTTTCAATATCAAAATTAACAAAAACTAGAGAAAATATATAATAATAGATTTGAAATTATAACCAGACATCAACCATTAATTTTATATCCGATTCTAGAAAGTTTCTCTCAAATAAATATTTAACTATTAAATATATATTTACATATATTGTGATGTCTTAATCCCATGTAAAGTACTATGTATATGAATATGGATTTAAGTATCCATTGTTAACTTGGAATATCTATTTTGGCATAGCGATGACGGTTGCAAAGTAATTGGCCGTTGGTACTATCAGGCTCGCGAGGCCAAAGCTTGATATTATGGTATTAGAACAGTTTAGTCATGGGCCAATAATTTTGTTCTAGGCTCCTATCGCTAATTCTGTTTTGGATTCTGTTTTTGGGTGCTTAGCAAGGACGCTAGGGCATTAAGGGGGTTGTATATGATGCTCTAACCATATGTAAAGTACTTTGAATATGAACATGTGTCTAAGTATTCATTGTCAATTTAGGAT
Organism: Rauvolfia tetraphylla; assembly: GCA_030512225.1. NCBI lineage: Eukaryota > Viridiplantae > Streptophyta > Magnoliopsida > Gentianales > Apocynaceae > Rauvolfia > Rauvolfia tetraphylla. The sequence continues at coordinate 5,536,267 of JAJQKT010000053.1, forward strand.
ATTTATTTTGACATAGCGAGGACAGTTGCCAAGTAATTAACTGTGAATACTGACATATCCATGAGTCGCATACTGAGACTTGTGGATTCGGAGCGTGACATATATTTATACTTAAATCTCTTCCCTTTATATGCCATATTTAAAAGTAACTTTATTATGAATTTTCTATATCTAATCAAAAGTTTTTCAACTTGATATTATTAAACGGGAAAATTGTTCGTCCAATTCATCCTCTTTACTGACAATAGAAATGTAACTTTTAAAAAAATTAAATAAATTGAGAGTAATTCGTGGTAAAGATATAATGTAAAAAAAATTTAAAAAACTTCCAGGTAAGTGGAAGTTCATTCCCCTTTGACAATGAATGTTTGCCTTGAACTAGAACGCTGTTATTACAAAAAACAAAGGCTTTAAGAGTGAGGTGTACCACATCAGAGACACCTTTGTCTCACACACAACACACACTAAAAAATAGTATAAAATAAACAGTAGCGTCACATGGAGAGTCAAAATGGACACAGTAACACGTGTACAGGGTGGTGCCACGTGGAAGACCAACACTTGCTTAAACATATTGGATGAGAACCAGCCCACATGCGCGCACACAACCGGTGGCTTCCTAGTGTAAAATTCCTTCCCTTCCGCTGTCTTTCCTCTCACGCACTCAGAAAAGAGCGTGAAAGAGTTTTACTACACCCATTTTTCCCCCAAAAATTCCATACTTGGGGGAATTCAGTTTTACCATAAAATTTTCATTGATTTTTCTTGATCCTAACTTTAGATTTTCTTTAATGGGTATTTCAAATTGTAATGTTAGTTTAATTTTTTATTTGTTAAACTTTTTGTCAAACATGTATTGAAAATGTTCTATATTCTAATAGCAAATTAATTGTGCTACTATCACTAGTATTTTTTTTTTGTGACTTAACACTATATTTGGTTGAGGTGAGAGGAGGGAGTAAATAGGAAAGGGAAGTAAATTGAGAGGTATTTGAACAAATATATTTATTTGGTTAAGATGTTATAAGAAGGGAAAGTAAATGTGGGGCAAGAAAGCTCTTTCTTCACATTAGCAAAATCAACCCTTTTAAAAATGTAGGGGTGGAAAAATACTTGGTGTGTAAAGACCAAATCATTCTTGAAAATGTTAGTAAATTTATAATAAAAAATATATGTAATGGATAAAATGATAAATATATTATAATCTCTTTCTCACTCTAACCAAGGAAAGTATTTGTAATTTACTTTTTTCATAATTGAAGTAAATGCATTTACTTTTTTCAAGTAAAGTAAATGATACCATTTCCTTTCTCCTTCTCCCTCCCTTTCCACTCAGTGTACCAAACAGAACCTAAGTTGGTTTACTTTTCATATCACAGGATTGAAAAGAATGAGTTTTCATTTTTGCAACCATTTAATGGACATTAGCCAATTGCTTTTCTAAATTCATGAAAGCTAAACAAACTTGTATTTTTTTTATATAGAAAATTTATGCTATTATGAATAGAATATGGAAAGAAAATAGTTATTGCACTCAATGAGCATCTAAATCAAAAATTTTCAAGATAGTAAAGTGCGATTTTGACAATGAAATTACTATTTTGACTCAGTTGATGTGTTAAGTAACAAAATAACAACAACAACAATAATACTCCTCCGTTCATAATTAAATATTATATTTTGAATTGATATAAAAATTAATAAAAATAATTTAACTATAATAAAATTACTAATGTATCCTTATTAATTAAAGAGGGACAATATATAAAAATAGTCTTTAAACTATAATTAAACTATATAAAAATAATTTAATTATAATTAAATTACTTATTTCAACTTATAGTCCCTAATGTTATATTTTAATATTTTAGAACCGACATCTATAATTCTTTCAATATTTATAGTTTCAAACATCTTTTATGTGGCGGAAACTATTGAAAAATGGTCATGCGTAGCACACGTACATTTATATGAGTAGGGGCAAATTCGTCTTTCTTCGATTTTTTCTTCCAAAAGTTCAACTTACTGTGACTAGCTGACTAGATCAAAAAAAAAAAAAAAAAAGAGAGAGAGAGAGAGAGAAAAAATAATTTCTCGAATCCCTAATTCGTCTTTTGATTAGGGTGTTTCATTTATTCTATTCTCAAGTTCGAACACTTCCAAAGTGACGATAATAAATATCATAACCACCATATTAGAGCTAACATTTCCTTCTACAATTATTCTCCTATAGCCAATCGAATATTTATTCATATTTTTTGAGGAAAATTTTGTAAAGAGATGAATTTGCCCCTCCTTTTAAATGCGCATGACCTTTTTTGCCAATTTTTACTGTATAAGTGGCGGTTAGAACTATAAACACTTGAAGTATTATAGATGTTAGACTTAAAATATTAAAATATAACATTATGGATTAAGTAAGTAGAAATGAGTAATTTAGTTTATAAACTTTTTTTACAAATTACTCATTAAAGAGATTGTGGTAGACTTATATATCTACGGATTAAAATCTATTAAATCAAGGGAGTCAAAATAGTAAACTATAATTCTTTTAAATTAAGAATGTTAGTGATGAAAATTTAGATAAAATATAGCATTATTAATTTAGGAAATTAAAATTTTAATTTTGGAAAGGGAGATTAATAACTACTCTTCGCCTTTATTCTTCTTCTTGTGACTTTACTCTCTTTTTTCCCCTTAAATACTTGTATACTTACTACAATAGAAAAAGAAAAAATAATTGTAAATCAAGAGGTCAAAGTTCAATAATTATTCCTTTCAAAACAAAAAAAAAATCAATAATTGTTAAGGTAGTCCATCAAATAATATAACAAAACATAATTTTTTGACTTTATTATTTAGAAAAAGAAAAAAATAAATATATTTAATCTTTCCCAAAAAATCCTTAATTTTTACAAAAAATTGGTAATGTGCATACTATTGGTGAGTAACAAACTCAATCACTACTAACTAAATAAGAAGAGTTTTATCAACTGATGACTATTCATTGATTTTTGTTTGTCTCTTTATCAGAATTGTTTTGGTTGTAATTACTTCGACTATTTTAATATTAATAGATAACTTTTTTATTTTATAAAATAAATATAATTGATAGTATTGGTCTATTTTCTTTCACGTGTTTGTAATAATACAAATGATTGAGATTAACTAAGTGATTAACACTGTTGGAATTATAAAGTTGTTAGTAATATATTCTATCTGTTTCATAATAACTGTCATTATAGAAATCTTGGCATATATTAAGACATTAGCTAAATCAAATAGTTTACCTTTAATTATATATTCTTTCTCTTAATAAGAAATTACAACACAAGAGACTACCATTTTTTACTACATTAGATACTATTATTTTATTATGATCGTAAATAAAGAAAAAAAGTCAAATTTTTGTTCAATGGCATTTATTTTGTAATAAAATAAGACTTTTAGAATAAAACTTATTATGAAATAGAGGGAGTAAAAATTATGATTAATATATTACATGAGTATTCTTTCATTAATTACTTGAAAATGATAAATTAATTCTTAAAATATTGTTATGAAATGGAGGAATTATACTATTAACAATAATTTAAGAATTAATTACTATTTACTAGTGTGTATAATTTGTTTCTTCCACCATTTTTTCACTAATTTGTTTAATAAGAGAGGGGAAGAGAATCATGGTGGGTAGTTTTGGGAAAAAGGACAGAGGAATTGATAAAAGTCTCAACATTTTTTAGAAAGAGAAAAATATCAAAATGCTTGATATTATAAAACAGAGAGACTGATATTATAACTAAGAATGTAATGATATATAATTTTATTTTAAATTTTATAAAAATTAAATTATTTTAAAAAATATAATTTAATATTTAAAATTTTAAATTTAATTTTAAAATAATATATTATTTAAATAGAGCCTAAATTATTACTTTATCACATTATAAAAAATTCGCATTAGTTTTACAGCGAATCCAATCTAAATAAACCTTTAAAAAAGGATTTTATAGAACATTTTGGTGATGATCTGGACATCCATAATTGGATTATGAATAAATGCGTAATCAAACGCGCATCATAGTGAGAGTGGATTTCGCCATCTCTATCCACTCTCACATTTTTCACCATTTTCTTTTTCCATGCTTAGGCAGCGTTCGCCACTGCTGCCCACGCCCAGGCTGCCCCCACGCACCCATCCCTGGCCGAACCTGCAGGCCCTCTGTGGCCGCTCCGCCTCTACTCTATTTTTCCTTTTTACCATTTTCGCGTGTAATCCCCGAACCCATAAAAAGAAAAACAGGCAGCACAAATTAAACCCTCTTCCTTCTGCACATTTTTCCACTGATGTGCTTATTTGAGCATAGCATAGCCCAGAGGAGAAAACACAGAAATATTTGTAAGAAGAACTAGTTTTGTTCTGGATTGGTTTTTTTGTATGAAATGGTCTTCACTTTGTAGCGGACAAGGTAAATAATTCTGAAATGGAAAAAGAAATGGAATGGTGTAATTAATTTAAGAGAACAGGAAGTTAATTGGAATTTGAGTTATTCAAATGCCATTTTGATCGTTTCTTGAGACTGATTCAACTTTGTTATTGTCGCTCCTTTGGTATGCAAAAGGAATTCTTTTGTGAAAAGGGGTGTGAGTTCTTTGAATCTGACTCTTTTTTTGCAAGAAGGGATTTTATAATCGTTGGAGTTAGGGTTTTTTGATGTTTAATTTGTTACTGAGTATTCCTTGTGGAATTTTATAGGGCTTTCCTCATCGGATCGGTTCCTCGGAACTTTCAACTGAGATTAGGGTTTTGATCAGCACTGGCAGGCTGCCGCCGGAAATTTGGGTTTTCCTTAATTGCTACACTGAACAATTCCAACTCGTTGATCTCTTTGTAATGCAAGTGAGCTCTGATTAATTCATCTTGAGATTCAGCTTTGCAAATTGGGCACTGGATTTGGCAGTGGCAGAAATTTGTAAAAGAACTGGTTGACATGGAAGAAGACTGCCGATACAAGTGAATTCAGGACAGAAGGTGCTGGAAGAAATTCAGAAGAAAAAACCACAGTTGGGGAATTTTAGGGGAAATTACGGTCTGGGTTGTTGGTACTATCTCCTGTTTTGTTTTGGTTTGATTTTTTGGGGGAATGGTTTTGGCATTGGGTTTTGATAGTAAAGCGAGGAGGTGATGTTTCATAAATATAGGCCTAACAGACAACTCAGAAGATCAGGCGGATTTTCATTTCTCAAGAAACCATTTGGATTGACATAGGTTTCCTAAAAGTTTTTCCCACGGAGATTGTCAGCATCTTATACCGATATTATTCATCTCAGACCCATCTCATTATAAGCTCTGTATTTGAATCAAGTTCGTAGTCCTCTATCCATTTTGTTTGTGCTTTTGAAGAAAAGGTGTCTAAGGGTGTGTTTTTCCGAGCAGAGAACAAGGTAACGGAGGGCCTGAATTATTTCCCTTTTTCGAGCAAAAAGACATTCAACTTAATATTGCACCTTTGCGCGCAGTGACCATAAACTATAGCTGCTTTACATCTGTAGTATTGCGTGTTATATATTTGTTTGTATTTGGAGAGTTGTGACCTTGAAGCTGATTGAATTTGGGATAAGCCTTTTTTCCCTGTGTGTGCATTTGGAGAAATAAGCTTAAGGATAGGGTAGCAGATTTGGGAAATGGAATTCATGGAGGAATACTGACACCTGAAATGAATGTAGTGGTGTCATGGTGCATGGACAGGAGTACAGTTGTTGGGCCGTTCCCTTATTGGAACACTGCTTTGGGGAATTAATTGAAGTTTATTGTTTTCTCAAAAGTTATTGTTTTGCTTATCGAGAGCGTATATGCAATGTCTCGCTGCTTTCCATTTCCACCACCAGGATATGATAAGAAGCCTAGACCCGAAGATGCAAATGTACTAAAAGAGGTAGTTTTTGTTAATTATTACATATTATTTAATTTCGGTCTCTCAATAATTCTTCCATTTAAAGATATCTCATAGGGTCAGTTTCAAATTATCAAATGGTATCAGAAGTACTTCACTCTTGGATTTGGATTGGCTACAATATTTTTGCCTACTTTTAGGGGATTGATTTTGTGTTTTGTAGAACTCTAATGTGGTCACTTAAATTTTTCTTAATTTATTTTATTGTCAAAATGTTGCGTTACGAGAAAAGCCCTACTCAAGTTGAAAGCACTGGAGTTTGTAGTTTTTCTTCTTCTCCAGAAATATCTTTATGGTGAATTGCCCATTTACTTGTCTGTTAGAGATAATACTGTGAATGTGTTTGTACCAGCACAAATATATGTTTAGAACTTTGAAATTTATGGAGCTCATGAAATTCAGATTTTGGTAAAACTTTGAAGTGCTTTAATGATTGTCTGCATTCATATGCTTCATGAAGCAAATGAGTGATCCTTTCTTAATTAAATGTTTTAGTTTAGTGTTGGTATAACAATTAGGTGTTTGCTAACGTGACTGTTCTGTGTCTAGTACTGGAAGAAATTCAAGAGCTAAGTTCTTGTGATTACTGCTTCTCATTGTCTTGGTGGACTTGTTTGTATCTACACATTTTCTTTGATATCGAACTTGCGAAATTTCACATTTATTCAAAATGTGCTCTACCTTGGAGTGCTTATGGGAAAGCTTGTAGTTCATTTGCTGGACCACCTTATGGGTCTTATTATATGCCAATCATCAGAATAGGCCAGATTTTACTTGTGGTTTTATTTGCTTCCTTGAGTTTTAGTTCTCTTAGTGCCGGATATCTTACACCAGAACTCTTAAGAGAAAGAAAACTTGTTAAAGCCATTTTAGCTCATGCTTCGCAGATTTCTATAATTAGGCTTTGGAGGAAATTTGGGTTATTGACCTAATATTCCATTGGAGTTCTTAAAAACACTAGTCTAAGATTGAATAGAGAAGCTTATGGTCACAGGAAGGCTCCCCCAGTGTTGTTAAGGCGCGCGCCTTAGCTGCGCCTAAGGCGCAAGGCGCAAGGCGCTTAGGCACAGGTCATGGCGCCTTAAATTCTCAGGCGTGCCTCAAATTGGAGAGGCGCTCACCTAGGAAAAAAGGCGCAAGGCTCAAGGCACAAACAAGGCGCGCCTTTGTGTATTGACTGCTAAGAATTTTTTTAAAAGGAAAAAAAAGAAAAGACACCCATTTTACCCAAAAAAAGGAAACTGAAAATGATGATCGGGTGTTTGAAGATTTAGATTTGACTTGGTTTGAGGTTTCTAGGGCAGCTGAAGTAAATGAACCACACTACTCATCTAGGCCAAAAGAAACTAGTGCTTCTCGTTTTCAACCTTCGCATTCTACTTTAAGGTCATCGTCTCCCAAGTGTTGCTAGTTTTGATGAGTATGATGAAGATGAGGAAGAAGAAGAAGACACTCTTTTAGAAAAGGAGGATCAAGTTGAAGACATTTCTCTTGGGGATTCATATGATTATGCTGATTAGGCATTAGAGTCTTTGGTTGTTTCATTTAACTATGCTATTTATGATTATCTATTATTACATTTTTTAAAATTCACATGCCAAGAATAAATGTAATATTTATAAACTTTTTATATTAAATGGGTGCCTTTTGTAAAAGAGGCACGCGCCTTTTTGCGCCCTGCGCCTCAATGCTCTAGACCCCCTTTGCGCCTTCTTGCGCCTTGGGCCTTTAACAACACTAGGTTCCCCGCAAACGAGGCACGGCCATCTTGGATGGCTTTGCAATAAGTGGCTTCCCAAGCTTACCACCTGTTCTTCTTCTCACAACTACTGAGAATTTCCCATTAGATACAGACTGGGCTATTCTTTTGGTTTAATTCTGTTTAGACAACAGTTTCAATAAGTGAAGTGCTGATTATCATTATTTATTTATTTATTTATTTTTTTGGGGGAGGGGGGTTCAGAAAGTTGACCTCCCCTAATTTAGTAGAACAAAACTTGCAAACAGAAAAGAAAGGAATGGTTTGCTTCATAACAGTGAGCTAGGACGCTTAGTTGGAAACTATATAAGAATCTAGAGTTAAAGTCCAATTTCTGCTTCTTTGGAAATCTAGCCATGATGATGGAACACCCCCCCCACCCCCCACCCCCCACGAGGAAAATAAAAAAAAGAAGAAGTGAATGTAAGTTTGGTAATTAATAGATAACCAGTAGAAGTGCTTCCTCGAATTAAGAACAACTAATTAATTTTGTTGGATTTGAACTTCTACTGCTTTTGATGAGTTACAAAGTCAGAGTAATGGTTGTAATCTTACGGAACATACTCGAAGTTCTATGAAAGAATCTCAGGGAAGGAAATGAGCTGCAATTAATTTAGTCAATAATAGGGTATAGCTATTGCAAATTATTAATGTGGTGTTGGGTGACAAAATAGCATATATTTGGGCCTGCAAATTTGCCACCATTTGTATGCAATTTACATGCTGCAAATCAGTATCTTTCTTACAGTTTTGATTTTCTAGCATGCTATTAGGAAATATTTTACATTTATTTAAGGATACTGTCTAAGACATGTGCAACACCAATTAAACCCTAATCCCACCTGTTCAGGTTCAGCTGTTGCACTTTGCCACTAGAATTTCAGTGCTTAACTGCTTCTTTGTGTTTATGTTGGCTATTACTTTGTTACTAGAGTTTGGTCAAATTATTATCTTTCAGTTACTATTGATATACTTGTCTTTTTGTTAATTATTGAAGTATAGCATAGGAATCTTGATTACAGGGTTTGCAACTAGAACTGGAGGAGTCTTATAGGAATGCTTTCTTGCTATTTAAAGAATTGCATTCTTTAAATTAAGATATGAATGGTAGGCAACCATTCCTTAACCTATCTATCATGTTTTTGTCCGAGTATCTTTATTTCTTGCAGAGGGTATTACTACTTTGCAAGTTTTATGAAATTGTCTTTTTGTTTATGTCCTTGCATGCATTTTTGCAGCAACTTCATAGTTTTTAAGAAAAACCAGAACTCCAGGAAAAAAAATGGTACAAATATGGTTAAGAATTATTCAGTTTCATTGGAAAAAATTTATCATGGCATTCAAACTGAAATCTAGTGCCTCTAGTTTCAGATACAATACATTTTCAACACCTAAGTCCAATGCCATCAGGTTTAGGCTTCTGAATTTGGAATGAAAATGACAAGGGGTTTCAGTCATTTATTGTTGATCTGTTATTCATTAATTAATGAAAATTCTGAAGAAGCTGACCATGGCTGGGGACATGTAAACCTGCGGATGGAAGTACCTTGGCATTGTTTATGCAATCTTGGCATTGTTTATAACATCTATAAGGAGGCCGTGCTTTTGCTCATGTATCTTTGGTTGCTTGTGAGATTATCCATGTACCCAGTATTCCACAAAAGAGAGGAAGGAAAGACTTAAGTGCTTTTTTAGAATTCTGCTGCTAATTCTTTGTAGTTTTTATAGTCTTTCTTGATCGGTTGTATTCATTCCAAGCCACAAATACAGTAAGGTGGATAGCTCCCTTGTTTAGATGGAGATAGACAACTTGAATTTGTTAAACCTATAGTCACAGTACATAAGTACTCACTCTATTCCTCCAAATTGGATTTTGTACTATCCTTTTTTGTTGTTTGTCCAAATGATAATCACTTCAGCCAAATGCCTTATTTAACCATACTGTATCTTAAGGTAATTTGTAGTTCGACAATATTGGTGTCCCCACAAGTCCCACTTCTTTCTTTAAGTTTTGAGTTGACTGACACACTAGTCATATATGTTTCATGCTCATACTTTTAAAGTATTATTTTTAATGCTTGCTTAGTATCCATCTGCAGTTGAATTAGGAAACTCAGATCAGATGCAGAGGCTAACTTTATACATGGAATCAAGTATTTTTTTAAAATAGGAAGCAAGCTGTCTGGTGACAAATATGTTATCATTTTAAGAGATGCAGCTAAGTAAGACTAGTGTTCACTCTTAGGTGGATCCATTTTTACATGGTCCAGGTATAAAAGAGCTTGCTGCTAGTTTTGAACACTTTCGGGTTTCCTGTCTTTCTATTTGCTACGAATTTTAGGAAGATGTCTGCAAAACTTGGGGTTATCTGACTGCACTGGCCATGACCAAACCAGATAATTCAGGGATAAAACCTTTATCTTTTTCTAACTGGCAATAGTACAATTTAGTTGCATATTGAAGTTGAAAAGTTAGCTACTCTTAATTCTTTCCCAAGAGGAATGCTATATTACTGTGTTAAATTTTGAGAATTTGTATACTTTATTTTTGGAAGTACTTATTATTCTGTTGTGAATCTTCATCTCATTTATCCCGTGCCGGATGAACTAAATCAGTTGCTGTCACAAATTATTCTTAATTGAAAGTGGTCACTGATTAACTATTTGTGATTACCAAGCCCTTTGGTTGGTAGAGTTATGATCTAAACTTAAGCAGTTCTTTCACCAGGCTTGTTCCAGATGTCATTTTCTCTGCTTATGGGCTCTAATGCATTTGAGAGTTTTAGGCTAGATTTATCTTGAGAGCAAAAGGAGTAGAAGGAAAAGGTTCGAGATTGTTATTCAAGCCAGAGTCGGGGTTTTTCTAATTTCTTATAAATTTGAGCATTTTTTGGGGAACTCATTCTTTTTATATCTGTGTGAACTCTATTATATTACCTTTGCAAGAATGTAATTGATCCATCCCTAATATTCCAACCTGGGGTTGTTATTTTATAGTAATCTTTAGTCGATATCTTGTGTCTAGTTCCTAAAATTGATTGTACCATCATATCTGTTAAGTCAATTAGCTTTCTTGAAGATTGGTGTTATTCTAAAACCTGCATTGAAAAGTGTGTGTGATATCAATCTCCTTATAAGGAAGCAATCCGTTATGGACTTTTATTACTTTTTTTGGACTGTTGAGCTTTGTCAAGAGGACAAATCCTTAATAAGACGGAAAGGTGAGGATCTGGTTTTTTCTATCTAGGTGTTCTTGCTACAAAAGGAGATACGGATATGTCTGGTAACTCTCAAGAAAATGTTTTGGGCCTTTAGATTGCTAGCATCTAGGAATGGACTGTTCCTTAAGTAAAGAAAGAATCCAAGGGGAGGAAGAGATATACAAATTATCCTTTTTAAAATGTACCTTGCAATCTATTGCCTTTGAGTTACTATCTTTTGAAGTGGAGAAGACAACAGAGATCAGATGTTTGTAGTTTGTCTTTTATTTTTGATGGGCGATGATTAAAGCTGTAACTGGAAAATTCCTATGTTGAAGCTTCCCCTTTTGGAGCACTTACAACTAAGGTTAAGGAAGAAATTTTACGAACCAATTAGGCATTTTGTCTTTGAAAGAAAGTATGAAATTAAGAATATTTGTTTTTGTTATTTTTCTCTAGGTATTGGTGAAGTTATCAAGGTAATAGCATTTCTTTGGAAAACAAATTGTTCTTGTTGGTTGGTGAGCTTCTTGAGTTTTGAGAGGGCAAATTAAATTTGTGAAGCTCCAGCTAATTAGTGAGAGAAATAAGGTGATGCACTGTATTGTAACAGTTTTTGAGGATGGTTTGTGTGAATGTCTGGTAAGGCAATTGGAGATCCAGGGTATTTGACGTTCATATCCTTGGTTCATCAGAAAGAGATTAGTGATGTACCAATCTCTCCTTTCAAATATACTCTTACCAGGTTTTGCAGGGGTTGAGCGAAATTCTGTTCTCCCTTCTCTGTCATGGAAATGAACTCTGGCGTGTAATTATCCTATTCTCTGTTGATTCCACCTTCTTTATTTTCCTAGGATGCTTGTCTTATGCATCTAACACAATTGGCTTTTCTGCATCTGACATGAACTTCCGAGTAAAATGTACTTATACGTGGTAGTTTCAGTATTGCCTTTTCCCTCTTCTTCCCCTGTATTTTCTCTGTCCTCAGTCTTCAAGATGTGGGTTTCTCTTCTAAGAGCCAATCTATGAGGAAGTCTTCTTTCTTCTGTTGAATTGTCCAGCGACATTCTTTTGTCCTGTTTCAATTATTAAACTTTTTCCCGAAAGGCATTTTGGGTTTGAATAGCTGTGGCTGAGGTTTGATTTATTAGCTCTAGAATCTGTTGTGTGCTAGATCAAAATGCTTTATGAAGTTGTTTATTATGTTCCAATGATTCTTCACAGATCATTTCTCAGAGTCTGCACATCCAATGTGGTATGAATTATGCTATTGTTCCTTCAAAATCTGGATATCCTTTTTAGGTCCACATTTTGCATTGGTAGTCATCTAGCATGGACGTCTACTATAGGAGCCAAGCCTTTTGTGGCAGCTCATCTAAAAATGCATTTTGATGCAGCTAGCCCGTAAATTTTCTCATAGGAACATGATAATTGTTCAGGTGCTATCCTCTATTTGCTTGTAATTCTACAGAGTCCTCATAAATCCTGCAAGCAACCCCACATATCTGATAGGAACAATCAGTATTAGGTTAGTTAATCTGATGCAAACAATCAGTATTAGGTTTAGTTCAAGGTGTTCTTAACTTGGTTTTCTGAAACTTTGGTGGTCCAAGTTGCTGAAAGACAATGATCCCAAGTTTATGTCCCAGTAAGTGCTTGCTTGGAAGATGATCAATTTAACTATATCTAGTGACTAATAACTCTGTAGGGAGCATGAGGTTGAATATAATGCAACTAAGGAAGTCTGCATATCTGGGGCTTTGCTTGGAGTATTTAGGGAATGATTGCTTTGTGTGTGCAATTAAACTTATCTTTGCTATGTGTCTTGCATAACTACCTTAAATTATTTGTAGATTCTTATTTACTTTATTTCCCGTGCTGTATGATACCTTAGATTTTCAGCTCCCACAACGACACAATTTTTGTCCAAAACGGTTATGTATTAAAAGAGAGTTACCTTCAGCTTTTATGAAAATTCCTGACTCTGTCTAGAAGGATATTAGTTAAGCACCATTAAAGGTTATGTCAAAATTAATGAGGAGTTTTTGAGTAGCCTGATGCTTTTAATATATACCTCTTTCTGTTGCTTTGGTAGTGTTTTGTTTCATTTTGATTTTGCTTTGAGCTTTACTTCTCTATTGCTCTTATGTTCGATTTAATTTTCATGGCTTAAGCAGATTAGTTTTGCTATTGATTTGCATACAATTGAAAACTGGGGATTTCAGGTTATATGCTGTATGCTATTATTATTTTTTTCCTGTGTTAATTATCCAGTTTCTGACAAATGTTTGCTATTGTATACATGATATCATATATGCTGATTCTGTTTTTGATATTTTAATTATTTGGTAAGTGCAGTTTCTATATGGTTTCCACAAATGTACTACATTCTATTAATATCTGGCTTTTGTCCGGGTCTTCATTTATCTGAACATTCTTCTTTTCGAAAATCAGATACTGGATGCTGTTACCAAATATTAATCTAGAACCTTCTGTTCCCTTTGTATTGTTTGTATTGTGTATGCCATCTTTTTGCTTTAACAATTAAATAGTGCTACATAGGTTGAAATTTTGTCAATCCTTTCTGGTATGAATGTGTGAAATTTTGTACGAGTCAATTCTACATGTTATTATTCATAGCATACATTTTACCTGTTTAATATGACTTCAGATTTTGATTTTAATATTCCAATATTTTTGTTTTCCAGGAGAAGCAGAAAGAGAAAAAACACAAGAAGGAAAAGAAAGACAGTGAAAAAAGAGAAAGAAAGGAGAAGAGGGATAAAGAATGGAGTGAGGGGAAACACAAGGAGAAAAAGGACAAAAAAGATAAGCACAAAGATAAAAAGGACAAACATAAGGAGAAAAAGAAGGAGGAGAAGGATAGAGGCAAGGAAAAAGAGAAAAGCAGCACCTCTGAAGTGTGCAAAGTTGCTGGTCTACCTGAGGCAAAAAGTGGGGAGAAACTTGGTGCAAAAGAGAGAAAAGATAACAATAACTACTTAGATGACAGGCAGAGTGCTGCTAAATGTCATGGTCAGAACGGAGAAAAATCTGTTCAAAGCCATATTATTCCTAGGGAGACTGAGGAAACAAAATATGTGCAGGAATTGGGCAGGAGGATTAGAGATGAACAGAAGGTTACCGCTAATCTGCCTGAGAGACTTTCAGGTGCAGAGAAGAGAAGGGATGATGAGAGGGATAGATTTGCTGTCAGGGACCCTGCAAATTCTGCTGAAGACAAGGGAAAGAGCAAGGATAGACAATTTGATATCAGAAAGATGGAGGGGCAAGGATTTAGGGAAGAAGCTAGATCTACTGGAAACTCAATGGTCCAGAGCTTTGCTGGAGCATCCAAAACCAAAGTTGCAGGGATGCCTGCTGTGCTGGAGAAAAATGATGAGAGAAGGATGGAAGGGAAAGAGAAAACTAAAGAAAATGACAAAAAAAGGGGAGACAACCATAAGGATAAAGATAGAGATAAAAAAAGCCACAGGAAGGACAGAGACAAAGACAGGGAGAAGGAAAGGAAAAAAGAAGAGAAGGTGAAGAAGAAAAGTGAGCACAGGAAAAGTGAACTGGACACATCCAAAGATATTAATAGAAATAACTTTACTGGTGCTACTGATAAGAAAATTTACAGTCTGTCATCTGAGCACAGCAAAAATGCTAAAGCTGAGGGAAATCTCAAGAAGAGAAAAGACGTTGACATTAATGGTGTTCTTCATGGTGAGTTTTTCTTGGATTCAGCAATCTTCCATCAGGCACATCCAATTCTAATTAACCTTTTCTAATGGCTAATTGAAATTTCTTTGTATGAATTACTTTACAGACAATGAAATCAGGCATAATAAACTACTGCGGCCTGCTTCTCACCCTGTGATGGAGAATGGCAGGAAGTTGGAAGCCAGTCAAACTCCTGTAGCCTTTGCATCTGATACACCAGGTGCAGCTGCTAATCTTAAGGTGGACAATAAGGAGCACAGAAAAAATGGTATAGTAGAGTCTCAATCATTGCCTGTTCCAAAACAAAAGCCACCTTCTGCAACAATTGTTGCTGATCAAATTCTTGAAGTGTCAAAAAAACCTCCCCATCCTGATTCAAATTATCTGAGCCAGGTTCTTTTAGTTCCTAAGATGGATGAATGGTCTGATCATGTTGACGATGAGTGGTTGTTTAGCAGCCAAGATCTCTCATCTAGGAAACCTGAGGTGGGTGCTGTTGGTATCCAGGAGCCACAGGTGTGGTCTGAAGCACAGCACCTTGAATCAACTGATATTCTGGCATTACCATATGTTCTTCCGTATTGATTTGCATCTAGCAAATGCAAATCCTTTGCAGCAAGCTTGTCCGAGGATGCAGCTCGTTGATAATAGCTGCACATGATTCTTTGCACGAGTGCCTCAGTTTATAACTGCATTCTTCTGCTATGGTGCCCCTTTGAGGTGCAGTCGGAGTGTGACGGATTACTCCATGCTCTGCAAACATCGAAGTGCAGATAGGATCGAGAAAATGGAATTGCTTTGGAACCTGTTGCTTGGTATCTTCGCAGTGCTAATATTTCATCAGGAGATTGCATTGAATCGACTTGAAATCAGAATCCTAAAGAGGTGCTGAGGCCCTCTAGAGCGAAACCAGGGGTGTTGTCGAGGAAGATGCACGAATGGACTGCAGCTTTCTTTTACTTTAGCTTAGAGCTGAGGTGATCTTTCTAGTTGAGCTTAGACATCTAGCTATGGTCTTTTTGACAAATTCATCACAATTTTGATTTGTAACATAGAACGAGTATTTACAAGAAATGTAAGATAGAAAAATAGAAAGAGGGTTAGTTTCATTCATTTCATTAACATAGCTGTATGTATTGTCCATAATTTGCATCTGGCTATGTTATTTCTGCAGTGCATAATTAACTACTCTTACCCCATCCAATCTTTGGTGCATTGTAGGAATTACATGTTATTTTCAAGACATAGCTTTCACAGTTTCTTTTTATATATTCTTCTTCGCTTGCAGGAGCTCCAGAATAGATCATGTATGTACAAAATTTACATGCATTCAGCAATGGTTACGACCAAAAAGCTCTGCAATTTACAATAGGGATTTCCTTGAAAAAAGAAAGAAAAATGGGTAGCAGTGTTTATGAGAGGCTGAAAAATGGGAAATCATGGCAGTGTCTTTGATGAAACCTAGGAATCTCTGATTGCATTGCCTTCCAAATCCAAATATGGTGAGAATCTAACCAAATTGGTTATAAAATGTTTTCAGATTCACATATGAAAGTGTCACTTTCAAAGAGGTTGCTAAATGGTCTGAAATGAAATTTAGCTAAGCCTATAGTGCTATGGTTTGCATTAGATTGGCTAATCAAAGATCAAGTTTATAAGCCAGCTAATGAAGTCAATTCAAAGGCCCACAACACTTTAAATGATTTACTAGATATTTTAGACACCTATCACAATTTTCTATAAAATTTATTAAAAGCTTAATTTTGGTGTAAAAAGAGAATTAAGTCATATATTTTGAATGGAAGAAGTATTTGCCATTTGCATCTCAACAATATGTAGAAAACCTGGGATAATATTCTTAATATTTGAATTGCAAGAAAAAAAGGAGTTGACTCTTTCTTTTTCATTTCTTATTATAGCTTTTTCTAGGAAATTTCAGAAATTTCTTGAACAATCACTTGTTATAATCAAATAAATGCTTGTCCTTTTCTTTTTGTTGAATCAAATAAATGCTTGATGTATTAGTTTCTTTCTGTACAATCAATAATGTCCACTATAGAAGTAATGCTTAAGAGGATATAGATCCTACAGAAAAATAAAGAATTTTAAAGAAAAAAGTAAAATATAAGACAGTTTATTATAAATGAGATAAAAAATTGAGACAGGCAGTGGGATCTTAAACCTGAAAGTCATCATAAAAGTAATGATTAAGAGTATATAGGGTCCGTTCTCAATTGTTTAAAATTACTTATAATTTTATTAAAACTAAAAGCTATTTTTGAACTTTTCACTGCTTATTCAATTTTTATTTTAGTTTAAACAAGTTAAAAATTTTATTTTTGAGAAGTTACTCTAGGGTTACTTTTTAAAACAATTTTTGTTTATTAAAATTATTTAAAAATAAAATTTTATTTTAATTTTAAATACAATTTTTTAAAAATATACTTATTTTTCAGTATCTTGAAAAAAATTTTTAGTAATCAAGAATAGGGTCATAGCTGCGATAGAAGACTCCATTTTAAAATTTTACTTTCTAAGAATCCATGGGAATTTCAATAGCAAGTGCGACTTTAATTGTAGTATTTGGATAGCATTTAGCTCAAATCCAAATACAATTGAGTCTCACTTTTTCTTTCATAAAAAATTTATTTTTATAAAATTTAAGGTAAAAAATCTCAAATACGAACACAATCCATGAAATGGGATACCTTAGTAGACAAAAGATTAATCACAAGGTGGAAACTTTATTAGTTAGAAGTTTTTCTTACCAAATGATAAATTTAGAGTTCAATTTTACATCTTCACCTCCATGATCACAAAGAAAAATAGGGGGGAAAAAAAGGATTATGGATTGTCCTTTCAAGCAAACAAAAAATAAAAAAATAAAATAAAATGCAGATCGAAGACTTATTTTTCACTTGAGGTAAAATATTTAGATAAATTAATTCATATGTTACTTTTTTTTGCTTCAAATATCATACAAGATATATAGTAATGTCTACGTGTATTTTGTATTTATTTTAATTTTTCACTGACAAAAATACAATTTAGTAAAGCTTCTTAAAGGGCACATATTCACTGACAAAAAATTGAGCAACAGAAAATTCAATTTTTCTGAACTTTTCCCCCCTAAACTACAACTGAAGTATTCGATCTTCAAACTCTTATCCTCATAAAATAATATAGACTTAAAGGACTGTTTCAAAATATAAGTTGTTTTAGTTGGAGAAAATTGTTTTACTGAATAAATTATTTTACACCTGTTAAAGAATATTTATTATATATTTTTAAAATTTTATCTTTTTTTATCTCCTTTTCTTTCTACCTTTCCATTTATTAAGAGTATAAAAGATATATATATATTTTAAAAATCTTATTTTTGTAGCATTTAGTTCTTGTGTCAAAAGTCAAAATACTTATATTTTGAGAGGGAGGGAGTTCTTGTATGTGTATACATAAATTCAACTAAGCTACTTAATGAGTGGTAGATGGACCTACATAGGATTATTTAGTCAGAAACTTTCTATAATTGGTTGTACTTGGAAGACAATTATTGGATTACCAATATAAACAATGCGAGGAAAATAGCATATTTTCTTTGAAAAAAAAAAAGATAAAATAGCTTATTTAGTTCTAACCACTATTGTCCCTCAAATTTAATATTCAAGAGTTTTTGTCACTCTAATCCAGAAGCTTTAACCCATGTGCAAATCAATAAATTTCTTGGTACACTTTCGGTAGGATAAACAGGGGGCGGATTCAAGATTTTAGCCACTCTCTCCAATAAAAATCTCTTCCCCAAGATTTCTTTAGGTTAATGTCATTCTAGTTTTGATGTTCAGTGCAAAATATAAATCTTAAAAAAATCGTAGATATAATAGAGCAAAAGCAACTTAAATCAAAACTAAAGAAGTCCGAATTAGAGCTCAAAAATAAAACTATAAGTGCCCATCAATGAAGACATAACTTCAACCAAGGACAAAGATAAGGAGTTTTATAATAGAGTTAAAAAAATAAGAATAAAGAAGATAAGATAATTAAAATTATAAATACAAAATAAATTTAGAAAAAAATTACTAACTTAGAATTTTTTGTTTATGTAAAGCTAATTAGAAAACTTAAAAACATTTGTGGTAGGAAAATAATTTTTAGGGAGGTGAAATTCATATTTTTTTTGGGAGGGGGGTTAAAATCCTCAATTTAGTATATAAAATTAAAAAATTTTTAAAATTTTTGGGAAGCGATAGTCCCGTAAATCCACTCTTTTGAACAAATGAATTATAGAATGATAACGATCGGGGCTATTGGTCCGCCATCTCTAAGTCTACCCTTTTATTTAGCAAAAAAAAAATTATAGAATGATAATGAGTTAATATTTTTTTTAAATATATTCAATTTAGGAGTATTATTTTGTATTAATTTAGGAGTAAAGTACTTTTTTACCAGATAAAAGATTATAGATGCGAACCACATCATTCATGAATAGTATTACTTTAAAAAAGAAAAAAAAGAAGTAGAATTTTACTTCTACTTGTATAGAAATATGCAGCTCCCCTTTCTCGATCTATCCTGTTCTATGTGTTTCTTGAATTTGGTACAACAAAAAATAAAAAAAACGAAATAATAATGAAGAATAGGCACATCAACTACATGTGTTTTGAGTTGAATTAGTTCTCGTGCGGTCATACTGTGGTCAGAGTGCTACAACGTTGAACTGTTTTCTAAACATCACCTGTTTCCTGCCATCTCATTAATGTATTCTTCTGACCTTCAAACTCCATTTTTTATAAATATTTTTCCTAAGATGGAGAATACATACATATATATATATATATATATATATATATATATATATATATATATATGAAAGAGTATTTCCTTCTTTGACAATGACAATTCTGAAATTAATCAATTATGCCACTCGAACAGCTACTTTTCAACTATTGCTTACAATATTAATGCTACTATAAATACTCAACTACTTCTAACCATAGAAGTAATGCAGTAGTACTCTCACACGCATCAACACTTTGCCTTTAAATCTCTCCAACTGTTTTCATAATAATGTTATAGTATCATTAATCACATAAGCACCTCCTTCTCCTCTTTTCTTTCTTGATAGGGGTATAGTATGTCATTTATTTTGTTTGTTAAAGAGTACTTCCTCTATTCCATTATATTATACTATGTTTGGTTGGAGTGGGACGATAGGGTAAATGGTGAGGTATTTGAATAAATACACTTGTTTGATTGAGGTGTTATAGTGAGAGGAAGTAAATGTGGCAAAACCAACTAGTTCATAAGTAGAGGGGTCATGAAGTATTTAGTGAGTAAAGACAAGATGGTCTTTAAAATTATTAACAAATCTATAATAATAAATATATATAATGGGTAAAAATATAAAACAGGCCCTTAGTCACATTGTGACTTTTCAACAAAACATTTGAATTTAAAAAGATTGTTATACCCTTAAATTAAAGCTTGCTACATTTTCAATAGAGTTATTTAATATGTTATTGTGTTAATTAAGTATGTTATTGGAAGAATGACTCAAAATTTAGTTTGTTTAAACCCTGGATCTTATAGCTCAACTCAAAATTTACTTGAAATTTGGATTGGAATCATTTTATTATTGGCTGCGGATAGCTAGGGTTGCAAACGAGTTGCACTTTTAGCAAATAGTTCGTGAAAAGTTTGGTCAAAGCTAGACTTTAGTTTCGGATTGATCAAACTCAAGTTCAGCTCGTTACTAAACAAGTCAAGCTTTTTTTTTTTTTTTTTCCTGAATAGAAAGGGTGAGTTAGAGATGGCGAATCAATAACTCCCCACTACCCAATGTTCGGGCTCGTGTGCTCGTCTCGTGAACATATCAGATAAGTTGAACAATCAGGATAAGCAATGGCCCCGTCAGAGTAGCACCACCAAAACCCAAGTGAGAAGAGACCTATCCCGTCAGATAAGTGCTATGGGCCGGTAATTCAGGCGCAATCAAACATTAAATTCCGTTAAAAGTTCCACTTAAATGCTTGACATTTGAACTCGAATATATATATATATATATATATATATATATATATATATATATATATATATATATCTTTTAAAGAAAAAAATATTTGTCTATCCACATATAACTCTATTTTGTTTAGATGCTGATTTTCAATTTTATATTTCTTTTAAGCTATTATGCAGTTGCACAAAGAGTCCTTACATTAAAATACCAAAATTTATCATATTTAAAGTTGTCTAATTTGTTTTTAGCAACTTACTAATATGAACCTTAAAAATAAAATTTTACTCTTAAATTTGAACCTAAATCTTAGATTATGCTTAACTATGAAAGATATGGGTTAAACTAATCTTTGGTTGGATTCATTCTTTAGTTAAAAATGTAATAACATATTAATTTTTTTAGGTTTTCTATTTTTTCTAAATTGAAGCTGTTGAATTAGCTCAAGAACGCTCGATTTCACGAGTTGAGCTCTTATAAGTGTTGGGCCGAGCTCAAGCTTGAAAACTTTTGTTTCTACGAGCCCGATTTAAGCATGTCTAAAAAATACTTGAGCTCAATAAAACTTTAAATTTTATTCGACTCAAATTTTTGTAAATAACTAGTTTTAAAATGTTATAGTTTTCTAAAACATAAAACTTGCCATGGACTTCTTCGGTTCAAAATTTTGAATTTGGTTCGTTGTGAATTTAATATAAATTTTGACTTTTGAGTCTTACTTTTTTCCTCATAAATATTTTATTCTCACGAAATCCAAACAAAAAATTCTCAAATTAAAACACTATCCAATCTCACTATAATAGTTCTATCCACAACTCAACTGTTACAAAGAATTGAGAATTTGCAAAATTTTATTGTAAAAATTGGAGTAATTAACTGTTTAACTGACCCTTCTTCAATTCCCTGAAAACGAAACATTGACATTAAATTCTATCCCCCACCCCTTCTGCCGTCTTTATTGTTACAGAAGAGAAATTTAATGAAAACTTTTAAAGCTAATATTGGGTTTTAAGAGTTTATTATAGGTGTTTTAAAAAACGAATTTCAGTATCGGTAATAACATTTTTTATTTAAAAAAAGAAAGGTAAGGAATAAAGATAAAAATTTTAAAAATAATAAATAAATATTTTATTTAAAAATAGAACAAGTAATTCGAGACAGACAACAGGATAACTAGAACACTAACATTTGGTCGGAGGATTAAGGAAGTACATTGGTTGAAGATGGAGTTATGGGGGGCAGGAGTTCAGGATTACCGGTGTCTCTCGTCCAAAATCCTCAGGAACTTCTGTTTTCTTTTTTTTTTTTTTTAAAAAAAGATTTTATTTTTCCATAAAAAACTTTGTAAATTTTGCGGTCTGAACAAAAATTTTCAAAGTTCATTATATTCTTTCCTATTATTAGTCCAAAGATTTTGTGTATGACTTCGTCCTTGTACACAGTACAACCACCTAAAACTTATAATTTTACAAATTTAATTTGTTTTTGGATATAATTTAATTTTAAAATTTATTGTCTTGAATTTTGTAAAAATTAAATTATTTATGAAAGAAAATGTCGATATCAAAAACTAAAATTTTGCCTTGAATTTCAAAACGAGATGCTATCTAAATATACCAATTGACAATATTTGTATGAATAGAACCGTCAATAATTTCAACACTGTACTATAGAAGAAGAATGTTGCCCCGACAATTTCTATAGCCATGGAAAATTGCTTGCCTATATATAATTGTATAGAAGCAGTTGCACGTACTTTTCAGTATCAAGTTAGTCTATAAATGTTATATATTGGGATGTATGATATCTTTTAGGGGCTTGATTGTAATTTCCAATCTTGCCTTTTAAAGGACATCTTTCAATTAAGGACTAGAAGAATTTCTATCTAAAGATTCTTTTCATTTGGTGTTATATACAAAATCGCACTTAGGACATAGTGATAGAATTTTCTATTTAGAGAATTGCTCCTCTAATTTAAATTCTTTTTCCAATATAGGAGTATGAAAGAATAAACGTCTACTTTAGCGGATGATAGTGTCATTTGAGATTGGAGATTAATAAAGTCAGCCCCTTAAAATTCTGCGCAATTAACATAAAATATATTAAGTAGCAAAAAGTATTTGGTGATGTACCAATTACAATATCTAGTATTTCATCCATTTCAAAATATATTTGGCCTTTTGATCATTTTTTCTTTCTTAAAATGTTTGGTTTTTGGAACTTTTAAAGATAATTTTTTAAAAAGTTATAAATATTATTTTTTTAATTTTTTATCATATTAGTAAAATTAGTTAAGAATATTATTGAAAAAATATATATATTTTTATTTAATTTAAATAAAAAGAGATTAAAAAACCTTATATTTTAAAACGAAAGAAGTATACTAAGATGAAGCCTAATAGAGTACATCAAATGTTGTGTTGATTGCTAGTATAACAGCAAACAATGGGTGTATTTGGATTGTGTTCATTTGGAAGAGTTTTTGTCTTGAGTTTCGTAAAAGAATAAGTGAAATTGATTTGGCCAAACAATATGCAAATGAACCGAATATCATTTATAAACCAAAAGTGGCATTGTCTACACCATTACTATATTTGGTATCAATAAGGTAGAATTTAGCTGGGGGACAATTTTGGTGGCCCCCAAATCCCTGTAATTAATGCTGGCACTAGAAATCATTTTTATCAATATGGTTCATATTTCAGTCCTAGAAGCTTAACTGAAGAAATATTTGTATGTTCTATAATGTACACATCTTTTAGAATACTTGAACAAAGAATTTCTTAAAAAGTTTTGCTTAATTGACCATAAACAATTGAAGATGATTCAACGTTAACTTGATCATATATGTGTGATCTTTTTCTTGCTTTAAAGAACTCAACCACCACTACTAAAGATTAATTTCTTTCTCCAAATAATAATTGAGCTTTCCAAATGCACTACCAAGTAACAATTATAGCCCAAAAATGGAAGCAATAATAATAATAATAATAATAATGGAAAGAAAGAAATGTACATCAGAGTTTACTCATACCTACTTGCCCCTTAATATATACCCTTTTTGCTCTATAAATAGTGTTGGTTTCATTCACTTCAGGTTCTATATCCTCGTATCATGATGAACAAAAGTCTGCTTCATTTCTTTACCTTCAAATCTTGAAATCTCCATTTCTTTTTAGAAGTGACTCTGTCTTCATTGTGGACTGGAGAAAACCCTACCTTCTAAAACTTATTCTCTTGTAGTCCACTGTGTGAAAATGGTGTCCTCCAATGAAGCGGGCCTAATCCACAACGTGAAGCTGTCCTCGGTCGGACCGGGACGAGTGACCGGGCAAGACATCGTGTTCGAGCCAAATGATATGGACTTGGCCATGAAATTGCACTACGTTAGAGCAATTTACTACTTCAACAGCCAAGCATTTGAAGGGGTTACCATCAGGAAAGTGAAGGAACCCATGTTTAATTGGTTCATCCAGTTCTATATGGTCTGTGGCCGGTTCAGAAGATCTGAGTCAGGAAGGCCTTACATCAAGTGTAACGACTGTGGTGTAAGGTTCATTGAGGCAGAGTCTGAGAAGACCTTGGATGAATGGCTCGAGATGAAGGATGATTCTCTTGAGAAGCTGCTGGTTTCAGACAAGATCATCGGTCCCGAGTTGGCCTTCTCTCCTCTGGTTTTCTTGCAGGTAAGAGATCAAATTCGTGATGATCACCACATAAAGTTTTTCTGTTGCAAAGCAATTTATGCCTATCATATTTTTTTGTCCGTTGCTTTTGCATTTATGCAGGCATATGCAGAAAGAACATATTCGCATTTTGATTCTGATTATTTTGTGGCTTTTATTCTGGTTTTGTTTGGGGTGGGGGTTTCAGCACATTGAAGACAAGACATTATCCGGTAGCAAACTTACTGTGGAAATGGCTAGTTTGGTAGCATAACAAGTTAGGGTGCATTTGGATCCGTTTTTATCACAACAACTATTAACTAATGCACTATTTTTTGTACCTTTTTTTCTCTTTAGATCTCGCCCGTTCATTTACAAATAATTCATTTTTTCATTCTTTAAAAAAAAAAAAACCAAAGAATGAAAAGACAGTCTCTAGAAAGTGTTAGATCTTCAATAGCCTCTTGGAAATTGGAGGTTGATCACTAGGGATTTCATCATGTTGCTTTGTAATAAGTTGTGCGTGATTCTTTTCTTAATCAAGGTAAACTTGATATCTTACTTAATTTTAATACGTTTTTTTGGTTCTCTCCGAAAGAAAAAAGGTAAAAAAAAGATTTTGCTTTTCTTTTCTCCCTTTTGCTTTCTATTTTAAGTAGGTATGCAATCATGAGCTATGATTTTTCATATATTTTTAGCAATTTTAATTGATGGTTTCACTTCAACAGTATTAAAATTTGGGACATATATAGCTCCAACTCTAACAGTACTACAAATATTACGATTAAGAGAGATATTAATTTAAATTTTAATGAATCGATCACTATTAATGAAGAAATTCATTCCATTAATCTCTTAAGTTAATGCACAACTTACAAATTGGAAAAAGACCTTCTACTGCATTTTTAGAAGTTAATGGGCTATTTACAACATCCTTCTTTTAAAATATAATAAAATTGATTTCATTTTGCTTCACTTCTATTCAATTTTAAACAAAAAAAAGACGTTTAATAGTACTAAGGTGTATACAAAAGTTACACCGTTTAGTTTCTTTCAATTACTCTTTCTTCTGTTTCCTTTCCTTTCCTTTCCTTTCGTTCATAATAAATCAATCCAAATACTAAAACTTAATCAATCTCTCTCTCTTTCCATTCCCTATCTTGTTGTTTCCTGCAATAGAGATCATAGTGTAGCATCATGCATGATGAGCAAAGAGTGTTTACTTGGCTCAGTGTATAATTACAACATGATTAATTTAATTGCATTAATATTTTCTTTTTAAAAAAATCACTTTCCTGGATTTCTTGTTGGAATCATAAGTCACTATGATATTAGTATTACGTACAAGCTACCTTTAATGAAGTTGTTACTATTTCATTATCATACCATAATCAAGGATAATTTACAGCTAACAAGCTTTGGCTATTTAGTGCTTTCTTCTTTGGAAGGGCAAAGAATACGGTTTTGACTTATATCGAAATAATAACGATACTATTATACTTCTTCTATCGTAAGTTAAATGTCTAATTTTAATTTGAAGAAGGGATCATTTAGCACTAAGTCATGTTAATTTAACTCCTCTTCATTAGCTTAAAACCACCTATAGAAAGTACAATATCTTGGGGTTTTTTTTTTGAAAAATTCAAATTAACACATAAAGCTTACTTGTATAGATTAGTAATTACAACTAGCTAGGGTAGCAATCATCAATTTCATGTTGGAGAAACTGCAAGAGCCATCTTAAATTGCATGCCATCTCGAAAAATCGTAGCTCCTTCCAATGAAACATAGAGAATTTTTGTGCAAGTAAACGGTGTTGCTTGGCCAACACATGACCAATATTTGTATATAGTCCAAACTGTAAAACAATATTAACTATTAATAACAATACCATTAAAAGGAAAACTTCACGTTCTTAGTAAGATGTGCCTTTCTTTTTCCAAAAAAAAAAAAAGTGGCTTATTTCTTCTGGTTGCTTCTAGAAAGATAAAAAGTTTAATTCATAAAATACGTATTTTTTACGAGTAATCTAATTTACAATTTATTATTGCACAAAGAGAGGTGAAATGGTTTGCCTATCCTATAAAATCCTTATTCTATAAGTACTTTAATAAAAATCCAAAACTAAAGACAAATTATTGTTATTCTATTTGGGTTTTTTGTTTTTTTGACAGTACACAAGATTCAAATGTGGAGGAATGGCTGTGGGCTTAAGCTGGGCTCATGTTCTTGGGGATGCATTTTCTACTGCAGAATTCATGAACATGTTAGGAAAAGTCATGGCAGGCTTTGAGCCTCCCAAGCCCCTTAACTTAGACCAATCACTAACCAAATCCCAATATTCACACAGCCCAATGAAAGGATGGGAGGATCCAGTTTCCCTGAAACGGGTTGACCCTGTTGGAGACAATTGGATAACTGTCAATAGCTGTAAAATGGAGTCATTTTCATTTCATGTCACGGATACACAATTGAGTCACATGCAATCAAAGACGAGTGCCACAATTGACACTTTTGAGACCCTTTGTGCTGTTATTTGGAAAGCTGTAGCCAAAGTCAGAATTGGAGCTGAACCAAAGGCTGTGACAATTTGCAACAAGGATTCAAGAAACAAGGTCGATGGGATTTTGAGCAACAGCCAAATGATTAGTGTAGTGAAAGCAGATTTCTCCATTGTTGATGCCAACCTTAGTGAATTAGCAACCTTGATCAAGAATGGCGCTGTCGACGAATGGAAAAAGGTAGAAGAAGCCATGGAGAGAGAACAAGGGTTGGCTGACTTTGTGGTTTATGGAGCAAACTTGACATTTGTGAATCTTGAAGAGGCAAACTTCTATGGTTTTGAATGCAAGGGACAAAGGCCAGTGTCGTGTTCCTGTTTCATTGATGGAATTGGTGATCTAGGTTGTGTTTTGGTGCTTCCAGGAGGGCCAAAAGATGGTGCTTCTGGAAGAATTGTGAATGTGATTTTGCCTGAAAATGAAGTGATGGAGGTGAAATCAGAACTCAAAACTGGATGGTCCATTATGTGAGAAAACAAGTGCTTGAGGAAGGGAGCGTCATGTGTTTTGCCAGGCATATATATCAGTAATTTTACAGTTTAATTCTACCAGTGAAACTACTATTATTTGTGTTGCTTTGGTGGGGTTTTTTACCCCTTATGACTGTAAATTCTAAACTAAATAATGGGGTAACAATTGCATGGCCATGTGTTTATATGGATCTTTCCATTGGTGCACCTCTAGTGTCATTTTTTCAATAGGAGCTTATATTGTTTCTTCACTGTCTACTAAGCCAGCAATATGACTACGGCGAGTGCTTGCATTGGTTGAAATATATTACATGATAAACATTCATTTTGTTATTTTTTGAAATTTGATTATTAACCAAATATAAATTAAGTGTTAGAAGTCATTTCTAATTTAAGGACCTAAGTATAACCTACATATTAGGTTACCATAATTATTAAGATAATTAAGGTCTCTTATTAATGAAAAGTTAGATAGGATAATAATTCGATTAAATTATGCATATCAGTTAGTTTCCTTCATAAACGGAAACGCATGCGTATGCGATTTATTCTACGAGTCCCTAGCCTATCTATATATATAACATCTGTGACATCCATCAATCTATATGATTTTCTTCTTTTGATAGATATATGCTAGAAGACTTTAGGTTTCTGTTGTCGAGAACGTCTTTTTATATTTTTCATGAACAATTATGACTATCGCTAAATATATGTTTCTGTATTAATTTTTCACTGCTATTTAGATACATGCCGTTAATGTTTCTTATATGTGGTATTAGAGCCTTCGTTAGCCATATTGTTTAGAATATATATATCATGTAATAATTTCCCCTACCTGAAATTCATACTTCGTATGTACTGTAATATATTGTGATTTACTTTGTTAGTGAATTTACTGATTTAGTTCGTATATATTGTATTGTAATGATATTTATATTAAGGCCAAGTCCGGGTTTTTTTACCAAATTCAAAGTTAGTTTTAGTGCATGTTTCTTTTGGTTTTGAACAAAGAATTATTTTCAGTGCCTTTTCTTTCAGTTCCTGAAGTTGCAAAAGGCTTCACTTGTTTTGTCCTATTAGCTGTTGCTAATAAAAAAAAAAAACAACGAATAACAAAGAAGAAGAAGAATTTGCGGTATGGGTTTTTGAAAGCATAGTCTTTTAAGCCTTTGTCTTTTGCCTTGTATGGTTATAAAGTTTTTGTCTCAATTTGAATTGTATGACTTCGATTTTGTCCCCTTCTGGTTTTGTCTTCTTTGCCGATTCGGAATTGGATTTTTGGCGCGAAACTGTATTTGTGATTAATTATTACCTAAAGGTCTTGCGGCTAATTAGGTATATAAGACCATAGGGAAAGTTCTTAAAAGGCTTCAAATTCTTTTATCTGTTTTGTTTCTTATTCGGCCTTGAAGCCCTTTATTGTTTTTTTTAAAAAAGTTTTTGAAAATATTTATGGTTTTGAATTTTTATTTTTTAATATTATTTTTAAAAATAATAATAATAAATCTGGGTAATATGAAGTTTGATTACCAAAATTGCCCATTATGATACAGGGCAATAGAAGGACTTTCTTATTTAGCTTTTTTCATGTAATGTCCATATAGATTAAATCAACATTTTTTGATTAAGTTGATTATTCATATTTTGAATGTTATTTCATAAGTTCTTTTCAATTCACGTACTTATTAGTAGTCATAGTATCTTAATGCTTGACATGTAAAAAAAATTAATCATATTTAAGTTAGTGATTATTTTTAATGACATTTATAAAGTACAATTATCTTATTAAAATAGTAACCCGACCCCCACAGGGAGGTAACTATTTTGGTTAAGATTAATCGGAACAAGACAGTAAAAGTTTAGTTTGAAATTTTTCTATGCCCAAAATTTTTCTATGCCAACAAGTGTGGATTATTTTATGTATTTTTCTACTTATTAGTCTCATTATGAACTTAATGTAAATTCTATACTTGAGAAGCAAACTTTATCCACAAGAATGTTATAATTTACATTGAATCACTTTGGTTGATTAGTTTCTGATGGTTGTACTTTATAGTTTATGTTTTATTCTTGGTTTTGCCGATTTTCCTAATGTATTGTTTAATGAACATGCTCATATTCAAATGCTTACAGGTGATAATTACTCTAACTAGAAAGATAAATTACTCCTAACTTTAGAGTGCATGAATATGGATCTGGCACTTCGTGAGTACGAACCACCCGTCTCTATGGAATCAAGTATGCCAAAGGCTAAAATTACTTATGAGTGGTGCGCGGAATCTAATTGTATAAGTTTAATGCTTATTAAAGCCTATATTAGTAAATGCATTAGGGGTTACAATCCCTAATTGCACAAAAGTCAAAGGTTACATATAGTCAATTGATGTCCAATTTGTAAGTTCTGACAAAGCCTTAGCTAGCACCCTAATGAAGAAGCTTTCTAGTATGATACTTGATAAAGGCATCTCTATGCGTGAGTACATTATGAAAATGAGGGATATTGCTGCTAAGCTTAAAGCCATTGAAGTTGAGATGTCTGAGTCATTTCTTATGCTATTCATTCTCAATTCTCTTCTTGTGGAATATGGTTCGTTTCAAATTTTCTACGACACACATAAGGAAGAATGGTATATTGATGAACTTTTGCCCATGTGTGTTCAGGAGGAGGGGAGATTGAAACATGAGTTACTTGAAAGTGGTCATCTTGTAACTCATGATAAAGGAAAGTCAAAGGTGTTCCTATGAAGAAAAAAAGGTAAAAGTAAAGATGTTTGCCTTTTTTGTAAAAAAGAAGGGACATTTCAAGAAGGATTGTTTGAAATATAAGAAATGGCTCGAAGAGAAAGGTAATCTTAGTTTTGTGTGTTGTGAATTTAATTTTACTAAGGTTTCTAATAATACATGGTAGATTGATTCTGGTCCTACAATTCACATTGCCAAAACCATGCAAGACTTTTTGAATCTAAAGAAGCCAATGGGAAGTGAACAAGACATCTATATATTCTGGAAATAGGATGCATTCACAAGTGGAAGGCATAGGCACTTATACACCAATTTTAAAAGATAGCTTTCAATTAGATCTTGAAAAAACCTTTTATGTTCTATCTTTTTCAAGAAATTAGTTTTTGTTTCAAATTTATCAAAAATTGGATATTGTATTACTTTTTATTCTTATTTTATGAAAATTTTTAAAGACAAAAAAGTTGTTGGTTTTGAAATTTTGGATGGAAATTTATTCAAATTTTAGCTAGACCCCATATATGAGTGCAATATTTTATCTTTGCATGATAAGAAAATGGGTACTAAACAATGTTTTATCAATGAGAACTCATCAAGTCTATGACACAAAAGATTAGGTCATATTTCAATTGACTAAATTAAGAGGTTAGTAAATAATGAAATTTTAAAAACTCTTGATTTTCTCACTTTGGTATTTGTGTGGATTGCATAAAGGGAAAGCAAACTAACAAGTCCGTTAAAGGTGCCAAAAGGAGATCTCAATTATTTAAAATAATACACACACATATCTGTTGACTTTTTCCTACCTCTTGGTTGAATGGTGAGAGATATTTTCTCTCTTTTATTGATGATTATTCAAAATATATGTATTTCTATTTTCTATTTGAAAATTTTGAAACACTCAATGATTTTAAAGTATTTAAAATAGAAGTAGAGAAAGAAAACGACATTAAGATCAAAATCGTAAGATCTGAGAGGGCAAGAGAATACTATGGGAGGTACACATAAAAAGAGCAAGCTAAAGGTCCATTTGTTGAGTTCCTTGATAGTGAGGTATTGTTACCCAATATACTATGTCAAGAACACTACAACAATATAGTGTGGCTGAAAGGTAGAACCATACTTTAATGGATATGGTAAGAAGCACGATTAGCAAATCGACTTTACCTTTATCTTTATGGAGCGAAGCCTTAAAAATTGCAGTTTATATTTTAAATAGGATTCCATCCAATGTAGTCCCGAAGACTCCTTTTGAATAATGGAATGGATGGAAACCTAGTTTAAGACATTTACATATTTGGGAGTGTTCAACTGAAGTTAGAGTTTATAACCATCAACTAAGGAACTAAGGAAGTTGGATGAAAGAACAATTAACGGTTACTTTATCAGCTATACAATCAAATCCAAAGGTTTTATGTTTTATTGTCCCTCTCATACTCCTAAAATTGTGGAAGCTAAAAATGCTAAATTTCTTGAAGATCATGAAGAAAGTGGATGTGGTTTACCTCAAAATGTAGAATTTAAAGAAATAAGGGAACTACCTATTGTGTCAATGGTATCTTCATACTGTGGATAATTGAACACTTCTAAAACTAATTCTCATGAGTTAAGGAACCACAAGTTCAAGATCCACCACCTTCTACAGAACCACATATTGAACAACACACTTTAACTACTCCCACAATTGAAATACATGAACAAGTGGAAGTTAGGAGATCCACAAGAATCAGGAAACATTTAGTCTGCAACAATGTTCCCAAAATGTATTAAAATTAGAGTAGATGAAAGACATTTCTTATGCTTCTTTTGTTGGAAGCCTTATGTATGCACATGTTTGTACTAGACATGATATTCCTTTTGCAGTAAAATTACATAGCAGATATTAAAGCAACCCTGATCTTGATCATTGGAAAGCTATTTAGATACATATCGTTAATGTTTCTTACATTAAGTTATTCCTGATTAAGTTTTAATTATCCTTTATTCTCATTTGAAGCTTCCGGAGCGGAAGAAAACCTTAATTCAGGCAGTTTTTCTGATGTGTTAATCTTCTAACTTATGTCTCTAGGAGTTCCATGTGGAGCTTTGCTTGGCGCTGGGCCAACTGCCTTCCATTTGAATGAATACAATATTATGTAAAAATTACTTAAAACTTATACAATTTCGATTAGATAGACACTTTATTTTGAATATTTGAAAAAAAAATTAAAGTTGAATGGAGAAGGTGGAGAGTTTTCTTAATAGAGAGAGGAAGAGTTAGAGCTTGTCACAAGAATAAAATTGAAAAAGTTTGCTACGCTTATTAATTTTGAAATGTACCACAATAAGCAATAATTCCAATAATAAAATTCTTCGATCACATAGAGAAATTCCTAGTTAAATATTTGACGGTGTGCGCCGATCCATTTTCCTTTTTCTTTTTTATAGTGTAGCACTTAATAAAATAAGTGATGAATTTATCACATCTTATCCTACAGGTGGGATTGTTTAAGTTGGGTTTCTATTTGAAATTTTGTGTTTAACTATTGTAAGAAATAGTGGATTGCTAAATACATGACGTTTTATTGATACATAATAATTTTTTATAATTTTAATATTTTATAATTATTTTAAAAAATTAATTTGGGCACCATCAAAACTAGGGACGCCCAATGTTTGTGAGTTGCGCCAAAAGCTGGTGCAATCCACCCAAAATTTTTCTTTTTTTCCTTTTAAAATAAATTTTATTTTATTATTTTTTATATTTTTGGTTATTAAAATTTTTTATTTTTAAGTTTTTAAAAATTTATATTAAGATTTAAAATTATAATTCAATTACAATGATTTAAAATTTGATTACAAGTAATTACAAATTTCAAGATAAGATTTTTTATCTTAATTTTTAAAAATTCAAATAGGTCATGAAATTGAATATCGATATAATTTGAATGAAACGATAAATCTTGATCATCCATTAGGCCTCAATATATAGTGATTATTAGCAAATAAATGAAATAAATATCACGTAATAATTTAAAAATCTTATAAAATATTTACATGATAAAAACATCAAAATAATTTAAAAACCGTTATGTATTAATAAAATTGTATTTACATTTAGTACCTATATAGGAGATTCGTAAAAAAAAATAAAATGATTTGAGAATTAAACTTATGAATTTCTCAAAATAAAAATAGAAATAAAAAAATTGGGTGAGCGAGGTCATCTTCAAGTCCTCTTCTTGTTGATTACAAGTGGGAGATGGGCTTCAAATCGGACAACCGAACATCATCTTGTTTGGTTGAAGTCTGGAGTCATCTTCGATTGAAAGAAACCCAAGGGATAGTGGCTTCTTTCTTGACTAGCCCACTTTGGTGTGTTACGTTCCGGTCCGGTTAGGGTGCTGAACCTCTTTTTTTCTACACATCAAAAAACTTTTTCATCGTTTGATTGATTACTGTTTATTATCTTTTGATCTGACGGTTATGAAGCATGAGGAGTATTTTGGGTAAGCAAAACTAGGGGAGAAAAAGAAGTTTGAAACGATTTGAAATTCACTTTTTCACTCATTTTCTGACACCCACTTTTTTCAACCACTTCTATCCAATTCTCTCTCTTTTTTCTCTCTCTCTTATTTCTGTCTTTCTCTCTTCTTTCTATCTTTTGTCTTCTCTTCGCTACTGCTCTGAAAATCTTCAAATATTAAAGAACAAAATGATTCATTCTCTTCAATATCGTCATTTTGTATCAAACGGTTTCGACGAACTTTCAAGTTTTCTTTCGAGGTCAAAACTCATTTTTTTAGATTTACTAATAGCCAAAATGAATTTAGATATTATGAGTTTTTTTTGGACTGTTTGGTGGCTTCTACGCTATAGACATCTTTACTAAAAAAAGATTTATAGTCTGCTTGCGGAGGTAGAGAAAGCGACGTGTTGATTTTTTTTTGGTTTGAAGAATGATTTCGGCAGTGGAATACTCTTATGACTTCAAAGTGGCTTCTACGCTATAGAAATCTTTACTAAAAAAATATTTATGGTCTACTTGCGGAGGTAAAGAAAGCTATGTATTGATTTTTTTGACTTGAAGAGTGATTTCGACAGTGGAATACTCTTATGACTTCAAAGAATGATTTTGATGGTGGAGAATTTGAATATTGGATCTTTTTTTTTTAACTTTAGAATGATCTGCTTTGACTTTTTTTTTTAACAATTCTCATTATTTTGAATAATGACTCTAAAGATTAATCATTCAAAGAAAAAATGCATGGTGAATTGATATTTACATGAAACTGAATACATCTAATTTGATCGGATGATATCTTAAGAGTGAATAATTATTCTCCGCTGAGTAAATAATTATTCAATTAAGAGTGAATAATTATTCTCTACCGAGTGAAAAATTCTTCACTTAACATATCAAGTGAATAGATCTACCATATCAAATAATTATTTATAACAATCTGAACGGATATTTACATGAATATATCTGATTTGGTCAGATGGTATGTTAAAAGTGAATAATTATTCTCCGCTAACATATAAAGTGAATAGATCTACCATATCAAATAATTATTCATAACAATCTTAATAGATATTTACATGAAACTAAATATATATGATTTGGTCAGATGGTATGTTAAGAGTGAATAATTATTCCTCGCTAAGTGAATAATTATTCACTTAGTGAATAATTATTCTCCGCTGAGTAAAAAATTATTCACCTAACATATCAAGTGAATAGATCTACCATATCAAATAATTATTCATAACAATCTGAATGGATATTTAAATGAAACAAAATATATCTGATTTGATCAGATAGTATGTTAAGAGTGAATAATTATTCTTCGCTAAGTGAATAATTATTCACTTAAAAGTGAATAATCATTCTCCGCTGGGTGGATAATTATTCACTTAACATATCAAGTGAATAGATTTACCATATCAAATAATTATTAATAACAATCTGAATGGATATTTACATGAAACTAAATACCTCTGATTTGGTCAGATGATATGTGTTGTGTTTTGTTGTCTATGCCTTATACTCAATTTTATCATAATCTTCAACAATTTGCACACAAATACAAGGCAAGTGCACCTATCTTCATGATTAGTATAATGGCAAGCAATTTAAATTATCGTATCCACGGGGATGGTTAAATATCATTACTCACTTTCTACTCTATTGTTTAGCCTAACAAATTTGTTTGTGAAAATGGTTTGAATAACTACTAGGAAAAGAAATCTAACTTAACTAATTAAACCAATTTAAATCTTGCTTGCAGGAGAGAATTCAATAGAGAAAAAAAATACTTGGATGGAAAATCCCCCTAGAATTACCTATATGATAAAAAAGTCCCTTGGTTGATTTGTTGCACCTTCTCATATTTGGTGAAATTCCAATGATAGAACTCACTTTATCTCTAGATGAAAGTTCTCTACCCTTAGATTAATTAGTTGAAATCTCTTTTTAACTAATTTAACCTAAGAGTGCATTTAAATTGGTAAATTTCCAATTAGATTTCTCTAATTTGCTAAGAAGGTATCCCTTTCTTGTGTTTGGTAAAATTCCTATATTAGAGCTCTCTCTATCTCTAGATGAGAGTCCTCTACCCTTGGATTAATTAGTTGAAATCTCTTTCTAACCAATTCAACCCAAGAATATATTAAGGTTTGTGAATTTCCAATTAGATTTCCCTAATTACCAAGAAAATGTTTAGGTTTCTATCTCTAGTCACCTAAATCATCCCCATTGTTTGTGTATGATCCATTTCACCATTCCTTTCTCAATTCCAAGTGAAAAATTCCAGATTATGAATCAATTTTCAATCACCATTCCTTTCTCAATTCCAAGTGAAAAAATTCCAGATTATACATCAATTATCCATCAAATCAATTCAACCATTCAAACCCACAAACAATCCACAAGAAATTTGAATTCAACCAACCAAGGAAAACAATTCATTCACATAGATAAAACCTAGGGTTCATACCCATCCAAGTATTCAAAAGTTTAGTTCATCAACATATTAAAACTCAAAGAATATAAACCAATAAAGAAAGAGTAAAAATTGCTCATTTTCATGGAGTAAAATCTTCTCTTCCTCAAGGTTGAAATTCGATCGTCACTGTAGCATTGGGAAAATTACAGTTTTTTCCATGAATCTTCAAGGTGGATGTCCTCATTCTTCAAGAATTCAATCTTCTCTCTTTATTTCTCTTGCAAAGATGAAGATTTGAGATGAGATTTGAGTGAGTTTTTGCTATTTTCTCCTCACTCCAGCCGTCTGCGTCTTTTTGCCCTAAATAGGTATTTATATCCTGTCCAAAAGAGAGAGAAAAGTAGCAAAAAAACCACTTCAGATCGGCACAAACGGCGCCGCTTGCTCCCAGTTTTGGTGTAAGCTTCTGGTGCGCGACTATAGCACTATTTGACTTTTAGGTAAATTCAGAGCATTAAATCGGCTGATATAGGTCTTGATGTCTTCATTAAAGTTGTATATCAGGATCTTAAATTTCCACAGACCTTCTAATAATCTCAGTTGGACATCTAGAACGCATGATATGATCGTTCTACCAAAATATTTCAAAACTGGAACACAATGCAGGATAATTGAATTTGAAGCATAAGCAGGGCAGACAAATGAATTCAGATTTCCATAAATTTTACTATTATGAAAACTTCAGAATGTCCTCTATAATTTTCTAGAAGACTACTTTTGCACTTGAAATCTTCATGGAGGTCAAAATCCCACTGGAACTTTCTCTACCAGACAGTTTTTCCCTCTGCTTTTCTCTATTTTTTTCTTCATTGTACATAATCTCCTTGTTTGCTTCATTTAATTCTAAATCTTCAATAATATCTCCTAAAGAAAATAAGAGATAAACGGAGTATAAATGGTGATTAATTATTCACTTAGCATGTCTCTCATTAATTTGCAATGTTCAGCGCAATCCCACTGTCAACAACTTCGCTCCGCATTCCACAATCTCAACGGTTCTTTACTGCCGCATCTACTCTTGGATGCTTTATGAATAATTATTCATAATTATTCAAAACTGTATAAATAATTATTCACCACTTCATTAATGTGAATTTTTGCATTGAACAAACTCGAGCATAGTACAAATAAAAGAAATGATACATACTAGTTACATAAATTTACACTTGTTATTGTATAAAAATCTAATCTATACAAAAAATTTTCAGCAAAAATAAGCATTTCACTATTGTTCTCTCATCCTCATCAACATTGTAAAGACAATCAATACTTTTTAATTTTCTTCCCAACATAATACAACCCTTACATTCAACACAAACTCCTATTACCTTTAGAGATTAAATAGAAGAGACCAAGAAAAAATAATATAACAATATTCATCTAACAACAATAGTAGATTTTTTATCTTCACTCTTCAGATACAACAAATTACCACTCTTCTAGATAACCCGATTTTTTGTCTTCACTCTTCAGATACAACAAACTTCCACTCTTCTCGATAATCCACTTTTCATATCGAGAACTCCATCCATAATGCCTGCAACTGTAATGGATGAATCTGTGAAGATTGACTAATAGATCTTTCACACAACGTCCTTTACCTTCGTTGATACTAACCTTGATTGCAAAAGAACAATAGCAAACAAAATAGAGAAGAGAGAGAGAGAAAAATAGTCAATCTGCTAAAGATTTAAGAGAGAAGAAATATGATAAAAATTTAAGAGAGAAGATGGATGAGAAAGCAAGAGAGTCAATCTTCAAGGAAAGGGATAGATGAGAGAGAGAGGAATGATCGGAATGGAAAAGGGAGAGAGAAATAGATGGAGAAAAAAGCAGATTATTCTTTTCATTAGTAAACAGATTTAGGCGAAAGTCTAAAAATAATTTTTGCTCCAAAATACCCATGATCTCTCACAACCATTAGATCAAAAGATGCTGATCTAATGG
The DNA here is from genome assembly GCA_030512225.1 of Rauvolfia tetraphylla. Lineage (NCBI taxonomy): Eukaryota > Viridiplantae > Streptophyta > Magnoliopsida > Gentianales > Apocynaceae > Rauvolfia > Rauvolfia tetraphylla. The sequence continues at coordinate 5,574,284 of JAJQKT010000053.1, forward strand.
CTTGGAATGGTCTCCAGCACATGTTAAAAAAAAGGGGCCTCGGCATATTAACCAAAGTAGTTACGCTCACCATCCAAACACGTTTTTCCAAAATTATTCTCAACAAATAATACCAAATTATTAAAAACAAAAATTAGGGGCAATTATGTCAAAGTCTTACTATTGTTAAATTTTTCTTAAAATTTCTTTGGAGTTAAATTTCAAAATTTTTAAAATTATTGAGCACTCGACTAACAATTACCTCAATAAAAATTTCAATTCTTTTTGTTTATATTTAAGTAAAATTTAAATGTAGTAAATAGGCTACCAAGTTTTTTCCTTTTTTCTTTTATTTGCTCAAAATGCATTTTCTTGTTTCAATTTTATATACTTCTCATATGAGACTTAGGCTTTATTTGTATTAGGTTTTATCCGAATGGAATAAAATTGAGTTTCATTTTTTTCTCTTACAAAAAATTTATTTTTACGAAACACAAAATTAAAAATCTCAAATCCAAACTCAATCCAAATGAAGCCTCAACTTTGAAAATTATAATCTTTAGTTAGTTGTCAATGTCAATATATGATTCACAGATTACTGTCAGCAGTAAATTTAAATTCGTAATCTATGCAATGATTTTAATGCCTTTCCTCAAAGAAAAAAAGAAAAAAAAGAAAAAAAAACTTAATGGCTGATTCAAAAAATGCTAGAAGTTCAAATAATTGACATTTCATTCACAAATTAGTTGGTGTGTTTGGATTCCAACCTAATTCAAATATGTTTTATTTTTTATATTTTTTACCTCTTATAGATTCTCTCACAAAAGTCACCGGTACACTTCACTAAAATACAAAAAATTTTAAAAAACCTTTTAGTTAAGACAGTAGCTTAGTTGGTAGAACGTTCTTTACCAGGTTGAAAAGTCTCGAATTTGACCTAATCATTCCGTTTTTTCTTAAATAAATAATTGCCGCAGATTGGCCGTATCCAAACATTTTCTCACAAGACTTCAAAAATATTTTCCCCTTTATCTATTATTTTAAAATAATTTTTTTAAATTCAACATCTAATTTTCTATAATTTTGAATTTAAAAATACTCTCTTTTTTAAATTAAATGTCATGTTTTGACATGGTAGAAAAATTAAATTGCATAGTTTGACTCCAATAAATTACTATAGTGTCATTATTAATTAAATAGATTTGTGGTAAAATTCATGTATTATCGTTAGTGGAGTTTAAATTCCTTAAAAATAAAAAAGTCAAAGAGCTTAATAATAGGTTTATTGTGTTAGTATTCATTAAAAAAAGATCATTATATTATTGAAGTTTAATTTTCTTAAATTAAAAAGTTAGTCATGAAAATTCATAAAAATATATGATTATTTTTAAGAAGGTGAACATTTTGACTATGTACATCCCAAAAAAGAAATGTGTATATATTCAAGTTTGGATGGAAGAAGTATATTTTTAATTATAGGTGAAAGAGGTAATTAATTTGGATAAAGAAAACTCTTATTGTTCCTAAAATAGTTGAACGTGAATACAAAAATATTCATCTTGATAATTAGCAAAGGTGCAGGATTGCAAACACGCACACCAACAAACACAGTCAATCCTTGTAGGGAACACAATTCGGACGAAGACGGGCAATTAAAATTGATTTTAAAAATTTAGATATCAATTTGAAACAAAGTGCGATTAGAATCCATCCAAAAAATCACATGTTCTATGCACGTGAACATCTATAGTATACTCATCAAATCAAATGATTTCCCTCAAAAAATCAATATATGTCACACATTTCTTTATTATGTCAATTTTGCCAATATTACCTAACTTTATTCCTTTCTTCTACACTTCTTTATTGATTTTTTAGAAAAAAATCATCTGATAGGACGAATATGAAGATGAGATATATGTTTAGGACGAGAGGTGTTTTTGTCAAAAATTACAAGAGAATTTTGGTCAGACTGTTAAAAACATGTAATATATATATATACCAAAACACTCCTACCCTCTCTCCTCCTTCAAAACTCTCAAATCTCTAATTCTAATTTCTAGAATTTTAAATTTTTATTAGTTAGAAGAGCTGTCATTAGCTAAGAGATAAAATAATATAAACATTTTAGTTTATCCTAAACAAATCTTTTAATTTAAATAAAATTCTTAATAACTTTTTACTATCTCCACATAACTTCATCTACTACCACTTTCTCCACTGATTTTTTCTTTCTTCAGAAACTTTTTCTTATAAGGTTTTTTATCATCAGATCCTCTTATTTTTCTCTGATTAGGGTCTTCTTTTTTCAAATTGAAGAGATAATCTTTTTAATTCCTTTTTTGATACAAGTTACTCTTATTCTTTTCTTTTTTTTCTTTCACTTTAATGTTTGACCTCTGAATTTGATAAATAATATTATAGATTTGATATTTTTGAGGAGCTTATCAATGCTCAATACATCTCTTATTGTTCAAAAAATATTTATAAATTAATTATTTTAAAAAAATATTTTTTCTTTAATTTGTTGAGAACTTCTTTGTGGACATGTGAGATGTTTATTTTTAGAGAGGATTTTTTTTTTTGTTGAGAACTTTTTGGGATAGAGGCCAAAATAAAAAGATTGTTCAATGCTTTTTCTTTTAAAATAGAGAAAAATGCATGAGTGTTATAAACTTTATAGGAATCAGACATATTTAAGATATTTAAATTTTTTATTCAAATAAATATTTTAGCTTTATTATTTTTTTAAATTTTAAAATATGTCTTAGAGGCTTCTGCAGTTAAATCTTGCAAAATGAGATATATACACTTTTCTTTTAATTTATTATTTATATTTTTTTAATATGAGTCCGAGTAATCCCTTTTGGAAATAAAATATATATATTTTTAAAATTTTTAAAATTTATGATTATCAACAAGTTTGCAAGTTGTACATGACTTTCATATGTAGTTATTCCTTTGCCCCCCCTTTTTGTCAGCTTCTTTTATTTTTAACATTATTGATGTTTTCTCTTTTTACATCTTTCATGCATTTTCTTTTTTTATTTTGATTGAATGATATAACCTATTTTATATTTTTAGTTCTTTTAATAGAAAATTATTGATTTTTTATTTTCTTTGATAGGTTTTGAAGATTCAAGCTTTTTTTAGGAGATTACTTCAGGAATATTTATCTATTTAGTTCTTGGTATCTATTACACCAATTAGAACAATATCTATTATTATCTAATTTGATCTTTCATTTGCTAAGTTTTAAGGATAAAAGTGTCAATTGCCTATTAAAATATTCTACACCAGAATATACATAATTTTGCAATACATTATACATGAAATGTAATAGTCGATAATTTTTATTTTTTTATTTTTATCTTTTTACCAAGTAAATATAAATAAAAGAAATAATTTTATAAAGTACATTAACACTATGGCTTCTTTGTGAGGGATCAAAAACACTATTCTTTTGAAAAACAAATTTGAGCAATGACTAGAGAATCTTTTCATTTTAGAAAAATCTTTCTTTGAAATTTTTATATTCTAATATTTTTTTATTTTTATGTTATTTATTTTTAGGAATGGAGAGAGACAAGTAAGGGGAGAGAAATTTTAATTTTTACAATAATTTTATTATAAATATATTCTTTTTTAAGAGTCAAAATAAATAATACGGTAGAATAATTGAAATATCGTGTCTTAAAATTAATTACTTTAAATATATAGAAAAAAAGTGCAACTTATAATGTATTTTTTATTTTTTTCTTTTCATCTTAATTTACTTATGATTAACCATTAGTGCACAATTTTTTAATTATATGCATAAATTTAATGCATTTCTTTACTATAATTTTAATAACTATTTATATAATAACTCGTATTAATTTTTCTTTATAGCATTTTTTCTGAATAAAAAATTGATTCTATCACTAAAAGAAATAGGCTTACTCATGGTCTTGCTATTAAAAATATTTTTTCAATGACATTTAGAATAAATTTTTCTTTTTTAAAATATACTTTTATTAGACAGTTATTTTTTTAGAAAATAATGTATACACCATGTAAAGTATGAGCTTTATGCTAGTATATATATATATATATATATATATATATATATATATATATATATATAAAATAAAATACTTTTAATTTCTCTCATCTTCTAAAACATTACAGTCTGCATTCTCAATTTCTACAATTTTAGAATTTTTAATTAGGTAAAAAAATTCTAATTGGTTAAGAAGATTTTTTAAGTACTAAATTATTAACTAATCTTAATCTTTATTCAAATATTGTAACTTCCCATTATTCATCTATCATCTCTCACTACTTACCCATCTATCAAAACTATCATTATAAAAAGATGAATTCTATTTTTATTTTACTAAAATTCTATAAACTCATACTCTTCTTCAATAGTTGTTTTTAATTCTATTCTAAAAATATATTTTTTCACTTTTAAGTGAAGGAATCTCTTTTTCAAGTAAATCCTTTATTCACCAATTCAGTAAGATAACTTTTCTACAATTTTATTCTTTTGCTATTTATATTAAGTTTTTTCATTTTTAAACTATTCAAAAATTCTAATGTGTTCTTTGATACTTAAAAATTTATTTTTTCAAAAATTCTAATGTGTTCTTTGATACTTAAAAATTTATTTTTTTAAAAAAATATGATGTGTTTTTTCTGCAAGTCTTATCCGTTTCTTCAAAAAACGTCTGATAAGTTCTTTGATATTTAAAAATCTCTTTCCCAATGGTAGCCGAAGAGAATTTTGACAACATGATCAATGGAAACAATAGATTTAATTTATCTTCATTTTGTTTCCAAAAAAATATGGTGTGTTTTTTCTGCAATTCTCATATAGTAGAGTAGTCAAAGAAAAAATTTTAACAGCATGAACAAGGGCCGACATAATTACTGCATGTCCTATTGTCAATCTCTCTTGTGTTACTGATCTCTCAATAGTTACTGCCATGGGAAACTTTACCAAATGCAATTTTGGATTAGTTGTTGTTGCAAGCCTTCACATTTTCGATCTTCAACAGATTGTGATAGTATCAACCTGAGATTTTCTTATTTTCAAGCAAGTGAGGGCATTTCTCCTCCACCCTTTTCGTTTTTTGTTTCTATTGCTTTATGTGCCTTTTTCTAATCTTATCAAGTTTAAAGCCTTCAATACCCAACTCTTATTTTTTAGAATAAGAGATCTTTCAATTTTTTCATCTTTATTATTTACATTTTTGGTATGCATTACACATATGAAGGTTTTAGGTACATCTTCTTTTTTTTTTTCACTCTTTAACATATTTCTTGAGAATTCTCCTATTTCTCCAACTTAATCTAATAGGTAATTTTTTTGTTTAATGTTTTTATACTTTTATTAGAATTATTTTTTTCGTGTTTTATACTTTCATTAGAAGCCTTTTTTATTTAAGGGAATAAGTCTTTTTGCTTACATGGTTTCCTTTTTTTTTTTTTTGTCTTTTGAGATTAGTAATGGCTTAATAAGTTTTAGTGCTAGTCATTAGTAAGGGTTTAACCAAGTTTTGGTGTTAGTCATTATTTAAGATTGGGGATTCACTCAACATGACTTTTATGTTTGTCTTTTTATTTTTATCTTAAATTTCAATACATATTTGAATTACCTTATTTAATTATAATTTTTTGGGGTGTTATTTTCTGTTTTTCCTTTATTTTTGTGCAATAACAAGATGTTATTCAATTATGATGAATGTCAGCAATAACAAATAGAAAGTTTTCTTTCAGATAATTACATATTTCACATTTGTTCGTGCATTTATGTCCAGTGAAGATGAATAAATAGATAGTACAGTAGATTTTGCTATTAGATAATTTCAAAATTTCAACTCTACCAAGCTTTAAACTGCTTTAAAGACTTGGGTGTATAAATATATATTTTTGTATAAATAATTTGTAGCAGTTAATTTTTTAAATAAGATGATTCTTACGTAATTTTTCTAAAAGTAAACGTATTTGGTTTAGTACTTTTTTTGATAGTCCATCAATAAATGAAATGGATTTCATTTTATGAACGTGAATGGATTTAAAAATACTTTTACAGTTAATCATTTTTTCTAATTTTTTAACAATTTTTAGCATATATTTTTTATTTTCCTTTTCTTTTTTATACAAAAGAGATTTAGGTTAAATTAAGACATCAATTTTGGAGTAAAAGTAGAATTGCTAAGTTGAATTTTTAGTGTTAATTTTATAAATTTAGATTATTATTATTTAAAAAATATATTAACCACGTATAAAAACTTGATACGTGCAATGCACAGGTCTCTTTGCTAGTAATTATATATTATATTAGTTGAAAAAAATTAAAAACCTAAGTGTGACTATTCCTAACTTCTGGAATTAAATAAATTATTTTTTTAAATTTTTAAGTCTATCATTTTCTTTTATTTTTTGTATATTTGTAGACCATTGCATGAGACGACATTTACTCATAGCGTCCACAAATATATACGTAGCTAATATCACTTCGTGACCGGAGAGTGCGGGCAAGAATCTATTGGTAGGGAAGTGAATTGGTTCAAGGCGCACCGCAAACTCACTTGAGATCAAAAAAATAAAAGAAATAAAAATGGTTTTTTTTTGCAAAAGTTGGTGATTCTCATGTCATCTAAAATATTCTCAGAGAAATAAATCATCTATATTTGAATTGATTGTAAGCTTTACACTGGGAAATTCCAGTCCCTACAGCGATACAGAAATTCTGTGTCTCATGGTACAGCTATTCATGCCTTTCCCCTTATAGGTAAAAGGAACAGTAAAACATTTTTCTATTTCCATTAAATATCAGGGATCTCATTTTCATATACACACAATAGGGGGAACAAAGGGTGTAAACAAAAGACTGGCAAGTCAAGATCAGAAGTAACTTTCAGAGTGTGACCTTTTAGACAAGCGCTAATACCCTCTGGTGATCCCATTTCTGGTGATAACGTCTGAAAGCAAACAGCCATTTAGTTCCACAATGACAAACACACAAAGCTAGACACTTTGTCTTCTACCTTGACCACACATTCATTCATCTTCCACTAGCCTTACAGATACTGCAAAGGTCTTTTTCATCAATCAGAATCAGATAGAGGTGAGGCTGCGTTAAGACATTGCTGATATGACATGATCAAAAATCATAATTGGCATTTGATTCATCTTTATCCACAGTTCCTTTCTCAACTATTATGATCATAAATCTACACTGGACTATTTTAACTCTTTTTGTAGAGTAATCTGTAATTCTTCGACTCCTCGCGGTCGACTTTCTAGTGAGAATTTGGGGGTTCCTAAAAAGATTATGCCCTGGATCAGATCGATTTTTTTTTTAATCTCTAGGTACTAATGTTGAAATTTAATACTTCCTATCTTCAATATCAAGTATTCGTATTTTCCTTTTCAGTTTTCTGAAATGGGAACTTCAGTTTCCTAAGATAGATATATTCATCATCTGAACTTCCATAACCAACCTCTTTATATTAAGGAATACGAGTCTCTCTAATAGATGGTCATACCACCAACCTGTTCCTATATATGGTGATATCTCTCTTAGAATTTTGAGATATGTTAAAATACACTAATTAATTTCAAATGGCATTATAGTATTAAACAACCAGATCTTGTATCCCCTAATACCCAACTCAGTTCATGTTAGAATACAACTCTAACACAAGATACACACTCTGTATTCAAAAAATGAAAAACAAAGGAAGGAAAAAATACTACTGCTATTGTGCAAAATAGGACAAGACTTACCAAATTACTTTTTTGAGAGGAAAAGATGTAGCTCTAAGCAGAGGAAGTAGTAGAAGAATGGTAACAAAACAAAGTTTAAATCCATTACATTTATGTACAAAACAACTCTCTTCAATATGAGAATTTGGGAGATCCCATAAAGATTATGCCCTGGATCAGATCGATTTCTTTTGAATCTTAAGGTACTAATGTTGAAATTTAATACTTCCTATCTTCAATATCAAGTATTCGTATTTTCCTTTTCAGTTTTCTGAAATGGGAACTTCAGTTTCCTAAGATAGATATATTCATCATCTGAACTTCCATAACCAACCTCTTTATATTAAGGAATACGAGTCTCTCTAATATATGGTCATACCACCAACCTGTTCCTATATGGTGATATCTCTCTTAGAATTTTGAGATATGTTAAAATAGACTAATTAATTTCAAATGGCATTCAAGTATTAAACAACCAGATCTTGTATCCCCTAATACCCAACTCAGTTCATGTTAGAATACAACTCTAACACAAGATACACACTCTGTATTCAAAAATGAAAAACAAAGGAAGGAAAAAATACTACTGCTATTGTGCAAAATAGGACAAGACTTACCAAATTACTTTTTTGAGAGGAAAAGATGTAGCTCTAAGCAGAGGAAGTAGTAGAAGAATTGTAACAAAACAAAGTTTAAATCCATTATTTATGTACAAAACAACTCTCCACATTATTTAATATAATTACAACTTAACATATATCAGGTCATATCTAGCTACTGAAATACATAGTTAGAGTATATATGGTTGATAAAAATGTGAAACCTATAGTTTCTCTGCTACGTAGATGCTGCATTCCTTCTGCGCATTCGTGCTCCCCAAGAATTGTTACCTTCATCCCTGTAAGCGCTTCTTCTCTGAAGCTCCGTAACTAGAGCCTGGCACCGGCTTCTCCACTCACTCTTTTCTCCCATTTGCTGATTACATGAACAGAACAAATTTAGATGAAGAATAACAAACTATAAAACAAAGCTAAAAAGCTGGAGATATAAACAACTCAATCAAAAGATCAACAAATCTTGGTCCTCTTTTTGTAGTTTAATCTAGTACCTAATAATTTCTTAACTAAGTTCTATAGACATTTGTAATTACTCTAAACTGAACTTCAAATGATTTCCCATTTTTATCCAATTTTCATATAAAATTTGTTTTCCTGGCTTTACCGTATGCAATAAAAGGAGTATCTTTTGAGCACAATCTCTAGAACTTGACTACAGAACAAAAAATCTGCTAAACAGTTAGTGTAAAGGAAAATAACTACTATAGCCAGCCCACCTCTAATTCTAGGTCTTAAATCTGATCGACTTGACTGGATTTTATTCGTCTATAATCTCTAAAGCAACCCCAAATAATAGAAGTTTCCAATTATAAATCAAGTGAATCATCAAAAAGGATTTGCCAATTGTACATCAACTTAATCATCAAAATAAGAGAAGTTCCCAAATGTACATAAACTCAGTCATCAACATTAGAGAAGTTCCCTAATGTACAAGGCTGAAGGAAGTTCTCATATGCACAATACAAGTGGATGCACAATCTTCTGTATATACGCACCTCCCTATACAAATATAGGTGGAGATTTATAGCTCATACTGTAGGGTACAAAATTATACTTAATCATCAAGAACCCAGCAAATTGAAAAAATTGAACTAGGAAAAACAGAGTAAACAGTTCAAGAAAAACGATTCAACCATCTGATTCCCCGCCAATCTTAACTGTCCGACTGAAATTTCGCATCAATCCTTCCACCACAGGAGCAAAAACACTATAATGAAACTTAATTTTTCAAACCAAACAAATTAAAGAAAAAAATGAAACTACAAACCTCATCATAATTCTGGTTCTGGTACCGCTTCCTAGCACCGAAAGCAAGGTGGAGGCCCTTCGCCATGTATCTATCATAAAGGGCTCTCCTGTTAGGATCCGACAATGTCTCATAAGCCTCCTGCACAAGAATAAACCTCTGGGTATACTCCTCGACCCGATCTGGAGGTGACACATCCGGGTGGTACTTCCTGGCCAATTGCTTATAGGCTTGCTTGATTTCCAAAAATGTCCCCGTCTCCGGAATGCCAAGGAGCTCGTAAAAACTGCGCGGCTCGGCAAGTGAAATCGAATCCTGAAGCACGGACTTGGAGGAGAAGGACCCGAATCCCCGTCCGGAACCAGAACCGACCCGAGATTTCAGAGTCTTCAAGGATGGGGAGTGAGCTGGGAAGGAGATTCTCGGTAGTGGTTCGGATCGGCTTTGAACAGATGGAGCTGGAATAGTTGGGGAGAAGGTGAAGAAAGGGTCACCTGTGGAAAAGCCATGGCTACTGCAGCGCATACCTTTGAATTTGATGATGATGATGAGGATACTGTCTTTTGAATGAGAGATTGGGGTTTTATAATATAGCTCTGGTAACTACGTGGGGTTGAGGGTGGTGGGTCCTTCATTGGAGACAACTGTTGTTTTAAGGTGATTGAGACCTCTATTTTCTTTAATCATCAGAAAAATAAATAGAGAGCTCATTCTTGACTATGGTTGAGTCCCTGGGGTAACATTCACTCTCTTAACTCTTTTTTTAACTATTTTATTATGAAAATTTTTTCATAATTAAAACATTAAATTTTTTAAAATTAAAAAGTTGATAATAAAAATATTATAAAAAGGTGTTATAGAGAATTTAGTGAGTCATTCTCTCATTAGTTCCTTATTTTTTTAAAAAAAACATTCATCTATTAGTAAATACGTACAATATTTTAGGCTTACAATCGAATTGAACTCTTGTAGAATATGTTGGGACTCGACTAGAGTTTTATTTTTTTTAGTTTCAACTCAATTCAAGTATTTATATATATATATATATATATATATATATATATATATCACTTTTACTCTCTATCATCATACAAAACTCTCAAATCTCCAATCTTAATTTCTAAAATTTTAATTTGTTTATTAGTTAGAAAAATTATCATTGGTTAAGAGATTTTTTTATGATAAAATAATATGGACACTCTAGTTTATCCTAAATAAATTTCTAAAACTCTCAAATCTCTAATATTAATTTCTAAAATTTAAAATTTTTTATTAATTAAAAAGTTGTCATTGGCTAAGAAATTTTTTATAATAAAATAATATAAACACTTTAGTTTATCCTAAATAAATCTTTTAATTTGAAATTGTTCTTAATAACTCTTACTATCTCCATATAACCATATATACTGTCACTGTCTCTACAATCTTTTTTTCTAAAGTTTTTTATCGTCAAATTCTCTTATTTTTCTCTGATTAGGCTCTTCTATTTTTAAATTGTAGAAGTAATTATTTCAATTCTTTTTCCGATACAGGTTACTTTATTTTCTTCTTTTTTTTCTTTTACTTTAATGTTTGACCTCTAAGTTTTATAAATAATATTATATATTTGATTTTTTCCTTTTCTTGAAGAAATAATTTATTTTATTGATGAGCTTATCAATGCTTAATGCATCTCTTATTGTTTAGAAGATGTTTATGATTTTAGTCTTCTTAAAAAAGATTTCTCTTTCTTTAATTTGTTGAGAATTTCTTTATGTAGATATGAGATATTTATGAATTTATTTCTTATTAGAGATTTTTTTTTGTTGAGAATTTTTTGGTGTACAGGCCAAAATGAAAAGAGTGTCTCATACTTCTTTCTTTATCATGGGGGAAAATGTATGGATGTTATTAAATCATAAGCATCAAGTACATTTAGGATATTTTAATTTTTCGATCAAATATGTGTTTTAGGTCTACTATTTTTGAATTTTGAAACGTATATTAGAGGCTTTTTCAGTTGGATCCTGCAAAATGAGAGATATGCACTTTTTCTTTTAATTTTTTAGTTTATGTTTTTCTTATTCAATATGATTTCATGTAATTCCTTTTGAGAATAACATATTTTTTTGAAACTTTTTGAATTTTTTGATCGTCGAGAAGTCTGAAAGTTTTTCACGACTTTCATATATAGTTTTATATTTTCTCCCTTTTTGGCAAATTCTTTTATTTTTGAATTTATTTTTAGCCTCATTCATGTTTTCTCTTTCTACATCTTTCATACTTTTTATTTTTTTATTTTGATTGGACTATATACTCTATTGTCTATTTTTAGTTCTTTTAATAGAAAATTAGTGAGTTTTTATTTTATTTGGCAGATTTTGAAGATTCAAGCCTTTTCTTTTCTTTTTTCATTTGTTTGAGGGAATGATTTTAGAAATATTTATCTATTTAGTCCTTGTATCTATAACACCAATTTGTTCAATATCTATTACTATCTAATTTGATCCTTTATTTGTTAATTTTTAAGGATAAAAGTGCCTAATTACCTATTAAAATATTTCGTACCAGAACATGTATGACTTTACAGTACATTGGACATGAAATGTAGCGGTCAATGTTTTTTTTTCACCAAGTGAATATAAAAGAAATATATGATTTTGTAAAATACAATAACACTATAGCTTTTTTGTGATGGATCGAGAATACTATTCTTTGGGAAAAAAATTGAGCAATGACTTGAAAATCTTTTCATTTTGGATAAAATTTTCTTTGAGGTTTTTAATATAAAATACTATTTTTTTATTTTTTATAGTATTTATTTTTTAGGAATGGATAGAAATAAGGAAAGGGGAGAGAGATTTTAATATTCACAAAGATTATATTTCAAATATATTCCATTGTTTTTAAGAGTCAAAATAAATAATTAAATGATAGTATATAAAAGGAATCATTTTTTTCGTTTACACCTAATGGGGGGTAGAATGTGAATACGACAGAAGAATTGAAAGATCATATTATAGAGTTAATTTATTTTAAAGAAATGAAAAAAAGTACAACTTACAATGTATTTTTTCATTTCTTTTTTCTTCATCTTAATTTACTTATGATTAACTATTAGTGCACTTTTTTATTAAACATATAAATTTGCTTCATATTGTTTGTAATAACTTTAACAACTATTTATATAATAACACATGTTAATTTTTTGGCACTTTTTTGCAAAGAAAAATTGACTTTGTCACTAAAAAAAATGGACTTACTCCTGATTATGCTATTAAAGGTATTTTTTTAATGACATTTAGAACTAATTTCTTTTTTAAAAAATCTATTCTCTTTATCACTTTTTTTTAGAAATAATGTATATTCTGTGAAAGTACGGGCTTTATACTAGTATTTAAATATTTAGTAAATATGCTCGATTAATAATATATTATATTTTAAGTATTTCATTTTTTCTAAATTAAATGTCGTATTTTTAAAATATTTTAAATTAAAATTTTATTTACTTAAAAGAACTATATATATTTTTTTAAAATTTTTATTACTAATATTCTTAATTTAAAGAAATTAAGCTCTACTAACATAGTAGTCTCATTACTAACTTGTTAATCTCCCTTGATTTATGCTCTACCAATTCATTGATCAAATAATTAATTTTTTTAATTAATAAAGATATTACAATAATTAAATTATATAATCAAATCTCTCACCTTAATTTTTATATAAATTAAAATAAAATATTTAATTCTAAACAGAATAAATAATATTTAATTTTAATTTTAAACTTCGAGCTTAAATTCAATTTTTCAAAATTTCAAATCAAGCTCAAGCTTCGAAAATCTTTTATCATGCCAAGCTTCAGCTCGAGCTCAAATTCTAGCTTTACTCATGACTTAGCAGTATTGAGTTAAGGTGTATTTAGATTAATTTTTAAATTAAAAAAATATTTTTAAAAATAATTTATTTTTAAAATTTTTAATATAATATAATTTAAAAATTAATTCAAATTGATCTTAATCTTGTCTCACCACCAAGGGTAGGAATTAGGCGCCGTTCGTGAATTGAAGAGAAATATCCGTACCATGTCCTTAGTCCCTATAAATGTCTAGTCGATTGATAGTCAGCTCTGGTGCAGGACCGCCTTTTTGCAGAAGTCCATATAAATATCGAATCGATTGACAGTCTGGCGCCGGCCGGATCCAAAATCGTCGATTGAAGCATACTTTAACAAACGTGATTTGCGTCTTTCGTTTGCCATAACAAATATTTAACGGTATAGAACGACAGTCCGAGAGACAGCACTTTGCACCGAAATCCTCTGGACCGAAATCTTCTGATGAAGCTTGAATCCTTTGCACCGAAGCCACACAATCAAATTCCGTTACCAAATCAAAGATCCCTATCTCATTAGACAATTGCAGTCCTAAGATAACAGCATCAGCTTCCAGAAGCAGAACATAAATTTCATTAACATAACCCCCCCCCCCCCCCCTCTAGTGTATAAACATAACAAATGTTAATACAAGGGTGTATTTGGATTAGGTTTCACTACAGAACCCAATACAAATTTTTTACTTTGGTCCTATTTTTTTCTTTCATAAAAAATTATCTCCCGAAACTCAAGTCAGAAAATCTCAAAACAAAACACTATCCAATTTCACCCTAAATTTTTTAATTTTAAATCTTACTCATTTTCTCAAAAATAATTTAATTTTATAAAATTCTCAATTTTTTATGTCTTCTAATTTTCTAGAAACATAAGATAGCCGTATGGCATGAGATACTAAAATTAATTAGTTATGAACTTCAGATAAAAAAAAGAAAAATCAGTTAAATTATTCTTTACAAAGACAATTTTGAGTCCAATCTACCACCAACAATGTATAAAAGATAAACAGGTGCACAAGGTAGGTGATGCTTTTTCCTTTATATAACGAAAGGGTAAGTTTGGTATTGCATTACACCTTCTTCTTCTTTCTTTTTTTTTTTAATGAAATTAGTACTTTCACCCCTAATCAAAAAAACAAATACGTGCATGGTTTAAAAGGCACTAGTCCTGGTTAAAAAAATAGAGAAAGAACTACGTTAGTAAAATATCATATTTCTCTTTTGAAAAAGGAGTCTCATCCACGCCAGCAATGCCAACGTATAAAAAGTATGTCCATATGGTAGTGAGGTGTCTTTTTCCATTTCCGCCTTTTTGGAAACAAGAAGAAATCCATCGTTTTTTGTCTACCTATTACATGTGGGATAGATTGCGTAGACTAACAAATCCTTATAGCCACGCAATGAGGGCTTTTCCTGTGAATGAACCCTTTTTCTAAAAAAGTACTAAAAGGTTTGCTTTGTGTTATTGGTTTCGTGAATGGTCATAAAGTCAAATGAGAAGAGGTTATGACAATGTTAAAAAACATCCTTGTATTTTAGATATAATGCTAAATAAAAAGATATTATCAAAAAAATATGTTATTTGATTAATTTAAAATTTTAAAAATAATAAATAATAATAATAATATTAAATAAAATAACGTTATTATAATTTCTACTCAAATTCAACGTATAGCAATCATTATGAAAAAAGAAAAGCCGAATAAACTCACTTTCATAGGAAAAAAATACCTCCTATACTACAAACAAATTTTTGGATGGACCATAATATTTCAAGATCTCATTATCACCATCCCAAACCACTTACAAAAACTCTTAAACACCACACCGTAAAATAAAATGAAACATCAAAGAGAGAAAAAGCTTCAAACTTTGCCTTCACCATTTGCTTCGTGCCAAAGAGCAAACCATCATCAGCCCATACTCTTCTTAATTCAAAATTTCCTTTGATACAAGATTTCAAAGCAAATGCAGATTTCACAACAACCAAATAAGTGAGATTCCAAATAAATCAATTCGATCAGAAAAAAAAATCATTCTCCTGCACTTTCCTACTTCATGAAACAAAAACAGCAACTAACTCAATAAAATCAAATGTTGTGAAGCAGTGGATGAAAGACATATCCAAGAATCAGAATCCATTATCTCCTTTTTCTTCAAGAAAATAAAACAAAAATTAAAGAGTCCCGGTAGATATTTCCTGAAAACCTCTCTATTTTTTTAAAATTCCTCGTCTACAACTTTACTGATAACACAAAAGAATAGAGATACGTAGAATTATATTTAGAGAGAGAGAGATACATACACAGGCAGAAGGAAGAAGGTCAGAGAGAGATAGAGGAGAGAGAGTGAGGAAGGTTAGAAGAAATGGAGAGGAAGAAAGAGAGAGAGAGGGTGAAAAGTTGCTCTCTACCAAACCTCAATCATAATTCGTATAGAGGTTGTCTAAAGCCTTATGCGACGTTCAGTTAAGCAATAATGTTTCCATTCTTTTGTGCATAAAATTCAAGATATTCTTGGTTAAATTAATAACATTAACCCATTTGTCATTATTTAGCGTTATTACTTTTGATAGCAATAATACCAATTTTCTATATGACGCATTTTGAGAAGGCATTATTTTAACAACAATGCCTTTTTAAATAGCGTTATGATCAGATGAGAAAATCTTTTATAAAATATGACCATTTTAGTATGTCTTTTTAGAAACAAGGCCATTTTTTGTAAAAGTCCACCCAATGACAACCTAACTTTGTGCTACTCCTTCATCAACCTTAATTCAAAGCACACTGTTCATGCACATCCTGCCTGAATTTCTTTTTTGATCTCTCTTATTATTATACCGATGACACATAATAATTTAAAATATACATAATCATATCACAAATACAAAAAATTTAAAAATTAGAGTAACACAAGATACATAGCAATTTTAAATAAATAGTTAAAAAGACGAGGGAGAGAATTCTGAGTTCTCATAACCTTAAAAATGCAAGATCTTTAAAAAAATTTTAGTATAAGAAATATAACATTATTAGTGAATATTATAAATAATCAATTAATTGAGTAAAACCATAATTGTAACTAAAACTATATTGTAGGTGGAAATATCTACATGGCACAAAGGAATCTATTAGACTATTATCTTTTTTTTTTTATACATTGGAGGTAGATGATATGATTCGAACTTAAGATTTTCTGCCTGATAATAAATGCTTCTATTATTTGTGCTACTATCTTGTCAAACTATTATCTCAAAAATAAAAAAGAAGCGTTTATTAGAGAAGCATGCTTTGATTACCAGCACATAGTCATATTGCATAATTCAAAAAGTTTTACATACACAAAATAACTTATCTTATATGAAAATTCACCAATAAATTCTGTGGAAGCTGCGATAAGAGTTCTTCGAGCCCCTTCTATGCCCAGAGGGAAGATAAGTACTGGTCATTTGACTCAGTGAATAAAGATAAAATCACGTCGCCAAAAAAAAAAAAGGATGAAATCGATAATTTATGGAGTAATATTTTCTCGTTTTCCTTTTTTTGGTCTTTTCTTTATCTTTTTTCTACTTCTTTTTTCCTATCCCTAATTTTCCTCACAATCACGGCTACCAACTCCCACCATCCCCGTCACCCTCTCGGTGCATATTTATGCGTCCTCCATTCAAGATTTAACGTTACAAAATAAACAAATAAAAGTATTTAATTTTGAACAAAAAAACTTATATTTATAAAAATATTTATAAATTTATTTTGATAAACACAGTGAATATATTTTTTATTTTTTATTTTTTCAAGCCAAGCTACAGTACGAGCTCAAATTCTAGCTTTACTCATGACTTTTGATATTGAGTTAGGGTGTATTTAAATTAGTTTTTAAATAAAAAATTATTTTTTATAAATAATTTATATTTATAAATTTTAATATAATATAATTTAAAAAATCAATTCAAATAGATTTTTTTAGTGTTGTCCTCACCACCAATGGTAGGAATTAGGCGCCGTTTAGTTCCTATAAATATCTTTTCGATAGACAGTCAGCTCTGGTGCAGGACCTCCTTTTTGCAGAAGTCCCTAAAAATATCTAGTCGATTGACAGTCTGGCGCCGGCCGGATCCAAAATCGTCGATTGAAGCATTCTATAACCAACGTGATTTGCGTCTTTCGTGTGCCATAGCAAATATTCAACGGTGTATTTAGATTTAATTTTTTATTTTTATTTAAAATTTTATTTTTTATAAATAATTTATTTTTATTATTTTTAATATAATTTATTTTAAAATAAAATTCAATTCACACCGATTCACTCGTTAAGACCTAATTCTATCTTTATAGATTTCTCGAGATATTTTCTTGCAAAGTTTTATTATAGCATCTATAACTGCTTCCAGTTTAGGTGGACAGCGCAAATAGACATCTACATGAATTAGCTTATCGACTCCCAAAAGAGTACTGTAAGAATTGGTACTGAATATACCTCCGATAATTATACATGCTCTCATAACAATAACATATTTTGGTTCGGGCATTTGCTCATATAATCTCACTAAGGAAGGGACAATTTTCATTGTTACTGTTCCAGCTGTTAAAATTAGATCCGCCTGTCTAGGACTCGATCTTGGTACTAGTCGCATAAAAGATTAACATGTGTTCTGGTCAAAATGTACATATTTGTACTTTACTTTATATTGTACATATGGTTAGATTAGTAGATTCAATTTTTTTTCTGTTGAGTAAGGTGAAGGACCTTTTCTAATCAAACTCTCAAACCATTAAGGGTACATGCAAGTTAATGTGCAGTTAAATTCGCATTTCCTTTTATATAAGAAATAGAACGACAGTCTGAGAGACGGCACTTTGCACCGAAGCCAGACAATCAAATTCCATTACCAAATCAAAGATCCCTATCTCATTAGACAATTGCAGTCCTCAGATAACAGCATCAGCTTCTAGAAGCAGAACATAAATCTCATTAACATACCCAACCCCATAGTCTATAAACATAACAAATTTTAATATAAATTTGTTTACTTTGAATCTTACTCATTTTCTCACAAATGATTTATTTTTACAAAATTCTCAATTTTTTTGTCTTCTAATTTCCTAGAAACATAAGATGGCCATATGGCATGAGATACTAAAATTAAGGGTGAATAGTATTTTATTTTAAAATTTTTTGTCTTGGGTGTCGAGAGAGAATTTTTTGTAAGATAAAAAGTAAGATTCAGAGTGAAAAATTTGCACTGAGTCCCGTAACGAAATCCAATCCAACTTAAAATAGAAAAAGAAAAATCTGTTAAATTATTCTTTACAAAGACAATTTCCAGTCCAATCTACCACCACCAATGTATAAAAGATAAACAGTGCATAAGTAGGTGATGCTTTTCCTTTATATAATGAAAGGGTAAGTTTGGTATTGTACTTGCACCTTCTTCTTCTTCTTCTTTTTTTAATGAAATTAGTACTTTCACCCCCAATCAAAAAATCAAATACGTGCATGATTTAAAAGGCACTAGTTTTTTTCATTTTTCTTCTTTTCCTGGTAAAAAATAGAGAAAGCACTACGTTAGTAAAATATCATATTTCCTTTTTAAAAAAGGGGTCTAATCCACGTCAGCAATGTCAATGTACAAAAAGTATATCCATATGGTAGTGAGGTGTCTTTTTCCATTTCCCCCTTTTCGGAAACGACAAGAAGTCCGTCGTGATTTGTCTAATTGTCTCACCTATTTCAAGGGGGTTTGGAGTGGGTAGCTCCATCATCCAAGTGGGCTGACTTGCGGCTCCAACAAATCCTTACAGCCACGCAATCACAACCAAAGCGCTAGTTTGGTTGGGAGTAAAATTGAGAGGAAAAAAGTATGGAAATTAAATGTGGAAGTAAATGGTTATTTTATCTTGTTTAGTTAGAGGGGAAGAGGGAGGGAAAGTAAATGTGGAGGGAGAGCTCTCCTCCTCCATGTCATTAAATTCAATCCGTCTACTTTTGGACGAATTAGGAAGTATTTGGGGCAAAATGACTATTTTATCCTTTTCTTTTGTTATAGATGACATCTATAATATTGTATTCTTGAGACTTTTTATTTATGAGTCTTTGAGCAGTATTTTTTTAAAAAATTACAAAATATATAAATAAATAAATAAAATTAGTTATTAATTAATAAAATAAAAAATTAATTATTAAAGAGAAAATTCTACATCATATTTAAAAGTATTTTAAGTTGGGCATTAAAATTTTATCATAATTACATATTTTAAAGAAAGGGTAATTTTGTAAATACAACCAAATATTCTCTTTACTCCTTTCAAGTTTCAGTCCAAGCAAATGATGAGAAATATTTTTAATTTATTTTCATTTCTCTCGTACAAAACAAAACTGAAATAAATACAAATATATCACCTAAGGAAAGTAAATGATGCCTCTTCTCCTCCCATTTCCCCTCCCCCTCCCCTTTGCGAACCAAACTAAGCCTAAGTTACCTTTGTGTGGGTGTGCCACTCCTTCATTAACCTTAATTCAAAGCACACTGTTGTGCCCATCCGTTCTAACTTTCTTTCTCGCTCTCTCTCCTATTATTATATTGATGACATATAATATTTTAAAAATATACAAAATCATATCACAAATAAAAAAATTTTAAAAATTAGAGTAATACAAGATACATAGCAATTTCAAATAAATAGGAAAAAAGATGAGGCAGAGAATTATGAGTTATCATAACCTTAAAAATGCGAGATCTTTAACAATTTTTTAGTACAAGAGGTACAATATTATTAGTGAATATTATAATAATCAATTAATTAAGTAAAACCATAATTATAACTAAAACTATATTATAGGTGGAAATATCTATTTGGCACAAAGAAATCTATTAGGCTATTTTTTTATTTTTTTATATATTAGAAAATGATGATGTGGTTTGAACTTAAGATCTTCTGGCTGATAATATTTATATTATTTGAGCAACTATCTTGCCAGACTATTATGTAAAAAAAAAAAACGTTTATTAGAGAAGCGTGCTTTGATCACAAGCACATAATCATATTCCATAAATTCACAAAAATTTTCATACACAAAATAACTTATCTTTTATGAAAATTCACCAATAAATTCTGTGGAAGCTGCGATAAGAGTTCTTCCATGCCCAAAGGGGAGATAAGTACTGGTCATTTGACTCAATTAATAACAATAAAAACACGTTGCCAGGGAAAAAGAAAAGGATGAAATCGATGATTTATGGAGTAACGTTTTCCCGTTTTCCTTTTTTTGGTCTTTTTCTTTTTCTTTTTTCTACTTGTTTTTTCCTATCCCTAATTTTCCTCGCAATCACGGCTGCCAACTCCCACCATCCCCTCTTCACCTTCTCGGTGTCTATTTATGCGTCCTCCATTGAAGATTTAATGTTACACAGTAAATAAAAAAAGGCATTTAAATTTGAACCAGAAAACATATATTTATAGAAACATTTGTAAATTCATTTTGATAAACACATCAAACATATTCCTAATTTGTTTTGCTAAATAAAGATTCTCTATTAACAGTGAAATGATCAACTATTACAACAAAAAATAATCCTCAAATTCCTACTCTAATATATCAAAAGAGAGGAATTGAGAGACTTGGATAACCTAACACAAAAATCAATAAAAATTACACATTTGTTTGAAAACTATGATAATGGAGAATATTTCACTCCCTAAAAATCTAAAGTAGGTAAAGTACAATATTACTAATACAATAAAAAAAGTGAATACACTTCAATCTTCTTTGTTGCAACTACATCGCCATCTTTGAAACATAGAGATAAGCAGAATTCAGTATTTACCTTTCCCTTAAAGAACAATAATTTAAAAAATTATGAGCGTATTAACAGTTTTAAAAATTACCTAGGAAAGAGGACCCAGATAAAGTTCGGGTTGATAAATTCCTCCAAAGCAAAGAAGAGAAGCTGCATAAAATTTTTGCAAAATAGCTCTTTTGTGTAGAAAAAAATCTACCATAATTTGTGGTCAAAATAGAGAGTAGAAACAAACAAAAAGGATAAAAAGCAAATGCAAAAACATCCAGTTAAGCTCCAGTTGCAAGCCAAGGTCGGTGGCCAGATCTGGCAGGAAAAGAGACGTAACGACAAAAACAAAAAAAGACAAAAAATAGAAGACGGAAGGAAAGAAAAAAGCTCTGGCCAAGATTTGGTCGCCGGCCAAGGCCAGTGGCCAGATCTTGCCGGTAAGGAGGGGTCGGCCAAGATCCGGTCTCCGGCCAAGGCCAGAGGATAGATCTAGCAGGAGAAGAAGGTTAGGATTATCACGCCGAGGGGGTAGATAGAAGGCGGAGAAAAAAGGGTAGAGAGAGTGTGTTTTGTAATAAGCGGTATTTTTTTCTAATTTGTTCTTTTATTAAAGCTTCTTCCCATCTTTCACATCTCTATTCTCTCTTAACTTTCTCTCAACTTTCTTGTTTAAAATATCAAATTAGAAATGGATTTGAAGTGTTTCTTTAACAGAATTTGAGTCTTGAATTATATTATTTTCTAATTCTTCATCCTGTTAGAATTTTAGAATAAATTTTTAAGTACATTAAGATAAAAATGCTTATATTTTTAATTCAAATAATAAAATTTATAAATAAAAGTAAATAATATAATTAAAATATAAAATTTATAGAAAAGTGGACGAAATGGAGATTTGTCAAGACTTGATGAAACGTTAATTAGAGTTTTACCAAGGCCTGACAAAACTCTAAAGGGAGCAACAAAGTGGGGAAGGTTTGCAAAACTTTGATAAAATTCTACTAAAATTAATAAATTGTACTTTTATTTTAAAATTACCTCAAACTTATCACATTAGTTTAAATAAAAACTTCATCTCAAAATTTTAAATTATAATAAATTCTAAATTAAAATAAAATAAAGATAGTAAATATTATTTTTAAAACAATATATACATTTATAATAAAAATAAAAATAAAATATATTTATTATGTTTACAAGAAACTTCCTTCACTTATCAATCCTCTTATAATAAATTATATAGGCAGCAACTGATATACACGGTATTTGTCCACTTCTCCTGCATGCTTTTATGATTGCATTAATTTTTCAACCACCATTGACAACTCATAAGAATAGTGGGTTCCCATAGTAACCAAATGAAGACTTTATATGAGTTAATAGAAACAATAATTATTTGTACAATGATGTAATTGGCGGCTGTTTGACAACATTTTGTCATGATTGGACCGACAACCTTAAAATTATGTAGACATTTAAAAATTTCTGGAGTATTAAATGAATTAAAATGTCAAGCGAAAGCGTCGAAGATTTCTCGAAAGCTGAAATGGCTATTAGCCCCATTGATCTCGACAAACAAATTCTTAAAGAGCGTAATGCCTTAAACAATACTAGGATATTATCAACAATTATGGCAATATCCTTGAAGGAAACTGTTAGGACATGTTTTGTTTTCTTGTTAAATAGCATATATGCTGAACGGATTTAGGCAGAGAGTTGGATGTGTGGAAATTAAGTCTTCCCGCTTTTGTAAGAATTATCCCTTGTATTTTGTGAGTTAGTGCAAGGTTGGACGTTGACCTTTAAACTGTGCGTTCTTATCGTTTCTGTGTTGGTTAACTGTTTTTCTTTGTGAATTCATCCAAACTAAGTGTTGGTAAGACTGACTAACCTCTTGGTTGGCGTTGGTGTGAGACTAATGTGAGTGTAAAAAAATTAGTCCCGTGACAATTTTTGTATCATAGACCAGTTTCATTTTGGTATATTGGTGGGTGAAACACCATGCCTCCAGAAACGCGTGCTTCTACGGCTGCCCCTGATCCGTGCACTATCCATGAACGTTTGACGTTCTTGGAAGACTATGTTGGTGCCCCGGATCATGACGATGTTCTTTCTCTGACCGTGCAGATTGGTCGAATCCATGAGTCCCTCGAGGCCCTTCAAAAACGGATTGAGGATGTCCACAACAGCTCAGACGAAAAGAGCAAGGAGTTGGTGGAGGATCTGACTATACTCACCGATCAGGTGAATGAAATTAACAATGATGTTGTGCTGCTGAAACAGGTGACGGCCACCGGCCAACGGCAGGCAGGCACGAGCAATGCAACGAGCGGTCCCTCGGTGCAGAAAATTAAAGTTCTCGAACTCAGTCCCTTCGGTGGTGCTTGAAGTGCAAAGGAACTTGAGAATTTCCTTTGGGACATGGAGTAGTATTTCCAGGCTGCCCATATGCAGGAATGAGAGAATGTGTCCATAACAAGCATGTACTTGGCTGGTGATGTGAAGCTTTGGTGGTGTACTCAAGTTTCGGAGGAATGCTTGAGTCGGCCAAAGGTGAAAACGTGAGAGGAGTTGAAGGTAGAGTTGAAAAAGCAATTCCTACCTAGCAATTGATACTCAATTGACATGATTCTTAACTTTGAGGGTGTTAAAGTGGCATCAATCTAAAAAAATAAAGGGTACAAAAGAAAAGATGTAATACTCAATTGATAACACTCCCTTACTTTAGGGTATTAAAATGAAATTAATCCCATTTTCTAATTTTCCTCTTCACCACAAACGAACTTACGGTTCAATCTTTCCAAGTTATCCAGGAAGCTATATGGCAATTTAGTAGATTGCATAACATAATAAGCAACGGTAGATGCTACCGATTGGATTAATATACTCTTGGCGGCTCCAGAGAGTGTTCGTCTTTCCATCTGTTTAGCTTTTTTAAAAAAGTTTAGTGTAATGAATTCAAACAAGTTACTATAAGCCCTGCTATGAATAATTGGCATGCCCAGGTGGCTGCCCAGAATCATTAGAGTTCTTTGCTCTTAAATTAATACTTTCAGGATTTTATCACAAACATATTAAGGTATAAGTGAAGTATTTAATTAAATGTTATTAATTAAATCATAATTAATCTATAATAAAAATATGAAAGAGAAATGTCACTGACGATCTGTTCAAAGAACCTGACAGGATGAAGCTACAAATCCAAATCCAATGAAAGTGATCATAATCGTGGCACCTCTTGTATTTAGAAAAATTAAATGTGAAACTAACTCCAAACTTTGGCTCATAATGGGATTCATGAAGCCATGCCGTGCAGAATGCTACTCTCGTATCGTGTCACACTTAAATCGTTCCCCAAATCCTTTTTCTTTTGCTGAACAAAAATAACGCAACACCTCATGCGTAGGTGCCGCCGTGCCGGAATCCACATGGGCCGACTGGCCTGAATGGAAGCCCCAAAAAGTAATCATAATTAAATAACGATTAATTAGCAAATTGTCTCTTTCAAAACAGAACAAAAAGGCTAGCAAAAAGTTCGAATATGTTGAAGAAACTCTACTTTGTGGTTAATAATTAATCATTTATAAAGCTTGAACAGCCCTTCTACATTTGAAGTATTTTTTAAGGGTAAATTTATGCCAAAGTTGATTTTTTTTAGCATATTTTGTGTAAAATAACGCGTAAATTAACAAGTGACCTAATAGTTAGAAAATCGTATCTTAAAAAAACAAAAAAAGATAGAGGACTAAATAAGTTTTTTTAAAAGGAGCGGTCTAAATATGTTTAAGAAACCTTTCTTTGTAATAAAAAACATTTAGAGTTAATCCGGTGTCTAATATATTTTCACAGAATATAGAGTCTAATAAGAAAATTTTTTTATCTTTTTCTAAAAAGCTACTTTGTGCAAAATAATAGGGGAATTAACAAATGACCTAATGGTTAGCAAACTGTCACTTTTTATTTTAGGAAAAAAAGATAACGGACTGAATATTTTATTTTATTTTTGAAGGAGTGGTCTGAATATGTTTAAAAATTTCTACTTAGTATTAAAAAAACGTCTGGGGTTGATCCGATATCTAATTTATTCTCAAAAAAATTTAAATTCTAATAAGAAAATTTTATCATTTTTTAAAAAATAAAAATCTATATTGTACAAAATAACACATGAATTAATAGAAGATCTAACAGTTAGTAGATTGCCTCTTTCAAAGAAATGAAAAAAAAAAGGTTATCGGTTTGAAGACTTCTTACTTTTAATCAAAATCCTCTCGGGTTCATTGGTGTCTAATTTATATTCAAAAAATTTAGATTCTAATAAGAATTTCTTTTTTTAAAAAAAAGAAAGAAAAAGCAACTTAGTGCAAAATAACAAGTGAATAAACAAAGGACTAATATCCACGAGAAGTAAATATGCCAACAGCTCTCTCAAGCTTGAGAAAAACAAAAGTACATGTAAATACTATGATAAAGTACTAGATTGAATCTCTGTCTGCTGCATGGAAGAGATGTGATCTTCATTGTTTTTCTTAGCCAGAGAAGCCAGGGAGGAGTTTTCCACTTAAGAATGAAGAAAAGAAAGCCAGTGCCCTAGCTGGTTGATAACTAGGAACAAAATGCCCTGATCCTCTTACTGTAACAAGGTCAGGTTTTCATATTCTACCACATATCCTCCTCCCTGCAAAACCAGCAATATTCAATCATCATGACCTATTCAGTTGATAAATGCATCAATAATGATCAGGTGACTGAAATTTTTTGATGCTAGATTTAGGATTTAGACAAAATAACTAATCTTATCTTTCTAGTCTATATTCATTCCGTTTTAAAATATAAGATATTTTATTATTTTTTATATAAATTAAGAAATAAGAAAGTAATGTATAATTTTTTATTTTGTTTTTATAACAACGATTAGTTAGCAAATTGTCTCTTTCAAAACAGAACAAAAGGCTAGCAAAAAGTCTAAATATGTTGAAGAAACTCTACTTTGTGGTTAAGATTGTTTGGAGTTGATGGGATGTCTAATTTGTATTCACAAAATTTAGATGGGGCAAATTTTGATTTTTCTCAAAAGAGAAAAAGCTACTTTGTTAAAGCTCCTCAAATTCAGCCAAATCCTAGCCATGCAGCATCATTAGAGAATCAGAACGGCTAAAATCAGTATTTTTCTGTACATTAAATATAGGGATAATTGCAAAATACCGCCTTGAAGTTGGGGGGTTGGCACTTTAGTGCCAAAAGTTAAAATATAGGCAATTTATCCCCCATTCGTTAGTTAGGATTTAAAAATTATATAATTGTCCCTAAATACATATTGCAAATCACCCCTTGAAGTTGGGGACTGGGTAATTTAGTACCAAAATTCAAAATATATGCAATTTACCCCCAACGAGGAAAAGATGGTCAAAGTGAGTGGCGGCGACTTATCTAACACAAAAGCTTTGGAAAAAATTAAAAAATTAATGTAAATTCAAAAAGACATTAAACTTTGTTGATGATTATTATTGCTTATCAAGAACTGGACCGAATTCTATCGATTATCGTCATGTCAATTTGGACTACTTTGGCAAGAAGATCACTGAATAAAACTTTATTGTAATTGCAAAATAGATGGAAAACCTGGGAAAGAGTTAGTTGTTGATCTACAAAATAGATCCAAAATAGCCTTTTCAATAGTAATGACTGTTGAATTAAAATTCATGACAATATGAAACATGCTTGAACAGGAAAAACATGAAATTTATTTAAAAACCAGTTAGAAGGCTTATATTATAGCAAATGATGTTTGAAGAATGTTAGCATGCAAAGGCTCCGATTTTTCCTTTTGATAATTAGGATAAATAGTTTGTTAATAGGGAAAAAAGGCATGAAATAAATCATAAAGTAAAAAATCAAAAGATTTGAATTTTCAATTTTATTTCATATTTTAATCCAAAAATTTGCCACATAGGTCCCAATGTTTCAAGTATGCCTTGTAGATTAAAAAACCATCAGAGAGAAAGAAACAATGTCATCCAAAATAATTTAGGAACTAACACAAAAAACCCCCCAATTATGAAAATAAAGGGATTTTCAGGTTATCTCAATTATTTAAAAATGCTACAAAAAGAACAAAAAGAAAAAACAAAAAGATCGACAAAATCAGAATAGGCAGAGAGGCTAGAAGAACCAAAAACCAATAACAATTAAGGAATGGAGGAAAAGAATGACGTAAAACACGAAGAGAAAAAAAAAGAATGACTTTTGCATATCACACATTGGTAATGACACTTGGATTAAAATTCACGACAATATGAAACATGCTTCAATAGGAGAACCATGAAATTTATTTAAAACCCAATTAGAAGGCTTAGATTACAGCAAATGATGTTTGAAGAAACATACAAAGTCTTCGATTTTGCCTTTTGATAATTAGGATAAATAGTTTGTTAACAAGAAAAAAAAAGAGGGGGCTTGAAATGAATCATAGAGTAAAAAATCAAAACATTTGAATTTTCAATTTTATTTCATATTTTAATCCAAAAATTTGCCTCATAGGTCCCAACGTTTTTCAAGCAGACCTTGTACATCTAATTTCGTCATAGAGAAATAAACAATGTCATCAAAAATAATTTAAAAACTAACACAAAAAGAGCATTGAAATCATAATCAAAATTGACTCGATGATCAGACAACATTTTAAACCATAGCCAAATTACGTCAATGCTTTTGGGTTTTGATCAAATCATCCAATCACTCCAAACAGTGCCTGATCCTTCTTATTAGGTCATTCTTGAACATTCATCGTATAACTTTGGTATCATATACATTTGGCTTCAAGATACTATCAAATACATGACACTTCAACATACATTTTATATATATATATATATATATATATATATATATATATATATATATATATATATACATGACACTTCAACATACATTTTTATATATATATATATATATATATATATATATATATATATATATATATATATATATATATATATATATATATATATATATATATATATATATATCATATACATTGAGATACTATCATATACATTTGGAAACTAAAGAAACTCAAATTTTGTCAAAAATGAGAACTTCGTGCATAAGGTTCCAATCGTAAGAAATATGATAATCTATTAAAGTTCCAAAACTATCTTTTCATCCAATAATCACTGAACGATGCGACCATAAATTTCCAATCCAAGAAACTGTTCAAAAATAAAAAAAATAGAAATAATTTCACGTACAAACCTCAAATACTCGAACAACTTATCCAGAATGGAGCAGCCAATTCCAAGCTGATCCCATCAATATATACTATCATTAATATATTTGGCACTCCAACCGAATTGGACAACAAATGAGATCTTTTGCACATAGTTGAAAGAGTTAAGAGCATTGAGTTGAATGAAGAGCATGAATCTGAATGTAGAGTTTGTATAGTGGTAGAAATGGTGAAAAGGTGAGAATTGATTTTTTTTTTTTTTGGCTTAGTTTGATTCACAAATAGGGAGGGGAAGGGAACATATACTTCACCTAGGGAAAGTATTTTATTTTTTCTTCTTTTTGTTTGGTATAAGAGAAAGAATTGGGTGAGGGGAGAAGAGGAGAGGTAAAAGAATCATTGTCTAATTTTACTTTTTTATCTCTTATTCTCTTTCCTATCTAATATTTTAAGATAAAGAGTAAGACCAAATGTGTCATTAATACCCTCAACTTATTTTCTCTCTCTTGATCCCTCCAATTTGGAGGGAGAGAAAATGGTGATGTAGAGGGAGAGTGGTATCCTCTCCTCATTTACTTTTTCTTTACTTCATACTCCAACTAAATGACGTAATTGAGGTATTTACGTCCACATTTACTTCCTCTCCCTATTTACTTTAACATTACAACCAATCAAACAAAGCTTTAGTAGTAAAAAAGTTTGTATAGTGGTAGAGTTTGAATTGGGGTTAAAAGGTAGGAAAATTTTTTAATTAAAATTTCAAAAATTCCAACAAACAAAATCAAACCCACTGAAGGTTTAGGGAAGGAAGAAAGTAAAAGTGATTTGGTAATATATATATATATATATATATGTGTGTGTGTGTGTGTGTGTGAAACATACTTAATGCAATTAGTGTCTAATCAATTAATTTTAAGCACTTCATTACTTTATCTAACAACCAATTTATCTATCTCTTGCCGTTTGATGAAGGGAAGGTAGAATTGAATCGAATCCCAAACCCAACTTTTGATCAGCCGCCTACTAATCATGTGGATGCAAGTAGCTTGGATTGTGAACTCATGCTAACGCTCCTACCTAGTAGAGGACGGTAAAAACTGATACAACCCACACTTTTACCACGAAGTAAACTTATACGGAAAGTTTCACTATTTAAACAGAGGGTAACATTAAATTTATAGGAAAAGTTTCGCCAGCTGTCTTCATGAATTGTTCAAAATATTTTGCAGAGAATATTATGTAGAGTTCCCAAGCTGGTCCCAATAGTATTGTATGTACTGAACCAGTGTACAAGTAGAAGCTACAAACAATAGACTTGCTTAATGCAACCTATCTTCCCGTGACGGAAATTTGCCGACAGAGGTGACTACGGTTGCCTTGTCGAACCCAACCCCCCCCCCCCCCAGCCCCAGAAAAAACACAAAAAAAAACAACAACCATGCAAATCTACACAATAGTTTATTTGCGCAGCTCGTGCCTTCGGTTCAAATTTATTTTTTAATACAAATTTATGAAAAAAAAAAACTGTATTTTTCATTGTATAACTTTTTTATTGTAAAAGGAAAGATATGCACAATAATGGAACCCTCCAATAAGTCTAGTGAAATTGACACTGTATCAATGAAATCTCATCATCCATACATAACGAATTGGCGTCCTATATTTTGGGTCCTACACATAGAGGGACCATACCAACCATCCCGAACTAACTTGGTGGTTAAACTACTACGGTTACGATACCGTAGGAGAGGTCGTGCGAAAAAATAGCTCGATGTTAAGATGATAAAAAATTAAGAAATATTTACCATTTGAAAAGAGTAAAAAATAAAGTCTTTGTCTAATTAAACGCATCGAGAAAGGACAAATATATAGAACTGTTCAACGAAATAGTGATTAGTTCCATTTCAAAAAACCCAACTCAATTGGTAATATATCTATGATTTTTAGTTCTATCAGAAATGAGTCCACCGAGTTGAGCTTAAATTATTTATGAACAAAGTTGGTAGAAGTAAATTAAAAAATAGCCAAAAGAAGAAATAGTAATATATATAATCTTCCCAAGCAATTCTCACGAATGGATCCACGGATCTCCTTGACTGCTCACTCATGCCATTAGTAGGGCAAAACTATCTGATAAACTAAAAAAGAAAAACGAAAACACTTGGGGATGGGAAGGAGATCGGGGTGGGGAACGAAGACAGAAGTGGAGGAAGAAGGGAAGGGATAGCGAAGAGAAGAAAAAGTAAGCTACATGTAGCATTCTAATAAACAGAATACGGATTCAATTTCCAATCCTCTATATCCAGAAGTCAATAATGCAATCAAGGAGTGGAGGCATAGAAGAAATAGAGAGATGATTTATTAGAGGTGCACAAAAAGGCTACAGGGTAAGGAATGAAAATCCCACTATTTTGTTGCTAAATAAGCCATAATACAGAACCATATCGTCTAGACGCAGAACTAGAACAATTTATCGAAATTCCAAGCTTCCTGGACATTCCCTCATTGCGTGCAAGAAAGTTTCCATTCTCCTGTTACATCGTGCACAAACTAGGCTACTACTCTTCTTCCTTTCATAAATCAAATTGGTTGTAAGTAACTTTCCATGTTTTAGGAACCATAGAACCAAATTGAGACGAGGAGAACTTTTAGTTTCCATATTCTCCTCCAATTTATATTTGTCTTTGCTGGTTTGTTTTTTTCCTGGAACAACTTATAGATTCTTCCTACCTCCAATTTTTCCTCGCAAACTCCTGCTGGCAGTTGGCTATGAATACTTAGTTATTTCAGTACCGAAGCCCCCAGTCAAGATACTTCGCTTTACATGTGAGACATTTCTATTCTAGTTCTTTTCCTGGTCAAATGAGCCGTATTTTGCCCACAAGACATGCGCCCATAAACAATTTGGTTCAGTGATCATTCTCTAAGTAAGTTTGACCAACAGTGCATAATTCATCTACTTTAAGTTCTTGAAACCTAAACCACCTTTGGACATGTCGGTACAGATAGTCTTCCATTCAATACCATGTAACTTTTTCTAATTCTCCTCTTCACCCCAAAAGAACTTGCGGTTCAATTTTTCCAAGTTATCCAGCAAGCTATATAGCAGTTTAGTAGACTGGATAGCATAATAAGCAACGGTGGATGTTACCGATTGGATTAATATATTCTTAGCGGCTCTAGAGAGACTTCATCTTTTCCATCCGTTCAGCTTTTTTTCAGACTTTTAGAGCAATGAATTTTGTTGGGGGTGTTTCAATACAAGTTTTCTGATGAATTATGCCTTTAGAAATGTAGAAAGTAGGCATATTAAATTCAAGGCCTTTATCATTTCTAATAACTTTAATAGTTTGCCGAAATTGATTTTCAACAAAGGTACAAAAATTTTGAACAATGGTTCTTGCTTCTGATTTAAGCTTCATGAGAAAAATCCAAGTGAATTTACTATAATCATATACAATTGTGAGAAAATAAGAATGACCATGAATAGTTTGCACTTTGTAAGGACCCCAAATGTTAATGTGAATAATATCAAATAAGTCTTTAGAAGTTGATTCACGAAGTGGAAAAGGATTCTTTCTTTGCTTAGCTAAAGGACAAATGCTGCAATGAGAATGTGTTGGCAATTTAATCGAAGAATCTTTGGACTTTATTATTTGAAGACGATTAGAGGATAAATGCCCCAATCTATAGTGCCAAAGAAGAGATTTATCAAACTTTTCCAAAGCTACAGAATTTATTTTTTAAATGCTAGGAAATAGAGAAGCAATTTGATGCATCCTGGATAAATCTGCTTCTAGATTGTAGAGACCTTGGTACTTTCTAGCTAATCCAGTCATCCTCCGAGTTGAGAGATCCTGGATAAGGCAAATATTAGAAAGGAAGATAACAGATAAGTGTGATTGGAAAAGTAATTGACTAATTGACAGAAGATTAAGCTGAAAAGATGGAACAAAGAAAACATCATGTGAAGTCAAAAGAGAATTAATCATCACCGTCCCCTGGTGAGATACTGCAACCAAGGAGCCATTTGGTAATTGGATATGAGTATTGTCAATCTTTCTGCAGGAAGTGAAATTTGACAAAGAACAAGTTATAAGATTACTTTCTCCCATATCCACAATCCATTCTAATGAGCAAACTTTTACTGTATTACCTGAAACAGGAGTGGCATCAATATCTGAAGGTGATGGAAAATCGACACTTAAAGTAGTCGCATGGTTCATTCCATATGCAGTAGCCGTTGAATTTTGGACAGCTTGATCAACAATTGGGATTGGCTCAATGGGATTTGGAGCAGTCTGCAAGCCTTGTAAAAGCTCGAGCAATTGTTGATATTGTGTTATGGTGATGTTTGGAGCAGCCACAGTCATCATTTTCATGTTATTCAGAGTAGGCAGAATTCCTTCGCTTCCCAAAAGATTAGTTCGAACTTGAAAGTGCCCCTTATGCTTTGGAAATCCTCTAACCATCACTTTGTCATCCAGTAGTCCATTGCCAATCTGAAAGTATAAAAATTCTCTTCTTGTTAAGGATTAAACTGACAAAAACTAGATTTACCATTTCAGGAGATGAAAGATTTATCTAGTCTAACAATTTACAGTAATTCCTTTAAGATTGATCATTGACTGATTCCTGAATTTTTTGTTATGGAGTATCACTTGAGCAAGCTGGGGTACATAATGTCCGGCATAGCTTTCTCCTGCAATAAAGAAGTCCCTAGTTTTGTATTCGGGAAATCTTTCGAGCCAGTTAACTAGGGAAGTGTAGGAATCACGGGCAGTACTAATATCTCCAGTTACATTATAATCTGAAGAAGTGTTTTGAGTATGAAAATCCAACACCAGCGGGTGACTCCAGGAAGATGATATTAGCCTCTGCGAAGAATCGAAATGTATAATGAGTTATGCAGCAGTTCGTCAACTTGTATTGCGCAGATAATTGGTGATTATAGAAGAAGTTGGTGAAAAACTAACCCTGATTCCATGCATATGGGTTCAGATAGAGAGTCTTGCCATCTTTGTTGACCCGAAATGGCCCGAGCTCAGTCATTGCTCCTGCTCCAAGAGAAGAACATCCAGGACCTGTCCAAAAGGTAGACTTTTAACATGAAATATAGTGAAAAGTTACTCAATGATCTAGATGTTTTCTACAGAGAACAAATGAGGTCCTAAAGTTACTATGACTTGGTCAGCCAGTCTCGCTACCAGGGGAAATAGGGAAATTTCTTGTTGTTGGCAGGTGTGGTTCTCAGCAGGGAATCTATTAGTTTTTCCCTTCTCCATGGTTTTTTCTCAAACTGGACAACTACACTCGAACTAACATTTAGTCTGATAGGGGATTCTAGTTCTAACATCATATTTATCTGCCGAGATTTCTACCATAAGTCGCCCATGCTCCTACTCTTTCAAACCATACATGAGATTTTGGGGGGTAGCCATGTTTTCTATAGTAGGTTTCCTCCATATGTCCCTGTTTTCCGCAAAAATTGCAGAACAATTGTTTCTTTCGTCTCTTAAGGTTTCTTATTTCACTAGCTTGGAGCACCAAAATTCCACCATATTGCATCTGCCTCTCATGTTGGATAATCATAGAGAAAACTTGGTTGATCTGTGGAAGTGGATCCATCAGCAAGATTTGAGAGCGAACTCCTGCATAGCCCTCACTTAGGCCCTTGAGGAATCTAATAACATGATATGCATCCATATATTTCTTGACCAAATTAAGGGCACCACAAGTGCAGGCTGGAAGTGGTCTGAGATTCATCATTTCTTTCCAAATTATTTTCAATTTGGTATAATATCCTGTGACATCGAGACTTCCTTGCTTGGAAGCATGGAACATTTCTAAAAGATCTGAGAGATGTACATTGTCTCCCTTGGAGAACCGATCATGAAGGTCATCCCATACCTCTTTTGCTGAATTCATCCATAGCACACTCTGTGCTATTGTTGGCAAAACTGCATTGAGTAACCACGAAAGCATGATATTATCACATTGTTTCCAAACTGTATTGCTACGGATTTGTGACGTTTGGAAAAAAATAAAATAGAAAATATAAGTCGTCGCAAATCCATTGCAAATTCGCTACGGATTTGCGACGGATTTGCAACAGATTTGCAACGGAATATTTTTTCCCTCATATTCTTGCATCGTTATTTGTTTTTTGTGAACCACACGTCGCGGTGTTCATAAATGTACTATTTAATTAAACATATATAGCATGCAGTACACTTGAAATATGTATAGTATGAAATATTAGTATTTTGTAGTTAATAGTCTTTATATAAAGACACATACGAATATGTATTTCATAATTTATTTTGATATAACATATATATTGA
This sequence comes from Rauvolfia tetraphylla, assembly GCA_030512225.1. Taxonomy (NCBI): domain Eukaryota; kingdom Viridiplantae; phylum Streptophyta; class Magnoliopsida; order Gentianales; family Apocynaceae; genus Rauvolfia; species Rauvolfia tetraphylla. The sequence continues at coordinate 5,609,115 of JAJQKT010000053.1, forward strand.
CTATAATAATACATTATACAAAACCAATTAAATTATATTACATATGTGTATGATACTAATAGTTATAGCTTGAGTATGACCAATTTATAATATGTAATGTTATACAACATATAGTGTTGATGAGGTTAATACATAAACTAGCACAACATATATGATAATTGCATACGTATATTTCATAAATATTGATTATTAACAATTCTTAACCATAAACTTATTGGAGGAGTGGAAGAGAAAGAAAAATACTTAAAAACATATTAAAATTTAATTTTCATCGCAAAAATACATAAATATTGACTATGCGACGAATTTTGAATTTTTCACTCGCCCAAAAAGCCGCCACATTGAAATTTATTTCATCGCAGTGTCGTTGCAAATTTGCGACGATGTTGCGACGGATATTTTAGCCGTTGTAAAAAAATTAGAAATAAAAAGTGCGATGCAAATCCATAGCAAAATAGCAACGGATTTGCGACGGATTTTTTATCGTTATTAAATAAAATTAAAAATAAAAAGTACGTTGCAAATCTGTTGCAAAAATAGCGCCAGATTTGTAACGAATTTTTTATCGTTATTAAATAAAATTAGAAATAATTTCCGTAGCAAATCCGTCACAAAATAGCGACGGATTTGCGACTGAAGTGCCGTCACAAAATCTTTCTTCTTAACAAAAAAACTGAAGTCTTTTTTTCCCTCACTCACTTCACTCTCTCACCCTTTCTCCCTAGCTCTTTCACTCTTTCTCCCTCTTATCTCCCCTTCCGCCGCCGCCGTTGTCTCCCTCTTATCCGCCTCTGGCCGGCTTGACTCCTGTTGCTGTTGCTCGCGTGCCGCCCGTCGCTGCCGACCTGCCAGACGCCCCTCAACGACGAACTGCTTGCCGCCCGTCACAGAGGTAAGTTATTGGTTTGCGATTGTTCTGTTTTTTTTTCCTAATTTATAGAACATATATTTTTTTTGTTCTGTTTTTGTCTACATTTTATTTACCTTTTTTGTTTAAATTTTTTGTTTGTTTTACTGTACTGCGAAGGCAGATTATAATTGTTCTGGTTTTTGTGATATTTATTGCATTCTGATGATGAGTTTTTTTAAAGTTTTAGTGCTTTTCAGATTATAATTGTTTTTATGATTTTTTTATTTTCTATTTTAATTTTTTTTGTATTATTTTCTAATTTTGATTGTTCTTGTGGTTTTATTTAGTTGAATTTTTTCCTGTTTTTTCTGCAAAAAATATCTGTTTTTTCTGTAAAATTTTTTGTTTTTTATTTTTTTTCTATTTTTCCTATTTTTCTGTAAATTAGATAGTTAGCTGATTTTCCTTTATTTCTATTTTTTATGTTTTTCCTATTTTTAGAAATAATTTTGTTATTTTTTTCCTGCTTTTTGTTTTTTACACTTTCTTTTTAATTTTATGTTTTTTCCACCTCCACATCCTTTTTCGATACCAGATTCTGAAAAGCGGTCAGATGGAGCTGATGAAGATTATACGATCGATCCGCCTGATGACCATCCTCCAACGACTGGCCCTCCAGATCCACCTCTGCCTCCTCCACCGTCTGCAGTGCCACCTTCTATAGTTACATAAATTTTGTATAATATTTTTCAATGTTATACACATAAAATATTGGTATTTAATGGATTAATTATATTTATTTTAATTTAATTTTTTATTTTTATTTATTCTATAATTATGTATTTTTAAAATAAGTATTTAAAAATTATTAAAAACTATTATTTAAAAAATTTTAAAATATTTAATTAAAAATTAAAATTTCAGATTAAATTGCATTTGTAATTAATAATTATTTTTAATAATTAATAACTAATAATCACAATAAAAATAGTTGTAAAATTGTTGCAAAATATTTACGACGAAATAAAATTTTTAATATTTTTAAATTGAATAATATTATCGCTAAATTTTAAAAAAAAATTTAAAATTTCGTTGCCAATTAGTCACAAAATTGCTACAATTTTTAAAAAATTTTTCATCGCAAATGTGTCGCAAGAAGATGACTAAATTGGCCAAAGTAATTTCGTCGCAAATCCGTTGTAGATTGGCGACGGAGTGGCGAATCCATCGCAAGTTGTATTTTGCAACAGAATAGTCCGTCGCAAAAATTTAAATTTCTTGTAGTGTCCTTTGAAGTATCTTTTAGAATTGGAGTTATGCCCAAACATGTTTTTTCAACATACGTTTTTCAAAATAATACATAAATTAACCAATGACCTAACAGTTAGCAAATTGTATCTTTAAAAAATAAAAAAAAAGATAGCGGACTAAATAAGTTTTTTTTTTTCCTTTTAAAGGAGCGGTCTAAATATGTTTAAGAAACCTTACTTTGTAATAAAAGACAATTGGAGTTAATCCAGTCTCTAATAAATTTTCACAAAATTTAGTCTAATAAGAAAAATTTTCTCTTTTTTTTTTAAAAAAAAAGCTACTTTGAGCAAAATAACACGGGAATTAACAAATGATCTAATGGTAACAGATTGACACTTTTTATTTTAGGAAAAAAAGATAATAGTCTTAATATTTTATTTTATTATTGAAGGAGCGGTCTGAATATATTTAAAAATTTCTACTTTGTATTAAAAAAACGTTTGGAGTTGATCGGACGTCTAATTTATTCTCAAAAATTTTAAATTTCTAATAAGCAAATTTTATCCTTTTTTTTAAAAAAAAGGCTACATTGTACAAAATAACATGTGAATTAATAAAAGATCTAACAGTTAGCAGATTGTCTCTTTCTAAGAAATGGGGAAAAAAAGGGGGGGTTAGTGGTTTCAAGAATCCTACTTTTAATCAAAGTCGTCTTGGGTTCATGAGGTGTCAAATTTATATTCAAAAAATTTAGAGTCTAAAAGCAATTTTTATTTTTTCAAAAAAAAAAAAGAAAGAAAAGGCAACTTTGTGCAAAATAACAAGTGAATTAACAACGGACTAATATCCACGAGAAATATATATGCCACCGGCTCTCATGAATCGTCAGCTCTCTCAAACTTGAGAAAAACAAAAGTGCATGTAAATACTATGATAAAGTACTAGATTGAATCTGTGTCTGCTGCATGCAAGAGAGGTGATCTTCATTTTTCTTCTTAGCCAGAGAAGCCAGGGAGGAGTTTTCCACTTACGAATGAAGAAAAGAAAGCCAGTGCCCTAGCTGGTTGATAACTAGGAACATATTGCCCTGATCCTCTCACTGTAACAAAGGTCAGGTTTTCATATTCAACCACATATCCTCCAACCTGCAAAACCAGCAAAATTCAATCATCATGACCTCTTCTGCTGATAAATGCTTCAATAATGATCAGTGACTTGAATTTTTTGGTGCTAGATTTAGGATTTAGACAGAATAACTAATCTTATCTTCTCTAGTCTTACACTCCTTCTGGTTAAAAATGTAAGACATTTTACTATTTTTTGTATAGATTACGGAATGATAAAGTAATGTGTGATTTTTTATTTTATTTTTAATTAATTTAATTATTCTCTATTAACATGAGAGAGAATGAATGATTTACTTTTATAATTGAGAGTAACTTTAGAAAGATAATTATTAAAATTTGTAAAAAATCAAATATTTTAAAAAAAATAACACAAAAGACTAGATTTTGAAACGGAGGGAGTAATCAGTCTTGATTCTGAAACATCGAATTTGGAATCAAAGATTCAAAAGCTAATTTCTATGGTTGTGTTTCTACAAAATTTTGTTTTTTGAACGAGTAAAGCAAAGAAATGATTTGCAATTTGGCTGAGGAGATGGACGGCTGCTCCTGCTGCTGCCGATTCCTGAGGCCCAGACACATCAACCCGAGCTAGGTGAATCCTGTTTGGATTAGCTCAAGCTAAGCCCAAATAAAACTGCCAAATCTCGGATCTCAAATCAGCCCGACCTCTTTAATTTTCCCATTTTAAGTAAAATTTCAACCTTTTCTACTTAGCAAAAAAAAAAAAAATCAACCTTTTCTGAGTACATCATTCTGTAATTATAAATATTTACTGTCTATGTTTGAGATTGCATAGCTTATCATACTATATGTATAAAAGAATAACTTATATTAGTCAGTTCAAGAATTAATTTTCTTATTCCTTTTTATGATAATGCTAACTTGTGAATATTTGGGCTGATACCGGTATTTGGTTCGCCCCTCCTAGTTGACAGGCTACCCATGCTCCTCTAGGAGCAACATACTTTCCATGATTGTAGTAAAGGAAATGCAGAGCAAGGAAAGAGAGTAATGTACAAAATATACCTCATTTTGAAGGTACCAAGGGTACCAGGCAGTCTTCACGGCCAATCCCAGTTTGTTAATGGCATACCTGGTGCTTGTTACTGGCACAGCAGCATCAGTGTCACCACTGCAAATCATTTCAAAACTTGTTAAATTCAAAATCAGATCAAATTTCAGAATTTCATTGGCAAATCAAGCAATTTCCAATGCTTCCACTAAACTATGAGCGCTTTCTGGCATTCTTTTTCATTCATTCTTCAGACTTGCCTGTAAATCCAGACTTGAATTCCCCTTCCCATCAACTCTTGGATGATTGGCAACACAGTTTCAGGACTATCAGCCCACTGAATGCGTAGCGTTAGGCTGATTTGTCAAGAAGAATAAATAAGAAAACAGAGATATATAGAGAGCATCAGAAGAGAATACTTGAGAACGAAATTGTCAGTAGTACAATACATACTTGCAACTTTGCCATGGATAAGGCACAGCAGTATGAGCTACATGAAGAGCACTCTGAACTTCAGGAATGTTTAAGTAATTATAAACATAATCACGGGAGCAAGGATCAAATGCTGAGATCTGTAGAGAAAAGATAAAAAGATTTGATCTGTCAATGAGAAGTTACCTTCCTCAGTTTCAATTTGGAAATTTTCGTGTACCTGAGTACTTACAGAATTTGAAGGCAAGGTGGAGTTACATAATGGAGCATAAATATCATAACGATAGATAAGTCCAATGGCTGCATAAATTTTCTCTAAAAGTCCTTCGCATATCTTTGATGGAGGATCAGAAGAAGATAAATTGCAGTTCAATGTGATTCCATAGTATAGTTCATCTGATAAAAGAGCGTGTGACCAAGCAAAATCTAGAAATCCTCTAGCCATCACTGTGTCATCAAGTAGTCCATTGCCAATCTGAAAGTATAAAAATTCTCTTCTTGTTAAGGATTAAACTGACAAAAACTAGATTTACCATTTCAGGAGATGAAAGATTTATCGACTCTAACAACTTACAGTAATTCCTTTCAGATTGATCATTGACCGATTCCTGAACTTTTTGTTATGGAGTATCACTTGAGCAAGCTGGGGTACATAATGTCCGGCATAGCTTTCTCCTGCAATAAAGAAGTCCCTAGTTTTGTATTCGGGAAATCTTTCGAGCCAGTTAACTAGGAAAGTGTAGGAATCACGGGCAGTACTAATATCTCCAGTTACATTATAATCTGAAGAAGTGTTTGAGTATGAAAATCCAACACCAGCGGGTGACTCCAGGAAGATGATATTGGCCTCTGCGAAGAATCGAAATGCATAATGAGTTCTGCAGCAGTTCGTCAACTTTTATTGCGCAGAGAAGATGGTGCAAAACTAACCCTGATTCCATGCATATGGGTTCAGATAGAGAGTCTTGCCATCTTTGTTGACCCGAAATGGCCCGAGCTCGGTCATTGCTCCTACTCCAAGAGAAGAACATCCAGGACCTATCCAAAAGGTAGACTTTTAACATGAAATATAGTGAGAAGTTACTAAATGATCTAGATGCTTTCTACAGAGAACAAATGAGGTCCTAAAGTTATTATGACTCCATTGGTCAGCCAGTCTCGCTACCAGGGGAAATAGGGAAAGTTCTTGTTGTTGGCAGGTGTGGTTCTCAGCGGAGAATCTGTTCCTTTTTCCCTTCTCCAAGGTTTTTTCTCAAACTGGACAACTACTCTCGAACTAACATTTAGTCTGACAGGGGATTCTAGTTCTAACATCATATTTATCGGCTGAGATTGCTACCATAAGTCGCCCTTACTCCTGCACTTTCAAACAATACATGAGATTTTCACCTAATGCCACTGGTCAATCAATTCTTTCGAATGCACTAGACCTTTCCGCGTTCCAGACTCCTCTCCGGCCATTTTCATCCATCCCAGGGAGTCTATACGCATCAATATATTGATGCATCTACTCTATAGCACTGAGAAAAACCTTGCCCATCATGATGAAAATGATGAAGGTAATTTACTGTACCGTAGGTGAGCACATTTGTAAGTTGAAATCAAGATTGATCATGGAGAATAACAAGAGTTAACGTTATTGAAACATGAAACATTACCTCCATTAAGCCACAGCACAAGGGGCTTGGAGGAGGCATTCTGTGGCGACTCGACGAAATAATAGAACAAAGCTCTTCCGGCCTTTTCATCAACTGTAACATACCCTGAATATTGATCAAAATCTACTCCATTCGGTTGTCCGGGCAAGTTTTTTATCTTGTCGTGGGCTTTGAGCCCTTCTTGAGGACTAACGTTCACTAACCGCACGCGGATGCATTGAATTCAATGTTGAATAAACCCTTTAAGGGTTTCAAGAAGTTAATTGGTATATAGCCTTTGCCACCATAGCACTGAAGAGGAAGCACAAGAAGCAGCAAAGAGAAGCTGAGTAAGATTGCATTGGCCATTTTAAAGACTCCAAATATAGAAACTTGCCCAAAATCTTCAAAGATGGAGGCAAGTACTTATTGATCACATGATCATTAGTTCTATTTATAGCGATAAGAAGGGGATTTCTTTTTGCTAATACAAATGAAAAAGTGACACGATATTATTAAACTTTTCATTGTAAAACGTCTTATTTGAGACTTTGAGTCATCCAGTGTTGGTTACGCAAGGCTGGATAACAAATCGGTCATGCTTGAAAGAAGAATTGATCGATGATAAGGTTTGCCATTTGGTCTCACTTTCTTGCGAACTATTTTGGCTTATCCTAAGAATGTTAGTTATGTATGTGCACTTTAGATTTTGGGATTTATAGCTTTAGTGATTCTTTCTTTCTTTCTTTCTTTTTTGGGGGAAAAATTTTAGTGATTCATATAATGTTTCCTTTTTTCTAGATGTTGTGAGATTGGAGTTTGTGGAGTAAACCAATTTTTGAGATTTCTTAATTGGATTGTAGTGAAGACAATTTTAGCAATGCCATAAGTGACCATTGTTGCTTGTGATGATTACAACGAATAGATTACTACATTGCAATTGCATACTCTTTCCCTTTGAAATTACATGTTTATATATTTTTTAAAAAATGTTTAAAATTAAATGTCTATTTTCTTAAAATAGTTATATACTTTATCTAAACTTATATTAACCTTTTTAATGTAAGAGAATTAAAATTTACTAACTAATAAATTCCACCAATAATCTTTTTAATTGATAAAGATGGTTTAATAATTCATATATAATCAAATCACTCTCTTTAATTTTTGTACCACATCAGAACAAAAAGTAGGATATTCAGTTCGAAAGAAGGAAGTATTATTCATCAAGAACAACCTTGGCTATTGAATATTACTTGTGTAGTTTTAACAATCTAAATATTTGAATGTTTAGAAGATGTATTCTAAAAACTAAGTGATACATAAATTAGTTATTTAATTCATAAGAAGTTGCTCTTAGAAATTAGGTTTTAGATATATATAACTTGAAATTGGAAAAGAAAAGTAAATGACAGTCGATCCATTTATGTCACAAATTGTATAATTTTTGCGTTTTTGGAGTAATGAAGAGATTTGCTTATATATGTATAAAAGGCTCCTTTTGTAAATCTTTAAAAGAATAAAAGGAAATGTGAACTAACGGTTCAAATGCGGATAATTCTAACATATACCAAGCATGATAAACTTAGAAGTACGTACAATATGTTCAAAAAATTAATTCAAAATAGATAGTTGAAGAAAACACATTCTATATTACTCTTCTATCCTTCATACTTCTATCTTAGATTATTTAAAATATTTATCTATATATTTTTTCTTATCGTGATTCCGTTATAAGCCATTTAAAGAATATGAATATCACTAATTTTGAGTCCCACTATTGATAACTTTTTTAGTTAACAAAGTTAAAGAAATAGTTAGAACATAATTAAGGATAATGATATTCTTACTTCCATTTTAACTTTTTTCATTCACCGTTCCTCCTTTTATAAATAAAAGGACTTTAATATCTATAACTATTAAACTTACCGACTCACAATTTTTCAATAGACTATATCACCCTTAATTTAAACCTTATTGTTTTATGCCAAAATTTCCAAAAAAAAAAAAACCCTTCCTCATCTTCTCCAAGTCGAATATTTTTTCAAAAATTGTGAATGTTCTATATTCTCTATGTCCAATGTATCTAACCCTGCTTCTTTATGAAATGGTTGAAATATCAAAGTATTTGGCACTAAAAATTTCTCTAGCTATGTACCAGTACTGTCCTACATCATAGAAATTTGTAATTTTGCTACTATTTTTCCGTTTAAATTATTACAACAAAAGATTATACTATTCTGTTTTTTCTTTTGTACTATGTTATTATTTTCTAGCTATGTTCTAATGTATAAGGATATCAAAGTTCATAATTCTGTTACTAATTTTTTTGTAATGTCAATGAGTTCAATAAGTAAAAATCTCAATAAACCTATTAGCTTAAATCGGGAGGCCTCATAATATATTATATGGTTAGAAAATTAGAATTTGAGAAAAATAACTAACTCTGAAAAATTAGAAAAGTAACTTCTAAAGATTATTTATTTTAATTTATTTTTATTTTTATAAATTGAGTAATTTAGTCCATTAAAATTTTGTGAAATTAGTTGGTTCTAAAAAATTAGGCATTAAAGTCCTTTTAGCAATTAAAAAAATGTAGAGAAATAAAAGATATTAAAATAGAAGTGAGAATATCACTTTTCTGTAATTAAATACTCTAATAAATTTTTATATCACGTTAAATATAAACATAGAATTGATGCTAACGGAAAAGTACGTAAGGAATATGATTAAATCCATAGAGATAAAGACAATATACTAAATTGTCTCTCTTTGCTGGCTAATTATAGTCCAACCACAGAAATGTCCATTTGACTGATCATTATAGCATGAAACTCCAACCAAGCGCAATTGGTGCCTTTCCGCGATGAAAATTTATAATTTGAAATTTTATAAAAGTGAATTTTTTGTAAGAAAAAATGTATTGACTTAATTCTGTCGGGTTTGGGATGAAACCAATCCGAATTCAACGTGTATGTATCATGATAATGAAGGGTGTGTAGATTGTAGTTGGAGAAATCTTCCAACTTGTAGAAAGGGTGGAAGGCAACAAACAGCCCAAACTTCCAAGTCTTCGACGTGTAACGGCAAGAAAATTTTACTCCATGAAAGAAAGGGAACCGATACATACGTGTTCCTATCGGCCGTGTATGGCAAGGAAACTTACTATTTTATTCAAGAATCTTCAAATGTTTCGCTATAAAAAAAAAACATTTTATTAATTTGCTAAATTATCTACTGCCCCAACACAGAATCCTTCACACAAAGTTCTCCTCTGCTGACATCAAATGTTTTCATTCATCCTAATTGCTTCTTAGAAAGGAAATAGCACCAAAGTAAAAAAGTTGGCATTAATTTTCGAAATAAAACCTTCTCCAAATACACGTTATAGAATCCAAAGCAAGGGTGAAGGAGAATCTTTGGGGAAGTATCATACAAGGTTCTGGTGGAAACTCGTTTCCACAAGAGGTCATAGTCTTGGACCACTGAGTTTTAGTTGCTGCTTTGATTTTCTTGAATGTTTGAATGCTTCTAAAATGTATATAGAAAACATTTTCAATCATACGATTATACAAAACTAAGGGCTTTGCTTGATAAAATTGAAATTTAAAAACTCTGAATTTTGAATTTGAAGTTAAAAAACTGAAATTGGAATATGCAAACTAAATGAATTATTATGTGTTAATTATCTGTCACTATTCTGAAAAATAGAAATTGTATATGCAACTAATTCAACACTCTGAATCATTACTTCTAAAAATATTAAAATTTTATGTTGTATTTTTTGAAATATTTATTTCGCAATATATTTTTTATTGAAATCAAAAACAAATATAAAAAATATATAATCATTAAGTAAATAATCAATATATTCAAATTTCAACTTAAATCACTTCCACTTCACTATAATTTTATATTTGCAATCAAGCAACTCTCAAACAGTTACATAATTTGCCAAGATTTGTTATCAGACACACTTAAAAGAATAAACACTTAATAGTATTTATTAATGTCAGACATATTTACCACAATAAGTGTTTAATTAATTAATTTTAAGCACTTAATTAATTTATTGAACAAACAATTTATCCCTCTCTTGCATTTTGATGAAGAGAAGGTAGAATTTAATCAAATCCCAAACCCAACTTTTAAGTTCCATTTGGATTGTATTTCTTCCAACCAAACACACAATTAAATCTCTACTTCTCTTTTCACAAAATATTTACTTTCACAAAACCCAAAACAAAATTTCTCACAACCAAACACAATCTAAAAACACCCTTACCACTCATGTGATGCAAGTAGCTTGGATTGTGAACTCACGCTAACGCTTGCACTAGAATCTTTTCACAGTTTTAACACGAAGTAAACTTATATCTATATGGAAAAGTTTCACTTCTTAAAGAGAAGGTAACATTAAATTTATAGGAAAAGTTTCAGCAGCTCTCTTCATGAATTGTCCAAAATACTATGTAGAGTTGGCAAGCTGGTCCCAATAGAATTGTATGTACTGAACCGGTGTACAAGTAGAAGCAATAAACAATAGACATGCTTAATGCAACGTGCCTTCCCGCGAAGGAAATTTGCCGAGTATAGAGGTGACTACGGTTCACCTATCCAAACCCAACCCCCCCCCCCCCCCACCAGCGTCCAACAAAACACACAAAAGAAAACCGGCACGACCCATGCGAAACTATACAATAGTTTATTTGGGCGGCTCATGCCCATCTCGGTCTCAAATTCAATTCTTTTAATAAAAATTTACGATAAGAAAAAACTCTTACATTGTAAAATGAAAGATATGCACACCAATAGAACCCTCCAATAAATCTACTGGAATTGGCTCTATATCAATAGAATCTCATCATCCATATATAATGAATTGGTGTTCGATATTCTAGTGTCCTAGACCTAGAGGAACCACACTAATCCATCCCGAACTAACTTGGTGGTTAATCTACTGCAGTGACGATACTGTAGAGGAGGTCCTGTATAAAAATAACTCATACAGCAGGATGATAAAATGAGAAATATTTACCATCTAAAAAGAGGGGAAAACAGAGTCTTTGTCTAAAGAAATGCGTCGAGAAAGGGCAGATGTATAGAGCCTTCCAACAAGATAGTGCTTGGCACCGTTCGAAAAACTGAACTCAATTGGTAATATATCTATAATTATTAGTTCAATTAGAAATGATTCCATCGAGTTTATCTTAAACTATTAATGAACAAACTTGGTGAAAGTAAATTAAAAAGAGCCAAAAGAAGAAATAGTAATATATAACATTTTCCCAAGCAATTCTCAACTGATCCACGGATCTTCTTGACTGCTCACTCATGCCATTATTAGGGCAAAACCATCTGATAAACTCAAAAAGAAACACGAAAAACAATCGGGGTGGGGAAAGAAGAGAGAAGTGGAGGGAGAAGGGAAGGGATAACGAAGAGAAGAAAAAGTCAGCTACATGTACCATTCTAATAAACAGAATATGGATTCAATTTCCAATCCTCTATATCCAGAAATCAATAAAACAATCAAGGAGTGGAGGTATAGAAGAAAGAGAGATGATTTATTAGAGATGCTCAAAAAGGTTCAAAATCCCACCTATTTTGTCACTAAATAAGCCATAATACAGAACCATATCATCTAGACGCAGAACTAGAACAATTTATCAACCAGAGGAAATTTCTCAGGATGGAATCCGAACATTGTGCACAAGGAAAGCTAAATACAGCATTTGCCACATAAAAATATGAATGACAAGCAGGATTGATCGCCTTATGCATCTAACCCTCAGCAGGATGATCATTCATCCAGGAATTCATCAAAACCAATGAATTATCCACTGCAAGTAGTACTAAATGGTCACTACCCTATCCTCCACTAATGTTGTTTCAGAGGCAAAACCAAGTACCAGCAATTAAACAAACATTACCTGGTCAACAACAGCTGCTGAATTTCACATGAAATTTTTAATACCTTTTAAGTTCACCAATCTGATCATTCAACAAGGAGCAACCATCACGCTAAGACTCTCAGCAACATCTTGTTCCAGTCAGCCTTAAATGTAATTTTACCTAACCAAGCAGTTTCTTGAAGAAAGAAAAATAGAGAAGGCAAGAGAAGAAGAAAAGTGGAAAACCCATAAAACAGAAGAAAAATGGGAAAAAGAAGAAGAAGGAGAACGTGACATGAGGCAAGGATCAATGCAATACATAACAAAAAAAACTTCCAAATCCAAAATTATCATGTTAGCACTTCCAAGTTTTAGTGGTCATACTAAACAGCAAAAGCTCCTGTCATACAACCACCAAGGTGCACAACTGCATACCTTCATGTTAAACCAGAAAAAAGAACCTTTCCAACTCATCTGAAAGAGCACCAGTGTTCCCAGCTTGAGGACCCCTGCACGTTCTTGGAATGTAACAGGCCCACCAAACCAATAAAAGGTAATGCAGAATAGAACTTAATTCACGATAAACAGTGAATTAAGAGACTCGGGGGCAAAGAAAGATGACCCAGCTAAATTCACGATACATAATCATTGTCATTCAGAAATAGAACTAGTCATCTGTTTGAGGTAATAAATCTTTATACAAGATCATAGTTTGCAAAACGGAAGGAGAGAAGTGCAAAAGGTATGAGTCCACTGGTTCCAAATTTGTTAAAAGAACTTAGTATAGTTTTCTCTCTTCATCTTTTCGTGCACTACTTCCAGCTGAAGATCAAAAAAATATAATGGGGGAAAGCGAGATGTAGGACAGCATACAGGAATCACACAAATTAAGAAAAAATTTAAGCCACCTTGACAGAATCTTAAAACAGACCACAATTAGAAAACCCACTACCTAATGATGAAGGTAAGAGTGCAGCATACATCAAGCTCATACAGTATTTGCTAAAAACATTGCTCAGTTGAAATATAATATCAATATAGCTTCAGTCCTACTGCCACTCCATGCAACAACCTGCAATAGAAAGGGAAAAAAAGAAAGAAAAAAAAAAGAAGAATTATCATGTGAAGAACCACATAGTCTCCTAGTAATTTGACCACAAAAGATAGGGCAGAATTTCCGAAGGCCCAAAAAACAGCAGATCCCCAATCGTTGCCATCTCTTTCCATGAAACCTAAGCCTTGTTAAATAACAGAAACTGAATTCCAAGTTTGAGCTTGCCACCGTATACATGACATGATATAGACAGGATGCCCTCAAGGACACTGAAAATTGAGATGATTTGTAGTTATATCACAACGATCTGGTGTGTCATGGTAGTTCAATTCTCTCATAATCATAATCAACCTGTCTAACATTCTTTCTGGGGCCTTCCTCATTTCCACTATTACCATCCAGATTCTTCAAATCCCAAGCTTCTGGATCAGGTCCTGAACTCACATCATCTGCGTTAAGGGATTTCTCATTATGATGTTTTAATTTCTCATATTTACTTTCATCAAGACCATTATCCTTTGAGCGCTTGTGTCCTGAGGATCTTGACCTTGAATGCTTCCTATGTTTTGATTTCCTGTCATCTGAATCCCTGGGTGGCGTCCTACTATGTCTGAGCCGTTTGCCTTCAGCAGACCTTGACCTCGACTGCTTTCTATCACGGCGCTTTAATTTCCCTTCTTTGTTTCTCTCCAACTTATCAATTGAGCGATGCTTTTCCTCCGGAGAACTAGAATGGGACTTTCTCTTCTGTTTGGACTTGCTAGCATCTAAAAATCTTGGTGAATCATGTTTATGATTCTTGCCCTCAATAGAGGACGACCTGGAGCACCTTCTTTCCCTGTGCTTGGACTTTTCTTCTTTGTTTCTGTTCATCCTATCACTAGATTCCTGGTAAACTTCAGCAGACCTTGACCTGGACCGCTTTCTATGCCTTGGTTTGGTTTCATCCTTTCTTGGGGATGATCTACTTCCCTTGCGATTCCCTGGATTGGGTTTTTCTTCTCTGCTGTCTTTGATCCTCTCACAAGAGTTCTCAGTTAGTTCAGCAGACCTTGACCTGGATCGTGTTCGACGTTTTGATTTGCTTTCATCCTTTCTGGGGGATGACCTACTTCCTTTGAGATGCCCTGAATTGGATTTTTCTTCTCTGGTTTCTTCAATCCTCTCACTAGAGTTCTCATTAACTTCAGCAGACCTTGACCTGGACCACCTTCTATGTTTTGATTTGCTTTCGTCCTTTCTGGGAGATGATCTGCTTCCCCTGCGACGTCCTGGAGATCTTGAATCAGCACGAGTTGATTTCCTTGTCCTCTCAGACGGACTATCTCGCTGATGTCTTGGGGAGCTTGAATCCTCTCGGTGTGACTTCCTATTTTGAGGGCTCCTACTACTTCTATATCTTCTTGAAACAGGAGAAAGTCGATCATATGATCTGCCTAAATCCCTCCTCCTACTTCTCCCACTTTCATCCCTACTATCCCTGTAAGACCGTCGTTCACTCTCATAGACAGAGAAATGGTGTGACCTCACCGGTGATCTAGATCTAAAACCTCTTGAATAGCGACGTGGAGAGAAGAAAGAGGGAGATCTCTGCCTACGCCAGTAATTAATAGGAGATCTTGACTTGGATCTAGACCGAGCTTGAGTTGGTGTTGGAGACCTGTGAACATTTGCATCAATGATTATACAGTTCTCTCAAAATTGTAATGCAGAATTAGGCACAGTAGATTCAAGAACTACCTTTATAGCATACAACATGAAGAATTTGCAGGCAAGAGGCAAACACAGTAAATTATATCAGCAATATTTTGAATTCCAACACAAATAACTGCTGAATTAGTAAAAACCATGCCTAACCACAAAGAGCAAGGACACCATTAAAATAGGACCAGCAAAACTAATGAGAAATGCAAGCACCTAAGCCACCTTATTCATAGGCCTGTCAATAGGGCTCTGTCAGCCGAGCTTGGCCTAGCCCGAACTAGGCCCTATTTCAAAATGAGGATGGGCTTAGTCCAAAAGAAAATGTGAGCTCTAGCCAGTCCAAAAGAAAGTGCAATTGGTTTGAGATTGGGCAAACAAAAAGGAAACACAATGAGCATTTCCGTTAACCACTGTATATAACAAATAAAATTTATTACAGGTCTAGCTAATTATACTAATTTTTCCATTTGACAAGTGGTAGGTATTTTTCCTGTTCATTTTTTATCAATAAAATTGGATCAACCATCTTTGAGGTACATATATGCACTCGGAATATGATCCTGTACTTGAATATCAAAGTACACTCAAGCAGCCACCAATACAGCAAGTAATCTTAAGACTAAAAGCCATGAAAAAGAGCATAAAAGGCAGAAAGGCAGTTTCTTCATGCTAAAAATAATAGATCATTTATTATCATCTCCAAGCATAAGGTCTACAAGCAATTCACTTCCAGAGCTAACTCAAATGACTATCATTTCCTCAATTTGCATAGATGGTAAATTGATTGACAAGTGAGCTACTCAAATTGCTTGCTTTTCCAACAACTTCGCAGTTTAATTTTGCCTATATCCCTGATTATGAACTTAAAGACTCAGGAAAGCCTAACTACAAAAAGAGACTTAAGTGTGAAAAGACCCGGACGGATGTATACAATACATTTGTTATAAAAGGGTTATAACAAAAAATTCGACCAAAATAATTCCTTTCGACAAAAAATCTTCCAGATTTCCAAGCATTAACTCATTAACTCCCCGTTCCAACAAAGATCCATAAAATCATTTGAGTTGCAAAAAGCTTAGTGGCAAAAGTAACTTCTGGAAAGCAATAAGTTAAAGCTAAAATGTTGTAGCCACAAGCCGGGATCCCAAATCAACATAAGAACAATCACAAACTTTCAACAAAGATAACTATATCACTGCAGCAGGATACTAGGTTCTCGAAGTCCTAAGCTACAAATTCTTAGCTTGTCAGACAAGGAAAAAGTCCTTAACATTCAAAGAGACTGCATCACTAGGTAACAAAATGGTTATTGATAACCAGAGGGAAAAAAAGGTTTGCATACAGAACCCATAAAATACCTTGACTTCCTTTGTTCTATGGTATCTTCAGCAACAACCCCATCAGCTTTTAGCTTTTTACTTATTTCAGCAGCTCTGGCCGCTGCTAACTCAGTTGCAGTTTTCATGCTTGCAGCTCGGTTAGCTGCCTGCTGTGCAGTCATTGTTTGTTGCATCAGCAATGCCTGCTGAAATTGCATCTGCTGCATAGCAACAGCTTGCTGCATCATCAATGGCAGAGAGGATGAAGCCAATGCTGAGTTCAGAACAGGCTTTGGAGGAAGTGATTTTGCCATTTCAACATTCAATGGGCGACCCCCAACTTCCATATTGTTCAGTGCCAATGAAGCAGTTGCTTCTTCTGTCTTTGAGTACTCTATATAAGCAAAATGTTTTGATTCAGTTACATTACACTCTATGATTGTACCACAAAAGCCAAATAGCTGTTTCAACTGATCCACAGTCAGCAGTGGACTAAGGTTGCTGACTTGCACGGTTTTCTGCAGGAAATCCACCTTTCCCTCTTTGACAGCTGATCCTGTAACGGCAAAATAAATGGCAGCAGGTGTCAAACAAAAAGCTCAAGAAATAGCAGGAAGAAAAAGAGAATCAGAAAAGGCATGTTACAATAGATGAAAGAAAGAAAATTATAATGCTTATCAATAGAAACCAATGACAGGAGACAAGATAAATTTCTTTGGGATCAAAGCATCATAGAAGTATTGATGAAAATGGGGAGGTAACCTCTTCAAATGGTTAAGAGAAAAATATATTGAAAAACATTGTATTATATTCTATCAAAGCTGAATGCTGCAAATTGCATTCTTGAAACACCTGTGACCCCCTGAAAAACAAAGTCAGAAATAGAAAAACAAAAACTTTTAGACTGTCACAAATATAGCAGTTAAAAATACCAGATGCGTCTTTTGCAGGCTGAGCTTGAGCCTGTGCTTGAGCTGCATGAGCTTGAAGAGCTTGAGCAGCAACGATTGCCTGAGCGGCAGCCATTGCAGCAGCAGAAGGTGCCATGGGTACCTGGCTAAGAGTACCCATAGAGGTAGTTGCTGCTAAAGCAGTCATTAGGAGATTGTGAGGGGGGTGATTAAACTTGCAATCAGTTTTTGCACAGCGGCCATTTAGGTATTCACGGCAAACTTCTCCAAGGGATGCTCCAATCCCAGGCAAAACCACACCTCCTGAAGATCCCTGAACAATACCAGGAATCATTCCAAGCAATCCAGGAAATGCCCCAGAAACAGAAGCAGAATAATTTGGCATGTTGGGCATGGTCAGATTAACCGTATTGGGATATGTAGAGGCTGGAGCCATACCTAGCAGCCCTCCAGTAGTGGATCCTGAATTGGAACCAGAAAAGGCCTAGATCAGATGCTTACAGAGATACTCATCACAGCATACGGATCCCAGGCAAGAGGGAAAAACAAATCCATTCTCTCCAACCAAAGCAAACTAGGAAGACTAGTTCATTCATAACAAAGGGAAAACTAATGCACAAAACTCAATCAGTCCAAGAAACACAAGGGTACAAATAATCAGCCCATACACCAGCGATAATGTACTCTTTCACTGTGTAAATAGCTGCTACACTACGAACAGAGACAGAGCATGCAATAGCATTTCACACTAGATAGCTATTTCATAAAGCATACCATGGCAATCCACAAAATACAAGTCAAACGGGAAAAACTTCTGAAAAGAATATGAAGCTGACCTCATGTCGATGCATTTATGATTTAAAGAGAAACAAGAAATTATCATAAACAAGAATTTGAATAGCTGCTATACTACTAATGAAACAGTATAAAGCGGTCTTTGTTGCTGTTTCGAGATGTAAATCCAAGATGGTAGAGTCAATGGCTACAACCTTTATAGCCTATTATCATTTGTCAAATATAAATGCCCCTCCAAACAAACAATAACCGCCTCACATAAATTCAGATAAAAGGTATTGTCACCAGAATATCCATTGGAATCAAAGACCTAGAAGAAATGTCAAAGATGCAAAACCAACAGACTACACATCCTAGAGAAAGTAAGATCAGCCAATTCTTATAACGACAACTACCATGCTCTCATGTCCCAAATTGAATCTCAAATGTTTCTGTTTTGAATTATCCCAAAATATATCACCACTTTCCTAAAATAAACAGACTTCCAATTTAAATCTCAACCGTTTTCGTGCATGGGTCTCGTAACATGTAATTACAGTTAAGGTAGTAATAAAGATTTCCTTTGAGGCAAGTCAAATGTGAAAATTAATTTAGCATAAGAGTGTCTAAGTAGGCAAAAACACCAGTCTCCTTTTAGGATAATATTAGTAGGAGCAATCAGCCAGGAACCCAAAATATACATGGGAAGTTATTACGAGAATCCTAACACCACTCACATTTATAGAGATATTTGATCTTTGCCATCAATGTCAATAAAGTAGTAATTGCAAACAAAGCAATATCTGCGGCCATATGCATGTGCAGATAACTCACATAAAAATCAGAATATTGTGTACCTATATACGAAAATATAGATAAGAAACAGTAAGCAAATCACCTATATTTTTTCTCCGACAATAAGATTAAGAACAAGAAATAGAAGGAAAAAATCAGGTAAGCATCTATAGCACACAATAACACCAAAGACAACATGTACTAAGCTCCTAAAACTAACTAGCCAATCAATGTCAATCAAGAAACACCAGATGCGTCTAAATTTATTGTCTTTAAGAAAAATGCAATCATGTAGACATAAATCCACAACAAGCAAGAATCAAATGATATCATTACATCCAAATTATGTTTTTTAGATATCACAATTACCATATGCACCTTAGCTCAAGAACACATTAAAATATACACGGCATGCATGCAATTGACAAACTTAGAACAATAAAAGCTGTCCAGATAATGCACTCAAAAGCTGAGCTGTATGACATATGAGTGCATATATACCTATAACAACAGCTAAGTTTTTATTGAACCTCCTGAAAAAAAGCCACTTTTATGTCTCGGGCACTAACATGTATTTATTTATGTATACCTGAGCTGAAGAAGACAGGGAAAGGGCTTCCCATAATAGCCTTCCCATTACACTCCACATTGACCATATAGTTTCCTCTCTTCGGAACCACATAAGTTACAGTATATGTCCCATCGCCCATATCCTTCACAATCCCATCCTGATCCGATCCCCCCACTCCAACTCCTGGTGAAACCCTAACCTTAACATGTGCCCCACCATGGGGAATCTTCCTGCCATCGGCATCTTTGGTAACCACAATAAAGTTTGCCGCAGCACATGCCGTTCCCCCCGCAATGCCTGCCCCTGCAGCTGTGCACTTAGTGGGGTCCACTGGCCCAATTGGTTTCTGAGCAAGCCGTTTCCTCTCTCTTTCCTCCTCATCTTCATCGTCCTCGTCAGACGCATCAGCAGGAGCCCCAGCAGCGTTAGACGAGTCAACATTTTTGAAAGTGGCTTCAAAAGCAGCTTTTGCAGCCGCAGCTTTCTCAGCTTCACTTTTCAGCTTGGCTTCCTCCGCTTGCTTCACCCATATCGGCTTCACAGCAGCTCCCGCCACCGGTGTCACCGCCGTTACAGAGTTACCGCTGCCATTGTTGTTGCGATCGGCCATTTGATTAATAAAAATTACTCTTGGGTTAGGAAAAATTCAAAACGACGTCCTGAATTAATGGCCCCAACCCTAACAATACAGTAAAGCTTAGACCTTCAGATATGTAATAATTGAAGTGAAAAATTATTATTCTACACAATCAACAAAACCCTATTCAAAGATTTCAGTTTCCTGGGCGGGAGAAATTTCGGCGTCACGAGCTGTTACCTTTGAACTGACAGGCGACGGCGTTGCGGAAGGGGGGCTGCGAGGAGCGAGGGGGAAACTGGAATAAAAAGAGGATAAGACGATGTGAGGGGGAATATTTTTCCCTATTGCTTTTTCTTTTTACTTCCTTCTCGGGTCGGGTCCGCTATTTGATTTTAAACAATATTCTGAACTGGAATTGAGATTGAATTGGATTTTTTACAATTGTATTGGGACGAGATGAGAAGTGCAAAAAGTAAAGTCCAATGAGAAAAAAATAAGAAAAAAGTGAAAAAAAACTTAAATTGAATTACAATTTAAGTTGATCATAAATTATTAATTGATTTTTTAAAAATTTAGTTTGATTCAATTCAATTTTAAAATTATTCGACATTTTGGTTGGATTTTTAGTTTTAAGTTTTGAAAACAAAAAAAAAAAACGAAAACCAACTAAATAATTATATTTTAAATTATAATAATTATTTTATTTTTAAAAATAGAAAAATTAAGAATTTTGAGATTATGACTTCGCTTTAATTTTTTATGGTGTATTTGAATTGTATTTTAATTTAAATTTTTTATTTTGAAAATCATAAAAGTAAATTGTGTTGTAAGAAATGTGGTTCAAAAGAAAAAATATATATTTTGTTTACTTTGAATTGCAATCAAAGTTTACTCGACACATTATCTTTTTTTTCTTTCTCATTTTCTTTGAACAATAGAGCAACATGACACACAATGACCAATGCTCATTACTTTCTCTACTGCCTACAATAAATCTTCTCATTGCCACTAGGGTTGTAAACGAACCGACCTGTTCAAGAGCAAAGCTCGTTCGAGCTCGAATTTTATTCGTTCATTTAATAATCGAAAAGGACTTGAACAAAAAAATTGTTTATTAATTGAATGAATAATTTTTCAATTCCAAACGAATGAACTCGAAATTTAAAAACTTGATTCATTCGAATTTGTTTACAACCCTAACTGTCGTCATTCAATAGTGGCTACTCACCTCTGCACTTTCACAACTCCAAACTTCGTAAGAAATATAGTGCCTCCTTTCATTATAGTCAACCAACCACCTCTCAAAAGCTTATAGTTTAATAAAAAGTATTTTCATATATTTTATTATAGTAATTTCTTGCAAAAAGTTTATACTAGTGAGTGTATTTTTATATTCCTATTTGATAGTTTTATGTTCAAAGATTTAAATTTGAGCATTTTTGGGTACATGTTGAGGGAAGAAAATAATTTCAAGAAATTATTTGAACCGATTGCAATTATTCTCTTTTATTCTTGGCAATTTAGAATTTTTTTGTTGTCCTATTGCTTCCATAACCTTTTGCTAAACTAGATAAAGGGATTGTATGTTTGTTTTTCATAATTTGAATTGAAATTATATTATTCTCTAATTGACAATATTTGATTGAAACTTTTTAAATTTGATTAAGTAGCAACTGTTTTTCTTTTGCTTATCGTTTAGATTAGTATAATGAAAGTATTGTTAAGAATTTTGCTTAAACTTTTCGTTTGACTTACCAGTCCCTTGCCCTTTCATTTTTTGTTGTAGAAATTCGATTCAAACCAAACAAATGTATTGCACTAAAAGGATATTGGCTTGGTATTTTGGTTTCTCAAGAAAATACAGTTCAATTTGGTTTCGTTAAAAAGGTATCAAAATTGGATTAACCAAAATTTTGTACCGAAAATCAAACGTGCACCTCGAATTTTACTTGTGGATAAAAAAATGTCGATACTTTTTCCCTGAATAATAAGAGAGTTTGTTTGGGTTAGAAATGTTGAGTTTATGTTTTTATATGACTTAAAAGAAACGTAGATAATATAGTTAAATGAATTGTTTATTTTATTTTTTATTATTATTTTTTATTTCAATTTGTCAATTGGGTACTAGTTTTGTTTCTTTTGCAAATTAACAACCAAATGATCAATTTTCCACTATAATTAAATAATTTGGTCAAAAATATTAAAATATCTAAATTGCCCTCTTAATTATGCACTAAAAACAGGATTCAACTTATTCTTTTCTTTATTTTCTGACCAAAATACACCATCTTTTAGTGTTTATTTGGATTATAACTCAAGTTGGAAAAAAAATAGTTACTTTTTAAAGTTTTTGTGGAGTATATACGATTGACATTTGCGAAAGAGAAAATGAGAATAAAGTGAAAAGAGTATAGTTATTTTTTTATTATCATGTTACAACACAATCGTCATCCTTACTACCTTCTCATTGCAACTCTCCCATTTTTTTCTCTTGCTCCTCCCTTTTTCTCTTTGTTCTTCTTCGTCACTAGCCACTAGACTTGATTGTCTCTTCATGTCCCTACACCTCCATCTAAAATCCTCTCTAAAAATACTAACAAATAATATAGCATCACTACCACAAACATTATTTCTCGGTACTCTCCCCATTCTCCCACCATTTAATTTTCTCTCATTTCTATCTTGTTTTAACATTTTCAATTTTTCATGTGCTTTTGCAGATTCTTGAATATCATAATAATGGTTAGAATGAATACTACGAAGTCCACACAAGTTGATAGCCTTGTTGTAGAAGAAGAAGGGGAATGAGATAGATGAAATCTTTGTTTGGAAGAAAATAAATAAATAGAAGAATGAGAATGCAACTGAGCTTGCTAGAGATATGAAGAGATCGAAGAATCAGAATGCCATTGAGATTTCAAAGTCGAATAATAAGATGATTGGAGCATAGATGGTGCTAGGAGGAAAAGGGAGTAGGGAATAAGAAAGACAAGAATGAGAGTAGGAAGTTGAAGAAGCATTTGGGAAGGGAACAAGTTGGTACTGACAAGGAAGATGATGGAGGGAGGAGAGGAAGGAAGAAGAAAAAAAGTATGTAACTTTTTCTTTTTAAAATTTTTTATTTTGAATAATTTTTTATCCTTTGACCCGTGAGTTCAAGTATGTTTAACCAAATTAATTTTATTTGTTGTGTAAGAAATATTTGATGAACTTCAAGAAGTTTTAAACTCTATTCAACGTGTTAGAAGATATGTACAAAAGTTTGTTTATTAAGCCTCAACTATTGTTTTTGTTTGATATTTGATTTGGTAGTAATACATATTTCAGTTTCTACTCTATTTGAGCCATCATTTCTTTATTGATTATTACACTTGCAAGTCTTCTAAAACCGTAGTGGTAAGAGCTCTTAAGATATTGGTCAACTCGTACGTGTTTTAAGTTTAACGTGATTTCAGTGGTAGTCCCGTTACAGTATAGAGAACCTTGCATCTGTAATTAAAACAACAATAAAATAAATTCATTAAGTAAAATAGGTTGTGAGTTCTTGGCCAACTGATATATATATATATTTCCTTGTGTTTTTTTCTCTATCATATACGATAATATAAATCCATTATTAAGATAAAAAATATCTGTGGTAAATTTCAATATTTTTAAAATAAAAAATGATCATTATAAGCAATTCCGAAATCTCAAAAAACAACCACTAATTATTGTGCCTATGAAGGAAATACAACAAAATTCTACAGAAATTTGTATGTATACAAGGGGTGGATGGGAGGAGAGGAAAAGGAGAGTGCTGCCAGGGTTTAACTCGAGGTTTAAGAACTTTTTTCTTTTTCTTATTTATTGTTTGGTTTAAAATAAAATTTTATTTTCAAAAGAAAGGTTTATACAGACCGATTATCAAAACTATTCTTTTAAGTGAGATGTACATTTATTCAAAAACAAAAAGTGGGATGTGCATTAAAATTTCACAATTTGTACATTTGACTCATTTTAACCCTGTTATTTTTAAGACATAAAAAAAAGGAAAAAATAGACCGACTATCAAAACTATTCTTTTAAGTAGGATATGCATTTATTGAGAACAAAAGTAATATATATATATATATACACACACACAAATTTATATTAAAATTTTAAAATAAAATAAAAATTAGTCAATCTTCATTATATATATATGTATATGTATATATATATGTAATGATAATTTTCTATTTTCAAAATATTGAAATTTGCCACATATCTTTTCTATTTTAATAATGGATTTATATTATCATATATGATAGAGAAAAAAACACAAGGAAAAAAAAGACTATGTCCGTGAGCTTACTATGAGCGCATCCACATATCTTTTCTATTTTAATAATGGATTTATATTATCATATATGATAGAGAAAAAAACACAAGGAAAAAAAAAGACTATGTCCGCGAGCTTACTATGAGCGCATATATATATAATGAAGATTGACTAATTTAATTTAATTTTAAATTTTTTATATAAATTCGTACACACACACACACACACATATATATATATATATATATATATATATATATATATATACATACATACATGCTCGTAGTAAGCTCGCATGCATAGTCTTTTTTTACCTTGTGTTTTTTTCTCTATCATATATGATATGTGGCAAATTCTAATATTTTGAAAATAAAAAATGACTCATTACATATATATCATATATATATGATAGAGAAAAAAACACAAGGAAAAAAAAGACTATGTCCGCGAGCTTCCTATGAGCGAATATGGGTTGGAAGTTTCCTAATTAGCCAAAAAAAAAAAGTCAGCCCACACTGCCCCATTCAAGGGACAGCCCGTGACGAGATGAGCTGAGCCAAAACAGACTAGCTCATTTAACAGTGCTATTTAAAAGACTCATTTTCATATTTTTGAATTCCTGAAATTTCTGCAGGCTGTCCTTTAAGTCCTTATAGACTATTTTTATTTTTTCAACCTTTTATACTTTTTTAAAGATTTTATTTTTTTGTTAATTAATATATCTGAAGTATGGAGTCATTATCAATTAGATGCTTTTGCTTTTAATTTTGACAATCAAGTACCCAATTGTGACCCTTGTCAAGAATCTAATAGCGCTTTTGATTTCTTTTTTTAACAATCTTTTCAATATATATATCTTTATATAAAAGACTACTTTATTTTAATCATCAACTATCTATTTTAATTTTTGTATTAACAAGTATATCATAACTAACTTCCTTAATTAGTAACGTAATTTTTTATATAATAAAATATTTTTTCTTATTAGGTAAAATATAAACATTGAATATTAAATAGGGAAAGTATATTGAGAGAAATCAAATATATTTTTATTATGTTATATTCAGTTACTATACACAATCTCCAAATCCAATGATGTTCTTTATAACTTGTTTGTGAAAAATTATCTTAATAAATGTTGAATGTAATAGAAGAAGTTCATTTATTTACTTATTTATATATATATAAATAATAAATTTATATTGTAAAAAGTAAAACAAAATAATGTACATTACCATACTCAATATTTCAAAACAGTAAGACTCTAATTGATACGAAAATCTACTTGTCTTTTTCTTTTTTCATAAAAATAACTATTGCAGTTAGAAAAATGAATTTTAAGCAACAAAGAATAATTATTTTAAATAAAAAATATAGGAGGGCCGTAACAAAGTAAATTTTCAACTATTCAATAATAGTGAGATTATCTATTAATCCTACCGTTGAAAACTTGAGGCTTTAATTGAGAAAAAATTAGACTACAGATCTTAAAATATGACAACACATGTATTATATATAACTTTTTTGAATTATGTAAAATAAAAAATTAATTATTTTGTTAAGAATTTTATCTCTCATTTTTCTCTCTCTCACATAGGAGTTTCACAACGTGTTGACGAAACTCATTTAGAAAAAATTTATTTTATTTGTAGTAAGCTAGCGGGCCTAGTGTTCTTTGCCTTGTGTTTTTTTTCTCTATCATATATGACAATTAAGGTTGACTAATTTAATTTTATTTTAAATATTTTTTATATAAATATAAATATATATATATATATATATATATATATATATAATATCTAAAATAAAAATAAAATTAGTCAATCTTAATTATAAGCATGGCTAGATTATGTAATTAAGATAAATTTAGTACTAAGATTACTGTACCTTTTTTTAATAATGTTTTTTTAAAAAAGAATGGGCCAATTTAGTCCGTATTTAAACGGGTTTGGGAACCCAAACCCAAACCTATTTGCATTGTTGGATAAACGGGCCCTGTCCGCTGACTTTGATCCATTTTAATACTGTTATTTTTAAGATTAAAAAAAAGAAAAAACGTTCAAGGGCCAAATGTAAAAATTGTGAAATTTTAATGCACATCCCAATTTTTCTGAATAAATACACATCCCACTTAAAAGAATAGTTTTGATAGTCAGTCTATTCTTTCCTTTTTTTTATGTCTTAAAGTTAAAATAGGCCAAATGTACAAATTGTGAAATTTTAATGCACATCCCACTTTTTTTTTTTGAATAAATGCACATCCCACTTAAAAGAATAGTATTGATAATCTATCTATATAAACCTTTCTTTTGAAAATAAAATTTTATTATAAACCAAACAATAAAGAAGAAAAGAAAAAAGTACTTGAACCTCGAGTTAAACCCTGGCAACACTCTCCTTTTCCTCTCCTCCCATCCACTCCTCGTATACATACAAAATTCTACAGATTTTTGTTGTATTTTCTTCATAGGCACAGTAATTAGTGGTTGTTTTATGAGATTTCAGAATTGCTTATAATGATCATTTTTTAATTTGAAAATATTAAAATTTACCACAAATATTTTCTATCTTAATAATGGATTTATATGATCATATATGATAGAGAGAAAAAAACACAAGGCAAAAAAGACTACTTGAGCTTACTACGAGCATATATATAATTAAGATTGACTAATTTAATTTTATTTTAGATATCGTAGTAAGCTCGTGGGCCTAGTGTTTTCTTTGTCTTATGTTTTTTTTCTCTATTATATATGATAATTAAGATTGACTGATTTAATTTAATTTTAAATATTATATACATATATATTTATAATATCTAAAATAAAATTAAATTAGTCAATCTTAATTATAGGCATGATTAGATTATGTAATGATCATTTTTATTTTGAAAATATTAAAATTTGCAACATATCTTTTTTATCTTTATATATATATAATATCTAAAATAAAATAAAATAAGTCAATATTAATTATAGACATGATTAGATTATGTAATTTAGATAAATTTAGTGTTAAAATTACTATATTTTTTAATAATATTTTTATAAAAGAAGAGTTTAGCTTATAGACTAAACAGAATAGGCCAATTTAGCCTGTATCTAAACGGTTTTTCGAGCATATATATAATTAAGATTGACTAATTTAATTTTATTTTAGATATCGTAGTAAGCTCGTGAGCCTAGTGTTTTTTTTGTCTTATGTTTTTTTTCTCTATTATATATGATAATTAAGATTGACTAATTTAATTTAATTTTAAATATTATATATATATTTATAATATCTAAAAAAAAATTAAATTAGTCAATCTTAATTATAGGCATGATTAGATTATGTAATGATCATTTTTATTTTGAAAATTTTAAAATTTGCAACATATCTTTTTTATCTTTATATATATATATATAATATCTAAAATAAAATAAAATAAGTCAATATTAATTATAGACATGATTAGATTATGTAATTTAGACAAATTTAATGTTAAGATTACTATATTTTTTAATAATATTTTTATAAAAGAAGAATTTAGCTTATAGAATGAACAGAATAGGCCAATTTAGCCAGTATCTAAACGGTTTGAAAAACTAAAACCTATCCGTATTGTTGGATAAACGGGTCCTGTCCACGGGCTTTGACCCATTTTGGCAGTTGGTCTATATAAACCTTTATTTTGAAAATAGAATTTTATTATAAACCAAGAAAAAAATTCTTAAACCTCTAGTTAAACCCTGGCAGTCTCCTTTTCCTTTCCTCCCATCCACCACTTATATACATACAAATTTCTGCAGAATTTTGTTGTATTTCCTTCGCACACAAATTAGGGGTTTCTGAGATTTCGGAATTGCTAATGGCGACGCGGGCGGACGCTCAGGTTGTTAAGTCACTCAACAAATCCTCCGGACGCCGACGCTTTGTCGTAAGCTCTTTCCGCCCCCTTTCTATCTCTTTTACTATCCAACTTTAAGTTTTTTAAGTTTGCGAATTTTGTCATTCTTATTCTTGTTTGGCTGGTAAACTGTTAATTTTTGTTTTGAGTTGTTGATATTTTGGATGTTTTGTCCAGTTCAAGAAGTTTTCTCAGAGAATTGCAGAGATTGATATAGATGTTTATAGAAGTTTAGATCCATTAAGTGCTGAGCCGTCTGCAGGATCCTCATTTTTCCGCGACTGCCTTGTGCAATGGAGGGTATGTACTGATATTAAGTGGTTTTATGTAGGAAGTTAATTTTTTTAGCTGGCCCTTTCTGAAATTTTTGTGCAATGGAGGGTATTTTCTGATATTAAGTGATTTTATGTAGGAAGTTAATTTTTTAGTTGACCCTTTCTGAAATTTTTGTGTAGAATTTTGGTTGACTTGTTCCTTTTCTTGTGGAAATACAGGAATTGAACACTGCCGAGGATTTTATTTCGTTTTATGAAGAGATGTTTCCCTTGGTACAAACTCTACCTCAGATTATATTGCAAAAGGAATTGATACTCTCAAAACTTCTTTCTAGATTGCAAATGAAAAGGAGGCTATCACTTGAGCCCATACTCAGGTATTATTTTATTTTTCTAATCAAGTTTGCATTAACAATTACAAAAAAAAGTGTAAGAATATTAAGCACAAACTTCTTCTCTCTTTTCTTTCTCTGGTTTCCATCTCTTGACTTCATCTATGTGCTCTTATTATGTAGTTATACAATATAATTGAGGGCATCGTATTCTCCTTTTTATTTTTCTTTTTTTTGTTTTCGGGGGTGGGCTAAATTTTAGGTGTATTGACCAAATACAATACATCATTAGTAAAAGATAAAAGAGCTTGGATTATTGAAATGCATGTAGTGATACAGTCTGATGATGTGAGGCAGTTAGAAATGATTTAGTTTTGTTTTACTTATTGTTGTTGCTCCTGTTATTATGATAATTTCAGAGTTCTCAAATTCTGTTGATGGAATAATTCTACATTTCTTGAATTCATTTATTTGCTATAATGATGTTGAGTTCCTGAAAAGTTATCCTGAAAATTCAACATACTGACTGAAGTTCTTCTGTATATCAATTGAGGGTCATTTTTTCCGGGTTTCTCTATACTAAAGCTAGACCCTAAGGTGAAATCAACTTACCTTTAAGCAAAGAAGAGCAATCTAGTTTTCCTTGTCATTATACTTGCAGCCGACATAATATGCTGGATTATTGTGGAAATTGGAAATGATAGACTAATGCTGTTATTCTGGCTAATGGTATCAATCTTTACTACTCTCTTTGGTGCAAAACCATTAAAGACAGTAGTTCTGCACAAATGTATGAGAGGGAAGATCAATTTTTATCTTCAAAAAATGACTATACTAAATCAGTTTCAACAATTTATTATTCTTGTTAATTTTTAATGTGCCTAGACCCTATGATTCTTAGTTAGGGTGTTGATTAATGTATTGAATCCCAAAACCTTTGATATACAGGATAACTTAGATAAGGTTTTATATTAGTTCCTTTTGAATAATTACAAAACTGGGATAAGAAGTGTATCTTTCCATTCATGTGTTTTAGGTCTTGTTAGTTAAGTCCTCTGATTATTTCTCGTGTTGATTATGTGGCAGGTTGATAGCTGCATTGTCTAGAGATCTTCTGGAGGACTTTTTACCGTGAGTTCCTTTTAATGCTTCCATAATCTTTTAGATTTCCTTTTTTACATGTCTTGATGCCTTCCCATCTGCATAGCTTCTCTTTTTCTTTGTCAACTGTTCTTCTTGGAAATTTAGTTTTCCATTTTATCAAAAAGACCCTAACTCTCCCTGTGAGCTCTCTCTCTCAGTTATTAGTATTTTAAATGTACTTATATTCATTGAATAGTGCCTATATATTTGTTGGTTCCATGATACAATTGCACTCTTCATTTGCAAATGTACTTTGGGTTGTTTCTGAAAATGCGGAGAAAAGTTGCTCAAAATTGAAATAATATTGTAAATCTAAGGGCTGGACGGACAACAGCTACTACTCCCTCCATCACCAATAGGGAATCTGCATTTCCATCTTCGATAGGGAATCTGCATTTCCATCTTCGGGTGTCCCAAAATGAATGTCCACTTTCTTGGCTTAAACCTACTTCAGGTTAAATTTGAATCACTATGCTTGCTTAAATGAAAAGATGGACTGAGACCATTCTCACACTGTTCTCATTTAATTCATTTAGGAACGGTGGTAAAATGGAGATGGTCATATCCTTAAATTTTTATGTCAAGCCAAATATTAACTTTCACTTTGGGAAGGGACTATCTTGGGAAAGTACCCCTAAGGTTGCTTTTCAAATACACTTTTTTGTTACCAGGTTTTTAAATCAGCAGTAGAGAAGTGAATGTGAAACCTCAAAATAAGCTTTTCACTTCTTTTGATAGTTAAGATATATTGATTTGTAAGGTATAAGAATAGACCAGCAAGTGGACGTGTTGTGATAGTTTTGAACATATTTTTGAGTACTCTTCTCGATTTTAAGCTGCTTATAGTCGTGATAACCATAATAATGTTTATTTTGTTTTCTCTGTGGGTGTATCTAGTTTTCTGCACAGGATAGTGAGTTCTTTAGTATTTCTTCTCAAAAGTGGTGCTGATAGGGAACCGGAGATAATGGAGCAGGTGAAATCCAGTTTATTTCTTACAACCATTTTTGATATTGTTGTTTAATTCCTTATTGGGAACGAAATGGAATCTTAAGATTTTCTGCTTCTCCAGATTTTCACATCATGGTCATACATCATGATGTACCTGCAAAAGTATCTGACCAAGGATGTCGTTCAGGTACTAAAGTGAGTAAATATCCTGCACTCACTTTTTTATTCTGCCAAGCAATTCTGTATTTGATAGTTTACTTTTTCATTCGTAAGATGTTAAGCACATTAAGGAGTTAATAAGTTCTGCGCCAATAGTTGTTGTGTTGTTTTTTTTTTTTTTGGTTGTTTCTGGAGCAAATGAAGTGTAAGTGTCCCTGTTTTTATTAATATGGTTGAAAGTGAAGAGGTTAATTTGGATCATCAAAGTTAAAAGGATGGCATCGGCTCTCCATTACAGAGAAAGTGCTGTTAATATGATTCAAGGAGACCACTATGATCACCAAAACAGGAATGTTGATTTGCAGCTTATTTATAGGCCAACCCATTTGACTTGTAATGACATTTGATTGAGGTTCTTTATTGCTCTTCAGTTTTGTAAAACAGTGATATTCTCCAGAACCTCACTTTTTTGAATGTTTGTTACTTTGACTAAACATATAATACATGGCAAAGAATATGATTGAGCTGTATCTTCTTCAAGACTATGAGATTGGAGATGTTGGTGGGGTTCTATAATGTTGCCTACGACAAATTCTTCGGCAACTCCTCTAATGTCTAATGGTTTTGCTCATTTCCCACATCATTTTTTTCTAGAGTTGCTAATATCTATTAAAATTTCTGTAAAAGGTTTCTTAAGCCTCCTATTTGTTTTGCAGAGTTACATCGAGACTAAGATTCTATCCTAAAGATTATGTCCAAGAATTTATGGCAGAGTCGGTATCATTTGCATTGAGGAATGCACCTATGATACAGATCGTAAAAGGTAATTTCCTTTTGCGTGTTTAGATTTTGTACCTCTTGAATGGTTATAAAAAAACTAGCATTTCTTCATGAAAATTATGTTTAGTTTGGCTATTAAGCAATGTTCAACACAATGTTTTAGTACCCATTTGCAGAAGGATTGTCTAAACACTTCAATAAGCGATTTTGTGACTTTGGATATCTTTGTTCTCAGTATTCCCCCCTCCTCCTACCTTTTTATTTTGTCCTGTCTGTGAAACTCCTCGTCTTGCAAATGTGTCTATTGAATGACATATCTTTTTTAACTAAATATTGCCCACTAAGTAGTCTTGCACCATGCTTCTATATATAGGTTTGTATTTTCAGGTTCAAGTTGATTTTTCTTTTTTGGGTAATCTTTTAAAAGGTTTGACTATTATAATGCATCAGGTATTAGGAAAGTCCTCATTGAAGTTGCAAAAGAACCATCTGACATCAGAAAATATGGGGTTAGTGAACTGTTGTGGTATGTTATGAGGGGTACATCTTCAAGGTTACATTCAAGGGCACAACAAGTTTTGCTACTTCTAATGGATAGATCAATATTTAATTTTCATGGCCAGCTAATTGAAGGTAATGGCTTTTAGATTTTGCATATACATTTTCACTAATATTTTCTTGCATTTTTCAATGTGGTTTCCCGTTTCTACTTAACTTTTAGAGGCATGCTTTATATTATTAAATAGTCCTTGTTGGGTGTTTGGGGGGGGCAGTTGTTCAAGCACCTTCTCTTTTTATTTGTTTATTTATTTATTTGGGGCTTGTACACAACATGAGGTGTTCGATTCATCCATTGGTTATAGGATCAAATATGAACAAAAGCAAGCTTAGCTCGTCTGGCTAGTCTAATTAATGACAAAGCTACTACTCGTGTTCACGAGTGGGGGCGTGGGGAAGGGTTTGTATGGTTGTGGGAGGAGGGTGGCTGCAAGCTTGAGATTTAGAGGGGAAGAGAAGGGATGTGTGGAAGAGGAAGTGGGGAGTCTGGGGAGAGAGAACAGAGGGAAGCAGCAGCAGGGGTGAGGAATAGGAATTAGTGATGGAGAGGAGGGAAGGAAAGAGACTAGGGTCG
This sequence comes from Rauvolfia tetraphylla, assembly GCA_030512225.1. Taxonomy (NCBI): domain Eukaryota; kingdom Viridiplantae; phylum Streptophyta; class Magnoliopsida; order Gentianales; family Apocynaceae; genus Rauvolfia; species Rauvolfia tetraphylla. Next base: position 5,641,990 of record JAJQKT010000053.1, read on the forward strand.
ATGTTGGAAGAGAAAAGGGGAGGGACAGGAAGATAGAGGCCAAAGTGAGGAGAGAAAAGCGAAAAATTTTGTCACACAAGAGATTAGGGTCAATGTTAGAAGAGAAAAGGGGAGGAACAGGAAGATAGAGGCTGAAGTGAGAAGAGAAAAGCGAAAAATTTTGTCATACCTATTTCTCCCTTTTGTGTGTTTTGGGGCTTAGAACACCAAAAACTCTATTTCTGGGTTTCTGTTGTTTGAGCGGGCTTGGGCCATAAACAGATCTTGAACTCTAAAATTTAGACCTTAAAACTCAATCCAAATGGACCCTAAATGTTTGGTGATATTAGGTGCTATGAGCTCAGTTTAAGGAGCCACTCTTTTGCGACGTACAAGTAGCAAGTTGAATCTCCTAATGATCTTTTGCGGGCCTAAGCAAATGCTACAGCTTTGTTCAAGGAGACGGTAAGTTCTGAAGTATCACACCATGGGGTGCATGAATATGGTAGATAAGACTTTTAAGTTGAATGTTAGTAGCTGCTGGCAACAAACTCACGAAATGGACCCACAAGTAGGCTATAAATGAAGCAGAAATCGTAGCAAGAATCAGAGAGAAGACCTCTTAGCATCATTCTAACAGAAGATAAACCCTTTGCATCACACCAAGGACCATAAGGCATCACACCGTAGGTTTGATTTACACAACCAGATTTACTGATAACTTTCTGTATACTCTATCGATTGAATAAGCATCACATACATAATAGAAAAACTCCTCTATTTATAGACTCCAAAGACCACATACTAAACTAACGAGAACTAGACTTCTTTAAAGACTCTAAAGCCAATGATAACTAAAACAATGATTTCTATACGGAGTCAATTGGGAGATCAAAATCAGGAACTTAAAGAGACTCGCAAAACTAGTTCAACAGAGAATTACTTAAATACCCTAGAATTCTAAGACTCTTAAGAAAGAACAATTTAATACAAGACTCTAAACTGAAATGAACTAGAATTTCCAAGACTCGAGCTGAATTGTAGAATCATTGTTTCACTTAAAACCGTGCAATTGTTGGCCCTTTTGTTCTCCACATCAACATATTTCAGGAAACACTAGTGTCTGGAAACTTCTTGTTCATGTCTTATATCAGAAGCAGTGTCCAATGTTGTCTGCATATCAGAACAATGGTGGATCTAAAACAATCAGAAAAGGGGCAGGATTTCTTTCTGGAAAGCAAATGACGAAGTTAAGAAAAAAGGAATTCAAGATGTAAATCTCGAGGAAAAAGGGGGATTATGCAATATGGAGAAATATTCGTTATGTTGTGTCAGTTTGGTTTTTTTGTCTTCTACACAATAATGGAGCACCTCAGAGTTTATGCAATGTCTGCGAACTTCAAAGTTGGTTGGAAGGGTGAACTTTCTGGAGATTGTGTGCCTTGTGGGATGCTTATATAGGTTGGTTTTTGGAAGATGAAATCGCAGTCTATTTATATCCTTAATTGACTGTTTTCTAATATTTTGATTATAAGCGAAGGCAATTGTTCTCTCGGAGATTTGTATTAATGTTCAGTCTCAGAGAAGGTTGTTGTGTTAAGTGTTGTGAAGGTGTGCGCCTTAGCTGTGCCTAATGCGCAAGGTGCTCAGGCACAGGTCATGGCACTTAAATTCTCAGGCACGCCTCAAATTGGAGAGGCGCTCGTCTAGGAAAAAGGCGCAAGGCTCAAGACACAAACAAGGCGTGCCTTTGTGTATTGATTGCTGGGAATTCTTTTTAAAATAAAAAAAATAAAAGAAATTGAAAAGACACCCATTTTACCAGAAAAATGGAAACTGAAAATGATGATCAGGTGTTTGAAGATTTAGATTTGACTTGGTCTGAGGTTTCTAGGGCAGCTGAAGTAAATGAAGCACATTACTCATCTAGGTCAAAAGAAGCTAGTGCTTCTCGTTTTCAACCTTCACATTCTACTTTAAGGTCATCGTCTCCAAGTGTTCCTAGTTTTGATGAGTATGATGAAGATGAGGAAGAAGAAGAAGACACTCTTTTAGAAAAGGAGGATCAAGTTGAAGACATTTCTTTGGGGATTCAAATGATTATACGATGATTAGGCATTAGAGTCTTTGGTCGTTTCATTTAACTATGCTATTTATGATTATCTATTATTACTTTTTTTAAAATTCACATGCCAAGAATACATTACTCATCTAGGTCAAAAGAAGCTAGTGCTTCTCGTTTTCAACCTTCACATTCTACTTTAAGGTCATCGTCTCCAAGTGTTCCTAGTTTTGATGAGTATGATGAAGATGAGGAAGAAGAAGAAGACACTCTTTTAGAAAAGGAGGATCAAGTTGAAGACATTTCTTTGGGGATTCAAATGATTATACGATGATTAGGCATTAGAGTCTTTGGTCGTTTCATTTAACTATGCTATTTATGATTATCTATTATTACTTTTTTTAAAATTCACATGCCAAGAATACATATAATATTTATAAACTTTTTATATTAAATGGGCGCCTTTTGCGCCTTGCGCCTCAAGGCTCTAGATCCCTTTGGCGCCTTCTTGCGCCTTCTTGCGCCTCAAGGCTCTAGATCCCGTTTGCGCCTTCTTGCGCCTTGGGCCTTTAACAACACTGGTTGTGTTTCAATATTCATGGGAAGCAACCAATGGGGTCCGAGAAAATGGTTAATAGAGACCTTAGATAATAACTTCATAGGGAATATCTTATGATTTGATGAAACAGTAACCGAATTATCCCTTTCGTACCTTAGGGGAGAATAGCAAGAAAAGTTATTTGCTGTCAAGTCCTGGTTTTCAGTAAATCTATTACTCAAGAGGTTTGCTAGTTTTGTATTTTCTTTTCCTTCCCTTTAGTCTCTCTCATATCATTCCTATATGTGCATTTCTGTAGGTTCAGACTCTGTTCTTGAAGTTCTAAACTCAGTTTTCCATAGATTGAGTTTGGAGTTAGAGCCTGGAGAACTAAAATTGGTATGGGATGGCTTGTTTGTCGAAATAAGGGAATCTGTTTCTAGTAACTGTTCTGTGCAGCTTAACCGACTCCTGTCACTGCTCTTATCTACTTTGCAAAATGGACATGCAGGGAAAATGTCTGGTGAGATATCTTCCAACCAATTATTCTTATCTGCTTTCTTCCGAATTCATGGGGGGATTTTGTCCAATCTTTTCTTGTTATCTTCTTTCTTACCATTCTTTTATCGTCTTGCTACTCTCTCTCATTTTCTGATTCTTTTTGTGTTCACAGATTACCAGCCAATGATTCAGTTAGTTAGCTTGCTGTTAGAGACCTATATTACATGTTGTACTCAGGAGGCTGAGAACCAATCAACTGAACTTACCAATAAAATTTTGCATTTATTGCTTTGTGTTCTTGATGGTCTCTGCCATGCCAATGACTTGTCGCTCTCTTCTGTTCCTGTTCAGTGGGGTTCAGTATTCAATTTAAGGAACACTAGGTAATGTGTTTAGATAAGGTAACAGTTACTAGGCTGTTGTGTACCCCTGATCACCCCAAAGGAAACAGAGAAAGAAGTCAACCCCCCACCCCAACCCCCGGATTCAAAAAACCCCCTTACTGCATTTGTCTGACTAGTGTGCAACTTGGTTTCAGTTTATTGATTTTTCTTAAGGAGCTTCTGGTCAAGGACATACATGTTTTGCGTGCTTTCCAATTCAATATAATAAGGTGAGATTCATACAAACTTCTTATAGAACTCTACAAACCTATAATAGGCCACCCTTGTTGATTTTAATGTATTCCAACTTGATGTCAGTGCATTGAACGATTTGATAGAAATCTCTGAGGAAGAAGTCATTTATTTACTGCTAATGTTCTACGAGAAATCTGGTTTCTTGGATGGAATACCTAAGGAGATGCTGTCGAGAATTTGTAGTTTTATACATCAGAATTTCAGTCACTGGATTGGGATGATTGCTAATGCAGTACATCTGAATTCATCTTCTCTTGAGTTTGTTGAGAGTAGATCAAGGTTAGCACTTCTCTGGGGAACTATCAGGTGCTATCCTAATTTGGTAGATGGCAACGAAGGTCTGTCACCACTGATGAACTTATTGAATGCATTGGAGGATCTTCTCATGATTGAAACTCGTAAGAACTTTCTTGTATTGCAGGTTTATTCTTCTTCTATTTTCTATGTGAATCAGCTATTTTTTGGTATAATGAGTTGGTGCTCAGCAAGTTGGCAGATAGTATTGGGGCTCTAGTAGCTTTAATGCTCATTATATTATACTTGGCAATTATCTACCTAGACAAGAAATCTCAATATTTACTTAGAAAATCCTTTGCTTATTTGATATAAAGATGTATGATTTCCTAATGAAATTAATATGAGAAATGATTCATTATAATCTTCAATACAGGATTTCCGAAGAGCATTTGGCAAAGCCTAATTCGTGCTACTCTGGATTCATATAGAAAAGTGCTCTATAGAGATGGAGGTGGAAATGATGGCTCTGCAGTAAGCAAATTCCTTTGTCTAGCCAAGAAACACAGCTCATCTTCTCATATATTAGCTGCTGTAGCTGATATGTTGGATTCACTTTATGCGTATGTTTAATTTTCCAGTTAAATATCGGCATTTCAATTTCTTTCCAGTTAAATGTTGACATTTCGATTTCTACTTTTGTTCATTTGATAGTTTTATTGTGCTTGGCTTTCTAGATACCTAACAATCTTCTTAACCTTCTGTAATTTGCTTTGAAGATCTCGGACCGAAGAACAGAATATCTGTAAAACATATCACCCAGAGCTCAAAGCTTCCAATTTAGAGGACGCATTAAAGAATTTAGCTGAAAATCTATGCCACTCTGATGGATTGCTTAGGGTTTCAACCTTGAGAATATTGTGCCATTATGAATATCTGGAGCAGGAATCTTCCTCTGAGGAACAATCTAATGAGAAGAAATTAGGAGATGGTGTTTTGCAGACCAGCCATGTGGGTCTCCGGGGTGCTAATGTATGATCAACATTTTCTTTGACCTGTGTCGTCCAACTTCTTTGTTAGGTTATTGTAATATTTCTTTTAACTGCAGGTGCTAGAGCTTCTACTTCAAATTGAAGGAACCCCACTTTCGGTTGACACCAGTAGAAAAGTTACTCTTCTCTTGTCTAAAATTCAAATGATTGTGTCTGCCACAAGAATAGCTGAGGACTATATCCCTTCTCTTTTGTACGGGATTATTGGTATCCTCCACAAGCGGTTTAGCTATTTATGGAATCCAGCTATGGATTGCCTTGCTGTCCTTATTAGCCAGCATTTTGTAATTGTGTGGGACAAGTATATACAGTGTCTTGATCGTTGTGAGTCTATGTTCCTCATCTCTAAAGATGAATCCAGCAGAAGTGGTGCCGAACTACTTAACCAGCCAAGTGGTACGTGCAAAATGTTTTTGTCACTTATATTGTATCCACCTCTTTTAACAATATAAGCATTTAATTCCTCTAGTGTTCTATAAATTATTTTGCTATGCCAGCTCTGAAATCTTTGATATGATAGGTTCTCTACTTATATCTTTTTCAATTGTGTCAGCAAAGAGTGTCATGGCTAATGAATATAACGGGTTTCCCATTCTTTTTAATGCATAATGCCTCAAGTTCTCTGCTAGTTTTGTATGTTTCTAAAATTTCAGATGTTATGACTTACAATTGCACTGGTTTGCAGATTTGGTTGGACATTTTAATTCTTTTGTCATTCAGGAATCTGATAGTACACCGTGCGCCACAGTTTTTTCGTTATTGATTCAAACTTTACAGAAGGTTCCACGTGCAGAATATCGGTCTCGAGATATATTGCCTTTGTTCTTGAAGTTTCTAGGATATTCTGTAAATGATCTTATGAGGTGATCTTTTTCTGGCTTTTTGTTCATTAAGTATCCTCTGAATGTAAAATGTTGGGTTTCTTTTCTGCTGCTTTGTCAATTTCTTCTGTCTCCTTCATTGAAAATGCAGTGTGGAAAAGTATGATTTGCGGGTTTGCAAGGGTAAAGAATGGAAGGGGATCCTCAAGGAGTGGCTAAACTTGTTCACATTGATGCGGAATCCGAAGTCTTTTTATCAAAGTCAATTCTTCAGGGACGTTCTGCAATACAGGTTGGTAGAAGTTGTGAATTTACATTTGATTTCAATGATTCCAATACTTTTATAAGTTTGGAGTTTTGCAATATTTCAATATTAAGACTGGCCAACCATGATACTTCTATTTTGGTGACTATCCAGGCTTCTTGACGACAATGATGCTGAAGTTCAGTCAAAGGTTCTTGATTGTTTTTTGAACTGGAAAGATGACTTTTTACTCCCCTACACTGAGAATCTGAGAAATCTAATCAATGCTAAAAACTTGAGAGAGGAGCTCACAACCTGGAGCTTATCCAGGGAATCGAATCTGATTGATGAACAACACAGGAATGCGATTTTGCCTATTGTCATTCGGATATTGGTACCAAAAGTCAGAAAGCTAAAAACTCTTGCGTCTCGAAAGGTACCCTTGGACTTTTTACCGGAGTATACTTTTGTATTGCTTTTGATTGGATGCATAATGAGGTCTTCTTTTATCATGTTCTTCCAGCATGCAAGTGTATATCATAGGAGGGCAATACTTGGATTCTTAGCTCATCTTGATATCGATGAGCTTCCTCTTTTCTTTGCCCTATTGATAAAACCTCTATTAACTGCTACCAAAGGAGCTGATGTGATGAGTAAACTTCTCTGCAGTCCATCAGATTTCCTAAAAGACGGGTATCATTCACTTATCTTGCAGCAGTTCACTATTGATGGCATAAAGGCCCTTTCTTGGAAGAAGAGATACGGTTTCTTGCATGTGATTGAAGAAATTTTAGAAGTTTTTGATGAATGGCATGTCAGTCCTTTTATTGATTTACTGATGGGTGCTGTTGTCCGTGTATTGGAATGCTGCACAACAACTCTTGAGGCAAAGAGCTCTGGATTCTCTCTAACTGATTCTGGATCGAATATGAGTGTATCTGAGCATGATGATAAAATGGAAGCTGAAGACATGGTAATCCTGAGTCTGCTTACCCAACTTTAGATAGTGGTAAATAAGGGTATTACTTTCCTTTGTGTGGTTCTGTAATTCATGAATAACAAACATCAGAAGATGGAAAGAAGAATTGGCTAACTTATCTTGGCTCTCAGGAATCATTCTTAGAATCTTGTAATGGATTTACTATTTTTTGGATTTAGATGTATCATTCTAAAATCTGTTTCTTGAGCACACATGTGTTAGAAGTGAAAAATGGCTCTCAGCTCAGTAGCAGACTTCTATTTTCATATACGGATCTTTTATTATTTTCATATATAATATAAGCTAGTAAATATGTTTACTTATTCCTTCTTTCTGAGAAGATGAGATAATTTCCTTGGTTCTTTCTAATTGGTAATCTTTTTTTGCATACAGTCAAGCACCTCTGTGAAGCAGTTCAAGGAAATGAGATCTCTATGCCTAAAGATTATTTCTTCAGCTCTTAGTGAATATGAGAGTTATGATTTTGGATGTGAATTTTGGGATCACTTCTTTGTAGCATTGAAACCTTTAATTGCTGGTTTTAAGCAAGAGGGTGCAAGCAGTGAGAAGCCAAGTTCACTGTTTTCTTGCTTCCTTGCAATGAGTAGAAGCTTAAAGTTTGTTCCTCTGTTATCTAGGGAGAGGGATCTTGTTCCTGATATTTTTTCAATGTTAACCATTGCTTCAGCATCTGATGCCATTATATCGGGTGTGTTTAAGTTTGTGGAGAACTTACTGAGTCTTGATTCTGAGGCTGGTGATGAAGACAGTCGTGTCAAGATGGTATTGCTTCCTCAACTTGATGTTCTTGTCTCCAGTCTACATGTTCTTTTCACCCGTGATAATGCAATAAACAGGTATTGTCATCTTAGCTCTTTGCTATTCTGATATGATCTGTTGTTAATTTGTGAATTTCACGATGATTTGTTTGGCTTGTTTTACCTTTTGTGCTAAACATGTATATCCCTTTAAGAATGGTTTGAAGATTATCTAGCCGTTTGACATGTTTGAAGATTTGCATCCAATTTTGTCCTGTTGGCTGTCAGATAGGGAGGTGCTACTTATAAGATATTAGTTGTTCATGCTGGAATAATGATGCGTTTCATCCAATCGCTCTAATTAGAATTTCATGAAGTCTTCCAGTAATTCAACATGGGATATTTGTGTCTCTCAGCAACCTTTTGTCGTGTTTGTAGACATATTTTAATTTTCCACACCCACTATTTAATAGTATGCTGGTATCTAGGGCCCCTTCGTTTTATATTACTTTGCGAATGCTGATTTTCTCATAGTTGGTGCTGTGTGGTGCCTTACGTTGTTAGCTATTATACGAATGCTGCAATGATAATTCTCTAAGGTGTACTTGAATTGTAACTCAAAAGTGAAGAAATTTTCTACATTTTTGAGTTTTGGTGGGGTTTGCCTTTTGGGAGAGAAGATGCGGGACCCGAAGTAGAAAAAGATGAATAAAAGTAGAAAATTTTTTGGATTGAATTGCAATCCAAGAACCCCTCAGCTTTTTGAGATTTTGTGACGTTAACTTTTTGCTTCACCATGCAGTAGTATTTTTTTCTTCTATTGGTATAGTATATAATTGAAACATCTTTCCTGTCTCTGTTGTATATCTTTCGTCATTTTGTATATATCTTAATAATTTTTTTCATCTCTTGAGCATTTTAATGATAGCCACATAACATGAGTCCTTCTGGTAGACTCATCTTGTGAAAGATTAGGTAGGGTATTGATTGGGTTCAACCACAATCACTTCTATTGTGCAACCTTTTTTGTGGATTTTGACTTGGTGAAGTGATATACCTTCCAGTTAGCAAATATTAGCAATTTGGGAGTGTCTAGTTGTTTTATGGATTTTACTTATTTCACAGGCCAAAAAAAGCTCTACAGTTCTTGAAGTAGCTGAAAAGCTATAACTATTGTCGATCAAACTTGTTTTTAACTACATTAAATTTAGCCAGTCTGCATGTAGTTCTATTTGTATTTTATAAATTCATGTCTTAAACCATATTGACAGAGCTTCTTAGCATCCAAATGATTGATCATGGACACAAGGTGTCTAAGCAAATAAAAGGGATTAACTTAAAACTATATTGAATCATTAATGGTCGGAAATTGGGGATGCATATTTTTTTCTCAGATAAGTTAGCAAAACAGCATTGTATTCGAGCAAAGGAACAGCCATTTGTGCTGGGAAGGTGGAAGGAAAAGATCCTTCTCAATGTCGAGAACACTGAAGCAAGTCACATGCATGGTGTATGCGGATGTTGTTTCTGTGGCTGGACTTGCAGAAAAATGAGCTCTAAGAGCTTGCAAATGGCTTCAAAAGTTGCCAAAATTTATGTAACAATAATTTCGTTTCTTTCATAATTAGTAATTTAGTAAAGAGCGTTTTAACATGCATTCAACCATCATTTTCTTAGAAAAAAGTATCTACAGATGTCTTTTTTTGAATTGATTTCTGCAGACGCAACCTTTAAGAAGTTTAGTATTGGCAGAAGGAAATATGAATAGCTTGAGGTCCTGGGTATATGTTTATAGATAAAATGTCTTAAGTCTGGTTGCTTCTGGTGCGCGTCTTCCTAATTATGAGAATGAATCATTAGTCATGAACCTATTTACAAGCTAAGAGTTATGTCCCTGTACCAAAGTTGAGTTTCTAGGTGCTGAAAAATCGAAATAGGATTAGATATGATTTCCTGAGGAGATACTGGTCCACATTAGTTCAGATAGTTCTTGCCTTAGGTTTCTGACTCGAGTTGGACATGCTTTTTCAGTGTTTATATGCCTAATTTGCTCCCTGGCTCAATAGGTTTACATTTTCAGTTCATGCACTAATATGTATGAGTTCAGTTCTTGTGGAGTCTAGTCTAATTTTCACTACTTGATTTGCTCTGCCAGGAAAATGGTCAGGTACCCTGGGGAGAAGGAGCTCATGGTGTTCAAATTATTATCAAAATATATAAAGGAGCCTTTGACGGCAGGAAAGTTTGTGGACATGTTGCTTCCAGTTCTGGCGAGGAGATCTCAGAAGAACTCTGGTTAGAGCCATACAAATTTGGCAGCTTGTGCAACTTTCCTTCTCCCTCCCTCTACCTCTCCGCACGCATACATATACATAAATACAAATACATATTTATCTTTATAATTTGTGTATTGGTGTTTGAAATAACTCTGTTCCTTTTCCACCTTCCAGATTCCTGTCTTGATATTCTGCAGATCATTCAGCATGTCGTAAAAGTTGTAGGGACTGAAAATAGTGTAAAGATTCTCAAGTCTGTTTCTCCTCTCCTTACTTTTGCTGGGCTGGAGGTTAGGGTAGCTGTTTGTGATGTCCTCAATGCTCTTTCAGAAAGTGATTCTTCTGTTCTTAGTGTGGTAATACTTAATCTTTTAACTACTTGTCTATCTTCCCTTTCATAGTTAGGGATTTGATTAACTTATCCATGTACTTTGATCTAGGCAAAACTTCTGTCACAATTGAATGCAACCTCTGGGATGGAGATAGATGGCCTTGATTATGACACTGTAATCGGTGCTTATGAAAAGATCAACAAAGAATTGTTTTATGCTTTACAGAAGGAGCATGTGCTAGTCCTTCTATCACATGCTGTGCATGATTTGTCATCTGAAGAAATGATTTTGAGGCAGAGTGCATATGGATTGTTGGTTTGCTTTGTTGAATTTGTATGTGAAATAGTTGACGGAGAGAAGGTGTCCAATCAAGGGTGCTGGTCTGAAGCTTGTGTCAAGCAAATTATAAGTGACTTCATTTTGAAGCATATGGGAAGTGCAATGGGTAAGGAAACTTCTGTTCAGAAGGTATGGAACTCGAAATCAAAATCACCAACTTTTCCTCTGTTCTCAATTTTATTCCATTACTGAATTCATTTCGCCGTTTCAGTTCTATTCCTTTGTTCAATTCATTTTCCGTCCTTTTTATGTCTTATCAACTATCTTTCTAATTAGTATAATGTGGGAGCTGGTATGGTCTAATTTTGAAGAGAGTCATATTTTTGAGCACAACTTGAAAATGGACATCTTGGAGACATTGGGTTGATAGCTTTTTGTGACTGTTTTTCTTTCACCTAGGTCAATCTCTTCATTTTGTGCACAAATGTTAAAAATGGGCATCCTAGAGAGATTAGGTTATTAACTTTTTGTGAGCAGCTCTTGCTTGCATCTGCATTCCCTGGGGGTGCACACAGGGTAGAAAAACGTGACATGAAATCCTTTTCGGGTAATTGGATTATCTCAGATGCAAATGTATTTGGTTTCAGGTTTGGATTGATTTATTGCGAGAAATGGCACTGAAGCTCCCAAAAGTGGCAAATCTTGAATCATATGGAACTTTATACAGTCAAGATCCAGAACAAGATTTTTTTAGCAATATCATTCACTTGCAGGTGACTGTCTTGAGTCTGTGGTTGAGTATTGCCTTTATGTTGAATACTATTGTTGAATCCAAAGGGATGGATCCCCTAGCACAAGTCATTTAGATTGAGAAATTTTAATGTCTCACATGCTTTCATTTCTCTGAAGGAGTTATAGTGTTAAAAGTTTTATCTCTGGACTCAAGCAGGGGAAAACAATGAATTTTTTACATCCGTCTTCCATCTCTTTAGTAGTCCATATTTTTTTGTGCAGAAACACCGGAGAGCAAGAGCTTTGGCTCGATTTTCACTTGCCGTCGGTTCGGGAAATCTGTCAGAGGTAATTTTATGTTCTGACTAGTTTGTTCTCTGGTTCCCTTGAATCCACCACTTATATTTGCTGCTGCTGCATGAATGTCAGGCTATAACGAACAGAGTTTTCATCCCTCTGTTTTTCAATATGTTATTTGACTTGCAACGTGGAAAAGGTGAAAATGTCAGAAGTGCCTGTTTGGAGGCCCTTGCATCAATTTCTGGTCGCATGAGCTGGAGACAGTACTATCTGCTGCTGAGTAGATGTTTCAAAGATATGACATCAAAACCAGACATGCAAAATGTCCTATTACGACTGATCTGCTCTATTATGGATCGCTTCCATTTTTCAGGAACTGAATTGAATCAAGATACTGATGATTCTGAAGAGAAAGAGCCTGGAGGTGTCTCTTCTGTTGTTGAAATTGCTGATATACAGACATGTCTTCAGAAGACAATTCTCCCAAAGATACAAAAATTGTTGAACTCTAACTCTGATAATATGAATGTGAATATCAGTCTTGTTGCCCTGAAGCTGCTCAAGTTACTTCCTGGTGAAATTATGAATCTGCATCTTCCAAGTATCATCCATCGGGTTTCTAACTTTCTGAAAAATCGCTTAGAGAGTGTTCGTGATGAAGCTAGATCTGCCTTGGCTTCTTGTCTCAAAGAGTTGGGGTTAGAATACTTAAAATTCATAGTTGAAGTCTTAAGGGGCACCCTGAAAAGAGGATACGAGATGCATGTACTTGGATATACTCTGAATTTTTTGTTATCAAAGTTTCCTGTGAATTCAATTTGTGGGAAGCTGGACTATTGTCTAGATGATCTTCTATCTGTGATAGAGAATGATATACTTGGAGATGTTTCAGAGCAGAAAGAGGAGGAGAAATTTGCTTCAAAAATGAAAGAGACCAGAAAGCAGAAGTCTTTTGAAACACTCAGATTAATTGCTCAAAGCATTACATTCAGAACGCATGCGCTGAAATTGCTTTCTCCTGTTACAGTTCATCTGCAGAAGCAGCAAACTCCAAAATTGAAAACAAAGTTGGAGAGCATGTTGAATCACATTGCTGGGGGTATTGAATCTAATCCGTCTGTGAATATGACTGAACTGTTTATCTTTGTGTATCGTCTCATCAAGGATCACATATATGATGGAAGAAGTCAGGAAAAAAATGCTCATATTTCAGGGAAAGGCAAATGGGACGGGAATGAAGTGGATATGGATAAATTACTTATAGTTGACACCAGATATTCTCATTTTGTTACTGCTTTTGCTCTTGGGTTACTGCATAATTACATGAAGAATTTGAAACTAAGCAAAAAAAATGAGGAGCTATTGTCACTGCTGGACCCTTTCCTTGGTCTGCTATGCATTTGCTTAAGTTCAAGGTATGAAAATATTGTATCTACTGCACTTAGATGTCTTTCTCCTCTGGTGAGGCTGCCTCTACCGTCCCTTGAATCAGAAGCTGACAAGATTAAGAGTTCATTGCTGGTTATTGCTCAGGGTTCAGGGAGTGCTGGGAATGACATGATGGATTCTTGTCTTAGGTTATTGACAGTGCTTCTGCGCAGTACTAGGATTACACTCTCAGCAGATCAGTTGCATATGCTGATCCAATTTCCACTATTTGTTGACCTTGAAAGAAATCCCTCCTTTGTGGCCCTTTCGCTTTTGAAGGCTATAGTGAATAAGAAGCTTGTAGTTCCTGAGATATATGATCTTGTCAAGCAGGTTGCGGAATTGGTGGTCAGAAGTCAAGATGAACCAGTCCGAAAGAAATGCAGTAAAATTTTGTTGCAATTTTTGCTTGATTATCATCTCTCAGAAAAACGCTTGCAACAGCACCTTGATTTCTTGCTTGCAAATCTGAGGCAAGTTTATTGATTCTTGTAGTAATATATTCGTGCTAATATAATAGTAATATTGTTTTTGATCTGACATAAGGGAATTCATACTTTATGCAGATATGAACATTCAGCTGGAAGAGAAGCTGTTCTTGAAATGCTTCATGCTATTATAATGAAGTTTCCGGCAAGTGTCATTGATGGGCAATCTCAGACACTATTTGTGCACCTCGTGGTTTGTTTGGCCAATGATACTGACAACAAAGTTCGTTCTATGACTGGCACAGTTATAAAGCTTCTTATTGGACGTGTAGGCCCTCGTTCACTTCACTCGATTTCTGAGTACAGTCTCTCTTGGTATCTGAATGAAAAGAAGCATTTGTGGAGTGCTGCAGCACAGGTAAGGTCTTAGATATTCTCCGGTGTAAATTTTCTTCACTTCTGCAAATTGCTTCAGGACCCGAGTAGGTGGGGCACTCTTCTGCCTCACCACTTTATCTGATCTAGTCTTGGTTGGTATGCCATATCAAGTCTCATAAAACGGCCAAAAGAACTTTGGTACATGTTTATGTTTTTGGAGCTTTAGGTGTCTGAAGATTTTTGCATATGTTGTTTTTTTATATCATGGCTGTGCTAGCTGATTAAAAAATTCACGGGCCTAATAATGAGGGAAGTAGTTTCATAGGATTGCATCTTAGGGCTTGAGGTCAAGCCATGCCGCTGAAAGAGAACAACCATGATATCCTGGGAGAACAGAAGGGCATAATCTCTGCATTAGTTTCTTAAACTCAGATAAGAGCAGCATAGCCTGATTTCCATGAAACCTTTCTGTAGCTTCAATGTCTTTCTTATGCTAATTACAATCTACTCAATTTAGTGCTTATACTTCTTCATCTTCTTTGTACTTCTTCCTAAAAGAGTTCAGAAAGAGTCCTGTGGTCTGATGTTTTCTCTTGAAGCATGAGGGGTAAAATGATTAGCTTTCTTCTTATTCCTGTTTGCTTTGATCATTTTACGTGTCTTTGTAGATCAATAGTGGTTTCTCATGTCTTGTTCAGGTACTTGGATTACTTGTAGAAGTAATGAAGAATGGATTTCATACACATATCAGTTGTGTATTGCCAGTAGTTCAAAGAATTTTGCAGTCTGGCGTTAATGTTCTTATGGACAGCCAGGTAGATGTGTCTTATGAAGGACCTGCATCCCTGTGGAAAGAAGCTTATTATTCTTTAGTTATGCTGGAGAAGATGCTACACCAGTTCTCAGAATTGTGCTTCGCAAAGGATCTTGAGGTACTCTGATTGCTTGTTTAAACATGTGGTGTTACAACTTTGATGCTAATATATGTTCTGTTAACATGTCTGAATGTATATCTCCGACCCTGAAAACTGTTGAGTTATCCAAATATGCTTATTTGTAAGAAATTTGTTCATAGCATTCCCGTCTTTCTCGTCTTTGTTTCTCTTTTTTGTTTCCTTGTTGGTAATTTTTCTTTGTTTTTTGGTTGGGGGGAGGCTAGTTGGATTATTTTTGTTGTTTTGGAGACTCAATATGAAATGCGTATTTCATGGAAATAAACGTTGAACAATTTTTCACGTGGAATGTAATGAAAGAATGCATGAACTTAATTGGATAAGATTATATTGATTAATTTTATTAGATTTTCCATAATTGAATTGAGTTTTATTTTTTTTGGCCCCAGCGCTAGTTATACGGGTGATTTGTGTTTCCTCTTTTTACTCATGGCATGTTGCTGCAAAACTGGGACAAAAAGAAAGAGAAAATTAAAGAAGGAAAATCTCATCTTTAGTAAACTTTAGGCTGCTTCATCTAGGACTTGAAGCAACTTCTTTCATTTTGCTTAATTTTATTTATTATTTGGCTTTTTTGGGTGGGGGTGCATGAAATGATCTCTCTCTCTTTTCTTTTAATTTTTTTTTTCAAGAACAGGAAGGTTTTTTTTTATATTTTTTTTCTTTTTCTTTTGGGGTTAAGAGTAGTTATGGCTTAACAGGTAAGGTTAGTTACTCCTTCCATCCCATTTCATTTGACAGTATTTGACCAAGTACGGAGTTTTATGCAAAATTTTGAATTGTATTATAAAAGTAATATAATATAATAAAAAGTAAAAAACATGTGGGCCAATAGATTCTTTATGTCAAATCTAAATATATAAAAGTAATATATAGTGGAGTTAGTAATTGATTGATAGTATAAAATATATTAAAATATTTCCTTTTATGGAAAGTGTCAATTATTTTGGGATGTACCAATATAATAAGAAGGTCAAATGAAATGGAACGGAGGGAGTATTTAATAAATCACAACGTTCAAGTGGTATGCATTGCCTCTTGCGATATCTCGAGGACGTATGGACTTTCTTTGTGTTACTTGTTCAAGAGTACCTTAGGCAGCAGGTGGTAACTTATTTAACCAAAAAAATCATGAGTAAGGTTTGATGCCTTCTTCTTTATCATATTAAAAATCGGAAATGCATTGAGTTCAATGTCTGAAGTATCAGCAGACCTGCATTTGTGCGTCATATCATGGGTTAATTTATTGTGTTCCTTGAGATTTATTCATATAGCGTATAGCTTATGCCTGCCATTGGATTGATTTGGTGCTTTTCTAAAATATAACACCTTGATGCCATTAACTTAAAAATTGATTGCAATCCAGCTCCAATCATCCACCATCCCAAAAAAGACCCCACCCTCAAGGTTCTTCTCCAAACAACCTTTCACAACTCAATCAAAAAACTTCACCAGCAGGTAGATACATAACTAAAACTCACAAAAAATACACAATCATGCACATGAACATGCATGCATGCCCTCTATACCAGTTGAGTCATCAATGAACCGCAGATATGCACAACATAGAAGTATCTTAATATACGTCCATAGAAACAATTAAGCCACATATAAAGGCCTGACATGATCAAGTGAACAACTGATGCATAGACTTAGGATACAAGAAATCCATATGAATTCGAGAAATTGGGGAAATTTTGGGGTGATGGCTGTTGAAAATGGGAGTGATTGTGGTGCTTGAGATTGGGATTGTGTTGAAGGAATTTGAAAGTGTAGGCTGCTGAGAATTTTGGAGTTGGACGAAGATGTAAGGGGCCGGGTGAAAGAAATGGGTCTTCTTAAGGAGTTGGCTTTAGTTGAGAGAAGGAGGTTTCAGGGGCTGGGTATACGGTACAGGGTTCTTGCCCCATCTTTTGGATTTTTTGTTGGCGGGGTGGGGGTGGTGGTGGGTGTGTGGTGGTTTGGCAAGAAGTTAGTATCTTTGTTTTTTATCTTTGTCAAGGGTATTTGAGTCACTTAACTGCCTTGGATAGTGTTGTATAAGATATGCTATCGACAATGGAGGTCCATGTATTTTTCCAAATCTCAGGGAGGCTTTTATAGCTAATCCCATGATGAGTCATTGCTTGTGCTCTGCTTGTGATCTTTGTCTTTTGCTTGTGTTGCATCTCTAATTAAATTTGGTCCCTCCATTCCTTTCAAAGAAAGCATTCTGCTGTTAAATATTGTAGTTCTCTCTTCTATTTTATCACAGTATCTTATTTGGCTCCTGTCTAAGAAGGTTCTCTCTTTTTACTGACTTTTGATGATTGGAGCTCTTGCTCCAAAATAAGCTAACTGAGAATGAAAATTTACCAACAATAATTGGACTCTCAATACTTTGCAGGAGACATGGGAGATTATCTGTCAGCTTCTAGTGCACCCACACTTATGGTTACGCCACATTTCAAACCGTCTTCTGGCACTATACTTTGCGCGCAGCACTGAATCTTGTAAGGAAACACTCTCCTTGATGAGACCAGCTAGACTTCTTCTCATAGTTGCTTCCCTTTGCTGCCAACTGAAGACACAGCCAACTGATGAAGCTGCAATCACACTGATAGAAAGAAACCTTGTCCTTGCAATTTGCCATTTGCATTCCCATCTACAACAGAATGAATACATTGATTTTCCCAAGTTCTGGTTTGACCTTGAAGAAAATGAGCAGGGCCATGTTCTTAGAGCTTTTGAGTTGCTTGATTCCAGAAGGGGAAAAAGTACGATTGCATATCTTACCTCTCATCTTCATAGCCAGCGTGATGATGACAAAAATGATCAAAATGGAGGTTTCCTTATTTCCTATTTGCTCAAGAAAATGGGAAAGATCTCTCTCGAAACGGAGGCTACACAGGTGCAGTGAATTTAAAAAATAAGAATTTGACTGGCTTGTTTTGTTCTCTATGCTACTCCCTCTATCCCACTTCTATTCACAGTGTTTGACTAGGTACAGAGTTTTATCTGAATGTTTGAATTGTATTATAAAAGCAATATAGTATAATAAAAAAAAGAAACATGTAGCCTAGCGGATACTTTATGTCAAATCTAGATATGTTTAAGTAATATATAGTGGAGATAATGATTGATTGATTGTATATAATATATTAAAATCTTTCCTTTTCTGGGAAGTGTCATATTTTTGGACATCCCAATACTTTGGATATTCCCGTACATTAATAAGGTCATTAGAAATGGGCTGGAGGGAGTAGTATTTAACTTAATTATTCAAAGCATTCATTGTTTTTTTATTACTATAACATGTTTTCTTTCTTGAAGTGATATGTCTCTGATGTTCTGTGATGTCTTTTATGCAGATGAGAAGTATTTTCAATTGCTTTAAGTCAATTTCTCCTAGCCTGCTTAGTCGAAGCAAAAGTACCGCACCACTTGTGGAGGATGACATGCAACATTATGCTTATCAGATATTGTTACCTCTTTACAAAGTTTCAGAAAGATATGCTGGAAAAGCCATTTCAGGTAAAAATCTGATAATTCTTTCGAGTGGTTCTTTCTCGGTTTGGTTTCAGTCTTCAAATTCAGATATATTTTAAATCAGAAAATTGTTGAGACAAGTTGTATTGGAAAATGGCTTGTTTTAAAAAAACCATCTTGAATACCATTATCTTTTGTCTTAGTTGATAAATCAAAATATATTAAGCCTTCAATGTCCAATTCATAGTAATTTCAGGTTAAGATTGAGCTCCATACTTTCTCCAAAAAAAAAAAAAAAAAAAAGAGAGAAAGAAAAAGAAATTAGGCTTCATATTGTGTGATGTAAAATGACGGAAAATTTGTACTTTAAAATATATTATTATTCTTATTTTTGTTATTCTTTTGCAATAACTGTAAAATATATGATGTTTCCTGTACAATGTATGGAAGTAACTGTTTGTTTGCTTAAAAGAAAAGGTAAAATTGAAGGGAAAAAATAAAAGGACAATTGGGATAAATTTGGGGAGGGGGAGGGGGAGGGGGAGGCTGAATGGGCTTTGGATCAGAGTTAAAGTTTTTTGATGTTTCATTTTAAAAATAGTCTAACTTTGCCATGTCATATCTGAAAAATGGGTGGTTATTGTCAAATCTTATTGGCTTTGCATAACCAGACTGTTGCTTTTGCAGAGATGTTACTTTAGAATGTTGGATTTTTTTTTTAATCTGCCATTTCTTGAATGTCTCTTAAGATCACAACTTGTGTTTACCATTTGTACTATTGCATCGTCCAGAGGATGACAAGTTATTTGCGGAAGGCATTCGTGACAGCATTCGGGATAACATGGGAATCCTGAAATATGTCGAAGTATGTCATCAGATAGAAAAGAATCTTAAAGCGAAGAGAGAGAAGAGGAAACAAGAAGGAAAACTCATGGCTGTAGTGAATCCAATGCGAAATGCCAAAAGGAAGCTAAGAATTGCTGCCAAGCACCGTGCCAACAAGAGAAGGAAAATAATGACCCTGAAGATGGCAAGATGGATGCGATGATATCTGGAACAGGCATACATTTACATGTGCAACCACACTGATGTGGAACAGCAATACTTTCTTCTGGTATCTCATTTGGTCTTCCTTTGGAGATCTCAATTTGTGTTGCAAAGAATCTCCAGCAACCGTTTCTCCTAGTGTCTCGTGGTTGAAATGCTTGGATATGCATTGCGGCTTTGGCATTGGGTTAATTCTTCCTATTTTGTTGGATCCAGGAGTAGGAAAGGCCAATCTGAGCCAGCTCAAACTTGCAGAATGGAAGCAATGTGGGTTCTCTGAAGCTGCGGTTGAGCGCTAACTTCTCAGAAGAATTTATCTTCTCTTGTTTGCTTGGAAGAGGATTTAATGGTACATGTCAACGGTTGTGAATTATGCTCTTTGTGGATAGGAAGCATTGGTTAACTTATTTTTGTAACAAATAGGAAGAATGCCAAATCCCTTAACCAGAGTGAGGCTGCTGATGTGCCGTAATATTACTAATTATAGGTGACAAAGAAAGTTGTATCGAATCTACTTATTCTTCTGCTGGATAGCTTCACTGTTCTGTTTTGGGATTACTGCAAAGTACCCCTAAAGTTAGGGGGCAGGGACCATTTTAGTCCTTGAACTTCTTGAAGTTTGAAATAAAATTATTTTAGTTTACATTTTTAAAAATAGACAGTTTAACCATTTATTAATATTTGTTTGCCAGGGTTTTAAAGGAGATGATGTTAGCTTCAATTTGTTGTTGTTGATTATTATTATTATTATTTGGTTTAAATTGTGCATCATCCCTCTAACATAGATAATTTCAATTTTTTCCCTTCTGTCTCAAATTATAGGCTTGTTATCCTTATAAATTGTTAATTTTCTTGTATTTCACATTTTTCTTGGCATTTCTAGAATGATCTTTGAAAATCACCATTGCAATCTAGCTCAAGTTGGCCTACACGGGATTTGCCAAAATATGCTGAATGTGTTCTTCGTGGGGTTCTCCCATCCTTGTTATTATGCGTTTTGTGTGCTTCTTGACAGGGAAAAAAAATCATTTGGTTGTATTATTAAATAGAAATATATTAATTCAAGATTCCATTTCTCAAATGGTTAGATCGTTGGTCTTATAAGTCGAAGGATAGGAGAAGAATCAAATTAAGATAATTATGGGATCGTGAGCATGTAATTTCGTACAAAATAATGATCATTTGTTTTTCCTGAAATTTGTTAAATACATTTGAATTAAACAATGTAGTTTACAGTGCTCGAATGTGATATGGCACTAAAAATCGGGTCGTTACCCGTTTTGCCTTGTTTTTGAAAAATTATATGACACAAAAAATCGGGTCTTTACCCGTTTTGCCTTGTTTATTAAAATTTATAATATTAAATTAGTTAAGTTTTGAAGGGAGTGGTTATAACGTCTTTTGAAAAGACGTAATTACATAAATAATATTTTTATAAGTGAAGATTCAAGCGTTATTTCTTGTCTTTAGTCCATTTTATCATGACTAAGAATGGACCAACTTATAAAATTTTGACGAATTTTTTTTTATTTTCCTTCTTATTTTATTTGTTTTTTCATTGCGTAGGTTCTAATTTTTTTGGTTTAAATAAGCCATGCATATTTTGTTTTGAATTTTTTCCTCTTTATATAATATTCGTTGAATTGACCACTTATGCATCCTATTAAATTAATCAAAGTTGTTGTATATACACTACGTAAATAGAAGTTTAATATTCAGTTCGAATATTTTGGTGTACCATAATATATGCTTGTAAGAGTTGCATATTAAAATTTTGAAGTTATAAATGAAAGTACTTCAATCTTAATATACTTTGATAGCGAATTGCATAAAATTAGTACTTTGACAGTTAATTCATATTATTTTTAAGAAGGAGCTCTATTCTCTTCTTTGGATGAAAGAGTGTACCAAAATTTAACTAGTAATTTATCTCCAAAAAATAAAAAATTAAATAACTAAACAACGCATAAAAAAGCTCGATAATTTATACTAATCAAGATCTTACCTAAAATAATAAACAATATATAAGCCAAGAGACAATAAAGTTAGAAAAATTGCAAAAAATACAATTAATAATTAAAAAAATAATTGGAATCGAACCGAGGAGAGTCTTTGGTCCGGCACTACACAAAAACGATCGAGGTATATATTTAGAATATTATGTGGACATAATATGTATCAAGAACGAAAAATGCGGATATGGTCGAATGGTAAAATTTCTCTTTGCCAAGGAGAAGATGCGGGTTCGATTCCCGCTATCCGCCCAAGATAAAATAATTTCTTTAATATGATTTGGTAAAGGTGTCTGTGATCATGTAGTGATTCTATCCCTCCGCTTTTCCTTTTCCTATAACCTCTCCCAAAGCGGTAATTAATTACTAGTTAACAAAGCCAAATCTACAATTTTTTGACAAACACGATGTTGCGGAGACAGGATTTGAACCCGTGACCTCAAGGTTATGAGCCTTGCGAGCTACCAAACTGCTCTACCCCGCGATGAAGAGAAGAACGAAAAACTAATAGATAAACAAGGGTTGAGTTCGCCCCTCTACCATATCTGTACAAATAGAATAGCCCAGGGTGTTCATTATTTAGTCAAATTCGAAAAATCGAACCAAAATATACATTTTGGTTAGGTTTTTCAGTTTTTTAGTTTGGTTCGGTTCGATTTTTTGGGTTGGAATTAAATTCAGTTCGTTTTCGATTTTTATTCTCAAATCGAAAACCGAACCGAAAAACTTTATTTTAAAAAAAATTATATATGCACGTATTTTGATAATGTGTTCTTTGATAAAAATTAATTTTTTAAAAAATAAAATTATCTTAAGAACGCATTACCGAAATACGTTCTCTTTTCTTCAATTTCGGTTTTAACCGAATCGAAATAATTCGGTTCGGTTTTATAAATTTTTTAAAAAAACGAACCGAAAACTGAATTATCCCACCGAAACCGAACCGAATAACCGAATAAACACCCATTGTTGTTGGAATTCAAGAAGTGGCAGAAATGAAGTTTTGGCACAACTTGCAAACTGCAAGCATGAAATGTGGTCCATGAGAGGCACAAGTTGCTTTACAAGTAACCAAGTTAGGCCATGGGTAAAGGGCCAAATCTACTTGTCTTCTGCCTGTTGTTTTCTTTATGAAAATCCGTTGAATACATTGGGGAATTACTCCATGCAAAGAAAACTAACCGTTTCTCTCTGATCGCTGATCTCTCACATATTTTTAAGCACAAACAACAAAAATATGCCCGGCAAGAAAGAAAGAAAAAGATGGAGAAAAACAGGAACACTACAATAAAGATTGGGCAACTGCCAGAAGCTTTGGATTTCGGCAGAATCGATCATTTCCAAGGGGGTTGGTGTACTAAAAAACCAACGCCAAAATAGCTAGTATCTAATTATAACAATATATGTCCCCATTTTCTACTCATTTCCTTTTCCTTCTCAAAATACTCATCGAATAAATCAAAGTAAAATATGATCATAATTAATTGGATCCATAAAACCTTAAAAGTACTAAATGATCATAAACAAGAAAAGCCACCGTTGTGCTATACACGAGAAGAAGAAATGATCATATGTTACTTATAATAGTAGTACTCAAAACCTGAACTTCTAATTAGATAGGAAATATGCTATGAATTCTAGTCATATCAAGATTGGAAACCTCTCTTCAATCCTAGGTACCAGGAGTATACTAAAAGTAAACCTGTCCGTTTCCGAGATCAGAAACATAAGGAATTATATAGTTGCAGTATTTATCAACAGGCTGATTTAAGAAAAGATCATCACAATTAAGCGGGCCTGCCGCTGTTGAGTTTGAATTGACGTCAATTAATGGTGCAGTTGATGATGAAGGATTGTTAAGTAGCATCAACTCGTCCGCTCTCATTACCACTTTCTTCCTCAACTCTTCTAAGGAAGCCACGTACTGCTGAAGCTCCTCCAACCCAAAATTGTCAATGGGGTCGTCCCACCAAAAAGACCCGCCATTTAACCCTTTCAACTCTTCCATCATTTCTTTTCGTTGCTTCTCGGCCTCTAGCTGTTTAGAAACTCTAGCATAGTGTTGCTTGTGTTCTAAGATATCAACGCACCCGCAGACAATCTCGTGCTCGAACATGGAGGATCCCAAGGCGTAGCGACTGATTACTGAACCTCCAGCAGGATGTTCGAAAAGGAATACTCGCTTACCCAGAGAATAGACGATGATTGCAATTTCGGCACCCGTTAAGATACAAAGTTCGGAAGCTTTCTTGAAGAGCCCGACGCGGCGCTTGGAGAAGGTTACTTGTCTGTTACTCAAATTGTCTATTCTCTTGATTTCAATTTTCTTTCGACCTTGGGTTGTCTTCTTCATGTTGTTGTCATTGTTGCTTGTGTTCTCCATATAATTGTTTATGCTTACTTTGCTTGAGGGAGCTATGGATTCCAAGGGATCGACGAAGGCAAAGAGAAAACCGGTAGGGTTTATTCGTTGAAGGAGAAACCTAGGACTGTGCAAAAACTAATTATATATGGAAAGAAATACGAAGATCATTTTGTCTAAGAATCTCAAAAAATCCGGCCATCAATGATTTTGTTCCTTAAAACTTCTCATCTGTCCTCCGAGAATTAGGGTTTCTGTTTCCCTTTTGGAAACGACCGGTATAAACATTCTGACTTCAAAGATGGCGGATTACATGCGTAAACATTTCTTTTTCTTTTTCCTTCTTTTTCTTCAGAGAGGAAAATACTAAAAATTTTTTCTTATAGGTGTTATATTAATATAAAAAATAACAAAATTTTCCCATGGAAAAGATTTCAAATATATGCATAGAATAAGGAAGTATTAAGATATGACTTCCAAAGTTGTTATGGAAAGTTGTTAGTATCCGTTTTGCCCCTTTTTCAAAGAAAAATAAAATTTGTCCAAATCATTCATAGTATCCGTTTCATCGCAGGTTCTTATGGATTTCGATCTCACCGCATATGAATGATTGAGATGAAAACAGATTCATTCTTTGGTAAGTGTGAAAAAAATCCTTAACTTTAGTTAAATTTCTATATTTTCTTAATTAAGTATATATATCAACAATGAGAGGACTTCAATTAAATTTGGTTTTATAAGATTGGTATTAGTGTCGATGGTTGGGAACTATCAAGTCGGAGATGCATGGGATGTTAGTTTACTAAAATTGATAGAAAATGTAGAAAGGTAAATGCGTAACAAATAGAAAATGTAGAAAATATTGATATATATATATATATATATATATATATATATATATATATATATATGCTTAACAATGAGAGGACTTTAAGTCGGAGATGGAATTTGAATAAATTTAGGGATATTGTGATTAATTCTAAATATCCGTAAAGTCAAGAAGGTTTATCAAATAGATACTTGAATTTTTAATTGTGACTTTTGTTAGAGATCGAACCTCCCACAAGTATCAAATAGCTGAAAGACTCAGGCTACAAGACAAAACCCAAACCAAAAGAGGGGATCTTACTCTAAAAACACTTTGATACTTAAACTAGTATCATAATTAACTGCATAATAATAAAAACAAAGAATATGTATTTATAAGAAGTCATACCTGAGTGCTTAATAGAGTAATAAGAATATATATTTATAAAAAGTCATACCTGAGTGCTTAAGAAAGTAATCTTGTTTTATGAGTTACCTTTATCACTCACCCAAATCCTATTAGAAATAAGTTGTGTTATTGAACCCGGGGATAATGGGCTGCACTGGAGATTTACTTATTTCTTCAAAGATGAGGCCTAACTCCATTATTTGCCCCTCTCTTTAAGCGCGTTTAGTTCCAGTCCTGCACGTCCTTTTTGCAGGACGTGCTGGACAGAACTTGGACCGTTGGATCGGCCTAAATCTGATCCAACGGCTGGGGCTCTATAAGGGTATTTAGGGAACATTGAAGTTAAAAATTTTGAAAATGGGTTTGAAAATTTTGAAACTTCCGCCAGTTTCAATCTTATCAAGAAAAAGCTACATGTTGTCAAATGTCAATCAACATTTGAATTCCAACAGAAGAAGATATATAACTCCTCTCAATCTCTTCCCTCTTTCTCTCTTACTCGTCTTCTTTCTTCCTCTTTGTCTTCCTTCTTGCTCTCTGTTTTCCTTCTTCCTCTTTTCTTCTTATCCTTCTCCGCAAATAAGATTGTAGCAAGCAGATATTCTTCATGATGGTGAGATCAATCTCAATCCAAGCACAGCTCAGGTAATATCTTCTGTCTACAAAGGTTTTTTTTTTTTTGTGGAGTCTTGTCTTTATTATATGTCTTCCCAGTTTCGAATTTGCATGTATAGAATGGAAAAGGGTCAGCATTTCTTTACACTTTACGTAATAATGTTCCCCTCTTCTCATGAACCCGTGTTATACTGAAGGTCGAATGTGAAGCTACTCATGCTGAGGTATGCAGGCAGAAACATTAGGCATCTCGGATCCTATAGGATATGAAACAGAAGAGTGATGTGCAGAGAAGTATTGCAAAGTTTGCACTGAATTATTGTTCAGAATATTATCATGTTGTTTCAGGAGGAAGTACTTCCCCTGCTTGTAAGCATTGGCTTATAGACTTCGAAATTGATTTGCAACTTTCCATATGAGGCAAAAATTATTACAAGAATTTGTATTGGGTGTAAAAAAGTACTGCAAACAACTTGTTGAACAATTGTACAGACATATAAATTTTTGTATAAGCAAAGTGTTTGTCCTCGTCCAGATGTTTAACAATTATTCGTCTTGGCAAAAAAAATTACGTTGGAGGCATTGAACAATTGTTTATGAGATGGTATTGCAAATTATACTAAGTGTTTGTTCTCGTCCATCAGTTGAACAATTATTCGTCTTAGCAAAAAAAATTACGTTGGAGGCATTGAACAATTGTTTATGAGACAGTATTGGCGTTGAACAATTGTTTATGTGGTAGTATAGAAAATTAAACTAAGTGTTTGTCATCATCCATCAGTTGAACAATTATTCATCTTAGCCAAAAAAAAATTACGTTGGAAGTGTTGAACAATTGTTTATGAGACGGTATTAGCGTTGAACAATTGTTTATGAGGTAGTATTGGAAATTAAACAAAGTGTTTGTCCTCGTCCATCAGTTGAAAAATTATTTGTCTGAGCCAAAAAAATTGAATAAGAAGATCTTAGCTTTCTGGTTTTTTTTTTGTTTGGTTAGAGGATGACATGTAGAAAGAATTTAGGAAAGCAAACATGTAATAAACTGAAATCCATTTACATGAAAGAAGTTGTATATCGACTCCTCATATACTTGAAAGTCTCCCGCAAGCGTAATTTGCAATACCGTCTCATAAATAAATAATTGTTCAACACCTCCAATGTAATTTTTTTTATCAAAATGAATAATTGTTCAACATCTGAATGTAGACAAACACTTAGCGTACAAACAAAATTTATGTGTTTGTACAATTGTTCACCAAGTTGTTTGCAATATTTTTCTACACCAAATACGAATTGTTTGATAGTCTTGGCCAGAAAAGCTTCCTTGATCGATTTTGATTTTCTCTGAGTTTGATAGTCTTGGCCAGAAAGACAAATCGTCTAACGTTCTCGGGAGAGTTATAGCTACAAGGGGCAACAATTATTATTAAACACTGGTCCACAATTGAACAATTATTCAGAGCATGTTGAATAATTATTATTACGATAAATAATTATTCTACCTGAATTCGACATCAAAGCTTGCTGACAGGCAACATTTCTCCCAGGAGAGGCAAGCATATGCTTCACCCGATCAATTATATTGTTTAACTCATTCGCGACAACGCCAAAAAAGTCATCTTCCATACAAATTCTCGTCGCCAAAAGAACTATTCGACCGATCAAATATAGTATCGTTCATCATACATGACTATTATAGAATTCATGAGTATTTTCCAAAGTGGTGAACTCCGTTTTCTTCATTTCTTCCAACGTTCCTGTAGCATTATTAAATATTCAACCCACAATGAATAATTATTCTGCATGTATAAAATAAATGGTTTCTAAATAGGAACAATTATTCTCTGCATCTCAGCATCATCTGCATTTTAAACAATTGTTCGTTTCATTGCAAACAATTATTTCCAAATGATAACTTACGAGGCTTATGAACAATTATTCGGGCATCGTCAACAGTTTCTCGGGTTTATTGTTCATAACATCCCAAACAATAATTCAGTGCAGATCTTTTTTTTTACTGTGCTATTTTCCTTACCTATATCTGAAGTTTCATATCCTCCAAGATCCAAGCAGCCTGACTTTTCGACTTGCATACTTTGCAGATGAGCAACTTCATGTTCAACCTTCAGTATAGGACAAGTTCATTTCAGACATGCAACAAATATAAAGTGGGCAAAAAAATGGACTTTTTTTTTACATGTAACAAAGACAAACTCCACAAAAAAGTCCTTTTTTTTATGTAACAAAGAAAAACTCTACAAAAAACAGGTATTTTTTACATGCAACAAAGACAAACTTCACAAAAAAGTAAATTTTTTCAAACAAACGAAGTTACTTGAACCGTGGTTGCATTTGAATTTTCTTTCATGCTGAATATCTGCTCGCTACAAACACAATTTACAGAGAAGGATGAGAAGGAAATAGGAAGAAAGAAGACAGAGAGAGGGAGAGAAAGAAAACGAGTGAGAGAGGTAGAAGGAAGACTGTGAAAGAGTAAAAAAAAAAAAATAGAGAGTGAGTTGTTTCTTCTTTTAATAACTGTAAATTGATATTGATATGCCACAACTTTTATTATGATAAGACCGAAAATAGCGGGAGTTTTTTATTTTTAACTTATTTTTGTCTTTTTTTTTCATTTTAATATTTCCTAAATATCCTTATAGAGTCCTAGCAATTAAATCAGATTTAGGCCGATCTAACGGTTTAAATTTTATCCAGCACGTTCTATAAAAAAGACGTACAGAACTGAAACTAAACGCCTCTTTAAGCCGGGTATTGGAAACATCACATCTTACTACGTTAATGTCTGAGATTGATCACATCTTTTGAGGTAAGATTTCAAAATTTTGGCGTCTGATAGGCTTTTCACCTGCCTGTTTTCTCTTTTAAAAGGCACTTGTCATCTTCTTTTCCAAGATACCCCAAAAGTGAGACATTCTTCAGTGCTACAACGTACTGTTCACAATGCTTTCCCCTTTTTGATTTTTGCCTTCGCTTTCAAAAATTCTTTTTCATTTCCATGGTGTCAAGGTCAACGTCTGGTCCCCCTCCCCCAGATGAAGGTATATCAGCTCTTGCTCATCCCGTTGTCATCTCTTCTCTGGGAAATAGAGATGTTCTTTTTACATTAGGGCAAACAGTGGTTACTTTCCTACCGGTCCCTAGCAATTTTATACCTAATCATCTTCCCGTCGTGGCTCAGTTTGCTCAATATGAACCCCACGAAAGAACTTTACTAGCTACTCGCTCAAATCTGTCCAGTGACAATTGATAGGTATGTATTTGGGGCATGAGTACCGTATCTCACAAAGAGAGTATGAATTGATTAAACCTGCAGATTCTGATAGAGCTTGTACTCTTCCTTTGAGATGTTTTTGGCCGTATCTAAATTACTTTAGCCTCCCTTTTTCAAAATTATTGACGAATATCTAAAGGTTTTGGTCACTAGCCCCTGCACAATTAGCACCAAAGGCGGTCCGATTAGGAATTGGTTATATCTTATACCTACGAGTTGAGAATTGGAGAAGGCTGGGTAGGAGAGATTTTAAGTTTCTCCAGGTGATTTTAACCTGGAAAGGCTATGTTATTTTTGTTTCTCTTGACTTATGATTTTTTTTTATGCTCACATTTTTCTCATTGGTGATGATCATCTGTTTTATATCTGCTTTTTGTAGGTACTGTTATCTTGAAAAATATTTCGGCTTCTCTGCAGGGACGCGGGAGGAATGCTTATATTGATAGTTTGGAGATTCTTTCGTATGACACGACCATTCCCGAGGTACTTTTCTAATGATCTGTTCTTTCCAACTCACCTTCTTGCCCTTGCTAATTTTCATATATTCGTATGACAGGCTCTGGTCTTCCTACGTCTGTTGAAGAGCCTTGTAATGATGATGAAGATGAAATTCCCTTGGTTGCTCGAAGGTCACGTAAGAGAAAAATTCTTGTTGCAGCCTTGCAGGCCAAATAGCGAGTTCATCAACTATATTTTTGGGCAAACATCCTGAGTCGGACCGTGGATTGTTGACGACCCATCAAGTTGTGAAAGTCTCTGCGTTTGACGAATCAGGCTACTCAGTATATAAAAAGTATCCTGTGGACTCGAAAGAGAGGCATTCTTGGCCCCGTTTCATCCGCCATGGTCGTTAGATATTAACTGGCAGGCATGTTATCTGAATTAAGCTCGGAAAGCGCTTAAATGTATGATTCCCCCTCGTGATGGTACTATGGCCTCCCAATGTAGTAATTGAGGCATACGAGAATTACTGTATGTCTTCGCTTGAAGCTGCTACCTTTGGTCGGGACCTTTGGAAGTGTATTCGAATCGCAGAAGAGTCAGGCGATGCTCTCCAAGTATAATTGAACAGCCTTCTTTGGGAAAATAATGACTTAAAGTAAGAAATTCAGAAAGTGCTTGTTGCTAAAAGAGCTTTTGAATAGACAAATTGGTGAACTTCGTGAGAAACTCGAAGTCAAGGAAGCTGATTGTGCCAGATCGGTTGGGGAGCTACAAGAAATTATAGACCAATTTCATTATGTGGATGGGACCTTGCGTGCCCCTATTGTGGAGAAGATTAGAAGGCCTTTTGCGAGAAACCAAGACACGGAAGAGCTGTTTAATCGTTGATCTAAAAAAGCTCTTATACATATTAGTAAAAAAAATTCATATCAAACTCAAGTGCGACACATGTGACTTTAAATCCAACTTTACTTATTACTTTAAATCTAACTCTATCGTAAGATTGATAGTAAATATTGTATTCTTTTTTAAAAAAATATTTAGGATTAAAGTTACAAAAATTAAAGTTAAAAAAATCGTAAAAGAACTTTGACAAATATGATGAAACGAGAATTTAGTTTCATATGCATGCAATTTGATGATAATTTTACTCAGAATTTTATAATAAACTTAACAAAAAACACTTTTATGCCAAAAGTTCTATATAAAGTTCAAACACGTAATATACTCTTTTCGTTTGTAATTGAAAATTCATATTTCTTTTTTAAGATGTTCACAATTGAATGTCTATTTTTTTAAAATAGTTTTTTATTTTATTTAAACTTCTACTATTAATCCCTTTAATTTTTTAAAAATAAGCTTCACTAATAAATTATCCCATTACTAACCTATTTATCTTCCTTGATTTAAGATATTTAAGGACAGCTAACATGTGTATCCTATCACTAACATTTTTAATTAATAAGGATATTATGAAATTAATAATGATAAAATTAGTAAATTGAACAAGTTAAAGATGCTATTTAAATTTTATACAAAAATCAAGATGAGACATTCAATTATGGACGGATGAAATATTATTTTATTTTTATTGTCCTTATTATCTAAGTTATTCAATAAAATGTGAATAAAAAGGAAAAACTTCAACAAATAAGAAAGTGCTTCGACAATTCAACTTGATTTTTGTTTTTGTGTGCGTGTGTGTCTATATATATTTGGTTAAGGCGAAGCTCCACCTAAACTTCATTTCGATTTGGTAAATTTTTTGAATTATGAATGTTAAATTATACAAAAATTACCTTAAAATTTATTAAATTTGGATCAAACTGGGACTCTGTTTTGAAGATTTCTAAATAATTCAAAGTTGAGTGAAGGTGGTTAAAAACATTTCTTATAGAGAGAGAAATATGCAAGTTTATACCAAGGCCAAATTTGGCATATATATCCACTGTGCCAACTAAAAACTTGTTGCATTTATCAAATAAATATATTAAACTAAAATAGTTTCAATGTAAAAAATTTTAAATTATCACGTTGTCTCTTTTTTTTCCATCCAAATATGCTTAAAAGATATAAAAAATTTCCTAATTTGTATGCAACATATCTGCATGTCCAAATTAACGATATTCCTTTTTTCGATAAAAGAAAATAACGTTTATTTTAACCCTCAAGTAACTTGATATTCAATTAATATTTTGCATAAATAAGACTGCCGGTAAAGCTATTATTCACTTAAAAACCATTGTATACATGTTGAAAGTGAGAAGCAATTGAAATTTGAGCAAAAATCAAATGAAAACCACACGACAACAAAACGTCAATTTCCAGCAGCCCGAAAGAATATTTTCTCTATATTCACTTTAAATAATTATATTAAAAATATCAATAGAAGTTCTCCACGAAACCGTAGGTTAAAAATCGACGTCAATAGTAATGGTTGTCCTTGATGGATTCTTTCAGTATATTCTTATGTGATCCCATCGTCCCCACGCACATGAATTACTTCTTCTCCATGCAATTCCACTTAATATGGTCTATATTTACAACTTGATTTAAAAAAAAAATTGCATGCTAATATTTTAAGTTTATTTTTTCGAATATTCTTTCTTATATTTCAATCAAATACAGGCTTTGGGGTTGTATATGTTTAGGAAACTATAAACAAACTAATTCTTAAAATTGTGGTTGTTCCGAATTTATCCTCAAACTATTTTAATTTTTCTTTTCATGTCCTAAAAACTATTTTTTTGGGCAGCAAATTTAGTATTGAAGACCACATGCATTGGTTTTGGACCAAAGCTCAACATGCTTCTGTGACCAAAATTCTTATTTTAGTTTGAAAATTGATTTCCTTCCAATTGATAAGCTCAATCTCGAAAAGTTTTCGAGAAAAATGAAATTTTCAATTGAACAAACCTCGTAATTTAGTGTCACGATATAAATTTTTAGCTAAAAATTATCGTGGAGGAATTCTTTGAAGTACTATCCAAACAATTTTGAGATTGGACAATTAAAAAATATTTTTTTCAAAAGAGGAAAAACAATAGTTTATTGATACTTGAGTTAATCAAATACTATGCCTTTTTTCAAATATACTCATTTCCTTAAAATTCTTTTGCTTTATCACACCTATTCCTTTGTATATTCAACATTTTCAGAAGAGTTCATTAAACTCTATCTTAAAGTACGTAGTTTCTTTTGCTTAACCAATTGAGAAAACTATTCTCAAAGTATCTCTAGAATAAATTATGCTTTCACATTTAATTACATTTGCCTTCAATGAGCTAAATCTGATTAGTGCTTTAAACAACTAAAACACCATAATACTAATTTTCTATTGCAAACGTTAATACTATTTAAGTCATTTCACAGAAGACAATATTTCTCAGGCTTATTTGCTATTATACATCCCTCCAAGTTTATTTGCTCAACACCTCAACCTTTACCATATGTTTTTTGTTTCCATTTATGTTTATGCAACTCCTTAAGGTTTAATCATCATCGCTATAAGACTTTTATTAGGGCATCTATGAGAGAGATGAATCTAACAGGCAAGATTCAGAACCACACATGCAAGACGTCAAAACGAGACTGCACCACTGCTTCCTGCTGGTTTCTTGTTCGAGTTGAACCAAGATAGCTCCAACTATTCTCCTACCAACCTTTTCATGCATTGATCTCTTACATAAAGTTTTTCCCAACAGTGAAGGGAGGTCTCCAAGAAAAGAGGTGACCAAAACATATCCGCATGGATAATTTCATCACACTAGATTTAGGAAATGTTCTTTGAAGTAATCAATGAAATATTGAAAAATTTCTCCATTAATTGGAAAGGTAACTCACATGTATTGATTTATTTATCGATGCATCTTACTTGGCATTTTTTTTTTGTTTTTTCTCACATGAGCTGAATCTTTCTTTAATCTTGAGCTGTATGTTCCAAAAGTACCTTTCCGAAGTCCCAGAGAGGAAGATGCATCTTGGTTTGACGTGTAGTGTGACTTGATAGATATATTGGGTCATATAAGATTTTTTTCATTCTCTCCCACAATCGAGATATCCTCTGTTTCACCCAAGAAAGAATTTTAAAACTTAGAATACTATTTTAACTTTAGAAGTAAGCATTTTTCTTAAAATCATATTTCTTTTAGCAAATTAAAGAAAAAGTTTCAACAATAAAAAAATTTATAATAGTCGAATATTTTACTTATAGTGTAATTTTTAAAAAAATTATTTAAATTCTAAAGTACTTAAAGAAGAAAAGAAAAAAAGTATTAACACAATGTGGTGAACTAATAAGATATATTTTTACCAATTAAACTATCAATTAATGGGAGTATGAAAATAAAAGAAACATGTGACTTAAATATGAAAATAGAAATATGTAGGAATGCTAGGAGAAGGGTATTTAAGGAAATGAGCATGAATTCGTATATATGAGCATCGACGCGGGATTCGGAAGGCAACTGTGGCTCTCTGTTCTATTATTTGGATTCGTTTCTGAGACGCAAAGTTAACGGACAGATCGTTCGGTTTGCTTCTCTTCCGTTCTGTGCCCCCAATTTACACACTCACCTCTCTCTCACAACAATTTCTTTTTCTTTTCTTTTCTAAGTATTCATCCTGTTGAGTGAGAAGCGATAGAGGGAGAAAGAAAGATTGAGGGGAAGATTCTTGACAACATAGAATCAAAAAGGTTAGGGAAAACACAGAAAAAATAAGGAAAAAAGAGAGAAAGAGGTATCAGAATTAACATATTCAAGTTTTTCCTTTTTTTTCTCCTCAAGAAAGTCTGATATTCAAGAACCCATTTCATGACATGCAAAGAAAGAGCAGAAGGTTTGTTCCATTTGGTTTAATATGGTAATATTTTGCTGGATTTCTCGTTGCTGTTTGCTTGAATTCTGGGGTTTGGATTATGTGCAGGAATTTGAATTTGGATATCTGTAATTGGGATTTGGATCATTAGTTCGGGTTGTCCTTATTTTCTCTCCATTTGTTTTTTGATCGATGGGGGGAGAATCTGATAATATCAAAGGGCTTGCTTTGGCTATCTCCTCCAGTGTTTTTATTGGTTCTAGTTTTATCGTCAAGAAAAAAGGCCTCAAAAAGGCTGGAGCAAATGGCACTCGAGCAGGTACCTCTTTTTCCCTTTCTTTCAGAAGATGGCTTTACTTGGATCAAAGTTGATCTTTTGTTTGGTTTGATTTCTTTACGAAACACAAAAAGTACTAGGTATCAACCATTGCTTAAGCATTTAACGAAAAGCTTCTTGGGACCATCATTTATGAAATTTGATTTTGGAAGAATAATTTACGAGAATTACCTTTTGGTTAAGAACTAAAGTAAGGAAGGTGCATATGTCTCATTATACTTAGCATATTTTATATAAAACACTCTCCACTATAAACCCCATCAGTCAAGGTTTTGGTTTCATGATAATTTCTGTACGTTGAGATAATAAATAAGTTTGTCCCTCTAGTAAATTGCTTCTAGTTAAATTTACCTAATATTTTTTCTAGCAGTTTGCTATATTTATTCAATTCAATAGAACTTTGTTGACATCCAAATTTTGGCCAATACATCATTTACCCTTAATTTAATGCCAACTCTATGAGATTAGATTAGATTCATGATTATGATTATATTATAATTATACATTCATGACTATGATTCTAATTTTTTTTCAGGCTCAGGAGGATACTCATATTTGAAGGAACCATGGTGGTGGGCTGGGTTACTTACAAGTAAGAAGTTCGTCACATGCAAATACTATTAGTTGATCTGCTCTTAAG
Organism: Rauvolfia tetraphylla; assembly: GCA_030512225.1. Classification (NCBI taxonomy): domain Eukaryota; kingdom Viridiplantae; phylum Streptophyta; class Magnoliopsida; order Gentianales; family Apocynaceae; genus Rauvolfia; species Rauvolfia tetraphylla. Next base: position 5,677,156 of record JAJQKT010000053.1, read on the forward strand.
ATTTCTTTGTTTCTTTTCCTTTCAAACTATAAACCTTGTTGATGAAATACTTCTGTGAAGTTGACAAAGGAACGTAATAGACTAGTTTTCATTTAAAAGTGCGGTTTAATATGGGAAAGTTCTTAATAAGCAAACTCGATATACATAAAGAAGATTATGAAAAGTTCGTACTATGTGTTTAAAAAGCTGTAAATCCAAAAAAGTGCGAGCTTTGAATTTGATAGATTTATATGCCTAATAAAACAGAAATTCAGACTGTTATGTGAATATAGCCAAAAGGAAGAGCATTTAAGCAAGTGGTCTATGCAATGGCACCTGATAGGAGAAGAGCATGGGATATATGTAATTGGTCACAGGCACACCACCTGGCACTTGTACACTTGTTCTACAGATTGTGATAAACTTGGACGGAGAAGTTCTCAAAAGAAAGCTTGTCACACAACTCATAAAGCACAAAAAGTTCTCAGCCACACAAGTCAAAAAGCTTGAGAAAAAAGTGGTCCGGGAAATGACATTTTGGCAACTAGCTTAATTGAGCTTTTGAGTTGAAAGGAATCTTCAAGGCCAGATAGTCAAATCACTGGTGCCTTCTTATGTCACCAGGTTGCCTTTTAGGTTTCGAGAATACACGTAGTTTTGTTATTGGATACGGAGATTTGACCATGATATAAGAAGTTAAAGAGAAAAAGGACATTCACCTGAAAGAAGTTCTTGGAAAGCCACAACTACTCTTTTCGTCTTTCTTTCTCAATCTGGTTGGCAGATACTCAATCTGGTTTACTATCTGCCAAATTTTATGAACGACCCTAAGGTTAGACTTGTCTCCCTGTATGCACTTGGAGAATTTATGAAATATAAGTTGATTTTGTGGTAAATTGGACAATTATGCATTAGATCCTATTAACTGAGGAAACTGCAAAATGAAGTACTTCTTGGCTCATGCCCTGACTCTGAGTCACTCATTTCTGGCTTGATTTTATGATACCCCTCTTCAGATGTAAGTCGTTCTGGACCCCATGAGAAGAAAGGTTTCTAAAATGTAACTAGCCGTATATAGGGGCGAAAATAATGATCTGTGTAACACGTGCTTATTGCAGAACTTCTAATTGATATTAGTATAGATGTTGAAGTGATGAATAAAAAGACCTTTGTTAATATGACATCGTTCTTGTATCTGTATAACTTCGAATGTTTGGCCACGGTAAGATGTGTTACCACTCATAACAAAAAGGAAGTGCATGTTTCACGAATCAATGCTACCTTTTGTTAGATCTGTATAGCAAAGACAACTATTCAAGAGGAAAGAATCATATACATGTAGTTATTTGCAAGTGAATATCTTGTGTTAATTTTCTGTAGGCAAAAAGTGGCAGAATGACTAAAAATTCTAACAGAGTCCAAAGAAGTCCATGCCTTTAAGCTATAGACAATCTATAATAAGAGCATGAATGGCTCATAACCAATTTGTACTTGAATTTGTTGAATGGACAAATGACTGGAACATTTTGACTGACAGTACACCAGATTGTTACTTGAAGATTTAAACTCGTAAACAACAGAATAGCTCAAGGTGCTTTTTGATTTTCAGCACACAAGAGCATGAAATGCTTTAATAGCAAGTAGGTAAAATAAACCCTCTAAAATACTTATTTATTGGAAATCTGGTTTTAAATTTTCTGCACTTGGAGAGTGGTATTTCTTCTCAAAATTTTTCTTATTATTGTTTTGTGATGAATCTTCTTTTCTTTTCTAGTGATATTTGGAGAGGTAGCTAATTTTGCTGCCTATGCTTTTGCTCCGGCAATCCTTGTGACTCCCTTGGGTGCTTTGAGTATTATTTTCAGGTAATGTATCATATATCATAAGAATAGAAACTTTTTTACAAGTTTTCTTTATTTTCAAATTAAGTGTTTAATGCTTATATATGATTCCTTTCCAGTGCAGTCCTAGCTCATTTTATTTTGAAGGAGAGACTTCATATGTTTGGTGTGGTTGGTTGTATTCTCTGCTTGGTGGGGTCTGCTGATATAGTAATACATGCTCCAGTAGAAAAGGATATTCATTCTGTGAAAGAGATATGGCACCTAGCAACAGAGCCAGGTACACATACTCTTTCCTGCAGCTTTCTTCCCTTCTGCATTCTAACCATAGTCTTTCCTCTTGCCAGACTGATGAGTAAGTTTTGCTGCAACAGGTTTCATCATCTACAGTTGTGTGGTACTGCTTTTGGTTATCGTCTTAATTTTCTACTTTGCTCCACGTTATGGCCAAAGGAATATGGTCATCTTCATTGGAATTTGTTCACTCACTGGCTCTCTTACGGTTTGTTTATTTCCTTGATCCTTTATATGCCTAACCTTGAGATCTTGCCCTAGGTCTCATATGCTATTTTTCTCCTGTTTCTTCCCTTTTCTCCAATCAACAGGTTATGGGTGTGAAAGCAGTTGCAATTGCTTTGAAGCTAACATTTTCTGGAGAAAATCAATTTAAGTACTTCCAGACATGGTTTTTCACTTTATATGTGATCTTCTTTTGTCTGCTGCAGCTGAATTACTTGAACAAGGTACATATTACATAATTCCAAAGCAGACATGTCTTGAGGGTGAAAAATGCCGTCTTCCCATATTAGCAAATGCCTTCTGATAGTTTTGCTTGACGTGGATTTCACAAGACAGAAAAACAAATTATTCTTGACTGGGGCAGATTGAGAACAGATTTTGATAGCATCAGGCACTGTTTGCTTACCAACAGATCTTTTAGACTTGTAAGGTTTCTGCAAGGTTATCCGGCGTACTTGAGAGGAATCCTTCCAACCCCCCAATGATGACAACAGAAAAAGGAAAAGAAAAAGGTCAAAGTAGACAGGGCTTCTAAAATGACCACAATTAAAAAATATAAAACATTAGGTCTTAGTTTTCACTCTTTTAGTGTACTGCCTGTAGCAACGGACGGGAATCTAGTTATAAATGTTTCTGCAATGTTATCCAGCGTACTTGAGAGGAATCCTTCTAACCCCCCAATGATGACAACAGAAAAAGGCAAAGGTAGAAAGGGCTTCTAAAATGACCAAAATTAAAAAATATAAGACATTAGGTCTTAGTTTTCACTCTTTTAGTGTACTGCCTATAGCCACGGAAGGGAATCTGAGTTCAGGTTTTCAAGATCCTCCGGAGTTTCAACTTGAGCTCTAATGGGAATTTGAAATCCTTGTTTTGGTGTCAATTGCCCGTACGAGTAGTTTTGTGGTTGTTCTTTAATGTGCATCATCCATAGTTATATAAATTTCTGCATTAGTTATATGCACGAATTGAAGTGTAAGGATTTATCCTTTCAAGTAAAGGAATTGGATAAGTTACTCACTAAAAAAAAAAAAAGGAATTGGATAAGTTCTGTCATAAGTTCATGGAAAGGATGATTTCTTAGCTATTATTACCATGACTAAGATCAATCTCATTTTCAAATCATCTGCAACACTATATATGGTAAGTCATCATATCTTGATTGCTTTACTCTGTTATTTCGTGATGCCTGGAAAATCTTCAATGTAATCCTGAAATCATCATTGCAGGCCCTGGATACCTTCAACACTGCTGTGGTTTCTCCTGTGTACTATGTTATGTTCACTACACTGACCATTCTTGCCAGCATTATAATGTTTAAGGTATTCATCTTTCTTCAACTTTTATTTTACAAATGCTCCATCATTTCTGTGACATTCTTGAAGTACAACATCCACCTCACGCATATCAAAATGAATTCATAAATCAACATCAAGAGCAGAATAAGAATGAAACAGAAACAGATATGACTAGCAACAACTAAAGTTAAGTAGCCTTTCTAGAATAGACATAGCTGCTCTAAATGTGACTGATTTCACAATTACAAAAGAATATGTGGAAGAAACAGCTAATCTTGTTCATGTTTTCAGAGGATTTATCCTGGTAATAGTACCATGCATATCTGCCTCTTCTTGCCAGAATAGATCTATTAAGTTCTTTGAAAAATAAAACCAGATATGATCAGATTATAGCTTGCTTCACCACGGTGACACTTAAGTAATAACAGGATACAAAGGTCAATTTTAGACAAAGGAACATCCCTACCTTAGGGAATCCTTTCAAAGTATCCTTTATCTTTATGGATGCTTAAAAACGAATTACGAAGATAATTGGATCCAGTTAAACATTTGCATATCTTCTTTTCAAGTTCGTATTTGTATTTGATATTGAAAAATTCTTAACTGTGAAATCAGGACTGGAACAGCCAAAGGGCATCAGAAATTGTCTCTGAATTATGTGGATTTGTGACTATTCTCTGTGGGACATTTCTTCTTCACAAAACTAAGGACATGGGAAGCAGCAGTGGTGTTGCTACTCCTAGCATAGTTTTGGGGAGCCCAGTATTTTATCCAGCTCATGAAGATTCAAGTCCAAGAGCATCAGGGATTTGAGGTATGTTGGCATGGGTGACACCGTTGTGTGAATCTTGAGGAGAGATGTTGAGAGCATCTGGAGAAGCTGATGTCACTTGGCATCAGAGAATGGAAAAACAAAGGGAGAAGGACGTTGAATTGGTGCTGGAAATGGAGGTGTTGAAATGACAAACCCCACATTTCCTTGTATAAGCAGCAGGAAAGATTGTCCTTCCACTGTATATCCATAGAGGATATAGTGAAAACGCAAACGAAGAGAGACACAAATTGCACAGAATTCTTTTTTTTACACTCAGTTTTAAAGCTTTAGATGAATTTGAATGTACAGATTTTTCCATATAGATGAACGTAATTTGAACTCTACGATACCAGAATGAAAAAAAAGAAAGAAAAAAGATAAGACAGGCTTCTGATTTTTCAGGGCAAAGTGTATATTCTTGCTATCTCATGTGTTATTCCCCTGCTCCTACCCCCTCTTTCTCCCAGCTCTCAGAGGAGAGTGGCCATCTTAGGTATCAAACCTGGAAAAACAGTTGATGGCAGTTTTCTCTTACCTAATCACTTTTTTGTCCTGCAAAGCCTATCCCCTCAAGCTTCTTAATGGCTTAGGCTATAATCTGTGACTATAATTTATAATTTGCCTATGAATATATAATACTCAATTCACATTGAAATTTCAGAAAGAAAAACAGTTGTTTAGCTTTACAAAAACACCGACTGATAAAGGCAGAGCTAGAGAGGGAAAACTAAGAGTTCGAAAAGTTGTATTGGAGTGTAAGTTCATTTTTTCCTTTTAATTAACCAATGTACGTTTGTAGGATCCATCTTGCTTGAATTGATGGGCATTTGCTAATGTTTTGATTAGCTGGTAATTGCTTTTAAGTTACTAATAATCTAACATTGAAGCAAATCTTAATTATTTTTCACGCAATAGTAGATTGACATGTAGTGATAATTTATGAAATTATCCGCATTATTTAAGGAACAAAATTATCTCTCCATTATGTATCACAAAAAGAGAGGGGAAAAAAAGAGAAAAAAGCAAGGTTGGTATTGTTTGTGTAGTCGTTTTTGCTCCTAACTAGTGAATTTTTTTTTTATGTTAGACTTTCGTTTACATTCTGTTTAATACTAATTATATGTGATACTCCATCCGTCTCATTTTATTTGACAGTGTTTGATAGGGCACAGAGTTTTATACAAAAGTTTGAATTGTATTATAAAAGTAATATAATATAATAAAAAGTAAGAAATATGTGGGCTAATAGATATTTTATGTTAAATCTAAATATATCAAAATAATATATATTGGAGTTAATAATTTATTGATAGTATAAAATATATTAAATTTTTTTTATGAAAAATATTAATTATTTTGAAACTTTCTAATATAGTAAGAAAATCAAATAAAACGGGACGGAGGGAGTATTAATTTATATATTGACAGTGAATCGTGACCCTCTTAAGAGGACAAGGATACCCCTAGAGACAAATGATAGAGAAATAGAAATCAAAGATTCTCAACAAGTTTCTTTTAATTTTTCTGCTCAAAAAAAGGAAGAAAATTCCGGGGGGTGGGGGAAAGTCAAGGGCAGTGGCCAAAAAGGAGCAGATTGTACTCATAGACACAAGCATTTACGTGTTATTAAATTTGCCATAATGATTTTCAGAAACCAATATGCAAGAGTAACCTCTTTATCTTTCTTCACTTGATCCCTCCTTTAGTTAATTGCTTTAAATTACACATAGATGGTTCTTCCTCAGCAATCTAGGCAAAGGTGTTATCGGAGAAACGGTAAACTTAGAAAGGATTTGGTTTTAAAATCAAATATAAAATTTCAAGTGTAAGACGCACATTTTCTCTCACAAATAATTTAACTTTTACGAAACACAAGACAAAAATTTTAAAACCAAACCCTATTCAATCACACCCATAATCTTGGTAGCCCCCCTCCACTTCAAAATATAGCATTTTACAGATTTTATCGATTATTTTTTTAGAGTTATTTTAATTATAAATATAATTATTTTATTCTATATTATATAAATAAAATAAATTAAAGATATAATAAAATTTTATTTTCTTCTTCTTTTATTTATATAAAAAATTAAAAGACTTTATATTTTAAAACGAATAAAATAGTAAATAGGCTTTATCGAAGTTCTTGGTCAGCTTGCCATAATGCAAAAAATCCAAGAACTAGAAATCAACATTGATTCAACATAATTAACTCTTGAAAAAATTTTATGATATGCTAACCTTGTCAATAATTGCAGATTCCTCTCCTCACAAGTCCTTCGATGTAAAATATCTTGCCTATATAAGTATTAGGGAAGTTGATCAGTTGGTAAACTACGAGAAGCTTTAAATCTCAGAAGCTCTGCTATCTTTTCTCAGATTGCAAAAGTATTATGTACTCAAGACAAATAGTATGTACTATTTAATTTCGACTTAGCAATGAAATACTTTTATTTATCAAAACAAAAAAGAAAAGAAAAGAAAGGGCGGCAACTATTAATAGGGGTGTGAAAAACCGGTTCGGTTTTTGATTTTACTATTTAGTTTTTGTTTCGATTTTTTTAATTTTTTTTGAAAACTGAAACCGAATTGTTCATTATTCAATTTTACTATTCGGTTCGGTTCAATTTGATTTAAACCGAAATAAATACAAGAACGCATTATGGTAATGCGTTCTTGTATTTATTTTTTAAAAAAATATAACAACGCATTACAATAATGCATTCTTATATTTAATTTTTTTAAAAAATATAAGAACGCATTACCATAATATATTCTTGTATTTATTTTTTTAATTTTTAGTTTTCCGGTTCGGTTTTCAGTTTGATAATCTAAACTGAAAACCGAATTGAAATATATATAAATACTAAAAACTGAACCGAACCGAACCGAACCGAACCGTAAAAATAGAAAATAGAACCGAATCATAAAATACGGTTTGGTTTTCGATTCGGTCCGATTTTTGCACACCCCTAACTATTAATGTAAAATTTAGATTGAAAATACTTATTTATTTAATTATTGAAAAAATAGAAATAAATTTAGACTCATAATTATAATACTTTATGAACTAGAGAAAATGGCCCACTTTAGGTTCCAAATTATGGAGCAAAAAGTTTTTATATTCTTAAAGCTATTTTTTTTCAGTCAAAATATTCGCCAATGTTCTTGAGTGATAAAAAAGAGTGACACTACCACTTACCGTCTTGGAGTAATATATAAATGAATTTAGATTCTTTTGTTTTTTGGCTAAGTAAATGAATTTAAATTTTTAATTACCATATTTTATGAATGTAATATATTAAATTGATGTGTTTATTTTGATATATATCAAAAATAGTAATCTATGTAAGTCCTCACCATCATTTTCCTTTTATAGAATGTGTAGTATAATTTATCATTACATTTTTTAGTAACTCAATCTATAAATATCAAATTTTGCTTATATAAATAGGCTCGGCTAAGTGCTGCTCGTACGGATTACCTGAATGTGCTGCACTAAATTCAGTCTATTGAATTAGATCTCAGATCTAATTTGATAAGTACAAAAATTTATAAAATTTTTTAAAAATAAATATATTTAAAAATAAAAATATATAATTTATTGAATTAAAATATTAAAATTTAAATTTAATCCGACTCACTATACTTTTTATTCTTAAAAAAGAACGTGACGTACTGTAATAACTACCGTAACTATATCCTATATAAATATCTGGTAGATGTTCGGTAAAGATGTGCAGAGCCATAAATGTCCGGACACGGGTAAGCAATGCCCCATTTACCCAACTCGACCCGTGTCTATATATACTGGAATTAGAAGGACCCAATTATGAGTTGACCTTATCTTCTGTTAATGCCCGAAAGGGAAAAAAAATAAAAAGCAGGAAAAGCCCTCAATCAGTAGACTGTAAAAACTGCAGCAGCAGCAGCCCACTTTGGAGCACAAAAGTCACTATTCCATCTTTGTTTTCTGTACCAATCCCTTTCATCCACTGTCCAAGTCTGCTTTCCCAATTCTCCCACTACTCTATCATTTACCACTCAGAACGATCCCAAAATCACAGCCCAAAACTAGTTTTGGGCACCCATCAAAGGCTGTTTTGAGATTCTCTGGCTTTAAAGGTGAGTTCAAGATTCTTTTGTCTGCGGATATTGATTATTAGTTGTTTTTGTCAAGAATTTTGATTTGGGTTTGAAGAAAGATTAGTTTTTGTTGTTAATTTCAATTTCTTTAGCTGTTGAATGAATATAGAGGTGTGGGATAGTGGTGAAAGGATATAGGGTGTCATGATGGCTCCTCCAAGGAGAAAGAAATGGACTGAAGCGGAAGAGAGGACACTGATAGACAAGTATGGTGAGATGGTTGCTGATGGGACTTTAGCTAAAATGAAAACTAGGGAGAAAAAGTACAAGCCTATTGCCTTATTTGTGAATTCTGTGCATCATGTTCGTGACCCGATCACATATCCGTGGCAATGGACTTGGAAGGATGTGTCTGTCAAAGTACAGAATATGAGGCATCAGTATACTTTAGTGAAGCAGAAGATTAAGAAGACCGACTCTGCTGGTGATTCGGGTGGTGGGGAGGAGTTTGATTGGGTGGAGGGGCTGACGCATTGGTCTAATTTTCTTAGTTACAAGGAGGTGTTTGGGGATGCGGTTATTGTTTTCAACAGTAATGATTCGATGACAGTTGTTGGAGATGGCAATGATAATAGTGGGGGTTTTGATCCTAGTGGGTCTGGAATGGAGGTTGCTCAATTTGGGCACCTGGGCAATGCGGCAGATGGTGATTTTGCACCTGGGCTTGATGGAGTTGACAATGGGGTAATGAATTTGGAGTTTGACTATGATGGAGAGGAAGGAGAGGAGAATTATAATGGAGTTAATAAAAGTAGTAGTCATGTGAAGGAGGATGGAGATGATGGATTTGTGTATGAAGATATTGAGCCAACAGGGTCTGACACGAGGAAGAAGAGGAAAATATCAAAAGGTTTTGAAAAGAAGGCATGGGGGTTTCTAGCAAATCAATTGGTGCAGCTAAGGGAAATGGAAACTCGGTTTGAGCAACGTGAAGCTGATAGAGAGCGGGAGAGGATGAGGAGAGAACACATTTTGATGGAAATTGAGCGGGAAAGAGAGAGGAACTGGGAAGAAAGGGAAAGAGAAAAGGAAGAGAGGGAAAAGTCTAGGGAGAACTTGAGGAGACAGAGGATTCAAGACTGGGAAGCAATGGAGAAAGAAAGTGAAGAGCGGGAAAGAAGAAGAAGGGAGGAAGATTTGATGTATGAGAGGGAAAGGGAGGAAAGAATGAATAGGAGGAGATCAGAATGGAAGAAGAGAATGGATGACATGTTAAGTCAGCACAGAGCAGAAGTGAACCAATTGCACTCTCGACTAATTCATGAACAACAAAGTATCAGTAGTCAGCTGCTTGGGATTGTCTCGCAATGGACTGGTCATACAACTGGCCTTTCTGATCACACTGGTGCTAGTAGCCATTATCTTTCTCAGATGATGCAGAATATGCACCATGTAAATGCTATGGTCCATGGTGATGGAAGGGTTGAGGGAGAAAACCAAGAAGATCAATTTATCGTTGATGGCTAGGAAGAATTTTGCACATTTTGGTTCCTCCAAGATGTTAAGGTGAAGATGTAAAGTTTCATAATTTATTAGGAAAGTTTCCTGTTTCATATCAGGAAAGGTTCATAATTTAATTGGAAGGGTTTTGAACAAATGTTCTAATTATGTAGTATAAATTCCCTCCAATTTTTTAAGTAACAAGTGATTAAATCCTGAATAAAAATTAGTTTCCTTTTTGTTATATTATCCCCCCTTCCCACGTAAGTCTTATCTTTATATTCCTGAACTTCTTTCTTACGATCTGGGACGTGATGTTGGAAGATTAAATATTACTTAGCAGTTGAATACAATTTTATCATATGATCATGTAGTGTAACCATCAATATAGAACCAAATACAGAAAGGAGAAAAAAAAAAAGGAAGCGTGACACATGTACTCTTCTGAAGCAGTCGACTATCCAGATAAAAGACACAACAGATTAGGCCCATTGCCTTCTGACTTCTTTAGGGCAAACCATTCAATCCCAAGTTCTTATTTCTTCTTCATTCTTAAGGTGATTTTTCTTATTAAAGTTGAATTCTCTGACATGCTTATATTTTTCTTATTAAAGTTGAATTCTCTGACATGCTTATATGTTCTATTTATGGTGTGACATGCTTTAGTACTTAGCAAGTTTTATATGCAAATGTGATAATGATATGCCAAATAATTTTATGGGCCAATGTTTTGCTCCTCTTTCTAACTTTTCAGTCTTCATTTGGTACTTTTGCCCCCTTCTTTTTTAAAAAGAATAATAATGCAATGTGATACTCTGTTCAACACCTCCTCTGGATACCTATAGGGTGATAATGATGCAATTTCTGGTGGACTTTAGGCATTTTGTGTTATTATGCATAAGTTTTTGTCAACCAAGGGGTCAGACTGTATCCTTGATATAGTGGATTTTGTTGCGTTCAACTAGAACAATACTTGCAATTGGATTTAATGGAAATCAGAAAATTTTTCTTTCCAGTTCGGGTTGTGTCTTACATAGATGCTACTGAAAAACCATTGCTGCATGTATGGTTTATTTAGAAATCCAGCTAAAATAAGTGTGGTTCACTCTGTTCTCATGATCTTCCTTTTATTTAATACTAATGGATAAGTGTATTCCAGTTTCAACTTTGACTTTTATTTGCCTCTGGTTCTTTTTGTTAGAGTGTGCAACTTTTATTTTTTCGTTCTTTTGTTTGTAATTTATAAGGTTGCCTGGGGTCCATTGACTGAAAACTTGCAGTCTTGTTAGGTCACAACTGTCTGCTGCAAGTTGGATCTTCTGGTATTATGCTTTAATTTATCTAGTAAATATGGTTCATTTGATATGACATGAAAAGTGAACAGACAACTATATGACAATATCTCTTCCCCTCGCTATATGGCTTTATCTTAGGAGCACTTTTGTTGGATTTTTTCTGTACTGTAGGTGTAAGATGTGATTTTACAATATTTCTATCCTCTGTTTACCTATCTATCATGCTATGGATTAAAACAAACTTCCCTAAATGTGCCCTGCCTAAAATATATCTCTGGAAATATATTGCTAATGACCAAGTCCAAGGTAATTGACGAGTCTCTTTCGGGGGAAAAAAAGATAAAAGGAAAAAGGTTCTGCAATATGTAACCTGGTTACCTAGCAGCTTGAAAACATTCATTCAGACTCTTGATTATTGAGGTCCTAGTTTTACAACAAATTGTATAAATAATTGGATGATGAAATATTTAATGAGTTCTCACTTTTGCGCACCTACTTTTGTACTAAAATTTTGAGACCTTACAGTGTTATTTGTACATTTTGATAGGTTCCTCTACGACATATCATGTATGTGTGCTGGGCCAGTCGCAATATGTAGTTGATGTACTTTTGCTTAGATGCCAACCTTTTGTATTATTCTGTTGGTATAAACCGATTTAGTGAGTCCAATGCTGTAGCATGTATAGTTTTTGCTATTTATACGTTTTAAGCACTCAACTTGAAATTGAATGATGAGATTGAGGAACTTCTTGGAAGGACTTGACATCTATCATATAATCCTAAGTTCTTCAATTCTGTTACGTTCTTCTCTGTATTTTGTAATAACTTCAGTGGTGGGGGAATATCTCTTTGCTATTCATTTCAAGTTTTCTATTCAGGTGTATTCTGCTAGTTCAGATGTTAAAATTGCGGATGCAGTGTGCAGTTGAATGCGTGACATTGGAGGTTGATCCGAGACTCAAACTGAAATTTTTTACCTTTTGCACTGCCATGCGGCTCAAATCTCTTTGGTTGCTTCTTAAAATATTCGGTTCCATCAGTTCAGCTACACTGAACTTGTCTAGTTGTGTGTGTTACAACTGTAATACTAATGAACTCCAATGCTGGTGTTGAAGAGAAACTTGTTGCCTTAAATTTTAATGTGATTAATGTTTATTTCTATATGAGCCTTAGTTTTAGGATGACAGACAGAATAGGGAACAGAAAAATAAATAAGAAACGAGGACAGAAGTAAGAAAAACATTTCATTTTCTTATCCGAAGTGTGGTACAGACAACATTAGAGCTAGTAATTGTTTTAATTAGCGCCTCTTTTACGTTACAGGGTCTATTCTTGTTTGTTCAAAGTAAATTGATTTTAGCCTTCTGTTACATTTTTTAAACTTACGAAATAAAAAGGCTATACAAGTTGTTCTTGGCAGCAGAAAACTTGTCTGTGCTGTGGTTTGCTCCTACCAGCTGGAAGGGCTTCAATTTGCGTGAAGGTACTGGTTCTTCTAGCTGCAGAATACTTTGAATGAACTTTTATATTTCAGCAGGTTTCTGAGGTCTAGGATAGAAATTGGAGCTTTTTGAATGCACCTCGTTGGTTCCACTGGAGCCATTCTAAAAACCAAATCTATGATTGAACCACTCCTGCTAAGCAGTTGGAAACCAATATGGCATGACTCTAGCTACTGTCTTTCATGCGAATATTTGCTCCTGTGCGTAGGTTTCTTGCAATTAGGGGATTGTTTTGTGGAGATTGGTTTCTTAGCAGATGTGAAGTTATTCAGGACGCCAGGCCTTCCTGCAGCTTGCCCATAGTGCATTGCTTTGTCAAATAAATTCAAGGATCTTCCCGGTCACCTTTTTTCTTCGGGATGCCTGGTATTCATCCAATTTCACCACCTAAATAAGTTGCTTGTACTTGCTGAAAGGCACCAAAGTATGCATCCCTATAGCTTTAATATCTTCTCTCTCTTCCCTATCTGTTCTTGCTTGCTTGGCAGTTCTAATAGTTGTGGTTCCTCTACTCTTACTGCATCTCTCAGGTTCCATTTCCCCTTTTTATGCTTTCTACTTGATTTTTGTGACAAATAACCGTAGTAAACAATAGCTCTGTTTCATGTTCACCTGCTTTGACGGGGCATATGTGAAAGTCTCCGTACCTCTTCTTGTTCGTTTTGCTTTCAATTTTTTCAACCCAAACAGTGCATCAATGTATTTGACATTATAATCTGAGGCCCTTTTGGAGTTAATGCTAATGTTAGAATTGGGCAAATGTCATTTGGTAATGACATTTGCCCAATTGTGGAGAAGTTCGGACGGGTAATGTTTGGTAGAAAGAAGAGCTCTCTAACATTAGAAAGAAGAGTTCAGACGGGCAAATGTCATTTGGACAATGGTCTATTTCTCGGGTTTGCGTGTTTCATCCTTGCACAGAACTATGCTAATATTTTTTTGAACAATCTGTAAAAATAAATTTTAAATTATCTTAATTGTTATAATTTAGTCTTATATTTTATATTTTAAATTCATTAAGAGAATTCTATAAAATAAATTTTAAATTATTTTAATTGTTACATATTAATCTCACAATTTCTATTTTAATATTCTTGATCTATTATATTTATATATTTTAATATTTATAGTCTAAAAAATTATTAATGTGGATGAAACCGGTGAAGATATATACTTGCGTTTTGACTCTATTTGAATTGTGTTTCTCCCAACAAAAAACAAAATTGGGTTTTATTTCTCCTCTTACAAAAAATTTACTTTCACAGAACTTTAGACAAAATCTCTCCTAATCAAATACAATCTAAATACACTTGAACATGTGCCCTATTAGTGTAGGGATAAATCTGTCAATTCAAGATTTTTTTCTCTCAAAATTGATAACACGTGTAATTGAAATTGAATTTTTTTTTGTAGAAAGGAGTAAAATTGTGTCGGATAAAAGAACGAGAGGAGGAAGAAAGACAAATGTTTTTCAAATCTTAATTTTTATTTGAAAAAATTACTATAATTACCCGTAAATTATTTTTTTTTCTCATTTTGTTCAAAAGTTTTGTTTTATCTTTTTATACACACAAACTATTCTCTCGATGCCCAATCTGTCAAATCTTGTTTTCCGTGGGTGAATTTGGCCAAAAGTAGGCACGCCCCTTTCAGTGCAATGGGCTATGAAGGGCAATTTTGCCCATTCAAAATATCCTCCCTTCCAACGGGCCAACTCATTTTCTACATTCACGAGCATCCATTTTCATCTGAAAACCCCACTTTCTTCTCCCTATTCAAATTACATAGAATGAAGGACTCCATTCGAACAGATTCTTTTAATCCATACCCATGAAACCAAACTCGAAAAAGTAAAGCAATCTTCTTCCCGTTCAATCCCTAGTTGTGAACTGCTTTTACAATGTCATCGGGCTCTAATTCTCTCCTATAGCTCTCAAAAATCAGCAATTTGTCATTGTGGAAAGCTTGCCAAACTTCGAACCTCTTGGATTGATGCAAACCTAGGAAGAAGATTCTTTGTGTGTGAGAAATTTGAGGTAAGAAATGTCATCATAATTTGAAAAGGAATTTTTATATTAGGGATTATAATTTTTCAGTATAGAATTTTTACACCTTTTTGAACCAATTCTTAAAAAGTCAGGTTGGGGGATGTGGTTTCTTCGAGTGGTATGATGATTCACTATGCAATCGGTCCAAGCAAATAATACCAGTTCTGTTGAAGAGGTTAGATCAAAAGGAAATGGAGCAAAGAAGGACGACTAAGAAGATACAAAGGTGGCGTAATGTAACTGCAGTATTATGTCTTGTTTCATGTGTTCACGTGGTGCTGCTAGTGTATGAGAAGCTAACTTATAGTATGTGTTGTGGATGTTAGCAGTTGCTATCACTTTCTGTAAATTTTTGACTTTTTTGGATAAGAAACTATTATAATGTAACCTACTACAGGGGGTGTAAGAATATGCCTATGTTGTGGCATTATGTATGGAGAAATGAAAACATGCTAAGCGTTTGTGTTTAGTTCAAATGATGTATAGTTCAATTAGTTCCACTGTTCATATGTGCATTATTTTAACCTTTAAAAGTGGTTGCCTTAAAAAAACACAGGAAAATATGTAGTTGAATGTTACAACCTATAAAAATCTTCTTTAACCATAATCTTGCTCAAATAGCTAGCAAAATATCCCATGAATTCAAAAGAGGAATTGAAATCTTGGCAACAAATACAAGCATACTTGCAGCAATAGTCTAATTTACTGCCATAGAAAATAGTGGCAGAACCTGTAAAGTTACATAAAGTTTTAAAATTATCTATTTGACCATAGTGGTTTCAAAATACAGCCAGCTGCCTTCTTCAAATCTTCACCAATTAAAAGTATAACAAATTTCTTTTTGATCCACTACTCTATTTTAGTTTGACACTTTCCCCTATTATGTTCCGGTTCTCGACATATTTTGCATAGTTTAACCTTCTTTTGATGATGCTTATGATACATTTCATTAGAGTGCATGTTAGAAACGGCCATAACCAGATCATTCATCACAAATTTGCATCTCTAACAGTTGGATAATTCACTTACACTTCAACTAGCTGTCATATTATCAACCACATTTTGTTAGACTAGCTACCCTCACTATTAAGTCATTATCATCTATTTCTTGCACATTCTCCCCTTCACCAAGCTGAGTGACTTGAGACATTAGTTGAGTCCCTTGGAAATTGAGATTCATAGCTTTTCCTAAAACTGCTTGCTGCTTCAAAGAAAGCATATGTTTGATGCTGCAAAAATATGGATATTTAATCAACTGTTCAGTAGACCACATACAGTAACTTCAATCACATTGGGTGTGGGAGTAGCAACTGGTGGTGGGTCTTTTGCACTTGAACAGGGCATGCCTACTTTTTGGACGGATTCCACCATGGAAGATAAGATTTGACAGATTGAGTGCTATGAAAATAGTTTGTGTATAAAAAGATAAGAACAAAGGTTTTGGACAAATGAAAAAACTAAAATAGTTTCTAGGCAATTATAGCAATTTTTTCTTATTATTTTATAAGATTTATTATTTTTGTTTGGGTAAAATGATAAATCCTATAGGACATGAATTAAGATTTAGAGAATATGTGTTTTTCTCCTCTCATTTTTTTTTGTTCAATTTGATTTTTCTAGATTCCAAAAAAAAAAAAAACTCAATTTCAGTCTCACGTGCTATAGATTTTGGAAGGAAAAATTCTTAAAAGGACAAATCTACCCTCTAACAGTATAGCACATGATATGCAAGTGCATGTCTTTATCGTCTCCGCCACATTAATGGTATTAGGGACATTAAACATTAAAATATAAAAAGACAATAGAATAAAAATATTAAAATGTGAGTTGTGAGACTAAGTTACAACAACTAAGATAGTTTGGGGACTATTTTTACAAATTGTTCTAAAGATAAAAAATAAAAAATATTAAAATATGAGTTGTAGAACTAAATTGCAACAATTAAAATATTTTGAAAACTATTTTTTAGATTGCCCTTTTTTTTTGTATTGTTCCAACTTTATCGAATGTCCTAAAGTGACAGAACAAGGGCCATTTGGACAATGGTTTGCCTCTTGATTCTTTAATTTTTTTTCTTTTTTGATTTTTGGTCCCATTTTCTATGGTCAAAATATTTTATATTTTAAAAAATTTTCTAAAAAGTTCAAAATGGAAAATATATTCCAAGAATATGTTTCTAAAACAAAGAGTGGATTCTTGTTAGGTATCAAATTAAAGATCTTAAGTTTAACTTTCACTAAGTTTATGTTTAACCTTTTTTATTGCCTTATAATAGCTAAAGATTTTTTCAAAAGTGCATGATCCATGTTTTTCGTGCAAAAACTAATAGGTACTTTTCTTCTAACAAATGCCTAGTAACCATGATTTCCAAACGACATCCTCTCACACACACACACACACTCTCTCTCTCTCTAATAGCATCTTCCCCTTCTCATTTTCTGTCTTTTCTATTTCTCTAAATCCTTCACTTGAGAAAATTGCTAACGATATTAGTTGTAAGGTTCAAAACTTTTCTGCTGAAAAATGGCAAGCACGAAAGAAACAAACAATATTTCAAAAAGTTGTGACCAATCGTTACCTGCTGTGGATATAAACAAAGAGTTGAATCCAAGCCAAAACAAAAGCATCCAAGTGGATCCTGTTTCATCTCAGATTGCAAGAAAAAAATTGAAACCAAGGTTAAAAAATAATATTTTTTTAAAAATTTGAAGAGAAATTTATTTTTTCACTTTTAATTGTACACATGAGGTATTGCAAGAAAAAATTTACTCGAGTATGTTTGTATTTTTGTACATCCATGAAAGAGTACTTAAAATTTTATTTTAGTGATATGAATTAGTTAGTTTTAAGAAATTTTTTTCATGAAAAATTCCTTGAGGTTTAATTATAATGAAAATTTGTTTATTTAATTTAATCATTTCTAAATGTGTATATATATATTTTTTATAGAATTAGGTATGATTTATCTTTCATACATGGACAGCGATGCTTAGATAGGGAGAGACTGTGACTCCGTCGACTCTTGCAATAACTCTTATTATGCTCTAATGATTTATAGAGTTTCCTAATTAAGCGATTAATTTTTTATTTCACTTCACTGCATGTACGATTAGATTTGTCAATAAGCAATAATAAATATTTTTTCCTAAGAAAAAATGCCAACTTATTAAGTCTAGCCTTTGGTGATATCACTTGGGTAATTTAGATGAAGAAGATAATTTTTTTCTTTAGGGGAAAATAAAATTTTATTCATATCAGCGGTGACGATTACATGGATGCATTAGAAGAGATGGTGTAGCCAAAACATGAGCAGGCATGTTAGCCGAGCAGCCTTACATGATGAATAATAGCATCTTTATGAAATAAAAAATATGTCCTATGATTAATAAAACAAAAGAATTAAACTAGTGATGAGAGAGAATATTAATTGGCAACTTATTCGGTTCAATACTCTTCCCTTCCGATGTATCTTTTTTCTTTTCTTTCCACTTTTTCGGCATTGCACCTCTCCATGTAGATTAAAAATTGTACTTCAAATTATATTAGTTACATTAAATCTTAAATAGAAAAATTTAATGTCTTATTCTCCCATCTGGAAATAAATGTTTACTTTTTACTCATTCAAATAGAAATCATGCATTCGGTTCTAAATCAAGGGAGTACGACATTACATTCTCTAGAAAAATTGGGACTTTCTCATCAAATTCTCTAAATTACATTGGTGAAATTCAAGTAGAGTGGCAACCCCCTCCCTGCAAAAAAAAAAGGAGAAAAAGAAAAAAGAAATAAAAGAAGAGTAGACAAATTCAGTTTTAACATCTACAAAATCTCAATGTTTTTTCTTTCATCAAAATATATAGTGTAGAGAAACAAGTATTATTGGCTAGTGTGTATATATGTTGTTTTTTGAAGGCACAAGATGGAGAAAGACAAGCGGATACTGAGGATAGCCATAGTGAAGAACTGAGGTTTACATTCCGAAGCATAATTCCAAACTAGTAAAATTATTTTTGTAATAGTTTTAGGAACTGTTCAGTTACATGAAGTCGATGTTCAATTCCTATAGAGTTGTTTGTTGAAAGGCGTTGCTTAACTTCCTCGACGGAAGATGTCTAATTCTTTGTTTCATGAAAATGTAAACTTAGTTGTTTGTTTTCCATTAATTCCAGCAAAGAAAGATGAAATAAATGTTGTGATAGTAGTATTTTGTTGATATGTTAAATGAAAGATAAATATATATGCTGATAATAAAATGCTTGTAAATTTTGATCGTGATCAGCTAGGAAATGATACGGGAGGAAAACCATTCATAAAAATGGAAAAAAAAAATAAATGGGAGGAAAAACTGCCCCTATAATTTGTTGTTCAACTCTCACAATGAATTTGATTAGATGGCACAAATAAATTAATATGTAACATTATATTCATCATTAGTAATAAATTCGATCCTATAATTAACTAAAAGTAAATAAAACTATTAATATTGATACTAATGTTAGAAAATGACCACTTGTGTTGTTTTATTTGAATCCCACATGGTTTATTTGAGCGTCTTTTAAGAGTATTTATCTATTTGTATTTGTCACTAGTTCTAAACAGTTTTGGAGTGTGTTATGAACAAGAGGACACACATGCACCCCTCCTTGGGTTGGGGTGCCATTTATTTTTGGTATTATTTTTGAACCTTTTCTTGAATGTGTGAAACCCATAATTGGTCCATTTAAATCTCTAATTTTTATCCATAATTGATCCACGAACCCATGATCCTCTCCAACGTGCATATTTGTTGCATTGTTTTGACACAATATTCTCATTAGATAACAACTTCTTCCACTATAAATACTGCTGGTTTTTGGCAGTAGAGACACACCGGAAAAATTGACTTCTCTATATTCTTCTCATGTTCTTTCTTATATTGTCATTTTGGACGACTATAGGAAGCTGTGTTAACCTTTGGGAACAAAGCAACATTTATGATTGCATTGAGGCCGTGCCGAAATTTTGCTTTCAAGGCAGTGCAATTCCATGACACAACCATTGATCTGATAAGTTGTTCTTCATTACAGTTTCTATTTCCATTTCTGTATTACTTCTCTATTGTTTCTGCCAATCTACTTTATTTTTGTTGTTGCTTTGCTACTAGAATTACAACTAAAACATATAAAAATAGTAAAATAATTAAACAAATACTGAATTAATTCTTGAAAGTTTCTTCTTGTCCTCCTCACGCTAAGAGCTTCTTATATATCCTCCTATTAGTTTAGAACTGGGCTCCAAATGACAAACTTGGATCTCTTTGACATTTTTCTAGACATTCAAAACGTAAAACTTGAAAAGTAACCTATGTATAGCGTGAAAATTTAAAAAGGAGATATTGTTAATTTAGAAGTGTTTTAGGTTTTGTTTTTCACTTATAAACATATGTATATCTTTGGTTGATTTAAATCCTATGAATTATGTTACATGGATCTCAAGGAAAGTTAAGTTTTGTAATTAAATAATTTCTTCATAATGAGCGGAACTTATGAAATTAAAGATATATTATCGGAATAATATGTGAAAGAGTCTTTTGTAATTATATTTCTTTATCAACAACTCAAATGTTTCTAAGATATAACGACATATATTTGAGAAATCAAAGAAAATTCTCAAAAAAAAGTACAAATAAGAAACCAACTAATAAAGTGCATCCTCCACAAAACCAAAAGAAAAAAAACCAAAAACTTTTGGTATCTATATTCCATGAAAAAAAATAAATTACACAAAAAATTCCAAAGAAGGGAACATCTAGTGAATTTTTCATTGTGACACATGGAATCATCAACCATTTCTCCCACTTCCCACTTCCCATTTCATCAAGTGTTCGTCTTATAGATATAAATAGTCATGGATAATTATGGGTCTATATATATGCATAAGGGGTTCACAACTTCTTAAGAGCAGAAAAGGAGAAGAATCTTTCTCTGTCGTCTTTCTTTTATTTATCTCTCAATTTAATTCCTCAACCATCAATATTTCTGAGTTTATTTTTCTCCTCTTCTCCATCCATTTCCTCTTCTTTCTGGAATATCAAATGAGAGGATCAGCAGAATGCAATTTCTGGAAGTTCTCAGATTGATTGTTATAACCACATTTTTTTTTGCAGCTTAAATACAACTTTTGCTCATGAAAGGATATTCAATCCTACAACGGTGACTTCTATCACAGACATTGCAGTCGATCGCAAGGCAAGAAATGATTTCGATAGCCCTTATAAACTTGGAGATCGTTCTGCGATGCTAAAGGGTGTCGATCAAGGGAGGAGGAAGCGGAAGAGGATGGGTAAAGAGGACGAGAATGGGACTAAACACCGTAAGCAGTGGTGGATCTGTTGCTGAAAGATACTCAGCTGCAACTAAATCACTTGAAAAAACATGCTTATTCCTAAGCACGCATCTCACAGTGGCATCCATGGTTTTTCTAGTCATATAACATAGTATTTGTAAACCATTTTTTTTCGGTCCCATGCGTTATCAGGTAATTTATATACAGCATGGATTACAAGGGATTCAATGAGGTAATAAGAACCTTATATTTGATCACCATGGTATATAGATATGAGCTTTATATTGGTACGCGATCTATAATATTTTTGCATGAAAGAGACTATTGTTACCCGTCGCATATTGTGACGCCTTTCCTTTCCTTTCGTATTCCTCATATATAACTTTTTCTTTTTACTCCTCCAAAGCCTAACATGATTAAAAAGCATGGATTGCCTAACATTTCCTTGCGTTAGTTATAATAGTTGTGTTTGCAAAAAGTTAAAAAGAAAGGATAGTGGCAGATGGAATAATGGTGAAGAATAAATTTTGTCTCTTCAATGCAAAAATAGTATGAATGAAATACCAATAATAAGTTTGAGAGTACTGCCAAGCAGTAGTTCAACGGAAGAAGTATTCATGATCAAGTAGAAAATCCTAGTTTTGAATCATATTTCTCTTCCTTGATTTATCAAAAAATGTTTTAGGATGCCAATACCAACTCTTTCCTCGAAAGAAATGGAAGCGGGGTTGAGACGCCATTTATTAAAAATTCACATTGATCCTAAATGTCATTGATCATTAATTGTGGATATATGCACATTGATCCTACCACGATTCTCTGCAGTAGACTTTGCCCAGAAAATCCTATAACCCAAATAGCGTCACATCTATAAAGGCGTATTTATGGTAGTTCTACTGTTGCAGATGAACACTTTGGCCAGAAAATCCCATAACCCAAGCAGTGTCATGTCCACAAAGGCATATTCGTGCCAGTTCTACTGTTGTAGATGAACATAAAGTTTTGTTATCCTGAGATCGATTAAGTTGAACATTGAATCAGGATAACTAAAGATAAGTATCACCACATTTTGTACGAGGGGATTTGATCATATCGTATATCATTATAATGAGCGTCCACTTTTCTATATCATAAAGAGGGAGTACAATGGAAACATACTAGTCGAGTTTCGATCGAGTTTCTATTGGATTGATCATGGGCAGGAAATAATTCTTGTTTGGCTTAGGGACTGATGCAATAGCAAATCTAGCAACAGAAGAAGAATGAGAGCCTGGGAAATTCAGCAGTCCGATGAATCCAAAAGAAACCCCTAGATAAAAGATGCATAAATTTATGTGAAATTCTCAGCACGTTCTTCACTTTTCCAACAGATTACAACTCGGAACCCTTATATTCGAAATTTTGAAATTTTTGATTCTTCAATTAATCAATAAAAGGACAGTTTAGAGAGATTTGCGCTGTAGTGAAATTGTTCAGAAATTTCCATACATTGCTACATAGAGGTTGTTCAATACATCAGAAATATAAGAACTAACAGAGAAAGTAAAGGTTCAAGCTTTTAGAGCCCAGAAATTAGGGCTTTGGGGGTGAAAAGTTTTTCCCTGAAAAGTCCATATTGGGAAACTGATCCTTCAATTTCTTCATAAGTTCTTCCTTCTGAATCTGATCAGATGTCGGAAGGCCCATACTCCGTTGACGTTGATCGAAGAGCATCTTCTCCACAGAAGCTTTAGTGTCACAGTCCAACTCCCAAATCTTGGTCGGAGGCGGCTCCACCTTCTTGGTATCTATCTGAGGACCACCCTTGATCAGAGACTCCCACCAGTCCGTCTGATCCACCTTTGTCAGCAACACAGAAATTGTCTTCTGGTCCTCCAAGCTCCAGAAGGAATCCTGAGGCTTGATCAGCTTGAAAAGCTCTCCTTCAATGATGAGGTCCTGATTCTTCAGCCCGATTCTGATGAAATCCCTCTTGATATCGCAACCGATGAATTTCGACTTGGTTCCAGGAGGGACAGACACAGAGATTGTGATTTCTTGCAAAGATTGGCCCCATGAGTAGTTGTCCATTTCAAGGCCATTGTTTTTGTTAGGAACCTGAACTTCCTTATTCTCCTCCACCTGCTTCGGCTGCACCTCTTTAGCCTCTGATGGGGCTGTTTCTGGCGGCAGTGGAGAGGGCTTTTCGGATGGCTGCTGCTTATCGGCTTCATTGTAGTCGGAGATGATTGCCATAGCGTTGGATTGAATTTCAAAAGATCAAAGGGACGTTAGGGTTCAAGGCTCTGACAGGAAGGAGGGGATGGTGTTTGGGATGTAGAATACTGCTGCTTATATAGTGGGGGCTGGGGAGGTTTTGTTGTCTTTTTTGACATGTCGCGTATAATTTTGGGGTGCATATGTGTATCGGTGGTCACACCGATTGTCAAAAACTTTTCAAAGAAAGAAAGGGAAAGCCGAAAAAGAAGCATTTATGCTTATAGTTGGTAATTTTTTTATCTCTTATTTATTAATATATGTAGTATCTTATAAAACACCTTAAATATCTTATCATGTATATAATATTTTGGTGTGTGCATGCTAATTGGTGTATTATTTACACTAATTAAGTATCAATTTATTAAATTTTATACTTCTCTTTCTCATTTGGACCAAGGTACAAATATATTCTATATTTGTACCAATACCATCTTTAAATTGAAAAAAAAAAGAGGGAGAGTTAAGGATAGTATTTGATGTGAAAAGACTCAAAAGGAGAGAGAGGAAAGTTAATGCTCAATTTGGATATTATTTTACTCAATCAAGCACATAATTGTATTTTACTTTTATTCTTACAAAAAATTTACTTCTACGAAACTCAAGATAAAAATTCTCCCAACCAAACACAATCCAAATATACCTTCTATTTATATGGATACAATGTGTAAATACATTGTATATACATTATTAATATATGTAGTATATAGCAAAATATATGTGAAGCATCTCATCATGTGTAGGGGTGTCAAAGCTCGAGCTCGGCCCGATTGACATCGGGATGGGAAAATATGAGCTCGGGCTCGAGTCGGTCCTAATCTGATTTTTAAATTTTTTTTATATAATAATAGTATTTTTTAATAATATAATAATAATATTATTATATAAATATATATATATATATATATATATATAAATAATATATATATATATATATATATATATATATATATATATATTTTACGGGTCGGACTAAAATCGAGTTGAGTTTACCTCAACTCGAAACGTTATTCGAACTAAAAAGATCAACTCGAACCCACAATTAAACTGGTTGAACGAGTCGAGCTCGGGGCAGCCCAACCCAATTGACAATCCTAATCATGTGTATAGTGTTTTGGTAGTCTGTGTATGTTAATTAGTGTATTATTTTTAGCAATAAAGTACCAATTCACTAAATTTTGTACTTCTCTTTGGCGGAATGCAAGTATTTGTACGTAGATTTCGCGGAAGAAGATTTCTAAAAGTGTCAGAAGCCTTTGATCAACCTTTTCTCCAGATTTCCATCTGATAGGAGACGTCCATGATGATCCTTATTTGTCATATTAGTTTATTTTTCTTATTTTCTTAAAAAATTAATTTGATAACATAGTAATTGTTATGAATTAATATTGTGGATGTCCATTATCAGAGTTATAGAGATACTTGATATTCAATATTTGTACTCTACATAATTATCATTTTGAGCTTAAATTTATGTTAAATTTTGGTGTTTTAATCACCATTTATACTCCATTTATCTCTTATTTGCTTTAGGAGAGATTATTGAAGATTTGGAATTAAATGAAGCAAACAAGGAGATTTTGTACAATGAAGAGAAAAACAGAGAAATGCAGAGGAGAAACTACCTGGTAGAGAAAGTTCCAGTGGGATTTTGACCTCCATGAAGATTTCAAATGCAAAAGTGTTCTTCTAGATAATTATAGAAGAGATTCTGAAGTTTTCAGAATGGTAACATTTACATCAATCCAAATTCGTTTGTTCAACCTACGTACAGTGCAAAGTCCGTAATTCTGGATTTGATTCCAGTTTTGATACATTGTGGTGTAATTACCATATCTGGAGTTGTAGATGTCCAATGGAGGTGATTCAAAGCTCTATAGAAACATCCGAGTATTCGCTACAACTTTCATGAAGGAAAGAAAATCTAGATCATCCGATTTAATGCTCTGAATTCACCAATAATTCAAACTGTACCTTTTTGGCAGAAACAGAATTTTTTACAATTGTTGCTTTCTTTTTGGGAGGTATATATATACCCTTTTAGGGCATTTGGAGGGGCGGCCATCTAGGGTTCCAGAGAGGAGAAAATCAGAGAGAAAACATCCCAAAACCTCTCCCAAAATCGTCAATCTTTGCAAGAGAAAACATGAGAGAAGATCAAATCTTTGAAGAAGCAGAACATCAATCTTGAAGATTCAAGCTCAAGAACACAACTTTCCACAACCAAGTTGGAGAACTCCAAGCCTTGAAGAAGAGAAGATTTGAGCCATGAAAATGAGAAATTCTTACTCTTTATTTATTGCTGTATGTTCTTTGAATTGTAATATGTTGATGAGCTAAATTATTGAATACTTGGATGGTTATGAACCCTAGTTATTATCTATGTGAATGATTGGTTTTCTTGGTTGATTGAATTCCGAATTCTTGTGGATTGTTTGTGGGTTTGATTGTTTGAATTGACCCAGCTACTAATTGATTCATAATCTGGATTTATTCACTTGGAATTGAGAAAGGAATGGTGAAATAGACCATATACAAACAATGGGGATGATTAGGTAACTAGAGATAGAAACCTCAACATCTTCTTGGTAATTAGAGAAATCTAATTTGGGGGTTTGATTGCTTGAATCAATTCAGTTGTTGATTGACTCATAATCTGAATTTTTCACTTGGAATTGAGAAAGGAATGGTGAAATAGACCATACACAAACAATGGGGATGATTTAGGTGACTAGAGATAGGAGCCTCAACATCTTCTTGGTAATTAGTGCAATCTAATTGGAAATTCACTAATGTAAATGCATTTTTAGGTTGAATTGGTTAGGAAGAGATTTCAACCAATTAATCTAAGAGTAGAGGACTTTCATCTAGAGATAGAGTGAGTTCTAATTTAGGAATTTCATCAAACATAAGAAGGGGAATTCATTAACCAAGAGACTTTTCTATCACATAGGTAATTCTAGGGGAATTTTCCATTCAAGTATTACTCTCTCAATTGAAATTTTCTCTTGCAAACTAAAATTTAGATAAACTGAATTTTTCTGTTTAAGTTAGATTTTCATTCCTAATAGTTTATTTCTATCATATTTACAAGCAAATTTGATAGGCTAGACAATAGAGTGAAAATTGAGTAATGATATTTGATTATCCCTGTGGATACGACATTTAAATTACTTGCCATTGTACTAATCATAACGATAAGTGCACTTGCCTAGTGTTTGTGTCCAATTGTTAGAAATTGTGATAAAATTAAGTATAAGGGCATGCAAAACAACACAACAATACTCCAACTATCCATAAGATAGATGTGAGAGTTCTATTATATCTTTTATTAGTGATAGGATTTGTCTTCTGATAACCCTCTACCTCTTCTTATTGAGATGTACCCCTGAACCCTATAAATAGGGCTTTAGACTTATGTATTGTACACACTCATTCATTGATTGATTTACTCTCAGAGAATCAATAAAGCTCTTGTGTTTTTTCTCTCTATTTTCTCTCTATAGTTTTTCCTATTTTCTATATTGTAATTTCTTTATTAAGTTTTCTATATTAGTATTACGATTTCATTGCGCCGACGATTACTACGCGCCAACGAATTTACAACACGTTATCTGCACGAGTCTCTACCACCGAAGTTGAGAGCTTCATCAAGAGAAAAAAAGAGGTATTTTTCTACCTTTTAAATTCTCATGACAAACATTTTAAAACTAGTTTTTCTCTCTTGATATTTATAGAACGAATTATATGACATATACACTAGATGCTCAAATTTATTGAGATGTAATGGGTCTGGCAGACACCATTGTTGAAAATAATGCATCATCATCTCAAAATCGTATAAAAGCCATGATTTTTCTCGGCCATAATTTCTATGAAGATCTAAAGGCGGAGTATCTTACCATGAAAGATCCACTTATTTTGTGAAAGGATATAAAAGAAATATTTGACCACCAGAAGATGGTCATTTTACAAAAAACACAGTTTACTTTAAATCTGTAAGTAAATGCATTACAATTAATGGTTATGGCCCTGGAAGAGGTCGTAATCATGCTCGAAGCTATGAACATAGACACGGATATGGTAATAATAATCCATATAATCATGGCGATCATAATATATATGCATCTAGATATATTGGGTCCTGAAGACACCATTTAAGAAATACAAAGCATCAAAGCCACTTGATTACTAGCAAATTGTGAATGAAACATACAATCACCAGAAGATGATTGTTATATAAATGCTAGTTATGATTTGTTATAAGTGTGCCTACAAAATTTTATGTCTATCAATATAAAAGAATTTTCTTTTCTCATATCTCTAACATGCTCATGAAGTAGTAATATCGAGAAGAAGTTTTTCAGAAATATTTTAAATTTATATTTTCTGAGACTGAATGAGTCATTAATAAAATATTTTGATGCTCGACCAAATATTTTTATGACATTCCCTGAAGCGAATGACATTAGAAATTATAATATATTTATGTATGAGATTTTGGTCACAACTAGCAAAAATACACTTTGTTCTTATACTATATGAATGACTCATTAAATTCCCAGTGAATAGATACTCACCAGAAGTGAGAAAATAATGAGAAAGAAAAAGGAAAAGTAAGAATTCTAACATGTTATTGATGTAAGATGAAAATGTGTCACGTACCTGTAGTACGTCAAACATGTTATGAATATCTATTAATTATTGATATTCCTTTACTTCCATGAATTATACTACTGATAGTAATGATGCTTGTGTCGATAATATTAATATGACACATGTGAATGTGGCCAATTCTTTTGAATACCCAAAAAGAGTTTTTAGCATTTTAAATGTCAATCAAAAATTTGAATTATCAAATTGCTACTTTTCTATTTTATCATCTTGTGATTATTATTGAAAAGTGTTCATACTATAGACTTATATTTTAGTATTTATATATTATTTTAGTTTGTTTTGGATCAAGAATGGTGAAGATACAAATTTGTCTAAACAATATTTGTTATTTATTTGGATAAAATTTAAAATATATGTCCGAAGTATAAATGGTAATACAAAGTTCCAGAAGAACTAGTTGATCAATAACTATAGAAGAGTTAATTGATTAAAAACTCCAGAAGAGCTACATGATCTTCACCTAATGGTCAATTGTTGTAATGCATCATTCTCCATATAGTCTCGTAAAACTTTTGAACATTGATTATATTATCAGTATATCGAGACATTGGATGAATGAACTTTTGAGGCATTTGCATTACCATTATGACATAAAATATATGTCAATTATATATACTACTATTTATCTCTCCTTCTTTATATTGCATAAAATTATAAAATTGAGATGCAATATTGAGTAAACTTGAAGTTTACTGATAAATAATGTATTAGTTGGCATGATCGGTTGGACCATCCCGGATCATTAAAATACGAAGAATGATTATGAATTTATTATGGAACCGCAAGTTTCCTAATATGACGAATTTATAAGTGCTACTTGTTTTATTTAAAAGTTACCACTATCATTTGGGGTTGAATGTGTTATTTTGGGATGAATTGGAGAAATTATTAGTTGACGCATCGACAAATAGTCATATGTATATTCTTGTATTTGCAACCTGCAGTTTGCACAATTTATTGATAATGAACTCATGTTTTAACATTCTCCCAAAGACATAATTTGTCCTAATAATACTGGTTGTATTGAGATATTGAGTATCCTGCAGAATGTTCCTAACTGTGATATATGAGTACTTATTTCGTATTTTACCAACACATTTTGATTCTCCTCATAATAGTTGGTTTGTGGTAAAAAACTAAACATATCTCATCTTAAATTTAGAGATGCATTATGTTGCTACACCACAAAGGTAATGAGATGAGTTTTCAAAGATTTTATTAAATATATTGGGAGCAAATCTCAAGGGAGAGATTCGTATTTTGTTAATTTTGAATATGTTGCCCCAACATAAAGAGGAGAAAGCATGAGGCTGGATAAATATATAAGTATGTGTCTCATCTTAATCTTCTATTTTGATCCTCATAGAAGATACCTTGAACCAGAAGTTCAAAGGATAATTTATATAACCAGGTATATTAACTGACCAATATCCGGCAAAGAATGCTCCTATTATATTTGATGTCCCTGAAGGAAATCTACCACTACAAATAAATTAGAGACACAACTGAAATGTGGTAGATAAGTCAGTTCCGAGGATACAAACTCCTCACCGAAGCAAAGACTTAAGATGGTTATATCTGTTAAGTTGAGGAGATTTAAATTCCAACAGAATTTTTCTCCAAACATCATTGATATATTATTTTCAGAAGAAATTCAGGTACCTAAAAATTTTTACAAATGATGAGATCTCAACATGATTAGGAAATACTGGAACTGCACAAGTATATGACGTCAACAATATTAATGCGCATAATATATTTACTTAGAATGAGGATTTCCAAATCAAGGCCTGCATACTGAAAATGATAAAGTTCACATGAGAAATATGAAAAATTTGAACTATTCACAAGTACACTTGAAGTGTACATATATTCCCGGCAGGAATTATACACCTGAAGTGTAATCTCAAAGAAATAGCAATTAATATTTGCTTATAAAATGTGAACTACAAAAGTGAATATTTTTCATGAGTTATGGCGTATGATTCTTCGTAAGGCCTGGCGCTGTTAACGAAGAAATATATTTCTAGTAGTGGATAAAACAGTGCATGATAGCACTTAATATATGTTATCTTTGTTATCATTAGATAATGATACATATATTTGAAGTCCCTGATGGACTCGATATGCTTGAAGTATATAATTGTTCCTGTAGAACATAATGAGATTGTTTTAGTGAATTCTTATTAAAGAATAATCGAATATGTCCATATATGTTGAAATTTCATACGTAGTTGTACTTGCTATCAAAATATATCCTCATTGTACAATCTATTGATTAGTCTAGTGTTCCCCACATTAGGGGGAGAAAATAATCAATTAAAAGAGGATATCATTTATGACTTTTATTATCTTGATCTATGCACAAGGATTAATGAACTGGCATTTCAAAATGTTATTTATTTGCAAAAAAATTGCATATTGATTGTTTGTCTGACTCTTGTAGAGTTAGTCAATGTAATATTCAACTTATAGATATCCTTATTTGGATAGATGTCCCAGCAGGACAAATATATAAATTATATAATCATATGATTTTGATACACGCCTGAAGCGTGATTGATCTATTGATAAAACCCTCAAAAGAGAAAATGATTTGATGATTAAGATATTTTCCCTGAAAAATTTAGAGGAGCAAGTATTATTATTAATATCGAACATCCTGAAGATGTTTCACATGGAAATAGCATATCAATGATCATTGAGTTATTATTGTAAGATTCATTATATCTATTAAAGGATAGTGAAGAACTATTAGGTCCTGAAGTACTATAACTCTACAATTGAGAGTATGAATACACTTGTTTACGTGTAAATAGATATCTATTGTAGTTCTTCTCTACCCAATGAATTTTGAGATGACATTAAACTTGCCTTTTGATATCTGAAATACCTAAGAGGGGGGGTGAATTAGGTATTTGGCTAATTTTTGCAAACTTAAACCTTTTATACGTTTAAATCAAGAACAGGTTATGTAAGCTAATTATAGATAATTGATAGCAATGCAGTACTGAAAGCAATAGCAAAGAACCCAAACAATTTATAGTGGTTCGATCCTCAAGATCTACGTCCACTACCTTAAGCTCACACTTAAGGATTTCAACAAATCTACTAATTGCTCAGGTTTACAAATTACAAGAGAGGTTCACCAAACTATAGTTTTACACTCACAACCTCTTCTAGTAATGTCTACAATACAAGGCTCACCACAAAAAATGGTTTTATATCTTAAACAACCTTGAATCACACTTTCAAGGATCACCCTAACCTAAAGGGTTTTATGTTATCAAGATAACCTTGCTAGAGCTAGTAGATCAACACAATTGAATAAGTAAAGAAGAATGTGTAGAAGTTACCACTTGATGGTAGATATTACACAAATTTTCACCTTCACACTTTGATGTCTTTGGATTGATCAATTGAATGCACAAGACATAAGAGAGCTTAAGAAATGTTTGATAAATGCTTTTGAATGCTTGGAGTTTTCAAGATTTCAAGAGTTACAAAAATTTGCATGTTTATAGCTTTTATAGAATTTGAAAATCTGTTAAAACGTTCATAAAACGGTTAGTAACGGCTAGTTTTAGAAAATTCGGACGACCGAATTTCTTTGCTGCGTCCGAATCTTCTTCCGAATTTCTCTGGAAGAACAGTGACCATGCTGAAGGCCAAAAATTCGGACGACCGAATTTTTTGGCTGTGTTCGAATCTTCTTCCGAATTTCTCTGGAAGAATAGTAGCAAACTTTTGCTACAAAATTCGGACGACCGAATTTTTTGAAAGCATTTTCAAACTTTGTAAAATCATTTAAGGTATAACTTCAATGAGTTTGAAAAACATTTGATATATATAGAAAACTTATTTAACTGTATTTAAGATTGAAAAACATGAACATATGAAGTTTACAAACATATCTTATAAAAAGATTCATTCAAAAACTTTTAAGATCATAAGATTATTTTTATGCTCTCTTATACAAGTGTAGAGTTTACATAGAAATTTACCTAAAAGTTAAATGTACTCTACACTTCAAGTCTTCAATGCCTTTTGATCATCTTTAGAACAACATTCTTCAAACTTCAAATACTTGCTTAAATGAAGTTGTTTTTGAACTTTTGCTTCAAAGCAATGAGACTTCATACTTCTCAATTTACAAAACCTATCACACAATAATCAAATATTTTAGTCCTCATCAATATTTGTCATTAATCAAAACTACATAATTTGCCCTTAGGGCTAACAATATCTCCTTGAGATTGTTTATCTCGAATATTGAGAAAATCCAACTCCTGTTAAGATGGATATGCAAGGTATATGTTACCTATATGATCCACATAAACTATGCATTTATAGACATGTGTTGATTATAACAACGACATTTTCAAATCATATTGAAGAAATAGAAATTCATGATAGTGGTTGAGAATATGTGTGATCATGATTAATGTATTCGAGATAAATCTATATCCTCTAAGAATGAATTCCAACTATATTGTTGGATGATAATAAAGTTTGAAATATATTTAAGGAGATACGATAAAGTATATTTTTACTCACGAGCTCCAGAAGAGATGTGATATTGACGTGTATTGAATTTGATCATTTGATTATTTCACTAAGACCTTACCAATTGCAACATTTGATTGGAAAGCATTGGTTAAGAAATCTCAAAAGATTATCTCATCAGGGGGAGTAAGTATGACATAAAGAGTAGTGTACTCTTTTTCCTTCACTAGAGTTTTTCCCACTGGGGTTTTTATCTAGTAAGGTTTTAACGAGGCATACTCTTATGTAATGGACATCCAAGGGGAGTGTTATGAAATTAATATTGTGGATGTCCATTATCAAATTTATAGAGATACTCCAACTATCCAGAAGATAGATGTGAGAGTTCTATCATATATTTTATTAGTGATAGGATTTGTCTTCTGATTACCCTCTACCTCTTCTTATTGAGTTGTACCCCTGAACCCTATAAATAGGGCTTTAGACTTATGTATTGTACACACTCATTCATTGATTGATTTACTCTCAGAGAATCAATAAAGCTCTTGTGTTCTTTCTCTCTATTTTCTCTCTATAATTTTTCCTATTTTCTATATTATAATTTCTTTATTAAGTTTTCTACATTAGTATTACGATTTCATTGCGCCGACGGTTACTACGCGCCGACGAATTTAGAACAGTAATGATATTATATGAGTTTTTAAAAAGCTTTTTATTTGTTGAAAAATAATATAGTATATGAGTTTTTATCTTCCAATTTCCATAATTTGTACCCTCAAACAGCATATCTAAAGTTTTTATTGTTTAACAATAGACAAAATAACGAATGCAAGTAAATATATAAGACAATAATAAAATTAAAAAATAAAAATAATATTTCGGAAACAATTTATGATTTTCAAAAGACAAAAAATTCTGTATAAAGCAATTCTTTTAGTTTCTTAAAAGAAAAAATGAAATTGAAAATCTGCAACAATTATTCAAATAACTGGAAATACAAACTTTAAACAAAATCCATCTCTACTAACATATAGATGTGTTTGTGTGAGTCTCGATCAATTTTACAAACAATGAAATAAAAATTCTTTTTGTTTCTGTAGAATCAGGGCTTAGGGAAGCTGAAATTTTGGCCAGTCTTCATCCTAGAAAAATCCATATCGGGAAACTGCCCCTGGAATTTCTTGAGAAGTTCTTGATTCTGAATCTCATCACTGCAGGGTGGCCCCATCGATTTCTGACGTTGATCGAACATCATCTTCTCTATAGAAGCTCTGGTTTCTCCGTCTAAATCCGAAAGCCTGCTTGGGGGTGGCTCAACCTTGTCAGTATCAATCTGAGGATCCCCCTTGATCAAAGACTTCCACCAGTCCATCTGATCTTGCTTTGTCAACAAAACGGAAATCGTTTTCTGATCCTCCAGGCTCCAGAAGCAGTCCTGAGGCTTAATTGGCTTGAAAAGCTCGCCTTGGATGACGGGTTGCTGATTTTTTAGCCCAATCTTGATGTAATCCTTCTTGATCTCGCACACGACGAACCTTGATTTGGTTCCAGGAGGAACAGACACTGTGACTGTGAGTTCCTGCAGGCTTTGGCCCCATGAATAGTTTTCCAGGTCAAGGCCATTGGACTGGTTAGGAACCAGACGCTCCATTTTCTCCTCTTCTTTTTTCTCCGTCAGGGGTTCGGGATCAGTCGTTGCCTCCTGGGTTTTCTCCAGCGGCCCTGAAGAGGGATTTTCCTGCTGTTGCTGCTGCTGCTTTTGGTTGGCTTCGCTGTAATCGGAGATGATTGCCATTGACGGAACCACGAGAAGATTGACAAAGATAGGGTTAAGGGTAGCAGCCTATTATAGTCAAGAGGATGATGGTGTGAATTTCTTTGGGCAGGAGAAGGGCTCCTTATATAGGAATCAGGACGAGAAGAAAGGTTGGAAATCAAGAGGGATTCGGAAACCAAATCATAACATGTCAAGACATCGATTCTTTTCCTTCAAATTATTAATTAAAAGGGCCTTCCGTTTTAATTTTCTTTTGCTTTAAATATTTTCCTCAGACTCAACATGAAATAAAAAGTTATAAACATCATTTAAATACAGATAGAATTTCTAGATATTTTTCCCTTATGACTTAAAAAAGAAATTAGAGACTAAAATTTGATTTTTTATATTATATTAAACTGTTATGATTAGACAGTTTAGTAATTGAAAACTTACATAAATAGATTTTGTTTTTCTACAAGGAGTTGGATTTCTAGAATGTATACAATTTTTGTTCTTTTCTATGTGGGTAACAAAATTTTTTGTTCAAATCGGGGAGTTTAGACATAGATGAAGTGACATTCCCAGATTCTTATCTTGAAGCATGGAGGGAGTTATCTTGATGGCCGGGCTTACTGGTAGAGGAGGGCTCTTTTGCATAACTGGGCGATGGATTCCGGTTTATGCATGGACTAGGTCTTACGTCGAACACATTTACCCAACCTTGGGGCATGATGACCGTAATAGACAATGCATCGGAGTTGGAGTTCATGAGCATTCATACTAAGGATTTTTACATACTCTTACTTCATGTTTCCATTTTTGTCTCGCTCTTTTGTATCCAATCATATCACATTTTCTATCCCACGGCTATCACAAAAAATAAGAAATATATAAATTTATATGAAAATGAAAGAGTCCTAAGGAGAAATTATTTTAAAATAAAATGCGTGATAAGTTTTTAATAAATTACATTCAATTCTCCCCTCTTCAACATATTAAAAATTTATAAATTAATCTACACAAACAGACATGCGGCTTTCTGTAATGAATACCATCACTTGTCCTATAACTAAGATGATTAAATGATAATTGAGTACCTATGGTAAACCACAAGATTTTATGCAATGGTACATAAATAGCCTGTGAAACCGGATGTAAACCAAGTATGGCATTTGACTTGGGTAAATACTTGACCCCCCTACCCCTCCGGCACCCCATCCCCATATTTTGACATCCATATTTACAAAAATACTTATCATTTCCATTTGACCTCAATATTTTGCAGAAACCTTAGCTTTGAAACCGCTTGGGGAATTGGAAGCACCAAATTCCCTGGTAAAGACGACACATTAACGGAGTTCCCAGTGAAAGCAAGTTCCACAAACTAGAAGCCTCTCATCAAGACTACCCTGTAATGGCTACCAAGGGTAGAAGATATAAAGCTATCCACACTGCTTTACTGTACTGTTGAATAATAAAATAGAAACATCTGGAGAATTATGATTAAACAGAGATGAATTTCAACTCGAGTAGTCAAGCTATAGGATCTCAATTTCAAATGATACGATCAGGTTGAACTTCTGCACGCATCTGTTGTAAAAGTATTTCTTCGATTCCATCAACAAAACTTGAGATACTCCGCCGTACATGAGCATCCAAGGAGTGCCCCAGCTCCTAGTACAGGACACGGAGATGTTATATATAATAGGCATTTCCATATTAGTGTATTATCAAATTCCAACAGCTATTTTCTTGTTTCTCGTTTCTGTTTGTTTTGAATCTTTTCAATTACATCATATTTCTATCAATACAAGAACATTCTGAAACAGCAAATGAGCGGTATCAGGCTTCAAAGATGCTATAAAATGACACAGAGAATATATGGTTAAGAAAACTACAAAAATTCTTTAGATAGTTTTCGGGAAACCAAAATAATACCAACCTGCTCGAACTAACATACTAAAGCAAGTCAAAGCACAAATCATCTTCTAGAGACAAAAAAGAAGGTAACTTAAATTTCAAAAAATAATAATAACAATAAAAGATAAGTATAGTATTTTCCAGGAAAAGCAGTGCAGATTGCTGTCATGATAAGCTAATCAAGAATTTGTGGAGAAATTATTCCAGATATACATGAATATAACATTAATGTTCACCTTTGCTTATATAGATGGTAATGTTTTGGCTAAAAGCTGCGAGAATTTTATCCAACAGCAAAGCAGATGTCTAGTTTCTGACTGTAAATTACCTCCTTCTATCATGCTTATCCAGTAAGCACAGATGGGCAACATTTCTTGGCTTTCCAATGATGATTTACAGGATAAGAGGATGAGGTACAAACCCTAACCCCACTCCGCACAACAGCAGACTGTTGAACTATAACGGAGTTGACACACTTGTAATGGCTTAGATCATAGAGTCAATAAGAAATCCGGTTATGATGGAATAATAACCCACCATTTGATCCCATTGACAAACCATCCAAATTTCATGTCCATCTCAGACAGCAGCTACAACTTTAACATTCAAATTCACTTATAGTTGCCAGCCACTAATCAAAAATGTAGTCTAAAGTTCAACAATTCATAACCACCAAAGTTACAGCCGCACATGGTTCATATCATTCAGCCAACTGAATTAAATTCAACCTGGTAGGTGTAATCTTTAAATCCTCTCAAACCTAAGATTGATGAACTCAATAGATCAGTATGAAATCTTATAGGTTGGATATTAACCAATTGATTAATGTGAAATCTGTTAGGTTTTGTTTCATTCAATACAAAGTTTTAATTTTCAACATGGGTTCATCAGCTTTCTCAGATATATGACCAGGATATATAATTATCTCCAATAGGGATACTCAGTAGTTATAAGAAGCAGTTACTTTTGTTATAAATCTGAGAAATTCATGGACATTAACAAAGATTTTCTTAAGCAATTCATTCTTAATAGCCATGGATTCATGACTGGCATGCTTCAAGTGCTGGTAATATGCTATCTTGAGATTTTACTGTACCTTGCAATCGACATTATCTTTCTTTCAAGAGTTCAAGTAATATATTTGTCATTATATATATATTACAAAAAATATATATATGACACTCTACAACAGATAAATTGCTTCAAGCATGGAGCCATAACACAATAAGAAATCAAAGCCATAAAAGAAAAGAAAAAAGAAAGAAGGGAAAAAAAAAACAGATAGGTCCAACTAGAGTTATAAAAAGCTGCAGTTATCTCACATAAAAGAGCATTGGGCTCATTTCTTTAGCTGTACAAACTCTATTCAATGTTGATTTTCCTTCCTACATTTATAAGCTTACCTTTTGTAAGCTCAACTAGTCTCAATTTTTCAGCTTGTAGAAGAATATATTATTACATTCTCTGCTAACAAGCCATTATTCTTAACTTCTATTCATGTTTCTCTCGTTCTAAAAATGATAAAATTCCCATAAGATGAATAATTTTGCTTCATATATCCAATGTTTAATATCTTTGTGCTAAAACAAACATAAGCTTGAGTTTGATCTTTGCCCATTTATTTTTCCAAATCAGGCTACACAAAGAGTTGATAGCACAAGCTTAAACATGATTGAGTTCGAAAAATCTAGTCCAGAGCAGCTGAATTAATAACAAAGCAGACTTCCAATTAAAGAAGGCGCGGGGGGAGGAGGCTCAACTGGGCTCCTTGCAACCACCAACTCTAAAAATTGAGGGTTCCCAGGATAAAAAAATGCTGTTTCTGAAACATGACTATATTGAATTAAAGGAGTAAATCTAGCACAACTTACCCCAACCTTGCAGAGGAAGCTCAGAGAAATTTCCTTTGAAGAGTTACTTGAGCTTTTGAGAGTTATTAGCTCCAGTGGAGCATCAGATATAGGCCAACCTTGAGCCACCCTTATCAAGGCATCAATTCCCCCTACCATATGAGCTATTATTATCTCATCCCTGTCCAAGTATTCAACTGAGTGCCTGTAGTGATAACAAGTTACTTTCTGTTAGATATTGAGAGAAGAATCTCATTGATGGTCAATAAAAGAGAAAAATTACAAGGGGGAGAAAAGGAAAGTGCTGCTTTCTGAAACTGATTGCAGCACAACCTGAGAATTGTAGTAGTAGATAAATTACAGAATGAAGTCATTTCTGCTACTGAAATGTTTGTTGTATATTCACAATGACTCTTAATTCTAAGATTGGAAAACATATAAAATGGGAGCATTTGAGAATGTTGACAGCCTATTTGAAATACCAAAGAATTTTTCTTCTGTTTTTTCTTGTGGAACAATCCATCCCAATCTGAATTGATTCTTGAATGACTTTCCTGGAAATTTTTTCATAGGCTTTCTATACACAATTTTTGCATTTTCCTGTAGCATAAGAACTTTATTATAGTCTTTTGATACACAAATTTTGCATTTTCTTGAAGCTTAAGTACTTTATTCAGGAAAAGAGGGAAAAAAAAAGTACGTAACTTATGACTGACCTTGACTTATTTTCACACTTCACCACAAAATACCTCAGTGTGGAAAGAACAATTCGATCTTGTACTCTTCTCAAAAACCACTCCAATGAAGACCTACTCTCTAGCACGGGAAGTGGAGCATAAAGCTGCCTGTAAATACCATATTTGATCACTATCTTTTAGGAGGCAAACATGTTGAAATATATATACAGGTGCAAAAGAGACAAGAACTTGGTATTATATGTTTGGGTGCTTCAGGAATAGAAAAAAGATAGAGATACAAAATTTGGAAGGGCGATCTAAATACTCTTCAAGGTTTTGAATACACTTGTAGTATGCACATGCACTAGTGGATCTAAAGAACGATCATGTCTTACATACAAGAGTAAATTTTCAAATGCGTAAATTGCAAAACTCGATATAAGCTTTTAAGGAAATTTTACTCCTTGAGAAAAAGGCCCAGTCATAAAACATTCTGACCTTATTCAAATGAAAACAGTCAGGCAAAGCGTGGTGCAGTTCTAATTATGCAATTCAATAAACAGTAATATGTGAGGTCAACTGAAAACATTACCTGAATCAAGCTATATTTTAACTTCATTGGAGGAAATGTATTCAAGTAATTAATTAGTTCAATAACTAGCTGAACCAACCATTTGGCTTTTTACGAACTTGTGACAAAAAGAAACCAGAAATTTGGGAAGATTAAGAATTCTTTCAACGGAAATCTGCAGTGTATAATTATTTAATTACTCTAGCTGTGTACATATTTTGCCTCAACCTACCCAAATCAATGTAATTACGTACTCCTTTCACTTTTGAAGATGCAGCCACCAAAGTCAGGAGATGCAAAGGTGATACCCATATGAGCGACTGTGACCAGCTGCTTTATAAAATAAATCACACAAAGTGATACTGTTTTATACTATTTAGTAAGAGTTCCTCTTAGTGCTTAGGTAGCAGGATCTCTGACTCTGTTGCATAGAAAATAAATAGTGCGCCCAAAATTCTCAAAACCTTTTTGAGTTCTTGATAGAACATAAATTTCACCAGTTTATCAAAGCAGAGAAGTATCATGTCTCATGATTTGCCACACAAAAATCAGATAATTATTGAGAAATAGGATTGATAATAAAAGATAATACAGGAACAAATGGTAAATAAGCTACCAATCCACCTGAAGGATTTTGTTGCATCAATAATTTCACCAATAGATACATCATTTGGAAATATCTGCACAGGTCAGAAGAGCATATCCATAAGAATAAAGGAAGATCAGTGAATATCTAGAGTTGAGGTATTTATCAAGTGAAGTAAGATAGATAATTTCATATAGACAGAAATATTTACAATGCATCTAATTTTTTCTCAGTTAAAATTTTGTATGAGAAATCCAAAAGAAGAAAGAAAAATACACGATAGAAACAGAAGAATTCACAAGCAACTAATATTGAGGGCAAACATCAAACAAGACCTTGCTGCTGCAGGATTGTTGACTGCCTAAAAGTAATCCCGCAATTTATAATCTGACACTTTATAATAATAGTAAAAGGATTAGGAATAAATACTGTGAAATATGAGTTTAAATGCTGCAGCTAACAGTACAAGTTGGTCTATTCTCCAAAATGTAGTCAGATTATGAACTTTTTGATCAAATAATATTGAACACCATGTAAAAAAGCAGCAAGCTGTTAAGACAGCTTTAACATTTATTCAAAAGATAAGAATCAAATAACCAATGATGGGCGCCACAATCTACCTTTACGCAAGTCATTTAGTTTTCATGTATTTCTGTAGCAAACTTTCCCTACACTGCTGTAAACTATAATAACCTATATCCATTCAACTGCTTTTGCTTGGTTGCTATATATTGTACATCAGTTCCTTAAACAACTAGTTTCAATTACAGACAATAATTTGAAGGTCTCATTATTTAACTTTTGTATACCAAGCATTACAACTCACAAAAATACTCCAGACTCTTATTTAAAAGAAGTGAAATAATATTCCATGTAATACAACGCAGATAGAGACCACATGCTCCTGGACATGCAATCGTTTCAAAAAGATGAAACCATGTTTTTGAATCTTCATTGTATCATAAATGGATTGATTCAAATAAGAATAAATTCCATCTAGCTTAGATAACAAATTAGCAATGAAAGAATTAGACATCATATTCGTGCCTAAGTTAGCAAATCATGTTAGCAGTTGCTGCCCTCAACTATAGCAAGTTATTTTATGTTATTGAAATATTTATTACCCTCCTCTGATGTCCTCAATTATAGGAGGTCATTGTCCAAGTTCTAGACGAGACTTCAGAATAGTGGCAAATATTCCTTTAAATAAATTAGTTTGAAATTAAATTTCACTTTCTAGCTTCACTCACCAAAGAAGGTCACTCAGTCATTTATGTATTGCATCAATGAAAGATGTCATTCGAAATATACACATTTGAGAACTGAGCTTTGTATTGCAATAGCAATCAACTAAATAAAACCTACAAAATCAACAGGAAATATGCTCTCTTTCCATAACGGAATAAAAACTGATTGAATTAAGTTCATCATCTAGGTTTACACTTATGGCACGTGCTTGTACACATCCACTGAAGAATTTTTAACCCAGAAACATAAAATTTGTGACCAAATCCACCTACTTGCTTAAATAATAAAATAGCAGTTGCAATGCTGCTATCTATCATCTAAAAATGTGGCGGAAAACAATATATTTAACCTTTATATTCCTGCAAACAAATAAAGATATCGAATATGAGTCACTATTCCACGGATTGAAATAATCCATCATACAAGATAACAAAAGAAATCTAGAATGAGTTACACAATAAGCAGGGTGCAATAAATAATTGCCATTACTAACTCAATCCAGGAGAAAACACCAAAATTAAAAAGCTGACAACATCAACCAAATAAAGCTAGAGTGTCAGACTTACAATGTCCATACTTATGTAAAAGTTGGATGTAGGCTAATTCTGATGTGAAATTAAATTTTTTTAATTACATTTTTACACCCATGTAGTTAGTGAATGAAGCATCATAACCACAGGAGAGTACCCTTTTTCTCTGATGTAATTTGTTCCTCTAATTGATTAAAATATGCTGAATAGAAAAGATTAGAAGAGAGATTTGCATCCCAAACATTTTTATCATAGGTATACCGGAACAAAAAGATTAGCAGTGGATCCATACCTCAACTTTCTTTAAGTCCATGGCCCCATCTGCAAGTTCTAGCAGCAATTCGTGATTCTGCTCTGTTGGTTTCTCAATAACATCTTCTATATTTTGCAGGGACAATATGCTTTCTATGTTCGGAATGAATGTTCTTAAAGACAACCTAATGCAGTTCCCTTCAAATTCAACTGCCTTAAGGCATGAGAATGAATCCTCAATCTTTTCTATAGCCTCCAATCTGGAAAAGCAACAAAATAGAACATCTAGGAACCAATTTGGGAAAAAGTGAAATATGAAAAAATTTCAAAAAATATTTTTAAACTAACAAATTACCTTCTGAATTTGCAGTCAAGATCTTGCAAGGCCTTCAAGGTATCTTTCTTCTTCTCAATCTGATGGTTGAGTTCCAGAATCTTCAAATCAGAAGTACACAATATAAGTGTAGTAAACGAAAGCATAGAATCACAATATAAGCTTTTGATTCAAAATAAGTCGCATCAAGAATCATTCCAAGTCAAAGAAAAGTAACATAATTTGATTAAGAAGAAAAAAATCAAGACCAACTAAACCTATCAAGTCCTTCAAATGCAATAACATAACCTGAAAGAAAGTGTACAAAGATATGGCCTCTGTGAACCTTAAGCTTGCAGAGTCCACATGGATTTAACAAATCTGCTTCATTCTCATCACTCGAACTTAAATGATGATTAACATTCAGATGCCAGTTTCTGCTCTCAATGCCCTGATACATAACAAAAAAGAGGATCACTACCCTTCACATCAAATTAGCTAAGCCACCAAAATATTCTTTGACAATGGCTAAACTGCAATGGAAATTAAAAGAGTGGCATTATTTTCTACATACAACTGGTATATGCCTCTTATATCTTCCGTAGATAAGAAAACCCAATTCTAACATAATTCCTTCCTTAACCATATTCAAGATGAACCCTAGGCCAGCCAGACTATAGAAAATTGCAGCAGGGACTTAAGCCATCGTATTGATGTCAGTTGCTGCAGCAGATATTTGTTCTTGTATTGCAAACTTATATCTCAAACCTTCAAGCTTATTTATTAGCAACAAATTCATTATGTCCTCTTTCTTCAGTTATATAGAAAATTCTTAGACATAAGATATTAGTCCTTTATCACAGGGCTACACTTTTGTTTCTTCTA
This sequence comes from Rauvolfia tetraphylla, assembly GCA_030512225.1. Lineage (NCBI taxonomy): Eukaryota > Viridiplantae > Streptophyta > Magnoliopsida > Gentianales > Apocynaceae > Rauvolfia > Rauvolfia tetraphylla. The sequence continues at coordinate 5,720,392 of JAJQKT010000053.1, forward strand.
AATCAGTAATTTCATTGTCCTCTTTATAAAATAAGAATTAGGTGGTGTAACTGCCCATAGAATAATGAACTATATTTGGAAATAGTGGAATATAGCATCATTCACCTAAAGCTCTCATGATCTTCAGCAGAAATTCGACGCCAAGTGCTATGAAAATACACCAGTACCAAATAAGAGAACTCCCTCCGTCCAAACTAATCATTCAACTCACAAGGATCAAGGAAATGATTAGTTTGGTTTGATTTGTTGAGTTGAATGACCAAAAACATAATCTATTTGGTGAATTAATAAATATGAGGGTAAAGTTGGAAAAAAGTGAATAAATGCTCTCTTCAATTGATGAATTGACAAGTATTTTGGGATAAAATTTGGTAGTTACTTCACAAGTAATTTGAGAAGCAGGGAGTATTCCGAAATTAAACTATGAAGTTGTAACTTTGACGTTATGTTGAGCAATTTTGTGCAATGCTACTGAAAGGGTGATAGATGTTGTTCACCTTTGATTCATGGAATTCTAAGGAACAACTTAAACCTTCCAGCTCAGTCTCCAATTTAATAGAATCTGCAATACATCAAATAAATAAATAAATAATTGCAAAAGGTTATAATTGTTAAGAAAGTCTCCAAATCATATTTCAGTTTGCCAACCTTCAACACATCTCCTTGAAAGCTCCTCAAACTCTTCCTCAGCTTTTTTATTTTCCTCCTCCACAGACCTCAGCTCTCTCTTCAAATTATCCATAAATTCCTCTAAAATAATACAAACAAATACTCAAATAGCAAATACCCAAAAACAGAAAATGCATTACGTAACAAAATGAGGGCGGAAACATTAGCATTACTTACCTAAATCGTTCGAAGACAATGAGCTTATATCCGAAGTATCAGATAAAATTTGATCCATTTTGCTCTGTAACAAAATAATTTAAAATTTGCCAAAAATAATCACAGTATTTGCAAAAAGCAACAAACCTTTCAACCTACAAGACCGACTTAACATCAAAATATCATCTTCCTCCTTTTGTTTTCCAAATTTACCTCGAGCTCAAAAGCACAGCTTTTGAGTAATTCATCTACTTCTGAAGAGTTTAGTTGTGGAGCTTCCTCAAATTTGCTCTGAATATTCCTAAGCTCCCCAATTCGACTGCGAGAAAATTGAAAAACAAAATCACAAAAACGTAAAAAGCACAATGTTGAAAACCAGTAACCCAATACACACATATATAAACCCACCTATATATAGATAGAGAGAAAGAAAAGCACCTGCGAATGAAGTTGAGATCAAGAGGTTGAGCAGAATCGCTAGATTCAACTTCCATCTTCTCCTCCCGTTCCCTCTTTGTTGTCTTCTGAATTTTCTGTGTTTCACAATTCTCCCGCCATTGCCACTATTGACTGAGAAATGAAGGAAACAGTGTCTTTCTTTTCTTTTTTCGGGTAAAACTTAAAAGAATGTGGGTTTGGAAATGAACCGGTCGTCAATTTGAATGACCCGACCCGTTATTTAAATCTTGTAATTTTCACTTGGGCCCTCAATCCAACTGCTTCCCCAGCATCCAATTCCTGATCGTCCATGCTCCTCCTCCTCCTCCTTCTCCTCCACCACCGTTGATTTTTTACTTACCGAACTTCCCCCAGCTTCACTTAATTGATTAGTCGCAGAATCGGCGTCTACTGAATCAAATTGAGGAAGGTGAGGTTTCTTTTTCTTGTTCAAGACCAATTCTTGAATTACTGTCTTAATGCTGTGATTATTGTTAGTGTATTTTTCAGAAAAAAATATGAACATTCCTGTCAACATTTGATGTTTTTCTGGGGGGTCTAATCTCACGATTCAGTTCAAAATATTGTTTTTCTCTTGTTTATTATGAAACACATTCGGTAATTTGCATCATTATCTCTGTAGTGCTCTGTTTTGAGGTTTGGCTCTACTTTCTTGGTATATTATGTTATATGGTTTGTTTCTTTTTTCTTGCTTTTTGGGTTTGATGTTGTGATATGAATAGGACAGCATTAAAATGTACCTTCTTTTTTCTCCTCTTTTGCCTCCTTTAATGTTTTGTTGCACCTGGTTTATTTTGGTATTTCTGGAACATGTTTATGTAAGTTCAAGCTTGCATTTTTCCTCTTTAGATATTGGATATTGTTGTTTTCTTGCATTTTATATTATTTTGATTTTTCCTGTATGTATTGCTCAGCTTTTACTTGGAATTTATGTTCAGCCCTCTTTATACATTATGTGTAGGCTGCTTAGTGTTAGGGGCTCTCTGTCACAACTTCTTGTCCACCTGCAATGCATTGGTTTCCTCTTTTACTGGCAGTCATGTAATTCTTGCCATCATCTTCTGAAGCCTCGTTTTGCTTTTAAGGAGCCATGTTAATTACATTTCTGATATCTATTGATTCTCTTGAATTTTCCGCCCTAAGGCTTAATAAATCATCATTTGGATAATGATTGTGAGTTAAAGGTTTGAATATGATTTAATACTAGCTTCGATGTTTTTGTGACTGGTGGTCAGTTTTTATGTTTTCTTTAGCTAGCATTATCCATGCATGATATGCTTCAAGGATCTTGTGTCATCATCTGAATAGTGGGTTTACAAACAAAAAAGTCTCCTCCAGATTTTTTCTTCTTTCTTTCAATTGTTTCTACTCCTTTTTGCCTTGAGATTCCCACAAGCAGTTAATGTGAATATCTCTAGTGTTGTAATGTTATTGAGTTAGATAGTTCTTTTAATATGTGGCCATTTATTCTAACAGCTGGGAACTGCAATTTCTTTTAGGAAGCTTCTCACCAAGTCGTTTCAGCATCTTCAACCAGTCAATTAAAATGGCTACTCTCTACAGCCAGAATCTCCTGGAAATAATATTAGTTGAATGAGTATATTTCTGCTTGTGAATGCTCCTTGAGATTCCTGAATGTACTTAAAATTTCGTGACAAGTAATACTGCCATAGGTGGAAGTTATTGAAACAGCATTCCTTGTGTACTCTATGGGGGGAATCAGAAAATCCAACTAGAGATTTGCCTTCAATCAGAGTGACAATTCCTGAAGGAATTGCTCTCTCCCCCCTCTCTCATTCCATCAAAGGAACTCTTTAATTTTTAATTTTGCTTTAACAAATACTTTGGACCAGAGACACAGAGAGAGAGAGGGAGGGAGAGAGAATGGCAGCTTCATTGAGATGGGTGCTGCAGTTACACAAGGATGTGCCTAAAGCAGCAAAGCTCTACTCAGAGGGATTAGGCTTCACTGTTAGTGTGTGCACTCTTCGTTGGGCAGAGCTTGAGCTTCAACCAGGCCCTCTCAAGTTAGCTCTCATGCAACTCCCAACTGCAACTAAATCAAGCAACAGGTCTTTACACTCTACAATTTTCTCTCCTTTTTTGATATTCACCTCTGGGGACCATGGAAAGAAGCTTTGTAGAAGTTCTCCAAAGTCAGTGACTAATAATGCTGTGATATTGAAGTATCAGTTACATGCTATCATTATTCCACACTGAACTTCGTATCTAGAAAGTTCTGGTTAAAAATTTTCAATTCTTTCTTCTTTCTTTGTTTTCTTCTGGATTGGAGATGCTTTTTCTTTATTACCTTTTTTGCGTGCGTGTTGTGGCGGGTGGGGGAAGAGCAGATGTTGAAGTTCCTTTTGATAGGTGATTTTGATGAATCCACTTTGATGCTGACAATATTTGAAAAGTCCCTCCCCCCCCCCCTCCCCCCCAAATCATAGTTCTGGAATTTAGGGTTAAGACGGTAACTTAACCCTGTATTATCTCACTCTTAGCTTGAAATGTCACTTCCTCTTTGAGGGATGTATGTCACTGAGTGATAATGTTCTTGCTGAAAAGCATAGAGTTTGTTTACTACAATGCAAGAGGTGTGTTGCAGTATATATGTCGTCTTTGAGTCCTTATCAGATCTTCATGGCAGTTTCATTACTGACTGTCTTTGAAACCATAATTTTTATTAAGTGCAAGGTTGGGAATTTGTTTTCACTTTTTCAGAATTTCAACACCTCAATAATCTGTAACTGATGATTTTTCTGTGGTGTGCTTCAAACTTTGGAGCAGGAGCACCTCACTTATATGAAAAGGGTAAATGTTTTACCAAAGATCTCTTTGCAGTATTGGATATGAGAGTGCTTGGAGTAATTTTTTGTAATAAATTGGCTCTTCCTTTATCACGAGTATATGGGGCATGAAGCCGTATCTCAGATTTTAGTTTATTCTGCTGAGGTTCTGAGCTCAGTGTGCAGTGTGAAAGTTAGTTTCCATTGCTTTCCTTCAGTTCTTTTTTTTTTCTTCTTCTTTCTTTCTTTCTTTCTGTTGCCTTTAGGATATGACAAGCTACTTTCCAAGTTAATTTTATGCAAGCTTCAAAATATACTCGTGAGAAAGCAAACTATTTGGGGAGTTTCGTCTTTGTTAATTTGGTGGCTGATCATTATTCTCTATTTGCTTTCTGGTTATCTGGAGTAGAAAGCTATATATGTGGGCCAATTTCCCTGCTTATTGTGCATTTCACATCTGCTCATCTGCCAAAGGTGATATAGTCGTGATGCTTTCTGTCTGCATGCGATGTGCATTCCATCCTTTTACATCCTATTGCACTTGGTTTCATTAGTTTCTTCCATCTAAAATCAGTGGTAACTGAACTTAGTTTTTTCAGTCAAAATGTTTTGCAGAAGGAGTATTCATCACTTCTGTCCTTTACCGTTGCTGACATCAGTAGTACAGTGACAAAACTAATGGCTTTAGGGGCAGAGTTGGATGGTCCCATCAAATACGAGATCCATGGAAAGGTAAACTGAATTTAAGATTTACCTATTTTGACCAATCCAATTAGTTCTTTGTTGAAAAGCATTCTTTATCCTATTTGACAATGTGCACGTTAAGACCAACAGATTTACACCTTCTCCCACTGCTTTCTATCTATAGAAGAATATGAACGTATCATACCATTGCCAACATTTTCTCGGTTGGCAAAATATCTATTGCTGCTTGTAGGCAGTTCAAGTTCACATTTTCTGTTCTCTCAGTTAAAGGATATTTCACCAGATCTCACTACGCTCTTGTAGGTTGCGGCAATGAGGTGTTTGGATGGCCACATTTTAGGTCTCTATGAGCCACACTGATGGTTCCCAAGATCAAGCAAAGCCATAAACATTTCATTAGGCTCTTTTGCTTTGAACAACTGCTTTTTTCCTGTGTTATAGCTTCTCTTTTTACGGTAATCTTCTTGCTCATTCTAGCATGAGCAATATGCTTTAGCCTCTTGAGACTGAGGACTTGCAGGAATCATCCGGACTTGAAATTGTGCTGGTAGCTTAACACAGATTGCCATAAACCATAACACAAACGTTAATTTTATGCAAAGGCGAGTGTTTTTTATTTTTCTTTCTTAGAGCACTCGGTATCCCCACCATTGGACGTAGCTTGGCAGGCGTTTGTGCCTGCAAAGTCTTTAACCCTTATTTAGGTGGAGAATTTTCATTCTCTTTAGTTTATTTGGTTTTATTTATGACATATGTAATTTGAAGAATCCTCCAGAATGTTTTTGAAAAAAGAATTATTATGATACTATGTATATATTTTATATGTAATTTATATATTCTAAACATATAAGGTATATCTTCGCCCTCAAGAGTTTTAAAATTTTTGTTATGTATAATATGTTTCCTAAGTCTTTGTTTCTCTTTTTTTTTTTTTTTCTCTCCTCTTCCATCCTTTCTCACCCACCAAATTCTAGTTTTCCACCTTTCTCTCATTTCTCCTTAATTTTTTCCCCCTCTTTCCTAAGTGCTGGGATTTCAAGTTATTAGTCAAGACATGCAAAAATAGTGTTTAAAACTCTTTCATTGTTATTTGAAATTTATCTGTAAGTTTTCATAACTACCCTTTTTATGGTTGACTTTTAGTTCAACCCCTAAGTTAAGATCCTAGTTCCGCTACTGTTGCTCAGAGAATCACAGTTGCCTATGAGACCTCAGGCTTTCATACTATGGAAAGACTAGATATACCGGCATTTAGGGTTCTGTCTTGGCTTTCCTTAGACTTCTAACGTTATTCTTGGCCTTTTACTGGCTTAGCTTTCGATCTATCTCTTGTTGTTATTGCAATTGTGGGTTTCTCTCTCCATTTCTAATTAAGATAGGTTAGGCTCAATGCCTCTTCTTAATTGTTAATTAATAGGTAGAAGTTCATGCCAAATCTTTACCTTCAAAGCGACTCTCGCTAAAAGAAAAAAAAAAGAAAAACACAACATACCAATTTAATTATATTTTTTCATTTTTTATATCGTAGCACCAAGATATAAGATTGCGCTTGCTAGAATTTTTGTAAATTATATTGATGTTTGAACTTTGCTATTAAGATAATTATTTCTTGTGTTCATTTATGTTTTAGGGAAACAAAAAAATTTCTTTGTCCTTTTTTATTTTTTTGGTAGTTGCAGTGCTTGAAATATTTTTTACCCTTTATTTAATTATTTCATAATACTCAAATAAGATAATTGTATATTTTTATTAATTATGTAAACTCTTTATTAAAGGTTCCGTAGTCTATATTTTACATCTCATTATGTGATATTTTGGACTTTTCATAAACATATGGGCATTTGACATTTAAACTTAATTATTTCTTATTGTCATTTTAGTTTTTCAATATGTATGTTTCTCTCTCTCTCTCTCATGAAAAGATAGAGGTTGAAGTGAAAATTTTCACTCTTTATTTAATTGTTTTAATGATATTTTAATAAGATATATGCTTTTATTGATTATGTAAACTATTTCTTGAGGTTACAGTCTATTTTTATTTCTCATAATCGATTATATTTTTTACTTTCGATAAAAATATATTTATTTCCCATTCCATTAATTATTTCAGATGGTCTTTTTCATTTTTTAAAGTGACAATGTTCTTTTCTTTTCAATTAATATCATTATTTTAAAAGATTGATAACGACATCAAGTTTTTTAGCATAACATGCATATTCTATTATTGTCTTTACTATAAACTTATATTCCTTTCTCTCCAAAAGAAATAGTCTTTACTATTTTCATTCTATTTTGAATTGAAACTTATTGTAATTTAAAAAATTCAATATGGATTCTTCATTTGACCCAAATTTAATAAGTTTTGAAGTGATTTTAATATAATAGAAGTGTAATTTATTAATTTGAGTACAGCTTCACAATAATTTGGCAAAGCTCTCCTTAAATTAACATAATTGGATTTTAAAAGGGGATTGATATCTTGCTTTAGGGAGCATTTCTACAGTGCTGCACGTGTGTTTTTGCAGCACGTGCATCACTGAACCGCATCCGTCAGATCAGATCTGGGATCTGATCCGACGACTGATAAAATTTATCAATTTTTCGAAAAAACAAAATACCTGCATGGGCCAAAAATTATGATCCGTTGGATCAAATTTCATGCAGATCCAACGGACCAAAATAGGGTGTTGCACGTGCTGCAAAAACCACTTGCAGCACCCTAGTAAAAACCTGCTTTAGGTCCTCAAATCTTTTTTTTTTTCAATCATAAATTCAGCATTATGATTGCCACAATTGGAAAGAGAAAGGTGGATCAGAACCACAGATTTTTCCAAATCTACTGCTCCTTCTTGAAAGAAGGTTTGGTTCAAAAGTATTCGATCTTTTTCTTTTTATTTTTCTTTTTTTTCAGTAACAGAAGCCGTTGACGATACTGTTCAAGACAATGGCTTCCGACAGATATTGAAGTTAGCATATAGGATTGGACACTTAAGGAAAATTTAATGTGGGATTGGAAGAAAACAATGTCTAACAGCACCATGCATAACTACATATGAGCATGTTATCCCTATCTTTTATGCACTCCCTCCATCTTTAAAATATGAGAGCATTTTGATCATTTTTGCATAACTTAAAAAAACGAGTGTCATTCTTACTATATTCTTAACTAATTCTATTAATATAATACAGAATGAGAGATTATATTTATCATGTGGATAAATTTTAAAAAATAATTTTAAAATTAGTGAAAGACAAACATTTTGAGAAAGGAAAAAATGACCAAAAGGCCTTATGTGGAAGGATAATGTACAATCGAAAAAGTTCGAATAGGTAAGGATATCTAATGCAAAGATCTTAGAAAGGTATAGTCTTGTTTCAATGCAATTCAAGTTTAATGTACTGGTTCGAGATTGATAATTCTTTCGTCCATAATTAAATATTCATATTTTTTAGACCGTTCACAATTGACTGTTGATGTGAAATTTGTAAGTGCACAAATGTCAAACAAGTAATAAAGTAGTGAGTACAAGTCGTCACAACGAGGATAGCTACCTAACTGCAAAATTTTTTTACTTATAACCCAACTTAAACCAACATAAATGTGATTTTATCTAAAATTTAATTACCAATAAAAATAACTAATAATAATAATAAATAAATAAATCAATAATTATATTAATTAAAATCAATGGCAATGAATATACTAAGACACTTTAAATCCAGCTTACTCCTCTTATGACAAATAATTAATTTCTTTAAATTAATTCTCAACTTGGTTAATGGTAGAATTCTCAATTATAAGCTAGACTCAATCTCTTGGTGAAAAGCTCCTAACTTTAATTAATAAATCAATCGTATCTCTACGTGATTTTAATTATCAAAGCCGTAAACAACTATATGGAATTCCCTAACTTTTGTTTCCTATTCATTAGAAACTACACAAAGAAATCTAATCTATCTCTAGTCAGTTTTACGATGTGTTGTTATTACCATGATCCAATTTAAAGTGGTACTTCTCAGCCAATAAAATAAATTTAAAGGCATGCAAAAATTGACCTGCAAATTGCAAGCATTAAGAACAATAATAACAATTAACTAAAATCGAGATTAAAGAAATAATTTTTAATTAAAATAAATTAAATTCATAAGAGTTTCAGCCTTCATCGAAGGTCTTAGTCACAAAAGATTTAACTATTCATGATCTGAATATTCAAAGTCATAAATTTAATTAATATAAAATAAATTCTAAAAAAAATAAAGAATAGAAGAATAGAAGGGACTTCTCTATTTTCAAGCTTTCTGCCACTGTTTTTTCTCCATTCTTGCCTCGGTCAACCCTTGTCCTTTATCAAAATTGCTTCTACCGATTTTCCATTCTTTTCTTGTCCAATTGATTTTGCCGACTTCTCTTCCTCTTATTGCTGCCCAAATTTCTCTCTTTTTTGCTGCCCAGATTTCTCTCTTTGGCTGCCCGAATTTTTCTCTTTTCTTTCTTTTTGGATATTTTTCTTCGTTTTGGTCTCCGCCCCCTCTCTCCCCTCTTTGCCGCAAGCCTTCTTTTCTATATATATATATATATATATATATATATATATATATATATATATAGGTGTATATTAGAAATTTAAATCTAATTTGGATTTCAAATCCTATTCCAAATCAAAGTCAATTTTGAAATCTTCTTTTTTCTTCTTTAAATTGAATCCTTATCAATTTTGGAATGGCATGGTGAATTTTTAGTTTCCTTTCCTGGCTAATTCGTCTTTCATATTTTCTTCTCTTGACATTACCATTTTGCCCCTGCATCAATAATTAGTAAAATTAGTGAATTAAAATGTACTTTATAAATAAAATCATCTGAATTAATTTATACTAAGTACATAAATATTTAATTCACCAAAACAAGTCAAAGTCATAAGATTTATATCAATTAGCCCTTAAATAAGTGAGAAATTAATTATGAATAATGATTAAAATACATTCTTATCAAATGATCATATTTCTAAAATAGTTATAAATTTTATTTAATTTTCACTATGAACTTTTTAAATTTAAGAAAATTAAGCTTCACTAACACATGGTCATACTACTAACCTCTTTAACTCCCGTGATTTAAACACAACTAACATGTATGTCATACTACTAACTTTATTTAACAAGGATAAATTCTTAAGTGAACCCGGTTCACGATCCCACTTGTACACCGAATACATTCCTAGAAAGACGTGTCATTTTTACCTGGAAACTTACTTAGTCATTTCCCCTCCTGATCTCTCCCCCTTTGCTTCTTCCCCTCTCCCTTAGACCTGACTCCACTCCTTTCAAGTGTAACCAGCAGAGAACACAAATCTTTCCATTTGATACTCAACCTATTGCCTACAACACTTGGCTCCAGAGGGGATTATTACATTAAAAAGCTTACAACAAGGGGCAAGCTGTCCTAGTTTACGGAAGGACCAACTAGCACTACCATGTCACTAATTTCCCTGAGTCCATGAAAGATTCCATTAACAGTTATAAGGGTAAGTGGCAAAATAGAGTTCGAATTTTGAATTCCAAATTTCTCAAAACTAAATTGCTTGAATGGTTTATCGGTAGACATCTTACCATTCAAAAGATGGATTCTGATATGTTGGTTGCAGAACTTGGGTTATCATCCACCTATTCTTGAGTTTCCATACCTGAGAAGAAGCTATCCAAGATTATGGATCAAGTAGGGATTTTTAGAGTTTTTTTTCGGTCAATATTAGGTTCTTCAACTTGCTTCAAAAATTTTAAAAGTTTCAATTTTTTTCTCTACCTAGTTCTACTCATTAGCGTATTTCCTTGTTCTTGGACTGGTTGTTGTTATTGCTCTCTAATGACGATTGGGAAAATGATGGCTGTCAGTGCCACCACTTACTGCAAGAGTGTCCATCTCTTCTCTTTTCTCTTCTACTATGTTAGTGGCTGCATCTGTGAGTTTTGTCCCTTACAATACATGCCGCGAGGATGAAGATGAAAGGATAATAGAGAGTTTAGATGTGAAGCAGAGTGGAGATGGACATCGGCAGAGGAAAGAGATGAGGGAAGGGGATGAGAGGTTGAAGATGAAAAGGAATAGCAAGTCACTAGCTTTTTGTTCATGCGTGATGTTATTTGGTGAATTTGGTCCACATGAGGTTATGGATCTGAGTTCACCTAAAAATTTTTCCTTAATAAGGTATTATGAGATTAATGAAGATAAAGTTAGTAAATTGAATAAATTTCTTTTTAAATTTTATACCAAATCAATATAGAACATTCAATTATAGACAAAGAGAATGTAATATAAGAGTTTGATGTTGTCGTATGTAACCATATATAGTATTTTTTAATACAACTAAAATGGAAAAAAGATTGAAATGATAGGTTTAAATGGAGTTTCTAATAATTAATTCATCTCATGGCGTCATGTATCTTGCCATCACATATACCTATACACTGGATCTCTATCCTTTATTTATATTCTAAAACGGGGGAAAATTTTAAATTATTAATTTAAGAAGAGTTTCTTAATTGAAGTACCATTTATTAGTTTTAATTTAAAATGAAATTGAAGAAAACTTGAAATACATCTCCTGCTTAGGTTTTGTGGATGTAATTTTGCCACATGCATCACAAATTGGATGTAAGATTTCATGTTTAAAAAGAAAAAGAAGACAATTAGAAATAAATCTTATACTTGAATTTTGTGACTGTTATTTTGCCACAATGCATTCCAAATTCAATGTACTATAGTTTTGGAAAAGAAAGAAAAATTGGAAATAAATTAATCTCCTGTTTTGGAATGTACCAAATATGGTATGCAATTAGAAAGGAAATAGAAGAATTAGTGTGACACGTGATAGTATTTTAGGAATTAGAAAAAGTATCCTAAATCTACGACTAGTAAAGAAATTAAAGATTTAGGGCGACACAGATTCTCAATCGATTGCAACTTTTCTTATTAGTGGATTCATGCATACCTAATACTGAATTTTCAGCAATATAAATAGTCCAGCAAGGCCAAACTCTTGCGTTGCATCTCTTCCAAGTCTTTTCTCCAGCCATGGCTACCAATTCTGCTGCTTGGTTTGTAACGGTGCCCAATCCATTAGACAGACCTTCATACTCTTCCTTCCCAAGAACACTTTCTAAACCCTTTCGTCCTTTGATGCAAGCCGGCAAGACTGGTCTTGCGGCGTCCTCCAAGAATTCTGCAATCAACTTGCTCTCCTCCAGTAGAACAGTTCTGGAAAACCACTTTCTCTCCTTATCACAAGATGATGATAAACCCCGAGAAGAGTGTGGTGTGGTGGGAATCTATGGAGATCCTGAAGCATCTCGCCTCTGCTATTTAGCCCTCCACGCACTGCAACACCGTGGGCAAGAAGGAGCCGGCATTGTTACAGTCCATGGCAATGTTCTTCATTCTGATACAGGGGTGGGCTTGGTCTCGGAGGTCTTTACCGAGTCCAAACTCGCCAAATTACCAGGTGAAATAGCCATAGGCCACGTCAGGTACTCCACAATGGGTGCTTCTATGCTGAAAAACGTTCACCCTTTTGTTGCGGGATACCCTTTTGGGTCTGTTGGAGTTGCCCACAATGGCAACTTGGTGAATTACCAAGCACTCCGTGCTATGCTTGAAGAAAATGGCTCCATCTTTCATACCAGCTCCGATACAGAGGTAGTTCTGCACCTTATTGGCATATCGAAGGCTACTACTATATTCATGAGAATTATTGAGGCTTGTGAAAAACTTGAAGGAGCTTATTCCATGGTGTTTGCTACGGATGACAAGCTGGTTGCAGTTAGAGATCCCTTTGGGTTCAGGCCATTGGTCGTGGGTAGGAGAAGCAATGGTGCAGTAGTTTTTGCCTCAGAGACCTGCGCCCTAGATCTAGTTGGTGCTACATACGAGAGGGAACCCCATCCTGGTGAGGTCTTGGTGGTGGATAAGGAAGGGATTCAATCCTTTCATTTGCTGCCTCATCGTGAGCCTAAATCTTGCATCTTCGAGCATATTTACTTTTCACTGCCGAGTTCTGTGGTTTTTGGAAGGTCAGTGTACGAGTCTAGGCGTGCATTTGGGGAAATGCTTGCAATCGAAGCACCAGTGGATGCCGATGTTGTGATAGCTGTGCCTGACTCGGGGGTTGTGGCTGCACTTGGATATGCAGCCAAAGCTGGGCTACCTTTTCAGCAAGGTTTGATAAGATCCCATTATGTTGGAAGAACATTCATTGAACCATCACAAAAGATTAGGAACGTTGGAGTCAAACTAAAGCTCTCACCCGTAAGAGCAGTTTTAGAGGGAAAAAAAGTTGTCGTTGTAGATGATTCAATCGTTCGAGGAACAACTTCCTCTAAGATAGTTAGGTTGATAACGGAGGCAGGGGCTAAAGAAGTACATATGAGGATTGCAAGCCCACCTATTATTGATTCATGTTACTTTGGAGTTGATATTCCTAGTGCAGCAGGATTGATAGCTAATAGGATGAGCATCGAGGAGATTAAGGAGTACATTGGAGCGGATTCCCTTGCATTTCTCCCGTTTGATAGCTTGAAGATGTTCTATGGCAATGATTCCCCAAGCTTCTGTTATGCTTGCTTTTCTGGTGAATACCCAGTTCTGCCAACTGGTGAAGTAGAAACAGTGGGGAATCCTCTAGATAGATCGAGTGGAAGCAAGGAGAGCACCAATTGATGGAGGTTCAGTTCATGGTACAAGAGATCAGAAGGAAATTGATAGAATTTGTATGGTACAGATCCAAACTCTAGTGTACCAGTTTAGTTTTCAACTTGTCTTTGCATATATAGTGTATCCCTTTTACCTAAAAAGTATGTTATAATAAATTTATACTATATTAGTACCTGGGAATTTTTGGAAGGTTTTCTCCTATATGATGCGATGAAAGATATTAATAATGCACTAAGTCGTTTCCATCTCCGGTGGTGCCTTAGACAAATCTTAAGAGCACATATTTAGGTAGAGTCTATCATGAACAGTGGAGTTTCTGAATCTTTTTTTCCAGTGATGATTTTTAAAGTAATGCTAGTCTGATTTTGTGCTTAATTTCACCAAAATGTTAGGTAGGGACAACATTGTTAAAGAAAAAAGGGTTTTTAAGTAAATTTGGTAACTACGTTTTAAAAAAAATATGGTAACTATTTAAATGCAGTGCATCACACAAGAATTAATTACCAGTTGCTTATCTATAAAGTTCATAATGAGTATGATTATATGATACCTATTCATTCTTTATTATTGGTACAAAGGACATACTAACACCTTTTGATTCCTGTCCCAAGAAACATAAGCAAATACTTGAATAATAGTTATATTAAGAATGTCAGTTATATTTTAAGAGAAAGCAATTTAGACACTTACATTGGTAGTTTGAAAATAATCAAGACCCCTCTAGTTTAGAACTTGTTTTTTATTCCATTCCTTTTTTTTTGGTTATATAAACAAAATAGATGAAACTCGAAATGAACCACATAAAATAATTTAGATCATGAGGGAACTTGAATTATTTTGGTTATATAAACAAAATGCTCTTAAGATGTTCCCTCATGAACACTTAAATCTTTTGTACACAGCAAAACCACCATCACCATGACACAGCAAATAACCCTCCCTCACCCTCTTGCTCACCCTCTTGCACCCTCTCCCCTGGTAGATTATTCTTTGTAAAAAGTGAGTCTATGCTGGTTTCTTTGACTGTCCAGAGATAAAGAAGGGACTTCCATGATCTGTTGAACCTTGAATGGGAAATTTATTCGGTATCCTTCAATTATAAGTATCCTAGCTGAGGAGTCGAGAGGCTATTGCTGTGCGTTGTACATATCTTGGTAGTAGTTATTGGTTTAATTCCTTATCATGCACTAATTCTTCATACTTCTGCCACATTTACTTTATCAATCAATCGAAGTCAAGGTTTAATAAAATATTGTGTATATGACGTTTTATGTAATGGTATATTAAAATCATGTCTTATCCGTTTGTATTTTTTTTTTGTTTTTAAAGTTAGAACATAGAGTATAAAATAATACGAGATTCTCCCACAAAACATAACAATGTAGAGAAAACACGTGCAACGCATGTGCTATTACTAACTAGTTCTAGTATTAAGCTAAATTCACTCATTTCAATGAAATTTTGGATTTTTTTTTTCAATTGCATATCAAATTTACAGCGCATTTGATAGATCTGAAAAGATTTGAACAAAAGAAACTTGACCTTCGACATTTTTGCAGACAATGGATAACAACTCATTTTATGATGATAGTAATACTGAGGTCTTGCATTGTATGAGAAAGCAGCATTTTCATGTTGAAAAGCCAAAACACCAAAAAAGAAAAAGAAAAAGAAAAGGAGAAGCATAGGGTAATGGTAAATGTAGTAGGTGGACTTGCTTGAAGAAATCAAATAAGTCAAAGGATTTTTTATTTGTAAGATGAATTAATCAGAATAATTTGCATATATATATATATATATATATTGTCTGACACCTCTTAGTCAAACAATCAAAACAAATATTCACCATATCACTTAAATTATGGTTATTTTTTTGCAGTCTTGGATTAATTTAGTTCCGTCTTAGTTGTACTTAATTGGGAATATTTAATTATATTTTAGTAGACAGTTTTTCAGTTGATGTGTACAAAAGATTTTAAGAAGGAATAAAAAGTGATCTAAACCCTTCAGCAAATAAAGAATAACACCTCTTAAATTGTTTGAAATTACAAGTTTTTAATTTTATATTTTGCATCACAGATTGCAAATTTCCTGTATTCTGAAGGTAGATAATGAGTAAAAATTACATTATTAGAAATTACTCACAAAATAAGATAAGCAGACAATAAAATTTGCATCCACTAAGTTGATGTATCAAAGAAGGGGAAAAAAAAGTCGATAAAATTAGTGCAACGCACTGGATAACAAGTCCTCATATGTCATTCATCAAAAAAAAAAGTCCTCATATGCAATGAAATTTAAGCATCTAGAAAAAGTTTTCAGTATTAAGGCTTAGTTTGGTTGGGAGGAAAAGAGAGAGGGAAAGGAGAGGGGAAGTAAATGAATGTTTTACTTCGTTTAGTTGGAGATGAAGAATTAATGAGAGTAAATGTGGAGAATGAGAGCTCTTCCTCCACATCAGCAATCCCAATCATTCTAAAGATGGATAGATTGAGAGGTATTTGGACTTAAAAGACTATTATATTTTTAACTTTCATTTTTTTCATAATTAGAGAATTTAAAAGGATGGTAAATTTATAAACACAATAAAATGTTCTCCCACCCTTTCATTTTTCGTACAACCAAACAAGGAGACATATTTCTAATTTACTTTCCTTCCCCTCATACTAAACAAAACTGAGGTAAATACAAATACTTTTCTTAGGGAAAGTAAAATGTGTCTCTTCTCCTCAATCTCCCTCCCCACGAACCAAACAAAGCCTAAATCTCAGTTATATTGTAAATCCATGATGCATTTGAAACATAATACTATATTTGAATGATCCTTACCGTAATGTTCAAGTTCTTCATTTTTTTTTAAACAAAAAAGAAGAAATTGCAGGAAATTTTCTCCTAAAATAGCTTCTAAACTAAATGGGTGCAATAATGTGCACGTATTTCAATATTCAAGAAGGAAGCAAATTATATATGCAAGAAAGATAACTACTTCAAAATTCGATTTTCATTTTTGTATCTAAACTGGAGCTAATATTCAAAATGAAACAAAAAGGGGTATGCTTGGTCTCTGAGGTCTTGACCGAATCCAAACTAGACAAACTACTCGGTGAAATAGCCAAAGTCAGGTCAGATACTCCACAATGGATGCTTCTATGCAGAGAAAAAGGTTCAGCCTTTTGCTATGCTTGAAGAAAATGGCTCCATCTTTAGAGCCAGCTCTAATACAGAAAGGTGGTTCTGCACCTCGTTGGCATATAGAAGGCAACTCCTTTGTGTATGAAGATTATTGAGGTGCGTGAAAAGCTTGAAGGAGCCAATTCATGGTGCTTCCTGCTGAGGATAAGCTAGTTGCAGTTAGGGATACCTTTGGGTTCAAGCAATTGGCCATGGGTAGGAGAAGCAACAGCGCAATAATTTTTTGAATATGAGACTAATGCCTTCTTATGATAACGTCTTACAGAGTGGTAAAAGTTGAGGTTTCTCAACAAAAAGGTTGAAAATTTGATTCCTACCTAATGTATGATTTATTCTTCTTTGTGTATATTTAAGGAAAATATAATATGATTGCCAGAAAGGACTAACTGTTTGTCTTACCATTGAACTTATTTTTTTATCCTTTCATGCTATTAAACAATTAATTTGTAGCTAATTATACTATTTTTTACTAAATACGACAGAGTTTTGTAAAAAAATTATATATATCAACCATAATATCCTTTATAAATATGTCACGTGATGTAAATATGTCTTTTTTTTCGCCGGACTCCGACGTATTTAGTGATTAAATGACATAATTAATCACAAATTAATTGTTTAATAGCATGAAAGAATAAAAAAAAGTTCAATGGTATAACAAGTAGTTGACCCTTTTTGTAGTGGCATTCATAGCTATTTTTTTATATTTAATTATTAATTATATAATCTCTAATAATAGTACAACTTATTTTGTAGTTAAAAAAAAAAGAAGACATTTTCCCTATTGAATATGAGACCTGCATCCTAGGTATAATTCAGGCTACATACGAGAGGGAAGTCTATTGGGGGGATTAGGACGGGATTCAATCCCTTTGTTTGATGCCTTGTCGTGGACCTAAAGCTAGCATCCTCGAGCATTTTTACCTTGGATTTGACTACCTGGGTGATTTTTTAGAGGTTTTTTTTGTCGTTCTCTGCTCTTTGGCATGGATTTTCTCCAAAAACACCAAATTAATTCTAAGATAGCTTGTTTAACTAATTGTAACCAGCATGATGGTGAGGGCTTTGTATTATTGAATCTAATTAAAAGAAATTATCTGAAGCATGAGAATTATTTTAAAAAAAATTCAATATAAGATCAAGAAACTTGATGACATTTATATCTTATGTCGCATCATCGTGCATAGTTAGACAAAAAATTAGAAAATAGTGCTTTTACAAGAACCTTACATTTAATATTTTAATTCATTTTACTATATTTAGTTTTCAAGTACCAATTTGGCATTACATTTTCCATTTTCCTTATAATTTTTATTTCTGATAATATAGAAAATTAATGTGATTCAATGTACTACTAGGGGAAGCAGCAATAAAAAAGATTCATAATACGAAAAAAGACTATATAATTTAGAAACCTTCTTTCCTTAATTCTATTCGATGATTAAAGGCATATCACGCCATTATACTGAAACTATCTTTAAAAAATTACCATAACTAGCAAATAGATACTTAAAATTTTTTGCACATGAAAATTTTGATCATCGGAATACAGTGTACAACAGCGCTCCTCGCTATTGTATCCTCTTCTCCCCAGCTGGCAAACACTTAGTAAAATGTGGGCTTGTGCTGGTTTCCTGGTGTATGTAGAGACAAAGAAGGGACTTCTGATGAAAGATCTCCATGATCTACAGATCCCTCATGAGCAGGAAATCAAGCTTGTAATTGGTAGCCATAGTCAAATTTTAATAACAAAAATTAATCCCAAGGAAAAAAGCCTAACATGATAAATGGATTTCCGGATTTTTTTTTCAGTGATGATTTTGCTATGTATCCTCTTTTGAATTTATGCTTGAGTCTATTTCTGTTCATAGCTTATTAATTAGTTCAAGTTCATATTCTCAAGAGTTACAATGTTGACAGTTAATTTATAAATTATATAATATATATATATATATATATATATATATATATATATATATATATATATATATATATATATATATATATGTTAATTTCATTTGAATGTTTGTGATTTGTTTTATGCACTGTTCATTTTAATTGTTAGCGAACCCTTTTATGCTTTGAATGTGAAAGTCAATTTTTAGATTCAACATCCATCAACCTATTTTTTATCTGTACCATACAAGCACATATATTCCACTAATTTATAAATTTTATTTTTTCTTTTGTAGTGTTGAAGGTGTGGAATTTATCCATTTCTTGAACAACAAAGATTTCCCTTTTCTTTTATTTTCTCCTGTAACTCCTAAAATTGAACTGAAACTTATACTTTTTGCATGCAATGGCTATAAACCTTCTAATGTTTTGCAAGTTTATGGAGCCTTAAGATGCAAATGACTAATGAGACCATAATGGATCATAAGTCGTGAGGTAGCTATGGTGCAAAATGTGTGTTTGAGTACATCTCAAAAGATAATTGAGAATTGAATATTACAAAATATGTCTTGAGATGAGTGCATTGCACTTAGCATTGGAGTTGTTTTTTGTTAAGCAATACACTCATAAGACACTAGCTAGTTTCATCGAAAGTAAAAAGATCACATAAATAATATAAATTATTTATCAATATAAGCAAAAGATGCACTCATTTCGTTCTTTTCTTTTTTTCCTTCACAAAAACATCTATTGAATTTGAGTTGAGATTTTTGGCATTTGTGTGAATACTTATATGCCTACACCTTTGATTCTTGCAAAAGATTTTATTTTACGAGGCCTAACCAACAAATGCAGTTCCAGGTTCCACAATGTGCATTTTAATAGGACAAAAAGAAGTAAATATCGCTATAGATCAAAATTATATACTACGTACCATTGTGCATTCTATGATCTATACATTCAAAAAGTTTTACCATTTTGTATGATCTATACATTCAAAAAGTTTTACCATTTTGTAGCGAAAATGAAAAAAAGTTTCCTTGTCACTATCTCAAGGTTGTATTCATCAAAAATAGCTTAAGAATAATATTTGATGGAGTCGAGGAACCAATCCATCGATGAGTCCCAAAGAGACCGAACAAATATGAAAACAATCATATTCGTGGGTGATGAAAAGTTGAATGTCATTCTTAATCTTATAGAAAAGAAAAATCTTCTCTCCGGCTATATATATGCTTTCAAATGTTAGATTTTTTTAACAGAAAAACATTCTTTCAGGTCATTTTAGTAGAATAAAAGAATGATTAGATAATTAGAAAAATTAAATAGTGCAAGTAACGTGCTTGTGTTGTACAATATATTTGAGGAATAGTGGTATCTAATAGCTTGATAGGTATCGAGTCCAAAAATTAACTTTAATATGTGAAATATGAAAGTTAGGTAATTCTAATCGAAATAAATGATGCAAAAGCTAAACAATAGAACTTCCAAAGAAAACGTGTTGTATAACCGAGGAGTTCATGATCATATAAGCACTTAGATTAACTAGTAGCTTTTTAAATTTTCTTTTTTATAAGGAAAAAGAGAAATTTCATTTCATAGCTGTTAAGGCAGCAGTAGAAATTATATAAGAGGTGCTTTCTATCAATATATTAGATGAATAGGTTGACAAAGCCGATTAAGGTCAAATGTGGAAAGACATATTAATCGAACACATAATATAATAGATGCTGCTATGCATTCTAGCTTTTTAGCACTTGAGAATTGAAATAGGAGGCCAGGAACTTAATCACGCAGGTCTCTTCAGCCAAATTCTTAAATATTAAAATCTTTTTATAACTTAAACGCCCTCAAATACAAAGATAACCATTCAAAAGTAAAATGGGTAGTTCAAAATGAGGTACTACATACTAAATAGGTTTTCCTCATGCATGAGGTTGTGATAATTGATAAGGTAACATAATTTTTAAAATTAAGTTTTATTTGCAAAACACTTTATTATTAAAGGTTAGTTGTCTTCGCTTATAATGTTTGAAGAAAGCATTTTAAGAGGGAGGGAGGGGGTGAAGTGTGGTCTAACATTTGTCATAGTCTTTAATCGAACTACCAAGGTAAGCTGCAAACATCATGATGCCTATTCATTTCCTTTAAAATCAACTAAACCAAATTGCATTTGCTCTCCACCTTCAAATCTTCCAAATTAGACATACTTTGTATGGTTAATTACATAGGTTAATTCCAAACGCCGTTTAAATCAAGGGGGTTTGTCAAATAGAAGTTTGAATTTTTAATTGCCACAATTGGCCCCTCCTCCCAAATTTCAATAGCTTAATTGTGACAATTGACTCTCTCCTCCAGCGTAATCTATCACCGATTTAATAAACAGATTCATTATTTTGAAGTAGTTATTTACTTTTATTTTAATTTTTAAAAAGTCTATACCTTTAAAGTCTTTATATATTATAAAAATATGGAGATAGTTTCTCTTTTATAATATATATAAGGACTTTTTGGGTTTAGACGATTAAAATAAGGGACAAATGACTACTTCAAAATAGTTGACGCATTGACCTGTCTATCAAACTAGTAATTGATTTCACAAGAATTTGGAAGGAGGTTATCACAATGAAAAGCTGAAGCGTTTATTTGACTAACTCCCTTGACTTCAGAGGTATTTGGAATTAACCCTTAACTATACTCCTTTTGATTGGAATTAAATGTCTTATTTTGATTTACAAAAAAAAATTAAAGGGTGCAGTTTGACTAAGAATAGATTACTGCAGTATTCTTATTAACTAAAGATGTTAATAGTGAACATTTAATTCCATACATTCTAAAAAAATATAATATTACCTTTTATTTTAATGGGTTTCACTAAATCTAAACTAGCTCATCTATTAAAAAATTTACACCCGTTGAGTATATTTGATAGGGATATTACTATATACAATTTTTGTTTGCACTATATACAGTCACTTCTCATTAATGTAGTGTACAAGAATATTATATATTGATAGTCTCATAACCGTTATTTACATAATGAAAAGATTTATTACACATTTCTTAGAGAAACTAAAGTATTAATCATGTTTTCAATTCTATATATATTTAACTTTTCATCTTCTTGAAGATATTTGTATATCAAAAGGAAATAATGAATATTGATATGTCATTTAATTAAGTAAAAGTGGCGCATAGTTGAAATATTAAGACTATTCTATATAATATTCACCAAAAAACAATTAAAAATTAAATGGGGGTGATTTTCATTTATCAATTTGAAAAGAAAGTACATTTACTAATCAATACCACCATATACTAATCATTGAGTAGCCAAGAAAGTCGCATATTGATAGAGAGCACACGATATTTGATATGAATTGGAAGGTGCATTTTTGTACCCAAAGACAGATTTTTGATAAAAGTAAAAAAAATTATCCATTTGTAATCGAAAATGGAAAAGGTCTATATCTCCTGCAGCAACAAAATTTTACACCCGTTACATCCATTATCTAGATACTTGTACAATAACCACCCAAACGAAAATCTTATAAACATGGGCAAAACAGTCCTGAACGTACATAACCTTTAATGCACAGTTTACTAACCGCTGTTGTACGACCTCCACAGATAATCTTGTTCCAACCCCCCCTCCCCTGCTGGCCAGTGAACAACGGCCTCGACTGCATCGTTTTTGGTGTGGAAAATAATCCTCTGCTTCGCTTTCGCTTCTTAGTTCCGACTTCCTTAATCCTCACTGATGTAACGTTGTACTAATCTTAACTTTCAAAGGAAACAATAGAGAAATTCAAACACACAATCACTCGAGTGTATATATATAATCTGTGTTAGTGTGTTCAAATTCTTATCCATTTCGTGATTGAGAGAGAGAGAGAGAGAGAGAGAGAAGAGGTGAGAAATGGTGGTGGTGGTTGGGAGTTGTGGAAGAAGACTATGGTTCCAATGGGTGATGATTGCAGCGGCGTTGACTCTGCAATTATCGCCGGTTCTTGGAGAGTATTTCAAGCCATTCAACGTCAGCTACGATCATAGAGCTTTGATTCTTGACGGGAAACGCCGTATGCTTATCTCCGCCGGAATTCACTACCCTCGCGCCACTCCTGAGGTACTCAGTTCTTATCACTCCGTTCTTCTAAGTTTGCGTCTGAGTTCAAGTTTTGGTTTTTGATGTTTTCTTGAAGCGAATGATACAGCTATTGGTTACGGTACCATATTTTTGGGAATCAGGTTTGTTATTGTCAGTTAAATTTGACGGTTTTAATTAAAATGCTGGGGCCAGTAACTATGTGTAAAATGAGAAAAGGGCGTGCTTTGCTTTAAGGTTTTTGGGATTTAATGTCTAATATTTATAAATATCTTTTGCGTTTTAATTTACCGGAGGTGTTTTCTCCTCATACATAGCTCGCTCTATTGCCATAATTTGGCAGAGAAAGTTGGTGCTTTACTTTGGGTACTCAAGTTTTTAAGGATTTGTTTCGCTTATCATTAAGGGATAGTAGAATTAGAACTTTGATAACATCAACCAAGTAGAAAGAGACGTTACAACTTTTGAAGAAGTAGAGTTGCTCAAACTATTTGTATGGGCAATTTGCGGCAGTTAACTACTCAAGCTGTTTAGACGAAGTGCAGGTGTTGAGTATTGCTTTGACCAGTAGACATTCTTTCATGACAGTCGGGACGACAGAACTTGCACCAGTCATAGGCACCTGAGATGGTGCTACAATGATTTAAGTACCAAAAACAAATCTTTGATGGATAAATTATGAATACTAGGAAACAAAAGAAACTTTTGGACAAAGATGAATTCCATAAAACTGATTAAGCCTTGTTCCATTCTTCCCTTGTGCTTATGAAACTTTATGCCTGATTTTAAATCCTTTGCTTGCAATTCAACAGTAAAATCAACTCAGTCCTATCTCTTGGGTCAAAACTTCATCTTATCACAATAACATTTTGACACTATTTTTCTTCTTTTTGATGTTTTTAATGCCTCTAATTCTTTTATTGGAGATTCTGATTGGTAAAATCAAGGAAATAAAATATCAAATCTTTTCATCAACATTCTCAGTGATTACGTGAGAAGCCTAATGTTAAGCGAGCAGTATGGATTTTGGTAAAAGCATTTAGCTTTTGGTATTTCAAGTTTCTAGTGTTTTAGAGGCAATATTTCTTTTTGACTAGTCATGCTTCATGGGATTCTTAAGTGCCTTTTGATGATCTTAGATGTGGCCAGATCTAATAGCCAAGAGTAAGGAAGGAGGAGCAGATGTTATTGAAACTTACGTATTCTGGAATGGTCATGAGCCAATTAAAGGACAGGTTTGATAATTCTTTCCTTGAGGGTGATTAGCATGGTTGACATGTTATATAAATCTTCTGCAATCATACTGAAGCATCTCTGTGTTCATGCTTCTCTTTTCAGTACAACTTTGACGGCAGATATGATCTTGTCAAGTTTGTGAAGCTAGTCGCTTCAGAGGGGCTATATCTACTTCTTCGGATAGGTCCTTATGTTTGTGCAGAATGGAACTTTGGGTGCACTTTCTTTCTCTTTCTCATTATAACCAATTACATTCTTGGCTTTGATCCTTAAATAGTCAGAAACAGTTGATTGCGTAACTTTGATTATTTATCAGTCCGTACCATTTCTGAGAATTGTGAGCGGTAAAAAGTTGTTGCAAAGGAAGTAAAAGATCTGCAGAACCTAGTTTATTTTCACAGAAGTTATTTGATAGATCAACTAAACATGCACCATGGTTATGTTTCCTTGATCCCTTTATTGGGTATTAAATTTCCAAACATACCCCATTTGTTGTTTGTTTTGATGCCAGGCAAGAATGTAAGGTATAGAAGTTTTATTAATTATATATCCAGGGAAAGAAAGATCCATTAAATGATTAATCCAATTAATTCAAATAAAAAATCCTTTCTTTAATGAGATAACCAAGATAATGACAGTTAATGGTTCCCTCAGAAGAAAGAGAAAGCAGCCCTATCCTAAAGCAAGTTCCTACATATTGTTTGCTTTTAAGGAACTTCTCACTTCTTCTTCTTTATGCTAACCATAGTACTTCAAAGTGCAAAAATTTTTTGAAGCTTGGAAATTTGATGAAGTGGGATGTGTGTTAAAGTATCACTCATTTATCCTGCAGAATCCTTGATTACTCGCAGCCTTGATGTTTCCCAGTCAATGATATTGTCTGGTTGCTTTCCTATTACAAAAGTACTTTTCATGGTTGGAGTGATATTTTACCTAAAACATGTATCATTTATATGTTTAAATTGTTTCGAGACAAGCAGTTCATGGTAAGTATGAAACTCCCATACAGACGTAAAATATGTGGTCCTACTTGAGTTGCTTAAAATGTGGAGATATATTTGAAAATCAAGAATGCACAATTAATAAATATAGATTATGCATTCTGGAACTTAAAACTTTTAGAAATCCCTATGCGGCATACGGAAAATTAAACCCTATATATGTTCCTTTGTAGCTCTAAATGAGCAACACTTACTTCCTCTTTTTCTTCTTATCTTTTAGACAAATATTTGCTTATGAAAGCTGGGAGCTTGTGAGGTATTTCTTGTTTTAGAAGTTGAATATGAACTAGTCAAAAGTATAATGGGAAATTAGAAAGTAAATTTCCTGACCACAATGAATGTAAACTTTTCCGTCATCAAGTAATCAATAAGCTGATCAATACTATTCTTATGGAAAAATTACGTTACTCAAGTACCTGAAAAATGTTGATCTTTAGTTCATTTTTTACTTATAACCTTGCAGGGGTTTCCCGGTATGGCTTCGTGATGTTCCTGGTATAGAATTTCGAACAGATAATGCTCCCTTCAAGGTGAACTAACTACATTTAAGAACTTTTTCCTTAAGAGATAGCTGTTGAATTTTCGCTATTAGTCTTTCTAAAGTTGTTTTTGATCTCTAATGGTGTTACTATTGAAATTGAAAATTTTGTCCCCATTAAGTTGTGAATCTCATTGGAAAACATATTTTCTTTAGATATTTTTCTTATTATTTAAAAATATATATTTTAAAAATTTTGAAGATAACTAAACTGAAAGTGTAACAGAAAACAAAAGTTGAGAGAACGACCCGGTATGAGAAGCAACTGTAATTACTCCAGCAATGGACAAATTATAATAGCCTTCACATTTATTAAGGTGTAATGCTTTAGAAGAGAAGCTTGGTTATTGTGAATTCTCTCTAGATCAAGAAATTCTCCATTTTACTTTACCACTTCGCATAAAAGCTTAAGCTATTAGAGATGTATCTGTACCTTTCAGTTCTTAAAAGTTTTCTCACCACTCATATATAGTTCCCTTTTCCTCAGCTCAGGACTTATTTGCTAAGGCACAATTTGTTGTTGTAGCATGCTTAAGATCAAGTGAAAAAGGAACAGTAAGATGTTACTGGAAAACGAGGAAAATATTTCTGGAGTACTCTGTAAATGAGTCTTAATATGTTGACACCAAAAAGCAAAGCGTGAGAAGCTATGAGAGGATCCTGGAACAACTGTCAATCCTTTAGTTGGAGCGAACAACAAGAGTAGTGGAGGAGTTTGATCAGATTTTACATCTGTAGTTTCACAATGAATGATCAATGGATTTCACGAATCAACTGAGCTCCTGAAGACCTATGTTGGTACTTTTTGTTTTCTCCAATGGTGGAGGGAAAATAGTTTCTAAGTAACAGTTAGATTTTTATCTTGTTAGGTTCAAGATCTGACTACGTGATGTGTATTTTTTTTTTTTTTTTTTTTTTTGAGGGCATCTGAGAACCCAATATAGTGGATTGTGAACAAGATCTAGCACAAATCACCAGAAATCTTACGCAATGGAAGCTGCATGGATAAGAATTATTAATTTTCAGTCTTTTAGTGGTTTCTCTGCCATACAATTTATGCAGTTTCAAGCAGTTTTTTGCTATTTATTAGATAAGCAAGCTGGGGGATGCAATCGTCTAGTTTTTCTTCCCTAAAAATGCCCCTCATCCTTATTTTCTGCTTCAGGTGCTTTATTTTACTTCTTTGAGCCACACTACTGACAACTTATGGACTCTAGTATCATGTTATCATACGCATTTCTCCCAAACCCTCACCTCCCAAATACAAAGTTTTTGTCTATAAGTATGCTTGTCTTCTGAAACTGTTATCAGCAAAATGAATGTCTCAATTGACTTTCTATCCATAAGCAGACTTGTTGGCAAGAAAATTATTGGTCTTATAGTTAGCTTAGTGGGTGAACCGCAATGTATCCTCTTGTATGAAAAAATATATATTTGCAAGCAAGGAGACTAGATTACGTAACTTTGCGGTAACAATTCCAAATCTCCGTATGATATCATGTGGACTTAACCACTACTTGTTAGCTTTACTTCAATGTATCCTCTTGTATGAAAAAATATATATTTGCAAGCAAGGAGACTAGATTACGTAACTTTGCGGTAACAATTCCAAATCTCCGTATGATATCATGTGGACTTAACCACTACTTGTTAGCTTTACTTTAATGGATTTCTTTCTATATTTTATTCTTATTTTGCTAACTTTGTTTCTTCTTTTTTCAGTAGAATTCTATATTTGTTTCCTTAAAAATTTTATCTTGCTGTGGAATCTCCTTACTTGGCCAGTTTTGCAGTATGAGAAACTAGAAGCTTGATTTACTGATTTCCCAGATCAACATCCGTTTGGTATATATTTGAACCTTTCTGTTGACAATTTAGGATTGATAGTGTCGTGCATCCTGCTAGGAGGAGATGCAGCATTTTGTCAAAAAGATTGTGGATATGATGCGGACAGAATCACTCTTCTCTTGGCAAGGTGGTCCTATTATTTTGTTGCAGGTAGTGTGGAAATTCTACCTTCTATTCTGCCATCTCTTGAAAGTATCGTTGTTGCCAATAATGGTCAAATAACTGAATCTAGTTCCTTGAAAATTTAATCTCCTTAGAGCATAAAGTCTTTGTCACTGAAAACATCTTTAACGCTTAGTGGTGAGCTGCCGTTTCATGGCTGGTTTCAACCCTTGAGGTTTTTATAATTTCTCAGTCTCATTTCTTGCTCCCTCTGTTCCCTCTTTTCTGCCTGTGTTTTGTACTGTCTGTCTTGGTACAAATTTATTGCAAGTTGTGATTTATATTCTGGGCATACAAATAGGAGGAAATTAGGAAACAAAGGTGAAATAATTTATATGTTGTGTTACTTTTCTATTTCGTAACCTGTACTTTTACTCCATTTTTATCAGATAGAAAATGAATATGGAAATATTGAAAGCTCATTTGGCTCTAATGGCAAAACCTACATGAAGTGGGCTGCTAAAATGGCTGTTGGACTTGGTGCTGGTGTTCCATGGATCATGTGCAAGCAAACTGATGCTCCAGAGTACATTGTAGGATCTTGACTACCTAACAGTCTATTTTCTCTATGAGTTTGGTTTTCTTTTTCTGATTGTTCTTTTGGGAAGGTTTATTTCTGTCTATTAGTTTGTCATTTGCAACCTGTACAAAGCAAGAGTGAGAAAAAGTAAAGTGTTTGCTTTAAGAAATATGAATACTTTCATAGCTCTTATTTCTGTGGTTGTTGAATCATGATTTTCTTCTTTGGCAGATAGACACCTGTAATGCATACTATTGTGATGGTTTCCGGCCAAATTCCAACAGGAAACCAATGATCTGGACAGAAAATTGGGATGGATGGTATGACAAACAATTTCTGATTTTTCTGATGTGTTAGAATCTTGTAAGACTTGTGGCATGTATGGTAAATGATTTAAGAAATGTTAGAAATATGGGATGAATGGGAAAGATTTCACATAGGAATTGCAATAAATCTCTCTTAGTGATTTGATGTACTTGAAACTTTTCTACTAATAGTTAAGAGCTAAGTGCACAAAAGCTGCAAAAGGTGCACATTTACTTGCATTAAAGTTGATAGATTGGGATTTTTTAACTGCTGTCCCTCCTACTTTCCAAAACACACCCTTCAAGATGATGATGCATTTTATACAAGTATAATCTAAGAAGTGAAAGTAGCATACTTCTTAAAATATTTTGGCTTTTTGTGGCTTCTATACAAATAATGCATGTGCATCAGGTAACAATGAGGTTGACTGATTGTAACATTCCAAGTCAGTCCTGTCTGGATTGTGGTTGTCTCTAGGTATTGCCATTGTTTGTTTACCGTTTGATTGAAAATATAAATTAGAAACATATTGAGTTTACATTTTGGAAGTCAAAATTTCCAATTTTAAAGAACAATGTGCTTCGCTACATTTATCCTTAAACCTCCTTGGGCAAGAATTATAGCTATACCATTAAGCAAGTTATAGCTTTCAATTTGGCACGTTGAAAGGAGATGCTAAACTTCCAAATCTGGAGACGTGCTTATGGACCAAAAAAACTGCAAGAAACCTTATCTTTAATGCTCTTCGAATTTCGGCTCCTGTGTAACATTGGAGTCAAAAGCGATGTTGATTACTTGTAGGAGCCAAGCGAGCATGTGAGCTCACTGTTCAAGGAAAATTCATATATTGGTCTTGGAAACTCAGGACTGCTTAAAGATTTGAGAATCCAGATTCAAGTAATATGTCATCGTTGGGAATGAATAGAGGATATTGAGCTCTTGATGGTGATGTTGTGGCAAAGTGATGCTATATAAAATATTATTCGACTTCCTATGACTGCTGACTGCAGCAGTGATTTCTGTGTGTCTCTACACTATTCTAGGGAGTTTCACCACGGGTGATGAAATTGATTGAGCAATATATCAAGTTGATTTGGAATTAGAATAAGTATATGTTGGACATTATCCGGAAATCTAATAGGTTCTATATACTGCTGACTCAAGTGGTGATGAAATTGATTGAGCAATATATCAAGTTGGTTAGGAATTAGAATAAGTATATGTTGGACATTCTATATATGCTGCTGACTCAAGTATAGTAGACATTAATGGGATCTTATGCACTTGGACATTTGAAGATTATGTTTCCCCTGTATGCAATAGCTTTAGTTTTGGGGAAGTATGTTGAGGGAATTATCACAATAAGGCATGGCCCTTCATGAGGTGTGCTCAAGTGATCTGAGAAACGAGAATCAACTGAGAGTTGGGGTAGGAATTGAAGCAGAGTTTTGGTCAACATATAAATATGTTGAAAAAGCAAGCTTTAACCAAAAATATGCCACTACATTGTTGCTGGAAAATGAAAGGAATGTGATGGAAGAAACTTATTACGCTAATGCCAACCTATAGCTTCACCTTTCCTATAAGGTTACATTTATTCAGTTCCTTAACAAGTCCCTGTCCTACAGCTCCTCCTCCAACCAAAAGGGAAAAAAGAATTTGGGGGGTGGGGAGTGGGAGAGGAACATAGTTCACTAAACATAATTGTGACAAGTTCTCCTTCTTGTAACTTCTAAACTAGGCTGCTATCATCTTCACGCAAAAAATGATGAATTCTACTTTTACTAAAATGATTAATGAATCTTGAATTATTAGAGAAGCACAGCTTGGTGCACTTGGATTGGTTCTCATTCTGAAAACCAATGCACTTTTTGTTACTTATTCACTTTGGGTCCATCTCTTCTCCCAAAAGAATTCCCCTTTTTCATCAAAATGAAAAATTTCTACTTGAAACCCACCAAATACACCCCTAAATTTTCTTCTTCATATTCTTCTGACCATTTTCTTTTCTTTAAGGTATGCAAGTTGGGGAGGACGAATACCACACCGACCTGTTGAAGACCTGGCTTTTGCAGTTGCTCGTTTCTACCAACGTGGTGGAAGTCTTATGAATTATTATATGGTATGTAGATAAGTAGGTTGCCTTTTTTAGCCTGGTTCTCAGTTTGCTGGGTGCTTTGTTCATCACATCTATGTATAGTGTGTTATGTCTTATCTACAGTGGTTTATACATTTTTCCTATTTTCTGAGTCATAAAAGGGTTCAGAATCTATTTTTTTTTTAAGAAAAGGTACATATTATCAAATTGTATTATGTATGAGTGACATCAGGGTAGGTCTTTTTCACTAACTTGTAAGAGAATCCTTAAATCAGGTACCTGCATAATATCTTTGGAATGATAAAAGTTGCATTTATCCTCCACTCTGTTAGACAATAATATGTACTACTCTGTTTGAACTTTTGGTTACTATTATAAGAATAAGAACTACTTTTCAGCTATTTTATATTCACTGTTTTAGTTATGTCAACAAATGGTTCCCATATTTGTGGTTTCAGTTTTTTGGTGGGACAAATTTTGGACGAACTGCAGGAGGTCCAAACCAAATTACTAGTTATGACTATGATGCTCCAATCGATGAATATGGTAGCTTTGGCAGTCTTGAAGCATTTACTTAATTCATTTTATGATTTCGAATGTATATTTGATTCTTTTGTTTTGATTGATAAATTTTCTCAACTTCTGAGCCAGTTACTTATTTCTTCACTTTTCTCTTCCAAGGACTGCTGAGTCAGCCTAAATGGGGCCATTTAAAGTATCTGCATGCTGCTATAAAGCTTTGTGAACCTGCTCTTGTTGCTGCTGATTCAGCTGAGTACATGAAATTGGGACGTAATCAGGAGGTCAGTTAGATTATCCAACTGTACTTTCTGATATGCTAACTAAACTTTCATCCTATTTTAGATAATTTTTCTAATCAACTGTAAAATACAAAGATATTCATCAAGCATAATTTTTTGGTTAAAAATAAAAATCTTGTTTTGGTCTATGTAGAATTTATATCCCGCTCTAAATTTGCCAAAACTTTCCAGTTTTCTGTTAATTAATAAAAAATTGAAGACAACCACGTTTGATTATAATATCATTACTTACAAACTTAAATGTCCTGTTTTTAAGCGGATACGAAGTCTGGAAGAGTATTTGACCATAATCAAGTTACTATAATATCTCTATTAATAAAATTAGTTAGTAGTAGAACCTGTGTGTTAACAGAGCTTATATCCCTTAGATGAAGGAGGTTAACTATGGAAGTCAAAGAAAAATATGTTTCTTTTAGAGAAGTGAACATCCAATTTTAGATAAATTAAAATAGAAATATAGACATTCAATTTTGGATAAGGTTAGTATCGATTCAAAACAAAAGCTAAACAACTTTGAAAACAAGTTTCCACACTATCTGCAGCTTATAGAACGTGAAAGCACTGGCATACTTAGTGTCAATCATAAGCTCATAGTAATAGTTTGTTTAAGTGAAGTATAATTATGCAATCATCTTTATCTAATGTTTTGGTAGGTTCACCTTTATTCCTTGCCTACTGCTTTGTTGTGAAAATCATGTGATGGACATGCCTTTATCTATGCCTGCTTCACATTCTTCTCCCCTTATTGTCTCACAACGTCCTTTGGTCCCCTTGGGTTTTAGATTTGATCTTTCTGTGTTGCAAAATACAGGCTCATGTGTATCGTAGAAACCACAACCACCTAGGACAAAATACACCATCGTATTGGAGCAACTGTGCTGCCTTTCTTGCAAATATAGATTTGCATAGATCGGCATCAGTGGAGTTTCTTGGTCAAGTATATACCTTACCACCGTGGTCTGTGAGTATTCTACCAGACTGCAGAAATGTAGCTTTCAACACTGCCAAGGTTTGTTTATATACTAATATGTTATTTGAATTTTTTGAGGTTTAAACAGCTGGCAACTAGTGTTTTGCATGTTATTTTTTCTGCAATTGTACACATCTCTGTTTCTGTTCAAGGCACAGACTCATAGGAACATGTAAGCAAATATATTTATCATTCTTGTGCAAATGAATAAAATGCTCCCTTTTATTTCTTTGTTTCCAGTTTTTGAGAATTACCATGTCTAATTTACCTATGCCTGTTTCCAGTACATTTTTCAGAACCACTTCACTAACTTTATTCTCAAACCTCCTTTTCATTAGGTTGGGGCACAGACTTCCATCAAAACAATTGGTTTTGGTATCCCTTCTTCCAAGCATGATTCTGTTTTGCTGGAACCAATAATTCAGGAATCAGTAGATTATGTCTCAGAATCTTGGATGAGTACAAAGGAGCCTATCGGTGTATGGGGTGATAATAATTTCACTTCACAGGCCATACTGGAGCATTTGAATGTGACAAAGGATGTCTCGGATTATCTGTGGTACATGACCAGGTATACTGAACTCATATAAACAGAGCACTGGGTTGTGGTTGCGCAAATATCCTGCAATGAGACATTCACTTTATCATAACTACGTCTTTAGCAGTCTTAGATGTATTGGAATGAACAATGATGAGGTTAAACTATTTGCCTTCCTATAATAATGACGATTCTGACGAGGGAAACATCTTAAAGGAAAAAGAAGATCTACCCATAATTACCTTAATTTTTCTTATCCTGTCTTTTAAAAGCAGCATTGGGTTGCAAATATAGAAAGTGAGAATATCCATGCTTGATAGGAGAAAAGCAATATTTATTACACATTATTCACTTGTAATTATATCAAAATCCCTACTGTTGGGATTAAAAAGTCAAAATTCCTACTATTTAGACTTCACTTGGTGCTAGTAAATGGGAAGCATGTCTATCAACTTGTTTCCTCTAAATTCAATAGTGTCATAACATTTTGTTGGGGAAAGCCGAGAATAATGTTTTTTTTAATTGTTTTAAATAGATATAGACTTTCTGCATTGCGTAGCTAAATAACATATGTCCTTTTATGTTTGAAAATGCAGAGTATACATTTCTGATGAAGATGTCTCATATTGGGAGGACAATGAAGTTGAACCCTCAATTTGTATTGATAGCATGCGTGATGTGGTGATGATATTCATAAATGGCCAGCTTGCAGGTTCTCACTTCAGTTACCTTTACTTTTGCTGGATTGTGGTACTGCTGGATTCCTTCTGTTATTGTATGCATGTGATGCCCTATCCGCTCATTTATGCAATTTGATTTGATTTCACTTTTTTGGGATAAATGAAGCTTCCCGCATACCTTGTAACCTATCCGTTGTTAAGAGTTTTCCCCAGTTTCAGGATATCTATGCGTGTGATATAGCTATTACAGTAGATACTGGATGGGAAAACTTCTGTTGATGATCTGTTGTGGTCAAGCATGCATGGTTATGAATGTAGGTTTTTTAAATATATCTTGGAGTAAAACCATGTATGGATGAACTTAGTTGATGAAATATCTTTGTCTTTGTCTTGATTTGCATTAAGTTTTGAGTAAACAGTTCTTTCTGATGGAAATTGTTTTTTGATTGAAAGTAGAGGCTGTAAGGAAATGGCATGGAAATTCTTGGTTTCACAATCTTATATATGTTTATAACAAAAGCACAATCAATTTCCTTAAACTTATTTATTTATTTATTTAGAGCAGATCGGATCCTAATTTTCCTCAAGTTTGAGGAAATTTGTGGTTTTTATAAATTTCTGAAATATCTTAAACCACAGCATATTGCAAAGAACTAGCACAGCAACCTTAGTAGCTCGGAAAGTGCAAGCTTTGAGCATGTGACGTGCCTGGAAATTTCTGGATTTTGGCGTTTTAATTTTGTTGAAGAATTTTCTTGCTAGAAATGATAAGCGGGTTGCAGATAGTGAAGCAATACTGCTCAAGTGTTTGCAAACGTCAAATTGCTTCTTTTTGCCCTCAATCCTCAGACTTCCTTTTCTCATTTCTTTTCCCTCTTTCTCCTTAAAATCTTATCCGACTGTTTCGTCATAATCCGATATGTTATGTCCTTTGTTTGAAGGTAGTGCAAAAGGGAAATGGATTAAAGTGGTTCAGCCCATTCATCTAATGCAAGGATACAATGACATAGCTCTATTGTCTCAGACAGTTGGCTTGCAGGTATTGTATTTTAGATCTGAGCATTACTCGAGAGTTCTGAACAGATTGAGGAAGAAATGATGTGGTAGACCCACTATTTTATGACTAGTTGCCACATTTGTAATAGAATCTAATATCGGGTTTCTAGTTTTTCAATAAAAATGATAGTCCAGTGCCCCTCACATTTCTTCCTCTTAGTGCAAATTTGACAACGGGGATTTGATTGTCTTAAATGTTCTGTTGGTTTGATCATTTTGATATCTTTCTGATTGCAATACCAATGTGTTAAGCATTTTCATTTTTTGGATGTCTGTTGTTGGGCTGATTCTCATATCTCATTTTGCATGCCCTCATTGCTTATTTCAACTTCACAATGTTAAATTTGCTTATTCCTCAGCCTCCATCTATGACAAGGAGGGTAAAATGTTTGTGTTTACAAGTTTCCACCTTTCTTTATATTCTTCAGAATTATGGTGCTTTCCTTGAGAAAGATGGGGCTGGGTTTAAGGGTCAAATAAAACTCACTGGGTGCAGAAATGGTGAAGTTGATCTTACAAAGTCATTGTGGACCTACCAGGTAATTCCACTTTCTTGTAATGCATTCTACACATTTACCTTTGAAATATGAAAATGATGTAATTTTGGTCCAGAAAGTGGTGCAGAGAAGAAAGATTTTCTGTGTAATTAGAGTGGTATACCTGAGCTATCATTTTCCTGTTATGTTATTTAATTATTTCTCAATTCTTTCTGTCTCTGTCTTGATAAAATCTCATAAAAAACAAACCAAAATTCTTCTCCTTTTCTCGAGATGTTGATATTGTTAGTGTGCCATTTCATTAGGCTTTTATTGTGTAATATAGTATATTTCTTGTTATTCAGGATAAACTTTCATTTATCATACTTTTTTTTTTTCGGGGTTCAGCAAGCAATATAATGAGTCTATTTGTGAAGTGTTTCTGTCATTTAATAGTGTTGAGCTTCATAGAGATAGTAAAATCTTACCCTTGAGAAAAGTAAACCAT
This sequence comes from Rauvolfia tetraphylla, assembly GCA_030512225.1. Classification (NCBI taxonomy): domain Eukaryota; kingdom Viridiplantae; phylum Streptophyta; class Magnoliopsida; order Gentianales; family Apocynaceae; genus Rauvolfia; species Rauvolfia tetraphylla. The sequence continues at coordinate 5,755,825 of JAJQKT010000053.1, forward strand.
AATTAGCTGTCTTTCTCCTGGATCAATGAAATTGAAAACAAGAAAGAACCACTCTTCCGGAGGTCAAAATGATGGCAATATTGCCTTGGTGTACAGACCCACCCTACAACAACTTATTGTATGCATGAAATAAAAATAAATAACCTGTGGATCCATGGACTGAATTAAATGAGTCGCTAATTTTTTGAAGTTGACATCTGAGACCGAGACAAACTGTTCCAAAACATTTTTACCTGATCATGTAATTGATTTGAAGGTCTCAGAAAATAGAAGTTGATTAATAATGTATGTATGCTTGCATATTGTATATATTACACTGCTCTTTTTGATTAAGCATGTGGGTGAGGTGTAATACGGCTTGATATAACCATAGGCAAAATTTTTCAGCACAACTCACATTAAGCAATTCAGAAAAATCTGAGTTCACATTGAAGATGGCATGTTAGACTGTCTACACATGTAAGTTAGATGGCGTCCTAACAGCTCAAGGATTTTTTAGTCAAATGGTAATCCAATAACTGATCTCATTTTAAGAATTTGGCAAGTATAAAATCCACTAGGATTTCTGTGTGCGTAATCAGATTTTCAAGCTGAACAAAATTTTTGGCCTAATCCTCTAATCATTATCATGAGAGGCAGGGGAACTGCACTGATAGTTCATATGTTCTACTTGTTTTCCCATTGCCTAAACTCTTCTCTTTGTTTATTATTTACTTTTTCTAAAGTTTTTGTCCTATTTATTCATTTGTTTGCCCGCTATGTATTGGTCTTCTGCAAATCTTCTTCACTCTACTACTCTGAACATATGCTATAATATTTTTTTTTTGGCTACTCTTTTTGGAAAAGTTGCTGTCTTAATTTTTTTGAATTGTATTATTTTGATTACAGGTAGGGCTGGAAGGTGAATACCTGAAAATCTATACTGATGATGGTAATGCAAATGTTAGGTGGAATGAGTTAATGCATGATGCAATTCCGTCGTCCTTTTCGTGGTATAAGGTTTGTGCCCATTAATATGAGATGCAAGGTTTTGGTGCAGTGCCTGAATATCTCTTGCATCATCGTGCATCAGTTTCCCATTTGGCAACTTGGCTTCCCACACATGGAGAAATTAGGGCTTGATTATAGAAATGTTATTTCGAGAATAAAAGTTGTATGTTTGTTGGTGCGTGTAACTGCAGATGTCTGATTTGTAGTCTTATTAGTGCTTGTTAGTTTGTCTAGTTTCTCATTATCTGAATCTCTAATACTAAGTGTAAGGTTGTTGTATGTTCGCCATATAATATTTGTGAAATTGGTTTTCAAAGATATTGCAGATGGGAGAGAAGAGAGATTTCCTTGGAGAGTTCTAGCTCTCTGTTAAATCACTGGAGCAAAAAAGTTAATAGATGAGAATGTGATCCATGATGCACTAGTAAATTTGTCTCTTAAGACCAAAGTGATTGAGAAATAAAAGGATGCTCTAACCATTATTTTGGTCGCAGTGCTTCTTGTGTGAGCATTTGCTGGTTAATCTATGTACCGTGAAGAATCCTGAACTTGAAAACCAGAAGACTGGTTGCAAGAAATGCATTTATTTCTTCTCTTCTGTTCATCATAATAGGGTAGTGTTCTTCTGATTGTCATATGTATCTTATTTGTTTACTTGTTTATTTTGATCATTTGAATAATTAGGTTACAAATTCTAATATTTGTCCCTCTATTTGCTTTTCAATGACATGCAGACAAACTTTGATGCTCCTGCCGGAACAGATCCAGTTGCTCTCAATTTTAGGACCATGGGTAAAGGTCAAGCCTGGGTTAATGGCCACCATATAGGAAGATATTGGACTCTTGTCGCTCCAAACTATGGTTGTCGCAGATGTGATTATCGTGGGACATATGATTCAGATAAATGTACAACAAACTGTGGGCAACCTACTCAAGTCTGGTATGTATAACAATTTTTACTGTGTATTTATTTATTTTTTTGAGGGTATGAGCTTCTCAACCTGCAAAATACGTTTTCTGCTTATATTAAACGCGATTTACATTACCATGTACAGTCCTTGCTTTCACAAGGTATAGCAGAAACACTAAGTTTAAAATGCCATGATGTTTGTACAGCATCTTTTGCTGCTCCATCATTCTGATTAGTGGCCAATTTGTAGGTACCATATTCCAAGATCGTGGTTGAAGACATCAAGCAACTTACTTGTTATATTTGAGGAGACAGAGAAAAGCCCATTTGAGGTATCTATTAAATCACGTTACACTAAAACCATCTGTGCACAAGTGTCGGAAGACCATTATCCACCTCTAGATACATGGGTCTATCCTGAGTTCATCATTGGGAGGTTGAATGAGAATGATGTGGCACCTGTGATGAACCTGAACTGTGAAGATGGCCATACAATCTCCTCCATAGAGTTTGCAAGCTATGGGACTCCTCAAGGCAACTGCGAGAAGTTCTCCATAGGTAGTTGCCATGCAACCAATTCATCCTCTGTGGTGTCTGAGGTACGCTATATTCTTTAACATCTTGAGCCTGGGAGTTCCCAGTTCCGGGTAAAGCAAATGATTTAAGAGTACAGAGTTCATGAGAATAACTGTGTTATGCTAATAACTTACCATTCTTTGAACTATTAAGCCCTATTGAACATCAACAAGATTAATATATGAAATATGAAAAGCTTCAGGGATTCTTCGTAGGTTGTTTTCTTTCCCTTTTTCTTTTCTGTTTTCCATTCATTATACTAGTATAACCAGAACGTGATTTCGATTTCAGGCATGTCAGGGAAAAACCAGCTGTGCTATTGGAGTTTCCAATCTAGTCTTCGGAGATCCATGTCGTCATACTGTCAAGACATTGGCTGTCCAGGTGACATGTTCGCCGTTATCATATGCTAGCGTTTCATCTATGTGAATGAGCAAATCTGATGGAATCATTTATTGAAATGATTGAGCTCCATCTCTTCTTCAACCGCAGTTCTTACAGCTTTGGTAAATAATTGTTTGCAACCTCTGCTGAAGCTTGTTTGGATGCTTGAGCATGAGCATCTGATCAACAATGCTTTCAGTTTTAACATTTTTCATTTGATAAACAATGAAAAATGAAGAGATGATTGACTGTATATATTATGCAGCTTAAAGAAGTCTCAAGTGGTAATCACTACCAAGGAATGAGAAACTATTATGTGAAAATAATCTGCATCTGTAACCTTCCATTGATCTTTTAAGACATTTTCAACGTTACAAGATTGATATGGTAGATAATTCCCAGCTAATACTTCAATTCTGTTTTTCATCAAATGTTGAAAATTTGAAGAAATACTGCTTCAATATAAAATGTTGGTTCTTGGAAATTGAATCTGTGGCAATATCCTTCAAGGATTGCCTCATCTCTCATATGTTCTCTTCCTATGAAGAAAGTAAACATCCAAATTTGAATGAAGATGGTAATAATAGCCCTGGAGAAAATATCTAATTGTACACTTGATTTGAATAGGCGTTGAATAGGATTTGAATAAGCCCATAATACGACATGTTATAGGATTAGCCTGATTTGTTGTTTACTTGATTTGAAAACCTTGGACTACATTGTTTTTCACAAGCATGTTTTAGGTTTCCGTTTTACTGAAGGGAAAACCAAATAATAGGGTTAGTGCAAATGAAAAACATGTATAGAAATTTTGAGGGACAATTATCTGCAGCTATATTTCTTCAACATATAGTGCTCGGTCAATTAGGCCGTATATAACGCAATTTTTCTTAACTCATCCACTTAATAAAGTGAAAATTTCACATAATTACATATTTTGGAGAGCCAATTTGAAAATTTACTTTAGCATCAACCCTCGATTTCTTGTGACAGTAGCTCTTTTAGAGGTTTTAGAAAACTGGCATTTAGTTCCTTCCAGTTACATATGTTCAGCTCAATCAACAACAATCTTATCAGGATGAAGGGTTTTGTATTCCTTAACATCAACCCAACAAATAGTACCAAAGCCCCGTATCAAATATATATCACTTATTGTTTGCATCCTGAAGTAGTAACAATTTCCTCGCTGTTGTGAAGGCCCTTCTTGATGTTGTGATATCATATATATTCTTTATGTGCCTATTCCTGCTGATCTTCTGGAAGAGGGAAGAAATCACTGAACATGGTTACCCACGCCACGCATATGACAAGACACTCTATTCAGGAATCTGCACAACCGAGAGTGCGCCTCGGCTTAGCTGATATGTTTCGGGTGCGTATCGCCAATGGTGCTGAACCTGATGCAAAGTGTACAAGAGAGCCAATTGTTAGTGGTGCATCAGCCGCATCATGGTGCATAAGAGGCCAAACCTACCCTGTTAGATAAGATTATGGACAACTGAGGTTCGTTTAGGCAATCCTTGGGCCGAGATGGTCATTTGTACACCCCCGGATATTGGGGTTCAGAGACGTCCAGACCTAGACCTTGTACTTCCCTTAATGTGTTTCCATGTAAGAGCAGAACAGGTTTCAACACATTCAATTTCGAAGATGCATATTCTTCACCACATTGCTCGTCACCCAAGTTACCTGGTCAATAGGGAAAGACGCTTTGTCGTGTTCCTCTATTATTCATTGCCCTTGTCTTGTACTTTCAAAATATAAGGTCTTTTTAGTTCTTTTCTTTCTTTTCAAAAATTATTTTTCTAAATTTATGATCATTTGTAAATATAATTCATTTATTTTCTCTTATATTAGTGGTAAATAAATTAAATTAACTTATAATATAATAAGAAAAATACTAATTTTTTCTTTCTTAATTTATATAAAAAAGATTAAAAAATTAAAATATTTTATATTTTGAATCGAGTAGTTGATAAGCAAGCACTAGAACTTGAGGCCTGCCAGTAGACCAACTGGCAGAGGGAAGTTCAAATTAACCTTGTGATAGCCAACAAGCCAGCCCTTCGATCTAATCGAAGGCAAAGACTCGGAATTGTCTAAACACAATTGGTATTGAAAATCGATCTAGAAAGTTATTGCAGGGAGAAAGATAGAAAAGAGAAGCTATTTCCTTGTACCAGCAACTTTTTATTCCAGGCCCAGTAGGCTTGCCTAAGTTATAAAGTTAAAATTTTAAATAATTTGTTGGATCTTTCACATATTTCATTCGTTTTTTATATAAGTATTCATATTATATCAGTTGATAATTACTTTTCTTCTCTCTTTAGGTTTGTCTATGAGAGAGGTAATTACCCATCATCACCTTCTCCGTTGAACTCCATCTATTTATCGCCTGATCACATACTCCTCTGTTTCAAAATAATCTATCAGTTTCAAAATATATATCTTATTTATTTTTATAAAAAAAATTAAAATTTTGGTAAATTTTATAGAAATAGTTTGATGGATATTTAAAATGTCCCTATTTAAAAACTCTTGGTTAGTGTGGTAAATTTTTATTTAACATTAAGTATTGGTATTTAGGATGGTTGGTTGGAAAACAATGAATTTTGGAAGACAAAAGCATTTAAATAGTTACTTGGAGACAATGGTAAAATTAATTGAGGAATTGAGGAATTTCATCAAACATAAGAAGGACAATTCATCAACCAAGGGACTTTTCCATCACATAGGTAATTCTAAGGAGATTTTCCATTCAAGTACTATTTTCTCAATTGAATTCTCTCTTGCAAGCAAGATTGGTTAAGTTGGTTTAATTAATTAAGTTAGACTTCTATTCTTAGTAGTTATTTTAACCATTTTCACAAGCAAATTTCATAGGCTAAACAATGGAGTGGAAAGTGAATAATGATATTTAACCATCCCCGTGGATACGCATTTAAATTTACTTACCATTATACTAATCATAACGATAGGTGCATTTACGTAGTGTTTATGTGCAAATTGTTAGAAATTGTGATAAAATTAAGTATAAATGCATAGAAAACACACAGCAAACACAACCCATCCAAATGTATCAAGCTAACAAACAGTCACAAAAGTTAACAAATAAACTTGACAAATGTGTTAAAGCTCGAATAATGTACGCACCAACAATAGGTAAATGAAAGAAAATTAATAAGTGACCAACAAGAGCAAAGGAATTGTCATGTTAAAAAAAAACACTCCGAATTGAAGAGAAAAAAAACCATGGGACGGACGCTTGCTTCACCTGCAAAATCTTTGCTATCAACCAAATTTGAAAGGTTTACAAGAGAGTCAAAACAAATTAAGAACAAGTGAAATACACTCCAAAATGAAGCAACAAACTTCATCAAATAAAACAGAGCTATTGTCCGACAAATATGTCTCTGGAATCAAACGTTAGATATCCAGATTGAAGAGCAGGTCTCCTCTACCACCACTCAAAAAATCGGGTCACAAATATCCATCCGATTGAAAGTTTGATCGCAGCGGCATGTAGGAGACTTCCCACTCAGCTTTTCTTCTCTCATTTTCTCGCTCATATGCACCGTTGAAACACAATCTTCTCTATCTTGGTCAAACCACTCTGGAAACAAGTGTTGAGAAAGCTCAAGAATGAGCCAAACTTTTGGAGACGGAAGCCCAACCCGACATAAAGAACCACTCCGGATTCTCTTCAAAATCTCCTGGTACAGTTCTTTTATTATAGAATTTTGTATTTAGAATTTATCTTTTATGATTTAAAATTTATAAACGAAAATATGGCAAAAAAAAAAAATATTAAAGGGAGGATGTTATAGAAGATGTTACAAAAGATTCGAATCACAAAAGAACCAAGCAAGTGTCCAATCATCAAATAAAACAGAGCTATTGTCCGACAAATATGTCTCTGGAATCAAACGTTAGATATCCAGATTGAAGAGCAGGTCTCCTCTACCACCACTCAAAAAATCGGGTCACAAATATCCATCCGATTGAAAGTTTGATCGCAGCGGCATGTAGGAGACTTCCCACTCAGCTTTTCTTCTCTCATTTTCTCGCTCATATGCACCGTTGAAACACAATCTTCTCTATCTTGGTCAAACCACTCTGGAAACAAGTGTTGAGAAAGCTCAAGAATGAGCCAAACTTTTGGAGACGGAAGCCCAACCCGACATAAAGAACCACTCCGGATTCTCTTCAAAATCTCCTGGTACAGTTCTTTTATTATAGAATTTTGTATTTAGAATTTATCTTTTATGATTTAAAATTTATAAACGAAAATATGGCAAAAAAAAAAAATATTAAAGGGAGGATGTTATAGAAGATGTTACAAAAGATTCGAATCACAAAAGAACCAAGCAAGTGTCCAAACCTTGTTGATGTATGTTAAGGTAATAAGAAATGTTTCACTACGTCAAATGAGCAAATCACTACATTTAACTATAATTATGAGATCACTATGCCCATGCATACCCTCTATTTGATCGTCAATCAAAATGGAGTAAACTTTGTATCTGGTAGATTCAGGAGATAATAAAAATATTTGTTCATGTTGTATTCAAATATTAGGTGTAAAATTTAAATTTTGAGATGTTTGAACGATTAAACAAAGTTGTTTGAAAATGTTTGAGGCTCATGTCACACCCTAATGCACTACTGTCGCATTGTTGAGCCTACTCGTGGGAGAAATAAATAAAAAGGGAAGAGAAAAGCTGATGAAGAACATTTCTTTGAAGATACGGAAGCAACATTGACTTTGGCACACGAAGATATATGTTCTGATCAAACTAATAGGATGTATTCTACAAACTCAAAGCACTAAACCAAATTTGTGGTAGAGCATCATGTATAACTCATTGTGTTTGATCTTCTAGTTTGAGTGCTAATTGTAAAATACCATAATTTGATATGTTGATAATTGTAAAATACTCTTATTCTAGTGGTAAGAGTTGGGACCTCCCAATTGTAATATTATGGCAAGGAGCTACATCCCAAGACCATTGGATGGGAACTTGCCAGATCATTTTTCAGGGTTAATTAAATAGATGTTGACATAGATCAAAGGAGGAAAAACAAAGCAAACGAAGAGAAATTTACGTTGGAGTACCCTTCAAAAGAATTTTACATATCTCTCTGATTCTTTGACCTTGCATTTTCGCCAATTTGTGAATGATTATTATCATTGTTGAGCATTTCTTTGAAGATACCGTGACAAAGCCCACTTGCCACAATGGGATGTACCATACAAACTAAAAGCTGAAATTGCTTTTGTCTGTAGTTTATATGAAAAAAAGGAATAAATTCACTGTCTGTAGTTTATATGAATTTCTTCTTTGAGTTCTCAAACAATATTTTGATGAAATTTCCTCTTTTAAAGGGATTGTGCAACCAATGAATATCATACTTAATGTCATAGGCTTTGGATTATACGATTAGAAAAAGATTTTTATTTTTTATTTTTGGAAAATGTTATTAGCCCCCAAAGATTCAGCAGAATGCACTGCTTTATAACATACACAAGATTGTACAGTAAACTTGTGACTACTATACGTACTTCTCCTGTCTATATAAATAAGACATTTCCTATTTAATTGATTATGTTGTAATCTCCCACCTTCATATATTTAGTTTCTCTAAATGACTGAGTAAAGTTTGCACATGATGGTAGTAAGTAGATATATTTCAATAAAAAACGAATGTAAAAACATCAGCATTTAGTAAATTCAGTTTCCATCTACATGCCTTCCCATTTTGAAAAACGTAAATAAGAAAAATCGAAACAAGTATTAGAGCATAAGACAGAGTCAAATCATAACCACTAAAGCAAACGGTTTGAGTTTTACTTATCAAGGATATCCTGATGCTTCATATGGTAATCCCAAAAGTAGGTTTGGTCGCTGATCCCATACTATATAACCTACTCCCATATTAAATTAGGTAAAAATAAATCCTCAAATTTTTTCTCTATTTCGACCTTAACTTTTGTTAGTCAATATTTAATTATGCGATACTTTGCTGAACCCTCTATAGCATCATTGTTGGAGATGATACTGGAAAATCCTAAATCGCAGGCAAGGCGCCATGTAAAAATTGGCTAGAATTTCCATTATTATCTTTATGGATAATATTCTGAATTGCAACCCACATCATAATTTTTCTTTGATCAGCAGTAAGGAAGCCTTTCACATCTTATGACCTAGTACTCACCAAATAGAGAACTATTTATCCCGAAGCAGGTAAAGTAATTAATGATAGAGAGTTCTATCATTTGATACAGTAAACGGCGGAATTGGAGAGCAAAATAAGAAGGAGAGTGACTCTTTAATTATTTTGCACTTCCTGTTGGTTTTACCAACTCGTGCAGTAGGTAAACGCTATCTGCTCAATTTGTTACTGCATTTTGGCCTAAATTTTCTTCCTAGTTCATTTAACTCAACCCAAATGACCATTTTGCCATTCTTTTGTCTGTCATAGATGAATATTACGTTAGGGGGTTGAAATAAAGACCACAAGGGTGTGAATTTATGCCTTCCCTGGTATTAATTGGACATAAATGTATGTGGATTGTAAAGCAGAAAAATTAGAATAAGAAATCTAAGGACAAATAGTATCCAAAATGTTCCTCCAGAAATATTATAGGAGACGAAGTAAGGAATATGTATCAAGTACGAAAGAGAAGGCAAATGAAGATTAGGGCAAAAAATGTAAAACATGGTTGAAAAATTATGGTTAAAATGTCCTTTAAGACCCTTTACGACATCTACTCTGTAATATTTCGATTCCAGAATTGTTACAAGCTAAATTTATCTTCTTCACTTACATGGTCGTATAAACAAGCAGAACACAAATCAAAATCTCACCTATGGTTTATCATACGAGTATAGTCTATATGTACAATTTATTCAATTTATGTTATTAGCATTGTAGGAAATTCATTTATTAATGCAATAATTATTTTCAAATTACACCACGTGTTAAGCTTTCAAGCTTGTTTGTTAATTATATACTGTTTTAAATGATTCCAAGTTTCATTTGAGATTGTACAATGTTTATTGTTTTCTCTTTTTAATAAACACTTTTAAGCCTTCTTGTGAGCTCTAAAGCGTTTCAAAGTTGACTTAACATTTTAGTAATTGTATTTTGATTTTTGGGAAAAATAACGATTCTGATTTTCAGAACATATCATTGAAGTACATTATGCACCCAGCCAGCATTCATTTGGCCTTAAGTTGGGGAGAGAACAACCAAAGAACTTGAGCACCAAAGAAGAATATCGAAAGACTTGATTCAAACCAATATCATGAAAAAACAAAATTGCTCAATGTCTGACTTTTATGCTTATAAGAATATATTTCAATACAATTTTTGTGACACACATAATGGGCCAATATATCATGAGGAACAAAACAATTTACTCTTTCCGTTACAAAATATAATACATTTTGATCTTTTTATCTATTATCAAAATGTTTAGTCTTTTACGAATTTGACAACATTGGATGTGTTTTTCTTGAGAAAAATGTTGGAGGCTTTCATTATGAATGTACTCAAGAATGCTTCAAGGGTTCTAATCTCCACTAATTACCCTCTTCCCTTAAAATTTTTTCTTTCAAAGATAAGGACACCCGAAATCAATCTGAGTTCGTGAATATAGCAAAGCAACGTCACTAAACTGGAAAATATAAATGATCTAAGCCGAAGCCAATCAGCAATGTTTGACTATGTTACATGAGCTAAGCACTGCTGTTATAAATGTCACAGTGATGTGCGTGCGTGTGCATTTGTGTGAAATAATGCTGATATAAAATTTTCCTCATTCATGAAAAGTATGATTTTTTTTTTATAAATTCATGAAGTTCAGCATGAAATGCAGGAACAACCTAAATAATGACGTCCACAGTAGCTGTTAGGATGATTAGGTTAGATGAGAATCCCCCGTGTTCCGCCCTAGTTGTTCATACGTACTGTTGACTCGTACAAGGAATGCAACTTCTTCAACTCAGCTCCCTGTATATATAATAGTAGTGCAGAAGCATCAGCGCTCAGGTCTCTCTTCGTGAACTATAGGCTCGGGTTTGTCCCTTTACAAACCCTAAAACCATTTCTTCCCCATCTGATAGCTGTTCACTTTGTGGCATCCTTTTTTATTTTATTTTATTTTTTGTGCAAGAAAGCTCTTTTTAGCAGGTTTCTGAAGCTTATTGCGTTCCTTTTTCTAGGCTCTCCAGACCATTGCAGTCCAATGCCAAGAGGGAAATCTTTCGGTATATGGTTGAAAACAAATTTGAGTATCTGACAAAATATTAATGAAATGATTGTTGTACAAATATTTGGCAGTGCTTTGATTTCGCGTTCATAAGAGAACTTCTAAGATGAAACAATAACTTTCCTTCGTTTTGTGCAGATTCAACTTCAGGAATAAAAACTTCCCAGGCTAATGTAAAGACTCGAGATTACGTTTTATTTTATTTTGCTTTAAGTTCAATTAATTTGATTTGATATACGCGATGCCTTTTCTTTTCTAATCCACATATGATATAATATTAAGTTTCATGCTATTGTTGATTTCGGCGGCTGGAATTGTCTCTCAAAATAGATTTTCTTCTGTTTTGAAGCCTGGGCAATCATCTGGAGGGCGCTGGGGCATTCGTACGTATTTCTACTCCTGACTCATTTGCATGCACTTGATTAATGAAAAAGTCCAATGATCTTATTCAAAATGTTCAAATAAGGGACTTTTTTTGAGAAAGAAAAAGGAAATTCATTCACTAGAACAAAGATCTGCACTAATGGCAGAGTGAATACATGAAGTAATTTCACAAAACAAAAAAACCTGTTCTAACCGTAACCCATAACCAGCCAAATCATGAGCAGTTGTTTACGAGTCCTACAAACATACTCAATTTCCTGGAAACCTCCCATTGTTATAAGCTCTCTGAACATCATTGTCATATTCCCAAGCGAGAAAAGTGATCTGCAGAAGACCGCAATTGTGTCAAATCAATGACTAGAAATAACATTTCTCTTTTGCCTTAAAATCCTTCAATGAGAAAAGTAGATCTCGTCAAGGGAAAGGATGCAAAACCCTAATTTTGAAATATTGAATACCTACTTTGCTAAAGGCATTTTACCAGAAGAAAGCAAATGTCACCTACTGTTTCTAGTCTTTCATGAAGTGTCTATACTAGTATATATATGTATAATTATGTATAGCTTCTCTTACCTTTCTTTCCTGCATAGGCGGCACTGATGGAGAAAGTCCTGAGAAATTAGGAGTAAGTAGTATTTATTCCTTCAAAGCTCATTACTGCTTGTGATTTTTGTTCTTCATGCTGGGAATTAAAGAAAATTACGGACATACTCCCTCCCGTTTGAAATATAAGTGCTTTTGGATTTATGCACTAGAATTAATGTTTTGAAATCAAGGAAACTTTTGAAATAAAGTGCATTTTATACCCTTAATAAATAGAAAGTGTGACAAAGAAATAAAATAAAGAGATGGGTAAAATTGAAAAATATCCAATAAATAACCCTTAAAATTTGTAAAATGACTTATATATTGATCATCCATCTTCCCTGTAAAAAGACTTATATTTTCAACCGAAGGGAATATATTTCGTTGATTACTACTCCTAAAAAAATGACCAGAGGACAAAAATTCCTCTAAACGAACATTAAACGAACATACCTATAAATTACTTCTTTTATTCAATAAAAAGGTTTCATTTTCTTTCTCTTTCTTTCCCATTTGTGGAGTACTACTAAGCTGAATTTTAGAACAATGTAGCCAGCATATCATTATTTAAGTTTTGGTATTTAGGTAGTCTCGCACTGGGATTAAAGGACTTATTTTTTGAATTTAATCCAATAAATGTGATTATTTAATGGATCGACGTAAAATAAGCATAAATTGAAAACATATTATTAAGAAATTCTTGATTTCACAAATGACAGGTAAAAATTAATCACCGAGAAGAACACTCTTTTGATAAGTCAAAATGCAGCCGGGAAGGAGTATGCAGTTGATTTCCTGAAAATAGAAAATCCAGATAATGCTATAACCTTTATGTTTTCTTGCTCTCCTTTACCCTCATGTCTGGTACATTAAAATGAAAATGGGATGAAAAGACTTTTCCAACTTCTTTTTCTAGTCTACCGTTTGGTTTGTAAAATAAAAGTAGAAAAGAAATTTTCATGAAAAAAACTGCACCTAGAAGAAACAGCAGAGGTCACTTCACAGCAAAACTTAAGGAAAAACTTTTATTTTCAAAGCTAGTAATCTGAACAAAAATTTAGTGACAATTTCATCCTTCTATTAATTACAACATTCAGAGAAGAAATACAACAATTTAGTTGTCTTTGAACTTCTTAAGGATCCAAAGGGCGCTGCAAGACTCGCATAAGTCTCTTAATTCAAGAAATAACTTGCAATTAAGGTACTAGTTTTTTCAATTTTCTTTTTTTAATTATTTTAGCATTTTCATGCCTATATTGAATATCTTACAGTAAAATATAATGAATACGTAAGATTTATGCTGAAACCACTATGGATGATAAGAGATTCTAAGTGAAAAAGGATTTCATTTCATCATACCAAACTTTATGTTGAAACCACTTTACTGCATAATTTTGTTCTTATTATAGGAAAAGAGAAGAAAATTCGTTTTCCTTTGTTTTACAGTATGTTTTCCTTGTTTTCTTTTTTCAGGTTGGAGACAGTGTTAAACTCCTTAATGATGATGGGACAAAAATTGTGGCAGAAGGAAAAATAAAAGGAAATACATCACCTGATGCCTTCAAGGTACTCGTTGAGAAAGCAATAATGAAAAACGAGAAATTGCCCAACGGTGAATACAAAAACATCGGAGCAGCGGTAGGGCAAGAAGTTATATGGCCCAAGTATCGGTGAGCACGTCTATCGTGCCGTAGTACAGCAAAAACACTTACGATAAATAAGAGGTTATAACTTGTAATATTAGAATGTCGATCGTGTTTTTTAATACACTTGATATATTATGAAAAATACATGTTTAAAGTAATACATGATATGTTCAATAAAAATCTCTACGCTATCATTTGAAATAATTAGAAGACTTTAATTTATGTTAGAAGTCTGATTAAGATTTTATATTTGTGCTAAGCTTTCTTTCTTTTAAATCTTTGTCATCATGATTAATATTAAGCTTGAATTTGTGATATTACGAGAAAAAATTACCCTGAGAATACTTAACGTTGAAATCTATTTGAATATAGTAGATGTTGAAGATCAAATTAAGGAAATAATAAAACATGAAAATCACTTGTTTTTTGAAAAGATGCAGGAGAAATGTACAACTATTAGAAAATAAGCATTTTTAATAGCTTAATATTTGATAATAAACATATGCAAACGTAGCCCCACTTGAAATCCAAAGCCATTCCATTTATGATAATTTAAATCATTTAATTAAATCGTCTGACTAGAAATCAACTCCATAATTCAAATAAGTAAATACGCACAATAGCAATCGATGCTTTAATACCCACTGATGGGAGAAAAACACAACCTATCCAAATGTATCGAACTAACAAACAATCACAAAAGTTAATAAATAAACTTGACAAATGTGTTAAAGCTCGAATAATATATGCACCAAGAATAGGTAAATGAAAGAAAATTAATAAGTGACCAACAACAACAAAGGAATTGTGACGTTAAAAAAAAAAACACTTCGAATTGAAGAGGAAAATCCATGGACGGACGCTTAGCTTCACCTGCAAAATCTTTGCTATCAACCAAATTTGAAAGGTTTACAAGAGAGTCAAAACAAATTAAGAATAAGTGAAATACACACCAAAATGAAGCAACAAACTTCATCAAATAAAAAAGAACTCCTGTTCGACAAAAATGTCTCTGGAACCAAGGTCTCCTCTACCACCACTCAAAACATCGGGTCACAAATAACCATCCGATTGAAAGTTTGATCGCAGCTGCATGTAGGAGACTTCCCACTCAGCTTTTCTTCTCTCTTTTTCTCCCTCATACGCACGGTTGAAACACAATCTTCTCTATCTTGGTCAAACCACTGTGGAAACAAGGGTTGAGAGACCTCAAGAATGAGCCAAACTTTTGGAGAGGGAAGCCCAACCCAACAAAAGAATCACTCTGGATTCTCTTTAAAATCTCCTGCTACATTTCTTTTATTATAGAATTTTTGTATTTAGAATTTATCTTTTATACCAAAAAAAATATTAAAGGGAGGATGTTATAGAAGATGTTACAAAGGAACCGAATCGCAAAAGAACCAAGCGTGTGTTCAAACCTTGTTGATGTATGTTAAGCCAATACGAAATGTTTCACTACGTCAAATGAGCAAATCACTGCATTTAACTATAATTATGAGATCACTACGCCCATGCATGCCCTCTATTTGATCGTCAATCAAAATGGAGTAAACTTTGTATTCGGTAGATTCGGGAGATAATAAAAGTATTTGTTCATGTTATTTTCAAATGTTAGGTGTAAAATTTAAATTTTGAGATGTTTGAACGATTAAACAAAGTTGTTTGAAAATGTTTGAGGCTCATGTCACACCCTAATGCACTACTGTGGCATTGTTGAGCCTACTCCGGGGGGAGATAAGTAAAAAGGGAAGAGAAAAGCTGATGAAGAATATTTCTTTGAAGAAACGGAAGCAACACTGACTTTGGCACAAGAAGTATATGTTCTGATCAAACTAATAGGATGTATTCTACAAACTCAAAGCGCTAAACCAAATTTGTGGAAGAGCATCATGTACAACTCATTGTGTTCGATCTTCTAGTTCGAGTGCTAATTGTAAAATACCATAATTTGATATGTTGATAATTGTAAAATGTTGGATGTGTTTTTCTTGAGAAAAATGTTGGAGGCTTTCATTATGAATGTACTGAATGCTTCAAGGGTTCTAATTACCCTCTTCCCTTAAAGTTTTTTCTTTCAAAGATAAGGACACCCGAAATCAATCTGAGTTCGTGAACATGGCAAAGCAACGTCACTAAACTGGAAGATATAAATGATCTAAGCTGAAGCCAATCAGCAATGTTTGACTATGTTAAATGAGCTAAGCACTGCTGTTATAAATGGCTGACAGTAAGTGATGTGCGTGCGTGTGCATATATGTGAAATGATGCTGATATAAAATTTTCCTTATTCATGAAAATTATGATTTTTTAATAAATTCATGAAGCTCAGCATGAAATGCAGGAACAACCTAAATAATGACGTCCACAGTAGCTGTTAGGATGATTAGGTTGGATGAGAAGCAACTTCTTCATACGTACTGTTGACTGGTACGAGGAATGCAAGTTCTTCAACTCTGCTCCCTGTATATATAATAGTAGTGCAGAAGCATCAGCGCTCAGGTTTCACTTCGTGAACTATATGCTCGGGTTTGTCTCTTTACAAGCCCTAAAACCATTCCTTCCCCATCTGATAGCTGTTCACTCTGTGGCATCGTTTTTGTTTTTTTTTTTTTTTTTGCTAGAAAGCTCTGTTTAACAGGCTTATGAAGCTTATTGCGTTCCTTTTTCTAGGTTCTCCAGACCATTGCAGTCCTGTCAAGAGGAAAATTAGTTGAAAACATATTTGAGTATCTGAAGAATATTAATGAAATGATTGTTATTAGTAGAAATATGTGCAGTGCTTTGAGTTTACGTTCATAAGAGAACTTCTAAAACGAAACAATAACTTTTCTTCGTTTTGTGCAGATCCAACTTCAGGAATGAAACCTTCCAAGCCTAATGTAAAGACTCGAGATTACCTTTTATTTTAATTTTTCTTTAATTTCAGTTAATCTGTTTGGAAATATGCGATGCCTTCTCTTTTCTCATCCGCATATGATATAATGTTAAGTTTCATGCTATTGTTGATTTCCCCGGCTAGAATTTCCTCTCAAAGTAGATTTTCTTTTGTTTTGAAGCTTGAGGATTCATCTGAAGAGCGCCAAGGCATTCGTACGTATTTTTACTCGTGACTCCTTTGCATTCACTTGATTAATAAATAAGTCCAATGATAACCTTTCTTCGTTTTTTGCAGATCCAACTTCAGGAATCATACCTTCCCAGCCTAATGTAAGAAATGAGATTACCGCTTGTTAAAATTCAATCAATTGATCACAATTGATGAAGAACAATTATTCTGCTCAAAGAAGCTGAGCAGAAACCAACAAACAGAACTCGAGAGAGAAAGGCAAACTTAGTGAGAGAAGAATTGCAAAGAGAAGTAAAACTGGAATTCTCTTATTACACTTATAAATGTACACGATTGGTATATATATATACAGAGTCAATCAGCAGCCAATGACAGATTGAGAACTGCATAAATAACTAACTAAAACTTCTATTTAGCACCGCCTCAATTGATCCAGCTGGCAACTAAACCTCATGTAAATATCCAGCTGTCAAAGTTGTCCACCAAGTCAAATACCACACGTCAACTATGCCATGTCAACTGAATCAATTAAAACATCCAATTCTCTGCATGATTCAATTATATTATTGCACTGCATGTTTCAATTATATTACTGCATTCACTTGATATCTGCATGCATTTGATGCTGATGCTGTAATGCTCAGCTGTACTTCTCAGCTGCAACATTCTACAATTTATTCACTTGCCACACTTTGTGTTTCTGCATCTGATTTTCAATACCCCCCCGCAAGCTGGACTGGGATAAATGTTGTGCAAACTAAGACCATCAACTAAATGAGAAAATTGAGGAAAAGACAATGCCTTGGTGAAAATATCAGCCAACTGCAATGTAGAAGAAATAGGCAAAGGCTTAACCAGTCCAGATTGATATTTTTCTCTAGTAAAATGGCAATCAAGATCAATGTGTTTAGTCCTTTCATGAAACACTGGATTCTCAACAATATGAACAGCTGCTTGATTGTCACAATAAAGAGGAACAGCTTTAGTAAGAGGAATATGCAAGTCTTGTAAAATATAGGACAGCCATTGCAATTCACATACTGCATTAGCCAAGGCTCTATATTCTGCATCTGCAGAACTTCTAGACACAGTAGATTGTTTCTTAGACTTCCAAGAAACCAATGCACCACCCAGGAAGAAGCAAAAACCAGTAACAGACCTCCTTGTTTCTACACAACCAGCCCAATCAGAATCTGCAAATCCTTTAACTTCCAAATCAGAAACAGCAGGGAAAAATATGCCTTGCCCTGGAGTCTTTTTCAAGTATCTCAAAACTCTATGTGCAGCTCTTAAATGATTCACAGTAGGTTTATCAAGAAATTGGCTTAATTGTTGAACTGCAAAACAAATATCAGGCCGAGTGATAGTCAAATACAACAACTTCCCAATGAGACTTCTATAAGCACTGTGTGTAGCCAAAGCAGGGGAATCATTATGTTCAAGTTTAACATGAGCCTCCATTGGAGTACATACAGGTTTACTGCCCAAAAAACCAAATTCACTCAACACATCAAGAGTATATTTTCGTTGGGATAAATTCAACCCTTGTTTGTTTCTGGCTACCTCCAACCCCAGAAAATACTTCAATTCTCCCAAATCTTTAATCTTGAATTGTGCATGCAGAACAGCTTTAACAGACTTGATGGCATTCAAATCATTGCTGGTAAGTACTATATCATCCACATAAACCAGCAAGGCAATAAAAACTGTATCAGTGGCTTTCACAAATAAAGAATAGTCACTTTTAGATTGTGTGAAACCAAGATCAAGTAAGGCTGAGGTTAACTTGGCATTCCACTGTCTACTGGCTTGTTTAAGACCATAGAGTGATTTGTTTAACTTGCATACCAATGACTTGTTTGCATTATTCAAACCAACTTCAAATCCAGGAGGAAGAACCATATAGACTTCCTCTTCAAGATCTCCATGTAGAAAAGCATTATTAATATCACACTGATGTAAAAACCAACCTCTAGCCACTGCAACAGCTAACACAGTTCTGATAGTAGTCATTTTTGCCACTGGTGAAAATATTTCTATGTAATCCACACCCAACTGTTGAGTATATCCCTTAGCTACCAATCTAGCTTTATGCCTTTCAATAGAACCATCTGAATGAAATTTGGTTTTATAAACCCATTTACAGCCTATGGGTTGTTTTCCAGAGGGTAAAGAAACTAGTGACCAAGTATTAGTATTTTCAAGTGCTTCAATCTCCTTTCTCATTGCTTCTTGCCAAACTGAAATCCTTGATGCCTCTTCATAACATTTAGGTTCATAATTCATTGAAACATTCAATGCAAAAGACTTGTAAACAGGAGATAACAAATCATATGACAAAACTTTATCAAGTGTATGAGGAGTAGTAAGAACAGTGTTGCAATCATAATCCCTAAGATAGATTGGTGTAGTTTTAGGTCGTTAAGATCTTCTAGGGATATGATCATTACTGGGAGTATTTATAGAAGAAGGAATATGTCCAGAAGGCATGATAACACTGGTTGGTGTAAGAGTAGTGGATTCAGAATGAGGAATGTCTAAAGAAACAGAAGGAAAAGAAGGCTTGATAAAACCTGAAGTATCATGATCAGAAGATACAGTATGGAAAGGAAAAATATCTTCATGAAAAGTGACATTTCTAGACACAAAAATAGACCTGGATATCCAATCTAGAAGTATATAACCTTTGCTGGTAGAAGATAATCCTAATAAAATGGCTTTTCTGGCTCTTGGATCAAATTTGGATCTGCCTTGTTCTAAAGTAGAAGCAAAGGCTAAACAACCAAAAACTCTGAGATTGAGAAAAGAAGGATCTCTGCCATGAAGTATGGAATAAGGGGTTTTGTTGTCCAGTATAGGTGTAGGAAGTCTATTGATTAAGTAAACAGCATGTTGTACATAAAAACCCCAATAAGAAACAGGAATATTGGACTTCAACTTTAAAGCTCTGCCTACATTCAATATATGTTGATGCTTCCTTTCTACTAAGCCATTCTGTTGTGATGTTTGATGAATTATGCCTTTGGATTGAAAGAATACAGGCATATAGAATTCAGAACCATTATCTGTTCGAACAATTTGGACAGACTTTGAAAATTATGTTGTAACAAAAACACAAAAATCTTGAACAAGTTTTCTTACTTCTGATTTATCTTTCATCAAGAAAATCCAAGTATATCTAATGAAATCATCAACAATACTCAGGAAGTATTTTTGTCCATAGACAGTATTATGCTTATAGAGACCCCAAATATTCATATGAAGAATTTCAAAGCATTTATAAGTAACAGAAGTTCTCAAAGGAAAAGAAAGCTTTTTCTGTTTTACCAGAGGACAGACAATACATTTGCAGTTATCTGAAACAGAAATATTAGGCCAAATGCCTTGCAATAACTGCAACCTTTGATTAGAAGGATGACCTAATCTAAAATGCCAATTAATTTTTCTAGTAGAACTGTAACAAGAATGAAAAATAGACACAGAAGGATCATTAGAAAATTGGCTTGCAGAAGGAAAAACATCAGAAAATTGACTTGTAGGAAAGGAAACTTGGCACTGAGACACTGGAATATCACATGATACTTCAAGGTGATACAAACCACTGCAGCACTTAGCTGAACCAATCTTCTTCAGAGTTATACTGTCCTGTATGAGACAGCCACAAGGATGAAAGAATATATTACAATGATTTTGTTGAATCAATTTGTCAACTGAAACTAAATTGTATTTGAAAGAAGGAATATAAAGAACTTCAAGTAGTTTTAGTTGTTTGGAAATAACAACTTGACCTTTGTGTGTCACTGGTATAGATTGATTATTTGGTAATTTTACAAAAACATTCTGGACAGGATTCAAAGATGTAAAGAGGGTTAAAGAATATGCTATATGATCTGTAGCTCCTGAATCCAGAATCTAATGCTTTGAAATTTCATGAGAAAATGTACCTGTGTAATTGACTGGTTTATCAAAATTTACTGTCAAGACAGTTGCTTGATTTACTCCATGAGATTGATCTGAAACATTTTCTGCTCCCTTCAATTGAATACTCTTAAGCATGTTCATCAAGTTGGCATATTGCTCCTGAGTAATTCCTGCACTTGAACAATCTAAAGCATCCAAACCAACCACTCCACTAGTCTGATTCACATCAATATTCTTTCTATAAGCTGAACCAGTACTATATCCTTTATTATCTGCATTTGTACCACCAGCAAAAGAACCTTCTCGATTCCTGAATTTAAAATTTGGTGGATAACCATGTTTTTTATAACATTTATCTACTGTATGCCCTGACTTACCACAGAATGTACAGATGATATTTCTCCGTCCAAAACCTTTTCTGTTATTTCCTCCTACTGCATTTACTTGATACTGAACATTATCACCAAAACGCTGTCCAGTATGATCTTTGTTGACAAAAGCAGACACATTAGTTTCCTGATGAATTGATTTAGTCATAGGTTGAGTTAACATCACTTGCATTTCTGGTGTTTGATTAGACTTATAATTCAGCTGCCTTTCATGTTTAATAGCCATAGAAAGCACTTGATTAACCAGAGGTAAAGGCTCCATAACCAGAACCTGTGACTTGATGCTATTAAACTGATCATTCAGCCCTTTCAAAAATCCCTTTCAAAAATCTAATCACACATTCTGCATCATAATACTCTCTCATCTGTCTAATTGCTCCACATTTACAGCTTGGCTCACAAACACATTTAGGAAATGGTCTTAAAACTGATAAGTCATCCCAGATTATCTTTAAATGAGTATAATACTCATTCACAATCTTATTACCCTGCCTCACGTTATGAATATCCTCTATAAGATCTGAAAGGTTTTAGGAATCTCCACTAGAGTATCTATCATACAAATCATCCCAAACTTCCTTTGTTGTATCCAACCACATCACACTCTGTGCAATGATTGTGTCCATAGAGTTCACTAACCAGTAAAGGACAGTTGTGTTTACTTGTTGCCAGAGTGTGAAATTCCTGAAACTCCTCGGTGGTGGCTCAATTGATCCATCAATGAAGCCAACCTTGTTTCTGGAAATTAGTACCATCTTCATTGCTCGACTCCAAGAGTGATAGTTCTTTTCAGTGAGCACAGGTTGCACCAGCGGTTGAGTTGTGCTATCATTCGGATTGATATACATAGGATTAGTAGGAATTGGCTCAACATGTGCTGCCATTGTTGTCTTACCAATACAAAATTCACAAACCAGACAAAACCAAAAAACGAAGAACAACAAAAAAACTTTCAATCACACAATTCTAGCAACAGAAGCACTCATTATGCTCTGATACCATGTTAAAATTCAATCAATTGATCACAATTGATGAAGAACAATTGTTCTGCTCAAAGAAGCTGAGCAGAAACCAACAAACAGAACTCGAGAGAGAAAGGCAAACTTAGTGAGAGAAGAATTGCAAAGAGAAGTAAAACTGGAATTCTATTATTACACTTACAAATGTACAGGATTGGTATATATATATATACAGAGTCAATCAGCAGCCAATGACAGATTGAGAATTGCATAAATAACTAACTAAAACTTCTACTTAGCACCGCCTCAATTGATCCAGCTGGCAACTAAACCTCATGTAAATATCCAGCTGTCAAAGTTGTCCACCAAGTCAAATACCACACGTCAACTATGCCATGTCAACTAAATCAATTAAAACATCCAATTCTCTGCATGATTCAATTATATTATTGCACTGCATGTTCCAATTATATTACTGCATTCACTTGATATCTGCATGCATTTGATGCTGATGCTGCAATGTTCAGCTGTACTTCTCAGCTACAGCATTCTGCAATTTATTCACCTGCCACACTTTGTGTTTCTGCATCTGATTTTCAATACCTCTTCTATTTTAATTTTGCATTAAATTCAGTTAATTTGACTTGAAATATGCTACGTTCATCTTTTCTGATCCACACATGATCCAATATTAAGTTTCATGCAATTGTCTCTCAAAATAGATTTTCTTCTGTTTTGAAGCTTGGGGAATCATCTGGAGAGCGCAGGGGCATTCGTACGTATTTCTACTCATGACTCCTTTGCATGCACTTGATTAATGAATAAGTCCAATGTTCTTATTCAAAATGTTCAAGTAAGGTTTTTTTTTTTATGAGAGAAAAGGTCTGCACCAACGGCAGAGTGAATACATGAAGGAATTTCACCAAACCAAAAACATGTCCTAACCCTAAACCATAACCGGCCAAATCATGAGCAGCTTGGTTACGAGTCCTACAAACATACTCAATTTTCTGGAAAATCCTCCTATTGTTGTAAGCTCTCTAAAGATCATGGTCATTTTTCCCGAGCAAGTAAAGTGATCCGCAGAAGACCGCAATTGTCTCAAATGAGTGACTAGAAATAACATTTCTCTTTTGCCTTAAAATCCTTCAATGATAAAAGAATATCTCGTCAAGGGAAAGGATGCAAAAACCTAACTTTGAAATGTTGAATACCTACTTTGCTAAAGGCATTTACCAAAAGAAAGCAAACGTCACCTATTGTTCGTAGTCTTTCATGAAGTGTCTGTGCTAGTATATATATGCATAATTATGTATAACTTATCTTACCTGTCTTTCCTGCATAGGCAACGCTAAAGGAGGGAGGCCAGAACTACTGAAGGCAAGTTATATTTATCTCTCCAAAGCTTATTTCTGCTTATGATTTTTGTTCTTCATGCTGGAAATTAAAGGGAATTGTGGACATGCTCCCTCCAGTTAGAAATATATGTCCTTTTTAATTTATATACAAGAATTAGTAGTTTTGAAATCAACAAATAGAAAGTACCATTTATACTCGTAATAAATAGAAAGAGAGATAAATAAATGAGATAAAGAGATCGGTAAAGTTAAAAAATATACAACTAATACCCTTAAAATATGTAAAATGATTTATATATTGATCATCCATCTCCCCTCTAAAAAGACTTATATTTTCAACCGAAGGGAGTATATTTCACTGATTACTACTCCTATAAAAATGACCAGAGAACAAGATTTAAGAAATTCCTTCCAAACGAACATGACAATAAATTACTTCTTTTATTCAATAAACAAGATCAAATTTCTTTCTTTTCCTTTCCCATTCGTGGAGTATTACTAAAAATTTTAGAACAATGTAGACAACATAACTTTAATTATCATTTGGTATTTAGGTACTCGCGCATTTGGGATTAAAGGATTTATTTTTCAACTTGAATTCAATAAATGTGATTATTTAATGGATCGACGTAAAATAAGCATAAAATTGAAAACATATTATCAAGACATTCTTTATTTCACAAATGACAGCTAAAAATTAATGACTAAGAAGAAAACTCTTTTTGATAAGTCAAAATGCCGCAGGGAAGGAGTAAGCAGTTGATTTCTTTAAAATAGAAAACCCACATAATGCAGGAATCAAAATAATACTCTAACTGAGAAAATTTGAAACTGCAATGCAATGTTGTACTGTATACAGAATTGCATTGCAGAATGATAGCAAAATGCAGAACAAAGAAATAACAAGAATAAAAGAGAGAGCAAACTTAGAAAGAGAAAATTTGCAAATGCTGAAATTCTAGATTTACTTCATTGAATGAAAATGTGGACGAATGCTGGTCTTTATTCTAAAGTCAACAATCAAACAAAATGAGCTATAAATAATAACTAACTAAGACAAATTAAAATTGTCTTCTACTAACTAAGTCAAAATAAAATTGTCTTCTTCTTCCTTCTTCACCGCCTCCAACTTGTTCCAGCTGGCAATGCAAATATCCAGGTGGCAGATCATTTATCCATATGGCATTGCCCTTCACATTCTGCAACATTTCAGCAAGCTGCATGTACATTGCAGCTTGCTGCATGCACAAACATAGCAGCATTAATCTCACACGTGTGCTCTGCTTGCTGCTCAGTGCATTTAACTCCAACTACATTACATCCATCTGCTAACTGATGCATGATCAGTTAATCCATATTTTCAACAGCCCCCTCAAGCTGGACTGGTAAACACATTCTGTAATCCCAAACTGGCAAGAAGAGCAGAAAATCGAGGAGAACACAGAGATTTTGTAAACACATCTGCAATTTGTAATTGAGAAGCTATAGGTAATGGTTTAACTCAATATGCAATTTGTAATTGAAATTTTTCTCTCACAAAATGACAATCTAACTCAATATGCTTAGTTATCTCATGGAAGACTGGATTTTCAACTATGTGAATTGCTGCCTGATTATCACAGTACAGGGGAATGGCATTATCCAGTGAAATATGTAAATCATGTAAAAGATATGACAGCCATTGCAATTCACACACAGTAGAAGCTAAGGCACGATATTCAGCCTCTGCTGAACTCCTGGAGACAGTGGTTTGCTTCTTAGAATGCCAGGAAATTAAAGCCCATCCTAAGAATATGCAAAAACCTGTGACAGACCTCCTTGTCTCAACACAGCCAGCCCAATCTGAATCTGCAAAAGCTGTAACCTGCAGATTGGAAATCACAGGAAAAAACAACCCTTGACCTGGAGTGTGTTTCAAATACCTCAATATTCTATGTGCTGCCTTGATGTGATTTTCAGTAGGCTTGTCCAAAAATTGACTAAGTTGTTGAACAGCAAAGCTGATATCAGGTCTAGTAATGGTGAGGTACAACAATTTGCCAATCAAACTTCAATAAACAGAATTGTTAGGTAACAAAGGAGAATCACCATGCTCAAACTTAGCATTAGCCTCCATAGGAGTTTGCAGCCAAGAAAACCAAAGTCAGAAAGTAAGTCCACAGTGTACTTCCTTTGTGATAAATTCAACCCTTTATGACATTTAGCAACTTCTAATCCCAGAAAATACTTGAGTTCACCCATATTTTTGATCTTAAACTGTGTGTGAAGATATTGCTTAACTTCTTGAATTGCAGATAAATTGTTACTTGCCAAGATCACATCATCAACATAAACTAACAAAGCAATGAAGGTAGTGGAATCAGTTCTAACAAATAATGAGTAATCACTCTTAGATTGTTGAAAACCAAGGCTAATTAAAGCAGAAGTAAGTTTAGCATTGCATTGCCTACTAGCTTGCTTTAAACCATACAGAGATTTCTGCAGCTTACACACCAAAGAAGAATCTGCATTGCAAAAACTAGGTGGTGGAATCATATATACCTCTTCATCAAGATCTCCATGCAGAAAAGCATTATTAACATCACACTGGTGTAAATACCAGCCCTTTGCTACTACTATAGCTAGAACAGTCCGGATTGTAGTCATTTTTGCCACAGGAGAAAAAGTCTCAAAATAATCTACTCCAGGCTGCTGAGTGTATCCTTTGGCTACAAGCCTAACTTTATATCTTTATATATTTACATCCAATAGGATGCTTGCCAGGGGGTAAAGGAACCATTGCCCAAGTTTTAGTTTGCTCTAATGCATCAATTTCATTCTTCATAGCATCCTGCCAAACTGAAATTCTGGTAGCCTCTTCATAGCACTTTGGTTCATCAGTTAATGAAATATTCATTGCAAAAGCTTTGTAAACAAGTGTAAACTGATCATAAGTCAAAACCTTTTGGATAAAATGTTGAGTAGTAATAGTTTGATTACAAACATAATCTTGTAAGTAAGCAGGTTGATTTCGAATTCTGCTAGACCTTCTAGGAAAAGAATTTGTAGCAGGAATTATGTTAGGATCAGAGGAAGAATGATTAGGTGTTTCAATAGAATAAGTATGAGTAAATTGATGTTCTGAAACAAATTCAGGATTAGAAGTAGATGGCAAAGAATCAGAATTGGATGGTAACACTGGTAGAACAGAAGGATCATGGTCAAGGTCTGAAGAAGAATGACTAGAATTAATAGATTGGAAAGGAAAGACATCTTCATAAAAGATAACATTTCTGAAAACAAAAAGATGTCTGGAATGCAAATCCAACAAAATATAGCCTTTACTGCTTTGAGAAATTCCTAGTAGAATAGATTTCTTTGCTCTGGGATCAAACTTGGATCTACCTTGTTCAAGTGTAGAAGCAAAAGAAGGATCTCTTCCATATAGTAAGAAATATGGGGTTTTGTTATGTAAAATAGGTGTAGGCAATCTGTTAATAAGATAGACAGCATGTTGAACTGCAAAACCCCAATAGGTAATTGGTAGATTAGACTGTAGTTTAAGTGCTCTACCAACATTGAGGATATGTTGATGTTTTCGTTCTACTAATCCATTCTGTTGGGGAGTTTCAACACAAGACTTTTGATGCAAAATTCCTTTGGATTGATAGAAGGATGGCATATGGAATTCAAGACCATTGTCTGTTCTGATAATTTGAACAGGTTTGGAGAATTGTGTTTCAACAAAAACACAGAAATCTTGAACTAGTTTTCTAACTTCAGATTTTTCTTTAAGCAAGAAAAGCCAAGTATACCTACTGTAATCATCTATAATAGTGAGAAAATATCTTTGACCATAAACAGTTTCATGCTTAAAAGGACCCCATATATCCATGTGAATCAATTCAAAACATCTGGAAGAGGAAGATTGTCTCAAAGAGTATGACAATTTTCTTTGTTTAGCTAAAGGACAAACATGACAATTACAATCAGGAGGAACTGAAATTTCAGGCCAAATGCCTTTAAGTAACTGTAATCTTTGCATAGATGGATGTCCTAATCTAAAATGCCAAGTAACTCCAGTAACATAATTTGAAGTAGAGAATTGTGAACTAGAACTGACAATCTCAGTAGGAAGAATAACAGACTTATCCAAAGAACTAGAAATACCAGAATGTGGATTAAACAAGAATGAAGAGGTATCAAGGAGATAGAGGCCGTTGCAGCATTTAGCTGATCCAATCCTCTTCAAAGTTACAATGTACTGTATCAAACAACCAGTAGAATGAAATAGGATTCTGCAATGATTTTGCTGAATTAGTTTATCAACAGAAATGAGATTGTACTGGAAAGTAGGAACAAACAGAACATTCTTTAAACATAAATGTTCAGATAGAAGAACCTGTCCTTTGTGAGTGACTGAGACAGAATGATTATTAGGTAGCTTAACAAAGGTATTTTGAACAGGATGAAAAGAAGAAAAAGAAGCCAAAGAACACACTATATGATCAGTTGCCCCTGAATCCAAAATCCAATGCCTTGAAAACTCAAAAGACTGATTACCTATATACTCAGGAGGCTCAAAATTGGTTGTTAAAGCAGTAGTCTGATTCACTGCAGAAGGAGAAACAGCAGCAACTTGTGAGACAGCAGCAACCTGTGAATTCTGTAGTTGAACATTCCTCAGCATTTGCATCAAATTCTGATATTGTTCCTGTGTAATTCCTGCATCAGAATTTACTGCCACTGCATTATGCTTTACTGATTTTCCTTGAATACTATTCCCTTGTGTATCTGCATATTCTGTAGACTGATTCACCATCATAGCTCCTTTACTTCCAGTGTTGTAACCAGCATCTCGTGACCTAAACTTGAAGTTTGGTGAAAAACCATGCTTTCTATAACACTTGTCAATTGTATGTCCAGTCTTCCCACAAAAAGTGCATAACAGATTTTTTTGATTAAAATTTCTTCTATTATTTCCAGCAACTGCATTAGCCTTGTGAGCAAAACTTTCATTAGACTGCATGTTGAATAATCTCCCCCTAGATGAGGCATTAAAACCAGTAGATGTACCAGTACTGATGTTCTGATCTGCAAACTCATTAGCAGGTTTTGCAAACATGACATGCATCTCTGGTGCTTGATTTTCAGTATAATTGAGTTGCCTCTCATGCTTGATAGCCATAGAAAAAACTTGATTGATCAAAGGCAAAGGATCCATAACTATAACTTGTGATTTAACACTGTTAAAGTGCTCATTTAGTCATTTCAAAAACCGAATTACAATATCTTCATCATAGTAATCCCTGATTTGTTTGATAGCTCCACATTTGCAACTAGGTTCACAGATATAAGTAGGCAGTGGCCTCAGCACTCTCAATTCATCCCAAAAAATTTTAAGTTGTGTATAATATTCATTAACAGTTTTACCTCCTTGTTTCACATTGTGAAGTTCTTCAATTAAATCTGACAAATGGTAAGAATCACCACTAGAGTATCTATTATATAAATCCTCCCATACTTCTCTAGCCGTGTCTAGCCACATAACACTTTGTGCAATGGAAGAACTCATAGAATTTACAAGCCAAAAGAGCACTGTAGTGTTCACTTGTTGCCATAGAGTGAAGTTACATGTACCTCTTTGTGGTGGCTCAATTGTACCATCTATGAAGCCTAACTTGTTCTTTGAGATTAACACCATCCTCATTGCTCTGCTCCAGGAGTGGTAATTCTTCTCTGTGAGAATTGGTTGAACTAATGGTTGTGTAGAGCTATCATTTGGATTTAGATATAAAGGATTGGTTGGTACTGGTTCCATGGTTGCTGCCATATATGGAACTCAACCAGACACAACAAAGAAGGTGAATTCAAAATACAAGTAGATTGATAATCTGTATGCCGAATCAATCACAATCAACTAAGGAAGAATCGCAGCACAAAAGAAGCTGAAAATTTTGCTCTGATACCATGAGAAAATTTGAAACTGCAATGCAATGTTGTACTGTATATAGAATTGCATTGCAGAATGATAGCAGAATGCAGAACAAAGAAATAACAAGAATAAAAGAGAGAGCAAACTTAGAAAGAGAAAATTTGCAAATGCTGAAATTCTAGATTTACTTCATTGAATGAAAATGTGCACGAATGCTGGTCTTTATACTAAAGTCAACAATCAAACAAAATGAGCTATAAATAATAACTAACTAAGACAAATTAAAATTGTCTTCTACTAACTAAGTCAAAATAAAATTGTCTTCTTCTTCCTTCTTCACCGCCTCCAACTTGTTCCAGCTGGCAATGCAAATATCCAGGTGGCAGATCATTTATCCATATGGCATTGCCCTTCACATTCTGCAACATTTCAGCAAGCTGCATGTACATTGCAGCTTGCTGCATGCACAAACATAGCAGCATTAATCTCACACGTGTGCTCTGCTTGCTGCTCAGTGCATTTAACTCCAACTACATTACATCCAACTGCTAACTGCTGCATGATCAGTTAATCCATATTTTCAACACTAACCTTTATGTTTTCTTGCTCTCCTTAGCCTCATGTCTCGTACATTGAAATGAAAATGGGACGAAAAGACTTTTGCAACTTCTTTTTCCAGTCTACCATTTGGTTTGTAAAATAAAAGTTGAAACGATTTTTTCATGAAAAAAACCATTCTTAGAAGAAACAGCAGAAGTCATTTCACAGCAAAACTTCAGGAAAGACCTTTACAAGAGAAGCTAGTAATCTAAACAAAAATCTAGTGACAATTGCGTACTACTATTAATTACAACATTCAAAGAAGAAGTACAACAATTTAGCCGTCTCTAAACTTCATAAGCACAAAAAGGTGCTGCAATACTCATGTAATTTTCTTAATTCAAAAAATAACTGGCAATTAAGGTACGAGATTTTTTAATTGTCTTTTGTTAAAAAAATTATTTTAGCATGTTCATGCCTATATTGAATATTTTACAGTAAAATATAATAAATACTTGAACGATTTATGTTGAAATTGCTATGGATGATAAGGGATTCTAAGTGAAAAAAGATTGCATACGGCATAACTTTGTTCGCATTATGGGAAAAGAGAAGAAAATTCGTTTTCCTTTGTTTTACAATATGTTTTCCATTTCTTTTTTTTCCCTTGTTTTCCAGGTTGGAGATAGTGTTGCTCTCCTTGATAATGATGGGAAAACAATTGTGGCAAAAGCAAACATAAGAGAAATAATACCAGGCGTCACCATCAAGGTATTCATTAGCAACGTAATACAACGCGGCGCCTCAATCAGAATACCTCCGGGTGTCGAAGTTGACTGGCCTATGTATTGGAGTACGTCTGGGTGACGAAGTGCAAGGCTATGGTGAGTCTGTATGTCGGGCTGTAGCACAGCAAGAGTGCTTACCATAAGTAAGAGACTATAGCCTGTAATACTAGAGATCATGTTTTTCAACAAACTCAGTACGTTATATATGAAAAATATCTGTTTATGACTTTTGATGATATTAAAGTAATACACTATGTTCAATATGAGTCTCTATACTATCATTTGAAATAATTAGAAAACTTCAATTTCTATTGGAAGTCAGGTAAAGATTTTATATTTGCGTGAAGTTTTCTTTCTTTTAAATTTAATACTAAGTTAGAATTTATGATATCACAAAACATAATTATTCTACGAATACTTAACATGAAAATCCATTGAATATAATAGGTCTTGAACATTAAATTAAAGAACTAATAAAAAATGAAAATCATTTGTTTTTTGTAAAGATGTAATAGAAATATATAATTACCAGAAAATAATTATTTTTAAATGCTTAAAATATTTTATCTTAAACGTACGAACGTATTTGGCTCCACATTACCTTCTAAACCATTCCGTTTATGATAATTAAAATCATTTAATTAAATCATCTGAATAGAAATCAACTCCGTAATTCAAACAAGTAAATAGTACAACAGCAAACAATCTAATGAGAGATTAACACAACCTATCCAAGTGTATCAGGCTAACAAACAATCATAAAGAATCTCATTGCTATCAACATTGGACGGACCCCTAACTTCACCTGCAAAATCTTTGCTATCAACAAAATTAGAAGGTTTACAAAAGAACAAGTAAAATACGCGCCAAAATGAAGCAACAAACTTCATCAAATAAAACAGAGCTATTTTCCGACAATAATATCTATGAAACCAACCGTACGTTAGAAAAGAATCTCGTTGTCCAGATTGAAGAGCAAGGTCTCCTCTACCACCACTCAAAACATCTGGCAAATGATGGAAAGTTTGATCGCAGCTGCATGTTATGGAAAATTTTCTCAGCTTTTTTTCTCTCCTTTTCTCTCTCACGCACGGTATAAGCACAACCTTGTCCATCTATCTTGGTCAAACCACTGTGGAAACAAGGGTCTAGAGACCCCAGGAAATAGCCAAACTTTTGACGAGGGAAAGCCCAAACCAACAAAAAGAACCACTCCTGACCTTTAAAATCTCCTGCAACATTTCTTTTATAGAATTTTTGTATTTAAATTTTAAATTTTATCATTTATGATTTAAAATTCATGAATAAAAATCGTGCAAAAAAAATATTAAAAAGAGAATGTTATAGAATATGTTACAAAAGATTCGAATCGAAAAAGAACCAAGCAAATGTTCAAACCTTGTTGATGTATGTTAAGCCAATAAGAAATGTTTCACTATGTCAAATAAGCAAATCATTGCGTTTTACTATAATTATGAGATCACTACACCCATTCATGCCTTCTAAATTTTTCAATATTCCTTCTTATTTTCTTTTGTCCTATATTAATTCTTTGTCAAAAATAATAAATTTAAAAAATTACTGTACTTCGGAACGAAATTGGACTACTTCATAATAATTTCTTCTTTGATTATAAATATTATTTGATGAAATTTCATTTTCAAGAGGATCAGACCACAAGCATCATCATATTGGTGACATATTCTTCAGATTAAAGATTAGAGAAATTTTTTAGTGGTCGACATACTTTTACTTTTCAGGGTAGAAAAATGAAAATAGGAATACAGGAGCACAGACAGGGTCATATATCAAAATCAAGAAAGATTGTGACTTGAGTTTTACTAATATTCTGAATTGCAACCACTCCTGATTTTTCTTTGATGATCACCAGTAAAAAAGCCTTTCATATCTTGGCCTAGCCCTCATCAAATAGAAAAATATTTACCCCAAGGCATGTAAAATAATTAACGATAAGGGCACTATCATTTAATATGATAACAAAGAGAGTGACACTTTTAACTTAATTTGCATTTCCCGTAGCTTATATCTGGTTGTAAAACCAATTTTCTGCTCATTTTGTTGGTGCTTCATTTTGCCATAAATTCTCTGCCTGCTTTAATCGACTCGACTCCAAAATTACCATTTTGCAGTCATTCTTTTTATCCAATTTTGGATTGAATTTCTTTTGAGTTTTTTTTTTTTTTTGAGTATGATAAGAGTGGATTGATTAGTGAGAGGAGATATGGGACCCAAAGTGAAAAAAATACTTTAGTTTTTATCCACGAAAATCAATCCAAGTACACCCTAAATGAATATTAATCGAGAGGGTTTAAATATAGGGAAGGGTACAGTATCACTTTTTTCATTCTGACTTGATTATATGTTACCAATTCAATTATGCGACGATCATGCGTTAATCCATTAGATTTTTGTAATTCTTAAGGTCGACTCGTACTAAATCTGATATATTTTTGTAATTCTTAAGGTCGACTCGTACTAAATCTGATAGGTTTTTGTAAGATCTTACCAAACCGAAAGATTCGATACCGTTAATATTTAATGCTTATATATATGATATAAATAAAAAGTAGAATAAATAAATAAACATGTTATGTACACCAAATATAAGAAACACTCTGGTTATTAGAAAACATGTATATCAAATTAGGTAGTTCTTTTAAATTTAATTTTAAAACAAAAAACTCAAAAGCGTATCACTGCCAAAGAAAAAGTTAGAGAAACCGTCTTAAGCACTGCATTTTCTCCCTATGGTTTCCAGTCTTTGGCTCTTGAATTTGATGTTTCTAAAGACACGAATACAGTCACTACTGAAAATTCATAAAAGCCAACATATGATCATCCAAATGGCCTAGGGAGGGGACTTGGGGTCCAAGATTAGTTAGGTAAAAACTTAGACATTTGGGTTATCAGAAAAAAAAAAAAAAACCATCCAAGGCAAGGGAAGGTGCAGCTCCGAGGGTGAAACTTGGACTAGATCGTTAGAAAATTGTGAAAAGAAATCTAAGATCAGGACCAATAAGTCAGATCTAGGGCCTAATTTTCCGCTTCGAAGGAAGAGGGAGAGACGGCCAACTTCAATGTGGAGAAATCCCGCACGAGATATTTAGATGTCTTGTGGGGTTTCATTCATCTATAAAAGCAAATAAATTTCGACTTCACAAACACAATGGATATTAATTGAGGCCTGTTGGGCCTCAGGCTTATTGGGCCATAGAGTAACCTGATGTCCAAAAAAATTCATGTAGATTATATACTATTTTATATATTATATACAGTAAAAAAATAATAATATTTTAGAGAATTATTTATCTTCTCTCTCATGTGAAGTTCGGCCAGGACCCATGTGGACTGCATATCGAGTTAGCCAAATATTATTTATTAAATATTATTAATAAAATAACTTGAAAAAACTAAAGAAAGTGCATATGGGCGAAGAGACAGATAGAAGAGAGATAATCTTTTAATAAAAAATTAGTTTCTTTACGATATATAGTAAAAAATAGTATATAATCCATCCCAAAAAATTTAAAATTTTTTACTCGAATTTTGTAGTTTTTTGGATTTTTAGATAAATTCTCCAATTAAGTTACAACTGATACGAAGGTAGGTGAGTTTCTATCGCCACTCCCATTTAAAAAAAAAGAGGCTATAAGCGTATGAATATAACTGGAAATGATTGCTAAAAAAAACTTGGAAATTTTTTGAAATCAAGTTAATAAGAGATCCTCTGTGATGAATGAAAATTTAAAGTTTCTTCTTATTGTGCAAATCAAACTTGAGGAAAAATGCATACCTTCCCAAGGCTGATGTAAGGATTGAGATTGCCTTCCACTTTTGATTTAAATTCAGTAAATTTGATTTGATGCTGCCACCAGCATCTCTTCTGTTTTATATACGATATAATGTTTAGTTTCGCATGATTTTTTATTTCGATCAAAAGAATTGTTCTTAGAAACTCGGACAACAATCAAAGAGAAGTAGGCATATATAGCAATCATGATTTCCTTTTATTATTCAAAATTTACAAATAAGATTTGCGGTAATATTTACGTAACGAAATCCAACAAAAAAAATAATAGTTTTGTTTTCACCCTAAAATCCTATCATGAGGAAAGTAGATCTCATTAAGGGAAGGTATTCAAAACCCTACTAACTATGGAATAAAGGATTTCTAGTGGGAAAAAAAATCAGTGTCGAAAAAATTTTGTTGTCACCAGTTGTAAAAGGATCAGCCAAAAATAAAATGAAATTATTACTAAAATATAAAGCCAAATTTCGCATGCACCTAGTTGATGTTCGGCTTTGGCTACAATCCTTTACTTGATATATATTTAAATTTAATACAAAATATCGATAAATGTTTTTCATATTTTTATATTATCTTATTTTTATAAGAGAATTGAAATTATTCTATAAAACTCCATACAAAATTAGATACTTATAATAGAAATGACACGGAGGGGGTTGCAGCATAAGTTTATCAGAAATTACAAAATTTACAATGTTAAAATGTAGGACTGTTGTCCACAGAAAAGGAAACCTATTTACTAGTTTTATAGTAAGAAGCTACGGCACAGATTGTCTGAACCAAAGTCATTACAAGAAATAAACAGGCAGCAGCAACGGAAATGAAACCCCATGGACTATGTAGATGTTTATGCCACAATATCGCCATCCATTTGTTCCTTTTTCTGCTGCAATAGGCATTTACTTCACTGACAACAGCAATGTAATGAAAATGGTCTTCTGGGTCCGTAACGGATCCAATGATTTTGTTAAAGATTTGAGCAACTACCTCGTCGCTAAGCATAGTATCAATTATCCTGTGATGACGAAGTATTTGAACATCTCTTGGGGACTTGATGAGGCAACCAAGAAACTTTGCGTAGCTAGTGATATACCTATACCCAATATGGATATAATGCTGCTCATGTGCAACGAGATTCCTGAAGAAGCATTCTGTTCTCTCTTCTATTCGTAGATGAGGTATTTCCAGTGTGCCATCTGCTCTGAATTTTATACTCAGTAAACCTATTCTATCATCGGCCATTCTCTCAACAGCCTCCTCAAATCTCACTCCGTTCTCTCGGAGTTCTGTTACAGAACGAATCAACGTCAAGTCCCTTAGGTAACTTGCAGTTCTTTCCTGCACAGCGAAATTGGGAAGCCAGTTGTTGTGTATTAAGCCAAGCAAATGTATGGTCTTTTCCAGCTCATCTCCTTCGTACTTGGCAGGGTATCCTATACCAGGTAAAATCCCATTGAAAAATCTCTTTGCAAGTCAAGTGAAATCCTTCTCTGGATCAATCATTTCAAACAACTTAGAAAGCACACAGAAGGGCATTTGATTCTCAAATAGCAATAGATCACGCTGCAGGCTATTAAAAATCCACTCATTTTGGAAGATTTCATCATTGGTATCAAATTCAGTGCCCAAACTACGTATGTATTTGTCAAATTTGATTAACAATTCCACGATGAAGCAGCCATCTACCACCAACATCGCTACAAACTCATCTTGGGTGAGCTGATCAAGCAGTTCAGCATATGATTTTTTTGCCTCATCTTGTATTTGTCTCACAGCTTCAAAATATAACTCCAGTGCATCCTCTCCTTTACGCTCAAGAAGTGATTTTAGGTAATAAAACTTTTGCCGCTCCATCTTTTTCAGGTTGTCTTTACCTCGATGGTATGGACCAATGGCAATAATCTCTGGCTCGTAATCCTGCTCATTTCCCATCCGAAATTGATTGCCCACTCTTTGGATGCAAAACTTGGACTCAACGTTTGGGGCGTAATCAAGAAACGACCTTGGGAAATATTCAAGAATTCTATTCATCTCAATGGAAATAGATTCTCCTCCACTGGGCGGCATGATTTCTAAAACACTGGTGGAATAAACTACGTGACAGATCTTTAATAAAGTAAAGTTAGTATTGGCATTAAAAAATGATTAATTACATTTTCCTCTTCAAAGTTTGCCCACTCTTTGGATGCAAAACTTGGACTCAACGTTTGGGGCGTAATCAAGAAACGACCTTGGGAAATATTCAAGAATTCTATTCATCTCAATGGAAATAGATTCTCCTCCACTGGGCGGCATGATTTCTAAAACACTGGTGGAATAAACTACGTGACAGATCTTTAATAAAGTAACGTTAGTATTGGCATTAAAAAATGATTAATTACATTTTTCTCTTCAAAGTTTGTTAAAATTATAATTCCATTTCTCTATTTTGTACAAATTATAAGTATATCTTCGTCATTTATAAATTCATAATTAACGAATTCCTTCTATTAATGGCAACAAAAATATTTCTCCAAGAATAACCATCCTACACTAAAGAGTTTTTATTATTTCTAAAATATCCTTTTGTGGGTATAATTCTTATTGAATACTCTATTTGTCATGTAATATTAGTTTCATTTGTCTTTTTCATCTGTCTTTTTCATTTGTCCTATAATATCTACTCTATTTGTAATATTAATAAAAATTTAATAATTTTTTTATTCTTATCTCTCTTTAAATACTACCTATCCCAAATTTCAAGTATTATAATTAATAAATCATAGTTAAACTATGAGATATATTTAAAAAAAAGAAAATATTAATAAATCTTTTTGTTTTGAATTTTATAGATTTCAATGAATTTGTAATATGTGTAAAAGTAACTAGTGGTATTTCAGAATGAATGGAGTATTTTATACTACGATGATAATACCTTAAATTACAAACATTAAACAATCAAAAGAATATTTTAAAAAATGTATTATTGTCTTTCTGTTACCTGACAAAAGTTGGATAGATTGGTTTATCTTATAAAACAACTGCTGAAAGAAAAAAACACACCTTATACATATTCACTCATTCAGTTTGATCTGATTTTTCAATAGATGAATCTGGTTCTTACAAGAATAGTTTCAGTCAGTCAGATGAGCCTCTAACATGAGGATTTACTGAACCTTGTTTAATCAGGACTAGGTTCCTTAGGAGCAGATTCAAAATCCACATGTCTACTACCCTTCTCTTTCTACATCTGAGTATTATTTTCTTAACAAGATGTACAGAAAAAAATAAAACTAAATGTGCTAAAGATCCCTAGTACCCTTACTCGACCAGCAGCTGTACTACAACGTACTATATGGTAGATTCGATTACAGCAAATATCTCTAAGGAATGAGAAAGAGAAACAAAGTTACAAAATTTAGCTCAAGAAATGAAAAACTCACCAAGAAAGAGTTTGTTTATTTTCACCGATCGAAGAGGAGACCCCCAAGTCAGCAGCGTTGAAGAGAAGTCTCCGGCAAGTGTTCTCTCTGCGGTAAGCTTGATCCTGAGGGGGGGCATTTAAAAGCATTACCGAGCCACCTACCTTAACAGAGATAGGTGTATTCTGGTCTTAATTGGTCAATGCATTAGTTTATCTTGTGTCCTTTCGTTCTGTCAAGCACTAGATTTTCTTGCAACTAATGTTGTTTAATGTAAGGATAACGCAATTGAAAACAACTCAATTAATAGCCAATGTTGATGATCGGAGATTCTTCCATTCATTTGTTACATCACGTCATTTGTTTATTCTCTGAAAGAGTTACTGCCAATATATGGAGGCTTTCCTGGAAGATGGAGTGACAACAAAAGAATTTCTCACTCATTGTATTTGGTTTTTTTTACTTTTACTTTTTCCCGTTTGCACCACTAACTCATATTGATGTAATTAAGAATGTGATGAAAGAGGGACGATGACTTGATGAAGCAGAAAGCACCTTAACAGCTTGAATATTATAGATAAAGTGTATAACTGATATTACATATTTGTGCATAATATAATGATCATTTTCAACTCAAATTTCTACTGAATTTTGGTATTTCAAATATCATTCACACTCCCTTTATCTCTTATTTGTTTTAAATGATTTTATTGAAGATTTGGAGTACAATGAAGCAATGAAGAAGATTCTACATACTTATAATGAAGAAAAAAGAAGAATGCAAAACAGAGCAGCAAAATAGTGCAGCATGACAGAATAATTCAAGTGGGATTTTGACCTCCTTAGAGATTTCAAATGCAGATGTGATCTTCAAGAAAATTACAGAGGAGATTCTGAAGTTTCCATAATGGTAACATTTATATCAATCTGAATTCGTTTGGTCACCCTACATATGGTGCAAAGTCAGTATTTCTGGATTTGGTTCCAGTTTTGATACATTGTGGTGTAATTACCATATCTAGAGTTCTAGATGTCCAATGGAGGTAATTCAAAGCTCTGTAGAAACTTAAGAGTATCGGCTACAACTTTCATGAAGACAAGAAAATCTAGATCGTCCGATTTAAGGCTCTGAATCACCAATAAGTGAAACGGTACCGTTTTGGCAGAAACAGAATTTTCTGCAATTGTTGCTCTCTTTTTTGGGAGGTATATATATACCCTTTTAGGGCATTTGAAGCGGCGGCCGTCTAGGGTTCCAGAGAGGAGAAAAACAGAGAGAAAACATCCCAAAACCTCTCCCAAAATCGTCAATCTTTGCAAGAGAACTCAAGAGAGAAGATCAAATCTTTGAAGAAGGAGAACATCAATCTTGAAGATTCCAGCTCAAGAACACAACTTTTCACAACCAAGTTGGAGAACTCCAAGCCTTGAAGAAGAGAAGATTTGAGCCATGAAAATGAGAAATTCTCACTCGTTCTTTGTTGCTTTATGTTCTTTGAATTGTAATATGTTAATGAGCTAAATTCTTGAATACTTGGATGGTTATGAACCCTAGTTATTATCTATGTGAATGATTGGTTTTCTTGGTTGATTGAATTCCGAATTCTTGTGGATTGTTTGTGGGTTTGATTGTTTGAATTGACTCAGCTATTAATTGATTCATAATATGGATTTATTCACTTGGAATTGAGAAAGGAAGGGTGAAATAGACCATATACAAACAATGGGGATGATTTAGGTGACTAGAGATAGAAACCTCAACATCTTCTTGGTAATTAGAGAAATCTAATTTGGAGGATTGATTGCTTGAATTAATTCAGTTGTTGATTGACTCATAATCTGGATTTTTCACTTGGAATTGAGAAAGGAAAGGTGAAATAAACCAAACACAAACAATGGGGATGTTTTAGGTAACTAGAGGTAGGAACCTCAACATCTTCTTGGTTATTAGAGAAATCTAATTGGAAATTCATTAATGTAAATGCATTTTTAGGTTGAATTGGTTAGGAAGAGATTTCAACCAATTAATCTAAGAGTAGGGGACTTTCATCTAGAGATAGAGTGAATTCTAATTTAGGAATTTCATCAAACATAAGAAGGGGAATTCATTAACCAAGGAACTTTTCAATCACATAGGTAATTCTAGGGGATTTTCCATTCAAGTATTACTCTCTCAATTGAAATTTTCTCTTGCAAACTAAAAATTTAGATAAACTGAATTTTTCTGTTTAAGTTAGATTTTCATTCCTAACAGTTTGTTTCTATCATATCCACAAGCAAATTTGATAGGCTAGACAATAGAGTAAAAAGTGAGTAATGATATTTGATCATCTCCTGGATACGACATTTAAATTACTTGCCATTGTACTAATCAT
This sequence comes from Rauvolfia tetraphylla, assembly GCA_030512225.1. Classification (NCBI taxonomy): domain Eukaryota; kingdom Viridiplantae; phylum Streptophyta; class Magnoliopsida; order Gentianales; family Apocynaceae; genus Rauvolfia; species Rauvolfia tetraphylla. Next base: position 5,796,119 of record JAJQKT010000053.1, read on the forward strand.
AACGATAGGTGCACTTGCCTAGTGTTTGTGTGCAATTGTTAGAGATTGTGATAAAATTAAAGTATAAGGGCATGCAAAACAACACAACAAGTTTTTGGCGCCGTTGCTGAGGGACTAATTGGTCAATATTAGGAAAGCTCAAACTCTATTGATTTAGTCATTTTTGTTGTTATTTTTTGTAATACTTGTTACTAGTATTAGCATTTATTTTCTTGTTTGTAATTTTGTTAGTTATTGGTGAATTGAAGTGCTTAGCTTGTATGTTTTTTTTATTTTTCATTTGTTCTGTTTTAGTGATAATTCCTTGGGCTGAAATTTTGTTTATACTTGTGGTGAAGTTGTAAACTAGTGTTAGCATTTATTTTCTTGTTTTTTAGTTTTGTTAGTTATTGGTGAATTGAAGCACTTAGTTTGTGTTTCTCTGTTTTTGTTTTGTTTAAGTTGTTATTCTGTTTTTTTTTCTGTTTTAGTGAAGAAAAACAAAAAAAATTGCTTGCATTAAACGTTTCTTTTATTGGTGGTGAAGGTGTGAATTTGTTTTGGTTTATGATCTCAAGTGATTTGGAGGAATTGGCTCAACCTAATTCCCCAAGCTGAGCAGATTTTTTATTGGGATCCAAGGGGTGTCAATCTTGAAGTAGTGCTTGAGGGAGTTGAAGTTGAAGGTGAAAATATTGAACAATTGAACAATATGGCACACAATGGGAATGCAAGACAAAGAACTATGGGAGATTATGCACGACCTTCTTTGTTGGGAACGGAGTCAAGCATTGCTCGGCCAAGAGTTGAAGCAAACAATTTTGAGATCAAGCCAAATATTATCCAAATGGTTCAACAATTGGTGCAATTCGATGGTTTGCTTTGGGACGAAGACCCAAATGCTCACATTGCCAACTTCTTGGAAATATGTGATACTTTCAAAATTAACGGGGCTTCGAAGATGCCATCCGCCTTCGGCTATTTCCATTTTCATTGAGGGATCGAGCCAAGTCATGGTTGAAGTCACTTCCACCGGGCTCTATTACTACATGGAGCGATCTTGCCGAGAAATTTCTCGCTAAATACTTCCTCCCAGGCAAGGACAGCCAAGCTAAGGAATGACATCTTCTCTTTTCAACAAATGGAGAGTGAGAGCTTATATGATTCTTGGGAGAGATGGAAGGAGCTATTGAGAAAATGCCCACATCATGGTCTAGATTTGGGGCTGCAAATGCAAACATTCCATAGTGGGTTAAATTTCCCTTCCAAGCAACTCATTGATGCTTCTTCGGGAGGAACTACAAATTTGAAGACACCGGAAGAGTTACAAGACCTTATTGAAAATATTGCAATGAACAATTACCAATGGGGGAATCCTAGACCAAAAGCCAAGGCTAGTGGAGTACACAATGTAGATATGATGATGGCTTTGGAGGCTAAGTTTGATGCCCTAAACAAGAAGATCGAAAGCTTGAGTCGATCACCTCCAATATCCCAAGTGATGATGGCTTGTGACTTTTGCGGAGGTGGTCATCCAAATCATGAATGCCAAATCATGGGAACTTCTAATACATCGTCATCGGAGCATGTGGACTATCTTGGAGGAGGAAGGCAGCCTAACAATCCTTATAGCAATACTTATAATCCGGGGTGGCGGAATCATCCAAACTTTTCATGGAGTAATCAAGGGCAACAAAGGCTGCTACATCCTCCCGGTTTCCAATCTTCATCAAGCTCTCGACCCCAACCATCTCTTCCTTACGAACATCAACCTCTTCCACCTCCTCAACCACCGGTGAAGTCTAGCCTTGAGGAATTAATGACAAAGTTTATTGCGGCAGCGAAAATCGGTTCCAAATTCAAGAAGCATCCCTAAGGAACCAAGAGGCTTCTATTCACAACTTGGAAAATCAAATAGGCCAATTGGCGAAGCTTGTTTCAGAAAGGCAGGTTGGAATGCTCCCAAGCAATACCGAGCCGAATCCAAGAGAACATGCTAAAGCCATCACTTTGAGGGAGTGGGAAGGAATTGGAGGTTCCAAAGCAAAAGGAGCAAGAAAGAGAAAAAGAGAAGATCGAAGAACCATTGCATGTTGATGATGAAGAAAGGATTGAGAAGAAAGAATCACAAAAGAAAAAGGAAATTCCGAATACAAGCCAAAAAATTCCATATCCCAGCTCGACTTCAACAAGAGAAAAAAAGACGAACAATTTGGTAAATTTCTCGAACTCTTTAAGCAATTGCATATCAACTTACCGTTTGTTGAAGCTCTTTCATGCAGATGCCAAGATATGCTAAATTCTTAAAAGAGATCCTTTCCAAGAAAAAGAAAGCTAGAAGAGTTCTCAATGGTGACATTGAGCGAGGAATGTTCAGCCATTCTTCGAACAAAGACAAGTTACCGCAAAAGTTAAAGGATCCGGGGAGTTTCACTATCCCTTGCACTATTGGTAGTTTGTCAATTGGTAGAGCATTAGCAGATTTAGGAGCTAGCATTAATTTGTTGCCATATGACATGTTTAAAAAGTTGGGGTTGGGTGAACCTAAACCCACTAGGATGAGCATTCAATTGGCAAATAGATCGGTTAAGTATCCTAGGGGAATTATTGAATATGTGCTTGTAAAAGTTGATAAATTCATATTTCCTGTTGATTTTGTGATACTTGATATGAATGAGGATATTGATGTGCCATTAATTTTAGGGAGACCTTTTCTAGCTACCGCTAAGGCTAATATAGATGTATGTGAAGGAAAATTGACCCTTAGGGTAGGAGAAGAAGAGGTTATTTTTAAAGTTCCCGAGGCTATGAAACATTCTTTTGATCATGATGATTGTTGTTATAGGATAGATGTTATTGGTAACATTGTCTCCGATTATGTGCAGGAATTATTGATTGATGACCCTTTGGAAATATCTCTATTTCAAGGTGAAGAAATAAAGGAGGGGCAGCATGAAGTTGACGAAATTATAGCACATTTGGAGTCATCCCCATTCACAACAAAAGGGATGATGTTTGAGAAGATTGAAAGGGAAAAAAGGGAGTAGAATGAAATCTTCCATTGAAGATCCCCCGGAGTTGGAGTCGAAGAAGTTACTGGGATCATTTGGAGTATGTTTTTCTTGCAGATAATTCTAAACTTCCGGTGATCATTGCAAACAATTTGCAAAAAGAGCAGAAACAAGAGCTCATCAAAGTATTAAAGAAGCATAAAAAGGCAATGGCATGGAAAATCTCCGACATCGATGGTATTAGTCCTTCATTTTGTACCCACAAAATATTGATGGAAGAAGACTTCAAGCCAGTGGTGCAACCCCAAAGAAGGTTAAATCCAAACATGAAGGAAGTGGTAAAAGCAGAGGTAATCAAACTTCTTGATGCCGGTCTTATTTATCCTATCTCGGATAGTCCATGGGTTAGTCCCGTCCAAGTAGTCCCCAAGAAAGGAGGGATGACTGTGGTACCCAATGAGAAAAAGCGAGTTGATTCCCATGAGGACCGTGGACGGGATGGAGGGTATGCATCGATCACCGGAAGCTCAATGATGCCACTCGGAAGGATCATTTTCCACTGCCTTTCATTGATCAAATGCTTGAGAGACTTGCGAGTCATAGGTATTATTGTTTTCTTGATGGTTTTTCGAGGGTATTTTCAAATTCCAATAGCCCCAGGAAGATCAAGAGAAAACTACTTTTACTTGTCCTTATGGTACTTTTGCTTACCGTCGTATGCCATTTGGTCTTTGTAATGCTCCCCTGCTACTTTCCAAAGATGCATGTTAGCTATTTTTGAAGGTCTAGTGGAGGATATTATGGAAGTCTTTATGGATGATTTCTCTGTCTTTGGTGATTCCTTTGAACTTTGTTTGAAAAAATCTTGAAAAGGTTTTACAAAGATGTGAAGAAACCAATTTAGTTTTGAATTGGGAGAAATGTCATTTTATGGTTAAAGAAGGTATTGTTTTGGGGCATAAGATTTCTAGCAAGGGCATAGAGGTTGATAAAGCCAAGATAGAAACCATAGAGAAATTACCACCACCAACTTCGGTGAAGGCAATTAGAAGTTTTCTTGGTCACGCTGGTTTCTATAGAAGGTTTATAAAGGATTTTTCTAAAATTTCCAAACCTCTCACAAATTTACTTGAAAAAGATGTGGCCTTTGTGTTTGATGAGAATTGCTTCTTTGCTTTCAATTTGTTGAAACAAAAAATAATTGAGTCTCCTATCTTGGTTGCCCCCGATTGGTCCCTTCCCTTTGAACTAATGTGCGATGCAAGTGATTTTGCAGTAGGAGCAGTACTTGGACAAAGGAGAGAAAGGTATTTTCAACCAATATACTATGCAAGCAAGACCTTAACGGAAGCACAAGAGAATTACACTACAACTGAGAAGGAGCTTCTTGCTATAGTTTTTGCTTTCGAAAAAATTCCGTCCTTATCTCATTTTGTCTAAAGTCATTGTTTATACTGACCATTCGGCACTCAAATATCTTCTTAACAAACATGATGCAAAGCCTAGACTAATTCGGTGGGTACTTTTGTTGCAGGAATTTGATTTGGAGATAAGGGACAAAAAGGGAGCAGAAAATCTTGTTGCCGATCATCTATCACGGTTGGAGAACCCACATTTGGAGAGATTGAATGAGGAAGACATCAATGATACATTCCCCCGACGAGAGGTTATACTCGGTTTGTAGGTCACAAAGTGATCACACTCCTTGGTTTGCAGATTATGCTAACTATATTGTAGGTCGGATCTTACCAAAGAACTTGACTCCTCAACAAAAGAAGAAATTCTTTTCGGAGTTAAAGTACTATCTTTGGGAGGATCCATATTTGTTTCGAATTTGTGCAGATCAAATCATAAGGAGATGTGTAACATACCCCGAGAATATGGATATCTTGGAGCATTGCCATAAAGGTCCGGCCGGTGGTCATTATCAAGCTAATGGGACAGCCCAGAAAGGTACTAGCGTCGGGATTCTATTGGCCGACTTTGTTTAAGGATGCCCAAAGGTATGTTGAAAAGTGTGATAATTGCCAACGGACAGGGTAATATCTCAAAAAGACATGAAATGCCTCTCTCTACATTTCAAGTTTGTGAAGTATTTGATCTGTTGGGGTATTGATTTCATGGGTCCTTTTCCAAACTCTTTTGGTAATACATATATTTTGGTCGTGAGTTGATTATGTCTCTAGATGGGTTGAAGCCCAAGCTTTGCCCACAAATGATGCTAGAGTGGTTGTTAAGTTCTTGAAGAAATTGTTTACTCGCTTTGGCATTCCTAGAGCTATAATAAGTGATAGGGGAACTCACTTTTGTAACCAACAACTTGAGAAAGTATTGCATCGATTAGGTGTTACTCATAAGATGGCGACCCCGTATCACCCTCAAACTAGTGGTCAAGTAGAAGTTGTTAATAGAGAAATCAAAAGAATTTTGGAAAAGATTGTTGAGCATACTAGAAAGGATTGGAGTGTTAAGCTTGATGATGCTTTGTGGGCATATAGGACAGACATACAAGACTCCCATCGGGTCTACTCCATATAGATTGGTTTATGGGAAATCTTGTCATTTGCTCAGGTGGAGGTTGAGCATAAAGCATATTGGGCTATCAAGTTGGTTAACTTTGATCTTAACATTGCAGGGAAAGCAAAGAATGCTCCAAATCAACGAACTTGATGAATGGAGGAGAGAAGCCTATGATAATTCACGAATCTACAAGGAGAAGGTGAAGCAATGGCACGATAAACATGTGTTGCCAAACCGAGAATTTAAAGAAGGAGATCAAGTGTTATTGTTCAATTCTCGGTTAAGACTCTTTCCCGAAAAGCTTAAATCTCGATGGTCAGGACCGTTTGTAGTAAACAAGGTCTACCCTTATGGTGTAGTGGAGGTTGCACATGCAGATAAAGGAACATTTAAAGTTAACGGTCATCGCCTCAAACTCTATCATGGAGGGAATCCTAAGGGTCTTGAAAAAGTTTCTTTAATCCTCCATGATCTGGAAGATAAGTGATTTTCAATGCTTTCTATTCATCTATACATAATTTTGAGTTTTCAGTTTTTAGTTTCAAGTTTGGTTTTGAGTTTCAAGTTTTAATTGTTTTGAGTTGTGGAAATTTTTCACATTTGTGTGTTGTTTGATGTAATTTTTATTTTCATGAGTTATTATTTTGTTAAAATTGGTTGTTGAATTCGTGGTTGCATGTTTGTAGTCTTGGTTAAACAGCACCGTTTGTAGTACTATTCACGAGTGAAAAAAAAGAGGAGAGAGGAGCTGGCCCCGAACCTAGTGATGGAGCAAGTGGTGTATGAATGCTATATCAGGGGAGTTCTCTTTTCTCTTTTTGTTATTCTCTTTCATTATTTTCTTCCTACGTTTTTATGCTTAAATTTTAATTTTGTCTTGGTTTCCAAACTTTCTCTCATTTATTCTTATTGTGTAGTATATAGAAGGTGCGAACTTTGCTCTGCTCATATGGGTTCGCCCAGCCTTCATGTACGAAACAACCATTTTGTTAACCGTTTTTGTGTTTGGTTGTCTGGAGTGCAATCTTTAAATTTCTATTTCTAGTCTTTTGTGTATCTTTCTCCCAACATTGGGGACAATGTTGCCTTAAGTGTGGGGGAGTTGGCTTTAGTATAGTTTATTTTCATGAATTTTGGATGAATTTTCTTGTTTTTATTTTTGTTTTAATCTTCAAAATATTTTCAAGACTTGCATGTTAATCTTTTCTAAAAGAGTAGTTATACAAGCATTCTAAAGGTCATAACTATTACTTAAAACTTAGATTATGTAATCACCCCTTGTATTCTTTGCTTGTATGGAATTTATCTTTTAAGCACATTTCCTCTTTGCTTTTGTTGTGATGATTATGGAGTTGAATCTTGTGTTATTGGCCTTGAATTCAATATAACTTTTTTTTTCCCTAGAACTCGCATTCACTTGCTCGAGGCGAAATGAGTAAGTAACCTTAGTTTGATCTTGAAATGATGGTAATAGGCCTTCTTTGTCCCGATTGAACTTTTCTAGCCATCCCTTTTTATTTTATTCGTAGTACCCTTCTTGAAGCCTTTGTGCATAAATTTTCTAATCTATATTCTTAATTTTTCCTTCTTTCAAGTTTTAAACTCCACTCTTTATATTTAACCCTTCTTTGCGAGAGCTAAATGCATTTTTTTTACCCTTAAGTCGGCAAAGAGTATTGTGGGAATTAGGTGGAGGAAGATGATAGAAAAAAATGGCTTTATGGGTTGAGTTATTCAAAGAAAAAAGGGAGATGAATTTATTTATTTGATAGGGAATTGAAATATACCTCAAAAAAAAAGAAGAAGAAAAAAAAGAAAAAAAAGAAAAAAAAGAAAAAAAAAGAAAAAAAAAGAAAAAAAAAGTTATATATATTTACTACTTTGAAGGCTTAGTACATTTATTGATGCCTTCAAGAATTATATGTTTTCAATATTATTGTGAATTTTGCTATCATTGAGGTATAAACTTGTGGTTGACAAAGATAGATGGTTGACAATTATATGTTTTTCTTGCAGATAATTCTAAACTTCCGGTGATCATTGCAAACAATTTGCAAAAGGAGCAGAAACAAGAGCTCATCAAAGTATTAAAGAAGCATAAAAAGGCAATGGCATGGAAAATCTCCGACATCGATGGTATTAGTCCTTCATTTTGTACCCACAAAATATTGATGGAAGAAGACTTCAAGCCAGTGGTGCAACCCCAAAGAAGGTTAAATCCAAACATGAAGGAAGTGGTAAAAGCAGAGGTAATCAAACTTCTTGATGCCGGTCTTATTTATCCTATCTCAGATAGTCCATGGGTTAGTCCCGTCCAAGTAGTCCCCAAGAAAGGAGGGATGACTGTGGTACCCAATGAGAAAAACGAGTTGATTCCCATGAGGGACCGTGACGGGATGGAGGGTATGCATCGATTACCGGAAGCTCAATGATGCCACTCGGAAGGATCATTTTCCACTGCCTTTCATTGATCAAATGCTTGAGAGACTTGCGGGTCATAGGTATTATTGTTTTCTTGATGGTTTTTTGGGGTATTTTCAAATTCCAATAGCCCAGGAAGATCAGAGAAAACTACTTTTACTTGTCCTTATGGTACTTTTGCTTACAGTCAGTATGCCATTTGGTCTTTGTAATGCTCCTGCTACTTTCCAAAGATGCATGTTAGCTATTTTTGAAGGTCTAGTGGAGGATATTATGGAAGTCTTTATGGATGATTTCTCTGTCTTTGGTGATTCCTTTGAACTTTGTTTGAAAAATCTTGAAAAGGTTTTACAAAGATGTGAAGAAACCAATTTAGTTTTGAATTGGGAGAAATGTCATTTTATGGTTAAAGAAGGTATTGTTTTGGGGCATAAGATTTCTAGCAAGGGCATAGAGGTTGATAAAGCCAAGATAGAAACCATAGAGAAATTACCACCACCAACTTCGGTGAAGGCAATTAGAAGTTTTCTTGGTCACGTTGGTTTCTATAGAAGGTTTATAAAGGATTTTTCTAAAATTTCCAAACCTCTCACAAATTTACTTGAAAAAGATGTGGCCTTTGTGTTTGATGAGAATTGCTTCTTTGCTTTCAATTTGTTGAAACAAAAACTAATTGAGTCTCCTATCTTGGTTGCCCCCGATTGGTCCCTTCCCTTTGAACTAATGTGCGATGCAAGTGATTTTGCAATAGGAGCAGTACTTGGACAAAGGAGAGAAAGGTATTTTCAACCAATATACTATGCAAGCAAGACCTTAACGGAAGCACAAGAGAATTACACTACAACTGAGAAGGAGCTTCTTGCTATAGTTTTTGCTTTCGAAAAATTCCGTCCTTATCTCATTTTGTCTAAAGTCATTGTTTATACTGACCATTCGGCACTCAAATATCTTCTTAACAAACATGATGCAAAGCCTAGACTAATTCGGGTGGGTACTTTTGTTGCAGGGAATTTGATTTGGAGATAAGGGACAAAAAGGGAGCGAGAAAATCTTGTTGCCGATCATCTATCACGGTTGGAGAACCCACATTTGGAGAGATTGAATGAGGAAGACATCAATGATACATTCCCACGACGAGAGGTTATACTCGGTTGTAGGTCACGATGATCACACTCCTTGGTTTTGCAGATTATGCTAACTATATTGTAGGTCGGATCTTACCAAAGAACTTGACTCCTCAACAAAAGAAGAAATTCTTTTCGGAGTTAAAGTACTATCTTTGGGAGGATCCATATTTGTTTCGAATTTGTGCAGATCAAATCATAAGGAGATGTGTAACATACCCCGAGAATATGGATATCTTGGAGCATTGCCATAAAGGTCCCGGCCGGTGGTCATTATCAAGCTAATGGGACAGCCGAGAAAGGTACTAGCGTCGGGATTCTATTGGCCGACTTTGTTTAAGGATGCCCAAAGGTATGTTGAAAAGTGTGATAATTGCCAACGGACAGGGTAATATCTCAAAAAGACATGAAATGCCTCTCTCTACATTTCAAGTTTGTGAAGTATTTGACTTTGTTGGGGTATTGATTTCATGGGTCCTTTTCCAAACTCTTTTGGTAATACATATATTTTGGTCGTAGATTGATTATGTCTCTAGATGGGTTGAAGCCCAAGCTTTGCCCACAAATGATGCTAGAGTGGTTGTTAAGTTCTTGAAGAAATTGTTTACTCGCTTTGGCATTCCTAGAGCTATAATAAGTGATAGGGGAACTCACTTTTGTAACCAACAACTTGAGAAAGTATTGCATCGATTAGGTGTTACTCATAAGATGGCTACCCACGTATCACCCTCAAACTAGTGGTCAAGTAGAAGTTGTTAATAGAGAAATCAAAAGAATTTTGGAAAAGATTGTTGAGCATACTAGAAAGGATTGGAGTGTTAAGCTTGATGATGCTTTGTGGGCATATAGGACAGCATACAAGACTCCCATCGGGTCTACTCCATATAGATTGGTTTATGGGAAATCTTGTCATTTGCCGGTGGAGGTTGAGCATAAAGCATATTGGGCTATCAAGTTGGTTAACTTTGATCTTAACATTGCAGGAAAGCAAAGAATGCTCCAAATCAACGAACTTGATGAATGGAGGAGAGAAGCCTATGATAATTCACGAATCTACAAGGAGAAGGTGAAGCAATGGCACGATAAACATGTGTTGCCAAACCGAGAATTTAAAGAAGGAGATCAAGTGTTATTGTTCAATTCTCGGTTAAGACTCTTTCCCGAAAAGCTTAAATCTCGATGGTCAGGACCGTTTGTAGTAAACAAGGTCTACCCTTATGGTGTAGTGGAGGTTGCACATGCAGATAAAGGAACATTTAAAGTTAACGGTCATCGCCTCAAACTCTATCATGGAGGGAATCCTAAGGGTCTTGAAAAAGTTTCTTTAATCCTCCATGATCCGGAAGATAAGTGATTTTCAATGCTTTCTATTCATCTATACATAATTTTGAGTTTTCGGTTTTTAGTTTCAAGTTTGGTTTTGAGTTTCAAGTTTTAATTGTTTTGAGTTGTGGAAATTTTCTCATTGTGTGTTGTTTGATGTAATTTTTATTTTCATGAGTTATTATTTTGTTAAAATTGGTTGTTGAATTCGTGGTTGCATGTTTGTAGTCTTGGTTACAGCACCGTTTGTAGTACTATTCACGAGTGAAAAAAAAAGAGGAGAGAGGAGGCGGCCCCGAACCTAGTGATGGAGCAAGTGGTGTATGAATGCTATATCGGGGAGTTCTCTTTTCTCTTTTTGTTATTCTCTTTCATTATTTTCTTCCTACGTTTTTATGCTTAAATTTTTAATTTTGTCTTGGTTTCCAAACTTTCTCTCATTTATTCTTATTGTGTAGTATATAGAAGGTGCGAAACTTAGCTCACTCATATGGGTTCGCTCGAGCCTTCATGTATACGAAACAACCATTTTGTTAACTGTTTTTTGTGTTTGGTTATGCAGAGTGCAATCTTTAAATTTCTATTTCTAGTCTTTTGTGTATCTTTCTCCCAACATTGGGGGACAATGTTGCCTTAAGTGTGGGGGAGTTGGCTTTAGTATAGTTTATTTTCATGAATTTTGGATGAATTTTCTTGTTTTTATTTTTGTTTTAATCTTCAAAATATTTTCAAGACTTGCATGTTAATCTTTTCTAAAAGAGTAGTTATACAAGCATTCTAAAGGTCATAACTATTACTTAAAAACTTAGATTATGTAATCACCCCTTGTATTCTTTGCTTGTATGGAATTTATCTTTTAAGCACATTTACTCTTTGCTTTTGTTGTGATGATTATGGAGTTGAATCTTGTGTTATTGGCCTTCGAATTCAATATAACTTTTTTTTCCCTAGAACTCGCATTCACTTGCTCGAGGCGAAATGAGTAAGTAACCTTAGTTTGATCTTGAAATGATGGTAATAGGCCTTCTTTGTCCCGATTGAACTTTTTCTAGCCATCCCTTTTTATTTTATTCGTAGTACCCTTCTTGAAGCCTTTGTGCATAAATTTTCTAATCTATATTCTTAATTTTTTCCTTCTTTCAAGTTTTAAACTCCACTCTTTATATTTAACCCTTCTTTGCGAGAGCTAAATGCATTTTTTTACCCTTAAGTCGGCAAAAAGTATTGTGGGAATTAAGGTGGAGGGGAAGATGATAGAAAAAAATGGCTTTATGGGTTGAGTTATTCAAAGAAAAAAAGGGAGATGAATTTATTTATTTGATAGGGAATTGAAATATACCTCAAAAAAAAAGAAGAAAAAAAAGAAAGAAAAAAAAAGAAAAAAAAAGAAAAAAAAAGAAAAAAAAGTTATATATATTTACTACTTTGAAGGCTTAGTACATTTATTGATGCCTTCAAGAATTATATGTTTTCAATATTATTGTGAATTTTGCTATCATTGAGGTATAAACTTGTGGTTGACAAAGATAGATGGTGAAAGAAAAAAGTTGTGGTTTGAATTATGATTTGGTGCAAGTTTGTTGAATGTAGGAGAGGAGAGCTTGTTGAGGATGGGAGTTTGTGGTTAGATGTATGGGAATGGTGATATTGCTTGGGGCTAAAAAGGGTTATTATTTTTGTTTTATGTCCCATTCCTTTCTCTTTAGCTCTCATTTCTTTGACTTTGAACTCCTTACCTTTCGTTTGGCACCTTAAACTTTCCCTAAGCCTAAAGTTACAAGCATGAAAGTCCTACCTAATCGAGGTTAAACTTTGGTTACCGTATTAGTGGAGAGATTTTGTGAATGCTCGGGCTTATGGGGGTATTATACTTTCTTGATGAGAATTCCTTCGCCAATAATATGAAATTCACTTCTATAATTGCTTAGCATTTGCATTGGTTGGACACACACATACACATGGATTCCTACCTGCTTTAGAAAATAAGGGGGTGATTGTTTAATCTTTGTGATGGTATTTGGGATGACTTTTAGATTGATTGTGTAGATTGCTCAAGATTTCTCAAAAAGTAATGCTTTCTCTGTATTGCACTCCTTTGAAATGCTTCAGAACACTCTTTATTTCTTGTGGATTATTGTTCAAATTTCTTAGTTGTTTTTGTAGTATTGCTTGGGGACAAGCAATGTCTAAGTGTGGGGGAGTTTGATATTACATATTTGTGCATAATATAATGATCATTTTCAACTCAAATTTCTACTGAATTTTGGTGTTTCAAATATCATTCACACTTCCTTTATCTCTTATTTGTTTTAAATGATTTTATTGAAGATTTGGAGTACAATGAAGCAATGAAGAAGATTCTACATACTTATAATGAAGAAAAAAGAAGAATGCAAAAAGCGGAGCTGACAAAATAGTGCGGCATGACGAGAATAATTCAAGTGGGATTTTGACCTCCTTAGAGATTTCAAATGCAGATGTGATCTTCAAGAAAATTACAGAGGAGATTCTGAAGTTTCCATAATGGTAACATTTATATCAATCTGAATTCGTTTGGTCACCCTACATATGGTGCAAAGTCAGTATTTCTGGATTTGGTTCCAGTTTTGATACATTGTGGTGTAATTACCATATCTAGAGTTCTAGATGTCCAATGGAGGTAATTCAAAGCTCTGTAGAAACTTAAGAGTATCGGCTACAACTTTCATGAAGACAAGAAAATCTAGATCGTCCGATTTAAGGCTCTGAATCACCAATAAGTGAAACGGTACCGTTTTGGCAGAAACAGAATTTTCTGCAATTGTTGCTCTCTTTTTGGGAGGTATATATATACCCTTTTAGGGCATTTGAAGCGGCGGCCGTCTAGGGTTCCAGAGAGGAGAAAAACAGAGAGAAAACATCCCAAAACCTCTCCCAAAATCGTCAATCTTTGCAAGAGAACTCAAGAGAGAAGATCAAATCTTTGAAGAAGGAGAACATCAATCTTGAAGATTCCAGCTCAAGAACACAACTTTTCACAACCAAGTTGGAGAACTCCAAGCCTTGAAGAAGAGAAGATTTGAGCCATGAAAATGAGAAATTCTCACTCTTTCTTTGTTGCTTTATGTTCTTTGAATTGTAATATGTTAATGAGCTAAATTCTTGAATACTTGGATGGTTATGAACCCTAGTTATTATCTATGTGAATGATTGGTTTTCTTGGTTGATTGAATTCGAATTCTTGTGGATTGTTTGTGGGTTTGATTGTTTGAATTGACTCAGCTATTAATTGATTCATAATATGGATTTATTCACTTGGAATTGAGAAAGGAAGGGTGAAATAGACCATATACAAACAATGGGGATGATTTAGGTGACTAGAGATAGAAACCTCAACATCTTCTTGGTAATTAGAGAAATCTAATTTGGAGGATTGATTGCTTGAATTAATTCAGTTGTTGATTGACTCATAATCTGGATTTTTCACTTGGAATTGAGAAAGGAAAGGTGAAATAAACCAAACACAAACAATGGGGATGATTTAGGTAACTAGAGGTAGGAACCTCAACATCTTCTTGGTTATTAGAGAAATCTAATTGGAAATTCATTAATGTAAATGCATTTTTAGGTTGAATTGGTTAGGAAGAGATTTCAACCAATTAATCTAAGAGTAGGGGACTTTCATCTAGAGATAGAGTGAATTCTAATTTAGGAATTTCATCAAACATAAGAAGGGGAATTCATTAACCAAGGAACTTTTCAATCACATAGGTAATTCTAGGGGGATTTTCCATTCAAGTATTACTCTCTCAATTGAAATTTTCTCTTGCAAACTAAAATTTAGATAAACTAAATTTTTCTGTTTAAGTTAGATTTTCATTCCTAACAGTTTGTTTCTATCATATCCACAAGCAAATTTGATAGGCTAGACAATAGAGTAAAAAGTGAGTAATGATATTTGATCATCTCCGTGGATACGACATTTAAATTACTTGCCATTGTACTAATCATAACGATAGGTGCACTTGCCTAGTGTTTGTGTGCAATTGTTAGAGATTGTGATAAAATTAAAGTATAAGGGCATGCAAAACAACACAACAATAACACTCTAGAAAAGATTCAGAACAAGAGAGGAAGAGAGGATTTTTTTTTTTTTTGTGTATGGGAATTTTTCTATGAACTCTCTACTATTGCTTACTTATGCTTTGGTTGGTTGGTGAAAAGGGAGGAGGAAGCGACAATACCTTCGTTATTACTACTTTATTATGCACAGCACAGGATGGTTCATGAAAGGGGAGGAGGAGGAGGAGATAATACTTCACTTTTTCTTTCTTTTTTTTTTTAAATTTGCCAAGTTAGATTTCTAGTTACTTAAATTGCAAGTAAGCATTCAACTGCTAGGTTATTAGCTAGATGATTATAATATTTCACTGACGGAAAGTAATTTTTCTTTTTTTTTTTTTTTGGTTGTTTTGTTTGAAAGATGGCTGGCCAATTAATTCATCTCATCAAATCTTTCATTTCTCTCCAATCTACTCTTCCCTAATCTCTCCTCTCTAATTTCATTAATCTTCTCTCTCCTCTCCCCGAATCTTTCCCTCCGCTCTTCTCTTTCTTCCCTGCTCTATCTTCTCTCTCTAGCCGAGCCTAACGTCCTTCACATCTTCTTCTTTCTGTCTATTACTCTTTGTTCTTGTGCTGAAAACCATTTGCGAAGTAGTCTTAGAAATCTTTTGAAGGAATTAGGCTTCTGCAGAAATCAGTAGGCTTTATGTTCTAGTATTGGCAGCTGGGAAGAGGGCAGCGTTGACTTTGTCCCCTGCATTATCTGTTCCAATGCGATCGTTGGGAAAGAAACAGAAAAAAATAATAATTCAATTCCATAGCGTTAATTTGTTTTTCTGCTAGCTGTGAACTTGCAGACAATAAAAAACTTAAAAGACAGAATGATAATAGCATTAATAAATCACCCACCGAAATCTATAGCAAGGTAGAAAATTCATGAAAAACCAGAAATTTAAAAAGCAAAATACTGGAATTTCTTTCTTAATCTAAAAGAAATCAATAATTATAAACTTCTTACAGAAATCAAGAATCCAAGAAATATCAGCCATTCTTAAAGACAAATATTGTGTTTCATAGCATCAAGAACTAGTGTCGGGTGTTTTCCGTACCCTTATAATTCATTTTATGATAATTTTTAACAATTTGCACACAAACACAACCCAAGTGCAACTATTGTTTAGAATAATATAACAACAAGTAATTTAAATATCGTATCTAGAGGAATGACTAAATATCATTACTCACTTTCATTTCCGCTCTATTGTTTCGGCTATCAAATTTCCAAAAGGTCGAGCATTTGACGTTGCAGCCGTGGAAGTCCTTATGCCCGCGGCAGTATCTAATGAGCGTAGTTGGGCGTCCCTTCCTAAGTTTTTTTTTTTTTTTAATTAAGTTTGTATAAGTACTTCAAATTTTGAGAGTCTTGAAAATTGCACACCCAATCTCAAGAGTATCATAACTAAGTACTTAATTTAGATAAAATTCGTTAATTCAAAAGAAAATTTTTGAGATCCTGACAATTGAGTATTTAATCTCAAAATTAAGACAATTAAGTATCAGTTTGGATAAAATTTGTTAGTTTAGATATAAAACTCACGACTTGTTATAAATGTGTTCAATACTTTTTTAAAAAATTGAGAAATCTTATTTTACAAGTTGGTACTAGAAGAAAGTCAACACGAAAAACTGCAAGGAAGAAAAAATAATCATTTTTTCCAAACTCTCTTCAACTTTCTACTTGTAGAGAAATCATCGATATCGAGAAGAAATTTGAACCCACCTACTCTACATGTCTTGCTTGCCTATCAACTATGCTTTGTTGTAACTTTTCGTTCCTCCTTAATAGAATCTTCCTTATATAATTTTTTTCGTTTATTACATCATCAACTCACTGGAATAATTCACATGAATTATTTTTTATGTTTTTTTACAAATTTTGTAAGCAAAGTAGTTTATTTTAGCGAACAAGATAAAAAAATTAAAAATATATTATAACTACAATACCTTATAGTTTGAATACCCAAGAAAATTCTTCCAGAATTCGATCCAATTTGGTTCAAATGTCCGATTAAGTGAAATGCAAGAACTTCCACACATCCCACTTCCAAATTAACTCTGGAAGAGGTTCAAACTAAAAAAGTTATTATGATTAGAAGTTTGTAATTAAACATCAAATGTGAAGTGTCTCTCAACCTCCTGAAGTGCAGCTGGTTCTAGGCAGTCAGGTAGGTAAAGAGAGGGTGGTGCGAATAAAATTGAAGGATTTATCCCAGAATCATTCGCGTCTTCACAATTACAGAGAGAATTACTCACATTGAACATCCAGGTTTCCATTTGATTTGTCCCAAGATGAATGTCCACTCTCTTCAAATCAACATGTGTTCACTTTAAATTTCAATATATAGCCTCATTTAAGCATAAGAAATAGATGTGAACCAGTATCATGTATGGGTACAATATGATAGATGCAAAGTCAAAAGTCTTATAAATCTGGGACAGAGGGCGTGAAATTCATGCACTTCCAGTGTGTGGAGTATTAGATCCAGATCTTTCCTTTCCTATAGCCATTGGAGTTGCCAAGCCTAAAGTCCTTATAACCTGACATATCCCTTCCCCATCAGACATGAATGCAAAAGGAATCAAGTCTAGAATCCCATACCCACTTCCAGATTTTAATAGTAAATAGAATGATAATATTTGTGGATATGCTTAGTCTATATTATTTGAATTTTCAACAATAAAATCGAAAGATATGAGAAAAAGTTTTCTTGGGACCAATCTTCAATTACAATTTGCTTGAAACAGTCCAAAATCCGCATGTGCAGAAAATCACATTCACTGTAATCTGAAGAAGACCGATATTTGAATTCAATTAACGTACCATTTTAATTTTGAACCTAAATTCGTCAAAAGGCTGGTGTTTGTCATCTTTTCTATATCTACTTCAGAAGAGATGTGTAAACAGATAGATTGAAGCTGCAATACGTTTCATGTCTCTACAAGCTGAAAGAGAATTACTCGTCTCACAAAACTATAGCAGAGTTTTTATGTATACATAGCTGACCCAAACACTTTATACTAGGCCCAAACACTTTATTAGTGATTATACTCAAAGTTATATCAGAATTGATATTAGGCTCAAAGACTATTAGAGTTCTTATGTGTATATATTAGGCCCAAATAGACAGCACATAACCAATAGGTATACTGGAATTTATGTATTTGGATTGGGTTCTTTACAGCAATCCAATACAAATTTTTTATTTTTAGTCTCATGTTTTATAAATTTTTTTATAAAATTAAAGATAAAAAATATCAAATCAAAATAATATTTAATCTCACCTAAATGTACGCATATTAGGCTTAAAAATTATAAAGAGTAAACTCAAAAAGTATATATTAAATGTTATATTAAAATATATTATGCTTAGAAACTATAAATTGTAGGCCCAAAAGTTATATTAGAGTTTATATGTGCATATAGTAAAACAAAAAATTAGAAAAAGTAGTCCAAAAACTATATTAAAGTTGACAATATCCTCATGTTGTCACTATATACTGATAGAATGGCAACTCTTCTTGTCCGTTAATGTAAAATTTTCAGATTGATGCATAAACAAATTTTATTTAGACTATTTGTCGAAACCTTATTATTGTTAAATTTATTGGCTTATGTAAACATATAAAACTTGATTTTTTTTGTATTTGTTTGTGTGTGAGTGTGTGTGCTTGCGCACATGTGTATATGTTTATTTTATACAGATATAGCATCATATTTATTCTTTACTTTTTATAAAAGGTCCAAATTTATTTTTATAAATAGAAATAATATTATATATATATATATATATATATATATATATATATATATATATATATATATATATATTAGTGATTCTATTATACCTAAAATTATATTAGAATTCATGCGTGAATACATTATGCCAAAAATTATAAATAGAAGGCCCAAAATTTATATATAGAAGTAGTTTATACACACACACACACACACACACACACACACACACACACACACACACACACACACACACACACACACACACATATATATATATATATATATATATATATAAACTCTAATAGTTTGTAGGCATAATATATTTAAGTATGAAATTCAATATAGGCTTTGAGTTTATTCTTTATAATTTTTAGATCTATATATATATATATATATATATATATATATATATATATATATATATATATATATATATATATATGTGTGTGTGTGTGTGTGTGTGTGTGTATTAAAACGAAAAATTATAAAAAGTAGTCCAAAAACTATATTAAAGTTGACAGCAATCCTTGATGGACTGATACCAAAATGCAAAATTTTCAAATTGATGCTTAAATAAATCTTAAATCTTATTTAGACTATTTGTTGAAACCTTATTATTCTTAAATTTATTGGTTTATGTAACCATATAAAACATGATATTTTGAATATATATATATATATATATATATATATATATATATATATATATATATATATATAAAGTTTGAGGATGCATTACATACCAAAGATGCTATCTGTAATCCACCATATCATATATATACTACATATATTATATCTATTCTATATATATGTTATAACATCATATATATACTATGTCTTTAGACCTTCACATACATATATAATACATATTATACATAAAAATACACTAAATATTATATATATTATGAATAGATCATATATGTACTATCCATATAATGCATAGATATATTATAAACAACAGATGATGTATATACCATATATACTTACCCATAATATTTTAGAGAAATAACTCATTGACTTGGAATTTATATAAATTTTTACAGCAATACTTTCAAAATAGTCCCTAAAGTTCATAACATTACTATCTGGACTCCTTTATTTTGAAATCATTTTCAATTTAGTCATCAATTTGGGGTTAAAATATCATTTTAAAACATTGGGAGAACTAAATTTGCAATTCCTTTTGGTCCCAATTGGAAACATATCAAAGTTTTATGGATGAAATCATTATTTTTTGAATAGTTTGGGTTCTAAGTGTTTAAAGTGTGAAATGGTTAGTCTTACTATATTGATATGTATATATTGTACACTATATAATATATAACAAGTAATATTATATATAGTGCATAACATTATATATATATATATATATATATATATATATATATATATAATTATAACGTATGATGTAATTTTTTAAATAAGTCATAATATATTTCTGTCATTTGAACAGAAGTGTTTTACCCCTATAGGATAAAGTTTTTATTGTTCATACAACGAATACGTGATCTCTATTGAATTTAATCTTGGAAATAATATATCTTATTTAATAATTACTTTATTTTTGTAAATGTATGTAAAATATAATATGACTTTTAAATGGTTAAATTTAGTATCTCAATTAATATACTTTTAACAAAATATTTAGAGTTTATTTAGTTTTTACGTGTTAACATAATTAGACAAACTATAAACAAAGCTTTTATGTTCATTAGTATTTACTATTACAGAAACAAATTAGAGAAAAGAAATTATTCATAGAGTCAAAAGTACAAAAATTTACAAGTTTAATATTCATTTAAAATAAACTTTGTTGCTTTTAAAAAAATAAATTATTCATACAGTCAAAAGTACAAAAATTTACAAATTTAATATTCATTAAAAATAATTTTTGTTACTTTAAAAAAAATAAATCATTCATACAGTCAAAAATACAAAATTTACAAATTTAATATTCATTTAAAATAAATTTTATTACTTTTTAAAAAATAAATTATTCATACAGTCAAAAGTATAAAAATTTACAAATTTAATACTTACCAGTATCATAAAATATACCGGAAGGTGACTTATCACAGCGGTTGATTCGCACTAAATATTATATATATTATAGATATTATAAATAGATCATATACGTACTATCCATATAATGCATAGATATATTATAAACTACAGATGATGTATATACGATATATACTTACAAAACCCAAAATATTTTAGAGAAATAAAGCATTGATCTTGGAATTTAGATAATTTTTAAATTTGCTCCAGAAATATTTTCAAAATTGTCCCTCAATTTCATAATATTACATTTGGACCCTTTATTTTTAAGATTTTATTTATGTGAATGAATTGTTTCCCTTGGTTGATTGAACTCAAATTTCTTGTGGATTGTTTGTGGGTTTGAATGTTTGAATTGATTTGGTGGATAGTTGATGAAATTTTGTCACTTGGAATTGAGAAAGGAAGGGTGATTGAAATTGATCAAAACTCTGGAATTTTGTCACTAGAAATTGAGAAATGAAGGGTGATTGATAATTGATTCAAAATCTGGAAAATTTCACTTGTAATTGAGAAAGGAATGGTGAATTAGACCATACACAAACAATGGGGATTATTTAGGTGACTAGAGATAGAAACATCAATATCTTCTTGATAATTAGAGAAACCTAATTGGAAATTCACTAATCCAAATGCATTCTTAGGTTGAATTAGTTAGAAAGAGATTTCAACTAATTAATCTAAGGGTAGAGGACTCTCATCTAGAGATAGAGGGAGCTCTAATATAGGAATTTCATCAAACACAAGAAATGGACACCTTCTTGTCAATTAGAGAAATCTAATGGAAAATTCACCAATTCAAATGCATTCTTAGGTTAAATTAGTTAGAAAGAGATTTCAACTAATTAATCTAAGGGTATAGAACTTTCATCTAGAGATAGAGTGGGTTCTATCATTGGAATTTCACCAAGTATTAGAAGGGGAAACAAATCAACCAGGGGACTTTTCTATCACATAGGTAATTCTAGGGGGATTAACCATTCAAGTATTATTTTCTCTATTGAATTCTCTCTTGCAAGAAAGATTAGTTAAGATAGTTTAATTAGTTAAGTTAGATTTCTTTTCTTAGTAGTTATTCAAACCATTTTCATAAACAAAAATTTATTAGGCTAAACAATAGAGTGAAAAGTGAGTAATGGAAATTGATCATCCCCGTGGATACGATATTTGAAATACTTGCAATTATACTAATCTAAACGATAGGTGCGCTTGCCTAGTGTTTGTGTGCAAATTATTGAAGATTGGAATAAAATTGAGTATAAGTGCATATACAATAAAACACATCAAGTTTTTGGCGCCGTTGCCGGGGATAATTGGTTAATATTAGGAAAGCTTGAATTCTATTGATTTAGTCATTGTACTTGTTACTAGTGTTAGTATTCATTTTGTTGTTTGTAATTTTGTTAATTATTAGTGAATTGAAGTGTTAGTTTGTGATTCTCTGTTTTTGTTACTTGTGTTAGCATTTTTTTTTTGTTTTTAATTTTGTTAATTTATTGGGGAATTGAAGTGTTTATTTTGTGTTTTTATGTGTAGTTGTCCTGTTTTAGTGAGAAAATCTTGTTATTGAGCATTTCTTGTGTTGAATTTTTGTTAGTATTTTTATTTAAGGAATGAACTTTTTGGTTTATGATTTGTCACCGTAACCCTCCCAAGTGATGATGTCTTATGAATTTTATGGAGGTGGCTGTCCAACATATGAGTGCCAAAATATGGAAACTTCTAATGCATGGTCAATGGAGCAAGGGAACTATCTTGGTGAAAGAAACCAATCATGCAATTCCTACACCAATAGTTATAATCCGGGGTGGCACAATTATGTGAATTTCTCATGGAGCAATCAAGGTCACCAAACACAAATACATTCTCCTAGCTTCCAAACTTCATCAAGTTCCCAACCACAAGTGCTCTGTCCTTACCAATACCAACCTTCTCCACCTCCTCAAAAACCTGTGAAATCTAGCCTTGAGGAGTTGATGACAAAGTTCATAGCAAATTCCGAAACCCAAGTTCAAGCTCAAAAAGCCCGTAACCAATTAATTGAAGCATCCTTAAAGAACCAAGAGGCTACCCTTGAGAACTTGGTAAGGCTAGTTTCAGAAAGACAAGTTGAGACTCCCACAAACAATACCGAGCCAAATTCTAGGGAGTTGGCTGAAACAACTAGTTTGAGGAGTGGAATGGAATTGAAGGTCTCACAGCCTTATGTGCAAGAACTAGGAGAAGAAAATATGGGTGAGAGACTACATGTTGAAGATGAACAAGAAGGAATTGAGAAAAATGAAGGGCAGAAGAAAAAGGATGAAGACCCTTTGGAGATATCTTTGTCTCAAGATGAAGGATCAAAGAATGAGTATCATGAAATTGGTGAAATTACGGTACATTTGGAGACATCTCCAGTCACAACTGAATGGGTGGAAGAATTTGAGAAAACTGAGAGAGAAAAAGAGAGTACAATGAGGTCTTCCATTGAAGAACCCCCGGAGCTAGAGTTGAAAAAGTTGCCGGATCATTTGGAGTATGTTTTCCTTGTGGATAATTCTAAGCTTCCGGTGTTCATTGCAATCGATTTGCAAGAAGAGCATAAAGAAGAGCTCATATAGGTGCTAAAGAAGCATACAACGGAAATGACATGGCAAATTTCTGATGTTAATGATATTAGTCATTCATTTTGCACCCACAACATCTTCATGGAAGAAGGCATCAAACTAATGATGCAACCCGAAAGGTGGAATGACCAAAATCAAATTTTCAAGCCGGGAGATCAAGCGTTATTGGATCACTCTCAATGGTTCAAGAGTAAGTTTGAGTCTAAATGGACTTCTCCATTTTTGGTAAGTAAAATATTTCTATATGAAGTTGTGGACAACTATTATCCAAAAAATGGGACATTAATGGTAAGTAAATTTAGACTTAAACTTTATCATATGGGAGTTAGAAAGAAGAGAAGATTGTCTCCACAACCCTATGACCCAGGAGGATAAGTGATTTTCATCATCTTTGCTCATCTTTATTTGTATATAATTGTGTTTAATGTAGTTTTGGTTTTGATAATTTTTATTGTCTTGAATTGTGAAGAATTTTACAATGTGTTGTTTGATGTGATTCTTATGTTTGTAATTAATTATTTTGTTAAATTTTGTTATTGAATCTGTAGTTTAGTGTTTTTGCAAAAAAAAAAAAAACACTGTTCATTGTTGTTACTGTAGCAGAACTGGTTTAAAACGGTGCCGCTTACTGTGGACCAAGCGGCGCCGTTATACTGTTTACTAGGTACTGTTTATCGGTCGTTACTGTTCATGCCGTTTCATTGTTCACCAAAAAAAAATTTTTCTTCCTCATTTTTTGTTGGTTCTTTTATGCTTTCTTCTATGCATACCATGTGTTTGAAAAAAAAAACAAAAATCCAAAACCGAGACCTGCATTTTTTTTTGTTTTGCAAATTTGTTTGTTGTTGGCTTGAAATTTTTCTATATTTTTGTTAGTTCTCTCCTGTTTTCCTCTATGCCAGGAGTTGTTCCAGGCTCGAGTGGTGGAGCCGGCGATCTATTAACGAAGGGGAGTTATTTCTTTTCACTGTTTTTGTGTTTGGTTGTTTTGTGTGGTGTTCTTGTGTAGTTTGTGTTGTTTGTTGTCATTTTTTTTTAATTTCACTTTCATTTTGTTAGATTCGGTTGGCTATGTATTTATTTATGCAATATTTTGTTTATCTCTCCCCCAACATTGCGGACAATGTTGTTTTAAGTGTGGGGGAGTTGGCTTTAGTAGTATAGACTATTTTCATGATTTTTGTTAAATTTTCTTGTTTTAATTTTTTTTTAAAATCTTCAAGGTATTTTAAAAAAATTGCATGTTTTATCTTTTCTCAAAGAGTAGTTATACAATCATTCTAAAGGTCATAACTAGTGCCTTAAACTTAGATTAAGTAAGCACCCCTTGTATTTCTTGCTTGTATGGAATTTATCATTTAAACACATTTCCACTTTGCTTTTGTTGTGATGATTATGGAGTTGAATCTTGTATTATTGACCTTAGAATTCAATGTAACTTTTACCCTAGAACCCGCATTCACTTGCCTTGAGACGAAATGAATAAGTAACCTTAGTTTGATCTTGAAATGATGGTAATAGGCCTTCTTTGTCCCGATTGAGCCTTTCTAGCCATCCTCTCTTTATTTGATCAGTAGTACCCTTTCTTGAAGCCTTTGTGCATAAATTTTTCAATATATATTCTTGATTCTTCCTTCTTTCAAATTTTAAACTCCACTCTTTATATTTTAAACCTCTTTGCGAGAGCTAAATGCAATTTTACCCTTAAGTCGGTAAAGAGTATTGTAGAAAGCAGAACAATGGGTGGAGAGGAAGATAATAGGAAAAATGGCTCTATGGGTTGAGTTTTTCAAAGAAAAAAAAAAGAGGGAGATGAAATTTCTTTATTTGATCGGGAATTGAAATATACCTCAAAAAAAAGAGATTGAAAAAAAAAAGTTGTATATATTTACTACTTTGAAGGCTTAATACATTTTTTATGCCTTCAATAATTATATATAGTGACATTATTATTGTGAATTTTGTTATCATTGAGGTATAAACTTGTGGTTAAAAAGATAGATGGTGAAGGAAAAAGTTGTGGTTTGAATTATGATTTGGTACAAGTTTGTTGAATTGTAGGGTGAGGGGAGCTTGTAGAGAATGGGAGTTTGTAGTTGAATATATGGGAATGGTAATATTCCTTGTACATAATAAGGGTTATTACTTTTGTTTTATGTCCCATTCCTTTCTCTTTAGCTCTCATTTCTTTGACTTTGAACTCCTTACCTTTCATTTGGCACCTTAAACTTTCCCTGAGCCTAAAGTTATAAGCTTGAAAGTCCTACCTAATCAAGGTTAAATTTTGGTTACCGTATAGTGGAGAGGTTTTGTGAATGTAGGGCTTATGGGGTATTATACTTTCTTGATGAGAATTCCTTGTCCAATAACATAAAATTCACTCTTATAATTGTTGAGCATTTGCATTGGCTAGACACACACACACACACATGGATTCTTGCTTGCATTATAAGACAAGGGGTGATTGTTTAATCTTTGTGATGGGTATTTGGAATGACTTTTAGATTGACTGTGTAGATTGCTCAAGATTTCTCAACAAGTAATACCTTCTCTGTTTTGCAGTCCTTTGTAATGCTTTAAAACACTTGTTATTTCTTGTGGATTATTGTTCAAATTTCTTAGTTGTTTTGAAGTATTGCTTGAGGGCAAGCAATGTCTAAGTGTGAGGGAGTTTGATATTCCATAATTGTGCTTCATATGATAATCTTTTATGAACTTAAATTCTGATAAATTTTGGTGTTTTAATCAATATTTACACTCCTTTTATCTCTTATTTGCTTTGGGTGAGTTTATTGAAGATTTAGAATTAAATGAAGCAAATAAGGAGATTTTACACAATGAATAAAAACAGAGAAATGCAGGGGAAAAATAGTCTGGTAGATAAATTTCAAGTGGGATTTTCACCTCTATATAGATTTCAAATACGAATGTGATCTTCTAGACATTTATAGAGGACATTCCGAAGTTTTCATAATAGTAATATTTATGGAAATCCGAGTTCATTTGCCTGCCCTGCTCATGCTTCAAATTCAGTTGTCCTGCATTGTGTTCCACTTTTGACATAGTTTTGTATAATGCTCATATCATGTGTTATAGGTGTCCAATGTGGGTGATTCAAAGCTCTTTGGAAAGCCAAGATCAATGGATACAACTTTCATGAAGACACCAAGACCCATATCAGCTGATTGCATGCTCTGAATTCACCTAGAATTCAAAACAGTGTCACAGTCGTGCAGCAGAGACTTGCCCCCAAAACTGGGAGCAAGCGGCGCCGTTTGGTGTGATCCAAGCGGCGCCGTTTGCAGCGATCTGGACTGAGTTTTCAGCTGACTTTCTCTCTGTTTTGAGGGGGATATAAATACCCCTTCTAGGGCAACAAACACAGACGGCTTTGGAGTGGGAAAAACCTGCAAAAACACCAAGAAAACACACCCAAATCCATCCCAATCCATCAATCTTGCAAGAGAAATCAAGAGAGAAGATTGAATCATTGAAGAAGGAGAACATCCACCTTGAAGATTCATGGAAAAAGCTGCAATTTTCTTCATGCTACAGCGACGAATTCCAACCTTGAAGAAGAGAAGATTTTACTCCACAATAATGAGCAATTCTTACTCTTTCTTTCTTGGTTTATATTCATTGAGTTGTAATATGTTGATGAACTAAGCTTTTGAATACTTGGATGGGTATGAACCCTAGATTTTATTTATGTGAATGAATTGTTTCCCTTGGTTGATTGAACTTAAATTTCTTGTGGATTGTTTGTGGGTTTGAATGTTTGAATTGATTTGGTGGATAGTTGATGAAATTTTGTCACTTGGAATTGAGAAAGGAAGGGTGATTGAAATTGATCAAAAATCTGGAATTTTGTCACTTGGAATTGAGAAATGAAGGGTGATTGATAATTGATTCAAAATCTGGAAAATTTCACTTGGAATTGAGAAAGGAATGGTGAATTAGACCATACACAAACAATGGGGATTATTTAGGTGACTAGAGATAGAAACCTCAATATCTTCTTGATAATTAGAGAAACCTAATTGGAAATTCACTAATCCAAATGCATTCTTAGGTTGAATTAGTTAGAAAGAGATTTCAACTAATTAATCTAAGGGTAGAGGACTCTCATCTAGAGATAGAGGGAGCTCTAATATAGGAATTTCATCAAACACAAGAAATGGACACCTTCTTGTCAATTAGAGAAATCTAATGGAAAATTCACCAATTCAAATGCATTCTTAGGTTAAATTAGTTAGAAAGAGATTTCAACTAATTAATCTAAGGGTATAGAACTTTCATCTAGAGAAAGAGTGAGTTCTATCATTGGAATTTCACCAAGTATTAGAAGGGGAAACAAATCAACCAGGGGACTTTTCTATCACATAGGTAATTCTAGGGGGATTAACCATTAAAGTATTGTTTGCTCTATTGAATTCTCTCTTGCAAGAAAGATTAGTTAAGATAGTTTAATTAGTTAATTTAGATTTCTTTTCTTAGTAGTTATTCAAACCATTTTCATAAACAAAAATTTATTAGGCTAAACAATAGAGTGAAAAGTGAGTAATGGAAATTGACCATCCCCGTGGATACGATATTTGAAGTACTTGCCATTATACTAATATAAACGATAGGTGCGCTTTTACCCAAATAGTATAAAGTTTTTATTGTTCATATAATGAATACGTGATTTCTGTTGAATTTAGTCTCGAAAATAATATATCTTATTGAATAATTACTTAATTTTTGTACATGCACGTAAATTATAACATGACTTTTTAAATGGATAAATTTAGTATCTCAATTAATATATTATTTAAGAAATATTTAAAGTTTATTTAGTTTTACGTGTTAACATAATTAGACAAACTATAAACAAAGCTTTTATGTTCATTAGTATTTACTATTACAAAATAATTAGAGAAAAGAAATTATTCATACAATTAAAATTACAAAAATTTACAAGTTTAGTATTCATTTAAAATAAATTTTGTCACTTTTTAAACTGTATTTTATAATCATACGAAAGTTTTAAACGAAAAATAACAGTGGCAACAATCACTTAGCACAGCGGTTGGTTGGCAGAACTTCAACAAGGAGATCACGGGTTCAAGACTTGCAGGTTGCAGGTGCAATGCATCAGGAAGGACTGTCAATTAAGTCGGGCTGGCTCGAGTCCTGTTCATTCGGCCCAGCCCGCTTAATTGTAGATTCAGATTGATCTTTTCAGCTCGCATAATTTTTGGGCCGAGCTTAAATTGAGTTAAGTTCAATTCGATTTCAACTCGTAATATAATATAATATATATATATATATATATATATATATATATATATATATATATATATATATATTATTAAAAAATATTATTATTATATAAAAAGTTTTAAAAATCAGGTTAGGGTTGGCCCGAGCCTTAGCTCGGCCCAAAAATACCAAGCTCGGACTCACATTTTTAGTAAAATCCGACTCAATGAGCCAGATTGACACCCCTAATCACATGTGTCAGCCTCCAGCTAATTGCTACATGGCCTCTTGGTTCTAATTCTAATTTATAAAAATATTTATTATTTATTTTATAAATATTTTATAATAAAAATTTATTTTGTCGCATAGTGACAAGATTTTTAGTCACTAAATTATTTTTTGGTGTTTTTTTAAAAATTGTCGTCACATGGAGTCATTACTGATATTGATTTAGTGACAACCAAGAGATAATCCAAGAGATAATGATTTTTTCGTCACTAAAGGGTATTAGTGACAATGTTTCTATATTTTGTGACACATTTTTGTTGTCACTAAAGGACTTTTTTCCTGTAGTGACCTAATACCTTCATTCTTAATTTTTTATGACTTTTACCGGTTTGTTGTCTAAAACAATAAATTTCAAACAACAAACAGGTACATGCACTTTAAAGATGAGTGTCATCAAATGTGCTACATGCACTAGGGATCATCAATTGAGCTGGGTCGACCCGAAAGTCCGCCCACCTTAGTATGGGTTGGATCGAAAAATTCAGCCCGAATAATTTTCGATCCCCAGCTCGGGATCGAGGTAAGCTTCACTGATTTCGACTCGACTCAGTAAAATATATATATTTATTCAGCACTGGGCTCATATTTTTTGCTCATTGTCAATCGAGCTGAGCTCGAGCTTGGCAAAGGCCCTGACTCAATGAAAGCCCGATTAGACGACTTCTAACATACACTTTACTTACATTTTTTTACTGTAGTTATTTATATTATATATCAACAAATTAAAGTTTAACTAGTTTTAAATTTGATAGATGTATTTATTAACTGATAAAAAATGCTATTAGATAAATAACATCTTTCTTTAATATCTAGGAAATTTTTAATAAATTAGATGTAAATTGTTGCATATCAACTTTTTCATTTTCAAGATAACGTATAAATAATTATTTTTCTCTCTTTTCTTCAAATTACACAATAATATTATTGGTTTTCTTAAATTCAAAAAATATTTTTGTCAAAAATGTAAGTTAAGCCACTAAGAAGCATTTGACTATGTTATAAAATTGGGAAATCATTGCCTTTTGGCCTTTTTTGGTATAGATTAAGAGATAAGAGATTTTTTTACATATATTTATGAGATCACTATGCCCATGTCCTCTCTCTATCAAAATGGAAGAACCTTATATTTGGCAGATTTGGTAGACAAAAGTATATAAATCCCTTCGAATTACCTCATTGGGGCGTTATTTATTTGTTCATGTCGTCATTTTTGAATAGTAGGTGTAAATTCAAACTTTGAGAAGTTTGAGGGATTAAAATAAGTAGTTTGAAAATGTTTGGGGCTGATATCATACCCTAACGCAGTGCTGTCGC
This sequence comes from Rauvolfia tetraphylla, assembly GCA_030512225.1. NCBI lineage: Eukaryota > Viridiplantae > Streptophyta > Magnoliopsida > Gentianales > Apocynaceae > Rauvolfia > Rauvolfia tetraphylla. The sequence goes on from JAJQKT010000053.1 coordinate 5,825,856, forward strand.
TTTTTTTAGCCGCTTCGTGGGAGCAATCGGTAAAAAGGGGTGAGAAAAGCTGGTGAAGAACATTTCTTTGACGATACGGAAGCAAAATTGACTTTGGCACAAGAAGAGATATGTTCTGATCAAACTAACAGGATGTATTCTACAAACTCAAACCAGTAAACCAAATATGTGGAAGAACATCACGACTCGTTGTGTTTGATACTCTAATTTTAGTACTAATTGTAAAATACTATAATTTGATATATTGATAATTTTGGAATGATTATTATCATTGTTGACCATTTCTTTGAAGATACCGTCACAAAGCCCACTTGCCACCAGGGGATGCACCATGCAAACTAAAAGCTGAAGTTCCTTTTGCTTGTAGCTTATATGAGAAACAGAAATAAATCATGTATGTTGTTTATACAAATTTCTTCTTTGAGTTCTGAAACAGTATTTTGATAAAATTTCCTCTTTAAAAAGGATCATGGAGCAATGAACATCATATTTAACACTATAGGCTTCGGATTAAATGATTCAAAAAAAAAATTATTGGATAGTTTTATTTTTTCTGAAAAATGTTACTAGCTTCCAATGATTTCAGCAGAATACACAACCTTATAACATACACAAGATCATATAGTAAACTAGTAACTACTATACGTACTTCTCCTACCTATAAAAATAAGACATTTCCTATTTAATTTATTAGATTAAAATCTCCCGCCTTCTTCATACGTTTAGTTTCTCTATGACTAGTAAGCAAACATCAGCATTTAAGAAATTCAGGCTCTATCTCCGATGCTTCCATTTTGAAAAACGTAAATAAAAATAATGAAAACAAGTACGACTGAGTCAAATCAGAACCAGAAGGCAAGTGGCTTGAGTTTTACTATCAAGGATATGCTGATGTAATTGCAAAAGTAGGTTTGGTCGCTGATCCAAGGCTATAGCCTATAGAACCGACATTCATAGTAAAACTGGTACGAAAATGTTTGACATTGTTACATGATTAAAGTAAGGAAGTCTCCGAAGAATGCCGAACGTTGTTCAGTCGTACTGCTGACTCCCAACTCCCAAGACGAATCCGACGTCTTCCTTCAGCAGAACTTCCTCCTTTCTCGACTCTACGCCCAGTAGTAAGTACCATTCCTTCTCCCAAACTGAACTTCTTCAACTCTGTGGAGACAGTAGTTCAGTCGTACTGCTGACTCGCAACTCCCAAGAGGAATCCGACGTGTTCCTTCAGCAGAACTTCTTGACTCTGCGCCCCGTAGTAAGTACCATTCCTTCTCCCATCTGAACTTCGTCAACTCTGTGCCCAGTATATAAAGTACCATTCCTTCACCCCATCTGAACCTCTTCAACTCTGTGCCCAGTAGACAAGCATCAGCGCTCAGGTTTTTACGTTCATTTTTATTGAATTACCATCTACACTTACTACTATCATGCACAGTTATTAGTCGTACTTTATACAAACCCGAACACCATTCCTTCGCCATCTGATAACTGTTCACTTTGTGGAGCTTTTTTTCCCCCCTTTTTTTGCAAGAAAGTTATTTATAACAGTTTTCTGAAGCTTATTGCGTTCCTTTTTCTAGGTTCCCCATATCATTGACGTCCAATGCCAAGAGGGAAATCTTCCGGTATATGGTTGATAGTAAATTTGAGTGTTTGGCGAATATTTAATGAAATGATTGTTGTCAGTACAAATATTTGGCAGTGCTTTGATTTCATATTCGTAAGAGTACTTCTAAGATGAAACGATAGCCTTTCTTCGTTTTGTGCAGATCCAACTTCAGGAAATATGCCGTCCCAGGCTAATGTGAGGACGAGATTATCTTTTTATTTTAATTTGGTTTGAAATATGCCTTGCCTTTTCTTATGATATAATATCAAGTTTCATGCTGTTGTTGATTTCGGCTTTGTTTTGAAGCTTGGGCAATCATCTGGGCAACTCGAGGCCATTCGTATGTATTTCTACTCGTGATTACTTTGCATTCACTTAGTTAATGAATAAGTCAAATGTTGTGGTTCAAAATTTTCAAACAAGCGACTTGAAATAACATTCCTCTTTTGCCTTAAAATCCTCCAAAGAAGAAAGTAGATCTCATGAAGGGAAACGCTACAAAACCCTAATTCTGAAATGCCGAGTCTTATAACATTTTACTAGAAGCGAAATGAAATGCCATTTTACTAGAAGAAAGCAAATGTCATGACCTACTGTTTCTATCATCCATGACGTGTCTGTATTAGTATTAGTATACATATGTCATTTTTCATAGTTTCTCTTACCTTTCGTTCGTGCATACAGGCGGCTTTCAGGGAGAAAGTCCTGAACAAGTAAAGGTAAGTTATTCATTCCTCCAAAGCTGACTACGACCTGTGATTGTTGTTCTTCGTGCAGGAAATTGAAGGAAATTGTGGACAGATACGTTTCTTTGGTTACTAATCTTCTGACAAAATGACCAGAGAACAAGACTTACGAAATTCCTAAATTCTAGACAAATATATAACATTAAATGGCTTCTTTTATTCAATAAGAAGGATTAAATTCTAGAACGACGTGGTCCACGAATAAGTAATTAAGACCTGGTATTTAGGAAGTCGCGCATTGGTATTAAAGGATTTAGTTTTTGAATTGAACCTAATAAATGTGATTGTTTAATGGATCGATGAAAAATGAGGATAAAATTCGAAACGTATTATTAAGACATTCTTGATTAAAATTGACCACGAAGAACACTCTTTTTGATATGTAAAAATGCCACCGTGAAGGAGTAAGCAATTGATGTCTTTTAAATAGAAAACCCACATAGTGCAGGATTCAAAATAATAGAACCTTTATGGTTTCTTGCTCTGCTTTACCCTTATGTTTGGTACATGAAAAGCATTTGGATTAAAAGACTTTTCCAACCACTTCCTACTCTAATGTTTGGCATGTAAAATACAAGTTGTTTCACGAGAAATCTCACCCCTAGAAGAAAGAAGGAGTATTTTCATTAGCACTGTCAAAACGGATTAAGGCCGCCGGGCCAATCTGTTTAACTCGCAATGTGGATGAGCTTGGCTTTAGTTTTTTAATCGGTTTAAATGTGAGAATATTCGGGCCGCTCCATTTAGCCCAAAGGTCGGCCTATTTTTTTTCTTATGTATGATAAATATCAAAAAAAGAAAAAAATATGACAATCTTGGTTTCAAACTTGCCTCAATTATACATTAAGATCTATAATTAACGTTGATTACCTCAATTTTATGAAATTAATCCCTTCATATTTATTCTATCATTATTTTATTAAATATATTTTTGTATAAATTTATCTATATTATGAATGATATATATATATATAATGATCATTTCTCCTTTTGAAATATTAGTAATTGGCCAAAGATCATTTCTATCCTAATCATGAATTTATATGCTCACATATGATAGAGAGAAAAATTTTGAGAGATATAAAAACAAGAAAAATACCTAGGCCTATATGGGCTAGGGTTTGAGAAACAGACTGGTTCGCTCCACTTAGTTTAATGCTAGCTAGCGGCTGGCTGAAGTAGGTCGGTTTGATTAACATTACTATATTTTATGCCAAAACTTAAGGAAAAGCCTTTAAAAGAGAAAAGTTAGAAATCTAAATAAAAATCTAATGATACTACGTTCTTCTATTAACTATAACAACTTAGTCATCTCTCAACTTCTTAAGCACACAAAAGCACTTGCAATACAAATGTGAGCTTCTTAATTAAAAAAATTAACTCGTGCTCAGGATGCATGATTTTTTTTAGTTGTCTTTGTTTCTAAATTATTGTAGCATGTTCATGCATCTATTGAATGTCTTACAGTAAAATATAATGAATACTTAAGAGATTTGTCAAGTGATGTTATGTTTGCAAATTGATGCCTTTAATTTGATCTTATTGTGGTCTTGGCATTTAAATCATATTATATGAAATTTCGTTGTATTTTAATATTAAACAATAATTTTGGTCGAATAAAGAAATAAATTATTATTATTATATTTCTGATTTTTTCTTTAGATATGATAGAATGAAAGGGGGATTCCAATTCCGCTATGGATGCAAGGAATTCAGAATGAAAAAAAGATACCAAACTTTAAGTTGAAACTACTCTACGGCATAATCTCATCCTGAATATAGCAAAAGAGAAGAGAATTTGTTGTCCTTTGTTTTACAATATGTTTTCCTTATTTTTGTAGGTCGGAGACGATGTTAAACTTCTTGACAGGAACAGTACTTGTATTGTGGCAGAAGCAAGAATAACAGATATAAACCCACGCAGCACCGTCAAGGTATTCATTAGGAACGCAATAAATAGAAGAGAGAAATTACCCAACGGCGAATACAGAAACCTTGGAGCAGCGGTAGGGCAAGAAGTTGAATGGCCCAAATATTGGTGAGCATGTCTGTCTTGCCGTAATACAGCAAAAGCGCTTACGATAAATTAATAAGTGACTATAGCTTGTAATATTAGAGTTTTAATCGTGTTTTTCTAATTTTTAATACACTTAATATGTTATGAAAAACGCTTGTTTATAACTTCTGATGATATTAAAGTAATGCATGATATGTTCAATATGAGTCTCTACCCTATCATTTAAAATAATTTGAAGACTTTATTTTCTATTGGAAGTGTGATCAAAATTTTATATTTGCGCTAAGTTTTCTTTCTTTTAAGTCTTTGTCATCACCGCTAATACTAAGCTTGAATACAAGAATTGTTACCTTAAAGAAAACACTCCAAATTGAAGAGCAAAAACCATGGGACAGACATTTAACTTCACCTGCAAAATCTTTGCTATCAATCAAATTAGAAAGTTTACAAGAGTGTAAAAAAAAAAAAAAAAAGCAAGTGAAATACACGACAAAATGAAGCAACAGACTTCATCAAATAAAACAGAGCTTCCGTCCAACAAAAATATTTGTGAAAACAATCTCCGTTATCCACCTTGAGGAGCAAGGTCTAGTGTACCAAACATAGCGTAAAATTAACTTTTCATTTTTGTGCTAAAATAAGTTATTATATGTTCTTAAAGTTGGATGCTTTTTCTTGTTCTTTGTTTTAATTCTAATTTTATTCAAACCTGCAGGACCCAATTATAATTTTTCAATATTCCTTCTTACTTTCTTTTGTCCCTATATTAATTCTATGACAAAATAATAAATTAAAAAATAATGTACTTCGGATCGAAACTGAACTATTTCACAATAGTTTCTTCTTTGTTTATAAATATTATTTGATAATATTACATTTTCAAGAGGATCACGCCACAAATATCGTCATATTCTTGTCATATGCTTTAGATTAAAGATTAAATATTATTTGATGAAATTTCATTCTCACGAGTTGAATTGTTAATGGGTTCGGGCTGATCTAAACCTAACCCGTTCAGTACCATTAATTGCTGGTTCGGGCTCATTTTTCTATCCTAAATAATCTTCAGCCTGAGTTCAGACCAATGTAAACTCAGTCAATTTTTAGTTCGGCCCGCACATACACTTATAAATAAATAAATATATATATATATATAATATTTTTATATATCATTAAAAAATTATATATTATTATTTTTATATGTAATAATAATATTAATAACAAATATTTAAAATTTAAATACAAGTTTAAAAAGTTTTTTAGAATATAGTATCAATTATTCTAAAAAATAAAACACAATGTTATAAAGTGAAAATAAAAATATAAATTATGCAAAAAAATAGGTTATTGCATGTCCGAGGTAGAGCCCGAACGCGATCTGACTCACTAGGCCCGATTGATACCCGTACTCAGGAGTAGAAAGGGTCGTATATTAAAACCAAGAAAGATTGTGACTTGAATTTTACTAATATTCTGAATTGCAACCACTCTTGATTCTTCTTTGATGATCAGATGTACAAAAGCCTTTCATATCTTGGCCTAGTCCTCACCAAATAGAAAAGTATTTACCCCAAGGCATGCAAAATAATTAATGATAGAGTACTATCATTTAACATGGTAAACCCACAAAGCGAGCGACACTTTTAACTTAATTAGCATTTCCTGTTGCTTATATTTGATCGAAAAACCAATTTACACAGTAAATAATCTCTCCCCGCTTTCATCGACTCGAGTCCAAAATGACCATTTTGAAGTAATTTTACTTTTTTCAAAATAAATAAATATTAATCAAGAGGGTTTAAATATAGGATAGGGTAGAGTGCCACTTTTTCCGATTCTAACTCAATTTTAGATTACTGATTTGATTATGTCACCGATTATGCATTAATCGGTTTGTTTTGTAATTTCTAAGGTCAACTAGTACTAAATCTGATAACTAAATTTTGGTAAGAGGATCTTATCAAATCAAAAGATTCGATACCGTTAATATTTAATGAATTATATATAATATACATAAATAAGTAGAATAAATAAATTAACATGTTATGTTCAAAAAATATAGGAAACACCCTGGTTATAAAAAAATATCAAATTAGGTAATTCTTTTAAATGTAATTTTAAAAGAAAAAATGTATCAAAGCCAGGGAAGAAGTTGGAGAAACACTTTTAAGAACTGCATTTTTCTCTCTATGATTTCCAGTCTTTGGCTCTGGAATTTGATGTTTCTAAAGAGACCGATACAGTCACAATTGAAGATTCATAAAAGCCAACACGTAGATCATTCATAAAAGCCAACACGTAGGTCTATTGAATGTCTTACAGTAAAATATAATGAAGACTTAATTAAAAGATTTGTCAAGTGAGGGTATGCTTGCAAATTGGTGCCTTTGGTTTGATCTTATTGTGGTTTGGCCATTTAAATCATATTATATGAAATTTCGTTGTATTTTAATTTTGGCCAAATAAAGAAAAGAAATTATTATTATATTGTGATTTTCTTTATATACAATAGAATGAAAGGGGGATTCCAATTCCACTGCACATGCAGGGAATTCTGAATGAAAAAAGATAACAAACTTTAAGTTGAAACCACTCTACGGCATAATTTCATTCTCAATATAGGAAAAGAGAAGAAAATTTGTTGTCCTTTGTTTTACAATATGTTTTCCTTTTTTTTTTTTTTGCAGGAACAGTACTTGTATTGTGGCAGAAGCAAGAATAACAGATATAAAACCACACGACACCGTCAAGGTATTCATTAGGAACGCAATAAATAGAAACGAGAAATTACCCAACGGCGAAGACAGAAACATTGGAGCAGCGGTAGGGCAACAAGTTGAATGGCCCAAATACTGGTGAGCATGTCGGTCGTGCCGTCTTATGGCAAAAGCGCTTACGATATATAAATTAATAAGAGAATATAGTTTATGGCTTCTGATGATATTAAAGTAATGCCGATATGTTGAATACCGGTCTCTACACACTATCATTTGAAATAATTAGAATACTCTATTTCTATTGGAAGTCTGACCAAAATTTTAGTCTGCGCTAAGTGTTGAATTTCCTTGCTAATGTGACAGCAGTACAGCTACAAAGATCTTTGCTGATGTGACAGACTTCAGGAAATATTTTTTTGTGAAATTTTATTTTAATATGATATTAAATAATAATTTAACTAAATATAAAAAAATATTATATTATAACTTTTTTTCTAAATATTAGAATGGAAACAGAATTTAAAATTCATTTTGGTTGGAAAGGTATTCCACTCTATTTAATTATAGTGCATCATAGATTAAGGGTGAGATTAGATAGTATTTTGTTTTGAAATTTTCTGCTTTGAGTTTCGAGAGAGAGAATTTTTGTGAGAGAAAAAGTATAACTCATATTAAGAAATTTACATTGAGTTTCGCTACCAAATACACCCTAACTTTTTATTTTTGTAATAAAATAAGTTATTATGTGTTCTTAAGGTTGGATGCTTTTTCTTTTTTTTTTTTTTGTTTAATTCTAATTTTATTCAAACCTGCAGGAGCCGAATATAATTTGTCAATATTCCTTCTTATTTTCTTTTATCCCTATATTATTTTCTATGACAAAAATAATAAATTAAAAAATTACTGTACTTAGGATCGAAATTGAACTATTTCATAATAGTTTCTTCTTTGATTATAAATAATATTTGATGATGTTCAATACCGGTCTCTACACGCTATTATTTGAAATAATTAGAAGACTTTATTTCTATTGGAAGTCTGATCAAAATTTTATGTCTGCGCTAAGTGTTGAATTTCCTTGCTCGTGTGACATCATGTATAGCTAATGTGGCAAAAGCTCTTTGCTGATGTGGCAGCCGTCAGCAGAATTTTTTTTTTTTTTTTTGTTGGTGTGGTCGGCTAGCGTAGGGAAGAGGTTAATATGCAAATTGTACGGCTGTATATGACCTTGTTTTGTACAGAGGTTACCATGCAAGTGAGATATCTTCAATCCAGAATTTCTCTCAATTCCATATTTTTCTCTCACTATTTTTCTACACTTTCTTCTTCATATTTGAGCTGATTTTTCTTCCGATTACAAAGTCTTGCTTCTTCTCTCTAAGTTTTCTTTCTTTTAAGTCTTAATTCGTCATCATGGTTAATGCTAAGCTTGAATCCAAGAATTTTTACCTTAAAGAAAACACTCCAAATTGAAGAAGAAAAATCATGGGACGGACCCTTAACTTCACCTGCAAAATCTTTGTTCTCAACTCTCAACCAAACTAGAAGGTTTACGAGAGAGTCTAAACAAAAAAACAAGCGAAATACGCACCAAAATGAAGCAACAAACTTCATCAAATAAAACAGAGTTACCGTCCGACAAAAATATCTCGGAAACAATCTCCGTTGTCCAGATTGAAGAGCAAGGTCTCCTCTACTACCACTCAAAAAATGTGGCAAATGAAAGTTTCTCACCTTTTCTTATCTCTTTTTGTCCCTCACACCCACAGATTGTCTTATCTTTTTCTCTCTCACACGCATTGTTGAAACACAATCTTCTCTCTCTTGCTCAATCCACTGTGGAAACCCTAATACTAAAAATATTTAATATTTTAAAATTTTTTGTTTGAATTTTTTAAAATAAAAGATTATAGATAAATATTTAATTTAACCTTTTTTTGTTGGATATAATTTAATTTTATTAATATAATATACTAGTAAAGCATTTTAGTAATTTTTGTGAAATTTTATTCTAATATGATATTAAATAATAATTTTACGAAACATAGAAAAAAAATCATTATTGCATTATAACTTTTCATTCTAGATAATAGAATGAAAAGATAATTTAAAACTCATTTTGGTTGGAAAGGTATTCCACTCCATTTCATTCTAGTGCATCATAGATTAACTTTTCATTTTTGTACTAAAATAAGTTATGATATGTTCTTAAAGTTGGATGCTTTTTCTTTTTCTTTGTTTTAATTCTAATTTTATTCAAACTTGCAAGAGCCTAATATAATTTGTCAATATTCCTTCTTATTTTCTTTTGTCCCTATATTAATTCTATGATCATAATATTTTCTTCTTTGATTATAAATAATATTTGATGATATTCCATTTTCAAGAGGATCACACCACAAGTATCATCATATTCGTGACATATGCCTCAGATTAAAGATTAAATATTATTTGATGAAATTTCATTCTCATGAGCAGACAGGGTTGTGTATCAAAACCAATAAAGATTGTGACTTGAGTTTTACTAATATTCTGTTTCTTATATTTGATTGCAAAACCAGTTTGCACAGTAAGTAAGCTCTATCTGCTTAATTTGTTAGTGCTTCATTTGCCGTTAAACTCTCTCCCTGCTTTAATCGACTCGAGTCCAAAATGACCATTTTGTAGTAATTTTATTTTTATCCAAATAAATGAATATTAATCTAGAGGGTTTAAACTTGGGAATAGTCCTGACCCGTTGGTCCTAGACCCACGCCTTTTTTAGGGCCGCTATTAATTTTTGCCCAACATCGTTAAAAAAAATATGAAAAAAGATGCGAGATTAGGACCAATAAATCCCATATAGGGTCTAATTTTCCGCTCTGAAGGAAGAGGGTGAGACGACCAACTTCAATTTGGTGGAATCCTGCACGGGATATTTATAATGTTGCGTGGGGTTCACTCATCTATAAAGCCAAATAAACTTTAACTTCACAAGCACAAATGGATATTAATTGAGGCCTGTTAGGCCCTGGGCTTGTTGGGCCCAGGTAGTAACTAGGTAACTAAAAAGGTTTAAAAGTAATTTAAATATTAATAACAATTTTTTAAAATTCTGAATTAGTTCCGTCACTAATTCATAGTTAATTAGCGACAAAAAAATTATTTAAATATTAAAAATAATTTTTTATATTCTGAATTAATTCCGTCGCTAATCCGTTACTAATTAGCGATGAAAAAATTAGCCCAATCCACATTATTTTTAAATTTTTATTTTAAAATTAATTTATATATTTTTTATTATTTATTTTTAAATTATAATTTATGTTCGTCGCTAATTAGCAACGTTTTTTAAAAAATAATTTTAAAAATTAAATTTCGTTGAATTAACAGTAATTTTTTATTTTTAAAATTTAAATATATTATTGTCCATCCCAAATTCGTCGCTAAATTTTTTCCATACCCAAATTCGTCGCTAATTAGCGACAGAAGAATGATGCCGTCGCAATTACCAATCCTTTGAGGAAATTTTTGGTTGCAAATTGTGATTAGCGACGGATATGTCTGTCGCTAATTCTGTATTTTCTTGTAGTGTTTGTCGGATCAGATTTGATCCTGTCGTCCTGTAAAAAGGACGTGTAGGACCCTATCTTTAGCGAGTCAATCAACAATCTCACTACACAAATCTCTTCATATTTATTTCAAGTCAACAATTGCATAACGTTTAAAAAACCATCCCAATAAGGAAATACCAATGTAGCCAAACGAAAAAGATACATGTTTCAAAATATAAGGCATTTTTGCTATTTTTTCCATTCTCAAAATGTCTGGTCTTTTGTAAATTTTAAGAATTATTTTTTAAAGTTACCATTATTATAAATATAATTATCTCATTTTCTATTATATTATTATAATTAACTAATGATATAATTAGAAAACTAATTATTATTTTCTTCTTGTTTAGATTATATAAAAATAGACAAAAACTTTATTTAATCAAAGCTCGGTATTCATGTGCTGGAACAGTAACAAAATCAAAACAATTACCTTAATTAATCCAAATCCATTGAAGTCAATCCATCCCTTGATGATGCTTGATGTTGTGTGATCTCACCTATCCAATCGTCTATTCGTTCCATTTCATGAATTGAGATTTTGTTTGCTACATCTGACTTGAACTTCTGAAGGTGTAGATTATAGTGAATGAATGCCAATTTCTTTGCCTGCCTCCGTCGAATCATTTGATTTGGGCTACCAGAAAGCAGCCTTTCGGCCATGCTCCTTTGGAGCTGATACTTCGAAGCTCCACTACATTTCTGGCCTAATATTCGAACAGCAAGGCGCTGCAGTTCTGGATATTGTTCTCCATACTTCAGCCACCAAGAAACTGAAAATAAAATTCATTGATCACATTAAATATGGTTTCTTTACGTTATGGCAAAGCATAATATGAAGAATAAGAGATACTTCCTCCTTCTCATTTATTAAATGACTAGTTTAGTATATTGAGATATTTCAAAATATTTAACACTTTTTATAAAAGAAAAAATTTTAATATTTTATATATCGTCAATAAATCATTTTTCACACTAAAGTATTTGCTAATTTACATATTTTTTATTTTTATTACATTATATTAATTTTATAATAAAATTTAAAATTTTACATAAAACTCCATATATGAGCAAATACTATCAACAAAAATAGAATGGATGGAGTGATTGTATAAAACCTGGAGAAATATTTGACAAATCAGAACTTCCTTGTTGAAAAGCACCACTCCCTCTCTGATACTCGTCAAATTGCATACTGAGCTCATGTAGAGATCCATGATCTTTGCTCATGAGAACAGAACAGGATAGAAGGCCAACGGTAACTTCCGGGTGGGACGAAAAATCTTGTGTGTAGAAGAGGCAGGGGTTGAGGAAATAACCTGTTGCATGGAGAGGACTATGGAGGCATTTATTCCAAATATCATCTATGGCTTCCCAAAAAGGAATATGGTCCAACGTTGTGTCTTTTAGTTGCTCTCTTATTGTCTCTTTAGCCTGATCAATTGTCTCGTAAATGTTACCGAGATGGTCATCATCCCCATTCATCCATTCTAGGACATTCACGAGGGGGATAGCTGCCTTTAGAACAAGGAGAGCTCGTTCCCAGAAAGAACGATCGGCCACCAATTTGACAATATTTTCCCCCTCCTCTTTAGATGCCCAATTTGAGGACTTCAAAACTGATGATTGGAACAACTCAGCTAATGCAGCTTTCTCCAAGAGCATATTCTGTAGAGTCAGGAAAGGAACTGCTGACCTATTTATTGATGGTTTAACTAGGCAGTGGATAGAAGTTTGATCCCTTAGAAGCTTCAGAACAGATTCATGGCCATGGACAAACCTAGTTATCATTTTTGCCTTCTCCAAAACATCTCCAACTAGATCCATCGATGTGAACTTCTCTAACATAAGTTCAATGCAATAGGAGCCGCTTACAGTCCAAAAGAAGCTCTTGTATTTATCAACCAGATTCTTCCCGATTTCCTTCATAATCGGCGACGTAGAATGTGATATTACCTGAACCACATTCTCCACTCCAACATCAACCAAAACTTCTTCAAATAATTTCTGTAGGTTTTGAGAATCAGAACCTGAGATATCTGCTGATTTCAGATAAAGTGTCCCTTTCGGGCTACCCACTAGTACGCTCATCAAGTTGCGTCCGTTTCCATCTGTCCAGCCGTCCAACAAGATACTACACCCTGTGCTTTTCCATGAATTCTTGATCTCCGCCACATATGCTTCCATCACTTTCCCGATTTCCTTGAGGAGCCATCCATTCAAATCATCGTAGGTTGGGACTTCGTAAGCTTCATGTGTATCTATATGCTTTATGATATCCTGAAAGCCGTCAAACTTCAGTGTGTGGAACTCGTTGCCTGTTGTGTAGACATGTCTAGCAATGCATTTCTGAAACTCCCTCAATGACAAACGTTGGGTGCATGGAGTTCCATCAGTCGCAGAAGTAGCTTCTTCCATAATGCAATGAACAATTGCCAATCTTCAAGTGTTTAGTTCTCCTCCAGAAGTTGATTTCTTACCCCCCAAAAAAAAAAAAGAAAAAAAGGGAAATTATGTGAAGAATGAAGATAAGCTATCATGTATAAAGACAAGTGTGGCGAAAACTTCAACGCTATGCTGTTTAGAAAATAACCCCTTTTTTGGAGAACAAAAGCAAAATAATAATAATAATAATAATAATAATAAACAACTTTAATCTTTTTGGCTGGAATTTATTTGAAAATTTTCAGATAACTAAACTATGGCAGTAGAAACAGGTTTGTGATAGAAATTGATAAACTACACAGACAACATATAATTGGAATGCCTATAGGTTGTACCGTAGGAAAAGAAAATTTTAACATAGCTTGTGAATGAACATTAATCAAAGAACTTAAGAATTTCCAGGTTTGGAAATGGTAGAGGTGAAAATCCAAACCTCTGCTTTGACTCCAAAACCATTATGACACAAATATACATAAAGAGTGCCAAGAGAAAGGTTTAATAGAACAAATGATACATATGAGAGTATGAAATTTAAGAAATACATTGCACTTAAATGATATTGAATTTTTTATTTAATTTCAAAAATACAATCGACAAGTACAAATACAAAATAGAGGAACTACACTGGAAAACACACATTTATTATATATTCTAAATAGTGATTTTTGCTCTTTTTTTATCACCATCTAAATTATTTATAATTTGCATCATGCTTTTAGCATATCTTTCTCAATATTAGTGACTCAAGTACTGGAAAGAAAATCATCTACCATTTTGTTTCTCAATCTAGTCTTGGAAATCTGCAAAGCATGCTCATTTGAAACAGTAGACTCAAGTAGCACTTACTTAAGTTTCCATTTTTTTCAAAATAAGAGGATACACAAAAATACCAGATAAGTGAAAGTCAAACAAACTTATCAAGGACATAAATTGTTGACTTTCTGATAACCACTAACACTTGTCATATTATAAATGTTGACACCTTTTTGCAAAGTAAGATTTTCATCCATTTTATCCATATAAAGTTCAAAATTTTCTGATGGAAATTTCAAACGAAATTTTTCATTTTCACTAAAACCAATGGGAAGAAACTTCTTACTCCTTTAATCCCGTACTAAGTGATAAGTGTTCCTTTCGCATGTTTTACACTGGTTGATATATCCCTCTTTACTATATAGAGTACATTAAAGATAACATATTTTTTCTGTGGGTAACTCATTAAAGAAGGGTAGGAACTACAAAAGCTTGCCAGATTAGTATTAATTTTAAATATAAAGCCCTTATTTTTTGGAAAGATAAAAAGTACAAACAGAACGCTTATTCTAGGACAAAGGAAATAGCAACAAATCAAATATCTTTAATATTGAATGATTTATAGCCATCCATGAAACCTAAAACACAACTAAGAATGAGCAACTCCTTAACATCTTCCTTAAAATAGCTGCGAGATTCTTGTAATTGAAGGTTAATAACAATTAGAAATTAACACATCAATACTAATGTTTTACAAAAGCAACTGTGTTCTTTCTAATCTGGGATAATATTTTTTCCACGTTTGTAATGTCTACTGGTATAAAGAACATTTATGCCATTGTTTACACAAAATGATTTTGTCTGACTAAACAAAGAATGCCATTCATCCTCTTGAATCTTTTGAAGTTTTACTTAGATTGTTGAAATCAAATGCATTGCATTTTCAATATCTTGAGTCTTTTTTTGAAGAGCATGAGAATATTTGAAGTTTCAAAAATACAATTACAAGTTGCAAATGAAATATGAAGTTAAATGATGTAATCACATTGTAAATGCCATCAGTTTCAATGCTCGAATGCCATCAGTTTCAACAGTTTAATTTATTTAAATTGAATTCAAAATATCCAATAAAATTTTGAAAATCCAGGATGTCTTTTATTTTTCAATAATAGAAAGTATCTCTTCCAAGATCCAGCAGATATCTAAGTAGACAAGAAAGTATAGAGTTTTTTTTTTTTTTGAACTTCTTAGGAACTCAATCAAGAAACCCTTATAAGAAATTATTAAGAGATTCAAACAAAGATCAAGGCAATATTAATTGACAAGTAATTAGAAATGCCATGAATACAACGATCAACAAAATTGAATCATTTAACCAATTAATACTAGATCTTGTTTGTTCTATAAACCAATCCACAAAAATTATATGATTTGGAAATGAAGAATGTTCAATTTATAAAGAATGTGACCAATCAACCAAGAAAAATGACGCAGAAAAGTCATTCCGCAATAGAATCAAACGGGGAAAAAAATCAAATTCCCGTTTCTGCAAATTAAAGTATTCTAAGTGAAGATTGAGGAAATTAAACAGTAAAGTACGAACATACCAGTTGAGAGGGGGAGTGTCAGAGAGAGAAATCAAAAAATGAATGATGATAAAGAGAAAGTACGATAAAAAGAGTAAAGTAGAAATACACATCGTAGGTTTTGCCAGCACAGACTTCGTAACTTTTTAACAGACTGTGTTGTATGTTTTTTTTCCTTCTTTGAATTAGGAACCACTTTTTTTTTTTAACATTGTTGTATATATGTTATTCATATACTTAATACTTCAATTATGAACCATTACTAATTTAAAATTTTAGTTGGGTGATTGCTTTTAAGCCTTCATAACAAATTAGGGAAAATTTTGTTAGATAATAACACAGTTGGAGTACTATAACTATATAACAATAAGTGAACTTCCTTATTTGTTTTCTTTGATTATGGATAATGGAAAGGTATTAATTTGCTACTAATATTCAATATTTGTGTATCATATAATGATCATTTTGAGCTTAAATTGCTGTTAAAGTTTGGTGTTTCAATCAACATTTACACTCTCTTTATCTCTTATTTTCTTTAGGTGAGTTTATTGAAGATTTGGAATAGAATGAAGCAAACAAGGAGATTTTACATAAAGAAGAAAACAGATAAATGCAGAACAAAATAACCCGGTAGAGAATTTTTAAGTGGGATTTTGACCTCTATAGAGATTTCAAATGAAAATGTGATCTTCAAGACACTTATAGTGGACATTCTGAAGTTTTCATAATAGTAAAATTTATGTCAATCCAAGCTCATTTGGTCACCCTTCTTATGTTGTAAATTCACCTGTCCAGTATTGGGTCCCAATTTTGACACATTTTTGTATAATGATCATATCTTGAGTTCTAGATGTCCAATTAAGGTGATTCAAAGATATGTGTTAAGCTAAGATCATGATATATAACTTTTATGCAGACATAAAGACCTAGATTAGTCGATTTCATACTCTAAATTTACCTAGAAGTCAAAATTACTGTCACAGTCGTGCAGCAGAGCATTTTCTGTGTAGAGTAGAACCTACTTTTTTGCTATTTTTCTCTCTCTTTTGGGCTGGATATAAATACCCTTTAAGGGCAAGAAGATGAGGCAACTAGGGTTGGCAAGAGAGGCTGCAAAAACACAGAAAAATCACAAATTCTTCTTCCAATTCATCAATCTTTGCAAGAGAAATCAAGAGAGAAGATCAAATTCTTGAAGAAGGAGAACATCCACCTTGAAGATTCAAGACAAAAGCTGCAATTTTCTCAACAAAAACTTGAAGAACTTCAAGCCTTATAGAAGAGAAGATTTTAACCATGAAAATAAGCAATTCTTCCTCTTTCTTTATTGCTTTATGTTCTTTGAATTGTAATATGTTGATGAACTAAATTCTTAAATATTTGGATGGTTATGAACCCTAGTTTTTATCTATGTGAATGAATTGTTTCCTTGGTTGGTTGAGTTTGAATTTCTTGTGGATTGTTTGTGGGTTTGATTGGTTGAATTGATTTGGTGCATAATTGATTCAAAATCTAGAATTTTTCACTTGGAATTGAGAAAGGAATGGTGAAATAGACCATACACAAATAATGGGGATGATTTAGGTGACTAGAGATAGAAACATCAACGTCTTCTTGGTAATTAGATAAATCTAATTAATTAGAAATTCACAAATCTTAATGCATTCTTGGGTTGAATTGGTTAGAAAGAGATTTCAACTAATTAATCTAAGAGTAGAGGACTTTCATCTAGAGAAATAGTGAGTTTTAATTGAGGAATTTTATCAAACATAAGAAGGGCAATTCATCAACCAATGGACTTTTTCATCACATAGGTAATTCTAGGAGGATTTTTCATTCAAGTATTGTTTTCTCAATTGAATTCTCTCTTGCAAGCAAGATTGGTTAAGTTGGTTTAATTAATTAAGTTAGACTTATATTCCTAATAGTTATTTTAACCATTTTCACAAGCAAAATTTCATAGGCTAAGCAATGGAGTGGAAAGTGAATAATGATATGTAATCATTCTCGTGGATACGATATTTAAATTTATTTGTCATTATACTAATCAATAAGTGCACTTGCCTATTTTTTATTTGCAAATTATTAGAGATTGTGAAAAAATTAAGTATAAAGGCATAAAAGCAACACAACAGCTACACTTTTATGTTTTAAAATAATGAGATATATGATGTACTTCCTCTGACATTATTACTTACCCGCCCGAGCCCCCCCCCCCCCCCAACACCCCTAAATAGCCCCAGTCATTTGATTTTATTTCAATCTAAGTAACAAACCAGAATTTCTTATGAATTAATTGCCAGGGACTAATTCAGTCAAGCTATAGACTTTATGCTAATATGCAAAATCCAATTTTGTATAGATTTTGAAGCGCAAAATTAAGTTTGAGATTATTTATTTATTTATTTAAATCTGCTATTTTTTTCAAACTATTTACACCAACTCCACAAAAATTGTACTTTTCGCATTTTACTTATGAAATTAATTTACAGCTTTTATCAACTTAGTTATCGTCAAATCAATAAAAGTTACTATTCTCTTAAATACCAATTGTCACCGCAATACTCTCCTGAAGAACTGAATGTGTTGTTAAATTTATTTTTTATAAATTGAGTAAATATCACTAGATATCCCCTCATGTAGCTTTCAAAAGAAATAAACCAAAATAAATGCGAACAATGATAAAACATTATTTCAACGCTTTAATTTCCCGGCAAAAACAACAAAAGAAAAATACAAATTCAAATGTACACATAAAACAGAAGATCTTGTAGCTTTGGAATTGAATTTTTTGACTTGCCATTCAAGGCATTCATCGTTTATTCTTCAGTAACGAGAAAGGAAAGGGTAAGTAGGATTGCTAATTATGAGGTTGCACAAAAGGTATCTGCAAGGGGAGCAAATGTACTTAAAATTTTAGTGGGATTTGATAGAGTTTGGTATGAGTTTTTTTTTTCCATAAAAACTGAATTGTGTATAAGAAGATATGTGGATCTCAAATTTGAAATTTTATACTAAATTTCGCATAGAAATGCTATCCAAATCCCAAATCTAAAGTCTATATGAAGAATTTTTTCTTTGTTGGGATATCGTCCTACTTAGGATGCTACTTTCTTTTAATCAAGAGTAATGAGAAATTTGAACTTTTTCAATAGGTAGAAAATTTCAATAAATGCACCAAATTTTTGCATCTGAATCTCGATTTTAAATTATTTTCCTATTTACGACAAGGCACATAGATTAAGGAATAGTTAAAATTCATTAGAAAAGATAATGTACAAGGATCTAAGTACCCCTATCTAATAAGTGTGATGCTTAAAAGTAATAAATACACTATTTTACATGATTAAGGGTAAAATTGAAATGAGACCAACGGATACACTATTCATTTACAAGATTAACAAGTAACTTGAAACAACAAAATAGAAACTTCTTAAAAGCAATTTTCATAATGCACACAAATATTGGATCATGAAAAAAATAATTTCCAAAGTTGTTCTGCTCATTGGAGACTGTTATTTAGGGTAAACTAATTTGGTTAATGCTAATGGCTTTATGCTGTTTATATGCTAATTTTAGCTCTTAATTACTTTATATGATTTCCGGGGGAGGGGGGGGAGGGGGGAAGAGGAAAACAGCTTATCTAGCATGAAATCATCAAACACGTAACCGCCCTCTGAAATCCTATTGACACAAGATTCCTTTCAAACCAAATCCACAACAGAATCCCAAAGCCAAATCCAAGAGTTGTAATCCACCCATCAAATCCTTTATGTAGGGATCTATTGTCCGTATTCAGCACCACTCGCCCATTCTTCTCCCTCCTTCCCTTCAACAACGAGTAGTTTTATCTATAATAACTTATTAATATTCCAATACATAGTTATTGACTTACCAGTAAATAATATACATGCTCATAAAATTACTAAAATAAAATTACATGTGTATTCTCAATAATAATAATAAAACTACATATGACACTACAAGAAAATAGGAGATTAGCGACGGACATATCCGTCGCTAATCCGTCGCTAATCACAATTTGCGACGGATTTGCGACAGAAAATTTGCTCGATAAATAGAGGGTAGCTAATTGCGACGGCATCATTTTTGGGTCACTAATTAGCGATGGATTTGCGACAGAAAAAATTAGCGACAGACACTAATATATTTAAATTTTTAAAATAAAAAATTACTGTTAATTCTATTAAATTTAATTTTAAAAATTATTTTTAAAAAACTGTCACAAATCCGTCGCTAATTAGCGAGGGATTTACGATGAATATAAATTATAATTTAAAATAAATATAAATTATTATTTAAAATTTTTTTAAATTTAAAATTTAAAAATAATGTGGATCTGGCTAACCCGACCTGATTTTGACCAAAATTAAAATTTTAATTTAAAAATTAATAATTAAAGAAAATATTAAATTTTGAAATTAAATTTTAAAAATAATATGAATTAAAATTTAAAAATAATGTGGATCTGGCTAACCCGACCTGATTTTGACCAAAATTAAAATTTTAATTTAAAATTTAATAATTAAAGAAAATATTAAATTTTGAAATTAAATTTTAAAAATAATATGAATTGGGCTAACTCAACCAGATTGGATGATTTGTTTTGCTTGAATCCTTTGTTTTGCTTGAAGAGAGATTCAAACCCTTGATCTCTCAAAGTTGGATGATGTCTTCTTCCACTAGGCCAATTGACTTCTTGTGTTTTATTTCATCATATAATATTTTTATATTATAAATTTTTGTTATTATATATTATTATATTAATAATAATATATTATATATTATTATGTAATATATTATAATATAAATATATTTATTATTACATCTAATTTATAAATTAATATAGATTTTTTTTAATTTTTTTGATCCTATCCGTCACAAATCCGTACCGCAAATCCGTACCTAAGTAGCGACGGATTAGCAACGGAAAAATTTTAAATATTTAAAATAATTTTTAAATTCTTAATTTTTTCCGTTGCTACAGAATAGTATTTTTAAATATTTAAAATTAATTTTTTAATCTCTCGCTAAAAATAAAAATAAAAAATAGCAACGACCTTCTTAGTAAAAATAGAAAAAGTCTTCCTAAATACTAATTTAATCTGACTTCACCTATTTTAAATCTTAATTTATTAAACACTATATTTTTGAATTGATATTTACTTATAGTCTAAAGTATTTAAATATATATTAATTATCATTTCTTCTATTGATGTATATCTGTGTCTATTTATGCACATATATGCTACACATGTATGTTATATTCTATTTATGTTATATTTATAAATATTATCTTATATGTATGTGTTATTAATATACTATATATACTACTAGAAATGCATGGTTTATTACATGTGTATTACATAGGAATAATACTACTTAGTAATTGATATATATTATTCAATATAATTTATTTTACTTCTATTCATATTCTTCATGCTAAGTAGAAAGTTAATATTACTAAAATAAATAAAAATAAAAAAGTTTTTTAGTTTAGAAAAAACTATTCCGTCGATAATTAGCAACGAATTTGCTACGGAAAAATTCTTAAGTTATTCTTAATATTTAAATAATTTTCCGTCGCTAAATAGCAACGAATTTGCTACGGAAAAATTCTTAAATTATTCTTAATATTTAAATTAAATTTTCGTCGCTAATTAGCGCGGATTAGCTATGAAAAAAATTAGAGTTTAAAAAAATATTTAATATTTAAATTATTTTTCCGTCGCTAATTAGCAACGGATTAGCGGCGGAAAAAATTTATAGTTTAAAAAAATTATTCTCAATATTTAAATTATTTTTTCGTCACTAATTAGCAACGGATTAGCGACGGAACTAATTAATAATTAAAAATTATTTTTAATATATATATTATTTTTTGTCGTAATCTATCACTAATTAACAACAGACTTTGTCCATCGCTAATAACCGTCGCTAATTAGCGACGGACGTTCGCCGTCGCTAATAGTGTATTTTTTTGTAGTGTGAATAATAAGATACCAATAAGTTAACATAAGTACTAAACGTAAAACGATTTTACAAATACAAGATAATTTTTAAATACTTTTGATATGTTTATTTTTCAAACATTCTATAATTTTACTATGTAATATTTATTTCATTCGTTTTTAAATAATCGCTACATAGAGAGATCTAATAAACTGTCAAGATTTATCGTTTCATTTAAATTGTGTCAATATTAAATTTTATTACTTTTTGAAATTTTCAAAAATTAAAATAGAAATATTAGATTATAAAAATTATAATTAATTATAATCAAATTTTAACTTGATTTTAAATCATTGTAATTGAATTTTTATCTTTATATAAAATTTTAAAAACTTAAAAATAAAAAATTAATAACTAAAAGTTTGAAAAATAATAAAATAATATTTATTATTTTAAAAAAACCCAAAATACTTGTGGTAGGGCCCTTCTGTTGGCGCCAACTTTTGGCGCAACCGATCAGTGAATCCCGTTCTGCTTTGAAAGAAAGAAAGAGATAATTGAGGGCGTAGAATCTTGATTGCTTCTTTGTTTGATGGAAACCAGGGCTTGAATAGAGGTCTATTGTCAGCCCAAGCATGTGCGGTTAAGGTTAATGTCCAGACTCTGCGGGGGAGTTCTCATCCGAATCGATTACTTTTCGTCCTTCTTAGCAGTATCTTCCTTATATTTTTTTTTCTCGCATATTACATCATCAACTCATTAAAATAATTTACATGAATTATTTTTTATATTTTTTATAAATTTTATGAGTAAAGTAGTTATTTTTAGCTAACAAGATAAAAAATAAAAATATATTACAACTACATTATCTTATAATTTGAATATTCAAAAAAATTCTTTCAGAATTTTATTCAAATTGGGTACTTAATTATCATAATATTGAGATTGGATACCCAATTGTCAGGTTTCCAAAATTTTTCATTTACATTAACAGATTCTATCCAAATTTGATACTTAATTATATTATAATGAGATTGAAAATTCAACCGTCAAAATCCTCAAAGTTTAAGGTATTTATACTGACTTAATTCTTTTTTTTTAATTTTGATTTTTTAAAAAAAAAATTATCTAAATCAATAAAATCATGTTGTATTTAACAATTTCATAAATTAACAACGTACCCTCAACAACCGTTTCTACTATTATTGCTTTCTTAGTAAAATAATTGAGATGGAAATCTCTTCAGAGCAAAAGCGAGTCTTTGTTCTCCTGCTTCTGTTCTTTCGGCTGCCGTCGCATGAGAAGACGATGGTGCCGTTCTTCTGAACTCCATGATGCAGCGATGTCGCGAAGCTTATGACACCATCACGAGCATTCTGCTTGTGGATACGAGGCATAGGACGGTTGAATAAATCCAACAGTTTTTTCTAGAGTCTCCTAACACCAGGGGATTATGTCGAAGGCTGGGTATCTTCTAGATTGAGAGTACGATGGCTGCAGTAGGAGTTTTCGAATCTTGTGTGTCTTTTTAGGAAGAATACAAGGAATATCGAAAGGCCGAGGAGATTGCTTAAAGCCCCCGAGCATCGGCGCCCTCAGCCTCAGCTAGTCTGCCACCAGTATCTTTTGGAGTTTACACTATTCTTCTGTTTTCTGTTCATTCAGTGTTGTACATACTGAATCGTTTCCTCCATTTCACGTTAGGATATCTACTATTTGTGATCAAGTTAATAGCTTATAGTCGGTTTTGTACCCAAAAAAGACAGAAGTTTTGCTCTTCGTTCTTCTTCGCGCTAAGTAACAAAAACCTACTGATTTCTGCAAAAGATTAATTCCTTTCAAAATATCTGAGTGTTTGGCCGAGGAAAATATTTCTGTGAGGGAACAAGAGGAGAAGGGAAGGACACGTGTAACATTTACTGTAAGAAATAGTATTTCCTTCTAAGGACCATACATAGCACACAATTAGCGCACATTAGAAAGTAAGTCGCCTTGTGCGACAAACTCATATCATAGGAGAAGTTTGATTCATGGTGGAGAGCAGAGAATTTCATCCAACCTCCACTAAGCCAACTCCAATTGACGAACTGATGTGGACTTGATCAAGCAGCTTTGGTATGCCATTGAAAGACTGGCTCTACTAGGATTATATTAAAAAAATATTTATGTTAAAATTTATACAAGATAAAAATGATTAAGAGCAAAATGGGAATAAAAGTGATGAATAAACTATATTAATTACAAGATTGACAACTAAAATGTAACAACGAAATGATAAACATTGAGAAGTAATATTCACCTTCCTTTTTTAATTATTTTTATTCCCTTTTTCTTTGTTTATAATTGAAAAAAAAAACTTAATACTCAAAGAGGATTCTAAAAATTCAACTCAAGTTTTGTCCAAATTAACTAATTGTGAATATTAAATCTTTCATTTATATTATTTAAAAACAATGAAAAGGGAGTAGAAGTTAAGAGAGGGAGATGAATAACACAAACCTAAACTAATTCGAAAAGCGGCGACTATGGTCAAATGATATGTTAACTAAAGTGGAAGCCCTTATTTTTCTTCAGAAAAATATGTAAAAGGAAATACAAGAATGCGGCAAGAAAAGATGGTAGCATAATAAGGGTACTGGCTCCGCCAGCCAGTGAAGCTTTTTCTGACTGGAATAGTCCAATAACAGTATTCTAAAGAAAATGAATCTGCATCAAGAAATGTCTTCAGCATATCCAGAAGAAAATAAATACAATTAAGCATTATGAACCAAAGTTTCCTATAGAGGGATGGAGGAAGATTCTGGAAAAAAGAACTTCTTTCCCTCAGAAAACCAACTTTCTTCTCAAAGATCAACAGCACACAGAGGAACTATACTTAGCAAATATTAACTCTATACATTATCTGAGTTATACATTGTATACATGCCAAATGTATCTTCGTTTTCTCCATCGGTCGACTAGAGAAGGTATTATCTTCTGCCCCAGGGTAAGCACCCGCAGACCTGACATAAAGAAGAGAGAACTAGCTGAGAACATTGAGGAAGAAGAAAATAACAAATAATCACTTGAAGGAGAGAGAATGGAAAGGTTATGTGTGTGCCTTTGTACTCTCAGTTCCAATTTTCTTCTGTCCATTGGAGTGAGATGTTTCAGATGGCATGACAGGCACTTTTCCTTCTCCACTCTGTTTCTCCTCCCGCACCCGGTTAAATATGTGAGTGTATCCTTCTGCTGATGCAGGATCAGTCTCGTCCCAATCACCAAATTTTGGAACCGCAGGGCTGTGATCAGGCTGCCACATCCATCACCAAGTTATACTCTTTCATTATGGAATAAACGCACATCAAAAGAAAAGGAGAAAACTATAAGCTACGACCAAAGCTGGAAAGGTACAACCAGCAGCAAGTTAATTAAACTTTTTTAAAAAAAATCTGTTTCCTCTAAAGTAAAAATAAAATTTAAAAAAAAAACTGTTTCCTCTAAAGCTTACTCCCGTGTGTTACAAAGACAATTTACTTCTTTTTCCGATTATTCCAGATTCTATTAACTCCCTGTGCTAACTTTTAAGATGTCCAAAGAAAGAAAATCCAATGCGGGGAAGAAATCACAAAAAAAAGAATGTTAAATAGGCTCACTTTCTGCAGAGAGAGTCAATGATGTTGATGTTCAAGTTTCACTAGCTATACTACCACGTGCTTTCCTGATTCAGATTACATTGATAAGAAACATAGTAAAAAGAAAATGATATGCTTAAAGAAATTCTCATCGCTTAATAAAAGTTAATGTTCTTCTTCCAAGAATGAGAAGTCTAAAATGCATTACACAATGTGTGTGCCAATATTCAATTCTATTCCAGCAAAGATAATAAAGGAACAGGAAAAAAACATTACCGTTTCATCGCCTCGTGTTACTGATCTCAACCGAGATCTTCCAGGAGTTGAGGGAGCCATGCCTTGGCCACTTTCTGATGAACCCTTTCTTTCCCATGATGGTGAAGAAATTCCACTGCCCTTGCCTCCAGTCCTTACCTGAGAATGAGGGTGTAGTGGTGAATGTTCAATACTGCGATCAGACCCCACATTTTGCCTTCCAACCCTCTTAGGGGTGTCTCCAGCACTCTGGCCACCATAGCGATGATGTGGTGAATCATATGGAATTCTTCGATTTGCGGTCTCATTGTGCAATGGAGAATCAGTTGGCCTCCTAAAATCACCTTCTTCTCGACTCAGTTGACGTTCGTGCCTCGGTCGTTGCATGTCTGTGCCCCTTGGTGCATCTAAATCCGACCTACTGGTTCCATATTTTAAACTGCTAGGCCTTTGATGAGGTGATTCAATTGCAGATTTCTGACTCATTGCATCAGAATGCAAGGGAGAGTCAGCTGATCTCCTCATCTCACCATCTTCCCGGCTAGTGCGTCCAACATGGTTTGGCCTTGTTGCCTCTGATCCCTTTTGGCTCTTTGTTTCAGAATCAAGATAGTCTTGGGGATCATTTGGATTCATCTTGCCACCTTTCTTTCCCTTCCGAGCATTATCAAAATATTGAGTGTAGGGAACATCATCCTCACTTTCCCAATTTCCAAATTTAGGTACTTGTGCTTGCTGCAAAAATAAGGACCACATTCATGATGATTAAAGCAGTCAAGGACCACAAAACTAACAAGAGGACTTTGCAGAGCAGGTATGTTGCATTCAGTTCAAATGTATGATTAAGTGAAATGCAAGAACTTCCACATATCCCATTTCCAAATTAACTGTGGAAGAGGTTCAAACTAAAAAAGTTATTATGGTTAGAGTTTGCAATTAAACATCAAATGTGAAGTGTCTCTCAACCTCCTGAAGTGCAGCTGGTTCTGGGCAGTCAGGGAGGTAAAGAGAGGGTAGTGCAAATAAAATTTAAGGATTTATCCCAGAATCATTCATGTCTTCACAATTACAGAGAGAAACTCTTCTCACATTGAACATCCAGGTTTCTATTTGATTTGTCCCAAGATGAATGTCCACTTTCTTCAAATCAACATGTGTTCACTTTAACTTCCAATATATAGCCTCACTTAAGAATAAGAAATATATGTGAACCAGTATCATGTATGGGTACAATATGATAGATGCAAAGTCAAGGTCTCATAAATCTTATAAATCTGGGACAGAGGGAGTGAAATTCATGCACTTCCAACGTGTGGAGTATTAAATCCAGATCTTTCCTTTACTATAGCCTGTGGAGTTGTCAAGCCTAAAGTACTTATAACCTGACATATCCCTTCCCCATCAGACATGAACGCAAAAGGGGACCAAGGAAGGAAATTGGGATTTATATTTGTAAACTAACTGATGTTACCATAGCTAAAACAGATG
Organism: Rauvolfia tetraphylla; assembly: GCA_030512225.1. Lineage (NCBI taxonomy): Eukaryota > Viridiplantae > Streptophyta > Magnoliopsida > Gentianales > Apocynaceae > Rauvolfia > Rauvolfia tetraphylla. The sequence continues at coordinate 5,852,655 of JAJQKT010000053.1, forward strand.
ATTCAAAGGCTTTTCATAGATTATCCAACAATAGTACATAGCAATTCATGAAGATCCCCTGAATAAGCTTTTAAACTGGGGAGGGAAATTGACTTGATATATTTAACTTTGGAATAAGTGAAATACTTATCAGGAATTCAAAGAATGAAATATTGCCACATATTAAAATTTTGAAAAAGGAATTACCAGGAGTTAAATATAAGTCTATAACCAGACATTCCCAAACAAAGAAAAATAAAATCACGGAATCCTACTGCTGTACTTTGATTTGGTTGGAAAGCTAGAGTCCAAGGGCTATTGCTCCACCTCCCTCCACCCTCCGCGCCCCCAACCCCCACACAGCACAAAAGAAAATCCCATAAGATATCGCCAGTCAGTTCATTGACCCAAGAATGCTATAAACAAATTAGAATTCCCAATGTAGAAGGCCATCCAATAAGTGAACCCAAAATATCGTAGAATGCATTTCAAATTCTACATTAATATATAACAAAGAAAAAACGGATATCATAATAGAGCAAATCCAATCCAAACACCATAGATTTACTTCCTTTCATACATTCAACACTAAAATGAAACCCAAAATTTCTCCTAGAAATAATGACAAGAAACCCCAGAAAGAAAACAAGAAACCCATTATATCAAATCATTGCAGAACACAAGAAGCAGATCAAGAAAAGATGAAAACTCACAGCCATTAATTTCCTCTCCAAAATCTAGAAATATTAGCACCAAAACTGCTTTCAGCAAAAACCCACTAAAAAAATGAGAACTTTTCACTGTGATGATTCAAAGCTCTCTCTTTTCAGTGCCAACAAAGACCCAGCTCAGAACAGTGAGGGGAAGGGGTGACCGATCGACTGACACCACCGGTGATACTTGACCTCTGAAGAACTATCGTTTTACCTCTTAGAGAATGACATGTGTCGAATTTGAGTGAGGAGAACATGCTGTTGCCGGTAATCCTGGTTGTTTGTCTAGTGGTGATTGTCCCAACCAACATGCCACTGTGCCTTTTAAGTGTTCAAAGAAATAAAAATAATGTGGATGCCATTCCCATTAAAGGAGGCCCTTGTCGCTCTTATTTTGACTGATTTTCTTTTGAAAATTTTTTTAAAAATTAAAAAAGAATTAGTTTATGGGTGAAAATGTGAAACTTAAAGTTAAAAAAATAAGAAAAAACGTGCGATTCAAAACCAACTCAAATGTAGATGAAAGTTGATGTCATTGGACCTTATCCTTCAAAAAAAATAAAAAATTTCGTAGCAATAATTATGATTTTACATATGGACAATTCCTCAAGTTTATTTACAATAAAATATTTTCTTCGTGCGTTGATAAAAAATATTTTTTGAAAAAGAGATATTATTTCACTAATTGAGTGACCGATATCTAATATATTCATATCTAACGATTTTTCACAAAGTGGTGACAAAATGTATGACCTATACAAATTTTTTCATATTCCAAGTCAATCCGATTCAAAAAAAAATCTAATTAAAATTAAATTAAGGTTTAGTTTGGATCTAAAAAAATAAGACTTTCTTTGATAAATCCAAAAGTTGTTTAAACTTATCATTTAATATAGAAACAAGACTTCATAAGTTCGAGGACTTGAGAATAGAGCAAAAAACAGAAAAACTCAACCGTCCTCCAAAAAGAGATACAACTATGTTTAAAAGACAATAATCTCATTTACAAACATATCTCGGGGGATTAAATATATGACAAGGTTGTTTACTCACTTTAAATTGAGTATCCCTTCCCCTCCCTTTCTTGCTAGGATTGAAAATATTGTATTTTACATATCCATATGATTGAGTCCTTAGGTTTCTGACATAGTCTAAAGCCAATTAAGAATTACTAGTACTAGCACTGCATCATTGATGCAGTCATCACAATTACCGCAAGATATTAATGATAAGAAAGGCTTTTTTGTTATGCTAATAATACTCATACTTTCTTTGCTATTATGTCCAAGCCTAGCTGAGGAAGATATTACAGCTCATTCGATGAGCAAGGTCAGATCGAATCTGTATTGATATATTGATTCTATTCGAACTCTTGGAATTGGAATAAGTTCGGCAGTAGATCCCGAATTTTCGGCAATCTTCTCTATCTAATGAATGAAGAGTCTGCTTAAAAATTGTTCGCTCCACACTCACCCGCTGAGTATATGTTTCAACAGGAATCATAGATTAGAATTGATGAATCACAGACAAAAGGCAGAGTCATGAAATCTTGGCGATTTTTTTCTTTATTGGATCAAAAAGAAACTTTGGAATTGCTGAATCACATACAAAAAATAATACAAATAAATATTAATATAAATATATAAGGCAGCCATCATATTGGTAGGTGTACATGTAAGTGAACTTTATTCTATCAAAATCAATTCATTCAATGAAAGAAAAGGAATTAGATTCGGTCTTCTTATTTTGCATTTCAAAACCAAATCAAATGTGGATGAAAGTTGATATCATTGGGCCTTATCCAAAAAAATAAATAATAATAATATTATCTATTTTGGTTGTTTAGAGCATTAATTATTCTTTCTTTTTCTTAAAGCACTCATTATCCTTTCCAATTAGTGATATTAATCCAGATTTAACTAATAAAGTTTGTCTCTTACTCATGAGAAGACTTGACACACAAGCAAAAATCGAACTCGTGACTTTAGATTAATATTAGCAATATGCTTACCAACTACCTAAGGTTGTCGGGTTAATTATTCATTTTGTTGATGTAATGCTATTCGTTTCATGTAATAATTATGGTTGAACTTAGTTTGAATGCCATATCTTATAAAATAAGGAAATAATTTACTAGTTTTTGAGAAATTATATAGCGTGTAAAAGAAACATAAAAGACACTATCTTCAGGGAATTAGAGCTTACACAATCGATTTTAATTAATTAAGTAAATAAAATTATTAAATGTTAGTCAAATAATCAAGTATAAATCACGAATTAAGTAGTATTATTGGGAGAAAATCGAAAAAATGAATCCACTTGGCTCAGGGGATATAGCTTAGTTGATAGAGCTCTCTTTCAATTGAATTGTTTGATTTTCAAATTGATTTTTTAAATTTCGATTTGGAAATTTTTATTTTTTATCTCTAAATTAAAATTCAATTTGATTTTCAATTTACATCAATTCAAATAGAAAAAACTGAATATTTTTTCAAACTAATAATTAATTATAATTGAAAGTTAATAATATTGGTTAAGTTAGATATTAATTAAAATTATTTTAAAATTTAAAATACTTAATTTTATATATTTTCACAAACACTATTTGAAGATTAATAATTTAAACTAAGTTAAAATATAATCAATGTTATTTTGAAATTTAAAATTCTTATTTTTATATATTTTGATTTTCTCCAAATAGAAATATTTCACTTTGGAGAAATTTGATTTGAAGAAAAATTAGGTTTGATTTTTTTAAAAAGTAAAAAATAAATTTTCTCTAAATATTCAAATTAAATTTTAAAAAAGTAAAAATTAAATTTTCTCTGAATATTCAAATTAAATTTTCTCTCAATCAAATCGATAAATACCCCTACAATTAAATAGTAACAAGGCAATAATTTAGTAAGAAAGAGCAATCTCTACTAGGCAAAAAGTTTCTAAATTTGATTCACATGCCCTTCTCCTAATGTATATATAAAAAAAAGCATCAATTAAAAAAATCAACAGTGAATTCATTTATTAGTACACTCATAATGGAGATTATACAAATTATTATCAATAAAATAATAAAGTATAAACTATTAACCGAGTCTATCAAGAACACACATATAAATACCTACACTATAAAATAGGGGCGCACTAGTAAAAAATAAACCCCCAACACTTGGTTGCTTCTAGTAGTGCAAAATTTTGTTAAAAATTATATATATATATATATATATATATATATATATATATATATATATATATATCATCAATTCTAAAAGAACCATAAATAAATATTATCTTTTTTATATGAGATCTGAATGTCTACATTTTCTTTTTAGAATGTTCGAAATTAAATATCTCTTTTTAAAAAATAATTATATTTTTTATTTAAACTTGTACTATTAACCTCCTTAATTTAAAAGTGCATGAGCCCACCACTAGCCTCTTTTATTCTCTTGATTTAAGAGATTTAAACTCCACAAATATATAAATTTCACTACTAAACTCATTAACTAATAGGAATACTATAATACTATTTATAGTCAAACTTCTCTTCTTAACTTGTTTGCCGAATTAAAGTAAGACATTTATTTCTAAATAGAGAATGCAGTATATAAATATGAAATAGTATGAATAATCATAATATTTTCCGTAACTATCAATATACGTATTTTATATTATTTGTCAAATAAAGGATTTTGGATCCACTATTAGTTTGGTCTTCCAGGTTGTAATAAACCGTGTTTTATGGATGATCGTAATTTAAGTTTAATTTATTCCAATTTAGAGTGGAGTTCATTGAAATGTGACCTCATTTAGACTGTCCCCACATCAAAAATACGAGGAAAAAAAATTATTTTGGACATAAGAAACTGTTCTGATCTTAACTTAAAGAACATCTTAATGTGAACTGAACTCCACATAATTTTGGAAAAGAATAACTCAATTCAAACCTCAAACTAGAAAATAAAAAACATGAATCCCAATTCCCACATCTGAATAGAAATTGCAGAGAATTTACTTCTTGTTTCATTTTCCTCTTTTCGCCAAAAGACAAAGGAGAAGGGACTAATGTGACTATAAAAGTTTCTCAAGGCAAATTTGCCAAAAGCCCAACAAGAAAGATGCTAGAGTTTCTAATTTTTTAATATAAAATTAATAAAAGCTTAGACATCTAAATTTTAGATGGAGGAAGTAAATATTAAAGGTATATTTGGATTGTATTTAGTTGGGAAAGATTTTGTTTTGAGTTCCATAAAAGTAAATTTTTTGTGAAAAAAGTGAGATCCAATTGTATGTTTAATTGAGAAAAACACAATCCAAATGAAACCTTAACTATAATTCCCCTAAGAAATCCCTTGTTGTAAGATCCATTTCAAGTACGGTGGTAAAAGCAAACAGAATATTTCAAATGAATTGCACATATCAGAATCATTTTATGTTTAATTAAAGAAAAGAAAGGGTTTAAACAATCACTGTCATCTCTCTCTCTCTCTCTCTCTCTCTCTCTCTCTCTCTCTCTCTCACAATCAAATCAAAGGCCTCTGTAACAAAGATTTGAGTCCTCCAGGAGCGGAGGTAACAAACAAACTCTGCTAACCTAATGATAACAATGCGCCCTTCAACAAGAAAGTATGTTCTCACCATTCTAAAATACATCAGCTGGTTGCAGAGCAGCTTTCTTTCCCAGAAAACAATTTTCACGGCAGTCCTGGGCAGCAGCAACCAAACCAAGCAGAGTTAACTCAGATTTGAAATTGTCCTCCTAGTTTCTAGGCTGCAGGAGCTAAAATCAAGGAATGGCCAAGCTATGTCTTCTTTTGCAAGTAGCAGGAATTGTTCTTGAGTTGATTAAATGTTTGCCTGCTTGCTTCAGAGTCTACTAACTACTAACCTTGGATCATCTCAGACGCGTAATTTTGCTTGCAGCATCTAAGATGCGCCGGCTAAATGCCACTTTTTCTAGCTTCAGTAACCTGGCAAGTGCATTGCATGCTTCAGGGAAGTGATCATCTTCGATGCAAGTGTCTGATTTAAGAGCAAAAACGACTTCATTGACATCTTCCTTAAGCTGAAGGCGAAACATGTGGCAAAACACCTGAAGAAAAACGCAAACATAAAGAAATTAGACACTAATAGGATGGCAAATAAAAGCACTTATTAAAGCTCTGTATCAAGTAAAAGCAGCATTTAATACAAGAAGAGTTCACAAGGCACTTGGGTAGATAGTCATCCTCATATTTTGCATTATCCTTACATAAATTTTCAGCATTTTACACGAGTAAACTAGGATGATTCCCACATATATCAAAGAATCTGCTGAAATCTCATGTTGATCATGGAATATTCTTGCAGAAAAAATCATTACACATGTATGATTATATCCTTCCACACATAATGCCGTGCCTCTTTGCCCCAAATAAAATTGCAAGTCGCATTGCCACCTTATTAGAACTGTCTCCACTTTTCATGAGTATTGATGGATCACAACAAAATATTGAAAGACTTCCCCAGTTGCTCAGGTTTGCTCTAGGCATGGAGAGTTTCTCCATCCTGAATTTCTCCCTAGCCACCAGAAACTGGGCTACAATATGTATTAAATGGGTATAAAATACTTCTTATCCTTCAATACTATAATTTATTAGTTCTATTTTTGGTTAACCAGCATTGCATTCAAGAATTTTTTTCCCCCTTTTAGACTATCATTTTTCTGCTGCTTCTTTAAAGCTCTAATTGAGAATAAAATATTCCTCTGGTTTCAAGAATTAATACAACACGGTACATGAATAGCATACACCATCGTATTTCATCTTTAGCGTCAGTTATCAAATTAATTCCAAACTTCAGAACATTACAGGACTTCAGACCATGATTGTAAAAGTGCAGAGAAGCAAAACTAGTAGGTTCCACCTCTGATTAACATGGCTATGCTTCGTACTACATAACCTAATACCAGTATAAAGTAGTTATATCATGTAACATCCACAGAAATCTTCCCACAACTGAAGCACTATACATTTCTAAAGATAACGAGTAACGAATGATTATATACCCTATATATGAATTGCGAACCGAGTTTAATACATTGCCACAATTCTACATATACAAAATATACTGTTCGCCCATTCATCTGGCATCTTCTCACTTTGTTTAAACCTTTTCTTTAAAAAAATCTTCTTCACCAAGTACACCATCTGCTCTGAGATTTCAAACCCTCAGTTGAAATTCAATCCTTATATTGTAAACCTAGTCCATCTTCACCTTTTGGTAACCTAATTTTATGAGAAAAGAGATAAGAATCTACTCTAGCTAATGATACTGGTAATTTTTCAAAATAATATTGCCATCCCTTACAGCCCCAAGACATCAATCTGAAACCTCGAAAATGTTGAAAGAATATCTAAATCCTTAAAATTTCTTTCATCTCTGTCAGCAAGCTACAAAAGATTTGAGCCAAGATAGTGGCCCAATTGTACTCTTGTTGTTGGACTAAGAGATATCCGGTTTGATGCTGATTGCGCACAGCTATTTCCCTTCCCCCTTCTAATAGTATTAAGATTTTCACCCAGAAAACACACACACACCCCACCCAAAAAAAAAAAAAAAAAAAAAGACTCCCATATAATTCTCTTTAATCCTTATAAACTAAGGGTAGAAGCCTTTTTGTCCTGCTCTGAGCACAATGTTCCATTTTATAATTTCATCCCTTAGTCATGAATTATTCTGACATTTGAAGTCATTTTCTTGATTTTACAGCATGCTTCAATAACTGCAATTTTCTGCTTTGAACTTTGTTCATTCCAATGCCAAATTCTTCATTTCAAATATCTTGTCCTCGATTCTACAACAATTTGATTAACTGTCTTCATAATAAGACTTACTTATTTTGTCTTTCTCTAGAAAATTCCCATTCGGATGCTTGGTTTTTCATTCTCGTACCAATTTTGTACTGCAAATATATATGAGATACCTCCTTCTGTTGTAACTTAAACTGGAATGTTTTGACCAGCCATTAATCAACTAAATGGTGATTGCCCCAACACATAATACATAGAAGTACATACAGAAATTACAAATATCTGATCAATTGGCTGTTGTGTTCTTACCTTTTTCATTCTTGAGAAAACCATTTCCTTGATGCTCGGGGATCTTGAGACCAAATTAATTGCAAATAGACCTTGTTCTGAAAGAGAACTTTTTGCAGCCAGAAGGAAAGACTCTTCAACAAAATCTGCAGCAGGGCAGGTTAAACCAGAGCTGCAAAATAACAGAATATGTATAAAAGGAATCCTAAAAACCAGCAAAAAGAAACAGGAACCATGGTTTGTATAGCCAAAGAGTCGGCTTGAGGCCAGCTTTACCTGGAGTCTGAAGAATCAACATCTACAATAAGTACATCAATTTTATTCAGACTTTTGCCCTTTTCAAGGCACTCGTTATCACTGGAAGCTGTGGACTTCTTCTGAAGAGGAATGTCAAGGTTCCCAGGGTTGGTCGTCACTATATTATCAACCTCATTATATGCTGCTTCCACAACATACTTTATGCCATCAGTAATATGTACCTAAAATACAGGGAAGCAAACAAGACATAATAAGCATTCCACAACCTAAGAAATAGGTAGAAACAATTTGGCATAATAAAAGTGGAATTCACAGTCTCTCATTTGCTCTTCAAATAATGGTATTTAAGCATCTTTCTCGAGACGGGAAAAAACTATTATAAGGACACTATTTCAGAAGCACTTTTTCTGGGTTCTTCTCATTTTTGCCATTCCAGCCGAAATTCTCCTAAGGTCCAATGAAAATCACAAAAATGCTTCACATGTTTCGACTCCCTGTGAGGTGTCTGAGAAATGGGAAAGATAGTAATGCGAGGCAAAGGGAAAATCCAGACTCAGAGGACAACTACCTTCAAACGCTCATCTTCTGTGAAGTCAAAATATTGTCTGGCCAGATCAACAACCACAGAATCTAACTCCACAACCTGCCAATCAACAGTTATCTTATATAAACCATTTTTCTTTTACATTTACAATGAAATCAATGCCCAGAATATACTTACATTGATGTCCAAAATAGGAAGGCATCTATGCAGAAACATAGGTAGTAATCCTGCTCCAAGACCAATAACAACTGCATTTGCCTGAAGAAGGAGAAAGTACATTCATATAGTTTCTAACTATAATTGAGGTACATGCAAGGAGATAAACACCCAAGCAGGCCTCTTAAAGACTCTTATACGCATTGTAAAACCATCATCCACAGCAATTATGACAAGATAATCATCTTAGGAATAGCCCAAGACTTAGGGCAACTACTAAAAATTGTAGTTTACCAAAAACTTCAAGATCCAAAGCTTACTCACTTGTTTCAAGAATGTCAGTATTTCTACTAAGAGATGTTCCAAAAAGAATGTCTACCTTCTTAAAACTAAGACTTCCCAATCTAAATTTGCTTCATTGCCTTACTATAGAAGAAAACATGTAAAACTCTCCTTATATGTAAGGCACTAATAATCATTAAGAGTAAGGTGCGATATATTAAATAGTCAAATGCTCCTAACTCTTTGTGCCAATTTAAATCAATCAATATTTAAAAAATTTATAGTAGGATCAGCTTATAATTCATTTTTAAGGAATGTTCATTTCATGGCTGTATCATTTAAATGTCCTTTTCAAATTTTAATTTATTACCCTAATTTATGTATGTTTAGGGTTTTTTTTTTTTTTTTTTTGGTGTTCATAAGAAATTCAGATTCGTTAGACCTAAGTTCCAGAACTTTGGATCAACCCATCCATCTACCTTTCCTACGTAAACTTTCAGTAATGTGTGAACAATGCCTGTAATAACAGTTAAACAAAAATCACCTCATAAATTTATTAAAACATTTAAATGGATGTCTTGCAGAACACAAGGATTCTCTCCTCGTTGAAGGCAGTTTTAATTTGGAAAATAATCTGAGTATATAATTCATCTTTTGGATATTACCATCTCTTTTTCCTATTATAAAAACTGGAAAAAATGCAAGAAAGATGGGAAAAAAGATAGCTTAAAAATCCTCAAAGGTCTGAGCCTAGAGAGCTTTCTCACCTTGCCTCCCTCAGCTGCTACACCTCCCAAATATGAAGAAATTAACACAAGTCCTGAGATGATCCCAGAATGATATGAACTGGCCAAGTAGTCATGATCAACTCTTAAGCTATTGTTAGAATCTGCTGCATTTGATACAGAAGGGATCAAAATGGTCAAAGGAAAGGAATGACATGTATGTTGCAACATAACATGTAAACTAGAAAACAGTGGTACATTGCACGAATGCTTAAAATGGCACTTCCTGAATGCTAGTACAGCATGCTCAATGTATAAATGTACTCAAAATAACATCTCTTTTGATATTTAAGCACAAAAATTTCTGGTAAGTAGCATGCTGATTAACAGCAGTAATAAATTAAACCAAAATATATAGCTACAGAATGAGTTTTCTTTCTTTCTTTTGCCAATTCTTTTGGTCAAATACACAAACATGAAGCAACCACTTAGGATGCAAACATGAAATCAAAGCCAAATACAGCTCAACTAGTTACACTAGTTACATGAGTCATGAGTTGACACTTCAAAAGCTAAAAGATCGCAGAGAAAGCATAAAGTTTCTAATGAAACTAGGGTACTATCCACCATAAAGTTTCTAATGGAACTGGGCGACTATCCACATGCACCCAGAGATACCTTATCCTCCAGGAACTTTGTGAAAGTTCTATTACATGATAGAGTGCATAAACAATAGGACAAGTAGAACAACAATCTTTGCTGAACAGACCTGATCTTCTCCGATTTCCTTTTTTCCAAGATTTGGACGCTGAAAGGGTTTTCTTCTGCTCTATTTCACCAACAGATTTTTGTTGTCCTCCTTTTATCAGAAGAGCCTCAGATTGAATTAAACCCTCTGTCCTTTGGAAAGTAAGGCGGCGAAATGCCACTTCCTTTAATGGAAAAAGGGCACTAATACTGTCATCAATTTTTTCATAGATCGCGTCATCTACAACAATGGGGCCAGTCACAGAAGATGTGACCTAATCAAAGGAAGAAATCAAGGATCACTGACAGAAAAAGGGGAGGGGGGAAGAAATCAAGGAAAATGAGAATGCAAAGACAGATCTTATCAATCCTGAGAAACTATGCAGTCACACAGTCAATCAGAGAATACATGACCTATACCAAAGGAAGCAGTCAAGGAAAATGAGAACGCAAGCATAGATTTTATCAATCTTGTGAATCTATGTGGTAACACGTCAATTCGAATAACAAGGATAACAACATAAATGATTCAATCCTAAAGTTCAAAACCATAGTAGTATGGTACGCATCAAGTAGATAAATATAAAAGAAAAAGGTAATAAAAGGATAATCAACTATGTCAAAGTTCAAAATATGCGATAAGTGAAGCTGATTTAGAGCACGAATATGTCAAAGAAACCCAAAACACTGAACAGAACAAACAAAAATGCACAAAAACTAACAAATTTATGGTCAGAAATACCTGCCAAAAGCAAACAGAATTAACAGAGAGCAATAATAGGTTTCAACTAAACAACTCGAATTTGCAGCTTAAGGTGAAGACAAAATGACATGTTATCAACAAATTTGCAGATATCCAAAGACTCTTGAATGTATTTAGAATGAGAATCCTCTAGTCTACCACTTAAACATGGAAAAACACATTCAATCACATTTCCTCACTTCCCTGCTTTCAAGCTCATCCCCCCCCCCCCCCCCAAAAAAAAGGAATAATTTAGCACGAGTAAGAAAAAATATGCTTCTATTTGGAACCCAAGAGGCCAACATACAACAATTGCGATAACTTAAAATGGATTGCTTGGGTTATCAGAACATCCAATTAGCATTCCTTTTAATTCATGACCTGTCATTCTATTCCAGATTAAATCAAATAACTCCTATATTGCAGAACTACAGGCCATTAAGTCTCCTAAAAAGTTGACCAAGAAGTAATGGTTTTTGCATAAACAATTACAACATACTCAAAAGCTCCTTCAACAGGACAAATTGTTGTTTATCACATTTAAGATATTTGTGCTTGTATCAGCAAAAATAGCAAAAGATAAAATCAAAATCAGCTCTAAATTCTAAAATAAAGAATGGAGACACAAGTCTAGCCACAAAAACTAGGGAGAAACTATTAGTAACATCAAAAAATACAGAATTTGATAATATTTTATCAAAACCTCTATTTATAAAAGGAGAACTTAATCAATATATCCTGAGTCTTAAGTTGCATAAAAAATTGCATTAGGAGACAAACTGGAAAAAAAAACATTTAACATTGGTTAGTTCATATTAGCTCAGATGTTGGACATAAATAACATGGCAATTTTCTGAATTTTGTATTCTTATCAAAGTGAAAACTTAAAACAAAGAGGCTAAGAATAAGAGTATAAACCCACAAGACCAAAACAAGAAAGAGAAGGGAGAAAAGATTAAAATAACAAATCTAAAAGAACTCATCTGAACCTGATTCACAATCTTCCGCTGCTTGATTCCATCACTTGCTGCCATAAACCTACAGAAAGGACCATGTTAACATCTTCCTGTCCTTAATGAAGTAAATCACTGCACCTCATAAGAAAGTCTCATCTATCTAGGCCATAACATCATTTTGCTAAATGCAGCAGCAGAAGTATCGAATAGGTACAAGTATCAGCATGTAAGCCCATAGTAAGCATGTGATGAGCCGGAAGAACAAATTCAAGGACAGCCAAAAACCAAACCCATAACTGAAGACTGATTTCCCACAAAAATGTCAAAACCATATGACTGACAATACTCAAGAGAACAATTCATAGGTACAATTTAACAGCAACCTGATGTTAACCATCTGCATAATTACAAAGTTAATGGTGTGAATAAATTAATCAGAAAATCCATTTGCAAAGCTTAGTGTTGTCCAGTTTGATCTGTAAGAATGACTTGTTATCAACACCCATTTTCAACAGAAGTATAAGAGAAAATGGCTGAACGTTGAACAATTTTCTTGAAGCGAACTTCAGGAAAATAAATATGCCCATGTGAAAGATTTACATAAGGCACAATAGAAATCTGAACCACAGAGTATCTCCATCAATGCAAACATATATCTAAAACAATTTCAAGCAAGATGAAATCACCAGATCATATTAAGGCTTGAACTTCAAATAGAGAACAAAGATATTGAAAGTATAGATTAAAAGTTTAAGTCCAGTACACCTAACCCCACTATGCTTCAAGAAGATATGCCTTGCATTTTCCTGGTTAGAGAAAAGTAGATAGATCATGAAGGAGTAAGTGGTGTCTTTTCCAGCTATAGGAATTTGTCATTCATAAAACTGCATTCCATGGGAACAATTAAGTCTAGATCACTTATTCAAGACTTTTATCTGTAAATGGTGTGTACTGAGTACATCTTCATAGCTACAGGCCATCCTTTTTACTTCAGGTGGAAAAAACTACAAGAGAGCTTTAGATGTTATATTTGAATCAAAGTGAACCAATGACCCTAAGTATTCAGAAACAGAATGGTACCACTAATTTGTTTTACGATATTCTAGCTTTAGATGTTATATTTGAATCAAAATTAACCAATGACTCAAAAGAATTCAGAACCAGGAAGATCCCACTAATTTGTCTTATGACATTCTTCATACCCACTCCCCCCACCCCAATCCATCCCAACCAAAAACTAACTTCAAGACTCAAGTTGCAGAACATTAAACTTTTCCAAGTCCATCAAGTACATTTCCCAAACTACAGATGCACAAGACCTCAAAACAAAATCCCCATATGGGGATTCAATGAGCTTGAAAGAAGTCAGGTAAGAGCAAGAACTTAGAAAATAAAAAGGACATGGAAAAGATGAAGTCTGGGGAGAGCACAAGACTTCCATTAAAAAAGCAGAAAAAAAAGAAAGTAAATTCTATTGAGTTGCGGAAGAGGTAATGTTAACCACACTAAAAAACATACGGAATTTCATCTCCATTGTCACAGACTTGTGGTGGTGCCAATTGCTTGACCAAAGGAGAAAGATCCTTCTGAAAAAGGACAAGAAAAGCGAACCATGAGACAAGTTGCTCTGTTATATTATGCTGTCTAAGAATACAAAATGAAGTAAATATAACCTGGATATCATCCATGCTTGCACCTGCATGGCTGGGGTCTAGAAAAATCTGAAGTCAACACAATACCAACATAGATAAATACAGCGACTTTAAAGTGAGAAAGATCAAGTCAAACAACTCCTTTTGGAAAAGGTGCAGCATTTGAATATCAGATAATACCATAAGTAAACGAGCAGCCTTTGAGCTATCAACAACCACCCATTGCCCTTCTTCTGAAGAGAATAGCCACTCATGAGCTCGAATCTGAAATCTAAATCTCAGTTATAATGTTTCACAATTGTAAAATAACTAAACTGAAGAAGAAAGACCCAAATTACTCATCCAATCACTTTCTTATTATTATTGTTGAACATTTAGCTTGTGCAAATACTGGAAATATTAGGGGTGACTGGGGGCACATAACAATATAGCAAAAACATGGTTGGATACAAGCATACGGAGAAAACTAAAAAGCAGCAGAATAGGAGCAGCTTGTTAGAGTTAATTTGCCATTGAAGAAATGAGATATTGTGATATTTTGGAAAGCACAAAAAGAGAGTAGTGTTTGGCGAAAGCTTAGTAAAGGGAAAGAAGAAAAATGGATCTCTTGTCAAACTGTAAATCAATTTTGTTAAACAATTTCAGCCACTTATGGACAAGGTTAAACAAGGATTGTCAGATCTGTCCTGACCTTTAACAAAAAGAATGCAGTGTACTGGTTGTTTCCCATCTTTTGTAACATATAAACCATAAATGGATAACTTTTCCGTCTGAAAAAAAAAAAATTCAAAGATAATTTGTGTTAAAAATAAGTCCCCTTTTCCCACAATGACAATTTAGTAGTCATATTGGAGACAGTAAGTGAAGCACCTTTGGCACAAGAAAGACCCCATAACGATACTCAAAAGGTTCAGATTCTTGAAGGGCATCAAGAAGTACGGCTCTATAAGTAAATCGTGAATCCCCTGGTTCACCTAAAGTGAGCTGGATCCTGCGACCCGGATTAAGTTCTGCCAAATTCCCTTTGGCTCCTATCTTCAGATCTTCAAGCGAGTATAATACGTCAGAACTGCTGGAATATCTTGAACGAAGCGTATTCTCAGATTCAAGAGCTTCATAAAGTCCACGAACCTAGGCCATATAAAGGGACTGTGTCAAATCTTGAAGCCTACCCCCATGAAGCAAAACAAATGGCCTAGCTAGGCGATGCTTCAAAGAAGAGTCAACAATGCGTAACAGTTTGCTAATACCTTGTGATGATAAGTAAAATATTGAAAAGAAAATGAAATTTTAAAATGAAACTTTCAACCTTGAAAAGGGAAAATTATTTTGGTAGATACTAAAATGGAAAACAAAGTTGGATTCAGAAGAGGAGTTAAACAATGGTCAGTGGTCCAGCATATTTAGTCAGTGACTTGTGCTCTTCAGTCATTTGATTCACTAATTAGTTAATTTTGAGTGTTCGTACAGTTATCAAATAAAATCAAGGCTGTCTTAATTCTTTCTAAGGAAAATTTGCAACACTTCTGTTACACAAGTATTCATAAAAAAGTCAATCTTTAAAAAGCTTTTCAGCATAATGAGTTCTGATAACGAAATTGTGTCCCAACAGATCCTTCACGGTGTAAAGGCAATAACTGCAGCAAAGGAAATACACAATTTGCTGAGAGATGAGAAAGTAAAGACAAATATTTTACCTGATTCCCATTTCTATCAATTGGAGATTGCTTGATTGATGATGATATAAGGGAGAATGACACAGAATTATCTTTCTCAGCAATCACCATGTATGTCAGCAGGCTTGACTTCTCAGATGACTTTTGAGGGATGACATGAAGACTTATTTTCCAACCATATCGAAACTTGGGAAAAAGTAGGCCTGAAAGTTTAGGGATGAGTTCGTCACACAACAAAATTCTTGCAAAGTATAAATGCACAGAAAATCAAAAGGACACCAGAAATTCATCCTAGACAGCAACTCACACGAGACACAGTTTGTAACATCTTCAGTTCAGAAGAATTTTACCTAATACATGAGATTCTGCTAAGGTAAGACAAATAAACTTTCCTCCATTCTTAAGAACTCTTTTCACCTGATGACAGAGACAAATATCACCTTGATCAAATATTAGAGTAAGTCATTCAATACTCGGGGCAAAGAAACATACTAGAGAATAAATGTGAATACTTATTTCAGAATTTAAAGTCAGGACACCTCTGATAAATACTGATTTCCTAATTTAGAGCCAAGCTCTGGTTCCATTAGAGCATCCAATCCTCCTTTGTCAAGAACTGCATCAAAGCTTTCCTTTTCAAACTGAATTAAAATAAAAAAATTAGAAGAAGAGCAGAAAAGCGTAAAACATGGTTGCAGAATGGCACTGTCATATCAGTAAAAGAGAGACTAAGCGGATAAAAAATTGAATTTGCAACAAGAAGTCAGATTTAAATTTTTCTAGCCAGTGCAATGGTTTCCTACCACACTGGTTCAAATGCAACCATGTCCAAAGTACAGCTGGATGGCTTTCTCTACTACATAACACCAAATCTATATATTACCTATACCTAAATAGATAGTGAACTAGATCATTCTTAATGGAATTCATCTTATACATATATACATATTTAATGTTTAAATTATACATAATTTATTTATTTATTTTATGAAAAAACAAAAAGAATTCACTAGAACTCGTTGCATATTGGCTCAAATCAGGATATTATTAACATCATTACTGAACACTGATTATATAATCATGCAAGCTACTTTTAGCATCATTACAGACCCAAAAATCATGCATGCATGTGAAGGCATCAAAAGGCTAGTCCAAATGTTGTAATATATTGCAAAATCTGAAGGTGCTTGTGCTTTCATTCACAAATACTCTCCTTTCCTCTTCGCCGTTGATTCCCTTTACCCCTGCCTGAGTCTTTCCTCAGACAAATGAACTGGCTAAGAACACTCTTTCTCAGAGCACTCCATTCAAGCTTTGTCTTCTTAGGTCTCAGGATGGTCTCTAAACACTTTTAGATAAAGTAGACTGAGATCTCTCTTTTCTTTATCTAAAGTATAGCTGACCTTCTCGTCTTATCTTTCGGGATGCGCATCCAAGAAAGAAAGCAGAATGGGATTCACTGAGAAAGAAGGAAGGAATCGATTCAAGTGTTCCGAAAAGCACCTATCTGTGGGAGACAGAAGATGAATGGGGAGACGACTAGAAGTTGCTGCCTAGATACTCAAAACCAATTTCCTGGACTGCTCCTAGTTATGAGTAACAGAAATTTCAATGCCAAGTGCAGTAAAGTTTGCGATTTTGTAGCATTGCTTGAGATAGTAGTTTCCAGCCCATGTCTCTGACATTTATTAACAAACCCAAATATCATCTGCAATTCTTTAGAAATAAAATTTTATTACAAGAAAATAATTTTATGAATTTACATGAATAGGAAAACCATATGACTATATCCCAGGTACTAGATCTTGTCACAGAAACCAATTAAGAAAAGTTCCCCGGACTAAAAGAAATAACAAAGTCATAAACATATGACAAGATGAATATTCAAAGTAATCATCGTACCAACACTTCAGCTTATTTATACAAAATCCCAGAGATATTTTTTTTTCTGAGTTGAAGTTCCACAGGTTTGATGTCCTGTTTGTTGTACTTAAAAATAGAGGACGAGAAAGTGCAATAGACATGTCATAATTGAGCCATTGGAAGGAGGCGAAGCAGAAGTTGCCGAGCAAACTAACAATGATCCGGCATAATTTTCCCTTATTTGCATTTCACTCAGAAGGTGAGTCTAGATAAGACATTCACAACATCTTCAAGCATTTATAGTACTGTAAGAGTAGGAAAGTATGCAAGCAAAACACCTCAAGCCCTTGAATAGTTCTGTAATTTTTTGTTTTTACAAACAACAAAAAAATGCAGTATCCAACAAGCTGTCTCATAATTTTTCTTTGATAACAACACCACCTAGATATACACTACTTTCAAAAAAATTCTGCAAGACCAGGATAATAGCTTGTTTTTTCTCCTATGATGCAAGAGTTTTTCTGTCAATAGCATCCCAAATTTCGAAAAAGAAACTTGTTAAATTTTCCTCGTTTCTTCCTTTGCAGCTTCCCAAATAGCCACTCAATAAGTCATCTTCACCCATATGCTTATCTTCTCCTAGACTCCTACCCTAAAACCTCATGTAGTTATTTCTAATTTATACCTTGATCCTCCATAAATATGACTCCTCATGTAATCAGTTCCCTTGAAGTTGTTCAGTTAATTCTTGAAACACTCCCTTAAGAAGTCAAAGCAACAGATGGGTTACATTTGAAACAGTTCAATCACAGGCTATATTTCCTGCTCTCTTAGGACTGACTAATTTTTAGTTCAGAAGAAAGCTGATGACTGTTAAGCCTTAGAATCACAAGATGATGCATCCACAGGATTCACAATCATCATACAACCAAAGCCAATTCTACATTGGGAGTTCATATGATATTCCTAGACATCTGTCAATGTTATTGAAGCAGACTATAACTGCAATGCTAACACAGAGAATAGTCACCAGTCACAGCAGCACAACTCTTATCCCATTCTCTAGAATTCTGTTTTTCTTGCCACTGCCAAGAAGAGATCCCTGAACAATGTGGTTTTATTTCTTCATTATTTCATCATAAAGTTCGCTCCTTTGTCAATAGAGGTCTTGCCATTAACTCAAAAGCTCTTGATAAGTGTGTATATCTTATTGCAAATGCAAGCTGAAGAATAAATACAATCACAAAGAGACCACAGGCAAAGAGATGTCTACCTGCATATTAGTCATGTCCATCACCCGCCACTTCATTTCCGGCCTCAACCTCACATTACGTCTCAGCATATCCGAAATCACAACCTTGGAGAAATCGATATTCGTAATATTCCTAAACCCCGCATCATACAGACACTCGGAGAGCTTCGAATTCCCACAACCCGGAACCAATATCTGCACCTGCTCGCCCGCCATTCCCCCACTGCCGGTGGCAGTGGACGGTGGTGCTGATGGACATAGGTGGCTGAAAAGAACATCTTTGAGTTCCGGCCATTCAGCATACCATTCAAAGGAATCATCACTGCCTCTGATGGTGAAAAATTGGTCCCAATTTTCCTTGCTTGTGAAGTCTCCCAGTGTGTTGAGAAGGTCTTCTTGCTTCTTCTGCTCTTTGTTCTTCCCCATTTCTGTGTGAATTCAACCTCTACTCTCAGGGTTGATTATGAAAATTGAAAATGGTTTTGCTCTGTTAAGGGTTTTAGGGAAAGGGTATTAGGGAGAGATGACGTAATACTTGTGGTAAATGATTGGGCATTAGGGCTGCGTTTTGCCCCTTTTTAAAAAATGGTATTAAAATAGATCCGATTACGGAGGAATGTTATACTATTAGCGTCTTGTGTGATAGTAGCATAATATTATTATATGAAATAACGTTATAAATTAAAAATATTATAATAATTTTACGTTATACAAAATAATTTTACTTAATTTTTTTTATTCTTATTTTTGTCATTATTTTTATTTATATTATGTTTTTATTTTTTTCCTTTCTTGTTGGCCTTGATCGATTTTTTGTCTTTTGCTTTCTTTATTCTTTAATTTTTTTTCTTTTGATTGAGTAGTACAATTAATTTGTATTTTAATTAGTACATTTTTTTCTTTTAGCATCTTGATTAGTATAATTAATTTGTATTTTTTTCTTTCTTTTTGTTTATGTTTCGATTTAGGAATATTGTGGTACGGTAAATAATTTTTTTAATTTATTTTTAATTAATATTAAAGTAAAAATTTTTAACCTTTTTGGGATAGATGACGTAATAATTAGGGTAAATGATTAGGAATTAGGCCAAGAACCTAATTTTATGGAAATACTCTAATTGTCATGAATAATTGCATTTGAGGCCATGAATGTTTGTTATGTTGCCTCTGAAGTCCCTTTCTAAAAAATATTTTGACTTTTATAGTTTGATTTGTCTCCTAAATTAGGAATCAAATCCACCTTATTGTCTTGTATACATAAATAGTCACACTGAGACAGAAGAGAAGGGCTTCTATTAGTGTTGGAATCCCTATCTAAATTCATAGGAACAGGGCAAATAAAATATATTTTTATTTTATATAGAATCATTCAATATCTAATATTATATATACGTATCTTTCTTTCATAACGTAAACTAAGCATTTCTACTAGCAGCTTTAATTATAACCTTCACTTTCATAATGTAATGTATTTGTTCTGTTTAAAATTATTATAATATTTGAAATGTAAAGTATTATGAAAATATTTTAATCACACGTATAAACCACCATTTGTTTTGTTACTCAACATCTCAACCTCTAATTTGAATTCAAAAGGTTTTTATACATCTACTTTTCATTAGTAGTGTCGACATTATTAATCCTTGAATTCAAATATAACATAAGATAAAATAATGGCATCTATTAATGTATTTTGTAGAGGGACATGTAGATATTAGGACAAATATGAGAGCAGTTCTAAGTTTGAGGTAAAAGTGTAATTCATTTGACTTCTTTAACCATAAGCCATACAATCAAGTTATCAAGGGAATTGAATTTCTGCATTCGTAGTTCGGGGACCAAATGATACTAGGTTCATAGTTTAAGGGGCTGTCATTGATATTGACGAACCAGAAGGGTGCTCTCTCTGTTTTATTATGTAGGACTTTTGTCTCTATTATTCCTTCTCAATATATTTAGTTTTTTTATCAATTTTAAATATTATTTTGTTTAATTTTTTGTAACTATAAATATAATTATCTCATTCTATATTTTATATTAGTAAAAAATAAATTAAATTAGTTATAAAAAATACCTCTTATTTGCTTCTTTCTTAATCTAAAAATACCCTTTATTTGCCTCTTTCTTAATCTATGTTTTTTTATCTCTTTTGCACTACTCAAATGAATGAATTTAGATGTTAAAATGGACTATGAAAAATATGAATTATACCCTCTCCCCTCCCCCCCCAAAAAAAAAAATCCAAAGTCAAATCTTCAAACTGTGAAAAAGGTAAAATGAAAAAAGTGAAATTTTAGGTTAGATAGTTTTGAGGGAAATGCTTTTGACCTCTTGGTGATTACTTCTAGCATCACAAGAAAGAACAAAGTAACCATAACAATCTGAGAAGGACAACACCACGTGAAGAATAAATGGAAAGAAACAGACCCTTTTCTCCAGCTGAGCTAAGTGTCACAGGAATGCGTGAGAAAAGCCAAAAGTGTCACAAATGCATGCTTGCCTAATTTTTAGATTTCCAACTTTGTTTGCATTCTTGGAGGGATTGTGTTCATGAAATCACTAGAAGCCATTGCTGCTTCTAACTAATTCCAAAGGCTCTGAAAGGTACTTGTGTGTGAAAGCTTTCATCTATTTGAGGCAAAGTTGACATGGGGATAGAGTTTGATTGATAGTGATTATTGCTTAGATGATGATTCTTCTACTACATACTTTGAAACCATAAAATGCCCATACACTCACTTGCCTATGGGTCATGAGTGTATGTTCATCACCTCCTTAGTGAAGAATGATTAGGTATATATGTTTTTTATTGCATATATATATATATATATATATATATATATATATATATAACTTTTAAAAAAGATATTCTTAAATATCTAGATTTTTTTAATATATAATAGCTACATTTTCTTCGAATTTGCCATTTAATATATGGGGTTGTGAAAGTATTCATAATCTAAAACTATTTTTGACTTAAACAAATTATGAGGTGGGATAAGACTCCTTCCGATAGTCAAGCTTTGCCAGGGAAAAAAGAAGAGAAATTGGCCTAATATACCACTAAAAGAAAAGCCTCATTGGCATTGTACCACTAAACTTTATTTTTGATTATCTATGCCACCAAAGTATCTTCATATTCCTATTCATCCCACTTCATCACCTCATATGGTAGATTTTGGCAAAAATTAACATGTTTATCGCTCGTGAGTTAATTATCATGGACAAAATTATTTTTACAATTGAAAATTTGCTCAAAATGCTACTAAAGAAAGCTATTATCATATATTCTATCACTAAACTTTACTTTTTAAACTTTTATACTACTAAATATTATTTTGATGCTGCTATCCACACTACTCCGCTCAATTGGAGAATCCTGACAAAAATGGCATGCTCATGCAAGGGGGCTATTTATTATGTCTCTACGGTCAATGTCCCTCACTTTCATTGAGCCTTAACCTCTCTCCTCCTATCCCATGTCATTACCTTCCCCTCCCCCAACCTCTCTCCCTCTCTTCTTTCTTCCTTCAAATGGCTAGAACATTGTGCAAATGGCTGTTTCAAGACTTGAAGAACTGTGCAAATGGTCGAGGCAAATGTTTTTCCTTTTTGCTCCTTTGATGTAAATAGTTTCAAGAAGAGTGGAGGCATAATTTGAAAGGGGTTTTGTAATTAGAATGTTGTGCAACTTGAGCTCAATGCAAATGGAGCAAAGAAAAACAGCTAGGACATTCCAAAAGAAAGAAAGTTACTTCCTTTTCCCCAATTAATACAGTACCTCTCTTGGAAGCTGATGCAAATTAATGGGCATATGCACCTATATTTTTGTAACCAAACTTAAAGTATTTATATGTTTATCTCTGTCAAGCATATGAAAGCCTTTAAATTTGGTCTTTTGTACCACTACTCTTCTTATCAATAAAATATCCTTACATTACCAAAAAAAAAAAAAGAAGAAGAAAGAAGAGAGAACAGAGAGAGAGGGAGAAAGGTTGGTAGGGGAGGAAAGGTAATGACCTGAGGTAGAAGGGGAGCGGTCAAAACTCAATGAAAATTGGAGAGAAATGGATTGTAGAGACAATTTGGTCCCCTATAAGTAGCCCATGTAGAGTGACCCTTTTTGCCAGTCTGAACGGCTAAGCAGCATATATACTAGAACTAAAATACTTTACTAGTATAAAAAGTTAAAAGTAAAGTTTAGTGACAAAATGTATTACAATAATTTTTTTTAGTGACATTTTGAGCAAAATTTTCTATTGTAAATACAATTGTGCCCTTGATGAGTAACTTATATGCGATAGGCGTGTCATTTTTTTGTTAGAATATGCAGCATGAGGTGATGGAATGACATGAATAGCGGTACAAAAATAATTTAGTGGCATAATATATTAAAAGTAAAATTTGGTAATATAATGCACAACATAGCCTTTCTTTAGTGACATACTAAGCCAATTTTTCTATTTTCCTATAAAAAATAGATATTCGACATTGAAAAGAGGTATACGAGGTGAAATCATGTGAACCAAACTAATTTCCTTTACTTTCATATATTTGGACAGAAACAAAGAAAAGAGAAAGTTGGACAAATATGTAGCTGTTGTTGTTCATGTCGATTCATCAACGGCCTCCCATGCTGTTTGTTGTGGTTTATCTAATCATAGTTGCATTAGGTAACGTACCGAAAATTCACATTCGTTTTAATATATTGGGATGTGCAGATACGATGGCACTCACAACTGCTAAGGGATTTTTTTAACAAACAAATTGAGTTAATTTATTGTCATCGATTATTATGCTTTCTTTCTCTAGCTGGTGAATCTAATTTACTATAAACTTTAATAATTGTATCTCTTAAACAAATACAACTTTAATCTATATGAAGTTACTTTTTATTATCTAGAAAAATTTAAAAAACGAACAAAAATTATCGTGTAGTAGTATTAAGATCCTTTTCATGATAAGCTTCTAATGCAGTGACTATACTAGATTTGACCTATAAATCATTTATTATTAATCTTTTCGCTTCAAAATATACAGTATTTTTAACTCTTTTTGTATAAATTAAGAAAAAATTAAGAATTTTTTTCTATTATATTCTTAATGAATTTTAGTAATATAATAGAGAATGAAGAAATTGTATTTATGAATGAGGATAACTTTAAAAAATAAATCTTAAAATTAGTAAAAAATCAAACATTTTTATAAGGAAAGAAAATGAAAATGCCTTATATTTTAAAATAAAGGGAGGAGAATAAGTTCATACAATAAGTATGTTTTCCCCTTGTTTTTGGGGTGCGAGGTATGTACATTTCCTTAAAAAGGTAAGTATATTTAATGAACTCACTCTCACGCGTGTAGTGTTGTTTGCCTAATATTTTAGCTTGTGAAATAAGTACTCCTTTGTTCCCAAAATATGAGTTCTATTTGACACTTTCACATAAATTAAGAAATTATTAGAATTTATATAATTCAAAATTAAAAAGATTGATATTCCCTTTTCTACCCATCAAATATATTAAAGGCCTCTTTAGAAATTAAGATAGTAATAGTTAAATAAGGGATAAGATTGAAAACTTAATAAATATTTTGGTATTACAAATGAGATAAATATTATGAGGCAAATGAAAAGTATAAATTGAGCTAATATTATGTGACACTCTCTTTCTCTCGTTCAGCTAATTTCTAATATGTACTACAACGATCATATCTTTCAAAAAGTTATTTTCAATCTTCAAATTTTCACATCCAATAACTTTGATATAATTTTTTTCCAACATTCAAAATTTTATTTTCATTTTATACATTGATATAATTCTTCTTTAAAAAAATCGAGTATTACATAAAAAATTAATTTGTTTATATGCAATAAAAAATATATTAAAACATATTTCCAATAACGACACTTTTTCCCTCTACCGATAATAGCACTCTCTATTTATCATATAAATCATATTATTCAAAATATTAATACTCAAATTTAGTCACCCACTCATGTTAATTCTAGAAAGAATTTGATTTAGCATTCCATGTAAGTTTTTTTTTTTGGGGGGGGGGGGGATGATAATTTAAAAAACTTAAATATTTCATGTAATACAATTCATAATACTTATTTATATACTCGTTTATATGGTAAACTACCAGCATAGTCTTGTCTTCCTCCAAGTAATAATATCTCCTAGTCCAGCACTTGCCGGGTTAGAATTTTAAAATATACAACATTTTATTAAGGGAATCACATACAACATTTTTACTACAACATAAAATTTGTAGTTACCTACCATCAAGTTCATATAATTCAACTACTGAATGCCTAATTTGTAATCTAAAAATCTTGCGATATAGAAAAAACTCTGTTGGTAATTTTCTCTCTTAAGGGATCTGACCGTAAAGTGAATTAAATTAATCGTAAATAGTAAAATAAACACGAATATTAATTAAGTAATCAAAAAAAAGAAAAAACTAAGAGTACTGCCTTTATACTATAAATATAAGATTTGAATATCACAATCCTATTGCAAAACATTAATGACATAATTTATTAATCGAAGTAATTAAAATTCTCTCTAATTTTTTCTTATAACGTGTTATACATTCCACACAATCAAACATAAAAATTATTATTAAATATTATTCCTTCTGTGTCATTTTATTTAATCTTCTTAATATATTAGAACGTTTTAAAATAATTAATATTTTTTATAAAAAATATTTTATTTTATTTTATATTATCAATCAAATACAAACTCTATTATCTTTTTATATATTTAAATTTGACATAAAGAATTCATTAATTTAAATATTTTTTTATTATATTATATTATTTTTATAATCTAATTTAAATTTTTACATAAATTTATGTGCTTAATCAAACTGTATTAAATAAAATAAAATTGAAGGAATATAATGCACTTATGAAAATTCTTTTACTACGATCAAACACCTATCATACATTTTCCTTCAAAAGAAGTTCTCATCATACATCGATAACTTTACAAAACAATCGTCCAAACATTCTCGCACATTAGATAGTGTTGAATTAAAATTTATTAAAAAAACTTGAAATCAGCTTAGCTGATCCCTATACCAAGCGGCTACCTCGCATTGGGAACCGGACAACCTTGAAAATAGCAAAAAAAACATTCTAAAAACAACAAGAACAGAGAAACGAATCCCAAAATTCAAAAACTTTGCCCCAAAATCACAGGGCTTCTCTCTGAGTGTCAACCATTCATAGACCAATTAAGCCTCCTTCAGATCCGCCGTTCCACGTGTCACTCTCTGGGGCCCAACCTAAACCGCCATGTTCCCCCTCCACCCAATTCTCCCTCCATAGCATTGTTTGTTACTCTCTTAACTGAGTCCATGCTATTTCTCGCATTCTTGATTTCCCACACACACAACACACACTGACACATATGCACAGGAGAGCTCTATTCACGGGAGAACTCTGACAGACCAAAACCCAGTTTGCATGCAAAGATTTTGACGTGAAAAAGACTGAAATACCGTCTGTTTTCTTGAAGATTTTGGGAGAATATGGCTGGGAATGAATGGATAAATGGGTATTTGGAGGCGATTTTGGACAGTGGAGCAGGAGCGAGAGATGAGAAGCCGAGCACTGCGAATTTGAGAGAGAGGGGTCACTTTAATCCCACCAAGTATTTTGTGGAGGAAGTTGTTACTGGGGTGGATGAAACTGATCTTCATCGGACATGGATCAAAGTTGTGGCTACCAGAAACACCAAGGAGAGGAGTTCAAGACTCGAGAATATGTGTTGGCGTATTTGGCATCTTACCCGCAAGAAGAAACAGGTTCTTTATCTCGATGATGTATAATTTTTGTGTGTATATTTTCGCTCTTGGATGTCTAGGTGAACATGAGTAAGAGTTTTTGGTTGATTAACTCTGTTTCGTCAGGAATTTTTTTTTTTTCCTTTTAACTTGGATTTTAACGTTTTTGTTGAATCACAAGTTAGTTTCTAGCTCTGCAAGATGGAATTTCTGTTTATTCCTTTTTCCATTGTACCTCTGCCTCTCTGAATTTTGGGTTTACTCGCTGGGCTTCTTGATTTCAGAATGGTGGAAGAATTTAATTCCAAATGAAAAGAAGGAGATAAACAATTCTTGATGGTGGTATTAAAAGAAGAAAAATTTAAAAGAGAAGATTCCTGCCTCAATTACTTGTATATCAATATAAGCATATTTCTTTTCCTCCTGCAAAAGGGATAACTAATTTAAACAGCGTAGTTCAACTGCAAACAAATTACAAATTAGCTATTGTGCAGGCATAGATTTCAAGGTGTACCAACAGCAATTTGTTTATAGGTTCTTTTCATAATTTTCATTATCCATCTTGATGTTCTAGACTACCCTTTTTTCTTAAAGTACTGAACTTTCTAAAGATTGTGAGCAAAAACAACTCTTACAACAAGATTTTAGACCACCCCTTTTCACCGAATGTTATAAGGTTTCTGCATTTATACATTGTCGGTTGTCACATGAAAGATGAGCAATATCAAATTGATTATTTAGTTGAATTAGCTTCTTTATTATTTTTCATTTTTACTATTCTTATTTCTTCTTTTGGTTCTGTTGTGTTGCAACAATATAATGGTAGCACTGGATTAAGATTTTCTGGTAGAACAAAATTACACTTCAAAAAATTATAGAATCAACTTTTCTTTTTAATTTGGATAGTTGGAGTTGGAAGATTTCCAACGGTTGGCTGCCGTAAGTTGGAACGTGAACAAGGACGCAAGGATGTTACTGAAGATTTGTCCGAAGATTTGTCCGAAGGAGAGAAGGGGGATGTTCTGGGAGAGCTGCAAAGCCCCATGGTGAAGTTCCAACGCAATGTATCCAACTTGGAAGTGTGGTCCGACAATAACAAGGAGAAGAAGCTGTATATTGTCCTTCAAAGGTACAGTGATTCTGTTCTTCATTTGCTAGAAAGTGGTAAAAATAGAAAAAAAAAGGAACAAAAAATTGTCTGGAGTACTTCAAAAGCTCACGCTGTCATACCAAATTTTCATGCTAACAAAAATTTTATTCTTTTATCACTTTTGACATCTTGAGGAATGATGGAAAAGAAGTTGAATGAAACTAGTTTGGATGTAAGTGATGGAATTATATGTACCACGATGCTTTCCATCATATTTGTTCTTCCAGTTGTTCAACAAATTCTGTATGTTTTAAAATCGGTGTTTTGATCAGTATTTTATCAATTTTTTGAACTTGTTAAAGCACAAGCATAAGTTCATTACGCACGGATATACAGAGTACTTACTACTCAGATAGATATAACTTCGTATTATAACAATGATAACCAATTATTTCTTCACATTCTTCTCCATGAAATTTGATCAGTCTTCATGGCTTGGTTCGTGGTGAAAATATGGAGCTTGGTTGTGATTCTGATACAGGTGGACAGGTATATATCATTTTGTGGATATAATATGACATCTTCCCAAGTATTGTTTCTTACCCCTTTATTCTCTCCGCTTTCACCAAAATCCCAGATTAAGTATGTTGTTGAGCTGGCCAAGGCACTTGCTAAGATGCCAGGTGTATATAGGGTTGATTTGTTTACCCGCCAAATTGCCTCTCCAGAAGTGGATTGGAGTTATGGTGAGCCAACAGAGATGCTCAGAACAAGTGCTGAAGATCCTGATGAAGCTGATCTAGGAGAAAGCAGTGGGGCTTATATCATTAGGATTCCATTTGGTCCTCGTGACAAGTACCTCCAGAAAGAGTTATTGTGGCCTCATATTCCAGAGTTTGTAGATGGAGCACTGGCTCACATTCTTAATATGTCAAAGGTTTTAGGGGAACAAATTGGCCATGGACAGCCTATCTGGCCATATGTAATACACGGGCATTATGCAGATGCAGGGGATAGTGCTGCTCTCCTTTCAGGTGCTTTAAATGTTCCGATGGTTCTAACAGGGCATTCCCTTGGTAGAAACAAATTAGAACAGCTTATCAAACAAGGAAGGCAATCAAAGGAGGATATTAATTCAACATACAGGATTATGCGGAGGATAGAAGGAGAAGAGTTTTCACTTGATGCTGCAGAACTTGTTATCACAGGTACCAGACAGGAGATTGACGAACAGTGGGGATTATATGATGGTTTTGATGTCAGGCTTGAGAGAGTTCTGAGGGCCCGTGCAAGAAGAGGAGTGAATTGTCATGGTCGGTTCATGCCAAGGATGGCGGTATGTGTGCTCTTCAATAAATCTAAATGAAATATGATGCCTTGATTATGTCTATGATCATATGCCTTATTGGAAGTCTGCTAATTATACTTTGAAGTCAAATTACTGGGCAAGTAGCAATCAATTTTCAGGAATTAGCATCCACTTCTTCAACAAACCAAATGATTTAGCTTGTATTTGTGCATCCACCATGTGTCTTTAGCAAAAATCAGTTTAGGATTAATCAATTAATTTGCTTCATAATAATCATATTGTTGTTGTTGCTGCTAGAAAGGCTTCCCGTGATGAAAGAAATCTAAACAACAATCATAATTATGTATCCATCTCCAGAAGTGCTAATGTAAAAGGTCTTTAGGTCATACCTCCTGGAATGGACTTCAGCAATGTCATGGTTCAAGAAGAAACTACCGAAGCTGATGGGGAGCTTGTAGCGCTAACCAGCAGTGATGGTGCTTCCCCTAAAGCACTTCCTACAATATGGTCAGAAGTGAGTAGGAGGTCATATGATTAATTTATGGATTGCACAAGCATTGTTTCTTTACTTTTTATTAAATGTTCCTGCAGGTGATGCGTTTTTTGACAAATCCCCACAAACCAATGATTCTTGCATTATCAAGACCAGATCCAAAGAAGAATATTACCACGCTTGTGAAAGCCTTTGGAGAATGCCGCCCACTGCGGGAGCTGGCAAATCTTGTAAGTAAGAAGATGTACTCGCTAAGATATCGATAGGTCATTAAAGAGAATGGAGACACTGAAGATTACCCTTGTATACTATTTGCAGACACTTATAAAGGGAAACAGAGATGATATAGATGAGATGTCTACAGGAAATTCCAGTGTGCTCATTACAGTGTTGAAGTTGATTGATAAGTATGATCTCTATGGGCAAGTAGCATTCCCCAAACATCACAAGCAAAGTGACGTTCCAGAAATCTATCGTCTTGCTGCCAAAACAAAGGTTAATTAGGTTTTCAAGTCCTTATACGTTGTTCAAAAATTTTTGGTAGTTATTACTTACAAAGTAGTAACTATGTAAACAGGGAGTGTTCATAAACCCAGCTTTTATTGAGCCTTTCGGACTTACCTTGATTGAGGTTTGTTTTACTTGTTCCTGTTCCTGTCTTCTTTAATTTTGTCCGAGGAAGAAAGTGTCACTTTTAAATTTGTATCATCTCATGTAGGCTGCAGCACATGGACTGCCGATGGTGGCAACAAAGAATGGAGGTCCAGTTGATATTCACCGGGTAACTATGTCCTTTATTTTCTGCATATATATATTCTTGCTAGCCAAGTATTATTTTTTGTTCCCACATTCTTTCCACATTAGAAATTCTATGTCTAGATTCAAGCCCTGAACAAAATGGTTTGTTTCCATCTTAAATTCCTCCAAGGCAAAAAAAAAAAAAGGAAAAAAAAGTGACCATTAGAGTGTTGTTGAATGTTGTGGGCATTATGCATTCGCAGTCTGTTTGCCTTGCATCAATAATTCCAGTAGCAGCAGTTTACAAAGAGTACTCTTATCTAGAATTCTGTTTATCTTATTCCTCGAAACAGTTTGTAAGTGCAGAAAATTTTAACTCTCACCCCATTCCTAAAACTGCTTTACTTACCTTCATCGTTTATTGCTTTCTGCCAGCATATGGGAACTCTCTTAAAGGTTTATCCTTGTGTCCTAAATACTGTAGTTCTAACATTTTGACATTTGATTTCTCCTGAATGGAACAAAGAAGGAATTTAGCGTATAACTGATCAGGAGTTAAAAATATGTACTGTCCAGTGTACTTCTGACCCTCTATTTTGTGTATGGTCGACCATATTCAATGTAATGCTATGAGAGCCTTGGTTAGGAATATTTGACGAATATCTCTTTCGTCATTTTCTTAGGCACTGAACAATGGTTTGCTTGTGGATCCCCATGATCAGCAATCAATTGCTGATCCCTACTCAAACTTGTATCAGAGAAGAACTTATGGCATGAGTGCAGAACGAACGGCTGGAAAAATATACACAAATATTCATGGCCTGAACATTGCCGCACATACTTAACAAGGGTAGCAGCATGTCGCATGAGGCACCCACAGTGGAAAACTGACACTCCTGCAGATGAATTTGCTGCAGAAGATGTAAGAAGTTGGTCTTGATTAAAAGACCTTAATGTGGCCCACATATTATAAGTAGTTATCATATTTTTCTCCTATCTAAATAAATCAGGTAAATATTAATAAATACATGATTGGTTATGATTTTGGAATATAATCCGGATGTTTCCTTGATGGAAGTAAACTCTAATTGGTATCCATCATATGAGGGTCCCTAGTCTATCCTATATAAAGCATGTGTAACACCATCGCTCAGGGGTGTTTTTAACGTTGATAAAGATAAAGCTGAAAGACTCCCATACAAAACAACACAAAACGGAGGAATCAAGCGCGGACAAATCAAGGTATTATCTTTACGCAATTACTTGAACAATATTGGTTAAAGGTACGCATTTTAATTTTTTCCACTGTGAGACATATTTTTGGTTAATGTCTATATTAAATTTCTTTCATGTAGTATCGTAGTCTTCTTTAGCCATATTGTTTGGTATATATATTTTTTATATATAGAAGTTGCAAAAACCTTGAGCTTTTGTCTTTTTTTGCGTTTTTTACTTATTTTGTTATGAATTTACCAAATCCAAAAATTAGTTTATTTTGGTTTTGTATGGAGTTATAAAAGGCTTTTGTTTTGCCTTATTTTATTCGGTTTTCGTGAAGTCTCGCCACGAAGGCAATGCTTTTTGCAGATCAATTGGGAATTTTGATTTCAAATATGCGTAAGCTAATGAATTGAAAAAGTTACGTTTTTCCCTTGACTTGACAAGATGTACTTTCGAATTCAATAGTGGGTGAAGATTGATGTAATGTCAATTTTGTTCTTGTCTATTTTTTTTCCCACATAGAGGAATGTTTCATATATCGCTAATTTTGCACTCAAATCTATTGCATTGAGAATTTGCATGTTGATAAAATATGATCTTTATCAATATGGATGGCTTCAATTTTTATAAATTTATGGTAAGGATATTTTATTCCTTCCATTAAAGCCTTAAACTTTTAGGGCATCAAGATATTTTTTTTAAATAGTGCTTCTATAAAGTCTCTTTGAACTTGGGACGTTGATTTATTTTATTTTAATTCAATGACATTTTTTCATTATATTTTTTGGATTCTATTTAAAAAAAATGTCATGGAATTATATATGGTATGATGATTAAATCTCATGTCCCTATGTATTTTTTGTGTAAATCAACATTCAGCTTAAGTTGATTTTTTTAAATAATTATTTGTGATGTCATAAAAAAAATATTTATATTTGTGTCAATTGTTTAAGAGTAGCCAAAGCATCTTAAATACTTGACACATAAAGATTTTAGTCACATAAAGTTTTGGTGACTAAATAATGACATCTATAAGGTAACAAATAATTTTAGAGGCATATTTATTACATTATGTGTACATACAAAAATATTATCAACATAATGATAGTTGATATTTTGGAGTTGTTTATCGATATACAATTACGTTATGTATTTGGGAGTAGCCACAAGATCCCAAGTATTTTAAAAATACTAAGGATTATTAATTATATTAAGTTTTGTAATTAGTAATTATCAAAATAAATGTTTATTATTCACCTCATTTATTGTATGTATGTACACTATTTTGGTTTTGTCAACATTAAGTTAAGTTGACAAATTTAAGAATATTCTTGAATGTCATCGTGAAATTTTATTTTATTTTATATCATGTGCTTAAGAGTAGCCAAAGCATCTTAAGCATTTGATACATAAAGATAAATTCAATCTCATAAAGTTAAGAGGTTGAATGATGACATTTAGAATAATGAAAATAATTCATTGAAATAACAACTCTGCCCCTCACAGTGAGGTTATTATTTTGATGAGATTAATTGAAATAAGACTATAAACTAGACATTTAGAAAATTATCCTATACCCACAGGGTATGGATGATTTGTCTTACTAGTTTAGTTTATTAGTCTTATTATAAAGTATTTTAGTAAATTCTACTATGGTTGGTGGTTTTGACCATCAAATGAAAGAATTTACTTTTGAATTGGCATTAGTTGATTCATTAGCTGATGGTTTGAAATTCATAGCATTAATGTGTCTTTATCCTTGGTTATTATGTTTTTTTCTTTGATTATGAATTGAGAAAATTTTTTTATTTTACAATTTCAATGTTATTTTGTGACATCCTTTGCAATGAAAATTTTGGGCTTGCACAATATAGTAGGAGTGTGCAAAAGTAAAGGACAATGTTAGATTATATGTTCCATTTGATTTTATGTTTTGAGTCATATATTGATATTTCTTTTTGGTCTCTTTTCTTGTGTGCTCATAATTGCATACATGTTTGTACACACATAAAGATGAATGGTCAATTATAGAATCTTTGACCATGTGTGTTAGGAGAAAAAGAGACAATATAAAGCATACATAAAAGTATTATTCGTGTCTTATGATAAAAAGAAAATATTTATAAATGAGTAAAGTATTCCAATTAAAAAATACCAATATGGTTTAATGGTATTTCATACGAACAATTTTGGAATGCTATAAAGAAACTTACCTTTATTTGTTGAATGACTCATAAGGAAATCATCTCATTTTGTAATCCATTTTATGGAATTTGATAACATAAAAAAGTCATTTTGTAATTCATTCGCCAATTTTGTGCAGGATTTTAAGAAAATAATTTTTTTTAAAGCATCCATATAAGATGTATTTGGATGAGTAGGAGTTTAGAATCAATATTAAAATATTATTTTTGAAAAATATATTCTATGAGCTACTATTTTTTTTGAAATTTTATTTCAAAGTTAAATTGCTTAACTCTGTTTTCAATTTTGAAATTTGAAAATATTTTTTCAAATTTTTTAAATCAAACTCTCTCATCCATTAGTTTTAATCCCTGCATAATAATGTAATTGGCATAAAGTATTATGTTATCATTTAGAGCTCATCTATTTTTGACATATTTATATAGGAGGTTGTAAAATATCTCCATAAAGATTACTAAATGAGAAAAGAAATTCTTAAAGTTCAGGATTTTTTCAATCCTTTAGTAATTATTGGGATTGCATAAAGTAAGGCAAGCCTATCAAGATTATTAAAAATGTCAAATGAGTTCTGAATTCCATGAAATCATAAGTATTTTTAAATGCTTTTATTTCTTTTGTGAATAGTGAGAGATATCTTATCTCATTTATTGATAATTATTCACAATAAGGCATTTCTTATCCTTATTTGATAAAACCGAAGTACTTGATGCTTCGAAGATTTGAAAATAAGGAGAAATGAAGAAATAAAAGATGGAAAGGAACAATTCTTGATATTCTGTTTATTTTCACCATAAAGTATGCTGTGAGATTAGAAAATGGAATTATAATTGTTAATTGTGGGAACAAACGTAGTGTAATTTAAGTTACATCTACCTTTGGAAAAGTTTTAGAACCACTTTTGTGTATAAGATGAGGTTTCTTTTGAGTTTTCTTTACAAGAATGTTTGGAAACCACATCTCTAATGACTACACATATGAAAGTTTCCAATTGAGGTAAGGAATTTAAAACCCTTAACCGATGAAATTGGATAAGGATAATAAGTGGTTATTATTTGATATTGTTTTTAACTCTAAAAGGTTTAAATTTATTGTCCTTTTATACTCTCCATTTAGTTTTTCAAACTCAAAATGAGGATTTCTTTGAAAA
Source organism: Rauvolfia tetraphylla (assembly GCA_030512225.1). NCBI lineage: Eukaryota > Viridiplantae > Streptophyta > Magnoliopsida > Gentianales > Apocynaceae > Rauvolfia > Rauvolfia tetraphylla. The sequence goes on from JAJQKT010000053.1 coordinate 5,887,273, forward strand.
ACCACATAAAGAGCACTCTTTTTATTTATTCCATTGATTAAAGTTTTTTTTTTAAAAAGAAAACAATGGGAGTTATAGGTTCTTTATGAATTTAGAGTTTTAATCACTTCTACTCATCGTATACCTTTAATATTCTAACTTTTTTGTTAGAATAAAACTGGTTCAATTATATTTTTCATAAGTCATGAATAATTTAGACTCCATATTTTGGTTTGATGCCATAAAGCATTGCTTTGTTTGAGATTAGATTTCAAGTCTAAATCTTGTTCAAATTACTAGAGTTAACCTCTATTAGTGCATACTAATATAGGTCATTATGTTGTTATCTAGTAATATTGAGTAGTAAAGTTAGACTTATTTCTCAAATTTTTATTTAAAGGGCATCAATTATCATGAAAACTTACTTTAAGTTTTAATGAAGGATTCTATTAGAGTATTCATGACATTGTAACTCATTTTGATATAGAGTTACTTTTTAATGGATATGAAATATGATTTGACATGCATCATATATAATGGAGAGGTATACATGTGCATGTATAAAGTTTTTCATATATTTTGATACTTCATTTTGCAAGATAAGGAAAAATCTCTAAATGTCTGAAATTATTTTCCTCCAATGGTATATCTAAAGTTATGATGTTGTTTCTTCATTTCATTTTGAAGTGAATCATTGTTTATTTATATACCTCAAGGTCAGTGGGAGTAAATAAAGTTTATTACTCTCATATGTTGATATTTATTTTGTAAAATTTGGCAAAATGATGTATGTGACTTTTGAGTAATTTTATATTTTGAATACCAATATAAGGTGGTTTTTAAGTATAATCTCTTGTATTATTTGCATAGAGATTAATGAAGGATTTTAAAGAACATTTTATCAATGTTCTTGTGACCGAAATTATGGTATTCTTATTAAGTTATATAAAATATCGCTTTATTATTTAAGTTTGTCACATTTAAGATGATTATCTATTTGTTACAATACATTGAAATAAAGGAAAATCCAAGGATGCTATGATGGTATCACGTGCATATAATTTGGCATATTGTTTGTCGATTTTGCTATTAGTTAAATTTATGTTATTCAACTATATTGTTCATTTTGAACAATTTATTTTGATAGTTGAATAAGCAACTCGATATAAAGTTTCTTTGTCAGTTTATAAAGCAGTGTCGTTATTGAAAGATAAAGTTATAGAGTTGAAATTTTAAATTGCCGACTGATTTGTTATTCAACTCTGGTTACTCAATTAACACATAAAGGTATTGCAATAATGACATTATTTGTCTAGACATTTGAGTAATTTTACTCACATGTTTGTGCACATAAAGTTAATGTATCCATTTGTGATCCATATTGATCCATAAGGTTGGACCCTCGAATGACTTATATTAAGTTCATTCATAAAGTTTAGGGCTTGATTAGAAGATGTTTTACATTAGTAATACATGGAAGTGAGTGTTCAATAGTAAGAACATAACCGCTATGATTTTTTGTATTACATTTTTCTCGATTAAGAATCGCTACATAACCATATTACAATAGAGTGATGTACGCTTTCTGCCATACTTTGAGCTTTTTTCAATCACTCATAAAGACATTTACCCCGATTATAACACGTGAGCAAGTGGAAGAATGTAGAAGTTGGTCTTGATTAAAAGCATCTTAATGCGATCCACATATTATAAGTAGTTATCATATTTTTTCTCCTATCTAAGAAATCGAGTAAATATTAATAAATACATGATTGGTTATGATTTTTGAATATAATCCCTGATGTTTCTCGATGGAAGGAAACTCTAATTGTGATCCATCATATGAGGTCCCTCAGCTTATCCTATATAAAGTTCTCGCATAACACCATCGCTCAGGTGTTTTAACGCTGATAGAGATAAGCTGTAAGACTCCCATACAAAACAACACAGAAACGGAGGAATCAAGGCGGGACAAATCAAGGTATTATCTTTACGTAATTACTTGAACAATATTGGTTAAAGGTACGCATTTTAATTTTTTCACTGTGAGACATATTTTGGTTAATGTATATATTAAATTTCTTTCAGAAGAGTCATTTAATGATTCATTGAAAGATGTCCAGGATATGTCCCTAAGGCTTTCACTGGATGGGGAAAAAATATCATTAAGTGAATCAGTTGATATGGCTTCAGCAGGCAATGACCCACAGCCGCAAGACCAAGTACAGCGGGTCCTTAGCAGAATGAAAAAAAATGAATCAGGAGCAAAAGATTCTGAGGCTGACAGGAAGCCAGCTGATAATATGCCAAGCAAATATCCAATGCTGAGAAGACGACGCAGACTAATTGTTATAGCTCTTGATTGCTACGACAGTAAAGGAAACCCTGAAAAGAAGATGATACAGATTCTTCAAGGCCATTAAGTTAGATCAACAAACTGCTAGGTTAACAGGATTTGCTTTATCAACAGCTATGCCTATGTCAGAGTTAACCTCATTTTTGAAATCAGGAAACATTAAGGTCAGTGATTTTGATGCTCTAATATGTAGCAGCGGCGGTGAGGTGTACTACCCCAGTACATGTAGTGAAGAAGATGGTAAAATTTGTCCGGACCCAGATTACGTATCACATATTGACTATCGATGGGGCTCTGATGGTTTAAAGAAAACTATTTGGAAACTGATGAACACACCAGAAGGTGCAGAAGCAAAACCTGTGCAACGTCCAATTCAGGAGGATGCAAAATCTAGCAATTCCCATTGTCTGTCTTACTTAATCAAGGACCTCAGTAAGGTGAATATCAATTTGAAGTACAAATCCGTAGATTTTGAGGTTGCTGTTTCTTGGCAATGGGTTGCGCTTATGATTTCTGGATATTTTGTGCAGGCAAAGAAAGTTGATGATATGAGGCAAAAACTTAGGATGCGAGGTCTCCGTTGTCATTTGATGTATTGCAGGAACTCTACCAGACTGCAAGTTATTCCGTTCCTTGCATCTCGATCACAGGCACTCAGGTAACGGCATATCAAAATGGAAATTAGCAATTGCATAAGAAAAGAAGATCAAATTCTTACAAATTATTTCTGTGGTATACCAATTTTCTCTCTAGAAGTTTTTACAAGTAGGAGATGGTTTCGGAAGGTAGAGGAGGATAAAATTGAAAAACCAAAGCTATTGGTTTGGAGTTGGAGGTGAACAATTTTGCAAAGTGAGATTAAAAATGAAACTGCAATTTTTCACCCCCCAAATGGTTTTGTTTTGTTCTTGTCATCTCAGAGTTGGAGGAGAACAATGTCCGGGTCTTAGATAGAAACCTTTCTCCTTTTCTTCTTAAGAAATTATCTAAGTTGTTTGTCTAGTATATCTCCTCAGAGTTGATTAATCATTTCATTTGAACTTTCCAACAGATACCTTTTTGTTCGTCGGAGATTGAGCGTTTCGAACATGTTTGTGATTCTTGGTGAGAGTGGCGACAGTGACTATGAAGAACTGATAGCTGGAACTCATAAAACTCTAATCGTGAAGGGGGTTGTGGAGAAAGGTTCTGAAGATTTGGTCAGAAGTTCTGGAAGCTACCTGAGAGAAGACGTAGTTCCTTCAGAGAGCCCTCTAGTTGCCTACATAAATGAGAAGGTAACAGCGGAAGAGATTGCTAATGCACTAACGCATGTTGCCAAAGCTGGAAACTGATATAAAGCAGTATTTGCTGCTCTTCATGGAAAGAGAACACTTCTGAATTAAGGAGTAATGCAAATCCTAAGCTTTTTGGATATGGATTTTTCGTAGAAATGCTCGTATTGCACGAAATGCTTTTGTTGTCAGGTGGAAATCAAGATATCCCTTGTCACGATAAAAGAAAATATGTAATTTGGATGAAGATCCCACTAATTATATGTTTTATAATTGTATAGTGCAGTTGTTTCAGAGCCGGGACTCACTTGGAATTCGTGTGATAACTACAGCTTGTGTTTAATTTATACAATCTCTGGTGCTTTTTTTAGTGATGAATTTAGAATTAATATTTATTGTAAGAAAGAATATGCTGGCAAGCAGAAAGCTTCTTGGTGAATGAAAAATAGGCCCTCGAATTATGGTGCACAAATAGAAGGCTCAACTAATTAATGGGTCGGAGGGACTTGCCCTGGTGGCACAGTAGTATCCCCTCAGGCAAGTATGCGGAATATATACCAGCTCAGAGAACTCGGCACATAACCCCCTACCCCACTAAAAACAAAAAAAAAAAAGAACTCTACATTTCATTTACACGAACTAAAGGATTTTTTTTTTTTTTCACGAAAAGTGGAGTAGGTAGAGGATGCATAAAAGCGAGAGACAGAAGAAACTTTGCAAAATAACATAGGCAAGTTAGCACCCAACACAAAATTTTCACATTTTCACTTCGAGAAATCTGCAGATGGCTTCAACCGTATACAGAAAATAGTAGAAAGAATTATGTCTATGACAAAGAAAAAGGTACAAAGCAAAGAGATGACAATAATAATCAATCCGCCGATAGGTACAACTTATTGTATTTTACAATATCCATTCAGAAAAAATTGGTAGGTTTGGGTGTCAGTAACTAGCAAGTAGAATAATAAGTGAAATTAGGCAAAACTTTATTTTTCTCTCCTCTCTCCAGCCTAAAATATCTCAAGTCTCTCTCACCTAATTGACCCTTCTTGAATAGACGCAGCTTTGCAAACACCAGCTGAAGTGGTGAAGGGGACACCTTTATAACAGGCTACTAATTCCTTGTTAGTCCATAGATCCGGCTGAACTGTCTCAAATACCTTCTTCTTTGGATTCAAGACATCATCAGGATCTCCTTCAAATCCTTGAACCCTCACTCTTTCCCCGATGGCAGCAGCTTCAGGAGGCTCAATCAATTCCACCTGGTATTCACAAGCATTCACACACAGTAATTAAGATCAATTTCCCAATAAATTCAACCAAATATTGCGAATCCATCTTGCAAGCCAGCCTCGTAGATGGGAAATATTCCTTAGACAACTTTCATCAAAAAGTATGAAAGTGAGATTGGCACCATTTTCATATTAAATCCAGTTAATTTATCAATGCATCTGTAACAAGGCAGCCCCAAATGTGGCAACTCCTTTCAGAAGGAAGTTTACCATCACAATATGAATTCTGCATTCAACTCCAAGGCTACAACTATGATATTCCATTTTCATTATGAGGTATCTGCTAGATGAGGTTTGAAGCCTCATATCAACCAATGTAAAAACCTGAGTCATCTGAAAATAAAAACTATAGCAAACGTGACAGGACAAAAGGGGCTTGTACTAAACTACATAAATTTCATCACCAGTAATTATCTCAACACATTTGGTCACAACTGACGTTTAAAAAATCCATCAAAAAGGCAGAAATATCATATCACTCCAAAGAGCAGTCATGAAGCAGCAAAAGGAAGTGCAGCATAAGCATGGTACTCACCTTCGAGCCGTCGCTATTAGAGGCACAAAGAACCATTGCATGGGATTTTATACCCCTCATGGCTGCAGGCTTTAGATTGCAAAGTACACAGACCTTCCGATTCTGCCAAGAAAACCAGAATCAAATATTTCCTAATCCCAAACCTAATAATGTTAAGAAACTTGTATGCATACTCAAGAAATGAGAAAGCAAAGACACGGACCTGCATTTCTTCAAGAGGAATGTGCTTGACAAGGCCACTAACAACAGTTCGAGGCTGAGCTTCACCAATATCTATCTCCTCCACATATAATGAATCAGCATCAGGATGCTTTTGAACTTTTTTTATCAGACCTACGCGAATATCAAGTCTACTAACTGAAATATCTGATTCCACGGGAGCAGAGGCCTTGGATTTTCCTTCAGCAGATTTTGCTGGCTTTCCCTTCTTTGTGTTTCTATCTGGTGAGAGGGGAGATATACACTGTAGTTAAGCAACCTATGATATATCCATTGAATCATGCAGTGAATTCAACCAAAACTTTAATAAATAATGCGACACTCAACTTAAACTTTTGAGAAATCAAAAGAAGATACAACTACATTTGAAGTGCTTTAAGTCTTTCACCATTATGATCCAACATTAGACACTTGATTTATCCAAAGTTGGAATGGGCATTAGTACTTAAGTATGTCATTAGGAAAGATTAATGCAGTTTTACTCTAGGAATCCTCAAACCATGAAACATGATTATAAGTGGAGCAGGAATTTTCCAGGGACGAGAACTTCAGACAATGGAATTACATCAGTCCCTCACATGCACAATATCAGACAAGCATAAAACATTCAAAATTTTCCCAAGTCGAACTTCAGTAAAAGGAACCTTACTACTTATTTCCAATCCTGAGTTATTATAAGACCAAGGTGTATCCAGTTGTCTTATTGTCCAATCAACCAATGAGACAGTCAAAGTTTGTGGGAAATCTGCATACAGAAATCTTTTCTTGCATGCAGCGTGTGATTGGGAAGACAGGCTTCCACAAAACACAGAGACCACTCTATAAACCACCATCTGTTCCACTGCCAATATGTAATGAATTGGTTACATAAGGGTAGGAATTCCCCCATTTTGATTCCAGAATTGACTGCAGGATACCGATAACTCAAATGATGCAGCGTTTTGGAAAAGGTATAATGGAAGTAAATACAAGCTTCTTTAACAAAGAAACTTAAAATGCTAAAGCAGGATCTGAAGTGGTGGAATGCAGGTGGACAAAAATTGGGATAAACCACATTCTTGACCTGAACCTGCTATCTATGATCTTTAACATTTTGGTTATTCAATTTTTTTAATCTCTATTTGTTCATTTAATCTACAAAAATGTTATCAGTTGTTATTTTGCTTCATTTTTGTCAGCTACACAGATGGACCGTTAACAAACTCTTGAGTGCAATTTTCAATCGACATTTTTAAAGTTCACCTAAACAACATCAACCACAAAAGCTTTCTTTTTCACCAGACCACAAGGTACCACATCAATATAACTCCGGGCTAGAAATATCCAAAATCAAATAAAAATAACAGCACAAAATTAGAAAAAGGTTGGAAGTCTAGTATCCAACATTGTAGATAAACAACACTTCCAAATTTGAAAGCTCACCAAGGAGGTCATTACCATTTGGTTATAGCTGGGCCTTGTAAAAGCAATCCAATACATGGTAGTTTTTGAAGGGTTGGCATGGCCATGGCAAGTGATCTGAGTTAATCTGGACATGGTAGTTTGAAATATCTTTTGCCATAAAATTATTAGCAGCCAGATTTAAAAGTTTTCAGCTCACAATATTTATCCCAGATTCAAGCAATTGAAAATACTTCAAGAGATTTTGAAGATAATAAACACCTCAATAAGCTTTGGCAGAATAGCTTGAAAAAACATGTCCAAATGCAAGTTAAGATTTACCTGAGACACTTGTTTTATTTAATTGTTCGCTGATCTTCTTTGCTTCAGCTTCTGCCTTCACTTTCCTGTCAGCCTGGCTGCCAGCAAACTTTTCCCTATAGAATTCCACTTCCTCATCTTTCTGCATATTATGGAACTCTTAGTTATAAGCAATCAATCAAATTTATAGGCCAATATTGATAGAGTCACTAGAACACATACAAGCTCTTTAAACAATGGTGCCGGTGTTCCAATACAATGACCAGCAGGTAAAATCTCCCAGGGTCTTTTCGCTCTCTCAACATCCGCTTTTTCATCAGAAAGTGAAAGTTGCGATTGAGGCAGATTAAGTTGCTTAAGTACCTACACATCACACAGAGTAGATATTACAATACTAGAAGGCAAAATGTTAACAGAGCATTGTTTTAATATGATTTTATATTACAGTTAACTAATTAAAATACCTCAACGGTAAAGGAAGGCATGAATGGTTCTAGAAAGCAAGCTAGAATGTAAACTAGGCCAGCAGAAGTTCTCATGACAACAGAACACAAGGATCGATTTTCCTTGTAAACCTTCCAGAATTGGCTCTCCTGCAAAGTACAAAAGAGTGGAACATATAAAGTCTCCAAAAAGACAAAGCCAAAAAGTCCCCTTACACATTCATGAGGCAATAAATGAACTAAGAAATAAAAAGGTTCAAAATTGAAGTAAAATGAACTAGAATCTAGAACAGAAAAACATATATAAAAGAATGGGCATCATGGAGCTGCAAACAACAAAATGCTTACTTGCAAATATCCATTTCCTTCACCAGAAATAGACATAGTAATCTTCAGGCCTTGCTTAAGTTTTACCTATTTATTCAAAATCCAAATGTTATTCATGGTAGACAATGAAGAGAAATAGATCCATGAAGTTCCACACAAAGTGTGAAAAACAGGGCAAAGTGAACTTAATTACCTTCTCCATAGCTTCTACATACTGCTCAACATAGTTACCAACTTTCTCCCCCAAAGCTTTAGTCAAAGGATGTGATTCTGCATCCTCGGCATCAGGAATGATTGAACCATACCCCGAAGCTGGACCAGAATGAGAGATATATATAAATAAGATATTGCTAGCAGAGGCACAAGGAGGAAAAGAGATTCGTACACCCATTATTGCACAACCACAATGAAAGCATAGCTCTTCTCCGAATTGGGGAGGCAATCTTTCTCCACAATTCATATTTGGGCAGTAATTTAGATGACAAACCTGGATCTTTGGCAATGAAGCTCAGGACGCGATTAACGAAATTCCCAAGGTTGGCAAGCAACTCACTGTTTAATTTAGCTTGCAAATCGACCCATGTAAACAATGTGTCTGAGACCTACATCATCAAGTCATTAGAACAGCTCATTACAATTAAAATCTCTCTTTCAGTTGTGAAGAACATTTTAATGTCTAAGCAGCAGCTACGGAGAGTTCATACCTCTGGGCGGTTTGTAAGCAAATAATATCGCCATACTTCAACAGGAATATTTGTATCTTTTGCATCATTTCCAAAGACACCTATGCCCTTGCTTTTGGAGAATTTTCCTATCCAAAAATGACAAAAGCAGGCAATCTCAGAGCTACTAGTGATGCAGGAGAAAATTCAGTTAGTCAACAAGTAACAGGAAAGGGAGAATAAGCTCCATCAGATGATAAGTATCAACAACACAAGATCATATGCACTGACAAGAAAAAGAAAAGTGCTCTTTTCAACTAACCTGCCTCATAGTTTAAGTATTCAGTGACAAAAAGAAAAGTGCTCTTTTCAACTAACCTGCCTCATAGTTTAAGTATTCAGTGACACTAATCGTCTTCATCAACGTCCAGTTCTCACCCGTTCCAAGAAGCGTAGAGGGAAACATCACCTGAAAACAAATTGCGTCCTCATTCAATCAGATCTGGAACAAAAAGGTAAGAGAGGACACTTTAGGAATCGGATAATAGCTTCTAGATAAAGGGAAATGTCAAAGATCAAAGGATATATACTAAACCACCGAAATGGGAAACAGACATTTTCATGCCCAATTCTTATTGCAGCCACCTTAAGGAAAACAAGACTCATTACTTTAGGCAATGAGCTACGAAATGAAACTGGTCACCAGAATCCCAGGGCACATTTATAGAAGAAATGGATGAAGTATTAAACAACACATTCAGCTATTGTTCTATAATGATCCAAATTTATTGCATCTTACATGCTATAAAGCATAATAAAGGACATCATGGGCTCAGTAACTAATACATACCATACAAATTTGCACCACTTATTGGTAATCAACATTTACAAGTGTATAAACAACAAACAAGTAAAAATACCAAAGAACTCCATTCAAATATCTACGACGCGCTACAAGGTTGGCCATAATTTTAAACAGATTAGCACAAAGATAATAATGAGTATCTCATGCAAATTCACCCAATCAGCATGAAAAAAGATAAAAACTATGCAGATATTTCAATGATCTCAAGCTTCCAATCAACAAAACTAGCATAGTAAGCATAGCTAAGACTTTCACATACTGTATGAAAAGGAACATTATCCTTGCCCATAAACTGAAACAGCTCCACATTTTCAGGGTTCTTCCACCACTTCTCCCACTCTGATGTGTAGCACGAAGTGATGGACACGTATCCAATAGGTGCATCAAACCATACATAGAAAACCTAACCATCAGAAAATTACAAAAGACAGGTTATTTTGCCAGATGAAATCAAAACTACATAACTACAGATCAAGAGCACTCTTTGCAAACAGAACCATCAGAAATAATGATAAGGCTAAACAAGGAATACGTCGTGCAGATTTTTCTCTAATAACCTTTTCCTTATATTTCTCATGCGGCACAGGAACCCCCCATTTTAAGTCTCTTGTAATGCATCGTGGTTTCAATCCTTCTCTAAGCCATGCATGTGTTGCCTGGATAGCATTTTGACTCCAACCTCCAGCCACAGACATATTGCTAATGTATGCTTCCAATTTCTCCTTCAGCAAAGGGAGCTCCAGAAACAAGTGGTCAGTGTCACGGATATGTGGAGTGTGATGACAAACCTATCAGAAATCCAAAAAGAATAGAGGTTAGATAATAAGAACATAAAGATTTAAATGATATGAAAGTATAAACATTTAACTCTTCTATTTTTCTTTGGGTGTACCCGGAATTTTCTTTTCTATTTGGAAATGTTTTCTCTTTTATGGGGTCCAAAGTTGATTGTTGTTAAAGAAATCTGGGTCCAGAGTTCATTTGTTGGGAAAAAGTTCGATTTTTTTCAGGAACAAAAAAGAAATCCAAGTGAAGCCTTCAAATATTTTGTAAATATATTAAATTCACCATTCATTTTTCGGTAGTAGGTAACAACAGATTCCAGTTAGAACTCCCACCTTGCATCTTGGTTCCAGTAGTTCTGCAGGATTCAGAAGCTTTCCACATTTTTCACATTGGTCACCTCGGGCTGAATCATAATTACAGCCAGGCGTTGGGCAATTACCCTCCACAAAACGGTCAGCGAGGAACCTTTGGCAAGTATCACAAAAGAGCTGCATGACAGATGTAGTTTCACTTAAACAAACCTCCAAATGAAGATGTTAAAAGAGATAGAATAAGTCACTTAGGAGAAGCCACAACAGCAGTTGCAATCCTAAATCACAGATAATTACCTGTTGCATAGTATTCTCAGAAAGCCAATTACCCTCTAACAGTTTCTTGAAAACTGCTTGACAAACTTCTGTTTGTTGGGGCGTTGAAGTGCGCCCAAATTTGTCAAAACTTATATCAAACCAGTCATAGATTTGTTTATGAATAGCATAGTACCTATACACCAATTAGAAGTATGGTAAGAGTAGAATAGAAATATAGAATATGCTGCTAGGGTTCTTGAAGTAAATCTCTGAAGAAAACTAACAAGGTAGAAACCAAAAAGTCAACGAAAAAGCAACATAATGCCAATTTCCTTAAGGCTTCTGTTGTCAGAAACAGCATTTACATTAGCCTATACTCAATATATTGCAACCAAACATAAAAGACACTAAATAATCTTTCTTGGACCAAAGGGAGAGATAGTTTAGGAAATTATCAAGATACTAAGAAATTAACACCGCAGAGAAATACTATTTCAAATTCCACATTATACATGGGAAAGGCTAGAAATAGATGGCAAGATTGAAGACATATCATTTTTCCTGCATTTCTGTGATTGAGAAAATTGCATAAGTTCACAAACTGAAATCACTGAGTAGCCCAACTGTAAAAGCATGCCCACCCGGAGGTCTTCACCGTAATTATAAGTTCTTTTTTCGAAGAATACCAATTAAATAGTTCATAATTGCAAAAGCAAACAAGTACCTAATTAAAGGAAAAAGGTTCCAACTATACATACTACTTCAGCTCATAATAAGAATAGATATTTAAATGCAGAATTGTAACTTTTTCTAGCCTATGCAATGTGGCAACTTTTTTTTTTTTTTTTTTGGTTCTTTTCAATGAGAAATGCAAAAGTGCTTCTAGAATATATGAATCCAGAAGATACTAAACTGTACTCAACCTTAGAAAGAAAATAGCAGAAAACTATACCATTCCAACCCTTCTTAACGCAACCTATAGAACCGACGCCTAAAGAAAACGAAAAAAGCATTAATCCAAGCCAGAAAGTAAGGAACATTGCGTGAAAAGCTGCTTGTAAGAATTTGAATTCAGTGACATGTTAACTTGTTAAAATCCCTTTGAAGGTAAAAGGGAAGTGCAATACACCAGTCAAGTCTCTTTTTAACACACTCTACAGAACACCAGAAAGAAGAAGTTCTACAAAACTCTATTAGAAATCAAAAAAGTAAGGAACTTGACTCGCAAAATAGTATATTACTTGTCGCATATTTGTTGAGGAGTACAATTCTCTTCCATAGCCTTCGTCTCCGTCGCCGTCCCATACTCGTCGGTACCACAGATATATACAGTATTATACCCACGCAATCTACAATACCTCGCGAACACATCAGCACTCAATACACCTACAAAAATCATCACAAACAAACCAAAAAACAATCAATTCAATCGCCATAGCTAAACCCTCCCAAAACTGATCCATGCATGCTTGTCAACGAACCAACAGAATCAAACAAACGAAACACAAATACTCACAGCCGATGATATTGCCGAGGTGAGGAACATTATTGAAATAAGGCAAAGCGCTAGTGATAAGAACATTCCTTTTTCCCGGAATCGGAAGCTTCGGAGGTGCATTTCCCTCATTTGCCAGGTCCCCCATATCTACTGCGGATGAAGAAAAACAACAATATCTCGAGGTTTTAGCCGAATTTTCCGGAGTCGTAGATGAAAGCAGAGAAGCAAAGGATTGGTGAACGGGGAAATAATTGAATGCGCGGGGGAAGGGGAAGGGGAGGCGGCGGTGGAGGAATCGAACAGAAGCTATGGTGACGGAGAAAGGAGGAGGAGCAATGGTTGAGTGGCTTTACTGGGCTTATTAGGTCAGAAGGCGAAGACAAGTGGAAGAAATTCCTTTCATTTTCTTGTTCTTACTGCTGTTAAGCTACGCGACCACATCAAAACGGTAGGACTTAGGATCTCTGTTGATGCATTTTAAAAAATAAATAAATAATCACTAGCTGCCTTATTTATATTAATACATAATATTTTATTTTTGTTTATGTTGTAATAATTTTGTCCCACAAAATTTTTTATTTTTTATTTTTTATTCTTCAATGATCAAAATCAGAAAATATGAGAAAAAATATTGGAGCAAATGTAAAAAATAATATAATCAGCAATTTAGAATATAAAATAGTACAACAAATATACTTCAAAATTTTGACTTCAATGAATTCATTAATTTATTTTTTTAATAATAGTTCATGAATTTGAAGGATATTTAGATGTTAAAAAATATTTATACTATTATGAAAAAATATTGTATCTATAATCTTATTTATCTTAAATGTTAATAAATATTTTGTTATTGAGAAGTTCTTACAATAATTCATTTCTTTTTTTAAAAGGATTGTCACATAACTTGGAGAAAGTCATGTAATTCTTTTAACCTCAAATTATTTAGTATTTCTACAAATTTTAATAATTATTTTTCTAAAATTACTTTCACACATGCGCACACATATATAAAATTCTCTCCCTCACATATACAAATATATATATATATATATATATATATATATATATATATATATATATATAATTGAATTCACATTGCTTGACTCAACATATGAAATATCAAAAAAACTCCATTTATATCATTTATAATGACATTTTATTATAGTTGGATATTTTAAAATATTTGACATTTTACATATAAAGAAATATTTTAATATATTATATATTATCAACATGTTATCATTTCCGCCATACGTTTATTTTTCAAGCCCCATTCTTTTTTATATTTTTAATATATTATATTATTTTTATAATGTATTTTAAACTTTTATATAAAATTTTATATCTGATAAGACATTGTTAATATAAATGAGATGAAGAGACTACAAAATCAAAATGCTCAAAGTATTGAGTATTTACCTTTCCTTTTTGAGGTATTTAATAAAATATTGTTGATGAGTATTATTTTTATTTGGTTTCATTCTTAAATTAAAATTTTTTATAAGTTTTAAAACAATTAAGAGTGAGCTTGGATTTGATTTGAAAATAAAAAAAAATTATTTTTGCACTTTATGCTCTACTTCGCCTCTCACAGATAACTAATTTTACAATTCATAATACAACTCAACTAAAAAAATCAATCTAAATACACTCTAAATCTTTCATATTCTTCGAACTTTTTTTGAGTTCATAAAAAAGATTAATATTTATTATTGATTCTCATATGACTAAATAAGATTGAGCTACGTAATAGTTTTCAATAATATTCCATATCCTGTTTATATTGATTATGAAGTTTAAGCACATTTTGCCAGTAAATATTCGTAATCTTTATTTTCATATTTTTCTAGAGAATCTTGATATCAATCTATATAAGTAAGAATCTCCTTTTAATGGTATGGCATAAGATCAGATGGATTCTCATTTAACATTGAATTTTCACTATAATTCTCAATGTCATATGCAAAATGGTCGATAATCCATCATAACTGCTTGGTTCTTATGAAAAGTTGGTTCAACCACAAAATTTGCAATTAGTCTTATTCTTAATTTTGCTTTTGAGATTTTAACAAAAGCTGGTCCGGTGTCATGCCTTTTTCTAAAAGCTATTTTAGTTATTTTCTTTTCCTTTTTCTTAATTTTCCTTCGTCTTGTTCTTATTCATCAAAGTAATTATTCCAAAGGTTGGAAAGCAATGCCATTCGTCGTCCAAGCTGACCATAATGTTATGGCGGAATCCGGCGATAAAATGCATGCTCCCTGCTCAAGTGCTTGATCTAAAGGGCATTTTTGCCCGTTCATAACATTCCCTCCATCCAAGCAGGCCAACCAACCCTTAAATAGGTTAAAGATTTAGGGTGTGCTTGGATAAGGTTTCGCACGGAATCCAACACATTTTTTCATCTCAAATCTCACTTTTTCTCTCACAAAAAATTATCTCTCCCGAAACCCAAGATAAAAAATCTCAAAACCAAACTCTATCCAATTACACCCTTAAAATTGTCCCGACATACGACCCAAACCTGTACCCAATTTTAGCGATGATTCAGATACAATATTCCCAAAGCTCATAAACCCAATTTGAATGTCTCCATTCCAAGCGATCCAAACCACCTTTACCGGTGATTTTATTTCCACGCTCATGCAACTTTTGTGGTAGAAGCATATCTTGGCTGCGCCTCGAGTTATTACAGGAGTAATACGCCCGGTGCAAATCCAACAAAAAATGATACTTTTGCGGTCTGTTGGAGTCGGAAGAAGTTGGCCTTTTAGTGGGTTTTTTCGAGTTGTTTCGGTGGCGAATTCTTCTTGGTAAGTTGAGGATTTTGGGACTCGGGGTGGTGATGACAGATGCCACTTTTGGGAACCATCGAGGAAATTCTTCTCGCCAACTTGAGTCCCAAAATTCTTCTCACACCATGAGTTGATGATATATGTGGCCTAATTGAGTAGCATCTTCTTCTAGGATATTCATGGGCTTGCTCTCTAGAGTTGTCTTGAGCTCTTCCAGTGGATCTTTTAGTACGAACCGAGAGGAACAATTCCATGGTCTGTTATTGCTTAACCCGGTGGCAGTCTCCGTGGCAGTCTCTACTTCAACTGGTTCTGGAGTAGCTGAAGCTTGAAGCTCTTGAAGCTTCCGGGTCTGGTTGATTTTTAACCCATTTAACGGTGGGTTGGAATGCTTGGAATAGACGGAAGAGCATAAATAGGCAAAAATACCCTTCAAATTCAGCGCATGTGCAACAGGTATTCGTCTTCTTGCCAGATTTGACGGTGGATAAGGCGTCCGGTTACTGTGCTGCACGTCCTGTTTCGCAGGACGTGCAGGACTGATCTGCAGCCGTCAGATCAGATCTCAAATCTGATCGACGGCTTCGAAAATTTACCAATTTTCACAAAAAACAAATACCTGCATGGGCCAAAAATTATAAACCGTTGGATCAGATTTTCATGTAGATCCAACGGTCCATATTCGGTGCTGCACAACTCCGCGTGCAGCACTGGAACTTCACGCCTGGATAAGAAGATTTAGCACTTTTAGGTGCTCAAAAGCAGTGCATAGATATAAAAAGACAAAAAAAGGTATTTACAAAAAGAAAAAATAAAAATAATTTGTCACACTCGTAGCAATTTTTTTATTTCGTAAAGCGTAAGTATTATATATTTTTATTTTATATATATATGGTAAAAATCTTTAAAAATTAGTCTCTCTCATAGACTTTATAGCCTAAATTGGCTTACAATATATTTCGCCCCGTATGACTAAAGTCCTGGATCCGGTCGGGTGTTAGAACTAACAAAATACAAACTTCATAGTTATGCACTAGCTTTTTAACAGATTTTTGTCATGTAGTTGAGCAAGCTGGTTACGATCCCATAGAGGCTGTGGGATGTGAAGACCTAGATTCTTTTCCAAAAGTAAAAAGGTGAACGCAGGCAAGTGACATCGTTGCATAAAATTTGTCTCTAATTAAATGATGAGTTCTTGCTTGCTCAATTAGGTGACAAAACCCTCAGCAAGAGGAATGAGTAATTACCAAGTCGGTAGCCTCCCGGGGAGGAGCCTTTTGAAACTTGACGTTAATGGCGCGTGGAGTAAGGAGCGCTTGGAGTTGTTGGTGCAGCTCTTTGAGACTGCTGGTTGCCTGATTGCTGGTATGGCTGCTAGAGAATACTATAATGTTGTATCACCTGAGAATTGTAAGGTAGTTGCTGTTTCACGGGGCTTGAATTGGATCAAAGGGATGCGATGTGACAGATGAAGAGGCCGCTTAAATCTGTGGTTCAGAATGTTACCAACTTCTTTCTCTTCTATTAGCTTCAGGAATGCACGTAGCGTTTGGGAATAGGTCGGCTCATTTGATAGCTCGTAAGGCTTTGGTTTGAATTCTTGTCATGTTTGGTTGGGGCAATTTCACTCTGATGTGTGTATACTTCGCTGCTTTAGCTGACATTCTCTAATCACTGATACACCAGCGTTGATATGCAGGAAAAATCAGGAAACCAATGTTGATGCAGTGAGGAAAAATCAGCTTCCCATTCTTGATGCACATCATTGGATTCCTCTAACAATATGCTCTCCAAGCATAGCATCAGTGGCAAAGTAGATTCCAGAGGATAGAAGGGCGCCTCATCTGCGGCTTTACTAGCTAGACTGTTGCTAGGTTCACCTTCTGCCATTCATCTCGAGGCAATGGCCCCTGTTCACTGTATGGAGTTTGTATTGAAAAAAGAAAATATTTAATGCTAAACTAATCTATTAATCTTAGTATTCAAAAAAATTTTATTGATCTTACTATGTAGTATTTGTGTAAGTAGACCGTTAAAAAATAAAATTAATAATAAGTTGCGAGAAGAAATATAAGATTAAAATTAACCGATTAGTTTACTTTTAATTTTTTTTTTAAAAATAAGTTTTCTTGTGCCATATAAGTTAGAAGTGGTTCTTAGAGCATTATTTTTTAAATTAATTCATAAATTATTGATTGCAGTAAGATTAACTCCCTTATTAATTCTCATTCATTTTTTCAATAATTTAATTCTCACTCATTTGCGAGCAAAGTTTACTCCACCATCCGGCCTTGCTACGTGGGATCGTAACTTTCCTTTTGATGTAATTTTGGTTTGAGGTGTTCAAATCGAATTTCGGTTCAATTTTGATTTTCGGTTAAATTTTTTTCATTTTTTTGAAAATCGAAATCGAACCGTTTACTATTTAATTTGATTCGGTTCGGTTCGGTTCGATTCGATTTAAACCGAAATAAATATAAGAACGCATTATAGTAATGCGTTCTTATATTATTTTTTAAAAAATAAATATAAGAATGTATTACCATAATGCGTTATTGTATTTATTTTTAAAAATTTTAGTTTTTCGATTAGATCACCTAAACCGAAAATCAAACCGATTTTTTTATAATTTCAAAAATTGAATCGATCCGAACAAAAAACTACAAAAATTGAACCAATCCGAAAAAATTTGTTCAATTCGGTTATTCGGTCTGGTTCGATTTTTGAACATCCCTAATTTTGGCTGCTGAAGCTGCTCTTGTTGGATAATATTCTCTTTATCTATAATTAAATAATATTTTTAATTATGTTTAAAATTACATGTTTATTTTTTAAAAAATAGTAATATATTTTTTTCTATCTCCTTAATTTTTAAAAAATTAAAATTTATTAATACAATAAATCAATTACTAATCTTTTTAATTCTCTTAATTTAAGAAACTTAGGGTGTATTTAAATTATATTTAGTTGTGAGAGTTTATGTCTTGAATTTTATAAAAATAAATTTTTATGAGATAAAAAGTGAGATTTAATTGTGTGTTTAGTTTAGTTAAATATTATCTAAATACTCTCTTAAATTCTTTTAATATGTGGGTTATGCTATTAACTTTATTAATTAATAAAAATTTTATAATAATTTATTTATAATTAAACTATTTTTTAATTTTTTTCTAAGTTAAATATTCACATTCAATTTTAAATGGAACTAGGAATATTTTCTGTTTATTCCATAAAAGGAAAACCTATAGAGAAACCAACGAACTGATCCTTTCCTTACTTCTTCATAGGAAAAAACAAAAAGAAAAGGGAGAAGCTTTCCCTTCATTTATTATCGCCGTTAGATTTTGCTGACCCTTACCTCTCCATATCAACGGTTCATACGCCTCACCCGTAGTCGCCGACTACCACTTGCGAGAGCGTAAAGGGCTTCTTACGCGCTCTTTACGCTCTGAGAAAAGCCTTACAAAACGCGTATGGAAGAACGAATGTGAATTGGTTAGGCTTTTTCAAGTCCTTTTCGCTGTTGAAAACTCTCTCTCCGAAGAAATCCAAATCGAGTCTTTTAATTTGTTTCCAAATGTTTTAGCACTAAAATTTTATTGATATTTATATTCGCACAAAGGAAGCAGCAACATTTTTTGAATTATATATACAAAAATTTGTTTATTTATAAACAGAGGTAGAGCGGCTCCGAAGAGAAATGTGGACGACGTAGATCTGATACTGAAAAGGTGTAGTCTTCGTTTCTCTGTTTTTCCTCTCTTCAGCTTTGTGTAGAGATTTTTCTTTTAACCGCAGGTATTCTGTATGTCAATGTGTAGGTTTGTTGAGTCGTACATGTTTATGTCATTTTGACTAGATTTCTTCCGAGTAAAGGTGACTCTTTTCTATTTCTTGTAGGGAAAACTGAAACGGGTCGTGAGTAATTTTTTAAATGCGTTCTCAGTTGTTTAGATTCATTACCTGTGTTTGTGGGGTGAGGGTAAAAAGTTAAATTTGTTTAATAGTATGTTATTGGTGTATTTAATTTTTTTTGATGCGGAATATTGAGGTTTATTATGCTTAATCGCTACAACTTTAAAATTAATTCTTTTATTGAGTAATAAGAGGTCAGTATTTGAGTAGCATTTTGGAGTAGAAAGCTGTCTATTACTTCAAATGAGTCCTTTTTCCCCCCTTTCCTTTGAAGCAATTGAATGATATATAGTGATTGACGGGGTGGCAAAATGTTGGGTTGTTTTAGGATTTGAATTAGTCTGTAACTCGGTGATAGTTTGTGATTCCTGGAGTATGATGGGACAGTTTGGTAGTGTTATTTTGTGTAGAAGAAAATAGTTATGGTTATAACAGGTCATGGAAGTTGCTATTGACCAGTAATAGCTTTATATTAACAAGATTTAAGTGATTTGAAGGTCATTAATTTTAACCATGGTATCTTCTTGTTTTTGGTTTACTTTGACGACATACTTGATGTGAGAGAATGGTTCTTAGTAGAGAAGATTCTTTGTGTTCAGAGAAGAACTTACGCACCAAAAGAATATATTGTTTATTCAAAACTTTAGTACTGCATACTTAAATGTATGCAGAATCCAATAGCTTCTTCAAATGATAGACAATATTGTCATTAAGTTTTCGTAATATTATGGAAATGGGATCTGTAACCAGAAACAATCAGAATGTCAAATTTTAGTTGCTTTTCCTTGGTGATTCTATATGCAAGCATATCAAGTTGCCAGTGCTGTAGTGTATCAATCAACTTCTGGTAATAAGAAAATGGTTTTGAGATATTTTCTATGTACGGACGTAGATCTTCAATGATTTGAGGGTCATTATTTAGGAATATTTAGTTCTAATTTGGTTTGAGTGTTTATGGGTTGGTACGAGTTAAGGATATTTCAGTAATTTCATGTAGTTGCACTAACTTTTACAGTTTAGAATTTAGTTATACTTACCAACTATCCTTGTTAGGAAATTTGTTGGTTTCTCTGATACATTCTTTTACGTGTCGTAGTCCTAGTCTGGCTGGGGGTTTTTCTTGGAGTATAGGAATGATGAAGCTTTCTTATTTTATGAAGATGGTTGTCTTGAGTCGTAACTTTACAGCTTTTGTTCAGTGATTGGTTGTTTGAGGCAATCAAGCCTAAGGTTTGCCACCCTTAAGGTCTTAGGTATGGCTCATGGGGTTTTTCTTTGTCTTGGTGCAACATCGAGATTTTCCTCTTTTATCTCAGTATTTTCTGTCCTTCTGCAATTTAGCCTAGTTGTTCTAGTATCATTCTGAATCTAGTTCTCTATCTGAATTTCCTTTAACAAGACTAGGGAAAACCTTTAGCTGGTCCTCTGTCAGACAACCTTCTATTTTAACAGTGACTTTCATATTGCACCCTCCCTGACATGTCTACTAACCATCACTAAGAAGTGTTTCTTCTCTTGTTCTTCTAATAATCACTAATCAACACCCCTGTACACCTCTAAGAGGCATGCCTTTTCTACTAGCTTGTATCTAAGTGTCTACTTTTTCCTTGGTACTCATTTTAACAGTTCTACTTATCCTGTAGATTACTTTTAGTTGTCAACTTTGAGAATTTTGCATCAAATGATGGATGTAGTTTCCATTCCATGTTGCTCCTTAGGATTTCCTTTAGGTGATGACACAGATGACATCTAAGAATGCTTGATTCACCATTACTTGTTTACTAAATTTGTATTTCTTCATCTTTGTGTGTCTAGCAGGTCTTCGAAATACGGAGCATCATCACACGCAGCTCCTTAGTGCACCATAATTATACACATACAAGTTTTTGGGATGGCAGATGGAATATCGAGTTTTTGGGGTCCTGTGACATCTACCCATGAATGGTGTGAGCGAAACTATGTCCACTCTTCTTACATCGCAGAATTTTTCAACACCATCTCCAATATTCCAGCCATTATTTTGGCCCTGATTGGTCTTTTGAATGCCTTGAGACAACGATTTGAGAAACGATTTAGTATTCTCCATATATCTAATGTGATACTTGCCATTGGAAGCATGCTATATCATGCCACACTGCAGCGGATGTAAGTATTTTTCTGCAGTTATTTCTGCCAATTGCATCAAATGTGGTGTGGTTGTCATTTTTCCTAGAGATTTTGAAGTTTATCTGAGTCTCTTTATCCTTCGTGCTATGCTTTTTCGTACTTTTAATCATTACTTGAACTTGTCGTGAGTGTTACATAATCATTTCA
Source organism: Rauvolfia tetraphylla (assembly GCA_030512225.1). Taxonomy (NCBI): domain Eukaryota; kingdom Viridiplantae; phylum Streptophyta; class Magnoliopsida; order Gentianales; family Apocynaceae; genus Rauvolfia; species Rauvolfia tetraphylla. Next base: position 5,908,803 of record JAJQKT010000053.1, read on the forward strand.
TTCTGCAGTGTTGATTATTGGTCTATTTCACCAGACCAATTGGCCTTCTGTCTTTCCAATAATTTCCATCTTCCGCTTGTTTCTTTTGTTTCCCTTCACTTTTCCCTCAGAAGGTGATTACCATATGGTCTGTTGTTTTGAAATCCGTAAGTTCTATACAGTCAAAACATCAAGGGATTGAAATGTGTTTGTAAAAGTGGGAAGTTCCTGTGTTGCCTGATATGTCTTTCAAGCAAATAGTTTATGGTAGAATCACGTACTGTTCATTTTACACAACTCAATAGATCTGCTTGTAAATTACCTGGTTTTTAAAGCATCTTATTCCTCTCTTCCCATGGATAATTTTACCCTGAAATGCTTCATGTGGATGATAAATTAACGGATTTTTGGAGTTTTACCTGTGTTGTTTGACCCACGGTAGCTATGCACTCTTTTGATCTGAATCATAAGTTTGATAGGACAACTTGATTTATTCATGTATTTATTATTGAGTTAATGATGATGGCATTGTGCCGCAAGATATTGATTGTTGGTTTTGTACTCAATGCTTTTGAACCATACATGTTACATTTCTACTATGTCTCCTTCCTAGTTTGACTCGGCAGTTTTTGACCTATTGTTGCTGGAAGTGCAGTTGCAAGTTCAGATACTTGAGTAGTTTTATCTTCCATTTTACAATAGTTTCCCCCCTCCTACCTTCTGTGGAAACTTAGAATGATATATGAGTGTAGAGTATCAATAAAGATGGTTGTTAGAGCTGTTGCGATATCTTATAGACCTCAGCTAATTGTGGGATTATCTGCGCTCTTAACTAAGAATATTTGGTTTCTTCCTAGTATATAAAGTCCTTTGGTGGTTTCCAAAATGGAAGTTGAATTGATCAAAACTGAAATTATGCTACACCAAGCTTACTTAGTTGCTTACATTGCCATCTAATTGCTTCGATGCTTTTGCAAGTCCAAGTCAACCTTGTATGACCTTCTAAACATGTAGTACCTTCTTGGATTATTTTCTTTTCTTTTTTTTTCAAAATTCTCATATTTCTATTGTCTCTTATTATTACCCTCTTGCTGTGATACGTATTCTAGAGTTGTTATGTAATGTTGGTGGTGTTAGTACACTAGTCCCTTTGAGTGCCTAGCTGACCAATTGATCAACAATAATGAGAAGCAGGAGTAAGGAACCATAAATTAAGAATGAGATGCGAATTAAGTATTCTTCTGACTTAAAAATTAGAAATAGCTCTCAACGTTTTGAGCTTCAGGGTTTGTCAATGAGTTTTTGCCTTTTGATCAGTCTCTGTGAGAAGGACTATGGACCTCAGACTGAAGATAGCTTTTGCATAATGATGCTGGTCAACTGTTAATAAGACTAGTGTTTAAATCTATACTAAGCAGACCTGAAAAACAAGGGCATACTATACTCTTGCTGATTTTTTCTAATTTTTGCAAGTATATAACCTTGCTCTATGGTGCATGGCTCCCTTATAGAGTATTTTGTGCTGAGGAGCTGTTTGTTTTTCTCATGCATGACCATTATTTTTTTTATTTGCTTCAAGGTTGTAATCATTCTTGAGATGTGGATGAAAGGCAGTTTTACTTTTATTTGTAAAATTTCATTTCTAAGTGAAGCATATACTTTAGACTCTCATTCACAAAGTTAGTACTGAAATGTGGTACTCCTGCTGCAAGCTTGTGTTTGTTATAAATTCGTTATGAAGGGAAGAAGAAAAGGAATAGTGAGATTAAGAGAAATAACAACCATAATGATGACAAGAGGCAAGAGAAACAAAAAAGTCTTTTTGATTCTCTGCCCCCCAGACCTAAGAATGTCAATTTTATTTAATTCTACAGGGAAGGGAGCTCTCCGGCTAAGTAACACAGTCACGACTTTTTTGCTTTTCATGGACCTTTCTTGTCTGAGCTTTTACATTTTGACCACTGATTCCATTGAAATTTCAAAATGGGATTTGAAAATGAATTCAAGTGACCAATTTTTTTGTATTTCCCTGGATTTTCATTAACCAACTGGAGAACAGAATCATTGTTTAGGGCAAGTCTTCCAGAAGAAATTTCCTTATGATATTTATTTTTGAGACCATACTTGACCTTGTGAGGTATTCAGGTAACTGGGTTAAGCTGTGGGAATTCAAAAAGTGAATTATGTCTGTAACCCCAATACTGACATATTATGGTAAGTCATATTACTCTAGGAATAAAGTTCACTTGAGTTGAGATGAAATAATGTGTTAAGGTGGAGATTGATGAAAGTGAGTTTTTATCCTAGTTGTATATTGTTTTTGGACGTAAGAATTAGTAGCACAAGTACATTCAAAGGCAAGGTGTAAATAGGTAGTATAGCAAGTGATGAGCTGGGTCAGTTGCTTATGGTGGAAGATCCTTAAATTGATTTTGTGATTTTGAGAGTGTAATCAGATATTGAATAAGGAGGGAAGGATTGTCCTCTTCTGTCCCATTTGCAGCACTCTGTTGGAGAAAATTTCTTCCTAGCAATGAGGTTTTGGTACCTCTTAGGTGTTCTATTTATGTGGATGTTATGCATAGTTCATGATACCCTTAGATTAGATTGAATTTATAGGAAACTACTTTGATTCTACTTCATTTATGCAAATTGTGCTGCATTTAAGTCCTGTACTGTTAAGTTAGGAAAAGCTTGAGGATTTCACTTTTTGTATCTTGGAAGACTTCGATTGGTGTTTTTTGTAGCTTTCTTAAATGATTTTCTTTCTCATTCTTGTTCCTAGCATTGTTGTTATTGTCAATTTTATTCAAGTATGTGTCTATTTATTTCGAAGATGGTCCAAGAATGTATCATATCGTGGATTGTGTTGGCATTTTCTTTTAAACTTTTTCCTGATCCAGGGTTATATTTTTATTCCATTATGAATGTGATGACTCTGCGCTGAACTCGCATGTCCTGGCTTTCACTTTTGCTAAATATGACTATAATATTACCCATGTTTGTAGGCAACAACAAGGTGATGAAACACCTATGGTTTGGGAAATGCTTCTATACATTTACATCCTCTACTCTCCAGATTGGCAGTATCGGAGTACAATGCCCACCTTCATGTTCCTTTATGCTCTTGTATTTGCCATAGCACATGCTTTTGTCCGCTTTGGCATTGGTTTCTGGGCACATTATGCGCTTCTCTGTCTTCTTTGCATTCCTCGAATGTACAAGTACTACATTTACCTGGAAGACAAATTGGCAAAGCGACTAGCGAAATTTTATTTGGTTACTCTTACGTTTGGGAGTCTGTTCTGGGTGTTCGATCGTCTCTTCTGTAGGCATGTTTCTGTCTGGTTCTTCAATCCTCAGGGTCATGCTTTATGGCATGTTTTCATGGCTTTCAACTCCTACTTTGCAAATGAATTCCTGATGTACTGCCGTGCTCAGCAAAGAGGATGGAATCCAAGAATAAAGCATTTCATGGGATTCTTCCCCTATGTGAAGATTCAAAAGCCAAAGGCCGAGTAGTAGATTTGCTGAAGCCCCCCATATGAAGACGGATTAAGATTTTGCAGAATCGAGTGGTCGTGATTCTTCTCCAGTTTTTCCATTTTTAAGAACGCGATGTAAATGATCTTGGAATAGTAACTCCCAATTTTGGCTGTAAAACTAGTAGTTTCTCGGTGTACAATGGTTTTATGTACTTTCACAGATTACTAAAAACTGGCTAGCTTGTTGACCTTTTTTCTTCCCCCTTGAGCAAGACTTCTTAGTTCTGATTGTCTATCTCTTGGACTCCATTCCCATTCCCCCCCCCCCCCCTTCTTCCCCTGGCGGTTGCCTCTTTGCTTGCTTGGTTTGTGTTATAAGCCCCTGGGTGTGCTCCCATGTGTGTTCTTTCCGGAGCAGTTAATCTCTGAAAACTTGTCAAGAGATTTGATAGCATATTTGAATGGAACTTTAGATCCAAACCTGGTGTTCTAGCCTGTTTAATTTTCGTTAGTACTTCAGAACGTTTTGCAAGGTCAATAAACCAAGAAGGAAGTCATTCAATTGTGAAACAGCATTAACACTTAAATGAAAGGGGGCACCTTAGTAACGACAAGGCATGCTATAGACTCACTCATGCTACAAGTGCGAAATGCCCTGAGAAATTTACTCAAACTTGTATTTAGTCGTTTTTATCACATATTCCATCCTTGCTCCTCTTGCATGTTTGAGGAAGTACAGAGGCGAGACAGCACAGTCCCAAGAAAATAAATCTAGAGAGAAAAAACAGCAACCCATGGTAGGGGGACAAAACTGAGTCAACCTTCGAACATATGAAGCATAAGTTTGGTGGTCTCCGCAGGATTTCACAAATATCATTGGGAAGGCTTGAGATGTGACAAAAATGTCCAAGAGGACATCATTGCATTTTGTCCCAAGTTCCACGTAGTAGTGCTCGATTATTCGGTTCTGTATTGAAAAGATTAATACTATCAATCATGGAGTCCGTTATCTTTTTCTCCAATACAGATTCATCAATCCATTCTGAACTTTGTCGGCGCAGAAGCTCATTCTTCTCCTTTTTCTTCTCCTCAATTTGTTTAGTTCTTGTTCTCCAGTATTCAAGCTTCTCAGCTTTTTCTTTCATCTACAAAATGGTAATTAAAACAAATCAGCAAGATGGTAAAACATCAGGAGCTAGAATAGTATATTTGCTTTGCACCACTACATTTACAGTAGTTGGTTTCATTCACATTAAACTGCGACTAAATTTATCGATCCCCACACTTTAGACCTCCTCCCTCTGACTGGCACAAAAATGAGAAGGAAAGTGAAAGTTGAACTATGGGTTGCATCCAGTCACAATCAGTGATCCTATATTATGGGCTTTTGCCGTATTGCTAATAACACTCTTAACCAGATCAAATTCTAGAACATACAAAGTCCCTAAGAAGGAACATTTTCTGCATTTCCTTGATCCTGGATTAGATTTTTGGGTGGGGATTGAAGCTATAAATGCACAAGCAACCTAAAGCCTAACTTTTAGGTTTATAGAGGAAATAAGTCAAAAGCCAAAGAAAAAAGAAAGGTAGAGTAAATCAATGATTGCAACAGAATTAATTTGGATAATTTCTAATCAAGCACAATAGTTAAAACACAAGTTCAGGGAGGGATCGAGGGGAAACCCACACATCACTTTTCCAGTGTGCAATTAGTGCAAAATTTCATATCAGCAGTTTGCCCTAATACCTCTATTACTGATCCACTCAATCTGACCTTTGCTACTGCTATTCCTACCCGGAGAACTTCTGTTGGAATTCTTTGACACTTTAGAAATTATTCTAAATGATTTCCACGTGTTATAACAAAACCTCTGTGAATTAGTATTTTGACAAACTGCAGAGCTTACAATGCTCATAACTAAACAGATCTAGCCACAGCTTGTATCAGGTGCACTGAAGTTAGTAATAAAAGAACGTTGCAGGTACTCATCATGATTCCGGCAAACCATATTATAGACAGACCAGTCTTTGGTGCTGTGAGCTGCAGGCATTAAGTATTTTAGGTAGAAAGAGTTAACAGTACTACTGCATCTGTTCAGTTAAACATTTACAGTTGATTAAGGACTTATAAAATTGAAGGGTAATTAAGTTAGGGTCAGAAGTTTGAACCTTTGTAATTTAAATTTTGGTAAAATCTATTCAATTTACTCTACAGATCTATCAGAAATTATTGTTTAGATTTGCAGTGCAATGTTGACATCTGCAATGCAGTGCTTCTACCCTCATCCTAGGTACATATAGAAGGAAATAGGCAGGGAATTTTGAATGAACAGCCAAGATCTAATTCCTTATCCTTTGGATTAGACACCAAAAGAATGTTCGTAAGCCTTAATTGTTATCTTTATTCATATCTCAAAGTATCAAACATCGCCTAGCAATATAATGTAGCTGTATTTTTTACTTGGAGCTTTTAAAGCACATTTAGCACCTCAAATATCGAATATTAATCCAAATGAACTTGCAGAAAATATGCAGCCTGAATTAAAAAAGTATAAAGGAATTTGATTTTTCCTGTATTGCAAAAAGGTGGACACCACCAAAGAGCAAATCTTTTATGTCGAAACTCTACAAGCAGGAATAATTCCCCTGAGGCAAACGGATACTAAAACAAGTTTCTTTCAAGTAAGGCTTTGAAAATAACAACATATCGGCATCAGAGTTCATCCACGCTTCTCCGTTGAAATCTAATTCTAAAAAAGCCATGTTTACCCCACACACGGAACAAAATCCGCCTCTGAACATTTCAGTTTCAAATTCTATTAGCTAACAGATTTCCAGATAAAAAGAATACCTATATGATATGTAACTTGTTTCTAAATATGTATAGAACAGAGCTATAAAGTTCTAAACTTTCACCCTCATCTATCCTCAATATCCCCCAAAGCAACAATGAAGCAAGGCAAAACCAAAGAAAAAAATCCAGGAAAATACCAGTGAAAAAGATTTAGATTCTAATTATGAATAACAAAAAGAGAAAATTAGAAACATACTAGGGTTTTCCGGAATTCTTCTTCGGCGATTTCTCTCTCTTTAGCCTTAGCCTTCTTCTCGGCTGCTTTGGCAGCTTTCCTCTCTTCATTTGCGATCCTCAATGCTTCTCTCCTGGCCTCGTCCTTCTTCAGCTTCTCGAGCTTCTGAAACTCCATTTCCCGGATGTATTCCTTGCGAACGGCTTTTACTTTCTTCGCATACTCGCGACGCAGAAGCGCGAGTTTCGATTCGGCTTCTTTGGGGTTCCTCGGAGCTTCCCATGAGTTCAGGTAGTTGCTCGGCGGAAGAAACTCGTGGTTCCGCTGGTGGTCCTTGTGATGGGTGGGGTTGGTGGTGCTGGAGAACTGCCGAAGGTGGTAGGAGTTTATCGCCGGTAGTCCGCGGCGGCGGAGGCACCGAGAGAGAGACATGGTTCAAGAGCAGGAACGAAAGCTTCTTCCACGGGTTTTATGCCACAGGCCAGGGCCCATTTGGGAAAACGGCATGTTTGATCTTCAAAGCCAGGAGCTGTTACTCTAAGCACGATTAAATTATTAATTAGATCACGAATACTGTTACGAAATTCATATTAATTATTTTTTAAAAAAGAATTAAACTTTTAAAATATAATTTTTAATTATATTTAATTTTTTTATTAGATTTTAAGTTTCGATAAACTCTTATATTATGAGTATATATATTGTGTCACATTAATAAGATATACGTTATCTTTGATTCTTGAGTTTTACTTTCTTTTTCTATATTTTATTTTCTCTTTTACTTAATTTTATATTATTATTCTTTAAATATATTGAATAATATTTTTACTTTAATTCTGTATTACCAACATTTAAATTCATAACAAATATTTTTTATTTATTAATTTTTTTGCTCTAAATTTTAAAATTTTTTCAATTTTCACTCTCCAAATAATCTTATTAACAAATTTTTAACTTATTCATAAACTTAGTTTTCTATCTATTCATAAATTAAAAAAACAAAATCTTTTAAAAAAATACATGAGAACAATATTTTAAAAAATAAAAAAGAAGAAAAATTTTCAAAAGAAACCTTCAATTTCAATCTGAAGAAAATGTTAAAATAAAAAAAGGATGAAGTGTTGCGGAGAAGACAGCAGCCCCTGACAATGCCGGCTGTGGCCATTGGAATTCTTCCCCGAGGGCGCTGCCGGGGCTCTTGTCTACAACTCTTCATTTTTTTTTTTTTTACATTTTGTTGAAGAATTAGATGAAAGTTTTTTATGAAAAGATATCTCTTTTTTTCCCTTTTATTGGGTATTCCTTTTATTATTTTCATGAAAAGATTTTACTTTTATTATAAATTTTGTTTTAGAATTTTAAAGTTTAAAGAGATAGAATTTTAATAAATTAATCCATTCAAGTTGTCATAAGACGTTCCACCTTGCACCATAGCCATTTCTGCCTTTTTCTTCCATTCAATGGCCTTTTCTCTCATCTCCATTCCTTTGTTTCCCACCATCAACTCTCTCACCATCGCCGCGACTTCGTCCCTCTTAACGTTTGTGTCAATCTCCATGCCAATCCCCCATTTATTGCACAAGTACCAGCAATTTGTCTGCTGTTCTGCAAAGAAAGGCCAACAGATCATCGGCACGCCTTCGGTCATGCTCTCCAGTGTGGAATTCCACCCACAATGAGTTAGAAACCCTCCAATGGAAGGATGCCCGAGTACTTTCTCTTGAGGGCACCATTCCATTAGCAAGCCTCTGTTCTTAATTTCCTCCAAGAAATCATGGGATATAATTTCTGTCCCACCATTCACAAGGTTAGGCCTAATAACCCACAAGAAAGAGAATTTGCTATTTGCTAGTCCCCATGCAAACTCACTCAATTGTTCTGGTGTCATAATCACCAGACTCCCATAGTTTACATAAATAACCGATCCGGGCTGCTTTTGATCCAACCATTCCAAGCATCCCATGTCCTGTTTCCACAAACTAGAATCAATGGAGTCCATTTTATCTCCACAGAGCTGTTTCTGCAGCAGTGATAATGGACCGACGGTGTATAAATTCGGAAACTTGATCTTTATGGCATCTAAAACATCTCGCTCCAAATCCTCAAACGTGTTCAGAACCAAGTGTTTTGTCTTCAGAGCATTTCTAACACATCGTAAGTTGTAATTGAACATTATATCCCTTCCATTGCAGGTATCCAGTCAATCTTGGTCTCAAGATATCCATTACTCAAGCAGCTCTCATCTGAAAGTTTGACATACAATCAAAGTCAGTACAATATTTTCAGCAAACTAACGCAAATGATGATTCTATACGGATCTTTAAGTGGAAAGTAGCCTCTATCAACGAGCTCCTGAAACTGCAAATAGCCCAACATCCCACAAGCACTAGGAGTAAAGAAAAGAATCTCCGGGATATCGAATTCTTGGGCAACTTTCAGAGTGAAGCTCATGGCACTGTCGGAGACGATACAAGTGACCGGAGGCACATCCGGTGAAGCATTTAGCCTTACAATGAGTTCCCGAAATGATTGCTGGCAGTGCACAGGCATTGAAACACCAAGTGCCGGAAGATCCATTATGCCTCTCTGGTTCGATGCCGGCAAACCTCTGATACCGTCTCGAATCGAAAATTATCAGCACCTTGTAATGCAGCTGAACCCTTGGAATTGACTAATCTGTCATAGTTGAATTCTGTGTGGACGAAGGTGACATAGAATCCTCCATGGTGAAGAAGCTCAGCTAGTTTTAGGATTGGGTTAATGTGGCCTTGAGCAGGAAGAGGAATGCAAACAGCATGAGGCTTGTGCTTCATTGGCTCCATTATAGATTGCTGATAATTAGATAAAGCTTCTTGGTTATGTAGATGAATCTCAGCAAGCATCAAATGACAAAGATGCTATGGGACACCAACCTGTGGTGGTCTAGTGCTAGTATCCTTATCAACATGAAGCAAAAAATGGAACAGGAAAAAATCATTTTTAGATTAATTTTTACTATATTTGGTTGGTTCGTTGTATTATTTGGTTCATCCAAGCAAAAAAGCCTTCTTTTCCTTTATTTTTTCTAGACAATCTAAGCAAAAAGCTAAGGGGACATGAAATATGCTTTTTATGGGATTACTTACGTAGTATGCTTATCATTAGAAGGAAATCCTCTCCCTCCTTTCCTAATAATCACACAATGTGACTATTGTTCTTATTATAAAATGTTAGCTATATATATTATTTTCCAGTAAAATTAGTGTGTTTCTTCTAACTGTATCCTTTCTCAATTAACACAACAGTGCATGAAATAACCTCATTGCAAATTAATAGTAGATTTAAAATCGTAATTACACAAGAGTAGAAAAGTCTTCTTCACTTTAAATTTTATATATTTCATTTTTTTTTTGCTAAATAACTAACTAGCTAGCCTTCAATTTCATCAGAAACCAAAAGAGAATTACGCAGAGCTCCCCCGTCACATACCACTACAAGGGAAGGGGGGGGAGGAGAAGCTGAGGGCATTAGATTTTGCCAACTTGGCAAACCTATGATCACATGTATTACAATGTCTTGCTGTTTATTTGACCTTCCAGTTTGGCCACTTACGGAGGATCCCTTTTGAATCTCCAATGCTGTATCAAAGTTAATTTTAAGCCAACCAAGCGGGGAAGTTTGCAAGACTTGTTCATTGATCAATTGTTCATTTGGTCTTCATGTAAAATCACATTGTGACTAGTATTGAAGAAAAGAGAAGCATAGATTGAGCTCACTGCTAGTCCGAGCTAATTTGTATTTTTTAATTAAATATATGTGACATAATAATAATATAATAAAATTTATTAAATTTAGTGATCTAATTATAAATTACTGGTGTCATAATTAATTTTGTAATCCATTTATCTCTAACTAACAAATAAAAATTAAATAAGAAATAAAATTATACAAACAAAAAATTAAAGGACCAATGCGTAAATTCAATATCCTTAGCCTTTGCTTGTCTAACTTTTTAATCATGATAAGAAAAAAGTATCACGACTCATAAACGAAAGAGAAAAGAAAAAAGTATTTCGGTATTTGGGTTGAAATTTATTGGGAAACTTAATATATATATATATATTTATTTTAGATTTTACTTTTTTCATACAAATAATTTATTTTTTCAAAATGTATAATAAAAAATTTTAAATTAAATTCTATTTAATCTCAACATAAAAAAAATATTTAGATGGCAATTTTCTATCATACTTTTTCCGTTAGATATCCATGATTCCGCCTTTGGCAAGAATTGAGGTCTTGAAATAAAAACTCAAGGGCTTAATCTTTGTCTAATGCAAGGCTTATATTATTCTCTCTATATAAAGATAATATTTCTACTTATATATCAATTATTATAGATATAATATTCTTATCTGTATGTAATTAATTGTAAATTTGAATTGTACTAAAAAGGAAAAAAAAAAGGAAATCCATGATGGCATGATTCAAACCATCCGACAAAAGAAGAAAAAATAAAAAACAATATTATTTTTATTTTATTTTTTTTGGGCCAATTTGTTCGCATTTTTTTAGTTGACAAACATTATAAAGATCAAAGCCAATTTAGAAGATCGCGTTGTATAAAATGCAAAAATGCTCAGTCGCTTTGTCTATAATAAAATATTTATATTTTTTTTAACATATCTATAATTAAATGTTTATTTTTTAAAAATAATTATATATTTTATCTAAATTTTTACTATTAAGTTTGTTTTATTTTTAAAAATTAACCTCCTAACACCTAAACCTATTACTAACCACTTTAACTCCTTTAATTTAAAGAATTTAAAATCTACTATAAAACTTACTACTAATATATTTAATTAATAAAAATATCATGAGATTAATAAAGATAAAATGTCACTTTAAAAAGTTTTTTTTTTTTGCGGGGGGGGAAGGGGGATTAGGTTTATTCGTTGGCAGTGCATTTTTGGGACAATCCGTAGCCTGAGAGATTCGAACTCTCGTGGGAAATCCCATGTATTTAGCCGGCACACGGCTTAAACACTCGGCAAAAGCAACTGCATTGAATATCGATCATCTCTGCACACATGTCAAGAAAAGACAAGAAAAATCAATTTTAATCGCATGTGTGATAACTCATGCATGATGGATTTACCCTTTCAGTGGTAGGGCACGACATATATAATATATATATATATATATATATATATATTAATAGTATTTGAGACTGTAACAATCAAAATGTGAATTTTGAAAATAAGTTGCAACAACTAAGATAGTTTAGAAACTATTTTTTATATTGTTCAAATTAAAATTTTTATAGTTTAATGATAAATACTCATTACGTATTAATTTATTCAAATTTTAGCATTCAGATTTAGTCTCCAAACTTTAAATTTAGAATTAAGAACTTAAATACTTCAAACTTTAATCTTCAGATTTTAGTTTTATCAAATGGACCCAACTTATGGTATTCTTATAAAGTTATATAAAATATTGTTCATTACTCATACTTGTTACATTTAAAATGATTATCTATTTACTACAATACATTAATATAAAGGTAAATTCAAGGATGCTATGATAGTTCTTCGATTTTGACATTTGTTCTTCGATTTTACTTTTAGCCAAATTTATGTTATTCAACTTTATAGTTCATTTTGAACAATTTATTTTGATAGTTGAATAAGCAACTTGACATAAAGTTTCTTTGTCAATTTACAGCAAATGACTATTGAGTATATGGTTATAGAGTTAAAATTTTAATTTGCTTGATGATTTGTTATTCAATTCTGGTAACTCAACTAGCATATAAAAGTATTGCTATAACGACATTATTTGTTTAGATATTTGAGTATTTTTACTCACATGATTGTGCACATAAAGTTAATGTATAAAGTTTTGATCCCTGAATAACTTATATTAAGTTCATTCATAAAGTTTAAGGGCTTGATTAGGAGATGTTTTACATTATAATATATGGAAGGGAATGTTCAATAAACGAACATAACTATTATGATTCATGTATTATATTTTTTGATTAAGTAACTGTTACATAATCATATTATAATAGAGTGATTGTAAAGTTTTTTACCATAATTTAAATTTTTTTCAATCACTCATAAAGGTATTTACCTAATTATAACATGTGGCCCAAGTAAGAGAATATAAGAATTTGGTCTTCATTAAAAGATTTTAATATGGTCCATATAATATAAATACTTACCATATTTTCTTATATTTAAGTAAATCAAATAAATATTAATAAAGATATGATTGGTTATGATTTTGATAAATAATCTGGATATTTTCTTGATGAAAAAAAAACTCTAATTGGTATTCATTATATGAGGGTTCATAGCCTAATATATATAAAGCTTATGTAACAACAAGAGTTTTTAATGTTAGAAGACTCGTAGACATATTTTAATTTATGTCTATATTAAATATTCTTTCAATGGCTACCTCGAAACCTAGATCGATTGGATTCCGGGGACGAAAGGCATCAGATTGAAAGATCTTCCTAGTTTCATTCGGACAACTGATCCAGATGACATCATGCTCAATCACAACATTGTGCAAACTAGGAGCGCCTCCCATGCCAAGGCTGTCATCTTGAATACATACGAAGAACTGGAGAAAGAAGTCCTGGAACCCATCAGAGCCAAGTTTGATCATGTTTACACAATACGTTCGCTCCAGCTGCTTCAGCAAGAAACAAACACAATCAAACTGGACTAAATGGCGTTAAGTTTGTGGATGGAAGAGGAAGGTTGTCTGAAATGGCTGGACCAAAAGGAATTGAACTCTGTGGTCTACGTGAACTTCGGAACTGTCACGGTCGTATCGGCCGAACAGCTACGAGAATTCGCATGGGGACTTGCTTATAGTAAACAATATTTCCTGTGGATCATCAGACCAGATACGGTAACAGATGAATAGGCCAATCTGCCTGCAGAATTCTTGGAAGAGACTAAAGATAGAGGCATTTTAGCAGGGTGGTGTGGATAGGAACAAGGACTGGCACATCTTTCTGTTGGAGTGTTCTTAACCTATTGTGGATGGAACTCAACACTGGAAAGCTTATCAAATAGAGTTCCAATGATTTGCTGGCCGTTTTTCTCCGAGCAACCGACAAATTGCCTATAAGCATGCTCAAATTGGGATGTTGGAATTGAGATTGTGAGCAATGTTACCATGTAGAAATTTTATCAATCTAAAAGAATTTTGAAAAAATAACAATCAACTTTTTATTGAGGAGAAATCTCTCTAATTCTCTCTACATCTCTCCATTACAAAATAATCATCTCATCACATATATTTATAGCTTAAAATTAGCCTAAACCAACTAAGATTTGATTTACTAAATCAATCTTACTAGAAACCAAATTAGGAACCAACCCTATTAGGAAATCTAGAAACAAATGTGAATTAAGAAACTAACAATCCTATTAAAAAACCTATTCTAAACAATAATAGGAATTTACTAAATCAAAACTTAATGGAATAAACCAAATTAATAAATCTTCTAATCCTGCTTGGTTTAATATTGCCAACATTGCCTCCCTTAAACCAAGCTTGGTAAGAAATTAGATTCAATTCCATCACAAGCCAAAATTTCCATTGTGTACTCTTTAGTAGTGGACACCTTACGCAGTATCAAAATTTGAATAATTTTCATCTTCACAAGAGAAAGTGGACGAACTCGATATTTTGTAAATAATTTTGTTGCTAACTCATCTTGATCAATACACTCTTCCAAGTTGAAGTCCATTGAAACCTTCCAAGCTGAAATCCTTCTAGACAAATGATTTAAAATAGAATTGGGAGTAGTGATGAAAGCAAACCACTCCAAACCATAAGAATCAGTAATCTTGGAACCAACATAGAACCTTGGAACAATGACGCGATTACCTTCCTTCACTGTTGTTTCCAGAATGCACTTGCAATCAGCGCCAACAAGAATATCACTACTATTTAGGCTAACAAGATTTGCTCCGAGTCTAACCTCATGAACCAAGGAAAAATTCTTTCCTTCTATTCTTATAGCACCCATCAAACTTGGTATTGCAACTCCGGATGGTCCCTGGACTTCCTTTAGTCCTTGATGGTCAGTTGCACCCAACTCTTCTACTTCTTCTACCTTTGGACAAATGTAATCTTCATTCACCTTATTTGTGGCTTGAATATGAAGCAATTCATTAACGTGATTTCCTTGTTGCTCAACAACATTCTCGAATTCTTCTTCTTCAAATAATTTGTCAAATCCAAAATTATCGCAACAATCCATCCAATAAAAAATTGTAACTTTTGAAAGACTTTCAATCACCAACACATCATCAATCGCATGACTAAACAAAGAAATTTGACTATCATGACAAGAAACATTTATGGAGGTAATTTGTTCATTATCACTCAAATTAATATTTTCTTCTAACCCAACTAGAGAGTTATCAATCAAATCATAATTTTTCAAATTGGATGATTCAACTTTATCTTGAATCTTTTCTACCAAATCTTTTCTTTCATCTGGAGAAGGTAAGTTTTTTGTCTTCTCCTCATCAAGAACAAGGTTCTCATCAACCTTTTCTTTCTCAACTATTCCTTTTCTACTAGAATTGAAAACATAATTCTTACCTCCAAAAGAATGCATCAAAATAGTCCAACCTTCCTTTGCTGATCTTGCAAAAAAGAACTTCTTTGCTACATCTATTGTAACTGTAGTTTGAAAATGAAACCACGTAAGGGTATTCTAATTCTTTTTCTTCTTCTCTTCTTCTATTAATTCAGCATTGGGAGGAGGTTCTTCAAAACCTTCTTCAAGAATATCCCATACTCCAACTCCTTCAAGAATATCTTGCGTATATTGACACCACAAATCAAAATTATTTTTTCCGTCAAAGATAAACCATGGACGAGAAGAAAGAATTTTGTCGTAAAAAAAATAAAGAGAAGGGAAAGAAAATCTTTCCATGTCTGTTGACATTCTGGCTCTGATACCACTTGTAGGATCGAAAAAAAAATATTTACTAGAAATTTCAAGGTGGTAGGACTTAAAAACCAAATAATAAAGATAATCTAATCTCACAAGACTCTCTCAAGTCTTCATTGGACAAATATCTAAATTATGACTACATACCACACATAGCTCTGATACCACTTGTAGAAATTTTATCAATCTAAAAGAATTTTGAAAAAATAACAATCAACTTTTTATTGAGGAGAAATCTCTCTAATTCTCTCTACATCTCTCCATTACAAAATAATCATCTCATCACATATATTTATAGCTTAAAATTAGCCTAAACCAACTAAAATTTGATTTACTAAATCAAATCTTACTAGAAACCAAATTAGGAACCAACCCTATTAGAAAATCTAGAAACCAATGTGAATTAGGAAACTAATAATCCTATTAAAAAACCCATTCTAAACAACAATAGAAATTTACTAAATCAAAACTTAATGGAATAAACCAAATTATTAAATCTTCTAATCCTGCTTGGTTTAATATTGCCAACATACCAGAAAGGAAATGGCGAAATCGGTTAAAGAAATGATGGAGGGAGAGCAGGGAAGGAAGATGAAGAAGGCCCTGGAATGGAAGAAGAAAGCCCAGTTAGCTGTTCAACCAGGTGGCTCTTCTTATGACAATATGAAGAAATTTATAAACACAATACTTCTTCCAAATTTCTCAAAAGTGAAAACTTTATAATTTTTAATTTTAGGAATCTATACTTGACATTTACGAGAGAAAAGTGCAGCTTATGTTAGAAATAGTAGATAATAAAAATATTAATCGGCAACAATCAAGTATGGTATGTTAAGAGTTTGAAATCAAGTACCGTGAATATATTATAGTGGAAAGCAAGTTGAATGCACAGTGTGGTAGATTATGTTTCTGAAGCTTTCTCACAGTTTCCAACCATAATTAATGTCTTTCAAGTTTGAAAATAATTGTTTATATCTTGTTTGTCAAACTTGAAATTTTCCTTCTTTAAGTTCCAAAATAGAATAGTATCCAAACTCAGGAAAAGAAAAACAAAGGGGAAAAAAAAAGGAAACAGTGAACTGGGTAGACTGATAATCATAAATCTCATATTGCAGAAAGAATGATGTTTCTATATGGGGGCTTTTTCATAAGTCGCTACTTGATGACTTTATCAAGCAGCAATCTGCAGCATGTGCTACCACTTGTAAAACACAAAGCGGAGAAGAATATAAACAGTGCATTTGTATCCCTTATCACCCAACAATATAAACAGTGCATTGGAAGAGGACAGCCTCGCAAGGGCAACCGAGAGAAAAAGTTATTCGGAACCCCAGAAATGACCCGCCACCAGTTCTAGACTTGGTATTTTAGGAGACTTTGGAAAGCTCCGGCTGCCTTGGGATCAAAATTGCTAATCGCAGCTTCCCCAGCTGACATAATTTTATTGGATTCTTGTATATTGTGACCTTTGCGTTGTTATTGTCTAAGAGAATAACGTGTGCAACGCTAAAAGATTCACCTTTCTCTGCAGCAAATTGCCACTCTCTTGCTGATATATCAAACCAGTTCTTTTTTCCAGATCTGGTTGCTTTAACCTCGACAAATTCCCAGCTCCTTTCCTCACTTCCGATGACAAGATCATAAGGAAGCCCGGTTTCATTAGCTTCATTAACCCATTTCACTGATGTCTCGCCAACTTTCCCAGCAAAATATTTGAAAGCCACAAACTCTCCCAGTCTTCCGGTTAACAAGGCCTGTGCACTGGATGTGCCAAAAGATATGTGATTTCTCACAGCAGTAGATGAATCAAAATCAGGGCCATCTGATGCAGTGACGAGATCAACAGAATCAAGTACCGGATCCGTACTGAAAGCAGCAGCCACATTGCCTGCGTGATCGCTCTGATCTTCACAGATTTCCGTATCATTTAGACATACAGGTCGTGAAGAAGATGCCTGGCTATCTTCAGAGGTCCAATTAGCATTCATCTCCGCTTCAGCCTTACGATCAATTTGGATGGTTATCATTTCTGTTGCATCAGTAGCCTCCCTAGTTTGGAGGCTACTACTTGCTTGTGTCTTCAGCCCATTTGCCTGAGCAAATTTGAACCCTGGGGCTGTTCTCCAATCAACAGGTGGCCAGTTTGAATTGACACCAGGCCACCTCTTTGGCTTGACAATGCTTGACTCGTCCTTTGATGTTGAAACAGAATCCGTTATTGGTGAATTATTGGTTTCTGGTAATGATAAACACCAAACAGGTTCCTCCACAGGAAGCTTTGGCACCTTCTGGCTATTTAAAATGAAGGATTCTGTCTGCTCTTCTGTGGAACCCGCCTCTACCATAGTCGTGATCATGAGAAGAAAATTTGCCAAGTGCAGCTTAGGAGCTTCACCAACTAAAAAATGAGAAAGCTCCAAAAAAATTGAGTGAGAATCCGAATCACGAGTTGCATACAAGATGTTTCCCTGGAATGATGAAAAGGTTCATATTAGGAATATTTGTCCATAACACCATTGACTATAGAAACATTCTCTTGACAGAAGCCAATTCCACACAAGCACCTGCTTTAGTGAAGTGACTTCGAAATAAGGAAGAAAGTTCTAGGTTTATTAATCACTTGAAGAATTGCAGAATACAAAATAGCAGGAAGGATATGCAAACTCATACATATGGATTAACCAATATATTTCAGATTTGCTTTCTTTGTGGTTACACTTGATAAATAGTATTGCAATCCAGTTATACCCAACAAATGGTTAACGTGTAGCAGCAAGCACAGTAATGATTTGCCAAGTCACCCTGGATTTAAGCTACTTAATTGGCAGAAAAAGATAAGAAGCAGAAACAAGATTTTTTACATACCTGCAGAAGGCACCTGCATTCAATTCGTTTCTTAGATGCAATCTCACATCTTTTAAAAACATTTCTGTAGAACAGTTTTTCCACAACAACAATCTCCAAGTGTCTCAGTTTCTCAAATACAGATTTCCTGAGTTCGAGATATTTATCGGAATGTACATGACAAATGTAGCGCTGAGCATAAGGAAGAGCCCAGTTGACCAGTGAGGTCTTGAAACTAGAGTCTGTTGGACCATAATAGATAGCCTCACGGCTTACAACCTGCAAGAAAGGAAATTCTAGGACAGCATTAAGCAGAAAATTCTCACTGGTACTTATTCTCAACTTCAATTTAGAAGGAAAGCTTCACACATAATCCTGTTAAAGCTAGATATTCAAAGCAATCAGGAAACAATACATTACAGATATATTTTATAGTACATGAAGATATGCTCCAAGATATCATCACTTAAAAGTTACTCTATATTGTATAATATATGAAGATATGTTTTCAAGATATCATCACTTAAAATTCTCTATGAAGGCAAAGTGTTTGAAAATGCTTTATCTGCTGTGCCATTGGATTGCATAAACAAAATGGAAACAGAACAGTGTTATGCTGCACATGGGCATATCATAATTTTTGTTAGCATATTTACAGCATCTGGCTCCAGACAGGAGTTTTGATAAAATTTTATCCCCTTCTCTGTCAATAAATTAAGTCTTCCGTGGAATCCCTAGCCTGCTAATGGTACTGCAATGCTTATTGAAGTGAATTTATCTAAAGTAAGATTAGTTGCAACTGTCTCGTGAAAAATCTGCGTTCAGAGTCAAACAGAGAGAGAGAGAGAGAGGTGTTACCGCAGAAAGAGCAGGAATCCCAAGCCTTCTGAAGAGGGTGGCAACTTTAGTGTGAAGCATCTCTTTCTCATCATGCTGGAGATCCCCGAAATAAAGGAGATCTATACTTTTGTGATGCTTAAATTCCTTTCTTAAGTTCTCATCATCAGACCAACAGATAACACCAAAGGACGGATGCAGAGAAACCCACTTATCTTGTTCAGTGGGAAGCACAGCACATTCCCTTTTGAGAAAACTTTTCGTCAAGTACTCAACATCATCGTTATTCAATGATCCAGATATCAAACCATCGGCCCACTTTGAGAATACATGGAAAACCTGACATACAAAAGAGTTCTTCAATCTAGGCAATCAACTGGGTTAAATGCAGTTCTATTTTGGCATTGTATTTTTTGCAAGTCTGAGGTTAAATAAAGTTCCAATACTTACAGTTCTAGCAGCCTGTGACGGCAAAGCCATAGTTGACAACTGCATCAAAATATGAAGGTAGCTACTGGAAGGAGGGATTTCTTCTACTCCGCATTCTTTCACAAAGAAGTCATAAAGCGTTGGATAAATATTGTGCAACATTTTACTGAAGGATAGATGAGTGATGCCTGAATCACATTCGGGATGCATCAGCTTCATTTGGTCCACAGAGCCAGTGGTGTCACGCCAATAGACTTCTTTAGGAGACAACAAAGAACCAGTCACAACATCCTCAGGTGAAGGAGCAGGTACTAAAGGAACAAATATGAAGGGACCACAAGACAATTCCTCCCCAATTTTTTGCTTTGCTGAAGTCATTTCGTTCCAAATGCAGGTGTAGAGTTTCAACATTTGTGATATGCTGAAACAAAACATTCAAGTGAAAATTTTCTTAAATGTTCCAAAGAAGCTGTCAAAAAGCATCAGACCGAATGTTCCGGCCCATCTTTGCTAGCTTAAGGAAAGCTCAGAGCTAGTCTAAGGAATTAAGATGTTTAAGCTGCTGGGTGCTCTTCAAAGAGCTATAATTGAAAGCATATTATAATTTCCACAAATAGCTTGGTTGAGCAATCATTTTTTCCCCAGAACTTCTTAACAACTCTAAAGAAAATTATACATGTCATGAGACAGGATATATAATAGATTATAGGATCAAACGTTGAAGTTTGACAACCACTTTAGATTGTCCCCAGCACAAATACCTTAAATTTACAGTAACTTTTCTAACTGGAGAATACAAGAAAAGAACAATAAAATTACCTTGCTTTGATAGGTTTTTCAGTTTTCCTCCAGCTTCTAAGAACTGTCAAAATGTCATCAAGTTTAACTTGAGATTTTAAACCCAGATCAACAATCAGCTTCTGATTCTTCACCTATTTAAAAAGAAATATAAGAATTCAGTAACCCAATTATCCTCCTGAATACAACAAAAAGTAGCAATAAGTTGGAATAAGATACTCTGAAATTGTCTTCTTGCATTTGCATTCATCTTGGTCAAACTATCAGTCCTCCATGAAATATCGTATGTCACTTTTATCCGATTTTATAAAGTTTCCATATTATGTTACATGTCATGAAATTTCTTATCCACTGACAGGAACTGTAAAGCTTGAAGATAAAGAAAGGGATTACCCAGTGCAAAAAAGTTGAAGAAGAATATAACATTAATAACCTATCCAATATTCTCCATCCGTCCAAGATTAAATGTCCACCTTTGACTTGGCACAGAAATTAAAGAGGGTAATTTGTCTAGAAGTTACAATAACATTCTTATTAATTAAAGAGGTGAGCAGCAGGACTCCTGTGTTAGTGAAGTTTGAATCAATTAAATGTAGGAGGTTAATGATGAGAGTCTAGAGAAAATATGTAAAATCTAGGAAAGTGGACATTCTTTGTTGGACAAATTAAAATAGAAATACTAACACAATTATGGAAGGAGGGAGTATTAGACAGATAAAATAATTGAAAATTAACATTACAAAGGAGCAATTTGGCTATTTCCAGAGCGTATGATGATGAAGGCATATACATACTTAGGTACCGGGGTAACCTAACAGAAGCATCCCAAATGAATGAAAAGGAAATCAGTCAATAATAATAACAAGAAAATTGATAAAAATGCAGTTTCCTCTTTGAACTTAAAAGCATCACCAAAATTGTACAGGGTATGGCTATCCTAAAAGCCGTACACCAAAATGCAGCATCGCTTCTGCATGAAGTAACTGGGAAAATGGGCAAAAGGGGATTCAGCTTGGAAGTAGTTGGATATCAAAATATAGAACTGTTGAAAGAAGTAATCATAAAATTTGGGCTCTCTATCTCATTTATGTTGAGTTAATTCCTTTTGTTCGATACCTAAGGCCAGTAAAAAAGGAGATAAGGTTATATACAAAGGATCTGTTACCTTTGTATTCTTACACGCACCATATCCCTTCTTCATTGCCATGAAAATAGCCCTTTTTCACAAAGTTAGTTTAAACTTCACCCAGAGTCCTTTTTTTTTAACTCTTTGGCACTATATTGGAACTATTTCCAAAACAGAATAGACAATTGCAAGAGTCAAGTCCTCATATCTCAATATGTTAATTAAAATAAATGCTAAATGTATAGCTTCTGGTTATAGGAGAGAAGAGGAAAGGAGCAAGTTTGGAGACAGTTAAGAAGAAGCTATGGACAATATCTAATTACCTCTGGAACAACATAAGGAGCAGCAACACCCAGAATTGAGCGCACAGCTTCACAATCATGAAACAAACATTTCGGATAGTGGAAGTCATTATCCACAGTTGATACCATCCATCGAACATTCTGGAGGATGCTGACAAGTGAAGACCTGAAAGGTTTGCTCTCTCCAGAGGGAAAATTAAAATAACCAATGACTTTGTTGCTGAAATAATTATCCCATAACATATCCAGAACTTCTAAGAGGTACTTGCACTTTTCATGGTCACCTCTGGAAGACAGGTGTGATAATAAATAAACCAACTCCGGGGATTCCCAGTCTTTAGCAATTAACCCTAAAGAAAACATGTCTCCATCCTGCAACAAATCTTTTAGAGCATCATGAGGTATATCCCCAATACATTTCTTACTTTGAACTATTTGCACAAAGTCAGTTACACCTAATTCCTCCAAAAAGTTTCTCCACTTTGACATTCCATCGCATAATGATTTCGTAATTGGATGCCTCACGTAGGCAGCATCAACTTCATGCCATCTCAAATCTATATGATCGAGAAATTTATTCACAGCAATCTGATTCCCATATTCTTTATTAAAATGAATTGGCACCTCATTAAGTTGTTTAAAGCCGTAATTAGTTAGAATCAGAGCTTTGCTCTGCAGTTGTTCCATAATCCATTCCCTTTCTACATAACAGTCACGACAAGCAGATTGCAGATGGAACATTGAAAAGCAAAGGTATTCTATCATTAGATCTTCATTCCCCAAAGAGTTTCTGGCATCGGAGATGGCCGGCAGGATATGCACTTTTACAATTTCGTGTGCAGATAGCCGTTGCACACCAACCTTAAGAAGCATTCTAGTAACATTCTCTACAATAGTTTTATCTGTGCATGATTCCTGAGCAGCTGCAGCTACAGAAAAGAGTTCAGGACTCACTGTTCGGAGTTTAGCATACAACTTGGGAAAAGCTTCTAATTCATGCTCACTGTCAAACCCAGAGATAACAGAGTGCAGCCAAATTGTACCTCTATCAACAGAGTCATGTTTGCCATCTGAAAGTGGAATGAACTGAAGCTTCCTAAGTCCAATTATGAAATCAGATTCAGACCCAGAATTCAAAGACATCAGATAAGTGGCATTGATCCAAGCAGATAACCAGTGCAAACCCATCTGCTTTAGACCAGACTCAGACCCAGACAATGATAACATAATGTCATATAAGGTGTTTGGTCCATAGTCCTTTATCCCCAAAGCCTTGGCTAATGAATCTGGCAAAACTATATCTTTACTCAAGAACCCAAGGTTAAGGTGCTTGCGGAGCAACTTCTCAGGAAGAAGAATGCGTGCTTCTTCATTCCAATTTCTCAAAACCTCGCCGGGAGGTACCCATTCATCGTTATCACCTTCAAGAAGCAGGCAGTTCGATTTGCATAATATAGAAATGATCAAACGGGGAAGATTGGAAAAAAATCCTTGTACCTCCCCTGCAAGGGGAACAAAGCTCATAAATGCTGTAACTGCCTTTCCTGGACTGCTTTGAAAACAAGGAAGATCACAAAAGGCCCTCTCTGCACCAACAAACAACTGAGGAAACTCTGAACGTAACCACTGGTTCCACGGACTATCTTCATCAACCTCTTCCCTAGATGAAGGCAAAACAAAATCGCCTTGAAGAATAAACTTCAGGCCATAAGATCTTAGAGGAAGAAAAGCAAAAACAGGCTGTTGTTTCAGCTGTGAAGCATAACCTCCATCACCTGTTTCCTTCAATGTAAATGCTATAGAAATTTCTGTACCAAGGACATCAGGACGAACGGAGTTAGCCTGCAATTTCTGAGATACTACAAAACAGTACCTTTTCTCCTTCCCACAGGATACCTTAATAACACCATCCGTAAGAACTTCTTTTTTCATGACAACAAGCGAATCACTGATCATGTCCTTGAACTTTATGCATTGAAGGCAGTGAAGGAAAAGCAATATATATGGATATCGTTCTGAAAACATTGACTTAATGTTGCTCATGGTGAAACTGGCTGATAAAGTTTCCTTGAAGGGAAGCACAATGCAAGTTTTCCAAGAGTTACAATCCATTTGATTAGTATCAGCCATTACCAGTCTACTATACAAATTCACGTCACGAGGAGGAATTTCAGTTGGCAAAACAAAACCAATTTGGCCCTCAGTTATGTCAAACTTGATGTGAAACCCATTGGAATGAATTTCAGGAGCATCAGTGACCTGCACAAAAAGTCAAAGTAATTTAAGCAAGCTTAATGTACATCTCTCACATTAATATTCATAGAATTAAAAGCAAGAGAGCGTTTGATATCAAAGTACCCTGAAAAGGTCGGATACCACAAGAGTCAAGGAATGAGTGTTAAAAGGACCTCATGACATTAGAAACACATGTAGATATCATTCACAGCACAAACAAAATCATACATTGTAAAATTCTTTCAGAATACATGCTCCCCTCTTACTCTCACTCTGCAAATATTTCTTCTTTCCTTGCATTTGATTAGCCTCTAAACTGTGGTAATAACATTTTTGACAAGGTCTTCATTTCCCGGCATATGAATTAGAAGGAACATATTTAAAAAAAATTAAAAAAGTGAAGAATTCAGTATGGATGCTATCTCACGATACCCTGAAAACTGATTTAAAGCCAATGCCTTTCTTTCCGATATATCCAGCACCATGTCCTTTTTTTGTCGAATTCCCAACATCGCAAAGGGCTCTAATGTTTTCTGCCGAAAAGCCTAGCTCATTATTCATAACAACAAAGTCTTTCTCCTGAAGAACAAATACAAGAGTGGGCTCCACATCTTGGGGATAGATATTATCATCAGCATTCTGCACCTGAAATAATTTTCGAGAGAAAGATGAGAGTAAATATCATCAACACAACTACAGAACACAAAATATATCAGTTCAGAAATAAACTTTAAAGATTACAAACTTAGATGTAACTCTAACAAGAAATCCTAGGAAACGATGCATAATAGCAATACACCTTTCTGGAAGAAGGGATAAATGCTTCCAAATTGGGCACTCATAGCCCACATGATTTTGATCTCAGAAGGCCATAGATTAAAAATGATACTCCTATCCTAATTGAATCTCCAATTTTGACTAAGCAAAAAAAAAAAAAATTAAGGAGAATAGTTTGGCTGTAAATAAATTACTATAATATCCTTATTAGTTAGTGAGGTAAGTTGTCGGACCCATATGTTAGGGAGCTTAAATCCCTTAAATCAAAGGAGTAAAAGAGGTTAGTGGTGGGCTCATTGTATTAGCAGAGTTTAATTCTTTAAAATTAAGGAGGTTAGTAGTGGAAATTTAAATAAAATATATAACTATTTTAAAAAAAATGGACATTCAATTCAGCACAGCTAAAAAAGGAAATATGGACAGTCAATTCCGAAGGGAGGGAGTACAAAGAATCAAAACAAAACTTCCACAAAGTTTATGGCTAAGAATTACAATGTTAATGGTTCTCAGCCAAACTGCTTGAGTTGCTTTTGCAATTACTAAGAGGTTTAGGGTGTGCTTGGTTTGAGAACTCAAGATTGAGTTTAACTCACATCTTTTTTTTTTTTTCATTTTTCCTACTGTAGGTCCTACTTTTTCTTTTTTAAAAGAAACCCATAAACCTATTAAAATTGAACATTTTTCAAGTTGAGTTTCAATCCAAGTATACCGTCAGAAATTCCGCTGCCAATAATTGGCAGTAGAAGAGTTCATTCCAGAATGTCCAGAATGTATTTTCAAGCCTCTTCAATAGTCAACCACAAAAGAATATCAATTTCCTCTGAACATATTTAGAAAGGTCTGAATAACTACTTGACAACCAAAGAGGATGAAAGAGATGAAAACTTGGGTTCAAACTAGTTCAAATTTATAGAACCCAGGACCAAGACAGCAAACTTGCCAACCAAACCCAAAAACATAATAAAATAACAAGGGAAAGTTTCTTACCAGTTCCAGAAGAAAATGTGAATCCTGAGAATATAGCTCATGAGAAAGACAATGAAGTGCTCTGCCTAACCTAGCATGTTGCTTCTTTAACACCATATCTTCAGTAGCTGAAACACATGGATCTAAACCAAATTCATCTCGCCTAATTGACTCAATAATCCTGGTTGGATTCAGGAAATTGACTTCAGGTGAAAACTGTGCAGAATCCTCAGAAGAACTATGTTCAGGAACCTCAGATATTTGCGGTTCGATGTGGTTGACTTTAAGCATACTATTATGAGCTGCCTTAACAGTGACAACAGAACCACCAGTGGGTGACGGACACTGAATGGATACTTTGTGTAAGGACTCTGTTCCTTTGCTTACCTCATCAATGCTAAGCTTCGAGCAGGAAGGTGTAGAGGAGAATAATAAGTTAGCCAACATTGCTGAGCGAAATGTGTGATAATCATCTATCCATTCCATGATACCTAGAGAAAATCCCACATCATGAAGCATGATCCGCTGCTCCACTTGTTTGCACTCACTCAGGATGGCTGAGGGAGCATCTTTGAAAGAAGACTGGAACCCAGAGAGCAACAACTTTGCAGCAAAACTGCAGAACTCAGACGGTAGATACCCTAAGCAATCAAGTATAAATTTTGACGCTGAAAGAACTGCTGTATCAATTCTGTTCCTATCTCGGTTCAACTCATGACTTAAATTTCCAAACAACTTTCCGTTTTCCAAGGTGACTTGTTTAGTTAATAGGTCTTCACAAAGAACAGAATGCTGACTATTAGGTAATTCTTTCACTGAATTCTCAAGTAGATCATGAAATGCTTCATCTACATGATACTTTAGGAGAGACAACGGAATATTACGCTCACCACCAAAAAATGCCAACAAAGACAACAGTTTAACTGCTGTTTCAAAAGCAGATCCTTTACGCAAAACTTCTAAGAATGAATCCACGGTTGTGGCTGAATGATCAAGTCGAATTATTTTTCCACTCTTAGTAATCAAACACAACAATTCTTTTGTGTTAACCTCATTCAATAACCATACCACAAGAGGACCAAGAGAAGGAGCATATATAAGGTCCCAGTGAGACCAAGAGTCTAGATCTGTGAGCATTGGAGCCCCAAGTAATGCTTCAACAGCATCCTTGGTTGTCACTGAACCGAGACTTCCTGCTTTATGCTCGATATCATATTCAAAATCAGTAGAATCCAGGATCATTTTTTTATTTGACGTCATGAAGTCTCCAACCCCAGATCCTTTCAACAAAGTCGCAGAAAATAAGACACACTTGGGAATATTATTTCCTTCATCTTCTCTTATTATTTCTCGGTAATCCACTAATGAATTACCTTCTGCCGATTTGAAACAGAATGAAGGGAACTGTCGTCTGAGAAGCTCTAGTATCTTCTGCTTGCTTATCATTTCATTTTCCCAGACACTAGTTGAAGCCTGTGTCAGTAATACATCCAACTGAAGCTGAAGCATCGAAGCCTCAAAGGAAAGCTTCTCAGATGTCTCACCAATCATCAACTTCTGTAGCACATGGGGAAGCAGGTGCAAGTACCTCTCCAGGAATGTCATAAAATCTCCATAACCAAAACACACAAACTCCTTAACAGAAAATTGTTCAACTAGCCACGATTCACAGCTGCAAAGCTTCCTCAGAAATAAAAACTTCTTTTCTCTTGTTGCATTTGCATGGCTGAAGACATCAGTATCAGGCTCAAAATATGCAGAAACTTTCATTATGATATCATGGCTAGAAACCCCTGTGAAACACAAATGACATATCCAATAAGAGATAAAAGCATCATGATAGACTGCAGAGGTTAAAAGAATTTTTAAGGAAAATGCAAATGGTACTTAATGTGAATCACATCGAAATTTATACCATTTCTAGAAGGCACAAGCAGATTGCAATTGTCTTTACTACCTCTGTAACCATAACTGGAAGGCGACTACCCTTTTCATCAACTATCAAATAACTTATTCATTTGGTTAGATAATAGGTTTCAGGCCCAAAGGTGAAGAGTTCCCATTTCACATGTATATTTTTAGAGATATATCCAGTAAGCAAACTAGTATATGGGAAAAAGAAGAAGTGAAGTAAAGGTGAGAATGAACTAAAACAACAACTGAATTCAAAAGTCATTATTTATATAAATAGAGAGTGGCTACCAGTATTTCCACTATAGATAGCTGATCTAGTTTATTTTAAGAATGCTTATGATAATCGAAAAGAGAAATCATATAAGCAATATGTACAAACGAGGGTCCGGGAGAGAGGGACATAAAAGAATTGCACAAGCTGTACTTCACACTCATACCTTTGCAATTAGGTGAACATAGCAAAGCACAGTTAAAACACAGATAAAGAAATCAGCATCAGAAACCCATTTTGTATTCAGAAAACTCTCTAGAAGATCAAAAGGTCTTATGACATGTTGAGTGAAGGGGAGAAGGGGTAAAAAGGAGATTATTACAAAAAACTAAACAGAAAAAAAGAAAATACAGCTTCTTCGAAGCAAATTTTTGTTAAAGGCCCTCCATTGCAGGAAAAGCTGCAAATACATATTCTCCTTTTACTAGAAAAAAAAGTTATGTAGGGTGCTACAATCTGGCATTCAAGTTATGAAGATAAAACTATGTAATACTCAGGATAAAGTCTTGTGATGATCAAGATGAAATAGTATATTAAAAAAGTGCTAGAAAATATAAGTTTTGGCAAAAGGGAAAGAGAAATATGGGAATGTATTTTCCTTTTTAGGGGGTGGGAGGGTTTGGTTAATGTCATAATACATAACAAATTGCAAACAGCTTTCTTTGACCAAAAACAGGAAAGGAATTTTTACCTTGTCTCTCTTTTCCGTTAAAATAGCCCCCAAAATGTGCAATAAGCAAAGAAAACTAATCAGCATCTTCTCACTGGATAAGTTACTTGAAATTGGTGTGCAATGACATAACTAGGAGGCGGGTGTCTCGACACTTTGGCTACTGCTTTGTGAGCTCAACTAATGTTTGTTCATTTTTTCCCGAGAACCTAGATGCTATAACTGTCTAAAAGCTAAAATATAAACCACAGAAAGAAACAGCAGAAGGAACAAAGTTCTCACAAGCAAGCAGGAACTCCTAAGTATACCAACTTACCAAATTCACACTTTGAAGGTTTCTTTGCACAAATCAGCGCATCTTTTTGACCTGATTCTACCTCTACGCTTATATAATTTGTGTTATTCTCAGAAACACCATTCTCTACTCCTTGGTGATTGAAAGTTTGAAAAGCATCATATATGCTATCAAAACAGCCACACTTGATAGATTTCACCTGTGAAAATCACATGACCAAACCATATAAGTAAACCTCAGTACAACCAGCTACAGTTATGCAAGAACAAGGGAGAGCAACAACTGACTCCCAATTGGACAGTTTGTTTTAGGCATATCATGACCAATTTGCCCAATGAATAATTAATAGGATAGGAAAGAATGCCGCTATGGCCAAAATAACAATACCAACGAATCTGAGTAATCAAAAGCGACCGCATGATTACCTAGTACGAGGATCGTACGGGGTAGCTACTAATAAAAATGAGGATAGCCATATCAGTCCCAGGAGAATTTCATTACTAGGTGAACAAACAAATTAACTGGGAAGAAAAGGACATCCAACACCCAGTCAAGGATACCAAGTAACTAATCCTCTAAAGTGCATCTAAAACTGAAATCTGGCAATTTTATCTGAAAAATTCATTTAAAGAAGCACAAACATGAGTGGATAAAAAATTCTAGAACAAATACGTACAGCAATATCAAGTAATCCAGCGAAGGGATGTGAAGAAAATAATGCACGCAGCTTCTTCTTCTTCTTTATTCTGTAAAAGTTAAGCATCCTGTCTAAGACCTACAAATACATGAATATCCAACTCAGATTGCAGGTTATAGAAATAAACAATTTAAAACAATTATTGCAGCTTTGAAGCACTACGTTATGGAAAAAGAAGAAACAGGACATATAGTCACAGATCAACAATATAAATCCGCAGTCTTTTAAGGGCTTGGGGAACAACCAAAAGTGCAATACCTCATCCACACAGTTACAGCGACATGCCTCCTTCCATGTTGCAATGAATATCCTTGTAGATTCACCGAAAACTGCAGCATCATTTGCTTCCTCATAGCAGGATTCGATTTTTGTATCATCTTTGTAAAACTTTGTTTTGTCTTCATCTCTTTTATGAAGTTTCCGAGGTACAGATATGGCGCCTCTAGTACTATCAGGTTTTCTTTTTCTTTTTAGTGGCTCTTCATTCATGCCATATCTTGTATGACCATTAGACTCCTCAGGATTGACATATACTTCAGGTTTTAATCCCAGTCGTATCATCTCTTCAGCTACTGAAGGGTAAGGACAGCTACTAACTCTATCTGAACTTTTTGGGTTCTGTGATTTTAAGTTGGAGTGACTTTGTGTGCTAGTTTGCAACTGGTTTTCTTCATTGTTGGTGTAACTGCTATCGTCCTCATCTGAACTTGATGAAAATCTTATGTGCTTTCCACAGAAATTTGCATTTGATCCGGAAAATGACTTGATTCGCTGGGAGATGTTATTGAAACGGTCGTCCAGCTGTTTTTTTTGTGAGGATGAAATGGGACGTTTTCTGATCTTTATGCCAAATTTCTCTTTCAAGCCATCAACATATTTCTTCATTGTGATATTTTCTGATTGTACTGCTTTCCGTATATGAGTAATGTGCATCCTATCAATAACAGTACGAGTTACTCGTGTGTTCAGGAAAAAAGCACAGAAGGAGTTCACATGCCATTATAATGTCAAATAATGGAAGCAACGGAGTTAAAAGGGAAGGAAAAAGGAAGCAGGCTGCACTATATGATCAGCTGCTTGTTCATATATTAAGTCTTTATTCAAGAGAGATGGTAAAACCTGAAAAAGTGAAGTTCCGCAAATATGCTGCACCGTAGATCATAACATTACAAACAATCTTCAAAAGGGAAAATCCTTACATACACCTCGTTTAGCCACAAAAACCACTATTACATAGTTGTAGAACATAAAACCGAAAATTTTTGTTCTTTCTTTTTGAAAACTTAAAAGATCAAAACTTGATACATAAAATTGGGATCTAGTCTAAGGAAATATGAAGGAGAAAAATCATTTTTCCTAGTTGTAGCATTGATTCTCATTGCCTTTACACAAGAAATCTCACTCAAGATAATCAATGACAAGAACTTGGGACCAATCTTAGCCAAAAGCAGCTAAGAAATATCATTATTTTTTCCCTTTTTACTTCATAGGGGTTGTTGCACATGATTTTTGGGAATTAATTCATCCTTCACAGAAATAGCTAAGACTTTTAAATGTATAATTGTGGACAACTAAAAACTAATATTCAGATAGACTGTCGGAAAAGTAGAGGACTTGCCAATTCACAACAAAGCAGGGAGAGGTCTAGAGAATTTAATTAACATCATTCATTGAAGGATATCATTAAGAAGTGGACCCATCCTGCAAGTTTAACACATAAAATGCATTTAGAAGAATCTCTTTTATATAGTGAAATGATTAAGAGGGAAGACAACATTTTTTAGAGGACATTATACTGAAGATTTGCTCTATTAATCCTGAGAAATGACGAAGAATTACAGTTCTTCTTCGTCAAAGGAGGAGATAATTCCATCATTCATTGATTGAACGGCAAGAGAAATAATATGTTGTGATTGATTAGGAATTGGTAGACCCATCCTTGTAGTATAACTTAAAGTTTAAGCCATCCTCCCAGTGAAGTGCAAGCCACCATGCTGTGTGTAAATCAAATAATTGGTTTCTGATGCATAAATCCCATAGGTCGCATGCTTCTTTTCTACCCAGATCAGTATAATACCAATTATTCATGCTAATGAGATCTGAAATACATGGTTATCAGGTTCCACAATAAGGATAAGCTTGGATACTTCATGCGATGTCTCACAATTTATCATGACCAGAATGTCTTAACACTGTACTCTTCGAGACAAACCATTTCTGAAAAATCAAGTAAAGTTGACTTCGAAGAAAATTCTATACATATTTCTTGTCACAAGAAGATTGGGTTCATCCATAAAGTGCATGAGAACTGAAGGTGAATTCTTTTTTGGGGAAAAGTAGGTTTTTAATCCTTCACCCTTCAGGTTCCTTAAACTGCATTAGAGTGTGCTTCGGAACATCAGTTCCCACCCCAGTATATGAGCTTGCTAGCCAAAACCAAAAGCAGTCGCCTCTAATCTATCAAGACTACATCTGAGGAACTCGTACCAATTGGGTACCAGGATATTCTACCACCCTAGCAAGGAATAAGTATCTTGAATGCTAGAGACAAGTAAGAGTGCACAATAAGGTACTTATTAGACAACACACTGAAGCTAAAAGGTCTTTATTTCTTGCAAATAACTCAGATTGCTTCAACATTCTTTGAGAATAGCTTCTCATTCTAATCTGCTAACTGATTTCAGCAGCAAAGTCATTAAATAAACTCATGATTAACTAATACATTACGATAACACAACACCAACAAAGGGAAAATATTGCAGAAAAATAGCTGATTACAAAAGCAGCTGCTGTGAACACTGGAAAAATTTTATGATTTTGCAGTTTTGAAAGTACAGGAAACTTCACCAATAACAAGTGTGTTTCTTAAACCAACTCCACTTACAAAAAATTCTACAGTATAATTGCATGTCAATTAAATTTTTGTAGCAGAAAGGCATCTACATACCCCAAGTTTTGAATACGAATGTTAAGCTTTTCCTTGCTTGTCAAAGATCTCTTCTCGGCAATGAAATCCAATAACTCGTCAATTTTAACTTCTTTACCTTGATGAGTATTCATAAACTCATGAAGGCAAGATATTATCTCTTCACTTGTTATTCTGAAGACTTCTTTGACATCAGAACTCACTGAAAAATAGTGTACGACAAGTGGGTGTCTTATCAGAGGACCCAAATCAAGCTCCTCAAATAGCTCTATCCCCTCATTCTCACAAATTGCCAATTCCAAGTCATACAAAGTAGTAATTCTTCTAACCCCAACAAAGCAATGGATGAAAGCATTCACCTGTTAACACACGCACACATCCACACACAGAAGATTAAATGAAAAACAATTACAACTTTAAATTGTTCAAGAACTAATCTTATCCATGAAACTTATGCATTGTGGTTTCCAATGCATAAGGTAGATCTATTTTTTGGCATTCTAATGCCAATCAGAAAAATATTTAATTTACATACTATCTATGTTTTCAACTTCCATGGACAAAATAGTCAATGGCAGATAAAGGTCTAATGTCATAAGAAAAGCCAGATGTGTTGCTTCATTTGTGAGATAAGTATGGCGATGGCTCTCTCTCTCTCTCTCTCTCTCCAAGTCATACAATAGAGTCATTCTTCTAACCCCACCAAAGCAATAGATGAACGCATTTACCAGTTGAAATAGAGATAT
Source organism: Rauvolfia tetraphylla (assembly GCA_030512225.1). NCBI lineage: Eukaryota > Viridiplantae > Streptophyta > Magnoliopsida > Gentianales > Apocynaceae > Rauvolfia > Rauvolfia tetraphylla. The sequence goes on from JAJQKT010000053.1 coordinate 5,942,106, forward strand.
AGAGAGAGAAGATTAAGTGAAAAGCAATTACAACTTAATTTGTTCTAAAACTAATTGAAGATTATCTGAGACACTTATGCATCATAGTTTTCGGATGCATAAGATCGATGACAACCAGAAAGAAATGTTTAATTTACATGCTATATAGATTTCTACATTTTCCACTTTCCTGGACAACATAGTCCATGGAAGATAAAGCTCTCCCTCTCCCTCTCTAAATTTCACCATGAACCGTGATACAGAAATAGCTATTCAAAATTGAGCTCGCGAATAAGGTTTCTTTACCTTCCCTTCCGTGACTATAAGGCTATGAAGAGATGGTAATTGCTGCATCTGAAATCCTAAGGACTCAAAAGAACCCAATTTCAGTGCTAAGCAAACCGCTTGAGATACCTTCCAAGCTGAGACATTATCGCCGGAGGCTAAAATATCCCGGCGAGCTTTTAGTACTTCTCTGTCAATCCTCTCCAGAGCTTCCTTCACATTCGGCCTCGTAGGCTGAGGTTTCGGAAAGCGCTGCAAGTGATTTCTAGCATTGTGAGCTTGAAATTTGTTAGTCTGTGCCTGAAAATTCTGGTTTTGAAAATCATTAGGATTAAGAAGAGTATTGAAGTAGAGATTGACGTTTTGCGGGTACAGAAGGTCGTTAGGATTCTGGAGGAAGTTGGGGGGGTTGAAGTTTCCTCCTAGTAGATGGTGCTGAGGTTGTGGTTGAGAGGGCGGCGCGGATTCCCGGCCGCCGCCTCCATGGGCGAAGCTTGGCGGCCGTCTGTGCATATTCTTTCTTGCTTCAGGAGGGAGAAAAGGGTTTGAATATATTTTTCTTTTGAAATTTATTTTAGAGCAGGGAGAGGGGCTTTTGTGTATAAATAGTGTGCGGATATCACATGTATTTCACCTGCCATTACCGGTATTTGGCGGGCTTTGTATAATTACATAAAATTATAAAGATGGACCTTAACTTTATCAAAAATTATAGTTCACACCGTAAAACATTCACATTTCACTTTTGGTCTTGAATGTCACTTTTGACCTTTTCTTTTTTCTCTTTTCAGTTATACTATCTTCTTCGTTTATAATTAAATATTATTTATTTTTATAGAAAAATGAGCATTAAAAACTAGATAGAGGGAGTACTTTTCTTATTAGTTTTTAATGAATCATAATTAATTATAAACTAAAGTCTTGGTTTTCTTTTTAATTTTGTCAAAAAATTAATTATCTATATTGATAACACTAATAAGGTTTGTTTGCTATTCTTTAATATTAAATATAGTAATAATTTTATATTTTGCGCATATAATGTTCTAGAATACACTTAACTATTTGAATATATATATATATATATATATATATATATATATATATATATATATATATATATATATATTATTTATTTATTTATTTATTTATTTATATTTACATTGGTATATATATTTGTATGCATGTACGTGTTTATATTTTATTACATCATAAAACTTCTTTTGTAAAAAATGTGTAGGATCGTATGAGGTTGTTAAAAATAAAAGGATTGGACATTCTCTATTAGTCTGGGTGTATTTGGATTGCTCCCCGGCACGAAGTACGATGTAAATATCTCACTTGAGTCCCACTTTTTTATCTCACAAAAAATTCTCTCTCCCGAAACCCAAGGCAGAAAATCTCAAAACAAAACACTCAACCTTTTTCTTACAATGGATAAGGTACAATCACCAAGCCCCACTTCTGCAAATAGAGCCCTAGAAAATATTGTGAGACGAAAGTAAGACCAAACTAATAAATTCGGTCTAACCCATGAATTTTTCAGTTTAAAGAGAAGTTATAGTTTCAAATTGTTAGTCCTGTCAAAAATATCCTTGAGAATTAATATAATTATTTCAAAGAGGTGAGAGTGAGAGTGAGAGAGAGAGAATATTGAAAGACCTAAGAGGGGGGGTGAATTAGGTCTTTGGCTAATTATCAAAATCTTTTCCTGTTTTGCAAATCATTTGCCTTAATAAAAGCTCTTCTTCAAATTTACAAACTCTAAGTTTATATGTGATTTAATGGTTGAGACAAGATGATCAAACAATAAATTAACAATCAATCAATCAACAACTAAGAACAAATAATAACATAAGTATGTAAACAAGTAAAGCTATAAACAAATGAACACACGATTTATAGTGGTTCGATCTCTCCAAGATCTACATCCACTACCTTGAGTCCACACTCAAGGATTTCAATCAATCCACTATATGCTCAAATTCAACAATTACATAAGAGGCTAACCACACTATGGTTTTACACTCACAACCTCTTCTAGTAATTATACAAACAAGGTTCACCCTTCCACAAGGATTTTATATCTAAAGACAACCTCAAGACTAATCTAATCCAAGGCTCACCCTCACACGGGTTTTACACTACAACCTTGATTAATCTAGTCTATGGCTCACCCTTCCACAAAAGGGTTTTATGTCACAAGATAACCTTGCAATTAGCTAGTAGAAAACACAATTGAGATAAGAAAAGAGAGTGTGTAAGATGTTACCACTTTGTTGGTAGATGATTACACAATGTTTCACCTTCACACTTTGTTGCCTTTGGAATCTTGAATTTCAATCTTTGAGCACAAGGCAATTTGAGAGCTTTTCAAGTAATTTTGATGTAAAACAAGTTAGAGCTTGTAGGATTTCTTAAGTTCAAAGTTCTACTAAAAAATTCGAAGTTTATGGCTTTTATAGAATTTGAAAATCTGTTAAAACGGTCATAAAACGGCTAAGTAATCGGCTAGTTTCAAAAAATTCGGATGACCGAATTCTGCGTCCGAATTTTTCGGACGACCGAATTTTTTTCTGCTCACGTCCGAATCTTCTTCCGAATTTCTCTCGGAAGAACAGTGACTATGTTGAAGGCCAAAATTCGGACGACCGAATTTTTTTGGTTTAGCGTCCCGAATCTTCTTCCGAATTTCTTCGGAAGAATAGTAGCAAACTTTTGCTACAAAAATTCGGACGACCTAATTTTTGGACTGCATCCGAATTTTTCAAACTTTGTCAAAACATGTTCAAATCAATTCAAACAAGTTGGAAAACATACTAGCCTTAAAGATAAGTCATTAAAGACCTTTTATGTACCAAAACCATTTATGAAAACTTGTTAATTTAGGTAACTTCAAAACCATTGAAACCATTTAAATCAAGTTTTGTGCTCTCAATTGCAACTCATAGATTCCAAGGCTTAAGAGTGTAGGGTTTACAAAGTTTACATATTAAGCACATGCAACCTACACTTCATGTCTTCAAAGCCTTCTAACATCTTGAACAAACTCTTCAATCTTCAATCACTTTGACATATTGGAGTTGTTCTTGCATTTTAACTTCAAGGCAATGAGACTTCATACTTCTTAGTTCATAAAACCTATCACACAACATACAAGCATATTAGTCCTCATCAATATTTGTCATTAATCAAAACTACATGATTTGCCCTTAGGGCTAACAATCTCCCCCTTTTTGATGATGACAAACTTTGATGCAAAATGTGATAGATTAAAACAATGTAGTACATAGAAGTATTAATGTCAATGATAGAAAATAACCAATTTTGCACATTGACATACAAAAGGCTCAATACGAGCCTATGACCCAACCAACCTCCATTTTCCTCCTTCCTTCCAACAACTAGGATAGAAGATATAGCATTTAATCATTACAACAACTTCTAAGAGAGGTATTAAAGGTCAGAAAAGATTAATATTGCTCCCCCTTAGATTGTGCTCATTTTTCAACATGTTTGGACTTGAGATGCTATGCATCCGAATTTTGACATATCAAGTCCGAATTGTAGATTAAGTGAAATGAAAGCTTCAATTTTTGAAAATAAGCTTTCCTAAGGTTGTTCAAACATAGTGGAAGAGATTAAAACAAGTTTGAATCAATTTGAACAACAATAGAGCACATTTTGGTAACAAAATATGAATGCATCCGAATTTCAGAACATGCATCCGAATTTTTGACAATTCAAGTCCAAACTGCAATAAATTCAATATTATGAATGTTTAAATTGAAATAAAGCTTTTCTAAGGTTGTTCAAACGTATAGTAAGAGATTAAAACATATTTGAATCAATTCGAACAACAAAAGAGCACATTTTGACAATGAAATATGGATGCATCCGAATTTTAGAACATGCTTCCGAATTTTTAAACTCATGCATCCGAATTTTTTTGATTTCAAGTCCAAAATGTAAAATATGTGAGATAACAACTTTAATTTTTGAAAATAAGCTTTTCTAAGATTGTTCAAATATGATAGGAAGGATTAAAACAGTTTTCAAACAATTTGAACAACAGAAAAGACATTTTTGACAATAAGATCTTGATGCGTCCGAATTTTTGGTCTGCATCCGAATTGCAAGTCCAAATTTTTGGTAGCAAGTTTGAAAATGTGATTTTGCATTCTCAAATGAACTATAGAAGTACTCAAATATGTATAGCTACAATAGCACTCATTTTAGCTTTGCAAAACCACAAAACTAATGCATTCAATTGTAGGTCAAGTCAAGAACCAAGTTCAAGATTTTAATCTCAACTTAACCATATTCCAAAAACTCAGAAAATAACCAAAACCTCACATATTATAACATATTCAATTTAAATTTCAAATGTAGCCAAATATTTTCACAGTACACATTCATTTTACATTTTAACCTATAACACAGCACATAGCACATTTACAGCAAGCACATAGCATATAGCACATCTTGCAGTCAACATTCTTTCTTTCCCTTGACATATGCATGGATTTTCAGAAAATTCACACATTTTCTATTCATGCATGAGGAATCCCACTGCTATTTCACATTTTCACACATTTTGTCATCCCACATTTCTTCTCCCCCTTTTGTCATCACTCAAAGATGGGGTTAATGAAAATGAGACAACATGTATCACATATAAGCAGTATATTGATCAACTCTCATTTGAAAATTTAGCAATGTATTGACCAACTCTCATAAACAGTATAGTTCTAGTCAAATAGTTATCATCCTAACAGCAATAATCATTATGTAGCATCTCAAAAATAATAAATCGACTTCTTCTCTCCCTTTTTATCAGCAATTAAACTTGGGGTGAGAGTACTTAGACAAAAAAAGTGAAACAAAAGAAGCTCTTATCACAAAGATTTCACATATTGAGCTTCAAAATATTATAATGACTAGAAAGGCACAATTAAATTTCAATGTTAAAGCATAATATGTGCATTAAGTCATAATCTAAAATAAGCAACAAAATAGAGTTTAGGGATAGAAAGGCTTAGTCTTTGGATGTGCTTCATGGTCTTCACTTCCAAATTTGTTTGTTATGATGGCCATATCTCCCTTGATCTCTGTATGATAGGGTCCTTCATTTGTTGACACCTTACTTGTGTATTTCTGCTTTGGAAAGCTCCCAATCGAGAGGATCTTGGATCTTCTTTCTTTGAACCACATTTTTCTCCCTTGGCTGAAGGATATTGGTGATGGATTTGTGCTTTGACTTTGTTAAACTTCCTTCACCTCCTTCTTCTTGCTTGTTCTCTTGGGCTTTATAGGAACTTGCATCATTTAAAACCACTTGAGAAATCTTTCTCAAGTCTTCTTCCATATTCTTGACTCTAGCTTCTAAACCATCAAATTTGCCAAGAATTATCAGAGCAAAAAGACTTGAAGAATTTGTCCATCTTCTTCATTTCCTCTATATGGTTGTCCAATATTTCTTGAAACACCTTGGCAACTATGGTATCACCTATAGTGAGATTTTCATCTTCAACTTCTTTTCCTTCAATAGAGAGTACCTCTTCAAATAGACTTCTTTTTGTGGGGTTGCTCCCCCTCAGTTGATGACTCATGCCTCATTTTAGGTTTTCTTTCTCCAGCAAGGATTTCCTTTTTATCCTCTTCTTCTTCTTCATTTCCTTCTTCCTTCTTTTCTTCATCATCGCTAGCATCTCTTCTATCACCCTTAGAGGATTTTCTCTTCTAGCCATTCATACATTATCATCATCAAGTATCCAAGGAATTTTGTTTAGTGAGTTGTTGGTGTAGACTTCTTCACTCTTTATTGGTAAACCACTAGAAAGCAATTTTCACTTGGAAATACTTGAAAATTCTCATCAATGACTTTCCATACGACAATGGCTTATGCTCGGTTCTTCTAGTCGTCATTATATTCTTTAGCACTATATATATATATATATATATATATATATATATATATATATATATATATATATATATATATATATATATATATCCAAAATTCAATTTTCTTTTCTTATGCATGGCTAGCATAATTACAACATACATATTATCAACAGAATATTTGTGTTTAAAGTATGATATAATCAAGGTAGTAAGCATGTGATGCAAAATTCTTTCACTAGCATCAAAATTTTTATTATTATTATTTTTTTTATATCTCTCTCTCTCCTTTCTAGTTTTGAGGCTTCTACCATTTGTACAGGCATTTTCAATCCTTACAAGTGAGTATAACTTACTTATAAAACAATGTTCCCTGAAGAATAATGCCTAAACCCAACATCATCAACATCACAAATTCTATTGAGCAATGCATTATCAATCTCAAAAATCAACTTGTGATATTCTTGAAGAATACCACTGAATAGCTTTATTACCAACTTGCTCAACTCTTTCTTCCTTAATATTTGCATAAACTTCATAAACTAAGGAAGGTAATAGCATTCATCAAACACAAGCAAACAGATCCAACTCACATCATTTAAAAAATGAAAGTAATATTACCCATTTTGAATAGTTTGATGACATCCACCTTGTAGCTATGATTTTTCTTATGATTCCCTTTTTGTCCAATCATCAAATTCAGTAGCAGACCTTCATCGTGACAAATCTATCAAGCCTTGACATGCTTTGAGGAACATGAACCCCCCTTGGTTCATTGATCACTGATCCTCCTTCTCTTTCTTTGGCTTTTCCCTTTCCTTTTCCTCACCTGGAGCTATGACACTTGAATACACTCATTAGTTGTTGAATTTTGAAATTCCTAAGCTTCTTTTAAGATTGGTCAAACCTTTCTTCGACCAATGGCTTAGTAATGATATCATTAATTTGTTCATTAGTGAAAACATACTTTAAACAAGTATTACACTTAGTAGAATGATCTCTAATAAGATGAAGTTTGATCTCTATATGCTTTGTCCTAGTTTGTTGAATAGTATGATGATCAAATTTATTGCATTATCGTTATACATAACATAGCCACACATTTGAAATATAGACCATAATCACTTAGTGTATCAATAAGGCAATAGAGAATGTGTTTAATAGCAATCAAATGAAACTCATTAGGACAATACGAAATCTAGCACACAAGCATATGGCAAACATAATATTGGTTCTACTTGCTGTCAAATAGAGTTGACTACTCCTATGAAATCATTTTATTCTTGTCAAGCATAGTTGATAGACTTATGGAAGTGCTTATACCTTAACTTGATTCATAAAAGTGTCATCCTTGGTTTGTTTGATTTGTAGGCCAAGAAGGAAATTGAGTTTTCCTACCATGCTTATTTCAAATTTACTTTGCATCAACTTGGAAAACACATCACAAAGTGAAGTATTAGAAGCACCAAAAATTGTATCATATATTTGGACAAGTTATAGATCATTGTTGCATGAGGATTTTATAAAAAGGGTAGTTTCAGTTTTCCTCTTGAAAATCCTTTTGAAAGAAGAAAACTACTCAACCTTTCACACTAAATTGTAAAATCTGGTTTTACACCATTCAAAACTTAGGATAGTTTGAAAATATGGTTAGGAAACTTTTCATGAGCAAAACCAGGTGATTGTTCCACATAAACCACTTCCTCAATAAAACCATTTAGAAAAGCACTTTTGACATTCATTTGAAATAACTTAAAGCAAGTACAAGTCAAAAGCATTCTTATGGACTCAAGTCTAGCATTCGGAACAAAGGTTTCATATCATAATCAATTTTCTCTTCTTGATTGAATCCTTAGGCAACAAGTCTAACCTTGTTTCTAACAACTTCTCCGGATTCAATAAGTTTATTTCTAAAAACCATTTAGTTCCAATAATAGAATGATCATGAGATTTAGGAATATCCAAAATATTATATCTTTCAAATTTATTTAATTCCTCTTGCATAACAATAATCCAAAAATCATCACACAAGACATCATCAATACTTTTAGGCTCATATGAAATAAAAGAATAAAGTTATTTATAAAATACCGCCTTATTTTTACTCCTTGGGAGATATCACCAATGATTTGCTCCTTAGGGTGGCCTTTGTGGATATCATAAGTTCTTTGAAAGCTCTTGGTCACCACTAGGTTGGTCATCTTGATTTTGTTCTATCATTTCTTCCTCATTGGTATGATTCTCCAAAGTTGGTGCTTAAAGATGAGTTTGATATTCATTCATAGATGTACCTACATCATCTTCATCTCTTCTTTCCAAGCAAATGTAAGATTCATCAAAACAAACATGAATGGTTTCCTCATCATGTAAGGTTCTTTTTATTGTAAATTCTATATGCTTTTTCGTAAGAAGAATAGCTAAGATATATCAATATCCATTTTTCTACCAAATTTAAGTAAGTTGTCACAATAATTTAAGATAAGACATTTATAACCAAACATTTTAAAATATGCAACTTGAGGCATTCTATAAAAAAGAAATCAGAAGATGTTTTTCTTCAAAATGATCTTAAAAGAATTCTATTTATCATAGCATGTGGTGTTTAAGGCTTTGGCCCAAAAATATTTTTGAAGAAGAATTTTCACAAAGCATAGACCTAGCCAATTTCTGCAAAGTTCAAAATTTTCTTTCAATAACACCATTTTATTGTGGAGCTTTTGCAGTTGAAACAATTATATGAAATTCAATTTTCAAAGCAAATTTTGTAAAGACTTTGTTGTAAAATTCTCCCATTGTCACTTGTGAAACACTTCTCCAATTTTCAAGGGAGGTTTGAACCTTTTTGAATAATTTTACAAACTTATGAAACACTTAATCTTTTCGAACAATGAATAATGCTAAAATGAATATTTAGAAATTATCAACTACTAGTAAGGCATACTTCAAGTCATCAATACTAGAGTTCCATATAAGTCCAAAAATATCCATTTGAAGAAGCTCAAGATGTTTTGAAGTCTAAAATCATTTTCATGGGTTTGAAAGATTCTTTTGTTTGTTTTCCATATGGACAAGTATCTCAAAGATAATTTTCTCAAAACACATTTTTAGCAATCCTCTAACTAAATCTTGATAGAAAAGTTTGTTCAACAAATCCATGTTCACATGACCAAATCTTTTATGCCAAGAAAATCAATATCATAAGCAACAAGACATTCAAGCTTATCAAGATAAAACACATATTCAAAAATTTGTAAGAGATTGATCAAAATCACAAAATATCATTTTGTCATATAAGTTCGGGTGACCGAACTTATGGTCTACATCCAAACTTCATGTCCAAATATTTTGTAAAGTTTCATAAATATGTTTTTGGCCAAGCAAATGCATAGATATTCAATCATAGCTATATTAATCATTTTATCATGACATATAATCAATTTCAATAACATATCTACCATGAATTCAATCTCATATCATTAATGTTACCTAATCAACTTCATAAAAGCAATTGACAAGTTATGGTTGGCAAATTTTCAAAGCTAAACAAAATGGATTCTCAACTGAAACTTTGCATGTTAGAATTTTAACTTCTTATTCATTGTCACACAATTGACTAATGCTAATCAAGTTATAGTTCAAATCAGCAATAAGCCACATTTGTTTAAAAAGAAGAAAGAAACATTTACCAACATTGGTTACTCCAAGAATTCTTCCTTTCTTCTTGTCTCAAAAACAAATCCTTCATTGTTTGTCTTGACTTTGATTATGAATGTGATGTTTTCTGTTATTCTTTAAGCTAACATCATCAATATACCCCTTTAGTAGTGCTTGAGTTTGAATTGAAGCGTACTTGCAATAAGGAGAAGAAGTATCCTTTGGTACCCATACTTTCTTGGGTCCATGGGGGTTAGTAATAATTCCTTTAACTCTCCAAATAGTTTTAACACCATTTTCTATTTTTCTTTTAACGAAGCACCTAATGGCTTTGTGTCCATGTTTTCCACAATATGTACAACAAGTATGAGGCATTGAACTAGAGGTAGCTTTAACAAAGAAATTTTTATATTTAGGTCCATTATTTACATGATCATAACCAAGACCATTTCTAATAAAAGAGGATCTTTGAGAGCCAAGTATTTTGTCAAGCTTGTCTCTTCCATTTGTAAATTTGTCAATACATAATGTAAGATCATCAACTTTCCTTTTCAAAATTTCATGGTCACTAAGCATTCTTTCAAGAGAAGAAACTTTTGTACAAAGTGCTTTATTTTCAAAAGATATATTTTGTAAAGAAACATTTAAAACTTCTTTTTCAATATTTAAACAATCAATAGATTCAAGAATCTTTTTATTTTCACAATATAATTTTGAGTTTTCATTCAATAACTCATTAATTTTGAATTTTATTTCCTTATTTCTTTTTGAAACCCTTTTTAATTCTTCATACATTTCAACAAGTAGTTCATTAGGATCATCTACAACATCAACATCATCATCACAACAAGTAGAATGAGTGGATTGTACCTCATCATTCATTGCCATGAAGCACACATTTGCTCTTTCTTCTTCATGAGTGATTTGAAGTAGCTTCCACATTTCATGAGCGGAATCACATTCCATCACTCTATTGTATTCATTGACGACCAACGCACAACAAAGAATGTTCATTGCTTGGTAGTTTAATGTCATCTTTCTTGAATCACTCTCATCATACTCCTCCATAGGCTTTGGTTCCCTTGTAACTCCATCGGCTTTCAATCTCAATGGCACATAGGGACCTTTCTCAATAATATTCCACAATTCATAGTTAATAGAACAAATGTACATCTCAATCCTAGACTTCCAAAAAATATAATTAGAACCATCAAACAATGGAGGTCTATTAGTGGAGGAACCTTCCATATAAGGCAAATTTGATAAACTAGCCATATGATCTTTACTTCTAGGTTGTTAGACCTTAAAAAGAAGACCTTGCTCGATACCAATTGAAAGACCTAAGAGGGGGGGTGAATTAGGTCTTTGGCTAATTATCAAAATCTTTTCCTGTTTTGCAAATCCTTTGCCTTAATAAAAGCTCTTCTTCAAATTTACAAACTCTAAGTTTATATGTGATTTAATGGTTGAGACAAGATGATCAAACAATAAATTAACAACCAATCAATCAACAACTAAGAACAAATAATAACATAAGTATGTAAACAAGTAAAGCTATAAACAAATGAACACACGATTTATAGTGGTTCGATCTCTCCAAGATCTACATCCACTACCTTGAGTCCACACTCAAGGATTTCAATCAATCCACTATATGCTCAAATTCAACAATTACATAAGAGGCTAACCACACTATGGTTTTACACTCACAACCTCTTCTAGTAATTATACAAACAAGGTTCACCCTTCCACAAGGATTTTATATCTAAAGACAACCTCAAGACTAATCTAATCCAAGGCTCACCCTCACACGGGTTTTACACTACAACCTTGATTAATCTAGTCTATGGCTCACCCTTCCACAAAAGGGTTTTATGTCACAAGATAACCTTGCAATTAGCTAGTAGAAAACACAATTGAGATAAGAAAAGAGAGTGTGTAAGATGTTACCACTTTGTTGGTAGATGATTACACAATGTTTCACCTTCACACTTTGTTGCCTTTGGAATCTTGAATTTCAATCTTTGAGCACAAGGCAATTTGAGAGCTTTTCAAGTAATTTTGATGTAAAACAAGTTAGAGCTTGTAGGATTTCTTAAGTTCAAAGTTCTACTAAAAAATCTGAAGTTTATGGCTTTTATAGAATTTGAAAATCTGTTAAAACGGTCATAAAACGGCTAGTAACGGCTAGTTTCAAAAAATTCGGATGACCGAATTCTGCGTCCGAATTTTTCGGACGACCGAATTTTTTCTGCTGCGTCCGAATCTTCTTCCGAATTTCTCTGGAAGAACAGTGACCATGCTGAAGGCCAAAATTCGGACGACCGAATTTTTTGGCTGCGTCCGAATCTTCTTCCGAATTTCTCTGGAAGAATAGTAGCAAACTTTTGCTACAAAATTCGGACGACCTAATTTTTGGACTGCATCCGAATTTTTCAAACTTTGTCAAAACATGTTCAAATCAATTCAAACAAGTTGGAAAACATACTAGCCTTAAAGATAAGTCATTAAAGACCTTTTATGTACCAAAACCATTTATGAAAACTTGTTAATTTAGGTAACTTCAAAACCATTGAAACCATTTAAATCAAGTTTTGTGCTCTCAATTGCAACTCATAGATTCCAAGGCTTAAGAGTGTAGGGTTTACAAAGTTTACATATTAAGCACATGCAACCTACACTTCATGTCTTCAAAGCCTTCTAACATCTTGAACAAACTCTTCAATCTTCAATCATTTTGACATATTGGAGTTGTTCTTGCATTTTAACTTCAAGGCAATGAGACTTCATACTTCTTAGTTCATAAAACCTATCACACAACATACAAGCATATTAGTCCTCATCAATATTTGTCATTAATCAAAACTACATGATTTGCCCTTAGGGCTAACAAATATAATCGGAGCCATGCTGTAATTCTTTTTTTTCTGAGGAATTGTGAATTTTTTGTATTACATATTTATAAGACATTTGCTTTGTCTAAATAAGTAAATGTATTTTTAACTTTTTTTAGGATTGACACTATTTTAACTCTTACAACTATAGTTATTACTCAGCTCGAGGTGCAAGCTTTGGCCTATTTACAAGTAAACAAGAATTGTAGACATAATAGTATAAATATATTCTTTATTTAAAATTAAATATTTATATAACGATACAAAGTACCTTGTTTTGATTATTGATTCCGGTTTATCTTGCTGAAATTGTTTCTGCCTTGAGGGTTCTTATTACTGATTTCGACTTATCCTATTAAAGTTGTCCAGGCCTTGGGCAAATTGCTCATTTGCTAAATGTGAAAATAAAGTAAAAAATTTGTATTGCAGAACTCAATTCAAATAGACTCAAAATGTTATAGCAAATTTATATAAATTTTTGCTTTGGCTACAAACCTTCTTCATTGATTAGAGTGTTCTTTTTTTTTTTTTGGGTTAGTTTGACCTCTAATTATTCTTATTGAAACAGGAGCTTAATATTTAAACACAAACTCAAGTTGAACAAGTTTAATAAATGTGCACTGTTGTATAATCTTACCGCTTAATCAATACAATAAATCAACAAGCAGATTGATGACCCGTCAGGAAAACCAAAAGAGGAAACAAAAACAGCTGGATTTCCTATAAAAAAATTTTAAGTTTTTGAGAATATTTAATTTTATGTCAATTTTAAATATTATTTCTCTAAAGTTAGTTCAACTCATAATTATTATTTTCTCATTCTTTTATATTTTAGTAGATAATAAATTAAATTAATTAATAATACTTTAATTGTTTTAAAATAAAAAGCTTTTTGACCCCCCTTTTTTCATAGATTACTGAAGAAGCAAATAAAGGGACGTTTTTTCTATTATATTCATAACTAATTTCTTTAATATAATATAAAATGATAGAATTATATTTATAGTGAGGATGACTTTTAAAAAATAATTTTTACAATTAAAAGAGTGTAATAAAAAAACACAATTTATCCTTTTCTTCTTTAATCTATGAAAAAAAAGAGGTAAAATGCCTTTATTTCTGGGACTAAATTATCATTACTCCTTAGAAGAATATCGATGAGGTACACAATAAATGATACTATTTGTAAATCTGGTGGTAATTGATCATATAGTTAAAATGGTAACATGATTTATAAATTTTTAATTCATTAGATCATCTTCTTCAACAAATACATAATCAATCTACAAAGCACATGGATCATGGCAAAGGGATACAAATTTGACTGAACACCATGGCTATCTATGACAAGCACGTGTGATTGGCATGGGTGGGTCTGATAGAGAACCATTTACAATACGAGCAGCAATCCAATGATTTGCAGCATCAGTATAGTGCAGCCCATCCCAACTGATGATTGCAGAAGGTTTTTCACAAGAACCAGCGAATATTTCTGTGCCATTATTTGTAATTGCTTTTGTACCACACTTGACATTCACATTGTTGAGGGTGTCATGAATCCCACAGCATATTGTAAAAGAGCTCTCAAATCCTGCAAAATATATGGCAAATTATTATGTAATTTAAAGTTTTTTTTAAAAAAAATCTTGTATCGACCTTATATAGCACTTTTTAGAAGATTAATTAAAGTTCTGATTTTAATACTCTTCGGACTTGATCATCCCATGCTTTTATCTTTCATTCTAAGAGAGGTTATACGATCCATTTTAAAAAAAGAAGAAAAAAGTAATAATAATTTAGATAGCGAATAATGTTAACTAACTTGTCTCGATAAAAAAATATAAATTTTTATAATTATAAAATGAAAAAAATTTTAGTAAATAGGACAAAAGGTAATCAAGAATTTGTATTATTCAGAAGAGAAAATTATTTTTTAGTTTTTTAATAAACAAAATTATTTTTACTTTTCTCCCACATATCTAACTAAAAAAAATTAATGAAGATAATCCTACATCATTATCTTGAAGTTTAATAAAATAATAGGAGTATATAAAACGTATGCTCTTATCATTGACAATTTTTAGGCTGAATTTGTGGTGATCTTTTACTGACAATTAGGTCTGGCATCTTGGCTACATAAGACGTAAGCGGACTACCGCCAGCAAAAATGTATAAACAAGACTGCAGCGGTCAAAGACTGATAACTTCCAATGTAGACAAGACAAAGATAATTAGGCTTAATTTAGAAAATATTTAATTTTAAATTTAATAAATTTAAAATTTCAAGTGTGAAATTCACATTTGCTCTTTTTATAAACAATTCAACTTTTGTAAAATTTAGAATAAAAATATCAAAACTAAACTATATCCAATCAAACTTTTACTTTTCCTTTCTGTCTTCCATTTCTAATGATCTTCTCTGTTACAATGTCTCAAAATACTTAACCGTTTTTATAATTTTTTTAAATATATTATATATTATCGATCAATCAACAACTTCATTATATATTATTTTTATATATTAGATTTGATATATAATATTCGTTGAATCACATATTTTTTATTTTTTATTATATACTTTTTATAATACAATTAAAGCATTCATATAAAACTTTATATCTTATGAAACATTGTCAAAAGAAATGAAATAGAAAAAGTAAATATATTTCCTCTGTGATTTCTTTCTTCTTCTCTTTTTTTAGAATAGAAGGAAAGTCACGTTGGTGATAAGATTATATAATTTTACACTACAAACAAATAGGAATATTATTCTACAAAAGTGATGCCTACACAAGAAATATTTAATCTTGATTGGTAATTACTTTCACGTACCCTCTTTTTGTGTATTGCTGATCAGTTCGTACTTTGCTCTATACACATCAACATAAGTTAGTGAGGCTTTTGGAAGTTCAGATCGAAGTCGGAGGACTGCATTCTTCAGCAGGTTGTTGAACTCCATGGCCATCTCATTCTGGTACTTGACACAGCCATGTTCATCGAAGAAGCCGGGCTCTGGATATTTCACTGTTACAACTTCCAAAGGCATGCAACCCATAGGACCAGTATTGTGGATCCAGAAGAATCTTGCTCCTTTGTCATATAGATCCTGCAAGATATATTAATATATATTTCTTTCTGTAAGATTTACAGACGAAGAACATTTCTGTCCCTGTAAATTTTCTTAAACCAGTGGAATGTGTTTGTTCAGAAATTAACCTACCTGGATTTGGTATGAGAACTGGTTGATTATATCAGGCAGAGCTGCCCGAAGCTCTTCCAGGCTCATCGTTCGGAAACCATCAAAAATGTCATTTTGGCCTATATCAAACGTGTAAAGCGCCTTGGAGAAATCCTCAGGTCTCGGCAACCTACTTCTGTATTCAATCTTGGCTGATAAGACCAACACAAAACTCATCTCACTTTTTAAACAACATGAACATCGAACATAAAAAAGTTGATATATAGAAAGTGGATAGACTTATAAGCAGGTTTATGCTTTACTTGATGAAATTATGCAAGATTATCAAGTTTAACAGTTTGATTTAAGGTTGTAATTAAATTGCAAATCCTGACCTTGTTTGTGGAAGAAAGCTGTCCTTTCTTTAAACTGGGTGTAGTGCTGGACTTGAATATCCAGAGGGAAGGGACTCACACCATACAAGAACCAGGACTCATTTTGCCTCCTAATTGTTGCACTTGATGTTGCAAAGTTTGCGCCGTGGCGGTAACTTGTTCCTATAGAATCCAGGTATGCACTCAAAAAAGGCAGTCCCAGGTGCTCAGCTTCATAATTATACAACAAAATCTTTTAGCCGTTTCTTTGCTAGAAAAATTACAGAAGATCATAAGGTTTGAGAAATTGTTACCAATGAAGTCGATAATAAGGCGCCCATCAGAGACTCTTCCGACAGGCCTACCGAAGTAGGTCTCACCGTTGGGCGGTAACATCTGGAAAAATGCTGCTGCCATTGCTCCGGTGTCTGAATTTGAATCACCAAAGTTATATATAGCAGGGAAGTCACACGATGGTAAATCCATCACATTTTTCCCTTCCGCTAAGAATAGATGGGAAACTAAAATCCCAGCAAAAACAGCTCCAAGAAACTCCATTCTCCGTGTTGATCAGAATGCTCAACATTGGAAAATCTACTTATACAAGACTAGTACCAAGAACTTCATCCATAACTTAATCTGTAGAAATCAAGCGGGGGGCTTCATTTAAATATTTGTGATAATATATTTAATCACTACCCAAAAATGATGCCATAAGTTAAAATATTGTCTGCAAGACAGAGTAACAAGATTCCTGCACAAAAGCATATGTACGCCGGGAGTGAGATTCAAATCTTTCGTGAGGCCACTTGCGCTAGAAAAGCCATTGATATGCTGAAGGGGGGCGACTTCCTTGTCCTTCGGTGGAGAAGTATGGCTTCCAACTCAGATGGGTCTGGTTATTGACAAATTGCAAAATGAGTTTGCTTGTTGAATAACATTGAATATCGAGAGAAAAGGTCCCTCTTGACAATGGATTGATAATTAGTAGTTTGCCATGACTGGCACCGGGGAAGCTTAGTGGCCTTGTTCCGCGGTAAGGTTATTAAGATTCAAAAGGAAAGAAAATCTTAAGATAGATTGACTAGAGTTTGTGTTTAATACTTTTGTTTAATTTCAAAAAGATTTAATTGTTCAGGAGAAAAAATATTCAAATTTAAAATTTTACACTAAATTTCGAAGGGAAATATACTATCCAAATATTGTTTATAGAACGAAGACTTGGCTTCTGTTCTGTAATTTAATACAAATTGTTTAAGTTGAATTGCATGTGGACGTTCTTATATATATATATATAGCCGAAGCTCACATGCAATTTCATTAAACAAATAGGCAAATGGGTGGATATGTCTTTCTATTGAACAAGCTAACTAGTAGTACAGGCTTGGTACACACTAACCTATATTTATCACTAGGCAACTTGAAGTTAGGTTTTACTGGTTTTTAAATCAAATCTAAAATTTTAAGTGTGTGATTCATATTTTCTTTCACAAATAATTTAATTTTTATGAAGTTCAAGACAAAAATCTCAAAACTAAATCGTATCCAATCACACCCTCAAGTAGGGAAGAGCTGTATTTTAGTATCAATCTGGGCTAATTTAGGCGAGTTAAAATCAAGATCTTTCTTATTCACTAAAATAACATAATTATAAGGCAAAGTTCAAAGAATCTCGTACAACATCAAGAGCAGAGAATAAATTAGTAAGACGAGTTAAAATTTTCTCTAACATGAAGAAATGGGAGATTATTTCAAAGGGCTTGGATTTGAGCAGTATAGGTTTATGCTCATCAACTGGCTCTTTCGGCGCTTGTCCTATCCCATTTTCTTATTTCTTTCCTTAACATTGTGCGTGTATTCTGCCATTGCTCCATGCCTATTGTTATCATCAACAAGAAATTAACATAGAGTAGTATAGGTGTATTTGGATTGTGTTTGGTTAGGAGAGATTATGTTTTGAGTTTTGTATAAGTAAATTTTTAGTAAGAGAATAAATTTGATCCAATTATATGTTTAGTTGAAATGGATGCAATTTAAGGTTTTGATTGGATAGAGTTTGGTTTTGAGATTTTTTGTCTTGGATTTCGGGAGAGAGAAATTTTTGTGAGAGAAAAAGTGAGATGTGAGATGAGAAATTTGCATTGAATTTCTTGTGGAACCCAATCCAATCACACCCTAAATGACCCCAATGTTTTTCCCCGGGAACTGTGTTGTACGTTGAATTCGTGTCGGGATCTTGGCTGGGTGGAGTTAATCTTTGGCTATGGTCGAAATCACAATTTATTGAATATATATTTGGGTTTATTTATTTCGTTCAAACATTCATTTAATAAAATAATAATAATTTAATTTTTAAACAGAAAATGTATTAATTTTAATTCCCAAATCTAATAATTAATTTTTGCCAAATATTCTAGTTTTGGATCGACCATACTTGCAATATAAAAATATGGGTAAATAACTTAATTTACATTTAAACTTTACTACAATTTTGATATTTATCCTTTAACTTTAAAGTGAATAATTTGTAACCTTAAATTATGAAAAATAATCAAAATTTACTCTGTCACCTATTTTTATAATTAAAAGTCTAACATTATGTGTAATATGGCATTCACATAATTTTCATAAAAGTACTTTAGTCAATATAATCAAACTGTCACATTTTTTCTTTTATTAATTCTACTTTGACTTTCCAAAAATATATTTTGAATTTTCTGTTTAACATTAAATTTAAATTTATTTCAAAATTAATTTGATAAAAAATTAGTTTTTTAGAGTTTGATGAAGAGAACTTTTTTCTCAGTTTTTTGGATTTTTTTGTCAAAGTTAAAAACTTCCACATGTAATTTATAGAGAAGATGAAAAGAAAAAGATTTATAAAAAATAAAAGAAAATTAAAAAAAGAAGAAAATTAATTTTTTGAAATTTTTTTAAAAAATATGATTATCGTATTCGCCAAATATCCTTAAAATGTCCATATATAAGTCATATGACATATTTCATTAGTTATTTAATAACAAACGTAAACAGAAGGGAAAGTCATGATTTTTTCATAATTCAATATCATAAATCTTTTATTTTGAAGTTGAATGGTAAAAATCAAATTTCAGATAAAATTTAAAAGCAAATTGAATTGTTTATCCTAAAAATAATCTTCTTTTACTAACAGTAATATGTAATGGCAAGATTACCTCCACAATAACAATCAACAAGAATGGAACAGAAAACATCAAAAGTCGTATCCTTTACTTCCCACCAGAAGTGACACCAGAATCGCTAAGGGATTGTCATTGGAGCCCATTAAAAATTTTATCCCTAATTTTCCACTTGGAGCTAGATTGGAGGATGGAAATTCTCCTTTTCTCAATGAGTTAGGGATGAGGATTCCTTATATCCTAACACACGTGCTGTGCCGAGAATCAGGACAAGCAAGTGCAGAGAAGGACAGGATCGAGGGTTAGAGTCTCCGCCTCCCCTTCCAGGAGTCCTTGTATAGCATTTTTAACGCACATACAAGATTGAATAATATTTTTCGATCAGATTTCAAATTTAATTCGACGATTATAAAATTTATAAATTTTTATAAAAAATACATATAAAAAAATATAATCTGTTATATCATATTTTATAAGATACGATTTTACAGGTCCTTAGCCACAGCGCCTTCCACTTACGTCCCTAGTCACATATGACCAACCAAAGTTATAGAGGACAACCTATCGTTACGTAGGAACAATGTATGAAATTGACCTCTAGTTTCTGTTTCTCACCAAAACCGGCAGAATCTACCTCAATTGGGCCAACTAGGCCGGGCCGATCCCCCGCTGGGTGGGAAGAATTACTGCTTGCATTTTGAGGGTATATTAATATTTTATTTCGCTATATAATTTAATATAAATTTTTTATTTATATTTTATTTTTTTATAAAAAATTTTCTCTTCTGAAATTGATAGAAAATTTTAAAATAAAATATTATCTAATATCACCCTAAATTTTCATAACATATCCGATGACGTTTTTTAAATAAAATATATTTTTATTTTTAAAATTTATCTTTTAAAAGATAGTATTATTTAAACTATCCAAATCGCACTACTGGTAGCTTCCAATACAGAGGAACAACGTTGCGCCTCTCATGGCATGGCAGTATCCATCTGTCCAAACTCAAAGCCTAACACGTTATTAGGGCAAAATGGAATGCCTATTTGCCAACCTCAAATCACCACATAAAGTGCAAAACCACTTATATCATTATGGCATTATCTTTGTCGGCAACAGACAGCATGGTGTTGTTTTCCTTATCAAAGAAAAGAGTAGCCCAATAGCAACGTGCCACCACCTATTATATATTTGACCACATTTCATATATCCATGCAAGTCTTTTTGGTCAATGACCGGAGCTGCATTTTGAAAGTACTAACTCGAAATTCAATCTAAATTTTTATTTTTAAATTTTATTTTTATTAAATACCTTTAATTACCTTATAAAAAAGTCTGCAATTTCATAATAGAATTCCTCTTACAAATACGTAATTCAGACAAGCCAAGTATATATTTTCCAAGCATTTCGGTTCAAATTTGCTGTGACTACGATTCTTTTTACGAGACGTATAGAATTAAATTTAACTTATGAAATTATATTTAAAATTTAATTTGATGGATCATATATATATATATATATATATATATATATATATATATAAATTTTTACAATTATCAAATCATATTTAAATTTTAATTTGAGGGATCAAATTCGATTAGTGCTACAAAAATGCATATACAATAAAAATATATGTAAAATTATAACCTAACTAGTTGAAATTGACGCATTTTCATAGAAATCTATAATTATTTTATTATAAATTTTTATAATTATTAAATTAAATTTAAAATCTAATTTAACATATCAGATTTGCATAAAAACACACATAGGATAAAAATATGCGTGTAAAATTATAACCGCACTAGTTGAAATTGACGCATTTTCGTAAAAGACTATAATCATTTTATTTTATACTTTTGTAATCTGATGGTGCCATCAAATCGAAAATGTCAGAAAAAGACAAGTATATGCTGTCTTGCCATTACTTTCAGTTTACGTAGCTGTCAACTTTGCATTTATTTTTACCCGTCATAATATGATTGTTTCTTGAGGCATTCATTCATCTTCAAAGTAGTCAGTGGTTGGAAGGTTCGAGGAAGGTAGTTATCGTTGACATCTGCAGAAGGAAGTGCTCCAACTAGATATCCTTCCCGTCTCTCTCTGGATTGGAGCTTACTGTATCTTTGACTGGCCTTTTTTCTATTTTTTTACATTGTTGTCATTGCTTGTAGCTTTCATAGCAATTGTTTTCTTACTGTATTTTTTGATACATGTCCTTGTCATTTCTGGTAGTCCCTTTAAATAATAGATATTGCTACATAAGCTTTATATCCTTTTCAGTTGGAGGGAACTGGAATTTTCATTCTAAGGGGACGAGAATCTTATATTATCATCCTATATAGGAAGTTTTTAAAAATTTTTGAAGTAAAAAGCCTAAAAAATTAATGTCTATAATAAGATTATTAAAAATATAGAGGGGGCAGCCACCACTCCTGTCACCTTTAGGTATATTTAGATTGTATTTGATTAAAAGAATTTCTGTCTTAAATTTTATAAAAATAAATTTTTTGTAAGAAAAAATAAAATTTAATTGTGTGTTTGATCTAAATATAATCCAAATAATCCCTCAGTTCCATCCATGCGGATGGGTATAACCTAATTTTACTACTGATAATCATCACTATCAGCCCTAACTATTTTAGAAGTATCGTTTTTGTCCTCAAACATTTTTTTCTCTATTTTCGTCCTCTGTGTGCTTTTATTTTTGTATCATAATCTCACGCTTGATTTTAGAAGATTCATATATAGAGATGCAATAAATCCGACTATTAGTCGTGTAAACTTCTTAGTACAGCGATGATATAAGAAGGAAGTTAATCTACAGTAATGACTAAGGTGATAGAGAGGACATCTTAGTTAGAACTATAGAAATTTGGAACATGGACAGAACAGGAAAATGTGAACGGGGTATCATTCTTTGTTAATCTGTGCATGCATGTTACAAGAAATCCCTTTAAAGCATGTTGCTTCCTGTTGCAGCAATATATAGAGAGATGCTTCTAACACTACATTTTACAGCAAATTTTTCTATTTGTATAGAATTCTCAGAACTAGAAACCTCAGGAGACAGGGCTATGACATGACTTCCAAAGCCTCTCTTGTTTGTCCAAGTATGTTGAAAACAGTTGCTGCTATATGAGATGGTGTGAGACCAGCTTCTGCCATTTGGTCAGCTGGAGATCCATGGTCGATGTATCTATCAGGGAGAACCAACGGCCTCCACTGCAAAGTTTCGAGGCACGTTAGTAATTTTTTCTTTTTCCGCATCAGATGTTTCTTTTGGAAAATAGATTACTTAAAAAACAAACTTTATACTTAAGCTCACAATCATACCTTCAAATTGCCGTCAAGAAGCCCATCCAGGGCCATGAACTGAGCTACATGAGATGCAAAACCCCCTATTGATCCTTCTTCAACGGTGATCAAAACCTGATGAGATTTTGCTAGACTCCGTATCAAAGCCTGATCCAGTGGCTTGCAAAAGCGTGCATCTGCAACTGTTAACCGTAAACCACGACGCTCTACTAAGGCAGCTGCAGACAAACAGTTTTGAACTGCTGTTCCATAGCCCAGGAGTGCCACTCTCTCCCCCTCTATTAATATCCGACCTTTTCCAACCTGAAAATTTCTATCAGAATTCTGGATTCCCCATATTTCTATTCAGCATGAGACATCAGAAAGATTTTTCAACCATACCTCTAGAGGAATGCCTTTGTTTCCAGGTGGCAGCTCTACACCTACCCCACTTCCTCTGGGATACCTCAAGCAGCTAGGTCTGTCGTCTATAGCAGCTGCGGTTGCAACCATGTGAAATAGCTCAGCTTCATCTGAAGGAGCCATCACTACCATGTTAGGAAGGCATGCCATAAATGTGACATCAAAAGAGCCACAATGCGTAGGACCATCCGCTCCAACCAGCCCAGCTCTGTCCATTGCAAATCGCACTGGCAGCTTCTGCAAGTCCACATCATGCACTACCTGCATAAGAAATCATTTCCATTGATTAACAAACCCAACAAAAGTATGAACTTAATTTTTTTAACACAACAAGATCATTCGAGCTGCAAAGTTTTAGGAGTTCTTGGCTTGCCTGGTCATAAGCCCTTTGCATGAAAGATGAGTAGATAGCACAGAAAGGCTTCAGGCCTTCACATGCCAATCCTGCAGCAAAGGTTACAGCATGTTGTTCTGCTATTCCAACATCAAAACATCGTCTTGGGAAGCGACGTAGGAAAAGGTTCATCCCTGTTCCACCTCCCATTGCTGCATGAATAGCAACAACGTCTTTATCTGCCTCTGCTTCAGCAATCAGAGCCTCGGCAAAGTATGTTGTATAAGACTGAGTTTTGCTGCTGGTTTTGAATTGCTTTCCTGTTGCTGGATCAAACTTTACAACTCCTGTGGAAAGATAGATATACTCCGGAGTTCTATATTGAACTTAAACAATGGACTACGAGAGACAAATAATAACCAAGGATCTTGTTTTTAGAACATCTAAATTTTTTTCACCTTCACAATCTACTGATATTCTTTTTGCATTTATATCAAGTGAGTTTCAAATAATGAACTACAGAGCTAAAATTAACGTCTAAGTATAAGAGATTTGAGAATTTTGAATTTTACTCAACGTGTCAAAGTCTATTACCATGATACTTGTCTGCTGCTTTCTCCGCATATGGATAGCCCCTGCCTTTCTCAGTGACAACATGGATCAGCACTGGTCCAGTTGTCTTAGTACTTTTTACTTCTTTTAGAATGGCAACAAGATCATCAATGTTGTGGCCATCCACTGGACCAATATAATAGAATCCAAGCTCTTCAAATAGAGTCGATCCAGAACCACTAATCAGGCCACGAGCATATTCATCAACTTTCGCTGCAAGCTCGTGCACTGACCCACCAATCTGCTTGGTAACCCCCTGTGGTTTACAATTGTAAATAGAACAAATATTGTTAAATCTAAAAGGATGCAGATTAAGTTATCAGGATGGAAATTTTCCAACGGTTTTACTCCTAAAGTAATCACACCTTCGCAACTTCTCTTAGTTCTCTAAGAGGCCTGTTGGATTGCAACCTGCTCAAAGCACTACTCAGAGCTCCTACTGGAGGAGCAGGACCATCCAGTGTTGCAGTTGGCAAGGAGACTTGTTTGTTGTCATTGAGTATAACAATCATGTCAGAATCCAGATAGCCAGCATTGTTCATGGCTTCATATGCCTGCCCTGCTGTCATGGCTCCATCACCAATGACAGCCAAAACATTGTTTTTTCTTCCTTTGAGATCCCTTCCCACAGCCATTCCTGTCCACCACAAAGACAAAAGAATAAAAATCCAGTGAAGGAAGGCCTTAGCTAAGGCTAGGACTAGAATCGTCAGAAGAATAGCTTCAACATGTTCTCGACGGGAATGAGCATGGGAGACTCAGGAACTGGGACATTAGCACAAATGCACGATGTTGTGAACATCTGAAATAACTTAAAAGATTTCCAAAAAGGACCATGATATTGTTGGTAAAAGCTTTAAATTCCTAATCATAGATCATCATTTTTCCTTTAGAGGAAAGTTGAGAGATTCAGAAGCTTTCAAGATATCATCCTTTCTCTAGAAATAGGAGCAGATGGATTGAATATGTGGTATCTGGTCACTGAAAAAGAATTTGGAAAGGAAACCATGCATACGTTAAAACCCTCTGCATTTCCAATACCAGTCACTAACTTGGGAAAGTCACAGAATACCTAGGCCTGCCGAGATGGTGGTAGAACTGTGGCCAGCACCGAAGCAGTCGTATTCACTTTCTGAGCGTTTAGTGAATCCAGATAGGCCATTTGTTTGTCTCAGGGTTGGCATCTTGTCTCTTCTCCCAGTCAGGATCTTGTGAGGGTAAGACTACAAATGAAAACACATACACAAATTTAACTTTCTTACTTCATCAAAGAATTGAGCAAAACAAAGGCAAAAATAAGCAGATTATCTGCAGTTCTCAGTTTACTACCTCTATTAAGGTGAAATCATTACCTGATGGCCAACATCCCAAAGAATTCTATCTTGTGGGCAATTGAAGACATAGTGAAGAGCCACAGTGAGCTCAACAACTCCAAGACTTGACCCAAGATGACCACCTGTCCTCGAAACATTAAAAATGATATCTGAACGTAGTTCATCTGCAAGTTGTTTCAATTCCTAAACAAAAAGTTCATTTCATCATTTAGACAAAGTAACCTTTCTATCAGCAACAACTAAAGGCATATCCTTCTATGCCTGCTTCGAAGAGTTGTTCACCTTATTAGAAAGATTTTTCATGTGAATAGGATAATTAATTGTGTCCAGAAGAGGAGTCGGTGGTCTCTGCGAGAAATACTCCCCCCTTTCTGAGAGTGATGCTCGCACTCCATTAGCCCTTTTGGTGACCTTGAAACAAAAACAGTACAAAACAAACATTTCATTCAAGAATCCCTATCCTGAGTTGAAAAGTAATCTCTGTGTAGATAAGCACAATCCCTTAGAGAATAATGCCTAAGAAACTACTATCATAAGATATCCGGCGAACACATAACAACATAAATATGGTACATTTTCATACGAACAGAACAAATTAATGCACACATCCACATATGCATTCACATGGATTGTCCCTCGCAGGAAATTCCAGAAACAAGTATGGCAACAAACATCAACCTTAAAAGAAACAAGATCAAAACGTAAAACAATCTTCATAAAGGTGGAGCTTCATGGTTAGTCTATAGATGAACTTTCTTCTCTTTTTTCCTTGTATAGAATTAAAGGATTAACCATGGAAAAAGATGCAAAATTTGCAGACCTGGTGGTTTTTGGATTGGAATGGAGAAAGCAGATCTGACCCATGGAGCCAATTAGAGCAGAAAAGACTGTTCTTCAGAGAATCTGAAGCCACAGCTTTGTTCAGACCCCCTGGAAATGCAAATGCACAGAAAGCCATGACCTGCATGCACAGGAAATCAAAGAGAACTCCAAAACCCAGAAAAGGGATTGAAAATTCCCTAAAGAACCACAACCCCAGATTAGAAACCCAACTTCGAGTTGTTTATACAGAACTAGCGCACTTCAAGAACTAGTGGCTCCACCACTCCTCAAGTAAAAGGGACTTTAAAATTCTTTGAAGAAAAAAAGAAAATATTGAATGACTGATGTGAGAAAACAAGAACTGTAGATAATGGGTTTGAAATGGAGGAGGATCAAGTTGAAATGTTGAGTTGGAGGGGTATCTCTTCTCTTCTCCTCTCTCGACAAGAGTCCCTTCACACCGAGCACTTCAAAGCACAGTTCTGAGGACATATTTATAGTCTGGATTGGAAAGTGCAAGGGAGTTGAATTGACACGTAGAAGCTTATTGGGCCACGTTAGAAGAAATCCCAAATGGATAGAAAGAGGCGATAATGCTAATGCCACAGCATCTTTTTCCCTGAGAGGAAGGTGGTGGAGTCATTTCTCCTAATCCAAAACCTTGAAGTTTTCAACTCTCAATTTTCTTGTGTTATTTCATTGGATGATTCTAACATTTGTTTGATTGGGGTGAGGAGGAGGGACTAAATAGAGAAAGTAAGTAAATAGGGATGTATTTGAGTAAATATAATTGTTTGGTTGGGGTGTTATAAGAAAGAAAATATAAATATGGTAAAACTACTCCTACTAAAAGTTAAGGAACTGGAAAGTATTTAGTGAGTAAATATAAATAACTTTTAGAATTGCTAACAAATTTATAATAATATATATATATATATATATATATATATATATATATATATATATATATATATAATGGTTAAAATTGTAAAATTGCCATATTTCTTTTATTTTACTTCAACCAAACAAGGTAAATTATTTATAAATTATTTTCTTTTTATTCATAATAAATTAAATTAAAATAAATACATTTACTTCTTTCAAGTGAAGTAAATTTTTCAAACCAAACAGACCCTAAAAGTTTTTCTCTGTTTCCATTAGCTCTATGTAATGGTTTTGAGTCTCATCTGGTCATTTCAGCAATTGCTTGTATTGAATGGATGTATCAAAAGCTTTCATTCTAGTCAGCATGTGTCTAAACAGAGTTGGCTTATGAGGTAGTATTGGTTATTGCATAGTATAAGTGAATAATTGACCATGTAGTTTTCACCTTTTGTTCGTTTTGGTTATTGCAGTCAATCTAATTTGCTCCAATTCAATTAATAAAGTGAATCATGTGAAGAATTTTATTTTTCTATATATTTCATTGTGTTAATTTGCAGAGTAATTAGTCTACTTTTTTTCACTGTATTCGGTTTGATGGTAAAAGAGAAACTCATAAATGCTGTTGCATATTCTAGTAGAATGGATAATTACCATGATGTGGACCAATTTAAAATTTTTTCCATCTTCTCGAACTTTAACTAGAAAGGTTTTCCTTCTCCTTTTTTGATTTATTTTAACTTATATTCCCAAAGCACATGTTAATATGAATTAAGTATATTATGCATAGTAATTTAAATTTCTAATTCCCTTACACATGTTTGATACATTGAAATGAAATGCAATGTTGTTACATCCAAAATTCCTTTTTATCTGGAAAGGATTTAAAATACTCTTTCCATTTTATCTTCTGAAACAAAAATGATGATTTATTTTTTGTGTTTAGAAAAATTATTATTTAATGTTATAATAAAATAAAATTTTATAAGAAATGGACTAAATGCTCTATTAGTATGTTGTATTAATAGAGTCAAATTGTACAACAAAAAAAGGCTAAATTTAATATGTCATCTACAAATTTTCGTTTAAAAATTCACACTAGAATTTCAAAAAAAAATCAAATATTTTAAGCATTAAAGATAAATTGGTTATAAAGGTAATTTCCATTTTACATCAAAGTAAATGAAGCATTATCAAGATAAATAAAATAGAACTCAAAGTTAAATTATACTTTTTCTTAAGTAATTGTAAGAAGGGTATCGTAATCATAAAAAAATTTTAAAGCTCTCACTTCTCTTGAAAAAATATTTTCTTATGTTTTGATGTACAAAGACCTTTCTCATTTCTTCCTGAAATGAGCTTTTCTATGAAAAATCTTTTCTACTTGAAATTTACATACCAAACACTAGAATGTGATGAGACATTAGAAAAGTAATTATATTTTAATATATCAAATGTATTATAGAGTTTTCTCATTCATTATCGGGTGATAGATTTTATATAATTTCTAATAGATTTGAACTATCATATATAATTTACTTAATCTAAATTAATAAATGCCACGAGGGCAAAAGTTAGAAAAATCCTTTCTTGAAGGCCTTTGTTCTTTATTGTCTAAACTTTTTTTAAATTGTAAAAAAAATAAGTGTTCTTGAACAAAATTATATTTAAAACTAAAATAACATCTTTATTTTTTATAATTTTTATAAGTAAAAGCTATTTTGAGAAAACACCTAAAGGCAACTTTTCAAAAAATAGCCTCTTTTAGCTAATGTAAGTTAAAATTATAAATAAATAAATAGTTGAGAATGATTCAAAAAATAATTTTTAGCTTAAAAAAGTAATAAACAGTTTATTTTTTGAACAATTAAAAATGTCCTATGAGCCACATTATTACTAAAAATCACATAATTAATATTTAAATTAATATAAATATTTTAAGTTATAAGCCTATTACGACGGAGGCGATTACCTTTTTAACCGTGCAAAACATTTTGTTGGACGGACCAATCCCTAAGATCTCTTGAAATTATGAAGGAAGCTCCAATCACATATCTTTTTTTTTTTTTTAATTCTCGAAGATAACTCAAACCGCGCACCTGTTCTGCGGAAATTTTAGGACAGCAAAAGTACCCTCAGAGAGCCAAAAAAAGAAAAAGGAAAAAAGAGCAGCGGAAGGCCAAAAGAGAAGGTAGGTCAAGGCCCTGTGGGGTCAACGTTGAAAATGCTACACTGATTGGAATTTGAGTGCCAAACTCGAATTCCTTTTACTTTGTCTTTTTTTTTTTCGCCCTTTCTCTTTGATTGGAATTTGACTGCCAAAGAGGGAGAAAATGGTTTCCATATTAGTTTTTTTTTCCTTTTCCCATTTTGAGAAATTCTCAAGGCCTGCTTTTGCGTATCCATGTGCATACTTGCCTACCATTATGCATGAAAATACTTGGTTCCTTGTCCTGTGGTTGCGATAATAACCCAATATTCACAAGAATTGAGTAAAATAAAGAAACGGAAGTCGGCTGACAAAATATTGAGATTTCTTGTATAACATTTATTTGGGCACCAAAATATAAATAGGTAATATGTGCAGACTGGACTTGCAGGTCAGGAAAGCCATCTTCAAGCCTGAAAGAAACGAGTTCGGGCTAGTGTCATTTAAGTGATTTAGGTATTTAAAAAGGAAAAAAATGACGGGCGGAATGGATAATATTTGAGTTTAAATTTTTTTATTTTAAATTTCGTAACAATAAATTATTTGTGAAAAAAATGACATATAAAATAAAAATTTTGTATTAAATTTCGTAACGAATTCTAGAGTCTGATTTAAATATATCTGACAGTAGTACTTCAAATATTATGCACAATATTATTATATATAATTTTAAATTTTATTATATACAATTAAAATACTAATCATTTTAACTTGAGTTTATTTCATTCATGGTTTCTCCAGAGGGTAGAACCCAAGGGTGAGTTCCCCCATCGCAATAAAGAGAGAAAATTTGTGATTGAGGAAAAAATAAATTAAAAAATATTTAATTTTTTAGTAAAAAAATTAAATATAATAATAATGTTATCTTAATACACTAAAACGACGAATTATCCTTTTAGAGTTTAGAGGGCTTGAGATAACAGATATGCGTACAACCCACTTCCATGGGCTGCGATGCTTTGGGCAATAGTGTGCCTTCCGTCGTGGGAAGTGGCAATTTAAATGGGGGAGCGAAGACGTGAGGAGTGCAGACGCATTACCGAATGCGTTCACTCGTGCATAATGAGTTCAGGCTCTTTGTGGAGCCCAACAAGGCAGAACAGGCAAAACCCCAGATTCAAAGCCCTTTTCTTCCCTCTCCTCATTCCGTACGAAACAGTCCTTCCTTGACACTTCCACTTGCTCCTACTCTGCAATGGTTTCGCCAATTTCTTCTTGATATCTTGTCTTGAGGAATTTGAATTGGAAAAGGTTTTCTCTCTCCTGCTCTCCACTATTTTCCGCTTTTATTCTCTTCCTCTAGCCTTCTGTAATTTTTTTTTTCCTATTAAGTGTTTTATCATTCTTGTTTGCATGCACAGTAAGGAGCTCCCGGGAAGCATTCTTCCAATTTTGGGATATTTATGAAATTTTTAAATTTCTATTTATTGGTTTTATTTTCAGTTCAGTATTTTGTTGTTCATCTTGGAATGCATTTGATAGCGTAAAGTTCATACTTTTCCAACTGGCTCTGTGATTTGTGATTTCATACTGTCTTCTATAGGTTAGGAATTTTTCAGTAAAATAATTGGGCTTACTTTATGGTATTTTATAGTTTTTATAAATGATAAACTTTCTAATGATTCACATGGGTGAAGGAGCTTGATGTTTAAATTAGGGGAATTGCATTGCTGGAGTGTTCCGGTTATGTTTACTGATTCTGTTGCCGCCAATTTTGAACTGCTGTTGGAATTCTGATCTTGTTCTGCCATAAAGTTTGAAGATTGGGCTTTGTTTGTTCTTCTGTAATTTCTATCCAATTATGTCATGATTGGCCAGCTGTCGATGCAATAGTAAAAAAGGTTTTCATGATTTGCACGGGTAAAAGAGCTTGTTGTATTGAATGCATTGCCGGAGAGTCCAATCATGTTTAATTTTTTCTCTTTGAATTTTGACTTCCTGGTTTCGCCTATTGGAATGCATTAATCTTGCCATCCAGTTTGATGTACTGTTTATACTGGCCAAGGCCTTGAATTTGTTTATGCAGAGGGTTAAGTTCAGTTTCAACAGTTGAAAAGTTTGTTCTTATTCGCCTTGATGAAGTTTGTGAGTTCTTGGTCCCTTTTGTTTTTCTTATTGATGTTTTTTTCTTTAGGGGATTTCTTATTGATGTTTATAATTTTACTTTGTATATGTGTTGACTGAATTTTTGAGTGTCTGAATCCATGAATTCCAAGTTGCAGATGAGTTTGAGTGAGGGCCAGGGTTAGCATTTCCCTCCTTGTCACATACTGGACATATGCAGTTTCCGGATATTACTTTCTTTTCTCCTGTTCCTATTGAACGTAACCTACTGATTGACAAAAAAAGAACGACTTGTGCGTGTCATACATCTTTGGGTTCAGAGTCTAATGATAGGCAGCGGCAGGAAATTGAGAGACCTCTTGATGAAAGCAGTTTCATGCATGCTTCAAAACTGTAGAGAGCTTGAAACTGTGGGATGTATCTTTCATTGATGTTGTTTTAATCTCAAGTCCAATGGACATGCTAGGATTGCCTTTTCTCACCTGCAGCAAAGACTTGTGTATATTTAACTTGCAATTTTTATATTTAACTTTTAGCTGCTTTCTATGTTGCATATCTTTAAATTTGTTTGATGTGATGCTTATATTGGAGCTCAGATATATGCAGCTGAAGTTACCAAGAGATTTGGACAGCTTATGACGGAGGACCTTATAACAATGCATAAGGAATTTAGACAAATGTGCGGGCTTGAAGGCTCTAATGGGCCTGAATGGATGAATGGTATGAGATTGAACCAAAAAATACTGAAGTGAAACTAAAACCAATAAATAGAAACTTGAAAATTTCATAAATATCCCAAAATTATAAGAATGCTTCCCAAGAGAGAGGATAACAACTTTAGGGAGGTTTAATGATGTTACTTTTTGTTGGAATTTGTTGAATAAACTATTGAAAGACTTTGAAGGTAGTAACCGTTAGGTCCAAAATTATCATGCATCCATTTATATTCTTCTTTAAGAATTCATGGTTATTTTTAAAAGCTTGGAAGAATTCATTTTCACTGGGTCTGCCTAAAATATCTAATGGTTATTATTTTCTTTGAAATTTTACACTTCACTGCTCAATGCTCATGTGGTACTACTAATTCTTATGTTGGTGATAAAATCGACTGTGGTGTACAGCGGGAAGTTTCTCCATGGACTTCTTGCTGGCTTTTGGTGGCCCTTCCAATTATATCCAGAACTTTGGTTTTCTCTCTAACAACCCTCCTTTTCTGAAATTGATGACAAGGTCTCCTCTCTTCATTCCTGGGATATTTTTTGTGTGTTTGAATACTTTTGGGTACAACCCAAATAGGCCTTTTTTCTGGTATTTATGATTTATGTCAATTTGCTGAGCACAAGTTCTGAACGACCGTAGACAAGTTAACATTAATTAAAGAGGTAGTGGTGGATCAATATGTTAGTAGCTTATATTGTTAAATTGATGAGGTTATATGTGGAAGTTTGGATGCAAAATGTTATAAAATTCAGCATGTTTTTCTCAGCAGTTTGTTACCTAAATCCCATTGCTTGTATTTTGAAGTAGGAATAGAAACTTGCATAATCGAAGTCTTACCCTTCACAAGGAGGGTGATGCATACAAGATCTGGGTCTTTGGCTAAAACTTGTATTATTTAGAAACTTTTAACACTAAGTTTTCTGGCAATGATTTCCTGCTTCTGTTGAAGGATAAATGTCCAATGAAGTCAAGGAAGTACAGTATAGGAGCAATTAGAAATAAATATACCGCTAAGAAAATCCTAAACAGGTTTTAGTTTCTGACAGACTGTAGAACGATTGCTGAAGAATAACATTTTACTGTCATATAACTGTTCTGCATCTGGCATGTTGGTTGTTTGATATTCAGTATTGGTTCAATTTTGTACCTTTCAATTAATCACCAGTACTACTAATTGCCCGAAACCTCTGTGACTTACGGGCAGACATCTGTTGCAGGTTGCAACTACTTCTGCCCTTGTTTGGGCCCAAGGTGTGATTCCATTGCAGGGACATTGAATTTGCATAGTGATGATTTGCCTCAGCTATAGGATTGCCCTGGATGTTGGCCTCTCCAAACTGCTGTTTGCTCTCTGATTCACCTGCCATTCTGAATTTTGGACGGGTTGTCTCCACATAACTGGCTTCTCAGGTAAAAATCTGCTGCGGCTTTCGAGTAATTCTGGGAAATTCGTTCTTCTTTGATTTCCCTGCATTCCTGCAGGGTTGGAATTTGAATCCCGCATAACTGGCTTTTTGGTGTCACAGGGACCCAAGGGTCCCCATTGTAGGGGATTCCATTTCCTTGGGAAGTCAGAAAATCCTTCGCCAAGTTCATACCCGGGTAAGGACAATCATGAAAATCTTTAAATTTGCTCCTGTGTGCACCCTTATTTTTTTGAATTCTGGATAAACTGCTTTGCTTTGAATGCCGAATAGGGAGAACGTTTGCAATGAGTCAACTGGTATTCTGCTTTTCCCGCAACCCTTCTCCCCTCATGTGCTGATGGTCTGCAAACAACCTTGCCAAAACAGCCAAACAACATGCTGTCAACCAAAACATTCGACCTAACTTGATAAGCATTTAAACAGAATCATTGTTAGTAAGAGGAAAGGGGCATTTCTCGCGAGGAAACAACACAGTACATCACCAACCTAACCAATAAATGCTTACGAGACCCAATCAAATGAGGTCTGGTTTCTGATCTCTACAGACCCAGCAAGACCAAATTTTTACTCATGACCATAGGCAAATAGAGAAAGGACAAAAGTAACAAACAAAAAGCAAAGTTGGGACAATGAGGGAGTGGGGAGAAAGAAATCAGAGCAATAAATCAAAAACATATAAACAGACGAAGCAAAGCAAATAGGAATATTCAATTCCAAAACTGAATGAAGGGGTGAAAATGAAATGGGGGCATGTGTAAAAAAACCCACCCTCGAAAATTCACAGAGGGAATCTCTGCTGTGATTTTGTGGGATTTGTAAGTCAAGGTATTTATTTGAGTTCTTCAGAGCAGAAATAAAGCATGAAGGTTCTCTCAGGCAAAATGCAGCAGAGAAAAGAAAGGAAAAACATTAATCCGGGGGAGCAAAAGCTAACCAATCTCCAAGTCCAAGCAGTGATTTGTTGCCTAGCCGCAGTGATGAGCTCCAAGAGCGAGTCAATGCTGGAGAAACACCAAGTCCGTCAGTCTTTGTTTGTGAAAACACAAGGAGAAAGACATGGGAGGCACAGAGAGAGAGATTTGGTGGGAAAAGAACTAACAGTTTCCTTTAAACGCAGAGGACAGATTGTGCTGAATTGAGGTGCTGCTTAAGGCCTTTTAAACAGGGGGCAGTCCCTAACTTTTGTGAATTACCATTCAACCCCTACATCACAAATTTGCAAATGAAAATTACGGAAGTATAGTAATTGGAATGAATTTTCTTTTAAATGGAAAATTAAATTTTTGATTTTTCATTACGTTTCTCAAAAGTGAAAAATTGTAACCTTGTTCAAATATTTTTATAGGAAAAAACGTTATAAAAAAGAGCATTATAGAAAAGTTTCTAATTTTTCTTGTTGCATCTCTCAAAAGAAGAAAATTTTAACCTTATCAAAATGTTTTACAGAAAAAAGTAGCATTACAAATAAGTTTCCAATTTTTCTCAAAACGTCTCACAAAAAAAGAAGATTTTAACCTTATTGTAATAATTTTATGGAAAAAACCACATTACAAAAAAATTACCGATTCATGTTATTATCAAAAGTGTAAATATTTAATCACAACAAAATATGGAAAACCAAAAAAAAAATTAGTGCTACGAAAAAGAGCTCACAAAAGGTTTTCCTATTTTTCTTATTACGTTTCTCAAAAACAGTAAATTTTCACTTTGTGAAAGTATTTTTATAGAGAAAATAGCGGTACACACTAGTTTTTATTTTTCTAGTTACATTTCACAAAAGCATAAAATTTTAACCTTATAAAATATTTTATGAAAAATGAGCGTCAAAACACAAATTTTCATTTCGTGTTATGTTTATCAAAAGTGAAAATTTTTAATCTTATCAAAATTATTAGTTTTGATAATATGCTAAGTCATTTGTTGTTACTCGCTGAATTATGAAATACTATGATCAAAAAACTAATTCCGTTGACTCTAAATTTCAAGAAAAGTTATGAAATACCACCGATGCAAATTAAAAGGTTAATACATTGCTGTTTTAAGAAAATGTTACAAGTGACTATTGTGGTTATATTTTTAGTAATGATTTAATCAGAAGAAAATTAAACTTTGAAGGTGGTTTTGACTTAAGGGCAAATAATAGTCTTTAACATCTTGTGGAGTCCTTTTTTTTTTTTTTTTTAGCAAATTAGCATCTTATGGAGTCAATTGCTTCCTTCGTTCCCCTGTAAATATTACCTCTAAAAAAAAAGAAAAAAATCAACCTGTTCCCTTTTTACCGCCGATAATGGGGGCTTGGAGGATGGAGAGAGAGATCGTTGGGGGAGATATTTGGAGCAAATTGTACGGAAGTAGGGGCAAAAGCGTAATCTACAGAGGTCAGATAGACTAAGTTTGACCAAATTAACGGTACTTTTAAGTTGTCACATCAGTAGAGTTTAACTACCTTAACATAAGAAAGATCTCCAAATCCTCTCCACTTTCCTAATATAGTCTCTTACATGGCGCCACTTATTATATAAAGGAGGGAACAGAGTAAACCTCTTTCTTCATACTCCTAACAGCGAACACAAATCATCTCTCTTACCCTCCAATCGCAATTCCTCTGCCCTAATCTGACTGATAGCGTAGAAAGTTTTCGTCTTAGTATCGAAGAAATAGAGATAATCTCTGTCTCTGTTTTGGGTTATTATTGTTCTCCACATTGGGTTCATCACTCGATCAAAATCTCTGTTTCATCTTCTTCTCAAGAATCTTGAAAAACTTTCACTCAAGAAAGCAAATTTATGGCGAATACGGCGATTCCTCTCGGCTATAAGTACAGATTTGAGCCTTCAGATAGTGAGCTTTTGGTTTATCTTGCACGCAAGGCTAACGGAGAGCCATTGCCGTGCGAGTGGATTATAAGGGAAGTTGATCTCTATCGGCTTGCCGATCCCGGGAAATTGTTTGAGGGAACTGAGGAAAAAGTGGTTTTTGTTTTTACCAAGTTGAAGAAGGTGTCCGAGAACGGAAAACGCGTTGACCGCAGTGTGTTGGGGAATAGGACCTGGAAGGGGGTTGACGGAGGACAGCCTATTTATGATGCAGAAGGATGCAAAGTCGGGGAGAAGAAAAACTTTGTTCTTGTTAACAAGATGAAGATGAAGATTGGCTATAACATGAAAGAGTTTTCTTTGGATAAGGATTTTCTGAAAAATTCAAGATTCAAGGATTACGTAATCTGCCAAATCAAGAAGAAGGCGAAGAAACAAAGAAGTCTCAAAGATGGCAACTTCCCACAAGAAGATAAAAGCAACAATACCTCTGTTCCTATCCCTGCAATTGAAGAGAATGTGAAGGGCCATTATGTTGATTTCAGTTGTTCTCGAGAAGAACAAGCACATTACTCTTATCAATTCTCAGAATCACAGGAAACATTGAGTAATCATATGCCAATGTTGTATTGGGATCATGTAAAAGATGAGGGATTGATGACTTCTGGAATTTTTGAGTCCTATGCTGATGAGTATCAGGAGGTTGATTCATGGCTGAGAGATGACAAGGTTGAAGACTTTGGTGGTCAGAATCAGAGAGAGAAACCTCAAGAAAGCAATGAAGTTGCAATCGCGGACATGATTAATGATCTAGTTTCCACACCCCTTGTCTCGTGGGATGATATCTTTGGTACCACATCTGCTCTGCCATTGACCAGCTATCCTGGGATTAGATAAATTCCAACTTTGCAATGACGGTAATAGGATAGAAGGGGTTTGGTGATTATGAAGCACTATGGTCCTAATCTTGGACTCTTTTGATGTACAAATTACTAAAAAAAAACAAAAGAATTTGATTTTGTAGGCACTAAAATCACTAGGAAAATGACAATTTTGATGTTCAACTTAAGTTGGATAATGTTGTGTACATTTTTTGGAAACGGAGAATCTTTTAAAGATTATGATATAGTGATTTGTTTTCTTATGGCTGTTTTTGGATGAAAATTCTAAGTTCATTTATAAGCAAATTAGGACATGAATATAAGGGCGAAATTGGAATACCTTCATTGCAAATTTTAATCTTTTACACACTAATATCACTAAAATGAAGAATTGGATTGTCCAACTTATCTACAACTTTTAGATTCTTGTGTTCTTAAATAAAAGAAAAATAAAAATGAATTTCATTACTACAATTATAGTATCAAAGTAGCACTTCCTATGAGGGGGGGAAAAAAAAGAAAATCAACAACAAAATTCCCTTGGTATAACTGAGTGAAACTTGAACACTGAACTCATTTTCAGATAAACATACCAATTTTACTCATTATCACCTACTCGAAAAAGCATTCATGGTTCTTATTAGAAAGGATAAAATTGTAATTTACTAAAAATTTAAAACTTAAGACCGTTTTTTATCTTTTTTTTTTTTTTAGTATAACGTTTTTTTATCTCTTTGAAATATTATTCTGTTTTGACAATGTCGGGGTTCTCAAAAGGGGACAAAAAAGAAAAACCAAAAAATATAATAAAAAGGAGAGAGAAATAGAGACAAGGCTGCGATTTCTTTCCGACGGTAGCAAGGAACAAATAAAAGGTTTGCCATTATGTAGGGTAATTTGGTCATTTCCAGGAGTGCCAACTGGAGGGGTGCTCCATAACTGTCATGAATAAACACTAGCCGATGCTCATTCCCACCTCCAATCGCAATATTTTCAAAAGTCGCAACATATTTGATGCCCTACTTAAAACGATTGCTCTTAATATATTATATATTATTAAAAAAACGACTATACTTATTATATATTATTATTTTATGTCTAGATTTTATATAAAAATATATTTTTAAAAATTTTAAAAATATAAATATAAATTAAACTCAATATACTTATTATCCGAATTCAACCAAGAGTATTTTCATACCTACAAGATTTTACTTCTTTTTTTAGACCATAATACCCCTAGTACATTAGAATTTTACTTTTTGCATAGGATTTTATATCAAGTCAATCACTATCATATTTAATGAGACTTAAAGAGTATCTTTTCTGCTGTATTATTAAAAAAAAAGTCTTATGTTATTTTATTAAATAAAGTGAATGCAGATCAAAACTTTTACTTGGATTGAATTCCACACGAAACTTAATACAATTTTACATCTTAAATCTTATTTTTCTCTTACAAAAAATTCTTTTTCCCGAAACTCAAAACAAAAAATTTTAAAATCAAACTTTATCCAATCACACCCTTACTTTACTCATAAAACTAAACAAATAAAAATAAAAGATATTTCCTCGAAAAGAAAAGAAAAGAAAAGAGATTTAGGTCATGTTTCAATTTGAAATAGATGAAAAATAATAATAATAATAATAATAATATTTGGGGGAGTCAAGTTCTGAATAACATTATAGAAGTAATAGTTTCAGCCTATTTATTTAATTTTTTTTAAGTTTCTTTTATAATTTACTAGCCATTTTCTTAAACTGTCAAGAAAAAGTTCTTTTGGAAAAAATTAATTTAAATATTTTTAAATTTAAAAGCTTCATTTTTAACAGTATTTGCTAGCTTAAAAAAGAGTTGTGACAAGTACATCAAAGGTTGCTCTTTCAGGAAACCATCTGTATCCTTTTTTAGCAAATACTAAAAGTGGAAAAGATCGAAGGTATTTCAAACTAGTTTTTGATTTTCAAATAGTAAAAGAACAACTTTTATTTTAAATCAGAATGAATTGCATCCATGTCTTAGATCCAAAGCCACAATGTTTTATCCTAGGTAGAAGGTGGCAGGGAAGCACATGCTGCTGATTTCATTCAAGACTAGCTTACTAGTAGTAGTATTCGATTAAAGAAAAAAGGTACGGAAATTTAAATCTCAATGCTTGATGGAGCCTGCTAAATTAAATATTACTCACTCTGTTTTAAAATATAAAACATTTTGACCATTTTCACATAGATTAAGGAAGAAAAAATAAGAGGTAATTTTTCTATTATATCCTTAATTAATAAACTAACAATATTTAATATTGAGCTTAAATACTAAACAAACGAATAATAATCAAACACGAACAAATTCGAATGGGTTTTATTTGCGAACAATAAGAGACCTAGATGTACTGCAAAAAGGTTAAAAGAAAATCAAAGATCAATATCTCTCACAAGTTCTCAGACCACTCCACTACATTGTAGGCAGTATTGGAGCCTGAAAAAGGTTCGAAGAAAGTAGGGTAAAACAACAGGCTGTTTAGCAATGCAAATGAGATCTAATCTGTTCCTCTCAATCACACATATTGGTTGCTCACCCCATCAAACTCTTCAAGTTTAGCAATACAATGAGGACTATAGTTCTATCCCAAGTTTCTGATACACTAATACTGATTGGCACTGATGACCAAGCCAAATTTGTTAGCTTTCAATGGCAAGGTAGATCTTAACCAATAGAGTAGACTAAAGGTAAGAAACCAGTGTAAACCAAAAACATTATTTACTCTAATCAATTTTCTACAGTAGCTATATCTCAAAAGCCAAGTAATCATTGCAGATAACTTCGCTGCAAGTCCAAGGTCCTGGTGATCAAACATGAAGAATTGAATAACATGCATACCTCAACATCTCAATAGACAATCCACATCCTACCCTAATCTTCCTTTTGCTGAATCATATATCAAAGGCATTTTCTTTTGGGGGGTAAAATCTGAGGCATATTACTTATCAAGCCAAAGGGGTTACTTGCATATTATTGAATATTGCATTAGTTTAAGATTGATGGATAAAGATTATGTAGAAACAGCACATTCCTATCCAAAATATTCACATAGCCAAGCAATTTGGCAAATAAACACAATTGACTGAGAGAATCCAATACCGTTCAACGCAGTCCATCACTCAAGACTTGTTTAAGCATTTAATTTTATAGCTGGGTCTGAGTGAAATTGTTGGAAAGGCGAAACTAGACATCTAGCACAAAAACCGCATTTAAACTAATGAAATCTACAGCCAAGACAGAATTAATGCATTTGAAATGCATATTATTCAACTTTATGGGACTGAAGTACGTAAACTTTCCAAATATTAGTTGTTCTCAACATGAGTCCCCTGTTAATTTAAGGAAATTTGAATTCTCAAAATGAATCAACTGTAGAGGCATATGGCATTAGAAACAACTGTTTATCAAGGGTCATATTTTTGTTCTACATCCTAGTAGAAGCCTAAATCCAATAGAGAAATCAGTTATCAGAAAATATTTAGCATGACTAAAACAAGGAGTTCCACCTACACAATTGCAGTCTGCATTTCACTTCATCTTTGCCTCAGTGAAGAGAACATGGCGATTAACTCGAGGATCATACTTGCGAAACTCAAGCTTGGTCTGGCTATTCTGAAGCCTCTTAGTCTTCTTTACCACATAGAAGAATCCAGTACCAGCAGCAGAAACAAGTCTCACTAGTATTGCACCAGCCTTCTTCTTCTCACCCATTTCTTTCTTGCATAATACAGACCAAGGAAATATCAAAATCCAAAAAGCAATAGCAATTTCCCAGAAACTTACACACTGCACATTATTTTCTAAAAAAAAATACAGTTACCAATCTAACTTTTTCTTCTTTTTTCCTTTTCCTTGTTACGAACATGCACAATATTGTATACACATATAGTAGTTTATTGTGTTTGTTTTCCAACATATTTTCAGTTAATAACGTGTGGATTTCACATTGGAACAATTTGAAAAGCCTCAAGAAACATTCTTCCTCTTTCTTAAATAGATTCCACCCTTTTTACTAAATTTTCCTTTTCCAGAAACATTTCTCCTTTCTTCTCTTATTAAACTCCAAAAGATTTTAAAAAAGAGAGGAAAAGGCAAGTATGAACACACATTCCTCAAGAAAGTATGCAAATCAAATTCAAATCAGAGAAATAAAATGAAATGCAATTAATTCTAAAGAACAATAAGAAATTCAGAAACTTCAGGTAACAACTAAAAGCAACCATAACTGCTCAGTTCCAGCATGTTGTCTACGAGAATATCCTGCAACTTCAATGAATTAACCCCCCGTGCAAAAGAGATTAACTAAACCCTCGATATCATATCGAGAGAAATTGATGTGTTCCGTGCAACAACGCTATCATCAAGTTATCTATTCTTACTAGCAGACTTTAGTTTAGTATTTTGCCTCTTTCATCCCTGCTAAAGTTCAGATGAAGGCCTAAAGTTTTATTTTATCCCGTCTCCCCCGGCCCCCCGGCCCCAGCTTTTTCTGGCCTTTGATTCTGTCAAGTTTACTATTTTCAGAATCTTTAACTAAATATTATGAAAGAAAAAGCAGGTATTTTTTGTGGGTTCTTCACTATTGGCTTTTGAGGAATTAAGAAATTGCTCAGCTTGATTCTTATCCGTAAATTTCCGGGCTTGAAAAACAGAATGAGGATATTTTGTAGAGCTGAACCTGACCTGGTTTCTAGTTTTAGTGAAATTCCAAGAAATTAAGGTAAGGAATTTCCTTTCAGCTTCTTGAAATTTAGTACGTTATTCATCAAGAAAGTATGCAAATCCAAATTTCAGGTTGAAAACATAAATTTAAATTCATAGATTTTCAGAGAACCAGTTAAAACATACAGAAAAATTTTATGCTTACCTCTTAAACTCCCAGAGAGGACTGAGCTTCTGGATCCTCCGTTTTCTGCGTGCAAGTTAGCAATGTCGAACTCTTGAAAAACCCTCAATAAGTATTGCACCGTCTAAGGACTAATAAACCCCTGTAGTTTCATTTAATTACTGAAAAGTACTCCTTTTAAGCTGCAGCGCACTTTAGCTCGTCCTGCGCACGCATAACTCTCTACCACAGTCGTCTCTTCTCCTTCTCAGTGATTTCCCTAGAATCCATCTTCTAGATAATCTCTGCTCCCTCGAAGAAGACATCAAAGGTACATTTTCTCCTCTAAATTTCATTCTTTGAAAACGAAAATTTTATATCATTTGAGTGACTATAGCCCGTTTTCTAAGTTAAAAATCGAAAAAATTTTCTGTGTTCTTAATTTAAGCATCTCTGCACGGGATGAAGAAGAATGTGATTCTTTTTCTTTTTCTTTTTTTTCTGGGTGGTTTGGAATTTTGTAAAAACAGATTGAAGAAATGGCAAGCACGGTGGACGCAGTAGGAAATCCGATCCCCACTTCGGCAGTCCTGATGGCAACCTCCAAGCATATAGCAACAAGGTGCCGTGACGAGAATGTAGCGTTTCTGAAATGCAAGAAGGATGACCCAAACCCTGAAAAATGCCTTGACAAAGGCCAACAAGTCACTCGCTGTGTTCTTAGCCTGTAAGCACAATTTTATATCAAAATCTTGAAAATTGCTGTTAGTTAGTGGATTGATGTTTTGGTTATTAGATAAAAATAGGAAGGGCTGAAATTTTGTTATTGATTTTGCAAAAGATAATGGAATTTGATGGAATTTTTGCACTGGGACTTTTTGAGAAGTGGAAAAGTTTGGATTTTGTGATAGCTGAATGTCACGCTATGGCAGAAATATAGAAAATCGATTTTTAACTCTATCTGATATGGGAGAGTGAACTTTGTTGCCAAGTTTGCATTTGTTTATTAAGTTTTTGCATTGTTTACTTTGTAGCGATAATGAGTAAATTATAAATCTTATGCAAATTAACAAGCACAAAGGAAAATTTGCAATAAAATTACCAAAGCTTTTCGATACCTTCCCGTGCACAACTTACCCAGGAAATGTGCACTTTTGAGTTGAATCAGTGCTGTACAAGAGGGTTGATTAACTACCCAAAAGAGATAGCCTAGAAGGCTACTTGAGCTCTAGCGCATATGGTAATTGAAACTGCAAAGTGAAAGAAAACACAGTCTGGAGGGGAAAAAAATACCAACCAAAGGACCAAAAGAACTGTCATAAGTTGTATTTGAGTTGTTGCTCTGAATTTGATTGTTTTCTTCTTTTAAATGTTAGACATCCGGTAACTAGATCTTTGCCTGTTCGTTGTAATATGTGTTGGTTATAGCCGAATT
The DNA here is from genome assembly GCA_030512225.1 of Rauvolfia tetraphylla. Classification (NCBI taxonomy): domain Eukaryota; kingdom Viridiplantae; phylum Streptophyta; class Magnoliopsida; order Gentianales; family Apocynaceae; genus Rauvolfia; species Rauvolfia tetraphylla. The sequence continues at coordinate 5,985,655 of JAJQKT010000053.1, forward strand.
ACCATACATCTCATGGCCCTCTTTCTCAATAGTAAAAGAACTATGATTTGGGCACATAATCTTACCCCAGATTTGTTTTATAATTGCACGAGAATGTGAAAGCAAAGTTTTTGGTGCAAAATTATGCTTTGGTTTGGTAAAGGCTGTACTTCATACTGGATTTAGCACTTTGCATATTGCACTTTAAGTGGCAGAAGGCCTGCATACTTCGGTTGCACTTCATCTTTAACTGTGGGATGGTGCTCGTACCAAATTGTATCTGAACAAGAATCAAAAACTAAAATGATTATTATGACAAATGCATACATAGGACGACTCAAAAAATGCTATATGGACTCAATTTAGAGCCTAGGTTACGCACCAATCTCTATCCTTTATTCTATCTTGTTTTAGACTGATCAGGTCATCAATTCTTTGATGTTGCAACCTTTTTTCAGTGCTGAGTCTTCCAATTCACCTGTTATTTCTCCTATCTTAACATATTTCCATCAACAAGGTATTGCATCTTTTTGCTCTTATTTGGTCCAATTGACAATGCCAGATGATATCTCTCCACCTTCTCATCTGTCATCTACATCATTTATCATCTGTTCCTAACCTATTAACGCAGAAGGGTATCAGGATTTAATGCTGGCAGGGGAAGCCTCTGCCAAGCTTGGCAATATCTGATCAACCGTTCCAAATTTCTGATTATCTGCTAAAGAATTTCTTAGAGCAGTCACAATGAAGAATGGAAATTGTTAATATTTGCTACCAAAAGAATATCAGCCACTGGATGAAGGATTTACTTCTTCAAGCAACTAACTTAAGTAAATCGCTAATCACCTTGATCTGTATGTTTTCATTTCTTTTTTTTTCTTTAAGGTTCCTTCTTGAGTCAGTTTGCTGTTTCTTTGGTGGTAAAATTGGAGACAGCTTTCTCCTCATTGTTTGGAGCATAATTTTCACGTCTGCAGAGCCCAGTTACACTGCTTTTTAGCCTAATCATCTCTTTGGGCCATTGGCAAGGGATACTTTGATAGCACATCAATAGACTTTTGTTTATCCAATATCAAAGGGACAGCTTTCATCTTCTAACAATAGTGCATCTGTACAAATTAACGCTGTATAAAAGAGTAGTCATTGCGGCATATATCTTTTTAGAAGAGCTAATTTATCAACTTTCTCTAGAAATGAATTGAAAGATGCTTGCAGATTTTGCATAAAGTTAAATTCTTTCATTTTACCTTGCAGGCTCAAGCATCTGCATCAGAGGTGCACCAAAGAGATGGATGCTTATGCGGGATGCATGTACTACAACACAAATGAATTTGAATTGTGTCGTAAAGAACAAAAGGAGTTCGAGAAGGCTTGCCCTCTTGAATGATTGATTCTTAAATGGTACTTGGCTTCCGGTCAACACAATAATATTCAGCACATCTGCAACAAGCGGAGTTTTATGCTGAAAGCGTTTTAAGCCGTTTCTGTACTTGAATATAACCCCTCTGCTTGTACTTTTCAACTTGATGATATGATATGTTACTGTACTTGAATATCTAAACACTATTCGAGATGGATAAATTTGTTTTTACTTCTGCTCTGGTTATTGGTAAATATGCACACTGCTAGCAGCAGCTTTGATTTTCTCCAGCAGTAGTTTGAATTATTAAAGCTATAAAGGGTTGGGTAATCAAGGCAGAAAATCATAAAAAGCCCGCAATGAGATGCAAGTTAGTATGTATAATATCCCGCAGTTCCCCCAGTTTAAATCTAGCGTTTTAGTAAAGAGTCACCTCGGAGCACCAATCTCTCTGAACGAAGATAGTCAAGCCTTAGTAATTTCTGCTAAGATGCGGTAGCTGCCTTGTTTGTTCCTTTTCTTTTCTCGTTATTCAGTAGAGGACCTACATTATTATAAAGGAAAAGAGAAAACTGATACATAGAGACCAAAACAACGACGGGTTTCAAGAAAGTTTAACAGACTACTGTCTAAAGCCTGAACATGGTCACTCACGGCCAGAAGTAGGTCACATCTTTGCAGCACATATGATCCTTTTTCTCAAGTCAGTTACAAGTAAATTGAATAGACAACAAAGCAATTGGAGTGAAAGGTCATCAATGTTCATTTAAACCGGTTTTCTTTTGATAAATTTTGTTTTGAAAATGAAAAAAGTGAATTAAGAGAGGCAAAACTCAGAGATGAAAAAAAAAAAGAAAAAAGATGTATTAGTTTTCACATAACCAAGTACACGTTGAGTTAACCAACTACTAGCAATTACACAGTGCTAGCATCTAGCAACCGTGTAGCTTGAAATGAACTATTAACCAGCAGATTGGATCCTGGGCAGGTGTAGCTTAACGTGTTCCACTGGAAGGTTTGAACTTGTAAATGGATCTGTCTTTGCTAACAACCATATTAACACTGAAACTATACATGGAAAACTAAGTAGGAATCCTCATTAGAGCACCAAAATACTACAGATTCCAGTTGAATTGTACCCAAAAAAAGACATTAAGGAAGCTAGTAGCTGAAAGGATAACAAGTGCTGTTTTCACAAAAAGTCACATATGCATCTATTCATAGTCATAACCACTGGCAACATTTCTCCCCGCAAACTGGACAGCGATCAGCGAGGACTGCATATTGAAAGCAACATCAGTCATAAAATCCACTGAACCAATGAGAAAATAAATAAGCAAATAATTGAAGAAGTAAGAAAGCAGCGATCATAGCGGTTGAAGAGGTAGAATAAGAGTACAGATCAATAAATTGACAAAATGGATTATGTTTTGTAATCTTACAAAGACAAGGAAAAAGACCTAATTCCGAGCAGCTGAATATTTTCACCAGATCACGTGAGTCCAACCAAACTTAAAACTCAACAACTACAGACCTACCTGTAGGATTGAGATTGTAACCTGGATGGACTACGAGATTTCCCTTTAGGAGTGTCAGACCTGCTGGGCCTATGGCCCTCACCATGAGCATGTGCATAGTCCTCATCATGAACTCTCTGACCATTCTCTCCTGGACTTGAATGTGGGCGTCTCAACCTCTCCTTTTTCTCATTGCGGGGAGAAAGTGACCTAGAAATGGATCTAGATCGCCTCGGGGACCTGTTATTGGACCTGTAACTTCTCTCTTCCCTTGAAGAAAACGACCTAGATCTGTGGGGGGAGTAGTAGGCATCCCTTGCACCAAGATCCCTGTCTCCCACAACCAGGAAGCATAACCAAATTAATGCGTGTAACCATCAATAGCAACTTAAATATAAAAGCATAGTGAATATCTAAGGGGGCGAAAAAGAGCAAACCAGTCAAGAACATAGGTTTCCCACATGAGGGAAGCCTGTTTGAATTCAAACATTCTAGAATGACCCATAAAATCATATTATAAGCACAAAGAATGCCTTTAATTTCTTTCAGAAAAGGAATGATTCTGTAATGCTTCCAAAGTTCTAATAATTGAAGCATTAACCTTTACCTGCATCTTGTTCGAGGGTTTCTGGAAAATTTTATCAAACTTTGATCCAAAACACTCTTTTAAAGCTCTATAGCAGTGTACAGGTTGATCAGCATCAGATTACTTCAAAGCTCTCCTCGCCCCAACTTCTAGAAACCTCATAATATCTTTTGTTGGACATTCTCACCACACCTCAACCAGTAAAAACTTTGAAAAACCTTTGCTTCTTTGTAGATGATTTCTTTCTTTGGCCAACTATAAGCTCTAGATTCTTTCTTTAACTGGATAGTACGCAACATTAGGAAATCAAACTAACAATTTAAATAAGAAAAAAAATGAATTCTTTTGAACTGTAATTAATTTACACACCATTTCAAACCACTAGGTTCTCCATTGCAAGGTAAAAGCCTCACAAACCAGAGTCACAGAAGTAGAAAACCCTGTGGAATTTCAGTACTATACTGGATGAGTGATGAACTTAAACTTCTGAAGAGGCATTGATTTGTACACAAGCAAGTACTCTTTGACTTTATGATCCCTTTTCTCTTTATTAGTCCAGAATACTTTAAAGTCTCTTTCTCAATTTAGGATCTGCATTCATAAGGCCACCAGCAGATGTCATTGAAATCTACCGGAACAATGCAAAATGCAAAATGCAAAAGATAAGGACAAACTCAAATTCCTATGAAAATAAGGAGATGAATATCCTGTAAATCAAAAACATAAAGGAAAAAGGAAAAATGAAAACAATAGCTCATATTTTGACTCCATTTTCCTTTGGTCTGCAATTTTGCCACCCCTTCACAAATGTCTGTATATCAAGAGTAAGGAAAAAACAGAAGAAGAAGAGAACAGCATTGATGATCAGGTTAAGTCTACATTTCATTTTCATTCTCAAAACAAAATTTTCACTTTGGATCCCGCATCTTCTCTCGTATATAATCCATTTTTATGAAAACCAAGACAAAATTTTCAAACATTTTCAAAAAGAAACCTAATACAAATACACCTAAATGTCAGATACCATACCAACCCTCTCAAAACTTTGAAACAATATATGTCATTACCACTAAAATTCTTTGCATGGCAATCAGCTATCTCACTGAAGTGATGCTGCAGCAAAGATCAAAACGGAGATAAATCTCAGGATAAACAAAGATTTTCACATTTGAAAAGTCAAATAGTACAGTTTTTATAGAGCTCCGATAATCGAAGGTTATCTCAGAGAAGTATCTCCAGCACAACCAAACTTCCAATTCGTTGCTTTTCAAAAATACTTGATTCCACTTTTTCAGAGCAAAACTCAGAATAGAAGCACACCTGGAAGCAACTTTTAGCTTAAAAACACAAAATTAGCTTATTTTGATCAGACATATATTGAGGCCCATAAATCCAGTAACAAGTGAACCTGAACGGCTGTCAGCCCACTAATCTGAGTCTAATTGAACTTTTGCAGATAAACTAGCAGTCATTCACTTGCTTAAAGAACTCAGAGAGAGGGCAAAACACATTTCATAATTGTGACCACTTCAAGAATACAGGCAAGATAAGATAGCCTACTCAAAGAAAAGACATAAGCAACATAAATTGAGAGAAAAAGAAGCAAGTAAAAGAGAAGTATAAGATAAAGAAACTGGTTTTCCTATTAGGATTCCAAACCAGACCTTGAGTCATGTCTTGCCGGAGAAGGAGAGCGTGAGTAAGCTGCCAAGGAAGCAGTAACCTATTACTCACCAGGAAGCTAAAAGAAATGATACAACAATGGCAAAAACTTACAGTAGCCTTGCGTAAAATAAAGGTATATGTAATTGTATCTATTCAAAGCTTCCAAACTTGCAATTCTAACCCACAGGAAAAACTCAAATTGCTTGATTACGATGAAAGAAAAAAAAACACTTAAAAGTCCAAACTGACATTGATATCGGCGCCTTGGAGACCTCGATGCACTGCGCCTCCTGTAGCTGCCTCGATTACTAAATAGAGGGAAACGGAAAGAAAGGAATGTAAGAAAAAGAAAACATTAACCAATTGTTCATGAAAAACAAATGCATTTTCCAATAACTATAACAAAAAATACAAAATAAATCAATGAAAACTACAAAATAACTTCGCAGAAAGATACACTGAGTTCACAACCTCGTATGAGTAACCCTACGCATTTGTTGAGGAGTTTTCCTGTTTTCTTCAGCAAACACAATTCTTATTTCGCGTCCACCAATAACCGTGCGATTCAAATGTGCCTTTGCCTCAGCAGCATCTTCAGAAAATTGAAACTTCACAAATCCAAAACCTCGAGGCTCCCTGTAAATTTTGTCCAAACCAACCAAACAAATGAACGCAAAACTCAAGCACCAAATGAAAACACACACACACACACACACACATACATATTCGTTCTGTTATAAATAAATTTACCCAGTATAATAATTCTTGGGTAGATAAACATCCTTTACCGGGCCAAATCTTTCAAATGGAATCCTGAGATCTTCTGGCCTGCAAAGCAACAAGTATCATCAAGCTTTGTGACTCATACATGTAGATGGTTAAGAGAAACTATAAGCGAGAAAATTAAACTGCTCAAGAGAATGCCAACCAGTGAAATCATCAAGATTAAAGTTCAGCGAAATTCAAGTTTGAGATGCTTAGACCTTGTCCAAAAATCATCAGGACAACAGATTTGTTTAACAGAAATGTGCATAAGGGCCCCCCAAAACCAAATGTCAAAGAAAAACCTGCATAATCGTGCCAAAACACACATCCCTAGAAAGGATTAAATAAGACTGAGAACCAAAAAAAACATATGAAAATCAACGCAAACCAACCCATTTCTAGAGAAAAACTCATTGTTATCCTTCTTTTGTTTAAATGAAGAACCCACGGTGAATTATTCAAGGGAAAACAGTAAAAGTTCATCAAATTGCCTGTATGAAAAGAAACCCCCTTCCAAACTTCTTATCGATATGGCACCAAATAACATCATCCCCAGTAGAAGAATTACATCGTCATCCGGAAAAAGACCACCCTAGAAAATTTGACACTTCGCAGTTCAATGAATATGAAAGGGAAAAATTTAAAGGCCCAACAGACATTTATTTGCATGTAAAGAGACCTTGCATTTAGAATAGAAAAACCCAAAAAAGGAAAATGCTGCTGGAAAAATTTTTTAAAAAAAGATCATAAAAATTACCTGGCGCTTAGAGAGATGTTGCGAACGAGAAGGCCAGTGGGAGCTGAAGGGGAGTTGCGGTATTGTCTGCGGCGGTGGTCACGAGGGTCATCATAGTGCTTGCGTCTGACGGGGCTGTAGCTCCGGCTCCGGCTCCTGTACCGTCCCATCGTTGGATTTCGTTCGGTTTCTCTCTTTTCCCTTGGCGAACCCAAAATTACGAAAACCCTAACCCTAACCCTAACTATAACTATATGCTACGCAGATTGATAAAGTTAAATGGCTTCTCGGTTTCAATGAAGTTCAGTGGTTTTGATAATCCAACCGAATGAATGTAGTATCGCGACGTTTTGGAGGGAGATAGCTATCAAGGGCAAAATACCAAACTTGCCCTCAGTATTAAAAGGTTTCATTTTTCCTTTTTTTTTCTGTTAGTTTGAGGAAATCCCAAATTTTTACTCTCTCTATTGTAAAATATATGCCTTAATTTCCTTCTTAACTCACTTCAAAATATATGACCTTTTTTCGCTTTATTTTTTTTTTCAAAACCATTAATCTTTTAATCAATCATTTAAAACACTAATTTATAATATTAAATTTAAATTTGGCATACAATCAATTATTTTTAAAAAAATACATTTTAGACATTTATTAAAATTTTCATGAAATTTATAATAACTTTAATACTTATGTAAAAGGGAATTAGCTCATATATTTTGAAATGAATTGAGTAAAAGAGATATACAAGCAACTAACTAAAATGTCAATCCATAAACCTTCTTTTGTCATTCACAAAGATCAATTGCTCACGACAATTTTGCATTTTCATATAAAAAATTTAAAAGATAATAAAATTACTACTGTTAAACAGGTCAATCTATTTCAACCCAACCAATCACAGATGCCCCTTAAATAGGGCAGGTTAGCCTATTTATCATGGGTTGGGAAACCTCTAACCCCATATCTATCCTACTAAGACGTGTAAGTTAAATATATTAACTCGTGTGCCTAGGTCTTTTTTTAAGATATATTTTTTTGTTTTTTTTTCTCTATCATATATAAGTGTATAAATTCATAATTGAGATAGAAATATTTTTACCAATCACTAATATTTTGAAAATAAAAAATCATCATTAATTATATATATCATTCCTAATATCATTTATGATATCTTTTTTATCTTATTTTCTAGCTTTTGCTCTTCTAGCTCTTGATAAACAAAGCTTCCTGATTTTGAGTAGTGTGTGCGTGTGTGTTTATATATATATATATATATATATATATATATATATATATATATATATATATATATATATATATATAAACAAAAAAAAGACTGGTGTTTTTTGATTTAATCAATTAGGATCAGTTTTCAACAGCTTCCAGCAAATTCTTAAGACTAGAACTAGCTCTTGGGGGATCTACCCATTATGATAAATTTGGGGGAATCTTTTTCTTTTTTTCATTTTTAATCAGATAATGAGAGATTTTGACAACTTCAAAACAATTTTAAAAAAAAAGATAATGGGAGTTTAGGAGAAATTTATTCAGGGAATAAAAAAGATATAGAAACTAATACATTTAAATTTGTCTACGCTTATCGTAATAAATTATTTTCGCATATACATGGAGTACTTTTTTAAATTGATTTTAGTAATTAAGGATCAATTTGGAGTAATTTAGTCACAATATTTCTTTTTTTAGAGAAAATCTTTACTTTTTACCTTAAAAAGACTAATAAATATAGTAACTTCCTGAGTCTATTATGCTAAAATTAGAGAAAAATAAAAATTTTCTTAATTTTTATTTATTTAAAATATTATACCTTATCAATTTAGAGGGCTCCGAAAACTTTTCACGTTCCGTAAAAACTTTTTTTTGTAATAAATTTTATCATTTACTCTCATTTTCTTCCCTAACAATCCAAATACGATAATACTATAGGTGGAATTAGATATAATCTAGGTTTGCAAACTTTTTTCTTAAAATTTTAAAAAATTAAATTATTTATAAAGATAGATATAAATTTAAAAACTAATAAAAAATTAAATACTTTCTTTCCATCCCTTTTTCGTCCATTTAGCACGGCCAAGAAGGTCGCGCTCCAAAGTCTGCAATCCACTTTCCAGCGCCTTTTCTACTTTTAAGATATAGAAGGGAAAAGTGAGGGTATCATTCCTTTCTTACCCTTGAAACACGTGGTTAGCTAATAATACTCTACTATCATTAATTTATAATCCAACTCATCAAATTCGCTGAAATTATATACACGGTGTTCTTGATTATTAAATTTTTTTAAAAAATTTAAAAATAATTATTTTTAATAAAATTGTATTTAAAATAAGAAATAAAATTCTATTTTAATAATTTTAATAAATAAAAATTGTTTTACAAAGTTTTCCTATGATAACTTCTCAATAATAGTTTTTTATTTTATTTAAGTTAAAATTAAAAATAAATAAGCAGTTAATAATAACTTAAAAATAAATTTTAATTTTTAAAAAATTATAAACAGATTATTTTAAAAAACCAAGAAGAAGAGGCGATAAAATAGTAGATTAATCTATTAGCTTTATGATAAAAAGAGCAAGAAAAAAGTATTTCCAGTGTTCTTTATTTCCTTTATTAGAACTTTTTCCATTGATGTGGACACTCTCTTAATAAATTAAGACTTATTGTTAATTAAAGAGTCCTACTTAATGGAGTTACTATTCTACTACTCTTATAGAAAGGATTTATGAATTGAATAATACAATTGATTAACACCTTACTTTAAATAGCTATCAATTCTTTTAAAGTAATAAAAAATAAAGTAAAATATCAAGCTGTTTAATAATATTTTTTTCTAAAGAAGATAATTTTTTTGTTGATCAATATAACAAACAAACATTGGAAATAGTCAAATAGAGGCGTGTGGTTTATGCCAATGTAGCGCTGTCAAACGGGTCGGGCTGGTAATCTATTTGACAGTGTATTTAGATAGGTTTGGATTAGTTTGGTCTAAGCTCATTTAAATACGAGCCTATTCAACTTGTTTTATTTAGCTTGAGGGCTAACGTGAGCTCTTTTTCTTATTTTTTTTATTAAAATTAACTTTTATGTTTAGTATTTTTAAATTTTATTTTAATTTAAATATTTAATATAATTTTAATTATGTAAAAATTTTAATATTAAGTTAAAGATATAATTTTAAATTTAAAATTAAAGAATTTAATAAGAATTTGATAAAAATATTCTTAGATGTTAAAAATATAATAGAAAACAGAAAGTATGCATAAGATTAGAGTTAATTAACTTAATTTTATGAATAAATCATTATGTCATTTTAAATATATATATATATATATATAATTAATATTTTGAAAATATTAGTGATTGACAAAAAAGTATTTTTATCTTAATTATAAATTTATATAATTTTATATGTGATAAAAAAAGAGATACAAAAATATTAAAAATAATATATATATATATATATATTAAAAAAATATATTAATACGTGAGCTAGCTCGTGTAATCCGCGAACCTAATATGAGTTTATATAATTTCAATTTACAAATAAACATGTTGATTCACTCTATGACGAGTCAAGTCTTAAATGAAGCGGAGAGGATCGACTTCTTTGACATGATTAGATATATGAAGTGGTTAATCACAAACAAAAAACAAGAAAATGGGATTGGGGCCACCTCCACGGCGCCACAACCATTGCTTTGAAATGTCGCCATACTAACTCCATGCCATCTCCTATCAGGGGATAGGAGAAATTATCAGCTGCAACTGTTTTCATAGATTTCGTTTCAGCAAACAGTTCCTCTAATATTCATCAAAAAAAAAAAAAAAGGAAAACAGCTCATCTAATGAATGCCAGTCGAGCGGTAGTCCCACTCGTGGTGGTACTGTTACCCACTTTCCAACTTTCAAAACAAAATAGAAAATATTACCCGGTCAAGCAGTCATCACTCTTACAAAAATTTTTAGTTTCATAATTACGAATATAATAATTAATAATATATAGTTTACTAAAAATTTTAAAATTTTAAGAATATAAAATTTCTATAATTATTTATTTTATTTAATTAAATATTTTAATTTTAAAATATGTATAATATTTATTATACTATTTTTATAGTCTTATGTCAGTAATAACAAGTATTTATATAATTTATCTACTCACTTAATATATAACAATTTAAATATTTCTTTTCATTAATATGATTTATTTTATCATACAAATATAAATTAAGTTATAGTCATTATATTAAATTCAAAATAAAATTAACAAAATTATTTTTAAATAAAAAGCTTTTAGAAACTGTAATCACTTTACGAAATTCTATTTTTTAATATTTTTTGGATGAGAAATCTACCTTGATTAGTTCTTCTTCTTCTTTTTTTTTTTGCTGAATAAAAATATTATCCATCCATAAAAAAGGTTATCCCTTGGTTAGTTCACACGTTGGATGACTTTGTATGTTTATATATGGCCATTGCAATTTCACATTTTGCATAAAGGTCATTATAAGTTCACATATCCCACCAAATGGAAAGGACAACCTAGCCCCGAAAAAAGGGAAAGGACAGTATTATTTATGCCCATTTTGTCCAAAATGTAAGATGCACCTTACATAATCCATGCAAGAAGAGTCGGGTTTTAAAGTTTATTTAAGTACATTTAGATTAGTTTTCTCAAAAAAATTAATACGTATTTTTTGATGACTTTATTTATGTCTATAAATTAATTTATTAAAAAATTATGAGCGAGTTGTGAGTAGGGAGCGTCAATCGGACCAAGTGAGCCGGACTTTGCTAAGTCTGAGCTCGGACCAATTGTTTTCGGGCTGGAAAATATGAGTCCGAACCCTACTCTTTCGGGTTCGTGTTTTGGCTCGGCTCAATCTTCATATAATTTTTTAAAATTTTAACATAATAATAATATTTTTTAATAAGATATAATAATATTATTATTATATAAAATATATATATATACACACACACATATATATATATATATATATATATATATATATTTATATATGTATATTTTGTAGGTTGGATTGGATTAAAATTGAGTTGAGCTTACCTTGGTTCGAGCTCGGCTCAAATGTTATTTAAGTTAAAAAATAAGTTCGAACTCTCAATTAAATAGGTCGAACGAATCTGATTTGGGCCAACTCGGCCCAATTAACAGTCCTAATTGTGAGATCATAACTCTTAGTCTGATCCATTCTATAAAGACACAAGAAATAATGTTATATTACCTCTAATTATCTACTAAAAAAATAATATGCTACTTAAATGCTCATGCATTTTTTCAACCCAAATAATATTTATAGTCGAGCTCGTGCTGAGGTAAGCTTAGTCCAATTTCAACCCGACCCGTAAAAAATATAATATATTTATGTATATATATTATATAATAATATTATTATTATATTATTAAAAAATATTATTATTATATAAAAAATTTTAAAAAATCAGGTTAAGACCAACTCGACCTAACTCAAAAGGACCGGGCTCGGGCTTACGTTTTCTCAGCCGATGTCAATCAGGTTGACACCCTAGTTGTGAACATGAAAATTTGCTTTCTTTTTTGTTTCTAATTTATTTATTAAAATTACAAGTCACCTATCAAAGTTTGACCAGAAAAACTACTGTTTAATTACCATTCGCACTCTCAATTTGTTTTTGGTCCAGCAGTAGAAGGTGAATCAGCACAATCTTCCAGTAGAAAGTTGATGATCATCTTATCCGTTTATTTTTTGTCCCTTTTGGAGAAAAGAATCTACTAATACTTTGGATTATTTTTTTCTCTATAAAAGATTTTCAACTATTTTAGTGCGTTTTGTAATCAATCAAGAAACTGGCCCTCATCATCATGTATCCTCCTGTATATGCACGCAGAGAATTACTACCTTAAAAGAATCTCTGGTCTTCGTCTTCGTGTCACCACCTACCGCCACCACCCGACCGCTGACTCTTACAGCTGACCTTCCAATCCCCACCACCACCCTCCTCCAAAGATTTCCTTCGCCGCGAAATCATCTCCTTAACCACCTCCCTCCACCCACCCAACCAACCCTAACCACCCCGGGCAACCATTTTCTACACTACCGCACCAACCAACGATGAGCGATACAACTCTTCCCTCTACGTCACCACCACCGCCGCCGCAACCCCCTCCCACAATCCCGGAAATGACCTCCACAATTCCCGATGTTCCCAGCGCCATCACCACCTCTTCTCTTTTCGAGTGGTCCGACTTTCTTGACTTCAACTTCGACGACCCTTTCGCTGCCATATCTTTTGACGGCGACGGCGATCAACATCATGAGAATCTCATCTTGTCATCGGATTCCAAGCCCGTTCCCGACCCAGCAGAGGAACCGAGTCGGATTAGGAAGAGGGACCCCAGGCTTGTGTGCTCGAATTTTTTAGCTGGTCGGATTCCCTGTGCTTGCCCGGAGTTAGATGAGAAGTTGGAGCAGGAAGAGGTGATTGTTCTAGGTGGCCCGGGAAAGAAACGGTCACGGACAGTCAGGGCTCCGGTGGGTTCCACCGCCCGCTGCCAAGTGTCTGGTTGTGAAGCTGATATCAGTGAGCTTAAAGGGTATCATCGGCGTCACCGTGTTTGCTTGCGGTGCGCTAACGCAAGCACTGTTGTTCTTGATGGCCAGAGCAAGAGATACTGTCAACAGTGCGGCAAGTAAGCTCATATGTTATTGTACGAGATGTATATATACGCAGTGTATATGTGCTTCTCTACGCACGTTGCAATTTGATGATATTTCCTTGCTTCCCTCATTTATGGTTTATGGGAGGTTTGGTGAGATGGTTGAGATAAGATTTAATAAATGTTGGAAAGAATCCATTGGAAGCTCTCTGATAAATTGTTAGTCAAAACCCAAATTTTGAGGCCAATGTATCCTAGACGACTTCAATTCATAGAAGGTAAAGTTAGGACATACCTTTTGTGTTAAAAAGATGGGTACTCTAGTCAAGAACAGACATACCTGGGGTTATTTTTAAAATTTTACCTGCCAATACTGTTTTATCATTAAGGTTCTCACTAATTTCTATTGTACCTTTGGAACGGGAATCTTATAAGCCTTTGATATTTCTACTGTCAATTTTCAGTAGTGTGGTCTGTGATGCATCAGTAAAAAATGGTTGCCTCAGGTAGGTATCTTTCAGTAGCGGTGGAAACCAACAATTTCAGGGCAGTGTGTATAGTTAGAATAGATGTGCACTGAAGATGAGTTGAATTCTCCCTGTTAACTGACAAACAAAGGGATTATGTTTTAAAGGTTTTCATATGGTCCAGGATATTGATTAAACTGAATGGATACTGGTTTAGCCAAGGTATTGGACCAAAACTGTTTTTTGTGATATTGCCATTAACTCCATGTCAGCCAAAAGTGGAAACTTGAAACAGTGGAAATCAGAATATTGTAGGTTCAGATATGGAGAAGTCTAAGTAAGATGGAACCTGGAAAACCAGAGTGAGACACCTATTAGTGCCTTTCCGTTGTGAACTTTTGGGTTCTGTGAAAATTAGGAGCATGTAGAGAGTCAAGATATACATCTAAAGTAAAGACTTTCAATATTTTTCCATTGCATGACTGACTCTTAGGCGAGTGCCTGAAGCTTGTGCTTTCCATACTTGAATTGTACATAAGATAAGGAAGATGGCATGACATCTAATTTTCTCCAGGTCTCTTTGTAATGCCTTGTGAAAATCTTCACCTCTCTTAAGAGTTTTGCCCCCCATGCTAAAACTAATGGTTTTAATAATGACTCATATCCTCTATGAATTTACAGCTTCCCAATAATATCCACGTCAGTGAACAATCCAGATTTGCCCTTAAATTATTTCCATATTCTTGTGTTTATTATAATGCTTGAGCCTTCTCCTAGGTAACCCACTTTGCAGGCTTGAACCTCCTTTTGTTTCTCTCCCATAGTTGCCTGTTGCTTTTTATATCATCTTTCTATATGTACTCTACATCCCACAGCTATTCACATAACCACTAGCATTCCGTTCTGGGTCTAAATGCATCTATCGAACATTTTCATTTCTTTAGAAAGTGGGAATTGGTGAAGAAAGATTGCATAAGTATATGCCATTTCCTTTCCATTACTTGAGCTTTTTTCTTTTGCGGCAGCCATAACCAAGCAGAAGTGTTGAACTTTCAACAGGCTTCAATGTACCTTCAGCACCCAGGTGTGGCCAATAGAGCAAGAGTCAGAGTGATATCTCAGTAGATAATAAATTCAGTGTTAGAATTCATGTTGATGGGTATCAGTTAGCTGTCGTATAGGATATAACACTCAGATTGTTTCATCATCGTTATAGAAGAAAAATGTTTTTGGTCAACTATTTTTCTAAACTAAGAACTTAGAAAACATTACAAACGATGGCCAACTAAACATTGCTTCCTCTTTCCAAGATCGTTTGGGGCATTTTGATTTTGGAACTTTGATAATTGACTTTGAAGAAGTCTTGCTTAGCTGCCTTCCATATCCTCATTTACTACTGAATGTTTGTTGTAAAGTCTTCATGGATTTGAATGTCAATGAAGGCTGTTAGTAGCTGATATTTCGTGAACAACGTCATCCAGAAGATGTTTGCATCATTCTTCTGTTTATGTATATCAGGTTTCAGTCTATTATTTGCACTTGATGGTACATAATTTTAGAGTCATTTTTTATTAAGAGTAAAGAAACTGTAAAATACATTAGAATTGGTGAGACTTTCCCTCTTTTCCTCTTCTTTTTTTTTTTTTGGGGTGGGGTGGGGTGGGGTTTGGAATGTCCCTTCTTTTGAGTCAGAAACATGGCAACCATGTTTCTTTTTGTTTGTATACTTAGATAAGTATGTCTTGCAACTGCTATTTCATTTTGAACATCTTCTGATATTTTCCTGTATTTTTAGGTTTCATGTCTTATCAGATTTTGATGAAGGTAAACGTAGTTGTCGTAGAAAGTTAGAGCGCCACAATAATAGGCGGCGAAGAAAAGCTACTGATGGTAAAGGTGCCGTTGAGCAGGAAGCTCACTTGGCTACATTGTCTGAGGATATCAGCTGCGATGATGAAACAGCGAAAGGTATTAAAAGCATGAGGGTTTACTTTATTAAAGTACCTTTGCCGTTTATGTTATTTTTACTTTTAACATTTACGTTATTTTCTCATCATTTAGTGCCTTTTACTAACTGTAAAAGCAGACAAACATAACCCAGCAAGATCCCCCGACTTCTTTTGACCCATTGCCTTCCCTAACTCACAAATTACCATCTCCTCCTCCTGCACATATCCACATTCATCCTGTGCTGATATTTCTTCCGCCCCCCATCTGCTGACCTCCTGTTGCAAGCTCACTCTGTTGGAGAGGGAAGAGAGAAGGAGAGTAAAACCATGGTGATGGGATGGGGCTGAGCAGTAAAGGTTCGGAGAAGAGATGAACAGGAAGGAGGAAGGAGCGGCTAAGGAAGGCATGCATGAATGAATATCGTCTGTGCTGTTGCTGTTGCTGTTGCTGGTGCCAGCATTGTCGTTAAGAAAACTAGGTTTTGAAATTTGTTTTAACGGGGAAGAACAGAGGGGAATCTTTTGGTAGAATTTTTTTTGAAGAAAATAAATGAAACAATAAAAAGGTGATGAACATTTTGGTCAAAAGAAGTGTTAAAGATTTTTTTAGAAGATAATTATTACTTTTTAAATAAAAGGTACTAAAGTGATATGAAAATAATGTGAAAAGTGAAAATCGCGTGATACGTGAGGGTACTTTGATGAAATTAACCCAAAGCATGAACCAAAGTTTTGATTATTCATTTTGTTTCACTGAAACTTTTGTAATGTAATCTGCTCTACTCATCCCATGCTTCTACTTTAGGCTTGTTAACTGCAGCAACAATCTTATTTACATTATATTTGAACAAAGGTCAATAGGAATAGCATCTGTTTAAGACTAGCTGAAGACAGTAAGATAATTCTTTTTATTTGTGAAGCTGCCATGAAATCTCCTTTAAGTTTGCAATATTCTATGTAGCAGAAGTTTTTGGCTGGTCTAAGACCTTGATTATTGCAGATAACACATGCTTGGGCAGTCAAATAACCGAGAAGGATGCTATTTTCGAGTCTGAAGGACAAGAATCAACACTTTGCTCAACTCATGATTCGCAGAATACTCAAGGTGATTGTGTTGGATCATTTGCTGCTTCTGGTGAACCCCAAATTGATGGAGGAAAAGAAAATCCTAGATACGACCGTTCCCCATCTTATTGGGATGATAAGAGTGCTTTCTCTTCTATGGTGAGATATTCCCCCCTTCTTCTCTTTTTGGGTGATATTATTTCACATGTAACAATTAATCTTGGGAGCTTAATGTGATATGGTTTAATCTTTATTCTGTATGTAGTGCCCTACTGGTCGCATTTCATTCAAGCTTTATGATTGGAATCCTGCAGAGTTTCCTCGTCGGCTTCGGCACCAAGTACTTTAAGGATTATTATTACAGTTTAGTATAAGGAAGAGAATAATGGAATTTTCTATTAGAGATATTGGGATTTAGTTAACAGAAAGCTTAACATTCCTATGCAGATATTTCAGTGGTTGGCTAACATGCCTGTTGAATTGGAAGGATATATCCGCCCTGGCTGTACAATATTGACAGCTTTTATTGCAATGCCAAAGTTTATGTGGGTTAAGGTAGTCTCTATTGAATATAATATTACTTGATTTGAGTATTTAGGAGCAACGGTTGAGGTTATACTTCGTAGTAGATGGTAAATATTTCTAGAACGCACTGAATTCATTAGTTCTCTCATAGATGAACATTGCCCTGGATTGACATTGGAAAGAAAAATATAAGTTGATTTGAACAAGCAATAATTGAGGTTGCTCTTCATAGTAGATGGTATATACTTAACTAACTAGTTCTGTCATAGATTGAAATTCGCCTTGGATTGACGTTAAATCTAGAGTAATATTTAAATTGTGCAGTCGCTTATAGGCTTTTTATGTTATTTAGTTCATGTCCTTCATCTCAAGGTTGTGATATGTTCATGAACTCTGGGGCCTGGGCAGGGTCTACATGTTCTTAGTTTTAAATTTTATTGCTTGTGCAGTTGTCGGAGGAGCCAGCTTTGCACTTGCATGACTTTGTCATCTCACCTGGAAACATGTTATCCAGTCAAGGTGTCTTTTTTGCTTATTTGAATGACGTGGTATATCGTGTTCGACAAGGTAAGTTTTGGAGCTTGTATATTAATTTCCAAAATTTTCTCTGTAATTGTGGACTTGAGTCTGCTGTGAAAGTTGAATTAATAAATGTTCTGGTTCGTTTTTCCTTCATTATCTGGATATTATTGAATGCCAATAGCCTATTATTGCCTTAGGACGTTGTATGCGATCTGGCTCCTTGAATCACATGTTTTGCAGTAGAAACATTGAATAATTTTGAAGTGCTCATCTTCCAAGTGAAAATATGGTGTTCTCCTGATTCCTTCGGGAAAAAAGAAATAAAAGAAAGTTAAAAGGTAATAGTATATGATCATATTGCGTATGTCATAACTTTACGATTGTTAAGGAACAAAAGTGAGTAAGAGCATCCTTGGTGCAATGAAAATTGTTCTTTCCTGATCTCAGAACGAGATTTGAGTTTACTTATATTGGTTAGGAGTAGGCTTCAGAATATATCCACTTAATTTTCCTCTTTGCCTTAATAGAGTATTTAGGGAAGTTCTTCTCTTTCTTTAGTTGTCCTTTCAAAATTCTCAGCCATAGAAGCCCCAGCTTTTACTGTAGGAAAAGTTCATAACGTAAAATACTCAATAAATTGTTTTCTCCTTTGACATTTTAATTATGTTATTTTATTTGTTTATTTTTTTATTTTTTGTAGAAACGGACAGAACCTCTGTGTTGAGAGTCAGGTTGAAGGAACAGGTTCCAAAGCTTCACTACATTCATCCAACATGCTTTGAGGCTGGCAAGCCTATGGAGTTTGTTGTCTGTGGAAGTAACCTTCTTCAACCTAAATTTCGGTATGCCATCATTACTTTTGTAGGTCATGTTGTGATTATACTGGTTTATGGATGTAATTTTTTTTTTTGTAAAATACATTTTGTGCTTAGAATTTTATTTTGGAGGGTCTAATGGGGAATGTCCTATTGATGGCAGGTTGCTTGTGTCCTTCGCTGGGAAGTATCTACCATATGAATCTTGTGTTTCATCATCATGTAATAAGACTGAAGAGGATGCTAGTAGCTTAAACCATCAATTATTGAAGATATCTGTTCCAACAACACAACTGGATCTCTTTGGCCCTGCATTTGTTGAGGTAAGGATCACAAACCCTGTGGGCTTGATGTTGTCCAAGCATTGCCGATGAAGATAAAAGGCAGCAACGAATTAAGGTCTATAGAAGGGGAAAAGATCCCTCTAAAGCCCAAAATTTAATTGGCATACAAATAAAGGATATGAGATTCTGAGTAATGTTGCTATAATCCTAGTCTTGGAATCTTTCATTGATGGATCCTTTTTACAGGAGTCTTTGTGCTATAAAATATTTTAGTAGTTTTACTTTTTGCAGTAGTTTCCACTGAGTTTTAGCTTCTGATTTGGAAATCCTAATTATCCTAGTTTAATATTGGTTTTAGAATCTTTAAAGAGTCAAGTCACAGTTGGTTTAGGATTTTGTCTTTGAATATATAAACAAAGGATATCTTTTATATTCAGCAGTGTCTGCAGTTCTCTGTAAATCTGGTTGTATGACTTTGTCAAGTCTATGGTTTGACACCTTACATTACAATCCTAGGTGTGATGCCTGGGGTTTTTCTCTTATTTTGATGTTAAGGGTTCTTTCTCTTGCTCTTGCAGCAAAACCTGATACCTGATATTCTGCTTTAATTTCAGCCTCCAGTCTTTCTTATAACTTAGAAGAATCTAAACTAGTTTTTTTGTGACGAGGTTGGATGGTCCTGCATCAATCTGCCTTAGAGTTACAAGATTCTTGTTTTCTTACTATGAAGTATATCATTTTCTCATCCAATTAGACTGTTTATTGGCCTTATTGGTCTTAGTGGCATCTTCCTGATTCCTTCTCGAGTGCATTTCTTAAATTTGGAGAACATCCTAATACCTATACAAACATACATCATTATGCGAGAGCAATTTGATATACCTCTGCCATCCAAAACTGAATGTCTGCTTTTTACTTGGCAAAAAAATTAAGAGTAGTAGTTTGACCATAAGTTACAGTAATATTCTTATTAATTAAAGAGATTAGTGGTAGGACTTGTGTTAATGGAGCTTGAATACCCTAAAAGGAGGAGATTAGTTATGGGTGTTTAGGGAAAAATATGTTTATTTTAGGAAAATGGACAAACTAAAATAGAAATGTGGCCATTCAATTTTGGAGGGAGGGAGTAGTACTCATCTTTTATTAGAATAACATATTCAGAGCTGATATTTCTATGGAACAATAATGTACTTTTTAGGATTAAATGATTTAAAACTATGCTGGTTATCTCATAGTGACTAAGTCTTGTTAGATCATATAAATGCATCACTCAGGTTGCTTTTTGTCATTGTAATTTCTACTTTAATGTGGTAGCCCTTATGCTGGTTGCTTGTTCTTGTTGGATGTACGTGCCTTTTGGTACTTGGTTCCTTTGTCCAGAAGACATACCTTTTTCTGGGTATGAACTGTAACATAGACATGATGAAAAACTTCCTGTTTGAGAAAAGGGGAAGAAATAATTGTGCATTTTATGCTGCTTGAGCATGAAATGAATCTTCAACAAGAATTGGCATGTACTTACTGATGTTAAGAATATTTGCAATGTAGTAGTAGTGTCCTGAACCATGATGTTCAAAGAGAAAAAGGGCCCTTGAATCTAATTTTTGTAGCATTGAATGTCTTCTTCTGTAGGTTGAAAATGAATCTGGTCTTTCGAACTTCATTCCTGTGCTTATTGGAGATGAAGAGATTTGTGCAGAAGTGAAGGTACTACAGCAACGATGTGATATTTCTCTCTGTTTTCTAGTTCCAGAGTTCGGATCAACTAGTTCTACATGTGGAGTTTCCACCTCAAAGCAATCAGAATTCTCACAATTCATTACAGATGTAGCATGGTCATTGAAGAAACCTGGTTTGGAAGCTACGCAGCCACTGACGTCTTTGCAGATTAAACGGATTAATAATTTGTTGAACTTTTTAATAGAAAATGGCTCTACTGCCATTTTAGGCAGAATATTGTCTCGCGTGGAAACTTTGATTCACAACAATTTTGGTGCTGGAATAACCGATGCTTATATGGAGCTCTTGCACTTGAACATGGATAATGCAAGAAATGTTCTTAGTCAGAAATTGCAGGGAAAAGGAAATCCAGTAAAGCATTTAGGGAGCTTTGTGCTGGGGGGAGGTTCTTTCTATCAAAACCGCCAGAATGATTTACAGTCAATTGTTCCATTTACAAGCCAGGTTAGAGCACAACATCCTGTTCTAGAAATGTATCTCATTGATCATGTAGATTCCTGTTATTAGATCTTTTTCCTTATTTTAATTTTTCTTTAATAAGTTGAGAGAATCGCTTGATAATTTATCCATAAGAAAGAAATTTTCACCTGTCTCAGTATCTTCTTATTCATTTTAGTATAGTAGTTTGTGTGCTCAATATATAATTCTTACACTAACTATACCAGAAAGGATTTCACCTGACTCAAATTTCTTGCCTATGATTTAGTTTTTCGGGAAAATGCCTCATTTTTGATAAATATACATATAAATTGATAAATAATAACTTTATTGTGACTGTTGGGTTAAGAATTAAGTTGCGGTGAATTCTCTGTATCTGTGGGATTTTGCCACTTGTATGTATCGCTTCCTACACTTTGCAGTGCTACACTAGACTTTGTTTTTGAAAACTGTTCTCTTTGCTGGATTTTGATTCATGGCCTTGACCTTTCAGGGTATGGAGATAAGTGATAGACGAATTTTAGACACCAGAGTGAGTCTACCCTCTCCAGAGTGTAGTACAACAGTGCCACTTCTTGCGGGGGAGGTTGTCATGAGTGTGAATCTCAAGGAAAGAGCAGGAAAATCGTGCAGTCCTGTTTTTATGAAGATGGCTTGCACCCCCCGTCCTCTTATTTTCATGATAACTGCTGCTACTGTATGCTTTGGAATATGTGCTTCCGTACTCCATCCTCAGAAGGTTGGCGAATTCGCTACAACTATTAGGAGATGTCTGCTGGAGAAATCCTAGTGTTGCTCAACATATCTGATCCAATGGGTGGCTTTTGTTCCTGAATCATGCAAACCTGTGTTATGTCCTCCTTTCCATCCTCCCATGAGGCTGTAAACAGAGAGAAAGGGGTGGCTTTCTAGCAAGTCTCTTTCTCATTTGGCGGTGAGCATTTCTCTTGCTAGGGAATGGGATTCGTATACTCTGCATTCCTACCAGCAGTACAAAAAGCTCGGTGTTGTACATTGTGTTAACTAGGACAAGTTGACTGAAAGCTTGGGTTAAAAATTTCACTGTGCTAGGTTTTTCCCAGTTACTTGTTAGGAATACTTTGCTAGTTGACACACTTGTTTACACATCGTCCATGGCTGAATGATACCTGCAGAGTGCAGGGGATGAAAGACTGCTGGTTCAAAAGAAATTCATCACGAATGGGGCTCCTTCTTGTATCCATTATATGTGTATCAAAACATTTTAGTAGCTGTAAACCTGTCATTTTTTGTTGTAGCAAATCGTTAATAGGATGAAAATGACTGTGTTTTGGCGAAATCACATTTGAATCCTGACTTGTTTTGATTCATTGTTGGAGAAAGCAGAAACAGACTAACGTTGTAATAGTTAGTCCTGATGGAACAGTGAAAAAGATTGGGATTCTGCTTTGGCGGTGAGAATCTTCAAGGATCAGCGCCTCAGGGCGAGTTGGGGAACTGACGGACTTGTAGAACCTTTTTTTCCCCGTATGGTGGATTGCACAGCTTCAACAATAAAATTTTCTCTCTCCTTCAAATGTAAGGGTAATTGTAGAAATTTATTTCTATTGTGAAATAAAGCAACGGTATTTTGCATGGTAGATAATGGTAGCTTGTTATATTGTAGTTTTTTACGGGGAGAAAATATTTAATTAAAGATAAATTAGTTATTTTTTATTTGTATTTTAACACGTATAAATTTTTTAAAATGACACTTAGAGGGAGTATTTTTATTTTTAAATAAATAGTTTTTAATTAATTTTTTTGTTGCCCAATTGATATCCGTGTTCATGCTTAATCCAGTTTGCTTTACGGGTCGAATCTCTCAAGAAGGGGAGATCTCCTAATAGAAATTTTTTCATTCATGAGGTTCAAACCGAAAACTTATTTAAGGGACATTCAACTTAGCCAACTCTTGTTGGTAGAGGTTTTTTATTAATGTAAAATGGGGTATTGTCTTTTTTTCTTTTAAGTAAAATTTCATAGCAGTACAATATACATCAAATAATTTTCTTGCTCCAATTTCCTATCAAAATTGAAGACGATTGATTGCTACCCGTCTTCCATCTTTAGATTTTGCCCTTTATTTGAGGACTAATGGAGACCTTTGATTAGGAAATTCTAAATTGTACTCCCTTCATAATAAGTGGGTTTTGAAAAAAACATATGTCCACTTTTCTAAATAGATGTATTTTTATGTAAATTTACACAACTAACATTGTTTTTTTTATTTTTTATTTTTTAACATCACAACTAACGTTGTTAATAATATATAAGAGATATAAGCTTTATCAATACATGAATACTTTTACTAAATTTTTTATTAACATAGGTAAAGTGGTAACTTGCCTATAGTAAAACACTCCTTAAATGCTGTGTTATGTCAAAATAATGTTAATAATATATTGAGAAAACAATGTGTTTGAAAGAAAATTTTAGGGTGTATTCGCATTGGATTTCTTTTTAGTTGAATTGTATTAAGAATCGTAGAAGTAAATTGTTTGTGAAAGGAGAAGTTGGCTCAAAATGAAAAAATGGGATATTTTGGATTGAAAAGCCAATCCAAATTAAATTCATGACTAAAACATAAAATTTCCAACACTAAGGATTAGAAGCTTCCAGTTGTAAATTTAACAAGAAACCATATTGTTGGAATTTTGATTTGATAATGAAATAAATATTCATATTGGAATTAAAGGAGTGTTATGAAATTAATATTATTATGGATGTCCATTATCAGAGTTATAAGGATACTCCAACTATCCAGAAGATAGATGGTAGAGTTCTATCATATCTTTAATTAGTGATAGGATTTGTCTTCTGATTACCCTATATCTATTCTGATTTGGATGTACCCCTGAACCCTATAAATAGGGCTCTAGACTGAGGTGTTATAGACACTCATTCATTGATCAATTTACTCTCAGAGAATCAATAAAGATCTCTTGTTCTTTCTCTCTATTTTCTCTCTATAGTTTTCCTTATTCTTTACATTATAATTTCTTTATTAAACTCTCTACATTAGTATTATTATTTTGTTGTGCCGACAACGAATGCGCATCAACAAATTCATAACACGTTATCAGCACGAGTCTCTGCCACCGAAGTTGAGAGTTTTATCAAGAGAAAAATAGGTATTTTTTCTATCTTTGAATACTCATGGTAAACTTTTCAAAACTCGTTTTTATTCTTCATATTTTTAAAAAGAATTATATGTCATAGACATTAGATGCTTAAATTTATTGAGATGTAATGGGTCTGGCAGACACCATTGTTGAAAATAATGCATCATCATCTCAAAATCGCATAAAAGCCATGATTTTTCTCCGTCATAATTTTCATGAGGATCTAAAGGCGGAATATATTATCGTGAAAGATCCACTTATTTTGTGAAAAGATCTAAAAGAAAGATTTGACTACCAGAAGATGGTCATTCTACCAAAAGCACAATTTACTTTAAATCTGTGAGTGAATGCATTAGAACCAATTGTTATGGCCCTGGAAGAGGTCGTAGTCATGGTCGATGCCGTGGACATAGAAGCAAATATGGTAAGAATAATCCATATAATCATGGCGATTAGAATATATGCATCTGGATATTGTGGGTCCTGAAGACACCATTTAAAATAATACAAAGCATCAAAGCCACTTGATTACTAGCAAATTGTGAATGAAATATACAATCACCAGAAGATGATTGTTATATAAATGCTAGTTATGATTTGTTATAAGTGTGCCTATAATATTTTATGATCTATCAGTATGCAAAAATTTTATTACATTTAAAATTTCTCCTCAATTAAAGTTATAAGGAGAAATATCACTAGTAATGTGATGGATAAAAGATTTTTCCTTTCTCATATTTTTAACATGCTCCTGTAGTAGCAATATCTAGAAAAAGTTTTTCAAAAGTATTTTGAATTTATATCTTCTGAGATTAAATGAGTCCTTGATAAAATATTTTGACGCTCGACCAAATATTTTTATATCATTCCCTGAAGTGAATGACATTAGAAATTATAATATATTAATGTACGAGATTTTTGGTCGCGTGATTGATCTATTGATTTTGAAAAGAGAAAATGATTTGATAATCAAGATATTTTTCCTGAAAAATTTAGAGGAGCAAGTATTGTGATCAACATTTTGTTTTGATTGAACATCCTGAAGATGTTTCACATGGACATAGCACATCAATAGTTATTGGGTTATTATATGTGAGATCTTTTATATCTATTAAAGGATATTGAAGAACTCTTTGGTCCTGAAGTACCATAACTCTGCAATTTAGAGCATGAATACACTTGTTCACGTGCAAGTAGATATCTATTATAGTTCTTCTCTACCCAATAAATTTTGAGACGACATTAAGCTTGCTTTTGAATCTCCTTGAGATAGTTTATCTCGAATATTGAGAAAATTCAACTCCTGTTGAGATGAATATACAAGGTATTAATTACCTATATGATCCACATAAATCATGCATTTATAAGAATGTGTTGATTATAACAGTCACATCTTCAACTTATAAAAATTCATGATATTGGTTGAGAATATATTTGATCATGATTAATGTATTCGAGATAAATCTATATCCTCTAAAGAGAAATTCCAACTATGTTGTTGGATGATAATAAAGTTTGGAATATATCTAAGGAGATATGATAAAATTTTTCTTTATTCATGAGCTCCTGAAGAGCGGTGACATTGATGTGCAACAAATTCAATCATGTAACAATCTGGCAGATTTATTCACTAAGGCATTACCAGCCGCATCATTTGATAAATTGGTGAACAAAATTGGAATGCGGCGGTTAAGAAACCTTAAAGGATTATCTCATCAGGGGGAGTAAATATAGCATAAAGAGTAGTGTACTCTTTTTCCTTCACTAGAGTTTTTCCCACTGGGTTTTTTATCTAGTAAGGTTTTAACGAGGCATACTCTTATGCAATGGACATCCAAGGGAGAGTGTTATGAAATTAATATTATTATGGATGTCCATTATCAGAGTTATAAGGATACTCCAACTATCCAGAAGATAGATGGTAGAGTTCTATCATATCTTTGATTAGTGATAGGATTTGTCTTCTGATTACCCTATATCTATTCTGATTTGGATGTACCCCTGAACCCTATAAATAGGGCTCTAGACTGAGGTGTTATAGACACTCATTCATTGATCAATTTACTCTCAGAGAATCAATAAAGATCTCTTGTTCTTTCTCTCTATTTTCTCTCTATAGTTTTCCTTATTCTTTACATTCTAATTTCTTTATTAAGCTCTCTACATTAGTATTATTATTTTGTTGTGCCGACAACGAATGCGCATCAACAAATTCATAACAAGGAGGAAAATTTTGAATATTTTTGCTTTTATGAATCATATTTTATATATTCTTGACCAATAACTATTGCATTACACATGTGTATATGAATTGAATTTGGATTTGAAGTTTTCTATTTTAAATTTTGGAAAAGTAATTTTTTTTGTGAGAGAAAAAGTATAACTCAATTTCATTCAGTTTTGAAAGAAACCCAATTCATATACACACTTAAATTACGTGCATACGTTGATAAACGTACATAATATTTTTCAACAGAAAATAAAATAAATTTTAAAAGTTGAGAGGGGTAAATTTTCATCTAATCAAACTTGGGGAAGACTCATTTGGTGCAATTAATAACTTGGGTTCCAAATTGCTCATACATTAATGGGTTCCAAATCATGCAAAAAACGTGTTCGTAAGTTTACAAAACACAGCACAAGGGGAAGTACAAATGAAATTTAGGGTGTACATGGATTGGATTCGTTCGAAATCTAATATAATTAGATAAAATTTTTTCGTATAAAAATTTATTTTTATAAAATTTAAGATAAAAAATTTTAAATTCAAATCCGATCCAAATACATCCATGTGCTCAACTTTGGATCTAAACTTATTTGAAAAATTTTATCTTAAATTTCGAATATGGCTTATGAGGACATATTTGAGAATTTAAAATGAAAATTTTGTATTGAATTTCAAAATGAATCTTGACCCAGATTCATAAAAATCTAAATTTAATTTAAATAGAGATTTTATATTAGATTTGATTAATTTTTTCTTCTAACCGTATACTAAATAGGTATTGGTCTTGGTCGCCACGTTTCTGCTTTTGCATCTTCATTTTTTTTTTTTTGCTTTGTCAAAAATGTGTATTTGGATTGAGTTTGATACTTTTTGTCTTTTATTTTATAATAATAATTTTTTTATAAGATGAAAAGTGAGTTGGACCAAATACATAAGATAGGACTCATAATCACTTTTTTTTTTAAATGATAAACACGCATAATCACTATTACGATTTTCTTGGCTTCTGCAATAAAAAAACTACTGACTTTTTGGTTTCTGCAATAAAAAAAACGGGCGACGATCCTCACGCTTCCACACATGCAGTCGATGTGGTTTTTGATAACTGGCATTATGGTCGCACGTTTTAGTATAGTAATGTTTATTTATTTGTTTGCATTTTGAGACACCCGCAAGATTGGAGGGATTAGTGATGGAATTTTTTGAAAGAAAATGCATTTTGGATCAACTTGATTAAGATCAAGAGGGGTAGGAAAGTAAATTGATTTATTAGTGAGTCAAAGAAGTATAATGCACTATACCAATTTTGTCATAATCTATTTGATTGGCAGATTTAACTTTCAAAATTTTAATTTAAGATATTGCATTAATTGCTATCACATTCTTTCTTACATTTACGATGTGATTTCTCTATCTTATATTTAAGATGCGATTATAACCCTAATCAAAGTTGACTGACAATCTTTTCCTTCATTTGTCTTCAACCGAATTTTTTTCTTCTGATGGAGTGAACAAACTAAATTGAAGTCAAAGCTTTTCCTAACCCAACTAGACAATAGTCAATCGCCATAGGCGACTATTAAAAAAATAGTTAACGATCTAAATTGACTATTGAACTAAACTAATGGAAAAAAAAGATATGTAATTGATTAATGAAAAAATAAAAATTTAATTTTTTAAAAATAAAATAAATTAAGTAGTTTCCTCTAAAAAATAAATGATCGACAACTTTTTGAAGAGCTAGAAATAATTTTAAAAATTCAAAATAATAGAGTAATTTGATGAATTATTAAAAATTAGGACATAATATAGAGATAGAATAAAAATAGAAGTTGAAGAATACTCCAAACATATTCTCAATTTTGCAGGTAAACAATGCACTTAACCACAAAACTGAAATCGTGACGATAAGCCACAAATAATTTAGTGAGGTCATGCCAACAATGGAGTGAGGAAGATTCCCACTTAGATTATTGTTTGCAAGATTTCTACAAGAAAATTGACTTGCTTTTATGAAAATTTTTAACTGAAACCGAAGTTTCTTTTTAGTGGACAAGTGTTGGATGCCTAGTTTAGTGATTGCCAACAAGAGTTGTTGACTATATATGCTTATAAGTTAGCTGTTCCATTATACTATATTTTTGGAATTCTACATATATTTAAGAGAAGTGTCAGATGTCTTTTTTTTTTTTTTGGAATTGCACGTAATAGTAATTTGGGGCAGTTGTTGAATCAAGAAAATAAATTTATTATAATGTAGTAGATAATGAAGTGATTCATCTTTCTTATTACCATTGGAACTCTTGTACCTTTTTTGCCTTTTTTTTTTTTTTGGTTAAGTCTAGACTTTTTTATTATACTTCTACTCTTTTTTTAGGGTAAAGATTAGCCCTATGTAAAAATACTTGTTCGTCTTATCTCATAGGAGTGAGTAATAGGCAACGAAGGTTGTTGACTATCCTCATACAAAGTTATCTTATCTCATAAGATTGAGTAATAGTCAACAAAGACTATCGACTATCTTCGTAAAACACTAGCTAGTTTAGTTATTGTAAGTCTCTAATGTGAAACAACAATTATTTATTTTTCAATATTAAATAATTTGTCATTCTAGATGAAATTTAATAAATATCAAAAGTGTTCTCACAATTTGTCAATCGTATAATAACCAAGTTAAAATCATCCGAAAAGCTTAGTTATAGTTAAAATATCCAAAAAAGCTTAGTTGACAATCTAGACAAGACCATTAGCAATAGATTATAAACAAGAATAAGTAAATAAATGTTAAGAAAATAGTACTTTCCAGACTTGGGTTCCATTAATACTATTCCTTATGAACTTGATTACAAATAGCAAAACATGGAAAAATAAAAACAGGAGACGTAGTAGTAAAAATTGCTGGATAGGTATACATGTTCTCGATAGGATGAACTAGTTTCTGAAGAAGAGTTGAGTGCAGAAGGTCCGGGTCCGGAGAAAGATTTGTCTTACTTGCCAAGAGGCATGGAATGGTATGACAGATTGAACAAGACTCAAGGAGTGCAAGAAATATTCCACATTGACCGACAAGAATGTCTCAACCCCAGTCTAGAATCGTCGATTTTGGCCTGATCTTCTGATTGACAACCAGCCTTACTTTCTAAGAAAAAGTCCCTTTGGGAAAGGTCTTATCTGGCTTTAGACAACCACAACTTCAATGTTGCCTTTGGCCTGCATTATCTCCTCCAACATCTCAAACAGGTTGAGAAGTGGCTTCTTCTTAAGCATTACAAGCTTTTTGTCCCTTGGACCAAGTGTGTCTAGAACATGCTTGATAAAAACCTCAATTTTCTCTTTAAGAAGGGAAAGTTGATCTCTGTGCTTTTGATACATAGCCTCCAAAGTTGACGAAGAGGCTGCCAAGGACTGAGGAGTAGTAAGTTTCTGGGATGTGTGATACATTGTTTGAGTGTATTTAAGCAGATGATTTGTTGTGTGGTTGGGTTGAGAGGTTAGAAGGGGATTTTAAATAGCCTAAGTAGATGATTGTTGAATTTTTAAATCATCCAATTTATTGTCTCCTCTTTCCAATAAAACGCTTCATATTCTTTAGTTGACTGCCAGTAACGTTGCCAGGAACTTCTCTTTGGTTTCCCTTCAAAGCATGCAAATCTTTCTTATATTTTCCCTCCAGAGCATATAAAATAGAGTTAAAAATTTCCCAAAAATTTATTAAACTATTAAAAGATCATGAAAATTATTTGTCTACTACAGATTAAATCCTAACAGAACATACCTTAGCTAAACTTCAAATGCACTTAGTCACATTTAATTTTTTTCTTTTATACATTAATAACATTTAGTTAGGATATCTTTTAATAATATATTTTATGAAATTGAATTTGAAATGCAAAATATTGATTAAAAAAGCCATATACATAACATATTTTCCTCCAAATACACGTCGTAGAAGTATTACAAAAATTTCAATCAATTTACGTAGATTATTTTAAAAATATTGTTAATTTAACAATTGCAATTAATAATAAATTCCAATCATGATAAGTATATAGTATAACTTCTTGACCGATTATTAAATAACAACAAAAATATACATTATTATCATAATAATTAATTTATCTAATTCTTAGACTACTTTACCAATTTTACTGTTGTATAATATCGAAGATGATCGATCATATAGTCGATAAGGAAGAAAAGTAATTTATTTGGTTAATTTTATTTATGGTGTGTTTAATAATCATATGTTGTTAATTTTATTAGGGAAAAACATAATGAGTCTTTAGTATTTTAGTTAAAATATTAGTATTAGTGTGTTATTAATTATAAAAACTAGTTGTCTATTTTAAATAAAGAAATATTCGATTTGATATTTCTTTTATATCATATACTAGAGAATTTTTTATATGTTATACATATAAATTATTAGCAACCGATTAGTATTATGGTGTTGTTGATCATAATAAAAAATTTTCTATTTTTAGATAAAGAAAGCTAATTTTTAAGTTTATTCAATGCATTCTTCATAATTTTCATTTTTTTATTTTAGAAATGAATCTTCATCTCTAATTTACACTTGTGATTATATTTATTTATAATCTTTCTTTTTTTCAATTAGGATATATTTATTCCAACTTCAAAGATGTGTAAGACATCTTATGTTACTTAGGCTTAAATAGACTATTCTCCAATAATCTATAAATATTGAAAGCTTATTTTTTCTTTTTCTTCTCCTTTAGTAACATTTATTAAAAAATATTTCTTTTTAATATTCGTAAATTTCTTTAAATTAAACAATTTTATACTCACATTGTTTTTTAATTTTAGATGACTAGGTGGCCGTTTATTTTATGTTAGTCATATTTTTCTTAAAGAATTTTAGATAAAAATTTTGAATTTTTTCTTTATTAAATTTCCTTCAAAGAAAATATTAGTTAAAAATAAATAAAATTAAGCCAATAGAAAAAAAATAAATAAAAGAATGGCTATATATATTAAAAACAATGGCTCATACTTGATAGAGTTGTTAGAGGCGGGCAAATAAAAGTTTTTTAATGAGGTAAAAAATTTTACTTTCAGAAGATTCTTTATCTCTTAGTTGACAATTCCATCTTCTTACTCTTAATCTCAGTCGACAGTTCATCTTCTCACTCTGCTAAACAAAGTTTTGTTTGACTATTCCTCTAGATTTGGATGGCTCGTACTAAGCGGATAAACATATCTAAAATATCTATGTAGGACATATATTGATTTAATGTGAAAGAAAATAGCCCTCTTGATCATGACCAACTATTCTTATGGCAATAGTCAACTATAGATGTTGAAACTTTATTCTCTGTTTTCTATTCCTTGTGAACAAGTCTCTTCATCTCGTTATTTTTTTAGAATTTATTTGGAACAAGAATCTATGCATAAATTATGTTAATCTAAAAGTTTTTTAATGAGGTAAAAAATTTTACTTTCATAAGATTCTTTATCTCTTAGTTGACAATTCCATCTTCTTACTCTTATTCTCAGTCGACAGTTCATCTTCTCACTCTGCTAAACAAAGTTTTGTTTGACTATTTCTCTAGATTTGGATGGCTCGTACTAAGCGGATAAACATATCTAAAATATCTCTGCAGGACATATATTGATTTAATGTGAAAGAAAATAGCCCTCTTGATAATGACCAACTATTCTTATGGCAATAGTCAACTATAGATGTTGAAACTTTATTCTCTATTTTATATTTCTTGTGAACGAGTCTTATTATCTCGTTATTGTTTTCTATCTCCTTACTTTCACTCTCAGTTGATAGTTCATCTTCTTACTCTGCTGAACAAAGTTTTATTTGACTATTCCTCTAGATTTGAATGGCTCATACTAAGCGGATAAATATACCTAAAGAATCTCTCTCTAGGACCGATATTGATGTAATGCTAAAGAAAATAACCCTCTTGATCATAGCCAACTATTCTTATGGCAATAATTAACTATAGATGTTGAAACTTTATTCTCTGTTTTCTATTCCTTGTGAACAAGTCTCTTCATCTCGTTATTTTTTTTAGAATTTATTTGGAACAAGAATCTATGCATAAATTATGTTAATCTAGGAGGAAAATTGGAGGAAAAGAGCCATTGGAGGAATAGAAAATTTTTGGGTTAACCAAGTCAATTTTCCTCCAAAAGGACATTTTAGGCATACTATTATGTCTAGCCCTCTTGATCAACAAATTTACGGATCAAGTTGATCCATTTAGCAACTCCCTTTTTTGAATTCTTTTCTACAGACGGATAGAATTTTAAACTTTGAAAATAGTTACTCAAGTGTTAAAATTATTCTCCATAAATAGTTTTTTTAATCAATTAAAATATTTATTTGCTAGGAAATGGGAAAATGGGAGTATATCCCTTTTTTTTTTTGAGGAAAGAAATGAGAGCATATACTGGCATTTTTTACTTTTTATTGGATAAAGTTCAAGTTTGAAAATTTTGCATTGAATTTCATAAAATTTAAATTGTTTACAAGGGGAGATATAGATCTCAAATCTAAAATTCTGCATTAGTTTCAAAGTGAGACATTGTTCATATAAAGATGTTATATTTTCAACTTGACACAAAAATTTAAGAATACTACCTTAGTGTAATAAAAGTTTGTAGCAGGAGTATAAATCAATCAATAGAACTCATTTCCCGTTTATGAAAGTTTAGATAATATTATTTTTTAGGAAAGTTGCATTTAACTTGGTATATTTTAAAAAGAAAAAGTGAAAATTGGGGAAAGCTGTTAGTTAGAATAGGTAAAAGAATTCAGATTGGGGCCTTTTTATTTATTTTAAACATAATAGAAAAACAAAGGGTATCTCTTCATGTTCATATTGATACATTCTAAGTCCAAAGTAACTTTCCCAATTATTGACCATTGCAACTCCAAATTTGCCAATTCCCAATCCTCCCTATTTTCTAGTTCAGTTTGCCATGCAGTGGTAAGATGTTTACAAAAATATGCTTAGACTTGCAGTGAGTCTATAAATTTTCTTAAAAGTTTTACACAAGAATGGTGGATAATAATTAAAACCCATTCCTATACTATTCTTGCCTTTAAATTTTCTAATACACCCTCCAATATACTGTCTAAAATACTAATTAAATTATGCTATATCCATTTATATTATTCGACAAAATTAATTAATAGGTTTAAACTAATTATATGATTCCGCATGGTATAATTTAATTAGTATATTAAATAATATATTAGAGACTGTATTAAAACATCTTAAGCCGCTAAATCTCTCATGCTTGCAATTTGTCCCATTTCAAAATACTTTGGATTCTCTGTAACATTTTCTCTGACATTTCTAGTAATATTTCCTTTTGTAGAATTTTTTTATTTAGAGTTTATTTTTTAAAATTTAAAGATTTATTTTTTTATAGTTCATGATTTATGAAAGAAAATTCTCTTCAATATTGGCAAGAAAAAAGAATATATGTTCAAAGTTGGCATAACCGCGTCAGCTTCAAAAGAACCCATATCTAACTCATGAAAGTCATGCAACATCTCAAACCAAATCTCAACTACCTATTTATATTTATTTACATATTTTTTCATAGAAAACATGTCTTTTTTTTTTTACTAATTATATTAAAATATTAATTAAAAAAAATACAATTTGCTTCTCTGGAGTCTGGAAGTCGGCAGATCAAAATCCAGAATGTGAACACTTCTAGCAAGAGAAGAGAAAATGCAATTTCTTTTGGTCGTGAAATTTCATGGGATACGATCAACTTGCAATTTTCCATATTTATTTATTTGAGCTGACAAATAATAATACTCCTATTATTAAAATGGGGAAATCGTTAAATTAAATTTGATTTTT
Source organism: Rauvolfia tetraphylla (assembly GCA_030512225.1). Lineage (NCBI taxonomy): Eukaryota > Viridiplantae > Streptophyta > Magnoliopsida > Gentianales > Apocynaceae > Rauvolfia > Rauvolfia tetraphylla. The sequence continues at coordinate 6,019,970 of JAJQKT010000053.1, forward strand.
TTTAAAAAAATTCAAACTTAAACAATTGTATTTTAAAATTGATAAAATTGTACTTTTGAGAGTAAAATTATAGTCACCATTCATCATTCAGCCATTTGGAAGGAAAATTGGTCTTTTCTTTTCCTAATTAACAACTACCTCAAATATTAAGTTCTTATCTAATTTAACATAGTAAGATCATACTCCCTCCGTTCCAAAATATAAATTCGTTTGATACTTTTTGAATAGATTAAGAAATAATAAAAATTTATATCATGAACTAATTTTACTAACAAAATAAAAAATAAGAGAATTATATTTATGATAAAAATAAATTTTAAAAAATAATACTTAAATTTGTAAAAGATCAAACATCTTGAGAAGGAAAAAAAATCAAAAAACCTTATATATAGAAAAATCCCTCAAAATACCTAAAAACTATTTATGGAAGTTTCAATATACCCATATTCTTTATTTTTAATCTTTTACACCCATTATGGTGATTTTTGGTGGAATTTCATGCATACAACGCTCATATCACATTTTAGAGGGATAAATTAATCAAAATAAAAGATTTCCTCTAAAAATAGAAACCATAATAACTTTTATTATGTTGACCGAAGGAAGAAAAGTATTGAAAAAGGGAGTTGATGCATTAATTTCGAAGGTAATGATTTATTTTAATTGATTTGACAATTCAAAATGTAGCACGAAAGTTAAATGTACGAAATCTAAAAGAACCATTTGTGGGTGGGCGATTGGACGTCATTCTATTATTAATTAATAAAAGAAGTTAGTTGATAGATATTAAAAATAAAAAATGAAGAATATGAATAAATTAAAATTTTCATAAATAATCTTTTAGTAATTTAAAGATTTTTTCTCTTATATTTTAATAAATTAAAATATTTTTTAAAAGAGAAAAGTCTTTTAAGTTTCACAAGTATATTTTTTCTGTTCCCATAACGTATCAATAAACTACAAACGGCACGCCTTTGAGCAGGAGCCAGAAATTGACGAAAACATCCAAACGTGCAAAAACCAGGGTTCTAACTATCCAAGGACAAAGCCCTTCCTTCGAAGTCAAATACCTGCGCAAGAACACACCCGGTAAAACTAATGGTTTGCTTGCCGGTTTCTAGGAAGATTTACCAAATGTATACTTTTAGTTTTTGGTTTCACTTATTTGGGTTAGTTTTGTTCTAAGGTTGAATTTCATAGCCTTCGAATTAATTCAGAATCCATGGCTGAAAACTGCCAAAAGTTCATTCAACAAAATCCCTTTTGCAATTTTTAAAAATTTCCATGTGCTTGAACCATAGGGACCTAATATCCATAGCTACCTTTCTTCATATCCTATAGTAGAAAACAACAATTGGAGTTTGAGATGCACAAGCTTCTTAGAGTAGATATCAATGAAAAAAAAAATGAAAAAAATAGTTGTTTTGGGTTTAATATATTTGAGGGACCATTAAATACTACAAAATACAAAAGCCCCCCCAAAAAGAACAATAGTTTAGTACTAATGATTGTTGTCCCAAGCTGAAGTTCAATGAAAGAACAAAAGAGGATTAACAGCATCTAAAAAGTTTATACTACAATGCAGCTTGCAAATAGCATGCTGTGATTAAAGTTCTAGCATCACTGTCTCAAAATATAAGATATTTTACGTTTTTAAAAAATATATTTAATTTTTTATATATTTTAAAGATTATTTTTTTTAAAGTTACCATCATATAGCTCTTGTTCTCTTACATATTAATAGAGAATAAATTAAATTAATTAAGAACATAATAAAAAACATAATCTTTATTTTCTTCTTCTTTGATTTATATAAAAAAATCAAAATATCTTATATTTTAAAATTGAAGCGGTACTAATCACAAACTAAAATGCATGTGCAAATTTCTCTTGTTTTTCTATGCATTTCTTCGAACTCACAATTTGATAATCATCACATTAATTAATTAATTGGAATGTTACCGTAACATTAGAAGCGAGTCTAGGAGTGGAGGCCGCCCTTGTCAAAAATTTAGAAATTGTATTTTTTTATCTTTGGAAAAAATATAAAAAAAATTAAATAAATCCTTTAAAGGACAATTGAATGTCTGCATTTTTTTAAAATGACTAAAATTGAATTCTACTTTCTAAAAATAATTATATCTTTTATCTAAAGTTATACTTGATACCTTTATTAATTTATGAAAAGAAAGATCTACTAACACAATAGTTCCATCAGGACCATCACTAACCTTTTAATTCCCTTGAATTAAAAATTTAAATTCCACTAACAAGTGGCCCTTACGACTAATCTTTTTAACTAATAAAGATATTATAATAATTTTCTTTTAATCAAATTACTCTCCTTAATATCATATTTAGTCAAATGAAACATTCAATTTCAAAGTGATGGAGTATTATCTTCCACCTAGATTAATGTTTTTATAGAACCTACCCCCTTCTAAAATAATAGATGTCAAAAAGAAATGAACAGAGTTGGGGTAAGGTTTTGACTCATCTCATAGCTCAATTCATATTTGATACAAGCTAATTTTTTTTATTTCAGACTCAACTCATACATAATTTACGAGCGATTAATAACTTACTAGTAGCTTATCTAGTTCATTTATCAACTAAAGTAATCGACATTTACAATAATATGATCGGCAAATGACTTAATAGAGTTAAAACTTAAATTGAATTTTTATCAGGTTGAGTTATATTAAGTATAATAAGAATAATAGTTATATATATAGCCAATTTAGGAGGTCGATACTACGGTGCTGCACGTGAGTTTTTGCAGCACGTGCAGCACCAAATTTGGTCCGTTGAATCAGATTTAAAATCTGATTCAACGGACTAAATTTTTTGACCTGTATTTATTTTTTTTTACTAAAAATCATAACTCTATGCAGTCGTCGGGTCAAATCAAGATTTGATCCGACGGCTGCATGTGGTGTGCTGCACGTGCTGCACAAAGCTACGTGCAGCACTGTAGCATTTCCCAATTTAGGTGGCAAATGAGTTGAGCTCTATTCTGCTTAAAAATAAAGAAAAATGGTTGAAGATGACTTAGAAGTTGAAATAAAAAGATTATTGGCAATAATGTTAGAAAATCGGAGGAGCCATTATTGATTGATTGGATACGTGATGAAATTAGTTGGATTCCAAAGCAGCCGCAATAAGGACGGAAGATCGGTCAACTCTCAACCACAGGAATTCACGAATTATTATCTTCGCCTTCTTTATTTATTTATATGCCAATCATTGCCGTGGCATCGTAGGATCTGACTAAGCCTATGGACAAAACAACAAAAACGTACCTACGCCGCTTGTCTCAACGGAATGGGAGAGCGGAGAAGCATCGAAAAAATTGATTTACCTCGCTTAGCGTATTTAGACTCAGATTTCGGTCCGGTTCTAGTATTGCATATATTTTTTAATATATACAGAATTCTTTTATAAATAATTATTCAGATAATAATTATTTAAAATTTAAATAATTATTTAGAACATACTGTACATACTGTAAAAATCGGACTATCATAAATGAGTTCAGTACATACTGTAAAAAGAATGTACAACACTGAAATTAAATCGCTCAGATTTAATTTGAAAATTTTAATTTTAAAAAGTATAAAAGTAAATTATTTAAAAAAATAAGACATAAAATAAAAAAATAAAAAATTTTCACTTTCAATTATGATTCAATCACACATCTTTTATTTAGTAGAAAAAAGAGAAGCATCACTTATACGTAAACAAAATTTGGGTGCAAATTCATTGTTCACGTGGTCTCCATTTTTTTATTTTTTAAATTTATTAAGAGGATTGATGATGCGAATTATCTTTTTTTATTTATTTATTAAGAAGATGAGAGATGTAAATTAAATTTAAAATTTATTATTAATAAAGATTATTCTTAATCAACCAAATTATTTCCTTGTCTCAATCTCAAATTTCTTTCTAGAAACTAGAAAGAAAAAAAAGAATATGGTTCTCATAGTTGGGGCAAATTAGAAGAAGGAAAGGAAAGGAAAAAAGGAAACCAAAAAAAAAAGAAAAAAAAGAAGAAGAAAAGCCTAGATATGAAATTGTATCCCATCGTGGCCCAATAAAGTTGGCATTTGGAACTTTACCCATTAAAGTGACACATTTGACGTTTGAACAGTTCAACTTAGATATTATAGAACTTCAAGGAAAACGTTGTCCTCACATGTAATACTTTGAGGCCAATTCTTACTTTTGTCTGTACTTTCGGGACTAGTTTTGCATACAAAATCTGTTTTGACCCCACTCTCCAATAAATAATAAAAAAAAGGACTGTTTTGACCTAGGAAATCTTTCATTCACCAAAAGGGCAGAAGGAGGGGAAATGGTAGAGAAACAATTATTTCAAGAAATATGTTTGTTGTTATCTTATTCTTGTTAGTTTAAGGGATGAGTGGGCGGAACCAGATGGGGAAGAGGATAGGAAAGAAAAATTTATTTAATTTAATTTTTATTATTTCTTCCGTCTTATTTTATTTGACATTCTTATTATATTTAGACGTTTTAAAATAATTAATATTTTTAATATATTTTATACTATCAATCAAATAATAATTTTATTATATATTAATTTTATTTATTTAAATTTGACATAAAATACCCACTGACTCGCATATTTATTACTTTTTATTATACTATATTACTTTTATAATACATTCTTATTATATTTAGACATTTTAAAATACTTAATATTTTTAATATATTTTATAATATCAATCAAATAATAATTTTATTATATATTAATTTTATTTATTTAAATTTGACATAAAATACACACTGACTCGCATATTTATTACTTTTTATTATACTATATTACTTTTATAATATAATTTAATCTTTTATATAAAACTCGGTGTCCGATCAAATATTGTCAAATGAAATGGGATAAAGGAAGTATTAATTATTAGAGCTAAAATGAGATTAATCTTGTCATTAATACATTTTGTCTCTTTTTTCTCTTTTTCTAAAGTTGATAGATGTTGTCTTTCAAAAACATCTTCTTTTTATATTTTTTCCTTTTCTTGTAGGATGGAGCGAAGAAATACTTATGTAGAGGGGAAGGAGTAGTTCTCGTCCTCATATCTCTCTAACTAAATGATAAATCACATATTTATCTTCGCATTTACATTTCATCCCCTTTCCTTCCTTTCTTAACCCCAACAAAAACTACCTAAATATTAAATAATATGCACTCAAATTTTGCCCTTTTTGTTCGACCAATCGCATGTGTTTCCATTTTGTTTTTTACATTTGAAGGAAACAAAAGTCTTTGGTTTCTTTCTTTTGAAAAGAAAAGCGAGATTCATTTCATATCTTCTACAATTGATAGTGCTTCTAAGATTGCTAGCCTTAAAGTCTTTGGTTTTTTGTTACGATATTGGTCAATATAATATTTTTTAAGTAATTCTTCTATTTAATTTTCTTATTTATCCATGTTTTTGGAGTGTAGCATGAATAGAAGTGAGAAAATAATAAGCCGTCACCATTTTTACTTGACTTGTGAATTTAATGAAATATTTACAAAAAAGAATAATGATAAACGTCCAAAAAAAATCAAAATGAGTTTTCATTGTAATCGACGTATACATCATAAGGAGATAAGCATTTCGACTCATTAAATTGCCAAGATTTTTGTGGTGTTAGATTTTTATTCAGAGCAGAAGTACACTTGGAAAGACGAATATGAGGGGCAAATTTGGCATTAAACAAAATGTATTCTCTGGAGCCAAACGCCATTAAACATTAATTTTAGGGACCAAAGTGTCATGTGGTAAAATATTTATGTATAAATTGCCAAAAGGGCTTGTCAAAATCTATTACTTTATCTACAATTTGTGTCCACCGCTGAGCCTACTAACCAAATCCATACTGCCCCCACAAACACAACTTGAAGCCAGTAGTTCTGCTCTCTGCCAAAATGACCACTTGTTTCTTTCTCTGGACCCCTTTTCATGTTGCAACGTTTTACACCAGCACTGATATTCTTCTTCTATAATGTCCATCTTGTTATACGAAATAAATTGGAAAATTAGTATTTATTTTTTGATAAAGACTATTTATCCCTGAGTAAAATATTAAAAATAAAAAATCGAATTTATATCTTTTTAAGTATATACGGGTTCTTAGTCATTTTATATTTTTTTCGTTTCAAAAGTTTGAGAAAATAATATGAACTGAATTAAAAAATTTTATTTACTAATTACTATCACTTGTTCATAAATCGAATTTACTGATGTTTTTAAATAAGTACAAATTTTGTGAATTACAAATTTTAAATATTACTCCTTTCATCCTAAAATAGTAACTTTGTTTGTTATTTTTATTTAAATTAAGAATATACAAAAATTTATAATATGAAAAATGAAAAGATTTATGTACTTTTTGAATTTAACTATGATTTATTAACTAAAGTATTCGAAATTATGTATAAGTATTAGTTAAAGAGAGGTAAGAATGATAAAAATTAATTAAAATTTTATTGATATTATAAATAAAATAGACATTATGAAATAAAAAAAATAAATAAAGTTAATATTTCGAGACAAAAGAAATACACAATTACCTTTTTTTAAAAGGTACAATTTACAATATACTCCCTCTATTTCAAATGAGGTCTTTTACTTATTTTTTTAAAAAATATTTAATTTTTTATAAAATTTAAAAATTATTTCTTTATAACTATAATTATTATATTAATAAAAATAAAAATAAAAATAATAAAAATATTTATTATTTAATTTTTTTACTTACATAAAAATGATGAAAAATACTTTCTATTTTAAATCGAGGAGTACCAGCTGGACGCTTTACAACACGGGTGCTATGCTGGAAACTGGGAGTGGACCTGTAGAAGCTGCGTTCGAAAACCATACGAGCCGATGGGCACTGGTACATGGGCTGACAAGATCCCACGTCAGTGACAGCTTTCGAGATTTCACTCCCACATGTATCCCTATCCCAATCTCATTTTTACAGCTTTCCCAAATATCTTTAAAATATTATACAATAATTGACGTGGGGCGATGGTCAAAATATCTACCAAGTAGTAGTACTGCGTTTCTTTTCTTCTTGCATGTACTACTATATAAAGGGCTCCAGAAAGCACCGCTTTCTCATCCCAAATTCAAGAGTTTTTCCATCTTTGGTGCACATTTCTTGATTTTTCTTGCGAACCCTTGTTTTGGTTTGCACTGTTTTCTTCATTTCTAGTTGTGGTTTCTTGATATGGCTATTGGTCAGTGCAAAGATATAGAGAATGGCCTTGAAAATGGCCTAGGGGATTTGGAGAAGCCGTTTCTCCAGCCTCCTAAAACTGTGGACACTGAAGATGATGAGTCCGCCAGAAGTGATGAAAATGGGAATATTGCTATGGTTTTGTTGAGCACTTCTGTTGCTGTTTGCGGTTCTTTCGAGTTTGGATCATGTGTAAGTCTAACAATTCATCTTTTTCTTGAATCTCTTATTGTAGTTCTTAAATGGTGGTGAAAACCAGCTTCTGCATCTTTGGAGAAGGATTTGTATTAACGTGGTTCCTTTTTCCTTTTTTTTTTGGTTGTTTTTGGTCGGCGTCTTCATTGATCAGGTCCTCCAAAAAATACAAAAAATCCTGTATCCATCTCCCCAAAAAACCAGAACGGAAAATGGTATTTTTAGCTTAAGTTGATGTTTTTTGCAGGTGGGCTATTCAGCTCCGACTCAATCTGCTATAAGGAAAGATTTGAATCTATCACTAGCAGAGGTATGCAAATTCTTGTTCGATTTGCTTCTGCAATTCTGGGCGGTTTTTTCCTGGTTTGAGCTCAGTTGTTTGTTAATTTGCTCTTTCCAGTTCTCCATGTTCGGCTCTATAATAACCATCGGTGCAATGATTGGAGCAATAACAAGCGGCAGAATTGCAGACTTCATCGGTCGAAAAGGGGTATGCAAAAATCACAAAACTAAGAAAGTTTTGTTCCATTTCACCTCTGAATTTGCTGTTTCTGGTGTTGCTTGTGTAGTTAAGAAAACAATTTTTATTTTTTTTCGTCTTTGCTGAACAGGCCATGAGAATGTCAGCTGTGTTCTGCATTGCCGGATGGCTAGCAGTTTATTTCTCCTTGGTATGAGTCACATGCCCTGTTTTTCCTCTTCAAACAGATATCCTTTCAAGTAGTGAATACGAGTTCTAGTGTAGTCCCGCATTCTGACCTTCCATCGTAGCACTAAACCGCGTTATGCACCGGCCTAAATGTGCTGAGTGCATAAGCAAGTGTATCTGGCGCTTTTAAAGCACTGCAGGAGGTAGGATGGAACTGGGAACGGTGAGGGTGGGGACCCAGGACCAGTCCCGGTCCTGGCCTCGCCCACCCTACCTGTCCCCGGTCCGGCCGTCTCCGCCTGCGGAATGAAGTGAATCACCAATTCTGGTGCAATAGGGAAAGTAGAATCTTTATCTCCGATTCATTCCTAAGTGAAAAAGTGAGAATAAAAGTTTCTTGCAGGGTTAAAAATAAATAATCAAAGATTATTTTATTGCTTTTATATAATATTTTTTAAAAAAGTAACACAAATTTAATTTGTATACTCATTTAAAAAATCTTTCAAAATCATACCAAATAAAATATTTGACAAATTACAGACATAAATAGTATGTTGTTTCTAAAAAACATTAATTCAAGTTACAATAAAAAAATTTAAATATATGTATAATTATACATTCACAACTTTATGTATAATTAGCTTAATATTTATTGGAGGAATAAATAATTAACTTTTACCACTTGCATCCCTAGCCGGGGGTTTTATTACCAGACTTAAGCAAACTTGTAAAACATGCATATATAGGAGAGTTTCTCATGCTTTCTGCTGTATGTTGCAATACAGGGTGCTTTGGCACTTGATATTGGAAGGTTCTTCACAGGGTATGGCATCGGAATATTTTCTTATGTGGTAAGAGGCACGAACTTCGATATTCTTTTCATGTGTCAAACAAGTTTAGGATTACTTTTTGGAAACTGAACTTTTTTCTCCCAAAATTAATGAACAGGTTCCAGTATTTATCTCTGAAATTGCACCTAGGAATCTTCGTGGAGGACTTGCCACTCTAAATCAGGTAAAAGGAGCATACGTTTCCTTTTTCTCTCATTGAAGAACAATAAAGAACAGAAGATCTTGAAAGGAAGTCCATGTAATCTTCCCTTTCTGCTTTGCAGCTCCTGATTGTTTGTGGTTCATCCGTTGCATACTTGCTTGGAACCGTTCTATCATGGAGAACTTTGGCCTTGACTGGTAAATTCTTCTTCACAAATGCTATCTCATTTAATCTAAGAAAATCACGGACTTTTACCACAGAACTGTAATGAATCACGGAAGGGTGAAAATTGATTTGTTCATTGGTTTCTCTTTCTTTTTGAAGGAATTCTTCCTTGCATTTTTCTGCTTGGAGGTCTCTTCTTCATCCCAGAATCACCAAGATGGCTGGTGAGCTTGGAATTTGAAATGAATTATTCTTGCAGAAAGAAATAGTACCAAAAATTGCTTATTGAACTGGATAAATTTCTCTGGCAGGCAAATGTAGGCCGCAAAAAAGAATTTCAGGTTGCCTTACGAAAGCTTCGTGGTAAGGATGCTGATATTTCTCATGAAGCTGCGGAAATCGAAGTCAGTCTCTCTACCTAAACTTCTCTAGAGATTTGAGTTCAATTTGTAGTGACAGCACTAAGTATGAAATATCATCTGCTGGCAGGCATATAATCTGACCATTCAAAGCCTTCCAAAGGCTCGAGTACTGGATTTATTTGCTAGCAGATATATTCGTTCCGTAATTGTAAGAATCTTCTTGAACCTGTTTCTGATTCAACTTCTATCATTGTTATCTGCTAAAACATTTCTCTAATATTTCTCACATTTTCTTGTTTAGATTGCTGTGGGACTAATGGTGTTCCAACAGTTTGGAGGAATAAATGGAATAAGTTTCTATGCCAGTGAAACCTTTGCAACAGCTGGTAATATTTGGATTTCCAAGTTCATTCTATTATTTCATCCAAGTTTATTTTGAATTTGATCATTAACCATTGAAGTGCAAATCAAATCTGCAGGACCTTCTCTAGCCAAAATTGGAACTGTATCATATGCTATCATTCAGGTTTGTGAACATATCTCAGAATCTATGAAAATCAGGAATGTTGCTGTAACTCGAAAGTCTAATAATCTCATTTAAATGTTTCAGATACCGATAACTATTCTCGGAGCCATCCTAATGGACAAATCCGGAAGAAGACCACTTCTTATGGTGAATATTTTTTGCTTGCTGCGACCATTTTGCCTGATAAATTATCTAATCTAGCAAGAGTGCCTAAAGTAATTTTCTTGCATTTTCAGGTGTCAGCATCGGGCACATTCCTCGGCTGCTTCTTGACCGGTGTTTCTTTCTTCCTCAAGGTAATCATAGAACAAAATCACATCCCATTTCTACTAAATGAAACTTTGTCCAAAACTCTCAAATATGTTCTCCTTTCCTGAATCAGGGCCAAAATATGCTGCTCGAGTGGGTGCCTCTGTTCGCTGTCTCTGGAGTACTGGTACATTCCTGGCTATACATAGATATAATGAAACTTTAAATACATTATCTTCCCGGATTCTTATCTCATTTCCCACTTGATCATCAGACATACATTGCAGCATTTTCAATAGGTATGGGAGCTGTTCCTTGGGTGATAATGTCAGAGGTACCAAGCCTAACCGACCTGATTGTTTTGATGATAAAACTGCCTGAGACTTGTAATTGGTTAAATCACATTGAGATTTTTTCTCCTCGTGCAGATATTCCCGATTAACGTTAAGGGTGTTGCCGGGAGTTTGGTGGTGCTAGTGAACTGGTTTGGCGCTTGGGTAGTTTCCTTTACTTTCAACTTCCTAATGAGCTGGAGTTCAACTGCCACATTTGCAGTATACGCCTCCACTTGTGCTCTTACAGTACTTTTTGTTGCAAAGATAGTCCCAGAAACAAAGAACAAAACACTAGAAGAAATACAAGCCAGCATCAACTCGTACGTCTCCTAGGAATCAAATGAAGCATTAGATAGAAACCCGAGTTTACATCCTTTGACTAGGAGTAAGCAATGCCCAGGTCTAGATTTCAGCCAAATTTAGTACTATGTGACCCCATAAGAGCAGAAGATCGAGAACTACTGACAAGATCAAAGCAAAATCATGGGCATTGCAGAACAACATAAATGGCTGAGATGTAGCAGATGAGCATTGCACTCTTTTGGCAATAATCATGGCTTTTCCAGTTCCAGCTGAGTTTGCAAGAAACATGACATGTTTAGTGAGAAGAAACAATGCGAATTTTGCAGAAGTTTATGTAAAACAGATCTTGATTATTGCCACCATTCTGTATCCACTATTTTTTGATTGAATAAAATTTTGAGATTCATTAACATATACCTGGGCTTCTTTTTTTCCTTTGAACATAATCAAAAGCAGATTATTCAGCAAAAAACAAAAAATATATACAAAAGCAGATTGGCTCCAAATTTGTAGCAAAAATGTTTAGTTTAGTGAAAGATTAGAGCCATGTTGAACTTAACATTTTTGCTATAAATTTGGAATTGCATTTTGCGGCATCCACTTTAAATGGATTAAAGTGGAATAATATTTAAATAACCTAAATTTGGAGTCCTAAAAAGATTCCTCCGGCAATAGAAGAGGGGAAGGCATATTCAGCCAAATTAAAAAAAAAAAAAAAAAGAAGAAGAAGAAGGGAAGACACAGCGCATGACAGTGGACAATTCCCAAGTTTTAACAATTCAAAATATATATGTCAAATAATACAGTTAATGACTACACATTTATAGAAATTTTTTAACAAAAATAATAATAAACTAAAGATTGGATGAATTCCACATTCATAATTTGGTTGTAAAGGTGAGGGCTTCATAATATGTAATGAATGGAGGAGACGATTTAAGGCAAAGAGACAATAAGTTCTAATCTTTCTGATTCCAATTTAATCCCTAAACTGTTTTCTTTTTTGATTAGGTGTCCTTGAAATTTTTTTAACCTCTTAAACAATTTTTATTCAACTAATACAGATTTGGTTATTAACTTTCTACTAGAGTTCGTTTAAAATTTTTATACTTCTCCATGTGTCAATATTTAAAAAGATATTTTTACCCGAATACTTCGATTTTTTTTCAAAATAATCTAATTTTCTCTCTTGTGAACCATTTCTTATCTTTTAACCTACTTTCTTTTCCAATTGAGGTAAAATCCCTCACTAAATCGAAATTGAAGAGGTGAGCACTCCATTAGAAATGTCCTTACAAATATTGATGAAGTATGCAAAGTTTGCTTAACTCCACTACAAAATGTCCATTAGAAATGTCCTTATAAAATAAAATAATTGACAAGAGGCAGTTTGGCTTGAGTTGGTCGTTCTACTTGTGCTATTTTACTTGACTTATTAAGTGGTAGGTTATGAGTTTGAGTTAGCTTTGAGATAACAAATCCTTTAGTTGGCTCTATACCTTTGATTTGGAGGGTCTCCCCTCACAAGCTCCACGTTAAATTAGTTAAGATATACCACACTAGATTAGTCAAGATAATTTGAATACTTGCAAGACTAAAATAGTTTAAAGATGTGAAAAGTTAAAAAAAAAACCCCAAAAGCAAAAATAAGTTAAGGACTAAATTGAGAAATCTCCACGTATATATAATATAAGTATCAATTTAGAAGAAGACTAATTTGCAAAAAGAGCTCCTAATTATTTCATTTATCTTCCGAATATATTTTAATTTTAATTTTTGTAATTTTAGTCTCAAATCTATTTTTTTAAAAAATAAAATCATTGTCGCTAATCTCACATGTAAATTTACTTTAAATGGCAAATTCATCAAATCTTGTAAATTTTTAAAAAATACATTTGCATAAGTATTACTTGTGATCTATAATCATAATTCGGTTCCAAATTTAATAGTGTGTCTTTCGATTTAGTAGTGTTATATTTGAAAAAAGTATAAGTAAGTAGAAGTGTTTATTATTTGGTGCAATTTGAAAAATCGAATCGAAATTCATATTTAGGTTTGATTTGATTCAGTTTATAAAAAATTTGTATAATTTGATTCGATTTTTTATTTCTCTGCTCAGACTGAAAACCAAACTAAAAAAATTAAAATTTTTAAAAAATTATACATAAACGCATTATGTAAATACATTGTTATATAATAACATATTTTCGTAATGCATTATTTGGTATAAAATTTAATTTTTAAAATAAAATTAATGCTTAACGTATTTTAATAATATATTTTTGGACAAGAATGTATGTCAAAATACGTTATTATTCTTTCTTCTAATTTCGATGAACAAGACCAATTTATTTTAATTTAGTTTGATTTTATTATTTTTTTAGAAAATTGAATAAAAAATTAAAATTTCAATCCAAAAATCAAACTGAAATCTGAATAAACACTCGTACATATAATCTTTATTTTTAATCGTTTTAAATAGTGTTATATAAGAAATGACGAACTTGACTCCAAATTGAACTTCTGTACTCCAAATGTGTGAATTTTAATTAAACTCTATTGTAAGATTGATAATAAAAATTATATATTTTTAAAAAATTTATATTTATGGCTAAAATTATATAAATTAAAATTAAGATATATTCTTAAGATAAATAAAATAATTATAAAATTTTTTTTACAATTAGAAGAATTTGGTCTTTCCTCATATATCTCCTGTTCTTCACGTACGATGTACCAATTTACTCCGTACAAACCCGACCGGATTGGTAGGTGAGTGTAGTACTACGTAATTTCACTAATTATTTATGTTTCTCTGTTGTGTGGGAAATAGCGTGCGTGATGCACACCTATGCCTGTGAGCAATCCAGGTGTGAATGGATGAAAAATGAAGTGGTGAGCCCAATCGCTCTCGACAAAAATGTCAATCGTCCCGCAACGACCGCTGTTCGATTAAATATAAAACGACCGACTTTCCTTCCAATCAACGGAGTAGCATGCACAGTTGCTCTAGTATTCTGTACATCCGAGGAATCTCAAAGGTCCAATTTGTGATTCTAGAGGTATGAAAACTTCAAGAACTGTAATCTTTCAATTCATTTATGGAAAAATTTCCGGCTTTTCTGAATAATTCGATGGATGTGTTTGTCTTGCGTCACTGCTGACGCTTCTTGCTTATGTGGTGATTACATTTACTGTGAAATTTATGGCTTGATTTTTTGGATAAACTTGCTTTGATGAGATTTATGGAAGCCCATTAAGTCAGTTTGCATTTTTGGAGCTCAGGAGTTTGATTGGTTTCTCTGCTTTGGTGTTCTTATATTCCTCCTGCTGAATTTGAGGCTCAGAGAATTGCTCATGTGGGCTTACTTGTATGCATAGTTTCATTCCTCTGCAGTTTATATTGCTTTGTTGGTATGACAGTCTTTTGTCCCTTCCTTCTCGTGGTTCAGGATTAAGTGAATTTTGAAGATTTCAACAAGTTTTGTAGAATTTTCTTTTCTTTAACGAAGAAGGAATAATAAAAGAAAAAGGAGTTGGTTGAGTCTGCTGTTGACAGAAGTAGAAAAATTTGGAAAGGAAGCAGGATTTTGGGACATTTTGAGAAACAGTGAACTTGGCGTGTAAGTGTGTTGAGTAATAGTTGTCGGATAGGAGCCGAAGAGAGTAAAGAAAATGAGTAAGTCTAGAAAGACTCTGGATGCTTGTAGTAGTGGAAATGGGGCTGAGGGATCATATGGAAATGAAGGGTCCAATCAAGAATCTAATTACCTTCATCATGAACTTTCACAACTCACCAGAATGAGGTCAACTCCGCATGAGCACTTGAGCCGAGTGTTACCTGGCCGGGGAAAGTTACCTGTTTCGCCAGTGAAAATGTTGGCTGGGAGAGAAGGTAATTACAGTGGAAGAGGGAGATTCTCGTCAGCGGATTGTTGCCATGTTCTGAGTCGGTATTTGCCAATTTATGGTCCTTCAACGATTGACAGTATGAGAAGCTGTGCATATGTTTCCCAATTTTCTGAGGACGGTTCCCTTTTTGTTGCAGGATTTCAGGTAGTGATGATTCTTGTAAAAAATGATAGATATATGGGTAGATAATCCTTAATGTTTGACTTGTTTAAAGGTCTTTTTCTTTTTTCTAATTTTCTTTGGAACAGGAAAGTCATATTAGGATATATAACGTAGATAAAGGATGGAAGGTTCAAAAGGACATCCGAGCTAGAAGCTTGCGTTGGACAATTACTGACACATCTCTTTCACCAGATCGACGTTTTCTTGTAAGTTTGGAATGCTTATTAACCAAATTAGTAGTTCATTTACATATGACATATGGAAAACTAACACATTCTGGTAAGATATTTTGTTCAGAGACCACCAAGGTGGTGCCTGTTATGTGCAAAGTCCAGTGACCATGCAAATTGAAAAGAGAAGGGGTTATTAATTAACTGATTTAGCGCACAATACGGTGATAAAAATCTTCAAAAACCAACAAATTAATTTCCTACGTTTATACTTTATATTGTATCAAGTGCTTGAAGCATTTGTTGTTCATTGCTGGCTGAGGACCCTATTTTTCATATTGTCACCATTTTGGATGCTCCTTCAGCCATTTTGTCCTCATTCTGAATGCACTAATCTTCAACTAAATCAAGATATGACGGATTTTTTGCATATGTGACTTCCTTTGCCTTAACAATTTGGGGTTTATTATAGTCCATGACTAGGATGTTGGATATTTCCAAGAAGTTCATTGTTAGATTCCAAGTCGTTTATTTACCAGGATAGGAATCTTACCGGGCATATAGATATAGCCTAGTTGTTTTTCTGCAATATCGTATATTTGTACAAGTGGAAGTCAAATTCAGAAGCAGTTTTGAGTATTGTGGCTTGTTAATTGACCAAAAGATTTTGACTAGAATGAAGTCCTTTTTGGATAAATGCTTCATATTTAGTTTTGACTAGAGTACCTTTAACTGACTGGCATAAAAGTTGTTTATTCGGGGTACAGGAGTACTTAGAATTGCAATCTTGCGCTCGAGACTTTTTGTAAGCTGTGCCTTTACGAACTCCATTGTGGTGGTTATAGTATTAAGTTTTTTTTTCCCTTCTGCATTTATTGTTTGCATGAGCAAAACTTCCAGAATGAATTTTCTCTTTGTTGGGTCTAACTTGAAAGCTCGAGAGTATCATTTATTCACCACAGTGCTCTGGGGTAAATAATAAATTTCATCCGTAAAATGAAAGCATGTACATATATAAAGTGCATCATTTACCAAAAAAGAGGAAAAACAGAGAGTTTCAAATACTTTTAAGGGAAGATGAATAGTTTTAATTAGAAATTCACTTAAATCCAGCAAACTTTGTTGGAGTGGCTTCCAGCATAACTGATTTTGTAAAAGATACTGAATTGGTCTTTCTTTTGAACTTCACCTATGTGACAGCTGTTTACTGTTTTGATTGTTCTCATGACATGTTAAATTCTCTATCTGCAGTATATAATAAAACTGCAGTATAGGAGTAATGTAAATGTGTTACCAGTATCAGTTTTCTGAAATAACCAACTTTTTTCTTGGCCATTAATGTCATTCCATCTTACTATCTCAGTTATTCTCTATGATTTCTCATTTTGACTGTCGCAGGTTTATTCAAGTGTATCTCCCGTAGTGCATATTGTTGATGTAGGATCTGCTGCGACAGAGTCTGTGGCAAATGTTACGGTGGGTTTCCTCATTTCCACGCTATTGCCAGCCTCAGAGAGAAACTGAAAAGGAGAATAATCTTTCATTTTTAAATGCCAAAGTATAGTAACTTACTTTGTTCACTAAAAGAATACTATGTATGCCTCTTTTCATAGTTCTGAGAATTATGTTGATAATTATTGGATTCAATATCTCAGTAGGAAAATTACCTTGTGAAACTTAAGAAATTGAGATTGGTAGTTAGTTCAGACTTCAGATATCTATCTGCTTCCAGCATGTATCAGTATTAATTAGTGTATATCTTGATTTATTTCAAAATAACTCATCAAGCTTTGTCAATGGGAATGACTTAGTGAGTGACCAGGGTGGGATTTATTATTTTCAATTTTTTATTAAAAAAAATGAGTCTGAATTATGCCTTTCTTCCATATGATTGCTCATTCTGTAGGAAATTCATGATGGTTTGGAGTTTTCTTCTAATGCTTCAGACTATGACGACTACTCTTTTGGAATTTTCTCTGTGAAATTTTCGAAAGATGGAAGAGAACTTGTGGCTGGTAGCAGTGACCAGTCAATATATGTTTACGATCTTGAAGCAAAAAAGCTGAGCCTTAAGATCCCAGCTCATGAGGTGCTCTTACTTTCTTTTTCAAATTTGCCATATGCTATAGGTAATTTATAATTAGACTACTTTGTCTGGTTGCTTTGGGGGCCTTGTAAGCTGTAAAATTTATGAGCATGTAGGCCATTTGGTTTCTTCCTGCATCCTGGTCCTAGAGAATATAGAGCATTTATAGTTTGCAATGAGAAACATAATTTCCTCTCATCCCTGGGCTCCTAGGGTTTTCAAGGCTGATTAGATTTTTAAAGTGTCTTTTGATTTTATTAATTAAATGTATTTGGTGAACTCGTAGGTAGTAGAAAAGAGTATTTGTTTAGATTTTCGATGAGTTCATCTTCTTCCTACTTATTTTTATGCTGAATATCGCCTTTATCTTCCTTTTGTTCGTGTCATTAAGAAAATGCTGGCCTGACGGCTCTTTTTGATGCTTAAGGCTGAGAACAGGTCCTTACATGGTCATTATTGGACTGGAGTCTTATATGTGAATGTTGCTTTGGTTTTTCTTTTTGCTGCCTGCTTCCGTTTCATGTGATAGCATGGAATAAGTTTCTGGTTGGTTCTGATGCTTCGTGGGTTACTGCACTTATGAAATTGGCACCTATTATTGCAAACAATTGCATTTTTGCCTTTCATGAATCTAGTCATTTAGTTCTGGTATTGCAATTGAATCTGATTGGTGGATAATGTGCTCTTCTGAGGCTGGTTGCTAAAGAAACTTTTATTTGATGAGACCCCATACTGCAAGAGGTTCATGAATGAATTGATTCCATTTCTTACTCATTTGCCAGAATCAGCCTATCCTTTTTATGACCTTAGCAGGTAGATATAATATTGTTGTTCTTTTGCAGTCTGATGTAAATGCTGTATGCTTTGCTGATGAGACTGGTCATCTATTGTATTCTGGAAGTGACGATGACCTTTGTAAGGTAAATTATCTCATTCTATTCAGATATGAGAGTTCTGATTGAAATTGACAAATCTTTAGGGTCCCACATAAAATCATCATACTTTTAATAGATACATGGTTTGCTAGAGCAAGATCTGTGGTTCTGCTTTCTCTGAATTGTTTGCACACTTGATTTAGGAGAAATTACACAAACGAGAAGAGGATTATTTCCCAAATTTTTAACTATTCACATGAAACAACTGTAAGCAAAATTCCTGTTCTCTGTTTTACCTTCAAGTTAACTAAGTTCAGCAGATGCTCTAGCTAAGATGCTAATGGCACACTGAAGTGGCAGTGCAGTTGGAGAGCCTGGACCAATGGAATAGTGCACTTTTAGAGCTGTTGTAATGCAGTTGAAATACCTTCCCAATATCCTTGGATAGTTTTCTCACAAGAGCCACTTCCAAGAGCTTTATTTAATCTCAGGACTCTTTAATTTTGTCAGTCAAGTTCAACCATAATAGAAATTACATTGTAGTGATCTGAATTACATGAAATAAAAACATCCAAAGAAGTAAATGATGTTTTTTCTCAAGAATTTATTCATTACTTCCAGGTTTGGGATAGGCGTTGCCTTCTGGCAAGGGCGCAACCTGCTGGTGTCCTGATGGGACATGTAGAAGGAATTACTTTCGTTGATACCCGTGGAGACGGTCGTTACTTAATCTCAAATGGAAAAGACCAGGTCATCAAGCTTTGGGATATTCGGAAAATGTCTTCCAATGTTAATTAGTATGTACATTTGACTCCCTTTCTTCTATTTCCTTGTTCATGAACAGTATGCTAAGAAAGCATATTCTTATTTACTCTTGAGCTTTGGTCCTCCTATAGAGAATTCATGTGGTGGACCATTAAAATGAATTGGATGCCTTATGTCTTGACCATCTCATCCTCTCATCTTTTATTGGCTTTGCTAGTGAATTGTGGCTTCAGTATACTGTTGTGGTCCCTTCTTGAGAGCAGAAGTTATATTTAACTTACTATTCATAAGATTTCTTAATGATGCAGCAAACAGAGGCGTAGATATCATGAGTGGGATTATAGATGGATGGAGTATCCAGAGCGTCTAAGAAATTTACAGAATCCAGATGACCTGTCATTGTTTACATATCAGGGACACAGTGTGTTGCGGACTCTCATACGCTGTTACTTCTCTCCGGCATTTAGGTAATCTAGAAATACATTGTTGACTGATGATGGTGGATAAATGCATCGACTGTGAGACATGTTGGGTTTTTTGTTTCCTTCTCTTAAAGGTTAATCTATTAAACAGGATGCAGTCTATTTGATTATCTAATGTTGTCATTACCTATACTCTGCATATTGTTGTGATTTCATAATGGCATATCTGGGCACTGAGTGGAGATTGGTAACCACCACATAAGATGAAAATTGTTTCTAGCTTGTACCAACTATTGCTGCTTCTTGTCTGTCTAGAGAAGAAAGATGGTGGCACAAATATCATGGATATTTCCTCATTTACCTTTCAACTTGTATTGCAACTATCTCATACTTCAAGCCATTATTGAAGTTAATGGAGCATGCTTCAAGTTCGAAATGTTTCTGTCTTCTTTCTTTCAAACACTTTTCCTTCTTTCTTTCAAATGCTTTTTTGCAGGTAAACATCTCAAAGAAATTTTCCTTTCCTCTTAACTCTGTTTTTGTCAAGCCCAGTGGAGATTGGGTTTGACGTTCAACATGCTTTGCCAATTGTACATCTACCTCTTGCCATTTTTTGGTTATCAGATGACAGTTCTATTAATCTGAATATCATAAGCTGACTTCTCAGCAATTGTACTTGAGGTTCAGTGTTCTCTAAATATTAAGAAATCTCATACATGTTGGAATATTTTTTGTGAGAGTTTTTGATAACTGATTTACCCTACTAATAACTTGAGGTTGAATGATGCCCGTGAGGCTGTTATTCATTTGACACCTTTCTTCGGGTGTTTGATGGGCTTTGCTTTTATATTGATTGGCTCTACTTGTTGATCTTTTTTTGCAGCACTGGGCAAAAGTATATCTACACTGGATCCGCTGATGCTTCTGTCTATATTTATGATGTGGTATTTCTTGAGCTCTTTTCAGCTGTTTAAATTTTGCAAAGACCTTAATTATGTGTTCTGCTGCTATGTTCCTATAGCAAGGGCTCATTTGCTAGGATCTACTGCACAAGAAAGTCACTAATTTGCATATAAATATGCGGGTTCAAAGTTTTGTGATATGAGCAAACTAAGGATTTTCACATTTAGTTTTGAACACTCGTTATGTTTAAAGGAGATTCTTAAATGTATTTTTGGTCTGCAATTGATGGGACTTGCAATGTGCGTGATTAGATAGGCGATTACTGAGTTGGATCTTTTTCCCCTCCCATTTTAACATCTGCTGACGAATCTTCTTGATCATCTTTTTATAGGTAAGTGGAGCTCAAGTTGCAAGACTCGATTTCCACGAAGCACCTGTAAGAGACTGCAATTGGCACCCATATTTCCCTTTGATCACCAGTTCTTCCTGGGATGGAGTCATTGCCAATTGGGAGTTCCCTGGCAACGGCGAAGTCCCTGCTCCTGTGAAGCGAACTAGAAGACGGAGACGAGCTTTCTACTAAAGCAGCTCATGATTCAATAGATTTGATTTTGGTAGTAATAAAACATTTGGCTCTTGATTATAGTTTACCTTGGAAAATTCTTTCTATCAAATAAGCTAATTTATAGACCTTTCCTTCTTATAGCATTTTGTGTTTGTACATAGCATATCTGCAACTGCGAATATCACTTGAATTTCTTTTTAATGTTCCTCTCTTTAATGTTGTAATGTACTACTCTGTATGCTTCATTATCAGTTCCACAAGTGTTGGGTTGATTTTTTACTGTTATATATTAGTAATTTTATCTCAGCGCTTAGTCCATCAAAAAGCTCTAACCAAAGTATTTACCATCCAATAATTGGTTCAAAACCATTCCTGTATGCCACTCTTCAATTCTTTGATAGTATTTTTCAACTGCACTGGAGATCTGTACCCTACAAGCTCCTTAGCATTTCCTTCTGCTTTCCTACTAAGATTTTGAATTTCCTGTGTAAATCTGTACCCCCCAATCGACCATTTATTCTATTGCTAATCGACAGATCTATTTCATATGTAAAGGTTTTTGTATGTTATGAAAAGGGAGAGAATACTGTATCATGGAAGTGATTGCAGGCAGCCCCAAGACAAATCTTCTTCTCCCCTTAGTTTGCTTTCTTGGATATTATGAATGATATATAGATAATTTATATCAGGGACTCATATGTACCGGGTAATGGTAATAACTGATTGAGTAGTTTTATTATAATCATTGAGTAATATATATATATATATATATATATATATATATATATATATATATAAATTATACACATGTCAATAAAAAGAAAACGTGTGAAAAAATTATATTATTAAAAAATTAACTACTTCATGTGATTTTTTTTGTTTATATATTTTATTTTCATTGACATGTATATAATTTGTGTGATAGTATATAATTACTCAGTGATCATAAAAAAAGATATTTGTACTTGTTATCTTTTTAAACAAATAAAATCTTATTTTTACTCAAAAATGACATAATTTCCCCTTAAATCTCAAACAGATACTTATCATACGGTTCATGTGACATGTACATGATAATTTGGACAAGGTTGGGAGATACTTGGGAAATGATCTATACTCTCTTATTTTTAAAATAAATGTTCGTAAAAATATATTATTTTTATAATCTCATTATCAAAATATAAGTTATTTTATATATTTTTAAAAGAAGTAATTATTATTATTTTTTTAATACCATTCATCGAATTATATGTATCTTATTCTTCTCCATCATTTAATAAAGAGCATATTATTGAAGGTATTGTATTTTTTTTGCTAAATGAAAAAGTTATTAATTGATATAAAAATAATCGAAGCTATTAAATCAAAATAATTTCCAAATCCCTTTTTCAATGAGAAGAGTTGAAGATTTGGGATAAACTGATAGAAAAAGTTACATGATAGTTAAACAATTAACATAACATATAATAACTCACCCTCCAAAAATTTTAGCTAGACAAAAAAAAATACTATAAATAATATTAAAATAAACAAATACATAATAAACTTTTGTGTAGTACACTTTTCAGAAATCTTCGACTATAGTGATAAAAAAACTAACTCTAATATGCTACTTCAAAGGCAGCAACGACAACATATTGAAGGTATTGTAACTATTTTGTCTTTGATTCTTTCACATAAGTTTACTTTTTTTTTTTCAGAAGGAAGGGCTTTTCAAAGGATGTATTGAGACGAAGTTTCTATTGAAATGAATTTTTTTCAGAATATTAGTTCGAAATAATTTTTTTTTAAAACTAACAATTTGTATCACTTATTTTACGGTAAAATTATTAATATTTAATTTTTTTTCTAAATGCGTGCGAGTGGCAAATGCAAGAATTTGTCGGTGTTGGCGGGCCATTATTGTTTAAGTGTTATAAATTCGTTGGAGCGTAGTAGTCGTCGTCATAATGAAATCATAAAACTAATAAACTTAATAAAAAAATTATAATATAGAAAATATGAGAAAATTATAGAGATAAAGAAAAAAAAGACACAAGAGCTTTATTGATTCTCTGAGAGTAAATCGATGAATGAATGAGTCAATACAACACTTCAGTCTATAGTCCTATTTATAGAGTTTAGGGATATATCATGAATTAAATATATGTTAGAACTATCATATTTATTTTATGAATAATTAAAATATCTCTCGATATTCATAATATTAATTTGATAACATTAAGAAAATTATTTTGGAATTAATCGAATAGTTTGCCAATTTTTCTTTCGTGAATCTCATCTTCTTTCCTTCAATCCAAACAGGTGTGTAAAAATGATAGGATCCAAAACTGAAAAGGCTGCATTTTCTTCTTTCCTTTCAACGACTGTATAAATACTGACAAAATATCCATTTTCTTCTTTCTGTTGTCTCCTTCCCTCAGATACACGCACAGTTGCACACACTGAACAACTCGCAGTTGCGCAGATACCGTACGTACAATGCCGTCGGCAAGAGCGAGGCTGACCTTCCGCACTGTGGCGGGGGCACTGCTTCTCATGCTACTGTTCTACGTCGGTCGGCCTCTCTACTGGAAAATCTCCGCCACCATTCACGATATCAGAGCGAACAAGCAAACCGTCTCCGGAGGTCTCTTCCCTATTAATCTCTCTCTTCGTTGTCCTTTTTGTTCAAAATGTATCGGAATTGACATATCGTTGGCTGTTTGATTTCGTGAAATGATTCGGTTTTGTAATTTTTTGCGCGATGTACTTGAAATTGTGGTTGGGCGCATTTTGATGCGGCTCTGAGAGGAATTCGTACTTGTTGTTGTTGTTGTTGCTGTAGGAATATCGCAATTCGTGTATGAAGCACGGAGATCAGTAGGATGGATCCGCGATGAGTCTGATTCGGGTGAGCGGGGCCAGAAATCCGTCGCTGCCAGAAAATTGCTTCTCATTAGTCAGGTTTCATAAATTGCAGCTTCTTTTTAGCTTTTTTGTACTCTGTAGCAATCAGTAGGGTGGATCTACTAGAATAAGGAGGCGACTTTGTCATGTTTTGTAGGATAGTTGTTGAATTTCTTTAGTGCCGAAAGCAATTTGTTCTGATTTGAGGCCAACTTTTCATTGATGTGTATTAATGAATTGTCAAATGCAATCCAGTAAAATTTTAGTTGTACGAAGTTACCTTGAGTCACGAGAAGAGAAGCTTCATGGCCATTCTGGTAAGAATCATAAAGTAAGCATAATGTGATGCTTTACAGGATTTTAGATAAGTAAAAGAGGAAGAAAAAGTAGTTCTTTTATGATCCTGAATGATCATGCTACAGTGGAGCAAGTGTAAGGGAATCTATACATTTTCTGGTTTTCATTTGCGATTATTATTTTTGCCCCAATTTTCTTAACGTGGAATTTTAGAAGCTATCTCTAATACTTTTGCTTGAAGCAGGTTTTGAATGAGATCTTATAACTTGTGTCCAAAAGATACATTTACTATGTAGTTTGGCAGGCCTTCGTTTTTATGATTTCTTAGACGTAGAACATCCTGAGATAGCTATTGATCTTGGCAGATTCTTCATGTGAATCCTGATTAATAACAAGGTAGCTAAGAATTTTGTCTTGCTTATAACGTCAGATAAACTGACCATGTCCATATTGTGTCACCAGGCATCTGTAGATGCAGATAAGCTCAACTTGAAGTTATTATTCATTAGTAACTTTAAGTTTCACCTAGTGGAATTCTAAATCCTTATAATTTTCTATGGCACGTGAATTAGATTTTTCCAAGTGACCCCTTGATCTGGTAGCAGTCTGGGGAAGCCTGTGGACAAAGTTGTGTGATAGAAAATGTAAGTCAAAAGCATTTCCAAAGGTACTTTCTTGGGGAGAGAATTTACTACACCAACTTTGATTTAAGAACACCTCAGGTGTAATTTAGGATTGCTTGCTTGTGCTAGGAATTGCTAGCCAAATGTACTTGTAAAGTGCAAGCACAAGAATAATCCACACAAACTGGGTCTTTGTAGACTATCAATGCTATCAACTAAAAAAGGGATGAATGCATCCGTTCTGTCAGATCGTGAAAGAATTGGGGCAGAGGGTGAAATATAGAGGGAGTGGGAGGCTTCAACTAGTTCAAGCCGGTAGACCAATCTACAGTTACAAGGAAGGGGATGTGTAGGTAAAAGCCCCAGGTCCTCTATCCTCAATTTGACTGTTGCCCTGGACTCATTGAATAATCCCATCTTCTGTGTTCGTTTATTGTAGCATTCCTAACTCAAATTGGGTATCTTCTGCATGAATTTGTAGTTATGGAAGGCAGTAAAGGACCTATCTATAGCTTCTTCTATTTACACAGGCCCAGCTTCTGGTCCTCAATCCCTCTAATTGAGGACCAGCAAAAAGGAACAGACGCAAAAGCTTTCTCATCTATATGAAAATGTTATGAGTCATCCTAGAGCCCACTGGCCTTGCTTTTGGCTCTGTTCAGAAACAACTAGTCTGAGTCAGAGAATTTGCAGGCAAGGGCACTGCTGCCTTGAGTTATTTTCGTAGCGTGAGATCTACTTGCACCTACTGAGTTGCTTTGCTACTGATTATGTTGTGAGTCAGAGAACTTTCTTTAAATCATTCTTTCTATCTCCTGAGCAGCCTCTACCTTCTTTTTCTTAGTGGAGAGTTTCTGTCTCCTTTTGGTTCTCTCTGACTGGAAAATCCAGGTAACAACTGTAGTGGTTAATTTGTTTACCCAGATTAACAGTGAAGTATCGTCTTCAGTCTATATAGAGATAGCATTGACATGGTATTTATATCAGTAGTTAAAAGAGTTTGATGTGATGAAATGTTATTGAAAGACTATAAAATACAATAGAGTTCACTTGGGACTTGAATAGGCCGTAAAGATAAGTACAGACTTGTCTAAATATTCTACCCTGGGATCTTTCCTGTAGTACCACCACTTGAAAGATCTGATATTCAAAATTCCATTTTTTGCTGAGTGCTATTCTTTTATGGCAAATATAATAGAATAATGAATATTTTATGGTAATGGGAGTAGATCTTGCCATTTCAGTGAACCAAATAGTAGGGTTCATGGCTTTCTTTGATCCAAACTTACTGATTGATGCTTCGTTTGTTTGGAAGGAAGAAGATATTTAACTTCTGAGGAAGAAAAATACTTTGTGCAAAAGTAAAAAGTAGCTAATGATGATCTGAAATGCCTGTCATAGAACTTTTATGAGATAAATCTGAAATTTCTTTGTCACCGTTTGTTTAGAGTTTTAACAATTGTTTTGTGCAACAGAAATTTGGTAACAAAATTTCAACTGGAATTGAGTGCAAACAAATCTGCACCCACAACAGGATTTGGCATGTACTAGATATTTATATTTTAGGTGTAAGGCCATTTGTCTCCAGAGAAACCTATGTGTTTCAGGCATAGGTATATGTTTGGCTTAAAAGTTTTGCCCAGTCATATTCACTGTTGGTAGATTCTTTCTGTGATATTGATTATCTATGTCTTAGCATGTGAAGGCAAAATTTTGCTTTCTAATGGTTGAGGTAACTTGTCTTTGTGTTGAGACAGGTTTTGCAAAAGAACTTTTATGAGATGAATCTGAAATTTCTTTGTCACTGTTTGTTTAGAGTTTTAACAATTGTTTTGTGCAACAGAAATTTGGTAACAAAATTTCAACTGGAATTGCGTGCAAACAAATCTGTCCCCCCCACAACAGGATTTGGCATGTACTAGATATGTATATTTTAGGTGTAAGGCAATTTGTCTCCAGAGAAACCTATGTGTTTCAGGCATAGGTATATGTTTGGCTTAAAAGTTTTGCCCAGTCATAGTCACTGTTTGTAGGCTTTTTCTGTGATATTAATTATCTCTGTCTTAGCATGTGAAGGCAAAATTTTGGTTTCTAATGGTTGAGGTAACTTGTCTTTGTGTTGAGACAGGTTTTGCAAAAGATGTATACAAATTATGGTCCTTGTGGAATTTTGTTGTGATCCTACTCTGTTCTTTGGTTGTTGCATGTAATATTGAAAGGCCTTGGCTTGGAGTGTCTTTGCAGAGAAATGAGCTTTTAATACAATCTACTGCAGAACATGATGTTTGCTTATAATAGGCATTTCATTCTGCATCAGATCATCATTCCTTTTGACTGTAATCACAAAATATCAGTAGCGTTTCTTTTGAGTATTTTGGTTCTCATGTTGTTGTAATATTCATGATTCTTGGTGGGCTTCAGGATGGGACCTGTCCTGAATTATGGACCATTAGCGTGTACAAACTCTTTAATCTTTTTCCAGTAATCAACTAGCCTATGCATCTGATTTTTGGGTTTTCCTTCAGACTAGTCAAACTTGTAATCCTTATTTAATTACCTTTTGCTTTCTGTGTGGAATGGGTTTATTTATTTATTTTTTTTGTTTTGACTTGTCCAGTTGCTTGTGCTGTTGTTTATGAGATTAATTTTACTCAGGAAGTAAATCATAGTCTGAATGGATTTTCCAATATTGCTAAAGCTCAAAATCTGTCTTGATCTCTTCTTTTGACCATCCTTTCTTATCAATGCATAATCATCACTAGCATCACACTAAATATAATTTCTTCTAGTATAGTAAATAAGACTATTAGCCTTTCTGTAGTGCTCTCTCTGTCAGTGCTAATTCTTATTCAGAAGCATGAATTTTTTCTATTGCTTCAATTGCTATGTAAGTACCCACTAATCCTGATATGCACTGTCTTATTTAACTTGTGGTCATCTCTACTTTCTGGTACCCTGTACCTGTCCTTGTTGCTTGGAAATGATGGGTGAGTGGTGTCCTGGAACTCCTTCAACATGACTTGACAAGAAATGGCAGGATTAGGAAACACCCCTTGAACACTTCCTCACAGTTCCCCAGTCCTTCCATTCTCTTCTTTATCCATTTTTATTTGTTTATGTTTGCTTCTCAAGAAACTGAGATGCAGAACTAGAAAAAAAAAAAAGGTTAATTGCTAGTTCTGCTTTTCTTTCTTTGTTCAATTATCTTGGTTAGAGCTCTTGGAGTTTTCCACTATTTGTAGGCTACAAAAAAGTATGCTTCCATAGAATGAGAGAAACTAGTACTTCAATCAGGTCCATCGTCTTTTAATTGTCTAAACACTGATGAAAGAAAGGTTTACCTTTGACTAAAATTTATTTTGGTAGTGGTAGAAAGGAGGAAACCTTTTTTAGTGCCCCAACAAAACCAGGGAAGTTGGACTTCCATAATAAACTTCCCTAATCTATGCCTTTTAGCTTATTTTAATAAACTATTTAGCTTATCCTTTGTGTTTAAGCATTGCATTTGGGAAAGGGGTGTTGTGGGCCTCAACTTCCATAGTTAAAGCTAACGCTTCTTCAATGGCTAGGAGTAAGGTACTCAACCATGCTTCATGTCCTCTCTTAAAGGTAAAAAATTAATAATACACCACACCACAAACTTAATTAACTATATCTATTAGGTTGACCTTTTGCTATTTCTTTCATATATTCTACTTCCTTTTGTGAAAGCATAGAGAATCACACTCAAGTTCGTACTTTTGAAAAATCTGATATTTCCTATATCAAAAATGATCATAAGATATGGGACAGATGAGATTACCCGATATACTTGCATCACAGATTGTTGCTTGATTGGTCATATGTTTTCAGGACTAGAGGGGAGGGGGAGACAATTAAAGCAATGGAAGAACTTTGCTATACTTTCTCTTAAAAGCATGGAAAAAATAAGGAGGAATCTTGTACTTAATGGTTTATGTTTAGGGGTTTACTAACTAATGAGCAACTGTAGATTGGTAGGGTTTCTCCCAGTCTACCAATTAAATAAAAGACTTAAGTTGTGCCTTCTCATTTCTCGTTGCTTTAATAAACATTATTGTAACCTAAGCTATGCCTACCCAGATTTGCTTTGATTATTATGTCAATCTTATATAATTTCTCCCTTGATTCTAATACGTTATGCGCTAAATTTAATTAATCTTGCTGCAGATTTGATGCTCTGAGCAACCTTGTTCTTGAAGGACGTGTCGGCTGAAGGACAATTTTCTTAAAATCATCCCAACAACCACTACTATTTTTCTAGAGCATGGTGGCCAAGTTGATAATGATGTATAAAATCTAGTTACAGAATAATTTTCCTAATAGTGATGTTCTCGAACAAAATTGTGGTCAAGTTTCTGGATTTGGAAAGCTGTACATGGATTTGGTAGGTGCTGAAACCCTTGATTCTGCCTGTCTAGGTTCCCTGCACGTACTTTTCTGGCTTGCTAATAAACATAGATGCATTTAATCGACATAGGACTTTGCCCCAAGGCTGGAAGTGACTTACTGTGGCCTCCATAAATTTCCAGCGGGCATCCCGCATTTGTATTCAACTTAATGCTTGACAAATGACTTCCAATAAAAGTCAGCCATGTTTTGAGCTAAAAATCGTGATCTAAAACACAACACTTGTTCAACATGACCTTTTGGTGATTTAGCCGGACATATTCCTGGTATTTGGACAAGACATGGCTGGAAAACTTTTCTTGGATGCCCAGT
The DNA here is from genome assembly GCA_030512225.1 of Rauvolfia tetraphylla. Taxonomy (NCBI): domain Eukaryota; kingdom Viridiplantae; phylum Streptophyta; class Magnoliopsida; order Gentianales; family Apocynaceae; genus Rauvolfia; species Rauvolfia tetraphylla. Next base: position 6,049,419 of record JAJQKT010000053.1, read on the forward strand.
GAGGATTCTTCTTTTGTTCTGGTTTAGCGCAAGAATATATATATATATTCTTGAGGATTGTTAAGCAGTTGATATCTTGTATATATATCATACAGTATATATATAGTATATTTTATAGGATATTTTATTTTGAGATTTTTTATTTTAAGAAGATAAAATTTTTTGTGAAAAAAATAAGATCAAATTAAAAAATTTATATTGGTTCGTAACTACATAATAATTGACTATTATGACCTTGAAGCCATTGTTCGGGTGAGTTATTGGGAGTTTTTACTAGGACAGCCAGAAGGGTTCCGAGTAGTGGAAAAGAAAGAAGAGTGAGATTTGAGAAAGCATCTGAGAGAATCTTCCACAGCAGAAAATAACGGCAGTCGGCAAAAGATTGGAATCAATAATACTATACACAGACTATTCAAAAAAGTTCGCATTAGAAAGAATATATAATTTTTTTTGTCAAAAAGAGGAGGACAGAACAGATAATTTGCTGCTGTCGGTGTCACACGCGGACTATGGAAACCAATAGGAAAGAGCCACAAGTCAAAAGACTTTAGGGAATCATGATTTGGATTCCGTAATGAAAACGCACCGCTTTTTCCTTTTCTTTTACTGTTATCAGCTAGGAGATGGGAACAGTAACAGTGGTTGATTAAACCCTGCAGGTGAAATTCAGTTTTTGTGTTTATCACAAGTAATATATTTTTATAAAAATTAAAATAAAATTTTGTAATAAAATTTTTTATTTAAAATTTTTTATTTTAATTTTCACAAGAAATAAAATTTTATACTTTATTAAATTTTAATAATTCTTGACAATATTAGTTAACTATTAGATATGTTTGATATCTTTTTCTCTCATTTTCTTTTGAGAAGAATAATATCTTTCTCGTCCCTTAAGTTTTCTTAAGATGAAATTGGATAAATTTTATATTACAATTTTTTATTTTAAAATTTATAAAAAGTATATTATTTATAAAAAAAATATAAAAATTCTAAACATGAGATCTTACATTTAGTTTTAAGACATAGTGCTAAACTTTCTTCTTTTTTATTTCCCTTTAAAAACAGAGTGCTTTTCAAGTACATTTCTCTTTCTTCTCTGTCTCTCGCTCTCTCTTGTTGATGACATGACTAATTTGTCATATCAATCGATTCCATCAAACTTTGCTATTGACTAATTTACCCTTTGGTGTAATTAGTTTACCTTTTTTTTTGTTTTTTTAGAACCACCACACTAGAACAATTAAACCATACAAGAACTTTAATAACAGAAGAGTCTTTTAGGCATTCTTAGAATGCCATGGAGGAAGAGTACTCTAAGTTACTCGAAGAATCATATTTTTTTCCATTCGAAATTAAATGCTCATTTTTTATTTATTTCGTATAAAAAATAGTCATTCAATCTTGAATAAATTGGATGGTATTTTCTTTTTTAAAAATTTAGTTATTTATTGTGGATAATCTTTCTGGACTTGTTTGAACAAATTGAGTGGCTAACCTCCGTCCATACAATTAGAAGGAAAGAAAAAGAAAATGACAGATTCTTAGAGAGAGGACCGAAATTTTCTACTATTGAGATATGAGATTGGATGGTCAAGAAACACTTTTGGTAAATTAATTGTTAAGTAAAAGAAGAGATCTCAAAGTTAATGGTATCCTAATCAGACGACAAGAATCCCAACAAATGTCTAATCGTTGGATCCAAAAATGAGACACCTTAATCACATAACCGGTAACTTTCCTTTATTTCACCAAAACGCTGTTCTTCTCTAAATTTTTTCTTTTTTTTGGATCAAGTAAATCCTTTTGGGCCCTGCTGTTGGTTGCACGTCCTTTTCTTTTTTTTCTTTTTTTTTCCTTAAATGAAATCGACAAAAGATGTGAAACGAATGAATAATCCAGTAAATGATACTCTTACCGAACTTAACTATTTCATGATCTGTGAGTAACAGAGATTTAATGATGATAATGAATCTTTATCTCTTTTGGTTGGGCTGGGGGAGGGGGTTGGGGGGAGGGGGTATCTCAGAGAGTTTAATTTCTTGAATAAGTAAATGTATGTATATATATATATATATATATATATATATAGTATGTCCCATAGAGGCTTCTCATACCTATATTAATCCAACATTAATTACAACCTAAAACTATACTGCATTTAGTAAGTTGTCATGCTGCATTTATTAAAAATGAAAATTTATTTTGATGGTGACAAGATAAGAATTTACTATGATACTCCTTCCTAAGCAATAAATATTAGACTTAATTTATATTTTTATCCTCTAATGTATATGAAGGAGAAAAATAAATATACGCATTCACTTGAATTCATATACTCATTTCGTTGGGAATTGAACGTTCACTCTCCTATTTATTTTGTATAGAATAACTGAATATTTAATTCTGGACTTGGAGAGAGCATAACCTTTCTTAGTGGCAGACTAATTATGTATGAGGGACATGTCTAATTGTGAAAATAGAAAAGAAATTTTACCAATCATTCTGAAAGAAAAAGAAAAATAATATTATCACTTAACTTTTAATTTCTTTCACTCTCTTTTTTTTTTTATAAGTAAAAAGATACTAATGTCCATAGCTAATTTTTTTGAACAAAGCCTGAGCTGAAATTTTAAAAACAAATTTAGGTATTAAGGTAATTTTAATTATAAAAAAAAATAAGAGAAGAGCGAAAGAAGTTAATAGAGGAGTGAGAATATTAAAAAAAATTCTTACCAACAACGCCATCCATGGACCAAACATAATTGAGTCCTTGTTAGTATTATGACTATATCATTGTTGTATATACTACTTGGAAAAGGGACGTGGATCAACCCAAAACCTCTCACTTCTATCACTCCGGCGTATTTGCATGGTGAAATTTAATATAAAATTTTAATTTTAATTTTTACTTTTTATTTGACAAGTAATCTATTTTTAAAAAATTTAAAATAAAAGCTCAATTCCTACTGACAGCTATTGCTTTTCAAAGCTGGTCAACTTTCACATGGAAGAAAAAGTCAGAATACAAATTCTTTTACAAGTTGGTCTCTGTCGCGAAAGAAGGTTGTGAAAAACAAGAACTCCGCTTGCGTATTTTTTCCTCATTTATCTTATCTTATTGACTTCAATATCTATTGCATTTCTCATAGTCGGTTAGTATAGAAAAGTCGTATATTGCAAACATCGATAGGCTGGTAGTTCATAATAAATTTATATATTTTAATTATTAATATAAATTTATTTATTCACGTGGTACAAATAAACATAGGGGTGTGAAATTTAGCAGTGTTTTAAGGACTATTTGTCAGTACTTTCAAGATTGAGTTGTTTTTTTTTTCCGCTGAATGTACCTTTCAAGATTGCATCATGTAGAGACTGCTTTCTTCAGAATATGTATACATACTTATTTCTCCCATGTAATCTTGCAAGATAGGTGAAGAAGAAGAAGTGATATCCTCTGCATTTTTTGCTCTCCGCCAGAGACAACCTCTCTTATGGCCCCCCTTTCACGTCCATTATTCACATCAGGCGTAAGAATTTTCTCTCTCACACACACACAACACAAACAAAAAAGGCAGAAAACAATATATGAAAAACTGTCCTACAACATATGCTCTTGTCTATCTGGGCTCACTCAACATTTTCTTCAACATCACAAACACTTGATTGATTTTGGTTTTAGTATAAATGATAGTCTTTTTGACTTGTGGATCATGTGTTTTTCAGGCATGGGATTGATGTAACAGCTTTCTTGTCCTTCTGTACTGATCAAGAATCAGAAAGAAGAGGAGGATTTCGGGTTTTTCTTCCTTGATTTTCGTTAGGGTAGGTGTGAAAATGTTGTTGCAGAGATGTACTTTTATATTTTTAGCAGTGGTGATTTGTATAGCTAGTGGAAGAGACCACATATACCCTGTGAAGGGTGAGCCACATCGAATTCTTTTAGACACAGACGTCGATACAGATGATTTCTTTGCTCTCTTGTACCTCTTGAAGCTGAACCGATCAGAATTTGATTTGCAGGTCAGTGTTTTCTCGTTCCAGTTGTGTCAAATGAAGTTGGTTTAGGAAATCTTGTGTTAAGCTATGCCACGTCTGGTTCCGAGTCTATCGTTTCAACTCTGTTTTTCAAGTGAAATTACGACTGGTTTTCTGTGTTTTAGGTCTAAGCTGGTGACTATCAATTTCTTCACGTTGGCTGGCTTTAGTACAAGTCTTTTGATAGGATAAAGAAAAGAAGAACAAAAAAAGAATTCATATTGAAGACTCATATAGTTAAGGTTTCAAAGTCTATCTTAATATTTTGGTAACCTTCTTTCTTTCTAAAGTAAATGCTAAGGAATTTGGAGAAAAAAACAAGATGTAGCAGAAGAAAGGCTGCATACAGTAAATTTCGAGGACTAAAAGGTGTTTTCATTAATTTAGATTCTTACAGAAATAGACAGATGTCTTAAATAACATGTCCTTTTTTTTTTCTTTTTGTTCTGTTTCTTGGTGGGATAAATGGTCATCATAAGAGAAGATACAGAATAGAGACAGTTAATAATTGATGCAGCAATAATGCAGGCAGTTACCATAAATACAAATGCATGGACAGATGCAGGGCATGCTGTGAATCAAGTCTATGACCTTCTTCACATGATGGGGCGGGATGACATTCCTGTTGGTGTGGGTGGTGAAGGTGGAATTCTTGAAGATGGTACCATAGAGCCCAATGTAGGTGGATATCTCCCCCTCATTGAACAGGTGAATATAATTGCTTCTGTTCTTAACGAGCATATTTTGATATGCTGTTATGCTTGGAAAAGTCTGCGTGACAATTAAAACGTACTCGTTAAGAAGTTACTTGCGGCGAATAGACGATTACTTCATACGTGCATAGTGTATAGTATCTAGTGATGCCGAATGAGTTTCAGCAACTTAAATTTTTCTGTTTAGGTAAAATGAATCTTGATAATCTAGCTTGTTTATTTAGGAAGTTGGCACTGCTGGATATTGCAGATATAGGCAAGCCATTCCAGTGGGTCTTGGAGGAAGGTTAGACATTAATACAAACTTTGGCTACCGCAAAGGCTTCCTTCCACAGGTATGAATTTGTGAACTGAAAGCATCTTTTCTAATGGATTTTGGTAGAATAAATTTCGAGTTCCCAGTCTGGTTGCAGAAGTTAGTATAAGGATTGTTTATTTTCTTGGACTGTGTATCTAGGGGACTAGAAAATACAGACCTCTTCAACAGCCCACAGCTCAGCAAGTAATGATCCAGAAAATTTATGCTGGCCCAACGACTGTGTTTATAATTGGAGCACATACAAACTTTGCTCTTTTCCTTATGAGTAATCCACATTTGAAGAAAAATGTGAAGCAAATTTTCATCATGGGTGGTGGTGTGAGGTCACAGAATCCAACTGGTTGCTGCCCCAAGAATGCCAGTTCCTCTTGCCAACCTCGTCAGTGTGGTGACAGAGGAAATTTGTTCACTGATTACACTAGTAACCCTTATGCGGAGTTCAATATGTTCGGAGACCCTTTTGCAGCTTACCAGGTACTAACTATAGGTATTTGTCTTGGAAAATCATTAACTTGTGACAGTTCTAAACATAAGATTTGTTTGTATATACACAGGAAAATAGCTATTGGAATAGATTTACAAGTTTTTGATCCTATGTAAAATGAAAAACATATAGGTTATTCATTCTGGAATTCCCATCACTCTTGTTCCCTTGGATGCCACGAACACAATCCCTATTACTGAAGAGTTCTTTGATGCATTTGAGAAGAATCAGCATACTTATGAGGCACAATACTGCTTCAAGTCTTTGAAAATGGCTCGTGATACCTGGTTCGATAATCATTTTTACACGGTAAAATTCCCTGGAAGTTTATCAGTGTTGAAATCTTTCCAATTCAGATGCTAATGAGATCTAAAGCAGTGTGTACAACTTTAATGTTGGTGCAGAGTTACTTTATGTGGGATTCGTTTATGACGGGTGTAGCTACTTCAATAATGCATAAACCTCAGAACTATCTTGGGGAGAATGAATTTGCTGAGATGGAGCATATGAACATCACTGTTGTTACTTCAAACGAGCCATATGGCATATCCAATGGCTCAAATCCGTTTTTTGATGGGCACAAAACACCAAAATTCAACTTGAAAAGAGATGGAGTTCACAGTGGTCATGTTCAGACTGGACTTCGAGATCCATTTTGCCAGGCCCAGAATGGAAAGGGAAGATGCAAGGTATTTGCTTTCCCTTTTAAGATGACATCTAGAATTTCTCAGTTTCATGCTGCAGACTACAGAAAAATGTGATATTTCTGTTCTCTATTAGCCTTAAAAAGTGGTAAAAAGCTTAAGAATTTGCGTCAAAACTATTTTCAGAATTGTGTATGGATAAATACTTCCAATCTTCTATGTTGTGAACTGTGGTGAATGGTTCTATATGTGATCTTTCTACATAAATATAGGGAAACAAAAGCCTGCCATTCCATCTACCATGGTCCATGTCCATTTTCATGATTTGCCTACTATGCAAATGCTGCTCGCAAAAGAATCATTTCTATTCCCCTTTTCGCTGGCTACTCAGTACATCTATTGCAATTCCATCTGAACAGTTCATTGCATATCAATCAGGATGGTTATACAGCTCAGATAACTGGTCCAGAAGCTGTACCTGTGCTTGTTGCTGTTAGAGCAAAGCCTAATCGCGACAGTAGTAGTTCCCTGGACAGAGAATTCTTTAAAAGCTTCCTGGATGTAAGTAACTCAAACAATTAGATTTATGAGGTATCCATCATATGCATTACATTCTTTTGCTCAGGATATATACATTTACAGAGAAATTATGTATCATGTTTGATGACATAGGTTCTCAACGATCCAAAACATTCTGGGAGGTTCAACATTACAACACAGTTTCCATACTATAAAGAGGTTCTTTTCAAACCAGATCTCAAAGGAAAGAAACATGGAAAGAATGTTGTTTTTGACATGGACATGAGTGCTGGTGACTTTCTGTCTCTCTTTTATCTCCTCAAATTACCAGTGGAAGTTATCAATCTTAAGGTAAAAAGGGTCTGTCAATCTTTCCACTTTCAGTGATCTCAAGTATGTGACTCTTGATGTTCATCTTTGTATTTATTATAGGCAATATTGGTTACTCCAACTGGATGGGCAAATGCAGCAACCATAGATATCGTCTATGATTTACTGCATATGATGGGTCGTGATGATATTCCTGTTGGTCTTGGAGATGTTTTTGCTAGGAACCAATCTGATCCAATTTTCCCTGCTGTGGGAGACTGCAAGTATACAAAAGCTATCCCGCATGGTAATGGTGGATTCCTAGACTCAGATACCCTATATGGCTTAGCTCGAGACTTGCCAAGAAGTCCTAGAAGGTAGCTTACCTATTCCTAACAATGGCTTCTTCCACAGGGGGGTTTTTGTGCTGTTAGATATTTCATGGTGAAACTCTGAACTTTATTTCTAGGTACACTGCAGAAAATTCTGTCAAATTTAGAGCTCCTCGAGACACTGAGCATCCCGAACTCCGGCAGCCACTAGCAGTGGAGATATGGGACTCAGTAGTAAAATCGCTTGATCCAGGGTCTAAAGTTACCATTTTAACCAATGGCCCTTTGACTACTTTAGCAGAAATCATTCTTTCTGGTAAAAATCTGACCTATATTAAGGTAAGCCACTTGTTACAGCTCACAACGAATGCCCATTATGTTGTTCGGTGGGAGTATGGTAGTGATATATTGTTTTCCTGGTGCAGGATATATTCATAGTTGGAGGTCTCATCAACCATAAGAACACAAAGAAAGGGAATGTCTTCAATGTTCCATCAAATGAATATGCAGAACTCAATATGTTTCTTGATCCTTTGGCTGCTAAGATGGTTTTTGATTCAGAGTTCAATATCACACTCATTCCACTGGACATTCAACGCAAAGTTAGTACTTTCCCCAGGATTCTACAGAAGCTCTACCTTGCCAGGAAGACTCCTGAAGCCTTGTTTGCCCGGCGTTTATTGACACGGTTACATCACTTGAAACTGACACATCCCAGATACAAACATATGGTAATATTAATCTTATTAATTCAGAATCAAGAAAATTGATGATCTGCACTTTATGATTTATGCTTCTCTTATGATTTTGCTCGTTTCAGGACATATTTCTGGGAGAAATTCTTGGTGCTGTACTCGTTGCTGGGGATCATTCGGTTCTGGAATCGAGATTTGAATTGAAGACGGTCAAAATATTTGCCGACGGTGTTGAATCTGAAGATGGACAAATAACTATCAATGAAGAGAAAGGAAGATCTGTTAGAGTACTAAAAAGTGTGAATCCCATTGCTTGTTATGAACGTTTTGCAGTTCAACTTGGTGAGAAGAAACAGTCTGCTGTAATTGGAAGCTTTGATGAGCAGAGAAGATTATGGAGTACCCCACCAAATAAAAGGAGTAGCCCTTAACAACATTCAGAACATCTTTAGGAGTAGAAATATTTTTCTTAGTAGTACAGCTGAAATCAAGATTCTCTCCTTTGCATCTGTGATTCTTGCAATACCAATTCTGATTAACCCACAATTCAAATAGAAGAGAAGCTATGGGGTATATGTAGCCTACTACAAGCAATAGAGGAAAGGGAAGTCATGAGATGTGTTTTTTTCCCATTTCAATGACCGTCTATTCATTTTATTTTAAACAAATTAGATGAATTTGCTCAAAAGCAAATTGTATCTTCGCTGTAAGTATCAAGATTCCTGGATGCTGGCCTACTTAGTGAATAGAACAATATGATTATTTTACGGTACCAAAAGGAAGAAACTGCAGAACAGGTTCTCCATAATACATGACACCATATAAATGACGGCAGAAAGACAGACAAGTTAGAAGGCGTCCGGATCCGGTCCTGCACGTCCTTTTTGCAGGACGTGCAGGACCAAATCTGGACCGTTGAATCAGATTCGAAATTTGAGCCAACGACTGCCGAAATTTTATAAATTTTTAAAAATACATACAGGGGTCAAAATATATAGTTCAAATTTGACATCTGATCCAACGGATCAGATTTGGTCCTGCACGTCCTGCAAAAAGGACGTGCAGGACCGGATCCAAATTCAGTTAGAAGACCTAAAAGCTTTGAAGAACACAGAGGACTGAAACCTTCCCAAAAGGGACGTAGAAGAGCAAGCTCTATGATGTTAAACATAGAATAAATACCATGACTCGAGGAAGATAGGAGCTTCAAATTAGTCATATAAGGAGATAGGGACCGCACGCTCGATTGAAGAAAACTTCCATATAATTAGATCAACAAACAGCATATGCTTTGTTAATTTTGGAGTTCACAGTAAGAAGCGGCACACAGACAAAGGCAGCTTCACCTTACTAGCTTTCTCTCAAAATTCATGGATACAGAACACCTAATACTAAGAAGACCTTGTTTAGTGATGCAATTCCGCAAAAAAACTCCAAAATAGCTTCTTGATTTGTTCTAGTGAATAAATTTCCCAATGACAGTCATTCAACAACCATAGGAATTGCTCCACCAGCTGCCGCTATCTGTTGCTCCAACTGCAGGCCAAAGTCAGAAGGGAAACCAAATTCAGAACTGGCTTATAAATTCGGATACAAAGAAGCATCAAAGCTTCAAATTTTTTTTTTTTTCCTTTTGGGAAACTACAAAAATATAAACTCACCCTGAACAAGGTCTCGAGTTTGTTCTTGACAAGGAGAGCCTCTTGCTTCACTTGTTGCAAGCATTTTAAGCACCTACAAGCCCCCCATCACAACAGTTTCAATGCTAATCTTAACCTTACTAACTAGAAAAGAAACAAAGAGAACTGGAAGGAGCAGTTCTTATATTTTTTATTGATATAAAGACACACAGAAGGAAAGATGGACAAGAAAGCACGAGGAAGAAGAATAAAATAGATATTCAGCAAGGTTTAATATATCCTTACGCTTCAATATTCTGTTCCTCACAGAAATTTCGGAATGCGATGCAGGCGTTTTTTACTCTCCCAGCACCTATGCTGTGCATAAATAACAGAAAGAAAACTGATTATCGGCAAAAATTCCTCGTTTCTTCTCATACATCAGTTTCTCAGCAACTCTCTCGCACAGGCTTTATTTTATTGCCGAGACTGATGAATTCATATAACACCCCTGCCCGGTTCCCCCCACCGCACACACACCACCACAAAAAACAAAAAAATAAGGTGAAAAAATAGGCATGCAAACAATGCCTCCAAAACCATCATATAATTGAGCAACATCGGAATTGATAAAAATATGGCAGTTTCGGTTTCTTTCTGGAGTGTTATATGGCTAACATTTCTTTCATTGCCATTCTCTATAAAATTATATCTTTTTTGAAGCAAAAGAAATGCTTATTTTTACCTGGAGCTGCTTCCCTTGAGCTGATGAACATAGGCAGCAACTTTTTTAAAGTCAACATTTTGCTGTTCTCTGCATAAAGAGAAACGATAGTGATCCTCAACAGAGTATAAATAGATATTTCAGGAAAAGGGAACGAGAGAAGAACAAAGAATAGAATTCTTACAGAGCTCTAGTGAGATCATTAAGAAGCTTTTCAGAATCTTCAAAGAACAGATACACCACTTCAACCACGAAATCTGGGTTGTTCTCATCTTGCAGTTGCTGAAGCTGACTAAACTGAGCATCCAAGAACCCCTAAAACCCAAGAAAAATTTTATCTTTTCGGTTCAGAGGACAAAAAATTTCAACCAACCACTCAAAAAATAAACCAAAATCAGCATAACTCCCCATTATCAGACAGAAAGAAAAGAAACAAGCCAAATAGTTGTATTCTATGTGGGCTTTACCTCACGAAACAAAGATGCAGTGTACTCAACAAAGCTTCTCTGCAACTGACCAACCTCCATGCTTTTGTTCTTGTTCTCTGTATCTAAGGCCTTTCAACAGTCTCTCAGGTTTTTGCTAACTGTGACAGCCAAATGAAAGAAAGATTGCTGATTGCTGGTTGCTGGTTGGTACAGGCAAATCTTGCGGAATAACTTCAGAATCGATTGATATAAATAGGGGTGTTCATCGGTTCGATTTGGAGAAAGTTCGATTTTACTATTTAGAGAAAAATTGGTTTTTTTCATTTTTTTTTAAAATCGAACCAAACCTAATTTACCTTCAAACCGAATTTTTTCCAAACTGAAATATTTCAGTTTGGAGAAAATTTGGTTTGGAGAAAACTAAAATATATAAAATTAATAATTTAAATTTTAAAATAATATTAATTATACTCTAATATTGATTATAATCTTAATTAAAATTTAATTTAGTTTGAATTATTAGTCTTTAAATAATATTTCTAAAAATATACAAAAATTAATTATTTTAAATTTTAAAATAACTTTAATTAAGAATTAACTTAATTAAGATTATTAATTTTTAATTAACTTAATTATTAATTTGGAGAAACTTTGGAGAAAATTCGGTTTTTCGGTTTGGCTTGGTCTAAATCGAAACCAAACCGAAATTTAATTTGAAGATGAAAAATTAAATTTTCTTCAAACCGAAATTTAAAAAAACCGAATCGAAAACTAAATTAAAATTCGATTTGGTTCGATTATTCGGTTTCTCCAAATAGTGAACATCCCTAGATATAAATGCTTGAAAAGGATTTGATGAATTAAATGTGCAGAGAGAATCAGAGAAAAGGCCAAATATTATAGCCTGCTTCGTGGGCTACGGGTGTAAGGCACAGACTGGAAGCTACACTCCCCTAGTTTCCTTCCTCTATGCTTTCTCCCCTATGGATTTGTGTCATCTGTGACAGAATCAAAAGTCTAATAGCTTTAAAACAATTGAGGGGATTGTTTCTTTATTCCTTCACCCCACTTCACTTGAAAGATTCTTTAAAGAACCTTTTCTTTCTTCCCCCCCCCAGTTTCCTTATTTGATAATTAGAGGTTTTTAACAGTCTAGGATACATTTTCTTGTTCAAATTTTCACCAAACCAGCTAGGAAGGCATTCTAATTTGATAATTATTAAAAAAATAGACGTAGTAATTAATATGCATTACAAAGCACATACAGTCTCAGAAAAACTAATAATGGGAAAAGGAAGAAAGCCATTATTAATTTGTAAAAATATTAAATAATACAGAAGATAATTTTACAACTAAAAAGTCCAAATATACGATAATATGGTTTTGTCAAAATTCTACACAGGTGAAAGCATTTCCCATCCTAAAATGCCTTTTGGAGGAAAGCTTTTCTAATGCCCATGATGATGACCAACCGCAAGAGAGCAGCAACTTCATTTATGGTACGCCTGTTGATTTTGAGGCTAACCCTTGGAGAATCGCCGTATCCCTCTTTTGAGTGGATTATTTGAAAAAGTACCCAAACATTATTCACCTTTCCAGCAAGAGAGAACGTTGTAAAAGCTTCAAGATGTCCAAAAAAATTCTTGCAGATGAAAAAGAAGATTCGAAATTGGGTTGGGAATTCGATAGCATCTCATCTTATTGGAACATTTCTCGTAATGGAATTATCCTTCTCATGTACTAACAATAGTTAAACATATGATTAATAGTAAAGAGTAATTTTTTTTTCTGCTAAGTAGTCTTGATAATTTAGTGGCTTATTAATATTTTAATAATTATTTATTAAATAAAATTATCTCACTATGTATTAAATTAGTTATTTTATCTATATATAATTTTTACATTAGTGAGTTAACAATTATTGAAATATCGATTAGTTATTACCTTATAATTATAAAAATTATGTAATACTCAATAAAACTTCACTTATTATATAACTGAAATCTTTATAATCAATTAGTCAAGAATTCAATCGTTGTCAAGTGTAAAGCATAAATCTTGTGATTCTGAATGCTAACGCCGATATATTGATCTTGCATTTATGACAAGTTCCCATATGATGATTCTGCAACAAAAGCTTTTCCTTGGAAGATGGCGAGAGCCAATTTGTTCAATAAGAAAAGTCTATAAATGAGCTCCATACATATATTTTAAGGCCAATTATAAATTTTGACTGAGATTAATAACATTCCCCAAGCAGCCCCTGCCCTGAGACTCGTATAATCAAGACCTTCCATATAACTCAAATAAAAGCGCCCAAATGCTAATTGCAAGCCATACATAATGGAAATTTTAAAACTTTTCCTGTTCGATCTGCCTCCGTTGTAGCAAGAATGCCAGAAAATTTGTATATGTAAAACTGAGCATGGCCTTCAATCCTCTCACCAAAGAGAATTGGTAGTTGGATCGACAAATACAACTATGGCTAGTTGTCAACTTAGAATATACCATGTGACTATCATGCTGGCTTAGACCATTTGTTCGACATCATCTGTGTCAAATCACCGTTCAATATCACATATTAGTCAGCTCAAATATATTCTTGTCTCATTGTATAATTATTTATAGGTTTACGTTACTTCCTTGTCTTGGGTAGCATCAAAGTGAAGTTTTTTAGTGGAGGAGAATCTCGGCAAAGACAACAGGAATCATTCACTACCGAAGGGCAAGGAGGATCACAATTTTTTCTTCTCCCTTCTAGACTCGATAAGATGGGAATCTGATCATGGCCAAAATCACTAGCATGCACTTAAATGAAACTATTTGTGCACAATACCATTCAAAAAATTCTAAGCAACACCTAGAAAAAGCACTCTCTCATGAATAATGCAAGCCATCTGCACCCATACTCTTACCCTACTCGTGTTAGATGTTCAGGAGATGGAGCTAGTTTGCCCTGATCTAGGGAATACGTACCTGTGGGACAGTTGTGGTTCATTTTCAGCCGGAACAACTCAACAGATACTGCTCCCTGTAATGTATACTTTACCTCCTTTGTAAAGTGGCATGATTCTCCCTTCATGACCCAACAAAAAGAGGAATGAGGAAAGCAAAATGAGGAACTTTTCCCATGTTTGTGCCTTTGAGACTTTGACCATGACGAGAGTTAATTAAGTAGTCTCACTCAATAACTATCCGAAAGCCAGCAAACAATCACCACTAGGTAATCATCTCATCTAGTCATATTAGTTCAATTGAAAATGCAAAAGCACAAAGTTGATGCTCAACCGTTGCCCAGCATGATGCAACATTTGGACCATTTAGCTGTACGGAGTTGCACCATGAAACTGAAGCTTTGTATAGACCATTTTACAATATACGTAGTGCACATGAGCAAGTCCACAAACAGGTGTTGGACATGGACAAAATAAAAGAAGAAACAGATAATGGTTTCAATTTGCCACAGTAGAAATAAAAACAAACAGTAGATAAAAGATTAGTCTTTCCTATGCTCTATTCCCAAATCCTGTTTTATCCAAGTCATGTAATGTGAAATTCATACATAAGGCACTGCGAATATCTGTAAACTGGACCAACATAAAAATCTCATTTAGTATTGAGAAGCTGTGACAAAATGTGAACAATGGCTCAAAAACACAGAAAGTTGAATAGGAAGCAGGGTCAAGTAAACAGAACCATGATATTGAAGACAATTGTCAGTAGTAGCATCAAGTTGCATACTAGCAAGCTTTGCAGCTCTTCCTACAGGACCCTGGAAGCTGATGGGTTCCAACCATATAATCTGGATTTTTAGTGCATTCCCCGAGGGCAGCCCATCTTTCACAATTTTCATTTGCATCCGTGCAATTATCAGTGGATCCCAAGATCTTATCAAAGTTATCCACATGAATCCACTTTGTTGCTGACCATTTTTCACCCTCAATCACTGGGCACCCACCATGAAGACTCTCAGGATCTGGGATAGCACTTGGATGGAGGCTAAAGAATAGAAGGGCATCTCCTTTCCTAGGTTTCACTGAAATCTCCCAAAGTTAGTTACAAAATATGAAATTGTTGACATCAATTTGCTGACAAGAAAGAATAGCAGGAAACAAGCATCAATTGTTCCAAGAACTCACCTGCAACACCTTTCTTTGCACAATCAGATAGATCTTCATCAGCAATAACAGATCTACGACGAACTATTTCCTAGAGATAGTTTTTAAAACAAAATATTAAATCAAATACTGTTAGATTCAATGATACTTCTCAGGCAAGTATGTGGTATCTTTTAGTAAGGAAAAGAATGAGAAGTTAAACTGATTACTTTAATGAAGAAATTGAAACGAAGTATTATACCTCAAAGTGCAAGTGTTGCAATTTCATGTCACAGAATTCCTCTACTCAATTGTGAGATCTTCATTTTGCACCTTTCAGTAGTCACATTAATAAAGTACTTACCCCCTCCCCACCCACCACCCAAAAAAAAAAAAGAAATACCAAGCGTATTTTCCTCTAAGGTCAGTACTAGTGGTTATGGAAGTTAAATTTGATATTTTCCTCCCAGCACCCAATTTAGCCTTAAAAGTAGATTTCTGTATAATAATTCTGTTGTTTGTTTGTCTCCAAAACTCATACAGAAGTAATTAATTGAAAAGGAAAATTGCTCTGAAAATCCTAGCAGGAATAATAAATCAAGAAAGTTATGATTAAGGAAGCAACAACAGCATCGTGGAATAGTGGACATGGCAAAGTGCTATTAGCTGTCACCATGCTTCATAAAGATTTATCACAACATAACAGCAAATATAACTAAAAAGGGATAAGCATGTGAACTAACCTCAGCATTAGGAAAAACAGTTTCACCACCTTTCTCAACATCAGATAGATACATGAGTACAGTAGCTAGGCGATGTCCTCCACGAGCAATATTTACCTTGTCCGCAAAGTAGTCATAGTGTGGATCATATTTCTGTCCATGCTCGTATCTGAGTACTTGTATGTCTTCACCGTTCTCTAGAAAATATTAGGCAGCAATCAGTATTCATTTACAGGATCTGTAGAAGAGCACTTTTTGACTCATTATTTTCATAGCTTTTGCCCACCTTTTGTTCCAAACAGTTGTTCTCTAACTTATAATTCCTAAAGATGAGAGCAAGATCATAAACAAAAAGGGAAAATAACCTTAAATACCATGAAACTATTTATGGGAGTCTCAATCAATCCATATTCTTCACTTTTATTTTTTTATACCGATAAACTAAAATCGTGTATCAATTTATGGAACAACGTCCACCCACACAGTGGTTTCAAGTGAGTTTTTAGATATAATGAGACTCCAGCAAATAGTCGGTGGGTAAAATGAGATAAAGTGTTGACTTTACATCTGGATCTGCAAGGAAACCACAAGTTAACCTGAGAATGGGATTAAGATGGAGAATATTTTTCTCTGTCTCAAACATGACTGAGGAAAAAAAAATTGTAATTAAAAGTAATTGGTAATATATCTGCAGTAAGATGGGGGAAGATATGTTACACAAAACTTGGATATAGGGCAGTTTCTTTTATTACTAAAGGTAATATCAATTTAGTCTGAAATGGGTAAAAATCCTTAATCAAACCACGAGTTCCAAGTTTTGTCTTTTAGTTTGAAATGGGTAAAAACCCTTTAATCAAACCACGAGTTCCAAGTTTTGTCATTTAGAATGTGAACAAATAAATCTAAACCTGGAATCCAATAAGCAGATAGAAGCAATGGTTGTCAAATAGATTAAAGGAAATAAAATGGAGAATAAGAATATTCTTCAAAATGCATCACCTTTAGGTAGAAAGGTCCAAGTTGAAATTTTGTCCTCTATCCCAGAGACAATAGGATCCTACAGCATGAAATGGTTAGAGAAAGAGGGAAAGATGAAAGAGAGTGTCAGTAAAAGCTGCCGTATGTGATCCTACAGCAGACAAAATAGAGAAATAACCAGATTGTAGAGTTCTTTGAATGCACACATGAAAAGAGTAGACCACAACCGAAAGTCTAACACGCTGCACACTAGCAGGTCTGGGATAAGACACGATTAATGCTTGTTAACTTAAATGTGAAAGAACTGGAAGAGCATGGAAATGAGAGCCTAGTGAATCTGTTTTGGGTAATCACATAAACAATAGAAAAGTTCTTGAAGCTCCAGCTTGAATAATATGAGAGCAATAGTATTAGAAATTAACGGAAGTACGTCATACTTTCTCCTTTTTAAGAAACTTGAAGCTAGAAACTTAACATCAGATGGTACAAGAGAGAAGCACTGGTAACTTAGCGCAAATAGGTTGTCCAGTCTGTCATACAGAAAAGTAACCAAGAAATGTAAATAGCAAGAAACCATTTTAGTTCCGCTAAAGTGAAGGCTGAGTAGCTGATAGTCAAATTCTTACACAGAGAAATTTTGAATTGCATAATTATGATGTCTAACATACTCAAATACCAGACTGAATCCACCAAGCAATATCATTGAATGGGAAAATCAGATGTTAATCCACCAAGCTATATCATTGAATGGGAAAATCAGATGTTTTTTCTCCCCCTCCAAGATCAATTAAAGAGAAGATGCAAATTCGAACTTTCATGTGGTGAACTAATCATACTGACTTCTATGATGACAAGCATATTTATTCTCCAAACTACATGTGACTAAAGCAGAAAACAAAAAAAATTAACCATTGTTCCATTCCTCCGAAAGTCTAGACAAGCATATTTTGTACTCATAAGCCACTACTTATGATAGATGCGCCAATAAAATTCTATAAATTCGACCATACTAGTTATGAATCTTCCACCAGTGATACTACATTTTGCGTAATTTTCATCAAAATTAGGTACTTACAGAAACCAATTTGAATGTTAACTATTTCTGCTTCACATATAATGTGCATGACTATTTGGATATCTGCTACTTCCTTCTTAACTACATCAATTATCCTATAAAAAAGAAGCTGTAAACTTGAATTATGAAGAAACTAAAGTAGCATCTAAATTGCACGATGAGCAGCATATGCGAAATGGATTTGTCTCCATTCAGATGATCAGAATACCAACAAGTTAAAGTAAAAGTAAAAATGAACAGAATACCAAAAATCTAACCTTTTCCTTGGCAATAAACATTCCAGAGCTGGTCCGAACCTCGCTGAGCTTGCTCTCTCCAGAGAGATTATCCGCCACGGCTGATCTCTTCAGCTCCAATTTGGCCTATTCCAAGAATCACTTGAAATTCAAGTCGCAGCTTCATAAACAAACCACAAAACATAAAATTTGGAAAAAACAGAATTCAACTCACGAGCGAGATCAAATGATCGCATTCTTCATCCGTAAGAAAACCTCTGTACACAAACGCTCTGCCAAACCAAAAAAAAAAAGAATGTCAACAGATCAGCAAAATTAAACTCCGCAAATCACTTAATTCCCGAATTATATCGAACTAGAAAAATGAAATACCGTGGTTTCCATGAAATTTGTTTGACTTTAGAAGGATTGATGATTGCAGAGCTCGAAGAGTCATTGACGACCGATAATGCGATCGAGAGGAAGAGTATTAACTGCGAAAGCTTAATCATGGAGCTAAGAGTTTAAGCTGTGTTTGGAAGAAGGAAGAAATATTTCCACAGCGAAGATTTTGGATTCTTCTGGGGAAAATGTTGTTAAGGAAATTGTCGAGTCACTGAGATATTTTATTTTGATCAAGGAAGAAAACGACGTTGTTTCGGCGCCTAGGAACGAGCCAACACGAAGAACAATTTTTTAACAGAAAAGAAAACACAAAGAACATTTTGCCTTTGCCAAAACCTCAAAGAACATCCTCCAACCATTATTATTTCCTTCTATGGGTAGTTTTATGGTGATAGTTATATAACTAGTCAGCATCTCATAAGTTATACTTCGTTCAATCATATTAAGCCAATTGTACTATGAGTCCCTGTATTAATGAATTAGTAAGTGATAATAGTAGGATCCACAATACACTTGACTTAATATGATTGAATATAATATAACTTATAAGATGATGACTAATTGCATAGCTACCACCAACATCATTTTATAGCGAGTTTTATATTTATCTGTTTAAGTAATAGTTTAACAGTTTAATATTTGACTAGTAATTTAAGAAATTTATAATAAAACTTTTAAAAAAAAGAACAAAGAAGTTTTATAAGTATATAAATATTTTTTAAGTGTCTATTTCAACCTCTTCAAAAAAAATGTAGATTTCAATTTTTCATGAGAAAACATAATTAGAAACAAAAAATTATTTAGCATTGTAGGTTAAAACGTTTTTGTCTATCTAAAATTATTATTTACACTAGATTTTTCCAATCTACAATATTTTCTTACAAAATTAGTATATTTTGAAAAGAGTTTAATGCAGACATAACACTTGTTATACATTAGGAGTAATTGATGTTTGAAAAAATGTTAAGAATTGATTTATCTTTTACAAGAAATTTTTATTTTGGAGCAAAGCCAATTTAATTTCCTCAAAGGAAGAGTTATTGTTTGTTCTTAAACTATTTCTTGAGCATTTATTGTTCAATTTTTTTGAACCATTAATCTTATAGACATGTACATTTTTAAACGTTTATTTTCATTCAGAAAATTATTTGTAACATTTCAGTCATTCTAAACAAATTCTTCCCTAAATATGAAAAAAAAAATTTACATTCTTTCTCGATTTCCATATCCCAAAACATATAAGAAAACAATGGAAGAATTGGATGATTACTGCTTTTCTCATGCCAAAAAGAACTCTCCTTGAAGATTACTTCGGGAAAGATTCAAGTGCTTCAGACTATAGATGTAAAAATACCTTCTTAGAATTAGAGTTTTAGTCCACAATAAACATCATATGATTGTTGGAAAACTACCCAAAAGCCTGTAATAAACTTGAATTTTAGATGCTGTTCTTTTTCCTCAATTGGGAATTTAGGGATTGGAGAGAAAAAGATAAAGCACTTATTTGAATGAGCACTTATTTGAATGAATAAGGTGTCATAAATCATTTTTTAACAAATTAGGCCTGTAAATATTGGGAGGTAATTGCTATGATAATGAAAGCAATATAATGAATGAAAAATAATAGCATTTAGCATTATATATATATATATATATATATATATATATATATATATATATATATATATATATATATATATATATATATATATATATATATATATATATATATATTCTTTCGTTTATCATCAAAACAAACAAGAAGTGAAGAAGAAATGAAGAAAAATAAAATGTCATAATAGTCATCAACAAAGATATTGTGGTTAACAAAAATTGCCTTAAGGAAGATGTTTAAAGCAGCATCCATGCAGCATTCCCCACTCAAATGACTC
The DNA here is from genome assembly GCA_030512225.1 of Rauvolfia tetraphylla. Classification (NCBI taxonomy): domain Eukaryota; kingdom Viridiplantae; phylum Streptophyta; class Magnoliopsida; order Gentianales; family Apocynaceae; genus Rauvolfia; species Rauvolfia tetraphylla. Next base: position 6,069,627 of record JAJQKT010000053.1, read on the forward strand.
TAAGAAAGAAACAGCCAGTGTACTTCACAAACCTGAAATAATCTTCAAAAATCATAAATTCCATGTTGAATTTAGTATTTTACAGCTGCAAAAGAGTTTCTATAAATGTATTGGACAAAGAAGAGATTTCTCTTGGGGGAAAAATGTTCTTCATTCATTAAGAAAGGGAGTAACTATAGTAGGAGTTTTTTCTAATAGCAATCAGCAGAATATGTCAATTCTATGGATCTAAATTACACCCCGAAGACTCCTCTCTTATCTCTTCTCCTTCCTACATAGCAGATGCTCTCTATATACATGAGGTAATTCAACAAAAATATGAAGCATTTTCCTGCCAATCTAATATTCTGGCCCTTCAAATTGATCTATTAGGCAACCGATGAAAGTTACATTGCCAGATCGCACTCGACATCAACAAAACTCTCCCTGTATCAACTTCATTGCTCCAAATAACCTAATTTTGTTGGTCTGCATCGTTCACGCACGTTGGTGATTCTTCTATATCAAACAGCTCCAAAGGGTAAGTTCTCCTGACGGCAGGTCTTTTTTGGATCTTTTTCTTGCTATGCAATATGCCTTCTTCACCTTTTAGCATCCGCACAGCCTGCATTATGCAAGAACAGATTGAAATGCTACTCCTTGTTTGCCAATGAATCCCTCTCATCACTAATTGAGCAAAACTATCTATTGCTAAATGGAGAGCAAGCCAAAGGTACTAAATTATTTTTATTCTAATTTACTTATAATTCTAGCTAAGAGCATCATAGTATAAGTGTAGCAACCAGCCTAAAGACCAGCTGACAACAACATTCGAGGCTTTTAAATTCTTTTCATGTTATAAATTTAAATCAAGTTGTCTTCCCAGGGTGCAGGTCAAAAGATGCAGACAAAACAAGAGATTTAGTTTGTGCCTACTCCTCACTCCCAAAATCCCCTTTCTTGCTTTACTGTCTATGCCTTCTTTGCATGTCCAGGAGGAAAAATTTTGACAAAAAGAGAAAGGCTAGCATTCTCCTCAATTTCCATAGCACTGCACCCTACAGTTACTTCTGTTGCTTAGAGTACAAGAACTTCATCATGCTAACAACACGAGCTTATTTTTTTTATGAGAAAGGAACTGGTAGCTGCTACCCGAGAGTAAACACTGGGTAGTTCTTGTCCTGTGCAATAGCCTACAAACCACACAGGAAGGTAAGCTGCTAGCAACCCTGTGCTAGGCTGATGTCTTAGGATAGGTTTGAACTTAGCTGGAAGGTAGAGAATTTCACCCATCCTGCCAACTCAGCCAATTCCTTCAATGATAAAATAGAACTTCGGTTATATTAGCATGTTGAATTCTATCACTTAGAAGCATCCAGAGTTGAGATAGATGCTCCTTCCAGATTTTAGTTTTTTCTGTAGCCTAGACAAATTCATTAGTATTCAGAAAGTTCAAAAAGCATGCCTGACTCATTTTTGGCCGTTCTGCTGGGCATTGTTGTATGCATAAAGAAGTGACCCTGACCATACGATTCATTTGTTCCACATCATAAGCACCACCAAGGGATGGATCAACTAGCTCAGCAATATTTTTGCTTAAGAGGAAAGGTTTTGCCTGCAAGAAGGTTTTAAGCTTTGCTCTGAATTTCATGGCACACTGACAAATAAACTACTTGACTCATTTTGCAAAATTTGACATACTGAATCATAAAAATTGTAACTTTGGTGGCATACAAGAGATGTAAACATACCCACATCACTAAACTACGGTGTGCCTGATCTAGAGCTGGGCGTCCGGTGATAAGCTCTAACAATAGTACTCCAAAAGCATAAACATCAGTTTTCTCATCCACTATCCCGTGCAAGAAAAACTCAGGGGGAAGGTAGCTGCCATGACAAGAAAATATTTATATGCTAAAGTAACTATAGTAGCAAAAATTAAAGTTGCCATATATTCGATTTGAACTTTCACATGTCACGCACCCAAAAGTGCCTTCAAACTCTGTCACTGTCAGGTGAGTCCACTGATCCGGGAGCCACTTTGCTAGCCCAAAGTCTGAAATCTACATCAAACTAAAGACTGAGCATCATAGTCCAGGACATACTTTAAAGAGTAAATAAAATTAGCCCTTGCTATAATTTCTATAAGTTGTCATTTCCCATTGTTTCGAAAGAAATAGAAACTATATGATAAGAGGCCTTTAGTCCATCAGAAAGTAATGACGATCACTAACAATATGCATAGAATGATCTTCTTTTCCTTTTTTGTTGATACCTGAGGCTGAAAATCTTCTGTTAGCAATACATTGGCAGCCTTGATATCTCTATGAATTATTCTCCTTTGACACCCTTCATGTAGGTATGCAAGGCCAGAGGCTGTTCCCAAAGCAACATTGTATCTGAAGTTCCAAGCTAATTTCTCCTTCTCACCTGTAAAATAAAAGGAAAAGAAGAAGAAGAAGTTGAATTTTATATTTTCCTAAAATGAAAAGAATAGGGGAAAAAATATTAAAAAAAAGCCTTGAAAAAGAAGAGATCACGGACTGACCAGTGAGCAGGGATGCCAAGCTCCCATGAGGAGACAAAGGAAGGACAAGATGCATCCCTCCTTCAACCCCATAACCAATCACATTAGCAATGTTTGGATGGTTGACATGTACTAACATTCCGAGCTCAGACAAATAGTCTGATGTCATCTCTTCAGCTGTTCCTCTGTTAAGCCTTTTAATAGCTACAAGTTGCCCATCTTTTAGATGTCCTTTATAAACTTCAGAGTAACCACCCTCGCCGATCAAATTATCTTGAAAAAGACAGAAGAAGATGCAGTATAAAATCGAACAATCAGTTCCATCCTAAATCTCTTGAGCTGAACACAACAATGAATTCTATATATCAAAACATAGCAATGGAACAATGCCTAGCAGATAAGTTGAGAAGTTATGTTTTCACACATATTAGCTGGGAAATTTACAAATTTGTTTCCTGTCAAGTTCTTTCCTTGTGATCCAATTAGTTCAATTTGGGAAGCAAGAAAATTCTCAAGTTGCAAACAAGAATCTGAAGAACTATTTACCATGGCTAAAATTGTTGGTCGCAAATTCTAGATCTGAGAGAGAGAAATTCTTCCATGAAGATTCAAAGCAATGAGACAAGTCAGCATCTAAAGCAGGAGGCAGTGCTGGCATACTCTGAGTTGCATTCCTACTCTTTTTTCCTGAGATCTTCTTGATTGAAGGTAGGGAGGGTATATTAGGATGGAAATGCACTATTGGTCCCTTTTTGAGTTTGCGCAGAAAGCAACGCCATTGAGTTTCTGTTTTCTCACCGCCATTGTCCTCTGAATTTGAAGTACTGACCTTGGGAACTGGCGTCTCAGATACTGGCACATCCTCAACTTCTCTGGTTGAATCTTCATCTACTTTTTCGTCCTCCATATCCAAACCCTGCAGGTCTAGAACAGAAGATACAAATACAAATTGGTGATGGATGATTCCAAGTTAACTAGTTACAAAACTTAGCAGCAGAAATAACATAGAGCAATATTAGAAAAAAAATCAGTTGAGAACTCAAAATATCCAGTACATTTAAATATACCTTAGCATAGGAAAACAAGAATAACACTGAATGCTAGAGAGTTACCTTCAGCAGTTATAGATATGGAGGAAACAGAAAATAAAAACTTCTGTCCAACGTGAAAAAGTTCCCCTTCTGAATTTTCTTCTTCATCGTTGCAGGCATTCCCGCTATTAATATAGTTATAAGAGTAGAAAAATATTCTTATTAGTTAACAAAAAAATTAAAAAATTAATATAAAAAAATTGAACAACAGCAATCTCATGATTCAGACAAGGAATTAATGGCCAAAGAATCAAATAAAGGAATTAATAGGATGAAAGCTCAAATAATTGCAATACTTTTTTACAGAGGAATTTGGAATATCAAATGGATTAAAAGGAAGCTGTTGCATACATTAATTGCCAATACTGAATTTTGACTCTTTATAGAAGATATGATGAGCTGAAAGGATCATATCACATAAAATGTTAAGGAGAGCCATCCTGTTACCGAAATATATCTGTTTGTGGTTGTGGAGCAAAGGAAAACTAGGTCTTAGTACAATACAAATTAACCAAAATTTGAAACTTCGATTTCTTTTGCTTCTTCCTACCCCTCAAAGCAAATGAACCATTGGATGATTCAAATCCTTGTATTACAGACATTGCAATGTTGCATAAATCTATATGATACATTGGATATATAGTTACGTGGTTATTTCCAATCGAATGCATGCATTAATTTGTTCAACAAACGTATCCTAGAAAAGGAACCAAAATGGTCACAGCAGTAATAATAATCTCTTGTTCGCTGCAAATGAAAATTCTATCAATTTTCAGAAAGCCAGCCCAGAGATGAAAAAATCTTGGTCCAGCCATGTATAATTAAACACCCAACTCAATTCTTGAGGAAACATATATCACCTGATAATGATAATTTTACGCAGCTAGGAGAAAACACAAACATAATGTTATCATTCATCAAGGCACATAATATTGCAAATACATATGGCAATGTAACTCAGAAAGATTCAATGAAAAAACAAAAACTTGGAGTAGAATTTAAAGAATTACCGTGGAGAAGATGAAGGCTCCTGGGCGTCATCCATGGTTCCAAAGAGGCAACAGAACCAGGGCTCCCAAGAACCAAAAGTGGGATTTGCAAAATGTGTTTGTGTGTGTCTGTGAGAGAGAGGAGAAAGACGGAAATAGCGGTTCCCATGTGTTGTTCATCAGACAATATATGTATGATTTTCCCGAGACATGCCGATCTGTGTGCACAAAAAATCGGCATTTTTGGCAATCTTTTGTTATCCAAACTCGTTTTGCACACGTTAAAAGATGCAAAAATGTGACCACCAACTGAATAAACGGTAAGAATGTTGATGGCACGAACACATAACTCTAAAGAATATCTTCCTATTTCCAAAATGGCTTGTCCACCGTAAAAACCTACCATGTACAGTACTCTTTTCATTTTTTATCGTGATTTTTTTTAATTTGAAATTTTTTATCCGAAGTTTTACAAAAAAATAAATTATTTATGAAGAAAAAATATATATCCAAAATGAATATTTAATAATTCAAGACTCAAAATTGTTTTCCCTTAAATTTTTTTTTAAAAAAAAAAGACCCTGTTAAAATTTGAATGTTGAATCGAATCATCAATTAAGACGCGCAATCCATTAACAAAGAGAATAACAACTTATCCATGTTACCAACTTATAGAACCACATCTGCATTTGGTTAATCTAATTTGTTAATTTTAGCTTAAACAATCAATATATCAATTTGAAAAGTTTCTTAATGATTTTTAGTCAAAAAATGATATATATCTAGCACCCAGTACATTAACTAATTCTCTCAAATTATTTTGAATTCAAAAAATATCATCACAACTGATTTAAAGATTGATTTAGTAGGAATTGTTTAAAAGTCCATTAAATTTATGAGCCTCATCGAGAATATGCCAGATATGAATTGTGGATATTCAATTCGAAACGGGAAAATATCCGACTAAAATAAGTACAATTAATGTTTCATTTGAAGAAGAATATGAACGGTGCAAATTATGCACGTTTAGTACAATTTGATTGTAATTTTCTACTACATAAGAACTAACATTGATTGATTGATGCTCTAAAACAAGGCTATATAATAAGTGCAGTTGTTGAAAGACTACAAACCATAAGTTACAAGTAATATACATAATACATTCAAGTTTGTTTCTTTCAGTGGACATTGCGAGTAATCAATCCCTCAAAGACAGCATAAAGGTCCTTGTTTTCTGGGCCAAAAATTTCATCAGCCTTCCGCAAAGTTTCCTAAAGTAACCATATATATAAAGAGTTCAGGAAGCCATTTTCCAGCAAACAGAGTCTAGAGAGATAGAGAGTGGACTAGATGTTCGACAAATTATAGAACATACCTCCTTTGATTGCTTGTGGGAATTCAATTGCTTGACATTTGCCAGAAAAGCACCAAACTGTTCATATGACAACCGGCTCCTAGTAAAGCAAAAATGGGAACATGAACGGGATTAATACAACATAGAAAATGCCACGAAAGAATGCTTATGGACGTTTGAAATGGTGCATATGGAGAACCTAAGGCAAGAAATGAAAAGGAGATGAAAAAGAGGTTCTGGAACAGCGCATAACAAAAATATAGAGGTGGTGTGCCACGCAGTAATCTAAGAGCGTTGTACATAACAACCCCTAGGAAACATTTTCTAAAGGGACTCATGACAAGTCAGAATCAAATTAAGAAAAGTAGCTATATACTATAAGTGAGCTTCAGTTCAAGTGCTTGAGCTACTAAGAAAATTGCAATACAAGTATCCTAACTATCAGGATGTGTTATCCAACAAAACTTTTAGTTGATCCTGAATCCATCTTCAGGATTTTTGTGAGTGTTCATGCAAATATGGTTAATAGAACCAATTTGGATGTTAGTTGTACAACAATTTGAGAATCTGACTGCAAAATTGAGCAGGCTTCTGCCATTTATTGAAATACTGGAAGATCACATAACTGTGTGGTAAGCAAATAAACAATTATGAGTTTAAAGATTAGAATTGCAGAATTCTGGTTGTATACATGCTTCTTCTTGACATAACATAGATAATTACTAATTTCAAGTCAGTCAGTAAAGGAGAGGGTAATGGGTAGATACACCAGAGTGGAAAGACGATAAAAAGTAAGGTAATTCACCATTATTTTGATATCATTGTTTTTCATATAGTTTTTTTAAACACTAAAAAGGTTTCTCTAGCAGCTTCCTTACCTTACTTGGCGGAAGAATTCTTTCCCATCAACTCGAGTTCGCCCTGGATCAAAGCAAGAGAAGAAAAAGTCAAAAGCCAGAAGTACCACTTTAATAGTCGGGCACCAGTGAAGGGGAACAGGTGCACCAGAGAATGCATATCTTAGCAGTTGCCCAGCAAATATGCAGCTGCAGAGACAAAACAAAATCAAATCTTCCCTAATGTCTACAAGCTAAAGTTTCTAGGAGACCAAACTATGGAAATGCAATCTTGCATACATCAACAAGATCATTGAAATTACACATGGTTGGAACTAGGGCTGTCAACGGGTCCAAATGGGTCCGGGACACCCTGTCCCGGGCCCGGACCCGATTGACATTAATGGTTCCGGACTCGGACCCGATTACCCGACGGGTCCAAATAAGATGGACCCGGACCCTACCCTATAGGGTTTCGGGCCGGGTCCGGGTAGACCCGGTAAAATTTTTAATATAAATTTATAAATAATTGACCGTTGATCAAACACATCTAACGGTTATAAAAAATTTAAATATATAAAATATTTATTATTTAAAATTTAAATCGGGTAATCGGGTAATCGGGTTCGGGATACCCTATCCCGGACCCGGACCCTATTAGAAGATATATTATCGGGTCCGGGTTCGGGTCCGGATAAATGGGTATGACTATTGTTCCGGACCCGGAGTTATCGGGCCGGGTCCGGGTAAACGGGCAAAATTGACAGCCCTAGTTGGAACATAGAGTATTCATCAAAACAGAGTTGAAGTTAATCAAACAAACACACTGAGTAGCTCATGTGACCATTTTCCAACTGAATAGAATACACTATTTAAGAAAGAGAAAAAATTGATGGCACAATTTGAAATGTTATCAACCCAGAAGGTAACGAGGTGTTTATTCCTTCCATCTCAAGCATAAATATTTCAGAAATAAACTAACCAGACTGTGACCCTGCATCCAAGCCTGAAGTTGAGCTATGCTGGCTTGAAGGCATAGAAGAGAACACAGAAGACCTGTCATCAAGCATGCCCCTTGACATTGAAAATGAGATTGAGTGTCTCCTTGGAGAAACTGGTTTGGGGGTCCGCATTGGAGATACAGATGCTGATTGACTGGGAGGGGAACCAGGAGGAGTAAAACGGGGTGTGCTAGACTGGGATGCTAACAACAAACCTTGTGCTATGCGGGGCCTCAAGGCTGTGATCATATAATCCACAGAGTTAATGTTGTAGACTGTATTCTTAAATAATCTGAAAACAAGAAGTACCTCAGCAACAGTGGATTGCTATACAACTGAGAAGAAAATTTGACTGCGCTTAGCATACCTTCTGTTTCACTGTCCTCAGAATATAAATTTCCCCCTTCTGAGACTTGACTCTGCATTGAAGATGTTCCTGTGGGTGGCAAGGTAGCATCATCTTCTGAAAGAGTAGAGGCAGCTTTAGTCATAAAGCTCAAAGCATATGAAGGTTTCATTTCTTTGAGCACTTAGGGAGCCAGAATTTTAGAATAAAATGTTCAAACACTGCATGATAAATTACAAACAAATCCAAAATGATATTTTCTAGAGCTCCAAGAGATTTGGAAAAGGCTAATGAATTCTACTTGGTTTCTTTGTCAGTAGAAGATAAGCTGGCAAGCGACTACAATTTCTGTTGCTCTCTCCATATAGAAGAAGAAACAGCTACGTACAGCTTTAAAATTTTGTGAGATACCACCACAAGGGATACAGCAAGTTGGCGCAAAGACAAACCTGTATAGCCTTGAGCACGTGTTGCAACAACCCCATGTCCAGTTGCCTGTGAAGCACAAAATAAAACAAAATTAAGCAAGAATGTGCAAATTTCTGAGTAGGATTTAGCATAAGATTTATTTAGCAAATATTCATGAATGAAATAAAATTGGAGCAATTTTGAACTTTTTGAGACTATTAAAGTAATAAGTATCTTACAGAGGTATCTTCCTCCTCTTGAAGTGATCGCATGAGCGTCTTTCGGAAGGCTTCCAACTGCAGTCATTCAAGAAATTACCCTCAGTCTGGAGAACAAGCAGCAAGTTCTTTTTATTTCTGTTTTTGTCCTTTTTTCATACAAGAAGCAACAACGTAATAATTTGCCATCTGCAAGGGCATAGATTCAATATGCACCTATTTTTTCTTATAGTTGTCTGCATTCTCCATTAATGTATGCATGAAAAATCTAGGCTCTAATGATATTTAAACTTCGATCTAGAATTGACAAAAATATAATTATGGAAATCCATCAACAAAAAGAGTTAGAAATGGCTGATGGTACTCGAGCGCTTTTGCTGCCAAATTTATGTGACTGATATGGGGATGAAGAAGAGGAGTGAGGGAAGGAAAAGGCTACAAAAGAGTGGACAGCAAATTGAATCTCTTCTAATGAGCTTCTTTTTGTCAAGAAATTCCAAATCCTAAGTCCAAACCTAATCTAACTGCCCAAAAACCACTACAAATATTTCCTGCTTTTCATAACAATCCTTGTGTCAACGCATAAAATTTAGTTTTCCACATTACCTCCTATCCACCATCCAAACCCCAGTAAGGGCAGGGATTTGTTCATTGCACAGTCTTTCAGTAGTTTCCAGTATGCCTAACACCTAAGACATAAGCATAGACCACATAGGATTGACCATGCAATCATTTGGTAAAATAAAAAAAGCCACGTTATTAATTGGCCAAGAAAATCTATTAGTTCGGACGTATTCGAGTTAGTGACTCAACAAGACTCCAATAATTATCAACAAATTCCCATTTTCATCTATAATAGCGTTGTTTACTTTCTGATATCATTGAAAAAAAAACAAAAAGCAGCTTCAAAAAATATCAATGACAAAAAGAAAACAAGATTCTGTAACAAAAAAACAAATTCAGCTTCCAATAAAAATATATCAATTACAAAACAAATTCAAAATGTAGCATCAGCCTCTTGACCAAACTCAAAAAGTCAAATGACATTGACACAGTAAAATCAAAATAACCTTCAGCAAACAGCCTTGGAATCGCTCATATCTTACCAGAGAAGCAGAAATTTATTCGCAGAAAAGATGTAATTCAACTAAAACTGACCATTGAAGCAGGCTAAGAAATTGCCAATCAAAATTAAATTCACCATTCCAACCTCAGGAAAACCTCAAATTTAGCGGAATTAACCTCAGCTAACAGTTGAATTTTACCTTAGCAACATCGCGATTGAGCTTCTTCACAGTGTTGGATAATCGAACATTCTCTTTCAACAGAGTCTCCTATTTTCCATATTTAAAAAAATTAAAATAAGCTAAATAGTAATAGTAGTAGTAGTACTAATACTGAAATATGGATAGAGCGAAGTGGGCGCGTTCCGGTTAAAAAATACGGACCTTTTCTTGGTCGGCTTGGGAGAGTTTATTGGCGCTGTCGGAAAGGGAAGCGTCCAGGTACTCGAGCTGAGACTGGAGGTCGGAGATGATGGTGTCCTTCTCGGTGAGCTTGTGGCGGAGAACAGACGCCTCTGATTCGAGAGCGGAGACGCGTGTTGAGAGGGCAATGGAGGTGATTTTACGCGCCACATCGAGCTGTTCGAAGGGATCCGACGGCAGTACTTGCAGCACTTCCTCGGGAAGATCGAAGGTGGTGTTGTTGTTGCTGTTCGGACCGCCCGGGTCTTCGGACAGCATCTTCTCCTTTTCCCCCATTTTTCTTTAATTTTTTTCCCACTCTTTGACTCTTTAAGAGGTTTTTATCATTTTTAATTTATTTTTGTATACTGTTTTGGAAGAGAAAATGCCAAAAAAATAGGGATATGATTGGATAAGGAGTTTGGCCATTTTCTTTGAATGGTTGTATGGTGCTTACAATGTGTGGTTCCGTTTCCTTTCTTGCACTGTTTTTCTTTTCTTTCTCTCTTCATATTTTGGAAATTTTGGTAGCTACATTTCCTTTCATTTGGATTGGATCCCTTTACGGAATCAACGTAAATTTTTTATTTTGAATCTTATTTTTTTTATAAAAAATTTTTTATTAAAATTTAAGATAAAAAATATCAAAACAAAAAAGTATCCAACCTCACCCTTATTTTCTTAGCAAACATAAGAAATTGATTATATCAAGAGGAAATTCAACCATAAAGTTTTAAAATTCTAATACTAATAATCTTTTTTAAAGTTAGGTCTTTAATATATGTAGAGAGATTTAGCTTTATTCAATAAGATATAATTGCTTTTTTATTTTTGCTTTTCTTTTTCTTGTTCTTTTTCTTTTCCTTCAGATTTACAGAGTGGCATTATCAGCTTCATCATCTTGTTCATCATCAACAAACCCCAGACAAGGAAACAAAAAGGATGGACAAATAACATACATATGATCTCGGAGCACTGAATTTTCTCTCCTCCACCTTCTCTTTTTGTTTGTTTGATTTTGGTTATGATAGTCTTCCAAGCTCTTATTTTTTTGTCTGAGATTCGTCCGGTCTGGCCGTGGTGTAGACAATATCTTTTTTTAGTACGTAGTAAATATATCTCAACTGAAAAGTTTTAATTTAACAGTTAAAAATTCACACATTGTAAATAATTATTCATTATAAAATAAATAATTATTCACTCCTAATAGAATAATTATTTTATTAATAATTATTTAATAATAAAGTAAAATAATTATTTATTTTAATTTTAAATAATTATTCATAATATATAATTTTTAAATTATTCTATTAAAATCTTACGATTGAAAAACTATTTAATACGTGCTAATAAAATGTGTTATTTGCACCATAACTGAACCAAGATTTGCCAGTACAATTCATGCTCGGTTACTATACTACACGTACGATTTCTCTGCACGTACAGTATTGAATTTGGTTCGTCGGATCAAATCGGTTGCAAAAATTTATAAAATTTTTATAAAAAATATATTTATGAGTAAAAAAATATAATTCGTCAAATTAAATTTAAAATATGATCTAATAAATCAGATTTAATTTTACACATCTTACAAAAAAGACGTACAGGACCGTAACGGAAGCTGCACAATTCCAGAAGCAACTGTAGCAATTTCTATCTCCCGCATGACTTTTTTGTATTTCTTAATTTGTTAGTAAAAAATTATGCAAATTACGAGTTACTGTATTTTGGATAATAATTAAAAAACATGTTGATCAATAAGTTAGAATATTTGATTGAGCTAGAAAAATATAAATTAATTTGTTAGTTTGTTGTCAATTGCTTAGAAGCTGGATAGGATCAAAGGCTTTGACATAATCAAGACAGCTGGCTATAGCTGGCTATATTTGGATTTTGCTAACCTTGCCAAACCACTATGGGGTGTCAAATCTTTCTCCTGTACCAAAATTACGGCACTCTCAATTTGAAGTCAAGCTCCCATTGTTTCATTCGTCCAAACGACCATTAAGATTCAAATCAATCGAACCGGTCACTACCATAAACTAAAAGAAACTCCACAGCCAGCCAAAGGATAAAGGTAGCTCCAAGTCTCTGTTTTTTTTTTTTTTTTCAATGAATTATATACTATTACATGGGGTAGAAAAAGTAAATTGATCTTGCATTTAATGATAATTAAATTTAAGATTTTTTGAATTTCTGAATTACTATTTTGTTTCTAAGTCATCTTCATCCGTTTTTTTTATCTATTGAATTATAAAAATATATTTAAATAAAATTTCATTACGAAACACAATTATTAATTTATTATTTAAATTTTTTCTCTTATAAATATAATTTATTTAAATTTTTCAAGATTAAAATTCAGTATTCGAACCAAGTAAACCCTAAGATGGTTTCCAAAGAAGTACCATAATCATGACAAAACCCATTGGTATTCGACCTGTTCCATCTTGGCTGCTGCCAAAAGTAATAGAACTTGTATTAAGCCTTTTTTAGGTCGACATAAGCACCGTGATGCCAAATGCCAAATTTGCCTTACTTCTTAGATTTCTACCAATCATCTAACGTTGGGATACGGATTGACTGAGACCTTTGTAATTTCTTCAAAGGAAAAAGAAAAATGACGCCTTTATTCATTGGTTGTTTTTCATGAAGTTGCCAATTAAAGCTATCACTTTTTCTTTTTTCTTTTTATTTGTCTAATGAGTTCTTTGTTAAAGTTCTTTCTTTAAGAACTTTGTTCGTACATTAGTAATTAGAAATAGTAATCTTTCCCAAATTTAACTTAAATTATGAATAATAACATTTATTTTATATTATTTTGTTAAAAATTTTGTTAATTTTGAAACCTTATGAAATATCTTGGTTTAGGGTATTAATGTTGTAGTTTTCTACAAGATTGATTTCACTTTTTTAATACATAAAAGGGGACAAAAATGAAAAATTTAAACTCAAAATTTATAGCCTAATAAGAGCTGCAAATTCAATTTCTTTTAAACTAATTGTTAAGCTTTTATTATTGGTTTTTAGGTGTAGCACTTCTCTTGAGTACTATGGGTTCCTACCTTAGCGTATTTTTCCACCTTGACTTGGTAAAAAGATACTGCTATTTTGCCTGTAAAAGCAGATAATTTAAAATATTATTTTTTAAATTTTAAAATATAATTTTTTGTATGAATTACAAAAGAAGAAAGTAAGAATATTTTTATTAGATTATTAAATAATATTATTAATATAATAGATAATGATAGAATTATATTTATAATAAAAATAATTTAAAATAATATTTATAATCTATAAAAGATTAAATATTTTTTAAAAAAGAAAAAATAGTCAAAAAAACTTATAATTTGAAATGAGAGAATTAGGAGTGTTCATTCAACTTTTTGTTTAAAATTTTGATTTTCAATTCAATTTTATAATTTTTAAAAAAATCGAATTAAATTAAAATAAATTAATTAGATTGGATTCCAAACATAATTTCTAAGGAAGAAAAATAGAAAATTATATGAAAAGAAAGAAGAAGAATGTACTATAAAAATGCATTAATGGAAACTAAATATATTTCTATAATAGGTTCATAAATATTTTTTAAAAAATTAATTTTAAGTTAAACAGATTATAATAATACATCTATTAATAATTAAATTCGATTTGAACACAAAAATTAAAAATTAAACTAAATTATTTATAACTTTTATGAATCAAATGAATAGAATCAAAATATAAAAAAATAATTAAAATAAATATTTTAATTTAATTCGATTCAATCTAATTTTTTAAATTTTACTCTATAATAAACACCCTACTATTAATTTTCTAAGAAGTAGCGTCAAGGTCAACATCTGATGTATTCACGTAAAACTTTCAATACAGCCTTACGTATGAAGTAGGATTCCCCATTTAATTCGAGCGTTGAAAAGTCATCCGATTGATAACGTGTCACTACATAATTTGCTTATATATACCATCATAAACTGGATTTATTCAATTATGGGATGCTCTGTCCATCCTATCACTGCTGCGCTGGCAGATATTCAATGGTCAAAGTAAAGCAGTGTTGATGAGAGCTTTTCTGGTCCCTCAAAAAACCAAAAAAAAAAAAGGAGAAAAGTCCTAGTCATAATGAAAACGAATTACTATTAAATAACCAAAAAAAGATAAAGTCCGACCCGTCAACCCAACACTTTTTGTGGTCCGAAATTCTCTACTATTCTTTTCAAATATTTTTAACAATTACTCATTAAAAGATGAGGAATCGAATTCGATCAATCTAAAAAAAATATAATATATTTAATTTTGAATTAACAAGTAGTATGTTTTACTGAATACTTAGGGTGTATTTGGATTGGATTCACTACATAACTCAATATAAATTTTTCACATTAAATTTTATTTTTTTCTCACAAAAAATTCTTTCTTCAGAAACTCAAGATAAAAAATCTCAAAACAAAATACTATCAAATCTCACCCTTAGGGTGTATTTGGATTGGATTCCGATACGGAATCCAATGCAAATTTTTCACTATAAATCTCACTTTTTTCCTTATAAAAATTCTTTCTTCTGAAATCTAAAACAAAAAATTTAAAAATAAAATATTATTCTCAACTTAAGTTGCGGGGCGTGAATTTGAATCTACTCTTTCTGTGGTGAAACATTAGAACTCAATCTTTTGACAAATTTTCAATAAGCTATAGAACACTCCTTTTTTCTAATTATTATTATTATTTCAAAATATTTAGAGTGTAGATTAAATAAAATTTAATTTTAGAAATTTTAATTTTAAATTTTATAAAAAAATCTTTTTATAAAATAAAAATTATGATAAAAAATAAAAATTTTATATTAAGGCTCTACTTATTTCTTCGTAAAATCAAACTCAATATTTTAAGCGTTGAATTTACATCTCATCTCACAAACAATTTAACTTTTATAAAATTTAAAACAAAAATTTCAAAATTAAATTCTATCAAAATAGAATTAGATATTATTCAATTTTAAAATTAAGTTTAAAATATAAAGTATATGATATATATCTTCTTTTTTAAATAATTTAATTTTTATAAAATTTAAAATACAAATTTTAAAATTAAACTCTATCTAACCATAAACTTAATTTAAATTTTGTCTGTTCCTTGTTGAACGACTTTGAGATTTTAGGGTCAAACAAAATCCGAGTAGTAGAGTTAGACTAGTTCAAAACCGACATGCGAATCCTTCCCACAGAAATTAAAAATGAAAAACTGATATGCAAACGTGTTATCATCCAAAAACTCACAACCAACGGTTAAGATGAGTTTGACATTTCCAATTTGCTCATCAACCCTTTGAACAAGACAACCTCTCTCGCTCTCTCTCTCGCGGGCGAAATTCCTTTGAACAATCTCTAAGGTAGGAGAGTTTCTCAGTCCAATTTCTGTTAGAGAAAAAAGGGAATAAACTTTATTTTCTACATTACATACTACTTTATGAATAGGACTGTCAATTGGGCCAGAAATTTAGCTTTCAGTTTCTGACTTTCGACTTACTGCTTTTTGAGGATTGAGCTTTTTTTTCGTACTAAGACTGGGCAGTGTTAGAGTCTAAATTTTTTGACTCGTTTGTGAATCTGGGTCGAGTTCGAGCTGATTAGCTTCGACCAGTTATAAAGCTTTCTACCGATCATATATCTAATAATAATTTATAATTAATTAATTATATATTATAATTTCTTGATATAATAGAAAATTTTTTGTGTATAATATTATATTAATGTTATCATAACTATATAGATTAAAATTTTATGTGTTTTGATATAAATAAATTTATTTATATTTCACTTTCAAAAAAAATTTAGTGTAGTAAAGTTTTCACTTCCAACACTTTAAAAATTATATTTTAGAAAAAGCAATGTGGTTTAATAGTTTTAATTCTTAGCAGATTTGGTAACAATATGCATGCTATTCAATCATAGAAGTCTATTTATGAGATTGTAACTACTTATTGAAAGCTTTATCATAATTCTAAAGATATTAAGTATTAACACAGTAAATGCGTAGGTATGAATATTATTATCTTTACTAACACGAGAAATATAAATCATATGAAAGAAGAAGATAAGATCTTAGCATAGTCTTCCAATTGATTTTTGCACTTGTAATTTAGAATATTCCAAAGTAAATATTTAGTTTTATAAAATAATATATTTTACATATTCACTTTCGTAATTAATATATTTAACTAATTTCACAAAATATAATTTTTTTTCACTTCTCAACATAAATTTAGAAAGAGAAGAGAAAAAATTATCAATTACTTAATGGTTAATACTTATATTATATAACTTATAAGGTGATTAATAAAGTGATTAGTAAACTTTAGTATTAGCCCAATATCTTTTTAAAAAATCAATATTTATTATTAGGGCACATTAGAAGATTGTTTTTTGTGTATTAATAACTTAATATGCATTCAAAATATTAAACTGCTTACTAATTACTATACATCAAACTCAGTGGTGTATGCTGCAAATTTGGTTGATTCTCTATACAGCAAACACAGTGGTGGTGTGTTCTAGTGCTTTGGTGCCTAGTTTCATCGTTGGAAATTCACTGATTTCTGAAGTTATAGGATCATTCTTCCTCTTTTCCGGTTACTTCATATTGAAGCACGACATACCAGATTATTAGATTTTAATGCATTATATATCTCTGTTTAAATATCCATTTGAAGGGTTCTTAATCAATAAATTCTCAGACTCTAGTAGTTTGGTGCTCCACTTTTGTTGATTTGTCTTGGTTGGAATTTAATGTGGTTGAGATATTGCTACAATACTTTATTTTGCTATGATAGTTTGTTTTTATTGATTTTCAGATAGACGTTTGCTTAATTTCTAGAGATATTGTTTAATAATATATACAAATTAGTTGAAAGTCATTGTTAGACAAATATTAAGATATTAATTTGTGAAGGTAATCATAATTTGTAGTGAGAGGATAATTTGTGAGAATAATAAAAAATAAATATGCATATTTCGGGCTCAGTCCGAGCTCGGTCCGAGCTCATAAGAGCCGAGCTCGGACTCAATATTTGTGAGTCCGTTCGGGATGAGCTCGAGCTCGGGCTCAATATAATATTATTTGGGCTGAGTCTGAACTTAGGTCCGCTTAACTCGTAGAGCACAATTGACAGGCCTATTTATGAAGCATCGATTTCTGTATGCCACAAATATTCCCACTCAAAACGTTCCATTATAGAAAGCAACATTGGCCGGAGACAATGAAATTATTGCCTCCTCGAGACTTTGGTTCACCTTTTTATAAAGAGGTACTTTGAATTGACCCCACTCTTTAGAAAAAGTTGGAAAGATTTTGTGATTTGTTCCCTCAATCATCATTATTTCTTTCATAATTATAACTCTTTCCTGTCAGGTGTATTTGAATTTGGGTTTGTTATAAAATTTAAATATTAAAATTTTTATTTTGAATTTAATTATTTTTTATAAATAATTTATTTTTATAAAATATAAAATAAAAAAAATTTAAATTTTAAATTTTATCTAATCCTATTCAAAATAAATAATTTTAGATTTTTCACACACTATCATTGACGTTTTTGTTAAATAAATAAAATTTATCTATTAATAATAAAATAATGAGTCATTACAACTAAAAACATCCTTAATTCCAACTCTAATACATCATAAGAGGAATATTGAGATATTAGAATAATTCAATACAAAAGTTAATAAAATTATATATTGGTTTAAAAATTATGATAACGAAAAATATCTCACACTCTAAAAATTAAAATTGATAAAATATAATATTATTAATGCAAGTAAAACTGTCATTAATGTATTTAATCTACACAAACATATCTAGTTTCACTTCATAAATTTTCTAGAATTATTGCATGTCCTTATACAAGAAATTTTATGTTAATGATTAAATGATACCATTCGATTCTATTTAGCAATATATATATATATATATATATATATATATATATATATATATATATATATATATATATATATATATTTGATTCATAAAGTCATTAAGACAATTCATACTTCATAGGAGGTTGGTAGTTTAGGTTAATAAGATACCTTACTTACTAAGCAAATGTCTTGACTCAATCCACATGAATTTGTTTTTACGGTATAAAAGAAAAGAAAGTTAAAAAAATCTTATTATTTTCTAATTTCAGTAATTCACATATAAAAAAGAAATCAAAAAGAAAAACGAATATAAATCAATTACTTAACTATTTATATAAGATTCAATGCAATAAATTACATACTACCCATGAGACCTTCTCTTAGCAACAAATGCTAATGTCTCCCAGTGGAAAGTTGCGAGTTTAATTTCTATTTAGTGCAAGACTTACCTTCTATTTTAATATGGCAAATTACACATTACTATTAAAGGTCAAATGTGACAGCCCTACTTTATTATTTTAACCTTAAAATGGGACAGTAATGAAGGTTCTTCACCTAGTCATCTTTGCATTAATTTGAAGGATTGCATGTCTCAATTAAAGTAACACGATTAGATGTAAGAAAACTAAGACATTAAGAATCCTTGACTAATTAGTACAAACTACGTGTATTATTAAATAAAAACTTAAATTATGGAGTTTTTTTTTGGGGGGGTGGGGACAATACATGCTTTACAGCTAAGGGTGCTACAATGCTGTCCATTTCATTCTTTTCCATATGAATAATTTTATTTTCTTTAAGAAAAGCAAACAACCTTTAATTAATGGGGCTAAAAGAAATAAACTAGGAGCCAGTGGGCTATAGAATTATTTTATAAGAAGTGGGCGGTCACTTTTGAGATTCTGTCTCCACAAAATCCATAATCTTCTTGTTTATTTTTAAATTATTAGAAGAGTTGCTGTTTTAGCAAGATATTAATTGCTTAAAATATCCTAATTAATAAGTCGCTTTCATTTTTTCTAACCCCCTCTGTAAAAAATACTTATTAATTAATTAATTAATTAGAGAACAGTTGTAGGAACTCTTTCCCTAGAATGAATAAAAAATAGAGTTCCTTATACTAGCTCGAAAACAAGGCTAAATTCACCCAAAAAAAAAAAAAGAGCTAAAATCAAAGTGGGTTGCTCTGATGATGTCTCGATTGTATTTGGGACTTATTCCTCTAGTTAAAGGACTTCCAAAGCAATATTATGAATTGTTGAATTTTTTGAACCAATTTGTAATAAATTGTTCTAACTCTTAAAAGAGGCCTTAGGTTTGGCACTCAAACTTGGTGGAATACACCCCACCCCCCCCCCCCCCCCAATTGGATGAACTCTCTGCTTGCTTTGCTGATATGCAATAAATTTTTTTCCCGTGAGTTAAAAAAAAATTGTTCTTACATGATTTAGTTCTTATATTTTCATTCTCATTTCGAGTATCCGAGTTGTACATTTTTATATTTCAATCGAAGTTTGTAAACTGTTCCGACTCTTAACTGTTCTGATGTGGTTTTTCTTTTCCTTTACGCTCATGTTCAAAATAATGAAATTTGGTGGTAGAAAATTGAATCAATAACAAAATTGAGGTTTTAATTCAATTTTTATAGGTAGAGATTTGAAACAGGACAATACTTATTGGAGTAAGTTCTTCCAATTAATTGGAGCAAAAAAGGGGTAAAGTTGTCAATTAATGCTACTGGTCTTTCTACATATAAGAGACAAATTTATTTTACTCTTTTTTGGACAAAAGATAATGCTTCTCTTTTTAAAAAAATATATGACATATTTTACTTTTATACGAAAATTAAAGTTTTGATAAATTTTATAAAAAGTTTGATATATGTTTGAAATGTTCTTATTTTAAAAATAATTAGTTAATATGTCAAATTTAAATGTAATATAAGAATTAATATTTTAAATGGTTGGTTAGAAAACTAAAGGTATGTTTGGTTCAAAAATTTTGTAGCAAAAAAAGAAAATAAAATCTTTAGAAAACTGAAAATCTATGTGTTGTTTGGTTCACTACGGATATGAAAATGAAAAATGATTTCCAAGAAAGGAAGTTCTCTTGTTTGGTTTGTGAGGTTCTCTGATGGAAATAGAAAAGAAAATAACACATTAAAATTTTTTCAAACAAAAATCTCACTAAAAAAATAAAATCAAGATGGAGAAGGTTAGGAATGACAATGGCAGATGGGGGAGATGAGGAGAATAGCTTAGGAAAGATTTGATACATTTGAGGGAGAAGGTTGAAAATAAATTGAGAAGCTATGCGTACAAGAAATAATAACTTTGAGCAAGTAGCAGTTAATTTGCACATTCAATAATTAAAAGTATAATTTTATTCGAATAGAGTTTGTTCGACTAAAGCTTCGAGCTTGAAATTTTATTTGATTATTTATTTATAGAATTTAAAATTTGATCGCATTTGACTCGATTAATTTTTGTAAATTGTTCAAATAACTCGAATAATATTCAAGTTTAAGTTGTTTGAATAATAATAAAAATATAAAAATAATAATAGATAATTAAGTAAGAAAACAAAATTTAAATATAATATTATATATACTATATTTTATATAAAAAATGATATAAATATAATTTGACTCAAATATCAAAAGAATGAATCATCAAAGACGGACGAACATGAATGTGCTTTATTTGCGAATATTTATTTTGAAAAATAACTTTAGTTATAAGTTAACATTAGTTTTCAAATTTCACTTCTTTTTCAATAAACTTTTCTTAAGTATTTTATTTTTCCTCACACTTTTTTTACAAAAAAGTATTTCAACACTTTCTATTAAAATTTTATTCACCAATTTCCTTCATTTTATTTTCCTTAGTGTTATTTTCAAGAAAAAATATTTTCTAAGAAAAGTATTTCCCTTTTAATAGCAAAATTCTTGAACTAAACAGATCCTAATGATTTTAGAAAACAAAATAAAGGTAAAATTATAAATAAAATAATAAATGAAGTCTTTTATAAAAATATGATATATATATATATATATTTTAAAAAATTAATAAAAATTATAATATATATTTTAAAATAGAAAAAATATCTATTAGAACAAGTTTCTTTAATTAATTAGAGCAAGTTATTCCCTTCACTTTAATTAGTTGTTAAGCAACTTGTTCCGATATACATCTACTTGAAATGGAGTGGGAAAAGAAAACCTTGGTCTGATTGAAAGCAACGTCGAAAATTGGTTCGGCTATGGTGTTGGCTATATTTTTTTCAGTACCATGCTAAATCAATCTGGATCATAGGATTTTGATTCAACATTCAAGAATATACACGTCGCTACAAATAAAATAATTAAACAATAATTCATTATAATAAATAATTATTTTATATATAATAAATAATTATTTATAAGATATAAATTTTTAATTATTAAATTAAAATTCGATATTTATATAATAATTATTTATAATTTTTAATTTAAAATTAATATTTATTTTTTATACGTGTTTAAGAAAAGTATAGTTAGCACTATAGCAGGTTCGGTCAAAAATTGGCATAAACGGGTCAAATCTGGTGGACTAGCAAACTAGACCGTTTGGGCATGTCGTGTGGAAAAACGAGTACAGATTTTCAAGTAAAATGGACTTTGATTTTGTGGTATATCAATGTTTTAATCGTTTAATTTTTCTTTTATACTAAGGTAGTAATGTCTTTGCTTCAAAATTTATGACATATTTTTTATATTAAAATTAAAGTTTTAATAAAATTTTTTTAAAAAATATTTGATAGGTGCTTAAAATATTTATATTTAAAAATTATTGATTAGTATATCAAATTTAAATTTAATATTAAGAAATGATATTTAGAGTAGTGAGTTGAAAAACTAATATTTTTAAAAAATAAAAATATTTAAATAGTTAGTTAGAGACAATGATAAAATTAAAAATAAAATAATAAATAAAATATTTATATAGAAAGATAACTTATATTTTAAAATAAATAAAAAAATGAGATATACATTTTTAAACAGAGAGAATAGTTTAGTAGTACTAACATAGGATTTATTTTAAACATTGTAAACTTTTAAGTTTAAAAGATAATACTCCTTACGTTAAGAATGAATATCCACTTTCTTATTAGTTTTATATAGAAAATAGACAATTTTAAATAAAGAGTAATATTAGATAAATTAATAATTTTATTCCATACGTTATAATTTTATTTCAAAATTTACGAGCTATTTGATTTTAAAACAAAATATATATTTCTAACACCAATACATTAGGTTATTACCTACACATGCTTCACTCGTGTGTCAGAAAAGGGAAAAAGAAGGAGCCGAGTTGTAAAATGGGTGAGTTGGTCTTGAGTTGGTAGAATTAGAAAGACAGAAATATTTGGATTGGTTGGAACTAATTAACTTAGCTAAATTGGTTTGGTAATCCAACTAATTTGTACCAATGCTCCCACTTCTCTTAAGACAGGAAATATCATATTCTACTCAAAAGGAAAATGTTATTCTTAAATGAGTCACGTAAATATTGCTCTATTTGCTAACAAAATGAAGTAAATAGTTTCCGGTGAATGTATCTCTAATTTCTTTTCAGTATTCTCACCAATTGATGAAATTAATTCGGATTCAACTCAAGTTGTGTCTATAGAGTTTAACTCTTAAAAGCTCTCTTAACATGGCGAGACAAGTTTGGAGTTAGCTTAGGTTGTCTAACTCTTAAAAGCTCTTTCAACATGGCGAGATTAATTTTGATTCAGCCCAAGTTGTCTACCTATTAGAAGCTCTTTTAACATGGCGAGACTAATTTGGATTTAGCTTAGGTGAGACTAATTTGAATTAAGTTTGAATTACACCTACAGAGTTTAACTCTTAGTCTAGAGAAAGCTTGGCTCAAAACTTTTTTAACATAGCATTCAATTCTTATTTTCAAGATAGCGTTACAAGCAATAGTTGAACTTGTAAGGGTTTTAGGTTGCTTAAGTCATTATTCCATTGATATTTGAGATTTGAAAAACTAATTTTAGTCTATTATTTATATTTTTTATTCAAATGTAACTTTTTCGACATCTTTGTTCTATTCTTGGTTTGTATTTATAGTTTTACTTTTTGTTTTATTTATTTTATTTGATGATTCTACTCTTTTTGATTTTATCATTTGTTCTAATTTTCAAATTTTGAGACATTGGCTTTTTCTATATTTTTTCTTTTTAAATTGTAGACACTAATACAATTATCAAGAATTTTATATTGTTGATACATTAAAGATTTGTGGTTATCAATTTTGATGATTGTAAATATTTGATAGATTAATATTAATGGGATATGCTTGCAGGCTTTACTTGGATTGGGTTCCACACGGAACCCAATGTAAATTTTTCATCTCATATCTCACTTTTTCTCTCACAAAAATTTCTCTCTCCCGAAACACAAGACAGAAAATCTCAAAATCAAACTCTATCCAATCACACCCTTAAATTCCTTACTTGATTGGATTTTATTAAATCAAATATTTTTTAAAAAAATTTATTATTTTTTTACTTAATATTCTTTAATATTTCAAATAAGATAAGAATTTTTTTATAAATTTATATTTCATAAATTTAAATCTAAATAATTATATTTTCAGTACAACTTTTATTTTCTACTAATTAAACGAAGCCTTACATAAATGTATGTAGTACTTGACAAGTTCAACCAATTTTTTGATTTCCTAATTTTTTTTTTGATGGGAGCAGATGGGGTAGGCCGGCCCCTGCTTCTCCTTCCTCTGGCCCCGCCCTGACTGAATCTTTTTTTAATAGATAGCTCTCTCTTCACGCGTCGCCGAGAGCGAAGCTCGGTGGCAACTCGCCATTTATCGCCCCAGCTTTTGCACCTTCCTCCTCTCTTTCCTTCTTCGTGTATATATAGATATCCTTCCACCATCTTCTTTCTCTCACCATCTTCTTCTGTCTCTGCATATATTTTATTCATCCCAACAAGGCCTCCAAAACCATTCCCTTTATTCCCCATTTTTGTTTCTCTTGTTTCGTTTGCTTGATTGGTTCTTCCTACCTCCCTTTATAGACGAGGAGTTGAAGAAAGGTTTAATTTATAAACCTCTCGTTCTTTCTTGAATTCCCTTTTCGTTTCTGATAATAATATATTTATCGTATAGAGGAAAGGAGGAGAACCGAAAGATCTTTTTGTTCAAAGTTTAGATCCATACATCGCGAATTTTTCACTTCTTTTCTTTATGTTATAGCATTTGCTGGAGAAAGGATTTAGGAGTTTTGTTTTTGTTTCGGAAAATGGGAACGGAGGTTTTGGGGCCACAAGATTGTTTGGGTGAAAGATTCCGGGTTTGCCCTCCTGCGTTTCATGGCCGGAAAAGCTCTTTTACGTACGGAAATGCTTATGGAAATGTGAGATGTAATAACTACGGTTACCGGAAACCGTTGAATCGGCCGGAGCGGCTGTACACGAAGAGAAGGCCCACACAGCAAACCGACCGGCAGCTTCGTAGTCCGCGGAGAATATCTAGTTCTGCTGAGTTGCAGAATCATTTGAGCAAACCTGCAAATCATCAGCTGACCGGAAATGAAACGGGTCGTGTCACGATTTTGAGAAGAGGCCAATCTTTAGATTCATTTGAGACAAAGATGAGCAAAGAGAACAATAGCAACAAAACAAGAGGTGGGATTACGAAGAAGAAGTTGGGCATGGATGGAGGCTATGGCTATGACGATGCTCTCTATGCTGGGTCAGCCTTTGCAGTTTCGCCCTCACCAGAATCTCTCCCTTTACCTTCTTTCTTTAACAACAGCAGCAGCTACAACAAGAGATGTGAATATCATGACTTTGCCACCAGAGATTTGAGGCGTTTGCTTCGCCTTGAATAAGGTTCTTAGGTTCGATGCCCATAATTATCTACTAATACTACAATTACTACTACTACTCCGTGCATCTTAGGATTCGCTACCAGCTTCCTCTGTTCCCTGGATCTCAATCTCTCCATGAATTTTTAACCAAATGGAGCGATTGAACAGGTCTGACACGAAGAGGGTAACAAAAGCCAGTGAAAGCGGATTGAAGATTACATTGTGCGTTACATTTGTCTATTATATGTCTAGCTTGCTAGTTATATGTTTTAAGCACCCCTTGTATATCTATTGTGCTTAAGCTTTGTGAGTGGGGTTTTGCTGGGAGTTGGGGTGGGTGGGGATGGTTCAAGTAGAAGGGTTGAATGTTATGGTCTCAAATGGCTTAATTAGCCGTGGAAGAATTGTATTGTAGGTAAAGATGGTCTATTTGAAGTCCATAGATGTCATGTGTATGGTGCCGTGGTCTGCTGTTGGTGATGAGGAGGCTGTAATTACTATCTCATCTCAAGTATAATAAATAGTATAAGATATATAAATATTTAGTAGGAAGCTCAGCTGTGGTGGATTGTATCTTCTTTTTGGTTTCTTTTCCTCCTGGATTTCTACTTTTGCAGCTTTTGTTTTTGTTGGATCCTTGCAGGAGTTTTGAAGGGGCTCAGTTTCCACTTTGCCTCTTCACAAGAACTGAAAATTTTTTAGCATGTTCATGAAGTGCTATAAGATGCCGATTTTCCAAAGTTCTGGCAACCTTTTGCAGTTCTTTGGTTCATCTCTCTTTCTTCATGGTGGAAACAGCCCATTAGATCCTTCATGTTCTTCTACTTATTCTGTAATTTCTTTGATGTTCATTGGTCACTGCCAGCAAACCAAAGCCACAAGGGTAATGATCTTATGATTCGGCAAAGTATGGTGGGAGCTCTACCTCGCAAGTGGTAGACAGTAGAACGGCCTGAATTAGTTGTCTAAACCTTAAACGGGCATGGATACCGAATTGCGATAAACAAAAAAGAGAAACTTGAGATAACCCCAGATTCTGGACTCGGGAGACCATGAATGCCCGAAATTCATCCAAGAATTGTGAGTTGTTTGGCCCATGGCATTAATTTCTTGTGTTGACTAATGGTGGGGGTTGGGGTTTGCTGGATGTGGGTTGGCATTGAGTCAATTTCAATACAGAGAATTGGGGGGTTGAGCAGTAAACATCTTTTTAATGTAATGTCCCACTTGGGTTATTCTATACCAGAAATGACTCAATCACGTCTGACCCACTCTCTTTTCTTTCTTTGCATTTCTTGTTTTGTTGCCAAACAACTTGGCGTGGAAACTTTCCACCCTCATACTCTTCCCCTTTGGGACTCTGAAATACCACTTCTTCAAGGATTAAGAGCCTCTTGATTCCAAACACCGACTTTATTTATTGGATGCTGTTTCCCTCATGTTAGTTTTTGCAGAGAAGAATTTGTCCATACGTCTAAAATACAGAAAAGGTTGATGTGGAGATAAGATTTCATGGTAGGTCAAGTAGATGATTTATAGAGCGGTTGAATCCATGGGCAGTTAAAGAAAAGAGCAGAAAATTCATTTATATTTTTTCATAAATAATTTAATTTTTTACACAATTTAAACTAAAAATCTAAAAATATAAATTTTATCTAATCCCACTAAGTGAAGGTATGTATGGGTTGCATTCGATTACAAGGAGAAACACAAAATTCTCATCAAGAGTACTTGTAACCAATGTATTTCTATTGGGTTTCATTATAGATTTCAATCTAAATTTTTTTATTTTAGGTCTCTATTCAATTTCTTATAAATAATTACTTTTACTAAACTTAATAAATAATTTCAAATCTAAAATCTATTCAATTACTATTTAATTTTCATAACAGACAATCCAAAAAATTTAAACAAAAAAAAGTTTTTTAAAATTTTTTACTTTGACCCTGTTTCTCGTCTTATAAATAATTTATTAAAAAAAATCCAAATACGTCCCGGAGTTTCTTTGCCTTGATTGGAAAGTGAAAACTTTTGACTTTGAACAATGTGCAAAAAAGTAGAGGCCAGGCTTTTTTTTTTTTTTTGGGTCTTTTGGGCTGGGTAAGTAGAGGCCAACTCGAACATAATGGGATCCAGTCTGTGCCAATTTGGGGTTCAGCCCCAAAATTTTTTATCTTATCTACTATAAACAAATTTGTTATAGTAATTAAGACTAATAAAAAGCGTTTCCCCAAAAGGGGGAAAAAAAAACTAATAACACGTTATTTATGCGTATATTTGGTACCTAATGAATTTTTCACTTTGAGTTTTACTTATTCTCTCATAAATAATTTACTTTTATGAAATATATGATAAAAAATTTCAAACACAATCTCTATCCAATCCCACTCTATAGCATTAAAGAATTTTTTTAATCACATGTTTATAAAACAATGTATAAGTATCATAAAGAATAAAATGTTAATCTTTCTATTTCAAAATATATATCATAATTTTATTTTTGGTCTGCTTTAAAGTATATGACCTCTTTTTACATAAAGTGTTTATTTATTAATTTTTTTAACTTTATTCTTATCTCCAACAAACTATTTAAGTGCTTTTATTTTCCCAAATACCAATACTTTTCACCAACTCTTCAAAACACCAATTTCTCAATGTAGATTTTGAATTTGGAATGCTAACCAATAATTTTTAAATAAGGACATTTTAGAGGTCTATTAAATTTTTATATGAAATTTATTAAAAATTTAATTTTTATATAAAATAAAATTAGAAAATATTTTGAAACAGATTTACTCCTTTCGTTTCAAAAAACCCATTTTCCAATGCTGAAATTGGATTTAGAACACTAACCAATAATTTTTAAATGATGCATTTTAGATGTTTATCAAATTTTTCTATAAAATTTATCAAAATTTTAATTTTGAAATATAAAGAGTATTTATGTATTGTCTCCCTTTTAAAATATGAGGCATTTTTCTCCTTTTCAAAATTTTATTATTTTACAAATTTTAATGATTATTTTTTAAAAATTACTTTAAAAATAAATTTAATTCTCTCATTCTCTATTATATTAATAAAATTAATTAAATATATAATAAAAAATTATTATATTTTTTATTTTCAATATAAAAAGTGTAAAAAGTACTATATTTTAAACGGAGAGAGTCCTTGAGTTTGTGGTTCATGTACTAATCGAGCTTAATAGGCTTAAGCTCGACCTAGTTCATTTGATCTTAAGTTCGGGCTGAATTCCATTGGGCCAAGCTTGGGCTAGTTCGATGAT
Organism: Rauvolfia tetraphylla; assembly: GCA_030512225.1. Taxonomy (NCBI): domain Eukaryota; kingdom Viridiplantae; phylum Streptophyta; class Magnoliopsida; order Gentianales; family Apocynaceae; genus Rauvolfia; species Rauvolfia tetraphylla. The sequence goes on from JAJQKT010000053.1 coordinate 6,097,935, forward strand.
GCCCAGATCTACAGATGAAATGGTGAAAAATCCGAAAGACATTGGAAATGCCATTATGCAAAGGACTATATCGAAATAGTATAGTTTGTGCAGCCCTCTTTCTTGAATTCGAAAATTTTTCCTTGTACTTTTGGAAACTTCTCTTCTACCCCATGTACTTTTGATCACCCTGGAATTTGGTCACCACCGCCTGAAAAATGGATCAAAATCAATTTTGATGACGCATTCCAATTAAGATTAACTCGCCGTATGTGCTGTTTTTGATATGGCCTAATTTATTAATTTAATAGTGACTAAAAACAACAACAAAATCCATTCTAGGAATATTTATTCATATATTGCATTTCTGTATTCCCATTTTTGTTTTATCTGTCCGGACTGAATTTTTATGGACTGAGTTTAAGTAAGCTTGAGCTCAATCTAATTTAATTAGAGCAGTATAATTTAGGTTAATTTGAGCTCAACCAAATCATATATTTTGCGATCATCCCCACACTAGGCAACAAGCAGTAGTCTAAATAATAATAATATATCAATTTTCTTGGTGATTCAAATAAGGGACGTAAACCTTTTTTGAAAGGATTCTTTCTTCTTTTCAAGCCCAAATATATGAGAAAAGTCTGCACCATTATTTCAAAAATAGTTATCCATTTTAAAATACGCGTTATATAAGTAAGTTTTTGATATTGCAAAACTGAATAATATAGACTTTTGAAACTAGTAGTTCCATTGTCTGAGTTTGGTAAATGGCCATTGACTGTTAGTTATAGCTCTAATGAAATAATGCACGTGAGAACTTGGAAGATTATTAAAGGAATTCAAATACTCGGTTTGAGCCATGAAATATTAGTCAAGTTTGGTTACTAACAATGTCTATGGGCCAATTCAAGCGCAGACCAAAACTCCCTTCCATATTTAGGACAAATATTTCGAGGACTTTCAACCTATTCAAAACAGAAACAAGTGTTGAACTGTTCAACACATGACAAAATTTCAACCTAAAATGGAATTCTCATATTTATGGACTAATAATACAATTTCAACATGTATTTTGAAGCTGTTCTTCTCCCATATATGGGGCTATTCTCCATTACTTAAAATAAGATATTTATAACTTTTTTTAAGTCAAAATTTATTTTTTAAGATGTTCTCAACTATTTATTTATTATTGATTCTAACTTAGATAAGTTGACAAAAAGCTATTTTTAAAAATTTATGATGAAAGTGGTTTTTAGAACAACTTTTGCTTATTGAAACTGCTTAACATAGTTATGTTATGTTAGTTTTAAAAATTCTTTTTAATAAGCACTTCTTTTTAAATAATTTAATAGAAGTTTCAACAATCGAGAATAGCACATGAAAGACTTCTTGTGAGATTGCAAATAAACTACAAATCATGTTAAAAAACCTTTAAAATATCTTCATCACTGATGAAACAGTGACGACTTTTAAAAATTTGTCACAATTACTTGATTATGTTGTGGCAAATTTTTCAACACTAAAAACTTGAACTCGACTTAAATAACAAATGAAGGAACAATAATTAAAAATGAACAAACATGAATGAGCTTCTGAATGTTCGATTAGAATAACTTCTCTACTTCAAAGTTATATTTAGTTAATAATAATTAATATATTAAATGTTACTGTTAGATTATCATTGATACATAATATTTGAATAATTTATAAAAATATTTATTTTTTTGGAAATAATAATATTAAAGAAGCAAAGGTGTGATAAATATCTTTGAATCACTAAAATTTGTAAAATACTGACAAAATTAATGATTATAGTGGTTAATTAAAATATATTGTTGTGACTATATGTAGTTTACGATTAATTTGTTTAGTTTAGAGTGACAATGGCTTTTGTAACAAAAAGTAGATAATTATATATGATAACATTTCTTGTTACGAAAATTATAAATAATAGTGACCGTAGTGATACTTCTTTTTTTTTTGTGACAATATTAAGAAGATACTAAATCATTGTATTCATAGTAACATAAAATTTTGTCTAAAAAAGTAAAAATTTTAGTGGCAAAATTTTTTTTTGTCGCTGTAAATGAAAATACTAGTGATGAAATTACGTTTGGTCACAAATAAGAATCATTCCTGCGCCAAATTGCATATGCTATTAGTAACAACATTTTATAGACAAAAAATTGTGACACAATTAATATATTTATAATGACAACTTATTTGTGGAAGACATTAAATGGTCACAAATTGCTAATGTAGAAGTAACGAACAAATAAGTCATCACAATTGAAAAATACAATAGTGATAATGAATTTTTTTTTATCACAACAAACCTCTTATTCGTGATAAAATAGTAGTGTCACAAAAAAATTGCCATAAAAAAATTGTAGTGGATTCAAATTTCACCTTTCCTATATATTATTTGAAGCTTTTATATTTCATTCTTTTGCCAAACTGTTAAATGTAATTTTAAAGAACTTCTTGCATTAATATCAAAGGAAAATCTAAGAAAAGAAAAAGAAATCATTAGAAATTGGCAGCGACTGGTTTATACCTGCATGATTCTTTTTTTTTTCTTTTTTTGTTCTTTTTGAAGTTAGACTGATAGGTTTTAAGATTAGTTATGCAATATCAGTCCAAGCCATTAACCATCAGGCAAAAGAAACTGCACTTGATATTTTAAGTATATCTCCACGCTGGAGTTTACTAATCTAATTAATTTTATCCTTTTCTGTTAAGAATATTCAATTTATTTGAGTGATTCGAACCTCTGCATTTTCTTGTAATTACTAAAAATGTTTAATTTCCTTTGCTTGCTCTTATCTTTTGCTTTAGATGTTAAATCCTTGATGATAATCAATGAAATTTCACGCATGCATTTGCATGATATTTATTTTAGACAAATTATATTCAACTTCGGACATCTCGAAAATTTTAAACATTCAGTTTAGGTAATGTATAGTTCAAAAAGATCATTTTTAATATGAAATATGACATTTAATTAACAAAATACAAAATAAAAATAAGGCATAACACTTGTCTTGCCTACCAAATCTTTTCTTTCTTCTTTGGAAGTATTTACAAAACAATCTTCAATATGTAATGCGCCAAAACTGTCTATTCTTTAAACTTAGAGCAACGGCAGCCACCTTCTGAAAAGTATAACCGTGCATGTTCAGTTCCGTTTACGTAGAAGGAACCTCCCCCCTTCCCCCAACCCCATACAGCTCCATTATATATATCCATGCAGTTTCTGCAGGGTTCATCACAAACTACTAAAGAAATTAAGCTTCCTGAATCGCAAGGAAATTACCCTAGAAATTGTTGTGGTGTTCATCTCAAGAATTACTTGAGCTTCTGAATTCTGAGGAACATTTTCAAAAACCCTAGAAGTTTTAACAGCTATTGTTTAAAAAACCTTGAACCATCTTCAACGATGTCTACCAAATCGACCGCGTCCGATAAAACATTCACAGGTGTAGCCAACCTCATTAGGCTTCTTCCCAGTGGAACTGTTTTCTTATACCAAGTTGTAATTCCTTTGTTAACCAACGATGGTCAGTGCAGCACCACAAACAAGATTCTTTCTGGTTTATTCATCGGTTTCTGTGGCCTTTCGTGTTTCTTCTCCACTTTCACAGATAGTTACACAGATAAAGAGGGCATAACCCACTACGGAATCGCAACTTGCAAGGGTCTTTGGCCTAGTTCTGGTTCGAATTCAGTCGACTTATCCAAGTATAAGCTTCAGATTGGAGACTATTTTCATGCTTTCCTTGCAGTGCTTGTGTTTGGGGCGGTGGCCTTGTTGGACGGCAATACAGTAGAGTGCTTTTATCCTTCATTGAAGTCTAATCAGAAGGCTCTGCTAATGGCTTTGCCACCGGTTATTGGTGCGATTGCTAGCGCGGTGTTTGCATTGTTTCCGATGAAACGTCACGGAATAAGGTACCCTCCGACACAGGGTTCAGCTTCAGTAAGTGCTGAAGAGAAAGCTTAAGCCTTGAAGCCATCATATCCATTCATGGAGAGATCATCCTTTTGTTGTTGAATGATAGGTTGATTACTTGTTTTGGTTTCTAATTCGATTAGATTGTGGTTTGAACGTTAGGTTTCATGTTTTGGAGTTGTAATATTATGACAGTTGAATAAAAGAATGAGTTTGTAAAAAATTCTAAATTTTTCCTATTTAGCAAAAAGAAAAAAGGAAAAAGATTTTTCCAGCCAACCAGTCGTGTATATGAACGGAGTATTACTTAATAAAGGAAATAATACTTAATTTTAGAATCATTTTTTAAGTATTTATAAAAGTAAACTAATACAATAATTTAATTGGTAAAATATCCGTTTCACCTTTCTAAATTCTCAACTTTCCAGTTTCCACCTCAGTTAGCATCGTCCAAATCTCTATTCTTTGTTAAAGTGGCATTAAAATCATCCTCCAAATCTCCTGTAAAAAATTCCATCATGAAACCCAACATCTATGTGTCTGGGAGTGAGAGAGAAAAATATGTTAAACTTGGGTTGATCAAGGGCTACTCCGTGGAAAGGATCTAGATTTCTTAGGGCGTATTTGGTTGCGAAACCCAATTCATTATTTATTGAGACTTTTTTTTTGGTATGATCATCTCTTTACCACTCTTGCTTGTAAAGATAATTTCATCATGTAAGGCAATTTGTGTCGCAATTACATGCCGTGTTATAAAGGTATATACAGAACCTTCTTGTCAAGATGAAACATGGTTTTGTCTTTTCTTTTTATTAATTGAAAGCTAAGTGATGTAATGGCCAAATATAGAGTACGTTTTCTTTAACATATTTTACTTTATATTTTTGTTTAAACTCAGACATGATCAATGATCTTTGCATTAGTTGGTTGTCATTTTACTATACTTTATTATATTTTTTATTAAGTTTCTATTTTGTGTCCATTACATATTCTTGCTAATTCTTCTCTTATAACCTATCTATAAAATGTATGGATAAAAAATGTTCTCTTTGTAATTACTTTTGCTCCTTTTCCTCCAAAAAAGAAAAAAAAAAGACTGCCCATTTTGATAGCACATACTATATCACGTGTTCATGTGTTTATCACAATTAAATCGATTGGAGTCATTTTATATATTTTCATAAATTAAGGAGACAAGAATAAAAATTTTTTGGTCAAAATTTTCATCTTTTTGGACAACTTTATCTTGAATTTTGACTTTGTACAAAATATAGGCTAGTTGTATTAGCTCTAGTTTGAGTACCATATATTTAAGTCGAGGAAACAGAAAAAGAAAAATTGGTCATTTTTCTTTTTTTGGTAATAAAGGAGCTTTATATTAATTAAACATAATAGAGCAAAATTATCCCCCTATTGTGCGAGCGTGAGTGGAGGATTGCAACTCATGGGAATGAGTTCATAGAATACGCGAGCAATGGCTACACCAAGTTTGTCTGTGTTTGGAGACTTGCTACAGTATTGCACGTAGTTTTTTACACCACGTGCGATATGTAGTCATCGAATCGAATCAGATCTCGATTTGATTCGACAGCAGTATAACGATAGTAATTTTTTTAAAAAATAAATATAAAACGAATCAAATTGAGTATTACACGTACTATAAAAATTCACGTACAACACTATATTATTGACCCTGTGTTTGTAAAAAAATTTTATGGTGATAACTATGTAATTAGTCAGCATCCCATAAGTTATATTTTGTCAAATCACATGAAATCACGTGTACTGTGTGTCCCTGTATTGATGAATGAGTAAGTAATAATGGTATGACCTACAGTATACGTGACTTCATATGATTATACGTGACTTCATGTGATTATATGTGACTTCATGTGATTAGACAGAATATAATTTATATAATATTAATTAATTATATATCTATCATCATAAAATTTCTCGTATTTGTATTCATATAGTCCTCTTTTGATGTGATGTGATGTGATGGGTGACCTGACGGGGTTTCCTTTTCTGTAGGTATTTGCATCTCTCTCCTATTCTGACCCGATTCGGGAAGGATGCTGAGTAGGGATTGAAGTAGCTTCTTTAAGCTAGGGGCCCGTTTCGTCCTGGCTCGGCCGGGCCAGAGAATCCCCAGTTGAAGTGGGATTTGGACAAGAGGTGGGAAGAAAAATCTCCTCCACCACCGGGATTGGGCCAAGGGGATAAGGTTGTCCCCAGCCTGCCCGCTCACGCCTTTGCCTGCTTTTTTCCGCTCCATCTTGATTTACCCAATTTTTTAGTTATTATTAATTAAAATTACTATTTGTATTATATATGTATATATATTATATGATATATTTTCAAGATATAGCATACACTACTTTTAATTTTTAAAATAGTAATACATAGCTATTTATTGAAAGATATATATATATATATATATATATATATATATATATATATATATGCACTATATATATTTATGTATAGTCATGTAACTTTTATCAACTATTAAATAATATATAAAAATTAATTATTTATTCTCCCGATTAAGCAATTCACAATTCATACATATAATTTTTGTTTGTGTATATAACAAGAGTGTATATTTTTACTTTTTTGAAAGGCCAATTGTTGAATGAAAGGTTACATACATAAAAAAGCTAATTACCTAGAAAATTTTCCTTTTATTTTTTTGTTAAGTACCCAAAAAAAGTTCAACTTTCTTTAATAATTTAACGAGCAATGCAAAATTTGCTAATATGGTAATAAAAATTTAATTACTTCTTATAATAAATATTAGGAAATATAAAAGAAAATTAAGAAATAAAAAGAGCTGCCACTAGAAAAAAATCTCAACATAAAAAAAAAAAATGAAAGTGAATTGGGAAAAAGTAGGAACGAGTGGAGGCGGGGATTCTCCTTTCCCCACTGGGTTAGGGATAGCGATTCATTCCATCTTTGCAATCGGGGATGGGCCAGGACCAGGGACGAGGGGAATGAGAAATGTAATTAATTATGTAATTAAAAAGTAGAGTTTAAATTTATATAATTAACTAGCCTAAAAGTCAGTGTAATGTCATAATATATATTACTTCTTAAATAAGTACGTAGATATATAAAGCGAATGGGTTTAGTGATACTTTTATTTTTGTGACAAAACTAAATTTGGTGACAAATAAGAATCATCTGTGCCAAAAGAATGTTGGCGTCAAATTGCGTATGTTATTTGTGACAACATTTTATTGACAAGAAATTGTGACACTATTAATATATTAATAATGACAACTTATTTGTGGAAGACATTAAATGGTCACAATTACTAATGGTAGTAGTAACAAACAAATAAGTTGTCACAGTTGAACAATACAATAGTGATAATTAATTTTTTTCCACAACATACCTCTTATTTGTGATAAAATAGTGGATTCAAATTTTACCTTTCCTATATATTGTTTGAAGCTTTTATATTTTATTCTTTTTCCAAACTGTTAAATGTAATTTTAAAGAAAGTCTTGCATTAGTATTAAAGGAAAAACTAAGAAAAGAAGAAGAAATCTTTAGAAATTGGCTGCGACTGGTTTATACCAGCCTGATTTTTTTTTTTTTTTGTTCTTTTTGAATTTAGACTGATAGGTTTTAAGATTAGCTATGCAATATCAGTCCAAACCATTAATCATGAGGCAAAATAAACTGCAATTGATATTTTAAGTATATATCCATGCTGGCGTAGCTAATGCCACGCTTACTAATCTAATTTTTTTAGTCGCTAATGCCGTGTTTAGTGTTTACTAATCTAATTTTATCTTTTTCTGCTAAGAATGTTCAATTTGTATGACTAAAAGTTGATTTGACTAAAAATGTTTAATTTCCTTTGTTTGATCTTTTCTTTTGCTTTAGATGTTAAATCGTTGATGATAATCAATTAAATTTTGTGCATGCATTTGCATGATATTTATTTTAGACAAATTATACTCAGCTTTGGACATCTTGAAATTTATAGACGCTCAAATTTGGACAGGTAGAATGCTATATATTTAGGGAACATACAGTTCAAAAGGATAATTTCAGCTAAATAAATGATTCTTCTATCCAAAATTCATTGGTATAAAAAAGATGACATTCGATTTGCATAAATGAAAATAACAATTTTCTTGCTTCACAATTCTTTTCTTTCTTCTTTGGGAGTATTTACTAAAAATTCTCCGATACGTAATTCGCCAAAACTGTCGATTCTTTAAACTTAGAGCAACGGCAGTCGCCTTCTGAAAAGTAAAACCGTGCGTTTTCAACTCCGTTTACATAGAAGCAGTCTCCCCCGCTTCCCCTAGTCCCATACATGCTCCATTATAAATATCCATGCAGTTTTTGCAGGGTTTTCATCACACAAATTACTAAGGAAGCTTCTGAATCCCAAAGAAATTACCCTAGAAGTTTTTGCCCCGTTCATCTCAAGAATTACTTGAGCTTCTGAATTCCGAGGAACATTTTCCAAAACCCTAGAGGTTTTACCAGCCTTCGTTTCACAAATTACTCAAGAAACTCAGCTTCTAAATCTTGCGGAACACTTTGAAAATCCCAGTAGTTTACTATTTCAATTAGGAGTTTTCATCCCGCAAATCATTCAAGTTCATCTTCTGAGACCAAAGCAAATTAACCTTGAACCATCTTTAACGATCGATGTCTACCGAATCGAGCACGTCCGATAAAACGTTCACAGGTGTAGACAACCTCATTAGGCTTCTTCCCAGTGGAACTGTTTTCCTATACCTCTTTGTCATTCCCATGTTAACCAACAATGGTCAGTGCAACACCACAAACAAGATTCTTTCTGGTTTATTCGTAGGTTTCTGTGGCCTTTCGTGTTTCTTCTCCACTTTCACAGACAGTTACACTGATAAGGAGGGCAGTACCCACTACGGAATCGCAACTTGCAAGGGTCTTTGGCCGAGTTCAGGTTCGAATTCAGACGACTTATCCAAGTATAAGCTTCAGATTGGAGACTATTTTCATGCTTTCCTTGTACTGCTTGTGTTTGGGGCGGTGGCTTTGTTGGACAGCAATACAATAGAGTGCTTTTATCCTTCACTGAAGTCTAATCAGAAGGTTCTGCTAATGGCTTTGCCTCCGGTTATCTGTGGGGTTGCTAGGACGGTGTTTGCATTGTTTCCCGTCAAGCGCCACGGAATAGGGTACCCTTCAACACAGGGTTCGGCTTCAGTAAGTGCTGAAGAGAAAGCTTAAGCTTTGACGCCATCATATTCGTTTATGGAGAGACAATCATTTTCTTGTTGAATAATAGATTGTTTATTTGTTTTGGTTTCTGCTTCTATTAGATTGTGTTTTGAACATTAGGTTTCATATTATGACAGTTGTAATATTATGGCATTTGAAAAATAACGAGTTTGTAATAAATTCTAAGAAATGAAGACTTTTCCTATTGAGCAAAAAAAAAAACAAAGGAATTTTCCGGCCAATCAGTTGTGCATACCTCATGAATGCACGTGAATGATGGATTGCTTAACACTTTTTTAAGGGTTATAAAGGAAATAAAACTTAATTTTAGACTTTTTTTTAAGTGTTTGTACATATGATAATTAATACGGTAACTCAATTAGTATAATATTCCGTACTAGACTAAAAAGTCTTGATTTTAAAAAATTAAAATTTTTTTTTTAATTTCTTTTTTTTAGAAAAACGATTCAGTTTGGCCTTAAACTTTACTCAAATTTAGTTTTTGTTCCTGTACTTCAAAAAGAAAAATTCTTGACATAACTACAAAAAATTAGAGGCATTGCCCTCTTATTGGCTTCTGGCGTTAAATTCTATCAGAAAGGCATCATGTGACTAGCAAGTGATCATTTTCAAGGACAAATTTGAAAGATTTTATAAGAACGCTAAACTGGCTCGATGGGTGTTACCGCCTTTAATTTCTAGTACTCTGACATCTATGTCCATCTATGGCAAGAAAGAATGAGATTTGGCAAGATGGCAATTTTCATTTGAAAATCATCTTCCATCGCCCCAAAAGCAATCGTCACACCAAAATCATCTTCCATCAGAGTTTGAGAACCCACGGAAGGCCAACAATTATGATCTGATGACTTTCTACATGTTTTAAGTCTTCTCCTATTCCTGTTCTGGGTTCACCTGCTGTGCTTGTAACAATTTCGCTCATCTTTTTTCTCATTTTTTCTTTTGATTTTGGCTGTGCTTGCAACAATTTCCTACTCTTTTTCTCAGTTTTTCTTTGGATTTCGGCGTGATGAGAATTTCTAGTTAGGGTTTTCTGAGCTTATTTTTAACAAAAAAGAAAAAAAACCAACACCCAACAACGTGTTACAACGAAAAAGGTAAAGGAAAGTACAACCCTTTTCTGTAATTCCTTCAAAAAGAAGTTTTCAATCAATAGACAGCCATAAATTTTCAAGATTGATGGTATTTTAGTATGCAGCGAAAGAATATTTCCATGACTTTGTCAAAGATTATTCTCTGTTTGAGTTGGCAAAGCAATGATAATCTGTCTGAGTTGCCAAAGATTATTTCCATGACTTTGTCAATGAATCACTGCACCACTAATACTGCATTTGGTCTCTGTATCTACTGCTCGGTCAGATAGATGGATATATATAGAAGCAAGTTATTTTCAATTTTGCCAGCCTTGCATCTAATGTGGCATTGAGTAATACTTGTAAGTTAGAGATTGGACTGCCTGATGTTAAAGGGGTATGTTATTTGATCGCCTGATATTTTAATTTTGACAAATTAAGCGCTTATTTGCTAACACCATCAGAAATTTAACTGCGTTTTGATTTTTCCTTTAATTTTTTATATATTAAAATTTTATGTACCATCATTCCCTATCTAAAAATTCATCCTCTCCTATTAAAATTAGAAAACCCTAAAAGTCCTTTTTATCCTAACCAATACCTTGCTGCCGTTATTTTTGCGAATGTCTACTGGGAATTTGCTAGTTTTCTTGGGATTTTTTTTCGTATCATGATCTCCTCACAATTCTTGCTCGGCAATAACACATTACTTTACTTACATCATTAAAGAATTTTTTTTGATCACTTGTTCAAAAAACTATGTATATATATCATAAAGAAAAAATTATTACTCTCTCTGTTTCAAAATATATATCATAAATTTCTTTTTTATTTGTTTCAAAGTATATGACATTTTTTTACATAAAGTGTTTATTTTATTATTTTTTTCAACTTCATTCTTATCTTCAATAAACTATTTAAGTACTTTTGTTTAAAAAAAAACCAATAGTTTTTCAACAACTTTTCAAAACATCAATCTCCCAATGTCGACAACATTTCTTGTTACGAAAATTATAAATAACAGTAACTATAGTGATACTTCTATTTTTCTGACAATATTAAGAAGACACTAAATAATTGAATTTATAGTGACATAAATTTTCGTAAAAGTAAAAAAATTTAGTGACATAAAATTCTTTTACAAATTTTAAGGATTTTTTTCTGAAGTTATTTTAACCACAAATAAAATTTTCTCATTTTTTATCATAATAAAATTATTTAAGAATATAAAATTTTTTGTTAAATTTTTTATTTTATGTAAAAGTATCAAAAGAAATTATATTTTTAAACGGATGTGGTTCATAGAGTTATACATAGACCTCAATAGGCTTAAGCTCGACCTAGTCCATTAGATCTTAGGGTCGGGCTGACTTCCATTGGGCCAAGATTGGGATAGTTTGATGATGTGCACATTTACGGATGAAATGGTGAAAAATCCGAGAAGACATTGAGAATGCCATTATGCCGAGGACTATATGGAAATAGCATATTTTGTGCAGCCCCCTTTCTTTAATTCGAAAATTTTTTCATGTACTTTTGACAACTTCTCTTTCTTGCATTTGTGTATTCCCGTTTTTGTTTTATCTGTCCGGACTGAATTTTTATGGAATTTTTTTTTATGGACTGAGTTTAAGTAAGCTTGAGCTCAACCGAATTATATATTTTGCGATCAGCCTCCCACTAGGCAATAAGCAGCTAGTCTAAATAATAATAATAATAATAATAATCATAATAATATATAATTTTCCTGCTGATTTATTAGCTAATGAGGGACGTAGACCTTTTTTGAAAGTAATCTTGCTACTTTTAAAGTCTAACTATACGAGAAAAGTCTGCGCGATTACTTCAAAAAAAGCGGTACATTTTAAGATATACGTCATCTAAGTAACCTTTTCATATTGCGAAACTGAATTTATAAACTTTTGAAACTACTAGTTCCATTGTCTGAGTTTGGTAAATGGCCATTGACTGTTAGTTGTAGCTCTTGATGTGCATCATATATATAACTAATGAAATAATGCACGTGAGAACTAGGAATAATTATTAAAGGAATTCAAATTCTCGGTTTGAGCCATGAAATATTGGTCAAGTTTGGTTACTGACAATGGAATTCTCATATTTATGAACTAATAATACAATTTCAACACGTATTTTGAATCTGTTCTTCTCCCATATATGGGGCTATTCTCCATTACTTAAAATAAGATATTTTTAAATTTTTTAAGTCAAAATTTATTTTTAAGATGTTCTCAACTATTTATTTATTATTGATTCTAACTTAAGTAAGTTGACAAAAAGCTATTTTTAAGAAGTTATGCTGAAAGTGGTTTTTAGAACAACTTTTGCTTATTGAAACTATTTAAAATAATTATGTTATTTTAATTTTTAAAATAATATTTTTAATAAGCACTTCTTTTTTAATAATTTAAAAGAAGTTTCAATAACTGAGAATAGCTCATGGAAGACTTCTTGTGAGATTGCTAATAAAGTATAAAAGCATGTTATTCGAATAACAAGAGGAGTATTTGAGTTCAAGTTATTCAGATAAAATAATTAAATGTGTATAATAAATAGTAAATAATAAAGTAAAAATAATAAATTTACAAAGATATATAATATGTAATTTAAAATAATTTTATGTAATGTTATATAAATAATAAATTTATCAATACGTTCGGGAACGTTCGAACTCATTTGCAAACATGCTCATATTTGTTCAATTAATATACGCACTATATTTGATATTTGAACTCAATTTGAATACCAAATGAACAAAAAATAATTGAAAATGAAAAAACATGAACGAGCTTTATTCGCCATCGCTCAATTAGAATAACGGCTCTACTTCAAAGTTATATTTAGTAAATAATAATTAATATATTAAATATTACTGTTAGATTATCGATACATATGGTTTGAATATTTTATAAACAACATTTAAAATTGTTTGCAAATAATAATATTAAAGAAGCAAAGGTGTGATAAATATCTTCAAATTACTAAAATTTGTAAAATAGTGGAAAAATTAATCATTATAGTTGTTAATTAAAATATATAATTGTGACGATATGCAGTTTATGATTAATTTGTTAAGTTTAGAGTGACAATAACTTTTGTGACAAAAGGTACACAATTATATGCGACAACATTTCTTGTTACAAAAATTATAAATAACAGTGATCATAGTGATACTTCTATTTTTCTAACAGTATTAAGAAGACATTAGATAATTGAATTTATAGTGACATAAATTTTCGTAAAAAGTAAAAATTTTAGTGGCAAATTTTTTTCTTCACAGTAAATGAAAATAATAGTGACGAAAACTATATTTGGTCACAAATAAGAATCATCCCCACCAAAACAATGTTGGCGCCAAATTGCATATGTTATTAGTGACAACATTATATTGACAAAAAATAGTGACACTATTACTATATTAATATTTACAAGTAATTTGTGGAAGACATTAAATGTAAATGGTCACAATTGCTATGTAGTAGTAACAAACAAATAAGTCATCACAATTGAAAAATGCAATAGTGATAATCAATTTTTTATCGCATCAACCTCTTATTTATGATAAAATAGTAGAGTATTACAAAAAAAAGTTGTCACTAAATAACTGAACTCTTGTAGCGGATGCAAATTTCATCTTTCCTATATATTTTTTGAAACTTTTATATTTTATTCTTTTGCTAAACTGTTAAATGTAATTTTAAAGAACTTCTTGAATTAGTGTTAAAGGAAAAAATAAGAAAAGAAAAAGAAATCTTTAGAAATTGGCAGCGACTGATTCTTTTTTTTCCCTTTTTGGTACTTTCTGAAGTTAGACTGGTAGGTTTTAAGATTAACTATGCGATATCAGTCCAAACCATTAACCATCAGACAAAATAAACTGCACTTGATATTTTAAGTATATATCCATGCTGGAGTTTATTTCCGTAGTTAATGCCATGTTTACTAATCTAATTTTTTTCATCGCTAATGCCGTGTTTAGTAATCTAATTTTATCTTTTTCTGCTAAGAATGTTCAATTTATTTGACTAAAATTTGATTTGACTAAAAATGTTTAATTTCCTTTGCTTGATCTTTTCTTTTGCTTTAGATGTTAAATCGTTGATGATAATCAATTAAATTTTGTGCATGCATTTGCATGATATTTATTTTAGACAAATTATATTCAGCTTTGGACATTTTGGACAGGTAGAATACTATATATGGTACTATATATTTAGGGAATATATAGTTCAAAAGGATCATTTGAGCTAAATAAATGCTCATTCTATCAAAAATTCACTTCCATATGCATTTTGTATGTGAATGATGACATTTAATTCCCGTAAACGAAAATAAATATAAGGCATAACACTTGTCTTGCCTGCCTAGCAAATCTTTTCTTTCTTCTTTGGAAGTATTTTTCCAAAAATTCTCCAATATGTAATTCGCCAAAACTGTCGATTCTTTAAACCTAGAGCAACGGCAGCCACCTTCAGAAAAGTAAAACCGCGCATGTTCCATTCCGTTTACGTAGAAGGAACCTCCCTCCTTCCCCCAACCCGTACAGCTCCATTATATATATCCATGCAGTTTCTGCAGGGTTCATCACAAACTACTAAAGAAATTAAGCTTCCTGAATCCCAAGGAGATTACCCTAGAAGTTATTGCTTGCTCGTCTCAAGAATTATTTGAGCTTCTGAATTCTGAGGAACATTTTCAGAAAACCCCAGAAGTTTTAGCAGCTTTCGTTTCAAAAACCTTGAACCATCTTTAACGATGTCTACCGAATCGAGCGCGTCCGACAAGACATTCACGGGTGTAGCCAACCTCATTAAGCTTCTTCCCAGTGGAACTGTTTTCTTATACCACTTTGTCATTCCCTTGCTAACCAACAATGGTCAGTGCAGCACCACAAACAAGATTCTTTCTGGTTTATTCGTAGGTTTCTGTGGCCTTTCGTGTTTCTTCTCCACTTTCACAGATAGTTACACTGATAAAGAGGGCAGAACCCAATACGGAATCGCAACTTGCAAGGGTCTTTGGCCGAGTTCAGATTCGAATTCAGTTGACTTATCCAAGTATAAGCTTCAGATTGGAGACTATTTTCATGCTTTCCTTGCACTGCTTGTGCTTGGGGCGGTGGCTTTGCTGGACGGCAATACAGTGGAGTGCTTTTATCCTTCGTTGCAGTCTAATCAGAAGGCTTTGCTAATGGCTTTGCCTCCGATTATTGGCGCGATTGCTAGCACGGTGTTTGCTTTGTTTCCCGTCAAGCGCCATGGAATAGGGTACCCTTCAAGGCAGGGTTCAGCTTCAGTAAGTGCTGAAGAGAAAGTTTAAGCTTTGAAGCCATCATATCCATGTATGGAGAGATCATCCTTTTCTTGTTGAATGATAGGTTGATTATTTGTTTTGGTTTCTATTTCTGTTAGATTGTGGTTTGAACATTAGGTTTCATGTTTTGGAGTTGTAATATTATGACAATTGAAAAATAATGAGTTTGTAATAAATTCTAGTAAGAAATGGAGATTTTTCCTATTCAGACAAGAAGGAAAAAAAAAGATTTCCTGCCAACCAGTCGTGCATATCCTAAATAAAGAGAAAGATTTCATCCTCATGAATGCACATAAATGAAGGATTGCTTAACACTTTTTTAAGGGTAATAAGGGAAATAATACTTAATTTTAGAATCATTTGTTAAACGTTTGTACATATGAGTTACTCGATTAGTACAGTATTTCTTATTAAATTTGAAGATCTTGATTTAAAAAATTTTATAAATTTATTTTGTAATTTGTTTTCTTTTTGGATAAATGATTTAGTTTGCCTTTAAACTTTACTCAAATTTAGTTTTTTGTCCCTCAGTTTCTAAAGGAAAAATTCCAGATATTGAACTATAAAAAATTAGCTTCAAATTTAGTTTTTTGTTCCATTGCCCCTCCATTGGCTTCTGGCATTAAATTTTAACAAAAAGGCATCACGTGACTAGCAAGTGATCGTTTTCAAGGGCAATTTGAATGATTTTCAGAGAATGATTTGATAAATTAACAAGAAGACGGGGAAGGAAGAGAAAATCTTGTGTGCAACTGGTGCATCACCTCGTCATCGCCATGACACGGTGCAACATTTCAATGTCTAACGTACAAGTGTTATTCAATGTCATACCAGAATGCTAAGCTGGCTCGACAGATGTTGATGCCGTTTCTTATACTCCGACCTCTATGTCCGTCTATGGCAAGAAAGAATGAGATTTGGCAAAACGGCAATCTTCTCCTATCCCTGTTCTGAGTTCACCTGCTGCGCTTGTAACAATTTCCTCCGTTTTTCTTTTGATTTCGGCGTGATAAGAATTTCTAGTGAGGGTTTTCTGTGCAAGAGACTATAATTCCACGACTTTGCCAAAGATTATTCTCTGTTTGGGTTGGCAAAGCAATGATATCTGAGATGGATGCAGTGATTACGTCAATGAATCTAGTACCACTAATTCCCACGTAGCCAAAAAACTATCTAAAGTTAGAACTAGAAAACCAAGTCCTCCATTTTATCCTAATCAACACCTTACTGCCGCTGTCGTTGCCAAAATGTGGTTTTGGAAAAGATCCTCAGATGAGGGATGATGGTCTATTGGGATCTTACTAGTTCTCCTGGGACCTTTTTTTCGGATATTGATGTCTTGGTAATATAATCTCACTAGCATAAAAGACAAGCTTTGTACGGAATACATATTACTTTTTAAAAAAATAAACGTATAATGAGAATAGATTTTTAAAAAAGATAAATTGGTTGTAAATGTCATTATGATCAAGAGTAAATCCTTTTTTTAATGACAAAGTAAATGTTCCTTTTAAAAAAAAGTGTCAAAAAGAAAAGTTAACACTGGTTATTATATAAATAATTATTAGAGTTATTATAAAAAATATAAAGTAAATTTATGTATTTAATAAAAAACTGTGCAGTAATAGTGAATCATAAATAAATTAAGATGAAGAGAAAAAAATATAAAAGTACATTGTAAGTTGTACTTTTTTCTATATTTTTAAAGTAAATCAACTCTATAACATGGTCTTTCAATTCTTCTGCCGAGTTCACCTCCTACCCCCGTTATATGTAAGAGAAAAAGAGAATTTCTCTTCCATACTATCATTTAATTATTTATTTTGACTCTTCAAAAAAATAGAATATATTTGCAATAAAATTATTGTGAATATTAAAATTCCTCTCCCTACCTTGTCTCTCTGCAATCCTAAAAAATAAAAGGTATTAGAATTTTATATTAAAAATCTCAAAATGAAAAGATTCTTAAGTGATTACTCAATTTTTTTCCAAAAGAATAGTGTTCTTAATCCATCACAAAGAATAAATAGTGTTAATATACTTTACAAAATTATTTCTTTCTTTTATATTCATTTAGTGAAAAGACAAAAATAAAAGAATAAAAATTATCAACTATTACATTTCATGTCTAATGTACTACAAAGTTTTGCATGTTCTGTGTGGAATGTTTTAATAGATAATAAGAAACTTTTATCCTTAAAACTTAGCAAATGATGGATCAAATTAGATAGTAATAGACATCGATCAAATTAGTGTAATAGATACCAAGGACTAAACAGATAAATATTCCTGAAGTCATCC
This sequence comes from Rauvolfia tetraphylla, assembly GCA_030512225.1. NCBI lineage: Eukaryota > Viridiplantae > Streptophyta > Magnoliopsida > Gentianales > Apocynaceae > Rauvolfia > Rauvolfia tetraphylla. The sequence continues at coordinate 6,115,827 of JAJQKT010000053.1, forward strand.
CCTCAAATAAATGAAAAGAAAAAGCTTGAATCTTCAAAACCTGTCAAACAAAGAAAAACTTAATAATATTCTACTAAAATAACTGAAAATATACAATAGATTATATAGTTCAATCAAAACAAAAAAAAGAAAAACAAAAACCATGAATGATGTAAAAAGAGAAAATATCAATGATGCTAAAAATAAAATTTAAAAATAAAAGAAGTTGACAAAAAAGGGCAAAGGCATAACTACATATGAAAGTCGTGTACAACTTGCAGACTTCTTGATGATAAAAAAAATTCAAAAAGTTTCAAAAAATATATATGTTTTTCTCAAAAGGAATTATATGGACTCATATTAAAGAAGAAAAATATAAATTAAAAATTAAAATAAAAAGAGTATAGCTCTCATTTTCCAGGATCCAAGTGAATAAGCTTCTAAGACACATTTTAGAATTCAAAAAATAATAAAACTAAAACACTTATTTGAATAAAAATTTGAACTATCCTAAATTTACCTGTTGCCTATAACGTATATACCAATCATGTATTTTCCTCTATTGTAAAAGAAGAAGCAAGAGACAGTCTTCTCATTTTGGCTTCTACCCCAAAATGTTCTCAACAAAAAAATAAATTCATAAACATCTCACTTCTACATAAAGAAGTTCTCAAAAAATTAAAAAAAAAATATTTTCTAAGAAGAATTAATTCATAAACATCTTCTGAACAATAAGAGACGCATTTAGTATTGATAAGCTTATTATGAAAATAAATTATTTTTTCAAGAAAAGAAAAAAAATCAAATATATAATACTATTTGTCAAACTCAGAGGTTAAACATTGAAGTAAAAGATAAAAGGAAAAAAATAAGAGCAATCTGTATCGAAAAAGAAATTGAAAATATTACCTCTTCAATTTGAAAAAAGAAGACCTTAATCGGATAAAATAAAAGGATTTGACGATAAAAAACTTTATGAGAAATATTTTGTAGGGAAAGTGGTAATAGATGAGGTTATGTGAAGATCGTAAAAAGTTATTATGAATTTAATTTAAATTAAAAAATTTAGTCAGAATAAATTAAAATATTCATATTATTTTATTATTAAAAATTTTTTTAGTTAATGACAACTCTTTTAATTAATAAAAATTTTAAAATTTTAGAAATTATTATTAAAGATTTGAGAATTTTGAAATAAAAAAGTATATATATAAGGAAAATTGGTTCGTAATTACGCCATGTTATCGAGATATACAAAGAAGCTCCCTGTCAAGATGAAACATGGTATGCACGTGACCGTAGAAGGGGAGCAGATTAACGGTATTAGGCTGTTTGCTTTTATTGGCAGAGCCGGTAGAGAGTTCATAAATTTATCAGATGAGGTGACAATGGACCAACTATAGGACTATAGATGCGTTTGGCTTAGGTCCTGCACCTGCTTTTTGCAGCACGTGCAAGACCGGTCCTTGACCGTTGGATCTCACTGTACTTCATCCAACGGCCAAGGAACACCAGGGGCAAAGAAGGAAATTAAAAAAATAAAAAAAATCATTAAAAATTTGACAAAATTCAAAAAGTCCGCCCCAATTCATGACCGTACAGTAGCCATCCTATGAAACTGTAAAGTTGCAAAAAAGTCAGCTATCAAACTCAGAAAAGAAAATGAGAGGCCAAAGGAAGAAAAAGTAGTTTCGTTCTTCTTAAGATTTAGCTTCACCTTCCCTTTCTCCTTCCGACTTCCTTGTTCTCTTTTCTGTCATTCTTCTTCTCCTTCGTGCTTTCTTGCGACGAGCTTTCTGCTCAAAATGGCTAGTAAAAAAACACCAAGGGCTGATGTAATGTTGTTGCTATAATTTTTTCTAATTTTTTTGCACTGTCGGCATTTTTACTCAATTTTTTCTTTATTTTGCATTGCCTCCACCAATGGCTGAGGTAATGTTGTTGTGATAATTATTTTATATTTTTTTGCACTGTCGGTGTTTTTGCTAAATTTTTTTCTTTATTTTGCACTGACTCCTTTGTTGCAGACCTGTGTTCCTCCTCTGTTGCAGGCCGGTAAAATGAAGTGAGTTTTTCTTAAAATATTTGGGGCAAGGATAATTAATGATCTCGTATTGCATTGAAGGCCGTACGCGAAGATACCGATGCGGAAAGCATGCAAGCAACAGATAGTTGCGTTGATACTGCGGCTACCGATACTAAGGAGAAAGGTAAGGAGAACGACTCCCCCCTCCCCAAAGAAAGAATGGTGCACTGGAGAATGATTGGTTATATAGTGGTGAACAACTGTTGACATTGGATTGAACAAATGTTCATAACCTATGGAACAATTGTGAACATTTATTCACACTGGATTGAACATTTGTTCTACTAGAATATTCTTGATAAGTGATTTAAGCTTTTTATGATGGTGCAGAAAACTTAAAAGAAATGAAGAAGATGGAGTTTACAACCTTGGAGAATGCACATGAATTCTACAATAGCACTGCTCATTGCAAAGGATTCGTCATTCTGACTGTTGACTGTTCATGCCGCATGTTCGGGACAGTAGGACCAGTTGTACAGGATATTTGAATGTGTTAAATTGATGCTCTCCTCTCCAGGAAGAAATATTACAACTCCGTCAGTAATGTTTTCCACTCCAGGTACAACCTATGTACCTTCTCCCGTGGATGTGTATCACTGAACAATTGTTCACTTGAACATGAATAACCAGTAACAATTGTTATGGAACATTTGCCTAACTCTTACTCCACTAGTTGGTGCGGAAGAACAGTTATTTCCTGCAAAGACCGTTAAATTGAGAGAGAATCTCAATCGGTCGCAAAAGCGGCTGAAGAGTCTTATGAAACAGGTCAGAAAATGAAAGAAGGCGCAGTTGCGAAGACAGCGTGACGCTATAGCCCTCAACAATTTGTCAGACATGAACACTACAGACTTGCATCTAACATTGTGATGAACAATTGTGATGGGATAGAATATAGAAATTTGACAGATAAGAATATTGTTATTTTTGGAGAACACTTGTGCACGAACAATTGTTCTGGGTGAACAGTGTTGAAAGAACAATTGTTCACCCCTGTCCCTTTGTGAGTTCATACTTGGTAAGTAATTGTTGTTGGTTTATACTTGGCACGATATCAGCCTAATAATTGTACAAACACTAAGAATCTAGTACCGAATAATTGTTCGACGAAAATTTGTAAGACACACAACTCATCGTTTTTTCCTGAATGAAGCATCTGAATGTTTTATTGATTAAAAAATATACAAGAGAAGATAAATGACCCGGAGCCGCTTTTCAATCTTTTCCAACTTTCTCTGGTATTTGCGCCTCTTAGCTTCTAGATCTTTCTGCTCCTTCAAATCATTGGCTTCAATATCCAACACATCCCCAGATTCTTCCTGAACTAAACTAGCAAAAGGATGGGCAGCACAAACCTCCGCTACCCTATCATGGTCCCACCACGAACAGGGCAACTGGCCATTGACTCTTCCACCTACGGCCTCTGGATACTGAACCTGTATTTGTTCAGTATAATATTTTTTAGGAAAAATAGAACAATTATTTATTACCAACACAACATAAAAGAACAATTGTTCAGAACAACACTTGTCACAACTCAAGTATTCAACTAAGTAACTCCAAAGATATAATGGCACAACTGTTCACACTAAATTACTCACACTGAAGCATTTACTAGAATAATTATTCACGATAAATAAATACTTGACAAATGTACTAGACTAACAACGGAACAATTGTTCGCTACTAATACAACCTTGACAAGTGACACAAACTAACAACAGAACACGGGCTGCGTAGAATAATTATTCACTACCAACACAACCTAGAAGAACAATTGTTCAGGGCAACAGTTCTTACAATTTAAGCATTCAACTAAATAACTTCAAAGCCCCAACAACACAACTGTTTATACTAAATTACTCACACTGAAGCATTTACCAGAATAATTATTCACGATAAACAAATACTTGACAAATGTACTAGACTAATAATGGAATAATTGTTCGCTACTAACACAACCTTGACAAGTGACATAAACTAACAACAGAACACTCGCTGCGTAGAACAATTATTCACTACCAAAACAATCTAGAAGAACAATTGTTCAGGGCAACAGTTGTTACAATTCAAGTATTCAACTGAATAACTTCAAAGACCTAACAGCACAACTGTTCATACTAAATTACTCATACTGAAGCATTTACCAGTGCAATTGTTCACGATAAATAGATACTTGACATATGTACTAAACTAATAACGAACAATTGTTCGTGACCAACAGACATAAATCAATTTAGCCTTCACTCTTCACTGGACAATTGTTCAAGCTCAAAATAAGAAAAAAAAACCAAACAAATGTGCAAAGTCCAGAGAACAATTGTTCACATATCAACAACATGTGCATGTTCCCTTCCGGCCATCTTCCGGTATTCTTCTTGTCTTTTAGGTGAAATGCAGCAACCCCTACAAGCAGGAATTCATGAACATGACTCGCCCAGTTATAGCTTGCGACAACATCTATATCCTTCACGTATTTACCATATTGTGCCATGCTTATCTTCATTGAGTTCCTCGGAGCTAGCATTGTGCTATTGTAGAATTCATGGGCATCCTCCAAGGTTGTAAATTCCATCTTCTTCATTTCTTTCAAGTTTTCTGCACCATCATAAAAATCTTAAATATACTAGTAGAACAAACGTTCAGTCCATAATGAACTAATGTTCACAATGGACCCATAGGTTGTGAACATTTGTTCAATCCAGTGTTAACAGTTGTTCACCACTATGTCACCAATCATTCTCCAGCACATCTTTCTTTCTTTGGGAGGAGAAAAGGGTGGCGTTCTTCTAACATTTCTCCTCAGTACCAGTAACTGCAGTATCAACGTAACTATTCATTGCCTGCATGCTTTCAGCATCGGCATCTTCGTGTGCGGCCTTCAATGCAACACCAAGTATTTTGAGGAAAAACTCACTTCATTTTGCTGCAGGCCTGCGACAAAGGAGGGACGCAGGCCTGCAACGAAGGAGGCAGTGCAAAAAAAGGAAAATATTTAGCAGAAATGAGTCAGTGCAAAAAAATCAAAAAAAATATAGCAACAACATTACCTCAGCCCTTGGTGTTTTTGTACTGCCCATTTTGAGCAGTAGAAAGCACGAAGGAGAAGAAGAATGACAGAAAAGAGAACAAGGAAGCCGGAAGGAGAAATGGAAGGTGAAGCTAAATCTTAAGAAGAACGAAGCTACTTTTTCTTCCTTTGGCCTCTCCTTTTCTTTTATGAGTTTGATAGCTGACTTTTTTGCAGCTTTACAGTTTGATAGGATAGCTACTGTACGGTCATGAATTGGGGCGGACTTTTTGAATTTTGTCAAAATTTTAATGATTTTTTTTATTTTTTGATTTCTTTCTTTGCCCCTGGTGTTCCCTGGCCGTTGGATGAAGTACAGTGAGATCCAACACCGGTCCTGCACGTGCTGCAAAAAGCAGGTGCAGGACCTAAGCCAAACGCGCTATAGATGGAGTCTTTTCTTTTTATTACTAAATTGACAGCTAAGTGAATCAATGGCTTAATAGCCAAATATAGAGCTAGTCTTCTTAACATACCAAATAAAGTCAATAATTTATCCCCTTTCTCTTTTAAAATATATATTTTAATTTTATTTTATACTACATTTTAAAATTTTAATAAATTTCATAAAAATTTTTGGTAAGCCTCCAAAATTCTCTTATTTAAATATATTTGGTTATTTTTAAATTTAAATTCAATAATGGAGATTGATGTTTTAAATAGTTAGTTGATAAATTAAAGATTTTTTAAGATAATAAAATACTTAAATAGTAAGTTGAAGATAATGCTAAAGTTGAGAAAAATAATAAATACACCTTTTATATAGAAAAAAATGTATATTTTAAAACAGATTAAAAAAAATTAGAATATATATTTTGAAATAAAAGGAGTAATTTATATGCATTTATGGAATGTTATATGGCTAAAGAAGCAAAATAGAATTGTCATATATGGCTGGCCGTATGTTATTACGGGATATAATTTGTTTGTTGATAGTCCATTACAAAATAATAATAATAATAAAAGAAGTCCATTGCCTTGCTGCCGATCGATTTGCAGTGAAGGAAATCGAATTTCTATTTTAGCAAAAGTGGTAGAATGAAAAGTAGAGCATTTTTCAGTGGCAACTGTTGAGGCCTTCTACCCAGAGGTTGGAGGTGTGATTCTTGTATTGTGCAGGATATATCCTTAAATCCGTTTTCTCATTAATAGTATGATATTTCTTATACTAAAAAAATAAAAATTAATTTATATCTTCTCTAATAAATAATTTAATATTTATAAATTTTAAGCTAAAAATCTAAACTAAAAATGTTATCTAACCCCACCTTTAAGTGAAGGTATGGGTTGCATTCGATTAGCAGAAGAAACGCAAAATTCTCATCTAACTTCTTTGCTCACAGTAATTCTTTTTTCAATTTAATTATTTTTTTCATTTTTAATTCCCTTACTAAGAAACCCCATCTTTTAAGATTTTTTTTATATACATTAAGAAAAAAGACGTGATCTCTCTCTCTCTCCTTTCCTTTTAATTTTACCTAAAAAAAAAGAGAAAGGATGTAATTTGAATCCTAAGCCTTCCACCGAATAAAAAGTATTTGTACTAGTAACGGAAGATAAAGAGTACTTGTACCACTAATTTACTGCGTTGTCACTCTAACAAACTCCATCTGACTGGAAGTAATTGGAGCGACTATATTCTTTGCCTCGATTTGAAAGTGAAACTTTTTGAGTTTTAGCAAAGTTCAAAAAAGTAGAGGCGATGATTTTTCTTTTTTTTTCTTGGGGAAAGGGGTCCAGTCTGTCAAGCCCAAAAATTTTTATCTTTAATTTTATCTTCAATAAACTATTTAAGTGTTTTTACTTTTTAAAAATTCAATAATTTTCAACAACTCTTCAAAAATCAATCTTACAATGTTGAATTCGAATTTAGAATACTAATAAATAATTTTTAAATAAAGGTGTTTTAGACGTCTGTCAAATTTCTATATGAAATTTATTAAATTTTTAATTTTTGTATAAAATAAAATTAGAATATATTTTGAAACAGAAGGAGTGTTTATCTACTCTCTTTGATTATTGTAAATAATTTTGTTGCTAACTCATCTTGATCAATATACTCTTCCAAGTTAAAATTCATTGAAACATTCACTGTTGTTTCTAGAATGCACTTGCCATCAGCGCTAACAAGATTTGTACTACAATTTAGTCTAATAAGATTTGCTTCGAGTCCAACCTCATCAACCAAGGGTAAGTTCTTTCCTTCTGCTCTTATAGTATTCAACAAACCAACTACTGCAACTCCTGCTGTTCCATGGACTTCTTTTAGTCCTTGACGATCAGCTCCACCCAATGCTTCTGCTTCTTCTAGCTTGGGACAATGCTAACCTTCATTCACCTTCTTTGTGGCTTGAATATAAAACAATTCATCAATGTGATTTTCATGTTGCTCAACAATATCCTTGAATTCTTCTTCTTCAAATAATTTGTCAAATCGAAAATTATCACAACAATCGATCCAATAAATAATTTTAACTTTTGAAAGGCTTTCAATCACCAACACATCACAATTGCATGATTAAATAAAGAAATTTGACCATCACAACAAGGAGAATTTGTGGAGGTAATTTTTTCATCATCACTCAAATCAATATTTTCTTCTAACCCAACTGGAGGGTTATTAATCAAATCATAATTTTTCAAATTGGATGATTCAACTTTGATATTTCATATTTGTGCTTCATATAATAATCTTTTTGAGCTTAAATTTCTATTGAATTTTAGTTTTTCAATCACCATTTACACACCATTATCTCTTATTTGTCTTAGATAAGTTTATTGAAGATTTGAAATAAAATGAAGCAGACAAGGAGATTTTACACAATGAAGAAAAAATAGATAAATGCAGAGCAAAACAGATTGATAGAAAAATTTCAAGCTGGATTTTGACCTCTATAGAGATTTCAAATATAAAAATGATCTTCTTGACATTTATAAAGGACATTTTGAGGTTTTCATAATGGTAAAATTTATATCAATCCAAGTTCATTTGGCCAACCTACATATGCTGCAGAATCACCTGTCCTGCGTTGTGTCCTATTTTTGGCACATTTTGATAGAGCGATCATATCTTGAGTTCTAGATATCTAACTGAGGTGATTAAGATCATTGTCTATAACTTTTATGAAGACATCAAAATCTATATCAGCCGATTTTATGCTCTTAATTCACCTAAAAGTCAAACCATTGTCACAGTTATGCAGCAAAACACTGCATCAAAACTGGGAGCAAGCGGTGTCGTTTAGTCTGGACCAAGCGGCGCCGTTTGTGTCGATCTGAAGCTTTTTTTCTGCTACTTTTCTCTCTCTTTTGGGCTGGATATAAATACCCTTTTAGGGCAAAAATAAGTAGAAGATTGGGAGTGGAAAGGAGGCTGCAAAAACTCACTCAAATTCCATCCCAAATCTTCATCTTTGCACGAGAAATCAAGTGAGAAGATTGAATTCTTGAAGAATGAGGACATCCACTTTGAAGATTCAAGACAAAAGTTGCAATTTTTTCTCAACACTACAGTGACGAATTTCTGCCTTAAAGAAGAGGAGATTTCAACCATGAAAATGAGCAATTCTTCCTGGTTCTTTGTTGCTTTATGTTCTTTGAATTGTAATATGTTGATGAACTAAATTCTTGAATAGTTGGATAGTTATGAACCCTAGTTTTTATCTATGTGAATGAATTGTTTCCTTGGTTGATTGAGTTTGAATTTCTTATGGATTGTTTGTGGGTTTGATTGGTTGAATTGATTCGGTGGATGATTGATTCAAAATCTGGAATTTCTTGTGGAGTGTTTGTGAGTTTGATTGGTAGAATTGATTGGGTAGATGCTTGATTCAAAATTTGAAATTTTTTACTTGTAATTAAGAAAGGAAGGGTGAAATGGATCATACACAAACAATGGAGATGATTTAGGTGACTAGAGATAGAAACCTCAACATCTTCTTGGTAATTAGAGAAATCTATTTAGAAATTCAAAAATCTTAATGCATTCTTGGATTGAATTGGTTAGAAAGAGATTTCAACTAATTAATATAAGAATAGAGAACTTTCATCTAGAGATAGAGTGAGTTTTAATTGAAGAATTTCATCAAATATAAGAAGGACAATTCATCAATCAAGGAACTTTCTATCACATAGGTAATTCTAGGGGAGATTTTCCATCCAAGTATTATTTTCTCTATTGAATTCTCTCTTGCAAGCAAGATTGGTTAAGTTGGTTTAATTAGTTAAGTTAGATTTCTTTTTCTAGTAGTTATTCCAACCATTTTCACAAACAAATTTGTTAGGCTAAATAATATAGTAGAAAGTAAGTAATGATATTTAACTATCCCCGTGGATACGACATTTAAATTAACTTGTCATTGTACTATTCATAATGATAAGTGCACTTACCCAATGTTTGTGTGCAAATTGTTAGAGATTGTAATAAAATTGAGTATAAGGGCATACAAAACAACACAACAAACTTCATCTTGAATCGTTTCTACCAAATCTTTTCTTTCATCTGGAGAAGGTAAAGTTTTTTCTTCTTCTCATCAAGAATAAGGTTCTCATCGACCTTTCTTAAATTCAAAACATTTTCTTTCTCGACTATTCCTTTTCTACTAGAATTCAAAGCAGAATTTTACCTCAAAAAAATGCATCAAAATAGTCCAACCTTCCTTTGCTGATCTTGTATAGAAAAACTTCTTTGCTACATCTATTGCAACTGTAGTTTGAAGATGAAACCATGAAAGAGCATTCTGATTCTTTTTCTTTTTCTCCTCTTCTATTAATTCAGTGTTGGGAGGAGGATGTTCAAAACCTTCTTTAATAATACACCAAACTCTAACTTCTTCAAGAATATCTTGCGTATATTGACACTACAAATTAAAATTCCATCAAAGATAAACCTTGAACGAGAAGAAAGAATTTTTTCATAAAGAACATAAAGAGAAGAGAAAGAAAATCTTTCCATGTCTATTGACGTTCTGCCTCTGATACCAATTTCAATGATCTAAAAAATATATGTAGACTAGAAATTTCAAGGTGTTAGGAACTAAAAGCAAACAACAAATATAATCTAATCTCTCAAGACTCTTTCAAGTCTTTATTGGACCAATCTATAAACTATGACTCCATACAATAGAACTCTAGATACAAACTCATATATATAGCTCTCATGTTTAGATTAGTAAATCTATCTACATTAGGAATTCTATTCTGAACAATAACAGGAATTAACTAAACCAAAACTTAATAGGATAAATCAAACTAATAAATCTTCTAATCTTACTTGGTTTAATATTGCCAACAGGCTTTTTATCTATTTGTTTCTTTTCAAAATGTTTATTCTTTTACGAATTTTAAATATTATTTTTTTGAAGTTATCCTAAATATAGATATGATTCTCTCATAATAAAATTATTTAAGAATATAATAGAAAAAGTACTCATTATTTTTTTCTTATTTTATATAAAAAGTATTAAAAAAACTTATATTTTAAAAGAGAAAGAGTGCTTGAGTTTGCGGTTCATGGAGTAAATGCCCAGATCTACAGATGAAATGGTGAAAAATCCGAAAGACATTGGAAATGCCATTATGCTAAGGACTGTATCGAAATAGTATATTTTGTGCAGCCCTCTTTCTTGAATTCGAAAATTTTTGCATGTACTTTTGACAACTTCTCTTTTGCCCCATGTACTTTTGATCACCCCGGAATTTGGTCACCACCGCCTGAAAAATGGATCAAAATCAATTTTGATACCGCATTCCAATTAAGATGAACTCGCCGTAGGTGCTGTTTTTGATATGTCCATATTTCTTAATTTATTAGTGACTAAAACAACAAAATCCCTTATAGAAATATATATTTATATATTACATTTGTAAATTCCCATTTTTATTTTATCTGTCTGGACTGAATTTTTATGGACTGAGTTTAAGTAAGCTTGAGCTCAACCTAATTTTAATTCGAGCAGTATAATTTAGGTTAATTTGAGCTCAAGTAATAAAATAATAATATATAATTTTCCCGCTGATTTATTAGCTAATAAGGGACGTAAACCTTTTTTAAATGTAATCTTGCTCTTTTTCAAGTCCAACTGTATGAGAAAAGTCAGCACGATTACTTCAAAAAAAGTTGCCCACTTGAAGATACGCGTCATATAAGTATCTTTTGCATATTGCAAAAACTGAATTTTACAAACTTTTGAAATTAGTAGTTCCATTGTCTGAGTTTGGTAAATGGCCATTGACTGTTAGTTGTAGCTCTTGATGTGCATCATATATAATGCACGAGAGAAGTTGAATTCGAATACTCGGCTTGAGAAGTGTCTCATTCGTTTTAAGTCCGACACTAATGGGCCAATTCAAGCACATTCCTAAACTCCCTTCCATATTGAGGACAAATATTTCTAGGACTTTCAACCTATTCAAAACAGAAACAGGCGTTGAATCTATTCAACAGTTGACAAAATTTCAACCTAATAATGCAATTTCAACGTGTACGTTGATTCTGTTCTTCTCCCATATATGGGGCTATTTTTCATTAATTAATATAAGGTATTTGTAATTTTTCATTAATATATAATTATGATAAATTTGAGGCAAATTTCACCTTTCCTATGTATTGTTTGAAGCTTTTATATTTTATCCTTTTGCAAAAATGTTGAATGTAATTTCAAAGAACTTCTTGTATTAGTATTAAAGGAAAAATAAAAAGAAATCTTAAGAAATTGGCAGCATCTGGTTTATATCGGACAGATTCCTTTTTGTTTTCCCTCTTTTTCATGAAGTTAGACTGATAGGTTTGAGATTAGCTATGCAATATCAGTCCAAACGATTAACCATCAGACAAAATTAAACTGCACTTAATAAGTGAAGTATATCTCCACGCTGGAGTGTACTAATCTAATTTTATCTTTTTCTGCTAAGAATGTTCAATCCATTTGACTAACAGTAGATTTGAACCTCTGCATTTTCTTGTAATTACTAAAATTGTTTAATTTCCTTTGGTTGCTCTTATCTTTTGCTTTAGATGTTAAATCCTTGATGATAAGTAGAGTACTATATATTTAGGGAACATATAGTTCAAAAAGATTATTTGAGCTAAACAAATGCTCATTCTATCCAAAATTCATTTCGCTATTCATTTTTTTATATGAAAGATGACATTCAATCAGCATAAATGAAAATTAAAATAAGGCATAACACTTGTCTTGCCTACCAAATCTTTTCTTTCGTCTAGTATTTACGAAAAAATCTCCAATATGTAATTCGCCAAAACTGTCGACTCTTTACACTTGGAGCAACGGCAGCCACCTTCTGAAAAGTAAAACCGTGCATGTTCAACTCCCTTTCCGTAGAAGGAACCTCCTCCCTTCCCCCAATCCCATACAGCTCCATTATATATATCCGTGCAGTTTCTGCAGGGTTCATCACACAAACTACTAAAGAAATTAAGCTTCCTGAATCCGAAGAAAATTACCCTAGAAGTTTTTACGGTGTTCATCTGAACAATTACTTGAGCTTCTGAATTCTTAGCAACATTTTCAAAACCTTGAACCATCTTTAACAATGTCTACCAAAACGACCGCGTCCCAGAAAACATTCACAGGTGTAGCCAACCTCATTAGGCTTCTTCCCAGTGGAACTGTTTTCCTATACCACTTTGTCATTCCCTTGTTAACCAACAATGGTCAGTGCAGCAACACAAACAAGATTCTTTCTGGTTTATTCATCTGTTTCTGTGGCCTTTCGTGTTTCTTCTCCACATTCACAGATAGTTACACGGATAAAGATGGCAGAACCCACTACGGAATCGCAACTTGCAAGGGTCTCTGGCCGAGTTCTGGTTCGAATTCAGTCGACTTATCCAAGTATAAGCTTCAGATTGGAGACTTTTTCCATGCTTTCCTTGCACTGCTTGTGTTTGGGGCGGTGGCCTTGTTGGACGGCAATACAGTAGAGTGCTTTTATCCTTCATTGAAGTCTAATCAGAAGGCTCTGCTAATGGCTTTGCCTCCGGTTATCGGTGCGATTGCTAGCACGGTGTTTGCATTGTTTCCCGTCAAGCGCCACGGAATAGGGTACCCTTCAACACAGGGTTCAGCTTCAGTAAGTGCTGAAGAGAAAGCTTAAGCTTTGAAGCCATCATATCCGTTTATGGAGAGATCATCCTTTTCTTGTTGAATGATAGGTTGATTACTTGTTTTGGTTTCTAATTCTATTGTACTGTGGTTTGAACGTTAGGTTTCATGTTTTGGGGTTGTAATATTATGACAGTTGAATAAAATAATGAGTTTGTAAAAAATTCTAAGAAATGAAGATTTTTGCTATTTAGCAAAAAAGAAAAAAAGAAAAAAGAGTTTTCCAGCCAACCAGCCGTGTATATGAACGGAGTAATACTTAATACTTAATCTTTAATAAAAAATAATACTTAATTTTAGAATCATTTTTTGAGTATTTGTACAAATAAGTGAATGTAGTAATTTAATTGGTAGAACACTCCTTTCTCCTTTCTAAATTCTCTTTTTTGCAATAACTTTCCAGTTTCCTCCTCAATTAGCATCGTCCAAATCTCTATTCTTTGTTAAAGCGGCATTAAAATCATCCTCCAAATCTCCTGTAAAAAATTCCATCATGAAACCCAACATCTATGTGTCTGGGAGTGAGAGAGAAAAATATATCAAACTTGGGTTGATCAAGGGCTACTCCGTGGAATGGATCTAGATTTCTTAGGGCCTATTTGGTTGCGAAACCTAATTCATTATTTATTGAGACTTTTTTTCGTATGATCATCTCTTTACAACTCTTGCTCCACAACATAATTTCATCATTTAAGGCAATTACGCCATGTTATAAAGATATATACAGAACCTTCTTGTCCAGATAAATTATTCATATTGGAAACCACCATGGAATCTAGTAGATACAAATTTTTCTAATCACTAGCTCATAACATTTGTAATCTTTAAAACCCATAAATTCATATGAAAACTTTGTTCAAAGTTAAATTTTGTCCATCAAAAAATTTCGTTGTACATCATACATATTTTACTTTATATTTTTGTTTAACCTAAGACATGATCAATGATCTTTATATTAATTGGTTGTTATTTTTTTCCATATTTTATTATATTTTGTATTAAGTTTTTTATTTTATGTTTATTATGTATTAATGTATATTAAGGATTGCATATTAAGAGATCATTCGAGCAATGTTTTATTTGTAATGATATCACTCTCCTTCATTAAAATATGTTGAGGTTTAAGCTATTTCGGAAGGACTTCAACATGCAAAGAGAGATATAAAAATTTTGAGACTGAGAGTGATTTTATATCTATCATTTCTTGCATTTGTAGTAATATCAAAAACTTTTCCTTCAAAAGGCATTTGCATTTATAATAGTCCACCTTTGATGTGATGTGATGGGTGACCTGACGGGGTTTCCTTTTCTAGGCATTTGCATCTCTCTCTCCAATTGCTTACCCTATCCGGTAAGGATGAAAAGGGGGGATTGAAGTGTCTTCTTTAGACTAGGGGCCCGTTTCGTCAAGGTCGGGCTGGGCCAGAGAATCCCCAGTTTTATTGGGGCTTTGGACAAGAGTCAGGGAGAAAAATCTAATCCGCCACCAGGGTTGGGCCGAGGGGATAGGGTTGTTCCCGGCCTGCCCATCCCCGCCCTTACGTCTCCACTTTTTTTCGCTCCATCCTGATTTACCCAATTTTTTGTAATTATATGTTTCATATACTTATACTATACAAATGTGTGTGTATGAGTATAGAATATATGCTTATGTATACTTATAAAAGTCTATATATAATATATAACAAGTTATATATATATATATATATATATATATATATATATATATATATATATATATATATATATATATATATATATATATATATATATATATATATATATAAGTAAAGAATACAATTCGTAAATTTAAAATTATGTTAAACTTCATGATGCTTGTATTTATCTCCAATAAATAAGAAATCTAGAAATTGGAAATGTTTTTTCTTATAAAATTTTTATAATTCTGAGATCTTGAATGGAATAGAAGTTGTCAAATTCATGGATGTGTATTAATAAAGCATGATATATATATGTGTGTGTATGTGTAGTCATGCAATTTTATCAACTATTAACTATTAAACAATATGTTAAAATTAATTATATATTCTTTTGATACATGTTAAGTTATTCACAGTTCATACATATAATTTGTACGTATCTATAATTAGAGTATATATTTATACTTTTTTAAAAATCCAATTGTCCAATGAAAGATTACATACATAAAAAATCTAATAACTTAAAACATTTTCTTTTTATTTTTTTGTTAAGTACCCAAAAAAAAGTTCAACTTTCCTTAATAATCTTACAAGCAATACAAATGTCTTTAATATGATAATCAAAATTTAACCACTTCTTATAATAAATATCAGACAATATAAAAGCAAATTAGGAAATAAAAAGAGCTACCGCTGGAAAAAAAATCTTCACATAAAAAATAAAAAATAGAAAAAGAAAGTGAATAGGGAAAAAACGGGAAGGCGTAAGTGCAGGGATTCTCATTTCCCCAGTGGACCAAGGTTGGGGAACGAAGGCCGGGCCGAGAACCTCCCATCCCCACAACATCTCTAATGATGAGTATGTTAAACTCTTTTACAATTATTGGATCCTTATTTCTTTTTCTAATGACTGAAATATATTTGGAGTATTTTTTAAACTTAAATATTTTTTGTTTCCTACCCAAGGCGTGTATTTAGTCTAAAAGCAACTTAAACTCACTAAATCACAATTTGAATCCAAATTTATTGTCTCTCTTAGATTAGATTTACTCTCTCTCTCTCTCTTTCTATATTCTTTTCGCTATGAGGTGCGCATCAACGAAGGACAAAGGATGTTATATAAATGATTCATTAACTAATCTTTATAGATTCATTTATTACAATTATGAGTATTGTAAATGTGATTCATGATATTTTTGGAGGTTGTGCTATAAAGAAGTGTGATGGTTTGCTGGATTTGAATGTGATAATAAAAAATCTACTATTGTTATTATTATTATATTGATTATTTTTTTTATTTTCTCCATTTAACCAAGAAAATATGTATTATTGGCGACAAAAAATAGTCATGGTAAAAAGAATTTGTGTTGAACGTAAGGATAGCCTTGTGTTGGGAAAGAAATTAAAATGTGTTGATTGTGTTGATAATGGTAATGAGGAAGATGAAAAATAATATAAAAATAAAAATAAAATATTAAAAAAGATGAAAAATAGAAAAAACAAAATTTTTAAAAAACGAACACAAGGGGAACTAGAAGAAGGTTTCCCAAGATTGAAAAAAAAAAAGAATTCATAATAAGAAAAAGGAAAATATAATAAGAAAAGAAGAAAGTTAATTTCTTATTAGGAACAACAACAACAACAAAATGTAGAGGGTTGGCGGCCCCGGTGACACAGGTAAAGGCCGTTTGGAGCAAGTTCGGTTCGGACGATGGTGCTTAGCTAAACCCGTGCCAAGACGCAATAGTAGGGGGATAGATGGCACTATTTCTTGAAAATGGACCAGATTATAACTCTTCGTACATACTTAGGTGTGATTGGATATAGTTTAATTTTTAAATTTTTTATCTTAAATTTTAAGAAATAAAATTTTTTATAAGTAAAAAAATAAAATTTAAAATAAAAAATTACATTAAATTTCGTGTACAACTCAATCCAAGCACACCCATACTTTAGGGCTTATGTGACTGTGTGAATTCCCATTGTTGTTTAAGTTGGACCTCGAAAAGGAAACTGGCTTGGCCCAGC
The DNA here is from genome assembly GCA_030512225.1 of Rauvolfia tetraphylla. Taxonomy (NCBI): domain Eukaryota; kingdom Viridiplantae; phylum Streptophyta; class Magnoliopsida; order Gentianales; family Apocynaceae; genus Rauvolfia; species Rauvolfia tetraphylla. The sequence goes on from JAJQKT010000053.1 coordinate 6,132,777, forward strand.
CAAATGTCACTTCATAAAGATACGTAGCACTACCCCCAACGGTGCATGGGGCGGCTCTCTGTAGCCCCCCGCTAACCCTCATTATTTCGTTCTTTTTCCTCTTCTTCTTCTTCTTCTTCTTTTTTTTTTTTTTTTGCATTTTCTTGTGAACCAAGGTTCCCCTTGAAAAAAATTTTCTTTTTCTTTTCTTTTCTTGGGTATTTATTTTTTTATATTTTATTTTAGATTTATAAAAAGGATAAAATTTTATTAAGAATGTTATTTAAAGAGAAAATTGACAAGATTTTGAATTTTAAGAAGAGAAAAAAATTTGATAAGTAAAAAATAACCTCGCTGAAATTAGCAAGTCCCTTAGAGACTAGAGTTTAAATATATATAATTAATTAATCTAAAAGTTCGTGTAATGCACATACATTACTTTAAAAAAGTAGATGTTTAAAGCGAACGAGTTTTCAAAAATAAAAAAGTGCTAAAAAGAAAAGTTGACAATGTAACGGTATTATATAAATAATTATTAACTTTTCACAAAAAATATGAAGTAAGTTTATATGAAGTAAGTACATGTCATGGGATCCTGAAAATTCACTGCTACACTCTCTCCCATCTCCAACGAAGAGATTCCTCAAGGCTCAAGCCCCAACAGCAAGGAAGAAGTCGGTCTAGCTGCGATGCCTTCTGTAATTTAGCTCCGGGAGGAAAGGGTTATTTAGCAAACGAGCTCGAAGGTATTATCTTATGTAATGTATGTCACTAACAATTATTTTCTAAAGAATAGAAAAAGAAAGAAAAATGTGGGCAAAATATACTTGTTATTTGGGGGATGCCATACGTGTGTATTATATTTATGTGTATATTCTTTTGATAAAACTACATATAGTGACAAAAATTTTTCCAAAAAGTGGGTGAAGGGGGAGCAGCCTCCCCCACACATGTGCATGTCCGCCTCTTTTAGTGCGTGCATTACAAGGAGTTAAGAAGCTAAAAAGATGGTGGTAGAAAGAGTAGTTGACGAAGAAGAAGGATAAGAGATTGTGTGGCCTCTAAGGGGAATGCATTGAGGAATATTACAAATGTAGGTTCCAGTTTCCTTGTATAACCAGAAGTTGCCGGGAAACTTCATTGAAGTCTTCCGTAAGTTCTTCTGTTAAAGTTCCCTCTAGTGGAAAGCACTCGCACTTCACAGAGATGGGTGTGTTGGGAGGGCTTAATCATTGTGCTCCTTTATTTTTAATATAGTATAGGCTTTTAACTCCCCAACATATCTTGAAGCTGAAAAAGTCCTCTCGAGCACTTGAACAGTTGTTTCTCGCCAAATCGCGCATGGATCTGACACGTGTGCTATTTTTCAGAGATAAAATTAAAGCAAAAAACTCACGCTTGGACTCAAATTACATTTATTTTTACCACTATCCTTTAACACTGTAAACTGTTCTTTCCATTGTCCACTTATAATATTAGTAACAGTGATAAAAAATAGTTCTAGTTCGCGTGCTATTTGGATGTGGAGGACTTACTCCTTAAGTCTTCTTCGTAGGGCAAAAGCATCTACTTTCAGTCACATCTGCATGTTCCGCATGTGATATGGCCAACCCTTTGTGAACCGAACTGAAGGCGGGAATGGATATTTTCTTGATCTGTTTGTATGAAATTCTGATATCAGTCACAGTAGCACAGAGTAGATGGGTCACAAATGGACTGGCGCACACAAATGGAGTTCCGAATCCTTGACCTTTTTTATCTTTTCTTTTTTTTTAAGGAAACCAATCCTTCACCTTTGTAATGATAATTTCTTGAAAAGAAAAAAAAGGAAAGAAAATCTCTGTAATGATTTTTTTCTGCTTTGATTATCAATCCTAACTAGAATTGATGAATTTGATTCTTGTGCAGGGACGGAACTAGAGGGCCCCGGTGGCGGCTGCCCCCAATATATATATTTTAAAATCTTTCTATAGGTGTAGATTTTTTAATTTTATATTCTGTTATCTTTTTTAAAATTCGTCCGCTCAATATTTTTAAAAATATTTCTTTGTAAAGTTAATATAAATTTTCGTTTCTCAAGATTGGTCTATAAAAAAAAGTACTTGTATACACACGCGAAGACACACACACACACATATATATATATATATGACATTAATAAAAATTATTTATAAAAATTATATATTATTTTTTATAATATAATTTAAATTTTTATATAAAATTCTATTTTGATCAAGAATGTCAAAAGAAATAAGATGAAAATAATAATATAAATTATTATAGGTAAGGGCTCGTTCATTCAAGTTTACATTCCATGGAAGAATATATAAAGAAAAGCACAAGAATGCTTGTCTTCTGATTCCTGAAAAGGGAGGTGAGAATTACCTTCACGAACACCGTCTAATTTCTTCAATAATATTTTTGGTTGAATTTCTTAAATGCAAAATATTTTTATGAATCAACATATTATTCATATACGGTGTGGGTGGACGGCATTTCCCCTAATGGCAACATTCTCAATCTTCAAGTCTGGGGAATAGCCATCTTTCTGAAAAGTAGAAGGCTGGCAAACCATTCTGCTTCTTCTAAGCTTGTCCACATTTTACGTACAAGGAACTCTTCCTTCCCTCTACCCCCTCACCTCCCCACTAAAATCTCCCTATAAATATGTTCACAAGTTCTATCCATCCTCACATTAAAAAGCAAAGCCAATCACCATTTAATTTGCAGCAATCAGTCTCTGAGGAGTCCTTAGGATACTCTTTCAAAATGGCATCCTTGAAAGACTCACTAACTACGTCTAGCGGAAGCCCAAGCATGGCGGAGAAAACTTTCACAGGCATTGGCAACCTCATTAGGCTTCTCCCCACCGGAACTGTCTTCTTATACCAGTTTGCTAACCCACTCTTCACCAACGATGGGCAGTGCAGCACCACAAACAAGATCCTCTCCGGTTTACTCATCGGCTTCTGCGGCCTCTCGTGCTTTCTCTCCACTTTCACTGATAGTTACACTGATAGTGATGGAAATATCCGCTATGGATTCGCAACTTTCAAGGGTTTCTGGCCTAGTTCGGGTTCGGGATCAGTTGACCTATCGTCGTTTAAGCTCCAGTTTGGAGACTTTGTTCATGCTTTCTTGTCTTTGATCGTGTTTGGGGTTGTTTCTTTACTGGATGGTAATACAGTAAAGTGCTTCTACCCATCTTTTGAATCTACTCAGAAGGTTCTGTTGATGGTGTTGCCGCCGGTGATTGGTTCTATCTCCGGGACGGTGTTTGTTATGTTCCCGAACAAACGTCACGGTATCGGCTATCCTGCAAGCCAAGCTTCAACAGCTACGGATCAGAAAGCTTAACGTTTGGGAATCTGGGAAATGGACAATACTGAGACATATACTTATGTAAATATATTCATATTGGTTGTATGAGATAAATATTTGTTTTATTTATTTTTTTATTTTTAGAGTTATTATATAAGAGTATATGAGAATTTCAATATGCATTAACACTTAATATTGAAAATGTTTGGCACCATTAATAGTTCAGCGATTCGTGTATATTTCATTATTGTTATATACAGTGAAATTATATTTTGCTAAGCTACTCATAGGTTGAAAATTCTATCGATGAGACATGGCGATTGGTCCTTGGCCATCTCATTTAAAGGAAAAATGATCAAAAGAAAACCACACTTCAAAGAAAAAAAAAAGAAAAGAAAAGAGTTTGTAATTACCTAATTGTTGAGTGCTTGACCTATAATTTAACAGATTAAGAACTGAAAACAACACAAAAACAAAGGGAAAGAAAAAAAATTATAAGTTGCTCAAATTGGGATATCTAGAATTATCTGATTATATATTTAAAAATTTTTGAATTATATATATAAAACATAAACTCTATTTTCTTTTTTCTTACATTATATGATCTTCAATCGGATTAGAAGAGGAATTTTAAGAAATAGACGAAGTGGATTAAAGAGATTTATGCATGGAGGACAGAAATTTAATGTCGTAAAAGTAATTAAGATAGCAAATGGATGAATAGTACATTTTGTATATTGGAACGCAATGGAACAATATGATTTTTCTAACTTCTTATTCTATTTCACTGTTCATAATACAGATTTCAAGCAACAAAGGTATTTTAATATGAAAGTCAATTGTAGGAAGAAGTAATTATGCTTCTGAAGATAAACAACTGTCCTAACTATTTCAAAGGTTTTCAATATATGCAAATTCTCTCAAATTATTGGTTAGCTATTGAAGGAATAGCTGAGATTATTTCATTATTTTAACACTCTATAAGTCAGCTTAGCAGACAAAGCAGACAAACTCCCCTCCCAACGGTATTGTTGAAGTAAACGTTGACACTGCTTGGAATAGGTGTCGCAGTCTGAAATCATCAGGGCCATCAGTTGGCGGCAAATTAAAACAATGGCTTTGCCACATATTTCCTCAGCACTTCAGGCTGAAGTTCAAGCAGCTTTAAATAGAGCTTTCGTTTGCTAAACGACTTTGTCAAGATCACATCACCATTGAAAGTTAATTCTTGATAGTTATTGCCAAATTATTCATTGATAGCACAGATTTTTCTGAGATGGAAACTTAGTTTCAAAGAATTGGGAGAGCTTTATCTGAGTTTACATCATTTTCCTTATCTCATGTTGGTCGGACGAACAACACTTTGGCACTCCTGTTAGCCCATAAAGCTAGAATTCGTATTCCTGTATTTGGGTTGAAAATTATCTGAAGACGCAATCCTTATAACTATTTTGGATTTCAGTTAATAAATTTTTTTCAAAAAAAAAAAGGTCAAGTTTTTAAGGAAAATGCATTACTATGTGCAATACGTAGGAAAACAAAAGATGGTTAACATTATGGCCAAGTTTTGCTTCCGGGTTTTCGCTTTTGGAAATGAAAAGTTTTCAATGTAAATAATTTTTCATTCTTAAAAGATGTCACCAGACTTTTTTTTTTTTTTTTGCTAAGTAACCCAACTGTTTTTCTCGACAAATAAAAATTTTTTAGTAGGTATAGCATATGGCCAAAACTTCCGGAGGCAAGTTTGTGAGAAATTCTACCATTCAAATTGAATGCCCCATTGTCTCAAAATAAACGCACTTTTTAATTTGGATTTCCATATGCAGTAACTTCATGAATTCGACAAACACATAAGTACTCTCATGATCATGAACATCTTTACGAATGATCAAAATATTCTTCAAATTTTTTATGCCAAACTAAAATAGTACTGCATATTCTCAATTTTCCTCAATCTTATTTTTCATTTATTTAAAGTTATCACGTGTCTTTATGTTGTCCTAGTTTCCTTAAGTTTTTCGAATTGTAATAAAGTTTTATATATCTTAAATTATCAAGTGATAATACTATAATAATGATACTAAAGATGGGAGAAAAGATGAAAAAGAAGATTCATACTGCTAAAATAGTCTAACTCAATTGCAGGCTCTAGAGTAATATGATAAAAGATAATGTCATAACTTTTAAAACTTTTTTTAAAGGGAGCAAAAAGTAAAATTTATTCCAATTTTTATTATTTTTTACTAAAAATGTTTTTAGAAAATTTTACAGGCGACCACCACCCTTCGTCTCGTTCTGGATTTGTCTCTAGTAGTAGTTGAAAGTTGAAAGACAAAACAATTTGTGATATGCTGTTCAACACAAGAAGGAAACTACATGGTAGAAGAAAGTTGCTTCACTAATAAAACTAATAAAAGTATTATATCAGGTCACACAAAAAAAAAAAACATGTTTCGTAAGAGACATATACTCAATAAAGAAACCTTTTTGATATTACTATATATGGAACTCTCTTGCACATGAATACTCATATTTAGTCCTTAAACATCTATGAAATATATATTAATGCTACATGAGTTGGTGTTTAGGAACAATTAGATTAGCATGAATGACCATTTTACGAGGACAATTACCTGCTGAAGTCTGATAAGGTAAAATTAATTTGACATGTATTTTTGGATAAGTACGACTTTGTATGTATATCCATGTCTTCAGAGCGGGGATCTGGAAGAGAGGGTTGATACTGGGTCAACTATGGCAGTGACTGAGGGGGACTTGTTATACATTTCTTTCCTTCCTTCTAGACACCAACCATCAGTACCTTTTGAAGCATCCTTTACAGTCCCTGGTTTTTACCCAGCATAAGTGGTTAAGGTTAAGGCACTTATAAGTTCATATTCCTAGCAAGTTTACCTAGAAGCTTATACAGTGCTTGACGCACTCACCTCCTAGGGATGATCGAGACCCGAACCAAAATAATATATATATATATATATATATATATATATATATATATATATATATATATATATATATATAATATACTAACGAATATTTTTGGATAAGTACGACTTTGTATGTATATCCATGTCTTTGTTGTTTATAATTTACATTCTTTTCTTTAAAAAGCAGAAGAGGAGGAAGTAAGAACAGTAACATATTTATTGAACTATTACATCATACTCATTCTATTTTAAAATATAGATTATTTAGCACATTTTGTACAAATTAAAAAATAAGAAAATAATGAGTATTTTTTTATTCTATCCTTAACTGATTCTATTAATATGATAGAAAATAAGATAATTATATTCATGATGAGAGTAATTATAAAAAAACAATTCTTAAAATTCGCAAAAGGCCAAACATTTTAAGAAATAAAAAATAGCTAAAAAACTTTATATTTTGAAACGTAGAGAGTACATATTACAATAATTAAGTTGGATTTTGGATCTTCTAATACAGTCTTTAGTATATTATCTAGTATACCAATTAAATTACACCACATGTGACTATATAAGAAAAATTAATGAGTTTAGACTAATTATATAATTTTATTTAATATAATTTAATTGGTGTACTAAATAATATATATTAGAGAATGCACTAGAAGATCCCAAGCTCTTAAACTAGGCTTTGGATCCTCTAATACGCCCCTTAGTACATTACCCAGTACACCAATTAAATTACACTACATGTAACTATATCATTAAAAAAAAATTGATAGGCCTTGACTAATCATATGATTACATACAGTCCATTTTAATTTATATATTTAATAATATATTATAGAGTGTACTAAAATATCTCATGCCGTTAAAATGAGCATTGGATATTCAGATCTTGACTTTATTCTTTCATGAAAAAGTAACAAGTTAATGCGTTGAAATCACCTATTGTTAGGTTTGTAATACTCAGAAAAAAAAAAGGTTTGTAATTCTATGTATATCTTTTGTCTTTCTAAAATATTTCTTTGGTAACCCTTTCCACTAAACAAACTTTTTGCATGGCTAAATGGGTGCCACTAATAAGCAGCAGTTCTTTCGGGCGTCCGAAATTGGGCTTAAGTGAGTTGGGCTTCTTTTGTTTACTGGCCCGCACCCATGATAGGCCATCTATAACAGTAACAGAAGGGAAAATGACGGAATACTTCCCTTCATTGTTTACTTTGTCGAAGATTCTATTCATAATCGAAAACGCTTTTCTTCATATTTTTCCATAGTAAGTAAATCATGTATAATAACCAAATTAAAATGACTATTTTATTAAATAATTTAATGCATTAAAATTTTAGTACGAAATGACATTCTTGCCCTTTTGTATTTTCCAAGTCTCAAAAATAAAATTTTTTAATTATTAGAAAAGTAAAGCTTTTCGGAGATGGAAATAAGGCATCATGCATTCAAGATGATGAGATAGTTTCAAAATTACAAGTAGCATTTCAATTTCACTTTCCTCTAGCATCTCTGCAATAAAGATACTTATAGTTCGCATTCTACTGTTTTGTTTCTGCTTCATAAAATGCAAGGCAGAAATCAATTTGTAAAGTTTTTCTTGTCAGATAAAAAATCTAAATTCTAGTATTCACACGACATATGTCCACTTCCCCACTCTTCCTCATTTAATATTAGTTTAACTGTTCTTAGGGGAAATAAAAGGGAAAAACACATAAAGTAGTTCAAGAATTTGAAGTACAAGAAAGGGAAAGGACAAAAAATAGCTTTTTTCTGATCTAATACTGAGGATCTTCACAAGCAACAAGGGGATTAGTTGCACCCGAGTGTTAATATATACAACAAACAACCGTCGGGAGACAAAATGCTTTCTCTCCACTTGGCCCCAAGAACTTCAAGAGCACCATATTTCTTAATCAACAAAAGCTTTCAAGAAAAAATATCGATATACAAAGAGATAATCATTTGATTGACTCTTAGATTATTCCAATTCTTACTCAATCAAATTAAGAACATGACATGTCAGAAGTGAAGGGATTATTATTTTATTCCACCATTTCAATTGTAACTTTATCCAATTAAATAATCCATATGTTTAAATGACATAACATAATAGACTGAAATTTTTCTCTTAATTGAAACTGAGCTTAATTGAAACTGAGACGTAAAACTAAAATAAAATAATATGTAATGCCTTGTCCAAGGGAACACACAACATGATGGTTGACATAGTAGCTAACTTTTCCTACTCTCCAATTCAAGCCTTCTACTTAGAAGCAACATTCCCAAATATATAGTAGCCCTAAGCTTATAAGGGACAGTCCACAACCATGGGCAATTCTAATGGCAGCATTGCAGACAAGGCCTTTGCTAGGCTTGCCAGCCTAATCAAGCTTCTTCCAACTGGAACTGTCTTTGCCTACGAGTTTCTGAACCCTTTGTTAATCAGTGAAAACCGGTGCCAGCCGGTAAACAAGACCTTGTCTTCTATTCTCATCGTGGTTTGTGGGCTGTCTTGCTTTTTCTCAACTTTCACAGATAGTCATACAGATAGTGAAGGCAAAACTCACTATGGCATAGCAACTTTCAAGGGTCTTTGGCCAAGTCCTCATGGGATGGACTTATCATCGTACAAACTTCGGTTTGATGATTTCGTTCATGCTTTTTTCTCGTTGATTGTTTTCGCCATGGTTGCTCTTTTGAACGATGATTCTGTGGATTGCTTTTATCCTTCTTTTAAGTCTACTCAGAAGACCTTGCTAGATGTTTTGCCAACTGTTGTTGGTGCAGTTTCAAGTGCAGTGTTTCTCTTGTTCCCTACAAAGCGTCACTATATAGCGTACCCCTTAAAAAAAGGTTGAAGTTCAAGTGCATTTAGGTCTTCATTGTAAGGATAGACGTTGCAATGTATTCAACACTTGCTGATTAATTTGTTGGCATATAAGATTGTTTCTAAAAGTTTGTTGTGTTCTTTTCCTTCAACTACTTCATGCTAGAATTCAACATAAATAGAAAGAGGGGGAAAAAAAGGACAAGAACATATATTCGATGCAATAAGATAAAATTTGCTTACAAATTTTGGTAAGTCAAAGAAAGGAAGGAAAATCGTTCTATCTATATGAGGGAAACTCCCTTCCAGCTGATGAGTTAATTCGGACAGCTACTTAAAAACACACAATAAAATATTTGTTCGGATTCTCAATGTTAGTCAGCCTTTTCGTTTAGAATATTTCTCACTTTTAAATTTTATATAGTCAAACTTTTCCTTCTTTTCCTTTGTGTAAGGTGGTTCAGATTCATTAACACAGCTCCAAGCAGACCTGCTTACCGCTGCTTAATGGATATAAATATCTGTTTCAGAACAAAGGACTTTATACAACTTAACTTTCAATAACGGAATGAAAATATAACATTTGTACTCCTAAAGAAAAAAAAAAGGAAAAATAGATTAAGTGTGTAACTGCAGAACACCTCTTGAAGCACAAGATGATGTTACTTTTACAACCCTTTCCTTTAGTTTCTTGCATGTTCTGCTGCTTCTTGTAGCTGTTTTTGGTGCTTTCACTATATCAACCTTGACTATATGATGATCAGATGTGCCTTTGGAAGAAATCACAGAATATGATCCGGGAACAAATCTGTAAGGCAGCTCTGGTGAGGCCAGAATATAATCTACTCTTGTTCCATACTTGCATGTCCCCTGCACACCTGTTTCACCAAAACTATGTGTTAAAAGATGAATCATTTTTAGGGTTTTGGCAGCAGGGGAAGGGTGAAGAGGATTTCCTTGAATACAGTCAACGGAGGTCTTTTAGAATGAGAACTATTGGATTGCACTAAAGTATGGTGATTCGTGTTTTGTGATCCAAATGTTCTTGCTAATGTAGAAGACTTCTTTAACTACATTTAAGAGAGACCCCTTGGCGCCCCGGGGGGTGGGGCGAGGGGGTGGGAGGATGAAGAGGTAAAGTTTTAAGTTTGAGCCTCATACTCTGGCCTTTGGCAATGATGACCACTGGCTCAAATTCACCTGGAAACTCCTTTGCATCTGTGTAAAATTTCTCCTTCAAACAGTTCATCACTTCAACCTTTGGTGTTGGCTTTCCTATCTCCTCATAGTACTGTCACAGTAACAGTTTCCACATATGAAAATAAAAAATCATTAGTTCATTTTCTTTCATTCTCAATGAGTCAACATTCAAAGGTTGGAAGTGTTAATTTTACCTTGACAATGTTCATCCATCTTTCTATTGAGTAGTCTGACCAATCAAGAGAATTAAGGCCGCCTGCCAAAATGTGGGGATGATCACTTGACTGAATAATTGCATTGATTTGCTTCATCCTCCAATTCTCATCTAAATGATCAAGTTGGGTGCAGTAGAAGTTAAGATCTCCAATCCATGGGACATCGATCGTAGCCTTGAGCACATTTCTGCAGTTAACAGCAAAAGTCTTATTCAGTTTATGCTAAATTAGCAATGATAAAATAATATTTGCAGTTTCAAGAGCCAGTCAGGCACCTGAAGTCTTTATCATCATAAATCTTCTGAACTTTCCACCTCTTGATTGGCCATTTTGACAGAATTGCATTCCCAAACTCTGGTGCCCAGCTCTCAGCAAACACATAGTTCATCCCTAAGGCCTCTGCTAAATCAGACAAAGGTGTCATGTTTTTCTCTTCCTCGGCTTTGACATCCTGCAGAGCTAAGATATCAGCATCAACTTCTTTGAGCACATCGAATATGGTCCTACTTCCAATTAGGCTCCCGTCGTTTATCCAGTTAGCCATGCCAGCAGGCAAGCATATGGGAGACCTTATAGGAGCTAAGCTATTAGCATTTAAGTTCAAAATCCTCGTTGAGGAATCTTCCACAATGCTAAGAACCTTGTTTTGTGCTAATGAGATCTCATTTTCTGGAAGATTTATTGATACTTTTGGTTTTGATCTGATAACTTTGCTGGCATCAGTACTTTGTTCAGCACCACCAACTGCAGGATGTAAAGGGGACTGTTTCAGTATGCTCTTCGGATAACTGGCTGGAGACTTCACCTGTCTATCATTCTTCATGTAATCTTCATCTTCATGAATGAAAACAACTGAATTTTCAGCCCTTGGAACAGCAGGTGCAAGTGTAAACAGGGCAACATTGAAAGTTGCTACTCGAATAGGCCTTTCTGCAACAAAGCGTTTCACTTCATTCTTTAGATAATTGGGAGAATTCTTGCCTGGTTTTCCTCTACGCTGACCTTTTGAATTCAGCTTCCCAAACCTTCTGATGACAACTCTAGGCTTCGAGCGCCTCCAGAGCAGCCACTGCATCCTCGAGCAGAGGCGACGAAATCTCCTCCCGATTACTCGAAACATTTGTGATACCTGCATATTGCATACAAGCTCAGAAACCTTCCCGGATTGCGTTGCCACCAACTAAACTCAGAACCCCTCTGAATATAACTCAGTTTCAAGTGAAGTTGGTAAGTTTTCAGTGGAAAAGTGCAACAACAACCTGCCAAGAGAGGTGGGGACTTATTGATGAAAATTTAGGAACAGCAAGAAAGAGCACCTATAAAGACAAAGAACAACCCAACTGCTCCAAGAATTGAGATGAACGTTGACAAATGAGGGCAAAATTGTTGATCTCCTTTTTTGACAACAAAAACTGCAACTACTCCCACCTGTGAAACAAAGACTTTGTCTTCCGCAGCCAATAGAAACAGATTATAAAAGAAGAAAAAGAAAAAGTTTTCAAAGATTCTTCGAAGTTATAATACTGAGAATCATCAAAGACTGCCTTCAACTAGAAGTGTATCTGAGCAAAAACAATGGAAACCTCAACTGCTCACCGAGAATATGTTTGCCTAAAGAAAATTCGCTGATGCTGACACATTTTGGCTTTTGGAAAGCAGATCATCAAGAATCAAAAGTAAGGTCTTGGTTGCATTTTCCTGCAGTATGGTCAATGATCTAATTATCAGAACCATCATGGTTCTTTTTTCACTCCTATGATGCATGCTTAGTGTTGGGAGGTTGGGATAAATAAAATAAAATAATAAAAAATAAATCCCAAAATAAATAACTCACACTACCAGAATTAAAATGACTCTCCCAAAACTCTGGTATTGATAAAGTGAGAATTTATCAATAACCACCTAGCAGAAATAAATCTGACAAAAACTTGAAAATATTCTGACACCAAGATTTACGTGGAAAACCCCAAAACGGGTAAAAACCACGGGCCAAATATTGACCAATACTTCCACTATAAAAATGGGGTAACAAATCTTCCTCTAGATATACTAGAAGGTAACACAACTATCTTCACCAAAATAGGTGGATATCAAAGAAAAAAGAGATGAAAAACAAACTCACAAGAAGAATAGCAAAACCTCACTCTATTCTCTTCTCTCTTTCTTTCCTTCTCTCCCTTTCTTTTCTTTCTCTCTTGGTGCCTTCAATTCTCTCACCAATATTACCAATGACATTCTCTCATTATGCATTGGTATTTATAGGCATATGCCATCCACAATTCTTGAATTTAAGTTGTTATTTTTTACTTTGAATTGCCTAATTTTTGCCTAACAATTCAATAGTCAATTTTTGAACACTACCTACAATTTTAGACTTCAAATTGTAGCCTCAAATTTGGACCAAGTTGAAACCTAACAAATCTCCCCCTTTCAACTTATTGAGAGAGTTTCACCATACCAGACCCTCGCTCGCAAAAAGTCAAACTTTTCTTTTGACAATGACTTGGTCATCATATCTGCACCATTCTCGTCAGTGTGTATCTCTTCAAGGACTAATTCTTTTGACTCCAAAACATTCCGAATCCAATGATACCGAACATCGATGTGCTTTGAACGAGAATGAAAGGTTGAATTTTTACAAAGATGGATTGCACTTTGACTATCACAATAAAGTTCATACCTTTGTTGCTTAACTCCCAATTCTTGTAAGAATTTCTTCAACCACGAGATTTCCTTACTTGCTTCAAATGAGTGGCTATATACTCGCTTACGTAGTAGAAAGGGCAACACATTTTTGTAGTCCCGCTTTGCCAAGAAACTGCTGCACCTCCAAACTTCATTAGGTATCCCTGACGTGGATCTTCTATTATCAATGTCTCCCGACCATGTCTCGCATCTCGTATAACATTCTAATACGAGGGTTTTGCATTTCCAAAACACTGCATAATATTTTGTTGTACCTTTAAGATACTCGAGTATCCATTTGACCGCATTCCAATGCTCTCTACCGGGATTAGAGAGAAATCGACTAACTACACCAACTGCATGAGCTATATCTGGCCTGGTGCACACCATAGCATACATTAAGCTACCAACCGCTGAAGAATAAGGAACCTTCTTCATATCTTCCTTATCTTGCTCACTTTTAGGACATTGCTTCATACTCGAGCTTGAAGTGACTCGCTAGTGGAGTAGAAACCGTCTTGGCCTTGCTCATGTTGAAACGGTCAAGGACTTTCTCAATGTACTTCTCTTGAGACAACTAAAGTTTACCATTTTGTCTATCTCGAGTGATCCTCATTCCAAGAATTTGCTTAGTGGCCCTAAGTCTTTCATTGCAAAAGACTTGCTTAACTCCTTTTTTAACTTTCGGCAATTTTGGCGATATCACGCCAACAATTAACATGTCATCAACATAAAGAAGAAGAATAATAAAATCACCATCGAAAAATCTCTTCACGAACACGCAATGATCCCGGGTGTGGTCCCCGCAATAGCCATGTTCGACATGAAAGAATCAAATTTCTTGTACCACTGTCTTGGTGCTTGCTTCAACCCTGCATAAGCTTTTCTTGAGTTGACAAACAAGGTGTTCTTTTTCCTTTGACTTTGAACCCCTCCCTAGCTGCTCCATGTAGATTTCTTCTTCAAGATCTCCATGAAGAAAGGGTCTGTCTTTACGTCAAGTTGTTGAATCTCCAAGTTCAAGCTAGTTGCTAGTCCAAGAACAACTCGATAGAAGACATTTTAACTACAGGGAGAAAATATTTCCTCAAAATCAATACCTTTCTTTTGATAGAAACCTTTCACGACCAACTCGGCCTTGTATCTTGGTTTGGAGATATTTTCTTCGCCTTTAGCTTGTACACCCATTTGTTCTTCAAGGCTCTTTTCCCTTTCGGAAGTTTCACCAAATCATATGTATGATTGTCATGCAAAGATTTCATCTCTTCTTGCATAGCTTTCAACCACTCATTTTTACTTTCATGGTTTACTGAACTTCTTCATAAGTTTCTGGTTCTCCCCATCAGCTGAGCGAGCACGTACTCTTGTGTATTGTATCCGGTGGAAGACCTCCTTTCTCCCAGTGGATCTCCCCGGGTTCCGGTTGTGGTTGTGGAACTGGTGGTATTGCTTTGGCTCGGCTAGTGGAACATCATCATTGTTGTCTCGCTCTGCCTCAACTCCCCGTACTCGTCATGACTAATATGTTGAGGTGCTTTGGGTCCCAGGGTTGACTGGAATTTCTGGATCCAATCTTCGTTTATCACCTTTCTTGATGTCTTCAATGGTTTGATCTTCAAAGAAGACAACATCTCTACTTCTAATCAATTTCTTATCAACGGGATTCCAGTACAGTATCCAAACTCTTCATGTCCATATCCCAAGAAAATACATTGTTTGGCCTTACTATCAAGTTTAGACCTTTCGTCTTTGGGAATGTGAACAAATGTTCTGCAGCCAAAAACTCTCAAATGCTTGTAAGAAATTTCATTACCCTGTCCAAACTCTTTGAGGAATATCACCACCCAAAGGAACCCGAAGGAGAAAGGTTGATCAAGTGAACTGCCGTTCTCATTGCCCTCACCCCGAAAGGTTTTGGCGGTTTGGCATGAGAGAGCATGCATCGATGCGTTCTGTAATTGTCCCTGTTCATCCTTTCAACTACACCATTGTGTTGTGGAGTCTTTGGTACACTTTTTCTCAAGTCCGATGCCATGACTCCCTGCAATATACTTCAAAAGGGCCTCTGTATTCACCACCATTGTCAGCCCTGACACACTTCAATTTTCTTCCTGTTTCTCTTTCCACCTTGACATGGAAGTTTTTGAAAACATCTATAACCTGATCCTTTGACTTCAAAGAAAAACACCATACCTTCCGAGAAAAATCATCAATGAAGGTCACAAAATATAATGCACCACCAAGTGTTCTTTCACCCATATGACATACATCAGTATGAACCAACTCCAAAGGAAATAATTTTCTAGATGGAGGAAATTTCTGAAATGCAACTCTATGTTGTTTTCCAACTAAACAATGAGTGCAGGATTTGAGACTTACACCTTTTACATCCGGTAGGAGTTGTTGTTTGGCAAGTCTCTGGAGTCCTTTTTCACTCATGTGGCCAAGTCTTTTATGCCAAAGATTTGAGGAAGATTTCAAATCAGTATTTACTTCTCCATTGCTCGACTTTGCTTTCATCACGTAAAGTGAGCTTGCTTTTGTACCTTTGGCGATGACAAGATTTCCTTTGTCGACTTCCATTTTCCGTTGTTGAATTTGTTTGCATAACCTTCATCATCAAGCTTTCCGGTGGAGATGAGGTTCGAGCGAACATCTCAGTACATGTCTCACGTTCTTTAAAATTAGTTGACAACCGTATCTGGAATTAAGGTGAATGTCTCCAATACCGATTATTTTGCAAGAGCCATCATTTTCCATTTTTACATGACCAAAATCTCCTGGTGTGTAAGATAAGAAGAATTCCCTGTGAGAAGTAACATGATAAGAAGCTCCTGAGTCAATAACCCAGTCACTGTTATGACACACTGTTGTTTTTTATTGTATATGCCTTTATACGTAATTTTATTCCAATCTTCAACAATTTGCACACAAACACTAGGCAAGCGCACCTATCGTTTAAATTAGTATAATGGCAAGTACTTCAATTATCGTATCCACGGGGATGGTCAATTACCATTACTCACTTTTCACTCTATTGTTTAGCTTCCATAAATTTTTGTTTTTGAAAATAGTTTGAATAAATACTAAGAAAAGAAATCCAACTTAACTTATTAAACTAGCTTAACTAATCTTTCTTGCAAGAGGGAATTCAATTGAGAAAACAATACTTGAATGGTTAATCCCCCTAGAATTACCTATGTGATAGAAAAGTCCCTTGGTTGATTTGTTTTCCCTTCTAATACTTGGTGAAATTCCAATGATAGAACTCACTCTATCTCTAGATGAAAGTTCTCTACCCTTAGATTAATTAGTTGAAATCTCTTTCTAACTAATTTAACCTAAAATGCATTTGGATTGGTGAATTTCTAATTAGATTTCTCTAATTGCCAAGAAGGTGTTCATTTCTAATATTTGGTGAAATTCCTATTTTAGGCCTCTCTCTATCTCTAGATGAAAGTCCTCTACCCTTGGATTAATTAGTTGAAATCTCTTTCTAACCAATTCAACCCAAGAATGCATTAAGGTTTTTGAATTTTCAATTAGATTTCTCTAATTACCAAGAAAATGTTTAGGTTTCTATCTCTAGTCACCTAAATCATCCCCATTGTTTGTGTATGGTCTATTTCACCCTTCCTTTCTCAATTCCAAGTGAAAATTTCCAGATTTTGAATCAATTATCAATCACCCTTCATTTCTCAATTCCAAGTGACAAAATTCCAGATTTTTGAATCAATTTCAATCACCCTTCCTTTCTCAATTCCAAGTGACAAAATTTCATCAACTATCCACCCAATCAATTCAAACATTCAAACCCACAAACAATCCACAAGAAATTCGAATTCAATCAACCAAGGGAAACAATTCATTCACATAAATAAAATCTAGGGTTCATACCCATTCAAGCATTCAAAAGTTTAGTTCCTCAACATAGTACAAATTAAAGAACATAAAGCAACAAAGAAAGAGGAAGAATTGCTCATTTTCATGGTGGAAATCTCCTCTTCTTGAAGCTTGAAAATCGTCACCGTGATGTTGAGGAAGTTGCAGGTTTTTCCATGAATCTTCAAGGTGGAGGTTCTCCTTCTTCAAAGATTCAATCTTCTCTCTTGATTTCTCTTGCAAAGATGAAGATTTGGGAGGGATTTGGGTGTGATTTCTTGCTGTTTTTCTGCAGCTTTTCTCCCTCCCAGCCGTCTCTGTTCTTGCCCTAAAATGGGGTATTTAAATCCCCTTCCAAAGAGAGAGAAACCAGCTGGAAATGCACTTCAGATCGCTGCAAACGGCGCCGCTTGGATCACACCAAACGGCGCCGCTTGCTCCGGTTATGGGGGCAAGCTGTTGCTGCCGGACTGTGACTCTGCTTTTGAATGTTAGGTGAATTCAGAGCATGAAATCGACTGATCTAGGTCTTGATGTCTTCATGAAAGTTGTATATATGGATCTTAGCTTGACACAGAACCTTGAATCACCTCAATTGAACATCTAGAAATAAAGATATGATCGTTATACCGAAATGTGTCAAAAACTGGACCACAGTGCAGGGACAGACTGAATTTGAAGCATAAGCGGGGAAAGCAAATGAACTCGGATTTCCATAAATTTTACCATTATAAAACCTTCAGAATGTCCTCTATAAATGTCTAGAAGATCACATTCGTATTTGAAATCTCTATAGAGGATAAATTCCCACTTGAAAATTATCTACCAGACTGTTTTGCCCTCGCATTTCTCTGTTTTTATTCATTGTGTAAAATCTCTTTATTTGCTTCATTTAATTCCAAATCTTCAATAAACTCACCCAAAGCAAATATGAGATAAAAGGAGTGTAAATGTTGATTAAAAAACCAAAATTTAACAGAATTTAAGCTCATAAAAGATTATCATATGAAGCACAATTATGGAATATAAAACTCCCCCACTACTTAGACATTGCTTGTCCTCGAGCAATACTTCAAAAACAACTAAGAAATTTGAACAATAATCCACGTGAAAATAACAAGTGTTTTAAAGCATTGCAAAGGACTGCAAAATAGAGAAGGTATTACTTGAGAAATCTTGAGCAATCTATACAATCAATCGAAAAGTCATCCCAAATATCCATCACAAAAATTAAACAATCACCCCTTGTTTCATAATGCAAGCAAAGAATCCGTGTGTGTGTGTGTTTCCAGCCAATACAAATGCTCAACAATTATAAGAGTGAATTTCATGTTATTGGACAAGGAATTCTTATCAAGAAAGCATAATACCCCATAGGCCCGGCATTCACAAAACCTCTCCACTAATACGGTAACCAAAATTCAAACTCGATTAGGTAGGACTTTCAAGCTTATAACTTTAGGCTCAGGGAAAGTTTAAGGTGCCAAATAAAAGGTAAGGAGTTCAAAGTCAAAGAAATGAGAGCTAAAGAGAAAGGAATGGGATATAAAACAAAAGTAATAACCCTTATTAGCCACAAGGAATATCACCATTCCCATATATTCAACTACAAACTCCCATTCTCTACAAACTCTCATCACCCCTACATTCAACAACTTGCACTAAATCATAATTCAAACCACAACTTTTCCTTCACCATATATCTTTTTTCAACCACAAGTTTATACCTCAATGATAACAAAATTCACAAGAATGATTAACTATATATAATTATTGAAGGCATCAAAAGATGTATTAAGCCTTCAAAGTAGTAAACATATATAACTTTTTTTTTCTTTTTTTTTCATCTTTTTTTTTCAATCTCTTTTTTTTTCGATTTTTTTTGAGGTATATTTCAATTCCCGATCAAATAAAGAATTTCATCCCCTTTTTTCCTTGAAAAACTCAACCCATAGAGCCATTTTTCCTATGATCTTCCTCTCCACCCTTTTTTTTTCGCTTTCTACAATACTCTTTTACCGACTTAAGGGTAAAATTGCATTTAGCTCTCGTAAAGAGGTTTAAAATATAAAGAGTGGAGTTTAAAATTCGAAAGAATGAAGAATTAAGAATATAGATTGAAAAATTTATGCACAAAGGCTTCAAGAAAGGGTACTACGGATAAAATAAAGAGAGGATGGCTAGAAATGCTCAATCGGGACAAAGAAGGCCTATTACCATCATTTCAAGATCAAACTAAGGTTACTTACTCATTTCGCCTTAAGGCAAGTGAATGCGGGTTCTAGAGTAAAAGTTATGTTGAATTCTAAAGCCAATAACACAAGATTCAACTCCA
Source organism: Rauvolfia tetraphylla (assembly GCA_030512225.1). Classification (NCBI taxonomy): domain Eukaryota; kingdom Viridiplantae; phylum Streptophyta; class Magnoliopsida; order Gentianales; family Apocynaceae; genus Rauvolfia; species Rauvolfia tetraphylla. Next base: position 6,152,178 of record JAJQKT010000053.1, read on the forward strand.
TAATCATCACAACAAAAGAAAAGTGGAATGTGCTTAAACGATGAATTTCATACAAGCAAGGAATACAAGGGGTGCTTACTTAATCCAAGTTTAAGGTACTAGTCATGATCTTTAGAATGCTTGTATAACTACTCTTTGAGAAAAGATAAAATATTAAAGTTTTAAAATACCTTGAGGATTTGAAAAATAAAAACAAAAAAAATTCAATCAAAAATCATAAAAATAACCTACACTACTAAAGCCAACTCCCCCACACTTAAAACAACATTGGCCGCAATGTTGGGGAAGAAATCCAACAGGAAACAACCAAACACATAAACAGTGAAAAACAAGGCTTGTAGAAGCAAATGAAAGCAAACTAGAAATAAGGACATAATGAAAACTAAAGCATAAAAACGTAGCATTAAAAGAAATAAATAAAAGGACAAAAATAGAAAAGAAAGAACTCCCCTTCGTTCATATACTACCGGTCCACCACTCGAGCATGGAACAGCTCCTGGCATAGAGGAAAACAGGAGAGAACCAACAAAAATATAGAGAAATTGCAAGCCAACAACAAACTAATTTACACCAAAAAAAAATTAAAACTCAACTTGCACTTTTTTTTTTTTGAATACATGGTATGCAAAGAAGAAAGCATAAAAGAACCAACAAAAAATGGGGAAGAAGGAAAAAAAAATTTTTTTTTGGTGAACAGTGAAACGGCGCCGCTTGGACCACACCAAGCGGCGCCGTTTTAAACCAGTTGGTCAAAACGCTGCCTCTTTTTTTTTGTGTGTAAACAGTCCCATGAACAGTGCGCGATGAAGCAGTCTAACGGCGCCGCTTGGTGCACACTAAGCGGCGCCGCTTTCACCCTGAGTCCGCTACAGTGATCCCAGCTACAATTTTTTTTTCAAAAACACTCAACTACAGATTCAACAACAAAATTTAACAAACTAATTGATTGCAAACATAAAATTCACATTAAACAACATATTATAAAACTTTTCACAATTCAAGACAATCAAAATTTTAAAACTCAAAACTCTATCAAAGACAGTTATGTACAAATAAGGATGATCAAATATGGTGAAAATCACTTATCCTCCCGGGTCAAAGGGGTGTGGAGATAATCTTCTCTTCTTCCTAATTCCAATGTGATAAAGTGTAAGTCTAAGTTTACTTACCAATAATGTCCCCTTTTTTGCATGATAGCTTTGCACAATTTCATATGGAAGTAATTTACTTACCAAAGACGGGGAAGTCCATTTAGACTTAAACTTACTAGCAGAAAGTCTCCATTGAGAGTCGTTCAACAACACTCGATCTCCCGGCTTGAAAACTTGATTTTGGTCATGGCTTCTTTTGGGTTGTATCACCGTTTTGAAGCCTTCTTCCATTAATATTCTGTGAATGCAAAATGAAAGATTAATACCCTTGAGTATTGGGAGTTTTGGATTGTCTACAATGAAAGCATAATCCAAGTGATTCGGTAGCTTCTTCAATTCCAACTCCGGAGGATCTTCGATGAAGGACTTCATTCCCTTTTCCATTTCAAAGTTTTCAAACCCCATCTTTTTGATGTTGAGCGGTGATGACTCCATATATGGTATGATTTCATCAATCACACATTGTCCCTTCTTTGCTTCTTCACCTTGAACTATGGCGATCTCCAAAGGTTCTTCATCGTTCCTCTTTTGTCCTTCATTTTTTTCAATTCCTTCATGTTCATCTTCAACATGCACTTTCTCTTCCATCTTCCCTTCTCGTATTTCCTGCACATTAGGCTATGAGATATTTAATTCCATCCCACTCCTCAAACTAGTAGTTTCAGCCCACTCCCTAGAATTTGGCTCCGTATTGTTTGAGAGAGTCTCAACTTCTCTTTACGAAACTAGCCTTAACAAGTTCTCAAGGGTGACCTCTTGGTTCTTTAAGGATGCTTCAATTTGTTGGTTAAGTTCATTTTGAGTTTGAACTTGTGTTTCATTATTTGCTATGAACTTTGTCATCAAATCTTCAAGGCTAGATTTCTCGGAGTTGTTGAGGAGGTGGAGGAGGTTGGTATTGGTAAGGAAAGAGTACTTGAGGTTGAGAATTTAATGAGGCTTGGAAACCAGGAGAATGTGTTGGTCTTTGTTGCCCTTGATTGTTCCATGAGTAGTTCAAATGATTGTACCACCCCGGATTATAAGCATTGCTGTATGAATTGTAGAGTTGCTCCCTTTCTCCAAGATAGTTCCCCTGCTCCATTGACCATGGATTGGAAGTTTCCAAGGTTTGCCACTCATGGGTTGGATAACCACCTTCACAAAATTCATAAGGCATCATCACTTGGGAAGGTTGTGGTGACAAATCATAATCCAAAAAGCTCATTCCTTAAGTAAACATACAAACAAAAATTCAACACATAACAAACAAAATGCTAACTAAAAGTTCAACCCAAGTATTTCTCACAAAAACAGGACAAACACACAAAAACACAAAGTAAACACTTCAATTCTCCAATAACAAACCAAATTACAAGCAAGAAAAGAAAAAAAAATGCTAACATATGTAACAAAAACAGAAAATCACAAACTAACACTTCAATTCACTAATAACTAACAAAATTACAAACAATACAATAAATGCTAACACAAGTAGGAAATAAAATGACTAAATAAAATGACTAAATCAATAAAGTTCAAGCTTTCCTAATATTGACCAATTCTCCCCGGCAGCGGCGCCAAAAACTTGTTGTTTTTTATTGTATATGCCTTTATACGTAATTTTATTCCAATCTTCAACAATTTGCACACAAACACTAGGCAAGCGCACCTATCGTTTAAATTAGTATAATGGCAAGTACTTCAATTATCGTATCCACGGGGATGGTCAATTACCATTACTCACTTTTCACTCTATTGTTTAGCTTCCATAAATTTTTGTTTTTGAAAATAGTTTGAATAAATACTAAGAAAAGAAATCCAACTTAACTTATTAAACTAGCTTAACTAATCTTTCTTGCAAGAGGGAATTCAATTGAGAAAACAATACTTGAATGGTTAATCCCCCTAGAATTACCTATGTGATAGAAAAGTCCCTTGGTTGATTTGTTTTCCCTTCTAATACTTGGTGAAATTCCAATGATAGAACTCACTCTATCTCTAGATGAAAGTTCTCTATCCTTAGATTAATTAGTTGAAATCTCTTTCTAACTAATTTAACCTAAAATGCATTTGGATTGGTGAATTTCTAATTAGATTTCTCTAATTGCCAAGAAGGTGTTCATTTCTAATATTTGGTGAAATTCCTATTTTAGGCCTCTCTCTATCTCTAGATGAAAGTCCTCTACCCTTGGATTAATTAGTTGAAATCTCTTTCTAACCAATTCAACCCAAGAATGCATTAAGGTTTTTGAATTTCCAATTAGATTTCTCTAATTACCAAGAAAATGTTTAGGTTTCTATCTCTAGTCACCTAAACCATCCCCATTGTTTGTGTATGGTCCATTTCACCCTTCCTTTCTCAATTCCAAGTGAAAATTTCCAGATTTTGAATCAATTATCAATCACCCTTCATTTCTCAATTCCAAGTGACAAAATTCCAGATTTTTGAATCAATTTCAATCACCCTTCCTTTCTCAATTCCAAGTGACAAAATTTCATCAACTATCCACCCAATCAATTCAAACATTCAAACCCACAAACAATCCACAAGAAATTCGAATTCAATCAACCAAGGGAAACAATTCATTCACATAAATAAAATCTAGGGTTCATACCCATTCAAGCATTCAAAAGTTTAGTTCCTCAACATAGTACAAATTAAAGAACATAAAGCAACAAAGAAAGAGGAAGAATTGCTCATTTTCATGGTGGAAATCTCCTCTTCTTGAAGCTTGAAAATCGTCACTGTGATGTTGAGGAAGTTGCAGGTTTTTCCATGAATCTTCAAGGTGGAGGTTCTCCTTCTTCAAAGATTCAATCTTCTCTCTTGATTTCTCTTGCAAAGATGAAGATTTGGGAGGGATTTGGGTGTGATTTCTTGCTGTTTTTTCTGCAGTTTTCTCCCCTCCCGACCGTCTCTGTTCTTGCCCTAAAATGGGGTATTTAAATCCCCTTCCAAAGAGAGAGAAAACCAGCTGGAAATGCACTTCAGATCGCTGCAAACGGCGCCGCTTGGATCACACCAAACGGCGCCGCTTGCTCCCAGTTATGGGGCAAGCTGTTGCTGCCGGACTGTGACTCTGTTTTGAATGTTAGGTGAATTCAGAGCATGAAATCGACTGATCTAGGTCTTGATGTCTTCATGAAAGTTGTATATATGGATCTTAGCTTGACACAGAACCTTGAATCACCTCAATTGAACATCTAGAAATAAAGATATGATCGTTATACCGAAATGTGTCAAAACTGGACCACAGTGCAGGACAGCTGAATTTGAAGCATAAGCAGGGAAAGCAAATGAACTCGGATTTCCATAAATTTTACCATTATAAAACCTTCAGAATGTCCTCTATAAATGTCTAGAAGATCACATTCGTATTTGAAATCTCTATAGAGGATAAATTCCCACTTGAAAATTATCTACCAGACTGTTTTGCCCCTGCATTTCTCTGTTTTTATTCATTGTGTAAAATCTCTTTATTTGCTTCATTTAATTCCAAATCTTCAATAAACTCACCCAAAGCAAATATGAGATAAAAGGAGTGTAAATGTTGATTAAAAAACCAAAATTTAACAGAATTTAAGCTCATAAAAGATTATCATATGAAGCACAATTATGGAATATCACACACTAGGTTAATACTGGAATCATCACAAACAAGTTCGATTTCATCATCGGTTGTTGTGGCAGCTGTCTCTGAAATTTCTTCCTTGGCTTTTCCTTTTGTGTTGGCTCGATCTTTCTTCCATTTTCGGCATTCATTCTTGTAATGCCCCTTCTTGTGACAATAGAAGCATTCAATATCTCTTTTAGACTTGGACTTACCTCTTGATCTGTCATATCTGTTGTGGGGATCTCTGGACTTACTTCTCCCCCTCCGGTGATTCCTTTCAGCAACAAGTGCTTGAGACTCCGAATTTAATCCTTGATCCTTCCTCCTGGTTTCTTCATTGTACAAAGCTTCTTTGACCATCTCCAATGTAACACCACCACTTGGAGCGAGATTTAAGGCAGAAACAACAAGTGTTTCCCAACTATCGGGGAGTGAGCGTAAATAGTAAGAGTGCTTGTACCTCCTCATCTAGCTTCAGATTTACAAAGCATCGGTCGCGGTTTATTAATCCCGAAAATCATTCGAGTGTCTCGGACATATTTGCTCCTTCTTTGTACCTGCAAATCACAGAGTCTGTTTCAACAAAGAAACTTTGTTAAGACCATATTTTCTTTCAAACATGGTCTCTAATTTTTTCCACATCACATCTGCTCTTGTTTCGCCTGAAACATGATTAAACACACTTTGGTCAATCCAACTCCTAATATGACCAATAGTTTTTCTATGCATTTTTGCCCATGCAACATCAGTTGTACCCTCTGGTTTTGCAACATCACCAAGAATGGGTTCATACATATCTTTACAATATAACAAGTCTTCCATTCTAGGCTTCCAAACAGCATAGTTACTAAAAGTCAATTTAATCATGCTACCAGAAGAAGAAGTTGACTCCTCCATTAAAAAAATTGACCAAGGCTCTGATACCACTTTGTTGGGAGGTTGGGATAAATAAAACAAAACAATGAAAAAATAAATCCCAAAATAAATAACCCACACTACCAGGATTAAAATGACTCTCCCAAAACTCTGGTATTGATAAAGTGAGAATTTATCAATAACCACCTAGCAGAAATAAATCTGACAAAAACTTGAAAATATTCTGACACCAAGATTTACGTGGAAAACCCCAAAACGGGTAAAAACCACGGGCCAAATATTGACCAATACTTCCACTATAAAAATGGGGTAACAAATCTTCCTCTAGATATACTAGAAGGTAACACAACTATCTTTACCAAAATAGGTGGATATCAAAGAAAAAAGAGATGAAAAACAAACTCATAAGAAGAATAGCAAAACCTCACTCTATTCTCTTCTCTCTTTCTTTCCTTCTCTCCCTTTCTTTTCTTTCTCTCTTGGTGCCTTCAATTCTCTCACCAATATTACCAATGACATTCTCTCATTATGCATTGGTATTTATAGGCATATGCCATCCACAATTCTTGAATTTAAGTTGTTATTTTTGACTTTGAATTGCCTAATTTTTGCCTAACAATTCAATAGTCAATTTTTGAACACTACCTACAATTTTAGACTTCAAATTGTAGCCTCAAATTTGGACCAAGTTGAAACCTAACAAATATTGTTGGGATACAAACCAAGTCCCACATGGAAAAATTAAAGGAATAGATGTCTAAATATAAGATTCAAGATAACTCCATTAGTATGAGGCCTTTTGGGAGATACCCAAAAACAAATCCGTGAGGGCTTAGCCCAAAGCGGACAATATCATACTAATGTGGAGTTTGTGAGACATCAGAAATTCCTAACAAGTGGTATCAGAGCCGATGGTTCGTCTGGGTGACGTGGCACCGTGGGAAGCCCCCTCGTTGGAGATCTGCGGTTGATGTCTTGTATCGAAAGTCTTCCTAATAATGTGGTGGTCAGGCGGCGTGTCCCGCTGGTTGGTAGCGGCGGTGCAAGATGGTTGGCAGATCAAATGGATTACCTCTGAAGGAGAGGTTATGACCTGTGTGGTCCTTAGTTTGAGGGGAGGATTGTTGGGATACAAACCAAGTCTCACATGGAAAAATTAAAGGAATAGATGTCTAAATATAAGATTCAAGATAACTCCATTAGTATGAGGCCTTTTGGGAGATACCCAAAAACAAATCCGTGAGGGCTTAGCCCAAAGCGGACAATATCATACTAATGTGGAGTTTGTGAGACATCAGAAATTCCTAACACTTAGAAACCATATGTTCGGTCTGGTCAACTTAATGAACTATCTAACTATTCACTTGTAATAAAAGTTATATATCGTGTAAAATATTTTTATTCATAATATAAAATACTTGTTCAAAAAAATCAGAGTCATCCGTTTTAGGTTAGGGCTAATCGCAGCCATCAAACATGCTTGTGTTAATTGCCTTCGTAAATTAACACCAACCTTAGTAAATTTGATAGAAGCAAAGATTAGGTTTGGTGCCTCTCGATTTCACTGTCCGTTTGTTTGTAACTCAAAGAAGTCATAATAAGTACGCGTCTAAACACGTGCTCGTATGTATGAGAGAAACTAATTTGAGTGAATTTTCTATATATGTCATTGTTTAATCCTATCTAATACCTCCTCTATTCCAATTGAATGTTCATTTTCATATACAAAATGAATGAAAGTTAAGTTTCAATTCCAAATGGAGAGATTATTAATTTTTTATTCGCTTAAAATGTGTATGGATCTCAACTGTCCATTCTCTCATATGGATTAGTTTCGGAAACACAGAGAAGGCGAATTTTACAGATCAGCTGCAATGATAAGGTCATCATGATGCAGAGCTACGCTATTGTGGAATTGGGAAATCGCAAGAGAGCATCTTGTTCCACTGTCCAATGAAGCAACAGAGAATAGAAACAGGGGCACCCTTTTGACTGTGTCGGGAGAATGGGGAAGGTAGAATTCTTTCTGGCAGAAAAGGCCAAATGAAGTTCTACCTAATAATCATCAAACAAAACAATAATCGCGCAACAGTTTCCTGCACCGAATAACAATAAAAGAACTGGAATATGTATCTACAATCAAATCCCAAGATTTCTATGCGTCTGTTTCACAAGTCTTGACACATTCAATAAACATATTGTTATGATATCAATGCGTAGCGGAAGCACAAAAAAGTAGATATTGATAAAGAAAATAAGGAGAGCAAGAAAAATAAAGGAGACACGAGATTTTTAAGTGGGAAACCCAATACGGGAGAAAATTCACTGCCTACGTCGAGCCAAAAATATCCACTATAATAATCGGGTAAGTACAAGAGAAAAAAGTCTACAACAACAATTATCAACAAAGACTTATAAGAGAGAAATAAATCACATAAACTCAACCCTATAATTTGATGATATAGTAAATATATGTTGAGAAAAAATTTCAGCCTTTGGGGAGAGAATTTAGAGAGAATTGGTGTGTTGAACTCAATTAGAAGACCCCTTTTTATAGCCACATAAAGAGGTCTTGCAAAACACAATGATGAAGTACATTTTATTTTTCCTAATTTATGATAAAAAATGAGGAAACATGTTGAGCATTTTATGGAGTAAAAGATGGAGGAATATATGACATAAAATGAGGAAACATGTGGAGTATTTTAGGGAGTAAAAGATGGAGGAATATAAGGCATAAAAGAAGGAGTTGGTTCCCAAAGTTTGAGACACCACTCAACAATCTCCACCTTTGCTCAAATTTTGGAGCTCAGCATAGACACCTCGAAAGGCGGTTAGGCATTAATGATGCCAACTAATTCCAAGCAGTGCTCGAACTTAGTAACAGGTAATGGCTTTGTAAGCATGTCTGCAGGATTTTTCGACGTATGAATCTTTTTGATAATGATCGTTCCTTTGTCAACAATATCTCTAATAAAGTGATAGCGTATATCAATGTGCTTGGTCTTGAAGTGATATGTATCATTCTTGGCTAGGTGAATAGCACTCTGACTATCTGAAAATACCATTGTAGCACCCTGTGGAATACCAAGCTCAAGAACAAGATCACGCAACCAAATAGCCTCTTTAACACCTTCTGTAGCTGAAACAAACTCAGCCTATGTGGTGGACAATGCAACAATAGATTGCAGAGTTGCTTTCCAACTAATAGCACCAGAACATAAAGTGAAGATGTAGCCCGAAAAAGATCTACGTCGGTCAAGATCACCACCATAATAGGAATCAACAAAGCCACTGACATCACTTGAGGCAACTCTATTTCTGTCAAAGACCAAACCAAGATTGGTCGTGCCCTTCAAGTAACGAAAAATCCACTTCACTACATGTCAATGATGTTTCCCTGGATTGTGTATGTAACGACTCACCATACTAACTGCATAAGCAAGATCAGGTCTAGTACAAACCATAGCATACATGAGACTTCTAACTGCACTAGAATAGGAAAACTTGGGTATATACTCAATATCTTTCTTTGATTTTAGACAAAGATCAGCAGATAACTTAAAGTGTGCAGCAAGAGGAGTAGAGACATGCTTACAATTTTTTATATTGAATTTTTCAAGAATCTTTTCAATGTAATTCTTTTGAGAAAAGTAGAGCTTGCCAGCTCGTCGGTCTCTGTGAATCTCCATACCAAGTATCTTCTTCGCAGCACCAAGGTCTTTCATCTCGAATTCAGATTTAAATTGAGACTTCAACCTATCAATCAAAGACTTGTCTTTCGAGACAATAAGCATATCATCTACATAAAGTAGTAAATAAATGAATGATCCATTAGAACACTGCATAAAATACACATAATTATTATGCTGACTCCTTGTGAATCCTTGCCCAATCATGAAAGCATCAAAACGCTTATACCATTGTCTCGGAGCTTGTTTCAAACCATACAATGATCTTTTTCAAATGGCAAACTGATTGTTCTTTACCTGGTACAACAAATCCCTATGGTTGTTTCATGTAAATTTCTTCTTCCAACTCACCATGTAGAAAGGCAGTTTTGACATCAAGTTGCTCCAATTCCAAATCATACAAAGCAACAAGAACAAGTAGCACTCGAATAGAGGTATGACGTACAACAGGAGAAAAAATTTCATTCAAGTCAATACCTTCTTTTTTATCAAAACCGCGAACTACTAGGCGAGCTTTTCATCTGGCATCTTCAATCCCGAGTATACATTCTTTCCGTTTGTAGATCCACTTACAACTCAAAGCTCGACGTCCTTTGAGCAAATCACATAACTACCATGTCTCATTCTTATGTAGGCTTTCAATTTCTTCTTGCATTGCTAAAAGCCACTGAGATGAATTAAAACTGGATATAGCTTCAGAGTACGTAGAAGGATCAATTCCTTCAGGTGTATCCTGTGCAACAGAAAGAGCATATGCAATAAGATTATCATCATCATTATCAGCGTACCTTGCAGGCATTTTGATATTTCTCCTCGGTCTGTCACGTGCTATATTATGATCATTTGAAGACAGAATAGGCTCAAATGAACTAGAGGGTATTGATTAATCATGTGTTTCAAGATTCTGTTCAGACTCTCCAATAAAAATCGATTCAATCCTTCCTTGTTGAGTAGACACCTCTAACTCCACATTCTCATTGGCACTTTGACGATCACATGTATCAAGAGTAGAAATAGCAATATCTTTTCTGGGAGATAACAAGGCATTCTCATTAAATGTGACATTCCTACTTAAAATCAATTTCTTAAATTCAGGACACCACAACCTATAGCCTTTCGACTCAGATGAATATCCCAAGAAAATGCATTGAACTGCTCTAGGTGCCAACTTTCCATCATTCACATGTGCAAAAACAGAAGAACCAAAAATTCTGAAATGAGAATAGTCAATAGGATTACCTGACCAAACCTCCTCTAGAATTTTAAAATCAATAGATGAATGAGGTGAACGATTTACCAGGTAACAAGCAGTAGATACAGCTTCAGCCCAAAAATCTCTACGACTCCATAAACCAGCATTAGATAACATACAACGAGCTCTCTCTAAAAGGGTCCTATTAATGCGTTCTGCAACTCCATTCTATTGAGGTTTTTCTACTAATGTTCTGTGTCTAGCAATGTCATGATTCTCACAAAACTCATTGAATTCAGAATTGCAAAACTCCAAACCATTGTCAGTCCTGAGTTTCTTAATCTTCCTACCAGTTTGATTTTCGACCAAGACTTTGAATTTCTTGAATTTAGAGAAAGCTTCATTTTTATGCCTCAGGAAATAAACTCAAACCTCACGAGAGAAATCATCAATAAATGTTATCATGTACCTCTTGCCGCCTTGTGAAGGAAATTTTGAAGGCCCCCAAAGATCCGAATGGATGTAATCAAGAATCCCTTGTGTGCGATGTGTTGCAGTGGAGAATCTAATTCTCTTTTGTTTTTCAACTACACAATATTCACAGAAAGTTAACTTACCAACATCCTGTTTACCAAGAAGACCTCTTTTATTCAGAATGTTCATGTCTTTCTCATTCATATGTCCCAAACGCATGTGCCATAGCTGAGTAAGATCATCATCAGAAAGAGAAGTAGAGATAGCAACAGAAACTGTCACAGTTGAACCCTGCAACAATACTAAGGAACCTCTAGAAATTTTCAAAACTCCACCTTCAGCTGAATACTTGCACCCTAGTGACTCCAGGGTGCCTAAAGAAATCAAATTACGCTTCAAATCAGGAATATAACGTACTTTAGTCAGATTTCTGATAGTGCCATCATGAGCCTTAATCTGAATGGTTCCAATTCCAATAACACAGTGTGAATCGTTTCCCATAAGAACCACACCAGAATCAACCTTCTCATATGAAGTAAACCAATTTTTGTGGGGACACATATGAAAAGTTCAGCCAGAATCTAAAACACATTCTAAAGAGTTACGTTTATCAGAAGTAGTAGCCAACAAAACATCACCATCAGAATCTGTCTCAATTACATCAACTTCAGCTTTATTTTGAGCAAGTTTATTCTTTTTCTCCTCTCTCTCATTCTTATTTTTCAATTTATAACATTCTGAAATTTCATGTCTGCTCTTCTTGCAATAACGACAGGATTTAGAATTACGGCCTCGAGACTTAGATCTACGATTTTTCTTAGATGAATTACTCCTATCAGTAGGTCTACTTCTAACATTCAAGTCTTCACCTCTATCATCAGACCTTACCTCATGATCAAATTTCTCCTTAGACAATAGATTAAATTTAACATCTTCAAATGACAGAGTATCATTATTTCCATAAAGCATAATTTCTTTGAAGTGCTTATAAGAGGGCAGCAAGGAAACAATTAGCAATACAGCTTTATCTTCATCTTCAATATTGACATCCAAATTCTCAAGATCAATCAAGATAGAATTAAATTCATTAAGATGAGATTGTATAGCGCTACCTTCAGCCATACGCAAAGTGTAGAGGCGCTCCTTGAGTCTAAGCTTGTTGGCAAGACTTTTGGTCATGTACAGGGATTCAAGTTTGGTCCATAGCCCTGCTGCAGTTTTTTCTTTATTGACCTCGCGCAAAATCTCCTTGGACAAACACAACTGAATAGCCGAATGTGCCTTCTCATCTAACTCTTCTCATTTCTCATCTGTCATACCCGCAGGCTTCTCGAAAATTCCAACAAGTGCCTTCTTTAAACCATTTTGAATGAGGACTGCTCTCATCTGAATCTGCCATATACTGAAACTAATTTTTCCATCAAATTTCTCAATATCAAATTTGGTGACGGTGGACATGTTTAATAACTAGGCTCTGATACTACTTGTTATGATATCAATGCGTAGCGGAAGCACAAAAAATAGATATTGAGAAAGAAAATAAGAAGAACAAGAAAAATAAAGGAGACACAGGATTTTTAAGTGGGAAACCCAATACGGGAGAAAACTCACTGCCTACGTCGAGCCAAAAATATCCACTATAATAATCGGGTAAGTACAAGAGAAAAAAGTCTTCAACAACAATTATCAACGAAGACTTATAAGAGATAAATAAATCACATAAACTCAACCCTATAATTTGATGATATAGTGAATATATGTTGAGGAAAAATTTCAGCCTTTGGGGAGAGAATTTGGAGAGAATTAGTGTGTTGAACTCAATTAGAAGACCCCTTTTTATAGCCACATAAAGAGATCTTGCAAAACACAATGATGAAGTCCATTTTACTTTCCCTAATTTGTGGCAAAAAATGAAGAAACGTGTTGAGCATTTTATGGATTAAAAGATGGAGGAATATATGTCATAAAATGAGAAAACATGTGGAGTATTTTAGAGAATAAAAAATTGATGAATATAAGGCATAAAAGAATGAGTTGGTTCCCAAAGTTTGAGACACCACTCAACACATATACGATGCATTTCTGTTCTTTTGACACATTCAAATCCAGAAGTGTACATGTCTTGTTAGAAATCTAACTAATGAACCATTTTGTTGGAAGGAAAACTTCAAAATTTAATGTCTATTTATGCTCCTCGTATATATTTAACTGATACAGATTTCACCAAGAACTACAGTTTGTCAATGGAACTCGAATTCTATGCAAGTAACTTTGCACTATCTCACCACTTAGCAACCAAAAGAAAAAAAGGAAAAAGGACTTTGCAGTATCCAACAAGCGTGTAGGTGAGGGGTTGAAGCTATTTCTCCTTCTGGGAATCCTCTTTTGCAATTGAGGACTGCTGGCGGGATAAAGACGTAAATAATACAACATAATACACCCAATCCACATATATCCATGAAACTTGAAAGTGCAAACTCTTGCCCAACCTGTAGCTTCCAAGTGAAGGAGCAAACGCACATTGAAAGGGAAATTGATTTGCCTTTGGAGTTCAAGTACGTGATGCAAAAGTCTGCTTCTTCAAGTTTCTCTGCAACTGAAGTAGAATAAGTTTTCTCCTTTTAATGCTAAGAATCAAACAAGGCATCCAGAAGATTAGAGGATGATTCGTCCTTTCCACTCCCATCAAAGAACCCATCCAAGCCACCTTCTCTTTTAAGTTTTCGCTCTTCAGCAACAGATTCCGCTGTTTCGGCACAGTAGTTCCTACTTACCTGCATAGCAGGTCTTTCAGCCACAACAAATTTGTTGCCTTCACGGGTTCTCTCAGGGAATCCTGCCCACACTAAAAGAACCCAAATATTGGAGCTTTAGTCAGTAGGGTAGCAGAGTTCTTTAGAACTAAAAGAAAAAATCCAGACGCTGGAATCTAACTATATGCAGCCATAGACTTGGGTACACTTCAAGACTTGCGTGTTCTCCCCCTTTCCACCAAGCTCAATCAATTTAGTGTTTTTGTGCTACGCAAATGATTGACAAGATTGAAGGAGAAAATTAACTGTTATAGTTGCACCCAACTATCAGAGCCTCTCAGTAGTCATGAAGCAGATCCATTTTTTTATGGCCCTAACCCTACCCCCCCAACAAGAAAACACAAAAACAAAAGAAACTGACAACCCCTTTCTGCTTATAAAATTTTTGTTGCATTCCTGACAGTTGGAGAAGATTCAATTTGAAGAAGTTTTTGTCAGAGTTATTCTGGGAGAATTTGTTTATTAAAACAAGTCCCAGAGAGCAACTAGTTTGTTGCCTTTTCGCTAACCTAATCATGCATCTGAAGAGGACTTCATTTGGCATGCTACTGTTTGAAGTAGTTAGTTCTCTTCCCTACGCATCCATGTTGCAAAGCCGTAATAGATTGAAAGAAACTTTGTTGTTTGTGCACATTTTCTTTTGTTGGGAGAAAGCGCTGATCTGACTCTGTGCTTTGACTTGCTGCCGGAATTGTCTATTTGCTAACCAAATGGTCCATCTGAACTTTGCATATATGTGTGCGTGAGAGAGAGAGAGAGAGAGAGAGGATTTGGATAACAAAGCCTGCTATAGCAAGTTCTTAAAAGAGAGCTACAATATAGAACTTAGATCCAAAAGAAAATGTGTTGCCGGATCAGAAGATGAAACTTGGTAAAAGTAGTAGAGTGATGCATGTAATGATGGTGCATATAAGGGATGGGGTAACAGATTTAGTATTCACTCTTCTCTCTCTCTCTCTCTCTCTCTCTCTCTCTCTCTCTCTCTCTCTCTTCGATGGCTGGAAGCCTTCAAGAGAATCTGCTCTCAACTGCTTCCTAATGGATAATATTAGGCCAATGGTGAACTTTATAAAACAGCAGAAAGTTTAACCACAAATGCATTTTGCATTTAGAATAGAAAAGAAAAAAAAAGGAAAAAAAAACACAGAGAGATTCCCTTACAATATGGAGTCTCATCTCTCTCCACCAAACCAAATAATACGAAGAGTGGCTGATTGAAGATGTTGGAGAGAAGAGGAACTTCAAAGTACAACAATGGACAACAGTAAAATCTTATCAAATACTAGACTATGATTTTAAAGGGTACAACTAGCAAGGTCCTGTATAGGGACATATAGAAGGATGTGAAGACCAAGATGTGCCACTTTTACTTAATGCATCCCTAACGGGTTTTTATAAAGACCTACAGAACCCCCGTAATAACATAGAAAGCATACAAATTATAAGAATGTATAGATAATAACTGAAAGTATGGGAAAAAATAAGCCGTGAATGACTGTATTCTACAATCTAAATTCGTTAACAAAATAAACCACTTGCAATACTGATAACAGCAATATATTGATGCGAAATCTGATAATCAAAAGAGAATTTACCTCCAAACTGATGCAGAACTATAGAAGCTGCAACAGTAACATTTAACGAGGCAGTGCCATATCCATATTGTGGGATATACACAAAAAAATCACATATCTCACATTGTTTTGCAGAAAGGCCCTGGCCCTGCAAAAATTTATTTACCCACCAATAAGCACATGATATTAATCTGCACATATTCCCCTCTTTTTTATGTGTCCATGTGGGGGATTTTCATTTCCCTTTTTTCACCATAAGAACCCACAAAAATGACCAGAGAGGAACAAAAGGCATATTTACGAAGGGAGAAAACAAAATCATATCGTCTATGCCAAAATTCACAAAGATTCAAGACTATCCAACTAAACAACTTATTATGCACTTTACACCATACTGTGGAAGGTAATGATATCAATCCCCATAACTGAACATGAGACATAGAAGACAATTCTATGTACCCATACAACATGACATTTATCAAACATCAATTCACCAGTCTTCACACACTTAACCTGGAATGGTTTCCAGAGACAATGAAATGTTTAGCATTCAGCAAGTTCTATTTCACAACTTCGTAGTGGCAAAAATATTCTGAGTGGGAAAAGAGGATGAAAACAATACCAGATTTAGACTAGGCACCATCTTAAGATCATTTAGAGCATTATATTTTCTGACACATTGCTAATAGTAACTGCAATGAGGAAAGCAACAGGCATATCATCAAAAAGTAAGAAAAATAAGAATGTTTACCTCATTACCAAGAACAAAAGCTGTGCTTCTCTTGAAAGGATGTTCATTAACAGCTAAAGCATTATCCGTAATCTCGACTCCACATATATCGCAATCCCTCTCCTAATAAGAAACAAATTAAACAAAATCCAATCCCTCAAATATCCCATCTTTCGCACAACGCATCTCGAAAATCCTAATACTTAGATCAAATTGAAGAGAACCCAGATATTCAACCAAAGTAAAATCCCATTTAGCTTTTCTTCCTTTTTTATATATGATTCTGCTTTTAAATAAAGTTGGACCTTGAGGAAGGATTTGGCTTCTGACAGAGAGTGGAAGTGGCGGAACCGAACATGGGCGGTGGAGCCGTGGCTGCCAAAGGCGTTGAAGTCACGGCGGCCGACTAAAATCAGCTCTGAGACACCAAATGCTGTGCAGCTTCGAGCCAAAGTACCGATGTTGTGCCTTTTTGCTATGTTGTGTACCACAACGTAGCTCTTGTACCTCTTCTTCTTCTCATCGTCCATTGTTGGATATATACTTGTGGAAGTAGCAGATGTGAAGAAGAAGACGAAGAAGAAGAAGAAGAAGACGAAGAAGAAGAAGAAGAAAAGGGCTCAGCCAGAGTTCTCGGTTTTAGCATTTTGGCCAGTAGAAGACGGGCGCTACGATGTCGTTTGCATACTTAGGAATCTAAGTTGTAGTTGGTGGGCTCGACTCACTTCTCAAACTACCATATTGCGTCAACTGAGAATAGAAAATATTAATTTTACTAGTGCCCATTCATTTATCAATTTATCAAAATATTTGTTCTAAAAAAAATTATCAATAAAATTTTTTAATCTTTTATCACAAAGTGACTACTATATAAAAAAAATAGAAAAATGAAAAATGGCAAGAAAAATAATACATTTTACAGAACTTTGCTCTAATTAGAAACTAATATTCACAACGCAACAGAATTCCCTTTCCAAAACAAAAGTTTCTACATCTAACTGAATTCTCACACATGAGCACTTTAACTGAAATATTTATTTGCATTTATGGGAATGTAATTATTTATTTACAACTGCTCATGATGAATATTTCTTCTCCAAGGTTCCTCACACTGCCACCTGAGCTGCTGCTAGCCTAGCTATAGGGATCCTGCAAACAAAATCACAAGAATATAAAGATCAGAGATAGGATAAAGTGGCCTCTCATGGCTAGGTTATACCAAGAGTTATATCAAAGAAAGCTAAACAGTGGTACCTGAATGGGGAACACGAAACATAGTCTAGGCCAGCTTCTGCAAAGAATGCAACTGATGAAGGCTCCCCGCCGTGTTCTCCACAAATTCCAACCTGCAATTTGAAGTTAGTCAATCAACTGCTGTTCAATTAGCAGAGCCTAAGACTTGAGAATATGATTGCTCATCGAAAGTCAGAAGGCAATATGCAGTTTAAGTTGTTAACTGGTGACATTGCAAGTTCAAGAGAACATGGTCAGCATTAGTCCAAAACAATGTCGATTTGGTATTTATCAAATCCCTTTAAAATATTTTGGGTTTTAAAGTAACCAGGGATTAAAGTGGCCTACTATGCAAGAAAATTTTATCAGTTCGAGCAGTTAGTTATCGATGATTTGAAACAGCAGATCAGGTGATCTCACCTTCAAGCTTGGGCGAGCTGCACGGCCCCTTTCAGTAGCAATCTTGATGAGTTGACCAACTCCTTTCTGATCAATTACCTAATGAACAATTCAGATGCCTTGAGTCTCAGCTGAAGTAGAGGGCTTTTCGTTCTCTTTATACGTTCACACATTGAACTAACCTCGAATGGATCGGCTTGGAGAATGCCTTTAGATAGGTAAACTGGCAGAAACTTGCCAACATCATCTCTACTGTATCCAAATGTCATCTGTGTGAGGTCATTGGTCCCGAAAGAGAAGAAATCTGCTTCCTTTGCAATCTAAGGAGCATATTAAAGAGCAGCGGTGAGTATAATGATGAAGCGCAACAGGTTATCAACTATCTATTTAATGCATAAGAACTGTGTTTCTTAAATCTCATGTCAGATGTGTGCACACAGTTTGGAGCTTTCTGGTTACATTCTCTTAGTGCTTTCAAACTATTTGAAGAGCAATGACAAAATATTCCTGCATACCTCATCTGCAACCAAAGCAGCTCTAGGAATCTCTATCATTGTTCCCACCTTATAGCTCAGTGAGGTGTCCATCTCTGAGAAGACTTTTTTGGCAACATTACGAACTAAACTCACTTGATGACTTAATTCCTGTCACTCAGAAGTTCCAAATAATACTGATGTGAAAATTAGAACACTAAGAAAATTACAAAGAAATCTTTCAAATTGAATCTGCTTCACTTTCCAAGATCAATTTGTACAAAAGGATGGATCAAGAAATTATAACAGCTAATTCTTCTCCTTTCTTCCAATAAAACCAAGCACATAGAAGAAGATTAAGACGTGCCTGAGGCGTTCCGACCAGGGGAACCATTATCTCGGGGGTGACTGTAAAGCCTTGATTGTGCACAGAGACTGCAGCCTGAAATATTGCACGAACCTGCATTTCCGTAAGTTCTGGGTATGATATCCCTAGCCTGTCAAAACAAGACATGATTCGGAGGGAAAGAATGATGAAGACGTCAAATACATTTGGAAGCTCGCCTAGTTCCTAAGATGTATAGACAGTCATGCAAGAGAGGCACATCAGGTTTCTTGGCCTCTAACTGAACTTTCTTATGTATTAAATTCAAGAAATGAACTCAGCTTCTCAAAATGAAAATAATAATAATAAAAATAATAAAGACCTGCATCCTCGAAACCCAAGCATTGGATTCACTTCTGATAATTTTTCAATCCTAGAGTAAACTTGTTCTTCTGTCATGCCTGTATCTGTTGTTAATTCACCGACGATCTGTTCTAGGTCACCTTCTGGTAGAAATTCATGAAGTGGAGGGTCTAAGAGTCGGATTGTTACAGGAAGACCTGGAAATGAAATAATGTCACATTGTGAAACTAAAGAAATTTGAAGCATCAATTCAACTAAATTCCTCATCTTATTTATCTTGCTGACTATATCTTCTGTATATTTGAGAGTTTGAAAATGGACCATTGAGATGATCAGTTCTCAAAGAGAATACCTTCCATTGCACGGAAAATCCCTTCAAAATCAGATCTTTGGTAAGGCAACAGCAAGTCAAGGGCTTGTTTCCGTTGCTCAGGAGTGATTGCCATGATCATCTTTCTCACAGCCTTTATTCTCTCATCAGAGGCAAAGAACTGAAACACAGAAAACCAAGTACGTGAAAACTTCTCTAGTAAAAGCCCAACAATCAACACTCAACTCTTTCCATCAAGACAAAACTAGCCGTTGCTAGATTTAGGAACATGACAGAAGCATTTGGCTCTATAGCAGCCAAAAGGCCCAAAACAGTAAAAAAGCATGTCTGGGAAACTTTTGAAAACGAAAACATGCAGGAAATCATCAACATCTCCTAGAACTTTGAAACCTCTTTTATTTTTCTGTTGCAAGAAAGTAACATGTATGATGGAAACATGGAAAAATATGGAGGGAAGATTTACCATGTGTTCTGTCCGACATAGGCCAATTCCTTGAGCACCATTGTTCCGTGCAGCAAGTGCATCTTCAGGTGTATCCGCATTTGCCATCACCTACCAAAATGTCCATGATGTCAAGTGATCAATACTTAAAGTGTTTGATGTAGTGGTTCTTTGAACGTATATCATATGATATTAGATCCTTATAGCACCTTAATGCGTCTTATTTCATCAGCCCAAGACATGAAGGTCTCCAGATCACCAGTCATAGCAGGAGGGGAAAGTGGTTGTTTACCCAAGATTACCTCACCTGTAGACCCATTTAATGAAATCCATTCACCTTCATTTATTACTTTATCTCCAACTAACAAAACCTGCATTATCATGAAAAATTTTAGGGATCTGATCACTTAAACCACAACAGTACTGCTCTGCCCTGAAATTATACCTTTTCAGCATCATTTACACGTATCTCGGCACAACCAGAAACACAACATTTTCCCCAGCCACGGGCTACAACAGCTGCATGAGATGTCATTCCACCTCTAGCTGTCAAGATCCCAACTGCTGCATGCATTCCTCCAACATCCTCTGGACTTGTCTCAGTTCTCACCTTCAATCATCAATCATTGATACTATTACACAAAAAAGATTAGAATAAAAGAAGTTGAATTTTTTATGTACTCCAGCCATAAGGGGAAATGGCAAAGATTTAGTGCACTCGTCCATATTATGATATGAGTAAAGGAGAAGGCAAACGGGCATACCAAAATGACACTTTTTCCTTGAGAATGCCATTCTTCAGCATTATCAGCACTAAAAACTACCTGTCCTACTGCAGCTCCAGGGGATGCAGGCAGGCCCTTGGCAATCACTTTGTCTTTGTAAGCATTTGGATTCTCAAACTAGAAGAAGAATACATACAGCAGGGTTAGAAAAGTATATCTTGGTAATATACATGTAGTCATAGAGTCTTCAGGCCGCTATATAGAGGAATCCAAATGACATCAATATACAAGCTATTTACAGAATCCATTAGCAATCGTTAAGGGTGAAAAAGTGCCACATGCTCTAAAGTTCAAACTCTGTATCCCAGCAAGTCTCCCATATTAGACCTGAGCTTGCTTGATCTCTAATTATATCTTTGTTAACCAAAGTGGCAAATTCTTGACATACAACTGCCTGTAAGAAATTTTGAGTAACCTTCATAGGCATATATACCTGTGGATGAAGAAGTTGGTCAAGATGCTGTGGTTCCACCATTTTAATTGCAGCTCGAGTATCAACAAGCCCTTCATTGACCATGTCAACAGCAATCTTTACTGCACCTTTGCCTGTTCGCTTACCTGTTCGACATTGCAACATCCAGAGCCTATTTTCTTGAACAGTGAATTCAATATCCTGCAAAATAGAACAGCAAGAACAATAATGATACAATTGTTGACGCTATACAATTTTCTTTAGTACACATAAAGTCAAGTTACTCCATTTAGAACTGATGATTTGGCTTTATCATTCAACAGCAAAAGCCAAAAGCAACTTGAAAATCACTAAAATTTCCCCTAGAATTGAAATTTTACCATCATATCCTTGTAGTGAGTTTCTAGAATTTCACAATTCTCTACAAGTTCCTGGTAAGCTTCAGGCATGCAACTTTTCATGGCATCCAAGTCCTCAGGAGTTCTAATTCCAGCTACAACATCCTCTCCCTGTATAGAACTATGTATTAGCTTATGGACAAAATGTTATTCTAAAGTAAACAGAATGGAAGTGGCAGGACCTGAGCATTCACTAAAAACTCTCCATAGAGCTTCTTCTCACCAGTGCTTGGGTTCCTGGTGAAGAGGACGCCTGTTCCAGAAGTGTTTCCCATGTTCCCAAACACCATGGTTTGGATATTAACTGCAGTTCCCTTCAAACCAGTTGTCTGATTGATGCTTCTGTATTTTATAGCCCTTTGACTGTCCCATGAATCAAAAACTGTCTTCACTGCCAACTCTAACTGCTTTTTGGGATCTGTTTATATATGAAGAGAAGTGGAATTTTCCACATGAAATTATCGGTAAAAGGTTACAAATCAAAATAATCTACCTAGCAATCATAGAAGAATAAACTAACAAAAAAAATCTATTGTACCTGAAGGAAACTGTTCTCCCTTAGCTTCAACATAGACATTCTTGTATAGTTCGACCACCTCCTTAAGATCAGAAGCTGATAAGTCTGTGTCAAGCTTAACACCCTTTGCATGCTTCAACTTCTCTAACTTCTCTTCAAATAATGAATGTGGAATGCCCATTACCTGCATTTCAGAAAAGTACAAGCAGATAACATGTAAGTGTCTTTATCTTGTATTGCTACATGAAGTATCAAGAAAATTGTTCGTATTTTGATATAATTTCCTTGAAGGAATCCAAAACCAATAAAAGCATCACCCAGAACTTCTGGCCAATGATTATGCAATTGAGATACCAGATCTAAGTAATAATTCCTTTAAAAGGTCATGCAAATTAACGAACACTTACAACATCACCAAACATGTCCAGGAACCTTCTGTATGAGTCATATGCAAACCGTTCACCGCTTTTTGCTGCCAGGCCAGCTACCACATCATCATTGAGTCCAAGGTTCAGGACTGTGTCCATCATGCCTGGCATGGAAATCTAACATAAACAGTTCAACCATAATCAATAGCTAAAGATGAAACCGTGAACGCTTGCGTTAACTAACTTCATCCGTAACCACGAGAAGGGAGCAAAAATGATCCAACAACTACTGATCCCTGATAATTCAAGTAATCCTTTCAGATTGTTCCTACAGAAGAACTAGAAACCTGTCTGTGCTTAAGAACTAGAAAAACAGTTTGAGCTAATTACCACCTAGTTTTTTCCAATTAATCACAAGAGAAATGGTTCTATCTTGGGGGCTTCCTGGAATACCACCTACTGCAGCATATGCCACGAGTGCAAGAAAAGCCTTCCTTTACTTCAATTGAATATCGCATTCATGGTGCAAAAGTTAGCAAAAACTGGGAATCAGGTGCTTCTAAATGGAATTCGAAGAAACTTACCGCAGCACCAGATCTGACCGAGAGGAGAAGAGGGTTGGAGGGGTCTCCAAGTACAGCTCCCATGTCTTTCTCGACAATCTCTAGACCTTCAATTATTTCCTCCCACAATCCTTGCGGCAAATGCTTCCCATTCTGCTGATATTCTTGGCATGCCTCTGTCGAGATGGTTAGCCCGGGAGGGACAGATAACCCAATGCTAGCCATTTCAGCAAGATTCGCCCCTTTACCCCCCAACTATTATACCAAAAAGGAAAAAAATTCAAAACTAGTATCAACATGGTTTTATTAAACAAGAGAAAAAAAATCAAGAGAATCCTTGAGAACTGGAATGACTTCACATAACTTTTAAAACGTGTTAGACATTGTTGCCAGAATAAACTGGAACTAATTATCTTGAATATCAGGGCACAAGGCCAAGAAGAAAGAAGAGGATCAGAATCTAAGGAATAAAAGGAGAGCCAGCGAGATATATTGAAAGATGCAAGTGGTTACCAAAGACTTCATGCCCTTGTTGCCCTCACTCCTTCCTTTGCCAAAAGTGAAAACTCTCTGTTCAAGAAAGATCATTCATTGCATGAATAAGAGAAAAACAGAGATTTGTAGTACTCATAAAAGAAAACAATTGTAAAACAAAAAGTTTTCCACTAAAAAGTTCACTTTTCCCACAGCATATGAGCAGGAAAACTGGAGTGATGCCATGGGTTCATCTCCATGCAGGAAAGACAAAGAAGAGCCCAAAAAGCTAAATTTACCTTCATATTGTTTCAGTACTACTTGGAGAACAAAAAAAGGAACAACTGCTTTCAGAGATGGGGATTGCAAAGGAAAAAGTTCAACAGAAAAGAATGGTTTCAGCATCACAGTGAGGCAGCATTTTAAGGTGCTAAGACGGTGAAAAGAACAGAGCTGAACAGAAGTATCCACGTGTATAACCATAGCCCAGATGGCAATTTGAAGCCAACCTGCGAGTGGTGAAGAAAATTGTCTTATTGATACGTGCATTCTATCAATTTGGTCGCCAAATGCCCTCTGCATGCCTTCGTCAATTTTGCAGAAAAAGGCGGAAAGAAAAAAAGTTCCTGTTTCCGGTTACGGACTCGTAACAGCCAAAGTCAAGGCACCCCCGCATATACTGAATCACTCCAGCTTCCCCGTAATACTTTTTATAACATTCTCTATTTATTTTTAAAATTTATCTCATTGATTTTAAAATATATAAATAAAAATTTTATAATTACAAATATCACATAAAGTATTATGTAAAAGTATTACAAAGCATTCGAACAGCTCCGAACAAGACAAGACTTCCCCCCCCACCACCACCACACCCAGGGATGATGTCTATACAAAAATTTTAGATTGTCTCCGGGTCTAAGACACATCTTTTGTAGTATGGAATCTTATCACAAAGGAATAAAGATACAGGGATTAAATTTTTAGAATTTAATTGGATAGTGTTTCGTCTAATCAAATATACAATTAAATACAACTAAATACAATCCAAATTCATCTTTAGATTTTTTATTATTTTTATTAAGTAAAGGAAAGAAATGGATTGAGAAGAAAAGGAGGAGAAAAGGTCATGTCGTATCATACCCAATGAAGGAAAAGAAGGCGGTTTTAATTAATTTAATTATAATTAGATTACTTTTATTTCAATATGTTTGTTCTCATGTAAACATAAAATATGTAAATTAGTAGTTTATCTCTCCTTTCCACTCCCATTAATTATTGAAACTTGATTAAATCTAATCCACTTAATCTTCTCTTCTTTCCCACTTAATTGCTCTCCTATCTTCCCCTCTATTTTTCCTCAATTGAAAAATAGCCTAAGTTTGGTCATTGAACATCCTAATTTAAAAAGAAATTGTCATTTTCTTGAGAAATAAAAGAGTTTTTGTACTAAAATTTGACTATTAGCAATACAAATAAGAGACTCTTGATAGAATTTGATGCATATCTTCAACCTACACCGAAAATGCTAAAAAAAATCAATTGTGAGACACTATATCATAAATATTATTATGTTTCGTATATTCGTTTTCATTCTTTTTATTACTTCTCCAATATGAAGAGAGTGTTCATCCATTTCACTAAAAAATATATCTAAATCACAAAATTACTTAGAATAGAAATCCTTAAATTTTTTAACTCAATTCGGTGTATCACCCTAAAAGAATTTTTTTAAAAAAAAAAATGGAGGTCGCTTGAATTGTGCTATTACCTTTTTTCTTGTTGCTGCAGGATCTGAAACTGGAGTCAGTATTGCTTGAGATCGAAGAGGAGGTTCTTGTTTTCTGGGCTTTGGATTTGAGCCAAACCCTTTTGCCATGATGCGAGAGTCTTGGCACCAAGTGACTTGACCACCTTCACACCGGCACCGCCTGAAGTGAAGTGAAGAAGATGGGTTGGCGGCTCTGAGACGATCAATTTGATCACCTCCATACTTCTCTTTCAACAGTCTTCTGCTATATACATCGGCTGCTGTATACCTTATGAGCATCGCTTTTACAGTACTTGAAGACATCTTCAAGAACAAATTACTATCTAACCAAAGTTCCCTGCAAAAATCAAGATCAAAAGCACCTGAAAATCAATGAAACAGAAAAGGCATTTGTTAACTACAAATCTGCAGAAATCTCCCTCAATCTGTCAAATTCTGCCGAGTGAATTTAATCTAGTACAAACTCCATGAAATTGATAGAACTAGTTTTTCTCTGCCAATGCAAAACTATATATTACTCCATTGATTACACCAACTATCATCTGCAATAATCCGTGAACAAAGAAGAAAGAATGGCAACTATCAGTTCATTCATCTCAGTCCTCAAGAACTACGCTACACTAGAAGAAAACTTTACCACCTGCAGGATCATGGGACACAGCTCTTTTCCATTAACCATTAAAGAGTGAAACAGACTTACTGTATGCATACATCGATAGATTAACAACTGTGGAAATGGAAAGAATTGGAGACCTGGCAAGAGGGGTGGATGTGTTTAAGTTGGAGCTCACAGAAGCTTGGGCCTAAAAAGAAATGGCGGTTGGAGTTTTTTCTTCTGATTTTTTGCATTATGCAAACCATTTCTTTTATATGTGGTTGAAATTGCAATTATGGCGCTAAATCGTTGACAAGATAACTACATTTTGACATATGGAGAATATCTCCGAACCGTTAAGATTGGATTTTTTGGGATCTTCCCGAAAAGCCCTTGAGAATGATATCGTTGATTATTTGCCATTGTATTTAATTGAAACTCAATTTGAAAACCTTTTCACATTTTTTAGTTCTCTGCTTCATTATCTTTCTTACAAAATTTAGACGTAGATTCTATTATAATTGAATTTTTTTTTTGAAAAAATTGCTTTAAATTTTTATCCAACTACGTAATGACGAGAACAGCGTTATTTCTGAATCGTGACATGTTAATTTGATGTAGAAGTTATATTTATTAAAAATATGTGTTCAATCCCTATTTCCTCTTGCAATATGTAAAATGGGAAGTGCTTTATTTACAGTACAAAGAAAAAAATTCAAATAAATTATTAAAGTTTGCTTGTATAATGAAATAATTGTGTTTCAACTAAATAAAAGAAAATAAAGAGGCAAGCATGACAACCCTCTATAGCTATGAATCACGGAATTTTACCTAACATGAAATGTTTCTTTTTTTAAATTTTTGAGGTAAAAAGAAAATAATATATTACGTTTCTCCTTAGCAAAAAAAAACTAAAATATTATGCTTCTAAAACATCCATTTGAGCATGATTAGGTGGATTTGACAATCACATTATTATGACTTTTCTAAAATATTATAAATCTAAATCATCTTTAACATACACATGTTACTATTTTAAACAAATTTAAGTTCATGAGTTCAACTAATTTTTAAACTAATCACCACATTTTAAATATACTCTCTATGTTTTAAAATATAAAATTTTTAATTATATTTATTTTTTCAAATTATTTAATTTTTTATTAATTTTAAAAATTATAATAATATAATTTTCTTATTTTTTATTATATTAATAAAATAATTCTAAAAATAATTACCTTTATAATTAGACTACCACCATTAATACACCACATTTTAACCAAAACATGGACGGCAACTGCAAATTCAACTTCGGGCCCTGATGAAAACAATCGTGCACGAGACGAGATCTGCTAGACTGGTTAGTGGCACACATATCAAGGGCGAAAGATATGGCTAAAACTTGGAGCACGTGATGGAAATGAGGAGAAAGTCCACCAAAAATTATCAGGGTTTATTGCAAAATACCCCTTGAAGCTAGGGATCCAAGCACTTTAGTCACAATTGTTGAAAAATAGGCGGTGTACCGCCATTGGCCATTAGTCTACAGTTAAATAAATTAGCAGTCATTTAGGACAATTGTGAATCTACATATCTATCCTCAATACATTAAGGCATTGACCAAAAGAGCCAAAAATATTTATTAAGCTCAAAAATGGGAAAAAAATAAGAACCAAAATACACTCTATAAGAGATCAACTAGGCAGTTGGCAATCACACAATCTGCACACAATCTGTTAGAGAATCAATCAAAGAAAAGAAAATTCGAAGAGAAAAAGGATGAGTCCTTGGGGCATTGAAGATCATTTGGGGTTGAGTATCAAAGAAGACTGTGATTAGCTAGACCACAAAAGATTAAAAGGAGGAGAAGATGCTCACAGTGGTGATGATCACAAAGGCAGTGCCGACTTTGAGCAGTAGAGATGAAAACAAGGTATAGAAGGAGAATGAAAACTTTGATGACTATCTTATTTACTCAGAAAGATTTAGAAAAAAAATAAAGAGAAGATAATAGAATAATTGTAAGTAAAATGTTTTATATATATTTACTTATACAAAATAATATAATGTTATGTATATACTAAATCTTTTTAGAAATAAATTAGAAAAAAATACTCTTAAACCAATTTCTAGTTGGCTACTATCTAAACCATGAAGAAAGATAGAATCCGAAACTCCAAATTTGAAACTTCAAACTACCTACTTTCAATTTCTCTCGTAGGTTCAAACAGACCTACCAGAGAAAAGTTTCCCACACTTTTCATTGTTAGATGCCTCCAAAATTGAAGCGTTGTCTACTTATTATTGGAGTAACTTGAGGGCATTTTAGGCAACTTAACTTGCAAATTTATGGAAGATAATCAACCAATCCCAGGAAAAAAAAAGAGTTTAAAGTTAAAAATGGGGCATCGAGGGACCCTTTTGTCCCCACCAAAGAATATACTCTCTCCAAAAGATTCACGTCATTTGGCTCATTTTAGGACACAAAAAATGAGGTTCTCCTTTGCTATCTTATCTAGATCACCGTTCATCACTGCTTGCCTCTCTTTCTTTTTTTTTTTTTTTGGGTAAACAGCAATTCTTTTGGTTTAATTTTCATATAATTCATACACCCCGAGGGATCATGAGAATAAATATACAGAAATTCAATTTGAAAATTATGCAAGTGATGCGAAAATTCAATAGTTAGAAGCACCCTTTACTGAAAGGTGATCGTGGTAAAAATCCAAATTCTTTCCTTTTCTTTTTCTAAAATAATCCTAGAGGAAAGAGGATAGAAAAGATTGGTAAATACTGAACCTAGTAGCTCATTCATGTTTGTGTTATTTCTTTGTTTAGTAAGATAGGATAGACGAATAGACCTATGTTTAGCAAGAATATATGGTGCATTTATTTTCTGAATTTCTGGTGAATATAAATTTTAAATGTGGCAGATTTTTCTCTTTTCTAGCCTCCTTTCCAAGAAAGAACCACCACTATAAATTTTAAGTCAGAGAAATGGCGTGCTATGATTTTTGTGCAGTCCAATATATGAGGAAACCAAAATTTCTCGTGCCGTCTATTTTTGCATGGACATTGTGGCCTGAATTCCGTTTGGCTAGAGTATATGCAAAAATATCGTCACCTAGGAAGATCAATCAGCATATTCCTCCTGTTGAACATCGAACTAAAGAGCTACTAGTCTAGTAAGAAGAAATCTTCACTAACGCATTTGAACACTATTTTGTTCTGAAACTCAAAGCCAAGTTTTAAGGAAGTTTTAAGGGTGTGATTGAATAGGATTTAATTTTGAGATTTTTATCAATTATTTATAAAAAAATGTGAGTTCTACACTTAGAAATTTGAGTTTGGTTTGAAAACAGAATGCTATCCAATCATAGCATTGTGAAATCTACATCTTCTCTTACAAACAATTCAATTTTTATGAAATTGTGCTTCAAATAGCTCTACTCTTTCCTTTTATTCTTCTGGAAATAACTAAAAAGGCAATAAATCTAGGGTTTCAAAGGATTTACAGTTTTGTGTGTCTATTGGATAACTAATGAAGATGGGACTCAATAAAGCATGGAATCAAACAGAGATATTAGAACAAAGCCTACACCAGTATATGCTAGAATGAAAATTAGTCAAGTTTTAAAGAAGTTATGCGACTTCCATAAATTAGGATCCACAAGAGTAACAAAAAGTTTTGAAGCAAACAAGGTTCAGTTTGATAGGCAACGACAGGGTAACTGCATATCCTAAACAGAGGGAAAATGATGTAAAATTAGTAAAAATAATATCAAAATCTTGATGCCCAAAGCTACGAGGATATTGATGCGAGAGACAGAACATGGCGTGCATGCTATAGCTAGCTCAGCATTTTCCAGCCCATAACAGCTTGTATCACACAGGTCCCAAAAAAAAAATGTGAGAGAAAAGAAAGAAAGAAAGAAGCAACTATCCAAATAATACAACCACTTTTTTCCCTTTTTATTTGATGTAAAGGGGAACCACCATTTACAACCCCAAGTTTGACACAACCATTTTCTTTAAAGCAATCACAAATGCAAGCTCAGCAGTCTAAGTTTGGAGAGGGGTAATATAAGGTCATTATTTGGCGTAAAGAAATCCCACAAACCATTATTCAGAGAACTCTCAAACATTTCCATAAATATTGTCAAAGAGAAGCATAACGTACACAAATACGCTGCTGAATTGGGCTCCTACAGGAAGGGCAATCTTTCATTCCTTGCTTCTCATGGAGCTCATTGCATGTCAGACATACCACCTGATGAGCACATGGAAGAAAAACTATTGACATCTCCTCCGAAAGGCACATTACACATTCTCTTTCACGTTTCAGACCTCCATTTTCTGAAAAGTCCTCCAAATCAGTAGCCATTTTGGAAATATAGGGTGCTTGGGATTCTCTCTGGGCGGGTGTACTTTTACAGTCAGTCAGTTTGCTGGCATAGCTTCCTTCTATGCCTCTTTTGAGAGCAGCTATTTTTGAAGAGTCTGTCTTCAATCTTAACTGTGAGATTTCTTTTTCCAGCTTCTGGATGTCATCTTTATACTTCTGCAAATTGCTTTCTGCTTTTAATTTCATAATATCTTCCTTGGACTTTGCTGAAGCTTCAATTTGCTCTTTTTCTTTCTTTAGTGAACCGGCTTGCGTAAGTAGTTCTTCCTTCGTCTTCCTTTCCAGGGTGAATCTACCCTGTTATTATACCTTTTTAATTAGAACATGCAATGGCAACCAGTACAGCCATTTATGGGGTGGAGGAATGTAGTAGCATTTAAAATGCTCCATGAAGCTTCTACAGAAGTAGAAATCAAATCTAGCATTCAATATTTCTCTCTGCTGATAGAGATGACTAATCTCTAAGACTCTTTGGAGATAAACTTTATTGATTAATGAATTAAGAATGCATGTTCCTCGTTTCCATCAGAATCCAAGCCACAGAAATCCTGCCAAATACACCTCTAATCTACAATACCAAGGTTTTCAGAATTTTGTTTCTATAAACCTAACTTGAGCAGGATGATACAAAGGCAGGAGAGGAAGTAATGAAATTTGTTTCTTTGTGCTTTAAGGGTCGAAGAAACCGATCAGGAAGTAAATGATCATGTTTGTTGTCGTGAAGTTCCATATTGAGTTTAATTTCCTTACTGCACCCTCCCTTCAACAATCACAAAAAAAAAAAAAGACGCGCACGTGCACACGCACACACACACACACACACAACAAACACCAACCGACAACAATGAAAAACGTAAAAGAGCTGATTGTTTGAACATTTCAGTTTGATGCTTATGTACCATATGGCAGACAAGGAGCTCCTTCAATTACAAGTTCTTTCAATTGACACAAAGACGGGATAGGGGTGGTAAATCCATTCCCGCCTCTTGCTCTCCTCTTCCCTTACCTCCCCAACAGCATAAAAAGAGAACAAAGATAAAGACAGGGATACAGAAAACCCCTTGTGCCCCTAATACCTAATATACTGGCAACCATACCAATTCAGACAACCAAATCCAAAAATATTAGACTAACCTTGAAAAGCCTAAACAAAGATGACATAGAAAGACTAAAAGACGGAAAATTTTCCAGTATAGAGCACTTCCCCTCCTGAAGAAGCCCCTATGTTGATCCTGTTCCACGGATTGCATTGCATCAAAGGGCGAGGAAATGATGCTATGGCCAATACGATACTTCAGGTAATTCAATTTATCATCATCAAACGATATAAAAGGAATAGAAAAAAAATTCAGGTCAAAGTACCATACCTCATTACTACGGATTCTATAAAATTTCATGCATGTTTCTCAATTCACAGGAAAACACGGAGACAGACAATTATGATGAATGCTAAAGCCTAAAAATATTTAATGTGCTACATGAAAATTTGTTTAGGAGGTAAAACATGCTTCAAGAAAAAATCAAAATAAAAAAATAGAGAAGTTAGCAACTTGCAAATAGTAACAACCCCTACAGAACACATAAAGTACATGACAAACCAAGGCCTTCAAAGAATCGGGCAGACTGGTATCATCTTGATTCACGGATTTTAGTGTGTTACTAAAACCAGAGATGTATTTGCGATAAAAAACTTGGATAATAAATTTTCTAACTAAAATTCTGAAAGAAAATACCTCAAGCTGACCGTGTAGATCTACAGCCTGCTCTAGTTTCTGTTGCAGCTCCGAAAACTTTAGCTTTTCAGCTGCTTGTTCCTCCTGAAACATGGACTTCTGCTTCTCCCATGTCTGACATTTCATGAGTGCCTTCTTCTCTCTTCTTGATACCTCCTGACAGCTAGCAGCTGACTCAGCTACACGTGACTTGGCAGCTTCCGTCTCCCTCCTCAAAGCAGCATTCTCAACTTCAAGCCTACGTACAGCTGAATTAGCTCTCTTGACCTGCCCACTAGCTTTACACAAGGCGTTCTCCATCTCTGAAAGCTTTTTCATGGTGCTTTCCTCCAAATTTTGCTTCTCCTTCTTCAGCCGCTCCACTTCTTCTTTCTCCTGCCTAAGGGCCTTAAGCTCAGCTTTATCTTTGCCCAGTCTACGTGCAGCCTGCATAACCTTCTGATTGGCCCATTCTGTCCACTCTAGAAGTTGATTTTGCAATTCTTGCACGCGGGGAACCAGCTTCATAAGCATTTCA
Source organism: Rauvolfia tetraphylla (assembly GCA_030512225.1). Taxonomy (NCBI): domain Eukaryota; kingdom Viridiplantae; phylum Streptophyta; class Magnoliopsida; order Gentianales; family Apocynaceae; genus Rauvolfia; species Rauvolfia tetraphylla. The sequence goes on from JAJQKT010000053.1 coordinate 6,184,380, forward strand.
TCCTTCTTATCCTGTGGAAACCAATGGGGAAGAGACTTGTCGGTTGGTATTACATTATAACTAAAACCAAAAGCTTCAGAATTACAGCTGACTGGTGTTGGATCTGAACTGCTTTTAGCAGGCAATGAGAGAGAGAGTTCAGTATCTGCAGTAGGTAGCACAGGTAAGGTCTTGGCAACAGGACATGGAGATTTGATATTAGATTTAGGTGATGCAGAGGTGGCACAATCAGGTTCCAGGTTAAAGGCTGGAACTGAAGAGAATCCAACGTTTGTTGAAATATTATTATTCGGATTATCTTGAGGCATTTCAATTCCTATTGCCTTGCCAAGCTTGAAACCATTCCTTGCATTTGCACTTGTAGAATCAGCTATGCACTTCAGTTTCTTGTCCAAAACCAAACCACCAAAACTACTGAGTTTCCCTGCTCTTGAAGCTCCTTTAGAGCCATATGTACGATAGTGTTTCTCCAAATGAAGAGATTTCTGTCTAAGTATATACTCTCTCTTGGTGATTCCAGAAACTTTTCTACTCCCAACAAACTTTTCTTCTGAGACTGGAAGATGGGATGTTCCTGCCAAACTAAAGAACTTTTCAACAGTATCTGGTGCAGACTTCAAGCCTTCTTTATCAATAGGAAGTCCATTGGAAACCAAGGTAGTTTTAGATTTTAAGTTTGAAGCACCAGCAGCAGAGGGTGCCTCAGAGTGAAAGGAGTGTCCAAAAGGAATTGAAGCCATGTTGGCAGTCTCGGATGGATAGTTAGGAGCAGAACTGACAGAAGAAATTGGTTTAACAGGTCTTCGAAAATTAGATTCCACAGTCTTAGCTTCTGTCCTTGGTGGGGCTGGCACAGAGGTCAATGAAGTCCCATTTGTGATGCCATCTCCAACCAAATGACTCATAGGGTCAGTTTCCATGGCACAAGCATGTGACACATTCATGTCGCATATCAATAAGCACCACATTGCATCACCAGTGCTGAAGAAAGGTCTAACCTCTTTCAGAACACAAACCAATTCTGCAAGTATATACTTCTCCATCTGTTGTAAATCCTCAAAATAAGGCTCCCTGATTGTATCAATATCCTGGCCACTTCTAAGAAATGCTAAAGTATTATCCACTATATTTGACACTGTGTCCTTACAGCCATAACAAAGGCCAGACCTTAAAACAGCCTTAGTAGCAATTTCTTCACTGTAACCAAAAGCAACTATCTTTGTAATTGCACTCTTGAAGACTGTGTCCAAATTGCTAAGAACAAGCTCCTCTAGCTCAGATTCTGTGAGGTCATTCCAATCAGCATCATGGAATGCCTCGTTAGCTTCAATCTCCTCTCTAGACCTGCTTGGTCCAGCATCAGATGGCCCTGTGGCACAGGACAATCCAAGATCAAGTTTCAGAGCCTCAGAAGCATCTTGCTTTACACTACACATGTCACAGCCGTTAGATGATCCATGACTCTGGACAATCTCAAAATTTTCAGCAGTGAATTCATAACTTGAGCATTCATTCTGTGGAACAGGAATGATCTTGTGCTGGTCTATCAGTGGTGGATCAGCCCTGAACTTTCTCTTGTTCCTACTTCCTTTTTCTTGAACTGTCATAGCCGGGGACAACTGACTGGAACTACTACAGGCCTTAGCAACCATTGAAGCCATTATATATCTGCAAAAATAGATTTATCCATAAAACTTCTCACACCAATTCATCTAAATTCATTTCCAACAAATACAAACAGACATTAATGATAACAAAGATAGTACAAAACAGAAAACCCACTCCTCACGCTAATCAAAGGGATTCAGAAACGAGATTATAACCATAATCAGTAGCCATTGAATTAACAGGCTTAAATAACAATTGACTCACAGTAAATGTAAATCAACAATCATAACTAAAAATTTAGATAAATAAAAAGGAATTGATGTAACACTGGAAAATCAGAACAGTGACTCAAAAACTGTTACAACTAATCAAAATTCACCACTTTTTCCGGAACAAAATCAAATTCAAATCAGTAAGGAAGGCAGAACAAGAGCCCAGAATTCATCAAACCAATGCTTATAACAAAGACCCATTAAAGAATTCCAATTGTTATCAGCAATCAACAAAGAACCCACAGATCGAAATAATCAGAACGTCAAAATCCCACAAAAGTTCAAGAAAATTATTGCATTGACAGAAAGATCCCCAACAAGAGTGGATTACTCATTTTGATATTGTTTATTCTCTTTACGATTCATTTCATTAACACATACCAGACTCCAGCTACGATGTTCGAGCAATCAAAAGCTCAATAAATCTATAAGCATCGGAGGAAGTAGAGAAAATCAGCTCTGTTTGTCTCTGTATATATTCTCCTCTCTCGCTCTCCCTTTCTCTCTTCCTCTGTCTCTCTGTTTCTCTTTATTTTGTAATAGAATTTCTACTATATTGCTCCCCTTTATTTATTATTATTTTCAGGTTCAAGTATAAACCGGAGCCACTAACCAAGGTTGCCAAATGAACCTAACTCTGGTTAAAATTGAGGACCGATATAAAAATTTTTTTAGTACATAAAATATTCTTCTTTTGTCTAATTTTTCCTTTTTTTTCTTGTTTAGAGATTGGGTTGGTTATTTACAAGTATATTGAATTTTGAATCATATGAAAAATAGTTTTTTTGATATGTGGTGGGAAAATAAATCGAATTATGATATGTCGTTTAATAAAAAAAATTTTAGTAATTAAGTTGTGTCGTTCAAATAATAATCTAACAGTTGAGTAACTAATTTTTAAATCAAAAAATTAATAATCAAATCACAACTCATTTCAAAAAATTAAAAGAAAAATATTAATTAAGTTATCATATTATATTATTTCTATCGGAAAAAATAGAGAATTGTTTCAATTTTCTTTAACATTGAAAAAAATAATAATGATAACTTTGTTTCGACCATAAAAATGAGAAAACACAGAATTGTTCGCTTTTTCTTTTTTAATACTAAACAAATTAATAGTTTTCGAGCCTTTAACGATGTGTAAGTGATTGTTTGGTTTCATGCTATATGTGTAATTGTATTTTTATTAAAATAAACTATAATATAAAATGATACATAAGTAAATTTAGACGAGTGTATTTGGATTAGGTTGCGTTACAGAATTCAATACAAAATTTTTACTTTGAGCCACGATCATTTTTTTTATAAATAATTTATTTTTATAAAATTTAAGATAAAAAATTCCAAATATAAATAATATTCAATCACATCCTAATTGTTTCGTAGAATCTAAAAAAGTGTTCACTTAGTATAGGTTTAACAAAATTACGTTACCAACTATCATATTTTGTGTTTTTTTTTTCGAGTAGTCGATTCAATGCTTTAATATATGTTATTCCTAATATTATTATCTCAACTTATTAATATTTGAGCATCACAGTACATGTGACCTAATTTCCAAATCAAATTATATAAAATCAATTACAAATAAAATGTTGAATTTTAAGTTTTTATATTATCTTATAGTAAATTAACTGACCAAATCAGAAATTACTAATTAAGGCTTCGCATTCATCTATATGGAAGCACTTTCTAAATTTATAGAATCATAAATTTATGCCTGAGATACTGTCAATAATTTAAATGCATATGAAATGGTAAATTGCATGAAATAGAAATAAAAGCAAATAAAAATCAATTATAGGTGAAGTCAGTTTATATTCTTCGTCATCTAAAAATGAAATTCATGTAAAAAAATGACTTCTAGGATGCCTTTTCCCTTTGTGGAATAAGCATTAATAATATATTTAAGGGTAAACAATTCAATTTTCCCTTAAACTTTACTCAAAATTTGAATTTTGCCATTCAACTTTTAAAAAAAAAATTGACATTAAACTATCACAAAGTATTATTTTGTCGCATTAAGTTTATTTCTAATGTTAATTCATGAAAGAATGATTGTCACATGACCACCACATGATTATTTGAGGGGTAAATCAAAAATATTAAATAAAAATTATTTTAATTATTTTTTTAAAAATAAAAAAGACAAAATTAGAAGTGCAAAAAAGAGAAGCGCAAAAAAAAATCTTGCAATGGTTTAACGTATCCATATATATTGATGAAATATCATAAGTTTTAATTTTTCTCTAAAGTGATAATATAAGAGAAAAAAATCTAGTTAATATTATTGGATAAAGAAGAAGATAAAGACATAAGGGAGATAAGACATTGATTTTCTCTCTTACTGTAACTTATTGTTTTTCATATTACTTTTATTTTTTTAAAAGAATTCAAATAATTTTTATTTGATATTCCAGATTTACCCCTCAAGTAGTTATGTGACGGTCATGTGACAGTCATCCCGTTATGAATTAACGTTAAAAACAAGCGGAATAAGAAAAAATACTATTTTGTGATAGTTTAAGGTCAAAATTTTTTCTTTTTAAGGTTGAATGGCAAAATCTAAATTTTAATTAAAGTTTAAGGGAAAATTGAATGGTTTACCATATATTTAATGGTTTCTTGGGGAAAATTATTGTGAATCATCACTATAATGTCTTTCTTTTCGGGTTTTACTTCAATAATCTCAGATAAATATACCCATAGAAAATAAGAAAAGAAAACCTTTTATAACTGCGGGTGAGGGAAATAATTCAAGATTTTTATTTTCTCTTTTTTTTTGTTCATTCAACATTTTGCTTAATGCCTATCCAAAAAGAAAAACCACTTTCCTTAATAATTTCCATTAATTTCTTTCCTTTTGAAATATTATTTTGATTTATTATATTTTCTCCAGTGTATTGTTTTATAGCAAATTTTTGAAACGTAAAGAAAAATATAGCATTTTCCATCAAAAAAGGTTATATACTATTAGTGCAAGCACAAGTAGAGAAAAAACATATATTTCACATTAAAGAAATCATTTTGGTGCTTTAATTTGTTAATATTTATAAATTACTTTATTTAGGTTAGTACTACTTTAATATTTTTAGATTAGTAATAAAAGTTTTTTAAAAATATATTATTATTTTTAAAAAATAAGTATTTACTTGTAAAAATTTATTAAGAAAATATGAATATTAAATTATAGGCTACGGAGTAATAAATAATAAAAAGCTTTTTTACTAAAAAAGAAAAGATTTTTTAATTGAGAATATCGAATAGGGAGGAAAAGAGAAAATGGAAAAAGGTGAAGAATAAAGCGGCAGAGAGGGCATTGGGTCAGACTTTTAACCGACTGTTAGCCACGCTGACTCTAACCGACCAAAATGGACCATCAACCAAACGCAGCCGCCGGCGCAAGCCAGCCGCAGTCGGAGTCACAGCCACCGCTCCGCCACCAAGACGACGTGGACGAAGACGATGACGCTGTCAAGCAGCTTCAAGAGTGCTCTGCTCTCTACTTATCCTTACAGGTCCTCCTGATATATATATATATATTTTGGGTTGGGTTTGATCTGATATTAATATGGTCTGTAATTTGAACCTTTATACCCTAAATCCTAATTTTCATATTGCAGGATTGTCTCGTTAAAACCGATAGAAATTGGAAGTCCTGTCAGTTTGGTACTTCTTTATCAGCCCAATCTGCTTATGTTCTCGAAATTTTTCTGGGATATATCTTCTTTCCCTCCCCTCCTGCTATTGAAGATATTATGGTTTCCTGTGTAAAAATGAGATATTTTCTTCTTGTTGATTTACTTTTTCTCTGTTAATGCAAAATTAAAAATTTCTGAATTTTTTGCAATTCAAAAAGGAGGCAAAATTCTAATTTTAATGGTGAAATTTTGATCAGAAGTTCAAGCTCTGAAGGCATGCCATGATAGAAGAAAGAATAGCAGCAAGAGGAGTTGAGAGTATTAGTTGACAATATGAGCTTAGGCAGCAAGAATGGCAATAAGTTTGTCTTCATTGTTGAAGGAGCGAAAGAGCAAACATATTTTTCACATTTCTTTTGTTGGAATTCTGTTCTGACTTTCCTTTCCTTTAGTTGAAATTCCATGACCAGAATTCATCTGCTTCCTCGTTGATTACAAGTTAAATACTAGATTTATAAATTATTGAAATTTAATGTATAGTAATGTTCTGATTTTTTGTTTCCTGAAAAGTTTCTGTCGAATTTCTTAAAGAATAGGCCAATTTTGCATATATCTTGTTTTTCATTCTTTTCTATATTATTGGGGATTAACCATGAATATTGAGTTTGAGATCATTATTTGAAGAAAATTTAAAAATTAAACTAAATTGAAATTTAATTTGATTTTTAGATTAATTTTTTAAAAATTTTCAAATTAAAAAAAATTTAGTTTTTTATCTTTAAATCAAAATTCGGTTTAGTTTTCCTTTGAACTAAGCCAAATAAAAAAAATTAAACTTTCTTCAAATTAATAATTAAGTATAATTTAAAGGTTATAATCTTAGTTAAGTTATATCTTAATTAAGATTATTTTAAAATATAAAATAATTAATATTATATATTTTTATAAATACTATTTGAAGATTAATAATTTAAATTAAATTATATTTTAATTAAAATTATATTAAAATTTAAAATATTTAATTTTGTATACTTTTATAAATATAATTAAAAAAATAATAATTTAAACTAAGTTAGAATATAATTAATATTATTTTAAATTTAAAATTTTAAATTTTATATAAATTCAGTTTGAACGTAAATTAGATTTGTTCAATTTTGAAAAAAATTTAAAATTTGATTTATTTCCAAATTGTAAAACTAAATTTTCTTCAAATCTAACCGATAAACACTCCTAAATATTGGGAACTAGAATTGTTTCTTTAATTTTTTTTCTTTTTAGGATGACATGAAAATAACTCAAGTCATTTATGTAGTATAGGGACTGAACTTTCTCTCTTGAATTAAGGGTCCGATATTTGTGGCATTTTATTTCACAATATTGTTAGCTTAGTTTGATAAGATTGTTTGATAAGATGAAGATGCATATTGTTAATTGTTAGCTTAGTTGCTAAGAACTTGGAAATATATACAGTATATGTTTTTTTTTTTTGAGGAAGAACTTGTAAATATTTTTGAAGTTTGAAATAATTTTATGAGACTGAATCGAAATCAGATTGTAACTTTTTTCCAAGAAAAATAAGGAAGTTACAGACCCTCCTGATCTTGTTTGCTGCAGGCTATGAAGGTTGCTACTTAAAAGTGATTTTGTAGAATATTTATTCAATGCTAGTTTTCCCGTTTGCGCTACTAATTGAACCTTTTACCATGAGCGTTAATTGTTGTTTCCTCCGTTTCTTGATAGTGCAGAGGGCGTTTGAAGGAAAATTATGGAGCGTACGTGATTTTCCAGCATGCATATTACCATAAAAACACAGCAGAGCCCTCCTAGATTCCTGGAATTCCATCTCTTATAACAACTTCCCAAGTCTCCTTCCTCCCTCCCTCCCTTTTCACCTTCAGATCATCAAAATAAGAGCACAAATCCCACGAAATATGTAGAAGGGGAGGATGAATTACCAGATATACCATATTGAGAAACAAAGTTCATTAACCCACCTTCCCCAACTTAAAACATAGAATAGATTATTAAGACTGGCCAGAATAGGTGCATAAGGCCTGTCATTCCATTACAATGGAGAATTTTAACCAGCTGAAGAATCTGCAGGCGCAAACTTAAGAGAGACGCTGTTGACACAGTGGCGTTCATCCGTAGGGGTTTTGAATCCTTCACCTTTGAAAACATGACCTAGGTGCCCGCCACAAGCCGTGCAGGTGATCTCAGTCCTCCTTCCATCTGGATCTGGCTGAAAAGTTGCATTTTTATTTCAAGTTTTAGTGGTGTATAGTGGAACTGGGAAAATCAATGACAAACAAAAAGGAAACGTTTCTTACAGAGCGCGTAATGGCCCCAGGGAGACCCTCAAAGAAAGCAGGCCAACCATAGCCAGAATTGAATTTTGTTGCAGATCTATAAAGCCGTGTTCCACAACCAGCACAATTATAGATCCCTTTCTCAAAAAACTTGTCATATTCCCCAGTACCGCTCATCCTGTCCAAAATTGAGCTGTTAGCAGAGGAAAGGTTCATAAATAGACCAAGTTCCAAGCTTTATGGAGTCTCTCATCTTGAATACATCCACGATAAGCAATAAACACGCCTATTATTGCAAAAGCAGACTTTTAATTTATCTTGATCATGATTTCTTACTATCTGCTGTCAATCCAACGTAAAGTGAGAAGAAAAACATTTAAAAAGGGCCAAGAAAACATTGCAACCGTTGCATTTTCCCTTCTTATCCATCTTCTCTTGCTTACAAATAAGCAGCAAATTAGAATAGCTGAAAAATTACTCCTACTTTTGCCTCTCTCCACTTCTTTCATTCCAATTCTCATCCATGCAAGATATTCAGAGAGATTTCTGTTGCTTGTTATATATCCTGGAATGAAGTGCAATGACCATAAAGTGTAAAGGAAAACTTCCATATATCCTCCCCTTCCCCTAAGGAATCAAAGAGAAAAGCAAATGTCCTCTAATCCCAACATAACAAAAACACGTCAAAAAAACATCATTTACTCACTAAACAAATTAGACCCCCTTAATCTTACGAATCAATAATCAAAACAAATTAAACATAACCAAAGAATGTGACCGAGTAATAGGTTAAAGGAGCTGCGCGAAAAAAAAAAAAAAATCAACCCATTGATCATTTGGTGAAAAAGACATTTAATCGCAGGTGGAACGAGAGTAATTGGTCTTTAAGAAAATCAAAAACCGCAAATCCTTTCAAATTCCACCAGCCTGACCCAGAAATCAAAAAGAAAAGCGGGAGACATTTAGTAAAGAGGTTGACTTTAGGAATACAAAAATTGAAAGAAAAAGGAGAAGGAAAACGGAGAAGTGTTGAAGAGATGTACTCAGTGTCCTTCTGGCGAAGAATCCTGTACTGTTGTGGGGTGAGAATGGCTCGCCATTCCTCCTCTGACTTCTGAACTGAAATTGGGGCATCTGCCATGACTTGCCTCCTCTTCTTCTTCAGTTAGTATGAGATATAGTGGAGTAATAGATTCTCCACCATTCACTTTATTCCCGCAGCTGGGATGTGTGTAGACGGGAAAACGGGTCCAAGGGACAACTAATACAACAATTTCTAGTAATAATACTAAAGTAACAATTAATAATAATGCTTTCTTAAAAAATAATTAATAATAATAATACTTATTATTATTTATCGTTGTATAATAGTTTTTTAAAATATAAAAATAAATATTTAATTTTAAATTTTGCATAATAATTCTAATATAAACATATACACAAATAAGATAAAAAATAATTTTTTATTATACATTTTATTTATCTAATATAACTAGTCAAAATCATTTATAAGTAATCATGTGTACTCGGATTGGTTTATTAATAAAAAAATAAATTTTTTATTTTAAAAATTTTTAATTTTATTTTTTATATATAATTTATTTTTATAATTTTTAAAAAAATCAATAAGATTGAATTGAATTTTTTTAATTTAATTGTATTAAAAAATATAAAAATAAATTATTATAAGAATAGAAGTAAGATTAAAAATAAAAAAATTAAATTAAATCTCAATCTAAATAAATATATATTAAAAAAACTCAATTCGAAAGTAAAAAAGAAAATCTTAATATTGGACTACATGCTGGGCCAATCCTAGCCCATGTCCAAGACCAAACTGGACAGATATGGGCCACACGCTGGTATACTGACAAGCCGGATTATACTGGACCAATATAGAAACGACGACGCATTTTCGCAATTTCTGTTTCCTTTTTTTTTTCCTTTTAGTCTTTTCGCAGGTTTAAGAGGCTTGAAGCTCCCCCAGCTAGCTTCATCTTCCTCTCTGCAGTTCCCTGAAACCCTCAAAATCAATTCCCTGAAATTCCAACGTTTAATTTAGAAATAAGCTTCAATCTTTGTCTTTGCACATACAATTACATACAACACATATTTAGCTGCTTATGTGAGCAAAGATTTGGAAAATAATGGATTTTGGAGGATTTGGGAAAAACTCAGGTCCTACTGGACCTCAAGTCCAGGGCCCCAAATTTGGAACCTTCCCTCGGCCTCGTTCCCCTACTCCTCCACTTGCCAGATCACCCAGGTGAGCCTTCCATGAATTTTGTGTTTATTTTGATTTTTAGTTTAATTTAGTCTCAGGTAAAAGTTTTCGCTTGTTTCAAGTATTAAGATATTTAAAAGTCGATTTTTTTTTTGGTGAAACTATGTAAAGGGACATGAAAATTAGCGTTTTCAGAATGAGAATTTAAGTATTTTATGGACTCTTTGCTCTCTTTCTTGAGAAAAATGGTTGATGTTTTTGTTGTTCGTACGAGATTTCGTCGAACTGTAGTGGTGCTCTTTTATTGGTACAAATTTGGTTTAACAATTGAGGCAAGACTCTTACTCTTGATGTTGTGAAACTCTTCATGCAAGACTCTTGGTTTAGTGAGCAGTAAGTTTGAAAATTTATTATTATTTTTTTTGGAAAGGAATCATTTGAAAATAGTCAATGGGATTGAACACGTTTTTTTTAGATAAAACAGTCTGGATAAACTTAATGATAGCAAAAATACGAAATTGAGAAAAATTTCAACAATGGTGTTGCAAGTTGTGTGTGTATGTTTTCTGAGGGCTGACTTCTCTAGTGTTGGAGCATAATGTTGTAAGAAACAGTGCTTTTTTTCTAGGCTGTATTCTTGCCTTGTTTAAATGTGGTTATAGTGATATTTAAATTAGTAATTTTGCTTTCCTGAAAAGATTGTATTAGCATAAAAGGCAGTTATTCTTGACTGTTTATGAGCTGCAATTTGACAAAGTACTCTGCAGCTTGGTGTTGTTTCAGTATTTATTGTAGAGTTGTTGTTTCTCATGGGATCCTGGGAACAAAATCCTTTGCTTTTTCAGCAATGCTGAAGCATTATGGATTTGATTTTCTTAGTTGAATTTTGCTGGGATAAAAAAAAGAATCAGAGTGGGACCCTAATGTCCATTAATGTTAGGATGATCTTGCTAAGAGTGCTATGGCTCCAGTGACGACATTGTATTTTACTGCTATAAAGTTCTGCTTTTTATTCATCTAGAATTCTGTTTTTGCTGCTTTCCACAAAAGATCTCTGTTCTTGTGTGCAGATGGAACTCAGTGATAATTTTCAAAATTAACTTTGGCATTGTTTTCCTTCTGTCCAAAATCTTAAATAAATAAATTAAGAAGGAAAAAGAATGTGTAACATTGACAACTAAATGATAAAGAGAGAAGGAATTTGATGGTGCTAACCTGTGAATCTGTGAAACGGAAAAAACTGTGGAGAAAGAGACGTTGAACAGTGCTAACAAACTCGTGGATGATGATGTTATTGGAAAGATTAATAAACCCATCCGTAAGCTGTGAATATCTTTTATCCTAAAAGTAACTTTCGGAAGGGGGGGAAAGAAAGAAAAAACAAAATGGAAAGCAAAAACTAATTGGATACTTCAAACTTATAGGCTTTTTTTTGATAGGTCCTCAAACTTATAGGCTACAGCTGGAAAACAAATATACAAATTTTTTGGTGAATGAAATGATTTTGGTAGATCGTGTAGTATTACTCAGAAGATAACATGGAAAAGGCTCTGAACAGATGAAAAAACTAGTGAGGGAACTAGATAAGACTCCTTTCTATTCACAAAACGAATACTTGAACTATTCAAGTTATGCAAAGATTACATCTTTAGTTATATCATATTAATAAGTGCTCTGAACTTCCGAACATGCATCAAATATTTGCTTATGGCTGAGTTTTGGCCTTTAGGTGAAGATTCTTGTTTTTGGGCTTAGTTTCATAATCCTTTATATCAAGTTTGATTTTCTTTATTATGTACCAAAAGTTTGATGAAGTCTTTTCTCCTTATGTTGAACTTTTGTTTTGCTTATAGTTATGATTATTTATGTGACACAGGGATGACCTTGGAGCTTTAGAAAGAATGCATGCCCTGCCTTCAGCTTTTGAAAGTAGCCACTATGTTATTCGTCCACCTCATTCTTCTGCCGGAATGCCAAGGTAACAAATATTCTCCTCCCTTATTTTTTTAGATGCTTCCATCTTCAATTAGTTATCAAGAGGGTTCAGTTTCAGATGCGATGGACATAGAATATCTACCCTGACTTATCAAAGGGAAAAAAAAAAAAGAAAATGATTGTTTATCAGTATTCTTAGTGCGGTGTTGGTTTGGAGGAGAGGATTTGGTTTTGAAGGAGGAACAGAAGAAGAAAGGAGATACTAAGAAGATCTGGCCATGCACACCAGGCAATCACCTCTGGGGGAATGTGTCGGGATGCCTGTTTGTACTTGTGGACTGATTACAATTGCCTAATTTTTATCCCTTGTGTAAAATCCTGTAGTTTGAATCTGATGTACAACCAAGGCAACAATTATGAACTTTTATTTCTCTTCACCTCATTGTTAGGGTTATGTCATTGTTATGTATTCTACTTCTCTGATGCCTGCCTGAAGTGCCTGGATACTCCTGTTGTAATAGGGACTGTCCACTTAAAAAGGTCTGATATTCATCTCAACAAAATTATTATTTTAAAGTTTATAAGTTGGAAACATTGAGCTACTGTTGCCATTTGGGCCATACCAATGACCACAGTTTTCACTGCCTGTTTTCTTGTGTTTAATCAATTGTTACTGATGAAACAATTTTATCCCAGAACACCCATTCAGTCTCCTCCTCAATGGGATACTGACTATTATTACAAAAGCTATGGTGCTCAATCGCACCAAAGGCCACCTATTGCTGTAATTACTTCAAGTTATTCTCCAAATGGTATTCCATCCAAAGCTTCTCAAACTCAAGATTTCAGAAGAACCGGATCACCACCTTCTTCATTTTCTAATGAAGAGCCTTTGAAAAGCCCTAGAAATGTCAGAGTAAGGTAACTTTCTTTTCTTGATTTATTGCGATATCTATACCATGTCTATGCATCAATTTTGATACATACTTAATTACATATGTTCTTCTGTTTGCACAACTGTGCCATTAGTGCTCGTATGGAAACCTATTTTTTCTGTCCATTCTTCCGTCTCTCATGGTGAAGCTGTCCGTCAATGGTTGCCTTGTATTTTGGTTGTGAATCTATATCTACAATAAATTGGAGCTTTGTGAATTGTGGAATGAGCTAGTCTTATGAGGGGAAATTCTTGATTTTGACTTAATAAATGTAGATTGCTCAGTTTCTTGTGATACTCCCAAGTTTTATTGCATTGAGTTACATCTGCTATGTCTTGGTGCAAATGATATTAGTGAGTTTTTTTCTCCCCTTGCGAAATCATGATGGCCTTTCAGTGGCTGATCTTGAATTTTTCCTACTCTTCTTGCTCCTTCGGATAGCCGTGCAGGTTTGCTTTCCAAAGGTCAGAGTGATGTGGTTCCTAGCCAGAGGCCATCACCTCCCTTGGATTTTCAGAGGAAGTCTTTAGGAGCCGATTCTTATCCTCCTTTTAATGAGGCTGAACTGTAAGATTAGTCATCTATCTTTCACGCACAAACTCTCACATGCATGGAAACTTTTCTGCTTAACTACTTAATTTTAACATACGTATCTGGTCCTAGAAGACTATTTGATTATGAACTCTTCTTCTGTACAGGCCGGCTTCTTCTTTTCCCTTTCTTGGTAATCAGTCAAAGTCCTTGACCTCAAGCAATTTCATCAACCCTTCGAGTCAACCAGTAATACCTTCAGACTCTACAAGTGTAGCTACTCATAATTCTGGAAGAAAGGCCCCTGTTAGTTATGCGGACATTCAAGTCACAAAAAGAAGCAGGTCTCCAACTCTGCAGTCCACTCATGAAAACTCTTTCGAAGATGCCACTTTCAGTCTTTATGAGTCCCAAAGGTATAGAGATGCTTAATGCTATTGCTGTCTTACTTGTGTTTACTGGGACCTTCTCCAGGCAGCAGGCTTGGCACTTGATGAAACTTTCATATAAAGATCTCCTGTATAATTAGAAGGGGAGAAAGAAGTAAAAGAGAAAGAGTAAAATTATTAAGGTTTGCTGAATAAATTAAACTGTGAGGTATCACAAAGGAGCTTCTGTTTGGGCTCCATTTGCAAATTTGCAAATTGGGGTTGAAAATTTCAAGTGAAACCCTGGTAATAAAAGAAACTTTGGAATAAGATGTCTATTTGAGTTAACTACATTATAATCATTATGAGATCTTTAGAATAACAACAATGAATTTTGTTCAGTAGGAAAAAGGGTAAATTGGTGCTTACCTTCATGCCTTGAAGTGGTACTCATTGCTTGAGAGTATTTTAGGAGGCGAAGTGAAACCTAACTAACAAAGCATAAACTGGCTCTTGTCCTGAAATTTGTTGTAGCTACTTAATATACTTGCTCAAAGCAGTTTATTGCTACTAGGCATTGGAAGATGTAGCATGCTACATCTAGTTGTGGATTTAACAGAAAAACTTGCTGCTCTTTTCTTCCCTGCCTCAAGTTTGGTACCATCAAAATTAATTAATCATAGATGTTTGTGTTCAAGGCGTTCTGCATCACCTCCCAAAATGAGGTCAAATGGCCAGTCTTCTCAAAATCATCAACTATGCCCTACACCAGAGCACTATAGTAAAGAAGTTACAAAAATGCCAATGAGTTTCCCAGTTGCCAAGAAAACCAAGTTACCTTCTTTATCATCATCTGATCAAGCTTTTCAAGAAGATACTGTTACTATTCAAGATGAGACAAATAGGTACGAGACTTAGAATGCTGGCTTGATTTGATCTACTCCTAGTTGTTCATTCTAGTTTGCTATATCAGATCTATGAACTTTCCATTCTCCTGGTACACAGAGAATTGGAGGCCAAAGCAAAGCGGCTTGAAAGATTTAAGGATGAACTAAGTCAACCGATGCAAAATGATCTAAATGTGAATGATCAGAAGGTTCCTGCAAAGCGACAGCTTCCAGTTATGGTGGAGAGACGGAAACTCAATGGTGACCCTGCTGTGGATATGACAGGGAATTTCTCCAATAGCAACGTTCCATCTGAGTATGAAAGTACTGATACATCCACAGTTATTGTTGGGTCATGCCTAGATATGTGTCCAGGTATGTTATGTAACTTCTCATCATGTTTTTAGGTGTGCAAAAAGTTCGGTGATTAAAGGGTTATTGATTCAAACTCCACCTAGCATTATGATATAAAGCAAAGTCGTTTTTTTTGTTTGTTATATTTGTGGTTCTGAACTTGTGCATGATATGAATATTCTCTTATATCTAATTCATTTTCTTTTTCCTCCTAGAGAAATTGAAAGAAAACTTAGTATGGAAAAAACCCTGGGTGGCCATTCAAATTTTAGTATTGCTTCATTTGGACAATCAGAGTTTTAAGATCTCAGATTGCACTGAACTCTTGAAAACAGATTGGATGTATACTTCTGTCTGTTCCCACATTTCATGAAGTCAATTTCATCAGTCACATCAAGTTAAAAAGGAGTCCACCTATCTGAAAACAACTACCACCATGTTGTTCCTCAAGCTGAAATTTTAGCACTTTAAGCTCCTAATCCATTAGCGTAATTGACCGGTAACTACTGAGAAAGAAGTGCTCTTGTAAGGTAAGGTGATAATAGTTGTAGTGAAATTTGCATATCTCTGGATGTTGCATTAGTCATTGGAAGTCTTTCCTGAATCAGTGTGGAAGGAAAAAGGAGTGGGGGGCAGGGAAGGAAAACAAAATATCAGAGAGGTTTTATCAGAAGCGGACCAACTAAAGTGGGTATGGCTAGATTAGCTAATGTTAAAGGAGAAAGGAAGTCTAGAAAATACTTCCTCTGTCCCATAATATTGGCTCCATTTGCACTTTTCACATGGATTAAGGATTCCCTAAAATTTATAAAATTTAAAATAAAAGACTCATATGTCCTTTTTTACCCATAGAACACATTCAATATTGTGGGACAAATGAAAAGTGCAAAGGGAGCTAATACTTTGGGATGGAGGCAGTAACCACAGTTTTATTCACTTATGTCCCTAGTCTGAAGTTGTATTATATTCCTAAGATTTATGAATCACTAAGGAGAAAAAAGTTTTGCAAGAGTTGATAGCTTAAATGGAGAAGTGTGACCACCCAGTTGGAAACAAGGCAATCTGTATTTTCTTTATGATAGTGGTACATTTTTCTACTAAATTCCTACAAATATGTTTTGATCCTTTCCTGATGTTCCTAGTCTAATTAATGATTTTTTTGTAGAGTCTTGTTTAACTAATGGTACTCTGCACTATTAAGAACACAGGTGCACTTTTTCTAGTAGTTACATGTCAGAGACTCAGAGAGCAATCCGTCGTACATAAGTACTTAAAATAAAAGCACCTTTTCATGCTTCCAGTATTCTGCAGCTTCTCTTTTATCCTAATCAGACATTCTGTGTTCATCTTTTTCAACAACAATGGCATGATTCTCCTCTATACTTGACCTCTTCTCATTCAGCTGTAGGTAATAGATAGGAGCCATATATTACAGATTTTTTAGAGTTTTGTGGGCAATTTGAGATTTAAATATTTGACTGGCCAAAATGAATGAAAGTATAGTAGCTGCCAGGTTTTTTTGGCTGAAAACAGTAACTTTAAGTTTAATTTTGCTTGTGGATGGAAATGATTTAGATTGCACAAGATCTTTCGGTTTAAATTTCCTTTTGCTGTGGCACTGTAATTATAATATGAAATCCCCGTAAGGAGCAAGATGTTGATTCTTCTATGTTGCTAATTAAGTTTGGCTTGTTCTGCATGTTCTCATCTTTAGAGTCAGAGAGAGCTGAAAGGGAAAGAAAAGGAGATCTTGACCAGTATGAGCGCCTGGATGGGGACAGAAATCAAACTAGCAAATCCCTTGCAGTTAAGAAGGTATGTCCAATTAACACAATTTTCCTTGAGCAAACTGTCCCCAGTCCCAAAGTCCCTACACACTCGGGGAGGGGGTGCTAAAGAGGATTTTTTATGCTATTTGTACATATGTTTATTTGTGTACAATTTTAGTGGAAAGAAAATAAAGAAACTGAAAAGTTTAATAACATTACAAGAAAGCTGACAATGACTTGTGCTTTCATTTTTTTATTTCAGTACAATAGGACAGCAGAGAGAGAAGCTGAGTTGATACGACCTATGCCAATCCTGCAGAAGACAATGGATTATCTTTTAAGTTTGCTGAATCAACCTTATGATGATAGCTTTCTTGGCCTGTATAACTTCTTATGGGATAGGATGAGGGCAATCCGTATGGACCTGAGAATGCAACATATTTTCTGCCTAGGAGCAGTGAAGATGCTGGAGCAAATGGTCAGTTGCCTTTTTTTTCCCGCCCTTCCTTCCATCCTTTCTTTCTTTCTTTCTTTCTTTTTCTTTCTTTCTTTGTGGTTGCTGCAATAAGGATTAAACTACTAGCTGCTTTTTTATTGTCATATATGGTGTTTAACTAAGCTGCTAGTACATTTGGATATTACTGTCTTGCTTCATTCAAAGAATTTGATGTAAAATCATGGTATGCATAATAGATATGTAACTCACCACAGTCATGGAACTTAACAGATAGACCTCTTTTCTCCTCGTTGCATGAAAACTGTTCTAGGAACATTCTTAAAATTGTGCGGGGTCAGTGAGATGGTTTTCTTTGGCTCCTCCTGTTTCCCAGTCATTGTGTTGGATGGTTAGTATTTGGTTACTGAGCAATTATAGATTTGCTTCTCAAGACTAATCAGTCTTTATCCTGGTGTCAGATAAGACTGCACATAGTAGCGATGCACGAACTGTGTGAATATACAAAAGGGGAGGGATTTTCTGAAGGATTTGATGCACATCTCAATATTGAGCAGATGAACAAAACATCAGTTGAATTATTTCAGCTGTACGATGATCACAGGAAAAATGGAGTAGATGTAGTTACAGAGAAAGAATTCAGAGGTTATTATGCACTTCTCAAACTTGACAAACATCCTGGATATAAAGTAAGTCATCTACAGTGGGACATGATTCTTCAACTCTTATTGCCAATATCATCTGCAAAATAAGAAAATCGTGCTAGGTTGAACCTGCAGAGCTCTCACTCGATCTTGCCAAGATGACACCAGATGTGCGGCAAACCCCAGAAGTAGTCTTTGCTCGTGATGTAGCCAGGTTTTTCTTGTACTATTTTACTTTCTAATATGAACTATTTTATTCTTGCAGAGTTTAAGAAATACTATTGTATTCTTGCAGGGCCTGCAGAACGGGAAACTTTATTGCCTTCTTTCGCCTTGCACGGAAAGCTAGTTATCTTCAGGCATGTCTAATGCATGCACACTTTGCGAAGGTCTGTGTTACTGTAGTACATGTAATCAACTTCTATTCACTATCCACTAGGTGTCTTTTTCATCTCGAATGCAGTTGTTTGTGTGATGAATTTGCAATTATATTCATATTTCTACATGACTTATATTATTTTCACTGACTCTTCTGATATTGCCTTCCCTAGATAATGATTTGGATGGCTCTATTACATGTCCATTACCTTTAAATTTCATGCATATAACCACTCTTGCAGTGATTAATTACTTGTCAAATTCATTACTGGTTTGATCAGTTAAGGACCCAAGCCCTGGCTGCTTTGCATGGTGGTCTGCAGAATAACCAAGGGATCCCTGTAGCTCAGGTTGCCGGTTGGCTTGGGATGGAGGTAAAATTTTGAATTTACATACTTTTGCTTGAGATTGGACAAGATGCTCTTACATTCATTTCCTTTACTGTTCAATTAGGAAGAGGACATTCAAGAGCTTCTGCACTATCATGGATTTTCTATAAAGGATTTTGAAGTACCATATATGGTTAAGGAAGGCCCATTTCTTAATGATGACAGTGACTATCCTGTTAAGTGTTCTGTACTCGTTCACCAGAAAAAGTCAAAGACAATAGTTGAGGATGTTTCACATCCCCGTCTAGTCAAATCATCTCCTCCTGAAAAAACAATAGGGCTCCTGTTGAATGAAGGAACTGAGCAGAAACAGATACCTGTTAGAACTGTTGAGACTAACAGTTTCCAGGCCATTGATGAAGAAATGCCTGATTATGTCTCGTCATTGAAAGATCAGATGGAAGAGAAGCCAACAAATATAACAACAGTTAATCAAACTAGTATGTTTGAGGGTGCATTCTCTCCTTTAAGTCCTCCAGTGCGGGATTCACCCGCATTCCATGATTCCCCTAAATCTCAGCTGACTAGAATTGGCAGTTCCACTAGATCTCATCTCGCTAGAGTTGGAAGTGGTGGGAAATCTAAGTATGATACACGTTTCAGAAATTCTCTTGATAAAGATGTCCCAGTTAATATAAAAGGACCACCAGTGGAAAAGGACAGCTTTATGGTCCCACTTCCTCCTGTTGATTCAGTTCTTCAAAATTCAGTACCAGAGTTTTTGTCTTCAGAAGACATTTTTGAAGAAAAGATGGAGACTGTCACAGAAGCAGAAGCTGATGAAATGGACACAGCTTGTTATGATCAAGAAGTTGCTGAAGCGAAACTTAAGCTGATTTTAAGGTGGTATCTTTTCTTTTAGCTCATTTAATAATTTTCATACCTGTTCTGACCTGTTCTGACATGTATATTTCTTGCCAGGCTTTGGAAGCGGCGTTCTTCAAAGAAAAGGGAATTACGTGAGCAGAAACAGTTAACAGCAAATGCTGCTTTGACTTCACTATCATTCGGCCTGCCTATTCGGCGGCCTGAAATTGTGAGTATTTCTTTACTACCCCTCTCATTTTTTTGGGTACATGCATTGCTCTTTTATATATTCACATGATTAATTTGGAGCTTTATAGGTAAAAGCTCTGTTGGAGAACCTAATGTTGTTTGAAAAGAAATGGTAAATTTTGTCTGGTGTTGCATTACAAAGTTTACAACTGAAGTGGATGGATAACATTTGACTTTTTTAACTGTGGGGCAATGTTTTATTGGAAATTAATCTGCAATAATTGTTTCATAGTGATTGGTGATACTAGTATATTCTTTTCAGAAGATTTTTCCCTTTTCCACTTTTGAAACATGTGTAAGAGACATGACTACTGGTCGAGGAATGTGGATATCTGCTCTACTGGACATTGTTCCTAACCTTTTCAATCTTGGCTGTTCTTTGGTACTATCTTTCAGAGTATTAACTCTGCCATGGCAAGATGAATTTTGTTTGCTAACTTAGCTCTTTATCCCCTGAATTAAGTTACAGCGCAACTGTAGTGATCTCATTGTTTCGCAGCACCCTGTCCTTTTGAGGTAGAGTCAGACTATTACTTAAATTTGCTTTACATCATCTAAACTTAGATGTCAGACATTTAAATTTCCCCGTCTTGCTCCCTCTTTCTCCCTTTGTTGGAGAACAAGAGAGCAAGCAAATAAAAGGCAAAGAGAGTAAAGGAAAATGATACCTTATCCTCGCATAGATTGGAAGGAAAACGGAACAGTGTCAAATCCAAGTCAAGTAGTGAAGGTTATATAATCATCTTTATCTTAACATAAGTATAGTTATGGAGAAAAATTTAATATGATGCGATAATATTAATGATGCTTCCTCCATTTCAAAATATAAGGCCTTTTAGTAGTTTTTACATAATAAAGAAGAAGAAAATAAGGAAATTTTTTCTTATTATATCCTTAACTAATTTAATTTATTCTCTTTTAATATAAGAGAGAATGGAGGATATATTAGGGTAACTTTAGAAAAACAATCTTGCAAATTTTGCAAAAGGTCAAATATTTTGAGAAGAGAGAAATAGCCTAAAAGGCCCTATATTTTGAAACAGAAGGGGTATTTGATAGATCATTCCATATTACTCAAGCAATCACTTTCAACTTTTTTGAGAAACTTTGATTTACTTTTCAAAGCTTTGTGAAATCAGAGTCCAGATGGTGGTCTGTTGAACTCTTTAAGCTTGAGATTGGAAAAGATCTTTGTAGATAATAAGGTACCGAACAATGAATTCTAATGTATTACTGTAACAGACGGGCATTGTTGATTGTACCCAATTTGTGGAAAGTCAGATTTCTAAAACCTTATAAACCTCTTCAATTTATTTTCTTTCCGTGCTAACTCCTGATGCTTGCATCACTAAATTTCTCTATTGAAAAATTTTGTACCATCATTGCTTCTTCACCTTGAAGCAATAATTTTATGTTCCATGCAGTGTTTACCATATTCAATTATCAAAATTATTTATTTTTGAGAGCAAAGATATCAATAGAATGTATGGTTTGCATCTTCATTTGGTGCATTTAGGGCTTTGTTTTAGAACAAAAGAGTATGTCACAACTCACAACATTTAGAATTACAACAATAAGTTCGCGTATATGTCTATATTAGCTCACTTTGAAAAGAAGAGAACTATGCTACAGCGGGTGAATGTGTCCTTCATTACTTATTAATATGATGATTAAATCAATGAAGTTATGTAAACATTTTTCCCTTGATCATCTTGGTTATGCTTTTCCAATTGATGATTAATCTTCCTCCTTTTGTCAGCCATCAAGTGTATCTGCTAGTTTCAACCTTGACTGGTTTATGAGTAAGAGATACACAGTACAAGAAAAGATGTGGTCAAGGCTGAACATTTCCGAAGTGGTAGCTGCTATGCTAAATGCAAAAAACCCAGATGCTAAATGCTTTTGCTGGAAACTTCTTTTATGTACTGAGGAAGACCCCCCCTATGGTGAAAATTGGGGGAAAAAGAAGGAAGTGGCCCATTTGGCAGCAAGCACTTGGCTACGTTCTAAGCTTGTACCTTTAACTGCGGATGGTGACCAAAATGTGGATTTGACTTTTACATCTCCAGGGCTGTCTATCTGGAAAAAGTGGCATCCTAAGCAATCTGGTGATGGGTGGACCTGTTATTTGACAGTCGTCAAGGAGGCCAAGTTAGAAAATATGAATGAAGTAGTTGCTGGTGCTAGTGCAATCCTCTTTCCTGTATCAGAGTACATCCCCTGGGAGTTCCATAGGAACCGGCTTCAGAGCATGTTGGGGGCTTTAACTTTTGGTTCGCACTTGCCCCTACTAATCTTAAGTGATTCATGCAAGGATAACTTAGATCCTTCTATCATAATCAAAGAATTGGGGCTCCTTGACATTGACAAATCTCGGATATGCACCTTTTATGTTTCTTTTCTTAAAAACCAGCAAATGGAGAATTTAAATGTGTTTCTCAGTGATGAGCACTTGAGGGAAGGACTACAGTGGCTGGCCAATGAGTCACCTCCACAACCTGATCTTAGCTGGATTAAAACGCGTGAATTGGTTCTCTTTCACTTGAATTCGTCACTAGAAGTCCTTGGTGGTACAGATGTTCATAATGTAGGTCCAAATGATTGTATTTCCACCTTCAATCAGGCTTTGGATCAATCTTTGGCAAAAGTGACTGCTGCCGTTCATGCTAATCCCACATCTTGGCCTTGTCCTGAAATTGCTTTGCTGCAGGAGTTTAGCGATGAATATAGAGCTGTTTCACGGTATTTGCCTGATTTAGGATGGAGCTCAGCTGCAAGAATAGAACCCCTTGTATATGCATTAACTAATTCCAGACTCCCTCCCTTTGAGGACGACATATCTTGGCTATATTGTGGTGCTGATGGAGGTAATGGCATTGAAACACACATATCAAAATTGCAAAACTGTTTGATCAAATATTTCAGTGAGTCAAGTCAGATGATGGGATTGCCCTTGTCAACCAAGGAGGCATCTCTTATGATACAAAAGTTTGTTCGGTTAGAGCTTCGTAACTCAACTTACTACATTGTGCCACATTGGGTTAAGATTTTCCAGCGTGTAATCCATTGGCGGTTAATGGATTTGTCCGCTGGTGAATCTTCTTCTGCATATGTCTTATCCCATGATTATTCTTCAATGTTAGCTTCTGGAATACTATATAAAACAGATATAGGTATGCCATTGTCTCCTTCCCTGGTTTATCCATCACTTGATGAAATGGTTGAAGTGGGTTGCATTTCAAAGACCATTACTGAACGTAACACAGACGAGGAGCAGCAGGAGGCGGATGGTGGATGGAATGTTGAACGCGATGGTGTAATGACGAGAGGAGACAAGTGCACAGCTAGGGAATCTGATACTGAGGGTGAATCTGCTTCGGGTAAGAAGGCTACAAAGAAGGAAGCGGATAGATTGAGTCAATTATTAACCAAGTGTACTATTGTGCAGAACATGATAGATGAGAAGCTGTCTATTTATTTTTAGCAAGATGCTTCCCAAGTTTTGTATTATATGTATCATTATGTACTCTGCCACCCCGAACCGAGGGGAAAAATGAAAGAGGAAAACGAAAGAGCAAATGAGCAATACAAGGAGGGTCTTCCTTTTGTAATCTTTCCGGTTCCTCTAGTTTTATCATGTTTACCGAAATGAATAGAATTGTGAATGCAAATGGCACACTTCCATTGACGAGATGCATCGTGACAAACTATTTCTTCCGTTCAGAAATTGAATTGAATATTTACCTTTTCATATTTAATTATTTTAGACGTCTTCATTTTTATTCATGAATGACAATTTGAATTGAGATAGGTAGTCATGGCATGCTTTACAGGATGAATTTTAGATAAGTTGAAGACTATAATTATTTAGAAAATCTCCTGTGGCTAAAATCCGACTATGTCGTTGAACTGGTTTTAATCATTGCAGTACCCCAATAGGAAGAACCAAAAAAGAAAAAGGGTAAAAAGACTGTTGGTCTACATGTCACTTAAATTGGAAGTGCTAAATGCAGTGTCAATTTTAGCCCGAAGATGTCCCTGTTATTTTTCACTCCCTCTCTCTTCTCTCTCCTCTCTTAAAAAAAAAAAAGAATAAGAACTGAAGATTGGTATTGAAACTTTGAAGCCTGAATATTCGTAAAATGTCTTTAAACTCACAAAGTTTTTTGGGTTATACGTATGATTTTTGTAAAAGAAAAACATGGGATGCAGAGCTTTTTTTTTGGTTTAAAAAGAAGTGTTATTGTTTTTGGATTAAATATCAATCCAAATAAACCAAAATCAAATTTGTGCAAAACCACTGCCGATACTCTTATAAACGGGTACAAATGGGTTCGAGACATCTTGTTCAAGACTCGAACCCGTTAAAACACACTTAGTACTATATCTGATTATCTAATAGATTTATAAAGTGTGAACTCGTACCTAGCCGGAATGTACCTAACTACAATAAGATTTTTTTTTTAAAAAAAAGTTATACTATAGCTTATTAAGCTCATTATCACAAATAAAATTTTAATATAATATGGTATCTCTTTAAGAAATCAAAATTATAATATTCAAAGGTTCCCAAGATTAACTAGTACACAAAAGTTTAAATAAAATATAAGAGACTAAAATATTTACTATTTTACCAAAATAACAACTTTAATAAATACGTTAACTGAAAAATCACTTCTTAATTTCATACATAAAAGAATATCATCTTTCAAATTAAGATCAACATGTACCACTAAATGCCATTAGTCTTCCTCCAAACAAAAAAGAAAGCACATGAGAAAAATTATTAATTTAAAATATATAATATAACTTTAGAAAATGTATGTCTGTCTATATGTGTGTGTAATTTTAGATTAATTTATTTCTATAATTTTAGTCATAGAAGTTCTTTCATCAAGAAGATATACTAGGCAAAAATTAGTATTGTAAAAAGAGTTTTAATATATTCTACTATCAATAAAAAGTATAGCTCAAAGGGAATCTCGCCAAGCTTCTTCTAGTTCCTGGATTGTGCCCTAGCAAACTAACTCCTTCTCCAAATCGAGAAAAAGCCCCTGCCCTAAGAGCTATCCTTGACGACTTATGCTGCTGAATTATATGATGTTGGCTAGTTCATAAACACATATCTCCGTGTCCTTTGGTAACGTGATGGAGATATTCAATCTCAGAATTTTCATTTGGTCTATCCCGTACGCTGCCCCAGCCCCTTTGGGACAACCGAAAGTCATATCACTACCAACGAAGACTGTTTTTTCTTGTTTTAACATAATGATAAATAAATTATATAAAATATTTATAATATATATTGATGAATTTTGAGTTTGTCAAATTTAGGACACGATGTATCAGATTTATATCTATTAAATAATACTTTATCAAGTCTGAATCTAAATAAACAGATATACATCTTGATCCATACATAACTTTATCAGGTTAGAACCGAATAAGGTCTAAATTTCTACCCCATGTTGACAATCTTATTATTGTTTGACTTTTTAGAACTTGTTTAATTAGTTATAATTAATTTAGTTGTACGTTACAATTAATTAATAATTCAATTATTAAAGTTTACTTTTAGGGTATTATAAAAATGTCCGGGAATGCTTGCCCCAATGCTTGACTTGGATGCACACAAAATTCAGTAGTTTCAGAGATCACTTGCAATATGTAACGGAGAAAGCATCAGAGGAGAGGTGGGCACTATTTGCATTGGCTTTATGGGGTAACTGAAACAAAATCATCTTCGAAGCTAGTGATGACATTGCATTTCTTTGTTTAGTCTGATAATTTCTTTGTACACATTACTCTTGTAGTTCATTTTGACTAGGGTGCAGATAATATTTTTTTTATTTTATATTAAATAAAATAAATTTTCAATCGTCAAATTTTGATCCAACGGTTAAAAACTCACGCATTGTAAATAATTATTCAAGTTAAAAAAGTTATTCACTCTATAATTGAATAATTATATAATTATTAGTATAATTATTTATTATAGAGTGAATAATTATTCATTATGGAGTGAATAATTATTCACAACGTGTGAATTTTCAATTGTTGGATCAAACTAACGACTGAGATTTAGTCAACATAAACTGAAAAAAGGTATTGTCTGCGCTCTAACCAAACCACTTGTAGCTGATAGTCGTGAAAGTCTTTTATCAAACTTGAAACATCCTATTAAGAGAGTTTTTTCAACAAACTTGAACACATATGTGAAACTTTCTGAGGAAATATGAAAACTATAACTCATGCGAATGAGATCGTCTGTTGGTCTCAAATATATAGAAAATTTTATTCCAAGGATTTTCCATGGAAATTTTTGGATGAATGTGGGTTTAGGTGAATGTTAAGATCGATCGTTTAACATGGGAAGGATATCTCTCCTGTTGCTATACATAGGTTATTGAACAAAACTCAACTCGAATCCTTCACACCCACGCCACGTAAATGCAATTCTTTTCATCAAAATGTACGACTTGGTAGAGATTCAGCGAAAGACTAGTGAAGATTAAAAGATTAATCACAAACAACAAAAACACTATAGCTAATGCTGACATTTGAGAATATCCTAAGACCTTTGACTTCAATTTACATTCTAAGCTACAAGTGACTAAAGATTGAGAAACGATATTGAGCTCCTATTTTTCTTCCTTAAGAAACAAACAAAGAACCATGTTAGCTTTTCCTTCAGCAATCCTATAGTTTCATTTCTAGCAATCCTCTTTTCCTCTTGTTCAAGACCTTCTCCTTTCTCTTTTAGTCGTTGACCATTTTTTCCATGTGAGATTTCACAACTTTACAATGCCAACATTGAGAAAACATGCGTATCACTTCTCCATAGTGCATCAAACCCCTTGAAGTAATAAGAGAACTCTTCACGTTGAATACGCAAGTACGCGTTAAATGTCAATATTTCTTCTTATGTCTTGGGGGGCTCAATGGTAGATCAAGGGGCGAAGATGTATATGAACTAGGCTACCTAGCTCATTGGTTTGCTTGATCATTAATCTTCTAATGCAACTCCAGATGACCGATAAAGATCATAGGGAGCCCATATATAGTCGATTGTGCATGGTTTCCTAGCATCCAGTCTCAACCATGGCTTCCCTTTACCACTCCAATGGAGTAGGCTAATTGATCCCGGATGAAGGGGTCTACATTTTCCTTCAAAATTATCACCACCTAAACCATGTTGGTTCCATCTATGATCAACCTCCTTGATATTGCCTGCGAAAACAAGCAAAATAGGAGGCAAAGATCCCAAACGATATATTCTTCTCTGCTTCTGTATTGCCATCCACCCCTCAACCTTCTGTGTATATCCACCTTTTCTCCATTTAGCCACGTCCACCACCATCACACCCGTGTTGAAGTAACACGGTCGCCGTCCCTCGAACGTTCTTGATAGGTTAACGTCCGACCAGAATGTGTCTGTAAAATAGGTCGTGAAGTTGGCAAGGCAATATTCTGGAGCTGCCAAGACTTTGTCTTCCAACTCCACAGCCCACAGCTTCGAAATATCATCCACCACGATGATGTCCGAATCGAGGTAAATCACACGTTCGACATTTTCAGGAAGAATGTCACTCAAGTATATGCGGGCATAGTTCAGAGGTTGATCCAGGGCTTGTCGAATGGATTTGGAAATCTTTCCACGAACCCTGTTCGAATCAAAACGATAGACCTTGAAGTTGAGGTAAGGGAAGGTAGATTTCATCAGAGAGAAGATTTCGGGCTCGATATGGAGGGACAGAAAATGGAAAGAAACGTTCTCGGGGCAGATTGCATGTCGTATAATGGATAATACCGCGGCCACAGTGCCACGAATATAGTTTTCATCAAGAGGCATGACGACATGGATGATATCTCTGGTGCTAGTGCGGCATTGATCGCCATTGCGAAATGCGGGAGCTTCTCGAAAGGAAAGCATGCCGGAGGAAGGGCTCGTAACGAGGTTAACACGAATGGCGTTGGCGAAGAAGGAGGAGGAGAAGGGAGTCAATGTTATGGACAGAGGTTGAAGGAGGAGAAGGAGAGACAGGAGGCCAAGGAGTGGGAAACAAGAAATGGAAATGCTGAAGCTCCCTGAGGCCATCCTGTCTAAGCTAAAGTTATCTCTGCTGAGAAAGCTTTAGGGGTTTGGAGGAGAAGAAACCATTAGAGAGGCTGGGAGAAAGAAAGAGAGAGAGTTTAGGGAAAATGGAAGAAGTCCAATCGTTGAGGAATGAAGACTAGGGGATGGTTGGAGGTTGAGAAAGAAATCCGGACGTCTTTGCAATAAGAAAATTGAAACCCCTCATGAAAATGATCATAGAATTGATGAACTTAGTCTTTTTTACATTTTGGTCCACAAATGGAATTGACGAACTTCGAACTTAGGAGCTCAGGCTTTCAAAGATAGTACTTCCCGTATAATTTATGATACATATGAGTAGTAAATATTTGTTCAATAAATTGAAATTATTATGAATAATGATGGTTACCCCTTGAATGACGAAACCACATATTCTTATTTTTCATTCTACCAATAAAATCATTGGAAAAAATAGAAATCAACAAAAGAAAAAGTAAGTAGACCCGATCCATTGAATCATGACTATATCCACTATTATGATATTAAAATTCAATAGAGTTTTTTTTTTTTCATTTCATAGGAGATAGTCTAAAATTAGATATGATAATGCGTCTTACGTACCAATTAGACCTGAAAAAATAAGGAAAATTTTGTATACATAGTCAAAAACTGTCTTTGTTTTGATATCTTACTTGGGCTTTCAATGAACAATTAAATAAAAAAGAAAATTAGTTAAGGGCAGGCAGTAGTTATTAGTAAACAGTCGTAGGAATTAGATAATATCAAAGCAATAATTCTTAACAAATTTCTAATATTATAAAATGGCTCAGAATAAATTTCAAAATGGATCCAAATGAAGCATAAATTTCCAAATTCTTTAATACTTTTAAGTAAACCATTTCAGGAAAAACTCCCTTTTACCATCGGGACTTTAATCCCTTTCACATATTGCTATTCAAAACTCATTTTGTCTCAATTTGTTATATAATCTATTGATCATTATTATTAATTTCATTATCCAACTAATTAAAGGGACCGTTAAACATGTATGCCTAGCATAAAATATTATGAGTAATGTCTTTGCACTCAAATGGTATTTTAAAAAATGAATTAACGCAATAGTATACTTGGATCGTTATATTTTACTAATATTATTTGTACATATATAGACTACATTCTATTAGTTGATGAACAATAAATAAGAGAGACAAAAAGGTGAACCGGACTCTAAAGTTGGGAGAAAAACATTTAGGTAAAATGAAGGCCATTGGAAAATCAGAAATTAATCAAAATTCAAGTTGCTAATTGGAGATTTTCCACTTTTCCTTGTGTCATTTAGCCCTCCTTTAATTTGCTTCTCCCTCGTTCTCCCTAACCACTATATATCTACTTCTCTCTCATTCTCTCTTGTAGCTTCATTAACTTCAAATAAGCTTACAATAGAATAACTTGGGAAGCTTCTTACAAGATCCACTTTTGGGAAAAAAGAAACTCCAATGTCAAAACTTATTGAAATTTAAGGGTATTTGTTCAAGATTCAAATAACCATAAAATGCCAAAATCAAGATTCCAAGAATCCTTTAAGCTTCTTTGGTCAAGATTCCGCTAACTTCCTTTGAATTTGAAGTATTTCATGGATTGGAAAAGAGAGAACTAGGGTGAGGTTAGAGAGTATAAGAAGTATTACCCCAAAAAAATAAAAAACAAAAGGAAGAAGGAGGAGAAGAGAGTATAAGAGGCTAAAACCAGAGGAGCTAAAATGGGAGGGGCAAACCATAAAAAGGCGCAAGCAAATAACTTGCATTTATGGTTAAAAAGGAAAGGGATTTTTTTATTGCAACGTGCTAATTTGCTTATTTTAGTGCGATTATATTTTATTTTTAAATTTTATTTGTTAATGATTTGAAAATTTTGAAGATAAATTGAGATAAAGTGCAACGAAATATTGTTAACATTGAAGATTTAGAAAAAATATATATATCTTTTGACTTTTAAATTAATTTTTTTACATTTTTTGTGACTCTCCTCAAAGAACTGAGGGAGGTACTCAAATGACACAAATGGCCCCTGCCATTGCCGGCGGGGCTCGTGAGCAGTAATATCCCCTCCACCTAACCTGTAGTGGTTCATAAACCCGCTCCGGCAGTGGCGAAGGCACTGTTCACAGACCCCGCAGGCATAGTGCAAGTCATTAAAAATGTAAAAAAAAATTAATTTAAGAGATAAAAAATATATGAAATCTCTTATATTTTGTTGCACATCACTTGGATTCGATGCCAATCATACAAATCTAAAGAAATAAATATTAAATGATAGAGAGAATTTAGGGAGAGAAGAGAGAAATGTCTTTAACAAATAAAATATAATTATATTGTAATCAATAAAATAAGGTGTGAAAGAAAAAAAAACAAAACAAAACAAATTACGGCAGCCTATTCAAGCCGGAAGCATTTTGAGAGAGTCAAGCCCAGCCCAAACCCTCTGAAAAGCCCTCTTATACTCCAAGACTACAGAATCTGTAGGGGTTTGGATTCGGCCTTTGGCTGAAAATTCAAATTTGTCAATAAACTATTAAAATGTAATTCAAGAGCTGTTTTTATACGGCACCTTTAGTATATCATAATAGAATTGAATGGAATGTTTTTTAACCTCTCGGTTCTATTTCAATGTTTGATATAAAAATTTCAAGGAAATTCCTTTTAACAGAAAGCTAATTGCCATATGAAGTGGGATATACCTTTCCACATTAAAACATAAAGAAATACCTTTCTAAAGAAGTAGGAATATTTTAAAATTCTCATGATTATTGTAACCATCAAATATTCAATTGATAAGAGTCATAACTTAGTGTTGAATTTTTTATTTCTTTTAATAATATTTTTTTACTTTGATTTAAGAGAGCTGTCTTTATGATTAAATTATATTTTAATACTTAAAATATTTTTTTTGAAAATTTATTAAAAAATATTTAATTATCCTTTTTTGGGTTTTAATTTTGATTTATTGAAATAATATATTAATAAGATATCTAAGTCATTTCTTGTAAAATTTCATTTCATTCTGATATTAAAAAATAATTTTATCAAACACAGAAAATGAATCATCATTCTATTCTATCTTTTCCTTCTAGATAATGAAATAGAAAGAGAATTTCAAACTCATTTTAAGTGGAAAAGAATTTTAAGTAGAAAGGTATTACATTCTATTTCGTTCCAATATATCAAACATAGTGTAAGATAAAACTAATCTACCCTTCATTGATTAATAAAGATCCGTTTCAAACCAAACAACTCTATCCTTCAAAATAAATAAATAAATAAAGATTTGGTGCGTTGCAAAAAAAAAAATTAAAAAGTCTGATTACAATCCCTGTGAGATAGGCCATCGCATACTCGGTATTATGTGTATCTTGCGTACTTT
Organism: Rauvolfia tetraphylla; assembly: GCA_030512225.1. Classification (NCBI taxonomy): domain Eukaryota; kingdom Viridiplantae; phylum Streptophyta; class Magnoliopsida; order Gentianales; family Apocynaceae; genus Rauvolfia; species Rauvolfia tetraphylla. Next base: position 6,215,637 of record JAJQKT010000053.1, read on the forward strand.
TGGCAGAGCCTCCTATTACTTAATATACTTCTTCTTATTCTCAAAAAAGGAAAAAAGCAAGTGAGAAATTTTGAGAGTTATTTTTGGAAGGGAGAAATTCTGACTTCTGCTAACATATAACAAGAAGTTGCTATTTTCTGGAGTCACATTTGATTAGCATTACATCAGTAACTACGTACATTTTCAGCCTGGCTATTAAGAAAAGAAAAAAAGTGCTTGTATTGTTGCAATAAATTAATTGATTTTTTACGTAAAAATCAAATTGAATTTTTTCCTTTTTATACATTAATTAAGGGGTAAGTGCTAGATATCTTGTGATACCCCTATTCTATATGCGAAAAGTGCAAATAGAGTAAAATAGTATATAAACATAAGTCTAATTTTATTATCGACTTAAAATATTCATACAGAGGATAATTGTCAATTAATTGGCCATAAGTATTGCTAAACCGATAACTCTTGCGCCGTGGCTGGCATGTGAGCACGGTGACAAATCTAACCTTTTGTACCATGGTAACTTACTCTAGTAATGACAGTAAATCCACTAATATGTACAGAGATTGCAGGTTTTTACTCAAAAATCTTACTACTGTCCATTAAAGGAGGGAGCAGAACTTATCGCCTAGAACAAATATTTATTTAAATAAATATATTTTTTAAAAAAAAGGAAGCTAAAAGATGAAGAGAACATGGAAGATCATGGTAAATCGTACGTGCTTGAAAAGAATACATGCATCCCCCTTTTTATATGTGAATAATAATCTCTCTAAATAGTCAAAGAAAAGAAGAGGAATGATGTGTTGGACTGCAATTAGAATCTAATCTCTTGCATGCATCAAAGCAGTAATTAGAATAAGCATGTTTAAAGAGTTCCAAGATGTCGGCATTAGTATTGCTCCCTTTTGGTCCCTTCAAAAAGCCTTCAATAGATTATTTATTTAATAAAGAAAAAAGATATTTTTCCTTTTTTTTTTTTGGTGTCTTGTGTATGGTAAATGTTAGTAGATATCTATAACCAAATTTAAGAAAAAAAATTAAATTAAAGGGTTTCTTTTGTAGTGAATGGATTTGTGAGTCAGAGGGTGTAGAAAGTTGGTGAATAAATTAAGGCAAACTTTAGAGAAGACAGAGAGTTTGGAGCAGAGGGAACATGATGGCCTCCATGCTTACATGCATATCTCCATGCCTTTCTCACCCCTCATCATTTTCAAGCTTTCCTTCAAAAAGGGCTTCGATGAATCACAATCTCTTCAAACTCTCTACTCTCCATATTCAAATCTCTCTCTCTCTCTAAAAGTGTGTATATGTTCTATATGTATTATATCTAATTAATTTCCTACATTCATATTTCCTTTATTAATTAATGTCCCAGTTTGGCATTCAAAATGACTTTGGAAGTGAGTGACAGCATGTTTATGTCAGCATCATAGTGTACCAAAAGTGTATATAAGTTCCAATTTGAACTAAAGGGCCTAAATATAAATTGGATGGATCAAATTTTCTTGAAAAGAAGAAAAGTTGAAGTGCCTTGGAAATATATCAGGCACTGCACTGCATGAGAAGATGAGGGCTTGAAATTTCTTGACTTATAAACATATGAGAGATCTTGAATAGAGTTCTTTAACTATTGAAATAGACTGATCTAAAACTTGAGATAGTCTCCTTCTTAAAATTATCTTTTTATACCAAATTAATGTGGAATTCAATTTATTTTCATTTGGTGGATGTTTGTATCTCAATTTAACAGTTTCTTTTGTTCTTTTGAGGACATTTCAATTTGATTTCAAGGTTTTGCCTTGCATGTGTAAAAGCATCAAGCAATCCTCTAAGTAGACAACAATAATTTTGTTCCTTCAAAGGGATTATTTTGTCTTATCTTGTTTTCCTCTTGTTGAAATGTTCTTTAGATCTTGGACTGACAATTTATTGTGTACTCCTGCTTCTTCAATTCCAAATGATTAAATTTCAGTTTTATCAAACTAATGTCCACTTATTGCTAGGAGTACTTAGCTTCATTTGGTCACAAAATTTCCTGAAAATGAAAAGAAAATAAATATGAATAAAACCGATTTTATTATTGTTGACTCTCTTCAATATACTATGATTAAAAAATTCCACAAGCAAAAATTTCATATACCTTAAAGATCAAAACAATAATCTTCCTAAATACTATAATTAAGTATTTAGTCCACCAGTGAAACATGAATATAGAGAAAACCTATAAGGTTAATCAGTCCATAGATATATTCTTTGAGGAGTCCTCAAAGAAAGGAAAAAGCCTTCATTTTGTTCACATGAAAATCCAACAAAGCCCAAGTTCCAAAGAAGGTATCAAACTCATGACAAATAACTAAAATATTATGAATGATGCTTGCGTGGAACAATCAAAGACAGATACGTTTGAAAGAGGGGGTGAAAAGCTTTTAAAAAAGAGGGAAAACCCAACAAAAAGTTGAAAAGAGCACGAGAGAATGATATGATGTGGCGTGTAAGGTTCCATCCGCATCGAGAGATTTGGTGTGGGGAATTTGGAAGGGCTCGAGGAATTATATAAGAAGAAGAAGAATACTCACACAAAGAATCCCAAGATTAACTCAATTTCACTCACTCACATATTGATGATTTTGATGTCATGTTGTGTGTTGTTTGTCTGTGGGGGCAGAAGTTTGTGATGAAGATTATAAGCACTTGAAACTCCTAACATGTCTTGTTTGCTTCAAATCTTTCATGGTGAAGCTTTTGCACCTGCTAGCAATCATACTATCTACTATAATCTATTGGCTTCTCTCTACATTACAACCTTGTCTAAGCTTCCATGGGCAGTGATCATATATCCAAGATTTCAATTTTTTTTTCAATTACACGTACTTCTTTAATTTGTCGAAGAAAATAGTGTTGTAAAATTCTGACTTAAAAATGATGTAGTTGTAAATTTGTTCTAATTAATAATATGATAAGTAAAAGTAATTTTGAGAAAATGATTTTGAAGTTAATAACTCTTTTAAAATCTTTTTAATATTGGATTAGAAATGAATAAGTAACAAATCGAGTTAAAAATAACTTGTTTTCAATAATTGAAAATAACCCTTTTTCTCGATCATATCTATTTATACGCTTCAACTTGTATGAAATGCATAAGATTGATCTATGCTTTAAAAATAAAATCAAGCATTATGTAAAAATTTGTTTAAAATAGAACAATTTAGGTTCTCCTTTCGTGTATCATTTGACAGAATTGATAAGACGAGCAATAATCACTGCTAGATAAAGGAGGTTAATTTAGGCATTGTTTTAGACACTAATTGTATGGTCCCTTTCTTGTCTCCAAGATTAGTCAAAGTGGGAGGTTTACAAGGTAATTACGACTCTAATATGAGAGATTAACAAAGAAACTTTGGACAATAATTTGTGGACTACTTCTTCTTATCTCTTTCACTTCCCCTTCTTAGCTTGAAAAAGAAATGGGGTGGTGGGTGCCACCCCCACCCCCACCCTCCCATTTCACAATATTTGTGCGCATGGTACAGTAGCACTCACTTGTGCTTCGCCTCAGTGCTCATCTCTCTCGATCCCTATTTGCCATTTAGCCAATTTTGCTCTCTCTTTCTCTCTAAATATATAGTATTCCACATGTGTGCAAAATATGCGCATGCAAGCATGTATGGCGGCTAAAGCGGCCTTGTTTTGTAGCTTCTTGAATAGCAGAGGGCACCAAATGTGCCCCAGTGGGGACTTTGTGTTCTTGGATTTGATCCAAGTTGGAGATTGTGAACCATGGTCTATGGGCATCTGTGTCTTGGAGATAGGACACAAATTGGATGAAGTGTATTTTTTGGGACCCTTCGCGGTTGTTGTCGGGACAAATATGAGCCTAACCGGGTTGGGGTGGGGGTGGGGGGAGGGAGGGTGTAGGTCCCAAATGTAAGTTTGGGCAATATCATTTGCTTGAGGGAGATTCAAGATTAAAAGGTAACTTTAGTGGGGTACTACTCCACGACAAGATTAAGATTAGAATTGTGTTCTTCCTTTCTTTCTTTTCATTCATTATTATTGCATCTCTCCTTCCCTCTCTTCTCTTTTTTGTTTTTTGTTGACAAGGCAACTAGTAGTCCCTACTGTATTAGATAAATTTCATTTTTTGCATTAACTTACAAACCATATAAGAAGATAAGTCAAAGCAAGTCTTGTATAACTTACTCATGTTAGAAGAAATATTTAGACTCCAGTGAGTGATAGAAATTTCCCCTATCTCGCAGCCAAGCTAACTCTATGCGGCCTCTCCCTCTCTTCTCTTACTTACCCAAGTTGAAGCAAAGCCCTTCTAATCTTTGGCCAAGATTTTGGCTACGACTTTTCATGTAAAAAGTTGGGATTATGTGGAGGTTGGTTTTGGTACTTTTCAAGATTTACATTGTCCAATACACACATGAAGTTCAACTATCTAGTTGACTATTTCTTAATTATTAGTCTCTCTCTCATGTACAAAAACAAGAAAAATACATAAAGTATGAGTTTAAATTTTTATTTTGAATTTCGTAAAAATTAAAGTATTTATAAAAGGAGATGTAAATTTTACATTTAAAATTTTGAGTTTGGTTTTAAATTAGAATGGTTAAATTGAGGAAGACATGGCATGGTGTGTATTCTGCTGACTTGTGAATTTGGATTGGTAATATGTGTATATCTACTGGTGGATACATACATATATATGTCAAGTTGTGAAATGAGTTTGGTAGTGCGCGTGCAGCACAAGAGGTCAAATGTGTCATAATTGTTCATGACGCATACCTTATGCATCATTTCTTGCTCTAAAAACTGCAAAATTTGATTCTAAACTCACAATTTGGCATCATTGTCTTACCCCCCAAATCTTACCTTTCCAACTCTACATTGTATTCTTTTCTTGTTATACTCACCAAATTTTTATGCTTCCAACTTTTATCTCTTTATCTTATACTTTACTAGCACATCACAAGCATACTTGTAAACATTGCAGATGAGGTCAATTGAACAGTGTTGAATCACAACATTCAATGAAAATGTAATTTGAACGTATTATTGAGATTTATCTTGAATTAGATAGAATTTAATTTAAAATTTTTATTTTAAATTTTATAAAAATTAAATTATTTATAAAAATAAATATAAATTTTACGAAAAATTTTACCGTAAGTTTCTAAACGAAATTCTTTATGTTTACATATTTATTACAATGTTTAGATTCCATAAATTGGCATCATATTTATTACAATGTTTATATGATTGTGGTGAGTCTAGCTAGCTTTTAGGTGAACAGAAAAAGTAACTTAAAAGCTAAGGGGAAATTCTACTGATGAGTAGTAGGCAAGCAGTATATTACCAGTTAAAGGCGAGGTAATTCATAATCTTTCTTCAAGTGGTTAGAACTCATCTACTAGTTTTTTCTCTTTTCTGGTAATATTTCCATATCCGTATGCCATTACAAGAAGTAACTACGAACTCCCTCAATGTACCCTCAAGGGTAAAACATCAAATATGCATAGAGTGGCATCATTAACCCTCCTAGAGAGTATCCATGGAGGGTTCTTGTTTTTTTTATTAAAGTCGAGTTTTCTTTTTTCTTTCATATAATAATTTATGAATAATTGAATTAGAGATGAGATTCAACATCCTGATCATCGATCTAACAAAGCAAGCATAATAGAAAACTCGAGGCAATGAATATCATCTTCAATTTTTGTTTAAATTTGGGTGGTAGGGGGGTGAGATCCATATGCAAGAAACTACATATTTTCTCACAATAAGGTACATAGTGATCAAAGTTTAGAATAGATTTTTTCCCTCGAATGAGGGGGAGGGGTTGGGTGTGGGGGCATGGGTGAACGAAGCCTAGCTAATTCATGGATATTCTAGTAATTATTCAGCTGCCACGCCTGATTGCTACTGTTTCTTACGTCCTTGGAAAACAATTGATGATCTTTGGGCACGTCTAAACCTTTCTTTGCATATACAGCTACCCACCTTCCAAAAAGACAATGCTGTCCCTTTCAACTATTTGTTTTCACTTCAAATTGCACACTAAAAATGTCCGCTGCTCATCATTATCCAACAGTTTCAGCCCTCCCCATCACTAATTCAAGAACTACCATGTCCCATATATCCCCAATTCTCTCATATATACATACAAATATTTCTGTATGTATATGTATATACTCATCAGTACCACTGGAAGAGCCGGAGGACTAGTTCTGATTCATGGATTGACTCGATTACTAGTGTTTTGTTGTTTTATGTTTTGGCCTTTGTGTGTCCACTTGAAGACATCTATATAAGGAAAACAAGCTTGCCTCCTCATAGGAACTTCATTATTGTTGTCATGCATTGATACATCTTCTTTATAATTATGTCTCTGGTTCCTTAAGCTGCCATGTGAATAACCATATTCTTCCCTTCTTAAAGCGCGTATTAAAACATTTCACGTGCATTTAAAACCGTGAAATTTTGATTAATTGAGTGAATGGAGGGATTAAATTCGCTTCCAAGGAATCTAATGGCGTTTGCATGTTCTGACATGAAATTTCATGTTCAAAGTATGAATTATAACTGAATGGAAATTCTCTTTCCCTTCATCTCCTCCAGAAAGAGGAGTGAATCTTGTGGGATTTCCTCCACTCAGCAGCAGATGATGCGACAAGTGATTCCAATAACTCCTCCAAAATGATATCAACATTGAACCCAAGAATCTCCTAATATTGATGTTGTTCTGCTTTACCTGGTTTATATGCTGTAGAAACGCAGCAAAAGCTTTAAAATCTACCCAGAAATGAGAGCATTTCAGTACAGAATTTAGCCGTTTTCACTTGAAAAAGAGCACAAGATAGTTTATTTTGATCATTTTAGACGAGAATAAGAATCAAAGAATGCAAGAGGAAGAATATATTGCGCGTGGGAACGAATTCTAATTCATGTTGTTGTCTGGAGAAAGATCTCACACACACAAAAACGACCATCATCTTGCATTCATTATGCTTACAATCATTATTCTTGGTTGCCTAACCCGCATGCCCCCTCTTCTCCCCCCACTCTCTCTCTCTCTCTCTCTCTCTCTTTTCTTCTTCTCCCTCTCTATAAATACTCATGTCCCTGTTCTCCTCTCGCCACTCCACCACCCTCTTTCCCACTGTAGTTGAGACTCAAACACACAACCGCCTGGTTTTCTCAAGAAATCCACTTATCCAATATCAATATCAAACACACAGTTTGTTCGTTAAAAGTTAATTTTCTCTAATGGCTGTTTCTGGGTTTGAAGGATTTGAGAAGAGGCTAGAGCTACAATTCTCCGGAGATGATCCGGTGAACGGGATCGGGCTCCGACAACTGGATTTCGAGTCAATTGAGCAAGTGTTGCATGGGGTCCAATGCACGGTTGTATCAGCAGTAGGTAACCAGTATTTCGATTCTTATGTACTCTCTGAATCGAGCCTTTTTGTCTACCCCACCAAGTTCATCATCAAGACATGTGGGACTACTCAGCTGTTGAAATCTGTCCGGCCATTGCTCCGATTTGCCCGAGAAATTGGTCTCACGGTTTCTGCTTGTAGGTACACAAGAGGGAACTTCATCTTCCCCAAAGCACAGCCATTTCCTCACACAAGCTTCAAAGAAGAAGTCATCTACTTGGAAGAGCATTTGCCTGCAAATCTTTGTTATCGGAAGGCCTCTGTGATGCCATCAAAGTTGTCTTCTCATTCGTGGCATGTTTTCTCAGCAAGTGATCATGAATCTCACATGATGCTGATGCAACAGTTGCCTGAATCTGATGAATTTTACACCATTGAAGTCTGCATGACAGACCTTGATCGTGTTCTTGCTCGTAAGTTTTTCCGACGACCAAATGATGGTAAAACCGGAGATTCAGCCGGGAAGGAGATGACAGAGATCACCGGAATCTGCGATATCAATCCCAATGCTCTAATTTGTGACTTTGCATTTGATCCTTGTGGTTATTCCATGAACGGGATTGATAGTAATCGTTACTCAACCATTCACGTCACACCGGAAGATGGTTACAGCTACGCAAGCTTCGAGTGCGTTGCCTCCGTATACGACAACCCCAACAACATCATGGAGGCGTTGAAGACGGTGGTCCAAGTTTTCCGGCCGGGGATTATGTCTGTGTCGACGACAGGTACAAGCCCAGATGAGATGTGGACAAGAATAGCAAGTGCCTTTGAGCCACTAGGAATGAAATGCAGGAGTTGCTCAATGGACGAGTTCCCGGCCGCCGGAACGGTTGTGTTCCAAACTTTTACGACTCGCCGGAAATAGCCCCCCGAACGGCGGTGGCGGTAGGACGATCAACGGTGCTACTATTAGAGATCATATGGTATACTGTGGAGAGGTTCAAAAGAGTAAAGGGAGGGAAAGTAGAGGGGCACATTTTCTTTTCTTTTCTTTTCTTTTTTTTCCTCCTTTTCTTGATTAGGATTTTAGTTCAAAATCTCTTTCTTTTTTTTCCCCTTTGTCATAATCTTTTTTAGTAGGAAATTAAAATGGATAATTCATGGTAATGTCATTGAATTGGATGGAAGTGGGGTTCACTTGTGTAGAAAGATTATATATTGTAGTGGGAGAGAGTGGAAAATTAGAGGGATGAGAAGAGGATTGGGGTGTTGGGTGGTTTGATTCATCATCATGATAATGCACCCCACTTGTGTTTCCCACGCCTTGAATTTTGAGGTTGCATTTGCAGTCTGTGTTTGTAGTGGGGATTACTGAAAAAGAACAAATTAATGCTGATTTTGAAGCCTTCTGTGAATTATTCGACTTCCTACTTCCTAGTAGTGCCATGCATATATATTTCTCGAAATCTTTATCATTCTCAAGCTAACAAAAGACAATTTTTTCAAATTTGCGAGAGTAATAAAATAATCTAATTTATAATTCATTCTTTTTTCTTTTTCATTCTCTTTTGATCATTTCTATATATATAAAAACCAAATTTATCTTAATTAATGAGTAACTCGTATATTCACCACGTAAGAGCATCGTACTACTAAAAAAGTGAACAAGGAATTGCATGCCTGATTAGCTGGAAGGATTTTGACAAGTTCATGAAATGGGATATTTGGGGGGCACACGAATCATCTTACAAAATCTTGGATAAGTTTGAAAAAAGCCAAACAAGGCATGCATGCATGCCTAATTAGTTGTCTTAATACTATATATATATGATTATTGTAAGAACTTTGACAAGATCGATCTATATATATACACATATATGGGGGTGGGCATGCATCACTTGACTCTTGATTTTGCTGTTCTATTCTTACGCAATATAGAAGTCCATGGATGGATTTATTCACTACTATATATGAGAAGCATGCAAATGTTTTGCAGGCCAGATATTAATATTAATCCTATCTCTCCTTTTGTTTATTAATTACAAGAAGCATGATCTAAGTGATACCTTAGTACTTAATTTAATTGAGTTCTCATTTTATTTTATGTATATATAATTTGAGAGAATCATCTTGGTAAACTATTTGATCAAAGAAGGTGGTTAGTATGATTGGAGGTATATGGAGTGCAAAAGATTCTCTCGACTTAAAATTTCTGTGGTAATTAAATCCTAATATCTATAGATTTAATAACGTAATAAACAAAGAATAAGTGATTTTTTTATTAAAAAAAACTTTGCTACAATACATTAATTGAGAGAATATAAATTGGACCTAAGATCTTGAAGTAGTATGAGGGAGCATATCAACCAAACCACATGGCAGAACTTGAATTAAGAAGGCCTTCATTTATTCGGCATAAAATAATTGTTTCATAAACTTTGACCTTTTTGCAAATGGTAGTGTTATTTACGCTCTTCACTTAGCTTCTTATAATTCCTTCTTCTTCTTTTTTTCTCTATAAATGAAAATATTTTTATACCCATAATTAACTATTTTGGATAAGAATTAACCTATGTTTTTTAAATTTTTTTATTAAAGTCTTTTAATAAAAAAAGAAATTAAAACAGGAATAGGAATCTTACTTCCCTATTGGCAAATTAATAAATATAAATACTACTTGAGCAAGAAAGTGAAAGAACAATTTATTTTATGAGTAAGCAAAAAGAACATTAAATTAAATATAGATGATGAGATTTAAAATATAAAAAAAACAGTTTTGTAACCTTTTCTTTGGGCAGCACAATTTTATACTTACTTATGTTTTAGTATTTAGCAACACAAAAGTTAGTATGCAGTAATAAGAACAGAAGGATAAGAAGTGATCTTATAAACCAATTTGCCAAACTAAATCTTTTACTCTCTGTTCGTTTTAAAATATAAGGTAAAAAATAATTATTTTCTCTCTTCCCAAAATATTTAGTCTTTTGTGAATTTTGAAGATTATTTTTAAAAATTATTCTCAATAAAAATATAATTTTCTTATTCTCTATTATATCAGTAAAATTAGATAAAGATTTAATAAAAAAATACTTCTCGTTTTTTTCTTTTTTAATTTATATAAAACGAGTCAAAATATCTTATATTTTGAAATAAAGAGAGTCTATACTTAGCGCAAAAAAATATTACTCTTACTCAATTTATTTCAAAATGTAAAAGCAGTCTTTCTGTGGGTGCTGCGGGCCCTTATTTTTTTTTTATTTTTTTTATTTTTGATCTAATTGGTGCACCTTATGCGGCTTTTGTTTCGGAGTGGATACCAAGGACTTTACCACGAGTTGTTCGATGAGTTGTCACTTTTGGCCCAAATTTAAGAAGAGGTAGAAATTGAATTTGGTCTGAAAAGCCCAAACCAATGGACCATGAAAACAGCCCAAAAACTGCGCTTGGGCCCTAGATTTTTTTGGTTACAAGATGGCAATTTCTTCGTATTTAGTTCATGACATAGAAATATTTAGCAAAAAAAAAAAAAAAGTTCATGACCTAGAATTGCAAATAGATTCTTTTTTTTAAAGTAGATTCAAAATTACAACATGTATTTTAAAATAAAAGTAATTATCTATGCCTCTACGGGATTAGAGTCCAACTATAAATTTATGAGTGAGATTATAGAGTTACAAGTTTCATAAAAATTGTATGTGGATCCTAAATCTGAAATTTTGGCTTAATTTTCACAGTGGAATGCTATCTAACTTCCCCACAATACATTAGGCGATGAATTTTTGTCCATTAGGAAGTTGTCGCTTTTGTGTATGCACTATAGTATGAAATTCGAGTCAAGATAAAAAGCTCAATTTTTAAGTGTGTTTTTGCTTTGATTAGCAACAAAGACATAGTTAAATTAATAATTTTTTTAAAAAAATAATTATTTTAGTCTCCAAAGTTATGACCTTGTAATCACTTGCTTTCAAAAGTTTTTTTTCATCATTATGATTTTAAAAGATTTTACACGTTTTTTGAATTGTACGATCACTATTTTTAATCACTACTTTCAATCAATAACAAGCATGACTTATATACGTGCTAACTTTATGAGAGTAAAATAGTCTGTTTATACAATTTCTCTCTAATTGTTATCCCGTACAGCTCACAATCTTATTTTGAAAGAGAGAAAATTTTAAAATTTTTTATTATGTAAGCTCCACAAGAAGAAAACACAAGTAATTTAACTATTTTGTCCTAAGAAAATTAGTACATATAAAATCTTTTTTGATCATAATGACTGAAAAAAAAATTGAGACCAAGTGATTACAATGCCACTTTAGAGTTCAAAATGGCCATTTTCCCAATCTTTTTCATTAGTCCAACAGCTTTGAAATTTATGCTCGTGGGGAGTTTATGTCCATCTCGTCATCCCTTATAACAGACAAAAAAAAAATGGGTACGTGATTAAATTTTAAATTTAATTAATTCACTAAACAATTAAAGGGTTTATTAGAATATTTAAAACTCAAATATAGGGTCCTAAACTAGCAAAAGTCCTTTCAATTCTCCAAAATAAACTCAACATTTTTGTCCCTCATGTATCTTTTATTGCACTTATATATAAACGCTCCCAATAAACATAATAAGAGGACACCTTTGTCTGCTTTAGTCACGCCTCTACTGCTAGTGAATCTTGAATCTGGCCAAGGGCAAAATTGGAATCTAGTTAAGATCTGCTATGAAAATTAGCCTTCACTCTCTCTTCCCAATTTCCATCTGGTCCGGACATCTCTTCTATCATATTCCTCACTAATATAATATTGTTATATTATTATAAAAAATATAAAAATATAAAAAATTAGAAAACTCTTAAAAAAATAGAATAACATAAAAAATGTAACAATTCAAGACTGATAGGAAAAGATAATCGAAGAGGAATTTGAGAGTAGAGATCCAAATTACTTTCCATCTAAGGGCAGTCCAGTTCCAGTGCTGCACGTTCTTTTTGCAGTATGTGCTGGACTCATTTATGACTATCCGATTGTGATTCAATGGTTGAAATTCAAGTCATGAATAATTATTCAGATAACAATTGTTCAGGTCCGGTTCCAGTGCTGCACGTCCTTTTTGCAGTATGTGCTGGACTCATTTATGACTGTCCGATTGTGATTCAATTGTTGAAATTCAAGTCGTAAATAATTATTCAGATAACAATTATTTAGGTCTTGAACAATTGTTCATAATAATTATTACAGCTGTTGGATCAAGATCGGACGGTTATAAATAAGTCCAACTGCAAGAAAGATGTGCAAGATTGGAACTAAATCGATATAAGGGTTGTTCCCTGTCCCCATTGCTCTAATTCCTTGTGTTGTAGGGCTATTAAACTAACTATATCGCTATTTAATTATTAGGAATTATTTATCTCTCCGCGCGCTCTAAGGAGAAGTGCAACTCTGTATTTTTTTCATTAATTGGATTTTAGATACTACTTTCATTGTTATTCTAATTGTGAGGACATAACTTTTTTTTAATACATTTGGAGAGTTTAGAACATTTTCTATGTGATGAGAGACATTTATTATATTTTATTTATATTTTTAATAAAAATATTTTTACTAAATAAATTATTGTCTTGCTGCCATTAGAATGGTAGGTGAATCCTTACTTCCTTCACTGTGTAAAAATAAAAAAATAAAAAGAAAGCGGAAAACACTGGCGATAAGAAAAGCCTTTTTGTCATTTTTCTTGTGTCTTTTCCCTTTTTGTCCTTTCGGCTTTCGATCCTGAGACATTGTTGCATGTCTTTTCTTGAGAATTGGAAAAAACCAGGGGCTTTTGCACGGACTGAAACATACCCCATGCAATGCACACACTACGAGTCTACGCCCACATAAAACCAAACGGGAAAACCTAACTAGTTCTTAATTTTTGTCACAGAGGGAATCCCTCTTTTCATAAACCCCTAGATTTGGGATTTTCTAGGGATTCAAATTTGTTTTGGGGGGATTTTGCATAAGGGGTCTTCGTCTTCTGTTGGGAATTTAAATCAAGATTTATGCTTTGATATTTGTATCCTTTGCTTGCAAAAAAGTGCTCTGTTTTCTTCCACAGACCCCACAATCCAACACCATATGTCCTCTTCCCAATTAGAGTATTTTAAAATAAAGGTCATTGAAGGATCCAAGTTTTACCTCTTGCTACTAGGCTTAATCGGGATTTTGTTCTCCTTTTTGCCCATCTCTTCCTTTCTGTCAACTCAAATTCTCCTGTCTTTGATGATTTCGTGCTGATTAGGCCAGCCCAATCTTGAGCAATTGGTATGGAAAACCTTTTTCTTGGAGAAAACCGCATCATTCTCTAATCTTAACTTTGTGTGTAAAGACAAACTTTTTCGAGGTCGTAGGGTTTGCCAATTGGTTCTGTGCATTTATGGGTTTCTGAAAGAAACCCTTTGGCTGACATTGTTAATGTTTGATTTGCGGATAACCTATTTGTCAAGAATTGGCTGTGTCTAGTTCCTTTCTTTCGGGGATTGTTCTTTTAATTTTCTATTTCTTTGAGAACTTTCTACGAACAATTGGTCTGACCTTCGAGATTGGTTCTATTGAGGCGTTTCAACGGTTTTGAAGAATGGGTTGTATCCATGGAAAGTGTTGCAGCAGATATGCTCAGTCGACAGATGGTGACAAAAAGGAAGAATTAGGTATGCGTGCTGGTCATGGAACGCATATGCTTGCAGACAAGTCTTTAGATGTTGTTCATGTGCCGTCACACCGCTACAGGTTAGAGTATTCTGTGTTTACACAACGTGGCTACTATCCTGAAACTCCTGAAAAAGAAAATCAAGATAGCTTATGCGTAAAAACTCAAATTCAGGGTAATGCCAATGTGCATTTTTTCGGGGTGTTTGATGGGCATGGACAATATGGTGCCCAGTGTTCAAAATTTGTTAAAGATAGGCTAGTTCAGATTTTATCAGATGATCCCACATTGGTCGACGATCCTGTTAAGACATATAATTCTGCCTTCCTGGCAACAAATGAGGAGCTTCATAATAGTGAGATTGATGATTCAATGAGTGGCACCACAGCCATAACCGGTCTTGTCGTAGGAGACATGCTATATGTGGCTAATGTGGGTGATTCAAGGGCTGTGTTAGCTGTTAAGGAGGGGAATAAAATTGTGGCTGAAGACTTGTCTTGTGATCAGACACCATTTCGGAAAGATGAGTGTGAAAGAGTCAAGCTTTGTGGAGCGAGAGTTTTAAGTGTTGATCAAGTGGAAGGGCTTAAAGATCCAGGTATTCAGACATGGGGAGATGAAGAGACTGAAGGTGGTGATCCACCAAGGTTGTGGGTTCAAAATGGTATGTACCCTGGGACTGCATTTACACGGAGTGTTGGGGATAGTACAGCTGAGAAGATTGGCGTAGTTGCTGTTCCAGAGGTTTCAGAACTTCACCTTACATCTAGTCATCCATTCTTTGTCATTGCTAGCGACGGGGTTTTTGAGTTCCTTTCCAGCGAAACAGTGGTAAATATGGTATGTACAGTACAGAATATATGTGAAATCACATTAACTTTGCAATGAGAACTAGAGTAGGAATATGTTAATCCGTTCTTCCCATATTTAATTAATCTTTAGCTTTACATTAGCTTTTTCTTGATACTGCCTGATAATTTTATTGACTAAGGCATCCTGAATGCAAGTTCAGTGAACTTGGCATGCTCTCTTTTCTTTGGTATTTTGCAATCACTGTATTTCAGTGATTCACAAAATCTGGAAGCTTAACCAAACAAATGACTCTTTCCATTTGAAAATTTTAGCATATTTACATACTTCAAGTTGAATTAAGAATTGGTTCTGTTGTAACAGATTCAAGTTGATGTACCGGCCTTATGTACAGAATTATTTTCCATTTCAAAAGTTCTTGCCTATTCTAATTTGAAAAATTTGCATATTCCAATAGCAAACTTGGTAAACAAAAACTATATTTTCTAATTCTGATAATATATCTTTTGCTTTACTTCTTCAATCTTCAGGTAAGTCAATGCACAGATCCTAGGGATGCATGTTCTGCTATTGCTTCAGAAGCCTACAAACTATGGCTAGAGCACGAAAACAGGACAGATGACATTACAATCATCATTGTACACATTAAAGATTTATCTAATGTATGAACAGTTTTAAGTTCTTTGGTTGTTCATTTGCTTCCACTCTAAAAGTTTCCTTGTATTAATGTAGATACAGTAATTGTTGTTACTCATGATCAGATTGTGTGGGAATTTGTCCCACTTCAGAATTCTTGGTTTTTTTGTCTAGGAGGATATCTTTAATGATCGGAGAGAGTGCACATTAAATGTTTCTATTAATGCTTGATGAGCTTCTAAATATTTCCCTACCTGCTTAACTGCATTCCCACCCTACAAAAGAAATAAAGAAAAAGTGAAACACCACTGGTAAGAAAAGGAAATATCAGAGTTTTGACATGTGGGAACTATTTTTTGATGTCTAGCTGCATCCTCCTTGTCTTTCTTTGGAGCTCAGTGAATAATCTGATCAATCGTCCTAGTTTTCAACTTCTATTATAGCTTGCAGTTTCTTCCTAGTTTTTGAGCGGAAATTAGAAAATTAAAAGGTTGTGGTTTGGTTAATGTATTCTTCAAACTGGAATAGTTTATTGTTAGTGTCAATGAATGAAAGCAGCAAAGCAAGCACAAGGTGTGATTCTTTGAGGAGACAGAAGGGAAGCTCTGACATCTTTTTCTCTCCATCTAGATCAGAAGTTTACTATTCTGAGAAATGAATTATCTGAACAGCATTGCCCCCACATCTTATGCTGAGAGATCAAGCCTAGGGATCATTTGTGTCAGACATTCCATCAGTTTAGCCTCTTCTTAACTGTAAGTTTTATCTTGCTGCTGCCACTTTTATTTCACCTTCACACCTTTTCTTCATAACATGTTTCGCTTTCTTTCTTACAGCTGAACACCCTTGTTCTTTTGGCAACTCTAGGAAAGAAGAGAAATATCAGTGTTTTTCATTATTTATTACTTTCACTTACCTTAAATTGCTAATTTTATTTTAAATGAAATAACTTTGTTTTCCTTTCCTTTTCCCTTCTATACTCATGACTCTTGTACCTGGGTAAAGAAATTTGTAGAAGTGGCAGAACAGTCTCTACTGCTGGACATATTAATTTGCGTATTTACTTTCTGCATTGTTCATCTACTTCATAGATTTAATAGTGAGAGAGTCCAAGTGCTTTCAGTGAGGTTATATATTTATGTATACCTGATGCTTGTTTGATTTCATTGCCAATATTTCTCTCGTTTTCCTTTTTTCTCTTTTTATGGTGTTGTATACTTACGATGTGCATACCTGCACAGAGAAATTTGCGGAGTCTCTCCATCGGAGATGCTACTTTTCTTTTTACTTTCTATTTAAATGCTCACTATTGTTGTTCGTTTGAAAATGTTTAGATGAAGAGAGAGCTTACACTAAGGTTCTGGCCTTTATATTTATCTGATTTATGTCTCGTTTCATCGACAAATCTTTTACTAACATATTTCTCTTGTTGCTGGGATTTTATTGCAGATAACAAGAATGAGCCAGCTGATGCTTTGCCACAAACGACCTTCGTTCAACCACATCCAATTCCTTGAATACAGAAGGTAAAAATAGTGTATGCACAAATGGGCATCCAATGGTTTTACATTGATAGCTAAACTTGCCGGAGTTCCAAAGATGTACATGGAGGCAGTGGAAAATGTGAGATATTTGTTTATCAGTCTTAACCTTTTTGGCATCACTCTTGCTCACACAATGGATGGTGCTGTGTAGGATGTGTTTTCTTGTTCTTGCAATTCTGTGAAGCTAGTCAAAAGAAAATGATCTCTGCTGCTGAAGTTGCCTGTTTGGTACTTCATTCTATTGACCAGGCATCAATTTTTCGCTGCAATAACCAAACATCTTCTGACAATTCTCAATTAACAGTCTAAATATTGTGTTTCCGTCAGCTACGCAGTTCATCAGGTCAGGTTCTGGAAGTATGGAATTGCAAATATATACGAAGTGCAAATTAATTATTGCCTAATGATATACCCATTGTTCTACTGTTTGAGCAGTCCACCCGTGTATAGCATAATTGATCATTGTCCCAAGTCATCGCAGCACAGGCACCAAAAGTTGAGACAGCATAAGACTTTACATTGCACCACAAAATGGGATTTCTAGTCTACGAAGCAAGTTTTCCTAATATTGTTCACTGCAGCCGAGAGTCGGATGGGCGAAATTAGGAATACTCCCCTAATTTTCGCAATTGTGTTTTGTATAAACAAACTATCTTTCGGATCCGACTGAAGAATCAAGACGATATAATGTACAACCATAAACTGGTTAGGTCCCAATGGTGGAGCCAAGATGAGTATTGCTCCACTAAGCTCGGCGAAAGACTAAGGTTAACTAGAGGTTAGGGGTGTGTGTAATTTGGTGAAAATTTATACATTGAATTGAATAATAATTTAATTTTTTATTTGAATATTAGATATATAATTTTGGGTTCGGTTCGAAATGAATTCTTTAAGAAACTAATTCGGTTCAGGTTCGAGCTGAGTATTTCTCAAATCGAATCCGAACCGAAACCGATATTCCTTAGCTTCTTTGGAAATTTTAGCACTTTCATGCTCCTTCCCACGTTTGCTCATTTTGCTATTGGCAGTAATCTCCCAGTCTAATGTTGCTCATTAACCATTTCAGCAATGGAATGACTTACTTGGACTGTTCAGACATTGACATGTTGCCTTTTTTCATAAAATTTTCATAATTTATTTTCATAAAATTATTTTTCTCCAAATCGAATTTTTTTCAAACTAAAAAAAGTTAATTTTAAAAATTTAATTTAATTACTTATTAAGTTTGATTCAATTTTTAATTTTTTTTAAATAACAAATTTAATTTTTTTTCAAACTGACTATATAAACACTCTTACTAGAGGCTGTCACTTGACATCTGCTCTTTATACCATTCGGGAAAAAAGGCAGTCACTTGACATCTGCTCTTTATACCATTCGGGAAAAAAGGCAGGTGAATTACTCCTTATGTCCAAAACTAATTATCCGCTTTATCTTTCATTTTCTGTAGGAAAGCGAATATTCAACAGCATACACAGTAGTATAAATTACGAAATCCTACAACCACAATAGCATTCAAAGTAGTATGAATTGAATATCCATCTTCTTATTCATTTTGTATAAGAAAGTGAACATTTAATTCTAAAAAAGTAGCTTTGTTCTCATAATAACCGGATCAGCTCTATCTAATAACACGAAAAGGGTTGCAAGAAACTGATGAAGTCATGCGAACCAAGCAGCTTTATTTTTTTTTTCCCAAATGAATATCATCAGTTACACCAAATTAAATCCGCAATATCTTTTTTAAACTTATTCGGTTCAGAGAAAAGATCACACGTCAAAAAGAGGATTTTATCTTATAGGCAACAAATCTTCAAGGTCATGCAAGACCTGCAAGTGAAGCAAATATAGGGAAAGAATTTGGCCTCCTTAGTGATATAAGCTGCGCATATGTACTCTCCAAGCAACAGACCAAAACACTCGGCCACCTTGTCACAGAAGCACAAGAAGATATCTGGGCTCCATATGTAAAAATCTGTCAAAAAGGCTAATCATGGTTGTTGCATCATCACATTATCGACATACTTGCATGTAAAGGTCCCCTCGGTACATTTTAAGATTCTGAAGACAGCACATTCTATCCAACCAGCCAACAAAAAGATAATTGGTTATTCAAAGATATGCCGTTTACATCTATACTTTTGGTGTGGCAGCAACCGGACACTTTCCCAGTGTATTCCATAGGATATAGTCTCCAGAAGTAACCTATTACATCAATGTTAAAGAAAGGAAATTATACATCTTTTAAAGGGGGTCAGAAAAAAAATTCCAGAACAATATCATCTATCATATTAAGCAGAAAAACTTAGCTCCTTCGTAGGAGTATCAGGTGATCAGGAATTATAAAATACAGTCAAATTTACAGCTATGGGAAGAATTTTACCCACGATTTACGTTTCAATTAGAGGCAGATCTAAAGTATTTGCAAAACAATTATGATAACAACTAAGAACATTGAGCTGCTAAGTACCAAAGAAAGGGGGGAAGCATCATTTTGATTATTTATTATGATAAACATCATATTCCTATAAATCATGTAACTACTCAAATCCCTTCATAGTTAGGTGGTCAAGAAAGTTTATTTGTGTTACATATGATACTCTAAAGTTACCAAGATAGTAGATATATATTGGATATCAAATTGGAAAGAAAAAGAAGAAATAAATATAATTTTTCAGTCACAATCAAGTAGTTTATGTAGGATAAAAACCAAGAAAGCAAGGCAAGACATTTTCAGCTTTGGGAACTGAAAAATAGGTGCTGATCAACTACGGTGAATACCTGGGCTGACAACTCCAAAGGTGCTTTAACAGCTGGAAAAATGCTTACCTGCACATCAAGCTCTTAATTAAATATATAGCTAATGAGACTTGAACTTTCAGTAGCACAAGAAAGCATAGAGATACTAGATGATGTATAGTTTAACCGACTTTTAAATAGGGAAGGCAACAAATCTGAAATACAGGACCTAATAAGGAACCATTGACAGCCGCAAATCATCTTGAAATCAATTTCACAGAACAGAGCTAATGGAAGTGGAAGCAGCATGGTTCATACAAAGAGATGTCCATAAGTAGGTCAAAAATACTTGACATTGAAGAGTATAGATCATCTTAAAGAAGATGCTGCACATGTTGGAGTTCTTTGAATGGACTTTTTCAGCTTAAGAACAACAAAGACTGCAATAAGTAAATCACAGATTAACAGGAAACTTCTTAGAAAATGATCGAGATATAACAACTGAAAATAATCAGCAGAGGAAGAATTTCAACTCTGCACTTGTACTGATTATATAATTTAAGAAATCACAACTTGTCTGTGTAAGTCTGTAAGGTTTAATTTTTCTGGTTTTTACTTGGGGGGAAAAAGGAAAATTCGCTGCTGCTGTTTACTTTTCTGTGAAATTGCTTCCTTGCTAAACTAAGAGATGTTCCTTATATATATATTCTCTTTTCAACTTTAGATTCACAGAAGGATGCCAAGCAAAATAATGAGATAGTAGGTACCCATATTTCTCTGTTTTATTTCACATTAGGATACAAGGCACTTGCCTTTTCATTGATACTTATTTAAAAACTAAAAAGAAAAAGATAAAGAGAAAAGGCAGGCTTGACGTTGTTTTTAGGATAACCGTTCATGGGAGAAAAGGAAACTTAGAGCAATAATTCCCAAGCAAGACGTTATACAGCATAGTTGATAAGTCATGTTTCTATTACTGGTGGACTATAAAAGGGACATCTTTTTCCCCCCTCCACCACAATAACAAAAGTTCAATAACTGAATGCAAATGCACCATAATTGCTGGATTGGTCCATTTTCTTTATATTTTCTTTTCCTCAACAATATTAAAGAACACAGCACAGAGAAAAGATATCCAATGTTATCCTTTTATTTTTAACCAGAAATTAAGCAAGTCCATTGCAACCATCAATAATTTACCATACAAACACATACATCTGTGTGCCACAGAGAGAAAGGAGAAGCAAGAAGAAACAAGCAAGGTCAAGTTAATGATTGTTTCATGGTTCAGTGGTTCAATCTAGAAACAAGAACAACATGAAAAATAAGAACATAGATGTAAATTTGGACTTACAGTTTTAGGATCAATACACATTCCAGATAGTGACGTCCCAACCATCTTGAAAGACACCTAAAGACGCATGAACCAATGTTCAGTTTCGTAGAGCAAATTAATTCAAGCAGTTTTAAATGTGAAATAACTTTTGATAGGAAATTAATTCAAGCAGCTTCCAGGACAAAATTCAACTGAAAAACTGTTATTCTCCTCGAATATAAATTTCATTCACATTCCTAGAAACTTGACAAATCAATGCTCTGACAAGTTTCCGCTTAACCATAATCTCGTTCAAATAAGAAAGTTAATATTAATGGAAATCAAAAAGCATGCCCTATTAAATGTTTGAATCACTTGTATCAACCAGATAATTAAACATAACTTACAAAACTGAAAAATATGGTATTACAGTTATGGATTACAGTCCGATAAGATAATTTCAGATCCTATGGCAAGACATGCGGGTTTGCTTCCAAATAGTCATCAAGACCATGTTCCAGAGGATCTTACACTATTTCTTGTAACAAATTCTAGTAAATGAAACATGCTAGATATGGCAAAGGCCATTTTCTAACTGATGCAGATAGATGAGTACCAATAGGTAACTGAGTTGGTCTACTAAGGTGGAAGTAAAAATTGACCTACCCAAATTCATCATGATTTATGGTGGTGCGCCACTGTAGAGGATTGACTCTAACATCCTAACCTAATAGCTAGTAGATTTTCCAATTTTCAATAAAACATGAATTCATGTATTTTAAATCCTATTATCTTCTCAACCGACTAGTTTATCACATTTATCCTAGGTTTTGCTTCTTTGAGAATTACAAATGAAGACCAAGATATTTTTATTTCTTTTGTCATAATTGTCAAGCCCAGAAAGAATCTCAAAATCAAAAGAAAAATGGATATGGAACATCTCACACTTCTAAGATATATCTTTCACAGCACCAATGACAGAATAGAACCGTGACTTAGTAGGAAACATGAGCTCAGTCCATAGTTGTTGGGAGAAATCTCTCTAGAAGGAAGCAAAGGGAAAGTACAGTTTAGGGGTTTCGTGTAATTAATAGGAAACATGAGCTCTTAGGACTTCAGAAAAGGTGGAATGTAAATGAAGTGGAGAACAGAAGAAAACTTAAACCTTAGTTATGCTTCATTCATGAGTTAACTTTTGAGTCTGCTCTACGAAGTACCTAACAAACTTCCGGATCCAGTCATATTTGGGTTTAAATTTGAGCAGTAATTTTCATATACTTACTCCAATTTTACAAAGATTGAAAAGGAATAGCATTGAGGTCTCATGTAGATGTCAACTATGAAACTGGAGAAAGAGTATAAATTGACAGGCAACTTGGCTATTCCTTCTTTTTCATCTCTTTATTTGGATGTTTGTCCGTTTTAAGTATTTACAAAATGATGATTACATCAGTTGTGTCTGTCGGACATTTATTTTTCAAGTAAAGTTCTGGAAAAAGACCTGAAAAAGTAATTAAATAAAAAAGTAACTGTCCAGCAAATTACATCATTCTTTAAAGGAGATGCAGATATAAACTTGTACACTCCATGTAATAGGAAAAGGAAGCCGGAAAGAAAAAGAACTGAAAATTATAATACAAACCACCAAAAGAAAAGAAGGGGGAGAAAAAAATCAGTAGCATAGTATGAAGTTATCCAAAAAGTTTCACATATTATTAAGCTCATTAGTTCCACAAATAATGAAATGACATCTAGGGGTAGTAATAGGAGAGAACATACTTTTGCATAACTGTATGCCTGCCAGCAAAATGGTTCGTCCAGATCAACTGCCTGAAGGTCCTTGTTCATTTTCTCCATTAGGAAATCCTCCACGTTTACCATGTTGTTAGCTGATTCTGTTTCAAAATCACTATCCTCATCATCCACACTTCCACGTACTGAACCAGAAGGAAATCTTTGAGTTTGCCATGGTGCAAATTTGATTGTTCCAGGAAATGTCGCCTCAATGCTCTTTCCAGAAACTCCTCGACCACTAACTATAATTTTCCATTCAACTGCCCGTTCTGTAGTTGAGACTGTTCCAATAGAAGGTGTCCCATCAAAAGAAACCACCCTTCTCCTCGGAAAAGGCATAGTCACCGTACAGAATTCCAATGAAAGAGGCGCTTTGTAACCCTCCATAAGGCGCAACTTAAACAAAAATGCACCTTCATTTTCAGAAACCATGGAAAGCTGGTAAAACCCCTTTATTGGAGGTCCAGAGCTACAACATGCCTGATAACTCATCAACACAAAGTTTCCCAATGGTGGTGAAAATGTTATAGCCTGCTTATCTCCACTATGCTCTGGAACTTGTGCACAAGGATGGAAAGATAATAACTCAACATGAGCAGACTCCAACCCTGACAATGGAAAGGATATGTCGGGCAGGCCTTCCAACTCTGCTCGACAATTAACTTGACCAGAAATTGATACAGAATCAGGAATCTCGTCTCGGTCATACATCGCAGCATGGACAGTCTCATGAATAGTGAACAGAATCCTCTGCTTCCCCCGGTAAAGATAAGGCTTCCATGCTGGTTGTTTGCTATCTGCAGGAGGCATATCAGCTGATGAAAAACCGATTGTCTTGATAGCAGAGATATTGGAATAGCTGATATCCAGCGGTGTGCCTGCATTAAGGGAACACAGGGCCACAAGAAATAAGAAACTCTAAGAAGAGGAAAAACATATTCCATAATGGCAGAAGAGTATGCAAACTTCTGAGATGAGAAATACCATAAAAAGATTACCAACCAAAGGGCATCGCACTACTAATAAAAGATCGAAGTGCATCCTTGTCCAGGGGCCTTGAGCCAATTTTTGGAGTATCAGACCCTACAGCTCCACTTGCAGCAATGCTGGAGGTGGCAGATGCAACAGCTGGTGCTGCCATAGGCTTTGCTCTAGCTGAAATCCCAATGCTGCCGGTGAGGGAATCCAACAACCCTCCAACAGAAGGAGAAGCACTAACAAGTACTTCAGGTTCTGTCATATCACCAGTCACAATGTCCCCAATCACATGCATCACCATAAATGCCCTATCACCAAACAATAAAACCAGTAAGAATAGATATTAAGACCATCACAAAAATGAAAAAGGCAAGACAGTTGAAGGATAGAACCCAAAATAAGCAGAAAAGATGAATGAATAAAATCAGCATAAATCTCTCAAGTGGCACCCTCCACATTCTATTAGCATATTGTTATACATAGAGATTTAATTACTCTGGCATGTATACTATGACAAATTATAATAGTCATTTTAACCCCAATTCCCAAGAAAATAAAATAAGAAATATGAGAAGAGCATCTTAAAAGAGATTCTTGATTAAGAAAAGTCAACATTCAGATAACACCACAATAGCTAACCAAGGACCAGAAGCACAGATTAGCCATTGCTACATATTTTGGCAAACTGAAGTAAACATGGCCAAAACTAGAAAGAAAAGGCTAATCGAGAATTCCAAAGATAGAGCTACAGAGCCATACTAAACCAAAGAGGAACAAACAGAAGAATTACCAATTTTAAATAATTGTCCAATTACCAATATTAGCTCTTAATACAGAAACAAATTGTAAATCAATCAAAGAGGTGGGGAGTATGATGATATTTTTTATTTCTGATTCTCTTGACAGGTAACATTGCACATAACTTACCATACCCTGTCATGGAAGGAAGATCAAGCAAGAGGGAAGACAAATTCTCATCTATTCCAACAGCAGTTCCACAGTCTGATTTTTTAAGTATGCTAGCATACGTCTTTAGATGATGGGGTTCAACCAAGGGTAATGCAAGAATGCAATAAGGGCCCTTAATGTGTAAAACTAGTGGCCAC
Source organism: Rauvolfia tetraphylla (assembly GCA_030512225.1). Classification (NCBI taxonomy): domain Eukaryota; kingdom Viridiplantae; phylum Streptophyta; class Magnoliopsida; order Gentianales; family Apocynaceae; genus Rauvolfia; species Rauvolfia tetraphylla. Next base: position 6,240,628 of record JAJQKT010000053.1, read on the forward strand.
AAGAGATAACTGTCTCCTTCCTCTTCTTTATTGATATATAGACTTATTACATGACGCGTGATTGGATCATCAACCCAAGAATCTGATCCTTGAACAGATTGAGCTGTGCGTATGCCATATCCACGGATAGAACCCTCCCTACAACAAAAAATTATAACTTGTAAGCTAATTTGATAGATTCCAATCGTGTAGTTAAGTACTTAATACTTATTGGGGAGGATAAGCATGGGCAAGACAGCTCTTAGAAGCATTTTCTTCCAGATAAACCAGAAAGAACAATAAGATTCAACTAATAAAAAGACCAATTTGTAATAAAATTCCATCAGAATTGTAAAGAAAATAATGAACGATGTTAAGACAGCTTATCTGTTGATCCTATCACAGCAAAAAGATGCAAGATAACTATTTTTGTTCAATGAAGAATTCAAGACGATTGGAGAGAGAGCCAAGTCCATCCATTTCTTGGACAGAGGATTGGACTTGTTAGACCATTCAACATGCAAGAACAAATTGATGCATTCAATACAACAGCTTTCAATAACTACATGAATACAAAAAATATATTTTTTTTTTTTAACTCTCACTAAAAAGAGTCCAACAGGTCACTGGAAGGTCCAAAATGATGGGTGAAGACCTATAGCATTAAGTCCCACAGCATTACCAACTCCTTTATACAGAAAGATAAAGACTGTATACATCTATCCATTACAAACCTATTTGCAAGTAGACACCAAAAACAGCACAGATTAAATGACGCTGGTAAGCACCTTCCACTAATTCATCTCTTATCCATTCAGCAGTAAACTACTCTTCATCGAGAATACTTACGATCACTTAACATTTATCTACGATTGCAGCAAAAGCTACCACATTACATCTTAAGAATAATTTGATCTCATAGCAGTGTCGTCTCTTAGGTTACAAATTAGACAGACAACACCAAAAAGCACATTGAACAATCTGTTTAAGGAAAACAAAGTTCAACAAAAAAAAAAAAAACCTCTTTTTGCGGTCAACGAATGTAGCAGCAAACTCAGAGTCACTGGGAAGATCGGGCACGACAGAATGCTTAACGCCATCGGCAGGACCAGCACTTGTGCTCCCGTTCTCTTTCTCACACGCCGCTAGCCACCGCTTCTCCACCACCGGAAATCTCCTGCAAAATTAATAAATACAGATTTACTAACTTAGTTCATGATGTAGTAAATAGAAAATCAACGGAACAAAAGTGGAAACATTTCACTGCAAATTTACAAGTGGTGAGAGAAAGAACCTCGAAAAGACGACGGTATCTTGATTGTTGAGGATCCAAAGAGCTCGGATACTGCAGCCACTCGGCATCGGCTTCTGTCACAGAATGGAGATTCGAAGAGAGAGAGAGAAAAAGAAAGTCCCAGACGAAGTCCGGATCCCGACGCTATCTTTAATTCGGGAAAAATGGAATTGGAAGCTCAGAAAATATACGGTGTCGTTCGGCTGGGACGGAGCTTACTCTCTGTGAGTATATTTATTTCATCAATCCCCGTGGTGAACGTCCTTTTTTCAATAAGTGTGAGACTTAACCATAATCGTTGGATCGGTCTTACTTTGATCCAACGATTAGAGATTAAAAGGATATTTTAGCAGGATGAAAAAAAAATATTTCTCGCTTTTAGAGTACTTTTCGTCTAAAATCAATTTAAAATTTCAATATCATAATTTGAATCCAAATCAACCTTTTCTCTCAGATCATATTAGATTATGTTTTTATTAAGACTAACATCTATGGAGACAGAGTTCGTTGTATTGAATAATTATTTGATCAAGTTTGAAAAATTCATTTGTTACACTTGCTAAGATTGGAGATGTGATTTATGACATTGTTGAAGGTTATGATACCAAGAAAAGTGTTAATTGATGATTTGTTGAATTTGACCCGTAAATATAAAATATCTACTATTTTTGTTAAATATTATTATATTAGTTTTTTTATTTGACCTAAAAAAAGTATTCTATTAAATAAAAAATAATTATGTTATTAATAGTAAGAAGGATGATTGTCTGATGGATGACTCATTGTGTTGAAGGTAATCATGATATTGTGTTGGAAAGAAAATTGAAAGATGATGATCACATTGGTAACAGTGATAAGGAAGAGATAAAGGATGATGAAAGACCTTTTTTTTTTAGCCTTGCAAGACATGGTGCTCACATGTTGTTCCTGAGAAATTGAAGGATTTTAAAACTAGACACAATTTCCTCTCTTAGCTAGATTTGTGTGGATAACCCTAGGGGTGTTCAAACGGATTACGGTTCGGTTTTCGGTTTTACTATTTATTTTTCGACTCGGTTTTTTTTATTTTTTTGAAAACCAAACCAAACCGTTTTATTTTCGGTTTTACTATTCGATTTTTCGGTTCGATTTAGGGTTAAACCGAAAATTGAACCTAAAAATCGAAATTTTAAAACATAAATACAAGAACGCATTATGGTAATGCGTTCTTGTATTTTTTAAAAAAAATAAATACAAGAACGCATTATGGTAATGCGTTCTTGTATTTTTTTAAAATAAATAAAAGAACGTATTATGGTAATGCGTTCTTGTATTTTTTTTTAAAATTTTAGTTTTTCGGTTCGGTTTTCGGTTTAATCACCTAAACCGAAAACCGAACCGAATTTTTTTAAAATTTAAAAACCGAACCGAACCGAACCAAAAAAATTACAAAAACCGAATCGAAAAATTCGGTTCGTTTCGGTTCGGTTTTTCGGTTCAATCCGAATTGTGAACATCCCTAGATAAGGCACCAAGATTGATTTCAACTAATAATTATTTAAGACATTGTAAATTAAATGAATAAGTGGTGAATTGCTTTGTATTAATCCTTATAACTTAAAGAAGGATTTTGGTTGTCAAAGATTTCGGCGGTGTATATTTTCTTGTTATTTTAGAAATATTAATATCTATTTTAATTTCTTTTGTAATTATTCTTACTGTTTTAAGTAATTATTTTTATTATTATAAAAATTAATTATTCAAGTGAAACAAATTACATTGTGAATAATTATTTAAATATTTATGAATAACTATTCACCAATATGACAACGTATAGTTGATGTAAATATTAATATTTTATTGTATAATAATAATTTTGTAATTTTTTTAAACTCAACGTCAAATATTTATTCACAAACATTCAACTACATAAATTATTTTAAAGAAAAAATTATGTGGTAAATAATTATTCAAGATCATGAACAAAGTTGATGTAAACATTAATATTTTAATATATAATAATGACTTGTGACTTTTTGAACTTCATGTTAAATACTTATTCACAAACATTCAGAATTGATGTAAGTGTTAAGATTTTTATATATAAAAATTATTCAATATTATGTGAATAATTATTTAATATTGTGTGGATAATTATTTGACCATTTGTGAATAATTATTTAAAACTATGTGAATAGTTATTCAACACTGCATGATAAATAAACATAATGTCATTTTATCTTGATTGAAGCAAAAATTACCTCTATTACAGTAAACTTTTTACCTTTTTTTACCAATTTATAAATCTCAAATGTACTCAAAAAAAAAATATTAGATCATGTATATGTATAGTAAGGGTATAAATAATACTTTACTAAAGTTAACACTTATAAATTTTTGCATTGAACAACATTGACCGTGGTATAACTGAGAGAAAATATACATTATATCATTCATTATGTAGTTTTAAATAATTATTCATAAAATATTAAATAATCATTCATAGATAGTCAAAAAATTATTCATCACATGATTTTCTCTCTTAAATAATTTAAAGAATTCAAAGATTTATGAATAAGTAAGAAAAGTGAAATTTAAAAAAAACACAAGGTTATTTTATACATGAAATATTAATATTTACATCAACTCTATAATGTCGCATATGTTTGAATAACTATTTACAAAAGTTCGAACAATTATTCAATATCTAGTTTCCTCTTTAAAATAATTTAAGTATTCAAAAAAATCACAAAGTTATTATTTAAAAGTTTGTGAATAAACATGGAGTTTGAGAAAGTCACAAGTTTATTATTAATAACAAAATGTTAATATTTACATCAACTTTGTATGATGTCTTAAATAATTATTCTTAGAAGTTTGAATAATTAGTTACTACATAATTTTCTCTCTTGAATAATTTAAGTATTCGACGTTGAGTTTTAAAAAATTACAAAATTAATATTATAGAATAAAATTGATATTTATATTAACTATGTATTGCATAGTGGTGAATAATGATTCAAAATAATTATTCATATATGTTTGAATAATTATTCACAGTATAATTTCCTCACTTAAATAATTAATCTTTAAAGCAGAAAAATAATTGCTCGAAATAATGAGAATCATTACAAAATAAGTCAAATTAGATATTAATATTTCTAAAATGACAAGAAAAAATCTACAACTAAAATCTTCCACCACCAAAATCGTTCTTCAAGTCATCATAATTAACACAAAGTAATCTACCACCGATTCATTCAATTCATATTATTTTAAATAATTATTTATTATTAAATAAATAACTATTTACTTCTCGAATCTAAATACTTATTTTATTCAATTTTGAACTCAACCTAGGTTTCTAACCCAAACATCATGGAAATCCAGCTAAAAGAATGGATTGTGTTCAACTTTAAATTCCTTTCATTTCCCAAGATCAACAATTCGTTTCCAAACTTGTAGACATCACTTCTTGCAAGACTAAAGAAAAAAATGTCTTTCATCATCTATTTTGTTTTTCTTATCACGTTCTTATCACTGTTATCAACATGATCACCATCTTGTGTTTTGTTTTCAAATACAACATCATCCTTACTTTCAACACAAATGTCAAGTCATGCACCAAACAATTATCTATCTTACTCTTGTTATCATTATTATTTGTTGTTAGAAAGAATGCACCTTCTGAGATTAAATAAAGAAAAATTAAAGAGAAAAATAATTAATATAAAAATATCAAATTTTTTATCCTTTTCAGTCAGTGATGTTGAATTTTTGAATTGGTTTTAAGTTGAAAGTACTTTTCAAATGGGAAACAAAAAAAAAAATCATCCCCAAAACACCCCTCTTAAATCCCTAGTGTCAAATCAAAGCAAGGAAATACAATGGCCATAATTAAATCCCGCACGTATTAAAAAAAAGACGTATAGCATCGTAGCAGGACTAGTATGGCCTTTGGCATCAAACTTTTTGTCTAACCTCAATTTAAGACCTAAAACATTTTTAAAAAATAACTTTCAAAAGATTTTACAGAAATAACTTCAGAGAATAATTGGCAAAGAAAGTCTCTAAATTATTTATAACTATTTCATATAGTAATTTCATACCTAAATTTTTTTCCTAACGATGTTCAATAGGTAATTTTGAAACTAAAAATGGTCGTGGGTTTTTTAAACAATAATTTTCTTCTCTTTGTGTCTGAAATCATGTTATAGTTTAATGCATGCTCTAGTTTAAAACATATAAGTTTTATTTTAATGCTTACTTTCATTAACTTATTTAGAATTAATATAATGAATTTACTCTATTAAATAAGCTGAATTTTGATAATTATCAAAACTTTCTTTTTACTTTTGATACATCAAGAAAGAAAAATATGATTCTAACCCAAAACATTCCGTCTGATAATGAATACTTCTCCTCGGAGTTACTAACTTGCCCTACCTTGCCATGCCACAAAATCATGAAAAAATACGGGGTTGAGAAAAAGTTTAGTTGGAAAATTTATTTTGAACTAATAGCTGAGGCATCAAATACCATAAAATGATTCTAGTGAGTAGTGATCAAGCAGCTTTGTGAGCAACAGCACTTTGCAAGACAAACCTTAAACGTATTAGGTACAAAAGGGAAATTCAGATCCAGCATATCACTAACAACCCATACAAACTATACTGAGGTTTAAAAAAAAAAAATTGTACACTAATCTAGATTTACCCAAAGGTACAAGAAACCTTTTTAAGGTTTCTTTAAGGATCTTCTACATCAGTTCATACGTAGAACATATGCTTTTGGTTACAGCTGAGCCACCTCCGAACCTGGTAGCTTTATCTGCATCAGGTGTTTTCTCTGGGGCACTGGGCATAGATGCAGCTAATATGGATACTAAAGGTCGATACACAGGAAGGAGATGATGGAGCCTGCCCTACGCCTAGTCCTCTGGCTAACTTTCCACTTTTCAACCAGAACCTTTTTTATATTTCTGCAGCTTGCAATTACAGTAGCAACTCCGGCTGCTGTTATGCCAGGGCAATAAACCATATGGCAGGTTTCCAGAAAGGTGCAGTTTTTAACAAGGTAGCTCAAGCCAACATCTGTAATTTGACGACAATGTGATATCACTACATCCTTAAGTAAAGGACAACCTTCACCCAACTCCGCCATGGCCATGTCACCCAAATTCTGTCAAACCAGCAGAAGGAGAGGAATCAAACAGTAAAGTTTATCTTTCTTTAGACAAATCAAAGAATGTTTCTCTCATTAAATGGGGCAACAATCTTGATCTTTCCAGTTTACATCTTTATCTACTACATTACCTATAAGCACTATATCAAGAACCAAAGTGAAAGGACAACTAACATAAAAATTTTCCTATCAGTCAGATTGTGAATGTATACTTAAAATATTAGAAATAGTTGCACACACTGATAAGAAAATCTAAAATGCAAGCTCCAAAGTTTTCCCAGAAGGCTTCTAGATACAAGATAAGAGTAAAACAACAGGAGAGGGGAAAATGAAAAATGGATAATATGACAGACCTGGACAACGCTCACATCAAGATATCTTAGCTGAGGGCACCCTCTTGCAACGGCTGTAATTCCAGCATCTCCAACTTGGTGGCAGCCGCTAATGTTCAAATAGCATAAAGAGTGACATTGACCTATTGCAACTAATCCCTCGTCTCCAATCCTGGTAAACAGGTCATCTAACTTCAGAACTGATAGACTGCCAAAAGTAGAGGTGCCACACCAACAAACTAACAGACTAGCTGGACATTAATTATCACTAGATACTATTTAGGTAAAACTGGATGACAAGTGGGGGAACAGAAAGAGAAGAAAAAGGCATGGATGACAAGATTACTGAAGAGAGCCCTCATTGTTTACAAGACACAGCTCATAAAAAGAATACAAGTCAAATGAAGTAAGTGAAGCCCAGACAACAATACTGCAGTAATGTAGTTCCATTGTGTGCTGCCAAATAGGAACCTTTGCCAAGAAACCGAGACAAGTGCCAACACACATGTACTTGAAAATTGTTACCTTTCAGGAGCAAATAAATTGATTTGCCGGAGCATGCAAAACATAACCTACGCCCCTTGGGAAATGCAGTGACCATAATCAAATTGAGAGGTATTAAGGACCACAAATTTGTGGTAACATCAATGACCATCTTCTTTACAATTAACAATCAAAACAAACAGATTCTAACTGCCCTTATCTGGTTCCTTTTTGTCTTTTCTTGTATGAAGCATACATAACAAAAAGCAGATGATTGTTACAAACTTCTTTTCTGTTCTATTTCCACTTTTTGTATATTGTTTTTCAACAGCTAGACTTGAAGTAGATGGGCAAATGCGTAGAAGGACAAACAGAAATGGATGAAACAACTCAAAGCAGTTGAAGCATAATTTGATCAAATAAACAAGAAATATGCAAGCGCACGTGCGAGAGAGAGAGACAGAGAGAGAGATTACTTATCACAAAATCGCAGACTAAGATCAGTGAGATATTTACAGTTCTCGCCAAGAGCTACAATTCCCTTATTGCCCACCTAGTGACCAAAACAAACAAATTTAGCAGAAAATCTAGAACATCATTAATAAGTTACCAGAAGAACTTAATACTTGTTAGAATAAGTAATGAATAATATATCTTCTGTAAATAAGTAAAAGTTTTCATCACACGTAGAAGAATTTCAGTAGACAGGCCAGTAAACATAGTAAGGTGGATTTACTGGTGCCTTTCATCAATTAGTAACTCCTAGAATGCCGAGTTAGAAAATACAAGAGTACATAAACAGCTTCAAATCATTACTTGAGCTAAATATTCTGTAAACGATGAAGAGGAAAAGCCTTCACCAACTAAATATGATGTTATTTCCATCTCCAGTATCAAACTCTTTTCCTAGAGTTCAACGTATAAGATGATCTAGTCTAAGAACATGAAAATAGAATCCAGATGGAAACTACTTGTGTGATTCAAGATGCCACTAATATGAGCTACTGGCACTATTCTTGGCTCAAAATAAGACAAATCATAATGCAAATTGGTAGTGCATTCCTTTCTACGTTAAAAAGTTTTTGGTGTGTGGCTCTGGGATAACCTGCTTCCTTCTAAATGAGAATCCAACAAGTAGATATAAGCTCCTGGCACTACCAACGGAATGTGACTATTAATGCACCAAGTAGATATTTGTATATCAACTACTATAAACTTGCAGAAATAGTTATTTCAGGAATTGAAATGGGCAACAAAAACAACAACAGATGTAATACCTCATAACATCGGCGAATGTGAAGCTTCTTCAAATTCTTGCAGCCTTTAGCTATACTACAAATGGCATCATCACCGATGCTTGAGCAGTCAACCAAGTGAAGAGCTTGCAGGAACTTGCAGCCCCTGCCTATTTCTGAGAGTGCTAAATTACCTATCTTTTGGCAATACAGCAAGGCCAACTCAGAAAGGCGGCTGCAAAATGGGCAGAAAATAAGAAACTTGTACTATGATAGAAGCACACACTTTCAGTTAAAAGAGTAGGAAAGGAGGAAAATTATGACAAGAAGTTGAAACTTCATTGTGCTCTGAGGATTTTCATCAGCACAATATAGAATACAGCCACATCAAGGAATGTTGTCATATGACAATTCCAATTAAAAGAAAGGATGAAGCCATGAAGGCACATCTGAACCATTGAAAAATCTTAAAAGTATCCACACGCTAATACTCCAAAATGAAACTGCTTATCATGCACTCATAATTTCAGATGTAACAATTGATGCATCCCACTAACATCTCAACAGAGGGTCGGACAATTTAGCTTATCGGCCTTTTTTTCACGTAAATCTTAATTAGTTTAATTAGGTACTTAAGAGCCCAGAGAACTAAAAATAGCTAATGTACACAGCTCTAGATAAGATCTCCTATGTAGCAAAAACTATTTTCTCCAACTGGAAAAACAAAACATCACCATCAACAAGAAAGAAGCAAAATGCAACAAGCATAGACAAATTTGTAAATCCATCGGGAAAGAAGAAACAGAAAGGAAGGACAGAAGAATCATACGTGCAAGATCTTCCAATTGACTCCAGTCCACATGTTCCAATGTTATGGCAGCCATTAACTTCTAGATGTGTCAACTCTGAGCAACCCACTGCAACAGCTTCTAAGCCCACGTCAGTTAGGAAATAGCAATCACTCAAGGTAAGATTCTTCAATCTCTTGCAACCGTTTCCAATAGCACATAAGCTCCTGATGTATTCAGAAAATGACAGGAATAAGAAAGTAAGAGAATTCATTTATTCTGCTTCTTTCTTTTTGCTTTTTGTGCAACGCACAGCTGCATCCAACTTACAGGATATATGAGCAGGTCAAACAAATTAAAATTCCTATTGAGTTCTAAGTAACTAAAGTTACTCCAGGAGGTCAAAAAGTTCTGCAGGATTTTGACGTCAATTAGCAAAGTATGATAACCAATTCAGACCAAATCACGAGTCTCCCCCTTAGAAACCTGTATCAGACAGAAGAGAAGTTTCATGGGAGCGTATGAGAAAGGAAAGTTAAGAACCAATTAGGAAAATAACTTTCCTTCTTGAATTTGTTTAGAGAAATTTTGAAAAGGATAGGAGTACTTATTCCACTTATACGCGTGAAAATTTCCCTTGAACAATCCCGCAATAGTTGAAGATTTGCAGTAAAGGGTAGAATTAAGTGAGATGCCTAGGAGAATATGCTAGAAACTGTAAATCAGTATCCCCAAAAGACCTTTTGACCCTGAGTCATAAATAAAACCATGCAACTTATGCAGGACTTAAAGAGTTCATTGCCTACTTAGGGGAGATGCAGAAGATTATCCATACACTGTATAGTTAAAAATTGAATACAGGTATATATTACTAAAAATTATATTGCACAAACAACTTCAATAGTGAAGAGAAAGAATAACTAACCTGTCTGTGAATCTCTGAAAGCTGTATAGTGCTAATAACTCCAATGATCTGCAGAATATGCCAACAGCTTCTAGGGCTTCATCTGTCACGTTAATACATTGGAGCTTCAAACTTTTCAGAACATGACAACCTTTTGCAACAGCTAGCACTCCTTTGTTATGTATGAACTCTGAATCCAAAGACAATGTCTCAAGAGATGGGCAGTGGGATCCTACAGCCTCCAATGATAAATCAGTTATTTTAGCACAAGCAGCAACCCCAAGAGATTTCAATGTTTTCCCGCAACCAACGGCTAACTCAACCACACCAGTGTCAGTTAGACCTTCACAAAACCGCAAATTTAAATCTTCAATTTGCTTACAACACTCTCCAACAGCTGCTAGACCTTGATCTCCAACATAGCAACCCTTTAAGAGTAAAGCATGAACAGCAAAACTTTATTTGCATGACACCCACTGTCACGAGATCAGTTGCAGATGAAATTTACAACAAATGCATGCTTCTAAGCTTTACATCTCATTCTAGGTCAACAATTCAATTATGAAATCTGCTCTTCCAAATAACCTTTAAGTAAAAAACAAGAATATAGATGAAAGTAGATGCTCACCTGTAAATCCATTGACTTCAAACAGCCACATTTTTCGGCAATTGATCTCAACCCTGAACTAGTCACACTAGAACACCATATTAAGCTCAACTTCTCTAGCTTTGTAAATCCCTCTCCAACAGCAGCCAGGCCAGCATCTGATAAACAGTATGATTCAGTCTCATTGTCTTCATTCCCCATTTTGTCCGCCAAATGAAGCCTTAGGGAGGAAACTGTGGTCTGGCGATCACCACGTCCTCTTCCCTACACAAGTAGCAAAATAAATAAATAATTTATAAACCCAGCTATACGGCTCAAGCACATCATCTGTATGCCTACAGATTTAGCTAATGAAACCATATAAATTAGACTAAAATCCATTAGAACAAGCCCCTATGAAGATTATGCTGCCTCAGGATCAATCACAAATCCAAAAATGAGGCCTTTTATTATAGAACTTGACAACCTGCAGCAATAGAAAATATTGGCCAACCTCATGCTTTAACTTTGTAATGTAGAGATATCAAGACTTGATCAAGTACATGCTGAAGCACAATAAGTAGTACTAAAGTAAACCATCATGGTATCTATGATTTTCAACCATTCAAGTTTATGCTTTTATGCAAAAACTACAAAATCAGTGACGCTCTTCAGTTTCACCAATTTGACTTTGGCCATTTAGAATATTGTTCTTCAACCAAATAAAAAAAAAACTCACAAAATTTCAATTCAGTCACAAAAGTTACCTCAAAAACTATAAGCCTTTTTCGACAAATACCCACTTGCTTACCGAAATTCAGCACAACCAATCAATTTTCTCACTCTCAAACATTTCCAGCATGATATCAATTATTCGCCGGGAAACTCCCATTTTTACACCTTAATCAACCCCGAAACTCTAAATTCATTCCAAACCCTTCAATTTTCAGGAAAGAAGAATCTATCCATTTATGTAAGAAAAAAAACTTACAAATTGAATAGGGAGAGCCATGGAGAGCCGCTCATCGATGAATACGTTTCGGACATTAACAAAGCGCTCAGACAGCAGCTTGACCAACTTGTCGGGACTACTGGACGCCCCGATGCGGATGGTGTCACGGCTGAGCCTCTCCAGGCCAAGCCACCGCTGACAGACGAGGGACGCGGAATCCCGATTGGTTTTGCTGTCCAAGTGACGGAAGATCTCAAGAATCAGCTCGTCAGGTAGACAATTTATCCGATCGTGCCCTTTCATTTTCAAGAATTTATTCATTCTCCAAATTTCGAAGGGTACTCCTTGAAAAGATTAATCTTGATTAAGGTATATATACACCCAAGATTCTACAAATATGCAGACACATATAAACAGATAGAATCATGGAATTTGAGAGCAGTCACATACGATATACCATGAGAATCTTCTTATGTTTATTTTGCTTCGTGGGTAGCCCGGGGGAGGGGACTAGGGGTGGGTTACTTAGGAAGAAAAGTATGAGATTTTTCACCATTTTGTAGAATCAATGTAAACAAAGCCTGAGTAGAATCAATGTCTTCTTTTTTTCTTTTTCTTTTTTTCCTTTTACTACAAGAGTATTCTATCATTAATTTTAAGCTAAGTGTCTTTTAAACATAAGGCGCGTGAATTATACGAGTACAAAGAATAAAAGTTTTAAAATAAAAATTTTAGTATTAGAACCTTGTTATGTATTTTACTCCTAGGTGATTTGATATAATAAGTATTAACTTATTAAAAATTACAGATTAGATTTTCATAATCTTGTTATTCCAATCTGGTCAAGCATGCCGTGCAGTACACATGCATTCGAAGAACTCCAATACATCACAAAAAAAGAGTTGAAAGTTTAGGTGTTAATATGGATAATCTTCCTATTGTAATTAGATGATATTCAAGTTCAAATCATTGGATATGGAGTTCCTTAGTTTTTTTTTTCCTTTGGTTAAATATTCTAAGGGTTGAAGATTTTGGTAATTTAAGGAACATAGTATTTGAGGCCGGTATATATATATATATATATATATATATATATATATATATATATATATATATATATATATATATATATATATATATATATATATTAATGAGGCAAATAAGGGAGCTTCTCCAAAATTAAATAAGAGTTTGAATAAGTTCAACTCTCTTTGAGTTAATAAATGACACATGTTATTTATATTTTACCAAAAAGACATCAGTGATATTTGTATATAAATCATATATTTTTAAAAAGTTAAAAAAATAAATTTAATGTAACCAATTATTGCTTCTGGTTTTGTATTAAGATGAACAAAAGAGGTAGAAATTATATATGGGAAAGAAAAATATTTAATATATTTGAACCAATAAAATTTTAATATTTTATGCTATTCGATTTTTCCCCCTAAGCACATATATTTTGGAAGGTAAAAAATGTTCCTATCACTTTATTTAGTTTATATATAGGTGCCTCATATTCTATTTTATAGATGACTAACAAGAAAAACCTTCTTCTTTTACCCATCTTCATAAGCATATTTTAGTTAGTATTCTTGATTAATTTATTCAAATTTATCGGATGAAAAGTTTTGTGCTTACTACTTCACAGCTTCCGTTATATTCTGGTAGACAAACGTCCTATTTAACCTCGAGTATATAATTAGAGGGGGCCAATATATGTTTTAAGAAGATCGTTTTGAACGTGAGTCTCGAATTATTGTATTCTTCTTATAATCTTTATTTATTTTATTTTTATCATATTATTCTGCCATATTTTGTGTTTTCATTTTTTCATCTTAAATGAGCATTGGACTGCAAGAATTATTTTTAGCATTTGAAAGGTGTAATTTTTTTAAAAAATTTTCTAATGATTATTACTAGTTGCTTCTTTCTAATAATAAATATTTATATATAGTAGGCTAATTGCCTCGGATGATGTACGCAATATTTATTGTGTACTAGAAATAAGAGTATAGGTAGAAGAAAGCAAAGGACACAGTTTAGAAATTTTAAAATAGAAATAATATCTCAGTAGCAGTCGGAAACTTTGATAGTGTTTGATTTTGAGATTTTTTTTTATGTTTCGTAAAAGTTAAATTATTTGTTAGAGGAGATGTTGATCCCATACTTGAAATTTTAAATTTGATTTTAAAATTAAATTCTGTTCAAATAGAGCCCAATTTACTCTTTACGTTTAATTATCTCGTTGTTAGGTATTTGTTACATTCACATGTAAAAAGGTTGTTTTATATTGGCCCAAATGAGATGAACATATTAATGCATTAATTGCTAATATTTTTTCAAGACTAAGTACTTTTATAATGCGAACAAAGATATATACTCGAAAATAAGAAAAGTTTTCCCTTCAACCAAAAAGGAAAATAAGAAAAGCTAAAGAACAAAAGTTTTTCTAGAAAAAATAATAACTTAAATCAATTCTTTTTTAGCTAAAAAATAATAATGAAAAATTATAATTTAATTGATAAAAATAAATTTTTTATAAAAATTATGATTATTTAGTAAAAAATAATTTAATAAAAAAATCCATTTTCTGAAGTAGTAAAAATATTTTAAATTAAATAATAATAATTTAATTAATTAAAAATACTTTTTATCAAAACAGAAAAGTATTCTTTACTAAACCTTAGGTATAAAAGAATAAAAGAATTAGTCATATTTAAATCTAAAAAGAATTTTTTTTGATGAAAAAATCTAAAAAGAAATTTGATCACACAAATGTTGACCTCCACGGTACGGCACCTCTTTTACTTCGATGGGAGGCGAAGTCGAGTCTAGTTTAGGTCCTGCACGTGCTTTTTGTAGTAAGTGCAGATCAATTTTGAACCGTTAGATCAGATTCAAAATATGATTTAACGGATGAAAAAATTTTAAGAATTTTAAAATTTTTTAAAAATACAGAGATAAAACAATATATCCATTGAATCTGATTTGACATCTGATTCAACGATCATATTTGATCTGCAAAAAGGACGTGCAGGACCTAAACCAAATTCGGCGAAGTCATCCTTCTGTAATACCTCTTCTTCTCTCTTCTATATATTTGGAATTTGGATCCGATCCTGCACGTCCTTTTTGCAGGAAGTGCAGGATCAAATTTGGTCTGTTGGATCAGATATCAAATCTGATCCAACGGATTATAAATTTTAACCCCTGTTTATATTTTTAAAAATTCTAAAATTTATAAAATTTCTATAGCCGTTGGATCAAATTCGAAATATGATCCAACGGTACATATTTGGTCCTGCACGTCCTGCAAAAAGGACGTGCAGGACCGGATCCGGACTGCTATATTTGCCCCTCAGCTTTTCTCCCTGCATCCCTGAACAGATCACAATCTATGCATACGTGTCCTATCTGTCGAGTTTCCACTGAAAATACACATACCACACACAGTTCAAACCTTTAAAGATTCTCTCTGTGTATATACAAAGAAGTGTATGTATATAGATTTTGGTTTTTTCTGCAACTTCTGACAATTGTTAAACCGTTTTGCGGTCATGGAATTCTTTAAATCAGTATTTTCAGAAGACCCGTCTCCGTCTTCTTCCCAAAAATCTGATCAGAAACCAGAAACTGATCCCACTTCGCCTTCGAATTCCCAAGCCCAGAACCCTAACCCTACAATCCCATCTATTGCAAATGCTTGGACATTTGGTTCTAGTCTTTTTAAAACGATTTCCACTAAGTCGGAGTCTGTAATTGAGAATTATCGTCGTGATATTGAAGAATTCAGCTCCGGGTTGAGAAAAGAGACTGCTATTATTCGTCAATCGGCTAGCCGCGCCGTTAAAGACCTGCCGGCTCGAATTGAGTCCGGGGCTGCTGTAGCTCAGACGTCTCTTGAGTCAGTTGGGCAAGCTATTGATACCCTAGGTTCTACGGTGTCGGATATTATTATTCATGGTAAAGACTCGATTTTTAATGCTGATGATGATGAATCTGATGCTGAATTGTTAGAAACAAATAGCGGTAATCATGGGCAGAATATGAAACCGTATAGTAGAATTGATGCTGTGATTCGGGAGATGCAATGTGATATGAAAACTTATTGCGAAGAGCCTGAGGAGGTAGGAGACTATTGCGAGTGGAAGAAGGGGCTTGTTCTGGAGGAAAGGAGTGGGGAGATTGAAGATCTGCTCAAGGAAAACAGAGTGGTTGGGGAGATCTATAATGAGGTTGTGCCGGCCCGTGTTGATCAGGAGACATTTTGGAGTAGGTACTTTTACAGGGCTTATAAGGTTATGAAAGCAGAGGAGGCCAGAGCTAAGCTTGTGAAGAGAGCAATTGAAGGACAGGAAGAAGAGGAATTGAGTTGGGATGTTGATGATGAGGAGGATGAGGACAACGGGTTCAAGACCAAAGATGAGTTGAAAAAAGAGATTGAAGAGAATGTCAGTAGAGTGGAGAACTTGAAGCTTGGAGATGCAGACAAAGAGTTGGGAAAAGGAAATGATGAGAAAGAAGCAGTTGCTGAGGTGAAGAATGATGGAGTGCGTGATGAGAAAGGGGTTCTAGAGAGGGCGTTGGATGAAAATGAGTTGAATACTGAGAAACTGGGATCCTTATCAGATGATAAGGTGAGCTCAGAAGGTAGGAACGATAACATTAGTGATTTCTCTGTGGTTTCAAGCCAACCATCTTCACGGGAGGAAGAAGATCTTGGCTGGGATGAGATTGAAGATATCGGAAGTGGTGAGGAGAGCAAGGTAGTTGCACGCACGAGCCCAAGTAGGGCTGATCTGCGAAAGCGGTTGAGCGCTGCTGAGGATGATGAGGATCTAACCTGGGACATCGAGGATGATGAGGAGCCTACTAAGTCGTGACTGTGGCTGGTGAACAATTAAGATCAGACATATTCTATTATCTGCTTCTTTTGGGGTTAACATTATGGTGCTTTATTCAGTTCATTGTGCAAATGTACATACTATGTTGTCTTCAAATTGAAATTCATGGAAAGTCATGTCTAAGTCGAAACTCTATTGGGATTTTCATTCTTAGTCAATGAGTCAAAAGTCTTTCTTGTTGGAAAATATTGATTTCTGAATAAAGATTGTCTATGCTGCTATTTTTTGGCCATCAGATATCATGTCAAAGTATATATGGCTAGAGAATTGTGTTTGCTGGTGATGAATGCCTTTGAAAAAGTATCAATTGTAAGCATATGGCAAAACTTTTCAACTATTGTGAAAGAAATGTATAAGCTATATCCTGATGCTTGTATAAAGCACACCCAGTTGTCTGTCCTTTGCTATATCTATATTTTGGGCCCTTTTTAACTCCTTTCAAAACTTATTTTGTGATGCAGGTTAATCTTTTCCTTTTGTGTTTTTAAGACCTTGTTATCCTGCTGTTTTTCATGATACTGGAAATGCTTTTAAAATACAGCCAAAACCACTTCAAAAGCCCTTTCAAAATAGAACATTTTCAACGCAAAACCTTGCGACTCTATGATAGACAATGTTTCTTGGTCTTCCCTTGGTTGAATAACCATTTTTTCCTTCTATTCGTCCTTCTGCACCTTTTATTTCTTTCTGCTAGCTCAAGGTTCAAGGTTAGTTGGGCAAACCGTTTACAAGTCCTGTGCCGGTGGTTTAGGAAGTCATTCTATGCCTAATAGAAAGCAACCGAAATGCTTACATGCTTTATACCTTTACTCAGTATAAGATCATTCTAACAAGGACAATGTTTTTATTGCGGCATCAGGGATTCTGGGTGGAGAAAATAAAAACTGTCCTTTCGGAGTTTGCCATTGTACCTTTTCCCCTTTTTTCCCTGCTTTTTTAGCATGTTGTACAGTTGTTTGTCATAAATGATACCCAGCATTTATCGCGAAAAACTTAGGGTCGTCGATACTTTTTCACCACTAGCACGGGGCCAGCCTTTCTGAAGGCTGTAGTGAAACCTGGTACCCAAAAGCGAAATTCTTCGCCCTCAGGCCCCTACACCCAGGCCCGATCAATTGTGAGGAAATAAATTACGGTGACTCAGTCATCCAGTCTGTGGGAGGGCCAGTGCCTGGTACTCACAAGGACCCTCACCCCATATTGGAGGCAGGAAATCTCACACTGTGGCTGTCAGGTCTCGATCCTGAACCCCTGGTACCCAATCTACCACTGCTGCCAACTGAGCTACGCCCGTGCGGGCACGATGTAGTGAAACCTTTTCTCACGTAGAATGAGATAGATAGAGACATCATATTCTAGATGCATCGTCTTTTGTTTTGCGTTATACGGCAACAGCTGAGAAATTCAGATGTGAAGATAGCTGCCCCCTTTTTTTTGTCTGGATGTGAAGGCTGCTGCTGATACCATATTAAGCCTCCAACAATGCCTATTTGCAATATGGTAGGTGTAAAATCTAGGAGGGAACCAGCAAAATTTCTGCAATTGACCATGTTTACAGACTTTTTTGACGAATACCATATTTGCAAACACATGCAGCCTCCTCACTCTTTCTCTCGAACTAGCAAAGCGCATAGCATAGTCTACTTTCAGCTCTGCTCCATATGAAAACAGAGCCCCAAGTCTCAATTGAACCAAATGGGTGTGGATTTTTATCAGTTCATCGTCACACGAATTCGCCCATTATTCCTGTCCCATAAATCACCTCTGAGACTTTGGACTTAGCATGTGATCCAAGTGATCAGGCCGCTGTTCAACAAAGCCAGAATATATAGGATACTAACGCCTTCACCTGAATGTAGTTTTAGACAGGAAAGTCGAGCCAAGCATCAAATACAGCAAGAAAATCAAGCACAAAATCATTGCAGGGTCATTTATTTGAAGACTTGGAAGTGTATCAGACTAGGAAAGACCTAATAAAGCCAGTAAAGTACCGAGTTCGAATAGATTTACAATATCCACAAGGATTCCAGCATATTACTACAACGGCTTTTAGTATAACAGGTTCTTCAAGCAAACTGTAATCACGACACCATTCTTCTAGTTGTCCCCCTGCCTCAACATCTGCAGGATTGTCAGGAACAAATTGAGGATGTCAAGGTAAAGATTGACAGATGCCCAGATGTACTGATCATATGTAAACCGCTTGATCAAGTTTTCAGTGTCATAAATGATATAGCCCGAGAAGATTATAGCACCAAATGCACTCAAGACAGCAGTAGAAGTTGATCCAAGAGGGAAGAAGATCTGCAAAACAATATATAATAGACAAAGTTGTCAATATCATTTAACTTAGCAATGAAAAAGAATAAAAACGGCTGGTGCAAGGTTGAGCAGGCAATGTCAATAACACAGCAGGAAGGAGGGGGTGGACATGGACAGGTTCACAGAAGGGGGGAGAGAGAGCGAGAGAGAGAGAGAGAGAGAGAGAGAGGACCTGCATAAAGCTTGTTAAAACGAGTACGATGAGGCTAGTGAAAAGGATTGGTCCTAGGAAACTGAAATCCTTGCCCTTCCTGCTAGCCCAGAAAGTGTAGCCAGTCAGACCCAAAACTACTGCAGATGTCAAGACTAAAGCTTCGAGCACAATTCTCCCTGCAAGCCCCCAAAGGCAAGAAACCGGCATTATACAGTAGTTCTAGAAGGTGATAATACAAAAAGATAGAACCAGAAATCATTGGCGACTTGCAAAGCATTTTACATAAAGGAACTTGAGATGCATACCTTCAGTGTTGGCACAGGTTACCCCAATAGTCAGACTCAGAGAAGCAGTAAACAGCCCAAGGAACACAAAGTTCAGTGGATGCTTTTGCTGGTACACATGCAAGGGCCACAAAACTGCAAAATATTCACTTTCATCAGTAAGAAACAAACAAAAGAAAATGAAAAGCATACAAACTACTGAACTACTGTGCTAAAGTTGTTCTCCGGCAGATATTTGATAAGTGGATCTTTGTAGGGTTAAGTATACAAACAAGTTTCAAAATGATACTTAAAATTCCAAATATTAGAGCATTGGCAGTTTATCTAATTTGCATAAGAGAAAAATCCAAAAGAATTGTGCTTTTCTCTGGGCCACACACTTCTATGGGACTAAAGGATACAATATTCATTAACCATAAGTAATATGGCAAACCAACATGCAAAAATAATACATAGTTAATTGCAACTTCTTGAACTTAATCTACTTATCACTTGTGACACTTGTCCGTTGTTCCAAGTAGCCATGAGTTATACATGGAAATTGGAATCACAATGGAACAGAATATGAAATAAAAACCAGCAAATCCGATGCATCAATCAGGTGTAAGAATCAAAATCCTTCCAAAAGAAAAGACAGAAAGGAATTTACTGAATTTCCTGCAGTATGTAGCCTCAGAAGCTATTCAACAGCTCATATCCAGTTTGAACTACCACTTCTTCAACCAGGAGCCCCATACCAAGAAACTTAGCTCAGTTAATATACTCCACACAAACACAGGAGACATAATTGCTTACATACCCTCTCCCGGTGGCACAAAGTGGAGAAAAACAAAAATGAAAAAGAATTTAGCAACATATCAAACCTTTTACAGTCCACTACTTATGAAACATTTTATATAACAGATAATTCTAATAAAAAAATAAATATACCAAGATCCCATAAGTAACTGACAGAAGCACAAAATTGAGAGATACTACAAATAACGTGTCAAAACTGATAGTATTCCATCTCCAAGTCACTCGAGTAAAATCAAATAAAAAACCAAGAGGGAGACAACAACATTCTTCCCCCCTTTGAACAGTTTGATCCAAGGAGGCAAATACACCACCCAAAGCTTTTAAATCAGACGTCTTACCAAATATAATTTCACGCAATATTCCTGCAACGAAATGACGCAAAAAGCCTTTATCTCATCTTTACAAGATGTAAAGCATCATACCCAAGAGTGATTTCACAATAGAAAAGATTATAAAAAGAATCACAGAGCAAAACCCTCATTAAATTCCCTATTTCTCACCCAAAATATCCCCGAAATCAAACACAGAATGATCACTGAAAGTAACAGTTATAGACGCCACGCCAACAAAAAATTATACAACAAAGAAAGCTTCCAATTTTCATTAAGCGGGCGGAAAAAGAAGATCTTGCCCTACAAAAACAAAAGAAAGAAACTAAATATCGATTGTGCGCATTGAATTTATTGACAAGTAAAATGGAAAACAATTTAGGATAGCAGAACAGAAGACCACAGCGTAAAACAGATTCTTTTTTTTTTTTCCTTCCTGAGGTGATAATTTCCTTAAATAAATTGAAGATAACAAAGACTTACGGATGAACGGCAGAATGCAGAGGAAGAGCAAAAGGCCGGAATTCCCCCTGAGTTGTTGATTGAGCGGATCGTAAAGGACGGTGAAGGCGGAGACTGCGGTGGTGAGGACAATCTGAGAGGCGAGGATGCCGTAGACTTTGCGGATAAATCCCCACCTGAGCTCATTTTCTCCGGGTCCAATTCCTGGGTACAGCAAATTCCCTTGTTCTATGTCGCCATGAACAAAATCTTCCTTGTTCTTCGCTCCGTACATTTCCATCTCTCTCTCTCTCTGTCTCTCTCTGCGCTTTCTCTCTCTAAAGATTTCTCTTTACTTCGAAGATGGTTTAGAATTTCGCATTTTATATGGGGGTCGGTGATGTCCCCTCATCAAGACGACGATCCCGATTCACGACTTGACCCGAGGGTACTCTAGGAATTTGATGGTTTTGAAATTGACTTTCCTTTTCTCTTTTGGGCATATTTCATCCCCCTTAAACTTCTTCACACAATCAAATTCCCACGTTGATCTTTCATAGAGCAAATGAGACTTCTCATCCTGCTTGAATCCTCTCCCACTACTCCACTACTAATATAATATTATCATATAGTTATACAAAAATTTAAAAAATATAAAACTCTAAAAAATAAAGTCCTTAAAAAGAATAAAGTAATATAAGGATATGCATTAATTTAAGAATGATGATAGAGAAGATATAGGGTGTATTTAGATTGGTTCCACTACAGAACCTAATGCAAATTTCTCACTTGGATCTCACTTTTTTCTTTCACAAAAAATTCTCTCTCCAGAAATCCAAGACAGAAAATATCAAAATAAAATACTATTTAATCTCACCCAAAGAAAAAAATAAAAGAAATGATCCTGAGTGCTTCTTAACAATTAACTTGAACTATATATATCATTTTATCTGGTAGGTGTGAATTTGATAAATTATCCTTAGGTGATATAATTAGAGAGAATATAGGTTCATTAAAAGATCAAGGAAGAAGCTTGATTTTATGAAGAAGTCGAAGGAGGTATTATGGAATTTACCTAATTTTTTTATATTTTATTTTATAAAATCAACTCATATTTACCTCTAATATATATAATAGTTTCAATTTGAAAAGAGAAATTAATAAAAATTGTTGCATAATTATTTAATTTGTCTTTAATTTAGTTTTAAAATTATTTCTATAAATTTTTAGTCCCAAAATATTTTTTTTCCAAAAATAATTATCCATACTACCCCTTATGTGGTGGGATTTGACTAACTCCTTCTCTTGCCACCCTCATAGATTACTGACTTTTAAAAAAAATCATCAATTTTTAACTTTTTCTCCTAAACACCCATAATTCAATAAAAATAGAAAAAACAAGCGAGTGTTTTGTGTTCTCATTTAGGAGGAAAAAGTATTTCACCCCTAGTTGGTGATATATGCAAATGGCATGTGTAGAAATTTGTTAAATTGTGTCATAAGAGAGGTGACGAGAATTATTATTATTTTAAAAAAATAATTTTGAACTAAAATTATAGAAAAAATAATTTTCAAAACTAAGTTAAGAAAAATTAAATAGTCTTGAGATAAATTTTACAAATTTCTCTTTTGAATTTTTTTGTGTTCCCAAAATATTTGTCACATTAAGAAAATAATGAATCAAAAAAATTATGAAAATAAAAAGATATTTATTACATTTTTTCCAACTTTACCCCAAATTAATTGGTCAACTAATAGTATATCATTTTTGGACTTCACAAGGTGGACAATTTCTTCTCCTACCCCATAATACCCTTTGCACCAACTATGGGGTTATGCTTAAGAAATAAATAAATGAACAATAACAGGTGATTTGCCATTCCAAATCAAAGTATTGTCCTCTCCACCTTTTGCATTCTTGAATGGTTGCAAGTTTGTCAAGTTCAACTATTTTAAACGTAGCTGGAGGTCAAGTAAACCAAAAAAGAACAACGCATAAGATGCAGGATAACATATGGAAGCAACCTGCTGAAAGTTGGCTATTGACCGCAAATTGCACAACAAACAAACACTTTTTTTTGTTTGGTAAATAGCAGAACAAACAAACATACTTGAAAAAGTTGTAACTAATAGTAAAACAAAGATGACAAAAACACCGCAAGAGGTCTGAGATGATACCGATAACTTTTGTCTGTAGGTGACTGGAAAAAAGGGCTTCATAAGCTTTGGCAATTTGTCCAGAAAATTGATGTATGTCTACCAATGTGCAGCAGGATAACAGCACAAAATACAAAACTAGAGACCGATTTCTAACGGAGACTGAAGCATTAATGAAAATCAATAAATTCTATGAAATGTGGCTCCATGAACTACATAGAGGGCACAACTTTTACATATTATTATGTGTTCAACAAAATTTCAGATTGAACCGAGTTATGATACAAGGCGAAGTTTTACATTGAAATGAAAAATGATAAAAAATAATCCAGGGAAATGAATCTCCTGTCATTTTCTCATGAGTCAAGAGCAGTGAAAAGTACTATAAATCTGTTAATGCATTAGAGGATACCCTGCATATAAGTCTCAGCATGATTGTAGTCAGCTCTGCAAAGTTTGTTTACCAAAGAAATGCAAATGCATTCACTGAGTGCATAACCCATCTTAAGCATATCATTTACAAGAAACAAGGCATCATCTAACTTATCTGCCCCAGAAAGACATCTAATCAGTTTTTCAAAAGTTTCCTTCCTTGGTCTAAGCCTGCTCTTCACCATATTGGCCAACCACTCCATCCCCTCAGAAAGAGACCCTTCCTCAACCAGTCCAGCTATAATTGCATCATGAGTACCGATAGCAGGTGCCAAGCCCCTATCTTGCATATCTTTCCATAGTAATATTCCTTCCTGAACATGGCCCACTTCACAAAGTTTCTCAATTAATGCGGTATAAGAGGCAGTTGATGGCTGCAAACCTTCCTTTAAAAGTTCATACAAAATGTTGGTAGCCTCTGCTATCTTCCCTTCCTTGGAAAAGCCTCGAATCAGAGAATTGTATGTGATGATATCACGAGCAACATTCTTTTCACCCATTTCGTTGAACAAATCATAGGCCATTTCTGCTTTTCCATGTGCAGAAAGACCAGTTATCATATTATTGTAACTTACTGTTGTTGCTCCATAACCTCCATCACACATTTCCTTGTAAAGCCTCTGAGCTTCAACGAAATTACCGACCTTAAAATATCCATAAATAAGGGAATTGTAGGTATAATCATTGGGTATAAAACCCTTTTGGATCATCTCAATCCATAGCTTCTGAGCATCTCCAAGCCATTTCATTTTACAAAGGCCATGAATTATCGTCGTATACATGACCCTATCTGGAGAATACCCTCTATCTTTGAGATCATTAAAAATCCGAAAACCTTCATGTTTCATGTTTCTCTTGCATAATCCATAAATAACTTCCTGATAAGTATATGTATCCGGAGAACAATTCTTTGCAATCATAGTGTGAAGAAGATCAGACATTGTCAAATAGTTCCCTTTCATAGAAAAACCACGAGCTAATTTACTAAAAGCCACAGTACTAGGGATATGTCCAGCCTCCAGAACTTGTCTAAGGAGTTCATAACCTTTCAAAAGGTTGTCATCCATACAGAAAGCTTGAATCAGGTATCCGATTGTATCCACATCTCCAACAACACCATTTTCCATCATATCACCGTACAATTTCCACACAGCATCAGCTCTTCTGCCCCGAAGTGACTCTGACATAGCAGAATTCCATGTTTCCAATTGTGGACAGTAATTCACTCTCTTCAAGTGATCAGACAAATCCATAGCTTCATTGATCAGCCCACTTTCACAAAGACACACTAAGTAAGGCTCCAACAAACTCGGCTCTGGCCTAAATTTTGTAACTTCAAGAAACCATTTTGCAGCTTTTCCGGCCTTAGCTTCCACAAGGCCATTAAATAACACACCACAAGAAAACTGATCCGGCAAGAACCCACTTTGGGAGCTAATCCAATAATAAAACCTAAGCAACAAAAACGCATTTTTTTGTTGCTTAAACACCTCACGGTAGAAAACAGGATCTGCAAAATTCACATAGGAAAAATCTGATAAAAGCGTT
Source organism: Rauvolfia tetraphylla (assembly GCA_030512225.1). Lineage (NCBI taxonomy): Eukaryota > Viridiplantae > Streptophyta > Magnoliopsida > Gentianales > Apocynaceae > Rauvolfia > Rauvolfia tetraphylla. Next base: position 6,265,716 of record JAJQKT010000053.1, read on the forward strand.
TGTTCCCACCTGGGCCGAGTCCGAATAATGCTTGATACATCTTTAGCTATCTCCCTGAAACTCTGAGGCATAAATTGATCACTTTGAGAAACTTTATGATCTGGGTTTTGCCCTTGTTTTTCATTTTCACTCTTAATATCACTACTAGTATTCAAGCTTCTGTTTCTGAAAGGGTTTTGAAAGAGAGTTTTAGGGGTTTGGCGGAGGGATAGGTTTGAGAAAAATGAAGGGGGCCTTGCCATTCATCAAAATTCCTACTGATTTTTCATCCAGTATATATGCTTATTCTATAAAATTCTATATTTGAAACAGAGATTGGTCTTGGAGAACACAAATGCAAATAGCTACACAGATTGAAGAGTGTTCAACTCTGAATAACTTCAAATCTACAAAACGAATAGCTTAAACACTTACAGCACTAGGAGTGAGGAAAATCGAAGAAGATGGATGAAACAAATTGATCCCAGTCCTTGAAACCGGGATTTGAATAAGAGTAGAAAGCTGCGGGAGAGATCAAACACTGGAGAGTTGAGGAGTGATAGGCGCAGTGGGGTAGCGATTAGGGATGAAGGATTTATTGTATATTCAATCTATTTGTTATTGATTTTGCACTTCGCAACTAATATTTTCTCATTTTCAACTTTTAGTACATTGCCTTGCCTCGTTGTATTTATTTTGCCTATTATTCTTATATTTCGAAGGATCGTGTTTGTTAAATTGGGTAATACTTTTTTTAAAAGTAAGTTTAAATGGTTATTATCTTTTATAAATTAATTATAGATATATTACACAAATAATCTATTTTTAACAATATATAAATGTTAAAGTTTTACAAATTTACTAATAAAATATAAAATAAAGTCTGAAAAAATTTACATTTAGTACGTAAAACATCTAACAATGTAATTATCTATTAAGAGAATGCAAAGATTTTAATAAATAATATGATATGTAATTTGAATCTCGCAAAATATGCTTGTTCTGCTCTAAAATCCGGTTGAATGGGAAACAAGGCCTTTATTGTAGCACATCCTTTATTTAAAAAATAAATAGATCAAGAAAAAAAGAGAAATAATTTTAATGTTAAAAGTATAAAGTTTATATTAATTATTAAAAATTACACTTTTTTATAAATAATTTATTTTTACAAATTTTAAGATAAAAAAATTTAAATTCAAATAATATTTAATTCTACACCGATAATAACATGAGTCGTTATTATAATCATATTTAAATGTTAAAAATTTAAAAAGATATTTATAATTTGTGAATTAATTTAAAATCTACTCATTTTGTAAATTTAATAATCTGCTGTCACTAGATCACATTCTTATTATGGCAACAAAAGAAATTGGTGGGATTAATACTTCAAAACAAAATTATTATTGTCCTTTTTTACAGGAAAAAATTATTCTTGTTGTTTGCATCTCAAAGCGCAAAATAAGTGCATTAATCCACATTTCAAGGACCAAAATCACATTTACACTCCTTCTATTAATGGTGACCCACAATTCTCACTTGTCTGCCCATCCCAACCCTTCCTCATTGCTCCCCACATAAGTTCGGATATACCAAATAGGACCCTAGCCCCTTGTTCAGCGCAGTACCATAGTTCTTCAAACTCCAACAAATCTGTGTCTCTGTCTCTGTCTCTGTCTCTGTCTCTCTCTTTCTCTTACACCGTCACCATAGCCCAGACCCGCACCGAACTAAAGTACACCTAAAGCTCCTTTGCTGTTACTCTTTGCACATACACACAAAGAATAAACAGAAGGAACAATCAGCTGAAAAAGGGAATAAAGGATTTGCAGGGTACAAATTCTAATCTTGAATCGCCAAATTTCGGAAAGGAATGCTGGGAGTTCTTGATTTTAATTCGTTTCAGTTTGTGGGTTGAAGTTAAATTTGGACTTGGAGAAGGTTCTGTGAAAAGTGGGCAAAGCTTTCTGTTTTTGCATTACAATGCATGCGGGTTCCGAGCGAAACCCACTTTGATTACAGCTGCAGAAGGGTCTGTATACCACTCTGTTCTTCATCGAGATATGCGAAGGTAAAACCCTAACCTTAATTCCTTTTAATTTCTTTTGTTTTTGAATTTTTCTGATTTTTGTTTCCCCAATTTTTGATCCATTTGATCTTCCATTGTTAGTTACTTGATTCTCTTAGTTAATTTGCTTGTATGCTCCTTTTTTCCCTCCTTTGTCATTTAGCATTTCTTCTTTGTGCATGTGTCTTCTGAAGATAATATTTGAGGTGGCCAAAAAAAGGGGGGGGGGTGGAGAGGGGTTTTTATTTTTGGCTTCAAGTTTATTTTCTCTGTGAAGGTTTGCATTTTGATTGTGGGAACTGAAATTCGTTTATGAGTAAAGATTTTCCTTCTTATCCATGGATATTTGTTCGAGCTAAAATGAAGTTTTCTTGCTTATTCGCTTAGATGGACACTATGTAGATCGAAATCTGTTAAAGTTTGTCCCTCTTCTATTGCATCACCTTGCTTCTCTGTAGCAATTTTTCCTGGTTATGATGTGATCTCTTTGGTATGTCTACTGAAGTGTATGGAAATAATATTCTGAAAGATTTGGTATCTAGAGCTTTTATATAGCTGCAAGGTGTTAAATGCTGTATCTGGAGAATGAACGGGTTGATCATCTGCAGAATCAGGAGCAAAAGAAACTCTAATGAGGGTAATATAACTAATTTGCTTGAGCTTTAATATTTCTATAAGTGAAAGATATGTGTTCCTTTTTTTTTTTGGTGTGTGTGTGTGTGTGTGGAAATGAGGCTAGAAGATTTTGATATTTTTAAATCTGAGGGAGTTCCGAAATCATACGTGCTCCAGGCATTTTGTAATTATCTGGTTGTATCATATTTTTTTCCTATTTGTCTTTGGGCTGTGGTTAAGCTTCACATTTCTTACTAAGCAGATATATTCAATTTGTAGCAATGGATGTTACTAAACTGAGGACATGATTGGTGTCTCAGCTGTCAGAAGTGACATGTAAAAAGAAATAGGGCATTGCACATTCTAGCTTAAAGATATTTAGACTTTATTTTTAGTATATATCATGGAACTATAAGCAAGCTTTTTGTCCTTTTAGCTGTTTCTTTTTTCCCCCTTTCTTTTTTTAGGGGGTGGGGTGCTTATTCTTATTGTTATGCAGACCTTTTTATCTGCTTTTTCAAGATAAGACTACCAGTATTCTCGAAATTTATTTTGAGTTATTTCTCTCTCTGTACCATATTTGACTGTAGATGCCTTCCGGTGAACTTTTTCTATATCACTCTGCTGAGATGTCCTGTCTTTGCATAATTCAGTCCCTAGTGTTGTGTAAACACTCTTCTAACTTTGATAAGGATATCCTCGCTTTCCCCTTTTATTCTTGTGGTTTTCTCCTTATCCTTTGTGCTAACTTGTTTTTCTGTATGGCCATGCTCATGCATAGTCATGGCAGTCTGCAACGTGTTCTGTGACCTAAATGATTTTGAATCTTATCTTCTATAATGTGATACCACACTTTTGCCTGATTTGTTGCTTTTCATTTTTTGTTATCATGGTGTTTTTTGTCTTCTGTCTTTTCTGTGAAGTCTGCTGTGTGGGGAGTGTCAATGTGTTTATTCATTATGTATTTGTTTCTTCAGAAAATTTTCTGGCTTTGTTCACTTTTGTTGCCTAATTTGTATTTATATTACAGACATTGATATGAATAGAGAAGAGGTAGGGAATACCATGACTGTAAGAGCCAAACCTGTGGATGTAGTGGTGGCAAAACCCAATGGCTATCGAAATGGAGAGTCAAAGCTTGAACTGCAAGTGGGGCTTGAGTTTGATTCAGCAGAAGAGGCCCAGGAGTTTTACAATATATATGCAACCCAAGTGGGATTCAGGATTAGAATTGGCCAGCTTTATAGATCCCGGGTTGATGGATCTGTTGTTTCTAGGAGATTTGTGTGTTCCAAGGAGGGCTTTCAAACAAATTCAAGAACTGGCTGCCCTGCTTTTATAAGGGTCCAAAGAGTTGATTCTGGGAAGTGGGTTCTTGCCAATATCAAGAAGGAACACAACCATGAACTTCAACTTCCTGGAGAAATCTGTCCAACCCGTATAACAAGAAAAACCCTTCCGACTCCCAAATCAACGAATGTTGTCTCCACTAGGACAGGAATTAGATCACATGAGGAGGATGGCCCATCCGGTGTGCTTGATGTCAAACGAGTTAAAAGAGACGACATTAATGGAGAACATATAGGTGAACCAAACAAGGGTCTTGAGTTCACTTCTGCAAATGAAGCATATAAATTTTACTGCACATATGCTGCTAGTTTGGGGTTCAGAGTTCGGATTGGTCAGCTATTCCGTTCAAAAAATGATGGGTCAATTACATCTCGAAGATTTGTGTGCTCAAAGGAAGGACACCAACATCCTTCAAGAGTAGGTTGTGGAGCATTTATGAGGATACAAAGACAAGAAACAGGAAAGTGGGTTGTTGATCGTCTTCAGAAGGAACACAATCATGAATTTGACACTCCAGCAGATGCAGGTAGGCGAACAGGTTCTGCTTCAAAGGCTTTCAGAGAAGAAGTAAGCAATGGGTTGGAAAATATGGACTTAGTTGAAACAAATGGTGGTCTCAGCCTTGTAAAACGATGTCGGGTAAATAACATTGGAAATGAGTGGTACAATGTACTTCTTGAATATTTTCAGTCACGGCAAGCCGAAGATACAGGATTCTTCTATGCAGTAGAAATGGACAATGGCAAAGGCATGAACATTTTCTGGGCTGACGGACGGTCTAGATTCTCTTGTACTCAGTTTGGGGATGCGATTGTGTTTGATACAACATACAGGCGAAATGGTTATGCAGTGCCGCTGGCTTCCTTTGTTGGGGTTAATCATCATAGGCAGCCAATTCTGCTTGGCTGTGCATTAGTCGCAGATGAATTAGAAGAATCAATAACATGGGTGTTCCAAGCATGGCTTAGGGCAATGTCAGGGCGCCGCCCAGTTTCTATAATTGCTGATCAGGACAAAGCCATTCAACATGCCATTGCTCATGTTTTCCCGGGGACACATCATCGGTTTTCTTCCTGGCAAATGTTGGCTAAGGAACATGAGAACTTGGGAGCATTGCTATCGGTGGACCCTGATTTCAAATTTGAATTTGAAACTTGCATTTCACAAAGTCAGACAGCTAGTGAATTTGACTCTGCATGGAATTTGCTTGTGAATAAATATAATTTGAAAGAGAACCCTTGGTTAAAGGAAATGTACAGGATGCGTAAAAGTTGGGTTCCTTTACACACAAAAGGCACTTTTTTTGCTGGTATCCCTATAGATGGAAGCATGAAATCTTACTTTGGAACGCTCTTGACGCCACTGAATCCTCCTAATGAATTTGTTGTACGATATGAGAATGCAGTTGAGCAACGCCGTGAAGAAGAAAGGACAGAAGATTTCAACTCATTTAACTTGCAAGCAGTTTTGCACACAAAAGACCCTATAGAAGAACAATGTCGAAGGCTGTACACATTAACAATGTTCAAAGTGTTCCAGAAAGAGCTTCTAGTTTGCTATAGCTATGCTGGATTAAAGATAAATGTTGAAGGCGCTATCAGTAGATATTTGGTTCAGAAGTGTGGAAACGGAGATGAGAGGAATACTGTTGCCTTCAATGCTTCAAACCTGAATATAAGTTGCAGTTGCAAAATGTTTGAATTTGAAGGTGTGCTTTGTAGACATGCTTTGAAAGTGTTCCAGATAATGAACATAAGGGAACTTCCGTCTCGTTACATTTTACATCGGTGGACCAAAAATGCCAAGTATGGTATACTCCGTGATGTTGATTCCGGAGGTGGCTCACAGGATTTCAAGGCATTGATGTTGTGGACTTTGAGAGAAGAAGCCCGTAATTATATAGAAGCTGGAGCAGCCTCTTTAGAGAGATACAAATTGGCATTTGAGATCATGCAGGAGGGTAGGAGAAATATCTGTTGGCAGAATTAGGAACCCAAACATAGGTCAGGCTTATCTTCTGTCTCCCTTTCCTTGTGCATTTTAACTCAAAAGTCAAATGCTGTAGAATCTGAACGTTGTAAGTGCTTGTGTGCCTAGTTGTTGGCAGATTTAAGCCATGTAATTAGAGATTTTTTTTCTTAACTTTATGAAATAGAAATTAAAATTATTTCATGAAGGTTTCTAACTTCTTACATCTTTCATATCTCCCTCTAAGCAACACTCGAACAGGATTATGGTCACTTCTCAAGTTCTTGGCTTCATTTTTGCTTCATTGTCCTGATTATGAGCTTGGAGGCCCGCTAAATATTCCCTGGAATCTCAAGCTCAAGAGTTGAACTGTTACTGTTCTTTCTTTTATGCCTTTTAGTCTACTCTCAGTCTATTTGAAATCTTGCCTGGAAATTGGGGAGACATTGTTCTTATTTCCTCATATTCTTGTTCTAGTCTGAGCCCATTCCAGAGTTTGAGTGAACCAGGAGAGAAATTCTCAAGAGGTTGAAACAAAAGCCTAGGCCCATGGGTGGATAGCGGCTTGTTTGATTCTACTTGCTTTGGATCTGGATGGCTGGAATGAGGGATTAGGGAAGGACTTTAGAGTGCCATATTTTGATGCTCATGTGTCAGCTGATTTGAGGAATTTCTTGTTATTCTCGTTAATTATTTGCAGCTGCGGTGGGTCAACAATAAAGGAAACTACGGACGTGTTTGAGGTACCAATTTAAGCATGTCAGCCATAATCTTCCATAGCTGAATTTGTTTCTTCGTAAATTGGGGCTGAAGCATTGTTCAGCTGAAAGATGAAATATTATTCAAGAAAATTCCCAGTTAGGTATTATTAGTGTTGTTATCAATATGCAAAACTACCAGCAGAAGAAGAGGAAAAAGCAATACCAGAGTGGTTTCTTTCCCCCCTTTATAAGCTGACATGTACTGTGAGTCTGTGATACAGCACCATTGTAGGTTAAACTTTTACAGCAACAATACCTTCTCTTATTGAAATGAATTTAGGTTCTACATCTGAGCTCCCGAACTCAGTTTGTTCTATACAATGAGAGAATATTGTCATTTGTTAAGCCCTCCATATATTACCTTTATCGTTTTCCTTCTCTCTTTTTCTTTTCTTTTATAAATAAATGATTATTCATTAATTGTAAACTGGCCAAGACTATTACAATCGAAATTATTATTATTTCTGCTCTAGTACATTAAAAGAGGGGAATTGAGAAATTGAAATAACTCAATAATAAAAATAATTATATAGGGTAATAAAAAAGATCTTACACCTTAAAAGTTCAAAGTGAAAAAAATATAATAATATTAATATTAATAAGAAAATAAATAAACACACTTCGATTTTTTTCACAGTATCATCATCGCCATTCTTGAAGCATAAAGACAAATCAAATTTAATTTTAACCTCTTCCTTAAAGACAGTAATTTAAAATCGAACTCTTTTTCTTTCTTAACACATTATGAAAATGTATGAAAATGAGTCAAACTCTTTGTTGCGTAGAGATTGAATATTCATATTCTTATTCATTTTAAATAAAAAATTAAACATTTAATTTTGAATTAGATGAATAAAAACGTTTAAACTTGACTGGATCCATCAAACTTTGTCCCATGTGTTTCGGCTTTTCCACCTTATAATTGATTTATTTCACCATCCTCTTATTAGAGGAAAGCAGTATTCTCATCCAAATTAGTAAGTAAATATGTACATATGCATCCCTTGAAACGCATACTGTAAATCCTGGTATTGAATGCCTGATCAAACATTATAGGCCCGTGAGCATCTTTAAGCTTACTTGATAGGGGCGCGCGAACGCAGGCCCCCACTACCACAAATTATGACGTAGGCTCTACCACTTGGGCAGACCTTAGGCAGGCACCCCTTCCAAGTGCAATGAAGGTCACCAACCTAGGCCATGGACCTTCTTGATCGCCCATCGACCCCGTCCAGGTAAGTATGTTCTCACGTACTTCCCAGGACTCCTTTTATATTGCCTACATCTGTCCTTCCTTGCGGGAAAATCCATGTGGGACTCCGGCTCTGGGAAATCAGAAAGGGTATTTTCCCCAACAAAAATAGTCTTTAGAATATGATTTGTTCCATTTATGTTCTTTCTTTTTTAAAAAAGTAAGATATTATATTCTTTCTAAATTTTCGACCAAACCATATTGTTCCAAAAAATTATATGATACCCAAATTGACTATATGAGGAAAACGTAAAATGCAATAAAAAGAAAATTTTTAGGGAGTTTGTGAAATATATTTTTATTTTTTTTTCACAGAGTGGAGTTTTGCATAGAATTAAACTTAGTGCATATCTTTTGATAGTAAAGAAGGAAAATATTGGGTGTTCAAATCAATAGGAAAACTAATTTCTTTGAATGGGAATCGAAAAACTAATTGAACCAATTTATTTGCTTTTTAGTTTGAGTTTTAAATATTGATTTTGGTTCTTATAAATTAAATTGGAATTCGATTTGCCTTTTATTTGTAGGTAAATAATATACTAAATCAAAAGTCCAAGTTTGTGGAGTTTATCGATTATGTGCTCGTTGTATAATTCACTGTAAATTGAGGATCAATTTAGGGTCCAACATTCAATTTTTTTTTTATAGAATTTTAATGTACGCTTACCAAAAATTACCCTATAAATCTTTAAAAGAGAAGGCATTTCTTCTCCCTGTTGTAGTATTATTGGGGTTAAATGATGTATGTGCAGTTCATATATGGCATTGATTTTCTTTTTCTCGTTTCTCCTTTTTCTGAAATTAAATAGTGATTCTTTAGTTAAGTGTGAGTATTTCAATAATTTTATTTACTTACTCGTGAGATAGTAAATAAAATATTAATATATATCTTATCAAAATGTATATTATCAACTTACCCTTCTTACAAATAAAATTAAGAGGAAAAATTTCAAATCCAAATTCAATTCATATAAAGCTCTATTTTCTTTCACAAAGGAAGGGGGCGGGGGGGTGGATTAATGTGCAATTTTGCACAGGAGTTTAATCCCATAAGAAGCCTATGGAAAACATTAAAAAACATTCATCTGCTAATTAGTATATGCATGCGACAATCAACAAGAAGTTCTTGAAAGGCGTTCGATACTTTAGTAGCCAATGAAGAGTACCGTTTGAATAGAATCCCAGTTTGAGTCCTCAAAACTTGGACCCCTCCTGCATGGAGGTGAAATATCGATTCTTCTCCAAGAATTGGTCTTCATTGAATATAAACTTGCAAGAACAATCGCCATTTATATTGGGAGTCACTAATGTCGTACCCAATTCTAACCACCTCGTAATCGTTTGTACGCCAATTTGTAACCAACCCAGAAATGCTGTTCTCTCGTATTTATCTTCTAATTCATCCCTGTGGGGCCATTCGGATAACTCGTTCTATTCTCTGGTTGAAGGGTTGAGTAAAAAAGATGAAGATAGAGTTTCTGGAAGAAGGCGCGCACTTGGTTTATCAATGAGCAATAGCAGACCGTCGCAAGAACCCGAGATTCATTTTTTCAGATGCAGTTCACTGTTCCATCATCTGCAGAATTCAGAATGCTTGTTTAAGGGTTCTGCATTTTCTTGATCTGAAGAGGAGGATGATGACAACCATAATTCTTTCGCAGATACAACGAAGACTTCATCTTCTTTCTTGTTTCTGTTCAAATAAAGATGGAGTTTGGCGAAACGGGATCAGAAATTAAGGTAAATCAGGACCCGCAAACGGATTTGCATTTGCATAGGGTCCTTACTGGTAGTCTCGAGAGAATTTCTATGATGACATCTTGGGGAATGTTGGGAAGAGGCTTCTGTGATGCCATAGAAGATGAGACTGTTCTCATCCATATGCTGATTTTGACAGGAAATGCTGCGAGGCTAAGAGCCGTCTTTTGAAGAAATGCCATGATAGTTCAACATGCCTTGAAGCAGGGAAATTTTGGTGCTTTTGAGGATGATTTGAATCTGGGAACTGTATAAGTAGATGCATTTTCCACTGGATTGTTTTCCTTGCGTTCAGGAGGAAGTACATTTAGGCCAGGAATGGAGATAGGGGTGTACACGAATCGGATTCTTAGATATTATAGCTATATTTGAAACTTTTTGCAGAGACTCAACTACGATTGAAGATTGATTCTAGTCTCAATCTTGAGTTGGAGTTCGATTCGACATCTTTAAAATTCAAGGGATATTATGAAATTGGGTTAGCAATTGAGTTCGAAAGCTTGAACTCGAATTCAAACTTAAATATTTACAAAAAATAAAAAAACGTATGCAAAATTAACACATCATCTAATTAAACATAGTAATTCCTTGAATACGTTTAAATGCACATGAGCAAATATAAATGCGAAACTGAATTTAGATTAGTTTGAATTTAAAATTTTCTATTTTAAATTTCGTAAAATAAATTTTTTTATAAAAGAAAAAAATAATATCCAATTACATGGTAATGAACAAAACCCAATCCAAATAGGCAAATACACATTTTATGATCAAGTGAATGTTTCAAGTTTGGCTCGTTTAACGTGCATGCACCGCGAAGTTGAAAAGGATTCATAAGGAGAACCAAATGGGATGATCGACTAGTTTACAACATCTTTTCTGAAGAAAAAAAACGTAAATTTATAGATTATGGCACATCTTTATATTACATGAGATTGTCAAAATGTATACACTAAAAAAATCATTATTTACAATGAAATGCTTTAATACTAACGGGGGGTTGACTACTCCATTTTAGATACTGAGAGAATTGCTCTGCAAAACTTAGACCCGGAGGTCAATAAAGCAGCAAACGCTGTCCCCTATCCATCGGCAGCAATGACATCAAAGTAGTTCGCTGCTACATAGGGAAACTGGATCTGAAGAATCAGAAAATGGCTACAAATTTTCCTTCGAAAATGGAGAATGGTAAAAGGGAACTCCTTTTAGCAAAACTCTACAGGCTTGTTATTGTTTACTTCCTGATCTTGCAGTCCATGGAAGACTTCATAATCATCGAATCATGTGTGTTTCTAACAAAGTTGAGAATACTAGAAAAGGAGATTGTACCAGCATATTTGGATAGGAAAAAAGTTACCTGCACCTAAGTCTTCAAAATCATCTATTTCTGAAACCATGTCCATTAGGTTGCCCAATGGTGGTGCTACTGAGGTCCAATCTGAAATACTTCGGTCATCTGCACAAGATTCTTTCTTCGTGATCCAATCTTCAACAATGCGGGAGTTTGTATACAAGATTGGATCCACAGGTTGCGGTTCTTTCTTCTTCTGAGTCCTGTGAGAATAGACACAAAAGATTTTTCTGTCATTGCTCTCTTTTGAATTTTGAAGTGCCCTGCCACTCATCAACTTAATACCCCAATTCTCTAATTACCTTTCCCTTAACCACCAATTGTACTGAATGAAAATAAGGTCACTGAGTCTCTGATGCTCCAATCTATTCTTGGCATCATGCATCTGTTCAAGGGGAATATGATTCGGCCTATGGCTTAATGAGCTGCAAGTTTGACTAAGAATACGGATGGCCAACCGAGCCAAATTTGGGCAAGTTGCACCGTATGTTGACCACCATTCAGCTGCAACAATTATTTGATTAAAAGAAATGGGGATAGAGGGAGAGCAGGAAGACCAAGAGCCTAACAAAATTGCGAAGAGATTCAAGACATTGGTTGTAGTTTGCAGAGCTGATTACTAAGTAGCCCATAAATCCAATTGCAAAGACTTCTCTTCATGGTAATTGAAGCATTCGTGTAGGTAATATTCTTTGAAATTCAAATACTAGAATCTCAAAAGAACCGAAAACAGGTTTAAGTACATGGTAGAAACCACCATTTGCTGCCTAAGTACTTCATGATTTGGAATCCATAAAAAGAGAAGAAAAAAAAAAAAAGAACGTGAGAGTATATCTGACTGACTAAAGTACTAACCTGGAAGCAAAGTGTCTCTTGCTCTTATCGCCATTTTCCGGCCAAAATCGCCAACTCCATTCTGATAATTGATTGTCTCTTTTACAATTTTGTCCTGAATGTTTGTGTCAGGTTCCAATCGTTCCACACAATCGTACAGCAACGATCTGATATGCTGCATATCTCCACCAGTAGTGTAGAAATACTTCGGGTTAAGGTAGAAACCTGTAGCAAGCATGGGATGATGCCAAAGTAGTTGTGATCTTTGATCTATGATATTCCAGTAGATTAAATAATCCTTCTGATGAATAGGATCTTTCTTGATTGTTTCCTTGGCTCTGTAAAGTCCTGCATATACATAGCCAGTTGCAGGTCTCTTCTCACTACCAGCTATCCTCAAAAGCCTTAAAAATGGATCAATTAAACGAATTATCAAAGCACAAGTAGACCAGAATGATTCGCTACTAAAAAAATCTATTACAACCAGTCCATCTGTTTGCCTTGAATATGGACTCTCCACCCACTCCTCCGAATTTACCATTTGTTGCAAATTCTGTTTCAGACTTATCATCTGCTTCAACGTCATGAAATCAGTCGCGGATTGAGTAAATCCTATATCAATTATGTCAATTCCAACTGTGTACCTTCTCATCATGTTCAAAACCACACAATGATTATAGATAAATCTTGTAATTACTTTGGCTTGTTCTAGGATTGCAGTTACCCACTCAAGTTTCTTAAAATCCTCTAGGATCAAATTTATACAATAACTAGCACAAGGAGTCCAAAAGATAGAAGGATAAGAATCAGTCACTCTTTTGGCAAACTCCGCATACCGTTCTTCAGTACTAGTAATCACTTGCAACACATTTCTTGCACCAATTTCCTCGATCACATTTGTGAGCAATTCATATAAAGCATCCGCAGAATTTTTTATCTCAGAAATATCCAAAGATTTAAAAAACAGATTCCCCTCTGAACAGTTTACCATAACGTTAACCAACCTTCTGTCCTTTTCTGTAACCCATTCATCAACTAGTATAGAACAGCCACTTCGCTCCCAGTACCCTGTAAATCTATCAATGTCACTTTTGACCTCTTTAACTGAATTCTTCAAGATCCAGCTCCGAAGATCATTACAGGAAGGACTTATAATATTTGATCCTTGTGAAGCTATTGCCTCAATCATTTTCTGGAAATAAATCGAGTCTACAGCATCAAAAGGTATCCCCGCGTAAAACAAGAAGCGCCCTATTGCCATTTGGACATGGTCAGTTACAGTTCTTAGATCAGTAACTGCATCATTATCTGCAACAAATGCATGACAATTTTGAGGATGTGCTAAAATGGGAACTTTTCCCATTTGCCCTTGCTCGATCCTATCACCCATTCCTTCTCTGTCACCTTCTCCATCAAAGATAATATCAGCATCCAGAAGTGTATCCGTCACTGCTAGTACATCAATGTCAGAATTCAAATCACATCGATTGGCTAGAGTATGGACCTCACTAGTACCAGCACAATGATTTGGCACCTCGTGGACAAGTTTTTGTTTCTTCCTCTTCTTCACAACCAATCCCTTTATATTTAAGCTCTCTTGCATTTGGAGACGAACATTGGGATGAACTTTTGCACAGATAGAGCCATTACCCACCCGACCTGCAAGATGTTCCTTAATCCTATAAATTCCACCACCACTGAAAATTTTCCCACAATACAAACACTTGAGCAGAACCTTCCCATCATTCTTATACATTTGACAATGCTGCCATGCCAAGTCACGCTTCTGTGAACCAACAGGTACAGGTTCCATATAGTCACCTGTTTTATATGCATTAGCATTTTGTTGCCGTATTGCTGTTGTTCTAACAATCTCCCCATTCCTGAGGCTACCGTGTATTTCTTTGCTTGCAGAGTCATGATTCACAACTTTAACTGAATTTGTTTCAAGTGCGCCGGTAGTTTGAGGCAAGTCAACTCCACTATTCGGATTATAATCATTCCGTAAGCTATCAACCTCGGCTTTACAATCATTGGGATCCAACATCTCCTCCCGATGAAAACTTTGTTTCTTCTTCCTCTTCCCCACAACCCCATTTAAATTTTCTTGCATTGCGAGCCGTACAACAGGGTCAACGCTCAAACAAGGTGACCCTCCATCCCCTTTGGCGCCCGCAAGATGCTCCTTCACCCTATGTATTCCACCACCCTTAAAAATTTTCCCACAGAAGATACACTTGAGTTGAACCTTATCCCCATGCTTGTACATTTGGCAATAATTCCATGCCGGATCACGTTTTTGCTTGGTTTTACGTTCAGAATTATTATCAAAATCCATTCCTAAACTATTTCAAACATTTCCCAGAAACACCATCTGCACAGTGACCAAATTTCATAACCCAAGACAAAAACACGATCTTTTTCTTCACAATGAACAAACTAGAAGAACACCATCATCTACACTAGCATGCAAAAAGTCAATGCTGTGTTAAAATTGGATTTGCCCGACTCAAGTTTTGCTTAAAATCAGCAAAAAATGCAGCTCATTTTCGACATGCAGATACGAATAAATGAGGTCTGTGAACTGAAAATCGAAGATAAGGGCCGAAGAACTTACACGGGTTCGATCTGAATGCCTTTCGTGCTTCTTCCTTCTCTTCTGTGAGAGAGGAGAAAAAACTGTTGCAAAAGATCACGACTTTAACCAATATTGGCTACAAATTAAAACTGGCCCGACCACATTGGGCCTTGGTGTGGTTCCATCAGTGGTGGGGGTGCATGTCTGGGGAGTTTTTCCTTTTTTTTTTGGGTACTTATCACAATAAAGGTCCCTAAATTTTTGTCTGTGTCAATTTAATCCTTCACCTTTTTAAAAGGATTTATTAGTTTCAAATGACTATTTTGGTTTCAAGGTTTCTTTGAAAATATCAAGGTAGCAATAATATTTTCTTACTTTCTCTTCCCCATCTTTTAGATGAGATTGATTAAAATTTAAATTTAATTATTTTTATTAAATTTCACAAAACTAAACAAGAGTTCATATGAAGTCGAAGTTAAATTAAAATCCCTTATATTAAATTATTTTATATGAAGTGATTCGAGTAACTTGACACGGATAATGAGTTCGTTAATCAACAAACAAACCAAGCTCATGCTTTGACATATAAATAAGATTATTCATTCACAAGACATACTCATATAAAATTTTAATGTTCTCAATAAGTATTGAGTATTCAGTAAGTAAATATTGAAGGCATTGAGATTTCTACCTACCCCAAATCAAATGTAATTGTGTAAAGAGGCCTATTTCAGCTAGTCATTAACAAGTCATTATAGATAAAAGCAGAAGAAGATGAGAAGCATGATGCATAAAGACTAGGGGTGTCAATCGGGCAAAGTAAGTCGAGCTTTGCTAAGATTGAGTTTAGCCTGATTATTTTTGGACTGAAAAATATGAGCCCGAACCTGGCTATTTTGGGCTCAGGCTCGGGCTAGCCTAACCTGATTTTTTAAAATTTTAACATAATAATAATATTTTAATAAGATATAATAATATTATTATAATATATATATATATATATATTTATTTATATTTATATGTATATTTTTACGGGTCGGACTAAAATTGGACTGAGCTTACCTTGGTACAAGCTCGATCCAAACGCTATTCAAGCTGAAAAAAAACCTGAACCTACAATTAAGCAGGTTGAACGAGCCGAGCTCAGGCCAGTCCAACCCAATTAACAGTCCTAATAAAGACCTTGATAAGATCATTACTTGTTTTGAGTAAGAGTTTATTTGAATTACATTTCTTTCAATCAAACACACAATTGAATCTCATTTCTACTCTCACAAAATATTAACTTTCACGGAACTCAAGACAAAATCTCTCCTAACCAAATACAATCTAAATACACCCTAAATATTGACTATTTCCAATGGGGTTTTCGAACATTTGCTGTGGTGAACTCGAGTCGAGCATTCTTGACAATCATCTTTCAAACAGCTTCCATAACCTTTATACCTTTGATATTCTCATTTTGTATTTATTGGATTTCATCAACCTCCCGTCCTGCTTTTGAGAATCTCCAAATTATGGAATGACGGAACTAGTGCTGTTTGTTAACTATTTCGTGAAATGGGATTTTAACATGTCCATGTCCCTTAAGAATTTTCTCTTCAAAAAATTCACGATCGGCTAATATAGAAGATGCATAATTAGAGGCAAGTGCCCTTTTTCTTGTGGGGTGGGAGGAGGGAGTTGGGACTTGCTTGTTGTGTCTCTCATATTTCATTTCACAATAAAAACACGTAAAATAATATTAATGACTATAATCTTTTTTAGTCTAAAGTGAGACTTAAATTAGTTTTTGAGTAAGTAGACTATAAAATGCATTTTCTAATTTTTTTATGAGGTTCTAAATGTTAAGTGTGATTTTTTTTATTGTGGTAAATGTAATTTTCACAAAATTTATTTAGAAAATGAAATTTTCACAATAATGAAGTGAGAAGGATTTTGTAGTAAGATATTGTTATAAGTACTTATTGGCAAAGGGGCTCACCACTCCCGTCTCTCGATTTTCGAATATGGTACCAAACATCATCAGTAAATCATGAAGGAATTTGCTTCCTAGACCAGGAAATGGTTACTTGTGTAAGTTTCATCTGTCTAGAATTAGGGATATACAAAAATCGAAATGAATCGAATTGAAATTTTTATTTTGGTTTAATTTTTTAATATTTTAATTCAATTTGATTTGGTTTATAGAGTTTATAAAAATTTCAGTTCGATTTTTTATTTTTGTGATCAAATCAAAAACTGAGCTGAAAAATTAAAAATTTTTAAAAAATAATACAAAAACGTGTTACCATAATATATTCTTATATTATTTTTTAAAAAAATATATAACAACTCATTATCGAAATTAGTTCTTTATAAATTTCGATTTAAATCGAATTAAATTAAAAATTTTTTGTTTGATTAAGTTCGGTTCTAATATAAAACCGATTTGGTTCATTTTTTATAAAAAAATCGAATTAAAAATCGAATCAAACCGTTTGAACACCCGCATGAGTTTCATCCATCAGTTGAGAAAATTATCTCGTTTTGCAAAATGCTCCATCCTATTTAAACCTGTATTATGGAAAGTTGCATGATGACTTTTTTTCAGGTCATCTTTGAGCTTTTGAAGGCTAGAAGTCAGCTGCCAATGTTTGCCGGAGCCTAACTAGTGCTTTTTGCTAGTCTTTACGGTAAGATAGATAGACATAGAAAGGTTACACCAAATAAAGTGAAATTAGATTTATTTCATTGTTTCTTTTATTTGTTCTCTTTTCTTTTTTTTTCTCCCAGATTTTAGCTCAGAAGAAATTATAAATAAAATAATTATTTAGAAAAAATTATGATATGACCTTTCAAGTTTATCTAAACTACGTAATAAACTTTTTTGTTTAAAAAATTATAATTTATCCTTTAAATTACAAATTAGAAAACAATTTAATTCTTACAATTAATAAATTAATAATTTATTGATAAATTTTTTGTGCAATTAATATAAAATTTTAAAATTACTCTTCCGAAACTTGTATAAGTTGTTTACCTTACATAATGTACTTTTATTTTGTTAAAATATCTTCATAATTTATATTATTTCTTCATAAATTTAAAAGACATTATCCACATTATACTTTTATAAGATAAAAAATTAATAAAATATAATAATATTTTAATAAAAAGTTTATAATATAAAAAATATAATAACTTTTGAAAAGGTAATTTTGAACCTTTTAAGTTATATATAAAAAAGTTTATCAATCAATTAATAATTAATTAAAATATAGATTAAAATATTATATAATTTATAATTGAAAGAGTAAATTTATTGTTTTCAAAATAGTTTGAATGGTAAATTTATAATTTTTCAATCAAGAAGTTTTATTACACTTAATTTGAATATACTTCAAAGGTACTATCATAATCTTTCTAAATAATAACGCCTTTCAACAATTCTTTCACTTGACAAGACTCTTCGCTATGAATTCTACTCTTTTTCAAAAGAAAGATCAATTATCAGTTTTCCAGCAAAAGCTTTTTAATTAATAAAAGCAAATGAAAAAAACAGAGATTCAACTTTGGCAGAGAATTTCTCAGGGTTTTATTTCACAGCATGAATGACTCAATTTTTACCTTATTGAGACAACAGATATTCTTAAATATACAAACAACAAATATCACCACAAAAGGGGAATGAAGCTGGATTCCATAATATACAATTCATATGCAAGAAGTCATATAATATGCCTCCAGCAGCGCACCATGCCTCAGGATACAATCTCAGCAGTACCAAGAGCTTATTTCTCTTCCCAGAACCTTAGGACTTGCATAATTGGATTTGGAGTACCTCAAACTTCAAAGTGAAGCACCTACACGTTTCATCAATCAGATGTCTATTCAAATCGATTCTGCAGATGAATAAGATAGTTTCCAGTTTCACAACATGCCAAAGTAAGAAACTGGCAGATTTTTTATTGATCATGGTCCCCAGCACCTGATGCAGTCATAAAAGATTCAGACTAGCCATGATTTCCAATTTGCGGCTGATGCATTCAACTACTGTTACAAGACTGACAGAGAAGAGGACGACTACATGAAGTTGTACCCGAAAACTGATACCACCTTGCTCAATAGGATGGTGAATAGAATGAGATAGGAAACTAAACATAAAAACTTATAAGAATCTGTCAGCAGTCAAAGGAATTCCTGAACTTTAAGGGAGAGATAAATTCACCAGAAAATAGTATCTAAGGATGGATATGTATTTGTTTTCTCCATAAAAGGGTTTTCTTTTGCTACTGAAGTAAAAATTTCCTGAGCAGACAGAATCTGACCAAGGAGAGGGAAGCAATGAAAGGAGGATATCTCTTCTCCTTGAATGAGAATAAAGAGCTACCCGAACTGGAAGATTTCCAAGCAGCAAGAAGTGTTCATAAAATGAGGTACTTGGACACAGCAGTTGCCCCTGTAAGACCAAGAAGGCAAAGCAAGGACAAAGAATTAGCCACTGCACTAGATGCGTCAGCTGACAAGGAAATCTTGTGAGAATTGCAGTCTCCTCGAAATCCTCTAACAATCATTGCCTGCAGTGCCAAGAAATTAAGTATATGATTTAGACGGCCATTGATTTTATGGAACTTCAAATAAAAGAATGAATCCAATGTAAATTCGCTCTCAAATTCCAGGTTATGACAAGCCATATGAGGCCAGTTACTAGAGTTTACAAGTTCAAGAACTAATAGTAAATTCTCAAGGAGGATGACTAAAAGTTCAATTTTTTCCAACAAAATAAGTGCCATGAGGAACATCCCAGCTACCTATGCAGCATATTTCTACATTCAAGGAAACTAGAGTTTGTATGTCCTTGATCATTATTTTGGAGCAAATAAGAAACTTGAATGGTTTTGTTCTATTGACCTGATATACCTAGCCTGGGATGCTTGTGAAATTCATTTTTGCCTTCTCTTGAACACTGCTACTTAGAACTTCAGGAAGTGCTTTTATATATGCCTGAAAATAAAGCAATGACTCCAAACATTTGTCCTCCAATCAATCTGAGTAGCTGACTGATCAAAACAGCTAAGAACATGAAAGAACTTAGACTACCGATCATTTTGGATGAGCTTGTCATAGAGAATCTTTCTAAAGCACGACTGGGTTGTTTCTTCGACTAAGTCTTCTATATAGGTTGATCCTTTGCGGGAGCCTGGTAACAGTTTTACACAACTGATTCTTTGCAGTGCTTCATAGTTACCAGCTCAGGGTACCTAGAAGAGATTGGTAGCTTTGGATTATTAAGCAAGATGTAGCACTCAGAAGGGGTCCTTCAGAACCTCCACATAGTTGAACGCCTTTATAGTTACAGGAGTAGGTCACAAGCAAACATGATAAATGCACTTTCCAGTTCAACATTTATAATAAAATTCAGCATTGTAGCAAATATCCCAGTGCTGGAAAATATTTCAAACCTGAGATATCTGCTCTGCATGACTGAAAATATTTCCGAAGATCCGCTTTACATATGTCACAAAAACTGCAAAGTATTTAAACGGACGTTTCAGTAAGCAGATCACAATTAGCTTCGATGATAGCATGATCTCAGAGTTAATAACCCTCTTGTAGCTCATATCTCCAGGGTGTTGATAATTACAACAAGACCTTGTAGGAAAAAACTCTATATTTGAAGTAAAAGAAAAATGTCCACTAGGTAAGTTCAATAGCTCATACGCTTTCTGAAGCTGTTTGGTAATGTTTTACGAGTAATTGGGGGTAATTGCAGGAAGAAAACTTTCCATGATTTACAAGTAGATAGTACACGACTAAAATCTGAGTCAGCAGCAAACTGCAGTGTGCATCTACATTTTGCAGAGCAGGTACATAAGCATATGTCAATTTTCGATGATTAACAGTCACAACTAGTTCATCTTTTTAAAGATATTCAAGAATTTCCAATGGCTAATATGTTTCCAAACCAGGATCATCACTTGAATAAACAAGTGATCATGACACAGAGATACCAAAAAACAAACATGCGAGCCAAGGCTAAAATTACAGTGAACTACAATAGGTATTTTGCATATTGGTCTAGAATAAAATTAGACAAAGAAAGGGGGGGGAGCAAAAAGAAAAAAAGAGGAATGAGTGAATGCTAAACTCTGGTATTCTACCACTTACCATCAATTGTCTCCATAGTTGTCAAGAGCTGCCAATCTATTCTGCGAGATACAATCCCAAGAGCCACATTACGCACCTGTTAATTTCTCAAAGAAAATTGCAACTTTTATTAGAAGTCCTAAAGGAAAATACTTTGGTAGCACTACTTTGCTTATATGAACAAAACTATTGTTTGAAATCAACAAACCAAATCAATCTCACCTCATCAAACACTAGACTAATGAACCTCAAAGAGAGTAAGAGAGTGAGGATGACTTCTCCCACAGGGAAACCAAGAAGTCCCAAAGGATGAATAAACCACTGCAGGGCAAATGCAAGCTGCTCGGGCGTTGTACTTGTAAGGCAGAGGCTTGCACTTTGAAAGACCTTTCGCAAAAAGAGAGGCCAAGATCAGTTGAAAAAGTTCATGACAAAAATCCAATAGGATAATGATTCTCTCCTCCTTTGAGAAGGGCAACATAACATCAACAAACCTGAAAAATATTTTGATAATAAAAAGAAAATGAAATTTCTTCAAAATTTTTTGCTTATCCTTTCAAATCATTTCTGATCCGAAGAAGAAATAATTAAAAAATTATTATATTGTCACTTCAAATTATGATCAGAATAGAATCCGCACATAAAAGAAGTAAAGGCATTGCAAACCAAAATATAAAAATCAAAATTCAGACCAAGGACAAATAAGAAAATATTAAGCAGGTTATAGAATCACAAGAGAAAGACGTTTCGCCCAAGAGACTGAAACCAAGAATAGCAAAACCATAGCTATATGACAGATTACTTTTGAAACTTCATCAGCATGGCACTTAGGATTATAAGGTTTGAAATCTGTCCTAGTTCTAAAGTTGCACAAATTTAAGCTCACAAATGAGCCAAACTTTCATACAAAGCTGAAATGGTCACTATCAGTGGCTGATACTGCCAATATGAGGCAGCAGAGAGGAAGTGAATGCATGAATGTCAAGTATACAACGAATCAGTTTAAAAAGAAACAATGTACCTCATGAGAAATATACTCAAGCAGAAGGAACTTATGCCTTCACATGCCATACGTTCATAAAACAAGAAAAGAACATAAAACTCACAGTAAAGGTCAAACATGCAGACGTACTAGCTGCTGACAAGCCCTTTCTTGTAAGTTGCAAGGGGCCCAACCTCATGACTATGTACGAGTAACCTTCCAAAGATGTTGGAAAATTTGGCAAACCCATCATTGAGGGTGGTGGAGTCCTTGAATAAACAAGGGAGGGAGCACTGTCAGTACCCAGCCCTACCATTGTAAATAAGATTGCAGAGAGCAATGTTACTCGTCCCAATTGGTCCTATAACAAGATTACATCCATAAGATAACTTTCTAGTATTTAACAAAAAATAGCCTGTACACATTCTTAAACTAATAGAACCCGGTAAAGGAATAATATATTCCTTTTATTCTGCTTTATACTCAGGCAAATACAAAATACAATTACACATTTATAATTATTACTGAGTTAACAAAAAAATATAATAGTTGAGTGTCAGTGAAAATAAGGCACCGATATCTTACAAGTCACTTTTAAATCAGATCTCCAGTTACTTAAAGGTTTCTCGCTGTCTCTTGCAATTAGTTTTATTTCCATTTTCTCTCCCTTTCGGCTTTTCTTTTCCAAAGCTCGGGAATAAAACGGCTCAGAAGGATTGGAGCTACTTTCTAAGTATATGCAAAGAAACAAACTTACCATCCAAACCTGTCTAGGCTGCATCAAAATGGAGAGTAATGCCAGTAAAGCAACTAACGCAAAGCGTACAAAGATATGCGACCTTGCTGGTAAAACAACTAAAGCAAGGAGCCATGCCTGCAAAAAAGAAACACTATAAATCCCATAGATAACAGACTTAAAAAATAAAAAATAGAAGAAAAAAGCTTTAGGAAAAAAGGAAATTTGTTCAATATTAAGAACTCAAGCTCCAGTACAAAATGCTAAAAAGAAGATGATAGCTGGTGGCCTAAATTCCAAAAGGACAGATCAGGTAAATTCTACATCCTCCTCTTCACCTTCTCAAAATCTTATCCTATTTGAGAGCTTATGTGATTATAAAGACATCACAACGATGCTTGCCTAATCAGTTCGCTTAGAAGTTATCAGTTCTAGGTCAGAAACTTTCTTCTTTAAATCAAAAGAAGACAACAGTACCCCTCTTCCCCGCATCCTCCACAAGAAACAAAAAGAAATACTACTAAATTTGATTTTGAACCATAAAAAGCAAGCAGAGAAGTAAACCAAAACATAAGCATATAAGGCTTGGTAGAGGGAATAAGAAACTAAAATGTACTATAACAAAAAAAACAGCAGCAAATTTTTTTCTGCGTTCTGCAATCAAGCTTTTCCACCAAACCCAAATCATAAAGTTGTCTTCTTTTCTTTTTATACATGATATGAAGCTTGCTTGCAACTAGCAAAAAGCCACTTTAATTCACAATTAAGGAGAAAAACAATAAATAACGCATCCGTTCAACCAAAGTAAACAACTTTGATATATCTAAGCAGACCAAAGAGGAAACACAGTCGGTACCACTTTAATTCTTGGATCCACAGAGTGCAAGAAAGTAGTTGGTGAAGAAATATACTGGGCAATTGGACTGGAAGTTGCCTCAGAAATCCATTGAAACACCTTATCAGCTGAAAGAAAATTCCTGGGCACCCATTTTTCCCAGTTTTTGGCACTCCCACCACCTTCACTGTTACCTCTGCAATTGATAAGGGGCGGCCTTAGCTGCCGACGATAATGGTGAAGCAAGAAAAACCGGGTTCTTAAATTTTGAGTAAATCTTTCTTTGTGATTTGGTGAAGTCGAGGCTCTGGCATAGAGAAGGGAAGGAGAGAATGAGGGACGTGCTACGATGGGCCGAATATGAAGAACTTGGGTAAACATGGCTGGGAGCGATGGAGAAGAACTGAACAGCACGTTGCAATCTTTTAACTTAATAAAAAAAAAGAAGGAGATTTCACAGAAAGCTTATTCTTTTTTTTTTTTTGGGAAATGATTTTATCAAAAATGTTATGAAAATTGTTTTATATAATATGACTTTATTAATATAAAATAATTTTTTATTATTTTAATTTTGCATAAATTTAAATAAAAAATAGTAGTGAGCTCAAGTTCGTGCTCCCTTTCTTTTTCTTTTATTTTTTTATTTTTAAATATAATAAACTTTTTTAATAAATATTATTTAATTAATTTTTAAAATTTTTTATTAAGATTTAAAATTATAATTTAATAATAATAATTTAAAATTAATTCATTTTTAGTATAAATTAAAATTTTATGTTAAAAAATTTAAAATTATCTCATCCTTAAATACTCTATTATTTTAAAATACAAAATTAATAAAAATTATTAATAATGATTAGTAATAAATTTTTAAGAGTATGATAACACTATTATTAGATAAAAAATTTATTTCACAAAATTATTAATATTCTAATAAAATAATTAAAATTTTAAAAATAAAAAATATTAAAATAAGATATAAATAAGTTAAACAAACAAATTAATTAATCAAATTAATGAAATAAATTAAGTAAAAAAATAAGTAACTATATAAATAATAAAAAATTAAATTTAATTACATTAATGAAGACAAATATATAAATAAATAAAATACACAAAATATTACATAAAATAAATCTTAAAAAAAGTTAAGCACCTAATATAAATTAAAGTGAGAAGAAAAGTCTACTAAATATAATTAATAATATAATTTATAATTAAAATAATTAAATAATAAAAAAGAAAACCCAAGTTGGGCGCACGTGGGGCTTGGTGCCAGAATCTGGCGCACCAGATTTTTGCGTGGCACGGTGTTCACTTACTTTTAAAAAGAATTTAAAAAATTAATATATTTTACCACAATACTAATAGAATTTGAATGATGAATCTTGATTAATTTATTAGACTTCATTATATAATAATTATTATAAAATGAAAGAAATAAATATAACATATTAAATTTATCGTATTTGAAAGTTAAAAACATTAAAAATATTTAAAATTATTATACATTAATAAAATTATCATACGCATAATATTTATATTATCCATAACATATGATAAATACTGAGTACTGAATTACTCTTTTCTTTTTCTTTTTGATGGGAAACAAAAAGAAAAGGGGTTACCGATTGCGGGGAGGGCCAAAAATTTTGTTGTGTTCTTCAATCTCTTTCTTTTTTTTTTTAAGGTTACATATTTGGAAAAATATTTATCTCTAAGCATTAATAATATTAACTTAACGATACTGTGTATGATTGACTATACAAGTCAAGTTAATAACTACATTATTGTTCAATTATTTTTGTATTGCCAATCATCTTTTGATATTTATACCCTTTTTGTATCTTTATATAGTATTTCATGAAAAAATTCAAGAAAAAAAATAAAACTATGCAACTTTAATTTAATTTTATATTTTGTATATACATAAATGCTAAGAATGATAATTCACTTCTTTTACAAATGAAATTCTAAATTTGAAATTCATAAGTCACTTGTATACTTAGGTGTTTATTTGGTTTTCAGTCTGAAATTTTAATTTTTATTTGATTTTTTAATTTTTTTAAAAAAATTGAATCGAACTGAAATAAATTAATTCGGTCTAGTTCAATTTTTGGAGTGTATTTTTAATAATTTCAATAAAATCAGTAATTAATTTGGAGAGAAAATTTAATACTAAACCAGTCTGGTCTTATTGTTTTTGCTCTGGTTCCAAGTTTCCCAGTTTGAAGATCTGTGTTGAACCATTTCCTTAAGATGCTTTTCTTATTTCTGATTCCTTGGTAGCATTTTGTAGTCCTTTCTTTTCCCTTTGGAAAGTGTCCTTTTGTGGCAAAAGCTTGTTTTGGCGTTTCAATTTCCTAAAGAGTCATCAAAGATCTCAATCAAGATGCTCTTTAGGAGAATACTCTTAATTTTTATAATTGTCCCGTACTTACTCTCATAATGACTTCAAAATTTCAGACAAGAACTTTGAGCATCCCTTTAAATATAAAATGGTATGAGTGAATGCAATATTCTTTGACAAGAGCGGTCACAGAACTTATCGTTACAAGGACTAATCACAAATGGTCCAAAACTGCAGCTGCAGATTCACAAATATCACATTATTCACCCTTCATTTCACATTCTACAATCTCTTGCAAGAATTACACATTCAAGCAAAAGCAAACCAATAGAAGAAACTAAAATGAGAATCAACACAAATCAGCTTCATAAAATCTCGACAAATGTGCATTTCTGGCCTCGAGTTCAGAATCTCAGACGCGTCCTCTTCCTGTCCCTCGTGCAACGACATTCTGAACACCGGCATGGATTGCCACGGTGCAGAACATTTGTGTCCCGCCCAGGATTAACAGCATCACCTCCAAGGTCCTCTGAAGAACACAGAAAAGTAATGCTGTTAGAATCATTCTCAGTTCAATCCATGAAGGTTTCATCTGTGCTTGTTACAGAGATCTTTCGGGGCTTACCAGGTTTGCCTCCGTCCAGCCAAGGTTAATCTCTTTACATGCTACTCTGCAGAAGAATTACCAGAAAAGTTTTAGTTATGAGCTTCCTGTGCTAAGGCCTGCAGGCCATACCATTTTCAAGAAAATGGTAATTCAGAAGGTTTAATGATGGTTTTCACCCCATGGCGAGCATTGTCAGTGACCAAGTGATCAGAGAAGAGGCAGCAGCTGCGTGTAGATTTGGGACGTTCCATTGAATAACGTTCTGGATTCCAGTAATTGAGGTAATAATTCCAACAATTCCAGCTAGAAATGAGAAGATAAGTAGAAAACCGGTTGCCAAATTACCAAATGGGAAATATATTGGAAATATTCTAGCTGGGGGTGTCAGATAGGATGCTGCAAGACGTTGCAGAAACAAAGAATGTTATCATTTTGGTACAAGTTATCGATCATGCACATTCATAATCATGGCTTTTGATGAAAATAATCATTCAGCAGATGAAGGTTATATTTCAAGATATACCAGTTTCACGAGCTGACTTGATCCCATGATTTACAGCCCATGCTGAAATCACCGTGACAATGAAATAAAGTACAACGTTAAGAATCAGAAGACCAAAAGCTGCAGATTTGCCTGCTCAAGAAGCCATGAACTTTAAATCTTCAATAAAAGAAGAGACAACAAATCCTGATCTTCAGTACAGCGATCTGGTGTTCAGAAAATATATATGAGCTCGAATGGTTCCATACTTTATCCTGAAACTTGGTCTGAGTAAAGCATCATCTGGTTTATTCTTTTTTGTTTCATTGAAAATCCTAGAATCTTGATTTTACATAAAGTAAAGATTTGCTTGGGTTTACTCCATGATTGCCTCGTGGTGAGGAGAAGCATCTAGCCTTTACAAGTTGTAAAACTAGACCCCTAATATTCCAGCGGAAGGGACTTTTATTTGTTATTTAAAATCACTGTTCATAAAGTTTCATTCAAAATTCCCGGAATGCTTGTGCCATAGCAATCATGGAAATAAACAAATCCCTTTTTAATCTTTTAAAACTAAATCAATATTCTTAAGAGAACCATTGTTTAAAACATTCCAGAAAGCCAAATGCTCCAAAAAACTTTTTGTTTTGCGGAGGATGAGATTGTCCTGAGCATTCTTCCAGCCACAAAAACAAGTCAATATTACGTACTCAAATAGCTGAGATTTTCTGATCACTGCAGAGCATAAAAAATATAAAGCTCCGACTTTTACCGTCCGGGAGTTTATATGGTCTAGTCTTGTGCTAAATCATCTCAGTTTTGGTGTTTCAAAGAAATGTAAGGTTTAAGTGAAAAAAAAACCACGAAAGCATCAATTATTGCAAGAATGCAAGATTAATGTTCAAAGGATCTGATTGACTCCGACTCCAAATATTCCTCAAATTGAAGGAACCTTTTCAAAGCTTAAGTGTTCTAACTACTCAACCTAGGTTCCTTCTTTACAAAGACTCTTCCCCGAAGGGCTACAAAGAAAAACAACTAACTTCAGCCCAGGGGCACATTGAACTTCAATGAGGGTCAAGGCAATGTATCTGGTTTCAATCCTTTAAACCTTTAATGAAAGCCTCTGTGCAGCAAGAGCCTCTGCCTCTAGGGTCGGCTCCCAAAGAATAGTAGTTTCGGCAAGTAATGAGGTCACCACATAGGGGTCCATGTTAGAAGCAGGGCGCCTGTCTTCCAAGTAACCTATCACAGAAGAAAACAAATATTAGGAGTTTCAGGAACAAAAACACATTAGCTAGCTGCCAAAGGAACAACTTTAAGCCCCAGTTTTTCCCTCAACAGATCTGGAGTATCAGAATCATTTTTAACTTTTTGAGTAAATTGACTTTTGTTTTCTGAGTAAATTGTCTTCGTTCTGTGGTTCCAGACCAACTTTTGTTTATTTAGATTTCTAGAAATAGAAGAAATTTCAACAGTTTGACATATTATTGTCCATCTTAAACTGTAAAATACAACTTTGACCTATTATTGTCCATCATAAACTATTAAATAACAACTTTATTTCTGGATAGAGAAAAAAAAAATTTTGGCTAAATTTGTGGATAGTGATTGATAGCAGTTTTTATGATGGTTCGATCAGTCCAATACCTTTGCCATTCTTCTCAGTGTCACGCCCCACACGGATTGAGCAACCACGATTGGCAACTCCCTGCATGTTGACGGCGAGAAATGAGTGGTGAGTTTAAGAAGGTATCCATTTATGCATTAGTTTCCTAATATAGAATACTACATACCCAAGAAAATGTGTCTATACTGGCAGTTTCATGCTTTCCTGTCAATCTTCTTTCATTTCCTTCTCCATAAGCACTTATGTGCTCTTGGTGTCGAAGAGACAGATTCAGGATTGCCTTCTTTATCTTTTCATAGCCTCCATCTTCTCTCATGCTCTTTGTACTGCAAGTTAAAAAGGAAAAATTCAGAAATTAATTAAATGTTCCAGATCAAATTTCAGGACCAGTGTTGTTAGTTTGAGATTTTCAACAATGCTTTCGTTTTGCGGACTATATATTAGAACAAAAATCTAAATGTACCTGTAATTGGTGTGGCATCCTGCACCATTCCAGTCACCCTGACAAGTAAAGAGAAAAGAGTGATTTTCCAAAGCTCAAAATTCTGAAAAGCTGATAAGCATCGTAAAATGGGAACCATGGTACCTCAATTGGCTTAGGATCAAGCGAGAGAACAACTCCTGCTTGTTCAGTGATTCTCTGTTACATACATGAGCAAGAAAAAAAGTTAGACAATTCTCAGTAAATGCAATGCATTGTTGTATCATGGACTTAAAACTCAAGATATTATACTACCTCAAGGAGATATCTTGCACACCAAATGTGATCTGCAGCTTCAATTCCCACACTGGGACCTACTTGAAATTCCCACTGCCAAATTTCAATTAAATTAATTCTAGAGCAATGCAAGGATTAATTTAACAAGGAGAAAAGGATATAGAAAGATTGCAAGGATTTCACTTATATCCATCCTCACATGTATAAAACCTTAAACGAGAAGAGAAGCAAGAGAACCTGGCCAGGCATAACTTCTCCATTAGTACCACTGATATTAATCCCAGCATATAAGCAAGCCTTGTAGTGAGCATCTGATATGTCACGACCAAAAGACTTATCTGCTCCAGCGCCACAATAGTAAGGGCCCTAAATTCCCAAGAGCATAATGGTCAGAGATGCCTATAGATGGTATATACTTATCCTATAAAACCACTAAAGTAAGAATTAGATTAAATGACAGATATTATGAGTTTCTAAATGAGTCCTTGTAGATGAATACATGTTTTAGCAAGGAAAAAACTCATCACCTGAGGACCAGGATAGCCTCCAACCGGCCAACCCAGAGGCCATTTGACGTTTTGCTGGAGTAAGGTGTACTCTTGCTCTATGCCATACCTAATTCAGGTTGTTTTGGAAAAAGAGAACCAAGTAGCATTAGAGATTTATTTATAAATGAATCATGAAATACCTACAACAAGTGCCTTTTTGAAAAATAAAAATTAAGCTTCTTCTTTTAGATTTTCAATGCAATATTTGAGTCAAGACCATATAAAGACAAATGTAGATGACTACAATTTTCCGGAGAAGTTTGGTATGAAGTAGTTACCATGGTACTTCAGCAACAACCTTGGCGTCACTGAAAACCTGAGCAGCTCTGTAGCGTTTGTTTGTTGGTATGGGCTCACCAGCAGGAGTATAAGTATCACAAATAACCTGTATAGTCCAGTGTAACATAATTTTGCATAAGTACATAAATGGATTAGCAGCATAGTCAACTTAAGCATAAGTACATAAAGTTTAGCATAATTTAGCACAAGTACATAAATTGATTAGCAACATACTCAAATTGAGAATACTATTCACCAAGAAATTAGAACATAGTTCAGATTGATTGCAATATGGAAAACTAATTACAATTTGCAATAAGAAAAGAAAAGAGCAAACAATCAGTCAATGCTTGTTTTTTAACTTACCAAAATGTTGTTTCCACCACGGAATGGATCCTTAAAAATTGCCTGAGGACTGAAGTGCAAATTAAATCAATCTATGATTTTGTGAAACAGAACAATCAATCATTAAATTCAGATTAATCACACTGATACTCAGTTCTTACTATAGAATAACTTCACTGTCTTCCCCAGGTGCTTGTCCAGTACTTGATCCATCATAGTTCCACTTTGGAAGCTCTGAAGGGTGTTCAACTGGCTTGGAGATTGTCTGAAGTATAAATCCAGCTAATAAGTAAAACCATAAAGCCACAGTCTGTTCTTGACTCAGCTATCCAATATAAGCACTAAAGAACATAATCAACAAAATGTACCCTTGATTTACTACGCATGTCTATCCCAGATCCTCCAATCCTGTTTGAAGGCAGAAAGGGAAAGGATAAAGACATAACACAAAGAGCAGCGCAGAACAACATAATTATCGGCATGAGAAGCCAAGATATACTGGCGTAAGCACCTAATGTAAATGATGAAAAACAAACAAGAAGGAATGGTGATATACCAAATATACTCCGCAATGATCTTATCGGTATATGGAGTAGTGTCCAGATTTAGCAGTTGTTCTATCCGGTTAACAGTACTGTTTTCTGCTGAGGCACAGACTCTAAATTTGACTGAACTTTTAATTGCTCCTTTCTTGCTTTGTTTCAGCACAATAGAGCCCCACATCTTTGAAGTCATTGGACTTGCATCAACTGAATTCTTTGTAATTCTCATCTGCCATTGGACAGAAGGAGCCAGTATTTGTGCCATTTCCTATTCCTAGATGAAATTTTCAAAAAATCCAAGTGTAAGGATAATCATTTCAGATAAAAGGAACGCAATTCTTCTTTGTTCAATGCAACTATAAGCACTAGAAGTACCCTAGTTAATGCAATAACCATTAGCAAACGAAAGTGATGGGCAAAATCATGACTCATGCTTCAGTTGCAGAAGAATTTCAGATAATCAAGAAAATGATATGGTACTGAAAGAAAGTTAGTCAAGCAAACGAGGCAATATTAATGCTACAGAATCATCAATCAAGATGAAAATTAAATTTGAAAAGGAACCTTTTATTTTTGTTTCCCAGAACAACTTGATTTTAGTTTCATGAACTAAACAAATGCTTCCTCTTCCTAGAGGAAGACCAGAGATAGAATGTGGTTCTTGGATCTAATCCGTTTTATTAAATTTCTCCATTCAACATTTAGCTTCAGCAAGATCAAGGACAGACTTATACGAAAACAGGCAGAGCATGAGTCCTCAAAAACATTTGAAATAGTGATTTACCCTTTAGAAAGGTTTAACATTCCAACCAGATTTTGCCAAAAGTAAGCTTTTTTTATCCGGTTAATATCTACCTAAAGGATTTTAATATAATCCCTTATGCATGTTTATAAACACAAACTCCAAATTTTAGGTGTATCCTTGATCAAGATAATAAAGTTTAGGTTATTACAGCCCCAGGCCATTGTTCAATGATGAATTACTACCCTTTGCCCTTTGCCGACCGGTGGATTTGCCTGACCACTTTGGATTTACTGTTTCTGGTGCCAAATTCAGTTGCCAATTGCAAGCTATTCAAATGATATGGTAAGAGGTCAACGATTCGACCATGTTAAATTCACATAATTTGCTAAGCAGAGGACATAAGATGTGTAGCTGCGCTGGCTTTTTATATTCCTCCTTCCCTCACTTAGCGGCTTTACAGTTAGTGGTCAGTGGTAGAGTAAGCTAAGCCAATTTAGATTAAAATTTTCAAATCCAGAAGAAAGGAAGCAGCAAAAAGTTCCATATAACAGAAAGAAGACACCAATCTACAAACAAATCGACCCATTTACTATACTTCTGTCGAGAATTTGGGAGAATGTGTCCCCGTTCCCCCACACAAAAGGTCCAAGAACATAAAGTTCGCATATCAAACACATTCAACACACTAATGCTCCTCTCCCAACTCTCATGCACACAAACCAAACTACAGCGGCATTCATTGTTATCCATACCTGGAACTGCAGCAAGAAAATGGGTTCAAGGGCAACTGCAAAAGTGAGGACTTTCAAGGTTCAACACACAACAGAGAGATCAAAAGAGCAAGAGAGAAGAAGAAGAAGAGAGTCAGAGCCAACTAGTGGTTGACATTCTCGGATGACTTATAAAAAAGGAGTGAATTTGTGAACGAAGAAAGTTTTCTTGGCTTTTCCTGAGCAGATAGGGGTGCCTGTTGGGTGGCGGAAAATAGAGTTTGGCTTGTTTAAGATCTCTAAAGAGAACTCACTATTACCACTGCATAACATACTGCTCCTCCTATTAGATAAGGCTTTCTCTTTCAGCTGTTCTCTGCAGGGCTCAGAGAAATTCTCAAAAAAAAAAAAAAAAACAATTTGTCGTTTTCCAGTTAAGGAATCAATGCATCAGAACTGCGTTTCCCTGCTAATCTTGTGGTTGCATAATTTCTTGCATTTGTTAATTTTTGGTCAGACTTGAAGGAGAAGATGGACCTAGACCAGGAAACCCCAAACTTTACAATACTTTACTGGGATTTATATAAATACAGCAATGCAATAGGTGGAACACGTCTTATCAAATAACCAGGTTTTGAATTCAATCATCATTAGATGCAGGCGTTTAACTTGTTTTTGTATCCGTAGATATTAGTATTTATGGTATGCAATTTTTTTTCTTCTTCAATATATTAAGAAAATATATGTGAATTAAATTCAAAACTTTTTGCCTACTAAAAATCATTTTTACTAGCTAATCTATTGCCTTGCCACTATGGTATGCAGGATTTGCACACACGAGAAGAAATAGAAATAAATTCAGGAGGGAGAAAATGTATTAATAGATAATTGAAATACTTGAATTAGGTAGTAAAACTTCCTTAAAGAATGGGTATATCTGAGTGTGATTTTAAATAAATTAATAAAATCTATTAATTCCAGATACCAAATGCAATTGTGCCCTTAAAAGAGGGGGAAAAAATCTTGGGAGAAGTTAGCCTGCCAAAATTGTTTTCATAGTCTAATGATGTTGATGTTGAATCTGAACAATGAACACATGTAAATTTGTGGGAGCTGGCACATGCATGATTGTGATTTATGAGCCATTATTAAACTAATTATCCAATCAAAACTTGAGAATGGTTGTTGGAGATAATGACCTTTTTGTGCACTTTGGGGACCACTAGGATAAGAAGTGGAAAATTAGAGGTGCACATGCCTAGTTTTCCTGTGAATTCTAGATCTCAAATCTATTGGTCATGCTGGTTTCCAATGTTGATGAAAAGCCAACCAAAGGAGGCGAACTTTTTTTGGGATTTTTCTTGCCTAGAAAACAGTTTTAGGTTGCTCCATTAAACTTCAAATGGGGTATGTATACTAGGTAAAACTGTGCCTTTTGAAGTAGTTGCTGATGTTTTCTATATTGTCTCTAGCAGTTCTCGATTAATTATACCCTACTACTTTCTTTTATTGGTTAAGTATTGCTGCTTTTGTTGTCTTCTTATTGTTTCCATTGCTTTGACCTTTCTTAAGAATTCACAATAAACAATGCAAATAGCATTAACAACTTTCAATTTCAAAACATCATATGTAAAACTTTTGGATATAATTAGTTCCAAGCCTTGAAGTTATGTAAATTCTTGTTCAACTTACCATGGTGACATGATAATAACTTTAATATAATGCATAGAGAAAATGTGATCTCTCAATTAAGTCTGGCAAGTTATTATAAAAATTATATACTTCTTTCGACCTAACATATTAACTCTATTTGTCTTTTTTATTTATCATAGTTTTATTTATAATTTTAATAATATTTTTTCATTCTTATCCTATTTTCTTACTACCTACTCCAAATTCTAAGTATTCTAATTGATGAATTATAGTTAACGTCAAAAGATACCTAAGTTTTTTTTAAAAAATATTATATATTTTAGTTAATTTTTAATCTGTGTGAAAATGATAAATAGAATTAGTATTTCGAAACGAAAGTAAATGTTAAAGAATTTCATAAAAGAAGCCAAAAGGACAAGGAAAAAAAAAGAACATTTTTTAATTATTTATGACTCCTGCTTAAAAGAACTCTTCAAGTAGCACTGAAGCATTCGAGGGAACTCATCAGCTCAATCTATTGACTCAAAATATGAAAGGAATCATTTGGCTTTAAAATGTTCATATTCTCTGGAAAAAAAGTATAGCATATTCAAAAGAATTTAGATGTTTTTGCCGGCTGATTCATTTATTTGGAGATGTGTCTTCTTTTAGGCCTAGTTTGGTTGGAAGAAAAAGAGAGAGGAAGAAGAAGATGAAATAAAAGAAGAAATAAATGGGTGTTTTACTTCGTTCCGTTGGAAGGAGAGAAAGGAAGAAAGTAAATGTGGAGGTGGAGCTCATCAGTAATTCTAATCCTTCCACTTTTCGTACAACCAAATAAAAAAAATTATTTTTAATTTAATTCTCTTTCTTCATACTAAACAAAACTAAAATAAATATAAATACCTCTCTTAAAAAAAGTAAAATGCGCATCTTACTCTTTCCTTCATCCTCCCCTTCTTCTTTGCGAACCAAACGAGTGGGCCTTTTGAAATTATTCTTCTTTAAGTGATTTTTTGTTTTCTTTTTATTTTTTTAAGGGAGATAGGGCGTGTTTTGTCTAGTTGATCATTATACGGTTTCTGCACGAAAAGTAAGCATTTTAATTATATTATTGCTGCTAGAATTGTATGTCTTTTTCTTACTTCATGAAGTTTAATTCAAATTCAACCCATCTCCTCAGAAGATACCTTTAAGGATGACCTTGTTTTAAAAAATT
The DNA here is from genome assembly GCA_030512225.1 of Rauvolfia tetraphylla. NCBI lineage: Eukaryota > Viridiplantae > Streptophyta > Magnoliopsida > Gentianales > Apocynaceae > Rauvolfia > Rauvolfia tetraphylla. The sequence continues at coordinate 6,300,718 of JAJQKT010000053.1, forward strand.
TCTATATACTGAAATTACATGAGTGATTTATGAATAATTAAGCATTAGTCTAAACTCGCGCGATGCATGAATATAGTTTTAAAAAATAAAAATATTAAAATTATATTTTTTAAAAGAAATATTTTTAAAAAATATTTTACCTCCCAAAATGCATGTGTTTAGCAAAAAAAAATCAAATAATAGAGAATATTAAATTTTTTTGATCAAAAAACATCCAATACCTTTTTTCCTATCTTAAACTTTTAGCATATGGTATATATATATATATATATATATATATATATATATATTAGATCTATATAATGTGCATTAAAAAGAATAATAATTTTCAATTCCTACAACTTTGATAAACAATTTGATTTTTTTTTTTTTGTTTATAGCATCTCAATATCTTAACCAATTGGTGAAATTAATCTAGATTCGAAAATCTCTTTAAACATAGTACTACAAATAAGAGTGAAACTCATAACCTTGTATTAGTATTAGTAATCTGCTTACAAACTACTCCCAAACTATTGTGTTAACAATTTAAACTCTTACACCATTAATTATAATGATGACTTTTTCTTGGATTTTTTGCCATTTATTTGCCTGTCAACAAGTTTATGGTATATTTGTTGAGACTTAGGTCAACTGATCATCTATATTCTCTTTGTGGCTCCCTCATAAGTAAGATATTGATTGTTTCTTTCTTTTCAAGTCTAATAAATTACAATCAAGTGGATTGTTGATAACTGTGTTTTGAATAAGAAGGTTTTAAGTTGAATGATTCAACCCAAAAAGAAATTGTATGAAAATGATGATTTTTTTTTATATAAATAAGGGGGAATTGAAGATGTGAATTTAATTTAGAACTTAGAGTGTATTTGGATTGTATTCTTTTTAGTTGAGGTTAATTGAGAATCGTAAAGATAAAAAATTGTTTGTTGAAAAAAGAAATAAGGGTTAAAGTAAAGAAAAAATTTTTTTTAGTTAGAAAGCGAATCTAAACTCTCAAACTCTTCTAGTATGAAGTATTTTTGTTCAACTTCGTTAATATCTTATTACAAATATAATAATTATTTTTAAAATGAGAATTACATTCTTTAGGTTAATTATCATAAAATCCAGCATAATATACTCAAGAAGAAGGAAATATATAATATCGCCTTTTGCACTATCCTCTTAATTATTTTGCCATTGTTCATTTTTTATTGCATGCTGTTTTACAAATTAAACAAATCATTTGATTTGTTAGTGGTTCCTTGAAGTTTGGTTATGATGACATATACAAGAAAAGGAAAAAAAAGTGAAAAGAAAAATAGAAGTGTTCATTCATTTGGAAGATGAGCTATAGAAAAAAAAAAAGAAGAAAATTTTGATTTTTGGACTTCCTTTTATCCAAGAGTGTTTTCTTTCTTCAATTTGGAGAAATCATATAAGGAGGTTTGCCAATATAAATATTTCAAATGTACTATGTTTTGTTAAAAAAAATAAGTTAAAATAAAAGCTATTCAAAATATAATACTACTCCTAACGTCATATTTTATTTGACAATATTTGATCGAATGCAGAGTTTTATGTAAAAGTTTAAATTATTATTATAAATATAATATATTATAATAAAAAATAAAAAATATATGAGTTAACTGTTACGTTATGTTATATTTAAATATATAAAAATAATATATAGTATGGTTAGTAGTTGATTGATATTATAAAATATATTAAAAGATTTTATTTTATAAAAAATATTAATTATTTTAAGATATCTCAATACGATAAAAATGTTAAATAAAATAAGACGGAGGAAGTACCGATTTAGTACTTTGTATAAATTGGAAATAATGAAGTGATTTTATATTTTTAATTTATACAAGTAATTGTGACTCAAATTTGATTTATTAACTATCATTTTCTGACTAAAAAATATTTTACTTTTTTAATTCAAACAAGAAAAATAAACATACTTTTTCTTAAATACTTCATTGTTTTTTCATTTCTCCTATGCTTTTAAATACAATTACTATAAAACAAAATCTTTTCTTCTATTCTTAAATTCTCAAGTGACATAAGTCAATTTTTTCTTTTCCTATCTCGAGGGTACGTAGCAACTAGGGGTGTCAACAGTTTTAAATGGGTCCGAGACAAACCCGATTGACCATTATTGGTATATGACCCGGTCTGATTATCCGATGAGTCTAAATATGATGGACCCGTACCCTACCTTATAGAGTCTCAGGTCGGGTTTGGATATATTCGATAAAAAATTTTGATATAAATTTGTAAATAATTGACCGTTGGATTAAACATATATAACGATTGTAAAAAATTTAAGTATATAAAATATTTATTATTTAAAATTTATTCAAATCTCAGGTCAATCGGGTGCGAAACTTTGTGTACAATACTCGTACTCGTTTAGAAGATGTATTATTGGGTCCGAGTCTGAGTTCGACTAAACGGATATAAATATTATCCTGGATCCAAGATTATCGAGTCGGGTCTAGATCGGATCTGGATAATACCCGATCCATTGACAGCTCTTATAGCAACGAACCTAAATGTCTAAAAAATTTAAATTTTATTAGATTTAAAAGAAAACACTTTAAGTAAATAAATTTAAATTAGTGATAATTAATTTAAAATCTACAAAAAGAAATTTTAAATTTATATTAACCCGGACCCGTGACCCAGCAAAAAAGGAAAAAGAAAAACCGGAGACATGTTAGAGAGACCCTCTCTATAATTAACCTTAAGCGACCAGCTTGGCCAGTGTGTGAAGACAACTAATGACTTGGTTTCGACAATCTTTTGAAAATCCTTTTTCATTTTGTTTTTGTTTGCAAGAAACGAATACAGATCACCTGGCAAAACGCAAGCAACAAGGCCCGGGTCTCTCCACTTTGCTTATTCTTTTTCTTTTTCCATGACCCACTTTATAATTGTATTACTCATTAAATACTTGTCTCTTCCTGCTCATCTCAAATTTTTCTTGTATTTACTAGTTACTACAGAGAATACATTCCAATTTTCTGAATTTTCTTCTTATGATTTGAGAATTATACGTACAGTTAAGAGAAAGACATATAAAGTTATCAAGGAACTGAAGCAGTTTAGAGGGGAGACAGGAGGAGGAAGGAATAAGATCTTGGTTTCTTGTAAATCTTTATGGAACAGCTTGTCAACTTCATTATTAGGCCACCCAGGTAAAAAAGAAAAATAATTGATCTTTACAGTTTTAGTTTCTGTGTGCATAGCCTGAAATTTTTGTTCATGGCTTTGCGTCTGTTAAATTTTGAATCTTTTCCATGAATGACGAGATAGGCTTCTGTATTTGGTTATTTCTGGCTTCTACAAACTGAAATTTGAGTATTTGCTCATGTGGGGTTTGGTTTCCCATGTTCCGGTTTGATGCTCTCATTAGAAATATTAGTGAACCGTCATCTACTGATGCTTTGTTTTATTGGTCTCCCGTGTTTGGTTATTTTGAATCGGCTTCGTTTTTATGTTAACTCTGGGCAATACAAGATTTTGGCTTTATTAGGACTCTATGTCTTGAATTTGCCAGTAAATTGGATATTGCAAGTGGAATTGGAATGTGTCCTTTATTTGTTTCTTTTGTTCGTACTAATGTTTTCTTGTACTTGTTAATGATGAATCGTTGATTTAGGTGCCTTGCATATGGATCAGACCTGGAGATAACAGGAAATAAAGTTGTTTAATTGTTTACAGATAGTTTGCAAATTTATAACAAAGCTAACTTACCAGAAACAACAAGAGAAACCTTGTCTGACAATTTCTCAATTGCATGCAACTTCTTCTAACTTTGATACTTCCGGTAAATTTGTTAATTCAGAAAATGTAACTCACATACTACTCAGGCATCTGCTGCAGGAACTAGCACAAAATTCCTTTCTTTGCATATCTTTGTTTTGTTTCCTTTCCCTTTCCTTTTAAACTGCTGGATAAGTTGGGAAAGGTGTATTAAGAATTTTTTGTACGTTTCTTAGTTTTGTTCTCGCAGGAATATTTATAGATATATGAATTAGGGGGGCAATAAGAATATTTAGTCAAATTCTTTTGGCAGGAAAAAGCTAATCATTGTAAAGATATTATCTTTCTAGATTTTAGAATGTGTAGTAGATATTTTTTTCCATTATGTGGTGGCTTCCCCCGCCAGCACCAGTTCCAAACTTCCTTGTAGAGAGGTATTAATTTATCTACTCTGCATGCATGGAATGCATTTTATCTGTTAAGATTGATTGCGAGTAATATGATGATGAAGCTTTCCTTTTGTACTTTCAAAAGCTTCTTCTTTATCTTTTCTAGCTTGAGAATAAATTGGTTTTACAAATATGAATGTTCTGCTTTTTTATCTGCAGAGCTGAATACAACCCAAAAAATGATTTGTTAGATGAAGAATTCATGCTTAAAGGAAAATGGCACCGAAGGAAGGATTTGGAGGTAAGAAGTTGTATCTATTTACCAAAGCAAGATGCATTGGCACTTTCCTTTGAAATATTTTTTCTCTTATAGACTTTTAGTCACATATCTAAAGAGAAAAGGATTGTTGAAAATCCATATGTATAATATCAAATACCTGACATCATCGGCCGAGCATGCAAGTATTAGTAATAACTTGCACGACCACTTTCACATCCTAATTTCTTTAACTGACTAGGAAAGTGAGTTTTCAGTAAGGGGCAAAATGTCAATTATGTTTTGACAAATGGACTGACATCTTGGTAACCTGAGTCTGAAAAATTTTAGGGTTTTATGAATATTTTCATGAGACCTCGAAGATTAAGAGCTTTAAGTAGCTCAAAGGTTGATCTTATTTTGGAGCAAAACTTCTTTTCCATATTACCAAAAGTGCATTCCTTCTCTATTGAAAGTTTGAATACCTCTTTGGATATGAAGTGTCTTGGTTGACTGAATTTACTTATAATCATTGTTCTTGATGGATTCATTATGCTATTGAATTCCTTCCTATTACTGAAATGTATGCAACTCTTGCATGATAATTAATTAGTTTTAGTTTCCAAAAAGATAAATATGTTAATCTGATTACCACTGTATAAGATTTTTTCCATATTACCAAAAGTGCAGTCCTGTATTGGAAATTTGAATAACTCTTTGGAAACACAGTGTCTTGGTTGACCAAATTTACTTATAAGAATAGTTCTAGATGGATTCATAGGCTATTAGATTCCTACATATCCTTAAAATGTATGCAACTCTTGCCGCAACAGATAATTATTTTTATTTTGCTAATGTATAACAAAAAGCTACAAATGTTAATCTATTTACCACTATAAGATTGTTTCATGAAAATGTCGGAGAACCCTGAATCCCTGATAGGAAACGATCAATTTTGTCTGCCAGTGCATCTACTTGGATGAAGATCCAAGGATCACCTTGTCGTAAATATCAGAATAAAGTATGAAACAGTCTCTTAATTTGCTAAAGTGAATATGTTGAATTCCTAAAAGAGGCATCTTTATTCAAAACAAAGCATATAGGTTAAAAATTAATCTCTTTAAAACATCATGATTTACTTTTGTTTAGGGAGCATTTATATCTAGGTTCATCATTATTGAGTTGACATAAATGCTCCAGGCATTGTCCTGAGTCAATTATCTTGCTTTATCAGGGTTTAAAATTTCCTGAATCTTTGGCCATAACTAATGCCTCCTTTATGTGGTAGGATGGTAGCCAAGCATCTAGGTATTCTGAAAATCACGGATCCTAATTTCATCTTTGCTTCAAGTTCTGGGCATAACAGGCACCCCTTTCCCTCTTATGCTTCTAAAAGTTGCTATGAAACTGTAGCTAAACGAGGAGCTGATACTCCAGTATTGGTCTCAAGGTCTCTTAACCACAGCCATAACTTGCAACATTTTTATACTTGACCTCCTATGTTTATTGGAGAATTCATTGCTGCTGCTAGTAGACCACTGATCCCGTTGTTGTCTCATGCTTCAAGTCAGATGGGTGAATGCTCGTCCATTGCTAATGCAATCAGTGGCCGGTCTAGTTTTTGTCTCATTTAGCCTATACAATATGCTGTAAAGGGATTACTGTTTGGGGGAGGCAGTAATAAACTTTTTCTGGATGATCATTGATGAATTAAACCTAGATGGGGTGCCATCTATGTATGTAGTATGAGCATAATCTTCCTTAATTCTTAAAGCATGTGATGACATTAACCACGGTGAGGAGCTGAAATTAATGATAAATAGCCTTATTTCATAGAAGGATCTTATGGCTTTGAGGTCTCTTCCATGTAGACAGACTCTTGGGTTTGGGAGATGGCAGGAGATGCCTTCGGTCCATTTGGAAGTTTGTTGATAGGTACGGTACAGGCAGATACTTGGAAGCATGCCTGTGAAAGGAGGAATAGGTATTAGCACGGGAATTCTAACCAAGGAATAAAATGGGAGGACAATTTGCAAATACTCTTGTTAAATGAATTCAGACTGTTGCATGTGGTTTGTTGTAGTTCTTTATTGTGTTGTGTTTATTCTGCAAGCGTATCAACATTATTTTTAAAATTTTTTTTGGGCGTATCTTCTGGTGAGCATGAACCTGAAGTATTGCCTATCCTAAATAATTCTTCCTTTGTTTATTTATTTACTTGTTGTAAATTCTCTTTGGTTGTTTTGTTTCTTCTTCTTGTCATTGAAGCTATCATCGCCATTTTATTGTTTCTGAATTGGATATTCCTTTGCCTACTTCCTGTTTTTTCCTTTCCTTTTTTGTTGGTCATAAAATGTTCAAATAATTTGCAGGTAGTAAATGGTCGAGGTGAAGTTCTACAGTGCAGTCATTATGTGCCCATTGATTATTCAGAAGGGAAGGCATTACCCTGTGTCATATATTGCCATGGGAACAGGTTAGTGGATATATGATAATTTGCAACAGGATTCAGAGACTGATTCTCTTGCCGGTATCTTAGTGTGAATAAAACTGGCAAATCAGTGTGGCTGATTCTGGGTGTTCAGATTATATAACAGGGGATGTGCGATAAACTCTCTAGAGCAGTTTACTTGGGAATGCAATGATACCTTTTTCTTTTTTTAACATGCACTGGACGCTGGTGTCCAATGGGCAAACAGTGCAATTTGTCCATCTTTCTTGATCAGGAATGTCTTGACAAACCATCTGATATGTCGGTTGTCGAATCTACCAGTTGCCTATTTCTTGGACACAGTGCTCTAGATAAGAAATGTCTGGTCTATTGTCTTGGGTCTATAGGAATCAACATTTTGCCCCTTTTGCTATATCAGAGTTGCAGAAATGAATCCAATTTATTTTGGTTAAATGCCTGTTTGGTTTACTAATGAGTAATGCAATTGATTTCAATTCCAGTGGTTGCAGAGCAGATGCCAGTGAAGCTGCAATAATATTATTGCCATCAAATATTACGGTTTTTACCCTTGATTTTTCTGGATCTGGACTATCTGGAGGCGAGCATGTTACTTTGGGCTGGAATGAGGTACATATAGAGTAACAATATACTGGACTGACCAGCCAGCAGAGAAGAATATCTATGAAGCTGGCAAATTAACTGTCCTAGTGTTAAATGGCATCTTTGTTGTTAACAGAATTCCAGTATAGGATTTCTGTCATCTCATTAATTATATGCTAGCGTATGATGATTGTAGTTTGGAATTTCCAATATGTGCCTGTAATGTATGATGTATGACGTGAACTGTCATGTCTCTAAGGAACCTATAATGAGTTTGGCATTTTCTGTTCATCAAAATGATGGCTGTACATCCTCTGGAGTGTGTGACTGAAGGATGATAAAATTAAAGCTGTAATACATTTCTATTCAAGTAAATACAAAATTTTTGAATTACCTATAGTTAGAATGCTTTACACATTATACACAAAGTCCTTGGTAGTTTCTTTTTGACTCTTCAAAACCAGTGAGAGAATCACCATTTCAAGGTTGAACCTGCATTAATTGGTTACAAATGTAACTTTACTAACAATTTTCAGGGAAGCATATATTTTTTCTGTTTACTATTTATTTGTGAAAGACACTGGTATAGCAGTAAGAGACCGAATGGATGAATGATGGTTGAAGAATTAGCCTTGAGCCTCTTTGTTTATGAGAATGAAACTTGTTATAGAATATGACACTTTAAAGTTTCTTCCTATTTCTTATTTAAAGGGGAAAAAATGTTTTTTGCTTGTTCTAATAGTTGGTAGAAATATTTTTCTTCTTCCTTCTCTTTGCTTGCCATTTTGGTTTTGAGTCTAAAGACAATTGAATGCATACCTTGGTAAACATTCGCATATTCTTGGTTACTTAACCATCTATTAGTTTCTCTTGGCCAATCTATGTTATTCTCCTCTTTTTAATTGTTACAAGTTATGATTTATTTCTTGCAGAAGGATGATCTCAAAGCAGTGGTTGAATACTTAAGATCAGATGGAAATGTATCTTTGATTGGTCTCTGGGGCCGTTCAATGGGTGCTGTGACCAGGTTTACTTTCATTTCTTGTTATTGCTAGAACCATGCATGATTTTCCATTCAGTATATTTTATATTCTTCACGGGAAGAAATCTTATTTAGTAGTAAGGGTAATAAATCCATATTGTTTCTGATAAATTGCCTAGTCTTGGAACAACTGCCGGGTGATAATGCAACCATGGAACAAGAACTAAACATGGCAGTGTAAAAGCTGTAAGGCATAGTTTGGTTTTGTAAAATATTGGTATCTTGTAATCTAGACTAATCTTAATCCACTTCACATCCTCAAATGAGCATTTCTAAGTAGGCCTTTATCACTAAGGAAAAGGATTTCCGTGCATGGACATCTAAATTAGAGCAAAAGAGTTGTTGAGCTAAAGTTTATTCCTGCATAGCTTTATCATTTGTTGTGTCCTTTTAAACTTCAACGATCTTGGTTGTTTTTCTTTCTTACTTTAGCTTGAAGCTTTCTAGTAAGAAGAAGGCCCAGTTACTGTTAATATACAATGGAAGGCAGAACAGCTGATTTGCTGCATCTCTTCAAGTTTCTCATCACAAAACTGATTGAGAAAGAATCTAAACGTGGACTGCAAAATTTCTCTACAGAAGAGTTGAGTTAATGAATATGTGTATGTATCAGGAGCAGTGACTGGCCATGGACTTGATGCCTTCTTGTGATGTGCCAGTCATATGTAACGAAAAATTATAGTGATTGTTGAGGAGAACAACTTATGTGTTTTGTGTGTCAGGAGTTTGAGGTGTTCTAGGATACTTGAATAGGCAGCTTAAATGCTTCAGAACTAATAATTAATCCTTAGTATAGAGACAGAGGAGGTGCACTGGTAATATTATTTTCACTTAATTTATGTTCTTGGCTTGGACCCTTGTTGTCTGGGTGTAAAAGTGGTCGCTTATTTTGCCAATGAACACCCTACACTGGGATCATCTAAAGTGCACTGGTAATATTATTTTCACTTAATTTATGTTCTTGGCTTGGACCCTTGTTGTCTGGGTGTAAAAGTGGTCGCTTATTTTGCCAATGAACACCCTACACTGGGATCATCTAAAGTAAGCTATTTTCCTTATCTGAATGAATAACCAAGATGACTCTTGGCTGTTCAGTTGTTTTAGGTTAATAGATGATGTTCTGTGCTTATGCCCATAATGATGGCATGACCGGGTTAAAAGGTGAAGAATAATGCTTCATTTTCATTGACTTAAATATCTCATAGCATAGTGCCTTAAACTAGTCTAAATGATATGCCTAACATTTGTTGACATGTATTTCAACTAACGTATTACTTTTCTTGTGTTTCTTCTTTTCATTAATAAAATTCTTTGTCTAAAAAGTTCTGTTAGTTGATATATTGCTTCTTTCAGCCTGATGTATGGAGCTGAGGATCCTTCAATTGCGGGAATGGTTCTTGACAGCCCCTTCTCTGATTTGGTTGATTTGATGATGGAACTCGTGGATACCTACAAAATACGGCTTCCCAAGTTTACTGTAAGTAGATGAATCATAAAACACCATACATATCCTCAGCTTAGTTGAATGTTGAAAACATTCTCTCTCATTTGTTGGTTTCTCTAGTTGGTTTAGTCCTGACTCAGTCCTCTGTTCAAAATCCTTTGTGTTCTTCTTCAGGTTAAATTTGCAATTCAGTACATGAGGAGAGCAATCCAAAAGAAGGCAAAGTTTGACATAACGGAATTGAATACAATCAAGGTAGCTCATCTGAATGACCATTTTGATTTATCAGCTTGTTATTTGACCCCTATATACTTGAATAATTTACTTTTGGTCCTCTATTAAATTCTTTTATAGCAGAAATTGAAAATGATGTAAAGATGTAAGTATTAGAGAAAAATACAGATTTTCTTTTGTTTCATCATCAGTGATACATGATGTAAATTGTGCACCCAGTCCAGCATAAAACAAATTGTCTACTTCTGTAACATCAACCTGGAGAGGCATCCTAATTGGTTTTCACAAATTGGTTGCATGTCTTGTGGCAATCTTTGATTAAGCATTCAGTTTGATTCTCGAAAAGGAAATGAACGGAGACTAATCTGTTCATTCAGATCTTATACTGGGAGTTTGCTTGCCAGTTAAGTCTTTTCATCTTGTCTTTGTGTCATAGGTGTGTGAATGGTCCATCTCTTTGTTGTATGTCAGTGCTGAACGTTTGAAATTGATATATCCTTATTTCATGGTGAGTTGAAGCCGAAGTATGTTAAACTTCTAAACAAACTTAGACTTGAATACACTGTGCAATGTTGAATCTGAGTATGTTTTTTTTTTAATTTTTATTTTTTAAAGTTGTTTATGAAGAAGATATTAGAGTGTTGGCAAAGTACTATATTGCATGTTAGACATGATACTCTTTGTCAAGACATCATTCTTTCGTTATTGCTGTTATACTAAACTTTCATTTTCTTACTTGCAATATTTATTTAATCATTTATCCTTCATGTAGGTGGCAAAATGTTGCTTTGTACCGGTCTTATTTGGTCATGCTATTGATGATGATTTCATTCTACCCCATCATTCTGATCGAATATATGATGCTTATGTGGTAAGTTTTTTCCAAAAGTAATTGATGAACCACATGTTTTCTAACCCACTCATGAATACACTTTTGCAGTTGGATGTTTCTAACTTTTTCTCTTTGTTTCTCTGTGAATAATTATCATGAATATTTGTTTACAACTCTTGTGGCCTCTCCTCTAGTATTATGGCGTCTTTCTAGTTGCTTGTTTGAAATTGTTAATAATTTTCTAATCTAATTAGCAAACTACAATTAACATTTTAATTGCTCAATAGGATACTGTCACAAATGTTCTAAGTCTCTCTGTATTCTGTATCATCATATCCATTGATCAATATCATTACATATTGCTAATGTGGTGTTCTAAGACTATCGATGGCTGCTTCCAAGTGAATTCTGTAGGTACTTCTGTCTTGATTTTTGTTGCATTTGCCTACCCTTTTCCATTTCTCTTGACAAGGAGGGCTATGGTGATCAACATGTGAGTTAAAATGTGTTGATCTGCTGGTTGCTCGATGCCAGTATCCGCTACTCTGCTGTGGATTTGAAAGATTCTTTCCCTTGTTTTGCCTCTTCCTCCTCCTTTTGCTTGAGTAGCTTAACAGCACATCATGGTAGTGAAGAAGATTTTTGGGTTGATATTTCAGTCTTGTATGAGATTGCTATCCATCCATTCCAAGTCAAGTACTGGCGAAAGGAGGGAGGGCAAGAATGGAGTACATGATTCTTCATTATTTGATATTGTGTTTGCTTATGTCAGCTCATGAAATCAAAGTTGTATAGAACTGGCCCTATTTTTGTGAGGTTCACTTTTGTGCCTCTGCTGTGTGGGTCAGTATGAATAGATGGTAAAATTTATGCATTGTGGAAAATTGGAAATTAGATCTGATTTCCTGAGTTTTATAGTTACTGACTAGCGAAGATGAAGATCTTGCAGAGCTACCATATTTTGTATTTGGGCATTATATTATTGTAGTTAAAATCTATGGGCATGCCAAATGCCACTAATACTGCGTAGGTGGGAAGTTGTTCTGGTGTTTCATGTGAAGATCATAAGAATAAGGAACGATGTTGTAGTGTTGTCCTGTGGTGTATTTAGGGTATGATATTTACAATCTATGATTTTTCTGTTTAACTGCATCTAAGTTATTCCTTGTTTAATTGCAGTCTGTGATATTTACAATCTATGGCTTTTCTGCTTAATTGCATACTAGCACCGTCCATGACAGAATTTTGTAAAATAAACTCTTTTAGTTTATGGTTTTTTAAGATTAAAAATAGTTTTAAATTACAAATATATCTCCAAAATGAATTGTTTGTTTTACTATCACGCTTGTAATTTTTATTCTCCGTTATATAACTTCCAAATAACTTTCATTAAATTAGAGATAGTAAAGACCTTCGAAGTATTGTAGGTTCCAATGGCCATTATATCCAACCTACTGCCAACACCACTATTGCCTTCTAATATAGTTTTTTTTTTACTTTACACATACATTTTTTGAAGATGAATGCATAATCAAGTATCCTTTTTCCCTTCCCCCCCCCAACCCTTCCCCCCCCCACCCCTTTTGAAAGTTCTATCTTTTCTATATTAAATGCACCTTATAAATAACTTCTCAAAATTAATTGTTTCGCTATGTATTTTTTATTTTTTTAATTTTTGGTCCAAAAGGGATCTGTATTCAATTAGAGATGATCAAAGCTTTACAAGGAATACAACTCTACAGTGGGGAGGTGACTACTAGAGTGAAATCTCTCCCCCTCTAATTCAAAAGTGTTATTTACAGTAATGTCAATTTCCTTGGTTCTATTCAAAACCTCTCTTTTCATTTCCAGAATAAGGGGATCTGTCCTTTTTCTTAATTACTCACTGACTCCCAAATAACTTTCCCCTCCCTCTCCTCCCTTTATTTATTTATTTTTTTTGAGTTGCAACTGCCTTTAAATTAGTGTTGCATCTGAATTACAACTGATTATAGTGGAGTTGGCAGGAAGGCAATTACATTGGAAGACTAATAGACACATGCTCTTGGTTATTACTCAATAAATTGTCCAAATTTCGTAGGTAACTTTAAGGCTTTTGGACCATCAAAATGAAAGGCAATTCATCCAACCAAAGGACATTTTTGACCATTCAAAAAAGGAAGAAACAAAATAAGTTTAAATCCACATGACCCCCTCCCACACTTTTTGAATAGTATAGATAGATAAGTTATTGCTTGTTTTGTTTGTTTGTAAATTTGGTCTTCTAAATTTTGTTTTTTTATTTTGTGAGCAATCTTTAAGAAGTTGCCAATTGTTTATTGTGGCATTATGTATTCAGCTGGACTTTTTATTCACTCATGTTAACTGATCGATTCTTGTTCTTTTCGAACACCACATTTTGGTAGGGGGACAAGAATATTATCAAATTTGAGGGTGACCATAACTCTCCACGCCCACAGTTTTATTTTGACTCAATCAGTATATTTTTCAACAACGTTTTGCAACCTCCAGTGGATGATGCTGGTAGTGCATTCTTCGATGTATCACATGACTATATCGGCAGGGTAATATAAAGCTCAAGTCCACTTCCATATAAATTTTGGTTCATGAAAAACTTGTGTATTTCAGATCAATGTCATTCGCCCCAGTCAACTGTTCTTCCTTTCAGGGTGCTTGGAGAAACACGCATGAAGTGAGATCTTCAGATGACCTATTGGCTGCATCCACCGGTATGAATTTAGTCATTTATGTCTATAATTGAGAAGTGCATGGTTTCATCCCTCTAATTGACTTGAAATTTAATCTTTTTAAGGTCCAGCTGCTAGTACCACTGAGGATGCCATTAGGGAGCTCCGATCCAAAAGACTTATGAGCAGGACAGAGGTATTCTTGGCAATTGACTCTGGTACCTTAGCAATCTAATTTGTTTTTTTCCAGAAAAGATAATGGATGAATCAGGTATGAGAGTTTCCTGATGCTTGGAGGTCAGGATCAATTCTACAATCCAAAAAGGGAAAAAGTGTGCTTTCATTTAAGAATTGTGAAGACCAAGATGCTGAAATACAACTATTGACTGTTGCCTTCCATCTCAATAGACGACCCTATTGGCTTTTTCTTTAGATTGGGGATTATTCATTTTCTTGCTTCCAAGAAATGCTGGTTAATTTAAAGAAAAGGAAAGATAAAGAAATAGATGATATGGTCTGCAATAAATTTGAATTATATTATCCGGTGGTTGATTATTGCTATATTGACATTGTTCAGGTCCCTTCTGATATATCATCCAAGGCTGAACAGTCTGAAGCTCAGGTATCTACTTGGATGTTGTTGTTGGTCAAAAAGAGAAGAGAAGTAGGAAGTACTAGAGAAGAATGTTAGTAGAGAAGTAGGAAGTACTAGAGAAGAATGTTAGTAGAGAAGTAGGAAGGACTAGAGAAGAATTTTTTTGTTGCATACTTATATTTTATTCTTCAATCTACTGCATATTTTTTCACTACCTGCTAAAGTGTATTAACGTATATTTTTCTACTATAGAAGAAATTTTGCATGCTTGAAGAAGTTGGGTGATTATTGTATCAAAGTATTTGTATATTTCCTTAAAATATAAAGTTGAAGGTTCGCTAAGAGTATGTTATTGCAGGAAGGAGGCTCCAGCAGCGACAATAATGCATCATCTTCGAAAATGATAAGCTTTGACTTTGCAAATGGTGATCCCTTTGGTCCTCATTTACCTCCTTCAATAGATGATGATGACTATGTGGAGTACTCACTTGATAATTTGGCAGATTTTCCGAGCAATGCTGAGGAAGAAGAAAGGGTAATTAGGTCCTTTAGCATCACCCCTTACTGTTCTGCCTCACTTTTAATAGATCCTAATATTTCATTTGCCAAAAAAATTTCAGATGTTTATGGAAGCCGTACTGGAGTCATTGAAGGACATGGAAGCGAGGAACTCTTCTGTTCAGGAACCATTATCAAATGTCGACAATAGTCTGCCTGAACCATCCAAGAAAGATGGCCAAGAGGATTCTTTGACTACAACTAAACCGGCAATGCCAGGGATGGAACCTGCAACCCTCTTAGCAGCCAATGACCATGACTCAAGACCTCAAGATCCGCTTCCCACTCCGAGCAACTCATTAGTTGAAACTCCATGTTCTACAGTTTCCAGTGATAAAGGAGCAAGGAAAGACGGGGCTTCTCCTATCAGCAATACTTCAGCCAGCAATCAGAGTTCAACCAATAGTGATGCAGTCGATCATACCAAAGCCACTGTCACAGTAGTAAAGAGTCCAACAAGTAATATAATCGATGGTTTATTACGTCGTTGGGATCTAAACTTCTTTAGAAACAGATGATGCTTGTCACTAAAAACAAGGTATGATGTATTATATGGTATGAGAGGAGCTGGCAGAAGACGGTAGTCTTGTGAAAATAGCTTTATAATTAGAACTAAAGGAAAAGAAACAGAAGAATATCAGGGTATATACATTGATCAATTGTCTTTCAAGAGCTAAATGGCGAACCAATGATGACAATTAGGATGAAAAGAAGTTGATTCTTGGAGTTCTCTTCTGGCTTGGAAGATTTACTTTGTACTTATTTAGAGACTGGTTTAGGAAATTTCATCAAAGTTGCCTTCATTGGTTGTAATTATGATGGTTTATTGATAAATTTTATTCAGAGATGTACAGCTTCTGCAGACATATCCTTGGTAAATCTTTGGTCTAATTCTTGCAAGTTACCTTCTTGGGTTCTTGTAGTTCTCTTAATGTTTACAAACAAAAACTCCCCCTTACCATTAATGTTTACCAGATAAATATTCTTTTTCTCCTTCTCCCTCTTTAATCGTTCATATTTTGGAATGATTTATTATGGCCAACGCTTTAATGCTTTATATGCTCGTTCTTCATATCAAGAAACAAAAGAATATGGAGTGTGTCATGGTAAATCAAACATGAAAACCAATCTTGAAATGATATTAGTCAAACGGAGAGCAGCTATTGTCGAAGTATAAGAAAAGCAGCTTCGTTTTGAGGAACTCTTCCCGCTTGGAGGTATAACATCTGGTGGTCTGCTGGTGTAGAAATAAGATGAGAGATAATGTTTACGAGCTCGCAGAACAAATGTCAGGAAGTGGAGGTTTTGGCTTCTTGCAGAATCACTAGCATTTTTCATTTATTCTGTGACAACCTAGTTGCTTTACATATTGCATCTAATCCTGTCTTTCTCAAGAGAAACAGGTATATTGAAACGTGATTGCTACTTTGCATGGGGAAGTTAGTCCTAAAAGATATTTTTTCTGCTATTTACTGAGGGAAGCGATCAACTTGCAGATTTATGAAGGAACAAGATTGGGGCCCTATGATTTGAATGCTCCAGCTTGAGGGTATGGTTGATCATAATTAAATCATGATTTTAGGACTTGTCTGACTCTCTTAATCAGTGGGATTCACAGTAGATAAGTTATATCGCATTCCATGATTAGTGTGAGACTCTTAATCAATGGTCAAGAGGCATTAGTCTCGAGCATTCTCTAACTTATGCCGTAGTAGATTGCAGGGGTGGACCCCCAACATTTTTTAAAACCTTTTATAGGTATGAATTTTTTAGTTTTGTAATCACATTTTTTTCAAATTTGTCCCCCAATATTTTTGAATTTTTTTTGTATAGATGAATATATATTTTTGCCCCCAAGATAAAAGTTCTAGTTCAGTCTATGGTAGATTGATTGATAACTAATGATTTTTACATATTTTATTAAGAGAAAAAGAATATCCAAATATTTCTATGGTTCCATAGATGCTTGATTACTGAGTTGACAAGAAAACCATGTCAATATAGTCGGATTCTTGCTTCTGCAGAATCCAGTTTTAGTCCTCTGCCAGCAGCTGCATCGCAGTTTCAATGAGTGAGTGAATTGTGGTGCTATGCCTGCTCAGTCCCACAGATCCAGAGAAGATATTGAAGCTCTCGATATCGGATATGGTCTCCGTCATGGATTCCAGCTCCATCTCCATTCCCAGATTGTTGAATATTTGAATGTTTGATTTCTTGTCTTTCATCATCCAGATTGCCAACTCTAGCACAAACCTTCTCATTCTAGGAACCTTGATGGAGGGATACTGATGTGTCCTCAGAATCAGTATAAGTTTGTTGGCCAGTTCGGCTTCTTGAATCCCAGCACTCCTGAACATCACAGTCGCTTCCAGAGATGTCATGAACCTGAAAACACGGGCAGCCAATCCAATCATCACTTCCTGCAATTTGATTTCTTCTGCCATAATTGCATTAAGGACCTGCAACAGAAAATATTGAAGCGTTAGCCAATCTTTGCTATTCCAAATACTCAACAAAAGACCAAAAAAATTAAGAGTTCACCATGGTAGAAGTGAATTTACCGTTGGTCCTGCTGCAGCAAGGCCCTTGAGTTGTTCAAAGCAATCTTCCCCACTGTAGGTGCACAAATTTCGTAGAATTCTAGCTGCATTCACTCTCAGTATTGGATCTTCCAAGGCTTCAATAAGCTTTTGTGTAGATCCTAATCTCAGAATTCGAGTGCAGTTCCTTTTGCTTTCGAAGGCCAGCATTGCTAAAGCTTCTCCAGCAGCAATTTTCACATCATAATACTTTTCGGGCACTGTCTGCTTAAAGAAGATGTTAAATAGTTCCTTGAGGAGTCCTCCAGTTCCTCCGATCCTCTCTGTGGCATCTTCTTCCAGTGCCAGATTCTTCAAAATCTCAATTCCTAATTTCTGCAGCACTGGATGTTTCTCCCCGTAACGCAATATATCCCTGATATTACTGATTGTGAAAACTATTTCTGAGATCTCTTTTCTGAGCTGTTTCCCTGTCGCACCTGCTGTGCTTGCCAGCATCTTTACCACCTGCAGAGATCGTTTTACTGTCAAAATCTGAGACGATGTTGCTGCTTCGTGTATCAGGAGTCTCTGTCCTGCATGCGTGCAGTCGATGATTTTAGGAAGGAGGCCTCTTGTATTGCCTATCTTCCCGCAATTATCATGGTCACGAGCAAGTTTCTTCAGAATTGTGAGTCCCAAATGGTTAAATGTCCAGAAACCATAATGTTCATTGTCAAAAATGATTCCCTTTTCAGGAATTTCATCAGCTGCACCTCCAGAGCCCCTGCTGATATGGAGCAGGGAAGATATTGATTCCAATGCACCAGGTATACCGGCTACTCGAAGGGAGTTCTGCTTCTTCCCAGCAAGCTGGCAGACAATTTCTGCTGCAGATTTTCTGATCTCTTCTCCTTGAGGGTCTTTCCAGTTCAACATTTCTACTAATCTTTCCGTAACTGATATGTTTATCCCAATCTTTTGCAATGTGTCTTCTGAAAACCTTTTGCTTGATGAAAATGTCTTTAGAATATGAGCTCCCATAAGCTGTTCATCAGGGGAATTTGAGGCCAAGAGATCCATGGCAAAGGAAACCATATCCATCTTCAGGCCATCAAAGATGCTTCCATAAACACATTTTGAATATGCATCATAGAAAAATCTTCTGATTGAAACCATACCAGCAGGCCCCAATTCACATTCTCTGTTCACCTCATCCAAGATTTTCCGAAAGATGACATTCCACTCCCAATAGGCTTTCTCCAGCAGAAACAGCATTGCCTCGGCGAAGGCCAACGAATAGAATATGATCAGAGCTGCTTCGCGGTTCCTCTTGTCTGTGTCTCCCTTGGCAACCTCACCGAAATTTCTCCGAATAAGCTTCATCAGAGATAGAACAACACAAGCTGTTGCAGAAGCAAGTTGCAGCCAGTACAGAAGCTTGCTGATGTTCCTTGATATGAATACCCATCGAGCATACGGAATAAGAGGAACCTCCGAGCTATTCCACGTTCGAGTTGGCATCTTCTGCTGATTCCAGTTCTTCCTGTTGGCCTGATTTATACTTTCTGTACTGATCTCCCTGCTCTTTGATCTGCTTGGATTTCCAAGTGCAAAAACAGGCCTAAAAATGGCCTTCAAACCTTTGATAACAAAGTGCGAACTGGTTCTTATTGCACGAAAACTATTGATCCCAACATCAGCAATGGACCATGTCGCTTGATGTTGCCATTCAAGTTCATGGCTCCTGCTAAATATTCGAGTTCCCTCAATCAACAGAATTATGGTAATGAACCAAAAGTCCGTTTTGTCAAGAGTAATAGCAAAACCACCAAGAAGAACCACAGTTGCCCATATGAAACCAAGAGTTCCAAGACTAGTTGCTGTCTTTTCCAACACTGCAAGCCTGAGAGCAAAAAGAGTCAGTTTCTTTTCCGGGGCACGGACCGTCTTCCTTCCTGAATGGACAGAGTTGCAGATGCTGCTGTTCTTCGTCTCCACCGAACTTCGAGGCTCAAAAATGGCAGTTGGACTTGGACTTGCACTGTCTGCTCCACTGGTTCTTGCATTGTGATCATAAATCTGGAGACAAATGCTTCCTTCACTTTCAATGGATGTTGCAGGTTCCATCTTCTCCTTTTGAACACATAACCAACGCCAATGGATCCTCCTTTTTTGGTTCTTTTGAAGAGAAAATTTGGCTGTGAAAAGGGATTTAGGAAGTTTTGAGCTCTATGGTTGAAGTTGTTGATTTGCAACTATGCATTAGAGGTTGGTATTTATATCTACTGCTCAAATTGGAAAATTGGATTGGAGGCCACGTTTTATGTTGTGGAAATGAGGACGAAAGTGACACTTTGAGGTTGCTTTTTGTTTCTGCCAATATTTCTAGGAAGTTTTTGCAGTTAGGCCTTCGAGCTCTTTTGAGTGTTGAGATTGTTGTCTTGGCTAGGCTGCTCCCCTTTTTACTTTTGCCATTTTCTCAGCAGCTCAACTTCTGATTTTGGGGAGTAGTTTCCTTCAAGACTTGCATCCCTCCTAATTCAGCGAGATTGGTTATTTCAATCTCACACTCAATGGAGAGAGATGTTTAAACACTTAGTTTAGGTTGCAAGATTTTTAATTAGTTATAAACTGAATAAAAGCAATGTAATTAATTCTATTGCAATTAGTGTCAAAACTTAAAAGCAATCAAAACAAGCAATAAAGTTCCTCCCTTTTTTTAGGGCAACTTTTAATTCACTTTAGTACCTAAGTAAAGATTCACGTTGGAACAAATAATCTTCTTTGACACACTTTGATGAGTGTAGCCAAGAAACAACCCGAGGGCAAAATGGTCAACTTAAATGAAATTGCTTGTACAAGTGAATTTGGGGGTGTCAAGCATTCCCCTTCCCATTGACTTGACCCCAAATACACCTTGCAACTATAGTCTAAAACACATCATTAACAACAAGCTCATTCCATAATTGCCAACCTGATATGATGACTAATGATCAGGAGACGTAAATTGAAGCAAAAATAATTTGACTTCTTAAAAGAAAATTTTTTATTAAATAATAAATTATGAGTTGAATTGATATTTCTTTTCTCGTGATGTATAATGAAAATTGACATCATCATTTTCGATAATTTGATTTTCTTTTTTTTTTTTTTGCAATTATTTCTCCATTTTGTAAACGTATAATGTGTGGAATGATGGCAATTTAGCTGGCTCTGCCTTGCAGGACTGAGGGGGAGTGTCTTCTTGTGTCAAGCTAAAGGTTTGCTTTGCGTCTCCCAGCTTTCCTTGTACGGATTCCCAAAATGACACAGCAATTTGATATCCATGCAAGTTGAAACACAAAGCGGTAGAATCTATTGACGCTTATAGTTTTATAATGTAAATCACCAGTTTGAATCAGCTTATAGTTACTTCGCGACTTAAAAACTTGCCTAACGCTTTCATAGAACTAACTAATCGTTTAGACCAACCATTTCTGCCTGTCAGTTCCGTAGTTTAACAAGAATACATGCGTGGAAGCAGAGTTTGAGTGCACTGGACTTGCAAGACACGAGAAACTTTTTTTCTAATTAAAAATAAATTAAAATCTCATAATAACAGAGAAAATATTACACCCCATCAACTCTGCTTCGGGTTTCAAGAAAGAGAATTGTTTATGAGAAAAAGTAAAACTTAAAATAAAAAATTTATATTAAGTTCCGTAACGAGATGTTGTCCAAATACACCATAAATAAGTAAGATACAACAAAAAAAAAAAATCTTCTTTCTACTGACTAAGGTTGTATTTGAATTGTATTTGGTTAAGAAAAATTTTGCCTTAAGTTTCGTGAAAGTAAATTTTTTTTAGAGAAGAAGTAAGACTTAATTTTGTATTTAGTTGAGAGAAACACAATCCAAATAGAGCATAATGCCCAACTTCATCTTGTACCTTGAATCATTGAAATTAATAGACCTTATAAGTTATCCATAATTGCTTCTTGTCTAATAACAAAGCTGTTAGTAGTAGATCTTTCTTTTTTATTCTGTTTGATTTTCCATGTTTTTCTTGCTCCTCAAATGTGGCCATAACCAGAGAACGAGTAAGGATTGGATTTGCAAGCATGTAAGCAAGCAATAAAATGATCTAGACATTACCTTCCAAGTTGTCCCAAACCCTTGGTCATCTTCTTGATGATTTTTCTTTTTTGAGTACACAATTTTTTGGAAGAATTTCTCTTTCAATATTAAAAGGTACACAAATCATTTTACATATTTCAACTTGGAATTTGATTTTATCCTTTAGCTTAACTAAAGGCTAATCATATACCAATCGATAGTTAAGAGAGATAGTCCTTGCTAAACTATCGTATATATTTATTTAATTCGTATTAACGTATCCTGAGATACAAGTAAAAAAAATTTAATTTGTTAGTATTATTATTGACGACATATCTATATTTATTCTCAAAATGGAAACTTTTGAATTCCCCGATATTATAATCTAAAAACAGTAATGAAGATATCTTTATAATGGTCAAATTAAATGGTTAGAAGGCACGTATTAGACCATTTCTTTTCACGAAGAGTAGGAAAGAGGGAATGGCGGTCCGCGTTCGGCGCTTTATATGGTGTCTACGCAACAAGAAACGCTGTAATCCACAGTCCGCATATAACTTTCTCAGAAGGCTGACGGGGCATGTCCTACAAAGCCTGGCTCGGTGGTACTAGGAAAAGAGCCTGGGCTGGTACCCTACCACATCTTTGCAAGATTTACTGGTATTACGAAATCAGGTGGTAAGTAGATGATTCCCGTCAAGGGAATATCTCGAAATAACTGAGCTGCAAATGCATGTGAAATGTCGTAATATGAGACCTAATAAAGGAGGCGATTACCCAAGTTTGATTCTCAGCTGCTAATACCTCCTACGAATAGCAAATATTGGGTTTATTGAGGAACATAGAAGGGAAGCTATTCGATATAAATTGCTGTGAAAAACCAAGAAGTAGAGACAATTGATACTCTTAAAACACCAATAGATTTAAATCAAAAAGAAAAAGGAAAAAACATGAAAAGACAAAAGAACTTGTCCAAGTACCTGATAGTGTTCTTGCAATTATCTCCTCTATCTCCTCTATATTCCAGCGACGATGACACAGGAAACAGCACTTGACTGTCTCTACCTAGTATCCTTGTTAGGTAATGCATCATGTTAACATAACTGGCTAAAAAGAACTGAAAACTGAAAGAAACCGAATAGTTTGCACCATTTGCAACAGTCCCAAGATGTTGAAAATCCTTGCCACGTCTCCAGCATGCACCTTAATAAAAAGTTTACAAGGGGTCTCACAGATCATGGTCTCATGTTTTAGGTGAGGAGTGATGGCAAACATCCACACATCCAGGCATGCAAGTTTCAGAAATAAGAACTGAAAGCTCTAAAATGAATCAGAAAAAGGACCCCATGAATATATAACAGAAATAACTATAACCAATTTTCCATGGAGAGCTTTCCTATCTGTCGATGAGAATAATAGGATACTTTGACAATAGCAATTGTTCAAACTCCATCTGATCAGACCAAAAAGCTATCACAGCGAGTAGCTAAGTGGATGTATACAGTATTGAATTCCTCCATGTATAAGAAGAATAGTGATTCCCAAGAACCAAGAAAATAGACACATTTAGTGCAAATATTATGATTCTTTAGAAAACCATAAGGTCCACACACTAGTTTCCAAAATGGCTTGATACAATCCCATACTACCAGCTATTTCAACATTCAACAGAAACCATTCACAGAATGAAGTAATGCATGATAGAGGGAGGGAGGAAGTGTTGACAGCTGAAAAAGATTTGAGCTGGGATTTTCTGTAAGAGATCCCTAAAGGATGTTAAACCAAGAGTCAAATTTTGAATGGTAATTGAATACGATTAATACCATTAATTTAACAAACAAACTACTTCCATCTCCTTCATTCTTGAGAATCAGGTCCTCAAACCTTTTTCTACAGACTCCATTCCTATTCATTTTTTCATGAAGAAACAGTATGAAAAATCTCAACAGTATCATATGAGTTGAAAGAAGATATTTTCTTCAAACATAGCAGACAGTATTCAACAATTGCTATTGAAGAACGATTTGATCAATAGTACGATGATTAAGCAAAATTTTATTATAAGCATTTCCCATAACTAGTGATAGGAGATGATTCTGCAATCAGAGCCATTTCCCTTTCTCATAGATCTATTTCTTGGATAGTACCTTGGATGAAAATGGCTACAACCATAAACCCTAGAAAGTAGCATACCCCAGTCAATAACAGATTAACATAGCAACTAACCACTTATATCATCCACACTCCAAAATACAACAGCAGCACTATCCTGTAAGGATATATAACTTAACTATATGAAGATTAACAGGGAAATGACAAATGCTGTTCCAATCACAAATAACTTGTTTACAAAAATTTATATCAGCAAAGATGGAAAATTTTCACATTTTCCATTTAAAAGATGTGATTAGGGTCGGAAAGCAGGTGAATGGCAGAAGTAGAACGCAGTTTCTGTGTTTATGATCATCAACCATGCAATGACCGTCAACATGGTTTATTACAGAAATTTTATAAAGCTCAAAATTAAAAAGGAGACGCTAAACATAAGTTCCTGAAGCTTTTTATTGCAAGATCAACATAATAGAAAACAAAATTTCTAGTTGCAATAAAACATAGCTGATCATCTAAGGCAAATTCTACTTCGTGTAAACACAAAACTTGGTCACCAGATTATTTCAACAGGAAGCACAACATCTTATAGCAAGAGCAACTTTCAATGCATTACATTTGCAGGATTACAGGCAAAACTTCAAATGGCCTGAGACTAACCAAGATAAGTAGGCAATCATGATATAGTCAGAACTAAAACAGGCTGATTAGGATCTATAAATTCATCTTTACATATAATGATAATAGCATCAAATCCTGACTTTAAAAGCCAAGAAATACATAAACTCATTTGTTCTTGGAAGTTAAGGCAACTTGCTCCTGCCCTACACACAATCTGATTCCTCATCCATCAGAAGAACACAGTCACACTGAGCACAGAAAAGGAGTATTTGTAAAAAATTTAGATAAAAAAATCTGCAGTATACATCAGTTATCAGAGGGCTGCATATCAGCGTATGATACTACAACCTTTCGGGTGCAAATACACAATCTGAAAATAATGTTTTTAACAATGGCAATGTCCTCAACTTTCTTTTTTTCCCTTTTTTTTTTTTGGGTAAAATTCTACATAGTTTAGGGAAAGGAGGAACATAAGGATTTTGCCATGGATGTCCTGGACTAATCGGTAAAGAACTTGACAGTTGAGCTATTAACTCAACAGCTTAACTTCAAACCCTTCTGGGCATATAAATTGATACTTTGCTCAAAATTTGTCATCAAAATAACAGATAATAACACAATGATAACGAACGGCTGTCATGGCTCAGTGAATTCAACAAGCGCATTTGCATTTACCTTAGCCAGCCAACTTAAAACAACACAGCACTCACTAGATCACTGCATTCCTTTGCTTTACTTTTGCCTTCTCTGCATCAATAATTGACTCCACCAATTTAACAGCATTCTCCAATTCCCCTTCTCTATTTACCACCACATAATCAAAATCGGTCACATGCTTAACTTCCTCTCTGGCCGTGGCAACCCTAACAAGCAAGGTCTCCTTTGTCTCCGTCTTCCTATCAATCAACCTCTTTACCAATGCCTCCTCACTCTCGGCCACTAAGAAGACAAATACAGCTGAATTGCCCAGTATCTTCCTCAATGTGGCGGCCCCTTGTATATCAACTCTCAACACAATGTCAGATCCTTTAGCCATATGCTCCCTAATCTGCTGTTTAGGTATGCCCTTATAATCACCATACACCAATGCATATTCCAACAGCTCATTTTTCTTAATCATTTCCAGAAACTCTTCTTTACTCACAAAAAAGTAGTCTTTCCCATGAATTTCCCCAGGCCTCTTTGGCCGGCTCGTAGCAGTAACCACAAAGTGAATATTTTCATTCACTTCTCTCAATCTTTTAATCACAGCATCTTTCCCAACCCCACTTGGCCCACTGACCACAATGATCAAAGGGTTAGCACTAGGGTCCAATGGATCAGAGCTAAACGGTGACCCCAATGAGGCCTCCAATGCCCTGAATACCTCGGCAGGCTCCGCAGCTTCTGGCGGTGGTATAGGAACTACCGGTGGCCTTCTTGCATCACCCATTGGCGAATCTGATTGAAAAAACCGTCGGGTTACCGAAATGGGCCCTTGAGAGCCGAGCTTTAGGGTTTTGACAGGACCAAAAAATCTTGAGTTGCAGTACAAATTAGCAAAAGGGTTTGTAAATTTTTGGTGAAAGAAAAAACGGTTGCTGGATTTAGCTAGAGAAGTACCGATCTTTCTATATAGCATCGAGATTTTCGGGGTATTTGAGAAAGGGAATGAGGTTCTTGTGTGTGTGTGTGTGTGTGTGTGTGTGAGAGAGAGAGAGAGAGAGGATGAAGAAGAATGGGAATTGGGAATACAGAATTGGAATTCGGTGGTGGAGAAATAACCGTAACCGAGTATTGCCGCCAAATTGTTGAGAGAATTTTTTACTTCATAGACTTCTGAGAGATTATATTCAAGGGTTTATCTTTCCTCCCCCTTTATGGGTAGAATTAGAATGGATTTCTATTTGAAAATGTTTTCATTAAATTTCAAATGGAACCAAATTGTAAGTTTTTTGTTTATATCGTATCTCTTAGAATTACAAATTTACAAACATTCAATAGAGAGATCTTATTTATCTAACAATTAATGATGTCCAAAATAGGATTTTTGCTAAATTAGATGTGTTTTTAAAAAATTACACTAAAATAACTAAATTTGGTGAAGTTGTTTCGCATTAGGCTATAATATTAACTGGTATGGCGTCATAGTAATTAACTGTTTCAGTAACAAATTTTCACGTCTTTGTTAAAGAATTTTAAAATTTATAGTATAAGATCAAATCAGTTAGTGTTATCAAATCATATGACGTTATAGAAACTTATAACACTAACTGATATGACGTCATTGTTAAGATTATTTATGAAAGAAAACAACAGCTTCCAACAATTCATTGCACGTAACTTATGGAACGGGAAAATATCTATGGAACAGAAACTGTTGTTTTCTCCCAAAAATTGTCTTTTATCTATTTTGAAATCTGACTCAGTAACGATATATAAATTCTTCAAACCACTACACATAACCTACAGATAATTCACATGCTAAAATTAACATTTGAGGTCAAAAAGTGAGTAATGGATTTAGCACTTTTTTAGTATAAAATAAATTTTTTAATTTGTGTTTTCTAAGATAAAAATATTTTTAAATTAATTCTTACTATCACACTTTATATAATTTTTATTATCTTTTATATCAATTTTTAAATTACTTTCATTCAATTAGAGATACTAAAGATTTTTAAAATAATTAGAGATAACACTATTGTTTTGTTCTGATATAATACTTTTAAATTTTTTAAATACTTTTTTAAAAAATTTCAAATCTTTTCTATTGATTTTTATTAAGCATTTTCCTTTAGTGTTATTTTTAGTAACTTATAACTCTTATAACACCAACTTATTTAGCATTATAGTTAAATGTGAAACACCTTCATCAAACATGATCATTTCAATACAATTTTTTAAAAATGCGTCAAATCTTAAGAAAAACTTGAAAAAATATTATTTTTATACTATTACAATCATATAGTATCAATCAAGTGTGTATCACTTTTGGTTTTGATTAGTAAATAATTTTATTTTTTTATTAATTACTCACTTTTATAATTACAATTAAGAATAGAAAGACAAATGGAACTTCTATATCAGTAATAGTCATTTTTATATTAATATATTTTTAATACACTTTTTAATATATTAATTAAATTATATCATATAAAATTATGTAATTAATCAAAACTTATTAATTTTTTTCTTAATTCAATAATATTGCTACATGCCGTACAATTTAATTGATTTGTTAAATAATATATTTGTATACTAGAATATCTATAGTTAATTACATATATCCATAATCTAATTACTTTAGTAGATTAGTAGATTGCATGAATCCAATTTCATTTCGAATATTAAAATCTATTCTCGATCGTTATCAGTTATCACATGAATCAAATGTCATTTACAAAGATATTATTTCATTAAAGCGTCGCTTCATTGACGAAGAAAGTTAAATACATAAAGTAATTATTTTTCTTATTTTTAAATTTCAATGTTCGATTTATTATGTGTGTCTTGAGAATGAGGTGTGATTCCTAAAATATCAAAATGGACCAAAGTCCGTGGCCTAGCCCGTATAAGTGAGTTTGGACTTAGTATGACTAAGCCAGTTTAAACGCGGGCCATTTCTTTTTTCTTTTAATTTTTTTGTAAAATTTTCTTCAAAATAACGTCGTTTTGATTTTTTTTAAATATTAAAAACATATTTTTTCCAAAACGACATCGTTTTACTATTTTTTTTACAAAACGACGTCATTTTGTAAAAGCCTGCTGGCTGGGTATCACGGGTCACGGACTGGAGTTTTCTAACTCGCGAGAAAAACAGCCTGCCCGTGACGGGTCTAGCCGAGCCGGAGCGGGATGACCCGTTTGACAACACTACCTAAAATATAGAAAGATAAATGTATAATACCGAAAAAAAATCGTTAATAGAAGGGGTATTATGATTCATTTTTAAAATTCTAAAAAAAATAATATTTTTTATTTATTTTTTAAAATATATAAAGAAATATTTAAGATTATTATTCACATATTTATTTTTTATCTTTATTCCTTGTGTTGGCATTTACTTTCCCTCTTTCTTTATACCTCTTTTGATTTTTTTTTCTTACTCCCAACTTAAAACGTGATAGCTAATCAAAATTTTTATATCTCAAATTGTAATTATTTTTATTTATTTGGAAAAACTCGCAAGACTCGAAATTGTAACAAAATTATTTATGAAGTTTTAGTTTAAAAGTTATGTTATTAGTACATAATCAAGATGTATCATTAGTAACAAAATTATTAAATCTTCTCCAAATAATTTGATTTTACATGAACCCCATATGAGCATTGATTCTTTTACTGCATTTGAAAGTAATATCAAATTAATGTACAAAAAATATGCTTGAAGCCTTTTTATTTATGTGATTTATGTTTTATTAAAGTATAAGTAATATAGTTAAATGTGCAACAACTTATGAGATATTTAAAAATAGTTTTAAAAATTTGAAGTGTGTAATTTATTTATTTTATATGTTTAAAAGAAATAAAGAACAAATTTTATATTATTTTCCTTTGATCTCAAAGAAAAAAATTACTTTTCCTTTGATCTCAAAGAAAAAAATTACTTTTCTTCTACATTTTGTTGAACAATCCAAACATAATATGTCTAGAATTATATTATTCAAATTTACATTCGCAAGATTTAAGTTTCTCAACATTACTTTTCCTTCCTATCAATTAAACGGCGCCTCAGTGGCAAAACAATCTGCAAGGTTTTACTCTTTTTTTTTAAATAAAAAAGTTCTACATTAATATTAAAAAAACCAAAATCATAACAAGGTTTTACTCTTAAGGTAATATTGAATTGATTTTTTTAGATTGAATTATTTTTTTAATTAAGTAATACTATAAATTATAAAAGCGGATTGTTTGTAAAATGAGAAGTAGTGCCCGAACTGAAAAAAAAAAGTATAAATTTTTGGTATAAAGTCCAAACCAAATACACCTTCAGAAACTAGGTTGTCACACCCGTGAAACCTTGTCTTGATGACAAGAATTGAAACCTCGACTATAAGGTTGAAAGTTCAATCCCAGCTTAATGCAAAATTTCATTCTCCTTTCAACTTTATATGTCTTGTATCTACCTATTTGTAAGTCTTGTATCTAAAAGGCTATTCTCTAAGTTCTATGCATTAGAGAAGACCCTAAGGGGCAGATTGTTAAGTGTCAATCCAACACTATACCTATAGATCCTAGAACCTGTAAACTGAGATGACTTTTTGGCACCAGAATGCAACCAGATGTATCTCCAAAAGCTATAACATGTCAAATTAGAAAGAACCAGATAACTTATTCAAGAACTGAATGATAATACATGTCACTTGATACAAAACAGAATGATACATGTGATTTGCTACAAAACCAATACTTGTGTTGCAACAGAAATTCTTTCTTAGGAGTTTCCTGCTTTTTTGAAGTATGGAAAAGGGGGCAGAACAGTAAGTCAATATATATCCCTCCTACTTTTCCCTTGTTTCAGACCTCCACACGTCGTCGAAGTTGTTCTTGATCTAGATCAGAATAGCAGTCATTGAAAGGAGGGTATACTTACCTCTTTACACCAGAAATCAGTGATGTTAAAAACATTTCATAGGTCATATATCTGAAGTCTGAACCAAAGAAATATACTTGCAGGTTTTCAGAATGCAGTAAGTCTATGCCAGCAATGTATCTGCCACACCTTAGAATGATTATATAGTTAACAGCTGGTTTACGAGGAAGGATGATTTGGTGCTGGTAGATTTGGCTGCTAAATACAACTCTGTTGATCAGAAGATCAATACCACTGACTTCCTGGTCCAACTTGAGCAGCGGCTACCTTCCTTGCTATGTACTGGTCATGCTTCGGCTGCAATGCATTAGGTCCTTCAACACCATCTTCCTTGTCATTTTTATAGGATGGATGCCTTTTGGGGTATGAGGAGGCAGAAACTGCATATTGAGCCGGAACAGCAGAATTCCTTACCATTCTTCGCTGCTCTATAGCTTCTCCAGCGGCTGCTGCAGCTCCGCAGTTGTTATAACGTAACACTGAACCAACAACTTTGCCTGGTCTAGCAGCACCACCTGCTGTGAAGGCCAAAGATTATCAGATTACAATCTATGAGTTCTCATATCCAAAAGGAAGAGCACGAACATCTTGGGGTGGTGGGGGACTAAAGGAAACAGAAGAAAAGCAATATGAAGATAAATTTAATTTCAACCACCCAAAATGCAATAATTTCCTTAGAACAGCCCACAGAATAAGATTTTTTTTTAAAAAAATCAATTTATATGCAAAATCATATACAAGCAGACATCAGAATAAGAACAACAAAAGCCACAATGCTAGAGAATATTTTACTGAACAACATTCTTCTATGTATCTTCAGCTATTAATGCCTACTCTGAAGCTGTAATGTAAAAGAGACGTTATATGGTCAGCTACATTTTCATAGGTTACTTATTTACCATACTAGTTATAGATGATCTATGACATGCAGACATACATAAATGGCAGACCATACGGATGTTGAAAATTTTTCAAGAATACTTCATAATGACACCTCCTCAATTTGCCCATTTAAAAGGGAAAATGGAGGGAGGACAGCGACCTGTTTTCTTTTTCTGTTCACGACTCCATTAGTTGATAAGCAGTCTAAAAAGTTATCCGTAGCAAAAAAAGAAATTTATTGATACTAACAATGAACTTTTAGAGGGGAAATTCTGCAGGTATTGGAAATTGATGACAAAGAAACTGTCATTGATAAACCACTTGCATTGACTAGTATGACTGCCTCTGAATCTTTCAGTTGTTTCAATGGCAAAGGAGAAAGGGTGGGGGCGCAGAGAGACAGGGCATACCATTCAAGGCACAAGCAGTGTAGGAAGCAAGACAAAATAATAAGAAATTGATGACAGTCGGGATACGCATTCTGACCAATAGAGACGTGAAACAAACAAAATTGGAGTCATGATAACTCTTTGTAATAAATAATGTTGAAATAACATATACCTTGAATACTTGGAGGAACCTGCAGAGGAAGTCTACTCATAGGAACCCCAGAAGCACGGTCCATATGTGTCTTCTCAACTTCTTTTATGGAACATTTGGATAGATCATTTGCAATTTCCGCTGAATTCTGCGTTGAGTTGTCTGAGTACAGAACACATGGCCTGAAGGGAGAAATTTGTGAGCACATGGTGCTAAAGAAGTTGACAATTACTCAGAAACAGAGAAAGGAATAAAAGCAGGATAGTAAGAATGCTCGTCAGGGTGTTACCTGGGTAAAGAAGACGCTTGTTGTCTTTCTGGTGGAGCTGTTGCTACACCATTTCCATAGCGCTCCTCAAGATATGCAAATTGCTTCTTAAACTTGTCAACGGCACTGAAAAAGAGCAAAGAGATGATAACTTCACCCAGGACAATATCATTACAGAGAAACAGTGCTGGAAAGAAACTCCTTTTCTCTGAAGTTGAGTTACTGAACTTTTCAATGGGGACGTCTCAACATGTTTCACTACTTCTAGAATAGGGTAACAAGGATTATTCATAAACTAAAGATAACAGTGTATGATTTGGAGAAAGATGCTTTGACAGAAATAACCAATAGGGGAAAGCAAATAAGATATATATTCTTTTTGTTTTCTTATTGTTATATTATTCTTATATTTTGGCACAAGGATGAAATGAAACAAAAAGCATCGTTCTTCTTCCTAAAGTGGCAACAATAAAGTCCAAGACACTCAATTCAATAAAAGAGTAGTACCAATGACTCCCCAAGTGCACCACAGTAAAACTATTATCATCATTATCAGAAAGGTACGCTTTTTATGCCATCATTGTCTTAACAACAAATCTCTGGTTCACCTTATGCGATCCAATTACGTGGCTAGTTGCTGAGGTGTACAGAAAATAAAGAAAGAAACAAGAAAACTATTTTGGTAATAATTACTTCCGTGTATATGACACTCTTCTAATTTGCAGAGACTCCAGGTTCACTTACCAGGCCAGAAAACTTGAACTACTTAAATATTTTGGAAACAGGTAAAATTTTCAGGTACATAGACAGATCCAACAAGTCTTCATATAGATGGATATCTTATTCTTTAGAAAGGGCACAAGCAATAATATCAAAAATACATGCACTTGGTGAATCCACCTCCTAGACACACACATGCACACATAGATTGCTGATAAATCTGACAAATTATTCAAACATTAAATTAGACAGAAAATCCATTTAGAAACTCAGATGATGAACAGACTAAAGCAACAAAGTCTAATACTCTCTGAGTTTGGGCATCACAATGTTCTAGGAAAAGTGACATTAAATGTCAGAAAGATGAAGTTCGCATGGAATTACCTTGGGTACATGAAATTTATTGGTTCTGCACCCTCTAAATATTCTTTCAACATTTTCGGATGGTATTCAAGAATCTCGCGGTAAATTAGTTCTCTTACATCCTCCTTTGTTATCCTTCGTCTTTCAAATTCAAATTCCATTTTTGACACAGGTTGAGCAGAAGGTTCCCTCTCAACTTTGGCCAAATTCCTGAAATATGGATCTGCAAGAGCCTGAAGGCATGCCATGCAAAATGCTATTTAGGAATCTGGAGACATTGAATGTGCTGAGAGCTGTAAATAGATACACAGAATACCTCTTCTGCACTAGGTCTATCTTTGGGATCAAAAGCAAGCATCCTTTCCA
This sequence comes from Rauvolfia tetraphylla, assembly GCA_030512225.1. Classification (NCBI taxonomy): domain Eukaryota; kingdom Viridiplantae; phylum Streptophyta; class Magnoliopsida; order Gentianales; family Apocynaceae; genus Rauvolfia; species Rauvolfia tetraphylla. The sequence continues at coordinate 6,333,625 of JAJQKT010000053.1, forward strand.
ATAAACAAAGAGCAAGAGGATCAGCATTTGGGAACTTTTGGGAGAAAGGAATTTGTTTCTTCTTCCTCATGCTACTTAAGTATCTTCTGGCCTTTTCGTTTCTTATCTGTTGGCAGAAAGTAAATTGTTGAGCAAACAGCGAAAAAAATTAACAACTAGCTATGAAAATTTGAAGTGTGATAGCTTAAAGTAACACGCATCACAAGATCCAGACCCTGGCAATAGATTCAGGGGAAGGTGTCCCAAGAAGATCGGTCATTAGGTCCAATTGGTGAACTACATTTTTTCCTGGAAATAGAGGTTTTCCAGTTAAAAGCTCTGCAAATATGCAACCAATGCTCCATATGTCAATAGCTGGTGTGTACTGAAATTGATGAAGGATGATAAAAATTTGTCAGAACACAACAACCTCCTTTCGAAGTTAGTTTTGTAAGAAAATTGATATCAGATTTGTGCAGCAGCACATTCTAAAGCAAAAAGCATGATCAATTTGTACCTTAGAGAAAAAGGATCCACACAATTCAGGAGCTCTATACCACCTTGTTGCTACGTAATCCTATAGATATGCATCAATGTATGAGTAAGCTTATTTGAATAAATTGTCTCACTATCACCATTAAAGGTATGAGTCAATAACCAATCATTAAATCTGTGTAGCAAATCAGAAAGATACATACTGTCCAGAATATAGCAGTTGGAGTATCATTGAATGCTACTCTTGCAAGCCCAAAGTCACATATCTTGAGCTTGCAGTCAGCATTAGCTAAGATATTTTTAGGTTTTAAATCCCGATGGAAGACGTTTGCTGCATAAAAGCATGATAAGATACTAGTCAGAAATATAAAAACTACAAATTCCTACCATATAGCTACAACAAAATACTAAAACATCCTAATTTTATTTATTATCACTTTCTCCTGTTCAAATATCTGACAACAGGTACTAAAGATGTCTCCACAACATTGGAGAAAAAGTTACCTGTATGTATGTATTTTAATCCTCGGAGAAGTTGATATAGAAAGAACTGATAATGCTCTGGCGTCAAATCATCATTTGCTTTTATGACCTGATGTAGATCAGATTCCATAAGCTCAAATACTACATAGATGTCTTTGAATTCCCTTCTAGAAGGAGGCAGCAAGATGTGTTTAATTTCAACAATGTCCGGGTGACGAAGGAGTCTAAGAAGCTTAATCTCACGAAGGATGCGTGTGGCATCAGAGACATGTTCGAAGATATCATTTATCTTTTTAATTGCAACTTTTTCCCCAAGATGAGTATCATATGCAGAGCATACCACACCATAACTACCTTTACCAATTACTTCTTCTATTTTGTATCTGCTACCCTCACCATATTCTGTGAAGAAATCCACATCTACTGATCCCTGCACATCGGTATAAAACATCTAATTGTAGAAGCATCCAAAGACTAAGAGCATTCATTAATTTAACGTTCCAACACATGCAACTCAAGGAGTCTCATCTAACATAAATGAAAAAGCATCTTGCTATCACAGAAATGTATAGGCTATCCTTCTTCCCTCTTTTCCTTCTTCCCTTTTTGCCTTATATATACTCTCCTGTACTTCTGTCGACCACCATGGCCCCCGCCGAAATAAAAAAAGGAAACAAAAAGTAAAAGAAGAAGAAAGTCTTGATATTTGATGTTGTGTTATCTGGAATATTATTGAGCTGTATTCCTAGTTGGTTTATCACTTGCTTTGTTCTGTCCCTATTTTGATCCTTCTGTACAAATCTGTTCGTCATATGTTAATATGAATGTATCTCTCCTGGGAATCTCTATATCAAATTGAATGTATACTTTCTATTGCCACTAGGCAGTGAAGATTTCTGTTATGACATTGCTTTACCAAATCAGTAAAAGATGAGTAGAATTTCAGATATTTTACAGCCTCTCCTCAAGCCAAGTTAATGCGACAAATTGTTAAACTAGAACGTCTGTTATCTCAGGTCCTTACGGCCTCTCCTCCAGCCAAGTTAATGCACAAGATGCTCAAAACTAGAATCCAGTTAAAAATTTATCAAATTTCAGTCAAAATAAAGTTGGATGGGAGAAGCAGCTGAGCAAAAGACATGAACTGTGAGATCATTGCATGAGTAATGGCAGGAATCTTTCATTATGAAAGGAAACTCAACTTCAAATGTCCTTTCTCACTAAAACACAAATCTCTGAACTGACAGTCCTGAATGCCCATCAATGGCAACAGAAGCAGAAAGGTCGATCCAAAAAGGGAAAAGGTATCAACGTGCGGAACAAGACCGACTGCAAGCACCTAAAACATAATCTAGAAGCGAGAACGGCAAATCCTTCATATCCATTTAACTCTAAACTTAAACTCATCAACTGAATCTAGTTCTAATTTCAATCCTTAAATGAAAATGTGACCTAGTGGGCCCCAACTTGACGACACCGAAAGTTTGTGGCACACAACTGTGCAATCCTCTACCAGAAACAGATAAAAGTACCTGACGAAAATAACAAAGAAACTAACGAAATCCTTATTCACGGGCCAAAATAACTAAGTTTCCCAGGTATACAACTTCAAATTCTACAGATTCAGGCAAATTTTGGGGGCACAATAAAAGAATAGATCTTAATCAGGGCATTTAACCAACGGCCTCAATATTTAACATGTATGCATAAATGAAAGCAATCAATGTTTTGGTAATGAAGGGAGAGTACCTTTTTCCGCTGATCACCCTGCATATTTCAGCTACAAAGCATCAAACAATAGTTCAATACAATCACCTAGCAACGAGTAGATCACGAGAGAGCTGCAAAAGGTTGACTTCGGACCAAAGATTTAACTTTTTTCCTCTTCTTTCTTGGTACAGAACAAACGAGATTTGCACTTTAAGAATCATAAATGACACAAAACAATCAGGAAATGCAAACGAAACCCAGTTAAGATTTTGAATTGAAAATCCAAAGCAGAGAAAAGGTGAACAACAAACAAATGGGAGACTTTATGGAGTCCAAGAAACTGGTTAAATAATGAACTTTTGGGGGGGTTAAAAATGGGAACTTCAATAGGTTTTTCCCAAAGCATAGAAGCACAAGATTTATAGACCAAAACTGAAAAGATTATTGACGGACAAGTATATGACGAGATAGCCAGAAAGAAGGAGTATCTTAAAAATGTTTCACTTCAAGGAAAAACCTGACGATGATCCCAAATGCTAACGAAACAATGTGAAGTATGAAGTTTAAGAAAGATAATGAATAGTTGTCAGATCTTTAGAGGGAGATCTTAGAGGAATAGTGAATCACTTCAAGTTGAAGAAGCAAAGAGGGAGAGAGAAAGCTTATGAAAGGGTACACGGACAACATACAAATTTGCAAATATTCTCATCCATGAAAAACTGCCCAAATTTTTTATCCTCAGCAAAAATCCTAGGCTCTTAGCTAAGGGCAATATAATGGTCCCTCCCTGAAATTTGGGAACTTGGACATTGGGTACTACTCTATCAAAGAAAAGGACATGGTTACAACCTAACTTTCACAAATTTGATTATGTAATTTTAGAACATTGAGGGGATTTAAATCTCATCTTTTTTATAAATAATTTATTTTTATAAAATTTAAAATAAAAAATTTTAAACTTAAACATCATATAATCTCACGTGAATCAATGTGATGCTTATATGTTCATAGGTTGCTTTTTATATTTTTAGATTTTGAAAGATGTTAAATGTGCTTTACAAAATTTACAAAAATTATTAATCAAAGCAAAGTTCCTTCATTCTATCTACAACCCTTCTTTTATGTATTTATTGATATATAAAGAGGAGAAATTGAAATATAAATTCAAATATAAAGTATTACTCTTTTAATAATCTACCATTGTCTAAAGTTTTCAAATAAACATACAAGAAGTTTCCTACAAGAAATATATACAAAAGAAAAAGATTTTACTGGAGAAACAAAAATAAGAATTTTAGATATTTATATAAAATAGACAAAATGTTGGTTGGAAGCAGCATATCTGGCTCAAAATGAATAGTTTTGAAACTAATTTTGTCAATTTTTTATTTTCTCTTTAAACTTTTAAAATTAACTTTAACAAATACGGTTCCACTAATATAAAAATTGTACTAAATTCTTTAATTAATATAAATAAACTAGTTATTTACTTATGATAAATTTCTTTATTAAAACTTTGTTTCAAATCAAAATAAAATATTTTATTTTAGATAAAAAGAGTAAAAAATATGTTTTGGATACTCAAATGAGTAAAAAGTGAAGATAAATAGTAAAGGAATGTGAAAAGGTGGTAAAAGCAACAACAAAAAAAGGGGGGGTCTGGTTGTTTGAATTTACAGCCCTGATGGTTAAAAAAAAGAAAATAAAAATGATGGATTTATAATATTTGTTATCTTGACATGAGAATTGGCCTTGCTGCAAGCGTGTAGGGCCTGCCACATAGGATTTATAGATTTTATCAAGCATTATCTACTTGGGAGTTTGAAAATAATGCACTTAGGTCGGTGGAGAATTCGCTTAGTAAATTTTCATGATAGTTGTGATTTATGAAATATTTTAGTGGTCGATTGTTTTAGTTATCTATCAAATGAAAAAGACAAAAAAATCCCCAGAGTTTTGGAAGTTTGTATTTGTGCAAGTCTAGCAATTATCGGGATAACATGAAAGAAAACTAGTTCAAGTGGTTATAAATTTATCTTTTAGTAAAAAAAGAAAAAAGAGTCTAGAGATTATTTTTAAATCAAAAGAAAAAATAAAACATACCTAATTTTTTTAAAGTTTCAGTTGTGTCATACTATTAATCAATCAATGAAAAACAATATTTTAGTTATAATATTTATACATAGATAGAAAATATTCCTATAAATAGTAAAAAATATCTTTTAAAATAGAGAATAATAAAATTTTACACTGCGCACTAGGATTGAACTCTTAACCTCATTAAAATTACTAATTATGGATTAGAACACCTAATCAAGATTACAATTTTTAGTTCAGTTAGTCAAAAGATTGGAATTTGAGTGACCAAGTTTTGAAGTCATATTGTGAAGAAGGTTTTTTGGATCCTTGCAATATATTTGAGGCAGTCAATCTCCCAATCCTACTCTTTTGTTGGGTTTTTGACAAACATAAGTCGCGATTTAGAGATGATCATGTACATGATATTGCATTTTAGAAAATTAATTAATGCATATAAGTTTGTATGTATTTGTGTTTTGGTGTACTTATGCATGAAATTCCAATATAATATGCATTCAATAAATATTATTCATTCTATTAATAATATTAATTTAACAAGAAAAAACTTTATCAATTGAACAAATGTCTTGGTTTTTTTTTTCTAAAATGTACTAAAATTTTGTGCCTTTCAAAGTATACAATTTTTTAGTAATATATTATAAGACTAATATATAGTTCCATAAAATTTCAATGCATGATATTTGGTACCAAAAATTTTCCTCTGATTGCTACTTACTGATCAAAATCTTTAAGTATTTATCCAATCACAGCACTTAAGCAGCATTTGGGCAGTTGCATGTGCATCTCATGGCTTCTTTTAAGGAGTGGGAATCTGCAAAATATGAAACTAATATTATATGAGTGAAAGGCCAACAACACTATTGTCTATTGCCCCTTCTTCCTTCCTCATGTACTATTTACTAACCATGTTGCCTAATATTCTCAAGAACCTATAATATTTACACTCATTTTTCCCTTTTTTTTCTCTATATTGTTACTAATCTACTTGATTGAGTTGTTATAATGGAATAGATTTTACCTAGTAGTAAATTATTATAGTTATTCAAGTTAGGAATAATTTTGTGTATGATGATTGATCTATAAAAACAATTACTTGCACACACACACATATATATTGTGCATGCTTTTGTTTAAATACAAATTTAGAAATTTTTATCTTTAAAATTTAGAATTTTATAATTAGAAAACAATATTACTAAATAATTATCCCATGATTTTCAGTAAAAAATGGATGTATAATGCTGTATGGGATTATTGGAAGAATAGTAGACATAAGTTGCTATCATCATTTCATTACCAAAAGAGGGACAACAATTAACTAAAACCAAACGAACGGTAGGAAATGTTGTTCTTATGTTTCCCTACAAACAAAGGGCCACAACTATGAATCACTGCTAAAAGTTAGTAATAAAGTAGTAATGTTTTGCATTAAGAAATGCATGTGTTGATGTTCCAATTTAGACCATTCTAATTTAAGTTTGAATTCTTGATTAGCATAAGAACATAATGTGATTGTTCTAAAGTTGATTCAATAAAAGACTAATCTAGTTTTCCTTTCAACTTTCTATAGCTTTCATGGGCCAACCAAGAATACTTGTAGTAATTGTGTCCTTACTTTTGGCTGAAAATATTTCTTTATCAGTACCTTCTAAAATAGAGATCAACCTTTTCCTTTTTCTCATATATTAGTTTAAAAACTCATGCAATGTACAAAATGCAAGTCATGTTTAGTCAATGGAAAATAATAGAGAACTTAAAAGATATGTTAATCAATAATAATAATAATAAATCTAAATTACTAAATTTGGGGTGTACTTGGATTGGTTTTCTAACAAAAAAACTCTACTTTTTTTTTATTTTTTTACTTTAAGTCTCGCTCCTCTCTTCACAAGCAACTATTTTGGGTGCCAATTCAATTCTATTTCGTAGGTAGCAGCTGTTTTCAAATGATTATTAATTGCTTTGATAAAATGCTCCCATAGTGCAGGATATAATCTGTATATGAAACATGATGGATGGTCTTGAAGGATCAAACGATTTTATTTTTTAAAAAAAAAAATTAAATGTTTAGGTATTTTATCTCTAAGCTATTACATTACTGTTAAAATCAACTTTTGGTGCTTGGAACTTATGAATTTCAAGATGTCCATGGGAAAGATGGGAAGCCCCCTCCACATTACTTTTTGCTCTTTTTTTTTCTTTATTTAATATACTCTGCCATAGGGCTATAATTTCTCAAAACCTAATTCCTCTAAAATCCCTTTCATTATGAAAAAGATAGAAAACGAGCTAATTAGTAAGGATAGCCCTTGGAAACTGCATCATTAAATAAATTTGTATCTATAAAATTCTGCTTTGGTATAATTTGACTGCATCCCTAAACTTGTAACATTTTCATAAGCTTCGAAAATTTCTTCTGTTAACTGAGACGAATTTAAGACATTTATCTGATAATGAGTGCATTCTCACTAACTGAGCTATCAGATTTGTTTTAAAAAAGAGTGTAATAAAAAGCAAATAATTTCATGTAAACATTCATTTCTATGGTGTGACAACTGAATTCGACTTTAAAAGTTAATCTGTGGATATAATCGAAGTCAATGATAGGTAGTAATCTTGTCAATTTTTTGGTTCCCAAAAAGTAACCAAAAAATAAAAAGAATCTTGTTCATTTTTTCTTGGTGCTCTTGACAATAACCGCTTTTAGGAACACTCTGCCTCTGAGTCTTTCTCCTGAAAAAAGGAAATCAGAGTTTGAAAAAGTTTCAAATTTCCTGTTAGAAATCCAGAACTTATTCTTTATTAAAATTAAGCAAAATGACATCCATTTACCAAAAAAGAAAAATGTTGTACGCGCTTTCCACAGGGGACCCAACGGTTTGCTGTCCACCCGGATGCTACATGCAGTCTGTCATCAACTCTTAAGTCGTGCTGTCCGCGTGCCGCTTTTATAGCAATCCCCGTCTTGGACCTCTTGCTGACGATGATAGTAGCAAAGACTTTTCATTGTTTCTTTTCATTTTTTTTAATTTTTATTATTTATTTTTAGTTTCTACCGTTTGAAGTTAATCAGCTGTTTGATTATGATTACAAAATTAGTAACCGCTCGTTTAGAATTAAATATTTATTTTATATAAAAATAAACATTTAGTTTTGATTAGCAGTAGTATGATTTTAATTATTTTTCTTGTCACATAGTAATAAATTGATAGTTAATATTATGCATATGAGTAATCTTTTTTATAGTAAATGAATTGAATTTAAAACTTATCACAACAAAAGTGCGTCTTTTGATTATATAATACCCTTAGAAGCTGTGTGATCTTAATATCTCTCCCACCTTATACCTTTTGCTTTGGTGTTAGGATTTTCCAAATGTTTTCCTGTTTCTTCAATACATTTAAGGGAAATAGTTAAAGTTTTCCAAAAGTTTTTTCCTAGAGGGCATCATTCTAGGATCTCCGATCACTAATCCTTAAACTATGTAGACCAAATAGTTAAATAGTTTAAGCTCAATTCATAGGTTGGATTTCAAAATTGAGTTTCTTATTATTAAACTAGATTAAAATAACTTATCTGCTTATTGTATTAATTAAATGATATTTATAATAATATATGCACGTAAAAATCATTTTACATCCATAATTATAAAAATTTTCAAAGTCAAATAATTTGTCCAACATGATTGTCAATTCCAATCTTCGGGTTGCACCCATGTTGAGATTTAACTCAAAAGTGGAGGATTAATATAAAAATCATTAACTTTTTCTCTCATGCCAGTCTAATCATTTGTACAGAGTTGTGTTTGATTGGTTCTTGATCTTTATCACTAACATAGTATGTTTGCCTTTTTCTCTTTTTTTTTTAAAATATATTTGGCCTTTTCCCTTTCATTTTGAAAAGTCATATATAGGACCCATCCTTCTATTAAAAAGTCTAAAAATTTGAGTGGTGATGAAAAACCATTTGACAGCAATCACAAATTGACGACCACCACTAGACAAAGTCACTTTTATATGCCTTTGTTGGATGACACCAATTGTTATAGCATTAATTTGACACTTCTCTAACGCACAAATTTCGTTATTGATTTAAGTTTGCAGGTAACAAGGACTTGAATGAAAGAGACATTTTTTTTAATTCTTTTTTGTTGCTTGTTAGAAATTGACCTATCCTAGTAAAAAATGTCTAGGTAATCTTCGGATACCACGAAACAGGCAAAGTATAACAATGAGTGGATATCAATGATTCGTAAGACTATCTTGTAACTTTGAATGGGCTTTGGTTTGATTTGATGATTAAATTTGATAAACGTAACACTTCACCCGTTAATTAAGATTTTAGAGAATATCGGGTCAAGAACTAGGATTCTGAACCTTAAAATTGAGGATCTAATATCCCATATCTACATTAAGGATTGTACAAGAGTTAATGATGAGTTATAGGGCTTAGAGAACTTAAATCACAATGAAGATTTTTTAAAATTTAAACTTGTTGTATAATTGATTATAGAAACTAAAAAGTCAAGCTAAGTGACAAAATCGAATAATAAATCAGTAATTTAAGTTAATAAATAGTTTACAAGGAAAATAATAAGCTTATAAGACTTAAAATAAGGTTCTTGAAGAAATTAAAGTATCAAAATGCCCTTAAAAATGTTAAAAGTTATTATAGTAAAGGAAGGGCAAAATGGTCATTTCATTCCCTAGAGTGATTTTCGGATTTTTGCCTCTCATTAATCTAAAATTATTCCAGATTCTTCTCCTTACAAGCATCCATTATAATCTAGAATGCATGCAAAACTCTTAAAATCAAAATGAACATGCAAACATAATCATTTTCCACCTTACAAGTTGACCAAGCATGTTCTTGCTTCTCTCTCTAATTTAACCAATATTACACTCAAGGATTATGCTATCTTGCATCCCACATGCTAACCTACAAAAATGAAGATTTTATACACTTCTCTCTCCATTTCAGCCAACCATATTCACTCTAGAATGCAAGACAAACTCTATTTACCTATTTCACACACTGTCTCACTTCTAGATACTCTCTCTTTGCTATCTCTGGTTTCTTCATCCTCCCTTCACCTGAACAAGACCTTCTTAGTCTAGAAGAAGTGCTACATTATGGATTTTTACAGAAAGAGGTTAATAAGGTTCTATGCATAAGAAATTAATCTATGCTAGTTCTAGTTATTGAACTTGTGGTTTTGTTAAAAATTTTAGGTGGACAACAGATATAGTTTGACCGAACTAGCAAGGTAATCTTCATTTTCTTAAGGTTTAGAGGTTGTTTAATGAAGATCTAAGAAGTTGGTTAAGGTTTCTTGAAACCTTTGGGCAACTAGGAGTTTGTTCGCTAGACCTATGTCGCATATCTTGTTTCCTTAGCGTGAAATCTGGATTTTTATGAGTTTTTGTGAAATATTTTACTTTCATTTCCTTAGCATGAAATCTGGATTTTTATGTGAGTTTTTTGTGAAATATTTTACTTTCATCAAAGAACTCTATCAAGAATACATAGATATCTAAATTTCAGTTTAGTTTTTTTGGATTCTAAAATTGAAAATGCAGAAGGACCAAAGATTTTCTTGAAGTATTTCTATTGCTTCATTTTGTTTGAAACTTTTGAAAAAATGGACTGTTTTGTGATTTTTGTGGTGCACAAAATTTTTAGAAGTTAGAGCTGAAAATTTCCAATTTTGTGTTTTATAAGAAAATTATTTGAAACAGCCTTGGTTTCCTCAAGAAAAATGCAGAAATTTGACTACAAAAACTAGTCTAGATAAGTGCTAAAAGGTAGCACACTTTTTGTTTGAAAAAGAGGTCCAAATCAGATTTTTTTCCTTATTGTTATGGATGTGAAATCTAAAATATTTGATAAATGATATGTTAACATAAAATCTTGATTGAGCAATCGATTGTACACTGAATGTATGTGATAGTTATGATGTATTAGAAGGATTGTATATAAGGACTTGGAATGACCTTATTTTTGGGATATTTTTACTGAAATATACAGCCAAAAAATGAGGTAAATGATGACTGCTTATGGGGATTAAAAGCTGGGGGAATAAGAGATAAAAACAGCCTTGATAATAAGGCATAATGGCTAAAAGTAAGAAGGATATAGTTGACATTCGTAAGAGCTTTTGTATTGAATCAAGCCTTAGAAATAAAAAAGGATTTAACGGCCTTATAGTTTAAGAAAAAGAAATGGGATCTTGCATAAATGATGTACTAAAGTGTATGCTTGAAGAGCAAATAATTTGGACAACTTATAGTTAGTAAACAAAGATAATATATTCATCACTTACAAGAAAATCTAGTAGTAGTTTGAGTAGTTATGATAGGGATGGTTGAAAAAAGGACTTTAAAGAACTTCAATTTCAAGACTTTTAGGCAAAATAATAAGCTAACAAGAGGTTGAATTTCTTGAAATTTAAAGGCCATACAAACTGATAATGTAAAATAGATAAAGAAAGATATAATAAAATAATTATTACCAAAAAATCACTACAACTTTGAATAAGAAGACTTTAAAGATTATTAATGCTTTGAATCTCTATAAGTAATAAAGTAATTTAGTTGATCTCAAAGGATTAAATTAATCCTAGATGCATCTATGTTTAATTTTGTTGTAACTTCTTTTATGATTGTTTTTATACATTAAATCTTTCGTTATTTTATGTAAGGTTAGAATATAGTGCCAAGAGGTACACATGTACTATACTCAGCTGCAATAGACCATAGCGGAGGGGTTGGGGGTATTATCAAAATAATAGTAAATTTTAATACAAAAACAATAAATTTTATTTAAAAAAATTCTAGTAAGAGAACCTCTTTTTTTATGCTAGTTAACTGTCTTGTTAATTAATTTTTGTCAAATCGACAATAATAACCACTTAGATTATTTCTTCGTTAAAATTTTTTGCTTTTTAACCGCTTGGATTAAATTTTTTACCATTTGCTGTCTTTTAGTAGGTTTTTGAAAGAATTGTTTTTCCTTCTTTTTTTCCTCCCTTTCTCATTCTCAAGAAAAAAGAATAGCTGACCATTTGCTGAATGCTGATTTATTCAAAAAGATTGAGAGATGAGAGAAAATGTCAAACTATGTGATCTGATTCTATAGAAACTATAGTTAGTTATACAATAAGAAAAGCAGCATAAACAACTCAGAAACCTGCAAAGGCGACTCTATGACCACGATTTGTAAACGTTGAATCCTTGAAACAAGTTCTTCATATTCAAATCATTACATGCTATTCATTGAAAATTCTTCAGTTAAGCAGGAACAAGCACTATTCTTGGAGCAAAAGTTAAAAAATCTTCTCAATCTGAGTCTGTAATATCATCAGAATTTGTGGTACCCCTGTAAGATTATTTGCTTCGCAAGACTTCCATGCTGCTTCTTATCCCATTCACAACCAGTACCTCCCAACAACTGTCACTACCTATGAACATTCTTACTTATATGCTTCTTTATATCATATTTTCAGGATTGTAGATATATAAGAATCTCCGTCTCTTCAAATTTAGTAAGATCTTATGCATTTCACTCTGCAGTATCTTCTGAATCTGTAGTATCATTGATACTCGTGCCCTATTATTCATTTTCCCAAGACCTTCATGCCGAGCCTCATCCCATTTACAACTAGTAGGTGAAACTAAACTTTCGACAAATACTGTGGCACTACCATCCCAATCTAAAATTTTGACGCTTCTATATGTCAACTCTTTTCCATCGTTTTTCACTCAAATTGGCCGCTATCACAAATTCATCCGCATCTCGAGTTCAATTCGCAAGGGCAACAACTACCTTGTAATCATCCGAGGCTCAGTCGAAACAAAGACCACATCTTTCTTCGACATAGTACTTATCGAGTAAAAATTGTAGTTCAACCACTTTGCTCATGTATCTAGTCGATGGATTCCACAAGTACAAGGACTTACCCAAGACTATTAGCAACAAGCCATTGCATGAACCTCCAACAACAATTAAGGGTCGTCCTGTGCATAATCTACATGGACATTCAAGATATTCATATGCGTCAAATAATAATTTATATATTTCCTCAAAAGAGCTGAAATATTGCTTCTTTCTCCCCCATGGATGAATTTGAGCAAAACTTTCCGTTTTCCTCTACGGATCCCTGTGAATGAAGGCTTCACTATCCACAAAATCTTCTTCATATTCATATTCCTGTTCGTAGGCATCCTCCTCCCCCGCATCATCATCCGCGTACATACTTTGTCTTTTCCCGCCAAATATACTCCTGAGCAACAGCTTCAAGCAGATGAATTGCAGATATCGTGTCACGAAAATTATTTTAGTTCTATGATCATTAGAGAGGAAAAAATCAGGATCGGATATAATAGAATACCAAACCCTATTTACGCACTTAAACCGTAGCAGATACTTGATCGGAAGCCTGGAAAGTATGTCTTTAAGGATTTCTTCAGGAATATAAGGACGTCGACCTGTAAATTGGGAGTTCTCATACTGCAACGCCCTTCTTCCTCCTATTTTCCTGTTTCCCCGCATGGTCAGAGCCTCCTGTAAAGTGGGGAAAGAGAAATGATAAACTTAGATTGAATTCCATGTGTAGAAAATTTTCTAGGGTTTTCAGGGTTTAGGTTAATCTATGTGCTTCAATTTGATGGGTATAAAACAAAGGCCGCTAGAGAATTTCTGGAGACGAGGTTAGGGTTTCTTCTCAAGGGGATTTTGAATTATTAAAAAAGGTCTTTCTCGTGAAATAAAAAAAGGTCATTTAAATTCATTTTTTATTAGCACAACGAGTTTTTTTTTGTAGATGTAGCAAGAATATTCATGCCATTTTATACAATGACGACTCTTTCTCTCTCAAATCTCTTATTTAAAATATTAAATTAAAAACAGATTTGAAGAGTGCCTTTGATCGATCTTGAGTCTTCAATTGAATTATTAATTTCTAACTCTTTATCCCACAAAAATTTTTAAAATAAATTTACAAGTGCAATTAGATAAAAAAATATTTACATTCTTAATTCGAACAACAAAACTTGTATATATTAATAAATAAAAATATAATTAAAAATAAAATTAAAAAAGTAGACCAAATAGAACTTTGCCGGATCTTGGTAAAACTCTTATCGGTGGTGAAGCTTGGAGTTTCGCCAGAGCTTCACCAAGACGTGGCGAAGCTCCAATTGGAGTTGGGGCTTTATACGAGGGCTTTGTGAAGTTCCATTTGGCAAAGCTCCAAATATAGTGAACTTTTACTAAAGTTAATAAATTATATTATTGTTGTATTAAAATTATTTCAAAACTTATTAAAATTGTTAAACTATATATAAGAAAAAATATTTAATTTTTAAAATTATATATAATAAAAAAACTGTGCATAGTAATTGTGATAAAAATTAATGACTGAACATCATTAGTATTTTGATTGGAATAGAGACAGTAACTAAGATTTCACCATCACTAATCAAAGGCAATGGCCTATGTATAGTAACATCGGCATGTCTGAAAAAGAAACATCAAATTTGAGATTCTTTACATTGTTTTGTTTCTTTTCTAGCTTGCAGTTCTGTATCGCCTCCAAAATTAACTTCATTGTCCTCATAGTACAAGGCATCCATCCACCTGATAGTACACTATCTACAAGTTTTCTATTTCTATTCTTGGGTTATGGCGTTGGATCCAAAGGGAGAGCAAATGGGTATTAATTTGCAAATTCCTTCTAAGCATAGGACCAGATTCTTTTATGCAGATGTGGAAAATGAACTAATTGTCACCATTGCTGTTCTTTGAAACTAGCTACTATGACAATTCAGCTCCATTAGTATGATGTGCAGGTCAGTAACAAGCTTGAAATTGTCATAGAAAGATTCAATACATAGACCAGAAACATATTCTTGCAAGAGAAATTAAAAAAGTTTTGGAATTTGTTCTTCATTTTATTTATCTAGAGGAATTTTATAATTTCATGCTCAAATTTTGGAATTGAGAAGAAAAAGCGACACAAAAAAGAAATAATATAAGTGAAAACAAGATGAAAGCACCTATAAATTAAGAAATGCAAAGTAGGGAAAAAAGAAAAAAAAAGGAACCAAAGTTCAAGAGGAAAAAAAACAACCACTACTAATTAAGGTTCAAACATCATGAGACATTTCTATTGAAGTATTGGACTTGTACTTCACAAGTTGATAATGTAATCAAAAGTCTTCTGAATTAGAACTACCCTTCTCCTCTAGAAACTGCTCTGACTAACTATTTCCTTTGAAATCATTTTCTCATGCTGGTTCTTATCCATTCATAACCAGTGGGTGAAACCAAACTTTCAACTAATATATCAAGACGACCATCCTTATAAGGATCCAAGTGATTACTTCTGTTGAACGTCATCTCTTTAGTATTATACATGAGAATCTTGCGTTCGAAACCCAATGCAATTTCACCGTTCCTCATTAGTAGCAATGGTCTGAAACTAGTGTATAAATATGATCTTGATCTCAAATTTGGTACTGCTAAGATTGAAATGTCAAAATAGTAGTCCAAGATTCTTTAACGCTATATTTTTTCATTGCTAGAACTTGAATGTTACCTTCTTCAAAATGATCAATTTGATTTACCCAATGTGCCATTGAAAGCCATCCCCCTAAAACCCTAGTCCCAATACAATATTTCCATACCTATTCTTGGCCGGTGGCATCGGAAGCTCCTTGAATTCATCAGTCTTCGGATCAAAAGCAACAATTTTCTGAGGCCCCAAAAGGAAGAACAATCTCTATCACTAATTTTCCAATGTAGAAATCCATTGACCACTGGACCTGAGTCCATTGTGGGGATATAATAAGGAAATGGAACTAGTCTCCACTGCTTTTCTTTCAAACTAGCTAAATTACACACACATTGAAAGCGTAAGATTGACTTGATGGGAAGCCTGGAGAGTATGTTGTTGACGATTTCTCCAGGGATATAACGCCGCCAGTGTATAAATTTAGGATTCTCCACCTGCGAAGGCCTCTGCATGGTGAAATCAGTGTTTGGCCGATGTGGTTCACTTCTTCCTCCACCATTCCTGCTTCCCTCATAGCCATTGCATCATGTAAGGAGTTTATAGTGAATTCCATGTGCAGAAATCTTTCTAGGGTTTTTCAGGGTTAGGTAATTTGTACGCTTCCACTTGATGGATATATATAGCAAAGCCGGATACATAAGACAGTTGACGGAAACTAGGGTTAGTGTTATGGTTCTATTCTTGGGGGATATTTTTATCTTTAAATATTTTGAGTTAATTTACATCTACCCTCCTTCACATTTGGTTTGTACAAAAAGATTTATAATTTTAAGTAAGCCTTCTCCTCTTTTTTTTTTTTTATGTTCACCTTTTGTTTTTTGTTTTTTTTTTTGGAATGAAAAAGTGAGCTAGAGATGATGGATCAATAGTCACTCCCTATCCAATATTTAAAGTTGTGTAACACCGTAAGAGAAAGTCTATCCCATCTGATGAGTACTATGTTCACTTTTAGTCATACAAGAGATTCACAACTTAATAGTACAACTAATATATCATTTCCTTCTGACAAGAATCACCAGAAACACTATACTCTTAAGCCCTCCATTCCTCTCCTTTCCTCCTTTTCCCTCAATCCCTAGTGGTGCCAAATGAAACACCAACATCGACTGTCAAAATTCACAATATGAAATAAACTCCCTCCCAGGCCATCATCATGAATGTATATTTCTTCTTCTTCAACGTGGCAAAAGCAGCTGCTCGTCATTTATGGTTTTATATGGACACGTTATAATTTTATGGATTGTATAAATGTATTCATAATAAGTGTATTTTAAGTGGAGAAAATCTTTAGTGCATCCCCTTTTCCGCTTAATTTTCATTGCAAATTTCGGTAGCGCTGGTTCTTTCACATCAGTAATATCGTCCAGAACCCAATCTGAAATCTTGCCTCTCATCATCTCCAAGATAACAATTCCATGGCTCAAGAGACGTCCACGTTTGGAGCAATATGATGGTTGAAGCTCGTTTTGGAGCCATGTATCCCTTTGCTGCCCAAAATTGCGAGCCATGTATCCCTCTGTGACATAGCTTTGCTAACCCAAAATCAGCAATCTTGGATTGGAAATCGTCAAAATCCTCTATTGTTTCTTCCGATAACTAGAAACGGGTGTAAAGAACAGATTTTCTATTTTTTAAGAAAAAATCATGTTGGATAGTTTACGTGGTTATATGCGCTTAACTAGACAAATATAATTGGTGTGCTGTACCACATATACTCTGCTGATGTGGGGCAGCAGATGCACCAAATATTTTCTCATTTTAAGGGGGATTAAGCTTGCAATTGGATTATATATTTCAGTTTCTTAGTTGAGAATGAATGTTGCTTGGAGGCAATAACACAATTGACTAGTAAATTGGTGTTGTAGCCATATTACTTCCCCAAGACTGCCATGCTGCAATTTATCCCATTCATAACCCATAGGGGAAACTGAACTTCCAACAAATGTCTTTCCACAACCATCCCAATCTGTATTTTTACTTCTACAGGATTGTAGATTAGAATCCCCCTCTTCATATATAGTAAGATTTCACAATTTCTTATTAGTAGGAATGGCCTCAACCTAGTGTAAAAAGATGATCTTCTGTCCAAATTCAAGATCTCAGACATAGTAGTACAAGATTCTTTGACATCATATTCTGTCCTTACTAGCACTTCGATATTGCACACAAAGGCATCCACATAAAACCCTCAAAAACCAAGAATAATATTATCTTAATTAGTTTCTCTGGCATTGGTAGGTCCCTGAATTCATTAGTTTCTAGATCAAAGGCCACAATGGTCTGCTACAAGCTGTTTCTACGACGTTTATTAGTTTCCCAGTGCACAAATATCCATTAACCCCACGATCAGATTTTGTTCTGGAGACTCGTAGATGAGAAAGATAACATGTCTCCTGTTTTTTTCCCCGCTTCCAAACTTGCTCGACTGCAAACATAATTCATGCCGATATATAGTGGCAACAACGGCCTTGGAATCATCTGTGAATGAATCGAAACAAAGACCACATATCCCTTCACAATTTGGTAGAGTAAATTGTTGATAGATTCCACAAGTAGAAAGAGTTTCTCAAAACTAAAAACAATAATCCATTACATGAACATCCAACTATCCTGAAGCCCTTATATTTACCGTAAACTGACCTAATGTGAGAATATCAAAAGCTCTATGACCATTTGAAAGAACGAAATCAGGATCCGATATTATAGAATTCCAAAGCTTGCTTACGAATTTAAAGCGTAACAGAGACTTTACTGGAAGCATGGGGAGCATGTCTCGGAGGATTTCTTCAGGAATATAAGGCCGCGGTGGCGTAAATTTAAGGTTTTGCTCCTGAGAAGGCAGCGACACTTCAAATTTAGGGTTCCGTCAATGTGGAGCTCTTATTTCTCTACTTTTCCTGCTTCCGCACGTAGCTATAGCCTCCTCTAAAGTGGGAAAGTTAAACGAATTTAGATTGACTTCCATGTCTAGTGTTGGAAGATGAACTCCTTCGAACTTCAACCTGCTAGAGAATTCCTGCTAACAAATAAGCAATGCACAAACCGGCGATGGGGATCTAATCCAAAATCCCTCTATGATTAAGTCTGTATTTAATTGAATGATACAAAAAGTAACATATAAGTATTTATAAGAAATCATAGTTGGGGTACTTAAGTAACTAAATCCTATTAGAATATAAGAAAATAAATTCTATTAGAAGATAAATAACTAAAGTTGTGATTGGATAGGGTTTGGTTTTGAGATTTTTATTTGAGTTTCGTAAAAGTTAAATTATTTATAAGAGGAGATGTGGGTGCCATACTTAGAATTTTGAGTTTAATTTTGAGATGAAATATTGTCTAATTCCACAAATATTTTATTCTGGATTATAATTTCTTATAAGAGTAGGTTTTCTCATTAAGTTGATGGGTCGAATTAGGCAACTATTGTGCTAAGACTCGCATCACTGTCCAACTCATCATCTAGAAAATTTTCTAGCGTTTTTAAGTTAGTCGTATATGCTTCATCTTGATGGATGGAAAGCCGTTCAAGTTAGTCTTATTGGGCAGCCATTCCGTTTTTCTTTTCCTTTTTTAAAATTTTCTTTTTTTTCAAGTTCTAAAATCTATCTGGTCCCTTAAAAAAAAATACATATTTGACAATACATGACTAAATTTGGTTCTCTTTTACGTGGAAAGTTTTATGTGATGGTAGTTTAATAGCTTTTCAATACACCATAAGTTATACTCCATTCAATAATGTTAGGCCAAATATATTGTGAGTCCCAATATAAACTTCTCCTTTTATGTATTACTAGCATTAACTTCCTTTATCTTTTCAATATTCGTAGAGGAGGTAATAAACCTGCCCATCTCTTAACTCAAAGGCTCTTAGATTAGACGATGACATTATGCTTTGAGGATTATCCTCTGGACGTTAATTACTTGGCTTATGTTATTCCGTACCTAATTAGTAGGCACCTCAAGTAGACTGAAACTCTTTGAGGATATTATTGCCTCAATGTTATAGGGTAAGGGTTTGATTTAGATTGTACTTTTTAAGAAAGTAAACAGCTTTAGCCATTTGAATCTTCGATCTACCTTTCTATTTCTGATCACCAACGAATCAAGAGGCAATAGATATTGCTGTTTTCATTGTTGGTGTAGGAAAAGTTACCCAATGATCAACAGACGCAAACTTGTTCATGCTCTTAACTTCTGAATCATGGTCTAATTATAGACCTGTGCTTGACATTGTCTTCCTTTTTCCCAGGTCTTATCCTGACTACTTAGCAATTTTATCCGCTACCATATTCATGTCTTCTGGAGATTGAATCAATAGTATATTGTTGTTGCGTATAATAGTACATTTTAAGTGTCAGTTTTATATATACATAAATACATTTATGAAAATTGATGACTGGACAATATAGTAATGTTTTGTTTTTAGACAAAAAACTTTACGTACATACGAAACTCGAGATGAATTCAAATTATTCTTGCCAATTAGTAGGAATATTAAATATTTTACGAACAAAATTCTTTCTTTTGGACATTCACAGGCCATTTCTTTAGGATTGCAGATATGAATTTCGTGTTCATTGTAACTAAGACTTCACCATCACTAATCAGAAACAATGGCGTCAATGACATCCGGTTTGTCTAACTAAGAAGCATTAAATTTGAAATCCAAAATATAGCCTTCTAAGATTCTTTGACACTGAATTGCCGGCCCATAGCGCTGATCCGACAGGGCAGGCCTCTTCTTACTTGAAATTTGGTGGTGCTACTCTAACAGGACCAGTGTTTGCGCTGGTTGTTCAGCTTGTCTGATATGTTCGCGAGACGAACATACAAGCCCGAACATTGAGTAATAGGGGGACTGTTGGTTTGCCATCTTTAGGCCTACCCTTTTACCCAGGAAAAAAAAGATTCTTTGACACTGTATTGTTCTTGGCTAGCAGTTCGATATAACCTTCAAAATTATCTTCATTATCCTAATAAACCATACAAGGCATCCATCCACCTAATACTTCCTGCAACCTTAGTACTACATTCCATTTGTTTCAAAATATAAGGCATTTGAACCTTTTTTTACATAGATTACGGTTCAAAACTTAGTCAATCCAAATTTAGTCGATGTTCAACAAGGTCCCAAAATTATAATTAACCCTCTTGACATCTCAAAATTTATTTAAGTACTATAAAATTTAAAACGGAAAAAAAATTGCCAAACCTGATAAAACTCATCTTGTACTTCATACACTAAAACTAGAAATTTCCCATACTCATTAGCTTGTGTGCAAGTAAAAAAAAGTCTTGTTTTAGCCTTTAAAATATTTCTTAAATTTTGTTTATCTTTAAATTGTTTTTACAATTCTATTTTAGTCCTTAAAGTATAATATTTTTTGGCTTTCTTTTTATTCTCATAATATTATCATTTACTCTTTGAATATTTTTTTAACGGTATTAGTCTTCTAAGTAGATTTTACTAAGCTAAACTACTTTCACTACTACTTGTGTTGAACCATTCAATCATTCATTTTGACTAATTTATCCCTATTTATTTGCTCGAATTGAGGAATAACCTATGGCTTGTAAGACAAAGATTCTGGATAATTTAAACCTTGTGTAAATTTTAATAATAATATAGTATTAAACTATCTAAATAGTGTAATAATTTTTTTTCACTTGCAAATTCGGTGTAACAATTATGTTATTTGATACAATAACCCTTTCCCAGACCTCTTCTCAAAAGAAACCCCTTGCCAATCTCCTTAAAAGAAGAAAAAAAAAAAACTCTAAATCAGGGATCAAGATATGATTATAAAATTGTTTATGGACTGTTTTTGTACATTCATTTTTTGTGGGCACAAAACAAAATAAACGAAAAAATTGCAACCACGTCGTCGTTTCTTCCGGGCTGAATTTCTTCTCTCTTCTCCATCTTCCCCAATCTTCCAACATCACAAGTCCAAATCTCTCTCTCTCTCTTCCTCTGTGTTCAGTGATGGATTCTCGGACTTGGAAGGCTGCTCAAGCGCTCCTGCTGATCCTTTGTCTTTTCTCTCCGAAATCTTTGGTATGATTCCTTCTTCTCTCTACATATGTAGATTTTGTTGTTGTATGCATTTCTCAGTACGAACTGATTGTATTTGAACTTTTTACTTCTGAAACTGTTGATCTAGATCATTGCTGAAGCCTCATCAGTTTCCTTCCTTGATAGCCCAACTCATCATTATCTTCGCTCGCCTTCGGACCGGGATGCGCTCAGCGAGGTAGTTAACTAAGAATTGTTAATTAACTTAGCAAATTATGTTTTAGTTTTTACTCGTAATATAAAATTTTTTTCGTTGCTTTTTCTTGGATTACTGTTCTGCATCTGCATCGAATCCCAGGATTTTCCGAGTAATTAGTACGTCATCTGAGTTCTGATTTTGCGGAAGAAATGTGTATTAGTGCAGGGGTAAGAATTTAAATAACTGTTTATCTTTAGATAGCTGTCTAGTGATGCTTAAAAGTCCTACTTTGTGGCATCAGAATCCGTGTGCCAAAATTGAAGTTTAAAACTCGTCTACTTATGCCTAAAATGGAGAAACTTTATTTTATTTGGTAGAAGAAAATAAGAAAATGCTCAAGAAATTTTAGGGAAAAGCTAAGAGTAATATACTGGGTGATTACTCGTGAGTACTGCCTTGGAAGGAGGAAACTGATAACAAGACGGAGCGTCGTTTTAATTTAGAAGTGATAAAGAGATGGGCTTATGTGAATACATTATCTTATGATGCCTGAATGATAAACTAACTTCAAGTTACCAGCTTTTGCTGCTTGTAATGTTAATGCTGAAGACACTAATTTGTGAAGGCTTTAGTGGGAATTATTGGCTTTAGATGTCAATTTTCCTGTGGGAAAAATAGAATAAAAGCAAAATTCAGCAGCTGGTTGAGAAAGTGAGTTAGGATGGAATGTATAGGATCACGTTGCACTTTTGTCCCATTTCTCGTTAACAGATATCTTGAATTATGCATAGGTTTTTATATGTGGCAAACAAAGACAATTCAGTGGCATTTGTTTTAACAGTCTTTTGTTTTCAAACCCTGGTTATGACTCAAAACTCTATGTCAGGATAGCTACCATTACTAAGAGATTGAATATTGAATGTTTACATGAGAAATGCAATAAATCATCTTTAGAAATAGTAAAATATTTGGAGTTGCTTGTCAAATGATAAAAGCAAGGTCACCGTGTAATAAACCAAAAATATTAACGTTGGGATCAAAGGTGTAGCATCTGCTGTCCTCTGGTAACTAGGTTCAGGCTCCAACAAATATTTGAAGTTTCAAAACCTATGTCCAATAGAGCTGCATGTATACAATTTTAAGGTTAATATACCAGGACCTGAATCTGGGAACGGGCTCCATTTCGTTGACTGAGAAACATGCCCTGGATAACCTGGTTTTATGATGGCTCATGATAAAGTTTTCCGCTTGTAAACTTTGTATGAATTCTGTAATTTGTCTAATGTTTTGACGAATTTGGTTTAGAAGCCATTTCATGAGATTCATCAAACCTATTCAAACCATAACATCGAGGGTTTAGATACTTTTTCCTAAGAAGCCATGCTATCACCGTTTGAGCACAAGAATAGGATTGCATATTAGAGTCCTCTGTTTTCTGCAGATTTAATTTCATATAGTAACTGCTAGCTTCCACAAGAATGATTTAGAAATCTGAGGCTTTAAAACTATGGTTTTCTTCTTTCTTTTTTGAGGCTTCAGATTTAAAATTCATGTATTTAAATGCTGTTTTACATTAACAGTTTTTTCAATTAAATATACCATTTTGAAAATGCATTCTGCACTTTATGATACAAAAGATTTCTTTAGTCAAATGTGGTGCATCTGCAACATTTCTTTTTTATGCCCTGTATTTTTCAAACAATTCTCTCTTATCGGGACAGTTTCTCTATGTATGCCCTGATTGGTATGTAATTATGTGATGCCACTTTATCTTCAGATTACTTCTGTTTATTCCTAAATTCCTAAGCTGCAGTATAACTCTCCATTGTCTTGAGTTTCCTTTTTAGGCGTATTGTTTAAGACGTCATAGAGGAAAGGCTTTGCTGTTTTTTTCTTAATACTTATTTGTTTGACTTTCGCAGACTGATACATTGTCACTCCCTGAAGTTGCTGCTGCTGTGTCAGTGTTGGTTGGTTCTGCACCCCCTTCTACAGTTTCAGCTGCTAGTTCATTGAAGGTAAGATGAATGATGTAATTGATACCTTTCGAACATTCCATAAATTGAAATCATTTGCGTTTGAGATCAGTGCTATTTTTTAATTATATGAGAACATCAATTTTGCAGCTCAACAAGGTGCTAACGCCCAATCCATTTGATAGGCCTGGTGCAGTTTTGGCACTAGAAGTCAGAGGATCAGAAGGTAAATGAATGCCAAACCTGCTTAAACCTGTTTTAACGTTAGACCTTTTCATGAGTGGATTCATCATATACTTCAGTGATTATTCCCTTTTTTCTGGGGAACGCTTTTTCTAATACTTGAGCTGAACTTTACATGCAGATCAACTGGTTAATTTGGATAAGAGTCTGTTTAGAAATACTCTCAGGAGTAAGCTTATGGTTGGTGAAAGTAAGGTTGATATTCAGCTTCAAGGTGATTGACAATTCTAGCACTTATATGAGAGGTTTTGACGTTGTCAATTTTGATCTATGGTGACAATCTTAGTATGTTTCTGCAGATGAGGATGAAGTATCAGTGATCTCTTTGAATAACCTCATAACTTCTGATTCTGATAACAAATGCACAGATAAAGAACTTGCTGATTTTGTGAGTCATGATTCCTTTCTCCCACACCATGATCAGTCCTCAACTATATTTACCTATAGGCTAATATAGATGATGTGGTATGTCTCTTCAGGCATCTTCTCTGGGTGGTTCATATTCATCTGACAACTTGCCTCTTAATGGGGATTTCTCAATTCCTTTGGCAAGTGGTGCTCATATGAGACTTGATTTGTCAAAGGTCTTCATAAACGCTCAACAGTTCCTATCCATTCTTATCAATAAGTAGTTACTGGTCCTTATTTCCTACCTAACTTAGTTTGCAAATTGTTTACTTCAAACTTACAGAAAGCAGACAAGGAATTTATCACAAGTCTTGTTCTTCTCATTCATAATATTGAGAGAGTAATGGAACTACATCAGGATATGGCTGGAAATGCACAAAATTACGCTGAGTTGATTACTGGGACATTTGATGGCCTTAAGGTGATAATCCCATTTGGTTTTCATTTCTTAAGAAGCTGTTATCTTTTTTATTTTTTTTTTTTGGGTGGGGGGGGGGTGTTAGACTTCTGTTCGTTCAGATTTTGATTTCTAAAAGCTCTTTCTTTCACAGTTTAGGTAATAACATAATGGTCAAGTGCTTGACTCATAGTTCAGGAAACCAGTGTTTCAAACTCTGGCAAGTGAAAAAATAGTTATAATAACTGTTTTATTTCTTCTTCCTCCTATTAAAGTTTCTAGAATTGACAATTACACTGATTTGGCAGAAGATGCTGTGAATATTCCGTATTCTTGTGTACTAAGGATTTGTTTATGTTTTACATAATTTTGAAGCTAATATAATGAGCATCTAGTATCTTTGATCTTAAAATAGCTAGCATTCAGTACCTGTAATTTGAACAATTAAAATTGTGTCTAACGGGAATAGTATGGACTTGTTGCTTGTTCAAGTAAGTCTGGAGCTAGAATTACTTCAATGGGGATAATGTTTAACCTAATAAAACTAGATTGGCTTATTCCTTAACAAGTTGACAAAATGGTTCAAGTATTAAGTGTGCCTTAGATGCTTAATTCAATATATTAGTGAGAGGTATAAACCGTGAATAAATACACAAGAGGAAGACATAAAAAAGGTGTTAATTCAGTCAAGAAAGGAAAACCATTTGACAATCTACTGTTTTTGTTTTTGAGAGAGCTAGATAAATTCTAGATAATTGACATGCCTAAGAAAGCTTATGGAAGTAAAATTTTAGCTATGTACCCCTTATTGAGTGATAGAAAAGAATATATTGGGGCAATGTATTTCCTCTTAAATAAACTCAAAGCAGCATGATACAAAGTTAAAGTGCCCATACATGTGCTTGTGCTTTATTAACTTATCTGAGGTGTCACAGGCTTTGCAAGAGTACTATAGAACAGAAGGTGTTGCAGAGCTTGGACTGGAATTATTTGTTGAGTCAATTTCAAAAACGTTTGATTCCTTACAAGAAGCTTATAAAGGTTATGTTGTTTTCCTTTTAACATCTTTACGTCTCATCAGATCTTTTCTACATTTTATGGTTCTGAGTTGAAAGATCAAAATTTGTCTAGTTTTTCCGGGCTTAGGTTATCTTATTATATGCTGCTCCATTGTTGCAGACGCTCATTTGTGTATATTATAGAAATGGTTAATCATCAATATAGAGTAGAATTCTTTAACTCTCTTTTATTTCCTTCTTTGTATTATTTTCAATTTTTCTACTCAGAAAAATCTTTCGAAATATTTTCAAGTACTAGAGATGTGATGTTCAGGAAATTGTTAATCCTATGGAAAACATTCTCCAAAGAGCACTGTATCCCTTCCTTTCCAGGCAACATTAGCAATAAGACAAGAGAGGAGGTTACAATGCTGCACAAACTAAGGGACAGATGAACAAGTGCTTAAAAAGAAAGCACATAAAGGGTAACTAAATGGACAAAAAGAGAACAAATGTCTTCATTGGAATAGTTCTCTCTAACTGCAAATATTCTTCAATCACTTCATTCACAACTGAATAAGAAACTGAAATACAATCTGAAAGAACCCTATTGGAGATAATATTTTTTGTTCCCTTATCTTGGAAGATAATATTATGTGTCGATTGTGCAGGGCGAATTGTGGGAGTGATTGTCCATAATGGACTTGCTTCTTCAGAGTCAAAAGAACTGCTAAACGTGATTATTAGTTCTCGTCCATCTCCACGTTGGCTTGAAGAAACTGAAATGTTACCAAATTCTACAGCAATTGCTGAAGCACTGCTTGTTAGGAGGACTGTTGCTTGGACAACAGGACTCATGCTGATCATTGCCACTCTCTTAGGGGTAAGTTTATAATCTTCACTGCCTTGGGCTTTCTTTCTGATTCAGTTAGAAGTGTCAGAAGAAAAAGATTTGGAAGTCACCAAGTTCTCAGTGTATGTTGTATTCGAAGCTCATCCCCAATCTCATTCCATTGCAACTTCTTTGATAAAATTAGCATTTGGGGCCAAAATGCTTGCAATTGCACTATCCATGGGATGAAGAAAGGATTATTTTAGTACATGCAGCTATATTAAGGTTGAAAACTGATTTTCTATGAGTTCATTTAGGTAGAATCCTGACTGGTGTTATAATGCATTTGGTTGAAACTAGGAACCTTTTGGTGTTTTTACTGTTGCGATTCTGATTTAGATGAAATTTTGCATGCTTCATATCTCCATTTTTCTGCGCAAACAAAGTACTTGATATCCATGCAGCTATACATTTTACTGGTTTTTACCATTCAGGTGTACGAGTAGTAAATACGATCTACAAAGCTCAGGACTCTATTTTCAATTTCCCCCCCAAATTTGATGCTTTAACCTGTTATCAGACGATGGAAAACAAAAATTATCGGACGGTGTAGCAATATAATAAGCATAGGGAAAGTGAAGAATTTTAAGGGGCTACATGATAAATATGTAATTGTAACTAATGTAGAAATGTGAGCGCATTGGAAGGAAAAATTGCCAGAAGCCAAAGTTAGATGGTTTTGACGTGTTTTAACCAGATTGCTACATTCTGCAAATTCAAATTGAGCTAGAGAAAATTGCTGTACAAGTAACAGATGATATACTGTAGTGCTAACCATGCCCTAAAATAAAGTAGAATGGAAGAGGCAGGAACTAGAGTATGGATTAAGGTCTATAACATTGAGCTAGTTAAGGTTGTTTTCAGGAAATTTAAAAAAAAAAAAAGTTTCCAGTATCTATTCTTAGTTCAAAGCTTTTATTTGTAAAAGAAATACAAAAAAAAAAAAAACACTGGACATTGTTGCCCAAGTAGAGCCTAAAAGCAAAAATATTTCAGCACCATGAAATTTGTGTCAATTGTTCCGTTCTTCTGTTTCCAGCTGGCCCAGAATATTGCATTTGTACCACACTGCTCCTATGATTCTTGGAGTTTCACTATGCAGCAGTAAATATAACTTGGTGAAATTCTTTCATAATTAGACTAGTTGCTGTTAATTTTGACCTAATAGGTTTTTTTTTTTTCTTTTGGGGTGGAGTGGGGAGTGGGGGGGCTAAATTTGGCACCTAATAGTTTGCTCATTCTTTGTTATGCATTAATGCTGTTCCCAAAAGGACAGAATTTTGTGGACATTTTTCTCCCATTATGGAATCTAAAGTGGGTGAAGAGAGGAAAAACCAGAAGGTACTTGCCTCCGCCAGCTAATCTGCTCAGGGACTAGTTTCTGTTCTCATGTGTTACCTTTTCCCTTTTTTTTTTTAACCTGTGTTTTTTAAATAGATTTAACAGGTCAAAACTGAAGGGGTCCCCAGTGTACTCATATTGCGCTTGCGTCTCCTAATAAATTACTGCAATCTTCTCTTCTTCTTTTTTTTTCTCTCTCTAAAGACAGTCTATTCCATATAAAGTATCACAATTATCGTCTGCATCCTGAAAGCATACTGAATTTCCTGATTCCTGATAATCGTGAAATATATGAGGTTTTCACCTTTTTTTCCCCCCAATTCAAGTTTGCATATAAAAAGTCAATAGATCCCCCTGCCCCACTCTTTCTGTCTTTCTATGCCATCTGGATTAGATTACAAGTGCCATGGAGACTTTATTTCTATTCCACTATGTGCTGGTCCTTGGTAGCATGGCTGGTGTTTTGAGTCATAACTGAACTTATCCACCGCGCTTGGAGATCATCCTACTTGTCCTATGCTTCAATTGATTACTACCACCATATTGTGCCTACATCCTCAATCATCTGAAATTCTGGTCATAGTGGTCCTCCCTTATTCATATTATTGTTCCCACTGGAGTTTTAATATTCATCAGGCTTCTATTATGTAACATTATTCCATAGTTTGATAAATGCAGGTACCTTGACGTGGGAGTGTATCCATATAACAGCTTCTGAATTTATTCTTTTCTTTTGGTGCAGATTTACTTTCTTCTGAACATGCCACTCACCAGGGACACCCTTCTGTATTCAAACGTGAAGCTTGACTGAAGCCCGTGGTTTCTTTAAACTGCCAGAAGGTCAAGGTTCTTGCCAAACCTTTCCCCAACAAGACTTTATTATGTTTAGCATGAACTAGTTACCCACTTTCTTTCTTTGGGTTTTTTTAGGGGATTCTTGCCAATTAGGTTCTGTTCTAATATACAGTAGATGAGATGGATGAGTAAGTACATGGCAATCTGTGGCTCGTGAGGTAGGGATGCTACGGGATAGGGTTGAGCGCGGAATTCACACTCCATACATTATTCGTGTACTTTGTAGCTTAATAGTTGGACTTCCATTCTTGTATTATATGTTCTAAATAATGAAAATGGAGAAGTTGATATTATTTTTTGTTTAATAAGGTATCAGCTCTGGTATTTCTGAGTGCATCTTTTCCCCCATTAGCGTGTATGGCTACTACTTTTCTTTGCTGTATTGAATCTTTTCTGGGATGTCAACTTCTCTTAGCTGTTTCGTTTCTGGAATGTCAAAGAGGACTGAGTGGGATAAAGGGTAGCGGCTATATAATTAAGGGCAAAAAATCTTGGTATCCTTAAACTTTTAAAGGTTTCAATTGTTACATTCAAATGTAATTTCGTGACATACACTTGACCTCTTGTAAACTTTCAAAAGGTTTTAATTTTTGCACTCGAATTTTATTTCGTTCAAATCTTATACTTGAACTTTCCTGACTTATATTTGTTGCCTTTCCATTCAAAAGTGTCTTAATTCTCTTCTCTGAATAGGAAATATAGTTTTTTGTTATTAGGCATCTAACTTGTTCTTTTTTTCTTTTTTTGCAAATTATGCATAAATAATGCAGTTGGAATAAATAAATTGTTTTAAATATTTAAATTATGCATAAATAATGCAGTCGAAAATAGTTTATAGTTGTAAAAAGATAGAAAAAAAAGTTAGCTAAAAAGAGAAAAGTAAAAATTATTTATGATTAATTATCTCAGATATTTCTTAGACAAAATCCAAAATGTTTTAGTTTTTTTGTTGGTGTTATAAAATCAAATTTAATATTAGAGATTAGCGATTTAAATAATTGATTTAAAAATTAATGATGTTAGAGAAATAATAACATTTAAATAGTTAGTTATAAATGAGAGCAAATTTGAAAAAAGATAATAAATTAATCTTTTATATTGAAAGAAGAATATTTTGAAAATAGATCAAAAAATAAATTATATATTTTAAAATAAATGAAACAAATAAAAAAGTTTAATAGTATCCTAACAATACAAATTATATTCAATGATAATGCACCTAAAAATAACAAATTAATTAAGTACTGTTAAAATAATAATACACTTACAAAGCTCGTGTGAGGTAGTATTTGATGAGTTATTTAATGAAGTTTTTAGACGAAAAGATAATAAATGTTATAAGAATTTAGATATAAAACTTGAATGAAATTAAATTAAAGTGTAAAGGATAAATTTTTTAATAGTTTAAAGATCGTCAAGATTTTTTGCCCCGTAACTAATGCAAGACTTGTTCTTTGCCCACTTAGCATTCTCGTGGGCATCTCCCAAGGACAAATATATTTCTTAATTAATGCATTTATATAGTAATAATAATTTATATTTCAAATTAAAATAGCCTCAGCCAACCTCTAAGGAGAATTGGGTCAAAATTGTCAAATACTTACACATAATAGAATAAAGAATTCCATCGAAAAAAATTATGCAATCGCAAAATAGAGTGTATTTATATTGTGTATGATTTGGAGAGTTTCTTTTTAGAGTTCACAAAAGTAAATTTTTTGTAAAAAATAAAATAAAATCTAATTATATATTTAATTGAATCAAACACTATCTAAATGAACTCATAATGTTTTTGGTTGATCGAATTAAAGTTTTCTGTTTCTAATTATAAATCAGAATATACGCTTCATATTAATTTTATCATTGAAACTTTTTCTTTTTTATTTTTTTACTAAATACAATTGAAACTAACTTATTATGAAAAAGATTCAACTAGGGGTGTTTATTACTTTGTAACATCTGAAAAATTGAATCGAAATATACATTTTGTTAGATTTTTTTATTTTTCGGTTCGGTTTGATTCTGTTTTTTGAATTTGAATTAAATTCGATTCGGTTTTTGCTCAAATAAAAAATCAAAACTGAAAAATTAAATTTTTTTAAAAAAATTATATATGAATGTATTTTAGTAATACGTTTTTTAATAAAAATAATTTTTAAAAATAAAATTACCTCAACAACGTATTATCCAAATCCATTCTTTTTATTCTTCAATTTTAATTTTTAATCAAATCGAACCGAACCAAATGAAATTATTTCGATTTGATTTTTTAAAAAATACTATTCAATTTAATTTTATAAATTTTTAAAAAAATTAGAATCGAAAAATCAAATTATCCTACAATAATCGAGCACCCTACACACACATATATATATACACACACACAAGTAGACATAATTCTCACTCACTTCCAGCGTTCAGAAGACAAATATCATGTGTCTCGTTAGTCGTTATCCACAATCTATATCTGCACCACAGCGTTGCCACTTGCTATTACCACCTCTTTCTTCATGCTAAGAACCACCGCCCAACACCACGGCCATCAGCCCACCATCACTACGTAGCGGCACAAGGCAAGAAACGCTTAGAAACAGATGTCATCTGCACTGCCTCTGTGTTTCAAGATGAACCCATCTCTCAGTTTCCCCAACAGAATCCAGCACCCACTCTCGGACTCCATGAATTCAATTCTTCAGAGTACGTTTCCCAAGTGTTCTTCCCGTGATCAGTGTTCTCTCACAAGGAACTCTCACGTTTGCTTCACATTTTCACCTCCAAACTCCAACAGCGGCAATCCTTTTAATTATGGCCCTCAAGAAGAGGCCAGGTGGCTCCGGGAGGAGCAGCGCTGGATGCGGGAGGAACAGCGGTGGCTCCGCCAAGAGTCAAGGTGGAGTGCTGAACGTGAAGCTTTATTGAGGGAAATTCAGAGCTTGAAGCTTCGGATACAGGAGCTTGAACGCCAGAATTCTGTGCAAGAAACATCAGTTTCTGAAACTATAGCCAACATTGCAAAATTGCTGCAGGTATATCTTTGGAATTAGATTGTGGTTTTCTTTTCTATTACACAATATAAATGAGCAGTTTTGAATTGGTAAAGCTAAAATGTCGTGAAGTTATTGAAGATTTAGTATCTGCAGTGCTGTTCTTTTTAATACGTGGAATCACATAGCATGAAATAGGAAGGATCACTTTGACCTACATGGTTTCTTATATTTCTGTTTTTCAGTTCAGAGTTTCTGAAGCTTTTTTGTTAGAAATTAATAGAATTTGCATTTTATATATATATATAGATAAAAAATTTCTTTTGTAGCTTTTAAAACCTTGAAATAGGCTCGTTGAACTCATCTAGAATTCATTGCTTTTCAGAAAATACTTGTAGCTCAATCACAACTAATTTGTGTGATCATGAAAACTTCTCTTTAAGGCAAAATTTGATCTTCAGACTTTGCTGTACTTTGATTCTCCGAGAAGGGGAATCCTTCTGGAATGATCTTAAGATTTTTAATGTTCAAATTATTTTGCTCAGACTGACTATTGGTTTTCAGTGCCCCCTAGATCACTTTTTTGAGGGATAGAGGTGAGAATCAGGAAATTTGGTATTACCCTTTTCATTTTTCCAAATATCCTACCAAATGCAGCATAGACATTCAGCAATTCTGGAATAACAAATTTCAGTTTGGTTTTAGGTGTTGAAGGAGGGAGAGCTAGGGAAGACTATAAACAGAATCCCTGATAGTGGTTCGAGCACTTTGCGATTTGTTGTAGAGGCTACAAAGAAAGAGGAGGAAGTGGTTGTGAAGGAAATTGTTAATGTTCCAGAGAAAGAAGACAAGCAATGGAAGAAGAGGGCAACCTTGAGGATGGGATCAGAAGGAGATGAAGTTCGAGCAATGCAGGTTAGTTTTTCTTGATTGCCTATACCTTCTCTAGAAAATTAAGCAGACAGGTATATTCATGTCTTATTGGCCCAAAATTTGGTATTGTTGACTAGTGATACTGAAAGAACAGTTTCAGAAGCCTCTGAGAAACAAGGTAGATAAATGAAATGTTGATGCTGATGTATATTGGAGACAGTTTAACTTAAGATTGATGTTATAACATCCATGTACTTGTCTCTTGCTATATAATCACAGTGACCATGCTTTTATCGACCAAGGAGGCTAAGTAATGAGGCAATGCATGTACTTAGTTGAAAAGAAAAAAAATCATTACTTGGATTCAAGCTCCTAGTTCAATACTTATTTAATATTTGTGTTCTTCTCTTTGTTTTCAAGTGGTATTTTGATTGATGTCATGAATGACATCTCCATTTATAGCATGATTGAATACTTTAGTTTTGCATGCTACAAATGTAGCTGAGTGGTTGACTTATGTATTGTACCCTATCCAGCAGCCAGGAGAGGCTTTGTTTGTTTGAGTTGGATTTTTATGATATACGTTGATTAATATGTATTCTAAAGCAGCTTCAGAAAAGCAATATTCAAAGATTCCAAACAGATCCAACAGCTCCTTTCAGGCATTCTATTTTGTCTTTTCATTTTGGTTTCAGCTTAAATATCATTTAAAAAAGCTGTTGGAAATTCTGGTTATCAAAGCTGTAAAATGAAATTGTTCTCAATTGGCAAATACTTTTATAAAGTAGCTCTATAAGGCTAAACAAATAAGGACAGGTCTTTGGAGGTCCATTTCTTCCTTCGTTTCTTTAATTTGTTGAATGATTTAGAAAACATGAGAATGGAAAACCCGATACTTAACCTCGATATCTGCAGGAGTTCCTCTGTGTCTGTTTTTTTTTAGATGCTCAAGGTCTTTCCTTTTTAATTAAAAAATAATTCAAACAGTTAAGATTCTTGTATATTCAGTACATCTATCTAAATACTGTTATAGTTGCTCTATTTATGTGCTTTTGAAGGAAGCATTACAAAAGCTAGGATTTTATTCTGGTGAAGAAGACATTGAATTTTGCAGCTTCTCAAGTGGGACAGAACGTGCTGTAAAAACTTGGCAAGTAAGTCATGATACTTATTTTCCGTCCAGAAACTTGCAAATAAGGATTGAGAGCTCGTGTGACCTATTACCTACAGGCCACATTAGGCGCCCCAGAAGATGGTATCATGACCACAGAACTTCTTGAACGATTATATATGGAACAAAAACTTGGGGACCCTAGCCTGAAAGTTCGAACACCTCCTGAAGGGTCTAAAGTAACTGTTGCTGATATGGTATGTTTTTATTTTATCTTTAATTCACTGTACACTTACTCCAAAATTTTAAGTCTGCCTGCCTTCTAGATCACAAATTCAAGTTAGCCAATTTGATTCATAGATTTCAATTTTTATCTGAGACATTTATACACCGCAAACTAATTTACAGCTTAATTACTAGCTGTTTCGACAAAGAATGAACGCTAGCAGCTAGGAGAGCAAGATCAAATATTTGTTCATTTTGAGCACAATAAAGTCAAAATGCAACTTCGTGATTGGTCGATGGCCCAAGTGTCAGGGTTGGTTATGCTGTAAAAGAGGGCCTGATCGTGCAACATGCTTATAAAACACATTATCAGTCAAAAGAAGTAGGAAAGAAGAAATTCCTGGAGCTAACTAGGATTTCTTAAAGGTTATCTACCAAGGCAAGATTGATCTCAACACTGAAGAAAGCACTGGAATACCATAGACTGCCAAAATCCGTCACCTGTGTAACCACAATATTTTTAATTTATAGTTACATATAAAGTCAAAAAATTAAAAATAAAATAAAATTTTACATATTAAAATAAACTCTAGAAATAATCCTTCATACTAAAACCATGGAAGCTATTTGGAAAAGGTAATCCTATATCAAATCTAATTCGAGTCAGAAGCTAACATACAAGAGATGCTTAATCATAGGAAATCTAACTAATTGTCATAAAGTCAATTTATCACCCTGATGAAGAGAATCTAACTAATTCAATGAAATTTCTTTAGTTTAAATTAATGATTTCATATGATTCTGATGATAATGGTAGTGGTGTAAACCATCTATGAACAGTTTCATGACAAACAATTTTCAGAAATGTCTTCTTATACATTCTCTGTTGATCTTCTAATGAAATTCTTGGTTTGACTTTGGTAATTCTGGAGCTTAAGCAAGTTGTAGGTCTGTGAAGGAGTCGAGTATCTGCCTAAACAGATTAAGTTCAGTCTTTCAAGTTCACCCTGCTAACTGCAGGTGGGAACTTCAGTGAACCAGTTGCAAATGCTAAAATGCTCTAATAAAATGTTCTTTTGGCATAGCTTCATTTATCATCTGAAAAATAAAATGGAAATGGAGCAATCAAGTTAACTAAAGCTTTAACTTACATCAGTCCTTTCCTCTGTCTGCTGCAACGAGCCTCTGTCTGCTGCAACGAGCCAAGAACTTCCAGCATAATTGATACTATTGGAGTTTGGCTACTCTGCTCTCTTTGCAGTTGAGATCAAGCATGGTCTTTATTCAGACAATGCAACATCATAAGAATGTAATTGTCTAATTCTTCATAATCATGGAAATGGTCCTTTTTTTGAGGTAAAACAATGAATAGATCTAGATTTCACAACAATAGATATTTTCTCAAGGTATACTTGAGACACTTGATTTTATATTTTTTGTTTCATTTTCTTATACCTTTTGTCCAGGCATCTCACACTCTTGATCAAGTCTTCTCTAATTTCTTTGGCTTTCCAACTGTAAAACACTAGCGGCTTCTTCCTGCTAAAGGTTATTTGCTGCAAGATCCCTCTTAAGGTTGTGGGAATTCTTGCTCTGACCAGTGCAATTTAGTTGAGACGTTAAAGTGATCGTTCATCTTGAAACTTGCTTGTCGTTCAATTTGGTAATCTATCTTTTGAACAAAATGTCTTGGCTCATCTATTTTGTCTAGCTCTTGCTGATAACGTCTGTCTTTTAGGTTGTAGTTCCAGATATGCCGTTTTTAACTTTTAGTCAATGATGGTCACCTTTCCCAGTACTTGTGATGTCTGCAACTTTATTAATTATTTGCCCATGTTTTATAATTTTACATTATATGGTGTACAAACTCATTTTATGAGCTCTCTCAGAAGAGTGCAAACGGGGCTGCAATAGCTGCAGTAACTAATGTATCGCAAGTTAAGGAGACAGTTGTGACTGAAGACAGAGTGTCTGAAGTTGAAGTATCTCATCAACGTGTATATCTTCTTGGAGAGAATCGATGGGAAGAACCTTCAAGGCTTGTTGGAAGGAGCAAACCTGAAACTAAAAGTGGCAGTGGAAATACTGTGACCAAATGTCTTTCTTGCCGTGGAGAAGGTCGCTTATTATGCATGGGTACTTAGTTTCCACTTTATTTCTCTCCTTGTCAAGGAACATTCTGTCATTTCATTTGTTTTTTGGATATATTTTTACAACATTGCCATATCATTTTCATCAGATGATAAATCATGGCAGCACATATAGCAATTTGCATGTCCTGGACACCTGAAAAGGAAATAAACTATACTCATACTTATAAGGATGAGATTTATAACGAACTTTTCTTTGAGAACATTCAGAAGTCCAAAAGCAATTTGGAAATTTTTTTTTGCAAAATTTGAATAAAATAAATTTTCACATTAAGATTAGTGCTCCAAGAGTTTGAGAAGTTGATCTCCTCTTGCTCTGTCAGCTAAAATGGAGTTTGAAATTTTGGTAAAATGTTTTTAAAACTTGTGTTTTAAAATTGTCACGGCATTTCTTGTCTACCATTCTGAATGCTGCTATATATATATATATATATATATATATATTTCTCTTTTGGCAGAATGTGATGGAACTGGTGAGCCAAACATTGAGCCACAGGTTAGAGCATATCTCATCTTTATACAGTTTTAATCCCACTTAATTTGTCGCTGAGCCACTATTGCAGTTTTTGTCTTTACACACTTTTTTGTGTTGCAGTTTCTGGAATGGGTAGAAGAGGGAGGAGAGGTAGCAAAATGTCCATATTGTGATGGTCTCGGATTTGTAACTTGTGATGTGTGTGAAGGAAGAAAGGTAGCTGAGGTATAGTATACGCTTGTTTGTATTTGCATAGTCTTTTCTCTCTTAGCTGTATATGGTAGCTCAGGTTATTTGATGTATACATGCTCCTTCTCCTTATTCAATACCCTGCAAAACTAATAATACTTGTAATCACTCCATAATATCTACCACGTCCGATTTTGTTGTTCATTTTGAGAGTATGCTCAAATGAATTGAGTCACTAAACTAATTTATGCCTCTGATTACGTATTCCTGACAAACATAATGTACTCCAAGAAGAAGTATCTTCACACATCAAATTTTGTTTTGCATTTTTTCAGTGTTGAATCTGCACGAAACTGTTATTCCATGTTTGGCTAGAGTACCTGAGGCATGGTATGATTAGGATAAATAATGAGAGTAAATGGCTCCCTTCCCCTTCTTTGTTAAGGGAAGAAAGGCAAGAAGAAAGTCAGAAATACCTCCTGTTTTCTAGTTTTCATTATGGTGAGAAATGACAGACAAGAACTTGTTTTGAATTTTGGAATTAGAATAAAAGATAAATAACAGGAAAAATGTAATTGTTTCTTTCTTTCGCCCCATCTCCTCTCCCTTTCACCCTCCCTTGCCTTGTAACCAAAAAGGTTAGTTGAATATATTTTCCCAAGTGGTGTATTTGTTCACCTCTCCTTCCCCCACCGCATCCCCTTTGTCAAATGCAGTAGCGGCAACTCATGCTTTGCTCTAAGATTGTCAAAATCTCAACTTTGGTAACATATCTTTGCCTGATTTCTAGTTTCCTGAAAATATTCAACATTGGCAGCATATGATCACCGAAACGGTTTTTTCTTCCCCTTTATCATTATATTTTATCTTCTGCGAGAGCATACATTTATTGAGAGAACTCTTAACAAGCCAACTACTACTTCCCCTTAATACAAACACCAAAAAATTGCAAAAGGATCTACACCGAAGAATGAACTTCTTTTGTTTCATATACACCTCTGTTCTTTCTGCATGAGAGGAATCAGTTTGCGTTTAGCAAAGAATTACAATGCTGCAAAAAATGCGTAATAATCTCTCATCAAAGTAACATCGGTAGTAGAGGTGTCAATCGAGTTTAGTGAGCTGGGTTTGATTTCGGTCCAATTTTTTTTTCGGGATGAAAGAATGAGTCCGAGCTCGGCTCACTCGGGTCGATTTTAATCCCTTTTTTATTTTTATTTTTACTTTATAAAATTTTATTTGATTTTTAAAAAATAATTAATACTATATTTTTTTAAAAAAATAAATTTATATTTAAATTTTAAATATTTGTTAATTAAAAATAAAAAATTATTTAATTATATTATTATTGCATATATAATGAGATATAATAATAATATTATAATATATATATATATATATTATTATTTATATAAATGTATGTGAAAGTCAGATTGAAAATAGATTGAATTTAACTTAGCTCAAGCGGCTTAAATATTATTTAAACTAAAAAATTAAACTCAAGCACACAATTAAACGGGTTGAGGCCGAATTTTTATCAGTTCAAACCCATTGACAGTCTAATCAAGAGCAAAGCAAAAAAAATTGCATAATAAATCAGAAACTGCTAGCAAAATTTGTTAAGCTTTAATGATCTGTCACCATTTAGCTTCCAGCCTTGTTTACGCTGGAAAGGAAAAGGCAAAAGGATCGTCTTCTTACTGATCTACACCAAAGGTAACATTTAATAGACGGTGACCTTCGTAAGAATCAAACATCAACTGAAAATTTGATGACCCTGTGAAGCAGGTATGAACCTTAGGACTAGGGAGATCATCTCGCTCATTTTGTTCAGCTTTTTATCCATTATATACAATATTTAATTGCAAGAAAATTTGAACCATTCAGTTGAGCTGTTGAAAGCTAAGTGCACCAGCCCCCGACTAGATATAAAGAAGAAACTTGCTTATGGAATATGTCTCTATCTAATCATTACATAAGGATTCCTTCCCCCAACCCCAAACCAGTGGGGGGAACCAGAGGCTCAAAGGTCTCCGTGAAGAAAAATTTTCTGGCCCACCGGAACAATATTAGCCAGTCATATCGTTTTCTTTTCTTTTTTTTTTTTTTGGAAGCCAAGGCCAGCACAAAAGTAAAATAAGGCAAAATTGCGCACAAAAAATTACTCCGAATCTTTAGGAGGTACAACATCAGTGTGGTAATAATTATTTGACAGTAATATAATCCGTAAAGAGCCCTATTCTTTTCTGCATTGTTTTTACTAAGTGGTGTAAACATCGCTGTGGTAACATTTTGAAGAGCTGAAGGATATGAATATAGTATCTGTAATCAAAACTTGGAACAATTTTCTCCTACTTTTTCTGTCAAGCCAGTTTCCTGTGCTTCTGATTTGCATCCTCTACAGTTTTTCATCACTGTTCCATTCACAGATTTGTTTTAGGTTTAGCAGCACCCTGAACATGCCTAGTCACTGACCGCATGGTAACAAACTCCTCAGCAGCAGAAGGATGTATACCCACCTGGAAGAGGCAAATAATCAAGTAAATGTAATAATAAGATAAACAGCAAATCCACCAGACGATTAGGCTTGAGGTTCTGACAGGACCAAGGCTACAAAGTATACTTGCATTCTTAGTTGGATTAAACCATGCATATAAGCCTTAAGGTTCCACAATCAAACAAACAAAAGAAAATTATTGGTTGTAGACATAAGGCTTACTTCATTAGGCTTTAAGCATTCCAGGTTTACAGCAGCACGAAAACTTTAACCTACCCAGAAAATGTCATGCCCACTGAAACAAGTGGGATTAAGACAACATCCTTGTATCAAGGATATCACAAAAATTATTTTTATGGCTTATGTGATGTATTCCAAGAAAGGAAAAGGGTATTAAAGATCACTTACTACTACTAAGAAATCTTGCAGAACTAGACTACCATGAAGCAACTAAATAAAAGTTCTACTGCATTTTCAATCTTACCGTGCTGTCAAATTGTGCTTTAGTTGCTCCACATTTGAGTGCAACAGCAATGCCCTACAGTAAAATCCCACGCATTAACGAAGGAAACTTTGAGAAACAGCAAGAGAAATAGGCAATATTCAAAAGAAAATGTTATTCCTTTGGTGCTTTGCCATATCTGTGGATGTTTTCCATTAACAGATACTAACGAATATGAACTCTAAATTTGGGGATGATTGACATCACAGATTATATTAGTAGCATAAGAAGTAAATCCACTGCACAAAGAATCTAGTATCATCACTATAATTCCTAGAACCATAAGAAAATAACCTGATATTTGTTGATTTCATCTGGAACATAAACTCTCAACATCATATTTCGTTTATGTGAGAAAATGTATGCGGTAAAGCATAATTTATTTGTGTTTAAAACCATAATATCTCACAAATAGCATCGGCAAAGTTCTAAGCCTCATGTACAAATTCAACTAACTGGTCAAGTAGATGTTATCTGGCAATAAATACATTCTTTTTTAATTTTGCAACAAACACTTTCAAGCCCCTGCCTCCAACCTCTACACCCCAGACCAAAAAAGAAGGTTTCCATAAAAATAAACAAATAATAAAATAATTATGTACTTTTGACTTAAAGTCAACAATGTACACTTAAAAATGAAGATGAATTTCAGGAGAAGGTAGTAAGAATATTTCCTGCACATGTGCAAAGTAACTTCCCATGGCAGTGGGATTTGGACATTAAACATTATGATTCATCAACAAAAGGTACCTGCATAATTTCAGGTGCATCTGGACCACACATAGAGGCTCCTAGAACCTTATCTGTTTCAGCATGGACAATAAGCTTCATAACTGTCTTCTCCTGCCGCCTACATGAAAGAAGAAAATGCACCAATTCATACAAAGCTACCAACAGCGAATATTGTGTAACACGCTAACAAGAAATATGCATACTAAGCAGATAACAGAGAAGCTAAAGACGAAATCTCCAATATTAATGAGTGCTCTGCCAGAAGTAGCCAAGGTGCTGGCATGGATCCAGTTTTTTAGGCTAGCAGGTACTATTATTTACAAAACTATTAACTACAGAAAGCAGCTTGAAGAGATGATACAGCAGAACATAGAGCAAAGAGGTTATAGTTTATGCTTCTGAAAAACAAAGGATATTCTAAACCAAGGAGAACTTATATTGTGACAAGATCTTCATTTCCAATCTACTTACCCAGAAATAGTGTTCTTCATTGGATTGAATGATGATGTGAAAACCAAAATTTCACCATTAACTTGCTCTATAGCTTGTTCTTCACTAAGTCCAACAACGGAGAGAGATGGTATGCTGTTAAGCAAAATAAGATGCAGGATAGTTAAATGCAGAATTCTGACAATGAAGAATATAATTTCTCTCACTTGAAGAATTGGAAAAATTACAGGCAATGCAGTTAGATAGCACTATCAGTTATTAAGATGAATAATTTTGTAAACGAATATCTTCAAGGTATTTCCCAAACAAAACGCATAACAGTGCAAAACTATTGGAGCACTGCATGAGCCATCAAATTTTACATCATAACTGAAGCACAAAAAAAAAAAAAAAATACAGGATGAAGATAGTACATAACATATTTTGTATAAGAAAAACAAAAATGTTATCACGGTAAATCCTTATATAACTTTCACAAAAGAGAAATAACATTAGACAACTTGAAAGAGAGCATAGTGACAGGAGCTAATACCAGAACACAGCACAAGGAACATGATTATAGTCGGGTTTGGTTGGCTGGCCACCAAAAACAGTTTTCTGTATTCAACACAGAGCATACAAAACCATTGTGAGAAATTATTCACTAAATTTCTAAGATGATCTGCTTAACATCAACTAATAAGAATCAAGGATAAATGAAATAAGATATGTGCTTCAAGTGAAAACATACTGCAAAACAGGTTCCTTCCATCAAGGCAACAGGAGTGAGATTCATTCGGTTTGTAACATCACCAATAGCCCATATGCTTGGTATATTGGTCCGAGAGAATTCATCTACCTACAAAAGAAGAGTGGAGATAGTGAGAGCTAAATCGAATTGTAGAATAATGTTCTCGGTAAAAACTAACAAAAAATAGATAGGTGCAAACCACAAGAAGACAATCTGGCTTGCCATTTTAGTGTGTAAAATACCGGTAATTTTGTCTGTCTTGATTTGGTAACAAAGAATATTGAGGATGAAACACTAAGCTTCAAACCCAACATACAAATGAATCAAGATTTTGTTACATATTTTACATCCCTTAGGTGTGTTACTAGTCAAATACCATGCTTATGGTAAAGTGGGAGCTTATGGCTCTAGTCTTCCTGCAGAAGTATGCATAGTATATGGC
Organism: Rauvolfia tetraphylla; assembly: GCA_030512225.1. NCBI lineage: Eukaryota > Viridiplantae > Streptophyta > Magnoliopsida > Gentianales > Apocynaceae > Rauvolfia > Rauvolfia tetraphylla. Next base: position 6,375,653 of record JAJQKT010000053.1, read on the forward strand.
CAAGTTGGCTGAAGTCTGAATGTAATCTACCACAAAGGTAATTTATGCAAGAGAGGAAGAGCACGAAATGCATATGACCCAGTGAGCTCCAAATACGATAAAATTAGAACACCTGAGCATGCATGAATCAAAGAAATGAGCCATAAAGCTTCATGTGCTATCTTGCTTCAATACCTAAACGTGTGAACAAATTGCTTCATCCTGCAGTAACATTGTTTCCTCACACTTTGTCTACTACTTCTTCGAAGTGTTTATAAAATGGAACAAAGATGTCCGCAGGAAGGTGAAGCACCTCCTGGACAAGTGCTTCCCACAAAAATAAACAAGTACAACAGAAAATCTCCCGCAACAAATTCACGAAGGAATATTGGGCATTACATTCCTCATCCCCAGGCAGATGGGGAAAGATAAAGTAACATATAGGTAAGCATGACAGAATTGGCAATAATGTCTCCTTGGTGTCCAAAGATTTGAAGTTTAGCCACAAGACAACTACCAGAAACAGAACAAAATCTATAGTATATAAGAAAGAAGGTTAACCTTCACAGCACCAACTTTATCAAGTTCAACACCTGCAGCTTCTAGATTCAACCTTTTTGTGTTAGGGGCCCGGCCTGCACCCAACATAGAAAGATTGTTTTAAACATAAGAATCAGAAGATGGGAAATTTCGCTACACTGAGCTCCCATAAATGCAAATTCAACTAATCTCTATCTTTGTTTGTTACACTATCTTCAGGAAAGTTAGAAGCAAAAACACAAAAGCACGATTAGTCTAGGGGCATTTTAACAAGCATTTATCTGAATTAACTAGTCAAATACGAAAAGCAACCAATTGTGACATTTATTAATAAGATTATAGTTAATTAAAATCTGCATCGGGAAATTCCAGCCTAATGACTGACAAAAGTTATCCAAGAAGAGGAGTGGTGTTGCTTATAATGTCTAAGTATCTAATCAATTCATAGATCTCTGAGGTTGAAAGACAAAACACAGGGTCAACCAAGAAGCCGAAATCGCTGGCTAAGTTATGCTTCAAAGAAAAGAATCCTAGTTTCCAAACTCAGTTGCTCAGAGAAATTATATGTTGCAACTTCCACTACAGGATGAAGCATGTTACAAAAGAAACACTCTGAAGTGCTTCATGATCATGAGCTCTACAAATAACATTGGAAGGGAGTAATATCAAGAAAATATATGCACATTTACACCATTGTTCTTCTTCTCGCGTGTTAATTATTATAACAAGAACACCAGGATTAATAATAATTATTGGCAGCAAGTGGTGCAAGTAGTGAAAGGGCCAAACAGAACATTCAAATAAACAGATTTCTGGTTATTTGTTCACTGTTTATTTAATTATGGCAGTTGGTGCAGTTGAAAGGATCACAGCAAACATGAAAAACTTATTGAAAGCTAAATGAGTTGGTTGAACTTTATTCATCTTCAAGCAGATAACAAGCATCAGATTATGACTATAATAACCTCGTATGCAAAGCAACTTATTGAATTACCTGTGGCAAAGAGTACAACGTCAGCCGTCAGTTCTTCTCCATGATCTGTGATAACTTTTATGCCATTTACTGTTTTAACCAGCTGAATTAAGTTTGAAAAATAAGAGGGGGGAAGAAAGAAACTAAGGGTTAGCTTAAAATAGAGGCAAGAAATCTAGAGTACAGGGACAATTGCAAAAGTAAGTGGAAGCAGATTTTAAGGTACTTTTTACCAACAGTAGCAAGAATCAAGACTCAAAAATCGAAGTAATGAGAATATGTAAGTACCTCAGTCAAGTTTGTCCTAGGGTGCATATTAATTCCCCGGCCTTCAAGATTTCTTGCAACTACAGCACGCATTTCGTCATCAAAACCTCTGAAATCACACAGTTTTACAGAAATATAAGAATGACAGAGAAGTAGAAATTGTAAAGCATTCTACAAGGAAAAGTAATTTGAAAAACAGAACATGACTATCTTTGAGCTGCATTAACATTTTTCTCAATTCATAATCACTCCAAACCAGCATAGCAATAAGGGCTTATGGCCAATTATGCTTATCTATCTTAATGAAATTATACAGCAAGAAAGAGGACTGTAGTAAACAGTATCCTACTGATAGTCATGGAGCCACTATTCACCATGTACAGATCAACTTCATGGTTTGAGATTAAATTAGAACCTTTAATCAATGGCAATTCATCATTGGACCATTTCAAAGCTATTCTATAGGTATCTTGTTGTCTAATATTCTCATAGTTAGGGTATGGGTTCAGCATCCTAGAGGCCACACAGTCTCAACGACAGTGCATTTTCATGCAGAACATCCGCAGGAAAAATGGAAGATGTCAAAGTATCTTTCAGGATCAAAGGGGTTATCTAAAAATGTCAGCAACATAAATTGAGATTATAGTATCTATGTCTATACGAATAGAAGTAAAAGAATAACCAAGAGCAAAACTTGAAAAAGAACCACAGTATCAACACAAAGACCATGATGTTCCAGACAACTATCAGAAAATCAAAAAAGTAGCAAATCCATCAAATTGTCAATAGTAGTCCTCATTTTGAGTAGCTGTGGCAATTAAAGAAAGAAAATGCTTTGTAAAAGCAGAAATTTTAGACCTCAGTGGAAGTTCCTTTCTGAAACATAGGTCCACAGTTGCGCCCATGCCACACCATATGGAAGCAAACTCAACAGCAATGTACCTAAATTACAACAAAAGCAGAACTTATTTGAAGTCAATAGTATGCAAAACAATATTTTTAGCAGAAGTCAGAGATAGACGAACCCTCCCCCAAGTACCACAGCACGCTTGGGAAACTCTTCTAAGCTCAAAGCCTCATCGGAAGTAATAGCTAACTCCTACACCAGCCACAAAAACCAGATATAGAACAGAAAATAAATAAAAAGCAAAGATGCTCATTTAAAGAACCAAACACCACCACCACCACCACCCAAAAAAAAAAAAAAAAACAACAAACAAACAAAAACACGCACAACAAAAGGGAAATATAGGGGACTCTAAACTGTTTATATGTATAAGATGTCATGAAGTTAATAGGCACAAATTGAATGACTCAGCTTACATATGTTATCAGTGAAATAAAATCGGTAAGCCAACATGTATAGTTCATGCATATTTGTGGGAAAGAATATCTGAAAATCTTGCAAGTGATGATTACGTGGCAATAATCTGAACATGCTTAGGCCAAAAAACTTTTAAACCGTCCAAAATAAATCATCCATTGACAAATTCTAATTTAATCCACTCAAAGTTACTCTGAGAAGTCAAAACAACAAACCTGAAGCCTCAAAAGAATAGTCATATATCTGATTGCAAGCTATATTAAAAGATTCATATATACCTGACCAGGTATGGCTGGACGTTGAGCCCTGCTGCCAGTTGCAATCAAAATGTGCTTTGCTGAATAGCTTATCTTAGTGCCATCTAGTTGGATCACTTCAACTTCATTTGGACCAACAACCCTTCCCTCTCCTTCAAAGAGTTTAACCCCAGCATTTGATAGTAAGCGCTTATAAATTTCATTCAATCTGACAATTTCCTTGGTCTGACATATAGGATACAAGAATAACAAAGGGAGGAAACAACACAATCAATCAAAATGCTTCTTGGTTCAGAACATGGAGAAATATACAAGAAGGATCAAGAATATCCTAGTGACAATTGAATAAGAGAATCATGTAAACCAATCTGTACAATAAGTAAGAAAAAATCTCTTGAATGTGCATAGATACAATCAAAGGATAGGCATCACACGACCACAGGAAAGACACACATATGGTGGGAGAGAGGAGAAATTAGAAGATAGAAAAATGAGACAAAAACTAAAATCAATGAAGGCACTCTGAAATTTAGAGGAACTAATAACAGCTTGCCTCAAGAATTTGGAAATAGAAATTGGAGTTCACATATGCAGAAAAACCATACTTGATTAGTAATTTCCAGAACACTGTAGCCAAGCTTTTGTTTCTCGAATACCTTTGGAATTCAGTCTGAGTTTGGAATGATTTCCAAAATGACAGGCAACTTGGACAATGGGATGAACAAATTGCAGATGGTTAAGACCATCAATATGAACTAAGCACTAGAGGAATATTCAACAGGAAGAAAGCAAATCCACATAAAGAAGACCAATTTAAACATCCAAATCTGTGCACTTGAGCCCTTATGTCAACTCAACGCCTCAAGCCAATAGATCAGTAACTTCAATTTAGGGAAATGCACAAAAGAACGGTTAAAACTTTCTATATTCAGATAGTTCAGTCTCCTAGTAAATCATATATTGGCCACCTGACTCCAACTCTGGTATTGATAAGCAAAACTATTATCTCCGCATTTAACTAAAGCATGAAGTACTAGGCAAGAGATTTGATATAATGTTTGAAGATCAAATTGGAGAATATGGGCACAGGAAGCTACTCCTTAAATTTTGATGTGTTTGAAGAGAGATTACCAGAATCAAACCCACATTTTTGCAACTGAAATGAAGAGTGAAATATTCAAATTCCAGTTAAATGCACATTACTTTTGGTTAGGACACACTCATTCCATTCCCAATGGAGTGCCTAATATTATAAAAGATTTTAAGTTACGATCTGCTATAATTTGGTATTCCATCCAAAAAAAAAAAAAAAAACCCTACAAGCAGTACCAAGAAAGGTAAAGATACATTGTCTTTCAGAGTACTTTTCACAAGTAAATGAATCTCTTATATCCTTTGATTCTAGGGAAGTTATCTTAGTCTCTACTGCATATTCAAAAAGGCAACAATCCATTTTCTTTTTCATTGAGACAACTTAAATTCAAAGAAGTTTCATAATGACGATGTGATTAATATATCAAACAAAGCCACAAAAGCTTTTAAAAACCTAATTGAAGAATTAAAAAGAAGCGTCCAGAGGGTTTTATTAAACATAAAGGGTGAATGCACGTACAATCTCAAGAGTGTGAATTAGAGCTCGCAGAACTAAACCACAAGGGCAACTCCATTCTTATAACAGCAATTCACATAGGAAAATGTGGCTTGCATCCAGATCTCCTTAGCATCACTTTCTGACCAGGTGTACTAAAATGGAAAAACTATTAATAGACTTGTCTAAGACTTTACAACAAACCTTTTTTTCCAAAAGTTTCTTCCAGTTGAAGTCAATTCTCTCATTCAATTCCCATCCATAATTCCGGGCATCCTGCATGGCAAGAAAATAGAGTCCGATTATGCTATTTCACGACTTAGACAAGTTTGATATTGATAAAGGTACTACATATCCAAATATGTTCAAGAAAATGCAAAAGCTTTTGCTATGAGTTTCACTAAATGATTAAATAATTGACGGAATCCTCACTGAGGAAGCCATGAAGGTTTGCAAATGCTTGTATAAAAGATAACAGCAACATATAAATGGTTAGGATGCATGACAATAAACAGCTTCATTTTCTAAAATGAAGGATAGAAATTGTACAAAAAGACAAAAAAAGCAATTACGAAAAGAAATCTCAAAAGACAAATAAGTATATCATCAAAAGGAATTCTTTCCAAATTACTTCAATAGCACAAACAGAGCATATTTTCCATTCAATCAATCCATGCTTGCTCCTTCCAGAATTCCAAGAACAATTTGCATAAAATTCCCATGCATCTCTTGGCATATTTACATATCATAAGTGTTAAAAACAAGTTACTGAATTTATAGTCCATAACTCATCAGCAGATTTCTATAACAAGAATATATTGAGAACAAAAGACTCCCCCCCTCCCCTCTTGATGAAGCTATTTGACTAAAAAATTTACAAGCTTCATGTTAGAACAGCCATTGACATTACAAAGCACTCTTGCTTATCATGAATTTGAGGTTCTGAAGACTTCTATAACTTGCTTTATGGTACTAAATCCCTGCTATGCAGCTAATACATTCTTCAATAGTCAATTAATCCATCTACAGGCCATTGTAAGAAATCATAGCTATTTAGCCTTTCCTTTGCCAATACAGGTCATAAGCTCACCTCAAGTTCAGGCCCAAAGGACGCTCCATATACCAAAATCTTCTTCGGGACGCAACCACGAATAACACACCTGAAAAAAAAAGAAAAAAAATTGTCCATTTCCATCAGTACCTATGTGTTGTCTAATATGCAGAAACAATTTCCCACCCTCCACTCTAGAAATAAAGAAAGGAAAAGAAAAAAGAAGCAAAAAAAATAAAATAAAAAAAAGGAATCTAACATCATCAAGAAACTAAATAAACTCCATTAAGCTTTGATTTTAGAAGCAAGCATCATATCAATGGAAGATATGGGGAAAGGTTGGGTTAACAATCTAATCACCAAGTGCAAAGCCCAACCAATAGAAGTTTTAATCTAACGACAAGAGGACAGTAAATTTAAAAGTCAAATGAAGTCACAATTTGGAGAAACTTACGTTCCACCAACTCCTCCAACAACTTCAGAGCTGATAGGATGAAATGGAAGCTCGCATATCCCCACCTACAGATAAGATTTTAATAACTCTTAGCAAAACTTATTCAAAGAGTAGCACTGCAGGGAGAGCACATTCGATAAGCACTAGCTCCAATAAAATCACAAGTTCAAGAATATAAACTAAAGCCTTTTCAGTTCATATTACTGTTAACAAAGGAACAAAAAGTACAGTTTGTTTTTTGGGATCTTGATCAAAGTTCTTGTCTCAGAAAGAACCTGGGAGAAAACAATTCCCAATTATTTAGTGGTTCTCATGTAAAATGTGCAATTCCAGTGGAAGCATAACCAAACATGCAAGAGATACTCTGATCTTCCTAATTAGGCATTGTGTGTCTATAAATGAGCATAATTGTTAACTAGAAAATCGATTTTCTAACAAAATTAACAATGGGACCCCCTCGAAATTGAGATATGGTTGAATTGACACTTTGACGGGCATTCCAGCATCAATCCATCACTAAAACTAGATTTTTATGTTTTTAAATCTTTGAAGCAGCTTCTGAAACTCTTATTTCTAATATCAACTGCAAACCATAAGATCCTATAGCTGCAATTATTCATGTAATACACTAATACAGCATGGACATCAGTAATAGATTAAAGATATACCTTAGCTCCATTCTGAGCTGAAAATCGAGCGGCCCGAACACCACCGCTTCCAGCACCAATCACAAACAAATCAAAGTCATAGTGAACTTCCTCACCGGGTTTTTCCACCTCCCCATCAATCAGCATCTTCCTTCCCAGACTAGCCATGACGAAGACTATACACACAATAGGCACCAAACTATTTACATGATACAGCAAAAGAAATAGCCAAAAAAAAGAAAAAAAGAAAAACAGTGAAGTCCATCGTCGAGCAACAACATAAAAACCCATTGCAAAAGAAGAAAAGAAAACGAGTATTTTAATCTACTTTTTCATAAATCCTATCTTCTGAAAAGATCCATTTCACTTTAAAAAATAAGGAAAAAAGCAAACACAATCTTTTGCAAAAATGAAGTCATAGATTGCTTAAAATGAGGTTCTTTGCAAGGATTCCTGACTGGGATTCTGCTAACTTGACAAAGGAATTATCCTCTGTATTCAAAAATTTACAATTTTCCGGAAATATTCTGGACCGGCAATTGGAGCAAAGAATCAAGAAACAGACTGAAAAAACAGCCACATGACCAGGAAAATGGATTTTTACCTCTTTGATATCGAAGCAAAGTATACACTTGAAACTTTGTCCTTTGTAATCTGAGTTATACGCGATACTACAGAGATCGGGAAAGAGCCCTGCAGACTATGAAGACTACTCGGTAGCTTCTTTGAACGTCGGATTTGCATTTTTCCTTTTTCCATTTTATTCTTGGAAGAATATCAATTTAGCCCCTCTACTTTCAACTTTTGTCAAATCGAGTTCTATAAAAGGACGTTTACATTTTAGTTCCTATAATTATCATTTTACCGTAAGTATATTTTATCTTGTAAATTTTTTACGTTTATCAAGGATTGAAATGTCATTTTACATACTAACAGCAAAGAAAGCGTAAGAAGAAGGACAAATATTTAACTTATTTACAATGTATGTTATTACTAATAATATATTATATCTTGATGGTATCTTTATCTGTAACTTAATGTGGAGAATTAAAATTTTTTTATAAATAATTTATTTTTATAAAACATAAATAAAAATTTCAAGTTTTATATGATCCCACCTTAATTATAATTTAATTTTTATAATTTTATAAATAATTCTCCCAAAGTGAAACCCCAACAACTTTGGAGTTTGTACCATTTGATTTGGCAAAGGAGTTTGCCTTGGGGATTATATTGAGACAAGTTTCCGAATTTAGACATTAATTTGAGCCTTTTTTTTATTTAATGTGAAATACAAACTACAAAACATACAAAATACCTAAATAGTATAAATAAAAAATATATTTTTATAAGTTATACAAGACATTCTCATTTACGTATTATATTATCTTGCGCCACTAACGATGAAATTTAAATATTGTCAATTTCAATAATTATCTTCACTTAAAGTATATTTAACCTGTAGTCTAATCCATAAGTATTCTATAATCATTGGAGAGTTATTAAATCACTTGGCAACATGTAATGTTATAGATATCTTACTACAAATTTAATATAAAAACTATAGTATTTATTAATCATGAACAGTAAAATGGATACAAATATTAATTTGATCAAAAATTTATATTATTAATGCTACAATTTGTATAACAACACAAGAAGACTAAACTCATCCTCAAATGAAAATATTATATAGTCCAAGATATTAAGGGGACTACCTTTGTTGCTTAATTGGAAACAAGAGAAAATTGAAAACTGAAAGACAAAATAAAAAAGGAAATTAGGGTTTTGGGGATGAGGGGAATGACCTCTACCATTTTTTTTCCTACGAAAAAGTAGAAATTCAATTTTTCGAGCTGCAGTAGAGAGTAAAAATGGTGAGCAAAGTGCAATGTAGAGGGATTCATTCAGTTTTTGGTTTAGTTTTATGATTTTTTTAAAAACCAAATTAAATCAAATTTTTTCTAAAACTAAATCGATCTGAAATAAATTAATTTATGTTTTAAACCAAATTTATAAGAAAGAAAAAAAAGAAAAGGAAAGGAAAAGAAGAAGAACGCATTAAATGTATTATCAGTAAATAAACGAATTTATGTAATGTATTCATATATAATTTCTTTTAAAAAATAATTTTCAATTAAACGTATTGTCGTAATGAGTTCATAAATAATTTTTAAAAAATTTAAATTTTTCGATTTGATTTTTTATCTGAGCAAAAAAATTAAAAACTGAACTAAATTATATACAGCTTTCGTGAACCAAACTAAGATATCAAAAAATTAAATCAAAATAAGAATTTCAATTCGAACACCATATAGCAACGATCAAGTTAGGTACCTCATAATAGAGCAATATATTAAAATTTGTTGTCCAAAGGGAAAATTTTGAGTTAAAGTTTATTTCTCAAAAACATTGGTTGACCATGGTTGGCATATTTGACCATAAAATCCGATTTTAAATTTTTAATTATAAAGTTGCATAAAAATTACTCATGGGTAGGCATGTTTGAAGCAAAAGAGAAAGGAAAAGAAAGCAGTCGCACATAATTTTTTTTGTGCATATTAAATAAATCTTAACCGTTAAATTTTGATTCTACAATAAAAAATTCATGTGGTGATTCTTAAATAATAATTAGATAAATTTATCATTTTTATCCTCAAATTATTTTTGCATTGCCATTCTTACTTATATTTTTTTAATTATTAAATTAAAATTCGATAGTTAAAAATACATTTAACTAGCCGTAGCCAAATCGGAAACGAAAGAAGAGAAAGCAACGTTTTGCGTGGAATGTTCAGAGTCGTTGAATACATGGCCAGAAATATGTCTACATACAACCTTCCCTTCCTCCATGTAATTTTATAGTAATTAGTAAGCCTGCTCATTCTTTCTTTCTTTGTTTTTTCTTGACCAATAAGTAGACAAGTTTTTATAAGGGAAATGGAATCACCTTCATCAACTATATATTCTAAATACTCCGGACCACTAGACGATGGGGGCCCCTTTGCCTAACCACCATATACTATGATCATAGTATGATTAATTTTTTGAAATTGTCAATAGAATGAAATGATTAAATACGAGAAATCTTTCCGCTTTTTCTAATTGCAGAGAACTTTTTTATTCGTCTTTCAATTGTTCATTAGAATGTACATTCTTTACTCTATATAGAAATCTAGTATCAAAATCTATTAATGTAATAGTAATATAAAATTTTAAAAAAGTATAAATAATACGTAAATAATACAAAGTATAGGTTTTTCGGGGAGCCCTTGAGAGGGGTTAAGTTCTATTTCTTTCACTTTTTGTCTCATTTCCATTAATAGTATTTAACTGGATATATAATTTTATACAAAAAGCTTAAATTAGTTTGAAACTGAGAAAGTATATTTAATTTTTTTATATAAAAAGTATCAAATATTTTAAGATATTTTAATACGATAAAAAATTCAATAAAAAAATAAAACTAGAGAATAATTATAATTCATGCATTATATTCTGTGGGTGTGATTGTATATAGTTTAGTTTTGAGATTTTTACCTTGAATTTCGTAAAAATTAAATTATTTATGAGAGGAGATATGCATCGTATATTTAAAATTTTGAGTTTAGTTTTGAGATAAGATCCTTCCCAAGTATAGTCTATATTTCTTATAAAAGATATAAAATTTTAACATATGTAATTCGTGAAAGTGGAATTTACCTAAGTATTCTGCTGCACAAGAGGAAGAGAAGTAGATCAAGAAAGTGGTGGACACATTAACATTTAATGCTTTGTCTAAAGGATAAGGTCTTACCAGTCATATATTCCTCATTCCCAGTATCATTAAAATTCTTTAATAAAATTTAATCAAACAAATAAGAAAAATACTTACTTATTCAGCAAAAAAAGAAAGAAAGAAAGAAAAATATTAAATAGACATATTTAATATTATATGCATTAAATGTAAGTAGGGAGTATTCAAAGTTACACTAATAGATTATTTCTACCTGGCTATCTTCTCCTATTAAGGGCCTTCTTTATGAGTGACTCTCTTCCTGGAAATGGACTTCTATATTCTCCCATATCTTCATCCACCCTCTCATTTTTGTCTACCCCAGTAGTACTTGAAATACCAAAACTACCCTTGACGTTAGACCTAATGCCCGATTTCTCCCCATTTTCTTTGGAACTTTTTCTCCTAATCTTCAATCTGTCCCTCCTCTCTCTTCTCCTCTCATTCCCATCCGTTTCCTTCTCCACCCCTCTATCATGATTATCGGTTGGTCTGGGCTTCACAGTGCTCGTTGCACCCTTATTGGGCTTAGGACCAGAATATGAAAGTCTCGGTATACGACAGCCTTTGGATGTGCCTAGAAGCCCGAAATCAATCTTGGCCCAACCCATCTTATCCTCATTATCCCAACCAAACCTTTCGCTGATATCAAGCAATTCAGAAACAGCGTTCTGTTGAGTTCTCGATGACAACAATGAAGAGCTCAGAACATCACCACTCAGTACTTTCTGTGCAAACTCCCATTCAATCCGGTCTCCGTAAACTGGGTCTTCAAGAACCTCATCAGCAAGCTTTGCCCATTCTTCAAAGTCGCGTGCTCTCAAGTTCTTGGAGACCCATTTGAGGTACGTTGATGGCAGTGTTCCCAGCATCTTGCCTTTGTATTTGCCGAAGTCTATGACCCCATCCCGAGCCGGGATTGCAGCAGTAGGCTTTATAATTGGGTGTTTGAGGGTGGTTTTGTAGAAGCATGATATGGTTGGATGCCAAGGGTGTGTAGTAGAGTGAAGGGACAAGAAGTTCATGTGGCCAAGAAAAGTAGGGTGGAAGAGAGGAAATGGCTAAGGATTCTTGGTTGTTTTGTGTTGGACTTTGATACATTACGCTTTGTTTTGTCGTTATATTTTACAAAAACAAAAAACAAAAAAACCAAAAACCATCACCACCCCCAAAAAGAAAGCATCGCATAGCCGCATAGGGCAAACAAAGCGAGAAGAGAGTGGAGATGATGATGATGCAACTAATAGAAGTGCTAATCACAGTATAATGCTGCATAGAAATGAAGGAAACGACGAATTGTCGTCATGCACTAATAACTAGTGCACGCTAGGCTTCAAAAAATTCCAATCTGGCTTGGATAACTCATTTTTCATTTTTTCTGTGTCAAAAAATCTTGACGTTTTTTTCTCACATAATTAATAATTCACTTTTATAATTTTTTCAATTCAAAAATTAAAATTTTGAATTCCACTTCCTTCCTTGCAAAATAATTCACTTAACAATTTTCGAATCTAGTCAAAAATTAAATGGACATATAACGGCTACATTTATGAAGTAGGCATCTCCGTCCAAACTCTGCAGGTGTTGGTGACCTCCCGACATCCAAAAGTATATTTTCAAACAGAATCTGTTAAAAGCTGACAAACGCTGGTTAATAAACCCCAAGAACTAGCCACTGTCAATAGGCATATATTGCTCTCCAGGTGATGGAGTTAAACTACAAGTCGATGGTTACATGTGCAACGATAAAGCTCGGTAGCTTTACAAAAGAACAAAAGATAAATTACAGAGAATTGAAATGAATGCTAATCTATGATTCTTCAAGAAGGTTGCACAATGATCTGAATTGTAGTTACAACTACATACACCAACTCTCTTATTGCTCCATATGGACATTCCACCACCTTTCTCAGCTATTCATTCCGCTGAAAGAGGGTATAAGAAGCAACAATGAATTTAAAGAATTGACAGTCTCGGGAAAGATATAACCTTAAAAGAGGATTTTCAGCATGAACAATGGAAAACAGAATTGCCAAAGCACTTTGCTTTGTTGGCTATCTTCTTTACACCAGTTTCACTATGAGAGGACATTGCAGACTGAGGGGGCATGTGGATTCTGTCCATTATATTGATCGCAGGGGCCTCAAGAATAGTCTTATATGATGATATAGCCTGCTGCATACCCCAAATTGCAAGTGGCCTCATGTATATCAGAGAACGAAAGTGCCCATCAATGGTCCATGCCTCAGGAGTCTGAAACGAGTACCTGCATTATTTATGTTTGAAAAAAAAAAAACTACATGACACTCGCCAAGGTTTCAGACAGAACGGAAATAGGATTTTTATCTGAATACCGTCTGTCAACCAATTTTTCGGAAATTCCGTTTCTGATAATTGGAGAGGAGGAGATGCAAAGTCGATGGATCAAATTGATATGAAATTAAGCTATAGATATGTATATCAGCATTTAGAAATATATCCCAGGAATAATGGTGGATATAACAATCTGTTTCTTATGACTAGCAACAGACTGATTCACCAGATGCTCTTTTTGGAAAAAAGAAAGAGAGAGAGAGAACGTGGAATGCTCAACTTGCTTCCAAAAGGGGTCCTTATCATTGTAATAAAAGAATGCAGATAAACTTACCCATAGCCCTCCTCTGACCAGCCAGCAAGGAATATACCTTCAGCAGTGGTGAAACCCTGCTCCTCCATTCCTGCAAGAATCATAGTTGCAGCCACAGCATAGGTAACTCCAGTCCATATTTCTCGGGACTGCATGCAAGTCTCGTCCACCTTTCCATTAGGATGCATCCCATTTACTGCGCCCATCCGGCCACCTCGAATTTTTATCACATTATAGTCAAAAACCTTTTGAAGGGTACTTCTAATCTTGGCATCATCAAAAAGATCAGGTAAGCCTGACGATGCTGTATACCACTGTCCAGCCAATTGATCAGCCTGGATTGACTTACTGTTACTGCTAGACCCACTATCATAGTTGAAATAGGATCCGTTCCATAATTTTTCTTCAAACACCGCCTTGGCCTTTATGAATTTGCCTTTGCATCTTTCAGCAAAGGCACTGTCACCTAATTGAATTGCCATTGCAGCAGCAGCTTGAAGGGCAGCAAGCCATAAGCAACCACAGTAAGCACTTATACCGTGAACAGTCCAAGTATCATATGTTTGATCCGGAAATCCATCATTCTCAATCAGACAATCATTATCCCGATCAAACTGATCCATGTACTCAATTGCAGCACAAACAGCAGGCCAAACATCAGCTGCGAAGGAGAAATCTCCTGTTGCAGCAAAATCCCTGTAAATCTGAAGTACAAACTTTGCATTGAGATCCTTCCATTTACTAGTATCATGAATATTGTAGGCATTCATTTCATGCCATGGGTCATGAGTTCCAAGATCATGAGGTACAGCACCTTTGACCTTTCGGATTCCAGAGTTTCCCTCTGCAAGAAATTTAACCTTTCTTTTATCTTCAAGCAAGACAGATTTTGCAAATTCACGCTGAATACTGAGCTCAATTTTTGGAAATAGCTCAAGCAGAGCAAAAGATGCATAGAAGTGCACATCATATGTACACCACATGATGTATTCTATGCCTTCCAAATATAGAAATCTACCAACATCATCGGTATCATTCTCAAGCAACTTGCTCGAGGAACTTGTGAAACGGCTTTGAAACCTTCTCTGAGCAAAACTTGATTCATCTTTTCCAGCACCATTTTCGTAGAGCCTTTTGTCACCACCTTCCAAATCTTTTTTGTGATTAAATAGTGAATCAGCAGGAGCCAAGTCAACAAAACCGTTAACGGCGGTCTTTTTGGTTACTGTGCCTTCTCGGTCATTTGCCTTCACTTTAGTTACTCTGACTTGTTTACTCTCCGCAGGCACCAACTTGTCCTGACCATCCCAGGAGTCCTCCACTGGTAAGCTAGAGTCTGAAAGATGCAACAAGAAGACTAAGCACCCAATATTGTCATAGTTGTTAAAAAAATTCAAGCAAAAGTACGAACAGATAGGACCTAATCATTAAGTGTTCATACCTCAAAAATTCTCAATTTAACAGCCAGATATGAAATAGGAAAAAAAATCATTATTGGACAAGCAAAAAGACAATTTTTAGTTAATCATCATTTTCCCATTAATTTTAGTTCAGCCATCCAGCAACGTTTTTCTATCATGAAATCCAACTGGATTCTTACATACATTATTAGTAAAAGATACAATAGGATGATAAACTCCATCAACGCCTACACAAACCCTTTGCTCTTCCCCCTTGCACCTCGCGCAGAGAGACACACAAGATATAGAGACAAAGGAGAAAAGGTGCAAAAAAAGCAATCAGCTACTCAGAATGAGTGTTTGAATTTAAAGCTATTTTCTCTCAAGCATTTATCTGCTTACATATAACCACTAGCCTCAACCTGTACCCCCCACTTCCCCCAAGTCAAAGCCCAAAAGAAGCAGACTTGAAATCCGAGCTGCAAATGTATTAAATTTTGTAGTTATGTGGCCTTCTGATCTCTGAAAATGGGTTCCCAATGTGCATTTCCAGCTAAACCCACATAAATGTAGGAAAGCCCACATTTCCAGTTTGAACTTTCTCCCACCACCCCCCACCAGATTCATTTAGCAGGTATGAACCAACTCCTTTAAGTTCTTACACGATCTTTCTTGTACATGCTGTTCTAAATTGATAATATCTGCACGTGCATTCACATGCCGGAAGCAATTAGTTCAATAAGGGCTCAAGATTGTAAATCAAAAGATAAATTGTGTCATCCAAGTGCAATATGAATCACAGTATTTTAGATCTACTCTGCAGTTCAGAACATGACTGTTTATTCACATATAAGCAATTCTACCTAAAGACCGGACTAGAGGACTAGAGAATAGAAGAATACCAATCCAAATTGTTCCTCCAGCAACCAGAAAATATAGCTCATTAAACAACGTAAACTTATACCTGCAGAAAATCAGAATATCATTGTTTAGAAACTTAAGAAAAGAACAAAGGTCTAATTTCGTCTTACACCCCTGGTCCGTCAATTGCATACTTGTTCTGTAGTTTTGACAATTGAATACCTTTCAACAAATGTCATCCAAATTTTTGTAATGGTTGCGAATATTGTCCTAAATAAGCATGACTTCATATGAAATGATAAATGTGAATTTTGTCTTCTTTTTTATCCATATTACAAAGAGATTGTTTTGATTAAAGAAAACAAAAAGAAGAAAAAAGAACCCAATTTTTTTCTTCTCTTTTTTCCTTCTATTGGTGTTTCTCAAAACAGAAGCCATCGCTGCCACCATCACTTCTACCCACTTCCTCCCTCTTTCTTCTCTCTTTATGCCACTATATCTCTACCCCTAACACAATTAAGAAATAAGAAGGGAAAATATGCTGGAAATCATAGCTGAGATACAGGAGTGCCGGCAACCGATTTATGCTACCACCACATTTCCAGCTATATCACTGCCAAAATCATTCATTCTGAAGCCTAAGTACATTTCTTCCTCCAATGCCCAAAAATCAAATCTATCAATATCTTCATATATTTCATTACCATCCCCTCTTTCCTCAAAGAGAAATGTTTTTTCTGTCAAACCCAGTTCTCTGCAATTCCTCTACAAGAAACAAGGAGAAATTCTGCTTTCCTTGAAATTCTTTTGCTTTTGGAATCAGACCAGTTGAGATGATTTGTGGATCCGCTCATCTCAGTTGCAGCTGATTTTGTATGGAGATGTATCAGGTTATTTACTTAGCTCTGACAGGTTTATTGCACACGCGCGTGCAAGGGAGAGAGTAACTTAAGAAAGTGAAACCAGACCTCTAGCTACCTAGTAAAGGCAAAGGATTAAGGAAGAATGGAAGATGATGATGAAGATGTAGAATAGGAAGAGAGGAAGAACTGGGAAGGAAGAGAGATGACAGATGCAAAGGGGTGGCAGGACATATAGAAGCATTACGGGACACGAGAGAGTGCAGAGGGGCAGTGGAGGCAGACATATTGGGGGTAGTTGCTAGGTTTAGAGTTGAAAGGATCTGTTGAAGATGATGCTTAAAACAAGTAAACATAATAACAAAAGCTTGCACAATTTATGTGGGTATTATTGGTAAAACAAATTCAACACGAAAAATTTTTTAAAAAGGTAATGTCAATTTTCAGCTAAGTGAAATGACATCACCCCAAGGATAATCATGACAAATCTGATGGGAATTACAAGGGCCCACTTTGATGTGAGGCAAGTTTAGCAAAATCCAGCAGCTTCAGTATTTAGAGTATCATGAATAAGGCTTCTAATTTTGAGATAGTTAACCATCGAGAAAATAGAAATATCTATAAGCATAACCAAGACCTTGAACAGTTTGGATGAGATACAGGATACATGTCAGACAATTGATTGAGATGAATAAAAGGAAACATAACTTGTTTGGAAAGACCATGCTAAGCAATCAGACTGTATCAGATGAAACAAAGCTACGAATTACAGTATGTCATGAAATTCAGTTGTACAGATTCAAATTTCCCGGACATACCCTACCACAGGAAAAGAACATAAAATAACAGAAGTATAGGCAGTCGGAAGTACAAACAATAGGATGCAGAACCAAACTTTCCCATTGCTTAGATAGTCAGATTTCTGTCAACTTGTATAAGCAGTGACTTATCTAGGAACATACATAACATATATAGCACTTGAGAAGAATTGCCACCCTGAGCATATCTTACCATTCTGGCAGCCTGCTGTCCTTGAGAATAGGAGTTTGCCATTTTTCGATCTCTTCTTCCCATAACTTATAATCTGATGATAATTCAACATACAAATAAATTTCCAGATCCATTTAGGAGGACATAAAATTTTGAGATGACATTAGAATTGGGATTAAACTAGACATACTATAAGTTAATCCTTGAGACTGGAAAGCAAAGATTACAAACTTCAAAAGACATCACTAGGTTCAGAAGGGGGTATTTACTTGTTAGTGCATGATGCACAATGTCTTGAGCAGCCCTTTCAGAAGTACCGTAATATTTAGTGTACCTCCTGTGAACAAAAACCAAAATGTAAACATAAGAAAGGGTTCATACCATCACCAACCTTGATCCGCAAACATTAACAAAAGCAGCCAACTAGATGCATAAGATTAAAATGGACAGGCATTAATGACACCATTATTTTCTGAACAGGCATACAACAAAACAGAGATGACTCAAAACAAAATGTTGAACAAAGAAGTGAATGTCAAGCCACTGGAATATTGATCAAAGCGGAAGTCTCTATCCCCCCCTTCCCCTGGCTTGCAATCAGAATCTAACAAAGCCAGCCATATTTCTACATTATATCCTACATTTCTCTTAACAATACTGTGAAAAGATCTATGAAGTTTACAAATACCACAATTTTCATCCAAATTTTATGATTTCTCTTTAGTGATTCTGTTAACAAACCAGATACAAGAAACAGCTCACTCTGTCATGCAGAAAGAACTGCAATGATGTTAACATTCAGATACCTACATTTGAGAAAACATAATCTACAAGCCTACCTATGATATGATTTTCCTTTCATAAATTTTACTTTAGGTGATGACCATGCAAGAGCAAAAGCAACAGTGCATTTCCCATGAGGTTCAACCCAAGCGGAGGCAGAAACTGCAGCACAGTGTGTGTCTCCAGGTGAAGATGGCATGGTTGCTCCTTTGCTAAAGTTCTCCCGATCAAAGTGCCCATCCTTAGAAGCACAAGTGAATCAGACAGTGAGAAGATGATAATCAACTAACAGTAAGATTGCAGACAGAAAAAGAATTATACAGTCACAAGCAATGATCGCACTAGTTACCTGCACCATTTTACCCCACATATCTTTTGCTGTTACACAGCTTCCTTCGGTCAGCCCAAAACAGGGCAAGACAGACACACTTACATTCTGAGTCTCAGATGCGGCTATAGCATATGTAACTGGAGGGTTGTCTTTAGCAGTCCTGGATTCCGGGCAAAACAAAAAGAAAGTTTTTCACCATTATGAACTAATTTAGCAAAGATGACAACTAAATAAGATAAAACACATTTAATAGCCCCGCCAAATGAAAATATATTAATATTCTAACCAATAGGAACTAATCCTCTCAAATATATACAGAGGCGGGATTTCTTAACATATTTCTTACTGCAATGAATACTATGGTTGGGCAAACAGGAAAAGATTAACGATGTCTAGAAAGGCACTAGGGCAACTGATTTGCTCAGTGAGACAGTACAGCAAAGAGCTTGGTAATTTCTGGTTCATTAGTCTCGAAAAATGTAGTGAAACCCAAGTATCCAGTCACACTGGTTTCGCATCTAAATTTTGGTTAAGATAGAGATGAAACATGGCAAATGAATATTAGCAAATAATTAGCTTAGTCAAAAGAAGAAACTAGTACTTCATCATTTAGGTAGAAATGACTGTACAGATTCTATTTGCCCTCCCTCCTCTCCCAATATAAAGAAGATACCATCATAAAAACAAGCAAACTCATTCACCGAAGCCTACTTCTCTTTTGCTCTCAAAACCCGCCAAAGATTAAGCCCACACTGTGCTGTCCAACATGATTCTCAAAGTTGCCTCTCCTACATTTTCAACAGCATATCCTTCCAAATACCTTACCACAATGCATACCATCCCTATTTTATGCCCTTAGAGCAAATTTGGATAAGCAGCCAAGTACATTGCAGAGGTGGAGGAAACTATAATGAAGAAAGTACATTGAATATATGAGTGTGCAGAAAGAAATTAAAAAGATTAAAAAATTAAAAAAAGAAATTTATGCGATAGATCCTTCAAGATTCACGAGGATAGCCCCCAAGTTCATCAAATTAAAAGGCCCCAACTTTGGTGCAGTTTCAGTTGCTTAATTGAAAAGTCAAGATTGGTGTGGCTAGCATGATATAAGAACTACAACTCTTGACATCAAACGGTAATATTCCAATAAAAGATACAGAAAGCCATATAAGATCCACTTTCCAACAAAGAACCAGGATCAAAAGCCATGAGATCAAAAACAAAGTAAATCAAAGTAAATCCTAAAAAACATTTTCAGAACATTAAACAGATTCAGTTATATAAAGGACCATCGACCATCCAACATCCCATCCTCTTTGATTAGTGCTTTCATGAAAACATCACATCCGATCTACATCAGGAACGGAAAGGTCTATTTAATAACCTAATGAAGCATCTAAAGTTTCTCTCAAGATTGCAGATCAGAAGTCATATATGTTTAGAAAATAAGGCAACGAGAAGACAATTATCTGCAGGATGACAAATTAGATATTATTAAATTTAATCAGTTAAGGTTTTCTAACAAGGGCCCCAAGATAGTATCTGTTTTAGTAATTCTGTTCCCACAATGTAAACTTAAGAAAGTTCATTATCTTGGGTAGGATGGCAGGGCTTTGTTTCTTTCTTTCTCATGCCTCATGGCATGGACACTCGTTGAAGAACAAAATTTAGAAAAAGATTACATTAATATTTAACTGGTGAAAGCTAGCAGTGCATATGGAAAAATGAATTAGTTGCTCTCTCCTACAAAGATTAGACACATATGTGCTTAGTTTCAATTGCCTCCCAATTCTTTTGTCCTTTTAGTTAACAAGAGATAATTAAGGATTGGCTTGGGATTAGTCCAGATCCTTTGTTTAGGATGATTCCAGTCAAAACTCCAACCCATTCCTAACACACCCTAAACCAAGAGGGCAGGATTATCCACTTACTGATGAGAAGCAACCAGTTCAATTGAGGCTGCAGTGAAATAGATATCCTTTGTCCTGAGATTTCACGTACTTGAGGGACATGTGGATATCTTGTCCAAAGGGCAATGGTAGATGGCAACTTAATTCAGCATCTTACAAAGAATAAGGAGAGAGCATATAATTAACTCCCAGCAGCAGTGTATTAGGTCATTGCATTTAGCTTCACCTGCATCGATTCCTTTAAACATATGTTCGTTCCATGTTTTTATTCTTCTATTTCATAAACCAGGATTTAAACTATATATTTCAGTTCCCCATCTAGGAGAAACTACTTTTGCCAGTATAATTGATTTTACTGCCAATTGAGTGTTATGCCTACTAACACATCATTCTCTATAAACTTTTTTTCATTTTTTTTCTTAATTATTCTTCAATGCTAGAAAACCAGATTCTCAAAACCTCCAGGTCCACAAACAAAGCTGAAAGAATCAAATTACTATCTGCAAACCAACCATCATATAAGCTATTAAAGTTTCAATGACTTGCTTGTGATGAAGAAGAACGCCCGAGACTCCATCTTCATCGCTGTAAGAAGGGGAACAGAAGGAAAAGGAACAAGGAAAACCCAAAGAAAATCAGAGCCAGCTCATAAACAAACCATTCAAGAAAACACAAAAATACATTTCTTTCTCCAATACTCACATAAATGGCTCATTCACATGATCTCCAGAGAAATGTGAGAAACCACCAACTGAGTTCTGCAGAAATAAGAATTGTGACTGAATATGCGTGCCCACACACTTACGTTCTCCTACAAGTAAAACTGCAGGAAACCATAAGCAAAAGAAGTGCTCACCGCCCATGTCAAGAGAAGGCTGACCTTCGCCCGTTCCTTCCCTGTATTAACCAACTACATTTAAAAATAAAAAATAAAAACAAAAGCTCTGTTAGTGAAGTTACATACCATAGCTACAAACAAGTTGAAATCATTATTCTAGCTGTTTATATAGTGGTATAACTTCGTCTTTACCATTCTTTGAATTTAATTAAGCCCATCATTCAAGTCATCAGATTTAATGAAAAGGGGCAAAAAAGCCCCCAAGATGAAGGGGGGAGGGGGGCTGGGGTTTGAGATTTCCAGAAACTCTGGGGTTAGATTTTATTTGAAGGAATGACAAAACAGGCTAGCTGAACAAAAAGCGTATCCAAGGAAAATTTACATACAGTATAAACAAAAACAGCGGCAGGGAGACTGCTCTCCCTATAGTTGTGAGGTATAAATGGTGATATCTGCCGACAGGAAATTTTCAGTTCTGGATCTGGCTCACCTATACGACAGTAAGAGCATGTTAAGTTGCATATGAATCCATGCGCGCCTATTAGACAAGAATGTGGAAAATTACCATCATAAATTGTCCATGCCCTCGGAAACAATGCATGATATGTAGAATGTTGACCATCCAAATTCCATCCCCAAGATGATATACCTTGATCGCCAGACTTCCTGTGGAATAGACAAGGAGAATAATTATCTGCACTGCAATATTTTCCATTCTGTATTGTAATTTTATGAAGGCAATATAATCAGATTCTTCTGTAAATAGGTATTTATCATTAAATGATGAACATTTTGGCCAATCCTTTGCAGAAGGATACATGATGGTTGGTATCATTCTTTTCCTTTTATAGGTTTGCTGCAGAACCATTGCAAGAGCACAAAGGTGATAAACACAAAAGAGCCTGCGATCTGATATACAAAATAAATGACCTAGCAGAGTTGAAGAAAGCTGAAATCCTGGACTGATGAAAACGTCACTCATCAAACCTAAGTATGCCTCTAAACCTATCAAAGTTGTCAATTAAATGAAGTTCATTTGAATATCACCGACTTGCATTTTCCAGAATTACCACTGCCGGCATAAGATTAACTTATAATTAGGGCACGCTACCACAAATCCAAGGAACAGTTCATCTCTCAAACACCTTTCCTATAAGAGGAAAATACGTGAATAGAATATAGATAAAAAATGCAAATGTTTACATGCAAGAATCAGAAAGAAAGAATCATCCAAGATATATAATTGAGCACATAAAATGATAATTCAATTTTTTTTTGAAGTCAAGCCTTTGAAAAAATGAAAATCTCAGCCTTCAACCCTGAAATATTGCAGAACATTTTCTGTTTCCACAACATATAGAGGAGCCCATTGCAAGAGCCAGAGGAAAATATTTGTCAAGTAAAATCAAAAGGTACCTATTTAATCAGTAAGGAAAATTGGAAACTCCAAAACAACAAATCATATCAAAGAAGATACAGAAAGGTCCCACTCAGATTATTAGTTATAAGTGCACAACCATTAAAGAGGAGAAGAAGGATCACAGCAGCCACCATGACAGTCATTGCTCATGTATCATCAGCATTTTGAAGATTAAACTTCAAAAATGTTGCTTTTCCTTATAGGGCAGAGAGGAGAGGAGAGAAGGGAGAATCGAAACAAACACATGGATGCAAGATGTACTGTGATCTAATACTAAAAGATTGCAGAATTTGCATACAACATATGTGAGACATGGGAAAAAGAATGCAAAGGGAGCTCATTAGGAAATAAAATAGAAACCCTTAACAGACAAAAGCACAAGTCATAGCTAGCATATCAGTATTTATGCTCTTACCCTAAACCCTCATGCTGGCCTGGAGCCAAAACGGATGCATAACTTTTATTCCCTCCATCCCGAGATATGAAAATCTGTGGCACAAAAGAATGATTAGAATCAAACAACATGTTTAGACAGAATACAAGATTTTCTCCACAAAACAAGATCAATGCTT
This sequence comes from Rauvolfia tetraphylla, assembly GCA_030512225.1. Lineage (NCBI taxonomy): Eukaryota > Viridiplantae > Streptophyta > Magnoliopsida > Gentianales > Apocynaceae > Rauvolfia > Rauvolfia tetraphylla. The sequence goes on from JAJQKT010000053.1 coordinate 6,399,099, forward strand.
CTAGTGGTGAACACAAGATTTCCGGCAGCATTTCAAAATTGAAGTTTGTGAACAGGGGGGTATAAGGTAGGCTTTTTATCACATTCAGATGCCGAAAGATGGAATAAGTAAAGAATCAGCTACCAATGCAGCATAAATCAGTCATTTTTCATTAGGGTAACATCTTCTCTAGGAAAACACTAACCTCCTCTCATACTTCTTTATCCCCAATCTTCCAGATAACCATTTAATCTAGGCCTTTATATAAACAAAAATAACCCAGAATTTTTTGTACAAACTGATTTAGAATTGAACCATCCTAACTATACTCTTCAAGTACGAACTACTCTCAGAGAGAAAATAATGTCAGAAACACGAGTAAAGCACAAAGCATTATACATTTCCAATGGATCTTTTTTTTTTTCTAACAGCCTGTTAATTGTCACATACCAACAAGGCTGACCGTTAACTGCTGGAAAACAAATTTATGAAGTCCCAACTAAGCTCTGAAGTTCAAAATAGCTTATGCGAACACAACAGCAGCATACAAAGTATATAAAAAGTGCATTGAATAGTTGGGAATGGCTTACTGAGAATTGATTCGCCATGATGGGAGAAGTTTCACATGCACCAGGAATAAGTTGGAAATGCCTAAATTCGCCTCTAAAACCTCTAGAAATGCTGCCACTCCTGTAATATGTTGTATTATGACCCATCAAAAGAATATACATTAAAATGCAATGAATACTCTCATTCACAGTACTTACCCCATCCCTCCAAGTGGAACACCTAGAGAAGCTGATGGCTTGCAACTTTCACGGGTAAAAGGGTCAATAGGTGCTTTCTGTATAAACTCAGAATAAGGTAACTTCAGATGCTCAAATAAGGTCCTTCACAGCTAGCCACCACTTTTATCTCAAACATCCAAAAACATTCGATTTCCATGAAAGTAAACGATCTAACTCATAGTAGTGTTTTGGATAATTAATACAATTAGTAATACACTAGGGACTTAAGAAAGTTACCCTTCCATGTGAGGCCTCCTCCCTTACATATGACCATAGACGTATACCAAGTCGAATCTGAAGTCAATGTCCAGTATAAGATGCAATAAGTGAGAATGAAGAAAGAATCATTTCAACTAAACAAATTCAAAACCCTTGAACAAAAAAGACATACCATTTTTATAGCTTCCATAAATGTAATGCTGAATTCTTTAAGAATACTAGCATGGGAATCTAATTTCCTCCTCCAAGCTTGTTCTGGAGGGCTAGCGCTATCAAAATCAAGCTGCAGGAAAAAAAATTAAATTAAAGTCAACACCATATTCCACGAACAAATGCCACCTTTGTAGGCAGAATGCATCTCCTCCCATCTCCGCACAAAAGAAGAAATTCTCTCACTAAACACCAAACAAAAATATAAAAGAAAAGAAAGGAACAGGTTGACTGATATTTCCAATTAACAATAAGAAGATGAATGACGAAATTTATATTCTCTTTCATTCTTTACTCTCTAATAGTTACCAATTCAAGTTGTAGCAAAGCAACAGCAATATAATCGGTGATGTAGCACTGTGACCTAGCCTTTCATTGTCGCGCTTAACTATTCCAGTCCTAAGAATTTGATGTCAATTTAAAGATATCTCATTAAGAAACAACTCAAAATGCCCAAGTGCTATCAGAAGCCCAAGATAGAGATCCAAATTCAGTCTCAAATATTGCACTCTTGAATAATATGAGCTGGTACAAGCCTACAAGGTTCACATGGTTTAAGATTTACTAACTACAATTTCTGCTTACACCACCCACTTCTTCATAAGTTAATCCGTGTTAACTCCACATCTCCTATATGCAGGTTTTAAGATAGAGAGAAGCATTACAAAGAAAGATTTTGATTAATTGAGCTTGCAATTCAACTGAAAAAAAACTCCCTTTATGAATATTTTCAAGAATTCATCATATAAACATTACTCAAAAAGTTTCTGGACTCTCCAACTTCTGATGTATCTCAAATTCTGATAACACAAAAACAGCGTTTCTGGAAAACAATAAAAAAAGAAAATAATTTCAATAAAAGGTATAAACGAATTGAAAGAGACAAATTATTCCCAAAGGCACCAAATACCATTGTTTGATGCAGCAGCAATAAGAAGATCATATCTTATTCACATGAAAACCAACTTCATTCATGAATTCATTAAACTGAGCAAGAAAACAATATAAAAAATTAATTAGACTTACCAAATGTAGAGTTGCTCGATTGATGTACTCCTCTGGAGGCCATGAGTTCTTTCTACAATGGAATAAATTTCCACTCACCATCTTCACTATAACTTCTGTTGATGAATTTCTAAACCCTCCAAGATTTAACTTTCCTCTGAAAGTTTATGTCCTTGTTAGAAGCCAAAGAGCCTCAAAATCATTGATCACATCCAAATACATACACCCGGCGCATGTATGTATTTGAAGTCACCAAAAGTGCCTTCCAAGCACAAAACAATAACACAATTCTTCACCCTTAATCCACCAAAAGCCCAATCTTTCAAGCTTCAATTTTTTCCAAGACTGCACTTTCCTCCCAAGATTGTGCTTGAGGTTTATGTATCTGTTGCACAAGTACCACAAGAGCTCAAGGAAGTACAGAGAGCCAGAGAGAGAAAGCTAAATACACGGCGGATCAAAATGGCACCAGAAACCGAAATTATAGCATCAGAAAATCTTGGGATTTGGTTTTTCAACAACAGGAGGAGGACAGAGGGTGAAAAAAAGAAAAAGAAAAAGAAAAAAGATTTTTCTTTTCCTTTTTTACTTTTTTCCTACCGGAAGAAGAAGAAATGAATTTTGGAGTGATTTCTGGAAAGGGTATTTAAGAGGCGATCAACACCTGTAACGACAGCCGCAGTAACCTACTTGTAGACTTGACACGTGTTGAAACTATGGAGTTTTTCTACTACTACTTCGTTTACACCATGCTATTTAAACCTCTTTTCTCTCTCTCTCTCTCCCCATATACGCACACATAAACTACTGTATCTATAATTGTGTGTGCAGGAAATCACCAAAAAGAAAAACTGTGAGCGCAGGAGATCGACAGTAGCAGTAGGCGGAGTCGATGGAGTGGGGATCAGGGCGGTGGCTGCTTCATATTTGTTTTTTGGTGAATGGGTGGTGGCCGCTTCTCCGTGACAGGCTAGTTTGGAAGTTTTGAATTGAATGAGACAAGCACGCTGTGAGGCGTGGCAGGCGTTTTCAACCGTTGTGAGCTCATGAAATAGAACCAAAAAATAACTTAGGGAACTTTTGACAAAGGCTTCCCCTCCCATCCAATGAGTACCGAGTGCTTAGAATTTAAAACTTTTAAAAAATTTATTTTAAAATATCATAAAAATAAATTATTTATTAAAAAATAATAAAATTTAATAAAATAAGAAGGTTCTAAAATTGAAAATTTGACTCATAATTTAAATTTATTTTATTTCTTTAATTATAAAAATAATTTCAAAAGCAAAAAAAAATAGTTCAAACTTCAAAGGTTAACTATTCTTTAATCAAAACCCTACTCTAATATTTTTCGTCTATTAAAATGAAAATTATGTTGCCAAATCCCAAGATTTATTGGGTCAAAATCTTGATTAGAGAGTGAATTATTTTTACACAAATTGCAATAGAAATGTCTAAAATCTTGCTAGATGGATAATAGATAATTTGGTTGATATTAATAGTTAATTAAGTATTTATTCAAAAAAATCATCTTTTCCTAAACCCAAAAAAAAGGAAATTCAAGATTGATTGATGACCTATACTTTTTTTTCATAATAGGTGTTGTTTGTTTGGTTATTGCATGAGCTTTAAAATTATTTAGTCTTTGCTACACGTTAAGAATGATTATTTCTTGATTGCTATATCACATTTTTATATTTTAATTTTCAAGAATTTTGATTTTAAATTTTGTTTAAAAAACAAAAGCAAAAATTTATTGAGGCCCTGGCAAATGGTAAAATCCTCAAGTATAAATAGAATTAAAATAGAAACAAAAGGAAATTAACTCAGCGCTGTCAACCATTACCATATAAAAAGGTAATGCTAGAGACTAGAGTAGTATCAAAAATATATTTATTGCATGGTTACTAGAATTCTTCATTTGCATTTGTTTTCTTCTCTTTTTGTCTTTTATAGATTAGCTTCCAAATTACTTTGAAAAAAATAGCATCCAAATTTAATATTTTTAATTGTGAGTCAAATATTTATTTATTGATTATTATTCTTACAACTAACGCTATTCAATACAGTATGACATTAATATTTTAAGATAAAATTTGAATATTTTTTAAAATATATATTAAATACTTAATTATTAAATTTATATCTTGAATGAGTAGATAGATTTTTTAGAAAAATTTATTGCATGAAACTATAAGAGAATAGACCTAATTTTTTTAAAAAAAATCACTTAATGAAAAGTACTCTTAATCGATGAAAAGTATTACTTAGTAACCAATTAGAAACTTTCCACATGTTTTGAAATTTGAGGTTGGAAAAGAAAAAGCATTTTTGATGAATTCATGTTTGTGGGGCCAACAGCAGGTCATGGACAGAAGCCAGAAAAAATTCGGGGCCCTCGTGTGGGGCAAGTCCTTTAGTCCTGAAATAATGAAATATTGATGACAATGATCGGTTGAGGCACCCAAAAAAGAAGAGAAAAAAATTTACTTGAGGCTTAATATTTCTTTTAACTTGTTTAGTGAAGGTAGGGGTTTCATTGAAAATGCAAGAATCGTTACGTTGCAGATATACTATAAGATAAACAGTCATTTTTTTTATAGATAAATATAGAGAAAAAAAAGACATATTACATGAACAGTCGGATATAATAAAGCACAAAGGAAAGAATAGGCAAGACAAAGAGAAATCCACACTCTCATACTATCCAGACAATTGCTAATAAACAGTCATCTTGATTCTATAGATTTAAAAGCTTGACTCATTGGTGTATTAATAGAATTATAATTTTATTTATTTTTGAAAAAGATGATTTTGTTAATGTAAAAGGTAAGTTTCTCTCATAATTTACTTCTTTTTATGTCTCTTCTTCTTTTACTTCCTCCTCTCAATCAAACAAAACATAAGACTTGGTTTGGTTGGGAGGAAAAGAGAGAAAAAAAAGAAAAGTAAAGTAAAAAGGAAAGTAAATAGTTATTTTATTTCGTTTGGTTAGAAAGAAAAAGAGAGGAGAGTAAATGTAACTTCCTTAACATAAGTACTTCTAATCCTTCCACTTTTAAAAAGATTGGGAGGTATTTGGTATTTAAAAGATTATTATATCTTTAATTTTTACTTTTATCATAATTATAATATTTAAAAAGAATATAAATTTGTAAATACAATAAAATATCTTTCTCATTCATTTCACTTCTCGTACAATCAAATAAGAAAAAATACTTTTAATTTACTTTGGTTTCTCTCATATCAAATAAAATAAAAGTAAATACAAATATTTTTCTTAAGGAAAGTAAAATGTGTCTTTGTCCTTTCTATTCTTCCCTCCCTCCGCCCCCCCCGAGCCCCCTTCTCCCTTTCCCCTTGCAAACCAAGCTAAGCCTAAGTCTCAACAAGCTTCTTACTCTTATGTGGGGATGAAACATTTTGCTACGACTGAATTTCTTTAGCTAAGATAGTCTGAACAGATTTATTCTAATCTAACCTTTTTTTATACAATAGAAGAAAACCAAAGGAAGAAAAAATTGGTGGTGACTGGCGATGTTCCACGCCGACAGCCGTCCTTTTTGGACCAAAACTCATACACTGTACTCTCCTCCACTCCATAAAAGCATCTTTATTGACAAATAAATAAATGAAGAGTTTCCCTTTTTTTAAAAAAAAAGTACAAATGAAGAGTTTCCAGCACGAGGAAAGAAAGGCCACCCGCGTCGGTTGTTTGCCTCCTTGGTCAACACCAAGAATTAAAAACATAGAATCATCTACGGCCAAGATCGTAATACTTAATGATTTTATCAAGATGACCTTTGCAAAGACTACTAATGGGGTGAATGTAGTTCTAAATATCGTTAAAGTCGAAGAGTAATATTACGCTTTTATATTAAAAAATATATATTATTAAAGACGTAAAAGATCATTAAAATTGCATCAATAACATGACACTTTTATATTTAAAAATATTATTAAGAAGGTAAAATTCATCAACATTCAATAGCAATTAAATTTATTTATCCATAAATATTATGAATTTATCATGATATAATCTTTTTTAAAAAAAGAGAAAAAAATACTAACGAAAGCATTTCGTTTAGAACTTTGAAACTATATACTTTTAAAATTATTCTCATTTTTTAAATATAATTGACATTGCATACACTATAATATCTTAAATTTTGTAATTTATGAAATTTATACATAACTATTTTATCCTTTAGAGAACTATACACAAATATAATAAAATGATAATTTAATTAGTTAAAAACATTTTTTTCTTATCCAATTTGTTTTGTCCTTCATTTATAAAACAACGGAATTAAAAGATCAATTGTTGAATTAAAAGAAGAAAAAGGATGGGGTAGGGAAAATTTCCTCATTCCAGGGAATCAAGTGGGGGAAAAGATGCAGTATGCCACGACTTGGACCTTTATGGGATGGGACTTACGAATGATCCAAAGGGCAGCATGAGGAATATGCCAAACATTGACCCCAAGGAAAGATTATCAAAATAATTACTAGTATAAAACAACAATAGAAGTCCCTTTTTAATTATATTTTTGGGTCAACAAAAAGCGGAATGAATTAATATACTTGGATTGGGTTCTACACGGAACCCAATGCAAATTTTTCATCTCACATCTCACTTCTTCTCTCACAAAAATTTCTCTCTTTCGAAACCCAAGACAGAAAATCTCAAAATCAAACTCTATCCAATCACACCTAAGTGGGAACGAAAGGGTCCTTTTCTTTTGCGTAAGTCTGAATTTAGTTATAATAACAGTCAAAATAATTTCATGAGCAAAATCGAAAGATAAGAATTAAAACTTTGATATATTGTTATACGAAGGATAAAGTACTATTTTCCTTTTGACTAAAAATAATATATAAAATATATTCAATTGATAGAAAATATAAGGTTTGAATAATCTACCACTTAGTAGAGAGGTTGAGAGATAATATAATAGCAACTCTAGCTATTAAATGAGACTTTTATTTTCATTTTTTTACTGAATAGCTATTAAAAAGACTGTATATTATTTACTAGAGAAATCTAATATAAATATATATAACACATCAAAAAGTGCATCCTTCAACTAGAATAAGTACATATAATAAATCTAATTTTCATGTAAGGAGACTTCATAAGAAAAAAAGAAAAAAAATCATGAGGTAAAAGAAGAGAATTTTCTATTTTTTTAAAATATAAATCATACACTATCTATTTTGTATCTAAGAAACAATGTACCATAGCCAATGGTTGACAGCTTAGCTGGTAAGGAATTTGGCCCTCAACCTTGTTGAGGGTTCAAATCCTACCGGAGGCATCTATGTCCCTCGGGGTATATGTGAGCTGGTAGAACAATCAAAAATACTCTTGTTGCCAGCAGTAGGGTGAGAGTTCGACCCCTACTGAGAATCTGGGAGCTATATTTGAGAGAAATATAATAGAACAATCAGTTTGGAGCGAGTTCCTTGTGTGCAGTAGTGTACAGAGACTTTAAGAATCTGAGAGTCAGTTCGTGTATATCTCGCGATTTACATACTCCATAGCTTAGGAGAAAGTTATGGAGTCCAAAGTAGCTTAGATACCTAAATTATATATATATATATATATATATATATATATATATATATATATATATATATATATATATATATATATATATATATATAAAGAAACAATGCCCCCTATCCTAGTCAAACCGAATAATTGAATAGTAGATGTTTCAATCAATCAGATGGAATGGAAGATGTTAATTCACACTTGGATTCAGTCAACAATTTCACGCTTCCAATGATTTACAGTGAAGGACAGTTTCAAATAGTATTTGTTGTTTTTCTCCGTATACTTTTGTCTTCGTCTTGGAACTAACGTCCATTAGGGGAGATAGTGGGCTCTACTTGGATTTATTTTAATTAAAATTTTTAAAGGAATATTGTGGATAATTCAAAAAAATAATTTTCGCATGAAAAATATCTCATTTTCTTAGGATTTGTATAGTCTCAAAAAAGGAAGATCCTACACTTACTATAAAGAGGAAGAAAAAAGAGATCAATATAACTTAGTATGGAATTCAAATTTAAAAACTAATGCACTTCTATAATTAGCAAGTACTCGATTATATTTTTTATTTCTTGTAAGTTGCTCGATTATATTAGCATGTAAGTTTGACTTTAGTGGACTTTCTTGTTTTCGATCATCCACTCCACAACTACATCAAATTTAAAATTTTTAATATATGTTCTAAATTTCTTTTTACAAATAATTTAATTTTTACGAAACTCAAGTTAAAAATTTTAAAACGAAACTCTATCCAATCACACTATACATCTTATGTGTACGCGTATTTTTTTAATTGAATAAAATGTTAGATTAAGTTAAATTTCTCGTATTCTTACAATTATTAATGAAGCTCATCGACTAATATTGTGATAAAACAAATAAATTTATATTCTTGTGTTAGGATTTTACATTTTATTTTTGACTCATATATGATCAGCTGTTAGTCAACTGCAGGATTTGTGATGCATTGACTTATCACTTTAAAAGAAGAGAAAAATGGTACAACCCATTTAACTTTGGCATCATGTTAGTTAAAGTCCCTATTTCCTTAATAGTGTGCAAAGTAAGGTAGTCAACAACAAGATAGGTTACTAAATCAAACAAACAATAATCATAATTGCTTTCTTCAATTATAGAAGTGCTCGTGAACCAAAACCTTATCAGTTTGTAAGGTATTTCTTATCAAATTGAAAACTTTTATATTTAATATTTATTGAATACAATACTCATTCATTTCTCCTATTTCTTTTGTAATAATAAATGATTTTACTCAAGAGTTAAGATGAAATAAAAAAATAATAGTACTCACACATACTGATGAATAAAAAAAACCCATCAAATTGAAAATATGGGGTCCAAAAAGAAAAGATCGAATGTGCTAGCTTATCTATATGATTTACCATGATACAATATATATATATATATATTATCTCATCATACATTATTTTATATACGTGTCTATATATAATTAAAATATATCCATATGATTATATCGATTAAGAATAGTACATGGCACTGACAATGGGATGATATATTAGTTTCTCCATACCGGTTACGATATTTTTTACGCACGTGCAAGATTAAATATAATCTGTTGGATCATATCTTAAATTTGATCTAACAGCTTCAAAAATTTATAAATTTTTTTAAAAAATAATATTTGTAAGGATAAAAAATATGAATTGTTGAATTAAATTTTAAATCTGATTCGACAATTTAGATAAGATTCTGTAAGTCTTGCAAAAAAGATGTGCATGACCGTAGCTAAAGCACCCCCATAAGCAGTCAATTAAAATCTGTTTACATAAATAAAAACGGATGCTTTATTCACAATAAAGGAGCTAAAGATATTGTCATTTCATTAACAATAACAATACTATCTTTATTCAAAATCAAATATTCTATTGGGATTCGGTACAAAAAATTTTAAAAGAGTATTGCGTGTTAATATTCAATTTATTTTTTACTTTTATTAATTACATTAATGGTATAGTAATAAAAAATTAAATACATATATATAATATTTTTAAAATAAATATATTTAATTTAGAATCGACCACAATAAAAAGTGTGAATATAAGAACCTGAGCGAGGGAAGAATTCTTTTTTTTTTCTTTTTTCCTTTGCGGGTAAGGGAACGTGACATTATAAAGCTTAGATGCAAAGATTTTGGTTGTCCCATCGGCAACTAATTGAAATGATTGAAGCAACCATTCGTGCATATTGTTGCAACAATCTTCTTCTGTTCAAAAGCTAATTTCTTCCAATCGAAACGTAACATGTTTCAGATTATTTGTCAGTAGCAGAGTTTGTTTGTTTGTTTGTTTGTTTGTTTTGCAATGAATAAATGGCAAGGTTGGATTTATTTTCGATGCGTTTAAATTTGTGAATTTTATTTTAAATTTTATAAAATTAATTTTTTTTGTAAAAAAAAAGATTCTATTGCATTAGGTTTTGAAAGAAACTCAGTCTATAATGAGGTGTCAATCTTCTTGCAACTAGGTTGGTGATTGATACTCGTTAATAAAATTTTTGACTTTATCTTAGAACGAAGGTTTAATTAATTAAAAACATTTCTTACTTGGTAATAAATTTTGAGTTTGATATTTTGAAATTTAGAAATAAAATAATTTTGATAAATGAAAAATAATCGTAATGCAGTCAATAATTTAGCATGCAGCAATTAACAAGTTTCAAAAAAATGAAAAGATAAACAAACACGTGGCACATGTGACCTTGCATATTAAGGGTATAAATGAAAACTCAAGGGCAACCTTTTTTCTTTTTCATCTTTTGATACATTAGAAGATACCATTTTAGTTTCAAAAATTTTTGAAAGGGTTAAATGTTGAAGTAAAATATACTTTAGTTAATATAAAATATCATAAACAATCGAATTTAACTACTTAAGCGTATGCTATTCATTATACTAACAACTACATTACCAAGTTTAGCATCTTGCCTCTGTTCATTGCATGCTTGGTGTGTAGTTGATGTAGTTCTTGACCGTGGATCAAGCTAGTTTGCTACCTGATGGAAATCAGTCCAAACCAATAAAAATACAAGCTCAAATAAGCAAGCCTAAGCAATAGACTCAAAACATAAACAAGGGCTCGTGAATAGAAGTCTGACCTCTTCGTTCCGCAGTCTGGCTATCCATGTGGTTTGTCTCTTCCTTTCCCCTTTAATTTTAATTAGAAAAAAAAGTATGACCCGAAGAAAATTAATTGAATACTTGAGAAGATCCCATATGAACTAAAGGGAACTAGTAAAAAAATCTCGAGAAATATAAGGTATAACTCTATTCCATTAATAGTAATTGAATTATCTTTTAATGCTTTATTTATTACCTTAATTACATTTAATGACTTAAGCATTAGAGTATCTTTTGAGATTAGTCCCTTCCCTCCTCGGTTAGACCTTTTCTCGTACAGGTGAACGTCCTAGTTAGCCTACTAAAGGTCAACTCGGAAACATCACCACCCTTGCCTAAACGGATCCTCATTCGGATGTTTCCCGCTTTTTATTTCATATTCTATAGAAATGAAGGGAAATAAGAAATTGTATTCTCATCCCCATTAGGCCCTTATAGCACCAATAATTCTTTGGTAGAGGTTAAAAGGAATCTAAGGTGTACTTGGATTACAATAAAATTAGAATAAATTTTAACTTTTTGCTTCACATTTTCACCTATAATTTATATATTTTTTCTCGTAAAACTTAAACGTAAATCACAATAAAATTTAAATTTTTTTACAAATTAAATTACAATCTAAATACACCACAAAATAGAATGGCAAATTATTTTCTCTGGCTCGTAAGTATCAAAAACCTGGTCCATACTAAACATGATATCTTTAAAACATGTCTTCTTAATTCGTTAGATTTGGCTAATCTTGTATGCGTTATTAGTATCTTTTGTTTCTTTCCCGAGCATTATTATTTTTATTTTTATTTTTGAAAGTCTTGTCTTCCAATACCTTTTCGTTTCCTTATCCTATTTGGAGTGGGAGAAGGGAAGAAAATTTCAATCCCTGCCTTTCTTTGTCACGTAAAGGAAGAAGACAAGAGAGTCCATTTTCCTTTGCCTGCTCTCCCAGGGATAGCATGGATTATCATGCTTGCAAAGTAACAAAGTAAACCACAATGCATTCCAGAATGAGATCTTATGGTCCCATGTGCCCAACCCTTGTAATTGGCTTCAAGAAATTAGCTATTGCTTGGCCACCATCAATGGAAGATTCAATGGAAGACTCAAGAATGATTCAAAACTTGTGTGCCCTTAGTAACTATAGTAAATGTCAATAGTGAAGTATTACTTTTTCTTTGCAAGAAAGTCAAAAAGGATGTCTCCCACAAAAGCTCACCAAAAGCCAAGGCCAAACTTTCAACGTATACAAAATAGTTGTCCACTCCAAACCCCATAAAGAAAAGAAAAAATAAGAAAGAGAAATTTAACTAAAACATATAGGGTGAGATTGGATTAGTTTTTTTAGTTAAGTTATATTAAAAATTATAAAATAAATTGTATGTGAGAGAATAAGTGAGACTTAAAGTAAAAAATGAAAATTTTTTGTTAGAAAACTAATCTAAGTATGCAGCTGATAGTGATTTAGAAAAAAGGGGGCTAAAACATATAATACTAGCACTTATAGTCTTATGCATGCAAACGCAAATTATTACATGTTTTTTTTTTTTGCATTAAACATCCTAGTTTAACATGGATAGAATGAACTAAAAAACTGTGGCAACATGAGTTTATATATATTCCATCATTTTCAATATAAGTGGTGTTATAGAAATTTTATTTTATTACAAAATAAGGATTGTTGAATAAAAATTTAATTTCCTTTTCTTTATTTATTTTTGTAATAAAGTAATAATATTTTTTTAATAGTAAATACTGATAGTATCTTTAATTTTTTATGAGAAAAATATTTAATAATGAGCGAAGTATTAATTAATTTAATCAGTACCTTAATATATGTAAAGATTTTAAAATGATATCTAAATTAAAGCGGGAAGGGTATCTTAAAAAATACTCCTTTGTCGGCTGATTAAGTTGGAGCTCACATCAGCTGGCAATTAATAAACATAAAGAACTCAATCCTGGTGGGCTTCATCATAAAGAACTGATTCATACTGTGTCTCCCAACTAAGAGTTTGATATTGTCAATCTTTGGCCCTCCCTTCAATCAAAATTAAAATTAAATATCTATATTTCTAATTCTTTTGTTTTAATATAAGTATTATTATAAAAATTTTATTTTATTATAAAAAATAACGTTGAAGAAAATTTTGATTTTATTTTTTTTTATTTACCCTCATAATAAAGTAATAGCATTTCGTGTAGTAAATGATAGTAGTTTTTCATAAGAAGAAAGAATATTTAATTAAGACAAACTAGTTATTTTAATTAGTATCTTAATATATTTAAAGATTACTAAAATAACACTTAAATTGAAATAAAGATAATTTATTAAAAATGAATAATTGTTTCCTCTCTAAACTATAATAATTAACGTCTTTCACTTAAAAGAATTCAAGTAGTGCTAACATACACTACCATTAACTTATTTAATTAATAAATATATTTTTACAACTTATAATCAAACTATTTACCTTATTTTTTGTGACAAGTTAAAAGTGAACATTTAATTTTAAATTAAGAGGGTATTAAGTTTCTTTCAATCTATCGACTTAATTTCTTATATATGTGTAGTGTGAGAGAGAGTGTGTGTGTGTGCGCGCTTTATTTTATGTTATTTCTTAAAAGGAAATTTTACGAAGGCAAATAATAGATCTTTCACATTTGTTTCATGGGCCTATAGATCCAAAGCACTCTTTTTAAAGTTTAATACACTAGAAAGGGATGTGAATTGAACTTGTAGTATTACAAAATTGGAATTCAACTTTAATGAGATTTGTTCATAAGGCCTTAACTCTTACGTTGTACAAAATTTACGCGATACTTCTTATACTAAAAAAGTATTTTAATGAGATATACTCTCGTTTTAGTGAAAAAAGCTCAAAAAGTAGAAGTGCAGTGGCATTGCAGTATACCGACTCCATTCCAGGATTACCAACATTAGATCAATTCAAACTAAACAAATCACAACCTTCCACCACCCACTTGAAATGATTTCTTCAACAAATTGGATTAGGTAATTGAACTGAATGGAGGTAAAGTGTCACTAACAACTAAGACTCCCTCCGGCTTCCTATCAAAAGGAAGGAAACACGGTTATACTTGAGAAATATTTCATTCTAAAAATAAATTTAAAATTTCAAGTGTGAAACTGCATATTCTTTTATAAATAATTGATAATTTTTACGAAACTCAAGACAAAAATCTCAAAATCAAACTCTATCCAATCACACCTAAATTTATAAACATTTGAAATGAAATACCTTTTTATCCTTCATTTAATGAGGTTATTTAATATGATATTGTTAATTGAAGAAAGATAAACTTAGAAAAAATTACCTAATTTTAGGTGAAAGTAATAAATATGATCAATATTTTAAAACAAGAAGAGTATTTCGAATAGAGGGAGTAGTAATTCTTTATCAAAGTCAACATCACATATTTCAACTTTCAAGAATTATTACTAGTGAACCACACCAATATTCTTGAAGAATCTATTAATGTATTTGGATTTGGCCCAAACCTTTTCATCCCTCCCCTTGTGGTCTCCACCCAAACTAATTGTGCTGAAAGAACACGCACCAAACTTTCAAGGGCGGACCAGCGTCGAAGCATTTGACACTGGCATTTTAATCCAGTGGTTAAATTCTTCCTCCAAAAAAAAATTCTCAAGCTAAAAATGGGTAGGAAACATTTGCCATGATTGGACCACTTAAAGATTTCTCGAATTAGCGTAGTGGCTTTTAAAGAATCCACCTGCCAACATCGGGGTGGTGGCGCAGTTGGCTAGCGCGTAGGTCTCATAGCTAAAGAGTGATCCTGAGGTCGAGAGTTCGAGCCTCTCTCACCCCATTCTTTTTTTCTCTTAATTTTCTTAAAAATAATTTCCCATTACTTTTTTTTAATTAAAAAATCTTGAGGAAATGAGTTATACTGATGATATTTGCAAGAAAATATAATTGGCTGCTTGTAAGAATCCACATTATGCATGTCTAGCTATGGAACGATACAAACCCCCTTATTTCAATGTAGAGTTCATATAAACTACATAACAATGACATGTTTGGAATGGATTTGGCAGTCCTTGTCATTGAAGAAATTATGGAATAAGATCTGACATTGAGGGTGAGAGAAAAGCTATAAGCTGCAGAACATATGAAGGATGTATTAGATCATTTGCATTGTCTGGATTTCCATGTTATCACTACTAGGATAGGGTTAGATTTACATAGCTGGAACTGAAAGTCAAGTCACCCCAAAATGCCACATTTCTCCGGCATTTGTGAGATTCACTATTTAAATAGAGTTGCTCCGGTCACTTGATAAAGAAACAAAATGACGTACACACAAGGCTTCAGCAAGCTTAAATGTGTAAGGTTGAACTCAATGCCAATCCAGGCCACCAAGTGTGGCGGAACCGAAGCCCTCCCATACATCAGAACAGCCTACTTCTTCATTATCAACACCTTCCATGTCACAGTCCCACCAGCCACCACCATTAGCATCTGCTATGGATAGAGGAAAGTTAAGCATAGGCATTAATGCATTATTTCAGGAAAACAAAGAATGGCAAATTATATATTGCTTTCTGAAAGGTAGACACACAGTGATTGAAGAGAGGTATCGCTTCCTCTTTCGCGGCCCAACTCTTCACCTTTCTTTTCTTTGGTTCAGAATCATCTCCAAGGGCTGCCAAAAGTTTTTAAGCACATTCTTTAGTATCACCATATAATGCAGAAAGGCAAAAAAAAGGGTACCTGAGCAAAGATGCTCTAGAGATGAAAAAACCTCTACCAAACATATAATCTGCTTCCTAGCTCCAAACATAGACTGCAAACTTAAAGTCCTTAATTAACAGAAGACTAGCGCCAAATCTCCTAGCATGATAAACCTTATTGGACAGCTTTGTATCATGATATTTTGTAATACTGCTGAAAAGCAGCTATTTGTTGTTTATTGCAATAGTTTTCTTTCAAGAATGCAGTAATATTTACAGCACAAGCACAGAGAAGACTTGCCAAGTAGAAGTGCAAGTGATGCATCCACTGTCTTACTGCTGGAGTTTAAGGTATTTACTTGAAACAGGCTAAAGTTGCACCATATTTACACTAACAAGCAATTCATCAAATGCTAACTTTCCATATCAGAGCACTAGTGTAACAGAACATTGTATTCAGAGCTAAATGATATTTAGTGAAACCAATCTTCAATCATTGAGGTCTAAATAGTGTCAAAGCCAGTTCAACTGCTTTTTGTTAACAGGAGAGATACATAAATCACGTAATGTTATTGGGAAGGATGGGAAATTTGTTATCTCACAACAATAGTGCATCGAATAACCTCTAACGATATTAAAATTTGTTATATACTTGCACTAACAACTATATGGAGTAGTAACAAACCTCTTATTCTTTTCCTTGATTCCAACTTATTGTCTCTACTTCTAACCCCAAGCTCACCGGATGCAGAGGCATTAACATTCTCATTCTCCTTTTTAGGGTCTTTGAACTGTTGAAATACAATATCCAGAGATAAAGTCTTATCGGCTTCCTCTCTTTTCTTACCAATAGTTTCTCCTTCAGCAGAGCTGCTCACGACCTCACTACCTATGGGCGACAAAGATGGCCCTTCCTTCCCCTGTGATATAAAATAGGTTTTGTTGAAGAACTCCACTATAAGTGCAAATTAAGACAAATTTGATGTTGACATTAGATTGAGGAAATAGGAACACAAGATATATGAAGGACTAGGACTCTACCATTACAATCAATCTCTTTTCATCATCCAGGTTCAGAACCTTGTTGAGAAATTGAATATGTTCAGAACAGTGCCATCTAAACATCCCCCCAACAGAATCCCCATCAAAAGAAAGTTCCAACAGCTTGTTTGCTCTCCGTGAAATACTCAGCTCTAGGTTCCCTAGTTCAAACATTGTACCCTTGCAAGGGAATTAGGGTTCAAACAACCTCAACTAGACTGTGAAAGTTCACATGGAAATTCAAATCACTAATTTTCAGCAATTCAATATGGCAATAAGAGGCAAAGACTGGGGATTTCTCTGGATTGAATAATCTGAGTATAGTGGATCTCAAATTTGTAATACCACATCCATCAATCACTTGGACAGATTAAGACATTATTGATTACAAGTAATTAGAAAAGTCTATTTCCAAAATATCGGGGTTGGATTACCCTCTAAAATCCATCACAAGTTTTCTAACACTTTTGGAATTCAGTATCATCCTTTATTAGTTTTTAAATGGTGGATTTAGATCATTTTGTTATCAAAACAACATTTTTCTTGAATCCCTCTCCAAAATCAGACCCAAATTCACCAGTCCAATCACAACTTGAAAGTATAACATTTACCACCAGGTTTCTAATGTTTGCCAATGAGAGTTGGTTGAAAGAAGATCTCAGCTCATATATGGGCTTAGATAAATTATTCCCCTTGTGAACACTTTCAAGCTTCATATAAGGTTGAAAAGAAATCAGCACCATTCAACATTTCGTCCAAAATGGAGTAAGAAAAATCCTTGTCAGTTTATAATGCACCCTCCATGCAACCCAATGTTATATCTTTAAAAGTTCCTTTCAAGTGTAACATAATACTACAACCTCTTGTGCACCAAATAACCTGAAACTTGAAAAAAATTCAAAAATTTATTTTCCATTCTACTTTTTGCCCCAATTCCTGCTGCCCTAGTAGAACAAACAGAACGTTTCGTGAAACTCAAGATTCAGATTAAGTTCATTCTTTTTGAGCCAAGGTAGCTCTTGTCCCTTATTTTCCTTTTTAAAAAAGAATGATAGACGATTTACATAATTACTCACCAGCACTGATCTTGGAAGCACAGAACTCCTTCCCAACTTTCTGTCCAAGAATTCTGAGAACGAAATCTTTGAAACCTTTTCATTACTAGCTTTGATGCTCACGCTTTTCTTGCAATCAGAATCATTGAACCTGAAATTAAACTCAATAAATAATTTTTTTAAAGAAAATAGAGGCTCGTGAATAGAGGTAAAGCCCAGAATGTAGGATGAATTTTTAGTTTTCTTTTTCAGGTTTAGATGGTTTTCACCTATTTGTAGAGCGAAAGAGAAATGTAGAAGGAATGGAGCGTTGGCCCAGTGGCCTCACTGGAGATTGTTTCGACTTCATCTTCCTCTCCCTGTCTCTGGGATGACAAAAGCTCTCCCTGCGCCATTGATTTTTGGCGGTCAATTTGTCTATTTAAGGCGGTTAATTTGGCGGCAAAAGTTTGAAATTTTCGCGAGATGAGACCACCCGGCGGCAGGCAAGTTGTTTTAGTACATCCATTTATTGGATACTCCAACCATCCACATATGAACATGTACCTTTTTGGAGAGAGTGGAATGTTTTATTTGGATTGTATTTTTTAATTAAATATATAATTAAATTTTATTTTTATAAAATATTTATTTTTATAAAATTTAAGATAATTCTTTTTTATTAAATATAATTTAAATATATTTCAAAATTTTACTTTGTACAGTGTTTTATTGAGATTTTTTTATTAAAAAATTTAAAAATGTATTAAATTTGAAATGATACATAATCTTAATGGTGTATTTGGATTGGGTTCTGATACGTAATCTAATGCAAATTTTTCACTTAGATCTTATTTTTTTCTTTCACAAAAAATTTTCTCTTAAAATCTAAAATAAAAAATTTCAAAACAAAACACTTGATAATTTGCAGTGAGGGGAGCCTACAACTGCTCGTCCCGTGGAACTTTATTGTGCCAACTTCAATTTGATGGAAAACCTCTTCAAACACCAATTTCCGATCGGTGTTTCTAATATAAGGGATGTCAAGCCTCTCCAAACTTTGATTTTTCACTATAAGCCTCCCTATGTAATATATAGGGTTTATTAAAATAATATATATAACAAATCATATAATGTATAAGTATATTTAGTATTTATATATGTATTATTTTGTTTATAATAAAATGTGAGATATTATTCTATTAGATTTATATTACCACATAAATAATAAAGAAAATCAGGAGTAAACTTCTTTCCTAAAATATTACTATTTCCTTCGTATTTTGATAGAACCTTATTTTGAAACTAAGTTTAAATTTAAGGTTTGAAACTTATATTTATTTCTAACAAACAATTTATGTTATACAAAATTTAAGATAAAACTTTTCAAATTACAAGACAGAAGTTTTAAGGGAAAGAGCTCAAACTCAAATTCAAACCTAATCCAAATGCACCCAAAGTCTTAAGGGGAAGAAATTCTTTCCAACAAAAAAAGGAAAGGGGAGGGGTGTGGAGGGATTCTCAAAGAAGATCAAAGGAGATAAATTGGCATAATTGTTCTCAAAAATATATATTTTGTCTGAAATTAATCTTAAATATTTTTTTCTAATTTTAGCCCTAAAACTATTGATTACATGTAGAACAATTTTGTTCAAAAGCAAAAGAAAAGAGGGGAAAAAACAGAAGTTCCAATTTTTCTCATATCTAAAACAAAAAAAAGATTAATATCATGAAACCTTAATGATTAACAAAATTAAACAAATGCAAGATAAAACATTTCTTATCAAATTAAAATGTAGCGTATTCTACATTCATTATACGCAATGCATGTTCATCATCTTCCCCTATTTCTTTTGTAATGGATTTGGATTTCTTTAGAAAAGAACTTATTTAGCAAAAAAAAAAAAAAGAAAGAAAGGAAAAACACAAGGGGAAATTAATTTATTGTTTTCCTTCAGAAAAAAAAAACACAAATTATTGTTTGGCTACACATAAAGCAACGAAAGGAAGGATTTCAAGCTCAGTATTCGCCTTCTTTGTCACACCCGCTTGCCTTTTTTCCTTTCTTGGTTCTCTGTAATCGCACCTCATACCCTCACCCCTTTCGTTCTCTCTATCTCATTCTCAGGCTCACACAGTCACCATGGATGGTGAATCAGATGAACGTTCTTGCCATCGCGATCGGCATTCAAAGAGAATCAAGATTACCCGGGATGTGCAATGTGCACCAGCTGCTAATTTAACCCCAAATTCGGACCCATTACCATTCAATTTCCTTCCTTTTGAACTCAATACTGAGATCTTGTTAAGGCTTCCAGTGAAGTCTCTTTCTAAGTTCAAGTGTGTTTCGAAGTCTTGGCTTAACTTTATCGCTAGCCCTCAATTTATCGAGGCCCATCTTGTTGCATCGTCCAGGAATGGTCAATGTGCTTACCATAAGCTCATTTTCACTGTTCTTCCTCCAAATGCCAATCTTCAGGTATGTTTTCTGCGTTCAGTGGTGTCGGAGCCCAATACAGAGGTTTTTGAAGTTAATTATCCTATGAAAAGTCCTAGGACATCAGTTTGGGTGGTGGGTTATTGTCAGGGGTTGGTTTGCTATGCAATTGAGGAAAGAGATTTGTTTTTGTGGAACCCTTCAACTGGAATGTCCAAGAAATTACCTGATTTGAATGTTAAGCTGAAAAATGGTTGTTATGTTATGTTTGGGTTTGGTTACGATGAGAAGAATAAAGATTATAAAGTAGTTGGTATTTTCTGTGTCTTCTGTGCTTCTGGTGTTTATGACACCGAGGTTAAGGTTTATAGTCTAAAGACCAATTCTTGGAGGAGGATTCAAGATTTTAAGGGTGGTATTCCCTTGCATGATTCCGGCAAGTATGCAAATGGGAAGCTTCATTGGACTTGCAGTCGTAGTTTTAGTTCTGGTACTGGTTATGATTGGAAAATTATTAGTCTGGACTTGACTGAGGAGACTTATGAAGAGATCAATCGGCCTGATTATGGGGACAGTGCTAATGATTGGATTTTCGGAGTGTTAGATGGATGCCTTTCTGTGCTTTATAATTACCAAAGAACTTGTGCAGATTTGTGGATTATGAAGGAGTATGGATCTCAAGAATCATGGACGAAACTGGCTTCAATTCCTTATGTGAATTCTCCTGATAACAGTAATTACTCCATGCCATTATGCATGTTGAAGAATGGTGAAATTTTATTAATGCTTAGGACAACTTTGGTCATTTACAATCCGAAACAGAACTCTTTTAGGTATCCGCAGTTAATCAATTTGGCTACTTATCTTGAAGTGGGCTTGTACGTTGAAAGCTTAGTCTCTCCTAATTCTTGTGATGGAACAGAAAGGCACAACAGTAGCACGAGCTCGGAAAGTAAGATACTTTAGCTAATGATCGTATGTGTATTCTGTTAGATATATGATTTTTGTGTGCTAGTAGCTTCTCCTATGGTATATGTATAGGTTCCACGCTTATGTGCTTACTTCTTTGCTGTGGTAGATAATTCAAATCTCAACTTGGTAAAAATTTTTAACATATAGATTGGTGGTGAATTTGGATTGAGTTTTCTTTAGATTCTTTATCTTAGAAAAAGAGAATATATGTTTTTCAAGTTATGTATTTATCTAACAATTTGCCTATCATTGTTGGTACTTGGTTGATTGATACCATGTTCCATATTTTCCTCGGTGTACTGCTTCTCAGTCTTCTAGGATTATGCCATGATGTCTATAAGACTTAAATTCCTGCTGATGCATATTAGTAATTTCATCAACTGTAAAATTTCATTTGAAGACATCATGTAATTTTAGTTTTGTTGTGGCTTTGTGTAGTTTCCTTGCTTAATCTCTAATCCTTTCCATGTTCATATATTAAAGACTGCATACAAGATTGTTTTTTTCTATTTTCTAGTGAATATGGAGAAAAGTTTTTATTGGAATTATTCTCAACCTTGGTTTTTGTTGTTGTAGTTGGTTGGATTCAATTTAGAGAACAAAAAAGAAGTTAATGAAAAATTGTCAAGTCATCTGGTAATTAGTTTTCTGTCTATGTCCTTAAGGGTTTGAGGTCATGCTAGGATGCCATGCTTCATGTTTTCTTATCACAACATGTATTTTCAACTTCAAGCAATTTAGTGAAAATTCCTTAGTCACTTTTTGGCATTGCCAATCTGTTTTTCTTTCTTTTTTTCTTTTGGGTTTGGGGTGGGGTGGGGGTGGGGGGGAGGAGATAATGAGTTTTAATTTAACCCCTTACGACTCTCTATCTGCAAAATCAGCTGAGACCTTTTTTTTTTTTGGCTTTTAGAGCATAAGGTGAGTTCAAAATCCTTTTTGGCTAAAGTATGGCTGATATGAATCTGTCTTCTTTTACTTTTCCTGCGATCTAAACTTCATTCTGATAGATTATACCATGTATGTTCTGGTATCAAAAACTTTGCCGCATTTTATTTTCTTAATAGTCAGTTTTTATATAAATCTGTAATACATTGTCTTTTGGCATCAAGTTCCTGTGGATATTTTCCTTTTGTTAATGTGTCTGGAATTGCACCAAATGATCTATGTTTTAACCTGGTTAAATAGTATCTTATTCTGAATATGATGAATTTATCCTTTTTTGGGGGAATGTTTGGATTGTTCTATCTTTTTAGGCATCTTAATAAAGGGTTAGCAACGTTTAGGTTTATTGTTGTGCAACTTGGGGAATTTTGTTGAGCTATATTTGAAGACAAAATGTGAATTTTCCTAGTTGCTTCAGGATTTTTCTCTTTCGAACAAGACAAGATATGTAGCAAAGGTACATATTTTGGAAGAGCTCAAAACTGTTTTAAGGTTTCTATTAGAGTCCTTGAATGCATGAGATTTTTCTTTCTTTCTAAATATATCTAGTATTTTGATCCTTCTAACTTTGGAAGGGTAGTATCCAGCTGCCTATTTAATTTATGCTTGGCGCAATGTCTACTAGGATCCTTAAGCTCTAACATATACTGGGATACTTATGCTGCTAACATATTTACAGATGTATGTTTTCATTGTTTGCTTTAATTTTTAATTTTGTTTGGAATGAATTGTTAGCTACTGTAACAACTCACTTTTAATTTCACAGACATCCCTTGCAAAGTGGAAGCTGACACAGTATAACTACTTCTCCGCTTTGATACCTTGGAAGGAAGAGTGGATGCTGTGTAAGTACTTGTCATCTTTCATGCCTT
The DNA here is from genome assembly GCA_030512225.1 of Rauvolfia tetraphylla. NCBI lineage: Eukaryota > Viridiplantae > Streptophyta > Magnoliopsida > Gentianales > Apocynaceae > Rauvolfia > Rauvolfia tetraphylla. The sequence goes on from JAJQKT010000053.1 coordinate 6,422,023, forward strand.
AGGAGAAAGTGATGGATCTTGATAATTGATATCCAAGAAAAAATCTATCTCCTGGATGGATCTTTTGAAAGAGGAGAATCAGCTTCCGAAGCGTAGATTCCTTGGTAAGGAATCCTAGCGAAGGGAGCCTTTGATTCATTCCTCAACCGCCTCCAACCCCTACCAATACCAATTATACGCCGACCCTGGCTATCGCCTTTCACCATTTACGAGAAGGTGAGGTCGTCTTTCTTTCCAGCCGCCATACGGTTTCGGCCCCGGTGACCCTATAAAGTAAAACAACAGAAAAGCAGTAATTAGACTCTTCGCCTGGTTTTATGCTCAACGAAATCCACTTCAAAGGATAATGATTTTTACTGGTCATTGTTTGCTAATGGTCAATTTCCGTTGAGAAGGTGGAGCTTGGCTCGCCCTGGGTTCGGAATCCACGGATTGAGGATCGGAGATCTAGATAGTTGTGCTTTGAAGACAACCTTCTCTTTCCCTGTTCCTAACTTTTCTTGCAAATGTAATGTTTCTGACTAGTGAAGCTGTACTGCTTCCGAGTGTACTGTGAAATATGAAATGAATATCTGGAACTTCAGCTGTATCTTTCCTTTATAATACCTTGGGGTGTACATCGGAATTCCTCTATTTTCTTTATTTGGAGTGGAGGGAGTAGATTCCAGATGGAGGAGGGATAGCTCTTTATGCAAGTAGACTTATTCTTGCAGTTTGGGGCTTAATGAGGACAAATAGGCAGAAAGATGTCTTATTAATAGTGTGATTTGCAGTTATCATTAATAGTGTGCTAAGAGTTAAAATTTCCCCCTCCTCACTTTTGGGAGCAACCAACCACCCTCATTCTCTTTCCTTCTCTTCCCCTGTTCTTGGCAGATCCTGTCTTTCCTCCAATACTAATTCCTCTGTCTCTCTCTCTCTCTTTCTCTCTCTCTCTCTCTCTCTTCCTCACTGAGACCCGTACCATGGTTAGCAAAGTAGATTCAGACCCATCGCCCTTCTATTTTCTACCCTTTAAGGCCAATACTGAGATCCTCTTGAGGCTTCCAGTAAAGTTCCCTTGGAAGTGAGCGAAGAGTAACCTTATAAAACTTTTTACTTTTAATTTAACTTATTAGATTCAGAAATAGGTTCATTCGCATAATATCTTGATTAAATGAGAAGAAAAAAGTTATTACACGGTCACTCAAAAAAATTTTTTTGACTAAAATTAATAATTTTTATTTATTATCTTTTATAAGTTCCACATTTTCTCTTTTCATATTCTAAAGCCTTACCACTTGACATTTGGTTTTCGATCGAATACAAGAATATTATTGATTTCAATTTTTTTATTCTTTCTGCTCTTTCTTTGATGGAATACGATCTACTACACTTATTTGTTATTGAACCATTAAATTTTTTTTAAAATAAAGAAGATTCCAATGCTTTTACAACTTCAAAGGAGAAATTTCTAGATCTCGCATCGAATTAAAGTGTGAGAACATGATAGTCTCTTGCATTGGATGAATTTAATCTCTTGCAATGGATGAATTTTTTATTGAACGGAGTATCATTTTATATCAATAAAGAAGAAGTAAAGCTAAAAGAGAATTATTTAGCATTCACTTTCGATACTGATTAAAATGTACATCTGAAGTCTTGGCTCAGTTCATCAAGCTCCAAGTAAAAACTCATGTGCTCGCACAACATGCTTATTTTCACTATTCTCCATCCCAATTCTAACCTTTGGCAATGATCTCGACATTCCGCGATCCCTGCGCCCAGCATAGAGGTATTTGCTAGTCACCTTCTCATGAAAATTCATGGAAAGCCAGTTTGGGTTCTGAGCTATTGCCATGCATCGGCTTGATATGCAACTAGAAAAAGATATGTTTTTGTGGAACCAATCAACTATAAAATTCAATAAATCACCTGATTCCAGTTATAATTTTTGAAGCATTCTTGTTCTGGTATCGGTTTGCGTAGATGAGATGGATGATGTAGTGCTTCTTTTCCTTTCCCACTGAGGATCCTTTCCCCCTGAATTAGTTTAGATAATGGACCAAGTTTACATGCTTAAAACTCGCTTGCCCTAAGTTTCTATTTGGGAATCACTTGGTGAATAGAATTTATTTTAATCAAATAAATTACTATGCATTTTTTATTAAAAGATACTTTCGGATATGCCCTATTCTAAATGAGGTATTTTGCATTATCTGTCCTTGAATTGTAAAAATGATGGGTCTTTATTCCTAATTGTATATACGTGCAAATGGTAGTAAAAATTCCTTTGGATGAAGGTTTTATATCTTTTATTGTAGTATGTGAGAAAATTTTACTTTTAAAGAGATCTTATTCTTTCTGTTACAAAGGGCGAAAAGGATGGGTGATCAATATTAAACTCAAGAACTCGCAATCTGATAACAATTGCTTTACCAATTTTATCTTGGTTTAATGTAAAAGCTTTTCTTGAAAATCTCAGATAATTTTTCTCGATTTACTTGAAGGTTTCATATATAGATAGAAACCAAATTTGTTATGTCTGTAATCCGTGATTAGTCCTTTAATCTAACCTTTCTTTGAAAACAAATTAGTTAAACAACGCTGAGAAATAGCCATAATTGCCTTACATTTTAAACTTCACAGCATCTTTATATGTCAATAATATCAGCTGGCTTTCTTGCCTATTTTGCTCTCAGGATCTTCATGATTTTTTCCTTTTTTTTTTTGAAAGACAAAACTTTCACAAACCAATTTTCTTGCTCATTTTTGGCACAAATTAATCCTAGTTCCTGTATTTACTAGGGAAAAATGATATGCCAAAGATAAGACTTAGGAAATTATGAAATGTATAGTATTGATGGCTTAATTTGTGTTTGGTGCAGTTTGCAACCAACCCTATTTTATGGCTACAATTACTTTATGTGAATCTCACATCCTTCATGCATTCAGTGGTTTTCTGATCCGAGCAGGGGAATAAATGGAATCTGTAAGGAGTTGTAGCATTTGCACACATATGAAATTCAAGCAGTTGGCTAACTTCTGAGGCGTCACCGTTGCACAGAACTTCCATTGGTAGACCATATTTGCTGGAAATTTTCTCGCCGAATATTATATACGGATAGGTGTTTCCAGGTCGCACATCTGCAAATTTTTAGTTGCAAGATTACCACAATCAGTACAGCAGTAAGAGAGGGCCACGGGAGAAGAGAAGACAATTCGTGACGGATAGCGCATGTCGCTATGTTACGTCGTGACAATCTAAAGATGAAGCTAAAGATGGATTATCAGTCGCTGAAGTTCTGTTACTCACATTGCCGATAAAGAGTTCCAAAAACTTGTTCACCCGAAAAGGCATAGCCTCCAAAACCTTTGAAAACTATCTGGCGGTCGATATCTATTTTTAGTCCTATAGCCTCTAGGAAGTATTTAGCGGGATCAAGGCCGTAACACGCTGCACGATCTTGCCATTCTTTCTGCCAGAGTCCGAAGTTGTCACCTTGAAGGTCTGGCCAATATTCGGACAATGTTTGTTGAATTTCTGCAATCTAGACAAGTGTTGTAGAAACACGATCTTATTCAATCAATACTACCAATAACATGACAGAAATTCAATGAAAGAATATTGTTTCCCTTTACATATATACCTTTGAAGGATCTAATGGAGGTTGTTTTCCATAGCATGGTGGCATCTCCTGGTCCCATTTAGTCACTCCAAAGAGTGTTCGAATTACAAAAGCATTCTTTGGAATGGGATGACTGCATTTAACGCCACTAGTACGACAGAACGAGTTTGGCCAATGGAGAGCCAACTTCCAATACGCCGGTGGATTTTGACGGTATGGGGAGGTTGTCGGAGAGAAGAAAACAATTGCGGCAAAGAGAGAAAAAAGAAGGGATGCCATTTTGTTGAGCACGCGATGAGAATGAGCGCAAAGGTGTTAATCAATATATATATATACTCGGTTGATGGTATAGTTCCCTTGGAGTGAAAGAACTTACACACTTTTTTTGCTTGGAATCTAATATGGACACTCCAACTTTGGAATATCCCAAAATGGATGATTATTTTTTTCAAAAAATAAAATTTTCTCATTAATTAAAAGATTGTGAAATCTACTAAGAGATGAGTCCTATCATTAATTACACTCACTAGTTAGTGAGGTTAATATAGTCATTTTACATATGGTGCAATAGCTTTCTAAAATTTTTATGTCAAATCAAATGTCAAAATTTAATTTCATATGAAGAAAATATGTTGCGTCCTTTTAGAGATAAACGAGAATGTACATGCACTAAGTGTGAGTAAATTGTTTCCTAATTTTGCCCGAAAAGCTCATTTGTCATAAAAAAAGTGAAGTCCTCAATTGACATCCAACTTCGTTAATTTGGTTGAAATATGCACCAGAAGGCAAGCAAAGAACTTCATTCGGATGCAAGGGGGAAAAACAGGCCAAAGTAGAAGCTTTCAATTTCCCTTTACAAAAGTGTGTTGTATTACAATACATAGTAAGTTTATAAGAAGTAACTACGACCAATTGATACAATATTAGAAATGCTGTTTTCTTCAAAGGAAAAGCTTATGTAATACTCCCATCTGTTTCAAAATATAAAAATTTTTGGCCATTTTTGCATAGACTAAGAAAGAAAAAATAAGGGGTATTTTTTTAATTATATCATAATTTTACTAATATAACATAGAATGAAAGAATTAAATTTATGGTGAAGGTAATTTTAAAAAATAATTTTTAAAATTTATAAAAGATCAAATATTTTGAGAAGAGAAAAAAGAGCCAAAAACCTTAATATTTTGAACAGAGCAAGTATAACATATGGTTTGCATGAGTTGCACAACCACATAATTACATATTGGATTAATAGGCAAAGTTTGGAGTTGCCTAATAAGTTCAGCTTGACCCAAAAACAAAAATTAAGATCAACTATTTTTTCTTTTTGTTGAAAAAAAAAAAGCTTGACTGTGTAATAGTTAACCCCCTAACAAAACTGTAATAGTAAATGGTAAAAACCAATAAAAGATGTAACCTTACATGTAATAAGTGTTCGTTTAGTCTAATAAAATGTATAACGTTAGAAGGTTTTTCTTTGATTCATGTAGAGCCAATGGATGTTCATTATATTCAAGGTTTATTCGCTACAAGAAAATACGGGATTAGTGACGAACATATCCATCGCTAATCACAATTTACGACGGATTAGCGATAAAAAATTTCCTAGTTAAATAAAGGAGCGCTAATTGCGACGACATCATTCTTCATATGATATGATATGATGAAATAAAATACAAGAAATGACTTGGCCCAGTAGAGGAATTTGCTAATTAACGACGCTAATTCGTCGCTAAAATACAAGAAGTGACATCATTTGTCGCTAATTAACGACGAATTTGCTACGAAAAAAATTAAGAATTTAAAAAATTATTTTAAATATTTAAATTTTTTCTGTCGCTAATTAGCAACGGATAGGAAAAAAAAATAAAAAAATAAATATTAATTTATAAATGAGATGTAATAATAAATATATTTATATTATAATATATTATTTAATAATATAATAATATATAATATATTATTAGTAATATAATACTATATGATAACAAAAATTTATAATATAAAAATATTATATGATGAAATAAAATACAAGAAGTGACTTGGCCCAGTGGAGGAAGACATCATCCAACTTTGAGAGAATAAGGGTTCGAATCTCTCTTCAAGCAAAACAAGCATTTAATGGAATTAAATTCGGATTGGGCTAACTCAATTCATTGGAGCCAATTCTAAATTTAATTTCCTTAAATGCTTTGTTTTGCTTGAAGAGATATTCAAACCCTTGTTCTCTCCAAGTTGGATGATGTCTTCCTCCATTAGACTAAGTCACTTCTTGTGTTTTATTTCATCATATAATATTTTTATATTATAATTTTTTGTTATCATATAGTATTATATTACTAATAATATATTATATATTATTATATTATTAAATAATATATTATAATATAAATATATTTATTATTACATCTCATTTATATATATATATATATATATATATATATATTGTTCCTATCCGTCGCAAATCTGTCGCTAATTAGAGACAGAAAAATTTAAATATTTAAAACAATTTTTTAAATTCTTAATTTTTTTCATAGCAAATTCTTCTTTAATTAGTGACGAATTAGCAACGGAATAGTATTTTTAAATATTTAAAATAATTTTTTAAATTTTTAATTTTTTCCCTCAATCAACGGAATAGTATTTTTTAAAATTTTAAAATAATTTTTTTAATTCTTAATTTTTTCCATCGCAAATTCGTCGCTGATTAGCAACGAAATAGTATTTATAAATATTAAAAATTTTTTAATCTCTTAGTAACGACCTTCTTAGTTAGTAAAAATAGAAAAAGTCTTCCTAAATACTAATTTAATCTGACTTCACTTATTTTAAATCTTAATTTATTAAGCATTTTTTTGAATTGATATTTACTTATAGTCTAAAGTATCTAAATATATATTAATTATCATTTCTTCTATTGATGTATATCAGTGTCTATTTCTGCACATATATACTACACATATATGTTATATTGTACTTATATTATACTTATAAATATTATCTTATATTTATGTGTTATTAATATACTATACTATTAGAAATGCATGATTTATTACATGTGTATTACATATGAATAATACTACTTAGTAATTGATATATATTATTCAATATAATTTATTTTACTTCTATTCATATTCTTCATGCTAAGTAGAAAATTAATATTATTAAACTAAATAAAAATAAAAAATATCTTAATTTAGAAAATACTATTCAGTAGCAAATCCATCGCTAATTAGCTACATAAAAAATTTGAGAATTAGAAAATTTATTTTTTATATTTAAATTATTTTTTCATCACTAATTCATTGCTAATTAGCGACAAATTTGCGACGAAAAAATTGAGAATTTTAAAAAATTATTCTTAATATTTAAATTATTTTTTGGTCGCTAATCCATCAATAATTAGCAACGGATTAGCGACGAAAAAAATTTAAAATTTAAAAAAATATTCTTAATATTTAAATTATTTTTCATCGCTAATCCGTCACTAATTAGCAATGAATTAGTGACGAAAAAAATTCAAAATTTAAAAACATTATTTTTAATATTTAAATGATTTTTTTGTTGCTAATTAGCAAGGGATTAGTGATGGAAAATTCAGAATTTAAAAAATTTATTCTTAATATTTAAATTAATTTTCCGTCGCTAATTAGCAACGGATTAGCGATGGAACTAATTTATAATTTAAAAAAAAATATTTTTAATATTTAAATTATTTTTTCATGCTAATTAGTAACGGATTAACGATGGAACTAATTCAGAATTTAAAAATTTTATTTTCAATATTTAAATTATTTTACGTCGCTAATTCGTTGTTAATTAGCAACGGACTTTGGCCGTCGCTAATCACCGTCGCAAATAGCGTATTTTTTGTAATGATTAATTAATAAGAAATAATTTTAATAGGTGGTAACTTTAAGCGCTGATTTCATTCATATCTCCTCGCTTTCTTTCCCTCTTTCGAAATACTCATCTCTTCCCTTGTGTGTCTTAAGATTGATCGGTCGATAATTGTTATCAGGAAAAGGACTGTTAACCCCATGCTCAGATGAGAAAATGGACATTTTCCTCCATATTTTTATTGAGAAAAAGTTGGGATATATTTAGAACATTACTGAATACATAATGATTTTATTAATACAGAACAAATTTTAACAATTTTAACTTTTAATAAATTTTAATTTTTCTAAAAAAATTAGTACAAACATACAAAGTACCCAACTTGGGCGCACACCCAAAAATGTGTTGCGCCTTTTTAAGGAATCAAACATTTTTTTGTTTCCTTTTTTCTTTGTGTTTTATTGTTTAATAATAATAATAATATACTTGTTAATAAATAGTTATTTTTTTAATTTTTAAAATTTTTATTAGAATTTAAAATTATAATTCAATTACAATTATTCAAAACCAACTAAAGATTTGATTACAATTATTAAAAATTAATTAATAAGATCAAAGGACTACCAACATTTGTTACCCCCTCATATAATACTTGTTTGGTAATAAATCAATAATCCATGTTAAAATACTCTTAGAACTTAAAACAAATAAAATTTATAATATAATTTGAATCAACAAAATTTGTAATATAATTGAAATTTAAAATAAATAAAATTAAAAAATAAAAATTTAAAACAGCAAAAGGAATGAGATTGGGTGGCATGCTAGATTTTGGGCGCCGCATAATCTGGCACTTATTTTTTAATCGTCTTATATTTAACATTTATGTATAATTATAAGTATTCCAGCTTAAAAGAATAAAAAAACATTTTGCAGTACCACCTACAGAAACAATATTTGTTTATGTAATAAGGCCAATTTTCTGCTTCCTATTTTTAAAACTGAAATAAAAATATATTTCAATTGGACCAACAACCGAAAGGCATGATTTGGTCGATCTTCAGTTTTTAGTTAATTGTTTTGATGGGAGCTTTAGGAGAATCTAATACACCTTTAGATACCTTTCTGGATTTGCTCCAACAATTTCTAACTTAGATTAAAAGCACTTTTATTTTTTCACGTGAAGCAATTTATAATATTTTTTCTTATTAGATAAAAAACACACTTTTATTTTTCCCGACGAAGCAATTTATAATCTGTTTGCTTTTCTTCAATGCTCACCTCTTTTATCCTGTCTTGTCCTTTTACCTTAGCTTTCATTGAAATAACCAATAAATGCGCATGATTTCTTTGCATTTTTAACTTTGTCGCATCTTTATTTGTGTATGTTTCACACTTCATGTTAATTACTCTTTACTTCTAATGAAGTTGGACCGTATCACGAGGCCTAACATCTAGGGTACATAGTATTTTATTTTGAGATTTTTTATTTTTAGTTTCGAAAAAGAAAATTTTTTGTGAGAAAAAAGTGAAACACAAAATGAAAAATTTGCATTGAATTTCGTAACAGAACACAATCCAAATATACCCATAATAACAATGTCCAATTCGACCAACTCTCATGGAGGTCCAAAATAAAGGGTCACTCCTATTTGGAGTTGGAATCAGTAATAAGGAATTTTCTAATATGATTTAGTAATCTAAATCTACTATCTTTCATTATATTTAATACTAACTTAAGTATCGGATGATTTTTGAGATTAGCTCCCCCACTGGCCGCTTGAGAGTTATTTGGCCGGGATTCCTTGGCGATTGCGGTTTGAAGAGGAAGTTCGTCTTCCAATAACAACTCCATTCTCCCACTTCGAGGATGTTGATGATTTAATTGTGAAAGGCGAATTTTATTTCACCGGCAAAAGAGAGAATTAAATTTCTTACTCATAATTTGAAAGGAAACAGAAAATGTTAAGATAATGTATATTATCACTAGTTTATGCTAAAATATGGCTTCTAAACACGTACATTTTCTCACGTAAATCTTACATTCGCCGCGCACCCAATAATCTTCTGACTCGGGCAGGGGATTAAAGTGAATTTGGAAGCAGTCGCGGTTGAACACATATGGAATTCAAGCAGTTGATTCACTTTCGAGGAGTCATTATCGCACAGAACCTCAAGCGCTTCCCCATATTTGCTGGAAACTTTATCAGCAAATGTTGTTGCAGGATAATTCTTTCCAGTTTGCACGCCTGCAGAAATTTTTGAGTATTCAAATAGAGGCCAAGGGGAAAAAAGCAAAAACAAATTTCTGAACTTTCTAAAAGTTTGATCTTACTATGGATGCTTACCTTGGCGAGAAAGAGCTCCGAAGACTTGTTCCCCGGCGAATCTATCGCCTCCAAAACCTTTATTAACTATCCGGTCATCGATATCTTCCTTTAGGTTTATAGCATTGACGAAGTAGAAAGCAGGATCAACCCCGAAACACGCAGCATTTTGTTGCCATTCCTTTTGCCAGAGTCCAAAGTCGTCACCTTGAAGGTCTGGCCAAACTAAGGACAATGTCTGCTGGAAGTGCGCAATCTAGATTGATATCGAAGAAACATTTTAATCAATTAATAATAAAAACCGTCGATGACAGAAATCCAACGAGTAGAATCTTTACCGATGAAGGATCTAATGGAGGCTGTGTTCCGGAGCATTTTATCTCCTGGCCATTTCCGTCCACTCCGAAGAGTGCACGGACTACAAAAGAATTTTCGGGAATGGATGAACTGCATTTGATGCCGCTATCGTGACAAAACGAGTCTGGCCAATGAAGAGCCAACTTCCAAGACGCCGGTGGCGATAGGGAGGTCACAGGAGAGATGAGAACAATTGTTGCCATGAGAGAAAAAAGAAGCCGTGCCATTTTGTTGAGCCTGCAATGACAATGGGCAAATATATATGTATATATAGAAAAAAAATCTAATCACTCCTAATCAATCAATTCTTTATGGATGTTATGATTTTTACAAGATCCTAATCGAAGAACTCTCTCTCTCTCTCTCTCTCTCTCTCTCTCTATATATATATATATATACCCCAATACAGAAATAATCAATAGTGCGAATGTGTGAACATTCTTCATAGTTCTGGTCCAGCTTTCTCTTTGAAAATGTTGTAAGGAGAAGTATGTATATTGCACTTTGTATAAAAGCAAGCTTAAATCTTGAATAGATCTCAACTGCATTTATTTTTCTATCCTATGTTAGGGAAGTTTTCAATTCACATCATGACTTAGCAGATTTGGTCGAAACGTGGACGGCATGGAAGATTAACCAAAGAAATTCATTTGAATGGAAAATGGGAAAAGGATTACACAATTATTATATATAATTTTTTTATTATATACAATTTAAAAATTAAACATTTTTATTAGAAGGAACTTGTTCAAAAATTTTAAAATATTTAAAAATTTTCAAGTTTTTATCTCAAAATTAAATGAATATGATGCAGCTCTTTATCTAAGTTCATTTTATAGTTCGATTTAATGCCATACTTATTAATTTAGTGAAATTGTAGAGAAAGAAGATATTAGGTAGAAAGAATAGTTGATAATGGTTAGTTTTTTACTGTTTATAGTCAAACTCAAAATTATATACAGCAATGACCAAAGATTAAAGTAGAAATTTCAATTTTCTATACAGAAATACATTGTAGAGTAATTCTTAAAAATAGTTTTTTGCTATTTCTGTTATCTTAAAAATGTCTCTTAGCTTTAATTTTTATAATTTTAGGGTCGAATTTATTTATTTTTAAATAGAATACAATTTTTACTGCTAGTTCTATAGTAGAGTTGCACTCAAATTCACATATGTTGTAGACGAGAGTTTGATTTATAAGACAAATCGTTAGAGTTTTTTTGATAGAAGGGGTCAATATTTAATAAATTTATCTTTTATAAATTAAACTCACTGCAACACATGCAAATTTGAGTGCAATTGTACAACGAGATTGGTGGCAGGACTATATTCCTTTAAAAATAGATTTGAGACTAAAATTATAAAAATTAAAGTTAAGAAACATATTTAAGACAAAAAAATGGCTAGAGAACTAACTTTGTCAATTACTCTTTAATTATGTTATCGTAATAGAAGATTCTTTTTTGGTGCATCAATGGGGAAGTGAGTGGAGATCGTTTCCAGAATTTAGAATTATTGGCTTGGAATTACATAGGATTTTTATTTTTTTAATAGATTGATGCAGGAGAGAGATGTAATTGAAAAGAAATGCTTTTACTTGTTAGAAAGAAGTATATTTACTATAAAACTACAACATGTTATGAATTATATTAAATATTACTAGTGTAAGATGATTTTATTAATAGAGAACAATATTTGATAATCTTATTCTTTCATAATATTTTTATTTTAAAATTTTAAACTTTTAATACGATAGCAAGCTAAAATTTATCCCACCTCCGGTCACCGGAGCACCCAAATTAAGAGCCCCGCAAGAATGAGCGAGCCCTACATGGGCGCCACTCAAATTGGAGCAGGCTCCCATGTGGCCGCCTCTCACATTAGAGTGGCGCAACATGGGCGCCACAACCGAGATTCTTTTTTTTTAATATAATTTTTTAATATTTAAATTTGTTAATGTTTATTTATTTAATATTTTTGGTACTTTTAAATTTATAGATGTATTTTTCATACTTAATTTTTAAAATTTGATTAATTTAGTTTTCTATTATTTATTTTATTTAATTCTTTTTAATTTAATTTTATTTATTTACTTATTTATTTTATATAAATTTTTATTTTATTATTAATTATATTTATTTATATATTTTAATTTTTTAATTAAAATCTTTGGTTATTTTATTATTTTAATATTATATTAATAATTTTATCAAGATAAATATTTATTTATCAATAGTATTATCATTTTTAAAAATAATTATTTATTAGTATTAACTTTTTTGTTAAATTTTTTTAATTTTAGAATGACAGATTCTTTATGAATAAAGTATTAAGGTTGGCACTCCTTACTGGCAACGGGCACTCATTAATGTTTTTTTGTTAGAAATTAAGAATTTAAGACGAAATCTTCTCAATAATTTTTCTATAATATTTCATTCTCAAATAATTTGTTATTCTAAAATGAAACATCAACGAAAAGGTGAATACTAATAAATAATAAATATCTTTTTAAGAGACTGATGACACATTCACAAATAAAAATTTTATTTAATAAAACTCTAAATAAAATAATAAAATAATAAAATAACTAAAGATTTTAATTCAAAAGTTATAATAAATAAATAAAATTCTTGAATACATAAATAAAAGTGATAAATAAAAAATAAAAAAATTACCAAAAAAACAAACAAGCTAAATTAATAAAACAAATTAAATAAAAAAGTGAAAACATAGATAATAAAAATAAATAAATCAAATTAAAAGACAAATTAAGTATGATAAATATATTTGTAAATTTAAAAATCCTAAAAACATATATTCAGAAAAATAAATAAATAAAAATTAAAATATTTTTTTAAAAATAGAGGATGTTGGTTGTGGCGCGCAACATGGGTGCCACTTATTATATTTGATATGTATAATCTTAACTAATAATATGATACATTTTAAAATAAAAAAATTATTATAGGAAGAATGTTATAAAAAGATATTAAAGGAGATTCGATTCTAACTAGTAAGTATAAGTTTAACTTGCAAGCCTTTAACATACTTTCAACTTAAAGTTGTTTTTTCGATTCCCTTAGGGATTGAACATGTCACTGTTCTTTTGAAATCACGAACCAACCGAAGAACTAATTAACTTGAGAAATTCATTGCACCAATCAAATAAATTTTCCATATGTATATCTATATATATATATTTATAATATATTAAAAGTATAAATTAAAAGTATAGATTAGGAATCATGATGATTTATACTTCTTTGTTTCTTTCTCTTTTGAATGACCAAAAAATACTCTTGTATTATTTTTTTTTTAAAAAATCTTTTGTGAATTATTGTCATTTTGATGATCTTTAGTATAATTTTTGGCAATTATTTGGGGAGTTATACAGAGAAATAATTAATTTACGATAACAGAGATAACTCCATGAGTCAAATAATTGAAGAGAGAAATAAGTTATCAACAAATTGAATTGAGGAGAAAGACTTTGTTATAACCAAATTCCATACGACATTTATTATTTCCTTTTCCCAACATCAACTTAAGATATTCAATATTTAGTATGTATAACTCTAAAATCACAACTAGATTATATGTGTTTACAAATTTACAATATTAATAGAAAGGGTTTGAAAATTTCAAGAAAAGTATTTGAATAGGTAAAAAAAAAAAAAAACTGATATGAGAATAGAATCGTGGTGGTAAGGATATTAGATATATAGGAGATTGAAAGTTATATTACTTTAAGGTATTAGTTAATTGATAGTAAGAGAAAATAATGTGTAGAAATTTAATTTTTTCGGTAAAGTGAAATTTCACCCAGTGGGTTGAAGCAATACCAATGGCCTTAACCGATTCAGTAAGCTCTCCTGTCAAGAGGTGACTGTACTAAAAGGCTTCTAACCTGGTTTTCTTTTTTCTTTTGTTTGAGACCCCGAAAAATGGACAAATTCCTTTTCTTAGGAACACATACAAGATTCGTCACTACAAAAAGGATAATGGTAACCCCAAACTACTTCATTTATGAATTTCATAGTAATAGAAATACATGTCCTACCGAGACAGAATTTGTAACTTGCTATCCTCTTGCCTAGAAGGCAAAGATTGACCTCCGTAGAAAGGACGATTCATTCGGATCGACATGAGAGTCCAACTACATTACATTGCCAGAATCTATGTTGTATATTTGAAAGAGGTGGACCTCCTTGCTTCTCTCATGGCACACTAACTAAGTAAATTATATTTTTAATTAACTATAATCAATCTTAATTAATTTATTTTTGTTAAATACCTAATTATTTTTAAATAATTAATTAATTAATTTAAAAGTTATCCAATAAAAAAGAATAATGAAGAGAAAGTCAAAGGTTGTTGATCGCTCCGTTGCTGGAGGCTGGAGGAACAACGGAAGCAATGCAATATTTACGATAACATAGATAACTCCAAGAGTCAAATAATTTAAGAGAGAAATGAGTTATCAACAAATTTAATTGAGGAGAAAGACCTTGTTATAAGCAATTACCAAATTCCAAACGACGTATATTATTAATAGAAAGAGTTTGAAAATTTCAAGAAAAGTATTTGAATAGGTAAAAAAAAAAAAACTAATACGATAATAGAATTGTGGTGGTAAGGATATAGAGGATATTGGAAGTTAAATTACTTTAAGGTATTAGTTAATTGATAGGAAAAGAAAGTAATATGTAGGAATTTAAATTTCGGTAAAATGAATCAACGAATTTTGATTCTAAGTAAATTATATTACTATATTTGGATAGACTATATATTGGTAAGGAAAAGTAGCTACATCTAATTTTTTTAAATGTACAAAATAAATATATTATTAATTTCTAGTATGGATGAAAAAATAACATTTGATTTTTTTAAAAAATAATTTTTTTGTAAAAAATTCAATAATTTTTCTTTAGATAATGATATTTGTGGGTTGTATAATCACAATACAATATTTAAACTATAAGTTTTTTTTTAAAATAAAAAATACTAAGATACATGATTTTAATTAAAAATAATTACATGGAAATATATGAGAAGAGAAAATGATGATTAAGAAGGAATATAAAAAACAAAAATGGAAAGAAGAAAAGACCAATGTGAAGAAATTTGATTTTAAATTTAAATTTTTTTGTTTTCATTTTTTGTTAGATTTTTTGAGAAAGGAATCACAATACCACATTTACAAAGGAATTCACTATTTTAGTATTTTTTATTTATTTTTTTGGATATAAGAAATTATATTCTTTTTCTAAAACATAAATAAGGAACCAAATATAAGAATTTAAAAATTAAGAATATAATTACTTTTTCTATCTATTTTTATTTGATTATCAAATGAGGCAAATATTCGATATTTCTAATTTAATGAGAGTAATTAAAAGTTATATAGTAGATAATAAAAATTACACGAAATATGATAGTAAAAAGGTAGATTAATTCCAAAAACACCCTTGCAGTCTTGATCAATTGTCAATTGAATATCTATACTTTTAATTTTTGCAATTAAATGTCTAATTTATGTTCGTCCAAATGATTTGAACGGAGTGCAAACTAGAAGAGCAAATGTCTCAAATGCCCACTAAAAAGCATGTGTTTCTTAATTTGCCCTTGATCAGGAAGAAACCACAATACACCAACGGACCGGTGGTAAAAAAATATGGTTTAAAAGAATTCTAAAAATTCAATTAACTATAATCAATCTTAATTAATTTATTTTTTTGCTAAATACTTAATTATTTTTAATTAATTAATTAAAAACTTATTAAATAAAAAAGAATAAAGAAGAGAAAGTCAAAGGTTGTTGATCGCTCCGTTGCTGGAGGCTGGAGGAACAACGGAAGCGATGCAATCGCTTCAAGCCTCCAACCAGTGCTTGCTAGAGCTATGTAATCAATCAAATGAATAAGTAATTATCTAGTATTTTCTGGTGTCCAAAAGATTGTTTGTCTGAATCCAAGTTGCAGAATCTCATCCCTGCGGAAGTTGCCAGAAATGGATTTCTCTCGGCTCTGCATCGACATATGACAGGGGAGAGAGAGAGAGTGTACGGTGATAGGTAAAGAGAGAAGCGAGGGAGAGAGAGGACAAATGAAATGGGAGATGGCGCATCAGAGAGATGGTGATTGCGTGCTACGGCGCAAAAGAAGATATAATTTAGAGGGGTTGAGGAGGGGAAGGGAAAGGGGAGGGGCGGTCGAGTGAGAAGACACAGCTGGTAGCGACATGAATGGTGAGGGGAACGACGAGGAGAAGGCGGGGTGAAGATAAAATGCGTTTGACGGGTGAGCTAGTGGTGGCAGAAAGAGTGGGAGGAGAGGGGAAGACTTTGAGGGAAGATGGCGGCACAATTAGCGGCATAAATAGGCACGGCTAGGGCTTTAATGGTGGAATGGAGAAGATGATATTTAGGGTTTGGATATTGGGGATAATTTATTGAAGAAATAATAATAAAGAAAAGGAAATTTTAACTTAGGGACATTTTTGGAAAATTTTTATTTAAAAGAAATTTTAAGAATTTTAAATGTCATTAGTTTTACAAATGGAATTCTAAATTAATCGAGTATTTAATTGTCAAAATTAAAAATATAGATAATCATTGATAATTGACCAAAAGTATAGGACTGGTTTTAGAATTAATTAAAAAAATTGTTTCTTTTTTGGGCTAAAAAAAAACTAAAACAAATTTATTTTACAAAATTAAGTCAATGCATGCACATGGATAATGCTAGCGGATGAAAAAACAGTAAAAGTGAGTATTAAGAAAAATGTCCTTTTTAAAGAATTCTTAGACGCTATAATTTATTACAATCCAAAAACGGAGTTCCGGGTAAAATGCGCTTCTCCTCCCTCTAAATATGGGAGAGTGCAACCAAATCTTTGAGTATTAAAGCATTCTTGGAAAAAAATGAAGAACTGATAAGCATTGATAAAGTTTGTGGTTATTAAGTTTGGAAGGTCAAGAAGTAATTCCAAATTTGTCAAACTGTTGTTTTTTTTCCTGCTCTGAAGGACTTTCCATGTTCATGCTTGTGGGGTGCTTCCATAATCTTATATATATATATATATATATATATATGTGTGTGTGTGTGTGTGTGTATAGACTGTTGCAGTAGAAAAATCACCTAATCCAATGGCACTGTCAAATCTTCCTGAAGAACTCATTTTTGAGTTACTCTTGAGGTTGCCTGTCAAATCTCTTTCGCGTTTCAAATGTGTTTCTAAAACATGGCATTCTTTGATATCCAGTTCTGCATTCATCAAAGGGCATCTGAAAATCTCATCTGATGAAGACAGAAACTTAACTCATCAAAGAGTTCTTTTGCTCCCTCGGGAAGGCCCAAGAACTCTTTGTACTTGTTCCCTTCATCAACTTGTGTATGGCAACTCCAGTGTCAATCCTGTTCGGCTTGATTTCCCATTTCAACCCCTAAGTGGTATGGAGGTATGTTGTGTCGGCTCCATTAATGGCTTGCTCTGCCTATCGTTTCGTCCCAATGGTAAGGTAATTTTATGGAACCCCTCAATACAGAAATTCAAGCTGCTTCCAATTGCTACTTCTCAGATGACTACTTTTGGATTTGGCTATGATGAATCTACTGATGATTACAAAATAGTGGGATTCTCTCAATCTTCTGCAGTCGAGGGCGTTCAGAAGATGGAGTTTATGATTATAGTCTAAAAACAAATTCGTTTTATAAGATTGATGATTATTCGGATGGTATTGTTTCTGCTCTTTGGTTGGGTAAGTTCGTTTCTGGATCTCTTTATTGGATGGCGGAGCGCTACGATAATTCGAGAGCTACTTACTACATAGCTTCATTCAACATGGTAGCAGAGACATTTGGAGCCATATCAATGCCTAACTTTGAAAACATCAGTTTCAGTTGGTCTTTCGAGCTTTTAAGAGGATGTCTTGCTGTGATTTACACCGATTTTGTAACTCAGATGCATGTCTACACAATGAAAAATCTTGCAGAACATGAATGGAGTCTATTGCTCTCCATCCCCTATCCTGAAAATCTTTGTTATTCAGTTTCACCTACATTCGAGTTTGATCAAAATGGGGGGATCTGGTCAGGCTCGGGTACAATCTTCGTGCGCTATGAAGATGGGGATCGTTTGATCCATGATTTTGGTTCTTTCCATGGAGATGAAGTTGCTACTTATGTTGAGTCTCTAATTTCACCCGATATTGGCAATGAGATTTCTTTCGGAACCAATGTGAGACTAAGGAAGACAAAGGTAAAGTCCAAGCGCTTAGTACTATACATTTCAATATTGCCATGCCTTAATTCTGGTTTGCTAGGCAGCATGCATCTTACACATGATTTTTGGTTCTTTTAATGTTGGCCAGCATTACAAAATTGTTTCTGGTAAGTCACCTCATACGATTTGCTTTTGTTTCCACCAGAAGTGCGTTGATTTCTCGAAGCTGTTGCCTCAAATTGAGTTCTTGAAGGAGTAAGCATGGATACAAAGGGAAAAAGAAGTGTATTAATTGATTTCTTGAAATTCTTACTCAAATTAATATTAGATAAGTTATTACATATCGATCTCCACACCACTCAATATCCTCACAATACTTCTTGCAACACTCTCTAAAAATTTTAATTATAATATTTAATTTTTAGAGTTTATTATTCTTATTTAATTTAACATATATAAATAAAAATTTCAATAATTAACAGTGTAAAAAATGTTACACAAAAGTATTAGAGAGAATTCGAACTCTATTCGCTACTTTGATTAGGTAACCAATTCTTTCCATTAAGTAGATGGAAATTGTTTAAGTAGGATAATTTTTAACACTTGTAAGTTTTAAGAATACGAGGCGCCCAACTTGGGCGCACTCCTTTTGTGGGCAATGTCCAACCAGGTGCCACACCTTTTTTTCTTCCGTTTTTAAGGCACCACACTTTTTTTTTGTTTTTTTTGTTTTTAAAAATAATAACAATTTATTTGTTAATAAAAAATATTTTGTTAATTAATTTTCTTTTAGATTTGTAGTTATTTTTTTTAATTTTTAAAATTATTTATTAAGATTTAGAATTATAATCTAATTACAATTATTCAAAGCTAATTAAAGATTTGATTACAATCATTAAAAATTAATAAATATGATCCATCGATTACCAATATTTATTACCCTCTCATGTAATTCTTGTCTAATAGTAAATCGAGATTTCATGTTAAAATACTATTGGAACTAAAAATAAATAAAATTTATAATATAATTTGAAACTTAAGATAAGTAAAAAGTAAAAAAATTCAAAATTAAAAAAAGAAAAAGGAATGAGATTGGGTGGCATGCCACATTTTGGATGCCACCACCTTGAGGTGCACCAAAATCTGGTTCACTTATTTTATTAAAAATAAATATCCATTTAAAGAATGAAAATATTAATATTATATAAAAATTCTCATATATCAATAAAATTATGCTGTTTTTAGAATTTATGTAAGTAGATTCCACATAAAGACTTGGTGCAAGAATGAGGCAGCTCTATGCATTGCCTAACACCCGAAGTCTTCCAAATTTTCCACGCCATGTAACTTTCAAACATGACATGCACATCAGATTTCCGGTTGTTACTACCGCTTCTTGGATGAGAGCCCGTAGCAATATTGAGAACCTCGATTGATATTCTATCTGGTAGGAGGTATTTTAATGGCTTGACATAATTTCCAGAACATCAATTTAACTTTAGGGGGAACTTCAAGGCTCTAGATTTCCTTCATCCATCAAGGGAAAATTGGGTGTTAGACAATATCATACTTTTTTATTTTCGCAATATTCTCAAGAGCCCTACTTTTTAAGAGAAACAACGAATTTGAGGAGGAAATGCTCAAAAAATCAGCAAAACCATGACCAAATAACACAAATTATAACAATCTGAAAATAGTTGAGAATCGAGCGAAAAAGTCTAAGCTGCAAAACCATGAGAACCCCCCTTGGTGGTTATCTGGATACAGGTAGAGAACTGAAAAGGGAGGATTTCATGCACAATCCTCGTGAATGAAATCGTTTTGCATTTAACAAAATTATGCATAATTCTAAATAGGGTGTTTTTGGATTGAGTTTTGTTGTGAAACATAATGTAAAATTTTTACTTTTAATCTTATTTTTTTATCTTATAAACAATTTATTCTTACAAAATCGAAGAAAAAAAATCTTAAATCCAAACTCTATATAAGATCCAATGAAATTGAAATCGTCCCGTATGTAACAGTATCATTGAGTACTAAAGATAATAATATTGTTGGACTAAAGAAAATTAATAAACTTAAAATGATATTTTTTTACAAGTAAAATATTAACATATTACACAATGGGGCTAACCACCCATGGTAACAGCTCCAGGCAGCAAACCTGGGTAGGTATTTAAAACGAAGTATACCAGAGTCTTCCTTCTTTCCCATTGGTCTTCATCATCGGGCACCAATCCCCCGGAAATCCCAGTTCTATCTCGTTTCTTGAATAGCAATTTACAGTACTTTAGGTGTATTAAGACACTTGAAAATGGTTCAAACTGATTTCTTTTGAGAGAGAGAGGGAGTTAAAACTGATGATATTGTTTCATGCATAGTGCCATTCTATGCCCACCAGCCTTTCATTTCTTGGTTTCTGCAACCACCCAATAATCTCATCCCTCTCTCTCACTCTTTCCCTCTAACATTCACAAACTCAAGCAACCATCATGGATGGTGAATCAGATGAACATTCTGGCAATAACAATCGGCATTCAAGGGAAATCAAGATCACCGACGATAAAAAATGTTCCTCCATTGCTACTTTAGTCCCAAATTCGGAGCCATTACCATTCCCGTTCCTGCCTTTTGAACTCAATACTGAGATCTTGCAAAGGGTTCCAGTGAAATCCCTTTCAAGATTCAAGTGCGTTTCGAGGTCTTGGCTTTCCTTTATTGCCATGCCTCAATTTATCAAGGCCCATCTTGCTGCATCGTCCAAGAACGGTGAATGTGCTTACCGCAAGCTCATTTTCACTATTCTTCCGCCAAATACCAACCTCAAGGTATGTTCTCTCCGTTCGGTGGTGTCTGAGCCCGATACTGAGTCTTTTGAAGTTGATTATCCCATGAAAAGTACTCGTAGATATGTTACCGTCGTGGGTTTCTGTCAGGGTTTGGTTTGCTATTCAGTTGACTGGGGGCTAGATTTGTTTTTGTGGAATCCTTCCACTGGATTGTCCAAGAAATTGCCTTGTTGGGATCCTAAGTTCAAGAACCGTTGGAGTATTCTATACGGATTTGGTTATGATGAGAAGAACCAAGATTATAAAGTAGTTATGATTTTCCGTGTCAACTGCGTTGGTGGTGTTTATAATGCGGAGGTTATGGTCTATAGTCTAAAGAGAAATTCTTGGAGGAGGACTAGGGATTTTGAAAAAGGTTTTCCATGGGATAGTTCCGGCAAGTATGCAAATGGGAAGCTCCACTGGACTGCCACTCGTAGTTTGACTCCTCTTCATCAGTGGAAAATTGTTAGTCTGGACTTGGCGGATGAAACTTATGAAGAGGTCAATCAGCCAGATTATGGAGAAGGTATTACTGATCGGATACTTGGAGTGTTAGATGGATGCCTTTCTGTGCTTTGTTATTGCCAAAGAACTCGTGCAGATTTGTGGGTTATGAAGCAGTATGGATCTCAAGAATCATGGACGAAACTGGCTTCAATTCCTTATGTGATTTCTGTTGATGACAGTAGATACTCCATGCCGTTATGCATATTGAAGAACGGTGAAATTTTATTGATGCGTGGGTCAATTGTGGTCATTTACAATTCGAAACAGGACTGTTTTCGGTATCCTCGGTTACAAGGTCTGGATGCTTATGTTGATGTGGGAATGTACGTTGAAAGCTTAGTCTCCCCTAACTCTTGTGATGGAACAGAAAGGCAACATCAGTAACGGGGACTCGGAGAGTAAGATACTTTAGCTAATGATCGTATGCCTATTTTGTTAGATATTTAATGGCTTCTGCTAGCAGCTTTTCCTGTGTTATATGTATAAATTCTATGTTCATTTGCTGACTTCATTTTTGTGGTACATAATTCATATCTCAACTTGGTAAACGATTTACTTTTGTAACATTTAGATTGGTGGTGAAGTTGGATTGAATTTGTTTCAAATTCTTATATCTTATAAGAGGAAAATATATGTTTATCAAGTCATGTATTTATCATGTGGTTACTCTATCATTGTCGATAGATTGATACCAAGTTGTGTATTTTCCTCAGTGTATAGCTCCTCAGTCTTCTAAGATTGTGCCAGAACGCATTCAAGTCCTTAAATTCAGAGTACTACTTATTAGTCCTAATATTCCAAACTGTTTTATCAACTGTGAAATTTCGTTTGAAGACATCATTATAATTTTTGTTTTATTGAGGCATTCTGTAGTTTCCTTATTCTTAATCCTTTCCATGATTATCTATTAAAGATTGCAGACAAGATTGCTTTATTTTATTTCCAATAAATATGGAGAAAAGCTTTTATGAGAATTTTTCATAACATTGTTTTGTTGTTGTTGGTTGGATCGAAGAGACACAATTTAGAAAACAAAATGAAGTTGATTACCGTGAAATTCTCGAATCATTTAATAATTAGTTTCCTCTGGCTCCATTCTGTGTAGTGTATGTTCTTGTGGGGTTGACATAATGCTAGGATGGCGCTCTGTATTTTCTTATTAAAAAATGTGATTTTCAACTTCAAGCAATTGAGTAAATTCATTGCTTCTCCAAATATCGGGAGAGGAGGCCCAGTATAATGAGCTTTGGTTTAATCCTTTGTGAGTCTATATCTCCAATATCAGCTGAGCCTAGCTTTTAGAACATAAGATGTAGTTCAAATTCTTTTTTGAGTAGCTTTACTGTGGAAAGTGTGACGTTAAGACATCACCCTGGTTCATGATAAAATGCATACGAAATCTTCCAGGGTGTCGCATGATTTCTGGTGATGATTTCTTATTCGTAGTAAGAAAGAACTGATTTATGAAAGTAAGAATTTCTATTTTCTTCTACTTTTCTGGCTACCTAAGCTTCCAACCTGATGCAATCATTGTGCCATTGTATGTTCTGGTATCGAATACATTTTATTTCCTCATCAGTCAGTTCTCTTTTTCCTTTTTTTGGGTACAAAACTGTAATACATTGTCTTCCAGCATCTTGTTTCAATTGATATTTTCCTTTTTTAATTTGTTTTGAAGTACATCAAACTATCAATGTTTTAACACGGTTGAATAGGACCTGATTGTGTTCTGGAGAATGTTTGGGTCCTTCTATCTTTTTAGGCATCTTAGTAAAAGGTTAGCAATGATTAGATTTATTCTCAGCGCAAGTTGGGAAATTTTCCTAGTTGCTTGGTTTTTCTGTTTAAAAAAAGACAAGATATGTAGCAAATATACATAATTTAACGAGGTCAAAACTGATTATGATCTCTATTAATAAAGAGTCCTTTAGTGCATGAGATTGACTAATAGCTAAATGTTTCTAGTATTTTGGTCCTTTTACTCTTGGAAGGCCAGCATTCCTCTGCCTATTTAAGATTTTCTTGGTCCAATATTTACTAGGATGCTTAATCTCTGTACACACTGAGATGCTTTGGCTGTTAACACATTTACATCTGTTTATGCTTTTGTTGTTCATTAGATTTTTTAATTTTGTTTGCAATTAATTGTTAGGTAATTTCAAAGACATCTTCTGGAAAGTGGAAGCTGATGCAGTATAGCTACTTCTTCTTGTCACCTTTGATACCTCGGAAGGAACAGATCACGATGCTGCACGAGTACTTGCCCTCCTTCATGCTTCGGAAGAAAGTGGTAGGTCTTGATAATTGCTATCCAGGAAAATTCTGTCTCCTGGATATCAGAACATTTCTTGTAAATCTAATATTTTTCTGACTTGAGACACACTGCACCGGCTTCAAATGTAGCGTGAAATTTGAAGTGAATATCTGGATCTCAAGCAGTTATCTTCTTTTCCCTTATTACTTGGGGTGCACGTTGGAATTCCTCTATTTTCCCTTTATGGCATAAGGTCTATTTTTTGGAAGAAGTACTTATTGTGTTGTTTGGGGGACTTATTAGGCCAGATAGAGAGAAAGGTGTATTATTAATAGTGTGATTGCAATTATCACAGCAGTGTGTTCTGGCTAAAATGTCCCCCTTTTGTCACTTTTCTTCGCACTTTTCCAAGCAACCAAGCACCCTCACACTCTTTCCTTCTCTGATCTTTCTTTCCTCCTCCAAAACTAGTTCATCTCTCTCTTTCTCTCTTGCATTCTCTCACTGAGGTAGTGTTTACTATTAATTATCTCATGAAAATTCATTGTAAGTCAGTCCGGGCGTTGAGTGATTGTCATGTATGGTTTTGCTATTAGCTTTTGATGAAAGGCCTGAATTGATACTGAATCCAAAGATGTAAAATCCAAACAAAAAGGAGACAAAAATAAAGTTCTTCAGGAGGTGGATGTGTTCTCTTCTATGTCTTCTCATCTAATTATCAAGGTTTGCTTTAAACTTTTCCCATAAACCTTGCTCTCATTCTAATTGATTGAACTCTTGACACTATATAAATCAAATATACACATTTTAATATGTACGAAATACTTATATATATATATATATATATATATATATATATATATATATATATATATATATATATATATATATATATATATATATATATATATATATATATATATATATATATATATATAAGGATGTATTTATGGTTTATTCAAATAGAGGGGTAAAATAATAATTTAAATAAATTTAGGATAGAAATATAATTAATCCTTGTTAGAAAAGAATTGAGCATAGCATAAATAATTTTTAAAACATGACGTATGAAATCACAAAAAAGAACAAAAAGGAAAACTTAACTACATATAGAAGTATTAAATACTTATCTTCGATTAGAATAGGTTGAGATTGTATTAGTGAATATGTGTCTTTTTTTCCTCTCTTCTTTTGTCCAAATCAGTTTCACTCTATTCAATACAAAAAAATTTAATTCCAATTGCACCTGTTATGAATTTTGAGAGGAAAAAATTTTGAATGGATGAATTTGTATTTAAGCCGATAGGACACATGAAATGCAAGCATATTCCTTCACTGATTTCACTACATTAATAGTGTTTGAGACTATAAATATTGAAATGTATAAAAATAATAGATTAAAAATATTAAAATCCAAATTTTGAGACTAAGTTACAATAATTAAAATAATTTAGAGACTGTTTTCAAAGATTATTTTAAAGATAATGACAAAAAATATTAAAATATAAATTATATGACTAAATTGTAACAATTAAAATTATTTGGAAACTATTATTGCAGATTGTTCAACACTAATTAACCCAACAAAATTTTGTTTTGAAAATGGAGACACATTGATTATTTTTGAGAGAGAAGGCTAAAGGCTAGACTCAAATGCAAATACAAGAATATAAGAACCAAAATTGCAATTGACCTTATTACCAATGTAATTATTGGTTGCTTAATCATTAAGCCAGAGCTGGAGGAGAGTTGGCCTTTGTGATTGTCTTCTTCTCCAACAAGCTAGTCCTTGCAAATAAAGTCCGTAAGTCTTGTATTCATTCTATGTAGTGTTGGGAATTTCGGGTAATAATTCTCTCTAAACAAAATTCTAGTGAATTGAAAAATACAAAACACTACGAATATACCCGACAAATAATATTGAATACTATAATCAAGAGAAAGCGATAACAACAAATAAATGCGGAATAAAAGAGATAAGGAAAGAACACACCCGGAAAAATTTGATAACGGAGTTCGGCAAAAATATTGCCTAGTCTCCGAGCAACACTCAAGCAGCCCGCTTTTATTTATAGTGGGAGAAGAGTTTGCAAATTTAGGATACAATAAGTGTGAGAGAAGAGTCCCTTTTATAGGGATTAAATCTCCTCACATTTTCATCAACTTCCAATGTGAAATTCCTAAGTTAAGGCAAAAGTCAAAATTTATTGACCAACTATTTAGGCCAACAACCAACAGTTCAACTCTTACTATAATATTCTCCTTCAGAAACGCAGAGAGAGAGAGAGAGAGAGAGAGAAGAACACTTATCCCAAAAAAAGACAGAGAAGAAGAAGAAGATGATATCTGCGTTCTCGGCCTTGCCGGATGATTGCATATCGCAGATCGTATCTTTGACGTCGACGAAAGATGCGTGCCGATTATCCGCCGTGTCGAGGGGATTCAAGTCCGCTTCTGAAACTGACAGGGTTTGGGAACGATTTCTTCCTGAAGATTACCCAGAGATCCTTTCCAACTCTGTCACTCCCGTCGATTACTCTACCAAGAAGGAACTCTTCTTTCGTCTCTGCCAATCTCCAGTAATCCTTAACGGGGGCACTCTGGTAAGTCAAACCCTATTTATTCGAAGCAAAGAAGAATATATATATTTCAACTCTGATTGATTGACTTGTTAAAGCAATTCTGTCTGTTGGGTGAAAAATACTGAAAATTTCCCCATTGAACAGAGCTTCGGGCTGGATAAATCAAGCGGGAAGAAATGTTATATGATCTGTGCAAGGGAGCTTTCAATTACATGGGGGGAAACTCCGATGTATTGGAGCTGGACATCCCTAACTGATTCAAGGTATCTTTCCCTCTCACTCTCTTTGTGCATGCATTGGAAATTTGCAGCGACACTTGCAGAAGAAACTGTCCTTGATGATGTCGTGGTTCCAAATGGGTACCTCCGGATAATAATTTTGTGGATTCGATGATATCTAAGTAATGTTTAAACATGTTCCTCTTCAGGTTCTCTGAGGTAGCAGAGCTGCTAAGTGTGTGTTGGCTTGATATTCAAGGCAAGATGCAGTCCAAAATACTCTCGCCGGAGACCATTTATGCGGCTTATCTTGTGTTCAAAATCAGTGACGATTCCTATGGACTTGACTGCGTAGTGAAGACTTCCGTCAAATTTACCGACAATTCTTATACTGATGAATGTGACTATGTGTTTGTGACACGAACTGCAGGTACCGTTGAGGGGGGCACTCAAGGCCGGCTTCCGGAGGAGAGAAATGATGGGTGGATGGAGATTTACCTGGGGCGATTTTACAACGATGAAGGTGAGGACAACGAAGTCGAAATGAGGCTTTACGAGACACGCATTCTTGGCTGGAAAAAGGGTCTTATCATAGAGGGAATTGAGCTTCGACCCGTGGAGGGCTCTTGAGATTGAACGCTAATGGCGAGTGGGGGATATTATATTTACTGCTTCATTCCAAAATATATCTTGTACTTTTAATTTATTTTAAAATATTTATTTTTTATATAAAAATTTATTTTTAATTTTTCTCTTGTTTCTAATTAATTTTTAAATATTTTTATTTTTAAAATTTATTAGTTTTTAATCAATCACTTAAAACACTAACTTTTAATACTAAATTTAAATTTAATACATTAATTAATTATTTTCAAATAAAAATATTTTAGTTATCTATCAAAAAAATTTTATAAAATTTATTAAAATGGTAATTTTCATATAAAAATAAGTAATATATTTTACCACAAAAAGAAATTTTATTGATACTGTTAACCTTCTTTGTCTATATATGATAAGCCTAAAACTATGAGATGAGGCCTTGCATATGTTGTCCTTCCTACGACTCTCAATTAGGTTGGGCTAGAGTTCGGGTTTGATCTTTTTAATCTGAATAACTTTTCGGGTCGAGTTCGGACTAAGGTAAATTTAGTCCGATTATAAATCGGTTTGTAATATATATATATATATATATATATATATATATATATATATATAATATTTATTATTATATTATAAAAAATATTATTATTATATAAAAAATTTTAAAAAATAGACCCCGAGCTCATATTTTCCCAGCTCGATGTCAAACAGGTCGAGCTCAAGTTTAGCAAAGTCCAGTTCACTTAGCCATTGATACCTCTAGTCCTTCCTAATGTTAGGACATAGAATTTTATATAAAATTTTAAATTATATTATAAAAATAATATATTAAAATAAATATTCAGAGCACGGACTTTGACTCTGTTGCAACCTTAATTTTGACAAAGTTGTAAAATAATAAATTTGGACAAAGTTGTGAAATAATAACCTTTTTTAAAAAATAAAGTAAAACAGTAATCTTGTTTTTTCTTTTTCATTAAATCTTATTTATAATTAAAAAATCAAACTCAATTTATGGCCTTTTAAAGCACTTTACTAATTGAGCAATTGTGTTACTTGTACTCTGTAAACTTATACAAATCTAAAGAAAATACCAAAATTATGTCCTTTATTTTACCATAACATAAGAATAAATATCAAAATTATAGGAGGAGAAAGTTAGATTAAAATGGGCCACTTGAGTGGATTGGGCTGGATCTATATAGGCCAAGAGAAAATCAAGTTCGCCAACATTTATGATTTATCCCCAAATAAAATCCAGAAACAAGAGAAACGATGGAGAAAAAGCTTGCATATCCCACATCTTATCCTCCAAGAGAAGTTTGAAATCTGCTTCTGACTCCGACAAGGTGTGGGAACTATTTCTTCCTCGTGATTACAAGGAGATCATCTCAAATTCTGCTACGCCATTGAACTGCTCTCTAACCAAAATGGAAATCTTTCTTCGTCTTCGTGGCTCAACAGTTCTCTTCGACGGTCGCAGACTGGTAAACATCACCCTTTTCTTGTTTCTAGTCCTTCTTTAAAGTTTCTTGTAATGTATTATGTATGTAAGTATTAGACTTTTTTTTTTCATGCTACTGAGCCAAAAAAAAAAAAAAAGAAAGAATTTTTTTCATGCCAAAGATCTACGAGTGATGTGAGGATGCTAAAGCAGCCATTAGATGGGCATTTAAAACAGAAAACCGTCACAAATGAATTGATGAAAGTTTTGAGGTCACAGTTGCATCTACTCAAGATGTTACTTGTCTTTGTGGTGGTAATGACTTATATGCCACTTTGCGAGGAAGAGAATGGATGAGCTGATGAAGGTTTATTGAGGACAATTTTTCAATGATGATGGAAATGGTTACATTGATATGCAACTCTGGCCTTGGGATAAACTTTAAAGGGGCCTCATCATAGAAGGCATTGAGATTGCGGTTGCCGTACACAGGTTGGGTTTTTATTATATATAGTGTAAAAATTGTTCATTTAAAATCTTTATTTTCTCTCGAAATTTTCAAATTTAAAGCTTCAGAAATAATACAATTTATTTAGAATTTGTGTGAAAAAATATAAGTTCTTAAAAATATATCTATATTTTTTTATTTTCCATCAAAATTGCAGCGAATTTAGCCTCAAAACCGGTTAGAAATTAACTTTTAGTGTCTATAGTCAAGTTCCGTCATCTGGGAGGGAACTTGCCCACAACTTCCGCCATGGCTGGCGGAAGTTTGTGCACTCTACCGCCCAAAATGGCTGAAGAAATTTGCTAGAAAGGCTTCCCTTGATTGTGTAAGATTGTAAAATTGGTATTTTCTATCTTGTGAATGAAAAGTTACCTTTTTATTGATTTGCTGTTTAAACTTTACAAATTATGCAATTTAATTTTCAATGACCATAATTAGTCTCCATGATTAATCCTCATTTTTCAATCACCATAAAGTTCCGCCCTCTTGGGCGGAACTCTTTGACCAAGTTCCGCCTTGAAAGACTGAAATGCTGGGCAAGTTCCGCCACATTTAGAATGCTAAAAAAAATTAAACTATTTGGTGAGTTTTTTACTTCAAAATTTAGAAAATCTGGTGTAGATTCATTACTCATTACATTGTATAACCCGATTTAATACGATACTCGTTAATTTTTGTGAAATTATAGAGAGAAAATGAGAAAGAAAGGGCGGGATAGAGAGGGATATAAGTTGAAAATTTTTTAATACTTAAATTGTATTTGGCAATACTGATTAAAATTAGGCCAATGAAAGGTGGGTGAAAGCATTGTCATCTCTACATGCGTGCAAGTTTGATTGTAAAGGAACTATTTCTTCCTTGTTTATTTTTCCTTTCTTTTTTCGGCTCAAGTGTAATCTCTTGGTTAAATTGCATTCCCATCACCCACGTAATTCAAGAAAACTCATCACTTTTTTATAATTATTGTTTTTGGTAAAGCCACATTCACTGAGAACACATTCTTTCAAATTATTTATCGTGGCAATTCCCTTTGACACTCCAAGGTCTAAATCTTAATTTTTCTAAACTATCAGTACTGCATTGTTCCCAGCTCGATAGGGTGTGGTGATTAACAGATTAAGATGTAGTAGTAAGTTGAGAATTTAATTGGTAAAACTCCATGACTATTTCAAGATCAAACTCATCTTTGTGGAAGAAGAGTTGTCCTCTCCTTATTAACTTACATATCCTTCTCCGATTTTTACTAACTACTTAAGAATGATATGGTGATTAAATTAGTTAAATTGCCCTTAAGATTCAAGAATTGAACCCAGTAACATCAAATACTACTTATAAAACCAGAGAGATCTATCGAGGAAAAAAAATAATGGAAGAAGGAACTCAGATATTTGGTTTCTCAATACTGCCTCAAGATTGCATATCACAAATTATATCCTTGACGACTCCCAGAGATGCAATCAGAGCAATGGCAGTCTCATCCGGACTCAAAATCGCTTCTGAAATCGATACAACATGGGAGAGATTTCTTCCTTTGGATTATGAGGAGATCATCTCAAAGTCTGAAACTCCATTGAATTACTCCACCAAGAGGGAACTTTTTTTTCATCTTTGCAACTCAGCCATCCTCCTTAATGGTGGAAAAAGGGTATTCTGTTCATCACCTTAAGTTTCATTGTTTGCTTCCTCTTAATTCCCTTTTGCTCCTACAATATCTTGATATTTTGGTAGAATGTGATGCTATTAATTTTCATTTTGCAAATGTTCTCATCTTAGAGCTTCTAAAATACTAGTTCTTTTTTAGAGACCTTATAAAATAGTTCTAACGAGTGGATCTTGATATCTATATATTTAAAGAAGAATCACACCAAAATAAAACTTTTACTACTATTTACTCTATCACAATTTAAAAGAAAATAATGCTTTTCATGATTCGATATATATTAAGGAAATTGATTAATTGCGATAAATGTGTCACCTTCTAAATTTACTTACATACGAATACTGTAATACACTTAGAAGAAATTTTTAGAATAAAAAATGTTTTCACCAAGGATTCCAAACTTGTTTAACACGAAAATTTTCATCGTTGAATAGTGCTTCTGGCTAACTAAATCAAGTGGTAAGAAATGTTATATGCTGTGTGCAACGGAGCTTTCAATTCCAAAAAAATCTTCAAGGTTCTGGAGATGGCCATCCATACCGGAATCCAGGTACCTCCGGCGGCGATTCATTTATGCACAACAGATTAGGCAGTGAATTTTGCATCAGATTCTATGTTTCTTTCCTGCGAGATCATAAAAATCGATATTATCTTGATGTCTTCAGGTTTCCACAGGTGGCTGAGTTGATAACAATTGGTATGCTTCATATCCAATGCAAGATTCGAACTCGGATGCTGTCACTCAAAACCAATTATGCTGCTTATCTCGTGTTCAAAAATACGAATGACTAATTCGGGCTCGATTCTGAATTTAAGAGCTCAGTTAGATTTGTTCCAGGTAGTATTGCTGGTGATGGTGATTATGGATATGATATTTGGAGTGTCTATTTGACACCATCCAAATACAGAAGTGATGCAAGAGAAGGAAGATGGAGAAAGGGGGCTTTGCAGCTCACCTCTAGTTTGCATCCAAAGCAGAGAAGGGATGGATGGATGGAGATTTTCCTTGGGGAATTTTTCAATGATGAAGGAGTTGGTGAAATTGAGATGCAACTTTATGAAAAACGTAATGGGATCTCGAAAAGTGGCCTTATTATACAAGGCATTGAGATTAGGCCTACTTCATTGGATGCATGAGATTTAATTAACCTTAATACATGATCATTCATACAAATTTATTTGCTTTTGCTTTCTCTTCAGGGGATGTCTTCTAGGGAAGTTTATAATTCCAATTTTCCTTAGCTCTTTATTATTATTATTTTGCATTGATAAAATGGTACGCCTAAAAAGTAATTTGCTGTCAAAATCTTTTTTATCCTAAAAAATACGATATATACACACACAGCATATTTCGCTCTCTTTCCTTATTTGAATGTTTAATCCTGCATTTTTTCCTTGCTGAACAAAGAAGACATTTTCCAAGAAGGAGACACTCATACATTATCCTAAAGAGAACATACATGTAACGCTTTTTAAATTAGTCATCCATGTTAAAGTCCTTGTAGCAATTGAAGACAAGGTTTAGTGTAATTGCCCAAATTTCACTAAACAGGTTAAATATCTTTAGGTCTGAAAGTGACCAAAATTATATATCATCAAAAAAAATTTTGTCCATTTTTGTTTTCACTGTATCTTGGCCGGCACAGCACCTATTCATTAACTAATATTCCAAGAACCAGTTTTCACATTCTTTCAATTTCTCTTAGTCCAATATTTGCTAGGAAGAAGGAGAGAAGAAAGCATAAGATGTCGACCTTCTCATCTTTATCGGAAGGTTGCATAGCAAAAATCATTTCTCTCACGTCCCCTGGAGATGCATGTCGAGCAAGCCTTGTATCACGAGAGCTCAGGTCAGCGGCCGAATCGGACACTGTCTGGGAACGGTTTCTTCCTCTTGATTATGAGGAAATCGTCTCAAGGTTCGTCTATCCTGCAGTTTACCACGCGAAACGAGAACTCTACTTCTACCTTTGCAGTTACCCTATCCTCCTTGATGATGGAAAAATAGTAAGCTCCTTTATTTCTTGGTTTTTTTAAAAAAACATTTTTTGGATTATTATTGCTTGATAGTGGTTGAGCAGAAAATTCTTATATACGATTGAATCAATGTTCTAGATAAACAAAAAGAAGATGCAGGAGAATTAAACCAATTTTTGGATTCAATAGAAGCTCAAATAAATTAAGAGATTGGTAAAAGGCATGTTTGACTTTTGTTAGAGAGGATGGGTAGGTAGCATATTAAATGGTAGACTAGAACTTCTAACATTTTGAATTTATAAAATAAAATGAAAATTTATGGTCCTAAATACTATTAGTTTTAAGCATTAACATTTTCACAAGTTTTCTTCATGTAAATTTTGTATTATGTTTATAAACAGAGCCTTGTATTGAACAAATGGAATGGGGAAAAATCTTACATGCTTAGCGCAAGAGGTCTCTCAATTGCATCTAGTGACAATCCAGACTATTGGAAATGGACATCCATGCCTGAATCAAGGTCTCTCTCTCCCCCCATATCATAAGCATTTCTTTTGTTTTTTTCGTTTTGTTTTTCCATTGACTGAACACCTCAATTTATTATTTCAAGTTACATTAATGAAGTTTGTGTCAATTTCCTCCATCCTAAGCTATTATTATGAAATATTTTCGACATAAAAAACGAATTATTTGATGCAAAATGGGATCAGGCAAAGCATACAATTTGATGGTGTGAGCAGGTTCCCTGAAGTGGCTGAGCTATTGAGGATTTGCAGGCTTGAGATTCAGGGCAAGATGCCAAGTAAAATGCTGTCACCTAACACCCTTTACACAGCTTACTTTGTGTTTAGACTCACAGATAGTCCCATGGTCTTTGGACTTCGATTTCCCTGGGAAGTATCGGTTCAACATGTTGAAGAAACTACAGATGAAGCGGAAAACATTAAGCCTCGCTATATCAGGCGGGAATTACCATCAAATCTTGGTTATCCATTGGAATTGAGAGAATATCGTGGATGTTTGCTGCCTTTGGCTAAAATGAGAAGGGATGCCTGGACGGAGATTGAGCTCGGGGAGTTCTTCATCAGCCATGGAGATGAAAGTGGTGTGGAGATAAAACTGTTTAATGAAATACCACTCTGGAAGGGTGGTTTTGTTGTAGAAGGTGTTGAGCTAAGGCCTAAGGATGAGCAGATTATGTAAAGCGATCAACAGAGCCAGTTTGTTTTGTTTTTTTCGTACCATTAGTTATTGTACATTTATAGTTTTATCAAAAAAAGGGGAAAAACTCTTATTATTTGTAAATTTATTCTCGCTTTATACATATACTAATACTTTATTTGATGGACTCATTTTCGCTCTTTTCTTTTGTGTTAAAATATCAAAAAAAGATGTGTGAGTCAAGTTCTTCTCTTATTAATTGAGAATATACTTGCTAATTGAATTAATAAATTATTGTAAAATTTGTAATACTAGTAATCTTTGAACTGATTTCTTTTTGTGATGTAAGAATATTACATGAGAGTTAACTCAAATTGAATACTGAAAGAAATAGAATTGTACTCTTATAAAAACTCAACTCTCCTATATACACCGTTAACCGACTTGGTTCTTGTAATTTTGTTCGAAATTGTAACTTGCTTTCACTTAATATAACTCAAAAAAATTTTCCTCTACATTGCCGTGTCAGTGGAGTTTATAAAATCTCTTAAATCAAGAGATTCAAAAAGTATAGTAGTGGAGTAATATTGTATTTTGAAACTTAATTTTCTTAAACTAAGTCGGTTAGTAATAAATATTTAAATAAAATATATGACCATTTTAGAAATATATACATTCAATTCTGAATGAAAAGTAATACAAAACAGGGTCTAGTGACTAAGGGATAAGTTGCCTATATCATATTTCATATTGAAACGACAAAGCAATAATCAACCCAAGAAAATAATTGCTTTTTCCCATTTCCTTCTCACCTTTCCTTGGCCGGCAAACATATGCAGGTGGACTTTTATATATAGTAATAGCTTTGTTTCCTAATTTTTTCTGTGTCTTGTTTCATTCAAATTTCAATCCCAGATTGGTAACCAAAATGAAGAAAACAAAGCTCAACTTTTCAAACTTTTCCTTCTTGCCTAATGATTGCATAGCAAAGATTTTCTAGTTGGCATTAGCTTCTCCAAAAGATGCATGCAGAGCAGCAACGGTCTCCAGAGAATTCAAGTCGGCTTCTGAGTCCGACATGGTGTGGGAACGCTTTCTTCCTCCAGATTACGAGCAGATCATCTCGAGATCCGTCTCTCCTCCGCCGGTATATGCCGCCAAGAAAGAGCTCTGCTTCTACTTTTGTAACTCCCTAGTCCTCCTTGATGGTGGGAAACTAGTAAGCTTCATTCCCTGATCCTTGGACTGCATATATTAGTTGTTTCCTTTGGAAAAAATGATGAGCTACCAATGAGGTATCCACTAAAATAATAATATTGTGGAATTTGATGTTAACTAGTTAAGTTAAATTGTAAATTTCAATAGCTTACAAAATAATAAACGTGACGATTTCAGTGTATTCAATGATAATTTCTTTGATAAAAATAGTAAATTTTGAATTTATTATATATTTAATTAAAATTAGATTTCAACAAGATCATTTTGCTCTTATAATTTATAATTTTTATCAAAATAATTATCATTAGCTGCAAAAGAGTAACTAGTCAAATAGGCATATCCATTTGGCACCATAACATGACTTTCTTTTGTTGTTGGCATAAGTTAAAATGCTTTGTGTTTCTTTTGTTAGAGCTTCACGATGGACAAATTGACTGGAAAAAGGTCTGTCATGTTGAGCGCAAGGGGACTCTCACTTGCAGGGGCAGACTCTCCAATGGACTGGAAATGGTTGTCTACACCGAAATCCAGGTCAGTTCACTTTTCACCTATCGGACGTTGTGTAGGGTTTTGATGCTCGTTAATTAAGTTGCTTGTTTAGGGTGATCTTGGATTCGCTTTTAAATAAAAAAAACTTATTTTTTTACTTTTTTCATTTTGGGTTCGATTTTTATTTTCACAAACAATTTACTTTTATGATTTTCAATACAATTCAACTCAAACAAAACTCAATCCAAATACTCCCTTAAATCTTGACTTCATTTCATTTCTTGAATGTTTTATCACCTATATAAGTTGAACTTATTCTGAGTTTTACCTCATTTAGACCCTTGTTAATTTTTTTTAAAACAATTAAAAATAAAGTGTTTTTTAAAAAAATTGTACTTAAAATTAAAATAAAATTTTTATTTTTAGTAATTTCAATAAGCAAAAATTATTTTAAAAATATCTCCATGGTAGTTTTTAAAAATATTTTTTCAGTATATTTAAATTAAAATTAAAAGTGAATAACAAGTTAAAATAATTTAAAAATAATTTTTAATTTAAAAAATATAAATAATTTATTTTAAACAATTAAGAACATTAATAACAGTAATTTGGAAGGAAAGTAATTTATAGTAGACACAATTCTTCTTCTCTCTTACTTCTTCTTCATGAATTGATGCTAAATCAAGATCTCATCAGATTCCCTGAAGTGGCTGAGCTGCTGAAAATTGCCCGGTTGGAAATCCAGGCCAAGATGCCAACGCAAATGCTATCACAAGAAACAAACTACGCAGCTTACTTATTGTATAAACTCATTGAAAATCCTCACTGATATGGACTTAAATTTCACATGAAATCATCGGTAGAACATCCTCAAGAAAATGCAGTCGGAGCAGAAAACAATAGCCGTTATCTCTGGCTGGAAACAGTGTCAGATATAGGTGTTCCCCGGGCTATAAAGAAAAGACGTGGACCTCCGATACCTCGTCCTCGGGAAAGAACGGACGGATGGACCGAGATTCAACTCGGAGAGTTTTCCACTGGCCATGGAGGTCAAGGAGAAGTCAAGATGCAGTTAGAATAAAAGAGGGATAAAATTGTCTAAAAAGGAATAATAAGTTAACTCTTGCCTCTATTTTAAGAATACTAGTCGCACTAATTGATAATTTTACTCCTCTTTCACTCCAATTAATTAAGGCTCTACTTGGATAGGGTTTGATTTCAAAATTAAATACAAAATTTTAACTGTTGAATCCACATCTCCTTTCACAAACAATTTAACTTTTACGAAACTCAAGACAAAAATTTCAAAACCAAACCCAATACAATCACACTCTAAAGCAACTATTAATTCAAACCTGGGGATCAATTTGCATGAGGGACTCCCCTTTTCAAATTGTCAACCAGACTAGGTGAGTCGGACATGCCCTACATGAATACCGGTAAAAGGATTACAAGAAATCCTGGCTAAGCTGCATGTATTTGAACTGTTTCTCAAGCTAGACAGACAATTCAGGAGACTTCCTTGTTTATATCATCACACTGTTCCCTTTTTGTCAACCAAGAGATTCTAATGCTTCAGCCTCTTAAAAGGCTAAAGAATATATAATGAACAAAAGGCATCATCTGATAAAGACATAAAGTAGAAGAAAAATCTGCTTGTGGAGCAAAATGCAAGTGTTTGAAATGCATGAAAATGAGAATGTGCAAAATGCTGGAGAAAGCCAAGATTGAAGACCTGAGCATTTACCCGATTTTTCTTTTTTGTTTATTTTTGTTCATATGTGCGAAGAGAATATTAAATTCAAATTTTAAACTTTTTAACCCATTGCTCAAATATTGGAGGAGAAATTCTTATCGAAATATTTTGAAACTATTTATGGTCGCTGACATTATTCTATTTTTCAACCAAGTTCACTCATTGCACAGTCATACACGTCCTCACAGAGGGAGAGAGGCCTGGCGTTAAACAAGGAAAAATGTTGGCTGCCCAGGAATGAATTCGGAAAGAAACACAAAGACCAGTGGGTTCTCCAAAGCCTCATTTCAACGTTTTGATTTTCAAAGCCATTGAACAATGTCATCTTCCTCTTAACATTTTTCATGGTTTTTTTCTAGTATCCTAGAATTTTTTCATCTTCGGTGTTTCATAAATTGAATTAGCTAGGCCCATAAGAAAAATATGGGCAAATTATCTTCAAGATTTTCTCGAAAGGCATGCATGTTAATTGATTGCTAGAACTTAAAGATTTGATAATAAGGGCAACTCCATCAACTCCAAAGAAATCAACATCAATGGCGGAGAACACCCCTCCAAAGCAAGCAGTGAAGTTTGCCAGGAGGACGTCCAGTGGCCGTGTAGTGAGCCTCTCTCACCGCGACGAGGACATAGACATGTCAGGAGAATTTTCAAGCCAAGATTTCACCAATTACACAGTTATGATGCCACCAACACCAGATAATCAACCTGGAGCAGCATCAAACGCCAATGCCTCAGGTGACAAGCCTGATGGCCCTGGTCCTTACGGAGCATCCAGATTCCGGACCGAGTCTCAACGAAGAAGGTCAGTTGGAGGCGATGAAGATGGCGGATATGGCGGTGGCGGTGGAGGTAATGCAAGCGGAAAGGTTGACCGGAGAATGTCACTGATGAAATCGAATAGTAAATCGATGTTGTTGAGGAGCCAGACTCAGGATTTTGATCATAATCGGTGGCTGTTCGAGACAAAGGGAAGATATGGAATAGGAAATGCATTCTGGCAAGAGGATTCGGATGACCAAGATATTGGACTTGGAATGTCAGATTTTATGGATAAGCCATGGAAGCCATTGACTCGGAAAGTTAAGGTTCCTCCTGCAGTTCTTAGTCCTTACAGGTGCACGTTGTTTCTGATCTTTTCTTTTTTATTTCTTTCTTTCTTCCTTTCATTTCCCGATTACTGTTACATAGATGGCATTGTTCTTTTAGCCTTTTAGGCTTTATGGTTCGTTGCTAATTAAGTTTCATTGTCAAAGAAATAACAACGCATATTTAGGAGAACTTAATCCAGTCTTTACTTGTTAAATTGCTATCTTTAGAGTCCCAGAGATGAAAATAGTTGCTGTTCCAGAAACTGATGCAAAAGCAGTAGTCATCATGCAAGGGTAGTTTGACCATAGGGATAAAAGAATCTATATCGGTGAGTTTGAGTATGGCTGCCCAGGCTCCAAATAAAGCTGCCTATGTGTATTCCATTGTAGAGTCAAAATCGATAGTTTTCGTTTTATGAAAATAACACAATATAAATTACTTGAGTGAACCTGTTTATGTTATTTTCTAGTTTTTCAAGGTTTAGGTGGAATCATTCCATTAATGCAAATTTGCTACTACAAAGCGCGAGCAAGAGATGAAATAGCTACAGTCCATGCATGTGGACATGCTTGAAAGGGAAAGGGCAAGTTTTCCGAATGAATTGTTGGGATATCCTTTCGAGTTTTTCTTTTGATGCCCAACTTTCCAGGAGTTGCAGTTGCCTCTCATTGTTTCCTCTTTTAGTATAACTTTCTTTATATTCTTAAGAAAAAACCCCCAACTAAAGGAAGAATTCGATTCAAATACATACAGGTTATTGATCGTGGTTCGTTTAGTAGTACTGTTCTTTTTTCTAGGATGGAGAGTACAAAATCCGAACGAAGAAGCACCGTGGCTGTGGGGATTGTCCATTGTATGTGAGCTATGGTTTGCATTTTCATGGCTTCTTGATATTCTTCCCAAGTTCAACCCCATAAACCGAGCAGCTGATGTTAATGCTCTAAGAGAAAAATTTGAAACGGCTTCTCCGGCCAACCCCCACGGCCGATCCGACCTCCCGGGAGTTGACATCTTCATTTCGACTGCTGATGCTGAGAAGGAACCGCCTCTTGTGACTGGAAACACAATTCTTTCCACTCTTGCTGTTGAATATCCAGTTGAAAAAACCGCAGTCTATATATCAGACGATGGAGCTGCCATACTCACTTTTGAAGCCATGGCTGAGACTGTCAACTTTGCTCAGGTTTTCTCATCATCTTAAGACTTTAATCACCCTCAAGGAGGAGAACACAATTGCTTGTATAATCATAAATGTTAAATTTCATTCAACAGGTTTGGGTACCATTCTGTAGGAAACACAACATTGAGCCTAGGAATCCAGACAGTTACTTCAGTTTGAAAACAGATCCAACAAAGAACAAGAAGCGTCCAGATTTTGTCAAGGACCGTCGTTGGATCAAGAGGGAATACGACGAATTCAAGGTCAGGATCAATGGCTTACCAGAAGCTATACGTAAAAGGTGTGAAATGTACAACTCCAGGGAGCCAATGAAGGAGAAGCAGGCTTCAGGAAAAGGTGGTTCCCAACCAGCAGATAAGGCTACTAGTGTCAAGGCAACGTGGATGGCAGACGGAACTCATTGGCCTGGGACATGGTACCATCCTATAGCTGATCATTCCAAGGGTGATCATGCTGGAATTTTACAGGTGATGAACCATAACAATTAGAGTACTTTACTTCCTTTCACAAATGAATCAAAGATTGTAGGCCCTAAAAGTTCTTTGGGATCTTTTTCACTATCAAACTTCCTGATGTCACTAACCTAGATATCTTCTGCTGCAGATAATGAGTAAGGTGCCAGAGCATGATCCAGTAATGGGTCATGCAGATGAAAAGACCTTAGACTTCACTGGAGTTGATACTCGGCTTCCCATGTTTGCCTATGTTTCCCGGGAGAAACGGCCAGGATTTGATCATAATAAGAAGGCAGGAGCAATGAATGGACTAGTGAGAGCTTCTGCAATTCTTTCCAATGGACCATTCATTCTTAACTTGGACTGTGACCATTATATCTACAATTCTATGGCAATCCGAGAAGGCATATGCTATATGATGGACCGAGGTGGTGACCGTGTCTGCTATGTGCAGTTCCCTCAAAGATTTGAAGGAGTTGATCCTTCTGATAGATATGCCAATCACAACACTGTCTTCTTTGATGGTAAGATTTCTTCATCAAAATTTTCCTGGTTCCTCTAGCAAAAATCTGGAAAGTGCTCCCATTCACCATGCTAGACTGATTATACCCCCATAAAAAGCACAACACCAAGTCACACCATTTTCTCCATTGACATCCAATCTTTACTGTACAAGTTAACAAGCATTCAACTGAATGTTCAAATTCCTTTCTGCGTGTAGTCATTTTCTTGTTAAAGAACCTTAACTTTGAATGAATCTCCACTTCAGGTAACATGAGAGCATTGGATGGTCTCCAAGGTCCAGTCTATGTCGGAACAGGCTGCATGTTCAGGAGATACGCACTCTACGGATTTCTTCCACCTCGAGCAAATGAGTACTCGGGCATTGTTGGGCAAAATAAGATGAGGGCCGAAAATGTTCAACCACAATCTGAAGAGGATGAATCACAGCCCTTAACAGGACATCCGGACTTGGCCCTGCCAAAGAAGTTTGGGAATTCTACAATGTTTGCTGAATCTATTGCAGTCGCAGAATATCAAGGAAGGCCACTTGCTGATCACATCTCTGTAAAGAACGGGAGGCCTCCTGGTGCACTGCTTGAACCGCGTCAACCACTTGATGCTCCAACTGTAGCTGAGGCCATTGCTGTAATCTCCTGCTGGTAATTCTTTTTTCAGTTTTTACCATGATACTAAATCCTCTCTTATTCTTGTTTCTTTCTGTGACAGTATAAGCAAATATCAGTGACATTTGTATCTGAATTATCCTGGCTATTTGAGAGGATAAAAAATATCGATTTGACTTTGAACAACTCTGTCTGAGGAGAAAACAGTGACTGAGTATTACATGTTTTGAGATTATACGTCCAAACCTGTGATGTAGGTACGAGGACAACACTGAATGGGGAGACAGAGTAGGTTGGATCTATGGATCAGTTACAGAAGATGTGGTCACTGGTTATCGTATGCATAATCGTGGATGGCGGTCCATCTACTGCATCACAAAGCGGGATGCTTTCCGCGGCACTGCACCCATTAATCTCACAGATCGTCTACATCAAGTCCTTCGGTGGGCAACAGGTTCTGTTGAAATCTTCTTTTCTAGGAACAACCCACTACTGGCAACTCGACGTCTCAAATTCCTCCAACGTGTTGCATACTTTAATGTTGGAATCTACCCTTTCACTTCAATATTCCTTGTTGTCTACTGTTTCCTCCCAGCTATGTCCCTCTTCTCAGGGCAGTTCATTGTACAAAGTTTAAACATAGCATTCCTCCTTTACCTCCTAGCTATAACTCTCTGTCTTATTCTACTTTCCCTTCTTGAAGTCAAGTGGTCTGGTATTGCCCTCGAGGAATGGTGGCGTAATGAGCAGTTTTGGTGTATTGGAGGTACCAGTGCACATCTTGTTGCCGTAATCCAGGGTCTCCTGAAGATCATAGCTGGTATTGAAATCTCATTCACGTTGACTTCAAAATCTGCATCTGAAGATCAGGATGACATCTACGCTGATCTCTATGATGTCAAATGGACAAGCCTTTTCCTTATGCCATTAACTATCATAATCTGCAACATTGTTGCACTAGTTATTGGACTTGCTAGAACTATCTATAGTGTAATTCCCCAGTGGAATAAGCTGTTTGGTGGGGCCTTTTTTAGCTTCTGGGTGCTAGCTCACATGTATCCCTTCGCCAAGGGATTGATGGGAAGAAGAGGAAGACTGCCTACCATTGTATACGTCTGGTCAGGGCTCGTCTCCATAACTGTTTCCTTGCTTTGGGTTACAATCAGTCCTCCTCAAGGTGAAACTGCTAGTGCCCCTAGAGACCTGAACCTGGAGTTCTTTTGAGATGTTCTGGTCCGTTCAAATTTTCTTCAAGAATCCACTGAACATGAGCAAATAATGAGGAACACGCCAGGCTACCAAGTGTGATGATGCCTCAAGCCTGTTTGTACAACTTATGCAACTCTGAACTGTCAAATTGTAGAGCACACATAATTTATCTAGAGAAATTTTCTAAATACCATTTACTCCAATTTACATGTTTTGCAGATATTAGTCAAGTCTTAGTACTCTCTAATAAACATTTCTGCAACATAACCTCAGCATGCTTTCTAGACAACTATGCTTCCTCATTGTGCTAAAATTTTGTTTCCTAATGGGAAAGAACGCACAGGTAAAATTTTCTAGGACTAACAATCAAACCACAAAACTAGGAAACTATTGGTTGCTTCCCAAGGAAATCAAATGCCATCTAACTTGGATCGTGACTATTTTCTTTTTCTTTTTCGCACTCAAACACAAAGAAAGTGGGTATACTCATTAATATCTGAGGTACAGATACAGGGTGAAAGAGTAAAAGATGGGCAAGGAGCAGCAGGTTCGCATCATTTACTTCAAAATGGCCAAAAGGCAATTATTCAGAGATCAGAACAGAATGTAGTCATATTGCCAATCTTTGAAGAGGAAGAGAAATATATGGAAGTACTCATTAAAAAGTGAATCAAAAAGGAGGATTTGCACAAGTAAAGCCAAAGAGGATACTGCTGATGTAAGGATATCAGATTCCATTAACTTTTTTTTTTTTTTACTCTTTTTCTGTATTTTGGTCGGTCCACCTATTCCGTTTTAGCATATAAAATTAGACCATCCGCTCATTTATGTTCCAATTTTCTCTATGTTAAATGCATTCTAATTCAGGTTTGGAGGGCAACAGATTTACTTACATTGCGTGAGAGAGAACTTGAACCTGACCATGTTAACCATAGCAAAAAAGAATAAACAAATATCAAGAATTTGCCAATATACCTTCTTTTTTTTTTTTTTTTTTTGACATTTCAACATCTTTGCTATATTAGGAACCTACTATCCACATCTTTCTGAGCCGTGTGGCTACAAACTCTTCTATTTGACGAAACAATTTTAAGCAGTAAAAACAAAGCCAAAA
This sequence comes from Rauvolfia tetraphylla, assembly GCA_030512225.1. Taxonomy (NCBI): domain Eukaryota; kingdom Viridiplantae; phylum Streptophyta; class Magnoliopsida; order Gentianales; family Apocynaceae; genus Rauvolfia; species Rauvolfia tetraphylla. The sequence continues at coordinate 6,465,760 of JAJQKT010000053.1, forward strand.
AAGTCATGGACAAAGAATATATTTTGAGGACCGATACAAAGTTATCCACACGATTTCCTGTTTCACATCAATGAATTCATGAAAGAAAAATTTCAAGAGAAATGAAATCTTAAATTAAGTCAAGTGACAACTTTAAAAAATAGGGTGTAGCATCTCGAAAAGGATATTCTATTAGCTGTTAGTATCATTTGCCCAAAAGAGCATTTACATCTTACCCCTCGAAGACTCAAGAACTAGTGGAAATTCTACATAAATACTGCTTACAGGAAATTCTTTGCATCATAGAAGAAATTCACGCAATCGAACAGGTCTTTTCACTGCATTTGTGAATCCCTGCAAAGGTAATGATTCTTGTCAGGGAGTATGAATAAATTAACTAAACTCCCACTAATATTATAATGTCATCAAAACAGTCAACCCATATTTAAGGGTATATCATATCACATATGTAAACTCTATCCTTTTTTCAGCAACTTAAACTTATAGGATAAACAATCTCTAAGTAATCAAAGTAATCATTTGGTTCAGTTTCTTTACTCAAAACAGCTAAGCATTTCAGAACTTTTTGTTGTAAACTTGTACAACAAAAAATTCAGAAAAGAATTGAAGACAAGCATTTCTACAAGGTTCCTATTCAACCTAGAGAAGGTTATATTAGGCCATGTGTAACCAGGGGACCTTCGTATAAATTCATCTTAAACGAGAGACATGACATCAGCCCTTTTACTAAGTTGCCATGTCTATATCAAATGAGTCTGCGCTTAGCTGTTAGGTTTGCCAACAAATGATTAGAAGAGGATGTAATAATCCCAACCCAACCTGCAGTCCCATTCACATTTTCTCCAGAGAAATTTGACCAGGTAATTTCAGCTAGAATTTGCCCGACTATAAACAATTCAGAGAAGATCTTAAACTCGTTAAAAAATTCAAAGAAGATGGAAAAGAACATGGAAAATCTTCTATTTCATGATTTCATATCAGGAACCCATTGCCACAAATATTTGATCACAAACAAAGAGTAAGTCCCTCTAAGCAAGAAAAATGGGTGACAACAATTATCTACTCGGCGAATTTATGTAGACGTTCAGCACGAATATATCTCGGTTAGGCATATATGAACCGAGATTTATGAAGCCTTTCTTCAACTTTCACAAATCTGAACTCGCTAAAGCTTTTTAACCATCAATTTCACCTTCCATGCCACCCACCCCCCTGGCAACCCGTCCAATAAACCATTTCCCAAATAGTTAAGGCTTTGTAAATAGTTTAGACTTTGCAGGCTTTTGGAATGTCCTACTGGGTATCTATAACTCCTTGCAGTTTAATCCTTACTAGATGCAGATTATGTGTGAAATACAGTCACATGACTCTGACATTCCATTACTTCTAAATCAAGTGAAGGAAACTACCAATTAAAAATATGGAACAAAGTACAGAGAAATACTACTTAGGATACTATCTGCCATAGAATTTCTTTAGGAATCCTTTATTATAAAAGCTTTCTGGATCATTCATAACTAATAAATTGATAAACTCTAAATACACAAAATTGTGGGAAATGCTGCAAGGCTTTTGGAGCATAAAAAATACTAGAACTATCAAATTGATTTGGCGATACAAGGAAGTACACAAGGCAGAACAGTGACTTAGTTTTCTCTCCCTAAAGGGAACTTTTAGGTTGATACTAGTTGTTTTCTTCTGAAATACCTTCTAATCTGCAGATATGTTTGTGCACTCCAAACACCACAAAGGATGCCGAAAAATAAAAAATTTTCCACATTTAATTAAAATCTTATTGCAATTGAGGACATTTATATCTGAGCAATCAGATGCTCATATGCTTCTTCAGCAGAATTTCCAACTCTAGGAGCCAAAATAACAGAAGGAAGTAAAGGTAACCAGATTTCTAGAGAAAATTTACTTGATAGTGACATAATGGTGAAATTTACCTCATTGAATTTGAACAGAAAAGGATGTTTGTATCTCTCCACTGTTCCTGGCTTTTGGATGTCATGATCCACACTTTGAGAACCATTATCGCAGACCTTTCTAAATCTGGTTTAGTTTAAAAAAAAAAAAAGATCTGATCAGTAATGTTTTGCAGAAACAAAAACATATTAAAGCTTGTTTGTAAGGATTCGCTGATATACTTGCTGATGCATGCCATAGATCACTTTAACTCTTTAGACTTTAGACAATAATAATAAGCACTTGACAACTGAACTAGATAAAGATATACAGAATACTTTTCCATAAGAATCTTGGGTAGTCATGTCTTTACTTAACCACATTATAGATTGCTTGTTCTGCTTATATATTTTCCTTGATTTACCACTATTATCAAACTATATATCCTGTGGTAAACTCATTTTGCAAGCATTACATCTTCTGCATCCATGCTGGGAAGCATAATTGATCTAATAGCACGTTTAAAGAACTCTTCAACACCCATAACTAATGATTACGTGATATTGAGATAGTTGTCACCCTATTGACCTTACGATTATTTGAGCCAGATCATCCATCCCTGCTAAGGCATTCTATTTATATTTGGTCTTCAACCTTATGTATTTCTATATGCTTGCGAAAGAGTGGCATATAATACATATCAATGGCATACAATATATTTCACTTCCTAATACAATAGGCACTACCAATAGAGAATTAATTTCTATCTCTAGTTTCACCTATCAAACTACATCAGCAATCAACACAAGCCAGGTAACTCATCTGAGACATGTCTGGTTACTTGATACATGGCCAAGGCTAAGGACCTAAAAGCAAAGTTGGAAGTAAATGTTGAATAAATGCAGAAAACAACATTTCTTTTTTTCAAAATAATATTACTTTTATCATTTTGGTGTAAAAATCAGAACTTTCCATATCAGTGAGTGTTCAGTTTGGACATCTATTATGCATGAATATTTTCCTGCTGCACAAATTCCAACAGCAGAGAAGAACATGAAGGTTCAAGGTTTCTATGTCGTAATATATATGTTGTTAATTTAAACTATTCTTTAGATTACACAATTGCACTGGAAGAAGCACAGAGCAAATGCAGGACAAACATGAAAAACCAGAAAATGATGCTACCTCTCGAAGAAATTAATGGAACGACCAGAAGGTTTCTTCCTCTTTTGAGGTGATCTAACTGTTCCGTTGATTGTTGGACTTTTCTGAAGTCCTGAATTGAATGGCTTTGACAAAGACAAAGCTTGCTGCTTTTGTCTTGAGAAATTATCAGCAGTTATTTGATTCTCAGCAGATGCAGTTGTATGGTAGGACCTAGAAGATTGTGAAATGCTGGTCTTGTTTCCTGAGAAAGCATAGTTATCTTTGTTGTAGGCAGCTGAGTTAGTACTTTTGTTACTAATGCTTTGCAGAATTCTTTGCTTTTCCACCTGAAAATATCATATCATGCTTCAATTAACATTGATACTGGAAGAACAAAACATTAAATGTGGGCAGCAAAAGCAGCAGCTTCAGCCTCAAAGTGACAATACAGTTCAATGCCATATCATGGGTATCTTAAGCATGAACAGCAGAGAAAAAGATAGATTATTCATCAGCAATGACTGCAGAATGCCATAACCAACTCCAGAAATCAGTGAAATGGCAACATGAATAAATATGATCCTAAGATTCAAATACCAAATAGTAACGATGGTGAACAACTATTGCTTGCAGTTTTCTACATTTTATCTATAATAAATGCTTACAAAGGATAGAAAGGTAAGCAAGTACTTTGTACTTGCAAGAATGTGGAAACAAAGCTATAGTTGAGATCTAGCTGTCTGATGAACTCAATCAAATCTAGTGGAAGCATTGACTGCGAGGTAAAGATTTATGTAAAAATGACACCAAGTAATTGCTTAAACAAATCAATAACTTTTGATAATCCTAACATCTATGCAACAGAAAGGCGTCAAAAGACACACTCAAAGAAATCAGTAAGCAGAACATATTAGATAAACAAGTCTCTTACTTCATGAACCAAAATCTGTTTCACTGCTGAGGAGAGAACAAAATGACTAGATGTGTAGCCCTGTTGAAGCATAAATTAGTATAAAGAAAGGTTGTTAATCATTAATAAGAAAAAGCAATTTCTTTTACCTGTTAGAGATGATAAAAAGGAAATGCCAAACATTTTTTAACTTAGAATCAGGAAATACAAACCTTGAAATTTATGAAATCATGAATTGGGGGATCAAATGAAAGTGATGAAGCATCCGAAAGATGTTCATGCCTCTGAACACCAGGTGAAGGACCGGATTTCAGGTTTTTATAAGTAATAGCATATGAAACCATAGTATTTACTAGTTGAGCCAATTCACTCTTCTCTTTCTCCAATAGCAGATGCAGTGCCACCTGTAGATAGAAACCAGTACTTCAGCTTCACAAACCAGCCATCAATCTACAATCCAAGTATTGAATGAGAAAGTTAAAGTAGTAAGGTTAGGAAATTAGAGTTCTATAGTTCTGGATCAAAATTATGCCCCTTCTCAAAGGCAACATACTAAAGCTTTCTCTGGCTAAAAGGCAGTTATTGAATGACATTATATTTTTAGCAGTCTTCCAATCCTTAGTCCAAGCATAAAACAAGAATCAAAGATATCTAACATAGGTTGAAAAAGAAGCACTTCTAGGCATAGGCCCCAGCAGATGGCAAGTTATCGAATAATTCTCATTCATATAGAAAAGCTAAAATTGGAGGGCCATCCCCTTGCCTTACTTATCTTTTAATATTAGCAACAATAAACCTGGATAAAATTACCGGCTTCAAAGTTGACGGAGACAAAATATGTAGCAATAAAGAAATCGACTCTTCCACAAACGATTTTGCAGATAGATGCCTCGACATATACGGTGAGATTTTGCCGTGCCATGAATGCAGTGTATCCAGCTTCTCCAATGATATCGTTCGGCATCTGTTTATTCATAATGGAAGCACAATAAGGAACTATTATTCAATAGCAAATATATGATCTTAGATTAGTATGAATATACCTCTGGAAAGACTTTGGCCATTCAATAATCGGTCTATCAATTTGAGCGACAAGGCCATGTATCTGTATAGCACTTGGTGGCTGATAAACTGAAAAAGGTAAATAGGAAATCATGACATATACCAATTTTTGGCTGGAACCTCAATAAGTTCCTGATAAAATTCTGTTACCTTGAAGGGACATCTGCTGCGTGCGCATAATGTACTTATGGATGACATCAGAAACTTCAAGAATGTCCAGGCATTTGACCTTTAAGGTAGACAATACACAACATAAGTCGTAAAACAAGATCTTGGCTCACATCCAAAATTAAGTACAGAGAAAAATCCACAAGAAGTTAGGGTTGTGAAAGAACTCACAGTCTTTTGCATCATGGGATCGTAATATTGGAGGTGTAAAATATTTTCATGGATCCCATCAAAAATCAAATCATAGTCGCCACTGATTAATATTAAAAGTTAAAAGATGATAACCATTTTAAGCAATGCAGAAAGTATTCATTGTAGTTCATTCACCTACCGGTTAGATATCAAAGAGAGCAAAACCTCAAATTCAACCGATGTATTATTGGAGATACTTGTGGATTTTCTTTCCCGCTTTATTCTACTCTTTTGAAATATCTGTTTTTAAGATAAAAGAATTAGACAAGGCACAGAGAAGCATAAACTAGCTAGAATACGAGAAGGAAAGTTGGGATTCAATAACTACAAATTAAGTAAAATAAAACGAAAACAAGAATCAAGCAATGTCATGAACAGACCTCTTTCCATATGTCTAACGCACTTTTTGATGCATCCTTCCGACCAACCACTTGTGAACTGATTTCCAACTGGGAGGAAGTAGAGATTACTCAACATACAAGAATCTCATGAACAAAAGATAAATTCCAGAAGAAACCTTCTATAAAACTTTCGCGAAAAGAAAAACCCTTTTTCATTTTCGTACAAAGGCAGCAAGAAGCAGCCTTTCTGAGTCGCTACTTTATTCAGAAACTTCCAGTAGATTTCCTTTGAGTTAGCAACACTCAATTATCCAGTATATTTCCTCTGAGTTATCAACACTCAATTACAGGAATAAATATGAACATAAACTAGCAAAATAGTTTGGGCATTTAAGAGTATGCCAATAATATCAGATGCATGTATAAGTGGTGTGACAGATCATCTCATATAAAATCTTATCCATGCAGATGAATTTCCTCAGACAATTAGATTTTATTCATCACAGATGATTGATTATGAGAATACCTATTTGTAGTGGTAAGTAATAAGTGTAACAAGTAAAATTCATATTGACTGACAAACTATAAGGTGTTTCGGATGTCATACCATATTAAGGGCCTCCTTCTTGTTAAGAAATTGAAGAGTATTCAAGCACGAGCGTATGTCACATTCTGAAAGAAAAGAAAAAAATGAAAATGAAACAAAAGGAAAACTGCAGGTAATATTAGGCACTCGTTATTGTAACTTGGAGGCACAATAAAACAGCTCTTCAACCTTTAATTGGACATGACTAATCTAACCATGCTATGTTGGCAGAATTTTTGTCAAGCTCCAAAAAATGAATACAGAACTAACTTGCCATAAAGTTAAATCTTAAAGAAGCAGAGGAAAATCAAACGGAACAACATTTTTCTCAGTCCGGAAAAGATATATAATTGGTTCCATATATTTAGAGAAATAAGAAGCAACAAACTAAAAGAACAAGCCGCTGCTCTATGAATTATTTGGCTACAGAGAATGCTACTCACCAGTATATTCAGCCAACGTAGTTAAAGCAATGGAACTTGTCCTTACTCCTTCCTTGTTACAGATATACTTGAGCCTACAGTAGTTTCAGCAATTGACAATAACAGAGTAAGAAAACAAAACATGTGGATTTCTTTAAGGCTTCAAAACTGGCATAATGAAGCCCGCAAGTGAACTGCCATTTGTCTAGCATCAATTATAGCAAAAGATACTTCGTCCAAATCACATTTTCTAACCAACATAGAAGCAATACGGGCCTTGACTAAGTACAGAATTATTATTCATAATAAAAGTTAAAAATTGGAGAAAGATGCCCCAAACCAATAGTAAGCTTTTCCCAGAATTTATATATCATATACGTGCATACATGGGAACAATCAACAGAAAATAGTTCTACAGACATGTAGATAAGTAACCACAATGAACAGAATTTTGAGAGGACAGAAGAGAATAGTTTATGCTTCCATCTTATCCTTGGCCTTCTTGCTGCTATTTCCTGAGTAGATAAGACAGTTTACAAAATGATAGATATTATGGCAGTATTATTGGTTCTTCTGCCAGAGAGACGTTCCTTCAACACAGGCAGACCTCCAAAAGAAGTTCCTTAAGGAACTGTTTACTATGATTACCAATTGAAAACAGAATATTTGGTACAAGATTGGTTAGCTAAAAAGTGTTCATAGTTCAGCATTTGAGCATCCATTCAGGAGTAAATATGTAAATAGTACCTGTTTACAACACGATGCACAGTTGGCTTGGCAAATGCATGAACCCTGCAATAGATAAAAGTATTAAAGAACTGAAAAGTCTGTTCTAACTAGAAGACACACTCACCTTTATCAGTCAGGTTTTGAGATCTTGTCATTACTTAGAGCCAATCAAATTCATTCACAATCCTTGGTGCTTTTAAGGTCATTGCATGTGAATCAAATAATTGCCCTTGTCCTCAGTGCCAAGAATCTTTTAAAAACAAATATCTGGACCAACAATATTCTCAATTGACTGACACAAATTGGACTAGTGGTTTGCAATTTTAATTATTATAGCATTTCAATTGAAAAACTTTCGTTTTAAACTCAGAATAAATATATAATACAATGACCAAATGATAGGTGACTTACTTTGCCAACTGACGCAATGGCCTTAAAGCAGGCGCATATAGATCGTTACATATACAAATCACCTGCATGTCAAACCACTTGTATCACTATAAAGAAAACTGAATTAACTAACATTTCAAGATCATGTAACCTTACAGGTCTTAACAAAGACGTGTTTCTTTGCTTCTTTTTTGAGGACTTCCTGCCGGATTGTCCCTCTTGAGATATATTTTCTTTTCCAATGTCAGATTTTCTTTCAGCAGAAACCTACAAAAGCAAAGTTCACATGATTAGCTACAAAATAAAAAGAGTAGGATTTCAGAGCTTATAAAATAAAAATTTTAGATCATGAATTCAACCAATCTCTCCATTTTTAGCAATCAACTTAACATAGCATCCCAGAAAAAGCCTGAGCTGAGAAGTCAAATTAATATCCTTAGCCCATGATTGAGGCCAAGATGTAACTTATACTTTATGGATATTATTGCACAGGCAGACCACAAAAAGCTCGTATTTTGGATTTGCTAATCTTTGTAAGTCTGGCAGAAAGACCTCTAGGTCAAAACCATTGCAAGTACTTATTCAAGCATCTCAGATTATATTTGCTAAAATGGAAGAAGAAATAGAATCCTGGTTAGCTAAATACATCTCGGATTCATACGATTAAAATAAGCAGGCATATATGTAGCAGAATCAATGGCTAAAGCAACTTCAAAAGAAAATATATCTTAGGATAGTGATGTACAAACAGCATCCCACCAAAAGAGTGATGTACACACAGAGGAGTACTAGAACGAAGTACCATCTCCAACTTATACGGTACTCTATCACTTATAATTGTTTGAAAGTCAGGTTATAATCTATACTTTCTCAAATACATAGCTCTAAAGCAACAAGAAACTTGTTATTCCAACAAGAAGAATAAAACCAATGAAACTGGTTGATAAGTTCGAGACTATTGGTCGAGCAAGAAATGATGAAAAAGTGTGTCATTTTGAGATGGTTAAAGAAATCCCTTCCTTAACTCACAACTTACTATCTGACCTGACATACCTTGTAAAAGTTTTAATAGAAAATAAAAAGCAAGATTGCTAAAGGATTAGCAAGAGAAGGAACATGCAATTCTATACAAGCCAGTGAAAGCATTAATGCCATATGAAAGCATTGATTTCCTTCATTTATTGGGATTATAGTGACTCAGAAATGGAGCCATACCCAAGGACAGAAATTACCATTTTGAGGATGACCTCAACAGCACCCTTGCCATCACCGAGTGCCCCATCTATCTCATCAATAACCTACAAGACAAGGTTGTTATATTTTAAAATATCAAGGCACTAACTGGAATTAGAACACAAGAAAGGAACTATTAAAACTAACCAAGCACTTGGGCTTTGAATCAGCGATTACAGAGTTCATCTGAACCACATCAAGGATTTTGGATTCGATTGTTGAAGAAGAACGATCATCACTAGCATTAATCTGTAATTGAAAGCAGCCTAAATGATGGATTTTTCACTCAAAGAAGTTTTAGATGCAGGTAATGCATTGAGAAGGTCTGCCGTTTGTAAACTTGGATGATATTTTGTTTGGTTCTTATTATAGCCAAAACTAAAAACAAACAAAAGGTTAAAGGGATATTAGCAAAGTGGTGAAAGACTAGGTCTCACCGTCTACTAAAGTACTATTGGCAAAAAATCAACCTGTAATGTGCATAGAAGCTCTGCTACTTAAATCTTCTCTTACAAAAGTACAATTCTTCTGAGAACAGATGGAACACAGTTATTACATATTCACTACAGTAAAAAAATGGGTGTTTTACATGGTTATTACATGTTTCTTCTTACTACCCAAGATACTGCAATGCTTCTAAAGAATTCTTATGCAACACAAAGACTCTACCTGAAAAATATTAGCTTAGGTTACAGCATATTTCTTTTTATTAACCAAAGAAGTGAGGGAAGTTGATACAGCTCATTGGGACAAAATTCTTTTTCTTTCTCATTTCTAGGTAAAAGTGTTGTGACAAACTTTAGAGAACAGAAAATATGACACAAACCTCTACTACACGATATCCGCAATGCCTAGCAGCTACATGTGCCAGGGTTGTTTTGCCCAAACCTGGGGGACCGCAGAGCAAAAGGATCTGAAATTATAAGTTATGTATTATAATTAAATCAAACCAGGAAAATTAACTCTCAATGGAATGTGTAAGGTTAACCTATTTATCCACGCAAGTACAGACCATTATCTACCTTGAGCCTTTTATGGCAAATAAAATGTAATGATGACTGCAATATGCAGTTGAAATTAAGTGCAATCTTCTAATCAAAATAAGCTGTCAGAATGATACTGAAAAGGAACCTGAACTTGAATCAGCAAAGTTGATCTCATTTTGTCTAATATAAAAAGTAGCAAAGACACTCTCCCTGGAGCCATCATCAACTTATTTTAAGGCAATTTCAAAGAGAAAAAATGGGAATTTCTTCCTTCTTAATGCAAGGTAATGTACCAAACCTCCAAGATGAAAATGAAACTGAAAAATTTTATTAAAAAATAGATGTGCTTTAATAGTATCGATATAGAGATAGAAGCATATTATGTGGCTCGATCAGAAGGATATGTTGATTCATTTGCATCCAATTATAGATAATAATTGCTGTGAAGGTACTTAGACTTAGTGAAGCTCCGTTTTCACTTTCTTGGGAGAAGAATAACAATAAAAGAGGGCCAAAGTTACATGATATATCTCTTTCTACCTAATATCATTAGGATAAATAAATATAAGCAAACACCACAAAAAGTATAAACAAAAGAGGAAAGCAAATGGGTATTTCTTTTATCAAAATAGACAAATTTAAACAAGCTGGAAAAGCAAGATAAACCTAGCTATGCCTTTCTCTTTCTTTTGAATTAAAAAGGTTTCTTATAGTCCAGACCCCATTCTCAGGTCAAGAAGTATATAAGCACTCTCAATTTTGGACTTTGCATCTTATGCTTCTTTTCTTCACCTAAATACATGCTCTTTCACGAATAACCACCTATAGTTGCTTTTTTCAGGAACAATAGAAAAGTCCCATTCAGATGCATAACCAATCTCTTAGAGTGTGACAAATAATTTTCTGTTTCATACAAAATGAATTTCTAAACAGTTACTGGAAACTGGATAAATTGCACAATCACACACATAGCATTCCTTCTCACGTGATGGGAATTTTGACCAATTTAATTTGTCTTGGAAAAGAGATCAGACATTTTAAGTTCTACATCAGCATAAGAAGAATGGTACATCATGGACCTAACTCTTTGAGAACGTATCAGAACTTTTTCACTGAATTAATCATCACAAATCTGCATATGAACACAGAGGAAAAGAAAGCCATAATGTATGCAGACTGAAGGATATTTTCTCCAATTCAATTTTAGACAGACCTTTTCTTCTGGTGGACCAGACTGTCTTTGCTTCTTTTCCCACATCTCCTGAATATCTTTTGAGCTATTGTTTTCTTGAATTTGATAATTACGAGCTCTGAGAGTTTCTTTGCTATATATAGTTTCTCGATGATTCCTAAAAGAATTCCTAGAAGAAAATTTGGACTGTTGAACAACTGAGGAATGTCGTTTCAGTGCAGACAAAACATCATCTTCCGTGCTCTTAATTTCAGATCCAAAAACACAAGAATCCCATTGTTTTAACCATAATAGAACCTGTGACAGAGCAATTTGATGAGGCCATTTGATATTTATATTCACTAGAATACCAAAAGGAAAACGGAACATGAAAGCTACAAAGACTACATGCTTTAAAAGGGGAGAGAGAAGGGGGGAAGAAATGCACCGCACACCTCACGGTTTGTCTGTTCATCACTGAGAAGCTCCATAAATGAATTTGGAGCATATTTGTCTACCCAAAGTTGCTCTTGACCCACTGGTGTTTCTGAATAATTAACATCACTCTGACTTTCAATGCTAGCTTGCAAAGCCTATTGTAAATTGATTACAATGAATGCAGGTGTCACCATATCATGCAAAAGATTGCAAAATTAAAATAGAAAAACTTCCTTAAATCTGTACAGCAGAAAAAGGGAATGAAGAACAAGCAGAGTGTTTAATGATAAAAAGCAAAATAAGTATTAACTATAGCATCTTCAATTTGACAAGTAAAAAGGCAAAGACAAAATGAGGCTTGGAAAAGTCTACATCCATGCAGCTTTTCAGTGACAAGCACAAGGCCAAATGTCATCATGCACCAGCCTGAGCCAATACAGATCCTGTGAGAAACGAACTTGAAGATGCACCATGGCTTGCCTTAAATTAAGAAAAGAAAGTTGAATGAGGCCCAAAAAAAAAAACAGAAACAGAATTTGGTTAGGTTGTCTGATAAACTCGTCTTTAGGATTAAATTTTTTTCACATCACTTCCAAGAAAAAAATTGAAAAATCTTGAAAGGGGGCAACTCTCGTAGAATTCATTCCATTGTATTGCGAGTTTATACAAGAGCTTGGAACAAAAAAACCTCTAATTAAAAGTGGAGAGGGAATTTTTTGAATTGTACTTTGATGACCAAGGTCCAAGTGAAGCAAACATCCTGTTGCATCAACACCTCGGATTGAGAAAAGAAGATTGAAAAATCAGTACACAGAGCGAAATCCAACTAGAATGATTATTGAGGTGATTTAACAATTTCTTCCTTTTCAATTCTTCGGTAGTTTGAAGTTATTCCAAAAAGAAAAAAACAAATGGAGTAAGGAGAAAATGTGAAGTTTAGATGCACCGAAAATATTAAGGAGAAAATGAGGTTTAGATGCACTGGAAATATTCTATGTCAATTTATTGAAGGATATAGCAATTTTCTGCATTTCTGTTTTCTCTTTTCACTTATTCGTTTTTCTTTTCTTTCACAATTACTCCAAATTTCTTGTGAAGCATGAATAACCTTCTACTAGGCGTACCTTTGACAATGCATCATGCTCCACTCTTTGCATTAAAGCCCTAATAGGTTCTAGGGTAAGACCTGCGAAGTGGATAAAATCATCTCAGATTTAGCTCTCATTAAAAAGATTTTCAACCAACTTAACAAGTCGTTAATTGGAAATCTTAACCTTTCTGCATACACAGAAACAACTATGCAAAATAACTAAAAACCAAAATTAACCATCTAGCTTTAACATATTTCTTCTTTTGTGAAAAGGGATGGTTACAATTCATCCTTGAACCTTACTTTTGCCTCCTTGTGTTAATTTCACTTTATCTGAATTTTTTTATCCTTCCATTTAAACTTCAGAAGGAAAAAAGACTGTACCTGATAACATCAAACTTGGCACCATAACCAAGTCCAAGTGGATTTAATGTCAGTTTGTATCTCTAGCTCAGAGTTTTCCTAGAACTTGACCCCTTCTCATTTAATTAAGAGCAAAGAAAATTTAATGATTGCAACATGAAACTACCTCAACTCTACACTCCCTCTTTGCGAATACAAAACTCTAAATATAGTCAAATAACCGTCCAAAATTTAAATGTATGCTCCAATCACAATATTGTAACTATAATCAAAAGAAATAGAATGCAGAAGTTTTTGTGTTTGTTTAAAAGGAAAAAAATTACTCAAGGACGTTATGCCTCCTAGTCATTGTGACATACACCCAAACTTTTAACTAATAAAATAAATAAATTTAAGCCTTCATTTTTTGTGGTGATTCACGATCAAAGAGACATTTGTTGTATAAAGGAAAACACATCAAGTTATGTAATTAATCTGACAAAAGAACAGAGATTTCTTTTCTCATAAACCAACTTTTCAGTACCCTAAACAAGTTGAAAATCCAACAAGCCGAACTTTGTAGAATCAAAGTGAGATTCGATAACATGACTTCTATCATCTGCATGTGTTTATTTAATAACTATGCTACAAAAAAAGATATTATCCTGTAATCAAATTAAAATCTTTATATGCCAAGTTTACGAGAAAATTAAAGTCATCTACTTCACGTTTTACCCTCTTACTTAATTTCAGCTACAATTTTCTCATTAATCAGTTGAAGAAATGCAAAATCAACCAAATTTAAATCCGTAACTTTCAAGACTGAATATGAAGTAAGGCATAGATCTTTACCTTCAGATTTCCCCCTGATATTCAATTTTTTCACCCTCTCCTCTTTCTCAACTCCACAAATCTTTGCGTAAACTCTCTCCCCGTCCAACCCTGTAACAGGCATGAAATCCCCTTCGATATCCGCCGCATACCTAGACAAGAAGTTCTCGATCTTCTCTTCAACCACCATTGCCACATCAGTATCCCGCCTATCTGGCGGTGGAGGTGAGTACCTCAACCAATCCCCATCATCATCATCACCACCACCCTTTCCCCGACCCTCTTCACCATTCGCGTCGTCAACTCTACTCCTCTTGTCCTCCACAAGATGGCCCAAGCTTCCTGGCTCAGACAAATGTGAACCCACATCAGATCGTAGGCGTTTCTTGGGATTAATTTGCAATTGGGCTTTAATTGAGGAGGATGTAGGTGGGAGTGACAAGATGGGTTTTGAAGATGGCCGTCTGGGTTCAAGATTGGGTTCCCCTGGCTCCGGTGATTCAGACGGTTCAGGTTCTGACGGCGGAGATGGCGGCTGAAGGTAATCGAGCTCAACATCAAAATCGCCGTGGAAATTAGAGTTGTTGGCTTCAAGCCATTGAAGCTCTTCTGGGTCTGGAATATCCATATCCATTTTTCGTCTTCTGTGTCTTTGGCGTTCAATCTGTTGATGGGCTGCGGTCGGAGTGGCCAGCTAAACAGGGGGGGATGCATTTTGGCGGGAAAGAGAAAGTTGGAATTACAATACTGCCCTTTCCCCGTGAATTTTAATCCTTAGAAAAATAAAGAAAATGTTTTACCAAGAATTACTCACTGTCATCCTTGAGCTTTTATCCTATTTTCTTTGACCGCTCTATTTCTAAATATGAAATAATCAAATTTTTCCTTTACCTGATTGGTCCCTTGTAAATATTTTTAACTTTTTTTGTTCTTAAAGTTTTTTCTTTAATTAGTTTAGTGCTTCACGAATATTTTTAACTTTTTATCTTTTATTTTTATACATAAGATGAGGGAGATGTAATTTGCACTAAGATATTATGTCTTATAAATATGCTCTTACCACAAAATTATTACTTTGTCACTTTTATTTGCTATTTTTTTAACCATTTCATTGCCCCGCGAATTGGTTATCTTTCTATTTTGGGCTCTTAGTAGAGTTTCATATATTAGTATTACATTCTAGTATGATTGTTAATTGGGTCGAGTTTGCTCGAACCCGACTCATTCAGCCCGCTTAATTGCGGGCTCAAGCTTATTTTATTTAGCCCGAATAACGTCCGGGCTCAAGCTCGAACCAAGGTAAGCTCAGTCCAATTTTAACTTGGGCTCGCAAAATATACATAGATAAATATATTTATATGTGTATATATATATATATTTATATAATAATATTATTATTATATCTTATTTAAAATATTATTATTATATTAAAATTTTTAAAAATTATATTAGAACTAGCCCGAGCCCGAGTCTGAGCCCGAAAAAATCGAGTTCGGACTCATATTTTCTAGCTCGAAAACAATCAGGCCAAGCTCAGACTTATCAAAGCCCGACTCATTTAGCCCGATTGACATCCATACATTCCAGCAATGACTTTTTGCAGGCTTATTATATGCAAAAAGTCTATGGTAAAAAATTAATATTTTAATTTGCATGTCCTACCGACAGAGTGTGGCAAGAAATAAAATACCATGTATTTATCGCTTTCTCTCATGCTTAGTCCACAAGAGTTTGTACAAAACATATACAAGGGGTGGAAGACAAAGGTAAGCAGCTTTAAACATTGGATACAACTATAGTATAAAAACTAATCAATTTCTGAAAGATTTTTTCGCACTTCTCTCTTTTCTAAATTGCAAATTCAATGAATAATGCATCAAATCAACCAAAAACAACACAATGATTTGTGATTTTACAAAGAATTATCTGAATTTTGAAGTAAAAATTCTCAAAATCATTAATATTAAGTCCAAAATTATAATTTTTTAAAATCTTCATGACTTTTTCTAGGACTTGGTGAAAGTCCACAACAAATTCTACCAAGAACTGGTGAAAGTCCATTTTGAAATTTAGGGAAAGGGGTGGGGGAGAGAGAGAGAGAGAGAAAAAAGGGAAAATTCTTAAGAAAATAATTAGTTTTGGCACTTTATATAGTTTTAAAAAAAACTGTGTATTGTCCATGTGTTAAAGATTTCATAAGTATAGTCTTGAAAATGGAAGACACTAATTAGTGCACCATCTTCTGTATTATTTTATTGAAATAGACGTAAGACAAGGAATTTGACTCTCTTTGGAGTAAAGAATGTGATACTCCATCCATCCATCCAACAATACTAGCTCCATTCGTTATTTCACATAAATTAAGAATTTATTAAAATCTATAATATTCAAAATAAAAATATTTAAACAGTCTTTGATGTTAAATATGATTCATTAATTAGAGTATTTAGAATTTGGGGTAGGTAGTAGTTAAAGAATGGTTAGAATAAAAAAATTCATTAAATTTTCATTGGCACCACAAATGGCATAGATATCATAGGAAAAATGAGAAAGACCAATGGAACTGATTTTTTAGGACAGAATGAGTATTAATTTAATCAATTGTGTGGTCATGGCAACAAAAGTAAACCATTTTAGTTACAAAATTATATATAAATGATTGAAAACTATTTAGAAAAAGATGAAATATATCATAATATTTGCATGTCTCAAATTTCACTAACTAATAATTTTTAGATGTCTTTATTAGGAATTCTAACCAATTGACATGTTACTCATTACTTCACACACACACACACACAGATATATATATATATATATATATAAATATATATATACTTGTTCAATATAAGTAAAATATGCATTTTTACTCTTCATCATTTTCTCAATTTACACCATTTTCATTGTTACTTCAACGTGCTTTTAGCTCTTGCAACTAAGGGTCACTCTCCTCTCCTGATACGGCCTTAGTCGGCAACCGCAATTTCTGATAGAACTTAGAAGGATGCAAACTAAGAGCATCACCAAAAAGGAAGCGGGGGAAGTGCCGTTGCTTTCGCCATGGCAGTGAAATTAGTTTTCTCAAGTTAATGGTTCATGCTGTGGTTTTCTCCATGGTTTGTAACTCAATTTATAGCAAAGACTTGGATTAATTATAAAAGAAAATTTTAGCTATCATATTTCTTTACCTATCTAATTTTTCTTTTGCAAAAGCAAATAGTTTTCCAACAAATATTGATTGTTTTTAGCACACACTTTTACCATTAATTCAAAGATATCCAATTAAATTAATTAAGGGAAATGCAGCGCCACCTTGAAATTCGTGGGAAAACTAGGAAATTGGCTATTAGTGATTTTACATTCCATTTCTTCGTAGTTTTGGAGTGCGGTCGGATAGTAATATTTTATTATGAAATTAAAGATAAAATTTATATTTGAAATTTATTATTTTTATAATTAAATGCAGTACAATTATATATAATTTATTCCGAAAACTTTTGTAAAATGCATTATTAGTACAAGAGACATTTGGATTATATAGAAGGTAAAGTAATTTTTTTTAACCAATCAGTAAATTGACAAAAATTATAAAGACGGAGAACAATTTGGTTGAATTGAACTAACAAGAGGTGAAGAGGCAAAGTTTTAACTTGTATGGCAAGTCATTGTTGACATCTCCATTACTAGATTTGGAAATGCTAAAATCATAGTATATTAATATTAGGCTGACCTTTCGTAGATTCAACGTTTCGTTTGCAAACGAAAAAGAGAAGACGAATGTAGAAACTTTATGGTGGTAGCTGTGTAACTAGTTAGTATCCTATAAGTTATATTCTATCTAATCACATGAAGTCACGTATACTGTAGGTCCTACCATTATCAATTACATATTCATCAATACAGGGACCCACAGTACACGTGGTTTCATGTGATTGGACAGAGTATAACTTATGGGATGCTGACTAGTTACACAACTACCACCATAAAGTTTTTCATTAGAATGATATCAGAATATACTTCGATAGGATTTTGTTTTAAAACTAAACTCAAAATTTTAAATATATGACTTATATTTCCTCTCACAAACAATTTAACTTTTATGAAATCCAAGACAAAAATCTCAAAATCAAACCTTATCCAATAACAAAAATCTCAAAATGCATTGAATCTTCTCCCGATGCATTATATGCATTATACTAGTAGTAACACTTTTCTATTATTTATAAATATTTCAAAAGAATAGTATAATTGGCTTTATTTCTCAACAAAAAATAAAAAGTAGATCCTTCCAACCAATTGATTATAAATATTCCTTCAACTTTAAGATATAAAGTTTTTAGATCTTTTTTCTCTTCTTGAAATATTTGACATTTTAAAATTACTTTTATTTATTACTATAAATCATCCATGCCCTTTAACGTTTGTAAAAAATAAATTAAATTAATTAAAAATAAAATATGAAAATTATTCAGTACTTCCTCTTTTTTTATTAATAAATATAAAAAGTATCAAAATCTCTTATAGTTAAAACGGATAGACTAATTTATGTAGCTAAACACGTACAATATTCAAAAATAGACTTCAAATCCTTTATCCAAAAACCTCCGCCTGTTATTCAAAGTCAAAAGAATTTTTAATACAAAATATTTAATTTAGTTATACATTCAACGTTCCCTCTCTCGCTCTCTCCGCATTCTTTAGGCTGGCTTCCTTATTTGTCTCCAATCCAGGCATTTCTCCTCCATTTTCTCTCTGAATCAAAAGGCCATCTCCATTTTCTGAGAATAACGCTTGATGGATTATGGTTTTCTTGACATTTGAGTAAGAAGACAAAACTTTTAGTTTGGAAAATGGGTCAGCAGACGTTGATCTACAGCTTTGTGGCTCGTGGAACGGTGGTTTTGGCAGAGTACACGGAATTCACAGGCAATTTCACCACCATTGCAGGCCAATGCCTCCAGAAACTCCCTGCTACCAATAATAGATTCACGTACAATTGTGATGGCCATACCTTCAATTATCTTGTTGATAGTGGATTCAGTAAGCCTACTTCGTTCTTTCATTTCTATGTTATTGCAATCCGTCTTTCTTTTCGATCTGTTCTTCATTTCTTTCTCGGTGTATCGGGGGTTTGATTACATGGGAATTTTCTCTAATTCGGAATCCAAATATAGCTATTTTCCTTAAATTCATCCTTCTTTAAGAGAATCTTCATCGTAAAAGTGCTGCTTTGACATGCAAAGTAAAGGGCATGTTGTGTTAGGAGTTATGGCGAGGTGAGGTTGCATGACGTTCTTCTGACGAGGAAGGAGCTTCTTGCACTTCTTTATCTTTGACCATTTTGATATGATTCTCTTGAATGATCTCCGTTGTCGTCTTCTTCTTCTTCTTCTTTTTTTCCTCTTTTGCCTTTGAGTTAATATTTTTTTTATTTGATATGGAAATGATGATTTTAGTTTGTTGCTTTTGATAGTTGGTCCGGTTATATGTTTGCTTATTACTTCATGGTTTTTATTTTTATTTCATATTTGTAGCATGGGTATATCTCTATATGTGTATGAAGTGCAAGAAAATACATATGAGCACGGCCACAATATTTTTCTTTGGAGTGTGGATGAATCAAAAGGCGTATTTATGTACTTTGACATAAATTGGAATAACGAGGATACAAAATGAGTATTTCCCTACATGGATGTGAAAACTTTGAGGAGGGTTAAGCAATTAACCGGTGAAACATATAAATATAAGTGTAGATAACAATTGTTTTATTTAAAGTATTCTCTACTTATTTGGCGTTTGGATGCCTTCACGTGGTTCTCATTTTGGAGTTAAGTTTGCTTATTGTTATTTATTAGTATTTAGAAGGAAAAGTTCACCTTGCTGTCCAAATTTACAGCAATTCCTCCGATTGCTATCACAACTTCCACTGTTCTCTAATTGCAATCCTCATTGACATTTCCCTTAAAATTGTTTGAATATCTAAGCAATTTCTACTAGGTTTGATTGCTTCATTAAGTTTTATTGGTAGTAAAAGTTCGAAGGATGGTGAATTGAACATTTTGGAAGTTTATATTCTAACGGATTAGAGTAGAAATGTGTGTGGGACAACCTATAATTTCGGCCTATAATTCGGGATGGCAAAGTGAACTTTTCCCTTTTTTGAGGTAAATTAACCCCCCCCCCCCCCGGGGGTAGAGTAGGATTTCTTTGAGGAAATATAAAGTTTAATTTGATTGGTTTTGATTATTCTTGCTTTTTTAATGTTTTATGCTGTCTTCATTATGTATCATTTAACAAAAATCAAGCTGCTTTCTGTTTTCAATTGCAGCATATTGTGTTGTTGCAGTCGAGTCTGCAGGAAGGCAAATTCCAATTGCTGTCTTAGAACGTATAAAGGAAGATTTTAACAAAAGATATGGCGGAGGCAAAGCGGCAACTGCGAGTGCTAAAAGCCTGAACAAAGAGTTTGGGTATTTTCTTAATTTGGTTTTGCTCCAGTTGTTTAATTCGGGCTCTTTTAGCAGCTTAGACAAACACTCATCCTTTTTATGGCAGGCCAAAGCTGAAAGGGCATATGCAATATTGTGCCGACCATCCAGAAGAAATAAATAAGATTGCTAAAGTTAAAGCTCAGGTTAACGAAGTAAAGGGAGTGATGATGGAAAACATCGAGAAGGTAAAGAAGTTTGCCAGATTCCCTTTATAGTAACTAGTAAAAGCTTTTTTGGCAAGTGATATATAACAAATTCCTATTTTTGCTTCTTGATGCACCTTTCTTTCTGATCTATCCATTTGTTTGCATTTGGACTCCATTTGTTCAAGCTAATTT
This sequence comes from Rauvolfia tetraphylla, assembly GCA_030512225.1. Classification (NCBI taxonomy): domain Eukaryota; kingdom Viridiplantae; phylum Streptophyta; class Magnoliopsida; order Gentianales; family Apocynaceae; genus Rauvolfia; species Rauvolfia tetraphylla. Next base: position 6,486,534 of record JAJQKT010000053.1, read on the forward strand.
GTCTCTTCTTTTCTGTTCCTTTCTTCTATAAGGTTCTTGACCGTGGAGAGAAGATCGAGCTGCTGGTGGATAAAACTGAGGATCTGAGGTCACAGGTTAGCCTAGGGACCTTACATTTTATTGCTGAATACTTGAACTTTGTTATGGTGACAATCAAGATTTTGCTAGAAGAAAATTTGCATCAGTATATCAAGGCCAACTTGCACAAGGAAGATTTTATGAAATCCCTTCAAGTTGAAGATTCAAAGTGATTCTCATTTCTTAGCACCACCCCACCCCCCACAGAGGGGGAAAAAATTCCTGATGAGTTTTGAGGATAAATACAAATAATTATATGTCTGTTCAAATCTTTGTGATCATAGTGTTATTCTCTTCTATTTGAAATGCTGTTGAGCTTTTTCTGTTTTTCCAGGCACAAGATTTTAGGCAACAAGGAACCAAGATGAAGAGAAAGATGTGGATTGAGAATATGAAGATAAAATTGATTGTCTTTGTTGTCATCGTAGCGTTGTTTCTGATCATCTTTTTGTCCATCTGCCCTAGGTTTGAATGTACTTAGTCCACAGAAATGTTACTTTTACTGCCATGGTTAGGATTTCCATCCCAGATTGGTTTATCCCATTTTTTAGATACTGCAGATGCTATTGGTACTCTTGGTCAGCGCTTTCCATAAGCCGACCGTGAGAGTAGGAAGGAATTTTATTTTTTTTATTTTTATTAATTTGATGTGTAGATGAATACATATATAATGCTGTAGAGATTTTAATAGCCTCACCATTCTTTCCCCAAATTATGAAACATTGGTTTATTATCTAGTAATAAACTTAATGGTTCTTGCTTCTTCTTCTTTTTTAAATGATTACCTTTTGCTTTAAATTTGATCAGATTAGGAATGTGTATACAAAATCGATTAACATTACTTTACTGTAGTATAGTTTAGAAAAAGTATGTATTATCTAACCTTTTAACTAAGATCACATATTGTCATGACAGAAGGAAACCACGAATGGGATTGTGAAAGCATCATTACCATTTAATTTTTGCATGGTAATCAACATTTCTTAATGAGGTGATTCTTGACTAACTTGTTACATCAATGTTATTTATTCTGATCCTCTGAGGAAAAGCAAAATACAAATCGTAGTAGACTATTAGGCTATGGATGTCCTTACAAAGGGCATACTAGTATTACTCTTTCGATTCCAAATTGAATATTTATATTTAACATGACATAAAACTTATGAGTGAAATTCATATCACTTAATTTTGGAGAATTAAATAAAAGTATAAACATACAATCTACAATAGAGTTGAGAGGGAAGGAAAGAATAGGAAGAAGAAGATTGAGAGTCCAAAAAAAAGTTATTTTATTAAAGTATTTAATGATAAGAACATTGTGTTAGTTGATTTACACATTACATTGGACTTATTCATAGTGTTAACTTTTTAATTTAAAATTTTATGATAGTATGGTTTATATCTTGAAAAAAAAGAAATAAACTTCAATATGAGAAAATCATAGAGAAATTATGTTCATGAATTCTAGATATGGTTAAAAGGTTTAAAAAAGAAGAATTAAAATGGTATATATGACAAAAGCAGTTTGAAATAAGAAAAGCTAAACCTACAAATTAAGTTTTTTGTCAAAATTAGTACTTCGACCAAAGCTGGAGTTCAATTTTGATTGGAGAAAATGAAGGAAAAAAGTATAATCATCACGAAAAATATCAGCTATAGAGAGATAGAGAGACAAAAGGTATAAAATGCATATTATATTTGATATTATACTGAATAAAGAAATCATAAAATATAATTTTACGAAAAAAATTCTAAAAATGGGTATAAATTTTGTATTTTAAAAAATTTTCAAAGTGCAAATTGCAATGTCCACCCTTTTGAATTTTTTATTTCTTTTTTTGGGCTAAGTACTTTTAAAATGATAATTTCTTTAGTTTTTTTAAACCCTAATATAAAGCTCCGCATGGGGGAGAAACAAGAAGGTTAGATTCAAATATTGTTGATCTCTTCTTCTTCTACGGTGATCATGCTTGTTGCCGCCATAACTTTTCCACCACCTAACAATTGCTCGAAAACTTAATGGAACTTTATTTCAGAAACGCTCCCAAAATATTGGTGCATTGTCAATTGAGTACTCTCTCTTTCAAATTTGACAATTAAATACCTAAATTAGAATTCCGTCCATAAATTAACTGCAATTTGACTTCTTCAATTTTCCTTTAAATACAAAATTCCATCTTTCCAAAAGTACCCTTATATTAAGTTTTCTTTTCTTTTATTTTGAAACTCTAATTAAACATGGTTCTCTATATTCAAGCAAAAACCCTAGCCTGCCTGTGCCGCCGCCGCCGCCGCCGCCAGTGCCGCTGCTGCTCTCACCGTTGCCACCGTCGCCCACTTTCCTCAGGTTCCCCTCTTCGCCTTTGGCTTCTCTCAAGCTCTCCCCTCTTCACCCATCTGCATCGCTTCCCTCCCAAAACTCTCTCGCTGACCATCCTAAGGGCTTTCGCGCCGCCGCCATCCCCCTCATCCTCATCACCCCAATGTCCCTCCTTTCCTCGTCGTCGCCATCACCAACTCTCTAAAACTCGCCTTCCTCGCCGCCGCCACCTTCTCCCTTCTCTGACTGCCGCCGCCGCTGCCCTTCAACACTTTCTGGTAGTGAGCATCTCCTTCCCTCTATGCTTTCTCTCTCCCCCCCGTGCTCGCTCGCCATTCACCTCTAGCCAAGGTACTTCCTCTCGTCATCTTTGCTTCATCTAGCCAGCACTCCCTCCGTTTGCAATCTCTTACGTTTCAATTCTTCGCGAGTTGTCAATCCATCTCTATAGTTTTCTGTTTCCCTTGTTCTTGAATTTTTTTTCCCTATTTTGATGGACCCTCTGATGATAATAACAATAGTTTTGAAACAATTTAAATTTACTAATTCATTAATTAATAAATAAGTATTCAACAAGTAAACACACATAATGTAATAAGAGTCTGAAAATATTGCTATAATTTTTTAGAGGAAATTCTTTTTTTTTTTTTGAAGACTAAAAGGAATTTGTGTTATTTCTTAAGAAGTCAAGGGGCATTTGGGATAATTTACAGAGAGAGGCTGGGGAATGGTGACGATTCCGCTGGCTTTACTAGCAGACTGGGACGGGGTGGCAGGGATAGAGATTTTTCTTTTATGAAAAGGCCGATAAAGATTGTTTTTAAAACCTTTTTCCCTACGCTGAATACATTAACATAAGCTGGAGAACCCGCAACTCCAAGCGGCACCAGTCAAGAAAAACTTGGACGGAAACCTGATAATGCCCCAAGACTTCGGAGGTGTTTTTGAAATTAACTCAGAATTTAATTATCTTTTGAAATTTGTCATCCCTGTATAAAAGTATATTTAGTTCAATATGTTCTTGCTGCTTTACATGTAAAAGGGGTCGGATTTAGTAGAATTAAGTTCTTTGAGTAAGTGGAAATTAGTGACGAACCCCCTCCCCCTCGCCACCCCAAAAAGAACAAATTTGAGTAACTAGAATTTAAAAATTGCAAACGTTGGACCGTTGGATTTGTTACTGTAGATTTATTGATCGTTGTGGAAGTGAGTTCCGGGAAGTGTATTTAGATGGTTAACAATAATGGTTCGACGAAGTGGCTGAGAGAATGTTTTTACATTGTAATCTCGTATCAAAAGATGGGGATTGTCCCGTTGGGGTTTTTGAATTCATAGGTAATGTGCATGGAGTCGGCTTTTTTCATGAGTGGGTATAGCCTAGGAAAATGTATTCTTGGAATTCTGTTCATTGGCTTGTGCTCTTTTAGTTACTGATTCTAAATTTACTGAATTGATAAAGGTTTTTGTAATTGATGTTTTCATGTTATTCTTCTTAGAGATGGGATTGCCAACTTGTGCTATGGTTTAATTTCAGTGGCTTGGTTGAGAATGCTAGATGGCGTGGCTTGTGATTGTCATTTCATTGTTTATAGTCTGGGTGGCTTCTTTATGCAAAGTACTCTTGGCCTCTTCCTCTAGATCCGAGGCTTGTTTCCTGAATGGTAATTGCCACAAGATTACCTTTTTTTCACATGTTATCTTTACAAGCATATACAACAGAAAAAGCAATATACCAGTTTAGCTGCATATATGCAAATAATATGTCATGTTTGGTTGATGTGAAATTTCAATTTCTCGCTTTGCTTCATGTTAGGTGTCAGAACCTTTGCGAGAAGAAATGTCTTGTTGGTTATTGCACATCCTGATGACGAGACTATGTAAGATCAAAGTCCCAAATTCTTGTTTTATATTAGTTCTTTTAAGTCAACTTCGTGTCTCTTTCATATGAAATAAATTTGTATCCTTTATACTAAGGAATTTGAATGGCACTCGTATGCTAGCATTAATGTTAGCCATGTCAACTGTGAATTATTTTGTGAGTATACTAATCTATGGTTGACTTCGGTAGTAAAAGTTTTTGGCAACTTTGTAATATCATACTCCAGTAAGACCGTAAATTGAAAACACAATGACAAAGGAGAATCTTTTGAACCACTGCCCTTACTCCTTCTATGACTCACCAGATGCTAGGTTTTTCTGGGTTCAAGTTTAAAATGTCAAGAGTGCTAATGTCCTATTATGTACTGATGAAATTATATGCGGAATTCTTGCAGGTTCTTCAGTCCAACCATTAATTATTTGACTACAAGGGGACATAATGTTCATATATTGTGCTTATCAACTGGTAATGCCAGTATATTTCTGTGTCTCTTGAGTTGCCAATGCAAATAGGAACTGTGTCAGAGCACAGCATGTTCTGCATGTCAAGTTTATGTAATTGGGACAATTAAATTGGCTTAGCACCACAAAGTAAGCTGAAGTATTGTGGAAGAGAAATGAGAAGAGATTAAGAAAATATAACTGTTAGGTCCAATATTTGTTGGAAGTGATTGATTTCGATTTAAGATCTTCTGCTTCTCAAACTTTGCATTTGCTTACCGGTGCAAGTTGTGGCTCATGGATGTGAAAATTGTTTCCTAGATGGTGTTTGTTCGTTTCCTTGATCCATGAGCAGTTGTTCTTACCTTACAGACCAATGATCTAATCCATGGGTCTGAGTAGATTAACTAATCCCGCGTAGGAATGCACTTGATGTTTTTCTTCCGCTTGAACTCTCAAAATTGGCATATCTTTGCACTTTTATTTGCCTAATTCAGCGCACAAGTTTAAGATTCTGGCTTCCCACAATTTTTCTACTTTCTACTTGAGCAATTAGTATTTCAGACTTATAAAGAAATTCCAGGGAACAGGCAATGGTTCTATTTATTTGCAAGGTTCTCTTTATTTGCAAATTTTTGCTACGTATATTGCTCTTAGTCATGGTGCAAAATTTTGATTTGGCAATCAGTCTTCTTACGGGCATCAAATTCTCAGAATACTTTCCATTGCCTACCTTTGTATTTTGAAGCATTCTCTTTTTTTGTAGGCAATGCTGATGGCATGGGAAACATCAGGAATGAAGAGCTCTATCTAGCTTCAGCCATCCTGAAGGTATAGTCTTCCATTGTCGCATTGCAATGTTTCTCTTTCCTCTTCATTCAAGCTCGTTTAAGCTTGCCCTAACTCTTATGAAAAGATAAAACGCTGCTGCTAACTGAAAACTGGTGGATGTCCAAAAGAGTTTTCTTGGATTTCCTCAACTTCATTTCTCTCTTTCAGGTTCCACTCCAGCAAGTAAAGGTTGTTGATCATCCAGATGTACAGGTACTTATCTGAACTGTCTCAAATTATCTAAAACATTATTATAATTTTCATTGCTATCACATATATGAGTTTTTGATAGAATGTTATTGAACCGTGTAGGACGGTTTTGGTAAAGTCTGGAATAGTAATTTGTTAGCCAGGATTATTGAGGATGAAATCTGTTCCAGTGCTATTGACTTGGTAAGATTAGTTCCATGTGTTGTCTATCATCAATGTACATTTAAATTATTTAGCCAGGTATTCTGAAATCTTATGAAATTATGTCACCTTATGAATTGACTTTCCATGAACAGAGGCATCATTCTGGAGTCTTTCTTTGAGTGTTTTTTTCATCTCTGGACACAATCAGATATATCATAAGTTATTTTGTGAGCTAAGGTTTCCTCCTTTTGGTTTGCCAGGTCATTACTTTTGATAGTTTTGGCATTTCTGGTCATTGTAATCATTGTGATGTACATCAGGGGGTACGGTAAGTAGATCCTATTCCTAACCTGTATCCTCTCTTTCACATCAGTATACAATTGTTTGCGTGTCTACAAACTGTTCAATCTTAAGCTAACTTCAATGAAATACATTTGCCACCTTGAGAATTGTTAGTCCTGGTAGAACGTGGAAAGACAATTCCGATGTTTTTTAATGTTGTTTGACCTTGCAGTAGTCATTAACATTTCTAAGGCAAATAAAAACTCTTACTTCCATTCAAATGCTTCTTTATTCAGATCAATGTATGTATAATGTTTTCAATTTTTCTTTGTTTACAAGCATGCTAAAATGAGATGTGTCATGTCCGGTGAATTAGGGTCCTAGCATGTTGGGAAATCAGAAAGAAATGGTTAACCTTTTCTAGTGGCCTTTCATTCTGTCGTTCATCGTGACTACTTTACAAGGGAAGAATTTTATTAGTTGGGGAAGCTTTCACTTAACTACTTCTTTTAGGGGATGGTAGTGTCCTTTATAACTTAAAAGCTTCAAAAATGTAGTGAAAAGAACTGTTTATCAAGAATTTTTACAAACTTTTACTTAAATTGCAAACTTTAGTTTGTGCAAATTGAGAAACGTCAACTTTGAAAATTCTATTTTGTGAAGATATTATTGCTCTACTTTTACTAGCATTTGTCTTGTATCTGATTTTCATATATCTTCTGGGCATTGATATGATGGCATGATAATATGACATTAATCTAGTTTACTTTTTAAATATAATGCAGAAAGCTTTTAGAAACTACTCCACACAAGGTTGATGCCTGGGAACTTGTAAGTTGGAATAATCTTTTCTTTGATGATGACATTTCTTTGTGAACCTGATTTTTGGCAGGGGAATTAGACAACTCTTAGAATATATAAATAAATTAAGTGGACTCAATATTCTAGATCAGATAATTACTCGATAGTGTAGCTGCTTTAGGAAGCTATGCGTTCAAGTTAAGCTGCTGGCTGCCAACTGCTGTCACACTTCCATATGACGGGCCAAAAGAAAAAGAACAGGAAAAAAACACTGCAAATGACTCTTTGTTAGAGGGGAGCAAATGAATTATTTGCTTTTCTCTCTATCACAACCAACTCCTTTTCTGACTTTTGGAGAATCTATAAGGTCCTGCAATTAGGACTTAGTATAATTTGCCTAGGTGGATCTCATGGAAATTTGAATTAATCTGGAGAATCTCTATGCTCCTCCAACTAGGATTTAGTGTAATTCGCCCAGGTGGATCTCATGGAAATTTCAATTAATACGTGGTATCATTTGAACTGTTTGGTATTCAATGATTGACATCTACAAACCAGCATCGACAAAGGACCAAGAAGAATTGAGAATGATTTATTGGTAGGAGTCGTGTTATTTCTTTTATTTGTGTGGGTTTATCTTGCCTGTAAATGGTCTGCAATAGGATCAGTTGTTACTTAGTCTGACATGCCTAGCTGGGAATCATTTTAATATATAAAGGTTGTCATCTTTGTGTCACTGATCAGGAGCAGTTAAGATTTTCTTTTTCTCTTGGAGCATACATGGGATGTTTCCTATCAAAATTCTTAAAATCAGTGAAGATAAGAATTTAAGAAGAGTAGACATCTAAAGTGTAGCCTAGTGAGGTGTATAGAAAGTCTCCTCCCATAAAAGATCTTCCTGAGGTTTCTGTTGTAATTTTGTTTGAACTTTTTCCCCCCTTTAGTTATTTTTTCAGTAAGTGGAAGACGGTTTTCCAATTTTATGTTTAGTTCTGTAAAATTTTCAGACCTAAACTTAAGGCTTTGTTTCTTTCTAAAATAATCCCAGGTTAGTACCAACCTATTACGCAAGTACAGTGGACCAATTGACATCTGGTTTTCCATGTTACATGCTAGACGAAGTCTAAATAGTCAGGTGTACTGCTTGTTAAACGAAGACCCAAAGAAAAGCTATGCTGCGATGGCTCAACATGGAAGCCAATGGGTTTGGTATTTGTTACTCTGTTTTCTTATCTTGTTTGAGGAATTGATTTAGTGCAGTTTCTTGTACTAGTTCGCTTTCAAGTTTCTTCTCATGCAAGTCTTACTTGTGTCTTTTTGCAGGTTTAGGAAGCTCTTTGTGTCATTTTCAAGTTATACTTATGTCAACACTCTTAAGATGATCGAATGATAGGTAACTGAAAGGTTGACAAGTCTGAAGCAGATCTTTTAGGAATATTATGAAATACTCCTTTCCTCCAGATATTTTCTTATACCTTATTTCTTTGACTTGTCTCTGTGCAGATAGAAGTTCATCGTCTGAAGGAATATGGCATGCTTCATTCATTTACAACTGCTGTGCTTTATGTGATTTGCAGCATTAATATGCTTGGCACGCATGTCAGCTTCAGGTCTCCATTCTCTTATCTGGATGCCGTGCATTTACTCTTGTCCTATTCTAGATCAACATCAAGAAGCCAAATGATTGCAGACTGGAACCAGAATTGGTATGCTGCACCTGAGTCGCGTTTGACTAGTTTGGAAGATTGTGTCAATATCTTTGCATAGGTGTTATAATCCATCAAATTGGCATTATCTTGTTGTGGAATTACAAAAGGAAATTGATTAATTGGGGCAGTAAGAATATTTCTCCGTAGCATCAATGTAATAGATGCTATAAGTTTCTCTTGACCGTGTTCAAAGTGATCGTCTCTAAACCTAGCTGCGCCTCTATTTACATTTCAAGCATAACAATACACAGAATATACTTGGAAAAGAAGGGAAAACCCCAATTATGTCTTTCTGTTTTCCAATGTCCTGAATTTGATGTGAGCAATGATTTCACTGTAAGAATAACTGCTCAAAATGACAAGCCAGAGATAATAACTAAGGTTCTCAGATCTCTCTAGGCTCTTTACTGTACAGCAGGGTAAAAGTTCTTTTGGACACACCTGTAGTACTAATTGTACGTCAAGCTCTATAACCTAAAAGCTCATCAGTGAAATTTTAGGGATAAACAAGACCTCAGGAGTTCCAGTTAATGTTAAAGAGTTTTAATCAGAGATGGGAATGCGAATAAAGTTTGGATATTGCCTGTTTTTCATCAATATCTTGAAGTCTATTGAATCCATAGATGCATTTGCCATAAAAATCATGCAGGACCTCTGCTTCAATCAGGTATTATAATCCCTCCTAAAACTTGCAAAAGGTTCAAAATTTTCTGTCTCTGAAGCTGATGGTCTTAGCTGCACCTCTGACCTGTGACTCATTGAGCTGCCAGATCTCACAGAACCTTCTTTAGGCTCTAGTGGCTTCATATATTGCTGCACCACCAGTATCTGAAATGCCGAGTCAAATTCTGATGTTACCAGGAGATCCCCAATAGGCCCTAGCTCCGGGCAATCACACCAGTCGGCAAGGCCTGCTGTCAGTGGTGACATCATGCCCCGTCCTTTTCCTACTATATAGAGGTCATGCCGGTTGCGGTCCATTTCTTTTATTGCATTAACAGTTTCTTCTTCATCATTAAGCTCCAGTTCCGTGTAGGATATTGAATTGTCATTGACTGTTGAAATCTTGAATTTGTTCAAGAAATCATCATCTAGAAGCTTTTCTCTCTCGCCATCAATTTCAATGCTCACATAGCATTTCTCTAAGAAGTCCATTTCTTGCATGGACTCTGGATCTTGTGCATCTTCTCCTGGAATAAACCTGACCACTGTTAGACTAATATTTGAATGTTCACCCATCTTCCATGCATAGGCCAATGCTTCCCTATCATCAGGACCTCCAAAAAATAGCATGGCAATATTCCGAGCACGTGCACGTGCCCCAGACAGTCCACGATCAATGAAAATACCCACAGAACAAGGAGCATTGGCCAGCACACCCTCATTGACATTCCGAATAGCTGGATTGAGATCCTCCATTTCTCCACTGGGACCTTGTTGCTTGTGGAAAGGGATGAAAATGAGGGTTGCCCTCTTTTCCTTGGCAATGTTGCAAATTTCTTCATCCATTGTAGAGTAAGCTGCCCTAGCAGTGAGTACCTGTGTGGAAACTCCTTCAGATCGTAGCTCATAGTTGTTGAATGCATTGATGATTTGATCTGTTAATACTTCCGTATGGCTTTTTGGATTTCTAGGGCCTGATATCCGGGAACTATGAACAATCAGCATGGCAGCACCACGTCCAATTTGCTCAACAAGGTGAAGTGCAAAGACGCTGATTGGGGATCTTTGAGAGGAATTCGAAGCTTCCAGCAGGTTGATGATTGGGGGAACATTGTTCGGATCATGGATGCAGGCAAGAACCCGGAGCTCCTCCTCTAGTTTTGCTTTTTGTATCGTCCTCCTCTTGTAGGGTACCAAGGTCTTGGATGGGCGATGCATGATTGTGACAGGAGTGACGATCATCGTCATCACAAGAATGGCAACCACCATTAGCGAAAAAGTTTGTGTGCTCAAAGCCTGTTTAATTGTACACAAAACATACATCCTTGTTAGTTACAATTGATAGTAAACCGGAAAGGAAGCTGTTTCATGTTCTTTTTAGCTACCAGAAATGATAAAACCATTGCCCAACCATCAATTTTCTGTGTTCGTCTGTATATATAAATATGTTTGTTTGTGTGTCTGAGAAAGTGAGAGAGTGAGTGAGTGAGTGTGTGTGTGTGTGTGTGAGAGAGAGAGAGAGGGAGGGAGGGAGAACCTCTTGTGTCTGACCAAGTTCAAGAATGATCACAGCCATGACACTTTTGGTATTGGCAAGTGCCCCAATCGCAATTGCTTCAGTACATTGCATGTCATGCATGAATGAGACTATTAGAGAGCCAGAAATCTTGGCACCAAAAGCTAAAACTATAACAATTATAACCAGGAATAAAGATGTGTCATTGGAGATAACATCAATGTTGGTTCTTAGCCCACAGACCAGAAAGAAAAGTGGCATGAGGATTCCCATCACAAAATCTTCAAGCCTCTCCACAAGTATAGCTTGAAGAACATCATTAGGAATGATGAGTCCAAACAAAAATGCTCCAATCATGGGGTGTGTGCCACAGGCATCTGTGATGACACCAGAGAGAGAAGCCCCAGTAAGAATTGAGCAGATATAGAACTCACTGTATCCTTGTCCTTCCGGTGTTTTCCGGATGATCCATTCGAGAGCAGGACGGACCTGGTAGACACAGAACATCACAAAGGCACAAGTAGAGAGCAATGCCCAGTGGATGTTGTTTTTAGAGCCGGTTATCGCTAACCCTAGTGCAAGAAAAAACCAAGAACCAATGTCATGGATTAGGCCAGAAGCCAATGCTGTTTTTCCGATCTCGGTGTGAAGGAGTTTCTGCTTTTCAAGAATCTTACAGAGCACTTGGTACCCTGTGACAGTAAGAGCAGCACCCCAGAAATAGGAACCTAACTTGTTTGGTTCATTTACAAAGATGAAAAACAAGGCAGAACCGATGACCATAGGCAGGACAGTTCCGGCAATGGCAACGTGCACTGCTTTTGTCCCAGAACGCGAAACCGCTCTCACATCCATCTGTAGCCCCATCATAAATGCATAGAACCCCAGGGCATAGTGTGCCATTGGCTCTAACACCCTCAAGTTGTAATCTGGGAACAACAGCTTTCTATAGGCATTGATTCTTCCAAATCCTGAAGGTCCCAGTATTATCCCACCCTATATAACGTGATCATTGTTTCACTTATCGGCGAAGGAATAAGAAATTCATAATCCTCAACTTAAATTTAGTCACAGAAGAAAAGGGAAAAATGCTGATGATGTTTTAGATGATTTCATTGATTCATATACGAGACCATCTTAATCTTTTTGGCCAAGAAAGAAAGAAAAGCAAAGCGATAACAAATTTGCAGATGAATATAGTCATTTGACCTAAATATTAGTACCCTCAAAAACCCACAAAACAAGCACAAGAATTCAATCTTGAAAGTTTTTGTCTACTTGAAAATCTTAGGTTATCTACAACGAGAAATCTTCCACATCTTAAAGATATAAAACGTTTCCCGAAAGCAAAAAATAAAAGAAGGGAAATTGTGTACTCACAAGAATTTCAGCCACAAAAGGAGGTTGGTTGAAAGGTTTTAGGGCAAGGACAGAAACACGGGTGGCCAAGATGGCAAGGGTAATCTGGGCAAGGAAGAGAGGCACAATAGGAGACAAAGGATCAGGACCTTCCCAAACGCCATTGAAACGGTATATTGTTTCTGCATGGCATAGAATCACTCTGTTCAATTCACTGTAATTCACAGGCAAAGGCATATCCATTTTGGCCTTTGGGCTAAATCCTCTTTGTCCTCCTCCTCCCGCAGCTGCACCGGCTCTACCTTATATGCCGCCGCGCTGCTACCGGCTCTTCCTTCTTGCCCAGGCCAAAACCACCCTGGCTTCCTCCTGGGTTGTAACCTCTGTTGGTTACAACAATGGGAATGACATGCAGTTCATGATCGTAAGAGATTAAAATCTTGATCAAAATGGGGTATAATTGTAGCCAGCTATGCATGTCAAAATGAGAGGTAATCCGATATATATGGTGTTGAACAGTTTCTTTTTTCTTGTGGGGTGTTAAGACATGTCACGCGTAGTTCTTATAGTTTCTACACAAACTATGATGGTCAAACATCTTCTAAGTAAAAGTAAAGTATGGTGTCCTTGGAGTTGGCCTGGTGGCTGGATGAAATTTCCACCGCCGACGAAGGTTCAAATCTCTCGTAGACATGAGTTTGTCATATAGTACTTGTTTAGTGTGGTTATTCTTCTCCGTGGTTAGCGGACTATTGCACATAAATAGAATTTATCTAGTGCACACTCTCGGATCTCGATTATAAATTCTCTTATTAATAAAAAAAAAGTAAAGTATGATAAATTATTAAATCATTTTTTACTACTGTTACAATTTTTGTTTTTTATTAAACTCTTTCATATATTATACGTATACAAATATATATAATTTTACACAGAACTTTTGGTTAAAAAGAAAGAAAGGTATTAAAAGAAATTAAATTTCATGAAAAATAGTAATTTAATTGTTTAAAATAATTTTTTCATAAAAATAGTAACTTAATTAATAAATACACTTTTTATTAGGTCAAAGACCCAAAAGTTTCCCCCTCCTTATGTACTTTGAAAAAAAAAGTGGGAAAAAAGTCTTATATTCTCCCTATTCTCTAATTACTCTCTCTCTCTCTTAAAGGCTAGAACTTCTTTATTTGTTGAGCTTTTTTACGATCTTAATTATTCGATGTTAGATTTTTCAATAAAAGGGCGTTTTCCATGTACCTTTGATGTCCAAGCAATGGAGAACAGAAAAAAAAGAAGACACATAAATAGAAAAAAATAAAGGGAATATAGTGAAGAAAGGATAAACCTTGGAGCTGTGTGAGGCTAATAGCTCTCCAATCAACATCCTAATTGTACGAAAAAATTACAACAGAACGCGTAGGATTAAATCTAATCTGTTAAATCAAATATCACATTCAATGAATCAAATTTTTTATCCTTTAAATATATTTTTTAAAAAAAAATTATAATTTTTTATAACCGTTAAATTAAATCTCATAACGGATTTGGTGGATCAAATTTTATCCTGCACGTAAGACTAAATCTGATCCGTTGAATCAAATATCATATCTAACAAATCAAATTTTCTATCTTCTAAATGTATTTTTGAAAAAATTTTACAAATTTTTATAACTGTTAAATTAAATCTCACACCTAATCTGTTGGATTAAATTTTATCCTGCACGTACCGTAACAGCGCCGCTAATTGTGAGGCTAATTCCCAGACTGACATACCTGCACGATAAATCTTGTAGATTTGCCTCTCTTTCGTCCCCAAACATGTTAATTTCTTTCCCTAGTAATTACTTTTCTCCCGACACGTTTCATCAGCTTTGTCATGATTTTCCTTATTTTCTTTTGCTTACCCTCATTTTGCACCGGTAGAAATTAGTAGAGAACCAACTAACGAGAACAAGGGCAGCAGGGCTACCAGTTTAAGCTAAGAAACACGTAAGGAAGCAAATCAAGACTGATTATATGGTAAAATTTTGTTCCAAAAATCTTAGGACTAACCAAGCCAGTAAAAACCTAAATTAGCAGAGCAGAAACTGATGACTTTGAAATCGCCACAGAAGGGAACTAATCTCTCATGTAACCATTATGTACCAAACAGATTTCAACAAACCACCCTGAAAAAATAAAGTATGCAATTATATCTGGAGTGATAAATTTTACACAAGCGTACGCCAAAGTAAACTCCTCAAGCATACAAGCTATTGCATTCTACATAACTACGTTTCACTCTAGTAAACGAATTTCTATGATATAACTGTAATATACACAAAAGACATCAACAAGCCAATTGATCCCTATAAGGTGAAATTTCTTCAAAAATAGGAAGTCTTCGTGACCTGAAAGGTGTCCATTGGTTCATCAACTGGTCAAGACCTTCAGCAAATGTATCTCCTAAACTAGAACCAGAAAAATGTGAAGCTACTTGTACTGATTGAGAAGATTCTATTTCTTTTAGTAGTTCCTGTGCGCGGTTTGTTGACTTTGCTTCATCTGAACCAGAAATTCTACCTCTTAGCACGTCTTCAAGAATAAATCTTGCTTCTGTATATTGGGCTTGCTTTATAAGGCATAGGCACAAGTTGCAGGCCTTGTTTGCATCAGGATCTATTTCCTGAGCTTTACGATAAACAACCCCAGCAGCAGCATAATTAGTTTGCTGCATGTATGCCCAACCCAGATTTCCCTGCAATTTTGCCATGTAGACAGGTTATCACTCAAGCTGATTAAATTACTTGAAATAGAATGCATAGAGTCATGTCTTAAATGTTGTTAATGCAAATAACAGAGGCTAGCAAACATCTAGATTGAAGGATATTGGCCAACCTCAAGCAACCTCCTTTTCCTTTAAAATGAAAGGGCAGACAAAAATCTTTGACAAATTCACCATTGTCTGAAGTCATCAGTTGATTAAAAGTTGAAGAATCTTTATTATTATTCAACATAAGAAATAAGAATATAATCTCAAGTACCAGTATCCTGGAAGTCTCCTGCTTTATCGTAACCTGGAACTTCTTTCCATGGGAGCGTGCTGTTTTTGTAGGTTTTCCATTGAATGCTTCTCCTTGATAAATCAACCATAGCTTCTGCTTCAGCAATTCTATCTGCTCGTCTAGTTTTCCACATTTCTACAAATCCAACAAAAGTATATAAACATAACAACATATAAGATAACAATATTTAATTTTAAAAAAATATACAAAACAAATGAGGGAAGACCTAGGAAAAATAAAGCCTAAAATACATGTGACAAAAGAAAATGCATTATGGGATTCACAGACCAGATAAGACTGATCAGAGATATATGATTGATGTTGCCTATGCCATATAGTGAGGATGAGTAATATGGCTTCAGTAGAAATTAGTTCCTTAAGATAAAAGAAATAAACAAAAAAAAAGATTATTAGAGAGATTTCTGATAAACAAAAAAAACAGATCATTAGAGTGATTTCTTTTTCTTTGGCTGGTGATGCAAATATCAGAAGGTCCAGAAGCTTACTTAGTGTATCAACAGTCAGATTTGCATTTTTCTTCAGCAATCTAGCCTCAAAAAATTGAAATGTGAAATACATTGCCTAGATGATCATCTTCTGATAAGGTTCGCATTTTTCTTCACCAATCTAGCCTCAATAAAGTGAAATCACATAGTATAAGTTTCCTAACTGATCTCTTTCAAAATTTCAATCTAATCATACCTTGTATAAATCAACAAGGACATTATCTACTGATTCTTGGGCTTGCTTGGAGCATCGGTCCCTAAAGGAACTGATGACTTCAATAGCTTCTTCAGCTCTATCTTGCTGTTTCATAACCACTGCCATGTCTTTCAGTGCACTATCAACTCTATCACCAGCATTTATCGCCTTCCAAAAGTATACTATTGCAGATTCTGGATCTTTCTCGACTAGCTGCATCTCCAATTGAGAAGGAATACACGAGATCAGTATGAAGATACCAAATTAAAACAATACATGGTTGATTTTACGCACAATTGAACAAGCTATATGTGCTGTAACCTGATCTATTTGAGACAGCACATAAAAGAATTAAAAACTCCATTTCAGCTTGTGAGGTACTACAAATGTCCCAACATTCGCGCTTATTAGATTTTCAAATTCATGTTGGAGTACTAAATGCAGCAACAGAAAATCAACCACTCACTAAGGAAATAAATGAACACATATTCCTCAACTGAAGCTTAGTAAACAGATTCTATTCAATACCACAGTTCATTAAAAACATAAAACAAAAGTTGACCAACGAGGGGAGGAATCAATTTGGCAACCAATATCCACCACTGTTACATTCTTTTGGTTTATATTAACAAAAGCATGATTTCAGAGCCATCTTGATCTAGACTTCCAATTCGCATTTGTCTGTGCAAATAATAACAAAAAGCATGCAGCCCAATTCTGAATCTAAGGAAGGCAATTCAATTCATAACCTCGAAAACGGCACAAAACTTTATTGCAGAAGGTGATTGAAGAATGAATGACTGAGCATACAAGGAGAACTAAAAGAAAGTTTTATGCACCTGGAAATCAGTAATAGAGAAGAACCAATGCGATCCAGAATTCATAAAACTAACCGGCTGAAAGAGCTAAATTCTATGAAGTAGCCAATTAAAAACAATTAAACGCACAAAAAATACATTAGACCGAGGAAAACACTGAAAAAGCAACAAATTACTTCAGCTACAAAGCATCCACCCAATAAGAAAAATCAAAGAAGATGGTCTAATATACACATTTTAATATACCTGAAAATACTTGGCTCTGACATATGGACTATCACCAGGAGGAAGCTTATGAAAAACATGGAAGGGCTCCTGTGGTGGTTTTTCACCAGCTTTTCTTGCAAAACTATGATTATTCTTCATCGTGTATGAATCTAATATATGTCTATATGAAGCAGTGAAGAAGAAGATCCTTCTCTTTTCTAAATATACAGTGTGCGTTGTGCGTGTATAATACAGATGAGATAGGATTTATGGGTTTTGGCCAAAGAAGAAGAAAAAGACGAGATTGCAGTGAGAAAAGGTCTGAATTGAAGAGAGAGAGGAAGAAGAAAGTTTGTAAAAGTTCGTTGGTTCTTCGAGGAAGAAGATGAAGATGAACCTGGCGCGGAATACGGGAAGATTCATGAATACAAAAGAACAGTTTGTTCGCCACGTATGCGATCTGGCCACGTTTTTTTTCTCTCCTGATCCCCATTTTCTTTCTTTTTTAACTTTTACCTCATTATGTTTCGCACTTTTTTCTCTTTTTTTTTTTTACTATACATTTTAAAAATATTTTAATTCTATATCAAAACCTAATTTAACACGTTCCAACAATTCCAAATAAAAATTTTTAAAATATAAACTCTATTCAAACTCAATATAACTTATTTTTTAAAAATATTTGAGTAATCCGTAAAAAATAGTGTTAAATTATTTTAATTATTATAATTTAATCTTATAAATTATCTTAATTATTACAATTTAATCCTATAACTCATATTTTAATATTTTTAATTTATTATATTTATATATTTTAATATTTACAATTCTTTACATTTATTCTCTCAATATATCAAAAGAAAAGAAAAAAATTTACCTTTGAGAAAATTAATAGTGGTTTGTCACTTACTTTTAACTTTTTTGGCAATTCAAATCATAATTTATATAAAACAAAAGTAGCTTCACTCACACCATCAACAGCAGTAAAATGGTAAAATGATCATAATATCTTAATTTCAACCACATCTTTCTGTGAAGATTTCAATGAGAGGCAGGCAATGTCCCAATTATCTATTGATCTATAGCCAAACCCGGATTTCAAATTTTGGATTTCTCATGTTCTACAAGCATTAGAAAGAGAGTTTTCTTATAAAGGAACAGTTCCTTTTTGAATTGTAGGTTATAGGAGTTGGCCTCACATCATCTAATATGAGATAGAATTGGATTTGAAATTTTTTTTTGTATTTTATATTACATTTAACAACAGAATCTAATTTAAATATACTCTAATACTATTACAATAATAATATCACGATAAATATAATTTAATCTTTTTAAGAGATATTTTTTGTTTATGTTTTTAATAAAAAAGATAATAAATTTATTTTAAATAGTTCGTGAGAAAGGCTCAGGCAGTGATGAGCAGTTGACAAGAAATTACTATGCTACTACTTTATTACACATTTCATAAATAAACATACACATTTTTTGTTTTTTCCTTAATACTAGACGTAATAAGGGTCTTTAGGCTAATTAAATTGAGTTACAAACAATGAAGCCACCCAACCTCATTATGCCTAGTTTATATCCCCTCCGTATCAAAATAAATTAAATTAGTTAAAAGTAAAATAAATATTATACCTTTTATTTTTTTATTTATATAAAAGTGTTTAAAAATTAGTATATTTTAACACAAAATGAGTGCTAGAAGAACTCAACAGTGGCAAGATATTTCTAGTATTGTTATTATTCTTATTATTCTTAAGATCAATAGAACTAATGCGCAAAAAAAGAATATCACATATTAATATGTTTTTTAATATTGTACGTAATATATATATATATATATATATATATATATATATATATAATTTATTTATTTATTTATATAATTGACTATAACGGTAAAGAATGTAATAGATATTTAATTTTGTACCCCAAGAAAAATTGCGGGGTTAATTTCATTTTAGTATCCTAAAGTATAGAATGTTGTCAATTGAGTATTACATCTTTTCAAATTATTAATTAAGAGTCAAATTTCATACGACCAATTCAAATCCCTTAAAAATGTAAAAAGTCTTTTGTGCCTTTTACTTTTTTTTAGGTTAATGCCACTTTAGTACCTCAAAGTTAATAACATTGTCAATTGAGTATCACATCTTTTAAATTTATCAATTGGAGGATAAATTTCACTTAATAGCCAAATAATTCGATAAAAAATGCTTAAATGATCGATTTACCCTTTAAATAGAAATAGAAATTCTAATTTTATCCTTTTACTCAATTAATAAAAAAAGGAAAGATTTAATTTATTTTTTAAAAATAATTTATTAACTTTTTTTCCTAAACTTCATGTACATCTCTTTCCTTCCTCCAATCACCACCCTTGACTAGCAACAACAGCCATCACCGCTACCGCTTAAATTGTTTATGAGGATTTTTTTTGTATGTAACACACACACAAGAGGTGTTATCAATTGAGTAGCACATCTTTTTAAATTATTAATTAATGGTCAAATTTTATTGGCCAATCAATTTAAATGGTCTAAAAGTGTGAAAATTTTTTTGTGCACTTTACTTTTTTGGGGGTTAATGCCACTTTAGTACTCCAAAATTAAGGACATTATCAATTGAGTACAACATCTCTTAAAATTACCAATTAAGGAACAAATTTCAACTAACGTCCAAATAATTCGATAAAAAATACTTAAATGGTCGATTTATCTTTTAAATATTAAAATTATAATTTTATCCTTTTACTTAATTAATCAATAAAAAAGAAAGATTCAATTTAATTTTTTAAAATTAATTTATTAACTTTTTTCTTAAACTTTATGTTCATATCTTTCCTTCCTTCAACTGCCACCCTTGACGAGCAACAATAGCTATCACCGATACCGCTTGGATTGTTTATGATGCTTTTTTTCGTATTATTTAAAATGTTGAAATTATCTAAAATTTAAAAAGTTAATATAAAAATTATCCAACTATTAATCTGGATTTATAAAAATTTGGTGGCAGCTATGGGGCCGAGGATTTTGGTGGTTGCAACAAGATTTATGAAGGTTGGTTGGTGGTGGGAGGAGTAATGACAAAGAATAAAAAGATAAAAAAGGAGGTAGCAAAAGATATTTTGCAATAGGGAAGGGTGGCTGGTTCAAGCAATAATGATGAAGACGGCTGTTGTTGCTAGTTAAGGGTGGCGGTTGGAGGAATGAAAGAGATGAACATAAAGTTTAGGGGGAAAAAGTTGTTAAATTATTTGTGAAAAATTAAATCGAATCCTCTCTTTTTATTGATTAATTAAGTAAAAAGATTAAATTAAAATTTTAGTTAAATTTTGTCCTTTAATTAATAATTTTTAAAAATATAGTACTCAATTGATAAGATTCTTAACTTTGGAGTACTAAAGTAGCATTAACTTTAAAAAAGTAAATGGCAGAAAAGACTTTTTACATTTTTAGTGATTTGATTTGACTAACTGATAAAATTTGTCTCTTAATTAGTAATTTAAAAAGATATAATACTTAATTGACAATACATCATATTTTAAAATACTAAAATAAAATTAACCTAATATTTATATTAGTAACACTATCGCAGTAGTTGTGTTATTGCCTAGCCCGGCAAGTCGGGCAAGTCGGGAGTTGGAAGTGGGCACCAGAAAAAGGCGGGACTGCCATCCTATTGGCCCCGCCGTGGGTTTGAAGAGGACGGGCACTTTCCTCCTTACAAATTGGGTGTATCAAGCGAATTAATTTATTTTGATTTGATTTTTTAAAAAAAAAATTGTTTCAGTTAAAAATTTATAAATTTAAATTAAAAATTAAAATTTCAAATCAAAAATCAAATAAACACCTTTGCACAAGGAGGAAAAATGTGAGTAAAACAGAAGATTTTAGTGATTTAATTGATTTTTTATTAAAGAAAAAAATGAATGAGAGAAAGATGGAAAGATTAGTTCTAACTTAAAAAATACTAATATCCTTTCTTTCCAAAAGTGAACGAACATTGAAGAAAATAAAATTAAGGACCATCTTGGATTGGGTTTCTAATCTCAAAAAATTTAATTTTCTCACTTTTTTTATTTTAGACTTCTAGTCTCGTCTTATAAATTATTCACTTTTACAAATTTTAATACAACTCAATTCAAAATAAAGCTCAATCCCGGATGATCCTAAATTTAATACATTTTTGCACTACCTAAATTATCCTTATTCTAAAACACTTGTATTCAATTAACATAAGAATAAATATGTAAATTAATATATTTCTCTCTTTTTCTTCTTATTAATTATTCAAACATCATAATAACTTATTTTGATTTGATTTTAAAAAAATAGTTTCAGTTAAAAATTTATTAAAATTTAAAATTTCAAATCAAAAGTCAAATGAACATCTTTACACAAGGAGGAAAAATGTGAGCGAAATAGAAGATTTTAGTGATTCCGTTGATTTTTTATTAAAGAAAAAAATGAATGAGAGGAAGATGAAAGGATTAGTTCTAACTTAAAAAATATTAATATCCTTTTTTTTCAAAAGTGAACTAAAATAGAAGAAAATAAAATTAAGGACCATCTTGGATTGAATTTTTAATCTCAAAAAATTTATTTTTACTTACTTTTTTTACTTTAGACTTCCCTTATTATTTTACAAATTGTTCACTTTTACGATTTTTAATACAATTCAATTCAAAATAAAACTCAATCCCAGATAACCCTAAGTTTAATAATTTTTTTTGCACTACCTAAATTATCCTTATTCTAAAACACTTGTATTCAGTTAACATAAGAATAAATATGTAAATTAATATATTTCTCTCTTTTTCTTCTTATTAGTTATTCAAACATCATAATAACTCAACTTGATTATCTCATTTCCCTTTCCTCCCCTTTCTTTCCCTCACGTTACTCCCATCTTCCTTTCGTCTCCTTTGACACAATCCAAACATAGCCCAAGTAAAATATCTCCAGAATAGTATTACGCATAGCAAAATATGCCAAACAGGGAGGGGAAAACCATAATCGTGTGATTTCTTGAAGTGGTTATAAATTCCAAGATGCTGATTTATTTATTGCAACCGTGAGATCGAAAATATATACTAAAATCCGACTATTTTCCCTCCGAATGATGGGAACAACCAACAGTCTCGCAATTTCATAAACCAAACTTGAATATTTCAATTGACCCATTCAACTAGAATTGCATATCGCGTGTTCAATCCAGAAGCTTCAAGCGCACAACTTGCTCTTCCGGTATAGGCGGAAGGAATGCTTAGATCTGGAGGAAATATATTGGTGTATCCGGAAAAGGAGATTCCTGGGAGGACTTTTCGGTGTATTTAAATTACATTTGAATATGAGATTTTATGTTTTAAATTTTATACAAATAACTTTTTTTGTTAAAAAATAAAATGTAAATAAAAATGCACCCGTTTTCTTTATTCCATTTTCTTTTTCCTTCCTGTGGTAGTGGTGGTTGAGTTGGGGCCCAGGCAGGAAAGGGGTGGAGTAGGGGAGATTTTTGGAGGTAAGAAATGTTTGGCCTCCTTCAGGGTACTATTTCACCTCCTACCCCTAAAAGCTTGTACCACACATTTCATGAGGAACAACATTTTTCTTTTACTTTTGGCTTGAATAAAGAAGAAAGGAGCAAAATCAGTTTTAAAAAAAATCTATATATACATTGAAAAATGAAATATACTACAAAAAGTGCAGAAAAAGAATCATTAGGTACCCAAAAACCCAACAAAACGGGTCGTGGACTGACAAAAGCAGCCAACTGAAGGAAAACCCTGCCATATCCCACATCTGAGAATGCAGAACCAGAATACTTTGCAAGAAAAGATTAACCAAACGTTCATTCTCCACTAGAGTTTACTCAAACTTCTTTCTACTAAACTTTCAAAGCTTTTAAGAGCAAAGAGACACCATCCGTCTAAGCCTGGTATACACCACCTCCTCTTCCTCGGCCCATCCTTCCACGGCCGCGACCATAACCTCGACCCCCGACCGGGAAACCACCCCTGCCTCCTCTTCCGTATCCCATACCTAACAGAACAGCAAAATGTAGGTAAGCAGAAACCAATTGAGACTTTTGAAATCTTCAATTATATAACGTGTAAACCAGCCCAGAATCACTTAGAGATTAGCATTAGTTCAAAGAGGGAGTACAGCAATAAACTTACCACGATAACCCCAGCCTCTACCTCCTCGTCCACCTCCTCGACCAAAACCGTAATATCCACCATTATCCCCTGCAAAAATATATGTTAGCATCTCCAGAGTAATTTATATACCCCAAGAGAAAAAGGTAAATACATTAAGCTTTTGCAATTTGACACTTATTGCAACCATACCTTGATAGTTCCCATAACCACCCCTTCCACGACCTCGTCCTCTCCCTCTCCCTCTCCCTCGTCCTCTTCCACGGCCACCATATGAGTCTAGGTAACAAATATATAGAGAATAGAAGAAAATGTAAGAAATTCGAATCATAGGAGATAAGAATACAGTAGCTAGCTAGAGCAGGGAGAGTGAAGAACATAATCCAACACAAAAGGCATGTTAAAATGGTCACCTTGATTAAAGTCTCCCTGAGAAACAACTGCTATACGCTGTGCCAGCGGCAGTTGATTTTCAGCTCTTGGCTGCTGAATGCTGGAGGGTGCTTGGTACCTAACATGAATTTAATACCACAAAATTGGACAGAAGTTCCAAGATTGAGAAAGATATAAAACACATTTCCTTGTTGGGAGAGGAAACTTTGAACTTGTATTTACCCAGGAGAGTTCTTATTCAGCTCAGCAGTAGACAAAGTAATTGTAATCAGGGAGACTTGGCGAGTCATCTCCAAACTACACAGACAATACAGAAAAGAAATATCATTGCTCCAATACATGATGCATAAAAGATCTGTCTTTTTCTCAAAAAAATTTAAGCCCAAAATCAACTTACGGTTCTAGACCCTCTTCAATGGGCTCATACGCATCAGTAATCGTCGTTGAGCTAATCGAAGTGTCTTGATGCAACCCAGGGACTCTTTTCTGTTTTTAACAGCAAAAGTACCAGGAAATTATTTTCCTACACAATTTTCATTCAAAAGACAAAATTCTGCTAAACATGGCTGTAGCAATACCTTTATGATCTCAGCAATGGCCACAGACTTACTGATTGCCTGGCCCATTGCTTTCAAAACAATCTCATTCGCATGCTTATCCTGAAAACAGAATCAGGAAATATAAGGCATTTGCTTGTCAAATATAATCAAATGCTGGTAGCAAACTGCAGAGAGAAACAAAATTCAAGAGATGGACTCGGAAAAGATCCAGAAACTTGAACTAGAAACAGCAGCCTCAGAGACAAAAAAGAGGTAAGATCCAGGAATTCTCCTTTTCCAAACAACTTATGCAAAGAATGTAGGCAACAAGTTACTCCAAAATGCATCCTCAGGCTTATTTCTTCTTTCCTTTTGAAACAGCAAGAAGAACCACGGCGGCCCGGGGGGGAGGGGGGTTGGATTTCTTCATAGGAGATTAAACACATCACTCCATCTTAAAACAATCATCACATTACTTAAGTACCTTAAAATAGTTATTTTTATGCATGTAACAATGAAAACTTTAAGAACATTGGAAAGTCACAGAAGTGCATATATTTTTGGATAAGTCCTGGTTTTCCCTGTTGTAATAGAATAATAAATCAACCAGCCCACCAAAACAACAGAAAGACACATGATCAAGTTTTTGTTCAAACTATCTTAATTGTATTCATCGACCTTAACTCTTCCCTTTTTGAAATATAAATTCTTAATAAACACCAAAATCACTTTCCCAAGAAATGTGCACCTGGGTTATATTGTATACATAGCCTTTGAACCTAATATGCTTCTTAAACTGAACAAGAAGAATAATAATTTCAAAAAGTGATGACATGTCTAAGATGTGCAGAGAAGCCTCAAGTCTCAAACTGCAAGGATAAAAACAGGACACTTCTCAAGACAAAGGATCTAAGTTTACGTGTTCATGCCAGAGCTGGCCCAATTAAATATGGTAAAGCAACTTTATGGAGTTCCTCTGAAGAGGCCTCACAAATAACAATAGTATATCTTATTTTCTGTTACTGTTTATATACAGTAAATCTTTTTTGCACTCAATTTTTTCCGTGAGCTCTGAGAGTGGCCCATTTCACAGAGGAGCATTACAATAAGTATGAATGGTATCCTTACTGATGTTCTTTAAAGCAATACAACCGAGTTTCAGGAAATAAGTGATTTTGGAGGAGCTAATTCATTTGCTTGTTCTATTTGAACGAAACTAAATTCATATTAAGAGAGAAACAGAGAAACAGAAAATGGGTAATAAGACAATCTAAAACATCCAAAACACTAAATGGGTAATAAGACAATCTAAAACATCCAAAACACTAACTAATATCTAAACTATTCAATAAAACCATTGTTTGCTTCATTCCTTCCTTATGAACCCTAACAATACAATCTACACCACAGTTTGGGGCTTTAGTTGGTGTGACAATAGGGATGAATTGTTTTCCTGGTAGATGCTCTGGCATTCCACTTCTCATTCTAGTTACTGACATCAGAAGGAATGAAGATGATTAAAGTACTAATATATATCTATGGCCGACCGTCCTCTCCTCTGTCCTTGTTTTCCTTTCCTGAAGCAAGGGAGCAATGAGGAAGAAACTAACTTCCAGCAACTAAAGAAAATATGGATTCTCATCAAATGGAGAAATAACATAAGCATATCCATTATGTAACTAAAACAATACAGATATAGACACCAGAGTGAAAATGGTGCTACAAAATTCCAAATCCCATTAAAAAATCTGAGAAAATGCCACTCTACATGTAACATACCGCGTTGTCAACAGAATGACTCTAAATAAGGCATGTTACACCGCCAAGATAGACATCCATGCAAAAACTTCCAATATCTCACGCAGAATTTTCGATTCAGGGGCATATAAAGACACTTTCTATCAGCACTGTTCATATGCGCGGCTATACACCAATCCATAATTGGGATATAATGCTGAATGTTTCCAGTCTTTTACAGAACAAACACTCGTCTACGTATCTACAGACACTGTGTGTTATCCACACATTGTTTTTTGCTCTTTTGAGTCACTCCTAATAGAAATCTGACGGAAGATAGCAAGAAATCAATGCTTTCAACAAGAACAATTACAACCAAATTCCAACAAGCTCCCGCCGATTAAAAGACCTCCAAAGACAAAATGAACCCTTCAAGAAAGTTAACCACTCAAAACAATAAATCCAAGATTCTGTTTCTATCCATTATTCAAGCATTTCCACACCACTCAAAGGAATTCCACAAAAACCCACCTCTATATAAACGTAATCGAAAAAAATCAAGTCCAGAAAACACATCAAAAACCCAAAAAAGAAAAAATAAATAAATCAAATGATGCCACTACTAACCTGAAGAAGAGAGGTGGCATAGCTAATGTAATTGCGAATAAGACCCTGAGCAGTGATTCTGATCTCATTCTCGTTTATTGGCTCTTCTGGCCTTGGCTTCTCCACTCTCTGGTACCTATCCATCCCTCTTCTCCTCCGTGCGTCTCCCTCTCAGTGGCTGCTTGATTGCGTGTGTTTCTGGAGGGTTCTATTTTCCTTCGATTCGAGCCAAACGGTAAAGAAGAGATAGCGTAGCGAGTCCTATATAAATGGTAGCGTTGATAAAACCCTAAGCGGGTAACCATGAAAAACATCCTACAAAAACACCTGGCGCGTTGTGGTTTTTTTTTTTCTTTTTTTTATACTATTGTGAATGGTCGTGAATCTAATTAGAATAATTTACCTACTAATTAAAAGTTTTTTTTTTTAACATTCAAATAGTAGAGAATGTCGATCCAGCCCGAGCTTTTCCACCAACTTGAGAATTGAGATCTTCTAATAACCTATCTAATTTATTGTGTAGTACTCTCTTGTTTTCAAAATATAAATTTACAAGAAAAATTTATAAACTTGAGATCTTCAGGGGACTTTTGAGTCTCCTTTTTAATATAGAAAATTCTTCAGTAAATTTGGTTCACGATTCCATCTGGATCGAATTCAGTATAAAACGACACGTGACAAATATAAATTTTTTAATTTAGATAAATAGTAACGTTACCCATCCTATCTCCATATTTCTTCTCTTCCTCTCCATCTTCTCCATTTGCACCAGCGGCTCTTCCCATCTCACGAATAAATTCACGGGCATCACCCACCTGCCATCCTTCCCTTGTAGTTGACTTCGTTCTTAATTTTTAACATTCCATTATGCAATACTTGAACACTCAGCTTTGGTAGACTCAATCATACCATAATCTCATCCCACAGTACTTGTTGACCACTAGGACATAGATCTCTTCCCCAGTTTGCTCTGCTAATGGTTGCCCATTTGCTATTGCACTAATATTCGCTGGCGACATCCTCTAATCCTGATCTTTCTCCTATTCTCTACAAACTAGGTAGATCTCCTCATTAGTTTGCTTTTAAATTTCAACAATAGCATTCCCAAAAAGAATAGAAAGTAACAAAACCTTCCAATTTCTTCCCCTTGAAAAAGCAAAATCCACCATCATTCCCCGAAAAGAAACACAAAAAATTCTTTGCACGACAAATCTATTGTATGAAAAATGGGTTTGAGTAAAATAAAAGCAAAGAGGAGCTCAAATGAGGGATATAGTTTCTAGCATTCAATAGGTAGTGGTTGTGTTGTTCTGACGGGAAAGGGTGAAAAAGAGTAGAGAAGGAGAAAGACGAGTTTGGGAAAGAGAACATCGGGTAATAGGGTATGTGGGCTACGTGGCATTATGTGGTGGATCCGGTTCACAGGTGAGAGCGTAGACCGGATTCACTTAAGAATTTTTTTTTTAATATAATTTAAGAAAGAAAAATTAAAAAATATTTTTATTATGTTTTTAATTAATTCTATTAATATAAAAGAGAATAAGATAATTCTATTTATAATGAATGTAACACTAAAAAAATAAATCTTAAAATTTATAAAAATCAAACAATTTGAGAAGAAAAAAAAAATTAAGAGGCTTTATATTTTAAAATGGAGAGAGTATATTAATTAAATTGCATTACATGCACATATTAGAGTGTGTATTAGAAAATTCAGAACTCATTTAAATTTATAAGAAATACTTTTATCACTAAAGTTTTAAGAAAAGATATAAGAAAATTCGTTAATTTAATCATTAAACTATTTTCTCTTTTTTAGTATTATATTCTTAAACTACGTACACAAACATATGTATATTTTCAAGGTTCTTAAACTATTTTTGTTCAATGCATTTAGTTCTGATTTTTAACTTTGCATTAAATTGTAATTAAAAGTCGTATGCTCCTCCTTCACGTGCTAATATTTATAATAATATTTTAATCTAAGCATTTTTTTTCAATATTGGTTCAAATTTAGAGAATTTAGTAAGAAAGTTTGCCTTGATTGAAAAAAGAAAGTAAGCTAAAATAAAGGAAACAGTCATACATGAACGGAAAGTGGAAAAAATTGAAGGGAAATCGAAATGTCTAGGCCAAATTATCCTTATAAATATTGATATACGAGAGAAACATTTGAAATTTGATCGGATTCTATTGAAAAGTTAGTTATTTAGGACAATATTATTTAAACGAAAATAGTTTAAGGGTCCTGAAGGTTAACAAAAATAGTTTAATAATACGTACTCAAAGTGTAAGAATTAAATTGGTGAATTTTTACAAAAATACACTAAGTAATGACTTATAAAGTACCTTATTTCAATTAGTAATATCTAACTGTTATTGCAGTTTATTTTCATTTAATTTGTAAAGTTTTCTTCTCTCTCTACCTCACACACTCTCTCTTTAAAATCTCATTTGAAATCCCTTCAATTTTCGAGTTTTTTGTTCTAACCGGATTTAGAATACAATAAATGATGTATTGATATCCAAACGACATCGATTTAAAAAAAATTAAAAAAAAACTTTTGAAATTTTGACCATTCTCTTTTGTACATACAAACAATGAGATGTGAATCTACATTAAATCTTATGCAAATCTATATCACAATGAAAAAGTAAAAATATACCAAAAATTCTCACCCCAATTATTATTTCTCTTTTGTAATTAGAGTTCCTTGTGAGCAACAATTACTTAATTACAGTATTTTTTGGCAAGTACATAAATTCCCAACCGCATATTAGTACAATAATTACAAAGAATAAACTATTTATGAATATGCATTATGACTTCTAATTCATTATATATTATTAGAAGAAGAAATGAAAATTTAAATCTATTAAAATGCTTAATTGCCACCTTAAATATTAAAAAAAAAAGAGTTTTGGAAACTTCAAAAAACTTGGTCAATGTAACTGGGGTGATATTCCAATTAATTGTATTATCAAAGCGACATTTATTTCCTTTTAGAGTTTTCTTAAGGCGTAATTTAGATTATGGAAAAAAATGAATGTAAAAGATGAGAGAAAATAAATATGAAAGTAAATAGTAACTATGTCGTCTAGTTAGACCAAAAAGTAGAAGCGGAATAATTGAGAAGAAGGAGAACACTCGATAGCAATGGTCTGTACTAAAATGAATAGATTAGAGATTTACTTCTCTTCCATCTTTGCTAAACAAAATAGAAGTATATCACATTTAATTCTCCTATTGGAAATAAAGGAGTTGCAGCTCCTCCCATTCCTTTTCCCCTTATGTTTTCCTAATATTCCTCAACAAAGTCTTTAATACTATAATTAATCTAAGAAAAATAATATTCTCACTCTTATTTTAATTTTTTTCATTCATCTTCCTTTCTTTTATAGACAAAAGGATTTCGATACCCCTAACCATAAATCAGACGATTTCATACATTATCAATAAATAAGAAAATTAGTGTCAATACCAGTAAATATCATAATTGTAGCCAATTTTCTGTATACAAGTTTTTTAGTCACATAATTTTTTATGTATTTGAAGGTATATGAGAAGAAGTCATAAAATTTCTCAATTTATTTTTTCAATCTAAAGTTCTTGTAATTAGGCCTTTTACTTAGAAAAATAAATAAATAATAATAAAAGACGTAATGAGAAGTTTATTATATATTCATAGTAATTCTTTTTTTCTTTTTATAAAGTGGGTAATTTAGAGTGTTTGTGTGCTTAGTTAATTTTATAGCTATAGGTATTAATTTTTTTTATCTATTAAAAAAGGAAAAGGGAGGTGAAAGTTGTTAAAATTAGAGTAAGAATATTACTTTTGTTAATATAAAAGTAAGTATAAAGAAATAAGAACTCTTACGACTATTAAATTTGGAGATTATTACACTTGTACTTTAGATTTGTCTAAATTACATAATAAATCTATTTATTTTTAAAAATTTTAAATTTACTGCCTCAATTCTTTTGAATATTACTTTTATTTATCTCTTTCCAAAATAATTATTACTTTTTAGACCAGGTGTGGAAATAAAATTTTGAGGAAATTCTTGTAAAATTAAGTGAAAAAACTAAAATAACCTTATTAAAGGAGAGACCATATTTTTTGAAAACGATAGTAAATTAACATATTAGTCATTCTTCTATATGGTTTGCAGATCAATATTTAATTTCTTTCTTGGAATTGGGAGTATTTAGCTACAAAATTAGATAATTATAAGGAGTAAAAATGAAAGAAAAATACACCAATAAGGAAAGTGACTATATTCAACTTTTTTAAAACTTTCAAAACCAGCATAATATTTTATTTTATTTATTTTTACCTATAAATTATTTTTATTCAATTAATTTTTTGCCCTTAATAGTAATTTCCATTGATAAAAGTCACGCGTGGCTCGTGGGCGACCATACACACACACACACACACACACACACACACACACACACACACACACACACACACATATATATATATATATATATATATATATATATATATATATATATATATATATATATATATATTGAGGTTAAAACAATAACTTAACTTTGTAACACATCATTAATAAGTAAAATTTTCTTTTTCTTACGTTACCCATTAAAAAAATGCTTTTATACCCAAATAATAAAATAAATAAGTTCATATTCTTTTTGCCTCTTTTGCTTCATGTTGATGTGCTATAGCGGCAGCCCTTCGCCGCTCATTTTTTCCCTTCTTCGCCTTTCCTCCTTCTCTTCTTAACATTGTATTTCTACAACGACACCCTCCTCTTGGCAATGGTAGTCTCTCTAATTTAGGGAGGAGATTGTTAAAAGAAACTCAAATTTGTTGCCTCTCTAATTTGAGGAAGAAGATTGTTAAAAGAAATCCTAATCTGTAGTCGCAGAAGAGGCGTTTGAAATTGACTCCTTGAAAGAATTTCAATTATCCCATAATTTTTTCTTTCAATCAAGGTGTTTGAATTTGAGAATTGGATTTGATATGATGAAAGAATGGGGAAGGGGGGAGGGGAAAAGAAGGGTCTCCTAAGGTTATTGCTTGCAGAGGTAGGGTGTGACTGTGGTCTCCCAAGATTTGATTTTTTTTCCCTCTGTATAGATAGGGTTGAGAATAAGGAGGGGTTTTTCGTTTTTGTGCCAAAAATTGGTCTAAGGTTTAACTTTTTTTTTTCTCTAGCTTAACTATATTGTGTTTCAGCATTATATGATTCTTGATGTATCTGTTGGGTGATTTTGGGTTGTTAGCTATAATAATTCATATATGTAAATGATGTGGATGAAACTCACCATTGGTACTTGTTTGAAATTTTTTGTCTTGAATTTCGGGAGAGAGAAATTTTTGTAAGAGAAAAAGTGAGATGTGAGATGAGAAATTTACATTGGGTTCCGTGTGGAACCCAATCCAATCACACCCTTAAATTTGATCTTGAATCTTTTGCTGTCAAGTTTACCAGTATTTAGAGCTACTGTAAACTTGACAACAAAAAGAAGAAGGAGGGAGGCACGGTTGGATTTGAGATGGTATCGTATTTGGTTGATAAATGTGGCAGCGGAAA
This sequence comes from Rauvolfia tetraphylla, assembly GCA_030512225.1. NCBI lineage: Eukaryota > Viridiplantae > Streptophyta > Magnoliopsida > Gentianales > Apocynaceae > Rauvolfia > Rauvolfia tetraphylla. The sequence continues at coordinate 6,518,546 of JAJQKT010000053.1, forward strand.
CACTTCTCGTGTGGGTTTAGGGTTACTGTAGTTTGGTTCACAAATGGGGAGGAGAACATATTATTTATCTTGGAGAAGTATTTTTTTTTCTTCTTTTTGTTTGGTATGATAGAAAGAACAGTGGGAGGGAAAGAGGAGGGGAAAAAAAATTATTGTATAATTTTATTTTTTATTTTTTATTTTTATTTAATATTTTAAATTTAAAAATAAAATTAAATGTATTATTAATATTTTTAACTTATTTTTTTCTCAATCCCTTTAATTTAGAGGGGAAGAAAATACTGATGTGAAGGGAGTGTGGTATCATATTTTCATTTACTTCTCATTCATTTTTTACTCTAATCAAATGACGTAAATAAAATATTTATATCCATATTTATTTTCTCTCTTTATTTATTTTTATATTTACTTTCCCTTCCCAACACAGCGTGTGTGAACGAGAAAAAGATTGAGGAAGAAGCAGTGGCGTTGCTGAGGAAGGAAAAAATGAAATTGGTTCTAAGTCACTGGACTATTTTCTTTTCTTTTTTTTTCTATGGTGTATTTGGATTGGATTCCGTAGTAAATTTTTCATTATTTTTTACTTGAGTCATATTTTTTTTCTTACAAAAAATTCTCTTTCTTCTAATACAAAATAAAGAATCTCAAAACAAAATATTATTCAATCTTAACCTAACAAAATTTAGAGAAAACAAATCATTAACTGTCTACACTCTGAAGAAAACTCATGTGTACCACACTTCAACTTTGCCGCCCGAAAAAGGGCGTGGGAGGGTAGAATAAATTAGACAAAAATATATCACAGGTACAAATAAATAAAATAAAAAATTAATGACTACTTTTCAAAAATTTAAAAATTGTTGAATAGGATTTATAGTTATTTTTTAAATAATAAATATATTTAAAATAATAAAATTATTGAATATTTTTAAAATAATAAAAAATGACAAAAACTGGCATTCCTCAGTTACTCCAACCAAGAACATGTAGTGGGCGATTTAGTTCAAATAGTATGTGTTGAATTTATTTATGACAGTCTGATTTTCATTCAACGATTATAATAATTATTTAGATCTTGAATAATTATTATTTAAATAATTATTTAGAATTTAAATTTTAATTATTAAATCATAATTTGACAATTATAAATAAATTCAGTACACAGACAGCACTGTAACCGGACGGAGTGGTGGGAACAAGTGGTGGTAAAGCGCGCGGAACGGACGGCACAGAAATGCACTTCAAATCCCCGCCAACCTACACACATGGCAGGAAAGTATTATATACACTGTTTCCTTCGCTTCCTATTCCTCCACGTAATTCCCAACTACTGGCTTCACTCAACGACGCAGAAAGAAAGAGACAACCTGAGTTCTGAGTGGGAGTGGGAGTGGGCAGTGCAACTGCCAACCATTCACCATTAAAACTCCTCCGAACTTCTTTTTACACACACTGAAAGGAATCTGAATTGCAATTCAGCTGAGGTAATTTCGAAGTTTTGTTGCTGAAGGAACCACACTGAACAATCGTACAGGCAGAGCAGCAGGAAGAGGAAATTTTTTTTGCCCCTTGAATTGCATATCCTTTTGATTCCGCGATGGACGCAGCTGCTAGTGTACAGCTCGTCTACAGCGGAATCGATCCATTGAGACGGACGACTAGGCGGTGTGTTTCTGTGTCTTCATCTTTGAAGAGTGGAACTCAGTTTCGCCGATCATTTTTGGGGATTCCGAAGCAAAACGGAGTTGTACGAGCCATTGCGACGGAGCCTAGGCCGACTGATACTAAGCTGCCGACAAATTCTTCTTCTTCTTCTCAAGGTTCTGCTTCATCTCCTAAGTTTGTTAATGGAAATGGATCCTTCGGAACGGCGGCCGCTGGGAAAGTCAACGGCGTTTCCACTGTAAGTTTGCTCTGCCGGTTGACATCATCTATCGTCCTTGAACTTTAGTCTTTTTCTTGAAAATTTAGTTAAATTGAGTTGAAAAAGATCGAGGCTTTTCTACTTTGCAAGTTCAGGGTTCATGTCAATTTTCGGAAATATATATATATATATATATATATATATATATATATATATATATATATATATTGGCTCAGTAACCATTGTAGTAAAGAGGGGAAAGAGCCGGGAAGGAAAGAAAAACGACTTGTTTTCTTTATGTGATCATGTGCTTGTGTGTTTGTGGTGTTGATTACTGTTAATGATGGCTTGAGTTTGGGGAATTGCAGAGAGTGCAAGATGTTTCGGAGGAGATCAAGCGAGTAAGGGCGCAAATGGAAGAAGACGAGCAGTTGGCAATACTTATGAGGGGGCTTAGAGGTCAAAATTTGAAGGACACCTTATTTGCTGATGACAATGTCCAGCTTCGACTAGTTGAGGTTTGTGCATTACTTAATATTCACATATCATTTTGGAAATAGAAAGTTTGGTTGCTTTAGTTGGCTTCTACGTTGTATTAGATTGCTGCATGAATCATAGTATATCTAGAATCGCTGTGCAATGCAAAATATTGAAGCCTCATAAACTTCATTTGGCTTTGTAGCTTGCACATTGTGAATACGCCTTTAAATTCCTATTGATGGACTTCATGTATAGGATCATTGAGAAAACAAGCTTTACTAATGTACTGAAGTTGGGCTAGTTTTAAAATTATTCACATATATGATAATATTGTTTACACTCATCCATAAACAAATATCAAATAGATCTCTTTTATCATGAAGAGTATTTCAGCATTTGAATTCTTGAGCCCTGTCTATTTATGCTAATAAATATTGATGATTAGTTTCTCAAAGGTATAGACATCGAATATACCATAAAAAGTTTGCTCTCTGAAGTCCAAACTGGTGAATTATTGTCATGAAGAAGCAATGGTTGTTCGATCAATTGACTGATTCTCATGTTGGAGTAATTATGTGTTGTGAACTTGTCATTCAAGTATATGAATGTTTACGTCTGAGATCGATATATGTTGCTCTTCCCCTTGGGACTTCTTTCATTTTTCACCTTCTTGTAGTTGTTATAAGCTCTGATTATTGACTGATTCTCAGACTTCAATTGATTAGTGCATACAGAGCATTCAGGCATGTTCTTGGAGTATGAATCAAGTGGGCTTAAGCCTTTAGAAACATTGTGTCCACAAATTGGTTTGGATTTTAGTTCTTCTCTGATTCCTTATATTTTGCATGTCTAATCATGAGTCATGTGTGCTTGTTAGGGAGGATATCCCATAACAAGACACTTTCAGCTGTCTTGTTTTTGATGATTTCCTCCTCCTTCAGGTCGATGAAAGCAGTGAGTTTCTGCCATTGGTTTATGATCCTGCTACTATCTCTGCTTATTGGGGGAAACGACCACGTGCTGTTGCAACTCGCATTGTCCAGCTACTATCAGTTGCTGGAGGTTTTCTTTCTCGTCTTTCATGGGATCTAATAAACAACAAGATCAAAGAGGTAAGAATCATTTAAGGCGGTTAACTTCTTCAGGCCATTCTATACCGTTGCTTAGCTTGTCTGAGTGCTTTGTAATGGGGAACTTCTTAGTTGATTTTGTGCATCCATAGGTTAGAGCTGTTAGAAATTAGTTTTACTTAAAAAAGTGAAATAATTTAACGGGAAATATATTCCCAATATTTCTCCAATAATTTCTGCACATCTACTTGCTGTGCTATAAAAGCACCTAATTTCCATTTTTCACCTCTATCTAGTTTTCTGTACTTCCTCAAGTAAGAAGTACTATGAAATTTTATTTCTCGGGGAAAAAGAAAGAAGAAAAGGATTCATTGGGACTGTGAAAGGCTACATATCACAATCTTTACATTTGGAACTTCAATATATAATGCTACAGGCAGGAGTTGTAAAGATATATCGAATGTTAGCATAAGATGTAAGAGAAAAATATATACATATAAATTGAAGAGAGCAGTTTTTAATTCAAGCAATTAGAAAGAGTGGGAGATAACTTCTAAAATTTAATTCTGCTTTTTTTTTTTGGCAGTAGTATATGTTTGAATGAGATGAATAAGTAAAACATTGCTTTCTCATGGACTATCTATGAAAGAGTAATAAAAATTTCTTGCTCCTACTCTCGACACCTTATACCTTCTTTGCATAGATTGTCCAGAAGGTCTTGTTACTGCTCAAATTTAAAAAGTTTTGTCGTGCTCCCCTTTCTTAGTGAATAGAATTATCTATGGCTTTTGCTGAATGATGGGGAATTGTATGACTTATGTATCACTTTGTGTGACCCAACTATAATGAAAACAAAAATTTTGTGATGAAATTTTTTATTCCATTTCCGGATTATAATTTCTTGTATGCATTCTACTACATTTGTACTCATCAATGCTGTATATCTATAATCATTTCTTCCTTAATCTTAATTGTAGGTCTACTGATAGGGACTTTCTTCCTCACACACAAACACAGATGTAGACGTTCAGATATACAGATGCATACCAAGCCATAGACATCATTCCACTGTTTCCGACAAAGAATCATATCATTGAAACTTATAAAACTGAAAACTTATAAGACATGGTTTATAGTCCCTGCTGCACCTTATTTGTTTGCTTGAAAAACTCGCTTGCGCAGATCTTGGTTAAATCTATGTTTTCATGCATCGTTTTTCTTGTCATGAAAGACAAAATATATACATTACCCTGACTTAATTATTATGATGTTAAGACTTTCCTCTGTCTTCCTCATTTGCTCTTATACTTTTCTTTTCCAACCACATGTAGAATGAAGTTGCTCGAGCTATTGAATTGCGGGAAATTGTAACCTCCTTGGGTCCAGCATACATAAAGCTTGGGCAGGCATTAAGCATAAGGCCAGATATACTATCACCTGCTGCAATGACTGAGCTTCAAAAGCTCTGTGATAAGGTCAGACTGAATCTTTTTTGTTTGAAGTAACTGAAAAGAAATTTTCACGCAATTCCACTTATATTGAAATGGAGGATTTTGACTTTCAGAAAACATATGTAATGGAAATTCTCCACTTCCCGAAGTGATTTCTTGACAATTTTCTGTTGTTTGTCAAATCCTCCTGCAAAAAAGAATGTATGGTGTTGCAATTGCTATGTTGTGCATTTTTGTGGCATACGATATATTTAAATGCATTTATATACCCTTGCTTTTCGTAGGCATTTAAGTTGTATTTGAGATATTCATGAAAATCCATTAAATTGCATGTCCAGATCATGTAGAAAATTAGGTCTATTGATGGAATCCTTATGTACGCATTATCTATTTATGCATGTAAATATTTCCTCTTCTGTTGTTTGTTGAAATAATTGCTTTTAGAAATTGGGATATTATTCAAAGATAAGCTGCTTTTAGGAGTTTTGCAACAATTTGATAGTGTGATTCTAGTTACTAAGTGGTACAGGTTGTGGGCTGTAATGAAATTTCCAGAATTCTTTCGTTGATTCATGTCTTTATCTCATAATCAAATATCATAAAGAAATTTTCTGGAATACTTTCTGTGTGCTTTAGCGTCTTGGGTTGTGGGCTGTAATGAAATTTCCAGTATTCTTTCGTTGATTCATGTCTTTATCTCATAATCAAATGTCAAAGAAATTTTCTAAAATACTCTCTTTGTGCTTTAGCATCTTGTTTAAGTATAATTTCTGTGTGCATTCTTGAGACTTTTGAAAGGTTTGTGAAAACATTGGATGGTTAAAAAAGAGGGGAGAGAAAGGAGATGAGATCCTCAGTAATTTGCAGCTCAGCCATTGTAAGCATTTCATCTGCTTTTCATAACTTATTAACCTTCTTAAAGGATTGATGCAGGTTCCATCATTTCCAGATGATGTTGCTATGGCTTTGCTTGAGGAGGAGCTTGGGCAGCCATGGCATAACATCTATTCTGAACTTTCTACATCCCCAATAGCTGCTGGTAATCTCAAGATCCATTGATCTTCCACTGCATTTCCTTTTTGGTTGGATGGATTTTGGACTAGCTGAAATTTTTACTTATTTTCCATGCTTAATTTCTGAATTTAATATATATATATATATATATTTGCAATTGTGGAAAACAAATGGCAGCATCTCTTGGGCAGGTTTACAAGGGCCGGTTAAAAGAAAATGGAGATCTGGTTGCTGTCAAAGTACAAAGGCCCTTTGTTCTTGAGACTGTAACTGTTGATTTATTCATCATAAGAAAATTGGGGTTGCTCCTTCGAAAATTTCCTCAGGTGGTGATAATTTGGGTTCTTCTTTCCATATTTGCTTCATTTGTTTCTTTACTATTTCCTCTAAGTAGCTGAGTTCTTCAGAAAATTAAGTACTGCATTTTCTTATTTCCCAGATATCTGTTGATGTTGTTGGATTGGTTGATGAATGGGCTGCTCGCTTCTTTGAAGAACTGGATTACATCAATGAGGGAGAAAATGGAAATCGTTTCTCTGAGATGATGAAGAAGGATCTTCCTCAGGTTGCACGCATTTTCTGTGATATGGATATGCCTCTGCAGCATATTTTGTGGACTTATTTATTGCAACAGGAAGAAACATGCTTAAGAATAAAGAATTACCTCGTTTCAAAAGGAAAACAAACTTATATGGTTGAATTTGATTATCACTATTGGTTATCTTGTGTTGCTTCATAACAAATTTCAATTTTAGGTGGTTGTGCCAAAAACTTATGAAAAATATACATCAAGAAAAGTTCTTACAACTCAGTGGGTTGAAGGAGAGAAATTGTCTCAAAGTACAGCAAGTGATGTTGGTGAATTGGTCAATGTTGGAGTTATCTGTTACCTTAAACAGGTATAGTTTTCTCCATGATTTTATGTCTGCAACATCCCTGAAAATTGATAACTTCGAGGTCATGGATGGATCTATGTATAGCAAACTACATTTCGTCGTTATTGAAACTGCAAAAAATTTCTTGGTTATTTACACAAAAACATCTTAACTGGTTCACCATCATATTTCATCTTTCTAATATTGTCAACTTATTTTCCTTCCGGTGTACAGTTGCTTGATACTGGTTTCTTCCATGCTGATCCTCATCCAGGGAATTTGATTCGTACTCCAGATGGGAAATTGGCAATACTTGATTTTGGTAATAATGTGCCTCTTGCTATGAAATGCTGCATATTTTCCCTTCACTTTTACCTATTTGTTTGTCTCTCTGCTTTGGTCCAATATCATGTGAACGTTTCATATTTTTACCATTTTTAATCTCACAGTTATAACTTGTATTTATATTATATGAACTGTTGTTCTCATTGCTATCTTGCTGGGGAAACCCAGAAAGGAAAAGGAAAAAAGGATTGGAAGTAGGCATCCCTTGAACAGAAAGCTGTTCAATAAGAAAAATAACAATAATAATGACAAAAAAGGAAAAGTAAAGTGATAAAAAATGATCTTTCTCTTCATGAGATAGAGAAGAGCAGATGGTCTGCAAGAGTTTCTGCCAGCTGCATGCTATATAAGCTTATTTGATCATTATTCTTGTGTCAATGGATGCTCTGTATTGGTCCTTATTTCTGGAACTACACTCACACTAACTTAGAGTGCCAAATTGAACTTTTTCAGTCTATTCTGGTTGCATTTGTTTGCAGTTCCCAATACTCCTTTCCAGTTGTTCTCGAACAACATGATAAATTCTCGTAGCTCTTCTTCAATTTCTTTTCCATTTCCAAGTAGTTTACCTTTTGTTGTTAGCTCTACAAGACATCTTTCAGTGGAAAATGGAACATCAGTTGTCATTTCTAAATTCCAGACACTGAAAATTGCCGACTGAAATTTACAATAAAAATGTAATAAAGCACCTATGCTTTTCTTTTTTTTTTTTGGACAAATTAATAAAACATTTATGCTGATGTGTTCTAATACAAGACTTTCTCTGGCAGGCCTAGTTACGAAACTAACGGATGACCAAAAGTATGGGATGATTGAAGCTATTGCTCATCTTATTCATCGTGATTATCCTGCTATTGTGAAGGACTTTGTCAAACTTGATTTTATTCCAGAAGGAGTTAATCTGGAGCCTATTTTGCCAGTACTTGCTAAGGTTTTTGATCAGGCACTAGAGGGCGGGGGAGCGAAGAATATTAACTTTCAGGAGCTGGCATCAGATTTGGCACAAATTACATTTGATTATCCATTCAGAATACCCCCTTATTTTGCTCTTATTATTAGGGCAATAGGGGTGCTGGAGGGCATAGCTTTGGTGGGAAATCCTGATTTTGCTATTGTTGATGAAGCCTATCCTTATATTGCGCAGGTATATAAATACTGTGATAATTTCCATCTTAGCTGTTATCTTATAATGTGCACAAATAGTTTCTTAGGTATACTACTGCATAGCTGTCATAGTATATGTGATAATTTTATAAAAAGTGCTCTCAGATTTCCTTCAGAACTGAACTTAAGACCAAATTGCTCTCTGCTAGCTTTTAGAGTTAGGGTTAGATAGACTTGCATCTTTTCAAAAATTTCATATGTTTTCAGAGAAGCACCTCAATTTTCTATGATGAATTTCAGAATAAATCTTCACATGCAATGAGCTGTACTTTTTCTTCTGTTACTTCTCTCTCTCTCTCTCTCACTCATATGAGCTGTACCTTTTCTTCTGTTGCTCCTCTCTCTCACTCTCACTCCCCCCTCCCCCTCACATACATACAGTAGGCTCTTGTGCATGCATCCATATCAGTTGGTTGAGTTGGTATTCCAAATTGTATCCGTATTTAATTTTCAGAATCTCAGAATCTTGATAAAACTTAAATTTAATACCTCTACCTTTGTTCTGAATAACAGAGGCTTTTGACAGACGAATCTCCACGTTTAAGGTCTGCTCTACGCTATACCATATATGGCAAGTCTGGTGTCTTTGATGCTGAAAGATTTATAGATGTCATGGAAGCCTTTGAGAATTTCATAACTGCGGCTAAGAGTGGAGGAGGAGAAAATCTGAAAGGGAGAATGGCAGAACTTGGAATTCTGCAGACTCAAAGTAATTATGTGCTCCCTGGATTTCCAGCAAATGGCTTTCAACCAGAGCAGCCCATCCAAACTAGAGCAGCTTTAGCTTTCTTGCTATCTGACAAGGGAAACTTTTTCCGAGAATTTCTCCTGGATGAGGTACTTTTGAAATGTTTGCAACTTGAAAAGTCATTGTTTTTGGGACATTAGCTTCTCTTTTGATGCTTTTGGGCATTTGATTAGTCCAGGTCTTCTGCAGTAGAACTCGTATTTCCTACTCCCTCCATTTTAAAATACAAGTCGTTTTGGCTTTTGGAACAAGAATTAAGGGTTGTGAAAACAAGAAAACTTTTGAAACAAAATGCCTTCTATACCCTTAATAAATAGGGAGCAAGGGAGAGAGGGGGACAGAGGGAGGGAGGGCTAGAGAGAGGTGTGAAATGACTTATATTAAGAAACAACTTGCTCCATCTGAAATGACTTATCTATATCTATATATCTATCTACTAATTTTTTGTGCTCTTTTCCAAGTTTGTACCCCCCCCCCCCAACCCCCACAAAACAAATATGTGGACAATTAGGTTTTTCATTTTTGACATATCATTTTGTCTCTTCCTTTAGCGAGGATTTTTTTTTAAAAAAAAATAAATATTCTTCTCCTTCTTTACTGAGAAGCATGTATCATTTTGGAAGGCCGGGAATGCCTGATTTTTCTGTACAGTGAATGAAGTTAAGATTCCAAGCCAGTTGCAAGCTACTTTTCCTGTTAATCAAATGCCATAAAAATTGATGTCTTATGAATTACTACATACAGAAGTTGTTTGGGTTGGTGTTTTATTTATCTGGGGCCTCAAATTCAAGTAATCTGTAAGATCATCAGAAGAAGTCTACAAACTTTGATTTTGCATGACTTGTTCTCAGATAGTCAAGGGCATTGATGCTATTACAAGGGAACAGTTGGTGCAAATAATGGCAATACTTGGAATCCAAAATCCGGCACCTATGTTTAGCATGGTTCCTGCTCTTGGACCCCTAAGGCCTGCAGCTCTTCTACCCACAATAACTGAGGAGGACAAAGTCATATTGAACAATGTTCAGAAAATTATTGAGTTCTTAACTGCTGGAACTGTAGCTTCATCAAGTCAGGTACTTCAATCTTTTTGCTGGAAAACTAGAAAACTGTTTCCCTAGTTAGAGTCCTCTAATCTATTTTTCCTTGTCTTTGAAACATGTTGGAAATTTTGGTATACATAAATATCATATGATTGTAACATAAGTCAAAAATCATGTCTTTTGTTTTGACAGAGTTGGATTAGCTGGCAAGTTTTCTTGTGAATACTTAGATTTCTTGATTAAAACTGTTGATTTTTTATTTCGACAGTATAATTCTGAACGTGTGCTCTGGCCAAAATTGGTTGGTCCTAGTTTATCATCTCCATGCCGGGAGTCTGGGACTAGATTGATTTGTTCATCTCATACCAACAATTCCTTGCATCTCTGTCAAGTCTTCTTGCATTTGTCACTTCTTGATATCTGAGAATGCTATCTTGGAAATGCTTGCGGCATAGTTTCTTCTAACTAGTTTTGCCATCCATTCTGATGTAACTAATATCTATTTTTCAGCGCAGAATGCCACTGATTGCATATATGGGATTTTTATAGATTAAAATTATTCTTTCTTCTCTCTGTTTGGACGAGTGAACATACATAAATTTCTTTTTCCAAACTTCATTCCAAACGGTACATTCTCTCTTTCAAGACCTCATATACCAGCGGATAGATATGTCCAAATTCTGTTCTTGTGGATGTGAATACCTTCTTGTATTATTCAGATATTGTCATATTTTTTTAATCTTATTATTATATTTGGTTTTTGGTTTGGTAACCATTCGTAAATACTGAATATGTATGCAATGAGATCATTAACTCATGTGAGGCTACAGAAAAGTCTCTCAAACAAATGTGCTAAATTTGTCATCTTCATTTTCAAGTTGTCTAGCCTTCCCCTTTAACATTACAGTAAGAATTTTTCTGATCTCCCCAGGGTCTAAATGTTGCTCAAGTCATCCAAGAACTGCTTCCAGTTTTACCCGGCCTCTCTGTCAAAGTTCTTCCCGAAGTGCTCAGCCGGTTATCTTCACGGGTATTGGCACGTCTACTCCGAGACACATTACTGTAATTAGTATGACTTTGTCGGCTTAAGCACATTCAAGGTGCAGATTTTCCATTTACAGGATATATACACAGATCCGAAAGAGATTATTATCTAGCATGTGGATTCATGCTTGAGAGGCTCTCTTAAGAATATACTTCTTGTATATGTTAGAAAAAGATCTCAATGACTGAATAGATGTAAAGTTGGAGGCAAAGAAAAGAATATGAAAGCTGACAAAGATCCTTTGTAGCTGACAAGTATTCTGCCATTTTTATTCTTTAGACATATGAAATGCAAAAGCTAATAGGTCGCATTTTCTGTTAACTGTCATTTCCCTCCTACATTCCTGACTTAATTGGTAGTTGAATTGCTTTCTTTGGATAGGAAGATTATTCACTATGATTGGTGGTACAAAATGGTTACATGAGTATAGCAAGTTGTGTTTTTTTTTAGAAAGATAGATCTACAAAGAGCAGATATTACCTAAAATTTTGCATGGGGGAAGTTAAATAAAACTTTACAATAGAAATCAAGGATCATTACAATATGCCTCTGTTTTAAAATAATTGTAAGTTTTTCATATTTTTATTGTTTCGATATATCATCAATTTGAATTGATTTTCTTTTAGTTTTAGTTGAGTTCTCTATTAAGATTGTAAAAGTAAAATTTGCACAGAAAAGCAAAATAAAAAATTTCAGTAGAAATAAAAGATATCATTATAATATCAATATAAAAGTATTCAGATAAGAACTATTTTAACTCCATCATATGGCACAAGGTTGTCATTACTTATCTCCTTTAGATATTTGGCTTGAAAACGATAAATAGTAACTAAAAGGATTAAAAATAACCCACATGATGGGTTCGGAATTGAATTAACAGTCCTTTGCCCTTATCTATTGCTGCCCATACGTACACATGCATTCAGAGGGGGAAGATGAACATCTTCTTTCATAGTCTTCAATATCCCAAAGAAAAATGGTTAAGAAGGTTGAAAAAATTCTTCTGAAGCAATGTTACACTCTTTATATTAACCGGATTAACCATAACCATTATTGATAGTCCTAGGAATAAAGTTTTCCTCTCACTGGATGCAGTATGCGATTAAGTATTTGCGTTACTTTAAAGGAGAAAAAACAGTAGAAAATGTTCCTGAAAATACTTGCTTTTATTTTTAACTGATTATGCCCACATGTTAGTGTAGTTGAAATTACAGCTTATAATTTTGTGTTAAATCGATTTTCTTTAATCTGTACACGGTTCATTTCTCAAAAATAGCATTCTTCCAGAACACTAGCCAAATGGAAAATCAGTAACAGAAGACCCTTCACCTTAAGCTACTGCAAGCATTACAAGTACCATCTCAAATTTCTTGCAACGTTTCAAAATCCAGTAGACTACCAATCTCCGAAACTGATGTCTATCATTTCAAATGTCTCCTGCTATTGAATGAAATCTCATTTTCAGCGGCTGATGCATATCTGGGTCGTGATTAAACACCTTCAAAGATGATAATTCTATTGACTTGACTGGTAGCTTTCAGCCATCACTCTCTATACATAGCACCAGGGGAACAACAGCCAGGGATCATTCAGGTATGTATGTCAATGACATCCAGAATATTAAGACGGTTATTAGACAGACAATATGAATGATAATACTGGGAAGTGATGAATGCTCAGATTGAAGCAAGTAGATTTTTTTTTTTTTTTTTGCTGAATAGAAGCAAGTAGAATCTACGTGAAGAAACTTGGAACGTTTATTTTCTTGACACACTTTAATTGTCTGCTGAAATGATGATGATTGAAAATGATAGCAACTGTGCTACTGATTACCTACTAAATGTAGCTATTTCAGTCTGTTTTCCCTGTTTTGCCGTAGGTAACATTTTATCGTCTACATACCGTATTGTTCTGGGGTTTGTCAACGTATCATGTAAAAAGTGGAAGTTTCTGCTCGCCTGAAGCATATTGAATAATATTCCTCTTTAGAGGGGAGATGAAATTGGCTCCATGAAATGCAGCAGCTCGTAACACATTTAGAGGTCCAAAATCAACAGAATAAGCCTTTTGAAAACCATCAAGGACAGCCATCATTGAAACATTTGCGAGTTTCCTTTCTGATTCATATCTCTTTAAAAGAGAAACCTGAGCATACAGAGCAGAAAGTTTCAATAGGAGTTAAGCATCTTGGCGAATAACAAAGATAAAATTGTAATCAGATATTAAAATCACATGTTTTGCAATTTCATTTCAAATTTCATCTAGTTGACCAGCAATCCAAAATAAAAAATAAGTCACAGACAAACTCAATTTATTTTAGCAGAACTGCATTATTTTTTTTTCCATTTATTTGTTTCAAAATATCAAAGCAGAAAATTTCCTGTATTTTCTTCTCTCCCTTCCATCTCCATAACTTGCTGAGTACTGGCATAGTTGTATCCACAGTAGACAACTAGATCTTTACAGTAAAAGAATTAACTTAAACCATCTTTTAGAAACTTACACATGTTGCAGAAAGAAAGCATTGCAAACAGTATCATGGCTGGAAAGGCGTTTCACATCCATGCCACAGGAGAAATAAAATAAAAATGAAAATCAGAGAAAAGAAAGTCATCATTTAAATATCATGTTTATTAGCTGAATTTCAAATTCCACAAAGCACAAGTTCAAACACACCATTTCCCAAGAAGATAATATCACTGTTTCCAAACAGTTAAAGTGGTCAACTTGATAACAAATTTTACACACAACTGATCGGTTTGAAGAATACACTATACCTTTCCTGAAGAATTAGGAATAGGAAGGAACAAATAATAACATACCTCTCCAATATCAGATCCTACAGCCATGCCTTCAGAAATGACTTTTGAAAGAGAACATGCATCTCCAAAGCCCATATTTACTCCTTGACCAGCCAATGGATGAACAGTATGTGCTGCATCACCAATAAGGACAACCCGCTTTGATGTGTAAGAATTTGCATGCATTAAGGACAATGGAAAAACCATTCTCTCTGTGACCAATTTGTTGATTTTGGGTGGCACTTGAAAAGGTTCATTGGCTGATGATCTCACATCTGCTTTGAAAAAAGAAAGAAAACCTCCAAAACCAGTTAAATCTGATTGAGGACGAGGACCATATCCATAATCCAAAGCCTCGTTTACTGCTTTTATGAAATTGACCTCATTCATTGCTTTGCGCTCCACGGCCTCTTTGGGGTCCATTGTCCAGACTATATTGCTAAAATTATCCCCAATTGGCAGAAGTGCAATAGGCCCATGAGGCAGAAACCGTTGCCAAGCACAACGATTCTCCTCTGTATGCTCTACTGTACAAATAATGGCGTTCTGCGGGTACTTCCATCCAGTTGTTTTAATTCCTGCCAATTCCCTAACATGTGACTTTGATCCATCAGCTCCTACCTGTGATATACGTCAACAAAGTTTGATGCAGTCAACTTCCTTTTAGATGAGAAATAGAAGAATACTTCGTACCATGAAGGGCAACAAACTTCTTCCTTCTTCACAGATATTAAAACTAGAAATTACCACCAGCTTAGCATACAAGCTATTTCCATCACTAAGCTCCAGCTTCGCTAAGTTTCCAAGTGAATGCGATGTTGTGTTGGCTGATCTGGTTAATGAAGAGCTTGGATGTAAAGTCATTGAACTTAATCTAGAAGGATATATTTTCTTCTTGATAGCTGAATCCTGTCAAGTATTCAATTTGATCCATGAGACGGAAAATATATAGTCGCAAAAACTAAATGGAAATTAAAAATACGTAGGGATTTTTCTCATGTCGTCAATTAGCGATCAAAAGATTAACATACCTATTTTACAGATGTTCAAAAGAACAAAGAAAAAATATCACATCACTGGAGATATGCAAAAGAAACAGGAATAAAGCCAAGGTTGAGGACAATGACAAATCCTACAGGTCTTGGTTTCCTTTTCAATTTCCCCACTTTCTTTGTAATGCAGGGAAGACTTGAAAGGGAATGGCTGGCTATAACTGTACTAGAAATAAAGCCATGGCCTGGCAGATCTGAGCTATATTTTATGCACAAGTTAACCTTAAGATTGACCTTGCAGTGAATTTTAAAGGGCATGGCTGACTGAAATTGTAGATGGTCAGAGAGACCACTGGCTCGGCAGATCTCAGCTATATATGTCATGCACAAGTCAGCCTCAGAACTGACCATGCGGTCAATCAAATAATTCTTCCTAAAGAATGGATACAAGCTGGATTCAAGTTCAGTAAGCTAAACAGATCATGCCATGATGTAAAATCAATCATAAACAGAAACTCATTCATTAACAGGTTATCAGCAGTAATGGGTCTTTTAGTCAAATTCTTGGCCAAATATTTCCTCTAGAACAACAGATGGCATGTGCCCAAAAGATTTTCAGACATCTTTAGAAGAGAACCTGAATCCCCTTATATACATTAGCTTTTTCACCAAAGATGCTCCACATTTCATATCTCTATGTGACCTTAGCAAATTTGAGAAATTGATAAGTCCCAGAATTGATCTGCCCTCAAGTGAGCCAAATCTGAAGTTTCACAAAAATCCCTTGGGTTTATTGATGGAATAGGATATTGGCTCTGGACAAAGACCAAAATGAAAAAAACATCATAAACAGATGAGATCAAGAATAAATTTCTGATACTTGCCAAAAAAACAAAAAAGGAATATCATTTCTGATAATGCAAAATATGCATAAGAATCAATAACAAAATAATTCATAAATCATAAATCCTTTATTTTATTTACTGTAAAATGTGACAAGAGTAATCAGTTTTTACCCAAGAAATTGTATTTATCCTTATAAAGCTATTAAGGAGATCGAGGCAAGTGAGACAAGTAAACAAGATATTTCTTGGAAGAGAGAGAGAAGCTAAGAAAGAAAACAGAAATTCTTAGCAAAAGTAAGAGAATCATTATTCATTTCAAGTAAAACTAAGTCGGACATGTAAGAATTGCAAATATAGTAAATAAAATCTTTTCCAAAGATGTAAAATTGCTCAAGTTAAGTACCTTTATGCATGCCAATAGTGATCTTTGAAGCACTTTGTTCTCCACCACACACCTGATTCAAAAGCCCAAATGACTTAATGGTCTACAAGCAAGAATAACGGGATTATATATGAAATTTTCGTACCCTAGCACTTCCTTATCAATATCTCCTGCAGTGTACCTAGTATATCCGAGACCAGTATAATCCCAAACCTAAAAAATAGTAAAATATTAATTTGATGATGAATATATTTTTCTGACAACATAGCGTCCCATTCAAGAATCCAAAAAGACATTAAAGGAGGATAGATTTCACAAAACTCAGATCCCATAACACTACAAAGGAAAGTTAGCAATAGGTGATGAGAAGAAAATGAAAAATATAACATGCTAACACATGCCCAAAGTATATCTAGTGGTAACTAATTGGACAAGAAAGAATTTTGCGAGACCATCCTTGGTTTGAACTCCAGAGCTCTGAAACTATAGAATCAGCAATGCACATAGTTGATAGATGCTTAAATCACTCACTAAGGAAGCATCTCTAGATCTGGTTAATATCTACCACATATTTACAAGCAAGTTAAGACAACCAACAGATTCGATACTGTAACTCAAGAATCAACCAACCTTGTCACCCGTTTAAGCAGGCATGTAAATTGCTATAAAATATATGAATAACTAACCACTTATTTTGGTGGGATGAAGTGACACTAATATCAAATAGTTCAAACTTTTTATGAATTCTTGCCCATGCATCAGCAACCAAGATTCTTTTAAGGTGAAAGAAAGAAGAGAGCCACTTTTCATCTGGCATGAAATGGACACTACAGGATAAATGGGAAACTTCATTACCCAACTTGAGGCTTGGCCTTCCTCTGGGCATCCACCGAACAATGTATCCAGTAAAGCACAGTAGAACTTGTAGCTTTTGGATGTAGAGATGGAATTGAAGAATAGATTGGCCTCTATATCAGCACAAAAGGCCTAACTCTACAAGGTTTATTATGCTGCAATTTCATCACTTTAAAATTACCGAAGTGCATTTTGGTTAAAAACGGACAGATTCTGTGATGGTTAAGAGTATCACAGTTTTGATATGATAAAAATTTAAATAGAACCAAGGGTAAAAACATAGTTGAGGAGAAAAATTGATATGTTGTGAGGCTTTAGAATGACTAGCAAACACTAAAGAACCAATAGCATTCATAATGTTTTCTCTCCTCACAAACCTAACGTATCCGAGAAAAACTGCTATAGCAACTCCCTAAAGATAAACCCACTAAGTCTGCTATAGCACTCCTTTCATTCAAATAATAACTTATTGTAATGCTTGATTAAGAGAAAAGCAAAAGAGCCTTTAATATGCTCAGAATACGATCAATTGTTTCAAATCAAAGCAATTCCCTCACAATAATTTTCTGCACCATACAAACCAATCACAGGATGTTTGAAAATAAATGAAGAACTATTTTACCTGCATCCTGTCAAAGAAAGCATGTCGATGCTGCAGAACATATTGCCATGCGCCCACATCTACAAAGCACCAATGTCTTCTTGGTCAAAGTCAGCACAAAAAGTCCACAAGCTTACACTTCTGTGGAGCTGAAAAGTTTACAAGCAGAAACAAGAAATACTGGAAAGTAGAAAAAGGGGGGGGGGGAGGAGAAAATGTAGGACTGACACAGAAAGTAGGTTTAAGCTACAATGCTAATACAAGGGACATGAAAGGCAAAGGAGTGGACATCCTGTTTCCAACTCTTCATGTTGCAGACTATTACTTATTTGGAGGCACCAGATTCAAAGTGTATGAGGGACCTTTTGTTGCTCTGCAGTACACAGTAGGTTAAGAAAGATTGCCAGAATTGTATGCATGATGAGTTATTGAGGACATGAAACAAGGATGTCACAGCCTGGGATCCATATCCATCACCTGCCCAAGGGTTTGGTTATGGCTGAGGGCACGACTGCGTTAGTAAAAAGCAGCTTCTATCATAACAGCTGAGCACAAGGGAGAGAAACTGCCAAGCCATGACAAGCATCAGCTAAACATTACCTAAGTTATAAGATATTTCTATTGTGACTCTTAAGTTGAAGACAAGCTCTTTTAAAGCTGCAAACATTATCTGATGGGATTTCACTGAGAAAGTTAAGGACAGAAAAGAAGGAAATAGGCTCTCCTTGCAAAGGCAAGATCCCATGCGGTGACCATCCTAAACCCAGCAACTGCAGGAACCTTGTACTGGTCCCATTCTTAAATTAAGTACTAATATATTTGTGATGCTTCGAGTAGACATTAACGTTATTTCATGACACCCAGTGATTATGTTCCTGAAACAACTTAGATTCCATTAACACCTCTTGGCTATAGAAACTAGAAAATGAGTGGAAATATAATATTCTCCTTCTCTCTAATGATTTTGCTCTGCGCAACAGTAGAAAGACACAATTGAATAATAAGTAAGCTTATACAAATTCAGAGTGACAAGAACTTGAGGCATAATTTTACCTTTGAAAAAAGATATAGTTGCTGGTGTCACTGTACTGACCCTTGGATCTGGTGGATCCTCTTTTCTAATGCAATCTTGAGCCATTAGTGCAGGATTGCTGTCAATTACGGCAATATCAAGTTCTTTTGTCAATGGTCTGCTGGCTGCATCACATGTCAAAACACACAAGTTGAAGAAAGAAGAGGTTGACAATTGGAAAAGAGATGGAAGATTTAAAAGCAATCATTCTACTTTTCTAGTGAAAAGAAAAAGAAGGAGAACAATAGCAGGGTCCATGGGTTTAAAAATTTAAATTAGACTTCCCGACTATATCTTAATTAATCAGGATATCAAGAAGCATTCTCGTCATAGGCCATGTTGGGTTTATGTGAATTCACATTTCAATAAAGTTGCATCAAAATACATGCAACAGTGAAATAAAATTTGAAGGTCAAATATTTTCAAATGAGGAGGGACAGTCTGGGGTTGACATATTTCTATAAGTCTTGGATGAACTATTCACTGTCTTGACCAATAATCCATGTAAAAGAAGACCCTGTTTTGTAATCTTCCATCTTTTCAAAAGTGATAACTAGAGGAAGGAAATGGATGGAATAGTTTAAATCAAAATCAGATTAAAAAGGCAGTTAATCTAGAGAAACCAAAGACTAGCTTTCAAGTTAGCATTTGTGAACCAAACTCCTAATAACTTTGATTGAGTATGTACAGAAATTTAGACCAAATATAGGCAATTCAACATATTGAAGAGAAGGAACCACCAGTAATGCCAAGTAGATATATGAAGGAACAAATATAAAGGGAAACTGCAAAATATCTACAAAGCTAATAAGCAATATGCAGAGGATAATTTGTGCTACCTAAAGCGCAAGCAAGAGCCATGCCGACCATGCCACCTCCAACAATAGCAACATCATGTTGCTGAATGTTGTTGTTTGGATCCAGCTTATCCACAGGCTCCTAAAGTGTTGAAGTATGGCAACTCGGTTAAAAAGCATTATTTAACAGAATGCAGCAAACAACTATAGATTCTCTTAAAGAATGAGAAACTGAATGATAGCATGAAATTGTTCTGAAGGGAAGAATTAAAACAACATGAAGATCCATTTACCAAATAGCATTGTAGCCATCACTTGCAAAAGAGGAAAAAGAAAAGACTAAAAGATAACATGAGGATGACCATGCGACTACTCCAATAATATATGGAACCATGTATTTCGCCATTCCTTTAATATTTGGACCATCAGTTCTTCTAAATGTTAAAAACAAATGCATTGCCTGCATTACAAGGATATTATTCTTGCTCCATCAAATATTACAAATTTTGAGGAAATAAAAATGGTCCAAATTCTAATCAGTATGTACCGACGGTGCAAGAAGTAAATAGAGAAAAAGAAAGAAAAATGAAATATGGAGCTTTCGTAATACACGAAATACAAAAAGTTCATTCATTAAGAAGCTTAATATTACATTGGAAGATTGGCCGCCATCTAAACCGGGTGACTTTTGACCTATATCACTACACAATGTCCTCCCCGTAGACCTCAATGTACTGACACCATGCCCAATTCTTCTAGCAATTACCCTACATCCACAACACAAAAAAAAAAAAAAAAAGTTAGAGAAAGTAAGAGCCTAAACACTGTTAATCTTATGGCATCCAATGCGTGTAACAGATTTTTGAAGAAAACCAAATGCAGTTGAAATAAAGTAACCAGAAATTAGAAAAAATTGCAAACTTCCCCAAAGTAACAGTTCTTTCTTTCAGCACCATAAAATGGCAATAAAAATACAAGTGTGCCATTTAGTAAAATCAGCACCGCATTGTCTAGTGTGCAATTTATCAGTATTGAACAGATTTTCATTAATCCCACTAGAGAAAGATAATGTTAACCTTCTTTTTTTATAAAAAAAGAAAACCAAATCCCTCCAGTTTCCACTTCCAAGGGCATATACAAGTAGTAAGCTCCATATTTTCATGATGGAGTTGTTCCATTACTAGCTACATTAACTAAACCCAGTTTATTTGCAATATATTCTGTCCTTCATCTGATTACCTCAGTCTATCTTCGTGTGCATTTCTGTTTGACTATGCGAAAAAGATGTCTCTTTGGACTTTTATCCAACAAAAAAATAAAATAGAAATATAATCATGTAAGTAGATTCTCAAATAAAACACACATCCAAAACACATACATAGAATTTACATAAATTTATGCTTTTGTGTTTTGCCATCCTGAAAAATAACCAAAAAAGCATAAAGAAAAACGATAATTTAGTTCAAGAAGGAAGATTTAGGCGTCCCTTTGAATGATTATTGCATGATAGGCCCCCGGAAACACATTCCGAAGTACACAAGTTAGGTATATAATTAATCAAAATGCCCCAAGGCCAAGTTCGTTTATTACATTTTTGGTTTAGCTGAATGGGTCTCAATTTCTTGCCAATTTAAATGCATATTATACAAATCTCTAGTCTCTAGGCGAATTTTTAAGCTTGTGAAAAGTGAAGGAATGAGAATACTTCACTGGTATTAAACTTGACATTTTTGAAAGTTTCGGAAAATAAAAATAAAAAATAAATAGAATTTACCTGTTCATTTTTTGCGACAGAAGCAGCAGCTTGCTTATCTTTCGTTTCAGTGGAATATGACAAACAGCAATCGGTGAAAACTGAGGCTTTTGACTCCGTCGAGGATGTTCGCCGAAAATACGTGAACGCATAGGCGTCCAAGTCTAAAAGCGCACCCATCTAATGAGTTTAGTGGAATAATTTGGTTAATCGCTTAACGCATTCGCCCTTGCGTTCAAGATGCTACGATGGAGCCCCATATACAACCGGGTCAAAAATCCTGAAAACTGTCGTTGTCTGCCAAAGGTGACTCAAGAGAGCGAAGAAGGAGAGGGAAAAATATAAATTTACTTATACGTAGTTTTCAATTATTTTTAATAAACTTCTATAAAATAGTTTACTGAAGGTCTAGCGGTTAAAAACTAGTAGAGGGGCAAGATTGGAATACAATTAAAAGGGTAAATTGTTTGGAGGGTAGTCTTCAAACAAGTTTGGTATATATAATTTTTAAAAATTATATAAAGTAAGAAATTAATTATTTTTTAAAATATTTTATCTCTCTCAGGCTCACCCAAGAATTTCGTCAGTGTTGACGTAGTTTCGCCACGTGTTGGCATAGTTCTGCCAATGTGTGTTGGAACTAGCTGTCCAGTTTTGTCAAGTGTTGGCGGAACTTGACAGTCAATTCCGTCACGTATTGCCAGAACTCATCCCAAAATTTTTAAAAATGTTATTGTTAAATATTATTAATAAAATAATTTATATAAGTAAGTAATTTTAGTTCATAATTATTAAAAAAATAATTAAACTTTTAAAATTAGATGAGTTGTGCTAAGTTGTGATGGAACTCTAGGTGGAGTTTCACCACAACTTGGCAGAAAATGTCAGCGAAACTCCACATGGGGGGAGAGAGGGAAGAGAGAGAGAGAATATTAAGAAAATAATTAATTTTTTATTGTATATAGTCTAAAAAAATTATATATAATAATAAAAGAAATTAACTATGACTACCCTTCAACTATTTTGGATTTTCTCTTATTAATTAAAAACTTTTATTTTAGTTTTTTATATACATGAACTTTTTTCAAACAACTATATCCATCAAATTATAAATATTGTGACGGAATTCGACGAAGAGAGTCACGCTATAAGCATGTATTACTATTTTTAAGGACAATTTTGTCTATTCATGGCTTAGAAGGAGGAATAGAGAAAAATGTTTTGAAAGCTAAGGAACTACTATTTTATTTCTGATTAATTTTGTATCTTTATAGTTTGAATAACATAAAAGAATAAAAGAAAAGTCATGAATTGACAAAATTATTATTGAAAATAATGGTTCATAATTGGAGCATGACTCTTTTTGTCGAAATCTACCACGACATTCAAAATTTGACAGAATAATTGTTTGAAAAAAGTTTATGTACATAAAAACCTAAAATAAAAGTTTTTGGTTAAGAAGAGAAAAGTCATAATAGTTGAAGGGTAAGTATAGCTAATTTCTCTAATAATAACCTTTTCAAAAGACAAAATTTCATTAAGATAAATTTACTAAAGATATTTGGGTTAGAATTGCATAAAGTGTGAGCTTAAGATTTTTTATTTTGAGTTTCGTAAAAATAAATTATTTATAAAAAAAAGTATTATCTAAAATGAAAATTTTATATTAGTTCTGTAATGTTGGTGGAAAATGTATAGGTAAAATCTCTAAATGGTCACTGAACTCAAACATTTTTAGCAAGAGCATTTCAAGTTAATTGATCCTTTCATTTTTTAGAGAAAGACATTGAATTTGTAAGGATTTGATCAAAACTTTTTTGAAGCAAGGTGGTTGATCATTAAATACATTTAATTGATCCCGAGATTAGCTTTAAAAGTTTTACATATTTTCACTTTTCTTCCATCTCCCTACAACTAACATTGCACATGATATTTCCCTCCTAAACTAATACACAACATAAAAAACAAATTAGTACCGTGCACTTGCAAACCTTGAATGGAAAGTGAAAATCTAGTTGGTTATACAAGTGGAAAACAGCCTCCAGCAAACCATCTCCTCATAAAACCCCTGCATAGTCCCTCCCAAGAGTTGTGTAAACACAGAAGAATTTAGTTAACTGGTCCATGAATTTCCAAAGCAATGATGCCAATATCATTCTTTCTGTTGATGGAGAAAATTGCAAAGACACAATAATTGTGTTACACTATTACGAGCACAAATCATGCTTTAAATCAATAGCACACGCGCATGCATTTCCTGCTTTTTATCATCAACTTTATAGAAAAAGCAGCAGAATATATAGCCAAAAAGAAAAGAATAAAAAGAATAATGAAAACTATAACCAATTCATCCAATAAAGTAACAGAAAAGAGATATGAATATCTATATACATCTATTTATGTGCTATATTCATTTTTTAAACCCATACCCCCCCCCAAAAAAAATTAAAACTTATTTTATAGACAGATGCTAGTTTAGCTCAATTCAACGAGTTTAAATGTGAAAAAGTTGTTGGTCTGGCAAGAAACAAGAATATTAGAAGTCAAAAAGATGTTGCAGTTGGTAAAGATCTTCTCATTATACTTCCTTCAAAATTTTCTTGTTGAACTTTCTTTTCCTAATTATCATTTTAGCTGATAAATGATTTTGTCCTAAGTGAGCTTCATAAGTTCTAGTATGCAAAGTATTTCTTGTTATGAACAGTGAATCAAATACTTACACTTAAAAAAGGGAGTCAAGTTTTTTTGTTGCATTTACATTTAATATTTTTTGCAACTATATAACGTATATATTTTTTAAATTATACAAAATAATTTATGTATGAATATATGTAAAAGAAGAAATATATGTATAATAGTCTCAAGAGTTAAAATTATAATTTTATCAGTATTACAAAATTAAAAAATTAATATATATATATATATATATATATATATATATATTAATACAGATAATATATTATACATATATAAATTAGCACACAATAAATAAAGCAAGTGTTGAATGTTACCCTCTTTGTTTTTCACCCATTTCACCGCACTAATGAGCGTGAAAGCAAAAGCAAAAGAAAACAACACTTAGTGGAGGCAAGGCATGGGTACATGATTGTCTCCCTACTTCAACATCTATCTCTACCTTTTCCAACCTAAAAAATCCACCATAAACCCCACCCCCCTCCTCACTGCTTCAGGAATTCCAACCCTCACTTTCTTTCATGCAGAAGAGCATGATCATCAGTACTCTAGTGTGTTGATCCTCTACAACTTATATAGAAGAAAAACAACATATATATCATCTTCCCAATCTTCTTCTTCTTCTTCCTTGAGGTCAATGCACGTTTTACAGTACCTAAACAGAGCACAGATTAACCCTCTAGGCTTGTTTTCTGTCCTCCTGGCGGCCTCGGCCCATAACAGGTGCACTTCTTTAGTCTGCTCTTGCTATGTGGCAGCAAGGAACTCCAATAGCAAAGAGGAAGAAAGTATCCGAACCAGCAGTACATCGACAAAGCAAAATCTAGTGCCAAGTAAAGATGGATTTCTGGAAGGACGATCTTGTGCTGATAAATCAATAACTCGGGCAACTAAGAACACCATTGGTGGTTTTAATGGTGATTCAAGTGGATCTAAATCCAATACTGCAACTAGTTGCACTGAACCTGTGCCTCTGAAGAGTAATCTAAAGAAAGCTACAACCATGGAGATTAATCGGTTCAGGATAGAAACAAGGAGGGTTAACTGGCCAGACGCTCTAGGCAACGATATTGCTCACATTCAAGAATTTGAGCCAAGGTATAGCCCCATCGCGAATTACAGTTCCTTTTCTTCCTCATTCACTCAATTTTGAATGTATTTAAAATTTAATGACAACAAATACAGTATTGTTATTTCTTGAACATTTGCGCATTTGCTTTCCATCTCTTTTGACACTTTTCATTGATTTTGAGTATGGATATATGTGGGTAGGTTGTTGTTAACTTTTTTTCTTTAATTTTTTTTGGGGGGTGTGCAGTTAAATTACTATCTAGAACGCAGCAATATCAATTCTTAGTTCTTCAATGAAGTGCATAAAAATTCATGTGAAAATTTGGTTTTGGAACAACACCTATAAAGATATACTTCTCTTCTTTCCTCTTTCCAGCCATAAATTCCTTGAAACCCTATCTTGATTATTGAATTATAATTATTCTAATAAATCAGTAAAGAAATCAAACTTTCAGGAATCTTGTGATGAGAGAAAAATATATCTTCAACATGTTTGTGTATAATTTTTGCCAAGAATTTTAACAAAAAATTTGGTGCTTCTTCAGTCAATGCTTTCTGATCATCAGTAGTTGCTTGGTAATGATTTTGTGTAGTGTATCAGAGGATGGTGAATTGGAGAGTGTACAAAACTCCTGCGTTTGTGTAATCCAATAACGCTCGGTAAGTCCAAAATCCTCAGTCATGAAATGCCTCTTTTTGGGGTGGGGGGGGTTTAAGGGAACACTGCTTACTTATTCAAATGTGTCTTCCCATCCATCTATTAATATCAAGAAATAACTAAAACAATTATTTCATATTCCATATTTATGAATTTGTTTATTGAGTGTTGTTAAAGTTAGGATAAGAAAAATTACATATTCGATATATTAATTTCAATATTAATAAGTCATATTGTCAAGTCACCTTGATATAATTAGTACTATACAATTATAGATTACAGTTTAAGAAGAAAAGGAGAAAGAATTAAGTTGAGGAGGTTGCTTTTGTTGGTTTTATTCTTTCTATAAAATCTTAGTTTGAGAGTGGAATGAAAGAGGTGCTGGCATGTGATCTTTTATTTCATAAATTCCTGTTTTTTTCAGAAAAAAATATAAAATTCTTTATATATATATTATATTTAAATTATGTTTAGTTAGAAAAAATTTTATTTTATATTTTATAAAAATAAAAATAAAATATAATTATATATTTAATTCGAGTGCAACTTAAATGATATATATATATATATACTCCATAATGATCCGTGCGTGGCAATCTTGGATTTACTATACCTATCATTGCTTGCATGAGGTGTCCTTTCCAAGTTCCTCTAATCAATTCCTTGGAGCACGTGAGAATCTCCAGAGCCATGAATGCTACCTTCACAACCTACATAACCTAAGCTTGGCCCGGACCTCTCCAATTATTAGAAAAAACCAATGAAATAGTTTTTCTGCCTATTTTGGACTTTCTTTTAACACTCACTTTTAGTCAATGGTAAGGTTATTTTTGCTCATGCACAACATAATTAGAACATTAAACAAATATTTATTTATTTATATTAGTTAGAAAGAGGATTTTCTTAATTAATAAACATTTTTAGAATACATTTTCTTTCTCAAAAACTGAAATTAATAATCAAAGAAATTAATTTTGTATATTTTCAAAAGCTCATAAACCTACAGACGATCCATACCTAGTTATATTACAAGTACCATGTGTTGTATAATATTTTGTTATATGTGTTTTATCTTTAGAAACTACTTGAAAATGATATATTTATCTTATAATTTTTTATTTAACCATGAGAGATTTTGTGCTAGTTCTATAGCATATGAGAATCATTGAAAATTTTAAGGTATTTCATCCTAAGATTTGCCAAGAGAATCATTGAAATGTTTGATGAAAGACAAAGCATATAGATTGTACCATAATTTTGAACCCATGATATCCTATGTATGCAAGTCAATGAGAAATCAATCATGTTCAGCAAAAAAAAAAAAAAAAAAAAAGTCAATGAGAAATCATAATTTCATACTAATTTCATCTTTTATTTGAGAGTTATATTTGACTTTTTACTGCATAGATCAACGTACAAGATGGTAATTTTTCTAAGCTGTTAAACTGCTAAAATGCATATTCCTGCACTTTTATGTAAAATATTTTCCCTTTTATCTTTTGATAAATGGTAAAATTTACCATTTTCCCTTGTTGCAGGAATAGGAGTCAAAGAGAAAGAAGCTAGCTTGCCTTTTGAATCTCTAGACTGTTTTACCAACAAGTCCAAAAGTATTATGAAATGATTCTTGTGCTCGAAGATTACAAAATTTGTAGGTGATCTCTGATTCATTACCCAAAAAAAAAAAAAAAACGGAATGAAAAGCAAAATTTGTTGAAGAGCTCACAACTCACAAGATGTGATTTTGAATTCCTCAAACATATAGATTATAGATTAAGGGAAAGAGAAAGAAAAAAAAAGAAAAAGAAAATGAAAATCCGCCATGTTGATATTTGGGCTCCGGAATCTCATAGCATGTTTGTACAAATTAAGGTTCATATTTTGCAAAGAGGGTGGGTGAGTAATACTTCCATATATTATCCCTTCGTGTTTCAAAATATAGGCCCTTTGCAATTTTTTCATGGATTAAAAAAGAAAAAAATAAAATTATTTTTTATTATTACTCTTAATTATTTTTTTACTAACATAAAAGAGAA
This sequence comes from Rauvolfia tetraphylla, assembly GCA_030512225.1. NCBI lineage: Eukaryota > Viridiplantae > Streptophyta > Magnoliopsida > Gentianales > Apocynaceae > Rauvolfia > Rauvolfia tetraphylla. Next base: position 6,546,202 of record JAJQKT010000053.1, read on the forward strand.
TGATAAAATTATATTTATAGATAAAAATAATTCTAGAAAAAAATATTGAAAATTAACAAATGATCAAATATTTTAAAAAGTGAAAAAAATCAAAAGTCTTATATTTTGAGACAAAAGAAGTACATATCTAAATTAGCAGTTAAAGAAGGATGAAGGATGCTGGGCAATAAGAAGTATGCACACCCAAATATTGTATATATACACTCAAACTCGTATCTAAATTGAATTTGAATTTAATTTTTTTAATTTTATAAAATAAATTTTTTATAAAATAAGATGTGAAATCTAATTTCATCGATTTCAATTGGATTTGAATTTAATTTTTTTAATTTTATAAAATAAAATTTTTATAAAATAAGATGTGAGATCTAATTTTATCGATTTCGAATAAAGTTTGGAATGAAATACTCAACAAAATCAATATAAATTTTTAATTTTGAATCCAACTCATTCTCTTACGAAAAATTTATTTTTTACAAAAAGCAAGGAAAAAATTTTCAAATACAAATTCTATCCAATCTAATTCTTAATTTTAATGCATCCTTAATATTCACGTGAACATTGACAAGGTAAAAGGTGCAAGGTAAAGTGCAGAAGTTTTTAAACATGCATCGTGTGAAGAAAACAAGTAAAAACTCTTATCAAATCCAACATCTTTTTTTTTTTTTTTTGGGGAAAGCTCAAATCCAATATCAAATGAAGCAAAACACCAAATGTACATGACACAACACAAATTTAAAAGAATGCACCACCAATATGTGTTAACAGAGAACAAGAAAATCAACAGAAATATATGCTTAATGAATATGTTTTCCTCCTAAAGTAAACCCTCAATTGACGGCTCAAATTTGATGTCTGTAACGCTTAAAGTGTACACTTCCAACCTTCAACCCCACCCAACATGGGAGAAACTGATGTCAGAACAAGCTATATAACCAGTAAGTAATCGGGCTAATGCGAATGGTGAGAGCATCCAACCCACAAATGAACAAATTTTTCATTTTGTTACAAGTATTTGCAAGAATCATAATTCTAATTTTCCTTTATACCCCCCACAATATTTAACGGATTTCCAACACTGAAAATGCATAACCTGTTTTTACGTTCGAGGAAGATTTGTGGGTAGGGAGAAGAATCGTCTTGACATGGGACTTGTTAACTTTAGTTTACCAAGCTAGACCCTTCTTGTTCGTGTAAACTCAAGAGGTGGCTTGTGCTATTTCTGATTCTTTCCTTTCTTCGACTTGTTCTTTTCCTGCATTCTCTTTTTCTTCTCTTCAGAGGTGATCCATGCATAATCTGTGGGAATTGCAAATGGATCTTGAATATGCTCTATCCTACTACACGAACCACCGGTGGAAGAACTAGGACGGTTATAAGGGGTTTTTATCCACTGAAACCAAGATGAAGTAGAAGACTGCATTACTGCAGGGCTTTCACGGCCTGCAGGTGTAGGGCTTGAAGGGGGAGTAGAAAACTCATCCAAGGGCTGTAATTCTTCAAACTTCGTAAAAGTAACCAATACTCTAATTGTTGGAACCACTGGAATTGCAACCTGGAACAACAGAAGGATTCTCAATAAAAGGACGATAAGACATAAGTTTAATATGATCAAGATGCAATGCTGTATGAAAGCTGCTACCAAAGGAGAAAAATGGCCTAGATTCATAAAGCATGCAGGCAAAACACGTTCTATAGTGTATGCAGCTTATGACAAAGTACACAGTAGCACATATGAGGCAAACTGCTTGGGACTTGAGCAAATAAAATAACAATCCACCATGTTATAACCCCTGCAAACAATATTTCAAATTATCTTTTTCAGAAAACTCCCAGCAGGATCTCAGACAAAAAATATGATTATTTCATTATACAAAGTAATAATCGCCACTTCTTGCAAGAAATTAGCAAGAAATTGTAAAGCACTTCCTAGTTAAATTATTAGGACACTATTTTTGTGTAAAGTCTACATCCGAGGCGAAATTTACCTGTAACTTTCAAAATTTCCAAGTTCATGAATAATATGTGAAGCATTATCTATTAATGTTTTTTAACCACAAACAAATCAGAGAAAAGTTCCAAAAGGTGGAAATTCTTAAACATAACTCGCCTAAGAAAATGAAAAAGTAAAACTTTGGCCCCGTTTGGTCTGGCTTTTAAAAACCAGACTTTTGGTGAAAATGCATTTGACTTGAAATTTTAAACTGTTCAAAATTTGGAAACTTAAGAAATTGGGAGTAGATGATAAGTAAAGGAACTTGAACCTGTTCACATAACTCATGACTGGACCCTTTTAACTCAAAATTGGCCAAGCTATTGACCCTAGTTGTTGGTAGAGGTCAACCTCTATTGACCCCTATCTTGCACGTTGCCATCTTGAAACCGCCCTGTCCTCTTCCTTCCCATTCTACCACTCCTCTCTCTCTTCTCCTTTCCCTGCTTCCCCTCTTTCAACTCTCTGTTAACTGCTTGCCATGTCAGCCACCACAGCTTCTCTTTACCTTCCCATCTGCTCTCCTTTTTGCTCTTGCAGTATCTTCCCCACAGCACACTCTCATCCCTCTTGCACTCATTTACTATCTTCCTCTCTTCTTCTCTTCCTTTCTGGACCTTTCTCTAGTGTCAAGATTTGCTAAAAACAAAATGAACTTCTACATCTGCTAGGTGACACCATGGCAGCTGCAACTCCGAAGCTAAGCAAAGCCTTGACCTTGTTAGTGTATGAATGGCATCAGATGCCCAAAATCAGTGACAGCAATAGTGGCAGTGCCTTCAGTGGTGGCATTAGACCATTGCTCACTAATGTTAGATAACGATTTGTAAAATTTGAATAGTGAACATGTAATTACATGAAGTAGGGTTCCTCTATTAATCATAGCAAGGGCCTCAAAAGTCTTTTGAAAGTTTCAGAAAACTTCTCCTATCACCAAAATGGATATTTAGCTTTCAGAAACTCAAAAGATCTGTTCCAAATGTTCAATTCAATGAACCTGCTAGAATTACAGTAAAGGCGCAAAAAGTCCATTTGGAAGTTTCAAAAAATTTCTCCAATCCACACATCCAAATGGATTTTTAGCTTTCAGAAACTCAAAAGATCCCTTTCCAGAAAGTTCAACTAAAAGCACCACTTGAAATTTAATTGAGAGCTAATCAAAATGGGGCTACTATTTCATGGTTTATGAAGGATAAAACTAAAAGGAGGGAGAAATGGAGCTCATGTTCCATAAACTCATTTACACTGAACTAGGTTTTTCTGCTTCAAGATCTCTTAAAAGGCTGAGTATTTATAACACACAGGCACAGACATTATCCTGGTTGCACATGGATCTGAACAATTCTAGTTAACCGACAGTTTTAGTATAAAGGAATTATGTTCTTCTTTTCATAAGATTTACTGAGAGGAAAGTTAGCCACTTGAAAACTATCATTTTCAATGTACAAAAGTAAGGTTTTAAGATGATCACTACCGGTTTTATTGATTTAACTATGTGGGAGTTTTTTTCCCAATTCAATCAGGAGCTTGAAATGGAAAGTTAGCTGGGAGATTATGAACAAAGAAAGGCTCTCATTTTATGACAATAGATGAATTAGAATAGAGCTTAACGATAAATTTAGTAAAGGAAATTCTTGGATTAAAAAGGTTCAAAACATTTCTCCAGAGGTGAAAAAAAATGTCAGTAGCTCATTCCCTATTGTTGGATGCCTGAACACTTGAGTAATAATAAAAAGTAAAACTTCTCACATCAGAGAGGCAGAGAAATTAACCAGAATCGCTAAATGAAAAAAGCTTCTCAATTTATTTTAATAGAAGGGTCAGATCATAATGAAGTTAATTTGATCTGTGACCCCAAAAAAGAACATAATAATGACTTCAGATTGATTAATTTAAAGAGCCAGTGTCAACCAAAGCCGTTGGCCTAGGAAACATCTTCTCACACATTGTTGACTTCTATGTACAAATGAAAGATGTGTTGTTTAACTGGTTTCACCTATAGCTTCAATTCCAGATTTTCTATACTAGATAAAAGTTTCAAGCTGTAAGTGACAACTAGCAAGAGCTAACAGTCCGTCCTCAATAAATCAGAGAAATTGCAAAGAGCGACTAATAAATGCAGAAAAAAATCCATCTTTTTCTTTTTACATTAAATCTGAGAAGGCCACCTACAATTTTATCATGTCTGTAGCTGTGAGCTAATTGTAATAAAACACTGGAGTCCGTAATTTGTTTTGACACATTACGATTCTAGTACTCTCCTGTCCTGAAGCAGGGCCCCAGGGACAGAATTAATTCTCACACTCCTATCCTTGATCTATCTACACCATGCAATGCCAAGTCCATAATCCCAGTATATAACCAACCACTAACAAAGTACTCAAGGATACCACATGATCAATTCTCAGGAAAATGAAGCATATTCTGCCACCTTTTGCACATTCTTAAAGATATGAAGTAAACTGAACATGATTAGATGCAGATCTGATTATGCCACAACCATTAGCATTTCCAGGGTACCATCTCCAAGCAAAGGACCAAACTTTCTCTTCAGTTTTTGGTTTTCATTTAAGAAAATCAGAGACTCTAACGGACAACTCTGTGAACACATACAAGGATACTTTTGGCCAAAGCACAAAGAAAACTTTATTTGGCAATCAATCACCTCATAGTGTATGTAAGTAGTTCAAAAGCTGATTTTTCATGCCAACTCACTAATAAAGAGAAATCCTCATGGTTCAGAATTTTATGCACCTGCAAAGCAGCTTTTTGCTGCTATATTGTAGCAGCTTTCGCCATTTTGGCTCATACTCATCTAATTAATATATTTATTTCTAATTTTCTTTCTGCAAGGCCCTCTACCTTATCAAAGAACAAACATCTTAAAATATAAGGGGTTCTTGAAAAATGTGAACTTTCCAAGATTTCTCTCATGATCTTTGGGAGATTAAACCTAGAGAGGCTGGCACTATTTCATGTCAGAGTCCAACTAACATCCAGATTTTCATCCAAAGGAAATCTATGTGAAATTATTTGGAGAATATTCTTCTCTCTCTCTTTATTATCTCTCAATATTCAATCTTCTTTCAACCATAGTTACCCCAAATTCCTAACACTAACATTTGCTGATAGTTTATAGAACCATGGGCTACATGTAAAAGCCAGGATTTCATTTTAACAACTCAAATGAAAGCTCAGAATCCAACTTTTCTGTAATGCTATTGAACTCAGTACTTCAGTAATAGGAAACGGGGAAAATAGGAAGGAAGAAAAGAAAGATGTTGGCACATATGATAATTAGATCAAATAGATACTCAAGAAACAAAAGGAAAAGATTCCAATCAAAGAAAGGGAATGTGAATTTACAGAAGTTTTATCTGTCCTTCTATCATGTCATGGGGGAAGTGGCCTGACAAAAAGAGCAGTTGGCAAGTTTGTTGCATTACCTTTATCTTTTGAAATGGTTGAGGACTGGGGGAGCATGGAAAGGCGTGGGGAAAGGAAGTTTAAACGTCATGGCTGTGTGTAGCCGTTCTTGTTACTCATGTTAATTCTTCTTAAACATTTCTTCCAAATAATTTTTCATCTCTCTCTTGCTCCCATAATCATTTTATTACTAAAACATTCCTAGTTTCTCCATCCATGACTTCATTCCTTGCCTCTCTTCCTATGCACTTTGCCATTTCTACATCTACCCACATGGAAAAAATTCTTAAGCACATTTACCACTTCCTTTTAACACTCAGTGTCATCTGAACCAAAGAAACCGTGTCCAGCATCAATTGGGGATTCTGACTGGCATATAAACTAAAGATACTGACAAATATTACCTAGATTCCCCCAACCATATCCCTCATCTTTTCAAAGAAACACAGCAAGGACTGAAAAAACCATTATCCTGATTCTCGATACATACATATATCAAACACACCGGAATCCAAAAATAAATTGAAGATTTACAAAGACAGAAATTGATAAGAAAAAAAAGGGGCTTCTTTCTCTGTCAATGCCCAAGAACTCCTCCAAGCATGAGGTTGTTAGGAGCCTCCAAAGGAGTGTGCTCTGATACCAAATGATAGATTAACCAAGACCTTATCTCCAAGAGGTTGAAGGCTTGTAGGTGAATCTGGCCAAATGGGTGTTCTTGAGTGAAACCCTAGATTTTGCCCCAATTCCCTAACCCACTTCTAGCTAGGAATTGAACCCTATTCCAAGAAGGTAATAGGACCCCAACACTAGGAGAAGAGATTTCTACAACAATTCCAACAAAGAACCAAGAATTTAACTAGGAAATTCAAGATCCATTTTATGGAGATTGAGGAATCTTTCAAGAATTCTTGTGATAAACCAAACAAGAACCCATGAAATGGAGTGTTCAAACGCAAGGAAGATTAGCCCTTGATCACTCACCATGAGAGATTCAACATCACCTCACCAGAAGGAAGAAACCCTAGCCATACACTTATCAGAAGTTGAAGGAGATGAGAATAGAGCTTGTAGTTTAGCAAAACAATAATACGCATTCAGATGAAGAAGCAGAGAATTTCATATCTCTGGATGAAAAGAAACTCATAGAACCTATAATCCTCTGGAGCACTCTGCTCCAAATATCTTATCCTCTCCAATGAAAAAGAAAAATGAGTAATGCATCCTGATTGAGACAGAAGCATTTAATCAACGACATAATAGTGCCATGATTAGTGACAGGGTGTGATGAAGTCAGGCAAATACTGTTCTCTGGAATAGCATTTCTCACGAAGAACTCCAAGCAACCGAATAAAAAATCAAAGAGCCTACTAACTTCTCATTGTAGCATCGGAGTAAGATACTAATCTACAAAATTGTTCACAGATCTACTTATTTTGTTTCAATCCTAACTCTTAAATTACTTCGAGGTGGGATGCATGACAGACAAATTAAAACTAGGCCATACAAACAAAGCAACAGGTAAAACAAGTAAGCATGTTAAAGTTAAACAAACTTCTTGGTAATAACAGTCAGCTATCAGGCTTTTACAAAAATTAAAACTTAATCAGATCGGAGCTAGCTCATACACAGCATACCTTGACAGGAAAGGTCCCCTTTGGAAGTTTGGTCGTGAGCAATTCTCTTAATCTACGTATGGCTTTTACTTTGTTTGCTAGAATGTCAAGCAATGGCAGAAGCTCTTCAGTTCGAAGTGGGAAGTCTGGGGAAAGCCAGAGAACTGGCCTCAACCCTTTCTTATACTCATTTTCACGGGTTCCATCTTTTCGGCGGTTCCCACTTTCCGAACTAGTAGATGAAGAAGCTTTGTTGTCCCTAACTCTACGGTGCTCATGATACTCTTCCCTCTTTATTGCAATCTCCATGGAATGCCTCCCGGGTTTATTCTGAACTCCGGAAGATGACTCTTCAAGAAGACTAACTTTGTTTTCCACGCAAAGGGAACTTCTTGGTGAGGTCATCTTCTTCTCTGCTTCACTTTTATTATCCCGTTTCCTCCAACCACTGAACCATCCTTTTCTTTCCTGCCTTTTTTCTCCATTCCAACAGCCATTTGCATCCTCAATAGGAATGTCCCTCTGCTCATAACAACTATGGCGATGAGGAATAATTCCATCACCATTCTCATTAATTGAATCTGAAGAATCCATTTTTAGTGCAGCCTCAAGTTGCTTTCTTTCATCCTCTGTCAGTATTTCATCAAGCTCCTCACTTTCCGTTTCATTTTCATTGCAAGAATTGAAGAATTCATCATCAGTCATAGCTCCAGGTACCTTTCTGGATTTAATGCTCACAACAACATTCTGCATGTCATACACTTTAGCTCTCCAAGACCCTACCATTTCTGTCCGCTCCTGCCGTCTCCAAGTCAGCTGAGGTATAAGAACAGCTTCTGTCACATCGATCCCAGGCCTGAATATATTGGTTTGAGACATTGCAGCCACTTCACTTATTACTTCAGCATCGGATGCAGGGGCACCAGCACCATCCAGTGCATTCATGATTTCTTTATCTTTGTGAGAGATCATGCAAAGTGAACCAGGAGGTACTTTCCCATCTTCAGAACCATCACCAAGGAAAAGAACACTCTGATCTGCACGCTGAATTCTGAAACCATCAAAACCAGCCAAAGTCATATCTGCCCGCAGGTTTGCACCTCTTTTCCAAATCTTGTAAGTGTCTGAAGGGGCAATCCTAGAAATGAAAGGGATAACAGAGCTCTCAAAATTAAAAGTGATTTCCATGTAGAAATCCCTCATTCTTCTCATTGTCCCAACCAACCGAGGTAACCTTCTGCACCACTTTCCCCAAGCTAATGGCTGGTAATGCCTAACTATAATCCTAGCAATCCCTTCTTCCCTATTGCAGATTGCTTCCTGCAGTGCACTCCAACCTTGCTCATTTTGCAAGCTCCAATCTGCACCAGCAAGCATGAGCATCTCAGTTGCAGTCTCATCTCCGAGTTTTACAGCCATATGGAGAGGGGTCTCTCGATTAGGGACATCACGCCGATCTATCATGGCAGAAATAGCCTCAGCCTTGGCTTCCTCAGCAAGTGAAATTGATTCTGTATGAATCTCAGCTGGGTCACAAAGCCGTGGGAGGCCTGCAATTATCTTCCTGAGACTGGCATAATCTTTCAAGATTATGGCTTTATGGACAGGGCTATGGGCATACTTAGAGACATCAATGCTTGCCATGCCTCAGGAGTAGTATTCTTAAGGGCCACTCCAAATTGTTCTGCTCTACCAAAACCCAGTTCAGTCATCCATAGTCATTGTAATCTTCTGACCCTTAAAACGACACATCCCTGTCCTTCCAAAGCAGAACTGATCCAATATCCCAAATCAATTACTTCGATTAAACCAAAACTGAAAATAGCAAATTCTTTCTTCATTCAGACAAGAACCTTCACAAAATAAAGCAAAACTATTTACAATTGAGGCCCAAAATTCAAGAATTTCACACAATTTTTTCCAAACCTCTATCAAGCCAGTTCAAATTCCAACCAAACAATACAAGAGAATAATGCCGAAAAGACAGTTATAATCTCATCAGAGACGAAAAGCAAGAATCTTTGAGGGCGCCCAAGTGAAAAAACAAAAACCCCAAAAGGTTCAAGAATTCTCACCTCTTCTTCTTCTACTTGTGAGACCCCTCAGAGAGACTTCCTCTCAACTGCTGAGCCCCAGTAGTCACTCCTCTGCTATCCCCTTCCTCTCTCTTCCTCGCTGTATGAATTTAAAATTAGAAAAAGAACAAAGAGAGATCCTTGTGATCCAATCCAGATCAGACAAGCCCAAGAACATGCATGTGGTTTGGTGCAAAAATGCTAAACCAGAGAAAACAAAAAGGAAAAATGAACTTCAATAAAAAATTGGGAAGCTTTGGAGGAATCTTGAAAAGGATTGTGAGGCACTGAAAAGTTACAGAATCAAAGAAAAGAATTGCACACAAGAAAGCACACGATGACAACCCCACCAGTGAAGCAAAGGGCAGAACTGCTTATGCTAGAATAGGAACATAAACGCTGCGTTACAAGAACAAAAGAGATTCACAAGAAAGAAACTCAAGCGGGCTAAAGTCTTTGGCACTTTGCATCGAAGTTTCCTTTTCCTTTTGAAAAAATTGCATTGAAATTCTTTTGATATATAAATTGTATTAAAGTTTATTCTCACGTTCACATTCACATTTCCAGAGAAAAAAAATTAAGCCTTTTTTCCTAGAAAAGAAAGAAATAATGCAAGAGAAAGAAAAGTAAGGGCCAATTTTGGGTGAAGATAAGAGTACAAGTAGACACCCTTTTTCCTCTTTGACCTTTTTCTCAAGAAAAATAAAATAAATAAATTCTTGGTATTCGAATATGCTCTTTTCAGCAGGCCAAGCATTAGAGGATTACCTGTGATGGAGATTCTTTACTCAGATTTAGGTTAGAATTCTTTCTTTTTTTCTTTCTTGTTGAAAATGAAAGGTCATCTTGTTTCAGGGAAATGTACTTAGACAATTGAATGTCAAATACAACTGTAGCAGGGAAGCTGTCAAGTAATATATGCAGAATTTCAAAAAAAAATGTTTCATCTTAGTATATAAAAAGAAACGGCCTTTAGGATTAATTTTTTATTTTTTCTGTCTCAGACCTTTTTCTTTGAAGTGAATGACTATAAAACGATTTTATACTAAAAAAATTTGGCTTTTGAAACCCTTTTGAGACCCTAAAAAAGATTCGTACTGAAATCAGATAAAAATACTTCAGAATATCAATTAATAACAAAATTTGAGGATAAAGAATATTTATTATCCTAAAAAATTAATTAATTTAGAATATTTATTATCCTAAAAAATTAATTAATTTATCTATCATATAATGATAAAATAACGGAGATTGTATATTTAAGAAGTAAAATATTAAAAGCATTTATAGTAATATTCATAATGTTTTAGAGAGAGTAGAGGTAGTCAAATTGGGGAAAAGCCACCCTCTGAGAATATTTATATAAAATAATAAATAAAAAATATTTAAATAACTATTTATAGATAAGGATAAAACTAGAAATAAAATATTTATATATAATGACATATATTTTTTAAAAATTTAAAAATAAAATATATATTTTAAAACGAATAAAATATATAATATTAACTAGAGAGTATTTATTTCTCTCTTTTTAAATTTTTTGAGGAAGGATTATTTACTTCTTAATGTTGGTAAAAAGTGTGAATTATTTGAGTCTTTTAATTTTTTATTTTTTTAATGGTGCTTTGGAATTGGATGAGAACTAGGAGAGCACATGAGGACTTAATAGTAAATTAATGGTGGACTACTTGTAGGTTAGAGTGTAGACCCACAAGTCTTGTCAGACAATTAATCTTAATCATATGATCTTTAGCCGACTGGTGGCCAAGTGATGAGCATCATAAACCCGCGTTGTGCTAACCTTTTAGGGGAAAAAAGCCAAAACACATAATTACAATAATCACCTTGACATTCTTGTTTCCTTTTTTAGTATTTTTTAAGAAATCCTGTCTTTTAATAGTTGGACAATTTACTATATATTTTCTTAATTTTAGAATTTTATAATTATTACAATGATTCTTTTTTAAAAAAATTATGAGTCAGATACACTTAATATATATATATATATATATATATATATATATATATATATATATATATATGTGTGTGTGTGTGTGTGTGTGTGTACTTTTCTCTTTGTTATTTCTATTTTTTCTCATGTAATGGTGATTTGATTCTTTTATACAACTAGTAGAAGCCAATGGTATACTTTTGTATGAATGAGTGGAAATAATTGTTTGACAGTTACATGAGATTTTCCACATTAATGTGCAGAAGTTTTGAAATTGAAATAAAAGAATTCAATCACAATTGAATTGTTTTGGGATGACATATATAGTGGGTTCTATATTGCAAACGTAGTTATACACTTTCTTTATTTTTTTAAAAATATAAGAAGAGTTACATTATTGGCGAAGAATTAAATACATTCTCTATGCAATGAAAATATTTAGCAGAAACAGATACCTCTTTTTCGTAATTAATTAAATCAAAATAATTAGCTTAATTATAGTAGATGTTACTTATTGATGTAAATGAAAACAAGAACTTAAGAAAAACATGCATTAATTAGTCTTAATTGATTACAAGTATCTTATTAGATATAGATCTTGATTCAATTTACATTTCTCGTTCTTTTAGTGTAAAAAAGAAAAAACATTACTCAAGGAATTAAGTGAATATAGACTCTCTTTTTTTCTTAAGGATTCACATTCCTTGATCTTTTGATGCATCAAAGCAAAAAATAAAAATAAAAAACTTAGTGGAGTGAGTTGATTTAGATTTTGTTTGTAATTTTTTTCTTGAGAAATAAAAATAAAGATTTTATTAACTCGACGTAGTTTTTCTCAGGACAGAGTTTTACACTAGATGCAATATCTTCCTTGTAGGTAATTATATTGTAAAAAATGAGGTCTATAACTAATTTAGAAAAAAATGAACAACTTTTGAGAATGAAACCAAACTCAGTAAGATCAATAAAGGATTATTTTCTATTAATTCATTTGTAGTGACTAACTGCCCGTCTACTAGTTCCGTAGCTCTTGACTCATAAAAATCCAAAATACTTCTTCCATTTTAAAATATAAGGCTTTTGACCATTTTATCTCTTCTAAAAAAATTTAGCATTTTATGAATTTTAAGAATTATTTTTTATAAATATACTTTCATCATTAATATAATTCTTTCATTCTCTATTCTATTAATAAAATTAATTAACGATATAATAAAAATACTTCTTATTTTATTTAAAAAATTATAAAAAATACTTGTATTTTAAAACAGAAGGAGAAATATATATAATATGATAGATATATTGAAATTCTCTAATTACAAATAACGTGGCACATCTTCAAGCAAGTTGTGCATATGTTATGGCATGGAGGAAAATGTCTTTTTTTGATGTCTAGGGTGTTTTGACCCTAGAGTTGTAAGAACTTTGATGATTGTCTAATGAAGATTCTATTGTCCAAGAAATGAGAAAGAAAAGGAAAAAAAAAAGCATTTTCAGAGGCTAAAAAGTTCTACAGGCCGAGCTACATGTTGCAAGGCCTATAGAATTGGGCTCAAAGTACATCGGACAGGTTTTCTAGTAAATGGATGATGCTATGGTAGATGGTTGAGCCCAATCCAAATTATTAAAGGGGAAAAAAAAGTTTGGATTGAAGATTGGTTTATTTTGATAGATATATTGCTGAGAATCATGTCGAAATTTTAATATTTCACCAAAAAGGAAAAACAATGTAGCATTTGAATCAATTAACCTAATAAGATTCATGAAAAAAAAAGGAAAATTAATTTGATCCCTTTTATTATGCAAAATGTGCATTATATGTTTTCTATTTCTTTGACACAATAGATTACCAGGTCCACTATTTTCTTCTTTTTTTTTCATTGAAAAAATCAGTATTTCTTTAAGATGGAAAATCTTAATAAATCAAATAGTACAAGAATCAGGCAATAAGGACCTATATTTTCCCTCCTCCACTTAGCCCGAAATTGGGTTAAGAGATAATTATCAAAAAATAAAAATTAAGTGATCTGTAGAAATGTTACTTTTGTTTTAATAAATAATAAAAGAAAGTTCTATTTCCGTGAGGCCTTGCCCTTGCGGCAAGTGTTGAGGCCTCCCAACCAATCAACTCCTACATTTTGCTGGATTTTGTTCTCCTTTTATAAGGTTTATTTTCATTTTTATTAAGATCATTTTCTTCTTTATAAAAACTTGTACTATAGTTAATTATTGATCATGTTATTTTCTTCTTAGTAAGGTCATTTTTTCCTTCGTAAAAGCTTGTGGTATAGTCGATTATTGATTATGTAATCTCTGACAATAATGTGTGACGCCTCTTGTATTAAAAATTTTTTTATCATAACAAACAATATAAACAAGGGTTTTGCTTCTCGAAATAATTGACCATATATAAAATTGTTATTAGGGTGTGACTCAAACTCACTTTAGGGCTTATGTGCAAACTTAGTTTCTCTTGTATATATATTGCATTATGATGTATGTAGCGAGAGAGGAGTAGCCAAAATGGTTTGAGAGAGATGTTGAGTGTAACCACTATTTGGCATTTGCTGGCCTTGCTGTAGACGTAGGCATAGACGTCGATCCGCGTCCTTTAATTTGCTTTTATTTGATTGCCTTAATGTTATTGAATCTTGGGTATAATCACGGCAAAAATAGTGAGAGAAATCCTCTTTCCATTGGTAGGACCTTTTACTAGAATTCCGCTGTCAACCCTTGTGACCCTTTCTCTACCACCATCAAAGTTTATCAATTGTGATTTCCTCTCCGTCTCCCCACACCTTGATTCTCGGAATCCAACAAACAGAAATTCAATTTTCGTTACTGTCTCTTACTCTCTCTCTTTTTTGGACAGAGGGAACCGTCGTCTCGGTGGTATGGATTCAGACACTCCTTCATAAAATGGAAGGCTATCAATTTATTTAATTTTTTTAATAAATGGGCCATTTGTTCATTGACAGTACAAAATTACGAAGCCTTCTCCAATCTATGAAATATTTTGAGACAACTCTGAACAAAGCTCCGCCAGAGATCCACCGGAAACAGACTCCGGCTCCGATGATGTATATAAGAAGTAGCTAGAAGTAGAAACATTTTTCCCAGTTTCCTAGCTAGAAGTAGAAACATTTTCCCAGTTTAATAATCTTCAATAAACATGACTACCTTACCACAAATGGAAAATGGGGTCAAAACATTATCTGAATTACAGTGATGTATATAAGAAAAGAAATTAAATTCTCTATATCTAGAATTTACCACCATTAATATGATCAAGATTAGTGTAATTCTACATATGCTAGCATTTTTGTTAGGGAAATTGTTGATATTCATCACTATGTAAACTTGAATCTAATGAAAGGAGTAAGGAGAAATATTGGGGGGGGAGAAGATAGGACAGTGTATGAAGAAAGAGGGAAAAGAGAGCATCGAGGAGAGAAGAGAGGAGAGGGAACATAGAGAGAGTGCCAACCATAATGAAGATAGATTAATAGAGCATGTGGAAAAGGGAAGAGAAAAGATCACATACAACACATAACAAGCACGAACCAAAAAGTAAAGTAGATATTATTTGACAAGATGCAATATTTTCATTCAAATAAATAGAGTGAAATCCATTGATTCATGACAATTTAAGCTTTCTCTGTCTAGAAAATTCTGGAGAAATTGGAGAAATCTATGATAGATCATATGCTTATGTATCACATTCCTTGTAGCAATCGCAATAAGTTACAAGACTGCACATCCAAGTTTTGTACTTGAGTGTTACACAAGCGAGGGCGCAATAAGCCACAGCGTAAGCTTTCCCGAGTAAAAGTTTTATGTATTTGCATAATTTTGCCTCCAAACGCATGTGAAAGTGTTATAAAATTGGTAATTCATTCCTATAATTAAAGTTTGAATACCAAAATATAGCTCTCGTATGACAATACAATTTGAAAATTTATGTCAATTTTGACATAATATCTTATCTAAATGCAGTAGTAATAAAATGGTAACTCAATTGGTAAGAAGTATTGCTTATAAGGTGATAGGTCTTACATTCAATTTACATATTTGTTTTCTTGATATATATATAACCATGTACGAAATGGATCACAGGACATCTAACAGGAGAGAGGAATGGGGAAAAATTAACCAAATTTGATGGTACATTGAGTCCTTGCTTGCTTTATACTTAATGCAGGTACAACTATGTTATTGGCCTCCTTTTTCATTGCTGAAGCTTTGAAACAAAAACACTGCCACAATTATATCACATTTTAGCTGAGATCTCTGCTATACTAGAGATCCTGTGAAGTACTCTTTGCTTGCGACAAAAGGGTCTGCCTTTTAACTAATTTGTCTCTATTTTTCAATATTATAAAATTTTAGGGTCACACCAAATGAAAAGAAAAAGAATGATGCACCACCAGAATTGACTAATTGATTATCAGTGTCATGTGCATGCAACGTGCAATTACCTTCCATCCTCCAACCCTAGGATCAGAAGGCAAGCAATATGGAATCCTTAAATACTTCTGTTTCCAGACACAATTTTTGCTATAAATATTCATTACTCTAATATGTTTTCCCCAAAACAACTCAAGTAGAAAAGTAGCAATCCATTCAAATGTCATTGAAGCTTCAAAAAATGAGCGTCATTGAAGCCCAAAGCTAGCTAGGTGTCCCTTCTTTGAGAGGCCAGCTATGAGGTGTAGGAAGACTGCCCGGCTCAATATTGTTGGTGATAGTGCTGGTGATGCTACTAGCAGATCAGGTGGCATTGTTATAGATGGGTGAGTAGGAAAAAAGCAAAAGAAGACTTAGTAGGTATTGGTGAAAGCTGAGACGAATTTCATTAATGAACAATCTAAATAAATTAAAAGGGGTTTCGCCATGGATAAGAGTCTCTTGGCCACATGAGAATGGCCATGGCTAGAAGGGAGCCCTCGCTTCTCCTATATATATTTGTAGAGATCAGAAGTTTGCTGATACTGGTTTGTTGAACCCTAAAGGAGGTGCAGAAGGACAAGGGGAGCAAGAAGAGGTTCAGCACAATGCCAAGACCACATGATGTTGAAGAAGAAGCAGTTGAAGGGATTGAGGATGATTTTGTGGGTTATAGTAGGATAAGAGAAGAAACTACAGCACCATGAAGAGATAAGTGCTTATAATCCTCTAGTTTTATTAGCTGAGGTTTGTGTTGTGCAAGGGGTACTAAAAAATTGTGCGAACTTTACCTGTGTAATTAATAAAGGAGTTTATCTTTCCAAATTATGGAATTGTAAAGTTGTCTCACAGAATGTTACAAAATTATGACAATATGGAAAAATGGCACGAATAATGCCACCAAACTATGACACAAGATTAAATGGCTACTAATTATGGTATCATGTAAACGTCCCAAATAACAAGCTAATAAACATATTAAAAGTTGTGTAAGTGTCACCAGGATATTATAAAATAGATGTTAAATTTACAAAAATTAAAAGGAAAAATATTGACATCTGTTAGAGTATTTCAATTACTAAATTTATTAAGGTATAGGTCTAATAAGAATATCGCAATTAGTGCCTAAGAGTTCAATTTAAAAGGCAAATTCGTCACATTTTACCCAATAAAAGGTTGTCATGCTTGTGCTTGTCTTGTGCAATTCACTTGTATCCTTGCAAACTCAGGGTTAGATTGCTTATGCAAGCAATTGAAACTTTAACAAATTTTGTTTTTATATACAATTTTTGCTATAAATATGCATTATTCGTAGGTGTTGCTTCAAGATCCATGTGCAATTTTAACAACGTACGGTTCTCCCTCCCAAGTCCAAAACACCTTATTAGGAGCGAAAAAACTCTAAATAGGTTAAATTGTGCATCGAGAAACCACATTTTCCAAGGCGTTATTCCTGTCAAAGGCAAGGTGACCCTTCCTCAGGAGGCTTACTAGGGGGTATAGGAGAAATGTCCATGTTGGAGTATGTGCAAGCCATCATTGTTGCATAGTCAGGTGGTGATGCTGCCAGTAGTGCTGGCGGCATTGTTATAGATGCTACTAGTCAGGAAAGAGCAAGAGAGATTATTGGAGGCTTGAATGTTAATGGGAGCAAAAGGCGAATTTCAATGCACAATTTGCACAAAGGGCTTTGCTACTATAAGAAATCTCTTCGGCCGCAATGAAATCTCACAATGGCAATAAATAAATGAGAGCCTTCCGAATGTTTCAGATATTTTGTATAGATTTTCTAATATTGTTGCTAATTTTTGGAGCCATACTAAAAGATAATTATAAGAGATTGATGCACTAGTAATTCAACAATCGATTATTGTTCTTATGCTTGTGCATGTCATGTGCAATTACAGTTTCCATCCTCCCCAATATCAGAATGCTTATTCATGAAATGGAATCTTTGATAACTTCTATTTTCAGATCCAATTTTTTCTATATATACATTAGCATTAAGTGTTTCCCCCAAAATTCAAGTTACAAACCAGTAAATTCCATCCAGATACCAAGGAAGTTGGGAAGAATAGTTCTTTCTCCATGTCTTTAACACCTAAAGAGCAGCAAAGCTCTCAAAAGATTGAATCCTCAACCCAAATATCGTTTTCTCTTTTGCCTCATTTGAAGCCACTTTATTTAGGCATCATCAAGGCCAATGGCAAGGTTCTTTAGGAAGGTAGCTAGGACGTCTAGGAAGACCGCCCCTAGTTGGTGTGTGCACATTCATTATTGGTGGCAATGTTGGTCATATATACTACTTGTGCTGGAGGAATATTACAAATGTTGCTAGCCAAAAAAAAAAAAGCAAGATAGTTTATTAAAGACTTGGGTGCCAATGAAAGCGAAGATGAATTTCAATGCACAATCTACAAGAGGAGCTTTGCTATCAATAGATTTTCTTTAGCCATGTGAGAACTTACCATGTGCAAAGCTAAATGAGAACTTTTCCTTCTACATTTTCTGGGAGGAGATAAAAAATATAAGTTTACTAAATCTGGGAATAGGTGAAAAAGGACAAGGGAAGCAAGAGTAGATTGTGCTAGAGGCAACACATAACATGGAAGACTAAGACATTGAAAGAGTTCAAGACAACTTTGTAGGTTATTGGACGATAATAGACTTCTCTAGACAAAACGTTTTGTGATGAAGCAAAATTTTGTCGCAAGTAAGCCACTATTTGTTTGTAGGTAGTGCAGGCGGCATTGTTATAGATGTTGCTAGTAGGAAAAGTGCATAAGGGGTTACCAAAGACTTAGATGCTAGTATGAGTGGAGACCAATTCCAAAGCACACTCTATACGAGGGCATTTGCTATGAATAAAAGTCTTTTGGCCAAATGAGAATAGCTGGCTGGAGCCTTCTCTCCTCCTATATTTCTAGGATCAAGAGTTTACTGATACTGGTTTACTAAATCGAAAAAGGAAATGAAGAAGGGCAAGGGGAGCAAAAGAAACTTCAGCACGTTGCTAAGATGCAACACTAGACATTGAAGAAGCAGTTGAAGGGATTGAGAATGATTTTGTAGGATGCAACAGATCAAACTAGTACCACCAAGAGATAAGTTCTTTGAATCTTCTAGTTTTATTAGTTATGGTTTGTGTTGTGCAAGTGCACGGGTATTAAAAATTTGTGTAAGCTAGGTTTACTCATGCAATAATAGAAAAAAATTAAAAGCCTCAATCTGTGTGTCCTTTACAAACTTAAAATGTTTAAATAATTCTAAATCTTTTAACGTTTTGTGTATATTTTCTAATCGTTTTTCTTTTATGCAATATTATGAGTATAAGGAGCCAAACTAAAACAAAATGAAAAAATGATGCACTAATAATTGACCAATTGATTATTGTTTTCATGCTTGTGCTTGTCTTGTGCAAATAACTTGCATCGTTGCAAACCCACCATCAGAATGCTTACGCAAGCAATTGAAACATTAACAACTTTTGTTCATATTCAATTTTTGCTATAAATATGCATTAGCTATGGGTGTTGCCCCAAGATCCAAGTCTAAAACACCTCATTAGGAGCAACAAAGCTCTCAAAAGCCACCTTTCCTAGGGCGTTATTCCAACCAAAGGCCAGGTAACCTTTCCTCAGGAGGCTTGCTAGAGGGTATAGGAGAATTGTCCCCTGTTGGTGTACGTGCAAGTCATCATTGTTGTAGGCTCAGCTGGTCATGTTACCAGCAGTGCTGGTGGCATTGTTATGGACGCTGCTAGCAGGAAAGAGCATGAGAGCATACTAGAGGCTTGGGTGTTAGTGGGAGTAAAGCCCAATGTTAAAAGGGTTGGGATCCTTTAGTATATTTTTGTGTTACATTCTCTGCTACACTTCTAAGTATATAAATTTTTATTCATATATCATAAACCAAATAAGATAAATCATATATTTTAAAAGATAAATACTAAATATTAAATATTATAATTAATAGTATATTAAAAATGTACTAGAGGATGTATTAGAAGATCTGGAGTCATTTTGGAGCACTATCTATACAAGAGGCTTTGCTATAGATAAGAATCTCTTAGGCCACATAAAATATCACAGTAGCGATAATAGGATGAAAGCCTTCCAAGTTTTCGAATATTTTGTATAGATTTTTTAATATTGTTGCTATTATGCAATTTTAGGAGCCATTCTAAAAGATAATTAAAAGAGATTGATAAACTAGGAATTTAATAATTGAATATTGTTCTTATATATGCTTGTGCATGTCATATGCAATTATAATTTCCATCCACCCCAAGATCAGAATGCTTATTCAAGTAATGGAATCTTTGAAAACTTTTGTTTTTAGATGCAATATTTGCTATAGATATACTTTACCTTAAGTGTTTTCCCCAAAGTTTTAAGTTACAAACTAGTAAATCCCCATAGAAGCTGGGAAGAATGGTTCTCCCTTCATGTCCGTAACACCTAAAACCCTCCACCTTAAGACCATATTCTCCTTTGCCTAGTTACAACCCATTTTCTTCAAGGCATCATCAGAGCTAATGACAAGGTTCTTTGGGAGGTTAGTTAGGAGGTTTAGGAAGAACGCTCCCCAGGTGTGTGTGTTCCTTCATTGTTGGTGGCAATGTTGGTAATAGTACTTGTACTGCTGAGGGCATTTTATATATGCTGCTTGCAGAGAAAGAGCAAGATAGTTTGTTAAAGGCCTGGTTGCTAGTGAGAGCGAAGATGAATTTCAATGCACAATCTGCAAGAGGAGCTTTGCTATCAATAGAGTTCCTTTGGCCACATGAAAACTTACCGTGGCTATAGCTAGATGGGTATTTTCCCTCCTACACTTATTTTGGGGAAATAAAAAATATAAGTTTACTGAGACAAGGGAAGCAAAAGCAGATTGTGCTAGAGGCAACACATCACTCTTGTAGGTTTTTGGATGACGAAAGACTTCTCTAGACAAAACCTTTTGTGATGAAGCAAAACTTAGTGGCGAAAAGTCTATCTTTAGAGATAAAGTTAGATTTGATTGTGAGAACAAACAGAGAAACCTTATTTCAATACACCTATCCATAAGTTCTTTTTAAACCTCTAGTTTTGGCTGAGGTCTGTCTTGCGCAAGGGTTTGCCCATGCTGATATCCTGTAAACCTCAGTCGACTTATGCAATGAAGAAGTCTTCCTTCATCTTATCGAAAAAGAAAATGAAAGTCAAAGTACATTAATTCGATTATGTCATTTCTTAGCAAGAGATAGTAAAGACTTTTGCCAACAAACAAATGTTGGTAAAGTTTGAACTCTACCGCTATGTACTAATAGCACTATAAAAGCAGTTCAGTTTTATTGGTTTCAGAATGATCATTTGACAAAGGCCAGGAAATTATGTACAAGTTTTGCTGCTTCTTTATGGATACTAAGTTTTTTGGTCTGATGTTGTTGCTTCTTGTAACTCGTAAGTTTTCTCCTTCTCTCTCTCTGTCTCACCAATTTTACTAGCAATTTGCTTTCAGATTCATGGCAAAATATAAATCTCTGCCTTTTTTTCCCGGCCCTTTTGGGTAGAACATCATATGTGAGGAGTTATTTTCTCCATTTTTGAATCACAGAGGGGTTTGAACACCTTCGTGCTGAGGCAAAGTTATGCAAGCAACCAAAATTGACGAACAATTGCGGTCATATGGATCCGAAATTTTGCATCAAATTCTGCGAGGAACGCTATTATCTGTTCGGCGAAGCTAAAGGACCTACTTGTTACTGTGTCAGTGAGTGCGGCTCCGCTGGAGCTCCACCGCCGGAGCTTCCCCCAGCAATGTCCCCCCATTTTTATATTGATTAGAGAAGTATAAACTTCATTGCAACGCTCTATCTCCTCATTCAATTCTAGAGATAAATATGATCAACAAAGAAATTAAACAGATGTAATAATTTTTCTGTTGAACGTTCGGAACAGTTTCTTGAAATTTTAGATGAATATACAGAACGTTGGCCAGAAGAGATAGCAACGGATCACTGGTACAAGTAACTTTGAAAAAGTGACATCCAATTTTAGCTCACGTGATGACATCGTCAAAATTGAAACGACAGTTTACGTCCATATCTCAATGACTTCATACATGCGTCAGTGAAATTTAATTTTTTTAATTAAAAAAATTAATAATAAAAATTTAAGTAAAACATACATAATTATTTTAAAAAAGTTATTCGAACTCATCACTAATAAATTAAAATCTAGGACAATATTATGGGAACTTGTCAAGGATTTACTAGTAGGAGTACGTCTAATTTTTCCATTAAATTAAGAGTGAAATTCAGTTTTACATTTGTTCAGCAAATGCACTAAAAGAGAGAGAGAGGAAGGGAGAGAGTCCATATTGCAAAAGTCTACCAAAAGTCCAACCAACATTAGTTATTATTTTGAATTTTTTGTCTTGGATTGTAAAAGTGAATTATTTGTGAGATAGAAAATTAATAAAAATAAAAAATTGACATTCAGTTATGTAATGGAACCAATTCAAATACACGTGTCTATTAGATAAAACCAACTGATTATGTGCAAAGAACTCTATTTTGGATAATTACAATAATATTTTTTATGTTTGTTCAAACTACGTAATAAGTTTCTCTGTTTAAAAATTTATGCTTTTATCCTTGAAATTATTTTTAAATAACAAATTCACTCTTTAAATTACAAACTATATAACATTATAGTCATTACAAATTAATAAACAAATAATCACTTATAAAATTAACCTAAAAGTTCAATTACGTTTCCGAGACTTATGAAAGTTATTAATCTTCCATAATATATTTTAATTTTTCTAAAGTATCTTCATAATTCATATTGTGGCTTCACAAAATTGAAGAATGTCTTTCATATTATACTTTCATAAAATCAAAACTTTTATACAGAACAATGATAATTTAGTAAATGAATACATAACATAGAGAATATTATCAATTTCATAAACTTTTTGGAAGCAAAATTTGAAACTTTTAGGTTAATTTAAAAGAGATTCATCAGTCTATCAATAATAAATTAAAGTTATGATTAAAAAATTATATGATTTTTTATTTAAAGGGTAAATTTTTCATTTTAAAATAGCTTTGAAGAGTAAATTTGTAGGTTTTTATTACAAATAAATTTATTATATAGTTTAGACAAATCTCAAGGGTACTATCATACTTTTTCTTTTTTCTTTTTTTTTTTTTGTGATAAGTTATGTGCTTGTAATTCACAATTATTTCTTTCTTTTTTTTTTTTTGGTTTGTAACCCACAATTAGTTATCGTCCAACTCAGTGGAAGAAACAACTATCAACCATAGATTATGAAGTTGAGCAAAATTTCTCTTTAGTCAAATTTTCTTCCGTAAAAGCAAAATGTGTAGCTATACAAATTTTCTTAAAAACTATTAGCCAACTCCAAATCAATCTCCAGCGCAGAGAGGTACTCGTGTTCCGATTGCTGCCATCGTGAGATCTCCAAGGAGTCACTTTCCAATTCAACTGATTGAAACCCTAGCATGGAGACCTGTTTGAAACCTTCATTAATAGCAGCTAATATCTCACAACAAGTAGTGTTTGAACAGCTAAGCAATTTTCCACTGGTGGAAAATATGATCTCCATCTGAAATTGAATGTCTCATCTTGAATAATCATGAGATTAAAAAAGTAATTTGACTTAAAATAAAATTACTATAATATCCTTATTAATTGAAGAAGTTAATTGTATAACCTAAATATCTGTGCAACTTAAATCCTTTAAACTAAGAGAATTAAAGAGGTTAGTGGTGGATCAATGCGTTTGTGAAATTTACTTTCCTTATCCTATATATATATATATATATATATATATATATAATTCATACAGAAAGAGTAAATATTAAAACAATATAGCATTGGTTCTGAGATAATTTATTTTTCTTCGAAGAGCTTCATCTTATTATGTCAAAAAACAGAAAAAACTGTAATGAAATAGCACCATTTTAATTTTGTACAAAGACAGAAAAGCAAATAATTTCCTTTCCTTAGGAGTAATAAAAGACGCAGGTAATCAAAATATTGATAGAATCCTCCAGCAGGATATATCAAAATAAGGGAATATGTGATATGAAACTTTTCTTTTTCTTTTGACTAACAAATTCCTAGTTGAATTAGATGGAAGATTAATTCCATGCATCAAAAGAAAAAAAACATTAAAGGGATAGCAGCATCTTTTACCCCAAAAGACTATGCTGTATACTTTGACACCACCAGCAAAAGAGATCCACTATGTTATAGTGGCTTGAAAATTTTGTAGCACTTACACTTCTTTTTTTGAATTTCGGGAAAAAATCTATCGTAGTAAGTTTCCGAAGTTCATGAACCCCCTTCAAAACCTTTAATTTTGATGGTCCCTTTTGTTGAAAAAGGGGGTTTGGTTGTAACTTCATACCTAAAAAGTACTTTGAAGAGAGAAAAATTGATCAAAACTTTATAAGTAATTAATTATTATATTAAGAATACAATGTGAAATTTCTCAACACACTACCCTCATGCCTAAAACTAAATATTTGTAATGTGAAGTGTGAAAATAAATAAATGGTCTTATATCACTGTGATACCATATTAAAAAACAAGTTTGAACCTAATTACACCCCAAAATACTTCAAAGGAGGAAGGAGTTAGGGTCAAGTCAATTTTCAACACCTTTAGCAAAGATAAACCTGAGAGCTATATGGGGTTCCGTGGGGTGTACAATTAGTCGGAATCTGCAGCCAGAACATGTTCTAGTCATGGCCATTACTCAAAAGCTGAAGGTGAGAGCGACGCTCAGTAAATAATTTCAAGAATTTTCATAAACATCTATGATTTTTGGAGCATAGATCACCCCATTTTTCCAGCAAGGATGTACATGAAAAGATATCCTTGAAGAATTGGAATTTTCCATTGTATCCTTTGCAAGAATGGAAAGGGATGAATCCAGAAGGGCCCCATATCCCCAAATCAATGGATTAGTTTTGATTGGTGAGGTGACTTTGTCCCTTTAATTAGGGACAAACTTTGTCACCTAATAGGAGGTTTAACTCTTAAAAAAATGAAAAAGAAAAATAAAATAAGTCATCTTGTCAAAGCAAATTATGAAAACTTACTACGGGATTCCTACTATAAGTTACCATCTTACTCTTGTAGCCCATTTGCTTGTGAAAATTACATATGTTAGTTGTGAATGTTCACATGAAAAATATGTTTAATTTAAAAATAGACAATAGTTTGAGAGTACAAAGTTAAAATATAGATATAAAACTTCCTATTTAATGAATAACCAAAGTATCTTTGAATTAAACAATTAATGCCTTGAGTTGTTAAGGAATGAATGAAGAAAATAAGGAAAGAGGAGGAAGATTTGGAGCCATTAGAAGAGACAAGACAACAACTAAATTAGTAAAATATTACTTGCCGGACCAAAAAAGCTTTGTGTTTGATACTTATTGAGTCATGCTTATTCCTTTTTCTTATTCTGTATAATAGTATAAATTTTCTTTTTTAAAAAAAATAAAAGGGTGTACTTTCTCTATTATTTTGTATTGTATACATTTAGTATAACTATAAAAATAGAAATACTGAAAACACAAAAATATTCATATACAAATACAATAAGGAAAAAAAAAAGGAATCAGGCATATCATACTTGGTAAATAGTAAAGAAACATATTTTATTAATTAGAACAATATCCTATTTCATCCATACACCGATACATAACCGCTGATTAAGAATCTAAAATAACACAAATGATAATCTTGATTTTTTCTCCCTTCTTTTGAATCAATATCTATGATTCTTTATTCTTGCTGTAGAATTCTTGATTTTGGTTCATCAAGTTCTCTTCTTCATAGAGACAGTGACATTGATGAATTCAGTCTTCTCTTTGGACATGCATTCTGTGATTATTTCTCTATATTTGCAGAAAATCTTGTCGATCATGGCTTCTCCGAAGTGAATAACAAGTAAGGATTCAGCCACGGCTCTCATGCACTGCGAAACATTGTATCCACCATCTTTAAATCCGTCAGTTGCAGAAAATTCACTCTCATCAGATGCAGTCCAGTGGACCGTTGTCGCCTCGAGCCGAGTTACCGTAAAAGATCCTTCCTCTTCAACCAAATATTTCACTTCTGCTGGTGATGGTGTGTACTGAGGAATGTTGAAAGAATCTAATTTCTCTTCCTCAATTAGGCCCTGAAATAATCATTGAAATTTGTTACTCGCTAGAAGATTCTTCTATAAATCTAAAACAGTGCATGAAGTTTCGATTATTGTTGATGTTGACTTGGTTGTCAACGCGTTCTACACATTCTTTCCATTGTCATGATGATAATCAACCTCATAGCTGGAGATCATCTTCTTAAGTGCTTCTATAATTGACTACTGTTCATTCACCCAAAAAGAGTACTGTTCATTTCACGACTTTGTTAAACTTTTGTTAGATGTCTGTTTTCGTATAAATAAATTAAGCGCGACAATCTTTTTTAGACATGACTATCTATAGGATTTTCTTTGATAATATATATGCTATATACTATGATGATTAGAAGATACTTTCGTAGATGCCATACGCGGAAGAACAGTACTATCAAGTTGGAGTGTCTTGGATTGTGGTGAGATAGATACCTCGGATACTAATTGATTGAGGGCCTTAGATAAAAGCTCCCATATGTAGCCACTCTCCTTGCTAGAATGATCATCACTTTTTCTGCCCAAAATAGTTAGCACCATACCCCCACCAGGAACAATTTCCTCTGCTCGACATTGCAGAAAAGTTGTAAAGTCTCTTTGGAATTGCTTCAAGTATGCCTTTACCACGCTTGGAGGGCTTGTGCTGGACAAGTAGACGTTGCCTTTGTTAACCTCTGTCAAATCAGGAACCTGGGAAGGAAAAAAATATTTGTTGGTAAATTAAATCTGTCACTGTTTTCTCTGATCTTCTCGGTTACTCTTACTCAAAGTAATTTATTTGCAGCTTTTTTAAAGTTAAACAGTGAAGTTTCGTTCACCAGTTTAGAATCTGGCCTTCTCAAATGCACAAGGGGTAAGAAGTTCTGTGAATTCAAGAACTATACGTACCTGAGAGAGCCACATGAGGCTATAAGATGAGTGAACAAAATGGAGACTTTTAGTAGGAAAGAGTCTGTCATAGAATGAGCCGGGGACTCCAGTGAAGAGGCACGGACCAAAGCCAGAACCCATCTGTTTGCCTAATTTTTCTTTAAAGCTAGACACAGACTTGAAAATGGTGTTGAAATCATTGTTAGGAAGATCGTTCAAGTAAATCTGATATTCTGGTGATTTGTGGCCTAAACTTCTGCGTTTCTTATCAACAGTGTTGATGATCTCTGAAACTGCTAAGAAAGTGTTCGGTCCACTGGAGCAACCCAAGTCTGCAATGCCTATGGCTTTCGGGAAGAGGCTGCCGTAGAGATCAGCAACGGCTTCTTCCGTTATTGGCCTTGTCAACAGTATTGACTTTTGCTGCCAAAACCAAAGAACACAGTCAATCGTATTTCGTATGTTCTGCTCTCTCAAACCTCCTTTTTCTTAATGTCAAAAAGATTTTGAGAAGAAAATATCAGAAGACAAAGAAAAGCTGATTCAAGAATGATTTATACATAAAAATGAATTTCTAAGAGTACTGAAAATGACTTAAAGCAAATGATCTGAAAGAGTGTGTGTGAAATGTGCTAACATTTGATGTAACGGAGGTAAGAAATGTGAAATGACTTTCTTTTATTTTATATTTCGAGAGAAGAAAATATACATCGAACTGAGTACCTATCCAGTGGTATCGATATGATAACAAGCAATGTTTGAACAGCTTGACCAACATTTGAAAAAGAGTACTCGCTTTTCCATTGTACGCGGTAGAAAGAAGGTGCAAATGACTGAGGAAAACTAGCACCTACAAAGAGAAAACTCTCTCTTGAATGTTGAGGTTTGGACATATATAGCAGATAGATGTCTCCATTCTGCTGTGGCCGAACACAATTATTTTGCAATTACATTCAACTACCAAGGGTGTACATATTTAGATTAATAGGCGGAGAGATAGTAAATTTTACTACGAGAGATCTCAAATGACAATATATAGAAAGTATTTCGATAAATTTTAGCTCCCATTTTGAAGGGCATTCTTCGGAAAAAGAATCACAACTTTCAAAGATTTTAAGAGTGATTATGTTTACTCATCCCGGCTTGATCTTATGGGGAGAGTAAAATGAGAAGAGAAAAACTTTACAAGTTTACCTGAACCAAAGAGTTGTTTGCATAACTTGTTCCTCCAATCCCACCATTCATGTGAAGAACATTTGCAACTTCCATCTCTCTCTTTCTTCTTCTTTTTTTGTTTCTTTCTGTCTTCTTATATGCTTGGACTTGTTGGTTACATATGTTAGCTAAGGTCCCCTATTTATAGATGCTCCTCAGGGAAGGAGACAAAGATGAAATTTTTATTTTCATTTTTTAAGCGACAGCAACCTCACTTTTTGGATCATCAATATGGAAGGGCTGAAATTAGTTACAATGTATCCTACCATACTAAAACAGGAAAGCTACATGGGTATTTTCTAGAATTGAATGTCTCTTTTATACTTTCCTATTTAAAAGGAGTGTATATATATAATTCTTATTGATAAGGAGTGATGTTGGCAATTAAGCTGCCAATTCACCACATATAATATTGATCTCAAACCACTTACAACTTGATTGAATAACATTACAAGCCACCTATTCTAACTACTACCGATTTAAACTTTGCTAACAATCCTTTTATTTAATAAGGACACTATAATAATTTATTTATAATTAAACTGCTTTCATCAATTTTTGCACTAAATTAGAATAGGACATTCAGAGGTACTATAATAATACTAAGTTTCAATAAAAGAGATAATAGAAATGTAAATTCTTTTTTATTGTAGATTTAGTGATGACTGGCATGTTCATTATTTGGTGTAATTTGAAAAATCGAACCGAATTAAACTGAAATACATAAAAAATTTGTGAAATTCGGTTCAGTTTCAATTTTTGTTTTCAAACCCAAAACCGAACAGAAAAACTGAAATTTTTAAAAAATTATATATGAACGAATTTTGGTAATGCGTTCTTGCATTAAAATTAAAATTTTAAGATAAAAATACTTCAAGAATACATTATCAAAATATATTTTTTAAAATTTTAATTTTCAACCGAACCAAATCGAATTGAACTGAATATTTCTGTTTGGTTCGGTTCGATTTTCTGAAAATTTAGTTCAATTTTTATTTTTGTATTTTTTTAAAATCAAATTGAAAAACTAAAATTTTAAAGCGAAAATCAAACCGAAATCCGAATAAACACTTGATGACTAATTTAAACAAGTCAAAAGTGTTGCCCAAAGGAATGATAAACGTTGTTGAAACGTGCATCTTTCTTATGGTGAATTTAGATATTGTTTTCCCTTCAATTAAAGTTATCACTTCTACTAATTTAGCTGCAATCGCTTATGACAAAAACTCAGGAATTGAGTAAGGATTGGGTATTCCTCCTCCTTTCGATGTAACTTTTGAATTAGAATTAAGTCTAAATTTAATTTTTTAATATAATATTAAAGCGATATTAAACTACTTATATTACTAATTTTACGTTACTAAATTAAAATCATAAAGTGAGATTGAGTTTCATCTTCAGAAAGCTGCTTCTTGGTTTTCAAATCTGCGGAAGAGCTTGATCTCTCTTAATAATATTATTTTCTTTTTTCTCAAAAAAAAAAAAAAAGAACAGAAAGCATCACATGTGGGACTATATGCATTCAGTTGATTATCATGTTGCAGGAGCAATATCACATTGTCGTGTCCGCGTAAAATTCTTCTTCTCACGAAAGCCTACAAATTATGAGTTTCCATAGATGTTAGGGCAAGTGGGATACCTCAATTAATTTCAACCACATATATGCAAACGTTGCATTTCAGAATTGGACATTTGGCTCGACCGGTCTCTTTCCAAATGCCATGTCAGAAACGCGTTTACCAGTACGGTATGAAACACGTTTACGAGTTTTATTTACAACAAGTATTTTTTTTAGAGTGGAGTGCTAGTACAGTATTATCCATGTTAGTCCACCATTAATTGCATACACCGTGGCAAAAGGGTTCCACACGTTTAATTGCATTTTTCTTGTTTTTTTTTAATGTAGGAGATTGGTGACATGGTAACTTGACTATATCAAATGTATCATGTTAAAGTTTGGTCACATGATAAACAAGGTCTGTTTTTTCACTACAAGAAGTCTTGGCAATTTTGGTTGTGATCATGAAGTCAATAATCAGGTTCAGCAGAGTTATCAGTCCCATTGAAGGAGAGTATTAATCCTATTATAAAACGGAAGGCACTGAGTAGAAATCAACTCCCAATTTTGAAGTTTTGGACGCCTCAAACTTTTGCCACTTTGTATAAGACCTCATGAGCATCATAATTAAAGTTTAAAAGGAAACAAAGGAAAGATATGAAAGTCGGAAGTTCCTTTGTACTCCTTTCGTCTCAAAATATAAGATGTTTTGAATTTTTTTTATAAATTAAGGAGAGAGAAAATAAGAAATATTTTTTATTATATTCTTAACTAATTCTACTAATATAATAAAAATAAGATAATCATATTTACGGTGAATATAACTTTAGAAAGATAATTTTTAAAATTTAAAAAAGTCCAAACATTTTGCGAAGGAAAAAAAGACCAAAAAACTTTATATTTTGAAATGGAGAGAGCGTATAAACTACATTGTTTCCCTAATACATTGGCTGATGAAAAATCATATATCTATGATCTAACAAACGTTGTTCATCTATTTATAATATGAGTTTTAAAAGGTTCTAGTTCTTCTGAAACACTCTGTAGTATATTATTTCAATATACTAATTAAATTTTATCACATTCAAAAATATTATCAGATTAAGAAAATTTGTATAACCTCAAACTAAATACATTGGTTTATATGGCGCAGTTTAATTGTTATACTAGATATTATACTATTGAGTGTACTAGCTAGAAAATGCAAAACTGCTTTTAGATATACTGACCGAATGCTCCTTGATATTTTTTATGACATTTTCTTTGTAACATTCGTATTATAAAATTTTATGCAGTGTTAAACGCATATATCTGTGATTTCACATGATCAATAGAGGAAAATAATATGCATCTACTTTTTAAATTTTCAATTAATTTGTATTTGTCAAAATTATCCATATTCCTAATTTCTTTCACTTGAATTTTATGTCTTACTTTATATATAATAGTTCAACAACTATGAACTTCAACAGTGCAAGAAATAGAAAACAAACCACACGATTTAAAACAGTCAAACTAACCAAAAAAGGGGAAAAAAACAATTTGAACAAAATGTTTACTAATTAAATGACAAAAATGAATAAAAAACGTGCTGCTGGTTCAACAATAAATGCAAAGCACGCTAATGATTATTTATTTATTTATTTATATTATTTTATGATACTGAGCTCTCGAAATTAGAAATTTTGAATCTCTAGTAGTAACATCAATCGCGCTTATAGAGCCTCCTCACGTCAAACACATGAATTGCAAAGATATAAAGGACATAATTTAAATTAAAATTTTGACTGAACGAAACCTATTTGTTTTCTCTTCATTGTTAGGTAAAAAGCACGTCTAGAAGGCCTTTTTTCTTTTTTTTTTCTTCTTTGTCAGGCAATTAATCGATATCTTAAGTTCAAAGTACATTAGAGTTTAAAATTAAATGTATATTTATCGATTCATTTTATATAGAAAAGTGAAGTTTTAATTTTAAACGAAATCAGTAATAAATTTTAAAATTTTTTAGAAAAGTGAAAATCTAAATTTAAATGGAACCAAAATCCCAATTTTAAAATTTAGAGGCGTAAAGAAATTGCTGTTACTTCTTAACTACTTGCATATATTTCCCATACTATATGTTTAAGGAAGATTCGAATAAGGAACAAAAAACTATAGTGGAAGATCTGATTTAGGAGAGATTGAAATAGGATATAAGAACTTTAACAACCTTACTTTTGTTGTATATGAATTTTGAACTTGGAAAAGGGCCAGGGAAATTGTAGGACCTCCCAAACACATCATGGTTGTGATGTCATTCTTTTTTTTTTTTTTGAGTGAGGTGTGAGGTCATTTTCGTGATGCAAATAAAATCGTAACTAGGGGTGTGCATAATTTGGAGAAAAATTACACATCGAACCGAACCGAACCGAATTATAATTCAGTTTTCGATTTGGATATTAGGAATATAATTTCGGGTTCGGTTCGGGTTGTATTATCTAAAATAATAATTCGGTTCGGGTTCGGGTTCGGGTTGAAGACTCTTCAGCCCGAACCCAAATCGAAACCGATATTTAAAAAAAAAATTGCCCTTAAGGGCTTAACCTAATAACAACAAATTATTTTTTTCTCCGCCGTCTTGCCTCTTGCGTCTTTTCTGCCGCCGCAAACTCTTGTCTCTGTGCAAATTTTGAGGAAACACTCAAATAGCATACAAGCTGCCTACGTTTCATCTCTGTGCAAATTTTGAGGAAACACTCAAATAGCATACAAGCTGCCTACGTTTCATCTCTGTGCAAATCTTGAGGAAGCACTCAAATAGCATACAAGGCCAATTTCACAGGTAACTCACCAACCTTTTTTCTATGTGCAAATCTCTGGGATTGAGCAATGAGAGAATGCTGCTTCTCATGAAAACTGATGACTGATCTGCTGGATGCCATCTCTCTGTCTTCTATGAATTTTCTCTATTTTTGAAGGTGAAAATGGGTTGAATCTCTGCTTATTTATACAACAGGGAAACTAATTTAGCAGACATTTAATAGAAAATTCATAGACATTTTAATGCTGCAGACATTTTACCACAACTTATATACAACCTAACTCAAACGGAGAACCTTTCTCTACTTCTTTTTATTTTCTATGAGGTCTAATTTTCACAACGTGAGTTGAAAAGTTCTTTTTTTTAGAAAAAAATGATTTTTTTTCATTTAATATATTGTTTTTCATTTAATATATTTTTTATGATATATTGAAGACTCATTTAATAGAATTTTTTCCATTCTTGTTTTGGCTTGATGAATATAAGCGAGGTTCCATATATAGCACGCTGCAAAAATAATTTTTGTTTTGGTATTCGGCTTGATTCATTTATGAAAGAGCTCCGGTTTTCCTTAGCGTACACGTAGAAGCTTTCAATATGTGTATAGACGACGCATTCCTCTTGTTTTCAATAGCATATCTGCAGCTGATCCGACTAATTAACGATCAAAATTTTGCTTTTGCATGAGTATTTGACACATGATTTTAAGGTTCAAATATTCATTAATCCCAGCAAGGAAAACCAGTGTTCTGGGATTCGGCTCCGAAGATGCGTAGATGTTTGTACTTGCTTTGTACGTAAACTCGTGTGATTCCTTCCTATATAGCTGTTGATTTATTTGATAGACAGATGAAGCCAGAAAGTGTAATTAATTATATAACAAATGATCTCCTTTTCTGAGCATATATAGCATGTATAATGCTAGCTTGTCAAACAAGTACTTGAACTCATTGATCATTTGCTTGCTTCTCTAAACTTCTTTTTTCTTTGTCTAAGCTCCCAATTTACGAAATAGGCCATGTCAACTACATGAGTTAAAATTATTGAACTTATTTGAAGTAAATGAGATACAATAGCCCATGTCATAGATCATTGCTGAGAATAATGTTAGCTTTAGGCACCAATGTAGTTTCCCATGACAAATAGTGATCACCTACCTCTGGAAGTGGTTCCAACATCAAAGACCATCATGTTGGTCCACAAATGAAAGCATTATAGTACCACCCTTTAGCTCTCTCAAGTCTCAACCCGCTCCCCCCTCCATTTTTGTTTATTTTTTCTATAGAAGATAATGCCAATGCACATAGATTAGAAATTTGTTCCTTTTCATTTTTCATATACTTGAAGGGAATGATACATCTCTATTAGCTTTGAAATAAATTAGTTTCAAATCTCAGGAATTCCTTTTCATTTTGTTTTATGAATATTCTTTTCTTTTCTGCATTTTTTTAATTATTTAGATTGGTTTAGGTTAATTAGTATCCTTTTTTCTTGAAGGATGACAGATCAAGCAGATAGTTTTGAAATGAATGAAAGAAATTATACAAGTATTCCACCAAGCCAATAGGAATCTAATTCTTCCAATTCTGGCACACGGAAGCAAAGAAAACCAATGAAGCCTCGGTCTAAAGTATGGGATCATTTCACAAAGTATACAAATGACGCCGGAGAAGTAAAAGCTTCTTGCAACTATTGTAAATTTGAATATTCTGCAAGTTCTTATAAACATGGCACTAGTACATTGAAGAATCATGTCGATAGTTGCATGAAAAACTCACACAACAACCCTACCAGTGCTATTCAATTAAAACAACAACCACTTTCAATATATGGGGGCAGTAAAGCTGGTTCCATCGTCAATTGGAGATTTAATCAAGAAGATACAAGGAAGGCATCTGCATACATGATTATTGTTGATGAGCTACCATTTAGTTTCATTGGAAAAGAAGGGTTTAGGCATTTTATGTCAGTTGCGTGTCCATCTTTTCAAATCCCATCTCGTACTACAATTACAAGAGATTGTTATAATTTGTATTTGGAGGAGAAAATGAAATTGAAGAATTTTTTGAAACATTCAGCTAAAAGGATTAGTCTTACCACTGACTCTTGGACTTATGAGCAAAGAATCAATTACATGTGTTTGACTGCTCATTTTATAGACAATGATTGGGTGTTGCATAAGAAAGTTTTGAATTTTTGTCCAATAGATAGTCATAAAGGTGAGGCTATTGGAAAATGGGTGGAAAAGTGTTTACTTGATTGGGGGATTGATGATGTGTTTGCAATTACTGTTGATAATGCAAGCTCAAATGATGTTGCCATAAATTATTTAAAGAGAAAATTTTCAAGTTGGGGCACTAGTTTGCTTGGTGGTAAGTATCTTCATATGAGATGTTTGGCCCACATAATAAATCTTATTGCGACCGAGAGTTTAAAAGAAATAACTCCTTCTATTTCTCGTGTTCGGGGAGCAATTAGATATATAAGACAATCTCCAAGTAGGTTGAGAAAGTTTAAAGAGTGTGTTGATATGGAAAAAATTGAAAGTAAGAAGTTATTGTGCTTGGATGTTACTACTAGGTGGAATTCAACCTATTTGATGTTGGACACGGCTTTGATACTTGCAAAAACATTTGAAAGACTTGAAGAGGTAGATCCACATTACAAGATTGATTTATTAAAAGAAAATGGTGGGCTGCCTTGTGAGGATGATTGGGAGAACATTTCACGTTTTGTGAAGTTTTTAGAACATTTTTATGAACTCACACTTCGGATTTCAGGTTCATTGTATGTGACTTGTAATCAAGTGCTTCATGAGCTTAGTGATGTTGCTACGTTATTAAGTACATGGCAAGGAAGTTATGATATTGAGTTGAGAATTATGGCAGGAAAAATGAGAGAAAAGTATGATAAATATTGGGGAAGTCCAGTAAAGTTTAATTTTATTGTGTTTTATGCAGTCATTCTTGATCATCAGTTTAAATATGATTATGTTAAGTGGGTGATTGAAAAAATATATCCACGTGATGTTGAACTTGATCTTGCGGGTAAGGTAAAAGAAGGGCTTTATGAACTTTTTGAGGAGTACAAGAAGTCCAATTCTTGTCAAGAGCCTTATACTCCTGCATCTCTATTGTTTTCATCTTCGAATGTCGCTTCTACTTCAGTGTCAAGTCAATATTCAAGGGACTCATGTGTCCCGCCATTGAAAAGACGTTCTTTGACTATTGATAGTAGGCGTGAGTATAATTTGCACAAGAAAGAGGGAGGGATTGATAATAAGAATGAATTTGACAAGTATCTTGGAGAAGAGAGTGAAGAGGGGGAGGATGAGTTCGATATCTTGAAGTGGTGGAAGTTAAATGCTCCAAGATTTCCCATTAAGGCTAGAATAGCTCGTGATATATTGGTTGTTCCCGTTTCTACAGTTGCTTCTGAATCTGCATTTAGTACAGGAGGTCAGATTCTTGATACATTTAGAAGTTCATTAACTCCTAGGATGGTGCAATGCCTAATGTGTGCTAGGGATTGGCTACGAAATAAAGCATATTCAGTTAGAGTTGAGGAAGATATCAATTTTCTTGAAAGAATGGACAATGGTAATTTTTTTTCTTATTCATTTAATTTTTTTATCGTTTATATACTAACTAACCTATTCGTCATTTGACTGTTTTTTTATATGTTTATCAGAATTTGACAAGGATGTTCATGAATCAACAATTCTTGATCTCTGAAAAGGATTGTGAGGAAGTCAAGTGCCCAAGAAAGAAGAGAAGAGAATGCCAAGACTTTTAGTTAATTATATAATTCAATCATTATTGTACTTGTATAATTTTAGTTGTTTAACTAAGTTAAAATAGTTTAATTCTTAAGCATATGCTAGATTTTTTATTTATTATCATTTTAAAATTTTAATATATATTTCATATAATTCGGTTTTCTCCAAACTGAATTTTCTCCAAACTGAAATAATTTGGTTTGAATGCTTATTAGGTTTGGTTCGGGTAATAGAAAAAAATTCAAAAAACTGATTTTTCTCCAAATCGACTATATGAACACCCCTAATCGTAACAATGGTTGTTATTGCTTTGCGATAGTGTTTCTAGTGTACTAAAGAGTACTTGGGATGGGATGAGAAAAGGATAAAAAGATTTAGCTCAATAGAAAATATTTTTAAAAGGACTTAGTCTTCTCAAGAAAGACGGAAGATTAATAAAATTTTACGTTAAATAAAAATTATTTGATTGAGAAACATTAACTCTTATCATTAAAATAAAATTTAATGGATGGCCATATTAATTATTCTAAAGTATTATTTCTCTCAAAAGTGGTGAGAAACTTTTGGAAAGAAAATAAGAGCTATAATCACTTCTTTTCTCTTCTTTTCTTTCCATTTGAACCTCTAAAATAGGAGGACATTGGTCTTTCTTTCCTTCCAAATCTTTTCTCTTCTGCCCCAAATCTTTTCATCCAGACCAGACCCAATATCCGGAAGTTTACGTTTGTTAGGCAAATTGCTGCTTCTTTAAGTTAAAAGTACATTAGAAGTGCGAAACATGAGTCTATAGGTACATCAAAATTATTGGCGATTAAGATTATAGTTTAACGTATAGAAATGCACAACAATCATTATCCCTACTTTCATCTATTTCTCGTACTATAAAGCAATATATGTTAGGGAAGATTCGAATAAAAAAAGAAAAGGGCCCTCAGAAAGATGCTGATTTACGACAATTCGAAATTCGAGGAGTTTATTTTTTTTATAGATAATTATACGGAAAAGAGAAGAGACAGATCACATGAACAGTCAGACACATGAACAGTCAGACGCATAAATACGAGTAGTTAAACAACCTTAGCATTGTTGCATCTTGATAATTTGAAATTCGGAAACGGACTAGAAAATTTTTTTGATACATGGTACTTTCCGAGTGGCATCATACGTCATGGCTCTGAGGTCATTCTCATGACGCAAATAAAATCATATGCAATGGTTGTTATTTATTTATTTTTACCTTATATTTAGTACACTAGAATAAAATAGAGTATAATTGCTTTTCTAACTTCTCATTTAATTGATTTTTTAGATTTTTTTATATTTCTCTTGATAATACTTTCTTTACTCTGATCTCTTTATGACTAAATTATGTTTTAATATTTGAAACAATTGATATTTTTAAAATTTTAGTAAGAATTTTATTTAAACGAGGTTTTGTAGATAATATATTTAATTCATCCTTATTATCGATTTTTTTGGGGGTTGGGTATAGTTGTCTTTATTGACACAATATGCTAATAGTAGTATGATATTTAAGTCATTTATTATGAAAATTTATTCCATTCTGACATTGAATTAATAATAATTTTACCAAACATAAAAAATAAATCATCATTCCCTTTTGATTTTTTCTTCCGAAAATAAAATGAAAATAAGATTTCAAAGTCATTCCGGATAAAAAAAATATTAGGTGAAAAGACATTGTATTTCATTTCATTTCAATATACTAACATAATTGTAGATAATAAAAAAATAGAGGAATGAGATATACAGCTTTGACAAGTATTGAATTTAAAACGTTTCGATTCTGTCAAAAGTATTTTACTTCCTTCATCCCATAAAGATATACTGATTTCTATTATCACACAGATTAAAAAAGTTAGTTAGTATAATTAAACGAATGATTTTTACTTAGCGTTTTCCTTATATACACCCCTTGTTTATATGAAGAGACTTGGTCTCATATTACGTTACCAATTTTGAAACAATAACTATTTACATTTTTTTAATTCTTGAAACTAATCAATTCATTGAGGAATATAGTGGTGGTTGCAAGTTTGATTTCTCATCCATCTAAGTTGAGAGGATAGTAATAAAAAATTTGAAGTTGAAACCAAAACAGTAAAAATTTCATAAAGATTATAGGCATGGCAATACCAATTTTCAATTAGGAGTCAAAATACTATTCCTAAAATTTTTGCATTTACTGCTCTGTCTTGGAATTTTACAAGTCTAATATATGGAGTTCAAGGAGATGATTAAATACTTGAATTAATATCTTTTGAAAAAGAGAGAGATATGTTGATATTCAAATATAATAATTAAGGATATTGAAAGAAGTTAATAAGTTAATTACCCTTCATATATATGCTTATAATTTGGAACGGAAAGAATGAACCTATCTTTATGTGACGGGGATGTATTAAATGATTTATTGCCTTCCGACTCAGTGGGGTTTGTCACTTGTGGTTGTGGTTTGTGGTTGTGGATGTGACTACCAAGGGTTAAGGTTAGCATAAGCGCGTCTCTCATTCTTGGATAGTATTTTGTTTTAAAATTTTTGTATTGAATTTCGAGAGAGAATTTTTTATAAAAAAAAAATTCAAATAAAAAATTTACATTGGGTTCCGTAGCGAAACCAATCCAAATACACCCTTTGTTTTGGCATTAGAAGAAGGTTGAATTTTGACTTGAACTTTTATTGTATATATTCTTTTTTTTTAGTGAATTTTTATTGTCTGTATTCACTTCACTGAAGCTTTGATATTCTGAATGACTATCTTATTTGACTTCGAGATCTCACTAATGGTTAATGAGTGGTTCCAATTTAGATTAGTTCGAATTTTTTGTAACATTTTTTTAAATATTTTTTATAATATTTTTATTAAATAGTGACAAGTTTTATTTAAAAGATCCGAAGAAACCAAAACTCCATTCGAGCTCATATACTATGGTTAAGCCCGGGAGTAATATGCTCCCTTATGTCTAGTTTGGTCTTGGCATTCTCCGTCGGAAATCTTTTCAAGCTCACGCTTAGTCAAGCTCGACTCACAGAACCTGATTAACTACTTTAATCTCAATATCATTAGCCAGGAAACCAATATTGGTTAGGTAGTAGTGTTTAATTTTCCTATGAAGCAAAATTGATTTGAATTGAATTTGATATTATTTAAATTTTTTTATTTTGAATCACACATACTTTCTTTCACAAATAATTTAATTTCATAAAATTCAAGATAAAAAATATTCAATCTAAAATTTATTCTATCCCACAGTAAATTCACAAGGATCACATAGTATAATTTATATATTTTACTAAAATAATTATCAACAGACATTGTTTAAGAATATTTAACGATGCATTAAATACTGAAAAAATAATAAATTTTTTTACTAGTCGATTTTTTTAATGAAGAAAGAAATCAAATCAATATTATTCCGATTAAGAAAGGAGACTCTGCTTTTTGAGAAGTCATTAATTTCTAAATAATGAACGTAATGATACACAACGTCAGCGCCACCACATGGAGCCACCGTCGTCATGTGCATTTTCTCTTCCAACGAAAATACTCTTTTTCCTTTCAAAAGATAAAAATTTTTTGGTGCTTTTCCTTTCATCCCCGCCGCGGGCCGCAGGCAACAGTTGGGGGCAGCGGGCAGCCAGCGCTCCGCACACACTCCCCAGTCCCCGCAGCAGAATACGCACAACAAGCATTAACAACAAACGAAAACAGACAGCCGACAACCTCGGCCCATATACTGTCTTGATCATGCAATAGACGTATGGTAGTCCTTCCTTTCAAAATAAAATAACTTAGGTCTATTCAGATTTAATTTTTTTAGTTAAATTATATTTAAAATTATTAAAATAAATTATTTTTGAAAAAATAAAATTAAAAAAAAATTAGATTGATAAGTTAATTTAAGTATAATTATTTAAATATGTTTTAAATTATATAATTTATTTTTATATTAAAATATTTATTTATTAATTTTTTCTTATTTTGCCTTTATCTCTAACCATTTGCTTTAATTATTTTTATTTTTAAAAGACTAAAAAATATCAAGTCTAATATTAAATTTTAAATCCTCAATAAAAAGAATATTGACTTTTTTGAAATGCAAGTAATTAGTAGAATTGATCGCTATTAATTAAGAAAAGAGAGAAAGAGAGAGAAAAAAGCACATTTGAGATATTTCTTAATTTGTTTATAACATTTATCAAAACCTTAATAATGGTTCAAATAAGAGATAGGTTATACACTTTGAAACGGAGAGAGTGGCATCTAAATTGTGGATTCAGCCAAAAAAGAAAATATCATTTTTTTTTGAAAAAAGGAGATAGTAAAGTGTGGTTGTTGGTAGTTTAATTTATTAAATCACGAGAATTAGAATTTTTTTTTGTTACCTAATTAGGATTTATATCCTTTTTATAGTTTGAGAGAACTCCCTATAGCATTTTTTTCATATACAAAGTTCTTTTTTAAAAAAAAATATAGTAATTTACAAAATTCGAACTTAGACATTACTTGAAAGATTTCAAATTCCTTTCACTTGAGTAAACTTTTATTGGTACCAAAATTAAAAGTTAATTTCACCAAAATGTTTATATGTTAATCTCATCTATTAATATTTAACAATAAAGGTTCTAAATGAGAAGGGAATAAAGGCGAGAGAATTTTAATTAGTCAAAATTTGTTAAAATGAAGCAACTATAAGATTAAGAATATTGGAGAGACCACTATAATAATCCATATAACAAAAACAAAGTGCTAATTATATTCGTAATTAAATATTAATTTTATTATTCATTTTATATAAGAAGGCAGACATTGGACATAGCCACATAGGGGCTATTACATAATGAATACAGCGGCATGGCACGCCATCTGCAGCTCACATAACTGCCGGGCCATGTGGTGCCGCTTTGGTTCTTCTCACTGCTGTCAAACACCGCACAAGGAGAACAAGCCACACCTGGTCTTACTCTATTCGTATATCTTATATAATAAAATATAAATCTTAAATTTTAAATAAAATATTTATAAAAAGAATGTTATAGAAAAATTCATTCTATAAAGGGGATGTTGGCGGCAAAGTTTGAGGGCTGTTATTCCATCCCTTTCGTCCTCGGTGGGCGCAAATTACTTTAGGGTATAAAGGGCACTCTCAAATTCGGCCATTTCCCTCCAACTCAGTCGTCCACTAAAATTTTTTTAGTCGATCGGCTTAGATGATTGCCACAATCCATGTGAGATTCCCTGTTTTTCCTGCGCCCCTTTTTCAGCCTTTATTAACATATCGATTTTGAATTGCTCAAAGATATACTGTCTACTTTTGCAGCTTTGATAAAGATTAAACTAACTTGACCAAAGTGGCAAAAGTTCCACGCTCACAGTATAATAATTCCATCCCGGCTACTGTACGTATAGGATCAAATTATAACTTGAATCAGATAAGTGATTCGATCTAACGACTATATTAATTTTTTAATTTTTTTAAAATGCATTTAAGAGGTAATCATTGAATCATATAATTTATCTGATCCAACGATTTAAATTTAGTTCTGAATATCCTCAAAAAAAAGATGTGTAAAATTTTATCTTTATGGTAATAATTCATCACCATCAGGGTATGGTTCGAGTGATTGGAGTTTTATCAACCATCTTAAGGGTGTAATTTGATAAAGTTTAGTTTTGAGATTTTCTGTCTTGGGTTTCGAGAGAGAGAATTTTTTGTGCGAGAAAAAGTGAGATGTGAGATAAGAAATTGCATTGGGTTCCTTGTGAAACCCAATCCAAGCACACCCTAAATATTGAGAGTTTAAATCTCATTAATGACGTAAAACCTTTTTGCACATGAAATATTATAGGATTGCACTTGAATTATGTAATGTTGATTCGATGGAGTAGGCATCGTATTGCTTGGGATTTGCTAGTGCTACATTAACGGAGCCAATACTAAATATGAAAGCTCAAATATTAGCTATTAATGTATCATCTCCACATCTACTTTTATATATTTATATATATATATAACAATTCATCGTAGGATAGGATAAAAATGCCTTGCACATCTCTACAACTCAAATGGTGCATTTATTTCCTTTTTGTGTTATGAGCTTCTTCATTGCTCCAGAATTTTGATAATCTTCATTAATTAAATGTCTTATTTTGACTCAATATAAAGTGTTTTATTTAATATTTGATAAATATTTAAATTATTACTTTACTCTTATTAATTAAAGTGTTATGAATTTATTGGTGCACAGTAATTATCGATACAAAGAAATCGAAATAACAAATAAGAAAACTATAATGAAAGAAAACATAGAGAAACTTGTAGAGAGAAAATAGAGATAACTAAAATTATATTGAGAATTTTTTACCATACGTTCTTTTTCAAGCTACTCCATAAGGTTCTATTTATAGAGTTGGAAGTAACATTTTTCATCATAGGTCATTAGTATATTTCTCTGTAACTTACATAACTTACCTTCCGTTATCTCTCATGTTTGATAAGATAATGGAAGTAATAGAGATATTAGTTTATAAAGAATAGATGTTACAACTTCAATTGTAACCCTTAACTTTTTATATTCTATAATCTCAAATAAGAATTAAAACTTGGGATAATAAATATTTGCATAATTTATATATTCATAACATAAAGGGATTAGTAGTAAGATTTGTAATGGACACGGACATGGTGTTTGGCGCCATTGATAATGGATGAAGAGATGGGCCATTGACGACTTGAATAGACCAAAATATGCTTGGGCTCTTGGCCACATTGTTAGACTGATTTTGGCAGAATGATTGAATCGGGTGTATTTGGATTGAAATTTAATAGAGATACCCATATATAAATAATTAATTACGGAGCAAATGTTTGTTTTTTTTAAAAATCTTTTGGTTCTTTACTATTAAATCATAGATTCATAATGTTAGTAAAGTGGCTCATCTTTCCTGAATTCTCTAATAAAATGTAAAAATAAAAATTATTCCTAAAAATTTACTTCACTGCAATTTGTCGGATATGGTTAAATAGAATATGATTTAAAATTTTTAAGAATAAGTTTCAAAAAATTAAATTATTTTTTTAAAAATATGAATTTCAATTTTAAGATTTTATAGTTTTAAAATAAAATACTATCCAAATATACACTAATTAACAAAACAAAAAATAAAGAATAATACGAAAAGAAGAATATTTTTCTATCTACATGTTTTCTTTCTGTCATTTTACTTGCCCGGCTGATTTTAGACAATTCGCCTTTCAACAAGTCTGTAAGGGGTGCCACACGTATTGAGTTGCTGGCAGTCTCTGATGGCCTCAAGGCGGCTCATGATTTTGGTCTCCACGACATCATGTGGGGGGGGGGGGGGGGGTTTACAGTGTTTGTATAATTTTTTTTAAAAAAATACTGAAATAAATATGAGTGAGTTGGGCATGTACCTGAATGACCATACGTTATTTTACATGGTGTTATATTTTATAACGCCATATGAAACAGCGTTATAAGACCGGCAAAATATATAACGATATTTTATATAGCGTTATACTCATATAATGCCATGTGATATGATGTATGGCATATGGCAATATATACTTGAAATGGCACTACAACTTTAGTATATAACTCCATATCACATGGTATTATATACTTCTGACTCCCACCGAAAGCATACAACTTTTCAAATTTGTCTTTTATCCTTTTTATCTTTTTCATTTTTTTCTTCAGCTTTTTATCTTTTCTTCCGTACTTCAACTTGCAATTCCTTCCCCTCTTTAAACCCGAATCTATCTTCAAGATATGCTCCTTGACCGTAAGCAGCAAGCATGTGTTGCATCCTTTTATTACTTTACATATGAGTTGTCGTAGTTATGTGTCATCACATAAACAAACATAGCTATATTAAGGTATCTCCGAAGATCATTTGCAGCCTTCTCTTTCTGAAGATTACTTGCAACACTCACAAAGTTTCACTCACAAATTTTCACTTACGAAATGGCACTTCCGAATCTAATGAGAATATTTTTGTTCTGGGATAATGAAATCCAAAACAACGATCATGGAGCATTCTTGACAGGAGCAACACAAAAAAGTTGACTGATGATGCAAAGTCTCCTATAACTAATTGGTGCAAAAGATATTTGCCATTAGAAGCATGGACTTGGCTTCTTAGTGCATCCGTATGATTCTATGGTGGTCATATTTTTCTCCCGAATTCAATAAGGTTTTCTACAACGTTATTGACCTAGATGATGAAGATCAAATGGACCTCCTTTGGGATATCTAACCAGAGTTTAATCGAGCTAGTGCCCATATTCTTATGGATTTTCAATCGTGCATGTACAGGAACAACAAGAAGGGGATATTGCCATCGACGTGGGTAGA
The DNA here is from genome assembly GCA_030512225.1 of Rauvolfia tetraphylla. Lineage (NCBI taxonomy): Eukaryota > Viridiplantae > Streptophyta > Magnoliopsida > Gentianales > Apocynaceae > Rauvolfia > Rauvolfia tetraphylla. Next base: position 6,590,537 of record JAJQKT010000053.1, read on the forward strand.
TATTTTGATCGATGCTTCTACTATCTAGTCAGCAAGCTCGGATCTATCGGCCCGGGATGAACATCTGCAAGTACTCTACTTAAATCTATCTACAATTCTCTTCATTCAGTTTCTTTTCAAATTACTAAGCCTACATACTACCTACTTTTCAAATAAATGATTCTAAATATTCTTCTCTATCGAGCAAATTAATATTTTTTAATTATTTGTAGAACATATCATTATTTAAATAATAATTTATCCCAAAATAAAAAATATTTACATAACATTGAATAATAACTTCATCTCACGATATTCTAACTAACATTTACCAAAAATCATAAACACTACATAAGTAATGAAACATATTTTTTAAACAATAATAAAAACTAAATAATAATGAAAATTTCGTAGCGGTTTTTTGTACACAATATACACAAAACTTACCTCATTTATAAAAATTTTAAAAAATTTAATTTGTAACATTAATTAAAAATGAACCAAAAAATTATTTACTTGCTCAAAATAACTCCTAGACTACAACATAAAAAGAAAGAAAGAAAATAGGCAAATTAGCTACACAATTAGTATGCATAGCCAAAAGAGGAAAAAGAATAAAGGATAAAGAAAGACAAAAGAAAAAGAAAGCTCAAGGCTTACACAAAAAAGGGAAAAAAAGAATATGATATGGTCGGCAAAACTGGAAACAAGAATGGAAGAAACCTCTATGTTAGGTAGCAAAACTGTAAAAGAATTGCAGAAGAGCCAAGAAAGTAAAACAAAGGGAGGGAGGAAGAAGGCAGCACCTGTTCTAGTTGCCGTTGCAAGAATAAGGCATTTGCTAGAAAGAAGAAAGCCACTGCCAACAAATCTCGGTGGTCACCAAGGACTGTTAATTGGGCCGGGCTTGTCCGAGCCCGGCCCGCTCAACCCAATTTTAACCCGGCCCAAAAATTATATATATTTATATATTTTTTATATGTATATATATTTTTATATAATAATAATATTATTATATTATTAAAAATATTATTTATTATATAAAAAAATTCAAAAAAATCAGATTAGGCCGGCCCGAGCCCAGGTTTATGTTTTTTTCGGCCCGCTGTCAATCGGTCCGATCTCGGGCTTGGCAAAGCCGACTCAGTGAACCCGATTGATTGCCCTAGTCCCCGGTGCTGAAGAAATAAGTTGTTTCGATGCTGTTGTTATGCATAATTGAAAATAACGCTTGTGGCGGGTAGGTGTTATAAAACCTATAATACTATTTCATATGACGTTATAGCATTATACTTGTATAACACAATATGAAATAGTATTATGACCATTTCGGTACATGCCCAACTCACTCAGGTCCATCTCAATGATTTTTTCAAAAAAATAGTCCAAAACAGTAAAAACTCCTAAGGTGGTTCACTCTATGCCTTTAAAATACACATTTGCAGTGCCCTAAATGCGAATTGTAGCGGAATTAATTTTTATTTATTTAATTTTTCTAAAATTTTAAAAATTTCTCTAAATTTTGTGCCTATTTGGAAGATTTAAAGTTTTCTAATATATTTTAGTACATATATTATGTGGATGATAAATAATGTTTATTAACTAGAGATTCAATTTTAAAAAATTTCCAATTTAATCTTAATTTTATTTCAAAAATATTCACTTTTACTTAATTTTGTTTTAAAGAATCCCAAGAGATCTATACTTTGAATTGAATTTTTCATACAAGAAAAACTAAAAAAATTAAAATTAAAACAAGGAAAACAAAAAAATTTGAAACAAGGAGGTTCCCCCAAGAAAAAGCTAAAAATAAAAAAAAAAAAAATATGAACTTGAAAGGAACCTTCTAGTTCCCCCCTAAAAAAAAAAAAAAAAAACGAAAGATGGGAGCGGCTCTCGCCCTCAGAAGCATCTCCCATACGCCAAGGCCTTCTAACCAAATGTTGAAAATTCAACTTCTACTTAATGCAGAATTTGTAATTTCCGGCAATCGGAATTTGTGAAACGACGTATTTGGATTGATTCTTTTTACATTTTTCCTCACCTTTTTATTTTAAATCTCACATTTTTCTGTCTGGAAAACAAAAATCCTCAAAAGACACTCAGTCCAAATATATAAAACTTGGATTTCAAAGTTGAAAGTCGAACTCTAACAAATAAAAACGAAAAAGACGTTTGGATTTAAAAGAAAATTCAGCTAGCTCTTTCACCACCGTAGAAAGATATCACTAAATCCATAAATTTAGCCCCAGAGGATTCTTATTACATTTTCACATGTCATAGATTTACATCCTCTAATGGTTTGTTCAGGTTTCACGTTCCGAACCAGCAGACCAAAGATGACAGCGACGGGGTTTCATTCGGCAAAGGTTAGGAAGAGTCTGTGCCGTCTGCAACATTTCTTGCATCTCAACACCCCTCATTTCTCCCTCCTCGCTCTCCGACCTCAGCTGCTGCACTACCTGTCACACAAAATACAGTAAATTCACCACCGCCGCTCTTCTGCAAATTTTACTGGAACGGTACAAGGTTAATTTACCTGTCTTACGGCCTCGCATCTGCATTCTATATCGATCTCCTCCAGCTGTTCGCAGCATCGAGGAAATTCTTCTCGCCAACTTCTACCATTGTTAATCATTAATAACCCTGAATATGGTGACATTGTGGAGCTCTTCCTCAGGTATTCTTGGCAGGAACGAGCCAGCTCCCTCCCGATCTGGCTCCGGCATTCCTGTCGTCCCTCATCCTTAAGCTTTGTGATTATTGTTGAAGCTGGGAATACAGTCTGGAAGTCGAAGGCAGCGGCAAGGGCGAACAGAACCACCAAGGTTGATGCAATGACGGTGAGCTTCGCCATTGTTTGAAAAGGAGAATAAGGAGAATGCAGTGGAATAGAGAGGTGTTTAAAGAGCGGGAAATGGTTTTGCATGCTAAGAACGTGGCTTTAGAGAGGCTAGAAATGGTTAAAATTTTGGCAGGTGGATGGCATGGGCTTTGCATGGTGAATGAGCTGGTTTCTAGCCTTCCACGTACCATATAATATTGCATAAGCATGACGGGTACCCTTTTTTTTCCCCTCTTTTTTCTGATCATCATAAAACACTAGTACTATATAAACCTATTTTGAGGTCTGGTAATAATTTCTTGGTAATCTCTACACTATTTAATTGTATTATTTATTGTTATAGAGATAGCCTAATTAGTAGCTTTCGAAGTTTTGAGTTGACAGAACGTTTAGAATATTTGTGAGATTTACAAGGAAGTAACTATTATCCATGTTAGGAATAGTCCTGGGAAGAAAGACCAATTTAAAATCGCTCCAACAAGTAGGAAATTGGGAATAGACCTAAATTATCACATGAAAATAAATTTATGAATAATTATAGTTGATAATTGTATAAATTTTTAATTAATAACAAATTAAAATGTAAATGTGATAAATTTTAATTGTATAAATTTTTATTTAATAACAAATTAAAATGTAAATGTGATAGTTTTGTTGCTTAGAAAAAGGGGTTAATTCCACTTTAATACTCTAAAGTAGGGGTGCAGTCAATTGAGTACCACATCTTTTTAAATTGTCAGTCAATTGTCAAATTTTATCGTCCAACCAATTCAAATTACTAGAAAATGTGAAAAGTCTTTTATGCCATTTACTTTTTTAGGTTAATACCACTTTTGAATTCCAAAGTTAAGAGTCATATCAATTGAGTATCATATCTTTTAAAATTGTCAATTGATGAACAAATTTCAACCGACATCCAAATAATTTGATTGAAAATGCTTAAATAATTAATTTACCCTTTAATTTTTTAACTAATCAATAAGAAGGAAATATTCAATTTATTTTTTTAAAAATGATTTATTAATTTTTTCCCATAAACTTCATATTCATATATTTTCTCACTCTAACCACCACCATTGACCAGCAACAATAGCCATCGCCGCTACCGCTTGGATTGTTTATGAGGATTTTCTTGTACTATTTAGAATGCTGAAATTATCTAAAATTTTAATAAATTAATACACAAATTGTTCAACTATTAATCTGAGTTTATAAAAATTTGGTGGCAACTGTAGCGACGATGGTTTTGGCACTTGCAATGAGATTTATGAAGGTTGATTGGTTGATGGTGGGAGAAGGAATGACAAAGAAGAAAAAGATAGTAAGGAGTCAGCAAAAGATATTTTGCAATAGGGAGAAGTGGCTGATTCAAGTAGTAGCAACAAAAACAGGTTGTTGTTTAAGGGTGACAGTTAGAGGAAGAAAAGAGATGAAAATAAAAATTTGAGGAAAGAAGTTAATAAATTATTTTTTAAAAATAAATTAAAATTGTCTTTTTAATTGATTAGTTGAGTAAAATGATAAAATTAAAATTTTAGTTTCTATTTAAAGGGCAAATAGGTTATTTAAGCATTTTCAATCGACTTATTTGGATATCAGGTGAAATTTATTCTTTAATTGATAATTTTAAAAAATATGATACTCAATTAATACGACCCTTAATTTTGGAGGCACTAAAGTGGTATTAAACAAAAAGAAAAGTAAAGGGCATAAAAGTTTTTCACACTTATCGATAATTTGAATTCGTAGACAGATGAAATTTGACACTTAATTGACAATTTTAAAAGATATAATACTTAATTGACAGTACCACTAGCGGTACTAAAATGAAATTAATCCTAAAAAAATCACACCGTGGCAAGTAATAGATTTTTCCGTTTTAGTTTAATTCACATCCTTGATCCTTCACATGTAGGACTGTCAATTGGGCCGGGCTAGCCCGAGCCCGGCCCTGTTCGGCCAGATTTTTTAGTGCCGAGCTTTTTTCGGGCTAGGACTGAGCCGAGCTAGAGCCTGAAATTTCGGCCCGATCGTGATTCTGGCCTAGCCCGGGCTCAACTAAGCTCGACCCGAGTATATATCTAATAATAATTTATAATTATATATTATAATTTCTTGATATAATATAATTTTTTGTGTATAATACTATATTAATATCATCATAACTATATAGATTAAAATTTTATGTGTTTTGATATAAATAATTGTGTTTATATTTCACTTTCAAAAAAATTTAGTGTATAAAATTTTCACTTTCAACAATTTAAAATTATATTTTAGAAAATTAATGTAGTTTAATAGTTTTAATTTTTAGCAGCTTTGGAAACAATATGCATGCTATTCAATCATATAGTCTATTTATGAGACTGTGACTACTTATTGAGCTTATCATAATTCTAAGGATATTAATACAGTAAATGCGTAGGTAGGAATATTATTACCTTTACTAACACGAGAAATAGAAATCATATGAAATAGGAAGATAAGATCTTAGCATAGTCTCCTAATTCATTTTTGCACTTGTAATTTAGAATATTCCAAAGTAAATATTTAGTTTTATAAAATAATATATTCTACATATTCACTTTCATAATTAATATATTTAACTAATTTCACAAAATATATTTTTTTTTTCACTTCTCAACATAAATTTAGAAAGAGAAAAGAAAAAATTTACCAATTACTTAATGGTTAATACTTATATGATATAACTTATAAGGTATAATTTATAAACATAATTATCTCATTAATTTATGTAAAGTGATTAGTAAACTTTAGTATTAGCTCAATATATTTTTAAAAAATTAATATTTATTATTAGGGCACATTAGAAATTATTTTTTGTGTATTAATAACTTAATATGCATTCAAAATATTAAACTACCCACTATATTCTTTTGTATTGGGGAATATTTATGCATTAATAAATAATAATAGAAAAGCTCTTTTTTTTTGTGTGTGAATGAAAAGCTCTTGTTCATTGTCTCTTGCTGCAGACTTTGAGTTACCTCCTCTTCTGCCCGCCGAACTACTCTCCTATCTCCAGTCTCCAGTTTCCTCTCGTCCTCTCTTACTTCTCGATTCTGGTTGAATCGGCCATTCCTCTGAGTAAGGAAAGATCTTTCAAAAAGAGAATCAAGAGGAAGCGTTACAACCAAGCTAGGGCTGAGTCGGCCAGAGACTGAAATTTGATCGAACTTTCACTGCCTTCCTTTTCTTTCTGTAAGATTAAAAGATACTTCGTTTTCCCTGTTGATTAAATGGCCTTGTCATGAAAAATCTTTTCTTTTCTTCGTAATTCTCGTTTCCTTTTCTTCGATCTGTTTTTGTTGGCAACGTGAGATTCTGTCTTATGCTGTTAGGATTATTTGGTAGTCCTGATGTAGGATGTCTGTGGTTGATTGAAATATCCTATTATTGCTCCTTTTTACTTCATTTTGCTGTCTTCTCTCTAATGAGGGCCATATTTTTCTTGTACTCTTCTGTGTAGTGATGATTATCCTATCTCTCTTTTATTAAAATATTTGCATCTGTGACTTAATTCGTAAATTGGTGCTTTAGCCTCGTAAATCTGTTTAGTGATGATTATCCTATAATTGGTGCTTTAGCCTCGACATGGCATGGACCTTGTTCTTTAGTGTGAACCACTCACAATGAAACAGAATGCGTGGACCCGAGGTTGATGTGCTTTTACCAAACAAAACAAATAATTTAGCAAATGAGCATTTAAATTTTCTCTTTATTTTACAAACTGCAGCATAATACTTACTGGAGTTTTCTTACACTGCATGCGTATTTATGGAGTATTAAATTTTGATACTTATGGATGTCATAGACTAACTCTAGATAGTAAAATCTTGATGCATATTGAACTCAATATTCCTATATTGCTATGGTAGTTTGGTACTCCACTTTTGTTGATTTGTTTTGGTTGGAATTAATGTGATTGAGATATTGCTATAGTACTTTGTTTTGCTATAGTAGTTTGTTTTTGTTGATTTTCAAATAGGCGTTTTCTTAGTTTCTAAATATATTATTTAATAATATATGCAAATTAGTTGAAAGTCATTGTTAGAAAGTATTAAAACAGTAATTTGTGAAGACAATCATAATTTGTGGTGAGAGGATAATTTGTGAGAATAATCAAATATGAATAGGTTTATTTCAGGCTTGGCCCTAGCTCGTCCCGAGCTCATAAGAGCCAAGCTAGGGCTCAACAATTGTGAGCCCATTCAGGCTGAGCCCGAATTCAAGCTCAATATGATGTAATTCGGGTTGAGCATGGGCTTAATTTGGCCCGGTTCATATAGCCCGTTTGACAGGCCTATTCACATGAAGGTATAAAAGACAAAAAAAAAAAAATTAATGGACTTGCTAACAAAATTTTTGAATGGGGTCTATTTAGATTTTGCCATTTCTCAGGGTCTTTTATGGACCGTACTAATATTCAATTAATAATTTGACTTTATTTTACCCTGTTATTATACTAAACTCCACAAGTAGCCCTGTTTTTGCGGAACTCAAACAGGTCAAAACCCCGATTAAATGCGCCATTGCTTCCGGCGATCAATACCCATTCCTCGTCGTCGCCGATCTGGTTATCCAAGGAAGAGGGCTTCTTTCTTCTCTGGTGTGAATCTGCTTCCAATTCTATCCTTATCTGCGAAATTTCTCAAAATTATTCCTAAGGACTGTTAATTACTTTGGAATTATGTAGTTTGATTTTCTTTTTTATTCGGATTTTATTTTTCTCTCCGAGAAGAGCTGTGGAGAGTAAAAGTTTCTTGAACTGTATCACATTTTCGTTTCTGATCGTAGGTCTGTTTTTGTCTTTTAGAGATTTACTTTTTATCCTATATAGGTACTTGCAACCTTTCTGGTGATGTTTTGTTGATTGACTTGTTTCAGTTGTTTAATTCTTTCCAAGATTTGAGGTCCTGGTTGGATCTTGGAATGGAGCTTGAATTTGACCTTAATTTTTGTTTGAAGTCATTAATGGTTAAACTTTGCATAGAATGTTTTGGATTTGGCTCGGTTAAGTTACATTTCATTGGTTGGGTTGTTTATTTATCGACAAAGATTTATTTTCCAATTTGTTCTTCGACAAAATTTATTCTGTATTTTGTTGTTTGACAGGTGATGGCAAGTACAGAACAGCCAATTGCGGATATCCAACCATTTCAGGGAAATGAGTTTCCTAGAAAGCCTCGTATACTACTGGCTGCTAGTGGAAGTGTGGCTGCTATAAAGTTTGCAAATTTATGTCATTGCTTTTGTGAAATAGCAGAGGTAAAGGCAGTTGCTACAAGGGCTTCTTTACATTTTATAGATAAAACAGCACTTCCGAAGGATTTGATTCTCTATACTGATGAGGATGAATGGACGACATGGAAAAGAGTTGGAGATAGTGTACTACACATTGAACTCCGCAAATGGGCTGATATTATGGTCATCGCTCCTTTATCAGCAAACACGCTTGGCAAGGTAATCATGCTTGTCTGTCGTTAGTTGAAAATATCAACTTGGTACTACAGAAAGTCCATCTGTTCCTAATCTCAATAACAATTTAAAAAATAAAAGAATAAAGGATCCATTTATAATTTTCCAATAATTGCACTAATGGATCTTCTGGTTGGAAATGATAACAGAGTGTAGTCACATTTAGCAGTTCTAATATACATTTGCATATAGCATACCACCAAATGAGCCCATTTTCCCAATGGGGAAGAAAGAAAATTAAGGATCCCGCAGAAATTGGAAAGACTAGAATTGTTGTTGGAAATGAGCAAAGTTCTAAAATTTGAAAATCTTGAAAAGACTGAGATCAAGATATTAGTATGTTGCCTCCTAATGCCATGAGTCCTCATTTGAAAGTTGATATTTTGTTGCAAGTGACCAAAGTTCTATTTCTTGCATTGTTTCATAATCTAACATAAAGAAGATTAAAAAAAAAAAAAAAGGGCTGATCATGGCTAAACCCAAGTGTTTTTAAAATTTGTGCCCCACTTGCCTATGAATATCTCCAACCTAGTTTTGAATCTTTTGCTTTTAGGTGTGTTCATTACTAAGAAAAGATATGCAGCAAAGTAATCAGTCAATTTTCTATGATGTTTCCCTCGTATTTAAATTTGTTACACAAACAGAGATTTTGCTTCTGTTTAATGTGTATGATCATTTTTCATGTGATGTGCTTACAGTGGAAGTGGTGTATATCTAAAGGGTAAATGCATATCAGATATGAAATTCTTGCTCCAATAGATTTGTGGAGTCATCATAGTCTATATATGTGCATATCATACTGTGTTACTTTATTCTGTTTCAGCACTAGTTTTCCTGCTCTAGAGCACGGTTTCTGCTCATTAACAAGGTTACAGTCCGACCTAAGTGCCAATTGCCTTTCTGACTTCTTTCAGATTGCTGGAGGATTGTGTGATAATTTGCTTACCTGTATAGTGCGAGCATGGGATTACAGTAAACCACTTTTTGTAGCTCCAGCTATGAATACTTTCATGTGGAGTAACCCTTTTACTGAGCGGCATCTTTTGTTAATTGATGATCTCGGGATCAATCTCATCCCACCCGTAACAAAGAGGCTGGCTTGTGGAGACTATGGAAATGGTGCAATGGCTGAACCTTCTCTCATCTTCTCAACTGTAAGGCTTTTCTTAGAATCACGGGGACAGTAAAGCAAGGCAATGTGCAGTGAATATGAAGTCAGATGATTATCTGGACTGTGTAAATCTTTAGTGTGAATCAACAAACTTAAGGTTTGGCCTCCTTGTACTTGATAATGTAGTAAAAGAAACATAGTATATTGTGCTTTAAATGCCTTATCATTAATGTGGCAATGGAGAGAGCAAACTTCAATGACTTCTCAATTGAGGCCTTCAAGAAGATTAGCCTATTTCCTGGCTTGATTCTAGTGTAATTCACTATGCATTGCCAGATCATGACTCCTGCAGCTTGTCTTTGAAGTGCCTGCTGTGTTTCCCTTGTTTCTGTTTATTTTGTAGTCTTTGGATATTAGTTTCTAAGCTGAACAAAAATATCTGCATATATTGTAAGTGGTTTGAGCTGATGTAAAAATTAAAAGGATTAAATATGATGCATTTAATGATTTACTAAAACAAAGCTACTTAATTAAATCATATGTATTTATGTTCTTGGAATATATTGCTGTTCCTCTGGCACACCAGGAGTTGAAGTGGACGTGTTTTAAGAAGGTATGTATGCAACCCATCTCTCCTTGATCAATATGAACTTTATCTTCCATCTGTGGCTTAGTGTAAAGAATTCAAACTTAACACTTCTTAGTGACTAAAAAATATACAGAATTTGATCCTCAAGAATGAAGTTTATAAGGTACTAATCTTTTGGATTGATAACACGCTCTGTAATTTGATTAATTAGGGATTAGGTCTTTTGAGAAAATAAATCCCACAAATAATATTGGATTCTGAAATAAAAATTTGAGTGAGAGATGGAATTAGTGAAGTATATTATTGTGCTTGGTGTTGTTAAGGTGCTTTTCATACATAACTTTGATGTGTGCTTATTTTCGGAGCCACTTGTTTCTGGAAGGATGTGTTGTGCTCAATTTTCTTTGATCGTCATCTGATGTGGTAGTGTATGTTTTTTTAAGCAGACCATTTGTCAGTGTTTGGACTCCCTTCTGTCAGTCCGAGATCTCTTTAGTTTATGATTCAGTAATTCTTTTGTGGCTGAGGGCTATGTTAAAACCAATGGAGCCCGGCTCAGAAAAGTTCTACTTGACCCAATTTTAATGGGAGATTTCGGGCCTCATTTGGCCGAAATTAAAATACGGGCTTCAGGCTTGTCCAAAGTATTGTTATTATTTTGAAAATTTTCTTATAATACCAATTAAAAGCACAAACGGTTAATTCTTATAGCAAGAAGTAATCCAATGAAGCTATCATTTTCAATACTTAGGAAGGTTTATTTAGAAATATGTTTGTATTTTTTGGAATGTCTGAAAATTTTCGTATTATTTTTAACAGTGTATTAAATATTTCTTATTCGGACCAAACTTACAATAGGCAAAGCTTAGGTAACCACGAGCTCGGCCAATTTTGACTTCAAGAATAGAATCTAGTCTTCTGTGTTAGCCCTGTCCGTCATTATCTTAAGCTCTGGTCGGCCTGACCCAATTGCTAGACCTAACCATTCTGTATGCACTAGCAATGTTCTTGAATTTGTCTTCATGCTGCTGTCTTCTGCTGAAGTTTGGATTCTATTGTAATGATTGTCCTATTAAGACTATTGTCAATATCCTTTACCAATTCGCCCTGCAAATTCTGATGTATTATTATGTGCTATGAATTACCTGCATAATAACTAATCATCAGTCTTAAAAAAAAAAAAAAGAAGAAAAAGAATCATCAGTCTTAAAGCATAAAAGTGAGAGAGAAAGCGCAAGGCAAATGAAGAATGTTCTATAATTGCTCTGTGGAAAAAATACATTTTATTTTTATCATAAAAGGGGTCTTTTTCTGCCTATTTACTTACTATTATTCTCACTCATCCGAAAAGGACAAAAGACTTCAGTATATACACTATTTAGCAACACCTCCTTTGAAGAACTTAACAGCTTATGAACTTAGTGATTTCTATTGCTGTTGTAATTTCTTGGCTTTTTTGTGATTATGTATTGGTGCTGGATAAAATCCTCACTCAAAAATCACTTGTTTGGAAAATGAGAACTATATATGGATAGGAACTTTCACTCTTCTGAGTCTTCTATATATTTATAAAAACTTCATATTTCTGTTGTGAGTGGATCGGAGATGTTCCATCTATTGCTTGTATGATTTTGCATTCTTTTATGTCTTCAGAACTAAGCCTGTGAAGGTGGATGATGTTCTGGAAGTACTAAAAATGAGATCAGCACCGCTATAAGTTTCCCCCGCAAAGGAGAAATTAATCATTATGGGGAAGAAACTATTGATTCAAAATGAAGAAGAGAGAATTATAAGATGCTTGCTTGATCATACTCGGTTAGTTGATAAAATCTTACATTACCACATTTCTTCGTTAGCTTGGTTTGTACTTGAAGAAGCTTCAGAGGGATCAGTAAGATGCAGAACAACATGAAAATAAGAATTTTAAGTGATAGAATTTCTATTCAAATTTAATCACTATGGCTTTGTTGGCAATATAATTAGTACTTTTGTGATTCAGTAGCAAAAGACAAGCCTACTGCTGAAACAGCACTTGGACACCATTAACCAAACTCAAAACTTTAAATATAGAACTCACGTTTCTTCTCACAAATAATTTTTCTACTAAATTCAAAATAAAAATTTTAAAATTAAACTCTGTCCAATCAAACAAGATCAACTATTGTACATAGCTTCTGCCGTCATGATTTGCCTATGAAACTAATGATCCCATGCTCCTAGGAACAACTAATCAATCGTAAGAGACAATAATTCTATTGTTGTGAGTTGAGTTCAACTGGAATGCCAGAATCTAAAAGGTTAAAAACCTTCTAAAGCCTATGAATTTGAAATATATTTTTAAACACACAACAGAAACTTGAGAACCTAAATTCATTGTCCATAACAGGGAACAAGTGGGACTATTATACCGTATTTAAACACTCAATCTTAGCAATTGATATAAATCTAACCGAAAAGATCAAGGTTAAAATCTTCCTCATCAGACTCTTCAATAGGTTCTTCCTTCTTTTCTTCTTTAGTAGCAGCGGCACCAGCAGTAGCAGCTGAATCAGACACTGCCAGAGTAGCCACAGTAAACTTGCTGGGATTCTACAAAATGTATTTTGCAAACCAGATCAATCTCCAACACGAACATAAGATGAAAGTTAAGGAAAAAAAGTCAGAAAATTGAGCGAGAATAATGCTATACACCACAATTTTTATAATACTGTTTTAAAAATCTCGATTTTGGTTGTTGGATAACTTTGTTGGGTATTTCTCATGTATAAAAGTAAATGTGGCACTAGAATAGACAAATTCGCATACCTTCAGGTACTCATTGACGTATCCCTTAATTTCATCAGCAAGTGGATAAGAATATTCAGTTTCAATAGCAACGGGCAATGAGTTTTTGTAGGTATCCGTAAGAATGGCAGCTGCAGCTCTTAAAGTTGGGTACGACATTGCCGACGACAGTGAAGTGGCGGCAAATACTCCCTCCATGAACTGCTCGAGAAGATCGTCATCTGTAAAGTCGAGCACTTCGGGGCTGAAAACTGAGACATTGCTGTAGACGGAGAGGACAATGAGACCATAAGAGAAAGGCCTAATGCCAAGCTTGGATAGAAGAGCAGCCTCTGAAGAACCAACTTTCTCGCCCTTCTTGATGAGCTCCACGGAGTAATTATTTCGACTGTTCCCTTGTAATCTTGGTTGGGATGTTGAGAACCTAGAAGAAGATCAAGAGTTGTTGTTAGAGAAAGGTATTTTGCAAAATGATCAAAGAGGGAAAGGGGATTGTTTCACTTTTGTAAGTCAGTACCTGGAAGAAAGAGGTCTGTGATGGATCAAGACCGGTGTTTCCGGGTGGGACGATGACATCTACGGGAGCGATCAAGCCAACACGAGCTAGAGCACCAACCTGTTAACGATGGAAGTTGCAAAAGAATGAGTTTAAGAGCAAGAATTTTCTTAGGTCTGATAGAAGTGACTTTCAACTTCCTCAAGAATGTCTAAGTAATCCATCAGCAAAAAGAGGCAAAGATAAAAATTTGAGGAAGCAGAATGATGCAATATGACATGAAAAGTCAACGCTCCATCAAAATCTTTTGGAAAAGAGAAGAAAGTCAACGTTTAAACTTTTTTTTTTTTTTTGGAGGGAGGAGGAGGAGATGACTGATGAGTCCTTTAAACTCAGTAACAATAGCTTATCCACTCGAAAATTTGTTGGGAAGAAAGTCAACCTGTGAACTCTTCCTTTTTTTTTTTTTTTTGAAGGACTTTAAACTCAATAAGGAAACTTATCCATTTGAGGATAAGTTTATTTTAAATCAAAGCTTAAAAAAAGATTATTTGTCACCTACTTAGCCCGTTCAAAACATACTTCTTCAAATAATAAATCCAGGTCCCTAAAGATCATCCTATCAAAATCTAAACTTATTATATGTAACCAAAAACTTTTAAAAAATAAATAGTCATTCAATCTTAAATGGAGGACATACATAAATATTGAACAATCACAGCCCAAATGTAGTAGAAATTTCCCTCGTAACATTGTGATGAAAACAAGTCTTTTACCAACACGAGATTTTCTCTTGCATCTATAAACTTTCAATAATATGATTACTATAAGAAAGACAAAGCAATAGCCCAAAAAACAACCCACTACATTCAGAAGAGAGTGTACAAAACAATTCAGTACAAAGATGTGATTTTTATAAAAAAAAAACAAAGTACCGTCAAAACCCTAATCATGAATTTGATGAAATAGTACCTTTTACTTGGAGATCTCTTCACGAAAATCAATCCAACATTGCCCTACGTTAAACCCGAAATAATCAAATGAAACCCCCAGAAGAAAAACTGCAACTTTTGAGGCAAATATATACTGTTTTAGTTCAGTTTTTATCGTAATAAATAAATGATTGTACTCACAACAAGGAGGGGAATGAGATTGAGGACGGCCTTGTTGCCAGTTTTCTCTACATGAATCCGTATTTCTTCCCCATGAGCACCACAGACTCGCGGCGCAAACCCTTTCTGATATTCTGCATCTGCGTCGATCCGACGTTGTCGGCCGCTACGACCAGCATCTGGGTGTATTCTTCCAGAAGAGTACACAACTTTCTGTCGTAAGCAACCTTCTTGTCAGCCTTCGTCCCTTCTTCAGGGCCATTGTTGAAGCAGGAGGCACTCGGAGGTTTCTGTACTGTGCTGGAGTTTTCGAGGATTTGATCGAAAGAAGAAGGGAAGGAAAACCTTGCTTAATTCCTGATAAGACAGTGCAACGTACAAGCAGAGGATTATGAGATTGTATAGGACTCCTGCAATCTCAGTCTACGGGAATTTTGAAAAATAAAAAACATAAGGTAGAGGACAATATAATAAATTTTGAAAAACTTTTATAGGGAAACAGTTAAAAAATATATAATAATTTTTTTGGGTAAAAAATCTTAATTTTCCAAGGAAATTGGAGAATTTCAAACAAACCGCCACCCCTTGCCATCTAACTCTGTCTATGATATTTTTTAAATCTTTTTGATAATATTCTTACCTAAAATATATGCAGTACTTATTTTTCCACAAAAACGAAGGAAATAAAAATTGTTAATAACATAACAAACAAGGGTACTAGTTTTCTCTACAATATCAAGGAAATCAGTCTTAAATAGAAATAGAAGGGGTTGACAAATTTCTCCAATGCTATACACAAAGAAATAAGAGCTTTAGTAGAAGCATAAAGAAACTTAAGAGAAGGACTGAAGGAGCCTAACGTTAGGGTTCTCTTTGCAAGAAGCATCGGCACCAAATTTTGCTTTGCACAAAAGATGATCAGTCGACAAGCTTGTCAACAGCAGCTAATTTGTAAAGGACAAAAATTTTAGATAACCCTTAAACTTTTAAAAAGTCTAGCTAACTGAATTTCGTTCAAGTCTTGCACTTGAACTCCCACGGCGCACACTTGGGGATCCCTTAAACTTTTCAAAAGTTCAGTTTTTATACTTCAATTTAATTTCGTTCAAGTTTTGCACATGAACTCTTATTACGTACACCCATTGTCTTTCCATCTAAAAGCTCCTTTAAATGACCCATAAAATACTATCACATGTGCCTGACGCGATTTTGCAAGAATATTCTTGTTTTAATAGTATTTAATTAGTTTGTTATCTTTTAGTGTATTATCATTAAATATGATTTGTATTGTTGGGATGCTATTAAACTTTTTAATTTACTCCATCCGTTTCAAAATTTATGTCCTAATTTCTTTTTGGTCTGTTTTAAAATATTTGGTATCTCTCAATATAAATGATTAATTTATTATGTTTTCCAAATTTGCCAATGTTTCCAATTAACCATTTAAATGTTTTTATTTTTCCAACGCCATTGATTTTTCCATCAATCATTAAACTACCAATCTCTAATATTAAATTTGACTTCATAACACTTAACAAAAAACTAAGGCATTTTGGAAATTTATTTAATTTTTTAATAAAATTTATCAAAATTTTAATTCTCATGTAAAATTAAATTATGACATATATTTTAAAACAGATGGAGTATTAATGTCTTTGTCATACCTTTGTCCAATTGATTGGCATATTTGAAAACAACATGTTCGTTCCAACTACATTATTTATGTATAATTATTGTCAAAAAATGAACAAGTTAGATATGCTTAATACCAAAAAATTGCAAATGGCTGATCGAGTTCGTGACTCATAGTTCATACTTGATAGTTTAGGAAGTTTGAATTTTGACGTTTAAACAAGTCATGGTTGACTACATGGAGTCGAAGTTCTTTCCTTCTCCCTTTCTTATGCCCCGAAAACAGGGAATATGAATCAATCCTGTACTTTTCGTTTAATAAGAACTAGTACGAATAGCCGCGCTATTAATTTTTTATTACAAGATAAAGATATTATAAATATTTTTATTTTGAAAATTTATATTATTATGTCATTTTATATGATATCCTTAACAAAATTAGTTTAATCATCACAGATAATAAAAGAGTTTCTAATTCTTTTAATCATAACTTGCCATAAATTCCTTAATTTCTATATCTTTGATTGTGGTGTCATGTTGTGCTTCGTATGTACTTAAAATAATAATTATAACTTTATGAATAAATTTTATGGTAGATTCATGTATCTATCTTATAGCTAGAGACATATATATATAATAAGTAAAAATTTACGATAAGTTCAAGATCATTAGCTGTATCTAAAAATTCAAAAATCTATTGTTTAATATTGTTTAAAGATTGATTGATTATAAAATTAATTACATATCATCAATATTAAAGTAATTAGTAGATTCATGTATTTTAACATAAATTGAATTTTACCAAAATTAAGGTGATTAGTTATTTATATGAGTTCATATGGGTATATTAATCAATAAAGTAATAAATTCTCAGCATTCATGTATTTTAACATAAATTAAAATTTTATATAATTATTGTTTCTTGAATTTATCCAAATGTATTTAAAATTTTGAAGAAAACCCTTTTCAAATTCTAATAATTAAATTAAGATCCTTTTCAAATTCTATTTTTTCTCAAGGTCTTTTCAACTACTTTTTTTTGCTCTCAATATTTTAATCTTACTTAAACTTCCTTTTATGTTCCGCTATTAGCTATTTTCTAAAACTTTTGTAATAGAATATATATATATATATATATATATATATATATATATATATATATATATATATATATATATATTCTATTACTAATAGATATGGTAATCAATTACTTTATTAAACTTATGTATTTAAAATAATAAAAATTTATGTATTAATTTTATAATAGATTCATGTATCTATCTTATAGCTAGAGACATATATATAAAATAAGTAGATTTAATATAAGTTCAAGATCATTAATTTTATAAAAAAGTCTATTATTTAATATTATTTATAGATTCATTTGTTGTATAATGAATTATATATAATCAATATTAAGGTAATTAGTATATTTATGTATTTTAACATAAATTTAATTTCACCAAAATTAAGATAATTAGTTATTTATTTGAGTTTATATAGGCACATTAATCAATACATTCACAAATACACTCAATGCAACTTGGCATAATGAAAATTCAATTAAGCTTAAAATTGTCCACATGTCACCACCTAGTGATTCTATCTCAACTTCAATATATATATATATATATATATATATATATATATATATATATATATATATATATATATATATATATATATATATATATATATATATATATATATATATATATATTTGGCCGTGCTTGCATTGGCTTTTCAAGAAAAAAAATCTCACTTTTTTACTTTGAGTCTCACTTCTCATCTCTCCAATAATTTATTTTCACAATTCTCAATATAATTCAACTAAAAAAAAAAACTTAATCCAACTAAATTACTAGAGTTGAAGTTGGGAACTCGATTGGTGGATCAGCACCAAAAAGTAAAAACTTTAACTCTATAAACATTTGATTTTTTGCAATTTAGTGCTCGATTATTAGTTTATTATCTAAAAACTCCTAGTTACGAATTCTTGACACGTTGTACTTCTTGACGATAACCAATAATAACCGATGAATATCTATGTAATTCAACATTTATCTAATCCAAGTGCAAAACCATGGGAAAATCCCCTGATAACATCGAAATGGTTTTTCGGGGGAAAGGTACTTACCTTGTACATCCTACATTATACGTTTGACAGTTTAATTACCACACAATATTTATTTTTAGAGTTTATTTCACTTTAGTACCCTAAAGTAGGGAATCCTATTAATTGAGTATTACATCTTTCTATATTATCAATCAAGAGTCAAAATAGTTCGGCCAGCCAATTTAAATTGCCGAAAAGTGTAAAAAGTCTTTTCTGCCATTTACTTTTTTGGGTTAATGCCAATTTAGTGCCCAAAGTGAGATATCTCTGTCAATTGAATACCACATCTTTTAAAATTGTCAATTAAGGGATAAATTTCAACTGATCTCTAAATAATTTGATCGAAAATGCTTAAATGGTCAATTTACCCTTTAAATAGAAACTGAAATTCTAATTTTATCCTTTTACTTAACTAATAAATAAAAAAAGAAAATTTAATTAATCTTTTAAAAATAATTTATTAACTTCTTTTCTCAAAACTTCATCTTCATCTCTTTCTTTTAAAGGAAAGAGTCGTCGTTGCCAAGGGTTTTGGTGGTTACAACAAGATTTATGAAGGTTGGTTGGTGGTCAAGGGTGGCGTTTAGAGGAAGGAAAGAGATGAAAATGAAGTTTTGAGGAAAAAATTAATAAATTAAATTTAAAAATTAAATTAAAATTTTCTTTTTTTTATTTATTTGTTGAGTATAAGAATAAAATTAAAATTTCAGTTTCTGTTTAAAGGGTAAATCGGTTATTTAAGCATTTTCGATCAAATTATTTAGAGGTCGGTTAAAATTTATTCCTTAATTAATAATTTTAAAAGATGTAGTACTCAATTGACAGAGGTCCCAAATTTGGGGCACTAAATTGGCATTAAACCAAAAAAAGTAAAGGGCAGAGAAGGCTTTTCACATTTTTCAGTGATTTAAATTGGCCGACCGAGTTATTTTGACTCTTGATTGACAATTTAAAAAGATGTGGTACTCAATTGACAAAACTCTCCTACTTTAGGATACTAAAGTGCAATAAACTCCTATTTTTAAAACTATCATTTGGGGAATATATAGGTGATTCGGCCTTTAGAATAAATGTTGTTTTCTGTATTACACCATTCTATGCCCACTGTAGACATGAATGCCTCCAAATTGCAAGGACCACAATCCGAAGTTACAATTGCCTTCCTTGCTTTAAAAAGTAGCTTCAAATAACTCATGTGGACGGAGAGGCAAAAATTGAACACTCCTACTGGGAAGTTTTGTGGTCACAGAATTGTGAGCTTTAAGAATATTTACATTAACTTCAAAATGAAAAGAATTTAAAACTTCTATTATCGATTACTTTCTATGTTTCAATATATATATTACACTTTCTTTTTTAGTTTGTTTTAAATTATATGTCTTCTTTCTATATAAATGCTTTATTTATTATTTTATTTTCAACTTTACTTTTATCGTCAATTAATTATTTAAATACTTTTATTACTGATCAATCATTTATAAATAGGAGCATTTTAGATATTTATTAATATTTTTTATAAAATTTATTAAAAATTTAATTTTTGTGTAAAAGAAAAAATGCATATATTTTAAAATGGAGAGAGTAAAACACAAGAGATTGTGGCATATAGGTCTCAAAAACATGAATTGACCAAAACAGGCTTTAAATAAATTGTCTATACAAATTAAATATAGTACCAAAGATGCGGAAGATGTTCTTATTCCACCCAACGGAATTTGCAACTACCAAGAATAAATGGAGAATATCCTCCAAGTACTTTTGCATGAATCAAACGAAATTTTCTTTTTCATACAAAATACAATACGCTACAATCTTATTTTGATGATTACGTTAATTTCTCCATACTTGAGCTATGGATGTTCAATCAATTTTAACTGCTGCGTGCAATATTAGCAATGCAAACGATACAAACCGATCGAAAGGAAATATAGGTTTCAAAATGAATCCCAAGAAACCTCTTCAAATGGCCACACTGTGGAGTACCACAGTCTCAACAGTGAGCCCCGGTCCAAACCCAAAGAGAACACCCCATTCTAGCCCTTCGCCGGTGGTGCTCAGGCCATCCCTGACTGAGGACTTTCTCATTTCGTCCATAATGAACAATACACAGGCACTTGACATGTTGCCATATTCACTCAGCACATGCCTTGTGGAACGTAACTTTTCGGGCTTTAGGGACAGTTTCTCTTCCACCTGGTCTAGAATTGCCGGTCCACCGGGGTGGGCGATCCAGAAAATTGAGTTCCAATCGGAGATACCTAGTGGTTGGAAGGCTTCGTCCAAGGCCTTTCCAATGCTCCTGGAGATCAGTCCCGGGACATCTTTGAGTAAGTGGAATGTTAGGCCAACCTCGCGGAGATGTCCATCAATGGCACCATGGCTGTCCGGGAGGAGGGTTTGGGCAGCTGACACTAGCTCAAACAATGGCCGCTCGACCCCCGGAATAGGGTCGGAACCAACAATAACTGCGGCTGCGCCATCTCCAAACAAGGCCTGGCCAACAAGACTATCCAAATGAGTATCACTCGGGCCACGGAAAGTGACCGCGGTTATCTCCGAGCACACGACCAGAACCCGAGCACCTCTGTTGTTCTCGGCCAAGTCTTTGGCCAACCGGAGAACCGTACCACCAGCGAAACAACCCTGTTGGTACATCATGAGGCGCTTCACCGACGGGCGAAGGCCCAAGAGCTTGGTGAGTTGGTAGTCAGCTCCGGGCATGTCGACACCACTCGTTGTACAGAAGACGAGGTGGGTGATCTTGGACTTCGGCTGACCCCATTCCTTGATGGCCTTCTGAGCAGCCTCTTTGCCAAGTTTTGGCACCTCCACCACTACAATGTCCTGTCTGGCATCCAGTGAGGGAGCCATATAAGCACAGATATTTGGGTTTTCCTCCAAAATCTCCTCTGTCAAGTACATGTAACGCTTCTTAATCATGGATTTTTCGCCTGTAAAATGCAAGCAAAGCAAGAACACTTAGTACGTAACAGTTCAGAAGCAAAATCCGAATTCCGCTGGATCCTTTACTTTGTCGCTTCTTGAATGGTGCCATGTATATATCATAAGAAGCCAGTAGACAAAATTCTAATCGGCCTGTCATTTCCTCTTTAGCATTGCACATCTTGCCAAACTCGAAAGTATATATCTAAGCAGGGCAGTTCCTTGTTCACATCAAACTGCTGCTTCTAGTTAAGGATAAGGTCATTTTATATCGATGAAGCAATCCTTAATTTTTTATGTGTGTGTCTATATGTGTAATTCTAGACATATCTAAAGAGGGGTTTGCTGTAAACTCCAATATCTCGAGTTTGCTTATTGGTAATATAATCTGACTGGCAATAAGAATAATTTAGACATGGAGAAATTGTTATTATTATCTAAAATTTTTTTATCTATGCACCATTAGTTTGATGCAGACAAATAGTTTTCAGAAAAGAAACATGGAAATGCACTCGGAAGATTTGGAGGGCCAAATGTGGGTACAAACTTGCCTGGTTTATTCTTAGATGACAAACAAAAGAAAGCAGTTTTTGCTCTGGTGAAGACTCCCATTTGACATCAAAGCTTCTTATCTTCGTGAATACTCTCTTCCATGGGTATTCACAACAAAAAACCAATGCACTCTTTCTACTGTAAATTCCAACTCTTCTCTCACAAGCTATTTTTTTTTTCAATTCTCAAAACAAATATTTTCAAAAGAAAACCAACCCAATAATATCAAATCATCTTCATGATCATAGGAAAAAAAATACTTTATGAGAGAGAAGAACAGCAAATTCATGATTTCTGCCATATTCTTAAAACTTTTGGGCAAGGTAAAAGGAAAGTGAAATATTTTCTATGAATAAGCATTTTGGTTTCATATTTTAGTACTAAAAGAAAGAACACAAGAAGATCCTCTTATCTTGACGCATGCACGAACACCAGATGCTACGTATGTTCCACTCGTAATCAAAGTTGTAACGACAAAGCCAAAAAATCTTGGCATTATCAATCTTTCTTGAAACCATAGCGTATGGGACTGAGAAATTCATCAAATTTCATAACCAAATTAACAGACATGAAGGAGAAAATGATGTCTTACACATGCGCTTGAATTTCTCTTTGAGCTCAGTCTTGTGCTCACTATTGGTGACGCGAAAGTAGTAATCGGGGTACGTGCTTTGATCGACGTAATTTGGCGGTGTTGCAGTTCCCATGGCCATGATCGTGGCTGGTCCCTCGGCCCGTTGAGCTCTCCTAACTTCCTCGACAGTAACCATTTTGGCCCGAAAAGTTTAGGTAATATGGGGGAATATACTTGTGTGGGGCTTAGTAGGAGGAGGAGGGAGAGGACCAGCTGCTTAATGAGTAGTATTGGAATTGTTGTGCCTTGGGAGTTATGGTTGTTTGGTCTGGAGCTTATATAGCGTAGCGGGGAATTTTTTTAGCTGCGCATATGGTAGCTGAGGATCACGTGCCTTAGCAACCGTTATTGAGGCCGGCCGCACGTGATAGGTTTTTGTGTAAGCTTGCCTCTCAAACCAGCCACATGATTCGGAAAATTTTTACCTAATTCCTATGATGTAAGAATATAGAAAGGTAGTTCATAGTTTCAACTTTGCTGATTTTTAAGGAAGTTGTCGAAGCTGGACTTTTCTCACTATGTAGTTAAAGAATTGCGATGGAGATATGTAAAGAAGGTTATTGTATATTTATTTATTTTATTAATATTAGTATATATTTTGTATACCTTAATTCTATATTATATGTTATCTTTCTATATAAATTTTATTTTTTTAGTTGTAATTTTAAGATTATCCTACTTTCTCAACTCTTCTTCTTGATTATATTGGAGGAGTTCGAGAATTATTTTGATTGTGATTGCCCTAGCCATTTTAACTTTAATAAATAATTTTTATTCATAAAAAAAGAATAAAGAAAGGTACATTTATAATTATTCAAAAAATAAAGAAATGTAGTATAGTGTTTTTATATTTTTTCCTTTTCGACTGGAGTAGTAAAGAAAAAACGGATGCATATTTTATACACTGAAATTATAACTCAATACAAATTAAACTCTATTCTTTTTCACTTTTTTTAACGTTAGTCTTATTTCTTCTTTTAAAAAAAATTAACTATAAACCCCATTACAAATTTATTTTTACAATTCTCAAGACTAAAAAAATTCAAACTAAAATTCAATCCAAATCAATTACTTGATTTTACTTCTTGCAAATTTCCACCTAAGATCCAGTTGATAGAGAACGCGACCTACAAGGAAAAAGACATTGATAATATTGAACTTAATGGATTGAAAATTCAGTGAGGGATTTCCTCTCTTTTCCCTGAATAATGGGGCTTATATATGTTGCAAGTTTGAGAAATCATAATGAAGCAAAATAACCATAGAGTATTGACCAAACTAATTAGGCGTCTCATTAGGTTTGGGAAAAACATATACTCCATTTGTTTCAAAGTGTTATGCCTTTTGACATTTTTTGTATTGATTAAGGAAGAGTCATATTTTTTTCATAATATTCTTAACTAATTTTACTAATATAATAGATAATGAGATAATTATATTTATAGTGAAGAATGATTTAAAAAATAATTTTTATAATTTGTAAAAATTTAAATATTTTGAGAATGGAGAAAATGGCTAAAAGGGAATTAAGAGGGGGGCGGAGGGAGGTTGGGAAATTTATAGTCCTAAAACCATAAATTTTGATGAAGCAATGCATGCAAGTAGAGTTGTCAACGGGTCGGGGAGGGACCCAAATTCTATCCGGTTCTAACTCGATAAGACCAGGTATGGACAAAGAAGTATGCTTGTTTATCCGGACCCAGACCCGATAAGGCATTGTGTAATGGGTATGGGTCCGGTACATCATGTTTCGGACCCGACAGACCCTGGACCCGATTAATATATATGATAAATATTTTGTATAATTCATTTATTATATTAGTGTGTATTGAAATTATTTTTACAATATTAATTCTTTCATAATATATTTTCTTGATGAGAACAATTTTATGTCTAAAGTTGCACAAATAAATTGATATGTAATTATATATAAGTTATGTATCTAATATAATATATATATACACACACACTAATAATTTTTCTTATGGGTTTTCTTTGAAAGTTGATCTTCTTTTGTGTATGAATTTAAAAAATAACTCGAGTTAACATATTGATTAAAGTTGTAGTTTTGGTAAAATAGTAAACATTTTAATCTCTTCTGTTCTACTTAAATTTTTATATAATAGTTTATCTTTGAAATTATGAATATTATATAGTTCTGATTTCGTAAAGAGATAACATATTACATTAAAATTTTATTTGTGATGATGAGTTTAATAAGTTATTGTGTAATTTTTGTTAATCTTTATTGTAATCGAGTATACACGAACTCTGCCCAATACCCTATAGGGTCGAATACGAGTCCACACTTTATATACCCGTTAGGTAATCGGGTAGGATCCAGTATTACCTATGTGTTAACGGGTTTGGATGTGGGAGAAATAGTTTCAAACCCGTCTACAGCCCTATATGCAAGGATACTGTTGTAGGAAATAAAGATGAAATTGAAAGAGATTTAAAGAGTATAACAGCTTAGAGTCATGTTGAAATAGTATCTAAATAACTATTTTGTCAATCCAACTAGAAATTAAACAAACCCAATAGAAAATTTAAAAGACATAACCCAACAAGCAGAGAATAGAAAAGGAGAGCAAACGAGACAGAGGTTTTGTATTGTGTGTATGGCTTCATTGGCTGCTTTCCACTCAACATGGATTGAAAAAATGCTTTCAAACACCGTAACTACTAACTCGACCGCTACTAGTGAAGGTAACTATTGATTTGTATTGTACAACAATGATGGGAAATCTCTGGGTGTTGGTTGGGAAAATAAGGTACTAATCTGTTTGGTTGTTAGCGAGAAAATGTTAGTAAGAGTGGCTGACTGTGATGAATAATAGGCAGTGGATTATGCACGTTTTCCAACATTCAATTCGGGATGAATCGTGCACGCAAACAAGCACAAATAACTTAACAAATTTACTTGATCAAATAACAAGTTCAATCAGCATATGGAAGACTTATTGAAGACCAAGTCTATAAAGAAAAATTAGTAAACATTTTCCTCATTTGGAGGAAGTATTTTACATGTTGAAAATATAACTCTTAAGACTCGGTCATGCAAATCAATAGAATCTTATAGAAATAATTATTCCAATAATTCTCTACATGTTTCAAAAATATTTTTTAAAATAAGATGACCAAAAAAAGTGTTGGCTTAGAATCATGGATATTAATGATTTAAGTTTGGTATCTTTTAGATTATGAAACTAAACCAAATGTAGAACAGATATATAATCCACAGACAGATGTATTGGCGAAGCTTATAACTTTATTAATCAACAAGCTCTAATTGTAAGATAGAGATTTTACTATTTGCATTATATTCTCACAATTTTTGCCGTCCAAAACTATTTTGTACAAATAGGCCATGCACATACCTATTTATTGATGAGTGCTCTCGACACTTAGCCAAAATCATCTTATTGGAGTGGCCCAACTTCACACTCATATACAGGTGAACTTATCAAGTGTACACATAACAATATTTAACCTAGATACCAGAAAATTTATGTGAACGAATGCTAAAGACAAAAAGAAAGAAATATTGTTCTTTTTAATCAAGTGATGGCTGGAAAAATATTTGCAGATGGATTTTCTTTTACCTAGCAAATATGCTGTTACAAGTTGTGATGCAACCATAATATACATCAAATCATGGTTTTCTCTCAAATGGATATAGGCATAAAAATTAGAAACCGTATGTAGTGTTATATGTATAATTAGAATAAATTTATGACTATTTATTCAATTTAGAATATATAAAATGAGAATTTTTAAAACGTTACGCAGAAATGTTGTAGAATACGAACTCCAATATATACTTAAGCTTACAAACTTGCCTTTTGGTATTCGTATAGTAGTCATCAAAATAGTGGGATAATCTAAAGATCATAATAACAAATTTTTTAGAAGTAAACACATGACAAGATACACCTTAAACATTTCGTATTTGTCTCATTATTAATGGAAGTATTAATGAGTATCTAATTGAGGAATTTAAGTCTAGTGGACATTCTGTCTTTTCGTACCCAACATTTTCTATCCTTCACTTAGATAAAATCTCCACGAAATCTTTCCAAATATTCGGTCTGACTATGGAGAAATCCATAAGAGAGGCTTATATTGAAAAAAATACTTTCTCATTTTGAAACAGAATATCCACTTTTTTATTTAGAATGAACAGAAAATTAAACACATACTATATAGTTTGAACGAGAGAATAATTGATTTATGCATAGCATCGAACTCAAATCTCTCAACTAAAAGATTAAGTCATTAAAATTCCAATTTTGTACATAGGTAGAATTAGGTGATCAATTTTATGTGAAATTAGAGCATTACAAATCTTAATAGGGAATTTTTTTAAAAAATTAAAATTTGTTAACATCGGTATCCCTACATTACCCTATCTATATTATATATACTTTTTGGTAAACATATTATTTCATATATGCTAATAACAAAATTTTCTTTATTATTAAAAAATCAAAAAAAAATGTCACCCTTTTTTGAAAGGTATCATCAAGTTTATTAATGTGACTCAAATTTTGTGCTTATCCTACCAATTAATCAATTGGGAACTGGAAAACCCTACACGTCTAGACCAACTACAAAAGGATTTCGTTGAACAATTTCTCAGTTCTGGTTTCCAATTTTCTTCACAAGATCTATCTAGTCTTCTTTCCCGTAAAACTTTGATTAGAAAAGTATCAATAACTCCTAGAGGAGTTTGATAAGGGAATCGACGCAATTTCTGTGTATTTCCCATTCCTACATATCCCATTGGAAAGCTTTCTATGGTAGAATTGGATAATATATCCAATGATGAGCATGTGTAAAAGACCCCTTTTCTGCAGCCATGCCCCAATTGCAGGCTCTCCCCAGTCGATTAGACTGAAGCTGGGATGAAGCGCTACAGACTTCGTGACCTTCTTGAAGGATTTTAATTAATCATTTTGTGGTAGATTCCAATTTGGAAAAAATAATTTTTTTGAAAATTATCCAGACAGAGAACGCGAATAAGGGTAAGTTTGGATTAGATTTTAAAGTAAAAATATTTTATTTTTTTATTTTAAATTATTTTTTATAAATAATTTATTTTTATAATTTTTATTATAACTTAATTAAAAAATTCAAGCTCACTCTAAGTAAGAGTATTTGGATTAGTTTTCTGTATATTAAAAACTTTTTCATAAAAGATATTTATTTATGAATGGGAATGAGTTTTAAAATAAAATATTTGTTTTGAGATTGAAACGAATAGACAGTATCTTTACGCAAAATTACAACTAAAAAATTCAACACATAAACCAAATGAAATGAAAAAAAAATTTGCTTTGGTGTGTACGTCTGCGTCAACAATCAACGTCCAACTTCGAGAATAGATGCATTTGGAAAGAAAATTGAAAAAACAGAAAGCAGCTGATTTTAAATAGTTTGGTCCCGACTATAGCGCTATATTCCTCGTTTGATTTATGGGGGGAAAATTTAGTCAAAAGACTGCAAATTTTAGTCAATAAAAGTACTATTTCATTAGACAACTAACTAAAGTCAAACTATTATTCAGCAAAAAAATCAAAATAAAAGTCAAACTATTAGAAAAGATAAACACAAGAATAAAAAGTGCTTTTCAAGGGGTCGAAAATGGAAATAATTTGTTTTAACACCCAAGTAAAAGTTTGTTTGGTGGACAATAACATATAGGGTGTTCTAACTTTTTTTTAGACATTTTACTCTAAAAACAATTCTTTTGATTTACCAATGTTAGTGTTTAATAAGTAAAACTTAAGTGGTTATTCAGACGTTATCAATTAAAATAAAGAATAGTAGCAATTCAGTGATAAAAATATTCCTTATCGGTAAAAAAATTTTAAATTAAAATATCATCTCATTCCCTGATGTATAAAAGGAAATAATGAACTTAAAAGTATAACTTGACCATTAGCCCCTTTTTGCTCTATAAATACAAAAATGTACCAAGTCTATTTTTCTCAATAAAGTTTCACGTGAGACACTTTGAAATTTCTTCAAGACCTGTACTCATCTGCTGCTTCACACATGATGCCTGTGGCATCATCAACACGCCATTAAAAAAAATTAAAATTTCTAGATATATGTCCAACCACTTTTGGTAAGAAAAAAAGGAAAATGTTTTGACACTAGAGTTAATTACAACTAAAAAATTCAACACATAAACCCAATGAAAAGAAAAAAAAATTGCTTTGGTGTGTACGTCTGCGTCAACAATCAACGTCCAACTTCGAGAATAGATGCATTTGGAAAGAAAATTGAAAAAACAGAAAGCAATTGATTTTAAATAGTGTTGGCAATATTAAACCAAGTAGGATTAGAAGATTTATTAATTTAGTTATTCTATTAAGTTTTGATTTAGTAGATAGGCCTATTGTTGTTTAGAATAGAGTTCCTAATAGGATTATTGGTTTCCTAATTCACATTGATTTCTAAATTTCCTAATAGGATTTGGTTCCTATTTTAGTTCCTAGTAAGATTTGATTTAATAAATCAAATCCTAGTTGGTTTAGACTAATTTTAAGCTATAAATATATGTGATGAGATTATTATTTTGTATAGAGAGAATTAGAGAGATTTCTCCTTAATAAAAAGTTTAGTTGTTATCTTTTTAAAATTTTTTTAGATTGATACTACAAGAAATTTCAGTATTTCTTCCCTCTTGATTTCTTTCCTTCCAACACTGAATTTCAGTATTTAGGTCGGAGAAGACTTTGAAAGAATGTCGGTTATGATCGAAACTAGCTTAGGGATTGTAGTGGTGGATTTGTTCACGGACCGTTGTCCTCTGACTTGCAAGAATTTTCTCAAGCTCTGCAAGATTAAGTACTATAATGGCTGCCTTTTTCACACTGTTCAGAAGGATTTTATTGCACAAACAGGTGATCCAACTGGTAGAGGAACTGGTGGTGATTCCATTTACAAATTGTTATATGGGGACCAAACTCGATTTTTTGGTGATGAGATTCATTTGGACCTAAAGCATTCTAAGACTGGTACAGTTGCCATGGCTAGTGCTGGAGAGAATCTTAATGCTTCTCAGTTTTATATCACATTGCGTGATGATCTTGACCATCTTGATGGGAAGCATACGGTATTTGGGGAGGTAGCAGAAGGAAGTGATACGCTTACTAGGATAAGTGAAGCTTATGTGGATGAGAACAACCGGCCTTACAAGAATATCAGAATTAAGCATACCTATGTATTGGATGATCCTTTTGATGATCCTACACAACTAGCTGAATTAATTCCAGATGCTTCACCCGAAGGAAAACCAAAAGATGAGGTTCTTGATGATGTGCAACTAGAAGACGATTGGATACCTATGGATGAACAACTAGACGCAGAAGAGCTGGAACAGCTCTTGCGTGCAAAAGAAGCACATTCTCGTGCAGTTGTGCTTGAAAGTATAGGGGACATTCCTGATGCTGAGATAAAACCTCCTGATAACGTCCTGTTTGTTTGCAACCTAAATCCAGTTACTGAAGATGAAGACCTGCATACTATATTCTCGCAATTTGGAACCGTAACATCTGCTGAAATTATTCGGGAGTTTAAAACTGGTGACAGTTTGTGCTATGCTTTTATTGAGTTTGAGGACAAAAAGGCGTGTGAGAAAGCTTATCGTCAGATGAATAACACCCTAGTTGATGATAGACGTATACACGTTGATTTTAGCCAGAGTGCTGCAAAACTGTGGTCCCGTTATAGGCGCAACGACCAAAAGGGCAAAGGGTTTGGTTGCTTTAAATGTTGTTCCACTGAACTCATTGATAAATACAGCACAGGGGACCCCGTGAGCGCTTGGCAACATCCTATGTACATGTTGAAAGATGGCACCCACCACTATGGTGGAGGTGATAATTCACGATATGAAATGGTATTTGATGGAAATGCAGCTGAAAGCTCCAAACACAAGAGGAAGCGAAGAAACCATGAAGCAGATGGGGCTTATGAGAAGCGACGCAGGAGGAGGTCTGATAGAGAAGCAATCCAATCGTTAGACAAGAAGCATAGCACTTCGAAGACTAGACACAAGCCTAACCATTATCATGCAAAGAAGAAATTCTTATTTAAATGAACATGTGTATAGTGATTTGAAGCAGCTACAGATCAGTTGTTACATTCATCATAATTTATGGTAATGATACTCAAGAAACAAAAGGAAAAGATTCCAATCAAAGAAAGGGAATGTGAATTTACAGAAGTTTTATCTGTCCTTCTATCATGTCATGGGGGAAGAAGTGGCCTGACAAAAAGAGCAGTTGCCAAGTTTGTTGCATTACCTTTATCTTTGGAAATGGATGAGGACTGGGGGAGCCTGGAAAGGCGTGGGGAAAGGAAGTTTAAATGTCATGGCTGTGTGTAGCCATTGCTGTTACTCATGTTAATTCTTCTTAAACAATTCTTCCAAATAATTTTTCATCTCTCACTTGCTCCCATAATCATTTTATTACTAAAACATTCCTAGTTTCTCCATCCATGACTTCATTCCTTGCGTCTCTTCGTATGCACTATGCCATTTCTGCATCTACCCACATGGAAAAAATTCTTAAGCACATTTACCACTTCCTTTTAACAATCAGTGTCATCTGAACCAAAGAAACCGTGTCCAGCATCAATTGGGGATTCTGACTGGCATATAAACTAAAGATACTGACAAATATTACCTAGATTGCCCCAACCATATCACTCATCTTTTCAAAGAAACACAGCAAGGACTGAAAAAACCATTATCCTGATTCTCGATACAGACATATATCAAACACACTGGAATCCAAAAATAAATTGAAGATTTACAAAGACAGAAATTGATAAGAAAAACAAGGGGCTGCTTTCTCTATCAATGCCCAAGATCTCCTCCAAGCATGAGGTTGTTAGGAGCCTCCAATGGAGTGTGCTCTGATACCAAATGATAGATTTACCAAGACCTTATCTCCAAGAGGTTGAAGGCTTGTAGGTGAATCTGGCCAAACGGGTGTTCTTGAGTGAAACCCTAGATTTTGCCCAATTCCCTAACCCACTTCTAGCTAGGAATTGAACCCTATTCCAAGAAGGTAATAGGACCCCAACACAAGGAGAAGAGATTTCTACAACAATTCCTACAAAGAACCAAGAATAAAACTAGGAAATTCAAGATCCATTTTATGGAGATTGAGGAATCTTTCAAGAATTCTTGTGATAAATCAAACAAGAACCCATGAAATGGAGTGTTCAAACACAAGGAAGATTAGCCCTTGATCACTCACCATGATAGATTCAACATCACCTCACCAGAAGGAAGAAACCCTAGCCATACACTTATCAGAAGTTGAAGGAGATGAGCATAGAGCTTGTAGTTTAGCAAAACAATAATACGCATTCAGATGAAGAAGCAGAGAATTTCATATCTCTGGAAGAAAAGAAAATCATAGACCCTATAATCCTCTGGAGCACTCTACTCCAAATATCTTATCCTCTCCAATGAAAAAGAAAAATGAGTAATGCATCCTGATTGAGACAGAAGCATTTAATCAACCACATAATAGTGCCGTGATTAGTGACAGGGTGTGATGATGTCAGGCAAATACTGTTCTCTAGAATAGCATTTCTCACGAAGAACTCCAAGCAACCAAATCAAAAATCAAAGAGCCTACTAACTTCTCATTGTAGCAACGGAGTAAGATACTAATCTACAAAATTGTTCACAGATCTACTTGTTTTGTTTCAATCCTAACTCTTAAATTACTTCAAGGTGGGATGCATGACAGACAAATTAAAACTAGTTAATACAAACAAAGCAACAGGTAAAACAAGTAAGCATGTTAAAGTTAAACAAACTTCTTGGTAATAACAGTCAGCTATCAGGCTTTTACAAAAATTAAAACTCAATCAGATCGGAGCTAGCTCATACACAGCATACCTTGACAGGAAAGTGCCCTTTGGAAGTTTGGTCGTGAGCAATTCTCTTAATCTACTTATGGCTTTTACTTTGTTTGCTAGAATGTCAAGCAATGGCAGAAGCTCTTCAGTTCGAAGTGGGAAGTCTGGGGAAAGCCAGAGAAC
Organism: Rauvolfia tetraphylla; assembly: GCA_030512225.1. Lineage (NCBI taxonomy): Eukaryota > Viridiplantae > Streptophyta > Magnoliopsida > Gentianales > Apocynaceae > Rauvolfia > Rauvolfia tetraphylla. Next base: position 6,622,906 of record JAJQKT010000053.1, read on the forward strand.
TGGCCTCAACCCTTTCTTATACTCATTTTCACGGGTTCCATCTTTTCGGCGGTTCCCACTTTCCGAACTAGTAGATGAAGAAGCTTTGTTGTCCCTAACTCTACGGTGCTCATGATACTCTTCCCTCTTTATTGCAATCTCCATGGAATGCCTCCCGGGTTTATTCGGAACTCCGGAAGATGACTCTTCAAGAAGTCTAACTTTGTTTTCCACGCAAAGGGAACTTCTTGGTGGGGTCATCTTCTTCTCTGCTTCACTTTTATTATCCTGTTTCCTCCAACCACTGAACCATCCTTTTCTTTCCTGCCTTTTTTCTCCATTCCAACAACCATTTGCATCTTCAATAGGAATGCCCCTCTGCTCATAACAACTATGGCGATGAGGAAAAATTCCATCACCATTCTCATTAATTGAATCTGAAGAATCCATTTTTAGTGCAGCCTCAAGTTGCTTTCTTTCATCCTCTGTCAGAATTTCATCAAGCTCCTCACTTTCCGTTTCATTTTCATTGCAAGAATTGAAGAATTCATCATCAGTCATAGCTCCAGGTACCTTTCTGGATTTAATGCTCACAACCACATTATGCATGTCATACACTTTAGCTCTCCAAGACCCTACCATTTCTGTCCGCTCCTGCCGTCTCCAGGTCAGCTGAGGTATAAGAACAGCTTCTGTCACATCGATCACAGGCCTCAATATATTGATTTGAGACATTGCAGCCACTTCACTTATTACTTCAGCATCGGATGCAGGGGCACCAGCACCATCCAGTGCATTCATGATTTCTTTATCTTTGTGAGAGATCGTGCAATGTGAACCAGGAGGTACTTTCCCATCCTCAGAACCATCTCCATGGAAAAGAACACTCTGATCTGCATGCTGAATTCTGAAACCATCAAAACCAGCCAAAGTCATATCTGCCCGCAGGTTTGCACCTCTTTTCCAAATCTTGTGTCTGAAGGGGCAATCCTAGAAATGAAAGGGATAACAGGGCTCTCAAAATTAAAAGTGATTTCCATGTAGAAATCCCTCATTCTTCTCATTGTCCCAACCAACCGAGGTAACCTTCTGCACCACTTTCCCCAAGCTAATGGCTGGTAATGCCTAACTATAATCCTAGCAATCCCTTCTTCCCTATTGCAGATTGCTTCCTGCAGTGCACTCCAACCTTGCTCATTTTGCAAGCTCCAATCTGCACCAGCAAGCATGAGCATCTCAGTTGCAGTCTCATCTCCGAGTTTTACAGCCATATGGAGAGGGGTCTCTCGATTAGGGACATCACGCCGATCTATCATGGCAGAAATAGCCTCAGCCTTGGCTTCCTCAGCAAGTGAAATTGATTCTGTATGAATCTCAGCTGGGTCACAAAGCCGTGGGAGGCCTGCAATTATCTTCCTGAGACTGGCATAATCTTTCAAGACTATGGCTTCATGGACAGGGCTATGGGCATACTTAGAGACATCAATGCTTGCCATGCCTCAGGAGTAGTATTCTTAAGGGCCACTCCAAATTATTCTGCTCTACCAAAACCCAGTTCAGTCATCCATAGTCATTGTAATCTTCTGACCCTTAAAACGACACATCCCTATCCTTCCAAAGCAGAACTGATCCAATATCCTAAATCAATTACTTCGATTAAACCAAAACTGAAAATAGCAAATTCTTTCTTCATTCAGACAAGAACCTTCACAAAATAAAGCAAAACTATTTATTATTGAGGCCCAAAATTCAAGAATTTCACACAATTTTTTCCAAACCTCTATTCAAGCCAGTTCAAATTCCAACCAAACAATACAGGAGAATAATGCCGAAAAGACAGTTATAATCTCATCAGAGACGAAAAACAAGAATCTTTGAGGGCGCCCAAATGAAAAAACAAAAACCCCAAAAGGTTCAAGAATTCTCACCTGTTCTTCTTCTACTTGTGAGACCCCTCAGGGAGACTTCCTCACAACTGCTGAGCCCCAGTAGTTACTCCTCTGCTCCCGCCTTCCTCTCTCTTTCTCGCTGAATGAATTTAAAATTAGAAAAAGAACAAAGAGAAGATTGAAAAAACAGAAAGCAACTGATTTTAAATAGTTTGATCCCAACTATAGTCTATAGCACTACATTCCTCGTTTGGTTTTGGCGAAAAAATTTAGTCAAAACTAAGAATGTCAATTGAGATGGTGCCCGGCTCATTCGGCCCGTCTTGTAAGTTCGGGTTGAAAAATTCAACCCGAATAATTTTCGGGTTGAATTCGTGCAAAGTTAATTTCAGCTCAATTTTAACTCGATCAGTAAAATATATATATATATATTTTTTATATAATAATATTATTATTATATTATTAAAAAATATTTTATATTATTAAAAAATATTATTTATTATATAAAAAATTTAAAAATCGAGTTATGGCCGGTCCGAGCCTGAAAGGATCTAGCCCAGGCTCATGCTCGGGTTTGATAAAGCCCTACTCAGTGAGGCCGATTGACAGCCCTAGTTAAAAGACTGCAAATTTTAGTCAATAAAAGTACTATTTTATTAGATAACTAACTAAAAGCCAAACTATTATTCAGCAAATAAAATAAAATAAAAGTCAAACAATTATAAAAGATAAACATAAGAATAAAAAGTGCTTATCAAGGGGTGGAAAATGGAAATAGTTTGTTTTAACACCCAACTAAAAGTTTTTTTGGTGGACAATAACATATAGGGTGTTCTAAGTTTTTTTTAGACATTTTACTCCAAAAAAAATTCTTTTGATTTACCAATGTTAGTGTTTAATAAGTAAAATTTAAGTGGTTAATCAAACGTCTTCTATCAAAATAAAGAATAGTAATAATTCAGTGATAGAAATATTTTTTACCGACAAAATAATTTTAAATTCAGACATCATCTCATTCTCTAATGTGTAAAAAGAAATAATGAAATTCAAAATATAACTCGAAGGTTAGCCCCTTTTTGCTTTATAAATGCAAAAATGTACCATGACTGTTTTTCTCAATAAAAAGTTTCACGTGAGACACTATGAAATCTCTTGAAGACCTGTACTCATCTGCTGCTTCACACATGATGCCCGTGGCATCATCAACACGCCATTAAAAAAAATTAAATTTTCTAGATATATGTCCAACCACTTTTGGTTAAAAAAAGGAAAATGTTTTGACACTAGAGTTAATTTCTATACCCCTCCCTATTCCTTTTCTTCAAAAAAAATTAATTCAAAAAGCAATCCAAATGAAGCCTATTAAAGTTGGTTGCCTAATGTTTTAAACACTTCAAATAAAACAAGAGCTGAAGTTTGTGGGTCTCTTTGCTTGTCTAGCAATTATGGTAAAATTGGATAGTATTTTATTTTAAAATTTTCTACTTTAAATTTTAAGAAAAAAATTTTTTTATAAAAAAATTAAAAATAAAAATAAAAATTTTACACTAAATTTCGAACCAAATCTAAATACATATTTAATATTGTTCTTTTAGTCATGAAGAAGCTCAGAACCAAGGCTATAATAGCGCTTTAAATCCTCTGTAGTACCGTACTTTTTGTAAAGATTCTTATTTTAAAATTTTCATTCATAACTCCTAAACCATAAAAAATAAAATATTAAACTTTAAAGGGTAAATCTTTAAATCTATAAAAAAATATTAGAAAATGTAACATTACAAAGGATTCGAATTGATATAATAGTATATATCTTCTTTTTGTTTTTTTTTTATGAATGATATAGTAGTAGACCTACGCTTAGGCTACAATCCTACATTATCATTTTTGCAGAACGTGTAAGACTGAATTTGATCTGTCGAATCAAATTTGAAATTTAATCTAACAGATTATATTTTTTGTCTCTAAATATATATTTTTTAAAAAAAATTATAAATTTTTGTAATGATTTGATGGATCAAATTTCATACTGTACATATAGAGAAATTGTACCTGCAATATAGTAACCGGGATCGTATACCTACACAACCTTCACTAAAGAGTGAGGAATGGATACATCCCCCATTCTCAAAAGAGGCAATCAACGAGGTTTTGATTTGCATATTAGTGCAATATGTGTACCAAAATGAAAGTTGGGAACAAAAAGAGTTGGCTAAACGAAAATTTTTAATCTTTCCAGCCACCTCCAACCACCGTTTTTTGATCCTTACTCCCTATTTCTTCCGCCTTCCCACCCTTCGCCTACCTCTCTAGACGGCATGTAAGAAGAAGTGAAAGCACATTGTTTTTGCTTCACTTTGTTGGTACGCGGGATAGAGCCACAACGTCCGTATTCAATGTGATGAAAAGTAAGATGTCCGACTAAAATCCAACGCATGTTTCATTTTCGTTATCATGCATCGTGTAACTTGTAAACTAAATCAGAAGCGAAAACTTCACGTAGATCTATTTTATTCGTGTAATAAATTAACAAAATTAATCACGTTTTAGGTGTAACAGTAATTGAGTCTTAATTTTTTTATAATAAATTTATTTTTATAAAATTTAAGATAAAAAAGCTTAATTCAAACTGAATCCAATGAAGCCTTAGACAACATATTGATTCAATAAGAAAATCCCACGTAACAAAGAACTAAGGTAAACTTAAACAGTGTTAGATTTCAAAATCAAATCTAAAATTTTAAATATGGAACTCATATCTTCTTTAGCAAATAATTTAACTTTTACGAAACTCAAAATAAAAATTTCAAAACTAAACTCTATCCAATCACATCATAAGGTAATAAAAAATTGTCAATTTCATTCGCTCAAGGAGTAGGCAAAAACAAGAAGACAACTTGGCTTCATTCTGTTAATAAGTTAGTTACAATAAACTTGTTAAAGAGTTTTTGGCTTCACGAGTGCAGAGTAGTTAGGTATAGTTTTGTAGGGTGGTGAACCACTGCATTTTATTGGTTAACTGAAAAGCCAAGTCATTTACAGCTTCAACGGAGGATATTCAAAGTCGTGGTGCAATATTCACCGTTTCCTTACTTCAGTTTCTGGATTCTTTCAATGTACGACGCGACCGTGTTATATTTGTCTTAAATAAATACAAATGACTCTCGTCGCGGACAATTATTAGAGAGCAAGAAAAGCGTTCATGGTCGAAGTAGAAAAGGATAAAAATGGTGGCAATCTTTACTGCGCTTAGATATACAAGAAGATGAGTTTTGACGAGAAAATGGTAAAATTTTACTAAAATTTACCATTGTCATATAATCAGTGTATAAGGCATCGGATTAAATCCCATAACAAAGTATTTACATATTGAGCCCTTGGGAAACACGTCCTACAATGCGACCTAATCGCCGTTGACGGTTTTTTATTAAGATTTTTTATAAGACTTGTAATTGTGTAATATATGTATAACCTCTACTCTACTAGTAATGAGAAGTAAAGACTTACAATAAGTTATTAATTACATCTTCTTTTTGAGAAAAGATTGTTATTGTGCGTTTCTAGCAATCCTTTTTGGTAGTTTTTTTTTCGAAGGAAGAAGAATGTCAAGACTTTCTATCTCGTAATGAATGTTTCTATTCTGAGAGTGTTAGTTATTATTGTCTCTCTTTTTTGATATTTTGATATCTTATATGACTACAAAAATAGATAAAATAAGTAGGGACTAGAGCTGCATAATTATGATGATTACGACCAAAAACTATGAAAACGTTATAAAATGATAGTGCACTTAATTAGTTAAAAATAACTATTATCAAATGATCAGTTCTAAATTTGCCTTGCATTCACGTAATTATCCCAAAAAAAAAAAGGAAAAGGACTTAAACGGTCGCCACAGGGGAAGGGATTTAAAGTGGCTTAAGTTGCCTATCAAATCATATAACCAGTTCGATGGACATTTTTCACAAGGCTAAACGAGTCACAAGAACCTTTCCAAAAAGCAACCAAAAAAAAAAACAAACTCACTACGAAGGAACATGAAAACAACTAACATTTTCACGAGCAAAAACATATGTTCTAAATTGCCTACGAAATCACACAAATGTTTCACAAATTGCAAAGAAATGGTAAAGTAGTTCCCCTCCAGCCTTTTAACTCCCGAATTGAACACCAGACATGCCTCCGGCAAATCCCCCCTTCCTCCCAGCCCCCAAAAAAAATAAAAAAAAAATGTAAAAAACTATGAAACAGAAGTTCACTAAACCAATGCAGAAATATAAAGGGTAAAACTAGATATTACAGCATCTACTTTTCTTCTATAAAGAAATTGTCATCAATTAAGATGGACTTCTTCTTAAACTGCCACACTATGGAGCACCACAGTCTCAACAGTAAGCCCTGGCCCAAACCCAAAGAGCACACCCCATTCTTGCCCTTCTCCGGTGTTGCTGAGCCCATCTCTGGCTGATGCCTTTCTCATCTCATCAAGTATGAACAAAACACAAGCACTCGACATGTTTCCATACTCACTCAGCACATGCCTCGTTGCTCGCAACTTCTCAGGCTTCAGAGCCAATTTCTCTTCCACCTGGTCCAAGATTGCAGGTCCACCGGGGTGGGCAATCCAGAAAATGGAGTTCCAATCGGAGATTCCAAGAGGTTTGAACGCCTCCTCCAAGGCTTTGCCGATGTTCTTTGAGATCAGCCCCGGAACATCCTTGAGTAGATGAAATGTAAGCCCGACCTCGCGGAGATGTCCGTCAATGGCACCGTGGCTGTCCGGGAGAAGGGTTTGAGCTGCTGAGACAAGCTCAAACAATGGCCGTTCTACTTCGAGGACAGGATCAGCTCCTACAATGATTGCGGCCGCCCCGTCTCCGAAGAGGGCCTGGCCGACGAGACTGTCCAAATGTGATTCACTCGGACCGCGGAAAGTGACGGCAGTGATCTCTGAGCAGACGACCAGGACCCGTGCGCCTTTGTTGTTCTCTGCCAAGTCTTTGGCCAACCGGAGAACCGTGCCACCGGCAAAGCAACCTTGTTGGTACATCATGAGACGCTTCACGGAAGGACGGAGACCAAGAAGCTTGGTGAGTTGATAGTCGGCGCCGGGAATGTCGACACCGCTGGTAGTACAGAAGACGAGGTGGGTGATCTTGGACTTTGGCTGCCCCCATTCCTTGATGGCCTTTTGAGCAGCCTCTTTGCCAAGTTTTGGCACCTCCACCACTACAATGTCCTGTCTGGCGTCCAGCGATGGAGCCATATAAGCACACATATTTGGGTTTTCCTTCAAAATCTCCTCCGTCAAGTACATATAGCGCTTCTTGATCATGGATTTTTCACCTGTAAAATGCGAGAAAAGCAAGATACTAAATTAATCTGCACAAAAGATGCACTTTTTCTTGAAATCTTGAACTTCCAGATATGAACTTAAAGAGAAATTAGTTCAACTACATATTCTTGCATTATTTGGCCTCACAGACACACATAATTTGTTCCTCAACAAAAACAAAGTTTCGAACACAAAAATCGTACATGCATGTACATTGGCATCTTTCCCAGGTAAGCAGAGTTCAGAAACGCAAGTCTTAGAAATGAAAAACATCAAAATAAGGAAATCTTACACATGCGCTTGAATTTCTCCTTCAGCTCGGTCTTGTGCTCGCTGTTGGTGATGCGAAAATAGTAATCAGCGTAGGAACTCTGGTCAACACAATTTGGTGGTGTTGCAGTTCCTATAGCCAAGACCGTGGCCGGTCCTTGGGCACGTTGAGCCGTACGAATCTCCTCCACAGTCAACATTGTCACCGGAAAAAATTAGGTTGCCGGAGTTGTAGGGAGGAGGAGTACCAGCCTGGTGGTTTTAGACTATGGCCGAGTTCTGAGAGCGGTTGCCAAATGCTTTGCTTGGTCTACTATTTAAAGAACAAAAAATGTGAAGTAGCAAGTAGTGACGCTCGCTCGATCGGCATCAACCGAACGAGGGAAAAGGGCACACCACACCGAATTTAGCTTGGCACCTACCACGCTACTCTGTCTACCTTATTTGACTGACACGTTTTGCAGTTCTTCTTGTTCTCTTAGCTGCTCGTCAGTTTCAAAATATCGCTTCGTTCGATTTCATTCCTTGAAATTTGAAATTTGAAGAGAAAATAGTCCATTTGATTTTTAAAGTTATAATCTCATTATTATTTAATTTTATATTTTTTAAAATTTTTATAATCCCTAATTATTTTATACCCTATTAAAATATTCCTAGCAATTATTCTCTTCGATGAACTGTTATCAAGAAATATTATGCATTAAATATGTCTAGCAATTATTCTCTTCGATGAACTTTTATCAAAAATATCATGCATTAAATATGTGATATTTTTGTAAGGACATAATTGTCCAATCAATAAAAAGAACTTAAAGAATTGTCTATTTATGTGATAAACTACCTCCTTCTAATGACAAAATAGATTTTTCTAAAAAAAAATTAAATATTGGTTAGACAAGTATGATTTTACAGAAATATTACATGCTTAATACATGTTTGTTTTCTAGCAAAGAAGAGATGATGAAAGACCATTTTAGTAATATATAAAATGTTTAGATACCTCAAAGATTGAAAATTTTTGTATAATCAAACGATAATGAGACCCTAACTTTAAGTACTAAATTGGCTATTTTCTCAAATTTGAATGAAAAGCAATAATTTGGAGTAGGTTAGAAGTTAAATTCTTTAAATTTCATGATTTTGTCGTGAAATTTTGTGATTAGATATAAGTAAAGAAAGAATGAAGGTTAAAAATGAAATAAAATTGTAATGCGATTAATAATTTAATATACTATAAATAGCAATGCCTTTTCAATATTACTCCTTCTATTGCAATGTATAAGTCATTTTAGAGGAGGAAGTTATTTCATTATATAAGTCATTTTATATTTTTCAAGAAATATTTCTTGTATTAGTTATAATTCTTTCCCTCTTTCTCTCTACTTATTTATTTTTCTCTTTCTATTTTTTTTCATTATATCTCTCCATACTTATTAAACGTATAATATTCTTTGTTATAAATGTTTCATTATATTCATAGCTTTTAATCATATATGTACAAATGATTAAAATGACTTATATTTTGAAACAAATATCGTATAAATCTTTTTACAAAATCTCATAAGTATTTAACTTATATTCTATTGTAACCCTTTCTAGTACTCCTTCAGTTCCATTATATTAGCTATGTTGTTACCCTTGTTTTAATAGCTTATTAATTAAATTTTTAATAAAGCTACTTAATTAATTGTTTTTTAATTAATGTTAATATTATCTTTAAAAAGACAAATGTGGTTAATATTGTGGGACAAGAATATTAACCACGTTGCTATTAATATAGCAGAACGGACTACGGAGGGAGTATTTCTTACTCTGATTTCCTAGATAATTTGACTGAAGTCTTGTTTTGGTAGTTTGATTTCAAAAATGTATTATTGTTCTTTGAATCCGTAATATGTGTGTTGAAGTTTGAAAAAACTATTTTGAAACGAAAGGCGTTTTTCTTTTCCAAATCGCTATGAAGTTTTTTCTTTCTCTCAGAATAGGCCATTAGGAAATAAGGAATGTGGTAAATTTCCAAAATGTAATGCTATATAAATACCGTTCTAAGAGTCTATCAATATCTTACTTGCGATTAGGTAACATTGGATTTATTTGATTACCTTCTCCAGAAAAGGTTTAAAGCATAAAATGAAAATTATTAAATTCAAACAAAATGTTACTTCCTCCTTGAATGTCCACAATTCTATGCAGAGAAAATATTAAATAGAAATATAAAAATTCAATTACGAATAGAAAAAATATTAAATTACATGAACAAAAAACATAAAACAAAAATGGGTTAAGTTTTATATACAACAAATTGGTACAGCTCTTCGTTTGTTTTCTATTTTCCTTTTTTTTCCTATCATATACACTCGCATCATTTGTCCAAAAAAAGATTTTCAATTCTATATTGTATTGACGAGGATACATGCTTACTGTTTTAAATTGAGTGAACAGATATTATAATATCTTGATTAATGCATTTATTCATCAGTCATCATGTATATATTATGAGCATGAAGAGTTGCCTCTGTGTGTATATATAGATTATTCTTACATGTACATATTGTTGCAATCCTATTTTGCATATATTGAAAGAGAAATTTAGCTTAATAAATGTGTTCATTTGGAGGTTGAGTTTTGAAGGGTTTGCGAATAATTCTAACAGATCTATACAATCAACTATTGAGCTGTTGTATTCTTGAAGTGGTGAGTCAAGGGTGTCTTTCTCTATTCGACTAGTTTGAATTTTTGCTAGGACGCTACCGTATATATTTTTAAATTTGACTATATATAATTTAAAATTTTTATTATTTTATTATTTATTCTTTAACTTTTTATAATTCCCTCAAATTTACAACCACTAATACTCAAATTTTAAAAAAAAATTCATCAAATTTGCATGAAAAAAATGTTAGTTGTTATGAATTTGTTGATGCGCAGTCGTCGTCGGCACAGTAAAATCGTAATACTAATGTAGAGAGCTTAATAAAGAAATTATAATGTAGAGAATAGGAGAAAACTATAGAGAGAAAATAGAGAGAAAGAACAAGAGATCTTTATTAATTCTCTGAGAGTAAATTGATCAATGAATGAGTGTCTATAACACCTCAGTCTAGAGCCCTATTTATAGGGTTCAGGGGTACATCCAAATCAGAATAGGTATAGGGTAATCAGAAGACAAATCCTATCATTAACCAAAGATATGATAGAACTCTACCATCTATCTTCTGGATAGTTGGAGTATCCTTATAACTCTGATAATGGACATCCATAATAATATTAATTTCATAACACTCCCCCTTGGATGTCCATTGCATAAGAGTATGCCTCGTTAAAACCTTACTAGATAAAAAACCCAGTGGGAAAAACTCTAGTGAAGGAAAAAGAGTACACTACTCTTTATGCTATATTTACTCCCCCTGATGAGATAATCCTTTAAGGTTTCTTAACCGCCGCATTCCAATTTTGTTCACCAATTTATCAAATGATGCGGCTGGTAATGCCTTAGTGAATAAATCTGCCAGATTGTTACATGATTGAATTTGTTGCACATCAATGTCACCGCTCTTCAGGAGCTCATGAATAAAGAAAAATTTTATCATATCTCCTTAGATATATTCCAAACTTTATTATCATCCAACAACATAGTTGGAATTCCTCCTTAGAGGATTTATACACTAATCATAATCACATATATTCTCAACCAACATCATGAATTTTTATAAGTTGAAGATATGGCTGTTATAATCAACACATTCTTATAAATGCATGATTTATGTGGATCATATAGGTAATTAATACCTTGTATATTCATCTCAACAAGAGTTGAATTTTCTCAATATTCGAGATAAACTATCTCAAGGAGATTCAAAAGCAAGCTTAATATCGTCTCAAAATTTATTGGGTAGAGAAGAACTATAATAGATATCTACTTGCACGTGGACAAGTGTATTCATGCTCTAAATTGCAGAGTTATGGTACTTCAGGACCAAAGAGTTCTTCAATATCCTTTAATAGATATAAAAGATCTCACATATAATAACCCAATAACTATTGATGTGCTATGTCCATGTGAAACATCTTCAGGATGTTCAATCAAAACAAAATGTTGGCTTTTCAAAACGTTGATCACAATACTTGCTTCTCTAATTTCTTCAAGAAAAATATCTTGATTATCAAATCATTTTCTCTTTTCAAAATCAATAGATCAATCACGCATCAAGCATGTATCAAAATCATATGACTATAGAATTCATATATTTGTCCTGCTAGGACATTTATCCAAATATGATTATCTATAAGTATAATGTTATATTGACTAACTCTACAGGAGCCAGACAAACAATCAATATGCAATATTATGCAAATAAACAATATTTTGAACTTCTAGTTCATTAATACTTGTGTATAGATCAAGATAATAAAAGTCATAAATAATATCCTCTTTTAATTGATGATTTTTCCCCCCTAATGTGGGGAACATTATACCAATCAGTAGATTGTATAATGAGGATATATTCTGATAAAGAAATACATATAGCAAGTATAACTACGTATAGAATTTCTTTATATATGGACATATTCAATCATTCTTTCAATAAAAATTCACTAAGATAATCTCATTATATTCTACAGGAACAATTATATGCTTCAAGCATATCGAGTCCATCAGGGACTTCAAATATAAGCTCTATTATTAAATGATAACAAATATAAACATATATTAAGTGTCATCATTCACCATTATATCCACCACTAAAAATATATTTCTTCGTTATCAGTGCCAGGTCTTACGAAAAATCATACACCATAACTCATGGCAATATTCACTTTTGTGGTTCGCATTTTATAAGTAAATATTAATTGCTATCTCTTTGAGATTACACTTCAAGTGTATTATTCCTGCTGGGAATACATGTACACTTCAAGTGTACTTGTGAATAGTTTAAACTTTTCATATTTCTCATGCGAACTTTATCATTTCGAGTCTGCAGACCTCGATTTGAAAATCCTCAATATATTATGCGCATTAATATCTTTAAAGTCATATACTTGTGCGATTCCAATAGTTCCCAATCATGTTGAGATCTCATCATTTATCACAGTTTTCAGGTACCTGAATTTCTTCTGGAAATAATTTATCAATCATGTTTTGGGACAAAAATTCTGCTGGAATTTAAATCTCCTCAACTTAATATATATGACCATTTTAAGCCTTTGCTCCAGTAAGGTGTTTGTATCTTTGGAACCGACTTATCTACCACATTTCAGTTGTGTCTCAAATTTAATTATAGTGGTAGATTATCCTTCAGGGATATCAAATAGGAGCATTCTTTGCCGGATATTGGTCAGTTAATATACCTGGTTATATAAATTATCTTTTGAACTTCTGGTTCAAGGTATCTTCTATGAGGATTAAAATAGAAGATCAAGATGAGACACATACTAATATCTTTATCCAGCATCATGATTTCTCCTCTTTGTGTTGGGGCAATATATTCAAAATTAACAAAATACGAATCTCTCCCTTGAGATTTGCTCCCAACATATTTAATAATTTCTTTGAGAACCCATCTCATTACCTTTGTGGTGGAGCAACATACATAATGCATCTCTAAATTTAAGATGGAAAATATTTGGTTTCTGACCACAAACCAACTACTATGAGGAGAATTACAATGTGTTGGCAAAATACGAAACAAGTGCTAATATATCATAGTCATAAACATTCTGCAGGATGTTTAATATTTATCTCAATACAATTAGTATTATTAGGACAAATTATGTCTTTGGGAGAATCTTAAAACATGAGCTCATTATCAATAAATTGTGCAAACTACAGGTTGCAAAAACAACAATATACATACGACTATTTGTTGATGCATCAACTAATAATTTTTCATATTCATCCCAAAATAACACATTCAACCCCAAGTAATACTGGTAACTTTTAAATAAAACAAGTAGCACATATAAATTCATCATATTAAGAAACTTCTGGTTCCATAATAAATTCATAATCATTCTTCGTATTTTAATGATCCAGGATGGTCTAACCGGTCATGCCAACTAATAAATTATTTATCAGTAAACTTCAAGTTTACTCAATATTGCATCTCAAATTCATAATTCTATGCAATATAACTCAGGAGAGATAAATAATGGTATCTATAATTGACATATATTTCTTGTCATAATGGTAATGCATATGCCTCAAAATTTCATTAATCTAATGTCTCGATATACTGATAATATAATCAAAACTCAAAAAGCTTTATGAGACTATATGGAGAACAATACATTACAGAATTGACCATTGGGTGAAGATCATGTAGCTCTTCTGGAGTTTTAAATCAATTAACTCTTCTAGAGTTATTTGATCAATTAGTTCTTCAGGAACCTTGCACTACCATTTATACTTTGGACATATATTTTAAATTTTGTCCAAATAAACAACAAATATTATTTAGACAAATTGTATCTTCACCATTCTTGATCCAAAATAAACTAAAATAACATAGGAAATTAGCATATTCCATATCAAAATGCTAAAATCTCTTTCTGGATATTCAAAAGAATTGGCTATGTTCACATATGTCATATCAATATTTTCGACATAAGCATCATTACTATCAGTAGCATGATTTAGGGAAGTAAAGCAATATCAATAATTAATAGATATTCATAACATGCTTGACGTACTACAGGTACGTGACAAACTTTCATATTGCATCAATAACATGTTAGAATTATTACTTTCCCCTTTTCCTTCTCATTATTTTCTCACTTCTGGTGAGTATCTATTTAGTGGGGATTTAATGAGTCATTCTTATAGTATAAGAACAAAATGTATTTCTACTAGCTGCGACCAAAATATCGTATATAAATATATTATAATTTCTAATGTCATTCACTTCAGAGAATGATATAAAAATATTTGGTCGAGCGTCAAAATATTTTATCAATGACTCATTTAGTCTCACAAGATATAAATTCAAAATACTTTTGAAAAACTTTTTCCAGATATTGCTACTACAGGAGCATGTTAGAAATATGAGAAAGGAAAAATCTTTTATCCATCACATTATTAGTGATATTTCTCCTTATAACTTTAATTGAGGAGAAATTTTAAATGTAATAAAATTTTTGCATACTGATAGATCATAAAATATTATAGGCACACTTATAACAAATCATAACTAGCATTTATATAACAATCATCTTCTGGTGGTTGTATGTTTCATTCACAATTTGCTAGTAATCAAGTGGCTTTGATGCTTTGTATTATTTTAAATGGTGTCTTCAGGACCCACAATATCCAGATGCATATATTCTAGTTGCCATGATTATATGGATTATTCTTACCATATCTGCATCTATGTTGACGGCTTCAACCATGATTACGACCTCTTCCAGGGTCATAACTATTGGTTCTAATGCATTCACTCACAGATAAAAAGTAAACTGTGTTTTTGGTAGAATGACCATCTTCTGGTAGTCAAATCTTTCTTTTAGACCCTTCCATAAAAAAAATGGATCTTTTACAATAAGATACTCCGCCTTTAGATCCTCATGGAAATTATGGCGGAGAAAAATCATGACTTTTATAAGATTTTGAGATGGTGTCTGCCAGACCCATTATATCTTAATAAATTTGAGCATCTAATGTCTATGACATATAATTCTTTTTATAAATATCAAGAGTAAAAAAAAATTAGTTTTGAAAAGTTTACCATGGGAATTCAAAGGTAGAAAAAAATACCTTTTTTTCTCTTGATTAATCTCTCAACTGCGGTGGCGAGACTCGTGTCGATAACGTGTTATGAATTTGTTGATGCTGCGATCGTCAGTCAGCACGATAAAATCGTAATACTAATGTAGAGAGCTTAATAAAGAAATTATAATGTAGAGAATAGGAGAAAACTATAGAGAGAAAATAGAGAGAAAGAACAAGAGATCTTTATTAATTCTCTGAGAGTAAATTGATCAATGAATGAGTGTCTATAACACCTCAGTCTAGAGCCCTATTTATAGGGTTCAGGGGTACATCCAAATCAAAATAGGTATAGGGTAATCAGAAGACAAATCCTATCATTAACCAAAGATATGATAGAACTCTACCATCTATCTTCTGGATAGTTGGAGTATCCTTATAACTCTGATAATGGACATCCATAATAATATTAATTTCATAACATTAGTATCTTAAACTACATCCATTTTGCATGTTTTGTATGTATAATGTTCATAAAAATCGGCTTTGAAATAGCCAAAAATTAAATCAAAGAAGTTTCAGAACTATTTGTCCCTAAGCGGCGAAAATATACGATGAAAGTAGGGCGAAACTTTAAATAGAATTTAAAATCATGAAAAAATAAATATTTGGTGATAATTTTTGAATTTTTACCTCGAAATTAAGAGAATCAATGTGTAGATTACTACTCATTTTTAAGTTTTGGTTAGAGCGAGAGACAGAAAAGTGAGAATGTAGAGAAAGAAAGCCAAGAGGAAATGACAATTTTTTTAACTATATTTAGCAAAAAAAAAATGTATATAGTAAATTTGTTTTGCTATTGTACAATGTTTAAATTTTCTTAAAGAAAATGAAATATTTGCACCTTAAATCTTCTTCTTTCGTATAATATATGTTATATATTTTCTATTGTAATACATTTATATTTTTTATTACATATTTCACCAACATATATAAACTTGTAATTTAACTTTTAATATAATATTAATTACTTACCAAGAATTATTGAAAACTCATTTCATTGACTACAATGCTTACGCCTTTGATTACTAGCTAGCAACTGTAATCATCGCGATAGGAACATTTATTAGTTTTTCATCTTTATATGTAAAGAATGTTACTAATTCAATGATCAAACTCAAAACTTTTAAACTACTCTTGTTAATTGATGTTAAATTATTAACTCGATCAATAAATGTTCGTAGTTAATTAAGGAGTTTTTTTGAAGTAAAAATGACGATATACATTTGGAAATTAAAAAAATGCAATTGTAGCATCTTTTATACTTGAAGGGTCATTGCTAAATCACAATTGACATCAGTGAATGAGCTTTTTTTTTAACAAGATGAGGAGTCGAAACATTACAAAACAAATTATAATAATGTGAAGCATTGTTAAACTAGTTAAATAAAACACTATCAATGGCGTGAAGTATTAGTACAACATATAGTGTAAGTGGTGCAAAATTAGTGTAAACATTACTAATGATGTATTATTTACATTATTGGTGTACTTCTATTAGTGTATAGTATACTTTAATCAGTATTTGACATACCAATTAATTGTATTAATTAATAACATATATTGATGTAGCCCAAGATCAACAGTATAGTGCAGGTATGGGTGTCCAAGCAATTTGGCTACTATGCTAATAGCCTCTTTTTTCAGCATATGCAGACGGCTTTCAAACTATCAGATGCACATATTTTTTATCTGACAGTTAAAGAGTATGAAGCGCATTTTACGTAATCAAAGTCAAGAGAAAAATATGAAATGATTTGAAAGTTTTAAAAAATAATCAATAGTTTTTTGACACTCATTATTTCTTTAACCACTGCCACCAAACTCTCTTTCTCTCTCTCTCTCTCTCTATCTTTCTCTCTTCTTTCTATCATTTGTCTTTTCTCCGCTACTACTCTGAAACTTTTCAAATATTGAAAAATAAAATCATCCATTCTCTTCAAGATCTTCATTTTGTTTTCAATAGTTGCGACTAGCCTTAAAGTGTTCTTTTGAGATCAAAACTTATTTTTTCAGATTCACTTATATTCAAAATAAAAAGTAAGATATTGTGAGTTTTTGTTGGGACAATTGGTGGCTTTAATGTTGTAGAAATCTTTATTAAAAATAAAATTTATTTGGATATTTAATTGTCTACTTGTGGAGGTAAAGAAAATGTTGTGTCTATTTTCATAGCTTGAGGAATGATCTAGGCAGTGAAATCTCATAACTTCAGAGAACAATTTTAACGGTGAAGAATTTCAATATTTGATCCTTTTTTTAACTTTAAAATGATTTGCTTTGACTTTTTTTGTACTAATTCTCATTTTTTGAGTAATGACTCTAAAGATTAATTATTCATCACTTGTCAAATACTCATCATGAAGTAAATAATTATTCATAATAGAGTGAATAATTTTTCACTTTGAATAATTATTAACTTAAGAGTGAATAATATTCATCAAAATTTTGTACATGTTGTCCTCCATGTGTCAATTACTCATCGTGAAGTTAATAATTATTCATTTTAGAATTAATACTTATTCATCACTTGTCGATTGCTCATTGTAAAGTAAATAATTATTGATGATAAGTGAATTCTAGTCGTGGTTGCTAGGTTGTGACAATAGATATGTATTTTAACATTGTATAGAATAATTATTTGTTAACTTAAGATTGAACTGATCAATTATTTCATAACAGAGCGCATAATTATTCACTCAAATAATTTTTAACTTAGATTGAATAACTATTCATCAAAACTTTGTACGCATTGTCATTCATATACATAGTGGTTGCCAACAAAATTATCCTAAAAATTATTCATAATTATTGTGTTGAAAACAATTATTCATAAAACCATCCTAAACACTCAAAACAAAACCAACAAAAATATGTATTTTCTATCAAGAATACACATTTCAAGGTTAAATAGATGAGACCAAGATAATACCTATATAATAATTTTTAACTAACAACAGTAATAGATTTGTTGTCTCCACTATTAAGATTCAACAAACTATTGCTCTTCTCGTCAGCCTACTATTCATATCATGAACTTCATCAACAATACCTAAAACTGTAATAGATGAATCTGTAAAGATTGACTGATGGATCTTTCATATAACGTCATTTATCTTCATCGATGTTAACTTTAATTGCAGAAGAATAATAATAAAGAGAAGAGAGAGAGAGAGTCAATCTAATAGAGATTGAAGAGAAGAACAATTTGATGGAGATTCAAGAGAGAGAAAAATATGTGTGTGTGTGAGAGAGAGAGAGAGAAGGGGGAGATAGATCAGAGAGAGAGAGAGATGAGTGATCGATATCAAAGACGGAGAGAGATCACTCATATGTATGAAAAATTTCCTTTTGAACAAGTATTATTAATGTAGTTTACTCATAAATAATCTTACAATTTCTTATAATTCTCTTCTTCTTTTGAGTAAAACAATCATTAAAGAATTTACTTATTAATTCTTAATAATGTCCTCCATAATCGTCAAAAAATACAAAAGAATTTAAAAAATTCCCTTCATAAGTCCTTTATTATATTATGGCTGGCGATATTGAGGGCAATTTCCCTTCTATCAGAGCAATTTTGTTTGAATAATGAAGCTGTCCTTTTGGTTAAACGAAACACTCTCTTCATCTCATAATATTAGTCTATTTGTATTTTTTACTTGTCCCATAATATTTGCTCTATTTGTAATACTTATAAACATTTAACAAGTTTTTTTTTAATTTTATTCTTATTTAACTACTACTATTTCAATTTTCAAAGTAGTGTTGTTAATGTATTCTATGAGTAGAAAAGAGAATATGAATCTTTTTTTTAATTTTTAATTGTATATATTTTAAAATTTTTTTAATCTTTGTAAAAATATCTAATAAAATTAATATTTTAAAACATAAAGTGTAAAATATAAAATTTTAAAATTAAATATAAGCGCGTCAACATCAAAGTTGAAGATTTCGCAGAGCTCTGAATGCATCGACAACGCAGTGCATCCAGTGAAAGGCTCCGAATACGGAGCAAAGGTATGATAAGAAACGCATTGTCCGGAAGGACGGAAGCCCCTACCCCAGTCCTTATTTTGTTGAATTTGGATCCGGTTCTGCACGTCCTTTTTGCAGAACGTGCAGGACCAAATATGGTCCGTTGGATCAGATATCAAATCTGATCCAACGGATCATATATTTTGACCCCTGTATGTATTTTTAAAAATTCAAAAATTTATAAAATTTTAGAAACTGTTGGATCAGATTTCGAATCTGATCCAACGGTCCAGATTTGGTCCTGCACGTCCTGCAAAAAGGACGTGCAGGACCGGATCCGGACGCTTGTTTTGTTGCCCATGCACTTTTTCTCGCCTTATTTTGGTTGCCCCGCAGGCCCCAGCCTTCCTTATTGTGAATAATAGAGGATTTCTGGGGCCTCCCTCAATTATAGCTCTTGTTTGGAAGACTAGGCTTCAGGTTTTGTTTTGATTCAACACAGCATGGCAGAGAAATTTCTGGTGAAGGTGAGATGAGAGATACGGATGTTGGGAGAAAGAACAACGATTTTGAAAGGGGGATATGGTTTACTGGAGAGAGAAATACCGAATGTCATTTCCTTTTCTCGATCAATGGACAGTTTTGTCATTTGATCTTTTTTTTGTTTTTTTCGTGCCTTAATATTACACTTTAATACAACGCGTCGCACTTGATGTCGATGGTCGACTTATGAAAATACAGCACTCGACAGCGAGGGCTTGGCCTATGGTCGCATGTCATTCTTCTAAAGAATTTCCCATGTGGGATGGTATACACATCATTGAATTCTTAACCGGACAAATTTGAAGGCAGTCAGTGCCCTTGGATTCACTAATTTGAGCAATTGATCGTCGAAAAGATCGTGCTGGATCTAATCAATATATTATATTTTTTATCTTTAAAAATATTTTTAAAATAAAAATTTTAAAATTTTTTACCTATTAAATCAGTTGTCAAATTTAATTTAATAATTAAAATTCAATCTTATACGTATAACAAAATTATTGTACAGGATCGGATTCGAACGGTAATTGAACCATCTTCTTCCAACTCTTTTGGAGTAACGATGTAATGTTGCTTTTCTTATAAAAAATTAATTCATTATTTTATATTCTATTTATTTTAAAATATAATTTTTTATAATTTTTAATCTAAATTTTTTATTAATTTTAAATTTTTTAAAATTACACTCACTCATAAATAAAATATCCTCATTCACTTATACATAAAATATTTTTATTTTATTTTATATTAATAAAAATAAATTAAAATATAATAAAAATATATTTTTTAATTTATGTAAAAAATAAAAATTTATATTTTAAAATAAAAAAAATATGAACATTTTTTTTTATAAGTGGAGAATGGCACATTTTTTTTGAGTACAAAGGCAGTCGTAGAAATATGCTTGGAATGACCGTTTTCTTGTGTCCGCTTCTGAATATGATTTAATTATGAATGTCCCAGGGAGTGGGAACGTGCATGGTATGCCAAATTCACACCTCTTAATCAATAGTGGTCCTTTCATATGAGTTCTATTGTGGTATTCCATCATCAACCGTGCAATAGACTACCTACCCCCATCATTGTATCCCCTGTGTCCACGTGTCCACCGAAAGATCATCATCTGTTCACGAAAGTATATCCACTTCTTGGACGGTCATGATGACGCTAGACTAATCTGGAAAAAGAATTGATATGTTGTATTTCGATTGTATCAATTATGATTTTTAAGGATTAACTTCTCCTATACTAATATATGTGTTACTTAATATCGTTATAATATCAGTTAATTTTATTCTTTTAATTAACTGAGTAAGAATTTATAAATTAGTAAAACTAGACGAGTAAATTTTTTACCTTCAAGAAAAAAAACTCTGATCTCTTATCAAAAAAATTCTCAATTGTCCTTTTGAAGCTTTGAAATATTCAATATATTTGAACAAAATAAGATCATATTTGTGAGGAAAAACTTATTATTTCAAAAGAATATGAGAAAAGGAAAAGAACTTCGTATAGTTTGAAAATTCTTAAGTAAAATTGGTATCAGTTAACTTTAAATTATAAAGAGTGTCAAAATCCATATGAAACGTACAACTTGCAATTTAGATTTACTAAAAAAATTGCAATTTAGATCATGCAAACTAGATTTAGCTGTAATTCAAACATGAAGATATTTATATATATTTCTTTTTTGAGTAACATGAAGATACAACTAGTAAGTGGTATATTACCATTAACACATAGACAATGTACTACATCTTCCTAATCGATAGACTATCTCTCTTTTTTTTTTTTTTTTGGCTGAGTACCAATCAGTAATTAGTAGACAATCATCCATATACAAAAAATACAAGGGAACAGGTAACAGGTTGAATACACTTCTAGGCAATACTAACTTTAGGCAAACCAGATACCTAAGATGAAACCGAGGGCGGGTGGGGCCGGGCTCTATACTCCTGGCCCCAACGGCCCTTGTCCCGGTTTCAACTCGTTCCAGCTTGTAGAGATAGAAATGATTTCACATTTTTGGTCCAGAAGAGAAAGGAGAATTTCCAATTTCCATCCCCCACCTGTTTCCACTTTTCTCAGTTCATATTTTTCCATTTTTTATTTTTTATGTAGAGATTTTATTTTTAAAATTTTTCTAGTGGTAGCTCTTTTTATTTCTTAATTTATTTTTATATTACTTAAAATTTATTATAAGAAGTTGTTAAAATTTGATTATTATATTAGAAAATTTTATATTGTCAGTAAGATTATTAAAAAAAGTTAATTTTTTTCTAAGTACTTAATAAATAAAAAAGAAAACTTTTTAGATAATTAGTTTTTTTTACATAAATAACCTTTCATTAGATAATTGACTTTTTCAAAATGTAGTATAAATATATATTCAATTATACATATGTACAAGCTATATAAATGAATTATGAATAATTTAACATGTATCGGGAGAATAAATAATTAATTTTTATATATTATTTAATAGTTGATGAAATTACATTTAATACACACATATATATACTTTTATCTATCTACTTGTTATATATTATATATATATATATATATATATATATATATATATATATATATATATATATATATATACTTTTATATGTATATATTCTTATACATATACTAATTAAAGAAGTAATTACACTATGCTCTTATAGATATATACTTATTATGTATACTCAATATACCCTTGTGTGTGTGCGTTTATTCTATAGACAGATATACATGTCTTTATATGTGTATTACTTATACATATATATATATATATATATATAAGGGTACATATATATAAATATAAGATTATATATTTGATATAATTTCTTAATATTTATATTATATATATATTCTTCTAATAAGTAGTTATATATTGCTATTTTAGAAATTAGAGGTAATGTATACTATAATTTGAAAATGTATCATACAATATACGTAAATATATAATATAAGTGGTAATTTTAGGTGGGAATAACTAGGATAAGCAGGGATGAATCTGAAAAAAAATAGAAATGGGTGGGGGGCTGGGGTGACAGGCGGACTGGAGACAACCTCATCCCTGTCCCTGGTCCATCCTTAATGGCGGGAAAGATTTTTCTCCTCTTCCTCAGCTCAAGGTCCCGATTAAACTGGAGATTCTTTCGGATCCCAAGTTTAACCGGAGCTACTTCCATCCCTACGTATATCTGTATACTCCTCCCTTTTTAGTGAATCTTATACAAGTATTAAATAGGAATAGAGAATTGAGATATGCATTATGGCAAATAAACAACAAACTCGAGACCTTCTGACCAATTAAACTACTGTCTTAATTCTATATATAAAGTTCCCATTCTCGAAATATGTCTGGGCAAATTCTCTATCTTTTTACCATATCAAGATGAGTGGTTAAGATCGCCGGTCTCATTCCCGCAATTCACTGTTATATATCTTAACTCCGAAATCACAATAAATCACAACTCCTGCAGTCCAATGAATGATAATTACAAGAGATGTTTCTTTGTTGAGTGTAGCGCATGAAAAAGATCGGAAGATGGTCGGCGAGTCCGAGTAGTGTTCGTTAGCTGTAAAACTAGTTCGGTTAGTACCGAACGTGGTTCGCCAGAAGACCGTATAATTTTTAATGGAGGATAGCAGCATTCGTGGAGCTACTTGATCGCCATTCTTAGTTCCTACTTCATCAGCATCTACTTTCTTCTTTGGAAAAAATCACTATAGAAATTAATACTCCCACCATTTCAAAATATGAAGTCTTTTAATTTTTTTATATAGATTAAGAGAAAATTAGGATTTTTTACTATATATTTAACTAATTCTATTTGTATAATAGAGAATAAACGAATTACATTTATAATTGATGTTAATTTTAGAAAAATAATTTTTATAATTAATAAAAAATTAAATAATTTGAGAAGAGAAAAAATAACCAAAAACCTATTCAAATACCCCTTATCTAACTACATATAAACTTAGGAAAACTTTTTCAAGAAAAAAAAAACGAGTGTAGATTAAGCGTCCCACGCCTTTCCAATCCGTTAAGGCCATTGGTATTACTTCAACCCGCTAGGTGAAGTAGTAGGTAATAACAAGATGGTGACCATGACTAGCTAGAGGAAGAATTTTAGACGATGGAAACCAGGCATTAAAGAAAGACGTTGAAGAGGCATCGATGAAATCCCCATGAGTCCGATACTTCTTACATCACGCACAAACTCTATATGTTGTCCTTCTTCCCTTCCACAGAGTCAGTCAGCTAAGTACTCTTAGCCAGCGCATGTCCATTAATGTGACCACCGCATGCTTCTTGCCTGAGTTTAGTGAATGGTTTGTTTAGCATGTCGTCACATCTAAGGTTGTGGCCTACATAACCGACTTCCGTGACTAGCGAATGAGGTATCAGATCACTGTAATTCGATTAACTTATAATAAGAAAGTTCATCTCTTGGAGGACCACTAATCAAGTTTAAAACCTTAGTTTCAGCACCCTTCTTGCTTGCTTTTCTTCTGTTATGAGAGAGAGCCGCTATACGGCCATGTCTTTTTGGACAATGACTTCCGTGGCTAGCGAATGAGGTATCAGATCACTGTAATTCGATTATAAGTTTAACTTATAATAAGAAAGTTCATCTCTGGGAGGACTACTAATCAAGTTTAAAACCTTAGTCTCAGCACCCTTCTTGCTTGCTTTTCTTCTGATATGAGAGAGAGCCTCTATACGGCCACGTCTTTTTAGCCAATGACTTTCCCATTCCATTGCTAGAAAATACCGAGTAGGATTCAGCTGCGTAGCGAATGAAATAAGATTCATTGAATGAGCTGACACTAAACCTCCTGGATGATGCTGCTTGGAGGCTGTCTAAGAGTGTATTCCCCATTCCTGGATTAACTATTGTATGCTGGAAAAATAGCAATGGATACCCCGTTACAGTTAGTATCAGTGTTTTGAAAGATGATGCTTGTGGGGGTGGGGGGAGCTATAAGATCAACATGGAAGCGTGGGATATTTTGATCCACCATTCTTCAACTACTCTTCAAGTGATTCTTGCATATCTGCCTCAAAAAGAAGCATCAACGAAGGGATATTTGATTGAACAGACAATGTTGTAGTAGAATGGGAAGGTTTATAGATTCCATAGTAACTAATCAGATGATAGTAAAGCACTAATTATTGTTTATATTTATCTATTTTATATAGTAATTTATCAGATTGATTTTTTTTTTGTTTTCCCTACTAAAATTTATAACTTATCTATCATTAAATTCACAAAATTTTTAGAATTTGGATATGTACCTTCTTTAGGCACTATTGCATATTTCCGGTCAAGCACCATCAGTTATTTCAAACATTTTAGTTCTTCCTTTTTTTCAAATAATTGCGACTCTGCAAAATGTTTGATTTTTCTTACAAAAAGAATTTCTTACTGGGCACTGTTTGAATCAAATAGCTGCACTACATCTTTATCATATGAATATATATTCAAGTACCTTTCCATATAAACTATATCTTGTAACTGATTCACGTTATAAAGAGAACCTAGCTATTCTTTGTAATTCCATGTGGTAAGAAAACAGAAAATTATGTTACACAATCCGTTAAAGACTTACAAGTACTTCCTCTATTTCAGAATAAGGTTTTTCTAACTTTTACCGCGAACACTTGCTAATTTAGATTAAATATACGACATATCGTAGTTCGAGTTTATTACAAATTGTATAAAATCTATCACCCTATAAAAAATAATAGAATTCTAAGTGAATTAATAAATTGTATAAAGTCTATCATCTTATAAAAAATGAAAGAATTCTAAGGGATTTAAAAATTTAAATTACCGTATATAGTATACGAAATACATATTAACATATGCTAATAAGGCATAAGTTAGAAAAATCCTTCAAAATATGAGCCTTTGACCTTTTTTTTTCAAAATTTTTCTAATTTTAAGAAATATTTGTTAAAGTTATCCTCACTTATAAATAAAATTTTCTTTTCTCTCTTATATTAGTAAAAATAAACTAATTAATGATATAATACGAGAAATATCTATTATTTATTCTTTTTAATATACATATTTATAAAAGGGTAAACAAATATTATATTTGAATAAGAGGGAATATATCATACTAGGACTCAGTGAAACTTAGCATTCGGTTCTAATTCTGCAGAATATTTTTATAACATGTACAAGATTCATTTATGATTATTCTATCATAATTTAATAGCTTAAATAATTATCTTAAATAATTGTTCAAAATTTTGAATAATTATTTAAAATTAATTATTCAAAATTCTAAATAATTATTTAAAATAATTATTTTAATTATTAAATTATAATTAAATCATCATAAATAAATCTAAAATATATTTAAAAAGCAAGTACAGAATTTGATCTTTCTCGTAAAACTTAAACCTAACAAAAAAACAGACAGGAGAATTAATGCAAACAGCTAAAGGCAGTCACTATTAAGGGTGTTCACAATTCGGATTAAACCGAAAATCCAAACCGACGGTTCAATTTTTATAGTTTTTTGGTTCGGTTCGGTTCGATTTTTAAATTTTTAAAAAATTCGGTTCGGTTTTCGGTTTAGGTGACCAAATCGAAAACCGAACCGAAAAATCGAAATTTTGAAAAAAAATACAAAGAACGCATTACATTACCATAATACGTTCTTTGTATTTTTTTTCAAAATTTCGGTTTTTCGGTTCGGTTTTCAGTTTTACCCTAAACCGAACCGAAAAATCGAATAGTAAAACCAAAAAAATTACGGTTTGGTTTGGTTTTCAAAAAAATAAAAAAAAATCGAACCGAAAACTGAATAGTAAAATTGAAACCGAACCGTAATCCGTTTAAACACCCCTAGTCACTATAAAGTTGCTTTGAGAAAAGTCCAACACTGCATCATTCCCAGGAATCAATGACTCCAGCCGTCCAAACGACTTGTCAACTAACTCGTAGTTTTAGTTCTAAAATAATTATCAATTCATTAATTCAAGAAATTATTTATTAACTTTTTTAAATTTAATTTTCACATCTATTAATTCAACAAAAACAACATTAATTGTATTCAATGTTTTAAAATGACATTTTAGTTATTTTATTCAATAAATCAAATAAAAATAATTATTTTTAATTTATATGAAACCTTCAAATTGGATAAGTAATTTGGTACCAAAAAAATATATTGTTTCCTTCAATTCAATTTAAGTTTCATTTCAAAAATAGTTACAAATATCGGTAATTAAACTGATCAGTTTGTTCTTAATTAAATATTCTCTCTTTTTATAAAAAAATTACAATATAAAAAACTATTATAATTTACTGTAAAAATATTATTTATTTATTATGAGGATAAATAAAGAAAAAATAAAATTTTTATTTAATAATACTTAATTTATAATAAAATAAAACATTTATAACACACTTATACTAAAACGAAAAAGTATATTAAACTTTAATTTGTCAGCAATATGCTTATATAGGAATCACATTGGATGCCTACCCACCCTTATATACCGTATGCAAAAGGTAATTAATATGAGTGGATTTGCTATTCTTTTGGGTTGCACAAA
Source organism: Rauvolfia tetraphylla (assembly GCA_030512225.1). NCBI lineage: Eukaryota > Viridiplantae > Streptophyta > Magnoliopsida > Gentianales > Apocynaceae > Rauvolfia > Rauvolfia tetraphylla. The sequence goes on from JAJQKT010000053.1 coordinate 6,650,232, forward strand.
ATATCTGTTGCACACTGAATTATTTAGTTTGTTAGACGTCAGGCGTACATCATTTTACCAAACATTTTCTCTATCATTTTCCCCATCTTGAAATATAAGCTTTATTTTCTTTTTTTATGTCTCATAATATTAACTTCATTTGTAATATCAATAAATATTTAATAATTTTTTTCATTCTTACCATTCTTTAACTATTTCCTATTCTAAATTTTAAATATCCTAATTAATGAATAGTAACTAAACTAAGATATATATTTAATGTAAAAAAAGTACTTCATTCTTTTTATTTTGAATTTTATAAATTTTAATAAATTCTTAATCTTTGCAAAAAAGATCAATTAAGTTAGTATTTCTAGATAGACGGAAGGGATTAGGAATCATATTTCTTGGACAAGGTTCCGCACGGAACCCAACACAGTTTTTCATCTCAAATCTCACTTTTTCTCTCACAAAAAATTCTCTCTCCCAAAACCCAAGACAAAAAATCTCAAAACCAAACTCTATCCAATGCCCACCTGCCCTTGCATACCATATACAAAGATTTTGGTTATAAATGTGAATGAATTTCCTCTTCTTTTGGGTTGACAAAACTCATTAATTATTGTTTTTCAAAAAAAAAGAAAAAAAGAAACATTCATTAGTTCTTGTATTTACTCAAATATCTGTTATACACTGAATTATTTAGTTTGATAGACATTAGGCATACATTCACTCTACCAAACATTTTCTGTACGAGTCACTTGGTTTCCTTTCCGATCACTAATAGTAATATCTATACTAGTTAAGAGCTAACAAGTGCTTAGGTTCTCCATTTCTGCGAGTTCTTTTACATACTTCAAAATAGTACTATGTTTGAGTCACTGGTTATATCTTGAGTTTCGAATTGCACATGGACTCAATATTTCGAGTCAAAATATAAATAGAAATGTTACAAGAGCAATAAACATTTGCACCAAACATGATAATCTTGAGAATTCTCCCTTTACCATTCAAATTTGCAGTTGCAATCAAGTCAAAGTGGCCAGACAAAAGATCTTCCAAAAAATAAGGACTCGAAATGAGCTTATCTGCAGCGAAATTTGCATAAGTGCTGATATTTATCTCACCTTTTGCAGGAACCCTTGTTGCTTGAACTGGAATTTCTGCCACAAGATTTCCATGGTAATCCACTGAAGCTGTTGATTTCTTGAGCTGAAAACTTCCAAGATTTGGATTCTGGATTTGAATAATTAGATCCAACTTCGCATTTAGAGTGAATGGGAAAAGTTTGAAATCAATAGTTTCTAGCTTTGAAGGATGAAGAAATATGTGGGGATCTTTAGGCTTGAAGACAGTGAAGAACAATGTGACAAAAAGTACCACAAGAATAATCAGAATTACTGCCGTCACACCGCAGCAGACTTTGAGTTTCTTTCTCGATTTCTTTTCTTGGGGCATCTCAAGATGAGCAATCTGCCAAAAAAACCAGATTAAAATTAGTCGCTGTGAGAAAAGGTTAAGGAGTAGTATATTGTAGATAATGCTGGATTTGAATGGCCACTTCTTGGATAGACATGGGAAAGATACACATATGATCGTTATCAGACTCAAATTAAATGTCATACTTTCTTCTCTTTCTTATTTCCAAAACATAATTGTTAGTATTTCTTAAATAGGTCTATACTTTTTTTTTAGATCTCGGGCCGCAACATTCAATGGTTACTGTGTTGGTATATTATGGATGTATTTGGATTGGGTTCGAATTTAAAATTTCTTATTTTGCGTTTTATAAAATTAATATTTTTGTAAAATAAGACGCATGACTCAATTACACTGAAGAAAATCCAATCTAAAAGTAGCCTATATAAGTATTTTATTAGTGTATATGATACATCAAATAGTATACATAATTAGTATATATATTTTGTAGATTATGATATTATATTACTCTATATAATATATTAATTTGTCATTTTGTAATAGACCTCTTTAAAGCTCATATCTCTTTGAACATGTAATCTTCATCTATGCGTAATGTTAATAGGTGCAGAAATGTTAATAGATGCAGATGTTATTCCTCATTTTGCAAAAGAAGTGGTTTTTTATAGTACTGATATTAGAGTGCTGAATAAATTTTAGTTGTCAAATTTTTTTATTGAATAATTGAGAATTTACACGTTATGAATAATTATTTATTTTATTTATTGGATAAAAAAGTTAATAATTAAAATTTATTTAATACGTGCATAAATATATAATTGTTAATGCCGTAGCTAAATTAGTAAAAGAGGTGGATCATCCCTGCTAAAGTGGAGGAAATATTTATCTTGGGCCAAACTAAAAGAATGATTAGTCAATCTACAAAATAGGGCCACCTTGGGCCGAACTTAAGTTTAAATTCAGTTTTGGCCCTTAAATGGAACTTGACCTTAGCTCAATTCCAGTGCAGTTTATGCTTTAACCCATTTAACATGTGTTAAAACGACTAGTTTAGTTTTACGCTAGTTTGTTACTTTTTCTATTTGAAATTGAATTTTTATATTTTAATTTTTTAAAATATTCAAACTTGAATGCACATTTTTTAAATAGTCATATAAGTTATTTGAATTTTTATTATTAATTTTTAATTAAAAAATTAAAATTTACTAATATAATTTAATTTAAAAAAATTAAACTCTCTGAATTTATAAAATTTTATTACTAACTTATTTAATTAATAAAAATATTATAGTATTCAATTTGTAATAAACTCACTTTTATTAATTTTTATATAAATTAAAAATAGAATACTTGATTTCGAATGAATAGGTATCAATTTTTTTTTTTTGCTAAATGAAAGAGTTATCCATTAATATTAAAATAGTTGAAGCTATTACAATCAAAACAATTCTTCCACCCTTTCTCTAAGAGAAGGAGGTGAAGAATTGGAATAACTTGATACAAAAGTTATACAATGGTTAAATAACCATGGCAACAGATAATAACTCACTCCCATAAGTAAAATATACTAATACTACAGTTATTAGTAATAAAATAAACAAATACATAATATACTTTTTCATAATGCATTTTTCATAGATCTTCGATCATAACGGTAAGAAGAAGTCAGCTCCCACATCTTCCTTTAAAGGCAGCAAATAAAAAGAACATGAGCATATCAATAATCTTAAAAGTTGTCTCGGAGAGAAGTAGAAGGCTGAACAATGGTCCAGATCAAGTTCAAGTTTAAAAATTTCTCTAGAAAGATTAGAGAAAATACTTTGATTTGAAAAGATTAGAAAGAAATATTGCTTCTGAGTCTTGAATCTTGAAAAAAATATACTTTAAAAGAAGTCTATAATAATTTGTGATAAAAAAAGAGTGAGAAAAACTGAGAGAAGTAAAAGGCCGGCGATGCCGACTGAGGAAGAGAAGGAGGAGAAAATGGGCTTTTAGAGAGAGAATTGCACTGACAATGAATAGGTATCAGTTTAGTTTAGTTATTAATAAGACTAATATTTGAATTGGACTCGAATATCAAATTAAATAATAATTAATAACAAATTCGAATGAGCCTAAGCTTGCAAACATTGGGTTGAAATAACAACTTTAGCCTTAGCTAACGGGCCTTTTCTTTCTTTTTTGGGCTACCCAATGCAAACTTTATTAGGAGCCCAAACTAAGGAGCCCATTGAAATTTATAAACACTCAGACCAATATCACGAGCCCAATAAATGACTTTGTCTGTTCTATGAAATTGTCTTAGTTAAACAATCTGAAAACTTGTCGTCTTTGTAGAGTGAGAGTGTGGCATCTTTCATCATCATCTTCATCATTATCATTCTAATCCCCTTCCTAAACCCCTACTTCTCTCCCTCCTCCGCCTCCTCCTCCGCCGCCCGCCACCGTAATGCAAGCCACCTTAATTGTATCACCATCTATTACCCCAACTTCATCTCCTTTCAAAATCCCGGTGCCTTCATATGGGCCCAACTTCAAGAGGGTCTCCGTCTTGTCCGTTAATGCCTCCACCACACAAACTTCACCACCACCTCCGCCGCCTCAAACCACCATCTCGGCTGACCCTGCGCACAAGCTGAATAAGTATAGCTCCCGCATTACTGAGCCCAAGTCTCAAGGTGGGTCTCAGGCGATTCTTTATGGTGTGGGACTATCTGATGATGACATGCACAAGCCTCAGATAGGCATTTCTTCTGTTTGGTATGAAGGGAATACTTGCAATATGCATTTGTTGAAGCTAGCTGAGGCTGTTAAAGAAGGGGTTCAAGAGGTTAACATGGTTGGGTTTAGGTTCAATACTATCGGGGTTAGTGATGCCATTTCTATGGGAACTAGAGGCATGTGTTATAGTTTACAATCGAGGGACCTGATTGCTGATAGTATTGAGACTGTCATGTCTGCTCAGTGGTATGATGGCAACATTTCTATCCCTGGCTGCGACAAGAATGTAAGCATTCCTATTTAAGTGGTTTAGTTCTGAGTTTCATGTAATGTGCTTTATTTTTTATCAAAATCTGGGCTTTTGTGCATTATGACCGGACTGCCATATATTGCTCTGAATGAAGCAAAGATCGGTTTTTGTTATTGCCTTCTGCACGATCAGTTTCTTTTTCCGTCCTTTTTTTTGGGGGGGGGGGGGGGGCTGGGGGTGTGGGGGTGGGGATGGAGACTTGGGAAAAGTTATGAGCTTTTGTGGTGACTTGTTGATTTTACGATATTGCGAGTAATTTAGTTTGGTATAAGTTTCTCTGTTCAAATCAAAAGCTTTTTACTTTTGCTTTACTAAAGAAAACAAATTGGCTCTTAATATGACACGCAATGCTCGAATCCCGCGTAAGAATTTGTGAGCAGAAAAACTATGGCCAATTTGTTTCCAGGTCCTTTAACTGTGTAATTAGGTAAAAGGGAATAACAAAAGAAAGAGAGGTTGAGGGCATGAATAGAATTATAAGCTCTGCATCTTACCCATCCGTATTAGATTGATGTCGCTTTTGTTCTTACTAATTTGTGTTAAATTAAGTGGATAGTCGAAACTAAATCCTAATCTGACTGATGCTTTTCAAGGAACAAATTTCAGTATTATTTGTGAGAAATAACTGACTTCCAGGATGAGAAGGAAAGTAATAATTTGGGATATGCTATTAATATAAATGGTTTTGGGGATGGGATAAATCCAAGTTGCCTTGTAGAAGCCAATATTTTGGGATGCTTTTTGATCTTGGAAGGACGTTGATATTGAAAATGCACCTATTAATGATTGATGAAACGGAGAGTCATTGAATATGATTTATTTGGTATCCAACTATCTAATGCATTCCCTAAGTGGCCGCAGTACATGATTTGTACTGCATTTAGAATGCATTTTTTAGGGAGTCCACAATAACAGACAGCAGATTTAATATTTCCAATAGCAAATTCATTGTGGGATTGGTGTTCATTCCCAAAAGAGCTGATTATGGATTGAAGGGCTTTTGTTTGTATGACAAATCTTATGTCCTGAAACTTTGGGAGGATCTGCGAGAACAGTTCTGCTCATTTGCGGTTAACTTTCCTAACTTGATGCAAACATTCTGTTCCCAAATTTAGTTGAGTATATTTTTTCCGTGTAGTTATTTTTTTAAAATTTTTTTTGGGGGAGGGGTGCTAGTGGAAGTAGATTTAGTTAATCTTATCCTTGCTCTTTCTCAAGTGTGAACAGTTAACAGTGTTCACTTTATCACATTGAATTTCTTCTCTAGATCAATGTCTTGATTTTGTCCTGTGCCAATATTGTAGATGCCAGGTACAATAATGGCAATGGGACGGCTGAATCGGCCAAGCATCATGATTTATGGTGGAACCATCAAGGTTAGACTGGTCATTTATTTGATTCTTTTTCTAATTGTTGTATCTCCTAGGAAATGAATTTATGGAGTTGTTCTTTCTGCACTTGGTTGAAAAGTCTTGTGGATATTTTAATGAAAAGAAACTATATCCAGATGGTTATCGACCTAGTCATTTGCCTATCTTGAATTTTTATGCTGTTTGTGGCATGGTGTATAAGGAGAGAAGACGTTTATTAGATCTTGTGCATAATAGAAGAGAAGAACAGATGAAAAGTGTAACTAGAGAAGATTTGGTCCGGACTCCTAAGCACGTGACATCATTCTTGTTTTTGGAGGAAATAAAACAAAACTTGGGAAAACATTTCAGAAGCAATTACTGTCTTAACTAAACCTTTAAATATCTTTTAAGTTGTTGGATCATGCTACAAATTGCTTATGGTTTTTATGAACCATCTGCTTCTTTTTTCCATATGCATGTCCTTTTTTTTAATATATTATAGTAGAACCATCAGCAATAAATTCACTGATGTCTTCCTACTTGTGAAAGGGAAGTAAATACTCCACGGGAAAAGAGGACTGAACTTTTTATTTTTCAATTTTTCTTGTAAAGTTGGGATGGTGAATGCCTGTGCATACAGGTATTAACCCGATTATAAGCTTATATCATGAATTTGCTTTCCTAGTATTTCGTTTTCTTGAAGAAATAGCTAGTTATGAAGTACTAAACCTTCATTGTTCAATAATTAGAAATGCAATAGAAAAAAGGTTCATAGTTGCTCAAGATACTTGTTCATAGTTTCATGCTTTTTTTTTCCTTTTGATTTTATGTTATAATAATCTACGCTAACACATGCTTTTTCCTGTCCACAGCCCGGGCACTTTCAAGGCCAGACATTTGATATAATAAATGCCTTTCAGGTATCTGGTGCTTTGTTATGTTCTTCTATTGCTCACCATTTTCAGAAGGATGGGTGTTTTTCCCTGCTGGCTTGCTTTACTCTTTGACATCTTCTGTTTTGTTCAGACGGAGACTCGTTGGGGAACATCCTCTGTATTATCTATTTCATCATGTCAGTTGTTTGAATGAGCCAGATAAATGAAGAAAATCATCTTTATTTTAAATGGTAGTTTAATCTTCTACTTAAGGTGGCTTGACTGGATAAGTTGTCTTCTTTAACTTTTTGTGTTTGAGGATGATGTTTATTATGATTCATACTGGCTTAGGGAATTTAATAGTAGCATCTTGCTTGCTTGTTGAAGACATGTGAAAACACTCCGGCATGTGTGTTCTTCGTATTTTGTGGATGCTCCCTGGTTTTAAGTTTGCCTTGAGTTTGCTTGCGCCTTATTCTATTTTGGTTAATGAGATCTTTGTGTTGTCTCATTGTATCATGTTGTGTGCTAACTTTTGTTTATTGATTATTATCTTGTTTTTTGTTCTTTGTGCATGTTACGTCTTTTTTTTTCATTCGAAACAGCTTCAAGTATGGATGTAAGAAGTAGAGAAGAAATTCAATGAGGACAGGAAATGATAAGAAAAAACCTTGCGATCTTACTGTAATGTTCTAAAAATTCTTTTTGTAGGTTTATGGTGAGTATGTGAGTGGTTCCGTAAGTGATGAACAAAGGATGAATGTAGTTCGCAACTCATGTCCTGGTGCTGGTGCTTGTGGTGGAATGTACACTGCAAATACCATGGCATCTGCTATTGAGACAATGGGAATGACTCTTCCTTACAGGTAAGGTGTGCAGGAGTACATATTTTGTCCTTTTATTGTATCAAATCAGTATTGCATACTTGTTCCATGGCATGTTGGATTTTTAATTCTTTGTTTTTGCTACGAAAAAGCTCTTCAACTCCTGCTGAAGACCCAATAAAGTTAGATGAGTGCCGTCTTGCTGGAAAATATCTTCTCGATCTGATAAAAATGGATCTGAAACCCCGAGATATTATTACTCCAAAATCATTGCGTAATGCAATGGTCATGGTCATGGCATTGGGGGGCTCTACTAATGCTGTACTGCATTTAATTGCTATAGCGAGGTATGCAATCCCGTAATCCACTCTCTCTCTCTTATCAACGAAAAGTAGCTTATGCTTGAATTTAACAGGTCCGTTGGTTTGGAGTTAACTCTTGATGACTTCCAAAAGGTTAGCGATGAGGTTCCATTCCTTGCAGATCTTAAGCCAAGTGGTAAATATGTAATGGAGGATGTACACAAGGTAATACAAATTTGTTTGGCCATTCTTTAAAATTTTGTCACTTTGATATGTTTCTATTACCTAAAATACTTACTGTTGTTGAAAATTGCTTCCTAGATTGGAGGCACGCCTGCAGTTATTCGATACCTATTGGAGCTTGGTTTTCTGGATGGTGACTGTATGACTGGTAAGCAAATTCGGAATGCATTTGCTTGATAAATAAATAGTAGGAGGATGATTCTAACTTAATTTGAATGCTTTTGTTCTGGTTCTTCTTTTCCTGATTCCTCTTTGCAGATTGAGTGTTTTTTTATTCTTGATAAGATTGGTAGTTGAGCTTTCTAGTGCAATTTTAATGCTCAACTTGGTTGGTCTTTTTCTTTGCTATTTCTTTTACTCAATTTTCTCTAATAGTTACTGGGAAGACACTGGCTGAAAATGCAAAACTATTCCCACATTTGGCAGAGGGTCAGGTGAATCTCTATAACTCTAAGCCAGTCCTATGTCTTACAAAGATATATAGCCCATATCTATTATTTGGTAAGTATGACACAGATGAAGGATGTGCTTCTTTCTGCAGCAAATAATAAGGTCCTTGTCAAACCCCATCAAGAAAACAGGTCACATCCAAATACTATATGGGAATCTTGCACCAGAGGGTTCTGTAGCTAAAATTACTGGAAAAGAAGGGCTATACTTTTCAGGTAGCTGTCTTTATCTGTTATGTGATTCCATCTTTTCAGTACTTCATCCTATAGTTGCCATCAACGCTAATGGTGTTATTTTAATATATGCTCATCAGGTCCTGCCCTTGTCTTTGAAGGAGAGGAATCCATGCTCGTAGCTATATCTGAAAATCCCAGGAGTTTTAAGGTGAAACTCTTAACAGCTTACCTCATTCTGTCTTTCTTTCCATTTATTGGCTATTAATCAGTCTGCTAAGATTTCTGAGTTTCTAGATTAATGATTTAAAGGTTTGGACCACCTTTTTTTTAGCAGCCTTGTGTCTGTTCCTGCTATATCATGTTCTTGTCTGGTATTTCTGTCAAGCTTATTCAAAGATTAAATTGAAACTTTGAACTCTTTTCTGGTCAAAACATGGTTCTGGCACTTAAGTGGAATGTTTCTTTGCCTTGAGTTGGACAAACTATTGATTACATCGGCATCTCCAAATCCTTTTCCTGTTTCATTTTGCCTCTTGACTCCTAAGCACTTCTGTGTCTGGTGATATTTGTTGTGAAGTCAATCCCCTTTGCCCAAGTATTTCTACAAAAAAGGCTTCCCTACCCCTTCCCAAATCTGTTTTCCTATAGCATTTTTCTTGCTTAAAAGAAATGATTATTTCCAAATATAGACCTACTTTTTGGAAATTAAAGAGAAGTTGACCTTTGTTTATGCTTTGTGGGGAAGATTATTTCTAGTATGTTGGGAGTTTTTGTTCACATTTTGTTACATGAAGAAAGCATTTTTCTTTCTGTCCTGCCCTGCCTTTTGGAAGAGATTTTGGTTCACTCTTTTCTTCCGCTCTTTCATCAGGGGAACAAAAATTCTCCACTCCTGCATAGTGATTTGCATTTTTTTGCTCAATTTTGTTAGTTTAGAGGCCCAAATGCATTCCATCATTTAGGAATCTGGGACTGAATATTTGAAATACTTAAGCTATCTTATGTAGTGACTTCCTAATTGATTGATTGTTCAGCCTGTATCTAATTGTTTGTGTTGGAAGAAGCTGATGAAGCTGTTATTTCTATTGTTTAACCTCTTGGGGAAGCAAACCATCAGCATATAATTTGGTGTTTCAGGGTTTTCTTTTTTGGTTGTCTTTAATTGGAATAGCTGAATTGTTTTCCAGGGAAAAGTGGTTGTTATTAGAGGAGAGGGTCCCAAGGGGGGACCTGGAATGCCTGAGATGCTGACTCCGACAAGTGCAATAATGGGTGCTGGTCTTGGGAAGGTATGCTATGCTCAGTCTACTTTGCAGAACAGTCATTAGGTTTTCTCAATCCCTTGTATAATATGGTAGCTATGCTGACTAAACTATTATTTCCCGTAGTCGTAGTTTTGTTTCCCCTAGGTCTTCTTGGGAACACCTGGAGTAATGATGGTGGCATCTTTTTCTGTCGGAAGATTTGATTTGCATGTTCATCTTGACAATGCAGGAAGTTGCACTGTTAACTGATGGTAGATTTTCTGGAGGCTCACATGGATATGTTGTAGGACACATTTGTCCAGAGGCACAGGTGCGCTAGGTTTCCTATTTTACTGCTTTGGCAAGTAAAGTACAAGAGATATGTTGGACCTGAAACCTTGACTCGAGGGCTGCCCTTGATAGCATAGCCAAAAGTACTAGTTCTCGTCTTATGCAATAAAGATTAGTTAATCTATCTTATCCACATATTAATGCTGACCACTTTAGTGGCACAAGCCAAAAGTACACCTTTATATTTGATTCTTATGTTTAATCATGTTTGAATGAACTACAATCTACCAAAATTTGGATGAAAGAAGTTGAAAATCCTTCCCTGAACAATTGAATGTTCATTCACTTCCAGGAAGGTGGTCCAATTGGTCTAGTGGAAAATGGAGATATAATTACCATAGACATCCAGAAGAGGATAATGGATGTTCAGTTAACAGAAGCTGAATTGGAGGAGAGACGAAAGAGATGGGCACCCGCTCCTTGTAAAGCTGACCGTGGAGTTCTTTATAAGGTCTGTAAGAATTTATCGTGTTTATTTTATCTTGCGTTTAGCAACTCAGCTAATAAATTATCTGTATCAAAAGAGTTTGCATAAAGTTTGACACTGATATTTCTGATTATTTCGCTTTTCTGTCCAGTATATCAAAAACGTGCAATCTGCTTCAAGGGGATGTGTAACCGATGAATAGCAAAGAATAAGCTTTCTAGGGAGGCATACAGAATCTGCAGTGCCCAATTTTTCACAAGCTACAGGCTCGGCAACTTCAAGCGCTGTTTAGGGTTATTTATAGAGATTCTTCTTGATGTTATCCTACCAGTTGTAGCTCTTCTATATTTATATTTTCTAGGATTGACCACTAGGTATGTGCTTGGTGTTCGCTTGTACTGTATTTTATTGATTACTTAAAAAAGAATCTTTGGGTTTGTAAAGGGAATTTTCCTGAAAAATCTGGTATTGCTTCAACTATAGTAATAATATTAATAGAACTTGATTCTTGAAGCCATGGTTTCTTTGGTTTATTAGTTGTGGTAGTAAAGGCCATTTTAGTTGGTTCTATTGTTTCTGCCCTTCACACTACTCTGTCGAGTGATCTTTTCTGAATTAGCTGCACTAGTAATGAATGGGGAATCAAAGTGCTACAGATGAACAGAAATAGACTTGAATTTTTGCAGATAAAAATATTTCAACAAAATCAGGACTATAGGCTATAGCTTCATCTCCTTGTTTTCGCCCTATACTAATAATTTTCTGTTTGGAAAGCATGTCAAGACTTGAGTGCTCTACTCTTGCTTGAAAGGCTGCATGTTATTTGCAGCAGATTCTTGTCCTAGCGGAGTTTATCAGATATCGAAGGTAAGAAATTTGGAGCTGTGAGCACTTTCAGAGGGTGTTTTGCTCAATCGTGATTGTACTATTCTTATCAAGGTTCAAAAACTCCGCCCTCGACCCAATACCTAGTTTTCAAGTACTTGACTCATATTTCTTCGGCTGGGCATTGACAGAGAGGGATTTATTTCATTGCCTCAATATCTCGGGAAAAAAATAATTAGATGTTCTCAAGTAATTCACCTCAAAGAGTATATCACCTAATAAAATAAGTTCATAACTAGCAAAACTAGCTATCCATTCAACGGTCCGTAAAGGAAAAAAAAAAATCTTTTAACACTTATTTTTAACTTCTATAAAAACTAGACTACATTTATACCCTTTGTAGTTCTATTGTGTTTTTTAATTACCATTACTATATAAAGCTTAAAAATTGAACATTTTCAACTTCTTTCTTTCTCTCTATCCCATCTTTTCTATCTCATTCTCTCTCTCTATAATTTTAATAAATATCATATCATATTAGATTATACAATGTAATGAGTAGAAAATTTACACAAGACTCTCTCAATTTGAAGTAGAAAAACTTATAAAATTATTAAAATTTAAAATTTTTTAACATTATGAACAAGTTCTACCCTTTAAGGAGGAACTCTAGCACGAGTTTTGCTTTGCTAGATTTTCACTTCCATGATTTCTGCCTAGAAGGTAGAACTCTAGTAAGGTGAAAATCTTGCTAGAGTTTTGCTTCCATGATTTATGCTAAGGTAGAACTTAATAAGATGGCAGACATGTTTGCTGAAACTTGATAATAATTTTAAAAAAATTCTTTTCTGAGTTTTTATCTAAAAAATAAAGAGAGTCCGGTATAGATTTAATACTTATTGCATTGTATACCTGATTTAATGTCATACTAATTTATTTTAGTAAAATTATAGAGAGCGAATGAGAAAAAAAATATTGGAAAGGAAAAGAAATTAAAAATAATTTAATTTTTTAACTATATATAATTAAATTTAAAATTACATACAATATATTATTTTTAAAATAAAGAATTTATGTTGACAAAAAAGATAGCTTAGTTAGTAGAAACCTTTCTTAGTAAATGTTATAAAATCCAATTGCGTCCCTTTTCCTATCTCGGTTCGACCATACGTAGGTATATATGTTCACGTCGGTTCGACCCAAGAAAAATAACCCGGAGTGTGGACTCCTCGGTTTATGGCTTATGGGCTAACATCTGCAAATTTATCAAAGATTTTACCAGAAAGTTGAAATAAGTAAATATTTTCAGCCCACAAATTGACCAATCACAAGCTTGGGAATTTCTCTTTAAGCCCAAAATATTTAAGTAGATTGGCCCTAGTTTTCATGTCAGGCCCAAAAGTATAAAATAACTGGTGAAGAAACCAAAAGTCGATCACGCTCCTAGGAAGCGCATGGAGGACACGCTCTTTCTTCACTTGGCTTATATCACAAAGACACAAACCCAAGCCTGATGACAAACGCTTCGCCTTCAGCTTTTTGATTTTTGAAGAATCGTTAAAACCCATCAAGGTATGATCCTTTTGTTTCTACCTCTGACCGTCTTTGGAATTCATTTTCCGAGTGGTTCTGTGATATAACGTTAGCTGGTTTTATAAATCAAAATTTTGAATTGGGATTATTGTGTGTTCTCTTATGTTTGATTATTTCATGTTTGTCAAATATGAATTCTTCCCATGATTGGAAGTTGAAATCTTGAATTGGGTTCTTTTGTTTTCAATTTTCTCATCGTTGTGAAACCCTCATTTGGGGAAAAGTTCCAGCTTGTTAAAACAAAAAATAAAGAGTGAAAAAGGAAGAAATTCAATTGGTAAGGTATGAGACGCAAAAAACAAGTATATTCTGTGAGTGAAAGTTAAAATATTTGTATTTGCTTCAACAAAATCAAGTGGCTGAAATTTTATTCATTTGCACAAGGCATATTGTCCCAATAGGTAGAATCCAGCTCTCTTAATTGGCTAGTTAGTACTTTAGTTTCATAAGGAAGATACATTCTCGATATTTTCAACTGGATTGAAGAAATCTCAAGTAATTTTGGTTCTTATTTTACGTAATTTTAACACATGTCGTTATGCTGATTAACTGGCAGATTTTGTTCACAAGATATGCCTCAATGCTAGATGTATGATGGAACTTTTCATATCTGTTTCTGGGAGAAACTTGAATTCCCATTTAACTTGGTAAACTTTTTCATTCTTTTTTTTTTGGGGTTTGGTATAGACATTGTAAACTAGTTTCCACACGCTCCTGACTATTTTCTGTTTTTCCAGTTTTAACATAAAACTGAAATAGATTTTCTTTTGTTTTTTGTGTCCTTGACCTCCTTTGCTACCATTAAGACATTCATGACTTCTTCAGGTTTTCTTTTTTCGTTTTTCTTTTTCTTGATCTCCTTGAAGGATCCATCAAAATAATGAGCCTGCAATAGAAGTTTGTAATGCACACATGCCCTTGGAGGTAGCTTTCAGCATTTTCCCTTGTTTCCTTTGTCAAATATTTTGTGAAAGCATATTATCCAGTTACAAACTGGGGTAAATTAAGAATTTATTTTCATAAATAGATGAAGAGTTCCCTTCCATGGTCTTTTTTTTTTTTTTTTTTTGAAAGGCCAAGCACCTATTTTCATCTTTTTTGTTGGTTCTTTATCAATATAAACCTCTTTTTCCCTCTAGGAAATGTAAGAAAATCACAGTTATTATAATTTTCAAAAGCCTTTTTGCTTTCTTGCTCTCTTTGCCTCCCTACGGGCTTTGTCTATGTATTGACGCTTGCCCATATGAAGTAACCTTTCGGCACACATATTGATGATATGACCTAAGGGCATTTGAAATTAAGTGATAAGCAATGTTTCTTGTTAGCTTTTTTGCTGACAAAGAGAAGCTTCTGGTTTTGGTATAATGCAGATTATGGATGATATGGACATTGATTCTGTACTGGATGTCCCTGATACCCCTGATAGATTAAGAGCACAGATGAATAAAGGGAAGAGCAGCATGGAGAGGGGGAGCAACTTATCTGCATCCGGTCATTCAGGCCAACGTATTCATTTTGTTGATGATACTAGAAATCGGCTACAGGTCAATGACAAGGGGAAGAGAAAGTTCTTGACACATGCTCCAAAAATAGTTAGTTCTAGCAAATTTAATAGCTGCAATAGTTTGGCATTTGTGTCAGGAAATTCATCTTCATCTTCTTCCAATAACTCCTCAGTTTTTAAAAGGATTCCTTGTGAGATTCCCAATTATGAGAATGCACATTTTCGACCTACAGAAGATAATAAACAGTTGCATACCCAGTCATCTACTGCCCATGTTGTAGATCTGACAGAACCGAATGGGCATGCTCAAGTAGGTAAAAGAGATTACCCATGTAAAGTAGAAGGAAATAATCGTGCAGAAGGATATGGAAAAAATCCACCTTCAACGATTAGATTACCTTGCTCACGTGGTATGTCAAATTCCAGAATAACATCACATGGTGCTAATAAAGATAAAGCACATAATGACAAGGTTTCAGGCTTTGATTGGGATGATGTGACAGGGTCTCTTCCTGAAACTCAGCCTAAATCTGGGAAAGTTGTTCCAACATCTCTGAATTCTGGTAGTTCTCCAAGAATCACTGGGCAGAAAAGATTGGTGCGAAATGGATGTATATCTCCTCACAATATAGCTAAGGCCAAACAAGTTGGCAACATAAAGAATGGAGATATAGATGCTGGAACCAATCATGCTCTACCTATGATATCTGTTGGTCCCCAGATTGGTGTTGATGTAACGGAATCAAATAATCAGGATGTTGATTCCCATAAATCGAAAGGGAAAGGGATTATGACGACTAATGCTTTGGTAGTTGGAGAGTCTGATGCTCAAAACACACGTGCCAGGTACTTAAATTCTTATGATTTCTCTCCTTACCTGCCATGTCTTCACTTTGTTTTCTGTGTGCGTGTGTGAGAGTCTGTGTATTTGGTAAAATGTGTAACACTTGTCCATTATCTACCTGTGCAAAAGTAGGGGTTTAGTGAAGGGATTTGAGGATGAGAAGAAACTGTTTTTTTTTATCAATCAGAGTGTGAGAACTTTTGTTTAGTAAGAATTAACAAGCATATTTGATCTAAATGTGCTAAATTTTTTATTTATCCCATTAAGATTAACCCTTGGGCCATCAAAGCTTTCATCAGTAGTCATTGGCCTATAATTAATTACTTCAGTTGACTAACAGTACCTTTCTTCAAGAACTCCAGTTTATGTTTCTATTATACTGAGAAAAGAAAATGCTAAACTGTGTGTCAGTGACCTCTAATGGTTTATCTTTCCTTTAGTTTGAAAAGTTGTACAGAATCCCTAGTTTTGTGATAGCATGTTCGAGAAGGAACAGATTAGAACTAATATAGGTTGAAAGCCTAGATTATGTCTTAATAGTTGATTATTTAGGACTAAAGGAAAAAGGTTCTGGTGCAAACTCAAAATGATATTTTGAAGTCAAGAAAGGAAATGAAAAAAACCACTTTGTATTTATATCGTCTGTCTCTTAAATTTTCAGCTCTTTTACTAATTATTTTAGAATCACGATAATGCTACCTGGTTGATTTAGAGTTTTCAACTTTAATTGTTTAATATTGAAAACACAAATCCCATACTGAGCATCCCTGTTTATTCAGCCTGTATAACTTAGTAACTTAATAACTATGTTTTAACTTTTTACCTCCAGTTTCATCAAGTATCAATCATCTTGTTCCTGGAACCAGCAATCAAGTATTTAGTCCAATTTTCTATGGCATTGTTACAATTTCAGTGTTTCCGTCCATGCTAATGGTGTGTGAATATTGCTGTCTCTTATTTATTATTTTTTATTTTGTCAAATTTTGTACTTCTTCATTGCTGGGTACATTGTCAAGTGCATTGGATTTACCCCTTGGCTTTTCTTTGGCATGTGGATAGACCTCTCTCCTCAGTGTATAGATGCTCTTTTCTAGGTTCATGATAGATTGAAATGTTAATATTCTTACAGGAACTCAGTTAGTGTCCATGATATTGTTAAAGAAGTTGGTGACAGCAATAAAGACAGATTCACAAGCCTTGAGGAACTTGGTAGATGGAGAAGTACACGTAATCGAAGTAAGAAAATGAACTTGCCCGTGTCTGATGAGCCTCAGCATCTTTCTAGTCAAAAGGATAATCCCTGCTTGGTCATTCAGCATCCTGGAAATGGGGAAACGGGAAGAAAAATTCAAAGCAGTGCAGGGACCGGTAACATTCTTCCTCTGGGCCAGGATTCAGCTTCTAGTCAAAGTGCTTCTCTGCTGCCTCCTAGGCATAGGGATAGGGTGTCCATTCTTAGGCCTCAAGTAAACCAATTTAACGGACACCAAGCTGCTAGAAACATGCTTGGTAAAAGGCAGAAACAAGGATCCTCCTCAAGCAGTGTTGGTGAATCCTCTGGTGCAGCCTTGGATGATACTGAAATTCTGTTTCTTGGCTCCTCTAGAAACACATCGACATCAAGTTCAATGCAAACTCGGCGTCATAATGGCCTGGGCATTTTGGAACCTGTTATTGAGATTGAGGAAGCTTCTCCAGAAGCTGGAGGTGATGGCTCTAGTGCTGCGGGTGGCAGTGGTCCTGCCTCAGATGATATGGCCAGGCAAATAGAAGCAGATGAAATGTTGGCTCGGGAGCTCCAAGAGCAATTTTATAATGAGGTTCCTAGTTTTGGAGTTGGAGAGGTAATATTTTGGTTAATGTTCTTTTAGTCTCTTCTTATGGTTTTACTTTATTTGGATTCTTATAAATTTTACTTTACTTGGTAACAGGATGGTATGCATGTTGCAATGGCCTTGCAATGCGAAGAGAGTTCAAGACATGCTTTCCCTAGACGAAATCAAAACGTATTTATCCCTGTAAGTGGATCTACTTGATGTGTTTTATCACCTACAATTTGGAATAGAATCTTTGTAAGACCTGTATCCATGAAACTTTGGGATATATGGTGATTGTGGTACTTTAAGGCTTTGTTTGGTTCGCCGGGGGTGGGGGGTGGGGGGAAGAGCAGCACCACTTACTTGTGGAGTTGGAGAGCGGCACCACTCACTTGGGGAAGTAAATGCATTTACTTCAATTTTGTTTGGTGTGGGTGGAAGGGAAGTAAATTACAAGTAATTCCCCGTGTTTGGTTGGAGTGAAAAATGGAAGGGATTGTGTTAATTTTATTATTTTACCAATTACATATATTTATTGTTATGGATTTGCTAAAAATTCCTAGGAGTATTTGGTCATTTTCACCAAATACTTCCCAGCCCCTCCACTTTTGGAGGGGTTGGTTTTGCTGATGTGGAGGGGGAGCCTTCCTTCTCCACATTTACTTTCCCTCCCTATTGCCAACCAACCAAACTTCAAATACCTCCCCATTTACTTCCCTGCCTCTGGGGATTCCCTTGCGAATTACTGCCTTATTGTAGTGAAGTTTCAGTAGTAGTTAGAATTTGTATCCTAAAGCCTGTCAAAGCACTAATAGAAGTTCTGGTTTTTGTTAGTACCACTAGCTTGAAAATAAAATAGAGTTGCAGTCTCTCTGGAAATCAATCTATACTTAGTATGGGTTTATCTCTTGGTCACTGATCCTGGTATTACTGGAGCACCCATTGTTTTCTGGGGGCCCAATGGAAGAATGGCATTACGGAGAAATGTTGATATGTGCTGATATTACCTTTTTCAAATAGTCGTGATTCGAAGCTGAGGCGTTTTGTTTCCTGTTACATTGCAGATCTGGAATTTAATGGGTCATTGCCAGTAGGCTTCTGACCTGACAAGTCCGTGAACTTTATGCAACTGAAGTTGGACTTTCTTTGTTCCTTGATGTTGTGTTCTGATAAGGCATCATTTATAAACTTAATGTTGACTTCCTCTGTTGATTCATTTGCTTAACACATATTTTCAAAGAGTTGATTTTCAGATTAACAATTAACCAGTCTGTATTTGGGCATATCTATCAGATAGGGACTTTATTATTGAAAGTTCAGACCTTTAGTCAAAATTGGGACTCAGCAATGATTTTTTTTTTTTTTTTTGTTTGGGGGGTGGGATAGGTCCAAGCACCTCTTTTGGTTTAGTGTTTGTGACATACAGTAAGCTAGATTTTTTGAATCTCTTCAGATTGGTATTCTTCAAGCTCAAGTTTCAGTAATCTGGTGTTGGGCTAAAGCTCGGAAGCTAGCCTTAATACCTTTTTAGACTTTTATATGCATATTAAAATAAAAAGGAAATAGAAATATCTAATACTAGTATTTGTTGCATTATATGTAATATTTTTGTTTAATGTGGTTTATTCGTTATTCTAAAATTTGAAATGCAGAGAATAAGCATAAGAAATAGAAATAGTGAAATGAATTCTCAGGCAGTTGATCTTCATGAGTTGAATTCCAACCTAAGACAAAGTTAGTTGAATCAAGCTTCAATATTTCGCCCATAATTTATATTCAGTTCTGTATCAGCTATTTCTAAAATATAAACTATCTCCTAGTATTCTAAACAAGTTGGATTATGATTATAATGTTTGTCCCTAGTGAATAGCCCTTTGTTTTATCAAAAGTCCTTTTTCTTTGTGCGTGTGAGTGCAGGAGAGAGGGGACTTTGAATTCATGTGTTAATGAGTTTTACTTGTGCAGGTGGTATAATGTTAGCTTAGGTTAATATGTAAACACTTCTGCAGTTATCTTTGTCTTCATTGGTTTTATTTCCCTTGACATACAGCTGTGATAATATTTCCGATCTTTCATTTCATGGCCTCTTCTTTTGTTCATGAATAGTTCTCTGAGAATTTCCTGTGGGTTCTTTTATGCAGAGAAGGTCATTCATGCCAAGCTCAACTAGACAGTCTCAGTCACGCTCCTCTCTGAATCTTTCTCGGAGAAGTTCTCATACTCGAAGTCCTACTTTCAGCAGAATGGCTAGATTGAGAAGTCGTTTTCCTGGACGACCTGCAACGTTATCGGCATCATCATCATCATCATCTACGGACAGGAATTCCCTGTTTCCTCCTGACATGGATTTAGACATGGTAATGGTTCATAGTCTATCCTTTCCCTTCATTGTTGTTTGATCATCTACATGCTAAACTTGTATTTTCGTGTCACACAAAAGTCAAGGATATTAAAATATAAATTGGACTTGCTTTATGGAATATACGATATTTAATTGCCTCAGCACGATTCATTCCATCAAGGGCTACAGCATTATGATCCCTCTGAAGCCCCTCCAACACCCACTCTTTATTAAATCAAAGCCATGCCTGAAGGGGTCTGTGTTTGTTTCCTCTTGTTGGTGCTAACCTTGTCATTTTATCAGCTTAGTAATGCAGAAACGTTCACACACATTGGGTTCTTACTTGATATGAAGTTTCTAAGTTGACTTTTAGACATCTGATTGTGCTGATGTCCTTTCTTCGCACTAGTATACTTAAGTGTTTCATAAAAATAACGAGTTCATAAAATATGACCAATTTCAGAAGTCTTGTAGCATCATGTAAAATAGCTTTAGAGTCACACATAACTTTCTAGCTCTGGAAAAGTGAGCAAATGCCTATGTATAGCAAAGGTATATATAAACTTCAGAAGTATATATGACAGAAGTATATGTTGTATTGAAATTGTTTACTTCTGTATAAGAATGCTTACTGACATCTTTTTCTCTTAGCTGGCCAAATGGAGCAGATGAATGGGAAATAGTTTTTTCTTCTGTTCATTTTGTTTCTTGACTTTTGTCAAATGAAGTTATTTTATCCCATGCTTACTGATCTCGATTTTATGTAATGCAGAGAATGTACATATTGGAAGCATTAGAGGCTTTTAGTGATATGGGAGTGGACAATAACTTTCTTCAAGTGCAGCGTGAATTTAACGAGTAAGTTTGATAAGTCCTTCAAGTACAGAATTATTTCCCCCCTTTTTTAGTTTTATTTTTTCCCGGTTGGGGGGGGGGGGGGTTGGGGAATTGATATTTGGTTATGATCTTTGTTGAAGTGTAATCGTAATACCAAAAAAGGAAGGAAAAAAATCTTTTTTTGCCCAGACACACAAGATAAACATGAATCTTCTTTAAACTAGGGATTCTCTTGGTTAAAAGTGTTTCTTTGTAAATCGGAAATAAATAATCGCATGACGAAAATTCTGAGTAATCATATAGCCTACTTTTGGAGTAATTTTTAAATTTCAGAATTTTCCCCTTACATATTTGTGTTTAGAGTAAATTGGCCCATTTTGTTTCTTCTGTAATATGCAACAGGCTAGAAATATTTGTTGCAATTTGGTACTTTATGGGTATGGTGATTTATAATGCTTTCCTTGGTTGAATTTTAATCAGCTGCAATTGGAAGCCCACTGTCCCTAACATTGAAAGGATACCTTAGGCAATATTGCTGCTTCTTCCCCTAACCCTTCAGCTGTCCTCCATCCTCTAATGTATCCCGGGATGGAAAAATCTTCTCTTTGACCTCAGCATGTTCAAGAAAATTAGATGAAGGCTAATTTAAGGATTCTGGTGCTTGCTTAATATGAAGTAATGGTTCCAGAGAAGTTTTCAGTTTTAAAATGCCTAGTCCATTTTTGGAGATTAAGGAGTTCTTTGCCAGTGGTGTGTTATTGATCCTACTTGATGTTTTGGAGTTCTTACAAGATCTGTAATCATTTCGATGAGATCAAAGTTCTACTAGATCTTTTGGCATTTCTTCTCTGTTTAGTTATTGTTGTGGTAAAACTGAATTTTCTTCCTCTGATATAAGTTTCTTTGCCTGTTCTTTGGGTCCGTTTAGTTATATAGTCAATCAATCTGCTCCTCTTCTGAAAAAACTAATTTAGATGTTTGTCTATCAATGCTGCAAAACTAGTGGATATCATTGTAACGACAGTGTGTGTGTGTTTGGTACTGCATTCTCAATTCAATTCTTCTATCTTCATCACTGAACTAATTTTGTGCTTTTAGTTTTGAAGAAATGATAGAAGTTGATTACTGGAGCTTTTAATTACTTGGAAATGTTTTTATGTGTCTGAAGCCAAGATACCCAGATTTGCTTCATATACTGGGGTTTGTTAGATGCCGAAGCTATAGTCAGAAATGTGATGCATCATTTGAAGACCTTTGACACTCCACCTGTATTGGATTCTTCTATGTAAGCTTGACATGATAAAACTTTTTGTTGGTGGTGGCAATTGAACCTAGGACATTTTGCTGATGCTAGTACCATTTTTTAAAGTTTTAAGGGTGAGATTGGATTGGATTTTTTTTTTTTTTTTGATTGAGTTGTATTGAGAATCATAAAAGTGATTTGTTTGTGAGAAGAGAAGTGGGACCCAAAGTGAAAAATGTGGGAGAAAAGTGAAATTCTTTTGGAAAAAATGCCAATCCAAGTTGGCCCTAAGCCATTTGAGAGAGTACAGCTTGATAACTAGGTGATATACTGTTCATTTCTTTCAATGGCCCTAGGAACAATTATGCAAATATATAGAAATAATTGAAAAACTTCAAAGGAGTAATAGCCTTTGATCTTTTACTCATATTGGAGAAGAAAATATTTCAGGGCTTGCTAATTTAGACTTAAATTTCATATATATTCATAGCTAAAGGATTTTATTGAGAAAAGATGAAAAATTGGGCAATGGAAGCTTACGACTGAATTTGACAGACCCAGTTTACGCACCCTGCACATTTGCCACCACTAGCTATCTCAGGTTCATGCAATTATCCGCATACACAACCTCACAGGGTTTTCATGAGGTTGGAGCATGCCATGGCTTCAGCTTGGTGCATGATCAATTTTTGAGGGTTTTGTGTTAAGCTGCTGTTTGTCTCTGTGGTTGGGTCCTCAACTTTTTCTCTCCGACATGTCCTAGGGGCATTATCTTTTTGGTGGCTGAACTTTGCATAAGGAAAGAGGAGTTGTAGAGGCGGGGGGGAGGAGGATGTGGAACTTGTTAGACAGGTAAATGAGACTTACTTGCTTAGCTGGAGTGAAGAGTGGGCTTGATTAATATAGAACATGCTGAAGTATGGCATATAGAGACGGATATATAAGTTTCATTATCACTCCCTGTTATCTTTTATTTCTGGAAAGTCAACATGAGAAAGTTACTACTTTTCTATTAGTAAAGAAACCTCAGCTTTCACAAATTTTCTGTGCATTTCTAATTTCTTGATAATTGATTAAGGAGTTTGAATGGAGCTTGTGCAATGGCCATCTCATTTGTATATCCATATTACTTATTTACATAAATAGTTGGAAAGTGCTTTACTTTACTATTTAGCAACACTGTATTTTAGTTGCGGATGGTCCTGACAAAAGGATCATAAAAATGGATTAAATTTACTGGATTCAAAGAAAAACAAAGGGTTAGTGATAGATTTCAGCGATTGGGACTAGGTCATTTTATTTGCACTTTGCAACAATGTCCTTGGGCATTTATGATCTTAATTTCTTGAAACTAGCAACTTTTGCTCATAGTTTTGCTTATCAGACAAAGAAGGTTATATAACAAAAACTCAAGAAATGAAGGGAAAGGAAAAGGAACATTGACTGAAATACTAGCGTGGACAGTATGAGTGGCTTGACGAAAATACTCACTATTCGGGGTTGAACTGCGCTCAAATTTCCCTTACTTTTTTTTTTCTCCTTCCCCCTTTCCTTGTTTAGTTCTTTAATTTGTTCTTCTTTGCCAGGGTTTGCCCTTCCTCTATGGCAGAGCTAGTTTTTGTTTTGTTCTATTAGAAAAGGGGGGAAATGATTTTGTTTCTTTGTGAATCTCTTTTTTAATTCTTTTCACTTGTAGCTCACTCCTGCCCTTCTGTGATTCTTTTTCCTGTGTTCAGGAATGACTATGAAATGTTATTGACTCTTGATGAGAATAATCACCAGCATGGCGGTGCAACTGATCATCAAATTAATGGTTTGCCACAGTCAACAGTTCAGGTAATCCATTTTGTCTTGAACTGTGTACTTGATGCTGACTTACTTCATGCAGTAGCTTGTCTAGGGGCACAATGGTGGTATGCACAAGAGATGGATGTTTATGATTGTATAGGGCTTTTATATGTTTTTACTACAAAGTCATGGAAGATAGGTTATACTCTTCAATCTCTGAGCCATAAGATGTTTCAGGTTGAATGTACCTTTTTAGTCTTGGAAAACCTGCAGACGGCTGGATCTGAGGCCTTCACCATCTTATTACTAATAATACTTTTGTTCCTATGATGCAGAGTGATAATTTTGAAGAAGCTTGTGCTATTTGTTTAGAAACACCAAGCAGTGGAGACATCATAAGGCATCTTCCATGCTTACACAAGTTCCACAAAGATGTGGGAATCTGGTCCTTTCTTTTACTGAATATTTTCTGCTTAGAGAGGGACCCAATCTGACTTTTTTGGGACCTTTTGCAGTGCATCGATCCATGGTTGAGGAGGAGGACATCTTGTCCAATTTGCAAATCATCAGTTACTTGATATCTTGCTGCTAAAAGATTCCATTTCATTCCGTGGCAAGTGGAAGCAGTAAATATACCCCCAATATTGTTCTGGAACCTAAGGTAACCTTTGGAAGCCATTTTTGTAGCCTCGAGCATTTTGGTCACAAATTTGGTGCTTGGCTATTAGGCAATGGCCAGTGTAATTAGTATTTTAAGAGTATTTTAACCATGAGAATTGTTATTCATGGTAAATCTTAGAAAGGGAGCACATTGAACTTTCGAAACGGGTTTGGTAACCCAGCTATCTCATTCCTGGATGAAGTTTGAAGCTTATAGTAGATTTCACTAGTTGAAATGTGGCAGCCCATTGACCTCTGAATTGCAAAGATCCTTCCATGAGTTCGCCCAACAAGTTTTTGACTTTATACAGGGTTACAATCTCGATGTTACTCGCTCACTGCTGGGAGTAGTGATGGTACTGAGATAAAAGCTTCATGCAACGGTAGTGTTTTCTTGTGCTCCTCCACAGAGGATGGTTGAGCTGCCTCTTGCATCAGAATTTTGCTGCTAGCAATCCTCATATCATCTTTCGGATTAACTGCTTTTGTGTGTAATCCTTGGTTGTTTGGAGCTTCTAGAATCTAGAGCAGCTTTTTGGCTGGTGTACTATTGGGCTTATGCTCCTTGAATTTTACTGCGAGTTCTCTTGGGGCCCGCATTGGCTCATCTTATGCAGATTCTTGAGATCAGTTGAATGAGAACATTCTGATGATAGATGTCTCCTTATGTTACACATTCCGGTGGGGGAAAATTGGGATACAGGTAAAGAAACGTTGCTGTGGCTGAAATACAGCGCTAGTTTTAGAGCTAGGGACACTGGCTGCAAATTTCGCTGTTTCTGTCCTGGTCAATTCTTATTGCCTAGGCATCGGTTCCTAGATTCTGCAGTCGTTTTCTTCTGCTAAAGCCAGTTTGGCTACAGTTTTAGGTCGTCCTATTTGCCTGATTAAGATCGGTTTAGATTCTCAAAATCACAAAAATGAAAGAGGAGAGAGCGACAGACTTAACGCTAAGGTCAATATAGATCTACTGTATACTTTTACTTTTTTTTTTTTTTTATCTTGTGTGCGCGCTGGTTCAAGTTTACTTCGTTGTTTTTGTTAAGATAGTAGGAAAATGCCCGGGTACAGTGCAAATGCTGGCTGTATCAAAGTTTTAAAAAACAATTCGATAGCTGCGTTGTATGTATTCTCGTTGGGGGTTTTACGAGGATTTCTTAACTAATACTTCTGAGTGAACTCTTCGTTCTAGGCTAGGGGTGGGTAAAAACCGGTCCGAATTGAAAATCGAACCGAAATCGAAACGTTTTTTACATTTCGGTTCGGTTTTATATTTAAACGGTTTGGTTTGGTTCGATTTTTAGGATTTATTTAAATTTTGGTTCGGTTTTCGGTTGAAACCATCAAACCGAACCGAAAACCGATTTTTGGTAATTATGGCTCACTGTCCTCTACATTAAGCTGTTAATTTGGTAATTTTTTTGTGCATTATGACTCACTGTCTTAGTTATTTCATTGCTCTAATTTGAAATTTCTTTTGTGAGGTTTTTTTCCGGTGTTTCTTTGCTCTAATTTTGCACATTTTTTGTGAGATTTTTTTTTCAGTTTGGAGCTAAACCGAACCGAACCGAACCGAACCAGTTTAGTTCGGTTTGGTTCGGTTCGGTTTTAACCATAAAACGGTTTGGTTCGGTTCTTATTTTTTAAAAAAAATCGAACTGAAAATCGAATAGTAAAACCGAAAACCGAACCAAAAACCGATTGGCCACCCCTAGTTCTAGCTACTGCTCAGTTATCTGCGAAACAAGCCATATTTGACTGGGAGCAAGCTTGAGAGAACTTTTTGTTTCCTTGAACAGTTTCCTTTACCAAAAACTTTTGCAAGGGGAAGCCAGGTCAGGGACCAGAAGGGCCGGACCAGCACCCAGCAACCCTCCATCATCAGATGGCTTAAAGAATTCAGTTTGGATTCTCTCCCAATTCCCTAGGACTAGTGATAATAGCCAAGACCTTCCACGACAAAAAATTATCCTGCTCAAATGGTTGAAGAGAATGGAAGTGTGATAAAGAACTCAAGATTTATCCACAAAGGAGCTGAACATCTCATCGATTCAAGTTTTCGGATGACTCCTCAGGAAAGAAAAAGTGATGAGTTTGGAAATGTTGTGTGATATTATTCAGTAAAGATTGTTTACAAGTATTCTCTCCTCGAATCTCTCGGCAAAAGAATGATTCCATTTAAGCAGCAGTTGATGTAGCGGCCCTAAATGGAAGAGGAACGACTCAACAGAGAAGCGAGCCCAATAGCTCTCTCCGCATGTCCATGTATGCATGGAAAGACAGAGAGAGAGACAATAATTCCGCATTCTCTGTCAACGGACCCAAGTACAAGGAACAAACAGAAGAGGAAAAACAGCTTTTATGTTCAATGCGCACTCCATTCGAGTTTTTGGGTAAGTCGTTGCCTCCTTGATTGGCAACCGAAGGCGTAGGACATCGAAAGCTCAATTTGAACAATCACCGCCACATACCTTCTTTAGTGAATATACAGATCATCTGCAAGATCAACTTGCCTTCGCATATAACTAGATCAAAATTAATCTGCAATATGCTCAGACAATTGTCAAGGAACCGAAACGTACTGATAAATCCACCAATCATTCAAAACCTTTAAGATAAATCAAGACACTTCATCCTTTTATTGGTAACCAAAATCAAGACACTACATCCTTTTATTGGTAACCAAAATCTAGCAGCAATGGTATTCAACTATATTTTCGGAGGGAGATCCTCGAAGCTTATTGAGCATCTTTTGATAACAGATTGTTGGAGACTATTTTTCGGGCATTGCGCAGCTCATCACAGGAATCACCCCTTTCAAAAACAGCAGCAGCACCCATTCCTGTGCCTGCAAGTTAATTAAAAAGGCCAGCTGTAAACAGCGTGCTCTAGCAGATCCAGCAGCAGACCGTGAAGTTTGGCACCGTATAAAACAGGTCTCGGAGAACTCACCTATGCACATTGATATTACTCCAAAGCGGCAATCCCTACCACGACGCTTCATTTCATGCAAGAGCGTGGCAACACAACGGGCTCCTGGGAATGTAGGGAAGTGTGTTTAAAATTAATACATTTCATTCACCAGGTAAAAGATTCCTTTATTCAATCCAATCTGAATTAATTTATCAGAATAACTTATTCATGCACATTATATCTGCAGCTCTATCCCAGACGAGTACTAGATCTGAGATTCTAGAAATGGTGTCAAGGAAATCTGCTATCTTCCAAAAGGAAAAAGCCAATAGATGAACATATTAGAGACTGCATAAAGGGCTTGACCACCTGAATTAGTAACTAATATGAGGGACGCAATGGTAGAACTATTACAATGCCAATAGATTTGTTTGGGAATACCTGTTGCACCTAATGGATGCCCAAGGGCCATTGCACCTCCATTAACATTAATCTTCTGAGGATCAAGTCCCAACTTCTTCTGGCAATACACAAATTGCGATGCAAAAGCCTGAACATTATGCACAGCAGTTTTCCACACTTGTAAGCCAGTTGAAAAATGAGTAATATCAAAGGGGACTAGTGGATTCTGATATAAAGGTTCGAGAGCAGAGGTTTTAAAGAAGTTTTATTTTGGCAATTATCTTGTTTATCTCACCTCATTTATTTCAAAAAGATCAATGTCCTCAAGTTCCAGGCCAGCAGATTTAACTGCAGCTGGAATTGCTACAGCAGGGCCAATACCCATAATAGCAGGATCTACTCCAACGGCAGCAAAAGTCCTACACGTACACCAAAAATTATTCGTTTTCTATGCATTTCTTCAAATCATTTGAATATTCGAATTGCATGTCATGTACCTAAAGACACCAAGGACAGGAAGTCCTTTCTGCATTGCAACACTCCTCTTCATGAGGAGTACCGCACCAGCACCATCAGTGACTTGGCTAGAATTTCCTACATGGGCAAGGAAAATCTTAGCATCGAAAGGCTTAAAATTTTTCAAATGCCGTGAGCAATATAATAAAAAAACCATAAACCTGCAGTAGTTGTCCCGTCTTTCTTAAATACAGGCTTCAGCTTAGCCAGGTCCGCCATTGTCGTGCTTGGCCGAATGCCATCATCTACTGAGATTGTAACAGGTTTCTCATCCCCCGTTTTTGGGTCCACAATCTTTTCAAAAGCACCAAGTCAAGTTCATATTATTTTCATGCAATTATAGTAAACAAGTGAATATAATGATATAAGGTATGCTAGAATATCAGAAGTTGAGACCTTGGTGGCTACAGGTACTATCTCATCTTTGAACTTCCCAGCAGCAGTAGCAGCAGCAGCCTTCCTATGTGACTCAACCTGAATATTAGAAGGAAGGAGATTACATGCTGTTTTCCAAAAGGAAGCATCATCTGAGTGACAAATATATGTAAACTGCAAATTACCGCAGCCTGGTCTTGCTCCTGCCTTGTAACACTGAAACGCTGTGCAACATTTTCTGAAGTAACACCCATGGGAAGAAGACAATTCTGCGCTTCTGCCATTGTCTTTACCTGATATTAGGCAAAAGACATCAGCAAGCATTCCTCGAAAGAATATAATTATTAAATAACTAGAGAAAATATTTCATACTCTTGGATTTACTGATCCTTCCCAAGCCATAGGATTTGCAGTCATGGACTCCAACCCAGCACCAATTCCTAATTCATACACAAAGAATTGAAAGTCTATATAAAAGCACACGAATCTTCATTGTGAGTATGATGAAAGGCATAGTGTAGCAAACAGATATCTTCGTACCTATGTCATAAAAACCAGCTTTGATAGCTGCAGCTACATCAGCTACTGCTTGAAGGCCAGATGAACATTGTCTATTCACCGTTCTAATAGGTACGGTTTCTGTGCAATTGAAAGTACATAATATCTTATTGGCTATCCACAGTAAAAGATGTTTTAGCACACAAATAGAGACTAATGTCTTCCTACCAGGAAAACCAGCATAGAATGCAGCCATTCTGCATTCACTTGCTCTCTGAGAACCAGGTGCTAACACTGTACCAACCACAATATCACCTACCTCACTTGGGTTCAAATTTGTTTTTTCTATCAAAGCCTATAAGAAAAAGACGTATAAATAACAATAGACTAAACATAACTGCCTACTGAAAATTTGAACTTCGCTTGAGGGATGAACACAGACTGTGAGACGGACAGAGACAGAACCTTCAAAACTGGTGCAAGTAAATCATCAGCATAAGTATCCTTGAAGCCACCCCTCTTGGATTTGCAAAGTGGAGTTCGATGGGCACTATAAAGTGAGAGAAAAAGATGAGGAGATCTAATAACCTATATTTCACAAATATGATAATGAAAGGAGATACTTACGCTACTATGACTACATCATCACCAAAAAAAGAAGTCCTTTGATATGCAGCACTATCCCCTGCTGAACAAACAGATGTCTGATTGAAGACAGGAAGAAAAGGAGTGAGTGATACTCACAGAAGAATGTATCTAGTCTGTGCAGTACTGAATTTTAAACAAACAATCCAACCAAAGGAAAAAAAATTAAAATAATAAGTGCATGAATTAAAAATATGAATAGACAAGCAGACAAACAACAAGATGGTTATCGGGATTAACTGATTTACAGAGAAAGCAAGTATAACCTATTAGCCCTGATATCAATTTGTAAAAGAAGCTCAGAGAGGGGGGAATAGAGAAATATTTGCCAGCACAGAATAAGCAATCAGTTTCAACTTACCTATATTCCAAATGGTTTTATCAGCTTCAACAAACATTTTCTTTTAGGTTCCTGAACCAAGTTCAATTCACTCATTTTCTCCAATAAAAAGTTCATGCTGAACATTTTATATAGAGGATCTATTAGAACACCCAAAGCAATTTCAACATGTCATCTACAGCAACCTTTTAACCCCAACATTCTAAGTAGATCACCTACTTACAACACCTCCATTGCAATTAAGAATAATTATGACCATCAGTCTAGAATGGAAGTTTACCAATCAAGAACACATATATAAAATTAAATTTCTTGAAAATTGCTCGACTAGCACCACAGAGGACTTTCTGACATCCAAAAAATAATTTTAAAAGGAATGAAAAAGGGTCAAATTATGTAGTCTGTCTGTCTCTCCAGAATAATCCAATTGTCATTCTCAAACATAAAAGTTAGCTTTTTTTGAGGGGGCGAGATCCCATTTCCTGAATCCAATATGGCAACATACCTACCAGCTCTGAAATTGCATGCATTTCTATATCATTAATGCTGCATACTACTCCCTCCATTTCAAAATATATGACCTGTTTCTCTTTCACACTTTCCTCTTTTAAAGTTTTGGTAAATTTTATAAAAAAAATTTGATAGATGTCTATAATGCCCCTATTTAAAAATTCTTGGTTAGTGTATCAATTCAAATTTAACATTAAGGATTGGTGTTTAGGGTGGTGGGTTGGAAAACTAATGAATTTTAGAAAACAAAAGCATTTGAATAGTTAGTTGGGGATAAGGGTAAAATTGAAAATAAAGTAATAAATGAAGCCTTACTTATATTTTGAAATAAACAAAACAAAACAAAGCAATAGATGGAGCCATACTTATATTTTGAAACAAACTAAAGTATAAAGTAGTAAGTTGTACTTTGAAACGGAGGGAGTATAATTTTATGGACTGCGCATACCAAACGACTTCTGAACCGATAAAATTCGTCCAAACATCTCAAATCTTTTCCCTATACTTCTATATCTGAACACTCCATCCCTTCCCTCCCTCTCCTGGTCTCTCTGTCTCTCTAAAAGTGGGTGAGTGAAAGCCACAGCAAATGTACACAAAGTGAACATTAAATTCATACCAACTACGGTATAAATACAACTGAAACATCTCATCACAACTCAAAAAATCGATAAACGCCCTAGATGAACACATACATACATATGCACATATACAATCAACTAACGATTGGAAAACCTAAAAGAGGAGAAGAGGAAGAAAAACGATCAAAATCATTCCTTTCTCCTTCCGACTCAAACTTATCAAAACTCCAATCATAAACAAGTAGTAGACAAACAAATTAATTCGTCATAAAAAAAAAACTAAACTGGAAATGAAATCGAAATTCTCACTTACAGAAATTGAAGATTCAATGTTTTCAAGTGAAGATGAACTCAGCGATGGCTTGAGGTGCTGAAGAACAATCCTTTGCCTCTCGATTGCTCTCTCCATCTCTCTTCGTAATCTCTTTCTTTTTTCTCCCTCCTGACAAACCTTTTTGCAATCTCAAAACTCGTAGAATTCTCTATGTAAGATGAAGGAATTGGAGGCTGTATAATTGAAGGAACTGAATATATATATCTATATATATAGATGGATAGATATTTGAGGGCGTTGGGAATGGTGAGTAGAAAAAATAATAAAAAATAAAATTATCCTATTACAAAGGAAGGCTGGAAGAGATATGGGAGATTGCTTGGATAATTAGATAACTTTTGTGGTAACGCCTTTGCCTCAGCGGAGATGGCAAGGTTGCAATAATTTTCAGAAAGGCTTTCCACGCGCTTATTTTGGCAAGTAAGGGATACTCTTCTATTTTAGATAATTTTTTTTTTCCTTTTAGATTTTACTGAGTATAATAGATAAAAATTTCTTTTAAAGCATCTTCATCAATCTTATATTCTTATACAATTTTTAATTCTTCCTCCGTTTCAAAATCTAATATATTTTAGTTATTTTCTCTCTTCTTAAAATATTTAATTTTTTTATAACTTTTAAAATTTATTATTTAAAAGTTACTATTACTGTAAATATAATTCTCTAATTTTTTATTATATTATTAAAATTAGTTAATGATATAATAAAAAATATATATTATTTTATTCTTTCTCAATATATACAAAAAAATTAAAAAGTCCTATATTTTAAAAAAAGGAAGGAGTACATAATGTACCAAATTCAAATACTTAAAGCAATGCAATCCATGAAGAATTGAATCTAAATTTTGAATAAGTCAGGATTAGCTAAGTTTTTTCCTTTCATGGATATAATAATATTAATCGTCTCATTCATCAATCATATTACAATTTTGTTTCCATTTAAGTAGACATATTAAAATCTATAGTCTCATTTAACTAAAATTACAAAATTAAAATTAATCAAAAGTACTAAATATGAGTAACAATAATTATATTAACCATTGTTCATTAAATTTTTTTCCTCTTGCTTTCTCTCTTTCTACTTGATAACTTAATGGATGAATTATATTCAAAAGTATCTCCTTCACATATAAATTTCCAGAATTTCTTTTTTTTTTACTTAGAAAATTTCTTTTTGAGAATAATAAATCTCTTTGTATTTTCTTTAAGCAATCTTTTAATATATAAATTTTTATCTTTCTATATTTAGCTCAGTAAATTAATTTCAAAACATAAATATAAAAATAAGAACCATTTTAGAAAAAATTCACTTAATCAAAATCATTTGTGCCTTTTGAAAAATTAAAAAGATTTTTTAATTTATTTTTAGCCTTTGCATTCTACTAAATCATGTTAATTTGGTTTTCTATTTTTGAAAAGTTAAAACTTGATTCTTTTACTTTTTGTTTGATACTTTGTCTATCTAAAATTAACTGGCTACTTGCTTATTCAAAATGTATAAAATGGCACTTATTCTTAACAAAAAAGAGTAATATTTGTGCTTCTTGTTTAATAAGAAATTTGTACTACACGATCTCGCTTGTGACTGGTTGATGCTGCTAATGCCAACACCTTATTTTGCGTGCCACGAGTAAGAACCAGAAACCATATCCCCTGAGTCAGCGGCCCATAGTGGGACCCACGTATTTGGAAACTTCCTAGTCGTATTCCATTTCTCTACAACCGCGACAACTCTCATCGGTACGATTAAGAAATTAAATCCAGAATTGCATACACCGAAAGAACCAACGGAGATCAGCCTGCGGTGGAGAAAATTTTCCCATGGACTGCGGAGAGGGGAGTTATACGATTCTCAAACGTATTCATCAGCTCAAGATGGGAAAATATCAACGGTACCATCTTTGACTAAGACTTGCGACAACTCCAATTTTGATGAATCACATTTTTTTTTTTTCGGTAGATCAATTTTGATGAATCACGAGCATCAGCGTCGGCACGTTTCTAATTTGGTTTCGCCCCATTCCCTTGCCGCCGCCTCCCCCCTCCCCTCAGCCCGTGGCCCCCTAAGCTAGTTACCCCGGATCTTTAAGCTAGCTTTAGAATTATAATTTTTTTGTTCAATATCAATTCTTTTACAAAATTCGGGTTAGCTAGCTTAAAGATCCCGTGCTTTGTACGGATACTTTAAGGGTAATTTTTAAGTATATTTATAAAGAAAAATTAAAAAAATTTAAAATTATATAAAATGATATGCCTTTCATTTATAATTAAAATTTATATTTTCATTTAAAAATTTCTACAACTAGATTTTTATGTTTTTAAAGTAATTATATATTTTATGAAATTTTTATTAATAAAATTTTTATTCAAAAAAGTAAGTTATATTAATATAAATCATTAATTTCTTTCACTCTTTTAATTTTACTAACAGGTAGATCTTACTATTAATAATTTTAATTTATAATAATATAATAATAAATTTTATAGTTAAATTACTCTATTATTTAATTTTATACTAAATTAAAATAAAATATTCAATTATAGACAGAAAGAATATTTGATAGTGATCTTTAAATATAAATTCTTATTGATTCTCCTAAATCTTCTAGTGTATAAATAATAATTTTTGTTTTTACAAGTTTAAGAAATTTATAGAATTATAAGGATAGAGTAGTAAATAAAGTTAAGGAACAAAAAGAAAAAATAACTAAAATGTTATTCGTAGAAAACAATTTCTTCAAATTCATAGATACCACGTCTCTTGTGCATCAAACCCGGGCGAGCAACCCCCAGCTGCTAAAAATTTTAAAAAAAAATATACATAATCATAGGCAAATTATAGTAACAAAATTGTAGAGTAAGAATCACCATGTCTATGCATGTGCATAGAGATTTAGGGTGATATTGAATAGTATTTTGTTTGATATTTTTTGTCTTAAATTTTGAAAGAGAAAATTTTTTATAAAAAAATAAAATTTAAAATAAAAAATTTATATTAAATTTAGTAACGAAACATAATACAACCAAATCCAACATGAGAGAGGAGGCATACTTGGGCCAAGACTTGATTCCCAACTCGGATTTGATGAAGAACCTGAAGTAGACTCGGCAGCCATTCGAGAGGCTTGTGACTGCTTATGATGCTGACAAAAGCAGTGTGGGAACAAATTTATAATCGTCATTGCTGTAAATTGACATGTGATGAACAATTAGTTAAAATTAAATAATTATTTATTACATAATTGTTAAATTTTTAACTATTTGATAAAAAATCGACCATTGACATCTAATTCATTTGCTCCCATGAGCAATTTGGTAAAAGATGCCAACAAATTTTGTTTTAAAAAAATATTTTGCCTTTCTTCTCTTAAGTTCGCTTGTCGTCTTTCTTCAAAAATTGAGAATGAGAGGTACTTAAGTAAATGTCTAATTCTATCCTTAAAATATATTTTAAATAAAAAATTATTCAAATTTTATAAGTAATTAATTTTTATATTAAAAAAATAAGATCTTAATATTCTTTCCATTTCTCAAACTTAGCTACAAATTCTGGTCAAAATCCTAGTGTCCTAATCTCTTCATCCATTCCTCTTCCCACAATTGACACTCCCAACCTTATGTCTCCCTCTTAACCCCGGAGATTCTTCATCTATGGCCCTAAGAAAAGATTCGTATTTTAAATGCAAAAGACTATTGCATTCATTTAATTGAATAGATACCACAAACAAATTAATTTCATTAAAATTAAAGTGATTAACTTATTTTATAAGTTTATAAAGTCGCATTAATTAATGTATTAATAAATACTAACAATTCCACTAGACAAATAGAGCTTTAAACAAAGAATAGGTTTGTTTCGGTTACGGGTACTACCAAATGGTTGTGGTATGCATTTCCTCTTCCTTGCCCTTTTCCTTTCCCTTTCCATTTCCACACAGCATATGACTGAGGATTGGACCAAAGTTGCGAACCAGCAACCAAGGCTGGTGAGTGAAATGTTAATAACACGAAAATGAAATTTAATATAGAATTTTTAGTTTTTTCAGAAGGTGGTGAGACCCTTCTACAACATTAAAAAAAAAAAAAGAAACATTAACAAATGAAAAAGAAATTTTCAGGATGTACGTGTACGAACCGTGTATACATTTCATGGAAGCTGTCAAATTCTAAGAAGATCCAACGTCAACGTCGCCCAAATACAACCGCCATTCACCGCTTGGAAAACTCATAAATCAGGAAAAATTTTTTATACTTTCTAAAAATAGAATTTGAGACATTTAGCATACAAGAAATTTGCTTAAGAATATATTTAGATTAGGTTTCACTATATAATTTAATATAAATTTTTTTATCTTGGATCTTATTTTTTCTTTCACAAAAAATTCTCTCTTCTAAAGCACAAGATAAAAAATCTCAAAATAAAACACTATTCAATCTCAACATAAATATTTTCTTTAACGAAACCACGCGTTGACTATTGCGAACAGTGTAAAACTTTTCAATATTGTGTAATGACTAAAAAGTTAATTTTTTTGGTACTCCTTCTGTTTTAAAAAATAAAACTTTTTAGTTATTTTTTCTTCTTAAAATATTTAACATTCTATAAATTTTAAGAGTTTATTTTTAAAAAATTTATATTTATTATAAATATAATTATCTCATTTTTATTATATTAATAGAATTAATTAAAAATATAATAAAAAATATTTTAAAATTTTTTAATTTATATAAAAATGATTAAAAGTCTAATATTTTGAAAGAGAGTAGTAGTTTAGACAAAAGTTTTTAGTAGAATAAAGAATTGTTTGGAATATGCTTATAATTAGTTGAATTATTCTGTTTTTGTTCGGCTCGAATTCGAGCATTGACTCCAAAACTCGTCAAACATGAAGGAATGTAACGTCAGGTCGGTGACAGAACCCTCCAGTTCACTTTCCTTACTGCATAAGCAAATACAAACTCATGCAATATTTTCCCCAGATTTCATGACTATCAAAAGTTTGATTAATTACTAGCTCCAACACTAAGAAAAAGCTGTGTTCTTAATGAAGAAGAATTTGCAGATTCCGTAACTATTTATATACAAGTGCCGACTATGAAACCAATTCACTCCTCCAAGGCCACCCAACCCGACTATGGCTGGTAGGCCAGCCGATAGCAGTCTCCGAGAGGCCTTCATCGCGTTCTACGAGCGTTGGCATATCAAACACCAAGAGTTTCTCGAGAAACTTTTAGACTTTGCTGGAAACGAAGACGAATGCCGGGACATTGTAGTTCTAGCGTTAGCTCACTACCAATATCTCTTCCAAGAAAAGAGCAAAGCAGCAAATGAAGATGTTTTTCTGGTGATGTCTGCGCCATGGTTCAGCTCTTTTGAACGAACTTTGATATGGATTTCAGATTTCAAACCTTCCCTGCTTTTTCCACTCATCAAGAACTCAGTCGGGGAGGAATTATCAGCTGATCAGGAGGAGAAGATTGAACTGATTAGAACTGAGACCAGAAGGGAAGAGAAAGCCATTGAAGAAGAACTGGCTAAAGTTCAGGAAAGCGTGGCGGGCAATGCTATTTTTAGTTTGGTTAGAAGATTTGAAAGGTTAGTAGACGGTGAGATTTCGGAGCTGGACACTGCTCTGGAAGAGCTGAAGGCGGCGATGCTGGTGGTAGTGGAAGAGGCCGATGTTCTTCGTGGATCAACTATGAAGAAACTAATGGAGCTTCTGAACCCAATGCAGAATCTGAAGTTCTTGACTGCTGCTGCTCAATTTGTGGCTCGAGCAAGGAGATGGGGAGTCTACAAAGATTCACTCATGACAACATCATCAGCAGACGCTTCTACATCTCATGCATAGCCTTCAATTCTGCAGCTCTGCTGTATTGAGAGAAGCGGATTTAATAACCACCCTTGAGGTAATTAATCATAGGAATCATCCAGATGGAAGAGAAGTGTCTGGTAACGCTAGCTAGTTAATTCCGTGTCTTTGTATTCAGCGCAAAAAAAAAAAAAAAATCCGTGTCTTTGTGTTTCATGTTCGTTTAGAGTCCTTTTTTTTTCGTGGCTAAGTCATGTTCGTTATAGTGCCGGCGCAGTCAAGTAAGTCTGCGTTTGGTTTTCTATGGAGTGCCCTGGATGCTGGTAGAAATATGGGAATCAGAGGTTGTATTCCGTTTTCAAAGTGTTTGAAGGAATAAAGTAGAACATCCTAGTACTTGCTAGTATTTGTTTGTTTTTTAATTTTCACCTTTGTGCAACTAAGGGACAAGGTTTTTTTTTTTTTTTTTCCTAGGTAGGACAGGGTATGTAATAGAATAGAAAAACTCTAGTGTAGTGTGTGTATGTACGTGTATCCTGCTCTATATAAAAGAAATATTAGTTCTAAAAGGATCACCAAGACATAAATGGAATCAAAAGTAAACAAAAAATTATTATTATTATCATATCATGTGTTAGATTGAGAAATAATTGGACAAATGGTGAGTAACTTTTACATGAAATTGCTACTCAAAAGTAAACACTCCAACCAAAAAAGAAACTTTGTCCTCATTGGTTTAGAATTGAAACTTTGTCCTGTCTCACCCAAAATATTTTATTTGACTTAAGTATAAAATTAAGGAGAGTAAGTTGGTCCTAAAAAATTATTATGATATTTTTATTAATTAAATATATTAATTATATGACTCAGATATTAGTAAAACTTAAATTTCTTAAATCAAGAGAGTGAAAGAGTTTAGTTGTAAAGTCTTTGTGTTAGTATAGTTGGTTTTTCTTAAATTAAAAATATTATTAATAAAATTTTAGACAAAATACATAAATATTTTAAAAAATAGATATTTAATTATTGATAACTTTAAAAATAAATATAAATATTCTATTGTGGACTGATGGAGTAATAATAAAAAGCACGAACCTACAAAAATCTTAGAAGGAAAATAATTAAAGTTAGCATACACATTGAACTTGAGGGGAAAATGGGGCCGGAAAAGAAGTAGCTTGACAGGATTTTGCGGTTTTGAGGAGCGGAAAGGGGGAAATGGAAGTATAGATCAAGCCTTTATAAATGGAAACAAAACCCAAAAGAAGCTAAGAAAACAACGAAATGCTCAATTTAGCAATAAAACTTTATATTCAACTTTGAAAAAAGAAACAAAAAATCAATTCATGCAATAATTTTTCTCTCTTCCATTATTTGTCTTCTCTCCTATCCTAAAATTTTATTTTTTAAAAAAAATATTCAATTTTTTTTTTTTTGAAAATGTGAATTTGCTGCATAGGACAAAAATTTAAAGTTTTGCAAATGTGCATGAGAATGTTTAAGGTACCACGAGGAGTCATAGCCATGGGGGCAATTTTCATTTTTCCCCCTTTTTTGCCGAGAAAGAGAAAGAAAAAT
This sequence comes from Rauvolfia tetraphylla, assembly GCA_030512225.1. NCBI lineage: Eukaryota > Viridiplantae > Streptophyta > Magnoliopsida > Gentianales > Apocynaceae > Rauvolfia > Rauvolfia tetraphylla. The sequence continues at coordinate 6,688,885 of JAJQKT010000053.1, forward strand.
ACGAAGCGGGCAGCAGTTTACTCTCTTCTATGAATAAATAAAGAATTATTCATTGATAATAAAACGGCCAGAATTTACTTCTTGATTAGCAGGAAATCAGCCCAAAGCAGCGAATCCTACATTCATGCCAAAATGCTTGGAGATAAACTGCGAGATCCCGGCAACACGACAGCCGGTGGTTGCTTCCGATGGGCACAAAACCTTCATTTTCGTCTCGCAGCCTCTAATTTGAGACCCAACCTTTCTCTATGTGACTTGAGGAAATATCATGATTGATAAGTCTGAAAGGGGATTAATATTCACCATTTTTCATTTAGATAATTGCAGTCCATTCTCTTTTTATTTTTTCTCCTATTTCTCTTACACGGGAAAGCACTTTCGGGGATGTATTGCAACCCCTGAGAGGACTCTTGCTTGCACTCCCCCCCAGTTCTTGTGGGATGCATTGGAACCCCCCGAGAGTGCTCTCTAGGGTTGAAAAATGTTTATGGAGGGAGAAAAAAGAGGAAAAAATGTAAGGAGAGCAATGCTGCAAATATCAAAATTAAGATTACAAATATTAATTCCCATTCGAAATTATCTCCTCTTTCACCCGCATGGCCAATGGTTTCCACTACATTTGGACACCCATGAGATCAATAAGAGATATGTAGATTATCTTTTATTTTCATCAGATGAAACATTTGATGATACAAAATCAGAAAAATTATCATCAAGTATGCGCCCCTCGAGCTTGCAAGGTGCCCTTCCGTCAATTTGCACAATTAAGTGCCAACAAAGTTGAGATAATGCAGTTACTTAGTTGTTAAAATATTATTTATCAAATTAAAAAGTTTCGAGTTTGATGTTCATCAAGAGTTATATGTATTCATTTTTCCTACATTCTTTTGTAAAAGTGTATGATTCTTTAAAAGAAAAATACTAACAGCCATGTATAGTCGTTTAAAATTTTAATTTCCTTAATATTCTCTTATTTTTTACAGAATGATAAATTTTATACGATTTGTTATATAGCTAAACTATCAAATATAATTAAGATTTACAATTATCAAGGCACAAATTAGAAAAGTCCATTATTTTCCAAAACGTTTTGCAGGAACAGATCTAGAGTATAAAAGTATCAAACAAAAAAAAAGGAAAATAAAAATGAAAACAATCCGCATATGGTCAGGCTTTCGCCAAAAGATTTGTTGGATACATTTTGCTTGTATAAGCAAAGTAGTATATTGTATATTAGAAAATAATAAGATTGGATAGAGTTTGAGTTTGATTTTTTATTTTGAATTTTATAAAAGTAAATTGTTTATGAGATAATATGTGAGACTTAAAATGAAAATTTTGTATTGAGTTCTGTGTTAAAATCTAATATAAATACACCCTAAAGTGAACCGTGTGTTTCAATTCAGACTGGTCTAATAAATCAAACATCAAATACTTAACTTATAATTTGAAAATTCAAAATTTTTGAATAGTTCGAAAAGAGAAGAGAAAAACAAATGTTGTGTTTAGAGTTTTTTTCCCCCTTTCTCCCATAAATAGAATTTTTTTTCTCATACGCCACTTCGCTGGAGCCCAATGTTAAGGAGTACCTTGGGCTTGAAGTACGAAGCAGACTATCATGTTCAGCCTATTAGACATAGGCGCTGGTAAGCCTATATGAGATGCATAAATAGTTTTACAAAGATGAAATGCTTGGATAAGGCAAGGCAACATTCTACTTAGGAAGCAAGGCAACATTCTACTACTGCATTTTTTTTTGTAAGGATGAATAAGGTAATATTCTACTTCACTTGTTGGATTGTCATGCCTCTGATTCTACTCCCACTATGACAAATAGGGTATAATCGTCGCAGTTATTATATATGCTATCAATTTATAATATTTATCTTACAATGTCATATTTTTTGTGACATAATATGGCATAAAATCAAATGCCATAAATAATTACCGCTAAAATATGGTATAAGCTCAAATGCCACTAATTTGTGGCATGTGCGTAAAAGTATTATATATAATGTGTCAATGAATATATGTCCAATTTCACACGTACAACTATCATTTATGAAAGACAAAATGCATCAGAAGATAAAAGAAAAAAATTAATATTGTGCTATTTTATATCATTGAATTATTATACTTTATATATTGATTTTGTAATATTTTTAATACCTTGATTTTCTCTCAAAATTAGCACATAATTATATTGATTGTAGTTTTGTCAAAAATATTTTTTGAATTTAAGAAAAGGGATAATATCATTGTGTAATTTGAAGACAAGAGAAAAAATTAATTATTTATATGTTATCTTGAAAATAAAAAAGTTCGTATGCAACAATTTGTATCTACTTTATTAATTTTTTAGATATCAAAGAAAAATATTATTTATCTAATAGTATCTCTTTTTTATTAGTTATGTATCCTTTATTTTAATAAATGCATCTATCAAATTTACAACTACTTAAATTTTAATTTATTGATATACAATATAAACAAATATAGTAAAAAATGTATATAATGAAAGTGTAGGTGGCACATTGGATAAGGCAATCATCCTTAAAGTGGAAGATTTTATTAGTGCTGTCAAACGGGCTGGCCCGGTCCGGCCCGCGCGGGCTGGCCGAAAAAACGGGCCGGCCCGTTTGGCCCGCGGGCTGGGAACCCCCAATCCGCGGCCCGTGTTAGCTAGCCCGCGGGTTAAACGGGCCGGCCCGCGGACTAATCAAAACGACGTCGTTTTGAGGAAAAAATAGCAAAACGATGTCGTTTTGAAAAAAAATATATTTTTTAATTTTTTTTAAATCTCAAAACGATGTCGTTTTTTAGTAAAAAAATTTTTAAAAAAATAAAAAGAAAAAACGGGCCGGCCCGCGCTGGCCCGCGAGCTAAACGGACCGAGCCAAAAAAGCCCGCGATTAAACGGGCCTAATTATACCTAACCTAAATCCGTCAAAACGGGCCAGCCCGCGGGCTGAAGCCCGTTTTGACAGCACTAGATTTTATGTTTGGTTGGCGTGGGAGGAGGGAGTAAAAGGGGAGTAAAAACACTTATTTGGTTGTGGTGTTAGAGGAAAGGAAAGTAAATGTGGAGGAGAAAGGCTCCCTTCCACATAACAAAACTAACCCCTCAAAAAATGAAGGGGTTGAAAAGTATTAGATGGTGTAAAGGCCGAAAATTCATAGAATTATTATAAATTTTCTCAATATCCTTGACTAAAGGAATGTATGATGGGTAAAATAATAAAATTGTAATAATACATTGTCTTTTCCTTATATTTTTCACCTCAACCAAATAAGTAAGAGTATTTATAACTTACTTCATTTTTTTCTCGTACCAAACAAAATAAAAGTAAATGTGCTTACTTCTCCTGTGTCATTTCCTCTTCACTTCCCCCTCCTTTTCGCGAACCAAACAAACCCTCAATTTGGAGGAGATCTCTCCATTCACATTTATGTCTCAACCAAATGACGTAAATGTCATTTACATCCCTTCTCTTTTCTTTTCTATTTTCGCCCCAACTAAACTAGCGGTAAGTGTTGCTCAAATGAGGACACATAATTTAAATGATTTTGTGGTTTTGAAATTTTTTCTACAAGGAACTTGCACCTAGACAAATATTTTGTGTTTTTGCCCATAATTTTCATCGGGGCATAGGAAATTGTTTGAACCCTGATGCCTGCAAACTAGGAATAATACTATCTCTATTTCAAAATATAATTTTTGATATAAATTAAAAAAGAATAAAATTATATTTATGGATAGAGATAATTTTTAAAATATTTTGAAATGAAAAAAATGTCAAATAATTTTATATTTGAAATTGAGGAAATAGAAAATAAGAAAGAATCAACAAAAGAAAGAAAAAAAGAGTCAAACAAAATGCAAGTTCTTAAAAAACGGCTTTCATTTGTAATTTTCCAATACTCACAACTTCCACGTGGGAATAGACACGTGTTTCAGCCCTAATCTTTTCCAGCACGTGTCATCTTGGTGGATCTCGCTACATCAAACAAAAGTGCAAGACGGTTTGAGGAGCAACTCGAGATTCATACAAGGAATAGGAAATTGGGCCCCTGGCCCATGGAAGGAGGGAAACTGGGCCCCATCCAACTGCTAGGCCTAATGCGGCATAGCTTGATATGTCTGCGCACGTGAGAATCCGCGTGAGTTCATGCTTAATTGCTTCGACCAAAGTCATGGGTAAGGATCCAAAGTCATGAAAGTTTGCTCCTTTGAATCCTATCCTAAGCATCACGAACGATGAATTTGGATAGAATCTCTGCCCGCATGGGCAGCTCAGTTGTTTTCTGAGTGATAGAATAGGAATAAGGATTCAAGATCAAGTCTTGCCAGTTGCAAAGTGAGAGTTTCATCTAAAGTGGATGGACTCTTTGTTGGTACTAAATACTAATTTTTTTACTTCAAGAATTATTGAGTTATCATAATTTATCACTTCATAACTTACCGAGCTAGGGTATGGGGGCCCTATAAGAGAGAGATTTGCCTTTTAGGAACATTGATAGAATCTCTAACGATTTATAGAGGTTCTTTTCTTCTCAACTTTCTAAGAATATTTGATTAAAAAACATGTGTAGATCGATGCAAAAATAGCACAATTATTGTAGGATCAGTATAACTATAAATTATATAAATTTACTAATTTTTCTTTTAATTCTTAAGAAGAAAATGTTCTTAATTTGTTTTTGACTTATTTTGGGTTCATTAATCTTCATGATTGAACTTTGAAAAGAAAACCAAAAAATAAGAAGAAAAAATTTGTGGTAAATTTTCAGTTTTCAAATTAACTTTGATTTCTTTCCTACACAATCATGTATTAAAAGTTTAACCAAATGAGAGACTTTGAGTTCACTACACATTCAACTCTCACATCATATAAATAAAAAATACTATTATATCTTCTTTTAAAAAATCATCAAGTTGACAACCTGATGATTCAACTTGATGATTTTTGCTTTAGATCACATAAATTTTTCACCAATTAGCCTTTCAATAAGTAAGGCTAATCCAAATTCTCTTACTCGAGAGAAGGGTTGACTTAAAATTTTTTTAATATAACGTTATAAGTAAGAATCGAATTCATAATATTAACAGTATACTTATTAAATATTTTAAACAATTAAATTAGACAAAAAAAATAACTTTTCTTTCATATAAGCGTGATGTCGAGTTAACCTCTTTTTTAATAACTTTTTCCGATAGTTCCCTCACTCTCATTATTTAAGATATATAGCTATTGATACATTATAGGAGGAAATGTAAATTGAGTTCAGAAGATTTTACTTGATATAAAATGTTTTCTTATTAAATTACTGTCTTGCAATAAAAAACTAACAATTTGAAATGTCAAAAACTGAAAAATGAAAATAAAAACTCAGGTCTTGGGATTCTTTTCACTTCTTTCTAACTACAAATTGATTATTTTTTCTTAAGCACATGAACCAAATTACTTTTTCCTCTTTTTCTCTCTCTCTCTCTCTCTCTCTCTCTTTCCTTGCTGGGGATCAAAATAGAACTAGAAGGTGTTTCCTTCTAAAGATGCCACCTTTATGCTTATCTTATACCATAGAACTTTGGGCCTCATAGGCGAGACTATAAATGAACACTTATTATATATTTAAAATTAAACATTTTATTTTAACTTATCATAAAAATTTAAGATGACACTTAACTCTTGCCTCTCTTTCTTCTGTGTGTTCCGCTACGTCCGATTGTCCATGTGGTCTATCTCTTCCCTTCCCCATGTAATTATCTATAAAAAAAAAAGGACGTTAGTGATTTGGATCACATAGTACATAATTATATATTTTTTAAAATTAATAGATTAATTATGAAAGTTTAAATATAAATTAGATTTATATTAAGAAAACAAATATTCAAATTTAAAAATTTTAAAAAATATATAAATTTTTAATTTTAGACAGAAAATAATATTAGAAATTTATAGAATACCTTTGTATATACACCAGGTCCAATTTCCGTTATAATTTTTTTCTCATACACGTGTCTCCGCTGTTTGGTGATACCTGGTCTTCTTGTTTACGGGCAACTTTTCGGCCCTATATAGCCTTCGGGACCCCATTGCACCCTCTTCATTGTACTTACTCAACTTCGTTCTTGTCGCCAAACTACTCTGCTTCCAACACCAACCATGCATTCTTTCCACCACCTCTCGACGCCCCCAACCACCACTGAACTTCATCCTCAAACCCAAACGAAATGTTCTCATCCAGGTTCTGCAGCAATTACATGCAAAATTCTCATTGATCCGTCCAAGATAACTCTTCCTAAGAGGTTAAAACCACCTCCACCTCTTCCGCCGCTACAGTCACCGCTGCCGCTCCAACCTGCACCCCTGCTTCCCATAGCATTTCCTCCGGAGTCATGTAGCCGTCAACCTCTTAAACTGAATCCTTTTCAGAAACTTGCTGGTTCAGTTCTAGACATGCTTGAGACGTCAGTTATAGCAGAACTAGAAAAGAAACACAAGCTGGACCGGACCATTGATCCAGCAATTCAGCTTGAGGGGAATTTTGCACCTGTTCAAGAGTGCCCGGTTCGGCACGACCTTGAGGTGGTTGGTGAAATTCCACCTTGTCTCAGTGGAGTTTACGTGAGAAATGGTGCAAACCCACTGTTTGCTCCGATCAACGGTCACCACCTCTTCGACGGAGATGGCATGATTCATGCCATCACCCTGCGGCCGGGGAATAGTGCTAGCTATGCCTGCCGGTTCACTCACACGAACCGGTTAGAACAAGAAGCTGCATTAGGAAGGCCTGTTTTTCCCAAGCCAATTGGTGAGCTGCATGGCCATCTGGGCTTGGCTCGGCTTGCATTGTTCTCCGCTCGAGCAATGATCGGCTTGGTGAATACATCACTTGGCAGCGGCGTAGCCAACGCTGGCCTAGTGTACTTCAATGGTCGGCTTTTAGCCATGTCCGAGGATGATCTCCCATACAGCGTCCCAATCACTGGCGATGGTGATCTAGTGACAATCGGACGGTTCAATTTTGATGGGCAGCTCGATGATCCTGTAATTGCTCACCCGAAGGTGGACCCGAAAACGGGTGACCTTTTGACCCTGAGTTATAACGTCGTGAATAGACCTCACCTTAAATTCTTCAAGTTCGACAGATACGGTAACAAGTCACGTGACATATCCATCTCCCTCCAACAGCCCACCATGATTCATGACTTTGCCATTACGGAAAGTCACGTGATCATCCCGGATCACCAAGTTGTCTTCAAGTTATCCGAGATGATTCTGGGCGGGTCACCCGTGATCCATGACCCGAATAAGGTTTCTCGGTTTGGTGTCTTGTCCAAAGATGATACCGATGAGAAAAATATTCAATGGGTAGAGGTTCCTAACTGCTTCTGTTTCCACTTATGGAACGCATGGGAGGAAGTTAATGGAGATGGTGACATGGTAATTGTAGTCATCGGCTCCTGCATGGCTCCGCCAGACTCTATATTTAGCGAAAAGGACGAGCCGATTCGGAGTGAGTTATCAGAAATGAGATTAAATCTAAAAACTGGACACTCTAGTCGACGGGTGATTGTTCCAGGGATGAACCTAGAGGCAGGGCAAGTAAACAAGAAAAGGCTCGGCCAGAAAACCCGTTACGCATATTTGGCCATTGCCGAGCCATGGCCGAAATGCAATGGCATAGCGAAGGTAGATATAGGCACGGGATATGTAACAAGATTTATGTACGGAGACCAAAGATACGGCGGTGAGCCATATTTTGTGCCAAGCAAATCGGCAAACGATGATGACAATGAAGATGAAGGATATTTAGTGAGTTTTGTGAGAGATGAAAGAAGGGAAATCTCAGAATTAGTGATAGTAAAAGCTTCAAATATGAAGCAAGTAGCCATGGTGAAATTACCAGCAAGAGTGCCATATGGTTTTCATGGCACATTTATTAACTTAGAAGATCTAAGTAAGCCGTCTTTGTACTGATTCCCCCCACCCCCTATTTTTGTATATATGTACATATAACCTTTGAGGTCTATGAATAACTGAGTATAGTCTTCTTCATTATCAATTTCTCTTAGCTATTTATGTTCTACGTTTTAAATAGAACATATATATCGATCTCCCTCTGAAAACTCTAAGAAGAATTTTATTCTTTATAGAACGTGTTGGAAACTTGCAAAATTCTGATACTAAAATAATCTTCTACTTCATAGTATTTTGTCCATTTCGTAGAGAGTTTACTTTGCAGTTAGAGGAGACGACAAAGGCATGAAACGTAAGCAACAACTTCAGCGATTTTCACAAAAGGGTTAACTCACATATTTAGTTTTTTACTTTAAATTGAAGAAACGTGTTCCGCTTAACATCCTCTCTTTCATTACGTATTTTTATATTATTTTATTTTTCTTAAAATTATTTTATTTTTTTAAAATTTTAATTATTTTTTAAATTTGAGGATCAAAACCCAACATATTCTAATGTCGTTGGCATTTATCTAAAAGGCTGGTGATATAGCTAGAGCTGTTTCCTAAAGCTACCATCTCTAACTGCGGGCTCATGTCTTCACTTTTAGAATTTATATATATGATAAGTAGTGTGTAAAAATTAGTATTTTAGTTCTAAAAGTACATTAAGAATCTAAATACGCGACAAATATAAAATAAAGTGTTAAGTTTAAATCTATCATTCCGATAAAAATAAATATATTTTAATCTTGTATATATTAAGAAAGAATAGAAAATGTAAATCAAAGTCCAATCATTTATTTGATAACAACCAAACTATTCTACTCCGAACTTTGTATGTATTAAGAACACATGAAGGATGAGGATATGTATCTGGTGACTATACCTAAACTATATTATTGTACGGACTCATCTATTGGCAAGGGTTTGATGTTCCAATCGGTCTTAATTGCGTGGGATAAAGAGGGGGAAACTTGTAGTCTTTTCATTTCAATTGTGGAATTATTGGTAGACAAGGGTTAATGTCTTTCATTCTTTCTCAGTCTTCTCTCGTCGAATTCAAGCTGGTGATTCTCTTTGGCTTATCATCATGTATGAAAAAATGGCAACACATGACAATACAAATCATTCAATAGACAAAAGTACATTGGTTTATGTAATATCTTAATCATACTATAGAAGTTTAATTATATACTAACTACTTTTTTATCGTTAAACTGTTAACTTAATAACGGATACGTACTATAAATAAATTACGGAACTCTCTTTCTAGCGCAGATTACTTTAGTGGACAGATATGGTAAGCTGTGGATCTGTTGATAATGGGGATGGAAGCCAAATGAATAGGTTGAACTATTTAAGGTAATGGAAAGGCATAATGGTAGGATACATCAAGCACAGAAGAGCCCACACAAAACTGCCTCGCATCAGTTGAGGATATTTATATGTTTTGTGCTTATGTAAAGCAATAGGGATGTGTACAAGTGGATGGGAAGATAGCAAAAGGTAAGCATTATAACACTAATGTCTCATCACAAGATTTGTTTCATGTAATCATTTTTTCCTTTTGATTATTAAGAAGACTAATCATTTCTAATTATACTAATTGTGGAGAGGATTTTCATCAATTCTATTATCTTGTCGTATATAAATAGTAATACTTATAGTTGTGAAAGGATAAATGTGACCTCGATCTCTTTTATAGTTTACAAAGGGAAGATATGGTTACAAAATCTTTATCCTCTCCCTATTCGAAGTTTTATATAAAAGTTCAAATTATATTATAAAAATAAAATAATACAATAAAAAATAAAAAATATATAAATCAATACTTTATATCAAATCTAGTTATATAACAACAATATATAATAAGATTTAATAATTAAATGATAATATATAATATATTAAAGTATTATTTTATGAAAATTATTAATTATTTTAAAATATTTCAATATAGTTAAAAAGTTATTAAAAATGGGACGGCAGGAGAATTACGTTTTTGCTTTTTGGTGGATCTAAGATATTAAAAAAGTAACCATTTTTACTAGAGGTTTGTTCATATACTTTAGGTTGATAATTTTATATATAATTCTTTATCTTTCTCTTTTACATTTTTTATTTTCTCCATGTCAACCAGAGTTGACATTTTAAGTTGATCTACAACTCAGAGATAAAGAGCCAAAATATCTAATAATATCCAAGTAAAGTGATGGCAGTTTTTTGCTACAAACTATACCTGGTTTGACTTAAAGAATCAATTAATATATTTTTAATCTTAAAGTATACAATTTGTGCGGAGCTATAATTAAAACACATATTTATTGCTAAAGCAAAGTGGAAAAAACCATTATATATTAGAAATCAGACCCAATATGCCAAGTGAGTTGATCTCCAGATTAGTGCACTGCAAGTTGAATGGAAGTAGTAATGATACATATCCCTTAAAGTTTAGACAAATAAATAAGAGTAATGTAAAATAGAGGAGGGCCAATAACAAGTCTTTTTGAAGGAGGAAGGGCAGAGAGAGAGCCCAATAAGGCAGCATTATGTTACCATCAAGGACAACAAGAACTCAAGGACTTTACTGATAATTTAAAAGTGGGAAGTCATACCATTTAGTGGTATTTTTAAAAATAATTTGATACGATTTAGCCAAAAAAAAATAGAAAAAAGAAATCCGATACTATTAGAAGGCAAAAAGTGATATTTTCTCAATAAGTATCAAGATTTTATCTTTTTTTAAAAAAAAATTTTTGAGTGATAAAACTCTATCTATTTGACAAGTAGAACTTTACTAACTGAATTCCAATAGGCTCGCTTGCTTTCTCAGATATTTAGTGACTAGTGATACTTTATTGCCAGAAACCTTTCTGGAAGTGTTTTTTTTTGAGGTTGAAAGAGGACTTTTGGTAGCCAACAAAAATTTTAAAGGCTAAAAAAGCAAAATAGATCTATAAAAACTTTAATGGGAAGCATAAAAAACTTTAAGGTATTAAAAGAAGATTTAAAAAATTCTAGGGATATTGTCAATCCCTTAGCTCCACCTATGCTTTCCATCAAAATTTATATGTTCAAATACAATTTCATGATCTGCAACAATTTGATTAAAAAGATAGGGAGAATAGCATGGGAATGCACTCAAAAACTTAAGTATCATTGGTATTTGTAATGTTAATATAGTTTAACTCTTCTTTTCTGCTAATTGGTCTCACATTATGCAAGTTTAACATATGATGAATGATTACTTTTACCTTACCATCTGAACTTCTGTTTGAAATTTTTAGAGACGATCCGGTTTCTTGGAATTAGACTGAGAAACTTGATCAACATTTGAGATGCACAAGCTAATGAATTTATGGATTTCTTTGAGAGATTTACCAGGAAAGTACTGCAATGGAATGCAGAAGTTGAATCAAAGGAATCTGAGCTTAGTTGATGCTCTCAGGCCTTGATGTATGAGTACTGTACAAGACTACTGCAATAACTTGTATAGAGTTGTTCTAGAGTAGCAGGATGGATTCTGGTGCACTCTCACTCTCTATCTCTCTCTGATGTGTTTTTCTAACAAAACTTTTCACTTACTGTGGATGCAGCAATATCTCATCTTCTGACTCTACTAAATCTCTTAGGCTGGAGAGCCATTGACATACGACGCAACCTATTTGTTATTTCTGTGAATGGTGGCCTTGTGTTAGGATCAGGTGCCCAGCACTCTTCCATCAACTTTCTCCATTCAGGATCACATCGTTCTGGGATGGGAGGCCTGAGTGTGTTATTTGCAATACCACCTACATGTCGACAATAAAACTCTTATCATCAAGAACACGGTAATCCTACCATGATAAGATACCATATAATGAGAAAAGTTGTCAAACATATCACATGACAAGATATTATTAAGATGCTTATTCAAGGATGTTAAAGAAAAGTAGTCAAAACGCATCGTTCCATTGTACTAGCAATGTTAGAGTATTTAATTAGGCTACTTCAACGACTTCTGTACAACAAATGGGGAAGCAAAGGAGGAAACTTTTAGAATTTATCTTTCTTACTGCCATTTTCATTATTATTAAGTAATGTTAAAGCCTTCTCTACATGATATGAAATCCTTATATATTTCTAAACCTAACTTGCTAAACTCTTCATTCCAATTATAATGATAACAACAACAAACCTGTCAAAGTTTAACACATGGAAAGCAAGTCTTCCATTGAAAGAAGATTAGAGAAAAGTCTAGCTTTCTATTTGTTTCAATAATACCTAAAGTAAAAAGACAGCCTTATATATGGCTTCTTTCAGACTTCTTTGGAAACCACGCTCTTCAATGTATTTTACTACTAGGTCTAGCTTTTTTGAGCAAACTACTAATGTCTAGTTGATCAACATCGTCATAAATTACAACTAGAGACAGCCAACTCCCTCATTTCACAATTAGCATATATGCAATAAGACTGTAAGGTAAACAAAAAAGGAAGAGTCACCTGCAGTATCCAAATGGACTGTGGAGAATTAACCTTTTATCTCAACAGATCACCAAATTCAAAAGTTTGGAGTTAGAAGTGGATTTCATTGTTTAAGTTCCTCTAAACGTGTGAAAAATGTTTATTCATTTAACGTTAGTCTTTTAGAAATTGATATGTATAAATTCTGCAGCGAGTTTGAACCTCTAGAACATGTTGGATACATCGATTTACTCATAGATTCTCAGATTAACCACAGAGGTTACCTATGATAGCACCACAATGCATGTTTGCATATGGTTCCTCTCCTGTTAAGATTTCCCACATTGTGATCCCAAATGAGAATACATCAACCTGTCAAAAGCCACAAAAGTTGAACAAAGGAACTTATGTCGTCATGCAAGACCAGAGTCCCTGGTATTCGAAATAGATGGAAAAAGAACAAAATAGCTAGAACTAACTTTCTCAGAAACTCGATTGCTACTTCCATTTAATAGTTCTGGTGCCATCCATGGAAGTGTACCTCTCACTCCACCAGAAACCAGTGTGTTGCGCTTTATTCTTGACAGCCCAAAATCACCAACCTAAGATTCAGGCTAGGATGTTATGTCGGTGATATGGTCTTACTGATATACATCTACAGTCAGAAGTGTTTCTTTGCGTATCTTTGCAAAAAAAACTTCTACTGCAGTAATTCAAGAGTTCACTTTGACATAAAAAATCTCTTTTTCATGGTAAAGATTAGACCAATATTTGAGTTGTACCCGATGAAGCAAGTCAATTTGATATTTACCTTGCATACAGGCCTTTGAGGATCTCCCAGGTTGACAAGCAAGTTGTCACATTTCAAATCAAAATGGACAATATTCTTCAGGTGCAAATATTCCATGCCAAAAGCAGCATCCAATGCGATCATAACTTTTCTTCGTCGATCGAGTGTTTTGCTGAGATGCTCCATGCTATTGAATTAGCTTCTTACCGAAACTTAGTTAATTTGTGGAATCGAAAGAAACTTTGATAACTTACCGTTCCTTCCTCAAGAGCACATGCCTTAGTGACCCATCGATCATGAATTCTGTAACCGTTGCCAATGTTCCCTCAGGTCCATCACGAACTACGCCATAAAATGCCACAACATTGGGATGATGGAGATTAGAGAGGATTTGTGCCTCTCTCCAGAAATCTTTGGTCTGTAATAGCAGAAAAGATATATTTCAATTCTTCAGAAATATTTCCTGAAGTTTGATCAAGTGCAGAGAGACCTCAACCACAGGCTGTTTCATAATAATTCATATGCCCAAGAAAATCATGTTTAGGTTAGTTCTGGTTGTGTGAGCAACTGTCTTAAGTGAGAGATTATTTGTCTAACTGCTAAAGTTATCTGAAACCTACCAGTTGCTCTTGTTCTGATGATCTCCCAGCAAAACAGCTCTTCTTAATTCTCTTTATAGCAACATCTGTTCCTCTCCACTTTCCATGGTAAACAGTACCAAATGTGCCAGATCCGAGCTCTTGAAGATCTTCAAGATCAGCATTTTTGATAATCTACACATAGTATTTGAATAATTGAATTAAGAATACACATAATCTTTCAGTGAAAAGAAGGGAAAGAAGTCAAATTGGAGACTTGTCATGGGAAATCTACAGATGCTCCCTACCATCAATTAGAGATCTGTCATGATAAATTAACAATACAGCCACAGAGCATGCAAGACACAAGTCTTTGTCTTGGACTCTCTGAAAACTGGAAGAACTGCATCAATATACTGAAGAATTTGTGTTCAGTCATTAACTCATTAAAGGTAGTTTTTACGTGTTACCACAACAAATTTCACCCTTTTCTTACTCTAAAATCAAGTTTAGAACTCTTGTAAATAAATAAATGATATATACAAGCGCATTCACATAAACAAGGCAATTAAGGTAGCAAACAAAAGGTGGGCAATCCCTCCCTGTGCATGGCACTAGGGATGATGTCCAAACTAGCAAAGTTAAATGCCTCTGCCTCTCCCACCCCACCACCCCAAAAAAAATAAAAAGAGCGAATATTACTGTATTGGTCTGTCTGCTGCAAAGAGTTATTTGCTAATCTGAAATGATTGTCTATGGCAGCAAAATAAGGGACAGGAGCATTCAAAATTCTAATAAACTGAAATTAAGTCTCTGTTGCAGGTTATGAAATTCATTATGATTCTAGTTATAGATTAGTTGATCTGATATATGTCTTTGATGTAGGACCATATTATGTTATTGAAGTTCTGCCTCCCTTTTCCTCATTCCAAAAGTACAACCTGGCAGGCACTTCATCCATGGTTGGCATAGTACCCTTTCGATTAACTTATAATAAGTAAGTTCATCTCTCGGAGGACTACTAGTCAGGTCTAAAAGCTTTGTTTCCTTCACTCTATTTCTATTTATTTCTTTCCTATTCGAATTTATTTAATTCGAATTCCATTTATTCGCGATCTAGGCATAGGTCTCCACCTTAACGACAGAAAAGGGGATTGATCAAATTCTATGGAGTCTGACTCATAGTGATCATTTATCAAAGAATGACTCTGGTTATCAAATCAGTCGTATACATTGACTGCAAGTTTTATCCTCTATACTCCTTAATCCACCATTTACAGTTGAGGTCAAATTAGATTAAAATGAACATCCAGGAATAGCTTAAGGATTGAAATATAACATCATTATTACAATAATCAATTCATTATTTAATTTGAATGGATCCATTGGTAATGGTGGCTATGTATAACGTGTTTGCTGTAACTAGGCAATGTAACTGCAAGTTATTCTGCTGGAGATGCATTTAGGAAAGAATATAAATCAAATACGAATTTTGTGCTTTTCTAATCAATATACTGAACAAAGAGATATAAGAGCATTCAATACAAGTTTAAACAGTGTATTTATGGAAAATCTAAGTCTTAAACTCAATAATGGTAATATTCTAGGCTAATTACTTTGTAAAACCTTTCAGAGAATCTAGCAACAGCCTGGATATATGTCAATCTAATTACATAAAACTTTTCAGTAAATTCTTTTATACAGTATAGGTCTCAGAATATGTTTCAATATCTCTCCAGATTTAACAGCATTGCAGCACTTACACAGAAGAACCAATAAGAGTACTTCAGATAACTTGAAAACAAAATGGCCAAATCTTTAAAACCTAACTATATGGGAAACTAATTTATCAAAAAACCTTATGGTTCTTCACTTGTTTTCTGTACCTTGAAGGATATGCTATCATTCATGCAAATTGCAGTTTGTTGGTATAAGTCCATAGGCTTTCTAACTGAAGTTCATGCTCACTTTATTTAGTATGGCATGATAACTCAGAAATATTCAAGGAATGGGTACATATCCACAGGATTCCTGATGCTCAATATGGCACTGAGAGGACTAGCACATGCAAGCAGCAGATTGAATCAAGTATCCTCCTTAGATGGTGAATTAAATATGAACAATATATATTTGTCATTATATTCTCACAGAGGCATGAGAGTAGATGAAAACTATAAAAAAAATATGAGAAGGGACATTCCTCAATACATTAAAAATTAGTACCAATTGCCGTTCACTAGTAATTTAGTTATAAATCAATCTGACCTGTAAACCATACATCCCTGCTTCCAATTCGATAGAAGCAGCATCACCAATCAAGTCCTCCCTATCATCACCATCAACTTTGGTATCCTATAAGATCCAGCTCCAATGTGTTTATGGAACTTCACAAAAAGAAAGAAGATGCTGCAGTAAGATTAGGTTACCTCGTTATCAGTTTCTAAAGTGGTAGTTTCAACTTCCGTTTCCCCTTCAGGAGATACAATCCCATCACTTGGTTCATCTTGCACTAGTGGGACCACTGCTGATGGAGATGAGATAGCATAGGAAACATGACCTGTTACATCTTCAACAATGACAGTTGATTCTGGTATGGTAACTTCAGCATGCATAATCATGGGCTGGTACTGGATACTTTTCTCTGAACTTCCTTTTTGAACACTTTTATGAGGCCCTGGCTCCATTATTTTGCAAGGATCATGCATTTCCCCAACATTAAGCTCTCTAAGTGGAATCCCGGTAGCTGGAGGAGGAAAAGAAAGATTATCTCTAAGAGGGCAACTGAAGTTGAATGATGAACAATTGTCCTTTTTCCTTTCATGCATTCCCTGGCATGTATTGTCAAAAGGATGAGCATTCCCTCTCAGTGTTTTGTGCAAAGTATCCTGATGATCATTGAACACCTTCTTGTTTTTGACAAGAAACTCAGATACATCAGGCCTTAGCCAATAATCTCCTGGTTGGCCTCTCCTGTTATCCCTCGAATTTTCTGAAGGAGGAGATGGTGACACGGATCTACTTTCTTTGGATGATTGCTGCTCTGCTGGTGAAAGAGGAGTGTTGAGAATGATTTTCGGTAGATTGATATGATGGTGGAAAACAGTACTATCTGATATATTGCTATCACTAACTAAATGACTTGTCCCATATTGGTCCAAAGAAGGCACTTTGGTCTCAGTCCACTTTCTTTTATCTTCATGCCATTGAATATATTCCTTGTTCCATTTAGGAATTTTTTCAGATAGCTGTTTCTTGTTCTTAGTCTGTGGGTATTTCTTCTTATCTGAATTCTCTAAATGCTGAAACAGCCACTTATCTAACAAACTAGAGAAAGAAGGTGATTTTTCTAGGACAAACTTCCCTGAAAATGGTCTTCTGCCTTCTTCTAACATCAAACTAGACCTATTTTCTCCTTGCAATTGTGCTTCAGATAATGCACGGGTCATTCTCTGATCATATTTACCTGCAGCCTCTTTTGCAGGAAAAAGACTTGCTGTATCTCGAGAGGAAAATAGATTTTCAAAATGGATTGCCATATCATTTTCTATTAACCTCTTCTTGTTAGCTTCCAATTGACCATAAGATGGAGAATTTACGAACTCTTCACTGGGCTTACGACTACGACATGGTGGTTTAGAGGTCTTCTGGAACTCTGGAAAATGGCTATTCAAGTGATCATGAGCTTTCAATAGGATTCTCTCAGGAGGTTGGTTATTATAATTACTTGAGGCATCCAAATAATAGAAATTATCATATACCGTTTGGTCCATGGCATTTGGACTACAATACTCATGACCATCAGTATGCATGATATCCTCAAACACCTTTTTGTGAGAACTTTTAGAATCTTTAAGGTGGACTTTTACTGGAGATACAGAAGGAGAAGCAAAATATTGTTTAAGGGGAGTCTGAGTATTAAGAAACTGAGAATTGGGACTTGCAAACCTCACTTTGGAGGAACTCCCGCTCTGAATGTGCAATGGATGAGGGGAGGTTGGAGACTCTCTTTGAACAATAGCACTGGACTCCAAGGTACTGCCTACCAGGCTTGCTTGGTTTGCCAGGCTGGTCAAGCTCTCCCTGCTAGAGCTCCTTCGAAGACCTGGGTCCAGAATGCTATTAACTGCAACAACATATTGATAGTTAGCATCAACCTGTGTTGGAGTTCTTGCTTCCAAAGAGCAAGGACTTTCTGGATCATTCAAAGGCACAAGAAATATCCGAAGCCTTTGAGAGCTTCCTTGTAAATCAAGGTATTCCTCTATCATTAGAGAGAGATCCTCATCAGAGCCAACAGATATAAGTGCATCAAGATCCTCGCCAGGGAGCTGATACTTGATTGTGTGAGGTTGATTGCAGCTAGTAGAAGTCTTCCTGACAAGTTCACTATAAGATATATTTTTCCTAATGGATATGATCCTTGTCTCCCCACCCACATACCTAAGCTTTCCATCATTTGGTCTTGGCAATATTCTGCCCCCGAAACTACAGAGGAACTTCATTTTTCCCAAGAAGGAACCCTTCGTGACTTGAGACACAGCACTAGAAGACTGGCATGAATCAGTGGATTCTGATGAAGGGACAAGTGGGCTAGCTGATACTGGAGCAGTTGTATCACTGTTACTTCTATCCGAGAATCTTTCTCGTTGCTGACCACCATTAGCATACTCCTTGTTGCATGTACTTCTAGGAACAAAGTAATACTCATTCTCGGCATCAAATACAGATCTTCTCCCAGGAGAAAAACCAGGAACTTCCGTCCAACTACCAGAGTCACCTCCATGTACACCAAGATGGTGATTACGGACAGCATCATAATCCTTTCTCTTGTTCTGCTGCTGATCTATATCATTCACAATTGCTGCTCTTCGAGGAGAAACGCCTTCCCTAAGAAATATTTCAGAAAATTCCTCACCTGTCTGCAGCGAAATATTATGTGCACTTCTATTTCCATGTGTTTCATCACTTGGAGCATCATTATACCCAAAAATATCAAACTGCTGCCCTGAAGTACTAGGAGTTTCACCCCTCATGATCCCAAAAAGAAAGCCAAGACCATCAAATATTTCCTTATATTTACAATCCGCCGGAATTCATAACCTCTAGTGCTAGAATTTTAGAAAATCTAAACAAGTTTGCTCTTCCTAAGCTCAAAAACTTTACAAACTCAATCCAGATGATTATGCTATGTGTTATCTTTAAACATCCCTGTTCATCACGATGACTCCTCAAATTAAGTAAAGCCAAAAAAGGTACGACATTGAACAAATTTGCAGTTTCCCAGAACTGCTTATTCACAAACTTCCCTTGTTTTCTACGACCCTGAAACAATTTCCATGGCAGTGCTTTCAGAATCAGAAAACTCATCAAACGGGATTAAGAAAATCCAAGAATCAGAAAAATTAAACCACAAAAAAGAAGAGGGAGCAATGCCCAATAATTGCACATGCATTCTAGCTTTTATCTATCAAAATCATAATCAAAATGTTTCTTGTGGGTATTTCAAGAAAAAAAAATAATTGAAATGAGGTACCTTTATCATAATTACATGGTCAAAACTGCGATTATGTGCGGGTTTTTAACCCCTTTTGAGGTTCTCATTTTAAGATATTGTGAAAATTTGATATTCAAGGGTTCCAAAGAGGAACAAATTCTTCTGAAATTTGATTTGGGTTTTGTTTTGTGAGGCAAAGGGAGAGAGGGCATTGCATGGGTCTCGGAAATTTCAAAGAGGCAAAAGGGGCGAAAGGAGTGGGAGTGATATCTTAGAATAACGCGGCAACGCAACGTCCCAGGACAGGAGTGGGGTCCCATTAACTGTAACTGATTGTATGAAATCTTGTGTAATTACTCTCTAATGGTTTCAAAGTTTGAAAATTTTTGTTGCAGACTTGATCTTTGAAGTTCTATTCTAAAAAAGGTGAATGATAGAGTTGTAATATTACTATAAGTCACAATAAAAATATCATACTTCCTCCATCAATAATCATGTTAACCTTTTTACACACTCTAAGGCTTAGATAGACGAAAAGAAAAGAGGAAGTAAAAGAAGAAGTAAATGGATATTTTACTTTGTTTAGTTGGAAAGGGAGAAGAGGGAAGAGTAAATGTGGAGGGAGGAGAGTTTTTCTTCCACATCAGCAATTCCAATCCTTCCACTTGGAAGGATTAGGAAGTATTTAGTATTACAAAAATCATTATGTCTTCAACTTTTATTTTTATCATAATTCTTCAATTTAAAGAGAGGGTAAATTCGTAAATACAATAAAATATCTTTCCTTTCCCTTCCACTTTTCGAACAACCAAATAAGGAGAAGTATTTATAATATACTTCTTTTTCCCTCATACCAAACAAAATCAAAATAAATACAAATACCTCCCTTATGAGAAATAAAAAGTGTCTATTTCCTTTCTCTTCCCCCTCCCCCTCTCCCTCCCTCTTGCGAACTAAACTAGACCTAAATGAAAATAGTGACGTTTAATTTTAAGAAAAAGTAATATTATAGTAAAAATTTTGTATTTTAATGTTGCTTTCATATTGGAAGTATGTAGATATATGAAAATGTAGGTAATATACATATATTGCACATCCATTGCATTGACCAAAGTCTAAGTTGTGCTCCAATCGAAGTTGTACATAAATGAGTCAAAGCTCCAGCCTAACAAACTTTGGTTCAAATTTACCAACTTAACTCAAATATTTGGTTCCTTAGTTCGAACTTGAGTTTTAATGAACAAATATATAGATACTTTATATATTTATAATACGTATATGTGCTTACACATTTAATTACTCATTAAATTAATTTCAACTCTATGATTATTTAACATATTCTATAATGATTAGTTTTAGACCTTTAAATTCTACCTCCCAAAAAAAGTTTTAGACTTGTAGATGTGTGCTTATACATGTGGATGAAATATCCAACTCAACATATAGTAAAATAATTTTATTTTGATAATTTCATCCACGTATACTATTTCTATTGATAAATGAATAACTATTAAGATACTAATAAATTACTAACCTACCAAGATAAAATTACTATCCTCCACTTAATTTTTACTAATATTATTTAAATTTTTTTTTTTTGGTCGTAGAGATCTATGATGAAGATTGTTCCAAAAGCAAGTAGTTAAGTTCAAGTCCAAAATTATTGTTTGTATTAGATGGAGCCTTCGTAAATTTCAAACAAGTTCGAACTCTGAGTAAGCTTTACTCACATAAACTCGATGCCCAAATTATGTCACTCTCGGGAGTACTTCCTTTTATGTAGTAGTAGTATTTCGTCCTTCCTTTTAGGCCGTCCCCGGGAAAATGCAGTGAAAATTGTTGTGATTCCTAGAAAGGCTTCTTTGCCATTTCATTTGAGCGCCTTCTATAAGAGGCATTCCTTGACACGATGCCTATAGCATGGCTCACGCTCTATTCTTTGATTATCATGAGTTTCTGCATCGGAAGGACCGACGGATTAGCTACACTGCAGCAGTAGCAGCAGCAGCCTTGCCTAGCCTGGCCGGGGAGATAGCAGTAAGCCCCCTGCCAATACAAGCCCCAAGGAAATCTTTGAAACGTCTGCAGAAACTAGCTGCCTGCCCATCCGCACTCTGTAAGCTAAACTATCCCAAGAATATGGTTTCGCCTGATGGTGCAGCCCCTGCCATTAGATGAATTCTCACGCCAAGCACTTAAGGACGAACTAACTTCTCCCACCCCTTCCTTTTCCCCTAGGATTTCGTGCCTCCCATCATATAACCAATAACAAAGCTAGATCTCAACTGGTGAACAGGACTTGGCAGACGATGGATAGCAGGTTTATAAATTCTTTGAAAAAATAAAGCAGCAGAAGGAATACCATATTGATTCAACTGGAACAAGAATCATTCATTTTTCCAAGAGAAAGGAAGCACCGAAAGTATTTCAGCAGTAGCAAAATGACTATGTTTAAGCCGACAACCAACATCCAAAATATCATGTACTTCTACTGCAGTATGTGTTCCAAATTTCCCAAAAACCACCAAACAATTGTACAAGAATGAAAGAAAATCGGGAATCATCTAGATTATCCTAGAAAGAACGTAACTTATTCAACAACAGAAGGTTTACTCTCTGCAGTAGACATCAGGAGAAAGATAGAATAGCCAGCAAATCATACTCATCAATACCTATAAATACGATATCCTTCAATCATTTACTCTGTCTACCTGTATGTGTCTGGCCGCTTTGGTCTGTTTTGAACAACATTCTCAATCTTCTCAAGCACAGCAGGTGTCAGCATGGGAATGACATCAATGGCCTTCATGTTCTCTTTAATCTGAAGAAGTAACAGTTTTACCGTGAGATGAAACTCCTAGTGAGGCAAACGTGATAACTTATGACATATAAACAATTAAACGCAGTCAAACATGATAATGCATGAACTACGCACGTAAGGTACCAAACTCCTCTTTTAAGTAGTACGAAAAGCACACATCCTTGGGAAATAAGACTAAAGAAAGAGGAGAAAACTCATTATATTCACTATGTTCTCCTTTGTTACAAAAGATAACATGAAAAGAAATGTCATAATCATTTGGAACAAATTTCTTATTCCTATGAAATCATTCCTCTAGGGTTCATTTGAAATGCATTTTCTACATCTCACTAACTTCAGAAAGTTTATATGTTCATGGGTCTCTCAAAAAAATTGAACTTTAGATGAGAATATTGTGTTAAACTTTTGTAGATGAAATCCAGGAAAATAATTTTAAAAAAATAAGGTTATATTTGGATTGCCACTTCACCCAAATTCTTTTACTCTTAGTCAAAATTTAGAACGTCTACATGTACAACAATTTGCCATGTAATTCCAACTTCACTCAAATCGAGCGAATCAGCCAATGAGCCATAATAAGACAAGCGATAGAACTGTGGCAGAAGAATCTCTACTTGTTACTGTTTCATCTAGTAAACTCTCACCCACCCCCTAATAATCCTATCAAGGCAAAAAAGGCAAAGACTATGTCACCCATAGAACTGAATTCTGCCAGTAGTCCATCAACCTGAACATTTGTAGGCTCCATGAAGGTGGAAATCTCAGAAAGAAATGCAGGACACTCATTTCATAATTGTTTTTGCAATATAAATAAGAATACAGTTCATCCAAACTTCACTATCCAAGTGAATATTCACTCTTAAAAGGAAAATTCTCACATTTGAATCTTGACTTGGGAAGAATTTTCAATTGGACTTCCCTCCAATTAGCACACTTTGTGAGTTGGGTTAAAAGATTTGGGTGAAATGGCAAGCCAAATACAGCCTAAATTTCTGGTGCAACAAAACCAAAACATAAGTACAAAATAATGTAGCCTCATTTTGGCAAAATTTTTGCTTAATGAGAATTGACCATGCTCATTTGATTTAATAAAGCTCAAATTAAGAAAAAGGGAGGAAAAAAGGAGAGAAATCATAGAAAGAACCTAATGCTTATTAACAGGAGATTAGCACCGATCTTGGTAGTTGCTTTAAACCATGGAATTTGTGAGTGAGTGAACGAATGAACGAATTTGAATGGAAACCATGCATAGAATTCAAAAAGAACTCTAATAGGAAAAAAAGGTTCAAGATGCATGGTTGTTAAAAGTATAGTTGTGGCACCCAAAATATCAAGCTTCAGAGTAAAGGCTTAAGCTTTACCTTTAATCAAAATTATTTAAAGTAAAAAAGAAACCCAAGATATCCAATAGACTACTGAAGCAAACAGGCAAGGGAGAAAATTCAGGCATGGTATAACTCAGAAGAAGTGGATTCTTAAATCAAACTGACCTGAGACTCTTTGGTCGCACCAGTAATAACTGATGAGACATTAGGATTAGATGCACACCAAGCAATTGCAAGTTGAGGTAAGGAAACACCAAGCTCATTTGCAATGGGTTTCAATCCATCCACCTTCTTCAAGACATCTTCAACCAATGATCTACTTGCAAGATTCTGCTGACCCAGGTAGTCAGAGCTTAGTTTACCCAAGAAAGTAGGCAGCTATAGATTTAAAACTAAACAACCAAAACAGATAAGTGTAACCAGAACAAAGATACAGTGAAAAGAAAAATACTGCAAGGAGATCACAATACTTTTAGCATAAATTACTCAAAAAAAGTAAAGAAATCTACAAACATATCCTTAGTCCTGATTATTCCAGGGACTACAAAACTTCCAGCACGCATGGTTGTCCAGATCTTATTTCCGGTTTGTACTAAAATGTTACACCAGAAAGTTTTCTCCAACTTGAAACAGTGATGTTTGAGAATATAGACCCACAATCTTTAACAATCACTGTAATTGATACCAATGCTGTAAGAGTAAGAAGGTTTATGAATGCACAGTCATTTCATACTAGCATTTGGCTCAAAAATATCTAGAATGGGATCCATTTAAAAAGTTGATGCCAGAAAGCTTCCTAAGGCCATCGCCTGCCAGATGTTGCCAAAATTGGTTGCAAAATCTAATTTTAAGTCCCACCCAGACTAAGCATTTTTTCTTTTCTCCAACAACCCTTATTTATGAGAAAAGCTATCGAAGATAAGTTTGTCAGATTAATAAGAACTGTTATGAAGAAGGTTTACTATTAGTACAATGAAGAAGGCAGATATTGATTGCTGTTTTTAATATTTTGTTATCAGCAGAGAAATAGAATCTTTTAGGTTAGATTTAATAGTTTTCTTTAAGATCAGTCAAAGAAAGTTTTTCCAACTATATTCTTTTCTCATTCTTCTATCTAGGTTTTCTTTCCCATTTCTCTCCCAAAATCTACAATAAAGGAAAATTACATTCCCTTCTGCTTTCCTTATTGCTTTCTTTAGTTAACCACACAGAAGACGTTTTTGAGATTTCATGAATTACATTTTCTTTTTCCTTACTAAAATCCTACAACCAAACAGGACAGACTCATAAAAGGAAAGACATGAAAGCAACTAGAATAGAAACTACCAACTTTTGAATAAATTTTACCTTGTAGTTTTCCAATGCAAATCGACTGTCAAGTGGAGGAGGAGAACTCAAACTGTACTTTCCAGAGAGAACACCAGAACCAAGTGGACTCCATGTGGTAAGAGCAATGCCATAGTTGGTGTATAAGGGGAAATACTCATTCTCTACCTACAGCAGTTCGATCAAGGTAGGTGTTCATTAAAGCAAAGTATATAGCAAAAACCATCGTTACCTCACAGAAAAACTGTCAAAGCAGTAAGCACAGCAAAAAGAATGGATATCATATTACAAGAAGCAAGCCAGAAGATAGAGCAGCTGGACAAAGGAGATAACAAGAGAAACTGTTGCATTATGATAATTTACAAGTTCACAGGAAAAAGTTTCCGATCAACATCCAACAACCAATATATCATACTTAGAAGAATCCAAACTCCCTCGACATTTAGGAAGAAAAAGCATGCCAAAGAAATAAATCACAACAACATACTGGAGCATACAAAAGGTGGTATAGAAAAGATTCAAAGGCTCAAGCATCAGTTTCTGGCTGAGAAATTTGGCTTTTGAGTCATATGTATGGAAATAATTTCAGCTTTGGCAGCTCTAAGCTGTTGGCAATCAAAGGTATGTTTGTTTTGGGTTGTTTATTTTGGAATACACGTCCAAAATGTGGATTTGTTTTCTTCACAGATTCTTCTTTCCTGTTTGGCTACATGACCTCAGTAGACATCTAAATTGTGTAGCCACTCATCAGATGTTCTGCTTTAGGAGGTGCACCTGAGAACTTAACCATAAAATTGCAGCAACAAATCATAAAATGCCAGTTTATCAGACCTAAAGAAAGCACAATCCTAGAAACATATGCAATGTTCTGGCGGCACATATTCTTTCTAGTTATGCATAAAGTCAGGGAGTTCTTATCAAAGTTGAGATGGCAGATCACATTCTTAAACCAAAGCCCAAGCTTCTTGAAGCAAAACAACCATTCCCTCACTCCTATCCCACCTACATTGCCACAAGGATGCTCCAATATTTGATCCTTATCGTCTGCATAGCCTAATAAAGTAAAATCATCCCGAAGCAAGAAACCATACTCCTCCAAACTAAGATCCTCAAACTAACATCTCTTAGAGAAGGAAAAGATACAACCCACCAAATTTTAAAAGACAAAAGAATCGCGTTCCAGAATCATATCTCAAATTTTAACAACCCAGCAAAACAAAAAATAGAATTTTACTTCAACTTGATCACGTCATTATGCTTAAGCGCAAATTGTTGAAGGAAAGAAATTTCTCCGATTAAGATTCAGACGAAAATAAAAACAAAAGATCAAGACATTGCTCCAACATTTAATTACCTTGTGCCTGTTTAGCAGATTGTACTCAGGCTGTTCAACTATTGGACCCACAAGATCCAACCTCTGAGCAACAGACCAAGCTTCAGTGATCTGCTGAGCAGACCACTCACTGGTCCCCCAGTAATAAGCCCAGCCCTTGTCAATCACATAGTTCATAGCCCTGACAGTTTCTTCAATGGGGGTGCTGACGTCAGGCCGGTGACAGTAGATGACATCAACATAGTCCATATCCAACCTCTTCAGGGAAGCTTTAGTCCCCTCAATAATGTGCTTTCTCGACAACCCTTTATCATTCGGGCCAGGCCCGCCCCAGAAAATCTTGGTAGAGATAACAACGTCGCTTCGCTTCCACCCCAGCTCTCTAATGGCTTGGCCCATGATTTCCTCAGCCCTGCCATTGGCATAGACCTCGGCATTGTCGAAGAAGTTCACGCCGTGATCGCGGCAGCACTGGAGGAGGCTTTTGGCTTCTTTGACGTCGAGTTGGTTACCGAACGTGACCCATGCCCCAAATGACAATTGAGAGACCTTCAATCCCGATCTCCCCAAGTTCTTGTACTGCATCTTTGCGAATTTTTTTGTAGGGTCTTGGGGAAATCCTGAAAGTGGAGACGGTGGGTTATAGGCTATGAACTGGGGAGAAGTTTGCAGAAGGTCAGGAGACGTGAGGGGTGGGGCAGCAAAAGTGATGAAAGTCGGCGAGTTCGACTAGAAAAAATCGCTCCGGATGTCCGCATCACGGTATTGTAAAGGAAAATGACCAATTTGATTTTCACATTTGGAGTTTAATACATTACAATTTTGGAAGTTTTTTTTTTGTCCGTAAAAGAAGTTACGTGTAACTAATAAATTCTCAATATTATCTTCTATTGTAAATTTTAATTAAAAATTTGATGATCTACTCATATAGGGTGTACTTGGACAAGATTCTGTATGGAACTCAATACAATTCTTCATTTTAAATCTCATTTTTTCTCTCACAAAAAATTCTCTCCCCTGAAACCTAAGATAAAAAATCTCAAAACTAAACTCTATCCAATCACACTCATAATATCTTTTAAAAATAAAATAAGTATAATATTTAGCTATTCTTTTATTGTTCTCTTTTTTCTTTTTTAATATTATTGTGGTAATTATAGATAAATTTTTCATATTTAATTTTTTAATCAAATCAGGACACGCATTATTATAATATAAGTATATTTTGAAGAAAAACACGTATAATACTTGTTTTGCCCTCTAAAAGATATCATACAAATAAGAGTATGAATTTTTTATCAAAGATTGCAGTAAAGAATAGTGTTATGAACTTATTAATTGGTAATTTCTTTAAGCTTTATAATAATAAAAGAAAATATTTATAAAGTCATAATGTGTAGGATATTTAAATTTGAGAACAAAATTGGTCATTTCCCCTTTATTGTAACATCTCCCCTGCATTTTCTTTTATAAACTTTTTTAATTAAAGTTTTATCCTTAACATTTTAGAATTTATCTTTTATAAAGAAAATCTTACTTGCGATGTTATATAGTTTAAGATTTATGAATAAAAATTTTATAAATCAAAAAAAATTGACAAATTTGATCATAAAATCATTTTATTTATTTTAAATTAGTTTTAAAATTTATATTTTATGTTTTAGTCTTAAAATACATTTTCTTAAAAAATAATGATCTACGCTATTTTCTTAATTTTTTTTACTAAATATGATCTACCTCTATTTATCCTGCGATGGAATTTGACAAAATCTTTCACATTTGGTAAAATCATCATTCTCCAACTTCTCTCTCATACACAACTTTGCAAGTTACTAGTATGCGTTCAATCAGGTATTATCAATAAATGCAAGTGAGTGGCTTGTGAGGTCAGTGAGTCGAGAAAAGTCAAAAAAGACTTATTTTAGCCTTATTTAGATCCTCACGTGAGAGGATATTGCCAGTTTGCCATTCTGGCAATGAACTCCAGAATTCACCGTGGGCAATTTTGAGTTTTTCATTGAAAATGACAGCGGGCGAAGACACGAACAACATAATCTGGCAGTTACTGCGTCAATGCCCTTGACGGAGTGTTAATCAATACATAAGGGTACCACTCACATAAAGGCTACTTTTAATTAACGAACTTAAAATATCATTATTAAGACTGTCAATTGGGTCAGACTGATCTAAACTCGATCCGTTCGATTTGTTTAATTTGTAATTTCGGGCTACTTTTTCCAGCTCGAATAATTTTCGGGTCGAACTCAAATTAAAGTAAGTTTAGTTCTATTTCAACTCAGCCCATAAAATATATATATATATATATATATATATATATATATATATATTTTATATAATTATATTATTATTATATTATTAAAAAATTATTTATTATATAAAAATTTAAAAGATCGGGTTAGGACTGGCCCGAGCCCAAAAGAGCCGAGCCCAAACTCATAATTTTTTAGCCAGATATCAATCGGGTAGAGTTCAGTCTTAGCAAAGCCTGGCTCAATGAACCCGATTGAGAGTCCTAATCATTACAAACAATGAAAACAAGCAATTGAAAAAGGTAAAAAAAAGTTTGAGAAATCATTAATGATTAGAAATTCAAATTTTGAACAAATTTTGAAAAATAAAAAATTGAAAAAGAGATTGTCTCTAAACTAATACCTTAATTCTGTGAGTTGTTGTTGGAGTATACTTTAAAAATATTTATTCGACGGTTATGTATATTTATATCATTGTTTATTTAATAAAAAATTTCTATTATTATATATATTTATGCATGCGTAATAAAATTATAAATGATAATATCTCTAAAATAGTTATTATCGAATTCTTAAATGTTTCTAGCCAGTCATTATTATGGAATGGGCTAAGAATGATGCATTGACACTATTATGTGTAGTGATTGATGATAAAAATGGTCATAGATTTGAAGTATTAATTAAATAACGTATTAGTGCCTAATTAGAGTTGTATGAGTGTCATAAGTGATTATGAATCTTTCCTATATACCAAGAGCGATATTTTGGGCATTTGATTGACTAAGATTAATACACTGTTTTGAACCATGAGCCTTTGAGACTTTGAGAACCTTTGATTTGTTTTAGCTTTGTGGATGCAGATGGACATGTTCCTTTCAATAAAGCTGAAGAAGATGAATAATATTGCTGCCGCGTGAAGTTACACCATCATGCATGCTGGCTCTGTCCTTCTCCTTGAGAGCTTGAGAAGATAATAAAGTGAAGCTTTTACTTCAATCTCTCAGAAATTTTATCTCATTTGTTTTACAATTTCAATTAAGAAAAAATCATGATTTACAGTTTTAATGGTAGTTGCTATTTAGAATGGCTGGTGAAGTTTAGTCAACAAATACTGTTATTACTGTAAAAATTCAAAAATTTTAGCAATAGTGATTGAAATTACAGCTAAAGTTTGCTATATATACTGAATATTTGAAACACTTTTTTTTTTTTTGCACCGGAAGAAAGAAGGATAGAAGAGAGAAAAGAAGAAAGAAAAGAAAAGGCAGAAAGTATTCATGTTGAGGTAGAGAGAAAAATAGAGTGAAAGTTATTTAGTTATTTTTATTTATCATTTTTTTGTGAGATTATTTTTTATCTTTTTTCTTGATATTCACCCAGTTTGGTGAGGATAGTTGTGTTACCTTCTAGTATATCTAGAAGAAGAATTTATTACCCCTATTTTATAGTAAAAATTTCGATCAGTATTCGACTCGTGATTTTTTACTAATTTTAAAATTTTTCGTAAATCTTAATATTAATATATTTTTAATATTTTTTTCAAATTTATTTTTGATTAATGGTTATTGATAAATTCTCACTTTATTAATACCAGAGTTTTTGAAAGAGTCATTTTAATTCTAATAATGTGAGTCGTTTATTTTTATTTGTCCCAACTTCCCAATAAAATTATAAAGTTTTATTTAATTGGTGTATCCTACACTAAACAACTGTGGAACTATAAAAGGTCGAAACTAGAAATTTGCAGGAGAAAAAACAAAAGGCTACAAACGAAGTACGAGTTGAAAATTAACAGATAGGATGGAGTGTGTCTTTTTTCACTTTGTCATCCTCATAGCATGTAAAAGGGGTCCGGTTACTGTGCTGCACTTGGAATCAACAGCCATCGGATCACCTCTCAAATCTGATCCGACGGCTGCAAAAATTTACTAATTTTCGAAAAAATACATGGGGCAAAAAAATATGAACCGCTGGATCAAATTTTCATGCAGATCCAACGGTCCACATCTCGTCCAGGACATAATAGGAAAATTAGGATGTGAGACGGATTTCATGGGCCCCAGGCCAACTCCCATCATGTACGGCTACTGACAAGATTTGTGACCAAGAATGTCGAGGCCAGGACCATTCAAGCAATCATAATATGGTTTTCAGTCCAATCATAATATGGTAAGATATCTGAGGAGGTAGACCTGTCAATAAAGCAAATATATTTATGTTTAAATTCAAACTCGACATAAATAAATTAGGTCCGAAATATATATTTTTAGTTTGATAATGTATAATATATTTAAAATATAATATTATATAAGTATATCAAATACTATAACTTTTTTTTTCTATTTTTTTTATGATACTGAATATTTGATAAAAAATTATCATTTGAATTAGTATTTAAGGTAAACTTGAACAAAGTTTAATTTTAAAATCATATCTAAAATTTTAAATTTCAATTTACATTACAAAGAGATTCAAAAAAGAGAAAACATAAGGAAGAAGGGGGAACAAAAAAGAACAGGCTTACACAAAAGAGAAAACAGGAGGGAGAAGACGAGGAAAAAAGCCAAACTAGGTCTACCCAGACCCGTAAAGTACGGGTCCAATTATTATGTTCAGGACCCGTTTGGTAAATGGTGCGGGCCTGAAACTGATGCATAGGAATTGAGGTATAGTAGTAATGAGAAGAAAAATCTAACACAAATTTTGCTGCCGTTATCCTCATGCTATACAACTCATTGTTGCAATATGAACACCATTGTCATTAAATAGTCTTACTGAAGGTGATCATTCATTTCTCAAATCCTCAAAAATTGAAGAGAAAAATTAATTAAGTAAAAGAACCAGAAAATCATTCCGCTGAGCAACTTCTTCCGGTGGTGATGATGCTGGTGTGATTTTACTATCCTTCCACATCACAAAGAGTGCTAATCATAAGTTTCGAGATTTATAATATAACAGAAAACTGAAGAAAAATCAAACTGTAAATGAACATTTAGCCTTATGATGCTCAAATATCTCCAGTTCATGCACCCCGACATCTCAAGCATTTGTGCTAATATATATGATCAAGAATATCTTGAACAAGAGAAGGAAAGAAGAAAAAGAAGGTACCTGAGAAGCAGCAGAACACAACTCTGGCTGTCGTACAATGTAAATTTGATCGCCCGGGCTATTTTCTCCATAGATTTCTTGATTCCTATGCCAGGTCCATAGTGCATGAGTTGAATTCACAACCTGAGGGAAAAAATTGTTAAGAATTTCCTTGGTAAATATATAAAAGGGACAACGAATCAAATTACAAGAACAAACTGTTGGCACAAAACTTTCATATGATGAATTGATTGAATATCACTTGGTGTATGAATTTCACATATAAATCCTTTCTCCAATAGGAAGACAAGAGAAGGTTTTTTCTACCAAACCTGCAATACAGTATTCTAATGCCAGTTAAAAAAACTGAGGTACTAAGGATATCTTTAACTCTGATGGTTGTGGGGCAGCAGTAAGGCTGGATCTGTACATATATAGGTCCAGCATTCTAAAACCATAGTCCCCATACCTTATGGCTGAGCAATGCTATAACGTGAACGGGTTTGTTGGCTAAGATATTCTGAG
Source organism: Rauvolfia tetraphylla (assembly GCA_030512225.1). Taxonomy (NCBI): domain Eukaryota; kingdom Viridiplantae; phylum Streptophyta; class Magnoliopsida; order Gentianales; family Apocynaceae; genus Rauvolfia; species Rauvolfia tetraphylla. The sequence goes on from JAJQKT010000053.1 coordinate 6,720,845, forward strand.
TTCCTTCTGTTTTTCTTATGTTTCCTTTACAATTGCTGTCAGAATGACTTCCTATGATATTTTTCATGAATTTCTGCATATCCTAATGCCTTTCTTTGCAGATATTTCAGATTTGTGTCAATTCTTTTTATCATTTAACTAATACCTCTGATGTTCGGCACCAGAACTTGTGCGTTTTTTTGGAGAGTATTATCTTCTTTTTAATGATGAACTCTATACTCAACTAACCCCCTACCCCCCAACACAACACACACACAGACAAAAGAAAAAAAAAAAGAAGTCTCCTGAGGACAAATATGGAAGAAAAAAGCAATAACTTAGAGCAAGTTGGGAGGAGCTTAACAGTTTTTGCACGGCTAAGGTATTCACAATGTCGAAACAAATTTTCCACTTTCATTCAGCGGGTCTTTAAATTTCATTCAACATCTCTCGGTTCTTGACCATGAGGTGTTCTTGTGTTGCTCAAAATTCTATTCCCCAAAGATGCTAGTTCCTTCCTATGATAGAAGTTAATAAGGCAGATTCCAGTAGAAATGGTTATAAGATTATTCTATGATTAGGAAGACTACTGAGAAGAGATCAGTTATTGAAATTGAAAATCAGTCTTGGCTGTAGAAGGTAACAAATAACTTGATGGGGTTGCAGAACATGGTCTAGGAAAGTTCTTGAAGTACTTTATGGTCTTCAAGAATGAAATTGAGCAAATGACAACATGAATAGACAAACCAAAATAATGAAAAAAAATGAGATGAATATAAATAAGCATGAATATGTGTTTTAAATCTGGCAAGTTAGCAATTGTATGAAGAGTAAACCTACAAATAGAGAAACCATTTTGATGTACTAACATTCTAAGTCACACTAAAGCAAAAATATTTTCCATGATGTTATTAGCATTTATATGACAATATGAAATTAAGGCATCAACAATTTAATTGAGTAGCAATAATTTTATTGCAGTCATTGGAAAGATTGGTATGGTATGCTAAAAAAGCATATCTCAAGACTCTGCAAAAGAGAAGGGTATGATCCCACTTCTTGTCATAACTCATAACAGAAAGAAATCAATATTGTAGAACTCATGAAATGGCCATCATTAGCACGCAAAATAAGTAAAAGTGAAATATGAAAAAAATTATTTACCTCAAGGATCCCATGTCCAAAGCTACTCTCTCTATATGCACTCCAGTCTGGCTGTCTGTCCCAGCAGAACTTGCCTTTTGCAGGTCCAGAGGAGAAATTGAAATGGCATACACCTCCAAATTCTGGTAGGTTGTCTCCCGCAGTAGGACACTTGCCAGGTTCATCAGCATGATCGACATCAACTTTCTCAATATTACCACCATCTCCAATGGTGATGTATACAGGAGCACGCGGATCTAATGTATAGTTGTACACTCGATTCATCCGTTCATAAGCATGCACCTAAGACAGAAAAAAGAAGATTATGCTCTATCACTTTAACCAAGAAGTAATTCAATTTCTTAATATCTCATGATAACGGCAATTTCTACTGGGAGACTTAAACAATGGCTGCCTATCTAGGTGGCAATAACAAGGACCAAAAGTAGGTCTTTACGAAGTTGTGCTTCAGCTTACATGACCAGAAAAGACAATGTCAATGCAATAATCATAGAGAATTTCTTCCATTTCCAACCTCATGCACTCAAATTCCTGATAGTGGGATGAGTAGCTGTTATACCAAGGAGGATGCCATGCAGCAACAACCCAAGGGGTCACGCTGCGATCTATCCCACGTAGGTCTTTCAGGAGCCAATCATACTGGGAACCTTAAAAAAGAAAAAGAAAATAATTGATGAAACTAATAAGAATCAAACTATGGAATCTCTTACGAATATTCTCAGTACATCAGCAAAAGGTTTTCCAGTGACAAAAATGAACACCTTAGAGGAAAGTACCGTTCCCCTAGAAGAAGGCCAGTACCTGTTCTGTTGTAGTCAATATATGCTCCTAACATGATAAAATGTACTCCTCCGGCATCAAAGGAGTAGTAGAAGTTACTATTGGAGACAGATTCCTCTGACGGCACAGAGAATCTTGTCAGATATGACTTGAAAGTTACTCCAGCAGCTTGAGGCTCAATCTCATGGTTCCCTTCTATAACCATCATTGGGACCCTAGAGGTCAGTGGCTCCATGAACCTGATCATCTGAATAACATTAGTAAAAAGATGCTAAAACGAATAAATAGGTATATATCCTCAATAACATCTTGATATCTTTCTTCATTCTAGTAGTGCACTCTTAGTTTATCTGATGTGAATGGATAACAAATCAATCAGATCTGGGGAATCGTTGGCCAATGTATTTGAGTTTTAGATATTCTTTCTTTTCTTTTCAGTTGTGTGTAATCCAGAACAGATGGAATTCAACATAACACAAGTTCATTCTCTTTAAAAGATCGTGTTTCCCTGTACTCAGTAGCCACATGAATTTTATCAGGCAAAATCCAACATTACGGATCTTGACTTTCCTCACCAGGACTGCATATGGATCAGGATTTCTATATTGAGCATTCCAATTTAATATAAAGGTCAGCCCTAATCAGATGCTTGAAATCCAATTTGTAATGAAAGTCCAGTCTCTTGCTATGACTGTATTTGGCAATCAGAGATTGAGTAATTTCAATTATTTCAGTAATGAGTTGCATGACAAAGTTATTCAACTGCTACAAACTCTACTTCTGTCTGAATTTTTGAAGATGGCTATGTATTTTCAAAGTTTTAAATACAATAACCCGAAGTATGATGCCATTCACATCATATCCTTCTTTCATCTATCCAAGGGAAAATAATAAGGTACACAACTGGATTTCAGTTCCATTCTTGCATAAGAAAAAGAATGAAAAATCAAAGAAATAATAATAAGTAACAAGAAACCATGAAAACAGCTCTAGTTCTGCAGGTTGTTTTCATCCTTAAAGAAATTTTGAAGGAAAGAGTAGTGACCAATAACGATGATAAATCAGAGAATATTAGTTACCTTCCCCAACCATCCCAGCGAGGTTGAAAAGTCTCTCTTATGGGTGCTTCTGGAAACTTACAAGAATAGCATGAAGCTCCTTGACCCCCTGTTGTAAGATACTGGTTTGCATAAGTTAAGTCTCCAACCATCAAAATCATTGATGGATCATTGTTTGTGAGATGATCAATTGTGGTTGTTGAATTGCTTGTAAGTCCCAAATCACCAATTATGGCTATTCGATGAGGATACTTGCTGGGACCTGGCAGTGGTAACGTTTCAAACACATGTTCCACACTCATTGCTGGCAAGAACTATCACCACACTTATAGAAGTATTTCGTTTCCGGCTCAAGACCTGAAAGAAAAACCGAAGTCTTTAACCTTAAAGCAAAGGAGATACAAAGAGGATTCGCCATAAGAAAATTTATCGACGTGGTTTAAGATCTACATGAAAACTCAAAGCTCTTTAAATTTGCAAGCAAAGGAGATACAAAGAGGATAAAGAAGATCACATTGAACCTAAGAAAATTTACCACATGATTTAAGGCTGAAATTTATCAGTACAAGAACAATGTTTAGCAGAAGTAGTTCAAAATGTCAACCAGAAAATACAGTCAGTTTGTAGGGAGACCTGTTCTGCCAATTAATCTTGGACCAATTAGTCTTGTATTAGGTGGTAGAGATGCAGTAAACCATATTCCTTGTTCTACTAAAATATTGTTACTGCTATGACTTCACTAGAAGTCAGTCAGAGAAATTACTTAATAAAGTATTGTAGTACTTGTCTTCAACTATTAAATTCCATAAACAATAAATGGAACTACTCAACAGCTAGAATTCTTCAAGTGATAGTATTTGGGGAGAAATAGTTAGTAACCAAGATGGATTAATCAACATGATACAGCATATGTAAAAATAAAACATATCAAGGAAAGATGTTATTCATGGTGGTAATATTTCAATAACTTTTTATTTGAACATTTTCAACTGGTTTATAACAAGTTTTTAGGTACTTCCCTCGTCCTATTTCTAATAATCTTCTTACTATGTTGGGATGTCCTAAAATAATTGTAACTTATTATAAAATCAAATAATTTAATATATTATATATTATTAATTAATTACTAATCTCACTAAATATTATTTTTATATATATAGATTTGATATAAAGTACTGTTAACTCACATGTTTCTTATTTTTTATTATATTATATTATTCTTATAATACTATCAAACTTCTGCAAAAAACTCCTTAGCGGATCAAATACTGTCAAAAAAATGGAATAGAGGGAGTAACAAAATCCAGTCCAATGTCCCCAAGGGAACAGCTTGGCAGCCAAAAGCCATGGTTAAAATCCTCCTTTTCATACAAAAGGAACCGCAAAAGAGAAACACAAAATACAATATAGTGACATTCTGTACAAGTTGTATGCCCAGTTGAGTAAATTGTCCATCTGGTTTGATAAATGAGACACCTCGGTTAACAGCCATAATTTTGGCAACTGTTGTAAGACAATGTTCTAATGCGTTCTTGCTGTTAAAGAATTTCTTGGTTTTGAAATAGACAGATATTTCTTCTGAATTGAAACAGAGTCGCATGGAATTAGTAAAATTTACTATTATATTTACTCAAAAACTCCAAGACAGGAATTTTGTTACCTTAAAAAATCGCAGAAAGAAAGGAAAAAACAAGAAATAGAACGGAAACAGTTCCAATGTTTACCATCAATTCTCACATGATGAATGATGCCAGAAGTGTAATTCCAGAGTCCTTCAAAAGGGTACAACTGAGTGTAAACCTTGGAAACCCCGGTTTTCTTCATCGAATACTTCCCGCTTTCCTTCCCATACCATACCTCAGTAGCCACTGTTGATGGGTCAAGAGCTGTAACGTTCAAACCAATCTGGGCGTCCCCTAAAGCTCATCCCAAGAAACCAACCAAAATAATCAATGCACATCAACAGAGAACAAAATAAAACTACTGAAACAATTGCACAAGGCAATAAATATAACTCCAAAAGTGAGAAACTCTTCGTACATACCAGTAATCCAAGAAACCCACATTGAAGTTGGAGTTGATAATGCAAGAGCAATCTGTTCCGGAAACATCCCCGTCACATTCCTTTGAAGCCTGGGATGATCCATAGGCAAGTCATCACTCCCAAGACGTAAAGATGGATCAAACCTGCGAGTTACGGGCTTAAAAGGGCCATCCAAAGTTGTGGGTATGCCTTGTACAGCCGCCGTTAGCATGGCTTCCATCATCAAAGCAGTGATACAGACAGTGAAAATTTTGCAGCCCCCCATTAAACTGTGACAATTCCGGGCGAAAATGCAGTCAAAATTTTAGAAAAATGATCAATTAGAGGATGTTCAAGTTTCAAAAATGTTGCTTCTTTGGTTTGGCAATTTTGTCAAATTGATTGGATATCTCAACTGCTGCAAGCAAAATGAACACTTCACAAGCAGAAAGCAGAAAGCAAAAAGAAGAGCAAAATGCTTCTCCATCGAGAATATTCCATTCGTGTCCTGGGGAAGATGCCAAAATTGTTGTATATGGGATAGACGATCTGACTTTGATTGGCTCTTTGTTGGGAATTTAATAATCTATTTTCTTATCTGTTCCGCAGCTTAAAATTTGTCTGCAAATTTGGGGCCAGAACCAAAATTGCCAGAATCTCGACGGAACGCTATTGAATTATAACTTCAGACCATTATTTTGTCAATTAGCTTAAGAATTATCAGTTAACGAAGACTCTATTTGGATTGAAGTTTGGTTCAAAACTTAATGTAATTGAGTTTTAATTTTTTTAATAAAAAATTTAGACTCTCAAATATCTCATTATAAAATTAAACTCAAAATTTAAGTGTTTGATTCATATTTTTTTATAAATAATTTACTTTTTATAAAATTCAACAAAAAAAAATTTTAAATCAAATTTTAGTAACAACAAAAAATCTCAAATTCAAATTCAATCTCAATACACTCTTATATGTGAATAATATCCAATATTCTTTGCATAGGTAGCCAAGACTTTTAGGATTAAACTCATTCACCTTGGAGTCAAATTTCTGAGATGTTGTTAGTAGATTTCGCTTGTCAATTAGGTCATATTGATTTTCAATATAGACAATCTAATTGTATCTAGTCGTCGTGTACACATTTTCCTATTCCACTTGATTGGAAAAGAGATGTGATCCAAAGTCCAAACCCTCTAGGCAAATGTGCTAGTCGTTTCGACAAGCATTGTTCGTGGACTTGCCTGATGTCAAGAGATTCAATACCGATTCAGGAGGGTTCACCCATATCTTTGGCCCTATTCGTCCAACAACACATGGCCCGTATGCCGGGTTCAAATCAAACTGCCTCAAAATCACCTCATTTGCTTCGTTATCATCCGAAACATAAAACCAAAATGTACAACATTTCTTAATCCTTCATCAATTGGCAATGGTTCCTAATTGTCAACTCAAAACCCTTTGTAAAAAAATATTTAAAAAATTGTAAAACACTCTTTTACCGGAACAAATCTACTACTTATTGGGTGAAATATTTGTTTCTAATTAAAGTAATGTAGAATAACTTTAGAAAGTTGGTAATTCAAAACCCATTTAACTAACACTATATTGAGGGCAAGGCCGGAAGGGGAAAGGGAGGGGAAGTGACACTTTTTTTTTTATAGAAATAAAAGCATTTACTTTTTTTATTGATTATATGAAGGTGACCAGCCATTTGAAGGCTCACCTGCCTTTTTTATATAACTGAATAATCATAACAAGTCTTCTCTAGTGGCATTTTTGAATACCCTCACCCCTTCCTTCCCCCGGTTTGCAGGATTTAGGGATTCTTGTCTTTTTTTTTTCTGTTTGGTTGGAGTGAAAGAAAAATAAGTTCACGATCCCTCTAGGAGATGATTTTGCCAATGTGGATGGGAAACTCTTTTCCTCCTAATTTACTTCTTCGATATATTCCCTCTCAACCAAACGAGATAAATAATTTACCTCGTTATTTATTTTCTTTCTTCTTTTACTTCTGCCTCAAGTGTAAAGATATTTCTAAACAAAACACAATGACATGTGTTTTCTACTTCATGTATAAAGAAAACTAGGGACAAAAATTAGTTTCGTAAAAATTAGAAGTATAGTCTATGGGTGATTGATTATGAGTAAAGTAATTGGCTCAACATGAGAAAACAAAAATATGAAACGAAATAAGGATGTGGAGAGGGAAACAAAACCATGGGGGATAAGATCATGAAAGATAGACGTGGTTGACTGCATTTTTTATCTCTTTTTGGTGGTGGAAGAAGATGACAATGCTGGTTTCGACTTGATTGTTTTCTTCTTGGTTTGCTTGTAGAGACGATTCAGCCTGGATTTGGATGAAGAAGGTGCCATTCTTTATTGATCACAACTTTCTCACTCTAAGCTTTCAAATCTTTCAATATTGAGACCTAATATACTATCTTCTTCTACCTATGGAACATAAAAGAAAAGTTAAACTATAGGGAAATTCAAAAATACTTCTAAAAGAAATTGAGTGCAAATATAAACCTTTTAGTGTTTCTTCAGTCATACAATTGCGATTAATACTATAAATTATAAACTATGTCCCTTCAGCACAATGTATTTGGATTCGGTTCAGTAGTAAATTCAAACTCAATATAAAATTTTTACTTTGAATTTTAATTTTTTCTAACAAATAAATACTTTTAATAAAAGTTTAAAAACAAAATCTAACAAACTCCAATTAGGCCCAATAACGTCGGAGTTGTAGTTATAATTCCATTGCCATTTAACCTACGATCTGCTTATTGTTTGTCCAATATGATTTCTAATAACAGACTCATTCCTTTGTGAATCGAATCTTTTGTAAACCAAAAAGACTCAATGCACCAACTTGTGATCCATAAAGACTATTTTCTTATTCTACAGTAGGGAGATTGGACTGCAGTAGGGAACTGAGCAGAGCGCATACTCATCATATGGGGGAAAAAGAAATGGAGCAGAGCCCATCGGTTGGCCCAATAATCACCCAAGAGGTGTTAAGAACACTTTTGGAACTCCGCAGAGCTGGCGTAATAATTCTTGAACCCATTAAGAATAAAAATTGAAATAAGAAAAATGGAATTTTCAGCTAACCACTTTGGTGGAAGTGGTGCTAGCGGAATGCGTGTTAGTCCCCTTGATAAGATCAATCCTTGTTTAGGAGACATAATCATGAACATGATTTCGTTTGATTATGACTTTTTTCAATTTCAAGATTTTAATGCAATCCAATCACAAATAGCAACTTGACAACAAATCTTGAGTTTGAAGTTATTGAAAAGATATTACCGTCCTTACTAATATAAAATGTATGATACTTAAGAATTTAGAAAGTTAAAAAAAAATTTTCTATACGAAGTGTTATATTACTGTTGAAGATTATACATATCAAATATAATATAATATACCTAATAAAGAAGAAAATCCTGAACTACGTAAAAATTAAACTTCTAATCCCTTATTAGTAAGCCTCAATTATTACCACCCGGGCAATGCCTTATGAGCAAAAAGTGAAGAATTAGTCCACAAATTCTTCCTAGATTAGGGTTGGGAGTTTACTTTAATCAAATGCATACATGATTACAGACAACAAATAAAAAAAATGTAAAATAAATCTGTTGAGACATGACCAACACGAAGAAACATTCTAAATAAAAGAAGAATTTTCTACTTATAGGGTGTGATTGGATAGAATTTGGTTTTGAAATTTTCTGTTTTGAGTTTCGGGAGAGATAATTTTTTGTGAGATATGAGATGAAAAATTACATTGGGTTCGGTGTAGAACACAATCCAAACACGCCCATAATGTTCAATAACTGAGGTTACTTGCCTTAGAAGTAAGAATCCCAAATGGTTGACATGCATATATGAGAATAATGCTGACAAAACTATGATTGATCGCTTTATAATAATAATAATAATAATAATAATAATTTTGTGTGAGAAGAAAGAATAATTTTTGTAAAAATAAGCCAATCTTTTTGTCCATTAGGAGCGCTTAATTTTCAATTTTCTCCTACACTTACGGAAAGAAAAGATAATAAAGAGTAATAATTATGGTAAAGAAAAGATAGAAAAAATATAATTTATATATAAACTACATAACCCCCCACCCCCCACCCCGCCTCCCAACACACACAACACACACACACACACACAGAGCCAAGGGAATCATACAAAGGGAGCGTGGGGTTGGGGACACATTTCCTTTCTTGTTTGAAAATGGTTTAAAGCTTGATAACTTTGTTGGCCCTTCATAAAAAGTCTTTAGCTCTCTTATGAGAACAAAGGTTGAAAATGGTTAAAAGTTAAATTGATTAACCCTTTCTTTCCTACAAAATTTTACTTTACTCATCTATTTATAAAGTTCTATCTATCATGATGATTTAATTAGTTAATTTTGTACTAATGAAACACGACGTCTACTAGCAAAGGGATCTTCTTCCTTTAAGCTAGATTTGGTACTTCGTGAAGCCTTCATCTTGCACAAGCTACGTGAGGTTCTGCAATTGTGATGGTGAATAATGCCCGTGAGTTCGCTGGTCTGGTTAGTTCGATTGTTAATTTTTAGTTAAATAGAATCAACAACCATTGAACCAATCCTTTCATCGGTTCAATGACCAATCTGATTTTTAAAACATTGCTATTTAGTTGATTTCTTTGATGACAAATAAGTGAAGGTTTCTACAATAAAAGGAAAACTTCTTGTCAAGCGGGAAACTTACTTTTATGAGCGGAAAGGAGAGTAGTGTGGAATCTGAAATTGCTCAAAGTTCTTCTTAGAGGTATATGGACAAAGACGTTAATAAATAAGGGGAAGGAGGGAAATAGAATTAAAAATAACACAATAAATACTAATTCAAAGGTGTAAAATAACAGACAATTTCTTACATTTAAAAGAACTTATCTTTTGAAGCAAAAAGAATAATATCTTACCTCATACAAATTGATAACTTCTTTTTGGAAGTTAGAGGAAGAAAGAATAATAAAAGCTCACTAGATTTATATTGATATTATAAATAAATTATCAAACCAAGGAAATTCTAAGATGAGAGCTTTATAGTTATATTGAACATATGCAAACACAACATATCCTGGCCTTACAGGACTTTGATGCAAGCTGAGATTAGTTCAATTATCAAAGTGAAAATGGCAAAGGAGCTTATTGACTATAAAAACTAGTATCAGAGTGATCATTTAATAGCTAGCTTTATGATCACTTGATTATATAGGACATGCTCCTTTCATCTTCACCATTTCCTCATCAGTTCCCTCCATTCTCATCGTTACCGTTACTGGCACTAGTATCGTCACCAGAGTCGGCCGCGGGGGCTCCTTCTTCATCTCCGCCTTGGTTTTGGCCATCAACACCGTTAGTTGATTGGGGTGGCTGTTTTCTGCAAAGTGCTATGGGGCTGCAGCCTCTAGTGTAGGAGTTAACAGGTGGACTTCCCTGACAATTTTTGGCAGTCACGTCACCCCTCCTGCAAGGGACCCTGTCTCTTGCTATAGCGGGGTAGCCAATGTATCTAGCCGCATCAACGGTTTCAGAAAGAAGGATACATACTGAGAGCATCACCAAACAAAAGAGGATAATTGACTTTGCCATGGCAGTGATTCAGTGAAATTCAACTCTTCTCAAGTTAATTCTTGGTGTGATTCCTTCTATTTTTACATCTCCTTTTATAGCAAACCTCGGAAATAAAAAATTGCTCTGGTGCCTTGTATAGTAGTAAAAAATTCATCCATTTGTTTACTTTTTGTATTGACCGTCAACATCATGGTTAGTACTCTCTCATTTCAAAATACTTGTAAATTTGGGACAAGGTAGGTGGATTAAGAATTTGTTAACATTTATTTAAAAATAATTTATAATGATACTTAAGTGATCCTATTTGAAAATTTTAATGCGTAAACATAAAATGTACTCCCTCTATTTTTTTTATTTGTTTAGATTTGCTTTAACTTTTATTCGTAAATATTTGTCGATTCATAATATCAAAAATTCATTTATTATATTTTTTAAAATTTTTATTACCCTACTAAACTGCATTAATTGATTTTTAGATTCCAATAAAACATTGTAGCTTATAGTTTAACATTTCTAGTTATGTCGATAATATATATGTGTAAAATGTCAAAACAAGACAGATAAAAGAAAGAGAGTGAATATTATTTAATTAGATGATTAAGGAAAAATTGGAATGACAATTATAAATATCAATTTATAAGATTGACAAATATTAAAAAACAATGAAAGTGATATTCTCACTCCCATTTTAAACTTTTTTACTCTCTGTACTTTTTTTTTATAGCTAAAAGGACTTTAATACCTATAATTATGAAACCAACTATCCTCACAAAGTTTTAGTGGATTAAATTACCTGATTTATAAAAAGAAAGAATAAACTAAAGTAAATAATTTTTAGAAGTTACTTAAATAATTTTCAAAGTTAGTTATTGTTCTCAAATTAAATTTCAACTTTCTAGCCATATAACATATGAGGAGGCTTCCTAATTTAGGCTAATAGGTTTGTTCAATGTCTTTAAGCATTAGAACATAGCTAGGAAGTAACAACATAGTATGTAGAAAAATCGAATAGTAGAATCTTTTGTTGTAATAACTTAAAGAAAAAAAAAAACAGTAAAATTACAAATTTCTACGACATAGGACAATGGCACATAACTAGAGAAATTTTTGGTGTCAAATACATGATATTTCAACCATTTCATAAAGAAGGAAAGTTAGATACACTGGATTAGGGGTGTGCAAAACCGGTCCGGTCCAGTTTTTGATTTTACTATTCGGTTCGATTTTTTTATTTTTTTTAAATTCGAAACCGAACTATTCACTATTCGATTTTGTAGTTCCGTTCGGTTCGGTTCGATTTAAATTGAAATAAATATAAGAACGCATTACCATGATGTGTTCTTGTATTTATTTTTAAAACTTTTGATTTTTCGGTTCGGTTTTTTATTTGATAACCTAAATCGAAAATCAAATCGAAATATATATAAACCCTAAAAACCGAACCGAACCGAATCGTATAAATAGAAAATCGAACCGAAATGTAAATAACGATTCGGTTTCGATTTGATTTTTGGTCCGGTCTGATTTTTGCACACCCCTACACTGGATATATAGAGAATAGAACATTTGCATTTTTTGAAAAAATATTCGACTTGGATAGAATGAGTTCTGGGACTTTGGCAGAACACAGTAAGGTTTAAATTAATGGTAATTTAATCTATTGAAAAATAATAAGGCTAGCAAGTTTAATAGTTATGGGTATCAAAGTCCTTTTATTTATACTTTTGTTGTTTTAAGGTAATGATATTCTTACTCATACTTTAACATCTTTCACTCATCTTCCTTATGGAAGAATAATAGTTTATTAAGTTAGCGATGAAAAATAGTTACTTTTTTCGTTTTAAAATGTAAGTTATTTTAACATGTTGCACAAGAATTAGGGATTTATGAAACATTTGTAATCATATCAGGAGTTTTATTCTAAAAGAGTTTTTTTTTTCCTGAAAATGTGTTGACAATAATACTATTAGAACAGGTCATAGTTAATTTTTCTAAACAAACTACTTGAGCTGAAATTTAGAAACCTTTTTTTAAGCATTAAGGTCATTTTAATTATGATGTTAAGCCTTTTTTAGATTTTAAAACAATCAATTTTTCTTTGATTAATTATCATTGATCGATAAAAGCTACGAGCAAGCATACATTTTTTTCCTTTTTTTTTCCTTTTTTTTTTGAGGTAACAAGCAAGTACTTATATATTCAACGTTGCAACAACTTCAGTTCTAAAACTTGATATACCATAAATTACTTAGAACTACTAAGTCGCTGCAAATGTGTGATCATATAAATTAAATTAAAATTTTGAAACTTATTCTTAAATGTTGTGCTTTGGAAACTTTTGTGCTGGCTTTTAATTCTTACAGAACTTCCCTCCTTTCAAAAGATATGGTATTCTTTGTATGTTCGGGATAGGAAAAGAGATAAAATTGTAGCACAAGAGAAGGAAAATAAAAGTAGAAAATATTTATCTTGTTTAGGTAACAAGAGCATGAAGGAGATATGAGGATTACATACTACACACCTATTTATCCAAATAGAATAGTAAGGATATACATCTCAAATAAATACTCTGCGCCCAAGATTGGATATCCCGTTTTGATTTGATACAAAATTCAAAGAAATTTATTTGAATATGAGTAAGTTATCATAATATTTTTATTCGTTGAAAGGTTAGTAGTTAAACTAATGTATTATTGTAGCTTATATATATATATATATATATATATATATATATATATATATATATATTAAATGAGAAAGATTAGTCAAAAGAGTTAATATAAAAATATATTTATTTTTAAAAAGTGGATATATTTTTTCTTTTTTGACAAACTAATATAAAGAAAATGTATATTTAATCTTAGATAGAGGAATATTTCAAATAACCTTCAGATAGCTAGTATAAAGGAAAGTAATCAAGTGCTTTTCATTTCTTCCATTATCTTTATATACTAGTCCTTTTTTTTTTTTTTATGGTCAATCCATCTAGATTAGCTTTTTCACGCAAAGTCTTGATGTCATAGGTAAAGTTAAAGGTCTCACTCCCATTTTTATCTCTTTTACTTCATTTCTTTTCTCTTATAGCTAATAGAACTTTAATACCTACAGTTATAAAATCAGCACGACTCACAAATATTTAATAGATTAAATTATTCAATTTACAAAAAGAAAAAACTATAATAAATAATCTTTAAAAGTTTCTTAACTAATTTTTCAAAGTTAGTTACTTCTCAAATTCTAATTTTCTAACCACATAGTATATTAGGAGGCCTCCCAATTTAGTTTAATAGATTTACGAGATTTTACATATTAAGGTTGCTGACATTAAAGAAAAAATTAGCAATAGAATATACAAACTTCTATTTCCTTAAGCATTATAATATAGCTAGCAAATAACAACATTGTTCAAAAGAAAAATAGAATAGTAGAATTTTTTATTGTAATAAAATTTTAAAAAACAGCAGTAAAATACATGATATTTCAACCATTTCATAAAGGAATAGAGTTATAACATAGAGAAGAGAACATTTGTAGTTTTTGAAAAAATATTTAACTCGGAGAATAGATAAAAAAGGAATTTTTGGGACTTTGGCGTAAACACAATAAAATTTAAATTAAGAGTAATTTAGACTATTAAAAAATTATGAAGTCAGCAGGTTTAATAGTTATGGATATCAAAGACCTTTATTTATAAAAGAAGGAAAGGGTAGTGAATGAGGTTAAAATAAGAGTAGAAATATCATTATCTAAGTTAAATTGTAAAGTAAAATAAAAATCTTACTTTATTAAAACTTGAAGAGGCAGTTAATACTATTTAGTACGAATAATAAAAGTTAAAAGATGAAATTAAATATAAATAAATTATATATATATATATATATATATATATATATATATATATATATATATATATATATATATATATATATTAACTTCTTCATATTCTAAAGCGATAATATTTATAAACAAAAACTAAACCAAATAAGAAACAAAAAACATAGGGAGGTAAACTTATCCTCTTCTTCCTTTAAAATAAGATTTGTACCTAATCTTCTCTTCCAAAATCGATCAAATGCTCCAAGAAGTATTGATTCTTCCTTATCGCACGGTTTGCCACTAGCTTGAAGATATCCAAACAAATCAAGGGGAAGTGCAGCCACCACAGCAGAGTTTTAAGATTGTGAGGAAGAGTATCCTAGGATCTGTCTCTGGTGCTGATGCTATAATGTCTTCTGATTTCCCTATAAATTATTGTAATAATTGAAGCACTTGTTGGTTGGTGAAGTATGAACACATTCATGGAAGCAAGCAAATGATTTCCACCTTCCACCACTGTCATGGTGGATGGTGGATGCATTTCCTTTTCACATCTTAGGAGGAAAGTTAATCTATACTTATATATATATTAATAAAATACTTTTACTCTCTCTTCTCCCTTAAAAGTTTTAGAGTCTTCATCTTATTTTTAGAATTTTTAATTTTTTACCAGATAAAAAGTTATTATTGATTAGAATTTAAACTTTTAAATTTAAAAATTTCAATTCTTAGCCCTACTTCCTCCATTAAATCTATTAATTTGTGTTATTTATATTTTCTCTTTCTACATCTTTCATGCCTTTTTTAATTAGATTATATACACTAATATATATTTTCAATTCTTTTAATAAAAAATTAGTAAATTTTTATTTTTTTTGATAGGTTTTGAAGATTTATATATTCCAATAACTTCATTTTTATCACAAAGCTTTTTTTTTCTTTTCTTTGAGAGGTTGATTTTAGAAACATTTATCTATTTAGCACTTTGTATCTATTACTCTAATTTCATCCTTAATATGTTAAAAATTAAGGGGAAAAGTGTATAAATTCCTATTAAAATATTTTATATTAAAATATGCATAACTTCGTAGTACATTGGACATGAAATGTAATGGTCGATAATTTTTTGGATTTTTTCTTTTTTGGTCTTCTCATCAAGTGAATTAAAAGAAAAAATAATTTTTGTAAAATATAATAACTATAATAACACTATGATTAATTTATTTCTGGTGGATCAAGAATACTATTTTTTAGAAAAAATTTGAGCAATGATCTCAAAATTTTTAATTTTTGAAAAATTATTTTTTGAGATTTTAAATTATAAAATACTAATATCTTTTATTTTGTAAGTTATTTATTTTTTAAGAGTGGAGAGAAAAAATGAAGGTTAGAGGGATTTTAATATCCACCACAATTTTATTGTAAATATATTATATTTTTTCTTAACGGAATTTTTTTTAAGAATTATTGTATTACAATTAAAATAATCTTACTACATATAATAATGATAAATTTGAGTAAAGGTAAGACTTTTTTGCATTAAAAGGAAAGTTTAAAATAGAAGAGAGAGATATAATAAACTTAGAATTCTCTGCAATGCACTATATATAATATTTGTTGTAACATTTTTAATTATAATATTTAATTTTTAAAATTTATCTTATTTAATCTAAGATATATTAAAAAAATTTATAATTAAAAGTATTACACACAAAGAGTATAACACTCATATAATGAGAGATAAATAATTTTCCTTATACATCCAAATAAGATATGTGATCCAAACCCACTAGCCATATCCAATTAACGCGTGCTAGAGACAATTGGTCCAGAAGGGTTGTTGGTGGACTTGGGCTGATTTTAACAGATTCAAGACATCTTCAGGAGGGTTCCTACCCATGGTTTTAGCCCGCTCCCAACGATCCAACCTTCTCATCCATTCCCAACACATGGCCCGTTTGCCATGTTTAAAGTTGCTCAATCCTTCATCGATTAGCAGTGGTTCCAAATTGTCAATTCAAAACCCTTTGTAAAAAAATATTTTAAAAAAACTTTGTAAAACAGTCTTTACAGGAACGTCTGGTACTTATTGCAATATTTTTTCTAAAATAATGTAAATTAAATTTTAAAGGTTGGTAATTCAAAACCCAATTAACTAACACTATATATATTTGGTTGACGCGGACCTTTTATTTTTTGCAAAAGTAAAAATATTTATTTATTTGTATTGGTTAAATGAAGGCGACCAGCCGTTTAAAGTCCAGCCGCCTATTCTTTTTTTTTATCATTAAATTTTTAAGCATTTCATTCCACATCACCAACATTTACATCAGAGGAGGTAGTACAATCTTGTCTAGTACAGCCTCTATCACAAAAAACTACTTGGGGGAAGGAGGAAGGGAGTGATATAGCCATCATATGCATAGGACTTAGCCCATTTTGCTAGCTTATGAGCATTTCTATTACAATGCTTGGGATGAAATTTACAAACCAGTTCAGTTTCGCACTCATCACTTTTCTACAGCAGAGAATAGTCTCCCTACCATGCCATTCTTCAGCTGAATGGATCCCTCTCAGAGCTTGGATAACATTGTAAGCATCGCCTTCGAATGTCACTTTCTCTAACATTTTTTCCTTAGCATATTTAAGTGCTTTTAATTCAGCTTTGGCCTCTGCCTCATAAACCGTTGAGGCACTAAAGTTGTTTGTACAAGCACCAATGATTTTGCCCAGATGATTTCTAGCAATTACTCCTCCTGTGGCTTCAAAGTCATGGAATGCTGCGTCAAAATTGCACTTTAGGAATCCTTGCTTTGGTGCTTTCCATGTCTGATTGGTATTGCCCTTGATATTCTTTATCATTCTCTTGTTGGTAGCCTTCCAGTATCTCTCTGCCGTAGTAGAGATTGTTTTACTGAGCCCAGACCAATGTGGCGCTTGTTCATCCTTCAGTAGTTTGTTTCGATGCAGTCACACTTGTTCCATGAGTACAGCGGCATAATTTAGGAACTCTTTTTCCTCCCTTTCCATGGAAAAGTTGTTGTCCATGTTTGTGATCTCCTCTATTCACTGTTCCAAGTCCCATGAACTAAAAGCCTCAATTTTCAATTGCCACTTGGAATCCCACCATAGGAATTTAACCATCGGGCACTGGAGAAAAATATGTTTTGAGCACTCAGTACTTGCACCACAGATATTGCAGCTTAATTCTTGCAGTTGCATTAGCTTGTCTAGCTTCTCAGCCGCCTATTCTATATAATTGTAACAAGTCTTCTCTAATGCTATGCCAAACCCAGACTTTTCCTACAAGGAAAGGAATTTTGATACCCCCTCAACCCTCCCCCTCCCTCTCCCTCTCCCCGAGTTAGTTTATTTCTACAGAAATTTGGTTTGCGTAAAAGGAAAGTAAATTTTTAATCTCTCTAAGGAATGATTTTGTTGATATGGAGGAGAGCTCTTTCTGTTAATTTACTTTTCCACCATATTCTTTCCTAACAAAACGAGCTAAATAGCCTCCTCATTTACTTCATATCTTCTTTTACTCCCTCCTCCTACCGCCTCCGGATCCGGTCCTGCACGTCCTGTTTGCCGGACGTGCATGTCCAAATTTGGACCGTTGGATCAGATTCGAAATCTGATCCAACGACTGTCGAAATTTTATAAATTTTCAAATTTTTAAAAATACATACAGGGAATCAAAATATATGATCCGTTGGATCAGATTTGATATCTGATCCAACGGATCAAATTTGGTCTTGCACGTCCTGCAAAAAGGACGTGGACGGGAACCTCCTACCCCAACCAAATAAATCGTAAAGATATTTCTAAACAAAACACAACAAAATGTTTTTTTTTACTTCATATATAAATAAAACTAGGGACAGAAATTAGTTCCCTAAAAATTTGAAGTATTGTCTATTTCTGATTGCTTAAGACTAAAGTAATTAGTTCAGCATGAAAAAAACAAAAATATAAAAATAAATAAGGATGTAAAGAGTGAAACAAAACCATGGGGATGACATCATGGGGGATAACGAGGAGGAGAGGAGAACGCGGCGCAGCGCCGAAGCGGTCAACGTTGTAGTTTCCGAATCGGCTTTAACTACTTCTGAGATTCTGATTGGATTTAAATTGGAATTCTGGACTCTTGATTTGGGCCCTGATGTGGAACTCCAGGCAGGCCCAAGAACTTTGATATGTTTATTTTCTGAGATATTTCCAGTTCTTTTCTTTTTTGTTTTTTCTTTTTCATTTTTCTAACTTAATTTTTAATAATTGATTCATTCTTTCTTGAATCTAATATTTATAAATCAAAAGTTTTAATGTCTATTTTCTTATTCTACAAGTAGGGAGATTGAAGTGCTGTAGTGAATTGAGCAGAGCCCATACTCATCACAAGGGGAAAAGAGAGAATCGAGCAGAGCCCGTAGGTCGCCCCAATAATCACCCAAGAGACCTTAAAAACACATTTGGGACTCCCAAAAGTTGGACCAATAATTCTCGAACACAACAAGAATAAAAATTGAAAAAGAAAAATGGAGCCTTTTTAGCCTATCACTTTGCTGGGAGTGGTGCTAGTGGAATGCATGTTAGTCCCCAATCCTTCCCTTGACAAGATTAGTCCTTGTTTAGGAGACATAATCATGAACATGATTTCGTTTTATTATAACTTTTTCAATTTCAAGATTTTAATGCAATCCAACCTAAAATACCAATTGGTCACAAATAAATCTCTAAGTTTAAAACTTGTTGAAAAGACATTATTGTCCTTATTAATATTAGGTATGTTGATTCGATGATATAGTTCATGAGAGTCGATCATTAGTGAAACATGTCAAATATTTGAAAATATAGAGGAGTGAATAGCAAAACATTGGGAGCCATTATTTTCTCCCTTCATTGATCATTGCAATAATAGAAGTCCTATGCTCAAAAAAAAAAAAAAAGAGATGTTAGGGGGCATTATTTTTCTTCTACTTTTTTATGTTCATAAAAGTAAAATGTCAACCCCATTTGACGCGTCACAATCCACACGTAAAAGACTTTCTTGATTTACCAAAATGTTTTTGCAGCTGGAAAGTGAAATTTATTAGCCCCAAAAGGTTGAAGAAAGAAAAAAACAAAGGTTAGAAAAAGAATCCATAAAGGCTTTTTCACCAAATAATTAGTACAACAACATCTGTCGGTCGTTGCTTTCTTCGGGATTTTGACTAATTTGTTAAAACTGAGATTCCAAAAAGGCTCTTCGAGTCTCATTTTACAGCTGCAAATTTATAGAAGCCCACAATCCAATTGTCAAGAGTTTTAATGCTTGCTGTAATCATAAGCAGAGTTAGGTTCTATTTGACCAATTTGTTTCGCCTATCACGCCTTTTTCCCCCCTTCCCCTTCCCAATTCATTTTAGTTCTTTCTTATTAAAAAGAATAGGATAAAACAAATTTATATATAGTTTAAAAAGAATTTTAGTTATTTCTTATTACAAAAGCTCATGATTAAGGTTTGATCTTTATTAATACATTACATAATTTCTACTAATAGTGTGACACCTCTTATAGTATAAAAAATGTTATAACCATAAAATAGTTCTCCTAGAGCCACCAATCTACAAATATTGAGTCTTCGTCAAGTTAATGTTTGGACGGATACATATTTTTGTTTAGACAACAATGATCTTATGGATCTACTCGAATGAAGCTTAATGTAAAATATAGCAATAGAAACAATTACAATTTTATTGAAATTTAACTCGCACAATAATTCAATTATCTATTTGTTTCAAAATATAAAGTCTTTTATCTCATTTTGTATGGATTAAGGAAGAAAAAATAAAATATATTTTTCTTATTATATCTTCAACTAATTCACTAATATAATCGATAATGGAAGAATTATATTTCTAATAAATGTAACTTTAAAAAATAATTCTTAAAATTCGTAAAGGTTCAAATATTTTAAAAAGAGAGAAAAGTATCAAAATATCTTATTTTTAAAATAAAAAAAATATTTACTCCAGATATAGAATTAAAAAAAAAGAAAAGAAAACAGATTTATGATAAAAGTGGAAGTCCGATTAATTAAAAAATAATTCTTTATTAAGCAACAAATTTTAGACTCCATTAATATTTTCTTCCCCTTCTATCATGAAAAAGAGAGGCGCTCTTTTGGCCTTTATTGATTGGCTACATAGAGCCAAGCTAGATTCTTGGTGTAATCGCCTCTATCTTAAACTACATAATTTCTGGAGAATTCTCATTCTTTGAGGAAGAAATCGGAGAATACTCATAGGCCATTAGGTTAATCAAAAAAACCAAAATTTCAGACAAAGACAAGAAGTAAAAGTTTTAAAAACTCCATTTTTTATATAATTAAGTAATACAATATACATTTAGCATGTTACCAAGGGCAATGTCAAACCCTAATTTGACAGATAGTCCTATTCTCTCTTATTTTTTTTTTTTAAAAGGACTATACGATCTCGACAAAATTCATATAACTAATAACAGGAAGATTAAATTCAGAAGGTCAAGGATTAATCCACAGATTCTTCCTAGATTAAGGGTGGGAGTTGACTTTAATCAAATGCATACATGATTACAAACAACAAATGAAAAAAAAAGAAGTAAAATAAACTTGTTGAGACATGATCGACATGAAGAAACATTCTAATTATAAGAAGATTTGTGTTTCATGCATGCACATGCCTACTTATAATCTTCAATCATTGAGATTGCTTGCCTTAGAAGTAAGAACCCTAAATGGTTGACTTCCATATATGAGAATAATGCTGACAAAATAATGATTGATCACTTTATAATAATAATAATAATCATCATCATCATTTCATGTGGGAGGAAAGAATAATTTTTTCAAAAATAAACCAATATTTATGTCCACTAGGAGCTTTTAATTCTCAATTTTCTCCTAAACTTATGGACAAGGATTGTGGAAGTACTCTTATCTGTTATAGCACATGAAAATATTCATAGCAATGATATATATATATAGGGTTGGTGTAGTAGATACCAAAGTGCAATGATTAAGGTAAATATAGAAAAGATAGAAAAGGAGTAATTTATATATACACTCATAGCTAATATTGTAATGTCTATATATTTTTTCCAAATGTTTAAAACTAAATATTTATTTTCTTAATATAAACACAAATTTTAAATAAATTCAACCTTTTCTCTCAACATAGGCTCATAAATTTATAAATTCATCTGAATCTGAAAAAAAATTTTATCGTGACATTCAAAAAGTTGTATTATTTATTAAAGAAAATGTAAAAATAATATTTTATTTTTTGTCTTAGTGATTGTAATAAAACTAATATGTCGAAATATATCCTGATTAGAATTTTTTTTTCGCGATAAGAATTCTAAAAATAAAAATTATTTGCCAGAAACATTCTGATTAGAGGCAACACTGAAGAATCCCATCATCATTCATCAGTCATCACTAAAACATGGCACAGCTGGATGAATATATGTGTGTGTGGAACAATTGCCCGACGCTTCTAATTAATTTTGGCTTCGAATTATTATGCACTGATTCCCACCTAACGGAAATCTATTGTAGAAGTAGGGACAGAAACATGACATTATTATGAAATCGAAAAAGATATTTAAAAATAAAAGAATTTCTTTCTTTCTCTGTTTTATCCGTTGATTGCGGATGCGAGTCTTCTGATCTAAGGGTTCATCTATGGATTCTTTTTGTTTAGCCAGAACTACTGCGCCTACCGGACGGTATCATCACGTGGGGTGTCCATTTTATTTAAACTCATGTTTTTGCCATTTTCTTATATATATATATATCCTGACAACACTTCGTCAATGAATTTCTGTCAAAAAATAACATGTGCTGAGTATGTAATATTTTTATGAGCGTCAATTTATGTAATCAATATTAAAAAAAATTCAAAATAATTAATTTTATTCTAAAAGTTAGTAAGTAATCACAAAAATAATCTAGTTATTCATTTTTTTATATTGTTGGATCAAATATGCCCCCACAAAAATGTTCTATGCTCAGTGCATTCAATTTCTTAAAAGAAGTTCAATGCAAAGGGTGGTGGCAGTACTAGTTTAGTAGTGCATAAAATATTTAGGATTATAAATGCTAGAAAATAACTTATAAAACTAAACCATGATGAGGTTCAAACTTTAGGGACCAAAGCGATTATTTTTTCTTTATATTTAATAAATATTTCAACATTAATAGTTTCTTTATTGTTAATTTTGAATTCGGAGAAGGCACATAATTGGCAAATTTGAAAGGACAAGTCCATGAACTTTTTCGTTTTTTTTTTCTAGTGAATCTAGCCAATACCATTGTAAAGAGTATTATGGAAAAGGAGCCGATACAATGGATACGATGAGTATGAAAAATAAAACTTTTTGATATAACAAGACTGTTTTATTAATTCAGCAATTAGCTTGGTTCGAACATGTGAATAAAAGTCCATTGATCAATCATTTTATACCAAAAAAGGAAAAGTTCATGGAGTTGTCCTTTCAAATTTGTCAATCATGTGCCTTCTCCGAATTCAAAATTAACAATCAAGAAACTATTATCTAGCCAATACCATTGTAAAGAGAATTACAGAAAAGGAATGGATACAATGGATACGATGAGTATGAAATATGAAACTTTTTGATATAACAAGATTGTTTTATTAATTCAGCAATTAACTTAGTTCAAACATGTGAATAAAAGTCCAATGATCAATCATTTTATACAAAAAAAGAAGTGTTTTTAGATAATGATGTTTTACTACTTAAGTTAGTAGATAGGACTAAATTTTCGAGCATTGTTGAAGACTTTGTACAAGGCAAAATGATGTATTTAGACATGTAAATCTTTTGGTTAATTGTACAAAATCCAATTATCATATAAGTTAACGCTAGTATCCACTAAAATTAAATCCCAAGATAGAGCAAATTTATTTATTTTTCTTTTTTTTTGTCTTCATCGTTGCGGTTAGTGATGTCAAAACGTGCTCCAGCCCGTATAGGCGGGCTTGGGCTTAGTATGCCAAGCCCGTTTTTCTTTTAATTTTTTTTAAAATTTTTTCTCCAAAACGACGTCGTTTTAATTTTTAAATTTTTTTTTAAAAAAAATTACAAAACAACGTCGTTTCGTTTTGATTTTTAATTTTTTTAAAAAAAATTACAAAACAACATCGTTTTACTGCGTTTTGCAAAACGACATCGTTTTGTGTAGCCAGCGAGTTAGCTACCGTGGGCCGCGTATTTAAGGTGTTCAGCCTGCGGGCTAAACGGTCAGCTTGTTTCGACCCGTTTGACAGCACTAGTTGCGATTCATTTATACCTATACTACCAAGTCCAACCAATACCATTATACAATGGGAGTTGGTGGCTCGAGATGTGTCAAAGACAGACCACCAATCACTCCGCAACAAAAGATTGTACCTCTACGTATACTCTATTCATTTTTCTTTTTCTTTTATTTTTTTGGGTCCGAGAAAGAAAAAAAAATATAATAACTTAATAAAGAAGCCCCCAAAAAGGTTAAAAGGTGAAAAGGGTTTAAGACTGCTATGTAACCGGTGGATGGCCATCTTACTTGCTTCAATTCCCATTGGTTGTGAACTATTAAAGAGTAAAATTAAATTCTAATTTCATTATTTCAAAAATATACAAAAAAGAAAAATAAAAAGAGACTCCAAATAGATCTCTGGCTTTAGTTTATACGTTATTCTTAATCTGCTTGTTGAATATTTATATATTGTACCACACTACCAGAGAAACTCCCATATAAAAATAAAGCATGCATTTCCTCGTTTGAGTAAATACGGTAAGGCAGTGTGTTAGTAGTAAAAGTATTTTTTATCAAATAAAAAGTATTGAATTTGATTTACATCTTTCTTATTGGATGTATGAAGAAAATATTTTCAACGAAGTTAAGGTTTCTTCTAATGTAAATAAATTAAGCAAGACTTCAACTCTATTAATTTGTGAGAAAAAATATTCTGAAATATTATTGTAAATATTTTAATGAATTTTCAGTTGTATGTTTCAAGAAACCCATACAATCTATCACCATGAGCATTCATTTAATGTAAACTTTGTTGTTTTGAGTTGGGAAGTCTTTAGATGTCAATCATAAGACAAACTTTGGCAAAGGAAAGAAAAACACGCATCACTTAGTTAATGAGATTATTGTAAGATATGCACACCAAGTGAAATGCATATAAATGGATGAATATAACTTAAACAAGAGAAAATGATGTGATGGTTTATGCCTTTGGTGTCTAATATTCTTCCACTTTGCACATGGTGCACACATGCATGGTCTATCTGAATATACACACAATAAATAAATACTTGTGGACTATAAAAACTTTTGATTTTACAAATATTGTTTGGATTAGATCAAATCAAAACTAGATGTTCAAAAATATTAGAACTTAGTAGAATTATCCACTACGTTGTGGCTTTTGATTGCTGAACAAATTGTAGCTGGAAAAGTGAAGCATCAAGTGATGAATGGTGCAAAAATTAATGTATCATGTGCTCAAAGTTTATGGTAGGGGGACATGAGGTCTCTATTGACAAGTGTTTTGTCACAATGCCATTGGGGAGTAGAGAAGGACAAGAATTTCTCCCATATTTGTCTAATTCTTTCCCTTATACACCAACTCTCAATCTTAAGAGGAAGCGTATAGGTGAAAAAAATTTGACGTTAGTAATAGGTAAAAATAAAATAAGCCAACACAAGTTAGAAGACCCTAGAAAGTATGATTAATTGAGAAAGCAGAGTCAAAGGCTTAGGAATACATCAACTTCTCAACTACACTTTGTAAGATCCAAGATTTGGTGAAAGTAGAATGAATGATCAAGAAAAATTCATCAACATCTTATTCCTTAACTAATACTTCTTTCTTATGCCCATTTTTTAATTCTTTTTGAATAAAAAAATAAACATTTATTCATGTAGGAAGGAACTACTACTAATTTGCTGATTAGACAGATTAGTTATGCAGCTAATCTACTTTTACTACTAATCTTTCTTCAATTGTGGTTGTTAGGACAGAACTTTCATCAACTAAATAGAATGTCAAACGTTGTTTTCAAACTTTTTTTCTCCGGTCTCTATCAATCCATTTCTCAACAAAGATTTCACTGTTAATAAGCCCTAGCATATTAATTTGTTCTAATCACTTTATGTCTGGTCTCTACTGATTTTCAATTTTTTTTATTTCTATTTATCCTTAATTTATTTTACTCCACTTTATTTTCAAACTGTCATTATCCTGTTATCATTAATTATAGTATTTAGCAATAAATTACCAAAATATAGATAGAGTTTGGTTTTGAAATTTTTGTCTTGGATTTCGTAAAAGTTAAATTGTTTGTGAGAGGAGATGTATGTTCTATACTTAAAATTTTAAGTTTGATTTTGAAATCAAACTCTATTCAAATTCACCCATA
The DNA here is from genome assembly GCA_030512225.1 of Rauvolfia tetraphylla. NCBI lineage: Eukaryota > Viridiplantae > Streptophyta > Magnoliopsida > Gentianales > Apocynaceae > Rauvolfia > Rauvolfia tetraphylla. The sequence goes on from JAJQKT010000053.1 coordinate 6,746,740, forward strand.
ATTAGTTGATCATATCACATTACGAAAATATAAATATGCATTGAGACAATTATACATTTAACTAATTAATTTATTTTTAATTTTTTTTTTGAAATTTTTTGAACTAAATATAACTATAGTTTTTAATAAAGAATACAATTACAAATTTAGTGCTGAATATAACTGTAACTAAAGATAATAATAATAATGAATAATGATATTTAGCTCAAGTTGAGTCACACGAGGATAAAAAGATAATTTAGTGTGAAAAAATCTTCTACAAAATAATTTTAAATTTGGGGTCAACTTAATGGAAAGAGCATTTTCCAACGGGGCCTAACCCGTAACCTAGTCATAGTCGGGGCTTCGAGGACTGTTGGCTGTTGCGAGTTGCGACCACCGTCTTGACCTTTTTGTTCACATGGGCAGCCAAGCAAGAAAAGCAAAATGTAAACGATGTAAACGCCGTCGTCAAACATGTGTTCTTGTCATTTTCTTAACGGCTCCATGCAGACTATAACGTAACATTTCCACTTGCGTCGGTTGCGATCAAATCATCAAACGGCTAATTTATTTACTAAAAATAGGGACAAAATTAACCGAACGGGCAGAATATATGACTTTTGCACAATCTTTTCGGAGAAAAATTGGAGCCTATTGCTAAATGATATTGACGTCACCCCTTTTTTATTTTTTTTTGAAGGGCAATTGTGCTTTTCTTTTTAAGAATATTCTCAATGTTATCTTTTAACATATCGAATTAATGTTAGCATTTGCCTCTTTTGGTGGGGGGAAGGGAGGGGAGGAGTCTCGATGTTATCTTTTACATATCGGATTAATGTTACCTTTGTCTTATCGAAGCTAATTGTTGGCACTGATTTGGAAGTGTAAAATTGACAGTTTTGTAAAGGATTTGTATGATTAAGAAAGTGTTGACTTTGAAGGATAAAATCAAAAGGTTCGTAATTATAAGGATATGGTATGAGATTTTGTATTCGATTCATCTCTTGTCAACTCAATATTTATTAAAAGAAACACAAACACTATCATATTAAATATAAGGACTTTTTCCTAAAAGAAAAAATGTAAGGACTTTGCAAGATAATAGTAGTAAGAATGTTATGAGGGTATAATAGTTATAAATTTTTTTTTATAATTCTTATTTCTCTTTAAAAAAAATATTTTCTCAAGTATTAATGTGTAAAGGCATTTCTTACTCCTTCCTAAAATTAACTTCATTGTAAAAAGATAATTTCTTATTTAAAATTTCTATTTCAAATACTGAAAGGAAGTAAAAAATTAAAAAAATATATATTTTATTCCATTGTGCCAAATGTACTATAAGTATTACTCTAAAATCATAAACCAATTTTGGAATGTTTAAGGTGAGTTATTTTTAATTTCTAACCAAAAGTTGTTTAGTATTGTCAATTGCTTGCTTTTCAAAAAAAAATTAGTGCGTTACTGCTACTAAAAATGAAAATATTACGTTAATTTCTAAAATAACTTAAAAGAACAAGAAAGAACCAATAAGAATAGGTCACAGTTCCTGGCAAGTATTGAAATTACAACTAAAAATATTTAATATTAAATTCTTTTACATATACTGTCGCTGTCCTCTTTGGAATCTTAAGAGTAATTCAAGTTTGTTATTAGGGGAAAGCGTTTTCTTTACAAAGATGTAATTCGGGAAAAGCTGTAAATTATTATTTAATTGTTGTAGAAAAAGATGTGGGACATAAAAATAAAGTTTTTAACTGAAATTTGGGGCCCGAATAAAGACATGGTGGATCTTGACTGCAGCAGACTTCGGTAAAATAGTGCTGGGAAAAGCTCATGGGCTTAGACCCGCCAAAATTTTCATACCGGACATGGCCTACGAAATCTAGCTTTCGCTTTTCGTTATGTGAAAAGATGTAATTGAGTAAAAAGTGAAATAAAGTAACGAAAAAACCCCACCCTCCTGTGCCCTAGGGCACCCCAACACCCCCGACCCAGGTCCCAGCAAAACTACCACGCCAAAACCAAGGGAATCAGACAAAGGGAGCATGGGGCTGGGGACAAATTTCCTTTCTTGCTTGAAGGTCAAGGTAAGTAAATGGTTTAGGCTTGACAACTTTGTGGGCCTTCATAAAAAAAAAAGTCTTACCTCTCTCATAAGAACACAGTAGAAAATGTTTAAAGTTAACTTGATTAGCCCTTCTCCCCTTCCAATTTTACTTTACTCATCTACTTATAAAGTTCTATCTATCATGATGATTTCGGGTGTAATTAGAGTTTAGTTTTAAAATTTTTGTCTTGAATTTTATAAAAATTAAGGGCGTATTTAAATTGAATTTTTATTTAAATTAAATTATATTAGGAATCAAAAATTTGAATTGTTTGTAAGAAAAAATATGAGTTTCACACTTAAAATTTTAAGTTTAATTTTGATATTAGATAGTATCGAATTCCATTCTTAATTAGTTAATTTTGTACTAATGGAACAGGTCAAATACCAAAGGGATCTTCAACCTTCAAGCTAGAATTGGTACTTCTTGAAGCCTTCATCTTGCACTAGCTAGTAGCTACGTGAAGTTCTGCAATCGTAATGGTAAATAATGCCCGGGAGTTTGTTGGTCTAGGTAGTTCGACTCGATAACACGTCTCTTTCAAAGGTGGTTTTGTTCTATTCTATTTAAGTTGAGTATATCTTTGAATTAAATATAATATATATAAATATTTTATATATTTATTTGTGACAATTGATCTGAATGAATATAATATAATCGTTATTATATAACTTTTATATATTTATATTGATGTTTTGTAATTGTATTATTTTAAATAGATAATAATTCATTTGATATTTCAGCTATTTTAAAAAAGGCTAAACCATTTAGACTTAACTACCAATAATACCTTTGACATGAAGAAAAGGTTGTTAATGAACTTTCAAAATGTTTGTTAAGAGTGGTTAGCAGTGATAATCAAATTAACTCAGAGTAGTTTTATTTCTATTTTTTGTAACTTTTTTTTTTGTTGGATTTGGACCATGCAAAATCAATAATGATTATTGTTCAAGTGTGTATGTACATAGCATGATTAGTATTGTTGTTCATATAACTTTTCTTGCATGGGAGTATAGAGAAGGGTAAAAAGGAAACTTTGGAAGATGTTTTGTTGTTTACACGCGTGAAATTTTGCTATGATGGGAACCACTTGGTTGTTGCTGCTGCATCCGGAAACATAATAGTGAACCCCTTTCAAAGTGCAATTAACGAAGGGCTCAAAAAAGGGTATGTGTAACAATAATTTAACTCACTTTTGCCTACATTTTTCAGATCTTGAAATAAATTTCGATTTTCAAAATTTATTTTTACTTAAATTTGTTCTCTTAATTTTGGAGTTAGATTCAATTTTTACAATCGATCTTTAGTCAAGTAAATTGAATGTGAATCAAGCTTAAAATCAGCTGTTCAACATTAAATTTGTTTGAGTTACAATTGACTTATTACTAAATTTATTATATACTATAAATGAAATGGGGCATAATGTTTTTAACCCAAGAAAACGTATTTGGCTTGGCAAAATAATGTCAATAATGTTCATTTTCAGTATCAAATTTATCAATCCTACTCTTAATTCACGAGTCATACCAATCAAATATTTCTTCCTTTCAAGTTAGAATTAAGAGCAGAAGTAGATTAATTGTTCAGCAAGCCCTTCGCCTTGAATTTTGCTTCGAGAGCTTGAGTTTAGCTTGATTTTTAGTGAACTAAATTAAAAAACCCATCAAATATAGTTGGACTTTAGTATTCTTTCATTTAGAATTAAATATTCACTTTTTCATTCAAAAAGAATAGACAAAAAGAACATTCAATTTTATACGAAGATAGTACTAACATAGCTAAATAAATCGCATTCAAGGAGTTAAATGGAACCAAGCCATGTTTCTTGGATTATGATCTAGTTCTTGACACCACTTTTTGCTATATATGCATGACTCATTTGTGATCATCTGATCGATTTTTTTTAATGCAACGGCTTGAACAATTTCAAGAATAATTATTTAAGTCGTTGGATAAAAAAATTGATCGAACTATCACAAATGAGTCTTACACATATAACAAAAAGTGATATCCAAAACTGGATCCGAACTGGTGTTTCTTAACTTGCATAGTAAGCTATTGTAGCTTGCATTCTCAAATAAAAATTAAGTTGACGCAATTCAATTTCAGATAAAATTTGTTTGACGAACTTGTTTACAACCCTAGTGTTTGAGAATTGCTTGTTGCATGCCTAAATGATGGAAACATGTACTAGTTCTTTTCCTTAAAGTTACCGTATTAAACTTCTCAAATCCACTATTATGAATATTAGCACAATAGTAGATTTGGAACTTATACTTACTTATTTTTCCTGAAAAAAGAAAAAAAAGGAACTAAATAATTACTTTAGTTTGTTCAACTAGTTTTCTCCCCTTTTTCTTTATCGAAAGTACATAATAGTAAAAGTCATAATAATTAATACCACTTTTTACTCAATTATTTTTTATTTGAACCCTTAGATATAATACCTAAACTAGAAGAAAATGATGTACTTCAGCTGATTCCAATAATTTCGCTAGATCTGAAAAATGTAGTGTGTACATACATATATACATACATACATACATACATACATACATATATATATATATATATATATATATATATATATATATATATATATATATATATATATATATATGTATATATATGTATGTATGTATGTATGTTAAGGATCAACTTAATTTACTTCCTCACCTCAAAAGGGGAGGATTGTCCAAGCCTTATAAGTGATTAATTGTTATATTAAGAAGTTAATGTAGAATATCAACACACACACCTCACATTCAGGACTAGATATCTTGATTGTGAAGTTTGAAAATAAGTTAGTGACTCAACATCGCTCTGATATCATATTGAAAAACAGACTTGGGCCTAACTCCACCCTCAGAAAGATACCTCATAGGGGGAGGGGGAAGATTATCAAACCCTTATAAGTAATTAATTGTTATATTAAGAAGTTAATGAAGAATCTCAACAACAAGTAACAAATGTTGTACTTTTATATATTCTCCTATTACAAAAAGGAAAAAAAGAAATCTATTTTTTAAAAAATTTTGGGAAGGGGGATCGGACTTTTTTGCCCCTCTCTGTAAAATATAATGTTTGTTCTCTAAATAAAGATTATATAACAAAGAGAGCATATTTTTTAAAGAATATAATATCCATAAATTGTACAACGATTAAGAATTCAACTCAATAGTCAACTGTTTAGTAATGTGCAAAAACTATTTTCACCCATCGTTCTTTTGGATCTAGTTTATTTTTAGAATTACAAATTTAATTATTGTATTAGTATGTTATTAGCACCCCATCAACAACATACATAGGTAGAAAACCTTATTAAAAAAATACGGATAATCTATGATGATCCAAGCCAAAAAAAGAAAGCAAGTTTAGAACACACGAAATTCTAACAAGAACCTAAATTTGTGCTCCCATGTTGTACCAGAAAGGAGAAAAGAAACCTCTTCTCCAACCCCCCAATCCCCCATAACAGAAAACAATACCTTAAATCACACTTCAAACATCATAAATAAACTATTTACTACAACATATTGATTAAAAATAAGTGACAAAAAAGTGTTTGTTTTCCACACATCCCCCCTCTCCTCCTATTTCCCTTCTTTGTAACCCCAAATTTCAAGTCCAGTCTGGACCCAACTACCAATGTCCTCCGCCGAGACTCCCGGGAAAAGGAAATCATTTTCCACCCAACGCATGAAGCTGAGGAAATTTATTTATAAACCAAAAAAAAATAAAAAAAAATAAGAGAAAGGAAAACCTGAGAAGATTTCTTTTTTATTTTCCTTTAGTGGTGTTAGGGATGGGGGAGGAATTCAATTCCGCGGAATCAGCCTTTGAATTGCCCGTGAATTCTGTTTCCCTTGGAATGTTGGTACGGTCACGGTATCAACTTTTTTTTCTCTTTTTCCCTTCCTCATATCCAATCCCCTTATGGGTGTTGGCCCACATTCTTACTGTAACGGAGTTTGCCTACCTGGTAATTGGGTTGAAAAAACCAAATTACCCCACCTCACCTAACTTTTTTACCCCTATTCAGTTAAGGCGTTGGAAAGTTAGTTATAGGAATTGGGAGGGGAAAAAGAAAAAAAAAATTCATGCACGTATTCATATCTTTTTTCTTATTCACCAACTTATTACTTCATATATTCATATTCTTGTAGAAGTAATTTTTCATTTCGAATGAATAATTATCTGAGTATATTCATTTATACTAAATAAAAAAATTACCTACTCAAAAAGCACAAATATAGATATTTTTTATATTTGCCATTTTTCTTTTTATATTATAATGATTGAAATCTATCAAACTTTCTTTGAGTCATAGAGAAAGATTAAGGTTCTACTTGGACATTGTTTAATTTCAAAATCAAATCTAAAATTTCAAGTGTATGACCTATATATCATCTCTCAAACAATTTAACTTTTACGAAACTCAAGATAAAAATTTTAAAACTAAATCCTACCCAATCACACCTTAAGTTATGCAAAAGATGTAAAGAAAAAAATTTTGAAGTAAAGGAAAATAAATTAATTTTTTTAGATACGCGTAACTTAAAAGCTATAATTAACTGGTGGTTAATTTTATAAAAGAAAAAAATTAATCATATATTAGGTCAGAGATAAAATATATAAAAAATACTTTCTACGAGAAAATTTATCTTTCATTGTTATTTAAAACAAAAATCACGAATTTAGAATTAAAAAAATATTCCAATGGGCTTTTATTCCAATAGGTTAGGTCTATATATTCCGTCCCATAATAATGCGTCATATACATTTTTCAAAAGGAAAAAGATAATGCATCATATAGCAGTAAAGTGTAGGGAACTACAGGCACGTGAGGGTCGGATGCGGTCACGCGACCAATGGCGTCGGTGACAGACAAAGAAAAGTGAAAGCGGTTAGTGGCAGTTAGTTATGGAATGGTTAAAGTTAAAGCCTCGAGAAAAAAAGGGAAAAATAAATTATATTCCCAAGCAAGGTAAATTTTCATCTAAACCAGACCTAACCACGGTCAAACCCAAAAGAGTCATTGACGGCCGTTAAATTTAACGTTTAATAAGGGGACAGTCTATAAAAAGAGAGGTCGTTACTTTGGGGGTAGTGCTAGGTGTGCCCTTTCTTCCTCTGCTCTCTGCTCTGCTCTGCTTCTTCTTCTTCTTCTTTGACTCTCGGTTCTTTTTATGTTTCGTTTTAGTGAGGGAAAGTTGGATTTTGCAGAGAGAGAAAGAGAGTGAGAGAGAGAGGGAGAGGTTCCAAGGAAAATGGGAATGGCGGTGGAGTCTTCAAAAAAATGGTCGGTGTCTGTGTGTTCGTTGATGGTGTTTCTGCTTGTCGTAGGAACCGTCGGTGCTGTACAGAAAACTGATGAAGTTTCTCAGCTTAGGTTTTCTCGCCTTCTTCCTCTCTCTAGAACACTCGCATTCTGTTTAATTCCTCCTCCTCCTTACAACTCTCTTTCTGTGCATGTGTATGCATGCCTGTTCTGCTTTTCTCCCCTGAACATTGTAGTTAAAGGGCAGAACATTTTGTGTAAAATTCTAAGTAAGCTTCATTGTAAAATTTCTATTTTCTTTCAGTTTTTCTTCAATAAAAATTTCGGATTTATTCTCAAAATTCTCCTGTATTTCCTTTGTTGCTGTTGAATTTCTAGTTTCTGAGCTATTCTCAAAATTTCAACTTTAACTGCTTTCTAGTTTTGCACAATGTGTCTCGCATGGTTCTGGCAAGAAAGCAGAGAGGATCAGAAAACGTAGAAGAAAAAAGAATACAAGATTAGAGGCGTCTTTTTTCTGCAGTTAACAAGTTCTAAGATTCCTATATTTTTTTGTTATTTTGCAGCAATGTGGAGAAAGAGCAGCTGCAGAGCTCCCACAACTCATCAATGGCGGCCAGGTCAGTGTTTAACTCAATTCATTCTACTCTTTTCTTTGCTCTGGTGAAATTACCGAGTTCTGAGTCGACTCAGTAATTTTCAGCAAGTAATCTGTTTCTTTAATCTCATTGGATCCCACATTCTTTTCAATCTTCACCTTTCGTTTCTCGTTAACTCTCAAATCAAGGAATAGTGGTCATTGGATCGTTAATCCAAGTCGCCGTCGCTATCCAAAACAACCTCAGAATGGGAATCGAAACTAATCACAGCCGTTTAGATTCTCATTTCAATCGCAGATCTTAACCGTTTATTCTGTTGAAATTCCATTTCCTTCGTCTTCCCCTTGGATTCCCATGTTCGTTGTCTGTGGAATACAAACTCCTCACTGATTCCGTAGTCGCTTTACTTTGTACCGATTTTCCAAAATTAACCTTCTCAAGATCATCTATCCGGCATACCAGAACGCTGCTAAAACAAACTATAACAGTTCCAGGGTATTCTCGTCATTCTGACAGAGCACTTCCTGCTAGCCTCACACAGTGACCAGTCCAGCTTCCAGTTACTTTCTCTGTAGAGTCACTTTTTGACGGTTTTAACGGTCTGCATTATGTGTGAGTGATGCCTCTGCCGCCTTGAGCAGTGTTACAGAAATACATTGGAACACAACAATGTAGTTTAGTGTGCGTTGGGTCTTTGCCATTTTGGCATCGTACTTCTCTCGTGCCTCTTTTTCCTGCGTGCAACAGTAAATTAATGCCGTTAACTACTGTATTATTCCCATTTTGCCCTTGTTTGCCAGGATGAGTAGTGGCGGTCGGGTTTCGTAATGTTTGATAGATGTTACATAGTAGTATTGTTTTTTATCAGACACGTCTTAAATACTTGTCAAAAAGAGGTGAAAAAATGCACTGTTGCAATTTAATAGTTATGGGTTTTTTGGGTGGTTCAGGTTGGAAGAGAATGAAGCTGCTTTGAATGAGCACGCAGTGGATGACCCAGAGGAGATTGCATCCATGGTTGATATGTGGGTTACTTCACCTGTTCTTACTCTCTCTCTCACTCTCTCTTTCTCTCACTCACACAGTGTAAATGGTTTCAGTTGCATTTACTCGACGACGTGTTCTGGTTGTTAAAAAGTGTGTTCTCTGTGTGGTCCATGAAACTACTCTTTTGTAGCATACAGAGCAGACCTACGCAACCCAATCCACCTATTTCTTCTGCCCCAGCAGAAACCATCAAAATTTCGTTTCCGATTCAATTTTTTGTTCTTGTGTGGGGTTCAGAAATTACTGAAAGTTTGGTTCTTCTTGGACTAGTGATTTTGCTGAATTGAGCAAAACGTTTTCTGCAGAGTCCATGATATTATGGAATTCATGTTATGAAAATTTCCATGTAAAACCAAACCACATTCATTAATCTGCTCTGCTGCATTTCCTGGCCTTTCATGTCTGGTTTCTTCAGTTGGGCACGTGGAACCGCAGTTGCATCCGTGTCTTTGCTATTTGATTGCTTTATTGCTTTAGTTTTACTTTATCCAATGGCTCAAAAATAAAAACCTGTACGCTTATGCTATTATTGTATATATGGGCTTATCATGATTTCTATAATTAACGATTGAATCAACAGTTAGAACTCTTTCTTTGAAGTAATTAAAAGTTCTGAACTGCCAGAATTGGGCTTTGAATGTCGTAAAGTTTTAGTTATCCCATTAAAAGAAGTGCCCTACCAACCTGATATTCTATGCTGCTTCTATTACTTTTATCCAATCGCTCGCATTACTGCTCTGCTAATTACCAATCTGTAAAGTTCTTATTTGACGGTTGTCTTTTGATATTCTATGAAAGGATGGGTATTGGGAAGATAGAGATATAATAACTTAATAAGTAGTTCCACCGACACATTATGGAGCAACTACCTTTATCTCTAGTAGCACTAGCAGGAAAATAATTGAGCTAGAACTATCACACGTAACGTTGGCACATTGAGATATCATATCAGCTTTGCTTAAGCGTTTGAGTTAGAGTAATAACTGTCTCAATTGTCAATTTGATTTCTAAGGACAACATTTTTTGGATTAACAGGAACATCAGAAACCACACCGAGAGGAGGAAACTTGGATTTTTCTCATGTGGAACTGGAAATCCTATTGATGACTGCTGGCGTTGTGACCCCAATTGGCACAAAAATCGGAAGCGTCTTGCTGATTGTGGCATTGGTTTCGGTAGAAATGCCATTGGCGGTCGTGATGGTCGATTCTATGTTGTGACTGATTCCGGTGATGATGATCCTGTTAACCCCCGACCTGGTACTTTGCGGCATGCTGTTATCCAGGACAGTCCCCTTTGGATTGTGTTCAAGAGCGACATGGTCATCAAATTGAAACAGGAACTAATCATGAACAGCTTTAAGACCATTGACGGCCGTGGAGCCAATGTCCACATTGCCAACGGAGGATGCATCACAATCCAATACGTGACGAATATTATCATCCATGGACTGCATATCCATGATTGCAAACCAACTGGAAATGCCATGGTTAGGAGCTCGCCAACTCATTATGGTTGGAGGACAGTGGCGGATGGAGATGCCGTTTCAATCTTCGGTTCAAGCCATATATGGGTCGATCACAATTCACTCTCAAATTGTGCTGATGGTCTTGTGGATGCTGTCATGGGTTCAACTGCCATTACCATTTCCAACAATTATTTCACCCACCATAATGAGGTTTGTTCATTTTGGAGACCCTATGAACCATCTTTCAAGTTTAACCAGCCTTCAATAGTTCCAACTAATTCGTTCCTATAACAGGTAATGCTGTTGGGTCACAGTGATTCTTATGTAAGAGACAAGCAAATGCAAGTGACAATTGCCTACAACCACTTTGGTGAGGGTCTCATTCAGAGAATGCCAAGGTAAATTATAGTAAATGTTTTAAGTTGCTGCTCATGACTTTTCTACCCCTCTGATCATTGGAGTCAAACATAATCTACTGAATTTGGATTACAAACAACTATTTCAAGAAAATAGTAGCTAGAATTTCAAATGAACATGTCTGCTGAATATTTGAGAATCTTAGAGAAATTAATAATAGTAAAACATAACCTTTTAATTAATTAAAAAAAGAAAAAGAAAAACCTTAAGCCTTTTCTTTTCTTTTCTAGAAAGGCAACTTCATTTCACAATCAGAAATTTCGTATAAGTGATCCAAAATGTGGGCAAATTTGATAAATGCAGGTGCAGACATGGATACTTCCACGTAGTGAACAATGACTACACTCACTGGGAGATGTACGCCATTGGTGGAAGTGCCAGTCCCACAATTAATAGCCAAGGCAACCGCTATCTTGCCCCAACCAATCCTTTCGCAAAGGAGGTAGTTTCTTGTTTATATCCTTCACTTCCTAAGTAAATCACCGCTGGAAAGAGTTTAATGAATTGGGTTCCAAATTTTGACGTTGATTGATTGGTCTTGGCAGGTAACAAAGAGGGTTGAAACAGCTGAATCTCAATGGAAGGGTTGGAACTGGAGGTCTGAGGGTGACCTGATGCTTAATGGGGCCTATTTCACTCCCTCTGGTGCTGGAGCCTCAGCCAGCTATGCCAGAGCTTCAAGCTTAGGTGCCAAATCCTCCTCTATGGTTGGTTCTATTACTTCCGGTGCTGGCGTCCTTGGCTGTCGCAGGGGCCGAGTTTGCTAGCCACAATGGCTGATTGCGCAAAATATAAAAGGAGTCTTTTTTCCCCTTTTCTTAATAGTAGTGTTCTGTCTCCACATTACTTCCATTGTTTGTCCCTCGTCCATCCATTTACTTCATTCCATTGGCAAGTGTATATTTTTTGCACATGTCAATTCATCGCCATCGATTCCTTCCATGCCTATTATCTCCATTATTGTGCAACCTCGGCCTGCTTCAATTGAAAGAAACCAATGCCACTCTAGGAGCAGGCGCGGAAGCGTTGTTCATTATCCTTATTTTTAATTTGTTTTCCCTTCTCAACCACTTCCACTGTCCTAACCTCTATTCCTGCACCTACTTATCCGCTGTCTGCTTTTGGTCCACATATATCTTGGGTATTTAGGGACTGAATGATTTTGTTAAGTTTTCCCCTTTTGCTTTTTAGCTTTTGTGAGTCCATACATAGTGTGAATGTCAATCTCCTGAGTGATGCAAAAAGAAAAGCAAAATCTTTTGTAATAGATGATTGCAGAGTAACAAGGTTCTTTTACGCTTGTTTACTTTTCTGGGGCTTTGTCTTTGTCAATGGAAACAATCTTGTTCTCTTGGTTGTGCATTACTCTTATAGCTTATGCTAAAGTAATTAGTCCACTCTCTGTTATTCACTTTTACTTGCTGGTGGTTGTTGTAATGATTCTTTCATGTGCACACATGGTGCCAGTGATGTTTAGACCTAATGATAACTGATTATCTTAATGATCCAAAATCTTGACTTACAAAATGATCTCTTAACTTTTATGATCACATAGTTTCCTACTCAGAGTGAGGAAGATCAGCAATCTCATAGGATCCTGATTCTCACAATACATGTAATTGCCACACTTGTATTTCCACTAAATACTTCGGATATTTTCACTATTCTGGAAGCTGAAAAGTGAAAGCCATCATCCCCACAAAAGCAGCTGCAATGGTGCAGGTGTAGAAAGTGGTAAAACGGGAAAGGAAATTTGCCCTTTATATTTGGCCATGAGAAGAGAAGGCAAAAGATGGACAGAAACATCATTATACCAATTGACTTATATTTTTCCCCTCAGTACATGTAACTCAAATTCAACTTAATGCCATAATCAATAACATCACAGAAAACCCCCATTGCATCACTTCTGCAATAATTAGACTATAGTAAGTTCCTTAATCCTTACATACTATATTGTTAGATGAGTGGCAAAACTTTAGTCTCAGGTAAGAACATTTCGACTTTTTATTTTTTTTGCTTTATTCAGAAAATTTTTCAAATGCGAAGAATTCATCATAAATTTCGGGACCAAATAAATTTAGCTGCCCCCTAAGCCTTTCCTTTTTATTTAAAACTATACCTAACAAGTGACATTCTGTGTGCGTGAATTGCTTGAATTGTTGAAAGGGCTAAGCCGAGATGAGGGCCTTGCCGTAAATATGAAGCCACGTGCAAAGATGACTAAAACCAGAGAGCTTTGCATGTGAGGTTGGGTCCATACGGCATGTGAAGCATTCTTTGCCTAATAGACATTTGGGGCCTTCTTAATGAACTCCCAACAGCACATGTATAAGCCATGTTATATGCATAGAAAGCAGAAACCCCCGCTCCTAAATTGAAGCTGTCACTTTCACAGCCTTCCATCTTTGGTGTACAGTTTCATTCACTTTCATCACTTTTCTCTATCAAGAACACTCAATCCTCATCAAAGCTATTTAGAGATATAAGAAGATCTGATTTATTCCCTTTAGAAATACTCCCTTATTATACCTCATACATCACTACTAGTGCCAATGATCACAAGTCAGTCATATATGGTAAGCATAACATAAAGTTGACAGTTTAGTTGAAATGGCTTTTAGTTTTACATTGCAAAATCAATTCATTTTGCAAGTTTGAATTTGATTATCATTGTATGGCAGTTTATGAAGCAACAATTATTTCAATTTGGTCATGTTTCACTCTTTGATGAGATTGTAGTGATTGGCTTATCTCTCCAAAAGCAGTTAGTACTCAAAACAGATATCCCACAATTAAGTAAAACATGTAATTTCTATGGGTATACAACACACTCTCAAATACTAGCCATGTTTTAAAGTTAAAAGGTGTTTTATAGCTGAATTGATTTATCAATGAGTTTTCTAGAAGCAATGTACTGCAAATTAGAGTATTTATTCTTTCACTTTTTGCCCCCTAGAAAAGGCAAAAGGACACACAATAATGTTGTTTTATTTCTCAGATATAATTTGGTGAGGGTGCTTTGTTTGGGTTACTTCAATTATGCTGCTGATTTAATCACAACCAACAACTAATGATTCTAATTGGAGACAAAATAATTGACATCATATATCCTTTTTAGAATAACTAAAGCTGAAATAAGAACAAGTTTTACCACTGTAACTCATATATCATTGTCTTCAAGTATAGCTTCCAGATGTGAATTTCTTCATGAAAAACAAAATTTGAATAATTACTGTCAAAATTTACAAAATCATTTTAAACGTAGCTTTTAGACACCACTAGCTATCCCATGAACCATCCTAAAAGGAGATTGAAACTTTAAAGCCTCTAACAATCTACAAGGTTTTTTGGCCTAATTTTTAGATACGGGGTGGCTGCATATTAACAATTCAGGCTATTGAATTGAAATTTGGTACTAAATTAAGTTTTCAGATTCCATGTCATAAAAGTTTAAATCATAGTGAAGAAGCGCATCTTTTTTATAAATACTTAACTTTAAATAATAAAGTATGTTCATTGTATTTTGCACTTGTAAATTCGGTTTTGATTACAATGCTAATAACATTTTTCTTTTTATATCATGTGTTAAACTGAGTCATAATTATTGGATCAGTTGAATCAATATCTTATTAATCTAATAGTTAAGAGTAAGTTCAATACGTACTCAAAAAAAATACTTCATCAATGTTGTAATCAATTTGTGCAAGTTCATACTAAACAATAGAATATGAGTTTCATTTATATTCGGTCAAAATTAATTTGGTCCTTTTAGGGGCTCGTGTATTTACAAACACAAAGAAAAAGGAAAATACCTGCTGTGGGATCCTTGTTGAACCGTACGTTGATGCTCGACAAGTATTCCCACTATCAGTGCAAAGCCCAAGTAGCTCCTAAACTAGACCATACGGCCCTAAATGCGAATCAAGACCCATGTGGGCTCTTGCTGAGATGGAGTACAAATCCTTTGGCCCTTTTACGGCTTCTTATGGAAAAAAATAAGTCAGAAGTATCAACAAATACACCGTAGGCCATACTTCAATGGAATTTCTCTGTGCTTTAATTGAATTAAGTTCAAGCTCGATGACTCGGATCAAATTTTCTGTCCTCTAATTATATTTTTAAAAAAATTTATAAATTTTTAACAACCGTAGAATCATATCTAACGGATCAAGTTAAATCCTGCATGTGCGGCAAAATAATCGTGCATGCGCTTGACCCTAACCGAACTCGAGCTTTTCTCCTTAATATTGTTATTCACAGAAATATATGCAGAATAGGCAAGAAAAAAGAAATACAAAAATTCAATTAGGCTTAAGAGACTTCAGAGCTTATTTTTTATGATTTTTTTCTACGAATGACAGTTTTCCGAGCTCAAGAGTTCAATTAAATTAGGTAACCCAACACGATAGTAAAATTGAACAAGCCGCTTCAATTTACTGAATGTCCATTGGTTCTAAAATGAAATCCTTTTGTTAATATGAATATACACGGATCCAATTTCTTCAGGAGAAGGGGGGGACGTTTCATGGAAGAAAGAATTCATAGATTCATCAGACAACACTAAGCATCAATTCCACAGTAGATCATAAGTATGTGGATTACTGTTGCGTGCCGGTGTTAGTCTGGAAAGAATAACCAGCCTCAGCAAAATGGGATTTGACCAATGCCAGAGCCCTTGAACGGTGTGAAATCTTGTTCTTCTCTTCCTTTGGCATTTCAGCATAACTGCAATAAGAAGAATTCAATCAGTTGGGATACATAAGTTATTGCTGTGACAGTGAATAGGAAGAGGCAGGCGATTAAGAGTGAGAAAGAGGTTACGTCTGATCATAGCCATCAGGTTGGAAGATGGGATCCCATCCAAAATCATTGGATCCCCTGGGAGGAACAATTCTTCCCTGCAATATCAGTTAAATGTAGGTGTCAATCCTTTAGACAAATCCCTAAAACCTCCCAATCCAGGTAAAAGGTCACAAGAAATTGCATCCATAGGCAGCAAACTGAGTTATATCACAAGAAGTGATGTAGGTAAAAATTTTTGCTTTCAGGAAGAAAAAGGAAAGCACCATGTAAAAAGCAAAACCCAGAAAATGAAAAGGACAAATACGCCCAGGATAAAATAGAACTTACAAAACTGAGAGTGGTTTAATTGCTTAAACTCCTCTGTCTTCTTAATAGAAGAACTCTGCCCAGATTTTTGGTACAATAACCAATAAAGATGAAAACAATGCAATGGAGCTCAAAAAGAAAAACAATCGACAATGCCATCAGACAACATTATCTGTACATATAAATGGATATCTTGTCCAAATCCATTACAGCCTCTATTATTCAGAGATGGGTTTGTGTATCCTTTTGGATGCTGAACATATTTTTCTAGAACAGAGTATTACCACAAACAAGAAAGAATATGAAACATCTCGGAGGAGGGCTACGAACCTTTTTTAGCATATCTTTTGTATTGTTATACTTCTTTACCTAGTTGATGATTACATCTGATAATACAAGATACTACAACGCATGTTAAGATAAAGGTAAACAATAGGTCCCACATACAAAGCTGGATGTCTCTCTCTCTCACACATACACACAGAGAGTAAACACACATGTTGCTAATTTTCTAGACAAAATGGTAGAGAGAACTAAGAGCAGAATATAGAAAGTGGAACATGGATGAGAGATAATATATAGAATTCATTAAGGATATGATAGGTATACTGTGCTGTGTTTTCAGGATTCTTAATTCTTGCGCAACAGGCCATAAGGCCTATGTTACAAGAGGGAGGGAGTATTTTCTTCTTCACACAGTCGTTATGGTGAGGACGATTGAGTAAAACTCAACATGCACAACATGAATATTTATAAGCTTCTCTGTGATTAAAGATTATAAGTGGCACACTCAAGGTTTGTATAGTAATTGCACTACACTATGTATATTGATACAAAAAAGATCACCAGAACATCTATATAAGCAATGAATCACAACTTAAGATATAATAGAAGGTACACAAGTCCATGAAAAGTCAGCAAATTGCAGACAGCAATAAAAAAAATGCTTCAACAAACTTAGTCAAAGATAATACATAGAGAGCTTCATGATTTAATAGTTTTTTCCCCTAAATTTTTTAAGAAAAAATTAAATTTTGTGCTAGTGAAGGGAGCTTCTGTAAGCAGGCCATAATGCAGTTGTACCAAAAGATGATTCAAATACAGACATAACAACCTCATGGCATCCCTTCATAACAACCCAGCCCGCTTTAGTTTCCAAAAACCAAGAGTTGCTTTCACAGAAGGAGATTAAAAGACAATAAAGTTGAAATTGTAGGTAGAAAAACTCAAATGTCATAATTCCACTCTGTGCAGTTATTTACTTGAGGAATAAAGTCCAGTGTAAAGAAGGTTACATATGGAGATAGAGCATCTCATCCAATTGGGGAGATGTTGATGAGCACAAAACCTACCTGTGTCTTTCCCAGGAAAGTTATTGGCTCGGTATTTGGGCCAAGGGCAAGAGAAAATACACAGAGAGCATAGGCTGATTTATCTTCATATGCCATCAATAAATTATTCAAACCTGGAAAATAGAAAAACACTTAAGCAAACAAGAAAATGAAAAGAAGATGTAAAATTGCAATTAAAAAAACAAAAGAAACACAAACAAAGTTGCTGTAAATACCTTCATGCCCAAGCTTCTGCAGAAACCACTTGCTATTGGTTTAGTCATGCAGTAACCCATCAAAAGAAAAGGAATACATTAGGACCATTGAGAAGAATAAGCATAACATTTTATTGTAGTAAATGCTCTACATTTGAGATGATGAGTTCATGTCTCTCCAGAAGAGTGTTTCTAATGGCAAACCAATTCTATTGGAACGTAGGAAAATTGAAAACTACAGGATAACTACTCAATTTGACAGCAAAAGGGGGCCAGGGACATGTCAGCCACTGATCATGAAAACTGACATGATTGACTACAATGAAGAAGGCTCATCATATGCGCCATGCAGAGCACTCGAATCTTGAAAACAAAATAAAAACACCTTTTTTTACGTTTCTCAGTACAGCCATTCAACCAAGTAAGAGAATTGAAAGGATACAGCAGTGAGTGTTCTGTTAAAAGAAGGTTTTCAACAAGTACTATATTATAGGACAAGAAGTAGCCAGAGCAGAATATTGAGTTCCTTGGTTTTCTATTTTTCTTAGACAAGCCATTTTAGTGAAGCAGAATTGACTTTGCTTTGGTCCTTTTTCCCACATCTAATAAGAAAGAGGCAGCACAAGCACAGATTCCACAAGGAATGACCTAGAAAACAAATTGCAATGCATTCTTATAGACCCAAGTTAATCAATATTTTCTTAGGACAGCGCTTGTTGGAGCAAGTTGCTCTAATCAACTGGAGAATAAGAGGGGTAAAATTGTCAATTATCACGGCTAGTGTCCACACAAATAGGGGGCAAAAGTTACTTTACTCTGATTTGGACAATTTTATCCCCTTTGAGCAACTTTGCTCCACGAAGCATTTTCCATTTTCTTAAAAAGAAAATTCAAGAGGTGATAGACACCAGGAAAGTCTAGATATTGTTGGGCAGATTCAAGAAACAACACTTCCATAAGGTCTACACAATTGGGCAGAAACTAGCACATAATACTGACATTCAATGGACTAACTTCAAAGTACTGATCACAGGATATTAGGCATGAGAGCAAACTGAAATACTGATCCTAGAGCTTTTAAGCCGCATAATCCATTTTTGAATTGAAACAATCTAGACTAGCATTCTGCGACAACAAGCACGTATGCAAGAATCCAAAATCAGAAGTGTACTAATTCCTAAAATAGCAGTACTGCAAAAGTATAACCATCCAAAGTAACTTCTTCTTGAACATAATTACTTCATTGAAGCTGACAGATGAATAACACTCCAATTTTAAACCAATGCAGCAATTTTGCAATGTCGTTTACAAATTGCAACTGTACAATAACAAAAGCAACATGGCCTTTACCTAATATAACATTTCTTGCAATAGCTTTAAGTGCAGGAAAAAGAAAATTGAACAGAGATATTAATGAAAGCTTTACAACAAAATAGAAACTTCACCTCAAGATAAAGAAGAGAATGAAGCAAACTTACATGTAGGGCCCTGCAAAATAATATCCTCAAATTTCATGTCAAAAGAAACAACCCGCATTCAGATTTACTATTAGTTCAATTACAAAAGGATAATTATAAATAAATAGAAGCCCAGATTCTTATGCAGTATTACCTGGAAGACCCTTGAGAGCATTGAAACAGAGGCAAGTATCCTCCACAAGAACTGGTCCATTCACCTTACCATCACAGAAACAGAAAAATAAAATAAATCAAACACCAAAAAACAAGCATGTCAAACGTATCAAAACACATATTTTAAGACAAATAACAGATACCAAATGAACAAGAATTTATTTCAAAAGTACAATGCAATCGGAAAGTAACAATCTTTCAATTTCTATTAACCTAATTACACTCGATCCCTTCCTGTAAATAGATGAACTTTAGGCCTTGAGTATTGTACCTCTTTAGCAGCAATTCTGGCCTTCTCTTTGGAAATGTCCTCAGGCTCTCCTTGCAGCTCTGGCACTGCATACCACCGTCCCCCGCCCCCCACCAAAAGAAAAGAGTGGATTTAAATTATTTCAAAATCGAAAAAGAAAAAAAATATATATCACACAGAATAATGCTACTATGCTAATACTTACAATCGAGTTTCAGGGACTGAAAGGGAATAGAGTTCCCAAGAATTGCTCGAACTTCCTCGAGCTTCTTGGAGTTGCCTGTAACAAAAGTCACTGGCCGTGAAACCAGCAGTCCCCTCGCCGCCGCCGCCGCCGCCGCCGCCGCCGCCATTTTCCCGCGCTTGACTAAGGGTTTTGGACCCGTTTGGCCCTGTTTTGTACATAGAGCGCTGCAATGGTAGGCTTTTACATAATGCGTTCACTAAGTTAAACGCATATTGTGCTGTTATAATGCGTTCTCATGTTACTCGCATTACAAAATGTGTTCAGACTGTGATCTGTTTCTCCCACCTTACTTTTAGTCTAATTATTATTTTGTACTTAAAAAATATAATATAGGTGCATATGACGCTTTAAATGCACCTACTCCATTTCTAAATAAAAGGAAATAACGGTAGTTGACTATAATTCAAAATTTACCCATATGCTCTTTCGATTATAGTAAAATAATTATGAATTTTAATTTATAACAATAAAAAAAATAATGAGTTGCGAATCTATTCACCATATCTAAAAAGATCATGTTTGAATTTTACTGTATTTTCTCCCTATATAGACTTCTATATATTGAGTTCTTAAAATTTATTGCAGAGTCATTTTATTTTTACCTCATTTGACATTTTCAATAGCAGAAAAGATTTGGTTCTTGAAAAGTTAGAGAATTTTGGAGAATTAGAAGCAAATCAAGCTCGGGTATGATTGAATCAAAATTGAGTACCAACTTCATTTGTGAGTCTTTTTCTTCTCATTCTTATTCTTTCTGTTCATTTCTTGAACTCTCTTCTATTGAGTTTCAATGCAGATAGTGATTTCTCTGGGGAGATTTATTTTGGTTTATGATTTTTCTCCTTCTCAATCTATTTTTTTTTCCCATAAGAATTTATGAGTGTTTTTGACAAAATTTTAAGATGTTGTACTATATATTCATTGCAATATAGGAGGATAGAAGCATTACTATTAATCTCTAATTCCATTTTTTGGAAAAAAAAAAAGAAAAGATCATCAAGAACATGAACATAGAAGCATAGCTAATAAGAAAATGAGGTTATTACATTAGCCACACAAAAAAAAAAAAAAAGAGCTAATTAGTTGGGTAGGTAAGGGTTAGGACAGGAAAACACATTGTTTAGATTCCATTAGGGAGCTTCCCAAAGCCAAAGCCTAAAGGCACAAACACCCTTAATTTAGGGCCACTGCCTGCCGCGCCGTTTAGCTTTATTTTATTGGAAATGTTATTCGCGTCCTTCCAAGTCCAAAAGCACTTGTCGAAGGTCCTACAACTTTTAATCAATCCCATATTTTGTCTTAAATTTCTTTTGACTTCACATAGCATTTAATTATGTCATACAGAGGAAAGATTTCATTAGAGTCTCTAAACTATTGACTGCTTTTTGTGTTAACTCCTCGATTCATTTTTATCTCGATTAGATCCCTTTGCTATAAGATTTGAAATATATTAGTCATTTGATTTCGTTCTCGTCATTATTTTTAATTTAAGAATGTGTTAAAATTATATTATTTATTTATTAAATTTTTTAAAAGTTAATGACACTCAACTAATATGATATTCCTATAGAAACTAGTACTGATAAGTTTGCTAGTTTTATTTATAAATTTCGTATGATATTCAAGTTATTGTCGTAATATTATATTATCTATATTAACTTCTTTATGAATGCTACTCATGTTAGCTTTTGCTAGATTTGTATCAAGATTGGATGGAGGAGTAAGATTGAAACTCGTCTTAACTGTTAATGTTGCTAATCAATTTAGATAAAACTTAAATAAGGGCATTATGAAATCTAATTAAAGGGCTAATACAATAGATGTTTTTTAGAATGGGGGCTTTCGGTGCAATTTACATTTTTTTTTTAAAAAAAAACAAGTGTTAAAGAAAGAGGGGTTTGGTTTGGTCAGTGGTCAGCAATTAGTGGGCAAGAATGTGGATTCTTCTACTCACTTGATATTGCCTCAAAATCTGGGATGTGTTGTAAAAGCTTGCAGATCACTTCCTCATAATCCCACTTAACTCCAAATTTCTACTATTGATAATTTTTCGCCTCCGACCTTTTTATTTCTTTTTATGATATGAGTTTTGGAATTTTGATTGGTGACCCCTTTTGTTAGGTCCTCTATTTGGGAATCTGGATTTGGTTTGCCACACCATCATTGACTACAAGGTTTGATCATTGTCCACACGTGTGTCACATTTTTGTTTCTTTTTTTTTTTGAAAAAAATTCATGATAGATATAATGAGTTTCATGTTTCTATTTATGGATCTATTCTTATGAATTAGTGTCACAAAATTGGACTTGTTACATTAATGAGTTAATAGTTCTTGGACTCGGCCTTGATTTTTAATTTAGAAGATTATATGGTTCAAATTCGAAATCTAACTTGTCCTAATCATATATACTTGTTAATTTTCTATATCCTTCCTCTTGTTGATCCATCATTTTTTATGGTTCATTAGTGATTGATTTTTGGTTCAATTGGTTTTGACCATCTAAGTTTGGAGGAACTTGGTTTGAGAAAGATCTCAAAAGTTTTAATCCTTAATCAAATCAATAAATTAAGTACTTGATTCTTTGACTGTTGTATTAGTATATATATTATCTTACTTCAGCTAGATAATATTTGGCAATAGCAAATTAGTTTTTTCTTTTTTTTTTTGGGTGGGGTGGGGGGGGGTTATGGATTGGTGCTAGGGGTTGGAGGTTTTGGACGGAGAGGGAAACGGTTGATCCCCATTGAAGTGACCTTGCTTATGCAAATATTATGCAACAGAAAATTTTGAAGGGCATATGGAATGGGGAGGTAACAGCCTTATACAAGAAAAATATTACTATATTTTATTTTTTGAGGGCAAAAAAGTTATTAGATAATTCTGTTCATAGTAAATTTTTTATACATAAGTAGGCCTTAATTATTTATAGTGGGTTCTTTTTTTCTCTTGTGACTCCCATAATGTGGGTTTTCACTCCTTAGGCAAATTGCAGTCTTTTATCCATAAAATACTCAATAAATTAAAGGGATTCTCCTCTAAAGTCCTATTTCTTCAGAGCCTCTCACTCAGCTACTTGTAATTAATTTAATTCATATACTATTCAAGATTGTTTCCTAATGCATAATAAAAACACAAATTCCATTGGATCTAATGAGCCAATATTGCTAATTTCTAGGGATGCTTCTTTCTTTTTTCAGCTCAAAATATTTAGGAAACTATAGTGCATATCCTTTGTCCCACCACCTCCAATTATAGGTGTATTAAACGCGCTTTGTTATTTGAATTTTTATATATGATTTTACAAATTTCAAATTTATAGATTTCAATTTAAAAGTTTTCTCTAGTCGTAAATTTGTAACGGATGCATTGCCGCGGGAATAAATGCATTATCTTGAAAATGATGCTTAAGTGGTCTGGCATATGTGGCTGAGTAATCTGCACTTGTAATCTTCTGCAATTTTCATGTTGCAGACAGAATATGATTTACAACACTTGAGATGGAGGGGTTGGCAGTTGAGAGCGTTCATATGAGCTCATAGGAAACGTTACAATTCATGGGCAATAATATCCTTAGCAAATCCAAAAAGCTCAGAAAAATGAGCAGATTCTTGGATTTTTCTTTTCATTATAAACAAGATAAACTCGGACACAATTTATTACTCTCTTTTGGCCACAATCGGATTTCAACTTTCTTACTCTGAATAAGAAAATTAGCGTCCAATTTTAAACGAAAGAAATGAATGCCTATTGATTAGATGCAAAAAAGTTGAATTATAAATTTTGCCTTTTCATGATGGTAGTTCGATCTTTGATTAATCTTAATTGTATATTTGGATAAAATTTTATTTTAACAATATATGAAAATTTCTTATTTTAATGTCGTTCTTTATCTTATAAATAATTTATTTTTATAAATTTAAATCAAAATTCTGTAAATAAAAACCCATCTAATCCCGTCCAAAATTGCAAAGAAATGGTATACAGGCCTCGTAGCATTGTATGAACATAGTTGTGCTTCCAAGAAGAGCCAATTTGAGGATAACGCAGAACAGGCAAATCACGTTCCCAATAAAAAGAGAAGAAGCCCTCTGATCATAGTTAAACCAGATGAAGAAAAAGAGAAGTCTTTGTTTTTGTGTGTGTGTGTGTGAGAGAGAGGAGAGGGGGGAAGAAGTCTACTGTTGCATTAAATATAAAAATGGAGGCAGTCAGTAGCAGATGGGGGATGCTAAAAACACAAACAGACTTGAATTTCCAGCTATCTCTTTCTCTCTTTGCACTTACACTCTCTTGTGTTTACTGCAAATAGTCAAAAGCAAAGCCTATAAAAATCCGATGCTTACATATGAACACATATTCATGTCAAGTACAGTTGTTGCCTCTTCTTGCTCTTGCGCGTGACCGAATCCACGAACAACTGACCAGCAACCCTCTTCATTAATTTATTCGATGCATCACATGTATATATATAGAGATATAGAGAGAGAAAGAGGGAGAAAGAGGGAGAAAGGGAGTGGGATCCTAGGTGGGGTGGTGATGCTGCTGCTGCTAGCTCTTGCTAATCTCTAGGTATTCCTTGCTTGTTGATTTCTTTAATCTTTTTGGTTTCTTTATTGTATTGTTTTGGTTCTTTGCTTGTTTCTGAAATGGTTTGTTTAATGGTTGTTTTCCAGGAGAAGAGAGGGACTGGAGAAGTGTGCTGAGATTTGTACTGAGTTTGAGTTTGAAAGAAGCAAATACCAGAAAAAGAGAACTACTTGGGAGAGAGGACGCACAGATAGAGAAAGAAACAGCAAAAACCTAAATGGTGCAAACCCGAGAAGAAAGGTTTGGAAATTGAGGCAAATGTCGATGCCCAGCTCGAGGCAATCCACAAACTCAAACCAAAACCACCTCTTTCCATCATTCTTTACCACCATCTCACCACCATCAACGCCAGCCCATTTGCTCTGTTTTGCTATTCTCTCCACCCTTTTAGCACTCCTCACTACCACCGCCTCAGCGGCCAACCATGAGGCTCTGACGCTCTATTCATGGCTGCATTCTTCATCTTCCCCACCTGAGTCTTTTTCGGACTGGAATCTACATGATGCTAATCCATGCAAGTGGAGTTGCATAACATGCAATTCACAAGGTTTTGTTTCTGAAATTAATATACTTTCTGTTCCTCTTCAGATTTCATTGCCGTCGAATATTTCTTCTTTCAAATTCCTTCAAACACTAGTGATTTCTGATGCAAATATCACTGGGACTATCCCGGAAGAGCTGGGTGACTGTGCTTCACTCACAGTGATTGACCTCAGCGCCAACAGCCTTGTTGGTACAATTCCAGCAAGCATTGGTAAGCTTCGGAACCTGGAGGACTTGATCTTGAACTCGAATCTACTCACGGGGAAAATCCCAGTTGAGCTAAGCAATTGCCGAAGCCTGAAGAATCTTCATCTTTTCGATAACCGCCTTGGTGGGACTATACCGTCTGAATTTGGCCTGTTATTGAATCTTGAAGATATCCGAGCCGGTGGCAACAAGGATATCAACGGAAAAATCCCTGATGAGCTCGGAAACTGCAGCAACTTGACTGCCATAGGCCTCTCAGATACCAGGATTTCAGGTTCTCTGCCTGCTTCATTAGGTAAGCTCAAGAAACTTCGGACATTGTCCTTGTACACTGCAATGCTCACTGGAGAAATACCTCCTGAAATAGGGAATTGTTCTGAGCTTGTGAACTTGTATCTATATGAAAATAGTCTCTCTGGTTCAATTCCACCAGAGCTTGGAAAGCTCCAAAATCTGAGCAAATTGTTGTTATGGCAAAACAATTTTGTTGGGGTAATCCCGGAGGAACTTGGTAATTGCACCAGATTGACTATGATAGATTTTTCATTAAATTCTTTGTCTGGACCTATACCATGGTCTTTTGGTGCCCTTACTCAGCTTGAGGAATTTATGATCAGCAACAACAATGTATCTGGATCAATTCCATCAGTTTTTTCCAATGCTACAAATCTTATGCAGTTACAGCTCGATTCAAATCAGATCTCAGGACTGATTCCTTCTGAGCTTGGGAAGTTGGTTAACCTGATAGTTTTCTTTGCCTGGAATAACCAGCTAGAAGGAAGTATACCTCCAAGTTTGGCTGGCTGCACTAGCCTCCAGGCACTGGATTTATCTCACAATTCACTCACTGGTAGCATACCTCCAGGCTTGTTCCAATTGCAAAACCTCACTAAGTTGCTGTTGGTTTCTAATGACATTTCGGGCTCATTGCCTCCAGAAATTGGTGATTGTAGTTCCCTTGTAAGGCTGAGGCTGGGAGACAACCACATTACCGGCGAAATTCCTAAAGAAATTGGGGGCCTTAAGAGCTTAAATTTTCTTGAGTTGACTGGAAATCGCCTTTCTGGGCCTCTACCAAATGAGATCGGAAGCTGCACAGAGTTGCAAATGCTGGACCTCAGCAACAATACTCTAGTAGGTTCCCTGCCTAATTCATTGTCATCATTGTCGGGGCTTCAAGTCTTGGATGTTTCAGCTAATCGCTTTTCAGGCCCTATACCGGCAAGTTTTGGCCGGCTTGTTTCTTTGAACAAGCTGGTTTTGAGCAAGAATTCCTTCTCTGGATCAATACCTTCTTCATTAGGCCTCTGTTCAAGTCTACAGTTTATGGATCTTAGCAGCAACCAACTCTCTGGATATATCCCTGTGGAGTTAAGCAAATTGGAATCCCTTGAAATTGCTCTTAACCTGAGCTGCAATGGCCTCATCGGGCCAATTCCTACTCAATTCTCTGCTCTTGGCAAGCTGTCAATACTAGACTTATCACACAATAAGCTTGAGGGAAACTTGATTCCGCTTGCTGGGCTTGAAAATCTTGTCTCTTTGAATGTATCGTACAATAACTTTACCGGTTATCTTCCAGACAACAAGTTCTTTCGGCAGTTATCAGCATCAGACCTAACAGGAAACCAAGGGCTATGTGCCTTTGAAGGCGGCTCATGCTTCAGGGAAAATGTTGCTGGCATTGATGTAGCGAGAAATGAGAATGATGCGAAAAGGTCAAAGAGACTCAAAGTGGCAATTGTTTTGCTGGTCACTCTAACATTAACAATGGTGATGATGGGAACAATTGCTGTTGTTCGAGCACGGAGGACTATAAGTGGTGATGATGATTCAGAAATGGGAGAGTCATGGCCTTGGCAATTCATTCCGTTCCAGAAGCTGAATTTCTCCATAGAGCAAGTGCTGAAGTGCCTGGTAGAGTCAAATGTGATTGGAAAGGGATGTTCTGGAGTTGTTTACAGGGCAGACATGGATAATGGTGAGGTTGTTGCAGTGAAGAAGCTATGGCCAATGACAATGGGTTCAACCAATGGATGCATTGAAGAGAAGTGTAATGTTCGCGATTCCTTCTCAGCTGAAATAAAAACTCTAGGTTCAATCAGGCATAAAAACATCGTAAGATTCTTGGGTTATTGCTGGAACCGGAGCACAAGATTGCTCATGTATGATTATATGCCCAATGGCAGCCTTGGCAGTCTTCTACATGAGAGGAATGGCAGTCCCCTTGAGTGGGAATTGAGATATCAAATTCTTTTAGGTGCAGCACAAGGACTTTCTTATTTACACCATGATTGTGTCCCTCC
This sequence comes from Rauvolfia tetraphylla, assembly GCA_030512225.1. Lineage (NCBI taxonomy): Eukaryota > Viridiplantae > Streptophyta > Magnoliopsida > Gentianales > Apocynaceae > Rauvolfia > Rauvolfia tetraphylla. Next base: position 6,774,073 of record JAJQKT010000053.1, read on the forward strand.
AATTGTTCACAGAGATATCAAGGCCAATAACATCCTCATCGGCCTGGAATTTGAGCCATATATAGCTGATTTTGGCCTTGCCAAGCTTGTAGATGATGGTGATTATGCTCGGTCCTCAAACACTGTTGCAGGTTCCTATGGATATATAGCTCCAGGTAATTTATATCTTTCCTTATCCAAGTCAGAAAACTATATTTTCTGAGATTTCTTTTTTTGTATTGTTGCACTAATTCTGCTCAGATTCAAGTTTAGAACCATTAGGCACGTATATCTTAAGAGATATTTGAGCAGTTAAATAATGAAAATCCACTCAGAACAAAAACTGAACTGTGAAAAACCACAAGCTCATCTGAGGAAATGTAATGATCATCTGACAGCATTTAAAGGTATTTCAGTAGAACAAATAAAACTGTAATAGTGTTCCCCTGCATTATTTTGGCTAAACCAATTAGGAGCTGCATTACATGCTATCACTAATTATATAGATGTTTTTGGGCAGAATATGGCTACATGATGAAGATCACAGAGAAGAGTGATGTCTATAGCTATGGCGTGGTAATGTTGGAGGTCTTGACTGGAAAACAGCCTATTGATCCAACAATACCGGATGGAGTCCATGTGGTAGACTGGGTGAGACGGAAAAAGGAAAGCATGGAATTCCTCGACCCGAGTTTGCTATCAAGACCTGAATCACAGATCGGGGAGATCACACAAGCATTAGGCATAGCCTTACTATGCGTCAGCTCATCCCCGGACGAAAGGCCTACAATGAAAGATGTGGCTGCAATGCTCAAGGAAATCAAGAATGAAAGAGAAGACTGTGTGAAGGTTGACATCCTACTCAAGGGATCCCCAGCACCTTCCAAGGAAACTAATAAGTCTAATGGTGTCCAGGCAACATCTTCATCGACACAGGCAATGCAAAACCTGTTCCCAAAAAGCGATAATACAAGCTTCTCTGCCTCCTCCTTGCTTTATTCATCATCGTCTAATGTCAATCTGGGATTCAAATCATCATAATAAGTTGAATAGCTAGTTATAGATAATGGTAATTGAAGAAGTGTTTGTCAGCTTCTCTATATCATCCGTTTCGTTTCTGTTTGTTCTTTAGTTTGTTTGATGTAAAGAAGGAACATGATAACTGTTATAGTTACAAGCGGAGAAGAATGGAGCCAACATTTGCAATTGTGGCTTTTCTTTTCTTTAACTGTTGAGCAAAAAACCTATCTGCTAAGTTCAACTCCTCAAGCCAGATATTAACGGGATAAAGATTATTGAATATAGTTTGGACTTCTGAAGGGGCACTCAAGATAGAAGAGTAAACGATTTATTTTGTTTGCACTAGGAAATTGGAGAAAGAATATGGATATTAAAAGCTGGGGAGATAGGAGGATATGGGCCACAAGCCCTTGGGTTCCTGAAGTAGTTCTTTGTTAGTTCCACATTTATTAGGAAAAATAATCTTGAGGGGGATAGAAAATTAGTCTAATAGTTAGGTAATTATCCACTCTTATCTGAAATGGAAGCTCCAAAACTATAGCCCAACTTCACTGCTCATGTGACCAGGTTGGAACATAATTAGTTAGAAGCACTTGGAACAATATTCTTTTTTTCCCCCCTAAAGGAAGCATACAATATTCTTATTCGTATATGTAATTGAGATGTCAAAAAGATTACAATACATGAGAAGGGAGATTGATCTGTGGATATATTTCTTGGGGCACATTTGCGTAGATGAGTTTCCATTAATAACAAAAAGGGATAATTACACTTTTATCCTTGAGGTTTATACAAAAAACAAAATAACCATTCTTATTTGAAAATTTATATATTTACTCTTCAATTTGTTTTCGAAAAATTACAAATTTATCCTTCAATTGCCAAATTATATAACATTTTAATCCTTAACATAAATTAACTAATCATTAGTTGGTGAATCTCTTATAAAATTAACTTAAATGTTCAAAATTATATATCTAGTATTTATGAACATTTTTATCTATTATATTATACTTAATATCCACATACTTTTTCTTAAGTCTTTATAAAAATTGAAGGATATCCCCAATGTTATACTTTTATAAAATTAAAATTTTTATAAAGTACAATTTTTAATAAAGAAATATATAGTATAGAAGATATAATAGCTTTTATAAACTTTAAAAGAATAATTTTAACTTTTTATGTAAATTTTATAAGAAATTCATCAACTAATCATTAATTGATTAACAGTAAAGATTAAAATGTTATATGATATCTTAATTAAAGGATAAATTTATAATGTTTAAAATAACCTGAAGGGTAAATACATAATTTTGCAAAAGAGGAGGCTTATTTCATAGGTTAAACAAAGCTTAAAGCTAAAAGTAGTTTTTCCTAAGAAAAAAGTTACTATAAGATACTATTTTATAGTTGTGAAAAAATGAACCAAATGAAGGAATATTTCGCCAAAGTTCAGGAAAAAATATTTTAAATTCAAATTCTATTCAATCCTATCCATTAATCACTCACCATCAACTTTTTCTGGACGACTTACTTGATTTTTACCCATGAACCGTCCACCTCCTCCTTGTCTTCTGAGGCTATATCGATTGCTTTTTTGGCCATCTCTGTGATTACTTCTCCAGCATGGCGTTCATTGTTTCTTTGCGAAATTTTCCAGTTTCCCTGGTTTCTTTCATCCTATCTTTAACTGCTTCCGCTGCTTCCTTGACCTTTTCGCATATGTTTCTTTATCCAGCCGATTATCATCACAATTTCAAGAAATTTATATATAATTGAAACAAATATTTTTTTGTATGCTTTGCGATCATTTATTTACATCTAATAATTAAAAAATTCAAGCAAATTTTGTACGAAAATGAACTTCAAGATCAAGAAAGTAATTCTTAACCTTTTGCGACGGCCTCGTAGCAATGACAAAAGCCCCGGAGATCCATATGTATCCCTGCACTCTCGTTACACTACGAATGCATTTCTGCAAGTTTTAGAGTTGCCATTTCATGTATGTTTGATTTGCTTCTATTACAGGATTTCTTCTTCTCAAGCAAACCTTGAGGTGTATACATTGTTAACGATCTTGAATATTTGTTCAAAGGGGAGCCCAGTGCCAAGAATGGGCATTTGTCATGTTCTGAGTAAGTTTTGCAACCATGAAGAAAAATCCTTGGCCACTTAATTTTGACCAACAAATAAGGCGGATCACACCATCTATTTTTTTTTTCTGCAAAAGAATTGTTATATGTAGGAGTGTTCGTTATTTAATGTAATTCAAAAAATCAAATCGAATCGAACCAAACTAAAAGAATGGCATCGAAATTTATATTTTGATTCGATTTTTTTAATAATTCATTTCGTTTCAATTAGGTTTATAAAAATTAAGTATATTTTGGTTCGATTTTTAATTTTTGTGCTCAGATCGATAATCAAATCAAAAATTAAAAATTTTTAAAAAAATATACGGAGAAAAGTATTGCGAATAATGCATTTAGATAATGTGTTATTTTGTAAGAAAATTAAAATTTTAAAATAAAATTGTAACTTAAAGCATTACAAATATATATTTACAGACATGTGGTTTTATAATAAGAACACATGTCTGTAAATGTGTTCTTATTCTTTTTTTTTCAAATTTAGTTTACAACTAAACTGAATTAATTTATTTTAGTTCGATTCGATTTGATTTTATAAAAATTTCAAGAGTTTTCAAAAAAATTACAAAATTAAATTAAAAACAAACAGTAAAATTAAAACCGAATCGAAAAATCGATTGCATATCCTTAGTTATATGTGAACAAGGTTAAATAATAAATATATTAGAAAATTTGTGATGATTTTAGAAACTTTGAAAGTAACCTTAAAAGAAGTAGGTCAAGCCTAAGTGACATTACTAATTTTCTTATAAAATTTTTAAAAAATATAAAAAAGTGATAAAACCCAAGTCTCTTAGCGAAAAGGGTCTGAGTCATTCCAACCAATAATATGTATATTTCGATTGGAAAAAGGAATTCAATTTAGCATCATCATCATCTGCTTCATTTTTAAATTTCTCTTGTCACATAGTAGTATGGAAAAGTATTCGGACAAATCAAAGTTTTACCCTTACTCTAATTATAGTGATATATGATGGTAACCCATTTGGATACAAGCTCTAACTTTGCTAGAGTGGCGAACCCACTTTGGTTTGACACCAATCCTTTCTGCGTCTATCATGCGGCATACGAGAAATGTATTTAGATTGAATTATGTTATAAAATTTATTTTTTAATATTAGGCTTACACTACAGCAAGGTCCATCTTTGACTCGAGTCATTATTTGGCCTAACTTCACCCAAAATGAAAGATTGTTTAGAGTGTGATAGTTTATGGCCAACTTAGATTGGGTTTTAAATAAAAAAAATTACTTTTTTTAATTCTGAATTTTACTTCTTTTTGATAGACAAGTAAAAAAAAAAGGAATGAGAGACAGACCATATAGACAACCGACGTAGCGGAACGCAGAGGAGATGAAAGAGTAAGGACAATGAGACTTTCACTAAATTGAAATTTATATTTGAAGCGAAAAGTTTGAACATCAACACATAATTTAACATTATTCTAATGCTATATTGAAAAATAGAAGTTGAGTAATTTTATCTCACAAGATATTTTAAGAGAGGAAAATTTGTTAGATTATTTTTTTATATAAACTAACACCGATATGAAATATCTCAACATTATTATTGTTCTCCCTCCCTCCTTTTTGACATTGGATTCCCTGAACAGCTCATTCCTGTGCAGGATTTGGTTTAGATGTGCGTTTGTGTTGGTGGGAGTAAGTATGATAAGATTTCTCAATATTTCATATGTGGAAATATATGAAAATTAAGTTCTTCTTAGTGTAGGTTTTGTTGTATCAACTCGATAAGCCTAGTCAATTGGGGAGTTTTAGGCTATAAACTAATTATTTTGATTCAAAATAGAAGATATATTAATTATTTTAAAGTAAATTGAGAAAAGAAAAAATTAAAAATAATATTTATTATATTATTAAATAATTTTATTAATATAAAAAATATAAAAATATTTTAAACAAAATTAATTATAAAAATTAATTATTAAAATTTATAAAATATTAAATATTTTTTTAAAAATAAAAATATTATATATTTTAAAACCAAAGCAATATAACTAGAGCATGATTGACCACAAATTACTCCCCCTATCCGCTGCATTTTATACTTACCAACTTACCTCGTATGTCGATGATAACAAGGGAATTCCCCTTGTGCAGCAGCAGAGACTTCATCGATTGCATTTTTTTTCGAGTCAACGAATTAAAAGTTGCAGTCTGAGTGTGGAGACGGCTGCATTATCAGACTGGTTTTTTCCTTTTTGCTACCAGTACTTCCCTTTCTTCTCTTTCTCTTTCTTTGACAGACTGAGGTATGCGACTTTGGCGCCTGCAGTTCCCTAGTTTCAATTAATACATTTTTTTCTGTTAAGTCAATTGTGTTAAAATCGAAACAACGTTTGAGAACAGCGTCGGACCAGTTACTAGGAACGCCCCCAGATTTCTCATTTCATTTTTGTTTTTAGGTTATTTACCTAAACTTGTAACATAGTATTCCTTAAAATATACAGTCCAATTTTCTTTTATAAGAGAATTGAAATTTTAATAAATTTTATAAAAAAATTAATAAATATCTATAATATTCTTATTTAAAAATAATTTGTTAAATTTGTTAAAATTTAAATTTAATGTTAAAGATTGATATTTTAAGTAGTTAGTTAGTAAACTAAATAATTTTAAAAAAATAAAAAAATTTACATAATTGATTAGAGATGAGGGTATAATTGAAAATAAAATAATAATTGAAGTATTTATATAGAAAAAGAAATATATTTTCAAACAAACTAAAACTAAAAAAAAGAAAAACAAAAAAAATCTGATGGTGATGGAGCTCCTAGGTCTCCTGGTAAGAACCATTTTGTTGTCATGATTTTTTTTCTCATTTTCTAAAGTTGTGAGATTTAAATCTTAAACTCTTTAATTACGAGCTAAGTGCTCAATTTTTAGACTAACTATTTAAACAATGTTAGAAACTATTCTGATGTCCAAAAGCAAGAAATCCAAGCAAGTACCAACTAAAATTCATTTCCTTTAATTCTACATCCCTAACATCATATGTATTAAAATTTAAAAATAAAAAAAAAGAAACAAACATCTGATGGTGGTTTTGGTGTTTGACTAACGTGAAAACATTACTACTACACCCAAAAGTAAATTGCCTTTGCTGAATTGACATTACCAAGTAAATGCTCTCTTCTTTTGATTCAACTAACTCTGTGCCCATACAGATATGCATATGCTACTCTCGAGATTGTTCAGGCAGATTTTAATGCAATCTTTACTGTGGTACTTCAATTCTTGCAACTGTCTTCCATATTCCACCTCACAATCTCTGTGCATAAATAGAACGCTTCCGGACATGCAAAACCACCACAGTTCCTCGTAGCTGACCAAAAGGTTTCTTGTTTTGCGAGTGTGTGTGTGTGTGTGTGTTTTCAGGGACAGAGAGACAGAGATGGCAAAGGGTTTGGTGATGTGTGTACTTGCTCTGGTACTAGTTCAGGCAACTGCAAGAAGCATTCCTAGTACAACAAAACCTGGTGAGACTCAGGTTGGTCAAGGGAGAACTGAAAGCACGCTGAATGTAGAAGCTGCATCAGCTCCAGCTGCTGCTGGGGTTAAGGACAAGAAGAATTTTATTACATATGGTGGTGTTGGTGGATGGGCTGGAGTTGGATATGCAGGGGTACTGCCAACTCTTGGTGGCATTGGTGGTGTTGGTGGAGGACTTGGTGGCGCTAGCGGGATTGGAGGACTGGGAGGAATTGGCGGTCTTGGTGGCATAGGTGGCGCTGGTGGTGCCGGAGGTGTTGGTGGCGCAGGTGGAGTCGGTGGAGTTGGTGGAATTGGAGGTGGCAAAATCATTCCCTAGATTGCTTTTCCCTCTTGCATTTGTATGTTAGTCTGGTTTTGTTTTTAGTTTCAATTCTGCTTTTTGTCATTAGTGCTTCCTTCTGATGGTTAACCCATGTCTGAATGTTCTCGTTCTTATGTAATTGTAACTTTCTTGTGATTTCCCAAGTGAATGTACTTTGTTCCTCTGTGTCTAACTAAGATCAAGGTTTTTGCTTATTTCCATTGGTTCTCGTTCCATTTCTTTGCCTCTTTTTTCCTAAGAAATTAAAGTTACAATATTCCCAGAAGATTTTCAAGCTAGATGCAAGATTTTGCATGCATGAAAATGATAAGCTAAAATGAATTATGTCTCATGTACTACCTCATAGAGGATATGAACTTACAGCAGTGGAACCAAATTAAAGGTTCGAGAGGTACCATCTTATACTAATTATTGAGCCTTCTATAAAGGTACGACATTATGACTACGAGTAGAGGTAGTCTTTTCTCTGGAGACGTATTGAAAAATGTTCTTCCAACAGATAATTGATTGCAGATTACATTATGACTAGCAAGAGATGATCAAATCTTCCCAAACCCATGTGCATTTTTGGATTCATATTCGCAAAAACTGGCGAAAAAGTTCCCGTCCCGGCAGATAATCAGGTGCATATTCCCAAAGACCTCGATGGCAAAAGCAAACCATGATCGATATACAGTATGATTCTAGAAATTTCATACAGAATGCATGGCCGAAAAGATGGCTTTTAGCACTGTCTACAGTTTTAAATTTTGATTCTTTGTCTATTTTTGAATGATATATTAAAATATTGAAGCCTTTCGGCGGCAACATGCAAAAGAACAAGAGTGCTGAGAAGCTTCGTCACGCTATATAGATTGTAACCTGCTGGATTATGAGATGCAAGAAGTGGTATTCAGCTATGGCTCACTTGGTTTCTCTTTGTCTAGTCTTTTGTCTTCTGATGAACGTTGCCTTCTGTCAAGTCGCTGTCCCTCCTCTGCCACTTAGGCCACCAGCAGCTCCACCTTTGTTTCCCGCCCCAACTCCACCATATATGGCTTGGGGTGGCGGAGGTGGTGGTGGAGGTGGTGGTGGTGGAGGAGGAGGAGGAGGTGGAGCTGGCCTTGGGGGTGGCTATGGCTCTGGCGTAGGGTCGGGTTGGGGAAGGATTGGCGGTGGAAGTGGTGGTGGAGCTGGTGGTGGAGGTGGAACAGCTGGCGGTCAAGGCGGCGGCAGCGGTGGAGGCTCCGGTGGTGGGAGTGTTGGACCTGCTACTATTCAAGGCTCTTATGATGGCTCAAAAGATGGTGTCTTCCCTTTAAAGCCTAGGAAAATTTCTCCTGGCTTTAATTAGTGGAGTAGTAATATGATAAGCTAAAATATGTGGGTGTGCATGTAATGACAGTTTCATCTAGTCAAATGTTATACTATCATAAGTTTAATGTATCACAATTTGTGATGATCTTGTGTTCTAATGAAGATAATATTATATATGCCTAGATATTGATCTTTTCACCCTTGTACTCTCTACTTATATAAATTTGAGGCATATAATATAAGCATTATAATGATAAACATCGAGTATTACTTTCATGGAATGGATTAATGGAAAAGAAAATTGGAAATCATAAAAAAGCGCATAGCAGTGTAGGCCAAGCAAGAATATGATTTATATTAATATAGTCCAATAAATATATTATATTATTCTCTTTTACTAATTATAACACAATTAACAAACTTATAAGAATTCATAACGTTCTTAATAAGAAAGTTACATATATTAAACAAAGCATAACAAGTGATAGTGGATCAAATTCCTAATCAAAAAGCACAAAGAAAAAAGAAGGAAAAAAAAAAAGAGAAAACAAGCCAAACACAAAGTCAAAGATAATATATATAGATTGTGTATATTTTCAAATCAAGAAAATTTATATTTTTAAGATAAAAAATATTACAAAATCAAAAGAAAAAATAGATTGTATAAGTGAAAATTTAGTTTGGTTAGAAGAAAAATAGAGAAATTATGATAATATTCTTTAAGTAACTACAATATTCATAATTCTTAAAATATTTAGAATATAAACCTTCAACTTAATAAGCGTAGCCACAGTGGAAGTAAGTAAATAATCATTACAAAGGGCAAGTAAAATAGTACTTTAGAAAACTTAATTAAGGTTGTAATTGGACAATATCTCAATTCAAAAAAAATTTTCAGTTTGGATCATATTTATTCTCTAACAAAATAATTCACTTTTACACTTTCTAATATAACTCAATTCAAAATAAGTTGTTGTCCAAATATACCCTAGAACTCTTGTAAAAGCAAAACTATGACTATATATAATCTATGAACAATTCAAACTTATTTGAAATTTGATACCAATAATCCTATACAAATCAAAAGACCTCAAAAATCTTATCTATACAAATCAAAAGATCTCAAAACTCTTACTTTAATGGATTGATGCTTATGAATATAATCATGGAAGAAAGGATGAAAATGAGCCAACTTGTGCGTATATCATTTTTTTTAGACTGTAACTCTAACCAAACTATGCAAAGCACTTCTAATTGGACTTTTTAGACGTACAAAGTTCCTTTAAAGCATATTATATCCATATTAGACTTATCATTTTAAAGCTAGTGCCAACACTAATAATCAACTTCAAATGCTTGCATTTATATCAGCAGGATTTTCTGTTGACCAATATGCCGAGTTGAAAGGGCTAAACGTATTTGTTTAAAACTTTTGGGTGCCAAATACAATATGGTCATAAATTGGCACCTAAATGTAATTAACCCTCAGATAAATGAACAGCACCTTCTTCCAGACTTTCAGAAGGCGGGAAAACGGGGGAAGAGAGAGAAAGTCCAGAAAATAGCTAGATAGAGAATGAGTTACTGAAAGCTGTTTAGGGAAGAAAATGAAGGTGTCAAGCTCAGCCGGTGATGTAAACAGCTTGCTCGAAGCCATTAAATATGCCGACGTGAGCTCTCTACTTATTTATTTTTAATTTATATACTCAAAAATGCCAATTTTGGATTAAATTTGTTGCATTTCTGCATTCCGTTCCTTTCTCGATAACTGGTATTGATGTCAGTATTTTTCAAGTACTATTCAAAAAAAAAAGAGCACTGCTTGTTGAAAACTGTTAGTTTACTGCTAAAAGTTTGAATATTTGGGATTATTTACTGTTTTGGAGGTTTTTGCTTAATTAATTTCGCCAGTTATATGTATATCTATGTTTATATCTATATTATAGTTTTTCAAACTTGATATTTATTATTTATTGTTTAATTGCTGAGAAAAATGTTAGAATCAATTAGCTCCTTATTAATTTTCTTATTATTTTATCCTTCAGACAGTGATTTTGCTCTGATTTCTTACAGAAGAATGTTAAATAATTTAGAAAATTTGGATTCATTTAGATGCAGATTATGTGGGAGATCCTGAGAGGCGTATACAATAGTTGATGCTTGGTAGAGAAAGAATACATGGTTGCGTAACCCTTCAGAAACAGTATACGCCTTTGAAGGAAATATATTTTAGTTATGCTTGCTTCTTTTTATTAATTTTCTCCAACTTTGTAGGTTAACTCAAGAATTAACATCGTTTAACAGATGCATTAGTCCTTGAAAAATATCACGAAAAGGAAAACCATTATGATGTCATTGAGAACCAAAGAATCTTTTCAATTTCTTTAAGAAAACATTTTGAAATTCTGCTAATAGTCTAAAAGATTTTCGTTATTTATGCATCTAACATAGTAACATACTCCATGCCCAGAAAAATGGGAGATTTTGCAGGATTGTGAATTAGATGCATAGGTTTAACTTGCCAGCATTTGAGTGCAACCAATGTACATTCTATGTATATACTTTATTTGGGTTACTGAGTTTTATAATCCATCGTTGAAGGAAATGAGCAGAAAACATGCATAACTAAAAGCATAGGCATACTAAAGCAACTTATTCTAAGTTTGAAAGTTTCAATTTTTGAATCATGATGTGCTTTTGGAAGAGTTATTCTTCTCTCTTTGGTGATGCAAATGTTATTGAGGAGATGCATTCAAGCTGTCTGGGCTGTGATCTATATGAGTATTTGAGTCCAACAGAAATGTCTAAGCTTCATAAATCCAGTATGCTACCATGCTTTATACATTTTATTTATGGAACTAGTTGCCTTATTGTTCAGATAAAAGGAAAAAAGGATAACTGAAGGATGAGTAGTATTTTAAGCAGTGCCTAATTTTCATGTCTATTTTTTTCAAAATGTGCTTTGTAAAACTTATGTGCTTTTTCTTCAATCATACATTCATCATCAGTTCCGTGTCACAAAAGAAATTTTATTCTGCATTCAGATGATAGAAGCCTATCCTTCATTCTCTTGTAGTTCATAGTAACCCTGTCCTGCAGGTTGTTGAAAACCGCATTAAACTGCTTTCTGATCTTCGGGAGCTGGATATAACTGAGAAATCCGATGTGGCTTCTCTTATTGAAGCCTTAACAGTATCCAGATAATTAGAGTAGATTTGCTTTTACTAGTTCACATTTTATCTTTCTTGTTCTTTTTTTTGTTTTGTGGGGCGAGGGGGTGGGTGGGTGGGGTGGGGTGGGGTTGGGGGAGGGGATTAGTGAGGGCCCAAAATTTTGAAATTCAGGTCTTGTACGCTGCTATTGTTCGATCGATTAACTGAAGTAGAAAACACATTATTGGCATACAACCTCGTCCAGTTTCTAAACATTCTTCTATCTACAAAGTAATTAATCATGCCTTTTTCCCCCCCTAAACATATGTGATTCTTAAGGAGTTGGTTGTTACTTTAGATACTTTTCTCCTCTATTCTAGTGACTTATGATATCAAATTCTACTTTGTCATGGTTTTTCATTTTTGACTTTGAACTATGTTTCTTTATTTTTTGAAAAAGAAATTTATGAATGCAGTCCTGCTAATGAGTTCGTAGGTCTTCACTGCAGTTTATGGCTTAGTTTCAACCAGGTTATAAACTTCAATGAATAACTAACCAAGGTTCGGTTGGATGGTTGATATCTCAATTATGCATGAATGTAATAGTGTGGTTGTCCTGTAACTCAATGTTCATTAGATATACTGGGAAGACTTCACTTGTCTGGATATCTCTCAGTGCATGTTGAACAAGGCTATCTTGCATGTTGCTGCAAAATACCTGGATGCTAATATATCCGGATGCGCAGGAGAATTTCTTTGCCTGGGGATAAAGGTTTATTTTTGGTTTTAGGCCCGTTTTTCTTAAAAAAATGAAATAAATGTCAATTTTTATTCTTCATGTGAAGTTATCTTTCTTGAGATTCATTACCTGGCACTGCCATTAATTCTAGGCAAGTGTATGGACTAGGAAGCACCTAAAAATGACAGTTATGTCAAATGATGAATCCCCAGAAGAAGAACATTGTTGCCTTTTCTATCAGGTAAATACTTTGGATATTGTTAATTTTCATAATGATATTTGCTTTTACAACATAAAATATGAGTTGGATGACGAAATGTGAGAAATAAATCTTGTCTTCACCTCTTATTAAGGAGGCCTTATCTGAAAATGTTTCGAGAAGTTGTAACTTCTACTGAATTTCTATACGTTTCTTTTGTAAGGAAGTACATAATTCTATTTCTCATGAAAAGAATTTGAAATTCACAGGAGCCTCTGGTTCTGTTCTTTTGCTGCCAAAAGGAAGCATATCTAGTCAATCATACATAATTATGGAACAAGGGATTTTGTGGCCGGGGTTATTAATAACCTAGATTGGTTTGACTCTGTTACAGATTCATTGGCTTTAATTAGTTTTTGTAGAACTGAGTGCTGGAACTAGGATGCACAAATTTGATATTGATAATGAAGACAGTCAAGCCCATCCGTTCTCTTCTTGTGGCAACATGTTGGCATGGTTGAGGTCTGCCTGGCAGGGTTTAGATTTGTGCTGTTTTGCACTATAGTCGAACAGTTTGGTTAGAAAAGGTGAGGTATAATCTCCAGATAGAGATCAAATGCTAAGGAATCGTGCCAGGAAAGATAAACTATCAGATGGATCAGGGAAAAGGGGGAAAATATACAAGTGAAAAATTGCAAGATCAATAACAGAAAAAGATGGGTATAAACTAAGAAAAATTTTCAGGTGTCAGTGTCACCCTGGTTAGTAGGCAGCTTAGATTCTAAGAAATTGCTATTATTACATGTGACAGACTAAAATCTTTATGCAGTTATACCTGAAACTGAAGATGAGTCAAAATAAAAATGCTGACTGGTGGTAATTACATATAACCTATAGATGATTACTATACATGATTGGCAAAAATTTATAGCCGGGGAGTAGCTGGCATTGGTAACAAGTACCGCATCAAATTTTGTCTTGTTACAGAGGCTTGTTGGTAAAGGTTGGAAAATTATGTTTCTCAATCCAGGAAACTTGAAAAGGCTGATCTGGAAAAGATATTTTTTTTGTGGAAATAAACAGTTTCTGATGATGTAAAGTGCATCTGGATATTCTAATGGGATAGTTAGAGGAAAAAAGCCACTAAGAGTTAATAAAATAATTATATATCTAACTTTTGATAAAACTGGAAATATACACTACAGAATGCTTTTAAATCTATCATAAAAAAATTATCCCCTTCTTTTACTGTAAATCTGGATTTTTCCTTTTTTCCTGCCCTGGGAGACTATTCCGTCTTTTAGAGGAAGAGCAGAGAGAGAGAGAGAGAGAGGCAAAAAACAACTAAACCAATGCGCTTCTTTTGCCATGTGCAAGGGATTTGTTAGTGAGGTGAGTGGCACCTCCGGTTTCTCTGAAATTTGACATCTCAAATGTGTTACAATTGCTCCTTTTAAATCTTTTACCATCATTAGGGAAGCTACTTCGAAATCTATGAATGTACTATTGAAGGGCTTTTCTTTCGCCCTACTGCTAGAAATGGTTAAAACTCCTCTCTCATCTTTATCAAAAAGAAAGATGAAAGGGGATCGACTACTAGGCGGCAAGAGTGACTAAAGATTTTGAGATTATTAGTGCATTTCCAAGGTGCGATTCCTATTTAGAAAGAATCTATAATCAAATAATGAATGAAATGGTTCTCCTTCCTTTATATGTGAATGTTGTCCCCCTACTTTTGCTTCCATGTCAATTTTACAAAATGAAGCATTATATCTGTCTCTTGGTACAGCTAAAGAAGTATTTTGAGGGGCTTTTCCTTTGGTCTTTTGTTTTTGTTTCTGTTTTTTTTTTGTTTTTGTCATGAATATTTATTTTTGGATAAGGATTTGTTCTTCAGTTTATTTGGTTTACCTTTTCTGGACAAGGTTTTAGTGGATTCTTGAAGTGTTTGGTAGATTACCTTCTCGATTCTGCAATTTGATTGATCTCTTTTTTGCTCTAATACAATGATTATATGAACTGCTTTACTGCTGTTTCCAACTTCTGTAGAGCATTTAGCTTTTATATTTTTTTGTACTTTGTGACGTTTGTGAACAGAAACACATATTCTCAGAGCCACTATTGGTTATTCTTTTAGTTTTCATTTCTTTTGACCTGTTTCCAGTTGCTTCTGGATGTGCTCAACTACTCAGTGGCTAGTTTTTCAGCTTTGGCTAGAAACTTCGTTTCCAACAGCAAGGAGCTTATGCTTACAACTGAGAATTTCATTTTGGAACAACTAAGCCTGACAATGGATTCATTGTCAGAGATAAAGGTAATGAATGTCATTCAAAGTCATCGTACAAAATTCAGTTCTGGTTTTATGAACTATATAGAGCAGCTATCCTTAGGGATTCTGCTAGCAATATTGTATAGTCTACTAGAGGTACTCAATATATAGAAGCCAAGACTCTGAAATGGCCTTTAAGTGTTAGTGTAGAAGTTAGCGCTGTACCTTCCAAAGTGGGCAATTGCTCTTGGCAAGTTACGTCAGTAATATTGGGAACCATGTCTTTCCAAAGGGATTAATGCTTAAAATGTAGACTTCAACCTTTGTTGCTATGGAATGTGACTTGAGCATCATAGCCTCTTGTCCTAATTCTATTGGTGTCACAAGTTAGCATTTTCACTTTTCTAGTTATAATTGATGCGTAAATGAGATGATGTCAATATCTTGTTGATTTTAAAGCGAATCTACAATAATTTAATTTTTGTCAAAACCTAAAATGCTTGGTTTCCGTGCACTTTCTAGTTAGTTGTAATTGCTGGTTATGGAATATTTCTGCTCTATGTTTTCCCTCTAGTTTTAAAGCTCAACTTTACTACATCTGAGTCTCTGAGCTGTAGAGCTACCCGATATCCGTAAAATTTATTTTTCTTTGTCTGAATTCTACATTCTTTTGAATATGTCTATGTTCTTGATGCACATCTAATACTATACTCGGAATCCTTTTCAAATTTTGATGTATGTCAAATCAGAGAAAGAAATTTGAGTTTTGGATTCACAATTTTACATTTACTACCAACTCTGTTGCCTTTTAGTTTCTTTGGCCCTTCCAGGACTTGTAGTTATAGGACTGTCATGCAGTAAGTTCTATCTCTAGTATAGAAATGATGTAATTTCAATGTCTCTATGGAGGACTTGCTGTCTGATTCATTTTGGCTTCATATCAACAGCCAATTTTCCTCGGGGATCAGATTGGGCAATGTCAACTGCAAATCTTGTCTAGCAAATTGCACAGTATCTACTCGAACAAAGCTTATAGCTAAATATTCCTAAGTGTAGAGGAAATTAATTGAAGAAGCTACAGTGATTTTGCCAAATTGCTCTGTTCAAGCTGAATGAGGGATGAGTAATAGGTAGAAGTAATAACATGCAGCTGCAAATCTGATATGCTCTCCCTTTCCTGGACCGGGACTAAAGCTGCTTTAAATTGGTTTTTTGGCGAGAGAAAGATTTCTCAGAGTCTGTGGTTTTTCCTTTTTCCTTTAGTTTAACAAAGACAAAAAAAGAAAGAATATTGCGATTGCTAGACTAGAAAATTACACTTTTGAGCATTTTTATCGATAAAAGTTCGTTTAGCTTTTGCATTACTTTTTTTTTCTTTTGGCTGAATAGCTCTTACATTACTTGTGATAACAGAAGACGTTACAACATTTTCCTAGCCAGTGGAAAAATTACTATACTATCCAGTCTGAAAAAGATCTTCCTTCTGCAGCCCTACCAAATTGAAAGATGTCTAAATTATCAATTTCTACTTGGATATGTTTCAGAAAGATGTTAATGTTTCATGTTTTTTTCCTGTTAACTGTATTGTATGTTAACATAGGTGAAATTGAAGTTTGTTCTTCATACTATTTGTTTTTGTGATTTTTGATCAGAGGATTAATCCATTTGGTCCAGAAGTTCAAAAGGTAGCTCATTTGGTCCTCGATGCTGTTATTCGATTATGTAAGCTGTATATCAATGGTGTAAACTGGGACATTTACAGTTCAAGATCCGAGGAAGTTGAAAATGCAATAGGTAATGAAGCAGCTGGTAATGCGGATCATGTTTTCAGTGTAGCGAAGTATACTATAGATAAGCTATGTGAAGTGGGCATCTTAGCAGCTAATGATGGTGGAAGTCTAGTAAGTGTTCTTAATTTGTCATGGAAAGGTGTTGTCACTTTACTTCAGCTTGGGAAGGGTACTTTAGCTACAAAGGTGAATGTGGCAGGCATTATTGTTAATCTAATTTACTTGGCCAATCAAAGCTTGACACAAACGGCTCAGACCTGGTCATTGCCACTGAAAGAAGCACTGTCTGCAGCAGAAGCTAGAAGGACTTTCCTTCCCATAAAATTTTTCTTGATTAATGCAGTGAGAATAATTTCTCAATACTCAACAGAGGCAATTTCCGTATGTAAAGAAATAGCACAGTGTCTCATTTTGATCTCAACTTTAACAATCTACTTTAGCAAGGAGGAATTTCTAAAAGCTGCCAGTGAAACACTGGTGGAAGTTTTGGAGCCTACATCCTTTCATTTACTCAATTCAATTATAAACTCTGCCCAACTAAAACAAGAGCAGAAGTTTCAGTTTTTGGATTGGATGTTTGGTGCTGAAGATAATTTCACTTGTATCCGTTGGGCTTCAAGTTGTAGCTATGATTCTAATTCAGCAGCTACAATCTTATTTTCAAGTTCTGATGGTATTACTGGAGTTAAAATGTTATTGGTCGGTCAAGTTTCATTATTTCTTAGTCTTTTAAAAAGCTCCTGTGATCTTGAAGGTGATGTTAAACTATGGATGGCCAGAAAGCTTCCATGGCTTCTTGATATTCTTGCTGATGAAGATATATATTCTGCCAGTCTTGTCCTGCATGTTCCATTGCCACGTGCTTCTAATCAAAAGCAGGAGTTTGCTTATCAGCCTTTATTCCATTGTATTCTCAGCTCATTGAAAACATTCATGATAGTGATGTCTTCAAGTCCAGCTTGGTGTGACATCGAAATTTTTCTTCTCGAGAACTTGTTCCATCCACACATTCTTTGCTCAGAGATTGTTACTGAACTATGGAGCTTTATGTTACGTCATGCTGAGGCAGATGCAGGGATTGGCATTGTTGAGAAGCTTTGCTCATTACTGAAATGTACAGCTGCTCCAGAGTCACTGGTTACTCCTGGTAGTGCATTGCGAAAACTTGCAAGATATATTTGCACACTTGTTACCTATTGTTCAGAAGCATTGGCTGATTGTGTTTACAGTTCTGTTACCGGGGATAATAAAACTCAACATTCGTCAATCATGTATACAGCTCTACTCATGGAAGGTTTTCCGCTAGATTCACTCTCCGAAAGAACAAAAAGTATTGCAAAAGAACGAGTTATAACTGAATATTTTGCCTTCTTGGAAAGCTTTGGCAGTGAATTGCCAACAGCAGGTGGTTCTGGAATTTATGGCGCTCCAGTTTTTGCTCTGTGTGCTGCCTTGCAGTCTCAGTAAGTTAGCTCCTTTCAGTAAACTATAATGGTACATGTTTAAATTATCTGAATCCCAACGAAATTCAAATTCTTAGTCAAATTACAAGTGTTGGCAGTATGGTATACTTTTTTTGGAACTATATAGTTTCTAAATTCACCTTCTCATTCTTCCCCTTAAAATAAGGTTATGGTGCCTAAAGTACTTTAGCTTCATCTGTTCAAGAAATTTATTCCAAGCTTATTCATATGTCTTATAGACAGGTCAGCGTATCCGATACAGAGATGAAGACCTTAAAATTTCTCCTTGCCATTATATACAAGTACAGAGAATCTCCTGACAATGCAGTTAAGTGTATTTACCGTTGGCTTTTTGGTGAAGTATTAGGGATCATCTCTCACATGAAGCATCTGTACTCCTCTGATGAAATGGAAGGAGTCGTTTTAGAGCTTCGAAATCTCTTCATATCAAAGCCATCTTCATCAGCAATAGCTGATAGTCTATTGATTCCCTGTAAAACAAACCTAGCTTATTTCATGGCTGGCCTGGGTCATGTTGAATTGCCAGACAGTGAAGATAATCCCAAGAGTTCAGCTGTTTGGGAGTTGTATCACATGCTACTGAGAGAGCAGCATTGGGCTTTCGTTCACCTAGCAATCGCAGCATTTGGATATTTTGCTGCTCGTACTTCTTGCAATGAACTCTGGAGGTTTGTACCGCTTGATGCAGCACTTTCATTTGATTTAGAGTCAGGAAATGAAGTAGATGAAGATAGATTTATGTCTGAGTTGAAAGCATTTCTTGAGAAGGAATCAGCATCCCTCGTAACGAAGCCTGCTCCACATCATCTTCAGATGCTTACCAAAGAAGGCATAGTGCTAAAAAAAATTCTTCAGCAGAAAATGAAAAATAAGCCCGCAGAAGTAATCTGCGACTCAATGGAGATTGACGAAGGAAGTCTGGTTAGCAAGAAGAGGAAACTTCCTGATGAAATAAGTAAAGGAGTTGAGTTATTGCAGAGCGGTGTCAAAGTCATGAGTGATGGGCTCTGTCAATGGCAGCATGATCCTATAGCCTTCACTGAAATGCATGACAAGTTTTTGACCCATTTTTCTCGGCTTGAAGATGTTGTTGCTCACTTGGTCAGCCTAGCTGGTTCCAGCTAAATTGATCTCTTCATCCCCTGTCCAAAGTTTTCGCGTTCAAAGCAGGAATCAACTACTTCCATTTAGCGCTGTGTTAAAGATATTTTGCGCTGCAGCAGATGAGACAGTGTTGAGTTCTGACCTCTCCCTCTCTCTCATGGGAACGGCCATAATTGCATGAATCGACATTCAACAGTGAAGGGTTTTAGTTTCTATGCATTAATATGACGTTGCAAACATAATGCAAGTCACTTGTGAGACTAGTATAAATATGAACTTGCATTACAGATAAAAGTGACTTATAAGACTTGAATTTATAAATTGATAATAAATTTTCTCAAAAAAAACGATAATAAATTCAAATTCTTAATTACATGTGGCATAAATAATTACATGATTCCAAGTAAAATTTCCATGCAACTTCTAAAAATGTTCAAAAAATAGTTTTAGGATTAGCTTAACCAATAAAAATTTTGTTTGAGGACTAAAAAAGCTTAAAAAATAGTTTCAGGACTATTTTGGATAATTGAAAATAGTTGAAATACTATTTTGACCAATTTTCCAAATAAATTTCTAGCACCAAAATGATGTCGTTTGGTTTCTTGGAGGAATGAGAAAGAGGAGAAAGAAGGTGCATTGGACCAATGACATAATTGTTTATAATTTATGGACTTTCTTTATTGGTTCATGATTTGTATTTGAATGAAACATAATTGTTTTTGATTTATGATGTATGATTATGACTTTTAAAATTTTAAAATTCAGTGATAATTATGATATAAATTCAGGTGAATTACTTAAATGTTAAGGTACTAATTTTACTTAATGTGTTCGGTTGTTTAGTAATTATAATTTATTAATATAATATGCATATACATTTTAAATTTTAAATTTTATAAATAAAAAATTAAAATATATTTTTAAATATGGTACCAATTTGACTATGGTTCCACTTGGATTGAACCAATAACTATTGAACAAATCCTACGTCGGTCTAAGACTTATCCAATTTTTAAAACATTGCTATTTAGCAACTTCTAAGATGACAAGCTGACAAATAATAGGTGAAATTCAATTTCTACAATAAAGGGAAAACTCAGCCGAAGGGAGACTATGGTGTGGAATTTCAAAGGACTCACAGCCCCTCAAATTGTTTTTTGAAGGCACGTGGACAAAGATGCCAAAAAATAAGGGCAGAGACAGAAAGAGAGCGAAATAAAATTTAAGAAACATAATACTTTATTCCTTTCAAAATATAAATTTTTTAAATATTTTTAGTATAAATTAAGAAAGAATAAAATAAATAATATTTTTTATCTTTAATTAATTTAATTTATTATTTATTAATATGAGAGATAATGAATGATATGTAAGAGTAATTTTTAAAAAAAAATTCTTAAAATTTATAAAAGATTAAACATTTTAAGAAAAAATAAAAGGATTAAAAAAATTTTATATTTTGAAATGGAGTGAGTAAATATTAATATAATAGTGTAAAATAACGTATAATATCATGAGATAACTTTTTATATTTAAAATTACTCGTCCTTTGAAAAAGAAAGTAATACATTTCTTACCCCGTACAAATTAAAGACAACTTATTTTCAAAATTGGAGTAGTGTTTCGAAAGAAGGAACAATGATAAAAGTCATTACAGTTATATTGATTTTATAAATGAAACACTTATTTTGAAAAAATAAAAAAGTTACAAAAGGAATTTATTCGACTTCTTTTCTTAAACACTTATATTCTCTAATCATTTATGTTATTTATGTGGTGGTGATCAGTAATCATGGGGATAGGATGAGTACTTTCTTGAGCAGAAAAACAAAATCAAAAGCAAATTCTAAGATATGATCTTATAGTTATATATTGAACATTGAACATAATTACAAGCACAAGGCCTCCTGGCCTTACAGGACTTTGATGCAAGCTGGGCTCTTAGTTCAATTATCAAAGTGAAAATGGCAAAGGAGCTTATTAACTATAAAACGTACTAGTATCAGAGTGATCATTTAAGAGCTAGGTTTCTGATCACTTCATTAATATAGGACATGCTCCTTTGATCTTCACCGTTTCCTCATCATTTCCCTCCGTTCTCATCGTTACTGTTACTGGCACTGGTATCGTCACCGGAGTCGCTCGGGTCATTACTGCCACTGGTATCGTCACCGGAGTCGTTCGGGTCGGCCGCGGGTGTTCCCTCTTCATCTCCTCCTTGGGTCTCAGTTGATCCGGGTCCTCCTCTGCAGCGATTTATATGGCTGCAGCCTCTCTTGTAGGGGTTCGAAGGTGAACCTATTCTACAATTTTTTTCAGTCGCGCCACCGCCACGCTTGGTGCAAGGGGTCCTGTCTCCCTTGTGTAAAGAAGGGTAGCCAATATATGTAGCCGCATCCACGGTTTCAGAAAGAAGGATACATACTGAGAGCATCACCAAACAAAAGAGGATAATTGATTTTGCCATGGCAGTGATTCAGTGAAGTTCAAATTTTCTCAAGTTAATTCCTTCCATTTTACATCTCCTTTTATAGCAAAACTCGGAAATAAAAAATTGCTTTGGAGCCATGTATAGTAGTCAAGAACTCATTTTTTATTAACTGCCAACATCATGGTCACTAAAAAGAACTCTCTTCTTACAAAATACTTTGTTAATTTGACAAAAGGCACGAGGATTAAGATTTTTTTAAAATTCATCAAAAAATAATGAATAATGAATAATGACTTAAGTAATCTTGCTTAATAAGTTTAATGCTTAAAAATAAAATGTTCTCCCTCTACTTTTTTATCTCTGTTTAAATTTGCTCTAACTTTTGTTCGCAAATATATTTTAATTTAGAATATCAAAAATTTAATTGTTATATTTTTTTCAATTTCACCTTTAGCTTTTATTACTCTACTAGACTACATTAATTGATTTTTCAAATTCTAATAAGACAAAATTGTCATTTTAGCTTATATTTTAACATTTCTATCGACATTCGGAATGTATGTGTGAAAAGTCAAAACAGGATAGACAACAAAAAATAAAAGGAAGAAGTATTATTTAATTAAATCATTAAGGGAAAAATTAGAATGAGAGTAATAAATATTGATTTATAAGATTGAAAAATATTTTAAAACAAGAGAAATGATATTCTCACTCCTATTTTTAATCTCTTTTATTCCTCTTCCTTTATTTTATATCTAAAAGGACTTTAATACCTATAGTTGTGAAACCAACTAATAATCTCACAAATTTTTAATGGACTAAATTACTCGATTTACAAAAAAAAAAAAAAGAAAACTAGAATAAAAAATCTTTGGAAGTTACTTAAATAATTTTTTAAAGTTAATTACTATTCTCAAATTCTAATTTTTTAGCCGTATAGTACTAAAAATTGGTTCGTCGAGATTTAGGCCAATTGGTTCATTGAGATTTTTAAATATTGAACTAACATGAAAAATTTGCAACAGAATTACGAAATTCTATGTCTTTAAGCATTAGAACATAGAAAGGAAATAACAACGTAGTACAAAAGTAACAATAGAATAATAGAATCTTTTGTTGTAGTAATTTTTTATGACGTAGGATTGTGGTATATAACTGGAGAAAATGTTCGATGCCAAATACATGATATTTCAACTATTTCACAAAGAAGCAAAGTTAGATACACTGAACATAGAAATGAGAATATTCGCATTTTTTGAAAAAATATTCGACTTGGAGAAGATGAAGAAGGATTTTTTGAGACTTTGGCCTAGCACAATAAGGTTTAAATAAAGGATAATTTAGTCTATTGGAAATTTGTAAGGTTAACAATAGTAATATATATCAAAGTTTTTTGATTTATAAAAGAATGAAAGGGGAGTGAAAGAGGCTAAAACATAAGTGAGAATATCATTACTCTTAAAACAACAAAAGCATAACTTATTGACAACTTTTTAAAATGGAAAGAGAATAGTTTATTAATGTGCTGTGAAAATGGTTTTACTCATTCTATTTTAAAATATAAGTTATTTTAACCGCTTGCACAAGATTTAAAGATGGTGAAAACAATGAAACATTTGTAATAGTGTATCTTATGGACTCTTAATAGATAGACAGAGAGATAGAGATAAACAAAGGGGTGGGCAGGGGGAGAGAGAGAAAATAAATAAGGAAATAAAAGGGATATAATTAAAAATAAGTAACAAATACTTTTAAAAAAAATATAAAATGACTCATATTATAAACACCTTCCTCCATCCATTTTAAAGGACTTATATTTTGAAACAAAGATTTTTTTACCTAATATGTCAGGAGTTTTATTCTAAAAGAATTGCGTTTTCTATAAACGATAACAATATTATACTAGGAGAAAATATATTGAACAGGTATCACTCAAAATAGTAGTAACACTTTTGATTTTGATAGTTATTGAACATTACAAGTTTCAACAGAATAATTAGTAAGTTTTAAACTAGCCATAGTTGAATTAAAAAAATAAATTTTTATTAGATTAATTATCATTAGCCGATAAAGGCTACCATTTGAGTAATTATACATTTTATTTTTTTTAGTTAACCAGCAATTACCTATATATTCAGTGTTGCACCAGCTTATGTTCTGAAAATTGATACTATGAATTACTCAGAACTGCTAAGTTGCTTCGAATGTATGATCGTATATAATAAATTAAAGTTTTGAAGCTTATTCTTAAGTGCTGTTGTTTAGAAACTTTTCTGCAGGCTTTTAACTCTTACAGAACTTCCCTCCTTACAAGAGATATGGTACTCTCTGTACTGTTTGCAGTAGAAAAAGAGATGAAATTGTAGCACAGAAGAAGGAAAATGAAAGTAGAACATATTTATCTTGTTTTGATAACCAGAGCATAATGGAGATAAGAGGATTATATATTAGAGGCGTGTTTACCCAAATAGAATTGTTTGAACAAACATCTCAAATAAATACTTTCCGCCCAAGATCAAATGTCCTGTTTTGATACAAAAATTATGGAAAGTAATTTGATTATAAGCAATTTACCATATGATATTTCTTAATTGCAAGGTTAGTAATTATACCGATGTGTTATCATATCTTATATCTATTACATAAAAAGAATTAGTTTAAAGAGTTGATGTGGAAAATACATTTATTTTTAAAAAATGGATATGCTTTTCCCTTTTTGACAGACTAATATTTTTAAAAAATAAATATTTAATCTTAGATAGAGTGAACATCTCAAACACATTTCACATTGCTTATAAAAGGAAAGTCATCAAGTGCTTTCATTTCTTCCATTATCCTTACATACTACTCCACTTGTATTTTTTTGTTTTTTAAATCTATCTAGATTAGCTTTTCCATACAAGTAATGATGTCGTTGGTGAGATTAAATTACAAGGTAAAATGATGATTTTGCCTTATTAAAACTTAAAGAGGCAGTTGATACAATTTAGTATGATTAATAAATGTTAAGTGTAAGATAAAAAATAATATATAATAAATGACTTTTTCATATTTTAAAGTGACAATATTTACAAACAAAAACTAAACTAATTAAATCTAGAGAAATAAAGGAAAAAAAAACAGAGGGAGTATAAACCTATCCTCTTCTTCATTCAAAATAGGATATGTACCTAATCTTCTCTTCCAAAATCGATCAAATGTTCCAAAAGGTATTGATTCTTTCTTATCGCACGGTTTGCCACTAGCTCGAAGTTATCCAAACAAATCAAGGTCAAGTGTAGCCACCGCAGCCACTTTTAAGATTGTGTGGAAGAGTATTCCTAGAAATCTACGGTCTGTATATGTTGCTGATGCTATCTTCTCTGATTTTCCTATAAATTATTGTAATAATGGAAGCAATTGATGGTTGGTGAAGCAAGCAAATTATTTCCGCTTTCCACCATTGTCATAGTGGATGCATTTCCTTTTCACTTCTTGGGATGTATCTTCGGGTTGGTTTTACATGGTAAAATGTTGGTAGTGAAAACAATCAGATATATATACAGAAAGGGTTAATATAGTAAAATTACCCTTCAAAATATGACCTTGTTGCAACTATGGCAGGAATCAAACTACCATTGCTAATTCCATTGCTGTTAACAATCTGTCTTCCTTCCATCTCATCCATGACATTTTATTCATTTCAGGATGTGCTATTCATCGATGGCGGGGATACGGGGACTGCCCGTTGCAAGATCAACGATCAAGATCAGGCCACTAGTTGATCTACAACAGGGTAGGTCCAATGAAACTGAAAGTCAATATAAATATAGGGAAGAACAATGTTGCCTTGTGCAATTTGAGTCTCAGAAATTTGCATGGAAATTCTGAGCATTTGAATTCGAAAGGGATAGTCACAGTTGTGGTAATCATCTGCTGGGATGCTACTGGAGTATAAGGCCTGATGGTCTGTATATCTCAGTTGCTGGTAATTGGCGATTAGAGCTCCCTTGGGGAAATTAACGATTTGTGTATAGTGATTAAGAGGATTCAGAAAGCATTTTCATCAGATCATAGGCAAAACAGAAACCCAAGATGTGGAAAAACCTCCAAAAATTTTGCTTCAATGGAAGAGATGAGTCTTAGGGGAGGAAACAAGAAAAGAATTGAGAATTTGCAACTCTGGGGGCGATTGACCACGTCTTGAAGGAATTGCTTCGAACTCTTCCCTCTTTTGCTCTTTTTTTTTTTCAATTTTAAAGAATATTTTTAAAAGTTATTTTCACCCACAAATAAAATTCTCTCGTTCTCTCTAATGTTAGTGAAAAATAAATTAGATTAGTTACGAATGTAATAGTAAATTTTTTTCTTCAATCTTAATCAAAAGACCAATATTTTGAAATAAAAGGAGTATCATTTTACTATATATACGCTGTTCCAAAAGTAATCGTCCCAAATATACCGAAAATCAAGAGAATTCTAAAAAAATTATTTAATTTCGAAAGAAAAAATTTTGATTTCATTTTAGCATAGAAGCCCAAAAGTATAGGATTTCACAGTCTTAGATTTTCTTGTGTCCTCATTCGTCCATGAGCGCTTATATATGAGCTTCTTACGATATCTATAGTTATTTTAATGATTTGTCTGATGACTCTTTTAAATAAAAATTCTAAAAGTTTATACAAACACAAAACCTCCTTACCTTTTAAATGTGGAAGGGACTTATTGAATATATAGCAGTATCAAAGTGATGAAAGCTCGACATATTCTGTGATCACTTTATTAATAGGACCTGCTCCTTTGATCATCTCCATTTTCCATATTGAACTGTTTTGTCCAAGGGGCAAAATCACCATAGTCCTTCATCACCCATGTACATAGCTTAGCAATCTCCTCTAGGGTTTTGTTTTGGATATCAAACAATGAGATGGAATCTTGGACCGATTGTATCTCTACATTGTCATGTTTACCTTTAAGACTAGTAAACAATTCATGTGGCAACATCATCTCTCCAAACAGCTCATCATCAACAATCAAATCTTATGATAGATGGGACCTGTTCATAGTAGTAGACACCAAGAACTGAGTCGTACATCGGTTCTGTTGGAGCCGTATCTCCTTCTCTCTGCCCGTATCCAGTGAATCAAACCATTGATGAAGATTCCTTTGCCCTTCGGACTCAGTTCTGGAAATGTGGTTTCAAGAGTTCTCCATGAATTTGTTTTCAAAGAGTGAACATCCGCCTATGGGCCTAGAGATTCGTCTTCCTCAATGTCGAATCTCACAGCCTTATAATAATCTGCAATACGACTATAAACAAGTCCAACAACCTTTCTATATGCCCGAAACAGGTTTTCCGGGCAAGGGACATGTATGACATGATCATCCTGGGATTTATCAAATATAATGAATATATCCAGCTTTCTCGAGTTGGTGGAGCTCTTGACATTGGATGGGTATGATCCAACAATTTCTACATCCCAGGTGTATTCATATTCTTGAGTATGTATTATAAGGGTATTACTAAGCACAAGACGATTTTACTAACATAAGATAATTTTTTTAATGGTTTTAACTTTACAATAAATTATTATTTTTAAAATTAAACAAGAAACAAAAAATAAAAAAGGGCGATGTCCAAATGCCCCTCTAGAGGGTGTGGCACCCAAATCAGGTGCCACTCACAAAATACAGGCCCCAATTTGGGTGCCACTTTTTTTTTATTTTTTATTTTTTGTTTCTTTTTTATTTTTTATTTTTTAAAAAATAATTATTGTTTAATAAATTTTATTTTATTAATTTTTAAATCTATGGTTATTATTTTCAAATTTTTAATTTTTTAAAATTTTATATTAAAATTTAAAATTATAATTCACAAAAATTATTTTAAATTAATTAAAAATTTAATTACAATTAAATACAATTGAAAAAACGAATGACATAAGTATCACGTAAAAGATTTAAAAATTTTATAAGATGTTTTAAGGATGAAAACGTCAATATTGTTTGAACTTCGTCCTATATTATTAATACCAGCGTGTGTTTAGCATTCATCATTATAAAATCATCCTCTTCGTCAAGATCTTCCTGCGATGAAGATGAGGTCTTTGTTTGATGACTACTCATAGCTTTTACCATTTAGTTAATTTCTACAATAATAGGAAAACCCCCTTCGACGGTCAAGTCGGAAACCCGCTTTTACTAGCAAAAGCAGAATAGTGTGGAGTCTCAAAGTACTCACAACTACTCAAAGTTCTTTTCAAAAGGAACGTGTACAGAGACGCTTAGTTAATGTTGAATTCGAAGTATTTAGTTAAAAAATTAATAATTTTTTTAAAATAAAAATATTTAAATAATTATTTAAATATAAGAGTAAAATAAAAAATTAAATAATAAATAAAATATTTATATGAAAAGATGATATATATTTTAAAATAGACTAAAAAAAGTAATACAAATTAGTATTCTCAACTTCTATTGAATTAGAAAACTCTCACTACCTTAAAATGCATGTTTTATTCTAACTTTTCGCACAGATTGTGTGTCACTTGGACATCAATAAAATTTGATTCAGAAAGACTCCATACCCAAAGTAGGATTAGCAGTTAGAAAAAGAGAAGAATGACAAAAGCTTATTAGATTTATATAGATTTTACAAACGAAGTATTTATTTTAGAAAAAATAAAAAATGGACAAAGAAGTACTTATCTTAAGACCAGAGAGTAAATTGATGCATTTTTAAACATTGTAATCCTGATTAGGCCACGTTCCCCCAAGAGAATTTCTTTGACTTCTTAGAATAAAAATAACTACTGGAAATTGCATATTCTCTAATTATTCATATTATTTTATCTGATTGTGATCACTAATCACAGGTTTTTTTTCCTCTTTTTTGCTGGATGTAATCATGGGGATATGAGTATTTCTTAAGCAGGCCTACAAAATCAAAAGGAAATTCTAAGATATGATCGTATTGTTATATATTGAACATATTTACAAACCCAAGGCCTCCTGGCCTTACAAGACTTCACGCAAGCTGAGATCAGTTCAATTATCGAAGTGAAAATGGCAAAGGAGCTTATTGAATAACTATAGAAAGTAGTACGTATCAGAGTGATCATTTTGTAGGCTTTCTGATCAATTTGAATAATATAGAGATGCTCCTTTGATCTTCTCCATTTCCTCAGTTTCCTCCATCCTCATCGTTGCCGTTAACGGCACCGGTATCGTCACCGGAGACGCTCGGCTGGGCAACCTCGGGGACTCCCTCTGTGTCTCCTGCTTGGTTTTGGTCATCAACACTGTCAGGTGGACTGGATCTGCAGCGATATATCGGGAAGCAAGGTTGTTTATGAGGGATGGGGTTTGCAGGTGGCAAACAACTTCTGGAGCTGCCACGGCAAGGAACCCAGTCTAAGCCTCTGTATGTAGCCGCATCCACGGTTCCTGAAAGAAGGATATACATTGAAACCATCACCAAACACAACAGGGGCATTGATTTTGCCATGGCGCTGATTCAGTGAAATTCAACTCTTGTCGAGTTAATTCTTGCTGCGATTCCTTCCATTTTTCACATCTCCTTTATAGCAAAACTCCGAAATAAAAAATTGCTTTTGGAGCCATGGTATTAAAATATTCATCGATTTCTTTATGTTTATATTAACTATCAACATTATAGTTATTAAGAAGCACTTTTTAATTTCAAAATACTTGTCAATTTGGGAGAAGGCACGCAGGTTAAGGATTTGTTAGAATTCATTAAAAAAGTAATGTATAATGACTTAACTAATCCTTTTTAATAAGTTTAATACTTAAAATAAAATGTACTCCCTCTATTTGTTTTATCTTTTTTTCCTCTTCTTAGGTTTGCTTTAACTTTTGTTTGTAAACATCTATCTATTTAGAATATCAAATTTCATTTATTGTTTTTTCTCAATTTACCATTAGTTTTTATTAATCTACTAACCGACTTTAATTGAGTTTTTCTTTTCCAAAATGCAAATTTGTTATTTTAACTTGTAATTTAATATTTTTGGTTACATCCACAATATATATGTGTGAAAAGTCAAAACAAGACAGACTAAAAAAAAAAAAAAGGGACAAGTATTTGTTTAATTATATGATTAAGGGAAAATTGGAATAAGAGTAATAAATATTGATTTATAAGATTGACAAGTAACTTTAAATAAGATAAGTGATATTCTCACTCATATTTTCACATCTTTTACTCTCATTTCTTTCTTTGATAGCTAAAAGGATTTTAATGCTTATGGTTATGAAATCAACTAACCTTACAAGTTTATAATGGACTAAATTACAGTATTTACAAAAAGAAAAATAAATTAGAATAAATAATCTTTAGAAGTTATTTAAATAATTTTTAAAGTTAATTACTATTTTCAAATTGCAATTTTCTAGCCATATAGGATATGAGGAGGCCTCGTGATTTAAACTAATAGGTTTGTGGAGGTTTTTATTTATTGAACTCGTTGACATTAAATTAGCAACGAAATTATGAGTTTCTATGTCTTTAAGCATTAGAACAAAGCTAGGAAATAACAACGTAGAGCAAAAGGAAAAATATGGGGTATAATTAGTTTATTTTAGGAACATTTTAGTATTATAATAGTTGTTTAAGTATTTAATTTTTTTCTTTCTTATTTTTATAAGTAACATCATTAATTAGTATTTAAAATTTTAATCATTTCACTCTTATCATCACTAGATGAATTCAAGATTTTTTTTTCTTTTTCTTCAAGGAGCTCATAATTGTTTAAGTATTTGATTTCTTTTCTTTCTTATTTTTATAAGTAACTTCATAAATTAATATTTAAAGTTTTAATCATTTCATCTTTCATGCAGATAGGTTGGAGCATTTCTTACTCAATTCTTTATTTATTTAGAATAATAAATAAATAAGGTTGAGAGTTTATTGTTGTTTTCAAATATACATAATAATGGGCATGTATAGTTGTTTTACAACTTCTTCCTACTATTACCTACAATTACCTCTAAATGAATAAAAAAATTTTATTAAACACATAAATGTGCTTCATAGTTGTAATTTTCTTAAAAATACATTTCAGTAATTGTTATTAGAAATAAAAAATTTAACACACATACATAACATGAGCTTTTACGTTCATTTTAATATATTATACACTATCAGTCAATTACTAATCTCACGATATATTACTTTTATATATCTAAATTTGATATAAAGTACTTACAACTATATGTTTTTACTTTTTATTATATTATATTACTTTTATAATATAATTCAAAATTGTGTATAAAACTCCTTATCTGATCAAACATTATCAAAAAAAATTAAATGAAAAAAATAATAAATAAGTTCTTCGTATTCTAAAGTGACAATACTTACAAACAAAAATTAAACCAAATCTAGACAAATAAAGAAAAAATAGAGCGACTATAATCCTATCCTCTTCTTCCTTCAAAATGAGATTTGTACCTAATCTTCTCTTCCAAAATTGGTCAAATGTTCCAAAAAGTTTTGATTCATTCTTGTCGCACGGTTTGCCACTAGCTTGAAGATATCCAAACAAACCAAGGAGAAGTGCAGCCACCACATCCAGTTTTAAGATTGAGTGGAAGAGTATTCCTATGAGTCTACGGTCTTTTTCGGTGCTGATGCTATCTTTTCTGATTTTCCTATAAATTATTGTAATAATTGAAGCACTTTGTTGTGCAGTGAAGCACGAACGCATTAACGGAAGCAAGCAATTATTTCCACCTTCCACCACTGTCATGGTGGATGCATTTCCTTTTCACTTATTGGAATATATCTTCGTGTTGGTTTTACATGGTAGAACGGTGATAAAGCAATAAGAAATATTTACAGAAAGAGTCAATGCAGCAAGTGACTGTAATCAAACTATGGGTAACCATAACCTCAATCGAATTTTTAAAACAACATTTACTTTGCCACTTTTAAAAAGGACAACATCATCAACACCAAAAAACTATCTTTTACGCACGTTAAACACATACTAATGTCTCTGCCACCAAATTTTCTGTTACTCTCATGGCTCACAACAGTGTCTTCCTTCCATTTCTTCTGTGACATTGTTTTCATATAAGGCTGTGCTATTGAATGATGGTGGGGATACGGTGACAGTCCGTTGCAAAATCGACGATCAAGATTAGGGTACACAGTTAATCTACAACAGAGGCGATCCTGTAAAAAATTTTTTTGGTATGAAAGGGATCTATTTATCAAACAAGCTGTGCAAAGTCAGCAAAAGTTACATTTGATCCTCAGAGCGAGTAAAGATACTACCTACTGCGGCTATATGTCTATCTGGTATTGTGATCACAGAACTATCTAACTTATGTAAATTTGAAATCAAATCATTAACCTTGTGTAAAATGTCAGTAGTTAAAAAAAAAATGGAAACCCTATCCCAATTAGAGTTATGAACTTGTTGGTTCTCGAATACCAGATTCTGTTGATAGCTTCACTAAAAGTAAGTCTCCAAATGATCGTCAGTAGAAACAAAGGGAAGAACGTTGTTGCATCTAGTGATTTGAATTTGAAAATTTGCACCATAATTTTAAAATATTTTATTTCGAAAGGGATCGTCACAGATGCGGAATGCCCTGGAGTGCTATTAGGTTGTCCAGCCTGATGGTTTGTATCTTTCAATTTCTGAGGAAACTTAGGGCTAGACTAATATATTATCAATAGTCATATTTACACAAGTAGGATAGTAAAAAAAAATATAAGGAGCGTAGAACTAAGATCATTAGACTGATCTATTATTATTTTCCCTAATTTCTGGTAGTTTGCAGTTTCTATTCCCGTTCGGAAACTGAAGTGTATGGCTACTTTTATCTGGCCTTAATAAACCAAACAAAACCAGACTAATAATTTCCTTAAGTTGTAAGAAACTCCCAAATTTGACAATTAATTTGGAACAGAATGAGTAATTAATTCTTAGCAACAACCTGAGTAGAAGCCACACAGTAGTAGTCATTGACCATTCTAAACTTCCCACTCTTTATCTATATATACATACA
Organism: Rauvolfia tetraphylla; assembly: GCA_030512225.1. Taxonomy (NCBI): domain Eukaryota; kingdom Viridiplantae; phylum Streptophyta; class Magnoliopsida; order Gentianales; family Apocynaceae; genus Rauvolfia; species Rauvolfia tetraphylla. The sequence goes on from JAJQKT010000053.1 coordinate 6,806,548, forward strand.
CTATCCTCAAACAAATTTCCACACACAAAACCGAAGAAAAGAAAAAAAAAAGAATGGCCATCAACTTTTCATCTCATGTCATTCTTGCACTTTTGCTACCATCATTCTTCAATATCATGTCATAGGCAGCAAGCTCACCGACTGTGAGCACCATATCCAATGTCGGCGACAGTTCTTCTCCGGTTAGAATCACCTGCGACATGTGATGGCTGCTTAGCAATCGACATTAATGCAACAACGGACCATTGACCATAAACACTCAATTTTCAGTACTTGAGAGTTCTTAAATGAATGTCGCGAAAAAAGATCAAATATTTGGAAAACAAGGGCTCTAGATTGAACTTATTTGAAATAACTAGGTTACTATGGCCTAACTACTTAGAAAATCGAAGTATTATATATTGGTCCCTTATTAATTTCTTCACAACAACCGCAAGAGAAGCCAAACTAAAAAGGTAAAGAGACGAAATTGTTGCACGGCAGAAGGAAAAGGAAAGTAGAATCTTTTATGCTGTTTAGATAACCAGAGCATGAAGGAGATAAAGAGAATTACATACTGAAGACCTATTTATTCAAATAGAATAATATGACACATCTCAGATAACTACTGCTCTATCCGCTCAAAATTGAGTGTCCTTTTTTCATTTGAGTTACCATAACATTTTCATTAATTGAAATGTTAGTGGTTAGACCAATGTGGTATTGTATCTTATGTCCATTAAGTGAGAAAGATTAGTTAAAAGAGTTAATGTAGAAAATATATTTATTTTAAAAAGTGGATATGCTTTTCTTTTTTGACAAACTAATATAAAAAAAGAATAGACATTAAATTTTAAATAGAGAAAGTACAGTTTTAAACAGAGGGAGTCTAAACATGCTTGGTTAGCTTGTGAAAAGGAAAGTCATCAAACGCTTTCATTTCTTCCATTATATTTTTAAAAAAAAAATCTATCTAGATTAGCTTTTCTCCGCAGAGTAAAAATTTGTTAGTATATTTAAATTATAAGGTAAAATGACAATTTTTCCTAATTGAAACCTGAAGAGGCTATTAATACAATTTAGAACGAATAATAGAAGCCAAGGTAAAATTTTAAAAAAAAGGTATAATAAATGACTTCTTTATATTATAAAATGACAATATTTACAAACAAAAATTAAACCTATCCTCTTCTTCCTTCAAAGTAAGATTTGCATCAAATCTTCTCTTCCAAAATCGATTAAGTACATTCTTTCTTATCGCACGATTTGCCAGTAGCTTGAAGATTTCCAGATAAATCAAGGGGAGGTGCAGCCACCACATCCAGTTTTAAGATTGTGTGGAAGAGTATTCCTACGAATCTACGGTCTGTTTTTGGTGCTGATGCTAGTTTTTCTGATTTTCCTATAAATTATTGTAATAATTGAAGCACTTATTGGTGGGTGAAGCATGAAAACATTCACCGGAAGCACGCAAATTATTTCCACCTTCTACCACCGTCATGGTGGATGAATTTCCTTTTCACTTCTTGGGATATATCATCGAGTTGGTTTTCCATGGTAAAATGGTGGCAATAAAAAACTATCAGATATATTGACAGAAAGGGTTAATATAATAATATTACCCTTCAAGGACGGAGGCATTCAATGCAGCAAGAAGTACTATGGGTCACCACAACCTCAATCTAAATTGCAAGATCAACGATCAAGATCAGGGCACTCAGTTGATCTACAACAGTGGCAATCCATTGAAACTGAAAGTCAACATAAATATAGGGAAGAACGATGTTGCCTCGTGCGATATGAGTCTGGGAAATTTGCATGGAAATTCCGAGCATTTGAATTCAAAAGGGATTGTTATAGATGTGGTAATTATTTGCTAGCATGGAAATTCTCAGTTGCTGGTAATTGGTGATTAGAGTCCCTTGGGGTAATTAAGTGCTTGTGTATAATGATTAAGAGGATCCAGGAAGCATTTTCATCAGAACATAGGCTGGCGAATTCTTTGTATGAAGTACTTATCTTAAGACCGACATTCCTCCACGAAAATTTATTCGACTTCTTTTGTTAAGGTAGCAATAACCCTTGGATATGTATATTCTCAAATCATTTATGTTGTTTATGTGGTTGTGATGAGTAATCACGGGAATTACTTTCTTGCGCAGAAAAACAAAATCAAAAGGAAATTCTAAGCTATGATCTTATAGTCATATATTGAACATGCAACATAATTACAGACACAAGGCCTCCTGGCCTTGCAGGACTTTGATGCAAGCAGAGATTAGTTCAATTATCAAAGGGAAAATGGCAAAGGAGCTTATTGACTATCAAAACTACTAGTATCAGAGTGATCATTTAATATCTAACTTTCTGATCACTTGATTAATATAGGATATGCTCCTTTCATCTTCACCATTTCCTCATCAGTTCCCTCCATTCTCATCGTTACCGTTACTGGCACTGGTATCGTCACCGGAGACGCTCGGCTCGGCCTCGGGGACTCCCTCTGTATCTCCTTCTTGGTTTTGGTCATCAACACCGTCAGGTGGATTTGATCCTCTTCTGCAGCGAGTTATCGGGTTGCAGCCTCTAGTGCGGGGGTTAGCAGGTGAACTTCCTTGACAATTTTTGGCAGACGCGCCAAGCCTGCTGCAAGGGATCCTGCCTCTTGCCAAAGCGGGGTAGCCAATGTATGTAGCCGCATCCACGGTTTCTGAAAGAAGGATACATACTGAGAGCATCACCAAACAAAAGAGGATCATTGATTTTGCCATGGCAGTGATACTGTGAAATTCAACTCTTCTCAAGTTAATTCTTTGTGTGATTCCTTCCATTTTTTCCGTCTCCTTTTATATCAAAACTCGAAAATAAACAATTGCTTTGGTGCCATATATAGGAGTCAAAAACTCATCGATTTCTTCATTTTTTTATTGACTGCCCACATTGTGGTTACTAACAAGTACTCCCTTATTTCAAAATACTTGTTAATTTGGACAAGACATGTAGGGTTGTAAACGAACTTAATTGTTTGTGGACAAAAGAGCTTGAGTTTGTTTGTTTGTTTAGTAACTGAGTCGAGTTAGAACGAAAAAAATAAACTCGTTTATTAATCGAACAAACACGAGCAATTCATGAGTTTGTTTGAATAGTTCCAAATACTATAAGAAATAATAAAAATTATTAAATACATTTATATGTTATATAATATACGTATTATATTATTATATATTATACGATATATGTATATATATTATATTATAATAAAAAGAATAAAAATTTAAATAAAATAATAAAAAAATTTATGATTCGTGAATATTTTGAAAACTTGGAAGTAAAACCAGACACTGAAAATTAATAACATTTTCTTTTTAAAATATATTTCGGAGATACACAGAACAGGAGTACTGAAGTACATTCAACTGCTTAAAAGGTTTAGCAAAACCAAGCTTTCTTCGTTAAGATCTTCCTGCAATGAGGATGAGGACTTTGATTGATAACTACTATTTAGTTTTTTTTTTTTTTGGGGGGGGGGGGGAGGGGTGTGGGGGGCCTGAATAGCTTTTACTATCCGGCAATGTTTTAAAAAATTGAATTGGACTGGCTACTCCAATCGCAACCGGCGATTAGTCTAGTTTGGTTCAAATTGAAGAACCGTGTTGTTGCGAACCGGTCGGGAACCGACGCATTGGTTTTTGTTCGTTTTATGATGTATGATTATGACTTTAAAATTTAAAGTTTTAGTTACAATTATGATATTAGGTGAATTACTTAATTGTTAAGGTACTAATTTTAATTAATGTATTTGGCTGTTTAGTAATTATATTTTATTAATTACAGAACTTCCCTCCTTACAAGAGATATGGTATTCTTTGTACTGTTTGTAGTAGGAAAAGAGATGAAATTGTAGCACAGAAGAAGGAAAATGGATGTAGCAAATATTTATCTTGTTTTGATAACCAGAGCATGATGGAGATAAGAGGATTAGATATTAAAAGCATATTTATCCGAATAGAATTGTATGAACATACATCTCAAGTAAATACTTTCTGCCTAAGATTTGATATAAAAATTAAAGAAAGTAATTTGACTATAAGTAATTTACCATAAGATTTTTCTTGATTGCAAGGTTAGTGATTATACCATTGTGTTATCATATCTTATATCTATTACATAAAAAGGATTAGTTTAAAGAGTTAAAGGGGAAAATATATATATTAAAAAAAATGGATATGCTCTTCCTTTTTTTGACAAACTAGTATTTTAAAAAATGAATATTTAAATATGACGTTAATGGAAAATATAGTACCGGTAAAATGAGTATATAAGATAAGATAAACTGAAAGACAAGTGTGGTAGCAGATCAGAGCACTGAGGACAAACCACTGATTTAACTTAGTATTATAATAATAATCAAGCAAGCAAATGAAGCAGTCAGTAAGTGCATGCATACGCAGATACAATAGGTTTTGATAATGATCACGTGATTATCATGCATTTTGCTACCATAGTTTTAGGATTTATGTAACGATTCTTGAACATACGCGTCTGTGTGATTTTGCCAATACATGCTTTAATTAATTTAATTAGAGGCAATAGTTTGATGAGTATATGAATCCAAACAGAAACTTATACAACTGACGAGACATTCACGCGACTCAAACATGTTTCACATAGCTTATAAAAAGGAAAGTCATCAAGTGCTTTCATTTCTTCCATTATCTTTATATACTACCCCATTTGTATTTTTTTATTTTTTTAAATCTATCAAGATTAGCTTTTCCAGGCAAGTAATGATGTCGTCGGGGGAGATTAAATTACAAGGTAAATTGATTTTTTGCCTTATAAAAATTTAAAGTTATGAATTTGTTGGCGCGCAGTCGTCGTCGGCACAACGAATCGTAATACTAATATAAAGAACTTAATAAAGAGACTATAATATAGAGAATATGAGAAAACTATAGAGAGAAAATAGAGAGAAGAGAGAAAGAACACAAGAGCTTTATTGATTCTCTGAGAGTAAATCAATAAATGAATGAATGTGTACAATACATCAGTCTAAAATCCTATTTATACGGTCCAGGGGTACATCTCAATAAGAAGAGGTAGAGGGTAATTAGAAGACAAATCCTATCACGAATCAAAGATATGATAGAACTCTCTCATCTATCTTCTGGATAGTTGGAATATCTCTATAACTCTGATATTGGATTACCTCTTTGATATCAGATAATAGACATCCACAATATTAATTTAATAACAAAAAGATAATTAATACAATTTAGTACGAATAATAAAAGATAAGTGTAAAATAAAAAATATATAATATATTCTAAAGTGACAATATTTACAAACAAAAACTAAACTAATCTAGAGAAATAAAGAAAAAAAAAACAGAGGGAGTATAAACCTATCCTCTTCTTCATTCAAAATAGGATATGTACCTAATCTTCTCTTCCAAAATCGATCAAATGTTCCAAAAAGGATTGATTCTTTCTTATCGCACGGTTTGCCACTAGCTTGAAGTTATCCAAACAAATCAAGGGCAAGTGTAGCCACCACAGCCATTTTTAAGATTGTGTGGAAGAGTATTCCTAGGAATCTACGGTCTGTTTATGGTGCTGATGCTATCTTCTCTGATTTTCCTATAAATTATTGTAATAATTGAAGCGCTTGATGGTTGATGAAGCATGAACACATTCACGGAAGCAAGCAAATTATTTCCGCCTTCCACCACCGTCATAGTGGATGCATTTCCTTTTCACTTCTTGGGATATGTCTTCTACTTGGTTTTACATGGTAAAATGGTGGTAGCAAAAAACAATCAGAAATATTTACAGAAAGGGTTAATATAGTAAAATTACCCTTCAAAATATGACTTTGTTGCAACTATAGCAGGAATCAAACTACCATTGCTAATTCCGTTGCTTTTAACAAATATCTACAACAGGGGCAGTCCAATGAAACTGAAAGTCAATATAAATATAGGGAATAACGATGTTGCCTTGTGCGATTTGAGTCTCAGAAATTTGCATGGAAATTCTGAGCATTTGAATTCAAAAGGGATCGTCACAGATATGGTAATCATCCGCTAGCATGCTACTGGAGTATAAGGCCTGATGGTCTGTATATCTCAGCCGCTGGTAATTGGTGATTAGAGCTCCCTCGGTTAAATTAACATTTTGTGTATAATGATTAAGAGGATTCAGAAAGCATTTCCATCAGATCATAGGCAAAACAGAAACCCAAGATGTGGAAAAACCTCCAAAATTTTTGCTTCCATGGAAGATATGAGCCTTAGGGGAGGAAACAAGAAAAGAAATGAGAATTTGCAACTATGGGGGCGATTGACCACTTCTTGAAGGAATTGCTTTGAACTCTACCCTCTTTTGCTCTTTTTTTTCCCCAAAATATTGTCGGTTTTCTTTTCAATTTGAAGGATTATTTTTAAAAGTTATTTTCATCCACAAATAAAATTCTCTGGTTCTCTCTAATATTAGTGAAAAATAAATTAGATTAGTTAAAAATGTAATAGATTTTTTCTTCAATCTTAATCAAAAGGCCAATATTTTGAAATAAAGGGAGAACTATTTTACTATGCATACGCTGTTCCAAAGTAATCCTCCGAAATCTACCGAAAATCAACCGAATGCTAAAAAATTTATTTAATTTCAAAAGAAAGAATTTTGATTTCATTTTAGCATAGAAATATAAACCCAAAAGTATAGGATTTCACGAGTCTTAGGTTTCCTTTCGTCCTCATTCGTCCATGAGCACTTATAGATGAGCTTCTTCCAATAGCTATAGTTATTATAATGATTTGTCTGATGAATTTTTGAAACAAACGTACAAAATCGAATGGAAATTCTAAAAGCTTATCCAATCACAGAACCTCCTTGCCTTTTAAGAGTTCGCAGAAGTAAATGTGGATGGAACTTATTGAAAACATAACAGTATCAGAGTGATCAACTTTTATTAATAAGACCTGCTCCTTTGATCCTCCATTTTCCATATTGAATTGTTTTGTCCAAGAGGCAAAATCAGCTGAACAATCTCCTCGGGTTTTGTTTTGGATATCAAACAATGAGATGGAATCTTGGACCAATTGTATATCTATATTGTCATGTTTACCTTTAGACTAGTAAACAATTCTTATGGCAACATCATCTCTCCAAACAGCTCATCATCAACATCAAATCTTCTGATAGATGGGGCCCGTTCATAGTAGTAGACACCAAGAACTGAGTCGTGCATCGGTTCTGTTGGAGCCGTATCTCCTTCTCTGCCCTATCCGATGAATAAAACCATTGAGGAAGATTCCTTTGCCCTTCGGAATCAGTTCTGGAAATGAGGTTTCAAGAGTTCTGCATGAATTTCTTTTCAAACAGTAGACATTGGCCAAAGGGCCTAGAGATTCGTCTTCTTCAATACCGAATCTCACAACCTTATAATCATCTGCAATACGACTATAAACAAGTCCACAACCTTTCTATATGCCCGAAACAGGTTTTCCGTGCGAGGGACATGTATGACATGATCATCCAAGGATTTATTAAATATAATGATATATATCCAGCTTTCTCGAGTTGGTGGAGCCCTTGACATTGGATGGGTATGATCCAACAATTTCTACTTCCCAGGTCAATTCATATTCTAGAGATGTTTTATAAGGGTATTACTAAGCACAAGATAATTTTACTAATATCAGATAATTTTTTTGATAATTTTAACTTTACAATAAATTATTTTTTAAAAATTAAAAAAATCAAAAAATCAAAAAAGGGCGATGCCCAAATGCCTCTCTAGAGGTGTGGCACCCAAATCAGGTGCCACTCACAAAATAGAGGCGCCAATTTGGGTGCCACTTTTTTTTCTCTATTTTCTATTTTTGTTTCTTTTTTATTTTTCCTTTTTATTTTTTTAAAAATAATTATTGTTTAATAAATATTATTTTATTAAAAATTAAAAATTTGTAGTTATTATTTTTAAAATTTTAACTTTTTAAAATTTTATATTAGGATTTAAAATTATAATTCACTAACAATTATTTTAAATTAATTAAAATTTTAATGATAATTAATTGCAATTAAAAAAATAAATAAAATAAGTATCACATAAGAAATTTAAAAATTTTATAAGATGTTTAAAAGACAAAAACTTCAACATTTTAAGAATTTTGTCCTATATTAGTAATACCGTCGTGCGTTTAACATTTATGATTATAAAATCATCCTCTTCCTCAAGATCTTCCTGCGATGAAGATGAGGTCTTTGTTTGATGACTAGTGCTTATAGCTTTTACCATTTAGTTAATTTCTACAATAATAGGAAAACTCCTTCGACGGTCAAGATGGAAACCTGCTTTTACGAGCAAAAGCAGAATAGTGTGGAGTCTCAAAGTACTCACAACCCCTCAAAGTTCTTTTCAAAAGGAACGTGGACAAAGACGCTTAGTTAATATTTCGAATTCAAATTTAATATTAGTAATTAGTATTTTAAGCGTTTAGTTAAAAATTAATAATTTTTTAAAAATATATATTTAAATAATTAGTTGAAGATAAAAGTAAAATTAAAAGTAAAATAATAAATAAAATATTTATATTAAAAGATGATATATATTTTAAAACAGACTAAAAAATAAGTAATACAAATTAGTATTCCCAACTTCTATTGAATTAGAAAACTCTCTCTGACTTAAAATGCATGTTTTATTCTAACTTTTTGCACAGATTGTGTGTCACTTGGAAATCAATAAAACTAGACTAAACCCGTGCGATGCGTAGATATATTTTAAAAATAAAAAAATTTAATTTAATTTTTAAAAGAAACATTCAAATAAGAACATTTTTTACCTGCCAAAATATATGTGTTTAGAAAGAAAATTAAAATAACGCAAAACATTAAAATTGTATTAGTTCAAAAATATACAATATCTTTTTTCCCATATTAGATTTTTAGCATATGATTTCTACATCTTTTGTTCCCCTGAATACAAAACCAGAAGCAATATTAGATACGTAGAATATTCTTCTTTTCAATTTTTTGAAATATCTAATTCATATACAAATACCACTGATATCCTTTTGTAAAGCATAAACAACATGTACCATTTATTATCTCAAAGAGGGTTGAACTTTACTAAATCCTTGTTTAGTTTACAGAAGCTCCCTTATTTGCTTCATTAATAAAGATTTTTTTTATTTTTTTTCAAAAGGAAAATTTTTCTTAATGGCAAATCTATTCCCTTCATCAATAATGGGAAAAAGTTACAATATATATATATATATATATATATATATATATATATATATAAGTATATATATAAGTATGTTTAAAATTATTTTAATATATTGAAAATAATTATAATCAATAAAACAATTTTGAAGTAATAATTAAAGTCTCATACTTTTACAAAGTAACTTAATACATTAAATTTTAAATTAAAATTAATGTATAAGTTAGTTTAAAGTTATTTTAATAGATTGAAAATGATCCTAACCAATCAAATTTTTGAAGATTAATTAAAAAAGTAGAAAAATAAGAAATAAGAATAATTAAAATTTTGAGATAATATGTAAGTATTTTAAAATTTATTTTAATAAATTAAAAAGGATTCTAACCAATAAAATTTTTTTATGAAAATAATTAAAAATTTCATACTTTTACAAAGCGACTTAATATACGGAATTCAAAATTAAAATTATGTATAAGTTAGTTCAAAGCTATTCAAATAGATTAAAAATTATCATGACCTATAAAATTTTTTAAGACTAATTAAAAAGTAAAAATATAAGAAATTTGGATAATTCTAAATTCAAGTTAATATATAAGTCATTTAAAATTATTTTATCAAATTTCAAATAATTATAACCAATCAAAAAATTTTAAAGTAATAATTAAACTCTCTTACTTTTACAAAGTAACTTAATATACAAAATTTAAAAAATAAAAATTATTATGTAAGTTAGTTTAAAATTATTTTAATAGATTGAAAATGATTCTCACCAATAAAAGTTTTTTAAAGTAATAATTAAAATATCTTACTTTTACAAAGTAACTTAATATTCATAATTCAAAATTAAAATTAATCTATAAGGTAGTTTAAAGTTATCTTCATTGATTGAAAATTATCATAACCAATAAAAATTTTGAAGAATAATTAATTTAAATTATATTAATGATCGAAAATTATTCTAACCAATCAAATTTTTGAAGACTAATTAAAAAAGTAAAACTTATAAGAAATTAGGATGAGATGTTTGGAGTCATAAGTACGAAATGGTTACATTTCTATAATATATATATATATATATATATATATATATATATATATATATATATATATATATATATATATATATATATATATATATATATATATATATTACAAGTGGCGGTAATTAAAGAACAAAAACATAAAAAATTACAGAAAACAATTGAAGAGATTATTACATAAAAAGGATTAAAGAACAAAAAATTACAAAATTACAAAAAATAATTAAAGAAATTATTACCTTTTATCAAAATTACAACAATTGCAAGTTGCGGCAATTAAAGAATAAAAAATTAAAAATATTACAAAATAAAAAAATTATAGAAAAATAATTAAAGAAAACAATATATAGAAAATAATTTTATCCTCCCCCAACTCTCTTTCTGTGAGTAGGCGATGAAAATGTCTCACTTATGCTATCTCTTGGGCTATTAAAAGTAAGTTTTTTTTTGGTTTTTTGTTATAATCCAATTAAAATGTTAAACAGTATAACTTTTGTTTCTTGCTGATGATTTCTTTTATAGACATTAACTGAAGAGTTTGCAATGATTGGTCGAATGGGAAAGGTATAACATGTTATTGTGTCTTTCTTCATTAGAGTACCCCTGTTTTTGTGTCACATTCACTTACGCTAAAAAAGAAACATTATAGAAAAATAAAAAAATATTACAAAAAATAATTAAAGAACAAAAAATAAAAAATTACAGAAAATTTTTAAAATTATTATACTTTATCAGAATTGCAACAATAGTAAGTGGAGGTAATTAAAGAATAAAAAATTAAAATATTACAGAAAAATAATTAAAGAGTAAAAAATACAAAATACAAAAAAGAACAATAGCAAGTTACAGCAATTGAAGAATAAAAAAAATCAAAAACTTTAGTAAATAAGGATGAGAGATTTAAATTTATATGAAAGAAAGTGTTATATTTCTATAATATATATATATATATATATATATATATATATATATATATATATATATATATTTGTTAAAAAATGAAAAAAGAAACAAAAAAAGAGCGTCGCTCCTCTACAGTGTGTGGCACCCGAATCTGGTGCCACTTGCGAAAGAGAGAAAAAAACATGGGTCCAACTTTTTTTTCTATTTTCTATTTTTTGTTTCTTTTTTCTTTATTTTTTAAAAGTAATAAATATTTTTACAAAATATTATTTTATTAATTTTTTAAAAATTTAGTTATTATTTTCAAATTTTTAACTATTTTAAATTTTATATTATAGTTTAAAATTATAATTCACTAACAATCATTTTGAATTAATTAAAAATTTAATTACAATTAATTATAGTTGAAAAAAGAATGAAATAAGTGTTAGAGATCTGATAAATTATTTGAAGGACGAAAATATTAACATTTTATAGTCTTCATCCTATATTAGTAACTAGTATAAAATTCGTACTTTGTGCAATATATACATTACTTTAAAAAAATAAGCGTATAATAAGAATAGATTTTTAAAAAGAGAAATATATTCTAAATGTCATTAAAAAAATATATTTAATAGCACGACCATAAGTACCATAAAGTACCATAAAGAAAAATTAACACGTATTATTATATAAATAATTATTAAAGTTATTATAAAAAAATATGATGCAAATTTATGTATTTAATTAGAAAACTGTGTACTAATGGTTAATCATTAGTAAATTAAGATGAAAAGAAAAGAAATAAAAAAATATATTGTAAGTTGTACTTTTTCCTATATCTTTAAAGCAAATTAGCATTACGATACAAAAAGAGAATTTCTCAACATTTAATTATTTATTTTGACTCTTTTAAAAAATAGAATATATTTACAATAAAATCATTGTAAAAATTAAAATTTCTCTCCCCTTAGTTGTCTCTCTCCATTCCTAAAAAATAAATAATATAAAAAATAAAAATATTAGTATTTTATATTAAAAACCTCAATGAAAGATTTTTTCAAAATGAAAAGATTCTCTAGTCATTGCTTAACTTTTTTTTCAAAAGAATCATGTTCTTGATCTAAAACAAAGAAGCCATAATGTTAATGTACTATACAAAATTATTTTTTTCTTTCATATTCACTTGGTGAAAAGAATAAATAAAAATATAAAAAGAATCGACTATTACATTTTATGTCTAATGTACTGCAAAATTATGCATATTCTGGTGTGAAATGTTTTAACAGTCAATTAGATACTTTTATCCTGAGAACTTAGTAAATAAAGGATTAAATTAGATAGTAATAGATATTGATCAAATTGGTGTAATAGATACTAAAAACTAAATAGATAAATATTTCTGAAGTCATCTCCTCAAGCAAATGAAAAAAAAATCTTGAATCTTCAAAACCTATCAAAGAAACCAAAGCTCAATAATTTTTTATTAAAATAACTAAAAATATAAAATAGATCACATCATTCGATCAAAACAAAAAAAGAAAAGAAATGAAAGATGTAAAAAGAGAAAACATCAATGATGCTAAAAATAAAATTAAAAATAAAAAGATGCTGACAAAAAGGGGACAAAAGAATAACTACATATGAAAGTCATATACAACTTGCAGACTTGTTGATAATAAAAAAAATTAAAAAGTTTAAATATATATATATATATATATATATATATATATATATATATATATATATATATATATATATATTATTCCCAAAAAGAATTACACGAACTCATATTGAAGAAGAAAAATAAATTAAAAATTAAAAAAGTGCATACCTCTTATTTTGTAAAATTTAACTAAGAAGCCTCTAAAATATATTTTAAAAGTTTAAAAACAATAAAGGTAAAATTGAAAATTTGAAATATTCTAAATGTGATTGATGCCTATAATGAACACTTATACATTTTTTTCCATTTTAAAAGAAGTATGGGATAATCTTTTCATTTTGGCATCTATCCCAAAAAGTTCTCAACAAAAAAAAAAAAATCTTCTCTAAGAATATATAAATTCATAAACATCTCATCTGTACATAAAAAAGTTTTCAACAAATTAAAAATATATATTTTTAAAAAGAATTAATTCATAAACATCTTTTGAACAATAAGAGATGTATTGAGCATTGATAAACTCCTCAAAAAAATAAATTATTTCTTCAAGAAAAAAAAATCAAATCTATAATACTATTTATTAAATTCAGAGGTCAAACATTAATGTGAAAGAAAAAAATAAAGAGAATAAGAGTAACATGTATCAAAAAAAGAATTGAAAAGATTACCTCTTCAATTTGAAAAAAAAAAAAGATCCTAATCAGCGAAAATAAGAGGATATGACGATAAAAATTCTTTAAGAAAACGTTTGTGGAGAAAGTGACACTATGCGAAGTTTTGTGGAGATAGTAAAAAATTATTATGAATTTGATTTAAATTAAAAGATTTATTTAGGATAAACTAAAGTATTTATATTATTTTATTATAAAAATCTGTTAACTAATGATAATTCTTCTACCTAATAAAAAAATTTAAAATTTTAAAAATTAGAATTGGAAATTTATAAGTTTTAAAAGGAGAGAAAGAGTAAAAGTATTTTAGTAATATATATATATATATATATATATATATATATATATATATATATATATATATATATTTTTATATATGTGTGTGTGTGTGTGTGTGTGTGTGGATACTGTCGTGCGTTTAACATTAACATTTATGATTATGAAATCATCCTCATCGCTAAGATCTTCCTGCGATGAAGATGAGGTCTTTGTTTAATGACTAGTGCTCACAGCTTTTACTATTTAGTTAATTTCTACAATAATATAATGAAAGTTAATTTCTACAACAACCGGAAAACTCCTTCGACGGTCAAGTCGGAACCGCTTTTACTAGCGAAAGCAGAATAGTGTGGAGTCTCAAATTACTCACAACCCCTCAAAGTTCTTTTCAAAAGGAACATGCACAAAGACTCTTAATTAATGTTTTGAATTCAAATTTAATATTGGTGATTGGTATTTTAAGTATTTGATTAAAAATTTAATAATTTTTAAAAATAAAAATATTTAAATAATTATTTAAGACAAAAATAAAATCAAAAATCAAATAATAAAAAATATTTATATAAAAAGATAATATTATATTTCGAAACATATTAAAAAAATAAAATATGAGTAATACAAATTAGTATTCCTAACTTCTATAGAATTGGAAAACTCTCTCTGCCCTAAAATGTATGTTTTATTCTAATATTTCGTACAGATTATAAGGCACTTGGAAATCAATAAAATTTGATGCAAAAAGACTCCTTTCCTTTACCCAAAGTAAGAGTAGTCGTTAGAAAAGGAGAAAAATGACAAAAGCTTATTAGATTTATATTAATATTACAAATGAAGTATTTATTTTAGAAAAGTTAAAATTGACAAAGAAGTACTTATCTTGAGACCAGAGAGTAAATTGATGCATTTTTAAGCATTGTAATCCTGATTAGGTATCCTTCTCGTCCTCGACGTTCCTCCAAGAGAATTTCTTCGACTTCTTAGAATAAAAATAACCACTGGAAATTGCATATTCTCTAATTATTTTTGTTATTTTATCTGATTGTGATCACTAAATGTAATAATGGGGATATGAGTACTTTCTTAAGCAGACCTGCGAAATCAAAAGGAAATTCTAAGATATGCGCCAACTTCTATTATGAAACTTGATATTACAATGAATTACACATAACCTCTAAGTTAACGAAAACATATGATCATATATATAATTTGAAGTTTTGAAACTAATTCTTACCTGCTTTGCTTTAGAAACTTTTGTGCTGGGTTTTAGATCTTACATGAGAGAGATGGTATTCTTTGTGATAGAGAGAGAAATAAATAAGGAAACAAAGGGGATATAATTAAAAAATACGTAATAAATACTTTTAAAAAAAATATAAAATGACTTATTTTATAAATAATTTTCTCCATCCATTTTAAAGCCCTTATATTTTAAAACAGAGATCTTCTATCTACTATGTCAGGAGTTTTATTTTAAAAGAGTTTCGTTTTCTAGAATGACAACACTATACTAGAGGAAAATATATTGAAGATGTATCACTTGAAATAGTATTAACTCTTTTGATTTTAATAGTTATTTATTTGATCAAAGTTGTATGTTATAAGTCTCAACAGAATAATTGGTAAGTTTTAAACTCACCATAGTTCAATTATAGCAGTCAATTTTTATTAGATTAATTATCATAATTAGTCAATAAAAGCTACAATTTGAGTAATTATACTATCATTTTTTTGAGTTAATGAGCAATTACCTATATATTCAGTGTTGAGCCAGCTTCTATTCTGAAACTTGATACAATGAATTATTCAGAACTACTAAGTTACAACAGATGTATGATCATATATAATAAATTAAATTTTTTAAACTTATTCTCAAGCACTGTTCTTTAGAAACTTTTCTACTCGCTTTTAACTCTTTCAGAACTTCCATCCTTACAAGAGATATGGTATTCTTTGTACCTTTTGGAGTAGGAAAAGAGATGAAACTATAGCGTAGAAGAAGGACAATAAAAGTAGAAAATATTTATCTCGTTTTGATAACCAGAGCATGATGGAGATTAGAGGATAAGATATTCAAGGCACATTTTCCCAAATAGAATTGTATGAACATACATCTCAAATAAATAATTTCCGTCCAAGATCAAATGTTTAGTTTTGATTTGATACAAAAATTAAGAAGGGTAATTTGACTATAAGCAATTTTGTTGTGTTTTGTTGTATATGCCTTATACTCAATTTTATCATAATCTTTAACAATTTGCACACAAACACAAGGTAAGTGCATCTATCGTCATGATTAGTATAATGGCAAGCAAGTTAAATTATCGTATCCATGGGGATGGTCAATTACCATTACTCACTTTTCACTCTATTGTTTAGCCTAATAAAATTTTATTTATGAAAATGATGGAAATAGCAGCTAGAAAAAAAAATCTAACTTAACTAATTAAACTAGCTTAGCTAATTTTTGTTTGCAAGAGAGAATTCAATTGAGAAAACAATACTTGAATAGTTAATCCCCCTAGAATTACCTATGTGATAGAAAAGTCTCTTGGTTGATGAATTGCCCTTCTTATGTTTGATGAAATTCCTCAATTAAAACTCACTCTATCTCTAGATAGAAGTTTTCTACTCTTAGATTAATTAGTTGAAATCTCTTTCTAACCAATTCAACCCAAGAATGCATTAAGAATTGTGAATTTCCAATTAGATTTCTCTAATTACTAAAAAGATGTTGAGGTTTCGATCTCTAGTCACCTAAATCATCGCCATTGTTTGTGTATGGTCTATTTCACCCTTCCTTTCTCAATTCCAAGTGAAAATTTGCAGATTATGAATCAATTATCAATCACCCTTCCTTTGTCAATCCCAAGTGAAAAAATTCCAGATTATACATCAATTATCCACCAAATCAATTCAACCATTCAAACCCACAAACAATCCACAAGAAATTTGAACTCAATCAACCAATGGAAACAATTCATTCACATAGATAAAATCTAGGATTCATACCCATCCAAGTATTCAAAATTTTAGCTCATCAACATATTACAATTAAAAGAACATAAAACAACAAAGAAAGAGTAAGAATTGCTCATTTTCATGGTGGAAATCTGCTCTTCCTCAAGCTTGAAGTTCTTCACGTTTTTGTTGAGAAAGTTGCAACTTTTGTCTTGAATCTTCGAGGTGGATGTTCTCCTTCTTCAATGATTCAATCTTCTCTTTGGATTTCTCTTGCAAAACTGATGGATTTGGAGGAGGATTTTATGTGTTTTCTTGGTGTTTTTCAGTCTCTCTAGCCCTCCAAAAACCATCTGCCTCTTTTTGCCCTAAATGGGTATTTATATCCAACCCAAAAGAGAGAGAAAAGCAGCAGAAAAATAGCTTCAGATCAACACAAATGGCGCCTCTTGGTTCAAACTAAACGGCGCCGCTTGCTCCTAGTTTTGGTGCAGTATTCTGCTGCACAACTATGACAGTGGTTTTGAATTTTAGGTGAATTCAGATCCTAAAATTGGATGATCTAGGTCTTGATATCTTCATCAAAGTTGTAGATCTTGATCTTATGTTTTCACAGAGCTTTGAATCACCTCAATTGGACATCTAAAACGCAATATATAATAGTTCTTTAAAAATGTGTCAAAACTGGAACATAATGCACAATAGTTGAATTTACAGCATAAGCAGGGCTTCCAAATGAACTTGGATTGATATAAATTTTACCATTTTAAAAACTTCAGAATGTTTTCTATAAATGTCTAGAAGATCACTTTTACATTTGAAATCTCTATAGAGGCTAAAATCCATTTGAAAATTTTCTACCAGGCTATTTAGCTCTGCATTTCTCTGTTTTTCTTCATCGTGTAAAATATCCTCGTTTGCTTCATTCAATTCAAAATCTTCAATAAACTCACCTAAAATAAATAAGAGATAAAATGAGTGTAAATGGTGATTAAAACACCAAAATTTAACAGAAATTTAAGCTTGAAATGATTATTATATAAAGCACAAATATGGAATATCACATTTACTATAAGATTTTTCTTAATTGCAAGGTTATTGATTATACAAATGTGCTATCATATCATATTGAAGAGTTAATGTGGAAAATATACTTATTTTAAAAAAATGGATATGCTCTTTCTTTTTTTGTCAAAATAATATTTTAATAAAATGAATATTTAATCTTAGATATGGTGAACATCTCAACCACACTTCACTTAGCTTAAAAAAAGGAAAGTCATCAAGTGCTTTCATTTCTTCCATTATCTTTATATACTACTCCATTTGTATTTTTTTTTAATCTCTCTAGATTAGCTTTTCCATGCAAGTAATGATGTCGTTGGGTGAGATTAAATTACAAGGTAAATTGATGCTTTTGCCTTATTAAAACTTAAAGAGGCAGTTAATATAGTTTAGTATCAGTATAAAAGTAAAGTGGAAAATAAAAAAAATACATAATAAAGGACTTCTTCACATTTTAAAGTGCCAATATTAACAAACAAAAACTAAATTAATTAAATATAGAGATAGAGAAATAACAAAAAAAAAAAAGAAAACAGAGGGAGTATAAACCTATCCTCTTTTTCATTCAAAATAGGATATGCACCTAATCTTCACTTCCAAAATCGATCAAATGTTCCAAAGAAGTATTGATTCTTTCCTATTGCACGGTTTGCCACTAGCTTGAAGATATCCAAACAAATCAAGGCCAAGTGTAGCCACCACAGCCACTTTTAAGATTGCGTGGAAGAGTATTCCTAGGAATCTACGGTCTGTTTACGGTGCTGATGCTATCTTCTCTGATTTTCCTATAAATTGTTGTAACAATTGAAGCACTTGATCGTTGGTGAAGCATGAACACATTCACGGAAGCAAGCAAATTATTTCCGCCTTCCACCACTGTCATAGCGGATGCATTTCCTTTTCACTTCTTGGGATATATCTTCGAGTTGGTTTTACATGGTAAAATGGGGAGAGTAAAAAACAGTCAGAAATATTTACAGAAAGGGTTAATATAGTAAATTTACCCTTCAAAATATGACTTTGTTGCAACTATGGCAGGAATCACACTACCATGGTTAATCCCATTGCTGTTAACAATCTCTCTTCCTTCCATCTCATCCGTGACATTGCATTCATTTCCGGTTGTGCTATTCAACGATGGCGGGGATACGGTGACAGCCCGTTGCGAGATCAACGATCAAGATCAGGTCACTAGTTGATCTACAACAGGGGCAGTCCAATGAAACTGAAAGTCAAGATAAATATAGGGAAGAACGATGTTGCCTGCTGTGATTTGAGTCTGAGATATTTGCATGGAAATTCTGAGCATTTGAATTCAAAAGGGATCGTCAAAGATGTGGTAATCATCTGCTAGGATGCTACTGGAGTATAAGGCATGATGGTTTGTATATCTCAGTTGCTGGTAATTGGTGACTAGAGCTCCCTGGGGCAAATTAATGTTTTAAATTTAAATTTAATATTAGTGATTGATATTTTAAGTATTTGATTGAAAATTTAATAATACATAAAAATAAAAATATTTAAATAATTAGTTGAAGATAAAAGTAAAAATAAAAATAAAATAATAAATAAAATATTTATATGAAAAAATAATTTATATTTCGAAACATACTGAAAAAAGAAAATATGAGTAATACAAATTAGTATCCCTAACTTCCACAGAATCTCTCTGCCTTAAAATGCATGTTTTATTCTAACTTTTTGCGCAGATTATGAGTTACAAGGAAATCAATAAAATTTGATGCAAAAAGACTTTTTTCCCAAAGTAGGAGTAATAGTTCGAAAAAGAGAAGAATGACAAAAGATTATCAGATTTATATTGATATTACAAATGAAATATTTATTTTAGAAAAAATAAAAATTGACAATGAAGTACTTATCTTGAGACCAGAGAGTAAATTGATGCATTTTTAAGCATTGTAATCCTGATTAGGTATCCTTCTCGTCATCGACGTTCGTCCAAGAGAATTTCTAGGACTTCTTAGAATAAAAACAACTACTGGAAATTGCATATTCTCTAATTATTCATGTTATTTTATCTGATTTTGATCACTAAATGTAATAATGGGGATATGAGTACTTTCTTAAGCAGACCTGCGAAATCAAAAGGAAATTCTAAGATATGATCTTATTGTTATATATTGAACATATTTACAAACCCAAGGCCTCCTGGCCTTACAAGACTTCACGCAAGCTGAGATCGCCAAAGGAGCTTATTGAGTAAGTATACAAAGTAGTACGTATGAAAGTAATCATTTTGTAGGTTTTCTGATCACTTGGATTAATATAGGAGATGCTCCTTTGATCTTCCCCATTTCCTCAGTTTCCTCCATCCGCATCATTGTCTTTACCGGCACCGGAGACGCTCGGCTCGGCCGCAGGGGCTTCCCCTGTATCTCCTGCTTTGTTTTGGTCATCAACACTGTAGCTTGAACCGGGTCTGCAGCAACATGCCGGGAGGCAAGGTCTTTCAGGGATGGGCTTTCCAGGTGGCAAACAAGTTCTGACTCCGCCACGCAGGGGACAAGCAACCCCGTGTAAGCAATACATAGCCGCATCCACGGTTTCTGAAAGAGGGATACACACTGCGACCATCACCAAACAGAATAGGGCCATTGATTTTGCCATGGGATTGATTCAGTGAAATTCAACCCTTCTCAAGTTAATTCTTGGTGTGACTCCTTGCATTTTTTACTAGTACTTTTATAGCTAAATTGGGAGATAAAAAAATGCTTTGGAGCCACGTGTACTAGTAAAAAATTCATCGATTTCTTTGTTTTTTTTATTAACGAACAATATCATGATCGCTAAGAACTACTCTCTTGTTTCAAAATACTTGTCAATTTAGAACAAGGCACACATATTAAAGATTTGTTAAAATTCATTAAAAAAGTTAAGAAAAATAAGTTATACTTACATTTCAACTATTTTGACTTTTTTTAACCTTAAATTTTTATTTTAACTTTTTATATACATGAATTTTTTTCAAACAAGTATATCTTTCAAATTATAAATGTTGTGAAGAAATTCGGTAGAGAGAGTTACGCTATAAGCATATGTCACAATTTTTAAGGATAATTTTATCTATTCATGACTTAGAAGGACGAATAGAAAAAAATAGCTTGAAAGTTAAGAAAATACTATTTTATTACAGATTGATTTTTTACCCATATAGTTTATCTACTCATGACTTAGAAAGAGGAATAGAGAAAAATAACTTGAAAGCTAAGAAAATATTATTTTATTACTAATTAATTTTTTATCTATATAGTTTCGATAATATAAAAGAATTGAAAGAAAGTCATGAATGAACAAAATTATCATTGAAAATAATGGTTAACGCTTGTAGAATGACTTTCTTTCAGAAATCTACCGTGACATTCAAAATTTGACAGATATGATTGTTTGAAAAAGTTCATATACAGTTAAAATAAATTTTTTTATTAAAAAGAAAAAACCAATAATAGTTGAAGAATAAGTACAACTAATTTCTCAAAAAGTTAATTTATAATTACATAAGTAATCCTTTTTAATAAGTTTAATGCTTAGAAATAAAATTTACTCGCTCTATTTTTTATCTATTTAGATTTGCTTTAACTTTTGTTTGTAAATGTATTTTTCTCAATTTTACCATTACTTTTTATTACTCTATTAAACGACATTAATTGATTTTTTCTTATCCCAAAATGCAAATTTGTCATTTTAACTTATAATTCAACCTTTTTGGTGACATCCACAACAGTGAAATGTCAAAACATGACAGATTAAAAAAGGGGTGGCGGGGGGGAGTAATGTTTAATTAGATGATTCAGATAAAATTGTAATAAGAGTAATAAATATTGATTTCTAAGGTTGATAAATACTATAAAATAAGGAAATGATATTCTCACTTATATTTTAAATCTTTTACTCTAATTTCTTTCTTTGATATTTAGAATGACTTTAATACCTATAGTTATAAAACCAGCTAACCTTATAAATATTTAACGGACTAAATTGCTTTATTTACAAAAATAAAAAACAAACCAGAATAAATAATCTTTAGAAGTTATTTAAATAAATTTTCAAAGTTAATTACTGCTTTCAAATTTCAATTTTCTGGGCATATAGGATATGAGGAGGCCTCCTGATTTAGAGTAACAGATTTGTTGAGGTTGTACTCGCTGACATTAAAGAAAAATTAACAACATAATTACGAGCTTCTATGTCTTAACAACATTAGAACATAGCTAGGAAACAACAACGTAGTACAAAAGGAAAAATATTCTAATAGAATGTTTTATTGTAATAATGTAAAGAAACAATAGCAATAAAATTACAAGTTTCTATAATGTAGGACAGTGGTACATAACTAAAGAAATTTTCGATGCCAAATACATGATAATCTACCATTTCATAAAGAAGCAAATTTAGATACACTGGACACAAACAAGAAAATTCACATTTTTTTTTTATAAAATATTCAACTTGGAGAAGATGAAGAAGGATTTTTTCGGACTTTAGCCTAATACAATAATGTGTAAAATAAGGGTAATTTAGTCGTTTGAAAAAATATAAGTAAATAGGTTTAATAGTTATAAGTATTAAAGTGCTTGCTAAAACAGGAGTGGGATATCATTACCCTCAGAACAACATAAGCATAAATTTTTAACTAGTTTTTGTAATAGAAGGAGAATAGTTTATTAAGGTGGCTGTGGAAAATTGAAAACGAATATTCTCTTCGTTTCAAAATAGAAGTTACTTTAACCTCTTATACAAGAATTAGAGATTGCGGAAGCAATGAAACATTTGTAATAATGTACCCTACATACTCTTAATAGATAGGCAAAGAGATAGAGAGAAACAAAGAGAGGGGGGGAAGGGGAGGGGGGCAGAGAGAGAAATAAAATAAGGAAAAAAAAGAGATATGATTAAAAAATACATAACAAATACTTTTTAAAAAATATAAAATGACTTATAAACAACTTCCTTCACCGATTTAAAATGACTTATATTTTGAAACAAATCTTTTCTATCTATCATGTCGAAGTTTTGTTCTGAAAGAGTTCCCTTTTTTTTCCCCCTAGAAACCAGCAATACTATACTAGAGGAAAATGTATTGAAGTGGTATCAATCAAAATACTAGGAACTCTTTTGATTTTGATAGTATTTAATTGAGCAACGTTATTCCAACTCCACTTTTACATTCTTTCACCTCTCTTTCACCTTTTTGATAAATGAAAAAATGTAATGCCCATAACTAATTTTTCTAAACAAGAAGAGAGTTAAAATTTTAAAACCTTTTTTGGGTATTGAAGTCGTCTTACATTATGAAAAACAAATAAGAGAGGAGAGAAATGAATTAAAAAGGGAGAGAGAATGTTACTTACCCTGATTAATTGATAAAAGTTGTACGTTGTAAATTTCAACAAGTTTTAAACTCACTATAGTTTAAAAACAATCAATTTTTATTAGATTTATTATTATTATTATTATTATTATTATTAGTCGATAAAAGCTACGAACAAGTGTACCATTTTTTTTTGAGGTAACGAGCAAGTATCTATATATTCAGTTTTGTATATATTCAGCATTACACCAGCTTCTGTTTTGAACTTGATATTACAGTGAATTACTTAGAACCACTAAGTTAACACAAATATGTGATCATGTATATAAATTAAATTTTTTAAAGTAATTCTTAACTATTTTGCTTTAGAAACTTTTGTGCTGGCTTTTAACTCTTACATGAGAGATATGGTATTCTTTGTACTATTTGGAGTAGGAAAAGAGATGAAATTGTAGCATAGGAGGAGGAAAATGAAAATGAAAGTAAAAAATATTTTTCTTGTTCAAATAACCAGAGTATGAAGGAGATAAAGAGGATTATATATTAAAGAGCTATTTATCCAAATAGAATAGTATGAAAATTTCTGCCCAAGATTGAATATCCCGTAGTGATTTGGTAAAAAATGTTGAGAAGCAATTTGACTGGGTAAGTTACCATAATATTTTTATTAATTGAAAGGCTAGTGGTTAGACCAATGTATTATCGTATCTTATATATATATACGTAAGTATTAAAAAAATGTAATATTTTCTTTCTTATGGCTTCAAGGCTCTCATCCTAATTTCTTAGAGTTTTCATTTTTTTAATTAGTCTTCAAAAATTTAATTGGTTGGGATACTTTTCAATCAATTAAGATAATTTTTAAATAATTGTTCTTCAAAATAATTATTGGTTAGGATAATTTTCAATCAATTAAGATAAATTTAAACTAATTTATATATTAATTTTAATTTTAAATTATTAATATTAAGTTACTGTGTAAAAGTAGAAGATTTTAATTATTATTTTAAAATTTTTTATTGGTATTTTAAACTGATTTATACATTAATTTAAGTTTTGAATTAGCCTAAACCCATGCACGAATATTAAAATTAGTTTTTGAAAAGAAATATCTAAAGAGGAATCTTGTTTACCTTTCAAAATATATGTGTTTAGGAGGAAAAATCAAATAACACAAATTATAAAAGTTTTATTAGTTCAAAAACATCCAATACCTTATTTCCCATCTTGGACTTTTAGTATATAATTTTTACTTCTTTTGTTCCTCTCAATAGAATACCAGAAACAACATTGATTACATTACATCTACTTTTTTAAAAAATTGAAATCTTTGATTCATATACAAATATCATTTATGTCATTTTGTAAAACTTAAATAACATGTACCATTTATTATTTCATGTACCATTTATTATTTCAAAGAGGGTTGAACTTATTCAAACCCTTATTTAGTTTGGAGAAGCTCCCTTACTCGCATCATTAATAAATGTTTCTTTTTGGTTTTCTAAAAAAAAAAATCTTAATGGTAAATCTATTCCCTTCAGTAATTATTAGTTTACTTTGGACCGCAATTTGTAATATTTTTGTCAATTAACCCATTTAATTAGATAATAGACGATTTCAAAAATAATCTCAATTGATTACTTAACAAAGGAATTGAAAACTTATGTATATGAATGATTTCCTACTTCTTAGGCTTTTTTCAAAGGTAAATCAGAGTAAATGAAAATATAAACAAAGTATTGTTATTGAGGTTTAAATGAAAGTTCATTTATTCAATTGCAAACTACATACCATTTATTTGTTTGTATAAAATCCAAAGGTAAAATGTTTTAAAAAATTATAATAAATGACTTCTTTGTATTTTAAAATGACAATATTTACAGACAAAAATTAAACCAAATCTGGAGAATTAAAAAAAAACAGAGTATAAACCTATCCTGTACTTCCTTCAAAGAAAGATTTGCACCTAATCTTCTATTCCAAAATCGACTAATTAGATTCTTTCTTATCGTACGGTTTGCCACTGGCTTGAAGTTATTGTTGTGTTGTTTTGCATGCCCTTATACTTAATTTTATCACAATCTCTAACAATTGCGCACAAACACTAGGCAAGTGCACCTATCGTTATGATTAGTACAATGGCAAGTAATTTAAATGTCGTATCCACGGGGATGATCAAATATCATTACTCACTTTTCACTCTATTGTCTAGCCTATCAAATTTGCTTGTGGATATGATAGAAACAAACTATTAGGAATGAAAATCTAACTTAAACAGAAAAATTCAGTTTATCTAAATTTTAGTTTGCAAGAGAAAATTTCAATTGAGAGAGTAATACTTGAATGGAAAATCCCCCTAGAATTACCTATGTGATTGAAAAGTTCCTTGGTTAATGAATTCCCCTTCTTATGTTTGATGAAATTCCTAAATTAGAACTCACTCTATCTCTAGATGAAAGTCCCCTACTCTTAGATTAATTGGTTGAAATCTCTTCCTAACCAATTCAACCTAAAAATGCATTTACATTAATGAATTTCCAATTAGATTTCTCTAATAACCAAGAAGATGTTGAGGTTCCTACCTCTAGTCACCTAAATCATCCCCATTGTTTGTGTTTGGTTTATTTCACCCTTCCTTTCTCAATTCCAAGTGAAAAATCCAGATTATGAGTCAATCAACAACTGAATTAATTTAAGCAATCAATCCTCCAAATTAGATTTCTCTAATTACCAAGAAGATGTTGAGGTTTCTACCTCTAGTCACCTAAATCATCCCCATTGTTTGTGTTTGGTTTATTTCACCCTTCCTTTCTCAATTCCAAGTGAAAAATCCAGATTATGAGTCAATCAACAACTGAATTAATTTAAGCAATCAATCCTCCAAATTAGATTTCTCTAATTACCAAGAAGATGTTGAGGTTTCTATCTCTAGTCACCTAAATCATCCCCGTTGTTTGTATATGGTCTATTTCACCCTTCTTTCTCAATTCCAAGTGAAAAAATCCAGATTATGAATCAATTAATAGCTGAGTCAATTCAACCAATCAAACCCACAAACAATTCACAATAATTCGGAATTCAATTAACCAAGAAAACCAATCATTCACATAGATAATAACTAGGGTTCATAACCATCCAAGTATTCAAGAATTTAGCTCATTAACATATTACAATTCAAAGAACATAAAGCAACAAAGAAAGAGTGAGAATTTCTCATTTTCATGGCTCAAATCTTCTCTTCTTCAAGGCTTGGAGTTCTCCAACTTGGTTGTGAAAAGTTGTGTTCTTGAGCTGGAATCTTCAAGATTGATGTTCTCCTTCTTCAAAGATTTGATCTTCTCTCTTGAGTTCTCTTGCAAAGATTGACGATTTTGGGAGAGTTTTTGGGATGTTTTCTCTCTGTTTTTCTCCTCTCTGGAACCCTAGACGGCCGCCCCTTCAAATGCCCTAAAAGGGTATATATATACCTCCCAAAAAGAGAGCAACAATTGCAGAAAATTCTGTTTCTGCCAAAACGGTACCGTTTCAATTATTGGTGATTCAGAGCCTTAAATCGGACGATCTAGATTTTCTTGTCTTCATGAAAGTTGTAACGGATACTCTTAGGTTTCTACAGAGCTTTTAATCACCTCCATGGGACATCTATAACTCTAGATATGGTAATTACACCACAATGTATCAAAACTGGAACCAAATCCAGAAATACTTACTTTGCACCATATGTAAGGTGACCAAACGAATTCCGATTGATATAAATGTTACCATTATGGAAACTTCAGAATCTCCTCTATAATTGTCTTGAAGATCACATCTGCATTTGAAATCTCTAAGGAGGTCAAAATCCCACTTGAATTATTCTGTCCTGCTGCACTATTTTGCTGCTCTGTTTTGCATTCTTCTTTTTTCTTCATTATAAGTATGTAGAATCTTCTTCATTGCTTCATTGTACTCCAAATCTTCAATAAAATCATTTAAAACAAATAAGAGATAAAGGGAGTGCGAATGATATTTGAAACACCAATATTCAGTAGAAATTTGAGTTCAAAATGATCATTATATTATGCACAAATATGTAATATCAAACTCCCCCACACTTAGACATTGCTTGTCCCCAAGCAATACTACAAAACAACTAAGAAATTTAAACAATAATCCACAAGAAATAAAGAGTGTTCTGAAGCATTTCAAAGGAGTGCAATACAGAGAAAGCATTACTTGTTGAGAAATCTTGAGCAATCTACACAATCAATCTAAAAGTCATCCCAAATACCATCACAAAGATTAAACAATTACCCCCTTATTTTCTAAAGCAGGTAGGAATCCATGTGTATGTGTGTGTCCAACCAATGCAAATGCTAAGCAATTATAGAAGTGAATTTCATATTATTGGCGAAGGAATTCTCATCAAGAAAGTATAATACCCCATAAGCCCGGCATTCACAAAATCTCTCCACTAATACGGTAACCAAAGTTTAACCTCGATTAGGTAAGACTTTCATGCTTGTAACTTTAGGCTTAGGGAAAGTTTAAGGTGCCAAACGAAAGGTAAGGAGTTCAAAGTCAAAGAAATGAGAGCTAAAGAGAAAGGAATGGGACATAAAACAAAAGTAATAACCCTTTTTAGCCCCAAGCAATATCACCATTCCCATACATCTAACCACAAACTCCCGTCCTCAACAAGCTCTCCTCTCCCTACATTCAACAAACTTGCACCAAATCATAATTCAAACCACAACTTTTTCCTTCACCATCTATCTTTGTCAACCACAAGTTTATACCTCAATGATAGCAAAATTCACAATAATATTGAAAACATATAATTCTTGAAGGCATCAATAAATGTACTAAGCCTTCAAAGTAGTAAATATATATAACTTTTTTTTCTTCTTTTTTTTCTTTTTTTCTTTTTTTTGAGGTATATTTCAATTCCCTATCAAATAAATAAATTCATCTCCCTTTTTTCTTTGAATAACTCAACCCATAAAGCCATTTTTTTCTATCATCTTCCCTTCCACCTTTTTTTTTTCAATTCCCACAATACTCGTTGCCGACTTAAGGGTAAAAAAAAAATGCATTTAGCTCTCGCAAAGAAGGGTTAAATATAAAGCGTGGAGTTTAAAACTTGAAAGAAGGAAAAATTAAGAATATAGATTAGAAAATTTATGCACAAAGGCTTCAAGAAGGGTACTATGGATAAAATAAAAAGGGATGGCTAAAAAAAGCTCAATCGGGACAAAGAAGGCCTATTACCATCATTTCAAGATCAAACTAAGGTTACTTACTCATTTCGCCTCGAGCAAGTGAATGCGAGTTCTAGGAAAAAAAATTATATTGAATTCGAAGGCCAATAACACAAGATTCAACTCCATAATCATCACAACAAAAGCAAAGAGGAAATGTGCTTAAAAGATAAATTCCATACAAGCAAAGAATACAAGGGGTGGTTACTTAATCTAAGTTTTAAGGTACTAGTTATGACCTTTAGAATGCTTGTATAACTACTCTTTGAGAAAAGATTAACATGCAAGTCTTGAAAATATTTTGAAGATTCAAAAAAAATAAAAACAAGAAAATTCATGAAAATAAACTATACTAAAGCCAACTCCCCCACACTTAAGGCAACATTGTCCCCAATGTTGGGAGAAAGATATACAAAAGACTAGAAATAGAAATTTAAAGATTGCACTCCAGACAACCAAACACAAAAACGGTTAACAAAATGGTTGTTTCGTACATGAAGGCTGGGCGAACCCATATGAGCAGCAAGCTGCACCTTCTATATACTACACAATAAGAATAAATGAGAGAAAGTTGGAAACCAAGACAAAATTAAAATTTAAGCATAAAAACGTAGGAAGAAAATAAAGAAAGAGAATGACAAAAAGAGAAAAGAGAACTCCCCTGATATAGCATTCATACACCACTTGCTCCATCACTAGGTTCGGGGCCAGCTCCTCTCTCCTCTTTTTTTTTCTCACCTGTGAATAGTACTGCAAACGGTGCTGTTTCTTTTTTTCTTTTTTTTTTAACCAAGACTACAAACATGCAACCACAAATTCAACAACCAATTTTAACAAAATAATAACTCATGAACATAAAAATTACACCAAACAACACACAACAGAAAATTTCCACAACTCAAAACAATTAAAACTTGAAACTCAAAACCATACTTGAAACTAAAAACTGAAAACTCAAAATTATGTATAGATGAATAGAAAGCATTGCAAATCACTTATCTTCCAGATCATGGAGGATTAAAGAAACTTTTTAAAGACCCTTAGGATCCCATCCATGATAGAGTTTGAGGCGATGACCGTTAACTTTAAATGTTCCTTTATCTGCATGTGCAACCTCCACTACACCATAAGGGTAGACCTTGTTTACTACAAACGGTCCTGACCATCGAGATTTAAGCTTTCCGGGAAAGAGTCTTAACCGAGAATTGAACAATAACACTTGATCTCCTTCTTTAAATTCTCGGTTTGGCAACACATGTTTGTCATGCCATTGCTTCACCTTCTCCTTGTAGATTCGTGAATTATCATAGGCTTCTCTCCTCCATTCATCAAGTTCGTTGATTTGGAGCATTCTTTACTTTCCTGCAATGTTAAGATCAAAGTTAACCAACTTGATAGCCCAATATGCTTTATGCTCAACCTCCACCGACAAATGACAAGATTTCCCATAAACCAATCTATATGGAGTAGACCCGATGGGAGTCTTGTATGCTGTCCTATATGCCCACAAAGCATCATCAAGCTTAACACTCCAATCCTTTCTAGTATGCTCAACAATCTTTTCCAAAATTCTTTTGATTTCTCTATTAACAACTTATACTTGACCACTAGTTTGAGGGTGATACGAGGTCGCCATCTTATGAGTAACACCTAATCGATGCAATACTTTCTCAAGTTGTTGGTTACAAAAATGAGTTCCCCTATCACTTATTATAGCTCTAGGAATGCCAAACCGAGTAAACAATTTCTTCAAGAACTTAACAACCACTCTAGCATCATTTGTGGGCAAAGCTTGGGCTTCAACCCATCTAGAGACATAATCAACTGCGACCAAAATATATGTATTACCAAAAGAGTTTGGAAAAGGACCCATGAAATCAATACCCCAACAGTCAAATACTTCACAAACTTGAAATGTAGAGAGAGGCATTTCATGTCTTTTTGAGATATTACCTGTCCCCGTTGGCAATTATCACACTTTTCAACATACCTTTGGGCATCATTAAACAAAGTCGGCCAATAGAATCCTGACTCTAGTACCTTTCTGGCTGTCCCATTAGCTTGATAATGACCACCGGCCGGACCTTTATGGCAATGCTCCAAGATATCCATATTCTAGGGGTATGTTACACATCTCCTTATGATTTGATCTGCACAAATTCGAAAAAAATATGGATCCTCCCAAAGATAGTACTTTAACTCCGAAAAGAATTTCTTCTTTTGTTGAGGAGTCAAGTTCTTTGGTAAGATCCGACCTACAATATAGTTAGCATAATCTGCAAACCAAGGAGTGTGATCACTGTGACCTAAAACCGAGTATAACCTCTCGTCAGGGAATGTATCATTGATGTCTTCCTCATTCAATCTCTCCAAATGTGGGTTCTCCGACCGTGATAGATGATCGGCAGCAAGATTTTCTGCTCCCTTTTTGTCCCTTATCTCCAAATCAAATTCCTGCAACAAAAGTACCCACCGAATTAGTCTAGGCTTTGCATTATGTTTGTTAAGAAGATATTAGAGTGCCGAATGGTCAGTATAAACAATGACTTTAGACAAAATGAGATAAGGACGGAATTTTTCGAAAGCAAAAACTATAGCAAGAAGCTCATTCTCAGTTGTAGTGTAATTCTCTTGTGCTTCCGCTAAGGTCTTGCTTGCATAGTATATTGGTTGAAAATACCTTTCTCTCCTTTGTCCAAGTACTGCTCCTACTGCAAAATCACTTGCATCGCACATTAGTTCAAAGGGAAGGGACCAATCGGGGGCAACCAAGATAGGAGACTCAATTAGTTTTTGTTTCAACAAATTGAAAGCAAAGAAGCAATTCTCATCGAACACAAAGGCCACATCTTTTTCAAGTAAATTTGTGAGAGGTTTGGAAATTTTAGAAAAATCCTTTATAAACCTTCTATAGAAACCAGCGTGACCAAGAAAACTTCTAATTGCCTTCACCGAAGTTGGTGGTGGTAATTTCTCTATGGTTTCTATCTTGGCTTTATCAACCTCTATGCCCTTGCTAGAAATCTTATGCCCCAAAACAATACCTTCTTTAACCATAAAATGACATTTCTCCCAATTCAAAACTAAATTGGTTTCTTCACATCTTTGTAAAACCTTTTCAAGATTTTTCAAACAAAGTTCAAAGGAATCACCAAAGACAGAGAAATCATCCATAAAGACTTCCATAATATCCTCCACTAGACCTTCAAAAATAGCTAACATGCATCTTTGGAAAGTAGCAGGAGCATTACAAAGACCAAATGGCATACGACGGTAAGCAAAAGTACCATAAGGACAAGTAAAAGTAGTTTTCTCTTGATCTTCTAGGGCTATTGGAATTTGAAAATACCCCGAAAAACCATCAAGAAAACAATAATACCTATGACCCGTAAGTCTCTCAAGCATTTGATCAATGAAAGGCAGTGGAAAATGATCCTTCCGAGTGGCATCATTGAGCTTTCGGTAATCGATGCATACCCTCCATCCCGTCACGGTCCTCATGGGAATCAACTCGTTTTTCTCATTGGGTACCACAGTCATCCCTCCTTTCTTGGGGACTACTTGGACAGGACTAACCCATGGACTATCCGAGATAGGATAAATAAGACCGGCATCAAGAAGTTTGATTACCTCTGCTTTTACCACTTCCTTTATGTTTGGATTTAACCTTTTTTGGGGTTGCACCACTGGCTTGAAGTCTTCTTCCATCAATATTTTGTGGGTACAAAATGAAAGACTAATACCATCGATGTCGGAGATTTTCCATGCCATTGCCTTTTTATGCTTCTTTAATACTTTGATGAGCTCTTGTTTCTGCTCTTTTTGCAAATTGTTTGCAATGATCACCGGAAGTTTAGAATTATCTGTAAGAAAAACATACTCCAAATGATCCGGTAAATTCTTCAGCTCCAACTCCGGGGGATCTTCAATGGAAGATTTCATTCTACTCCCTTTTTCCCTTTCAATCTTCTCAAACATCATCCCTTTTGTTGTGAATGTGGATGACTACAAATGTGCTATAATTTCGTCAACTTCATGCTGTCCCTCATTTATTTCTTCACCTTGAAATAGAGATATTTTCAAAGGGTCATCAATCAATAATTCCTGCACATAATCGGAGACAATGTTACCAATAACATCTATCCTATAACAACAATCATCATGATCAAATGAATGTTTCATAGCCTCGGGAACTTCAAAAATAACCTCTTCTTCTCCTACCCTAAGGGTCAATTTTCCTTCACATACATCTATATTAGCCTTAGCGGTAGCTAGAAAAGGTCTCCCTAAAATTAATGGCACATCAATATCCTCATTCATGTCAAGTATCACAAAATCAACAGGAAATATGAATTTATCAACTTTCACAAGCACATCTTCAATAATTCCCCTAGGATACTTAACCGATCTATCTGCCAATTGAATGCTCATCCTAGTAGGTATAGGTTCACCCAACCCTAACTTTTTAAACATGTCATATGGCAACAAATTAATGCTAACTCCTAAATCTGCTAATGCTCTACCAATTGACAAACTACCAATAGTGCAAGGGATAGTGAAACTCCCTGGATCCTTTAGCTTTTGGGGTAACTTGTTTTTGTTCTGAAGAATGGCTGAACATTCCTCGTTCAATGTCACCATTGAGAACTCTTCTAGCTTTCTTTTCTTGGAAAGGATCTCCTTTAAGAATTTAGCATATCTTGGCATATGTGAAAGAGCTTCAACAAACGGTAAGTTGATATGAAATTGCTTAAAGAGTTCAAGAAATTTACCAAATTGTTCGTCCTTTTTCTCTTGTTGAAGTCGGGCAGGATATGGAATTTTTGACTTGTATTCTGGAATTTCCTTTTTCTTTTGTGCTTCTTTCTTCTCAATCCTTTCTTCATCATCAACATGCAATGGTTCTTCCATCTTCCCTTTTTCTCTTTCTTGCTCCTTTTGCTTTGGAACCTCCAATTCCTTCCCACTCCTCAAAGTAATGGCTTTAGCATGTTCTCTCGGATTTGGCTCGGTATTACTTGGGAGGGTTCCAACTTGCCTTTCCGAAACAAGCTTCGCCAATTGGCCTATTTGATTTTTCAAGTTGTGAATAGAAGCCTCTTGGTTCCTTAGGGATGCTTCTTGAATTTGGAACCGATTTTCAGTTGCCGTAATAAATTTTGTCATTAATTCCTCAAGGCTAGACTTCACCGGTGGTTGAGGAGGTGGAGGAGGTTGATGTTCGTAAGGAAGAGATGGTTGAGGTCGAGAGCTTGATGAAGATTGGAAACCGGGAGGATGTAGCGGTCTTTGTTGACCTTGATTACTCCATGAAAAGTTTGGATGATTCCGCCACCCCGGATTATAAGTATTGCTATAAGGATTATTGGGCTGCCTCCCTCCTCCA
The DNA here is from genome assembly GCA_030512225.1 of Rauvolfia tetraphylla. Lineage (NCBI taxonomy): Eukaryota > Viridiplantae > Streptophyta > Magnoliopsida > Gentianales > Apocynaceae > Rauvolfia > Rauvolfia tetraphylla. Next base: position 6,840,277 of record JAJQKT010000053.1, read on the forward strand.
AGATAGTCCACATGCTCCGATGATGATGTATTAGAAGTTCCCATGATTTGGCATTCATGATTTGGGTGACCATCTCCGCAAAAGTCACAAGCCATCATCACTTGGGAGATTGAAGGTGAACGACTTAAGCTCTCGATCTTCTTGTTTAGGGCTTCAAACTTAGCCTCCAAAGCCATCATCATATCTACATTATGTACTCCATTAGCCTTGGCTTTCGGTCTAGGATTCCCCCATTGGTAATTGTTCATTGCAATATTTTCAATAAGATCATGTAACTCTTCCGGTGTCTTCAAATTTGTAGTTCCTCCCGAAGAAGCATCAATGAGTTGCTTGGAAGGGAAATTTAACCCACTATGGAATGTTTGCATTTGCAACCCCAAATCTAGACCATGATGTGGGCATTTTCTCAATAGCTCTTTCCACCTCTCCCAAGAATCATATAAGCTTTCACTCTCCATTTGTTGAAAAGAGAAGATATCATTCCTTAGCTTGGCTGTCCTTGCCGGAGGGAAGTATTTAGCGAGAAACTTCTCCGCAAGATCGTTCCATGTAGTAATAAAGCCCGGTGGAAGTGACTTCAACCATGACTTGGCTCGATCCCTCAATGAAAATGGAAATAGCCGAAGGCGGATGGCATCTTCGGAAGCCCCGTTAATCTTGAAATATCACATATTTCCAAGAAGTTGGCAATGTGAGCATTTGGGTCTTCGTCCGGCAAACCATCGAATTGCACCAATTGTTGAACCATTTGGATAATATTTGGCTTGATCTCAAAATTGTTTGCTTCAACTCTTGGCCGAGCAATGCTTGACTCCGTTCCTAACAAAGAAGGTCGTGCATAATCTCCCATAGTTCTTTGCCTTTCATTCCCATTGTGTGCCATATTGTTCACTTGTTGAATATTTTCACCTTCAATTTCAACTCCCTCAAGTACTACTTCAAGATTGATACCCCTTGGATCCCAATGAAAAATTTGTTCAGCTTGGGAATTAAGTTGAGGAAATTCCTCCAAATCACTTGAGATCATAAACCAAAACAAATTCACACCTTCACCACAAATAAAAGTAAATGTTTAAAGCAAGGAATTTTTGTTTTTCTTCACTAAAACAGAACAAAAAACAGAAAAATAGCTTAAATAAAACAAAAACAGAGGAACACAAACTAAGTACTTCAATTTACCAATAACTAACAAAATTATAAACAAGAAAATAAATGCCAACACTAGTAACAAGTATTACACAAACTAACAAGTAAAATGACTAAATCAATAGAGTTTGAGCTTTCCTAATATTGACCAATTACTCCCCGGCAGTGGCGCCAAAAACATGTTGTGTTGTTTTGCATGCCCTTATACTTAATTTTATCACAATCTCTAACAATTGCACACAAACACTAGGCAAGTGCACCTATCGTTATGATTAGTACAATGACAAGTAATTTAAATGTCGTATCCACGGGGATGATCAAATATCATTACTCACTTTTCACTCTATTGTCTAGCCTATCAAATTTGCTTGTGGATATGATAGAAACAAACTATTAGGAATGAAAATCTAACTTAAACAGAAAAATTCAGTTTATCTAAATTTTAGTTTGCAAGAGAAAATTTCAATTGAGAGAGTAATACTTGAATGGAAAATCCCCCTAGAATTACCTATGTGATTGAAAAGTTCCTTGGTTAATGAATTCCCCTTCTTATGTTTGATGAAATTCCTAAATTAGAACTCACTCTATCTCTAGATGAAAGTCCCCTACTCTTAGATTAATTGGTTGAAATCTCTTCCTAACCAATTCAACCTAAAAATGCATTTACATTAATGAATTTCCAATTAGATTTCTCTAATAACCAAGAAGATGTTGAGGTTCCTACCTCTAGTCACCTAAATCATCCCCATTGTTTGTGTTTGGTTTATTTCACCCTTCCTTTCTCAATTCCAAGTGAAAAATCCAGATTATGAGTCAATCAACAACTGAATTAATTTAAGCAATCAATCCTCCAAATTAGATTTCTCTAATTACCAAGAAGATGTTGAGGTTTCTATCTCTAGTCACCTAAATCATCCCCGTTGTTTGTATATGGTCTATTTCGCCCTTCTTTCTCAATTCCAAGTGAAAAAATCCAGATTATGAATCAATTAATAGCTGAGTCAATTCAACCAATCAAACCCACAAACAATTCACAATAATTCGGAATTCAATTAACCAAGAAAACCAATCATTCACATAGATAATAACTAGGGTTCATAACCATCCAAGTATTCAAGAATTTAGCTCATTAACATATTACAATTCAAAGAACATAAAGCAACAAAGAAAGAGTGAGAATTTCTCATTTTCATGGCTCAAATCTTCTCTTCTTCAAGGCTTGGAGTTCTCCAACTTGGTTGTGAAAAGTTGTGTTCTTGAGCTGGAATCTTCAAGATTGATGTTCTCCTTCTTCAAAGATTTGATCTTCTCTCTTGAGTTCTCTTGCAAAGATTGACGATTTTGGGAGAGTTTTTGGGATGTTTTCTCTCTGTTTTTCTCCTCTCTGGAACCCTAGACGGCCGCCCCTTCAAATGCCCTAAAAGGGTATATATATACCTCCCAAAAAGAGAGCAACAATTGCAGAAAATTCTGTTTCTGCCAAAACGGTACCGTTTCAATTATTGGTGATTCAGAGCCTTAAATCGGACGATCTAGATTTTATTGTCTTCATGAAAGTTGTAGCGGATACTCTTAGGTTTCTACAGAGCTTTTAATCACCTCCATGGGACATCTATAACTCTAGATATGGTAATTACACCACAATGTATCAAAACTGGAACCAAATCCAGAAATACTTACTTTGCACCATATGTAAGGTGACCAAACGAATTCCGATTGATATAAATGTTACCATTATGGAAACGTCAGAATCTCCTCTATAATTGTCTTGAAGATCACATCTGCATTTGAAATCTCTAAGGAGGTCAAAATCCCACTTGAATTATTCTGTCCTGTTGTACTATTTTGCTGCTCTGTTTTGCATTTTTCTTTTTTCTTCATTATAAGTATGTAGAATCTTCTTCATTACTTCATTGTACTCCAAATCTTCAATAAAATCATTTAAAACAAATAAGAGATAAAGGGAGTGCGAATGATATTTGAAACACCAATATTCAGTAGAAATTTGAGTTTAAAATGATCATTATATTATGCACAAATATGTAATATCAGTTATCCAAACAAATCAAGGCCAAGTGTAGCCACCACAGCCACTTTTAAGATTGTGTGGAAGAGTATTCCTAGGAATCTACGGTCTGTTTATGGTGCTGATACTATCTTCTCTGATTTTCCTATAAATTATTGTAATAATTGAAGCACTTGATCGTTGGTGAAACATGAACACATTCACGGAAGCAAGCAAATCATTTCCGCCTTCCACCATTGTCATGGTGGATGCATTTCCTTGTCACTTCTTGGGATATATCTTCGAGTTGGTTTGCCATGGTAAAATGGCGGTAATAAACAACTATCAGAATTACAGAAACGTTAAGATAAAATTGTCATTTTAGCTTATATTTTAACATTTCTAATGACATGGACAATATATATGTGCGAAAAGTCAAAACGAGTAGATTAAAAAAAAAGGGGGAAGGGGTTTTATTTTATTAAATGATTAAGGAAAAAATTAGAATGAGAGTAATAAATATTGATTTATAAGATTGATAAATATTTTAAAATAAGAGAAATACTATTCTCACTCTCATTTTTAATCTTTTTTATTCCCCTTCCTTTCTTTTATAGCTAAAAGAACTTTAATATCTGTAGTTGTGAAACCTACTAATAGCCTCACAAATTTTTAATGGACTAAATTACTCAATTTACAAAAAGAAAAAGTAAAGTCGAATGAATATCTTTAGAAGTTGCTTAAATAATTTTTTAAAGTTAATTAATATTCTCAAATTCTAATTTTTTATCCATATAGTATATCAGGAGGCCTCTTGATTTAGGCTAATCGGTTCGTTGAGGTTTTTAAGTATTAGTCTAACTGACATTAAAGATAAATTAGCAATAGAATTACAAACTTCAATGTTTAAGCATTAGAACATTGTTAGGAAATAACAACATAGTACAAAAGGAAAAATAGAATAGTTGAATCTTTTGTTGTAATAATTTAAATAAAATATAGCAGTAAAATTAAAAATTTTTATGAATTAGGACAGTGGTACACAACTGGAGAAATTTTCTATGCCGAGTAAATTATATTTCAACTATTTTTCACAAAGAAGCAGAGTTAAATACATTGAACATAGAAAATAGAACATTCACAATTTAAAAAAATATATTTGACTTGGCGGAGATGATGAAGGATTTTTTGAGACTTTGGCCTAACATAATAAAGTTTAAATGGTAATTTAGTCTATTGAAAATTTGTGAGGTCAACAAGTTTAATAGTTATAGATATCAAAGTCGCTTTATATTTATAAAAGAAAGAAACTAAAATATAAGTGAGAATATCATACTCTTAAAACAACAAAAGCATAGATTATTGACGACTTTTTGAAATGGAAGGAGAATAGTTTATTAAGGTGGCTGTGAAAAATGTATCTTGTAGACTCTTAATAGATAGGCTGAGAGATAGAGAGAAACAAAGGGAGGAGAGATAAAAAGGAAACAGAGGGGATGTGATTAAGAAATACAAATAAATACTTTTTGAAAAATGTAAAATGACTTATTTTACAAACTATTTTCTCCATCCATTTTAATGAACTTATATTTTGAAACAGATATTTTCTATCTAGGATGTCAAGAGTTTTATTCTAAAAGAGTTTCTTTTTGTCAAAAGAACAACAATACTATACTAGAGGAAATATATTGAAGAGGTATCACTGAAAATAGTAGTAACTCTTTTGATTTTGATAGTTATTGATTTGATAAAAAGTCGTACGTTATAAGTTTCAATAGAATAATTAGTAAGTTTTAAAATCACCATAGTTAAATTGTAACAATCATTTTTTGTTAGATTAATTATCATAATTAGTTAATAAAAGCTACCATTTGAGTAATTATGCCTTTTTTTTTTTTTTTTGAGTTAACGAGCAATTACATATATATTCAGCGTTGCACCAACTTTTGTTCTGAAACTTGATACCATGAATTACTCAGAACTGCTAAGTTACCATAGATGTATGATCGTATATAATAAATTAAAGTTTTGAAACTTATTCTTGAGTGTTGTTCTTTAGAAACTTTTCTGCTGGCTTTTAAGTCTTACAGAACTTCCCTCCCTACAAGAGATATGGTATTCTTTGCACTGTTTGGAGTAGGAAAAGAGATGAAATTGTAGCACAGAAGAAGGAAAATGAAAGTAGAATATATTTATCTTGTTTTGATAACCAGAGCATAATGGAGATAATAGGATTATATATTAAAGGCGTATTTACCCAAATAGAATTGTATGAACATACATCTCAAATAAATACTTTCCACCCAAGATTAAATGTCCTGTTTTGATTTGATACAAAAATTAAGGAAAGTAATTTGGCTATGAGCAATTTACCTTAAGATTTTTCTTAATTGCAAGCTTAGTGATTAATACCAATCTGTTATCATAGCAATTTACCTTAAGATTTTTCTTAATTGCAAGCTTAGTGATTAATACCAGTGTGTTTATCATATCTTATATCTATTACATAAAAAGGATTAGTTTAAAGAATTAATATGGAAAATATATTTATTTTTAAAAAATGAATATTCTTTTCTTTTTTGGCCACCTAATATTTTTAAAAATAAATATTTAGTTTTAAATAGAGCAAACATCTCAAACACACATCACATAGTTTATAAAAAGAAAAGTCATCAAGTGCTTTCATTTCTTCCATTATTTTTATATACTACTCCATTTGTATTTTTTTTGTTTTTAAAATCTCTCTAGATTAGCTTTTCCACTCAGGTAATGAAGTTGTTGGTAAGATTAAATTACAAGTTAAAATGATTATTTTTGCCTTATTGAAACTTAAAAAGGCAGTTAATACAGTTTAGTACGAGTAAAAAAAGTTAAGTATAAAATAAAAAATACATAATAAATGACTTCTTCAAATTTCTAAGTAATAATATTTACAAACAAAAACTAAATTAATTAAATCTAGGGAAATATAGAAGAAAAACCAGAGGGAGTATAAACCTATCCTCTTCTTCATTCAAAATAGGATATGTACCTAATCTTCTCTTCCAAAATCAATCAAATGTTCCAAAAAGTATTGATTATTTCTTATCGCACGGTTTGCCACTTGCTTGAAGTTATCCAAACAAATCAAGGGCAAGTGCAGCCACCACAGCCACTTTTAAGATTGTGTGGAAGAGTATTCCTAGGAATCTACTTCTGTTTATGGTGCTGATACTATCTTCTCTGATTTTCCTATAAATTATTGTAATAATTGAAGCACTTGATCGTTGGTGAAGCATGAACACATTACGGAAGCAAGCAAATCATTTCCGCCTTCCACCATTGTCATAGTGGATGCATTTCCTTTTCACTTCTTGGGATATATCTTCAAGTTGGTTTTACATGGTAAAATTGTGATAGTAAAAAATCAGAAATATTTACAGAAAGGGTTAATATTGTAAAATTACCCTTCAAAATATGACTTTGTTGCAACTATGGCAGGAATCAAACTACCGTTGCTAATTCCATTGCTGTTAACAATCTGTCTTCCTTCCATGTCATCCGTGACAATCTGCATTCATTTCAGGTTGTGCTATTCAACGAAGGCAGGGATATGGGGACAGCCCGTTGCAAGATCAACGATCAAGATCAGGCCATTAGTTGATCTACAACAGGGAGGTCCAATGAAACTGAAAGTCAATGTAAATACAGGGAAGAACGATGTTGCCTTGTGCGATTTGAGTCTGAGAAATTTGCATGGAAATTCTGAGCATTTGAATTCAAAAGGGATAATCACAGTTGTGGTAATCATCTGCTAGGATGCTACTGGAGTATAAGGCCTGATGGTCTGTATATGTCAGTTGCTGGTAATTCGCGATTAGAGCTCCCTTGGGGAAATTAACGGTTTGTGTATAATGATTAAGAGATTCAGTAAGCATTTTCATCAGGTCATAGGCAAAACAGAAACCCAAGATGTGGAAAAAACTCGAAAAATTTTGCTTAATGGAAGAGATGAGTCTTAGGGGAGGAAACCAGAAAAGAATTGAGAATTTGCAACTGTGGGGGCGACTGACCACTTCTTGAAGGAATTGCTTTGAACCCTTCCCTCTTTTACTCCTTTTTTTTCAAAAATATTGTCGGTTTTTTTTTCAAAAATATTGTCGGTTTTTTTTCAATTTTAAGGATTATTTTTTAAAATTATTTTCACTCATAAATAAAATTTTCTAGTTCTCTAATGTTAGTGAAAACTAAATTAGATTAGTTAAGAACGTAATAATAAATTTTTTCTTTCAATCTTAATGGAAAGGCCAATATTTTGAAATAAAAAGAGTAATATTTTATCACATTTTGAAATAAAAGGCCAATTTTTGCCTTATAAGAGTTCGCACAGGCAAATGTGGAAGGCATTTACTGAATACGTAGCAGTATCAGTTCTGTGATCACTTTATTAATAGGACCTGCTCCTTTGATCCTCTCCATTTTCCATTTGAATTCTTTTGTCCAGGAGGCAAAATCACCAGAGTCCTTCGTCGCCCATGTAAATAGCTTAGAAATCTCCTCAAGGGTCTGGTTTTGGATATCAAACGATGAGATGGAATCTTGGACCAATTGTATGTCTCTATTGTCATGTTTACCTTTAATACTAGTAAACAATTCTTGTGGCAACATAATCTCTCCAAAAAGCTTATCGTCAACAATCAAATCTTATGATTGATGGGACCTGTTCATAGTAGTAGACACCAAGAACTGAGTCGTACATCGGTTCTGTTGGAGCCGTATCTCCTTCTCTCTGCCCTTATCGAGTGAATCAAACCATTGATGAAGATTCCTTTGCCCTTCGGACTCAGTTCTAGAATTGAGGTTTCAAGAGTTCTCTATGAATTTGTTTTCAAAGAGTGAACATCCGCCTAAGGGCCTAGAGATTCGTCTTCCTTAATGCCGAATCTCACAACCTTATAATCATCTGCAACACGACTATAAACAAGTCCAACAACCTTCCTATATGCCCGAAACAGGTTTTCCGTGCAAGGGACATGTATGACATGATTCATCCTAGGATTTATCAAACATAATGAATACATCCAGCTTTCTCGTGTTGGTGGAGCCCTTGACATTGGATGGGCATCGATAATACCGACTACATCATTGTATGATCCAACAATTTCTACTTCCCAGCTGAATTCATATTCCCGAGGATGTGTTATAAGAGTATTGCTACACTTAGAATAATTTTACTTTTATAAGATAATTTTCCGTGAGGGCTTTGGCCAAAGCGGACAATATCATACTAATGTGGAGTTTAGGAGATGTTAGACAATTCCTAACAAGTGGTATCAGAGCCGATGGTTCGTCTGGGTGACGTGGCACTGCGTGGGAAGCCCCCCTCGTTGGAGATCTGCGGTTGATGCCTTGTGTCGAAAGTCTTCCTGATAATGTGGTGGTCAGGCGGCGTGTCCCGCTGGTTGGTAGCGGCGGTGCAAGATGGTTGGCAGATCAAATGGATTACCTCTGAAGAAGAGGTCATGACTTGTGTGGTCATTAGTTTGAGGGGAGGATTGTTGGGATGCAAACTAAGTCCCACATGGAAAATTTGATGGAAGAGTTGTCTAAATATAAGATTCAAGATAACTCCATTAGTATGAGGCCTTTTGGGAGATACCCAAAAACAAATCCGTGAGGGCTTTGCCCAAAACGGACAATATCATACTAATGTGGAGTTTAGGAGATGTTAGACAATTCCTAACATTATCTTCATTATCTATAAATACATACACACTATCCTCAAACAAATTTTCACACACAAAACCGAAGAAAAGAAAAAAAAGAATGGCCATCAAATTTTCATCTCATGTCATTCTTGCACTTTTGCGACCATCATTCTTCAATATCATGTCATAGGCAGCAAGCTCACCGACTGTGAGCACCATATCCAATGTCGGCGACAGTTCTTCTCCGGTTAGAATCACCTGCGACATGTGATGGCTGCTTAGCAATCGACATTAATGCAACAACGGACCATTGACCATAAACACTCAATTTTCAGTACTTGAGAGTTCTTAAATGAATGTCGCGAAAAAAGATCAAATATTTGGAAAACAAGGGCTCTAGATTGAACTTATTTGAAATAACTAGGTTACTATGGCCTAACTACTTAGAAAATCGAAGTATTATATATTGGTCCCTTATTAATTTCTTCACAACAACCGCAAGAGAAGCCAAACTAAAAAGGTAAAGAGACGAAATTGTTGCACGGCAGAAGGAAAAGGAAAGTAGAATCTTTTATGCTGTTTAGATAACCAGAGCATGAAGGAGATAAAGAGAATTACATACTGAAGACCTATTTATTCAAATAGAATAGTATGACACATCTCAGATAAATACTGCTCTATCCGCTCAAAATTGAGTGTCCTTTTTCTCATTTGAGTTACCATAACATTTTTATTAATTGAAATGTTAGTGGTTAGACCAATGTGGTATTGTATCTTATGTCCATTAAATGAGAAAGATTAGTTAAAAGAGTTAATATAGAAAATATATTTATTTTAAAAAGTGGATATGTTTTTCATTTTTTAAAAAATAATATAAAAAAATAATAGACTTTCAATTTTAAGTAGAGAAAGTGCAGTTTTAAACAGAGTGAGTGTAAACATGCTTGGTTAGCTTGTGAAAAGGAAAGTCATCAAATGCTTTCATTTCTTCCATTATATTTATATAATGTTCCCTTTGTACCTTTTTTTTTTTCCAAAAACAAAAAATCTATCTAGATTAGCTTTTCTCCTTATAGTAAAAAGTTGTTAGTACATTTAAATTATAAGGTAAAATGACAATTTTTCCTAATTGAAACTTGAAGAGGCTATTAATACAGTTTAGTACAAATAATAAAAGTCAAGGGTAAAATTTTTAAAACATGTATAATAAATGACTTCTTTATATTCTAAAATGACAATATTTACAAACAAAAATTGAACCAAATCCAGAGAAAAAAGGAAAAAAAACAGAGTATAAACCTATCCTCTTCTTCCTTCAAGGTAAGATTTGTATCTAATATTCTCTTCCAAAATCGATTAAGTAGATTCTTTCTTATCGCACGATTTGCCAGTAGCTTGAAGATTTCCAGATAAATCAAGGGGAGGTGCAGCCACCACATCCAGTTTTAAGATTGTGTGGAAGAGTATTCCTACGAATCTACGGTCTGTTTTTGGTGCTGATGCTAGTTTTTCTGATTTTCCTATAAATTATTGTAATAATTGAAGCACTTATTGGTGGGTGAAGCATGAAAACATTCACCGGAAGCACGCAAATTATTTCCACCTTCTACCACCGTCATGGTGGATGAATTTCCTTTTCACTTCTTGGGATATATCATCGAGTTGGTTTTCCATGGTAAAATGGTGGCAATAAAAAACTATCAGATATATTGACAGAAAGGGTTAATATAATAATATTACCCTTCAAGGACGGAGGCATTCAATGCAGCAAGAAGTACTATGGGTCACCACAACCTCAATCTAAATTGCAAGATCAACGATCAAGATCAGGGCACTCAGTTGATCTACAACAGTGGCAATCCATTGAAACTGAAAGTCAACATAAATATAGGGAAGAACGATGTTGCCTCGTGCGATATGAGTCTGGGAAATTTGCATGGAAATTCCGAGCATTTGAATTCAAAAGGGATTGTTATAGATGTGGTAATTATTTGCTAGCATGGAAATTCTCAGTTGCTGGTAATTGGTGATTAGAGTCCCTTGGGGTAATTAAGTGCTTGTGTATAATGATTAAGAGGATCCAGGAAGCATTTTCATCAGAACATAGGCTGGCGACTTCTTTGTATGAAGTACTTATCTTAAGACCGACATTCCTCCACGAAAATTTATTCGACTTCTTTTGTTAAGGTAGCAATAACCCTTGGATATGTATATTCTCAAATCATTTGTTATTTATGTGGTTGTGATGAGTAATCACGGGAATTACTTTCTTGCGCAGAAAAACAAAATCAAAAGGAAATTCTAAGCTATGATCTTATAGTCATATATTGAACATGCAACATAATTACAGACACAAGGCCTCCTGGCCTTGCAGGACTTTGATGCAAGCAGAGATTAGTTCAATTATCAAAGGGAAAATGGCAAAGGAGCTTATTGACTATCAAAACTACTAGTATCAGAGTGATCATTTAATATCTAACTTTCTGATCACTTGATTAATATAGGACATGCTCCTTTCCTCTTCACCATTTCCTCATCAGCTCCCTCCATTCTCATCGTTACCGTTACGGGCACTGGTATCGTCACCGGAGACGCTCGGCTCGGCCTCGGGGACTCCCTCTGTATCTCCTTCTTGGTTTTGGTCATCAACACCGTCAGGTGGATTTGATCCTCTTCTGCAGCGAGTTATCGGGTTGCAGCCTCTAGTGCGGGGATTAGCAGGTGAACTTCCTTGACAATTTTTGGCAGACGCGCCAAGCCTGCTGCAAGGGATCCTGCCTCTTGCCAAAGCGGGGTAGCCAATGTATGTAGCCGCATCCACGGTTTCTGAAAGAAGGATGCATACTGAGAGCATCACCAAACAAAAGAGGATCATTGATTTTGCCATGGCAGTGATACTGTGAAATTCAACTCTTCTCAAGTTAATTCTTTGTGTGATTCCTTCCATTTTTTCCATCTCCTTTTATAGCAAAACTCGAAAATAAACAATTGCTTTGGTGCCATATATAGGAGTCAAAAACTCATCGATTTCTTCATTTTTTTATTGACTGCCCACATTGTGGTTACTAACAAGTACTCCCTTATTTCAAAATACTTGTTAATTTGGACAAGACATGTAGGGTTGTAAACGAACTTAATTGTTTGTGGACAAAAGAGCTTGAGTTTGTTTGTTTGTTTAGTAATTGAGCTGAGTTCGAACGAAAAAAATAAACTCGTTTATTAATCCAACAAACACGAGCAATTCATGAGTTTGTTTGAATCGTCCAAATACTATAAGAAATAATAAAAATTATTAAATACATTTATATATTATATAATATATGTATTATATTATTATATATTATACTATATATGTATATCTATTATATTATAATAAAAAATAAAAATTTAAATAAAATAATAAAAAATTTATGATTCATGAATATTTTGAACGCTCAAATAAATGATCTCGAATATAAGATTAAGATCGAGCCATAAACAAAAGAAGTCAAACAATGTTTGAATTATAAACGAGCTGAGCTCGAAACTTAAGAGTTTGGCTCATTCGAACTCGTTTACAGCCCTATGCAGATTATGGATTTGTTAAAATTCATTAAAAGATAATGTATAATGACTGAAGTAATACTATTAATAATTTTCATGCTTAAAAATACATATACTCCTGCTTTTTAATCTATTTAGATTTACTTTAAATTTTGTTTGTAAATATCTATCAATTATCAAAAAGTCAATTATTGTATTTTTCTCAATTTCACCTTTAATTTTTATTACTTTAGTAAATTGCATTAATTAATTTTTGGATTCGAATAAGACAAAATTATCAAAAGGATAGCTATACTGATTCGGGGGTAAACATCCAGTTTACCAAACAAGACGTCGATTTTTGCTTTTAGTTTAACGTTTCTAGTGACATCTATTGTATATATGTGTGAAAAGACAAAAAAAATACAGGTTAAAAAAAGGGGCGGGTGTATTATTTAATTAGATGATTAAGGAGAAAATTAGAATGCGAGTAATAAATATTGATTTATAAAATTGAAAAAATTTTAAAATAAGGGAAGTGATATTCATACTCCTATTTTAATTTTTTTTCACTCCACTTCCTTTCTTTTATAGCTAAACGAACTTTAATACCTATAATTATGTAACCAGCTAACCTCATAAATTTTTAATGGACCAAATTACCCAATTTACAAAAATCAAAGAATAAACTAGAATAAATCATCTTTAGAAGTTACTTAAATAATCTTTCAAAGTTAATTCATGTCTCAAATTCTACATTTTAGCCATATATAGAATATCAAGAAGCCTCCTGATTTAGGCTAAAAGGTTTATTAAGATTTTTAAATATTGAACTCGTTGACATTAAAAAAAATTAGCAACAAAATTACTAACTTCTATGTCTTTTAGGATTAGAACATAGCTAGGAAATATCAAAATAGTACAACGGGAAAGATAGAATAGTGGAACCTTTTATTGTAATGATTCGAAGAAAAAAGAGCAGCAAAATTACAAATTTCTATGACGCAGAACTGTGGTATAAAACTAAATAAATTTTTGGTGCCAAATAAATGAAATTTCAATCATTTCGCAAAGAAGAAGAGTTAGATACACTGAACATAGAGAAGAGAATATGCGTTTTTTTTTTTTTGAAAAAATATTTGACTTGTAGAAGAAGAAGGATTGTTTCAGACTTTGGCCTAAGATAATAAGGTTTAAATTAAGGGTAATTTAGTCTATGAAAAATTGTGAAGTCAGCAAGTTTAATAGTTATATGTTCAAAGTCCTTTTATTTATAAAAGAAGGGAAGGGGAGTGAAAAATATTAAAATTAAAGTAAGAATATCATTACCCTTAAAACAACAAAAGTATAAAATTTTGATAAGTTTTTGAAACAGAAGGTGAATAGTTTATTAAGGTGGCCGTGGAAAATGGTAACTCTCTCCATTTTAAATTATAAGTTATTTTAACATCTTGCACAACAACTAAGGATTGTGAAAAAAATAAAACATTTGTAATAATGTACTTGATAAACTCTTAATATATATAGGCAGAGAGACGAGAGAAACAAAGAGATCAAGGAGAGAAAGAGAAAAATAAATAAGAAAGACGGGATATAATTAAAAAATATATAATAAATACTATTTGAAAAATGTAAAATGATGACTTATTTTATAAACAACTACCTCCATCCATTTAAAAGCACTAATATTTTGAAATAGAGATTTTATATCTACCATCTCTTAAGTTGAATTTAAAAATAGTTTCTTTTCTTGAAACGACAACAATACAATACTAGAGGAAAATGTGTTGAAGAGGTATAAATCAAAATAGTAGTAACTCTTTTGATTTCGATAGTAACTAATTGGAAAATAATATTTTCACTTTACTTTTAACTTCTTTCACTTTTTATAATTAAAAATATTTTAATGCTCACAATTAGTTTTTTTGAACAAGACTTGAGCTGAAATTTTGAAGTCTTTTTTGAGTTTTAAGATCATTTTAATTAATTTGATAAAAGTTGTATGTTATAAGTTTCAACAGAATAATAGATTGGTAAAATTAAAACTCATTAGTGGAATTAAAATCAATTTTTATTAGATTAATTATCTTTAATCGATAAAATTGAGCTACCATTCAAGCAATTATACCTCTTTTTTTTCTTTTTTTTTTTTGTTGGGTAAGGACGGGCAAGTACCTATATTTTCAGCGTTGCGCCTGCTTCTGTTCTGGAACTTGATATACCATGAATTACTCATAATTGCTAAGTTACCACAATTGTGTGATCATATATATAAATTAAAGTTTATAAAGTTCGACTCTTATTATTCGACTCTTATTTGTGGCGCCCTATTGAAAGAATTTAAATTAGTCTTTTTTTCAAATAATAGTTAGACTTTGCGAGTATAACTCATATTGAATCTAAATTAGTCTTTACCAATTGGTAAGATATCAGTGCTCTAAGGAAAAAATGTTTTGAAACTTATTCTTAACTGCTGTGCTTTAGAAACTTTTCTGCTGGCTAATTGTAGCACAGCAGAAGGAAAAGGAAAGTAGAAATTTTTATCTTGTTTAGATAACCAGAAGGAGATAAAAGAGAATTGCATACTAAAGACCTATTTATTCAAATAGAATAGTACGATACATCTCAAATAAATACTGCTCTATTCACTCAAAAATTGAGTGCCTTTTTTTATTAATTTAAATATTAGTGGTTAGACCAAGGTGGTATTGTATATTATTTTTTTTTAAATCAATCTAGATTAGCTTTTCCCGCAGAGTAAAAAGTCGTTGGTAAGTTTAAGTTATATGGTAAAATAACAATTTTGCTTCACTGAAACTTGAAGAGGCAGTTACTACAGTTTAGTACGAATAATTAAAGTTAATGGATGAAATTTAAAAAAAAAAAAATCTCGCAGGGTTTGCCACTAGCTTGAAGATATCCAAACAAATCAAGGGGAAGTGCAGCCGCCACAGGAGAGTTTGAAGATTGTGTGGAAGAGTATCCTAGGAATCTAGGATCTGTCTCTGGTGCTGATTCTATCTCTTCTGATTGAAGCACTTGTTGGTTACTGAAGCACGAACACATTCACGGAAGCAAGCAAATGATTTCCACCTTCCACCACTGTCTTGGTGGATTCATTTCCTTGTCACTTCTTGGGATATATCTTCAAGTTGGTTTTACATGGTGGTAATAAACAACTATCAGAAATATTTACAGAAAGGGTTAATATAATAATATTACCCTTCGTGGACGGAGGCATTCAATGCAACAAGAAGTACTATGGGTCACCACAACCTCAATCTAAATTGCAATATCAACGATCAAGATCAGGGCACAAAAAAAGAACTGAGATTTTGGTACAAGGGGGAAGAATCCTGCAATTGTGGGGACAATTGACCATTTCTTGAAGGAATTGCTTCGAACTCTTCATCTGTTTTAAAATATATAACCTTTTGTTGTTATTTTCCTTTTCAAAATAGTTAGTCTTTTTTTTAAATTTTAGGACTTACTTTTTTAAAATAACTTTCACCGATGAATAAAAATTGTTTATTCTCTCTAATATTAATGAAAAATAAATTAGAATAATTAAGAATGTAAAAGTAATTTTTTAAAAAAAATCTTCAATCTTAATCTACACTGGAAAGACTAATATTTTGAAACAAAGAGAGTATCATTTTACTATATATATGCTGTTCCAAAGTAATCCTCCAACATCAACTTAAAATCAAGCAAATGCTTAAATATTAATTTCATTTCAAAAGAAAAAAATTGATTCATTTAAGGATAGAAATATAAACCCAATTTAAAATTTCACCAGTCTTAGCTTCTTACAATAGCTCTAGTTATTATAATGATTTTCCTGTGACTTTCTTAAACAAACATACAAAATTAAATGGAAATTATAAAAGTTTAGCAAACACAGGACCTCCTTGCCTTATAAGAGTTCGCAAACGGCACAAGCAAGTGTGAAAGGAACTTATTGAATAGATAGCAGTATCAGAGCGATTAACATTCCACATGCGCTTTATTAATAGGACTTGGTCCTTTGATTCTCTTCATTTTCTTAATTTCCTTTATTCTTGTAGTTACTATTAACGGATCCGGTGTTGTCGTAGGAGAGGCTTTGTCTAAATCCCAACAGTAGAATGCACATGAAATATGAAATAGAGAAGAAACAAGAAGATGGAGAAAACTAAGATTCATTAAGAGTGTGTAGGGATATAGAGTGTGGAAGCGAGATAAATTCAACTAAATATTATGAGAAATTAAAAATAACAATAAAAATGACAACAAGATTTTTAGGTGGAAAAAATCCTCCGTAAATAGAGGCAAAAAAACCACCGGCGAGAGAGCCAAAATTTCCACTATAAAATTTGTAGGGAGTACAAAATATTTTATCTGGACTAACAAGATATTTAGTCCAAATAATAATTATCTACGAAAGAAAAATATTCAAAACAAGAAGTAGAGAATATGAGAAGAAAGAAAATGAAGAGATTTGACTTGATTGCTCCGTTTTGCTCCACATAATTGTGAGATGCAAGAGTTGCCTATCCCGCACAAAATTTTCAGCCGGCAAAATTGAGTGGTAATTGAAGCAAGTAAACAAACCCACAAGTGCTGCCAACTCCAATTGCAGCCAAACCCAATTGTGGGTTAGGTAAGTTGAATTAGTTTGAGTGGTTGGGAAAGGTGAGAAACCCCACAAATCTCCACCTTGATCACCTTGGAAATACTCTCTCGCTATGAAGTTTGTTCAATTATGAATGATACCAACTAAGTCCATACAATGATCGAACTTAGCTGTTGAAAATGGCTTAGTTAACATGTCTGCAGGATTTTCAGCTGTATGAATTTTCTCGACTGTAATATTTCTGCAGCAACAATATCTCGGATAAAGTGGTGCTTAAGATTAATATGTTTGGTCTTTGAATGATACTTGCTGTTCCTGGTCAAGTGAACAGCACTCTGACTGTCGCAGAACACAACAAGAATGTCTTGCTGTAGACCAAGTTCACTTACCAAGCCTCGTAGCCAAATAGCCTCTTTTACTCCTTCAGTGGTAGCAATATACTCTGCTTCAGTGATGGATAAAGCCGCAATAGCTTGGAGTGAAGAATACCAACTGATAGCAGAATCACAAAGTGTAAAAATATAGGTCGAAAGTGACCTTCTCCGATCTAAATCACCATCGTAGTCAGCGTCAACATAACCAACTACGCCTCCAGGATCAGCTCTATATCTATCAAATATCAAACCAATATCGGCAGAGCCCTTCAAATAACGAAGGATCCATTTGACAGCTTCCCAATGTTACTTGCCTGGATTGTTCATGAATCTGCTAACAACACTAACAGCATAAGCTAAATCAGGCCTGGTACATATCATAGCATACATAAGGCTTCCAACTGCATTTGAGTACGGGACATATAGAACCTCTTATACCATTGTATCGGTGATTGCTTCAAACCATAAAGAGACCTTTTAAGACGATATACATGATCCTCCTTTTCAGGAACAACAAACCCCTCCGGCTGCTGGATATAAATCTCTTCCTCAAGATTATCATGAAGAAAAGCAGTTTTCACATCTAACTGTTCCAACTCCAAATCATATAAGGTAACTAGAGCAAGTAATATACGAATTGAAGTATGACGAACAACAAGAAAAAATACTTCATTAAAGTCAATACCTTCCTGTTGATCAAAGCCTTTGACAACAAATCTTGCTTTGTACCTTGCATTCTCAACACCGGTGATGCCTTCTTTTCTCTTAAAGATCCACTTACAGCTAATGACTCGTTTGCCTTCTGGCAATTTCACCAGATCCCAAGTTTCATTCTTATGAAGACTCTTCTTGCATTGCAGCAATCCATTTTGTTGAATCGTCACTAGAGATAGCTTCAGAATAATTTCTTGGTTCATCATTGTCTCCTATCTCTTGTGCAGCAACTAATGCATAAGCAATGTTGACAGATTCTGCAACTAGTCTTTGAGTCAGTTTTCTCGGTCTCTGTGCTGGAAGTTCCTGAGCCATAGGCCACGATTGTGGCAAACCTCGTCGTTGTGGTGGATGTGGTTGTCGTGGACTCCTGTGTTCAATGATATCATCAATTACAGTAGCTTGATCTTGTTCAGATATGGAGGAATTAGGAACATCTTTCTTCAAAACGGGAGTTTCAACCTAAAACTCCACCTTCTTTGGAATATCCTCCTGATCACCTATATCAACAATATTCTTCACATAAGATAGCATAGCATTTTCATTAAAGATTACATCTCGACTATGGAATGATTTGCCAGTTTCAAGGTTATATAAGCGATAGCCTTTAACCCCTAGACCATAGCCTAAGAAAATGCACTTCTTTGCACAAGGCTCTAATTTTCCCTCGTTCACATGTGAATAAGCAGGACACCCAAATAATCTAAGATTAGAATAATCAAAAGGGTTACCTGACCAAACTTCTTCTAGAATTTTGCAGTCAATTGCTCTGTTGGGGGAGCGGTTTATCAAATAACATGTCGTCGAAGCAGCTTCAGCCCAAAATTGTTTTCCCAAACGTGAATGAGAGAGCATGCAATGAACTTTCTCCAAGATAGTTTTGTTCATCCTTTCTGCAACTCCATTATGTTGTGGAGTACCTGAAATGGTGAGATGTCTGGCAATACCTTCTTTCTTGCATAAATCATTGAATTCATTTGAGCAAAACTCAAGTCCATTATCTGTCCTTAGCCTTTTGATTTTCTTGCATGTCTGGTTCTCAATTAAAGCTTTCCACTCTTTAAAGATTGAAAATGCTTCACTCTTTTGTTTAAGAAAATAAACCCAGAGCTTCCTTGAGAAATCATCAATAATTGTCAACATGCAATGACATTTACCTATGGAAGGAATTTTTGACGGACCCCAAGATCCGAATGAATATAATCCAATGTACCTTTGGTTCTGTGAATGGCTTTTGAAAAGCTAACCTTTTTCTACTTACCAAAAATGCAATGTTCGCAGAAATCAACCTTACCAGTACAGTGATTATCAAGATGACCCTTCTTCTTGAGGATTTAAATTCCCTTCTCACTCATGTGGCCCAATCTGTAATGCCATAATTTGGTGTTATCCTTTTCAGATGAGGCAACAACTGCAGAACCTGTAACAGTTGAACCCTGCAGCACATACAAACTACCAGATCGACTTGCTTTTAATATCACAAGAGCTCCTTTGGACACTTTTAGAACTCCACCTTCAGCTGAGTACCTACACCCAAGAGATTCTAGGGTGCCTAGGGAAATGAAATTCCGTTTCAAATCGGGGACATGTCGGACACCAGTCAAGGTTCTAACAACACCATCATTTGTCTTGATTTTAATCGTACCTTTACCAACAACTTTGCATTGAGCATCGTTGCCCATTAGGACAAGACCACCATTTACCGGTTCATATGTGGTAAACCAATCTCTGTTACAATACATGTGAAAATTACAACCAGAATCAAGAATTCATTCATTTCTAGACCTTTGTTTAGTGTCGGCAGCTACAAAACAATCCCCATCAGATTCGGTCTTAGCAATACTAGCTTCGGCAGATTTTTCGGGTTGTTTTCCTTTACCCTTATTTTCTCTATCTTGCTTATTTTTCAATTTAAAGCATTCAGAGATTTCGTGCCCCTTTTTCTTGCAATAACGGCAATACTTAGAGTTTTTACCTCTAGACTTTGATCTTGACTTATTTTTACCGTTACTACCTCTTTCCTGGTTCCTCCCTCTTACTACCAATCCTTCACCCGAACTTTCAGAATGAATTTCAAAATCAAAATTTTCTTTAGATAGTAGGTGAGACTTGAGATCATCAAAAGACAGGGTAACATAATTACCATATAGCATAATTTCTTTGAAGTGTCGATATGAGGGTGGTAGAGAAACAATAAGTAGAACAGCTTTATCCTCATCGTCAACTTTAACATCCAAATTCTCCAAATAAATAATAATAGAATTAAATTCATCAAGGTGAGATTGGATTGAAGTACCTTCAGACATACGGAGAGTAAAGAGTTGCTCCTTTATAAAGACTCCAGTTTATTCTATATACCTGATGCAGTTTCCTCGTTGATGACTTCTCGGAACACTTCACGGGACAAACATAACTGGATTATAGACAATGCTTTTTCATCCATCTCATTCCAATCTTCCTCCTTTATAGCTTCTGGCTTCTTCGATTTTCCTGCAAGAACTTTCTTTAAACCATTCTGAGTGAGAACGGTTTGCATCTGGACTCGCCAAATAGCGAAACTAATTTTACCGTCAAATTTCTAAATATCAAATTTTGTCGACATTATAAAAATCTCAGTTGATTTTTTTTTTTTTTTTGCGCTCTGATACCAGTTTGTAGGGATACAGAGTGCGGAAGCGAGATAAATTCAACCAAAGATTATGAGAAATTAAGAATGACAGTAAAAATGACAACAAGATTTTTAGGTGGAAAAAATCCTCCGTAAATAGAGGTAAAAAAACCACTGGCGAGAGAGCCAAATTTTCCACTATAAAATTTGTAGGGAGTACAAAATATTTTATCTAAACTAACAAGATATTTAGTCCAAATAATAATTCTCTACGAAAGAAAAATATTCAAAACAAGAAGTAGAGAATATGAGAAGAAAGAAAATGAAGAGATTTAGTTTGATTGCTCCGTTCTGCTCCACATAATTGTGAGATGCAGGAGTTGCCTCCGCACAAAATTTTCAGCCGGAAAAATTGAGTGGTAATTGAAGCAAGTAAACAAACCCACAAGTGCTGCCAACTCCAATTGCAACCAAACTCAATTGTGGGTTAGGTAAGTTGAATTAGTTTGAGTGGTTGGCCAAGGTGAGCAACCCCACAGATTGGAAATGATTTGAGCCAAAATCTAGGCTTTCTTTCAATCCCATTTCAATACAAGATGCAAGAGACTGGACCTATTTGTACATAGATAGACTTAGTTACAATATGGAAGCAAAATAGCCATTGGTAACCTTTCAACTATTCAATTTTTCCATGTAATTCAAACACATCATCATTTACAAGACTGCAATCTCTCATTCTTTATTTGAACTTCATCTTAACAGCAATATGCGAATTCCATTCATGCATGAACATTCCACCGGTGGCTACAAACCAGACACTGAAAATTAATAACATTTTCTCTTTTAAATATATTTCGGAGATAAACAAGTCCAACAACCTTCCTATATGCCCGAAACAGGTTTTCCGTGCAAGGGACATGTATGACATGATTCATCCTAGGATTTATCAAACATAATGAATATATCCAGCTTTCTCGTGTTGGTGGAGCCCTTGACATTGGATGGGCATCAATAATACCGACTAAGTCATTGTATGATCCAACAATTTCCACTTCCCAGGTGAATTCATATTCCCGAGGATTTGTTATAAGAGTATTGCTACACGAATGATTTTATTTTTATAAGATAATTTTTAATAGTTTTAACTTTACATTAATTTAAGGTGTATTTTGATTAAATTTTGTAATATAATTTAATATAAAATTTTCTCTATATATTTTATTTTTTTCAAAACTTTTACAGAATTGGAAAGATTATGAGGCGCTTGGAAATCAATAAAATTTGATGCAAAAAGACTCCTTACCCAACGTAGGAGTAGGAGTTAGAAAACGAGAAGAATGACAAAAGTTTATTAGATTTATATTGATATTACAAATGAAGCATTTATTTTAGAAAAAACTAAAAATTGATAATGAAGTACTTATCTTGATACCAAAGAGTAAATTGATGCAATTTTAAGCATTGTAATCCTGATTAGGTATCCTTCTCGTCCTCGACGGTCCTCCAAGAGAATTTCTTCTTCTTAGAATAAAAATAACTTCTGGAAATTGCATATTCTCTAATTATTCATGTTATTTTATTTGATTGTGATCGTTTTTTTTTTTTTTTTGATAGCTGTAATCGTGGGGATATGAGTACTTTCTAAATAAGCAGACCTACAAAGTCAAAAGGAAATTCTAAGATATGATCTTATTGTTATATATTGAACATATTTACAAACCCAAGGCCTCCTGGCCTTACAAGACTTCACGCAAGCTGAGATCAGTTCAATTATCGAATAAGTATAGAAAGTAGTACGTAAGAGAGTGATCATTTTATAGGCTTTCCGATCAATTTGATTAATATAGGAGATGCTCCTTTGACCTTCCCCATTTCCTCAGTTTCCTCCATCCGCATCGTTACCGCTACCGGCACCGGTATTGTCACCGGAGACTCTCGGCTGGGTCTCGGGGACTCCCTCTGTGTCTCCGGCTTGGTTTTGGTCGGCAACACTGTCAGGTGGACCGGATCTGCAGTGATATATCCCGAGGCAGGGTCTATGTATGGGGGGGTTAGCAGATGGTAAACAACTTCTGTAGGATGGAGTCGCCCTGCAAACCTCTTTAGCGGGATAGGCAATAAGTGTAGCCGCATCTACGGTTTCTGAAAGAAGGATACACACTGAAACCATGACCAAACAAAACAGGGGCATTGATTTTGCCATGGCGCTGATTCAGTGAAATTCAACTCTTCTCGAGTTAATTCTTGCTGCGATTCCTTCCATTTTTCACATCTCCTTTATAGCAAAACTCCGAAATAAAAAATTGCTTTTGGAGCCATGGTATTAAAATATTCATCGATTTCTTTATGTTTATATTAACTATCAACATTATAGTTATTAAGAAGCACTTTTTAATTTCAAAATACTTGTCAATTTGGGAGAAGGCACGCAGGTTAAGGATTTGTTAGAATTCATTAAAAAAGTAATCCTTTTTAATAAGTTTAATACTTAAAATAAAATGTACTCCCTCTATTTGTTTTATCTTTTTTTCCTCTTCTTAGGTTTGCTTTAACTTTTGTTTGTAAACATCTATCTATTTAGAATATCAAATTTCATTTATTGTTTTTTCTCAATTTACCATTAGTTTTTATTAATCTACTAACCGACTTTAATTGAGTTTTTCTTTTCCAAAATGCAAATTTGTTATTTTAACTTGTAATTTAATCTTTTTGGTGACATTCACAATATATATGTGTGAAAAGTCAAAACAAGACAGATTAAAAAAAGGAGGAGTATTGTTTAATAAGAGTAATAAATATTGATTTATAAGATTGACAAGTAATTTAAAATAAGATAAGTGATATTCTCACTCATATTTTTACCTCTTTTACTCTCATTTCTTTCTTTGATGGCTAAAAAGACTTTAATGCTTATGGTTATGAAACCAACTAACCTTACAAATTTATAATGGACTAAATTACTTTATTTACAAAAAATAAACTAGAATAAATAATCTTTAGAAGTTATTTAAATAATTTTTTAAAGTTAATTACTATTTTCAAATTGCAATTTTCTAGCCATATAGGATATGAAGAGGCCTCCTGATTTAGACTAATAGGTTTGTGGAGGTTTTTATTTATTGAACTCGTTGACATTAAATTAACAACAGAATTATGAGTTTCTGTGTCTTTAAGCATTAGAACATAGCTAGGAAATAACAACGTAGTACAGAAGGAAACATATAGAGTATAATTAATTTATTTTAGGAACATTTTAGTATTATGATAGTTGTTTAATTATTTGATTTATTTTCTTTCTTATTTTTATAAGTAACTTCATAAATTAGTATTTAAAGTTTTAATCATTTCACTCTTATCCTCACCAGACGAATTCAAGGTTTTTTTTCCTTTTTCTTCAAGGAGCTCATAATTGTTTAAGTATTTGATTTCTTTTCTTTTTTATTTTTATAAGCAACTTCATAAATTAATATTTAAAGTTTTAATCATTTCCTCTGTGCAGATAGGTTGGAGCATTTCTTATTCAATTATTTATTTATTCTTTATTTATTTAGAATGACAAAGAAATAATGTTGGGAGTTTATTGTTATTTTCAAATATACATACTAATGCGTATGTATAGTTGTTTTTGTAACTTCTTCCTACTATTACCTACAAATAGCTCTAAATGAATAAAAATTTTTATTAAACACATAAATTTGTTTCATAGTTGTAGTTTTTTAAAAAAAACATTTCAGTATTTGTTATTAGAAATAAAAATTTTAATACACATGCATAACATGGGCTTTTACGTTCATTTTAATATATTATACACTATCAATCAATTACTAATCATACTATATATTACTTGTATATATCTAAATTTGATATAAATTACTTATCAACAATATTTATTTTACTTTTTATTATATTATATTACTTTTATAATATAATTTAAACTTTTGTATAAATCTCCTTATGATCAAACATTATCAAAAGAAATGAAATGAAGAAAATAATAAATAAGTTCTTCATATTCTGACAATATTTACAAACAAAAATTAAACCAAATCTAGACAAATAAAGAAAAAATAGAGCGACTATAATCCTATCCTCTTCTTCCTTCAAAATGAGATTTGTACCTAATCTTCTCTTCCAAAATTGGTCAAATGTTCCAAAAAGTTTTGATTCATTCTTGTCGCACGGTTTGCCACTAGCTTGAAGATATCCAAACAAACCAAGGAGAAGTGCAGCCACCACATCCAGTTTTAAGATTGAGTGGAAGAGTATTCCTATGAGTCTACGGTCTTTTTCGGTGCTGATGCTATCTTTTCTGATTTTCCTATAAATTATTGTAATAATTGAAGCACTTTGTTGTGCAGTGAAGCACGAACGCATTAACGGAAGCAAGCAATTATTTCCACCTTCCACCACTGTCATGGTGGATGCATTTCCTTTTCACTTATTGGAATATATCTTCGTGTTGGTTTTACATGGTAGAACGGTGATAAAGCAATAAGAAATATTTACAGAAAGAGTCAATGCAGCAAGTGACTGTAATCAAACTATGGGTAACCATAACCTCAATCGAATTTTTAAAACAACATTTACTTTGCCACTTTTAAAAAGGACAACATCATCAACACCAAAAAACTATCTTTTACGCACGTTAAACACATACTAATGTCTCTGCCACCAAATTTTCTGTTACTCTCATGGCTCACAACAGTGTCTTCCTTCCATTTCTTCTGTGACATTGTTTTCATATAAGGCTGTGCTATTGAATGATGGTGGGGATACGGTGACAGTCCGTTGCAAAATCGACGATCAAGATTAGGGTACACAGTTAATCTACAACAGAGGCGATCCTGTAAAAAATTTTTTTGGTATGAAAGGGATCTATTTATCAAACAAGCTGTGCAAAGTCAGCAAAAGTTACATTTGATCCTCAGAGCGAGTAAAGATACTACCTACTGCGGCTATATGTCTATCTGGTATTGTGATCACAGAACTATCTAACTTATGTAAATTTGAAATCAAATCATTAACCTTGTGTAAAATGTCAGTAGTTAAAAAAAAAATGGAAACCCTATCCCAATTAGAGTTATGAACTTGTTGGTTCTCGAATACCAGATTCTGTTGATAGCTTCACTAAAAGTAAGTCTCCAAATGATCGTCAGTAGAAACAAAGGGAAGAACGTTGTTGCATCTAGTGATTTGAATTTGAAAATTTGCACCATAATTTTAAAATATTTTATTTCGAAAGGGATCGTCACAGATGCGGAATGCCCTGGAGTGCTATTAGGTTGTCCAGCCTGATGGTTTGTATCTTTCAATTTCTGAGGAAACTTAGGGCTAGACTAATATATTATCAATAGTCATATTTACACAAGTAGGATAGTAAAAAAAAATATAAGGAGCGTAGAACTAAGATCATTAGACTGATCTATTATTATTTTCCCTAATTTCTGGTAGTTTGCAGTTTCTATTCCCGTTCGGAAACTGAAGTGTATGGCTACTTTTATCTGGCCTTAATAAACCAAACAAAACCAGACTAATAAT
The DNA here is from genome assembly GCA_030512225.1 of Rauvolfia tetraphylla. Lineage (NCBI taxonomy): Eukaryota > Viridiplantae > Streptophyta > Magnoliopsida > Gentianales > Apocynaceae > Rauvolfia > Rauvolfia tetraphylla. The sequence goes on from JAJQKT010000053.1 coordinate 6,866,486, forward strand.
TTCCTTAAGTTGTAAGAAACTCCCAAATTTGACAATTAATTTGGAACAGAATGAGTAATTAATTCTTAGCAACAACCTGAGTAGAAGCCACACAGTAGTAGTCATTGACCATTCTAAACTTCCCACTCTTTATCTATATATACATACACTATCCTCAAACAAATTTCCACACACAAAACCGAAGAAAAGAAAAAAAAAAGAATGGCCATCAACTTTTCATCTCATGTCATTCTTGCACTTTTACGACCACCATTCTTCAATATCATATCATAGGCAGCAAGCTCACCGACTGTGAGCATCATATCCAATGTCGGCGACAGCTCTTCTCCGGTTAGAATCACCTGCGACATGCGAAGGCTGCTTACCAATCGACATTAATGCAACAACGGACCTTTGACCACAAACACTCAATTTTCAATACTTGAGAGTTCTTAAATGAATATCACGAAAAACGATTCAAATATTTGAAAAACAAGCGCTCTAGATTGAACTTATTTGAAATAAATAGCTTACTATGGCCTAACTGCTTAGAAAATCGAAGTACTATATATTGGTCCCTCATTAATTTCTTCACAACAACCGGAAGAGAAGCCTAACTGAAGCCATTGACCTCAACTACGTTCCGCATATCTTAATTATGCACATCATTACTTTTATTCAGTAACCCATCTGCCAAACAACCCACTCTCCAACTATATATACATACAGTACCCTCAAACAAATTCCAAAGAAGAAAAGATCACAAGAGGAAAAATGGGCACCAACTTTTCCTTTCTCTTCATTCTTGCATTTGCAGTACTACCATTCTTCACTATCATCTCATCTGCACAAAACTCCACAACCATCAACATGATCTCCAAAGTGGGCAAGAAATCTTGTCCCCTTAGAATCATCTGCAAGGTTGATCGCTCTGTTGCATTTGATCAAACATTTGAAGATGGGGATGTGTACCCATACCAAACTTTCAAAAATGACACACATTACTGTGTAGGTGTGTGGGATAAGTATTTTGCAGATTTTCAGTCGTATTATCCTAAACGGGATAAGGATCGGAAATTCATCTTCTGGAAAACTACGAAGGAGGGCTTCTTTCTGGGCTACGATAATCGGAATTATAAACTGGATACTTCTTGGGAAATTAGAAATAATAGATCGCTGTATGACTAGTTTCTATATATCTATATATGGCTTGATCTGTTGTGAAGTTTAAGCTGTAAACGTGACTTGGAAAAGTTACTAACTTTTTCTTGATATGAATAATTTCTTCAGATCTCCATTTGTGTTTTTTTCTTGTTAGGTTTCTGTTTGTGTTTGAGGATTTTGATACAGAAGTCGTCATCAGTGAATAAAAAATAAAAATAATACAGTTAATAGAAAAAAAAACAAAAATACAGTTTATATAATGCGATCAATAAAATTCAACCTATGCAACTCTTCCTATTTTCTGTTCTTTGCATACTTTGCTGTTCGAACGACAATAAAGTGCTTATTTTCTAGAAAGAGAGAAAAAAAGAAAAAATATTTGAACCAACTTTTTTCTTTTTTTCCTTGGATTTACTGAAACCGAGTTCCTAATGTTAGTCTTTTTGGGCAAATGACTTTTGTAATCCTAGTAGCAAAAACAACTATGCTGAGGAAAGTAGACAGTTGGTAGCAGCAGAGAGAGACAATTCTAAAACTATAAATAAAATTAAAACAAGAACAATTTATTAATTATTGTGTCATGGTGTTATTTGAAACAAGAACAACTTATCGATTAGTGTGCCATAAAACACCATTGCTTTGAAAGCAATATTTCAGCATGACTTCTGTGCAATCATAAAGCTCATTTGTTCTCCAAGGTTAACATAGCTTCCTCAAGACATACATTCATGGCAGAAGAATGAAACTTGCTAACTCAATTGTCCATAAGCAAAAACAGCAGAACAAAAAATGCAGAAACAGCCGAATAAGAAAAGCAGAAACAGGAACAGCAAGAGACGAAGAAAAAGACGGCAGAAAGAGCAGAGAGTAGAAATCAAATTTGTATCCCTTGCTGGTGGAACTGACCACTATTATGGTGGAATGAAGGAAGTTTTGAGAAGAGAAAAATCTGGCATGCACGTTGAAAGGATCAAGGAGACGGTGAGGAAAAACAGAGAAAAATCTGTCAAGTAATCGATCAGAGAGTGGCTTATCCCGGGGCCAGGGTGGGCGGTGCACGCGAGTGGCTGAAACAATCCACGCTCCAAAGTCATTTAGAGTTAGTAACAAATATAAATAGATATATTCTCTTAAAAAAAGTCTTAAATAACTCATATAAAATTCCAATAAAACAATTCAACTTGTCATTTTTCTAACAACCTTTATATCTCATAATAATATTATTTTTCTTCCTCAAAAAAAAAAATTGTTTGTCTTTTTGTATAGGAGGGAATGTTGCAATTTTTTTTTTTTTAAATGTAGGGAACTTTATGTTCTAGTTCTCCATTCTATCCTCTATCCTCTGTACTACTTTTCTAATACTGACAGGTGTCTTGATAGAATTTTATTCTCATTACGTTCTCGTGTTTATGGTAGGAATTTATATTTTTTAACTTTTTTCTATATAATAAAAGTTACATGTGACAACATCAGAGTGGTCAGGAAAAAGATGGGGGAGGGATTTGGGGGAATAAATTAAAACCGGGAACTTTGTATTTTCAGGCAATAATCCAAAAAGGGAAAAAAATCGAAAGATCAGATGATTTCAGGATCGGTCGGATGGAATTATTATCCAAAAGTTTTGAATTTCAGGGGTATTAAAGGTAAAATGGTTAAAAGTTAATTTGTCATCTCAAAGTTTCGAAACAAAGCAATTACTAGAATCTTCTGAAACTTTTTTGATAAGAATCTAGACAAACTAATGTAATACTATAGGTCTAATAGACTCAAAATCTTGCAAATTTTTTGAATTTCAAAAACAATAAAAAGGCTAATAGTTTAACGTCTCAAATTTGAAAAGAAAGCAATTAATAATGAAATTAACACATTTGTTATGAATTTGTTGATGCGCAGTCGTCGTCGACACAATAAAATAGTAATACTAATGTAGAGAGTTTAATAAAGAAATTATAATGTAGAGAATAGGAGAAAACTATAGAGAGAAAATAGAGAGAAAAAACAAGAGATCTTTATTAATTCTCTGAGAGTAAATCAATCAATGAATGAGTGTATCCAACACCTCAGTCTAGAGCCCTATTTATAGGGTCATAATACAAGAATTTATGAAAACTCAAATTCTAATGGGGAAAGGAAATCAAATCTGATTAGGAGTCATATTTTGGGAGTTCAGTTCTCTTCAGGAAACTGATTAATATGAACATCCACATATTATTTCATAACACTCCCCCTTGGATGTTCATAACATAAAGAATATGCCTCGTTAAAACCTTACTAGATAAAAACCCAATGGGACAAAAAACTCTAGTGAAGGAAAAAGAGTACACTACTCTTTATGTCATATTTACTCCCCCTGATGAGATAATCCTTTAAGGTTTCTTAACCACCGCATTCTAATTTTGTTCACCAATTTATCAAATGATGCGGCTTGTAATGCCTTAGTGAATAAATCTGTCAGATTGTCACATGATTGAATTTGTTGCACATCAATGTCACCACTCTTCAGGAGCTCATGAGTAAAGAAAAATTTTATCATATCTCCTTAGATATATTCCAAACTTTATTATCATCCAACAACATAGTTGGAATTCCTCCTTAGAGGATATAGATTTATCTCGAATACATTAATCATGATCAAATATATTCTCAACTAACATTATGAATTTCTATTACTTCAACATAAATTGAAGATGTGGCTGTTATAATCAATACATGCCTATAAATGCATGATTTATGTGGATCATATAGGTAATTTATACCTTACATATTCATCCCAACAGGAGTTGAATTTTCTCAATATTCGAGATAAGTTATCTCAAGGAGATGTCATAAGCAAGCTTAATGCCGTCTCAAAATTTATTGGGTAGAGAAGAACTATAATAGATATCTACTTGCACGTGGACAAGTGTATTCATGCTCTAAATTGCAGAGTTATGGTACTTCAGGACCAAAGAGTTCTTTAATATCCTTTAATAGATATAAAGGATCTTATATATAATAACCCAATAACTATTGATGTGCTATGTCCATGTGAAACATCTTCAGGATGTTCAATCAAAACAAAATGTTGATCACAATACTTGCTCCTCTAAATTTTTCAGGAAAAATATCTTGATTATCAAATCATTTTCTCTTTTCAAAATCAATAGATCAATCACGCTTCAAGCATGTATCAAAATCATATGACTATAGAATTCATATATTTGTCCTGCTAGGACATTTATCCAAATATGATTATCTATAAGTATAATGTTATATTGACTAACTCTACAGGAGTTAGACAAACAATCAATATGCAATATTATGCAAATAAACAATATTTTGAACTTCCAGTTCACTAATGCTTGTGCATAAATCAAGATAATAAAAGTCATACATGATATCCTCTTTAATTGAAGTTTTTCTCCCCCTAATGTGGGGAACACCATGCCAATCAATAGATTGTACAATGAGGATATTTTCTAATAAAGAAATACATATAGCAAGTATAGCTACGTATACAACTTCTTCATATATGGACATACTCAATCATTTTTTCAATAAAAATTCACTAAGACAATCTCATTATGTTCTACAGGAACAATTATATGCTTCAAGCATATTGAGTCCATCAGGGACTTCAAATATAAGTTCTATTATCAAATGATAACAAATATAAACACATATTAAGTGTTATCATGCACTATTATATCCACCACTATAAATATATTTCTTCGTTATCAGTGTCAGGTTTTACGAAGAATCATACACCATAACTCATGGTAAATATTCACTTTTGTAGTTTTATTTTATAAGCAAATATTAATTGCTATCTCTTTGAGATTACACTTCAAGTGTATTACTCCTGCTGGGAATACATGTACACTTTAAGTGTACTTGTGAATAGTTTAAACTTTTCATATTTCTCATGCGAACTTTATCATTTCGAGTTTACAGACCTCGATTTGAAAATCCTCAATATATTATGCGCATTAATATCTTTAAAGTCATATACTTGTACGGTTCCAATAGTTCCCAATCATGTTGAGATCTCATCATTTATCACAATTTTCAGGTACCTGAATTTCTTCTGGAAATAATTTATCAATCATGTTTTGGGACAAAAATTCTGCTGGAATTTAAATCTTCTCGATTTAACATATATGACCATCTTAAGTCTTTGCTCCAGTGAAGAGTTTGTATCTTTGGAACCGAATTATCTACCACATTTCAGTTGTGTCTCAAATTTATTTGTAGTGGTAGATTATCCTTCAGAGATATCAAATAGGAGCATTCTTTGCCGGATATTGGTCAGTTAATATACCTGACTATATAAATTATCCTTTGAACTTCTGGTTCAAGGTATCTTCTATGAGGATTAAAATAGAAGATCAAGATGAGACACATACTAATATCTTTATCCAGCATCATGATTTCTCCTCTTTATGTTGGGGCAACATATTCAAAATTAACAAAATACGAATCTCTCCCTTGAGATTTGCTCCCAACATATTTAATAATCTCTTTGAGAACCCATCTCATTACTTTTGTGGTGGAGCAACATACATAGTGCATCTCTAAATTTAAGATGGGAAATATTTAGTTTCTGACCACAAACCAACTACTATGAGGAGAATTACAATGTGTTGGCAAAATACGAAATAAGTGCTAATATATCACAGTCATAAACATTCTGCAGGATGTTCAATATTTATCTCAATGCAACCAGTATTATTAGGACAAATTATGTCTTTGGAAGAATCTTAAAACATGAGCTCATTATCAATAAATTGTGCAAACTACAGGTTGCAAAAATAACAATATACATACGACTATTTGTTGATGCATCAACTAATAATTTTTCATATTCATCCCAAAATAACACATTCAACCCCAAGTAATACTAGCAACTTTTAAATAAAACAAATAGCACATATAAATTCGTTATATTAGGAAACTTCTGGTTCCATAATAAATTAATAATCATAATTCGTATTTTAATGACCCGAGATGGTCCAACCGGTCATGCCAACTAATAAATTATTTATCAGTAAACTTCATGTTTACTCAATATTGCATCTCAATTTTATAATTCTATACAATATAACTCAGGAGAGATAAATAGTGGTATCTATAATTGAAATATATTTCATGTCATAATGGTAATGCATATGCCTCAAAAGGTCATTCATTCAATGTCTCGATATACTGATAATATAATCAAAGCTCAAAAAGTTTTACGAGACTATATAGAGATGATATATTACAACAATTGACCATTAGGTGAAGATTTAGTAGCTCTTCTAGAGCTTTTAAGCAATTAACTCTTCTAGAGTTATTTGATCAATTAGTTCTTCAGGAACCTTGCACTACCATTTATACTTTGAACATATATTTTAAATTTTGTCTAAAAAATAACAAATATTGTTTAGACAAATTGTATCTTCACCATTCTTGATCCAAAATAAACTAAAATAACATAGGAAAGTAGCAATTCCATAATTTAAAATTTTGATTGACATTCAAAATGTTAAAAACTCTTTCTAGATATTCAAAAGAATTGGCTACGTTCACATATGCCATATTAATATTTTCGACATAAGCATCATTACTATCAGTAGCATGATTTAGGGAAGTAAAGCAATATTAATAATTAATAGAGATTCATAACATGCTTGACGTATCTACAGTGACGTGACAAACTTTCATATTGCATCAATAACATGTTAGAATTATTACTTTCCCTTTTTCCTTCTCATTATTTTCTCACTTACGGTGAGTATCCATTCATCATGGATTTAATGAGTCATTCTTATATCATAAGAACAAAGTGTATGTTTACTAACCGCGACCAAAAAATCTCGTACATTAATATATTATAATTTCTAATGTCATTCACTTAGGGGAATGATATAAAAATATTTGGTCGAGCGTCAAAATATTTTATCGAGGACTCATTTAATCTCGGAAGATATAAATTCAAAATACTTTTGAAAAACTTTTTCTAGATATTGCTACTACAGGGAGTATGTTAAAAAATATGAGAAAGGAAAAATCTTTTATCCATCACATTACTAGTGATATTTCTCCTTATAACTTTAATTGAGGAGAAATTTTAAATGTAATAAAATTTTTGCATATCGATAGATCATAAAATATTATAGAGCACACTTATAACAAATCATAACTAGCATTTATATAACAATCATCTTCTGGTGATTGTATATTTCATTCACAATTTGCTAGTAATCAAGTGGCTTTGATGCTTTGTATTATTTTAAATGGTGTCTTCAGGACCCACAATATCCAGATGCATATATTCTAGTTGCCATAATTATATGAATTATTTTTACCATATCTGCGTCTATGTTGACGCCTTCGACCATGACTACGACCTCTTCCAGGGTCATAACCATTGGTTCTAATGCATTCACTCACAGATTTAAAGTAAACTGTGTTTTTTTGTAGAATGACTATCTTCTGGTAGTCAAATCTTTCTTTTAGATCATTAAAAAAAGTTGAACTTTCAAAATAAGATATTCCGTCTTTAGATCCTCATGAAAATTATGGCGGAGAAAAATTATGGCTTTTATGCGATTTTGAGATGATGATGTATTATTTTCAACAATGGTGTCTGCCAGACCCATTACAACTCAATAAATTTAAGCATCTAGTTTCTATGACATATAATTTTTTCTATAAATATCAAGAGTAAAAAACGAGTTTTGAAAAGTTTGTCATGAGTATTCAAAGATAGAAAAAAATACCTTTTTTTCTCTTGATTAAACTCTCAACTTTGGTGGCAGAGACTCGTGCTGATAACGTGTTATGAATTTGTTGATGCGCAGTCGTCGTCGACACAATAAAATAGTAATACTAATGTAGAGAGTTTAATAAAGAAATTATAATGTAGAGAATAGGAGAAAACTATAGAGAGAAAATAGAGAGAAAGAACAAGAGATCTTTATTAATTCTCTGAGAGTAAATCAATCAATGAATGAGTGTATCCAACACCTCAGTCTAGAGCCCTATTTATAGGGTCATAATACAAGAGTTTATGAAAACTCAAATTCTAATGGGGAAAGGAAATCAAATCTGATTAGGAGTCATATTTTGGGAGTTCAGTTCTCTTCAGGAAACTGATTAATATGAACATCCACATATTATTTCATAACAACACTGATGTTCATCAAGAACTAATTGATCGATTAGAAATATCGATATCAACTAACGTTGGTCTAGTGGAATATGGGTTAAATTCCTTTCTGCCCCAAAGATTAAACCTCTCTTATGACATGAGCACATCACACAGGGCTTGCCTAATCCAAATTATATTCTCATGTAATTTGTGGGTTTTCTTGCCAACAAAAAAACAAAATAAAAATATCGGTTACTTCAAAAGAAAATCAAATCAATTTTTTGATTTAGAAAATTATAACAAGTTGGCAGCTTACTTGATTAGAAACACTTGTTGCCATATAATAGTTCTACATTCAATCCAAATCCTCGGTGTCCCAAAAAAATTTAAAATATTATAATACCACTTTATTGCTTAGTGAATAGTTAAATTTTTATATGAGATGAAATTTTTCTTTCATTTTAATTAATAGATGTGTTACTTATATGATGAGCATAATTTATTAAGTTACCAAAATAAAACTGTAACTTATATGATGAGTATAATTTATTAAGTGACCAAAATAAAACTACTCCTATGATAGAGTAAATGGTTAAATGTTAATTTGTCTTCTTAAAGTATCAAAACAAAGCAATGACTAGATTTTTCTGAAACTTTGTGATAAGAATCTAGACAAACTAATAGAATGCTATAGGTCTAAATAGAGTGGAAATCTTGCAAATATTTTGAATTTCAAAAACAATAGAAAGGCTATAATTGTTCAACGTCTCAAAATTTCAAAAGAAAAGCAAATACTAAAATTAACTGATTGATGTTTGTCATGAACTAATTGATTCATTAGAAATATCAATATCAATTGGTAGTAGAGAAGACGTGAACCTAAGATCAAACATCTATTATAACATGATCCTGTCGCGCATGACTTATCTAGTGCACCTTATCTTCTCATATGATTTACACCCTAGTGTGCACCTTCAAGTAATGGGTGTGAGTTCTCTCATAAAAGAAGAAAAATATCAAAATTAACAACTGTTTTTTAAAAAAAATCATTGATCATCCTATGAAAATTTTCAAATCATTTAATAAACCAAACTATTTAGAAAATTATGACAAGGTAGTAATTTAGCTAATTAAAAACACTTTTTACTATATAATAGTTCTAGATATAATCCACATCGTGGTGTCCCAAAAATATTCTAAAATATTAAAATGCCGAATATTATTTCCAAACCGTTTCTTATCCATTGAAGGAATAAACTCATATGATGAATAGTCATGTCTGATTTCCTAATACTTTAAAAACTCATAGAGATATAAGGAAGTTTGTAAAAGCATCAAATCCGAAAATAATAGATTTTCGGCCTCTAATTATACTTAGTTAAGCTGCCATAACCTTTCCAACAACAAAGGCACTAAATTTGTCTTTTGGACGTTTTATTCCCTCAAATTGAGACCATTACGGACACTTGTTTACTCCATTTCTTAGAAACATCTCTTTTTTACATTTAAAAAAAAACTCAATTGACTACTACATTCATTTCCTATTAAGTATCATTGTAGAAATTTTCACACATATTAAGACAATAGTTAAATCAACTAATTTATCCTTAATTAAATACTCTCTCTCCTCATAGGAAATTATAACTCAAGAAACCACCATTTTTACTATATTAAATGTCATTGTTTTATTACAAGAGTAAATAAGGAAACGAAATCAAATTTTTGTAACAAAATAAAACTTCTATAATGACACTTATTATAAAGCGGAGGGAATATCTCCTTTCTTTTCTTTTTAAAAAAAACTATCTCCTGACGCTATTTATTTTTCTTTAAATGATTTAATCCTTATAGACTAACCTTTCATAACATATTTTTGTTTTGCTGGAGAAAACTAACCTTTTATAACTAATCCCATTAATCTTGTCATCCTTTTTCTTTTTTTGGTAAACAATCTTGTCATCTCTTGCTCTCTTATCAGCATTATTTTTCCTTAAATTGTGGATGGATAATTTTTAAATTTAAAAGATAAAGATTAGTAGACATTTAAAACTTCCAATTATGCATTGGTATCACTATGTTTCCTCTAACTTCCTCCCTATAAATACAGAGTATCACCAAACAAATCTTCGACACACAAAACCAGAGAAAAGAAAAGAAACATGGGCGCCAACTTTTACGTTCTTGCTGTTCTTGCACTCTCAGTTCTACCATTCTTCACCATCGTCTCATTTGCAACAACCCCACCGCGGCCGCCGACGGTGCACTTGATATCCAACGTGGGCAGCAGTTCTTCTCCGGTTACAGTCCGCTGCAAGGTCGACACCGTTCCAGTCGTTGACCATTCGTTCGTAGCAGGCCAGAAATTCTCATTCAAAGCTACAAGCCATGAGATATATTACTGCGCGAGCTATTGGGACTTGTTATTTACATCGTTTCATGGGTTTAATGAAACGAGAGACAGAGGCCATCGCTCCATCTTCTGGAAGGCTAATGAAGAGGGTTTCCTTTTGAGCTATGATAATCGGACTTATACCATGGATGCTCCTTGGGAAACTGGTTAATATATCTGCAACGGTTTATTTGTTTCCTCGTGTACCCCCATGGTAATCTAGGAACGATGCAAGTAGATCATGCAACGTAGTTTTTCTTCTCTTCATCCCATCCGCGTTTCATTTTCTTTTCATGAATAACTAATAAAAAAATTTAAAACTATTTTTTGGGTTTATATGATAGAGTTTTGTTTTAAAAATTTTCTGTTAAATTTAAAAAAAATGAGTTGTTTGTAAGAGAAGACGTGAGTTCTATACACACAAGAAAATTGCATGAATCCTAAAATGAGACTCTCCAAATATACTGTTTCTTTATGTGAATTTTTGTTCAAAAATCATTCATCTTTACCACGAATTGCTTGTGCCAAAATTATTAATACACTTAGCCAGGATAGTTACCCAGTTAATAAAACAGCCTTGATCAAGAGATCATGTTCATTGGGTACAAAATGCCCATCCATTTTCTACCCTTTTTATTATGGCATTAATATTCACTCAAAAAATTGTAAATATTATTGACAAATCATTTATTATGGAGAAAAACAGAAGGAAAACAACCGATTCATTGATATGGTGGACGACATTCATTCCGGAAATTAAGCAATGTTTCTGGACAGGAATGATCTAACCCCAAAACGCGGGGGAAAGACCTCTCTCTCGCAGGCTGCTGGGGCATGGGGATGAGAAGCCGGGCATCCCGCTGGATCCTCCCATTGATCCATTACTCCAATTTGTGGAAAACGAGAAAAATCCTTGTTTGACAAAAGATTGCACGAAAATGAGGACAGAAGATACGAATAAATATTGTTTTTCTTTTTGAAGAATAAAGGAATCTGTGTTATTTCTTTACAGTCCTTTGGCATTTGAGACAATTTACTCAATCGTGTGAAAATTTTGGATGAAAACCTAATTTAGGTATTCAATTCTCAAGATTAAAGAGAATGGTATTTAGGGTAGGATTGGATAAAATTTGTATTTGAAATTTTTTGTTTTAAATCCTTAAAAGTGAATTGTTTATAAGAAAGAGAATAAGATTCAAAATAAAAAATTTGCATTAAATTCTGTAACAAAACTCACTCAAATTACACCAACTGACAATGCCCCAAGACTTCGGAGATGTTTTTGAAATTAACCATATTTATTTGTACAAGAAATACCTCTCACTGTGTTCTGGTAGTTCCGCGTCGGTCTTGTATATACTAAAAAAAAATCTTTTTCTAATAAAAATGCAGTAAAATCTTATAAGGATCAAGTTTTCATGAACAACTCTAATGACATACGGCCTGTGTGAATCTTTTCATGCATCACAAACTTTTAAGTAATCCTCTTTGTCAAAAAGTTGATTGTCATTGTTTTTAAACATTGGACAATTGGATGTGTTTTATTTTAAGATTTTTATCTTAAATTTCGTAATTCGTAAAAGTTAAATTACGTGTGAGAACTAATATGAGTCTCGCACTTAAAATTTTAAGTTTAATTTTGAAACCAAACATTATCCAAATATGGCCAGTATTTTTATGTTTGTACACTAAAGACATCTCAATGTTTTCAACTTCCTAAGTCCTTATAGTTTGTTTCATCAGAAGAATTCAATAAGCAGCTTGTAAAAATTATAAAATTTTAAGAAATTGAAGAAAATCAAAAGTTGGAAGGTCTTTTAGTATCCAAATATAAAAATAAAAAACTTAATAAATTTAAAAAAATCAAAATATACTTTTGAGTCTAAACGTAAAAATAAAAGACTTAACATGTTTAAAAAATTAAAAAAAAACCTTTAGTGTTCAAATCTAAAAACAAAATGGACTAAGTTGTCCAATTTCTCTCATTTTCTTATTTGGGTTACTTTTTTTACTGTTTGGCAAGAGACTCCACCAGCTTAATAAGAAAATTAGAGAGAAAATACAAGGGATACTAGTCCCCAAAGAGCTATTTTGAATGAGTTGAAATCAAGGGTGAAATTGAAAAGTATTTTATTTTGAAATTTTCTGCCTTGAGTTTCAAAAATTTATATTAGGTTGGTAAGAAATTTATATTAGGTTCCGTAGCAGAACCTAATCTAAATACACACCAAAATTTTGAAGATCCATTCCACTTACCACATTGTACGAGCAGTATTTGATGTATTTATATCGAATTTCTCCATAGATTTAACCCCAAATTTGGTGCAAGCTTAGGCATTTGATTCATAAAATTTCCCATATTTTTTAGTGAATCAATCCCAATACTCCCTCTATTTCAAATGCTTTTGATCTTTTTAGTATAGATTAAAAAAATTTTTAAAACCCTATTAAATTCTTAACTAAATCTACCAATATAATAAAAAATAGAAGAATTTTATATTTATATCAAAATAACTTTAAAAAAATAATCATTAACATTCACAAAACTAAACATTCCAAGAATGGAAAAAAAATACCAAAAGGCCTTACATTTTAAGACGGATGGAATTGGAATTAAGAGAGTAATTTTGATTAAATTTTGTAAAGTTTGGTCCTTTGGAGGAAAGTCGTGGTCAAAAACCCAGGGCTTTGCGCTAGTTTTTCGGTTCACAATGACAGTGGCATGATGGAAGGCGAGAAAAACAATCTTCTGCAAGCCATTATCTCTTTCACTGACAACACAAAATGAAAGAGAGATCTTGCAAGACAAGATTGGACGAATTCAATCAAATAAGTAGAGGTTGACAAGGAAAAATGTGAATACAATACAAGGATGCTTATATGCAAATCTTCACTCAAGAAGTAACCAGAAATTCTACAAGTGAAGGGCAAAGAGAGAGCTCAAGCGAACCCAAAATACTTTGCAAGTAAAAATAGGAATAAAATGGCAGTGTAAGGATAAGGAAAATCATCAACCTCACCTCAAGAAAGTGAAACCTTTCCTCCTATGCATTTTTTAGGAACCAAACAAGAAGGGGACAGGGAGCAATCGGGCCATTAACTTACTATTCTATCCCAGAAAGTAACAATTTCAATTTGCAGTGGTTCAGAATCTTGAAGCTCTCTCTTTTCCTAATCTGCCTTATGCTTAAAGGAAATGAATTATCATAAATCATAGGAGTTGCATCAGATCTTGTGATCGAGAAATACGGTCAATTTTCATTTAACCATGTGATCTTCAACTAAAGTGATTAAATCAAGAAATTCTCCACACAAAGAAACCCGAAAAAGCATCTGAATTTCCTGAACAAAAAATGCCAAGCACGCACAAGGAAATGAAATGAATGAGAATCAGAATTCTCTGAACTTACTGATCATTCAAATGAATCATATTAAATGGTTATGAAGATACCCAACAACTATGTTACTGAATGTGCTGAGAAGTGGCTTCTTGTCATACCGGTGGTAAGTCACCCTATCTCCCAGGTCAAGGATGTAAGCCAGGCGTGATGAAGATATCAGACAGAGACATAGATTTTCAATAAGCCAAATAATTATAAAGATACATTATTCTAGACATTCTTCATCGAGAAGTCTCCTGTTCAACTTCCAAAAGATGTCTCCTACCATTCCAAAATCAAAGAGCACAGGATGCCAAGGAGAAGTGAGCAGCAACTTCCAACTTTCTCTTCCTTAAGATTCCCATTCCATGTTATCTTTAAAATTAAATGATCACAGAGACACAGAGAATCTCTCTAAATAAGTGACCATTAGGTGCAAGCATTAGTACTTCTCAGTCAATCAGAGCAGAGAACAATTGAAATAGGGCTGGTCCAGGACTCATTTAAGTTTGAAAGAATTCAAGAAATAATAGAAGAAAGAGGATGGAGAAATTGATACCAAATTTCCTGTCTATATTCAGGAAAAGGTTTATAGGATGCTAACTTTCTAGATTCTGCCACATTTGGTGTTTCATGTTTCTGCTTAAATATTTATTCTCTTGATTTGGTTACCAATTTGGCTTTCAGTTCTTGTAAAAGTCAGAAACTAAATCCGTGCTGGCAAGCTTTGATATAAATGGTCCTAAACTGCTATAGAATTCTGGTCGTGGGAATTGACACCATACTCCTAATTACGTAGAAGGGTGTATTCTCATATCCTCGAAGATGAAACTTTATTACATATTTATTATTTCCTGTGCTTGCATGCATCAAAGAATTAACAAGCACACACAGAATTTTAGATATTTTAAAAATTAAAAAAAATATATCATTATTTAAAAACAAAAATCCATACATAGAATATCCAAATCTCCAAAATAGGACTTATATCTATAAGAAGCCAATTTAGCAGTCATATCAAAAGGCATCTAAATTTGGGTAGCAGAACAACAAACGAGGAAAGGCAAAATTCAAAGCATTGAATTTGAAATCTGTGGTCTACAGTCTATACAACAGATTTCAAAGTAAAAAGTTGGAGGTAATTTTCCTATATCGGGAAAACGGCGGAATGCTTAAAATAGCAAGAAATAAAAGATAGCCTCATTAAAAAGAAAAGTCTCTAAGTGTTGAGTCAAATTTACATAATTAAACATTCACAAAATAATTATTAAAGCAAAGGTAGGACCTCTATATATAGCTGCATTCTTTAGTTTCTTTAAACACTAGAGAACTCATAAGTAATACTAATTTACCCAAGAAAAGTATTCTTGGCAGTGTCAATGATTATTTTTTTCAAATCAAATGTACAAGATAACTTCTATAATCTTGCTATGGCAAATAAATCAAGGAAGAATAAGCACTAAAAAAGAATATCAATGCTAACAAAAGGGGAAACAAGTACATACTCTCAGAAGCTGTCATCTTTAAGAGGAAAATCATACTCTGGTGAAGAAATGAAGTTCCCTTCCCGCTCATTGGACTCAATCAGCATTAGAACAACTTCCCGCATTGATGGACGATCAAAGGGAGACATACTCGTGCAGAGCAAAGCAATTTTTAAAACAACGATCATGTGATTGATAGTAGTTTCATCTTTCATGTCTATTCTGCTATCAAGTATTCCAGATGTCAGGAAGTGTTCCCTGATATAGTTCCTCACCCATGTGACTAGATCACCTCCTTGATCTAGTGGCTGTACAGGAGTTCTTCCAGTTATCAACTCCAGCAGAACTACACCGTAACTGTAGATATCACATTTTTCAGTAACCTTCATCGTGTACGCATATTCTGGAAGAAGGAAATTCAGATTATCAAATTATTCCTAGCAAGTTCTACACTGAAAACGTGTCTTGAAAACGGGGAACACTAGATCAGGATGAGCAAATTAGCTCATGTTTGTTTAACAATTAATCAGATCACATGAACTATTAGTAACAAGCAAATCAAATTAGATCATTCATAATCAGGGATTGCTAAATAACACATTAAACAGATCCTCACAGTTGCATGAATAATCCATTTAGTATAGTAGATGCCTAAAACAAATGGCAGCAAGCAAAAAATAGGAATATGAAATTAACTAAAGGAGATTTATGGTTAAAACTTCGTGGTAGCTAAACCTTGAGGTTATGAAAAGGAAAACAGCCATCTAAGCATTTGGCAAATAGCATAACTATTACACTTAGCACAACAATCAACAGCAGTAATGACAAGTAAGCACAGTCTCTTAGTAGAGTATTACGTTAGTTGCATTGATTTAACTTACGAAACTAGTCACATTTTGTCCTCTTATATGATTTTTTAACGGCTTATTAGTTGTTAACTTTCGCATAATGTGGATAATAGTGACTGAAACTTGTGCTCTTGGAATATCTAACTAAAGGTTATAACAAAATGGAGCTAATGCAAATATCTAGAGCTCAGAAATAAAAGCTATTTCGGTCAGTCATTTGCAGCAATCTAGCTGGTCGAGAAGTTCAATTTACTTTAGAACCACCATTTATATCCATTATTTTCCCATAATAAGAGTAAATAAAAAAAAGACAAAAAAATCACCCTGAACTCATTTATTAAATATTTTTTTCATGTCCACATCCAGAAGAAATAACATTTATCAGATACGTAAAAAAACCTTAAAACCAATATATGTTAATTTTATAAATTATACAGGTTTGTAGGTTTCTGGTTTAGCTCCTTTTATTATCTCATTTCACTTTCTCCATTGACTTGAAATTTATAGAATAAGTTCCTACAAAACCAATCATCTAAAGCAATAATTTAACTCCTATATTTCCAGGAAATTAATAAATAAATAAGCTTCTGATGAATATGAACATGCATGTTAAAGTTCAATAAGAATGGGTAACACAAACTCACCAGGAGCGATATAGCCATAGGATCCAGCAACTGCAGACATGGACTTAGACTGAGGCATGTCAATCACTTTTGCCAAACCAAAATCACCAACATGAGCTTCAAACTTCTCATCAAGCAGAATATTGTTTGATTTTATGTCACGGTGTATGATCCTTGGTTTGCAATCATGATGCAAATAAGCAAGGCCCTGAGCAGCACCAAGAGCAATCCTGAAACGTTTAGGCCAACCCAAGCTACAAGATGCCCCATGAAGCAATTCACCCAAGCTACCCCTTTCCATGTATTCATAGAGAAGCAAATTCGAACCTTGGTGATAGCAAAAACCATATAGTTTCACAATGTTACGATGCCTAATCTTTCCTAGGGTTAAAATCTCTGCACGGAAGCTATTCTCAATACTATTACCTTCTCTGTTTGATGCAAGTTTTTTTACTGCAATTGTTTGTCCAGTATTCATTACTGCCTTGTAAACTGTTCCAACAGCCCCCCTTCCAACAATGTAACTATCATGAAAATTGCTTGTGGCTTCCAGCAGATCTTGGAAAGTGAATCCTTCCTTGGGAGGGAAATATATATCGGAAGCTGAAGAAGATACATCCTTATCTTGCATAGAACCAACCATCTCAACTGGTCGTTGTCTCATAAAATATAAAATTACTATAATTAAAATAAGTGAAACTCCACCAACCACGGCTGCAACAATTGTGATGATCTTCCCTCGAGAAGCATCAGCACTTTTTATAGTGGGAGGGATTGAACTGGGTGATGATTGTTCACCACAATCACTCAGCGGCCCACCACACAGTCCTTTGTTCCCCATGAAGCTGCTGAAACTCATGTTCAGGAACAATGGAACATCGGGTAATGGCCCAGTAAGGTCATTATATGAGAAATTGCAACCCAAAAGGCTTGACAGGTTACCAAATGTGCTTGGGATTTCACCACTCAAATGGTTGTTATTGAGAAAGAGATATTCCAACAAAATAAGACCTCCAAGTTCAGATGGTATACTACCAGAGAGATTATTGTTACTAAGATTCATAGCAATCTGCAAGCCTGTCAGAGCACCCAATTCTGATGGTATTTCACCTGAAAAGAGATTTCCTCCCATTTGCAACTCAGTCAAATGGGATAGGTTGCCTAATGCCGCTGGTATAACGCCAGTAAACTTATTTTGAGAAAGCATAAGACGTTCAAGCTGTGAAAGATTCCCAAGCTCATCCGGTACAGCACCAGTAAAACTATTCGAGCTGAGATCAAGTCGTTGTAATTCCTTGCAGCTAAGAACTTCTCCGGGTATTTGTCCCGTGAGCAAATTGGATGATACATTAAAAGCCACAAGCTGAGAAAGATTTCCTATCTCTCTTGGCAACTCAGCTGTGAAGTAATTGCCAGAGAGATCAAGCCTCTGCAACTTTTGGCAGTTACTAATTTCAGATGGTATTGGACCTCTGAAATTGTTCTGGCCCAATTCAACCGCAGAGAGGTTCACAAGTTTGCACAGATCAGATGGAAAGGTCCCAGTTAATCTGTTGCTGTCAAGACGAAGTTGTACTAAGGAAATGCAGTTAGTGACACCATCTGGAATATTTCCATAAAGTCCATTGGACCCAAGATTCAGCAAAATCAAATTAGAATTCCGACAAATGTAAGGAGGAATTCTTCCAGTCAGCAAATTGTCTGAAAAATCAACCACCCACAGTCGACTGTAGAGCCCAAGCCTTTGAGGAATACTACCAGTAAGAAAATTAGAGAAAAGCTGTAACTGGACCATTTCAGTTAGATACTGAAATCCAAATGGAATGGGGCCTCTAAGGGAATTCATAGAGAGATCGAGGTTCTTCAAGTACCGCAAACCACTGAGCTCATTTGGTATGACACCTGTCAGCCGATTCTGGAACAGATGCAGTAACTGCAGACCCTTTATTTGACATAACTCAGTTGGAATTTCGCCCATCAAGTAGTTCTCTGAGAAATCAATTTCTGTTACCAAAGAAAGATTTCCAAGCTCCCTTGGTATTGTTCCACTCAACCCATTTCGATAGAGATATAACCTCGCCAATGACCTCAGATTCCCAATTTCAACAGGAATCTCCCCAACAAGACTGTTCTGGTACAAAGCAAGAACCACTAGGCTTGTACAATTTCCAAGCTCCTTCGGTATTGAACCAGAGAACTGATTGTCCCAGAGAATAAGGTCTGTCAACCGTCCAAGCATGCCAATCTCCTTGGGCAGATCACCAACTAAACTGTTCTGAGCAACACCAAAGTATTCAAGGCTCTGACAGCTACCAATCTCTGCAGGTAAACTTCCCGAAATTTCATTCTGCCCTGCTCGAAATATTCTTAAATTTTTCAGATTACCAATTGAGCCAGGCAAAGGGCCTGCAATATTATTTGTGTATGCTACAAATTCAACAAGGGATGAAAGATTCCCAAACTCCTCTGGCAATAGACCAGAGAGCTTATTGTTGCACAAGTTCAATTTGCTCAAACTAGAAAGTTTACCAAGTTCAGCAGGGATTTGCCCTTCAAGCTCGTTATTGTTCAAAGCAAGAGACTCTAATCTGGAGCAGTTCCCAATATCCTTGGGAATATTTCCAGTGAACTGATTGTAAGAAAGATTGAGATAAGTAAGGAATACGAGACCACCAATACTGGCGCTTACGGTACCCGAAAGATTCAATAAATGCAAATCAAGAGACCACACTACTGGAATATAATCTGATGTGCATGTTACACCAGTCCAACCACATGGTGTCTGATCACTGGAGTTCCAGTTTGCAAGATTTTTATATTCATCAATAATGCTCTTCTTAAACTCTAAGAGGTACATGCCTTCAGCGTTCAGTCCCTCTGAAGGACAAACCAGCAACATGGCGGCTGTAAGCATTCCTATCCAACCCAAAGCAAACAGTCCCCTTGATTTCAGAGCTTCAGACATTTTCCAACCTCTAGCAACAATTGAAATTACTTAAGCCAGAAAATATACCAGAAGCATATTTGATTCTTCAATTCCGACAAAGTTGTTCAAATTCAAGAATGAACTCGTAACTGCAATGGCCTGAAAACTCATCTCAAGAGGAACAAATAAACAAGGATAACGTCCAACACACCCCAAATGAATATACAAGATAGTGAAGAATCAATAATTCACAGAACCCGACCATTCAGACACCTGGGCTGTGAAATAATAACCCACAGAAGCAGCCAGACAAAGAAAAGCCAAGTAAATGAACTGATGAATCAAATATATATCAATGAAATCCACAAAAGATCAAGGCTTTGGGCATACCTCTCGAATCCATCATTCGACCAATATGCTATAGAGTTAACAATTCAAGTGATCCCTTGAGATGATAAGAGAACAACGACCACAGAATTCATGAACAACGAGAGAAGTACATGAACTGTATGTAGCCAACCAGTTCCTAGCTTTTCCCAGTAAAAGTGGGATCTTTTTCTCCCAATCTACATGCAAGATTGAGAAAGTAAAAACAAGCAAAAGGATCCAACCTAAATTAAGGAAGAAGTCAACTGAAGGAAAATGGTTATCAAATGCAATGAATCAAGGAGCTCCTCATTTTAATGATGACAAGTATTATTGACAGAGCAAGGGAAGAACAAGACCACGTCTTGGTCTCTGGTTTTCTTTGTTTCAAAAGGGTTCTTCTTCAAATGGCAATTGACAGCAAAAAAGAAAAAAAGTCTTGAGGTAAATCAAAGGGGTATATGTGAAGGGTTGTTGTTCACTGAAGCTGTAGTGGCAGACAGAGCATGCTTCCACAATATTTATCTCACCATTCCTCTCTTCCGCCTTCCCTCATCTTCTTCTTGTGCAGACTTCAAAATGGAGTTGTCTCTCTCTCTCTCCCCCCCCATAATCTAGATTCCTTTTCACTCTATCTGTCTTGAGCCCTCTTATCTCTCTCTCTAAAAGGTACTCCTACCTCTTTTTGAGTGCTTGATGGAAAATGTGGAACTGTGAACTTTTTTATCAAAGGCAAAAAAGGTTGATTTTGGAGTAATATTTTATTTTGAAGAATATATGTGAGGATTTCTTGGATTGGGACAGGATGAGGTAATTGCCAATTGGTATTTGGTTTGGTAGGTGCTGGGAATTGCGATCCACTGAAAGTGAAGTCAGAACTATCAAAAAAAAATTTTAAAAAACACTGAAAGTGAAGTCAGGAATGATGTCTTAGACGGTGTCGTTTTCTGCCCTGGATTAGATTTTGTTTCACATTAGATTTTCATTCACCACCTTTTCTTTTTTCTTTTTTTTTTTGGGGGGTGGGTGGTGGGGGGAGGGGAGTTTAAATATTCCATTTATGAATTGGGGGAACAAGGTTTACAAAACGAAATTTAATTTGACAGTTAGGAATTTCTATTTCAAATCATGGTATTACTACAATTCGTACTTATCCCTACCTGAGGTTCAGGTTTAATTGAAAAGAATATTCAAAGTTTTCTTTTTTTTATTTATTAGAATAATCTAAATATAAATAAAACTCAAAATTCATACTCTTAATATATATATATATATATATATATATATATATATATATATATATATATATATATAAGTGTTATTTTTTATATACAAAATGATGTAAGATTGAAATCAAATTTATGACCTATCTTAAAGGGAATTTAAGACTTATCATATATTAATATGTAATTTTAAAAAAATAATCTATTACTTTGAAACATATTATACTTTTTTAAAATAGTCTTCGAAACTATACATAAACAATCTCAAAGATAAAAGAAAAAAAGAAACCAAATACTTTGACATAATAAACCTTAACAATACCCACTTTTAGCGATAAAATAGATAAAGATTTCCAAATTAATACCAAAATAATGTTTCAATTCTTAATTTTTCATGGGAAATCAACAAACCCTCCAATTCTTTTTTTTTTTTTTTTGGCTTAGCCTAATTTTGTTTCTGAATTTTTAATGGAGTACACTATTAAAAGACATGGAAGTATATAGAAAAGAAACCTGTCCAATTAACCAAATGGTGGGCCACCAATTCAAGGGGTTATAGGATTAGGTCCCCTTAAATAGAAGTTGAAAGCTGCCCAAGCACAAGCACTTACTTTATGTCAAAATCAATTATTCATAGCTGTGGTTTTAGTCTAAAGCACTAATTATATATATATATATATATATATATATATATATATATATATATATATATATATATATATATATATGAATTTATTGACGCTATGATCGTTAGTCATGACAACAAAAATAATAATACTAATGTAGATAATTTAATAAAGAAATTATAATGTAGAGAATATGAGTAAAAACTATAGAGAGAAAATAGAGAGAAAGAACAGAGAGAGCTTTTATTGATTTTATGAGAAAGTAAATCAATCAATGAATGAATGATATCTAACATCTCGATCTAGAAGCTCTATTTATAGAGTGCATAATACTAAAGAGTTTATGAAAACTCAAATTCTAATGGGGAAAGAAAATCAAATCGATTAGGAGTCATATTTTGGGAGTTCGATTCTCTTCGGGAAATTGATTAATATGAACATCCACATATATTATTTCATAACACTCCCCCTTGGATGTTCATAACATAAAGAATATGCCTCGTTAAAACCTTACTAGATAAAAACCCAGTGGGATAAAAAACTCTAGTGAAGGAAAAAGAGTACACTACTCTTTATGCTATATTTACTCCCCTTGATGAGATAATCCTTTAAGGTTTCTTAACCGCCGCATTCCAATTTTGTTCACCAATTTATCAAATGATGCGTGCTGGTAATGCCTTAGTGAATAAATCTGCAGGATTGTCACATGATTGAATTTGTTACGCATCAATGTCACCACTTCTTGAGAGCTTTATGAATAAAGAAAAAATTTTATCATATCTCCTTAGATATATTTCAAATTCTATTATCATCCAACAATATAGTTGGAATTCCTCCTTAGAGGATATAGGTAATGCATACCTTGCATATTCATCTCAACAGAAGTTGAATTTTCACAATATTCGAGATAAACTATCTCAAGGAGATTTAAAATCAAGCTTAATGCCGTCTCAAAATTTATTGGGTAGAGAAGAACTATAATAGATATCTACTTGCACGTGGGCAAGTGTATTCATGCTCTAAATTGCGGAGTTATGAGACTTCGGGGACTAAAGAGTTCTTCAATATCCTTTAATAGATATAAAGGATCTCGCATATAATAACCCAATAACAATTGGGTGCTATGTCCATATTAAACATCTTCAGGATGTTCAATCAAAATAAAATATTGACCTTTCAAAATGTTGATCACAATACTTGCTCCTCTAAATTCTTCAGGAAAAATATCTTGATTATCAAATCATTTTCTCTTTTCAAAATCAAGAGATCAATCACGCTTCAGGCGTGTATCAAAATCATATAGTTATAGAATTCATATATTTGTCCTGCTAGGACATTTATCCAAATAGGAATATCTATAAATATAATGTTATATTGACTAACTCTACAGGAGTCAGACAAACAATCAATATGCAATATTATGCAAATAAACAATATTTTGAACTTCTAGTTCACTAATGCTTGTGCATAAATCAAGATAATAAAAGTCATAAATGATATCCTCTTTAATTGAAGTTTTTCTCCCCCTAATGTGGGGAACACCATGTCAATCAATAGATTGTACAATGAGGATATTTTCTAATAAAGAAATACATATAGCAAGTATAGCTACGTATACAATTTCTTCATATATGGACATACTCAATCATTTTTTCAATAAAAATTCACTAAGACAATCTCATTATGTTCTACAGGAACAATTATATGCTTCAAGCATATTGAGTCCATCAGGGACTTCAAATATAAGTTCTATTATCAAATGATAACAAATATAAACACATATTAAGTGTTATCATGCACTATTATATCCACCACTATAAATATATTTCTTCGTTATCGAGTGTCGGGGTTTTACGAAGAATCATACACCATAACTCATGGTAAATATTCACTTTTGTAGTTCGCATTTTATAAGCAAATATTAATTGCTATCTATTTGGATTACACTTCAAGTGTATAATTCCTGTTGGGAATACATGTACACTTCAAGTGTACTTGTGAATAGTTTAAACTTTTTATATTTCTCATGCGAACTTTATCATTTCGAGTCTGCAGACCTCGATTTTGAAAATCCTCAATATATTATGCGCATTAATATCTTTAAAGTTATATACTTGTACGGTTCCAATAGTTCCCAATCATGTTGAGATCTCATCATTTATCACAATTTTTCGAGTACTGAATTTCTTCCCGAAATAATATATCAATGATATTTGGAGGAAATTCTGCTAGAATTTAAATCTCCTCAACTTAAAATATATGACCATCTTAAACCTTTGCTCCCGAGTAAGGTGTTTGTATCTTTGGAACCGAAACTTATCTACCACATTTCAGCTATGTGTCTCAAATTTAGTTATAATGGTAGATTATCCTTCGGGGATATCAAATATAATAGGAGCATAATTTGCCAGATATTGGTCAGTTAATATACCTGGCTATATAAATTATCCTTTGAACTTCTGGTTCAATGTATCTTCTATGAGGATCAAAATAGAAGATCAAGATGAGACACGTACTTAATATCTTTATCCAGCTCTCATGATTTCTCCTCTTTACATGTTGGGAGCAACATATTCCAAATTAACAAAATACGAATCTCTCCTCGAGATTTTCTCCCAACATATTTAATAATCTCTTTTGAGAACCCATCTCATTACCTTTGTGGTGGTGCAACATACATAGTGCATTTTCTAAATTGAGGATAAAAAATATTTGGTTTCTGACCACAAACCAACTACTATGAGGAGAATTATAATATGTTGGTAAAATACGAAATAAGTGCTAATATATCACAGTCATAAACATTCTGCAGGATGTTTAATATTTATCTCAATACAACCAGTATTATTAGGACAAATTATGTCTTTGAGAGAATCTTAAAACATGAGCTCATTATCAATGAATTGTGCAAACTACAGGTTGCAAAAACAATAATATTCATAAGACTTTGTTGATGCATCAACTAATAATTTCTCCATATTCATCCCAAAATAACACATTCAACCCCAAGTAATACTGGCAACTTTTAAATAAAATAAGTAGCAGATATAAATTCGTCATATTAGGAAACTTCTGGTTCCATAATAAATTCATAATCATTCTTCGTATTTTAATGATCCGGGATGGTCCAACTGGTCATGCCAACTAATAAATTATTTATCAGTAAACTTCATGTTTACTCAATATTGCATCTCAATTTTATAATTCTATACAATATAACTCAGGAGAGATAAATAGTGGTATCTATAATTGACATATATTTCATGTCATAATGGTAATGCATATGCCTCAAAATTTCATTAATCTAATGTCTCGATATACTGATAATATAATCAAAACTCAAAAAGCTTTACGAGACTATATGGAGAACAATGCATTACAGAATTGACCATTGGGTGAAGATCATGTAGCTTTTCTGGAGTTTTAAATCAATTAACTCTTCTAGAGTTATTTGATCAATTAGTTCTTCAGGAACATTGCACTACCATTTATACTTTGGACATATATTTTAAATTTTGTCCAAATAAACAACAAATATTATTTAGACAAATTGTATCTTCACCATTCTTGATCCAAATAAACTAAAATAACATAGGAAAGTAGCATATGCAATATCAAAATGCTAAAAACTTTTTCTGGATATTCAAAAGAATTGGCTATGTTCACATATGTCATATCAATATTTTCGACATAAGCATCATTACTATCAGTAGCATGATTTAGGGAAGTAAAGCAATATCAATAATTAATAGATATTCATAACATGCTTGACGTACAACAGGTACGTGACAAACTTTCATATTGCATCAATAACATGTTAGAATTATTACTTTCCCTTTTTCCTTCTCATTATTTTCTAACTTCTGGTGAGTATTTATTTAGTGGGGATTTAATGAGTCATTCTTATAGTATAAGAACAAAATGTATTTCTACTAGCTGCGACCAAAATATCGTATATAAATATATTATAATTTCTAATGTCCTTCACTTCAGAGAATGATATAAAAATATTTGGTCGAGCGTCAAAATATTTTATCAATGACTCATTTAGTCTCACAAGATATAAATTCAAAATACTTTTGAAAAACTTTTTCTAGATATTGCTACTACAGGAGCATGTTAAAAATATGAGAAAGGAAAAATCTTTTATCCATCACATTACTAGTGATATTTCTCCTTATAACTTTAATTGAGGAGAAATTTTAAATGTAATAAAATTTTTGCATACTGATAGATCATAAAATATTATAGGCACACTTATAACAAATCATAACTAGCATTTATATAACAATCATCTTCTGGTGGTTGTATGTTTCATTCACAATTTGCTAGTAATCAAGTGGCTTTGATGCTTTGTATTATTTATTATTTTAAATGGTGTCTTCAGGACCCATAATATTTAGATGCATATATTCTAGTCGCCATGATTATATGGATTATTCTTAACATATCCGTGTCTATATTGACAACTTCAACTACGACCTCTTCCAGGGCCATAGCCATTGGTTCTAATACATTCATTCACAGATTTAAAGTAAACTGTGTTTTTGGTAGAATGACTATCTTCTGGTAGTCAAATCTTTCTTTTAGATCCTACCACAAAATAAGTGGATTTCTCACGGTAAGATATTTCGCCTTTAGATTCTCATTAAAATAATGACGGAGAAAATCATGACTTTTATACGATTTTGAGATGGTGTCTGCCAGACCCATTATATCTCAATAAATTTGAGCATCTATATAATTCTTTCTATAAATATCAAGAGTAAAAAAATGAGTTTTGAAAAGTTTTCCATGGAAATTCAAAGGTAGAAAAAATACCTCTTTTTCTCTTGATTAAACTCTCAACTTCGGTGGCAGAGACTCGTGCTGATAACGTGTTATGAATTTGTTGACGCGCAGTCGTTGTCGGCACAACAAAATAATAATACTAATGTAGAGAATTTAATAAAGAAATTATAATGTAGAGAATAGGAGAAAAACTATAGAGAGAAAATAGAGAGAAAGAACAAGAGAGCTTTTATTGATTTTATGAGAGTAAATCAATCAATGAATGAGTGTATACAACATCTCAGTCTAGAGCCCTATTTATAGGGTCATAATACAAGAGTTTATGAAAACTCAAATTCTAATGGGGAAAGGAAATCAAATCTGATTAGGAGTCATATTTTGGGAGTTCAGTTCTCTTCAGGAAACTGATTAATATGAACATCCACATATATTATTTCATAATAATATATATATATATATATATATATATATATATATATCTTCTGTCGAAAGGAAGAAAAAAGAGAAAAAAACCACCTATATATTGTGGGAACCAATTGATGAAGTTTCTGATAAATGATAAACTTATATTTGGATTGAGTTAGATAATCATAATAAAATTGGGCTACGTTTCTTTTTTTATATATAATTTATTTTTATAAAATTTAAATTAAAATATACTAAATTCAAATACATATAAAAAATAAAAGATTGAATTAGTGGGAACACTTGTCCTTTCTTGTCTTGTTTGGATTTCCATGTTTGTTAATGAAGAGGACATCCTCCCACGAATTCCCACCGGCTTAGTGGTTACAAATTACACATCTTCCATGAGGATGTTTTCTTTTTCTCTCATGGTGTTTGGCTCATTTCCACCAAACCTATCACACTTATCCATCAATATCTCGCAATTTGACGGCTCTAATTTAAAAAGTTTGCAAGTCGGAGTATTATGTTCGAAGAAGAACAAAGGATAGTAGCCTATATTCATATGAAATTATTTGGTTCACTCTACTTTTACAGAGGCTTAGATTGGACAGGGTTTGTTTTTAAAACCAAACTTAAAATTTCAAGCGTATGACTCATATCTCCTCTCACAAACAATTTAACTTTTATAAAATATAAGACAAAAATCTCAAAACCAAACTCTATCTAATCACACCCTTATTTTACTTAATAAATAATCTACTAATTGATATTATCTGAACTTCTGATACTTTCTGTGGAGATATCATCACGATAGGCTCAATATTCAATATTCCACAACAACCAAAACTTACATAGATAAAAGAGTTATTATTAAGTTAGATAATCTCTTATATTTGTGTATTTGAATTGAATTCTGTTATGTAATTTAATGTAAAATTTTTTATTTTTTGTTTCACTCTTAATTTATTTATTTGTACTAAAAGAATAAAGACGCCATCAAAGCAGTAGTATATTAGTACAAATTATTAGGTTCTTAATTAGCCACATGTCTACGAATTATATGAACTTCTAATAGATGGATGAGCATATTGGTGAAAGACTCAAAACTAAACATTTTATATATGCTAACAAAAACTTTAATTGTTAGAAAAAACACTTTAATGATCAAACTCAATGACGATTGCTCGGGCTATAAAGATTACCATTTATCTACTTTTATTAAGCAAAGCAAGTAGTGAGAAGCCATTTGGAAGCAAATGTTTGAAATGGTCGTTCAAATACCATGGAAGAATGTGGAAAGAAACCAATCAAAAACACATATGAAATGAAATATGATATTGAGCTTCAACTTTTGCAACAAAGAAAAAAGAAAAAATAAGAAACCAAAAAAAAAAATTCTTCTGTCAATTCCCTAAGAATGACGGAACCTATTTCTGAATCTTCTTGTCCTTTGCCTTCCTATCTTGATGAACTACTACATCACCACCTAACTCTCACTACAATTGTCCTCTTAACGTTAGGAAATATACATGGTCTAAGGTTATTTGCTGTTATACCTAATGTAGTTGTGATGATTTTTTTGGCAATACGTAGAAGAACTAGAAGGTGATTCAAGAAAAATGCTTAAAAAATGTTTATAAAGTTTTTACTTATGGTGAATTTGGACAGAGTTTAGTTTTAAAATCAAACTTAAAATTTTAAGTATGGGACTTATATATTTTCTCATAAATAATTTAACTTTTACGAAATTCAAAACAAAAATATCAAAACCAAACCTTATACAATCATACCTTTAATACATATGAGTAGTTTTATTATTACTATAACATAGTAATTTAGATTACAGAAGTTACTCATAGACCAACACAAACAAGGTAAATGGATAAGAAAGTTAACTCATTATTTTACAAACAGAAGTTACTTACACACCAAAGGTAAATGGATAAAATGACTTTTCCACCCCGCTCATAAATTACTAAAATAGGGGGGAAAAACACATATTTTCCCTTTACTCCAATGCGGAAGTACATATGGCAAGAGTTAGAAAATCAGCATTTCTAGTCGGCGGGATTCTAGTTGGGTAAGGATTGACTGTAGACGCGCAGAGGAAGTTGCGGACCATCCCGGTCAAAGTCAACCTAATTAATTTCAACTCAAGCATGGAAATGATCAAATTAATGTATGCAAATGCCTAAAGTTAACGTAACGATTTAATTATAGTTTTAAGACGCGTAAAGGGATCAGACGTTTTTGTTTCTTCAAGAACAAGTGGTCCTCAAACAATCTAATTTATGGTGTGAAATCCTTTTAATTCCGACCATACTCACATGGACCACAAAACTCATTCATTTCACCCCTGTATTTAAGTGCAAATATTCAAGTGCTAGGCACACAAAATACTACATTCTTTTTAAAATACGTGTCCTATTTTTTAAAAATTTATTTTAAAATACATATTCTATTTCTATTAAAAACTTTATTTATTATTTTATTTTTATTTTTATTTTTATCTTCAATCAAATATTTAAATACTTTTAATTTTCAAAGAAACAATTAATTTTCTAACCAAACATTTACAACATTAATTCTTAATATTAATTTTAAATTTGATACATTAACCAATCATTATTAAATAATAACATTTTCGACATCTAATAGTGGTTCAACGCTGAGTAAAAATTGTGGAGACTGAATTTCATGTTCTTGTCTCATGTTCCTGGGCAAAGAAAGTGTGGAGATGAGTTAATATCGAGGTGGAAATATGGGTGAGAGGGATTGTTCATGGTTGGATGGGGTGAACAGGTTGCAACAACAAGACAAAGGCTCTAATTGTATTAATGCTGAGAGTTTTGTGATGACCCTGCGGTCTTTGTGGCTGGCTAGAAATGAACTTGTTTTCCAGAAGAAAAGGAAGTTGCGGGCTGAAGTGGTGCAGCGAGCAGTTACTTTACTCGGGGAATATCAGTCGGTTTTGGAAAACGGGGAGGAGAAGATCAGCTTCGAAGGGAAGGAATAGTAGCACAGGGTATGGGTAAATGGGAGCTCTTTTGGTAGGGGAATATAAGGTAAACGCTGACGGTGCTTATAAGAATGGCAAGGGGGGAGCCGGTGTGATTATACGGAATTACGAGGGAGAAGTTGTTGCTGCAAAGAGCTGCTTGCTTCAAAGGGTGATTGATGCAGAACGTGCGGAAAATATAGCAATGATGCAGGGTCTTCACTTGGCAAACGAGCTCCAGTTGCCGGCTTTTATTTTGGAATCTAATTGTGATATCCTACTTTCAAAGGCTAATAGTAAGAAATAAAATTTGTCAAATATGGAAGTTTTTATTGGAAGGATTAGAGAGGTTGTAACTCTTTCAACATGTAAATCCGTGAGGCTTTTGGGGAAAAAATTATAATATTCAGATATCGTATTAATATTTTATTTCTACTATTATTATTGTAGTTGTTGGTTGCAGTACTCGGAGGGATTTGGTCCGTTGGATGCATTAAGGTCAATAAATCGAGGCCCAAAGGTATTGGCTGAGTAAATCGGAAAAGGGCAATCTTACTTCAACTTTAAATTTTTTATACAAAAATCCAATTTCTGCAAATACTATACCAGATTCTTGTGTCTTTTCTAGGGCTCAATGATGGTGATGATGGTTGATAACTTTATTGTATGAGCTTTTGAAGGAAAAAGAACAACAAAAGACAACAAATGTTTGGAAAACTCTACCAATTACGCCAAATGGTCCACGCCAACAGGTTGATTTTTCCTTTGTAAAAAAACAAAAAAAATGTTTATTTTTGCCAACCGTCATGTAGCTGCATCTTGGGCAGGAAAACTGCAATCTAGATAATAGTTTAACCGTCTGATTTAGGGGTGTTCAAAAACAGAATCGCACTGAAGAATTTTGATTCGGTTCAGTGAACAATGATTAATTATCAATTTGTATAAGGTTTGTTTTTCTATTATGTTATCATTAGTGTTAATAATGTAATATGTCACAAGACTTAAAACCAATCAGCTAAGCGAACGGAGCAGATTCAGGCATATCCTAACATAATACATAGGATATATGGTCACATGAAGTGCATGATTTTGGATAGCCGACCACAAAAGATAAAATAAATCTCTAAATTTGTGTTCATGAAGTGCATGATTTCGGATAGCCGACCACAAAAGATAAAATAAATCTCTAAATTTGTGTTTGTAAATTGTGATATCATTGCTTGCGTTGCAATAGCCCTCTTAGTTGTTCTTTTCTTTTGTTTTCTTTTTTATTTTAAATGTCCTCTTAGTTGATTTTGGCTTTTTTCATGCTATCTCTTTCCCAAAATTATGAAAGTAATTTATTTTTTTTGGCATTAAACAGAAATTTTTACCCAAAATTATTGTTCGGCAAGTGAATGGGCAATTTTTGCTCGGGGATTTATAGGCCTCAAAAGCAAATCAAGAGCAATTGAGGTAAGGCTGAGTTTTTCTCCCCCGATGAAATGGTAATTGTTGTTTATTATCCTCTTGGTGGATCATAGACTTTTTTGTACTCATATCTTTTGGCTTTGGCTTTTGATTTCCTCATTTTGATTAACTTGTACTATTTGTATCTGATTTGTTTTTAAGAAGTATCAGAATTATTAAGAGGATAGAATTTTCCCTCATTTTCATGGAAGCTATGGTAGGATAAGTTAATATGCTCATTTTGTTGAATAAAATTTTAAGTTAATATAGCCCTATTTAATTTTTCTTTTTTGCACGATAATTTGCCAAAGAAACTTGACCATAATGACAAGGAGAGGATGAAATGTATAATATGGCTTACCTCACCTTGGTCCCTCACAAATTCTTGACTTTAACAATATAGATCAAGGTTGCTTGTTAGAAATGAAATTTAGTATTGTGTACGTTGTTATCATTTTTTCTCTTTATGAATTATTCGTCGTTTTTTTATGGGGAATTGGTCAAAATACCAATGTGGTGATGATCAATTAAAATGATAATAGAGCTTTTAATTATTTGAATATCAAATTCAATTTAATTTATTTTCCTTAGAATTATTCCTATATTTTCCCCCTAAAGAACAATATTTATTCATATAAGTTTTCATTTTTTGTATTCTCACTTTTAGCATGGTCAGAAATCCTACTGTGGAAATCAACTTTCATGCAAAATTGATCTCAAGACTTGGAAGTTCTTGTGAGAAAAGGTATAATATCTTATGTAGTTAATGATACATAATGTAATATTAAATTTAAAATTTGCATAATTCTTAAATAGCACAGAGATTATATTATGTTGCTTTGGTCTCTGAAAAAATAATTAGGGATGATAGAAGAGTGTGGTTTTGGCAAGATATTTGGTTACAAGTCAATAGGTTAACAGAAGCATTATAGAGATCTAAATAATTTAGTTTCTACTTCTTTCCTTTTGGCAACAAAAAGAAAAAATTATCTGCATAGGAAAGACATTTATCTTGAATCATTCCCTTGAGTTCAAGAAGGGTTAATAAAGACATTTATCTTGAATGATTCAAGGCGAATCAATTCATCAAGTTCATCTCTCATTAATCTATCATATTCAAGTGTACATGATTACTCTTCATTCTTTTATTTTTAAATTTATTTTACATTACTTATTTCTCATTTTTCATTACTCGTTACTCTTTTTTTTCTTTTTTTTTTTGGCTAAATACATTACTCATTACTCATTACAACCTATTTGGCCCTTTGCCTACAACCTCAGCATTAGCCTCCCTTGTCTCCAAAAAAAAATTATTATTTGTTGGATCTTTAAAATAAGTCATTCAAAAATTGAGAATATCTAAGATATTAGAATCTTATTTTACTTATTTTTGTTAAATAACTTGATGAATTACCGCATAAAGTTTCAAAATATAAATTTTTCCACTAGAAAAAATTAAATGCAGTTTTTGGCTTTTGAAAGATAACTAATGTGGTTTAGGTGTTTTCTAGAAAAAGATTTTACCACGCTTAAATAAAAAATTTCTTTTCCTTCAAATACTCATAGTCATAGTTATTAAGTATTTGATTTTTCCCTTTTTGACTTTTATAAATTTATAAATTTATAAATAACTAAAGGTTTAATCATTTCACCCTTTATGCAAGTTAGGTTTGGGCTTTCTTACTCAATTGTTTATTTCTTTAGAATGGTGGAGAAATAAGATTGGGAGTTTATTATTAGTTTTCAAATATACATTTGTTGAAAATGATTGGAAGGTATTTATAGATATTTCTTTTGAGGAAAAATAAATAATATATACAATTATTTTATCTCTCAAAAGTTGATAACTCGCAAAATTCAAGCACTTTTCTTTGGTAATCGTTGTATAGGTGGTGGCAAATATATTGAGTTGAATGAAAATGACTTTTATATATTTAAAAAATAAAAAAAGATTGTAGATGCGAAATTTAAAAAAAATGACACGTATAATTATTTTTACTTTTTTATATATAATTTGCTACTTCTTTTTCTTTGCTAGAAGTTGCTACTTATTCCTACTATTACCTATGATTACTTCTAAGTGGATAAAAATATGTTCATTAAATACATAAATTTACTTTGTAGTTTACTAACTATGTAATTAAAATAAAATTTTTATTAAATATTAAAATAAAAATTGCTTCGTAGTTGTAATTTTTTATTAAATATATTTCAATAATTATAATTAAAATACAAATTTTAATACCCGTAGCATTACGCTAGTTTAAAAGATTAATCATCTCGCATTTACCAATAAAAATTAAATAAGGGAGAGAACGAGGGGTAGAAAATTAATCTTTTCTTATCCGCCTTCTCCTTTCTTCTCTCCTTTCCCTGTTGAGAACTATACTAGGCTTATATTTGATAAAATTAAAATACAATTTTGCTTCACTATTTTTCAGAAAATTTTGGTGCCATGAGCACGGTGCGAGCATTTTTGAAAAGTGAATTTTGTTAACAATCCAACTCTTAAATTTATATTTCCATAATTTTCCAATCTCTTAGTTATTTTAAGGAGAAAAGGAAATTTAATGAATGAAATTCAATTTCTAGATCAATTTATAAAGATCAGAGAAAAGAACAGTCCCCAGCAATTACCTATACCCTTCAAACTAAACTACTCCATTAAGCGAAATTTTTCTTTCAAAAAGTTCACATCTCAACAATTTTCACCAAAAGCAGTCAAAAAGAGTAAATTTTTACAGAAAGAAAGGGTATAAAATAGAGAGCTAAGAGCTTATATGTACTCTGTTGCCTTTCAGGTGATCAAGTGTAACGTTTTTACTGATTTTGAAAGATCAATCATAAATAGGAAAAGCAATTTGTTGATGAATCTAAACATGCAAACTGGAACTCTTGTAATCAAACACCATGTGGTTGGATTGGTGTAACATGCACATCAGATTATAATCCGTAGCGTGGTCTCTTCATGATCTGAATTCCTCGAATCTGTCGGGTACCCTTTGCAGCAGTA
Organism: Rauvolfia tetraphylla; assembly: GCA_030512225.1. Classification (NCBI taxonomy): domain Eukaryota; kingdom Viridiplantae; phylum Streptophyta; class Magnoliopsida; order Gentianales; family Apocynaceae; genus Rauvolfia; species Rauvolfia tetraphylla. The sequence continues at coordinate 6,901,267 of JAJQKT010000053.1, forward strand.
TTGGTGGTTTTCCATCTCCTTTCTTATCTCGATCTTTCTTACGATTTAGTCATTGAAAATATTCCCAGGGAGATTGGCAACTGCTCCAGATTAGACTCTCTTCCTGCTGAACTAGGTAATCTTTCAAGATTGAGCAAATTGAACTTGTGCAGCATGAACTATCTGAGATTGGGAACCTTTCATCTCTAGTTGAATTTGTAGCATACACGAAAAATATTACAGGCCCTTTGCCTCGATCAATCCGTAACCTGAAAAACTTGAGAATATTTCGAGTAGGAGACAACGATGTTTCGGGAACTATACCTGCAGAGATTGGTAGCTGTCAGAGCCTTGAACTTCTTGGTGTCGTCTGGAAAAGGTTAGTTGGTAATGTACCAAAGGAGATTGGTGTGCTTGGAGGTTTCATGAACCTTCTCCCCTGGGACAATCAGTTATCAGGTTCAACACCAAAGGAGTTTGGAAGTTGTACAAACCTAGTGACTCTTGCTTTGTACCAGAACAATCTTGTTCGAGAGATCCCTGTTGAAATTGGGAAATATTAGATCACTTATAAAGTTATATATATCTTTATGGAAACCGATTGCATGGAACAATTTCAGGGGAGCTAGGAAATCTTTCTTTGGCAACAGAAATTGATTTCTCAGAGAATTATTTGACAGGTGAAATTCCAAATGAGTTAAGTAAAATAAACAGTTACTAGTTCTGGGAGATAACCAGCTGACAGTTGTCATACTAAATGAAATGAGATCAATGGTTTGATGTTCTTGAGGATGTTGACTCTCTCAAACAATTTCCTCACAGGGCCAATTCCATTTGAATCTAACTGGTGCCGCCCAGAACAATTCAGGCAAGGAGATCGGCTGATTAGGAAGCTTGTCGTAACTGGTTCAATACAAAACGAGCTTGGGAATTTTACAGGATCTGCGAGTTCTTAATTTGAAACAAAACAATCTTGTGGAAGAGATTACTATTAAAATTGGGAAGCTTTAGTCATGGATACATCTGAGCCTTCCTCAAAATGGATTAAGTGGAAAGATTCCAGGTGAGATTGGAAATCTTTCTTCGATAACAAGAATTGAATTGTCGCACAATTGCTTCACAGGTAAAATTCGAATTGAGTTGTGGGGAAAAAATGCTGAACTTTTGTTCATTAGAAAATTGCATAGGTTAAAAAGAACCAATCACTAGCTCTGCAAACTGCCAATAAGTATGCTTGTAAGGTTGCAAAATTAAATCAGCCTAAGAGAATCAAAAGGGAAAAAGAAAGGGTAAAAATAAAATTTTCTTGCATGTATAGAGGAAAAAGGTTTCTCTCCAAAAGCCATGCTTATAGCTGATCCACTTTAGGTAGATAACACTTTCATGGCTTTCCAGCTCTGAATCGATGGATCATATTGACTAAAGAAAGAGTGACCATAGTTTAGCTTTTCTATCCCCAAAAAAGAAGAACGTGACAATCTTCTAAATGAGATTGATAAAGGTAGTTCAAAAGCTGCTGCATTTTCTTAAAAGTTTCATGCTTTAGGCCTTTTAAGCTGAACTTTTTCACCGACGTTGCTATCTTACGTCGAAAATGGAGAAGTTGCGAAACTTCTTTTTGTGTTCTTTGGTGCTTCTTCGACGAAGCTCAAGCACGATAAAAAGCACTATCATCTCCAGCTCGCCGCATGCAGCATCAAGATTGAGCAGAATTTTCTACACCTCATTAAAGATTTTGCCCTCTTCAAAAAACTTTTCTAGTTTCCTAATTAAATTTATAAAAATAAAAATATTTAAGAGTTAGTTTTTTTTTGAATTTGTTCTATATTTCTAAGTTTTGTTCTCTTACGTTAGTTGAGGTATTATATATTATTTTATTCTTATTTTTTGAACTCTATTTTAAAACTTTATAACCTTACCCTTAGTGGAACAGGTGTCTTCATTGATGGACTCTTTAATTTTATTTTTTTAGTTCCAATTTGGACCACTTTATTTTTAATTTAAGTTGGTCTCCTTCTATTATATCCAAGATTTATGTTATTCCATTGAATACCAGGACGAGAGTGACATTAACTTGAAAAAATCTTAATAAATCTTGAGAGTGACATTAACTTGAAAAGATGTTAATAAAGAAAATAAAAATGTATTTTCAGAGAAATCATCATATGTCAAAAAAATAAAAATATCAATTTTTTATTACGTAGATGACGCTAATAATATAATTAAATAAATGAATTATTTAAAGTCGATATTTAACAAGGTATAAATACTTTATACTTTTGCTCTTTCAATACACACGTATATCTTATCTCAAGTTAAAAAATTAATCTCACCATCATAGACTTTATTGTCGAAATTGACTCACAAAAAATTTTCATTCTAGCCCGGCAGTTGAGTCGCTTCTGTATTTGAAATTTTCTTCCTTTAATGGAGCCAAGTTGAGAGAGATCTCCACTTGTAAATAGCCCATTCAAATACAGTATAGAGACAGACCCTCAATTATCTCTTCTTCTTCTTTTTTTTTTTCTATTTTGGGTGCAAAATTAATGATTTGTCAGTAGCGAAACTGTCACATTAAAATGTCACAAACGTTCTCTTATAGAATTGGTGCAACACTCGACCAAATTTCTATTGAAATTAATCTGAAATAAATTAATATGCTTCAGTTTTAAATCAATTTTTTAATTAATTGTTTTATAAATTATTCAATAAAATTTCTTATTCTGATTCGATTTTGAACCAAATCAAAATTTTGATAATTTCAAAAATATTTTCGGTTCGCTTCAATTTCAATAAATCAAAACAAAAAATTAGATTTTGAGATTATATTAGATTTGTAAAAGCTAACCAAATTTTTATTTGTAAAAAATAGAGGTATAATATGAATTAGTTTCATCTTCAGTTAAAACTAAATAATGAACATCTAAAATCTACGCTCAATCTAACCTTATGCTCTCATTCCTGTCTTGGATTTATTTTGAATTTTTTTAGGCATTAAAATTTTTTCTTATTCAATTTTTTATAAATAAAATTATTGAATTAAATTTAATAGATGTGATTTATTGATAAAAAATAATATTATAAAGTAAAAGTAAAAGTAATTCTAAATGTTAAGAGGGAACAGTGTGGTACTATCCTTTCTCGAGCCAGTGAAATTCAAGGATAAAAATTAAAATTATAAAATATTAAATTAAATTAAATTAAATCGTTGATGTGCCTTATAAAATTGTTTCAAATGTAAAAATAGTTTAGTGATATTAACACAAAAAAAAAAAGAAAGAAAACTCACATGAACCGTCTCCCGGGCGCCCCGCAACAACACAAAAAGGCTCCGCCAAGACAGAGACACAGAAAAGCATGCCTAAATTTCAACCGCTCAATTAATCAACGTGGCGACAACTTGTTGGAGAATCTTGAGATAACATGCGGTGCTTGATTACCAACCATGATATTGGATTGGAATTTAATTAACAAAAAAATTTATTTTTTTATTGATATTATTTATTCTCTCACAAATAATTCACTTTTATTATTCTCCATACAACTCAATTAAAAAATTCAATCAAATTATGCTCTGAATCCCTACATAAACATGAATAGTATTGTCTTAGTACATAATTAAATATATATTTTTTTCAAAAAAATATGTCAACAATTGAATGTTTATTTTTAAAAAAATTATTATATGTCTTATTTAATTTTTATTAATAACTTTTTAAATTTAAAATAAATAAGCCTTAACAACACAATTAGAGCTCCACCACTAACCTCTCTTACTCTCTTGATTTAAGAAATTTAAGTTTTATTAACATATAGGTCCACTATCAATATCTTTAATTAATAAAAATATTATAATAATTTTTTTATAATGAAATTACTCTGTTAATTTTATATTGAGTAAAAATAAAGTATTCAATTGAAGAGAGAATGAGTATCATTAATTGCCTAACCACTGGTGTCAACCTTTGTGTGAACAACAAATCATTCTCAATTGTCAATTTGTTAGGTCTGTTTCTCATTTCCTTATGATTAGAGTTAATATTGTCGTGTCTTGTATAACAGCCAAATGCAAAGTTAATAGTTCAACTCTTATTTTTCTTATCTCTAACAATTAGACTCTATCGACACAAGATAATACACGTCGAATTCGAATCAGTTCAATAATATTTTATTCCGTTTTTAAAACATTAAAATATATCTTCCGCCAATACATTTGTGAAACCAAATTCATCTATCACTAGTGCTACGAAAATATCAAAGATAAAAGGAAATTAATCAAATAAAGAACTCCAAGTCGCCTATTAACATTGGGAAATTCTTAGGTAACAGAAAATGATAAAACAATATCTCTAGACACTATCTTTGGTAACTCAACGGTTTGAAATAGTCGACAAATGGACTGCAAATGTCATTACAATATTACTAGTTTAAGTCTTACTTTTTCTGTCTAAGAATTAGATTACGAACACAACACGCATTAAATTCGAATAAGTTCAATTGTATTTTATTTTGTTATTTAAACATTAAAATATATCTTCCACCGGTACATATGTGAAACCAAATTCATCCATCACTACTACTACAAAAATATAAGATAAAAGGAAATTAATCAAATCAAGATCTCGAAGTCACCTATTAATATTAACTGCATATATGAAATATGGAAGCTTCTTTGCTAATCCACTATATATATGAGGGGGAAAATCCATCATGAACAGATTCTTTGTGTTTTTAAAGCTTTAAAATGTTAGAACAATGCCTATAAATCACATTTACTATATATAATTTTTTACTATATATAATAAAATTTTAATTATTTTTTTAAAATTTTTTTTCTTATTAAGTTCCACCAACGAAGATAGGACTACACAAAAAATTAATTATATTTTTACAAATTTTTTAAAAAGATAAAAAAATAGGTATGTCGTCGAGGATGGAAGCTACCCTAATGTTCCACCACAAGCGGTGGAACTTTTAATTTTCGGTTATTTTAAGGCTAATTTTTAAATATTATATATATAAAAATAAAAAATAGATATAATTTGAAGAACTAATTTTATTTTAGTAAATTCAAAGCCCTTTTTTTTAGTTTTAAGTTTTAGTATTTTTGAATTTTGAGAGAACTTGAAGAAAGTTAAAAAATAAATAGTAAAAAATAAAATTTTTAAATTTTTTATAATCAATTTAAAAATTATATATATTAATTTTTTAATAAATTATACATATTTTAAAAAAGATATAATAAAAAAAATTTGTCGGCAAAGACTTATAATTCATGATAGAATAATTCTATACTTATTGTTTGAATAAAAACACTAACGTGAAGCTGACATCAGGGAAGTCATTGATGCATTGATCTAACCATAGAAGATCACATGAAACGTACCATTCACTTAATCTATGATTCTCACACAAACCTATACTTCATTTTTCAAGGCATTCATGAATTCAAAAGAATGAACCTTTCTTCCCGGCTAGGAGGGCTCTTTGCACCATTTTGATTGGTTCTATTATGAAATTTAATATAATTTTATTTTAATTTTTTATATAAATAATTTATTTTATGAGATTGGATAATATTTTATTTTGAAATTTTCTGTCTTATATTTTGAGAGAGAATTTTTTATAAAAATAAAAATAAAATTTAAAGTAAAAAATTTATATTAATTTCGTAATAAAATCTAATTCAAATATACTCTTCAAAAAATTATACAAACTAAAAATCATTAAAAGCAGGAAAAAAAAAAGAAATAGACTTTGGGAACCCATTGGGCAAGCTGGCCAATTACTTTAACTTTTGAAGCAACTGGGGAGGTAGAACAAGCAAGAATGACCTGTAAACCAATTGGCACTATCAAAACTATGTATAGGCCAGTCTAATAATGCAATGCTGATGTTAGTATTCATGTGCTACCAAGGAAAAACGTTCAATATCTGCCTGATTAATACTATCGCATATATGAAAGGACAACTGCCAGCGTCTCAATCAGCCTTTGCTGTCTTGCAATGTATAATTCAAAATTGATTGCGAATTTGTAGTACACGCAGCAAATGTTCTGTTCTGTTAGCCCTCCATTCACTGGAGGCTAACCTTTTCTTCTACTTCCCCAGTGGCTATGGTACTGTCCTTTTTCAGAATGTACCGGACCAAATTTGAACTATTAAATCAAATTTAAAATTTAATTTAATAATTTATATTTTTTATCTTTTATATGTATTATTTTTATAAAAATAAATAAATTTTAAAAATAGTTAAATCAGATTCAAAAACTAATTCGATGAATCAAATTCAATCTTGCATGTGAGGTAAAAATACACGTACAAGACTGCAGCCGAACTCTCTACTCACCCAATCCATTTTTTTTAAGACATTTAATCAGTCACAAAATTTTATAAAATTTTAAATAATATAAGTAATATAATAAAAATAAAAAATATGTAAATTAATTAATATTTTTTATTAAATTTAAATATATATTAAAATTAATAATATATAATATATTAAAATATTTTATTTTATAAAAAATATTAAATATTTTAAGATATTTCAAAATAAAATATGTACTCTCAAATACCTTGAATACAAAAAATATATTATGATAATTTTATTTCGAAAATTAATATAAATTTTTTATTTTAAATCTTACTTTTATAATTTAAATAATTTATTTTTATGAAATATAAAATAAAAAATATCAGACAAAAACTTCATCCAATTTCTATCCTATGTTTTCTATTCATGGCGTCATTATAGAGGATTGATAGAACTTACACAATCACACTAAATTTAAATTACTACGTTGATCGTCCCTTTCTGTCTTCAGAAAGAACCAAATGAAAGAGATAGGGCACCGGCTAGACGATAACAAATGGCAAAGGTCAGAAACGGCTGCTGTCTTAGATCAGCAGTAAACACCAGCTGCAAGTAACAAAGCCGTCCAAGCAACAAGCTCCAAGAGTTGACTGTTTGATAAGCCATACTTCTCTTCTCCACACAAGACATTCCTTTTCATGCCGAGTGTCAAGTGTGAGTCATGCTGGATTCCTCTGCGGACTCATCAACCGGCTCTGGATCTTCTGCATCGTGTTTTGATGTTATTCCATTCGTTTGAAGCTAGAAAAAGCAAGATCAAAACCCAAATATTCCCTCTAATATTCTTTCTTCCCATGTTGAGTTAGAAGAAGTCATCTCTGTATCCGCTGAGTAGAGCTCTGCTAGGCGTACCTATCCAACGTTTCAAAGAACGACAGGTGATGGCACATATGGGCAGGCTTCTGGACACTGCAGGAACTTGGAAAACATCGAACTTATACCTCCAACAACCAGTATCAACACTCCAGAACCTCCATTCAACAATGCAAATCCACTTTGTCCTCTTCATTGTGCTTTATGTGAGAATGCAGCTAAACCAGAAGCACAGAACTACCAAGCATCGACCAACTGCAACAAACAATTCCAAAGGCAACATGAAATCCAACGTCTCAAGAATTGAATCCCTTTCCGGTAGATGTTAGGAAATGCCAAAATCATAATATTTCACAACTATAGCGACGGTGCATTAGTTGCAGCTGTAAATAGTTGGATCACAAAATTATCATCAGATCAAAATGTAACCAGAAATCTCATTTTCAAGATCCAATTCTTCAAATTTTCAAGCCAAGAAACAAAGAAAGGAACATATAAATAACGGGAAAGACCAAAACCAGCATTCCATTTTGATTGCAACGCTAATTGATAATCAACCACACTGTCAAAATTCCTATTGGATTTTGATGGATAGAAAAGAAATATGGTTCCCCAACCTTCTAGACAATACAACAAACCCTAAAGCTCTAACCTAGCTATGTTGAAAATACAAAAGAGAAAGTAAAAACGTAGTGAACTACTCACCACTATCCTCCTACCCTATATCCACAAGCCTCGTTGGCCATGATCCCGTCTGTTCCTAGCTTCTGCCTCCTCATCTCAACTATCTTCCTATGCGAATTAGAATGCAATGCTGCACGAAATGTGGGACTACTAGCAGGACGATACTCGGGCACGAGACGCCCAGACTTGTACCGCACACCACAAGCATTGCACAGGGTTTTCGGCCCCATTGGACCAGCACGCCATTGCGGAGTCTTATCAGCACCACAATGCAGGCATCTCCTACCAATGCTAGCACTAGTATTTGCTGCTGCTGCAGCTGGTTTAGGTGGTAATGCTAATTCTTGCTGCTTGTTCTTAACAATCAATTGGTTAGACCACAACAAGTGTTGGCTAGGCAAGTCACCAAAACCTCCACTTCGCCTGGTTCTTCTTTTATTGCTCCGTGCACGAACTGGAAAACCAGTAGGAACTTGAAGGCTCCTGCCGCAGCTCATTATCGCGCTTACGTTGCCACTGCTGTTCCCATTGCTGTTGCTGCTGCTAGTGCTGTTTTCGAGCACGGATACAGGGCTCTGGTGATCCAATCGCATAATATGCGGGTTCTCTGAGAAAATGTCAAAGCATGTCTCCACTGATGGGAATGCATCTTTATTGGATAACCATTCCAGTTCTTCCTCCACAAATTCCTGAACAAAAAATGGATCCAATTAATCAATGCCACAACTCCATCTTCTAAACATTAATCCCAATTCACAAGTAATCACAATCAATTAGTTTGTTTTTTTTTTTTCCATTTCAATAACTGAATTATTTTAATCAATTCAGGTATAGTGCCATTTAGCTGTTGTGTAATGGTAAGTAATAAAGCGAAATTCAACAGCTGGGAATATGCTGGTATTCACAGTTACATAGAACATCGGTTTAGGGGTAAAATTGTCTTTTCACACTCAAAGGTAGTAGTAACGCGGCGTTCATTCTGCGATATTCGTCCAGCTCAGAAGCTAAGGTTAACCATTAGAGGCGCGCTAATTTCCCTAAAACATCCTTTCATGGTGGGTCCGTGTCGCGGTGCAATTGTCAAAGTAACTATTACGTTTCCCAGGGGTAAAATCGCCCATCCAAGCAGTGCCGCACCATGTTTTTACATCTTTTTCTTAAAACTGAGTCCGGAAAATCGGATTTTTATTATCTAAAAGAGATAAATACCCCGAATTTCACAGAAATTTGCAAGAATGCCAGCCGTCTTCAGTATTCGATTAGTTCAGGTTTGGAGGCATATGGAAACCAGCACATGGTCAAAATTCATGACTCGGACGCCAACTCAGCTTGACTCGCCCGAGTAACCTCACCACCGGAACGAGTCGCAACCTTTTTGGGCCCTAGGGCGCCCAGACTCGCCGAGTTAGAGGAAAGCTCGGTGAAATTCTTCTGGGCTCCAAGGACAAATGAAGAATACAACCTTAACAAATGATAGCATCAAATTAAACTTACAGGAAAAGTAGATGAACCGCTGAGATCATCATGGTGGCTAATGAGGGGGTTCGAAGAAGAATAAGAAGAAGAGCCCTTTAAAATAGAGGTACTTTTGTCGTCATCCTCGTCTTCTTCACCATCCAAAGAGAAGTTGAGAAGGTCATCACCATCAACCATGAAACATGCTGCTGCAACACCATCCGTTCTTCCCAGGGCCTCCATTTTCTTATTAAAATGAGTTGCAGAAACTGATGTCCACCAAAGTGTTAAAAGGATTCGGTTCGAGTTTGGTTTAGGTTATAGTTTTCAAAGGGGTGGGCGAGAGGAGGCAGAGAGAGATGGGGGGTGGCTAATGGCTATCTCTTTCCTTTGCTTTGTTGCTAGGTGCAGGCATAATTATCAAGAACTATTGTTTTTGAGGGTTTTGGTTTGGATGGCAACTTGGGGATCTTGATTTTTTTAAGTTGTTTCGAAATGTGGTAACTCATTTTCTACTTTTTTTTCCTGCATAATTTCTTCTTTTTCCTTTTTTGGCTATTACGTTTTCTTCCGGGCAGTGGGGCGAGGGGGTATGGGATGTGCGGTGGAAAGGCTTCTAGGTTTCGACTTGGAGGAATTATAGGCTGCTTGTCGAAATTATTTCTTATCCACATCTCACCTACTTTTTCTTTTGCTTTTTTCTTTCTTTTTTTTTTTTTACTTTCAGGTGTATTGAAATTGGATTTCTTTAGAAAATTTTTGTTTTGAGAATGAAAAATGAATTTGTTTGTAAACAAAAATATGGGACTTAAGGTGAAAACAATAAAAAAACATCTTGTTTTTTGCATTTTGAATGTCTATCTAAAGATATGCTTCTTTTTTATTTTATTTATATAATATTTGAGCTAACTAACTACACAATTGAATTTCACTTCTTTTCTTAAAAAATTTTATTTTTTCAGAACTCAAACAGAAACTCTACAACTAAACACAATCTAAATACATTCAAAGATATTATTAAAATTTTAAATTTATAATAAATCTAAGAAAAATTAAAGGAAATATCATATTGTTGAATTAACTTCTTGATTTACTCGAGAAAGTTTCTTTTTTTTTTAAGTAGAATCACTTGAAATAGTGGATAAGAAAAAGTAGACTATTCTAATTGAAAATAAATACCTAGAAATATTAAGATATTTATGCTAGAGTAAGAATATGATTTATCAAGGCTCATATATTTTTATTTCGTTATTAATTTAACTTTAATATATCCATTTTTAAGTTATGAAAAATCAATAAGCAAGATGTTAATCAAAGAATATTCAAGTGTTTAATGATATATACAATATATCATGCAAATAAGTCAATTTAAATCCTTATACTCATTTTTCTTTCCATTCTCTATTTCATTACTTCAGAGCTATCGCGTAATAACTTTTTTATTTAAAAAATTAATATGTATACGTATATGTGTAAGAAAAAGAAAAAATTTGATAAAGTTGGAGTCACATAAAGATATACATATTAGTACTTTATTTTGAAATACTTTTATTATAATCACTGAATAACTTATAATTTTTATATAAATACTAATAAAAATAAAATATATAAAAAATTTTACTAATTAATTTTTTTAATACTGTAACTTTTTAATAAAGTGATAAAAATGTTATATTATTAAAAAAGTTAACTACTTTATATGATTTTTTTATTCATATATTTTATTTTTATTTGTATTTATAGAATTTATGTAATACTTATAAATTAGTCAATAGTTATAATAAAATTATTTTTTATTTTAAATTTTTTTCCTTTTGAGGGATGTCTTCTTCACGACTTCAAATCAATGTTCAAGCCTACCCATTTTCATGATTTTGGTATACGTGGGGCCATCACCAGAGCAGCTGTAGTTCATGTTGGGTGAGTGTACACCAGACTTTTCATGATCAAGACTCCTACTGTAACAATTTTTCTATTTCTCTTGAAATACCCACATGGCACTACTATTTTCCATTATTGGGAAGTCAATGGGGTATAATCGCTAAATACGACTAAATACGGTGGTAGATTCGCCAAACCAAGTGAAATTTTTAGAGCGCGGGCCGCTCACGCAACGGTCAGACGACCGCACCGATGCTACCCATGTCCCAATAAAATCCAAAGTCACACGTCGTTTGAACCAATAGTTTCCTACCACGTATCTTTTTAGATTTTGAAAATGTGAAGAAAATCAAAATTTTGAAATCTTTGACCATCTCGACAGCGCACGTGGCGGCGATGATTTTGTAAAATTTTTAGATGCTCTTACTTGTAGTATCCCCGTTTAGACTATATATATCTAAAGGAGACGAATACGATTTCAAATCACATCCATAAAGGCATATTTTGATTGAGATTTTAGTTGAGTTTTTATTATGAATTATAAAAATATATTATTTTTATTTTATAATAAGTATTATTATAAAAATTTTATGTTATTATAAAATAAGTATTATTAAATAAAATTTTAATTTTTATTTATCTTCATAATAAAATAATTATATTTAATATAATAAAGATAGTAGTTTATTGTATTATAATTTTTAATTATGAGAAAGAATTTTTAATTAAGAATAAATTAGTTGATTTAACCATTAGCTTAATATATAAGAAGATTTCTACAACGATGCTCTATTTAGATAATATCTCATCTTAAAATTAATTTAATTTTTAATTGTGGAATCTATGTCTTATCTCATAAATAATTTAACTTTTACGAAATCAAGATAAAAATTTTAAATTTATGAAACAAATGGAGCATTTGTTATAGGAGAAGTGTGACTTAAAGTAAAAAAAGTGAGATTTTTAAAATTGAGTTCTAATCCAAATACAAGTTGATAAAAGTTAATTTTATGTTTTAATTTATTATTTTGTTACTATAGAATAAGAAAGATTTCAGAAATTAGTTATATTAGTCTTTGAATTATTTTATTTTTAAAAATTAAAAAATATATTTAATCTTTTTATATGTATAAATATTTTTAAATAATTATAATTATTAAATTTTAAATATCGCACAAATTTTAATAAAGGGAGTCATACAAAAGGCATGAGTTATTATTTTTAATGGTAATTTTATCTATTCATAGTATTTCATTCATTTTTTAACACTACACAAATTATATGATTAAAAATGATTAACCAATTACGGACAAGCAAAAATGCAGAAATAAAATAGTGTTTACTAATTTTTAGAGCTATCCTCCTTTGTTCATTATCTTTCCAAGTGATAAATGGATAAAATTATCTTTGAAAATTGTTGCATGCTTCTATAGCATGACTTTCCCTACCAAATTTAGTCACAACATTCATAATTTAACAAATATAATTGTTAAAAAAGTTTAAATACGTAAAAAGGTAAATTTTAGTTTTTTAGTTAATAGGACAAAAGCAAAAAAAGTTTAAGGACAATTAAAGATTTTAGCAAAAATGAATACAAATAATTGCGTTTTATTTACTCTAGCGGTTGAAATACTATGATTCTTATTTTAAAAAAATTAGAGAAAAACCAAGAACATTGAATATATATATATATATATATATATATATATATATATATATATATATATATATATATATATATATATTAGTAATATGTGATAAAACATCATCAAATATTGCAAATTTAGACATAAAATTACTCTTTTTTACATTAAAAAAGAATTATTTATTTTTTTGGTAACTCTTCGAGGATATCTGGGGAAGTCATACTAATGCTCTCCAAGGATATCTTGGCAGTTGCAGACCGAAAACTCGGGGACCCAATTTTTAACCAAAAATCACCATAAAAATATATTAGTGTTATGAATTTATTGACGCGCAGTCGTTGTCGGCACAGCAAAATAATAATACTAATGTAGAGAACTTAATAAAGAAATTATAATATATAGAATAGGAGAAAACTATAGAGAGAAAATAGAGAGAGAGAACAAGAGATCTTTATTGATTCTCTGAGAGTAAATTGATCAATGAATGAGTGTATACAATACCTCAATCTAGAGCCCTATTTATAGGGTTCAGGGGTACATCCAAATCAGAATAGGTATAGGGTAATCAGAAGACAAATCCCTATCACTAATCAAAGATATGATAGAACTCTACCATCTATCTTCCGGATAGTTAGAGTATCTTTATAACTACGATAATGGACATCCATAATAATATTAATTTCATAACACTCCCCTGGATGTCCATTGCATAAGAGTATGCCTCGTTAAAACTTTACTTAGATAAAAAACCCTCGTGGGAAAAACTCTAGTGAAGGAAAAAAGAGTACACTACTTCTTTATGTCATATTTACTCCCCCGATGAGATAATCTTTTAAGGTTTCTTAACCGCGCATTCCAATTTTGTTCACCAATTTATCAAATGATGCGTACTAGTAATACCTTAGTGAATAAATCTGCGAGATTGTCACATGATTGAATTTGTTGCACATCAATGTCACCACTCTTCGGGAGCTCATGAGTAAAGAAAAAATTTTATCATATCTCCTTAGATATATTCCAAACTTTATTATCATCCAACAACATAGTTGGAATTCCTCCTTAGAGGATATAGATTTATCTCGAATACATTAATCATGATCAAATATATTCTCAACCAACATTATGAATTTCTATTACTTCAACATAAATTGAAGATGTGGTACGTTATAATCAACACATGCCTATAAATGCATGATTTATGTGGATCATATAGGTAATTTATACCTTACATATTCATCTCAACAGGAGTTGAATTTTTCTCAATATTCGAGATAAGTTATCTCGAGGAGATGTCATAAGCAAGCTTAATGCCGTCTCAAAATTTATTGGGTGAGAAGAAGCTATAATAGATATCTACTTGCACGTGGACAAGTGTATTCATGCTCTAAATTGCAGAGTTATGGTACTTTCGAGACCAAAGAGTTCTTTAATATCCTTTAATAGATATAAATGATCTTATATATAATAACCCAATAACTATTGATGTGCTTTATGTCCATGTGAAACATCTTCAGGATGTTCAATCAAAACAAAATGTTGATCACAATACTTGCTCCTCTAAATTCTTCGGGAAAAATATCTTAATTATCAAATCATTTTCTCTTTTTCAAAATCAATAGATCAATCACGCTTCAAGCATGTATCAAAATCATATGACTATAGAATTCATATATTTGTCCCTGCTAGGACATTTATCCAAATATGATTATCTATAAGTATAATGTTATATTGACTAACTCTACGTGAGTCGGACAAACAATCAATATGCAATATTATGCAAATAAACAATATTTTGAACTTCAGTTCACTAATGCTTTAGTGCATAAATCAAGATAATAAAAGTCATAAATGATATCCTCTTTAATTGAAGTTTTTCTCCCCTAATGTGGGGAACACCATGCCAATCAATAGATTGTACTAATGAGGATATTTTTCTAATAAAGAAATACATATAGCAAAGTATAGCTACGTATACAATTTCTTCATATATGGACATACTCAATCATTTTTTCAATAAAAATTCACTAAGACAATCTCATTATGTTCTACAGGAACAATTATATGCTTCAAGCATATTGAGTCCATCAGGGGACTTCAAATATAAGTTCTATTATCAAATGATAACAAATATAAACACATATTAAGTGTTATCATGCACTATTATATCCACCACTATAAATATATTTCTTCGTTATCGATTGTCGATTTTACGAAGAATCATACACCATAACTCATGGTAAATATTCACTTTTGTAGTTCGCATTTTATAAGCAAATATTAATTGCTATCTATTTGGATTACACTTCAAGTGTATAATTCTCGCTGGGAATACATGTACACTTCAAGCGTACTTGTGAATAATTTAAACTTTTTATATTTCTCATGCGAACTTTATCATTTCGAATCTACGCACTCGATTTGAAAATCCTCAATATATTATGCGCATTAATATCTTTAAATTCATATACTTGTGCGATTCCAATAGCTCCCAATCATGTTGAGATCTCATCATTTATCACGAGCTTTTCAGTACTCGAATTTCTTCCGAAATAATTTATCAATCATGTTTTGGGACAAAAATTCTACTGGAATTTAAATCTTCTCGATTTAACATATATGACCATCTTAAGCCTTTGCTCCAGATGAAGAGTTTGTATCTTTGGAACCCGACTTATCTACCACATTTTAGTTGTGTCTCAAATTTATTTGTAGTGGTAGATTATCCTTCGAGGATATCAAATAGGGAGCATTCTTTGCTTTGGGATATTGGTCGGGTTAATATACCCTGACTATATAAATTATCCTTTGAACTTCCGGTTCAAGGTATCTCTATGAGGATTAAAATAGAAGATCAAGATGAGACACATACTAATATCTTTATCCAAATTTCATGATTTCTCCTCTTTGTGTTGAGGGCAATATATTCAAAATTAACAAAATACTGAATCTCTCCTCGAGATTTGCTCCCAACATATTTAATAATTTCTTTGAGAACCCATCTCATTACCTTTGTGGTGGAGCAACATACATAATGCATCTCTAAATTTAAGATGGAAAATATTTGGTTTCGACCACAAACCAACTACTATAAGGAGAATTACAGATGTGTTGGCAAAATACGAAACAAGTGCTTAATATATCATAGTCATAAACATTCTCGCAGGGATGTTTAATATTTATCTCAATACAATTAGTATTATTATGACAAATTATGTCTTTGGGAGAATCTTAAAACATGAGCTCATTATCAATAAATTGTGCAAACTACAGGTTGCAAAAACAACAATATACATACGACTATTTGTTGATGCATCAACTAATAATTTTTCATATTCATCCCAAAATAACACATTCAACCCCAAGTAATACTTGGTAACTTTTAAATAAAACAAGTAGCACATATAAATTCATCATATTAAGAAACTTCGGTTCCCATAATAAATTCATAATCATTCTTCGTATTTTAATGATCCGGGGATGGTCTAACCCTAGGTCATGCCAACTAATAAATTATTTATCAAGTAAACTTCAAGTTTACTCAATATTACATCTCAAATTCATAATTCTATGCAATATAACTCAGGGAGAGATAAATAATGGTATCTATAATTGACATATATTTCTTGTCATAATGGTAATGCATATGCCTCAAAAATTTTATTAATCTAATGTCTCGATATACCGATAATATAATCAAAACTCAAAAAGCTTTTACGAGACTATATGGAGAACAATACATTACAGAATTGACTATTGGGTGAAGATCATGTAGCTCTTTCCGGAGTTTTAAATCAATTAACTCTTCTAGAGTTATTTGATCAATTAGTTTCTTCGAGAACCTTGCACTACCATTTATACTTTGGACATATATTTTAAATTTTGTCCAAATAAATAACAAATATTATTTAGACAAATTGTATCTTCACCATTCTTGATCCAAAATAAACTAAAATAATATAGGAAATTAGCATATTCCATATCAAAATGCTAAAATCTCTTTCCCGGATATTCAAAAGAATTGGCTATGTTCACATATGTCATATCAATATTTTCGACATAAAGCATCATTACTATCGGTAGTATGATTTAGGGAAGTAAAGCAATATCAATAATTAATAGATATTCATAACATGCTTGACGTACTACGCAGTGCGTGACAAACTTTCATATTGCATCAATAACATGTTAGAATTATTACTTTCCCCTTTTCCTTCTCATTATTTTCTCACTTCTGGTGAGTATCTATTTAGTGGGGATTTAATGAGTCATTCTTATAATATAAGAACAAAATGTATTTCTACTAGTTACGACCAAAATATCGTATATAAATATATTATAATTTCTAATGTCGTTCACTTGAGGGAATGATATAAAAAATATTTGGTCGAGCGTCAAAATATTTTATCAGCGACTCATTTAATCTCGGAAGATATAAATTTAAAATACTTTTTGAAAAACTTTTTCTAGATATTGCTACTACGGGAGCATGTTAAAAAATATGAGAAAGGAAAAATCTTTTATCCATCACATTACTAGTGATATTTCTCCTTATAACTTTAATTGAGGAGAAATTCTAAAAGCAATAAAAATTTTTTGCATTCCGATAGACATAAAATATTACGAGCACACTTATAACAAATCATAATTAACATTTATATAACAATCATCTTCCCAGTGATTGTATATCTCATTCACAATTTGCTAGTAATTAAGTTGCTTTGATGCTTTGTATTTCTTAAATGGTGTCTTCGAGACTCACAATATCCAGGATGCATATATTCTAATCGCCACTGATTATATGGATTATTCTTACCATATCTGCATCTATGTTGTCGGCTTCAACCATGATTACGACCTCTTCAGGGAGTCATAACTATTGGTTCTAATGCATTCACTCACGGATAAAAAAGTAAACCGTGTTTTTTGGTAGAATGACTCATCTTCCCAGTAGTCAAATCTTTCTTTTAGCACCCTTCCATAAAAAAAAATGGATCTTTTACAATAAGATACTCACGCTTTTAGATCCTCATGGAAATTATAGGCGGAGAAAAATCATCGCTTTTATAAGATTTTGAGATGGTGTCTGCATGCATCCCATTATATCTTAATAAATTTGAGCATCTAATGTCTATGACATATAATTCTTTTTATAAATATCAAGAGTAAAAAAAAATTAGTTTTGAAAAGTTTACCATGGGAATTCAAAGGTAGAAAAAAAATACCTCTTTTTCTCTTGATTAATCTCTCAATTGCGGTGGCAGAGACTCGTCATCGATAACGTGTTATGAATTTATTGAAGTCGCGATGTCGTTGTCAGAGCAAACGAAAATAATAATACTAATGTAGAGAACTTAATAAAGAAATTATAATATATAGAATAGGAGAAAACTATAGAGAGAAAATAGAGAGAGAGAACAAGAGATCTTTATTGATTCTCTGAGAGTAAATTGATCAATGAATGAGTGTATACAATACCTCAATCTAGAGCCCAATTTATAGGGTTCAGGGGTACATCCAAATCAGAATAGGTATAGGGTAATCAGAAGACAAATCCTATCACTAATCAAAGATATGATAGAACTCTACCATCTATCTTCTGGATAGTTGGAGTATCTTTATAACTCTGATAATGGACATCCATAATAATATTAATTTCATAACAATTAGAATACATTATTAAGATTACAATACTAATATTTATTGATTATAATTAGAGACGATTTGAGATATGAAGAAAAGTTTTGGAAAGTTAGAGAGAGTTTTAGGGAGAGAAGAGAGGGAGGAAAGTTTTAAATGAAATATAGTTATTCTGCAGTCAATAATTAGCGCACTACAATTAAATTGTGTGAAAAATTTTAGAATAATTTTGGATTGATTTTTTAAAAAATTATTTTTTTATTTTTTTCACTTTAAGGGTGAAATTAAATAATATTTTGTTTTGAGATTTTCTATTTTAAATTTTAGAAAAAAATTTGTAAGAAAAAAAATAAGATTTGTTGTGAGAAATTTATACTGGACTATGAAACCCAATCTAAATACATTATAAGTTTTACTTATTCTCTTACAAATAATTTACTTTTATAATTTTTAATAAATTTTAATTCAAAAAAATTAATCCAAATACACATTTACTTTTTCTATTATTAAGATAAACACACTCAAAGTAAAATTCAACCCAAGTATGTTACGCTTGTGATCACGCTAAGATAGCTAAACTGAGAGTGATTGACTGATAGCTAAAGAAAAATGAAGTAATTATTGTATCCATATAATTAATGTCTCAGGATACATGGGGACCACGAGTGCATGTTGGTGAGGGGGTCCACCCACGTTAGAGATTTTCACAAGTAGTGGTAGTTGGGTGCCTGCAACTGCAACCACTCCTATTTGGCATGAGATAGTCACGTGCAACCGGTGAGAATGCGACTAAAAAGTAGACCGAGAAAAACTGGGAGAGCATCACATGTAAGGGGATTGCATGTTCGTCGAAAATAAACATAAACAAAGGGGAAGTGCTTGCGAGACGCGAGTTGAGGCCTCTCAATTGGGGTTTTTACTAAGGTGTTGTACGTGGATTTTTGCAGCACTTGCAGTACTTTATTTTTGTCTGTTAAATTTGCATAAATTTTAATTTAATGAATTATATTTTTTAACTTTATACAAATATTTTATTTTTAAAAAAATTAATAAAATTTTTTAATCGTTGAATTAGATCTGAGATCTAATCCAACGGCTACGAATCAGTGCTGCACTGCAAAAACTCACGTGAAGCAATGTATAAATGCTCCTCAATTGGAAGGCGAGATATAATCTTCACTAGTAGATGCGATAATTAAAAATACAAAATTATTTTGTGAGTGTTTTTCTATAGGAATTATTTTGTAAAAACATTATTTTATTTTGTTTTTTTTTTGTGGCTAAGTAAAGACTGTTGTCTTTTAATACATCAAAGATAAGAATAGTAATTGAATCTAAAATTTACTGCGAATACTCTGTCAAATATATTTACCATCTACTGTAATTTTGTAAAGGAGTTAGAGACACTAAAAAAAGTATTAGAGACATTATTTTCAAAAGTATTTAGAGTAGAATTGAATAGAGATTGGAAATGAAATTTTTTATCTAAAATTTTATAAAAATAAAATTTTTAGTAAAATATTCACATATGTAACAGAATCCAATCCAAATACTATATTAATTTTTTTAACCCTATCATTCACTTTATTGAAAAGATGTCTCGAGATTATGAAAATCGTATGTTAATCTTATGTTATTTTACATTTGACTTACTAATTTTTTGTAATGAATATCCTCACATTTTTATTGATTAGTAATGGATAAGAAAGTTATATTCAATTTGGACAGAAAGGGTAACATATTTCAATTTGCTTAATTCAATGCGTAAATTAATTGGAAGAATAATTTAAACTCGAGATTCGTCATTCGACAATATTTTACCAAAGCAATTTTGAATGAACTTTCTTTCAAATTCCTCCTTGGCTCAAAACATAAAAAATTAAGAGCGTGATTAGATAAAATTTAGTTTTAAAATTTTTATCTTGTATTTTATAAAAGTTAAATTATTTGTATCTCGTATTTAAAATTTTAAATTTAATTTTGAAATCAAACCATGTGCAAATTTACCTCATTTTTTAAGATACAAATTAATATGTGAATTGAATTTATGACCATCTTTTTATTGAACTGAAATGTGATATATTATTTAATTCTCCTAATAACTGTTGCTAACCAATTCTCCTATAAACTGAAATGTAAGTATATACTACAAACAATTTTTCCTTCTTCGAGAAAATCTTATGAGGCTTTTTTTTGGATTCCTTTTAACCTCAAATAAGGATATTTAAGAGGGCGGAAAGACTCGTCTGAGTTTTTTGTTTTTCTTTTTAGACACATATGAGGTCGAGAGACAACTTCTAATATTGATTCTCCCTAATATGTCCATGTGAAACAGCGGTACGATTTTGACCTCACAAACTCCAAATTCACATAGTAAGAAGCGTAAAATGTGGTGCGGGCAAAATATTCTTAATGATGAACAAATCCAAACACTGGCATTTTAACACACCTATTTACAATGTGCTAATTTATTGATTGTAATTCAGTTAATTTTTATTTATTTAATTTTTAAAAAAATTTAAATTCTTTTCAAAATTTAAACTTATTTTTAAAATTTTAAAAATATTTTAATATATCTACTGTATTAATAATAAATAATATATATTAACTAGAGATCTTCAAAGAATCTTTAATTTCAATCTTGATTTTATTTTAAAAACTTCTAATTTTACTTAATTTTGTTTTAAAGATTCTCAAAAGATCTATACTTTGAATTGAATTTTGTACATAATGAGTACTAAAAAAAAGAAAAATTAAAACAAGAAAAAAAATGAAAAAAATACATGAAGGTTCCCCAAGAAAAGGCAAAAAAATGAAAAAAAGTCATGAAATTGACCCCCCCCAAAAAAAAAGAAAAGAAATATTCAATTGCAATCCGGGAATTCCTTCCCCGATTTGTAGGCGGCTGGCAGCTGCCCGCGATGTGCCCTCAGGGCGTCTCCCGGGCGCTGTCTAGGGCTGCTTTTCTTTTTAAAAATGTTTTTAAATTTAAAATTTTTTTAAGCTCACTACAATCAGTAAGTTTCTTATTGAATTGCGTTCTTCAACTATAAGAAGATAAATTCAAAAAGTAAATTTAATAGAGTTTGAAATTGTGTTTGATATTTTTATTTTAAATTTCATAAAAAAATTGTAACTTAACAATAATGACGTCATTGCAAAATTTTTAGAAAAGAAGTACAGTTAAGAAAGAAAATGAATATTTGGGCCTCTAAAGTAATTTTTCATTTTCATGGGCGTCTTTCCTTTTTAATTCGGACCGCCTTTTGGAAAAAAAATAAATGGGAAAAAGTTTCTTTTTTTGCTTCCTCAAACCACAAATAAATAATAAAATTTCTCTCTTTATTATTGGTATGGATTGAGACAATATGGGCCTCACTAATCCTCTTACTCGATTTTCATCTTAAAACTCCGCTTGCAGTAGCCCAATACTACAGTAACTGCTTCAAAGTAGATTACCCGTGCACAAGTCTCTCTCTCTCTCTCTCTTTTAATTTTTTTTATTGAAGGACAACAAGTTTTACAATTTATAGATTGGACATGAATAATTGCTCCTTCTGCAGGCTTATCTTCTATGTCATTTAATTCTTAATGAAAATTTCATATTACTACCAAAGAAAAAAAAAATGTGACTAAAAATCCTAATTTTAGGATATTGAATCACATACGTATATGATTTATTTATTTATAAATAGAATTGTAGGTTTGCTATTTTCAAAAAATGCACTAAAAATCCTATCACATGTAAGTCGAAAGTGAACCATTTTGAACATAGAAGAGCGTGAATCATTCACCACTAGGGGAAAAAAATGCGAAGGAAAGAATTTTTATTTATTTTTTCAAGCATGTCATTTTTTTTATCTTCCACCCAAAAAAAGAAAACCTTAATTTTGAAGATAAATACATAGGGGGTGTATATGGATTTGGTTTAGATTTAAAATTTTTTATTTTAAATTTTATAAAAATAAAATTGCTAAACACTCAAAAAAATTTTCTTTACTTAAAAAATCCTGTCTTTTGAGTTATAAAAATTCTTCCAAAATAGATATTAATTACTATATAAGATTCTGAATAATATATTTTTATTCTGAGATATTGTGATTATATTTGGATTGAGTTTTATTTTGAGTTGACTTTTATTAAAAATAATAAAATTGAATTATTTATGAAAGGAGAAGTGTGGTTTTTTAGTTTAAAAATCAATCCAAATAATATTTTTTTACATGTGGAAAATCGAAAAGTCTAAAAACAAATACGGCGTCGTGGCAACTACTAGTTACTACATCCTCCTCCTTTGTTATCTACCCGAAACCATGTGCACGTGGCACCTCGCAGAAGCCCGAATATGATAACCGACTTCTCCCTCTTCCTCCCCAGCTCCTCTTTAGCTTTGAGTTCTTGTTGCAATTTTTTCCTATGATTTTGGATTGCAAAATATGATATGAAATGAATTGGTAAGAAGCAAAATCTGCAGATAGTGTAAAATGCAAGGCTTTGCCATTCAAATACCTCAAGTAATAGCAGCATCAAATCAAAGGGATAACAAGAAGAAGAAGAAACAGCTCTTCTTGTTGCCTTCTTCTCTTGACAGATTAGCTTCTTCTTCCACTAGATTCAATTCCACTATATCCTCATTACCGTCTCTAGGTGAGTTTTATCAATTTCTGGAATATTTTTTTCCAGAGTTTTTTTGGTGATTTGAAATTCAGTTGCAAAATTCAAGGAAGTTTGTCTTTTATAGTTTTATACTACTGTTTGGAGTTGTTTCAGAAAATCTTGTTCATTGAAACATTTTTCCACATAAATTCTATGCGGGTTTTAGATGTGTATTTTACTTAAAGTTGCTAACTGGCAAAGTAGAATTCAGCTCAGACTTGATATGTTAATTGAAGTGTCATGACATTTGGTATTCTGAAATACAAAATCAGTCTCCACTGCGGGAGAACGCTGGTGCGATTTTATCTTACTGATTTAGAAGAAAATCATATTTTTATGAATAGAAATTCAATTAGAATCCTGATGCGAGAGCTTGTTTGTCATGATTTGTGCTTTTGCCTTACTGAACACATTAAAGGAATATTGACATTAGGGATGTCAATGGCTACGTTGGTCCCCCCGGTTTTTTCCTAAAGGAGGAAAGATGGGATAGGCCAGCTTTTGCTTGGGAGAGTTTTAACGGTATTATTAATGTTGGCTTTCATAGTTCAATGTTCGTCAGTGTTTTTAACAATTTTCTGGGATTTTGTGAAGGACAAACTGTTGCTGTTAACTTGCTACTTTTTCGTTCTTTCCATTCTGTTGGTTGTCTTACTTTTGTTGAATCAGTTCTTTGATGATCCAAAACTGAACTAGAATCTTTTATTTACAGTACAATGTCAAGGGGTATCTACATTTTATGTGAGGCATAGAACGGTTACAGCAAATGCATCTAGTGCTGGTGTTGGATCTGGTGGATTCGAAGGAAGTCAGGGAAATGACGACCAAAATGTCATTTCTGGTGGGCCACTTGGTGATAGGTCATCAGACATGTGAGTATCTTGGAAAATTTCCTATTTGTAACACAAGTAAAGCATACTACTAAAAAAACCCAACTATGATAAGGTGGCAGTTCTGTTTGTATCCTGAAAAGATATGGTAACTTATAACCTAAAGCTTAAGGATGTTTGTCTATCTACTTGATTTATTCTAAAATTATTCCAAATTGAGCTCCTGATTGCATGTAGAGAATAAGAATCTCATATTCTCTTATATCAATTTCATTCCTTTGATTCCCTTCTGCTGAGTTTCATACTCTGAATTCCCTTTACTGCACTCTTTCTGGAGATCTGTCTGAATATAGTGCTAGTAAAGCCATAAGTTCTAAATCCTTTTCTTGCCTCTCTGCTTTGTGTGATAGAAAACAGTAGTAGGAAGCAGAAGGAAAACCTAAAGGTCCTTAGTATCAAGGAAAAGCTGGCGGCTTATTAGTCAGAAATAATTGATTCATTACTTGTGTCCAGATAAAATTTGTATTTTACAAAGAGCTTATGATGAACACAAGTTTGAATTTGTATATCTCAAAGCTTATGTTCATTTTTCTCTTCCTATTTGTATATTCATATGCTTATCTTTTTGTGAATGGATCTGAAGGACTAAATCTTTTGCTGCCAATGGTCCCAGGAGAACTTTCTTAATCCTGCCCTATACTCATGTGCATTATCTTTCATGAATGGCAGTGAGAAGCCTCCTAATCGAATTCCTTATTCTCTCTCTATAGCTCTTGTGCTATGTGGATGTGCATTAGTATTTTCACTAATATCCTTCACAAAAGGGACACCTTCGTCAATTTTAGGGGCCCTTGCAAAGTCCGGCTTCACTGCTGCATTCTCACTAATATTTGTTTCAGAGATTGGGGATAAGGTAAATAATCTCCCTAAAATAGGAATTCTTTCTCTCTTATAACTCCAAATATTTTCATCTGTGCTCATATGATGCCTCTGTTGTCTCTCCTACTTCTCAAAATATTGCAGTGCACAAAATAAAGCGAGTAGTTTGCAAAAAGAGTCCCATAACTATTTTATTTGTCTTAAGAATGTCCCTTAATTTTAATCCCAAATCTATTTTTTAAAAAAAGAATATAGTCCTTGTCACCAATATCACGACGGAGTTGGGTCAAATTCACACGTGTCATACGTGAGTTTGATTTGAAGGGCAAATTTATCAAATCTTGTCCACTTTCATATAAAACGCATTCACATAAGTACCACTTACAATCTATAATCATAATTCAGCTCCAAATTCAATCATGAGTTATCCAATTTGATGGTGGTATATTTGGGAAAAATTTATGCAGCCTTCATTCCAATCGTATTGTTGTAGATGTTATTGAGCTAAATATGATGAATTTGTGTTTCAAATCGAACTTGTGCGCCACATATGTGAATTTCAACTGAACTCCATTGTAGGATTAGTGACAAGGACTATATTTTTTAAAAAAAAATAAATTCGGGATTAAAATTATAGAAATTAAAGTTAAGGGACATTTTTAAGACAAATAAAATCGTTATGGGACTCTTTTTTACAAATTACTCAAATAAAGTATTTCCTCTGAATACTTTATTCATGACCATTCCTTTTCTCTACATTTTTTTTTTGTTCTTTTCCATTTTGTTGCTAATTATCCTTTTGATGATATATGGTAATTATATCTTGAACATTCTCTTTGATATATGAAATCAGAGAATAAAAGAAATATGGAGTTCCTTTTTGAGTAATCTTCTCCTAATGTAAACCCGATGAATTCTAAATGCCATTTAGGGGAAACTGAAAAATCCAGTTCTTTGATTACTTGATATTTTGTGTTGGTATGCATAACATTAATCCTAGTGGTATTATTATCCTCTTCCACAAATTTAAGCAAACGAATCTTTAGATCCTACAAACTTATGGAGTTCCTCTTTTCTACTTTCCAGTTGATCGTATTAAACTATTTAGGTTGGTGGAAAGGCTTTTAGCTTGATTGGGTTTATTATCTTTATATTTTGATTTATTTTGAGCTACTCAAGTTTCTGTTTGGGTATTTGTTTAAACAGACATTCTTCATTGCTGCACTTCTAGCCATGCAGTATGAGAAATTACTGGTATGGATATTTTCTCCTTCCTGGTTTACTCTCTGATGCTTTCTCTCCATTTTTGTACATGGTTATTGTACAATAGATGAGACCGATCTATCTATCAAGCTGTCATACTTGAATGTTTTCTGTACGTCATGTTACCAATTCTTTGAAGTTTGCTGCTGCGCCCTTGCAAAAGAATAAGCTGATAAATGACATTCAGGAGAAAGTTTAAGATATTTATTTTGTTTGGTAACATATGGTACAAGACGAGAAAGCAACAAAAGAAAGCAAAGGAGAAATATAAATAATCCAAACGATAGTGCATTGGAAGAAGAAAAGACTCACCTTTTAATACTAGTAGCATCTGATCTCCGAGAAAAATTTTGCTATTAGAAGTCTTCTCCAACTTGTTTAGAAGGATTCAAGCTATTGATAGATTCTACAAGTGAAAGGATGAGCATGATTAACTAGTTTCTTAGTGTGGAAAGAATTTTGGAGTACATTAATCAAAGTTGACATTACCTTAAGCTTTAAGTGCACACTTTTTCAGGGATATGGTTAGTAACCGGAGGATAGTGCTGCACATTTTTATTTAAACTTTCATGTCCGTTGCACTTGTGGATCACAGCTAGACATTTTCAAGTCAGTCGTTCTGTGCCTGCTTGGTAGTTTGAGCCAACATTGTTATTATTGGTGAGCTTTCAAAATAATATTCAACAACTAATTCTGTCCTTGCCATCTCTTCTGCCTAGCATTTTTATATTCGAATTTCTTATTTGAAGAGTTATACTTTTCGGTTTTTGTCCTTTTTTTGGGTTACTTATGTGTCCTCGCATTCTTTTTACTACTATCTATAATCATGTGGAGAATTAAGTTCATTATTCTAATGGGAATATTGAACAAATTCTCTGCGCTAGCAATCTTCTCCACGCATGTTGTTCCCATCCAAATTCCATATTTGAAAGGATATACTGTTCACCTTTTTTGGGTTTCTTTTACGCCTTTACGTTTTCTATTATTTATAATCATGTTAAGAAATTAAGCTTATCATTTTTATGGGAAATCTTTTTTCTTTCCTGGGGATGAAATCAACTCATCTAAATTGTGGTTCAGGTTCTTTTAGGATCAATGGGAGCTTTATCTCTGATGACAGTCCTGTCAGTTGTAATAGGACGTATATTTAATGCAGTGCCTGCTCAATTTCAAACAAGTGAGTTGGAGCTGTACCTTCATTTCTCTACCCCCCCCTGCTTTTGTTATTTCATCTGAAGAATCATAGCGTGGGTTGAATGAGATATCTTATTTTCTGGCCAGTAGTAGGAAGTGTAATAAAAAATGTGAAAGAAAGAAAGAAGGACAATTTACTTCTTTGGTCCTCTTAACTCCTCTACACTGTCTCATTTTGGTTCTCTGATTTGATTTAACACATTTGGATCCTAACATATCTAAAAGTGGCAAGGGCAATTATGACGACATTAATGTAACCGTAGGGAAACATAAACCAATTGTCCTTGACTTGGATGCTTTAAAAACATTAGGGTTCCAATACATCGAAATTGTATCGTGAGAATCCAAATGAGGGGGATGGTCCTGATTGTTACTACCAAAGAAAGATTGAGTAGAAGGAATACTAGCAAATGAATAATCAGTTTCCTGATGCAGTCAAACAGCATACAGGGCCCTTTTTTGCCACTCAGCCGTCTGTGGGGTCTGTTGCATTTTGCAAACTCTATCGGCAAAGACTTATATACATTTACTCCTTGGAGTCTTTGTTTCTATTAGGATAGCATGAATGGCTGAGATTTTCTGAAATGTGGTCCTTACAGAGTCAAATATTGGATTTCCATTATATCTTTTATCCACTTCTCTGACCTTACCCATATCTGACATTGACTCTAACAACCTTCTTAAAGCTAAATTTATATCTTCGAAAGGAATTTTTGCTAAAGGCA
The DNA here is from genome assembly GCA_030512225.1 of Rauvolfia tetraphylla. Lineage (NCBI taxonomy): Eukaryota > Viridiplantae > Streptophyta > Magnoliopsida > Gentianales > Apocynaceae > Rauvolfia > Rauvolfia tetraphylla. The sequence goes on from JAJQKT010000053.1 coordinate 6,929,282, forward strand.
TAATTGACTGACATCAATCAAGTAATTCCTCTAGAATATCACTGATGTTTGAGGAGAGGAAAGACCGAGATACAGAGTGGGAATAATTGCCTGTGTTTCTACTCCTGTTACTTTTCTTTAGTGCATACAGCGACCATCTATTGGCTCTTCAGTTTTCATTTGACGTTTTCTTACTTCTTTCTTTTTCCTTTTCTTTGATTCTAAAATTTGTTTGATGTGCAAGCAGCTATTCCAATTGGAGAATATGCAGCAGTAACTCTTCTAATGTTCTTTGGCCTCAAATCAATAAAAGATGCATGGGATATTCCTTCTAATCCAGTTAAAACTGGTGAGGAAAAAAGCAATGAGCTTGATGAATTTGTTGAAGCTGAGGAGCTTGTGAAGGAAAAGGTAGTCTGATTTCCATTGACCTTTAATTACCCAAACCATTGTCTATTTTGCAACCATTTCAAGTTGAAAATCCCTGGGCCAAACTACTACTAAAGTATTGTCTTCTCTAATCACCTTTCACTGAATATTCTGAAAGTTTGTGGAAGTCACACCTCTTGGGGAAAGTGAGGAATGATGTGATCTAATGAAAACAAGGACATCATCCACGTCAAGAGCCATACAACTGACTCCAATCCTCTTCCTTTTTATGCATGGTTCTCACAATCCTTTTACTATTGCTTTTCCCTTCTAATCCTGATTTCTCCTCTTCTTGTCATTACTTCTACCACCAATCCAAAAACATAGAGATTGTCACTCACTAGTCCCACAGCAGATATGGGTTGGACAAGGGTTGCCTACCTCCAAGGTTCTTTGGCTCTTAAAATAATCACAAACCTATAACTCGCGTCTGAACATGAATTCATTGTCTTTTCTGTGGTTTAAAAAATCCCAAAAAGGAAAAGAAAAATATGTCTTGCTTAGAAGCATTAAAATTTCAATTCCAACATTTTAATAAGGAATTCTGTATGTCCTTCGATATCAAAGTAAGTTGCGTTATTTCTACAATGTTACTGTAGTTTGACAACCTTTTGAAGTATTTACCCTTTCTGTCTTCTCGTGATGTTCTCTCTGATGATTGCTTATTCTTTTGATTTCTCCAGGTGTCGAAGAAGCTCTCCAACCCTCTAGAAATCTTGTGGAAATCATTCAGCCTTGTATTTTTTGCTGTAAGTAGCATATCCTTTCTTTGTTACATAATGTCTTCTCCATATCAAGAAGGATGGGAAACTGTTTGGTAGCTGAGGTAGTCTCTTTTATAAGATATCAATTGCATGCTGCTCTGAATATGAAATGTACTTATGCTTCTTGAATTATTTGGTGATTTTATCTTCGTCTTCTGTTTATTTACTGCATTGAATGAATCGTAATGTTTGAGGTATTAGGTGCATTGCAACCTTAAAATTTGTGTTCAACTCCTCAAGGAATCTTACCCGTCTGCATGTCTCCAACAATTGTGGCGGGGGAAGGGGGCGGGTTGAAAACTTCATTCATCTTATAAAGGAAAATAGCAAGAATCACACTTGCCTCTGTTACAATTGACTTAACTAGCTGCCTTCTACAGTACTAGAGGAGCCGTTTTTTTGGGGGTAAATAGAGGAGCTTTGTTTTTGGGAAAGCATTTAGGCATTACATATTTTAGGATACTAACTTTGTCATTGCTGTTTCCATTTTAGGAATGGGGAGATCGTTCTATGCTGGCAACAATAGCTTTGGGTGCAGCACAGGTATAGTTTTGAAAGTCTCAGACATAAGATGAATTATCAACTCTGAGCTCCAAGTGTTCTTTAATTTCTTATATTGCTTATGCCTTTTCTTATCCTTTTATTGCATCTGTATAATAGTCTCCCTGGGGTGTGGCAAGTGGAGCCATTGTTGGACACCTAGTTGCAACGTCTCTTGCTATATTGGGAGGTGCTATTCTTGCCAAATACATTTCTGAGAAATTGGTAAGAGCCCTGAAACCATGATTCTAGCGACATTTTGCTTAATAATATTAAACTTGGTCTTCACGTCTCTTAATTGTTCTGCAATCAGGTTGGATACCTCGGTGGAACTTTATTTATTGTCTTTGCCGTTGCCACATTTTTTGGAGTTTTTTGACGAAGAGTTAAGACATCAGATCTGAGACGTTACTTCTCCTTCAACCCGGGGGAAGCACAGAGACAAGATGATACAGTTGATGTAGACAAAAAACAATTAGATACTTTGATAGTGTTGTATTGAAGACGACTGTCATTCTTTATAAACATAAAGATTGGGTTAAGTGAGGACTATTCTTATATTAGATAATCATTTTGATGTATGAACTATATTAGATTTAGGGAACCCGAAGCATGTAGAGTTCCTGTATCTGCAAGAACTCCGTTACACCTAAGAAATTTCCAGCTTAAGTGGAAGCTAATTCATGAATGATAAAATGATTGAATGATGTAGTGAAATGAATTTGGAATATCCCTACGTCTTTTTCTGCGTTGAAATATAACTGAAGGTGGTTGTTTACACATTTCAGGTTTGTCTGTGAAATGAATTATTCTGTTATTGACTCGAATGAAGATATGCATTTCTTACGTATAACTCGTAATATATATTGTACTGTTACAAAGTCAAAATTCTAACAGCTGACCTTTCGGTTTCAAGCAAAGTTGCTTTGGAAGGCAATATACTGGGGCAACCTTCTCTTTCATCAAGGAGCCATTCCGACGCACAAGAAACTGCAAAAACATACAAGCCGCAAATTCAGCAAAATGCTGAACTTCTACTTTTGCAGGTTTCAGTTTGATGCGTGATGTTAAGAACCAAATTCTGACGAATTCTGCATATGCACTTGAAGCAACTTAAGAAATTAAATGTAAAGAATGGATAAGTGGCTAGGAAGATTTCCAAATGATAAAACTAGAATTTGCAAATGTGTCAGTTACATCAATCAGTGTTTCGTGACAGACTCTCCTTTGAATGTACACTAAAACCCAAATCAAATAAGCTTAATGTACAAGTAGATTAACTACTAGCTACAAAAGAATCACGCAACATAAATAAATGCAAAACAAAATTTCAAAGTTGAGAGAGATTTTGGTCTTCTATCTTTTACTTGTAGCCGTGGTCTTCAATCTGTTAGTTCAGCTATCTGTATCTGTTTCAGAATTTCCGCACAGGTAAGAGTAAATCAAACACACATTTGTCGCGACCGCCGTGTTTCCTCCGAGAGAAGTTCAAGAAATAGTTTTTCTAGCCTTATTGATTCTGAACTAGGCCTCAAAACTGCAGCATCTCCCCACACATCACACCTGTCGTCTTCAGTTTCACCTAAACACCAGCCACCAGGCACTGGTTTACCAGGGTTTCGGTGCAGAATTTCATGGTCAATACGATCAAGAACCGGGTCATTTGAAATAAATGGTGAAGCAAAAGCCACACCACTTTGGACCAGGTCATCAAAATAACTCGAATTGAGTAGATTGGGTTCCTTTTTCCAGTTCAACGAAACATAACGCAAGCTATGGTTGACAGTTGTTTTACTGAATTGCTTAGAATTGCAAAGAATGGTTGGAAAGTAAGCAGAATCTGCTAATGGAGTATTTGCCAAGTACATTAATAAGGTCCTGGGTAGATTATCAGTTCCGACAATGCAAAATTCAATGAACTTCCGACTCAAAATCGCTGATGATGAACCTGCACTCAAAGATAAGAATTCAGTTCCCCGAGATCTCCCTTCTGATCATTACTACAAAACAGAAGATGTAAAGTCCAACAATACGTTTGTCAAGCAATATACAAATACTAGCATCCCCCTCAGTTCCTTCACATATCATAGAAAATATTGCAAAGTGCAGTTGCTAGCAGAAGAAGTATGCATCAAAGAGAAACTAGGAATGAAGCATTATCTGCAGCTTCCATGGGTCCTTCTTTTCCATTTATTCCTTCATTCTGCTATTTGCTAATTGTATGTATACCTATAGTTCATGATACATAAATGTATAGCATTTTACTGGAAGTGACCCGTCTTTTATCTCATTATTTCATCAACAAAGTTTTACTACAAGGCCCAGAAAATAGGTGAAAGTTAATAGATGACTAATTCGATAACTTCAGGATGACTGAGGCAAGTTAACCAACTATTTCAAATGTCACACCCATTATTTAGTTTGTTTCCCTATCCTGTTGTTAAAGTTACAAATATAAAATTGCTCTTCCAGAATTTCTTGCCAAATATATTCCACCTAAAAGCAACTAAGCCCTCTTTTAGATAACCTAAGAATGTCCAAAGGAAAAGAATAGTAATAAGCAGAAGGCAGAAAGACATAGAACCATTGAATGGAGACAAATTAGCTAACAAAGTGTTTTTTCTGTACTTTGAGAGGTTCAAAAAGTTTCCATCTTTTGACTACTGGTAAAGCAATTGGAGCCAGGAGTTCACAAAAGCCAAAACTTCATGTGTCTAATTGTGAAATGAAGCCAATCACTTTATTCCACCAGGATGAATTTGGAAACCTTGAAGAGCTCATAATGTTCTTTAGTTAGCCAAACAATTATGGTTTTTGCAAAATTTTGTTTCAGATGTAGAGTAACACTAATTGTGACTATTCAACCAGAATCCAGCAGCAATTACTGTGTGTTAAATGCCAGAAAATCGCAACCATCCCATAAATACATCAGAATATTTTAGTTCAGACTTGAAACTTTATCATGTTGACAAATAATGCAGAAAAAGGTGTTGAATAAACCAAAGAAAGCCTTGGAACATGCATCAAAACTTCACCAGTACTTCTATGTGGGGAAATGAACCGACCCAACATCACAACTTCACAACAAAACGAGACCGATTTTTTTTAGTTCTGATTTTGCAGTTTGCAAACATTTACATCTCCTGAAACTTTCCATTAAACCTCCCACTAATCTTACAGATGCCTCAACCAATCTAAGTTATAGAGTATAATTTGCAACTTCAGTAGCATGGATAGCAATTAGAATTCCTCCTCACACATTACAACAGCACCTTAAAGGACTGACCTGTGAACAAACGGAATGCATCTGGCAACACCCTCTTTTGAGTGGCATAAAATACCTCATTTTTCTCCGCTCTAAAAAGCCCAGGATCAACAATTATTGATTTTAAATAATGAGATCTGCAACAGTTAAATAATGTTTAAGTTCCGAAAGAAAAATAGCTTCATTATTCAATGTCAGCATACATGTGCACTGTGTGCGTGTATAAGTAGGATCCTGAGGGTAGTAGTTATCCTTACTCAATCCAGCCAATATAGCTTGAATGACTCACAAAATTAAGATCCTTAGGCAGATATGATAACAGATGCAGAAGATCTGTAAACCAGAAAAAGTATCAAGCATCACCATACTAATGCAAAATCCATTTACGACAAACATTGCTACAAGTAAATAATCATGTGATAGCACATAGCGAGTACAACTTAAGATTGAAATCAGAAAGTCATTTCAAAAACATGATATTAAACAGAATATCACACTGTTTGATAAATGACAATCGAAGACAAAGGAAGCAGCAAGTCAAGAAACCCATTTCACTCGTCATATGATGAAAACAGAACTAATTATGCAATCCCTCCATCAGCAAACAAACAATCCCAAAGAGACCCTAAATACACACACACACACACACACACACACAATTACACTTAATTGTCAACCTTGTCAACCAGAGGGAAAAAAAATCCGGAGTTGATTTGCAGGCACCCTCAAATTATAACACAATTCTAATCACTGAAATATATCCAGTAGGCTCTATAAAGCAACAAAACTACGACAACAACTCTGGAAAAGTACTTCTCAAGAAAAAAGGATCAGCCAAAAATGCCGAAGTAATTAACTAGACTTCCTTAACACACAGGAGGATAAGCACAATTCTCCTCCAGATAAATATATATTTTTCGCCATTTTCATGGAATCAAGATCTCAATACGAGCACAAACACATATCAGTAATTCAGCAAATAACAAAAGAACACACCAAATCATATGGAATTTACAAAATGAACAAATATACATAAAATTATGTACAGAAAAGTAAATGTATAGAGATGTAAAAATACCATCTTGAGCAACAAGTGGGTAATCATCGGCAGAGAGGTTGATGAACCAATCCCAATTCCTCGAAATACGAAGCAAAATAGACGCCCCATGTAGCGTAGACGAAAGAGAAGATGACCCTTTCAGGTAAACAACATCGCCTTTCCCGACAACATTAATATTCTGGGCAGCTAGGAACAGTGGCACAGACTGCACTTTCCTAGCCAAAGCATCTCGCTCACTCTGCGGAGCATTGGAGTCCAGATGGAGCAGATAAGCATTTCTTGGATGGTAAATTGCGTACAGCAGACGAAGGATCCGACTCGTGTCATTGAAGGATCCGGAGATGAAGTAGGCTATGGAAGGAGGAGAAGGAGCCGCATGGCCCTTTGGGTTAGATGGGGAGGAACCGAGGAAAAGAACAAGGTGGGGGTTGTGGGAAGGGAACAGGGAAGGATGGGGCAATGGAGGGAGTGGAGTGGAGGAAGAGGAGAAGCAGATGACAAGGAAGAGGGAGAAAATGGCGGTGGCTAGAAGGATGTATGGGGTCGGAATACTGGTGATGGTGGTGGTGGTGGTGGTGCAGCGTTGTGACTGGTTGGGATGGTTTTGCATTCTTGATATTCTTTCTTGTCCGAGGAAATTTGTTGGGTGTTTTGTGTTTGTTGGGACTTTCCTTGATTGATTTGAGATTGTGAATGGTGTTCTTGGGGTTTGGGGTGTTTCAGACGGTGCCTTCACTGCACTACTACTACGACTCTCTGGTAGTTGGTGGCACGTTTCAAATACTCTTTTTAACTGGGAAGAGGAAGGTATGCTAGCTTCCTACAAGTACTAATCTTTCAGCCTTTACAGTAGAGTGGGGGAAATGCCACCGGCATTGGAGTCATGTCGCTTTAATTTCTTTGTGTAGTTGGTAAGCTACTGCACGGGATGAAGTTAATCGAGCATGCCTATTATCGAATAGGGGCTGTGAACTGCCATAAAAAGAAAAAGGAAAAAAAAAAGAAAAGGCATGTCCTTGAGTCTAGTAGATGTAATTTTGTTGGATTTTTATAGAACATATTCAAGCTTAGTTTGATAAAAGTTCGATTTTGATATTTTTTAATTTTAATTTAATTTTTTAAAAAATTTGGAGTTAAATTTTTAAAAAATTAATTTTAAATATTAATTTTAAGTTTAAAAGTTACGAACATATTTATTTGTATAAATTATTTTAATATTTAATTTGAACTTATATAAAAAAGTTTAAATTTGAATTGGACTTCATCAAATCAAATTCAAGCTTGTTTTATATTTGAATTACGTTTGAGTTTAAATTTTAAACTTGTCAAAAATTCATAGAATTTGACTCTTTTAATTTAGGATTCAACTTATTTCTAATTTGATTGGATAGAATAGGGAAGTAAAGTAAAAGTGGGAGTGGATGTCCCAACTAAAAAGGAATTGATTTGATGCTTAAGAAGTAAGCTATATCTTGTAGTGCAATTTTAGTATGTAACCAACCATTTGGGAGAACTCTTGAATTCTGAAAACCCAGATTTGATGGGGTATATCTCATGCTGCCGCTGCGCCCAAAGCTAAACTTATTAAAGGTCGATGTAATTGTAGTGTAGTAAAGCAAACATTGGAAAGGTTATCTTCGAAGGGTATATTTTAGTGTTATTAGATTTTTAGCATAGATGGTGCACATCTTCTCCTTTTACAAAAAAAAAAAAAAAATACTAAGGATGTATTTGGATTGAGTTCTGCTATGCAACTCAATGCAAAACTTTCACTTGAATCATATTTTTCTCTCTCACAAAAAATTATCTCTCCCGAAATCTAAGCATTCTCTCTCCACCAGCTTCCCCCTTTTTCTCACTTCGAGCACATGGCGAAAAATGTATTCGTCTAATTGTATAAACTTTTGATTTCTCTGAATATAAATCCACAAAATGTGAATCCTTTGTGATTTCTTCATTTTGTTCGAAAATTACATGAATGCGAAGAAGGAAAATCAAGAATCAATTCCTATTATTTGGTTGAATAAACACAATCAAAAACGGAATTTATAGATTGAATAAAACACGCTTAAGAGTTAAAATTTTTACGAAACTTTCGCGCAACTTTGTAGAGAAGCCAAGTAACCACTCTTCCAAACTATTTTGAATTACACCACGAGCTCCCCCTAGGCTAGGGTTCCCTAAGCAGCAAGTCAGGAGCCATCTGTGTTTAGTTAATATGCAGCCATCTTGTATAAATGGTGTTAGTTGAGTTGAGTATGACTTTGCAAATATGTCTTTTGTAATTAGGTCTGTAAATTGGGTCGAGTTGGTGCGAGCTTAGTCTCAGCCCTTTCGATCTGTTTAATTACGAGTTTGGACTGATATTTTCAGTTTGAATAATATTCAGGTCGAACTCGTGCAAAGGTAAGTTTAGCTCGATTTTAACTCAGTCCGTAAAAATATATATAATATATATTTATGTATATATATATTTTATATAATTATATTATTAAAAATATTATTATTATATAAAAAAATTTTAAAAATCGAGTTAGGATCGGTCCAGAAAGACCGAGCCAGGATTAACATTTCTCCAGCCCGATATCAATCGGGTTGAGTTTAGACTTAGTAAAGCCCAACTCACTCAACTCGAATTGACAGACCTATCTGTAATAGCAAACTATGCTATAATTTGCTTTGGCAAATGCAAACTCTTTTCTTTATTTGATATATAGAGATTTATGCATTTCAAAAAGATATTCATAAAATAAAAATAAATATTAAATTCTATTAAAATTATAAAAATAAATTATTTATATAAAAAATAAAATCTAAAATAAAAAATATTTTTGAATACACCCAGATAAACCAATTTTAGAGACAAACAAAGTTACAAGTTTTGTAAAAAATAAAGCGGCGAGAAATTAACTTAATAAAGGAAAATGATCAAAAGATAGGTTCCGAGAAATTTTCGGGCATTATCAGTCAAAGAAAAAGAAGTTGAGTACCAAATCCATGACTTCCAGTCCTTAGAAAAGCTTTTTCAGGATTTGATCACAGGTTGGAGATTCACATAGTCGATTAGTTGCTTCTTGTACTCTCAGTCTTCTTCCCCCTAGTGCATAAAAAACATCTGCGGAATCGAGAATCAGTAACACGATGAACAATCCACAAGTAGGAAAACGAGAAAAACAAGAAGAAGAAGAAAACAGCAGTGCAGGATGGGGCCAACAAGCATGGGCCAACCTGGCAAAACTCCGGCAAGAGGCCCCTTTAGTTCAGTGCATCACCAACTTTGTGTCAATGGATATAATGGCCAACGTGCTCTTATCCGCCGGAGCATCACCGGCGATGATTCATTCTATTGAAGAAATCCCGGAATTTACTCCTAAAGCCCATGCTCTTTGTGTCAACATGGGCACTCTCACTCCCGACTGGCTGCCCGCAATGAAGAAAGCGGCGGAGGTAGCTAACAGAGAACGGAAGCCTTGGGTTCTTGATCCTGTGGCTGCTGGTGCTACCAGTTTTAGGTTGAAGGCTTGCATTGAATTGCTCGGATTGAAACCTACTGTTGTTAGGGGAAATGCCTCTGAGATTTTGGCACTTTTCAAGAGTTCTGTGGATCCCAATTCGAAGGTAAGATAAGAAGTGACTTTAATTACTGCTACGTTCGATAGCATTACTAGTAGCACGAACTATTTCTAAAGGAAGAGGCTTTATTTAATTCACCAACAAATAATATTAAGATGCTTCAGTGTAGTTTTTACTCAGAAGTGTGCAAAGATTGGGAATGAAGAGAGGAAAAGCTAACAAAAATATTTGAAACATTTATTATTTTAGCCTTTCTGCGATTACTCCAAAAATGCTACTCAGTTCATGTTGTGCTTGTGATTAAGACCAAGTTAAAAGAGATTAATTTTGGTACAAGTGGAAAGTTTATTTCTTTGAGTAGGTCTTATCTAGTTAAGAGATTAAATTTTTGGCTTTCTGGTTTCTCCTTATGTTTAGGGGGTGGACAGTATACATGAATCTGTAAATGCTGTGGAAGCAGCAAAATCTCTGGCTCAAGCGAGTGGTTCTGTAGTTGCGGTTTCTGGAGCTGTTGATGTTGTCACAGATGGACAACGAGTTTTTGCTGTGCGGAATGGTGTGTCCATGTTGCAGAAGATTACTGCAACAGGATGCTCTGTCACTGCCCTTATTGCTGCCTTCATTGCGATTGACCCGCTACATGTAGTTGAAGCCACAGCTTCTGCACTTTCCATTTTTGGTATTGCCAGTGAGATAGGGATGGACATGGCTAAAGGTCCAGCTTCATTGCGGGTGCACCTGATTGATTCGCTTTATGTTCTCAGTAAAGAGACAGTGTTTCATCGAGTGAACATCAGTAACTTGTAATCGTGCTTTAGGGGCAAATAGAATGTTAGCCTACGACACATCTCAACCTGCTTGAGTTTTGTAAATCTCTTGCTGCTGAGTTCTTACTGAATAATCCATCTTATGGGTTGCAGTCTTTTATAAAGAGTGTATGATCTCACAAGTAAAAGGAAAATGTTAGAATTGTTTTGGAACACTTGCTCATGTCCTCCTCCTTTTACTATAACTTTTGACATGGGAAATTGATTTTTTGCGCATTTTCATGGTTAACTGCAATAAGCTGAATATGGGACTTGTGTACCTTGGTGTACTTGGCATCTTACTGCTAGGGAATGTGAAAACATGTTTGCAACTGAATAACTGTTAGGATTCTCCAACCAGAATTTTTCTGATTTTCCTGCTTGAAACAGAGAAAACCTAAACCCATGTAATTAAGCATCTTTTGGCTTCTCATATAGGTATTTGGAGTCCAAGAGTTATATCGCCGAGTCATGAAAAATCTAATATGTCTAATTACTTTGCATTAGTTGCTAGAAGCTCATGGACTTTGTTTTATTCGATTAAGGCTGGTTAACTTTATCGTCTTGCTTTGTAAGCTTATTGGAGAAGGCTGAGGGAGAGAAAAGAGATTGAATATATTCATCCTTTCATGTGACAGAGGAGGAGAAAAGATATTGAATATATTCATCCTTTCATGAGAGAGAGGGAGAGGAGATATGTTGGCAGAGGTAATGTAAAGGAGATATCCCTGACACTAGTTTGATATCTAGTGATAGAAAACCTGAACATGTTCCCAGTTTATCAACACTGATAATGATTTATAAGGATTTCTATAAGGAGTAAGACTCATTTCCCAAGATGTAAAATGACTTCCATTCCAATATGTTGCTTAGGTGATAATCAATATCCGCAATGATAATCCAGGGGAACAGTAATCTTAGGACAACAGCTAACAGAACTCTATTCTTCACAGCAAGGACCTGGGACTGCTCCATTTTGCCCCTGAAACTGATATTAATTTCAAATCCTCAAGCTATGCAGCTTGAAATTTATCCTGTTGATTATATGATGTGAGTTGACGTATGGCACGCCTAATTCTGATTTTTTTTCCTACTCTATGAATATTTGCTTTGATTTGATATATGCCTATGCCTAATTTAAAGTTTTTTTTGTTGGAACCTTTGCTATAGTAAGTATTGTTACATGGATCAGAATTGAGAACTAGTGCTACGAAATCACTTTTAGATGTATAATGTGGTAGCAACTTGTGAGTCTCCGGTTCTCCAGATAACTGGGTCGATGCTAGTCTTAAGAAAAGTTCTCTGTTTTCTGGCTTCCTTTCTTAGCTTGATCTTTCTTTTTCTTTTTCGTGTGGAACCTATGGTGCTTTATTGACCTTGATGCATGACGCCTAAGTTTATTGTGATAAGTTTAGCTGCTAGAGAAGAATTTAGGCAAGATCCAATACTCAATAATAAATTGTTCATCTAAAAGTTATGGATATTGCATCAGTTTCTTCAGTACATACAGATGAAAATGTAAGAATCTCTTTTCAATATTCAAACAAGTTGACATCACGAATGCAAAACAAGCTTTCACACAAACAAGCCCACATGTTTCCCTGGATTATAAGAATTCAATAGTTAAGATGGATAGTCAGCCTGAGCAATGTCTCTGCACCATCTGTGACATGCTGCCCTGCAGGTATGAGTGACCTCATCTCCGCAAATCCACAAGCATTCTTAAACTTGCCAGTACCTCCAGTTACCGAGAGCCGTGACACGGTGCTTCCAATTTTGTACACTCCAAAAAAGTTGAGGGAGTCACCATACTCGCCTCCTTCCATCACAGCTGTGAATACCATCATCTGCGTGCTACCATCTGCAGAGCTTGCAACATAAACCCCCTGGGCTTTTCCCAGAACCTGGGACCCCAACTCTGGTGCAGAAGTCAAGATATCATCTATCAGAGTTATTGTTCCAAAGCCTAGTCCCAGACCATCGCCTGCAAGTTGGGTGGCCACCGTATTACCATTGTTGTTCGCATTGTTTTGGTTTCCGGCAAAAGTTGTTCCAGCTAAACCGGTTCCCAGTGGAATCCCATTGAGGTTGACTGTTGGTATGGCACCATTGGCATTGGGGGATAGCTACACCATTCTGCGGAGGAACAAAACCAAGAGGCCTGGCAAATGGTATTTGGCCACTGTAAATGTTACCTAACAAGCCAGTGATTGGTCTTGCAGTTGGATTGCTTCCGCCAAGAATATCATGCATGTAGATTTCAAGAATCGGCTCCCCAGCTGGTGCAGGATCAACTGCAATTGCAAATATTGCCATATTCATGGCCGCAGAGAGGATGGCAAAGAGAAGGGGAAGTGATGATCGCTTGGACATTTTGATAATCGAGCTCGAGCACAAGATGGATTTCTTAGTAGGTGTTGTATACTGTTGAGGTGAAAAGCTTTTTTCCAAATTCAGTATGCAAACTTGCTGCTCATTTGCTCTTAATATAGAGGGTACAGATGAGAATGTAGAAGAGGGTTTGGAGTTGTTGCCAAACTTTAACAGGATATTGAAGTTGTTGCTTAGCATTAATATAGTGCATATTGTGAAGTTGTTGCCATACTTTCCACTCGCTGGTGTGGCTGTTCTAACAAATCCGTACACATGAAATAAGGCACACAAAAGGAAAAAGATTTATACAGATTGTGACAGAGGAAAATATTTGAACTTCTGCAGGGGAAAATCTCTCTCTAAAATGGGTTTCTTTAATATCTGCAAAACTCTCTCTTTCTCTCTCCATCTTTTTTTTTTTTGTGAAATGTTGATAGCATCATTTTAAATAATTTGTAAAAAGAGTCTCATAATTATTTTATTTGTCTTAAAAATGTCATTTAACTTTAATTGATATAATTTTAATTCTAAATTTATTTTTAAAAAAAATACAATCATTGCTACTAGTCCTATTATGGACTCAAATTTAGTTAAAATTTATATATATAACGCATATGAGTTCGATTTAAAGTATATATTTGTAATACTTTACCCAATACCAATACTATCTAAAACGATTGTAAATGAAGACTACACGTATTTTTTAAAATATACTACTACTAAATTAGATGATTCACGATTGCATTTAGAATTAAATTATGATTATAGATTGCAGATAGTATTTATGTGAATGTGTTTTTTATGAAAGTAGACAAAATTTAATGAATTGACCTTTCAAATTAAACTCACATGTGCAATACATGTAAATTTGAACACAATTCAGTCGTAGGACTAGCGGCACAGATGATATTTTTTTTTTGTAAAAAAATAAATTCATGACTAAAATTGTAAAAATTAAAATAAAAGAACATTTTTAAAACAAATAAAATAGTTACGAGACACTTTTTACAAATTATTTCTATCATTTTAGTACCAACTTAAAGGAATAAAAAATGAATTGAAAGAGGTATTTGAAACTTTTCATGTCCATCGAGGAGTAAATAGCATTCTTTCCTCCCCCTTCTTCTTTAATTTTTTTTATATACATTGAAAAATAAAAATATAAATCAAACTCAAATTACAAACGCTGACAAGTGCGTTTCTTACCAACTGAACCATTACCTTACCACTCCATCTTCCGACTGGATGATATCTATGATAAGAGTTCAGTGTCTTTTCCAATTACCCTTAAGAGGTGCAAATCTTTGTGTATTGTCCCAAGTAGATAATTAAAAGTGAACAAAGATCAATCACACGATTAACAATATTGAATTATATAAATTGAAACATGGATTTTTGTTCTTTCATTTGCTTCTCATTGAAGAGAAAATTGGATTTATTTGTACATTGGATTGTAACTTGATCACCATTACACATGTAGAAAGAATTGGAAATATAAACCAAGACAAAGCAAGCTAAGCTAAACTGACACATAACAACATAAGAATCTTGCTAAGCTTGAAGACCGTATTAAGGGAAAGTGTAGTGGGCGTTTTCAGATTTGGGACTGATTGATAAGAATCTTAGCCTGTTAAAACTTTCCAAGTTCAAACCAAGTTTTAGACTCCCTGCATAATCTCTTCATGGTGCGTAACCTTTGTCTGTCGCACAACTGGAGAAATCAGTTTCCATACTGCATCAGAAGGATTCAAAATCAAACAGCTGAGAACATGGAATGAATGAATCATCACCATTTCAAAACTCTATGTAATACATTTGGCAGCATAAGAAAGAACAAAAGCAGATCCTTTTGGTGATTGGTTTAGAGGAGAAACACTGTTATGGCAACACGAAATTTAAAACATCTGAAAGAGAGCTATGTTGATGCTACAATGTCTGAAGAAGACGATAAATATTTCAATGGCTTACAATATATAGCGGCTGCAAACCACTCGTTCACAATCTTCACCCACGTGCTCGCCCAACCAACATCGATGCTCCATCTGTTCGTGTTTATCATGATTTGTAGAAGAATACATCAGAACTTAGCTGAGCAAGGATATTGATGTACTGTTAGGAGCATTAGTACTCACTTTCTGGCCAAGCTATCTAGATTCCAGCTGATGAATAGCATTGCAAAATACATGGCTCCCAAGGAGAAGACCAAGTGAAAGAACCCATATTTATACGGTATATCATCTTCCAGTTGAACTTCATTTTGACGAAACTGAAATACAGTAAAAATATGTTCACATTATTTCTCCTCCAAATGAAGCTACATTTATCTACACGTTGTTTATTAAGGTCTAGAGAATCTCAAAATTTTTAAGTGTTGGTTTTCTAAAGAGATAAATGTAAGAAGGTTCTTTCATTTTGAAGTTGTATTAACTCCTTTCTTCTATATATTTGCAAAGATGCTTGGTTACCTGGAATGTTTGTGAATCAATTCCTGTGGAAAACGTTGCAATGACAATTGCACAAACAGCAATGAGAAACCCCTGATGCAGTGCAAGGGAAGTGTGTAGATTCAGCAAGGAGATTTAACACTATTCTATCAAAGAATTCCAGGTCAGAGAAGTACTTCATAGTATTTCTATTTCTTCCTTTGAATACATAGAAAACAAGTAAATTAACAACTACAAAAATTCTTACTATCACTGTTGTCCAACCACCGTGTCCACTGTCTGGGTTTTGAGGGCTGCACTTTGCAGTAGCTGGTTCACTGAAGTTAGAAGTAAGAAAAATATGTCAATTTTTAATTCTCTTGGAAATGGAGGACTTTGAGTCCTAAAGAGAGAAAGCTCCAAAACTGATAGCAAAAATATATGGGGGAACTAAGAAATACTTGTTTGAAATATGTTAAATATTTAGTTGTGAAGGATATCTAAACTGCCATTTTAAACTATGCATGAATTTTTGGAGAAAAGAGAATCTAGATAGAATTATACAAGTTTATGCCTCCTCTTCTACAAAGCCTCTATAGCTTGAAGCTTTTACAAAGTTCCAAAACCTTGTGTTTTTCATGCATATGAATGCTACTTCTTTAATCGGTCAAATCTATGCAAGTTATGGAAGATGCTTATTTTATGATTCACCTTCTGATGGCAGTCCAACAAAGGAAAATGACATAAGAAGACATAATCCCTGAAGATAAAAGACCCCTATTGACCTGTAATTAGCATCCAAATACTCAGAATCAGATCAATTGAAAACCTTAAACAACACCAACAAGATACAAAGTGGAATAACAATTCTCAGGGAAGTTACCTTAGAATGTAAGGATATAACCATCATCACGATCAGCAAAATGCCAGTCCAGGTGATGAAAAATATGTTAAGAGTGCATGATGGTTTCGAGGCATAGAATACATACATCACAACAATCCCGCAAACAGAAGCTATATAGAATAATGTTGACATGAATAGCCCGAAGGAGCAGCTGCAAAAAATGCCCACTCTAAATGAACATTATCAAGAAATGCAAGATAAAAAAGGTAGTGTTCTTATTTTTCACTATATTTTTCCTAAAAGTGCCAACCACGAAGATCTTTTTCTGGGATGACAGAACTAAAATATTAATGGAGAATTTGGACACAAAATTTTGAGAAGGGCATTAATAACCTTGTCAACTTCACTCAATCAATATAACTATTGTCACTTTCCCCTTCTTGTTTTCCTTGCCTAAATTTGTTTCTTTAGCTCATGTAGAAATAGCTGGCTAAAGAAAGATAAGACCAGAAAAGTTCTAACATAAGGTCTCCTGCATACATAAAGTTTCTGCATTCTATAAGCCACATAACGATCTGTAGTTAAAGATGTAAACTAGACTACAAACAGCATCCGTCTTCATTCTGATGTGAACAAGACAAATTATGTTTATGGAGCTAATACATGTTGAAGGAGACATTATAAGAGAGGTCATAACATTTCTGATATTTCCTCTCAGCTATTATTAACTAAGAAAGGATAGATAATAATGAAAATAAAAAGTTACCTGTTTTTCTGTTTCTCATCAGGCATCCAGTAACTATTCCACCATGTAATAAATTCAATGACGCTTATAAGTTGGAGAAGAAGAAATACCCTGTTCAGATGAGGTAAGCACTGGTTAGCAGTTGCTTTATGCAATTACAGTAGAAATACTGAGATTTTCGGATAAAAATCAAAGGAATTTCTAGCATCTCATTTCCAAATACAATCAAACCTAATCAAGGCTGTAACCAATTGAGAACCTGAATCGTATCCAAGATAAAAAATGATAACTGTTCGACCAAGGTGCAATTAATTAATGATTCCATATTTGGATTTCTCAAATGGAGACCTTTGTTTGTTTGGAAAAATTGCTAGAGAAGTACAAATCTTGGCTAGACACATGGAGTTACCCCACTGCTCAAGTCAACCAAGCATAAAGATGCAGTTCTTGATTGCACTACATCGCTGAAGTTGCCAAGGTGTTCATTTTTTAATCTTTTTCTGAGGTTAAGCATCATCCACTGGATATATATATATAGATATATCGGATGAGTTGGTGTTGCTTCTTTCTCATAGAAAATTATAAGAGTATTCAGAGATTACCCTGCACCAACACGAGCAACTTCACCTGCAATAAGGAAGTGTAATATGTATGCAGCATCAACCGAGCTGGGATATGAAAATTGGGATAAAAATATTATGAAGGCATATGTGAATGAACTTTAGTGTTGCATGTTTCTCGGTCACCAAGAAAAAAAAAATAGAAAGCCAACTTTATCAAGAAAATAGGATTGATCCTTTACAGACATACCATATATTTGAATATAGCTGGAAGGAATGAAGAAAGGAATAACCAATGAGATGATCGTCATGAAGAACTTCAGAATCCAGCAACCAGAATGCCATGTGTTGGGTACTTCATGCAACTTACTTGTATTACATGTTGAAAGAAACATTACAAAGAAGAATATCTGAATGATAAGTCAAGGACTGCCCAGAATGTGCTGATTCGTTCATGTTAGACTATATCGTGCATCAAGAATAATTTGATCCTGTGATGTGACATGCAGTACATTTCCTTTGGAGATGACCTCCTATCAGCACCCTTATTAGTCATTTTAGTGATGCCAGACCATCACGGCCTGACTGAAGAGGAAGAGAAGTTCCGAATGTATGATTGTATATGCATGATTTGAAGCTCAAGATGCATTTCATGATTTAGCTAAAAGTGATTTTGGCATCAACGAGAGATGGATATCTTCACATATAGAGTAAATTGTTTGTATGATGATAAAATCTATGACTAGGAAAGACCTTCGTTTGTCAACCAATTGAAATAGCTGTCATTACTGTGATGCTCACCATCTAAAGTATGCAGACAAAAAGTATTTGGGAAGCATTGTGGAACCTTAATCTGCTGTTTTCAAAACATCAAAAGAGATGAATGGTTTGTCATTCATGACTAGAAAGCACAATCATTCAGGTTTTTTAGAAGAAGAACAATTGCTAAAACTTTTCCAAGAGAAGGATACAAAGCATCCTAAACTCACGCGAAGGACTCCTTGGGCATGAAAACAATCTGTTTGTCCAATATTGCAAGCTTTTGAATCTGCATGGAACAATTAAAAACAGCAAAAAGACTGTGTTAGTGCTGATCTCTTGTTCTCAAGTTTTGATATGTGTTGTTCTGTACCCTGAGAAAGACAGGCATGCACAGTTCTCAAACTAATATGTGTAAAGGAAAAAAAAATCAAAATCACAGAAACACTGTATATTCTGTTCCTTTTTATCTCAGTAGAGGTAAAATTAATTCTATTAGCAATAACCTCTTTCTAGCAAATTTAATTTTAGATCGTTCAAACTGTAAGTGTGACAGTAATTTCATATTGGCTAATGAGTGAAGAGTACGAATACTCTATGGTTTATTACTACCACTGCTATCTATTTCAGAAGAGTAATTGACCATTGACACTTGAGTATTATATGTAGAAATACATGAGAGCCCTTTGATATGCTTGAGCAACTATTTTAGCAGTATTCAAACTAAGACAAGGCAAGGCACCATCCATTAGGTAGAGGAGCACAATATTTCTTAGCAGATATAACACAGAAGCAAAATTTTCATGACAGTGGCATTACCTAGATTAATAATTAAGCATTTGAAATAGAATAATATGCCAAAAAATTGTCTCCTTATACTAAATAAAGTGTTACTGAAAAGAGAAATTCATGTTTTGAGCTGTTTAGCCTACGTACATGGTGAGAGCAGAACCATTTCACTAGTGAAGTACAGGACACAAACTTATATGAATCTGGAAATAGGGCTCAAAGGCAGAACATAAAAAACAATTCGAGCAGTCAATTTTCCACATATAAGAAGGTAACAAGCATATCGAAAGTCCAGGAAAGGACTTGACTTACAGTGCAGCAGAGGTAGAAGCCTTTTGCCATAGTCGCGGAAGAACCAAGCTACAAGATTTGTTATTAAGAAAATAGCGCCATAAATATATCGGCTTTTCAAAGAACTCTTCCTTTTAGCCAAGTAATCAGAACTTTTCGGTTGAAGAACACAACATTGTTGACCCAGCTGTTCCACAACATTGTTGCTTACTTTGATTTCCACCATCCTATCTTCAACTGCTTCAGCAGACTCAACCATCCTACATGTTCAAGTCTTAAAATGCTCGACCTTATGAAAAAGCATCACTCAATGCTACTAGATTTCAGAGAACACAAGAATGCTGTTAAATCTAATATGCTGTATAGGTACGACGACAAGTGAATCTTGTGCCAAGTTTTTCAAATTTTCATCAACTTGGCTCTGAAATTGAATGACATTTGTCTAGATTTAAAGTTGTAGTTGCTATATGATGGACAAATGATAGCTTTGTCAACCAAATATTCAATTGTCGTGCATGCTTCAATGTCAAAGTGGATAATTCTTCGTAAGGAGATCAACATTCTCACACCTACCAGGAACCAATAGTACTCATTTCCGTCAAAGTTACACTAGAGATGGTAAACAGAGTTAAGCAGCCTAGAAAACAAGTAAATTCATCCAAGAAGTAATGAGAAAAGAGTTACTCAAGAATCCTAACTTGCTTACGAGGGTGAAATCATTTGATCAGAAATGCAGGAATGTCCAATAGCCCCTAAATCACACATCAGATGCATTAGAAATTTCAGCAAAGGCAGTAGAAGAATGCTCAACTGGAGCACTTTAGACACATTTCCTAAACATACTTGATCATACATGGACAAACGCTTGACAACTTCAGTGCCATGAGTAGTGTGAGAAGTCCTTCTAGAATAAGAGCACTACCCTTGATTTTGATATTCCTGCAAGTAAACTGATGCTGAATAGTTGGAGTATCAAAATGATAGAGTAAAAGGCCTACCTTTCTTTTCTTGTTTTGGAGCGAGGATGAAGTTGAGACTTTAGTGCCACAAGTTCACTGAAACTCAGTGAAACTCCTTATATTTAAATAAGATGCTACAGTGATCGCTTTTCATTTTTCTAAAGAAAAGGCCAAGTACAGTGATAATAAACAATTAGCCACAGCTAACAGCCCTCATTAGTCACATGCATTATAACTAATCTATATTCATAAACAAGAATGTTCTCCAAGGGAAACAAGGCGTAAAAATGCTCAAAATACTTCACCTTTTGAGCAATTATTTATTGAAATTCATTAGGCCACAAATCTCTACGTATTTTAAATAGTAGCAAGAGAGCATTAAGACATCAAACACTAAATTTAACGAGTTTGGCAATTTCCTATGGGCTGGAATTGCTATAGGAAATAGCCATCATCTTGAAATGGCAATTTCGTAAAGTTAACTACACATCTCAGTAAAAAGTTAGTAATCATCTACTTCTGTAATCGCGATTCTTTAAAATGTACGCTTTGAGAATTCACTTCCTACAAACTTTGTCCCAAACTAGTAAAAGATTTACTAAATTCTCATAATTCAAAATTTTGCTATAGGACTAGAATCTAAAATTATTTTTAAGCTTTAAAAGTAGCTCGAAAACTATCCAAGAAGAAAAGTATCTTTCAAATTCCCAACACTCGAACCAACTTTTAAGCTTTTTCCATCTCAAATCTAATACAAATTATGCAAAGATCATATTCTTCTCTGTGCCTGAGCAAGAACTTCCAAAGACAAATAAGGCCAGTGTCTTGGAACAGATCCAACTGTAAAGGGATGTGAAAGCAAAGGCCTTCCCACCACGAAATCACATTCAAGAATTCCCATTTCTTTCTCTTCTTTTCAAGAAAGAGTGTGGGCAAGAATTGATGAGATTTCAGCACAAGAACAAACAGAAGAAGACACAGAAGTTGGGCCAAGCAAGTTGACCACTGCCATTGCCTTTTTCTTTCTTTTTTTTTTTTTGGTATGCCATTGCTGCTACTTCAATTCTTGCAGGTTTCTCGAACAAGTGGGTCCCCATCACGCGTTTAAGGGAATTCGAGTGACCGTTGGAGAGATTGAAGCTGCGCGGTGCTCGAGATTTTTCTTTTTCATTTTTTTAAAGAATAATTTACAAAAAAAAAAGTCTTCAAATTATTTTATTTATGCTAAGAATTTAAATTTTTATAATTTTAGTCTCGACACAAGTCTGATAGCGAATTTGGGTTCAAATTTACATGTGTGGTACGTACAAGTTTGATTCAAGAGTACATTCACTAAATTTTATCAATTTTTATAAAAAATATATTTATATAAGTATTATTTATAAATCTATAATTATAATTTATCTCTAAATTTAATTATAAATTATCTAATTTGGTGGTGGTATATTTGAAAGAAATATATGTAATCTTTATTTTTAATTGATTTAGATAGTGCTGGTCAAAATATGACTAATTTATGACTGTTATAAGTGAATTTTAACTTAATTTTGTTGTAAGATTGACAATAAACACTGTATTTTTAAAAAAAAAATAAATTTAGGACTAAAATTATAAAAATTAAATTTAAAAAATATTTTTAAGATAAATAAAATAGTTATATGATCCTTTTTAAAAATTACTCTTTTTTAAAACTTTTTGGCACTCATGATCGACTTGAATTCGGGCTGTGCAAAATTTTCTCTAAATGAAAATTAATTATTTAGAAGAAAAAATATGGCACTCAAAGAAAAAATAATTTTATGAAGGAAAAAAATCTAAGTATATGAAGGGAAAAAAACCCAAGTATATGAAGGAATTGTGAAAAGAAAATTCATAAAAAAATTAAGTAATTCTGAAAACTGTTCTCAGTAAAAAAAGAAATAGTTAAAATTAAAATCTAATGAAATTGTGAATACCTAATTAAAAAATAAAATTTTTGATGAAGTTCACATGTCAAATTAGTCTTTTTTTATACAGTAAATAGAAAAGATGTGAATTAAATTTTTAAAGTTTATTATTTTATAAAGAATATTTTTATTCAGCTAAATTATCTATCATCTTATAACTCATGTATATGATGTCTTTATTCATTAACAAAAATCATATGATGTCTTTTTGTTCTTTATTATTACTTCTATTATATATAAAAACTAGAAAAAATAGAAAATAACAATATATATATATATATATATATATTGTTATTTTCCATTTTTTCTAGTTTTTCAATTTTTTCAAACCAATCAATATGTACCTGTTTTAAAAATATGGAATTTATATGATTATTACTTGTTCACTTAGCCTTTTAACTTCTTTTTTTGCTGTTTTTGTTTTCACATTCATGTGTATATATAAATAGATTTTTTCTTTAAATATATTAGCGATTGAAGATGTGAATCGAATCCCCTCATATGTTTTTCTAAAAAATTATTGCTCTACTTGGATATGATTTTGTTTCAAAATCAAACCTAAAATTTCAAGTGTGGGACTCATATGTTCTCTCACAAACAATTTAACTTTTACAAAATC
The DNA here is from genome assembly GCA_030512225.1 of Rauvolfia tetraphylla. Classification (NCBI taxonomy): domain Eukaryota; kingdom Viridiplantae; phylum Streptophyta; class Magnoliopsida; order Gentianales; family Apocynaceae; genus Rauvolfia; species Rauvolfia tetraphylla. The sequence continues at coordinate 6,952,006 of JAJQKT010000053.1, forward strand.
TAAGATAAAAATTTCAAAACTAAATCCTATCCAATCACACCCATATATTTGACAACAAGATAATAAATATTATTCATGTATTTTTTTCGAATTATTCTCTAAAATACAAAATTTAAGAATATGAGTATTATATTCTAAAATGTACCAAATTAATACTACAATAAAACTCCAAAAAGTTGCAAAATATATACATTTTTCCTTTTGCATTTGATGTCCAATGCCAAAACACATCGACGAGCGGTATTCATGCAATAATCAACGCGTCCAAGGCTATTTATGTAATTGCATAAAAGTCAAAATCGCATCCTATATTAGGGCTCAAATTTCTTCCCCCGCGGCGCGAATTTCAGCTGGGTCGCGTTGATCGTATCCAATTACCGCTCAAGCCGAGGAATTTTTAAAGTTCCTTAATTTTCTCGAAAAATTAAATGTCCTTTATCGAGGATTTTCAATCTAGTAATGCCTTTCATATATCTATTCTTTCTTGCTTTTGATTTATGAAAAGTGAATTCTGTCTCCTTTCTGTGAAGAATTTGTATAGAGGGACATTGCTGAATTTCATTGCTTTCTTGTCATGTGTACAGATTTGGAAGTTCTACCGAATATTTTACAGAAGAAGTATGCGTTGTTGCGGGATTTAGATAAGAGTTTACAAGGTATGAATATTGCTCTGTAATTCTCAAGCTTATTCAAGGAAAAATTTGTGATTTTTGGGTTCTCTGTTACTCCGCTTTTAAAGCTTACCTATTTCACGAAATGAATTTAGAGAAGATTGAAAAATTAATCGATTTATAAAGCTTCATGGTTGCAGGATAAATCAGTCTAACTGAATTTAGTTGGGAATTTGGCTGAGTGAAAGGAAAAACCAGTGTGAAATTTGGAGTAAATTGTAGATTTTATTTTTGAATGCTGAATGAGTCAGTTATGCTCCTGTGCCGACAATTTTTTATTTTTATTTTTTGCCCCCTGGGCCGTTTGGGGACAATATATGGTGCAAGGTTTTGTTGGATTGTGCTAAGGGTGGGAAGAACAACCTGCTGTTGAATGTGACCTTGATGCTGTTCATGCTTTTCACTTTCTCTTACCTGCGTTAGTATTAAACATTTTTTCTTTTTCTTTTGAATCTCAGAAATCCAACGACAGAATGAACAACGTTGTGAACAAGAAATGGAAGAAATGAAGCAACATATTAAGTCCGGTAGTGTTACACCTGATTCTTCACTTATCAAATTTTCTGATGAGGCATTGGATGAGCAAAAGCATGCTATCAGGATTGCTGATGAGAAAGTTGCATTAGCTGTCCATGCCTATGACTTGGTACAGATTTTGGAATGGTGTCATTTCTCTTTCTGATATCAGTATCTTGTTAAGTATTTCTCATCTAGATCTCTCTGATTCTGGCTTGTATGGTCTCTGGAAATTGCACTGAAAGGATGCGATTGCATATTTTTTATTATGGGAGGGATCAACATTAATAACTAATTCAAAGAACTTATCCTTCGGTGGTCGTCAAAAACAAAGAAAAAAGAAAAAGCAATTTCATGAGCAAGGTTATAGAGCCATGTCAGCAAAGTGGAGTTGTATCTCAAACCTCTTGTGCTGCCTTGATGGCACTTCTGAGTCATGTATGTTCATTTTAGTATGGCGAAGTTCATGTTCTTATTAACCTTTTGCAGTGAGTTTCAAAAGCTTGATTAATCATGTTGCATGTTCAATCTGTTCTATATCCCTTCTTGGGTTAATGGACTCTGTAAAGAAGTTGACATAGCATTTCCTGTTTATTGGCTTTGTGCTTTGATCAATTGAGGGTTTTTCTCCATATGATGCCTTTGGTTGTTGGGGTATGTTTTTGGGTTTTATTTATTTATTGTTTCTCAAATTTAGATAACTTGTGCTGGAGCTGAAAAACGTTTCTGATTTGAAATTTTTTCCAATCTTTTTCCCCTTACTCCATCTGAAGTTCCTAACATGCAATTTTCTCAATAGGTAGATACTCACATTCAACAGCTTGACCAATATCTGAAAAAACTTGATGAAGAGATACGCCGTGGTAATTTTCTTTTATCATCAGTTTCTATCTTTCTTTTCTTTGTGTATTTCCAGGTTTAATCAGATCAATTTCTTCTTTATATGGGCCCTGAGATATTCTTTGGATTTAGTCCTCTAATTCTAATAGACTTGTGGCAGAAAAAGATAGTGTGACTTCAACTGCATCACCTGCCTCAGCACTTGATAACAATGTGAAATCTGGAAGATCTGAAGGCGGTAGAGGAGGGCGTAAAAAGTAACTACTGTTTCTAGAAATCTTTTTCTTTTCTATATTGAATCATTTAAAAGTTCTTTTAGACCTAATCTTTAAGCACATCTAATAAAGTATTGCTTATATTTGGGTCGCAAATAATTTGCTTTTCCTATAACTTAACGAATCTTTGCGAGCCAATACAAATTACTTAAGTACCTTGGCCACCAGATTAATTTCCGGTTGAAGTGGACAGTTTGCTATCAACACTGAATGAGGGACTTAAGAAGAGAAGTTGGTCTTTCCTAACATGGTCCTAGAGTTCGTGCAAATAAAATAGTGTGGTTCTGGTAAGAGTGTGAAGGGAGAACTTATAGTCATATGGCTTGGTTTGCAATTTTTTTCTGTTATGTGGATGGAAAGGAATAAAAGGATTTCTAGATATGAATATGTGCCTAGTAAGTTTCTGTAGCATAGAGTTCTTCTTGGCATTTTCAACAAATTGGCCTGGAGAAATGGCAGTGTCAGATATCTACAGACCATTGTCTAAGTCCAAGCATTATGCTAATGGTGACCAATTTAGTATGAAGTATTTATTAGTTTGTTTATTGTTCAGTAAGGTTTCTTGGCCTACTCTTAACATAGTTTCTAGATCCTTGGCATGGGCCTAAATACAAAGAGAGGTCTTTCCTTTGCTGCTAAAGGAGATGGCAAATTGTCCTCGTTATGACAAGTAGATTTCACGTTGTAGGTTTGAGTGGTAGAAATATTCATATGCAGTGCATTTTGAGCCCGCAAAGAAAGTCATACTAAGTATAATGTTGCAGTTTTGGTAGTTGGATCAGAGATTGTTAATAGGATGATTAGTTCCCATTTAGTAAGCCAATTTTATTGTTATCTGTGTTGTCTGGAATACCATTTCTGAACACATTCACTTCCTTTCCAGCTTTCACCGTGAAAGCTCTGATATATTCTATGCTTGGATTATGTGCAGAACTCGACTTGCAACTGCAACAGCAGCAACAAATCCAACTGGTATGGACTTGGATCTACCAATAGATCCTAATGAACCAACGTATTGTATCTGCAACCAAGTCAGCTTTGGTGAAATGATTGCATGTGACAACCCGGGTGTATGTTTCTTGAACTGTATAACTTTTGGCAATGTTTCATTTGTTTGATTTAACCTTCCCTTGTCCCTAACCAAATTGATCTTAACAGTGCAAGATAGAATGGTTCCATTACGGATGTGTTGGTCTGAAAGAACCGCCCAAGGGGAATTGGTATTGCCCGGATTGTGTCGGAACACAGAGGCGTCGGAAAGGCAAATCATAGATATTCTCAATTTCAAATCAGTATATGTACCAGCCCTTTACTAGCTTTACGGTGATGTATCTTGTAGTTTATTCTTATCTTCTCCGTCAACAGTTGTACGGTGCTTTTACCAAAAAGGAAAAATAAATGACTGTATGGCAAGCTGTCTTGTGTCACCTGGTAGTTCAAGTAACTCCCCCTAGAATTGCTGCTCCCTCGTAACTCCTGTATAGTTTATTCAAGGGTAGTTTTAACATTTTGTGAAAATTTAATGACCAATGGATGTTGATCAAACCTTATGCGTTACCCAAAAAGAGAAATTGATTGTTGGAAGAATGATTTTGAGGTTCTATGAAGGTAAGCAGGAAAGGGCGTTATTTTCGTTTGCAAAAGAAGAGAGAGAATGGGAGTAACACTTGCTTGGTAGAGGTGAAAGGAAAGAAATTTTCTTATCTTTTTAATTTAAGACGGACTATTTTGCTACCATGAAAAGGAAAATGTTACCGCATTTGAAGCCTAAACATAATATCCTAAACCAACATCAAATGGCCCTCTCACCATGTTTGGGAACCACTTCTGCTAATTTGTGGCGGAAGTGGACCTTTTGAACCTCCTTAGCAGTCCAGAGGTAGAGTCGAATGTTGTTAGAAAGGGATCATCACTGGTCCGAACATGAAAAGAATATCAAATTGGCACAATCAATTATGAGAAGAAGACTAAGTTACTTCACCAAAATTCTTTAATGCTAATCCTGGTACACGAGCAAAAAATTCTCAGATTTAACCAATATGACACAATTACCCTCACTATGATTACAAAGACGCCTTTGATGAAATACAAAAGGATACCCAGGCTCAACAGTTGAACAAAATGACAAGATCCCTACAGCTTATTTCCTTGTTTAAATTAGTTTCTGTCAGACATTTAATTGGATGATCAATAGCCCATGTCACCCATGCCACCACCCATGGCCGGAGCTGGCTTCTCCTCCTTTGGAAGTTCAACCACAACCGCTTCTGTAGTTGTCAACAAGGAAGACACACTATATACAACAGATCAATCATGGAAATCAGTCCCAATCATTCAATTAAGAGCTTTTCTTTAAAAACTAGGAAGGATGCATGAATCAGCTCACCTTGCGGCATCAACCAAGGCTGTTCTTATGACCTTCAGAGGATCGATAATTCCTGCTTTAACCATATCCACGTATTCACCTGTAGCGCATGATAGACAAGAGTAAACATTTAGAACTCGTGCAAATCTGCGTACCATATACCAGTCAATAGACACAATAGGCGTATTTGGACCTTTTGCAGCATCATATCCAAGATCAGGATTATCTTGCTCCAACAGTTTGCCAACAACAACAGCACCCTCTACACCAGCATTGGAGGCAATTGTATGAACTGCCGTCTGTTATGAGAAGTTCAATTAGATTATCACTTAAATAGAAGACCATGTTCCCTAACTATAAAAGAAAAGTCAAAATAACCGAGATACTCAAGAGGCAGATCTTATGACTACGGGGATCTTAAAGCCAATACCCATCTATTAACATGTAATACCCTAAGTTGGACTGGGTTCCGAAATGAAAATCAAGGCACCTTTTTCTACTTTTTTTTATTCCAGGTCCAACGTCTCTTCTCCTACACCAATTCACTTTTTTCATTATCTAAACAAAAATTCTCAAAGAAAACCAGTCCACATGCACAATTCTAATCTCGGGAAAAAAATGCAGACAAGTACAATTTAATGATAATTTACAAACCTTCAAGGCGTTCTGGATAATCTGCACACCAATCTTCTGATCAAAGTTGGCTGTTGGCAGCTTTTCCAATTCTTTGGCTGCATACAGAAGAGCAACACCACCACCTGCATAAATGCGAGACCACTTTAACATTAACTTACCCGTTCACAGTTGGCTAGACCATAAAATGACATCAAGAGATGAAAGATCTCCAAAAACCTATGTGGCAGGTTAAAAAGACATCGATTGGCATGTGTAAACATGAAGGTAATGGAGATCTTATGAATGCTTTTTCTCTATTCTAACCAAGCCACCAGGAGACTGGATTACTTTTGAGTCATAACCAATTATTTATCTATATGTTCACCAAGCCAGCAGGAGATGAGATTACTTGAGTCATAATAAATTATTTATCTTTCAAAAGTTAAATTTAGAACCTTTCTCCAGATCTGTCTCTTACCTACTTGTGTGATATGCAATTACAAATCTCACGTAAGTCATCTAGAACCAGGAACATACAATTGTGGACGCACTCCTAATTGCATGATTTTAAGCATTGTAAAGATCGGATGTTGGAAGTTTTATACGAGATAGAATTTCCAAAGTTTCTTCCATTTCAATTTTGGTTACTTCAAAGAAAACTGAGGTCCACTGGAATGGGAAAAAACAGAAATGTTTAGGGAAAAACTTGCAGGCTAAAAGTAAACTCACCCGGCAGAATTCCTTCTTCTACAGCGGCCTTTGTTGCATTCAGAGCATCTGTGACTCTATCTTTCTTCTCTCCAACTTCAGCTTCACTAGCCCCTCCAATCTGCAATAGATATCAAGAAGCTGATCTTGTTAAATGTGCAACTAATGCACGTTAGTTCCGAATAGACTCAAATAGGGACAAAGTTAGAACCAACTAGCAGTAGCTATTTCCCTTTTAGAAGGGAGGGAACAACAAACAATCAAGGGCAAGCGCAAACCTTCAAAACAGCCACACCACCAGAGAGCTTAGCCAGTCTTTCTTGCAGCTTCTCTTTGTCATAGTCAGAGGTGCTTAATTCAATTGAAGATCGGATCTGTAACAAGTAGTGGACTGAAGTTAAAAATCAAGTCATTGCTGCCATTTCTTGGCTGTAAACTAAAGTATAAATCACAACTTTCAGTTTGTAATAGATAGATACTTCAATGATGACAGCAAGGGAAACTCCAAGATTTGGCAGATATGGAATCTGAACCGGTACATACCTGTTCACATCTTTCCTCCATGGCCGTCTTCTCCCCAGCACCATCAAGAAGAACAGTATCATCCTTGGATATCGTTACCTAGAAGAATATCAATTAGTAGCTATGGTTGATGAAACGAGGAGAAAAAGATGCAGATTCTACCTATACGAAGTTACCTAATAAGTCAATCTGAGTGCAGAACTGCATACCTTTTTGCATGAGCCTAACATGTCTAACTCCAAGTTGTCAAGGTTCAGCCCAAGCTCTTCAGTTATAACCTATAACGAGACAGGATTAACTAATAAGCATAGTTACTACACACTGAAAGACAAAAAGGCAGAAATCAAAAGATGGTCTCACTTTGCCTCCAGTCAAAACAGCAAGATCATGCAGGCTAGCCTTCCTATTTTCACCAAACCCAGGAGCTTTCACAGCACAAACCTGAATTAGTTATATTAGTAATTGGTAACTAGATCAGAGAATGCAAGCAATTTTTTTTTTTGGGGTAAGACAGCTTATTGAGAAACTTCATTCAAAAGATAACCACACACCTTGACTCCAGCACGAAGCTTGTTGAGAATCAGAGTAGCCAGGGCATCACTCTCTACATCTTCTGCTATAATTAGAAGGGGCCTTTGTCTCTATAAAAATATAAAACCAAGATGTTAGCATCATTGAGCGTCTTCCTTTAAAACCTTTTCTTTATAACGGAAAACAGGATTTGAGAGCATCTAGCATCAGACTTCATATTGATCGATAGAGTTAACTTCCCAAAAGCTGATAAAAGATTACAAATTTGAATATAAGCCATTAAGCTAAGAATATTGTAGCACATGAATATCAAATTAAATATGCACAATAAATTACCTTTAAGGCCATCTCTAACACCTTAACCACTGCATTAATGCTTGAAATCTTCTTCTCATGGATTAGAATGAGAGGATCTTCCAACTCCTGTAAGGAATCAAACAGACTGTAAGTTCAAAAATTTAACTGCTGAATGAATTGTAACTTGATTACAAATTTACCTGACATGTCAAAAAAAGTCAAGACAAGAGAACATACGCATTTCTGGTTTTTCTGATTCGTAATGAAATATGGGGATATGTAGCCCCTGTCCAGCTTCATTCCCTCCACAACTTCCAGCTCATTCAACAATGTTTTCCCATCCTATATCATAAAACGAGAGTTGAACACATTTAAGTTAATCACAGAACTTGAGCTACACATACCACAAATTACATTATTCGAGTCACTTTCAATCTGCCAAAACATTGATTACTTACTTGAATTGTGATAACTCCTTCTTTTCCTACTTTCTCCATGGCCTTTGCAATCAGCTCTCCGATTTCTCTTTCGCCATTAGCAGAAATTGTTCCAACCTATTCAAACAGTAGCACATCGGTTTTCTTGAGATGGACTCCAGAAGACAATATTTCTATGTAAATTTTGCACAATAACTGAGACATTATAGCTTCTTTACTCCCCCCACCCTTCAAAATTAAGAAACACAACGGATGACTCTTGGCCCTCAAAACTAGAGAATATCCAGGTTCAGATAATCTGGAAGTCTGATCTAAGCAGTTAAAAAAGAGTGAGCATAAGGGTAGGGGAATAAGAAATTGGATGGCTTCTACTTCCCTGGATGCTAAACTGAGCATCACATTATGCCAAATGAGAGAGGATTAAAATAGTAGAATACTCCTGGGAATTGATCCAGGCTAGCAACAAACCTGTGCAATTTCTTGTGACGTGCTTATCATTCGTGCTCTGCTTTTCAAGTGTGCCACTACAGCATCCACAGCCATGTTGATTCCACGCCTTAAGTCCATGGCATTCATACCAGCAGCAACAGACTTGCAACCTTCTGTGAATATAGCTCGTGTAAGGATTGTCGCACAAGTAGTACCTGCAATAAAATGGAATAAGCGCTTCAACTACTATTAACACTGAAGTTCAATTACCTCCCTGTATCATATAAAGCAAAGTAAATAACATACAAACACATCAGCCCTTAGGATAACTTACCATCACCAGCAACGTCATTAGTTGCATTAGCCACCTGTTTAACTAGGCTAGCACCAACATTCTTAACCTTGTCATTGAATTCAATACTCTTAGCAACAGTTACACCATCTTTTGTCACTTTAGGAGCACCCCAACTTTGTTCAATCACCACATTACGGCCCTTCACAAATCAAAATGCCAAGAGAAAGAAACGTTACCCTTGCTCATGTTCAAAAGAACTGAAAACTAACCATCTTCATAATCACAAGCAAAGCAACCAATGAAATATGTTGTTGTGAAGGTTAAACCTTAGACTTTTCATTTCTATTCATTCTTCTGCTTCCTACTTTTCTCCATCTGTTTTTCTTTTTTCCCCTTCTTTCTTTCCCTGATGCTTTTCTGCTCTTTTTTTAGTTTTTTTTTTTGTTTGGGGGAGGGGGGGGTTGTCAGGCATAAGGAGAGGTTTAGCCGTTTGGATAGCAAATCATTTCAGCAGCTTGAAAATACATGGGCCTAAAATTGCACACATCTCCTAGAAACCTTTCCACTACAAATGTGGACTCTTCACCAGCATCTATCAAAAAATTAAAAAGAGAAAACTAGAAAAAAAGAGCACATTTCTTAAAGCCAAACCATATCTCCGAGATTCGAACTCAAAAGGTTAATTAAATTATACACATTTTCCGATGCAATTGAACTCAAAGAGAAACTCCCAAACCAATAATAGAAAATAAACTCGAGTTGGGTTCTCCCTGTAATTCAACCATTAAAGCCCGAAAGCTAATTACACAGACATTCACAACCACTTAAATTGATCACAAACAAATAAAAGGCTTACCTTTGGACCCATGGTGACTTTAACTGCATCGGCAAGATCTTCAACACCCTTGAGCATCAAAGCCCGAGCTTCAACTCCAAATTTAATGTCTTTTGCTGCATAATTTCTGTTCCATCCCAATCTACTAGCAACCTGCAAAAACCGATTACAGAAACGAGCTAAATCACTTAATCCACATCAACAACCATAATGGAACAGAAAGTACCGTTACATTGTCAACTGAAATATACCTGTTGGCTGCTGCTTTTAGCAACCCTGCAAAATTAAAACGGAAAAACCAAACCCAAATTCAGTAATAGTTGCACAATTGAAGCATATACAGTAATATGCAAGTACGCCCAGAATGAAAGTTGAGAACTTTAAAACATGTAAACATCAAGGGTTGTAATGGGGTCGGAATACCTGGCCTTCGAGGCAAGATTTGCTGCAAAACGGTACATGATTTGATTGCAGAGAATGAAACTGCGGTAGGGATTGTGGGTTGAGGGAGATGGAGAGAGAGGTTCAGAACTTCTTGGGGCACGACGTGCGCAGAAGTGTTGTTTCTTATTAAGGAGGGAAGAGAAGGGTCTAGAAGAAGCAGCTTCTAGGGTTTTAGGGTTTTACAATTATTTGAAAGCGGACAGGGTTTAAGGGTTTTAAACCCCTTGGGTAACAAACAGTCCCTTTAACCTTTTTTTCCTTTGACGTTGCAGTCCTTTTAAACTTGGTAGGGGCAAACAGGAAAACTATTTTCACCCTGCCAAAAAAAAAAAAAGAAAACAATTTTGACTATTGGTTTACAAATTCTTGCTTCATTTCATTTTGATTTTTTTCAATATGCAAATGATAAAAATATGTTGGTTATAAATGCTAACTTAACTAATAATAAATTATCTAAGTCATAATGGAAATAAATATTAAAATGTCAAAGAAAGATGTTAATATTGAGCGTGCATTAACAATATTCATAACGATCTGTAATAATTTTTATTTAAAAAATATTAATTTTAAATACATGAATATAATAAGAGAAGAATTCAATCTAAGGGTGCGATTGTATAGTATTTTATTTTGAGATTTTTTGCCTTAGGTTTCTCAATAGATAATTTTTTGTAAAAGAAAAAATAAGACATATAGTGAGAAATTTGTATTAAATTTCGTAGTAAAAATCAATCCAAATACACTCTAAATATCCTAAAATATAAGTCAAAATAGTAGGGGGAAGATAAAACATCAAAGTCTACAGTAGTCTACTTTGTGTAAAATAGCAAAATAATATATTTTAGATTATTTGTTTGGTGTTACATGTAGCAATGAATCAAATAGTTTTAGAAATTCACTTTTTAATTAATTGTTTTAACTACTTAATTACGTGTAATCAAATTCTAAGGAGGTAAATATTTTTATTTGATCATCTAATTGAAAAAAAATCAATTTGATCAAATTTTATTGATATGTAATTTAGATCTTATAGCAATAAATTTCACTTTACAAATTTAGTGTACCATACAAAGGGTTTTTTCATTTATTTTTGGCTGAATATCATAGTTTTAGATGTATCTCTTACCAGAAGTTAATTTTAATTTATATTCTAATTTCGTTAATGTATAAAAAATTAAAATAAAATATAAGAAATGCAATAAGTTATTTTCTCAAAAAAAAAAAGGAAAGAGAGAGGAAGAGAGCAAAGAATTTAGAAGACAGTTCATCATGAACCCTTTTTCTTTTGAGCAAACAAATGCAGCTAAATAATACCACATGCAGCATTTTCCCGTTACGACTCCCTTTCCCATTTAATAAGACATGCAAATTATATTAAATTGAAACAAATTTGTTAAAAAAAAAGGATTTGTTGGTAAAACTTGCACTATTTTTTTTTTTAGTCCCCTAAGCTTGTACCATCCGTTCCACAAAACAAGAAGGTATACATTAGACAGTTATTCAAGTAATTTTCTTGATTGATTTCAAAATTGGAAAAAAATATTTTATTAATTAGGTAAATGTGTATTTGGATTAGATTTTGTTATGAAACTCAATAAAAATTTGGAGACTTATTGATTGTAACAAGCTAAATTACTTATGGCAACACAATCACCTTTCATTTATAATTTTTTTTTCTTTTTAAATTTTAAAATTCTCTAAATTTTCTCTCTCTAAAGAACATTTTTAACATATTTATAAATCTAAAAAATAAATTATTTTTAAAAAAGAACACATGAGAACAAGGTTCCTTCCCTCCCCTCCCAAAAAAAAAAAGGAATACACAATAAAAGAAAAAAATTCAAGAGGAACCTTCACCTAGTTCCCCAAGAAAATGCGAAAAAAAGAAGAATTGTAGAAAAGAATAGTGGCCCTCGGATAACGTTAACGGGGCCATAGGAATCCTCCTTTGAGGAAGCCATTAGGGGGAGCCCTCAGTGGCACCCAACAGTACCATAAAGAGCATTCTCAACGAGTGACAATAGTATTATCGAGGCTGACTAGAGTTACCCCAGCCAGTCTACTCTCTAGGCGACCTTAATAGTGCCGATGATGCTTGCTAGAAGCAGAGCAGGCTCCCAACAATTCTTGCCGATGTTATAGGGGACCGTTATTCTTCTCTACAATTCTTTTTTATTAGCATGTTCTTGGAAACTCGATAAAAGTTCTTCTTGAAAAAAAAAAATCCTTTTCTATTTTCTTGTGCATTCTTTTTTTTTTAGGTTGGAAACCTTGTTCCCCTTATATTCTTTTCTTTTTAAGATTTTATATTTTTAGATTTATGAATAAGTTAAGAATTTGTTAAGATAATGATTTAGAGAGAGAAAGTTAAGAAAATTTTGAAGTTAAAAAAGAGAAAATTTTTTTATAAATAAAAGATAATGACACTATAATTATAATTTAAGACGCTATAATAAAATATTTAATTTTATAAAATTTAAAATAAAAATTTTTTAACACCAAACACCACCCTAAAACACACCTATAATTACTTGGAACTTCTACCCGGAAAAAAAAATCAGAATTATCATGACCTGCCTGTCACTCAACTGCATTCCTGAGCTTTGGATTCAGTTTCCATTCCGTTCCCTAGACTCGATCGCACCAGAGCCCTCCTCCACTGCTAAGTCCAGCAGTCTTCACGCCCAGCTGAAACGGAGGCCCCAAAACGCACACATTTCACACACAGAGACGCCGAGAAACTAAGAAACGTATAAATCACAGAGAATCAGAGGGAGTTCGAGAGAGTCGGAGGAAGATGACGGAGGCAGTGGTGAGGAAGAAGCCAGGAATGGCCAGCGTTAAGGACATGCCGCTTCTGCAAGACGGCCCACCGCCAGGTGGCTTTGCTCCGGTAAGGTTCGCTCGACGGATCCCCAATAAAGGGCCTAGTGCACTCGCTATTTTCTTAGCGGCTTTTGGTGCTTTTTCCTATGGCATGTACCAAGTCGGCCAAGGCAACAAGATCCGCAGGTGAATATATACACTCGTTTTAAGTCTGTGTGTTTGTGGGTGGAAGTTTGCAGATTATGTAATAAAGATTGGGTCTTGAATTGAATCTTGGTTTGTAATTTCTCGAATTGGTTTATTGCTGATGCTATATTATTTAGTTAATTATTTGTTTGGATATTGTTGAAGGAGGACTGAAGTAGGGAAATAAGACGTGGTTTTAGGATGAACGGAGCTGCTTTTGTTCATTTACTTGCTCTGCATTATGGCGATTGTTTGATATTTAGGGATTATATGTATCCCTGGAATGGGAGGGTTTGATTCTGAAATATGGCTTGAAATGAGGAGATGTTAGTTGGGCCTTTTGTATGTTCGTTGATTTATTTCTTCTGGATTAGGATGTTGGCTATTGCTGAAGTGAGTTACTGATTTGGTTTTAGAAAATTGATTATGAGTGCGCGTAACTTTAGAGGATTTTCTTTCATTTCTTAATTTTTCATTAGCTTCTATTGTTCTTCATTCTAGATATTACTAAGTTGATAAATTTATTCTTGAGCAATCAGGAATTTTGATTTAAGTAATTTTTTGGAAAATTTTGAAACAATTGGTGGCATTCCTTTTTCTACCCTTCCCATTGAAGGCTAGAGATGGAATCAGCAAATTACCTGCTTCATCATGATTCTATTTAGTTCTGATTCCTTGTATTGCATCTGGATTTATCCTCCTCATGGCAACTTCTGGTACTGATTCTGGATATTTCATGAAGTAAAATTGAGGCCGTCATACTTTTCTTTTTCCTTAGAGCTGGACTGTTAGTTTTGGAGACATTTAATTATAAATTTTTAATATTTAGATAAGTTGGAGTCTCTCATTTGCAGATTTTATTAGAGGGATTCCTCAGAAATGCAAATCAAACTATATCTTTTTGATTTTTTACATTATTTGGGATCTAGTGTTTTGAACTTCACACAAATCCTTGATATTCATGCTGGCATGCAGCTCACTATAGCATTTGTGTGTTTGAACTTCCAATGTGCTAAATGAGGTCCTTAATCATAAGACAAATATTTAAGTATGTAGAGATTATTTCAGACACATTTCTCTGTAAACTAAGAGACTCGTGTTGCTAGGAAAAACGTAAGGAAAAAATTGAAGAAGCGTGTCTCATTACTTCAATTTGTTACTAAACGCAGGCTAGAATTTTAATTTCAAAATAAATCATTTTAACCGTTTTCCCCAAATGATTGGAAACCTTGAGATGCAAAGTGTTCTTGTAACCAAAATTATAAAAGGTGCAAGATGTTACCATACATTTTACTACTTCTGGTATGGTGTTATGATGATTAATTCTAGGAACTTCTTACGGTGGTTGAGCTATGTAGTTGCTTCCATATCCCTTCAAACTTCTGCTTTGCTAGGATTTATATAATTAATATGCTGCAGTGAATTAATCAGCAGGATTTATAAAATTAATCATGTCATAGCCAAATTTTGTACGCCTTATTGTAATTTTCTTGGGGGGGGGGAATTATGGTGCACATCAGCGAATTAATGCAGAAAAGTGTTTCTTTATGGAAAATGTTGATTATGATCAGGAATAGTTCCTTTTGAGGAGGTAACATAATGTGGCAGTTGATATCGTCACTGATTTGAGGGTATCTTTTAGTTTGGATTTGACTTAAGAATAGTTTTTGATTTATGGATTTGTTGTACCTAGCTTATGGTTTATGAACATTAGACATAAACTGTTGATCAAAGATATAACAAAATTTTCAATTTGAATTTTTTTTATGGTTAAATTTTCAATTTGATGATGTAAGAGAAAATAGCGGCGACTCTATTATGATCTCCTTAGTGATTCTTTATCTCAATGAATTGATGGAATGTCACCTGATATCATTCTTCATCCTTTTTGGTTACGCCATTACAAAATCCAGAAACTTTTGGGTCCATTTTGATGCCAAGCAGGGTTTTTGATTCTCCAAATTCTTTGGTCACAAAAAAATGCAATTGGTATTGCAGTTTTGGAAATGGATAACTGAATGTTTCTCAAATAAGGTCTCTTTTCTTGAGGACATCCTTCTGATTGTTTTCCAGTTCCCAGAAAATGGGCTTGTCTCCCTCTTGTCTAACCCCCCGCCGGAATAAAAAAAACTAAGTGGATGTGTGTTTTTGCCTGCCGGTTTGGAAATCTCATTTTAAAACTGTACATAAAATCCTTTTATTTACTGTTTAAAGAGTCTCAAGTTGGACAAGGGGTACTAAGAGAGCTCTGCATTCTATTAATCAGGAAGATTAGACAAGGATAGGTATTTTTGCTGTTCATGGAGCTATTAATAGCTGTTGAATTAGTACATATGAATGGCCAGATGTTGAACATATGCAGAATTTTGTCATTAGTCAAATTTCGAATTAGTTGTGTACAAGGTTGGGGCCTATTCAGGAAATACATAGCCATAAAATCATATAAAATGTTTGTTGAACCTTGCAGCTTATTATAATTGAGCTAGCTCCTGTATTACGCTTTTCCATGGGTTAGCCTGTTGTCTTGCTTGTTTATTGGGTATTAAATTTGTCTCCCTAGTTTCAAGGGCAAACCTGTTGGCGACCATATAATTGTTCCATGGGGAACTGGGTTGTTGAGATGTAATATATGGATATCCTTCCTTCTTGTATCTATACTGGGTAATGCCTGTTGAACCATCTACCTAGATTTGATTATGCTTGTGCTGTAAAAGTATTTGCTTCTTTATTCTATTGAATGTTCACATGTGACCTGTGAATTTTGGAGGAAGTTTCCTGTCATGGAATTGTGCTTGAAGTTTATCTTTAGCCTCAACTGACTGTAGGTGGTAATGCTTGTATTATTCCTCCAAAGCATCCCCTCCAAATAAAAGGAAAAACTAGGAAAAAGGAGAGTAGTTGAAGAAGCTTGAATCTTGATGTCCATTTTTGATCAGTCAACTAGCCTACCTGAGCCTGACTAATGGGTCATGGCGACCCCTTCTCGGAGATTTAATTATTTGGATCTCCTAATTTCTAAGAATAATAGAAAAGGCATTTTGGATATTCGAGGCAGAAGGCTAGAGAAAATTCAGTTGATTTGTGAATGTCTACCAGTAACTAGAGGTGAGCAATCTTAGAAGTCCTCCTCTTCATACATGTTCTAATGAGTGCAATATGCTTTGAATGGGCTTGAATCATTGAGTTTATAGTTTCTACTGGATATGTTGAAGTTGCTCTGTGCCATTTTTTCTACAAAGCTTCTTCTGCTTTAATAGTTGTCAACAGGTTTCCACATTTTCATTTCTGAGGCATCATTGTAGTAAAACTTCTTATATTGGAACAAAACGAAACACCCCCAATGAAAAACTGTCATTCCATTTTGGGAGGAGGGCATAGCAATTTCAGCACTTCATCTCATCTGATCAAAACTGATGAGACTTGTTGCATGAAATTGAACCATTATTATATCTTTCCAAATTATTGTACCGGAGTTTTGTGTAAAAGAAGCTTGGAAGCTTTCTGCTTGGCCATTCTATTATAGATTAATGTCAGGAAAATGGAAAGAAAAAAAAAGGGGTGGGGGGGTGGGGGTGAATAAGTTGACTTGCAGCAAATGCAGTCAGATTAACGAAGATATTTGTGATGTCTGGTAGACATGCTTTATTAGCTGGTTTTCTTGGCTCTCATATTTCTGATTGCTGTGTGGTACTCCTTCGGTTGAATGTAAGGCTGTTTCTATATACTTGATTCTGTCTGTTCTTTTCTGCCTTCTCTTGCTGGGATTTGTAATGAATGATCATCTGTGATTTGTTCTTTAGTAGGGTATTGATTTAGGCAACAGCTTTCTAAATTGTTTTGAAAGTGAGCAAACAGATTTGGATGATGTGATGCTGAATTGTTCCTTTTACTCTGTAGGGCACTGAAGGAAGAAAAATATGCTGCTCGCAGGGCTATCTTGCCCATCCTTCAAGCTGAAGAGGATGAAAGGTGAAATGCTTCTACAAAATTCTCTTCCCATCCGGACTACA
Organism: Rauvolfia tetraphylla; assembly: GCA_030512225.1. Lineage (NCBI taxonomy): Eukaryota > Viridiplantae > Streptophyta > Magnoliopsida > Gentianales > Apocynaceae > Rauvolfia > Rauvolfia tetraphylla. The sequence continues at coordinate 6,968,808 of JAJQKT010000053.1, forward strand.
TTCAATCACCTTTTTGTTCTAAATAAACTAGATCATTAAACCACTTTTTGATTCTCTCTTTCTTTAGATTCATCAAAGAGTGGAAGAAATATCTCGAAGAGGAAGCTAGAATAATGAAGGATGTCCCTGGTTGGAAAGTTGGTGAGAGCGTCTACAACTCAGGAAGATGGATGCCACCGGCAACTGGAGAGCTCCGTCCTGATGTCTGGTGAGGTTCTGGTCCTCGTACATATACCAGCAGCAAGGACAGTTTCTTGTATTGGATATCTAGTGTCCAGTTCCCTTCATGAAAATAAAAGATGTACCTGGAAATCTGTTTACATGTATTCATACCAGCAGACAGTATCATTGTTTAATATTTTGAGCCTATTGCAGTAAATGGATTGTCGTCTTTTGCGATCCATCGATGTTTCTTATTCAAAAATAGTGAACTAACACTATCTTTATGCAATGATTTTGGATAAAACCTCATGTTTCTGCACTTTCAAATCGACTAACCTCATACATTGTGATTGGTTATACTTTCGGAACCATCTATGGATAGTGAAATGGAAAAAGAAAATTGTTCTTGAGCAATTGAACAGAACCGCAATTAACTAGCTCTTAAAAGTAAGTGGACAAGACTCCTCAAATAAGGATCTTTTCGTCTTACGCCATGGGTTTGATACCATTAAGAATGTTCTTAACGACTTTATTAATATCTTTATTAATTATGTCTCAAAAAAATCGTTATTAATTATGTTAATTGTTCTTGTAATGTCCTCGCTCATTAGCTGTCCCAATGGAGAATTAGCTCTACTATTGAGCTTCTTTGGTATGGGGAAGCTCATTTTACATGATGTCTGCCGTTTTGACTAATTAGCTGGTTTAGTATAATAATTTTCTTTTTTCTTTAAACAAATATAAATGGTCATCTTTCTCATGAGAGGAAGTGTTGTGGTTGAAAAGGCTTCGATATCTACACCTTTGGGTACTACTTTCTCAACAAACATTTATAGAAGGGGAATCTATTATTAAAGATCTTGTTTAGTGCATCTACGGCGATTTCTAGAACATCCATAAAGATTTTTATTTTTTACTAAGTAGAAAGATTACATGGATCAATATTTAAGTACCTAAGAAATAGGAAGATAGAGATGGAGATGGAGGCGGTGCTTTATAACAGTGGTTAAATGTGCCAAAGGAGATGAAAAGGAATTAGGATTTGTTTGTTTCCCGACAATTCGATTGCGGTTCTTCACACAGTTTTTGCCACGCGTGCAGGATCGATTTAGGCCCGTTGGATTTAATTTCGAATCTGATCCAAAAATTGTAAAAATTTTTCAAATTTTCTTTTTTAAAATAAATAATGTAAGCCCATGAAATCTTATCTGTTGGATCAAATTTGGTCATACAAGTGCGGCACAAACCCTCCGTACAGGACCGTAGCCTCAGCCGTTTCCCAAAGATATGAAGATATGTCATTATTTTTCCTCTTGAAAAAATGGCCAGTTTAGTCTCAAAATTTAGATGTCTTACATGTTATGGCCCGTAATATTTTTTCTTCTGTTTTAGTCTCAAAAGTTAAGTATCAAACATGTTACAGTCTTTAATATTTTTTTCGTTATAATCCCGAAAGAATTTTCGAGCTACCAACAAAGTCTTATTACAGCTGCACTATTGCTGTTTTAGTCAGATTTTATTGGTAGTTTAAAAATACTTTCGGGACTATAATGTTAGAAAAAATATTAATGATCACAACATGCTAGACACATAACTTTTAGAACTAAATTGGGCATTTTCCCTTTCCTCTTTATAATAAGAGAAATAGTGTCACTTTGTTCTTTCAAGTACTTATCAAGTGTGTATTTGAATTGAGTCTCGTCACAAAACTCAATATAAAATTTTTGTTACAGTGTCATTTCTTCTTTCAAAGCCAATCTGTTTTTATGAAATTCAAAGTAAAGAATTTCAAATAGAAACCTAGAATAGAAAACCTTATATATATATGGTTGGACTCCTTTTATACAATATGACGCTGAAGTTAGACTAGTAGACTTTGGCAGTTGCATCTATAATTGCATTGCTCAAACTGTAAATTCTGCAGTAGATAGAAATCAAATTCCCTCTTGTTAGGTGGCCTCAACACTTTTCATTAAAAAAATATCCCTGAAACATAAAAAGACTGTTATATAGTATTATGAATGCAATCCCCTCTGCATTTACCAAAGATGACTAATTGAAGGCAATCATATCTAACTTGTCCCAAGTGGAAAACTACAGTAATAACACAAAATACAAAATGTAATAACTGAGAAGCATAACTAGTTATCCCTGGATGTATTGGATACTAAAATGGGATCAAATTGTGAAGATCTGGACTGCAATCAGCAAGTCTTGAAACGAAACAATTCAACAAGAGATGCAGGTTCCTACTCCCATACTCTTTTTATTTTATTTTTTGATAATTGGTAATACTCCCATACTTTTTTTCCTGTATAAGTTAAGTTTATTTAAAAAAAGGCAAATATGGCCATGCTCATCAGTCGCAAAATGCAATCCTGGACAGAAGATATTCTCGTGAACTTCGCCGTTGAGTAAATCCTAAAAGCTTCAACGCTCCTTTGCCTCTTAACCTGTAAAATTATGAAATGCCACTAGCTTCATTAATAAAGGATGCATATGAGTTTAGTAATCACAATTACTCCTTATGGTTTTTATTGCAAACTAACAATATTTTTCTTTCTCATTCTTCTTGTTTTTTGCAAAGGTGGGTGTTGAAGTACATTTATTTACTTTCAATTTTTTATTTGTATAATATTTCAGTAATAGTATTAATTTTTTACTACATCATACTTTTAAATTATAAAAATATATAACTTAAGTGGACGAGTTAAAATATTATTACTTAGTAGTTAAGAACCTAATTAGAGACTTTTTTATTCATTCTTTATGTACAATTGTCATTTTTTATCTGTTCGTCTTTAACTCATGTAACTTTCAACTAGCACCTATGATTTAAATTTTTAATAATAATATAAATAACACCAACAAAAATAATAAACTAATAGAGTACTCTTCTTTTTCTCAAAAGAAAAAAAGAATAATCTTCTTTAACTAATGTAACTCTCAAATATCTCTTACAAATATTTCAATAATTAATTAATTAGCTAACTAACTAATATAATAGTACTATAAAAATATTTTCATACTTTATTTCTTGTTATAATAACTTTTGTTTTATTATATATGGTTTTGATCTTAGCATAATTTTCATCATGATTATTTTATTTTTATAAATTAATAGTATTCTTTTTTATATTATTTTTATAATGTTAGAGAGGCTAAGGAGCATTGTTTATGTTAGATTTTTTTATAATATTCTTTTACTATTATTTGCTCTTGATAATAGTTATTTTATGGAGGTTAGATGCTCATTTTTATATACCATTACATTACATTTTAGGGTTAAAAAATATGTAACTTAAGTGGGGTAGTTAATATACTTATTGTTTTGTAGTTACAAAGATTCCTATTTATTTTTATTTTTAACCTTTATTTTTATTTTTGTAATTCTTTAACCAATGTAACTCTCAAATAAGTCTTATTTAATTTTATATAGTTATTAATTAATTAACTAATGTAACTGTTATTAATTTTTTATGTGTAACTGTTATTTTTTTTTCATTTATGATTCTTTAACTAATACAACTCCTAAGTCCCAAACCCCTATAAAAGTAGGAGAACTCTAAGGCAGTTATGACATCCTAATATTTTAGGCAAGATGAATCCTCCCGTCCGCAATTGCCGTTTCTCAATTCTCTGCTTATTAGTTTACAGTTTTCATCTTGTTCAAGTTTTTGCCGGCTCCATACCATATCAGGTTTACGTAAATAACGGTCTTCCTGGAAATTCTGCACCGTTGAAGGTTCATTGCGCTTCTAAAGATAATGATCTTGGATACTTGACCGTTCCAGTGAATGGTAAGATCCAGTGGACTTTGCGAATGAATTTTTTCGGTAATACTATGTACTTCTGCCGGTTCTGGTGGGGCGGCAAAAGTCGAGCCTTTGAAGTTTTCAACTACGGCATGATTTCCACCTGCGGATTTGGTGCAAATAAATATCACTGTTCTTGGTTGGTAAAACCAGATGGTTTCTATTTTGCCGGAGCTAATTATCCTCTTCTTGGTCCTTACCATAAAATGTATGATTGGAAATGAATCAAAGCATTAGAAAGAGCTAGGGCAAGAGGAAACCTCGTTATGTACACCAATGCCCATTTTCTTGTAATAGCAGCTATGATACTCTACTAATTTTCTTGGATAAGCTTTAATATAAATTAGATGTGATTTAGCCAATGGATAAGTTCGAACCCTATTTTGTATCTTCAACAAGTGATGAAGTTACTCTTCCTTTTTTCGTTTTTCTAAAGGAAATCGATTAAGTTACTTATTCCATATAAGAAAAAAATGAAGGCGAAATCGAATAATTTCATATATAGAATCATCATAAATACTTATAAAATCGATAATTTTTACCTTTTGTTGACATTAAGTGATGAAGTTACTTATTGGAGATGAGAAAGAAACAAAAAAGGATAAATAAAGAGAAAATTGAAGAATTTCATATATATTATGGTTCTTCGTAAATTGAACCGAATTGAAATAATAAAAAATAAATCAATAGAGAGAGAGAATATTGCAAAGATGTAATTAGCTGGCATGCTTTTCATTCTCGAGTAAAGTGGTTTGGCATGATTCTAAGATGAATATCCAGAAGGAAACAGAGCTTTGATGAGTAAAAGGCATGCAAATTAATTTTTGCTAGGGATTTCTTTACACATTCTACAATCTGGAAAATTTCTTGATAATTTATTGTACCAACAAGAAATTATAGACTAAATAAGTTCGAAACCTAGTAGAAAAGGTGTGGTCGTTTACCTTCGTTTTGTTCGTACTTCAATAAAATAAAATAAAATAAAGCTACATAAGAGATGCACGAGGGCTTTCATGCAGCTAGTTGAAGCTTCTTTTGTTGAAGATGTATGGACTGCAGCCATTCTTGAGGAAACCTACAAAGAACACACGGCCCAGTAAGTGAGAATGCTTGTAAATTTGGGATATATCGTGATGTGTTATCAATTAAATAAGTAAAAATTGTGTGTATTTAATAGTTAATCTCTTTTCACTGATCGATTTATCTGAATTGACGAATTTACCTTCATGTTAATCGCGCGTCAAGTGCATTCAACTATTTAGCATGGTTCTGCTATGGGAGTCGCGGATGACTGTTTTTTCCTTTTTTTCTTTTGGAAATAAATATATTCCAAATTGAAATAATAGAAATGGAAGATGTTGAACTTTCTTAAGATTATAAGATTTTTTTTGTGAATTACTTTTTTACTTATTTAATTGTAAGTTTGTTAAAGTATTTAATTTGGAAAAGATAGAATGAAAGAGAAGTAGAAAAGAGGTTAGAGATAATGAAGGGAGAGAGAGAGAGAGAGAGAGAGAGAGAGAGAGAGGTTAAAATGGATGGGGCAAAGTGGAAAGAATTCTTCTATAAATTTTGAGTTCCGCCTTTAGAAGTTCCATAAATAGTTATTTATTTCAGGTTTAAAACTCTCAAGTACACCCTTTTATGAAAAAGGAGATTAATGAATTTTTTTTACGAAAATATGATTTTGTGTTAATTTAGTGCTAGAAATAAAAAATGTATCAATTCAGTGCATTTAGAATTGAGTCAATTAAGCCCTTAAAGGTGAAAATGTGTCAATTAAGTACCTAAGAAATAGGAAGATAGAGATGGAGATGGAGGCGGTGCTTTATAATAGTGGTTAAATGCGCCAAAGGAGATGAAAAGGAATTAGGATTTGTTTGTTTCCCGACAATTCGTTAGTATTTTTCCTCTTTATAATAAGAGAAATAGTGTTGTTTTTTTTCTTTCAAGTATGTATTTGAAATGAGTCTCATCACAAAATTCAATATAAAATTTTTATTTACAGTCTTATTTCTTTTTTAAAAAATAATCTATTTTTATGAATTTAAAGTATAGAGAATTTCAAATAGAAACCTAGAATAGAAAACTTTATATATATATATATATATATATATATATATATATATATATATATATATATATATATATATATATATATATATATATATATATGGTTGAACTCATTTGATACAATATGAAGTTAAAGTTAGACTAATAGATTTTGGCAATTACATCTATATTTGTATCGCTCAAATTGCAAATTCTGCACTAGTTAGAAATCGAATTCCTTCTGATTAGGAGGCTTCAGCGCTTGTCACTAAAACAAATGTTCATGAAACATAAAAAGACTCTTATATAGTATTATGAATGCCGTCCCCTCTGCATTTACCAAAAGATGACTAATTGAAGGCAATCATAGCTTACTTGGCCCAAGTGAAGAACTACAGTAATACCACAAAATACAAAATGTAGTAACTATGAAGCAGGACAAGTTATCCCAAGATGTATTGGATACTAAAATGGGATCAAATTGGGACGATCTGCATTGCAATTAGTAAGTCCCGAAACGAAACAATTCAGCAAGAGATGCAGGGCCCTACTCCCACACTCGTTTTATTTTTATTTTTTGATAATTGGCAATACTCCCATGCTTTTTTGTTACTGTAGAAAAGTTTATTAAAATAAGGTAAATCTGGACAGAAGATATTCTCATGAACTTCCCCGTTGATTAAACCCTAAAAGCGTTAGTGTCCCTTTGCCTCTTAACCTGTAAAATTATGAAATGCCACCAGCTTCATCAACAAAGGATGCATCTTGAACAGAGAATATACGTTAGGTTCCTAGCTCTTACAGGTTCTTAAAAGTTGAATAATTTTGTGAGAGAAAATATATAAACTTTAAATTAAAATTTTTATTATTAAATTTTAAGTTGAATTTGTTTCATTAAAGAAAGACAATTCCTTCTCAAAAAAGAACTTAGAAACTAGAAGGGTTAATTCTATTTTGCTACTCCAAAGTAAGAAATTCTATCAATTGAATACCATATCTTTTAATATTATCAATCAATGGATTAATTTGACCAAGCAACAAAATATTTTGATCAGAAATATTTAAATGTCTGATTTATTTTTTAGATAAATTTGAGAGTTCAAAATTACCATTTTGCTTAATTGATATTTTTTAAAAAATTAATTTAATTTTTGAAGAAAATACTTTATTTAACTGTCTATTAGGAGAACAAATTATTTAACTAAAAATTCAAAAACCCCATTTTATTTGATTTTTTCTCTTAGCTTCTTCCCCTTCATCTTAACAGCAACCACCTTCCCCGTTTAGCAACCATCCAACCCAACTGCAGACTTCATGTGACCCCTCGTCTCTGCCTTATTCTTCTCGAATTTGGATCCGGTCCTGCACGTCATCCGGTCCTGCACGTCCTTTTTGCAGGACGTGCAGGACCAAATCTGAACCGTTGGATCAGATGTCAAATCTGATCCAACGGACCATAATTTTTTACCCCTGTTTGTATTTTTAAAAATTTGAAAATCTATAAAATTTCTACAACCGTTGGATCAGATTCGAAATCTGATCCAACGGTCCATATTTGGTCTGCACGTCCTGCAAAAAGGACGTGCAGGACCGGATCCGGACTGATTCTTCTCTTTCTCCCTTGCTAGAAATGCCAAACCAAACCCACATCACTTCCATAAAAACTACCACTGCCAACATATACTATAGCCACGACACTGCCGCAACTGCCAACACACACCACCACCATGAACTCGCCAACATAACCACCAAGAGAGGAAGAACAATCGTGGAGAACGCAAATCAAAAAAGAAAAAGGGCAAAATGCCCAGAATTGAATAGCCGAGAAAAAAGAGAAAGAGTAATTTGTAGAAAGAGTCTCATAACTATTTTATTTGCTTTTGAGTCTCTTAACTTTAATTTCTGTATTTTTTATTTATGAATATATTTTTTTAAGAAAATATAGTCATTCATGTGCGTCACACGTGTGAATTTCAAATAACCTCCATCATAGGAGTTTGATTTGAAGTACAAATTTACCATATCTTGCCTAATACTATTTAAAATGATTTGGATAATAAAGATTACGTGAATTTCTCCCAAATATGCCACTATTAAACTGGATGATTCACAATAAAAATTTAGAACTAAATTATGATTATAAATTGCAAGTTGTACTTATGCCCAATTCTACTACATAACTAGCTGCCATGATCTTTTTTTTAAAAAAAAAGAATTCATGAGTAAAATTAAAAAAAAAAATTCTTAAAATAAATAAAATAGTTATGAGACTCTTTTTACAAATAACTTAAAAGAGATAGGAAAAATATAAGGGAACAACTAGCGCGGTTGGGCTACGTTGCAGAGTAAAAGATGAGCCCAACGTCTCTGGAAAAAACCAGATAGGCAGGAATTTGTGGAGGAAAGAGATGTGGAAGGAGGGGAAGGAGATGGTGATCAGCGGCAGAGAAAGAAGGGGGGAGAAAATGAAAAGAAGGTGGTGGGCAGCTGCAAAAAAACTAGAGAGAGAGAGAGTCATAGTAGGGGGTGAGGAAAAGAGAAGCATAACTGCATAAGGCGATAAGCAAGAAAAAAGTAATAACAAATTGTTAATTAATAAATCCAAATTAGTCCTTCAATTTTTAGAGTTTTTTGATAAATAATAAATTAGTCCCTCAATTGTCAATAAACAGACTAATAAATGAGTTTTATTCAAAAAGACCTGTTTACCCTTAAAAGAGGTGGATCCAGCTCGTTTCTGGCCAAATTCAATTGACCCCTACAAGTACTAAAATGGAATTAACCCAAACTAGGAATTAAATGCTGAATAGCTCTTAACATCTGCCTTGTGCCATCCAAGTGAATAATCAAGTCTTCTGTTAACAAAACATGAAGCTCAAGGTAACGCCTTACCTATTGGCATTCAACAATGATTATATATGATTTCTTTCTCTTTCTATTCTTTTCCTTGGTTTTTAAAGAGGATAAATACTCAATCTAAAAAATGGGCACATTTTACAATTGAATTAATTATATACCCACGCATGTTCATGAGTGATTTTGTTATTCGATCTCATTAATATTTGTTGGTAATAACCTGAACGTGGAAAAAAATATAAATTTAGAGATGAAAAGAAAGAAAATGTCAACAATTGTAATTGAAGCAGCCTATAAGCTCATCACTTAGATGCAGAAACAAATTCATCTTGGTTTTCTTCTCAAACAACCAAGAAAAATGACTTCTTGTATTTCCATCTTCTTCTTCTCTATTGTTTTAGTATCAATCTTGTCACGCTGTAGATGTAGATCGCTTTCAAAAATCGCTGATTTCGGCCTATTTAGATCGTATGAGGTTCATGTGATCAACAATATCAGTTCCATTGATGGAGATCAGCAGCTTCTTTTACGATGCAAATCAAGAGATGATGATCTTGGTGAGCATACACTTCGCAAGGATGAGGATTTGCGTTGGAATTTCAAGGTAAACTTCTGGAGTTCGACTCTGTTCTACTGTAAAATGAACTGGGCAAGCAAGAAGCAAGAATTCACAGTTTTTAGCGTTGGCCATATGACCATTGAGTGCGAGAAAACCGGAGAATGCTTTTGGATGGTCACTAAGGAGGGACATTACTTCAGTTGTGATCAACAGAATTACAAACTGGAATATATTTGGAATTAGGAAACTCAGATCAATAGGTTTATGTGTGCTGTTAGAGAAATGGATCATTATCAAGTATTTGACTAATTATTCAAAAGAATTGTGACCAAAATCCTTGAACTCTCCTGGAAAAGCATTTTAAGTTGTTTAGGATATAACAACTAAGAGGTATCTTGGACACATATCAATGGTGTATTGTACAATTTTATGTAATCAACTTTATGAATAAAAGTTGGGGATATATTGATTTCTTCTTGCAGCAACTATCTATCATTCAATTTTTTTATAGTTTAAGGATTTTGTTATTTTCTTTTAATTTAATTTTCAAAAAAATAAAAATGATGGATGAATCTTTTACTAAAATTTTTAAAAAAGAAGTGAGTAACGTAATAATTCTATAATTCCCGTCATTACAAATGTTCTCGCATTGTCTTTAGTTTAAACCATCGTCACTGTCAAAGAGGCAAGATGGCCACTATATGTCCTACCAAAGTTAGTTGTAGTGTTTTCTTTTGTGTTTTGAGAATAAAAATTATACTTAATCGAAATTCATAATATTCTAAAATGTTCGTTAGTACTTTTTTATAACGCAAATTTTCCTTTTAATAAAGTTCAGAACTATGTGCTATAGTTGATTATAAATCGTATAATATTTACTAATAATACCTCTGAGAATCAGTTACAGTCATGCCACACTGGAGTTTGCAAAAATGATGAGATTTGGAGAGAAACCTAAAATAGAAATGGAATTTTAGCCAACTTGCAAGAATCAAGGAAGATGTCTCCTCACGTTCTGATTATGGATCAGATGGTTCCCAGAAGATATCAACTCAATTCTTCCCTTTGTATGAAAATGGTATTTTATCTGAAAGCAATTTTTCTCGGCAATAGCTTCTTTCCTAGTACTCTGTATACCCAGTTGCTTAAAACTGAAGTCTTATACTTGTATATAATGCAGCAAGTCATCGTCGGCCTGGATACTGCAGAAATGATTTGTGAGATTGAGTCACTAAGTCAAACAGACAATGATTTGGCGTTGATGAAGATAGTGATGTGGATGACTGATGGAGATCAACTCAGGCCGAACACGATACAAGCCCAAATATGGAAACCTAAACTCTAACATGTCTACAATATTAGTAAGAAGTCAGTTCACATGAAAGAATTTGACCTAATAAAATGGTCTACTAAATGATTGAAAGAATCTCAAATCCAAACTCGAGTAAATTACTGAGAGAATTCCAAAAAACGTAAAGTATAACTTCATTTCAAAAACAGAAATTGATTTATCTATGATACATTTACTAACTTAGGCGTGAGAATATCTTTGGGATTAGTCCCCTCCCGCCTTAGCTATAGTACTTTTGTATAGGTGAAGATCCCTCCTTTTAAGACCTGCATTCGTTGAAGAAAATGATCTTCACTCTAGTAATTAAAATTCACGTCAGACAGCAAATGTTGAAGGACATAGGGAAGAAGGCATTTTTCAGGTTAATGGTCACAAACATGAGACAGGATCAGCTCTAGAAGCCCCAAGAACTGATAAATACTAACATGGATTTCTTGAGAAGGAGCTGTTATTTAACTATTTCCTAAATATTCTATTCTTTTTGTATTTGAAGCTTCTCTTACAAAAGGTCAAATGCAATTTGCACAGGAGGTTTGCTCTTCGAGGTTTATACAGCCTTGGTATTGACCTGTGAATTTGCTCTGCAACACAAGTTCAAACACTGCGATTTGCCTTTAATAAACGGGTACATATTACATTTTCTGGTTTTCCAAACATACATATTCAAGTTTCCCACCTATGACTCAGAACATGCTTGTGGATCTTGAAGCAGTGTCATGAACATTATTTTTCCTTCTATGTTAAATCGTATTACCTGTTGGAATATTTTTAAAATAAAATCTCAACAAAATTTTCAACTCAAATTCTGAAACAGTCTCAATAAATTTTCAGATTTTGTTACAAAATCTTACCTTCCTAATCATACGTATCAAATCCCTCATTCCTGGCACATTAGTTTATGCCTACCTTGGGTATTTGCATACTACCATTAGCAGGTCCGGTATATATGTCCCAGACCTGGGACATGATAGCTTTGCTTATTCATAACAGTTTATCTATTAAGGTATGACTAAGGTATCTATTATGTATTTTTGTTGCTTATAGTTTTAATTTGTTCTTAATTACTTACTCTAATCTTACTAGAATCTTTTTATTAGCTTTGTTACGTAAATTCTTGCTTGCCTAACATTAGGAATTTCTCTGAGGATGTGACATACTTATTCAAAGGCAAAGAAACAACCTGGTATATTAGAATTTTATTTGTATGGATAAGTTAAATAAGCTATAATGTAAATTTTTTTTATTATAATCAAGTATACCTAGACTCAACAGGATACCTGATAGGATAAGATACAAGTTTACTTTGTGTGGACCTGGCAGATAGTACTGTCAAAATGGGTTGAAGCTCGCGAGCGGGCAGGCCAACTCATATACTAAGTCCAAGTCCGTTTTAATGAAGTTTTTTTTACCCGTTCCGTTTAGTCCGCAAGCAGATCCTGATTGGAGTGGACCGGCCCGTTTGACACTACTACTACCAGATAATCGAGTAGAGCCTAGTACCACTAGTACCTTAATAAGTCTGGGTCTGAGATAGCTTGTTCCAAACCCATTAAAATCCGTTTACAGTCATAATTAAAATTACTAAATAATAATTGATAAATTTTGACAAAAACTTGCCATTTTCTTGTCGAAGGACTTATCATTTTAATCAAACACGTAACAATTAATGAACACAACATATTATTTGGATAGGTATGATTAACTATGGTAAATATCAAAACACAATGAACTCAAAATGTATACTAAGGTTTTAAAAGTAAAATGTTTTGGTGTCAACTAAGCATTTATTCAAAAAGTTATTCTACTTGCTATGATATATAGTATAATTTATTTGACAAAAGTGGTAAGATTTAAAGGTGTCATAGGAAATAATTTTTCAAAACTGATAAGTAATTCCCAATGTTAATAAATAAAAATGGTTGATTTAGCTAAAACTTCCTTTTCATTGTTGAATGAATAATTTCTTAAATAAATTACTTCATCTGTTTTAAAATATATGATCTTTTGGCACTTTTTTTTAATTATTCTCAAAATGTTTGGCACTTTGTAAATTTTAAGAATTATTTTTTAAAAGTTATTCTTACCATAAATATAATTCTCTTATTCTTTATTATATTAATGAAATTAATTAATGATATAATATAAAAAATATTATTTGTTTTTTATTTATTCTATGCAAAAAGTACCAAAAAAGCCATATGTTTTAAAACAGATGAATATGTACTTGTTCAGCGGACCATCCTCGACATCTATAAATTGTAACCATCATAGAGAAAAGAAATGCAGAACAAGCTGCAACAAGAAACAAAAAGTATAGAAACTTATGGTTTTTGTGAGGGGTAAGATGAGTTCTTCACCACTGAAAAGCCTTCTTATCATTCTCTCATCCTCTTTTTACCTTCTCTCTTCTGTTCAAGTAGTTGCTGATAGAGTTCCCGTACCGGACCCTCCACCGATTAGTAGCCAATACACAGTTTATGTGATCAGCAATGTTCCTTCCGATCAGTTCCCCTTGACGATTCATTGTGCTTCTGGAGATGATGATCTTAGATATCATAATCTTACGGATTTCCAGAACTTCCATTGGTCTTTTAACATGAACATAATTGGCAGCACTTTATTCTTCTGTCATTTTTGGTGGGGCAGTAACGACAAAGCATTTGAAGTATTCAATCACGATATAGGTACAAACTATTGTAGTACAAATTGTTACCGGTTCGTAAGAGAAGATGGTTTCTACTTTATAGATGACATAGTTAATGGCCCTTCCTTAGATCATCCTTTTCGGAAGTTACAGACTTGGTAAGTAAAGTTCAGAGGTTGATGTAAAGAGAATATCTGAGCTTTTGGATTCTCTATTTTCTGTTTATGTAAATTGAAAATAAAGTGACTATATTTCTTTTTTATCTTCTTCTGTTTCTTCTGCTCCTTTGATTCAAACCACAATCTGCATTACATGTGTGATTTACGTTTGAACTATATAAATCAAGTATAGAAGAAGAAGCAAAATCAAGTCACTAAATTTATCCTTTCTATGGCGAATCCGGGAAGCTACAAAAACATTTGAGCAAGGAAGACAAGAAAAACTCTGACAAAATCTTTGAGAAATGAATATGTTTTTTTCTTTTCTTTTTGTTTTTTGTTTACGTAGAAAGGTTACATGAATGACTAAAGTCATCTATCAAGCCAACCCACATGGCCCTTTTTTTTAAAAAAAGGAAAAAGTTAACCGAATGATCTAAATTTACCTATTTCGTTTAAAAGAATTCAAGCTCCATTAACACATAAATTTTACATCTAACTTTTTTAAGCAATAAGAACATTATTTTAATTTATTTATGAGAAATAAAAAAACACATTTAATTTTGAATAGAAAGAATAATTTGTAAGATTTCCAATATACTACATATAATAGAAATTGGATTATAAACTAATTAGACCGCAAGAAGTTCTAGAAAAGTGTAAAGGTGTCAAAGAGATAATTTAGCTTAAGTGCTAACAACACATTTTCTCAATACGTGCCGAATAGATCTCAATGTTGACTACTCATTTTATCAACATTTGCTAAACAGATCTCAATCTTTAAATTTTTGTTTTAACGGTTGAGAACTCACACGTGATAAAATTTGACAATTAAAATCTCTTCAACACATGTTGAGAAAATGTCAGCATTGTAACCAGACTGGTCAGAGAGATGATAACTAATTAATTTAGTAATTAAACAATGCTTAACTTTGGTAAAGAAACAATATGAATGATAACTTTTACGGGTTTGTGATAATTAATTTGATAAAATGGTGGCTTTCATTTGAAGATCGCTTAATAATAATTGAAAATTTTCAACAAAAACTTGCCATTTTCTTGTCGAAGTACTTATCATTTTAATTAAATACATTACAATTAGATCAACACAATATATTACCATTTGGGTAGGTAAAGGTCAACATACAATGAACTCAAAATGTGTACTTAGGCTTTAAAAGGGAACTGTTTTGGTGACAATTGGGCATCTATTCAAATAGAAATTCTCCTCCATTTGATAGTAACATTTAAAGAACTCATAGGAGATAAATTTTTCAGAAATGGTAAGTTTTATCAAAGAAATACTGCTTTCCAATCTTAATACAAAAAACTGGTTGATTTTGGCAAAACTTGTAATAGGTGCTTATTCAGCAGAGACCATCCTTCACATTTATAAATTGAAACCATCATGGAGAAAAGAAATTCCGAATAAGCTGCAACAAGAAACAAAAAGTATAGGAACACATGGTTTTGGGGAGGGGCAAGATGAGTTCTTCACTACTGAAAAGCCTTGTCATCATTCTCTCATACTCATCCTCATTTTACCTTCCCTCTTCTGTTCAAGTAGTTGCTGATAGAGTTCCCGTACCAGATCCTCCACCCATTAGCGACCACTACACAGTTTATGTGATCAACTCTCTTCCTTCCAATCAGTTCCCGCTTACGATTCATTGTGCTTCTGGAGATGATGATCTCGGATATCATACTCTTGCTGTGGATCAAAACTTCCATTGGTCTTTTAACATGAACATAGTTGGCTCCACTTTATTCTTCTGTCATTTTTGGTGGAACAATAAGGATAAAGCATTTGAGGTATTTAATCACCAGATAGGTACAAAATATTGCACTACCAATTGTTATTGGGTTGTCAAAGAAGATGGATTTTATTTTACAGATAATATAGACGGCCCTTTTTTGGAGAAGTTTCAAACTTGGTGATTATAATTCAATAGCCGATGTAAAGAGTATAGTTGGGTTTCCAGCTCTTCTTTTCTTCTCTATGTATAAATCAAAATAAAACGTCCCTGTTTCTTTTTTCTTTCTACTTAGTTTCCACGTTTATGGGTTCGTTTTTAGCTTGATGTGTGGTTTACATTTGAAGTATATGAATCAAGTATCGAAGGAGGAGGGAAAACAAAGGAATTAATCTGCATCACAGGCACAAAGAACTCGGCTTCATTTCAATCTTTGCACAGCGGCTATCTACAAACTTCTAGACAAAACAGTGGTTTCAAAGACAGCCAAAAAAAGAGATGGAGATCTAAAGAAAGGTCTAATCAAAAGAAGAGAAAAACTCTCATCTAAAAAGATCAGGGTGAAACCATACTAACGAGTTATAAAAATGGTTGACAAACTTCAAGAAGAATGAGTTATCGCGGTTTATGGCATAAAGCTGGTGTGAAATAGTAAAAAATGAAAACAAATAAAAGAATTCCGGTCAAGATCGAAGCTCCGGTGAAGCCCAGAGCTCCATCTAAAGTAACAGATTTTTATGAATATAAACCAAATCTAGACATATTGAAAAAATGAAGGAGACTAGTAGGCTCAACATCATAAATTTCCTCGAATTCCAAAACCCTTGAAACTTGATTTATTTTATGCCAAGGCTCAATGTGATCAAGGTATTAGAAACTCAAAGATTAGAGCAGCATTTGTGATATGGAACACTGAACTAAAAGAAAGTAATAAGAAAGCCAAAAGAACAAGTTACAAACAGGACTTCAAAATGGGACCAGTGCCGAAATCATGCCATACACACTAGGTAGTAGTTTTAAAGCTAGAAGCACTTATTCAAACTCTGGGTTGAACTAGACGAGCAGGAAACATCGACTATCATGAAAGTATAGCGTTTATGTCCACGACACTTCAGCAAAACTCAAAGAAGGGACCTGTGCCATCTTCTTTCTCAGGATCAGGGATACTGGAGTAGCAGAAAAGGTGATTGCACATCTCCCAGCTCCAGTCTGGCTTCCTTGAAATGGATAAGCGAGGCCAGCGGTTTATTCTCACATAGTGTTCTCTAATCTTTCCGTTAGTCTCCAAACCAGTGACTACAGAATAACAGGCCTCATGACCACCCCATACATTATCACCTGGATCTGAAGTTTGGCTTCCATCCGGATGAAAATAACGATGCATAAGCTTTCCTGTGCCTTGCCAGTAAGGATCAAGGTTCCGCCAATATTCTGAAGCAGCCTGAAGCAACAAAGTTTGATGTCAAGCTCTTCTGCAGTACCAGAGAACATGATGCATAGCTCATCCTTGAAACTTTTACCCAAAAGGAGAACACAATGAAACCTAGAGCTCTCATAAAGCCGTTTAGTTCATTAATAAACTAGATCAAGATTGAATATGTAAAATACCATCATAAATGAACTTTTACACATACCTCTCTAAAATGGAACTCCCACACATGGTCACATAGATCATCCCTCGTTATTCGCGTCTGACATTATCAACTTTTGGATTAGCAGAGGCAATAAACAGTGAAGAGATATTGATCGCAAGCTAGGGTGCAATGCAACAAAATCTTATTCAACAATTCCTAATTTCATGGACAGGAAAGCTAGAGAAACAATATGAAAATGACAGGAAAAAAGATGAGGAATAAGGGATTAGTGTCAGTTACTAACCCGTTTGCCATCCATAACAGACAATGAGTAAGCATGTAACTTTGACAATCCACGGGTTCTTGACAAACGAGGTATGTGCGCTTTCCCTTGACATAGCTCCTCACACTGCAAGAAAAGTGAACTTTAAGCTTCAGAATATGCTTCAATGAGCAAATTGTCAATGACATCAAGTGTTATATCAGCAAGTCCTACAGAGTCAATCATTTAACCACATGGATGATGATGGGATGGGGGATTCAATTAATCAAATAACAAACTTGATTGACTCTGAAAGTCCTAATTCACCCAAGATTGATCTAGACCAACATAACTTGAGATCAATTACACTTCACAAAGCATTCACCAATAACAGACATCTCTCCAGAACTATAAACAATACCTATCATACATGCAGAGAAGACAAAACAATTTGAAGCTAAAATACTGGCCTTTTTTCACAACACAATAAATCAAAGTTCTAAACCCATTTCCCTTCTCTCAACTCAACAGGGCAAATAGAAGGGCAGTTCTGGGCCAAAGAAAGAGAGCAGATGAAGAAAAGGCCTCAGGCTCAAAACTTGAACCATGACAATTTATTAAGTTGGCAAATTAACTTCATTCTTTGCAACAGTAGCAAAAAGTCATACTCTCAGTCTAATCTTACTGGAAGAGGTGGTTGAAGAAATACAGCAGAAATATCACTGCTTCCCGAACTCAACATGGCCTGATAAGTGCCAGTTTCCCTTCTAAATGTTTCAAGCATAATCAAAAGCATAATTACCTTATCCTTCAATGCAGCTGAAGCGAGGGTAGCAAAAGTTGCAATTCAGATACCCAAAGAACTTATATTAGGAGGAATCATTCTTGAAGGTGACTTGCTGGAAAAACCAAGCCTTTGAAGTGAGCTGGGATATCAAAGCTGTAATTGAGGATACTAGAAGTAGCTCAACAGCTTTAGGTATTGTATTGTTACACATGTACCTAGAACATGCAATGCTTCTACCATATACTGTAGCCAAATCGGCAAAACACCATGACTTGGATGGGGACCTCTGCTCTGATCTGCTCCCAAGGTAAAACCAAGCTTTGGGGGTTGTTGAGGCTACCACTGATGTAATAGTTGTGTTCTTTGAGTAATGAATGAAATTTTAATTAGCAAAAGGGGATCACACATAATAACGCTTTAGGTATATTCTTTCAAGACTTGAATTTTTTATTAGAATAATTTATTCTCGGCGATTCATCTCACTGTCAGAAGTCTAGCTGATACCAAAGCCACATGCTAGACTTCGCTTTTGTTAGGCGAAATAGTACCAATTTCTCTGACTTCGGACATGCAAGAACAATGTCAAATGTGCTTGGAAACAAATCAAAAAGGTATTTCTTTTTCCTGGTCTTCTGCTTTTGTGAATGACTATATGTAAACTCATCAAAAAGCTGTAAAATACCATTCATGGTTTAGCGGTTAACTTTACATTCCTGGAATTCCAGCAACAGAATTAACTGCTAAACAGCTGACAGCAAAAGTTAGGCCTCCTATCAGAAAATTCTCCACATGCTTGGATTTCTTACAGTGAATCCCTTCCTCCATCTCCAACAGAATTCAAAATTTAAAAGATATATACAAAGAGAAGGAAAGAAAAGCTTTGCACAAAAAAGGAAAAAAAGGCACCAAACATAAGGCGGGAAAAAACTCTTCGTACCCGGACTCCTCCATGGTCCTCAAGTATAGTACACTGGTAGAGCATTCTTGATACCTCTACATGGCTACACCAATTGCTCATACCTCCACATATTCTTAAAATCTTTAAAAGGAAGTACCTATCCAAGTTCCAAGTTCCACATCCCACTCCACAAACAAGATGAATTCTGAGGACTTCAAGAAATAAAATCGTAGCTCCATCTCAGTAGATAATAAAAGAGTTGGTTGATGGACTGAAACACTCAAGCAGTAATCACCGAGAAAAAGGTCGCTTCCATAAATATCTATCCACCTAAGAAGGAAGTAGATAAGATATCAAAGACTTTTAGACCAAGAAGTTTTGGCTGGAACCATGTGCAGAGTGCTAGCTATGGTCATATTGGCTTGAAGAGGATCGCTGTGCAAATAACTCACAAGAAAACAGAGAATAGATCAGGAAGATGAAGTCGGACATTAGATGCAACTACACGGCAAATGAACTAGTAGAAATGAGATTGAAGGAGGAGCAGAATGATTGATGTGCAGATAGAGGATCCTTATGACTCTGGTATCCACACGAAGCACAGGTTTTGGGAGGAGCAAGTAGATTTTCAGATCCCAGGGCATATTTACAGGGAAATTCTCCATTGCAGTAGACGATACTCCATCTGGATTCTTTGGGTGTACAAGGGATTACAACAGGGGAAATCATATATCACCTGTTGCTCATAGTCCTGGAAGCATTCTGATTATATAACAGATTAAACTACAGAATACCTAGAGTGTAAGATTCAAGAGTCTTTCCTTTTCTCTTCAGAGATGATACTGTTGTTTTCTATAAAGTAGAAGCAGAAGAGATCCAGTAGCCAAGAGGCATTTACCGTTGAAAATGTTTAGAATTCACAGGAGCTAGACCACATTTTGAATCAAGAGTATGAAAGCCGCCTTCGTCATATTCCCTGAGGCAAGGTATAATGACAAAGACACATGAAACTCTGTTCTAGAAAATTCTTAGAGAGACTAAGCTAATCAGGAAACAAATTTATTTCACTAAAGGAGACAAGTAAACAGTAATTAAAAATACTTTATCCAATCTGCCTACATACTGTATTTCTCCATCAAAATCTGTGGTTAATAGAAAAATAGCGAGCAAAGGGATTTATATGAAAGGAGCTAGATTGAGAAAGGGAGTAGAACCTTGGAGCTCGGAAGTTTGTGCTGAAGCCTACATACAGAAAGAAGGGTTGGGACCAGAAAAATAACGAGTTTCTCTAAAAGATTTAGAAGGCAAGTTAGTGAAAACGTTTGCAGTATACAAACTGGTGAGTGCAGGAATTTGACAGGGGATAGATAAACATATGTGGCACAGGTTGGGAAATTGATGGATAGATCAGAACCCAATCATACATGATATCGGGCTATGCATAGGTAAATGAGGGTCTGCAGGCAGTTTGAACTGTCAATTCCATGCGGACATTACTAAAATATGCTAAGTAATTGAACCAAAATCATCGAAAGTCCATGTTGTCATACTCAATGTTACGAAGCGCTAGAAACAAATTACACAAAACAAGCAGAAGCAGAACACTCCCTTGCAGTTTCTGCATAAAAAATGAAACCCAAAAAACCTTCTGGATTTGATAAACTAGTAACAAGAAAGCTGGTAAACTTGACGGCAGAAGATTCAAAAACCAGAAATAGAACCAAAAGGTCGAATTAGAATATTTCAAACAAGTACCCATAGTGAAGTTTCGTCCACAGCATCTGCATATATGAATTACTATACCTAGCAAGCCAAAATCACACAACAGAAACATCAAGAATCATATAATACTGAAACACAATATAGTTAAGCAAGACACAGAAAAGTTGAACCTTAAACCAATTTCTGGCCCACAAAAAACCCTCCCAAATTCCAACCCTCTATACACACAGGAAAAAATCGAACCTTGGGAGACCATAGCCTATCGCTGCAAGCAACTCCGTGCCAGCCACGAGAGACAGTGAGACATAGTGCCACGCTGCGTGCGTCAAGATACCTCAGTATCATATGCATGATATCAGAGCCAAGCACAATCAGAGGATCCTGCAATTGCAATTGCCGATGACCCTCTTCAACTTCTTCCTTTTCTGTGCTTTTCTTCCTTTCCTTTCTCTTCTTGACTCTGTTTTCTGCAACATCAACAGCTTCACCACCCCCCTTTCCATCATCTTCTTCACCAGAAAAACTCAACCCTGATGACTTTCTACTCAGTTGCTCAAACTTGCACATTTTCTTGCTCAATTCTTGGAGGTTTTCCTCACGCACTTAAAGATGCTGCAGCAAACGGGAAGCATATCGAGAATCACAAATCGGGGCACTGTAGTTTGTCGTGGCAATGGATAAACGATGAATGATCAAGAGAGAGAAGAGAGAACAAGCAAAGACGGGGCCAAGATTACATCAGCGAAAATATTTTCAGATGTTTCATCTCTTACTTCTTGGCCTCCAAGTTTTGAAGGTATTCTAACTCTCGTCCTTCTTCTTTTGATTTCAAAAGATTTGGGCATTTAAGCTTAAACAAGAACTATTTTTGAAAAGAAAATCGGTAATATTATTTAATTAAAAATAAAAAGAAGTTTTAAGATATTTAGTTGATAAATTTTTTAAGTAACATTTATTTGGTAAATTATATCATTAATTATAATAGAAAATAATAAATTATTAACTATAAAAAAAATATTAAAATTTTAAGTATCTGAAATGTTAAAAAGAAAATTTTGATAAGAAAATTTATAATATTATTTAATTTAAAATAAAAGAAAGTTTTACGATATTTAGCTGTTATTTTTTTAGGTAATATTTAGTTGGTAAATTATATCATATCGTAAATTATTTTAGAAAATAATAAATTATGAAGTATAAAAAATTACTGAAACTTAAATATTTGAAATACTAAGATAAAATTTTATGTAAAAAAGTAGTAGATTTTCACTTACTTTCAAATAGTATTTTATTTATGTAATAACTTATTTATACCAAAAATACTATAAAATATTTAAAACTAAATTGCTTATTTAATTAGAAAGAATAATTATATAGAAAATAAAAATTTATGTCAAAATTTAGCAAATTGATGCTTTTTTGAAATGTATTTCTTTTTATATATTCCCAAATATTGTAACAATATAGTTTTAGAAAGAAAAATATGGTAACTATGCAAGACTTAAGATTTAGTTGGGTTTAAATAGAATAATCCTATAAGTTGAGGACCAGAGTTGTAACATGATATGTTCAGCTCCTTAGTATTCTCCCCTTTTGCAGTGTCGCTCCTTAGCATTCTCGGAACTGTGTCCGCCGCTTGAAGACAAAAGAAACCGACTTTAACCAATCTGGCTGACGTGTTGACTTGCTTGATTTCTTTTTTTCCTAAATAAAAACAGGTAGGCTTGGATCAATAACTTATCAGTACTCAATATTTAGATTTGCATTTTCGCAAACATATCAATAAGCTAAACAATGAGCGTAAGTATTGATTCTGTCAAAGTAATATTACTAAAGTCTAAATAAAAAGAAGTATATCTCGTCAAATTAGTATTATGAACTAATAATTCAGGTATAATTTTATAGCACTCTTTTGAGGGAATAATTTCACGTCCTCAAATTCAAACTCTTGATATTTAAGGCGAAAAATGGATCTCTAACTACTTAGACTACCGTTTTAATAGTTATTAAGTGCTTGATTTCAATTATAGAGAAGGTGTATTTGGATTTTATTTGATTATGAGAATTTTTCTCTTAAATTTTATACAAATAAATTTTTTATACTAAAAAATAAGATTTAATTATGTGTTTGATTAAATAAAATATTATCTAAAAGAACTTTAAATTTTAATTAAAGGAATTCACTTAAAATTTTAAATTATTATTTAATGTTATTTTTTATTTATTAAATTAAAATTTGATGAGCAAAAATTTATTTATTATATAATAAAAAAGACAAATTTTAACTACTTTTCCTACTGTGGTTAGTAATGGGCGACTGGGGCTATTAGATGCAGAATCCACGTGGACAATAGCGCCAGCGGCACGCCACCATTGTTTCCAGCTTTAATACCAAGTTCATTTTGGATAACGTTTTCAATCATCACTTTTAGTTAGTAACTATTTTTCGAGCAGCATTTTCCTCCTTAAATATTTTTAAAATTTTTATCATCAAACTATTTTATCATAATTGGCCCTAGAGGCTGTTTTGTGTGAAAACCAAGTATACCTGATTTATTTTTAATGGTACAAATGTAATTTCCACTTAAGAGAAATTACTGTCAAAATATTTTTACCTTTAAATAAGAATTAGATATGGTTGGTTTTTACACAAAAAGCAGCCTTTATGACTAATTTGGTACTTTTAAAAATAGTTTGAGCACCAAAATAGGAAAAAAAATATTTGAAGGCAAAAATGATACTATTAAAATGGTTTGAAGGTTAAAAGTGATGATCACTCTGTCAGGTAAGTTTCATTTTACCTCCTAAAAACTGTACTTTTTGCATCACTATTGAAAGTTTCATCTATTCACAATAATGATGCAAACTAAAATTTTGACTCATTCACTTTGTTACATCTTCTTATTTACACCGATAATTATTTACTCTTTTATGTGGTATTGAGGTTAAATTTGTGAAAATACTCCTTCTTTCCAAATATTGAGTATATTATTTCAATGGTAGAGCTAGAATTCTACCAAGAAGGGGACTGAATTAAGAATTAGTAACAAGTATGGGTAAAAAAAGTATAGTCTTTGTAAAAGTTGATACTAAATAGTAGTTGTTACTTCTTATAGTAACCAAAAGATTCAACAATCAAATAGATAAACTATTGCAACTTGAAAATTAGAGGGCTTTAAACCATGTATTCGTCTTTGCCAAGAACAAACTCTTGTCACTTAGGGGGTACAAACGCAAAGAAAAAAGGAGAAAAGAATAGAGGAAGAGAGAGTTTGGTAAATAAGAAAGTATTGAGGCCTGTTTGAGAAACAAATAAAATCGAAGGAAAAAAAAAAAAGAAGAGTAACTTATTAAGTTTGGTTAGCAAAGGCCACTACCGTGCCCCGCAATTCAAAATAATGCAATATATTTTATTATTTTGAGAGTGTTATAAAAAATTCATATATAAATAAGAAGAAATTAATATAGTTGCTCATTAACTATTTATAAGAATTTCGTTATATTCAAAAATTTAAAATTTAATTTTTTGTACAATTGTACCATTTTCTTGTTTCTTTTCTTGGATCGCAACCATCAACGCAATGGTCTCAATGGAAGACATATTTACCTACTAACTATTTATGTAAGTCTTATTATATATGTTAATTATTTATTAAAGTATTATTATATTCAATTTTAGTTCGTGGGTATAAAACAATAAAAACAAAAATTATAAGTAGAATTAGACTCCTATAAATAGTTTCATGGTACTTAAGAATTTTCTCTATAAATAATCAAGTTTACTAAGCACAATGACACATATGTCTAATGCAACAAATATAAGTTTTCCCATACTCTTTTTATTGGAGCGAACATTGGTTACCCAAAAAAATATAGGACATCAAATCGCATGCTGCAATTTGTTGTAGATTATAGGAGGTTGCCCCTTTTTGACCCTGGGCTGAAACCCTTTTCACCCGAGTATTCATACAGGAATTAAATAACCGTTTATTTTGAATATAATTTTTTAATTTTCAATCTACAACGGGTAGATATGTAGGATATACTAGACATATACTTCATAAGTAATATATTTATCAAATTTAAAGTTGATTCAGCATCGAAAATATTCTGATGTGATTAGTTTTTTATATGAATATTGAACATTTATAAGTAAATAATTTGTGTGAGACAAGATAACCGTAAAATATTGACTGATGTATCTAACAGTTCGTATTGTTTGTTGATCATAATTCATGAACTCAGTTATCGTAAAAAATATATAGTGAATACATGTGAATAATAGAATTGTAGACTTGTTTTTTCCTCTTGTTTGATATAAGTGCACGTGTGTTCTTAAAAGAAATTAAAGAAAAATGATCTCCCTTTGCAAATTTCCGGGCAGACTTACAAGGGTGATTTTAAAGTTTATTTTTTAAAAATTACTCTTACTATAAATATAATTATCTTATTTTTATTATATTAATTATAATAATTAACTAAGAATATAATATAAAAAATATTATTAATTTTCTTCTTCATTATTTTATGTAAAAATAACAAAAAAGCCTTACATTTTAAAAATAACAAAATATTAAGCAACTATAATAGTTAACCTGTCAACTAATGCAGCCTCAAATCTACTAGAACACTCTTAAGCTAACTTCTGACTTGAAAAAGAAATTATTAAAATAAGCTTCTTTAGGATAAATAATGAAATAATGCACATGTATATGCCTCTATACTTTATTATGTGAAATATTCTATATATACATATACATACGTGAAATGAAATAAAGAGATGCAACACGAACTACATCAAAGGTTAGGACAAAAGTGGTATCATTGATCTCTCCTTAGTGCTACAATAATGTTCCTCACATAAAATGACCTTAAAATACAATAAGCACATCAAAATTATTAATACTGGCAAATGGGCTGGTCTGTTTGGCCCGCGAGCTATACAAAACGATGTCGTTTTAGAAAAAATATATTTTAAAAATATTTTTAAAAAATCAAAACGATATTATTTTGAAATTTTTTAAAAAAAATTAAAAAGAAAAAATAGACTGGCTGAGATCCGACCTGCGTGCTAAACAGAGTGGGCCAAAAAAGTCTTGTTTAAACGGGTTTGGACATACTAAAACCCAAGCCCGCTTATATGGGCCACCCCGCGGGCTTGAGCCCCTTTTTAACAGTAATAAAAATTATTCACTAAGTGTGAAAAACCTCGTTACAAAAAGAGGCTTTTTTTTAAATGAAAGGGCTTTTTTTTAATGAAACCTTGTTACAAAAACCTTGTAACAAAATAATGCTATGAATATCTTTGCTTAGATTGATTCACCATTATATTTGTATTAAATGTAAATGAATACCTCATGATTCCAAGAAATGGAGATTTACCTAAAGATGTTAATAAGAACTACTGGAAAACCTTGCCAGAATTTATGAAGTTTGTAGTGATACAAAAAATTTACTGCAAGAATGGCCAAGCAGTGGTTTAATTCTAGCCTTTATGATCATGATGCAAAAAAAACCTTTGGGGGAAAGGAGACAACCAACCAAGAAAGAAATTGAAGAACTTGAGAAGGAGCTGAAACTCATAGGCAATGCTGATTGTCATTAGGTCATTTAGTCATATACTAGTTTAAATGCCCGCGCGATGCGCGGGTGTTTTCTTGGGTGAAAATATTAAAATAAATAATTTTTAGTTTTATATTTAGTGTATTTTTTATAATTATATATTATTATATATTTTATTCAATCTAGTGTATAACATATTTAGAACGAAAACAAACAATACATATCACATATTTAATTGTCAAGTTATATATTTAATTTTAAAGTGGATAAAGAATACTGAATGAAATAAAGATGTATTAACAAGTTTTTATACATAAGTCAATATTTTACTATATATTTTAAAAAATTTTCATAATCTATAATATTAATATTAAATAATCATCATAATATACAAGTCATCATAATAAAATAATAAAATCACAAATATTCATAAATAATCTAGAATCATCAACAGAAAAAATGTGCACAATCTATCATATAATAAATTATAATAATAACCCTTCATGAATAATGTAGAAAAAATTAAAAAATTAACAAAAAAAGCTCATGGAGCTAAAGAGCATGATAATGATGTAGTTGGAATATAACGGATTCAAACAAAAAATTCATCAAAATTTTAATTAACAAACTATTTGTAACACAAATATTTAATAATTAATATTAAATTGAAATTTGCGACAGACAAATCACAACCCTTCATTTCACAATCAAAGGGTCCAATTTTATCCAAGAAAAGATAAACATTACTTTTAATTTTATCATAGTCTTAAAGTAATTATTATTGAAGCGATTTAATTTTTAAAAATTCATCAATTTTTAACAAATATTTGTAACAAAAATATTTAATATTAAATTTAAATTTGATACAGTAACATGCTATTTATATATATATATATATATATATATATATATATATATATATATATAAATTTTCATAAAATTTTATAAAATCATAACACGTATAATGCATATCAATTAATTTTATATATAAAATAATTGCATAATTACATATAAATTAAATTATTTGTAATACATAGAGTAAATTTTTGACAAGTGTATAAAAATATACATTGTATATTATGAAGTGAAACGCACGAAAAATTAAAATAATTATCAAATAAAAATTCATGTACTACGTTATATGCTTAACATAGGCAGACAACAGTTAAATGTTTCATTATAATAATATTTATTTCTAGGCATGTATT
The DNA here is from genome assembly GCA_030512225.1 of Rauvolfia tetraphylla. Taxonomy (NCBI): domain Eukaryota; kingdom Viridiplantae; phylum Streptophyta; class Magnoliopsida; order Gentianales; family Apocynaceae; genus Rauvolfia; species Rauvolfia tetraphylla. The sequence goes on from JAJQKT010000053.1 coordinate 6,996,172, forward strand.
ATAATTTTTATTTTTAATTTATTTGTACATATACATATTTTTCAAAATAAAATATTTATTTATTAATTATATTATGGTCTCAAAGCAATTATTATTGAAACAATATTATTTTAAAAAATTCAACAAAATTTTAATTAATACGTTATATACTTGACATATGTTAGACAATATTTAAATGTATCATTATAATAATATTTATTTCCAAGCATGTTTTATAATTTTTATTTTTAATTTATTTGTACATATACATATTTTCAAGATAAAATATTTATTTATTAATTATATTATGGTCTCAAAGCAATTATTATTGAAACAATATTATTTTAAAACATTTATCGAAATTTTAAATTATTATTTATTTATTTATAGATATACATATTTTTTAAAATAAAATATTTATTAATTAATTATATTATGATCTCAAAGCAATTATTATTGAAAAAATATTATTTTAAAAAATTCATTAAAATTTTAATTAACAAACTATTTGTGACACAAATATTTAATAATTAATATTAAATTAAAATTTACGACAGTCAAATCACAACCCTTCATTCCACAATCTAAGGGTCCAATTTTATCAAAGAAAAATAAGCATTACTTTTAATTCTATCATAGTTTTAAAGTAATTAATATTGAAACGATTTTATTTTTAAAAATTTATCAATTTTTAACAAATATTAGCAACACAAATATTTAATATTAAATTTAAATTTGATACAATAACATGCTATTTTTAAATATATATATATATATATATATATATATATATAAATTAAAATTTTCATAAAATTTTATAAAATCATAACACGTATAATACATATCAATTAATTTTATATATAAAATAATTGCATAATTACATATAAATTAAATTAATTGTAATACATAGAGTAAATTTTTGACAAGTGTATAAAAATATACATGGTATATTATGAAGTGAAACGCACGAAAAATTAAAATAATTATTAAATAAAAATTTATGTATTACGTTATATACTTAACATAGGCTAGACAACAATTAAATATTTCATTATAATAATATTTATTTCTAGGCATGTATTATAATTTTTATTTTTAATTTATTTGTACATATACATATTTTTGAAAATAAAATATTAATTAATTAATTATATTATGGTCTCAAAGTAATTATTATTAAAACAATATTATTTTAAAAAATTCATCAAAATTTTAATTAATACGTTATATACTTGACATATGTTAGAAAATATTTAAATGTATCATTATAATAATATTTATTTCCAAGCATGTTTTATAATTTTTATTTTTAATTTATTTGTACATATACATATTTTCAAGATAAAATATTTATTTTTTAATTATATTATGGTCTCAAAGCAATTATTATTGAAACAATATTATTTTAAAACATTTATCGAAATTTTAAATTATTTTTTATTTATTTGTAGATATACATATTTTTTAAAATAAAATATTAATTAATTAATTATATTATGGTCTCAAAGCAATTATTATTGAAAAAATATTATTTTAAAAAATTTATCAAAATTTTAATTAACAAACTATTTGTGACACAAATATTTAATAATTAATATTAAATTAAAATTTACGACAGTCAAATCACAACCCTTCATTCCACAATCTAAGGGTCCAATTTTATCAAAGAAAAGATAAACATTACTTTTAATTTTATTATGGTCTTAAAGTAATTATTATTGAACGATTTTATTTTTAAAAATTTATCAATTTTTAACAAATCTTAGCAACACAAATATTTAATATTAAATTTAAATTTGATATAGTAACCTGTTATTTTTACAAAAAATACATAAATAAAAATTTTCATAAAATTTTATAAAATCATAACACGTATAGTGCATATCAATTAATTATATATATAAAACAATTGTATAATTATATATAAATTAAATTATTTGTAATACATCGAGTAAAATTTTGACATGCATATAAAAATATAAATTGTATACTGTGAAGTGAAACGCACGAAAAGTCAAAATAATTATCACATAAAAATTCATGTACTACGTTGTATACTTAACATGAGCTGTAATAATAGTTAAATGTATTATTATAATAATATTTATTTCTAGGCTCGTATTATAATTTTGATTTTTAATTTATTTGTACATATACATATTTTTCAAAATAAAATATTTATTTATTAATTATATTATGGTCTCAAAGCAATTATTATTAAAATAAAATTATTTTAAAAAATTCTTCAAAATTTTAATTAACAAACTCTTTGTAACACAAATATTTAATAATTAAAGCAAAAAAAAAAAAAGTCAAATTAAAATTCTCCAATCAAATCTCAACCCTTCATCAACAATCCAATGGTCCAATTTTCACCCAAGAAAAAGACAAAGCAAAATCAATCCAAACCCAATCAAATCTCAACCCTTCATCAACAATCCAATGACTCAATTTTCACCCAAGAAAAAGACAAAGCAAAATCAATTCAAATTCTCCACAAGCCATTTAATATATAGGTAGATGAGCTGAGGTGTACATAGAGATAGAATAAGCAAAGGTAATCTTAATTATAACTCCCTACATTGTTTTCCTTATTTTATGTATTCTCCATTTCAAAGTGAACAATTAATTTTGAATAAAATACTATTTTGTCCAAAATTAAATATCGCATTTTAAATTGACATATAATTAAAAAAATAAATTAATTGTAAATAAATTACTATGATATCTTCATAATTAGAGATGTCAGTGGAGCTTTAATACCTTATAACAAAGGGGTTAAAAGAGTTTATTGGTAGAATCATTGTATTAGTATAATTTATTTTTTTAAATTTAAAAAGTTATTGGCAAAAATTTAGAACTCAAGAAAAATTATTATTAGAGATTCAGATAAAATATATATAACTATTTAAAAAAATATTTAATTTTAAATGTCTTAAAAATTAAAATTTGGACATTCAATTCCTAACAGAGGAGGGAGAAGTAATAATGGGACAAATTGTTCCTTGTTTAACTTCATTGTTCTTCTGTTTCTTAATATATTTTTCCATTTCTTCTCAAAATAAAAACACAAAAAGATAAAAGCTAGAGAATGTTGGTTTGGATGGGGAAACAGAAATTCACCCCAACAAAAGCAAAGGAACGGAAGGAAAAGGAAAAAAAAAAAAAAAAGCCGTGTAGCTCAGCTGCATCTTTCAGGTGCAGTCGCCAACCGAACAAACGGAAATCAAACGTGTCTTTCAGGCACTGGTTTTACATTGTCATCAAGTGGTAATTACCACAGTTAAAAATTAATAAATTAGCTAATTTCTATTTCTCAGTTAATTAATTTAAATAAAACAAAAAGCAATAATACCCAGAAAATAATACTATAAATAATAACGGAAAATACAGGCGATTGAGCTAGAGAGAGAAACTATAGAGATCTGCTCGAACAAATAAAACCAGGAGAGACCTCTTTTTCTCTCTCCGATCAGATCGGGCCTGCGACATTTCAACCCTTTTTCTTTTTCCCCTCTCAAATTCGGTTGAAATTTCAAATGTTGCACTGAAAGGAACTCGACCGTTGATGATTGCGACAAGAGGTTTTTTTTGGGTTAATTCTTTTCTTGAAATGTAAACATGTTTGTGTTTTTCAGTTTAATTTGATCCGAGTTGTTTTTGGGAATTAGGGATCTTCTGCAATTTAGGGGTTTTTTGATGGGGATATAGTAGGGGGGGATAAAGAAGAAGGAGAATTTTTTGGGGTTGAAGCTCTCAAGTTGAATGGCGTCGGCGCAGGTCTTGAGGAAGCAAAATTTGGAAGCTGGAAAGAAAAAGGTACATAATTTCTTTCGTCCAATGATCATTGATTTAATTAATTTTGTCTAATTCTCGGAAACGGATTTTCTTAAAGATGTTTCTTTATTGTTGTTATTATTCTTGAAGTTATTTTATTAGAAACTGGATGATGTATAACGAAAGTCATTTTATTATTTCGCTTAAATATATTTTGATCTACCTGCGCATTTGTTTCCCCACAGAAGTGTTTTTATCTTTTTTTTTTTGTTTAAAGATTGAAAGATCGTAAAAACTTGAGTAGTATAGGAGTCTATGTTGTAGAAATGTTGGGAGTCTTGGGTGCCATTTTTGTTTAGGAAAATGCTATTCTGAAGTGCTTGAACGTCAAAGAAAAAGAAAGCACAAAAGAATTTATTTGATGCAAGGAGTGGAATGACGAACTGAAAGGGATAAGCTTGGAAGTTGCCTTAATTGTGGTCCACAGAAACGAGAAGTATAGGCTTTTCTTGAAAGGAGCTTGAGTTGAATGAATGGTCATTCAATGTTGTGATCACCGGATTGCTATTTAATTTTGGATTTTATTTCCTTGGGGACCAGAGTAACTTCATACAGTTTTAAGGTTGCTCCAGAGTTTTATGGACTTTGTGAGTTTGATAAGTACGCCCAACTTTCTTATATAGGCAAGCTTTCATTTTTGCTTTATCTTCATATTTCCTGCAGTTGTTGGAGCTTGATTACCTTTTATTCTTGCCACCACTTATTGGTTTATCTGGTTGGTTATATTTTTCAACTGAGATAATCTGTAAGGAAATGAAAATCTCTAACAAAGGCACATGGACTTCTGGAAGTGTATAATTATTTCTCTTTCAACCAAGGAGCTGGAGTTTAAAATAAATTATTTAACTCTTTCTTATACCTCTACCTGGGAATGTTGGAAGACACTCCTTCTTATTGTGCTAAAATGTTCGAAAGAGAACACTTCTTTTATTTTGACCCTGATTTCCTTGTAAGGGGCTTAGTGTCAATGAGGTATGAGGTTAAAAGTTGACTTTTGTGTTTGTATTTCCTTTTACCTGGTTCATAGATGAGGATTCAAAAAACATGGATAACAATGATCCATTATTCGACTAAAATCTCTTCAAGTTATGTTTCAATAGATATCTCATAGGGCCTGAAACAGTAGGATCGATAAAAATCAACGCTGAAGATTAGGGGTACAAACCAAGCATGCTGTTAATAAAGATTTTGATGCTGCTTGTTGCTTGTGCCTGTTGTTTGCAATCTTTACAATTGTGTAATTGAACTTTCTGTGTTGAGGAAAGATGTTACATTCTAGTGAATTTTGTAAATGCGAGCCTGCCAGTGTTCTTCTGTGTCGTATGCTGGGGTTCGATATGTTTTATTATCTTTTATTGAGAAATAAACTTTTGTGAACGGTACTTTGCTTTTGTTTTGTGTCCTTAGATTCCTTGATGATTGATAATAAATCTGAGTGCTCTTTTTCACAAATTGAATGCAACTACGTTTCATTTTCTAAGTTTATTATTGTCTATTCTCTTACAGCTAGAGGAGTTCCGCAAGAAAAAGGCTGCAGAGAAGGCCAAAAAGGCTGCCTCTACTGGCCAAGTTCAGGCGTCTGAAGGAGGTTTAAATGAAAAGCAACATTTAGAATCTGAACGTTTGAGGCTTGTCGATTCTGATGCTGCTAGTATATCCGATTCAGTTCGAGCCACTTTTCCTGAACCTCCTGGTGTTGTAATTGACAATGATATCAAGGAAACTGAGACATCCCAGAAAAGTAGCTACAGTTTTTCCCAGGAAGCAAGCTCTAGTCCTTTCGATTCAGCAAAAAACATTGACATTCGCTCTGAAGTCCCGTTACCGCCCAACATACAAAACGAAGAGTTTATAGGTGGTAACACATCACATATCTCTGAACAGTTAAATGGATATCGTTATCTACCAGGGAAAAAGGAAATTGGTAGGGCCTCTGAAAGTGCTCCATCTAGTTTTCCAGCTGACCATTCTGTAGGTCAGCTGCGATCCGGGAGCAGTGATAGCACTTCAAACCTGTCTGGTTATCCTGGACTCAATGAAACCTTGCCACATCATGATGATAGTAATTTAAACAATCTCTCAGCTTTTAACTCTAGTGTGTCTTCTGTCCATCAGAATGGCTTCCCTGAGAATTCTGGAAGTGTTCTTCTGCATGACAAGCCTGGTTACAGTGATCGGCTCTTTAGCAGCCTTCCGTTCTCCTCGTATGAAGGTAAATGCTACTGTTGTCTTCTGCTTCAGTTATCTGTTTTGTGTTGCCTCCTCTCCCCTCATCAAGCCACCTTCATTTTCTGTATCTTTCTGCTTTATCTTGTTGTTTGTTTTCTCCGTGTTGGGTGTCAAATTTGAATTCATTGTTGTTTGTAGAAGATTCCATGCACTCTGCTAGAAGTAGTACAAACTATTATTCAGAAGTTGGACAAAGAATGGGTGCTCTGGAGTCAAGTAACTCTGTGGTTCCTGATCTGGGGGAGAGCAAGTATGTCAGCTCAGCGCAGATGGTCAGTACCAGTACGTCATCTCCATGGTTAACCGACTCCATGTATGGCAGCTCATCAAATTATGGGCAAGCAAGTACTAATATAAGGAGGTCCCGTCCATCTTTCCTTGATTTCATCAATGTTTCAAAAGGCCCTTCTGTGCCAGCTCCCCAGTCTGAACCAGTTAAAGTTGAACAACCATTTGGTTCAAAAGTTTTCCCAGAGGACACATTAGGTTCATCTGATTTAAAGAACTCAGAGAATTCTATATTTTCTTCCGGGACTGGGGTTAACCTGTTTATGCAAGACAATAAACAAGATCTGCATCCACGAAAACAAGATGAAGATTTTGCGGCTTTGGAACAGGTTTTCGGCTTAAATTTTCCATTTCTGGATATTTTTAGTCCAATTATGTGTATATATATATACACTCTATGATGGCACCATCTTGAAATATTTCTACTACTCTATGGTGGCATCATCTTGAAACATTTCTACCAGTCTATGGTGGCATCATCTTGAAACATTTCTACCATCTTGAAACATTTCTACCAGTCTATGGTGGCATCATCTTGAAACATTTCTACCAGTCTATGGTGGCATCATCTTGAAACATTTCTACCACTTATAGTGCTTCTTAGAATCAAGTTACTTTATGAGCCATTCTGGATTAGGATTTGGATCCTAATGACAGGAATTTGCTGCCCTCTTGTTCTATATTTATTTATTTATTTTAAACCAATTAATGTGAGATAGTTTCTGCGAACTTCATTTGGGACTGCAATGTGATATATATTCTTGATATACAACTTATTACAAATCTTTAGGAACAGAAGGATATGGTTTTAGAGAATATTCTAATTGAAGAAGCATAGCATATTCGCTGCTGGATTTTTGGATTAGAAAACAGGTTCTGATGGTATTTGACAATTATATATTTATTATAAATCTTTTTACTCGAATCATTTTTACATCTTTTTCTAAAGTAAGTAATTCAATTCTGAGCCCTTCCTTCTTTTAGCCCATTGTAGACTATTTTGTTTAATGTCTTTTTTTTTATTTGTATTAAGGAATGACATACTCAAGATAGATGACATTCATGCTTTTGTGCTATGCGTTTGTCTTGTTTACTCTAGATTTTTACTTTTTAAAAATGATTGTTCTTTTACTTTTTTGGAAAAGTGGTTACTAAAATGATTGTTAAGATATTGACAAAATCTCATCTTTTACTTTTTGATGAGCAAAAGTTGGCTGCAAGTGCTTTGAATTTGGAGTTTTGTAAAGCCAAAAGCTAATTTGGAAGGTAAATTAGACCATATGCAACACAGCTTTGGACTTGAAAATACCACTTTACTTTATTTGAGGAAACAAGAAATTTTCTTGGTTGTCTAAGATCATTTTACCATGGGGAGATCTATGTGGCATGATGCAATTAATGAGTTTCAAGAAAACTAGAAGCATATAAACATGTCTGCAGTGAAAAACATGTAATAACGTTTTATTTTTGCATATGCAATTAACAATGTAAATGAATCATTTCTATGGGATAGCCAATTTTAAATTAAATTCTTTTCCTTTCCATCCTTATCAGCATATCGAAGATTTAACACAAGAGAAATTTTCTCTGCAACGAGCTCTTGAGGCTTCAAGAACTTTGGCAGAGTCCTTGGCGGCTGAAAATTCAGCTTTGACCGAGAGTTATAACCAACAGGTCGGTACTTCTGTTGTTTTCTGGATTTTCATGTCTGACGAGGTGAGATTTTTTGTGCAAGTTGGTGTTTCAATAAATTCTGTCGGAGTGTACATAACATGTGTATGAGTCTGATCTCTCGTGTCTATGATACTTAAGAATGAAATCAGAACTTTGTCAGTCTCACTATTATTGAAATCAAGTGTACCCTTACAATCCTAAGTGGTTGACCATGGTTGTTTAGTGTGGCAGGATTTGACATATGACCAGAGGCTTAAATTTTCAGTTGCCTTGCTTTTGTCTTAGGTTTATTTTTACTTCATATATCTCCACTGCATTGCATCTTTTTACATACTCCTTGTAGGGGATTATCTATTTTTTAATCAATCGGCATGGTCTGAAGGCCCCTCATAGAGGGGAATGGTTTCTTAGGGAAACAAATGTGAGGAAGAGGCTGCTAATATATCCATTTTTGGGCGGTGGCTTTTAACTGTGTAGGAAACGGAAATTTGGATCAATAATTTGAGGGTCAAGGACCACATACATTGTTTGCAAAGTGTTATTGAGTATATTGGATCGTTCTAACTGTGATACTTGCAAACTGTTTCACATGGTTTGTTATGTGTATTTGAACTTTTAACATTGTGACATTTAGAGGCTGTTTCTATCATTTTCTTGTTGCAAGCTAATTGGTGGCTTTCTTTGAAAAAATTTTAATTGGAACTCTAAAATGCATCTCTTGAACATTTCAATAGAATTCTAAGTTTCCATATTCACTTTAAATTGTTCTTGATTTTTTTTTTTTGGATAATCTTCTTTTTAGTTATAATTAATGCGTACACTAGCCATTTGTTGGTATCTAATGCATTTTTCTTCCACTGATAGCACTGTTGCTTTTTGCTTAAAATGCTTGTCAACTTTTTCTTTAGGGAAGTGCTGTCAACCAACTGAAATTTGAGATGGAGAAGTTACAAGAGGAAATAAAAGCTAAACTGGTCAGTGTTACTAGCTTCTGCCTTTTCTGTATAATGCTAGTTACATCTTTTAATCCTTCAAATGCTGCTCTTTAGATTGGAAAATACGATTGGTATAGTTCTTTGGTATGCATCTGCTATAGCACGAGTAGGACCCAGATATTCTCAGGCTTAAAGGAGTTAGCTTGTGTATCTGATATTATTTGTGTCAATGCCTTTTATTGATTCTATTGCCATATCTCAGACGAGATCACATTCTCTTTCAACGGAGTTAAGGTATCTTCTTGTTCATGTCTTGCTTTTACATTATTAACCTTTTGTGTTTATATTTTTGTTTCTTATTATCTTCAGCTATGGTGAACCTTTGTTTCTCTTGTTGAGGGCCTCTTTTAGTAAAATTTGGAAAAGAGCAATAGGCATAACCGGGAAAATGTGGTTCATAGATAATTTTGGGACTCATTTACAGAGATGTCCTTGTCCTTTGGCTTATTTATGCCATGCAGTGAAGTGTTGGGTTGTTAGTTTCTAAGAAGTTTTTAGAATGATTAGCAATTCAGTTCAAAGGAACAGTAATTCTACTGCTTTAACTAAATGCCAGTGATTGGTAATACTAGTTGTCAACGTATGTGTTGTGTGGATAAACTTTTCTGAATCCTGAGGATTCAGGGTGAGACTTTATCACGACTTAACCAAAAAGTTATTTTTTATACTTATTTTTTTTAGATTTCATTCCTTTTTGGATTTATTTTTGCAGGGGTCTTTACTCCTACCTACTTCCTTTTATCTTTGCAGGTGGAGCTTGAGTCTGTGAAAATTGAATATGCAAATGCCCAAATGGAATGTAACGCTGCTGATGAACGCGCCAAGCTACTGGCTTCTGAAGTTATTGGCTTGGAAGAGAAGGTATCATTTTAGTTATACAATTAATACCATTTGAGGTTTTGTTCTGTTGATCAGGAAAAAGTTGCAGTTAATACCTTGTGCTTGAGCTGTGCTCTCGTTTCCATACTTGGGTAGTAATGAGCAGGAGAATAAATTTTTAGATGTTAAATTAATTTTGACTTACCCATTTCTATTTCATCATTTTCTCTAAATAAATATTGTCGACCCTAAGCTCACTGATAAACAGATTACATGTAAAGGAGATATTTATTCCTCTGGATATGGGTAGGAATAGATAACAAAAAGATGAAATAATTTTCTTGTGATTCTACATTGTCTATTGCAGTCTGATATTTAATGTATCTTAGGCTTTTGTGAAGTAGTCCCCTTAAAGAGATGCTGGGATTAATTTCTTAAGATATAATGAAGGTAAAAGTACTCGTGCTCCAGAGTTTTTATTTACTTGATGCACTGTTCTAGTTGATTATGCAGCCTGCGGGAGTGAAGTAATGTGCTTGAAGCTCTTGCAATCATGAACAGCCACCATGATTGAAGCTTTATATATTTTAATCTTCCTATAAATTTTCAATCAGATATCTTACTTACCTAAAGTTTGAGAAGTTAGGTATTCTAGTCTCTGATTAAATTTTTGGTATCAATTTGCTTGGTAAACTGCACCTTTGTGTACCTTTTCCTGTTTATCTTTATGGATGCCTTTTTGTCAAAAGTAGGGTGATCGTGCTGGTCAATTTTTTCCTTCTGAAGGAGAAAAGTTGTTGGATTCTTCAGTATATACCCTTTAATACTCCTGAAAAGTGCCATTCAGAGAGAAGATTATTTCCTTGGCCATGTCAAAATTTCCTATTTGAGGTTCCATTTTCAGTAGTTTATTGGTTGTAGTTAGATAGTTTCCTCTAAAATTCCACCATTTTATGAAAAAAGCAGTCAGTTTCAGTTTCTTCATTTCCACACTATGTAGATTATAGAACAACTGGTGCCTATGAGGACCTCAAACATTTGAGTGAGAATTTTTTATCCTCTCAGATATGTTTCAGGATTTCATTTCTTCTTTAGTTGCTTACTACAATACCTTGCACAGTCTAGTTCTCTGAAACTCCAAGGTATCTTTTTGCTTCGCCCTATTATTCTTTGAGAGTTTGATTTTTGTTTTCTCCTTTATTTTTTCTTTCTGCTTTTATACGATTCTTATCTTACTGAAATTTCTGTAACCTTAATGTGGCTTTCTATATTTGTCTAGGCGCTTCGACTAAGGTCTAATGAGCTAAAATTGGAGAGACATCTGGAGGAATCTCAAGCTGCAATATCTTCTTTCAAGTATGTAAAATTACTTTGAATATATAGTTCATTTATACTTCATTGCTTTTCCTCAATCTGCTTTCCCTTTTTTCTTTTTGGGGATGAAAGGGGAGGGTAAACAGGAATATGTTGTCATTTCTGAAAATGCTTTTGCAGGATATCTTTTTTTTTTTTTCGGCATTAAAAAAAATTCCGGATATTAGAAGGGAACTGGTGCTATCCTGCTAGCTAACAAAATAATTTTTTCTGCTGCCTTTCTAAGAGGGCGCTCAAGAAAATGGTATTCTTTAAACTTCTCAGTCTCACTGGATATGCTTTTGGCCCAAATGAAATAGTAATCTAGTCATGTCAGAGTGAAATAACTGCATTAGTTTGATCTAAGAGTAATATCTTTGTGCACACCTTCATATGGGCTCATGCACAGTGCACTTTCTCCACTCACTTGAAGTATTCTTTTGAGGACTCCACCAGTAATTTGACTTAATTGCAATTAATTAATTAACTTTTTTACTTGTTGCATGAGGTAGGATGTTTTCCCTAGTTATCTTTATACTGCTTGTAAGTATTAAGTTCAGATGTTCTCGTTCTAATAAAATCTGGTCACTCTGCATCACATTTTGGCTATGTTTCATGTTTTCAATGGGATAGAGTTAGAAGATGTACTGCTGTCCTACTTGCCACTAGATCTTTGTTTGTTCTGGACAAGGAATAGGATAAGGTTATGCTATTTTCTCTGTAACCTAATGTTTTACTGTGTCCTGCTTCATGTTAAAGATGGCAAAAAGATGGTTTAAGTGGCTATCTAATGAATAAAAAATAATGCATCAACCAGGAGAAAAAGAAACTTTTTCTTTATATAATTGAATCTACTATAAACAGTGATCTATGCTAATATGCAGTTGCATACTTACCTATTTACGCTTCCAATGATCTCCCCATTTTTTATTTAGTGCCACTTATCCTCTAGTGATAACTTGTTTTAAAGAGAAATTGTGCTCTTCATAAGATGGAGCTGGATGTTTTTTTCTGTTTTGCCTGCTGTTGACTATTTATGATTTGCAGTGGTGTAAAAGCATTACATTATCTTATTCTTGACATTAATTGAGAGATACGGGTTGCTGAGGCTCCCCCCCCTTTGTGCTAGGTGTGAATGGAAATTTATGTAGTTGACCTCTCATATATGTCTCTTGAATCCGAGATGTTTCTGCAGTTGGCGTGCTTCTTTTACTCTGTGAATGTTCATATATGATGATGTTAGTTTTAAGTGTATTAATTATACTTCCCTCAACAGCTTTACATTTTGGTTAAGAATTTGACTGATTTGAAGTGATACCTAGGCTCACAAAGTATCATCAACTTTTACCACTTGGCTCTTATTTTTAATTCTTTCTTTACTTTTCTTTTTTTTGCTAATACAGTTGCAGTATTTGATTTTATTCTTTGTTGGATCATGCAGAAAGAAAATGTCAAGCCTTGAAAAAGAACGTCAAGATCTGCACTCCACCATCGATGCTTTACAAGAAGGTATGGCACTGGTTTAGCTGTTTGCTCATTTCAGTTTTTACTGTGATGTAGATTTTCTTCATCAATGTAGGGCACACAGAAAGTTTCCATTAGAAATGATGCTCCAGATATTTTATAGTACTTATTCTTTACCTTATCTTCCAGCAGTGCCCTCCACCCTCAAAGAAGAAAAGAAAAGGAAAAAGGAAAAAAATAAAAAAGAAAAAGAAAGAATAAAAGGCAAAAGGGTATTTCATCCCTTGAAAAATATTGGTGTGTCATTCGTTGTTAAAAAGAAAGGAGAATTTTTTTTTTTAAAAAAAGAATCTGGAGAATGTTGTTTGTAATAACTGCAGCAAAGATGATGTTTCAGGTCTATTTACCCCTAGAATGGTATTTGGTTGCATGAAAATTATTGATAGGTTATTCCTTGCGGTATACTTATCTACTTATTGGGTTGGGGTCCCTTTTGAAATTTCTGCTGTGTGCAAAGGCCATAGCAGAAGAGGAAGTATTTTCCTTTGCTTTATATCAATGAGAAACAGAATCAAGCTGGCCCACTCTATAGTAGTTTCAAGCTGTCCTATATTTTCCAAATGAATGTTAGGTTCCTTATGCCTTTAACTCATTTGCTTTTGAACATTCCCCAAGTGCTTTAGACCAGTAAATAATATATCTGTATAACATTACACCTCATATATTTCTTTAGGAGTTTGGAGATGAATGTATCACATACATTCACGAAGTTGAGAGTCGCATCTTAAAGCTTGTTGACAGGGATATGATTGCTATCACATACCCTTTCCACCCTCTCCTTTCCCTTGTCGCTTTCTAAAGTTGGTCTTTTTTTCTAATTCCTTTCACAGAAAAAAAGGTATTGCAGTCCAAGCTATGGAAAGCATCTGCAGGTGGCAAGATCCTTGATGTCACCAAGAGTCCAACTAATAGGAAAGATGTTTCAACTTCCACAGATGATCTTGGTATATTTCATTGCAGTAGTTTATATCTGGAATACTTGTGAGCAGCCTAGCTTGTTTCTTAGATACTTATTTGTACCTGTGCTTGTTATATATGCCTTCTCTGAACCTCTTGTGATATGATGATGGTGTGTCGTGACAAAATTCGTTAACTCAAATATATATCTGAGAGGCATGTCACTAAAAGAATCCCAAGGGTGCCAAAACCAATTCCAGATACTTAGTTGGGCTATGGGTGTGAAATCTGTATCTTTAATGCACACAAATAGCAATTGGTGTATATTGCTACCAGGTTTGGGTTGAAATTGCAATTCTACTGGAGTTATTGCCTTTTAATTTTTAAAAGGCAAAACCAATTCCAGATACTTAGTTGGACTGTGGGTGTGAAATCTGTATCTTTAAGCACACAAATAGCAATTGGTGTGTATTGCTGCCAGGTTTGGGTTGAAATTGCAATTCTATCTGGAGTTATTGCCTATTAATTTTTAATCTTCTGTGAGAGGGAAGAAGATGTTTGTCTATTTTGAGGATATTAATCAAACTCTGGAATTGAAGTGTGAATGCAGAGTGCTTTAGATTGAAGTTTGATTCCCCTTAAAGTAGGATGTAATTGAATGAATATCATTCTTGGTTTTTTACTTCCAAATTAGATGTACTAAAGAAATTATAACTATAGAATGGATTCATAGTTTATCACACTCTCGAACTGAAGTCTATTTTTGACTATGGATAATAATATGAAAGATGGGAGATGGTTTAAATAAATGGTAGGTAACATGTTGCTAATTCTATTAGTAGATGTTGAGTGAAAGAGAAACAGGTGAATATGTAAGGTTATTATCTCTTTTGATTATTTTCAAGAAGTAATGTTCTCAAGTTAAAACATGTATTTTGACTAAGTTAATGTTATGTTGCTATGTAGAAATGCATATAAAGCAGGATTTTCAGTTCTAGACTGACATTCTCTGAGTGTTCATTGGTTCCTCTTTTTTCAAAATGTCCGTTCCATGATTTAGTTCCTGAGAATATATTTCCTGGTCAGGTGAAACCAGTGACACAGATGTTAACAGGGACCTCTTTAACATGGAAGGCTATCACCGGCTTCCACATGAAAATGCACAGTTCAGCATTCAAGACTTATATCTGGCCATACCTCCTGATCAGATTAGAATGATTGAAAACATTAAGACATTAATTTCTGAGGTTGGCTTCTCTGCTATATATTTTTTTACTAGATTTTTTAACTGCTGTAGTTAATTTTTTTCTTTCTTGCATTACATGAGAATTTGAATGGTCTGAATCTACCTCTTAAAAGCTTACAATCAACATATGCTTCATATCTCAGCTAACTTTGGAGAAAGAAGAGTTGGTACGAGCCTTGTCAGCAGAATCATCTCAAAGTTCTAAACTCAAGGTAGTGTGATCTCTCGATCAAAGGCGTATATGGGTGTATCATCTAAAATGGTGTGTAGGTTTACCTAGGAATGGAATTATAATGGGTTTAGTTGTATTCTTTCACCCTATTCTGCTGTTTATAGATAGCTTGCTTCTGTAATTGCTGATGATAATTATTTGGCCTACTTCATGAAATTTGAAAAAGATATTTATCCATTTTTGTGGAGTAAATGTCATCTGATAAAATTCTTTGATTTGTCTTATATTACCTTACCAAGTAAAAGCTTAAGATGTGGCAAGGCACTACTCAGTTGATAAATTTGCCCCATACCAAGTGAGAGGTCCTGGGTAAAGAGAGTATTACCCTACTGTCTGATATTTATTCAGTCTATAGATTGCAGCTGCACTTCTCGTTAGGGATCTTGAATACTGTTCCATTTCCATGATTATTACTTGTTTTTGTTTGGAGTTTCATTTCTCTCTCTGGTTAAGTAAATGGTGTTTTTCCTGTTGTTGGAAATTTTTTTGAAAAGAAGTGCATATACTTTTCAAGAACACTTCGAAGTTGTAGGTCACTTTATAGATGTTTACTTGTCTTGTTGGCCATGCTATGGGGCATTGATTTATTTTTATTCTTATCTTTTGTTGAAATTCTTCCTGTGTTGCATTTGCACGAATGCTTGTGAGTGCTAGTAGTGTTTTCCACCATCTCTTATACATTTTATGGAAACTTCCTGCATCGTTGCAAGCTATTGGAGTATGAAATCTTGATAATTCCTTTGGGTGTATGCATGCACGAGTTCTTTGTTCTGCATGGAAAGCCTTATTCAAAGTTTGTAACTTTTTTATTTCTCTTTTCTGAATTTATTTGGATGAAGGAATTGAACAAGGAGTTAACTCAAAAGCTTGAAGTTCAAACACAAAAACTGGAGCTTTTGACTTCTCAAAGTATGGTGAGTGATGGAAGCCAAGCAAGACATGCAGATGCCCGTACCATCCCAGAAACCACCCCTCAATATGCAGACGAAGGGGATGAGGTAGTCAACCCATTTTCCTTCGGACAGGGCTTTTAGAATCTTCAGTTCAGGATCCTCTCCCGTACTTTCTTATGACATGATCCAAATCACTTCTTGTCAGCTGTGTATTGATTTTTGATAGTTTTTAAGAATCTTCGGATCTAGATTTGTTTGATTTTCTAATGATCTTGCATCATCAAATATTAATTTTTCTCTCCAGGTGGTGGAAAGAGTATTAGGCTGGATCATGAAGCTTTTCCCTGGAGGTCCATCTAGAAGGCGAACCAGCAAGCTGCTTTGATTTCTGACAGTTTCTTGATCAGAGCATTTCTGGTGATACATTTTTGTTCCTTCGCATACAAATTTTGTGCAGGATAACATTGGTGGCTTGTATATTGCGAGTGAGCCATATTAGCCCCATTCTTTTTCCTCAGAAGTAACTCTGGTTGTTGGGGTCTCACTTTGTAATTCTTTGGTGAGTCTATCAAATTTCATTGGGTGAGAAGAGGA
Source organism: Rauvolfia tetraphylla (assembly GCA_030512225.1). NCBI lineage: Eukaryota > Viridiplantae > Streptophyta > Magnoliopsida > Gentianales > Apocynaceae > Rauvolfia > Rauvolfia tetraphylla. The sequence goes on from JAJQKT010000053.1 coordinate 7,012,732, forward strand.
GATATTACGGCAGATATGCAAATTAGAAGGTTAGTGCAAGGAGACACTAGAGCTTGTATCATAGTCTTTTTTAGGATGAAAAGAGGGGGGAAAATTGTATCTTTTTTGTTTCATTTTTTGGAAATTTCTTTATTGTATTTGTTGAAAATATTGGGGCTGAGAAAAGCTCAATATATGAAGTTCCAGTATTCAAAATTCTTTTTGAGGATGAACTTCCGAATGGGGGATGTCCATAAAGCTGTCTTTGCTGCTCTCTCTCTTTTTGTTTTTCTCAAGGTATGTGTATATGGTTTAGTTTTTTGAGAATTCTTGTTTGGAAAATAGAAAAAGTAAAGTGATTTGTGAGAGAAAATATGAGACAAAGTGAAAAATGTAAAACAAAAAATGTTCAAATTTGGTGCAAGTAGTTTTTCAGTTGTTACTAGAAAAATGTTCTAAAGTTATCTTTAGTTAGTGATATTTTTTTCATAAGTAGTAGGATAATGTTATTAATATAAGATAATTTTTAAATAGTTTTAATATTTTTATCTTTTTAAACACTTTATAAATTTTTAAATTTATTGTGTAATATTTATTTATTTATTTTTTAATAATTATTATATAATAAAGTTTTACGAATGATTAAAATTTATCACAATATTTAAATTATATTGATATTAAGTTTTATTATTTATTTAATTTTTTTAAGAATTAAGAAAGAAAAATTATAAAATCTTAAATTGAATTAATTTTAAAATTTTAAAAATAAAAAATAATAATTAAAAATATATTAATTAATAAATATTTAAAAAATATTATTTTTATTATTTTAAAAATTTAAACAAAAAACTTAACAAGTCACGTTAATTTTTAAAAAAATATAAAAATAAAAAATATTAAAATTATTTTATATTAATAAAATCATGTTATATTAAATAATTAAATATTTATTTATCTTATTATCTTAGTAAAAAAAATAAAAAAATTGTAACAATAAATAGTGCATAAAATAATGCATCCCCTGATAACGACGTCGAAGATAACTCTCTTGATTTTCACCGTTATCCATTTATGGCTCACAACTGCTCTGCAAGCCCACAACGGGCAGTCAATTCTCCTCTCGCCATGGCTATGCTCAGCGGAAGATACCCCTCTTTTCCATTCTCTTCCTCAGTTGTTTCTTCATACAAAGGTGCTCTCTTTATATCTCTCTACATGTAGAAATGCAAAAACGCATGATCAAACAAAGTACAGTCTTTAGGCAAAATTGAATGCAAGAACTGATTTTCAAGAAAATGTTAAAGAGTACTCTTCTTGTTGTTTTTGGTTGCTAACACGAAGAAAGAGGATACAACAGCATAATTTTGGGTACTCAGATGTAAAATGATATATCTTGTTCAATATCTTTGGTATGTACGTTAATTTGGACAATTGTACAGAAGAAACGAGTTCAAAATCGAATTCAAAGTCAGTGAAACTAAGAGACGATTGGAGGCAAAGGTCTAGGCCCATTCCTCCCGGTGGTACCTATCCAGCGAAGGACCATTGCAGGTTTATTCTTGGCCATTTCTCTGGGAGCAATTTTTTAAATTTTTTTTTTTGTGTAATTTTGTTTGGAGGCCCTTAAAGTTGAATGCGGTACTGCGACTAAGAACAGTTTAATGGAAATTTCTGTTGATGGTGTTGGATTTTTGGTTGTGGCAGCCGATGCGGGTTGTGTGATACTTACTACATTGCTCATGTCAAGAATGCTTGTGCTTTCCTGGGGGATGGAATGTCCAGAATTGAGGTAAGTTCAGCTCTGCAATTTGTTTGTAAATTACTTGCTACAGTATCAAAACTTAAGTACGCTTTAAGAGCCGCTGATGTGCATGTATTATGACATGCAAGGGTACCAAATTTAGCTAGGATTTTGACCTTAGAGCCTGTAATATAAATTGGGCTTAGCTTAGTCTGTATGTTCATGTCAAATTAGCATCCTTGTAGCTAATAACTGTTATTGTCTTGAAGTGTCACTTTATAAATAGATTGACAAACTTGGCTCCTATGTCACTTTCCTAGCATCCTAATATTTGCAGTCATACATACTCCTTTCACATGTGTACTATCTACTTATCCTTTTCTTTTTTCAATTTGTCTTGCATCAGGCCCTAGAACCTGTGGCCCATGGCCGAGGGAGGAAGGAAGGTTCATTGGATGAGACTTACCTCGGGGTCTATGAAGATCTTTTGTATGCTCGCAAAACCAAGCCTGTTGAAGGTCAGTTTTTCAACTTATTAAACCTACATGTTCGGTACGAAAGATTGTAGATCAAGTTTTCTAACTTAGCCTATATTTTTAACTGGAGATCATTGTGCAGCAAATGCTGAAGACATTTGTAGTCCTGCAGTGTTATTATTTTGTTGATTCTTTCCTTTTCTCCCCTCCTAGATTGATTAGACACCGTCCCACTGTAGAAACAAAATTAAACAACATTTTAATCAGATATAGTAGACGTCAAGAAAATGTGCAAAAAGTAACTTTTATGACTTGTATAATGTCACGGATTGATAGGAGCTCAGTGGACGGGTATAGTGACTACAATAGCAGTGGAAATGCTCAAATCTGGTATTGTAGAAGCTGTTGTTTGTGTGCAAAGGTATCTTACCATGCCGAATGCTGTGAATTTATTGCTTCCTTTTATGACTTGCTGAAGATGACTTTGGTAATTTGTTTCAGTGATCCAGAAGATAGATTTACTCCAAGACCTGTCCTTGCAAGGTTGATAAGTTATACTGTATTTGGTCTCTAATATTTCACTTCTCCAAAGAATTCATTAAAAGGGTTTTATCTAATATATATATTCAAATAGGACCCCGGAGGAAGTCCTAGCTGCAAAAGGTGTTAAGCCAACACTATCTCCTAATCTTAATACTCTGGCTCTTATTGAGGTTCTTTCTACATCTCATTAGCATGACTCTTAATCCTTTTTTTAAAATTATTTTTCCTTTCTGGAGATCTTTATTTGACCTGTAAGCTGTTCATTTTTATTGAAAAGGAGAGTAGGCTAAAATCAGCTTTGCAAGATTGGAGTTTGATGAAGACTAAGCACCAAAGAAAGTAGGCTAAATTCAACAAGACTAAGCACATATAGTTTCAAACTTCTTGGAACATGTGTCTGGGAATCCAAAATTTGTGGAGCTTGGAATTTTGAATGATTACTCTACTTACTAATTGCTACCATTTTTTTCTTTTGTGGTAGTTACTAATTGCTACTTCCGACTAAGGTTGATGGGCACCTTCTTGGTCATGAATGAAATGAGAGTGTCTAAAATTGTAAATGCTATATATTCCCGAAGCCATGTCTTCCGTGTCTTAACTACTTCATACCTGTTGATGATCCTATAGGCCTATTTTGATTTTACAATAACATGTCTAACCATGAACTGGACCTTTAGCTTGTCAAAACTTTCTCTCGAAGGGTGTAATATATTTTGCATAATTTTTATATTTCCTCTTTCATTCTTCTTTCTTTTTTCCATGTTTACATTGTGGTGGACTATTGAATTGGAGAAATATGAGAAGCACTGGATTGAGCTGAAATATCATGTTTTGTTTTGTTATTATTATTATTATTATTTCTTAAAAAAAATGCAATCTATTGCCTAATTTCAAATTTTATCTACACGCTGGAAACTTCCTTGTTGATGATGGCTTGCTATGCCATGTTATGTGTCTATCAACTGTGCCTATTGAAGATTTTGATGGAAATCATCAAGTTTGCATTTTATGTGTCTTGTTTTATGCCAGGCGGCTGGTGTGAAACGTCTTCTTTTCTGTGGTGTTGGGTGCCAAGTGCAAGGTATTACTTCTGTCATGATTTGGCTGTCCTATCCCTTTTTTGTTCATTGTGACATATACTATGGTAATGCAGCTTAATTTTTTAAACTGCAGCGCTGAGATCCATTGAGCACCATTTGAATCTGGAGAAGTTATATGTTCTAGGCACTAATTGTGGTAAGTAGAACCTTTAATCACCTCCCAAAGGTCAAACACAAACACGAACGCATTTAGATGCAGTTTGATGATGCTGCTTTGATTTTCAGCTTAGCTAACTAGGACTTTAGTAGTTCTATTGGATTTCCTTGATGGCTTGTTATGCTTATTGGTTTCTGAATATTGCTCTCAGCCACAATTATATATTATACTTTGTTCCACTACTTATCTTATTGTTTATTGGGATTTTCATCTTCCGTTTTTATACTTCATTTGTTGTTACTTAAATTTGTTACCATAGGAATAATTTGTATGCTAATTTCTCTATAGTGGATAATGGAACAAGAGAAGGCTTAGATAAGTTCCTGAAGGCTGCCAGCAGTGATCCAGAAACCGTTCTCCATTATGAATTTATGCAAGATTATAAGGTTTGATTCCTCGTTATCCATTGCTTTTTTATTTTGTACTTTTGTGGCAAAGTTATCTTCAACCACCATATGACAATAAATATAAGTGGTTTTTTTTGTCATAGATGTGTAGGTGCATCCAGTATGTAGTGTGTTTATTACTGTTGTATTTCTTAAATTGTTCCTATGAACTGAGAAGTTGAGTAAAGGAAGAAGTACAGAAGAAGTGACTTTACCCATTGGCCTGGCCATAGCATATGTGGCAAAGCAGGTTGGAATTAAAGGGTTGGATCATTAAACCTTTTCCTTGTTGACAGGTTTACTTGAATATATTGCAATGCTGACCTTTGGCGATTAAAGCAAATAAAGGGAAACATGAGATAATCTTAAACACATTATGCAAAACAAAATCGATTTCCCAAGTAAAAGAAAATCTTAGAGGAATATATTACTTCTGTGTACGTGGCATAATCATTAACCAAACCTTCTACAGGAAATTAAAAATATAAGTTAGTTATTTGTTCCGTGTTCCTCTATCTTTTCAAGTGAAGTAATAGCATCTGCATCATAATGGGTTAGTGGTCACAGGTTTTCGATGTTGACATCCCTTACCTAGCAGCAGAAAAAACCTACCATTTCCTAATTGTGTAGTGAGTTTGAAATATGGACTTTATGGATATCATATTGAGAAAGATTTTTCTTGAAATTATGATACTGGGAAAAAGATAGTGGTGAAAGTTGGTTCAATTTTAATTCATTGTGACAGATGAGTGAAGTTCTTGAAAGTAGTGGTCATTTGTTTAATTCAAAAAATGCAATTAAGTATGCTGTTCAACTTTCATCAGAATATGCTGAATTTTGCCTTCTAGAGTGGCCTACCTCTGAAACGTATTGACTTTGTAATTCTAAATTCACGGACTTGTTTGATATGAGCAAAGTGCTACTGAAAATTATTGCCATATTCTCATGCATAACTGAGCTTTTTATGTGTATAAAGAATAAGAAGCCATAGCTCTTATATATTGCTTTTCAAACATATTACATTGAATCCATGTCTGCACTGACAATGTCCCATGTTGGAATCTTTATTATAAAAAGCAGAAGTTAGATTCTTAAAATGATTATGCATCTTTGATGATGGATGGAGACTCCATGGTTGACTTCAGATTTTTTATAATCTACTAGTGAATGTGGAATGCAAAATGTGTCCGCAAAGTTTTGCTAATTAACTACATCTTAGAACAGGTAATTATTTCTCTATCTTCATAGATCTGTCTGGTGAAAAAACTGGAAGTTATGAAGACTTCAGTGCAAGCACATGCGTTAATGAGCTGAGGAGAATTTGGAAGAATGGATTTTATTGCAGTTTAAAACTGGAGGAATTTTATCCATGGCACGTAAATTGTCAAACTTTGTTTTCGATGTTAATATACTGAAACATTCTTTTCTAGATAATGACTTTGATGGTCATTTATTAAAACATTCTATTTTAGATAATGAACTAGTTGGTTCTTCCACTTTCTTCTCAAAATCCAATATAGCAGCTAAGTCCACATTCTTGCTTGCTTAGCAATGAAGAAATGCATGTTCTGTTCCCTTCGAATAGGAACGAACCTGTCGCTCACTGATTTTGGCCTGTGGCACTACTTGGTGGGGCCAGTTGAGAAAACCATGAATTAAGCCACACCTTCTCTTGAAAAAATCATGGATTGATTTAACAGTCTACAAATCAGTAAACAGGTTTTGATTTTGTGCATTGATTGCATCCAAGTACCGTGTATACATCTGCATCTGCTATCAGATTCAGTCATTTGGAAAGAATGGATTATTTTAATGTCTATAGTGCAAGGGTACAGAAGGCATTGGAGTTCTAATGAGCTCAGTGATTGAATTTTGTTTGAGTATAGTCCTCTCTTAATGTCTAAATTTTTATTTTGTGGATAAGACACAAATGGCCTTTAAAAGTGTACAGGAAGCTTGTGAAAATGATTTTTCCAGCATTTTTGGTGGTCATCTATTAGCTTAATCACTGGACCTATTAGTCATGCTAGTTGGTGGTTTTTACATTGAGTTACTTCTTGCGTTGTTTATCTATAGCAATAGTAATCAAGTTTTAGTAGTTGAAGATATTGCAATCATGTAAAGTTTTGACTTATTGTTTGATAGATTCATTTGAAGCATTTGGATGGTCATACAGAAGAGGTAATATGGCCCCTTTCCTTCTTTTATCTTTTAAAGTCAAGTTAGCATATTTCTTCATCCAAATCTATATTTTTACTAAAGCAGGTTCCCTATTTCTGTTTACCAGCAAATGATTTAGTTGATGCTATTGCACCATCCTGTTACAGGTGATCACTGTTTCCTTATCTGAAGAGAATAAAAGAAAATGAAATAGTGTCAAGATTTGCATATAACTAATGAAAACTTTGATAAAGATCTGATAACTCCATGAATTTGGAAATTAACTGATAAAGTTTATAAAGGGAAAGACTTTGGGAAGCATTGGCTCAAGCATTGATCTAGAATCCTTAAGATCATGTTGATCTACACCACATCTTGAATATTCTTGCACATAAATCTCATTTAGGGGCTTAGATAATGATTCGAGTGCAATGCTTAAAGATTTCTAGGGGTGATTTCCAGGTTTTTCTCTCACTGTTCCCATTCTTTACTATTTTTTCCGTTCTTCATATTTTCTAAATGTTGATCACTGGCCAATTTTTTCAAACATAGCTTTGCAAGAAAAGCAATGTAGTCCTGCATCATCAAGGGTCTGGAAGTTAACACAAAAGTACACACAGCCATACAGGATTACATGATTATGTGTGGAATTATTGAGTGTGTTTGTGGTAGTTATGATATCATTTTCAGCATGTTTATGTGATATACATTTACAAACAACATAACTAGTTTGACTATTTGGTTTATATGTCGTGCTTAGCATCATGCCATTTACTAATGCTTTTATTTGTTGTTTTGCAGCTGTTTTGACTATACAAATGCTTTAGCGGTGAGTTTATTTATCCGAATATCATCAAAATATAGTAGGATGGATGCTTATTTAGTAAATTTAATAAAAAACATACAGCCAAATACACATGGCTTGTTATGGGTTTCAACTGTCCAATTGACAGAGCACCTGTTCATATTGTAAAGAGATAAATTCAGACTTATCTGTAAGCTAAAAAGTATGGGCTTCGATATATATTACTGTGCTAAATTATTTGTTGCCAAGAATGGCAAGGGAAATACAGAACTCATTGCAGCTCTCTTTTGTGGTTTTATCGAAGCAACAAACATTTTTAATAGTGTTAATAGAATAATACTAAAGGAATGGTGACCCTTTGCCCAGAAGATTGCTTGACCTTTAATCTCTATATGTGATGATTAATTTGCAAGAGTTGTTTCTTTTAAAGAAAGGATCAAATTGATTGCTCACATATTTCTTCCTATCCATAATCTTCTTCCATGTTTGCCAGCAATGCTCTTTCAAACTTCTCTATATTCAAGGATATCACCTGTAGTTCCAAGACAAATAAACGAATAAGAGTATTCAGTTGAGTCTGAACTATTGTCTGCTATTAATCTGCACCATGGCAGAAATCTGAATGAAGAAGATAGAAAAGAGATTTTGTAGTCTGTCAGCCTTAGGTTATTATCGTAATCTGTAGGTATCTACATTATCTCACTCATTCTCAACCTGAAGTACCTCTATCTTGACCTGATCCCCTCCTTTCTCTCTTCCCTCTTTTCTTATATACACGTCTCCTTATTTTCATTCTGGGAGAAATACACTTAGTATCTCCTGCGACTTTTGATGATCTATGAAGAAAAATATCCGTTTCAATACAATGTTTGCATTTGGTGCCTTTCAAAGTAGTGCCATAACATTTTGGTGCAAATGTTTAGTGCTGTTCTTGGATTCTTTCAGGATTTGGTGGTGGGATACATGGGTGTCCCAAAATATGTTGGTATCAGCATGTCACAGCATCCACAATATATTACTGTCAGGTAAACAATAATAAATTGCTGGGCTTACTGTGTATTATTTCTTAAATTATTGAGCTACAATTTTGCTGCTGCCCAAATGGCAGGAACGAGCGTGGTAGGGAAATGCTAAACCTAGTGAAAAACCTTTTGGAAATAACTCCTACAATAAGTCGGGTAAGACATTCAAGCTGGTATGAATATTTTTTAATATCCTTCCTTCTGAAATTGGCCTTATATTATTTCAGGGCAATCGCCGTCCATTTGTCATTGAGACGGTGAAGGCAGATGATGCAGTCAAGTTTGGTACGTTGTCCCATTGACTAATGAACTACTACTGCGTACAGATGCTTCAAAGCATTAATATATTTAATTCACATGGTAGTTTTTTTTTTTTGTATTGACCCCAAGAAAAGTTTTTTCTAATAACAATTGAAGTAACATAATCAGCTAGCTTAAATCTGTCTCATATACCTATACCAAATAGATGTTCCCAAGAAATCCAAATGTACATATCAGAGAGCTAAATAAAGTTATACTGCTGTACATGAATACCGTAACTATATATGAGTTATCACCAATTGAGCAATTGCACCAACAAGAGCATTTGAAACATTTTCCTTCTTTTTTTGTCTAGAACAGCATGATTCTGTCACAAGGCATTGTAATTGAAACTAGCTAATAGTAAATATCCTAAGTCAGTAATTGACACCTATCTGTGGTGGAACAGTGTGATGCTTTGTTTCAGTATATAATTCACAAGTTCTCGTTGAGTCAATTTTCTTCCCTGATTCTTGATGATTACTTATAATCCATTCAAAAGATGCTGAATTGCTCTGATTTCTAAAATACTATTTCTGGTTCAATTTTTAAATGACCTTCAACAAATCAGGATTATGAAATTAAATGCTACCTGCAATCTTATTTTCTAGATTCATATTGTCATTTTGTAGTTGCGTAATTGAAGCTAAATAGGAGATGAATTTGTGATTTTACAGGTAACTGTGATTTCTATTTTGAATTTTAGTATCTTAGCTATTTTTTCTTCTTCCCCCAATTTCCCAGGAAGAGGTCCTCCTCAACCTGCTCCAAAGTTTGTTGGGAATGTTATAGCCTTTTTGTTAAACCTAGTAAGAAATTCTCTTTCCTCATTTCATTTTCTATGCAGCATTTTATGCATAGATTTCTATTCAAATATTGGTTCTTTTACTTCAGATTGGTCCAAAAGGTCTAGAATTTGCCCGATACTCATTGGATTACCATACTATCAGAAATTATCTGCACGTAAATCGCAAATGGGGGAAAAATAGGTATGTTAGACTCCAACTATTTTGTAGGATTAAGATGAAGGATTGCTTATCTAAATAATTTTAATGTATTTCTGATCATTACAGAGCTGATGAGCATATTCCCTTGTATGCAAAGAAAATTGTTGCAATGTACAACCAGAATGGTGAAATTGATCAGATGCTTCTGACTAAGTGATTAATCCTGTAGCGGAAGGTGGATATTCATTACTTTGCTGCTCATGAAGAATTCTTGTGTATATGCTTTCAATATCTTGAAGGACAATTAAAATAGGGGCTTGAGTGATAATGTAATTGCAGAATCATAGATGTTTTAGGTAAGTCTTTATTATTTTCTGTGCACGTGCTATTCCTTTTAATGTACTTGATATTTTCATCACTTAATAGAAGTACTTTACAAACATAAATCACTCAGATACTTAAAACCTAATAACTTCTGGTGCGATGCACTTTTAACGAAATTTAGTTTTGACTACCTGGGGCATGTAAAACACAATGGACACAATCATAAGATTTTGGAATTTTTTCTCATTCTGCAGAAAGTATCTTTATAGAGAGTAATGGTCACAATCATAAGATTTGTAATTCTTTTTGATTCGTGCAGAAAGTATCTATACTTTTCCTTCTTGCATATCTTCCAATATCATTTGCTAGAGGAACTTGAAGTTGAAGTGACTTTGCATGTATTTGGTTTTCTTTGTGGGGAGTTCCCTGAAAGATATTAGAAGCTTTAGAACACTATTGAAGTTACTGTTCTAACTGAGATTTTTTTGGTATTGGTCATCAATTCATTTACAGATTTGCCCTCACGTCAAAATTTCTGTTTTGCTTTTGATATTCCCATTTATTCATGCTAGATCTAGTCTGAGGACCAGACAGGATACATGCATAGATGAATGTTAAAACTTCAAGGTTGTTGACCCACTTCTGATCATTTACCTGGATTCAATCTTTTCCCTGCACCCTAGAGCAGTTCTCTGATTGAAGTGAACTTCCTGCACTTCATCTGAAATGATTGCATTAAATTTTAGCAGGATTGACACGAGAACTAAAGATAGTTGTGCACTGCCAGTTGTGAGTACTGTTCTGCTGATATGATAGTATACATGCTTGGGATCTTTTCCCTTGGTGGCTCCTAGTGAAGGATGGTAGGATATGCAGTGCCCCATCTTTCAGGCCTTGTAGCTATTAGCAGATGTAAATCAAGTTGCATCACAACATGAAGGAATGGGCTTTCTTGTGATGAATTGGATGATATAGTTGGTCATCACACCATGTGTTTGCTTCTCTTGGTAATAGTGATGTCTAAGTAAGAGGTTGCAGTAATGAGGAGAACATCAGAATGTTCCAGTGGAAAAGGGGACAGAAGTACAACTGTAGCTTCCATGTCACTGGCTAGAAGTAGAGCAAAACTCAAACTTGTATTTTACATGAAGCCAAGTTGACTGAGGTGAGCTTGAGTTTTATCATGAAATTGACACATTTAAAATTTCTTGTGAGATATTGTTGTGTGGTGGTGGAGCAAGTCTTGATGGGCCGCTTAGATAAAGGTTTCTGTATGGTTGAATCAATAGCATGGGTTCTCATATGGGTTGTCTATATTTCTGCTGCTTTGTAGTTTTTCTCCTCTTCTTTTTCTGTTAAAGAAAACCGTGCTATTCTTAGTTCATTGCAAAATGGACATGAAATCATAATGGATCTGGTAACTAGAATTGAAGTTCTTGACCTTGTTAAGACCATAAATCGATAACGCTACAAAAGCAACTATGTTCTACTACAAAAGACCCCAGGTATACCTAGTCCTAATGACACCAATGGAGTAAGTTCCCTAGAAGGCATAGTACGGGTGATCCACTTTCTTTGCTCGGGAAAGGATTTGAAGAGGTGACTACCATAATATGATCACTGGGGAAATGAGTCGGGACTCTCACATGACCATGGGATGCTCGGTTTGAGCTATAACTGCTAAGCATTGCTGTTAGGTAGTTAGGCTTTAGCCAAGTGTGAAATCTGCTTTTTGCATCCATTTTGGGCTGGAAACTGAGATGGAAATTAGATAAGAGCTTAGTAGGTTTTATGCTTTGACTTTGATACTGGAAATTTGTGGAGGAAAAGTCTTGGAAGAGTCATAGAGCCTTGTAAAGGAATTCCCCTCATCCATTCCATTGTCTGCTTGGAATTTAATACATCTCTACCCATAGGTGACAATGACTAGCAAGATTCGTGTGGCATTCATGCAAAGTATTAAAGATTACTATTTCCATAGATGGAAGGAAAACTACTAAAGTAATCAGTAGTACACTGTTGAGCACCTAGTTCAAGAAATGGGAAATTCTGTTTACTTGACCTTCTGAGTTTTGACTTGAGGGGAAAAGGATTCTTCACCCAGTTTTTCCCTCCTTGTAGTGGGCTGTATCCATGTGCTTGGCAACATGGAATACTCCAAACAGTTTTAATATGTACTTCCTAAGAAAAACCAGTGAAGAGTCCGTATCACATTGAATATAATAGGTCTGTTGGGGAATTATGAATACAAGGTCCACCGTATTTAATGGGACCTTAGATGGACCAAATTCTGAAGATAGATCCCATCGGTTGCATTAATGACTCTGTGGACCAAATTTTTGGGTTTTGCATATTCGGTGTAGTACGTTTTGTAAGATTGTAAATGTATTCGTTATTACTAACAGTTATGATATTAAAGGATTTATTCAATGTCTCATTTTAAGTAAAAAAAAAAGTAAAAAAGAGAATATTTTATAAAAAGTTATTAAACTTTTGTACAAGATTTGTAATATGTTGGTGAGATTGTAAATATGCACATAGTAGTTGTTAAGAGATAAAAAATTAAATGACTTATTCAATGATTCATTTTAAATAAAAAAAAGTACGAAAAGAAAATTTTTTTATAGAAGGATATTGAACTTTTGTACAAGATTGTAAAAAGTTAGATACTGAAAAAGCCTCATCTTCCTTTTGTACAAAAATGCCCAAACCATGCTGGGATTTTTCTGGAGAGGGCTGCTCCCTGTTCTTGGTGTCCCTTTTCTGTCACAGTGTTCGCTGCACAAACTACATTCCTTTTTTTTCCCTTGCAATGGAGAATCGCAAGAAGAAAAGAAAAAGAAACACTTATTTAGATTGAATTAACAATGTGATTTGCATCTCCTATGGCATGTTACAATAACAGCTTGATTCTTCTGATTTAGTTCATGTTTCCAGATTTGGCCAATATCTTGTGCTACTCTAATGGCATCAAAAGATGCACCAGAGAGACCCCTCCTTGTGAAACCAACTGCATAAAGCCCTGCTTTTCCTTTCCACCCATTTGGAAATGGAGATTTGGGAAATCCGTCACTTGAAAAGAAATCATTTTCCTGCACAACATAAAACAGAAGATCACTAGAGGGTTCGAACAAATAGAAGAAATTAAAAGAAAACAAAGTATACATAAGTATATACACATCTGGTATGGAGTATTTTCTTGGGAAAACAAATCCTCCATTTCTTAGTGATGAAGAATCATTTAAAAATTGGAGGGATGTGTGCATTGTTTCTGAATTTTCAAATTTTTTTGGAGAAAACGATAAGGGAATGAGCAATTAGAAGACCAACGACCTGACCAGAAGGCAACCCCCTGACCCGTGACAAGATTACACAGAGAATCTAGGAGAAACCAACTTCCATAACGGTCACATGAATCCACACACAGATAAAACTGTATACAAAATTGCAATATTAAAATGGGTTTTTCTTCTCTTTTTTTTTCTTTCCAGTTTCTCACCTTTAACCATGATGGGACATTGCTGCAATATCCAGTTGCCCAAATAACAGAATCAACTTCAAGAATTTCGTCATTGATCAGCTCAACTCCACCTCTGAAGAATTTCTTGATCCCGGGGACAATCTTGATTTTACCAGATCTAATTTTCTTTAGCGTTCCAATGTCCAGCACTGGGGTCTTTCCTTCTGTGTTCTTGAGCTGTAAAGGCCCTGTTGTTGGCCTGTTGATTCCACACTTTTCTAAGTTTCCCAGAAGCAATCTTGCTCCCATCACCAGTATTTTGTCAACAAGCCATATTGGTAGCCATTTCATCATCGATACTGCTAACTCGAATGTCGACTTTCCAGGAATTTCCCTCGGCAAGACATGAACCTGTACATTTACGGAGAAAAAAATCAGAATTTCATGATCTCGAAGTGAACAAATTTACAGAATACAGAACATTGCTGCTTTGATAACTTACGGAATTGCGAACAACCATGGATGGAATTGCATTGTGATGGCAAAGATCAAGAGAAACCTCCATGCCTGAATTGCCACAGCCTACAACAAGGATCCTTTTACCTTCATAAGCCTCACCTGATTTGTAATCACAGGCATGCAAGACATGACCGGTAAACTCTTCCAAACCTTCAAAAACAGGAAGGATCTTCTCTGCATTTTCTCCTGTGGCAACTATAAGCCATCTACAGATGTACTCGATCAATGAACTATCATCACCCTTCACAGTCTTGACGCGCCACAAACCACAGGTTTCATCATATTTAGCAGACTGCACCGACTCATTGAACCTCGGACTGATCTCGAAGAGTTTTGCATAGGATTCAAGGTAATCAATGAACTGATATTTGGTGGGATATTCTGGAAAATCATCCGGAAATGGAAAGTAAGGCAGTTCACAGAATTGTCTGGGAAGATGAAGCTTAAGGCGATCATAAGTCCTGTTCTGCCACAGGGAGGCAATGCAGTTGGCTCGTTCGAGGATTACGAATGGTACACCTTGCTGTTTAAGGCCAGCAGCCACGGCCAGCCCCGACGGTCCGGCGCCAACAATGACAGGGCCATTGACAAGAACACATCTACCAGCAAAGAAATCTTCATGTTCCAGAGCTTGAAGCATTGGTGAGTGACAAAGATTGCTACTCTGATTCATCAAGATTGTTAACAAGAGACTTCTTGCAAATTTGCAACTGGAGGTCTTTTCTTGTATTTTTGTGTTTTTTAAGGATGGTTCTGCTACGAGGTTTGCTCTGGAGATGAAGGTATTAAAATGGTAGGATGGTGATGAAAGAAATAAAAATGGAAAGGACTAAAGAGAAGAGAGAAGAGAGATCAAGTGGAAGTGCAGTTTGTTCTTGAGGGAATGTGTGGAGGGGGTTTAGAAGGCATGGAGAGGTTTAAATAGGGAGGTGGGCTTATGATGGCTGCTTGTAATTAGTATTTGAATATGATGCTTTGATTGTCCTTAACAAATACTATCTTCTTTTGTTTATTCAGGGCATAGTTTGTAATTAGCAGAACTCCGCATAAGCCTTTGGCATCTCTCCTCCTTTTCCCAACACCCCTTGTACCCGCTTCTCTCCCTCTCCGTTTCATATTACTATTTGTTCCATTTACATTTTTATTTGTCTCATAATATTTATTATATTTGTAATACAAATAGATATTTAAAAATATTTTTAAATTTTATCCTTAGTTAATTACTACGATCTTAACTTTTAAAGCAATGTCTTTAATTTATTCCGTGAGTAAAAAAAGAAAATATGAGTTTTTTATTTTAAATTACAA
The DNA here is from genome assembly GCA_030512225.1 of Rauvolfia tetraphylla. Classification (NCBI taxonomy): domain Eukaryota; kingdom Viridiplantae; phylum Streptophyta; class Magnoliopsida; order Gentianales; family Apocynaceae; genus Rauvolfia; species Rauvolfia tetraphylla. Next base: position 7,027,959 of record JAJQKT010000053.1, read on the forward strand.
AATTTTAATAATTTCTTAATTCTTGTAAAAATGTAAAATGAAACTAATATTTTGAGACAACATATATGCATTTATAAGTTGAGTTCAAACTTGATATTCTCTTTTTTAACATGTTGGATGAACTATATACTACCTACTTTTTACCTTGATTAAAGAGTCAAGGAATTGATGTCACTACAAATTTGTACTTGAATTTTCACGAAGAAAGGAACTTTTTGTACACTATCGGGAAAGAGTAATCAATATTTTTTTGCGAAGAAGAGTCAAAATTTAATCTCTAGTCTCTTCTAGGAAAAAATTCAACGAAAGCAAACAGGAAAAAGAAAAACAAATGTGACATCATTTTCCAAGAAAAGAAAAGACAAAGTTTTTGTTTGTCCCTGATTGCTGAATGATTAATTACATCGTTTAGTTTCATATTATAAGTAGCAGAGCCATTGCCAATTTAACATAAATTTTCAAAATATTTTGACTCATAATTTTAATTTAGTTTTTGCTTTAAAAAAAGAAAAGTTCATCTATTTCTAGCCAATATAATTGAGAACCAAAAGGCAAACTACTCAATATATCATAAAGAAAATATACATTTTTCTTTCAATTAACCAGTTTTAGTACACACATGGGTGAAGGGTCCGTTTGGATTGAGAGAAAGGAAAGTAAAAGAAAGGAAAGTAAGGAGAGAGAAAAAAAAAAAAAGGAGAGGAAAGGATTGAGAAGATTCAACTATTATGATGTTTAGATAGTTAATAAAAGCGAAAGGAAAATAGTTATTATTTTATATATTTATTCTTAATTTTATACGAATATAAGCATCTCATGACAAGGAAAACTTAATCAATTTAAAAGATTTCATTAAAGCTAATCTCTTTTCCTTCCATTTTCATTCACTTTTGGATGGAAAGGAAACTAATTTATCAAACTAGCAGTATTTGTTTTATAATACACGACTAATTCAAGAGTGAAGATACTAATACTTCAAAGCTATAGTTAATCCATTAATTCTTCTCCCATTTTTTCCCCTTTGTTTTATAAAAAAAAAATCAACCCTAATATCCAAAATTTAATCCCTCTGTCTCCTCCACTTTCCTTTCCTTTCATTTCCATCAATGCAAACGGAGTAGTAAGTTATCGCAAGTTTATTTTAAATTCCCTATTTTTCTATACCAATGCCTCTATCAAATAGCCCATTGAACTGGCAGATTAATTTTGGTCAAATTTTCACAAAATCGCTATCAGCCCTGAATAATATCTGGCAGTTCCCATCAAGAATTAATATCCAGTATGACTGAGAATTGAACTGACTTTTGTCTCTTGTATATTATTTTTCATCATTATCATTTTCCCTTTTTTGTCATTTCTTAGTTTTCATAAGTCAATTTTCCCTTTTTTGTCATTTCTTAGTTTTCATAAGTCAATTTTCAAGATTTCACGACTAATTTAAGTTATTCAATGTAGACCTATCTATCATTATCTGTAGTTTGGCCTTTCTTGTACTTCCTTCCTCTAATAATAATAAGTGTCGTCGTAAAAGTTTTATTTTGTTGCACAATAAGTATCATTAGATAAAATTTTAATTTTCTTTTCATTATAAATTTTAATTTTCTTTTAATTATTTACCCTCATAATAAAACAACAATATTTAATGTAATAAATTTGGTAATTTTTTTGTATTATAATTTTTCATGAAAAAAATATTTAATTAAGAATAAATTATTTAATTTTATCATTATTTTAATATGTATGAAGATTTGTATGATAACATTTATTATGAAACATTGGGAGTAGTTGATTTAGTTTCCATAATGAAACATGCATATTTCCACTCTAAGCATGACCCCTCGTCTTACAAACCTATCTATTTTTTTTCTTGAGAATTCTCGGGAAAAAAAAAAACTAAACCCAACTTCATGCCTCTGAATTTTGTTTCCTATTATATAAGGAATATGTTTTGTATTCCCATTAAATAATATTTTTATATTAAAAATAAATAAACACTCAAAAATCAGCAAGGTGGTAGGTCAATTAATTAAAAATACTTCTTACTAGATGATAGGTTTTAAGTTCGATTAAGATTTTGAATGTATAAAAAAAATGAAAAATAAAATGCAGAATCAGCAATGTGTTTTGTTTCTTTTGATTCTTTTCTTCTCTATGGAATTTGATTTTATTCTTAAGCTTGTTTATATGCACGCACACATATATTATATATCAGAAGAATGTATATGTGTATTAACTTTTAAAATTCCAAATCTCTTTGAAGAATCAATATCAAAAAAATTTCTGTTCCAAAAAACTCTTCCTCGTGTGTTATTAATTACCAATAATTACAAAATAATTTCCCATCATTTGTGAATACTAAATACTTTTGCAATTAATATAATAAACTAATGTTTTTATTTTCCTCAATATCTTGATGACAATAATGAACAACCGTCGGCCATAAACTTTTTGGTGGCCAACTTCTGAGATTGCATTGCTTTGCTCACCTCATGGAGTCCCTTGATTTGCATCCATAGGTTAATAAAATATGTCCATAATTAGATATGTGGAATCAACTTGTAGTATAGTTTTGATGATTTAGGATAATAAAGTGAGAAATAATTCCCAAACTTTATCAAGACCCGACAAAGTTTGTTCACAGAAATTCAAAAACAAGTGGCTGTTGATAGTATTCTTTTTTTATTAGATACATATAAACCCTAGTTTTTCTCCACCTGGAAAAGATATGATTCCTTTTATAGCAATCAATAGTGTACTATTTGCTGATGATAGTTTTTCTGTTTCTCACCATTTGAGGAATAATATGTTAATTATTGTTAATGACAAAGGGAAGCCAAGGTAGGACACAATCTCTCCATGATAGAATTTTTTGGAGATGAATACAAAAGATGTAATGAGTCAGAGACCTTATCTTTCTACTTTCTTTCGGGGAGAAGAATAAAAAGAAATGGGAAAGAAAATGTTCATCTCCTGTCAGAAAAATAAGACATCTCTTGTGGCAGTTGTTGCATATTTGATAATAGAGTTCTTATCTTTCCCACAGAAAACATGTTTGAACTGTAAAAAATAAGACATTTTGTTACATTATATTGTGATATATTGATTGGAAAAAAAGTCTTTTGATACACGTAATATAATCTTTTCTAAGAAGTCAATTGTGTATATTGTTCGTATATAATTTATAATATTTGTTGTGAACTAGATTTATCGGAAGAGTTGTATAGTCCAGTACTGTAAGACTATGGCATACTGCTTTCCACTTCTGTACAAAGAAAAGGAGGGGGGAAAAACAGGTATATAGAGATGAAAATTTTATGCGCCTACTTAAGTTTACATCCATTTTTTACTCTTTGGAAATATTTCTTTGACTCTGAAGCATGTAGACGTATTCATGGAGACTTGTGCTTGTAGGAATCAACTACTTTTCACTCTCGGTAAATGCATATTTAACCTTTGAGACATGTGCTTTATAGTAATCAAACACTTTTTAACTACTAATTTGAAAAATACTATTTTCTAACCTTGGAGACCTGTGCATGAACACTATTTCCTCCTTCAAACCACTCACTTTGCCTTTCATAACAATTGCCCCATGTATTACAAAACCTTTTGCCATAAAATAAATGAGGGGTAGTGGAAATTGTGTCACAGATAATCCTGCTATGCAGAGATATTTTCACCTGTCAAAATTAGAGTAACTCGTCTGTCAATCACTCTTTTTGATCTTCCGATCTTACAAGCTAATCGCTTACTCATGTAAGCATACTGTAAGTACTCTTTTTGTTATTTTTTGCATCGATTAATTTTCTTATTTTTGACCTATTTGAAGGGAGATTCATAATGTTACAAGATGGAATGAACACTGCACTTTTGATCGTTTAATTAGTTATTATACTTTTGATCATTTAACTAATTATTCCACTGACAAAAAGGTCTCAAGTCTGGTGAAACTCCACAGGCATAGTTTCTCGGAAGCGGATTTGTCAGATAAAAGGAAATGAAAATGCCAGTGTGATCCAGTGAAGAATGACGAGGAAGAAAAGGTGGCTGCAGGTGACAGAGAAATGTGGAGGGCGATGGAGACTAGCAAGTTGAGCTGTTGAAAGCTTATATATCAGCTGTAATAACATTATTCTGATCAGAGAAGCATTCATAAACTCCTAGCTTTTATCCAAATGATCAAAATCTAACGAGAAACAAATGCATAGTCTTGATCAAACAAGATTCTGAAATCTTCATGCAAAATCCATTAGTTCAAACCATTCTTAAAAGATGAGTACATAGCACATCGTTTGTGACTTATCTTCTCGTATAAAATGTTTGCATGTTATTACACAGAGATGAATTTTATCACGAACACACTTTCAAATAGCATTTAAAAAACTCCACCTTTCTTAGGAAAAAAAAATACAGAATGTTCATGAAACAAGATATGGTATTGGTAGGGCTCGTTCCGTGGTGCATCCCTCACGAGGACGTAAAGCACTGACAAGGATACGTGCGAAGTTACCACGTGAAGTAGGTAATAAGTAGTTGCAAATTCTTGGTTGGGAGTGGGGGAATTGGGGGCTTACATTCCCTGTTGGAACTTGGAAACACACCAATACCTTCTTCGTTCTGGTTATCGATCTCAAATTCCACATCCAGATTTTTCCATTCTCAAAACCAGAACCCTTTGCTAGGATCATGATCTCTCTTGAAGCAGAGCATTCATGGAGATTGGCAATGTTAGCTTGGGTCCGCTCAAATCCAACTCTGTTCATATTCATTGTAATCTGTAGCATGACTAAAGAGAAAGGATTAGATTAATTTGATCGATGAAAATCATGGTTTGTTAATTACATGGCTGAAAATCATCTTCGTTTAATCCATAGCAGTATATATTATATCATTATTATGTGTAGTAGTATGTGATAAACAGCTATAGGGTAATGGGCAAAAAGGGAGGATGGTGGGTAAGAATAGGTAGAGGTGCATGTGCATGCATGGAACCGTGGCAAAGCGAGTCTCTTCTTTCCATGCAAGAAGTAGAAGTTAGTGTTTGTTTCTTGCTCCTTGGAGATAGCTTTCCGATAGCGTTGGAATGGGAGTGCAATCATCATACCAAAATTATATACTTTTTTTATCCCAAACTATTAAGTTCATTTATTTTTTTTATTTGTTCTATAATATCTGTTTTGTTTATAATATTTAAAAATTTAAATAAGATTTTTTTCATTGTTATCCATCTTTAACCACTGCATATTGTAAATTTCAAATACTTTAATTAATTAATCATAATTAAAATCAAAGAACACCTAAGTTTTTTATTTTAAATGTTGTAGATTTTAATAAATTATTAATTTGTGTAGAATAGCATATATATGGAGTTGGTATTTAAGGACGGATGAGTTCTCTTACACATTTTTTATTTAGGAAAAACATTATCATTCCTCCTTGTTAATGTATGTGCACTTTGTTTTAATTTTGGAGAGGGTTCGGAAGTTTAGAGTTTTTCATTCAAAGTTGGTCGCATGGCGTTATATTGTGTATATTATAAAACAATAGAAGATAGTTTTACAACATAGGAAATCATGCAAATATTATTCCATCAAAGGTAATATATTATCATGATTCATAAGAAATTCCTAAAAGTACATAGAAAGATTAGTATATCGTCATCAACGCCGGAGTTGTTCTCTTATAATTGACTATTTTATATGCCCATAATTATTCCAAGATAGATTGTCGAAAGGGTTTTTGTGTAGGGAAAACAATGAGAAGATTCAGAATCAAATACTTGAGTTGTGTGCTTTACCATCCCCCCCCCCCCCTCCCCCTATGGCTTTCTCAACCCAAAAAGCAGTTTGAGCCAGCTAATTAAAAAGGTTCGAAATATTTTCATCTCATAATTGCTACTTCTGGAATTCACTATGCAGCAAAAAAGGTTCTATAGAAAAATTATACTTTGTGTAGTGGAAATTTAATACTTTTAAGATATGAGCTAACGAAGAAAAACGCCTAGATACCCTAATTTCTTAAACTATAGTTTGGATCCATGCGTAATGAAGAGATCTATAAAGTTCAATTTTATTAGATATTTCACTAGCTTCTAGGAAGAAGGTGATATTGTACTTAGGTTAAACCTACTTGATGTAGTTTTGATGATAAGAAAAATATTAATCAAACCATCATGTTTGGTCTTTCTCTCAATTGTTTAAAATGATCGATTTTCAATTCTTTTAGAAGTTAAAACGATATTTTGATCCGTTCTTCATATTTTTTTACTTTTGATTTTAGTTTACGGAAACTAGTAAAGGCCATTTTAGACAAGTAACCCTAGAGAATGTTGTTTCTTATTAGTGTAGTTTAAATTAATAATTTTATATTAATTTGTAAAAGACACCTTTTTGCATATTAGGAAAAGACAAGTTCAGAAATGAAGACAAGCTATCAATTTCCTTCACTAAATGTTTGCTAATTTGGACATCTATCTTATTCTTGAGGGGACTAAAGTAAATAAATTATCAATCTTATACTATAATTTCTTTTTTATCCAAATTTAGGGGAAGGAACAATCATGTAATTCAGACAAACAAATGAGATAAGGGTAACTTTCTTTGGCAATCATAGTTCTTGGGAGCAATCAGAGATTACATATAACTAGAATTTTGTAAATAAATTTCTCAGTGGCTAAATAATCTAATCAATCACAATCAAGCATGAAAGAGATATATTGATATGTAAAATCGAAGGCATATAAATGCAGACATGAATTGCTATTCAAGTAATCCTTCAAAGATCAAATATTTGACTTAAAATTTGAGAGCTACAAAGTTGAGCTCCTGTAACATTAAAGTCTAGTTAACCAAAAAAAACTTACTCCCTCTATTTCAAAATATATATCCTACTTTCCTTTTTAGTTTGTTTCAAAATATGTCTTATTTCTGTATAAAAATTCATTTATTATTTTCTTTTTCAACTTTACCCTTATCTCCAATCAACTATTTTAAATGTTTCTATTTTCAAAAAAACTAGTAGTTTTCCAATCAACCACTTAAAATACTAATTCCTAATGTTAAATTTGAATTTGACATACTAACTGATTATTTTTAAATAGAGGCATTTTAGACACCTATTAAATTTTTTTATAAAATTTAAACAAAACCTTAATCTCTTTATAAAAAGAAAATAGGTCATATATTTTGTAACAGAGGAAGTATAAAAAAGCTATGCTAGTACAATTTTGATTGCATAATCCCAAAGCAAGTAACCATTTTTTTTCTATTTTTTTCTTTTTGAGTTTTATAGCTTATCCTTATATCACTTTGGAGTAGAGGATTATACTAATTTGCAGGGTTTCATAGCTGAGGGATACATATGGATGCGTTTCTGAAAACTATTTTCCCTATAATACATGTCAGTAGCAATCATTGGCATTAATTGTGTAACACTACAATATCTAATTAATTGTACTCCTAAATCGCAATAATTTTGACCAAAAGAATCAAATTGAATTTAATGTCTTTTTAATTTTATTTGGTTAGAAAGGAATTCATCCTATTGTTCTTATTCTTTCTTCTTCTTATCATCATGGAGGGAAGATTCAATTATATTATCGATCAAGCACATATACTTAGTTAATGTATTGGGTGTCATGGATTTGGAGGAGAGGGATGAGGGTTGAATTTTAAAATGTTACGAATTAATCTTTTTAGAAAGAAGGGCATGGAGAGTTGAAATTGATCCAAAAGTCCTCACTTATGTTCAAAATTGCAGAGAAACAAAGATAAAGGAGACCAAACTTAAAGATTGATTCTCAAAGACCAAAATGCACGTTGAAGTTTTTTGTATGCAGAGGCTAAAGTTATGACTACTTGTTCACTCTTTCCTTTCATTTAAAGAAGTATTTCTTGAAAGGTACTCTTTGCGTTATAAAATATAAAATTTTTAATTATTTTTTCCCTTCTTAAAATACTTAGCTTTTTACAAATTTTAAATATTATTTTTCTTAAATTATCATTATCATAAATGTAATTTTTTATTCTCTATTATATTAATAAAATTAATTAAAAATATAATAAAAATATTTTATATTTTTTATTACATAACCTATATAAAATAAATCAAATATCTTATATTTTAAAACAAAATAAATTAATTATCTCTGTTCTCTTTCAATAAACAAGAACTAGAGAATCAATCTATAAAAAATGGTGAAGGAAACACAAAGATGATTGGTCCTCGGCCAAATCATGATTAGCGAAGGGTCCAATAAGCTTGCCTTCGGCCCTATATTTGAAAGATAATACTAATATTGTAAATATCAAATGACCTTCTCATTAATTAATTCATCATTTCTTTGGTCCTACAAAGATAGCCTAAGAGAAAAAGGAAAGCAAAAAAGAGAACCCTTTAATTAAATCCCTCATATTCTATATATCTACTTAGATATACTCATTGCATCCACACAACTTCCAAAAGTTTAATGAAAAAGAAAAACTTTTCCTATTCTTTATTTGCCTTTGAATGTGAAGGTCACAAATGCTCTTTTGCTTCTCAAATTCAAAGATGGATCACATGGATGCATGAGAGCAGTTTTCAGCTGATCATGGATTAACATATGTACAAAAACCCTCTTTTCATCAAAATTTTTCTCTGCAACCATCTCGTGAATCTTTCATTTGACTTACAAGAACATACAAACCACCAAACCCTTCAATAATCATTTTTTGTTATTTGTTTGTAGGAAGACTATTTTCATGTGTCTTGTAATCAAAGAACATGTCTAATATCACACCGAAATTAAGATCAATTATAATATTCTTGAGGGAAAAAATTATCCTCAATAAGTGTCAACTTTTCTTAAATTAATTGTCCCTCACATTAACTCTCTGTGGGTTGATTTTCAAGACAAAATAATAAAATTGATGCTTTTTTTCAAGATATAAATTAGAACCCGTCAAACTAATACATGGAATGAATTTAACAAATGCATTATATATGATCAAATCAACGTTGATTAGAACTTTAAGAATCACCAAATTCAAGAGGACAAAATGAAATCAAAATCCATGAAGCCCTTTTGGTTTTAGTAAACTTTCTGCCTTTGGAATGATATATGCTACTGCTTGGCATGTGATCACGGTCAAGGGCATTTCATCGAACAGGTAGTATCCAAAATTTGAATTGACCGTGGTATTTCAATCAAGAAAGAGATTGATATGATTGAGCATCAATGTGCATGTTTGAGAACCTATTTTCCTTTTGGTTCTAAATCATTCCACATTCATTTGACTCATTTTCCAATAATGAGATTCGATTAATGGAGCCCATAGGAAGGATTTGGATGAATGAAGACTCTTTTATTTGTTGCTAAGAACCTTGCAACATGGCGCACACGGTACGGTCAAAATCTTCTTCGTGTTCTGAAGTTTTCGGTTGTGTTTGGTTGAAAGAGTTTCTCTTTTGAATTATATGAAAGTAAATTTTTTATAAAAAAAAAATGTAGCCTAATTATATATTTGGTTAGATCATATACTATGCAAATACATACTACATTTCCAATCCAAGGTCCATTTTGAGAGGAAAGCATTCAAACAACACATATGCCAGAAAATGCATTCTTCGGATGATAGTTATACAATGGAGACACTTTAACTCGTTGTTTAATATCATTTCAAAATAAAATTGCCAATCAAGTTCGTTCTATTTTTTAGTTCAACTTTACCATATTTCTAGAAGTTCTTTTAAGTTTAACTAACAATTTAACAGTTAAATTTGTGACGAATAACTCGATTTGGTGAATGTTTCTCTTGCTACTTTGTTCAACCAAGATAAAATACCAATAGTTTGATGAAAACACCAAAAGAGGTTCCTAATAATGCACCTATTAAATTTTTACCAATTGTTTTGACCTCGTGGCTTATTGGGTTGTATTGAAAACCCCTTAATCTATGTAAATTCTGGTTTCTTGGGGCATGTAAAGCTCCATTGTCTATTCTGAGTTATTGATTTCTCCACAGTTCAATGTATTAAGATTTCTAACTTGGATTTGAATCAATCCAATAGACTTCATGTTCCATAACATTAAGTATGGTCTCCTGCGGAAAATGTCTGAATCCATAGAACGAAACCTAAGTTCCATTCAAGCGAGCATTAATGGAGTATGAGTTTCCCAAGAAAACCATTCTCATCTCTGCAGATATGTGCATATTCTATAGCAACTAACTAACTTCATAACTGTAATAACGGAAACATAACAAAAATTATGTGATGTTATCAAATAGAAAAACATGGGAATTCATGTGATCACATGATGTGGAAGAGTTTCCTGAGACTGTTGGTTTAAATGGTCAAAGGATCATAAAATTTTACGGACATTTTTTAAGGTGGGCATTGGCATGTGCAGTTTTGCAGATGGCCATTTTTGTGTACAAAATTGAATGTCAGAGAAACCATCCCCTTCCTAGCCATTTAGCTCATTTCAAGGCCCGGAAGTTTTCAGAACTCCAAAAACACTTTTATACGCTACCTTTTTAATTTTTTTAATATACTAATACTACAATATGTGAATTTCTCAAAGCACTTGCCTTTGAAATGACTAATATAAATTGTTTCTTGGTGGAGAAATATCTTGTCAGGCCTCATATTCAAATCCTCACGTGTTGGGACAATAAGATAACTCAATTAGTTAAAAATGTTCCCTCCTTAGCGATATATCCTCGCTCACCTCACGTCTTGGCTTATGATGTGCAAAAATAAAAAATAAAAAAAGAAATTTATCATTGGACCTAATTGATCTAAAATTCTAATAGTGATATTTATGTAAAATATATATTTTCTATTGGGCAATAAGTTCTTCTGCGGGGTACATTAAAGAAAGAGCAGAAGAAACAAAGAGGACAATAACTTTGAATGAAAAGTCGCCTTCTTCAATTTGGGAAATCTCTATGATGGAGACTCTAATAATTTTGGACACCCCCGGACATGATCTAATCGCATAAAATCTAGTCAAACATCTTCAATCTTCTCGATTTTGACCAAAAAATTGATCTTAGATTATATAGACAATATAAATCCTATTAATTTTGGATGAGGGAATTAATCTAACTAAACAAGATATCCCTCCTCTTTCTTTTAACCAAATAATTTGATAATTCACTTTTTACATGTACAATCTAAGCACGTGTTAATACAGATTAAATGTACTATATGTATTTTTTTAATATGCATTAGTTCAAGTCTATCAAAACTCGTATAAAATCTATTACTTTACAAAAAAAATGAGAGAACACTAATAAAAGAATTGTAAACTTAAATTAGCACATAAAATATACTTAATTTGTATTAACATGTGCTTCTAAAGCATAATTTTAAAAAAAAACTTAATAATCCTAATTCAAGATTCCTTCCTTCTCCTACATAAAGACTTTTTATTCAAATTAATAAAAATTATTTATGATTCTTGTTGGCGGTTCATTTGATAATATTTTTTCTTACCCTTGTTATCTCCAAACTCAAGCATTTTAAGTAAGAAATTTCGTGCAACAAATAAATGAAAATATAAGTAAGTAGTTCTGAGAAGACAATAACTTAGTTGGTAAAAAGTACTACTTACCATTTATCGATCGGAAAAGGATCAAATTATCCATTTTTTATAACTCAAAATTATCTCTTTTTTATTTATTACTTCGGTAATACTCTCTTTCATATTCGAAAAAATATGAAACGTTACCATGAACTTGGTGAAACAACATGAAAAATAAATAAATAACTAATGAGGTTAGGGGAGAAGCTTAGAATTAAACCCCATTGGAAGGTGTCCCATGTATCTAGATTAGGGTATTTCGCATCCCATAACATTGCCCAATAGGCCACTTATACTCCGGTTTTTGGTTATATAGAGCCTGAGAAAATTCCCCGAGAGGTTCGATGTGATAGAGGGGGAATTTCTTTGTAATCTAATATTTAACCTTTTACGCAGCAAAAAAAAAAAAAAAGAGTTAAGGAATAATAAAAGAAAAAGGTAAAATTGAAAAAAGAAGTAATAAGTACTTTTTAATTTAATTTTAGGAAGATGGATCTAGATAGGCTTCGAATGTTTTTGGACTATTTGACCTTACCCAAAAATGGTTGTGGATAATTTCAAATTTAAGCCCAATACAAATTACCCGAATAGTTGTAGCCTGTAGGAAGTGTAGGAGTAACCCGGGAAAGGGAATTCGAAGAAGGTATCCGTTTGCCTCGATCGCATTCAGAGGGCGAAATGGTCTATCCACGACCTCAACTTCTAAATTTATGCCCTTTACAATCACGGACCGGTCCACCACAAAACAATTTGGTGTAACAAACAAAAGGACGTCAGAAAAGAAAGAAAGTGCCGATCGTCTGTATTAACTTTTTATTAAATAAAAATTTATTTCTCCTCTTATAAATAATAATATTTTAAATTTTCACGAAATAAAGAACAAAAAATATAAAATAAAAATACAATCTAAATACGTCCTAATTCGAGATGATTAGTTTGAAATTGAATTATATCATTGAAGACATCCTTCTATACAATGTGGTTCCATTGGGAGAGGACAGCAATCTCCTCCCTGTGCACATATTTTTCACCAGTCATTGTTACTACAAAGAATATTGGATTGAGAGGTGAACCTACATGGAAAGAAAGAGCACTAGGGAAAAAGAATTGATCCATGCCCATCTACCTAGCTGCCAAAACCTATAATTTTACAGTTCTAATTTAGGAACTTTACATATGGGGCACTGGGTGTAAGTCATTTCTTGAAGAAAAAGTATCTAGCCAATAATGCAAAACTATGGAGATATACAGAGTGGAACTAACCTAAGTTGATAGGTCTTCTGAATCTTTCCGTCAAAAGTTGTTTAGCAAATATCGGGAGAAATCACAGCCTTATTCCTGTAAAAATTGGAAGGCTGGATTTTCGAGTAGTTCCGCGGCAGGTTTAACACCTTTGAAATCTGTCTCCTTGAGTTCCACACAAATGTCATCCACTGAGAAGGGAATACTGCAGTGAACAAAATATGTTAGTCAGTATAAGATAAAAATTTGAAGAGAACAACTCCATAAACAGATAAGATTACCCAGAATTATCATCCAACAGAAACGATTGGCTATCTGCATCATTTGCTTCTTCTGTCATTAGTATCTTCATGCTCGAAATCACCTACAGAATGCAAAGACGCTAAGGCACAGATTAGAAAACTTCACTTGCATGATGCATAACCATAGGTTTCCAGAGGACAATATTTTACTCGGGGCTATGAACTTCACAAGACACCCGACTCCAGCACTGCCTATTGCCAGATCTCTCCCCTCAACTCCACTCCCATGGCAACAAGGTAATGAAACTAATTTAATTTTTATGAAAAAGAAGGGGGCAAGGGGGGAAAAGGCAAGATATAGAATGCAAAGAGAGAGAGAGAGAGAGTCACCTCTGGGGTTACACTTGGAGTGTGATAGTTATCATCACAATAAAGTGTGCATATTCTGTAAAGTTGCTGAACATTCAAGACCTGGCGAAGCAGAAGACATCAATGAAGCAGATACTTCTCAACTTCTAAAAGCGACAACAATATTGATTCTTAACATGGGCACTAAAATGATAATTCATGAACCAATCTGATTCTATTGGCTAGATTCCTCTCAGCATGCTCAATACATGCCCATAACATATTGTATCCATGACCTTTTGGGTTCTCCAGTACCATACTGTATTAACCCATCAAAAGGAATAAGCAATAGAAAAGATAATAGTTATCTATTGATAATTTGCAATATTCAATCTTCAGAAGTTCTCCAAAGAAGCAATGCTTCACAGAATAACAGCTGAATTAAGGATTAGTGTTTTGGAAGCTGAGATTGAGATTACAGCCTCATTTATTGTCCTCCAGAGGCACCACCACCCCCATCATCCCCCCCCCCACCAAAAAAGAAAAAAAAAAGTTTAGTAGTAGTGTCAAGAAGAAAATGTGAAAAAACAAAGAAAAATCAAGGACAGGTTAGTTTAGCAGAAATGGCCGAGACTTACAGGACATAGGTCATTTGTAAGATCATCATATGATATTCTAGATTTCTGGTGAATAACCTGCAACAAACAAAAGCATTAGCCCAACTAAAGAAAAGAAAAACGAGAGAAATGTCATCTCATCATCTATCCAAAAGTTGGTAATACATATTCACATTTATTTTTACTTGAAGTAGAAAAAGCTAAAATTCTATGGCACGATATTTGAATGGAAAACCAAAGCAATTGATTGAATCTTAAGATGAGTACATCATCATAAGAAATTGATGCTTCAGAAATTTTAGCAACAAGAAAATTTGCTCACAATGAAGTGCAAATTGAACATACCAAGAACCCAACAGCTTGTCTGACATGTTTCAATTCGTCCCATGATAACCCCACATACTGCAATCAGAAAAGGCATTAGATTCTATATATGCAGTGAATTACTTACTTACAATGCCTTTGAGAACGACTCTCAAACCAGGTAACCGTACAACTTTTCATTAGTATTATGAGCTCCAAAGTTATTAATTGTTCCTGCAGACATATCCTCCTACAATGTATATTTCGAAATGTCCCAGTTCAAAAATGTACCTCTTCAGTCGCTTTTCCACACCAAAGTTCTAATTCTGCTAACCCAGCTTTGACATATTCCCCATTATTGAATGTGCAGCATTCTCTATGAAGGAGGAGGCTGCAGAAGTTGATAAGAATTTAGATTCATATACTAATTTGATTTCAAACTATCAAAATCCTCCTGTTATTGAAGTGATGAAGGTACCTATTGAATAGCTGTACGTTAATGTAAGAGAAGATCTGGGTAAACATCTTCTGAGAAAGAACTGAAGGCACCTGAAATATAGATGTATAAGGTTCAGTATCTGTGTACATGGCATCAGACAATCATGGAAGAGGAAGAACTTCACTTACAGAGTTTTCATTTAGTATTTTCAGTAGACCATTAAGACTACTGATCATATCCTGCCAGGGATTGGATGGAGAACTATTGCCCGATGACTGCCCAGAAGCTCTCAAAGAGTAACCTCGAGATGTTCTAGGTGCCTAAATCAGTAACTTAAAAAAGAGAGTTAACAAACTGACTGAAACTTCAAAAGACAAAGATCAGAACTCCTGCAGAGAATTATGAAAAAGAGAAAAAATGACTCACGTTTCCTTTTCTACCCATAGACCACACATTAAAGGCATATCCTTGGAAACTGGGATAGTAATAGTTAAAGAAAAACTGGAAAAATCCTATTAAGCCTCCATTGGTATTACAAATGGCATAAATATTATGGGGCAATTGAAAAGCGTAAATGGAACTAATATTATGGGACATCGGGAGTATATAACAAGTAAATAAAGTTTATTTATTCACTGTTTGTAAACAATGAAACCTAAAATCTATATGCAGAGCAAGAGAAAGAACAAAGATGACTGGTCGGAGAAAAGAATATCTGATTACTACAGAATACATGGTTTAGACTTACAGATCTTTCACATTTAATATTTTTATTAGAAATATCTTAACTATTAATCATTCTTGAGTCACTAGTCACCAGTTTCTATTTCCTGAGTAATTGATTTATGATGGTAAAAGTTACAGAGATAACTGGAAAGCTTCTCATGGGGTTGGGACAAAACTTTGGATATGAATCTATTACCTGGATGCACAAGGAAAGAAGTGACGATAGCTCTTTTTTCTCATTATCTCGAATAATTCCATAGATCTTCTCCACATATGCAGTCAACTGTTGCTTAAAAAGCAAAGCTGGATACTTGGCCTCTACTTGACGCACTCCTTCAAGCCCACCAATTGAAAGGTTTGAAGTAGAAGAGAAAGACCGAAAACTCTGGAAAATATTAAAACATTCAAGTTTACAATATTTACCAAAACTAAAGATGCTATATCACTATAGTATCCTTGCAAGTTCCAATGAAACAACTGCTGCGAATAACAAGCAATGAAATAATCATACAGGCTGTGTGAGAGAGAATCAATTCAAACCCTTCACCTGGGTCATCCTGCCAAAAAATGATGTTGGTTGGGGCCGTTTAGGGGCAGCTGAACCAGTTGCTTTCATAGTCTGCTGAAGCAAAAATAACAAGGTCGATGTGTTGGATAGCCAATAAGCCATGCTATCATTGTTTGTCTCGTCCTGCAGAAAAGATGCAATGACATTAAAAATTTATTTGCTGCGTCAAACAATTGCATTAAAATCTCGATTTACCAAATCTAAATGACAGAACCTCCTCCAGTTACAAAAATATGTGTGAGAGAATCAGTGGGAATCTAGTAATACACTGGATCCGACATTTAAAACCAGAACTACACAACAGAAGTAGTAAGCTCTCTACACAAATAATCTGCCTTCTAAAAGAATTTACACACTCAAGGAATCAATTCCAATAAGCTTACTGAAGCTGGAAGAAGTGGTTTCTATCTAAACACTTGTAATGGGGTTTAGATATGACTAAAGAAAACCATATTAAGGGCTGAAAGTTGTACATGAATTTCATATTTTCTTTTATTCATGTATTAAAACACATTACCTCAATGGCAGAACCAATCATCTGAATAAGACGATCAAATACACTAGTTCTTTCTGCTTCAAAAGACTTCCAGTGAACTAGACATTTGAATATGGTATATGCAGCAACTGGTTTTTCTTCACTAAATCCAAGATCTTGGCTTACACAATTCATAAGAGAATCTATATACTCCTGCAGTATAGGAAATGTGCATTACTAGAAGACAAATTAGTGCAGTTACATGTCCAAGTTGAAGCAATGAAAGAATCAGAATATGATTGCTTTACATGCTTTCTCTGCCAAAATATTTAGAAGATGAGTCATATTAATCTATTAAAGGGAGTATAAAACTGCCAAGATACTTTTCGACCTTTTTCTCCAAACCTCTTTTTGAAGATATTTTCACATGCTTTTAGCATTTTTAGTCTAATACCATCAACATTTATGTTCCTTCTGGACCTGTCTCTCTGCGCATGTGCATGTACATACCTATATATTTTGTTTGTATGTATATGTATACATAAATGATGTATGTATGTACAGATATTGTTAAACACATACACGTTGCTTTTCAACATTTGATCTCCTCAAATTGCTGTCTGAGTTGCTAAAACATTTTGCAGGTGTTGCACTTTGTGGTTCCTGAGAACAAATTCCCTTCAGTGTTATGTCACCAAGCTACAATCTGCATCTAGATAAATACAGTAATAAAATTTCCCCCAAAGTGTTGCATGTCATTGCGTCATGCACTTACATGATGACCATTTTCTGCAGGCTGCAAGTGCCAAAGCAACAAAGAGGGTAAGAAATAAACACTGGGAAATCCTAAAACCGTTTTAAATGGATCATGTTCTATGGCACTAAACCTGCGATTGTACTGACAAATGTGCCGACATTTTCCCAGGCGCTGAACTGAGCAATGCCTGTTGCCGCAATATTTGGTCCTCAGTTTCCATATCTGAAAGTTTTTCTTCAAGGCTGAGATGAGAACACAAAAAGAAAACTCAAACAAGTAAACTAATAATAATAAAGCAAACATCTTTTACCTTCATAGGAAATTTTCTATCCCCAATAAAAATCCCACAGTATACAGCACATAACAAGAACAGAAATATATGGAAAAATAGATGTTATAGAAGATCAAAAGTAAAAATAGCAAACTATTTATGACAGACACTAAGCAGCTGTTAACATCAAAAAAGAGAAAAACTGACATAGACCTGAGATTAAGTTTTTTATAAGTTTGTTTTATACTTAAATAGCTTTACGGAGAAAAGTCCCTGAGACTCAACCTTTGCATGGCGGTCTTCAATGAAATTATCTTTGTCTCAGCATCCAAAGCTTGCTTTAATCTCTCCTCGCTGAGCCGACTTGTTTCCTCGTACTTCTTCTCAGTTTCATCAATTTTATTTTCCAGAGAATTTACTAAGGCCTGTGATGCACAGCAATCACCAAAATTTGTCACAAAGGAAATTCCTTTAATAAGAAACATTTTTAATGCATGGTATCGAAAGGACTGTGAAAAATCCTGCCAAGAATCTTAGCTGAAACATAGCAAGATCAATTTCTCATCATAAATCACAGGAGAAAGAAAAAGAAAAATAAAATGTGGTTACTGTACCTTGAGCTGCTCGTTTTCTGCAGTAAGTTTGTTGATGATTTCCTGGTCAACAACTGGAATCTCTTTTACCACAGGAACTACCTCAGCTTCTTTCTTTGCAGCTTCCCTTTCCTTCATTAGCAATTCTTTGGTTTCCTGAAACTGAAGCTGCATATCTTCTAAAGCTGACCTAAGTCTTGCATTTTCCTGAGTTTTGGCTTCCTCGAGATCCGCCTACAGGACATGAATTCAATAATTACATACAAGAGGCAAAAAGTAATTGTAAATTCAAACTTCTTTACTTTGATTCTTCATAGACTACCATTCTACTTATAATAAGAAACATTTTGGGGTTCAGAACCTCAGAGCTTTTGAGTCCAACCAGGAGTATTTTTAAGTAACAAAATAAGAATTAGAGGTGAGATAAGAAGGTGATAGGAAGCTTCCTAAATGATTAAGCACTATTTTAATCTATAAGGATGATGCCCTGACTAATAAACTGATAAACATTAAACAAAGAAGGAAGGTAGTTTCGGAGGATTAAGGAGATAGTAGATCGCTTTCTCTTGTTACTACTGTGATTCCCTTGCACATTTCCTCTTCTTCTATACTGCAAACATCTACATTGTTGCAACTCAAAGAGCACTTCTTGAGAAAATGTAAACTTTTCTAATCACTAGAGCCTACCTCACTACCCTTTCAACAAAGTTATTAATACAATCATCTCGGGAGATAGTTAAACCAATTTGACCTTTGCAGGATAACACATGACTTAACGTACATGGTACTATTAACAAATTGCAAGTTTAGGGTCACATTTTTACGGTCTTTGAGCTGAAGAAGCACATAAAAGTAGTCTGATACACATTGCTCTAAAGGAAATAAACACAAGTGGAAAACAATGACCTTGCTAAAAGCGGGGGTTAAAAAAAAGAGTAAATTGCCTGAAACTCCAAGCTAAAAATTTATAGCCATAACAAGAAGCAGAAAAAATAAGCAAGATCTTGCAGTTACCAGTGTAGAAAGGATTTAACAGTAATAGTACAATGACTAACATCACTGCATTTGCAATATGTCCAATAACAGTTCCTAAGCAACAGACTTATCACAGATGATTTTTACCCTCATGCGCTTTTCAAGCTGTAGACGCCAAGTGAGCTCTTCAACTTCCTTTTCGAGTTTACTCTTAGCTTCTTGGAGAGCACCAGTTTCCCTTGCAGCCTGAAGCACAGAATAGCAAGTCTAGCTTAAAGCATATATATTTAAATTGTACATAACCATGACATCCATCACAACAATTTACAAAACTTCTATGGTTTAACACTAAAATATCAGACTACCGATATTAGGAAGAGCAAGAAAACATATAGAAACAGACAAAATTTCATATCGGTGTTTTTCAAAAATAAAGTAAGAGAATTGTAGTCCCATAACCAAACTAGGCTATTATGTAACAACCTCATGAAACCCCTTTTCACAGTTGACATGGTTCATAATGCTCTAGCATACCATTAGGCAAATAGATCACCACAATGCCAAAACTCCATAGGAAGTAGGTAAGACTGAAATCGTCAGTCTTAAAACCGGAAAGTGGTAATATAGCACCTGCCATAGGTGCCCGATTAACCCAAAAGATTAGCCTCCTAAATAGAAAGCAGCCTAAGAATACCATGAAAGGGTGGAGGAATGAAGTCCCATGGGAGATAACAATAACTACGTCCTTGAAGAAGCCATTGCACAATAAGCATAGATGTTACAGTAGGAAACCAGAGAAAGTATTTATTATGGGCACTTTGAAGGCATCTATTGCCTGAATCATCTAATCAGCAGGATGCAAGCCACTGATACCGCGAAGACATCAACAAACTACAGCACCGCAAAATGGTGTATGATTTATGTGTTCTTTCCAATCCTTAAAAAGATTAAAAGATTCATGACAAATAAATAAATGAACCATTAAAAAACCAAAGGGATGCAAGTATTGGATAGAACAAATTTATAACAAAATGAAGGAACTAAACAGCAAATTAACTAAAGAAAGAAAGAGTCTCACCATTTTAAGCTTCCGCAGTTCTCTACGGGCCATTTTTCCTCTCCAGGCACATTGAGTGGCTACTGCTGCTTTCTTTAACCTCAAATAGTGAAGGCGTACCAAGTATCGACGGCAATGACTCTAGAAAGGAAATTAGCATGCTTAATAAGCACATACCGAATACATTCAATAATAACAACAGAGCGTACTTCTTTACAAAATAAAAGGTCTATAGCTCATCCAAAGCAAGTGAAACTAAACAAAACAACATAATAGGGAATGAGTGTCCTTCAACAATCAACTTCGAGCTAACGGACAAAGCAACATACAAGAGTTTTATGTTTCACTTAGTTGGATAGAAAAGAAGGAAATCATTAAGGAAGTAAATATCTGGAAAATCCAAAATTTTCTTGAGAGAAGGAAATAGCAGTCAACAAACAATTTCCATCCAATCATCTATAGATCTATCAATATGATAATCCAAGAATCACCAAACATTAAAATTCCATGAGAACAATAGGAAAACTTCAAAGCCAACAATAAGTTCCAAACATACACGATATCAGAATAGAGAACATTGCAAAGCTCTGTTACATGTAATACAATGCCAAGTTCATTGTAACTATTGAAGTTTCACCCTAATTTAAGATTGACTTCACATCCATGCACAATTTTGAGGAAAAGAAATTTTTACAATTTTATAGACTAACACAATATCTCACCTCTATGATCATCCTAGGTTGAAATCAACAAATAAATTTGGACTAGCTTTAGCTTGTAATTTGGCAATATTCTCCAATTAAAATGTTGAAACCATTAAGAAAATTGGTAACGCAGAGAAACACAGAAATAGGTTCAACTTTTGTTCTTGAGCAAGTACAAGATGTCAGAAATTGACTTTCATTCAAAAAGAACTATTTAACTACCTGGATAAAGATAGCAGCTAGAGTTTGCTTGCAGTTTTGAAGCTCAAGTCTGGCAGCCATTCCCCGCATTCCTGTTTGTATAGAAAGAGCTGCCAAGTACAAGTCACAATAAGCTTTCCTTGCAAGAAACATTCTCGCATCTTTTTGGATAGTCAAGCAAGCAGCTTCTCTCCTCATGCATTCATAGAGATGGCGTGCAACTTCACCTGTTGTCATGAGTATCAAACAACTGAATAAAGCTCTCGATTTTGGAACAAGAACTGTCAAAATTCATAGAGATGTTTGAGAAGGGAACAACAACACCATCACTACCTCTGCATGAAGCTTGGATTTGTGTTGCTGAAGTACGTAATGCGATAAATCTTCTGCGAGCAAAGTATGAACGAACTTTCCTCTGGATAATGCTTGCAGATTTTCCAAGGACCTCACTCCGCCGAGCATCTAATTGTGCCATTTGACCAGCTCTCAGGAATACCTTGGTTTTACCAATCTGCAACAGAACGTGATAAGCCAAAACTGAATCCAGAATCTCTCCAGAATGAAAAGTTTCACATAGTCCCCTACTAGATTTAAATTTCATTCGGTTTAACCAATTCACAAGACAATTTCAATCCTACTTAATAGCACGAACCTTTTGGGTCATAGTTTCTATTTGTTCTAGAGCTGCCTATCTCAAGGATTTGCAAAGATGCAGCAGATATAAAACGACCAACTGAAATTACGATGACAATTGGGAGGACATTAAAAGACATACTTTGCATGCCATATGAAATGATGATCAAAGTTGGAACAGGCCAACCATGCCTGGATGGATGAAGAAGATGCCTGACACTTTGTTGAGACTTCAATGTTAGCCAACAACACACTAAGTGACACAAAAGGGGATTGCAATAAAATTACATTCATGAAAATGACAATGAGCATTTCTCTAAGCGAGAGATCATGAAGGGGAAGAATAAGTGCCACAGCTATTTACGAACACAAGAACACATGAAACAATGAAAATTGTAAATTCATGCACTGTCAAATGATTTAGCTAAAACCATACACATTATAAGGAGTAATCTGCAAAATACCTGATACCCACTCAGTGCAGCCCTCTCTAGTATCTTCTTACAAGCAGTAATCTCCTCGCAGCTAGTAGTAAAATGTATATGGTTAGAGGAAAAATAAAACCTTATTACAAATTCCTACTCGAACAAGCAACATCAATAATTTAATAACATCTTTCAAGGTGGTCATTTCTATTGATAAGGATTAAAGCAAATACCTTCCTCTAGAACAGTCGGGAACAAGGATACGAAAACGACCTATAAATTCATCGAATGTTTTCCGTGTGGGATATCCAGCACAACTAATCCGAATAGCCTCCATCACTCCCTAGAAAACAATATTACTGAGTTCATAATGGTTGCAGATCACATTCTCATATGGAAGAGAGTAGTTGTCACCACTTACCCCACAACGGAGCTGCTGAAGTACGTTCTGATTCTCAAAGATCGAAGGTTTCAAAAGATTATTTGGCTTCACACAGCGAATGTAGTGAGGTTCTGTGGCGCTGAGAGTCTCAAGTAAAGCTTGCAGTTGTTGCTGCATATATCACAGAACTCAAGTCAAACTAGGTCGTAGAAAGCAGAAACTTTGCACTGAAAATTCAGCTAAAAGAAAAAAGACCTTAAATCGAGTGCCAATGGATGAGAACTTGGAACTTTTAGCTGATTCTTCTGGTAAAGCTGGGAATAAGTTTGAGACAAAGGTGCACTTGGAAGCACTAAGAAGCGCTTGCTGCTCGGCGACAACATAATCTTTGTTCTTATCCAAAAAGAATTCAGTTTGATATGTGACCTGAAATCAGATGTTTCTCTGTGAAATGCAGACCAAAATATGACTCACCTCTCCTTTCAGCTATATTCTAGTCATTAATTATGGTAATATTAACATACATCACCAGCATAATGGCTAATAGTGAAATCAGTTGGTGACAACTTTGGCTTGCTAAAGCGCTTGTGATCTTTGAATGTCTGGTACAGCTTCTGTGCAAATGTTTCATGTGTTGATCGTGGAAACATACTGCAAGGGATTAGAAGAAAAGCATCTCAAGAAGCAAGAAGCCACTAATTTTACAGATAAATAATGATATTGGCAAAAACAAAAAGGTAAAAAAATAAACAAAGAAAGAAAGAAAAAGAAGAAGCAGTTATAAATCCGAAGCCATGCATACCAGGCCTCGTCAAGAAGAGCAATAACACCACCAGGTTTCTGCAAGTAATACAATTATTAGTAACAAAGAAAAACAACACCATTTGGAAAATGCTACTAAATTTTAAAGCTTATGATATCCATTTTTATCTATTATAAGGGATAGCAAAATACAAGTAAAGAAGTATAAATCAAACAAGAGCAAGAAGTAGTCCAAATAAGTCAATACCCCATTAGATCATGCTGTTAAGATCACAGGAAATAATAAAGACAAAGCAGAAAGCAGAAAGTATAACCCGAGTTTCTAATCATACATACAACAATGGGAAAAAATGCATGACAAAGAAAGACGATAGAAAAAAGGCATTATCAAGAAAGTAAAATAGAAACAACATCAATGCAAGAGCATATATTTATATCTAAGTCCAAAACCAACAACTGGAAAGCAATAAATAAAATAAATACGTAAGTAACCTTCTCAATAAGATCAAGAATGTCTTGATTATCTACAAATTCTATGTAACTCCAGTCAATTTCTTCTTTGGTGTACTCTTCTTGCTCCATTTTGAAAACATGCTGCAAAGAAATGATGCATAAGTTCATAACTTAGATTGATCTTCTCGCGTGTTTGTTGCTTCTATTTCATCTCTCCTTTATTTACTTACTGCATTATACATTGGTAAATCTCAAGTGATACCAAGCATACAATATGCATAATACTCATTGCACCTGATTGAAGTGTTGCTGCAACTTTTCATTAGTCAAATTGATACAGAATTGCTCAAAGCTGCAAAAAATAAATTTCACAAGAGAAAATAAACAAAAAAGGTATATCCAAGATTGTAAAGATCAAACCAAAATATACAGAAATCTCAAGTACACATCAACTCTATGAAGAAATGACTTAAATTTTTACCAAAGTTAATATGTTCTCTTAGATAAAGTGCTGCTGTGACAGCCATGTGCCATTGAAAGGACTGCAGCTTTTTTAGATCAAAAAAGACGTTCAAGAAAGAGCATGAGGAATCACATTGGCAAAATACAGAATCCCCAAGCAAAGGGGTAAGTTGATAGTGAGTAAATAATGCAGTAAACAACCCCATAATATCAGCAGGAGAAGGGGTTGAGAAATGTGATAGCAACCACATGAAGCAACAGTAGAATTCCTGTATTTTTTTCAATTCCATAAATTCAAGTCTTGACAGCTAAGGCAGATTTTCACATGAACTTGCATAACAGAATCAGTAAAATATTGTCTTTAAAAATACATATTCCTATAATTAGCAGGCTTGAAGCAGATGCTGGGTCATTAACCTCTGTAAACGAAGAAAACAAAAGCATACCGGTTAAGCACCTGTTTGTCTTGAAACTCTCAAATCCATATATGTCCAGTACCCCAATTAAGCATTTCGAATCAGGATCTTGGCCAATGGAATTGTTTATCTTGTTCACAATCCTGTATCAAAAAAGAGGAAGTTCTAAGTGACAATTCTATGGCAAACAGTTGAAGAGTTAATCAGTCTCATCTTCAAGTGAAACTAACCAATCAAACAATCTTGAATAAATTGTTTTAGCCAAAGCATCTCTATTTACAGCAGCAGCATCTGGATCAAGGCATTTTGTTATTGACTCGTCACGAGTTACAATAACACGCTTGCATAGAGAATCTTCAAGAGCCTTCTCATCACACCTGAATAAGATTTGAAGATTTAAAGTCCCTGTCATTAACTAAACAAAGAAAATTAAAAAGGACGGCTAAAAGAATCATAAATAGACAAAAAATTATGTACATTAAAAGCTCTGCTGCAGTTTTTAGATGGAATTTTGACTGATCACCCTGGGGTTCTGATGAATCAGTTTCATTTCCCTTGGCAAACTTGATGTTTCCCAAATGAAGAATTGCCGCTATAACTCGAAATATTGCATCCTGGGGGAAAAAAGGGGAAAAAAAACCTTACTATGAGACTTTGAACAAGTGACCAGCATATAGGAATGGTGTTATGCGTCAATACCTGCTCCTCAGAATTGATGCCAACAACATCCATAGCACTCCTTGTAGCTTGGAATTCTTTGGAATCATCAACTCCATCCAATTCATAACAATTCGATTGGTTCAGATAATGAAACGTTTTCGGATTTCCTAACTTGTATTTTTCAACATCCTGACCAAAAATGTAAAATGAGAATAAAAGACAAATGGAAAGGATTGCAGAGAACTAAAGCCTTTTAAATTACAATTCAACCCACAAATAAGTATGCTAACGCAAGTGCACAGCAAACAAATTTAGCAAAACCGTAGCACATCAAAGTGCAAAAGCATCTACTTGTGTTTGGGCACAAGAATGGATTCCTCATTCCACATCTCCCCACACTTGTGAGCTTCCACTTATTGGATTTATGATAAATTTTGTGTCTGAAATTGATATTGTTAAGCAACTACATATTGAATACTTCACTTTATTTAACAAGTATTAAACTTCATTCAAAGACAATATATTGCCTGCCTCATCTACTTTCTCCTAAGATGCCTTTTAACCCTAAGGAAATGAATTACCTGGGGTGGTGCAGCACAAAGCATGTAGAAACAGTGATAGTTTCTCTCAGGATCAGAGACTTGGCACACACGTGATCTTTCCAGTAGGTAAGTTCTGATTGCAGCACCAGAAATTCTTCCCCGGCCATCAAATTGAATCTCCACAAATTTACCAAAACGACTGCATACATATTTGATTCCACAGCCAAAATGAAATCAATAAAACAATTGATTATGTAAAACTACTATAACTCAAGAAAAAGGCATTTTAAGTCTGCACACCTAGAATTATTGTTTCGGACAGTCTTTGCATTACCAAATGCTTCTAAAACGGGATTAGACTGCAAATTGTGAAAGATATCAGGAGAAAGTCCATTCACTGCTGTAATATTTGTCATTGTCCTATTATAAAATTCATCTTAAAAGCAAGTTCTGGCAACGTGGTATTAGGATTACAGGATTTACTGAGTTATAGTCAAACCTCAAGGACTTGCTGCTCCACAGTCCGCCCCTCAGATGCAGCCCTTCCTCCCATGTAGGCAAGATATTGCATAAGCATTTTTGTGCTTTCAGTTTTACCAGCACCACTTTCTCCACTAACCAAAATTGACTGACTTATCCCCTCATTAATCATCTGCCTGCAGATGGGGATGCAGAATTTAGTAGGTATTTGCAAAATAGTATGCCAATTTATCCTTAATAGGGCACAGAAAGAAAAAATTGCCTGTACGCAGCATCAGCAATAGCAAAAGGATGTGGACTCAGCTCACCAAGGGCTGCACCTTTGTATTGTTCCTTCATATGCTTATCATATAAATGAGCTAACCTTTTGAAAGGGTTTACAGCTATCAATATACTACCTGTATAGGTCTGAGAATATGACCAAGGAAGTAAAACTCAGATATACATGTTTCTATAGAAACAACCTACAAGAACCGTAGAGAGTGAAGAATCCAATGTCCCCCCTAAACGGAAATTCATAGTCTATATGAAGCTAAATAACTAAATTCTGGAACAGTAAATAGTGAATTGGATAGTAATAAGCAACAAATTTCAAGTCATACAGAGAACAGGAAAAAGGAAATGAAGAAAAAACAGAACAAGGCATCAGAGAGAGGTCCAAAAATTTACAACTCACATATATTTCATCCATATCATATCGGCTCCTCATATTCTGCAGAACACCAGGTTCATGCAAGTAGGCAAGCTTTGTCATGTCATCCACACCACATTGAGGAGCTTCAACATCCTTAGGGTATACACTGGATATATTGGCCACAACCTATGGCGTAAACATAAAATTACAGCAGAACACCAACTAAGATTCTATAAGACAACAAAAGTGACCAACTAATATGAAACTACATGTCAATAAGAATCGTAAGACAAAATATACAGGACAGATTATCTGAAGCCAGATAATTTGTGAATAAGATCACATTCCTTCTGAATATTCCTGTAAATAAATGCTTATCTCAGATGCAATAAAAAGGCCAGTCCTTGACTATTTTTATATAGAAGAACCAATCTAGGGCCTCATCAAATTTTACAAGCTCTTCATTTTATTACTAGTGAGAGTTCAGCTAGTTACTTAAAGCTATCTGTGATCTCCTTACATTGTCAAGGCAACATCTGCATCTGCTTAAGCATGGCATGTCAACACTCTGGTGGCCATTTGTTCCAGTTTCAATTTTTAAGCTTAATGATATATTCTTGGAAAATTTATAATTAGGCTACTTCCATCATTCACATGGAGCTGGAATTGCATTTCTGTGGTTGTTATCAAATTATTTGCTTCCTTCTAATTCTTCTTCAATAATCTTATCAAGAACTGAATTGACAATATTATGCACCTTTATGCTCTTTATTTAGAAATGAGATAACATCACATTTCACCAATAGATATCCATACTTCTTTAACTATGGTATAAATTTAAATTTCATGTAGAAAGTTGTGATGTTGAGCTAAATTTCCATTCAAACATTTAATGCAGGGTTAACTATTTATACAGACGAGCTGCCTCATAAGGATGAATACTTCAGTTGACAATATTAGTTGCAGAATTTTCGAAAATTAATTTTTCATAAGCTCAAGATTTATGAGTCAACTCTTTCTTAATTAAATCTCATAATGAAAGAAATTTAATAATTGTTATATCCAGATTTATTTGGATTCAAATCCTAATACTTGCTATATCTCAGATATCCAGCCAAAATATGATCAAGAAGAAAAAACGAAGCTTAGTAATCTGAGAAGATATTACTAGTTCTTTTAAGATGGAAATCGAACTGTGCACATAATCTCCACAGAAGTAGCAGGATCGGTATAGTATATATCATCCTCTTTATCTTCACAAACATCAAATACAAAGGAAACCTTTATGTTCCATTTTCCTGTATAGAAATTAGATCAGCTACATATATAGCAAATTATGTTATATACTAAGTCTGCCTGTGTTTCTGTGTATGTACATTCATATAGATATATTACATTGAACAGCCAACTAGAAAATATTGTTCATGAAAAAAATTAATGTATACAAAGAAAACCTATGGTGCAGGTAAATACTTTATTAAGATCTATGGTGCAGGTAAATACTTTATTAATAACTATTACATCACCTCCAAATCTAAAAGCATACATTAATGAAACACGCCCCTTCAGTTGTGGACCAAACGCATCTTCTTTCTTTTTTAAATAACAGATCTAGCACATACTTCATACACTAGTTTGAACAGAAAGGCTCCCGCTCCAATTCCATGTTAAGTTACCACCTCACCTAAAACCTTAATTAGTTACAAAAGAGCTTATATATACCTTTCACATTAACAACAACTATATGTTCGTGTTCATAACAGGAATAAAAAGTTTGCTGAACAAATACTTACCGTGTTTCCTAATGTACAATAAATTTTGATCTCTTCACCATTGACTTCAAGAACTTCCCCATCAACCCAAGCTACATCAGGATCCTCAACCCAAACCTGAGATCCTACTAATATACCTGTCGAGTAAGTCTGCAAAGAGGAATAATATCTTTAATAAATAGGCTTTGAGTAAAGAAAGTAAATCTATTTCATGCCCAGAAACTGATTGCATATAAAAGTTCTGGTAAAATCTTTCCAGTTCACCACATGATTCAATTTGTGATATCCATTAACGTGCAGATTCAGATGCACAGAAAGCAACAAAAATTAGTTGACAGTATATTGGCATACTGAAGCAAAGCATGATAAAAAACTTGGAGAGCACACAGGAAATAGAAAACTGATAGCCATTATTTAGGAAGTTAATTGAATTAGGGTAAGTAATGATTTTTCTACTGTATCCTTTTAGGTTGAGATTAAATTGGGTTTATTTTTTAGTTGAGTTGTATTGAAAATTGTAAAAGTGAATTATTTGTGAGAGGAGAAGTGGGGCCTAAAGTGAAAAAATGGGAAAGAAGTGAAAATTTTTTTGT
The DNA here is from genome assembly GCA_030512225.1 of Rauvolfia tetraphylla. NCBI lineage: Eukaryota > Viridiplantae > Streptophyta > Magnoliopsida > Gentianales > Apocynaceae > Rauvolfia > Rauvolfia tetraphylla. The sequence continues at coordinate 7,057,260 of JAJQKT010000053.1, forward strand.
TTAAACACCAATACAAGCATGCCCTTAATTCATGCTTTTAAAAATAAATATGAATGGGCATCCAGATGGACCCTACCACTTGATCTTTGAAATGGAGAAGGTACTGTTTCAAAGAGCTTCATGCTATTTCAAACTAAAAGAGACATCTTAAAAGTGTTTTTCAGTTGATCACTTCATCATCAACTAGTGAACAGACTTCAGTAGATCCATCCTTCTTAAAGTCCATCCTTCTGCAGTTAGAAGTTCTATTCTGCTCATAGAAAGTTGGAAGAACACTTTTCACAAAGGTATGGACTAAATAAAAGAAATAGAATTTTGGAAGCACACATTAAGAGTACAAACACTTCACAATAGTTTCAATTGCAGAATTATGTATAACGCAGAAGAAGGGGGTCACCACTGCACCAAGTATATATTAACCCATGCAACTTTAGTGGTCGGTCTTTCAAGGCAAAGAAGAATGAAACTATAACATAGTAGGTTGTCGGACTTGTCTCTAAATCTGTCAACACATAAATGCCCAAAGAAAGGGGCTCTGACGGCAGGGATGGAGGACCTTTTAGCCTCTTGGGATGCTGCTCAAGAGTTGATTCTATCTGCTTCTTATATTTTTGTTTAGTAAAATACATCTCCATTTTGCAACATATTAAGATTGTACATTCTATATAGCAGTGATTTACGTACAAGGGAATATCATCAGAATCTAGCTTAGATGAATTATCAACTCATCAGACAAAAATTGAATTGAAACTAACAGATCGTATTTGCCATTTTATCACCTCTTTCCTATTTTAACGGGAGCAGGATGATGAAGGAATTTCAATAAGGTTCCCACCAGTATTCATTAAGCATATGCTTTCCGCAATGCTGTTTAAATTACATCCATATATTAATGCATTTAAGCTGAAAGATTTCCGCTAATTTTGTCAAAATCTTTCAGGGTTCTTGTGTCAAAGCTTGCAAGAGAAATATGTTCTGAGAAACTGGTTTTAAAACATTTCTCTAGTAATTTCATGATTCCCTCTACGTGATGTTACACGACTTCCAGAGTTTGTAAAGCACTCTGAAACACTCCCCTTTCCCAAATAATACTAATAGACAAAAAAAAAAAACTGAAATTACCATTTGAGGACTAGAAAGAAACCCAAACAACTCAACACCCTTGCATCATTTCTGTTCCAATTATTCTGAAACTTTCTTTGCTTGTTAAAACAAACTCCATTTATGATAAAATTAATCCATCACTACTACTTTGTGCCCCTAAAACTGCTTTGCTACATTTTCTTATTCATTAACTAATGGGAGGTTGAGGCATTTTCAAGTAAATTGAAGAAGCAGTTCAGCAGTGTCATCCTCCACACACTGTGTTTGTTTGCAAACAACGTAACCATTTTAGGTAGCTCAAATCATATTAGTTGGACTTGACTTTTGGATCTTTGAAGATGCTCCAAGTAGCCTAGTTTCTTTAGAAATTTCTTCTTCCCTTCGTTATCAAGGGAATTTGTCGGCCAGTAGAAAAAGAAGGGAGAAATCAAGAGTGGTCAATTCCTTGTGCATTCCCCAGATAAACCCAGTTTTAACTTGTGCTGCCACCATTTAGTATTTAGAATTATTGTTTCTAGTTCCATAGACAATCTAAACAAGCCCCAGCCATATTCAAGCCACCATTCTCCACCAAGTCATCTACATCTTATTTCAAAGGGAAAGAAATAATAGAAGAATATAAAGAAGAAAACGCAAAATCGTAAAGATGCTGAAACAATGGAAGAAAATAGATGTAAAGAAATATATGTATATCATAATACAGAATGGTCAAAACACTAAAATATCCCTCTTCCCAGAGAAGGAAGAAGCGAAAACAGTTAAGCATGGAAAGACACTTTATGGCAGTTTTGGTGAATATTACATGCAAAATTTCTTACAACTTGTATGTCTTCTCGAGTATGGTGAATATCTTCATCATCTTTTAGTTAATTTCTTCAGAGACAAAGATCATCAAAAAGTTGTTCCTTTCTTTTTTCCTTTTTTAGGCTAAATGATCGTGAAGACAATTTCAGCAAAAACTTCTGTAGATCAATCTTTATGCATTTGTTTAAGCCAAGATAAGGGAATTATACAAAAGCATAAAACAAAAAAGAAAAAACAAAAGCAAACAAATAAAATTGTCCAAGTGGACCTACTGACTAGCTCGATTAACTATTCATCTTCTTACTTCTCTCTCTGGAACCAGCACCCCTCCCCCAATAGTGAAAAGCTACGAACTTTATCCCACGTTAGCAATTTGCATGACTAAATCATACGACTTTAAGGAAACATTTCAACACATTAAACTCACTAAGAAAAGGGGACAAATGCAAAAACAAGAAATGCCAAGAAAATGGCCAGAAATGTTACCATTTTCTCGAAGTATATTAAATCCGCAGACCAATTAAAACCCTATTTTTCCTTCAATCGGCAATGCCACCAAAACCATCAACGGCTTCTCCAACGCCATCAAATACACGAAAATATATACATACATGAACAACGTGACAAAAAGATTTTGCATGGAATGTGTGATGAGAAACGGTTAAGGGTTTAGAATCACATAAGAAATGCGGGTTGCAAAGGATGCAATGGGGGACCTCTTTTACTCTTAATTGGGAAAAAAAAAGAGCAGAAAAGTGTTGGGAATTTCGGGTAATAATTCCCTCTAAATAAAATTTTAGTGAATTGAAAAATACAAAACACTACGAATATACCCGACAAATAATATTGAATACTATAATCAAGAGAAAGCGATAACAACAAATAAATGCGGAATAAAAGAGATAAGGAAAGAACACACCCGGAAAAATTTGATAACGGAGTTCAGCAAAAATATTGCCTAGTCTCCGAGCACTACTCAAGCACCCCGCTTTTATTTAATATGGGAGAAGAGTATGCAAATTTGGGATACGATAAGTGTGAGAGAAGAGTCCCTTTTATAGGGATCAAATCTCCTCACATTTTCATCAACTTCCAATGTGGGATTCCTAAGTTAAGGCAAAAGTCAAAATTTGTTATTATCGCTTTCTCTTGATTATAGTATTCAATATTATTTGTCGGGTATATTCAGTAGTGTTTTGTATTTTTCAATTCACTGAATTTTGTTTAGAGGAATTATTACTCGAAAATTCCCAACAAGTGGTATCGGGAGTCGATGGTTCGCTTTGGGTGACGTAGCACCGTGAAAGCCCCCTCGTTGGAGATCTCGCGGTTGATGCGCTAGTGTCGAAAGTCTTCCCGATAATGTGGTGGTCAGGGCGGCGTGTCCCGTTTGGCTGTAGCATGGCGATGCAAAGATGATTGACGGATCAAACTGGATCACTCGAAAGAGAGTCAGCGACTACGTGGTCATTAGTTTGAGGAGGATTGTTGGGATGCAAACTAAAGTCCCACATGGAAAAATTTGATGGAAGAGTTGTCTAAATATAAGATTCAAGATAACTTCATTAAGTATGGGCGCTTTTGGGAGATACCCAAAAACAAATCCGTGAGGGCTTTGCCCAGAGCGAACAATATCATACTAATGTGGAGTTTAGGAGATGTTAGACAATTCCTAACAAAAAACAGAGCCAAACACCAAAGATTTTTCCCCTGCAACCTTTTCTCCCCCCAATGGAAACGGAAATGGAAACGGAAATGGAAAATTTTATCTCTCTTGTTTCTCTCACTTTCCTTGAATGAGTCGCGTGTTGAGGGTGTTGTGTGTGAGTGACGTTTGGGGAGAGTTTGCCAATGTGTGTTTGTGTGTGTTAACGTCGAAGCAGGGAAGAAGAGAGGCGATGAAAGAAGATGAAAACAGAAAGACGAGGCCAACATGTCAGAGGGAACCGAAGAGACATGGAGCCATTTGTTATTTCTCCAAACTACCCTTTTCATTAGGGATTTTTACAAAATCCTACGATTGTATTTAGATTAATTTCACTACGTAATTCAATACAAATTTCTCACTTAAGTCTCACTTTCTTCTCTCATAAAAAAATTTCTCTCCTGAAACTCAAGGTAAAAAATCTCAAAATAAAATTCTATCCAATCTAACCCTACATACGCAGCTCATGAGTGACAATATCGGTTAGATATTGAGGAAGTATGATACATTATTTAAATTTAAAATTTTTATTTTTATAAAAGTAAATTATTTTCAAGAGTGAAGATAGGATCTGTGTTAAAAATTTTTAGAATTTAAATAAAATTCAAATATCTTTAATTTATATTTTATTACTCTTAATTATACTTCCATCAAAATCGATATGTCTATTGCCATCTTAACATATATTAAATGATTTAATTAAATTTTATATATCTATTAATAAATACTTTATGAACATAACATAGTATATTGACCTCTTCTTTTGCGTATATATTTTTGTGAATTTTTAAATATTTTTAATTTTTTTGAGTTAAAGAGTCACATGAACAATTTGAAGTTCCAATTAACTAAAAAAGGATTGGTGATTCATTTACCATGAATATTTTGTTTGCCAAAATAAAAATAAAAAGATTATAAACTGAGTTTTCTCAAAAGATTTTCTAATTTATATAGTAGTTTGTTCCAAAATCACAAACCGTACATATGTACTTAACTTTTATATGACATTGGGAAAAAAATTCACCACATTTTCTTGGATTCTTCATTTTATTGTGTCTTTATCATTGCCTTCATAATTTACTACTACTTCTCTAATCTACTTGAAGCGGATGAAAAAGTTTAAAAAATTATTTTTATATATAGGTGATGGTACTGAAATTTTACCCTAGGGATGAAATTTTCAAAATAAAAACCAAATAAATATTTTTATAAGATTTATGGAATTATTTTTCTATTAAAATTTCTTGAAGCAACGGATAAATATTATTGATCAAAAATATAAAACTATTCTCACAAACTGACTTTTCAAAATAACAAGAGAAACTATTTTCAAAAAAAAGAAGAAATGAGAAATTCAAATATTGTCTAAGAAAGTAAGAATAAGAGTTGTGATAATGCTAGAATACTTAAATTCCTTAGATTTATTGAAATTCCTTGGATTATAGTTAATTATGTAGTTAATCGCTGGAAATTATTAGTATTAAGTAAATATGGTTTTCAAAAAAAGGTAAATTGAGGATATATCTAACTTCATTAAAAACTTCAAAGAAATAAAGGAAAAACTCAAAGTTGCTAAAAAGGGTAAAAAGAAGATATTATCTTTTTTAGAAGCATTCATTACAATCATGTAATTTCAATTCCAATTCCTTTTTATTTACTGAATGGTAGATCTTTGATTCAATTTATATTTTTATCTTTAAATATAGAAGTAAATAGAGACCTGAAATATGATCATTGACCATGGGGATCTAGTCCATGAAGAATGTGAGCTTTCCTAGGGAATGATTACAATGCAATAAGACACAATCTTTCAATTTTTAACTCTGCTTTATGACCAAATCTAGGGAAGACAAAAATAAAACATACGTAAAAGTTTCATTGTAGTCTATAAAATAATAAGGAAGCGACACTATCAAACAATAGTCTTATTACATTCATCTAAACTTTCTATAAACTTAAATTTATGAAGGAATTTTATACTATACAAAAAAAATTTAAAAATAAAAAAAATCTTTTTTGTTTTAAATTAAACTAGTTAAACTTCAATATATAATAGATTTACTACTCAAATTTCAAAAGCTATAATGAGTTGTGATTTAAAGATCAACAGAAACTATAAATCAAAAGACATGTTGCACAATTATGTCAAAGAAAAAAAAGGTAAAAGATTATTAAATTGGTAGTGTATGTGTATCTAACCATGACTTAATTTTTACTATTAGTTGATAATTTAAAATTTAAATACTTAACTCATAATTTAGAAATATAAGAACTACAATTTTAAATATCAGAAGATAAATAATCATTTATAAGTTTGCAAAGACATGCATATTCCTTTCCTATTTCCTTTACAATATATAGGATATTCACAAGGAAAAGGGGAAAAAAATCATGAACTATTGACTTGTTTTTTTTTTCTCTTGGTGAATGGTAATTATAAACAAATGTATGTTTTTCAATAAATTATGTGTTTAAAAATTATATTAAATACCAATTGTAGAAAAATAACAATACTCTAAAAAAAATAATGATTTTCAGGTTTTGGAGAAAAAATCATTTGGTTACGTAATTTACATAAATAAAAATGTCACCTAATAATTCAAATTGTATCAGTAAAAAATTTCATAATTTTTTTTGAACGGAGTAAAATATTTCATAAATTAAAAGTAGAAATATATATAGTGAGTGAGTGAGTGACCCCATAAATACCTGTATCCGTAAGTATCATAAAAAATCAAGGGTAATAGTGGAATTGAGTCCAAAACTTAACAAATTTCTTTACCCGCAACTCAGGTAGCAACTAAGCCCGTTGGTGAGTTATGTGGGCCCCACTATTAATTACTTTATTTTTTAAAATAATTATTCTATTTTTTTGTCTGTTTTTAAAATATTTATTATATTTCAAAAATTTATTTATTATTTTCATTACTTAACTATTTTTAATTAATTATTTTAATATTTTTATTTGTAAAAAATTATTAATTTTCTAATCAACTATTCAAATTACATAAGAGCATTAACCTCAATTTAATATTTTTTTAATTTATCAAAAATTTAATTACAGTGTAAAATAGAATTAGATCAATTAATCTTAAAATGAGGAAGTACAGTGCAATGAGTTTCGGATATTCCCTCTTTTGTTGGCGGGAAAATCGCACTCTTTTTCAGACCTTTGGCACGACGTATCGGGTTGCCCTGAGATCACATCACATAAACAACAAATCAAGTACAGATGGTTATGATCTGAAATTAGAACCTCCACTTGTGCACAGCCGTCGGATGAGTAGCAAAAGAGATTGTAGTTGTCTCATTGCCCGAGTCAACTAAGGTTTTATTATTTGATTAGTAGATTATATATTTGGTCATTTATTATTATTATTAGATAGTTTTATTGGTATTAATTTTAACGTCTTTTCAAGTTATATATATATATATATATATATAAAAGCTAAATTCGTTGAAAAATTAATAAGATCGAGATAATCAAAATTATCATACTCTTAATTTTCCTCTACCTTTGGGTTAGGGCGTGGAATTGATGCATGCCCGACTACTCACATCTCATACACACACAAATTATAACTCGTCAAAAATACTATTTATCTTTTTTTAAAAAAAGATAAAATCTAAATTGAGAAACAAAGAAAAAAAATAGAAATTCAAAAAGCTAGTTGTGGGGCAAATGACTAATAATTATTCTCACTAACTTGACATGGCCTCAAGAGTTTCGAAAGCATATCGTAGACAGATGGGAAGCTTTCTTTTTGAAAGAATTCTTAGAAACATCTAAAATAAACTTTTCTTGGTGGGAAGACATACAACTTTCCATTTCAAGTAAAAGCTTCTTTTGCATGAGATGATTAAGGACTACGTTGCTTCATGTCAACTAAAGTGGGATTACCACCCGGCCCCATGCATTTACCTTGCTTGAGAGCTCTCCTGCAGCTCCTCTACCCCCCCCCCCCCCCTTCCCCGATCACAGACCTACAAATTTAAAACTACAGAAATGAAGAGTAAAATGCCTTCAAATGTTAAATCTTTCTACCATAATTTCAATATCATAAAATATTTTGATTATTTTTCTGTTTAAAGAAGATATTAAACACTACAAAAGAAAAAAAAAACTCATGCTTTTCTTAGAACTTCATTTTCTTTCAAAAAGAAAGATCAGAAAGAAAAAGGAAAAAGGATGGGTATCTTGGGCCCAAAAAAATTCTAAGTGATATCGGACTTGAGCGGCAACCCACAAAAAACTGTCCGGGCTACTCCTTCGAATTGAATACTGCGGTGACAGTTGGCGTGCCAGATTTTTGGGCTCATTCTTAAGAAGAACAAAAGAAGAAGTTTGGACTGAGTTTTGGGCTTAAATCGAATTAGATTGACAGTTGGTCCTCCTCTTTACTACAGCAATGGATGTACAATTTTAAGCTGGGCTATATAAGCACACACACGTATTTTTCTATGGGACCAAAGATATAGTTAAATGTAAAAATTTCCACGTGTGTTTTGCCAATAAAAGAATTGAAGGGCAAAAGCTGTTGAAATTCAAGTACTCCATTGTTTTGGTGACAAATCATTTTCATTCCTTGTTTCCTTCACAAACCGTACATATGAAAATGATATTCTTAGAGTTTTCTTTTCCTTTCATCGCCAAAATCCAAGTTCCAAAACAAGCCAAACATTGGAGATTAATATGAGGCATGGTAGGTACTCAAAGAGCATGAAAGTAGGAAGCTATGCAACCTTCTTTGCCCAACAGTCAAATCTATATGCACTTTTTACCATTTTTGAATTAGGGACATAAGTTTTTTCTTGAGTGAAAAAGGAAATTTATTCATTAATGAGGGACATAGGTTAAGGGCACCAATTATCACATGATAGTTTTGGGGTTTGATTTTCTTCTTTCGTCCTTTTAATGAATGTATAATTAAAAGAAGAAATAATATAATCTAAATCTAATTCTAAAAACTATCTGAATTTGACGAACGAATACACATATTTTCTTTGATTGAGAAATTATTTTTTGAAAGTTTTGGTATATGAATATAATCAATTACTATAATTTAATGGAATAATAATAAAGGGTAAAGGTAAAATTGATGATAAAAAAACAATTATCACATTCTTGATTTTTTAAAACAGCAAATAATTATGACCAAAATTTTAACCAAAAAGAATATTTAAGTTCATGTTATCTATTTATTTTTATCTATTATAAAGTGGATTTGATCGAATCAAAATAATTAATTACTTCAAACATCTTATATTGAGATTGAAGTAGTTGGATTCGTATTTCATGCACCTACTTGTCATAAATTGAGCATAATCCAACCTAATATTAGAACACAAACAAAAAAGTCCTCAATCTTACTTCAAGAAGCTTATCAAACAATTCAATACAACCTTTGAACACCTACCTTATTAGAGTTTTTTTTATAACTTGATCGATTCATTTATTTTCAGAACTCGCAATTTCTAATTTTGGTGGCCTTACATTTTGACTTTAGATGGTCCCAAATTCTGAATTTTCTTGGTTTTTCTTCTTCTGCATCTACCCTGCCTAACTACCCTACAAGGGGTTGATTGAAGAATGCTCAATCCAACCTATCACTATAGTAGAAAAGGAGATCCAATGCTTGCCCTTGTCAATTTATGCCCTATTCTTGGCTAAGCCAGAGATTGTAGGACCTCAATAATTAGGCCATATCTGCACAAATGCATCCAAAATTCCAAGCTAGTACTACTCATGTGTAGCCTCCTAAACTATCATCTATATGTACATGTGCAATTGGGCTGCAATGAGCTCATAGGCATGTGCAGGTATGGTGTCAACATGGGATGCAAAGCCCTAGCAACAAGGCTTCCCCATAGTATGGTTATCATCGCTTAACTACTTAGAACAGATGAAATCATGTCGTTTTTAGCTAATTTCACATGATTTTACATTATATCTAATATTTAAAGGCAACTTCATGCGTTACAGATCGAAATCAATGGCAACTACTATATCAGTACATCATTCGGAGCCCCACCAAGCCAAATATGGGCTGAGTAAAATCCAAGTCTAAGTTGGGAGTGGATTGTTGTCTCAAATCTTAGAAATTGCAGTACTCATTTAAGAAAATCAAATTTTCAAAAAATTGAAAATACTTATAAATATTGTTACGTTTTACCTCGGAAACATTTGCTAAACAGGAATGTACTATTTATATGCATCCCTTTGGTTATTGTTACAAATTTGATTTCTATTTCTACTCTCAAGCCTATACAAACATAGTACAACATGAAATGATGCTATAAATGAGCAAAATTTCAAGATACTAATAATGATAGCAAGTCGTTTAGCAAAATAATAATAATAATAATGATAGACTTTAATGATAGCAAGTCGTTTAGCAAAATAATAATAATAATGATAGCAAGTCGACAATAATTGGTATATTTATAAAATTTTTAAAAACATACCTAAAGTGTGTGTTAATTTTCATACAATACAATGCATAATTAGAAGGCGATGACAGTGTAATTGAATAAAATTTGAATTTAAAATTTTCTGTCTTAAATTTTAAAAATAAAAATTTTTATAAAAAATAAAAATTAAAATAAAAAATTTATATTGATTTTGCAACAGTATCCAATCCAAATAATGCCTAAATATCACTATTGAATAATGGAATAACAATACATCCTTTGGGAGCGAATTTAAACCGTGCAAGATATGGTCATCTTGTATCTATTTGTTTGCATTTGAAAGCAGTAATATTCACGAGCATCTTTAACAGTATCATTGATGATACGAGTTAATGCAAGAGGCCAAAAGTCCGTACGAGACTATACATAACATAGCATGATTTTGAAATTTTGGGACGACATCACTTTATGATGGAGCCTCCTCTGAAGAGAATTTATGTCCTCCGCACCACTCTCTTCTGATCCAAAATCCTCTTAGAGGCTCCGTTGTTTTTTTTTTCTTTTGTTTCTTTCAAAGATATATGTACGTGTTCAGACCCTCTGCTCCCAACAGAACAAAGGGTTCCTGCAGCTGCAGCATGGGTGGTTCTCAGACCAAGGAGAAGAGCAATATTCTTAGCACTGAGAAAGTTGTTGAGAGCCTGAAAAACAAGATCAGGCTTCTGCAAGGGGAGGTTAGTAATATCTTGAGCATGAGGGACGCTGAGATTCAAGCTTACGAGCGTGAAATGATGGTTTTCGCGTTTAAAGAAGCTGAGTGGAAGAAAGAGAGGAAGAAATTGAGAGAGGAGGTGAAGAAGATGAGGAAGAAGTTTGAGGATCGAGAGCAGAGGTTTCGGGCAATGGAGAAAGGATTGATTGGTATGAAAAGTGAGAAAGAAGGGCAGTTTCCGGGGCTGAGTTTCTTGGTTGAGCAGATTAGAGAGGAGCAAGCTAGGAGAGATGATGCTGTAGAGAAGTGGAAGCAGCTCTATTTTGCTATCAAGATTGAACTTGATGATCTTATCCAGAGAACAAACCAAGGTACAAGCCTATTCTTTTACTTCAAAATATAGCAGAATTAGATCAGATAGATTAGATGGGGAAGAACATGAATTGTTTGTTTTAATGTTCGTTTTGTTGGGCTAAACCTACTTTTCAGCGTCCGGGAACGCGGTAGAATCTAAGCAAGATGATAATTTGTTTTGCAGGGACAGGTTGGTCCTGGAAAGCAGAGGAAGAAGCAAGGTTAAAAGAACTGCAAAAGGAACTGGCTGCTAAAGAAGAAGCCATAAAACTAGTGGAAGGACAGTTAGCCTCCATGAAAGAACAAGAAACCAAGCGCGAAAGAGAGCTGGATATACTCAGACAAAGTCTGAGAATTATGTGTTACAATAAGAAGGTAACAAACTTAGGCAGAAAGGTTCCAACAAGCATGAATTTATAGAATGCATATCATAAATTCAATAGTAATGTTGGACTGTAATATCAGGTATAAGCATCGAGGTTCTTCTGGCAATTGTAGCTTTGGCAGATGTTAAAGCATTCATATTGTTAATGCAGAATCTAGGATCAAACCTTCTTGAAGCTAAACCTTGTGCTTCAGCTTGAGCATTTTTATTTTACATTGCGAGGTGGATTATTATACAAAGTTTTAACTAAGCATGCAAGCGAAACTGCAAAGCAGAAGAGTCAAATTGACAGAAGATATCAGAAGTGTGAAGAAGATGTATCTGGAAAAAACCATGTGCGTTAATCATACTCTTCATTTTTTAACACCCCCTCCCCCTACAGCCCAGCCCCCAAACCAAAAGAAAAGGAAAAAAAAGAAAAAGAATCATGCCAAACCTGCTGTCAGCTAAAACAGATGCTTTAACGGGTATAAGAAATAAAGACTTGGAATTTAAGAGAAATTAAGCGTACAACAATTGCCTCCGAGCAAATTTCAGTTCAAAATTCATATACTGCAGAGAGAATTATATTTACAAGTGCTTATGTTGAAACATTTATGTGTAAGTGTATTAAATATTTCTCTTTCTTCTGATGCTGTCTCTGGATAAAATGATAATAGTGGCAGATCAAATTCTGTACTTCATTTCGATTGACGCATTTTAACCGACTGAGACACTCTTCTCTTCAGGGGGTTGTGACCTTGCAACAGACTGGTAATTGGATCTGACGCTCTGGAAAAATTATAAAAAGAAAAGAATAATTAATTAGCTAAAGATGAAAATATGGAATTTGAGTTCTTGACCATGGAAAGGACCAGTACCTCCAGCAAAGTAATGTAATAGAAATCCTCCATGTGCTGCATAAGTGCACTGCCATCTCTAATTGAAAGGAAAATGTTTATCTCTGTGTTCAATATTTTCTCAATAAGTTCTCTTTCACCTTTCATCTGTACAAAAAGTTTCCATTGCTAAGAGGTGAGGAATCAGAATCATGACTAATTGACTATACGTGCAATGCCACTAAGTGATATCCTCAGTGAAAGAGGACAGTATTTTTCACAAACCCATTCTTGAGTTTCTCTAGAGAGGACAATATAAATGCCTAAAACTGCATTTGGAATGCCGTCCAGAAATGGTTCCACCTCCCAACTTGTTGCAAAATGCATCATGTGCAGCAATTGAAATACTAGATACGGAAGAAACTTTTTGCACATTTTGAGTCAATAAATTAGACTTTCGAGTAAAATGAATTCTTTTATGTCTTTTCATTAGCTTACGTGTTTTGGAATAAATTAGATTCCGGTTTCATATGGAAACATTCTGGACAACTACTAGAATTCAATTTATAGAAGTATTTGAAAGTGGTGCGTATAGAGAGCCATCTGATGAGGCAAAACAGAATTTCAACAGCAATCCAAACAGAAATGGACAAAGTGAGAACTTACAAATTCACCAACAATAACATCTGGTGTGGCTTCCCCAAGCACATCACCTTGGTAACCATCTTGCATAAGATCCACATTCTCCTGAAATATCACATTTTGAATTCAAATGAGAAGCTTTAGTGCTTATTTTGTCAAAAACGATGGAAGTAAACTGACATTTCAGCTTAATTCTTGGAAGAGGAATAACTGCCATGATAAAATTGGAGAACCAGAGTGTTCTCATTAACACCATGCGTTTTTGGTGAAAACAAAGAATTGAAGGAAGAAGATAAATCATGATGAAGTGTTTCTTGCAGCATTTTCAGATGATACCAGGGGTGAAAAAGTTGTTGATTGTCATGTGTATCCTTGAACAATTGGATCAAAACAAATGGTAGACATCTGGATTTTCTGAAATTTTTAATCGAATGCCTAAAAGGAAACAACAATACAAAGTCATTTCCTTGTTCGCACCATTTTCAACCTTTTTTCAGGATGTAATGACCATGGTGAATCTTCTTGTGGGAAAAAATCACATGGTATCCCCCCTCTCTCTGTCTCTCTCCCTCCTCCTTATATCTTTTAAAGTAACTAACAACATGAGATGAGATTTTAAATCCCAAACTTACCATTGCATTCTTTATATCTCCAGCAACCAAATAAACAGGTTGAGCAACATGGCAGTAGCCCATAAGACGTGGCACTGTAGGTATAATGTCTCGGTGATTTACAACTCTCCAGCTGTCTTTGACTTTCTGTTGCCAATGAAGAAAGAATGAGCAGAAACTTCACATGCATCTCAATAATTTGAACACAAGAAGAAGCAAGGTAGGAAATTATCATTTTTTATGCTTAAATACTGTTATAGAACTATGAACACTTCACATTAGAAACAAACTTTTCCTTCTTCTGGAAGGCCAATTACTTGGGACGGAAGAGTAATTCACTAAGCATGCCCACGCAGGTCCAGTTTAATGCAGAAATTATATTTGGGTCCTGCTCTATACAATCTAAACCACAGAACTGATTTGCATAGGTGAGGGGTTGGAATTTTTAAATGCCAACCAATTCAAGAAGAAGTTCATCCACCATTTTTCAGGAAAATTATCTATTTCTCTTTTGTACCCTTTTTACTTCTTTCTGAGACATGAACCAGAAACATTAGAACTAAAAAGGCCATGGAGCTGAAAATGAAGTCAGATACTTGAAATCTGAGGTTACAGATTATAATTTACTCTCAAGAAGGACAGTCATCCGTTACCTCATTATAAATTTCAGCAAATTTCTTGTTTCCCACTCTAGGAGATCCAAAATTGTACATTGTCACAGAAATAACTCCAAGCCTGAGAGACATACAGAAAGAGTGTTAATGTATATTGTAATTACCTCACATACTCAGACACTATGTATCATATCAATATTACAAGGAATAGTTTTACATCAATACATGGCTTACAAAATTGAAGGGAAATCCCAAAGGAAGTAATTAATTCCAGAGACTTCCACAATAGAATGGTTTCTAGTAAGATGAACAAAAATCCCACATTTACAACAAAGAACAAATAAGAAGGAAAAATTGCAAAGCTAAAACACAACTACGAGCTCTTCCCTTCCTATCCTCCAGTATAAATACCCAATAAAAAGATGATATGGAGCAGAATGGGTGAAGGGTATACTCTCACTGATACATCATAGTCGGTGGTGAAAGTGCACACAAGGAAGACATTAAGGTTTTACTCTCCTTGCTTATCTCCAGTACCATTTCTGTTATTTAGAGATCAACCCGATCCACAATATGAAACATAGCCAGATTACCAGTTTCTCTCTCTATTACTTAGTCTATTATTGATGTGATGTCAAATAAATCATTTCATCTATTCTTTTATGTACAGATCTACCTTGAACTAGCACCCCGAATACATCCTCCATCAAATACGCTAGTATTGTTCCAGAGCTATTCACGAGCTTACTGGTTTAATACTACTAGTAGCTTGGCACTAACTGTTCGAAGCTTGCTGTATGAGATGTAGGACTGAAAAGATTTATCCACAAGAAGGAGTGTGGGCTGTTCCCTTCCAGAACACACAGTTTAGCAGGCCAAGAGCCGAGTATATTTCGGAAGTCCTTCCTTGGTACTCACTAAAGTAGATAACAGTATTAATTGGAGAACTAATGAGTAATGACAAAGAATCAATTAGTTAACATCAACAGAAGCTTTCTGAAGGACTTAAATGTCGCATCAGTGCAAAGGATAATTTTGTATACAACACCTAAAATAGCATTTGGCAAAGTTGTTTGCATAGCAACTTTAAGAACAATAATCAGAGAGAAGACTGTCGATATAATTAAAAAAATATTTTAAGTGACAGAACTAGTCACTTCCATTGAGCTAGAACATGAGCTAAAGGGCTTGTCCTAGACTTCTTTGGAGGTTGGTTTGACAAATCAACTATATGCCTCAAAAGACATAGTAAACGTAACACCAGCTTGGAAGAATAAGGAACTTACTTTGTTAGTTGACTTGACGACAATTCAAGTGCTAGGAGAGTAGCTAGCGCACCACCCAAGCTATGACCAGTCACATAGACATGCCATTTTGATAGTGGCTGAGGACCATCATCTCTGCAAAAGAACATAACTAGTATTAGGGGTGTGCAAAACCAGTTCGGTCCGGTTTTCGGTTTTACTATTAGGTTTTCAGTTCGGTTTTACTAAATAGAAAACCTAATAGTAAAGTAAAAAACGGTTCGGTTTTCGGTCCGGTCCGGTTTTTGCACACCCCTAACTAGTATTGTAGAGTTCTGAAACCAATAACAATAATAATACTCCCTTCCCTTGAAATGTCCAAAATTGAATGTCCACTTTCCTAAAGACTAAACATACTTTTCCCCCTAAACTTCCATAACTAATCTCCTTCAATTAAGAAATAGAAGTTCCGCAAACACATTGTCCCAGCACTAACCTTGTTCATTAATAAAGGAAAGATGGTAAGTATCATATGGTCACATGATCTTCTAAATCTTTTAGCTAGTCAAAATAAGAAATTCATTCCCAAACAAAATGAATAATAAAATGAAAAGGGGAGGGGGGAAGATGCTATGAAGATAATTCTCTAATGTAGATAGTTTGCAATGTTTTCTGCAGTATTGCTCTTTACCATGCGTGTTAGGTAAAACTAATCTCTTCCTATTTATTTTTTCCCATTCTTATTCATCTATAAGTTCATATCATATTGCATAAGCAGTTATAAAAAACTGAATTAAGGCCTCAACTAAACCCCTGCATCCCACGCTCTAAAAAGAAAAGAAAGTAAAGAAGGAAACAGCCTGTTAAATCAAATGTTGGCTTCAAATTTTCCTGTGGTTTCAGATATTCCACAGAGGCTATGTAATTGCTTCCAAGAGGCAGCATATACAGCAGTATTTAGTTTGTTCGTTTTTCCAAGCATTGTCTAACTGTCATATGCACAAAAAGCTTCATGCATAAAACCCAACATTATCACCTCCATATATAAGGCTACAGATGCTGCAGTTAGATGATCTAGAATATGCACATGAACTTTGATCTTTTGCTTTTGCATGGAAACCATTCAGGAATATTCATTATCTGATGGCAATTAATGCTTCTACTTAGATCCTTGTCTACAAAATATAATTTATTTTTCCATATTTGAAATACTTCCAGAGGGTATTAGAGCAGAAATCTTCAAGGAATAGAACAGCTTAAATTAGCTGGAAATGTTTCTCCCATTAACTAAGTAATATTTTGACATGGCCCAAGATATGAGAAGAAAAGAGCATTCTTTCTTTACTTGATTAGGAATAATGACAGGAAAAAGAAATTTTGGATATTTGCTCTATGTGTGAAGTCATGGCTTCCAAAAGTTAAAAAAATATAGAATTCTAGAGTTTATGTTGACAAACTTACATATAACCAACCACCTGTTTGATAAGATGGATGATCCTTGTGCGAACTGAATCGTATGCACTTAAAAACCCACCATGAACCTGAAGAAAATGGATAAAACTAATTTCACAGAACTCTATGTAGTCCAGATGAGTGAAAAATCTAAAAATATGCATGAAATGGTCATACTTGAACTTCTTGCTTGAAATCACCACCTATCCTTTCTGGATTTAACCTATAAGTTGCATAGAAGTCAGAAAAAGCTTGTAAATACAGGGGCAGAAAAAGTATATCAGATTCGGAGGCAAGATAAACCAAAGAACAAGGCATAAAGAGAAAATTTAACAATTAAGAAAAAATTATCTACTTCCTAATATATGTCTCAACCCTTCCATCCATCCTCGCATTCTAGCAAGCAAAGTAAGGTGAAACAAGATTCTTCTAGATGAATAGTTTCTTCTATAAGTTTAAAGAAATGATCATGCAACTCAATCAATTGGCTACAACGGTAAAGGCTCATGAATTTATTAGACCATAAACTGGTGAAATCCGGGAACTAAATGTGAACCTTTTGTCACTAAAACCAAGGCAATGATATGAACAAATCATGTTTTGCAGTTTACTTTCCATGAGACGGACATGGCATTCACGGGATCTTTCTGAAGAATCTATGTATCACTATGCAACAGAAGGGGAAAAGAAAGGGGGAGCGAAAAAGACTAAGCATGCCATCTTGCTAGGGCAAAGGCATTACCCTGCTGGAACCAGCATTAAGTCCGTTAACAGGTCCTTCCATTTAGCCTAAAAGGATGAAGACGTCAGTGTCAAACTGAAAACCACAGGAAAACTGAATTCACAGATGGTGAAAAGGAGAACTAACTTGTTCTGTTCCTCTAAAAGCAACAACTAGTCTCTTCCTAGATGTATCACGCCAGAGTGCCACCTGTATTATACAAATTATACTGGTAAATTCAAATAACATCCTGAATTCATTAGTATTATTCATACACAATTGAGGTTTCTTCAATACGCTGAAAAATGAACTTGCCTGTGTATCTGTGTTTGGGTTATCTAGAAAACAAATCTTTTCAAATTCAGACTTAATAAAACTTGGGTGACCCAAAGAGGTAGCCAGCAATGCCCAAGCTTCCATGGCACTTTCTGCTTTTGAAAAGAGTGCTCTCATCTCTGCAGCTTTCTTCTCATTCAATAACAACACGTCTGATCCACTTCTTATTATATCACTCTTGGTGTAATCATAATTATTCTTCCCTTCAGCAGAAACATCTTGTTCAGTTTCAGGTTTTCCGAAAAGGCCTGCTCCTTCACTTAATTTTGAAACTCCAGCATTTAAAATCATTAATGCTCCTAATACTGCATCAGTTTGCCGTAACACATCTTGAGTCACCTTTTTTATATCTAGCAAAGATAACTGATTAGTGTTAGTAGTCGTTGGCTGAGTGGTTGCATCAGCTTCAGAGCTAAGTTGATCCTCTGGAGTTGCAAGACCAGATTCAACATATCCTGCCTCTGCAACTTTTCGTGACTGTAAACCAATCTTGTTTAATATGTCAAATCCATCCCATTTTATTTTCTCAGGTGAAGGGAGACCAAGTGTTTTTGAAAAATTTTGGTTGACCGTATCAGCAAGTTTTTTCCAGAACTGTTTATCTGACTCTGAGGCCTCCCCTGCCTGACTCAACATGGAAAAGTTCGGTGCATTATCTAACTCTCTTTTCTCTGTATCATGATCTGATTTTTTGTCATTATCCTGGACACTTTTATCATTTGAATTGGACTCCAAAATGCTCTCCAGCTCCGGAGGAGTGCTTGATTTTACTAAAGAACTAACATATCCACTTGCTTCTTTTCCATTTGAAAGCCAATCCTTATGAAGATAAGCCTCATTCAGTGACTTCAACTTCCCAAAAGCAAATTCCACAAACTGGCGTGCTTGCACAGTTTCAGAACCAACAAGTGTCTTCAGTGCAGTTTCGAAGCCATGCTTCTAAAGAAACTCTATAACGATAGGGATTCTCCACCATTGCTTTTCCTCATCCATTTTTTCAAAACTCTTGTACCTAATCTGGATCAGATTAGAGGGAAAACATGTAAGTTTGTATGTACAAGATTGCCTTAATTTGCAAACTTCAGTGGAAGAATTAAGTAATCAACCAATAGGTTAGTCAAACTAGTGAAAGGCATTCATCTTTATGTAATCTTAATTAATGCACAAGTCCTTATGTTCACAATTAGATCTACTTTCAAGAAAATATTTGCCGGAACATCTGAACCTTCTTTGCCACTCTGGCCAAAGCAGAATGCTACCTTAAATGACCTTGTCTATCATCTCCCATCAACTACTTTCTATCCCTTGAATTCTAACTCCAATGGGTATCAAGGATATAACTGCAAAATTACCACCCGGATCAGGCTTAAATTGTTAGAGAGGAACATAACTTATAGATTTACCTCTAACGTGCCCCAAGAAGCATTGATAACTGAATGTCAAAATGGTCTAAATGGATTTTCTGTTGAATAGAACAAACCAGAGTGATCAAACAAAGCTAAAATCATATGATCTCAGTCGGCTTTTCTCAGTTGACGACAAAAGGTGATATGATCTGTTTGCCTGTCTTAAACTGAATTCCATAGAATAGTTAACAAAATTCAGAAAATCTTTATCACTTAAGTTCAATAATTTACAAATTTCAAATATGTGTTAATACACTAGTTTCAAATTCATTCATCTAAAAAGGAATGAGTCTTTCCTTTGTGTGTCTAAAACTGTTCAGCAGTGTCACTTAGGTATTGATTTTGCCCAGTGGGCCTATAGCTTTCTCTTTCTGCCCTTGCTTTTCCTCTCCACAGAAGGAAGGGAAAGCAAAACCTAGTTGGGTCCTTCATATCAAATTCATTGGTATCAATTTTCTGACGCTTTTTTCTTTAATATAATACTAAAGCAAAACTGTAATTGGAGTCCATCAAGCTATTTTTAGTGTTTAAATTGCAACCCCATGTAGTCTCACTTGTGTAAAGAGAGAGACAAACAGGACAACCTAAATCAGTCTACAACTGCAAGTTCAATGGTTTCATTAAATCAAGATAGTCAATCTGCTGTTAGTTTCCAATTCTTAGGACATGGACATTTTCTACTAACATATATTTTCTTTTTATTTTGTTCTTTTATAGTCTACTGAGAAACATACCTCCAGCTCTATCTTTCCACCACCTCCCATCCCTTCCAAATCAACCAGCACCTCATGTAAATTTCCTAGCAAAAAATATATATTTGTTATTTGATTGCTCTAGCTAAACTTTGTAGCCTCTATATCTAAGATTTCTTACAGAAAACCCAAATATGCATCAATGCTCATCAGAATGTGATAAAACAATTACATAACTTCTTCCTTAAGAAAAAAGAAAAAATTGCATCCTTGAGCGGAGAAACCAAGTGATAGATTGGCAGGAAGATTTGCATGCTTCCTTTTAGCAGTAGCATTGTGCTAGCAAATAAACTGACAAGCATAAGCCTCTCGTGGAATATGATGATCTTAAGATATCAGTTTCGTGCATAATCTTAATTCAGCTCTTACCATCACACAGAGATTTCAAGTCAATGCCAGTATTTCCCATACGCTTATGTGGAGTCACAAGATTTGCATCCCATGCTGCCACCTGAAATCAACAAGTGGATACTGGAAAAGCAAAATGTTGAGGTCCTTGAGGACCCACCTATGAAGAAGAATCTTGGACAAACATTGTTCACTTGCACATTTCTCGCGAATCTTACGACTTTCGAAAGCCCATGGAAAAGCAAAGCATGCATGAAACCAGAATTTATAGATGCATGAGGACCATGACAAGCGACATTGAATTGTGTGCTAATGGATCACATATAAATAAGAAGAAAGAATAAGTAAAAACACATCCGTTTTTGTTTTAGGAAGCTAGTGTAAGATAAGATTTCAGCAGTTGAAGTTGGATAGTTCTGTAAAACATTATGGATTACATAATGCAGTTGAAGCTAGTGTATCATCAGCTTTCAATGTGCACTTATTTTAAATCAGAATGCAAGTTATACAGGAAATACCAAGCACTGAAACTATACCAACCTGAATGAATAATTCAAGGAACTAAAGAAAGAACAGAGTCCAGGAAAATTTTACTTATTTAATTGGAGAGCCCCTCTTAAAACATTTAGATTTGTTTATACACCATGCAGACTGATGAGGACAATAATTAGTCATGATCTTGGAGCTTTTAGTCATATACTAGGTAGATCCTAACAAAGATATTCACACATGTGAACTGCACATTTTGTCAGAGAGCTTGGAGTCCCTTAAAACCATGTCCTAGTGCAAATCATCAGTACAAAAAAAAAAAAAAAAAAGTTTCATCAGGAAAGTTTCAGAATGAAGCTACTGTGTCAGAGAATGAGGGATTGGTGTTTTGAGTCCTAAAATAAGTGGCACTGAAAGTTTCACGAGTCTAATGTCGTCTGAAGTAGATTTGAAAATTTTCAAACCTTTCCCACTTTCAGCCAGTGATCATTTAATTGAATAGATTATCTACTAAGTTGAATGACCATCTAGGTATCAGAAGATTCCTTTCACATCTTGTCTCTATTGCAAGCTGGTTAATGCTGTCAACTCCACCCAAAGAGTGACCTAAATAAACTTCCTCTCCAAACAGACATTCCATATTGTCCATCAAGGTCAGAAACATGTCATGTTAGTTAACTGTGTTCATCACAAGCAGGCAATTGTCAGAATTACCTGAAGAATATTGCTTGGAGGCAGCTTGATGTTTAAAGCAAATTCCTCATTCCAAGTTGGTTCTTTAGTCCTGCCAGTATTCATTTAGTAAATCTTACCGTCTGAAAGTATAATGATCTGGTTACAAAATTTAACAGTGTGCATATAACATTTGCACCAGTTCAAGGAGCTAAAGAAATAATTCAGTTTGATAGACAAAGCCATGTTGAGAGCAAGAATTCATGAATTGGACAGTTGTCCCTTTTTTTGTTTTTCCTTTCTGTCAAGACAACTAATGACAATGATGGCATTGAAAGTTTTTGTTTCTTTAGGTTTAGCATTGAATAACTGCTTCTACGGTACTCGCTTAAAGGAAGATAAAACAGGGTGAAACTGATGTAGAGTAAATAGTAAAGAATAAAAGAAAACACAGATTTAAGCAAGTAATATGTATTTGTCAGTCAGGACACGCCACTGCATTTTCTTATCAAGTTACTTTTGTAAAGAACTAAGACCAGAAGATTAGTGGCTTACCCCCATTTTGTGTTGCTTTTGACAACCTGAGTGTCTAGTTGAATGACCACGTACGGATCACTTGTTCCCTGAGAGCAAAATAAGATTAGATATGATAATGAGTTAAACAGTGGTTGGCACTTAGGCAGTTTAACTGAACAACAGCAAATTTCTCATAAAGTCATAACCTTAAAATAACTATCTGTTCAACAAAGAATAGGAGATAGCTTGAAGAATTTAGGTTTATCTTTGGGCATTATGAATGATTTGGAGAGATATCCTACCCATGGATCCATGGCAGGAAATTTGAACCCTTTCTTTAGCTTTATAAATAACTGGCCATCATAGATTTCACGTACAAATGACCTGAAAATAAGGATGAGTTCTCAGTTTAGATAATAGCAGTGACTTTCACTTTACTCCATTGTTAGGAAACAGAGTTGTTGGTTGTCTTAACCATGCACATCTAAGCCCAAATCTTCATCGACCAAACTAGGGCAGTTTTAGTAAATCTTTTGGGAACAGCATCAGAGATTGATAATTCAAGCAAGTAAAAATATAAACCATTGAGCTTAGATGAAGCTTTCTTTGTTGTCCAAGTCTTTAGCAGTGTGCCATAGTTGGAGAACTTAAATGACTTAATGCCATAACAAGTGTCACCAATGCCAAAAGGTTAGACCAGATGCCTAGTGGGAAGAAGAACAAGAAACAAGAGTTGAAATATCAGAGCAGTTATACATTTGAATGTACTCCAACAAGCAAATGTCAAGATTCGCTTAAGAATGACAAGATTCGCTTAATCAGTTATAGATTTCAACAAAGATTCGCTTAAGAATGTCAGGGAACCCCAAATGGCTAGAAGCAAACAAGTAACTACTAGTATTATTATCCACGAAGCTTGTTTTCAGCTTACTTAAGAAGATCTAATACGAAATGGTTGTAATAACCAGTGCAACCAGTGCTTCACAATTTAGCATATTTATTATCCAATTCATTATGGAAGCTTATACCAAACAAGAAGTACGTACTCAGAAAGAAACACAGTCTGACATTTTGCTGCATCTACCTCTCTCTTACCAACATTCTCCTGATCAAAATGAAACCAGAAAAAAATTCAAAATTAATCACAAAACTCCATAGAGCTTCAAAAAATGATAAAGTAAATAAAGAACAGGAATTGTACTGGTGGAGTTGTGTAAGCTTCAAAAGCAAAGCCAGCAAGAATAACAGCCAAGTTGATATCAAAAGGAGGCCTTTCATTTTCACCCTCATTTTGACAACCCCTCCCTTCTTTACTTGAAAGTGTCTCAGTTTCAGCACTTCCTTGGGTGAAACAACACAAGGACTGTGCTCCATCAACTGCGCTGCCTCTAAAATGACTGGAATTCAAGAACCCAGAAACATTTTTACAAAATAGAAGCTTCCTGGAAAATGAAACTGAATTGGGATTCTTGAAATGAAGTAATCTTGATGAGTAAAAATTGGGAGAGCGAAGAAAGCACTGATGCAGTTGAAGAGTGGCCATGGATTTGGATGATGAGGCTTGCAGAGACGAAGTGGCAAATGGGTGTAATTATGGTGGAGTGATTGGGTAGTTTGGGGTTCTTGGAAGTTTGAGCTCGGTAGTTTTATGTCCGTTAGTGTGCACAGTAACAATCATGCGGGGGCACGGAAGTTGGAAGAAGCTCCCAGACCCAGAGTCCTGTTTTTGAAGATGCAGCTCCCAGAGTCCGTGGCGCCTGGCGGTTAACGGTCATTCCAGATAATATGAGAATAGGCTAATTTTATTTATTTTTCAACCCAAGAAATATTAGAAGTATAAAATTTGGTCCCAATGGTTTATCCTAAGAGTTTGATCAGTATTTATCCATATTCTGGAAAGGAATGGATGTACGACTTTTATGTGCTTGAATTGAGTTCCATTTTGCAACAAAGCAAATTTTTTATTTTTTATCTTATTTTTTCTTTCACAAATAATTTATTTTTGTAAAAATCAAGATAAAAAATTTTAAACTCAAATTCTATCAAATATCACCCTAATTTCTTAAAGTTGGATCTTGAATTTATTTAGGGTTTTATTGTAATAGTTCGAAACCTTTTTGATAGTTTAAATTAGAAGGTAAAATATTTAATCAGAATGGAATGGATATATGGAGAAAGAATGAATTATTGTAATTTGTAAAGGCTCAAATCAAAAAATTCATTGAGAAACAAAGGAAGAGTTGAGGGAAAAGGGGTTTTTAGCTTCTCAAACATCAATGTTCATAACTTTGCTTTCTAGTGCTTTTGATTCATAGGTGTTATTCAAACAATAACCTAAATCAATCAAAAGTATCAAATGTGTAAAGAGTTTAAGACTTTAACTAGAACCTAAAAGGTGAATTATACTATGTATTCTTTTTTGGAAGGATATTCCATGTATTCTTTGTATTTTCCTTTCTTATGAATACATAGGAAAGGAATTAGAAGAGTCAAAAAGCAATAAAGTGTTTTTAGGAATTCATAAGAAGGGAATATTCATCCACTAAGCTTTTTAGCTCAATATTTGTGGCAGAGTTCATGGATTATCATCTAACATGAATGAAGTTTCTAACATGTTTTCAAATACACCATCTATTTTAAAATATAAAAATTTTTTATCCTTTTTTGTATGGATTAAGAAAGAAGAAAATAAGAAGTTTTTTTATTATATCATTAACTAATTCTACTAATATAATATAAAATAAGATACTTATATTTATAATTATAATGTGAGTAACTTTAAAAAATAATACTTAAAATTTACTAAAAAAATAATATTTTAAAAATAAAAAAATTAAAAAGTCTTATATTTTAAAACGTATATCATACAAATTTTAGAAACGAAAACCTTTCTTTTTATATTTTAACTAGCAATAAGTTATTCTTCTTTAAAAAATTAGGAATATGTTAATTCAATTTTCTTTTTAAACACACACTGGATGTGAAATGCGTGCCGAACAGCACATTAAACCATCTGGGCTGCTATATATAGGATTACGAGCATTGGCAGAAGCCTGCGAATTCAATTGATATTTGGGCGCGCTTCATATTTCCCAAGAATTCAGTTGGAGAAAGAGAGAGAAAATGGCCAATGTTCAAGAACAACGACTACCGCAAGAGTCCTTTCAAGAAATCCCAGAAATCGATCACGGAGGCTTTGAATCCTGCGACATTCACCGTTTCCAGACGCTTCACTTGAATTCCACTCCTCCCCGCCACCACCAATTCACTGCCGTTGTCGCTGCCACCAACACTTCCTCTGAATCCAGCGTTCGACCCCTCGGGAGATGTACCAGCTGTGGCTCCATAAAGAGGCGATCGCCCTCCTCATTGTCCTCTCTTCAAGAACCGTCTCCTAAAAGGGCAGCCCTCCGCCACCCTGCTACTGACAACGCCACCGTTGGCTTTGATGGAAACCAGAATGAGTCTTTGGGGTCTGGAAAACTTCCACTCGAAGATACTGCTTCTCCAACCCCTGTGCAACAAGCTTCTTCCAATACGAAGCAGACTGTTCTGAGTCGCAGTCGCTCTGACATTACCAGCTACATGGGGACTCAAGAAACTGGAGACCTGAACGCTCATGTTCAAGCCTTGAATTCACAATCGGAGGAAAATCTCAAGATCGATTCTAAGCCAGCTTCACCGGCACCGGGCTCATTGCCACCTCTTCCTCCCGTTCTCTGCAGGTCTCTCTCTGACCCCATTCCGTCAGATTACCGGCCGGTTGGGAACTCCACGCCTTCAAGGCCTCCAGCTGCAAGGACCTTTGTCCCCTCTCCAGGCTCAGATCAAGAAAGTTCTAATTCAAAGGTTGTTCTGAATTCCGAATTGGACATTATATTCAATTCAATTGTGTTTAGTTTGTATTTAATTATCTTGGGAGTCGCTTTTTGAAACTAAATGAAACTCGGTTCAATCTGTTTGTTCAATTTATAGAGGCTGAGGAGAATAAAAGAAAGGATGAAGCAGATGAGCCAGTGGGTGGAAAAAGTTGCAAGTGAAGAAGCTATGGATGAAGACAACTGCTCTGCTACTGATAACACCAGTGATCACAACCCCAAGGTTTCAGCTTCTCCTTTTTGTTCTTCTGAGGTTCTGAATGATTAAAGCCTCATTTTGGGTTTCCTAGCAATTACTTATTAAATTGATATGAGTCACTTCATATCGGTTTTTTTCAAATGTATCCACCTCTAGTTTCATTTCTTGCTAAATATCTCTCACATTCAGTTCCTTGTCTGAAGTTTCTTATTTATTTATGCAGTTTCAACTAGTTCTTTCACTAGTTTCTTTAATAAGAATAGGGCTACATTTGTTAATCTCAATTCATTAGTTCTATTAAATCAATTGTTTCTTTCATGTTGCAGGAAATGTCAGAGAATGAGCCAGAGACAAGGCCTAATCAGGAAGCAGTGTGGGTGGAGGAGAGTGGTAAGAACTTAATGGTTCATTTTAGGTGCCCTTGCGGTAGAGGCTATGAGGTCTTTCTATCTGGAAAGAAATGTTACTACCGACTGATATAGAAGTTGATTTCGGGTAGGTTCTGTAGCACATGATTGTACACTTATTTTGCATCTGCATTTTTTCCTTACTCCTTATGAAACCATCAAATCTCTGGTTCTTGATTCATTTGGAAGAAACAGTTTGGTTTAACTCCCTTAAACTTATGCTCTGCAGGTACTTGGCTTGTTGAGTAGAGTTTCTTGGAAACAGTTTACAGGTCAAATATCTTGAATGCAGTACTTGAAAATATCGGATTTGCATACTGATCCATAGATGGATAACTTGTAGTGCCTGATTTTAGTTGTATCTTAGATCTATAGAAGTTTTAGCTGATTTTCTTGGCGCATCTGTGGTGGTTGTTACACTCTTACGTGCACAAATGATATGAAAGGGACAAAAAATTATTGTTCAGATTGCTTCTTGTAAAGTGAATGAATCTGTTCAACATTTTTTTCTACTTTCTGGTTTGACATTCTACTATGGCAATGATCTTGATGTTATTAGATGATTTCTTCTAAGTTAGCTCAAGTCTTAGTTTGGGACATGGATTGGATGATTAAAATATTGTATCTCCATTCTCCACCAGTTGTATTCTTATTACTGATTCTGCATATTACTTATCAGCATGGCCTTTTTGCTGAATGTGAATATGGCAACCGTTGCCTCTTGAAAACCTGATTTTAATAAATCTACAGACTTGGAGTTAAATTCTTTGCTTTGCATTCTTCTTAAAAATGTACAAAGAACTACAGACCAGGCAGATGCACGAAGCGTAGAAGCAAATTAGAAGGGAAAAGCAGCAATAAATGGACTCAGTTTCCTCCGAATCTCTGAGTACTGATGATTTTATTACATCTATTGGATTTCTACAAACAGAAATCTCAACTAAGAAGCAAAAACAAATAAATAAATAAATCCTAAAAGAAGCAATAGCTAATCGAGAACGCTTCCTGGCTTATCCTAGCAGTATGAAGCTCAAGCTCTCTCATTACATAATCTTGCGAATCCTTGAAGGAAATCCCAAGTTAATTTCTAAAATCACCGACTTTAAGTGTTTAGAAAACCTTAATCAAGAAAACATGAAATAGTAACTAATACCGGAAGGACTCGATCATATTTTATGAGCAATTGGTGATTCTTCTTTCACTTGTTGCTTTGTTCACCAACTCCAAGTGTGTTCTTGACTCCATCAATAGCTCCCTGAGCCATATTTTTCACTTGCTCACCAGTCTTCAAAAATTAAAAGGAAAAGAAAATTAAATACTCAAACTGGCTAGGAGCATCATAAAATGAATAATTTACATAACCACTGTATACGATCAGATGAGGAATATAATGTAAAACCTGCTGAAGAAATCCAGCACTCTGATCTTTGGCATCGGCAGCATTCTCCTGAGCTGCCTGTGCTGTTTCTTTGGCTGAATCTACCATCTGCTCTGTCTTGACCTAATTCAAATATACATTAACCATTGCAATAAGTAAAAACAACACAATATTCTTCTAACATGAATACACATTTCGAAACCTCAATCACGCAGTACTTAAAATTACGATTAGGGTGCAAAGTGAGAACGTAATAGATACCAAATATTATCTAAATCCAAGAGGACAGATTAATTCAATTATAGAGAGGAGGGTCATCTATCTATCTGTGTATATATCAGTATACGTACCTGAGTTTGGCCGTGGGCTTCGCCCGCATTGAACTGTGCATCGACATTTTCTTGTCTAAAATTCTGAAAAGGGACTAAAAAAATTGATCTGTTTGGTGTTCAAGATTGAATGTTTGTAGGTTAGTGATCGGATCAATATAGGACATGTAGATATATATAAGCAATAGTTCTTGGCTCATGATAGGTGATGCATGTTTTGAGGGGCATATTTTGCTGCTATTGACCCGGGCAAAGGCTTCCATCATGTGGCCGTGAGCTGACGCTAAAATGTCTAACTGTCGCCAATATCCTTCTCTTCTAGCGGAAGCTTTTTTGTTAGGATTCAAGAAAAAGTCCTCCGGATTCCATTCTGCATGCTGTAACGGCATTTGGTGATTGTTTATAGTTGTTGAGTTTGACAAGTAATTAGCTTTTTTCTTAGACAAGATGCATGCTTTTTTATATTATTAAAATTTTATTCTAAATTTCTTGCTGTATTCATTGTCATGACAAATAGATAATCATAAACATTTGATATGACTATGTTTCTAAGCCTAAAACGTTTTCTTGCATTATGTTCAATTAATTGGTACAAAAGTAAATTGTCTTTTACGGTTTTTTTTTTCTGTAAGAAATTTTTTACTTTACTATAAGTTTCAACTTCTTAGTGGCAAACGACAAATTTTTTTCAACTTTTTATGCTAAAAAAATATACATATGATAACAATAAATCATAATCTCATAATAAAAATAATTAATAAAATACTTTTAGTTCGATTGATTCTCTAATACTCTTTCTATTCTAAAATCAATGTCATAGTTTCTAAAAGGGAAATTGGCTACTCATACCAATACCATTAAAATAAGGTACTTTTTCAATTCATGCTACTAATATCAATTTTTAGTTTTTTCTGTCATTAAACAAAATTCAAGTCATGGTTGATGTCACTACGGCACCTCCCACAGTGGAATTTGACTAGAAAAAGATATAAACTTCTCACATGCTTAATATTTAGGGACAAAAATATCCTAGCACGTCCATTACCAGACCCAAACCCACCAGATCCTTCCTTTTTCACCCAACAGAGGAGAGAAGTTGCAGCGATTAAAATAGAAGGAAAGCATGTTAGTGGAAAAAGGAAGTGTTGGGATATTTTTGCGCCTGAATATTAATTATGAAGAGCTTGTACCTTTTTTTGGCCTGGTTTTACCGTGGAAGGTGTTGGAGTAACATTGACCTCCATTAGAATTTTCTTCAATGGTGGTAGAAAAAATTAAAAATTAATATCAGTGGCATTAACCGAAAAAGCAGCTTGCGTTAATAGCATGAGTAGCTAATTTCTCTTTTAAAAGAAGAACTGCTACAGGTAATTTGGACCTAAAATTCTACCTTGAGAACAGTTGAAGTTCATGAACAATGCCATATGTGCACGAATGTAATTGATTCTAATGTCCAAGAAAATAAAGAAATTCTTTTAACTTATGAAACGAGTTACATGTTTAATAAGTAACACAATAACGAAGAAATCTTTCGTTATAATCAGTATTTGTTATGAAGTACTACATATAAACTCTGTGCTAGACACACTTGTTTCTGCAAGTCTAAAGCTCAAGATTACAAGAAATTAGTATAGCAGCAAAGACGGTGGTTTACGATTACTTGTTCACCTTCTTGGTGACTCTCATGGATGAACCTCTTTTCATGAAGGTTTTCTGCATCAATGGTTGTGAGTGAGTGAGAAATCCGGAAATTTGGTCATCTTCAAATCTCAAAGTTAGCAAGGACGTCACAATTAAGTCTGCAACTTTTGTTATCGTATCATATGTATTCCTTTTTTTTTTTTTTTTTGTAGTCTGAACCTTCATGAATCATGAATAATGCAGACTAGCACTATGGCTCTCCTTTTTCCTTGAAAGATTTTTTTTTTCTTTCTATTTCCCTGCTTGCGAGGGGAGTTGAAACTTCCACATCTATGCAAAAATCATAAATCAAAAACTAGTAATCCACGTTCTAAGGGTGTATTTAGATTGTATTTAGTTGAGAGAATTTTTGTCTTGATTCTGTGAAAGTGAAATTTTTGTGAGAAGTAAAGTAAAATCCAATTGTATGTTTGGTTGGGCAAAAAACTATTGAAATGAACCTTAATTATTTGAATCCATAAAAGAGTTTGGAGTTTTGGATCACTTTGAGAGAGTGTCCTCTCTTCAAGGCAAGGGGAAGGGGGCTTTGCAGAGGTCTATTGAAAATTGTTCTTGAAGATTCTAACAAAAAGTACCAACAACCATTCTAGTGGGAATCAAGCACAGATCTAAATCCTCTTTTCCTGAAGAAACTTGATGCATATCTGAGATTCAGAAGACCACTTCAATGATCTGCCTCCCACACAATATCCAGCAGCATTTGTCAGATAATTTAACAAAAGAAATGGCTGTTTTAAGGAATGGAAAAATCAAAGGCTAGTAACGCATGTTTTTAAAATTTCTGTTCTCTTTTCCAAAAGGGTTGAGAGATCAGCACTTCAAACAAAACCAGCCATTTCTGAAATTCCTAAGAAGAAAATATTCATCTGTGACATAAATCCGATACTGACAGATTTAAACAAATTAATATGCTTGCAGACATCTATATCTCTATTTGAAAATTATTAATTAATGTATTAAATTTAAATTTAATATTAAAAATTAAAATTTTAAGTGATTGATTGAAAAATTAATAATTTTTTAAAAATAAAATATTTAAATAATTAGTTAGAGAAATAAAAGGACAATACATAATTTAAAAAAATAAAAAAGATACATATTTTAAAACAGAAAGTGTAACATAGCATAGAATACAGATAATGGAGACTTGCATCTTGCCATACAGATAGTACCTAAACAACTTTAGCTACACGACGTAACTATTTTAGAATCATGTTAGGATAGTGCTAGTGCATAAGAGCAACAGCAGCTTCTTGCACCAAGGGCTGAGTCACATGAACAAAATGTTCAGCCTCACGCTCAACTTGCTCCCAACACCGGTGCACATCCTTGCCTTCTTTCATTTTCTTTACAAATGCCACAAACCTTCTCCAGTTATCTGCTTGGAACAAGTCTGGATTCATCCTCAAGTAAGTAAAGGCACACATTTCCCTATCATTAGCATTGCCATCAATGTTCAGTGATGATGCATGCAGTATCTGTTCATGTGCATATTCATCATATCTTGGTAATGCATTCTCCCCGGCAAGTGGAACTTCAGCATGTTGAGTGGCTAGAGCAACCTGCCTAACCAGCTTCTCAGGTGCACAAAGGGCATCTTGCGGCTGTTCATGGTCTCGCATTTCGATACAAGTGAAGTTGAATATGGCACCATGGCGAGCTAACATCTGGGCAATGGGTATGTACCCATCACGGAATCTTGTGTTATAATATCCAGCCGTAAGTTCAGGGGCATGAGACCTTGTTCCATAATGCCAGTGAATTCCAGCAATCTTAACTGATATTTTGACACCCCTGTTCTCAAAAATTGCTTTTGCTGATTGCAGTATACTCTCACCATGCTCCAGGAGCATTTGGGAGTACCAGGAGAGGAAGAACTCCCCATATGGACTGTTCCAACCACCTCCTTCCTTCCGGAAGAAGTTGGTGTCTTCTGGCCAATTGTTATAATGGCCTGCATCTGTCGGGCCTGTATGTCCCCACTCAGGCTTCCCAATTGCTTCTGCTGCAGCTTTTAGGCTACTGAGCATGTACTGCAAGAACAGCATGAAAATCATGTAAGAAATAAGAATACAAAAAGGATTGTTAAGAATCGCTATCAAAATTTAACAAAATAGTTTACCTTGTCATAACACTGAAAAGCTCCAATCCCAGGGAATCTCCACGTTCCACTCTGCTCAGGGTAAGAAGGATAACGAAGCTCACCAGCAGGCCCCATTCCAACTTGAATTTCCTGATTCAAATCATTAAGCTAAGTCAATTGTGATGTTCGCAAAAAACATGCCAAGCATATCAAATATATTTGTGCAACAACTTACCACAATGGTATCACCTAATAGGTGCTCAAATTTGTCTCTGAAAGCTCTCATAAAGTTGGAATAACACTGAATAGGCGTTCGACCTTTCAGTACTGGTAGTTTATCACAACCAAGAGACACATATTCATAATTTCTTCTGCCCCACTGATCAGTATATGCAAGGTCCGGATCTTTGTCAATTTCTTCAACCACCCATTTCGGCAGAGGAATTCTGGAACGGAAACACAAACATTGGAGTCAGAGACACATGCACCATCCATCACCCAGTCAAATGAAAACTCAAAGGAAATATACAGCAGAAGATACAAAATATTTTCCATGAATCCAGAAAATCTCTGTTACAGGGTTAAGATGACCAGCTCCTGGACTAAATCAGACCTTTTCTTTTATGGCAGTCTGAATATCATTCATCAAGATTGCATTTAAAAGAAAAAGAGAAAAATAGAAAGAGAGACTGTAGGGAACATTATTGTATACAGGTCTTGTAGACAAAAAGAATTGCTACTGTGTACAAATCTCTAAAGCCAATGTATGCAATGCGAGAAGACAGTAAAAAGAAAGTATGTAACAAGGGAAGGAAGGCTGCATAATAAGTTCTCGAATATCCCTAATAAAGTCAATAAATGCTATGTATGTATTTGTTTGTACAAGAATATAAGATTATTATCATTACCTTCAAGATTTTCCATTCTATTACCTCAGATAGCTTAAAGAATATCCAACAAAATTAGTGTTGCTTCAAAGTATCAAGTCCCTTCTCCATATTCTTCCTTATTAATAAAGGGGAAATACACTCCCTAAAGCTAAAATTTTTCCTTGCACGCTACGCTCCCAGCTTAGTTTAGCAATCTGCTAAACAATCTAATGAAGAATTTCAAGGTCAAATATGAAAGAATATCGGGGTAAAAATACGAGCAACAATATAATAAAGAATACTCAATTCAGAAAATAACGACATAATGCATCAAACACCAGGCTATCTCAATAGCTACAACTTAAATAAAGAAACTGAAAGCATCATTTCTGTATTCATTGTTGTTAGATTAAAAGCCAGTAATCAATTTATTGGAGGAAATTCAATGCTTAATTTTTCTTGTTTTGCTACGTATTCAGTACCATTCACCATCTAAAAAAATTACTAAAGCTAGATTCGGATCTTTTACTAGATTCCTCACTTCTTTATTACTGCTCGAACTCTCTTTCTGTCTTTTTCACCTTTCGAAATCTAAACCAACTTTTATGACCCATGAAAAAGGAAACAAAAAGGCCAAAAAGGTCTTCCTTTTGACATCTCCCTTTACCCCCTCCCTCAGATCCAAAGTCCCCACGTCAATACATTAAACATCCCAGATTCAAAAATTAAAAGCAAATCGAGAGTCGTTTCAGCACACTGGCATCCCCACAATTCTGTTAATCTACACAAATCAATATGCTAGAATATTCAACAAATTGTTCCCGGCAAGAAGAAGAAGAAATGGAGTTAAGTTCAAAGTAGCATACGTGCAACAGTCACCGACGTTTCCACCACACTGGTGGAAGGACATGACCGCTTGAACTTTCAAACCATGCTTCTTTGCCATTTCCAAAAGCTCCGCATAGCCACCCCAGTTATATTCTCCAGGTGAATCACGTTCGACCAACCCCCACCAAACGTCCATCATCACACCTTCTACGCCTGCACTTTTCAACGCCTGCAAACTCGCATTCATTGCTTTCCTTCTATTCACAGTATTATCCATCTTCACGCTATCCAACGGCATCATAACAAAAACCGGTACCCCTTTTCCCTTTTCCCCGGCACTCATCGAAGAAAAATACACATTTTCCACACTCGTTTCCGTTGCAAACGCTTGACACGCAACAGACAGATCCGCCCTCATGGCCCCGCCTCTTACGGGACTCAACGGCGGGGACGGCAATGGCGAGACTCTGTCCGCATCTACAGGCTTTTGTACCGACACCCGGAGATTCGTCGCCGGTGTCCTCCACACTGCCGACGCACTCACCGTTGACGCCGACTGAGCTGTCTCTCCCGGAACCCCTCCGGTCTCCGATGATATCGATGTCCCGGAAATTGCTCCGATCTGATGAGGCAAACTCATAGCCATAATCAAATTTACAAACTCCTCAAATCAAGAAAAAGATGAAATTGAAGGATAAGAGAAGATCCTCTGATTCTGAATCAATAACAAGAATCTACAATTCAAAAATTTAGTAAAAGTTTCTCTTCGCTTCAATTGAGAGCTGACGATGATCGAAGAAGTTGGAAAAGCAGGGCCGAGAAGACGAGTATTTATAGACTTTACGAATTTCAGATAAGATTTTAAAAATGGTAATCTTAAATGGACCGTTAATTTTAAGCCACGTGTATAATGGACACGTGGCGAGTATGTGCAAGCCCGTGGGCAACGGCTAGGATCTCTTGATGTCAAGTGCCGAGGACGGTGGGGATGGCGAATGCGCTTGAAAGTTAGCGTGAGGGCTTCCACTTTCGGTCACGGAAGCCAATGGCAGAGTCAAACGTGGTGCGATATAACTGGCTATAGTCCGGCTAATTTTGATTTTGATGCCGGGTGGTAAACTGTGTTCGCTTTGTATTCGTTGCTGCTTTGAGTGGCTTCGACGGCCACAGGGGGCGGCGGGGGTGGGAGAGACACAGAGAGGCGGAGTTGAGGAAAGTGAGAAGAAAGTGAGACCAACACGTGGAAGGTCGTAAGGTGAAACCGTGATGCCGACGGTTAAGTCAGGACGCGTTGGGAGTTTGATCTTTTGCTGTGAAAGTTCATCGATCATGCATGAATAGGCTTTGTGATGGAGAAGTATGGAGGAGGATGACGAGCGGTGTGTGGTTGAGGTCTCGTGGGACCATGACGCTCTTCCTTTTTTTTTTTAATTTATATCGGATAAAAATATATTTCAAATTTCAGAATTTTTTAATTAATAAAAAATATTTTTTCTATTAAGTTGCTACTTTGTTATAGATCATAATGTTTCTAAGGGCCTATATATGGAATTTATTACTATTGAATTAAGGTGAATTATTTAGCTAGATTTTTAATTAAATATTACAATATTCAAATAATGGAATTTGTCTTGATTTAAATTTCAAATTAAATATTCAAATTTGGACGTACAGTTAATAAAATATCATACCCGGTACCAAATTCAAACATGTTAAATGAAAACTTAATTTGTAGGAAATCTTAAAAAATCACCCAACGTTTAAATGTGCAAGAAAATATTTTTGAATTTGATGCTTAGAGTGTATTTGGATTGGGTTCCGTAATGTTGGGTCTTATTTTTAATTTAGGTTTTATTTTTTCTCTCACAAAAATTCTTACTCCCAAAATTTAAGGCATAAAATTTCAAAATAAAACACTATCCAATCTCACCCGTAGAATTAAACGATGATGTGCTTTTGCATGGCCAATTTCAATATCAGTGAGGAGATTCCAAATCCGAATCTAATCTTCTGAGATGAGAGGGATGTGTTTTATGCAAGTATGTGAGAGGTGGAAACTAGTATGAATGTGTCAATTTGATATCATGTAATTCAAGTGAGAGAAAGGGGACTAGACGGGAAAGATCCACAAGGGCACCTAGTGGAAAGGTCAAAAAAATATGGTACGTGGATCTAAAATTGTGCCCCAAGAACTTATTTCTATATTTTTTTAATACATTTTTAAGACAATTTCATTTGGAAATAATCTATAGAGAAATCAAATGAAATGTGTGAGGCCAAACAAGAAAAATGTGATATTTGTCCGTCTGAGATTTTATTGGGATGCTTGATATTTTCATAAGTATTTTACTTAATGCAAAGGGTTTCCAATTATTTTAAGAGGGTTTGCAATTCTATATTTACTATTCACACTTATTCTTTCTCTAGACAGAGTTTTACAACACTTCTTTGAAAAATTCCAACTTTGAATCCAATATAGCCCTCTATCAGTCTGTTTAATGTAATACCAAAGAGTCTCTTAGTGATGAAATACAAAGTTAATTATTTATCTAGCAGAAGAAAAAAAAAGGTGGGAAAGCAAGCACTTCCTTTTTTTAGGGTGAAGAATCACTTACCCGTTTCGTATTGATAGAAACGAAAGGAGACGTAATAATAAATAATTGAACTTAGCTCAACGTAGATAGAGTTTAGTTTCAAAATTAAAATTTTAAATATAGAATTTACATATCCTTTCATAAATAATTTAACTTTTACGAAATTTAAGACAAAAATATCAAAATTAAATACTATCCAATCACACTCTTAGTATTTTGGTTGACATTTTATAAAAGAAAGGAAAGGAATGAGAGGAATGGAAGGATCCATATTAGTTTTAAAAGGCCATCCTACTATTTTGTCCAAAAGTGGACGGAAATAGAATGAACGAGATAATTTTTAATAAATTTTTTTGAATTGATTAATTTATTATTATCTTAAGATATTTATATTTATATAAAAATAAATATATAAATTAATAACTATTATTTATTTTTATTTTATTAATTATTCAAATATCATAATCATCAATCATCTTCTTCTCTCTCATCTTCTTTCCTTTCTCTCTCATTACTTTCCTTTTCTTTCCCTTTCTCCCCATCAATTCAAACAAACGCTTAAGCTCAAAAGTTCTTATTCCGAAACCATTATATTAATCTCTTTATTCAACACCCAATTCTTTCATTTTCTTTATAAAAAATCAACTCAAATAGCAAAAATTTAATCCTTCTCTCTCCTGTCTTTTCTTTTCCCTTCCTTCCATTAGTACAAACAAAACCTCAAGGATTAAAGGCTACATATAAGTCCTACGAGTCCTACCAGTCAACAATTGCTTGAATAAAATAACTTTATGAGGTCTACTTATACTTAAAATGTAATTCTCTCCCCTTATGCGCGCTGCTACATCTGATCCGAAGGCTTAAAGGGATTCTTGACCCTTTCCCTGACAGCTAGCTTTCCTCTAGTCACTTGGTGATAAAGGTTGCGAGTTCGACCACTACGTAAGGATGTTCAATAGCGTTTGCTACAGAAATGGAAGCGTGGTGGATCCGAAGGCTTGAGGGAATTCCTAACCCTCTTCTTGATAGCTAGCTTTTGTAGCGTAAGCGGTTTGGTGTGAAATTCTCACGAGGAGAAGAGTTTGGGTTAATAATAGTTAGTTAGTCTGGACTAGACAATAGTGGGCTTGAGTTGGACTGTGACAGTTGGACTGCGATAAGAATCTGCCTGATATATTGGGCCGGAACCGAAACATAATGTTGCAAGCACGTTTACCATTTTTCACTTATTTCTTCAATTGGAACCATGAAGCCTTTTCATTTTTATTTTTTTTTCTTAAGGAAGGCATATTGATATAAACCCGTTCTTCTCAGTTCTTGTTTGCTTAATACGTTTACTTCGCTTAATTTGTTATTATCAAAGGGAAATATTCCCCTTTAATCTTTTTTGAGGTAAGGTTAGAGATATGACTGTTAATATGTTCGAGCTTCACATATTATTTAACTGAGTCATGCTTGTTTTTAGAGCTCGAATTAAGTTTGGATTAAGTTTGAGCTTAGCTAAACTTTGGCGCATCCTATACCTTGTTTATAATTAAATATATTTTATATATACATATAATAATATAGTTATTATATCTTCTTAAAAATATTAATTAAGTATAATTAATTAATTTTTATTTTTTGTTTTAATTATTAAATATTAAAATTTAAATACTAGTTTAAAAGTTTTTAAAAATATAATATCAATTATTTCTAAAAAAATCAAGAAAATTCTTGTAAAGTTACAACAAGAATGTAAAATGAACCAATGCAAAAGAAAGAGATCCCAAGCCCAAGTCCGTGCAGCCCAAGCTTAGATTCATGAGTTCGAACAAAATCAGGCCAAGCTTGAGTTTGGCACAATTGACACTCTTACTTGGAGGCAGTGATGGACATAAGAATAGAAGGGCTGGGCACAGAGAAATGAAGAAGATGAAACATCAGTTTTTTTTTTTTTAAACAATTCCCGGGGACCGGGGGGACGGGGTGGGGTACGCATGGGGAAGTGGATAAGTACTCCAAATGCCTATTCTTCCCTAAACGTCATATGATTGTTGACCATTAGCTAATGTAGAAAAGGGGTTTAACTTCGTCGCAAGGACAATACACTTCAACTTCATCATTATTGCCTACCATGGAAAATGTGATGGTTTGATGTGGCAGAGACTGCGAAATATTACTTGTGTATATTAGAATGATATTAGATAAAATTTGAGTTAAATTTTTTATATTAAATTTTATAAAAATAAATTATTATAAAAAAAATTAAAATAAAAAATTTGCACTAATTTTTAATTTAAATACATCTAATCTTTCAAAATAGAAAGTTAGTAAAAGATTGTGTTATTTATTTTTAGGAATAATTATAATTTTATCATTAAAATTTATTTAAACTACAAAATGAATATTCATGTTTGAAAAATTACATATTTACCCTTCAAACTGTTCAAAAATTATAAATCTTCTAAAACCATATAATATTTTAATCCTTACTATAAATCAACTAATCATTAGTTAATGGATCTCTTGGAAAATTAACTTAAAATTTAAAATTATCAATAAAATTTACGAAAGTTATTTGTCCATAATATTATGCTTTTACTTTACTAAAATATCCACATATTTTTTCTTATGTCTCAACAAAAATTGAAATACATCTTCAATATTATATTTTCATAAAATTAAAAGTTCTATAAAGTATGATGTTACTTTAATAAATTAATGTACAATATAGAGAATAAAATAACTTTCATAAATTTTGAAAAGACAATTTTAATATTTTATCGTTAGTTTTATGAGAAATTCATCAATAAATTATTAATTGACTAGTGATAAGGCTTAAAATGTCATATAATTTGTGAATGAAAGGATAAATATGTATTTTTCTAAATAGTACGAAGGGTAAATATGCAATTTTTTAAAAGTAAATATTTCATAGTTTGAATAAATCTCTAGAGTAAAAGTGTAATTTTTCTTATTTTTATTATAAATGTATTGACTTAGTATTTTAAAATATATTGTACATTTAAATGCTAGTACAATACATTTATAATTGGAGTAAAAGAAGGGTAAAATTACCAATTGATTTGGCTAGTCTTCCTACAATTACAAATAAGGGACAAGAGTTATTCTACTCTTTTTTAGACAAATTTACCCCTTTTTGATCCAATTAATTGTGGAGCAACTTGCTCTAAAAAATACTCTCCTTTAATAATAATAAACTTATTTTTTTACACATGTATTTGGTTCAATTTTTTTCTTCTTTCCTAATGAACAAGCAGAAATTTTTAACATTTAGAAGAACGAGAAAGAGTAAGGTGAAACTCATAGAGGAAGGAGGAGAACCTTTCCCGTTTTTCCCATATTTTCCCACCAAGATCGGCAGATTAGGAAAGGGAGGGTTTAGCTGAAAATTACCATGAAAAGTTAAGCCCTATATTGAATTTACTCTTGGTGGTGTCCCCGTTCACTATAAACAGAAAGGGTATTCCGGTCAATTCGAAAATTCTCCACAGAAACATCACTATCCTTCACCTGGAAAACCCAACCCAACTCCCAAACACCCGGGTTCTCCAACCCACTTTCCCATCTACCGCCTTCATGGTCATCTTCTTCTTCCTCTCCGAGTCTCCATTTCGTCGACCTTCTCTTCCCATTTTGCCCTTCGTTTGAAATCTCGCAACCTCCTCATTTTCTTTGGTAATTTATAAACATTTCCAGGGCATTCTCGAGACTCCCTCAAATTCAGCTGCTTCATATGAAGTGAATTTCTTGAGAGCATGCAGAAAATTTTGTGGAGGAATTAAATTATGAGGTCCTCGTCGACGATTTGGCCGGAGCACTCGATTTCATATCCAAACACCGGTCAGTCGTCGTCGAATCCGCAGCCGTCGGCTGTGGCAGAACCCTCTCATACCATTAATTCCAAAAGCTGGTTAATCCTTACATCCTAAACCATCTGAATTTCGCTTTTTTAGTTTTTGGTCTGTTACACAGATCTGAAAGTTTATTCATTTGCTGGTAATTTTACATATTTTTAAGCGGATTTATGAGCTTTTGACGTGTAATACCGGTGAAATTGGTTGCTTGATCTGAATTATAATCAGAATCTGATAAAGTTTGATGCTTGATAATGCATATGTATTTATAAACGTGCACGCATTTTATAAGTTCTGAGAACTAGAGTTCTGGTTTAAAATTCAGATCATTCTGTTTTCTTTTTAAAAAATTGTAAGCATTTGATTTCTGATAATTTATAATTTTTATATAGTTAGCGACCTTTGGATCTTAATTTTACCCCGTGAAAGTGTTTTCTCGATCATACATGATAGCAGTGGCATATAGGTCGGGACAGATTAGGTTAAGAATTTGCGACTTCGAAGTAGCTTAAAAAAGGTTTAAGTTATTGCATTTTGGCTTAAAGTGTGAGGGTTTTCTGTTTCAGTTTAATTTCATAAATAAACGGAATACTCATTATGCCGAAAGGCGAGAAGTCTTTGAAGTTGCCTGCATTTTGCGATGGCACGAGCTATTTGGTTGCATTTTGAGTGAGGCTTGGTATTTTCTATAATTGGAAATCTGAATGGTTTAGTTGAATCACACCTGTTCTAGTTGGAGGTAGTTTGCTTCTCAATTTTGGCTTGACATATGTTGTGGTGTTGAAGTACTTTTTACTTGTTCCGGAATCTTGAGTGTTACAAATTAATTCTCAATGTGTTATTTTGTAGAATGAGAGCAGTGAACATGAAAGCTTTTAATCTGGACTGATCGGTTACAGCATGTACACACGTTGATTGATTCTAGTTTATCATTTTATTGATTTATTCCGTTGCTCAATTTTGGATATGTGATGATTAAAAGCTTGTTTTGGAGGTTGTTGTCCTGCTTTGGTCGTCATCTAATTATGTTGATATCATAGGATTTAATGTAACTGATCTGATACGAAAGAAAAGACTTTCTAAGCGTTATTGTCATACTCTGGATTGTACTGCATTTCACAGATTGCAAGTCTTCCCATTTTACCTTGTTATAACTTGTGTGATTGCATTTTGTGTGTCAGTCAATTGCTGATTTGATTGGTTTATTATGTGTCAGTTGTTGTAATGTGTTTCGCTTGTTGGCACGGAGGGAGGTGTCTCCTCGAACAAAACATTTCTCTAGAAAGTTCTGGGGAGAGGCTTCTACTTTTCACTTGGATTCCTCTGGTACGAAATGCGAGTCAGCAAGAGATGCAAGACGAGGTCTCATCTCATGGTAAGCATCATATCCCTTTCCATGTTCTCATAACTTCTATAATTTTGTTGTTTATATGAACAGGTTTCTTTTTGCTGTTCCCTTATGATGCCTGCTTTGAGAATCACTTCTAGAATTATCCTTTTGAAATTTATCTTTGACTTTGAGTGCTCCAGGGTGGAGGCTGAGTCTTTACAACATTTAGCGGCCAAGTACTGTCCACTGCTGCCGCCTCCAAGGTCAACCATTGCTGCAGCCTTTGGTTCTGATGGAAAAACCCTTGCTTCTACCCAGTAAAATCTCTCTCTCTCTCTCTCTCTCTCTCTCTCTCTCTCTCTCTCTCTCTCTCCCTGTCCGTGTATCTGTCCGTGTCTCACACACGTGCACATGTACAGAAACATGCGTACCAATGCACTCAAATATGCTTAAGGACAATAGAAAAGTATAATCTAAGTCTTAATTTAAAGTTTCTGCCCTCCTTTCTCTTTGGGAATAAGTATAATTCATTTTGTGTTTCTTGTTTTCTTGGTGGTAGTGGTGACCATACTGTGAAGATAATTGATTGTCAAAGTGGGAAATGCTTGAAGGTGTTGAGTGGTCATCGGAGGACACCGTGGGTGGTACGGCTTTCTTCTGCCACTTTGTACATCTAGTCTAGCGACTCTCATTCCTGAAAACTGACTGAAGAATTACAATTTGAAGATTTTTAATGTACAAATAATGAAATTAGGATAAAGGACACATCTAGAGATGCATTTTGGGTTGTTTGGTGATATGTGCCAGCTGGTTGCATTGAGTTGACAATTCAATATTTTTGCGTGGCATTTTATATTTTTTTTAAGTCTTGTCCACATATAGCTTGCATTATGCATCTTTAATTAATAATTATGAGGTCATGATAGTGTAGCCTGTTATCAATTATCAATTTATCTGAAAGCTGTAGATCATAGAAAATAGAAGTAATTCTTTGATCTATACAATGCTAGGGAACTATCAAAGCGTGTAACTTACTCCAGAAAATCTTAAACCAGTGGAATGAAGAATATCTGTTACTGTACAGACTATAGTAGCTCATGATCATTTTTCAAATTTTCTTAATAGCAGTATCTCTTGACCAATGATGACCGCTTCTTTTTTCATATACTTGCTTGGTTCTGATAGTGTGCAATAT
Organism: Rauvolfia tetraphylla; assembly: GCA_030512225.1. Taxonomy (NCBI): domain Eukaryota; kingdom Viridiplantae; phylum Streptophyta; class Magnoliopsida; order Gentianales; family Apocynaceae; genus Rauvolfia; species Rauvolfia tetraphylla. Next base: position 7,100,007 of record JAJQKT010000053.1, read on the forward strand.
ATATATATTATTCCATAATTCTTAGCTGTCTAACATGTTGATTGGAAATTTTTTTAGGTTAGATTCCATCCACTGTACCCTGAACTTCTCGCAAGTGGAAGTTTGGACCATGAAGTTCGATTATGGGATGCAAGAACTGCAGAGTGCATTGGATCCCGTGACTTTTGTAACCATCAGTCGCAGTTTGAATTCTGTTTTGGAGGCCTTTCCATTTCCTTTTGACTAACTTTTGGAATTTCTTTGCCTGCAGATCGACCTATAGCTTCTATTGCATTCCATGCTCAGGGTGAATTCCTAGCTGTAGCTTCTGGCCACAAGGTGAGAGTTCTGGATTAGCTCTTCTTTGAAATTGATATTAGTTGGTTATACTTACCTTAAAACTGCACAGCTATACATATGGAACTACAACAGGAGAGGGGAAGCGTCCTCACCAACGATCATACTCAAGACACGCCGTTCCCTCCGGGCTGTACATTTCCACCCTAATGCTGCTCCATTTCTCCTGACCGCTGAGGTATCACTTTAGCTGGAAGTTAACTTAATTGTATTTCCTTTTGATATTAATTCTTTTGGCCTTGCTGCTTTATAGGTAAATGATCTGGATTCATCAGATTCTTCGATGACACTTGCAACTTCCCCCGGTTACTTGCGATATCCTCCTCCTACCGTTTATTTGGCAGATGCTCAGTCCGCTTCCCGACCTAATGTTCCGAATGACTTGCCTCTCTTGTCTTTACCATTCTTAATGTGGCCTTTAATTGGCAGAAGTGATGGACGAGCACAGCGAACTGATACAGATGTGGCTTTTGATGGGGCACAACAAAGGGTGGATCCTTCCACTTCAGTACGGCTCCTCACATATTCGACGCCGTCAGGCCAGTACGAACTTCTTCTGTCTCCTATGGAACCTGATGGTTCTGTACAAGAACAACAAGCTAATTCTTTGGCTAGGGAAACAGAAGCTGCTGCTTCTCTGCCTCCAGTTGATGCAATGGAGACTGACATGCCACAAGAGGAGAGAAGCAATCATTTTTTCCCTTTTAGTGACCCAGCATACTGGGAACTTCCTTTTTTGCAAGGATGGTTAATAGGCCAAAGCCAAACTGGCTTGCGAGCATTGCGTTCACAAAATGGTGGTGCTGCTGAAAACTTATCTTCTTTTAATGATGTGGAAAATCCTATGTCTGTAAGTTCTGCTCTGCCAATTGATGCTGGTCATTCTAGAGTCACTGGCAGATCTGGATCATGGCATCGCTCCTCACGTCCGCGCCTAACTTCAGCTGGATCTGGTGATGGTGCTACTTTGAATTATATGGTGCATGATGAAAACAGTGCTCAACCTGTCATGGGTCAGGTCCAGCCTGAGGTTGCCACTTCCTTAGCAGCAGCAGCAGCTGCTGAATTACCTTGCACGGTGAAGCTTAGAATATGGTCTCATGATGTTAAAGATCCCTGTGCAACTCTTGATGCTGAAAGATGTAGATTAACTATACCACATGCAGTTCTTTGTAGGTAAGGATTATCAGCATTTTCTTTTCTTTTATGGCACTAGAAATGTACTACATATTATTGCTACTGCTTAGCTCCTTTAGGCAAATAAAAAAAGTATAACTGGAGCTTGTTTCCCTGAATTTCTGCAAGTAGTGAGAGAGAAGCTCTGAACTTGATTATTAGGAAGATGGCCATCAGAGCATACTTATTTTTCTGATTATTTTGTTACCTATGCAACTATAACATAATTAATAATCTTGGGTGCTTACATAAACTATGCGCATTCTTTTCAGTGAAATGGGCGCCCACTTTTCACCTTGTGGGAGATTTTTAGCAGCCTGTGTCGCATGTGTTCTACCACACATGGAAGCTGATCCTGGTTTTCATGGGCAGGTTCATCATGATGCCACAGGGGTTGCCACATCCCCTACCAGGCATCCAATATCAGCTCACAAAGTCATGTATGAGCTGCGGATATATTCACTCGAGGAGTCAACGTATCTTCCTGAACTTAACTTTGAATTCAGAATTGCTTCTACTGTTATTATCATCATCATTACTGCTACTACTATTGTTATCTTGGTGTTTTCTATAACCTTTGTTTATCATTGTTTGACTAAACTGAGACTTCTTTTGTATGTCTAGATTCGGGTCAGTCCTTGCTTCTCGAGCAATCAGAGCTGCTCATTGTTTAACTTCAATTCAGGTTGGTAATATGATGATATATTAAGCATGGTGTTTTCATATGTTTAAGATGGTAAAAGTGTGATACTTTACCTCTTCATGGAGAATGACCTTACACTTAGAGTTGACCTTAGCTGGATAATGGGACTGTTCTGAATAAAAATATGTGTTTATATGTTTCATGTTCATGTTCTAGTTTCTTGAGAATGGTCCTCGTTCATGAGTATTGTTCATTTAATTGATCTACATGGTGACAATGCAAAGAAGTTATATCTGTCATTAGGTAGAAGTTAGTTTTCATTTTGCAGAGGACACCTTAATTGATTTATTGCCCATTACTAGATTAACGGAGCTTGGTGATTTTTGAATTTCTTATACTATGCATTTGCAGTTCTCTCCTACGTCTGAGCATCTGTTGCTTGCCTATGGCCGTCGCCACAATTCACTTCTCAAAAGCGTTGTGATTGATGGAGATATGACCGTGCCTGTTTATACAATTCTAGAGGTATATTTTATAGTTAAACTTCTAGCTTATAACTGGTGCCAAATTCTTTACATGCATTACGGAAGAACCTTCTTTCTTCCAACTTCTTAGCTTTCCTAAACCAGATGACACTTGTGACGTGAAGATATGGATGTACATGCATAGCTTCTGCCAAGTTTTAAGTAGGGGTTTGACCCTCAAAATTATCGATTATGTCTTTTTGATTGAGAATAATGGTACTGCTGAAATTGGGCACTTATCGTACTACATATTGTTAACATTTGTACTATTTTGTAAATGGGGAATAGAATTTTACTTTTGTGACTTATGCCGTATATTCAATTGTGTTTCGCTTTTGTATCAATGTTAAATGCTGTTTCTGGAGTGGGGACCATCATTTTGAATTTACTATACCACTTTAGTTCTGGGTATGCTACAATTCTGGGGTGTCTATCCACATATAAAGTGCTTGCTCCATCTGGTGTTCAGAGCTTTTCCCAGTGCGAGGTTTACAATGTTTCATGTTTTCTCTTTAGGCATATGCTCGGCCAAATAGATTGTTTGATCATGTTAAGAGTGTATGGATAGTGAAATTGCATAAGTCAGTGTAATATGGAGTATTTGAATCACTTATTGGTATTAGGCTTCCAACCCCCTGTTTTGATCTATCAGATATACAGAGTTTCTGATATGGAACTTGTAAGAGTCCTCCCGAGTGCTGAGGATGAGGTCAATGTAGCTTGTTTCCATCCTTCAGTAGGTGGTGGTCTTGTGTATGGAACTAAGGTAAATTACTGAAACACGTCATGGATATTCATCTTAATCTTCCAATCATGTTTAGGCCACTTTTAATTTTTCCCCTCTTCTGCAGGAAGGGAAACTAAGGATCCTTCAATACAGTAGTGCTCATGGCTCAAATCAATCTGCGTCTTGTTTTTCTCGTGAAAACATGTTAGAGGTATGGTGCGGGATTATTCGTTTGTACTCACGCTGTCCTCCAGTAGGTAAATTGACTGTTAGCTTAGAATTGAGCTTCTTGTGCTTGAAGAATGCCAGGCTAAGTGAGAAGCAGAAGACATTTCCAAAGCTTATATGCCAATTTTGAATGTTAAAACGTGGGGCCTTTACATGTTAGTTTTGAGTTGGTAATATGTTGAATCGCTAATGTGTGTAATTACCTTTCCGGAGTCTGTTACATGGTTGAAGGCTTTGGAACGACTTACCGTTCCTTTTTGATACAAAAATATCTATCTGTTCAAGCAAACCATAGGTCTTAAAAGTTTCTTCCCTTTAGGGAATAAACAATTTAGCAGTGTTTCTTTTCAGTCCTGCAAAAGTATATGCCAACTCTTCTCATGCATTAAAGCAGCTCCTTGCATCCCTCTTATTAGTCCTGTTAGTATCTTTTAAGAAAAAAATAATTATTTGTTCTAACATGATCCTGATTCTGTTTCTTTGTCCCTAAGTTATCACAAGAACTTGCTGATTATAGAGGCCCAGTTCACTTCAACAGAGACATGGAAATTTCTTGGAAAGCTCTGTCTTGTTAAGATATTTATGCTTACATTGCATGTAAAAAATTTGGGCAGAAGGTTATCATCTCTTCAATGTACAGAAAAATACACTTTTGGAGCCTTTTATTGGAATCATTTCAAGTTCTGATTTCTGTATTTTGTTCCACTAGAATTTAGTTTGAACTGGTAGTTCATAAGTAAGCCTTGGATGTTGATTCTAAGGATTCAAAGGGTTATTCTGTCTGATTGTAAAATTAAACTATCACTTTATGTAGTTTTGGATGGGGAATAGTCATTCTGCTGTGACGTAACGTCATTGTGTAGTTTATCACTCTGTCCGTGTACGAGATATTATTGGCCCTGAATCTTCTTGTGCAATTCATATGATATCTTGTGGATTGAGAAAGTTGGTCTAAGAAGAGGCTTATCATTTTGGTTTCTTATATGATTATATGTTTGGGTTGCGGATGGTAATCTTGATGCTAACGTCATGCTTATTTTATTTAGGTCCCAACATATGCTTTAGAGGGCTGAAAGTAAAATTCATGGCCAGCATATTAAAGGTATGCCAGTGCTAAACAATCTCTTGCATTCCTCCAAATTTGTGATGCCTCAGCTTTGTGTTAGAGGTAGTGCTATCTGATGAGCGTCTCTGTATGTGATTCTCTGGCTTGTAAACCATGCTTGTATTAGATTATCTTTAAAGATGATAGAACTATATTTTTATTGAGTTTAAATGCATTAATTGATTCTGATGATGAGGATTTTTTTCCAGTGAATTTTATGGTCAGCGGGTAGTTAGCAGTCAAATTTTTACCTAGGACCAACAGGCAGAAGTCAAGAGGAAAACATAAGTGAAGTCAGGGAGCTTGTTAGGTCATTGAGAGCTCTTTCTCCTCTTGAACTTTAAAAATGGGAGGATGAAGAGAGAGAGAGAGAGAGGGAGGAAGGGAGGGAGCGCAAAGGTCACATCTTACCAAATGCCGGCATGGGAACCATTCTCACCCGTAAAGTCCCCAACATAGATGAAATGTAGCTGTCTTCAAGCTCTGGCTCTTTTCTTCTTGCACCAGATCAACATCAATGGCCTCTACACTAAGTTCTTGGGTGAAAGTTGATGTAAGCTCTTTTTTTCTTGAACCATATGAACATCAATGTCCTTTATACTAAGTTTTGTTTGGGGGAAAGTGGATATAAAAGGGGAGGGGAAGTCCATATTGGCATAAACGGCACATTTGCGTTGTTTGATTACGATGGTAAAGTGAAGGGGACGTAAATGAGGAAGCGTACCACTCCTTCCACATTAGCATTTCTTTCCCTTCCAAATTGGAGGGGTTGGGAGAGAGTATGGGAGATAGAAAAGGTAAATAAATAAATAATTCTCTCCTCTCTTCCCCTTTCCTTCCCCTTACTCTTCTCTCATTTCAAACGGAAAGAAGGTGTGAAGGTGAACTAGTCGTCCCCATAGCTTTTGCCCCCTCCTTGGAAACCAAATTATGCTTGGTCTTCATTTTTTTTTTAATTTCAGTGTTGTTCTGTTGTCTTTTATGCCTGTACTTAAATGTTTCTATGTATACCTGGGGATATACTATGTATCTCCAGTATTGACAAATCTAAAAGTTCTGCCCTTGCCTTGGGATGCCAGATGTCAGTTTAACAATATAGATTTTCTTCGACAGGAGCATGTTGTTTTGTAGCAAGAGACAGGTTTGAGAAGACTCCAAGGTTTTTTGACATCCGAGTCTAAATCTGTTTCAGTCGGGGTTGGAGTATCTCCTGAAAGCTTCCTCCAGTTAGTTGTCTACGATGAGATAATGTGGGTGACAAAGGGAGACTGGGAGTTGCGTCTAACTTGTCTGTGCGTACAGAATGGATGACCTAAAGAGCAAAATCAGATAAATGCACATAACTTCGGTAGCAGAATCAAAATAGATGCTGCAATATCATTTTTTTTAATTATTTGTTTTGTTGATATTGTGCTATTGTGTTCAGTAGTATCTGTAATTTGATTCTTGCGGGCTCCCTAACTTTCTGTTGGGTCAGAAGAGGGAAACTTGGTTGAACACGAAGTTATTACCACATATAATGGCACTATATCATCCGAAAGGGTTCGAAAAACGCTCGAAACTGTTCTTTTTACATATGTTGATGCCATATTTGACACTTGCTTCATTTTCTTCCATTTTAGCTTTCCTATTAGATTTGTTAGACATAATGGACGTGCTTTTGTATGATAATTGGCGTCTCCTCATCCACCATCCTCGAAGCTACAATCTTAAACCTGGAACTAATAAAGAGGTCTGTTTGCATTTTTAATAATGATATTGGCTTTTTGGCCCTTTAATCTTTTCCAATTTCTTCTTTTGAGAAAAATTCTCATTTCATCAAGTAGAAAAGAAGCGTTGCTCTGAAGGCTGAGAGTAGGAATACATTGAAGGGAACATCAGTGTTCCATGATTGAGAGATGCAAAAAGAGATGATCTATGTAAATATGTGTAAGGACATTCGCACTTGTAGACGAACGACGTTTGGCCTTCTCAACTTTTTTTTTTCATATGCCCAATAAGGTTTTACTGCAGCAGCAAAATAAGTCATCAAGAAGACAGTTTCATATATATATATATATATATATATATATATATATATATATATATATATATATATATATATATATATAAAATTTTAAAATTAAAAATTTTTAATTTATTCTTCTTTTTATCTCCATATTTTCTTTCTATTATCATGAGTTCCACCATCTTGATGGAAATCATGAAACCATAATTTCCGTCCACTTTGGAGGAAATCATGGAATAGTTTCGTCCTTGAGGAGAAACTCACGGTTGGGTTCTGCCAAAAGGGCTAAAATCATGAAATTTCTGTCATCCATGAAAGAGTTAAAAATGGTTATTTTATGAATGTATATAGTATAGTCAAAATTAATTCATTGCTTGTGAGGTTGAATCAAGTCAAAATCCCCAATTCTTTCAAGAACTTTTTCGATTACATGTATTCGGGTTTAACGGTCGAATTTCAAAATTTTTTTCCCCTCATGCCTCCTAAATTTTTTTAAGACGTCGGTATGAAATTATGGATTGGACCAAATTTTGAATTCATAATATAGACACGTGCTTTTCCCCTAAAAAACAAAAGGTAAGGTACGTGGATCTCAAAAGAAATATTTCATTCTATTTTCCTATTAAAATTTACGACTTTTAACAAATTAATTACCAATGAAGTTTAAAAAGTTACTATTTAAATCAATATCTAGTCAATATTACAACATTATGAGTCGCTTTGGACAAGTTTTCCTAGTCAAGTTTGTTTGTCATTTCGAAAATGAAGAAAAGATTTATTTGCTCGTTTTTCAATTTTTTCTTATTTGTTATTTCAACAAACCACATTAATTGATTTTTAAATTTTCAAAAAGGAAAACATGTTTTTATATCCTCTATTTAGTAATTTCTATAATCCATGTGTCAAAATCTTAGCAGATATTCACCTACACTCCCTTCATTTGAATAAAATTACCCTTTCCTTTCCTTTGATATGAACATTGCTATATATAATTTTGAGTTTGACTCTATATAATAAAAAAATAACTATTTTCAACTCTTCTGCCATAAGGAGCGGAAATCATCTAGAAGGAGGGAACTCATGATAATAGAGAGAAAATATAGAATTGATAGATAAACAAGTTGAAAAATGATTGATTTTCAACTGAATATGGTAATGGTGTTTGATATAGTATAAGTGTCCCTTGATGAAGGCAATATTTATTATTCTGGTTTGAAAAGGAAAGCATTTTATTTTAATTTCACAAATTTATTTTGACACAAGAGATAATGAATCGGTTTCCTAAATCACATTGTCCTACTAATTAAGGTATATTTTAGCACTACTATTCTTATGAAACAAATACATCTTATTAATTCAACTCAAAAGAGGAAGAATTCATCAATTTGACCCATTGATCATTACAATATATTTTCCCCTTCTCATTAGCAAATTTGCAACAACCTAATTAAGGAGGTACACTTTAGTTTCTCTCAATAAATATTTGTATTTTAATTTTTATTTTTAATTAAAGGTTTCTCTAAATTTTTCTTGGTTGGTTACAAGGTATTTGGACACTTCAGTTTTTATTACCAAAGAAGACATTGATCATCACATTGTAATGAGAAATTGCAGGTCAGCTCTTGCAAGATCCCTTCTGTAAATTAGCTTATATATATGATGAACATATCCCTTCTCCTCATTTCCACCCATTTTTGCTGTTCATTACAATACCTTAATGTCTTCTTTGGTCTCTTTGGCTGTTGGCTTTTGTCTTCTTCTTTTTGTTCTTCCGAGTTTTTCTTCTCATGACTATGGCTTAGCTCTCACCAAGTCCTTGTTATATTATGAAGCTCAACGATCAGGGAAGTTACCAAATGACCAAAGGGTCCAATGGCGTGCCGACTCTGCCTTAACCGATGGAAAATCCGAAGAAGTAATGCATTTTCTACATGTACTTTTATTAGTTAGGCATAACCCTTCGAGAGATCGTACACGAAAATAATACAATTTTTTGACGGGACATTTCAGAAATTTGTCCCATAACAGAATTGTCCTTCCATGTGCTATTTTATCTTGAATAACATGAAGTGTGTTAATGCAGGTTGATTTAGTGGGAGGATACTATGATGCCGGAGACAACGTGAAATTTGGGTTTCCCATGGCTTTTACAGTGACAATGCTGGCTTGGAGTGTGGTAGAATTTGGTGAAAAGCTTGAGGCCAAGCATGAACTTGGAAATGCTCTGAAAGCTATCAAGTGGGGAACTGACTACTTCATCAAAGCTCATCCTAGACCTAATCTTCTTTATGGCGAAGTTGGAGATGGACACAGCGATCACGGTTGCTGGCAGAGGCCGGAGGACATGACCACGCCAAGAACCTCCTACGTGGTGGATGAAACGCATCCTGGTTCTGATCTTGCTGCTGAAACTGCCGCTGCATTTGCTGCTGCATCCATAGCTTTTAGAAAATCTAACCCTGAGGGTTCTGCTCAACTTATTACCCATGCAAAACAGGTAAGCTTTTATGTGACGGTGACTACTCTTTGAGTTGTGGGTGTAGCTGGGTAAACTACATGGGGATGTATTGCTTTGTTGGGGTGGGGTGGTGGGTGGAGGAGGTGAGGTTGTAAGCTTTTTTGCAAAAATATTTTCTGAGCAAGAATATGGCAATTACCGGGACAAAGAAGGCAGGGATTAAGCATATGTTACTTGTGTATAACTTGTTTTTCTAATTTCTTTCCTCCCCACAAACGTTATAATTATATTCAAATTTCAGATTTTGTGGCGATCAAATGCTTCACTGATAATTTAAGAAGTATTTTATGTGTTGTTTCCAATGGCAGTTGTTTGATTTTGCTGATAAGTATCGTGGGCAGTACCAGAACAGCATTCCAGTCGCCGGAGATTTCTACTCTAGTTCTGGATTTGAGGTAAAGCTATTCATGGTTTTTCTTTTTCTTGCTTTTTTATTGGACAGATTTAGACATATGTGGGCAACAAAATGAAAGATAGTATGCATCATAAATTGTAACCTTTGTACAACATATGACACAGGATGAGTTGTTGTGGGCTGCTGCATGGCTATTCAGAGCCACAGAAGACAAAAGATACATCCAATACATTCGTGATTTTACAAATCCTGGTGGTGTCAGGAGTGCATTTTCTTGGGATGACAAGTTTGTAGGTGCTCAAATCTTGGTTGCTAAGGTATATTATATATTTACACCCTGCTTTTATTCAGTATAAAAATAAGTAAATATTTTATTTTATCAGATTATTTCTTAACACAGGATTGTTTTTTGTTATTTGATAGATATGTTCAACACGTGAGTTTAATTCTTATTTTCATAATTTGTAGTGTTGATCAAAATTCCATATTAGGGGTTACGAGATGTACATGACTTATCTTTCTTTGTATCAAATTTGCAGTTTTTCGACGAGGGAAAAATCTTGCAGTCCATGAATTATCGCCAGTACAAGGACTATGCAGAGCAATTCATTTGCAACTGCATCCAAAAGGGAAATCAAAATTGGAAAATGACCAAAGGAGGGCTTCTATGGACTCAAGACTTCAACAATCTTCAATATGTTACCAGCGCTACTTTTATCATAACAACTTATGCTCAGACACTCATAAGGGTTCAGCAGACTATTCGTTGCCCAGCTGGTGAAGTCCAACCAGAAGAACTAGTCACATTTGTCCAATCTCAGGTATGCCCAAGTAGTTAAAAGATCTAAAATTTTTATTTTTAAAGAAGATATTTGACTTTCTTTTTCTTTTTTTTTTTTGATAGGTTGATTACATACTTGGCCTTAATCCGAGAATGACGAGTTACATGGTGGGGTTTGGATCTAACTATCCACAGCAAGTTCATCATAGAGGAGCATCGATCGTGTCGATCAAGAAGAACAGCACACAAGTAACTTGTAAAGAAGGCTTTGATCTTTGGGGAAATAGAGATGCACCAAACCCTAATGTGGTGGAAGGAGCACTAGTTGGAGGACCTGATCAAGGTGATTCTTACAATGACTACAGAGGCAACTATCAGCAAGCTGAGGCAGCAACTTATAACACAGCACCTTTTGTTGGAGTGTTGGCTTACTTTGCATAATTGCATTATCGACTTGACCTTTTCTTTCGTTTTTGGAGGAAAATGGAACTGATGTAATTTTGAAGGTATTCAATTTATCATACAAACACAATTTTTCCCGATGCTGTTTTTCTTTTTTGTTTACTTTATAGAAAGTGGGTTATAATTTACCCCAGTATGCTGCACACCAAAAGGCAACAAAGAAAAAAACAGTGAAAAAGATAAAAATTCAAAATAAAAAATTAGGAAAAAGATCGAGACATTTAATTCTAAATGAAAGGTATAATTACGCATTTAAAAGAAACAAGGATTCCAAAATCCTAAATAAAATAAGGAAGTTGTTTCATTTTCTTTAGATTACTACCACCTTCTTCCCCTTTTTCTCTTTTATTTTTCTGTTATTTCTTTTCAAATATTTTCTAGAACCACTATTTGTAGCCTGTTTCCGCAAAAAGTGCCGAATCCCCTGTTACCAGCTGGGTTTTTGGTTTTTGAAACCGTACTTACCATATTAAGAACTACAATAATTTTGCTCCCACAGAATGAAGATTTTTCTGTTTTTATATTTCACGACCAATTGAGGAAACAAAACATAAATAGTTTAGCATTTTTTTTTTTAAAAAAAGCATTCAAGAGTCCCAAATTTTCTGAGGGAGCCCACTATTGATTATACCCTCTCTTTTTTTCCCTGAGTAATTATACCCTCCTTTAGAGCATAAAAAGCACCATAACTTAGCTCAAGTACGTTAAACCAACGCATTGTACTTTAGGACTACTACAACTTGTACAGCAAAAAAGGGGGGGAAAAAAAGGATGCAGGAATGCAAGACTTAGAACCTGTTTCAAAAAGAGTAACTAATAGAATTCAACAAAAATGAAAAAAGAAAAGAGTAACATTAAGGAGCTTTTACCTTTAAATAAAAACATGCGACACTTAGGACAACGTGACATGTAAATTTAGGGCATACAGCAGACTCATAAAGAATCCCAAACAAACAGCATGGAATATAATTCACCATATCCCAAATTTAAACTTCGAAAATTTTCTAGAAGATGCATTAGTAGTTGGGGCAGCCCAGTGAAATCAAGAACGGTTATCATCATTTTTCTTCTTCTAAGACCCCTAAATTCCGCATACTCAGAATGAATCTATGACAAACCTGTAAGTATATTATAAGACCAATGCAACAGAATTCCACGTATTGAGAATGACTTCAAAAGGTTCTGGTAGAGCTCAGACTATCACACTTACCAGCAGCTCGAACATTCTCAACATTGTCCTTTCAGTTTCTTATTGTCACTCGATTTCACAAACCAATAGTTTAACAGCGAGGGCTACTTCCATATTTTCTTAGAGGTTTCCACTTTCACAATAAAGACTCAAAGGGTCCTACACAACAAGTAGCTTTCGTAACAGAGTATGGCTGTTGTAAAAACTAATTATGCAATATGATGCATTTAAACTCTGTGACCTTTGGTGTACATAGATTTACAATAAGTTAAAGAAATCACTAAAGAAAACATAAAAATAATTTAATTAAGAAACAACGAGATTAAGACAAAATGAACAGTAGATCACTATATATACATCACGCAAGATGCAAGAACAGAGAAGTATCAAGCACCCCACATGTAACATACCCAAAAAAATCATTGCATTGTTAAAATGTATTCAGTGTATCAACGTATTAACAGTCAACAAGATTAGAAAAATATGTAGTCACTGAAAAATGATGCCACTTTCAATGTTGTCAGGCAATAAAGCAAAACCATAAAGATTCCAAGATTGATTCAAGAACTACTTTCTAAATACAAACTAACTGATCGTATCAGAGTCTAATGCAACTAAGGTATAGGTAATATCAGTGATGAAATAGAAGGGGAACAGTTAAATTTGGTCAACTAAAAGCCAAAAGAAGGCCAGATTTCGTCATGAAACTGAGAAGGATAAGTTTCCAATCGCCAAAAAAAGCAATTAAAAACACTACCCAATTTCTATTTAACACAATGAATGCCATATCAAACTCGAATGTCCTTCGCCCATTGTTCAAGCACCTGAACACGGGTTTACCTATTCCCAGAAAAAGAAAAAAGAAAAATATCCAACATTTCCTATCAAGCTACTATCACTACCAGAGCCAGCTCTGGTGTTTTGGTCAAAGGTTGGAGTTTTGAAACGAGAGAAACAAGATCAGCCAAAAGGCAATGAGTCAAGGGGAGATTAGTCACTTGAAGACTTGCTATAACAAGAGATCGAAGAAAAGTGGTGAGCTCCACAGGAAAGAGAGCCAACACCCAAATACCCCATAGTAAAATATTTCTTCCAGTGGTAAAAAGAAAAGTACATGCAAACAGAACTCCATTACAGGCAAATTCATCAAATAGCCACGTCATTTTGTGAAAAAGATGCATTCAACATTTACAGAGCCTTAAGCACTAGCCTCCGTTATCAGTCGCTTATGCTACATAACTTCCTATCGTAAATCACCAGAATTAGCCACATTGTAGAATGTGAGAAAAAAAAAAATCTACAACAGCTGGAATCTCATAATAATTGATGCTTATTCAAAACCTCATAATCAAATTTGCATGAGACAAACAATAATTTCCCCAAAAGATGTTAATAACAAGGATATGTATAATATGAACAGGGAATTTAGGTATACATAATTATACATGCATCCACACAAAATGCAAATAACACTGCGTAACGTGTAATAAAGGAACAAAATACTTTTCCAATATCCAGCCAAATTTTCATACAAAGCATTCCAAACACCTAAAAAATCCGGAATCAAAATAATGGAAATTGAAAGAAGACAATTCAGGGGGAAAAAAAAACTAATCAGTCAAACATTCACATAATCAAACACAAATGCCCAACATAGCTTGTGAATCGATGATTCCGTTATGTAAAATTCGAAATCAAGCTGAAAAATTCACCATCCTAGTAACAAGTTTCAATATCTATATATATAAAAGAGGCGGGGCGGGCAGGGCGAGGGTTTAGGATCAGAAACGCGAGGGATAAGGAAGACGAGAGAATTAGATACAGTTATAACAGCAAGAGAATTCCTAATTAATATCAGCGTCATCAAAGTCGTCCTCGAAGCAATTGAAGAAATCGGCGTCCGCCAGGCGGTGGTCCAACGCTGCGATAGGGCCTTCCGCACCACCGAAGATCTCAAGAGCTTCAGCATCATCAACGTCCATCGCCACAGTGGTTCCGTGATCCTCCAGGTCCGCAAAGAAATCAACCGGCATTGCCTTCATCTTCTTCTTCGAATTTTCAATTTTCTCAGATTTTTCTCTTCTCGTTGTACTTTTGGCCTCCGATGACTGGCGCAGAACGTACTATATGAAGACATCGCGTCAAACGGGGACTCAAGACCCGACCTGCTTGGCCCCGTTTGCATATTCAATTTCGCCAATAAATTAAACGCGCAGGTAATGCGTTAGGACCGGACTCAATAAACTAATGCGTTCGAGGTACCGTGGAAACTTCTGCATATATTCTCTATTTTAAAATATAATTTTTTTATTAATTTTGTATTATAAGATTTTTTATTATTTTCTATATAGACTAAATTATTATATTATTAATTAATTTAATTTATTCTCTACTATGAAAGTGAAAGAAAAAATTATATTTATAAATTAGAGTAATATTAAAAAAATAATATTTTAAAATTTTAAAAAATTAAATATTTTAACAAGAAAAAAATCTAAAAAAGTCTTATATTTTAAAACAGAGTGAGTAATATTTTTTAAAATGTTCTTAGTGCTAAAAACCATATGATAATAGGTAATTTACTATTTTTATTTTATATTTTGGTAAATGATTTTCTTAAGGCTGCTTCTTTCTTTCTTTTTCTTTCAAGAATAATTTCCTTTTTTTATACTAATTTTTTATCCACCCTTAATCCAAGCATAAAAAATCTTTAAACAACTCAATTTAAACTACTACTCCAAACCGATCCAAATCAAACTCCTTTTGCCCACACCCTTCTTTTCTTCTCCTAATAAATTACATTATAGCTCTACAAAATCATACAATGATATTCTTGAAATTAAGATCCAAAAAAAAAAAAAAAGATATCCTGGAATTAAGACCAATTTAGAGGGAGGCAATATCCTAAAAAATTTCAGGAATTCCTAGTTTCCTTAAAAGTTCAAAATTCATTAAAAAATTACTATATAGATTTTATATTTTATCTCAGAAAAATTTTCTTTAAAAATTTATAACATTACCCTTCAACCACGATGCATTTGAGAATCTCTCATCTTAAAAGGAAAAAATAATATTTTTTCCTTCTGCTTTTTTTAAAAAAAGGATTTACTTTTAATATGATCGTAACAATTAAATAAACCATCACTATTCCCTCTCCACAATCCTAGATCAGATTCTTACCTTATTCTTTGTTTTTTTTTTTTTTTTGGGATAAATCACCTTATACCTCCCCTCATATAGATATTTTTTCCCTCAATTTTTGAGCATTCAAGAACTTTCCCCTTCTTGCACTTCACTAGGACAAGAGCAAAATTCCTTAACTTTTTTTCCCCACCTTTTCCTTGGATGCTTGAAGCTTCTATGTTTTTTTCTTTTCCTTCCACGTGTCAATGATTCATTTTCCGATTAATAATTACTTGAATAATATGAATTTATAAAATTTACTTATATGGTGATTTTTTTCCTTCCCTTCTACATCGTTACATCTAATTCACAGTTTGAGATTTTCTAATTTAATTTAGTGTCATCTATAAAAAAAAATCCCACTAAGCTATCACCTCAATAGTAACATATTTTATTAAAGGATAAACAATTCAATTTGTCTTTGAACTTTACTCAAATTTTGAATTTTGCAATTCAACTTTAAAAAAGAAAATTTTTGATCTTGAACTATCTTAAAGTAGTGTTTTATCATATTTCATTTATTTCTAACATTAATTTATGAATGAATGACTGTCACATGATCACCACACGACTACTTGAAGGGTAAATTAGGAATATCAAATAAAAATTATTTTAATTCTTTTTAAAAAATAAAAAACACAAAATTAGAAGCGCAAAAAAAAAAAGAAACATAAAAAAATCTTACAATGGCTTAATTGTATCTATATATATTGAAAGAATATTACAAGTTCTAATTTTTTTCTAAAGGGAGAATATAAGGAAAAAAAATCTTGTTAATAATGTTGGATAAAGAGGAAGATAACGACAAAAGGGAAATAAGACATTAATTTTCTCTATAACTGTGATTTATTATTTTTCATATTAATTTTATCTTTTTAAAAAAAATCAAATAATTTTTATTTGATATTCTAGATTTGCCCATCAAGTAGTCATGTGGCGGTCATATGACAGATATGACAAAACACTACTTTATGATAGTTTAAGGTCAATTTTTTTTTTAAAGTTGAATGGTAAAATCTAAATTTTGAATAAAGTTTAAGGACAAATTGAATTGTTTATCTTTTATTAAATTAATTTATATGTTTATTTTTTAGTAAAATAAAAAAGAAATTTCTTTTTGAGGGAAAAAAGAAATAAAATTTATTCAGTCGAAACGAATGACAAAAATCATGGGCTTCGTTGAATGTTGGACTCGTATTAAGCTCGGGATAACTTGAAAACGTAGCCAATGGAGTTCACTAATGAAGGCCACAAAAGCTTGTTGTCTTCTTCTTCTCCACCCAAACCACTACCATTGTCCCTCCACTCTGCTTCTCATACTCCCTCAGAAGCAAAAATGGCTTTGGCTTCCACCACCAAAGCTCACCATCACCACCGCTGCAGTGCCTACTCACAATTTTCTTGTCCAGCCACTCTACGTTTGCAGGGCCCGGAAGTGGGATTCCAATGCTGAGTCCTATAGAACCCAGAACTTTGATTATGGTTATGATGACCGTGGGGATGGAGATGACGAAAAGGATGATACTGTGGAACAATGGGATGGCGTTCTTGAAGATTATATAGATAGTATTTGGATTTTCAAGGTATCTCTTTCTTATCTTGCTTCTGCTCCCTCCCCTTCCACTCCCTTAACACATTGATGGAATGTATGTGGGAAATGGATTTTGATTTTAAGGAACTAATTTATTGAAACTTTGAACCCAATGTTGTAAAGCCTGGAATTTGTGAACTTTTCTTGCATGAATTTTTCCTTTTGCCTTGGATATTTGAGTTTTTAGGTGAAATTGTTCCTAGAGTTGGTTTTTTGTTCCTTGGTTTTTTCCCCCAGTGTTTAGTATGAAGCTTCGGTCTTGGTTTTATTATGTTATTTGTGATGTGGAATATGATAATGTCAGAAATCAGGATAAATTCACTCCAGCTTTCCTGCGAATTGATGGGATTATGTCTTTTCCCTCTTTTTTTCCCCCTGTTTTTGCTTTGTTTGATTATTGAAAGTTTGAATTTTTATTTCGGAACTAGATATCATCTTTCATACTTTGTCTCATTTAAGAGACTAACTCTATACTTCGTTGTGACTAGATGAGCCCTTGTCTTACTACACTATGTCCGCATATTTTCTACTTGCAGTTTCATCTATTTCTCACATGTTTCATTTCATAATTGATTCAAGCTAAAATTCTCGGGTTTGAAACTGTCAGAATATGCCAAAATTGTTATAAAGGGCTCTACTCTTCTGCTGATATCTTATTTGTGCAAATGCTATATTCAAACTAACCTGTCGGCAACAGTTTTTCCTACGGATTCACATCTCTGACGATCTGTAGAAACAGATTTTCAATTAAGCTTATATTATTTCACATCACCTATTGATCTAGATTGCTCATGGACATGTTTCAACATTCTCAGAGAGCTTTCTTTATATTTTACTAAATACCATTTTACTTTTCTAGGCATTTAGTAAAAGAATTTCTACCAGCTAATTGTGGGCAAAAGAATTTAGTGCCTGTTTTTGCTTAGCACAGTTGCTGGGCCAGAAAATAGCCTTGTCTAGTTAAATCACCCACCCAATGTGCTATGTTGTCAGCACCCTCAAGAAGTTTCTGGCATGACTTCTCCAGATCAAAGTATTACATGACTAACTGATATTAGGTCCTTGGAAAGTCTTCTAATTTTCCACTTATCATATGTGATGGATGAAGCATACCTGAGATTTCCTTCCTTTTCTCTGACCAAAATGAAGCAGTTCTGGCTTTAAGTGAGCTCCATTCGTGTCTGGTGGCATGGGGACTTTATAATCTTCGTGTCTGATGATATGGCACTGTTGTTTGTGTGTGCTACTTAACATTTCTCTCTTTCAACTGTGCTTCTCTATGTAGGAGAAAAATCATTCCTCCTCCTGCAGTCTCAATTGTCCTCAGTGCAATTTTCTTCTGCAAATTTAGTTCTGGCTTTTGAAAACTGTTTTGTTCTTCTATCTTTTCTTCCCTTAGTTTTCTTTTTTTCCTCTAACTATCCCTGAGGTGTTGAGTGAGCTATGTTAATAATCTGGTAGAGGAAAATAGCACTCTGCTGCTCATCGAACTCGAGTCACATAACAAGTAAAAGCATCACTAATGAAAGAAAGAAAGGAAACGACTGATCTACGGTTAAGTACAATGGTTATGATTTAAAACTTTTAGGTCAGTAATCCGGGAAATAGAAAAAGGAAAAAATTAGGTATGACTTCTTCTTAGTTTTCAGAAGCATCAGTAATGAAAGAAAGAAAGGAAATGACTGATCTACGGTTAAGTACAATGGTTATGATTTAAAACTTTTAGGTCAGTAATCCGGGAAATAAAAAAAAGAAAAAATTAGGTATGACTTCTTCTTAGTTTTCAGAAGCAAAAAGATAGTGCTTTTCCTGTCGCATTAGTTTGTAACGGTTGTTACAGGGGCTACACCAAATAGGGTGCAAAACAACCCACTGTTACCCCTTTTTGTTTATTATGTAATAGATGTCAATTCAATATTCTCAGTTTAGTGAAAGAATAAGAGGTGTTTATAGTAAAATCCAGCAAACTATAAAAGTTTTTTGCATATAGATTTCCACAAGCTCTATAAAGTACTGCAACAAATTTTCACATGCTCTATAATGTCAATGCCTTGAGTTATAGTCTATATCTAATCATTACCGTGAAGAATGTATTCATGTAATGGTGCATCTAATTACTTCTAAATTTCTTATTACTTATAAAAGCTTAGCTGCTTAATTAGATTATCCAGGCTCCTATTTCCAGCACAAGTGAATATGGTTACTCTACTCCCAAACCTAGTCCCTAAAGTACTTTTTCTTTGGCCAGTACAGGTCTTTGGATCCTATGGTTGGATGCTTCCGTTCATTATCTTATCATTGCTACTAGCAACAGGTCCAAAAGCATTTCTTCTGGCTTTAGCTCTTCCACTGGGGCAATCGACATTTTCTTTTGCAATCCAAAGGATGTGGGGTAAGGGACAGAACAAACCAAACCGCAAGTCAAATACTAAGAAGAGATCACGTGCCCGCTCAGCAAGATCTGTGAGAAAGGAGAAAGAAAACAGCGTAAGGAATCAAGGGAACAGAAAGGTGAAAATGGGGTACAAATCATTGGTTCCTCAAGATGAGGGCCCAATAGACACAAGGGACAATGATGTTCCAAATTATGGTGGGTGGGACGAGCTGGATAAAGGTAGTAAATTTGATATAGGACCAGGAAGAAGTTCAGCTCAAACCACAGGAAGATCAGACAAGAGACCTTCAGAGCAGAGCAGTTTGAGAAGTAGAATGACCAAAAGTGATACACCTTTGTTGTTGAGACTGTTGATTGCTGTGTTTCCTTTCTTGGCTTCGTGGACTAAAATGCTCTAAACTTATCAACAACAGCTTAGAACTGCTGCATGCCTTTCCAAAATTTTCCATCTACAGCATTACTCTGGTTGCGGTGAACTTTACACATATAGCATCTATACATACGTGTAGATATTCTTGGACGAGAAAATGTTTGCAGTCTTTTTCTTGAGGCCTTGAAGTTGGTGAATACTTGAACTCGTATTTGTTGCAAGAGAAGGAACAAGTTTTCTCTCACTTCGCCAAGCTCATAACCAGTGCATCAATTGATGCCTCAAGGTGTCTTACCGTCTCTCTCTGTGATGAAATTGGCTCTGCTAAAGAGCATCTGAGATTCTTCAGTTTGAAAAGAGAGAAAAAATTTTGTTGTACGCAGTTGTTCTTTTTGCTTGGATGGCCTACAAAGAGGAAAAGGAAAAGAAACTATTACTGATTCCCTCTTCTTTTGCTGTCATAAATCTTTCCCTTCGCGGTAACCTTACACTCAAATATGGCAGCATCACTCCTTTCGTTTTTCAGAAGCTATGGAGCCGTGGTTTCACTGTTTCAGTGTCAGACTCTCTCTTATATGACCTGTAAATTCTGATAAACACACTCATATCTTCCTACTTCAAAATTCGCTTCTCTGTTCCGCCAAAATCCAACAGAAGAAGGCATCACATAAATCTCAGCAAGTCAAAAACTCCAAGAGAGGACTGCGTAAAATTTTATCCAATTCTAGTAAATATGATAACAATGGGAAATCTTCAATTTTATTTCAGTTACTCAAATAAATATCAATTATAGAATATCACGAAGGGTTACATCAGGTTCGTGCCATTCCTTTTTCTAGATCAACTGGAAGTACGTACGTTTACCGGGTACCATCACAGAGAGAAATATTACGTAGATATCAAATTTCTCATAAAATTCTCTAGTAAACAAAAGAATTGTTATGTTGTCTGAAGGTACTTCTGTGAATTTGAAGCCACACTGAGGACACAGCCAATGCACTTTCCCTATTTGTCAAAAGGACAAAGGTCCTGACTTGTGAGACAATAACTCCCATCCCCAAGGATCTTCGAGGGCATAAGATGTTTCTGAAGCTTCCTTTTGTCACCAAGTGATGAAAAAATGGTAGCAGAGTACATTTCTTCAAACCAGCGATAAATGGTATTAGATGCTTTCGGTTTGATGTGTCAGCAGCTGGAGAGGAACCGATCCTCATGAAAGCATGTCAATGACAGAGTTAAGGGATTCTATCTTTTGGTTGTATCTCCACCTGTGGAAGGATAGTTAGTCCTCGTGAAAGAATCTCAAAATACTTGGCTAAAATGTATCCTAGCTGCCAGCAAATAGCTCTACTCTATTTAGGTAGCAAGCAGATGCAGGATCCTGGATGCAGCCACAAAAACTCTTGTCATCTTTAGGAAATGATGATGGCAGGGGATGGTCTGGGGTTATGCCAACCTATCAAAGAACGAAATATTTTCTTACGAATCAGAATCTACAGGAATTCCAATTCTTTTACTCGAGATGAACTGTGTGCAGCAATAGATACCTTATCAATATCTATGTGAGCAGGAGTCTCATAACGAGCAACAGTAACAGCCAATCCAGAGCCATCAGATAGCTTAAAAACAGACTGAATCTTCCTGCAGAGAACAATACTTTAGGCGTCTTTAAGTAATAATACTATAATATCCTCTTTCTAAAAGTATAAAATACTCACCCTTTTCCATATGTTGATTCTCCGAAAAGTACTGCACGTTTATTATCTTTCAAAGCACCAGCTAAGATCTCACTCGCACTAGCAGTTCCCTTGTTCACCTAAACATATCATTGTTTAAAGTTGTGGAATCTCAATCAGAAAAGCCCCCTTCTTAAAGCACAAATTCACTAGAAAGCACTCAGCAGAGGAGTTACCATGAAGCACTAGTAGTAAGAGTACTTTAAAATGAAGTGTCTTAGAAATGCTAAGCAAAATGATTTCATAAATAGACAAGAATAACCTCAGTTTCAGTGAGTACGAGAACTACCATCAGGTGGACTTTTAATAGAAGAAGGTAGAAGCTGCATGGCATGATTCAATATAACTACCAGAACCTACTATGCAATAGGTGGAGAAAGGATAAACAGACAATTTTCCAGTACCAGCACTGCTAGAGGCTCTGAAGCTGCCACTGCATTGCTTCCATCTGTATCGTAAATATCTCGAACACCTCGACCATCACAAATGTACACGATTACACCCTTCTCCAACCTGGTAGTCAAAAGGAAGCAGGAAGAGCCTAAGACTTCTATCCAAGTTCAATATTTACAAGCTATGGCCTGTACAGCAAGTTATCAGCACTCATTTATGCTTAAAAAATTGATTTCCTGATATATTAAATAGGGGTACTTTACAGGTAACAAAATTTACAGTCATCTCACTCAGTAAGAGGCAGATAATTGTTAACTTCAGCAAAACATGGTGTTACAAATTACTAGGACCAGCAAAATGAAACTGCAATAATTGTGAAAGAAAGAGGGTATAGAAAAACCAAGCACTCAAGGTTATCCTCGGGAATGATTAATGTGTACAGCAAAGCAGAAAATTCTGACTTGATATAGAAACAGAGAAAGAAAAGAAAGTTCAAAATTTACACAAAAGGCACCAAACCGGCTGAGGAACTCACCAAATTTTTGCAATCTCAATTCCTTCTGGGAAAAGACCACCACTGCACCAATTTTAGTTGTTCAGAAATAAACAGATGAAGAAGTCTAAGAAGAAGCATGTCAAAGGCAAGTCACCTGTTATCACGGAGATCCAATACAAAGGCACTGACATTTTCTCTTCTCAAGGTTTCAATTGCTTCCTTCACTGCACCTGCAAGGGATTATTTTATCAATAAACGGAATTCAGAAAATGCAATCCAGAGAAGATGATGCATAGCAGACCCAAAAGGAAATGGAAATTGCATCATGCTCAATCATAAGATGAACTAAAACACATACGGTACTTGAGTAAATGTTCATGGGCAATCATTTTGCAAAAGAACTTCGTTATTTTGATATAGATGATATCCCCTGTAAAAGAATTTGAACATCAAATAGCTGGAAACTTCAAGAAAAAATATACCAAATATAAACACAGCAGCACAAGAACCACTCTAAAGTGGGAAAATAAGAGAGCAGGAAAGAATTTCCTGCAAGAAATCATATCCTCGAGATGAAAATTATTATGGATCCCATCCGCAAGAATTCACCAATTTGATTCTACTACATATAACATGAAGCTTAAAATTAAAATTGTACTTGAAAATAGTGGGAAACCATACAAGGAATTGCGGGAATAAAGAAACAACCGCTTACACAAAATTTCATCATAGATAACCCTCAACTTAGATGACAATCAGTGTAATTGCAAGAATAAGTGATCAGAAAATGAGAGAAAAGTCAATAAAGTCTGCATGTAGAAGCAAAAACAAGTTTCTTATGTTTCTGATTTTATGCGTGAACAAACTTCACAGAAAGTAAAGCAGGTATATTGCTATGTCCTAATAATTCAAATAGCAGTATACCAGAAGCATTTTGATTGAATGCTGTTAATTTGATATATCCAACTTGAGGGGGGGCTTCGTCTCCTGAACCTGGAATTTTGCATATTCTTGACTTCACTGGGTTCAACAAGACTCTCTCTCGCCTGGAAAGCAGCTAGTTACTTTGTAAGTAATATCTTTTTAGAAAGTATTAAAGTGAAATATTGCAAAAATGCATTCCCAACTAAAGTATAAAAACATAATGTGCTCTCGGAAGTAGAGAGACTGAGACCTCAACCAACAGAGATGGGTGGCCAGGAAGGGCTCGTCCAAAATGGAAATAACATAATCAAAGTAATCTGTCTCTTTCAAATCCTTCTTTATGAGAACAAATAATATGATGATTCACTATCTACAACTTTGAATCTTTTGAGAACACAAAACAATGTCTATGGTTGCAGGGTTATGCATGTACTCTATAAATAATTTACAGGATTGCTCAACTTAAAACCTATATCGGTATGAAAACAAGAAAACATTGGCCAAAGCATCCCACGAAAACAATGTTTCACAGAACAAAATAAAAGCTACCAAAATCAGAATATCCACTAGCATATAGATCTATATAAGAATGTAAATGTGACAACACATTTTCTGAAAAGATACAACAATCAACATACAGCAAAGGTAGGTGTCTTATCTCTGCTCCATGTTGTATAGTTATTTCCACTGCACTTCCTTCAGGACCCCTGCATTCAACTTAAATTTAGACCACACTGCCTATATTTTGCATAAGCACGTTACAGAACAATAACAATCTTGGATTGGTAAAGAAATGAACAAACAGTATTAGATATTACACTAAATCAGATGCTTTCAGTTTCTTCATGTGGTTCTTGTTTCTTTATAAGTTTCCCCACTGACATGATCTCTCCTCTTGCTTTTCTTATTTTTTTATTTACATTTACTTTTGTTGGAGAGGTGGTAGAAATTTGCAATTTCCTGCTTCTTTTCCAGACAGAAAGATGGTTGAATCTCCAGGTCATTTTGACTATTCAGGTTGCTTAAAGTCTTAAGTTTTGATTTACAGTAAGTAAAAGAAGAGAAATTTGTTCATCCAAAGCTGTGGTGGTATCACTAGGAAGCTGATCTCACAAAGTCTTTTACAGTGGAACTTTCACTCAACGAATATGCAGGTAAACAAAAAGCTTTTAGGCCTCACCACCTAAAGATTCCAAGGCTATACATGATTCAGATCTCCTGTGAATACAAGAAGAAAAATGCATACCTGGTAAGCTATGTGAAGCATTTCAGCCTCATAATATTTGTAGCTTAGTTGTAGGAAATCTCCTCAATTTGATACTTAACCCCCCCCCCCCCCCCCAACATAGTTAATGCTAACCGACCATGAAAGTATGGATTATGGAAGTGATCTAGATTTTAGCAATCTTTTAACTTCTGTTTTTCTTTTCTAAAGATTCTTTTTGTTAAGCACGTGTTTCAGCAGGGATTTATCATCTCGAATTTTGCTATTCTAAGCTTAGGTGATTTAATCAAAGCAAAGAAACCAAAATTTAACTACTGATTTATTTCCTTCCTCTCTTATCTTTACTGGGCAACGACTCAAAAGTCTCTGGTTTCTAAAGTTTGTGTATCCAGTTAAAGAAGCATAGAATAAATATGCGGAAGTAATGTTCATTAGGCCATTAGGCATACAAGACAGACACTCACTGCAAAAGTGCAGCAGCATCATAAATGCCCATGTTCTCAGTACTTGTATCATCAATTGCCAGAATAACATCACCAGAAGAAATTCCAGCCCTATATGCTGGACCTCCAGGAGAAGCTGAAATAACCACAAGTCCAGATGATGATCCATCTTCTCCAGTAGGATAGCCAATTGACAGCCCCACTCCCGTGAGAGAATTTTTTGTTCCAGACTGCCTTCAAAGAACATTTTAATGGATTACAATATCCATCATGATTATTGAAATGAATGAATCTCTAAAAGTGGGGGAAAAGAACTGCAGTAAAAATAGTGAGGGGCCAGTTTTATATCCACCATGATTATTAAAATGAATGAATCTCTTAAAGACAAAACTGTAGTAAAGTAATGAGAGGCCAGTTTACGGAATTGGAAAACAGAAAACAGGATATTTGAGCAATTACTCCCTACCTGCAGATTCTTAAACCTTTCAGGCTCCAGAAACCGAGTGAAAGGGTCATCCAAGGTGGCAATCATCTTCCTTATTGCTGCATCTGAAAATAATATAGCAGAAACAGATATCCACAAGTCAAGAGTGCAAGTACCTTCAAGGAATGTCAAGAAAACATCCTTTTCCAAAAATAATGCCGTAGTGCATTCAAAAAATGTGGAAAAAACAACCTTTGCAGTAAATAAGATCTTCTTTCTGAAATGGATCTCTTTCTAAAATAATGGCATCGAGGAAAAATAGCATATGCACCACGCTTGGGCCAATGAGAAAAAAATCTCCATATTTACCAATCAGGTAATATTACATGACTCATACGACAGACAGAACAGATATTCAAATTCCACGCTAGAAAAAAATATTGTAGCCAGCACAATGCAAAACAATAACGGTAAACTGCTACTCAAGGAAAATGCTAATTACTGTCCTTCACTCTGACAAAACTTCCAAGCAACCCGAATTAGCGAATGTTGGTCATTAAACAAACCACATTGCCACTCCAAGACACAATGACCATAAGGATTAAAGCCAAGAACATTTTTTCTATATTTTTCAACTTGTATGGCATATAATAGTACGCAATCAGGGATAAATGATTTAAAGAGATGAAAATCCCTACATGTCTCTTCTCGAGTATTCATAGGTTCATTCCGCAGTGCATTTTCTCTGTATCTAAACCAACTCTGCCCATTAAAACTTTTGTCAACATAAGCTCGATCAATTGTTCTCCATGCTTCTAGAAAAAGAAGATTTTCTTCATTTAGTGCCCCTACAAGACAGTGTGATCAATCGTTATCGGGCATATTATTCATAGTTCAAAGCCTATGATGCATCAGCATTAAACAGATACCGGATAAAATCACGGTAATCATCTCTGAAACTTACAAGACGGTGTCTTGGTGACAGCAGCAGTCAATGTCATAACCAACATAACTCCGAAAACAACCCGATGGAAAGCAACAGGGAAAATGCCATTACCGTTTTCTGAACATTTGACAAATTTGTGAAGTCCAACATTGAATTTATTCAATCTGAATTTGAATCTTTTATTTAACCTCTGTAAAGAACGAAGTAAAATTTTGTCCTTTTGGGACCCCCTACTAAAGTCATCAATTTTATTTACACATGAAAGGCAACCCCGTAACAGAGTTCTTTCAGTTGTCCTCGGCAGTTGAGAGTTCCAAGGTTTCACCTGCAAGAATCGAGATTGAGCAAATCATATTTAGCCCAAATGCTTTCTTTTCTTGGGGTCCCTTGAATTGTTCTATAGATTCTATATATCATCAACTCTTAAAAAGTACCTTAGAAAAGAATATGGGGTTTCTGCAGGCATTGGAGATGATCGAAGAAGGAGAAGAAAGAAAAGCAGAGCTTGAAGATGTTCCCAGAAGGACTTCCATTGAATAGAGCTTCTTAGTCCTTCCAAACCACAAACACAGTTCTATTCCTTTCAAGAAGTTCACTTTTTAAAAATAAATTCTTTTTATCATTTTAATTCTCGTCTTAGCTTTCAGTGGTGGAGGTTCGCTGTGTGGATTGGGGATTACGTCTGCCACCTATTTTTGTGGTAAATGTTTTTTCTCCTTTTTCAGTTTTAGTTGGCTTTGGAAATTTAAAAGAACCAAAGTGGAGTTTCTGAAGAACTATTTTCCATCTATAAAATAGAAAATACAAAGCCAACTAATAAAAATGAAAAAAAGAGAAAAAACAAATAAAGTTTACCAACATTAAATACAGTATAAACTTTTTTTCCTTCAAAAAAGGTCAGTATTATTTTTTTTTTTGGCTATTAAGTGAGTAATTTTATCTTAATAGACTAATAATTTATTGATATTGTAATAATTATTTACATATTAATAAAAATATACATATAAATGAAATATCTATCTACCATATAAATTATTAATATTTTAATAGTTATTCACTTTTAATTATCATATAATAAGCTGACACCTTAATAATTATTTAACTACAATTATCATATAATTTGTTGACATGTTAATAATTATTCATCTAACAGAGAATGCACAAGTAAAAAAAGATATAACTATTATATAGTAATTAAATATTTTATTAAAATATATATTTTATTAATAAATAAATAATTATTAAAATATTAATAAATTATTAGCTAACTAAGATAATTCTATTCAACAGGTATGCAAAAGAAAAGGTGAAAGTGGCATGTGATTCCAGGTTCAGATCTGCTGCAATCCGTTCGCTTCCTTTGTTTCTTTTCATAACAACATATGATCCACTAAGGAAAAAAAAAAAGGAAGGATAATTGCCAACTTGAATTGGTATTTTTTTAAAAAAATATTATTTTTTATATTTTTTACTTTAAATTTTATTTTTTATAAATAATTTATTTTTATAATTTTTAATACAATTTAAATCAAAAAAATTAAATATAATCTCACCGAAATTTTTGAGCGAAATAAAAAGTTGTGAGCTACAATCTTCTCTTTCCTCTTTTCCTTTCTACCCTTTCCTCTGAATTTGGATCCGGTCCTGCACATCCTTTTTGCAGGGCGTGCAGGACCAACTCTGGTCCGTTGGATCGGATGTCAAATCTGATCCAACGGACCATATATTTTGACCCCTGTATGTATTTTTAAAAATTCGAAAATTTATAAAATTTCTACAACCGTTGGATCAGATTTCGAATCTGATCCAACGGTCCATATTTGTTCCTGCACGTCCTGCAAAAAGGACGTGCAGGACCGGATCCGGACGCCTTTCGAATTTGGATCCGGTCCTGCACGTCCTTTTTGCAGGACGTGCAGGACCAAATATGGTACGTTGGATCAGATGTCAAATCTGATCCAACGGACCATATATTTTGACCCCTGTATGTATTTTTAAAAATTCAAAAATTTATAAAATTTCTAAAACCGTTGGATCAGATTTCGAATCTGATCCAACGGTCCATATTTGGTCCTGCACGTCCTGCAAAAAGGACGTGCAGGACCGGATCCGGACGCCTTTCGAATTTGAATCCGGTCCTGCATGTCCTTTTTGCAGGACGTGCAGGACAAAATCTGGTCCGTTGGATTAGATGTCAAATCTGATCCAACGGACCATATATTTTGACCCCTGTATGTATTTTTAAAAATTCAAAAATTTGTAAAATTTCTACAACCGTTGGATCAGATTTCGAATCTGATCCAACGGTCCATATTTGGTCCTGCACGTCCTGCAAAAAGGACGTGCAGGACCGGATCCGGACGCCTTTCGAATTTGGATCCGGTCCTGCACGTCCTTTTTGCAGGACGTGCAGGACCAAATCTGGTTCGTTGGATTAGATGTCAAATCTGATCCAACGGACCATATTATTTGACCCCTGTATGTATTTTTAAAAATTCAAAAATTTGTAAAATTTCTACAACCGTTGGATCAGATTTCGAATCTGATCCAACGGTCCATATTAGTTCCACTCTTCCTTCTCTTCCGATGCAACTTTGGCCATATTCAAGTTCCGACACCGTCAGAACTTGCTTGGTTAGATTCTTTTTTTTTCTTTCTTTCTTGTTTTTAGTTATTCACTTAATTTTTTTCTTACAAATCACAATAGTTTCTTTTTCAAGTAATTTCTTTTGATATTCAAAATTCTTTCTTTTAATTATTTTTAAGATCGCTAATACATTTGGAGTCTTTCAAATTATTATTAAGAGAAAGTGATGAAGTTAGGTTTCTTTGATAATGTCTAAGAATTTTGAAGAAGAAACTTTATTGAAGATTAGAGTGTATTTTTCTTTACACTTTACCCATCTAGGATTTATGAGGTGTGGCATTTTGTGTATTACTATGAATATTTTATCTATTTGTATAACTTAGCTTTATATTCCTATTAATGAAGTATTTTAATTATAAATAAAAAGAATCATTCTCTTAAAATGAAAGTAATTTTCAAAGAAAAAAGAAAAAGACTTTGAGATTGGATTGGTTTTTTTTAATTAAGTTGTATTGAGAATTATAAAAAATAAATTGTTTGTAAGATGATAAATGAGACTCAAAGTTAAAAAATAAATAAATAAAGTTTTTTTTTTATTTAAAGGCCAATCCAGGTTGGCCTAAGTCACTCGACTCGGATGCTGCGCCTATAGAATTTCCCCTCCATATTTTTTGCAAGTCCAAATCTGATTCATTGAGCCCAGGGATTCTAGGCCTGATCCCCTCCTTCAACTCCAATTAAATTCGGTTTCCTGATTTAGTTTTAGAGACCTTCTATTTATTCTTAATTTATTATGACGAAAAAGCCATCGAAAATCTCTGGTGTTTTGACTTTTGTTAGGGTTATTTTGGATGAGAGGGTTAAATGGGTCTTTTTCTAGTTTAAGCGAAAAATCAGTGCTTTTTTTAATTGAACTGCAAAATCTAGACTTTTTAAAACTTAATTTATTACCCTTTAATAATAAATAAAAAACAAGAATTTCCCCCAAAAATTCTTAGACCCACAAGTAATGGTGTTATGACCTTGTAGAACCCTATCCATTGAAAAGGCTCCATTCTTTTTTTTTTTTTTTTGAGTAATTGATTAGCCTTCATTATCATCCAAAACACCAGTCCGATTACAGTCGGAGGTATTAGTTCCTCCTTTGTCAAAAAGAACCTCCGGAGGTAAATGGGTTAGGGGTATGGAGCCATTTTTAAAGTTTTTCTCAACCCATTTACCTAAATTATGGGTACTTTGGTTACAAAATCTAGATACATATCTTATCTTCCAATCCTTCCATTTGGCCATCAAGAGTTTGCAATCTTGAACGATGCTCTTTCCTCTCCATTCCTCTGCTTCCTTGGAATCGCAAATGGCCTTGACCACATTTAGTGAGTCAACTTCAAAAATGCATTTGTGAAACTGTTCTCTATCTGCATACTTCATAGCACTCCAAGTTGCAAAAGCCTCTGCTGAATAGGAGTCAGTGGAGTAATTGGGTTCCACTCTAGCTTCCATACATTTGCCCAAATGGTCTCTCACCAGATATGCGGCTGAGGATTGTTCCTTTGTATAAGTGGCATCAAAGTTGATCTTCTTCCATCCTGGGGGTGGTTTGCTCCAACCGAATACACCTGTATGAGGTTTTGGAAGCTTTTTGTTAATCTGAGCATTCATGTATTGGTTGGTCTTAGTGCATATATATTTAAGTATTTCTCCCCATAATATGAACTTCTCTCCTTCTCGTATTCTGTTTCTCCACCACCAGATTGTTTCCATAGCAATAGTAGCAAATGTCAAGAGTTCGTCTCTTAGCTCAGTTGGGACTGGGATTTGGCTTTGTGGATTTAGCAAATCATTTAGCCACTGCATAAGTCCAGCTGTTGAAATCAATTGAGTGTTCAATTGCCATTTAGAGTTCCACTATATTGCCGCACTGAAGGGACAATTTAAGAAGATATGTTCAGATGTCTCTCCTTCCTCATTACATATATAACAGCGATCCTCCTCAATATGCATAACTTTAGACAGCCTATGGCAAGTAGGTAGATTATTCGATATCACTTTCCAGAGAAAATGCCTATGTCTGTTGTGTAGGTTTGCTTGCCAAAGTCGTTTCCAAGTTCCAGCAAACTGGTTGGACTCTGGTAGAGCTCTCTCTTGATGGATTAATCTGTGTGCTGACTTCACAGAAAATGTCCCTGACTTGGAGGGACACCATATAAGAGAATCTTGTTCCTCATTAAGAGGAATATGGATTTTGATAATCTCACATGCTATTTCAACTGGAAAGATATCAAAGATCAACCCGTGATTCCAATTTACCCCATCCTCAGTCATTAGATCTCGTACTAGTTGGATATCCTCATTAGTGTTGTACTCTGTTTTAGGTTTGAATCCTTCAATCTCAGGTAGCCAAGGATCATCCCAAATTCGCAATGTAGAGTTCTGCCCCAATCTGAAACAAAGTCCCTTTCTCAAGTGTTCTCTACATCTCCAAACACTTTGCCAAATCCATGATCCCGATTCTTTTAGACTATTTGCTCCCAGTAATGTTTGTCCCTTGAGATATTTCACATTGAATATTTTGACCCATGTTTTCTCCGGAGAGCTGTACATCAACCAAGCTAATTTAGTCACAAAAGCAGCATTCATCTCCCTTATCTTTCTGAATCCCAGACCACCTTTCATCCTATCGGAGCAAATAGAATTCCATGATTTGAGATATAAATGTTTCTTACCATCTTCTTGGAAGCCCCACCAAAAATTCCTAGTGATTCTATCAAGCTGATCACATATATAAGATGGAAGCAAAAAGGTTTGCATGTGATAAGAAGGAATAGCTTGAATCACTGATTGAATAAGAATGCTTCTTCCAGCCTGTGATAATGATCTCATTTTCCAGCCTGCCAGTTTCCTCTTCACCTTCTCAATGATGTCACTAAAAGCTGCCTTCTTGGAATTGCTCTTACAAAATGGAACTCCTAGGTACTTGGCCTTATGGTTGCATTCCTTTATATTGAGTTGTTGACATAGTTTTTCTTTCATGCCATTGTCCACATTCTTGCTAAAATGGATAGATGACTTTGTCAAGTTAATCGCTTGTCCTGACCATGAACAATATTGATTCAGACACTTTTGGATCTTAGCAGCTTCGTTCTGGTTAGACCTGCAAAAAATTAACAAGTCATCAGCATACATTAGGTGTGAGATAGGAGGACTATTTCTACTAACTTTCACTCCATGGAATTTTCCTTCATCCTCAGTTTTGCTAAGAAATCGTGACAATAGGTCAAAGTAAAGAGTGAACAGAGCAGGTGATATAGGATCACCTTGTCTTAAACCACAAGAAGGTTTAAACATATTATTTTAGTAGAAATTGACTTTGACATCACAATAGCATCACCTAATTCAAGTCCTCTGTTTATTAATGATTTCACAAATGCTAAGGAAACTTTCTCTATTTTTTGTGTCTTTATTTTTTATTTTAAAAATTTTGCAGCAGTCAAAGTCATGGGAACTATGTATAAAGCAGTTTTCAAAGTCTTCAATGACATTGATGCATACCAAACCACATTGTACCCAAATTCTTGAACTACTTTTTGGATGGGGTGCTTTTGACTAAGTCCTCTCATTGCACAGGGATAGGAAACATCAAAATTCCTAATTGGTCTGTTCAAATCTTGTTTTCTTATGTGTTGTTGAATGTTAATGATGGAGTAATGGAGTGCGAAATGATGGAATATTAGGGTATTTTTCCTAAAGACATATTAGTGGTAAATTTTTGAGGTTCCAACAAATATAGTAAAATAACTTCTAGATTTTCTTATATTTCTTTGAAGACTATAAAGTAGATGGATTTTCCCCCTTTTTCCCCTTCTGGTCTTTTTGCTTGCAATGATTTTCAGTAAAATTAATGGAAGGTTGGTCGTTCACAATGTATCGACACACCTAATTCTCGAGTATTTAATATATAATTTAAGTTTTTAAAATTTAAAATTTAAAATATCATAAACTTCAAACGATATCGTATGACAGAATCTAAGATTGCAACAACAAACTTGTTCTTCGCAAAAGATTCATTACACATAACAATATCTTCATCCAACCTCTCTCTAATATGCCCGTTCAATTGGTAAGCCCAAAAATCTCACACCTAGTGGCAATGGTAACAATTTTTATTATTTTTTAAAGAAAATGGCAATAACTTAGTAGTAAAAGTTTGTCATTAAAAGTTTTATGGGTTACAACTATAAAATATTTAAATGAGTTAAACCATTAGTGGAGATCTTATTTATATTCCTCGACTCTCTCCACTCAAATACAAAATTAGAAAATATTTACATAGACCCAATTTCATATACTACATATCTACAACTTGTTAACTTAGTAGTAAAAGCTTTTTATTTGAAGTTTTATTGGTAACAATGTAAAATATTACTCATGAAACCGTACCTTAAAGGGAAATGCTAAGGTCAGAGGTTAGAAACTAAACTCTTGCGTAATGCAAGATTTACTCTATTTTTTATAAGACCTATTTTTTTCTCTATTAAAATTTGTAATTTCATATATTACATATCTATAATTCGTTATTTTCTAAAAATACAATACTTAATACTCATAGCTTACTATCCATGAAAATTGGTGTGTCTTAAATATTTTCTTTTGAAGCAACAATCTATTGTGGTTTGAGTGTGAATCTCTCGGTGTGAGCTTTTCATCTTTGACAGAAGTGAAAAACTGATCATTCCCATATTTTTTTCGGAGTTGGACTTTGAACTGCTTGAAATGGTAGATTTGACGCTACCAAATGGCAAAAAAGGAAAAAAAAACATAATTCAACTTACATCGAACTAAATTTCTTCAAATGAAAATGCAGTTCGGAGAATTTATTATATATTTTATTATTTCAAAATATAAGATTTTTTAATTTTATTTTTTTATATAGATTAAAGAAAAAATAAAAGAAGAGAATATTTTTTCTACTATACTCTTAACTACTCATTTTGTTTCAAAATATCAGATGTTTTGATTATTTTTACATAAATTAAAAAGAAAAAAGTGATTTTTATTATATAATTTTAATTAGTTTTATCAATGTTACAAAAAATAAGAAAATTACATTTATGTTAATGATAACTTTAAAAAAATTAAAATTTATAAAAAAATAAATATTTTAAAAACTAACATATTAAAAATTTTTATATTTTAAAACAAAAAAATAATTTATTTTTTTACTAATATAAAAAAATATATTATAACAAAAAATAATTATTAAAATTAAAAAATTATAAGACTATTTATTTTAAAAGTCAATATACAACCAATTAAACACCTGCTTGGCGGACCACCTCTTGTTTTTTCTTTTTCTTTTTTTGCTTTGTTCGGATGAATATGGGACCACGTCTTATTGTCACCAGTTCCCATCTTTTAGGCGCTCTACTTTCTCTCCATAAGTGCTTTCCTTCCGATTGTAGTCCAGCTAGAATTTTCCCCACTTTGAATCCTTGTGTGGCTTTTTTTTTTTTAAATTTTCCTTTTTGGAGCGATGACCCACTTGAATCTTTAATTAATAAGAAATTATATAATTAAAAATTTAAATCCGTCTAAAAATTCGGGACTTTGTTTTTGGCAGTTTAATAATGAGGCGTTAATGGCCCAAAAGGTTTTAAAAAGTTGCTTTCCTTTGGCTTAATTACTTAATGTTATTTACTTTTTCCATTGGAACTTAAGCAGTTTTAAAAATTTTCTTTAAAAAAATTGCAAATTTCTTTCGAAAAAAGAAAAAAATGGTCAGTTTAGACTCAAAAGTTAGATGCATAACATATTATAATCTAAAAAAAAAATTCTGATGTTATAGTCTCTTTAAAGAATTTTCTTTTAGCTAATAAGATTCAATTAACATGTACCGTCATATTATAGGTACTTGATATTTTAGACTTTGTTAACTAAATAAAAATTTTTTGAGGACTATAAAGGTAGAATTTTTTTATGGTGAGATTGAATAGTATTTTGTTTTGAGATTTGTTGAATTGAATTTCAAGAGAAAGAATTTTTTGTGTGAGAAAAAGTAAAACTCAAAGTGAAAAATTTATATTGGGTTACATAGTAGAACCCAATCTAAATACACCCTTAATCATAACATATTAGGAATCTAATTTTTTATACTAGACTGGTCATTTTTTTTTAAAAAGTGATATATTGGATTATTGTGTGGTTCCATAGAGCTTGGAGATACTAATGAATCTCGTCGTTGAGTGGATCATTACTTTTATGGTGGCGATGGTGATGAGAAAGAAGACTATTAGATTTGAAGGGTTTATCATCTATAAAGTTGTTAGCTCTATCTCTATTTGCACTAAAGTGACAGTGAGAGATGAATTAAATTATATAATATATAATTATTTTAGAAAGTTAGATATTTTTAAAAATATAAATATTTAATTCTAAACCAAATGAGTAATTAATATAAATAATAAAATAAATTAAATATGATTAAATGCTTTCTAATTTTTTTTTACAAAATTACATCTTTACATTAGAACTTCCTAATAGGAGATAGGTTATTAATTTAATTCACATGCTATCTTCCATCACCATCCCCTTGATGTATTTAAAGCAAGAGGAAAAATATCCCAAAGGTACTGTGCACTCAACTATGAACTTTTTAGTTAGTGGTGGAATATTAGTTTTTAGAAGTGACATTTAGGTTGATAGTCAAGTGCTAGTTTTGCTTTTCTTTCTAATTTCCTCTGGAAAGTATATAGAAAAGAAAAAAAAAAGTAGTGAGTAGTTGAGATGGTACGGATTAATTGGTTGAAAGCACTTATTGAGAGGCCATAAAAATTGATAAAAACAGTATTATAACTATTTTATTTGTGTGAAAAGAATTTTATATTTTTAATTTTATATTTATTTTTTTTAAAAATCAATCATCTCTGAAAAGGTAAACTCAATATTATTTTAGCTCGATTTGTAAAATATACATATATAAATATATTTATATAAATATATA
This sequence comes from Rauvolfia tetraphylla, assembly GCA_030512225.1. Classification (NCBI taxonomy): domain Eukaryota; kingdom Viridiplantae; phylum Streptophyta; class Magnoliopsida; order Gentianales; family Apocynaceae; genus Rauvolfia; species Rauvolfia tetraphylla. Next base: position 7,135,769 of record JAJQKT010000053.1, read on the forward strand.
TATATATATATATTATAATAATAATATTATTATATCTTATTAAAAAATATTATTAATATATTAAAATTTTAAAAAAATCGAGTTAGGACTGAGCCGAACTCAAAAGAACCAGACTCGGGCCCATACTTCCCAACCCAAAAATAATTGGGTCTAACTCAAGATTAATAAAATTTGACTCACTTAACCCGATTGACACCCATACTTATCTCAACATTTTCATGAGTTCATAAATTAGTATTTGAATTACCTTTTGCTACAAAAATGGATGCAAAGGGTTCACGTGAACAATTTATTTTTATAAAATATAAAATAAAAAACTCTCAATTATGAATTTATGATGGCCTCTCTCCCCCCCACACACACACACACAATTTCTCGTCCTCTATACGCATCGCAAGATTCAACTCTCCTTCACTTTGCCCATTCTTTTGTGATTTGTGATAAAAAGTTTCTTTCCTATTCCGTGACACCTGCAAAGGTAATCACAAATCCTCTCCACCCCCATTAAATTTCTGTGAAGCCATCAATAGATTCTTCAATAAACATGCATTATCCTCTTTCTATATATCCTATATGCTTCTTTTGTTTATTTTAAAACGTATATAATCTTTTTGTATAAAAACTTTATTTATTATTTTACTTTTAACTCTATCTTTAATCTTTGTCTTCAATTAATTATTTAATTATTTTTATTTTTTAAAAATTATTATTTTTTATCAAACTACTTAAAATATTAATAATTAATTTTAAATTTATATTTAACATACTAATTAATTATTCTTAAATAAGAACATTCTAAAAATCTCTATCAAAATTTTTTTATAAAACTTAGTAAAATCTTAATTTTTATATAAAAAGAAAATATACTATACATTTTGAAACAAAGAATACTACAATAAAATAAAAATTAGTTAAAGGGAATTCAAAGATGCTACTACTAATAACAGAAGACAACTAACTTTGAACCACCGGCGCCTCCGGCGGCCGTGTTAACCGCCCAATAAAATCAAAGCAAAAAGCCAAAGTCTTCTCAAAATCCAATCAAAATTATAAGTAGTTAGTTTACGTGCAACCCAAATTCCAAACAATCTAACAAAGGATTCCGCAACTTGGGAAAATAATGCCAAAAATGAGAAGAAGAAAAGTCATTCGTCCTCTTCACATAAATTATGAGACCATAATTCATCAATGGAGTGGTGGTATTCATAGTCAAAGACGGAATCCCAAATAAATACGGTCCATGTTCACACTATCCTCTTCTTTCTTCAATGATCACTTCCATCCACCCATTACCAACCCTAATTTTATCTCACATTAAAAAAAATGAAAACCTTTTTTTTCTTTTTTTTTCCCTGCCTTTTCAACCTAAACAACAATTTTTTTAAAAAAAAATAAGAAAAAAATATTTAACTTGAAAGAGCCGGGCCGGGCCCTATTTTCCCCATAGGAATCCCATTCTTTTGCGAATCATCTTCATCATGGTAGACATAAGCAAATCCACCATGACGGGTCAGATCCATACCCGCCATTTCATCTTCTGCTGAGATTCTCAGAAGCTTCAGTTTATGAAGAATAAAGAAGAGGGGACCCATTGTAGCACTGACCCACCCGAATATCACAAGAATCTGGATTACATGGGCTCCTAGTAGCCTTCCACCACCACCCATGAACAACCCGTACGGACGACCTGGTTTATCCGGGTAGACTTGATTCACGTAGTCCTCCGTAGCGAAGAGTGCCGTGAAAATGATGCCCCAAGCCCCACAACCTCCATGCAGTTGAGCCGCCTCTAGTGGATCGTCAAACTTCAGTTTCGCCGCCAGCATGTTGCATCCGATCAACACCAGCGCCGCCACGAAGCCGCAGATTACAGCGGCCCAAGGCTCCACTACGGAGCAGCCGGCTGTGATGGCTGCAAAGCCCCCAAGAAGGCCGTTGCAAACATCGGTCACATTCCAATGCCCTGATAAAATTCTCTTCCCAAATAGAGTTGTTAACGCTGCAGTGCAGCCCGCTAAAGTGGTGGTCACCGCCGTGCGGCCGACGGCACTCCACTGTCCATAATAGTTTCCACTTTCGTAAGGAACCAAAATTCTCGTAAACGAACCAGGGTTGAAACCGTACCAGCCAAACCACAGCAAAAATGTGCCAAGAACCACGAGTGACGCACTGTGGCCTTTCAAGGCGACGGAGCGGCCTGAGCGGTCGAAGCGACCGATTCTTGGACCCTCTATGAGAGCGCCATAGAGTCCGGCGATTCCACCCACCATATGGACCACACCCGAGCCGGCAAAATCAATAACCCCTGTTCCAAACAAGAGATTCCCTGTATTGGTAGCACTTGCCCATCCATCGGGCGACCAGAACCAATGCGAAACCACAGGGTAAACAAAGCCAGTTAGGAACGATGAGTAAATGAGATACGCCACAAACTGGGTTCTCTCAGCTATGGAGCCGCTGGTGATGCCCGCAGCGGCTATCGCAAACGCCCACTGATAAAGGAAGTAGCTGTAGTCGTACGATGAGGACGGGATACTCTTAAGGCCGAAAAAGTGCCTGCCGATAAAACCATTGGAGGGAGCACCGAAGGCGAAGGCGAAGCCAAAGAGGTAGTAGAAGAGACCGCCAGCAGCAGCGTCAAGGACGTTCGTAAGCATAATGTTCATGGTGTTCTTGGCGCGGACAGAGCCAGCACAGAGCATGGCAAAGCCCAACTGCATAGAGAAGACCAAGAAAGCCGAGAAAAGCAGATAAACAGAGTCCACGGCGAAGGAGGTGTCGGAGAACCTCCGAGACACAGTGCTGAACTGGTTGCAGATGTAGGCTGCAGCCGCGGCTGCATCGGTGGTGTTGGAGCCGAAGAGGGGTGCTAGTTGGTCCGCTGAACAATTCAGGGACGCCATGGTTTCTGGATCTTGAAGGAGGATAGAGAAACAACAGTAGAACGGAGGAGGAAAAGTGGAGAGTTTCCTAAAGGAGTGAGACAAAATGTGTTCTTTGATCCTGTTTTATAGAGGTGGAGAGTTTTGACTTTTCTTTGGTTTTAACAGGGGGTTTTACGTGTAATTAGGAGGATTAATTAGGTGTAAATTTGTCATTTAACTCTAAATGACCTTTGGTGGGCTAGTGAGAAATATAAGGGCACGTGCTCACTTCTGCCCCTAGAATCTGTAGCGTATATTCAAGGTTGTCCTTTGGATTCTTATCGCATTTTTTCGGTTAGATACTTCCCAATTTGATGCACAAGGCATTCATTTGCTTAATTAGGAGTTTACTACATCGTTTTGAAGTATATGTCTTATTTTTTAAAAAATTTTAAAATATATGTTTATATTTTATATAAATATTTTTATTTATTATTTTATTTTTAATCTTAGTTTTTCTTCAACTAATTTTTTAAATATTTTTATACTTTAAAAATTATTAATTTTTTAACTAATTACTAAATATTTTAATCCTTAATATTAAATTTAAATTTGACATATTAATTAATAATTATTAAATATAAATATTTTAGACATCTATTAAATTTATTTATAAAATTTACTAAAATTTTAATTCTCGTGTAAAGATAAATATGTAATATATTTCGAAACGAAGAAGTATCATTTATCAAATTCTTAATGATTGTGTCCAAAATTAACTTTTATATTTCATCTTAATATAAAAGCTTATGCTTATAATTAAATTAATATTTAACCTTATTAATTAAAAGATTAGCGTAATTGTGTTAGTTGAATCTATGTTCTTAATTAAAGATGTTAATTTTCAAGCAAATTTATACATATTTTAGGAAATTGAACATTCATATTTAGATATCTCAAAATAGAATCATGAATATCTTATAGTGCTTTGATAAACCCGAACATGATTTAGACCCCTCTTTAACTTTTTACATATTTTTTAGATAATTTTGAAAACCGTAAATGCTCTTATAGTTTTTTAAATTGTTAACCTGTAAAGAAGATGATAAATTTAAGTTTTTCTTACCAGTGCTGTTTGAAGATTGTGATGGAAGCATTGTGAGGAAAGTCATTATATGTTTGTATATCTTATTAGTAATAGTACATCATTCATTTTAAAATATATATCATACTTTTTTTAAGTTTGTTTCAAATTTTATATTCTCTTCCTATATAAAGTTTTTATTTATTATTTTATTTCTAATTTCATTCTTGTCTTCAATTAATTATTTAAATACTTTTATTTTTTAAAAATTATTAATTTTTCAACCAACCACTTTAAATACTAATATTTAATGTTAAATTTATATTTAACATACTAACCAATCATTTTTAAATAGAAATATTTTAGACATCTATCAAAATTTTTTATAAAATTGATCAAAACTTTAATTCTTATATATAAAAAAAAGATCATATATTTTGAAATGGATGAAGTATATCTTACCCACCTAGAGTTCCTGGAGTGTGGGTTTATATCTGCTACCTTGTGCAATTTTATTTTTGTCTTTTTTGTTCTACTTATCGGGTTGTTTTAATTCCACAAAATTTCTCTTTTGCTACGTTAGAGAAAAATTTTAAGGTTTGTTTTTTAGTTGTAATGACTTTTGCCATTTTCATATAAAAAAAATGGTGGAAATGAATCTTTATGAGAAGAACTAGCAAATTTATTGCTGGGCATGGCCAGTTTTCAATATCTAAAGATAGGTTTTGAAAATGATCTCAATCGGACATTTCTCATACATTGGAAAGATGCCTTTTTATATGTTTATACACTGATTTCTATCTTTTTCCAATTCAGTGCTTGGTAGACTTGTATTGTATTAATGTGTTTGAAATTTCAAACTTAATATGAATTGAAGTGCGGCTCATGAAATGTCAACTGGACGACTAAGAATGCGTAATGAAACTGCAGTTTGACAGCAAAATAATAGAGAAATACTACTAACGTAATGAAGGCGTACTTTTACAAATTTATGATATCATTATTCGGGTATATTTTATATTTATATTGTTTTTGGTTGGGAGAGATTTTATCTTGAGTTTTGTGAAAATAAATTTTTTATGAGAAGAGAAGTGGGACCCAATTATGTGTTGGTTGGGAAAAATACAATCCAAATAGAGGTATTATGATAAAATAATAATAATTGAAAAAATAAAATATATAATTATGAGATAAATATTTTGACTATAATTAAAATTCACACCTTGATACCAAAGTTTTAGAAAAAAAGAATATTTTAGTATAAAATGGTCATGTTCTAGCAACAATTCATTTGAATATCTTTCTTCAAAAACCAAAATTACAAGAACTACATAAGTATTTAGGGTAGGGTTGAATAGAGTTTGGATTTAAAATTTTTTATTTTAAGTTTCGTAAAAGTGAATTATTTTTTAAAAAAGAAATGAGATTCAATGTGAAAAATTTAGGTTAGATTCAGTAACTTAAATATTGTAATATGGCACAGAGAAGGTTCCAATATTTTCATTTCCGTAATATCGACGAAATTGTGATAAGGTGATAGTTTTATTGTTATAAGCATATTTTATTCAGGGCATTTAGTATTAAGTTTGGTTCATATTTTTTTCTTCTTGACGGATAAAATTCAGTTCACTGCGTTTGAAAAGTGTGATAAATAATTTGAGTTCGGGTCACATTTCTGTCCCATTTTATATCAAAACACTCTGATGCGATGAAATTTTTGGATTGGGGAATGAAATTCTGGTGATTCACTGTGGATCTCTGATACATATACATCACCAATAGACTTGTCGGAAAGAAAGGGATTACTTTGAAGTCATTTTATTTTTTCTAGTGAGATTAGATATTATTTGAGTTTGAGATTTTATGTATTAAGTTTTATAAAAATAAATTATTCGTAAAAAAAAAGTAAGATTTAAAGTGAAAAATTTATATTAATGCTCTACTTTGACATGGTTTGGTTTTAAAATCAAATTTAAAATTTTAAATGTGGGACTTACATCTTTTCTCACAAATAATTTAATTTTTACGAAATTCAAAATAAAAATATCAAAATCAAATCTATCCAATCATACTCTAAGTTCTCGTAATAGAATCCAATCCAAATGAAATATTTTTTAGGAGGGCTGGACAATTGATTGGTTTCATTCTTTCTTCTTTCTTTTTTCTTTTTTACTTTCTTTTGTGGTAGAAATGCCAACTTGGAGGATGGAAGCTCATCGATATGTGGATTCATTTGTGGAATGTCACTTAGCAAATAATAATAATAATAAAGAAGAAAAGATTCATTGTGGAATGTCAAACAAAATTTTGTTTGGAAAAAATAAAAAACCAACAGTACATGTGCATGGATGGTGACACATTAATTAGTAAATAATAAATAAATAAAATATTTATATTATAATCGAATAATTGAATATCTAACTCACAATTAATGAGATATAGATAGATTAGGAAGAATCATTAGTGTGTCAGCCATGTTTGACAAATCAAACCCTTCCATACATCTCCCTTTGCTCAGTATTTAAGCAATCCTCAAACAAGTCATGATGCGACAGGGCAAGCTTAATTTGACCCATACACAGTACCATAGACTTGTACTTTGATGTACTTCACTTCAACTTGAAAAGAATTTTATTTTAAAATTAAATATAAAATTATATTTTTTATAAATAATTTAAATTTTATAAAATTTAAATTAAAAATATTTTAAAATATAAATAAGATATTTTAAATTATAAAATATTTTAATATTTTAAAATGAAACTATGACCATGGATTAATCAGCATCCACTAATTGGTGCTTTTGCTTTTGATATTTGAACATGCCTGTTAGTTGACTATGGATAAGGTAATGGCAGACTTGCAAGGAAACGAGCCGTGCATCCAACAACACCATCTAAAAATTGAATCGTCTAGAAGAAAGACTATAATTCAAAAGGTGTAGAGTTGACTATTACAAGAAAAAGTCTTAGTTTAAAAAATTAATTTCTTGAGAAAAATCGAGAAATATTTATTTTGGAGATCAATCTAAATGGAGCTAAATTAGGTTTTAGTGAATAAAATATCCTTATAAAGATTATACGTTAAAGTTTCATGTTATTTTAAGACTTGAGTAATTGGCAAAATTGGTGTTATTTTCATCCTTAATAAACATTTCTATAATCATCATTAATTTTTTTTGAAGTCCCTCGTTGGTCCATTTTGCTAATTTTATGCCAAAGCCGGTCTCACACATTCCGTTTAACCATATTTGTATAGATTAAGGAAGAATAAAATAAGAGATATTTTTTGTTATATTTTTAATTAATTTTACTAATATAATAGATAACGAATCAATTATATTTTTAAAAAATTTCTTAAAATTCTCAAACGGTCGAACATTTTAAAAAAAGAAAAACAAGGTGAAAACCTTATATTTTGAAACAGATGGAGTACAAAACAATAATTACTGATTCGTTCAAGATTAAATATTTACCTTTCTATTTATTTTATATATAAAAATAAATATTCAATTTTAGACACGAGATATATTTTTCTTACTACTAATAAAGTTTAAAAAATCACAAAGAAATATGTCATTAATCTCGAACTAAATCACTTGCCTCCTAATAAGAAAAACAATGACTTATGAGGGTGATGATCATTTGCTAATCCATAGCTCTGTTTCTTTACAAAATCCACAGTTTTGCTGCTTTAGATTCTTCGTAGTTAAATCCAGATTGTTCTTAATTTACAAATATAAATTACCAAAAAAAAAAAAAAGAGTGAAAAAATCAAGCTGACTTTCACTATTTGTAAAGAACTGCAACATTTACAAATATAATATTCAGTCATCAATTGTCAACAAAAATACAATAGTCAACGGTAGAAACATTCTCAACGGGCAAAACGATATGATATTCACAATTTAAAGATTAAAATAAATATTTTTTTATTGAGAAATGTTTATTTCCTTATTTATTTTTGTATAAAAAATTTAAATATTGAAGTTTAGATAACAATAATAGTAATAACCAAAAAATCTCAAAAAAAAAAAAAAAAAAGTTGCAAAAATGATTCATCGTATTGCATGACTTGTAACTTAGAAAATAACACACATCGTGTGTGAAAATCAATAAATGTTAAAAGAAAATTTGAATATTCAGCATTCACATACTGCATTTCCACAATCTAAGACCACAAAGGATGCGGCGGAGTAAACGCTTTGCAATTGGATGTAGACAATCTTAAAGAACTCAAACAAAACCAAAGACACCGCATCAGTGGTGGCGGCCGCAGGATCAAATACTGGGGGTGAAATAGAAAAAGATAAAGCGGGTAAAACATACTTCTCTTTGTCTCTCTCTCACACACATAAAATATTTTAAAAATACAGTATATTGTTTTGTAAAAAAAATTTTAAAAAAATTTAAAAAATACAAGCTATCTCGCTCCTGCCTGTGGGCTAAATAGAATGGGCTAAAAAAACTCGCATTTAAAGGGGTTTGGATGTACTACAAAGAAAAAAAGAAAGAGAAAGAAATAATCAATAATCCATCACAAACTACTGAAGTAATTATATATAATATTTTTATATTTAGATATGAGTAGTTTGAGATATAAAAATATATTTGGATAATAAATGTCGTGATATTATCAAAACACTTAATACACAGCAAATTATGTTGAAGCTTTTTTCCCACCTAATTTGCTAAATAACAAAATAACTCGAAGACATTATTTTATGTAATATATTCTAATTAGAAATATAAGTTATTTTAAAATTATATATAAGAATTAAGGTTCTTAAAATTAAAAAAATTTATGAGATAAAGTATATTTTACTCCTTTAAATAAATAAGGATAGAGAGAGATAGAGATAAATAAATAAAATAAAAAGATAATTAAAGTTAAAAATACATAATGAATACTACTTTAAAATATATAAAAAGATTTATATTTCAAACCAGAGGTAGTATATAACTAACATTTTTTTTTTCAAAAAAAACAGAGAAATATGAGCAAAATATTCTTAATATTTTAGGGGCCGTTGGTGCATCATATATATATATACATATTTTTAATACACTATATATAAGAATAATTTTTTTAAAAAATACGGGGGCCTATACCTAGGTCCGCCTCTGCACACCATATGTATATTGCAAACGGACAAGTAAGTGGGCTTCATAGGTTTTCAAAGTTTTTATTACTCCCACCTTTTCAAAATATATATGTCATTTTAGATAGAATAAATTATTCCATAATATAAATTATTCTATATTTTTCAAAAAATATTTATTATAAATTTTTTATTCTATCTTCGTCTCTTCCCTTATTTATTTTTACGTCTCTTTCTTTCTCTTGTCTCTCTCCTAATTTATTAAGCATGCAGAAGGTACTATTACGTTACAAATCTTTTATTATTTTTTATAACTCTTAATTTTTCTGAAAGTGGTTAAAATGACTTATATTTTAAAATAGAGAAATATTTTTTTTTTTGTGGTAAGGAAAATTTGTCATTTAATTGGTCTTATCTCATCTTCATCGGAGACAAACAAACAAACTTTGATGGTTTGTCATTCTTGCTACCGTAGGATTTGATCTTCCCAAGTTTTGGTGTACTATCCAAGTGTTGATATTAAGCTCCAACATCAGCCATACCAGATTGCTTTGGCAAGTTTAGGCTAAGACAACTTGCATCATTTATATTCAGCCAAAAAAAAAAAAAAAACTTGTATCATAAACCTATTTTTTTCTCTATTTTTTCTTTCATGCATGTTCATAGAATTGGGAATGTGTCCCCCCATCTCGTAGCTTTCTTGCAAAGCTCTTTCTTAATGTATTAATAAAGAAATAAAAGTAAATTATTTATAAAAAAAGCGAGAAGTGAAAAACTTTTAGTGATTTTTCTCAATCTATATATAGTATCAAAAGGGTTTCATGGTGTTGCATAAACTCTATATTATGAAACAATATTCAGGAATAAAATGACGTATCTATTTTTAAGAACCAAAAGAAAGAGGGAAAGTGAAAACTCATTCACTCCAGTAGCCCTGGGAAAGGGAAATATGAACTCAAGTTAGGACAATTTGTCTGATAGGAATTACTTTTACCAATTAAGTTACTGCTTTGCAATAATCATCATACATTTTAGGATGAAAAGACCGACGCAGAATGAAAAATACCAAATCTTGATATGATCGTTTTCCACTGATTATCATGAAGAGGTAAGGAAACATTTTCTGGTGCTCGCTCTTCTACTTCCACAGCAAGAACATTGCAGTCGCTTCATGCTAGCCTTGTGAACCACAAGAAAATTCACAAGTGTATTAACATTCATTGATAAGAACGTCGCTGTTTCAATCAACCAAGACTCATTTTCAAGTTGTCATAATATTACAACAGGGAAACTAGAATTACCGCTCGCATCTTTGTCAAAATTGCGTATCATCTACAAAGTATTTCATGACGTTGCGGTTTTGTAGGCAGATCCATACATCACGTCCACTTGAGATTGAACAATTGACATCAAGAGAAGTGTCATACATATAGGAGACCCTGAAACTTTAGTAAAATCCATTTTGACTAACTTTTTTCGGGGTTAATCTGAAGCTACTTTTGACCATCGCTTAGCCCTCGCTACCCACTACAGCCATGCTGCCCGTTAGCCATGCAGCACCCAATCCTGAATTCACAAGTTCATAGTAACACCAATTGGGGTGCCTGAACTGCGTACTAGAAAGAGAGCATAGCAAAGAGTAAAATTCGCTACCACGGTACTGTACCATTCAAAAGCCAGGACATGAGGCTCCATCTTGCAGTACTACCCTTGTACATGAAGACCCTTACAGTGTACATGAAGACCCTTTAAATGTGGAAAGTAATGATCTGATACCAATCGTATTGGCATTTTCTATGTATAGGATTTTCAACCAGAAAACATTAGCAAAAGTAACATAAGCAAGATTTTACACCCTTGAAATGCTGGCAGGCCTCCAACTTATAGCTACAGAACTCCCTGGAGGCGGGGGAGGAAATCAAGATGTATCCTCTATTGCGAAGCTGGAGAACTACATTAAAGCCTCACCTTAGCTATGTCGTGAACCATGATTCTTATAAAGTAGGTAAAACTCACAGAAAGGTTAAACCAATTATGGCTGTCAATTCAACCATTTCTCACCATTGTGCTACAAACTGTCCTTTTCAGTCTTTAAATTAATTTCACCAAAAGGATGATTTGTATTTCCCTGATCCTGAATGGCTAAAACTCCCCCATCTTGATTGTACTAAGTACTATTTTGCATTTTTTTCCTCTGCTTTCGACGTTGATCGTGCAAACCTGGAGAGGTGGAATGCAATATCAGGATATGAGAAAAGATCTCGGCAGGGGAAAGCATGGGTGCGTAGATGAAATATATAGGGGCAAGACAAGTGAAATCAAAGCAGAGAGAATACGTTTTTTCTCCTCTTTTCTCTTCCTCCTCCAGTCTTCCTTGTTTTTTCTTTTGTCTGCAATCTCTTTTAGATCCACGCATGCCTAAACATGATAGCCTAAACAGCAGTTCAATTTGAAGGCAATATATGTATGTGTGTGTCATTCCATACATAACACATGAAGAGCTGTTAGAAAAGAACACAAGTACAAGAAGAACTTCGAAAAAGTTTGAGCTCATGACATAAAATCAAAGAACATCCAGGGGTTAGGCCCTTAGGGAAGGGATGTTGGCTGTGGGGCAGAGGGGGGTTAACTCCTCGCGAACATACACAATCAAACAGGATTACAATTCATGCTTAGCACATATCTCAATGCAATGGATTGATAAAAAAAGATACAGAGAACTTGACCAGACAAACCAAATAAAACACTGGAAAGGTGAAGATTTCAACATCTTTTGCAGCATTACCTCCTGCCCAGCCCTCCTAAGTGCCTGGAGGGGTTCCACGCAATCCTGACCAATGACTACCAAGTTTCCGCTTTTATTCTCTCTTGAACTATGTACATCTCCATGTTTCTGCTTAGCTAATTCCTCAAATTGGTCTTGAAGCAGAGGCGAAACACCAGCCTGAGAAAGATCAAGCCAAGTGGTGTTAAAATCCCAATATATATATATATAGGAAAGAGGGAAAAAAGAGAAGAAAATCTTTTAATCTGATCATATGCTTCATAAAATCACAAGCATCCAGGAATTACTAAAATAATTTCCTCAAAATTTTTAATAACATTTGAGTCAATTTCTGTTCTGAAAAAATATAACAAATCTTCTTTCCCTCATCTTTATAGAGAAACTTTAGCAGGATTATTTACAAAAATAGAAAAGAAATAAAGCAAAATCTGCATCATGTTACTAAATGAGTTAGTTACAAGATCATGTTGGTTGTAACATTGAAAAACACAATATATTTAATATGCTTACTAAGAATAGTACAAGCAAGCATAGTTTATGAAATTCATCTATGTGCATAAAAAGAAGAACAATAACCATCACAAACTTACCCCTGCCAGGTAACGGTTTGAAAATGTCTTCGGCTTTAATGGCTGAGAGAGAACTGTATTAAGCTCCTATAGTTTAAAGCAAAAAGTTTTATGTCAAACAAGGCAAAAACCATAGCACAAAAGTGAATACAGAATATACATATGGCATACGAGAGAAAATATCCTCCAACTAATTCCCTACAATGCTTCCCCATGGAGACAGAAAATTGCCAACCAAACTTTCATTTTGGTTCATGAATTCCTATTGCTATTCGCTAATAAACAGTCGGACAAGTAACTTTAATAATGGAAAAAAGGTCATGTAAGTATTTATGGGAGGAACAGACCTGCTGCAGCTTCTTTAACTGAATAGAAGTGGCTCTCTTCTGCTTGTACTTGTTCACCCTTTCATCTTCACTATCATTTTCATCCAACTGTAGTTCCAGTAATTCAGCGTTTTGATCCAACCAGCTCTTCTTAGCCTTTTCCTGCAAAAGGCAGTTTATATTATAGCAAAATATATATTCTTAAGTTTAATGCTAACTAAGATCCATACATTTTTTTCTCTCTTTTTTTGAGTGGGAGAAGGGGGGAATTTACTAGGCACATGCACAGTGTCGAACTTGGGTTAAAAGGCCCGAGGGTAACTGCTCTACCACTGAGGCAAGTTCCTCCGATATATCTATACATTTATTTAAAACTAGTATCTGAAGCGTGCATATGATTAAGTACATAAAATACTAAAGTAAAGGAAATAAGGTAAAAATAGAATAACACTAGCATATTTAAATCAACAGAACTTGAAATAAAGATCATGAGCCAATGCCTTCATTATCTAAGGGTGGAGCTCTGATGCAGAAAGCAATCAATTGATCACACCTCTTTACTTTTTACCTCTACCAGGAACAGAGAAAAAAACAACATTCAACACTATCTTAGAAAATCCTATATGTTCTCTCCAAATGAGAGAAAAAGTATCAGGGGGTTGGGAGCTGGTCCTGATGATTTTAAGAAATTGTTAAAAGAAGGGCAGCAATATATATTAGTCCCTTCTCATCCAATAAATTCAAGCCACCTGAAAGAAGGAAGGCCCAAGAGGAATAAGAAATGAATATGAAATCATTTTCAGATTGAACAAACAACAGAAAGTTTTCAAATGTCAACAATTATTGTAATTTTACAGATTGAAGATAATCTTGCACACAATATGCAATAGCTTGTTAGCCTCTAAATGAGAACTAATAGAGACAATGGAAACAACTTGCAAGGATGATGAACTATAATATTGTCTAGCACTAGCTTAAAAGGAATGTGCATAAAGCAGCAACCCCCCGGCCAAAAAGAAAAGAGATAATAATAAAATGCTTTTGAAATAAATAAGTATAGGACAACTGGCACCATAGTGAAAGTTATCAGGGTATCAATTCATTTTATCTGGAGCCGACAATGTCATTTTGGAAGTGCAGTAACCTGAGAGTCTTTGTGCAGAATTTTGTCTATTTGATGTGCAAGAGATAATCGTTTCATAACCTCCGGCATATATGAGATTTCCGTGGGAAATCGCTGAAAACTTTCCTGGAAAAACAGCAGCAGTTTCAAATTAGAAATTTATTGTCTTCCCCAGTGAAAATTTAATCAAAAAGAGTTGTTGGGAAGGGGGTGAAGAAGAGAGAAAGTTAGAAGAACGAGCTAATAGGAAGAAAGCATTTGGCAAAGAAACATATATGAACACTATGTGCACACAAATGCATATCATATCAACCACTGATCATATGCAGGACATGCTGGCAGAGAAAAAACAGAGAATCTCTAAACAACTCAAAGCAGATTTGTGTTGATCATCAGTTTGAGAACACGGGTAAAATAAATCAGTAAAAATTACTAAAATCCAAGCACTAACATCTACACATGTATATGAGCTCTATGAATTCAGCCCACCATAGGTAGCACAATCACTTGCCTCTGACCAAAATTTTTGACCTTTTCTTCTTAAAGGGTTGTGTCATAGCTGCCGGCTTAGGGAAACCACTTGTCCTTCCTCTTACCTTACCTCCTTCCCAACTCTCTCCCTTGGGAACTTGAATTTCCAAAAATCTATAAATTGCTTTAGAGATTAAAATAATTTTGACGTTCCCACTGAAGGAAAAGTACTGAGGAGGGGAAGGTTTTGGGAGAAAAAAAAATTTCCTTCAAAAGATAAGCAAGGTTGTTAAGAGGGTTCTGATACTTGCTTTTATTGTCAGTTCCCAGGATCATTCACACCTCCATTTTTCTTGTTACCTCTAGACCAAAAAATAAATACTATATAATAAATTTTAATAACTTCAAGATGCAGATCCATTGTTTAATTGCTTCTTTTGGTTATTTTCCACCATTTTTCCATATGCTTTGCTACTTCTACTCTTTTAGTTGCAGTAATGAATTCAACAAAAGGAAGGTGTTAACACTTTCTGTGTAAGAAGGTAGTCATGCATTGTTGTCCATCTACTGCAGTAAATATGAAACAGTATGTCTTGCCACAGACTATCCTTTCTGATATTTAACTTCTATTTTTGTTTTGTCCTTTTCCACTTTACTCTACCTCGTTATGGTAATTCATTTATCTTTCTCCACCAGTCATGCAGTCATCCCATGAGAAAGATCAAAAGAATACCTTTGCAAATGACTTGCACAAAGCAGCAAATTTCGAAGTCTCATTTGGGGAGATTAGAGCAATACTGCATCCATCAGAAAAGGCCCTGGCAGTTCTTCCACTCCTGTGAACATAAACCTGCAAAATAGTATAATAGTGTAAACAATGCATATATTCTCCCAAAGACAGAATGCCATGGAGTGTCAACTGATTATACTCACATCAGCTGAATGTGGAAGTTGGTAGTGAATAACAGTCCGGATACCAGGAAAATCAAGGCCTCTTGCCGCAAGATCAGTAGCAACAAGTATACCATGCTCATTTGCACAAAAACAATCCATTGCCTGCATGAGATGTATGGTGTAAGAGCAACATATCATGAACCACAAAAAGAGAAGGCAATTTTGCTGGGAAGCTATACAGAAAAAGTTGGGGATAGAGTTCCATTTTGAAGCTTCTTCATCTTCTAGCTTTATCATTTGCCAAAATCACCCTTCCCTCAAATTATCAAAAGGAAAGAGAGAAGAAACAAGAATTTCTTTTTGATATGTTAGCATAGTCATACTAGTGCAAAAGCAGCTCTCCTTAGTGATTGTTTCAGCAAGCATAAACAGTTTAATCGAAGTTTCTTCTTAGTTATATATTCTATGAGATCATATGAATCCAGTTATTCCTCAAATAACTGAGCAACTAAAACCACAAAGTCAGAAGAAACACCTTCAAACGTGCTCGCTGCTGCATCTTAGAATGAAGTGTTGAAACATCTATTCTGAGAATGCGTAGAAGGGAAGAAATACGGTGTAAAGCAGTAATTGCTGTACAGAAAATGATGGTGCGTCCTTGTCCATGAACACTAAGGATATAGTACAAATAAGCATCTTTATCTTCTTCCCTACATCTGAAACCCATGATGCCGGAGTCAACATTAATTGTGATTAGGAAAATGAACAAGAAGATTTGAGCTGTGATAGCAGAAGAGACTAAAGAAGTCATTCAACCTTGATCAACTAAATATTTGTGCATATCAATTTCATTTGAGCCTTTCTATTGAGCCTAGTAGAACGATGATGGCAGAGCCCCCATACAGGAATGAATATTGCAAAACTAACAATTAAAATCTTAAAAAGGAATTATGTTGAGATAATATGGCTACTCCCTGCTGGCTTAGTGAGGAAAACACCCTGAATCAAAAAAACAAAAGTACGGTCCATCATAGTGGGCAATGCAGTTGAAATAATCTGGTTATTGTCCTTAAACATGATTAGTGACTCAATCATCTACCAAATAAAAGTGTTGTCACTTATGTTAACCAACCTGAGAAAGAAAAGAAACCAAGCAACTATAAATGCTCAAAGCTAGAACTGATTCTTCTTTTTCCGTTTTTTAGTTCAGAAGTAGACATATTGGTATTCTTAAAGAAATTGGATTTCCTATTCAGTGCTAAAAGTGAAAGCAAAAATACTTCACATGACACTAGGAGACATATACAAAGATAAAGATTGTGCCAATTAAAGCCAATCAGAGATTTAGTAAATATTAGAAGTCAAGAAGTTAAACACGAATGCCTCCAGCCCCCACCAATTATTATTATTATTGTTATTATTATTATTATACTTTGGGTAGCTAGTCGCTTCTTGGCTATCTTTGAAAGGAAAAGCTTCAGTCCAAGCAACAAAAGTAAAAGAACATAGGATAAACATACTCGATAAATGATTCCTCAAGATTATGTGCTAGAATCGAAGCATTAGTGAGATCAATAATAGCAGCATTTGCTCTCATGCCTGCTTGCTCAGATAGAGCTTCTATCGAATTTAAAGCATCATTTGATTTCGACCTATGCAATCCACGCTTTAGCTTCTTACGAAAATCAACAGAAAGAGCAATGGTAGCAGAAAATACAAAAGTTTGCCGTTTCTTTCTTTGGACATTTGAAACTGTCACACAATTTTTTGTATTCTCATATTGACCATCTGTTAACCCACTTGCCACAGGAAGCATGTCGATTATTGATTGCAATTCAGGAAAATGACCTGCTTGTATCATGCGATCAGCCTCATCGAGAACAAAAAATGACAGTGAATGCAGCTGCAGAAGGCCAGAAAAAAAAAAAAAAAGTTAAAGAACACAAAAATTATCCGTGAAGCACTTTGAAATATGTCTTGATTTTGTGAATATTGTCAGAGAGGAACATAAAAGGGTAACAGAACAAAAAAGGCGGTGCAAACTCGCTCTACTCAAAATGTAATTGAAGTAAGCTTTTAATAACTGAGAACTATAGCTAGACTTTGGCATGATGCTGAACCAAATTGACAGCAGGTCAGCAGTTGGGCCAGAAATTTTCCACCTTATAATTGTCTTAAGTCAAATTAATGTTTATATTATACAAACTCCACCTCCTGCTCCTATTCTGTTCAAACCCACCTTTCAAAAAAGAAATCAGAAAAAAAAAAGAAAAACAAAAGCTAATGATGATTAAAATAAAGAATAGATAATGATTCTGCACCAATCCCTTTCCTAAGATATCTATTTTAATTATCTAACTATTATTAAACTCCTGGGACATCTGCAGCATCTCTTCATTATTTGCCAGAAGAGGAAAAAAGAAAAGCAGGAAAAAACCAAGTCACCAAAAGATGTACAAAGCTAAGTTAACTTCATACTTGGTCAGAACAGAAACTCTCCAGGAGGTTGATAATATTGCAACAGAAGTCAGAAGCTGGGAATAGAACTAAGCCACATATCAGGTTAGGTGGACAAAAGAAAAACTAGAAATGAACTTTGACAAATGAAAAGGATAAAGAAGACTGGATATCCGCAGCAAAGCAGATAATCCAAAATGATAACGAAATTGAATATTCAGATAAAGACACACACTCCTAGCCTTCAATTATATAACCAAACAGAATAAACCTGCTATATATAGTAAACCTTTTGGCACATTAACACCAACCTCCACAAGATGAATTGCTCCACCAGACATGAGCTCCCACAATCTCCCTGGAGTGCCAACAACTATTTCTGGCCTTGCTTTAAGAAGTCTTTCCTGCTTTTCTATTGACATCTCACCAAAAATCGGTATCACATTGATGTTGGTACCTTTTGATACTTCTTTGAGGTGATCAGTGACCTGGACCAGAGAAATCAATGAATAAAAAATTAAGATCAATGAGAATAAAAGACATAGCTTACAGCCAGCTCTCTTGTTGGCCCTTGTAATTCTATATCTACTATAGTGTAAAATTTCAGTAGTTTTTCCTAGGATAACTCATCTGCATGTATATGTACATCAAATCTTATGCTTGGAGTAGTATAAAGTAACACTATCTTATTTTTCCCCTTGTCAGGAGAAATACAGACCAGTCAAAGAAGTAACAAATTAGTCCAATGCCACCAGAACGGCCAGGAGAATTCATTTTCTGGTTTAACATGCAGCATAGAGTGTGTAACAGTAACAGCTTTCCTTACTTACAAGGATAACTATGGTTTTCTCCTTGCTTTGACTAACCTTAGAGTAAATGTCCCCACTGATTTCAGAAATTCAGCACATTCTTTGATCACGTAGTCCTTGTGACTTGGACAAAAAAAGAAGTGACTTGGACAAAAGGAAGCCTCCAATGGCAATCCAGAAGGATGACTCAACACCAGTCCACCTTTAAACTATTAACCAAAGAGAACTATTCCCTTGTTTTCAGGTGACTAACTAATTTAACACGAATGGTTTAAGTTGCTAGCTCCTAACATTTAAACATGAAAAGATGCCCAGTCAAAGCAGGAAAAAGGCACATATGATACAAATTTCTCCTTCAATGGACGTTCAGGCTCCATGCAGATTCAAGATCAGCTGCAAACTCTTACATAAATTTCCCCAGATTAAATTTTCAGAAGAAAAAGGAAGCATATTATGGACATGAGAAGAAATTAATAACAATTTAGTCAGAGCCTTCATGCAACTCATAATTAAATATCTCTGCTGCCCCCAGAAGGGGCAACATGACACGTCAGTTATCTTTACTCCTTAGCTATGGCAAACAAAAGGATCAGAAAATAAAATAAGGTATATAATGGTACCTGCTTAGCAAGCTCTCTCGTAGGAGTAATAATTAGCGCCCGCAAATATCCTCTTGAAACAATTCTTTCAGGTGCCTCTCCAGTCTCTGCAATCATACTCTCAGTTTTTTCTCGTTCTTCAAGAAGTCGTTGCAGAATAGGTAAACCAAATGCAAGTGTTTTTCCAGATCCAGTCTCTGCAGCACCAAAAACATCCTGCGAAAAAAGAAAAAAAAAAGAGATCAGTCACTAAATCTAACATTAGTTTTATTATTTCAAATGATATTATTCCATTGTCAACACCTTTCCCTGATGAGCTGCTGCAGGAAAACAAGCTTTTTGTATTGGTGTTGGTTCTTTGAATTTCAATCTCATTATAGATTTGATAAGCAAGGGATGAAGCCTCAGTATGCTCCAGGCATAGTATTCACTTTCATCAACTAAATCTTCTGGATCATTTTCCTTGTAATCTTCTATATGATCATCCTTGCTGGGAGTAACAGATACTGACTCTGCATTTCCATCTGCTCCATTATTTACTGAATTATGTTTATCACTATTCTTACTCTCCTTCTTCTTCTTTTTTCTCTTCTTCTTACATTGTTTCATTTCGTTCTCATCCTCTTCTTGCTCCTCCTTTTCGAGTTCTTCATTTTCATTCTCATCCAAATTCCTCAAAGTCTCATCAACTTCACTTCTCTTTCTTTTCTTTGATTTTTTATTTCCTTTCAACTTTTCCTCACGACTTTTACTCTGAGGTTTTGGAATTTCCAAACCATACTCGGTTTCATCAATCTCTTCAAGCGACAGAAACCCGACATCCACAAAAGGCGAACATGCCATCAAGAAGGATAATCGAATTTCAAACAACAATGAAAAGATTAACAAATGGATGAGTTGTAGAATAAAATTAAAGAAAAAGAAAAAGAAAAAACTTTCCCCTTCCTCCACCAAAAAAAAAAAAGCATTCACGAACTGCACAATTTAGTTGAAGAAAAGATCCTCATCAAGTCCCATTTAACGCAAGAATTAAGAGAAAAGCCAAAAAGATTGTGGCTTTAAAAGATAGAGCACAATCCGGTTCAAAACCCAGAGACAACATTGCCTAGAACTAGAACGAACAATGAAAACAAACAACTTTCTGAAAATCAAGCAGGCGTCCATCTTCTGAAATTTGATGACATTTATTCAGCTAATACAAACAAATAGAACACGAAAGTTCATCCAATTGAAAATACATCTTAAAAGAAGCAGAAATACCGCAAAGAAATAAAATTTAAGGTTACTGCTTAAGAATTTGAAGTTTCAGGAGAGAGAGGGGTCAACAGGCACCTCCTTCAAGTTCATTAGAACCAACAATGAGAGGGAAAGCATCGTCGCTTTCAGGGAGAGCCGAGTTCCAAGGGAGTGAGTCGAGACGTTCGAGTTGCTCCGAGTTAACTCGGAGAGCTTGCTTCTTTGCTTTCCGCTGCTGCTTCTTGATGATAGCTTTCGAATGCTGAGAAGCCATTAACTTGCAGAGAGAGCGCCGGCGGCGAAGAAGAGGGTTTAACTGAGATTTAAGAGACGTCCAAGCTTGGAGAACGGGAATCAATTTAGAAATTTTTTTTAGTAATGCATTAATTTATGAATACTAGTTTTATCTTTTCTCAAATTAATTAGCATTTTTCTTTTTGTTGATTAAGGAAAGTCCATTTTATACTTCTTTCTGATTTATTTGACAGTGGACAGAAAGCTTTTAAAGAATATTTTACTTTTTTAAAAAATTGAATTTTTAAGGGTGAGAATGAATATTATTTTATTTTTAAATTTTTTGAGATATAAAATTTTTTATAAGAAAAAAAATAAAATTCGGGTGAGAAATTTACATTGAATTCTAAAATCCAATTCAAATACACTCTAAAATTATATTTTTATATTAATTAATTAATTAAAATTATTTAAAATTATAATAAAAATAATTTAATTAAATCTTATTTTCTTTATTTTTTATATATTTTTAAAAGGAAGTAATATTTTTAACTTCTTTTTTAACTTCTTCTACTCTAATCTTTTTTTTTCTATAATTGAATTATGGTAAGTCTTATTCAGAAAAATTAGTTATAAGTATTAATTTTTTTTATTTACAAACATTTTATAAATAAGTTAAAAAGTTAAAAATAAAGTAAAAATATTATTTTTTAAAAAATAAAAATAAAAATAGTATTAAAATTAAAATTTCTATTTTTTTAATATTTGTTATTTGTAAAATATCAATCCAAATATTAAAAAATTTAAAATATATTTAAATAGAATTTAAATTTAAAATTTTATACATTATATTTTATAAATAAATTATTTATAAAAAATATTTGATCAAATTAAAAAAAATATATTAAATTATATAATTAAACACATTAAATTAACCTTTAATTTGTTCGTTTCATTTTCTTGTCCCATTTGGTTTCCTTCAATCCAAAGCGCCCCTTAAACTTCTCTGCCCAATGTGTGTTTTTTCCATTTGCTTCATTGGACTAAACAAAATGGAATAATTAAAAAAAATACTATTATCATCCCAAACATATATAAGCTTCTGGTCGGCATCTCTCTCTCCAATCGTCTTATCTTTCCGCTTTTCTTGACTCTGATTTGTCTCCACTATCGCTTAACTCCAAATCCGATTCCTACAGATGCCACTCGTCCACTTCATTTCCAGAGCACTCTTCTTCAACCACTGGCACTACTTCCGGAGGTCATTTTCGTCAATGTCCACCTCTCCCGCCGGCCACACCAAGGCCCGTCTACGAGGCGTCGTCTTCGACATGGATGGAACCCTCACTGTTCCCGTTATCGACTTCCCGACAATGTACAAGGCCGTGCTCGGGGAAGATGAGTACTTAGCTATCAAAAGAGAGAATCCTTCGGGCATTGATATTTTGCATCATATTGAGAACTGGAGTCCTGATAAGCAACGCAGAGCTTATGAAATTATTTCTGATTTTGAGAAACAAGGCCTCGAAAGCCTCCAAATCATGCCCGGTTTGCCCCATTTTCACCAATATCGCCTTTTGTTTTTTATTTTGAATACTAAAGCATGTGTGTAATTTGTTTGTTTTTCCCGAAGATATAATATTTAATTTTAGTATTGTGTGCAAATGTTTATACAGAAAATGTAAGAGATAGAAAAATGTTTATAGAGGCATTATAAGGGTTAAAGAACTCCCCCTGTACATGCCGAATTGGCGTGCTTCACGAAAATGTTGTAATATCATTCCTTGATATTATTAATGGCATCCAAATAATGTATTTCATGCTTGAAATTTGAATCTTGGAATCAGAATTTTCAGTTTACAGCATAATTGATTTTTCACAAGGAGTCAACCACTATATGAATTGATCGCCACAAGCAAAAGGCAGCTTATTTGATCTAGGGAAGTGATTATTTATTGCGGCCTCTCTATCTTGCAATGCAAATGGAAGTTTTTGCTTGTTCTTTTAAATTGCTATCTGGCTTAGATATTCCCACAGTTTATGAAGGAGGTGTTTTTGGCAGGGAGATTCATGATTAGGAGGAACTATCAAAATTAGGAGTAGCCCATTTTGCAATCTACAATTTGATCATAATAAAAGGTTCTGACGTATTTATTTGGTATGTGAACGAATTTATTCATTGTCTGAATTCTGGATACAGACTTAAACACCAAGTTCTAGAGAAACTTGATGCATCAGGCACGTTTCCCCATTCTCTCATGCTCTGACAGTCATTTTCAGATGTTATGTTTTATCATTGTGTAGTATCTAAAAATTAATATAGTTTCACAATTTTAGAGATCACATTTTAAATATGATTTTTCTATAGTTCAATTATGTTGCAGGTGCATCCCAACTTTGTGATTTTCTTGAGTCAAGAAACATTAGGTAAACTTCAGATTGGTCTTTTCTTTTCATGTACTTTTGTCATGTGACTGCCACAGTTTCCCATTTATGATTTTCTACTATGCTTCTCATCCATAAAACAATTTACCTCTCCAGGAGTATGTTATGTAGCTAGAAAAATTTCCTAAGAAAGGTTTGTAGTTACTTTCAGCTTACTGATATTAGGTTAAACTTCTCTGATCTTATTTTCAGGAGAGGGTTAATCACTAGAAATGTGAAGGCATCAGTAGATTTGTTTCATGAGCGTTTTGGGGTAAGTTTCCCTTTTTTAAGCTTTATAAAGTTATATCTAGTACGAATTTATCCATTGCCTTCAAATTGGAAAGCAAATTAAAGAAATGGAATATATATGATAGTCGAATTAACTCGAAAGAAAATTGTTGCAAAATAAAGAGCAATTTTGCTTGGCTTAATGTTGCATGAGTGGGGGCCTGCTTTTGAGAGGATAGGTGGAAACACCAAAATGAATGTTCTCGTCTAAATGATACCTTAGCTGACTTAGTCCTATCCTGTGGTTAATTTTGAGCTGCAATTCAGTATAATTAGTTAGCTCTAGACGCATCATGAGGGTGGGACCAACAATTCACCCTCTCAGATCCTGACTTACAAATAAATTTTGGATGCGCAGATCAACGTTATTTATCATTTTCATGTGACATTTGATATTACAATGCATGATCTTCTAGTGGCATGTGAATTCTTAAATATGGTAAATGTTGGTTTTGAATTAATAGAAAATTCCTCTCCCTGTCCTTTGCAGGGCCAATGAAAGCCCCAGATAGCATAACCTTGGTCGTAAAATAAGAAAATGTTTTCAGAATTTCCCACTGCACTGGACACTAAAAGATGTTTCTCGATACAGGGGTTTATGCACTATAAGGGCATAGATATATTCTGGTTTAGTTTTCAAAGACCAAAATCACTTCTCATCTTCCATGCTAACTTTAATAGCAATATCCATCAGCAATTTGTCTGCTCTTGTTTTACTCCTTCCTCCTTCAGGATGGGGCAAGCTGTTGCCCTTTTTATTTTTTATTTTTATTACAAAAGTATCAGGCAAACATATCCACTCTGTTAACTGACTCATATATCCTTTAATTAGCATGAGGTGCTGGGACTATCAGTACATCTTTATCCAATTTTTGCATAATCTATCACAATGGTTCCTTGTTCTGTTAATGAAGGTTGAACTTCATATTTCACTAGCCCCTTTTGATACAATTGCCATTTCTTTTTAAAGAGCTCCCATATTAAAACATCAAGGATATGGAATAATCATATCCATTTTGCACTTGAATGTCATAACCATGGAGCACTCTATTATTTGCTTTGAATGGAATGATCGTACTCTTTTTGTTCTATTCATTCTATAGATTCTTTATCCTTTTAAGATTACTGATGTATATTGAAAACCTTCAAGCGTTTTATTGAGTCACTTGGTAGCAGATATCTACAGGAACAATGATATCCGTCTGTATTGAGTTGGCCAACTTTACTTCTTAATCAAGCAGTCTGTTTTAACTGAGGATTATAACCTGCTTTATTCTCTTTTTGGTTGTGAACATGCATTCAAGTTCTCTGCCCATTGGCATGTCCTTTTCTGTTTCTTCTTTTTGTTGGATAGAAATTGTTCATGCTCATTTAGTTTCACACATTTGCACACAAGGTATATGTACAAATAAAAGAGTTTGTTCCATGTTGATTTCTTTCCATTGGCTTTTGGTGCTGTGCTGTTTGAGATACTAAGGAATTGTTCACCATGTTTTAGCATTTGTAATCTAGCGATTTGATATGGATTGGGTAATATAGTTTCAGTCTTCTTTGTCAAAAGCAGCTATAAACTGATCTTTTTCTTGTTTGTCATTGCTATAGATGATATTTTCTCCAGCTTTGAGCCGGGAGTTTCGTCCATGTAAACCAGATCCTGCACCACTGCTGCATATTTGTTCAACATGGGAAGTCCAATCTCATGAAGTGATGATGATTGGAGATAGTCTCAAAGATGATGTGAGTTTGTGTCTTTAATGTTCTAGTTTCTTACTGACAAATCCTCTGAATAACCTCTTTTGGGTGTGCACCTCTAATAAATGAGGGCAGGGGGGAGAAGAAATCAGTGTGACTCTGTAATCTGAAATAATGAGAAACTCTTTACTCCAAAGTAAGCTCTTCAGTCATATGTACTTGCAGACAAGATCAGCTCATTTTAGCTTGATAATACACAGTTATGCGAGTAGATATGCCAGTGAGTCTTGTCAGATAAATTTTGGTCATCTGTTACTATAGATGCCCGTTGTAGTGTATGAATTAATTCATTGAGTGGTATTTTTAGGTGGCTTGTGGGAAGCGTGCTGGAGCTCTTACATGCCTTCTTGATGAAACAGGGAGGTATGACTCTCCAGAATACCAAGATGTAGAATTCAAACCAGATTATAAGGTTTCTTCTCTTGGTGAAGTTCATTCATTGTTGCGAACAGAATTTGATCTGGAACCTTGAATTCAGATTCTTGAGACTCTGAAGTAGTTGCAAAATGTGGTCTAAGTTTGAACAGTAGCTGGATTAGTTTGTACTGGATTCTGCAATCTTTCGCAGGCTGCTTGGCTAAAATGAGGAATCCAGAAAAGAAGAGATACAAGTTTGGTTCTTGATTGAATCAGAAATAAGGTGATTGGCACATGAGTTATCGGCTAGCTAGTTAACCGAGCTGTTGTATGGGTAACTAATGTAGACAGAACTATATGCTATGTTGTGAGGCAGAGTTATTGTTGTCTGTATGTGGCGTGGTTTTCTACTTCATTTACCATTTGTTCCTTGATCAGCTTATTTGGTCAGAGCTGAGAAGCAGAGTTGCATTTATAATCCGCCTTCAGAGCTTCAGAGAACTAGGACCTAGTAAGAAAAGCTCTGATAATTTAGAGATTAATATTGCAGTGTTCAGTTTTTAGTTACTTTGTTACAATGTGGTGTCCCTTCTTTTCAGTTGCAGTAAAGATGTTCAGAAAAGCAAATTGTTGTAAATGGTAAATTGGTTGTTTACAGTAACTTACAAACTGCTCTTTCTAGTCCCTGGGTTTCTGAATGATTCTTGTTTTTTCTTTTCAGTAATCACTGACTGAAGTATCTGCTTGGTCCTCCATTTTTAGTAATCACTGAGCATGTTTGGATTTGGGCCTAAAAAACTTATCCTTTTTTTAATTATTATTTAAATTTTGCCCCTTAAACTTCTCTTTTGGGATTTAATTTTGTCCTTTACTAATATAATTTGTTTTTGCGAAGCCATTTTTGGGAGGAAATTATAAAGCCATTTTGAGGAACCATGTTGATTAATTTGATAAACTGTATAAAATCAAAGTATAATTACCATTTCCTCCAATAAAAAGAAAAGAGAAAAAAAGAAAAAGAACAACACTAATCAAAGTATAATTATGAAGTGGCATTAGTACCTAAGACAGGTGAATTTAAATTGGATTTTATTTTGAAATACAATAAAAATTTTTTATTTTAATGTCTACTTCTCTTATTGGAACTAATCAACTTTTGCGAAACAAAAAATAAAAAATTTTAAATCTACTCCACCCTAAGTGGCATTTGCAACAATTTATCCAGTTATAGTAGTCCATCTGCTGTCCAATATTTCTCTGCAACAGTTGTGTTGCTGATTCTGAACCCCTTGATCTCAAAAGCATGCTCCATATCAATATTTTGAGCAGTATAAAAGTAGTTTGGTACCAAAACCTGTGAGAATTCTATTAAAAATTAAGATCCCATGTATTATATATTACTAATTGATGTACTAAAATTTTTAGTTCTCATACATTTTACATTCAAAACTATCTTTAGTACATGTTACAATATATATAAATACTAATTGCTGATATAATATAGGGAACCAAATTTAGTTCAAATTGGGAATAATTACTACACTTGAATTAACTCTTGATTAAGATCCTAAGTCTTTGTCATCCATGAAGTTTTTCTTGAAAATACTGCGAATGAATAGCTTGGAAGATATCTATTATGGTGAGAAATAATATTTTCAAATTAAAATTTTATTTAATTACTTTCAAATCTATTTATATATATCTATCTCGTGAAAAATAATAATATTTCTTGCTTAATAAAGATACGGTCACTACTGGATTCTTGGACTGGCCTTCCCCAAGAGGCTAATCAAGAAGATTTTGTGCTAGGTATTTGTTATGATGAAGGAGTTTCATGTACATACGCACATATAACATTTAGATACACACACAACCCATTGTGTGGCTTAGATGCTCATTGGCGAACATTTTTGGTAATGAAAAATGAAGGCTATCAATCATCGAAGAGTACTTTAAAAGACTTTATACTTTCCTTATATTTTGGTCAGATGCCATGTAGTTTTGTTATTTCAATAAGCAAAGTATCTTATACATTGGCAAAAGGAAGGATTGGCATCCCTATGTTTTACTAGAGCAACCACTTAAAAATTTTACCCGCCCACTGCTTTTCAAAACCTTGTATTTCTAATTTCTTGTTTCCGAGTGATCTCTCCATTAGGATTTGTGCTCATCAGACATAAAACTTCTGTAAGTACATATTATTCCAATTTTGTTTCTACATTCTCTAGTCATATAACAATGTCTAACTAAAATTTCAATTATCTTAGTTATAACTAGTTAAGATGAAATCACGATATTGCTTTTCTTGTTTTCACTTAATTACTATTACTTCTACTTCGTATTATCTTTGACTTCTTTAAATTCAAAAATCAAAACTCAAATTAATATATGAAGAGATAAATGCTAGTGCTTCTTCAATGTCTTTTTGCAATTTTTTTTCCTTCTTAATTAACTTCTAGATAAATGCTTGTTTTCTATTTATAGAAATTTCAATTTTGCACCCTTAACTATTTTAAGATTGCGCCATCAAATTTTGTAACTAGAGTTTTTTAAGTGTATCATCACTAATTTCATGCTACTATTTGTTGATATATTAATATGGTGCGTAAATACTTATGCAAGAGAGTTTTGTTAGGAAAAAAAAAATGATTGAAGTTAACCAAATTAGAAATAAACACATGTAGGAAAAAAGAATATTTTCCTTAAACAAGTTTTATTACAAGTATATGCATAACACGGAGAAATTAGTATTCAAACCCGCATTATTTTGTGATTGGTAAATAAGAGGTGCGTTAATTTCTTTGTGTTATCCTCCTCAACATCAAATGAGAAATTACTACCATCACAATCCTAGGAATATTCATTCTCTTTGAAAACATAAGCTGTATAGACGTATACGCATAAATTAAAACTGTCTTAAAAATAACTTATATATTGGAACAGAGAGAAAATATATATAAATGGGGTGTATATACGTTTGGAACATCTTATGTGTGTTTTTTCTTTTTCTGAAAACATGTTCAGCCTTTTCTTCTTACATGACAGAAACAAAATTGGAGAAGAATTTTCTAATATGTACTTCCACGGTAGCTAAATCATTTTTTAGACAGGTTTTTTCTTGTTGCATCACTCACAAGAAGATGATCATAAAAGGATCTCATTCAATCTCAATTGATCAAAAGCTTGCTGGCTTGGCAAAAACATCCCATAATCCGTACATATTTAGAATTGATCAAGTACTGCGAAAGGCAAATGAAGAAGCCTACGAGCCAGAAAAGCTCTCTATTGGACCCTATCACCATGGTAAGAAAAAATTGCAGGAGATGGAGAAGTATAAGTTCAAATACTTGCAAAGGCTTCTCATGCGACTAGGCGAATCAAGTGCCCGGAGATACATTGATGCCCTGATGGAAGTTGAAGAAAAAGCTCGAAGCTACTATGCCGAAGATATCAGCTTGAGTCGAGAAGATTTCGTGGAAATGATGCTTCTTGATGGTTGCTTTATCATTGAGCTCCTGCGAAAATGGGATAACCCAAAAGTGGATCAAACGAATAGTGGCTCCATCTTTCTGCTGCTGGCTGAATCTTGGACCAAAGACCTACTCTTGTTTGAAAATCAGATTCCCTTCTTTGTCCTTGTTAAACTGTTTGATATGACCAAGACTCCTGACCGTCAAGAAAAGGACCTGATTCATTTAGCCATAGCCCATCTCTATCCTTTGATTGCAGCTGATCAGCCTACTGAATCTTCTTACAATGTTGGTCCAAAGGAAGAAATCATACATCTTCTCAGCCTCCTGTATAAAAGCTGGTGTTCTTCAATGGATACCAACGAAGAAAATCGAAGCAGCTCCTCAGACCCAAAGAGATGTGATTTTTCTCTGACCACTTTTTGTCAGCAGTTCATAGGTGTGCGCAGCAAAGGAGTGCACGACGTGGAGGACCCATTGCTAATAGAGAGTATAAAAAGTGTTTATGAGCTCGAAGGCGATGGGATCGAGTTTAAGAAGGCGAATCGAAGGACATGGCTTGATATCAAATTTGAAAACGGGGTTATCGAAATCCCACCTTTGATGGTCGAAGACAGTACAGAATCTCTCCTGAGAAACTTGATCACCTACGAACAGTACATGTTTGATCTGGGCTATTCCACATGGAACTTGGTAACCAGCTACGCCATATTCATGGATAAGCTCATAAACTCACCGGAGGATGTCAAAACCGCTCGCCAAAGGCAGATCATCAGGTGTTGGTTGGGCAACGATGAAGATATCGCCGTCATGTTCAACAAAATCTGCAAGAACGTGATGTTCGTATCGGCATGTTTCTCTTACAAGAATGTTTTCAAGGATTTGAATGAGTATTGCAGCAAAAAAAGGAACACGTGGAGAGCACACCTAATGAAGAATTATTTCAGCAATCCCTGGTCCATAATCTCCTTTCTGGCTGCCACTCTCTTGCTTCTCCTCACCATTGCACAGACTGTGTTTTCTGTTCTTCAGACTCTGAAGTGATCAACAAAACGAAGATGGCCAGTACAAGAAACGATTACAGGAAGAGAAACGGACCAAAGTCGTCTTCCTCTTTTCTTTTTTATTTTTATTTTTATAAAAAAATATATTTGATTTGAGAGCCTTTGAATAATGTTAAATTGTATTATAAAATTAATATAATATAATAAAAATAAAAAAATGTGAATTAATAAATATTTTATATAAATTTAAATATATAAAATTAATATATAATGAAATTAATAATTAATTTATAATATAAAATATATTAAAATATTTTTATATTAATTATTTTAAGATATTTTAATATAATAAAATGAAATAGGAGGGATGAAGTATTATTGCAAGGTCAATGTCATCATTAAAAACATTTTTATTGATGAAAACGGTGTCGCAAGAATCTTCCAATATTTGGTAGATCTTGTTTATAGCACCAGAAAAGAACTTGTAAATTTTTATGTGTATCTGTAATTTTTTTGTTTGCGCTTCTTATTTAATTTCTAATAATTAATTAATTGATTGATTGATTAACTAATTAATATAATAGTATTATATAAAATTTTCATACTTTCTTTCATGCATTAATTCTTGTGAGCATAATTATTTTTTATGACTATTTTATTTTTTAAAAAATTAATACTATTTTTTCTTTTATCTTATTTTTATAATGCTAGAGTCTAAAGTTGCATTTTTTATGTTAGATTTTTTATAATATTTGTTTAATATTATTTACTCTTGATATTATCTATTTCATTTCGTGGATGTTTCATTAGAGAAAACTTTTATGAACGTTGGATAGTCCATTTTAATAATATCCAATTTCATTATATTTTAGGGTAAAGAAATTTTGTAGCTTAAGACAGTTAGGGTGCATTTGGATTGTGTTTGGTTAGGAAATATTTTGTCTTGAGTTTCGTAAAAGTAAATTTTTTATGAGAAGATAAGTGAGGCTTAATTGCGTATTTGGTTGGAAAAGATACAATCTAAATGAACCCTTGATATACTTATTATTTAGTAGTTATAAAGTTTTTTATAAATTTTTTATCTGTAATTCTTTAACTATTATAACTTATAGATAACTATTATTTACTATTTTATAATTATTAATTAATTAACTAACTAATATTATAGCTGTTAGTTATATTTCAATGGCAGTTTAGGCCATCTAAAAAATAACCCATGAAGTTTAAATCACTACGTCAACGTTCATACGTTTATAATAGTATACATATATAATCCTTGCATTAAAATTATAATTTATTTAAAAAACTTATTCTTGTATATTGGTATTCTTTTAGAACTTAGTTCTCTACCATGATTACAGGATACATAATTGTCATATTATACAAATGTTCTTCGTTTTTTTTTCCGTATAGATTTTATGCTAGAAGAAGTAATTACACATACTTCCTATGTGATACGTAGAAATTCAATTGCTCTTTAAAAATCTGTCCGATCAAAAATTGGTTAACGTTGTAGTAGTTAGATTATCTAATTGAAAATCAAAATTGAAAAATCAATCACAGAGTAATTATTCTAACAGTTACTATATTGGTGTATTTTTATTTGCGAAACTTAATATAATTTTTTTATTTTAATTTTTACTTATCTTATAGTAAAAAATTTACTTTTATAAAATCTAAAATAAAAAATTTCAAACTCAAACTCTATTCAATCTTTACTAAAACTAACACAAGTAAATGGTACCCTACATATTAGTAACACTTAGAACTCTCTCCCCAAAATTCCTTTCCCCATTCTCTCCCTCATCAATTTTAAATTGCTTAATTTATGAGCAAAGAATCATTCAAATGCAAAAGCAAGTTCAGTTTAGGTCCCATATCATCTTTACTTCTAAAAAAATGAGGAGCTTGGGACATCATGTCTTCTTAAGGACAGTGACCGTGTCCATTGTGGGCAGACGAAGTGGTCGCAAAATTAACGACAGAATTTTTGGTCGTTAATTGAATATTTTTTGGTACTATAATAAATTTTAATAATCTTTTAAATTAAGAAGATTAGTAGTAAAAATTTAATAAAATATATAATTATTTTTAAAATATATACATTTAATTTTAAATATTTACCTTTTTCAGAACAAAACTATATATATATATATATATATATATATATATATATATATATATATATATATATATATATATATATATATATATATATATTGTCGGGATAATGGTGTAGAAATAGAACATATGGATTTCGCAATTTTATCCCGCGTTTATCACATGCTTGGGGAATAATATGGTATGGTAGTTTGTATGAATGCAGATAAAAAGCGGTGAGCTTAATCTGGAAATCTGGAAATCTGGAAACTGAGATGTTTTTGCTAATTTTCTTTTCCTTTTTGGTAGAAAGATTTGTGTGCTTTAAAGGTATAATAAGAAAAAATATCATGAATCTTTTTGTAACTCATTTTTGTGAGAAGGAAGCTTTATAAAGCATATGCCATGTACTTTCATTGCTTAATTTAATGAGCAAAGAATCATACAAATGCAAACGCAAGTTCAGTTTAGGTCCTTTATCATCTTTATTTCAAAATAGAGAAGAGCTTGGGACATCATGTCTTCTTAAGGCCAGTGAACATGTACAATTCTCTGTGCATCAGGTGAGTGAACATTATTGGCAGACTAATCCACCTTCGGATTTAGATTTCTGAGTTTCAAAGATTTTCTCTTGGATGAACTACCGCCATGACAAATTACCATACTTAGAGATCCTTGATCTCAGGATTAGCTAAAAGAACCAAATGTGCTGCGGAAGCTGAAGCAATTAAGGATTCTCCATCTTCCTGATGGGCATTATATGCCAAAAGAAAAAGGGCCATTGAGGCTGTGCAACTTGAATAATTTGGAGCAATACCTAGATTCCACACTGCTCATCAGGAAAACTAAACAGTTTTTAGTGCTGATTTTTGGGATTCTACTCTTCTTCCTCCTTCTACTTCCAACTAGTTTGATCTCAATTGGCCTAATTTCAGGGATACTACACTCAAGTATCCTCTATGAATTGTTCATCACAATTGGAATAAGGTTTTCATGTTTCTAAGGAGTCCACAGATCAGATTCCTTGAGAAGAATGGCATGTTTATTATCCAGCTGGAGGTAGGAGGTGAACGGTTTTTCTTTTTTGATTTATCCTCGGGAAAAAAACTGAATAGACATGAAAAGTCAAGAATTAAAAATGAAAAAGTTGAGACTTCTAACTTGCTTTCTAGAAATGGACTTTGCTACATAAACTTACAGGAACATGTCCACATTACATCGTCCTGGAAGCACTTTTCCTGATGTCTCTACTGTTGCAGGTCACTGCCACCTCCAGACTGAGGCTGATTATTTGACTGGTTTAACAACTAGTGTTTTTCTCAGCAGGGAAAGGACTTAAGGGATTACAGGTAAATGGCTGCAACTGCTACAAAATAGATCGCTCTCCAGTTTATTGATTCAGGTTTAGGAGGACAGACTGACTGATTCTTGTGGCACTCCCAGCAGAAGTTACGTGTATCATTACTGTCATCTGTTCTCTTAAAATTGTGTTCTATCTCTTCCTCTGCTTTTCCTCCTTCATGATTACCATTCTGTGCTAAGGTCTTGATCTGATCCTTCATAGATTAGCTTGAAGAAGGCTAATCCAACCTACGGGAGTGGAATCTCAGAAATCACTTTTTCAATTACATATGCTCCATTGAGATTCCTAGGTTTTCAACTTCAGAAAGTTCAACAACCACCTGAAGAGTTAACTAAATGAATCACTTCCCAATAAGCTCTCTTTGTAATCATGAATGCTGCAAGTGTAGAGAGCAAAACCAAAGAATCTTATTGAGGAAGGCTTCAACTCTCTTACAGAACTGCCAAAAAAGAGCTTTGACAAATATTCAGAAATCAACCATCAGTTCTTTGTAGAATTCAGGACATAGACATCGTATGATTCAACATACAACAAAAACTTGCATTTTCATGAGCATGGAGAAACAAAATCAGTTCTCCACATTGTTTAGCTCTTGTACTTGCCTCCTCCAGAAGATAAAAAGGATTTTGTATAGATTTCTCATCTCTGCAGATCAGGCTCTCTTTCTTTTCTGTAAGAATAGATGGAATCAACTAACACTCTCCCAATCCTTCTATTCCTTCGTGTCCTCCTGCTTCTACCTTTCTTCCTTTCTTTTGCAACTGAAGGTTGTGCAAGCGGCACTTGATTAATCCATAGCATAGGCAGCAATGCAGCAAGGGACTGTATAACAATTCCCGTAGGCAAGCTTGAGTAATCAACAGATGTGATGCCAAGGGCAGAAGCCAATCCAACACCCAAGAAACCACTAACTATCGATGAGAGACACAAAGCTGAGGCTAAAAAAGACATCAGAGATCCTTCACATCCTGGTGGAGCTAAACTTGCAAAAAGCACATAGAATGGCAAGAGCTTAAATTGCGCAATAGTTTCAGCTATTCCTGAAAAGCAAAAGGCAAAGGCTTCATTTGGAATTCCAAGTCCAAGGTTCAACTGCTTTACAAGTATAAGGTCAAGAAGGAAGGAGGAAGCATAAAAAATCTGAACAGTGCCAACTATATTCCTCATGGGAAGATTTTTCCACAACCGGTCATACAATACAGCCATGAAAAGAAGCATCAACTGCCCAGTAACCTTTGACATCCCAATGACTAATGGATCAAGATTTAGACACTGCATCTGATAGCAAAAAACAGAACCCGATAACACCGGAACTGTCATGATGGAGGCAACAACCCAGATAAGAGGGCAAGAGATTCTCTGCTCTCTCACCGCCACCATAAGATCAGAACACTGTTTCCTAATGCTATCTAAGATTGATTTTCTTCCTTGAGAATCATTTGGTGGTTGAGGTAAACCAAGAAACTCCTCTCTCATTGCTAAGGAGATTGCAAGTTGAAGGGCCAGTAAAGCTGTAAATGCCAGGAACATGGATTTGGG
Organism: Rauvolfia tetraphylla; assembly: GCA_030512225.1. NCBI lineage: Eukaryota > Viridiplantae > Streptophyta > Magnoliopsida > Gentianales > Apocynaceae > Rauvolfia > Rauvolfia tetraphylla. Next base: position 7,170,621 of record JAJQKT010000053.1, read on the forward strand.
TTGTTGAGTTTTTAGTAAGAAAAAGCCACCAATCAAGTTGCCTAAAATCCCACCAGCAGCTGATGCCATGAATCCATAGGATTGTAGACCAGGCATTTTGTTTATCTGACCATATTCTGCAACAAGAGCATCCTTTGCAACTTCTGCAATTGATGCCCCAAGATTACTAAGCAGAACACATGCCATAAGAACTGCAAGAGCCTCACTTGCAACTGGGATTAATGCCAATGGCCCCCAAGCCAGAACCTGAAGAAGAACTAGAGCATGTAATGCTATGTCAGGGAATTTTTAAAGAATGACCTTACTGACAAAATAGCTAATCTGTAAATTCTACTTTCAATTGATTAACAAAGAAATTACAGGTTTTTCAGCAGCACAAATCTTTAATTTCTAATTATGTCAAGTTTTTCCCCGGATTTATCATTTTCTAGTTCACTTATCATTCCCAACAAAAGTACAGCCAACTATAGATTAACAAAAGTATTTGAATATATGGGCAAAAATTTGGCGATATATGACAATTAAATTTCGTATAGAGATAGAAATGCCAGTTGCCAGGAAACAGAATTTGATTCATTTCTAGTCTTTCCATTTTTCAGTGTTTGACATTTACTTTGGGCAGCTCAAGTCACATAAATGTTCATATGCAACCACATGTCATGTTCCATGGTTTACGTAATCTTCAATCAAACTTGCGAGCTTTATGAATTTGACTCTAACCTAATAGTGCCAAAAGTACGATTAAGAACTCTTCATGACGACGTTCAGGGATGGAGTAAAGTTCACAAAAGGAACCACATTCAAAAGCTAATCCATATCGTATTTTAGAACTTTTTCTTGTTTCATACATTTCTGTTTATCATGCCGATGACTCTTAAAACACTCAAAGTGGAATTTGCAGCTATAGTTACTCCCACACATTATTCAAACTTCCTAGGTTATGTATTTTGAATGTTAAAACTATTCAAAAAATGCACCTATAGATGATTCATAAATATTCGCAAATATGATGAAAAACAGGTTATGATGAGTATAAAAAATTCTCAAAAAACAGGTGAAAGGAAAATTAAGGCCACCAATTTTTATATGTGTCAAGATTTTATTACATTTCAGAGGAGGAAAAACGCCAAAAAAGGCAATGAAAGAAAATGAATAGAAAGTTAAGGCTACCAAGTGGTACATATATCTAGATCTTACTACATTTCAGTGGGAGTAAACAGCAAAACAAGGGAAACTAAGGAAAATGCAAACAAAGAAGACGATAAACTGGTAAAGAAAAGACGAGCATTTTGACAGTCACCTTGAACCAAAAACCAGAAATAGAGAACAGAGCGATGGAAGGGAAGCACACTGACCTCCGACGGAGATATAAGGTATTCTATGAGCCCCACCAATATACAAAGCATCAGACAACATACCATAAAGAGGTTTCGCCACCATAGGAAGATTACCAGAGTTCTGAACCAGCTGTAAACTTGAAGGATGCATGCTTAGATTATTAGCCATATGAAAATTGAGTCCCAGCCAAGGAAAGCACCTGAAACCGTTCACCCAGTATCCCAACCCACACAGAACCAACATCTGCTGGCTACCCTTCTGCCAGTAACCATTTTTCTCCTCAAAGACTTGTCTTTTGTCGGTTTTATGAGAAGGGACTTGCTCTGGGGTTATTATTACAGGGTTTAAGACATGGGGTTTTGGTCCTTTCCAAAAGTTTTGTATAGTCTTCTTGGTCTTGATATTCTTCTGCGGAAAGCAGTGAATTCTTGATTCTGAATGAAAAAAAGATGGCTCTATCCTGGGGCTGTTGATTCTTAAAACCACTGGACTTCCATTGGAAATGAATGTAGAAAGCATGCTTTTGATTTCAAGAAATTAGAAACTAGAACAGATACAGAGTCTATTGTGTGAGCTGAAACGCCTGAATGGTTGTATAGGAAAGCAATAAACACACTTCGCCAGCTCTTGTACTTCAAGCCTTGAGCAAGTAGCATTTATAAAGAACACAAGACAACAAAGAAAAGGAGTGGATTTAGAGAGAAGAGAGGAATCTAGAAGTCTTCGTGGAGACCTGAAAAGAATAATCTCTGTTTTCAATTCGATCATAATTTATTGAAGGGGAGAGAGAGTTGAAGAGGGTTCCAGTTGATGATTACTAAGCTGGTTGATTGTGGGTTTGTCTGCAATTTTCTTTAAAAAAATATATGAATACTTGTAGTGCTTTGTCCTTGGAGATTTGAAGGGACCCAATCAATAAGAGCATCTTGGATTCCTCCACATGCGCTTGGTGCCCATACAGAGACAAAGAAGGATGGGTTTATGAGAAAGTATTCAACTTTTTTTATTTTTTTGATTTCTGAATTGAAATGAAGTCATATTAGAAAGTTTCATAGAAATTTCATTTGGACAAAAGTTTTTTTTTCTGTTTAAAGTATTTTAAAAAAATTTAAATAAAAATAAAACCTTTGTACTGCTCATTTGAAAATAATGCGTTCTTTCTATTTCTTTCCACAAAGTATATTGTGTGGGAAGTTATTTTATTAGTTTCTCATAATACTAGTCACGTGTTATTAATCTTTTTTAATATTTAGGATAGCGATTATATTCTAAAAGTAAGTTGCAAAACACCTAAATTTAATATTTTATTAAAAGTAATTTATATTGTATCATTAATTATATTTTTTATTTATCAGTATATAATAGTTAAAAATATTAAGATTATTTTAGTAAATATTATACTTAATACTATCTCTGTTTTAATTTTAAAGATATTCTTATAATATTAGAATATTATAAAATAATTTACAATTTTTATAAAAGAAAATATTTTAATATAGTATATATTATTAATTATTTACTAATTTTACTATTTATTATCTTTGTACATCTAGATTTAATATAAAAGTATTCGCTAACTCATATATTTATTACTTTTATTATATTATATTAATTTATAATACAATTTAAATTTTTATAAAAATTTTTGTGTCTAGTCAAACATTGTTAATAGAAATAAGATGGAAGAAATATGAAATTAGTTTACTTTGCAAGTGATCCAAAACGACAGCTTTGTGCAACATGTTTCAATTTCTATAGACTCCATTTTTGTACCCCATTACATAAAAGTTTTCATCACATATTTGCAGATTGTATTTTCTTGACTGGAATTGAATTTTTAATTTTTAATGCAAAATAAATAAAAGAATAGATATTTAATTTTAAATATATAAATTTTTTAAAAATATAAAAATTTATAGTAACAAGAATTATCAATGAAAATCAAATTTATCTAGAGTATATGGGAGGGAACAATAACCAAAGGATAATGACTCGTCATGTATCCATCCTTTTAAAAAAAAAAAAAAAGCATTGTATGTGATTTTGACCGACGGGTCATAATTATTGCAAAAAATGGAAAATTCTGGTAATTACAGAACATTAAGAGTCTGTTTGGTTTTAGGATTTTGTTGTCGAAAAGAAAGTTCTTTTCTTGGAAAACATTTTCTTTTTATTGGTAACGAAGAAAAACACTAAAGAACAAACAACATGCAGGTTTCAATTTTCTAAAGATTTCTTTTTCCTTTTCCTCAATAAAATCCTTGAACCAAATAGGACTAAGAGACAGGTGCAAAGCCACACTATTAGAGCAAAATCAAAACACAACTTCCCTAAAATGAAAGTGGCCATTCCCCATCCTCTGCTGTGAAGAACCTTTTCTAGAACCGCGGCGCCACCCCCGCTCCCTCCCAACCCCCTTCCCCCTATCTTTCTTGTGTTAAAAAGTGTTCAGGAAATCATTGAGCAAAAAGTGACGAGCATAATGCACAAAGTACCCTGATTTTGGTACAATTCAGACAAGACAAATCTAATTCTCCAAGAACATTAACCATCATTGCTAGGATAGATTAATGCCGAGTTCCACTGGTATTTTCACTTCACTAAACAGAAATTAGGCAGGAAGTAATTAAACAGATTTATGCACATCGCAGAAGCAATCTGTAGAAAAATTTGCTATTTCGTTTCTATCATTTGTGCATGTAACATAAGTCCGTAACTCCTACTTCAACAACAAAAGCATCATTACTTGGTCCACTGGCAGCATTTCCCAATGAAGATTCACTCACTTTATCAGAAGCAAAGATTTTGCATCCTTTTACCCCATCACTTGTAACAGAACTCCGTAGCTTCTATTTCTACAAGAAATGTACCATACTTTCTTTATATGAGATACAACATGAAGTTAGATGCTCCAAGTAATCCGTCTACTGAATCAGTATGCAAGTCCAGCATTCTAAAGTGCAAATTCAATCCATGAGAATTGACCTGTGAAGTCTTTCGGAGAAACTATGCTCAACAAAGCCGCTTACCTGCAGAACATATATCATAGACTAGTTAAACCTAAGCTGCTCTCCCCAAATGAAATAGGGGTAGCGTTGATCTCAGGCTCTGGAGTCTTTATGCTGAGTAAAAGAGCGAATTCACACAAAGAATGAAATTTTAAGCGCAAATATTTTCTACTAAAACGTGCCTGAAATTGATTTTTACATCAGTCTATACTAACACTTATTTCCAGAAAGAAAGATCTCATACCCATTTTCACAGGGACACTTAAAATGAATGATTAATTCCCCACTCTTTCTCCTCCAGACGCACAGCCTCCCGATCAGGCATAGTCTCTGGCTCATTCTCAGACATGTCCTGCAACAGTAAAGGAACACTTATCTGATCGGTCTTGACAGAACTAATGAATTGCTACAGAAATATGTAGTCCTTTTCTTATCCCAAAGAGGAGAACATATAAAAGAATCACTGGGAATTACACCTACGAGCAAGCGAGTGTCAGGCAGGGAGTTAGATAAAAGGTTTAACGAAAAAATGAAACTAAAAAGTACCGTTGGTAAGGTGTGACGGTAGAAAGGGACTCGGTATCAATTTCTTAAGTAATTGCAGGAATTCCAGAAGCTTTGACCATAATGATGAAGACAATCAAGAAACTTCTACAGGTACAAGAGAGGATGGGTAAAAGAAACGAAGAAATTTGAACCTTGGGATTTTTTCCGCCGGTGTTATCATTTTCAGAACAGGTGTCTTCATCCTAATCTTCGTCACTTGCAACTTTTTCCACCCACTGGCTAATTTGTTTCAACATTTCCTTTATTCTTCTCAGCCTCTGCAATTTGAACAAACAGGTCAAAAGAAATTTCACTTAATTCCACTAAGCCCAAGAAAATCCAATGCAAAATACAACACGATTCAGTTAACAAAACTACGATTCAGAAAATCAACCTTTGAATTAGAACTTTCTTGATGGAAGCCTGGAGAGGGGAAAAAGGATCTTGCAGCTGGAGGCCTTGAAGGCGTGGAGTTTCCAACCGCCCGATAATCTGATGGAACGGGGTCAGAGAGAGACCTGTGGAGAATGGATGGAAGAGATGGCAGAGAGAGACCTGTGGAGAATGCCGGGAAAGCTGACGTAGAACTGATCTTGGGATTTTCCTCCGATTGTGAATTCAACGCCTGACCATGAACATCCGGTTCTCCAGTTTCTTGAGTCCCCGTATAGCTGGTAATGTCAGAGAGGCTGTGACCCAAAACATTCTGCCTCATATCAGAAGAAGTCGGTTGCACAGGGATTGGAGAAGCAGTATAGTCGAGTGGAAGTTTTCCGGACCCCAAAAACTCATTCTGGTTTCCATCACCGCCAGCGGGAGCGTTGTTGGTTGAGGGGTGGTGGAGGGCTGCCCTTTTAGGAGACTGTTCGTGAAGAGAGGACAATGAGGAGGGTGATCGCCTCTTTATAGAGCCACAGCTGGTACATCGCTCCAGGAGCCGAATGCGGCCTCAGAGATGGCGGTGGCGGTGAATAGGTGGTAGCGGGGAGAAGTGGAATTCAAGTGGAGCATCTGGAAATGGTGGATATCGACGGATTCAAAGCCGCCGTGTTGGATTGTTGCGACGGTTGTTGTTCTTGATCATTCGCCACTCTCTCTGTTACTTTCTCCAACCGAATTCTTGAAATATGAAGCGCGCCAAATTCTCAGTTCAATTCGCGGGCTTCTGCCCATTCCTTCCTCGTCATCTTATATATAGCAGCCCAAATGGGACGGTGGGCTGTTCAACACGTATTTCACTTTTACTCCTCGGGTCTCAAAATATGAGTTATGTTTGATACTTCTACAAAAATTAAAAAATTATTGTATTATAAAGTTCAAAATAAAAGGACTTAAAAAACTTTTGACTCAAACTAATACTCATTAATTAGAGTATTTTAAATTTAAAATAAAAGGACTTAAAAACAGAAAAATCTCATTAAGTTTTTATTGATATCACAAATGAAATAAATATTTTATGGTAAATAAAAAAGATAAGTAGAGCTAATATTTAAAAACAGAAGAAATATGCCAAATTTTTAAAAATTAGTGGGTATATCTGATTAATTTCACCCTTGAGAGTATTTCAACTCATCATTTATTTGAATTGGATTTGGATTTATATTTTAAAATTTTTACCTTAAATTTAGTAAAAGTAATTTTTTTTTTGTGAAAAAAAAGACTCAATTGGATCATGTTTCATCAAATGTACAAAGATATAATTGCGCTAGAAAGCAAAGCTGCATTCGGAGCATATATGATTCCAAGCGGAACCGTTCTGCCTTTTACAGTTTAAGTGCAAATACAAATATTCTTTATCGTGCAAATACATATATTCTTTATCATGCAAATACCAATCAAACTTAATATAAATTCAGTAAGACAACTATTTGCAGTTACACCTGACCACCTCCTGTTTTCTTCCAATTCTGGAGAGCAGCAAATACAGTCTGTATCAAAGTGAGGAGAAGCAAAACAGTTGCAGCCAGAAGTGCAATGATCGACCAAGGATTATTGAAATACCTTTCCCTTAGGTTTGCCATATATTTGTGCCGTCTTCTGCTGCAATGCTTGTTCACGTCCTTGAAAATTTTTGAGTAGGTGAACGCCGAAGTGAAGAGGGAAGTGTTGTTGCCAATTTTGTTGAACATGTTGGCAACTGCTTCATCGTCGCCTAACCAATTTTTGATGATTCCCTTGTGCCGAAGTTTTGTGACATCGTTTGATGTGTTTATGAGGCAATCCATGAAGGTTGCATAGTCCGTCACCATTTTCCCAGAATAACCCAAATCAAACATGTACTCTTCGTATGCAATCAGGTTTCTGAGGACAGATTCTGTAATACCTTCAACGTCGAAAGATGGGATTTCGATTATGCCCCGGATGAACTGAATATCAAGCCATGATGTCCTTTTTTCCGCTTTCTGAAAATTTCTGAAAGACAACTAATTTATCAGCAAGCTGCTTCTTGATTAGCTTAGAAACTGTTACAGTAGATGAATATCATGCCAAGTGCCTTGCATAAATACATTGACCATAACCCAAAATTCCCCCAAAAGCTAAAAGATTTTATGTATCTCCTAAAGAGAGGACAATGAGGAGGGTGATCGCCACTTTATAGAGGACAACGGGAACATCGCTCGAGGAGCCGAATGCGGGCTTCAGAGGAGGTGTGGGTGGTGGCAACAGCAGCGTCGGTGAATTGGCGGTGGCAGGGTGAAGTGGATTTCAAATGAAGCATCTGGAAACGGTGAATATCGCCAGATTCAAAGCCGCCGTGTCAGATTTCAGGGAAATATGAAGCGCGGTCAATTCTCAATTCAATTCGAAGGCTTCTGCCCATTACCCGTAATTTTAAATATAGCAGCCCAAATGGCCCAGTAGGCTGCCCGACACCTATTTCACTTTTACTTCAACTTTCCAGAAATTAGTTGCTATATCTAATTAATGTTACCCTGAGGTTTCGTTTGATTGGCTGAAAAAGAAAGTTTCACTCAGGAATATAATTACTGAGAATCTAAATTTATAAAATATAAAATCATAAAAATTCTTTTTATATTGTTTGAAATGTTACTAAATTTTAAGTAGGAAAATAATAAAAATTCTTTTAAAATGTTTAGTTTAATAAAATCTAACGGGTTAAAGAATTTATATTTTTATTAATATACCAAAAGTACCCTGATCACTAACAATTAAATAAATAGAATTGAGAAAAGCTTGTTCCAGTAGTTTGTTTATTTATCTAATCCAGGACAATCTTCAAAGTGAGTCAAACATGCTAAAATCCTAGTTAAAAACCAATATTTCAAAACTAGAAAAATAGAACAAATGATAGAACCAGAAAGAGTATAATCATCAAATAGAACAAAAGTATAACTATGATACAAATGAAAAGTTGAACAAAGATGTAGAAAAAGTTACGTTTAAATAAAAAATACAAATAATAGACTAAGATCAATTTTTTAAACCTCAAACGTTAATAGAAGAATGACACGAGTATCCCAAAACTCTTACGCTTGATTGAAAATTGTAGAGATGGAGAGAATGAGAAAAGAAATAGAAAAGTTGTAAAAGAGAAAGAAGACGAGCCGTGAACAAACAGAGAAAAGAGAGAGGCGAGAGGAGGAAAAAAAGAGGGTTAATGGAGTCTTTTTTTATGTGTTAAGGAATCATAATCCTTTTTAAAAATAAAAATAAAATTATCAAACACTGAAATTTAATAAATGAAAATCAGATTACTTTCCCAAATACATAATTATTGATAATCAAACGAGGCCTAAGAGTATTTCATTCCATAATTTACTAGTTACATAGTATTTCAATTTAAAATTTTATCTTGTAATTTTACAAAATAAATTTTGTATAAGAGAATATATGAAACTCAAGTATATTACGTCCTAGACAAAACTAATTCCAATGCACGTTTATACGATTCCAAGCAGCATCAGGGTTCCGGTTCTATTTTAGCATCCATAATTGTTTAAATTCATTGCGCTTGAAAATCTTGTTCGCCATAGTCCCCCCAATTTTCAAAGTTGTTCACGAGAAAAGTCAGATACTACTTCATCGTGGATATAAGGTACAATTTCATGCTTAAAATTCTCTTTTTCTCATACGAACGATTCACTTGCAACTAGAAATCCAAATCTATCACACCATGAACTCATGAACTATGAGTCCAACATTTGATTGGAATGCGATTGACATGGAGACAAATACAAATAACAAGAGAAATACACACACTGACAAAAGTTTCCTATTTCAGCAAAAAAAAAATCTTAGGAATACAGCTTGGCCTTGTGCTTTTAACTTCCTTTAATGCAAGATCAACAACAAAGGACATAGTAGTGAGTATAATTAGGAAACAATGGGAACCCTTCTGCCTTTTACAGTTTTAAGTGCAAATATATATTCCTGATCATGCAATTTCGCTACGACAACAACTATTTGCAGTTACACCTGACCACCCCGATTTACTTCCAATTCTGGAGAGCAGCAAATACGGTCTGTATCAAAGTAAGCAGAAGCAAAACAGTTGCAGCCAGAAGTGCAATGGTTGACCAAGGATTATTGAAATACCTTTCCCTTAGGTTTGCCATATATTTGTGCCGTCTTCTGCTGCAATGCTTATTCACGTCCTTGAAAATTTTCGAGTAGGTGAAAACCCGAGGGATGAGGAAAGTATTGTTGCCAATTTTGTTGAACATCTTGGCAATTGCTTTATCGTCGCCTAACAGATTTTTGATGATTCCCTCGTGCCGAAGCTTTGTGGCATCGTTTGATGTGTTTATGAGGCAATCCATGAAGGTTGCGTAGTCCGTCACAAATTTCCCAGAATAGCCCAAATCAAACATGTACTCTTCGTATGCAATCAGGTTTCTGAGGACAGATTCTGTAGTGTCGACAACGTCGAAAGATGGGATTTCGATTATGCCGCGGTTGAACTGAATATCAATCCACGATGTGCATGTGTCCACTTTCCTGAGCTTAATCCCGTGTTGTTCTAGCTCGAGAACACTTTTTATCAACTCTATATCCTTGGGATCCTTCTCTTGCTCCACATTTCTGTACATATAGACTACATCATCACCTCTGCTTTGGTCCGGAGAGCTGCTTTGATCTTCGACTTCAGTACTCTTTCCTTTAGGAAATGGGGTACACCAGAAATCATAGATGAGCCCCAGAAGATGAAAGACATCTTCGCAGTCAATCTGGGGGTAAACAGATTCAGGAGGATTATAATGAGGAGAAATACAATGTTTTAGACAAGATGTGGCTAAACAAATCAAATCCTCTTCTTGGCCTGGAATCTTCGTCATCTCGAACAATTTAAGAAGAATGAAGAAGGGAAGCTGATTTTCGAATAAGAGTAAGTCTCTGCACAAGATTTCCTTGGACCACGTCGATAAAAGAAGATCACCGTTCCCATTTTCTTCTTCCATATCATATTTTCGCAGGAACTCAACGATAAAGCAACCATCAAGAAGCATCATCTCCACGAAATCATCTCGATTCAAGATGATTTGTTCGCTATAACAGCTACGTGCTTCTTTTTCAACTTCCACCAATGCTGCGACGCATCTCTCAACACTCGATTCGTCTAGTCGCTGGCGAAGTTCCTGCAAATATTTGAGCTTATACTTTTCCATCTTCTGCAGGTTGTTTTTACCACGGTGATAGGGTCCAATGGAGATCATTTCTGGTTCGTAGGCAACTTCATTTTCCCTTAGTAGTGTTTGATGGATTCTGAATATGAATTGATTATTGGATTTTGTTTTTGACAGTTCATCAAGCTTTTGATTAATTCGAATGGAAATTTCATTAGATCCATCTTCGGACATCTTTCCTGAGTTTTAGTAAGAAAAAATCCTGCCAGAGAAACAATTCAACTCGGAAGAGTCAGCCAATATACTCCTGAGAACGTTCTCATGTTGTTCTATTTCTATCTTGTAAGAAGCAAAGATTGAGCATGAAAGGGCATAATGTTTCTAAAAAGAGGAGGAGAAGTATACACGTAAATATATAATTAAATTTATTAATTGTTCTTTACTTAAAAAGATATATGTCCAAATATTCACTCGAACAGTGAAAAATATTTTTCAAATGATAAGAAGATAATACAAGATGTAAAAGATAGATAAGATATAATTTTCCGAATTGAAGAAATCTTGAAAGAGTTGATTGTTCAAGCATCGAAAGAAGAAACAAGAACAAACCTTGAAATGAAGAAATAAAAGAAAATAAGGTTAAGGGCCATATATAGACCCAGCTACAAATAGGACTGTCAATTGGGCTGGGCTAGCTCGAGTACGGACCCATTTTTTAGGGCTGAGCTTTTTTCGAGCTAGGGCTTAGCCGGGCTGGAGCCTGAATTTTCTGCCCGATTGTGATTCAGGCCGAGCTCGGGCTCAATTAAGTTCGGTCCGTTATGAGCCCGGCCCCAGCATATATCTAATAATAATTTATAATTATATATTATAATTTCTTGACATAATAGAAATTTTTTGTTTATAATACTATATTAATATCATCATAACTATATAGATTAAAATTTTATGTGTTTTGATATAAATAATTTTGTTTATATTTCACTTTCAAAAAAATTTAGTGTATAACGTTTTCACTTCCAACACTTTAAAATTATATTTTAGAAAATCAATGTAGTTTAATAGTTTTAATCTTAGCAGCTTTGGAAACAATATGCATGCTATTCAATCATAGAGTCTATTTATGATATTCTAACTACTTATTGAGCTTATCATAATTCTAAGGATATTAAGATTAACACAGTAAATGCGTAAGTAGGAATATTATTACCTTTACTAACACGAGAAATAGAAATCATATGAAAGAGGAAGATAAGATCTTATCATAGTCTTCCAATTGATTTTTGCACTTGTAATTTAAATATTTCAAAGTAAATATTTAGTTTTATAAAATAATATATTCTACATATTCACTTTCGTAATTAATATATTTAACTAATTTCACAAAATATAATTTTTTTTTCACTTCTCAACATAAATTTAGAAAGAGAAGAGAAAAAAATTACCAATTACTTAATGGTTAATACTTATATTATATAACTTATAAGGTATAATTTATAAACATAATTATCTCATTAATTTATGTAAAGTGATTAGTAAACTCAATGATGGTATGTTTTAGTGCTTTGGTGCCTAGTTTCATCGTTGAAAATTCACTGATTTCTGAAGTTATGTGATCATTCTTTCTCTTTTCCGGTTACTTCATATTGAAGAACGGCATACAAGATTATTGAATTTTAATGCATTATATATCTCTATTTAAGTATTCATTTGAAGGGTTCTTGATCAATGAATTCTCAGACTCTGGTAGTTTGGTGCTCCACTTTTGTTGATTTGTTTTGGTTGGAATTTAATGTTGTTGAGATATTGCTATAGTACTTTATATTTGTTATAGTAATTTGTTTTTGTTGATTTTCATATAGACGTTTGCTTAGTTTCTAGAGATATTGTTTAATAATATATGCAAATTAGTTGAAAGTCATTGTTAGATAAGTATTAAGACATTAATTTGTGAAGGCAATCATAATTTGTGTTGAGAGGATAATTTATGAGAACAATAAAAAATAAATAGGTATATTTCGGGCTCGGCCCGAGCTCATAAGAGCCGAGCTCGAGCTCAACATTTGTGAGCCCGTTCGGGCTGAGCCCGAGCTCGGGCTCAGTATGATGTTACTCGGGCTGAGTCCAAGCTTAGCTTGGCCCGGCTCGTAGAGCCCGATTGACAGGCCTAGCTACAAACCTCAGTTACAAATACTGACAAAAATGATTTGACTGTTTTTTGAAGTAGAAGACACCATATGTAACACTAACCTACGGATATCATACAGCTAATTAAAAAGCTCATATAGAGAAAAATGAGAATGAAGATGCAAAAGAGTTGGCATAATTGCATAGTTTATCCAACTTCTATGCTTAATTAATTAACTTAAGATCTGAACATATATCACTAATATCGCAAAAGAAGGTTCGTTTACAGCTAAGATAAAGGCAAACTAATACTCTCTTTCTTTCAATTTAAGTGTCATTTTAAAATTATTACGCATATTAAGACACTAATTAAATTGACTAGTTTGTTATTAATTAAATATTTTCTCTCCTCATAAGAAACTACCACCATTTACTACATAAATTGTCATTGCTTTATTATGAGGAGAAATAAAGAAAAGAAAGTCAAATTTCTGTTCAACAAAAATTATTTTGCAATAAAAAAAATTATACAATGACACTTATATTGAAATGGAGGGAGTATAAGTTGAGACATACTTCTTTTCCTTTTCTGTAGTCATTTTCTTCTTTCTGTATATTTTTTGTCGAGAAATTGACAAAATTAGTCCTTAAAACTATTATACTTATCTTATGATTGTCCTTAATTTTAAATTTTTTAGTCCTCAAGCTATTTTATTTATCTTAAGACTATACTTAGTCTATAATTTTATCTTTTTTAGTGTCCAAACTATTTCTTTTCAGACTGAATAGTTTTAATCACCTAATCCATGATGTAATTTGATTACTATAGGCAATATCCTAAGGGCAAACAAGTTACTTTGAATAATTTTTCCTCCTAATAGCATGACATTCTCACGTGCATAAAAATTTATGGATGTATTTGGATTAAATTTTATATTGAAACGTAATGTAAATTTATTTTTTAGATCTCACGTTTTTTCGCAAATAATATACTTTTACAAAATCAAAAATAGAAAATATTAATACTAAACTCTATTTAACTGTTGCATATACAAATAAAATCAAATTGCTTCAAAGTAATTAGGTTCTATCACAAATTAGATGGTTGGTACCATTAATTTTTAAAAAAATAGTGTGGGAATTGAAAAAGATAAAATTAAATATTAAAAACAATCATGAGACAAATAAAATATATAAGGATTAAAAATGATAAAATTAAAGATTAAGAACTATTATAAGACAAATAAAATAGTTTAGAGACTAAACTTGCCAATGTCTCTGTGTTGCTTAAGGTTCACCTAATCAGAAATCTTAGAAATCTCAATAACATATAATACTCCCTCTAAATATAGGACCTTTTAAGTCTTTTTTTTCTTCACAAAATGTTTTGTCTTTTGTAAATTTTAAGCATTATATTTTTAAAGTTATTTTTATTTATGAATATAATTCTCTCATTATCTCTCATGTAAGTAGATAATAAATTAAATCAGTAAATAATATAATATAAAAAATAGTCCTTAATTTTTAAATCATTAATTTATGTAAAAAGTATCAAAACGTTTTATATTTTTAAACAGAGGAAGTATAACACACATAAATATATATAATTGATGCTAATATTGGTTATGTTGATAGGAATGTGTCCAGAAACTGGAGGCATAAATACAAGCTGCTTAATTTTAACATATCTTCAAATTTAACTGAACTCAAGCTCTTTAATTTCTTTCCCTTTTGTTTTCTTATTGAGTTAGATCGAACTTGAACAGTCGTAGATAGAGTGATTTTACTGGTGCATACAAATAAATTATTAAACCCTGATTTTACACTCAAAGGGACCCGTTATGAGCCCAATTTTTTACTGTAATTGATGGCGGATTAATGGGGGCGTACCTTCGGACCTCCGGTTGCAGTACTCTGAGTAGAACTGTCCGTCCAATCACACTCTCCAGACGAATCAAACGCAGAGGAACGGAAATTGGGGCTCGGTGCAGAGCCTTCCTGTTGTACATGTGCTTTGTTTATATTGATAAGAAAAGATATCATGAATCTTTTTGTTATTCATTTTGGTGAGAAGGAAGCTCTACAAAGCATATGCCATGTACTTCATTGCTTAATTTATGAGCAAAGAATCATTCAAATGCAAAAGCAAGTTCAGTTTAGGTCCCATATCATCTTTACTTCTAAAAAAAAGAGGAGCTTGGCACATCATGTCTTCTTAAGGACAGTGACCGTGTCCATTGTGGGCAGACGAAGTGGTCGCAAAATTAACGACAGAATTTTTGGTGGTTAATTGAATATTTTTTGGTACTATAATAAATTTTAATAATCTTTTAAATTAAGAAGATTAGTAGTAAAAATTTAATAAAATATATAATTATTTTTAAAATATATACATTTAATTTTAAATATTTACCTTTTTCAGAACAAAACTATATATATATATATATATATATATATATATATATATATATATATATATATATATATATATATATATATATATATATTGTCGGGATAATGGTGTAGAAATAGAACATATGGATTTCGCAATTTTATCCCGCGTTTATCACATGCTTGGGGAATAATATGGTATGGTAGTTTGTATGAATGCAGATAAAAAGCGGTGAGCTTAATCTGGAAATCTGGAAATCTGGAAACTGAGATGTTTTTGCTAATTTTCTTTTCCTTTTTGGTAGAAAGATTTGTGTGCTTTAAAGGTATAATAAGAAAAAATATCATGAATCTTTTTGTAACTCATTTTTGTGAGAAGGAAGCTTTATAAAGCATATGCCATGTACTTTCATTGCTTAATTTAATGAGCAAAGAATCATACAAATGCAAACGCAAGTTCAGTTTAGGTCCTTTATCATCTTTATTTCAAAATAGAGAAGAGCTTGGGACATCATGTCTTCTTAAGGCCAGTGAACATGTACATTTCTCTGTGCATCAGGTGAGTGAACATTATTGGCAGACTAATCCACCTTCGGATTTAGATTTCTGAGTTTCAAAGATTTTCTCTTGGATGAACTACCGCCATGACAAATTACCATACTTAGAGATCCTTGATCTCAGGATTAGCTAAAAGAACCAAATGTGCTGCGGAAGCTGAAGCAATTAAGGATTCTCCATCTTCCTGATGGGCACTATATGCCAAAAGAAAAGGGCCATTGAGGCTGTGCAGCTTGAATAATTTGGAGCAATACCTAGATTCCACACTGCTCATCAGGAAAACTAAACAGTTTTTAGTGCTGATTTTTGGGATTCTACTCTTCTTCCTCCTTCTACTTCCAACTAGTTTGATCTCAATTGGCCTAATTTCAGGGATACTACACTCAAGTATCCTCTATGAATTGTTCATCACAATTGGAATAAGGTTTTCATGTTTCTAAGGAGTCCACAGATCAGATTCCTTGAGAAGAATGGCATGTTTATTATCCAGCTGGAGGTAGGAGGTGAACGGTTTTTCTTTTTTGATTTATCCTCGGGAAAAAAACTGAATAGACATGAAAAGTCAAGAATTAAAAATGAAAAAGTTGAGACTTCTAACTTGCTTTCTAGAAATGGACTTTGCTACATAAACTTACAGGAACATGTCCACATTACATCGTCCTGGAAGCACTTTTCCTGATGTCTCTACTGTTGCAGGTCACTGCCACCTCCAGACTGAGGCTGATTATTTGACTGGTTTAACAACTAGTGTTTTTCTCAGCAGGGAAAGGACTTAAGGGATTACAGGTAAATGGCTGCAACTGCTACAAAATAGATCGCTCTCCAGTTTATTGATTCAGGTTTAGGAGGACAGACTGACTGATTCTTGTGGCACTCCCAGCAGAAGTTACGTGTATCATTACTGTCATCTGTTCTCTTAAAATTGTGTTCTATCTCTTCCTCTGCTTTTCCTCCTTCATGATTACCATTCTGTGCTAAGGTCTTGATCTGATCCTTCATAGATTAGCTTGAAGAAGGCTAATCCAACCTACGTCAGAAATCACTTTTTCAATTACATATGCTCCATTGAGATTCCTAGGTTTTCAACTTCAGAAAGTTCAACAACCACCTGAAGAGTTAACTAAATGAATCACTTCCCAATAAGCTCTCTTTGTAATCATGAATGCTGCAAGTGTAGAGAGCAAAACCAAAGAATCTTATTGAGGAAGGCTTCAACTCTCTTACAGAACTGCCAAAAAGAGCTTTGACAAATATTCAGAAATCAACCATCAGTTCTTTGTAGAATTCAGGACATAGACATCGTATGATTCAACATACAACAAAAACTTGCATTTTCATGAGCATGGAGAAACAAAATCAGTTCTCCACATTGTTTAGCTCTTGTACTTGCCTCCTCCAGAAGATAAAAAGGATTTTGTATAGATTTCTCATCTCTGCAGATCAGGCTCTCTTTCTTTTCTGTAAGAATAGATGGAATCAACTAACACACTCCCAATCCTTCTATTCCTTCGTGTCCTCCTGCTTCTACCTTTCTTCCTTTCTTTTGCAACTGAAGGTTGTGCAAGCGGCACTTGATTAATCCATAGCATAGGCAGCAATGCAGCAAGGGACTGTATAACAATTCCCGTAGGCAAGCTTGAGTAATCAACAGATGTGATGCCAAGGGCAGAAGCCAATCCAACACCCAAGAAACCACTAACTATCGATGAGAGACACAAAGCTGAGGCTAAAAAAGACATCAGAGATCCTTCACATCCTGGTGGAGCTAAACTTGCAAAAAGCACATAGAATGGCAAGAGCTTAAATTGCGCAATAGTTTCAGCTATTCCTGAAAAGCAAAAGGCAAAGGCTTCATTTGGAATTCCAAGTCCAAGGTTCAACTGCTTTACAAGTATAAGGTCAAGAAGGAAGGAGGAAGCATAAAAAATCTGAACAGTGCCAACTATATTCCTCATGGGAAGATTTTTCCACAACCGGTCATACAATACAGCCATGAAAAGAAGCATCAACTGCCCAGTAACCTTTGACATCCCAATGACTAATGGATCAAGATTTAGACACTGCATCTGATAGCAAAAAACAGAACCCGATAACACCGGAACTGTCATGATGGAGGCAACAACCCAGATAAGAGGGCAAGAGATTCCTTTCCCCATTCTCTCCCTCATCAATTTTAAATTGCTTAATTTATGAGCAAAGAATCATTCAAATGCAAAAGCAAGTTCAGTTTAGGTCCCATATCATCTTTACTTCTAAAAAAAGAGGAGCTTGGCACATCATGTCTTCTTAAGGACAGTGACAGTGTCCATTGTGGGCAGACTAAGTGGTCGCAAAATTAACGACAGAATTTTTGGTCGTTAATTGAATATTTTTTGGTATTATAATAAATTTTAGTAATCTTTTAAATTAAGAAGATTAGTAGTAAAAATTTAATAAAATATATAATTATTTTTAAAATATATACATTTAATTTTAAATATTTACCTTTTTCAGAACAAAACTGTCTATATATATATATATATATTGTCGGGATAATGGTGTAGAAATAGAACATATGGATTTCGCAATTTTATCCCGCGTTTATCACATGCTTGGGGAATAATATGGTATGGTAGTTTGTATGAATGCAGATAAAAAGCGGTGAGCAAAAAGAGAAAATGTGATGAGTCTTAGTAAGAAAGCTTTTTTCGTCTTTTTGGGTTTTAGATGTGTGGCTTTAAAAAATATATATTTATGCTTGTTACTATTTTCAAATCTTTTAATATGAAAATATTTGAAAACGTGAGATTGAATATCATCTAATCTCAAAAATTAAATTGTATGAAATCTATTTTTCCTCTTACAAATAATTTTACTTTTATGAAATATCTTGAATTAGTACGAGAATTAAGAATAATATTTTAACTATATGTATACTACTATAATATCTTTATTAATTAAAAGTTAGTAGTAGGATTTATGTATTAATGAATAAAAAGACATAAAATATATTGATAAAATCATAATAGGCAAGATATATATATATATAAGCGTCTTAAAACGGCGTCACTTTCGCATCACTTATGTGTAGAAGCGAATTAATAGTTATGGATCCTCTGGCGAATTATAGCTCTGATCTTCCGTGCTATTTTAACAAGATAGAATCGTGGTTTCATACTTGCGTTTTGTTACAAAAATTTGTCATGTAAAATTTTGTGTTTTTTTATATCATTATTTATAAAAAAGCGCAAGTCTATACCTAATTTTTTACCATCTCGTTATTTTTCAAGAAGTAATTTTAGACATTACTCTATAAACAACAAAACAATTTTGTGTTAAAATTAAGTGAAAGTAGCGGAATTAATAGAAGAAATATAACTTTATGATCAACTGGCTTTGAGACAACAATTGTCATTGAAATTTTGTCAAAATTTCCTGAAAGACATGACTAATTTATCAGTAATCTGCTCCTTGATCAGCTTAGAAACTGTTATAGTAGATGGACATCATGCCAAATGCCTTGCATTGATCACAACCCTAAATTTCAACAAAAGCTAAAAGATTTTATGATCTCCAGCATAGAACCTTCTTTGGTTCACAATGACTACTAGTAACAAAGCACTGAAAAAAACTCAAACAGAAAAAATCATGATGATCTGATCTTCACAGATCACTAGAAAGCTGTGGCTAGGCATGTCAATCGGGCTCTACGAGCCGAGCCGAGCCGACCTAAGCTCGGGCTCAGCCTGAGTAACATCATATTGAGCCCGAGCTCGGCTCTTATGAGCTCGAGCCGAGCTCGGGCTGAGCCCGAAATATACTTATTCATTGACAACACATGGCTGGGATTAAATAGAGCAGTTCTGGTGCAAGAAATTTCTTCGGCGGAATAACCATATCATTGATATACTAAATTCTTAGGCAAGGCTCCAAAGAGGAGTACTACTTCCACCTTTACCATAGTTTTCCTCCAAATGTGCAAACTGTCTCATAAACTGATCAACACCACTACCATAACAATATAGGAATATTGAGTTCAATATGCATCAAGATTTTACTATCTAGAGTTAGTCTATGACATAAGTCCAAAGTAGCACAACTATCAACTATCCATAAAAAACATGCTCAATAGAATTATGCTCCCAAAACAAATTAAAATAAAATTGCCAACTTCTTCATATGCTTCATGCCCACTTGCTCATCTCTTTTACTACTTGTAATTTCAAAAATAAGGGAATTTAAATATATCAGGTTCAAAGGTAAGGTTGAGGAAGCAAATGAACTATCTTTCAAACAAAACTACATTCTTCCATTCTTTTGCAAACTTCAGGTTTGGAAACCTAATTATCTTCAATCTTGTGAACTCTTGGCTAAGCTTAAATCTGCAAAATACAAAAAATTAAAGATAGAGATGTCCCTCAAACAATAATACAATTGTAGCATAAAGTAAGAACACCAAAAGTAAAAAAAAAACAAATCAAAGAGTTTTTTAGAATAAAACTAACCAGAAAATGCAGCATCAAATTCTTCTTCATAATCTATTTCTTTTGGAGAACTTCTAATCCAATCTTGAGTACAAATTAACGCTTCGACTGTAGAAGGAAGGAGTGAACTACGAAATTTGTTCAAAACACGTCCTCCAGTACTGAAAGCACACTCAGATGCTACTGAACTTACAGGAATTGCTAGTACATCTCTTGCCATCATAGACAAAATAGGAAATTTAGTCACATTGCTTTTCCAATAATCCAAAATATCAAATTCCTCATCATTAGCAAACTTATGTGGATAGAGTTTTTCTTCCAAATAAACATCTAACTCACTCTTACTGTTGATTATGTCATCTTCCTCACTAAACTTATAAAATTCTTCCATGAATTCCAAGTTCTTCTTGAGCTTAATAGAGCTACAACCCACCTCATTGTTCAAGAGTTCCATTTCTGCAGATTTTTCTTGTTGGCAAGATGCATCATATATTTTTGAATATTCTCCAAAAAGTGCATAAAGTTCTGCCTCAACATGACTCACTGTAGTTCTCAACAAAGAAGACTCATAAATCTTGTTATAACAAAACTTCAAATATTTAAGCTTAAATCTGGGATCTAGAATTAAAGCAATAGAGAGTGACACATTTGGCTCTTTTTCCACCCAATATTTCTCAAACTTTCTAAGCATGCTCAGGGTCATTTTTCCAAGCAGTGAGTTGTCATCTTTGCTGGTTTCTCTCAACAACATAAGAATACGGTAAACTTCCCGAAAAAACACATTAGCTGTACAAAATTTGCTGCCTGAGAAGATATTTGTAACAATATGAAATGACTCCAAAAATCCATGCACAATTTCAGCTTTTTCCCAATCTTCATATGTTGGAGGATCCTTAAAATTCAATCACGAGACTTCATTTTCTCATATGCTCTTCTATAATGCAATGCAGATCCAAGCATTAAATATGTAGAGTTCCATCGAGTGCAAACATCTAAAACCAGCATCTTACTCTTGCAAATGCGTTCTTGCTCAGCATAATTAAGAAATTCAATTTTTCTTTTAGGCGAAGCCTTCACATATTTTACAGCATTGCGAACCTTTTGTATGCAAAGCTTAATCTCATCTAAACATTCTTGAACAATTAAATTTAAGACATGAGCCCAACATCGAACTTGCAAGTTTCTACCCTCAAGTAACAATAATCCACGAGTAGAATAATGATCTTGAAGACATCTAGCAACTACATCATTAGCTGAATGGTTATCCATTGTAATTGCAAAAATTTTGTCGATGTTCCATTCCAGCAAACAATTTATGATTATGTCACTAAGATTCTCTCCGGATGCCTTTAGAGGAACCAAAACAAAGTTAATTATCCTTTTCTGTAACTTCCACTTTTTGTCAATAAAGTGTGCAGTAAGAGCCATGAATGGAAGTTCAGTTTTTGATGTCCAAGTATCAGTTGTTAGACAAAATCTTGGATCACAACTCGAAATGAACTCCTTCAACTTGATCTTTTCAGCTTCGTAAATTTTCATGCAATCAGTTCTCATTGTATTCCTAGTGACAAACTTGACCTTTGGATTTATACTCCATACAAACCTTCGAAAAGAAAGGTCTTCCACAAAGCTAAATGGTAACTCTTTAACAATGACAAGCTCAGTTAAATATCTCCTAGTACGTTCTTGGTCAAATTTGTGCAAAGAATTTGAATTTTGTTCAAAACTTGATTGACCTTTTCCAAAGTTTAAAAGAGTCTGACCTTTTGCTTCCTTCTTGGTCATTTCCCTCTTGTAAGCAGGACATATCAGTTCGTCAATATGTCGATTCAAGTGAGTTGTTCCCCCTTTGTTGCTGCATGTGAATTGTTTCTTGCAGTGGTTGCACACACATTTTTATCTATGTGTAGGAGAAGAAATGAAGAGGTCATTTGTTTTTGATAACCCAAGTGCATATGAGACAAAAGGAATAAATACTAACAAGTTTAAAGATTAAAGATGAGTGGATGACGGATTGCTTTTGCAAATTAAATACTGGGAGTAGCTTTTTAATTGGTTAAACAAGATTGATGAGCTTAATAGAAGCAAGAGACTTGGTGGCAACAACCAGAATTAGAAATTGTTTTCACGGTTTTAATTAGTGAACAAACAAGGAACTTACAAGCCCAAACAACTCGAATAACTAGATATCTACTTTTTATTCTATTCCAACATACAAGCTCTGTGCAACATAAATGATCCTTAGTATTTCTGACATGGTATAGTTGATGAAAAGAAATGAAATGAGAGACATGAAGCCATAAAACACCACCTAAAGCTCTTATCTTGCCAAATTCATAATCCCCTGCCAAACTTCAACTTTAACGGATGAACCATTTCCCCCAAAAACAATAAACAGATCACCAAAGAAAAAAGAAACAACCAATTCTTGCTATTAGCTCCTATATGAACAATACCTTCCAATCTCCCCAAAAATCATAAAATTGATCATGGAAATAAGATAGGTCCATCAAGCTAACCGAGCCTTATAAAGGGACGCTCGGGCATATTCTATGCCATCATGCCATTCATAAGAATCAAAACTCCCTTTACTACCCGGAAAGGGAAAAATTAAAAAGAAACCCAGGTTGGTCATCAAGAAAACCGAATAATCAAATGACCCAAATTGCCCAACCAAAAAATACAGAAAATCAAAAGCGAAATTGGAAAGAGGGTTCTGGAAATTCTTACCTAAAATAGAAGAAAACTCAAGCAATTGAAATCTGTGGTGGGTTTCGACACCAGCGCCACAATGGACACTATACCATGCCGAGGCTAAAGCACCAAAGTCTTGAACCTCTTGACGAAAAATTTCTATTAAACCTAGGTTGAACCTCGAAGAAAAGGAAACGAGAGTTACAAAGAAAAGAAACGATTTTTCATTGCAAGACCATTTAATCAACAGGGAAAAGGAAGTATCTTTAAATCTTACCGAAAGAAAAGGAAGGCAGTGAGGGTTTTCAGTCTCTGGATGGCTCAACCCTAGCCTGGTTGCAACGCTTTCTCTGGATTCTCTTTTTGAAAGATCTTTGCTTGCTCTGAGGAATGGCCGATTTAACCACAATCGAGAAGTAAGAGAGGACGAGACTGGAGAGTAGCTCGGCGGGCAGAAGAGGAGGAGGTTCTCGGAATATCCGCTCTCAAGTCTCAACGAGTGCTCAACAGGACTGCAGCAAAAGACAATGAACAAGAGCTTTTCATCTGCAAAAAAAAAAAAACAATGGCTTTTCTATTAGTTAGTTATACAAGATAATTTGCTATAAGAGCATGTCAACTCATAAGCTTTATTATTTACAAACACATCTACATTAATTGTCAATTGCCTACAAGGCTATCAAGGAAACGGTGAAACTGTAACTAGGCCTAACGGGCCGGGCTCATAACGGGCCGGGCTTAGTCGAGCCCGAGCTCGGCCCTAATAACAAACGGGTCAAAAATTTAGACTCTGTCCCGGCTCTGGCCTAACCCGAAAAAAGCTCAGCCCTTAAAAATCGGGCCGAGCTCGGGCTAGCCCGGCCCCATTGACAGTCCTAGCTGTGGCTGTAGGAGCCTGCAGATTAGCTGCTCTGTTTGCTGCTGCTATATGGAGTATTTATGTTGCTATGGCGTGGCGGAGGGCGGGCCTTTCGGGGGACGATTCTTTGAAGAGAGGACAATGGGAAGCGTGATCGCCTCTTCACAGAGCCACAACTACAACATCGCTCGAGGGGCCGAGTGCGAGCTTCAGAGGAGGTGTTGGTGGAAATCTTATATACAGATGCCCAAATGGCCCAGTGGGCTGTCCGGAGCTTGTTTCACTTTTATGTCAAATTTCCTGAAATTAGTTGGTATATCTAATTAATTTTTCCCTAAGAGTATTTCATCCCATCACTTATCGGTTACTTACTGTATATTTAGATTGAGTTTAAATTTAAAATTTTATGTTTTAATTTTGTCAGAGTAAAATTTTTATAAAAGAATATTTAGGATCCAATTGCATGGGTTTGAAGACGAAACTAATCCCAATACACTTATATTTGATTCCAAACAGCATCATGATTTCAGTACGATTTTAGCAATCCAGAGTGTTTAAATTTCTTGTGATGAAAATCTTGATCGCCATAGTGTTTTTTTCCCCCTTTTTTTCGAAGTTGTCCAAGAGAAAAGTCAGATACTATTTCATTCGATTGGTATACAATTACTTAACCGCCCCATGATGGCCATATTTGGTGCTCAGGACAATCTAAACCCTGAATCCGAAATCAAGGTTTGTTTTCAACCAAAAGTTGGTGCCCAAATATTTTGACAAGACTCAATTGTGTATACCCTAATCTAGTCTTAACAAAGACATGGAGACCACTGCAAATAACAACAGAAAACACATATTGAAGAACAAGTTTCTTAGGAAACCAGCTTAGCCTTGTGCTTTTAACTTCCTTTAATGCAAGTTCAACAACAAAGGAGAACAGAGTAGCAAGTATAATCAGGAAACAATAGGAACCCTTCTGCCTTTTACAGTTTTAAGTGCAAATACATATTCTTGATCATACAAATTCAATAAGGCAACAACCATTGGCAGTTACACCTGACCACCTCGGTTTTCTTCCAATGCTGGAGAGCAGTGCATACAGTCTGTATCAAAGAGAGCAGAAGCCCAATAGTTGCAGCTAGAAGTGCAATGATCGACCAAGGATTCTTGAAATGCCTTTCCTTTAGGTTTGCTATATATGTGTACCGTCTTCTGCTGTAACCCTTATTCACTTCCTTGAAAATTTTCGAGTAGGTGAAGGCCGAAGGGATAAGGAAAGTATAGTTGCCAATTTTGTTGAACATCTTGGCAATTGCTTCATCATTGCCTAACCAATTTTTGATGATTCGCTTGTCCCGAAGCTTTGTGACATCGTTTGATGTGTTTATGAGGCAATCCAATGAAGGTTGCGTAGTCCGTCACAAATTTCCCAGAATAGCCCAAATCAAACATGTAATCTTCGTATGCAATCAGGTTTCTGAGGACCGATTCTGTAGTGTCTTGAACGACGAAAGATGGGATTTCAATTGTGCCACGGTTGAACTGAATATCAAGCCATGATATGCTTGTGTCCGCTTTCTTGAGCTTCACCCCGTGTTGTTCTAGCTCGAGAACACTTCCTATGAGCTCTATATCCATGGGATCCTCCTCTTGCTCCACATTTCTGTTCACATGCACGGGATTCTCCTCTTGCTCCACATTGCTCACATCCATGGAATCCTCCTCTTGCTCTACACTGCTGCTCACATCCATGGGATCCTCCTTTTGCTCAACATTGCTGCTCACAGGGACTGCTAAAAAATTAGATCTATTTTGGTTCAGAAAGCTGCTTTGATCTTCTCTATCTTCGACTTCAGTATCCATTTATTCAAGAAATGGGGAACACCAGCAATCATACATGAGCCCGAGAAGATGACAGGCATCTTTGCAACCAATCTTGGTGTAAGCAGATTCAGAGGGATTATAATCAGGAGCAATACAATGATTTAGACAGGATATGGCTAAATGAATCAAATCCTCTTCTTGGTCC
This sequence comes from Rauvolfia tetraphylla, assembly GCA_030512225.1. NCBI lineage: Eukaryota > Viridiplantae > Streptophyta > Magnoliopsida > Gentianales > Apocynaceae > Rauvolfia > Rauvolfia tetraphylla. The sequence goes on from JAJQKT010000053.1 coordinate 7,196,213, forward strand.
TGAATCTTCGGCATCTCGAACAATTTAAGAAGAACGAAAAAATGAAGTTGATTTTCGAATAAGAGTAGGTCTCCGCACAAGATTTCGTGGGACCATATTGTGAAAAGAGGATCACCGTTCCCGTTTTCTTGATCCATTTTATATTTTCACAGGAACTCAACGATAAAGCAACCATCAAGAAGCATCATTTCCACGAAATCATCTCGATTCAAGCTGATTTGTTCTCCATAATTACTAGCTTCTTCTTCAACTTCCACCAAGGCTGCGACATATCTCTCAACACTCGATTCGCCTCGTCGCTTGAGAAGTTCCTGCAAATAGTTGAGCTTATACTTTTCCATCTTCAGCAAGTTGTTTTTACCATGGTGATAGGGTCCAATGGAGAGCATTTCTGGTTCGTAGGTCGCTTCGTTTTCCCCTTCGCAGTATTTGATTGATTCTGAATATGAATTGATTATTGGATTTTGTTTTTGCCAGGCCAGCAAGCTTTTGATCAATTCGATTTAAAATTTGATTAGATCCATCTTCGGACACCTTTCTTGAGTTTCAACAAGAAAAAATCCTGCAAGAGAAATAATTCAACTGGAAGAGTCAGCCAATATACTCATCAAAAAGTTTTCATGCTACTCTATTTCTATCTTGTAAGAAGCGAAGATTGAACATGAAACGGCATAATGTTTCTAAATAGAGGAGAAGTATACAGGTAGATACACAATTAGATTTATTAACCGTTCATAAAAGATATATATCTAAATATTGACTCGAAAGAAAAAAAGTCTTACAAATGATAAGACGATAATACAAAATGCAAACAATAGGGAAGATATATAATTAGTAGCAATGCTACTCCAAGATGGAGAGAGAAATGCATCAAAGCATAATAAGGAGAAACAAGAACAAATCTTGAAATGAAGACATACAAGAGAATGAGGTTAAGGGCCATAGACTAAAAAAATTTAAGAAAATAAAAAATAAAATACCGACGAGAAGATTTGATTGTTCTTTGAAGTAGAAGACACCACAACACGAATCTATGGAGATCATATTGCTAATTAACAAGCTTATATAGAGAAATATAAGAAAGAAGATGCAAAAGTGTTGGCATAATTGCAGAGTTTATCCAACTTCTATGCTTAATTAATTAACCTAAGATCTGAACATGCATCATTATTATAGATAAAGATGGTTCATTTACAGCTAAGATAAAGACAAACTAATATAAATTGAAAGTTGAGATAAACTTCTTTTCCTTTCCTATAGTTTATATATATATATATATATATATATATATATATATATATATATATATATATATATATATATATATATATATATATATATATATATATATATATATATATATATATATATATATATTGCATATTACTCGTTTGCTTTTCACTGTCTTAGGATGTATTTGGATGGAATTTTAGTTTTAACTTTTTTATTTTGAAAAGTGTAAAAGTGAATTGTTTATAAAAAGAAAAGTGAAGTTTAAATTTAAAATAAATAAATAAAATTTTTCACTTTAAATTGCAATTCAAACATTCTACTTACAATTCACCTTGTCGTGTGTGTATATATATACTCATACACCATGCTAATGCCGGTTATGTTGTTAGGAATGTTTCCAGAAACTGGAGGCATTTACAAGCTGCTTAATGATATGCTTCAATTTAACTTAACTCGAGCTTCTTAATTTCTTTCCCATTTGTTTTTCTTATTGAGTTATCTTCAACTCGAACTTGATTAGCTTGAAATCAATTTTTAATTGGGCAATCAACTTTTGTTTAAATAATAAATCTCATCCTTGTAACGAATAAAAAAGAAAAAAAATGAAAAAGTATATCTTTTCTTCTTGGTGTTATGGCCTACATGCCTCTTTTATTTGGCGCAAATATTCTTTTGTGTTGACACGAAGCACTAGCTGTAGGAGTTTCAGATGAAAGAGGGAAAATGATTACAAACTAATGCTGACCACACACTAGTTTTTGTAGCTGCATAAGGGCCTTTATAAAGCTAGTACGCATTGATTTTTATTTTTCCAAATAACATTTTTACTTGGTAAAACACTTTTTGCTGGGTTGAAACTTCTTGAGTTAAATAGTTATTAGTTACTGTAGGATTTCCTCAAAAAATAATAAGAATAAGTTTTTATTTAGGAAGTTTGCTTTTTTTTAAAAAAAAACTTTTTTAAAATTTCTAGCAAAAACCTGGAAATTTACCTTTGCTACTAAGCAGACCTCTCTGATATTCCTGGATCAGAGTCGTTTGGTGGATGGTTTCATATAAATTTCATGTTGCCAAAAAGAGACAATAATACATAGAATCATCTTGTCAATAGGTTAAATCATCTAGCATAACCAAAAGTACCCATAATAATAGACTCCATTCATTCAAAATTAAATGTCTTATTTTGATGTAAAAAAATTAAGGAAAATAATTTGACTATAAATGAATGATTATAGTATCCTTATCAGTTAAAGAAATTAGTAGTGAGACTTATATGCTAGTAAAATTTAAATTACTTAAATTGAGTCAAAAAGTTAGTAGTGAGTCAATTGTATTAATGAATTTTAAAATACTTCAAAATAAAGAAGTTAGTATTAAAAGTTTAAATAAAATATATAATTATTTTTTAAAAATAAATATTTAATTTTGAACATTTTTAAAAAGGAATATGAGAATTCAATTATGAAAGAAATGAATATAATAATTGAAGAATGTAACTTCTCATATAAAGATGTCTCTTTTAATATACATAATTTACTTTTTCAGAACAAAACAGTTTCTCTCTCTCTCTATATATATATATATATATGGGATCATGGATAATGATGTAGAAATAGAACATATTGATTTCACAATTTTATCGCACGTTTATCACATGCTTGGGGATTGATATGGTATTTTGTATGAATGCAGATAAAAAGCTGCGAGCTAAAAGAGAAAATGTGATGAGTCTGAGTAAGAAAGTTTTTTGGTCTTTTGTTGGTTTTTCAGGTGTGAAAAATTATTTATGCTTGTTACTATTTCCAAATGTTTTAATATGAAAATATTTGGAAACGTGAGATTTAAATTAAAAAAGCCGTTAGTGTACCAGAATCATCTCTTTTGACTTTTAAGCTAGAGAAACTTGAAATCTAGAAACTGATGTTTTTGCTATTTTTCTTTTCCTTTTTGGTAGAAAGATTTTTGTGCTTTAAATGTATATAATAAAATACTTAGCATTTGACTATTTCGAACTGCATTTTTATGTATTACAAAACGTGAGATTTCAATAGAAAAATGTAGAATCATCTTAGTGTGTCAATCATATTTATGTTGTGAAGCTATTATTAAATTAAAAAAGTTAATATGTGTTTCTCCCTCTGAATTGAATGCCACATCTTGAGTTAGCACGAAAAATTAAAAATAATATTTTAATTATAGATATATTATTATAATATTATTATTAATTAAAAGTCAATAGTAAAATTTATGTGTTTGTGAATAGAAACTCGCATAATATATATTGATAAATCAAGGTAAGCTATACATATACACACGTATAAAATTCCCATAAAGTTATACGGCACCTATTCAACAGTTGAATTCTCAGCTCCGGAGGTTTTCAAAGGCAGTTCGGAAGCATTGAATCTTGATTCCCTCTTTAAGAGCCGCTCAAGTTTTTTAAAACGGCATCACTTTCGCATCACATATGTGCAATAGCAAATTAAGTTGTGGATTCTCTGGCGAATTATAGCTCTGATCTTCGGTGCTCTTCTTATTTTCTGATATTAGAGGCCTTCCTAGTAATATATGGGGTCTTTGCCATCAAGATAGAATCCTGATTGCATACTTGCGTTTTATTACCGGAAATTTACATGGAAGTCGGAATTTATTGTCACTTACAATAAATGTAATGATTCGTGCGTTTTATGATCAACTAGCTTTGAGACAACACTTGTCATTGACAATTTTGTCAAAATTTCTGAAAGACGAATAATTTATCAGTATGCTGCTTCTTGATTAGCTTAGAAACTGTTACTGTAGATGAATATCATGCCAAGTGCCGTGCATAGAATGCATTGACCACAACCCAAAATTCCCACAAAAGCTAAAAGATTTTATGATCTCCTAAAGAGAGGACAATGAGGAGGGTGATTGCCACTTGAGGACAACGGGAACGTCGCTCGAGGAGCCGAATGTGGGCTTCAGAGGAGGTGTGGGTGGTGGCAACAGCAGCGTCGGTGAATTGGCGGTGGCAGGGTGAAGTGGATTTCAAGTGAAGCATCTGGAAACGGTGAATATCGCCGGATTCAAAGCCGCCGTGTCGGATTTCAAGGAAATATGAAGCGCGGTCAATTCTCAATTCAATTCGAAGGCTTCTGCCCATTACCCGTAATTTTAAATATAGCAGCCCAAATGGCCCAGTAGGCTGCCCGACACCTATTTCACTTTTACTTCAACTTTCCAGAAATTAGTTGCTATATCTAATTAATGTTACCCTGAGGTTTCGTTTGATTGGCTGAAAAAGAAAGTTTCACTAGGAATATAATTACTGAGAATCTAAATTTATAAAATATAAATTCATAAAAATTCTTTTTATCTTGTTTGGAATGTTACTAAACTTTAAGTAGGAAAATAATAAAAATTCTTTTAAAATATTTAGTTTAATAAAATCCAACGGGTTAAAGAATTTATATTTTTATTAATGTACCAAAAGTACCCTGGTCACTAACAATTAAATAAATAGAATTGAGAAAAGCTTGTTCCAGTAGTTTGTTTATTTATCTAATCCAGGGCAATCTTCAAAGTGAGTCAAACATGCTAAAATCCTAGTTAAAAACCAAAGGCAAAAGCCAAGAAGATTGATAACCATAAATCTTTAGTATATCAACAACGTAAAACCTTTGATAATTACATTAATATTTACAATTTAAAGTGAAAAAATAGAAAAATTCAATATTTCAAAACTAGAAAATTAGAACAAATGATAGAACCACAAAGAGTAGAATCATCAAATAGAACAAAAGTATAACTATGATACAAATGAAAAGTTGAACAAAGATGTAGAAAAAGTTACGTTTAAATAAAAAATACAAATAATAGACTAAGATCGATTTTTTAAACATCAAACGTTAATAGAAGAATGACACGAGTATTCCAAAACTCTTACGCTTGATTGAAAATTGTAGAGATGGAGAGAATGAGAAAAGAAATAGAAAAGTTGTAAAAGAGAAAGAAGACGAGCCGTGAACAAACGGAGAAAAGAGAGAGGCGAGAGGAGGAAAAAAAGAGGATTAATGGAGACTTTTTTTACGTGTGTTAAGGAATCATAATCCTTTTTAAAAATAAAAATAAAAATATCAAATACTGGAATTTAATAAATGAAAATCAGATTACTTTCCCAAATACATAATTATTGATAATCAAACGAGGCCTAAGAGTATTTCATTCCATAATTTACTAGTTACATAGTATTTCAATTTAAAATTTTATCTTGTAATTTTACAAAATAAATTTTGTATAAGAGAATATATGAAACTCAAGTATATTACGTCCTAGACAAAACTAATTCCAATGCACGTTTATACGATTCCAAGCAGCATCAGGGTTCCGGTTCTATTTTAGCATCCATAATGGTTTAAATTCATTGCGGTTGAAAATCTTGTTCGCCATAGTCCCCCCCCCCATTTTCAAAGTTGTTCACGAGAAAAGTCAGATACTACTTCATCGTGGATATAAGGTACAATTTCATGCTTAAAATTCTCTTTTTCACATACGAACGATTCACTTGCAACTAGAAATCCAAATCTATCACACCATGAACTCATGAACTATGAGTCCAACATTTGATTGGAATGCGATTGACATGGAGACAAATACAAATAACAAGAGAAATACACACACTGACAAAAGTTTCCTATTTCAGCCCAAAAAAAAAATCTTAGGAATACAGCTTGGCCTTGTGCTTTTAACTTCCTTTAATGCAAGATCAACAACAAAGGACAGAGTAGTGAGTATAATTAGGAAACAATGGGAACCCTTCTGCCTTTTACAGTTTTAAGTGCAAATATATATTCCTGATCATGCAAATTCACTACGACAACAACTATTTGCAGTTACACCTGACCACCTCCGTTTTCTTCCAATGCTGGAGAGCAGCAAATACAGTCTGTAACAAAGTGAGCAGAAGCAAAACAGCTGCAGCCAAAAGTGCAATGGTTGACCAAGGATTATTGAAATACCTTTCCCTTAGGTTTGCCATATATTTGTTCCGTCTCCTGCTATAATGCTTATTCACGTCCTTTAAAATTTTCGAGTAGGTGAACGCCGGAGGGAAGAGGAAAACATTGTTGCCAATTTTGTTGAACATCTTGGCAACAGCTTCATCGTCGCCTAACCAATTTTTTATGATTTTCTTGTCCCGAAGCTTTGTGACATCATTGGATGTGTTTATGAGGCAATCCATGAAGGTTGCATAGTCCGTCACAAATTTCCCAGAATAGCCCAAATCAAACATGTACTCTTGGTATGCAATCAGATTTCTGAGGACAGATTCTGTAATGTCTTGAACCACGAAAGATGGGATTTCGATTATGCCACGGTTGAACTGAATATCGAGCCATGATGTGCTTGTGTCCGATTTCTTCAGCTTAACCCCGTGTTGTTCTAGCTCGAGAACACTTCCTATGAACTCTATATCCATGGGATCCTCTTCTTGCTCCGCATTGCTGTTCATATGCATGGGATCCTCATCTTGCTTCACATTGCTGCTCACATCCATGGGATCTTCCTCTTGCTCTACACTGCTACTCACATCCATGGGATCCTCCTCTTGCTCCACATTGCTGCTCACAGGGACTGCTAAAAAATCAGATCTGTTTTGGTTCAGAGTGCTGCTTTGATCTTCTTGATCTTCGACTTCAGTATCCGTTGCTTCAAGAAATGGGGAACAACACCAAACATAGATGAGCCCGAGAAGATGAAAGACACATTTGGGATCAATCTCGGCGTAAGCAGATTCCGGAGGATTATAATGAGGAGATATACAATGATATAGAGAGGATATGGCTAAATGAATCAAATCCTCGTCTTGGCTTGGAGTCTTCGTCATCTCGAACAATTTAAGAAGAACGAAAAAAGGAAGCTGATTTTCGAATAGGAGTAAGTCTCTGCACAAGATTGCCAGCGACCATATTGCGAAAAGAGGATCACCGTTCCGGTTTTCTTCAACCATTTTAAATTTTCGTAGGAACTCAACAATAAAGCAACCATCAAGAAGCATCATTTCCACGAAATCATCTTGATTCAAGTCGATTTGTTCTCCATAATAGTTACGAGCTTCTTCTTCAACTTTCACCAGGGCTGCAATGTATCTCTCAGCACTCGATTCGCCTTGTCGCTTGAGAAGTTCCATCAAATAGTTGAGCTTATACTTTTCCATCTTCTGCAGGTTGCTTTTACCGTGGTGATAGGGTCCAATGGAGATCATTTCTGGTTCGTAGGCCACTTCGTTTTCCCTTCGCAGTGTTTGATGGATTCTGAATATGAATTGATTATTGGATTTTCTTTTTGACAGGCCAGCCAGCTTTTGATCAATTCGATTTGAAATTTGATTAGATCCATCTTCGGACATCTTTCTTGAGTTTCAATAGGAAAAAACCCTACCAGAGAAATAATTCAACTGGAAGAGTCAGCCAATTTACTTATCAAAAAGTTTTCATGCTATTCTATTTCTATCTTGTAAGAAGCAAAGATTGAACATGAAATGACATAATGTTTCTAAATAGAGGTGTTGAAAAACCGATTTGGATTTAACTCCACTCCGGAAAGGTAGCTCTAATGGGAGAGGACTGTCCAAGTATTATAAGTGATTAATTGTTATATTAAAAAGTCAATGTGAAATCTTAACAAGAGGTTAAATATACACGTAGATACACAATTAGATTTATTAACTGTTCCTAAAAGATATATGTCTAAATATTGACTCAAAAAATAAAAAAAGTTTTAAAAATGATAAGACAATAATACAAAATGCAAACGATAGAGAAGATAGAGAGAGAAATGCATCAAAACATATTAAGGAGAAACAAGAACAAATCTTGAAATGAAGACAAGAGAATGAGGTTAAGGGCCATATACTAAAAAAATTAAAAATTAAAAAATAAAATAACGACGAGAACGATTTGATTGTTCTTTGAAGTAGAAGACACCACAACACCAATCTATGGAGATCATATTGCTAATTAACGAGCTTCTATAGAGAAAAATAAGAATGAAGATGCAAAAGCGTTGGCATAATTGTAGAGCTTATCCAACTTCTATGCTTAATTAATTAACTTAAGATCTGAACATATATGATTGATATCGGTAAAGAATGTTCATTTACAGCTAAGATAAAGACAAACTAATACTCTCTCTTTTTCAATTTAAGTATCATTTTAAAGATCTTCACATATATTAAGATGCTAATTAAACTAACTAGTTTGTCTTTAATTAAATATTCTCTCTTCATAGGAAATCACCATCATCTATTACGCAGATTTTTATTACTTTATTATGAGGGTAAATAAGGAAAAGAATAGTAAATTTTTATTTAATAAAATTTATACAATGACACTTATATTATTGTATGCTTATATTGAAACGAAGAGAGTTTAAATTGAGGCATGCTTTTTCATGTATACTTTTTCTATGGAGAAATAGACAAAATTAGTCTTCAAACTAGTTTACTTAGCTTATGATTGTCTTTAATCTTTAAATTGTTTTAATCCCCAAACGATTTTATTTGTCTTAATATTGTTCTTAACTTTTAATATTGTCTTAATATAGTTTCAATCACCTAATCTACGACATAATTTGATCACTACAGACAATGTCCTTATGGCAAATAAGTCACTTTGAATAATTTTTTTTAACTAGCATGACATTTTCACGTGCATAAAAATTATGAGTGTATTTGGATTAAATTTCATTCCGAAATGCAATGTAAATTTATTTTTTATGTCTCATATTTTTTTAAAAATAATATATTTTTGTAAAATCAAAATTAAAAAAAATTCAAAATCAAACTTTATCTAACTATCACATTTGCACATAAAATCAAATTGCTTCAAAGTAATTTATTTGTCCTTACTTATTGCCGCATGTGCAATGCACATCAAGAAAATAGCTGGGTTCTATCATAGATTAGATGGTTGTGACTTGGGACTATCAATTTTGAGAAAAAATAATTTAAAAATTAAAAAAGATAAAATTAAAGATTAAGAATAATTATAAAACAAATAAAATAGTTTAGAGATTAAACTTGTTAATTTCTCTTTTTCTGTGTATTACTCGTTTGCTTTTCACTATGCTGCTTAAGGTTGACCAGGTCGGGAATCTTAGAAAATTCAATAACATATAATACTCCCTCTAACTATAGGGCATTTTGTCTTTTTATTTTCTGAAAATGTTTTGTTTTTTATAAATTTTATATTTTTAGAGTTACTCTTATTTATGAAGATAATTCTATCATTATCTCTCATGTAAGTAGAAAATAAATTAAATTAATAAATAATATAATAAAAATACAATTTATTTTTTATTAATTTATACAAAAAGTATAAAAATGTCTTGTACTACAGATGAAGTATAACACAAATATATATGATTGATGCCAAATGTTGATTATGTTGATAGGAATGCGTCCAAAAACTGGAGCCATTTACAAGCTTGCTTAATTTTAAGATATCTTCAAATTTAACTGAACTCAAGCTTCTTATGAATTTCTTTCCCTTTTGCTTTTCTTACTGAGTTAGCTCGAACTTGAGCAGTGGTAGATAGAGTGATTTTACTGGTGCATGCAAATAAATTATTAAATCCTAATTTCATGAACCCAAATTTTGATAGTAATTGATGGTGGATTAGTGGAGGCATACCTTCAGTCTTCCGGTTGAAGTATTCTGAGTAGAACCCTCCAATATTTTGTGTAGATCACACTCTGCACACGAATGGAGCACACAGGAACAGAAATAAATTGGGGCCTCCTTGCAAAGTCTTCCCCTTGTTCGACCCTCTTATACCAGGGAGTAGTAGAGTAGAACACTGCTCCAGACGAATGGCGCACAGAGGAAGAGAAATAAATTTGGGGCCCGTTACAACAGTGGCGGCGGCTGGCGGCTACTCCACTCATTATTTATCGTTTACACGTGTACGTACTTAAAAAGGAATATTCCTCCCATCCCGATGAACAGTGAACAATTTATTAATTTAATAAATAAATTCTCAGTTCACAAGCTTCTGCCCATTCCTTGTAATCTTATATATAGCAGCCCAAATGCCCCGCTGAGCTGTTCCGAGCCTATTTCGCTTTTAAACCATCTGTCTCAAATTATAATCTGCGTTTGATATTTTTATAAAAATTAAAAGTCACTAAAATGTATAACATTTATAAAAAAAATAGATATATTTTGATTTTAACTATTATTTATAAATTAGAGTATTAAAAATTTGAAGTAGGTATCAGTTGAAGAGGGATAGCAATTGAAAAACCTCAATAAACTTTCATTGATATCACAAATTAAACAAATATTTTGAGACAAATGAAAAAGGAAAATAGAGCTAATATTTCGACATAAAAGGAGTATTTCAAATTTCTAAAAATTAATCACTACATCTGATTAATTTTAACTCTGAAAAATATTTCATCCCATAATTTATTTAGAACATTTTTTAGTTTAGATTTAAAATTTTATATTTTAAATTTAAAAAATAAATAAATTTTTACGAGAAAACAAATAAGACCCAATTGAATCAGGTTTTATCTCCAAATACACAAGGTATAATTGCGTTAGAAAACGAAGTTTCTTTTGGAGCATATATGATTCCAAACCACATCATGAATAGGACTGTCAATTGAGTCGGGCTAATTCGAGCCCGGCCCGATTCGACCTAATTTTTTAAGATTGAGCTTTTTTCGAGCTAGAGCTGAGTCGGGTCAAAGCCTGAATTTTTGGCCCGATTATTATTCGGGCCGAGTTCGGGCTCAACTAAACTCAGTCCGAACATATATCTAATAATAATTTATAATTATATATTATAATATCTTGATATAATAGAAATTTTTTGTGTATAATACTATATTAATATCATCATAACTATATAGATTAAAATTTTATGTGTTTTGATATAAATAATTTTGTTTATATTTCACTTTCAAAAAAATTTAGTATATAAAGTTTTCACTTCCAATACTTTAAAATTATATTTTAGAAAATCAATGTAGCTTAATAATTTTAATTCTTAGCAGCTTTGGAAACAATATGCATGCTATTCAATCATAGAGTCTATTTATGAGATTGTAACTACTTATTGAGCTTATCATAATTCTATGGATATTAAGTATTAACACAGTAAATGTGTAAGTAGGAATATTATTACCTTTACTAACATGAGAAATAGAAATCATATGAAAGAGGAAGATAAGATCTTACCATAGTCTTCCAATTGATTTTTGCACTTATAATTTAGAATATTCCAAAATAAATATTTAGTTTTATAAAATAATATATTCTACATATTCACTTTCGTAATTAATATATTTAACTAATTTCACAAAATATAATTTTTTTTCACTTCTCAACATAAATTTAGAAAGAGAAGAGAAAAATAGAAAGAGAAGAGAAAAAATTACCAATTACTTAATGGTTAATACTTATATTATATAACTTATAAGGTATAATTTATAAACATAATTATCTCATTAATTTATGTAAAGTGATTAGTAAACTCAGTGGTGGTGTGTTTTAGTGCTTTGGTGCCTAGTTTCATCGTTAGAAATTCACTGATTTCTGGAGTTATGGGATCATTCTTCCTCTTTTCCGGTTACTTCATATTGAAGCACGACATACCAGATTATTAGATTTTAATGCATTATATATCTCTGTTTAAGTATCCATTTGAAGGGTTCTTGATCAATGAATTCTCAGACTCTGGTAGTTTGGTGCTCCACTTTTATTGATTTGTTTTGGTTAGAATTTAATGTTGTTGAGATATTGCTATAGTACTTTATTTTGCTATGGTAGTTTATTTTTGTTAATTTCCATATAGACGTTTGCTTAGTTTCTAGAGATATTTTTTAATAATATATACAAATTAGTTGAAAGTCATTGTTAGACAAGTATTAAGACATTAATTTGTGAAGGCAATCATAATTTGTGGTGAGAGGATAATTTGTGAGAACAATAAAAAATGAATAGGTATATTTCGGGCTCGGCCCGAGCTCGGGCTCAACATTTGTGAGCCCGTTCTAGCTTAGCCCGAGCTTAACTTGGCCCGGCTCATAGAGCCCGATTGACAGGCCTAATCATGAATCCATAATGGTTTAAATTCCGTAAATCTTGATCGTCATAATCCTTTAGTTTGTCCTTTTTTTTTTGAAGTTGTCCAAAAGAAAAGTCGGACACTATTTCATTATGGAAACAAAACACATTTTCATACTTAAAACTCTTTTTTATATGTATATAAACAATTCATTTTTTACAAAATAATATATATATATATATATATATATATATATATATATATATATAATTTCAAATAAAAATCTAAATCAATCGCACCACGAACTCATGGACTCTCACTCAAACACTTGACTTGTAAGCAATTACTTTCATTACCACCACCTTGATGGCCATATTGGGTACAACGGATAATGTATACCCTGGATCTGAAGTTAATGTTTGTCTTGAGCCTAAAATTGGTGCTTGGATAGTTGAATTAAACTTCGAGCACATTATTTTGACCCAAATTTATGTATACCCTAAACTAGTCGTAACAAAGATCACATGGAGACCAATAGAAATAATAAGAGAAATACATGCCATTTTGAAGAACAGGATCCTTAGGAATACATCATGGCCTTGTGCCTTTCCCATCCTTTAATTCAAAATCAACAACTAAAAAGAATAGAGTAGTAAGTATAAATAGGAAGCAACAGGAACCATTCTGCCTTTTACAGTTTTAAGTGCAAATACATATTCTTGATCATTCAAATTCACTAAGACAACAACTATTTGCAGTTACACCTGACCACCTCCATTTTCTTCCAATGCTGGAGAGCAGTAAATACAATCTGTATCAAAGTGAGCAGAAGCAACTCCAAAGGTTGCTTCATTGGTCCAAAAACGTCCGAGTGTACTAACTCTAAAGGTGTCTTGGCTCTAAATTTTGACTCCTCATATGGTAGTTGGTGTGTTTTTCCATACTGGCATCCATCACATATTGTATTGTCTCTAACTTCTAATTGTGGAAGGCCATTGAGCATTGCTTTCTTCATCATTGCTTTTAATCTGGTATAGCTCACGTGTCCCAATCGTGCGTGTCATAAATCTGATGTCTCATTCTTCCTTGTCTTGTCTGCATATATCGTTTCTGCTGACATTACGTAGACCGACTCTACTTTGCGTCCTTCCATAATTGGTTATCCCACTGGCTTCAATTGTTGATATACCTTCACGTCCCTTGGACCAAACACCACAAAATTGCCTGCTGAAGTTAATTATGATACTGAGAGAAGATTTTTCTTCATACCTGGCACATATAATACATTTTCTAATTTCATTTCAACTGAGTTGAAATAAGGTATCACATTGGCCTTACCAGCGTGTGTGATTGGCATCTTGGAATTGTTTGCAGTCACCACAACTCTTTTTCCATCGTTCTCTTCCGTATTCTAGATTTTTTCCTTTTCTCCTGTCATATGATTGGAGTATCCAGAATCTACTATCCAGTCATTTTTAAAATTGATCAAATTTTCACTTACCGCCATCAAAGCATGATCTTTTTCTAGTGCAAAGGATGCTTGAAAATCTCATTCATCTTCACTGCTATTTGTCTTCTTGGAAATAGCAGTATTTCCTTTTGCGTGATTGTGCCAATAATCTCGGGCAAAATGTCCTTTCTTCTCGCAATTATAACAGACATTAGCTTGTCGCTGATTTCTTCGATTGTTGCCACCTTGTGGTTTATCTCCCTCTGGTTAAGAGCCTTTCCAAGGGCGTACTTGTCTTGAGATTTGTCTGCCTTGATTCTTTCCTTCTTCAGGATTTTTCTTTCCTCTGAAAGTTCGCCTCCAGGCAAAGTGTGCTTTCTCCTCATCTTGGTTTGAGACTCTAATATTTTGTTTGTTTAGAGCCTCTTCATCAGCCAACATATTTTCCAACTCATTGAGAGTTGGTTCTTTAACCCATCCACGTGTTGCTGCTATGATGGGATTGAATTCATGACGAATCCCTCACACTATTATCCTTCTTATCCTTGTCTCGTCGATAGGATGAAGCGGATCTAATTTTGTAATTTTCTCAGACAAAAATTTAACTTTGTCAAAGAACTGACTTACAGTCATATCGCCTTGTGTGAGTTTCATCAACTCATTTTCGAGCCTCTGCAACTTGGAGTCATTCGCCTTTGCGAAACACTCTACTAATGTGTCCCACACTTTTTTTTGAAGTTTTTGCATCCTTAATTTTATATAAATGTCGTTTCTCTACTGTTAAGGCTAAGATAGATAAAGCCTTACCAGCATTCGTGTCCCACTTTTTGTACTCCGCTGCATTCTCCTTTAGAGGTGGCATTGTCTGGTTGCCGTCGATCATCTCCCATAAGCCTTGTCCTCTCAAGTAAAACTTGAGACAGATACTCCATTCACTGTAATTGTCGTTATTGAGTTTCTCGATGGTACTAATGAACTCCGACATTATGAGTTGGTGATTTCTCGTCTCGATCAACCAACTTCACAATTAAGATTACCGGCTAGTCAATGTCGAGCACGATCCCTGACTGTCTATTTCAACAGAGCCTCCTCGTAGCGTGATTCTAGATCGAAGAACTCGAATATGGTCCCTGACCGTATATACCTTAATTGTGACAAGCCCACAACAAACTGCTATGATACCACTTGTAGAGAATTGAGGTGGCAAAAGTAGTGAATCGAATTGCTAAATAAAAATTTATTACTCCAATAAACTCTCACTTACAAGCCACCTAACACTCACAATTAGAGTGTATTTAACTTCTTACTAGACACTCAAACACAAGTAACTCTCACTCTCTATTTTTTCTTATTTGCTCACTCAATGGAGCACCTCACACTTACTTGCACTGTTCACTCTTTCTTGCACACAAGCTTCTCATAACCACTAGCCTATTTATACGCCTTGGTTCACCAACTTAACAAATTCTAGAGTTCTCTAATTGCTTCTTATTTCAAGAGAATTCTAGATATTCTTTGAATAAAAAATTGTTGCTTCAATTTTCTTGAATATTCTTTGCTTGCTTGATCATTCTCCAACTTGCTTGAACCTTCTTGAGTCTTCTAGAATTTGCTTGAATCTTTTAGAAAGATATGGATGACTCTCTCAACAATATGTTTATGAGGCAATCCATTAAGGTAGCGTAGTCCGTCACAAATTTCCCAGAATAGCCCAAATCAAACATGTACTCTTCGTATGCAATCAGATTTCTGAGGCCAGATTCTGTAATGTGCACGAAAGATGGGATTTCGATTATCCCACGGTTGAACTGAATATCAAGCCATGATGTGCTTGTGTCCGCTTTACTGAGCTTAACCCCATGTTGTTCTAGCTCAAGAACACTTCCTATGAACTCTATATCCATGGGATGCTCCTCTTGCTCCACATTGCTGCACACAGGGAATACTGAAAAATCACATCTATTTTGGTTCGGAGATCTGCTTTGATCTTCTTGATCTTCGACTTGTTAAAATAAAAACTCAATTTGTCTCAAACAGAACCAATCCCAATGCACGTTTATATGATTCCAAACAGCATCATGGTTCCAGTTCTATTTTAGCATCCATAATGGTTTAAATTCGATGCGGTTGAAAATCTTGATCGCCATAGTCTTCTTTTTCCCCATTTTTTTTAAAATTGTTCATGAGAAAGGCAGATACTACTTCTCTGTGGGAATAATGTACAATTTCATGCCGAAAACTTCCTTTTTCTCAGTTGAACGATTCACTTTATCCAAGATAAAGTATAAAAATTTCAAATAGAAATCCAAATCTATCACACCATGAACTCATGAACTGTGAGTCAAACATTTGATTGGTATGCAATTGACATGGAGACCAATACAAAGAACAAGAGAAATATATACATTGAAGAAAGTTTCTTATCTCAGAAAAAACAAAAAAAAAAAGTTTCTTAGGAATACAGCTTCGCCTTGTGCTTTTAACATCCTTTAATGCAAGATCAACAACAAAGGAGAACACAACAGTAAGTATAATTAGGAAGCAATAGGAGCCCTTCTGCCTTATACAGTTTTAAGTGCAAATATATATTCCTGATCATGCAAATTCACTAAGACAACAACTATTTGCAGTTACACCTGACCACCTCCGTTTTCTTCCAATGCTGGAGAGCAGCAAATACAGTCTGTATCAAAGTGAGCAGAAGCAAAACAGTTGCAGCCAAAAGTGCAATGGTTGACCAAGGATTATTGAAATACCTTTCCCTTAGGTTTGCCATATATTTGTTCCATCTCCTGCTGTAATGCTTATTCACGTCCTTGAAAATTTCCGCGTAGGTGAACGCCGGAGGGAAGAGGAAAATATTGTTGCCAATTTTGTTGAACATCTTGGCAACTGCTTCATCGTCGCCTAACCAATTTTTGATGATTTTCTTGTCCCGAAGCTTTGTGACATCATTGGATGTGTTTATGAGGCAATCCGTGAAGGTTGCATAGTCCGTCACAAATTTCCCAGAATAGCCCAAATCAAACATGTACTCTTGGTATGCAATCAGATTTCTGAGGACAGATTCTGTAATGTCTTGAACCACGAAAGATGGGATTTCGATTATGCCACGGTTGAACTGAATATCAAGCCATGATGTGCCTGTGTCCGCTTTACTGAGCTTAACCCCGTGTTGTTCTAGCTCAAGAACACTTCCTATGAACTCTATATCCATGGGATCCTCCTCTTGCTCCACATTGCTGCACACAGGGAATACTGAAAAATCACATCTGTTTTGGTTCGGAGATCTGCTTTGATCTTCTTGATCTTCGACTTCACTATCCGTTGCTTCAAGAAACGGGGAACACCACCAAACATAGATGAGCCCGAGAAGATGAAAGACATCTCTGCGATCAATCTTGGTGTAAGCAGATTCAGGAGGATTATAATGAGGAGATATACAGTGATTTAGACAGGATATGGCTAAATGAATCAAATCCTCGTCTTGGCTTGGAATCTTCGTCATCTCGAACAATTTAAGAAGAACGAAGAAAGGAAGCTGATTTTCGAATAGGAGTAAGTCTCTGCACAAGATTTCCAGGGACCATATTGTGAAAAGAGGATCATCGTTCCCGTTTTCTTTATTCATATTATATTTTTGCAGAAACTCAACGATAAAGCAAGCATCAAGAAGCATCATTTCCACGAAATCATCTCGATTCAAGCTAATTTGTTCTCCATAATAGTTACTAGCTTTTTCTTCAACTTCCACCAAGGTTGCGACGTATCTCTTAACACTTCATTCGCCTCGTCGCTTCAGAAGTTCCTGCAAATAGTTGAGCTTATACTTTTCCATCTTCAGCAAGTTGTTTTTACCATGGTGATAGGGTCCAATGGAAAGCATTTCTGGTTCGTAGGCGGCTACGTTTTCCCTTCGTAGTGTTTGATGGATTCTGAATATGAATTGATTATTGGATTTGGTTTCTGACAGGCCAGCAAACTTTTGATCAATTCGATTAGAAATTTGATTAGATCCATCTTCGGACATCTTTCTTCAGTTTCAATAAGAAAAAATCCTGCCAGAAAAATAATTCAACTGGAAGAGTCAGCCAATAAACTCATCAGAAAGTTTTCATGCTATTCTATTTCTATCTTGTAAGAAGCAAAGATTGAACATGAAACGCCATAATTTGGACATGTAGATATACAATTAAATTTATTAACCGTTTATAAAAGGTATATGTCTAAATATTGACTCAAAATATAAAAAAATTACAAATTATAAGATGAAAATACAAAATGTAAAAGATAGAGAAGACATATAATCAGCAGTGCTACACCAAGATGGAGAGAGAAATGCATCAAATCATATAAAGGAGAGACAAGAACAAATCTTGAAATGAAGAAATACAAGAAAATGAGGTTAAGGGCCATAGACTAAAAAAATTTTAAAATTTTAAAAAATAAAATACCGACGAGAACGATTTGATTGTTCTTTGACGTAGAAGACGCCACAACACCAATCTATGAAGATCATAGAGCTAATTAACTAGCTTATATAGCGAAAAATAAGAAAGAGGATGCAAAAGCGTTGGCATAATTGCAGAGCTTATCCAACTTCTATGATTAATTAATTAACTTAAGATCTGAACATGCATCATTAGTATCAATAAAGATGGTTGATTTACAGCTAAGATAACGAGACAAACTTCTTTTTCTTTATTGTAGTTATTTTTTTCTTTTATGTATACTTTTATACTTTATCACTTTCCTCATTGTCTTACTTAAAATTCGTCGAACAAGAAAAACACCACACATACACACACATATATATATATATATATCACTCAAACTTGATTAGGGTGAAATAAATTTTTAACCTAAGAATAAGAATAGCTTGCTGAAGATTCTAAAACTTAATTGGGCAATCAACTTTTGTTCAATTAATATAAATCTCATCCTTGTAACCAATAAAAAAGAAAAAAGAAAAAGTTTATTCTTTCTGTTGGGCCTTTTGCTAACATGCCTCTGTTATTAAATTGGCTCAAATATTCTTTTGTATCCGAGAAACTTTATGGTGTTAGGTGTGTAATTAGTTAGCATCCCATAAGTTATACTCTGTCCAATCACATGAAGCCACGTATACTGTAGATCCTACCATTTTCACTTACTTATTCATCAATATAGGGACTCACAATATACGTGGCTTCATGTGATTGGACAGAGTATAACTTATGGAATACTGACTAGTTACACAGCTACCACCATAAAGTTTCTCCCAAGTTATTTCATTTTAATTTCATGCGTATCCCCTTTTTATTTTTGGCGCTTTTTTAAACACATAAGAGTAAAAGAAAGCATTCTAGCACGCAACTAGAAAAAGAAAAAGCACGGCGATTAGGTTTTCCATAACTTTTGTGATTGAAAAAATGAAAATATTTGTTTCATTTAAAATTGAACATTAATTTTTTTGGAAAGCGAACTTTAGATTTTGGAGAAAATGTGCTTATTTACAAAATTATAAATATATTTTTAATTATTTAAAATAAATTACTTATAACTTTTGTTAAGATAAAAGTTATTTTAACTGTTTATTTATTTTTTATTTTAGTTTAAGTAAGCTAATATGTTGCTTCTTAAAATAATTAGTGCTCATTAAAACTGTTAAAAATAATAATTTTATTTTAATTTTAAAATATAATTTTTTAAAAGTATTTGTTTTTTTAAATTTTTTAAAAAACTTTAATAAATGGAGAGCCATTCGAAAGATCTCTTTCTACAGTGTTTCTGAATCCCAGTCGTCTCCTCTATCGGGTAAACTCAAACAATCATCCTCTCCAGGGCACTCAACAGTGACCCGATGGTAGACGTAGAGAAATACTTCACCATAGGCTCAATAATCACAAGTACTCCGAGCCACTGGAGAGCAGCAAAGAGGATCCAAGTAGGCCTAATTTACCACCTTAATTTACCATCCCAATAGAGTGCATTTTACTTTTTCTCTCATTAAAATTTTATTTTTACGAAATCAAAACATAAAATATCAAACTTAAAATCAATCCATTATACACCCTTGTTGTTCATATAAAAGGACGCTCAGATAAAGCCGTTGAACAGTTTATCTTCAATAAACAATTTGTATCAACTAATTTATTCGTCCATAAATTTTTACCCCCAAATATTACTTAACAGAGTTTGATAATTGTGTAATTACCAACGAAGACTTTCTTTTGTAATATTCTATCCAAAGAATATTTTATCCTTAAGAATTAAGGAGTAAAAATACTAATTTAATGGAGATTTTAGACTTTAAGAAAATTTAAACCCAGATTGCACTTCTAATGTGGAGAAAATTAGTACGGTCAAACGGGCCTATCCGTGGCGCGACCCATCCCGTCTCTAGCCACTCCTTAAACAGGTTAGCCTATTTTTTGGTGAGCTGGGAACCCAATTTATATCCGTCCTCATTAGACTCACGTCTAGTCTCTCTCTCGTTTTTAAAAAAATTAAATTTAATATGATTGGATAGAGTTTAATTTTGAGATTTTTTGTCTTGGATTTTGGGAGAGAGAATTTTTTGTGAGAGAAAAAGTGAGATTTGAGATGAAAAACTGTATTGGATTACGTACGTAACCTTGTCCAAACACACCCTAAATCTGTGATTGAAATGAAAAGAATCTATGACCAATTACTAATATTTTTGAAATAAAAAATAATCATTAATTATATATATCATTTATAATGTAAATAAATGTATATAAGAAAAAAATTTAAAATTAAATTTAATTAATTAACTTTAATTGTGGGTATAATTAGAATGTGTTATGTATGCAAATTTAGTATAAAAATTACTATACATTTTATTTTTATAATACTTCTAATACAAAAATTTTAAAAATAAAAAAGAGCTAACCCGCTCCAATTTGCGTTGGCCTTCGAACTAAATAAAACGGGTCAATTTAAAAAATTAAATCCAAATATGTTAAGGTCAAACGGGTGTGGAAGAGTTTTGACACCGCTAGATAAATTTGTGCGGCTGGGTGCACCACGTAAACAATGCTAACACGGTGCAGCGGGTGTATGATAGATTTTCTCCCAACTTTGACACGGAGCACTTTAGGAGTTTCAGATGAGAGAGGGAAAATGATTACAAACTAATGCTGAGGACGCATCATATCAAAGTTTTTATGCCCGATAGGGGCCTCGTAGTACGTAATGATTTTTTACTTTTTGAAATAATATTTTTAATTGATAAAATACTTTTTACTCGATGAAGCTTCTCGAGATGAATAGTTTGAGTTACTGTAGGATTTTCTCAAAAAATAATAAGAATAAAATTTTATTTAGGAAGTTTGCTTTTTAAAAATTTTCTTTGTTTAGAATTTCTAGCAAAAACTTGGAAATTTACCTTTGCTGCTAAGCAGACCTCTCTGATATTCCTGGATCAGAGTAGTTAGTGGATGGTTTCATATAAATTTCATGTTGCCAATAAGAGAGCATAATACATAGAATCAGATATATAATTAGATCATATTTTTTCTCTCACAAAAATTTACTTTCATGAAATTCAAGACAAAAACTTTCACAATCTAAATATGCCAAATTTATTATTTTGATTTAAAAAATTAATAAAAGTAATTAGACTATAAATAAATTACTATGATATTCTTATCAGTTAAAGGTATTAATAATGAGACTCATATATTAATAAAATTTAGATCTCTTAAATTGAACCAAAGAGTTAGTAGTGAGCCAATTATATCAATGGATTTTAAAATCCTTCAAAGTAAGAAGGTGAATAGAAAAAGTTTAAACAAAATATATAATTACTCTAAAATGGTAGACATTCAATTATATATATATATATATATATATATATATATATATATATATATATATATATATATATATATATATATATATATATATTCAATTGTAAAGGAAATGAGTATAAGTGTATCAATCATATTACTGTTGTGAAGCTATTATTAAATTAAAAAGATTAATAAGTGTTTTATGTCTTTATGTTTTCCCTCCGAAATTGAATGTCATATATTAAATTAGTATAAAAAATTAAGAACAGTATGTTAACTACATATATATTACTATAATATTCTTATTAATTAAAAATTTAATAGTAAAATTTATGTATTAGTGAATAGAAATGTGCATAATATATTGATAAATCAAAATATGCGAGGTATTCATACACTATATAAATATATACACATAAACCCGAATAGGTTGCCCATATGTAAAAAGAAATAGGCAAGGTAGTACACATTTTACCACTTTCATTTTTTAAAAAAATAAGTATTTGATACTGATAAACATTATCGAATACATTAAATTTATTAATTACTCAACTAATATACTTTACAAAAACATATGTAAAAAGATATACTAATATATGATTCCAAAATCTCCAGTTAAAAAAATTCAATATTAATCAATTTAATATATAAAATTCCCATCAAGTTATACGCAACTATTCAACTGTTGAATTCTCAGCTCCAGAGATTTCCAAAGGCAGTTCGGAAGCATTGAAGCTTGATTCCCTCTTTAAGAGCCGCTCAAGTTTTTTAAAACGGCGTCACTTTCGCATCACTTATGTGTAGTAGCAAATTAAGTTGTGGATCCTCCGGCGAATTACAGCTCTGATCATCGGTGCTCTTTTAATTTTCTGATATTAGAGGCCTTCCTAGTAATATATGGGGTCTTTCCCAACAGGTCGGAATTCATGTACAGTAAATGTAATCGTTCGTATATCTTTATATTTAGTATTTATCTTAATAAAAAAAGGTATGAGTCTATTCCTAATCTTTCACCATCTCATTTGTTTTTCAATTTGAGGCATTAAACCCTAAATAACTCCATAGACAACTAAACAGTTCTACGACAAAATTAAGTGAAAGTAACGGAATTAGTAGGAGAAATATTACTTTATGATCAGCTGGCTTTGAGACAACACTTGTCGTTGAAAAGTTTGTCAAGATTTCCTGAAAGACATGACTAATTTATCAGTAAGCTGCTTCTTGATCAGCTTAGAAACTGTTACAGTAGATGGACATCATGCCGAATGCCTTGCATTGATCACAACCCAAAATTCCCACAAAAGCTAAAAGATTTTATGATATCCTGCTCAGAACCTTCTTTGGTTCATAATGACTACTAGTAACAAAGCACTGAAAAAAACTGAAACAGGAAAAATCATGGTGATCTGATCTTCACAGATCAATAGAAAGCTGCGGCTGTAGGAGTTTGCAGACTAGCTGCTCTGTTTGCTGCTGCTATGGAGTAATTTATGTTGCCATTAAAATCATCCATATTCCACAAGCCCTCCCAGAAAGTTTCCTCATTAGTTGCTTCTGGCACAGTTGCATATTCATGGATCATGGAATAGAGAAATCCTTGCTGCTCATCAAATGTGTTAGAAAATATTGTCCCTGCTGCTGCATCTTGCTTCATCTGAGGAAGAGTTGGAACTCTGCTGCCGTTGTCGTCAAGCAATGACACGAGCCTTTTCATGTCTAGTATTTGAGCTTGATGCAGTTGCTGCATCTGTTGCTGCTGCTGCTGCTGTTGCTGCTGCTGAAATTGTTGCCTTCTTTGAAGGCGTGCCCTTGCTTTCTCAGAGTTATCAGTAGAGGGCTTTGCCTTTTTCTTGAAATGAGTCCTCCAGTAGTTCTTGATTTCATTATCAGTTCTTCCTGGCAAGCTTCTTGCAATGGTTGACCACCTACATATTTCAAGCATGTCACAATGAGATCAAGTTTTCTTTTATTCAAAACAGAACTTGAAGAAGCTTACATGTACAGAAATAGTTTACCTGTTCCCCCACCTAGCATGGAGCTCAACAATTATCCTTTCTTCGTGAGGCGTTATTTGGCCTCTCTTGAGGTCTGGCCTAAGGTAATTCACCCACCTCAATCTACAGCTCTTGCCATTTCTTTTCAATCCTGAACCGTGGCCATGAAAGAACCACTATTAACCGAAAGTTACAGAACAAAGTAAGGCCACTACCCCAACAAGTGGGATTTGACATGCATTAGTTTTACTTTGGTGCAAAACAAATGCAGAAAGTGAGCTGATTATGAGATTCTAGTTGGTGAAAAGTCGCCCGCAAAGTAAATATGAATTGAGATAATGAATAAAAACAACAGAATTTGCTCACCTGCAAGCCTTGCCACAGAGTTCCATCTGCCTTCACCATGCAATTTGACATATTCAATGAGTAATCTGTCTTCTTCAGCAGTCCAAGGGCCCTTTCTCCACCCTTCTTCAACCATTCTCCAAGCCATTGGCTCCGCCATCACAGACCAAGACATAAAAGCAAAAGGGTTATCTTTACTAGTAAAAGTGATGCTTGTCCTCAAAATTCTGTGACATAATATGCTAGTGTTGGATATTTATATCTGCACTTAGCCCATACTTCATTCCATCAGTCAATCAGATGTCATCATCAAAATCATCACTATCCTTTTATTTTCTTATCATTAAAATAAAATCATTACTATCCTTGCCTGGCATAAACAAGATGATCTCTATTATGCCATTATGTCTCTAAATTACCAAATTGGCCTTATCCATCTCCCGTTCCCGTTGCCACCCTTATGCTGTTAAATGACTCTCTCTTAGGCTTTTATCCAATAAAAGGTTACCTTTTTAGTTTATCAAACTCCATTGTGGACCTCATTGTTCACATAATGATTTAACTCCTAATCAAAACTTAAATTTATCTCTCTGTTACGCCACATATTACTAAATCAGTATCCTGTATGTGTTTTAGTGTGGAAATGGACATGGAAAGCAAGAATAGTTGCAAGGATCCTAGAGCCTGCCAAGATTTTTTCTTTTTTTTTTTTTTTGATAACCTGGGTGTCTAAGCCTGACAAGATATTTTGGAAACGAAGTTTCACAGTTGAAGGAGGTGAATACCAATATAATATTTTTGTTTATAGTTTAATGGTAATTAATTTGGTAAAGGCAGTAAGTTTTATTAATAAAACAGCAAGAGAATCTAAGCTTATGTATTCTTTCTTTTTTGAGTAATATATATACAAATCCCCACATTGCAGCGAGAAGGTAATAAGACTTATTTCTCATTGTTAAAAAAAAAATCAATATTTTTATCAAATTAATCTCTGTAAAATCTACAAAACTTACTATTAATGTAAATACGAATTGAGGACCACTTGCTTGCATCTTCCATGAGTGGAATCAAAGGAATATATTTGTTGATGTTGGGATGTGCCCGAAGAAGACTAGAGGAGTAAGAAATGCATGGGAAAATGCCACGTATAGCATAGGTCTCATGAATCTAGACACCAAGAAATGAGAAGCCTTAAAGCATTGTCCTAGTAGTAGAAATAAAAAAATACGTGGGTGGCTAATTCTTTAAGCTTGAAAGCCACAAGACTCCCAATTAATGGAAACCAAGTGTTGGATCTGCTTACTTGTTAAGGAGATAGATGCAAGAAAATCACCATCATATCTCAATAAATTAGCTTTGTTGGATGCCGTTTTTGGGACATTGAGATCATAAAATATTCCAGTAACTATTGTGTTAATACGTCACCAAGGGAACAGCTGGTGTTCTTGCGATGATTTTAGCCGAGTGCTTTGGTGAGTAAGAATGTTGATAAATGAAACGTTACAAACCTATGTCCAGCAAAACATACAATCTTCAAATAATTATCACAACCCAATCCAACCACCCCTCCCCGAGCTGCTCCACAGTTATACAATTCCCAAAAGACCCCTATGTATAGCTTGAAACTACGCTCAATCTAAACTGTTCTTAATATAAAATCGATATTAAATAATAAATGAAAATTTAATTAGCACTCATAACTAATCCTTTCTTACTCTTTGTCATTCTTATAATGATCTCGTCTTAAAATAATAATTAGTTTTAAGAATATAGGCGTTTGATATCTATGTGAATACAACTACTGGATTCTTTCGACTTTTGGGAATGAGATGCACAAAAATCCCATCAATTGGTCAGTTGGAAGAGAGTTCAATTATCTTAAGTGTGGCAAGTCGACACATCAACATAAGTTATGGGATGTCATTTTAAATTAAAGAAATTAGAGAACTCTTTATAATTATACCAAAACTCAGGGAGGTTGCCATAATTTAGTTATCCTAAAAGTATGAAATTTTTCTTCTAGGAAACCCCTTCTCATATTTGCTTTGAAATATATCAAAAAACATTATCTTGAGAAGAAAAAGGAAATATAACATAAAAACTACTGCCTTGTATTTTTGAAATTCTATTATTTTTCCTTTTATCCAAAGTTCATTTTTTTGCCTTGTATTATAATAATTTGATATGCTTAATCAAAGTATTTTTCATGAATTATTTCGTCTTACCTTTCTTGAAATCAAGAGATGGTCTCATCTAAAAGGAGAATCAGGATTTGAATTTTATTATACATTAAAAAAGAACTTCTTACTAATAAAATAAATATTTAATTAGTCAGAAATACTATTTATTAGGTGATAAGTTTGATTCTTTTCCTTATTTCCTACGTAACAAGTGTAAAAAATGTGTAGAAGAAGAAGAAAAAGAATTGTACAAATTCTTTTTTCATTTTGTTTGGTTCTTCTATTATAAGAGAAGCTAACTATAAGATTCACTCTATTATGGGACTTGATTGGTGAACAACAAAAAATGTCAAGACCCCAACGATATACTTGAAAACATCTAAATACAAAACTCCTAATTGTCCTTATTAGGGCTGTCAACGGGTCCAAATGGGTCCGGGACACCCTGTCCTGGACCCGGACCCGATTGACATTAATGGTTCCGGACCCGGACCCGATTACCCGACGGGTCCAAATAAGATGGACCCGAACCCTACCCTATAGGGTCTCGGGCCGGGTCCGGGTAGACCCGATAAAATTTTTAATATAAATTTATAAATAATTGACCGTTGATCAAACACATCTAACGATTATAAAAAATTTAAATATATAAAATATTTAAAATTTAAAATTTAAATCGGGTAATCGGGTAATCGGGTCCGGGATACCTTCTCCCGGACCCGGACCCTATTAGAAGATATATTATCGGGTCCGGATCCAGGTCCGGATAAATGGGTATGACTATTGTTCCGGACCCGGAATTATCGGACCGGGTCCCGGGCCGGGTCCGGGTAAACGGACAAAATTGACAGCCCTAGTCCTTATGACCCTTCGAAGGGTTATGGGTTAGAGCAACGTGCAATTACCAAAAAGCCTTGAACATTTTTAATTAGTGAATTATTATGGATGAGGCCCACCAAAGATAGACATACTAAATACATGTTAATTAAACCATTCAAACACAGTCAAAATTTTCAACTACTTAGAATTCCATAATGATATCTTTTGTAAGCCGCACGATACCAAATCCGTGTTATGTACGTACGGATTGATAGAAAGCAAAGAAATACAAAAAGGTTACTTTTTCTTAATCAAAGTGATGTTTTTGAAGTACAACTCAAAGGCATAACAATATAAAAGTTAGGAAGTAATAATCAAAGGTGTAAGATCTTTATATAATTCTGTTCTTTAGTCTTTTGAATATTATATTTTTAATTCCATTCACTTGAGATGGATTTGGATAAGAAGCTTTGACAGAGAGAGAGAGTGTGTGTGAGAGAGAGAGAGAGAGAGCCCTTAATTGATTAATCTATTAATTGCTAGTGATTATAGAGTAAATTAACTATATAATCACTTTTGTTTTGCTTAAGCCGAAGGGAATGTTGGAACATGCCAGCCAGCTTCTAGAAGCACTAGCTTTAATTATTAAAATTTCCCATGTTTTAATATCATCAAGGTTGTTGGATTTGCAGAATCCTGAGTTTCTATAAATAATTCTTAGCTGGATGCTTAAATAGATTTTTCTTACATTGTTAATGATTTTTCTTCAAGTGCAGTATCTGATCTTTGCTTGGGGTTGTCTGCCTGCCCTTGATAAGATTTTTCAAGTCTTCAACTGCTAAATCAAGAAGAGAAGCAAGTTGTTATGCACTATTTTTACCCTAAACAGAAAGAGTTAGAGGATCAAAATCGATACCACTTTTTATCACTGATGATTTTCTTAGGTTTGCGTATTTTATGATGTGATATATAATTGTCGCCTACTTTGATTTGTAAAGATTTAATGAAGGAAAGCCTTAAATGGAGAAATTAAGAATACGGATTCCCATCATCCCATGCTTTGGTTGGCAATGAAACTTTTGATTATAGTGGTGAAAAGATATATTAGGGAACAAACCAAACCCAAAGGGGGTGTGTCTTTGATGTTAGTTCCATTATGGGTTCAGTAATTAATTGGAAAGTTGTGGGATCCAATTATTCACCATTATATTATCAATTGTATATTTGAATTAAGTTCTGTTGTGAAACTAAATGCAAATTTTTTATTTTAAGTCTAATTTTATCTATTAGAAATAATTTATTTTTATAAAATTCAATACATAAAATTTTAAATCTAAATACTATTTAAATTTACAAAGAGGCATCAAAGTTCTTGATTAGTTTTTTGTTGTTTCCCTGCCTCCGGTAGAAACTTAGAGCCTGCAGACGACATAGCTTTGGTCTTCGAGATATTTTGCTAGGTAAACATCAACCTTAATTGAGGTTGAACGGTAACGCATTCATTGTGGTTTATCTTACTTAGGCTATAAGATGACATAACTAAACGTTTATCTCACGGTATGAGTTTGGATCCCCTTTCCTATTTTGTGTCTCATTTCCCATTTCATTATTACTAACTTGCTCTAAAATCATATTCTGAATATATATTTCTCTTTTATTATTTTATGCTAAAAATCAACATATATTTTAAAGCTAACAATATTTATGATTAATTAATTAATAATTATTCTCATAATACTAAAATAAATATCCTGACTTGACAATAAATTTGTAAACCTATCCTCATATACTATTTATTTTTCTTACACTTGTTTCATACAATATGATTCATCTTTGAATGAAATTGTGATAACTCATTGAAATTTTCATTTTCAAAGCCACCAATCTTTGAAATTGTACGAAATGGATGCACCTTTACGTTAAGATGGATGGAAGGACTAAACGTACTCTAAATTATATGCACAGTTATAAGAGTGAACTACTATCGTTGCTTCGACTAAACGTACTCTAAATTATATGCACAGTTACAAGAGTGAACCACTATCGTTGCTTCATAAAATTTGCTCAAGGAACGTAGGTATGATTTGATTTTAAATTTTAAATATAAAATTTATTTTTTATAAATAATTTAATTTTTATAAAATTTAAAATAAAAATTTTAATTTAATCAAAAGGGGTCAATCCATGATGAGGCCTTGTTCACTCCTTCCTGGTGATGTCACCCTAGTCCCCACAAAAATAGACATTGCGGCTCAACTTGAATTTGGGTTTTAAACTTGAAAATCTCTTCTTCGTTTTTATTTTAAATTTTATTTTTTATAAATAATTTATTTTTATAATTTTTAATATAATTTAACTAAAAATACTTAATATAATCTCACCCTAAAATTTGTTAGACGAATGAAGAGTAACATATTTTATCTAAAATTATATTACTCTGAGATAAATGTTTAACAAATTAATAAAATTTTTGCTTTTAAAATTATATTGATATCATTTAATATTTATTTACTTTGTAAAATTAAACACTCTCATTAAGTGTCATTATATAATATAAGAAAAATAATTAGTTTAATTTTGAAAATTAAGTATCTGATATATTTATAATTTTTTAAAAAATTTTGTCATTATAATACTTAAAAACTTTTGCATAACTAATAAAATTTAAAATATTATATATTTTTAATACAATAACTCATGTTAGTTAAATCTTGTTAACTTTAAAAAAAATTAAAAATTATAACTATAAAAAAATATGTTAAATATTTATTTTTTAAAATTTTATGTATAATATTATATCTTTATCATTGATAAGACGATACTCTCACATTAATACGTAATTGAAATGATTGATATTGGTGTCGTCCCAATGTCGGGCTAACTTTTGTTGGCCACACGAGGGAATGCTACACAAATTATTATGGACTTGGCAAACTATTTCCAAGCATGCCAGTGGGCGTCTCTTTTGAAAAATTTGTGCCCAAACTTGTAGCCTTTTAGGTAGGTAAAAATTGTGCTCAAGGGGTTCATAATCCTCATTAGTGCTTAATTAGCATTAGACGTTTTTGAATTGCAATTTTCCATTGACTCAAAACTTGTATTCTTAAGCTTTTGGCTGTTACCATCAAGGCAGGTAAAAAGTTAAAATAAAAATAAAAATGGAACAATTATGAATATCAAAAGCCAAAAATGATGATATTACTTAATTACTCGGATTATGTTGACGTAATTAACTTTAACCAATTGTTAATTTAGTCAAAGTAATTTGATTTTCGGCTTGACCCCTACCTTCCATTAGCTGTAAAGGCCACAGGGGAAGCATGCCCAACCCTTCACGGTGGTGGCTTTATTGGAGAGTGCTTTTCTTTGCCACTTCTTTAAAACACACACAGTAAATACTTTTTCTCAATATTTTTAAATTTATTTATAAAGATTCCTTCATTAATCATGAAGTAATTAACTGTAATCCAATATCTAACTACTGGATTCCTAGTTGAAATACTTTCGGTCTGAAATATATATTCTAAGCAGGAAAAACATGATTAATGGGAGAAAGAAGCTTGAAATTGATTTTGCAACCTCAACAAATTTTTAGGACCCAACAATGTAAATGCCATCTTTCTTTCTTTCTTTTTTTTTGGGGGTGGGGGGGGGGGGGAGGGGGAGGGGGTTTTGCTAAATACACAAGGAAATGTAGGATCAACAACCTAAAATGTTTCAACAACTAAAAACGTGACTTTAAAGGGTGTATTTGGATTGGTTCTGCTACGGAACTCAATGCAAATTTCTTAATTTGAGTCATATTTTTTTTTCACAAAAAATTCTCTCTCTCGAAACTCAAAACAGAAAATCTCAAAACAAAACACTATACAATCTCACCCCAAGTATTTGTAGCTATAAGTAGATTCAAACTTATAACTTATACATTACGAAGTAATTATCACATTAAAGTTCTATATTATGAATTTTTTAAGTAGTATCATAAATGAATTTAAACTCGATCGTGACCTAATTTATAAATCACGAACATGTTATTGGTTAGACATCAAAAAAACTCCAACTCAAGAAAGAGCAATGAATCATAATTTTTTGTAAAATTACAAAATTTTAGTTCGAGAGTACAAAAAAAAGAAAAAAAGAAAAATTTTGCAAAAGATCATTAGCATTGTAATCTCCTCGTACTCCTGTCTCAATCCGATTAAAGTTGTAAAGATTAGATATATGCAATCCTGAAACTCACTCATCCAACACTTCGAGAGGATGAGAGCACTCAGCCAAACGTTGTTGTCAAGAACATAGCATGCCGGTCGGGCTGTCTTGCACTCAAGTCAGTAGTTTCATCATCTCAAGCTAAGGTTGTTCGTCTTAGCTAATGTTCTTGCTTTTGTTTGACCATATCCTTTGCAAGGAAAGCACAAAAAAGATCTGTCATTTATACGGCTCTTTTAGGTACAACATTATTATAAAGTTCTTTGCCTTTCTAATTGTGTTTTGGGTGAAGGATCAAAAAGTGGTTACCATAACTTTGACTCAGTTCCGTTGACTTGGTCAACGAGTCAACCTTGACTATTCTACTTTCTATTCTATATCTATGATTGTTTCAAAATATAAAACTTCCGTTTTAAAAACTTCATAACAAAATAAATTTTACGAAAGTTATTAAATATTTTATCCATATTTTTTAATATTAATTTAAATAAATTTTATTGATAAAATTTTTTTCCCAGTTACAATCTTCTGAAAGTTTTATATTTTAATTTCAAATTTATGAACGAATGAAATCAACACAAAAGCTTTTTTCATCATAATTGTTTTTAAAATTTTATTTTTATGAAAGTCAAATTGGTAACATAATACTACTGAGGATGGGATTGAAATTTGAATAGTATTTAAGTTTGAAATTTTTGTAAAAGTAAATTGTTTGTAACAAAAAGTGTGGATCAAAGTAAAAAATTTATATTAGATTTCGTTGCGGAATTCAATCAAAATACACTTTAAATAATTTGAATAAAAGTGTGTTTTCCAATATTTTCTCATGCAAAAGAGTAAAAACAGAAACTTTCTTATTTTTTCGATTTTATTGTTACAATAATTTATCAATTAATTTGGTCATTAAATCTGGATTTTAATTTTCAGACTTCAATATTTTCAAATAAGCAAGCAAAAGCAAAGAGTGATTTTCCTTCTCCTTTGATTCTAAAATTCCTATGGTAGGCATACATTACAATCATCCTTGTAAAATCCACTTTAACAAAGTGCTAAGCCATAGTCGAACATTCTTCAGATTTTTCAAAGCTGCCAATCAATTGAAGATGGATTTATGCTCACATTACCTATTTCCAAGTACCTTTGACCTAAGTTCATCCTATTCTTGGAATTGATTTATGTTGGACATTTATTTTTTGCCCTTTTTTTTAAATGCCCTGTTCAAGGGATAAGGGAAACCCTAAGCAATAAAAGTAAGAATAGAAAATTTTTTAACCCTGTTCAGCAGTGAATTTGAATAGGAAACCTCTTAACAGAGCAATTCTTGCCATGGGCTAAGTCCACTGCCTCTTTTGGCTTTTCCCCCTTATCCATCTTCCCTCTTGCAAACTTGCAGTGGTTTGTGACCGCGGTGTCACTGGAAACGTACACTTTCCTTGTGTATGAAATACAAGATTAAAATATTATTTAGCAAACAAAAAAGAATGATGGCATTAACTAATTGTAGTTAAAGTGTTTAAAATGTTAATGCAATAAAAAGTTAAAAGATCATATATTGCGCAAACAGTTTTGAGGAGCATTGGATCACTCTTATTTTGGACATATCGGAACTACTCTTTCCTCTCTATAGACTTGATATACTTTCTATCTTTAAAGTAGATTTTTCTACTAAATAAAATATATGTATACATGTATATATATGAACACACACCCCAAAGACCTTACTACCCTGTTTTCCTTCTTTTTTTTTTTTTAATTGTGATACCACATGGCATTTACAGTCCAACATATTTTCTCACCATAGTTAACTTTTAGGGTTCATTTGAATTGCATCTCTCCTAACTAAATACATAATTAGACCACACTTCTTCTCTCACAAAAAATTTACTTTTACAAAATTAAAGATAAAATTTTTCCTAATCAAACACAATAAATATACACTTTTAACTTCATAAAACTTTGAAATGAAATACTATTAGATAGAAAACGATCCAAAATCACATCTTGATCTAATCTACAATCAAAAAAGAAAAAACAACAAAGTGGAATCTATGTAGTATTTGCTTTACGTAATCCCCACTTCTTCAGTCTATCCCACGAACGAAGCGGGGTTATAATTGTCTGATTTCGTTAATTTGAGGTCTTTTCATTTGTCAAAATTCAAAATTTTACACTTAAACGTCTATTCAATAAACCTCTAAAATTTTAATGTTTTCAATTTAACCCCTCAAGTTTAAAAATAAGCGTCGACCTTTCCCAAAAGCTCTGGCAAAATGGAAACCAAAAAATGAAGTATAACATCACTCTTGAATCATCGTAACTATTAAATTCGAACTTATTGTACTATTTTCAAATTAAAATTGGAAGAGTATCCTCTGTAATATCTCCATATGGAACCCACATAAAATAACTATAAGAATTATGATCTGCATATGAGAATGGACTTAAGTATTTATAGTTAACTTGTGATATCAACTGCCAACTAGTTGGTCGTATGTACTATCAAGCTCATGAGTCATGCGCTCAAGTCTACGAGCAAGGGGTATGACATTATAGTATTAGAGTGATTAACAAACATATGACAGCTAAGTGCTACACCGTGTGCAGTGAAAGCCACCTCTGGAGTTTCACACCCTGATTTGATCCCAGATGCACATAAGATAACTATAAGAATTATGATATGTATATGAAAATAGATCTAAGTATCATCTATTTCCATGAGCATGAAGCGTGATATCCTTAACGCCTGTCAAGTTGTATATACTTCTTTTATGTAAATTGAATTTTTTATTTTAACTCGACATAATAATATTAGGAGAATATTTGATCATATTTAAGTTCCCATATTATCCTTGTTGATTAGTGAGATAGTGGCAAGATAATTGCTTAGGATTAATAGAATTTCAATCCACATCCCTCCCCCAATGTATCAAAAAAAATAGAGAGATTAGTAATAAAACTCATTATGTATTAATTGAGCTTATATTTATTAAATTAAAGATATTAATTATGAAAATTTAGAAAGAAAAAGTACTTATTTTAGGAAGGTATGTGTTGATTTTAGATGAAGCAATATTAACATATTTATGACGTTATATCCTCTTGTGGTCCATTAATACTTTGTGTGTGTACTTACATTAATTTACTCAATCACCGCTTTTTACCACAAAAAAAAAAAAGAGAAAAAAACATATATGAACTGAGGCGACTTGGCCCAATCTAGTCGGGCCAGAACATGAGTCGTTACTCTTAGAGGTATCAAGATTTGGGGCTTAGCTCGTTGAACTAGGCTTGGGTTACTGCCTATAATACTAGGGTAGCTTCTGACTTCTCAATTGCTCTACACTACACCCAATCAAAAACAAAGTCAATTGTAAATATTTACTTTCTCCATCATTTTTATTTACCTTATATAAAAATAAATATTCAATTATAAATATTTTACTTTTCAATATACTCCTTTTTACTTTTAAAAATACAATCCTATATATTTCAAAAACAAAAACATCCATTTCCTAAGATGCTCCAATAATTTATTTACCCAGAATCTTTTGATTCGACTACGACTTTGCGAATTCACAATCATCGACTTAGGATGTGATTGGATATAGTTTGGTTTAGGATGTGATTGGATATAGTTTGGTTTTGAGATTTTCTGTCTTGAGTTTCGGGAGAGAGAAATTTTTGTGAGAGAAGAAGTGAGATGTGAGATGAGAAATTTACATTGGGTTCCGTATAAAACCCAATACAAGTATACCCTTAATATCTTTTGCTAATTTTAAAGAACGAACTTACACATAATAAATCAATTTTCACTAAATAATTAGATCACACTTAAATTTTTTATTATTAAATTAAATTTTAATTATTAAAACAGACCGTACAAATCAAAAGTAAAATTGAATAATTTTTTATTTTAAAATTTTTTATTTTAAATTTTAAAAAAATAATTTTTTATTTTAAAAATTTTTATTTTAAATTTTAAAAAATAATTTTTTATAAAAAATTAAATAAAAAATTTATATTAAATTTGGTAACTAAACTCAACTCAATAGACGTGCAATTTATCGTCGCCCCGACTAAGTCGTGCAAAGCCAACAATGCACTACGAGTTTTCTTTTTCTTTTTTTTCTGGATTCAAATGAAGCTATCAACAAATGGTACCGTACCGTGCTAACACACTCTTTTTCAGCTTTTGCATCTTCGAAAAACTTTAGAATAGTGTAATAGGTAAAATCTTTTTTCCTCTTTTGCCCTCTTTATTTAGATTGGAGTTAAATTTAAAAATTTTTTATCTAAAATTTCACAAATTAAATTATAATTACAATTCCGTTCGAACAAAATTTAATCCACAAATAAGGCTTGAATTCAAATCTGAATTCAAGTATATTTTTCCACACACGAGGAAAAACCCTTCCCAATGAAATTTAAAAAACTAAGTCATTTTGACGGACTGTTTCCCCTCTGGCTTAGCAGGATCTCTCATCAACCTATTTTGAGACAAGAAACTTCCCTACGCAATAATGGATCAATGATCTGCAATCACAAACTTTCTTAGTTCACATAGTTTCTGCTATGAGTCCTTTTGTAATTGAAAGTCCAGAAAAAAGAATTAAAAGGAATTTTGTCCTCTCAAATCCAAAACAAAAATCCTCTTCAAAAACCTCTAGAGAACAAAACACGAGTTGTCCGCTCATTAACGCCCGCAGAGATGATCCCAGCAAGCAGAAGACAGAGGTGTGTGCAGAGATACAAACAAAAACAAACGAATTCAATAAATAAACATACTAACGCCGGACAGCCAACCTTAGTCTGCGTCCAAAGTTACCTAATTACACAAAGCATAAAACAGAACAGCTCAACATAAAACACTATTACAATCACATTTATCTCCAAGTCACAAATACTATACATAGCCTTAGACCCTCGGTCCGGCAGTAACGCCACCTTTAGCAGGATTAGCTGCTGGCGTCGGACCAAGACCGTAGTCGGGATCCCGGTACCCCGGACCGTATCTGCTGCTGAACAATCCGGCGTGTAGGAGGAGGACATAGAGGAGTTGAGTGAAAGCAAGAACTATGACGAAACCTTCAAGAACACGTAGCCTCCATCCTCTCCAGCCTCCGATGTTTATTTCTTTGCATGCCACCCTGCGATATATTGGGAAGGGAAAGAAATGCATGAATTTGGAGACAGTTAATATGGATGAGTGGAAGGAAGGTGTTGGCTGTTGGCCGTTTTACCCGAAAGCTAGAGCGGTGACTGCCCATGCAACTAATGATGATGAACCGGCTGCTGCTAAGCTGTCGTTCCTCCAAGCCCTCAAGTGATTCCCGCCTGCGAATTTTGAGACTATTCCGAGCACGGCAGCCAGTATCGCGAATGTCAGCAAGAATGGTGTTGCTCCGTTTCCGCCGAAGCCTGCATAATTACCAAGGCAAGACAACATATATAGCAGCTGGTTCAATATCATGAGGAAAGAATCAGCTTTCCTAGTATCATTTTATGAGACAAAAACCGAAAGAGAGAATAACGGTCTTCTTAATCTATACTATGATATAAAGTACAAGTTTGGAAGCCACCATGCTTATTACAATAAGTAACTCCTCAGTGTTTTGTAGTAATTATACAGCTTCAATCCTGAGGTAACCCCTCTTGATCACTCCGCTTGGGCAGACAGAAATTTGAACGAGAACTTTGGACTATCTAGAGAAGCAAGAGACTAAGCCTACTCTTTAGGGAAACCTTCAATTGTCTATGGCACTGGAGAAACAAACAGAGTTTTCATCCCCCACTGGAGTAATCCTTCAACTTTGGTGTTAGTCAGGAACATTTTGTGCAGGGTGAAGGAATTAAAATCAAGTGTGTGGAAATACTACCTGTAGAACAAGGGAATCAGGTAGGAGCAATTCCAGCACCAGCCAATTTTTTGCGGCCCTTGGGCCTGACCTTTTTACCTTGTAATGCATTTGCATTCAATCCATTTGGTAATGAAATGGATCCCAAAAAAGTTTTAGCCCTTTTTAAGCCTAGAATCTGAACTTACCCAACAGCTTAGAGCATCATAGGAAATCAAGATTATACTACTGTTCGGGAATTAACTTAATTTAGCCGCACAAATGGAGAGGAAAATGCAGAACAACTTGTTAAAGTGCTTGGTATTGTCAATCGTGTAATTTTCTTTGCCTTTGTGCGAGTAAATAGAAGCTAAAAGTCGAAAGAGATAATTCCACTTACTAGGATGGTTAGTCTGGCCATTGATATACCTATTGAGGCACCAACTTGCAAAACCCAAGACAATAAAATACATTATCAAGTTAAGAAACAGCAATGGAGCTGCAAGATTTCTTCCCACTGTCCGAGCCATCTCTGACAATCTTCAGCAACAAGGTAACAGCCGAAAGAACCCTCTTGAAGAAGCACAATAAAAAAACGAATTACAGAATCCTCCAAACGCTACCACTAAATGCTCTGCAACTTCTGTTTTCGTTACCTTTGGGATTTAAAGCTATTGGGAAGACAAAAGCGGAAGGCGGTGAGGATATATAGGGAGAACAAAGCATATGCATTCGTAGTACGTGGCGAGCTTCATGGCTTTATGTGCTTACAGGTGGAGGGACACTTGTCGAAGTGTGTCCCAGAATTCTGATGAACAGTTGTTTTTCTATTTGGAATCTCCAAACCCTTCGCTCAACGATGCCTATCTTTGAAGTTTATCCTTTTCCTGCCAGTAAGTTCTAGTAGAATTCTGTCAGTGCACCCGCTTTTGTATGGATAATCCGTTTAGCCAATTCACGAATACTTCAGCTCATATTTTGGAACATGTTACTTGGAATGTACCGTTCATGCAATGTATGAAGTTCTCGACCCTGATAAATTGGGGGGAAGAGATAAGAAAGGGTGACCGAGAGGTTTTTCGATTCTGATAAAGTATATTTTAGTTATTATTTTAGATATATTTTTAATTTATAATTCAGATTTTTTTCATTTTACTTTTTATAATATAATATTATTACATAATTATAAAAAATTAAAAATATAAAATTTTTAAAAAAAAGAATTATAAAAAAATAAAATAATATAAAGATTCGTAAAATTTAAGATGGGTTGGTGAGAGAATGAGAAAGATATTTGGGAAGAGAATCATGACCGTTGAACTTATAGAATTATAAAACAATAGTTTTATTATAATTTGCCTTTTGGTCAATTTTTTAACTTAAAGTAATGCGTATATTCTTGATATTTTGGCATTATTGTTTCAAGCCATGATGAAATGTTGACCCTAATCGAAAAATTATTGCTCTTGTTGAAGATTTGGTTCCAGGAAAGTTAAACTTGAAGGATTGGTTGCTTGACCTTCAAGAATTGTCTACTTAACCACGTTGTCAATGAATTATTCTAGTAAGATGAGATTGAGGTATGAGCAAAAGGTTGGTAATGATGGGACCATTGCCTAATAATTTCAAAGAATTCTTTTCTTTTTTTTTTCTGTAATTACCCTAATGGGAAAAATCTTTTATAATAACCCTTAAGGGCAAAAAAGTATTTTTATTTATTTATTTTAGGGCTGGGTAAAGGGGAAAAATGTCTTTCAAAGTCCAGAAGTCCATGTTAAGATTTAAGTATCAAAGTCTAGAATTAGAATGCACTGTTCATTTAAGTGTAGATTTCCACGGGAAATTTACAGGTGTGCTGCATTTGGATTGATTTCGTGCTTGAATTTTTTTTGTTGTTTTGAAAATGAAGAATATAAAATTGTTTGTAAGAAAAAAATAAACGAAATTAAAAATATTTTAAAAGTAAAAATAAATTTTTTTATTTTTTAAAACTTTTATTGATTTATATCTGACTTTCATAAAAAATTTAAAATAAAAAATGATAGTATTATTCGAACTATTCTTTCAACTTTTTTCATCGACTTTCGCATTTTTTATTACTTTAATAACCCATAGCTAATTTTTTTCTAAACAAGATTTTAATGTTCGTAGCTAATATTTAATTCCAAATTTTTTTATTTTTGGAGTCTTACTTGGCTACTGAGGTCGTTTAATTTTTTTTAAAATGCAAAAGAAGCTAAAAAGGGTGTGAATATTATTTTCTTAAAAACTAAAAGTGGAATTATAATTGATTTATTTTTCTGAATTGAATTATAATTGAATTGAGTTTGACCCATCTGTCTCACCCAACCCGAAAGGAAGCCCAAGTATACATAAGGTTAACTTGGACCTATCTCGGCCGACCCAATATTTAAACTGGCTTTAAGGTTGGTCCGCCTATTATTGGCTACAAAAAAGGGCAAAAGGGAAACATAAACAGATTGGATATCCATTGCCAAGATTGGGCCGGTTTTGGGGTTGTCCATAAAGAACCTTACTCGTGGCAATGATCAGCTTTTGGGTTTAACGCACTAAAAGAATGCGTTCGTACGTCATTGCAATGCGGTACGTTTCTAGCGTACCAGTAACAATGCCGAATTATTTTGGTAGTATTACCATTTTCTTCCATCGAAACGGCTCCAGAAGGAAGCCACTGTGAAAAGATGGACTGTGCCGGAAAGGGAAGCAGCAGCCGCTGCTCGGGGCCGCCGACGAGGCGCTGTAGTCGCTGCCAAGCCGTTGCCTATTGTTCCATTTCTCACCAGGTTCGCTACGCTCTGCACAAACGCTTCAAATATTACCTCTTTACATGGATATAAATTTGATAATTTTCAAGTAAAATGCAAACCAAAATCTATATCTTTTGAAGTTTAATGTAAGTTCCTCCGTAGCAGACTTCACATTGGAGTGTCCACAAGAGAGAGTGTGAAAGGCTAAAACAGCAGATGAAGCTTGCTTTTGTTCTCAATGATTTTCCTTTCGCTTTTTCTCAAGAATCTACCATTCAGGTATTCATTCATATTACTGTTTTTCTTTTGGGAGGGGGAAATTGGTAACGATTGTCAATCATGTATAGCCTTGTCTACTTTTTTTTTTTTTGGGTACTAATTGAAAATTGTTGCAGATTATTGAAAAACACGAAACACGCTGCTCATTCTTGATAAAACAGGGAGTTCACGGTATAGGAATGTGGAAATATGAGTGTAGCTGTGGGGTGTCTGCATCATCAAGTTCTTTGCACAGCACAAGGTTAAAACAGCTCTCATGTTAATTTTTGCTTTTCTACTTTTAACGTGTTTATGTATCTGATCAAATTCAAAAAGCTTGTGAATCCATAGTTTGCTTTTTTCTTCAAACGGCATTGAAAAAACAATCAAAAGGAAGATGCTTTATCTTTACTTTTCATCTGTTTTTATATTTTCTCTCTCAGTTTTCTTGGTTTCGAAAATAGCTTCCCATGAAGACATTAGCAAAATTGGAGGCTTCATCTGTGAATTTATTGTTGCTTAAAGGATTTTTTTTTTTAGTTTAACGGGCTTCAGGTTTTACCAAGTTCATGGCTTTAACTGGATTCTAGTTTAGGTATTTCATCATCCCCTCATCCAACCCAGATATCCTACTTTTCAACTCCAATTGTGGGCATGCTTTTGTTTCTTGTTATGATATTAATTGACTAATCTTGACAAAAAGAATGGAGAAGTCAGTTTAATGGCCAAAGTTATCTTGGTCTAACTTTGTATTCACTGGAGGAAAATGAAATGTAAAACTCAGTCATTTTATTCTAGTTAAGCATGTGAAAAATTCTGTCTAGACGTTAGCATTTTTTGTATGATACTATCTAATTTCTTTACCATTTGTTTTTTGGTAAGAAAATTTACTTACCAATTGGGCTATGCATAGCATCTCCTCACTTGTTATACCTTATTGTTAGATTACTTGAAGGTTGGAATCTGTCGAGTTCATTAAGCCCTTGTAAAGGTTTCATCTACATTTCCTTCGATTGGTTACTTTCCTATATAATGGTTGATGTTTAGGTTATTAACACAAGTATAAATGATCAGGCCCTTCCTCTCCTGTGCTGAAGCAAATATCTTGTTGGAAGGATTACTATGAGTGGAGATGCATCCCACTATGTTCTCCTGTTGCTTTGCTTCTTCATTGGGTAAATTGCTGTTCACAATATTGAATTTATCAATGCATATGATTGTTCAACTTTGGCATATGAAATTGTATCAGTATTCGTGTTTTCTTTTAATCAAGTTTAGGTAATAAGAGTTTTTCTCTTTCTTTCAGCCTCTTACGCTGTGTTGGGCTATCCAGCTTGCAACTTCCAGAAGGTCGATTAGTGAAGTCAATGAGAAACTCCTTATACACTACTTGGGTACTTTTTCCTCTTAAGCTATTAAACTATGAACGAAGCAGCAAATGAAAGTACAATTTCTCCTAAATTATTTTCCTTTCTACAATGGTTCAGCAAGTTTGTTATTTCATACTACATTTGCAAATTAAGCATCTTATATTCTAGGCCAAGTTTCTTACTCAAGCTGTATAGAATTTCCAAGGAATATCAGTTGGTTATTATAAAATCAATATTGCCTTATTGTTACGTCTACCCTGGCTTTTAGATTTTTAGAGTTTTACATAGAAAGGTCTATCCCTTTTCAGCCAAGAAATAAGGTCCATGACCTTCGAGATTTGAGAATGGGGTGCTAAGGTAACTTGTGTGAATAAAGAACATTATATATGTTCCTTTACTAGAAATCCTTCAAGTTCAGATGTCTCTTCCCCTGAATTGCTTAAAATGGAGCGTTGGTCTATCTGTATCTCAATATCAATGAGCAGAATTCAAGCAGATCAGTAAGATAAGGAATTATTGTCATCAATCTATCAAAAAAGGACCAATATTTGTTCAATGCTGATAAGGCATCATACCTTGTCGCCCAACTAGTTTTCATTCCTGATAACATGCTATGTGGCCCTTCATTGAAAGTTGCATACCATATAACTGAAATAAATGATATTGTGCAAGTCATTTACACCAACCGCAATCTGCTATCAAGGGGTAGTTAATTTAGTCTCATTATCCTCTCCCTTCATATTCTCTTTTCTGTTCCTCATTTAGTGGCTTATTAGTTGGCTTCTGAAATGACCTTCTATTAATGAATTATATCTCAAGGGCCAGAGAAAGAGCTTCATCAGCTTGCGGCATTTGCTGAACTACATGCTCTTTTTCCTGGAGTAGAAGTACATATAGATTTTGTTGGGCCTGCAATTCCCCAAGTAAGGTTAGTTGCAGCATTTATGTCTTTTAAATTCATTTTTGCTGCACCAAATGAATAAGCCTATGTTTACTTGTTACGCACTTCTTGGAAGTTGTGTGCAATATCTGTTGACAAGTGGTCCTCAAGGAGTATTTGTTTAGAAAGATACCTTAGCTATTGGTCTCTCTTTCAATTTTCAAAAGAAATTCTTTTAGTGCAAGGTATAGCTTGTATCTTCACATTCTTCTAGAGTTAGTTATACTAAGTTTGCATAGAAGCAGTGACCTTCTTTCCATTTACATTTATTTTGCCAATTTTGCTTCTAAAATATGATTCCTTGCTTTTTTTAATTTGGCACGTTCTTTCTCATTGATAGTTGTTCTTAATTATCCTATTTTTTTTTTCTACTTGATATTGATCTTTGTGTTCTCATGTGTTTGATTAGGGATGGTGAGAGAATTGATCTTTCCAGTTATGCCCAATGTATTGAGACAGAATGTGAATGTAAATTTTCATGCGAGTGCATTAGCCAAAGGATGAAGAAGAATAAATCTTCAAAAGTCACATTGCAGCTTCATGCTGGTTATTACCATGATCTTTATACAGATTTGTTTAAGGTTGTCCAACACAGTTTACCACATGAAGGTTTACATTTCTTAATTTTGATGCTGTGTAGTTCTTACCTTTCTGGGCCTTTGACAGGATTCTTCTCCTCATTTAGTTGTAGCCCCAAATGCCGGTGTTGCTGCTTATACAAGCTGGTTACCAACCGTTGTAAGTATATTAGTCCTCCAGTATATACTCTCTCTTAGGCAGGGGCAGATATGCAAAGAGTGACCAAATATTTATGATTCCTGTAACATTTGGCACTTTGCCCAGGCCTTATGTAAAGAGTTAAACACTTTGCAAGCTTTTCAAAATCATTTGTTCCTTTTTTTCTTTTTTCTTTTTTTTTTTTTTACTCAGGAGATAATTAAGGAGAGCAAAGTACCAGCAGTTTTTTCTGATTACTGTGAAGAAGCAGCACATCTGGCAAGTTGCTGCATCAGCAGAATAACTGGCTGTCCTCCTACTATTCCTGTCTGTACCTTTCAAGTATTTGAGTCAAGTTTCTATAATTATTATGTTGATGAAATTAAATTCCTCCCATTTTTTTGGCAGATCCAGTTGAATCCCTTTAGGCAACCTCTGGTAGTGGAAGACAGTGCTCTTTTCCTTCCATGCTACTCAAATTGCTTTCTCTTTGGGATGTAACATATCCTATTCGGTATTATCAACCACCTTCCTCTTGCAAAAGAAATGGTAAGCTTTCAAGAAACTTCAGCTTATAATTTGACGTGTAGTGCTACTTATTGCTTGCATTATGTGATGTAATCAACTTTCCTATCACTTGATTATCTCTGCTACTTTATTGAACATTTTCCAGCTTTTCTTTTACCTTTTAACAGTATGTTATACATAAGCTCTAGGTTTTCTTATTACCTAGCTTAAAGAGGGTAGCTGAATGTCTAGTTGCAAGTATCGGGTTCAGGCTGTATAACATGCTACTCATGTTAAGAACATTGCATCAATTCTTTCAAAGTAATTGTCATGGACTTGAATATGTTAGGGTTATCCAGATCTTCTTTTACATGATTCTTATTTTCATTTTGTTTCACTATCTAGAAGTGTATTTCTGGAAGTTAATTAACATTTGTGTATTCCAATCTCTGGAGTAAATCTCCTTTTTTTGTTCTGCTTATTTCAAAAGAGAAGTCTGTGTTTATGTCTATCTGCCTCTGGCCATCTCCTCTTGTCTGCTTATATGGTATTTGATTATGCTGCTCCATATATTTATTAGCTTCTGACTTGGTGTGCTTTCAACATTTCATAGTGCGACTGAGGCAAAGGCTTTTAAGATATTCTTATTTACCTGTTATCTATTTTCCAATTATGCATGGTTCTAAAGTTGTATGATTCTCGGTGATATATGCTAATATGCATATCTATATGTCCATCAGCTGCAATGCAAGAATATTCAGTTGTTCCCTTCATTTCAAGTTCGTATTTGCAGAAAAAGAGAAACCACTTTTTGTATGGTTTTTTATTTGTACATTACTTGGTTTAAGAAAATGATGGAGGTGCTAATTGAATGGAATCTTACACCAGGTGCAATTTCATTATTGTTATTGTTGGAGATACGAGTTGTTGAGACTACATTGCTTAGGACCATTGCCGCCAAGGCTGCTAGATTCCCTCTTTCTCTTAGATATCATATATTCCACTTCAGATGCATGCATAGTCAAAAAGTAAATTAGCAATGCTTCACTTCAATTTCTTTTTTATAGATTGCTTCATCTTGTGAATAGCAATTTTTGGATGGGGAATTGACTGCCAAGTGACCTCCCTAATATTTCTATTGTAGGTTCTGCTTTTTCAATTTTGCTCCTTGTGCTTTTCTGCCAGCTTCAATTTATTTAAATACTTAAGAGACGGTTTCCATCTTGTGACCTCTTCAATTTTACGGCAGAGATAAATACTTGTGATACTTGAGCTTGAGATATTCTATTGTACGGGTTATAATAGCTTACTGTTATACCAGTGACATTTTTTGAATCTTTAAATCATATTTTCCGTTAGTGATCAAGGCAATATATAAACTTTTCTCACGTCATTGGTGCATGAATATCAAGGAATCTCTGCAGCTAACTACTTCTCAGCCAATTTTTTACTGCAGGATAATAGGGTGCTAAAGAGCTTGCGGTTTGAGC
This sequence comes from Rauvolfia tetraphylla, assembly GCA_030512225.1. Taxonomy (NCBI): domain Eukaryota; kingdom Viridiplantae; phylum Streptophyta; class Magnoliopsida; order Gentianales; family Apocynaceae; genus Rauvolfia; species Rauvolfia tetraphylla. The sequence goes on from JAJQKT010000053.1 coordinate 7,241,181, forward strand.
AGAAGCCAAGGCAGAAGAGCGACTACTCATGTAGTGATTCTCTTATCTGGTTCAGAAAGGTGATGGAAGATAAGCTTATAAAAGTCGAAGCTTATACTTACGCGGCTCTTAAACAAGGGATACCAAAGGCAAGGCAGAGCAAAAGTAGACACGACTGGCCTTCCATGCAATATACAACAGTAAAACACGGATCCAATTATTCAGGTTGAGATGCATAGGAGAGGATCAGTTTATTCAGTCTTGAATCTGTGCTGTGGGCGCCGAAGAGGGAGTGGCGGGTTGTATGGAGAGGTGAGGAGAGGGAGTGCAGTAAAGTCAAGTCCTGAACTATTGGGTGCCCTTGATATCCTTCATGTGTAACAACTAGAAAATGTGCTCCTATCAAAACTTTTATGTTTATTTTTAATACAAAATGAATAAAATAAGAAAATATTCATTCCCAGACGGCGTATTATGCAGTTTGCCTCTGTGATTGGTTTCCAAACCCTTTGTCTGGATTCCAGTAGTTACAAAATCTAGGAGTACCAAAGTGAAAACTGACCCCTACAGTGCCATTTGGATGGGGCTTAGACAGGACCAATTCACGATCTTTGTTCATTTTAACCAATAGAGATGGCACTTTTTTTTTTTTTTTATGGGTATAGAGATGGTACTATTAGTTCAAACACAAAACCAGACATTTGAAAATTGATTTTCAAAATTTTTTTAATATTTGTTGCATAAATTAAAGAAATAGAAAGTAAATGATATTTTTTATTTCATCTTTGACTAATTTTAATTAGTAAAATATAAAAAATAATAAAATATTTATTTTTAGAATTAAAATTTTTAAAATTTATAAAAATTAAATATTTTTTTAAAACGGCATAACCCGAAAGGTCTAATATTTGGAAAAAGAGTACTATTGTTCAATAACTCAAGTTGTACTATTGTGCCAGTCACACGCATTGCCATCTTAACAGAAATAGACATGATTCCTGAATGGATTAGAGTGATGCACAAATAGATATGTCATATGTGTGTTTCGTCTTTCTTACGTAGGGAGCCGTTATTAAGCATTATTGCAGTTATGGTTTAGAAAGGAGGAAACAAAGAAACTGAGAATGGAGCTGTGTTAGTGACACAAAAATCTCGCGATACATGCGGCTACAAGAAGAATAAATTGCATAGTTTTCACATTTTTAAGCAGAAAAAATGAGAATATTACTTGAATTAGTTTCGCTTGAATAGTAAAAAATATTTATAATTACTTGAGTTAACAGTTAATGTGTTTTAACGCATACTTTTTACGGATTATAATATATTTTGTTTGATTTTATTACGCTTGTGTCGTGTGTGTTTGGTCCAAATTATCCATAGAGTACTTAACTTTTGACAACACTACATTTGAACAAATTATAGGAGTGTTTGAATGAAGGTTGTAGAGTGTAGCACAGGATGAATGTACATATATAAAATATGGACTATGTAACGCTCGCTATTATTTATTTTTTTTTAAGAAAATGTAACACTTATTTTTGTTATGGCAAACATAAGCATAATATTAAATGCATTAACTTAATTACTTCATGAATGGTGAATGTATTTTAAATATCATATTACATTTTCTAAATTCATTGTATTGACTAATCCGAAGATATATAGAAAAATAATCATTCAACTAAAAAATATTTTAATGATTAAATACTAAATTAATCATTTAAGAGATTAAGGTTGTGATTGGATAGAGTTTGGTTTTGAGATTTTTTGTCTTGGGTTTCGGGAGAGAGAATTTTTTGTGAGAGAAAAAATGAGATATGAGATGAGAAATTGTATTGAATTCCGTGTGTAACTCAATCCAAATACACCCTAAAAGTTCAATCCTCCAATATACGTAACGTAACCAATGGTCCCACCACCCAGCAAATATTGATCATAAGTGCACCCAACAACTACTTGGTCATGAACTCACCTACTCCATTGGCATCATCATTTATAAGTGTGATCTTCCTCCAATCTTTCTAATAATTCTGTTTATATTTTCTCCGTATTGTTCATTTATGCCTTGTATATATAATATTTTTTAAAATGTCAATATTATCTTCTAAATCCTTATTTCAATTAGAATTTAATCTTATTGTTAGTAATGTTTTAATGAATAGAAAAGTAGAAATCTAATTCTTAATTAAGAAAGTATTTATATCCATTTCTCAAATTGTTCATTCCCTATTTTGTTTTCTTCATACATGATTTCCCTTCTTAATGGCTAGACTCCTTTAATATCATAAGACCTGAAGTGTAAATATAATTCAAGATTTTTATGTGGTAAAGAATATTTTAAAAATTAATTTACTCTCTAGTCATTCAAAAGTTTTTTTTTTTTTTTTGCACTTGCTATATACAGTTTTTTTAGACTATATAAAGTAAAAAATTAATCATTTTAAAAAACAATATCTCTCTCCTCCATCTCTCCTCTCTCTACCTCTCCACACATCACTTGCACCAGCTTCTGGTATAAGTTGCGCACAAATTGTACCAGAAGCTGGTACAAGCAACTTGTATCAATTCCTGGCACAAGTTGCGCCAAACTTGTGCTAGGAAAAACTTGTGCCAGGAACTGAAACAAGTTACGTGCAACTTATACCAGTTTCTGATACAAATTTGCAACTTTCTCATTTTCTTTTTCAAATGTCATATTAATTTATATATTTAATTCAATTTCACATATAAATACTATAATTTAATGTAATTAGTTGAACGGCGGTCAACATAATTATGTCAAATATTATTTATAATAGTAAATAAATATGTTGTGGGATATTTATTAATTAGATATATCGTTATTTTATATTTATTTTTATTTAGAGTATAGTGTTTCATTATTATGGTATTATTGTGATATTATTAATTACTATTATTATCAATTATTATGGTATTAATAATATAATATTTTAAATTTTTTAAGTTAAAAGTCTAGTTTTTTGTAAGTTTTGTTTAATTTAGAAAACTAAATGTTGAGCGTAGTTTAAAAGTTGAGTTTAGTTTAATTTTTTTGTAAGTTTTTGTAATTGAGATTAAATGTTGACCTTTTGGTAAGTCTTTTTTAGATTAAATATCGTGGGATGCTCTTGCTTATCTGTGAAATTAAATTAAACACAAAAATTAATACAACACTTAAAAAAATAATAAAATTTGATGCAACTTGTACCAGAAGTTAAAATCGGCCTTTTTTAGACCAATTTTGAATATGTTTATATATACAAAGAAATAAAATTAGAAATAGTTTGATAAATTAACTTTCTTTCGGCAAATACGGAGCATTTTTTGGTAGATCTGAGTTGGTACTTCGAAGGCTTGAGAGAAACTTTAGAAATCTAAAAGTTGAATAGTAAATAATAAAAAATTACTATATATTGTTTGAATAAAAACTATATATAGCACCGCTCTTTTTTTTTTAAATACATTAGAAGAGAGAGATGTGATTTGAATCTATTACCTAAAAATTGTATATATATTGTATGTGATGCTCATGTACAAGTGTTTTTTATGAAAGTGTGTAAGATTTAACGAATTTTCCTTCAAATCAAACTCACATGCTCGACACATGTGAATTTCAGTCTAATTCCGATGGGACTAGAAACAAGGACTATATTCTTTTAGAAAAATAAATTTGAAACTAAAATTATAAAATTTAAAATTAAAAAACATCATTAAAACAAAAAAAAGTTATAAAACTCTTTTTGCAAATAACCATTCATTAAGTGTTGTTACCTTGCCACCACAATGCTTATTGTTTTCTACTTTTCTTCGGTAAAAAACTCATAGTTTGGGTTCACATATTTAAAATTAATATTAGTCATTAAGGTAGAAGATGAAAGTTAATGCGGTTTTTAATGTAATTTTTTATTATAATAAATGGTTTTTTCACTAATTAATGATATTAATCTAAAATTAATTCGAGTTGTATCCGCATAGTCTAACTCTTATTCAAAAAAATAATTTCAATATAACATCACAAAATAAGAGTAAACTTTTAATCCTATATTAACAATCTACCTATCAATTATGTCAAACTATTGAGTTATGGTTTTCAACGCAGGTTAAATTACTGGATTGATCAACCCAATCAAAAATCAACTTAATGTCGACTTTAAGCTTCACATACAAAGCCAACAAACAAGAATCATTCTCAAATCAGCCAAAATTGGTCGAAAAACATCCACAGAAATATTTGAATTGGACAGGTAGCAAAACGGTTGGCCGACCACCCACCCTTTAATTTTTATACATTTTTGACTTATTACGTCGAGACCATCCATTTTTTTTTTTTAAGAAGACCCTTTAAACAATTAAGAGATAATTCTTGATTTAATTTAAGTCCCTTTTCTCCGTATTGAAAAAGAAATTTTGAACTAATTAATTTGTCCTTTGATGAACCATCTTTCGGTTCCATCGGCCATAACTCGAATAAGAAAGAAATTTGGCTTGAGCAGTTTGAGGATTTGCAATTCAAAAGAAATCACATTTTGCATGATATTGTAGTTTAAAAATATATGCAAATATGTTCGCACAAAATATTATAATTATCAATAAAATAGTACTCTCTGTATTCTGAGAAATATTAACTCTATTTATATTTGTATTTATCTCATAATATCTATTTTTTATAATATTAATTAAAAATTAATCAATTTTTTATTATTATCTTTTTTTTTTTTATTACTTATTTCAAATTTGAAGTACTTTAATTAATAGATTAAAGTTAAAATAAAAAAAAAAGTACTTAAATTTTTTTATTTTGAATATTTTAAATATAAATAATTTCTTAATTTTTATAAAGACAAAAAGAATATAAAAAGATTGTACATATGAACAAGTTATTTGACCAATAAACAAATAGTCTCGAGTGTACAACCTCAACGAACAAACTGAGCACTTTTTTTCTTGGGCAATGAGCAACAAAGATTTACCCAAATATCAAGAGGAAGGTTCAAGAAAAAGCAAAGAATTGTTTATTGAAAAGAAAACCTACAAAATAACGCAAGCCTCGATTTCTAAAAAAAAAAATCAAATTAAGCAACCTTTAGTCAAAGTCAAATTCAAGAGATTTTTGGTTTTTCCCGAATAATGGTAAGTGCGTCCAAACCTATACATTTTCTTTAATTTATACAACCCACATGACTTGGACTAAGCCTTTATTGTTGTTGCTATTGTCATTATTATTATTATTATTATTATATAAAAATATTTATATACTTTTCAGTGTTATATTGATTTTATTTAAGTTAATTATTAAGATGTTATATGAATATATACTGCAATAGATCAAACTCGGGAAAAGATGGAAACCAAAGTTCAAACTTTTCTAAAAAAAATTAAAAAGAAAAATACAGACCCTACTAAATTGCACTAGATGTATTTGAATTATGTTTGGTTAGAAAAATTTTTATCTTAAATTTTGTGAAAATAAATTTTTTATGACAAGTATAAATTCTTTATTATTGATAATGGACCTCATACTACTTCTATCCTAAGTTACTTGTCAAAAGTTTTTATTTTGATTGTTACGTTTAACTGCTAATCTTATAAATTAATAACATGTTTATTACATTTATTTCTATTTTACTCTTAATTTACTCAATTTTCCTATTTAAAAAGATAGAAACATTATATATTTTATATAAGGTGACTTATATGATTTTGATCTATATTTGTTTAAAATCTAATAAATTTGCAATTTATTTGTCTTATCATTAATTTACAAATAATTTATAACCGAAGAGCATTAGATAAGACCTCCACAAAAAGTGGGGATTTGAGGCTTTGTTTACGAAAATAAATCTCTCTTATTTTCTCTTGATGGCACTAATAAATAATTCTTTTGTGTTCAATAAAGAACAAGGGTAAATTTGGAAAAATATTTGTTAAAAGATTCTTAAAGTATAAATTGACAAGTAATAATAAACAAGTGAAAAGGAATTTTTTGACAAGAAATAATTAGCAAAGAGAGTATTTTATTCGAGAATTTTTATTCTTTTAAAAAGGTAAATTGAATTTTGGTGCTTCGTAAATATATTTTTTTATGGTTTAAATATTAAAACTTTGGAGAATGCTTTTATTGACTACATTATTGATTTCACTCGTAAAAAAAATGAAGACATGTTAATTCAATCACTTTTTTGGGAGAAAAAATGCAGGTTACAATTTTATTTTTATTGACAATTGACATACATATTTTTGGAGAAATTTTTTAAATTTTTATTTAAATACATATGTTCAATTTTTAGGTGCCTCGTAAGTATTATTAAATTTAAATGCTCTAACTCTTTGTGGGAGTAAAATATGCAAATAGAACCACTCGTATTTTATTATTGCTAATTCAAATTGATAATAGTGGATATAAAAAAACCTTCTTTTTCAATTAGAAAGTGATAGAATAGTTAGTCAGAAGCATATTTCTTGACTCTCTCTCTCTCTATATAAAACAAAAAGGAAAGAAAAGTGTGGTATATATAAAGAAAGGTTAAAAAAGTATGATACTCTATTCTTTCATAATTGAAAATGCATATTTTTGCTTTGAGTTATTTAAAAATGATCGTTCACTATAAACATATTTTATACTAAAATTTTTAAAACTATTTTTTTTTCGTGTAAGAGAAATAAGATCTACTTATATGAAATCAATTACTAATCTCTTTCATTAACAAAGGCATCATAATAATTTGTCATCCTTTATTCCTCTAAATTTTGTGCAAAGTCGAAACGCTCCCTCCATTTCATATAGGTCATCTTAAACTTATACACATAAATTAAGAGTGATAGAAATAATATTTTTTCTTTTTTTAGTTTAGGTACCTACATTGCCTTTCCCTTGCATCATTTTCTTTTTATTATCCAAAGCAATATCACATTACTAAAAGAGTAGTAAATAGAGATAATAGTAGAAAAAGAACATTAAGTACTTGTAAAATGTATATGGAATTATGCATATTTTAAGAAAAATCTTTTTTTAAATGATATATTTTGAAGCAGAGAGAGTAGTACATTTAATTTTAAATAAGATAATTTTCTCTCACAGTATGTTTGTGATAATTTTTCAAACACAATGATGAAAAAGGTTCAACTTCAACATATTTATTAGATACAATAATCTAAAAGATCATGGGCATATTAATGATCTTAAAATTGCTTCAAAAAAAGTCTAGTCCAATCAAGTTCTAGTAGACAGATTTATTTAAAGAGTAAAGAAAAAAGCCGCTGAAGAGATCAAAGGAAAATATTACCTTTAAATCTAGAATTTTGAGAAAATATACATTGAAAGAAGTCTGTAATGATTTGTGGAAAAGAAGGGATGAGAGAGACCAAAAATAGCAAAAGACAAGCCAAGATTCGGCAGCTAGCCGAAGCCTTTGGCCATATTTAGCTGGAGATCTAAGGAAGTGGGTAGAAGGTTTAAGAGAGAAGGATAGATAGGAAGAGTTAGAGAGAGAAAGTCGTCCCACTTGAAAACTACATTACTTTTTACAATATAAAAGAGATATGCTTTCTTACACAAAAGAATGGATTCTTTTCCCATTTCATTTTTCTAAATTGCATTCCATGATTGACATTGAATCACCTCTCAAATTCTCATTTCATAAAGAATTATCATCAATGTATATATTTATAGCACTATATAGAGAGAGAGATAATTGATATTTTCGCTCTATTTGTAACTTCTTTTACTCTATTCTTATTCTTTTCATAATTGAAAAGATCTTCATATTAAAAAAAATTCAAAATTTTAGTTTAAGCCTTGTTAATAAAAATTAACTAAAGACATTAAAGTCTTTTTATTTATTAAAAAAGTAAAAAGAGAGTGAAAATATTCTCTTATATATATATATCATTGAGATTTATTCAAAAGAGATGGCCAAACGCAAAATAATTTTACTAATATAGAATTTTTTAATCAATTTTAACTTGTAATAATTTTATTTTTTTAAAAAATAGTGCCAAAATGGGTGTGCCCAAGTTTTGTGGGCAACACCTGAACTCAAGTGTGGGCGCGACTTTTCTTTCTTTTTTAGGGCACCACAACCTTTTTTAGTTTTTTTCTCTATTTTTAAAATAATAATTTACTTTGTTAATAAATATTATTATATTAATTATTTTATTTTTAGATTTATAGTTATATTTTAAAAATTTTATATTAAAAGTTATAATTATAATCAGACTATAATTATTTAAAACTAATTAAAGATTTAATGACTATTATTAAAATTTTAATTAATAAAATTCATAGACTATTAATATTTATCACCCACTCATGTAATAGTAAATTGAGGATCCATAACTTAAACTAAATAAATTTATAATAATAATTTTTAAACTTAAAGTAAGTAAAAAGTAAAAATTAAATATTTAAAAAAATAATGGGATTGGGTGGTGCAGTAGATTTTAGCAAAATAAAAGTATATTATAAAAGATAAACAACTTTCTTAAGTTTCAGAAGAGTAATTTTAAAATTTTAGGTTAATTTTACAAGAAATTAACTAATAAATTATTAATTGATTAATTGTATGGATTACATTGTTATATGTTTTGTGATTCAAATGATAAAATTTGTAATTTCAAAACAATTTGAGGGGTGAATTTGAAAATATTCAAACAAGAAAGTCTATTATGTAGTTTTGTCAAATCTCAAGAATATTATCGGATGGGATTGAATATTATCAAATCTCAAAATTAAACTCAAAATTTTAGTGTGAGACACATCTCCTCTCACAAATAATTTAACTTTTACGAAACTTAAGATAAAATTTTTAAAAAAATCCTATCCAATCATTGTATTATGTATTGTAGTACAAAATTTGAATCACTGTTACTTTTTTAAAGTGAGATTGAATAGAGTTTTTTCTCATATATAATTAAATTTTTATAAAACTTAAGATAAATTTTTTTAAAAAATCCTATCCAATCATTGTAGTATGTATTGTAGTACAAAATTTGAATCACTGTTACTTTTTTAAAGTGAAATTGAATACAGTTTGAGTTTAAAATTTTTTATAAAAGAGAAAATAAATTTTAATATAAAAAATTTAAATTAAGTTTTATAACAAAATTCAATCCAAATATACTATAAGATGATATTTTTGCGCGAAATTTAATTAAGAAAATCTTAAACTTTTAAAAATTAAAAACAGTACGGTAAAATACTTGGCGGACAAAGCCTGAGATTGAACGAAACTCCAAAAGTTCAAATTCTAATGGAGGGTAACTTTGAATTATTTAATATGACAAAAATACCCATAGCAGGGACGCATGACAACTGGACGATGACTCCAATAGTGGCCCTCCTTCCTTTGTTATTTCCTTTTTGGATAATTGAACAACCCGAGTTGACCTTTTTGCCCATGCTGAAACGTCTAATATTCGATCACATCCCTCAAGTTGATTATTGATAGATTCCAAGAGTCCAATAAGCATATTCGTGACCCAATAAAATTCTATCCGAATATTACTGTGTTATAATATATAGATTTCTTTTATTTTAATATATCTTTGATATTGAGTGATTGCGTCATATTAAAGGTTTTCAAATAATTATTTGACTATTGTCTATTGGTTCATAATGCTACCTATCAAACTAGTAGTGATTATTGACTGTTTAAAAAGGATTTCATTGCTTATTTGATTTATACAATTAATATTTGAATTTCAAAAAATAATATAAAGCGAATTATTTTCGTTTTACAAGAGCAATTGGTATGGATAAGGTTTCATCTTTTTTGCTTTATAAATTAGAAAAGATTTATTTTTCAATACTAGTGTCTATATATACTGGACAGTATATATAAAAATATTTATCGTCAAATTTTATACTTTCTTAACCTTGATTAGTGTATGAAAACTTTTTTATATTACTTTTAGTTCTTATTCATATAGACTTTTAATATTTTTAAATTTGAAGTTTGAACAAGTATTTAGATGCATAAGTCACTTAGTATAATTATATTTTTAATACGCAATTGGTACAATATCAATTTTTAAGGTTTTAGATAATTCTCTAATTGTATCCAGCAAAAAAGATAATTATCTATTTATAAAAAAATACAAATAAAGGAGATTCTTGAGATCGTAATAGGTCATTATCTACTATTTTATTAATCTTCTTGAATTTAACAAGCTATTATTTTGAGTTGAGGGGTAAGTCTTATAAGTACCATTTTATAGAATCAATGTAAAATTGTGTAGATCAATGATTAAGATATATTAGAGATCCTTGTTGGACAAAAAATTTATGCACAGTAACAAATATCATATTATTGTTATGCCAATCACCAAGTCCGCTTTTCCATAAATGTTTTCTATTTACATTTTCATCAATTAGAAATAGCAACTAATGATCAACCAAATTGAAAAAAAAAAATCAAGAGATAAAGATTGAAATACTTCTCAACCAAGCTTTTTGCATGACTTTTGCTCTCTTGATCATGCTTACATAATTGATAATACTACGTGTGAGATTGAATAATGTTTTGTTTTGAGATTTTCTACTTTGAGTTTCAAAACAGAGAATTTTTTGTGAGAGAAAAAATAAGACCCATAATGAGAAATTTATATTGAGTTTCGTATCAAAATTCAATCCAAATACACCCTACGTTCATTTCTAAAGTCATATAGAATTTTAGACATGTCAAATGTACACTAATGACTAACTTTTTGATAGTCAAACAAGTAAGAAGAAGTTCTTGTACCATTTTTTTGAATATAAATTTGAGGTCATTAGTTAGAAATGGCTTATTGGAAACATATAGAATACTTGTAAGAGAGATGAAATGACAAAATTGCTAAAAACATGGAGCAATTTTCTTTCTAGCCATTAACATCAAGAAAATCACTTAAAAAAAATCATTCTCACACAATTTCAAACCAAAAGTTATTTAAATAAAAAATTCTTCACCATCAACTTTATAATGATTTTCCACAAAGTATCATAACTTCAAATTTCATCTAAACTTTCAAAATTAGTTTAATTTGCCATCCATCTAGCAAAAAAAAAAAAAAAAAAGAGTTAAACTTGCTATCCCTACTAACATTTTTACAAAATTGCTTTAACGTCTAATACTTTTCACCAAGTTCCCGTAATGTGTTTATGATAAAAATTGATGAAGACTGGCAAATAAAATAAATTTCAATGATTCATATATTGTTTAGATTTTTTTTTGAAAAATGATAGTACAATTTTATATTTTTTGTATTCTACATCATATATTTGCAAAATTATATCAAACTTATGAAAAATTCTCCTAATGTTAGATCCTAAAATCAAATTATCACATGAATACTCTATAATAAAATAGCTTGTACAAATCAAGAATATTCTATATCATTGATGCCAATCTCCTGAAATTTTCAGTTTTATTGTATTCAAGAAAACCTCCAAAAGTCACACCTTCGTTTCTTTGTGTCTTGAGAAAAAGTCAGTAGAAGTATTTTCAGTAGAAGTATTTGTTCCCAACTTGAGAAAAAGTTAAGTAAGTACTCATTCCGTCTCATTTCATTTAACTTTATTATTATATTAAAATATCTTAAAATAATTAATATTTTTATAAAAAATATTTTAATATATTTTATATTATCAATCAATTACTATTCTTACTATATATTATTTATATATATTTAAATTAAAATAAAATACTCCTTGATATATATATTTCTTAATTTTTATTATAATATATTACTTTTATAATATACTTTAAATTTTTATATAAAATTTTATACTTGATCAAACATTGTCAAATGAAATAAATAAAAAGGAGAGAGTAACAATTATCGACGAGGGGCAATTATGTCAACTTACCTTGGTTTGCACTTTGCAAGATCTTTTTCATCATTTTTTCAATTTTATTTTTTTGTTATGACACCATAAAAACTGTGTCTCCTTCTCAAAAATCTCAATCTTAAAAAACTCCCCCAGCACCTTCCCCCACGTCCTGCGCTCACCCACCTGCTAATCCCCGCTTCTAACACATCAGTTTCCCTCACTCACCATGGAGCTCCAAATTCCGTGAGCCCAGACTCTCACACCTCTGCAGAACGCTACCTCCATAGCCATTTCTTGGTTCGTCTTCCCATGAGCTGACTCGCTTTCTCTGAAAGATCCTCTTTCGCGTTTTGAATCTTCTTTCAACAGAAAAGAAAAAAACAACAGGAACAAAATGAGTTCTGCTGTTGCAGTTCAAGACTTGAATCTCAATCTCAGCCCCGCTTCACCTCCTTCCTCCTCCATCACCCCGAATTCAGCCGCTGCAATTGCCGGCTCCACCTCCACCACCGCCGCCGCCTCCGCCACTCCAACCCCGGCTATGATTATTCCCAAAAAGGAACCTAAACTTGAACCGCTCGATGAACCCTTGGGTGAACCACCTGGGATCTTCCAGTCGCCCCTGCCATTTTACCTCAGCTACTCAAACAACCCGGCTAGCAGTTCTAGTTTTTCTATCACCCCATCTCCAAATACCCCCCTTCCCACTCCAACTCCTGTCCCAGAAAACGCATCCTCGTCTTCGAACGATTCTTCAAATGTTTATTCCGAATTTTATCGAATTTCGGAGCTTTTCCGTACGGCTTTTGCTCAAGGAATGCGAACTTATTGCGACGCCGCCAATCTGGAGGGAGCGGACAATTCTAAAGCGATTGTACCGTTTAATTGTGATAATAACAATGGCGAGTCTCAGCTTTCTAGTGCTGTTGTTTCCAGGCGAAAGTACTCTCAGAGGTCATCGGAATTAGTGCGGGTCACGGATCTTAGTGCCGATGATGTACAATACTTTCGGGACGTTGTTCGGAAGACCCGGATGGTTTATGATTCACTTAGGGTTTTTGCACTCGCGCAGGATGAAAAGAACCGGAATTTGGGTACACAACAGAGGAGGGCCAGAGGAGACCTAAAGGCTGCTCAATGGATGAGGGAACGTGGGTTGTGGTTGAACAGAGATAAAAGGATTGTGGGCTCCATTCCTGGTGTGGAAATTGGGGATTTATTCTTCTTCAGGATGGAATTGTGTGTGGTTGGATTGCATGGACAGGTTCAAGCTGGGATTGATTATCTGTCTGGAACCCATAGCTCAAATGGGGAACCTATCGCTACTAGTGTGATTGTTTCTGGAGGCTATGAAGATGATGAAGACACTGGAGATGTGATCATTTACACCGGACATGGTGGACAGGACAAGTTTAACCGGCAGTGTATGCATCAGAAGCTGGAAGGTGGAAATTTGGCATTAGAGAGGAGCAGGTACTATGGAATTGAGGTGAGGGTAATTCGTGGCTTCAAATATGAAGGTAGTGCTAGTGGTAAGGTTTACGTTTATGATGGTTTATATAGAATTGTAAATTGGTGGCCTGATGCAGGGAAGTCTGGCTTTCAGGTGCTTAAGTATAAGCTTGTAAGAATTCAGAATCAGCCCGAAATGGGTAGTCATATTCTTAAGTTTGCAGCAACTTTAAGGACTAGGCCACTGGAGGTAAGGCCTAGGGGTTATGTAACTCTTGATTTATCTATGAAGAAAGAAGCTTTGCCAGTTTTTCTGTTTAATGATGTGGATAATAATAATGACCCCGTATTTTTTGAGTATCTCCTGACAACTATTTTTCCGACTTATGTGCAAGAGCACAGTAAGAACGGGACAGGCTGTGATTGTGTTGGTGGATGTGTGGATGGTTGCTTTTGTTCAATGAAAAATGGAGGGCAGTTTGCCTATGATCAAAATGGGATTCTGGTTAAGGGAAAACCAGTAATATTTGAATGTGGGCCGCATTGCAGTTGTCCCTTGACTTGTAGGAATCGAGTGAGTCAAAGAGGTGTGAGAAATAGATTGGAGATCTTTAGATCAAGGGAAACTGGTTGGGGAGTTAGGTCATTGGATTTGATCCAGGCTGGATCTTTTATTTGTGAGTTTGCAGGGGTTGTTCTCACCCGTGAGCAGGCTCAGATTTTTACCATGAATGGTGATAGTTTGGTTTATCCAAGCCGCTTTGCGGAAAGATGGGTAGAATGGGGGGATTTATCAGAGATCTTCCCTGATTTCGTGCGCCCATCATATCCCTCAATTCCACCCTTAGACTTTGCAATGGATGTGTCGAGACTGAGGAATGTGGCCTGTTATGTGAGTCACAGCTCAAGTCCAAATGTCTTCGTGCAGCCAGTTTTGTATGATCACAATAATGTGTCTTTTCCCCATCTTATGTTGTTTGCAATGGAGAATATCCCTCCTTTAAGGGAAATTAGCCTTGACTATGGGGTCGAAGATGAATATACAGGAAAGCTTTCCATCTGCAATTAGCTGAAGTGCTGGAGTTCGGAGGTTTTTTGTGATGCAGGACAGCCTTTTCAAGACTTGTTTTCACTAAGGTAACTGAGTTTTTCTAGGAGTTTGCTTCTAGTTTCTCAAGAATACCAGGATTATGACTTTCTTTTTTAGCTTCCTGGGGTTTGTACTTCTGCTTTGATAGCATGATTTCCTTTATGACTAAAGAAAGAGATGTACTAAGATAAGGTAAAAGCCATTCTCCAAATACAGCGAGAATGTAGAGATCTCTGAGTGTTAAAATGCTTGTTTGTGGGTAAAATGGCTATTTGTTTCTAGTGTTTCAATTCTGTGAAAATGTATTGTGGGAGCTAGTGAATCCTGGGCTATGAAGATGTATCTTTATGCTAATATGATGTTCATATCCCATTCTAATGTTATACTTTTAAAGAAACCTTTCTTTTGGCTTAAATTGAGGACGTAGAGACATATATTTCTATGATTTTGGAGTGGTTAACAGAGACTTGATAGGAGTTCCACTAACGTGTATCTTTCCAAAATAACTGAAAAATCTTATAGAGGGTGAATACTTCCAGCTCATCTCCATGGGAAAAGAATGACTTGCTCCATACACCTAGCCCTTTGGATGCCCTTCGCTGGTATGTGAAGTTGGAATCAGTTATGTCTACCTTTTACTGTCCCTGGCATGGGTAGCTTTGCTAACCACCCAATAACAGTAAAATGTAAAAGATTAACCCCCTTTGAAGAAGTATACTCGTACTTGCTTCAGCTTGCTAAATGGGAATTCATAATATAGTTATTCTTGAAAGCATAAGAAGATTGTTATCCTCTGTGGAAGCAAGATCAAGTACCTAGGACTCGAGCTTCCTTCACTGAGCTTAATCTAAGGAGCTGAGATCCAAAAGGTGGCTGGTGTATTGACGTATCTTTTTTACCTTGTTCCCAACTAGCACCAAACAATGTTCTGCCAAAAAAAAAAAAAATGCACCAAACAAGATATTGATAAATGTTTTATATGTATATATTGCAGTTGTGGACGTAGTAACCCACATTAAAGTCAAAACGAACAAAATGTAACACTAGAGCAGCCACAATTTCAATAATTAGTATAGAGAGGTATTTCTTGGTCATTTATTTTCTTTTTGGTCAAAATTTTTTTGTGAGTCTGGCCAACATCTCTTCTCATAAAAAGTGCTACTTGAACTTCACTTCTTCTTACCTTAATAGTGTGAGTTATATCATTCATTATTGAATGGTCTTAGAACTTACGAAAACTACTGAAGAGAAAAAATATGGCACATGGCTTAAGATGAGGCTAATAGTGGTGATACTTTAAGCGTTCAAGAAAGAGAAGGTGGTTCCTGAATGGAGAAGCTAAGATCAACTACTGGATGTAGAGAGGTATATAACTGGAGTGAGTTGAAATGATACTTCAGTACCTTCGAAAGTAAAAAAGAAGTGGAAAGATGGCACCTTTGCTCCACCTTTGGGAGTAAACTATTATTACTGTGTTCCTTGGAATTAGCTGCTAAATGTTTCATGGTGATGGGTAATGTTGGAAGGGAATTATGGTCAAGGTAAGAGGATCACTAAGCTATTGTTCAGGCTGATTTAAGCTTAAGATTAATTACATCAACTTTGATCTGAAATTATTAATTTTGGTTTGAACCAAAAAAGTTGGAGTTTGTTTTATCTTTGGTAAAGTAGTTCTTGACATATAAAATCTCTGTAACTTGAGATCTGGTTTGGACCGTATGGGTGCCTCTAAAAGATTGTCAAATACCATTGCTACGACAGTTTATGCAAAACAAAATACATCTACCTTAAGGTACTGCAGTCAAGGGGTAAAAGTCTTAAAGCATGGTGCAAAGTTTGTTTATGCAAAATACTGGCTGTGTCAAACAAAATTTTAATTATCTTCTAAGATTTAAACACAATGTTTTCTTCATTCACCAAGTTTGTGGGCCCTTTATTTAACACTGTTTCCTGCTTCATCCAAAAAAGATGATAGTTGTTTGAAGATTAGTGTTGCTATTGCTTTTCATAGACTTGCCTATGAGAAAGAGGTCTATATTGTGCAAAGATGTTTTTGAGGGGCATAGTTTAGATGTGATATCAAATTAAAAGGTTTGCATTCTAATTCTGCAAAATCCAACTGATGTTGATATTCCCTTGCACAAGTATGGCTATGCATGGGGTGGAATCTGGGTGGGAGAAAATTCTGACTGTGTTTTTGTTTGTCATGATGATGTGACAAGTTGTTTTAGGAATCTATTTATTTCTGATGCTGGAGAGACTACATCCTAGCATAGTAGACCTCTAATTTCTATTTAATAATATTATTCTGCTGTTTCACCCCTCACCCCGGCCAGGTGGGGGCGGGGGCGGGGGGAGAAAAAGAGTTTGGTATCCCGTTGAATGTGTCAAACTTGTTTTGAAGATCTTGAAATGCTGTTATTTGGCTGTCCTTCCAATTACCTGTTCTTTGTATATGGTACTTTTTCAGAAAGTGATGAATTGGATATAGATTCTCATTCTGGTAATGCTTCGACTCGCAGATGATTTGGATAAGAAGCTTTTTCTTTTTTCCCCTTCTCTATGCCTTTCTAGATATGACTTTTGGTACGCTATACACATATCGGTAATCTTTCGCTCCTCAAAATTAAACAACTGGATTCTGCCAGATTATCTAAGTGAGCATCTGGTTGGAATTTGGCTAATTTTCGATTGAGTTCTTCTAAAATGGATGGCTTTTCCACTGCAGACAGACTTGTATTTGGTTATTTTGATGCTAAATACATGTTAGAATTTGACAGGTTGTATTTGGTTTGTGTCAAGATGCAGGTGGCTGTTCCTTTCTTTGCTTCTAAGTTGGTAATTGGTTTTTTGACATTAAGAAACTATAGGAGCTTTACCTTTGTTGCCTTTTTGCACATGTTATAGAATAGACTCAGAGAATTTATTTACAACTTCCTTTTCCTTGGACAGAATAGTTTTTCAATTATGCCATGCTGTTTGATTGAACTCTTTATGATTCTTTTGAGTTCTTTGTCTGAGTTACTTTTGTGTTGTGCTCATTTACAGATAGCTCTTTTAGGTTGAGTTCTGACTATGTGGAGGATGGTTTGTTTGCAAACAGAAGTTGTTTCATACTTTTTTGTACATTTAATGATGATAAAAATTTTGCAAACCTATTGCTTACCCTTGCTTTTCTATTCCATCCTTCTCAACTACTATGACATTTTGACTACTCTTACATCCTATGTTTCATATTTTTTTATTTGGGTTAGTCGATTTTCATATTAACTTACTATAAAACTAAAATTAATCATGTGGTATAAGTAATTATTCTGTCATTTCATCTGTTTCTTCACGTATACTTGATGCTTGAATTACTAGCTGTGAAATTCTTATTTTTGTTTTTTGGATTTTTACTATTTAGTTGGTGTTATGAAGCTTGATATCAGCAGGCATGTTAACGAGATTATGCTCATGTGTAATGTTCTGAACTAACAAGTTAGATGCAAACAAAAGATAAGCATGTAAACAAAATTATTCTTTGCTGGTGCTTGATTTGTTAATTTTCTCTTGCAGATGGAGTTGGACAAGATATGTGCAGCAGTTCTATGACTTGTTTCAATTCTGGTTATAATCAGCATCTAGAGTGCCAAATCCAAGTGACATTCTGCAAATAACTCCTTATCTGTTGCACCTCTGCTTGCTGTTTCTGCTTGTGGATCTTAGCAATATTGATCCACAGGGTGTGAATAACTATAAAGAAATATGGAATCAAGCTACTGAAACTGCGGAACGGCTGGAAAACTGATTTTGCTAAGCTTCTTAAGGAACCGTCGATTTCCTTAGAGTAGGCATAATACTACTCAGATTTGTTGCAAAACTGTATGAAAGTTGTACTCTTAGCTTGTACATATGCATGATTCTGTACAGATTGTCTGAATGGTTCTATCAAACGGCCTGCAGCCCGCTTAATCTTTGCATTTCTCCTGAGAAAAGGGGGCAAATTTTTGTCACACGTGTAAATGCCGATTAATTTTTGCTTTTGTTCTTTGTTCTCCCAGTGTATTTCTACCAGGAATATTGTAGAGAGCAGGGAAGGGGCTTCTATCTTAACCATGAACGTGAAAAGCTTTCGTTTTCTTATACTGCTGCAACAATGGTATGAGAACTTTGGTAGCGCTCTATGGTTGTGCTTTTTTTGGCATTTTTACTCTGTTTCTGCATCCGCTTAGAGCATTACGCAGAAAGGTACCAAAGAAATGGTGGAGGTTTTTATGCATCCCCTTTGCTGTAGGCATGCAGAATTTTTATATCACAACCCAATAAATTTCAGCAAGCCAGGTTAATGCTCATTTGCCTTATGATTTGTGTTCATTTTTTTCTGCCCGTAGCCTTTTAAGGTCTTTGAGATAATTCTCTTTCTGGCTAATATGAATTGCATTTTGTTAATAGCGATAGCTTACAAATATAGGCTATTTGTGTAATGGTACTTATAGTGACATGACAGCCCATGAAATGCAGTCATTCGTTGGTTTTGGCGACTTGAATACCAAAGAAAAAATCGAACTCCAAGCCTTAGTTTCAGCCCAGAGCATGGCATTCTTCTCTAAGTACGGGTTGTCTTCAGGAGGATAAAGTTCCATCCGATGTCCCATCCCTCTCTCACTGTTACTCTTGCTAAGTGCACACTTATTTTAGAAATATTCTTTTAGTGAGAGGAAAGAATAGAGATAGTGTTACAAATCAAGAGTGCATCTCACTGCAAGCTATTGACAAAATTCAGGGATTATTCACAAGCCACCAGATATACAGGCTGGTGATTTGACAAAAACATAATATTCCATTATAACTGAGATACAGCATACAGGTTTAATTGTATATACAACTGTCTGGTTAATTGCCAGGAATTAGGGATATTTGAAGATCAGTTGTGCCATTGAATTAAGTTTCAATCTACTTATAAAAAATCAAGCCTGTGAGAGAGCTGTGCCGTTTTTTCCAAGTTCACGTTGCCTAGCACGTTCCATCTTGCGCTTGCGCCATTCCTCGAGAGCTGTCGAATGGAAAGGACAAAAAAGAATATCAATAATTTAGAAGTCAACTTACATCCACAATGAAAATGAACATAACTACCAACTAAATTAAGGTATGCAATTATGGTGTGCATACAGATACAGTTCTTTAACATGCTAGGGACATAATGTCAAGCACAAGAATTTCTGAACCCTAAATCACCGCTCTCTGTGATTCAAATATTAGAAATGAACAAATAGTTGCAAAGTTATGGAGAAACCAAGAAAGAAGCAAATATGACCAGGTGACCGTGGAAATACAATTTCACAGGACAGTAATATAATTGGATAATTATGCTTGAAACAAGAATTTCTACTTTCCATTGTTTAATCGAATGTTCACCAACATTTAAGACCATTTTAAGACCTCCATAAAAACAAAAAGTTCGTACAAGAAACTATTTTGCAACCTGTTTCTATCATTATAAATCAGTATCATATCTTGTCAACAGGGATGCATGAAGCAAGAGGGGTTGCATGGAGCAAGAAAGTGTCTACTAACGTGCATTCACAAATTTCGAGGAAAGAAGCTTCACTGCAACCTACTCTTTTGACAGTAGTAATATTGAAGTCCTACTCTTTACCGTAGATGAATCAATTACAATTCAAGCACTTAAATACCACATCCCCAGCCTCCACCTCCAGAGAAAAGAAGAGATGGAAAAAGCTGCAACAAGTGTAAATTTGTTGCTTTGCCAAGTAAAGGTTTTTGATTACAAAGCACCATCAGGTATGCAGTTAACAGAAAATGATAACTTATACACACATTTGTCACACACATACAAGTATCGATCTCTGTCAAAAATGAATATGCTTTTCAGAATCTTCTTAATCTCAATCTATGTTTTGGAACATTTAATGTACACCGGATTAAATATCTCTAATACCATAATCACATGCATAGAGCAAGTGAGATCTTGACTGAAGCTGAACAACGGATCCACATTATATCTTCTAACTGAAATGAAAATTTTCAAGCAACAGCTAATCTCCAAGGGTCTGAATATTACTGCAGTTAGGAAGATATATAATTTCTGCAAGTGTAGCTCCTGCTTGCGGATTCTTTTGTAGCATATATTGGATTTATGTTACTATACGACCAGAAGTTTGTCCTTGAAAGAGTGAGCAGGATAGATAGAGCACCAACAACAATTAACAAGGTGTACAGGGAATTCAAAATTACCTTTTATGCTCCCAGGATCTGAATATGAACGGAAGTTATTCAGCTTGGATACAAGATCCAAAGCAGTGGTCTGCTTTGTGTCCTTTGGTTGGACTGCCTCTGGTTCTCCATATGCTTCCTGTTCAATTTCATTCACCTAAGAGGACAAATTAACTAGTTAAAACCAATTTTATTAAGTCGCTACATGAAGATACATAATTTGATGATATTAAAACTAGTTAAAAGCATTAACAACGCAACATATAAGCCCCAAAATTCGGAAAACAAATTCCCATTTTATAGTATCCTATTGGTACAAACTTTTCAGGAAGACTCCACCAGGCAGCTCAAAGCATTGACAGGCATACTAATAAAACTTTGTTGACTCACTCTTTTGATCAGATGCACAGGCATCATTGCACGACGTATCTCTTCAGATTCCTTCATGTACCTTAGAAGAGCTGCATATTGAGTGGAAGAAATATATTTAGCAAATGATCTTGTTTCTCATAGAAAGCTGGGTAGACATACAACAAAGAAAACACATTGGAAGAAAACAATAAATATCGCTAAAAGAACAAATAACTAAGATGATATGTTAAAGGCATTCCGTCCTGAAGTCATCTTCAAAGCAATTTCTCAAGGGTATGATGTATTGATGTTTAAGATAAGAAAATGATCCCATCTTAGTTTAGAGTTAGATCTATCAATTGAATACCCCCATATTTCTAATATTGCAGACTGCAAATGTTATGTGCCGAAAATGACTACAATAGGGAGTCCCACCCATTCAGCCACATCCTGTTGTGGATCTATTTCTAATTTAGTAGAGGATGTCAATTCATATGAGAAGGAACATGAAAGGAGATAGAATATAAATTACAGCACTAATATTCAAGCCCAAACCTCGACCTGAGGGCCATATTCATAAATTAAATTTAGCAGCAATTTTAACGAGTTATGATAGTGGTGAATCCTGATAAAGTAAACCACAAAGAGACGCACAGAGAGTTCACTTCTTGCTTTCTCGATCGTTTTGTATCATCATTTGAGTTTCTGACCAATCAAAAAGAAATCTAATTCCTATGAGCTTTAACTCGAATATTCATTTTTAAGCAAATCAAACCCACAAAATTCATTCTTGAAGTATCAACTTAACACAAAAACCCTTGATTGCATGCTTTAAAGTAGATTCAAATAATATAGAGCAAAATTCATGCCAATGCCAAAAGCTCGCCAGAACCCAAATGAATTAAAACGCCAAAAGAGGTAAAATAGAGAAAAAGAAGAAAAAATGCACGAAATTTAAATGAGAGATTGAAATGGGACCTGAATTGGGTTGTTGAGAGGAAGAGAATTTAGCAAATGAAGAAGCTGAGAGGAAGGCCTGAAGAATGAAAAGGGCAGTGAACAAGTTGAATAAACAGACGATTATGGTAGCATTCTTGAAGGAAAGCCACTTGAGTCTGCACCATTGCTGTTGTTGATGAGCTTTCTCCATCATCAATGCCTTCAATTTGCTCTCTCACTGAACTTTCTTCTCTTCTTCCGACCATCTCTCAGGGAAAAGAAAGAAAGAGGTAGAAGAAACGTAAATTTTACTTGTAACTCCATTTTTAGTATATTGCAAAATAACCCCTTCTCTTCTTTCTTTTAAAAATAATAATATTTTATTAAGATAATAATTTTCTAATTGCAGAACATTATTTGCTAACTCTAACGTAATTATTTTTTATTTATTAAAAATATTTCTCTCTTCAAACCTTCGAAATATTTTCAAATTTTCTCTTTAATTAAGAGAAAAGAAGAAATTGTTTGAGGGGAAATTTTTAAGTTTCTTCAAAATTTTACAAAAAAGAAAAAAAAAGAAAAAAGAAAGAACAACGGCACCACCCGACAATGCCGACGAGGGCCACGTAATATCCCAGATAAGAAGCCACGGAGGGCAGCACCTCCTCCAAACTGCTCCAATCGGCCCTAACAGGGCCGGGCTGCTATTAGCAACCCTTAGGGTGCCGTTGGGAGGTGCCCTCAATGGCTCCTTAAGGCGCCATTAGGGATATTGTAGCTGTCCTCGGCCGACAGTTGTTCTTCGTTTCCTGTATTTTTTTTTTTCCCAAAATCTTAGGAGAACTTCAAATTCCCTTCAAAAAATTTCTTCTTCTCCTGTTCTTGGGTATTACCTTTTTTCTTTTTTTTTTTGGTTGGGAACTTGTTATCTTTGTCTTTATTTTTCTAAAATATTTTATTTTAATTTTTATTTTTTAAAAAATTTACAAATAAGTTAAAAATTATTAAGAATGTTTTTTAAAGAGAGAAAATTGAAAGAATTTTAAAAGTTTAGAGAAAGAAAAATTTTTAATAAATAAAAAATAATTACGCTACAGTCAGTAAATAATGTGCTACAGTAAGAAGGTTTGTAATCAAATTGACAAAGCACTCTTTTTAAACTTGTAAAACTTGTCTGCTCAATTTTCCCTTCGTCAGTTTAGGATCATTTGCATTTTTCACTTCATTATATTTATTCATATATAGTTAAATTAGTAGAATTGCAGGTACATGGAAGGAAATATGTCTTATAAATATATGACAGCTATGATCTTTTTGTCTGACTTAACAGAATAAATATATTATAATTTCTGTAGCCATTTATAAATTTTTTGTATGTAACTACATTTGTCCAAGTTGGAAAAAGGGTATAATATGACCCTCCTAACCATAAAAAAGCTCAACTAACACATCATGACTATTGACTACCATCATCAAAGGAGAGAAATTGATAAAATTGGTGGCAAAACTATTTCTATTTATTTTATCTTAATTTAATCCCAAAATTTTTAATAATTTTAGTCTTAAAATAATATTTTTTTCAAAAGTAATGGTCCTGTCAATTCTTGATTGACAAAATTCCAACAAACTCCTGCACATTGCAGTGTATGGGTCACCTGCCCACGGGCAAAATGGTCAAACTCTGGCTATCAAATTTGAAGGTTAGGAGGTAGTATAATTAAGGTATTATATATTTATATATTACAATGTAAAAGAAAAAAGTCCTTAATTCAGTGAATTGTGATAGTAATGTCCATAAATAGCCTTGTTGGTCTCTCTTTCATTCTAAGCCCAATGAAGCTCAATTTTACTTACTATTAACGTTACAATAGGGAATTGGAGATAAACATGTTTTGGGCATTTGAGGATTCTACAAGGAAGCATTCATGCAATCAACTTCACTAGTTGTTAGAAACATAAAATGAATATGCATTTGGGATCAGTTACAATCAATCTTACTTACTGTCCCTTCCCCTGTCATAATGGAATGAGATATATAGTCTGCTGATTGTGGATTCAAACTTCATCAGTTTGAAGTCACTCTCATTTTAGATAAATACAACAGCGAACTAACTCTTCTTGGCTGGATAAAAGTGGAAATTTCTCTTTTTTTTGGGAAAATAAATTGGAATTTTCTTGTTGCAATATAGAATATAGGAAACTTCAATCTATATAATTATCCTTCCTATCATGTTTTTGAGTATTAATTAAAGTCTTTTTAAGGTTTGTGGATGTGAAATTATTGTGCTCTTGTAATTAAGTACTAATTGATGAATGTTATTATACTATTTAATTTCTAGAACTTAATCAATTTAAAGTTTGTCTAATAGACATGTATTTTTCATGTTTCAAAATACAGGACATTTTGAATTATTTTTTCTTTCTCAAAACATTTAGTCTTTTGTGCCTTTTGAATTAATTTTCTTTCTAAAAAATTTAATCTTTTGTAAATTTTAAGAATTATTTTTCTAAAGTTACCCTTATATATAAATATATTTTTTTATTGTCTCTTGTTCATAGAAAATAAATAAAATTAATTAAAAATAAAATAAAAAATATTTTTTATTTTATTTTTTTAATTTATATCAAAAGTGACAAACGACTTTATATTTTAAAATAGGGAGGGTAATAAATGTGTAGTAGAAAACATATTTTAAAAATGATAATATGATCCATTGATGGCTTCGTGAGGAGAGCTTGTACTACCAACCTAAATGTGAATTATATTGACTTTTTTTTAAAAGTGTTTTTTTTCCAAACCCTAATGGGGAACGTGTTGTTCTTTTGCAAGAAATTTCTGCCGGTGTTTGGCTCTTTCAGAGTAAGAAAAATTATGTGCGCCGTGGATGTAAAATCTTATTTCAACTTGACAATCCCATTATTACCTAATTGCTTTATTTTTCATTTGAGTTTTAAAGCTGGTAGAAAATAGTAAAAAGGTCAAATCGGAGGTCAATTAAAAATGTGACGGAATATAGATTTTCTTTTGACTTCTAAATAATCTTTTTATATTTTCTAAGAACTGATTTTGGTTCTAGCCCTCATAAAAAACATGTCATCTAAATTTGGGATCATAAGTTTTTCTTGAAGTTTAGAAAGAAGTATAGAGATATATGATTTCTCCTTAGTTGAAAGGTCACAAAAGATAGTTGAATAGAAAAATGAACTTATTATTAATTTACAACCGAAGATATACAAAATTATGGGTGAGAGTTTATAGTATTTTGGTTTGAGATTTTTTGTCTTAAACTTTGGTAAAAATAGAATTATTTGTGAGAGAATAAATAGAACAAAAAGTAAAAAATTTACATTAAGCTCCGTAGCGGAATGTTGTCCAAATATCTTATATTGTTAGAAGTCATTCTCTCTCTATTCACTTTCTTTCTTATTTTCTCTACTCTATGCACGAAGTCCTTTGCCTTTCTTCTCCGGCCAAATCTGGCCACACGCCTTGGCTAGATCCTTTTATTTCTTGTCTTTCTTGTGTGTTCTAACTCCTTTCTATTTTGAGGACAAATTACAATAGATCTTTCTTTACGTAACTTTCATCAAGATTCAAGCTTGTTTGCAGATCTTACTATCTCTCTCCTCCTCCTTGGAGAAATCTATCTACCTAGACTAGATCTGTGTCTTCTTTTAATGTTATGCCTCTTTCTTAGGTAATTTTTAAAATTGTTAATTCGTCCATAATTTTTAAAATTGCTATTTTTTGAGGAAGAAGTAAAAATTAAATTTTGTTTGTCTATGTGTTTCAAGGATAGCAATAAAGATGTAGCGAAGAAGATAGAATATTCTTCTTTTTGTTGTGTTATTCCAATCTCTCAATTTCCTTCTTTGATGTATTGGAGTACAAATTTAAGAACTCTTTTAATTATAATGACCTTGATCATTTTTACTATTAATAAATAATTTTTTATTCATTAAAAAAATTATTGTCTTGTAAAACAAAGCAGGAAGAAACTCAACACTCATACCAACATTCACAATAGACAAAAGTCGGACTAGGGTAACCACCAGCTCCTAATCGACAATCAGCTCTCGCAGACAACCCATGCCTTCGTTCGCACTCTTCCCAGCATCTATAGTCAGCGTTGCCTTTTTCGTCACAATACGTGGTTATCCATGGATATCCTTCGCTGCATGATTTTGCGCTGCTCATCTGCACCATCGACTCTGCTGCCACCACATAATTTAGATAAAGGACATGGGAATATAAAGGAAGACAACTACAAATTTAGATAAGAATTTGTGTGCAATCACCTGAGAGAAGAACAGCGAGGAGAAGGATGCATAAGAATGATGGGGAGAGCTTGGGGTTGGCCATCTCCAACTTCGGAATGATTAGACGGTAACAGTGTCTTGAGAAACCAAAAAAAAAAAAAAAAAACCTACCAAAGAAGGATGTGATAATGGAGAATTTGCCAACTTCGAAGGCTTTGTATATATAGATCGAAGAAACTTGACTAGAAAAATAATACCAATCTATTTTAGGAAAGTTGTGAAATCTCTTTAGTAATTACCCTTTTTCCTAAGGAAAACTTCTAAGTAAACTTACCTAATTAAGAGCTTTCTGCTTCTCCCATCCATTGATTTGGCATGTGTATCTCCTTGAGTAGGGGATGGGAAACTTGAAAGATTTTCGAAAGTGGAGATTTATTGATCCTCCAATTTGGCATCGGCATTTTCTTTTATTTGGAAGAGAAAATCCAGAAGTGAGATTATGGTCCGAAGATGAGCGTATACAAGCAAATGAAACCATTCAAATCGTGGCAAATATTTAAGTGCTTAATTAATATTTAAAAAATCCAAATTTCGTTAGTAGTACAAAAAAATTTCATAAGATGATGACTTTTAGGTATTTGCTGTAATCTACTGTAATTAAAATATATTTAAACATGGAAAAAATCATGAATTTTTTAATAATTTGTTTTCTTGCACAATATAGACTTAAAATATAGATAGAGTTGGACTTGACAATATCTATAGTGTAATTAGGCCTTGAGTCTCTTGACCAAAATTTTAGATAATACATCATTTAGCCACAGCTTGTGAATGGTCCTATTTCTCCCCTTCTTTTTGCCTTTCTTGGGATGAAGATGTTTGTTGGAATGTATACGTAGCCTTAGCTTCTCAAAGATTTTAATGTTAAGCTAAATACCGGGTAAAATCGGTATCATTTTCAAAGCATCAAGGCATTATAGAGTTGTTCCACCGGAGATGCGTTTTGTATTTAGAGGAAGAAGGGAAAACACAAAGAAACTAGTGCTGAAGATGGATAGATAACATCTTTATAAGAGATATGATTGGATATAATTTGATTTTGAAAATATTTGCTTTAGGTTTCGTAAAAATAAATATACAAGAAAATGATAGAGTTTGATTTTGAAAATATTTTATTTATATTTCGTAAAAGTAAATATAGAAGAAAATATAAGATTTAAAATGAC
The DNA here is from genome assembly GCA_030512225.1 of Rauvolfia tetraphylla. NCBI lineage: Eukaryota > Viridiplantae > Streptophyta > Magnoliopsida > Gentianales > Apocynaceae > Rauvolfia > Rauvolfia tetraphylla. The sequence goes on from JAJQKT010000053.1 coordinate 7,268,503, forward strand.
AAATTTATATTGAATTTTATAGTAAAATTTAATTCAGATAAGCATAGCAAAAATTTTTTGTTAATAGTTGCGCCTGTATAATGACAAACAAAGAAAGGCGCAGTAAAAAGAAAAGTTTCTATTTCTCAAATTTTTTTCAGAGCATCAACATCTAAAAATGGTTCATGGTATATATTCGAAAATGAAGATGCAAAGGACCACAAAATCCATTGCTTGACCACCATGGAAACATTCAACCACGAAAAAAAAAAAAGTCGTCATGAAAAAGTTTGAAATGATGTAGCCTCAATCCTAGTATTGATAAATATAGTTTGCATTTCATTCAATTAATATAGGTTTCCGTCAAATTCTTCTTTAATCTATATGCTTATTTATATTTAATTTATAATACCTTTATAGCGCAAGCACAATATGGTAAATCAATAAATTCTGCATTAAAACTAAACATGATAAGTAAATATATCCGAATATAGTTAAATAATTGTTTGCATTTTGCTGAAATAGTCTTCACTTGATAGCATTGATAATTACAATCAAATCAAGAATCAACATTGATACCAACATTCACAAAGGACAGTAAGGGAACCAGGTGAGCCTCTGCAATCTGCCCTAGCAGTGAGGCCATGCCTTGTTTGACACTCATCCCAGCATTTTGGACCCGCCGCTGTTGTACCGCAGTCCTCTACCCATGGATATCCTTCGTGACATTCTTTGGCATTGGTCGCAGCAGGTCCTGTGTTCATATATCACACAAACAAACAAAATATAACGAGCCAAATGTAAATTCTTCATGTTATATAGAAATAGATGCGAGAAAGCTCAAAAAGCTGGGAGCAGATACCTGAGAAAAGAACCACAGAAAGCACAAAAATGCAGTAAAATGTTAGGGTAAGCTTGAGGTTGGCCATCTCTTGATTCAGAGCTTGAAAATTCTTCAAAGGGAAACTCCACAGAAATGATTGTCTACTCTCAATCTTTGTGTTTCTTTATATAGGGATGGTGGTGGGTTGGATTTTGCAAAATCTGTTTCAATTTAATTTCATTAATTTCCATAATCTGCTTCTTGTAAATTCATCATTATCCGTTCAGGGGAGGTTTTGATTTTGCTGACAAGATGGTTTTTTTAATACTACAAGCTTTTATTGCAAGCACACTTTTTTCCTTTTTCTTTTTCCGGAGTATCTCACAAATAAATTCCCTTCGTCAGCAAAATTTAAACTTTATAAACTGCATAATTTATGTATGAAAAATTATTTTAACAAAGGAAAAAAATGCATTCTATATGGGATCTTATTAATCTTTTGGAGTTATTGGCGAAATAATGAAATTAGAGAGAGAAAGAGAGAGAGAGTGGAGAAAAAGAGTTAATTGAGCATGTCATTCAAGTCTTTTTTTAAAATTTTTTATTTTTGTTTTTGGATAAACCGGGGATGGGGCCCATTCGAGTCCTCTATAATATTTGAATGAATTTTGATAGATAGAAAATTAGTAATTTTCCTCTCTAAATATTTTTTAATTATTTTGATTGATCATAAATATTTTAAAATTTTTTTTCCTATGAAAATTTTAATTTTTTAAGAATATATTTTATCCTTTTTAATTCGTAAATTAAAAAACTGTTCAAATCTTTTAATGCACTTGTTCTAGAGAAAATTGGATACACATAATTTAGTTGGATTTAAATGTCTTGGTATTAACAAGTCTACAAATATATTGGACTTCGGCCCAATAGGCCTAGTCCTGAGGGAGTCTCCTCAGGCTCCAACAAAGTCTACACCAACAAGATCAATGATATAGCCCAAAAAAAGAGAAAAAAAAGTTTGAACAAAGGTAAAAAAAAGTAATAAAAAATGCGTGGTCCGCAGGATTCGAACCTGCGCGGGCAAAGCCCACATGATTTCTAGTCATGCCCGATAACCACTCCGGCACTACCACTGCGTGGTTCATTTGGAGTAATCACAAATTTAATAATTTTCTGCCCAATTTGAAGTTGGATTTTTATTGGGAACTTCGGGCCGTATCTGAAACAAGAATTCTAACACATGAACACACTCCTCATTGGAAAATTCTAAAAACACCCGGCTATAGATAAACTCAAACTGGTCCACAAGTCTTCTGCATTCCCTAACACTTGTAAAGGATGAGAGTTGCAGTTCCCATTATTATGCTTTTTCAATTATGGTATGATAAATTCATCACTCCGGATGTTCTCAGGCACCGGCTGATCGTTATTGATGTACATGATTGAAGACGATGCGACATTGTGCGTGTTGTACTTCACCAAGCAGAGTACATATTCCTGGAGCAAAATACAAGGGGTTACAAAAGGAGAACACATTATTTGAACGTCAACTTTTCCCGTACAGGAGTTTTCTTGTTGATATTCTCGTAGTAATGCAATAGAGCATTTTCCCCTAAGACTGTATCATCATTTGCACTCTTGATAATTTGCTTTCCCCTGGCTGGTTTCCAAACGCCCTTTTGGTGATGTGAAATACCTTTACGCTGAGCATATTTCCCCATCATTTTCAATGCTGGGAAAAAAACACCACTGTTCAAAAATTGAACTTTTACACTACTTGCTAGTATATCACATGGCTCAAAACTAGTGATGTTGCCAAACTATTGCTAGCAAGTTACCAAAATGAAGTTTAATTTCCAAATACATATAACCCATACACACAATTCAACTAGGAACAACATATATATAATAGTTAACAGACACAAACAACCTTCTGAATCAGAATTCTAAAAAATTAGATGTACAAAACATTTAAGGAGACAAAACCACATCTTATATATGAGAAACCAGCAATTTTTCCCGCACGCCTTTTGTTGAATACACCACCATTGCAATATGTTGGAGGAATCTAAGAGATATCTTCTAGTTCAAATAATACTTCAGGTGAGCTACATGTCATAAGCAGGTTCAGAAGTACATAAATGTTAAAGCAAATGCATGCTTTAATTAGTAATAATGTAATGACATAGGTACGTACCAGACAATGCAATAGGATGTTAAAATAGAGGCATACTATATGCATTATTTTTTTGAGTTATATGAAGTGTAAATTTTTTTATTATTTCTTATTAATTTTAAAAATTTTCTAAAATTTTTTAAAGCATTCGAGTAGAAAAACTCATATTTACGAACAACGATAAATAATTTTTATGAAGAAATGTTAGTTTATCAAACTACTTATAATTTTATATCGATTTACATATAGAAAATTTAAAATCGGTCTTAAAATGATCGATTTTGAAGTTGGCCATTTGGATTTCAAATTCCGCCAAATTGAGTGGCAGAATTTCCTATCAAATTCCACCACTGTTTGGCAGAATTTTACAGTAACAATGACAAAATTTGTTGCGAAATTGTACCCCAGTAGGGTTCAAGTTGTCTACAAATTCCGCCACAATGTGGCAAAATTTGTGGAGGAATTTCGTTGCCTTGTGGGGGAAACTGCCATGTTTGTGGCTAAAATTACAGTGAAAACTTATTTTTAAAAAAATATTCATCATTACGTATTTATTTAAATTTACACGGTACATAGATTATATAATTTGCATAATTAATATAAAATTGACTGGCGAATACCATTATCATGTAATAATAACTGATAAACTGTACATATTCTTTTAGTTGTTATATGTTCACAAATTTAGTTGCAGATGAGTTTATTTTACTCTGTAGGACGCTTAGAGTAATCGATGAATTTTTTGATTATATGTTATTTTATGATATCTTAATTAAGCATTGTTAATTTATATTTTGATTTATTAATATTTCATTAATATTTATTATTGTAAAAAATTTAATTAATTTTTCATCAATTATTATAGTATTTATAATCTCATATATATATATATATATAATTATATATTAATTAAGAAATTAATTAAATTTGAAATTCAACATGAGGTGATGTTAAATATTTTTGTACGCATCATTATTGCACATCAACTTTTAATTTATGATAACAAATTCCATATATATTTGTCCTAATTAAATTTTAATATGTTTATTATTTATGTAATTAGTTATTTGATTTAATTAGTTTATTCCATTGATTCAATTTATTTATTTATTTTTCTATTTATTTATAATTTAATTTAATTATTATTTATTTATTTAGGAGTAATTTAATTTAATTAATTTTTATTATTTAATTATTTAAAGAAATTGTGAAGAATTTTATAAGATAAAAGATTTATTTTACAATAATATAATTATTTTCTTAAAAAATTAATATTAAGTAATATTAAAGTATTCTCTATTGAACATCTACTTTTAGATTGTTGTATACATTAGTAATAATTTTTTTTATTATATAAAATTTTGTAAACATTCTATATAAAATCTGTGGAACTCACCTGGATGTAGCTCATATAACTCTAGACACAATTGAACCTGTTGATGAAGCCTACCTGTATCAGTCCAGCACTGGAGAAGCAAGAGAAAGTACCACACATCTCGATCGCTAGTCATGTATGGATGGCTTTAGAGATAGAAGTAGGCGTTGTAGGAGATGCTGAGAAGAAACTGGTTCAATTTTAATTTATAGCCATGGTGCATAGCTTTATATAACAAAGCTTAATCTGTTCTTTTCTACCAAAAGATTTGGAATTGGATTTTCATTTCCAATTCCAAAATCAATCCAATTAACCAAGAGTTGGAGTTGGAGTAGGATGACAATCCCAGTTTGTCACTTTTCAGTGCATTTGTTTGAAAATTTTCAGAAATTTGCTAGCTCCTTGAACAAAATAGGGATACCGAATTTAATTTTTCTTAGTTCAATAATCAGATTATATGAACTAAGATAGTGATATCAAACAATTTTCAAATACTGAATATTTTATTTCGAAACATTAAGCTTTTTCATGCATATATTTTTAGGTAAAGTATTCATAAAAAAATATATTTTTAGATAAATAAATATAAAAATATGATTTTTGAGTGACTCAATTTTTATATATATCGTCATATTTGAACAATAACAAAAACTGAAGTTTTGGAAAGTATATATATCTATATTTTGGAAGGCTCCGACATGCTTTTTGATTTTCTGCAATTTTGCAATCTACTGTTCCAATTCCATGCCGTGTGCCCCGGGGCTCCACCACTCCCCCTTTTTGATTTTCCCTTTCGTTGCTCATTTCAATTTTCTGGTTTTTAGTATCTAAAAGAAAGGGAAAAAAAAAAACAGAAAACGATAAACAAGTAGAAAATATAGGCAACCGCCGGTTGTAGCGACTCTTTCTATACACATAGGCATGAATATCCCGAAATTTTCTCTGATTGTGAAATGTCTAGTTGAGACATATATATAAAACTACATGTCTTGCTTACTTATAAAAATTTGGTCTTTAAAAGGACGTTAAAGTTTTGGCTTCTTTTGTGCTGTAATTGATATGTAAAATGAGGCAATTCTTTCTTCATTCTCATCCTCATCTTCAACAAAGAAAAGATGAAGAGGGCTGTCCAACAAAATTTCAAGAGGGTTTTAAAATTTAAATCATTTCCAAGATTCTAAAATGAGCATCAGACAAAAGTCAGGGTGTAATATTTTTATGATTTTTAGAAGTTTTCAGAAAATCTGAATGAATCTTCTAAAAGTTACTAATTTTGGCTCCTCAACTGATTCAATCTATATATAGTTCTTTGACATGTGTAATCATTTTTTGAGGCAAAACCTAAATTCTATTATGAAGCATTAAGTTCAAATGTGACTTTTCCTCCATTCTCCTCGAAGAGATATGTCAATCTGGACTTGTTTTGGATCTTTTCTTAGTCTTTTACTTTTTTTTCAAGGCAAATTGAAAGATCGTTGATATGCTTATAGTTTTTAAATTTGTTAATTTTTAAAAAAAATAGTCGAAGCTGGGTTTTCCTTACCACTGTCTGGTTGAAGGTTTGTTACAGAGATACTGTAAATAATGATGCTATGTATTTGTTTATTTTAGCAATATTAGTATATTTTTACTTACCTTTTAAGTTGTAATTTTTAAATTATTCTACCTTCTCAACTCTCCTCTCTTATTGTATTGGGAAGGAGTTTGCGTATTTTTTCAGTTGTAATGACTCAGACTATTTTAACTTTAATAAATAATCTTTTATTTATAAAAAAAAAGGTTAAAAAACGCAGAACATGTGTCTAAAGAAAAAATCGAAAGCCCAATAGATTAACTATTTGAGCTACTAGATAAGCTAGGGTATTACGCCCTTGCCACTCAGGCATTAAAGGAATATACTGAACGGGAGAAAAAATCCCTTTTGACCATCTCCGGTGTGTTTTGGATTAGATTTTAAATAAAGAAAACTTATTTTTTTCCCACTTTGAACACTATTCTTTTTTTATAAATAATTTTTTAATAATTTTCAATATAATTTAACTCAAACAAAATATCAATCTTAATACGCCCTAGGCTCCTGTTTCATACAAATTCTCATGACTTGAAAGTTTTGATATCAAGATCTGAACAAAAAACATAAAATCAAGACTAGGAAATATAAACCAAGATGAAGAAACATGCATGTTGATTAAATGTTTAAAGCAAAACAAAATATCTAGGAATATTCAAATTATCATCTATAGAGCACTCAGGAGAATAATTGTCACTATTCAACAATTCAACTTTTACACCACTTGCATGTATTATAGCAGGCAGAACTCTTCTCCAAAATATAACAATTGTTATATGCGTAGTCATATGAAAAGCAAATTGTGGCTTAATTAACTCTGTCAAGACCAGTAACTCTTAATATTATTTGTGTTAGTTGTATTTTTATTTATTCCTAATATTATGTTGTACTTGTACTATGTTGTCTAACGGAAAAAATAAGGTTCGACATTTTTTTTAAGCATTTGCACTTCTAGACATTTCTGATTTAATATTATTCCATTATTATTTACTAAGTTGAAAATATAATTCAAATTTTGAATAGTAAAATTCAACGAAAATATAACAAACAACAAGAAAAAATTCATGATATTCTAAAGTTAAGAATGGAAGAAATGATACATTTATGAGCCCTTTCCTTTAAGAATGGAAGAAATGAAATATTTATGAGGCCTTTCGTTTGACAAAAATTGGATCTTGAGGGGAGGGGGTGGAGATTTGAATGATTTTGAGATCAAATCATATAACGCCTCAGACGAAGACGTTATACACAGCAATCTGCCTTAGTCTCTATAAGACATTATAGAAGGCGTCATACCATAAAAATGGCCATTTTACTATCATTTTACTATCATTTTATCAAAACAAAAGCCAAACTGTTTAGGAAAGGATAGCAGAATGTATGAAAGAAAGGACAGTGAATGCGTTCATGAGAAAATGATTGCAGAATATTTGTGCGTAGCTGTGGGGAGTGGTGATGTTAAGTGGAGTAAATAACAAAGCAGCAACTGTTTTGGTACATTTCTCCTGCCTATGCGTTGTAATTACGCAGTGTGCGAATTTAGCATATTCTCTCACCGATTCTTTTCTTAATTGACTAAGGGCAATAAAAATCCAGTCGTGCACTTGTATCTATCCATCATCACAGGCAATTCAATTACTTCCTTCAATCAAACTTCAAGTCTGTACCCTCAAATCTTCCAGAACAAAAGGGTACTCTTCAACCTAACAATGAAACAACTCTTGCACATCGTTCCATGCCGAAGCACTTTGGTCGGATTTGTACCACAAAAATCGAAGGCTGTAATAATTTTAATTCAATTTTTTTCTCTTTTTTTATAATTTTACATCTCACACATTCTTTCACAATTATCAATATATATCTTACCAAAATATAAAAATTGTAAAAATTTTCACCATAAATTATAATTCAGATAAAGTTAAGGTTTAATGACAAATCCGACCAGAGTAGTGCATCGATCGAGTTATATGGGACAAGAAAATTTTCACAAAAGCCAATATATATTTATTGTTTTTTATATTCATACAATGTTTATACTAATAAATCATTTCTAACATTTTATGATTGGCTGAAAAATCAAGTTTGGTTTTTGGCTTCTTCGCATGATTGCAAATTCGAGTTCTGAAATCAACAATTGTGTGGTGTCAGTGGACGCCCACGTTTTTTTGAGGTATTTTCATGCACAGTCATATGCATCGATAACGCCAATGAGCTAATAATAATTCGTCCTTCCTCGTTCCATTAAGGTTGGGATTTTCTTGTGACTTTTTGACTTTGCGTTTGAACTTTGCAAGTAAGTGCACTTCATGATCTTGGTTTCATTTGTACTTGTAGTCCGTGATTTGATGACTTAGATTAAATTTTGAGCCACATTGCTACATATATATACTCTTTTAATTCAAAATTAAATTTTTTGTCTTAACTTGATATAAAGATTAAAAAATAATTTAATTATAAATAAATTATTATAACATTCTTATTAATCAAAGGAGGTCAATGGTGAAACTTATGTGTTTGTAGAATTTCATTTCTTTAAATTAAGAAGATCACTAGTAGAATTTCAGGTAAAATTTATGATCATATTAAAAAAAATTAGACGCTTAATTTCTGAACATCTTAAAAGAGAAATATAGAATTTCTATTTCTAATTAAAGAGAGCATGTAAATTGTTTAGACATTATCAAATTAATAATTACACTAACTCACATTTATTGTACTATATATTTCACTTATACTACTAATATGTAATCTTTAAAAACAAATAAGAAAAAGAAAAGAAATGATAGAAAGACAAGCCTTATTGGGTGGGATTGAATAGTATTTTTGGTTTGAGATTTTCTGTCTTGAGTTTTGTAAGAGAGAATTATTTGTGAGAGAAAAAGCGAGACTTAAAATAAAAATTTTGTATTAAATTTCAGAGTAAAATACTATCTAAATAATTGCCAAAATCTCAAGTTCAGTGAGTCATGTGAGTAGGGTTTAGGGTTTATAATGTTAGATTATCATCCCACCCAAAAACTTGTCTTTATATCTCACTTAAAAGCTAGTAGAAGAGAATCCCCACAGACCTCCTCATGATGTGCACGGAACGCGCTCTTTACTAATGGGTGGGATCAAAACAGGTGAAAAGTACGGGAAGAATCAGAAAAAGAAAAATTTTAAAAAGATTAAAATTTCGTGGTCGGCAGGATTCGAACCTGCGCGGGCAGAGCCCACATGATTTCTAGTCATGCCCGATAACCACTCCGGCACGACCACCACATTGCTTCTGCATTGCAAACACATATAATAATCTAAATTATTAGGTCAACTCCATCGGTTTTCCTCTTTTATCTTCAGTTCATGCTCTCTAGCACCAGTGGCTTTGAGTTCTTCTGGGTACGAGAATGTATCTTTATTATTTGTGGTAATCTCTTAGCATAAATACTCTTCTGGGATCCGCAAATTCATTCTTTTCGAACTTTTTCGCTTAGATATAATGTCTTTCCATTGGTTCACAAAGATTTTGCCTGCAAAATAGCCTCGGTGTCTGGAAATTCTTATGTTATTTTAATCAATTTTAGCCTATTTTTTTCGATGTTTGTGGCTTTTTCCTCACTTAGTGGAATTGAAGTCGACAATATTGAATCTTTCAGTATTTTCAAGTGAATTTCAAACTGCGGTGGATAAATCAACAGGATGGCGTTTACTATCTTCAGAGGGATTAAAACCTGCCCTTTGATGCTATGCCCATCTGCATATTTTTCAAGAAAATATGCTGTATTTTACTGTACTGTGAAAAGCGCAGAATCCCAAACTGCAACACAAGAAAGGCAACAGTCTACTCAGTTGAAGGGTTCACCAAAAATCCAGTCAAAGATTATTGATAAGTTGTTGAAAGATTATGAGACAATCATTGGAATAGAGACTCATGTGCAGCTTAACACATTGACTAAAGCCTTTTGTAGCTGCCCTTACAATTATGGAGCTCAACCAAATACTAGTATTTGCCCTGTTTGTATGGGACTGCCAGGGGCATTGCCAGTTTTGAACTCCAAGGTGGTAGAGTTTGCAGTAAAGGTTGGCCTAGCACTCAATTGTAAACTGTCTTTAAATTCTAAATTTGATAGGAAACAGTACTTCTATCCAGACCTTCCAAAGGGGTACCAAATATCTCAGTTTGATATACCGATTGCTTCTGGCGGTTTCATCGATGTGGATCTTCCTGTTGAGTTTGGTGGTGGACACAGAAGGTTTGGCATTACTAGGGTTCATATGGAAGAGGATGCTGGAAAGTTGCTTCATACAGGCAATGGCAGCCATTCTCAGGCAATCACCATTTCCTTTATACTGAATCCAGTGAGAATGATCCTTTTGGATGAGTCTTAAATTTTCACAAATAACTGCTTCTGTCTGTTGAGTGACTATATGACATTTTAATTTTCAGGTTCATCTCATTGGAGGGTCCATGCATCACTTAGTCTCTTTACACTTTCCATTTTATTTGTGGCATACTAGCTTATTAATTGCAGTATTTTTCAGCCTATATATTGACTATCATCATGGTTGGCTTTCTTTATTCATAAATTGGCTTCTTAGAGAAAACTGCTTTATTATGCTTTTGCCTTCTAAAATGTTTGTTAGGAGATTGATTGTCGTCTGTTGCAGGTAGATTTGAATAGGGCAGGGGTGCCTTTGCTTGAGATTGTTTCTGAACCTGACATGAGAACTGGTATTGAAGCTGCAGAGTATGCTGCTGAGTTGCAAAGATTGGTTAGATATTTGGGTATAAGTAATGGAAATATGCAAGAAGGATCACTTCGTTGTGATGTCAATATCTCAATTCGTCCAATTGGGCAGCAAAAATTTGGTACGAAGGTAATAGGTGCCGCTTTAGTGTCCTGTTATTTAACTTGAAATAAATTAGAGCATAATTAAAAGATTTGGAATGGTATATGAATTAAGAGCTTTAACATGTTTAATAACTTTCTTGTTTTCTGCCAAATTTTGATTCCTTCCTGTTCCCTTCGTCTCTTGGTGTATGATATCATATGCAATTTCCCTTTGGGGTCTTATGTATGCTTCATTGTTCCGTGGACTAGTTTTAGACATTTTCCATCTGGATGCTTCTAAGCCATGTAAGTAATATTAATTGATAATGACAACTACACATGAATGTTGGTCAAGTATATAACATGGAAAGCAGTTCTTTGTTTTATTTTTAATTTTTTATTTTGCATTCCAAAGTTTCTGCTTGCAGATAACTATATAACCTTAAATGGTATAACAATGTGAATGTACATTTTATGGAAATCAAGAGGCGTTGAACCTTCTTTTGTGTTTGAGAAACATTTTCAAGTTTTGCAATAAATAACTAAATAATTAAAAACTAAAAATGTTAACAGTATGTATTTAGAGTAACTGAACACTGCTATTCCTGGTGGACATACACTCTTCTGACACTTCAATTTAGTGTTGTTAGCCATACAGTTGCCATTAGACAATGGCTCGTACCTGTCTGTGGTCTTCTCTATATCAAGCCACTCCAAGATATAGATGTCTGTTACGTTCTTTTATTTGAGTATCTGATTATGATTTGATGGCTAACATGTAGAAATGCTGTCCCCCAGGTTGAAATAAAAAACTTGAACTCATTCTCATCAGTGAGTAGGGCCATCGATTTTGAGATTTCGCGACAGGTGCTTCTACATGGTCAAGGTCACGGTGATGAAATTGTACAGGAAACTCGTCTATGGGACGAAGGCTCTCAGGTTATGCAGCATTTTCTTATGCTACTCTAATTTAATTTCTAATAAAATCATTATTTACTTTTAGTTCATCTGTATGTTCTAATTCTGTTGTAATTTCAGAAAACAATTACAATGAGAAAAAAGGAAGGACTTTCTGACTATCGGTATTTCCCGGAGCCTGATCTTCCAGGAGTTTCTATCAGGAAGGAGTTTGTGGACACAATTCATGATTCCTTGCCTGAACTTCCAGAAATGAAGCGTCGGAGATACGAGGAACTGGGTTTAAGCATGCAGGATGTTCTTTTCCTTACCAATGATATAAATGTAAGTTTTACTGATCACGCTTCTTAATCTTGCTGTTGGGATTTTGGATATTTGAAAGTTCGTGATCCTTTCCAAATGCTAGCAGTAGAAGAGTGCTTAAAAACCAGCAGTCTCTGTGTGAACCTAGAGTATGAAGCTCGCTTCTTCTTCTCCTCCTCCTTACCTATAAGGAAAAAAAGGTCGAGCTTCTGCACCTTTAAGTTATAAAATATGTAATGGTGTTAAGAATTACTACGAGGTACAGTTTCTTTTGAAGAAAATGCCACCGAAAAATAAATGCTATTACTGAATCTCTGCTGACCACATGTTAAGCTGATTAGTGTTTTTCTTCTGATCTGAGCTTGTGCTCCTTCTGTCATGAAATACTGTTCCAGGTTGCAGAATTTTTTGATACAACTATTTCGGGAGGTGCTGATATAAAGTTGTCTGCCAACTGGATAATGGGAGATGTTGCTGCCTTTATGAAAAATGAAAAGTTGTCCATCAATGAGATCAAACTTACTCCTCAGGAGTTGGGTGAGCTTATATCTTCAATTAAAAGTGGAACCATCAGTGGAAAGATTGGCAAAGAGGTAAGACATTTTGTTCATTGAGCTGAAATCTTTGTTTTCCATTCACGGATTTTGAACATTTTATTCTTAATTCTATATGCAAGCTGAAGCCCTAATTTGTCTTCTTCACCCCTAATTCAGAAATGGTTTGAGCCATCAACTATTAGTTCAGCTAACTCAATTCATTTTTATGTCCTGCATTCTCTCTTTGCTCTTGGTTATTCCCTTTCCTAAATCTGTTGTCTATCATTGTTAGTCAACCTGGTCAGGCCTGCACACTACAGATGATATAATGGTAACCTGGGCGTAGAATTTGCATAAATGCAACATAAAGGACCCTGCCCTCCTGTAAAAGAAGAGGGGCAGAGGTATATAACTGTATGTCGTACAGAAACTGTAAATGCTGTTTTAATTATGACCTTGCTTATGGGTTTTCCTTCATAAATTGCAGATATTGTTTGAACTCATGTCCAATGGTGGAACCGTCAAGGGGCTGATAAAAGAAAAGAATTTGGTTCAGGTAAGTCACTTAACATTATTGTCCAAATTTCATCAGAATATTTTCAAGATTTTGATGCATGTCTTATTCAATGAATATCCTATCTCTCTCTCTTTGGAGCGTTTTCATTAAAGCCACGACATTGGAGTATCATTTTCATAGTAATATTGCATTAACCTCTTCTCAACGAAGAAATGAAGTTCAAAATAAAGTTTGATCAACTTGAGGGGGAAGCAAAGTAAAGAAGAAAAAGAAAATTAATAGGAATAGCCACAGGAGTACAAGGAGAGGTCCATGCAGAAGGAGCAGATAAATTCTGGTAAGAATTAGTAAAAAAAGGAAACAGAGGGGAGCACTGTGGGTTTCTTGAGCTATGAAGTCAGCTACTTGTGCTTCGATTTGAGAGAAGGAAAATCATTCGATTAAGCAGCCGTGATGACTTTGGAGATCATTCTTGATATAGAATGTTCCATGGGGTTATGTATTTCTTCTGAGATAAAATCCAGAAGATATGGTAAATTCTTTGGACTAATCATATAGTCCTTCGTGGATACAGATTTACTGTGTGTTATCTCCACCACTTTTGTGATTGAGCAAGCAGAAGAGAACATGGCGCTTAGTCTAAATATAAAATTATTTATTAGAAGAGTGTTGGATTTGGCCCCTGAACTTCTAATAGATGTTTTTGAGTATTCAGTTTCTTTTAATTCCAATAATAACAGTTATATATATTAAAGAAAACCAAAAGCAAGCGACCTCAGGTCCTTAAGAGAAGTAACGGAAGGGATAAATGTAGTATTACTGATAGATGTTTGAGAGTTTCAAATGAGTAAGTATCTTTCTTCAAATATCCAAGTTTCTGGGGAGAAATATTTCTATATATAAGAAAGAAGGGAAAATGGATGCTGTTCCCTGTGAAATCTTAGACATGATTCCCAGGTATGACATGTTCGCTTATATTTTTATTACTTAGGGGATGATTGATATTGGTTGGTGAGTACCATGTTCTGGTGTTGGCGGTGCTACCGGAACTCTATATATTTTAGCAGTTTCTATTTTTTAATTACTTGAATTGCTGATCAATGATAATATTCTGCTTTGTTCCTGAAAAATGACCGATAAAGTTTGAATGAACTGGATTCACCAAGTCACATGACATCATTGTTCTAAATCCCAGTCTTCACCGCCATAAATGCTTCTGTTTTCATTTGTCTCCCGTCTCTCATTGTCACTCCATCAGAAAAGAGGAAACCTGCTTAGGTCCTTGGAAGACCCACATTGACACTTGAATGACCTCAAAAACATTTTCAGTTAGTAATTTCTTGGATGGTGTTTCTCTGTGTTTCCTGTTAAGGAATGCGCTGCACCTTCCTCGGTGCTCCATTGTGTCCAGCTACTGCCTTGTGGGATATGCCAGTCTGGCTTCCCCCATGTTTAACATTTTTACCGGGATAAAGAAAAGGAATGATTTGGTTTGAAATGGTTATATCTGCTCCAACTTTACCTAAAGAGCAATTGCAAATGTTACTTCATTTCCTTTACCTGCCGTTGATCTTGTTTTCAGCCATTCAGCCATTCAAGTTGGAGTGTTGTGTGGTAGATTCGATACCTGGAGACAAATGCGCAGATGTATTATCTTGAGAAGCAATTGGATTGAAGAGACCATTAGATTTTAATAGATTACTCATCATATTGACATGCTTGATAAGAGCACCATTTACAGCCAGGAGAGCAAACCTAGAGCTTCTTATAAACTTGTAACTTGGATATGGACATAGTACATATAATTTATTCCACCTATGCTCAACCAAAATATATACGCTAATCTCAGTTCTAGAAATCAATCAAAATCAAATTGGTGCGAAATTCATCTATTCAAACATCAAGGCTTTGAGTCCTGAAGGCAGTATATGATGGGCGCTCTACTGGATCATGTCTTATTGGCTACATGCAATTCTCAAATCTGTCTGCAGAATTACTCCGGTGCAAGATTCAAGGGACCATGATTAACTTTCAGTCTTGTGAATGTTTTCATTATTGAATTGTGCTTGGCCTGCATCTTGTGAATTCAGCATGATAGTTAGCCTTAGCTGGTGAACCACATAAACGCTGTAGACTTAAAGGTTAAGCTAGTCGTGCTGAATAAGTTCAAAATCCAAAATTTTAGTGGGCAACTCAATTCACTAGCATCCTAAAATGGATCTCTACGACGTAATGTATTAGATTTGTCCATAGCAGCTGTATCTTGCAAGATATGAACTTAAATGGCTTGTTGAGAACTATTTTCTGCGTGTATATTTGTTTCTTTGAGCAGATTGTCGACCCCATTGAGATTGAGAAAATGGTGGATAAAGTGCTTGCTGACAATCCAAAGCAGTTAGAACAATATCGTGGGGGTAAAACTAAACTACAGGGCTATTTTGCCGGCCAGGTATGATTCTCAGAGAACTTACATGGTTTTCATGGTTATGCTTTTAGAGTTCTTTTATGTGATTATCCTTAGTACCTTGCCACTATGTTCTCGTTTCCAGGTGATGAAAGAATCCAAAGGCAAGGCTAACCCGAAACTTCTGAACCAGATACTACTAGAAAAGTTAAATGCCAAAGTTTGATGATCTATAACAAGTAGAACAACACTTTTCTACATCTCGCCTATCTGCATGAGTGGTATCAAATGATGTTACAAACTGATTTTCTCCCAAAATTTGATATCCGCTTTAAGTTTACCCGAAAAATCACTAAAGTTCAAGTGACTCTGATGTGTTCCAAAGAAATGCCTCATTTCAGACCCCAAGAAGTCTCCTTTGTACATGAGGAACCAATGAATCGACGGCACAAGATGCGACGGTTTGCCAGAAAAGCTGGAGATGCCATTTACTTGGCCAAGTGTAATCTACTGATATTCATACTAGTTATTCCTTTTGGCATAATTGTTATGGTAATGCTACCAACTTTTTCCAGTATCAAGCATCGTTGTATTGCACTGAATAATGAGAAAATTTTGAAGGTATTTCTCTCTTTTTCTCTCTCTCTAGATGGCCACTTTGGAGGATTATATATGATGGTTTTTGCCTCTCGGAGCTTGATAAGAGGACTAAATAGTGTACAGACGAGTCCAACGAGTTTGTAAAGAGATTAACAGTGTGAAGTATGTGAGGAAAGAAGGATCGAAGTTGTTGAGTGTGATTAATAATATGAAATAATTGAAGTACAATAATGATCAAATACTTTCTTTGATAATTGTATTATAATCAACTCAAGTTGAAAAGTTGCCAAGTAGATATAAATTTTTCTGCCACCACACACATTTTTTGCTAATTATTGTGTATGTCGGTCTTGGTTAACATTTTGTCAACAAAATGCTAATTAAAATTGCCTAAAAAAGGAAACTAAGTTCTTGTGGAGCAAATACAGTGACCCATTTGAGAGGCTAGCATTGAAAAACGCAAATTTAGTGGTCATTTGAAAGATGAATAAGCATCTCAAGTTTATCAAAAACAAGCACTGTAAATTTTTGTGAACTGTGAATCACAAATGTGAATTAACTGTAAAAACTAATATTTTTACAGCCTCTCAAGTTTAGCTAATTTGACAGCCTCACATAATCTACTCTCTTTAGCCCTTCTAATATTTTTACTAGTGGCAATAGCATAACATTTTTGTCCTGCGATTGGAAAAAGGTGACAGTGAAGGTGGTGACGGTCATTAATGGTGGTAAGTGGTGGCCGTAGACCATGGAAGGTGGTGGAAGCAGTACCCCAGCACGTAGAGTGATGGTGGTCGTGGACACCAACCGAGAGTCCGCGGCGGCACTTGAATATGCCCTCTCCCATGCATTGCTTGAAAATGATAAGCTGATTCTTCTTTGTATTGACAACCCTAACGCCTGGAAAAATCCATTCGGTGCAATCTTCAAGAAGCAGACATCCACTTCCTCTCATAGCAGTGCCTCTCTCTCGTTTCCGACGTTGGAAGGCAGCAGCAACACCGGAGGAGGCGGAGGAGAACAAATGGATATTGTTGAAGCCATGAAGAAAGTTTGCAAGATTGCGCAACCTAAGATGGAAGTTATCGTACAAAGGGTGGAAATTGGGGATGGGAAAGACAAGGCTTCTGTAATTCTATCGGAAAGCACAAAACATGGAATCGAGCTTCTGGTTATAGGGCAGAAGAGAAGTTTTTCTAATGCAATATTAGGGTACGTTTCTCTGTTGATCGCTCTTAAGGTTCTGCATTCTCTGCATGGGGGGATCTATGAATTTTTTTGAATTCTCATGCATGCTAAATCTCGTGAAAATTTTTGTTTCATCAATCCATGACATTAGAGTTTTCTTGAAAGGAATAGGGGGATCTATAATTCTTCTTCTTTTTTTTTAGTTATATTAAAGAACGAGAATGTGAATTAAATTTACAACTTACTGCCTCATAAAAGCAACAGAGAATTATCCTAGTAGCTTTCTATTTATCAAGTTTGTGCAATTATCCTTCTAAAATATTTCTAACATACAGATAATTCCCTCACTCTATCTTCCTTCTTGAGAAAAGATCATATTTACCCAAAATGGGCTTTGAAGGCCTCAATGTCCAGTTGATTTATTAGAAGTATAGGCAACACAAAAATATTTCGGGGGGATTCTTATACTCCCAAATCATCATCTAATTACGGTTCTTTCTCTTGAATATTGCTTTTATGTGTAGCCTAAGAACCATAAAGGTAGGTAAATCAAGTCAATTCCATCGTTTAAGTGCTCACGTTGAATCTTTTTATGTACCTGAGCAGGCCCAAGCGTGGTGGATCTCTAAGAGGACTTGATACAGCAGAATATTTGATTGAGAACAGCAAATGTAACTGTGTTGCGGTACAGAAGAGGGGCCAGAATGCAGGATATCTTCTGAACACAAAAACACACAGAAATTTCTGGCTGTTAGCATAAGAATATATACATATGCCGTTCCAGTTTCCCTAGTACCTCGAGCCATCCCAGCTTACCTCTTCATTTGGTTTTGTACAAGCAGCATATGTTGTAATTACTTTTGCTTTTGTTGTTGCAATAGGTTTTGAGAAATTCATTCAACTATACTTTCTAGAGGTTGAAAACCTCATCCAAGTCACCGACGATGTGATGATATATTCATGGTCATTCAGCTTTGAGATAACAAAGAAAATGATGGACTTCTTTAACACTGATTAACCAAATAAACACTAAAATGGATTATAGAAGATAATTCAGATTACTTGCCGTGTATG
Source organism: Rauvolfia tetraphylla (assembly GCA_030512225.1). NCBI lineage: Eukaryota > Viridiplantae > Streptophyta > Magnoliopsida > Gentianales > Apocynaceae > Rauvolfia > Rauvolfia tetraphylla. Next base: position 7,286,777 of record JAJQKT010000053.1, read on the forward strand.
AGCTTTTCATCACAAATTTCAAGCAGTCTACAAGTGTGTGTAGGGAAAAGATGACACAGAAAAGGATGGAAGCGAACACAATATATGCAGAACGTTAGAAGCTTCCTTTTGAATTATTAACTATATGGTATTCTCTATAGATGTATATAAAAGAGTTAACTGTTAAAGTGAAAAGAAAAGAGAAAGAAAGGCCAGGTAGGGATAGCAGAAAATTACGGCGAGGAACTACACAAAATTGTTAAATGAGAAAAAGGTTCAGAGCTCATCATGCATAGCTCTTCCTAATGGTATATCAAAGTTAGGGCCTGCTTCTACATTGACCTGGGCGAGATTGACACCATCTCTGCCAGCTCTAGGCACAATCTCTACATCTTTTACCATACCAGCCTTTACAGCCTCAATAACCTTTCTCTGCAATTTGAGGAGGCCAATACGCTTTGAAACAACATAAAGAACGGCCAAGGAGAAAAGAACAAATCCAACAATAAGAATCACCCTGCCAAGAAAAGACTATAGCCTTAGATTCAGAAATGGGAGTCAAAGAAATTTTTAAATTGCTCCTCCTCTTTCTTTTGTACCTGTCAATAACATCTTGCCGTTGCATTGTGGAGAGAAGGTTCCGGGTACGCATCAGCAGTGAACGGTGACCCTTGTACTCACTTTCAGCCTTCCTTAATACTCCAGTCGATTCATCTGCAGTATTTGAAATATAATGTTATCTAACTTTATCAAGCATGCATTCCCCTCAGAGGAGATAATTTTTCCCTATCATTCCACTGAACATAATATGATTGCTGTCTTGCTTTGAAGTCACACAAAAGATTACCAATCAACACCCGTAAAATTAAAGATCAACAGAGTAAATTGTTGGCACAAAGACATAATTTTATCAGCACTTAAACTGGCAACTAAAACTGAATGATGTATCTTTTGAACATAGAACTCCACATCTTTCTTTTACTCACTCTGTGCACATACATGTGAAGGCCGAAGTTCTAGCTTACAATCTTGATTTTCAACTGCTATAGCTGTGATGCAAGGCCTTAGCTTAGTTTGTAAAAAAGACCTCCTTATCAGGGAAGAGGTCCGGGATTTGATACTCATCTCCCTCCCCCATGGTATAGCGCGATAAAAAATAAAAATAAAAAATAAAAGAACTAAAGCAAATTACCCAATTCTAATATGTTTAAGGAGTTCTACAAACCATAAGTGTTCTGAATTTTGTGTGCATGATGGAGGGAGGCAGTGCAAAAAAGTTAAACAGAGTTACATGTAGCCACATAAAGAGTACCCAATAAACGTGGGAGCAGAAAGAATGTAGTTGTTCTCATCTAATCAACTTATTGAAGAAAAGTTCCTTGTCATATAAACCAAATGAATCTTCACAATGTCTAAGAACTTCAGATGAAAAGGAGAAACTAAATTTAAACCAACCATTAAACTACATTATACCATACAAAATTGCTATCCTCTCTCAGTTAAGAAAAGACCTTTCTACATGGTGTTTTGGAAACTAGAAAGACTCAGAATTGCAAAGTACTTTCTTGTTTAGAACATGTGACCAAACATGGAAGATGAAAAGCACAACTCTTCTCAAATAATACCAATTTAACTAACATCCAGCATTAGCTGTATGCTAGTATTATGAGAAATAACCAGGTATACATCATAGCTATCTCAATAACAATATCACAAACAGCAGTGATACATTATTTTTAATATTTGAGAACAGCATATGTGAGAAAAAGCTGCAATTTATCTCAGCACTGAACAGAATTTACTTAAATTGATGACAACTTCTGTAGACACTAAATGTCTAAACTTACAATAGCTGACTCATTAAGTTTCCATGGATCACAGCATCAATACATACATCTGCCCAACCTACTTACTACTTAGCCTATATGGCCGAAAATACTCCAAATGGTGAACTTGAAAGACAGTTATATACACTATCAGAGAATCAGTACATAAGAAAGAGAGCAATAACTACACCAGGGTAATAGTAGGCAATTTATGACCAAATGTAGCAGGTCCTGACCAAAAAAGCACCAGTTGAAAAAGAAATTACCAAATGTCATAAGGGTGCTTGTACTTCTATCAACCTCCTGCATCAATGTATAAAAGCAGTCAGAAAACAAGAATGATGAAATCATAATAAAAGAGAATAAAGGAAGTATGATGGGTAATAACCTGAACCATCAGCTGGCGAGTGCGCCGAAGACTCTCTGTGATGCTTTCAGCTGCAGATGTCATTCCAGCTCTTGTCCTGACAAAGAATGATGTCACATATAGCTTTTAGGTAAGAATATTGCCTACCTGCGAATTTTACATCTATTATAAAACATTGGCTAAACTAGAATCATGTTCTCAAAGAAAACAAAAGTGCATGAATCATACTGTAGATTGCGCCTCCGCATTGTAGATTCTCCACCACCTCCCAAAAGAAGCTGTCTCTGCAAAATGTGACAATTGCATTTCACCCATCTAATATAGCCTCAGAAAAGTATTTTTTATCACAAAGTAAGAATATAAATTTAAGAAATCTGGAAATCTCAAATTACAAAATGTTCTACTGCATCATCAGGTGAACAATAAAAAACAAACAAAAAGCATATAGCACAAACATTAGGTATAGAACCCATTACCTCTTGCTGAGCAGCTTTTCTGATGTTCTCCTTTGCTTGCAGATTAGCATTTCTCAAATTTAATCTCAAACTACACCACCCAAAAGATTAGTTTAGAAAATCAACATAGAGAAATTCATGCAAAAATAGACAGCACATAAACACAGCATACAAACAAAACCATGCAAACAGAAATAGACCTCAAGATTTTATTTTCCAGAAGTGCAAAAATAACATGAACTTTTTGTCTTGGCCCGCAATATATCAAGTTGAACATTCAAAAGAAAGAAACAACTGAGGAATAGAATAGCTACCCAACAAAATATAAAACCGTATGGTTTAAAGCAAGTAAATTTAGATTCTGCAATTATACATGTTCCGTGTCCAAAAGTAAATGACCAATATTTGCAAATGAACCACTAATGTGAGGGGGAAAAAAAGAAAAAGATGAAAGCACAAATATAAGAGAGCATAATGACATTAATATTAGCATTACATATTTCATGTCCATTACCTAAACTATCTTGTAAAAGTATCACAACAAAAAGTGAAATACAGTTTGTTGAAAAGCAAGAACATTCACCCTACTCCATAGCATTTGCCATAGCAATGTAACCAGACCAATGTACTGAAGAACAATAAATAAGCCTATTTGCTGGGTACTCTTAACGTTCCTAAGGAACCATTTCTAGGTCCCGTCTGGCATATCAACAATACAGACAACATGCATGTAAAAGCTTCCACATTTTCAATTTAAAGAAAAACATATTGCAAGTAATGCACTGCATGTACAAGAGATATACAGCAAATAATCTGCGAAATTGCATACATGAGGTTGGGTTTTCACATATATTTACAAATCACTGTCAATGTCAGATATATCACATGAAATACAGATTCATTCATTTATCAGAAAACCCCCAACACCCCCCCCCCCCAAACAAAAAATTAAAAAAAAGCCGAGCAATCGATTCATTTCTGGGCACCTTGTCATCATTTAACAATGCAAACATACCTAGCCAAGGACATAGCACAAAATTTCACTTGACACCTCTCAATTTAAGGTGATTTACTCGTATAAACATACTTCTATAAATATCAAGGCAGTCGAGAAAATTAATGCTTGCATCCCACATTTACTTTCGGTAATCACGGTACAATTTCTAGTAAAATGGACTGAAATTTGAGATTGAAGATGAAAATCAAACTGGAGTCCTCTAGATTCAACCATTTACACTGAAACACACAAAAACCAATCGCAAAGTGGTACCTTTTGATTTCCTTCTCCCAAGATTGTGTCAAATCTTGGGCCCGTTTCACTTGATCATCAGACGGGAATTGTGGAGCTAAAAGATCAAGCTTGAAGTGGAGTGATTGGAGTAGATTCAAGCAATCCTGAGCAAGTCCATTCAATCTTGGCAATGAATCTTTACTACTTTGGTTTTCTTCTTCCAGTGCAGTTTCCGGAGAAAGCAACAAACTTGTTCTGGATTTCCCGTATTCTTGGATTGAATTTATGTGTTCCAGAATCTGATTGCGTGCTTCTTCAAACTCTTTCTTCACCTTCTCGGCTTCTTCTACAACTGGGTCCATTTTCTGGGTTGGCGAGATAGCTGAAATTTGACAACGGAGGAACGAATACAAATGAAACCGAGTTAGCGGTTGACAGGCCTGAGTTTTGTCTGGGAACTGGGAGACGGCCCAATTGAACGCATTCTTACAATGAGTTAGTCTGGTCTTGGGTCTCGCCTCGGCGTACTATTACTATTGGTAACTCTCCTCCTGCCTTGCGTTCTTACGGTGCGTGGTAGTGTTCTGAACAATGCGTTAATATCCGCTGAATTTCCAAGTGAACGCATTACACAAAGCGTCGTAGAGATGAACGCATGCAGGCCGCTGCGTTAAGCAATTTCTCGGGAGAGTGGGCATATGCATATCATTCCCGTGGCCGCGATTCTGCTTCGGGCGATCAATATCGATCTATACTATATCTATATTTATATTATATTAAAAATATAAATAAATATCATAAAATTTTAAATTTTAATATTTTATTTTTAAATAAACAAATTTAACTTCTGTATCAAAATCAAATAATTAGACTAAAAAAATGTAATGGTAAATTTATTTTGATTTCTTTTAATTATTATGAAATGTGACATAATAAATTAAATATTTTAATTCATTATTTATTCATATTACTAATTTTTTATTCTAAAATATAATATTATATGTAATAACAAACTATAAACTTTAAAAAATAATTAATATAATCAAGAAATTAAATAATCTCAATAAAATAATAAAAAAGGATTATTAGTTCAGAAATAATTAAAATAAATACACAATATAACTTTATTAAAAAATTAAAAAATAGTTTTAATTTTTAATAAAATTCTATTATATGAGTATGCATCTAAATAGTGCTAATTCCCACAGAAATGCGGGCCATAAAGATTTTTTATTTTTCCAAATGAATTTAACCTATGTAAATGTCTAGTGAAAACGATTTTTTAAAAAAATATATATTTTATTTCTTAAACGATCAAGTAATAGGTTAATATTTTTATGGTGAATATCAAGTGAAACGTGTTAATTAATTAGAACATAGATTAAAAAAAAAAAAGCTACTTTGATATCAAGATTGCCGTTTGCGAGGAAGTCTTCAAGTTCCTTCAAGTACACAAATTGCATTTTGAACACTTTTAAATGTATTAGTATACAATTCTCATTAAGGAACACATAAATTTTCATATTAGTAGAGGGGAAAAAAAGAAGACAATCAAGATCCCTTTGGGAATTTCTGGCCTTCTTAGCACCTCAACTCCACAAATAGGGCTATTTTTCAGCCTATTCTCAATTAAGTTTTGACACATTCGCCTGATCATTCTGCTAAAAAGAGGGGATCACGAATTAGTGGATGAATTTCTTCCAGTAAGACGAAACTCATCCACCCATTATGATCATCAGTGACAAATTTTATATACTCAAATACACAGAGCGGTTATGTTCCTAATTGAGATGCACATTATGGTTAGTGATCAGAAAACAAAATTAACCCCTGCTCAGTTTCTAGGTGAAGGGCTTGAGAGTTAATCTCTTGTGCCTCCACTCTCCCTATTAACTGAGACTAGAAACTGAGCAATACAATTTCTTCGCTTGTAAGAAACACCAGTAAGAACAATTTCCATCAAACCAAAAATGCAGCTAAGCCTGCCATTGCATTCTTGAAGCTGTGCAACATGATTTTGGCGTACAATTTTCACTAGCTAAATCACTAGTTACCTACTTTCTATACACTACTACCAAAGGTAGAGGAATGGATTTTCATCTCAGTATTGCCATACTTTCCGAGGAGTGAGCAGATGAGCCAAAATGTCTGTGCTTACCATCAGCCAGATTAGTAAGTTGAAAACCTCTGCTGGGAAGCTGATTTATGAGCAGAGTTTCTAATTCGCAAGCAATGCTCTTCCCGGGGACCACAAAGTACAGGAATGATGCATTTTGCATTCCCTCCTTCAATCGATGAGCACGGACTCTGCCCTCAAGATCATCAGTCTGTTCCAAAGGTTATTTAGATCAACAAAGTTAGGACTTCTTACCTAATGTGCAAAAAGAGAAGTTGATTTTAAACTCTAATGCTCTCCGTACTAAAATAAAACTTACACCCAATTCTTCGCATAATATGACTCAGCAAGCTATTTGAGTTGAATTATGAGTCTGAACATTATTAATTGATCTCTAAGTGGAAAATCACAATAGTAACAATAAAAAAATAGAGTACCTGTCCAACATAAATTTTTCTGTCAGGTCTAAGCATCAGATAGACACTTGAAGCACCTATAGTTGACGGTGGTGGCTGTTCCCTTGCCGCAATTAGAACAATCTTCAGCAAGGGAAGTTCTACTGAATTTTCCTTCCCATAGAGCTTGATTAGCTTTTGTTTGCAGATGGCTGAAACAGTGGTTTCTATTTCTTTCCTTAGGATTTCCATTTGATTCCATGGCTTAATTTCAGAATGAACAGATCTCTCCCTAACAGCAATTTGTTGAGCCTCAACAGAATCAGAAACCCTGACATCTGTCTCACAAAAAACATGCTTTATATTTGATCCAATTTTTCTTGGAACTGCATCTTTAGAGTAAGCTGAAAGATACAACTCTTCAGCTCTCCAAATGATTGTTTCCGGGACTCCTTCTCTTTCAGCTGTTTCAAATGCAAGGCTCTCTTTGCAGACTCCATCAATCAACTTCCAAGTTGGAACTATTTGACCTTCAATACATTCTGTGCTCATTGCTTTATATACAACATTTTTTGCATTCAATGGCAAGTCAAAGATCCCATGCAAGTGGGTAGATATAATACCAAGACAGCCAATTGCATCAAGAGTTTCCACAACACTCCCAGCAATACATGTTCCTTTTGCTGTTTCTGTCCCTCGACATATTTCATCAATGAGTACAAGGCTTCTTGAAGTGGCTCCAGTGATTATAGAGCGAAGCTCTGACATCTCAATCTAATACATCATTGAAAGGTTGAAGTGAGACCCAAAGGAAACTTTTCATATTGATGTGCTCTAGTCAGTCTAGAACAAGACTAGAAGGTGAAGCATCCATAATCAGATAGAACATCTTAAGAGCAACCTTCAAAAAGAAAAGAAAGGCAATTCTAAGGACAAGAAAGTAATTCAGATTCATTATGTAGAGACTTCTAAATATGTTCCACAGTCCTGAAGCTTTCAGAACTAAATAGACAAGTAGAAATGTTTGTATGAGGTGAAAACTTACCACTAGATTTGTCCTTTGCACATTAAAAAGGAAGTAACTAATAAATTTATACTCCCTCTGTCTTAGAATATAAGGCCTTTTGGCACTTTTTGCATAGATTAAGGAGAAAGTAATTGGTATTTTTCCTATTTTATCTTTAACTAATTTAATTATTATTTACTATCGTGAGAAAGAATGGAGGAATTATATTTTATAATTGAGGGTAACCCTAAAAAACAATCGTAAAAATTTACAAAAGGCTAAGTATTTTGAAAATGAAAAAAATACCCAAAAAGCCTTACATTTTGAAACGGAGGGAGTAACAAATAACTGACAACAGGAAATAAAATTTGATCAAAGCACGCTATCAGAAACTCATTTTAATATTTCAATTATTCAAAAGTCAGATATCTAACGTAGTACGAACATCTATTTGGAAAGAAAATCAGTGTTATCGTTTGTTTGACGATGGTTCTCGATCAACAGGCTGACCTGCTGATCCAGTATTTATTTTTCCTTCTCTGTCAGAAACCAAACACAAAAGCATTCTGTACAAAGGTTCAATACAGGCACTAATCTCTTTTTACTAACAATGATGAGTAGAAGATATTAGAGAATATTTCATCCAATCTATTGCGCATCTTCCTTTAACTATTAAATGGTAAGCATGTTCTGCAACAGGAAAAAGAAAGAAGAAACAATGGTTATCAATAACGAAGTCCAAGGTGAAATTTTTTGCGTACCTGGAATGAACTCTTTCCATCAGCAGGGCTATCATAGGATTTCATGTGAAGAGTAATAGAGTCAAAATGAGGGATAACAGCTGATTCTGCAGGAACCATGAAACCACATATTCCTAGCAGTGCAGCTGCACAAAGTGATCTCAACAAGCTTGATTTACCACCCCCGTTTGGGCCGGTCAAAAGGAACAGTGATTCCATATCAACTGTATTATGTACAGCACTTCCTTGTGCTACATCAAACCAATATGGAGACAGTCCAGTTATCTTCATCCCACGATCTCCCTTTAATGGGTCCATATTCTGCTGCATTACGAGAGCTTCAAAAAAGATTCCAAGTAGAACAATCAAGGAACTCTAATTACTGCTATATGGTGATGAGTTCAAAATGTCATTTTGGTCGGTCCCTTATTGGAGCTTCTGACATATTGCCAGTGCTATTATAGCAATATAAGTGTAAATCTTTTCATGCGTGCTGTGTTTCAGACTAGTATTATCACTAGCGGTTTATAATGTTTGAAGAGAAAGGAATGCTAGCCTATGTGATGCTAGATCTCCCATTCTGGGTTCTTCAAACTAAGTATTTGAGGACGGCGCTGAACAACGCTATTGTTTCTTGTTCTCATATTCTACACTAAATGTAATTGGTTGCTAAAGCATCGCTTAGGCTTAAACTCTACTAACTTTTCAGTTCGATTATTACCTTCCACTAGTTTGGTTTGTGTAGTGATAGTTTTGACTTCCGGAAACTCTTGGTTTCTGCTAGTTGTTTGGAACAGAGGTTGCCACTATTATTTTGTAACTTCTGATTTCTTTATTTTAATAAAATATCTCATCTACACACACGCACGAAAATAATAATAATGATAAATAAAGAAAGTGGCAAAGAGATAAATAGCAGTGCCTTTCTTGGAAAAGAATTTATCACAATATTTCAATTTGTAAATCACACAAAAGAAAAGGTCCACAATTTTTCCAGGGATGAAACAAGTATCATCACTTACAACTATGCCTACTTGCTAAATTTAGAGAAGATTGTTTCTTAGAGAATGCAAAACCAGACAAATAAAAGATGCTGCACAGACTAAACTTTTGTACCGAGTTTGACCATTATATGCATATCTGACAGGAGGTAAAAACAGCAGCACAAGGCCACACCTTCAAGGATTAACAAACATTCAACCAGCACTTAACAAAGAATGATTTAAGTAAGGACTTGGTGTTCTAGAAACTACCTCTGATCCACGAAATTGAGTAAGAGTTGGGAAAACCCACTTCCTTCTTCTCCCTTCACTGAGATAAATAAATACTTTGAATTAAAAATTGCAAAGAACAAAGCAGCTAATTCAAATCTATAAGTTGGCCAAAGGCATGCTAACCGCATGGTCAAGCAAGCAATAGTCCATGCAAGAGAAGATATTAAAAGGAAAAAGAAAACCTAATTATAACCACCCAATTCAGCATAGATTGATTCATCTTCCAAAATTTTCATATTGGTATAAGCATAAGATGTAGTGCATCATGCTCTGAATGCTCAGCTTGAAGCATCATTAAACCAAAGAGACCTCAAATTTTCATCAGTAACTTACATAAGACAAAATGGAAATAGACCCGCAATCTTCTCTATGCATTTTCCTTAGTATTTTATCTAAATCTTACATTCACGTGAATGTTTATAAGCTAGACATAATAAAGAACCATATGGTCTTCAGATGAACTACATAAAAATTGAGTAACAAGGAGATGACTATCGGAACAGAACTATTAGCCTTGATTATCAGCGACAAGCATTTTTCAATGACATGAAACTTTTAAGAATCTTAGCATTGCTTGTTACTCGTATCAACTCACCCAGAATGAAGATATCACCTCCTTAACACCCTCCCCACCCCCACACCCCCAACACACAAAACAAAGGAAAGCAAAAAAGAGGGGGGTTGGGGGGTGGGGGGTGGGAATTCTAGCTAGCTAAGAATTCCATCAGACCACAGGGACCTAGCATGTCTACCAGACCTAATATCTCCCCCAATCTCATTCCTCATTCACTTTAGCGAAGTTTCTGGCTGCGCCCGTTGCACCTCTTATAATGTTAATGACAAAGATGCAATCTCCATCTTCTCCTATATTCTTCATTCCCTTTTCCCACATGTTGAGGCTATGCTTAGTTTACAACTTTGTCACCAGCATGTAATCTCACAACTAATTGTTGTCTCATCTCTGAAAGCTCTTATGCAGACCTCATCACCCCACTCATGAGGAAGAACAAAATTCTCTGCCAATTCTTTCCCAAACATTGAACAAAATATATTACGATGCCAAAGATTATGTGCTTTTATTCACAGGAACTATGTTTCCAGACCTTGGAAGCTGGTTTTATGTCTCTTCACTTTGAAAGTTCTAAAGATTCTCTCTCGGCACAACAACTCATTAAATCGATAACTAATATGATAGTGCATTTGAACTTAACACGTCAAAGTGAAACTCATCAACCATGGCCAGTTTGAAACAATTTATAGGCCTATGCAATTAATTCTTGCAGACACTATCAAACCCAAAAGTTTAAAGTTCTCAGCCAGCTAATTTAAGAGAATTGTTTCAAGAGGCCTTCCACGATCTATCTAGATGTAGGCTGTGTCGACATAAGTACATAGTATTCTAAAGTTTTGAATCTTGCCTCACATGAGACAATAATGCCTTGGCAATGACAAGTAACATGGAAGCAAAGATGAGGATGTTTATCTTAGTTTGTAGCTCTGCAGAAAGACCCCTCAACAAATCCAAGACCTTTGCCTTCGCTTTGCCACTAGCCTCATGGTACCTGAAACAAAAAGTAAAACTGTTTCATGCCTGGAAGACATAAACTAAGAGAAATTACAAAACATGCTAAACTTTCATACACAAAAATCACCTTGCCAATGCATCCTCCACCTTCACTGTTGTGAACCATTCTTCTCCAACCCTTTTACCTTTTGAATCTAAAGCAGGCTTGAGCTGCTTGATTTGTTCTTCTCCAGGAGTACCAGCCCAAACAGCTGGAGTAAAACGTTTCCCCTTAAACCATACAGCTTCATGCTCTCGAGCATATAATATCTCTCCCTTTGGTCCTCCAAGTGGAGCTGTTGTAGCTTTAATTCTTGAAACAATAGGCTTGAAATCTTCTAAAACCTAAAGTTATGTTGGGCATTGCACAAAATTATTTAAATACTTGGACAAGCTTTTCACATTTGTTCAACCACAGTTTCGTTTTTTACAATTTCAAATACTTAGCAACATATTCAAATAAAATTTTCCGTGTAACTGTAATTCTCAAAAGTTAGAAAAGAATCCCAATGTTTAATGAAGCACAATAACAAAAGACTAATGATCAAGCTCCATAAGTAAGTATTTCTAAAGCAAGTTATGAATAATATTTTTTGCATCCCAAAAACATCTCTTCACCAAACTCCAATATATCATTTATTGGATATGGATCTAACAAGTTCAGCTATCAATGCTCTTTCTTTGGTAATAAGTCTAGTGCTCTACAGAACCAACAGGAGATTTCTGCACAAAATCACCTCAATTTTGTTTCACATATTTTCAGGACCCAGAAGCATGTTATTGGGAAAGGTTATAATTATATTGTCAGAGTGCTTTCAGTTACGTTTTAATAAACAAATTATTAAGGAAAAGCCTTGGTTAGTTACTTTGAAGAGATCATTCTTTACTAATACTATTTCTACTGAAACTAGAGGCACACAGTTCCTGTCACTTCTCAACCATATCAGTTTCATCAATATCTCTACCATTACCAATCAAGAAACCAAACAACGAGTATGAGATAGTGAAGACAGGCAGACAAAAAGAAAAAGGCAAAAAAGAAAAACTGTCCTTTTACTAATACTTTACAATCATTAAATACCAAAGTGTTATAATACTTGAGTACTTGCTAGGATTTGCGTGAAGTCGAGGTTACTAAGTTTTACTTAACTGGGAATTTTAAATGCCAAATGCAGACATGATACAAATGATGCAGAAAAGTTTTTGAATTGACAAAATCACAAGACAACATGCAACTTACGGCTAAAGATAAAGCCTTGGCAGCATTCTCCATTTCTTGAAATGCTTCCTCTAAATGGACCCTCTTGACACGACCTTTCCAGGAGGATTCAATATCTTCAAAGAAGTCAGTAGGAATGTTTCCAAAGGAGCTAAACTTTTGATCAGTTTCGCCGTCTAATGAGATGATTTCTCCAATTCTACGGGAAACCAGTTTGCATTCACTCACCTTAGAGAGACAAAGATAAAAGATATGAGAACTATTTCTCACATGACGATATAACAGCTTCAAAAAAAACTGCTAAGTGTCACAAGTGTGAACGTCTTGTACATTAAAGGCAAGAAACTCTAATGGGAATATACACAGAAAACCATACAGAAACGAAGGTTGGAATTTATCAGAATTAAATACAGTATTAGAAATATGGTGCAACTATATAGGTGTGCATGTGAATATTCATCCATGTAGTAAATTGCAGGAGTAAGGCTACACTGCCAAGATCATTAAGAAAAATGGCAGCGACAGGGGCTCTCCATATTGGTTTTGCCTTTGGGCTACAAGGTATTTCTATCAAGAAAATGAGAACAAACCCTTACCAAAGTATACCATAAGTATCTCTAGTGCTCGGTATGCATTGTACCATGTTAACAATTAAGTGACAAAGGAGTTCCAGGAAGATAATGAATAAGAAAATAACAAGGCAAGAAAAGCTCAAATTAGGGAGAGGTGATGAACATAGACTATTTTCTGTCCTGACAAACTGGTCTAGCAATATTGTTTACTCTGAGCTCTTGAAAAGGCACTCTCACCAACAGAATGTTAAAGATCAATCCCATACCTAAACAACAGAATTGATACGTCCACATTGGGAACAGCCCTGAACCTCCTTTTAGCAAGGTTATAGAAAGTAGAAGATTCACAGCCCCGAATGATTATGAGTAAATATTATCAGGTGTATCAAATGTCAAAGAGTCATTTTATGATGTAAAGATCACTACTAAGGAAACAAAATAGAAAAAAATTGAGGTAATGTAAGCTTACACTTAGGGGTTCTATAGTTTCACAACAGCATAATGAAGATTTTCCATATCTACTTGACCTACTTAAGGGACAGCAGCAGAAAGATTCACCATCAAGATATTCTTCCATGTCATTTACCTTAAAATATGCAGAGATGACATACGTTCTTTCTGAATAGCTTTATTTTCCCTCTTTTTGGACCCCTTGGGAAGAGGGATTATTGTGGAAGCAGGAAAGACATAAAACATCCACATATAATAGAATAAAGATTATATGAGTATTAGAGCAATGAATAGACAAGACTTACTAATGTCTCAAATTCAATCTTCAATCCAGTTGCCACCCACGTGGGATCCATCAACAATCTCAATATATCATTAAGCACAGAGCTTCTGTACATATGTAGTATTTCATCGAGGATGCTCTTGATTTTCAAAAACTCAATGTGATTAGCCTCCCTCAGTTCAAGCAGCTTCACAAGCTGTGAATATAGGATAGAAACTCGTGAATGAAACTGCCAAAAAGAGATTGCAGCTAGGAAAAGAAAAGTTAATCCTACAAGCACTTGAAATGTATCCTAAACTGGGCATCACTTGAAATAATCAAATCATGATGATCTATCAAAACACCTCAAGAATAGAGCAGGGCAGAGATTATGAGTTTTTTCATCCCTAAATTTCAACTTCAGGCCAGAAGAAATTTTAAAGGAAAATGGAACTTCCATAGCATCAGATTTTGAGTTTCCCAGAATGAATACCCGTCACAGCCTGGCAAGTGACTAATAATGAAACAGACTTCTGTAAGTAGAGGTTTCACCATCAAAATGAGCATTCAACTTCTCCAATACCACCTAGTCTTCCAAGAATGTGTTTCCCCAAGTAGTAAAAATTTTCATTTGCGTCAAATCCTTCTTCCAGGAAAATACATTTCATATCTGATAGAATGTTAGCAGCACCTCTGCTTAAATTAATCAAGGGAACCATTGATTCAAAGAAAAATAGGTAGATGACATCTCAGTTAGGAACTTCTAATTGCATAAGCACTACTGAAATCCATTGATCACATTAGGTGGAGTAAATTTCAGCAGATAAATACATATAATGCTTTCTAAGACCCATCTGGATAGTATAGAATCACTACACCTACCAGAAAGGAAAACACAATAATGGAGGTAAGTTGATTAGACCTTTGCTGAAGGAATGCAAGTGAACTCTGGAATGGGGCATGATACATTGCTCATAAGCTTGCAAATTTCTACAAAAGAAAAAACAAATAGCACATGCATTAACATATACGAATATCAAATATGCATAAATGCAGGCCAATGCACACATGAAATTATTCCTGAATACAAGTATGCAAATATTAAAGCCAAGCTAAGTAGGAAGAGAAGAGAGATCCAGATAGTAAAGGTTGTGAAAGTTTTTTGTATGCAAGAGCACTTTCAGACCTTTGTAACCCGTAAATTTATATAGGAAACTTAAAAATGTATTAGCAGCTCCTCCCCTAACCCCGCAAAAATCATGAAATACATATGAAGATAAAATGATGTTGCACCAGAATCCTGTATTATTACTTCTATTTTTTGTTAAGATCACCTACCCCAGTAGATTAACCAAATTCTAAGCTAACTTGCTCAAGAAAATGAGAAGTTTAGCCTACCAACAACTCTTTATTAGTCATATAAGTTCTTACAAAAGTAGGTCAAAGTATAAGTCATAGAGACTTGTGCATTATCTAAGTCTAATTCCATTAATGTCAAATTCAAATGAAATTTGTCCTTTTGTATTGGCAGAAACTAACAAGTGTAGCTTCCTGTAAGATGGCATATAAGAAGAAGAAGTATCATATTATCTGCTGGCATACTATCATGAGTACCACAAGACTACACAAGTATTGAGGAAGAGATCATAACATAGGAAACAACTGATGGATCAACTTTAGACAAAATTCCAGCACCATAATAAATGTCAAACTATTGTTGGTAACCATTGGGTAACCACAAAAAAGTAATCCATATAAACAAGCCTGGGATTGCACAGATCATACGAAGGTAAAAGTGGATCTCACCTTGAATTGTCAATGCTACCTCATGGGCAGGCGGATTCAAAAGTAAATCTCTCACATATCTGGGAAAAGCAAGAGGAACAAAACTTAGGATGCTACTGGCATTGCTGAAATGTCAAGTATGAAATATGGTGAAAACAAAGTGCAGGAGAACTAGTGAACTTTCTGAGCTACTATCATGAGAAAAAGGGAACCTCATCTTTTATGAGGTCCAAAAGGGTTGCTACATTTGGAAATAGTGGAATATTTGCAAATCCATGAAGGCATAGCCAAGCACAGAGATAGTAGAACTGAAATTATAGAAATTAAAGGAAGTATAACAAGCCAAGCCCCCTAAAGAGAATAAGAGAACAATTTTTAGACATCACTATAAAAGATTTCCCTAGTGTTTGAACATCTCTCTGGACGAACTAAATGTATTTTAAAACTATTTAAAAACAACTGTGATCAAATTAAAACCTCTACTGGGACTAATGTGAATTAGTCCTGCATTGAAATGGCAGACACAAAGCATTCGCTCCAAAATAAATATTGGATCAGATGCATTAAAGATATTAAGGAAAAACAACACCAGTATGTTTTCCACTTACAGAACTGGAAGCCCTGAACAATTTGATGGGAACAACACCTTGAGCAAACTAGGTATTCCTTCAGTAGGTATGGCACCTAAGAGTATGGGAAAGAAAGAAAATGTTGCTCTTTTTAAACTCACATGTAAAGAAAACAGAATTATAACCAGATAAACTGTTACCATACCAATTTGCGTGGCAGTTCCAAGGTACAAAGGGCGGGGCCTATTATCTGAAGCAACAGTCACATTTCTAAATGTGACATCATGATCAAGACCATAAACCTCCTTTACCTGAACCACGGTTTAAAGTGTGAAAATTCAGGAAAATTAGGATCTAGGGCAAGTGAAAAACCATTTCAACGGCAGACCTTAGACAAAAGATCATTAACAGGATTGCCCTCAAACCATTCAAAGTGCCTAGCATTACATTCTCCCCATAATAGGCCACCTTCACCAAACTCTCCCCAGCGACAAGTTCCTGCAGTAAGTCTCTAGCTAATGAAGATTTTATTTATACGGCATAAAACCAAGGACTAGTAATAGCTCAAATATAACAAGCAAAAGTTCAATCACATATTGTAGATCAGGAAGCAGTTCAATTCTACATACACTGAGTTATATATATGCACACACAAACATTTGTTTATTTTTATTAATAAAAGCTTAAAGCGGAGGGCTCTAAGTTTTCCAAGTCACAAGGCATCGGAAACAGGAAAAAGGACAATCCTCCAAACCTGATGAATTGTATTTCAGGGATGAATGCAGGAACAGATGATGGCACTGACACGTCCGAAGCTTAGTAACTAGTGCTTCTTCAGTTAGACCATCCTCTTGAGAATAAGTTTTCATAGTCTCTAGCACTGAAATTATGCAATATCCTTTCGCAGAACGAGAAATTCCTGACAAATTAGACAAAGTACAGGACATTCACTTGATCATTATGAACTAAATTAAAAGAAACTGAGACCATATCAGAGGCTATATAGGCTCATACCTACTACAGGCATTGGCTCTGGAAAGTCAAGATCACGGTCACCTTCAACAAGCCCAAAGACATATGGACTGCCTGGATGCGCATGGCTGGATAGAAATATCTGTTAGTGATTAGGAGGAAAAGAAAACACAGTACAGAAGAATATGATATCACAGAATCAATTAAGCTCTCTGTTCCTATCAAAAACAGACTGACAATATGCCTAAAATCATCACGCGCATCTCAACTGCAGTGCAGAGCAATGCAACATCCAGGTAAAAATTGTATGCAGATGGCAATTTTATAAGCTCCAAAAATACAGTTGTCCAATTCAGAAGACAAATCTATAAAAGAATTAAGGATGACTTAAATTACTTAAGTTAGGAGGAAGCCAAAGCAATAGTTCTATTTGGAGAAAAGAGAGCAGATCCAAAATCAGCTCGCAGAAAAACTCACCATATTGGCCTGAAACAATCTACTTTCTCTTACCGAGGACAGCATAGCATAGACAAAGAAATGCAAGGTAGGTCTGACTGATAATAAAGGTGGGCCTCATATTGGCACCACCAACCCTCTACAATTCTAAACAATTGCCATGCAATTTCACCAGCTGGGCTTCATGTAGTCCTTATACACCATGAAGTCACAAACCTTCATCCCTTGGCCCTTCTTCTTTTTTCTCTGTTTTTCCTTTTTCCTTGGAGACAGGGACTTTCTAGGTAGCTCTCTTAACACTGTTGAAATAGCCTCCCAAGCAAAATTTACCATGCAATCACCATAAAACACTGAGTTTTCCAACTGTCCCTAGTTTGAGAAAATGAAGTTTTCCGAGACTTTTCCAAATCTGTTGAAATACCCATCCTAAGATCTGGAAGTGGTCATAAATGTTCGCAGGATCATCAGCATGATTTGCCTATTGGAAACGAATCCATAATTGAACTGCAAAAATGCCTCATTATTCTTTTTGGTCTTCACAATTCCTTTCCTTATGGTAAGTTTAAGTTTACTGATTTCTAAAAACTATTTCTACACTCCCATAGCGTAAAAGATTACCTCAAAAATTGAGGGAGATCAAGACTGATAATTTGCATGCAGCATAAAGGTTGAGAGTTAAATGCTTGACCCCTCAAGGAGGTATTTTAACAAATTCGTAATAAATAAGGCCAAATAGAAACCAAAAGGTCCAAATAGCAAAAACCAAGAGCAAATTTAAATTCAAATGTTTAGTAAATAATTACCCAGATATAAAACGACTTTTGCGTGCACGAGCCTGTGTTGGACCCTGAACTTCTTCCACTATGCACTACAAATTACAAACATTTAGAAATTTGGCCAATATTTATTCCAAGAAATATCATATTGGCATATTGCATACTGGCATGAGAAGAACTAGCAATGCAGTCATAGCTTACAAAATGATGAACAGGTGAGCACATACGTAGAGTTTCCTACCAGTCAAAATTGAGATTGCAGGTGAGAGGGGCATAACAGGAAAAATAAATGGAATGATAGAATAAAATTTTCTCTGCATAAACATTTTCCTTCTTCCTTTTCTGGTATGTTTGTGTTCAAAGGAACATATTCATATTACTTGACTGATATTCATACCTCTACCGTCCAGGGTTATTTTGAGGAACAAAAATTAAGAAATTTACACTATCTAATTTTTGCCTCAAAGAATAAATGGAAATGGATAAGATAAACTAATATGAATACATCTAAGTCATTATACTTACAACAGAAAAGCCATGCTGGGTCAGGTCATCCAAAGTCTGTCTTAAATTCTGCAAAAGAAGCAAGTGATGTAACTTATAAAACAATCAGCACAGCAAACCTTAGAAAGATCTAGGTGAGCATAATGTTTAAAATATCCAAAGAAGACCAAAATGTGCCTGGGCAAAGTAAAATCAGTACTGTTGCTACCATGGTCCAGCAGCATTTCTACGGTTTTTTCTGTTTTTACAGGTCAGTAGCATTTTTCTATAGCCAAAAAGATTTCTTTATTCGTTGACTTCCAATAAAGCTTTACAGCATTTAAGTTGTGCTCAAAGTCAGAGTTAGCAAACAGAGGCCACTTGACAAGTAACTCATATTGGTGAAGAATTCACCTCAAAGAGCAGTCAGTTTATGCTACGGAAAAGAACTTGTGAAGAAGAACAGAGCCATCTAATTTGTAAGTACAGATGCAAATTACAAGCGAACAAAGAAATGAATCGTATAACTTTATCTAATCCCAGAAGGTCTGGGTACAATTTTTTTCCCTCATTAGCAAATTAGTGGACTTGGTTTCTTTCAGATAGTAGCTTCCTAGCAACAAAAAATATATGCAACAAGAAGCCAGTAAAAACTTCAAAATTTAATCAAAAATAAAAATAATTGTATAAAAACATCATAACAGAGACAACAACAATAATAATAAAAGCCAGTAAGAACTTATGTGGAAGTAAATAGCTTACCATAATAGGACAGCCAGCTTTAGGAATACTGTCCGAACGTAAACCACCAAATGGATTCAGACCAGCATATTCGACAAGAATACAAGCATCAAATCCAATAGCCTCATAAAAGTCTCCAACCTACGGATAAATACAATTGCTGATCTCCATACTTATGACTGAGGAAGTATCAGTTAACCATAAGCATACAATATCTCAAACTTTGAGCGGAAAAACCAAGTGAATGCGGACAAGACATGAACGAATTGAAGGAATAATTACATACTCTACATAGCAAAACTTCACGGGGAAATCTTGACTTGAACTGTAACATTTCCCAGTTAAGATTGCCTTCCTTCAGACTACAAGAAAAAGGAAAAAGTGTAGATATTTCAATGATTCAATTAAATGACCGTTTCAATAACCTCTTTGCCACATTAATGCATAAACAGATGGAGAACAGCAACCAGAAATCAATAGAAGATATAAATACTTAACCCAATAAAAAGATTAGAAAAAATGTCAATTAGATATTGCCTTCTGTAAATTTTTAAAGAGGGATAGAGATAAGAAGGATTCAAAGAGTTAGAAATTTGATTTTTCTAATGTCTGTGCATAGGAAATTTCTCCATTAAATGCTCGGTGTCTGGAAACAACAGTCTCTAAATACACCGATAATAAGACAGGATTATATTATTTCTGAAGTGTTCCTTCCCTTGAGTTGCAGAAAACAGAGAAATACACACTACAACTCAGCAATATAATGAATAAATCAAAATGTGATTTATTAGTAGGAAACAAAGTGGAGAATTAAAATTAAGTTAATTTGATCCCTTCCTCGTACACTCTGAACCATCCAAAAGAATTCTTCGTTGACAAGAAACTGAAGCTGGCAATGAATGCATCTTGACATTTAAACATATGGTTGAATTTAGTGGTCACCAAAGAAGTAGAGACTTCAAATTAAGTAAATCCAACTAATTGTTAAAGAAGGAAAGACAATGGTTAATCACTTTCATATAATTCTTCATTTGTACATGAGAAGGAAGCATAATTTTTTATTAAATGAAAAGGTGAAATTCGGAGCTCACCTTCCATTTCTTAAACTGGTATCTACACCCAATAGATTACTATGTCTAAGCCTCTTGACTAGTGCAACAGAAGATGGCTTCCTGCACATCTGCAGCTTCTGAAATATGAAAGGACAAGAGCAACAGTTAACAACTTTTATTTTCTCTGCAATTTATTATCAACAATCCATTAAGAAAGTAACAACAATCACTTATCCAGCTTACCTCCTGCCACCACAAAATGTGACTCAAATCCTTGTCATCAAGGGCATTACTCAATTCCTTTCTTTTTGCAGCTTTTGTCTGAAATTTTCGTCCTTTAGGGCTGAGAATGCGCTCTGAGTGGCTGATGCTGATGAGAGCGAATGATGATATTTATTGAATAACCCAACTAATTGACCGACAAAACTTAAACATTACAAAAGGATGTTAATTTCTTCTAGATTTAGCATTGCAAAACTCAGTGGGGCTAACTCCAGAAAAAACATAGCTTTCATCTTCCCTTTTAAAAGGTTTAGTAAAAATCTAGCTAAATCAAAATTCTAAATTACCAGCTCCTTTGCACAATATTTTGGATTGAAGGAGTTGGAATGAAAAGGAAAAGGGAGGAGGGCTACTCAGGTATTTAATTTGATTCTTGTGGAGGGAAAGGAAAGGAAAGGAATGGGAAGGAATGATAAGGACTAGTAAAGATCTTCCAAAACAGATGAAATTGGAGCGACAGGAGGCTAAACTTCAACAATAAAGTTTCTGTTTTTCTCTTTGTTGTAATGGCTTTCTTACTCAGAAAATACATATGCTTACCGGAAACTATGATTCTATGAAAATTAACAGTTTCTGTCCCTCCCGGACTAGATAAACACTCAATTTTCGTCCCCATTCTCCTCTTCTTTCATCTCCTCCAACTACTCTGTTTTCCTCTCCTCTCCTTTCCCACAATGAGTGCTTACACATAGACTACAGGACTTCAACAGAGAACAACTCAAATTAATCAAAATAATGTAGCCCAAAACTATCACAACTGACTTTTCATAGTTTCAAAGCAAAACCAGTCAAAAAGAGACAGTGAACTACGCTAGAACAGTTGCAAAATTTACACATTGCGGAACACCCACCCAGCCACCACCCCCCCCGGCGATAATAATACAAAATTTAAAAAAGAACAAATCAACTCTACGCATCTATCACAGTAAACCCATTTAAAATGAAATCCAAAACTATGCTAGCACAGTTTCAAAATCGAAACTTTAACACATTTCCAAACCGAAAACAAAATAATCAACTCGAGAGAAAAAAATGCATCTTCATTTCCTTAAAAATATCAAAACAGGAGAATTTGCATGAGAGAATGATTACAGAAGTGGAGGAGACGAAGCAAGAAACCGACGGCAGTGAAAGCGGTGAAGAGGCGGAGTGAGGAGGAGCGAGAGAGAGCGACACCGAGGGAGTGAAACGACAGCGTTCCTGGCCATCATCCAGCAATACGTTCTCACCATCGTGGAGTTGAACTAGAACAGTAGTAGTAGTAAGTTTAAAGGGTTTTATTCAAAAAACTCCAAATTGCATCGACTTTCTAGGCAGTTCTGCTGCGGCTCTGAGTGGCGGTTCAGTTCCTTTTTGTTCTTCCCGCCATAGACCAGAGAGAGGTGAGAGAGAAGGAGCATTGCAGACAACACAAGGGGGTCTTTGTTGTACTTTGAGAACAAAATTTTTTATTTGGAAAAAAATCCGATTTTCTTTTTTTCTTTTTTTTTTTGGTAGCAGAGTGGAAAGTGAGGTACAGTAAAAAAATTCGTGTAAAGGGTAAATTCCGCAATTTCTCTGTGCTTGGAAGAGAAAAGTGATTTTATTTTTCAAAGAAAAAGTGAGACCCGCTTTAATTTTATTTTTTGCAAAAAATATTAAATGCACTTTTTTAGTAAGTTTAGTCCAAATAAAGCTATATTTACCTTAATATTAATTATTTTTATTTTTTAAATAATATGATCTCGTTCATTAATATTTATGAAAGTTATTAATAAATAGATGTAACAAATATTATCTATAAATTTTTCTTTGCATTCTTGTTACTAAGGATATATTTAGATTGTGTTTGGTTAGGAGAGTTTCTATCTTGGATTCCATAAAAATAATTTTTTTTGCAAAAAAAAATTAGACATGATTGTATGTTTGGTTAAACAAAATACTATTCAAATAAACCAAAGTATATTGCATTGTTGCATTTTTTTATTTTAATAGGGAATACAAAATGCACCACAAGAAAAAAAATTCACACCTAATAAAATTAAAAAGAACACTAACACTTACTACATATCCTTACCACCTCATTCTAACTTCTTCTTTTTTTTATAAATACTTTTTTTTATACATCAAGAGAAAGAATGTGATTCAAACCCTTAATTTGGTAAATAGTGATTCTACAACTTGAGTAACTACTTTGTCATCACTCACCCCACAAAATGCTTATAAAGTTTGCATTTTCTAAGAAAATGAAAGCCATTGTTCAAAAATCGCAAGGATTGCTGCTGGCAACAATGAGTTAAGTTCTAGAATAGTTTTTGGTCATACCAACCATAATAGAATTAAAAGGGAGGAAAAAATAAAGAAGGAAACTGCAAATATCATAATTCTCTTAAGATCCAATGAATGATAGAACTGAAAGAAAAAGATAAAGAACATAGGCAAGAAGGTAGAAGGTAGATTTGTCATTTCACAAATGATTTGTTTTTGTAAAATTTAAAATAAAAAATATTAAATTCAAACTCTCTATAATCTTATTATTAATTTTTGTTAAACCATATAAAAAGTATAATGTTATAGCAAAATTAGCCATATCCTCGTCTAAATCATCTCTAGAGAATGACAAATGAAGTCTTTAAAGCCGGGGCATTTGTGTTTTCTTCGTCTTCGATTGTGGCAGAAGGTTCCACATTGGTAATGAGGTACTAGACAATCAAAGTGCCAAGTATGATTTCGCTCAACCTTAGAACCACACAAGATATAGCTACTAGCGAGACTGAATATAACCATATGAGAAGAATATATCATTCATTTATCTCAATCAAATACATAATTGAACTCTACTTTTTCTCTTATAAAAAATTTACTTTTACAAAATTTAAAACAAAATATTTTCCAACCAAATACAATCAAAATACACCAATAGACTAAATATATCCATCCTGCAGTAGCTTTGATTAAAAACAAAATTAGCAACTAGACTTTCTAGTCCTCTATTTTATTTGAAACTCTCAAGCACTATCTAAATATAAACTAAGTAAATTTCATCTTATGCAATAAGTTGCACGAGATAAATCATACCATTTACATAATAGGGAGAAAAAATGACAAATATTCTATAACTCTCTAGTCCTCAAATTATATTGTAAAGAAAAAATGACAAATAAAAATACTATTTAACTAAAGTTGAGTCAAAATTTATAACTCAATACGATGATAAAAAGATAATTTAAATAAAAATCTTTTATAAACAATGAGTAAACGTTACTTTATTATTTTTAAGATAATTCCATTCTTCTTTGATCCAGAAACTTCATGCTCAACTAGAGCCAAAAATCATTTTCCTATGAGCGAACGGGGTTAACAGCCAAGGACCGAGGTTAGAAGCTAGAAGGGTTCTAGAAGAAAAGTACTTGCGCTTATGTGAGCAATGGGAGATGATGAAGAATGATTAGTACAACCAACATTACTTGACAATTAATTGAAATTCTCTAAATCCCAAATTTACCTCTTTGATACTTAGAGAGACATAGTAAATCTTTCCAGGGCTTCCAGCATACAAAGGCATTACTTGAATTACATATTCTAAATGTTTCTTCTTCTTTCCAATTTAGGAAATGAACTTCTCTTTTTAGCCTTTTTTTCAAACCCTATCTTTGATATTCAAGGAGGATTATTTTCACCTTAAGTCAAATTTGGATACCATGTTCGTCAATATTTTTTCTTTTTCAAACTAAAAATAGAAAAAATAGCAAAGAGAAACTTAATCCAAGTATTTCCTTTATCAACCTATTAGTCATAAAAGGAAAACAAAGGTACTTCCTAACCCCCTCACCAGCAGATACATGTAACAACGGGAAAATTCACATTTAGGACTAATTAGACGAGTACCTAACAGAATGAAGTCTAGATTTGTTTGAAATAATAGCTTGACTAGGCAAGTAATCATAGTCGTAAATATTAGGAACCTCTCTAATAAGATACTGGTAGTAATGGATAGGATCCTAATTGCTGAGGATCCTACACAAGTCTTCCAAAAAAATGTTGTTACTTACAAATAGAAAATTTGCTCAAAAGAAACCACAATTACCAATTCTAAGATCAATAATAAAACTATTTCTTTGAACTAGTTTATTCAAAAATGTTGTTACTTACAAATAGAAAATTTGCTCGAAAGAAACCACAATTACCAATTCTAAGATCAATAATAAAACTATTTCTTTCAACTAGTTTATTCATTGAAGAAAATCATTAAACACAAGTAATATATAAAAAAGACAAAAATAAAACAAAAAATTTGTGAAAACAAAATTCATAATCAAAAGAATAAAAGAAGAAGGAATATCTTTTTCTTTCTTTCTTTTTTTTGCTAAATAAAGAAGAGGGAATATCATAGCAACATAACCTAATCTAAGTAATTCAATTAACTTCCAAAGACTTACTCATGTTCAATTTTAGGGCAAAATGGTAGTTTTGTTTGTTTCATTGTTCTTTTTCTTTTCTAGTTTCTAATACAATTAGTACAATTACTTTCTTAAGCACTACTCCATTCATTTCAAAAGATAGTACCTTTTGGGTAATTTCTTCATTCTTAAAATATTTAGTCTTTTACAAATTTTAAAGATTATTTTTTTAAAGTTATCATTAATTATAAAATAATTTATTCGTTCTCTCTCTTATGAGTAGAGAATAATTAAATTAGTTAGTGATAAAACAGAAAAAATACCTCTTACTTTTTTCCCTAGATTAGATATATTTTGGATTTGAAATTTTCTATTTTGAGTTTCATAAAAGTGAATTTTTTGTAAGAGAATGAGTGGGACCAAAAGTAAAAAAATTTATTGAATTCTGTAACGGAACCCAATCTATTCACACTTTTAATCTATGAAAAAAATATCAAAATGTCTTATATTTTGAAACAGAAAAAATATTTCTTTACATTATTTTTTTAAGTGCTACCTTAAAAAAAATAAAGAAGAGGCCTATAAGTGTGAAATGTTAAACTTGAGGGGGCAGCTTGTTATTTAGCTAACATTAAGGGACGAACTACAATTAACTTTTTTACTTCCTCCGTATTAAAATATAAGATATTTTAATATTTTTTACATAAATTAAGATAGAAGAAAAAAATTTCAATTATATTGTTAACTAATTTAATTTATTCTTTATTAATATGACAAAAAAAAAAGATTTGTGAGGGTAGTTTCAAAAAAATAAATTTAAAAATTTATAAAAGACCAAACATATTGAAAAGAAAGAAATACCCTAAAAACTCTATATTTTGAAATGGATAGAGTAATATTTAAACACCATTTTTATATAAAGTTTGTTTTACTATATATAGTCTAAAAAAGCAAATATTTTCTAACTTCTTTATCTCTCTATTCCACATCTTCTTTCTCATTCTCATTAAAATTAATAAGTATCGTATTAAATCAGATTATACAATGTAACGAGTGATGAATTTACACCGAGTTTTCTTAAATTTTAAGTAAAAACTTTTTAAAAATCAAAATTTGAATTTCGTTAAACATTATGAACAAATTTTGCCATGTTCCCATAACATTACTAAGAGTTTGGAGGAACTTGTGTAGAAGTTTCTCTATAAATGATAGAACATTACCAAGAGTTTCGCCCTCTGACTAAAGTAATTCTATCCACTCTTGATAATGTTCTACCGTTTGTGGCATAACTTTCACGTTCTCAAAATTCAAAAATAAAAATTAAATTTGATATAATTTTAAATTTTTATTTCAAAATCAAAATGAGTTTAATATAAATTTTTATTTAATTATATTGTATAATCTGATTTAATACGATACTTATTAATTTTAGTAAAATTATAGAGAGAATGAAAAAAGAAGTTAGATATTTGATTTAATAGTATACTTATTAATTTTAATAAAATTATAAAAAGAGAATGAGAAAAAAGTTAGAGATATAGATAAATTGAAAATGATTTAATTTTTTAATTATATATAATTAAATATAAAATTATATATTAGAAACTTAAATAAGTGAACTCGTGTCAATTAAGTGGAGCGCACCTCCAAAATAGAGTCCAGTCTATGCTTGATTCTACCTCCACTATCCCGACCTCGGCAGCCGCCACTTCAAAATGGAAGTTGGAAACGGGATAAAAGGGAGGAAATTTTGCACTTGGAATCCATTTCTGCATCTTCACATACTCTGAACCTATCAAAGTTCCTTAGCAGAAGCTGAAGTTCAGATTGTAATGGCTTCTTCTGCCATTGCTTCGACCCGTACTCCTTTGATTAACAAGGTATAGTTTGCATATGCAATATTACACCAAAATTCTATCATTTTTCTAGTCGTTTTTCTCCAATTATCTCGGTATTTACCTTATGGTTTGACTTTTGGGTTTTGGTTGGATGCAGAAGGATGTGGGTCTTCCTGCCTTCTCTTCACAAGCATCATTTTCGATTAAAAGCTCCGAGAGAAGGGTCTCTAAGAGAATTGTTTCTGTAATAGCACCACAGCAATCTGAACGCAAGCCATCCTCGACTGGCTCGGTTAGGTTCTTTCTGTTTTGTGGGTGATATATTTTCGATAAAGTTGTGATTTTGAAAACATAGCCGGATTATAATGGTGGGTTTATGGTAAATTATGAATCTTTTTAGGTCAAGACTGGGATGACCATGACTGAGAAGATATTGGCAAAGGCCTCTGAGAAAACACAGTTGAGCCCCGGTGAGAATGTGTGGGTCAATATTGATGTTTTGATGACTCATGATGTTTGTGGGCCGGGTGCTATTGGCATTTTCAAGAAAGAGTTTGGGGAAGATGCGAAGGTATGTGTCCACAGAGTAGCTAATTTCGAATAATTGATCACAATGAAGTACTTTTTGCTGTTTTGCATCGTGGACTATCAACATTATCTTTTGGAAGATTTATGGATGATTGATAAATTAGATTGAATTTTAAACCCATAATATGATTACCATGTGTTGTTCCAGAAGAAAAAAAATGAATTACCATGTGGTAGGCATTTCTAGTCATGCTTAAGGGTAGAGATACCATAGCTTTCAACTGACGGTTATTATCTTGTATAATTTTAAAATTGTGAATTGATATGCTAAAGTTTCTTCATCAAATATATAAGATTAAGTTTTGAACTTCTTCTTGATTGACTGCAACTGAATTGGTGATTGAAGTGTTTCTAAGCTGAGTTAATATGGGCATTTGAACTTTTAAATTGAGGCTAACTTTAGGGATATACCAGCTAATCAAAAGTCTGACTTAATTTTCCTTCTTATACAATTTATGACCATATACATTCATAAGATTTCAGAAAGTGTTCCTTGACAGGTTGAGGCATGAGGCAAACTGGATGTATACTCATGTGACTAATGAAATAAAAATTCAGTATATTATTTAGAAACATATAAAATGCGTAGTCTAATATATTGTATTGAGCGTGGCTTACAGGAAGCAAAGAACTATTGAAATGCGTTAAATAATGATGTTGTGCTCATCGAAAAGACTTTGATGCATGAGTCCAAGGAGATATATTATAAAGATTGATGGTAAAACTAGAGAAAAAAGTAGTCAAATAATTGCATTTTTGCTCGATTCAATGGGAAACATTGCATGAGGTGGAATAATGAAATAGGTTCGGTGTTGCTATGGAATGTGATATTGTTGATGTCTTCTCAAAGTGACTTCTAATTGTATAGACCTCTCAGTTTTAGTGTTTCTTAGACAAGTTTCTATACATGTATTGGTGGCTCTTAGTTTTGTCAATTTCTCTTTAATTTATGGTTGAAAAATTGTGTCTTTCATCTGCTTTCCTATTTATCAATATTATTTTTGTAATTGAGACATTGCATCTTCTTTTCTTTCTTCCTTTATATTTCTGGAGAAACAAAAGTGGTGTAGATAGTCTTTCATC
Organism: Rauvolfia tetraphylla; assembly: GCA_030512225.1. Taxonomy (NCBI): domain Eukaryota; kingdom Viridiplantae; phylum Streptophyta; class Magnoliopsida; order Gentianales; family Apocynaceae; genus Rauvolfia; species Rauvolfia tetraphylla. Next base: position 7,315,237 of record JAJQKT010000053.1, read on the forward strand.
AGGATTTGATTATAGTGTTAAATAATTCCTTTACCATTTTGTAGATGACTGTGATACATGTAGATGCTCTGAATTTCTGATCTGTTTGTGTTTTTTTCCTTATAGGTCTGGGACCGGGAAAAGGTGGTTATCATACCTGACCACTATATATTCACAGCGGATGAGCGAGCAAACCGTAATGTGGACATCTTGAGGGATTTCTGTACTGAGCAAAACATAAAGTACTTCTATGACATTAAAGATCTTGGGAACTTTAAGGTATTTGATCTCTTGTGTCTGCTAGAGCTTTGTTCTTTGGTTAATTCATGTTCACATGGAAAAAGAATTGGTCTAATTAATTCATTTTTCTTTTATGTTTATGCATTTGCAGGCTAATCCTGATTATAAAGGTGTTTGCCATGTTGCTCTTGCACAAGAAGGTCACTGCAGACCTGGAGAGGTTATTATTCTTCTATCAACCAATTTCTTAAATAGATATCAGAAAGACTTGAAATGATTAGACGTTCTTATCAATATCAAATTCTTCTCTATCTCTACTTGTACTTTCAGGTGTTGCTGGGTACTGATTCTCACACATGTACTGCTGGAGCATTTGGCCAATTTGCTACTGGAATTGGCAATACTGATGCTGGTTTCGTTTTGGGTGCTGGAAAGCTTTTGCTGAAGGTCTTAAAATAGTCTCTGTGTTGTATATGCATAAAGTTATCAATGGGTAGATGATTATTGATGTGTCTCTTTGCGATTTTACCCTTTCACTTGGATTTCCTAATTGTAGGTTATTTCTGTTCTTTAAGATGTAAGGAATTTATAAAGACTATACGTGGAATCAAATATATCAAGGGCTTCTCAGAACCTTGGAAACTTCAGTAGATAGTTTGCTCACTTTGAAGCTTATTCATAGAACTCGGGTTTCGGTTACTTTTCCTGTGCTGATGGATTTTGCAACTTGACTGCTTCCTTGGAATACTAGTGGAGATCCTGTAATAAAATGAAGAAAAGTTAAGGGTGTCTTGTGCAAATTACCACTGTTTGCTCCATTTTATTCCATGTATTGCAGATTGTTTTTCAGGCTAAAGGAAATACATAGATTGAATAAATGGAATTAGTTGCATGTGCTTCAATCTAGTGCTTGACTTGTATGATTGTCACAAATTTCATTTCTTTTTTTATTATTTTCATAAGAAGTTTGATTTCTGCATGTTAACTTTTCCTGCATGTTAAATTTTATGAAGTCTGATATTGGCATACCTCATATTGCCCAGTATAATTCTACAGCATAATTTTCCTATGATATTGCTTTACTTCTCTCTGAAATTTCACATCTTTATGCTTCAGGTGCCTCCAACATTGAGATTTGTTATGGATGGTGAAATGCCCAGTTATTTGCTTGCAAAGGATTTAATTTTACAAGTGAGTTACTAAATGCCTTTATTCTTGTTTCTTGAATTAGGAGCATATCATATTCTTGCACATTTTCTACATATGTGGATAACAATAATCCCAAACCTTGTAGTGCATTGGAAAGACAAATGAGATTTAGGAGTACTTATGGTCTTTGTACTGCAGATAATTGGTGAGATATCTGTGGCTGGTGCAACATATAAAGCAATGGAGTTTGTTGGCACTACTGTTGAAAGTTTGACTGTAAGCTCTCTATTTTGTTTCACGGAGATTATGATATCTATGTAAGTCGTAAATCTTGCTTTGCTTGATTTGATTGTATTTATACTTCTCATTGTGTGTTTTGTAGATGGAAGAAAGAATGACATTGTGCAACATGGTTGTTGAAGCTGGAGGCAAAAATGGTGTTGTTCCTGCTGATAGTACCACATATAAATACCTTGAGGCAAGTAGAACAATTTATTTGTTCAATTGACTGAACCTTCCCTAGCCCCTGAACTCTCATCTTTCTGCTCAAGGGTTCTCCAGAAGTGAGTATATATTTTTTCCTCTTGTTCTTCATGAAATGAAGAGATATTTATTTCCAACTACTTCTCTGTTTTATAAATGTTCCTATTTTTGTTTTCACAGGATAAGACGTCTGTGCCTTATGAACCAGTTTACAGTGATGAAAAAGCAAGGTAAATTAGAATATTCTGAAAGTTTTACACCATTGTCTCTAGTAATTCTTTTTTCTCTCACTTTTACCTGCTTTTCTTTGGCCTTTATTAGCACCTTTAGTTTGGTAACTGGATAAAGATGTATCTGTCCACCATATATTTTCATAGATGGTTAGGAGAATTTGAGATTTTATGATATGTTCAGCTGATTGTGAGTCTGTTATTTTTACAAAGAAATGCTTCGGTTCTTCTGCTTCAATCCGAAATGTAATTTGGTAATCTGTTTGGGACATATATATGAGTAGAGTGGATGTAGCCATACTTGGTTGAATCACTCTTTGCCCTTCAATACAAGCCCAAAATCATTGTTTATCTCATTTTTGGTTTTCTTGTTTTTACTATTACTGCTGCCTCGTCCCAAAACCAAAACAAAACTTCAGTTAGAGTTAGGTCCTGTTTCCAATGCTGGAAATTTATATATAAGTTGACAAAGAAGTCACTTGTTGCTAAAAGGAACAGAAAAGGAGAAAAAGTCCTCAAATAATTTCGTACTTGATATGTAGATGTGTATAATCCCAAACTTCTTTTTCCCCTTCCACAAAGATAACCTGTTGAAGAGGTTTTCTTCTCTCTGACTGATCTTTTTCTGGATATCTATTCTTGAAATTGCCGATTTGCTTGCAGAACCTTTGCCTAGCATTGGGCTAACATTCAAGCACCTCCTTCTGAAACTCATTCTCTCTCTATTTATTTATTATTTGTGATTTTTTTCACTTGCTAGCGTGAGATTTTGCTACCAGAAGTTTGTTCTATTACAGATTTCTTTCGGAGTACAAATTTGACATCACAAAGTTGGAACCGTTAGTTGCGAAGGTGAGTAAAACCAGGGTCTACGGCTTTCTGATTCTCCAATTGACAGAAATTTTAGATTTTGTGTATCTTTTCAAGATCTTATAACTAGTTTGACTCTTTACTTTTGTTTGAATAATGTTCTACGTGATTTTTCAGCCCCATTCTCCTGATAATCGTGCTTTGGCAAGAGAATGCAAGGATGTGAAAATTGATAGGGTATACATTGGGTCTTGTACTGGTGGAAAAACTGAGGACTTTATGGCTGCTGCAAAAGTTTTTCTAGCTTCAGTAAGTCCTATCTCATTTCTGATGATAAGATCTATTTCTCAGGTTCTAAATAGAAAAGCTGGGAGAATGCCCCCGTCCAGCATCTTAATAAGCTGTGTCATTATTCCTGATATTCTGCATTTCCAATGTCCTTTTGTGATAGATTACTATGTATTCGAGTTCTACTTGATGCATGCATGCACTTGCTTGAAAGAGAACTCTTTTCTGTCGGAAGAGATTACTCTTTCTGTCGGACATTGAACTTTTATATAACGAGGCTTGTTTCCTTTTTTAATTTTGCAATTCCAACGCTTCCACAAATGTATTTTATCTTGTTAGGCAGTGCTGATGAATAATTTCCTCTACTGAAACTAAATCATATACATAATTTCAAATTTCAGGAAATTGAGATGACTTCTTTACCTTTTATAGAATTGAACAACAATGATTAAACTATTTACAACTTGCTCACATATATATATCTGTGTGTGTGTGTGTGTGTAAATGCCTTTAACTTTAAAGTTTTATGGCATCATTTGCAGGGAAAGAAGGTCAAAGTTCCAACATTCCTTGTCCCTGCAACGCAAAAGGTTTGTTCTTTTGGTCATTATGCTGTTAATATCTAAACCTATTCCATTTTAGATTTCAATATAAATATTTTTACCCTGACCAATTGAATAAAATCAAATCTATACTGTTTCTCAGGTTTGGATGGACATATATGGTCTCCCAGTACCTGGCTCTGGTGGCAAAACTTGCTCTCAGATATTTGAAGAAGCTGGATGCGATACACCTGCTAGTCCTAGTTGCGGTGCCTGTCTGGGTGGCCCCAGAGATACTTATGCACGCATGAATGAACCTCAGGCAAGTTATACCTGTTTACTATTTTATTTCATTTCTTGTTTATACTAATAATACTAACATATAACAAAAATACTAATTTAGGTGTTGGGAGTTCGCACCAACATAATGATTTCTTTTCCATCTTTAACAAATTAACTTCTCTATTGAATTTGTTTAAGTCAGTAAATCTCGTGCTTCTGTTACGGGATATACAAGAATGCCTGATTTCTTAATGCTGAACACTTCATTATTAAATGAAAAGATGGATGATAGATTTGGTTCCACAAATATATCATATATTGCATAAAAAATTTTGTTATCTTGCAACTCCATATGTTCCGCGCTTTTTCCCATTTATTTTAGCTTTGTGTTGGGTTTCATGTATTTACAACTCAGCTATGAAACTGTTCCAAGTGAAAACAAAAAATTCTATCTAACTTTAGTATGGAGTGAAGATAGAGAGAGCTCTGCCACTTGCTTTATTTTAAAGATTTTTCTGGTCAAGCTTGCTAAGACGTCCATTAAGATTTGATTCTTCTTCATTCTTTCCTTTTCCTCTCCCTGGTTCTGAGCTTTTGCTTCATATATTAGTCTGATTTCTGTTATACTGATCCTTTTGGTTCTACAATAGACTCCCTGCAGAATACTTTTTGTTGTTTTTGGAGAGAACAATTTAGGTTTACCTCATTATCCAAACAAACCCACTTCCTCTTTCCCCTTCTGGCCCTCTCACCACTAAGCTACTTATTGAGCTATTACATCAATAATCCTCTCTTCATCCAAAATTCAGTTATCAAAACCAAAGTTCTTTACAGGTAATATACGGAGGAGGTTTGGTTCGTCTGCTCTGTGATATTCACCTTTGAGAAGTCATGGACGGAGGGATTAGTTGTTTTTCTTCCTGTATAGTTACTGTATCTTGTAGCCACTAAAGATTGCAGGATAAGTTCTCACTCTCTTTATTACATCTAAGACAGCACTTAACAATTTTGCTGGACTTAAATTGCAGGTCTGTGTCTCAACCACAAATAGGAACTTCCCTGGACGAATGGGCCATAAAGAAGGACAGATTTATCTAGCTTCTCCATATACAGCTGCAGCATCAGCGTTGACCGGTTATGTCACTGATCCCCGAGAGTTTTTGCAGTGACTTCTTGTTATATAACCGTGTCCATGCTTATCGACTTTATTACTGGAGATGCATTCCTAAAGATATGAGCTGAATCCTTGATCCGTTGTATGTTATGATATTATGTAAGTCTCTGAATAAGTAGTTTTGCGGAAAGTGACACTTAGTTTTCTTTGAGCTGGTTTGAGTATTGTTGTAATATCAAAATCAGTGCATTAATGTGATCTTGTTCTTGAAGCTTTGGTATTAAACCCTCTTGGTAATGAGCATATTTTTTTTTTTTGGGGGTTGGTTTAAAACTAGTTCCTATCAATCAAAGCCGGCACCTTATCCTAGAAGAAATAAGCCAACAACTTTGTGGACCTTATTTGTGCTGATAGCATTGATATCTTTGCACTGTTATCAAGAAGTACTCCAACCTGAGATCCAAAAGCAATCAGGTTTTGAATGGGCTTGAGGTGTCCCAGTCTGCTAAATTGATCTTTTCTTTTTTTATGTGTTTTAAAAGAAAAGTTTTATTATGATCACTGAATAATTTATATGCGTTACATAAATGATGTATATGTAAAAAAATAAAATGTGGATGAAAAAAGTTATATTATTAAAAAAATAATTATCTCAAGTAATGTTTATAGAATCATAATAAAATTATTCGTTTTTTAGAAAGTAGACTTGAAATTGAGACATAAGAATGCATATTTGTGGATATAATATTATATGCTCACTTTTTCCTTTTTTTTTTTGTTTTTTTGTTTTGTGCTTTAGATCATCGACAGACAAATCATTAGTTGCAAAATGAAATTATTATTCACTTATCATAATCACTAATGAGAAACAGTAATACAAAAAAACTTGAACGTAAAACTATATGTGGTAATGTTATTGACAGTTTTGATTCGGGAAATCACTCGGCTGCATTGATTGCGGATGAGGCTGAGTTTTCTTAACGAACTGTAATGGCTTAACAGGCAGTGCATGAAATGCAGCTTTAAGGTGCAACATCATGGAGGTTGTGCATGTTTCCTTCCACATTATTGATTCAGAAGTGGACTTTTTCAGCTGTTCGGAAGTGCAATAATGCTGAATAGCCTATAACTGAGCACAGGAATGCTTTCTACGATACGCATCCAAGAAAATGCCATACGGTTGTTAAATCGATCAATCAAAAGAAGGTTATCATTATTACTGTACTGTCAAAATTAACATTAATTCCATAATCTAAACCATAAAAAAATTTATTCTAAATCTTTAATTATTTGTCGTTTAATTTAAATTATAATACTTTTTATTTCAATTTTAGTAGAATCTAAGTATAATTTTGGTGTGAGAATAAGTAAAAATGGAGCGAAGAAAATTAAAAAGGTAACAGTAAAAAATGTCGCAATAGGCTTGATCTCATTAGCTATTTCTCTTCACTTAGGTTCCTCTGATTTATTTCGTTTCGTTGCAGCTTTTGTTGGCAATTTTTCTTTTCTTTTTTCATTAACATATTGTTTAAAATTTACGAGAGAGTTGGCACTACTTCTAAGGTGTCTCCTTGGATTCCATGCACTGATTTCGAACCAGGAATAGATGCACAGCATTTATACTTTTCCTTATATTTCTACGCAAGTCTCAACTCGTAGAAGTGGAAAATTCTCACTTGGATTGAAACCCGTCTCGAAACTAACTCGGCAAGTATCCAACTCAATGGAATTTGTTTGTAAGATAGAATCAGCTTCACATTGGAAAGTACTGTCACACTGTAGATTAACTGAAGTGAGCCTAAAGCTAATCTCCAGACTCCATCCGTTGCACGTATACTTTAAACGAGAAAGCTTTTTAGCCTGTTAATGGTGTTCCACAGATATAAGCAGATAACCAATTCATGGGGTTGAACGCTTATTCAATGTAATCGACGGAAGAAGTAAGATGTTTTTCTACTCAGAAAGTCCCAAAAGATGTGCTGATCACTAGCAAATATCACAAGAACACAAGTCCTTTTCAACAAAAGAAACAATGACAGCAATAGGATGAGGCAGAAACTCCCACTTTTCAAGCAAACGCAGCAAGATAGATATAATGCAACACAGATATATACACCGAGATAGTGGCATTTGAAAAAAAAGAACATTTCTGTGTGATGGACTTCAAAAAACGGATATGAATAAGACTTGCTAAACCTCAAAACGGATGAAAATTACAAACAAAGAAAACAACAAATATGATTTCAGTGGTTTTGATGTAAAGTTCTCTACTTTCTTTTACTTCTCCTTTTCAAGCAGTGGTTTCGATTTCGTCTGCCGTTTCATTAGTTGTAACAGCCAGCAGTATGTGCTAAATTGGCTTCCCTTTCTGTATTTCGTGTTTTTCTTGGGGCCGCGGAGCTGGGAAAAAGTGACAAGCTTATTAGAAGAGAACAATATTATGAAAGAGATTTTCTTGCAGATCGAGAACTGGTCTGTAATGCTGAAAAGCTGTGCATACCAAGTCCATTAGCTTCTGAAGTCCTCATTATCCTTAGCCTTTTGACAGTGCAAAGAAACATCCTAAATTCAAAGCACATTAAAGTATATAAGCGTGATAGCAAAAATAGATACTTTCAGGTCATGCCACTTTTCTGTCATTCTCTTTTCTCCTCCTTTTGGTTTTGTTAAGTTGAATTTCTCCTGGTAAAAAAAGGAATATGTGGAGGTTTCTCCCGGTAAAAATTTGAAAAATAATCTGTCTACGGAGTGCTAGCTCTTCAGTTATTCCAACAGTCATGGCTTGGACGTTGCATGGTGACTTGATCAGATCAATTTTTGGTTTTGGTTCTTGAATTTTATATTTTCGTTTCACTTCAAACTTTAAAAGATCAATCATTTTCTAGCATAATGATACTGTCTATGGAATGTAGATTTCGAGTTTGAGCATTTTACCCCCATGGAACATCTCCAACAAGCATCCAGTCTCCTTCTTTATCCTCATATGTCAAAACAAACTCGGATGATTCATCCAAAAGCTTCGGAGGTTGTCTCGCTTGTTCCTTTTCACCGCCTGATCCAAACAATAAAATCACTGGTTCAGTATAATCGATTGAAGCAAGAATACATAACCATGAGTATATAAAACTGAAAGGTGATTACAAATTTAGCATGAGGTTCTTGCAAGATGAAAAAACACTATATTAAAGTTGCAGATGACATTTGTCTTCTGGAAATCTTGAAGCAGTTAAATCAGGTAGCAGGCATACAAACAGTTTTTTACAGACTTTTGATATTTACTTCTCCTATTGTTTTTGTTTTTGTAAGGGGAAACAAAAGAAGGGCACTTACTGATTGAAGTCATCGTTGGGGTTGAGTTGAAGAACATATCCTCCAATGCTTGAGCCAGGGATTCATAACAAGTATGAGCATTGAGATCCACTTTTCTTCCAATTGGCAATCCGTCCATATTCACCTTTACAAATCCAAGATGACCTTTTTCCTTGATGGTATCATCATTCTTCTGATTTCCACAGTTGATTTTCTTCTTGGAGTTCTCCTTCTTTTCGTTCCCGCCAACTCCCTTATCTTCTTCCCCATTTGGAACCTTAGATTGGTTAACCAAGCTGTTCATCCTATAAGCCCTTATAGGAGGCCACCCCACAACCTGACTACTTGAGAAAAGCAAAAATATACCAAACTTCAATTTCAACCATAAAGGGAGGGAAATTTTCTTCCAAATCATATCTTTCAATGTCAAATTTATCTAACAGAAACAACCCACACAATCAAAATGCAATGTGCAACGATTTTCCAAAACCTGAAAGTAAGAACTAAAAAAAGTTGACAAACTAACAGCAAAATGCTCACAGCAATCCCTAAAGTTCAAAAGATCAAGGGGACCAGAAAGGGTTGTCAAACAGTTTCCAACTAAAACTAACCCTGTATAAGCAATAACAAATCAAATTCAAGAAAAACATGAATTCAGGCATATATTGGTACCAAACTATCACCATATAAGAATCTTCAAAAATTGAATTCCTGATAGCATTATGCTGATAAGTGATAAGCATCTATTTTGCATGAAAAGAACTTGAGAATTGAGATTCTAACCTGACACCAGTGACGGCAGGTCCACTCTCAGTTTGAGTAACACAATCAGCAGCCCTTTTTGTGCCAGAAACAGCACCAGCTCTAACAGAAAGACCATTGGGCAAATCTTTAGCAGTCAAAATCCTACCATACTCACCCCATGATGATCCCTTCCCCTTTGGCACCCCACCACCACTGCTGAGGCTCAGTCCCAAACCCAACTCAAGCTCAGCTTCATTTGCATAAGAAGAAGCCTCTGAAGACAGGCCCATGTAGTCTTTTTCCACCTTTGACACAGTTGACACAGTTTCATTAGACATACCACCACCACCACCACCTAGTATGCCCATAGTTTGATCCATGACAGAACTATACTTGAGGTTTCAAAGAAAATAATAGAGAGAAGAATGTGCAGAGGTTTTTGGCAGCAAAAAAGGCGTGGGGGTAGGGGGAAGAAGAAGAAGAAGGAAAGGAGATGAAGGATGAGGTGGTGGTGGAGAGAGTGATGGGCCATGGGACCCATATGTCTGCTAGTGCGCCTAGCACTCTAAAAGAACACAACACTCTTCCTTCTCAAGTTTCTTGTACTTTCTGTTCCATTTTTGCTATCAGTTTCTTTGCTATTTTGCATCAGATCGCCATTCCCAGCAGTCATCAAACCTGTCCAACTCTTTTGCCATTTTGAAAATATAGTTCAAGATAACTTTTTTACATTGTTATAAAAGGTAGAGAAAGATCCTTCTATGTCGATTGTTTAATGTCTCGTTATGAAAGTAGAGTTTATTCAGTTAATTCTTGTTTTAGCTTTATCCGCGCTATTCCTAAAAACTAATCTTGAATTCCGCTAAAGACAAAGATTATTGGAGCACTTCTTGAATATTTAAAATGAATAAAGTTAGATACCTCTCTTTTCTCGTATTGGTTTCTTTGACTTTGGTTGTAGTAATCGGCAGATAAATTTGTTTAGCAAAGCAAATCAATCAGATATCTACTAATTATAGAATCCTCCTTTGAAACCATTGAAATAGTCTATATCTAGAAACACATGCTTTTTAGTGGTAAGATCATGTCCCAAAGGTAATTAAAGAAGAACAAAATTGTCATTTTTCATGGAGACATCTTCTTCTTTTTTTTTCTTTTTTGAAAATAAAGAAATGTGTTCATCCAAATCTGCTAAAACCGCAGATTGGCAGGAAGAAGATACAAATTCAAGGAGCAGACAAACATCACCTAAACTAGTACCATATTTAGCTAGCAAATGAGGTACTGTATTGCTAGACTGACGAACAGGCCTAATTTAGTGGGAAAGATGTCCAACATTCCTCATCTTTTTCTTTTTTTTTTAAATATTTTGATATTACAATTGGCTCAAATTTATAAAATCACGAATTTATTGCCGTAAAGAGACTGATTATCTTAGTAATTTAATCAAGCTTAACAACCCATAAGAAACTTTAATTCTCTACGGAAGCTAATGCAAAATTTTCATTTGAGTCTTACTTTTTTCTCTCACAAAAAATTCTCTCTACCGAAATTTAAGACATAAAATCTCAAAACAAAATACTATCCAATCTCACACTCAATAAAACGTTTATACAATACACCTCACTGAACATGTCATACAAGAATTTCTATTGAAAATTTTTCCAATGTATATAATATAATTACTTAAAGTCAACTATTTATACAGTAACAATTTTTATTTAAACAATTACTTAAATTAATGTGCATAAAAGTTAATTTTCTAACATAGTTACGTCTTACAAAATTTTTGCAATATAGAAGACAATTCAGATTTCACAGAAAAAAAGAAGAAGAGAAGGACAACTGACACTAAGAATCTAACTATTTTAGAAAATATCCTTCTTAAAAGGAAAACACAAAAGAGAGAAATTGGTCAATTTTTTTCCTTTCCTTTACGGATTAAAGAATTTTTCTTTTTTTTTCCTTTCCTTTACGGATTAAAGAATTTTCCTGTTTTTGCATCTTTTACCTAAGATGGGGATCTTAGTCTAAAATCTTTTTCAGGAAAGCACTACAGGAAGCAGACAAGAGGATTAAGGAGAGACTGAGCATCCTAGGCATTTAAAACTTGTTTAATAATACAAAATTGCAAAGGTTAATCAACATTTTCCCGACATTATCATTTGTTAGAAACAAAGGTATTAAAAAAAAGGACTTCATTTTTTTTCTTTTTAATCAGTATACTTTTGTTTATTTCAATGCCCATTTGTAAACATAATAAACATTCTTTATCATATCCTTCAACAACAGTATAAAAATCATTTCATGTCTTCATCCGCAACTAGAAAAATGTGAACTTGGTGAAAGAAACAATAAATTCAAGAAAAACAAAAAGATGAAGAGCTCTTCCCGATTGTTATAAATTAGATAAAAAATTTTATTCATTTTAAAAAAATTCATGAAAAAAAGAAGGGATAATAGCTTATTTAATCCTTAAAAAGCTTGAAACAAAATTTATTAACATCGTCAAAGTTTTTTCCTGTCAGTATGATCCCTAATGAATTTTTACTCTGTCAAAACACTTCATTCATCAATCTTCACTTAGACATCTGGCCAGAAATAAATATTTAGTTATCACGTATTTATATTTTTAAAAATAAATTTGACAACTTACCTCATTTCTCTCCAAAATAACCTCACTTGCCCAATACAGGATTATATTTAGCTACAATCTCTTTATTTTCCACACCTTATTTCTGGCTGAGATTAAGGAAAGGGACAAATGAGAAATCCGAAAAACCAAGATTAAGGAAGAAAAACCTTGGAAATCTTCCCTAGATTTGTTAACTATTGTTGTCAGTATCATAACAAAGATTTAACACAATCTTAATTAAGCTTAGGTGTCTTAGCTTAGCATAAAAATCAAAGACTAAAGTCTAAAGTTTGAGTCTTTATATAAGCAAAGGCATATTGTATAAAATTTCTTGTACAATATGGTCATGCTTTGCTTTCTATAAAATTGCTGTCTTCTATGCTCAAGACAATCAGCACAAAAACTTGTCGTCAAAAGTAGAGACCTCAAAGAGCTGCCTGCCTGTGGTGATGAGTGGGCCTTCAAGAAAGGCAACAAAACTATGTAGATTTATAAATTAATACTAAAGAGAATAAAGACCCTAGCAAGTAAGTGAGATTAGGAAAAACAAAAAAAGTAATAGTATTAGTTTAGCATCTTATGGATAAAGTATTACATCAAGCATCCTTCCAAGGGACAGAACAAACTTTAGGTTTTTTTTTTTCACTGTTTACTGTAACTTTCTCTCTCTCTCTTCCTCTTTTAAATGGTAAAGTAATAATGAACAAGAAAATATATTTAAATGATGGATAACGATAGATATTTAAAATGCACATATATTATTAAAAATAGAGTATGCAGTGTTAACAGTAAAGATTAGAATATATATATATATATATACTAAAAAATGAGCTGAACATCCTAATTGAAATTTGAACCAAGCTCTATCTTTGAGATATTTTTATTATCTCAAGCTTAAATGTGATAAGACTCAAGTTAACTACTGAAATTTAAGCCTTATCTAAAAAATATCAAGCTTGATTTTATTATCTGATTTGGAATTTTTTTCAAAATATAATATTTTTTATTATTTTTTATAAATTAAAGAAAAAAATAGTAAGGAATTTTTTAATTTTATTTTTAAATAATTAATTTATTTTTTACTAATATGAGAAAATTAAATAAATTATATTGATAAATAATAGTAACTTTGAAAAATTAATATTTAAAATTTATAAAAAATAAGTATTATGAAAAGAAAAAAAAATATTTAAAAGACTTTATATTTTGAAACTGAAGAAGTATAACTTCTACTAGAGAAGTATACCTACGATTACAGTCTTAACAAAGTATTAGAATCATAGACTTACTCCTCTAGTAGAAATTATACATTTTCTGTTTCAAAATATAAAGTCTTTTAAATCTCTTTTATCTTCTCATAATGCTTGTTCATTTATAAATTTTAAGAATTATTTTTTTAGAGTTATCATTAATATAAATATAATTATCTTATTTTTATTATATTAGTAAAATTAATTAATGATAGAATAAGAAAAATACCATTTATTTTATTCTTCATTAATCTAAAAAAAATACAAAAGTCTTATATTTTAAAAGAGAATAAGTATTTGTAAAAGTATATTAAAGTTTGTTGTATGCTCTGTAAAATTAGTGACTTTGTCTCTAACCGTTAGATGAACACCTTAATACTTTTTTTTCAGAAAAATAGAGAACCACTAGATGAACCCTGTTAAATATTATATGAATAATAGCCTTAAGTGTTTACAAAACCAATAAAAGATTGATCCTTTTATTTTAAATAACATATACTACAATTGCTAGACTTTACTAAATATAAGAAAATGTAACAAATATGAAAGAAATCAGAAAAAGGAAAAAGTAAAAAAATAAAAAAATAAAAAAATAAAAAATAAAAATGATTTTCTCTCAAAAAAGAATAGAATTCCATGGAAGAAAATAGAATGATAAAATATGCTTATATATATTCTTCATTGACTGATTTCTGCATAAATTCTGCACGAGACAATTCTCAAAATATCGCATGAGGAGGAGAAATACGAGATATTGGAGAAAAGAGGACCAAGTGTGGCAGAGTAGCAGTAGGATCTAAAAGGTAAAAGGTTGTCGCATCAAGGGGACAGTCCGACAATGCGGAGCCCAAAGTCACGTGAAACTAAGCATTTCTCTCTTGCCACGTAAGCCGACAACGGACCGGATGACCCGGGAGCTCCGTGGGACCCACCTTGGATGAGAGTTTTTGTAGTCTGGTACAGCTTAGCAGGTACAGCTTAGCAGTCTGCACCTTTGCCTTTTTTTTTTTTTTTTTTGGTGGATCTTACAGAATACAGCAGTCTGCCCCTGTGCTTTAAAGAGAGCAGAGCTTTTGATCATCCGCCTTGATGCTGTCCCGCTCACAGTTTGCTTGTGGCCTTGAGTCGAGTCGAGTCGAGTGGCGACCCGGGCAAATCGAGTCGAATTTAATAAATTTTAAGGTTTAAATTTAAAATAAGACTCAAGTCTGATCTAATAAAACTTTTTAAAATTATATTTTAAAATAAATAGAGCAATATTGTATTTTTTACCCTTTTTTGTAAAAATATTTAAGAAATTCTTTTGTAGGTCTTTATATTATGATAGTAGGAAAATATAACATACGATTGCCAATTTCAATATTAATATATAAAGATTGATTCTCATAAATATTATGGATAAAAAATAACTCTGCTAAAATGAATCGTAATCCGCAACATAGGTTGTTTATGTCAGTTTAAATGAGGTTTATTTGGCCTGTTCCGTTTAATTCAAGGGCTAACGTGGACTAAAGTAGGTCCTGAGAGGCCATATAGCTTTTCTTTTCTTTTTATTGCTTATTAAATTTATTTTTTAATTTGACTTAAATATCTAATATAATTCTAACCATATAAATATTTTAGCATTAAGTTAAATATACTTTTTTTAAAAAAAATTTGAGGTTGAAGAGTTTAATGAAGTTTTGATAGAAATGTTTGGTATTGTTGTACTATTATATCATTTTAAATATTTTTTATATAAATTTATCTAGATTATAAATTTTATATATATATATATATTTATAATAATAATTTTATAGTTTAAAAAATTGATGATTGATTAAAAATTATTTATATCTTAATTATGAATTTATATGATCAACAAAAAGAGAAAGAGAGATACAAAGAAGAAAAAATATTGGCGTGTGGGCCACTTAGAAGCCGTTTGACAGCACTAATAGAAAATTATAGTTTTTGGGAAACAAGAAGAAATTTTTTTACAAGTATTTAGCAATGTGATACTCTTTTTGTAAGTATTTTTCATGATAAAATTGTTTGAAAAGAGACTAGCATTTGATTATAAGTGTGATTTGAAAGTAAGTCTCAGCAAATTTACTAAAACTGAAAATTGTAACTTGTGCTCTTTCAGATTTTTTCCCCTTTTTTTGGAGGGGGGGGGGGGGGTCGGCGGGGGTGGTTAATATATACAACTTTTTATAAAAAAAATATGAAAGTTGAAAACCTCTCCAATTCATACCGTGTAAATACAAAAGTTTGGCTACTCTCTGTTCTTTTCATTTTTAATTTACTAAGTTTAATTTTATTGTGTGAGGTGAGACGAAAACCACTTTGAACTTTTTATTTTAGGAACCTTCCCGATATGATTAATGCGTTATTATTAAATAAAATTCTTCAAAATATGTTTTCTTATGTATTTGAATAAAGTTTAGGTTTAATATTTTTTATCTTGCATTTTTTAAAAATAAATTATTAATTTATAAAAAAATAAATTTTAAAGTAAAAAATTTTAGTATCTGATTTAAATACACTATAGTCGGCTAAACAAAAAATATGTAGAAACTCTTTATATTTTCCTTATCAAATGAGACCCAATTGTGAAATATATTTTTTTAATAATTCAAAATTATAACTCAAACTTGACATTTTTAACAAAAAAACTTCATTTATAAATCTTTTTAAATAATCAAAATTTGACCCTGATCACCTAAACTCAATTTACCTGAACTTCGTCTGCTTGTTACGAGGCCTCCAAATGAATTACTACTATCTTCCAGTCGTCTCCATATGGTAACGGACTATAATACTAGTGCGCTGAAGAGAGAGAAGATGGAGGCAGGGAAAAGGCACTTGCCACGGAGAGACAGGGCTGGGGGGGCGGAGAATCAGAGAGGGATATCTAGCCATCATAATTTGACAGCTGAAATCTTAGATACGGTGCATCATTTTGTCTGCACGCCGCTCATTCCGTTTTGCCTCTCTTCTTTTGGTTCCGACCCTCTATGGTATTATATTTTTTTTGTAAAATATTTTATAGGATAATTTAAAAAAATCTATAATTATTTTATTTATTTAAAAAACTTATTAACTTTTATTTTTGTAAATTTAATTTTAAATACATATTTTTAAAAAATACAATTCTTACTGCCAATCCTACAGTAGAGTTAGACTTAAATTCATATATTATTGCACATATGAGTTTGATTTGAATGTAAAATTTATTAAATATTATCTACTCTCATAAAAAATATATTCCTATAAATACCATTTGCAATCTATAGTCATAACTAAATTCTAAATTTAATAGTAGATCATTCAATTTAAAAAATATATTCCTATAAATACCATTTGCAATCTATAGTCATAACTAAACTCTAAATTTAATAGAAAATCATTTGATTTGGTGGTGGAATATTTGAGAGAAATGTATGTAATATTCATTTCTAATCGTTTTAGATAGTGTCGAGTAAAAAATAGTAAATTTGAGTTTCAAATCGAATTCATGTGCCTCATATATATGAATTTAAATTGAATTCTACTGTAGAACTGATGAGTTTTTTTTAAAAAAATAAATCTGATACTAAAATTATAAAAAATTAAAGTTAAAAAACATTCTTAAGACTAATAAAATAATTATGAGACTCTTTTTAATAATTACTCTTTCTTATAATATTCTTAATTATAGAGATTTTTATTTATATGTTTGAAATAAAATAAAATAAACTCTGAACTCCAAAAAATAAGTTAAAAAATTAACTATTATAATATTATAAAAAGTGTTACAAAAGTCAATTAGAAATTTAGAATCCAACCATCATAAATTTAATCGTATACAAAAAGTTAAGACATTACAACATAAATATATAGTACATAAATAAAATTGTCAAATAATACATAAATATATAGTCACGTTATGAATACAATATTCTAAAATAGATAAATTACAACATCTAGAATTATATTAATTTGACAATCGTTGTGCTAAATTTGCTCTAAGTAATCGTCGAGAGAAAAAAAAAAAAAAAAGGAATCACTGAGAAAAAACACTGTTTCTCATACTCCATTAGTATTTGTATCTATAAGTGGTTTCCAGAAGTTTCATTTCGTGGATGCAAAACTATTCCAAGGGAAGACAAACATAGCCAAAATGGGTAGAACAAGTCTTCTTATGAAAACATCCATATGTTATCCTTGCACATATGTTCTCTCAAAAAAAAAAAAAAAAAGCCCCTCCACATATGTAGAACAAATTGAAATTGAAAATATTTTCAAGAATACAGAAGAAAGTAATTACAATAAAGAATGGAGAAATAACTAATTTAATATATTAATATACATTGTCTGAAATAACAAAAAAATTAAAATTATAAAATAGAGAAATGAACAAGGGGGGAGTCAACACCCGACCAAAGTCATCCGTCACGATTCTGCTACCTGCCTTCACTTAGAAAATCTTGAAATTGAGTAGTGTTTTGTTTTGAGATTTTCTGTCTTAGTTTCAGGAGAGAGAATTTTTTTGTGAGAGAAAAAAATAAGATCTAAATAAAAAATTTACATTATGTATCAAAATGTTAACTGCAAAGTTTTCTCTAGAGATGTGAAATTTCATGAGTATATTTCCTGCTGAGAATTTTTTTTTTTTTTTGGCTTCAAAACCTTGTTTCGCAAGCAGCGCAGTAAATCCGAAGATAGCGAGCTAGAGACTTGGCCTTGGGCACTAGAAGAATGATCGACTGCCACTTGATGGAGTCTGATACTTTCCATTATTCATGCCTTTCTTTCCTCCAGGAGGCTTACCACAAATGCATTGGCACTCATAACCATATATATTGCCAAAGCATGAGAACATGCCGGTTCCGGCTTCGCCATCGCTGTGCCTCCTCGTATGCTGGCTGGTCGATACAATGCTGCTCGAGTCGAACCCGCGGTCGTAAATTGGCGGAAGCTCCGTTCGCCATCTCTCGAGTTTTGATCTAAGTCCTTCGACACTTTCATCCAAGCTCCATCCGTCCAATACCGAGCTCCTTTCTTCGTCCAACGGGTACCTTCTTTCGGCCATGGCAGCAGCCACCTCGGACGGTGAGGGTCCCACCTCTGAATCGGACCAAATAGAGTTAGGTGCTTTGTTTGGGCCCCCAAATGGATATTTTGGGTTGAATCTTGGGCCTCCAAATTCATATTCATTTGGTTTTGGAATGGGCCTACCAATTGCCATTGTTGGTGGCGCCCCCTTAGGAGGTGTAGGCAGAGATGGTGGTGTACCCTTTGGGGGTGTCCCTTTTGGTGGAGGTCCAGTCCCCAAACCATTAGGGGCAGTGCCAGATTTCTCAAGAACAGCTTTAGCTCCCCGTGGATCAATATTTTCATTTGCGACCTTTGCTTTATCCCCAACCTTTAGCTCCATGGTTCTTCCCTTCGCCTTAATGGAAGAGTCCTTGCTAAAAATTGCGTCATTAACTACTGAACTTGCCTTCCCCTTTCCACCTTTCTGTTTAGGCTTCTCCCGGAGCTCTGCGCCATTGATAACCGAACTAGCCTTTCCGATATGTTTAATTCCTCTTATTAATGGTGGTGGTTCGTTTGAAATACTCAAAATGGAACCATCCTTTTCTAGGGATTCTTTCTTAGATCCGATTGCAACTATTGAACTATTAATTATGGAGCCTTTTTCGAATGCAACAAGTTCGCTGCGATCACTCTTTGACCGACGCAATATAGGATTCACGCCGGGTGCTGAGTTATTGTTGATTTGATTTTGATTATTAATATTCTGAGTTCGATTTAAATGATTCTCACCTTCCCCCATGAGATCGCGATATCCAACAGCTGATGCACTGAGTTGTCTGTACAAAGGCATACTTCTCATAGAGCTACCTAGCAATGTCACCCCAATGTTTAATATGCCCTGTGGACGTCCTGATGGACGACGTACCTGTTGCATGCATGCATGCAAATTAAAATCTCACATCACAAATTGCTTATATTATATGATTTTCGATCCATGCAAATTAAAATCTCACATCACAAATTGCTTATATTATATGATTTTCGACTTTTGTTAAGATATGAGCAGTGCTATATTTCATAATTTCCATGCATGCAAATTAAAATCTCACATCACAAATTGCTTATACTATATGATTTTCGACTTTTGTTAAGATATGAGCAGTGCTATATTTCATAATTTCCATGCAATGATTTTATCCATCATGAAAAGTGATGATAATACGAAAATGATGGTACGTGAGATAATTCTTTTAGCGAGGTTGGGGTGTTCATTAGAATATTTGTGCATGGCAATTCTGAATATATATAGTGATTGATTGGATATGGAAATGAAAATTGTACCTGAAGAGCAACAAATCGCATGCCAATATGGTAGCGATGGTGTGGGCGGGATGACATGGGAGGAATAAGGTTGCCGACGAGTACACGAACAGTGCCCACGAGGCTGTCCCGGAACCAATGCACGGAGTATAATTCAATCTGAACAGCGGATGTATCTTGATGAAGAAATTCTTCATCAACCCTGAAGACAAATTTATCGTTCCATGTAGGATTGACATGGCCTCTCGAATCCACACGGCTAGAGAGTTTCCTCTTGGGGTTAATCCATGCGGTTGCATAAGTCCTCATTTTCCTGGAGACAGGCTCCAAATCTTGTGCTGAGATGATATTGATTTCCAAGAGCTGGAAAGGTTTCAAGATCGCCATTTTTCAGACAACGCAAAAAAAAAAAAAAAAAAGTTACAAGGATCTCTTCAAGGATGCAAGATTATGATAAAATCAATTTCGGGCTCTCCCTCACTTTTAGTGCCAGAAATTGCAGTAACCGGCGGCTAGAAGGCGAGGATCCACTCGCCGTCCGCGAACAGGACGACGAGGGAAAGGTTGGCATCAAGGAGGAGACACTACAAGAGAAGAGCGGAAGGGAACGATGGAGAGGACATGTGACGAGGAAACTAAATCTGCGTTATTTTTAGGCTAAATATTCTAAAGGTAATAACTTGTTGGGTTTGTGAATTGTGATCCTTTGATGTGTGTCCTGAAATTTTGGGGATTTTATGAAGTGGTAATAGACTTATGGGTGGTCTAATGTAACGAACTCGTCATTAGGCCGAACAAAGTCAAGGGGCCTGCCCTAACAATAGCTAATTAATCCTCATTTTATTTTTTTATTATAAGTTGTTAAACTAATTGATAATAAACTAAAATATATAATAATTGATAAACAGCGAGAAGAAAATTAAATTTTATCAGAAACTTGGTCATAAATATTTTTAAATCATTTTTTATGATTACCTCATAAATGATTTGACAAAACTGATTAATTTGCAATAAATCATCTTCTAACAAAAACATCAATTATAATAAAAAAATATTGGAATTGATTAAAAGCACGCCTTATTAAGTATTATTGACTGAGCTGGTGGTGGAGTGAAATCCCCTATTATTGGCGCAGGTTCAAACTTTTCCTAAAAAATGAGCCCGTTACACATAACTTACCTAGTGTGATTTACCCCTCTGCGTAATTTGCGGGCTATTATGCAAGGCAAGATTTACTCAATACGCCATTTCAGGTAGTGGCTGCGGGTTTCTTTATCAATAAAAAAATAATTTAAGTTTGATATATATAATTTTTTTTGTGTAAAAGAGAAAAAAAATGAGTCATGTTTTATTTATTTATTTATTTATTATTATTATTTTGTGGTGTACTGGTCATTCTTATGATGAGTATGAGTATAGGGAACGTAACACGTATCCTATAACACTCAAACGTGGCGTGTTTGCATGTTCTTCGAGACAGGAGGAGAAGGAGAAGGAGATGGAGAAATGGAGAAGCCGAAGTACATGTTTTTAATACTAAAACTTCATTCTTTTTGTTTCAAAAAAAAAAAAAAAAAGAGAGAGAAAAAGGAAAAACTTCATTCATCGCTCTCCATCCAATCTATCGAAATTCCTCCTAACTTTGAATCTTCATGCAGACTTTAATTATCTAAATCCTCATGAGTTTTCTTGTGGAGTTTCTCCAATTATCGTCTTCGTCTACCAAACTCCATCTTTCCTTTCTTCCAAAAGGTATGCACAATTTTTTATTTCTCTACTTATTTTCTGCATCTTCTTCCTCAGCCACAATGGTGATATGATATTTATTCAAGGGGTTTAAAAGGAAGGAACAAAAGGGAGAGATTATTCAAAAAAGGATTTTAAATTTTGTGCTAGCAAAAGCCACATCTCTTGCTGTGGTGTAGTGGTTATCACGTTAGTCTTACACACTAAAGGTCCCCAGTTCGATCCTGGGCAGCAACATCTGTTTTCCTACTTTTTTCTTGATCACCAGAAACTCAATTTTGGGACTCTGAAAGCTTTGGGTAAATTTTACATGTTACTTCTTTTATTTTAAAATATAAGAATTTTTAGACTTTTTTCCCTTCTCAGATGCTCAGCCTTTCATTTAAAATTATTTTTTAGAATTATTATCACTTATAAATATAATTTTGTATATTATTTTTCATGTTAGTAGATAATAAATTAAATTAATTAAGAAAAAAATAAGAAAAACGATCATTATTTTCTTCTTCCTTAATCTATAAAAAAAAGTGTTAAAAGTATTAAAATGTTTTATATCTTGAAATAGAAGGAATATTATGGATAAAAAATATAGAAAATTAAAAGCTTTTTATGTGAAACTTTATTGTAAAGAGGCTTAGAATGTGATAAAACTTGTGAAGATGAAGCAGGTGTTGAAGAACAGATCAGAACATCACGTGTATCTCTTGTAAATCCCAGCTATTGTTTTCCTTTGTTGCACGTAAAAGTTGGAAAATTAATTGAGAATATGGCAGAGTATAAATGCAAAGGCATGAATCTATTTTGCTTCCGGCATCAACTTTCCTTTAAAACTTATCTGGTTAATTAATTTCTAATTTTAAATTTTATAAATTATAAAAAAAATTGTGGGATGGAGAGGGCATCTACAATGATGTTTCTTTAATATGTACTTACTTAAAAAATATAAAGTTTTTTGGCCTCTTCTTTCTTTAAAAATTTTTGGACTTTTATAAATTTTAAGGATTATTTTTAAAGTTATTATTTTCTACTCATTCTGTCATATTTCATTTGACATTTTTATTATATTAGGACGTTCTAAAATAATTAATATTTTCTATAAAAATAAATATTTTAATATATTTTACACTATCAATCAACTATATATTATTTTTATATATTTAGATTTGATGTAAAGAATCTGTCAGCCCACATATTTATTACTTTTTATTATATTATATTATTTTTATAATATAATTCAAACTTTTACATAAAATTTTTTCATAAAATTTCATGTCCGACCAAATGTCCAATGAAATGGAATGAGAGGAATGTAATATTAGTAGAGTTAATTAAGAATGAAATTAAAAAGTACCTGTTATTTTTATTTAATTTATGTTAAAAAGGATGAGAAATCTTATATTTTAAAATAGATGGAGTATAAAGTTTTTCTCTCTTGAAAATTATTTTAAAAAGCTGTTGAATTATAGCACTTATTTTATTATCTTTTAAGTGGTCTATGTTTTAGATCACAGGTCTAGCAATCAAGTGTTAAGCTTAAGGATTAATCAATAGTGAATTAAAACTTGGGGCGGTAATCAAATTGGCTCTGCCAGCAGGATTTATTGTTAGCCTGTACATAGATCAATCTCTCAGATATGTCAAATCTAATTAATTCATGGGGAAGAATATTGTCAAAGTGATAGAAGATTTGCATCATTTGGTCTCCTTAATATTTTTGGATTAAATGTTGGTCCGATTTCACATTTTTTCTTATAAAAATTTATTTTTATGAAATTACTTAAAAATAAAAAATTTTAAACCAAAATTCTAAAGATATTTGGATTGAATTTTTATTTGAGTTAAATTGAATTAGTAATCGTAAAAATAAATTATTTATAAAATAAAAAATAAAGTCTAAAATAAAATTTTTTATTCAAAAATCAATCCAAGTTCACCCTAAGTACTCCACTTGTAAACGAATGTATAGTTGAAGCATTGAGAGGAAAAATGGAAAAAAGAACATAATTGCAGGAATAGGTCAAGGTTCACTAGGAGAGGGGTAATTATTGAAATAGGCAGATCTTGCATTTCAGCTTTTGCTGCATTTCTTTTACAGAAATCTTTAAGGCAGCATAGAAATACTTTTTTTATCCAATGTTTACATTTTTTTTAGAATGTTCACAATCATATGTCTATTTTTTAAAAATAATTATATAATTTATTTTAAAATTTTATTATTAATCTTTTTAATTTAAAAAATAAGCCCCATTAATACATAATCTCACTACTAAGCTCTTTAACTTTGATTCTAAAAAATTTAAACTTTATTAGGTCCTATTACTAATAGCTTTAATTAATAAGAATATAATGAGGCTAACGAGATTAAAGTTAGTAAGGGTGTAGATTGGTTTTCAATCTAAGTTTTTTTTTTATATATTTTTTTTATTTTTTTCATTTTAGATCTCATTTTACTCTCACGATTCAATTTTATAATTCATAATACAACTTAACTCAAATAAAAATTCAATTCAAATACACCATAAATTGAGTAAGTAAAAAATCTTTTTAAAATTTTATATTAAGTAAAAAAGAGACATTCAATTATCGAGTACTTATTTTCATAATTTTTTAGTATACAAATTGCTCACTGAAATGTGGATCTCCATTTTCTTATTCAGAGCTTTCACAATCTCAAGCTAAATATGGTCAAAGCATAAAGAAATGCTACTGAGAACCTCATCAAATCCAGTTGGTCAGACCCTCTTCTTAGACAATCCCAATAAAGACTCTGACACTCTCCATCCTCATGATCACTGCCATGCTGCCAAAGTCTCATTCATTCATGATCAGCTCCATTTAAGTTTACTCTCTCGTGATTCATCACCTGCCTATCTTTCCTCTGGGGGTTTTTCTGAATTCAATTTGAAATCAAGACGAAAATTCTTTCGTAGAGCTCAGTCAGATGGTGATTTAGAAGGGTTGGCCTCAACTTCTTCTGATCTTGAAGATTTGTATAATTCTAAAGTGCTCAATACATCTCTGCATAAGCCTCAACTGGAACAGAACAAATCAATGTTGCGTACAGAACCATCACTCTCGATATATAATTTGAATGATGCGGTCAGCGGAAATGATGAGAAGGGGGAGGAGCTGGAGAGAACTGCTACTATTGGAGAAAGCTTAAGAAGTCTAGGAAGTGGTCAGTTCAGCTTCCGGAGAAATAGTATGGCCCAAATCGAGGAAGCTAACAACGAAGAAGACGAAGAAGGGGGAGGAGGAAAAGAAGTACCTCTGGATGAATTCAAAGGTCTGGGAATTGAGGATGAAGTTACTGATCAAATCCGAAAGACTCTAGCTGAAGGACTTGGGGCTGGTTTTGGAGTGGACTCTGGACGGTCAGGATTTGATGGAAATGGAGATGCTGAGGAGAACTACAAAAAAATGATCAAAGAAGATCCTTCCAATCCTTTGTTCTTGAGGAACTATGCTCAACTTCTGCAGGTTTGCCTCTTCCGTGCTTGTTGTATTTCTTCAGTGGGCTGTTTTGTGCTTCATCTCATTTCAATTACGGCAATAATACACTTGCCATGCGAGGCTGCAAGAGCTAGTAATTATTGATCTCCAGGTGCTTTTCCCTGCACATTGGAGCCAATTAAGGAGTAAATTTTGTTTCTGAATTGAACTGTGGCTGAGCTTAGTTTACAATTAAACCTCCCATATCTCCCCCTTGCTTAATTTGGGTTAGTCAAGAACTTTCACCACGTATATATCAGACTACATTTTCAGTTCTCAAACTTCTTCTTGTTGCAATCTCAACTGCATGTGGTCATATTGATTCAGGAAAGTTTGCAAACACTAGAGTGAATAAGTTGCTTATCCTCGGGACTGGTTATTCAATGGAGTACTTTAAACTAAAATTCCCATGGATTCTGGAACTGTTGGGCTTTATGTGAAGCCTTAAGTGCAGTGGATGCGTAGAATCAACTGGAGCCACTCTTTGAAAACTGTATGTTTCCCCTAATTAGAAGGCTTATAGATTTAGCAGTGAATATGAATTATCATTATGTTGGCAGATTTCTGTCTCTCCTACGGTAGCATAGACAAAACTATAGCATTGCAAAGTGCATGAGGTAAATCGAAGAAATATTGATGAGATATTTCAGCATACAAGCTCACAAGCTACATTGATTTATCAACAGTTGAAGGGGGATATTTCTGGAGCTGAAGATCATTATCATCGAGCTATGCTTGCAGATCCAAATGATGGTGAAACCCTGGTCCAGTACGCTAAACTACTCTGGGACTTCCATCATGATAAAGATAGAGCCTCAAGTTACTTTGAAAAAGCAGCACGTGCAGCCCCCGAAGATAGGTATATGGTTTGTTTTTAAAGTGAAAATATGTATTAAAAGTTAAAAAATAAAAATGATGCATTCAAGATGAAGTGGTCTTGTGTGCTACTTTTGCACTCTTCATATACTGTGAATTTCTCTTACGTGTCTTTCCATGCCCCTAGACCTCAATCCATATGCTAGGGGCTAAACATCTCCTTAGTTTATCTGATCATGTTTGCCCTGTTCATAGTTGAATCAAAGGGTAACTGGTGTCCTTCAATGTTTATTTCCTTTTCGCAGTCATGTTCTTGGAGCGTATGCTGGTTTTCTCTGGGACATGGATGAAGATGAGGATGAAGATGAAAGGAGCTTTAGCAATGAGCACCTAAAGGTTTTCTTGTATTAAATTGGAATTGGATCAGAATTCTATACTTGTCGTTAAATGATTGACTGGTGGATATGTCAGGTTGAAATTGGTGGACAAGAAGATCTCAACAACTTGGTTTCTGTTGAAGAAAATAGACCAGCTAGCCCACCCTTACATCTTGCGGCAGGGCTTGGGATTGACGTAACTGGTTTTGGTGGCAGCATTAGTGCCTTCAATTACATGACAACAGATTTTGCTGATGGTGCCAGCAAAGAAGAGTATTATAGGATGATGGTGGAGCAGCATCCTTCTGACCCTTTCTTTCTGAGGAATTTTGCACAGTTCCTCTTTGAGGTCACATCCAAGACCTGCTTCTAACGTTTCGTGCTTCTGTTAGTAAATTTAGATCTTGATTAATGAATGGTGAAAGTCATTTATCATGATTACTGTGGAAGTTTCTTCAAAACAAGAAAAAAGAAGATACTGTGGGAGTTTCATCATGACTATACTTTCCTATTCTGGATTACAGATCAAGGGAGATCTTCAAGCAGCTGAAGAATATTATTCTCGGGCTATACTCTCTGATCCCGGTGATGGAGAATTGCTCTCACAGTATGCTAAACTTATATGGCAACTTCATAATGATAGAGAAAAAGCGTCGTCCTACTTTGAGCAAGCTGTTCAAGCAGCACCTGGGAATAGGTAAGAGTTCCTTTAAGTCGCAAATGTTCTCAGGATTAAGTCACTTGAGATTGTGAAACCTGTTGCGGAATGTGCTTAAAGACTTTCCTGTTCTCTTTTTTGTTTTCAGCAAGGTCCTTGGAGCACATGCTAGATTTCTCTGGGAATCAGAGGACGATAACGATGAGAATGATCCCTGGAAAGCTCCACTTCCTCAAGGAGCTGGTGCTACAGAAAATGCTTGAACCCGATCTACAAGAAGTCCATGAATGTCTACCTTAGACTCGGATTACTCTGCCGTCTCACAAAAGATTCAATCAGAAGTGAGCTTCGCGTACAGGGGTTCATGTTTCTTGTGAGATGGGGTTAGTTCGCTCCAGCTATGGGATAAACCTTTTCTGATTAAAAGGGTGACTGCAGATCACTAGTAGTTCTAAAATTCTGGCGTTTGGTCATTAGTATTCTTCTTATAATCAATAACTGGAAAGGGATCTTAGACTCTGCTTTTCCGTTATCGTAGCCTGTGCAAAAGGACTGATCGGAATTGGGAGAGGATGACCTAACCTACATTTTTATCTTCTTGGCTAAGTGGGAAGAAAGAGATTAGCAGAAATGAATGAGA
Source organism: Rauvolfia tetraphylla (assembly GCA_030512225.1). Lineage (NCBI taxonomy): Eukaryota > Viridiplantae > Streptophyta > Magnoliopsida > Gentianales > Apocynaceae > Rauvolfia > Rauvolfia tetraphylla. The sequence continues at coordinate 7,342,345 of JAJQKT010000053.1, forward strand.
AATGAGTTATGAGACTACGAGGGGACAATCAAACATCTCTTTAATTCTCGTATTGTAGAAATTGTTGAGATTCTAAACATTTGCACTGTACCGAAGTTGATCTCATCCTTTTATGCCTTTTTTGCTTCCACAAAGAACATATAGTGAAATTTCCAATCTTGGAGGAATTTCACCAGATAATTGGTTATTCGATAGATGAGTACAGCCCAACAGAAGATAGGTAAGACGGCTGTAGATTAGTTTTTCTGTCATGACATATGGCCCCTTTGAATGCTAAAGAAAGCTGCTTTGTATTTACCCAGAGGATGATCAAAAGGAACCCAAGATTAGTAACGATACATGTTTTCCTTGAAAACCATGTTCGGGTAAACTGCTAGCTGATGAAGATGATGACTGCCTCTAGGTTAAGTGTTATAGATAAGAATCACATAGCGTGTGCTAGCAGAATTATCAACAGACTAAACGCGGTCTGGATAAAAGGTGTGAAGGAAATATGAAGAGAACTCACCCGTGATAATCCTTGGATGAAAGTATTATACAAAATGGGAAGGATAATCCACAGAGAGGTTATGAAAAACCAACTTTATCATCCCAGTTTCAGGTAAGCAGATGAAATACTAATCAGAATAAGAAGGGAGAGAGAGAAACAACGGCGGCTTAAAAAGGATGGCAGAAAACACTTGACCAGAACTGCAAAAAAAATTCCATTAGTGAGTTTCTTATGTGAATAACAAAATTCAACTGATGAATTGCCCTCCAAAAAGGTATTATAGTGATTGTATTCAGAAAGACTAATTCAAGCACCAATAAGAGATAATGCTACTAAATTTGGTAACTATAAAGGTGAAATTCCAATAATGCAATACACTCAAAATTTTCCACCCTGTGAAATGAAAACTTCTGCTATTCATTCTGATGAATTCTGACCGTTTCTTGAACCTTGTTGATTGCCTGAAAATACCCTTTCTTGGCGAGGACCTTGCCTGTAAAATCCGTTTCCTCTTGGCCTGTTGTAGTCCCGGTCATTCATGTCTTGGCCATTTCCCCGACCAAAACTCCGACCCCCAAAGCGTCCCCTAGCTCCTTCCCTTGGATAACTTATCCGGCCTCTACCCCTTCCTCCTGGTAAGAAAAAATTCAACCATCAGAAAAACTCAGTAAAAACTGCATTAGCAGGTTGAGTTCAATAGGATCTTGGCGAGTAATAATGTGCAAAAGTATTTTATGCAGAACCGTTTGTGTGGCAAAAGTTTTTGGACATGGTTCAGTGCTAAGCAAAAACAATAATCATTTACATACTTCCACGAATGGGGATGCCTCTATTTGGTTTCCTCCCTTCAATGTAGAGCTGGTGTCCACCAATCTGCACTGTAAATGCCTGCAAAGAAATTAAATGAAAGGATGCCTTTCGCATATCCACGCCAAGAACAAATTCAATAGATAAGCAATAAGTGAAGGTCCAGACGACCAAAAGAAATTATGTCGGGACATAAACAAGCTATTGAAGATCTGACCAAGAGACTGCTACATGGTATCTACTACATAACTTCAAATCACGCAATCAGATGGGGAAAGAGATCAAAGAATCAAATCCGCATACACAGACTCAAGGAAATCTCCTCAGGCTACTTGAGCATTCTAAAGAAGATAAATGACAAAGGTAGTTGAACATGATAAGAAATTGTTCAGAATCTTAAGATCACTTTGAACATTAATTTTGAAGGAAAAAAGAAAAGAAAAGAAGAATTCTGGCAAGAGGTAAATATTGAAAGAAATTGCAGAAGAATTTAGATCTCTGGGAAGATTCAATGTAAAAATTCCAGCATAATAATTTCCCAATTCAAAATTCTTCGATAGGCGATCAGACCTTAATTGCATTCTGGACACCAGCAATATCTTCGAATTCAACAAATGCATAGCATATATCAATATCCTGGTAAGAAATTTCAGATAAGCTCACACTTGTTAGTTTTGCTTCATTTGAAGCAAAGTATGAAGATTCAGGGAAAGTTCAACAGAACGAACCTTCCGCGTCCTGATAGCCACACCATCAGGTTTAAGCTTACCAAACTTCTTGAATTCCTCCTCTATTTCAGAAGCAGCCATTGTGGTCGGCACATTTCTTACATAAACAGATTTCACTTCAACTGCAGATGATAAAAGGAATTGCTATGTTGTCAATATGTTTGACAAACATTTGTGAAGAACAGAAGACAAAAGAGAAGAAATAGTTGCCACCTTCTTCTTCCACAGCTGAAGCTTCTTCCCCAGGATCCATTCCAGGTCTTTCAACAGTGTTTGATGGAGAAGTGGAGGGCTGACTAGGAGGTTCTGATACGTGCTGCCACTCTGAAGACAAGGGTGCAGCCTTGTTAAAAGACTGAGGAACTGCTTGGGCAGTCTGTCCCTTAGCGAGCTGTTAGTCCAGCAAGATAAAACAAATAAGAAAAGAATGAGATCATGAGATGCATTGATGCACGATAGAAACTAAAACACTAGATCTAAGTTTTTTTGGAAGCACACTAGATCTAAGTTATAATAATTTCTTACAATAGAAGCATAAGTGTGCTTTTGGGGCTCCCCAACAGAATCCTCAACTGGAACAGACAAGTGGTCTTGCAAAGGCTTCATTGAACTTTGGAGTGAACCATTTGATTGTACTGCATAGTTTTCTTCCAGAATATTGTCTTCTTCAGAGACTTTCTGCAGCTGTTCCTCTGAAAAACCATAGCTATCAATGGGACCATTTTCTTCAAGTTTTGAGGCAGCAGTGAATTCCCTTGCCTGTATATCTCCACCCATTACATAGTTGGGCACTGCAAAAACATCATAACTCCAAATTTAAGGAATACCTTTGACATAGTTTACATGTGAAAGATGCTCCAGAAGAACATAAGCTTTGAACCTATAGTCGTCACCCTAATATATAGCAATATGTTTGACAATTCAGTAGCATCTGGTGTGGTATAGCAAAATGCAGATTTTTCAGTATAATAGCGGGGGAAAATTCTAAAGCATTAAATAAGATAAGTTGGCTACAGCATCATTCTATTTTATTCTTAGATAAATCCTTTGGATCAATTCATATCTGTTAAGTCAATGTTATTCTGTTATTCATTAAAATTCAAAATGAGATTATTTCTTTCTTAACTTGCTCAAGAGAGTAAACTGCATTTTTCTACAACATGAAACCCTATTTCACATTAAGCTGCAAATATTTCAATGAGAAGACTCAGCAAGAAAACATACCTTGATCATGAATTGCGGTCGAAGCGTTTAGCTTGGGATCAAGATTGCCCTGTGCCAAATAGGTCACTGGATGTTGGACAATCTGTTCGTCATCAACAAAGTGAAAGATATCGTTGAGAACAAAATAACCCTTCTCCTGAGGTGCAAGGAAAAAGGTCTGTATAAACTTTCTCCTTCCGTTGAAATCCTTAACATGTACAGAACCCGAAACCATGACTAGAACACCACTATTCCAAGATTCTAAGGAATGTGCTGTCTTTATCTCTATGGCTGAATAATTTAGCGACATAATAAGTGTGTGGATATGCTGCAAAAAGAAAAAGGCATGATAAGTAAGTATAATCTGCATCAGAATGAAAGTCCCCACAAAAGGAGAAAGGACAAAAACCAGAAAAAGTTAAATGGCTAAGTTAAAAATGATCTACAAGATAGGCAAAGCCAGTTAATGTCCCTAAAAGGTGGATAAACCACCTTACTGCAACTCTACGGATCACTTTATATAGCTCCTCATCCAATTCTTTCAAATTCATTAGATCCTTTCCACATCCAAGAATCCCCTCCCTTCTTCCACTCTGTTCCAAAGAGTAACTAGGACCAATATAGTCATATTTTCATGTTCAAATTAAAACAAATGTATGCAGATCTAATCATGATCATACTTAGAACTATTTTGCCCTCATTATTCAAGAATTGGAAAGATGACAACAAAGAAACCAAGGAAGTGGAACAGAAGATGTGGGGGGTGGGAAAAGAATGTGAAATACACCTTGTCCTTGATAAGTTTGATGGAAATATGGTACAACTTAGTGATATCATAATTTTAAAGCAGAAGATTTGTAAAACAATGCTAAAAAATTCTAACTGGATATGTTATTATCTTTAAGCATCGCCCTTTCACACAATTATAATTTAATATTACTTGTCCCAAAAAAGTGCCTTTAAGTAATAGAGTTTATGCATATGCTCATTATTATTGTCATTGGAAGCAAAACTACTAGGTGTGAATTTCATTAAGTCATTGATTCGAAGCAATCACATTAATGTTAAGGTAAAAAAATTAAAAAATTTTGGTTTATTCAATGTGACATACGAAATTCCAAGTCCACAGTTCAAGAAACTAGTATATAGCAACATTCCTTCACAGTAACCACTGACATTCAAGTTCATTTCTATATTGATTTCAAATTACATCCATCAACACTTTACTTCTAGATTTCCCTAAAGTGTTGAAAGAAACTTTTATAGCACAAACATATAAACCAGTATATTTTGATATTAATAGATCAAATATTAGAAAAAGACCAAACAACTCCATGCAAGTAATCAATTTTTCAATCTTTCACTTCTTCTGACAGAAAAGTATAGCCAATTAGGAATAACCCTGCCAAATCGAGGCATACCAGCATTGAAGTGGCAGTATCTCTAGTGTTGCCATCAATCCGAAGCATAGTGCTGGCATCACTGTAAAATTGGTGAACATAATCGGGCTGGTGCTGTAGCACCTGGTAGTACTGCCCAACAAAATACGTCCCAACCTAAAGTACCAAACAAAAAGTCATCTTTTTAGGAGGGAAAAAGCGTAACAACTATAACAGAAGACAAGCACATAAACAAAAGCATAAAACCCACATGAGAGTAATCAGAATCAAGCAGCTACAGATATATACACCATTGTTCATATTCAAAAACACATAGAAAACACATCTACAGACAGGGTCATGGGAGAAAGACATAGCCAATGAAATATATACACACATGAACACACACATTGCTATTAAGGCGTCATCCTAAACTAATTAGAGTGCCTCTGTATGTGTGTAAACACACATCTATCTGCATCTATACATGTGAGATATACTCCAGCTGCATATAAGCCATCCATAAACACATGCAGACACGTATAGAAGCACAACAAACACACCTAGAATAGATAGAGTGAGGAGAAAACCTGAGCAGCAGTGACAGGCAAGTGGAAGGGCGTGGCCATTGGGACAGAAAATTGCATAAAAAAAAATCCAATCCCAACCCAGTTACCAAATCAAATTGAAGAAGAAGAACCCTAGATCTGCAAATGCTTCCACACCAAGATCTGAAAAATCTCAATCCAAAATCCCAAACCCCAAAACCCTAATAAACTCTCAAAACATTCACATTTCTCAGTAATCCCACAACCATCTAGCTAAAACTTCTTAGCAACAGACAAAACCCAAGAACCCCAATAATCCAATAGCCCAAGAACCCTCAACTGCTAGTTTTTGAGAGTGTACAGTGAGTGTATAGTTATATATCTTCCTCAACTGCGAGTAGAGCAGTCCCTCACTTATCATACATATACACAGACCACTGATTTTGAGCTGCAGCCTCTTTGGTCTTTCTAGTTTCGGCGCAGGTAAAGTTAACCACACAGACGCGTTTAATGGTATTTACGAGTGCGTGTAGATTTGGCTACTCTCTCCAAATACGTACGCACTTACTGCTGCCTCTTGATGAAATGCCAAGCAATGACCATTCTTTTTCTTTTCTCTTTTTAAAATTTTTTGATGTATTGAAATGCAAACCGCGTGAAGAGTACTTTTCTAATGGATTAAACTATCATCTTATTTTTCTGAAGTAGTTAGAATCCAGTATGAATCAAGCATAAATACTACCATTTTATTACTTTTGGACTTTTAATTGGATCTTTTGTTTTAGCAAATGAATTTTTTTGTTCTTAATAAGGTTATTGTGCTTTTATTCTGTTTGTTTCATTAAGGATTGGGTTTTTGTGATCATTGGACCTCAGGATGATGATTGCTTTTTGGCTATATGTGATTGGATGGTATTTGCAATTTGTACTGTTTGATTTTGATGGATATAACCAAAGGTTGGATAAATATTAGTATTTGTCAGAATTATTTGTTATTGCAATGTGCAATAATTGTATGTTAAGTGATTCGTAATTAAATATAAAATTATTGTACATTTATTAAAATTTTTAAAAAAAGAAATATATTTTCAACATGTGATTTTTTATACATATAGAAAGAGTAGTGTTAGTATTTATTTCTGAACCTTCTGGTTACCTTTTTCTTTTACATTTTTGTGACCTTTTTTTTTTCTTGAAAGGAACATTTGGATGACTTAATGTTTCTAATGTTACTTTAGGGAAAAGAAGTTTAATGTTATTTTTATTTTCTTTTTATTGTTACTTTTGAGGAGAAATGTTGGCTAATCTTATTTAACAAGACATGTCAAAAAATATTTGATTTAAATTTTAACTTTCTAGAAGCCCACTGGGTTATTACTATTATTATTATTATTTACTTTTCTCGAGCTTTACTTGAAAAGATTTTTATTTTAAAATCAAATTTAAAATTTTAAGAGTAAAATCACATCTTATCTCATAAACAATTTAATTTTTATAAAATTTAAAATAAAAAATTTTAAAACCAAACACCTTTAAAAAGTTGCACAAAATCAGTGCCACTCTTGTCATGTAAAGCAACAGGGGGATTGTGGGAGTGGGGATCGGGAAGAGGATATTCCCCTTACAACTGTTTTCTTTCGCCCCCTTGATGGATTCATATTCTAGGGATAATATGTGATTCCTTGCCAAGAGATTTACCTACACATTTCTCTTAGAGAAAAAATTTTATGATAGTAATTGTGTAACTAGTCAACATCCCATAAGTTATATTCCATCCAATTACATGAAGTCACGTGTACTGTGGGTCTCTTTATTAATGAATGAGTAAGTGATAATGGTAGGACCTACAGTATACGTGGCTTCATGTGATTGGATAGAGTATAACTTATAGGATGATCACTAGTTACACAACTAACACTATAAAGTTTCTCGAGGCTTCCAAGAAAATATAAAGCTATTCATGATCCTTAAAGCATCTAAAGAAATTGAAACATCCCTTTTACTTGTTTTATTGGAAAGGCTTTGACAAACCCAAAAAAGTAGCCTAGGAAGACTTCTGCTTATGCTTTATGCTAAGATTAGGAAACTAAAAAGACAGCATGAAAGAAAGTGTGTAGTATATGAGTCTTCCTAGATTTTGTTTGATGACAATAAGTAAAGCTCTAAATTTAGCAGCTTTTTAACTTCTGCCCACTACGAAAAATGTAGCCGATAAAAGCTCAAAAATGCTCTCTACAAAGTATGAGCTCAAGTCTGCCTTACCATAGTCTGTCATGGATGGGAAATTTATTGTCTCGAAATGATGATTAACATTCTAAAGAGACCCTAAATTCTAAAAATTATTATTATTCCCTTCATTTTAAAATATATATTTTATTTTTAAATTTTAATTATTATAAAATATAAATTCTCTTTCTATATAAAGTCTTCATTATTATTTTATTTTTAATTTTATCTTTATCTCTAATTAATTATTTAAATATTTTTATTTTAAAAAAATTATTAATTTTTCAATCAATCATCCTAAACATCAATTCTTAATATTAAATTTAAATTTGACATATTAACTAAGAATTTTTAAATAAAGATATTTTAGACGTTTATCAAAAATTTTTATCAAATTTAACAAAATTTTAATTTTTATATAAAAAATATGTCATATAATAATTGTCATATAATTTAAAACGAAGAGAGTATTAACTATTTGAAAGTTTTTTAGTTTCTAAATATAGAAAATAGAGTGAGTAAGCGTTATGCTTCATGTTGAAAGATGGGAATACTTCACCGTATTTGCCTCCCCATTTTTGAACAAAAGACAACATTATAATAGAGAGCTATATGTATAGAAACTCTTTCCATTAGAGATCAAACATGAGAAAATAAACCGTTTTAGACACTCCCATGTTCCTCACTCTGTTAAAACAGGTATGAATTTGCCAGTTTTCTGGGAACAAACTGAACATATTTTTCATCCTTCTCACTGTTGCACACACCAAAGGAAGCCAAGATTCGAAGTCGAACAATGCCTCAAAGAATATAAGTCAATAACTGCTGAAAGTGCTACAAATGTACAGCCATTTGAGGATCTTCTGCTGAAATTTTCCAGAAAATATGCGGTGATGGAACACCACTTGTTTAAGGTAGATTCAGCGAAGCAGCAAAGGAGTAAGGATCTACGTTCTCTCATTTCCTCAGAGTCGACGAATTTTCAGCTCTTCAAACTTTACACATTTATCTACTTTCATCATTTCTTTCCTTGTGCTAAGCTAACACGCATTGGCCTGCCTTCCAACTCCTGGAATCAGTTATAAGAGAACTTCATTAGCCCCAATTCAATGTTTTCGTCCACTCTTTAATCTGGAAAACTGAGATTTAGATCCACTTTTCTTTATCATTGTAATGTCTCAAGGGAGCTACCACTAACGCTAGGTCTACTACTTTGAATTAACAGTTTTTCTTTGGCATTATTGATTTCGGATCTTATGCAAAATTGAAATACATGGCATAAAGACTTACCACTCCGTTCAGAGACTCAAGGGCAGTATCCATTTCAGCTTTGGTCTCATAGCATACAAAGCCATATCCTCGAGACCTACCTGTATCACCGTCATATAGAACCCTGGCTCCGACCACATTACCATATTCTTGAAATGCTTGTATCAAGATCTCGGATGTGACTGACCAAGCGAGATTACCAACAAAGAGTTTGTGCTCAGTTTCTGGATATAGAGGTGCCCTTGGTTTAGGCTTGTCTGCCAAATTTACCCTCAATGTTCGGCCACCATATTCCTGAAACAACGGAACTGATTTAGCTTAAAGGACTCCATATATATTTGATACATGAACGATCAAGGGAAGATATTCAGCTGAGCATTCAAAAGGTGAACTGCAGCAGCAGTATCTGGATTCAGAAAAAACAAACGAAAGCACATTGAGGCATTACCCGTCCGTCCAGATTTTCAATGACGGCATTGCAATCTTCGATTGTGCTCATTGTCACAAATGCAAATCCTCTACTTCTTCCTGTTTCCCTATCATAAAGAACCTGCAAAAGAAAATCCAATATGGATTTTACTATGCAAATAATAACCACTAGTAGTACTAGTAAGCTGGAAACTCATTAAAATTCTTCAGGCGATATCATCTCTGCTTTCTGTATCTTAATTGACTGTAAAACCTTATCATCTCTGCTTTCTGTATCTTAATTAACTGTAAAACCTTCTTTCTTGAAACCAAAAGAATTTCATTAACTCAAATGACAGAAGATAAAAGATTTCATGAGGGAATCTTGCATATTAACCTCCTGGTTTATTCTTATGCTGCTAAACCTTTTATTATGGTTAGTTTAGTTTCCTCATAAAAGGAAAATTATTATGAAGTTTGTCCCTACTCAAGTGCACAACATTTCCTTATTTTGTTATTCAGATATGCCTAAAGAACATTTACTCTACTGCATGAGTTTGAAAACAGAAACCTGAAACCAATCCTGTGATTAAACTATAATTTCCAATGAATACCAGTTTCCAATCTCCAATATCCAATTTGACAGATCTATAGGACATACACAAACATATAAGCAAATAATCTTGATGAGACTACTACTAGTATCACTTTTATAAACAACTAATCCAGATTGGTTAGATGGGAAACTATTGCATAAAGAATTAGGAAATTCCATGAAATTGGAAGCTAAATGCTAGGCATCCCCTTATTCAAGCTTCTGATTGGTACTTTCAATACAGAGCTTAATTTGACCAGTTAATAAGCTAATCATAAGATTGAGATCACGCTATCCCCAGCTACTCTCCATTTAATTGCATCTTAGCCAGAACACTGTAACAGTAGATATACCATACATATTATCTTCTAAATTTCTTTGGAAGATTGTTAAACTTTTGATCAAAATTTTGAAATTCAGATCCCATTTCCACCACATGGAGAACATCCTTTTTTAATCTGATGGTAAGCAAACAATAAATTCCTAGGCAACTTGGCTCTGTGCTTAGCAATCTTCAGGGTAAAATCATACCTCAACTAGCTCAGGACTACCAAAGTCTTGAATGATTCCAGCAAGTTGTGCACTATCAACATTGTAAGGCAAATTCCCAAAGTAAAGCTTAGTATTTACAGAAGAAGACTGTGGGGCCTCTACATCACTTGAAACTTCCTCTTCTCCCTTAGTTTCCTCAACCACTTCCTCCTGCTCTGGAGCTGCCTCTACAGTGTCAATTACAGCTGTTTCTTCTTGAGCAACTGCAGCTGCTATTTTTGGCACCCTCCATTTGCTACACACGGGTGCGATCGAGATCGATTCGATCCCAAGAGAGTGAGATACGGATGCTACTTGCAACATTCTTGAGGATGCAATTTTAAGGAGAGGATCAGAGAGCCAATTCTTGGAACGAATACAATAAACGCTTTGCATGGATGAGGAGAAAGAAGAGGCTACAGCTGCTGCTGCTGTGGCAGCCATATTGCCTGAATTTCTTGAACAAATGGTGGTGGAGGAGGTGGACTACTAGTAGTTTTTGACAGTTACAAAGAAAGTTCAGTTTTTGCCGGACGGAATCTAAGGAAGAAGAAAGAGCATTTTTCTTGCAGGGGAACGGGGAACGGGGAGGGGGGTGTGGCGAGGTGGCGTTTGAGGTACGGGCTTCCCAGCTGCCTATGCTGAGTTGGGTAGATGATGTCCACTGGGATTGAGAGGATATGTAGGGATAAGATTTCAGCTTCTCATTTTGGTTCTTTAGTGGAAGGAAGCTCAACTTCGGGGCTTTTTGCAATGTTGGAATATTTTCAGCTAAGTTCCTGTTCAACATTTACAATTTTTTTCCTGGGTACATTTACAATTTTAATCAACGGTAGCTAATGAGTTTGAATTTATTTATTTATTTTTGCTTAAAGTACTTGGTATATTTTATTTTTTTACTTAAAGAACTTGGTATCTTTACTAAATAGTGATACTAATCTAAATTTAATCTGATTTGCGCCCACTATTTTAAATTTTGTGTATTTTTTATTTTAGTATTTTAATATTATTTTCTGATCAAATACCCTCGTCTTATTGATTAAAATACCCTAACATTCATATACTTCTTCACTTTAGTACTTTAATAATTTTTTCTCATTAAAGTACCTTCATTTTGCTAATGTCATAAAAATGTGTTTTTTCCATTATAAATTTTGAAAAAACAAATGGTTCTTGTCTATGTATAATTGTTACCATTTTTCGACGAAAATGTCCATTTTTGTTGATTTCGAATTAATAATTATTCTTTCAATTTTTCAATGGCAATTTGCAACTCGCAACTTGCAGAAGTCATTTGTACTTTACAACAAATTTTTTCATTTTACTAACAGTTTTTACAATCTATTAAATATTGATGTTTAAACTATTAATTGTTTCATTGATTTTAGAATGAGAAAAATGCATATTTTTTAAGTGTATTGAGATTGAAATTCGTGAAATTTTAATAATTTAAATATTAATGTTTAATAAATTGTAAAACGTGTTAGTAAAATGAGAATAAGTTCGCAAAGTATAAATGATTTCTCAAAGTCGCAAATTGTTGTTGAAAAAATAGTTATTCATTTGTATTTAAAAAGAATGAGCATTTTCTGAAAGTTTGTAATAGCAAAAAAAGATATATTTTTATGACATCAGCAAAAGAAAGGTGCTTTAATAAGAAAAAAAAGTTTAAGGTATTAAAGTGAAAAAGTATACAAAGGTTTAGATACTTCAATTAGTAAAAGAATAGTACTTTAACAAGAAAAAAATGTTACGATACTAAAGTGAAAAAACTTATAAAAGTTAAAATACTGTAATAATAGAAATTCAAGTATTTATATAGAGGGTCATGTTAAAGATTTCATCATATAGAGAGTAACTATTGTTGGGTTTCTCCATTAAAAAAAATCAAACATTATTTGATAAAAATGTTTCTAAGTCAAAATTTATTATGCTTGTTTTCTCGTTTCTACTTCAAAGAAGAAAATAGAAGAATGTTATGATGTTGGAAGCTACAATTAGATTAACGCTCAAGTTTAGATGAACTTCTCATATAAAGAATATATCAACCTTGACATGTGTGTATATAATATATATACATTAGATGAGGATATGTGTATGAATTGAACCAAATATAAATCACTTGATAACGAATATTATTAATCAATTTAACATTTTGTTTGAGTCACTCTTGTTGAGATCTCACATTGACTTTTTAATATAACAATAATCACTTATAAGGCTTAAACAATTCTCTCCATTTGAGGTACCTTTTAGGGGTGGAGTTAGGTCTAAGCCTGTTTTTTAATATGGTATCAGAGCAATGTTGGGCCACCCGATTATTTTCAAACTTCACGCTCCAGATGTTCAGTCCTGGGAGTGAGGAGGGTGTGTTAAGATCCCACATTGACTTCTTAATATAACAATTAATTACTTATAAGGCTTGAACAATCATTTCCCTTTGAGGTACCTTTTGGGGGTGGAGTTAGGCATAAGCTTGTTTTTCAACAACTTTTGATGGAGAGAAGGGTTACCTTTGATCGAGTACGCAAGAAATTAATATGAATGGTTGAAGTATGTCAGAAGAAAGAAAAAGAAAATAGGAACAAGAATGGATGAAAGTCAAGAGACATTCCTCAGTTTTTTCTTTTTTTTGATAAATTGAAAAGCGTGATGTGTATTCAAATTTAAATTCTATTTTTTGATAAAAAATTATTTTTTAACCAATTGAACTATCAGCTTACTATCTTATATCACTGAATTTCTTAGTTAATATTTAGAGAATTAATAAAATTAATCCCATCACTGGATTCTTGAAACGCTCGTTGAAAATGAGGCAAGGGATCTCTCAACTTCTTCATTCGTCACCTGCCCTCCAAACACCACCTCACCGATACCATTTGACGACTGTTAACATTTCTTATAAACTTTCATTTTGAAAATGGGAGAGCTAAAATTGAAAGAAAACTCAAAACGTCAGCTTTTCCAAATTAACAAAGAACCAGCAGCGGCAGAACTCCGGATTGGATATGATTTGATTTTAAAATTTTTATTTTAAATTTTATAAAAAATAAATTATTTATGAAAAAATATGTGAGTTCATACTTAAAATTTTGACCATATTCAAATAGAGCCAAGATGTAGGAGAATTTTTCAGCGAATTCTTAGTTTAAGTAAGCATATCTCTGGTGAATTCAGCCAAAAAAAAGAAAAGAAAAAAGAGCAGATCTCTGGTGGACATGTGAGGCTTCCTTGCTGAAGTACTCTTCTCCCTTACTTTTCTTCACTTTCCACCCCACCAAAAGTTTTCACTTCTTGAAACAAAAGTCTTCCCCACTTCAACAAGCGAAGCAGAGAGACTAGCGATCTGAACTTCCAAGAATCAAAATGATTTTTGTCTTCTTGCAAATCCAATGATGCCTGAAATCTTGAGTCCATTTTTGGGACGAGCTGCAGCTGATGAGCTGACACGAGGAGTGGATTCACATGCGGAAAATCTTGACTACTTTTCCTCTTCTAGTTTTGCCATTGAAAATACTATAAAAGCTGGTTCAAGGAACGGGTGGAAGAAGAAATCAAATGACAATTTTATCCTCTCTTAGATTTCCATGTGATTGGCACGTGATCGACTTTGTCGGGTTCCATCTCTCAATTGGTGGCATAGAGACTAAGACTCAATTTTGATTAGATTTTTCTTAATTAAATATATAATTGAGTTTTATTTTTTATTTCATAAAAAGTTTACTTTAACGGAACTCAAGACAAAATCGCTCCCAACCAAATACAATTCAAATACACCCTAAGTTTTTTTAGAAAAAATTATTTGGAACTAAAAAAGTAAAAAATTAATTTTAGGATTAAATTAAGACTAATAAAATAGTTATGTGACTAATTTTACTAATTTCTATTAATACTTACCTTTCCTTTTACTTTTGTGTTTGGTAAAAAAATATTGTAAATTCATATAATTCTTTTTTCAGTTAAATATTTTCTCTTCTCAAAATTAGATATCTACTTTTTAAAAATAAAGAAAGCATTATATATCCTTTACTATTGCCATTTCCTCCCCTTCGCCTAGGCGTCGAAAAGGGCGAAAAAAAAAAAAGAAGACACATGATATTGCTTTTAGCCTCAAAATCTAGAAATAGTTTGAGTTTCCTTTGCTTTCACATGATTGTTAGTTCGGCTCATGGCTAAGGTGCTGACCAGTTTTTGTTAGCATGCACTGAATGGGATCTTAGTTGCTAGATCCAATAGCTGGGAGTCCTTATGTATAGTTATTCACGTGTGAACTTCTAACTTCTGAATTAATAAGTTACAAAATTGACAATTGAAGACTTATTTAGCATGCCTTAAAAAAATGCTATCAGCATCATAACCGGATCAGTTAGTTTGAGTACATTATGGTGCAACATCTTGAGTTATTAATAATCTACTAATTGGATGGCAAGTAGTGTATACTTGCCAAATAAAGAATAATAAGATTAATCTCCCTTTCTATTTATTAAGGGTATGTAAGGCATTTCGATCCAAAAAGTTTTCTTACTTTTACAATCCTTAATTTTTATACTATAGATCAAAATAACTTATATTTTGAAACAGATTAAGTAAATTAGTTACTTAATTCTCAAATTTAGTAAACGAAAAGGTCTTGCTTGCAAATAGAACAAAGAGTAGGAGGTTACGTCCAATTTTGGCAGTTGAGATGTACGGTCTCTCTCATTGGTCCACATCAGAAAAGTTAACTTGTCATGCGGTTAATTTCAATTTGGTCCCTGAAATTGGCATAATTTCTCATTCAAGGACCTAAAAATTCAAGGGTATCAATTTAATTCCTATAATTGGCACAAGTGCACCAATCAAGGGCCTCTGTTGAAGACCGTTTAAAATCTAACAACATGTAAGGAATACACATGTCAGTAGGGGTTATGTGCATAACTTTTTTAAAAATAACAAAGTTAAAATAATAAATTATTTTGCTCATATTTTTTTTAAAAAGAGAAATTTTATAAATTTGGGATTCTGCAATAGTCATACCATTGTTGATGTCATCAGTGCCATGAAAGCTTTCCTCTTCTTTTCCATGCTATACTTTTCTTAAGGGTGTTCATTATTTGGTGCAATTCGAAAAATCGAATCGAATTGAATCGAAATTTACATTTTGATTTATAAAAATTTTGCATATTTCGGTTCGGTTTCTAATTTCTGTGCTCAAATCGAAAACTAAATAAAAAAATTAAATTTTGAAAAAATTATATATGAATGTATTATGTAAATGAGTTGTTATATAATAACACATTTTAGTAATGTGTTCTTTAATATAAAACTTAAACTTTAAAATAAAATTGATGTTTAACGCACTGCAGTAATGCATTTTTATATCAAGAACACATGTCAAAAATGCATTCTTATTTTTCCTTTTTCAATTTTAGTTTTCAATTGAATCGAACAGAATCGAGTTGTTTTAGTTCGATTTGATTTTGTAAAAATTTTGATTCAGTTCTATTTTATAATTTTTTTAAAAATAGAATAAAAAATCAAAATTTCAATTCGAAAATCAAATCGAAATCTGAATGAACACTACCTATTTTCTCCTCTTCCCTCCTCAAGTCACCCCATCGCTCCCTCTACTTTTTCTTCCATTGCCTTTCTTCTCTTCTAAATCTTTCCTCTATTGAAGTTGTAGTCGAGTGCAGAAGATTAGGTGGTAAGCAGAGAAAGAAAACAAACATGAGAAGGTAATGGCAACATGTTATTTTACTCATTTCCTACTCTTACCATATATTTCTTCTTCTCTTAGCTTTACTTTTCCCTATCTCTCCTCCCTTAAAGTTGCTGCTCAGCCTTCATCTCTGTCTCTCTTCTCTAAAATTTGTGCTACCACCTTCTTATATTTTTCACCCACAGCTCATGGTAGTGCCATAACACAAATATTCGATTAACTTTAGTTGAAGGGAGCGATTAAAATTAGAAACAAAGATGTGAAAGTGGTATAGGTGACAATGAAACGAGGAGAAAAGGAGGAGACAGTGGTGCAGAACGGATATAGTATGACAGTGGCGGTGGTGACAACAAAGATGGACTATCGAGAATATTAGAGTTTTGGGAAAAACAACTTAAGCAAGTTGTAATTTAGACTCCAATATTTAATATTCTTTTTAATGAAGTTCTCTTAGACATTTTTGCAATTGCCCTAGATTTTAAGGGGTTGTTGATGGACATCATTGATTGATACGTTTGTGTCAATTATAGATATGAAATTTACCCTCGTGTTTCTAAGTGTTTGATTGACAAACTGTGAAAATTATGGGGACTAAATTGAAATTACCCATTGTCATAACTTTTTTTTTTTGGGATAAGTCCTTGTCATACATATTAATACCTTCGTTTGCACTACAATCCAACGACAGACATCATCAGTTAACTAACTCATAACGGTATTCTTCTTCTTTTTTTTTTGTTTTATTTTAACTTCTTGACTTTCGTTGTCTGCCGGTGATGGGCTATGTTTTTCAACCGTTTTCCCATTCAGGCTCTAAAGCCGAATTTCATCTTCAGTGCCCGACTCTTGTCGACGGTGACGGACTTCAGACATATGAACTCGAAGCTTTCGGGTCACATGAAAAGTGGCCTTATTGAAGAAGCCCAGAATTTGTTTGATAGAATGCCTCAAAGAAGCACGGTTACATGGAATGTCATGATTAGAGGCTATTTTAAAAATGGGATTTCTGAAAGAGCAAGATTTATGTATAGTGAAATGCCTATTCGTGATATTTTTTCGTATAATACTATGATTTCAGGATTGATGCAATGTGGGGATGTAAAAGGAGCTGAAGAGGTTTTTGAACTTATGGAAGAAAGGGATGTTGTCTCATGGAATTCGATGATTTCTGGCTATGTTAATAATGGAATGGTGGAAGAAGCAGTTCAGATGTTTCATTGGACGCCTGTAAAAGATGTGGTTTCTTGGAATTTGGTGATAGCGGGGTTGGTGAAGATAAACGAGTTGGGTTTGGCTGAGATATTGTTTAGTTAAATGCCTGCTCGAGATGTTGCATCTTGGACAATCATGATAAAGGGGTTTCTAAGTGCTGGACGGATTGTTGATGCAAGGGAATGTTTTGATGATATGCCAGAGAAGGATGTTCAAGCTTGGAATACAATATTGGTTGGTTACATAAAGGATGAATATATTCAAATTGCAGAAGGTTTGTTCCACAAGATGCCTCATAGGGATTTGAATTCTTGGACTGAAATAATAAATGGTTTTGTGAGTGTTGGACGCATTACTGATGCATTGAGGTCTTTCAGTGAGATGCCTCAGAAAAGTGAAAAATCATGGAAACTAATCGTTCTGGGTATCATAAGAAATAGACGGGTGAGAGAGGCACACACTCTCCAAGAAAAGTACCCGTTTGGTGATGTTGTGTCAAGGACAAATTTGATTATTGGATACTTTGAGATGGGTGAGGTCAAAAATGCCATAGAACTTTTTGAACTGATGCCCGACTGTGATACAACCGCATGGAATGCTACTATATTTGGACTTGGAGAAACTGATTACTTTGAGGATGGAGTAAAGTTATTTATTAGAATGAAAGAAGAGGATCTGATCCAGGATGAAGCTACATTCACAAGCATTCTTGTGCTATGTTCTAACATGTCATCCCTAAATCTAGGCAAGCAAACTCATGCCTTGGTAGTTAAGGAAGGCATGGATGCTTTTGTTTCAGTTTGTAATGCGATTATTAACATGTATTTTAGATGTGGGAGCATGTATTCTGCAGTCCTTAAATTTTCTTCTATGCCGTGCCATGATATCATATCTTGGAATTCTGTAATCTGTGGATTAGCTCACCATGGGTATGGTGAAAAGGCTCTGGAGATGTTTGAGAATATGAGATCAAAAGATTTGTAGCCATGGAGGACTGGTAGAACAGGGTAAACACTATTTTGAGGCCATGAAAACTGAGTATTCTCTGCTACCCATGGATGTGCATTATACTTGTATGGTAGATCTATTGGGTAGATTTGGATTCATAAATGATGCAATGGGCATCTTGGAGCAAATGAAACTTCATAGAATAGAAATCCCTGCAAGTGTTTGGGGAGCATTGCTTGGAGCATGTAGAATGCATAAGAATTTTGAGGTGGGTGAGATTGCTGGGGAGAGGATTTTGGACTTAGAGCCCTATAACTCTGGTGTGTATATGATTCTAGCGGAAATGTTCCTGGCTAGTGGGAGAAGAAAAGATGCAGAAAGGATGTGGGTTCGAATGAAAAACAAGGGAGTGAAGAAGCAACCTGGATGTAGTTGGATTGAGTTGAACAATAGTAGTCACGTGTTTCTTGCAGGGGATTGCACGCATCCCCAGTTTCCTATGATCTTCGGAATTCTGGAATTGATGCACGGGGAAATGGAAATAGGAATTTTTGATCGAGAGGTCTCTTCTTCTCCTGATATAGAAGTAACATGTGGAATGACTACATGATGATGGCTTTCATCTTTGTGATTTTGTCTAAGTTTTGTATTAAGGTAAGGGACGCAATGAATAATAGCATGGTGCCTACAGACTGCTGAATGCAATCAGGTTGGGATGGAAATGGAATTTCAGTGCCCAAAATAAGTTTTAAATATCTGTGGATTCTGCCAGGTCAACTTCTCAGATTTCTGGAGCATATTCTATGATTCTAGCAGCTGACGTTGACACTTGTATCAAATCTGGGGCTAACAGAGGTGATGAGATGATTTCTAGAGGTGGTATGATAATATTAAGAGCTCGCCATTCTACACTGGTGGCAAATTTGTCCACTTGATGCTTTTAGCATCAGTTTCTACTATGATTCCAGTGCCTTTGAGTATAGCACTATCTTTTGGTTCAACGTGCATTGTTCTGACAATCATGGCCTTGCACTAGAACCTCACAGTCAGATAAGAAGGGGGAGATTGGTTGCTGGTTATGATAAAATCAATGTGCAGTTTTGGTGGTATATATTGCTAGAACTGAAGAAGGATCTTCGTGTATGAGCTTGTGGTTGATATTTCTGCAATTTTCTTTGAAGTATCTGACTGCCCCAGAACCCTTCTTTTCAAAAGGTAAGACCTTCCTTGCTGTCCTAAGGAAAAAAATCTGATTCTGCCTTCTCCTTGGAATCACCTGAAACATCATCTTGATGATATCATTATAATGTGAAACGTATAAACAATTGAAACCACGGAAGAATGAACGGACTGGTAAAGTCTGATTGAGATGCCTTTTTGATTGAATGTTCTTCACACCATAATCTACCTGCATTCCAATCTTCATGATTGTTGGAGCACACCTGATATCATTTCGATTTGCTTAAATTCAGGATATATTTTTGCTAAAAATTTGCAAGTCATATTTTGATAAAATACTTGAATTTGAGAGGTTCTTATGAATTCTTTTTGATGGAAAATGACCGTGGAAGATTGTAATTCAAAATGGTTCTCTTGATGAAGTTTGAATTTCTAGCTGAGACATTTTGAAGCTTTTGTTAAAAATTGTGAAATTGCGTCAAACTATTCTAATAAATAATTTTATCACCAGAGAAATAGTCAATTTAGGCCATTATAATTATTCTTGAGTGAGAATATTATTCTATTTTCATTTTGTTTCCTTTCTTACTTTTTCTGTCATCCTCTTCATCTTTATTTGAAAACCTAATCCCTTCTTCTCACTGTCATAACCTTTCCTATACCGGAGCAGCACCCTTGCTGCCAAAGCCTCCCAAATGGCCAAGTGCCAAATAGCACATGCACGGTGCTCTCAGGGAACTAGAGGGAAATTAAGGCTCCTCAAGCAACCGTTGCAAGGTTCTTGAGGAGATATCCTTCGGCAGCCTTGAGCATGTTCATTGTTTTCTCTCTTTCTGTGTTAATTGCCGGATAATGTGTGTCAGCATCCCTAATGGGATAGTGAACCTTAAGAGTGATAATTGAGCCTCCATTGCCTGAAGGTTGGAATTTTAGCTCATAAGTAATCGGGAAAAACTCGTTCCAACTTTTCTCCTCCAACAAAGACAAACTTGCAAGTGAGGTTATGAGCGTCAAAAGAGTAAATCTGCAGATGGAGTTGAGCACCTGGTGTTGGGGGAGTGGAAAGGAAAGTATAAGATACATTAAAGAGTGAAAGATACAAATATGGAAACTTCATGTGATCAGAACTAACCCTGTGGATGCAGTAACCAATAGCGCAAGTAACGTTTCTTATTTGTCCAGCTAACCGTTAACGACGGCTTCTTTGAGGATTCCTCCGGTCTAGCGGTCAATGCTCTTGACAACATTGGGGAGGGCTTTTGTCATGGTGTTCTCTGCACCTACAATAAAAGACTGGAATGCCTTCTCGGGTGCAATAGAGGTGTGAAATTCTTGGGTAAAGGTAGTGGCCATCTTGCTACCATAGGAGCGAAGGATCACAAGAACTCTTTAAGTTTTGATTGTAATGTTTTTCTATTGTGAACATGAAAGAAACTCGTGAGCTATTTATAGATGGCTGGTTGGGAACCTCCCCTTGTGGTAATAGCATTCACTTCTTCAATATCATCCGAGCATGGATCAGCGAAAAATGGTATCTGCGCCATAACTGGATCCAAAGATAGCAGATAAGAATCTTGAAGAGGACTGTGAGAAGGACAAGAGAATTTTTTGTGAACGCTGAAAAATTGAAGAAATTAATGTCTAGCCTACTTTTTACTTTTTCTTAAGCTAACTTTTCGTTTCTGCTAGTCCATTTATGGCATTTTATTTTGAACATCTGTGCATTTGGACAGAGGATTTGGAATTTTGCTTTACATCTTCGGGCTATTTCTTACTAGCTTTTGTTGCTTATGCCATCCAAAACTGGTTAACAAAATTTGGATAGAATATTTCTATTTCAAGACGCTCTTTTGTGCATAAGAAAAGTATGCTCTCGAAGAATGGATTGAGGCCTCGTTGTTGAACATCCTATTATGGAAAGAGCATCATATTCCTTCACAGCAAAAGTTTATCCGTTCACGAGCATCACACATAGTGTCAATTCCCTATAGGGATTTGTAGAATCTTGACAATAAAGAAGGGAAACAGCAAAGCAGTATTTTCAAATTAGATGTGATGTGTAGAGGTATGGATTCCTTTGGATGATATATATAACTTTATTTATGGCATCTATCACTTTTGTTCTCTGAACTTCTGTATCATATTCAAAGTTTAATGCTATAGACGATATAAATCAAAGACTAGAAGAAACAAAATGTTAGCATCAACAAAATAAAAAAAGCAGCTTACACATTAATCTTTTATCTTTGAATGAAATTAAGCGGATACCATTTTTCTCGGATGCATGATCCGATATTACTGAAGAAGTGAAAGCGATTACCGCTTAAGGAGGTTCCACTTCCATACCGGACATCTATAAATAGCTCATGAGTTCTGTTCATGTCCACAACAGCAAAACATTCAAAACTTAGAGAGTTCTTGTGATACTTAGCTCCTATAGCAGCAAGATGGCCACTACCTTTACCCAAGAATTTCACACCTCTATTGCACCCGAGAAAGCATTCCAGTCTTTTATTATCGGTGCAGAGAACACTATGACTAAAGCCCTCCCCAATGTTGTCAAGAGCATTCAGCGCGAGGCCGGAGGAATCCTCAAAGTAGCCCTCGTTAACGGTTAGTTTGCAGTTTCATTTCCGAATGAAGTTTTTGATACTATATATCCATTCATTGAGCTAATGCGGGATATATTTTGTTTTCCTCCTTCAATAATATCACAGGTGGCCAACTCAAGGT
This sequence comes from Rauvolfia tetraphylla, assembly GCA_030512225.1. Taxonomy (NCBI): domain Eukaryota; kingdom Viridiplantae; phylum Streptophyta; class Magnoliopsida; order Gentianales; family Apocynaceae; genus Rauvolfia; species Rauvolfia tetraphylla. The sequence continues at coordinate 7,364,302 of JAJQKT010000053.1, forward strand.
GAAGCTTGATGCATTGGACACTCAGAACAAGATTTGCAAGTTTACTTTGGTTGAAGGAGAAGCTTTAGGGAAGAAGATGGAATCTGTTACTTTTGAGGAGAAATATGAACCCGCAAGCAACGGAGGCTCCATTGTGAAGGTCAAGGGTGAATTCCACCCCAAGGCTGGTTTCAGTTGCTCGGAGGCTGACAAGGCCCAAGCCATGTCGATGTTCAAGGCTGCAGAAGCATTCTTCGTCGCAAACCCAACCATCTGCGCCTGAGGAGTCCTTCAATTAAGAATCTCTTCTATTAGTCACTTTTGCTATAAGCATGGGTGATTAATTATCTTTTACTGCTTATCTTCCTCTGTTATCCTATAAATAAATAAAATGCAGCAGTGGTGAAGTATATATGTTGTAGTACTCTACAACTCAGCTTCTTCCACTGTCTTTCTTAAGAATATTTCTTGAGCTCTACCATTGCCAAATTAAGCTTTTGTGCACCGTATCTGCTGCAGAATCAACATCTTGATTTGCGTCTCTATGACAATGTCTATCTGAAGAACAATAAGCTAGCGCTTAATGCGAAGCTACAAATTCTACTCATGGCAAGGCAATTCATGGAATTTCAACTTCACCCTTTAACATGGTTAACTATCTTTCTTCAACCAGGGAAATTTCAGCATGTCAAATTTCAAATCCCGTAGCTAAAGATTTTGTTTCCTCTCGTGCATAGTATCATGAACTAGGAGGAAGCGAAAAAGAACAAGAACAAAATCACCTCTGCCACCTCATATTCCTGCAGCGTTGCAGGAATAGCTAATAATTATTCAGCTCAAGTTCAATGATAAACGGATGCATTCTGTTAGAAAACTCAATCTTGCCGAGATGTATGAACTGAGAGCAAATTGAGCACCAAGTTTTCAAGCTCGGTTCGTGTAATACTCGAAAATGTTGTTTACGTACGTTCAATTAATATTTTGAATTTCAATTTTATTCAACCTTATTCGTTTATTTGTTCACAAAGTACGAAGTTTGTTTGTTCTTGACTCATTTAGCTTTTGTGACTGGTTTGATGCTGTACAAGTTCAAGTTTCTTGAATAAAGTAATAAAAATAAATGAAAAATTAAAATTTTAATGTAATATTATATAAATATATAAATACCATTATAAATATAATATACAATTTGATATAATATTTAACTAATATTATACAAATATATAAATAATAAATTTATATATCTATCTATAATATATATATATTTGCGAACTTTCAAATTTGTTCGTAAATAAGCTCATGCTCATTCAATTAATAAAAAAACTATTTTTAATGTTTGAATTCGACTTAATATAAAACGACTAATAATAATCGAATACGAAAGAAAGCAAAGGAGTTTTCTTGGGAACTTTGGCTGAAATAACATCAGGAGTGATGTATATTACAAAGGAGAAACTCTGTCTTATCCTAATACACAATCTTTTAATCCCTCCATTTCAAAACAAATGTCCTAATTTTCTTTTTCATAAATTACAAAATATGAGTCCTTTTTTTATATAAGGTGCTTATTTAATTTTTTTCAATTTTATCCTGTTTTCAATAAATCATTTAAATGCTTTTTATTTTTTAAAAAGATTAATTTTTCAACCAATCATTCAAAACAATAATCCTTAATATTAAATTTAAATTTAGAATTCTAAACAAAAATTATTAAATAATAAAATTTTAATCATCTATTAAAATTTTCTATAAAATTTATCAATACTTTAATGTCAGTGTAAAATTAAATTAAAAAACATTTTTAAATAGAAGGAATAATACATATATCCTATAAAATTTGACCAAGTTTAATTTATGTATTTTCACCATAAGCCATAGTTCGCCATGGAAAAAAAAAAAAACCATCTGAAATTGTCGCCAGGGAACTGATGCGCAGCCTGAATCTTATATGATCAAGGAGTTTAGTGCATTACTATATTCTTTTTTACCTAATTTAGGATCATTCGTCTTACTATTTATCTCATTCTCAATCTCATTCACGATAAATGGCCATATAACTTTCCCTTTTAGCATTTCTTCCTTTTCCCCCTCTTTTCTATAGGTTTTATATTGTTTTTTGAAAAAAGGAAAATGCCATATGGTTACTTGATAATGATGGGACATATTGGGATGCAGGATGGATGATCTTGATACTTTTTACTTGCACCCCCGCAAAAAAAAAAAAAAAAGAATTTGTTATATATTTTATAACATACTTTCACTTTTCTTCTTTCACCCACAAATATTTTTTATTTTTTATTTTTATGCATACAATTTATTTTTGTTCTTAAAAATATAACCATTACTAAGATGTGCAATTTCAAGGGTATGTTTCTCCATTCAAGAGAATTTGTTATATTTGTTCATAAACTATTTTTCATTGGCAAAATATTCAAATAATTTTGGGTAAAAAAAAGCGAAAATAAATTTTACATGATCACTATTGTGGGTGCAGAGAACTTGTGCTCCCTTCAACATTGGAGAGGGCTTTTGTCATAGTGTTCTTGCACCCACAATAAAAGACTGGAATGCCCTTTCGGGTGCAATAGAGGTGTGAAATTCTTGGGTAAAGATTCTACTGACGGCAAGACAATTCACGGAATTTGAACTTGACCCTTTAACTTGGTTAACTAAGAGCTAGAATGCAACTATCTTTCTTTAATCAGGAAAACTTCAGCAACTCAAATTTCCAGGTTTCAATCTTGAAGGGAGCAAACTAAAATAAAAACTTATTGTTCTTTAAAATTTTAACCTCATATATTCTCTCAATGGTTTTTCACCTGTTTTAATATTTCAAATAAAATGATGTTTAAGAAGTCAATTTTTTAAATTCCATTTTAAGGAAGAAAGACAAATGTTTTTATAATTTTCATTATCGGTCCCTTGATAGATTATCATTTAAATAATCTTTGAGATGTAGAAGCATAATTTAAATATTTAGAAAATTTTCATTTCTTGGACAGTACTTCACGAGTATCACTATTTCTTTGGTCCTACTATGTGCACAAGGTTCTGCATTTCTTTGGCCTTCCTCCCAGTAAAAGTTAAATCTGTGAGCATAATTCAGATTGAATTTGAATTAGCCTGACGAAATGATAAAAATAATGGATGCTCAAAGAAAGAGAAAAACACTATTTCTTTGGTTAGTGCATCTGTGGGTTTGGTTCTTTCATGAAGTTTTTAAGGGTGTGATTGGATAGAGTTTGATTTTGAGATTTTTTATCTTGAGTTTTGGGAGATAGAAATTTTTGTGAGATAAAAAGTGAGATGTGAGATGAGAAATTTGCATTGAATTCCGTGTGGAACCCAATCCAAGTATACCCTAAATTTATCATTTGATGACGACAAATATTGTGCTTTAGGTGTGAGAACCTAGAGAAATGGAAGAGAAGAGAGAAATCAACCTCGTAATGGTTTAGAAACTACACACACATACACAGGAAAAAAGGCATATATTTCAATTGTCTATTTATATTTACCTTATGCTGATGATAACCGTTCTTTAAACTATGGTTAAACCTTGTACGTTCGCCAAAAGAGAAATATTAATTTATCTTTCAAAAAAATTAATGATTTCTAATATGACACTAGAGGTTTTCTAGAAGGACAAAACATATTCTACAGGCAAGTGCAATACACATCAGTCCGAACTTTTGTAACATCCTCCATGCAACATTCGTGTTTTTATAGAATTTTTATTAATAAATTATAAATAAAAAGATAAACTTTAACTAAAACAGTGCAACAAGTTAATTTCTCAAAACAAAAAACACGTATATGTTGACTTATCAACTAAAAACTTACCACGCTTACTCTTACTATAATCATAATTCACTTATTGTCTATTATATTAGTAAAATTAGTTGAAGATATAATAGAAAAAAATAACCACTATTTTCTTCTTCCTTAAGTTAAAAAAAAAAAAGGAACTAAAAGAACTTATATTTTGAAATAAAAAAGTAGCATCTAGCATAGTCATTATTTAGTCATAGTTACCTTAAGGTTTGGTGAATTTCTGAAAAAATTTGATATATGTCTAAAATTACTATTTAAATGGTTAGTTAAGAAACTAATAGTTTTTAAAAATCAAAACCATTTAAGTAGTTAATAAAAAAATAAAATAGAAAATAAATTAACCCTCTATGAAGAAATAGGATAAATATTTTAAAACTAATAAAAAAAGAAATTAGCACAATTATTTTGAAAGGAGATAGTAAACTCGGTTTAAAAAACACATAAAAGGAAGATCAGCTTGTACTTTCACGTAGATGATTGAACCTTTAATTACCACATGCCGAAGCTCATATATTGGCCAACTTGATTTATTGAAGGTTAACATTAAAATAAGGACTTTGTAAAGACTTCATCATAAATCCTACAAAAAATAAAACACACTTTGTTTTGTATATATTCTTACCATTTTTCTTGCTTTTTAAATGTTTAAAAGATTGATTCCCAAACTATTTACCATTCACATATATTAGTAGGAAAATAATAAAAATTGTTAAATGTTTGTGAATTTATCATTTACCCCACAAAACTTGCCACTTTTTATCTAATGAATCCCTAATAGAAAATATCAATTTGAGCATGTTGTTCATTAGGTTCCATATCAGACCGTCCAATTTAATACATAGAAATAAATTGATTTATTAATTTCTTACAAATTAGTGACTATCCACAAATGGAATGTCATGCAGCTTGCTGAAATGTCGCAGCCTATGGAGAAATATTGCAGATTATGCAGGCAATGTCATCTGGAAAATTGATTTGCCACCTGGATAAGTGGATTGCCAGCTGGAACAAGTTGGAGGCGGTTGACATGAAGAAGAAGAAGTCAATTTGTATTTGACTTAGTTAGATGAAGACAATTTTAATTTGTCTTTGTTAGTTATTATTTATAGCTTTTTTAGTTGATTGATTTTTTTTGTATAAATAAGTCAGACGTGCACATTTTTACTTCAATGAAGAATCCAGAATTTTTCTGTAGTTTGCAAATTTTCTCTTACTAGGTTTTTCCTTTCTCTAGCTTGCTTCTCTTGCTATTTTGGATTTGGCATTACTCTGCAAACAGCATTGCAGATTCAATTTTTATCATGGTATCAGAGCAAAGCTTTCAGCTTCTTTGTGCTGCAGTTTTTTTTTTGTTTGTGATTGATTCGAATTATCAATCCATTCATCTTTGAATTCATTTTCTCCTAGTCTCTCTGGATAAGTTCTACCTATGGCAGCAAATATGGAACCAGTACCAACTAATCCTTTGTACTTAAATCCGAATGATAGCTCTACACAACCATTAGTTCAGCCAATTCTCACAGAAAAGAATTATCACTCCTGGAGCAGAGCAATGAGGATGGTGTTGATTTCAAAGAACAAATTAGGCTTCATAGATGGTACAATTGAGTCACCACAAAGAGGTACTCGTAACTTCACTCTATGGCAGCAAGTTAATACTACAGTACTTTTTTGGCTTGTGAATTCTATGAGTTCTTCCATTGCACAAAGTGTCATGTGGCTTGACACAGCTAGAGAAGTTTGGGAGGATTTGTATAGTAGATATTCTAGTGGAGACTCATATCACTTGTCAGATTTAATTGAAGAGCTTCACAATGTGAAACAAGGAGGAAAAACTGTTAATGAATATTATACACAACTTAAGATTCTTTGGGATGAATTGAGGGTACTAAGACCACTGCCTTCTTGCACTTGTGAGCCTAGCTGTAAATGTGGAGCTATCAAACAAATAAGGGACTACTATGATGAAGACATTGTCATTCGGTTTTTGAAAGGATTAAATGAGCAGTTTAACAGTGTTAAGTCACAAGTTCTGGTTATGGATCCTTTGCCTTTGATCAATCAAGTTTTCTCTATGGCCATCAAACATGAAAGACAACTCAATTATAATGCAAATCAAGCACCAGAGATGCATGTTATGTATGCAAAACCTGCTAATGAAATTGTAGACCTACATTCTAGTACAAGTATATCCACTGGTTTTAATGCCTCAACTGGAGGAAAATTGTCCAACATGCAGTCTAATGAACATTCAGCTTACAAGGCTAATGCAGTTGCTGGAAATAATAGAAGGAGTTTTAATCAGAAGAATTTATTGTGTACCTTTTGTGGCAAAACTGGGCATACAATTGACAAATGTTACAGAAAGCATGGTTTTCCACCAAATTTTAAATTCCGGACAAGAGATGCTGGTTATAACACTGGAAGCAAGGGAGCTATGATGGTGAATCAGTCCATAGGATATGAAAACACACAAGGGTTTGGCATTCAAGGCAAATCAGTAAATCACAATGCAGTGGCAGTGAAGTCTGATGCATGAATCACACAGGAACAATATCAGAATTTAATGCAGATGTTGAAGCATGTTCAATTACAGAATTCTCAAGCTGCAGCTGTCTCTCCTTCTGCAGTGAATCAAACTACTGCTCTCACAGCTAATTTTGAATCTCCTGAGTATATAGGTAATCAGTTTTTTGAATTTTCAAAGCATTGGATTTTGGATTCAGGTGCAACTGATCATATAGTGTGTTCTTTGGCTTCTTTTTCTTCTTTTCATTCTGTTCAAAATATCTTTGTCAAGCTGCCTAATAATCATTCTGTCTCAGTCACTCACAAAGGACAAGTCCTTTTATCTGAACATTTGTGTTTAAAAGATGTTCTGTTTGTTCCTACTTTTCAGTACAACCTCATTTCTGTTGACAAGCTGATTCAACAAAATCATTGCAGAATCTTGTTTCATTCTACTGGTTGTTTGATACAGGACATTGTAACCCTGAAGAGGATTGGATCAGCTAAATGCTGCAATGGCCTCTATCTTCTTGATACTTCTTCATTCCTGTCCAGTTTGCATTCTGATACTCCTAATCTTTTGAATAAATCTGTTGGCCTTCCTCCTGAAGCAACTATTTCAAGATCACAATTTCCTACTGCCAACTCTGTCACTGGAGTTACCTGGCATTTTAGACTAGGACATCCATCTATGCAAAGACTACAACTACTTAAGGGCATTTGGCCTGAAATTTCAGTACCTCTTGATTGTAATTGTCATGTTTGTCCTTTAGCTAAACAAAGAAAATTGTCATATTCTTTGAGGCAATCTTCTTCTTCCAGATGCTTTGAATTACTTCACATGGATATATGGGGTCCTTATAAGCAAGAAACTATCTATAGTCAAAGATATTTTCTTACCATTGTTGATGATTACAGTAGATATACTTGGCTTTTCTTGTTTAAAGCCAAATCTGAAGTTAGTAAGTTGGTTCAAGATTTCTGTATTTTTGTTGAAACACAATTCTCTAAACCTGTTCAAATTATCAGGACAGATAATGGTCCTGAATTCCATATGCCATCCTTTTATCAATCCAAAGGAATTTTGCATCAAAAATCTTGTGTAGAAACTCCTCAACAAAATGGATTAGTAGAACGAAAACATCAGCATATCCTCAATGTTGGCAGAGCACTTAAACTGCAGTCCAATCTTCCTCTTCCCTATTGGGGGTTTTTGCGGTTCAACATGTCTGTATATCTCATTAATAGATTGCCTACACCTATCTTGCACAATAAAACTCCATATTTCCCTGCTTTATGGAAGAAATCCTTCTTTTACAAACCTCGAGTGTTTGGTTTGTCTTTCTTTTGCTTCCACTCTTGAACAAGGTAGATCCAAGTTTGATCCCCGAGCAAAGAAAACTGCTTACTGGGAATCTCTCAAATCAGTAAAGGGTACATCTTATTAGATCTAAATTCCAGACACATTCTAGTTACCAAAAATGTTGTCTTCCATGAAGATGTTTTTCCTTTTCAATCTGCCAACTCTAGTCATTCTTCTTCAAATTTTGATCTTGATCATTCTAATCTGCCAGTATTTCCATCTAATTCTAGCTCTTCCACATCAACTCCTAATCCCGAGTTTGTTTCGGGAGAATCGAATCCTCCTACTCGACACATCTAATCATTCTTCTTCTAATCCTAATATGATCCCTACTCGCCGATGCATTTCTCCTCGAAGGTCTTGTAGACTTAGAACTCAACCCGACTTACTTACAAGATTATGTTTGTAACCAAGCTTTTACTACTCCACATTCCATACACAAAATCTTGAATTATGCTCGTTTGACACCTGTTTACAAAGCTTTTGCAATGAATATTTCATTAACTGATGAGCCAAAGTGTTATGAGGAGGTCGCTGAATTTCGGGTTTGGCAAGATGCCATGAGGAATGAAATTGAAGCATTAGAACAAACTAAAACTCGAGCATGGTTCCTTTACCCCCAGTAAACATCCTATAGGCTGCAAATGGGTTTACAAGGTTAAATTTCACTCGATGGTACTGTGGAAAGATATAAGGCTAGAGTCAGTAGCTAAAGGATATACTCAATGCAGTCGGTGTCGATTATTTGGAGACATTTTCTCCTGTGGCCAAAATGACTACCATCCGGACTGTCGAGCAGTGATAGTGTCCAAGGGCTGGCATTTACATCAGTGTGATGTTAATAATGCTTTTCTGCATGGAGATCTTGATGAAGAAGTGTATATGACACCGCCTCCTGGTTTTTACAATGCAGATTCCTCTTTGGTATGCAAGTTGCAGAAATCTTTGTATGGTTTAAAGCAGGCTAGTAGGCAATGGAATGCCAAACTTACTTCTGCTTTAATTAGCATTGGTTTTCAACAGTCAAAGAGTGATTACTCATTGTTTGTTAAAGCTGATCCTCATACTTTCATTGCTTTGTTAGTATATGTTGATGATGTGGTTTTGGCCAGTAATAGTTTGTCTGCCATTCAAGATGTTAAACAGTTTCTTCACACACAATTTAAGATCAAAGATTTGGGTGAGCTCAAGTATTTTCTAGGTTTAGAAGTTGCAAGGTGCCAAAAAGGGTTGAATTTATCACAAAGGAAGTATCATCGTGGACTTACTTTCCGATTTTTGGTTTTCTTGGGCTGTAAAAGCAGTTTCTACACCCTATGAGGCTAATGCTAAATTTGAGCATGGTGATTCTCGCTTTGTTACCTAATAGTTACATATCGAAGTTTAGTTGGAAAGTTATTATACTTAACAATTACTAGGGCTCGATATCGACTTTGCTGTTCAATGGCCTTAGCCAATTTTTGGATCGACCTCATCGAGAATCACATTAAGGCTGCACACTGGAATATTGAGGTATCCCAAAACACACACCAGAGTCAAGGGTTATTCTTTCTGTGTTTTCCAATCGCAAGTTTCAGCTTTTGTCGACTCAGATAGATTTGGTTAGTATTGAGACAAGGAGATCAATCATCTGGTTTCGCATTTTCTTAGGAGGGGCTCTCATTTCTTGGCGTTCTAAGAAGCAAACAACTGTGTCCAGAAGTTCAGCAGAGGCTGAATATAGAGCATTAGCTTCTACTGTATGTGAGTTGCAATGGTTGTCATATCTCTTACATGATCTACACATTTCTTTGCCTAATGCTATCCTCTTTACTCGTGATAATGAGGCAGCCCATTCATATAGTTGAAAATCCAGTCTTCCATGAAAGAACTAAGCATATTGAGTTAGATTGTCATTTTGTGAGGGAAAAAATTTCAATCCGGCCCTGGTTAAACCTTTACCTATATCTTCACAATTACAAGTTGCAGATGTGTTTACCAAATCCTTGTGTTTTCCTTGGTTTTCTGCTCTTCTTGCAAGTTTGGGATTACAGAATGTCTTTACCAGTCCAGCTTGAGGGGGGGCTGTTGAAATTATACGATTCGAGAATGCAATGCATATTGTTGGAATGCAATGCAAATTGTTGGAATGGGAATGCGACTACGTGGTTGAGCATATAATGCGGATGCGGTGGAAGCATGGAATGTAGCGACAAAGCGAGCAAACAGAGATACTAATGCTCTGCTGTGATTATGCATGCAATGTACATGCAGACAAGCTGCAATGTGCATGCGACTTGTTCGAAAATGTCGCGACCTATGGAGAAATATTGCAGATTATGCGAGCAATGTAATCTGGAAAATTGATTTGCCACCGGATAAGTGGATTGCCAGTTGGAACAAGTTGGAGGCGATTGACATGAAGAAGAAGAAGTCAATTTGTATTTGACTTAGTTAGATGAAGACAATTTTAATTTGTCTTTGTTAGTTATTATTTATAGCTTTTTTAGTTGATTGATTTTTTTTGTATAAATAAGTCAGACGTGCACATTTTTACTTCAATGAAGAATCCAGAATTTTTCTGTAGTTTGCAAATTTTCTCTTACTAGGTTTTTCCTTTCTCTAGCTTGCTTCTCTTGCTATTTTGGATTTGGCATTACTCGCAAACGAGCATTACGCATTCAATTTTTATCATGGTATCGAGCAAAGCTTTCGAACTTCTTTGTCTGTAGCTTTTTTTTTGTTTGTGATTGATTCGAATTATCAATCCATTCATCTTTGAATTCATTTTCTCCTAGTCTCTCTCGGATAAGTTCTACCTATGGCAGCAAATATGGAACCAAGTACCAACTAATCCTTTGTACTTAAATCCGAATGATAGCTCTACACAACCATTAGTTCAAATCAATTCTCACGGAAAAAGAATTATCACTCCCGGAGCAGAGCAATGAGGATGGTGTTGATTTCAAAGAACAAATTAGGCTTCATAGATGGTACAATTGAGTCACCACAAAGAGGTACTCAGTAACTTCACTCTATGGCAAAGCAAGTTAATACTACAGTACTTTTTTGGCTTGTGAATTCTATGAGTTCTTCCATTGCACAAAGTGTCATGTGGCTTGACACAGCTAGAGAAGTTTGGGAGGATTTGTATAATAGATATTCTAGTGGAGACTCATATCACTTGTCAGATTTAATTGAAGAGCTTCACAATGTGAAACAAGGAGGAAAAACTGTTAATGAATATTATACACAACTTAAGATTCTTTGGGATGAATTGAGGGTACTAAGACCACTGCCTTCTTGCACTTGTGAGCCTAGCTGTAAATGTGGAGCTATCAAACAAATAAGGGACTACTATGATGAAGACATTGTCATTCTGTTTTTGAAAGGATTAAATGAGCAGTTTAACAGTGTTAAGTCACAAGTTCTGGTTATGGATCCTTTGCCTTTGATCAATCAAGTTTTCTCTATGGCCATCAAGCATGAAAGACAACTCAATTATAATGCAAATCAAGCACAAGAGATGCATGTTATTTATGCAAAACCTGCTAATGAAATTGTAGACCTGAATTCTAGTACAAGTATATCCACTGGTTTTAATGCCTCAACTGGAGGAAAATTGTCCAACATGCAGTCTAATGAACATTCAGCTTACAAGGCTAATGCAGATGCTGGAAATAATAGAAGGAGTTTTAATCGAAGAATTTGTTGTGTACCTTTTGTGGCAAAAGCTGGGCATACAATTGACAAATGTTACGAAAGCATGGTTTTCCACCAAATTTTAAATTCGGACAAGAGATCGTTTGGTTATAACTACTCGGAAGCAAGGGAGCTATGATGGTGAATCAGTCCATAGGATATGAAAACACACAAGGGTTTGGCATTCAAGGCAAATCAGTAAATCACAATGCAGTGGCAGTGAAGTCTGATGCATGAATCACACAGGAACAATATCAGAATTTAATGCAGATGTTGAAGCATGTTCAATTACAGAATTCTCAAGCTGCAGTTTGTCTCTCCTTCCGCAGTGAATCAAACTCATCGCTCTCACGACTAATTTTGAATCTCCCGAGTATATAGGTAATCGGGTTTTTTGAATTTTCAAAGCATTGGATTTTGGATTCAGTGCAATCGATCATATAGTGTGTTCTTTGGCTTCTTTTTTCTTCTTTTCATTTCGTTCAAAATATCTTTGTCAAGTCGCCTAATAATCATTCCCTGTCTCGAGTCACTCACAAAGGACAAGTCCTTTTATCCGAACATTTGTGTTTAAAAGATGTTACGTTTGTTCCTACTTTTCGATACAACCTCATTTCCGTTGACAAGTCGATTCAACAAAATCATTGCAGAATCTTGTTTCATTCTCTCGGTTGTTTGATACGAGACATTGTAACCCTCGAAGAGGATTGGATCAGCTAAATGCTCGCAATGGCCTCTATCTTCTTGATACTTCTTCATTCTCGTCCGGTTTGCATTCCCGATACTCCTAATCTTTTTGAATAAATCTATTGGCCTTCCTCCCGAAGCAACTAATTCAAGATCACAATTTCCCTACGCCAACTCACATCTCTGGAGTTACCTGGCATTTTAGAGTAGGACATCCATCTATGCAAAGACTACAACTACTTAAGGGCATTTGGCCTGAAATTTCAGTACCTCTTGATTGTAATTGTCATGTTTGTCCTTTAGCTAAACAAAGAAAATTGTCATATTCTTTGAGGCAATCTTCTTCTTCCAGATGCTTTGAATTACTTCACATGGATATATGGGGTCCTTATAAGCAAGAAACTATCTATAGTCAAAGATATTTTCTTACCATTGTTGATGATTACAGTAGATATACTTGGCTTTTCTTGTTTAAAGCCAAATCTGAAGTTAGTAAATTGGTTCAAGATTTCTGTATTTTTGTTGAAACACAATTCTCTAAACCTGTTCAAATTATCAGGACAGATAATGGTCCTGAATTCCATATGCCATCCTTTTATCAATCCAAAGGAATTTTGCATCAAAAATCTTGTGTAGAAACTCCTCAACAAAATGGATTAGTAGAACGAAAACATCAGCATATCCTCAATGTTGGCAGAGCACTTAAACTGCAGTCCAATCTTCCTCTTCCCTATTGGGGTTTTGCAGTTCAACATGCTGTATATCTCATTAATAGATTGCCTACACCTATCTTGCACAATAAAACTCCATATTTCCTGCTTTATGGAAGAAATCCTTCTTTTACAAACCTCAGAGTGTTTGGCTGTCTTTCTTTTGCTTCCACTCTTGAACAAGGTAGATCCAAGTTTGATCCCAGAGCAAAGAAAACTGTTCTGCTGGGAATCTCTCAAATCAGTAAAGGGTACATCTTATTAGATTTAAATTCCAGACACATTCTAGTTACCAGAAATGTTGTCTTCCATGAAGATGTTTTTCCTTTTCAATCTGCCAACTCTAGTCATTCTTCTTCAAATTTTGATCTTGATCATTCTAATCTGCCAGTATTTCCATCTAATTCTAGCTCTTCCACATCAACTCCTAGTCCTGAGTTTGTTTCAGAGAATCAGAATCCTCCTACTGACACATCTAATCATTCTTCTTCTAATCCTAATATGATCCCTGCTGTCAGTACTTCTCCTCGAAGGTCTTGTAGACTTAGAACTCAACCAGCTTACTTACAAGATTATGTTTGTAACCAAGCTTTTACTACTCCACATTCCATACACAAAATCTTGAATTATGCTCGTTTGACACCTGTTTACAAAGCTTTTGCAATGAATATTTCATTAACTGATGAGCCAAAGTGTTATGAGGAGGCTGCCAGAATTTCAGTTTGGCAAGATGCCATGAGGAATGAAATTGAAGCATTAGAACAAACTAAAACCTGGAGCATGGTTCCTTTACCCCCAGGTAAACATCCTATAGGCTGCAAATGGGTTTACAAGGTTAAATTTCACTCTGATGGTACTGTGGAAAGATATAAGGCTAGGCTGGTAGCTAAAGGATATACTCAACAGGCTGGTGTCGATTATTTGGAGACATTTTCTCCTGTGGCCAAAATGACTACCATCCGGACTGTCGAAGCAGTGATAGTGTCCAAGGGCTGGCATTTACATCAGTGTGATGTTAATAATGCTTTTCTGCATGGAGATCTTGATGAAGAAGTGTATATGACACCGCCTCCTGGTTTTTACAATGCAGATTCCTCTTTGGTATGCAAGTTGCAGAAATCTTTGTATGGTTTAAAGCAGGCTAGTAGGCAATGGAATGCCAAACTTACTTCTGCTTTAATTAGCATTGGTTTTCAACAGTCAAAGAGTGATTACTCATTGTTTGTTAAAGCTGATCCTCATACTTTCATTGCTTTGTTAGTATATGTTGATGATGTGGTTTTGGCCAGTAATAGTTTGTCTGCCATTCAAGATGTTAAACAGTTTCTTCACACACAATTTAAGATCAAAGATTTGGGTGAGCTCAAGTATTTTCTAGGTTTAGAAGTTGCAAGGTGCCAAAAAGGGTTGAATTTATCACAAAGGAAGTATACTGTGGACTTACTTTCTGATTTTGGTTTTCTTGGCTGCAAAACAGTTTCTACACCTATGGAGGCTAATGCTAAATTTGAGCATGGTGATTCTCCTTTGTTACCTAATAGTTCTGTTTACCGAAGTTTAGTTGGCAAGTTATTATACTTAACAATTACTAGGCCTGATATCAGCTTTGCTGTTCAACAGCTTAGCCAATTTTTGGATCAGCCTACTGAGAATCACATTAAGGCTGCACACAGAATATTGAGGTATCTGAAACACACACCAGGTCAAGGGTTATTCTTTCATGTGCTTTCCAATCTGCAAGTTACAGCTTTTGCTGACTCAGATTGGGTTGGTTGTATTGAGACAAGGAGATCAGTCACTGGTTTCTGCATTTTCTTAGGAGGGGCTCTCATTTCTTGGCGTTCTAAGAAGCAAACAACTGTGTCCAGAAGTTCAGCAGAGGCTGAATATAGAGCATTAGCTTCTACTGTATGTGAGTTGCAATGGTTGTCATATCTCTTACATGATCTACACATTTCTTTGCCTAATGCTATCCCTCTTTACTGTGATAATGAGGCAGCCATTCATATAGTTGAAAATCCAGTCTTCCATGAAAGAACTAAGCATATTGAGTTAGATTGTCATTTTGTGAGGGAAAAATTTCAATCTGGCCTGGTTAAACCTTTACCTATATCTTCACAATTACAAGTTGCAGATGTGTTTACCAAATCCTTGTGTTTTCCTTGGTTTTCTGCTCTTCTTGCAAGTTTGGGATTACAGAATGTCTTTACCAGTCCAGCTTGAGGGGGGCTGTTGAAATTATACAGTTCAGAATGCAATGCAGCTGTTGGAATGGGAATGCAGCTTCTGTGGTTGAGCATATAATGCAGATGCAGTGGAAGCATGGAATGTAGCAGCAAGCAGAGCAAACAGAGATACTAATGCTGCTGTGATTATGCATGCAATGTACATGCAGCAAGCTGCAATGTGCATACAGCTTGCTGAAATGTCGCAGCCTATGGAGAAATATTGCAGATTATGCAGGCAATGTCATCTGGAAAATTGATTTGCCACCTGGATAAGTGGATTGCCAGCTGGAACAAGTTGGAGGCGGTTGACATGAAGAAGAAGAAGTCAATTTGTATTTGACTTAGTTAGATGAAGACAATTTTAATTTGTCTTTGTTAGTTATTATTTATAGCTTTTTTACTTGATTGATTTTTTTTGTATAAATAAGTCAGACGTGCACATTTTTACTTCAATGAAGAATCCAGAATTTTTCTGTAGTTTGCAAATTTTCTCTTACTAGGTTTTTCCTTTCTCTAGCTTGCTTCTCTTGCTATTTTGGATTTGGCATTACTCTGCAAATAGCATTGCAGATTCAATTTTTATCAGAATGTATGATAATACGGTAACAGAATATTCATATTGAAAATGTCTAACTACATTAGCCAATTCCCATCACAAATATATTTCTAGTTTTCTTAACAATGTTGCTTTAAATAACTAAGGTGTTTTAATAAGATATTCTCTGCGATTTAAACAAACTACGGAAAAAACAATTCTACCTCTTTATCTCACAGAGCATATTAGTTTGTAAAAGCACTTTTCTCATTAGATAAGATCTTCTATGCTCAATTCAAATTCCCATGACTAACACTTTTATGCCTCGTTTCTCTTTTCGGTTTGGCTCTATGCTTGCTGAAAATCCCGTTTCTCTTTCCTATTATCACCTTAATCTCATTCACAGAAAAATTATTGATAATTGAAGCAGAAAAATTATTGGCACTTTTCTCATCAGTGAAGCCTCAAGTCTTCAATCAGATTATATGATTGACAGCTATGAAGCGTTATACATCAGATGGTTTGTATACCTAACATTGCTTTGGTCTTATTGTGACCTCTGTGTACAATGCTCCGCATTTCAGACCTTTAGAAGTTGTTTCACACACCGATTAGCCATCTATAAGTACCCCCAATTGGATGGCCATATGTCTTGAGTTCTTCCTGCTCCCTTCTAAGCAATCGTTAAGATGGCTGCCACCGCAGCTACCTTAACCTATACCCAAGAATTCCAGACCCCTTTTGCTCCAGAGAAGAGTTTCAAGGCTTTGATCGCAAATGGACAAAACATCATACCAAAGGCAATTCTAGTTATTGAATTGCGTTGTAACAAAAATCCTCCCAAAAAATTATGAAACAAAAGTTGACAATTAATCCCTTTGTTTCAAATATAAAAAATTTTGGTACCTTTTACATAAATTAGGGACGAAAAATTAAGGAATATTTTTATTATATTTTTAATTAATTTAATTTATTTTTTAGTAATATAAAATAGAATGGAAGATAAGTGAATAATTTTTTTTTAAATTTATAAAAAATCAAATATCTTGAAAAGAAAGGAATGGTCCAAAAGTCCCCACATTTTGATACGAAGGAAGCGCGTGATTTTTGTAATAGAATGTTTGCTTGTTTTCCACTGGGGAAATGATTGTGCAGTTAATTTCCATTTCAGTTCACTCCTCCAACATCCCATCCTATTTCGGGATTGAAGCTGGGTATTTGGATTGAATTGTTGTTTGAGTTGAATTATATTAAAAATTATAAAAATAAATTTCTTATGAATTACCCATCAATCCCTTGGCAACAATTTCAGATGGTTGTTTTTTCTACCATGATGGATCATTGCTTCTTGTGAAAATACATAAATTAAACTGGGTCAGTTTTTATAAGATACATGTACTATTTCTTCTATTTTAAAATATGTCTTAATTTAATTTTATACATATATTAAAGTTTTGATAAATTTCATAGCAAAGTTTAATTGATGATTAAAATGTTATCATTCAAAAGTTGTTGATTAGTGTTGAAATTTAAATTTAATATTAGGGATTGATATTTTGAATGTTTAGTTGAAAAATTAACAAATTTTTATAAAAACAAAAGTATTTAAATAGTTGGTTGGAAATAAGAATAAATTAAAAAAATTAAATAAGCGCCTTATACCAAAAAGGACTTATATTTTGAAATATATGAAAAAGGAAAATATGAATATGTTTTGAAACGAAGGGATTAATAGACTGTCTTTTGTGAAACACATTATTCATGGTGTTATTCCAACTCAATGTTGGGGAACAAAACTTCTTTGAATTTCTTCGTGTACGATTTTTATTCATTTCTTTTATATTTATCTCAAATTTAAATAATAAAAATAATTCGTTTATTTGTCGAATAAAACGTTTGCAAATATATATAAATTGCTGGTTGGGAACCGCCCCTTATGGTATTCGCATTCACTTCTTCAATAACATCCGAGCATGGATCTGAGAAAAATGGTATCTGCGCCATAACTTGATCCAAAGATAGCAGATAAGAATCTTGAAGAGGGCTGTGAGAAGGACAAGAGAATTTTTTGTGAAGGCTGAAAAATTGAAGAAATTAATGTGTAGCGGCGGTAACTGTACTCTACTTCTTACTTTTTATTTTTTACTTTTGACTTTTTACTTTTTACTTTTACCTTTTTCGTATGCTATGAGTGCGGATAAAATTTCGTACGAAATTCAATACAATTTTTTATCTCAAATTTTATTTTTTATTTCATAAAAAATTCTATCTCCCGAAACCCAAGACAAAAAAACTCAAAACCAAACTCTATCCAATCACACTCTAACTTTTTGTTTGTGCTAGTCCATTTATGGCATTTATTTGGAACATCTGTGCATTTGGACAGAGGATTTGGAATTTTGCAATACATCTTCGGGCTTTTTCTTACTAACTTTTGCTGCTTGTGCCATCCAAAACTGGTTAACAAATTCTGGATAGAATATTTCTATTTCAAGACGCTCCTTTGTGCGTAAGAAAAGTAAGCTCTTGAAGAATGGATTGAGGCCTCGTTGTTGAACATCCTATTATGGAAAGAGCATCATATTCCTTCACAGCAAAAGTTTATCCGTTCACGAGCATCACATATAGTGTCAATTCCCTATAGGGATTTGTAGAATCTTGACAATAAAGAAGGGAAACAGCAAACCAGTATTTTCAGATTGGATGTGATGTGTAGCGGTATGGATTCCTTTGGATGATATATAACTTTATTTATGGCATCTATCACTTCTGTTCTCTGAACTTCTGTTTCATATTTAAAGTTTAATGCTATAGACGATATAAATCAAAGACTAGCAGAAACAAAATGTTAGCATCAACAAAATAAAAAGCAGCTTACACATTAATCTGTTATCTTTGAATGAAATTAAGCAGATACAAATTTTCTCGGATCCATGCTCCCATATTATTGAAGAAGTGAAAGCGATTGCCGCTTAACGAGGTTCCACTTCCATACCGCACATCTATAAATAGCTCACGAGTTCTGTTCATGTCCACAACAGCAAAACATTTCAATCAAAATTTAGAGAGCTCTTGTGATCCTTAGTTCCTATACCAGCAAGATGGCCACTACCTTTACCCAAGAATTTCACACCTCTATTGCCCCCGAGAAGGCATTCCAGGCTTTTATCGTGGGTGCAGAGAAAACTATGACAAAAGCCCTCCCCAGTGTTGTCAAGAGCATTCAGCGCGAGGCTGGAGGAATCCTCAAAGTTGCCCTCGCTAACGGTTAGTTTGCAGTTTCATTTCCGAATGAAGTTTTTGATACTATATATCCATTCATTGAGCTAATGCGGAATATATTTTGTTTTCCTCCAATAATATCACAGGTGGCCAACTCAAGGTGAAGCTTGATGCATTGGACACTCAGAACAAGATTTGCAAGTTTACTTTGATTGAGGGAGAAGTTTTAGGGAAGAAAATGGAATCAGTTACTTTTGAGGAGAAATATGAACCCGCAAGCAACGGAGGCTCCATTGTGAAGGTCAAGGGTGAATTTCACCCCAAGGCTGGTTTCGGTTGCTCGGAGGCTGACAAGGCCCAAGCCCTGTCGATGTTCAAGGCTACAGAAGGATTCTTCCTCGCAAACCCATCCATCTGCGCCTGAGGAGTACTTCTGTTAAGAATCTCTTCTATTAGTCACTTTTGCTATAAGCATGGGTGACTAATTATCTTTTACTACTTATCTTCTTCTGTTATCCTATAAATAAATAAAACGCAGCAGTGATGAAGTATATGTGTTGTAGTGCTCTACAACTCAGCTTCTTCCACTGTCTTTCTTAAGAGTATTTCTTGAGCTCTGCCATTGCCAAATTAAGCTTTTGTGCACCGTATCTGCTGCAGAATCAACGTCTTGATTTGCGTCTCTATGACAATGTCTATCTGAAGAACAAGAAGCTAGCGCTTAATGCGAAGCTACAAATTCTACTCATGGCAAGGCAATTCATGGAATTTCAACTTCACCCTTTAACATGGTTAACTATCTTTCTTCAACCAGGGAAATTTCAGCAAGTCAAATTTCAAATCGCGTAACTAAAGATTTCGTCTCCCCTCGTGCATACTATCATGAACAAGGAGGAAACAAAAAAGTACGAAAACAAAATCACCACTGCCACCTCATATTCCTGCAGCGTTGTACGAATAGCTAATAAACTCAGCTCACGTTCACTGATAAACGGATGCATTCCCTTAGAAAACTCAATCACGCTGAGGTGTATTCAAACACAAGTGTTCGTGTAATATTCGAATGCTATTTGATTAATTTCGTTCAATTAATGTTTTGAGTCTGAATTTTAATTTCAGTTTATTCGTTTATTTGTTTATAAAGTTTAAACTTTCTTGATATTTCAAATGTTTAATTTTTATGAGTTTTTTGATGCGGTTTGAATTCGAATTGTTTCAATAAAGTAATAAAAATAAAAATAATTAATAATTAATGAATTAAATTTTAACTTATATAAATATATACAAAATATAAATATATAATTTGTTATAACATTTAAATAATATTATAAAAATAATAAATTTATAATATATATGTTTTTGTAAACGTTCGAATTTGTTCGTGAATAAATTCATATTCATTCGACTAATAAGCAAGTTATTTTTAGTATTTGAATTTGAGTTGAATATAAAATGAACAAATAATAATTGAATACAAAGGAATACGAAGGATTTTTGATCTTGAACATTCAATTTGAATAATACCATGTGTACCGTGTATCACGAAAGACAAACTCTATCTTGTCAAAATGTACAATCTTTTAATTCCTTCGTTTTAAAACATATTCCTAATTTCCTTTTTCATATATTTCAAAATATTAGTCTTTTTTTTATATAAGGTGCTCATTTATTTTTTTTTAATTTTATCTTTATTTTTAACCAACCATTTAAATACTTTTATTTTATAAAAATCATTAATTTTTCAACTAACCATTCAAAATACCAATATCTAATATTAAATTTAAAATTTGAACATTAATTAACAACTTTTGAATGATAACATTTTAATCATCTATTAAAATTTTTTATGAAATTTATCAAAACTTTAATACCCATATAAAATTAAATTAAGATATATATTTTAAAACAGAAAAAATAATACATATATCTATGCAGTTTCACAAGAAGCAATAGTCCACCTTGGTAGAAAAAGCAACAATTTGAAAGTGTCGCCAGGGGACTCATGGGCAGCCTGAAAATTACATGATAAATTTAGTGCATTACTATATTCTTTTTTACCTATTTTAGGATCATTGGTGTTACTCCTTATCTCGTTCACAGTCTCTTTCATAATAAACGACCACGTAACTCTCTCCTTTTAAGATTCTTCCTTTTTCGCCTCTTTTCTATATATGTTCTATATTCTGTTTAAAAAAAAAAAGGACATCTGGCTATTTAATAATGATGAGACAGAGTGGAACGTAGGATAGAAGATCTGGACCTTTTTTACTTGCGACCCGCAAAAAAGAGGAATTTGTTATATTTGTCTATAAAATTTTTCACTTTTCTTGTTTTTGCCCAAAAATATTTACTTTGATTTTTTATTTTTATATATAATAATTATTTTTGTGCTTACAAATTTAAAGGTTACTAAAATGTGTAACGGTAGTTAGGATTGTCAATTGGACCGGTCGGGCTCGAGCCAGTCCGTTCAGCCCGCTTAAATTGCGGGCTCTGGCTGAAAATATTAGCCCGAATAATGTTCGGGTTGATGTAAGCTCAACCCAATTTCAACCTGACCCGTAAAAATTATATATAAAATATATATTTATATGTATATATATTTTTATATAATAATAATAATATTATATTATTAAAAATATTATTATTATATAAAAAATTTAAAAATTCGGTTAGGGCCTGCACTAGCCCGAGCTCGGGCCGAGCAAGAGCTCACATACCCCTAACCAGATGTCAATCGGGCCGAGATCTGGCTTGGCAAAGACCGTCTTACTCAGCCCGATTGACAAGCATAACGGTAGTTTCTAAAGATATTTTCGTCCATTCAAAAACATTTGTTATACTTCTTGACAAATTATTTTTCATTCATTGACAAAATAAAAATTATTTTTGGGTAAAACAAGCAAAAATAAATTTTACATGATCACTTCCTGTCAAAATTCTGCAAACCTATATAGGACATTGACATGTATGTGATGATGTTCTCATGTTCACGAACAGGTGATACTTTTGGTTATCAGCGAAAATTATACTTCCGGAAATAGGATAGGATGTAGACGGAGTGAAGTGAAAGCGAAATTAACGGCACAATCATTTCCCCAGGGGAAAAGAAGCAAACATTCTGTTACAAAAATCACGGACTTCCTCCGTATCAAAATGTGAGGACTTTTGGATCATTCCTCTTTTTAATTTGATTTTTTTACAAATTTTAAAAACTTTTATTTACTTATCTTTCATTCTCTTTCATATTACTAAAAAATAAATTAAATTAGTAAAAAATATAATAAAAATATTTCTTTTTTTTCTTCCTTAATTTATGTAAAATGTGCAAAATATTCTTATTTTTTAAAACAAATGGATTAATTCTCAACTTTTGTTTTATAAAAGGAATGATGATCTCATCTTATTGTATATGTTATATTGTGACAGATTTGTGAGTACAAAATTCGAATTTATTTGTGCATAAGCTCCATAAGTGCTCACATGGATGTTCAACGAGGAGGCCTCCTTGATTCCATTCTTCAGGACCTTACTTTACTTATGCACAAAGAAGCAGCTTGAAATAGAAATATTCTGACCAAAACTTGTTCACCAGTTTAGGATGGCATGAGCAGCAAAAGCTAGTAAGAAAAAGCCCGAAGAAGGAAAGCAAAATTCCTAATCCTCAGTCCAAATGCTCAGATGATCCAAATAAAATGCCATAAATGGACTAGCAGAAACGAAAAGTTAGCATACGAATAATTAAAAAGTAGGCTACACACTAATTTCTTCAATTTTTCAGCTTTTAAAAAAAATTCTCGTCTTTCTCATGTTCCTCTTCAAGATTCTTATCTGCTATCTTTGGATCAAGTTATGGCGCAGATACCATTTTTCTCTGATCCATGCTCGGATATTATTGAAGAAGGAATTTGATTACCACAACGGGAGGTTCCCAACCAGCCATCTATAAATAGCTCACGAGTTCTGTTCATGTCCACAACAGCAAAACATTTCAATCAAAACTTAGAGAGTTCTTGTGATCCTTAGCTCCTATAGCAGCAAGATGGCCACTACCTTTACCCAAGAATTTCACACCACTATTGCACCCGAGAAGGCATTCCAGGCTTTTATTGTGGGTGCAGAGAACACTATGACAAAAGCCCTCCCCAATGTTGTCAAGAGCATTCAGCGTGAGGCCGGAGGAATTCTCAAAGTAGCCCTCGTTAACGGTTAGTTTGCAGTTTCATTTCCGAATGAAGTTTTTGATAATATATATCCATTCATTGAGCTAATGCGGGATATATTTTGTTTTCCTCCTTCGAATAATATCACAGGTGGTCAACTCAAAGTGAAGCTTGATGCATTGGACGCTCAGAACAAGATTTGCAAGTTTACTTTGATTGAAGGAGAAGTTTTAGGGAAGAAGATGGAATCAGTTACTTTTGAGGAGAAATATGAACCTGCAAGCAACGGAGGCTCCATTGTGAAGGTCAAGGGCGAGTTCCACCCCAAGGCCGGTTACAGTTGCTCGGAGTCTGACAAGGCCCAAGCCATGTCGATGTTCAAGGCTGCAGAAGCATTCTTCCTCGCAAACCCAACCATCTGCGTCTGAGGAGTCCTCCTATTAAGAATCTCTTCTATGAGTCACTTTTGCTATAAGCTTGGTGACAAATTATCTTGTACTGCTCTTCTTCTTCAGTTATCTTCTAAATAAATAAAATGCAGTGGGGAAGTATGTTGTAGTACCATACAACTCAGGCGCTGCTTCCACTGTCTAATTACAAATATTTCTTGACTTCTACGGTTGCCAAAGTTTTTGCGCACCATATCTCGTTTAAAATTAACCCCATATTGCCTAGAGAAACACCATCTGACAATGCCTACCTGAAGTAGAAGCTTGCATATAATGAAGATGTGGTTGGCAAGTCAATTCGTGGGAATTCAAACTCCACCCTCAACATGTGGTTAACTAAGAGATTAAATCCAGCTATCTTCCTTGAACCGAGAAATGTTCAGCAACGCAAGTTACGCAGGCTGTGCATATTAGGATCTCGTAGATTTGAACCTAATTTGTGGAGTATGCTGATATTTTAGGCTTCCTAAATACTTTATTGCTTAGGATGGAAAAAGGCTAATTGTTCTCCTTTCTCATGAAGAATAAAAGAATGTAATTAGGAATCTACGATTATTTACTTTCCCATATTACCGTTGGTCCAATATTGGTGATCAGGAAACGAAAATTGCAATGGCAATCTGATGACTGAAAAATAAAAATAAAAACAAAAAAGGAAGGACAACATTCATTCTCCTGCGTAAATACCAATCAAGGGAAGTTACAAACAGCTACCAGGTATTCTTGCATGATAGACAACATGGTTCATCATTTCAGGCTTATATTGAAGGACTGGTTGGGCTTTCAGTCGGTTCCTTTCATCTCATATCTTACACTATATATACACTCTACTCCTGTCCAGAGTCAATAATTATACATTGATCTTAGCAATGCGAAAAGTTTAAATTCCCACAGAAGAGCCATGAAAACTGTGTTAATGGAGATAGCATGAATCATCAATCTCTTTTCTTCTTGGCGATATTTAGATGTATACTGTCTTCTCTTTGGACATGCATTTACTGAGTAACACCTTCAACCTGCAGAACAGCTCGTCCATGGTTCCGTCACCAAAGTGATAAGCAAGCAAGGATTCAGCAACAGTTCTCAAGCATATTTCAGCAGTATATCCAACATTTTTAAATTCATAATTAGATAAAGAAAATTCCCCATCATATGCATTCCAATGGAAATCTGAAGCTCCGAGTCGTGTAATTGTAAAAGATTCTTCCTTCTTATTTTAAGATAATCAAACCCTTGCCATTCAAAGGAACCGGATAGAACCCATCGATTTAGATTTTTTATTTTTGTTTTTTGATACATTGGCTACGTAATCTATATCTATACTTAAAGTTTGGAAAGAAGTCGTGGAGATTTAAACTTATTTTGTTTATTCCTTTTTGAATAGTCAAAAAAATCTTTTGTTTAGACGAATTGTTTTGATTTTGATGGTCCAAATACCCAAAGTTATATATAAAATTTAAACAATTTATTTTGGTATTTTTAATGTCTAAAAGTAACATCTAGAATATGGACAATACACTAAATGATCCACTAACTATTAATTTATTTTGGTATTAATAGAAAAGTTTGTAACTACTTATTAATAAATATATACTAACTCTCCCACTTATGTTATAATTTTTTCTACCCAAAGTATATATAATGTAATATAATATAATAACAAACTATTCAACCTCTAGAAAGAAAAGAAAAAGGACATTGCTATTTAGAAAAAATAAAATTACTTGAAAAATAATTATATTAATTAAATATTTTAAATACCATTATAATTTACAAAAAATTTAAAATATTACAATACGAGATTAAGTGATTTCTATGAAAATATTTTTTATAGTTAGTAAAAATAATATTTTTCTTATTAGATTAAATTGATTAGATAAAATGTAAAAAGTAAACAAATTTTTATTTTTTAAAAAATAAAAGAATTATGAGTAATAATTATGAAAATTTTAGAGTTTAAATACTAATATAGTTTATGAAAAGTTCAAAATGATAGTATTAAGTACAAAAAAAATACTATTTAGCCTTTTATAAAGAAACAAAATATGTGTCTTATTCGAATATCATGTAATAAATAAGAAAATGGTAAAAATATACTTCAATCTTTATCATTGCGAAAAAACAAAAATATTATTACTTAAAAAGGCTAAAATTATCACAAAAAATTATAATCTTAATTAAAAATATCAAAAACCAATGTTATTTAATGAAAAATGCAATGGCATAAGATGTAAAAATAAATTATATCATCTTCATGTATTAATTTATATAATTAGTAAAAATAAGTATTTTATTCTAATATTATAAAAATAATTACATAGCATATAAAAATATCATATATTTTCTATTACTAAAAAGAATTTTAAAAATTAATATTTATAAAAATTTAAATAAAATATTCAATACATGCAGTTGCACATAAATAATGTTAGTAGATAATAAAAACATTCCTTACTAGTAGGACTGTCAATTTGGCCGGGCCGTTGGCCCGTCTTAATTACGGGCTCGGGCTGAATTTTTCACCCCAAATAATTTTAGGACTGAGGTGAGCTCAGCCCGATTTCAGCCTGGCTAAAAAATTATATATATATATTATATAATAATATTATTATTATATTATTAAAAATATTATTTATTATATAAAAAATTTAAAAATCTAGTTAGGGCAGGTCCGAGCCCGAAAGGGCTGAGCCCGGACTCATATTTTTTCGGCCCGGTATCAATCGGGCCGAGCTCGGACTTGACAAAGCCCGGCTCAATGAACCCGATTAACAGCCCTACTTACAAGACCAAAGATCTTGAATTCGAACCACATCTTCCTCATCTAATTTTATCATAATTATTACATAACCAAGTAAATTTACATATTGAAAATCAATTTACTTACGGCACAACTTGTATAATATGCAAAACAAATTAAAATACAAAGAAATATAAAAAAATACTATTATTGGAATAGTTTTGATCAACTACAGAGTCCAATCTTAGCCGATGGCCAGACGACACGATTAGAAACAATCAATGAAAAGAAAGTACGTACTTAATTGTGCGATTCGTCAATGATCAAATATAAATTATGATTACTTCTTTAACCTCACCCATCCTTTTTCAAAATGCAAACGTTGGATGCAACAGTAATCAACAATAACAACATTGGGGAAATTGTTTGAAACACTTAAGATAGACCAGTAATTTGTTTGTCCAGTACAAAGAGTCAACAATAACAACTTAAAAATTTTGACTTATTCCCTATGGAAATGAACGAAAACAGTAATCAATCTCTTCTCTTCAAAGAGACCGTGGCGCCGACGTAGACTGTGTCCTCCTCTTTGGACATGCAGCCAGTGAGCACCTCCGCCAGCCTACTGAATACCTCATCCATTAGTCCTTCACCAAAATGAGCTGCAAGCAGGGGTTCATGCACAGCTCTCATAACCATTGCCGCATTATGTCCAGCATTCTTCAATTCATCGGCAGTTGGGCACAATTCCGAGTCATATGGGTTCCAATGGACCTCAGTTAACTCCAGGCGATTAATTGTAAAGGAACCATCTTCTTCAACCAAAGATTTCAGCTCTGCTGGGGATGGTATGTATTGAGGAAAGTTGAAAGCATATAGTTTCTCTTCCTCAATCAGACCCTGCAGTGCTTGCAAATCTATTAGCAACATGTAAATCTCTGTTGATTACTCTTCTTAACCTCTTTTGCTTAGTTAATAATTGCTCCATTATTGATATTAGTTTACCCTAAAGCATAGTTAACAGCTTCTTCTAGAGCTGGAGAAGAAATAGAAAAATGCTATATATGGCTTCTTTAACCTCTCTCTCTCTCTCTATACATACACACAGCATATACATATGTAAATATAAATATAAAATCAGGAGACAAATTAGCGTCAAATATTGTTATAAGTAATCTTTTCCTGCTGCAATCCAAAAAAAAAAGCTATTACATATATTCTAGTTCTGACTTCTGAGCAGAAGCAGAAATTACTCAGCATAATTTAATTAGATACCTCAGCAACCATGTCATTGAGGACTCTCGAAATGCACTCCCCCATGTGTGTGCTCTCCTTGCTACGAGGATCATCGCTTTTTCTTCCTACAATGGTCAAAACCATTGCTCCACCGGCAACTAATTCCTCCGAACGGCACTTTAGAAAAGTTGAAAAATCTCTCTGAAATTGCGTCAAATATGCCCTTATCACACTTGGAGGACTTGCACTTGATATGGAGGTGTTACCTTTGTTTTCATCTAAACCTTCAGGTACCTGATCAAAGACAACAAAAATTTGAGGTGTAAGCAGGAACAAAATTTTCACTATATCCATTCAAACAGCTACCTTCATTAGGTCGAAGAGTTAGAAACTTGAGAAGCATTCAGTGCCTGAGACAGCCACATAAGACTGTAAGATGAGTGAACGAATTGCAGACTCTTGGCAGGGAAAAGCCTCCCATAGAAAGAACCAGGAACGCCAGCAAGAAAACAGGGGCCAAAGCCAGAACCAATCTCTTCTCTTAAATGTTCTTGAAATTTTGGCAGCGACCGGAAAACGGTGTTGAAATCGTTGCTTGGAAGGTCATTCAAGTAAATCTTGAACTCCGGCGATTCATGGCCTAAACTCCTGCTTCTCTTGTCTATGCTTTTAATTATCTCAGATGCTATAAACAGAGTATTTGGTCCAGATGAGCAACCCAAATCAGCAATGCATATGGTTTTGGGAAGATCTCTGCAGTAGAGATCATTGATGGCCTCTTCTGTTATTGGCCATGTCTTAAGTAATGCCTTTCCCTGCCAAAATCCACAAAAACTCTATCATTTCCTGTCTCGCGATCTTTTCAAACTAAGCAAACCTTGAAAGATAATGCGCAAGAGTACCTGTACAATTGAGTTGTTAGCGTAACTTGAATTTCCTATGCCACCATTCATCCGAAGGTTTTTGACGACCTGCATACCTCTTCCTCTTTAAATGTATCTCTTGCTCCCAATTGTTAGGATTGTCGTTGAGGCCACAATTTATAAGGGCATTGGTTCAAATTATGGGATGATGTTGCACTCCCAAAGTTATACGATTCGCTAGTTCAAATTAGGTATGTTATTCTACGGCTAAAGTTATCCCTCTCTGTTATTTTATTTTTTCTAATATATCAGTCCAGTAAAAAATATTTATAACTAGCTGAACTACTTCTTTTTCACTTCCTCCGTTCTTTTTATTCTCAAAAGGACCAAAACACAAGAACTGATGGATTGCAGAATTTCATACGATTTAGAGCTCAAAAGACTATTTTACCCATTTCATTGATTTAAGTGTAAAATAAATCTCTATTTATTCTCAATATCTCCCTTCCCTAATCATCATTTAAATGTTCTTTAAATAAGGATATATTTAAAATTTAACTAGTCAAATATCCTCAAATTCATAAATTTGACAGATAAAAATAGACAAAAAAATTGTGACAAATAAAAGAGAATGGATGGATCACTAGTTTAAATATTAGTTACTTTTGGACGAGGTGCACGAATTGAGGTTTAATAAAATTCTTGCAAAAACCAAGTGAAAAAGACTAGTATAGCTTCATTAAAAGAGTGAATAAGTATCAGGAAACGGGAGGATATGGTAATGAAAAAGTGTCATTAATGCTTGTATTTTGATTTCAAAATTAGAGGATGATGAAGGGTAAAAAAATTAATAAATATCTAATGGATTGACAAGATTAGCAAGTGTTTAATTTGAACGAAAAAATGGGAAAAGATTGACATGTATTTTTTTTATTATCCAACTGGTATTGTGTTCGTTCAAAAAAATTGACAAGTATTTAATTTGAGGTAGAGAAAATAGTATTAAATTCAAATCTTACTATATTTAACCAATTTTTTGTAATAAAATCCACAAATTTACCACTTTATTACTTCTATGATAAAACTTAATTACCATGTCTACCAGTTAGCATGTTTCCAACTTTACAAAAATTATTATCTTATTGGACAAATAGATTTTCGACACCCACGGGATTTCTTTATAAATATACACAAGGGGCAGCTGAACCAACACTCAATCTATGGTATATATATTTGCTGGCAGCATATGATATCATATTACCTGTTACAATGTCAACCGTTGAGCACCTTAATTGAATTCATTATGACGTTCTCAACATCGATCTCGAAATGATAACAAGTTTTATTTTGGTAGCTTTGTAATTTGTGTTTATCACATAAGTTATATAATTACCAATAAAAATAATCTATATGGATAGAAAATATCACATGTGTAGTTAATTTTTTTAATGAATTAATATTTTTTATCCACATAGATTGTCTTTATTGATAATTGTATAACTTGTGTGATAAATACAAGTTACAAAGCTACCATGATAAAATTACTCCGAAATGATCTTATAAGTTGGTCTACACGTGATTGACTTTGCTTTTGGCCTATTATCTCTTAATAACATATCTCTCTATCATTTTAAGGTACGTTTAACATACACTAAAATGAAATAAAATGATTTTTCTCACTTCTTATTTCATTCTATTGTTTGGTATATAAATTTCAAATGGGAATAGTCCTTTCACTGAAAACTGATTTTGGGAAGAGTAGAAAAGACATTTTCATATTATAATATAAGAAAAGGCCTTTTTAATAGAAATTGGAATTTTGAAAAAAGTTTATTACTATTATACTCTAATAACATTTGATTGTGGATTAGATAGAGTTTAGGTTTAAAACTTTTCGTCCTAAGTTTCTTAAATTATTTTTACCTTTCTCTTTCCAACTACAATCTTTCATTTTATCTTTTTATATACATAAATTTGTTTTAAGCATCTGTATTTGTCAAATTTTAAATGTCATGACAAATTCCGACAAGGAGAATCATACTATAGTCAAGGATAATCATTTTCAATATTGATTTCTTCCATTCATGACATTTCTTCTATTCTTTAACATCACACAAATTGTGCGAATGAGAAACCAATCGAACTAACCACCTCAAACATAAGTAAAATTACAGTAATAAAGTAATATTTAGTAAGTTTTCAAGTTATCCTTCTCTATTTCTCTTTCTTCTGGGCTATGAATGGACAAGATTGTTCTTAAAAATTGTGATGCGTACTTATAACATGATTTTTATTGTCAAATTCTATCATGACATTAATAATTTGACAGATATAGTTGATCGAAAAAAAATTTATGTAAACAAAAAGATGAAATAAATTTTTTTATTAAGAAAAAAATAATTGAAGGCAAATGTAACTGATTTCTCTTAATTGAATACGAATCGATTGCTTTGCTTTGCCTCGAAAGGTAACAAAGGAACCTCTAGACTGTTTGCTCTTAGCGAGCGCTGAGAAAATGCTGACGGACTTGCTTCATTAATTTAGCTGTGAGAAAAAGCTATTACGAAAGGTCAATCTTATTGACGTTGTATTGGATGGGCTCTCATTATATATGTAAATTAGGCAAAATTTTCAGGTTAGGGATGTATTTTTATTGTGGCGAACAATTGACATTTTTTAAATCTAAGAGGACAACTTGGGCAACCCCAGAATGGGACAGTGTTGGACGATGATTAATCATCTGATGTGGCAGAGAAATATTTAGCAGTTATTATCTCTATTTGAAATTCAATATCCTATTTTACTTTATATAAGAATTAAGAGAATAATTTGATTATAAACAAATAAATACAATATCTTATTAATAAAAAATATTAGTGGCGTAACTCATGTTTTACTGAATATTAAATATCTTAATCAAGAAAGTCAAAAGAGTTTGTAGTTGGACTCCTAGCAGATTTTAATTCTTTTAAAATAAGAATATTATTACTAAAAATTTAAATGGAATATATGACTATTAAAAAATAAATATTTAATTTTAAACATTCTAATAAAGAAATATGAATATTTAATATTTCACAAAAAAATATATTTTTAATATTTTTTAATGATTGATATAATACTATTTTTATGTTATGGGTTTATAATATTATGTCATTCTGTGAAGAACCTTAGATTTGAATAGATTTGTAATCTTTATTGATGTTGAGGAAGGCCACCTAGAGATCTTTGGAGATTTGACACGGAAACCTAGCAGTTTATAGTAAAATAAATAAATAATTAATAAATCTTGGTTCACCTAACAAATCAATTGTCAACTTGTACTAAAAATGAACATTGATGGATAAAGCTAAACACTGATGGAGCTGCTAAGGGTAATCTAGGAAGAGCAAGTGGAGGTGGTGTTTTTAGGAATCATCTTGGAGAATGGTTGCTGGGCTTTTCATCAAGGCTTGGTTGTTGTTCTTCGGTCGTTGCTGAATTTTTATCTATTCTTCAGGGTCTTCGTATAGGATGGAATAAGGGTTATAGAAAATTGGAGATTGAAGTGGACTCTACTACTGTGTTTAATATACTAACCGGTAAATCTAATGTCAGTCCAAGGTTAAGGAATATATATTGGCAATGTCAACAATTTTTGTTGCAACTATAGGAGATACGGTTTCAGCGGTGCTATCGTGAAGTTAATAGTGTGGCATACACTTTGTCTAATATGAGTGTTTTTGGTGATATTGGAGTGAGACTTTTTGAGACTCCTCCTCAAGAGGTTTTGCAGTGTTTAGAGGCAGATAGTAATAGATTTCAGTGGCCAAGATTGGTCCATGAGCACATTGTAATTTGTTGAGTGAATTTTGGGTATTCCCCTCCTTAGAATAAAAAAAAAACTTGTACTAAAAAAATAGAGAGTTTATGGCAAATCTTAATAAATGATTATATTAGAGTATATTATTTTCAAGATCTCGTTCAACTGGCACTTAAATAATATGCTTCACGGTCAATTTTATTGCTCTTTTAGTTTCCAAATTAAAGAATTAATTAAGAATATAATGATGAGGAGTGATGCAAGTCCGAAATCCAAAGAGCTAGGTAAGCTACTCAAGAGATGGGGAACAGTTGAATGTGGAATTGGTATTTGTTTGAATAGGTACTTTGATATATTATGTACTCTTATATACAATTTTATTAAAATCTCCACAAATTAATACATAAATACAAAGCAAACACACGTATCATTTAGATTGCTATAATGGCAAGTAAATAAAATATCGTATCTTCGCGATGATCAAATACCGTTATTCATTTTTATTCTATTGTTAGCCTACCAATTCAATTATGAAAATGATTAAAATAAATTATTATGAATAAAAATATAACTTAATTAATTAAAATTACCTTAACTAACCTTGCTTGCAAGAGAAAATTTACTTGTAAAAATAATACTTGAATGAAAAATCTCCCTAAAATTACCTATGTGATAGAAAAATTCCTTGGTTAATTAGTTTTTTCTTTTTACGTTTGGTGAAATTCTCATATTATGGCTCGCTCTATCTGTATATGAGAGTCCTCTATCCTTAGATTAATAATTTAAAATCTCTTTCTAACTAATTTAACTTAAGAATGCATTTAGATTTGTGAATTCCCAATTAGATCACTCTAATTACCAAGAAGGTATTGAAGCCCCTATCTCTAGTCACCTAAATCACCTCAATTATTTGTGTTATGGTATATTTCATCTTTTCTTTCTCAATTTCAAGTGAAAAACCCAAATCATGAATCAATTAGCAATCAAAATTAATCCAAGCATTCAATTCCACAAACAATACACAAGAAATTGGAACTCAATTAATTATAAAAATAATTCATTCACATAGATACTAAATAGGGTTTATAACCATCCAGGTATTTAAGATTTTAGCTCATAATATTACAAAATAGAGAATTCAAAACATTAGAAGAAGATTAGAAAATACTCATTTTCATATCTTCAGCTCCTATCTTCTTCTACGCTCGAAATCTCCACTTTGGCCTTGAAAAAGTAGGAGCTTGGACTTGAATCTTCAAGATTAAGGATTCCCTCATTCAAAGATATAATCTTCTCCCTAGATTTCTCTTGTAAAGATCAAGATTTTGTAGGATTTCTTCTTCAAAAAGATTACCCTTCTTTGCCCTTCAAGAAACCCTAGCCGCCACCTTCAAGATGCCCCTAAACTATTTATATCTCCCTCAAAATGAAGAAAGAAAGTGCAAAAAAAAATCTACATTGCCGACTGAAGTGCTGCCACCTAGGGTGGTCCGAACGACGCCGCTTGGCTCCTATCAGGCAGCACTGCCTAGTCCAATCTAGATGCACGCCGCTTCGCCTTAGTTTTTCAGAGTTTCTGAAAACTGGTTGCAAGCGGCACCACTTACAAGGATCTCGGTGGAGCCGCTTGCTCCAAAAATAAAGCCCAGGGCAATTTTTCTTCCAACTTCATTCTAAATGTGTAGAATTTTCATCCTTACTTCTTTGCACTTCCAATCTTAAATAAACTCATATGAAATATGAAAAGAAAGAAAGAGAGATAAACAGTGATTAAAATACACAAATTCAATAGAAATTAAAGCTCAAAATGATCATAAAAATGGAGTACGAATAGCATATATCAAACTCCTCACACTTAGACATTGCTTGCACTCATACACAAGAAATAAAGAGAGTATGTTGAAGATCATTTTAAAGGAGGACAAAATAAGGAGAGTATTACATCTAGGGAAAATTTCAAGCTTGTCCATGCAATCAATCTATAAGTCATCCCAAATACCTGTCATAAAGATCAAACAATAACCTCTCGTCTCGTAATGCAAGTAAGAATCTATGGATGTGTGTATGTTCCCAAGCAATGCAATTACTTCACAATTATGGGAGTGAATGTAGGATTATTGGCCAAGGAATTCATGGACAAGAAAACATAAAAGCATAATGCCCTGTAAGCTTGGCATTCACAAAACCTCTTCACTAATATAGTAACCAAAGTTCAATTTAGATTACGTAAAACTTTCAAACTTGTAATTTTAGGTTGGGGCAACATTAAGGGTACCAAATGAAGGATAAAGGATTCAAAATCAAAGAAATGAGAGCTAAAAAGGGAGAATGAGCCATAAAACAAAAGCAATAACCTTTTCAACGGCAGAGCAATACAATGAAAATATATTTTTTTAGATTTTTTTATGATTGATATAAATTTTTTTGATGTTAAGGATTTTTAATATTATGTCATTCTATGAAGAAATTTGTAATCTTTATTGACGTTAAGGCCACCTTGAGATCTTTGGAGATTTGACACGGAACCTAGCAGTTTATAGTAAAATAAGTAATTAATAAATCTTGGTTCACCTAACAATTTTTTTCCAATACTATCGATATGCCTCTTATTATCTTACAACGTGTATTTCATTTTCATAGTTAAGGCGTAAATTAACTTTCATTAACTAAGAGTTAAACTAGAGAATTTTAGATTAACCAAAAAAAAGAGTATTTTAGAGTTCATTAGGTTAAGCTAAAATTTTTCTTTAAAAAAAGAGTTTATACGGTTAATCTTAAGCGTTGAATAAGGCACAAACTTTGAAAGATAGAATGCTTGGAACTGAAGGTGCAGCAATGAGAATTTTAATCTGTTTTTACAGACACTATTAGAGGGAGTCTATGAGAGATGGAGCAGGAACAACAGAAAGTCAAAATTTCTGTGGTGTATTTTCATTAAAATTTTCTCTGGGAACACAATAAAGTCTCAAAGCCCTATAAATAATAACGAGAAGTAACAATTGAAGATAGTATCGTACATGGGCCGTTTCTAGTCAAGATTTTTCGCTTCTTTTTTCGCAAGAATTTCTTGTCAAGATTCTACAAAACCCAATAGGAAATTGACACTATATGTGATGTTCACCAACTAGAAAAATTCTGCTATGAGGGAATGTGATACTTTTTCCATATTAAGATATCGAAGGAGTGAAGAAGAAGGGATAACATTGATAGCACAATCATCTCCATTGAGAAAAATAAAAAAGAAAAAGAAGAAAAATATTCTATTGCAAAAAATCACAATACTTAAATTTTGGCACATTTACTTGGCAAAAAAAAATTGATACATTTTGAATGACGACATATAAAGTAGCAAAAGCTAGTAAGAAAAAGCTTGCAAAGCTAAAGCAAAATTCCTAATCGTGAGATCAAATGCACAGATGTTCGAAGAAAATGCCATAACTCGACTAGCAGAATAGAAAAGATAAACAAGGCAGGCTACAGATTAATTTCTTCCATTTTTAAGCGTCTGAAAAAAACTCACTTGTCCCTGTCATGATCCTCCTCCAGATTCTTATCTGCAATCTGAATAAAGAGGTTATGGAGCATATGCCTTTTTCTTTCCATGCTCGCATATTATTGAAGAATTGAAAGCCATTACCACTAGAGGAGGTTCCACACCAGACATCTATAAATAGCTAATGAGTTCTGTTAATGTCCACAACAGCAAAACATTTCAATCAAAACAAAGAGTTCTTATAATCCCTCGCTCCTACAGTAGCAAGATGGCCACTTCTACCTTTACCCAAGAATTTCACACCTCTATTGCACCCGAGAAGGCATTCCAGGCTTTTATTGTGGGTGCAGAGAACACTATGACAAAAGCCCTCCCCAATGTTGTCAAGAGCATTAAGCGGGAGGCCGGAGGAATCGTCAAAGTATCCCTTGTTAACGGTTAGTTTGCTGTTTCATTTCCGAATGAAGTCTTTGATAATATATCCATTCATTGAGCTAATGCGGGAAATATTTTGTTTTCCTCCAATAATATCACAGGTGGCCAACTCAAGGTGAAGCTTGATGCAGTGGACACTCAGAACAAGATTTGCAAGTTTACTTTGATTGAAGGAGAAGTTTTAGGGAAGAAGATGGAATCAGTTACTTTTGAGGAGAAATATGAACCTGCAAGCAACGGAGGCTCCATTGTGAAGGTCAAGGGTGAATTCCACCCCAAGGCTGGTTTCAGTTGCTCGGAGGCTGACAAGGCCCAAGCCCTGTCGATGTTCAAGGCTACAGAAGCATTCTTCCTCGCAAACCCATCCACCTGCGCCTGAGGAGTACTTCTATTAAGAATCTCTTCTATTAGTCACTTTTGCTATAAGCATGGGTGACTGATTATCTTTTACTGCTTATCTTCTTCTGTTATCCTATAAATAAATAAAATGCAGCAGTGGTGAAGTATATATGTTGTAGTACTCTACAACTCTGCTTCTTCCACTGTCTTTCTTAAGAATATTTCTTCAGCTCTACCATTGCCAAATTAAGCTTTTGTGCACGTATCCGCTGCCGTACTATCAACATCTTGATTTGCTTCTCTATGACAATGTCTATCTGAAGAACAAAAAGAACAATATATTAGATTTTTAAATAGTTAGTTTAAAAACTAGTAATTTTGTTAAAACAATAAAAGAGTTTAAATGGTTTGTTTGAGACAAAGATAAAGGTAGAAAAAATAATATAGAGCATAGGTATATATTGGAAACAGACCAAAATAAAAGTTGAGACTTATACTTCGAAACAAAAGGAGTAGTATTCTTTAAATTAATCCTTTTTGAAATTATATATATATATATATATATATATATATATATATATATATATATATATATATATATATATATATATTGCAATTAATATAAAATTCAATCGATCTATATTAACATTAGTAATATAATTGAAATCACGATATTAAGATTTAACTAATATTAATTTTTAAGAAATCAACTTTCAATAAAATTAAATAGAATCTTTTATCATTTTATCTTCAACATTTTAGTCTCATTTCTATACTTCAAAATATCTAATAAAATATATACAAACAATGAATGAAACTAAATATATTTACATAACTTTATAACTTACAAGAAAATCATAAAATCTTTTTACTAATTATTGTAAAATAACTAATAATAATAAAAGTAATAAAGAGGTCCAAGTACAAATGGATCCAAAACTATATGTTGTGGACTGGACCCGGACCCGAACCTGACCTCGAACCAAGACCCAGACGGTTCATATGCCTCATAAATGGATCCGAATTCAAGTAGGGTAAATGTGTACATATATTATTTCATACTCGTGCCCTTTATTTCAAAATCAGGACAGATCCGGCTCTAGACCCTACCCATTTTGGAGGCATATCGTAAAGTGAAAGGGATATTATTAATGGCAAGCTCACATATTCTATTACTAGAATAATAATTCTTAAGTTTTGTTTTATAATTTAATTTTGAGAGGATATTGATTTCAATTCTACCGAATAACTAGAATGATGTTACATCATACAAATTTTGTTGCTTAAAAAAAATGATTTTGATCTTCTGATTCTGTAGGTACATATTCAGCACTACGATTGTCACATTCCCGTGATTCCAAGGACACGTTTAGCCTTACCAAAGTTAGTACTACTTTGGGGTGTTCCTAGTCAAGATTTTTCTCCTCTTCTTTTTCTGCATGACTTCGTTGTCAAGATTCTGCAAAACCCTATAGAAAACTGACACTATACATACTGTGAAAGGAATAGCGTTAATGGCACAATCATCTCCGTCCAGAAAAAAAAGGAAAAGAAAAAAGCACAAACATATTCTATTAGGACAATCACAATGCTTTAACTTTTGCACATTTTGCTTTTCATATTTTTCAGTAAAATGTTTTAGGATATATTGGACATACGAATCATAGTTTAAGGGCGTGTTTCACACGATTAAATTTATTATATACGTTATACTGCAACAAATTTGTGAGTACAAAATTAGAAATTATTTTCAGCTTCTGGCTATGATCTATGAGAGGAATTGCATTGCAGTGGCCTTCAATTTGCAAACTCTTTTGGACAAAGTAGACGGTAATGAGATCATAAAAATTTTAATTTATTAGGTGAGTTAAAGCGATATTTGTTGAGAAATCTTATATTTTTTTTAATATAATCATTAGTCACTTATAATTATAAAGTTTAAACAACCCTCTCCTATTTGAAATGACTTTTAGGGGGTAAAGTTAGATCAATATCATTTTTTAACATGGGCTTA
Source organism: Rauvolfia tetraphylla (assembly GCA_030512225.1). Lineage (NCBI taxonomy): Eukaryota > Viridiplantae > Streptophyta > Magnoliopsida > Gentianales > Apocynaceae > Rauvolfia > Rauvolfia tetraphylla. Next base: position 7,402,583 of record JAJQKT010000053.1, read on the forward strand.
TCAAATCCTTCCCTTTTGAGCTTTGAGATATTTTTGGAATGAAGTTAGATTCAAACACATTGTATATTACATTTTTTACATCTTACAACAAAAAGATGCATATTTTAATTTTGAAGGAGAAACTATGTTTATCGTAAAAAGGAATGTTATTTGTGTATGCTTCGTAAACGACGAGGACTCAAATCTATTCTTCAAGAACAAACTTTTCTTATCCTTTAAAATATATGGAAACATCCTCAATAACGACAAAATTGTTTTTAGTATTTGACTTAGGTTCTATCCGAAATTTAATTTAAATTTTTAATCTTAAATTTTATTTTTCTTTTAACAATCAATTACTTTTATAAAAAAAAAATTAAATCTACTCTATCCAATCATACCCTAATTCGGATGGCAGGCAGCAAAAGGTTAGTAAGAAAAAGGCTGAAAGTCTGAAGAGGTAAAGCAAAATTCCTAATCCTCAGTCCAAATGCTCAGATGTTCCAAATAAAATGCATAAATGGACTAGCAGAAACGATAAGTTAGCATACGAATAATTAAAAAGTAGGCTACTCATTAATTTTTTCAATTTTTCAGCGGTTACAAAAAATTCTCTTGTCTTCTCATGGTCCTCTTCGAGATTCTTATCTGCTATATTTGGATCAAGTTATGGCGCAGAACCATTTTTCTCTGATCCGTGCTCGAATATTATCGAACAAGGGAAAGCGATTACCACTAGAAAAGGTTCCACACCAGGCATCTATAAATAGCTCACGAGTTCTGTTCATCTCCACAACAGCAAAACATTTCAATCAAAACTTAAGAGTTCTTGTGATCCTTAGCTCCTATAGCAGCAAGATGGCCACTACCTTTACCCAAGAATTTCACACCTCTATTGCACCCGAGAAGGCATTCCAGGCTTTTATTGTGGGTGCAGAGAACACCATGACAAAAGCCCTCCCCAATGTTGTCAAGAGCATTAAGCGCGAGGCCGGAGGAATCCTCAAAGTATCCCTTGTTAACGGTTAGTTTACAGTTTCATTTCCGAATAAAGTTTTTGATACTATATATCCATTCATTGAGCTAATGCGAGATATATTTTGTTTTCCTCCTTCAATAATATCACAGGTGGCCAACTCAAGGTGAAGCTTGATGCATTGGACACTCAGAACAACATTTGCAAGTTTACTTTGATTGAAGGAGAAGTTTTAGGGAAGAAGATGGAATCAGTTACTTTTGAGGAGAAATATGAACCTGCAAGCAACGGAGGTTCCATTGTGAAGGTCAAGGGTGAATTTCACCCCAAGGCTGGTTTCAGTTGCTCGGAGGCTGACAAGGCCCAAGCCATGTCGATGTTCAAGGCTACAGAAGCATTCTTCCTCGCAGACCCATCCATCTGCGCCTGAGCAGTACTTCTATTAAGAATCTCTTCTATTAGTCACTTTTCCTATAAGCATGGGTGACTAATTATCTTTTACTTCTTATCTTCTTCTGTTATCCTATAAATAAATAAAATGCAGCAGTGGTGAAGTACATATGTTGTAGTACTCTACAACTCAGCTTCTTCCACTGTCTTTCTTATGAATATTTCTTGAGCTCTACCATTGCCAAACTAAGCTTTTGTGCACCGTATCTGCTGCCGAATCAACATCTTGATTTGCTTCTCCATGGCAATATCTATCTGAACTAGAAGCTAGCGCTTAATTCATAGCTACAAATTCAACTCATGGCAAAGACAATTCATGGAATTTCAACTTCACCCTTTAACATGGTTAACTAAGAGCTCGAATCCAACTATCTTTCTTCAACCAGGAAATTTCAGCAACTCAAATTTCCGATCCCATAATTAAAAGATTTTGTCTCCGCTAAAGGTGGCAGAATCAGTTTTTCAATCATGAAGGGACAAACTAAAATAAAAACTTATTATTCTTTTAAATTTTGAACCTAAAATTCTTTCAAAAGTTTTTATTATTTTGTATGTTCTTAGATTTTGGATAAAATAACATTTAAAAAGCCAATTTTTAAATTCCTTTTTAACGAAAAAAGACAAAAATTTTAATAATTTTCATTTATCGAATCCCCTAATAGATTATCACATGAATAATTTTAGAGATATAAAATCATAATTTAAATATTTAAAAAATCTTCATTTATTAGAAAGTTCCCGATAAGTCACTATTTCTTCTCTTTAATGAAACTCATCAAACAACCTTAAGCAATTAGCTCTCCGCAAGGGAAATAATCTAATGAAAGAGTTTATTAACGCAAAACACTGGCAATGATCCACAGAGAGCCTCATAAAAATAATGCCTTTTTTAAATCATGAACATGCAAATTTTCCCTTAACCTAATGTAACTGAATAAACAAATAGACAACAAAAAGCATTATTAACCTAGTTGGCCTAGTTGGCCCCCCACCTGAGTCCTAGTTTACCAAGTGATAGGTCGCGAGGTTAAATTCGTTACTAGCCATACTCTATGGAGCACCACCTGCTTACCATGTGATGGTATATAATTTAATTTTGAAATTTTTATCTTAAATTTTATAAAAATTAAATTATTTATAAGAGAAAATGTGAATTTCATACTTGAAATTTTTAAGATAATCCTATTCAAGTTCGTTACTTTTTAAGTGTTCTTATCATGTTGAATATAATGCATAAATATCCTATTGAGTCAAGACACATTTAAAGTTCCGTTAACTCATGAGAAACTCTTTTATTTTAAAATATATAGTCTTTTAATTCTTTATAAATAAATTAAGATTAACAAAATAATAAAATTGTTTCATAATATGTCCTTAATTAAATTTATTTATTTTTTAAAGAAATTAAATTTATAAGTGATAATAACTTTTAAAAAATAATATTTAAAATTGACGAAAAGAGAAAATATTATGAAAAGAAAACTGAAAAGCCTAATATTCTGAAATAGTGGGAGTAGGAAATTCATGAACGGATTTGTTGCAAGCAGCTGGTGCTCCATAGATCATTCTTGTAGACTTTGCAGCATAAAAGGCAAGGATATAAAGTAGTTATCTTATAGTGTATAAAGTGACTTTAGTATTTATGCAATGTATACTATTACTGTACCATATATACTAATAAAGCAAATATATATCATATTTGCCCGTTAACCATTGATTGTTGCAGCTCTCAATCCTAATCCATAAGAATCCAAACAAAGTTGAAAAGACATAAAGCAGAAATCTCCAAACAGCATCCCCCTGATCACACAGGGATCGTATACTTGGCTTGCTTGATCTCTGGTATCTCCTCGTCTCGGTCCTCTGACGATTCTGTAACTAGAGATATTATTGTTTTTATCTATTACTTTAGGCTATGGATGACCTTATCACAGTATCGAATCATAGGTTTGTAAAAAGCACATAAAAAGTGACTTTAGAACAACCTCAACCTTTGAAATTTAAACAACGTTTTGGCGCATTAACTACGTTTTCATCGTGAAGTTTTACATTTCATATGTTTAAAGTTTATCTTGAAGCAGCAAAACCAAGCATTAGAAGTAGTTTCATGTAAAACCCCTCTAAAACTACCAAAATTAGTTCACATCAAGTGTAAATCATTCCAAGCAAAACTTCAATTCTTATTTTCTTCCATAGTATTAAGATGGCTGGGAAAATATTCAAGTCTTTAGTTCTTGATATGCCCAACAGCTTTCGAGAGGCCATCCCATTGTTGTCAAGAGCATTGAGCATAAAGCTGAACCAATCAAAAAGATAAGCTTTACTCGTGATGGTTATCCTAGGTGCAAATTCAATTTAACATGAATATATTTTAGTAGCTAATAGAGCTAATGGATTATCCACCTTATCCCTGTCCAAGTTACGCAAAGCTGAAAGATAGAGATCTTTGAGCTGAGGAAAACTCATCTCCGCCCAAATCATTTTTTTCCATTTCACACCAATCTAATGCTAGTTCGCTGAGGCCTGATCTGGAAAGCACCTAGAGCCTGTTGTCAGGAACAAGTCATGGAGATCTTTACCATATAACATCTGCCCATGAAAGTTAATATCTTTTCATGAACCGTGAAAATCATACACGTAAACGTTGCCTCAAATTTAAGATGTGGATCATGGTTTGGGCAGGGTTACATTTTGGTTATCTATCCAAAGACTGGTTGGTGTAGTTAGCTGCCTACAGCAGAAGCCTGTTTTACAGTCAAGGTCTTCCATGCTCCAGAATCAAAGGTGATTCCTCTAGTCAAAAGGAATCAATTTGCATTAGGAATATCTACACTTAAAACTGTTGCATCTTGTCAAGTTGTAAGGACCAAAACAAAGAAGCAAATGATGCAGAGAACCTCAGCATTTAAGAAGCTTGTTGAGGAAAAAGTTAAAGAACAGGTGTTCTGTATATGAAATTCTCAGTTTTTTACACAAACTTTCCCGTGTCTCTGAATGATAGTACTCCATCATCTTACAGAAAAAAGAATACCTATCGTCCAGGTCAACATGCCTCAGAAACCCTCTATGATTTTCCATTTCTAAGGCTCACTGGCAGTCTTGGATCAAAACTAACTTTTCTCTGTCTTGCTGCTGCACGACCACGTTTAGTATCAGCCACTTCCTTGAGCTCTCTTCTTGTTGGTAGAGAAACATCAGCAGCTAATGATTTTGTACTAAACTTATGCTGGATATGTCGATTTTGACAATGATTGTGATCTTTCAAGCCAGAAAGGAGTTCGTATCTCTTACTTTTGCTTCCAATCTTTGCATCATTATCTGAACACCAAATAACCACCAGTTTTCAGTTGGGAGCCCTGATAATACAATATAAAACAGCATGTTGGCAGACTGCTAAAAGTAGGAACACAGAAACAAAGCGTATAAGCTCCTATGATATGAAAATGTAATTATCACTGCTCCCTCTTTACGGTCTTTCAACTTCTATATGTATATCTCGAAAAGATCACTTTCGCTGTCAAATTGAGTTATGAAGCCTGTCATGCAACAGTACTGTTCTTGAGTATTTGACAAAATGCATCTGTGCTGATCCATGAAACCATAAACCATTTTGATAAATGCAAGGTAGAAACTTAGTTTGTTATAAATTACGAACGACCAGTACAGGAGGCAACTTCCCCACATTGAGGATTAGTTCTCTATAACTGATATCATGACCTGTAAAATCTGCAGCCTCTACATTGTGCAAACAACATTACCGAGAGGGGCCAAGATGCCTATTTTGACTGCAGAAAGTACTCTGCTGTGAATTGTCTGTGTTTGATGTTGCACAAAATAATATTTGGAGTCAATTAAGGATTTTTTTACAAAAGAGAGAATCTTTGCTACCTTCTCCATCTGAAAACTTTTCTACCGCATTCTTACATCACGTATGATATACATGAGTACATCATGTAAAATGCATATATAGCATAAACACACAGTTATGTTACCATCATCAAATAAGAGAGAGATCAATAATAGTCAGAACTGTAAGTGAAGTATCCAACAAAGTATCATCAAACCAGGTTCACTTTCTTTCCCTCCCTTTTGTCTGTTCATGAAGAAAAATTCAGAGAAAGGTAACACACAAGGATTCCAATAGAACATGAAGACCAGCGATTGCAAAACAAGCTTGAGCAAAGTTAAAACACTTGCTTCAGTGTTATATATTTATAAGGCAGCCCAATAGTCTTCTTGTGAACTAATCAGAAACATGGAATCATTGATCCATGTTTCAACTTACTATGAACACACATAGCTACTGGATGCAAAAAATACAAATTATTCTTTGCTTCCCCCCACTCCTGACCCATATATAAATCAAATAAAACAGGATTCGAAATGCCTCAGAAATGAGATACCCACCCACCCACCCCCAAACAAACAAACGAAACAAAAAATCAACTTTAGGAAGTTTTATAGAATAATGGCATCCAAGAGTAAAAGATCCATTATAGTTGCTTTGTAAGAAGCTGCTAATCAACAGGGAGAATAACATTCATTCTTAGAAGTTCAAAATCGAAGTACCTGGACTGGACAAGACTGCACGAGGCCTTAGAACTGGACTAGCTCGGATATTTGTTGTCTTTTCTTCCAGGACTTTTTGCTTACTGCTGCTTGTTGCTTCTGCAGGCAAACCAAGTCAAACTTAATTAAATAATCAAAATTATAAAGCCTGGATTTGAAATATTCGGGGGTAAACGAACCTTTATGCACAGAAACAGAAGGTGAAGCTGAAATTGAGCTATCCAATCTGGGTACTCTCACAACCGACCTCGGCGAATCATCTTAAGAATAGAAAAAAGTTTCAAGTGGGTAAACGAAGTTTATTACAAACAAGGCATAAATAGATGGTTTTGTTCCCACAAAAACAGATAAGCCTCCTTGTGGTCATTCTACTACTCCAGTTATTTTAACATGTTTAGTTGACTACATTTGTTTCAGCAGAAAAGTTAGCGGTACAGACTCCGTAGATGCAATCAACAAAACAAAAGCAGCATTAAAGCTAGAAGAGCATAATGGAAATTGAGTACAATAATTTGGGGGGAAAAAAAGGAAAAAATAGCATGAAGTTAGTGGGCTATGAATCCACTATAAAACTTGCAGCAGTTATTAGCTTGTTAATCATGCAGTATTTGGACCATAGAGGTAATATTTCACAATAAGAAAACTCAATTTATGTCGAAATTTAGTATAATAATGCAATCCTGGGGATAATAGGGCATACCTGCGTAGTGAGGGGCATCTAAAATTCATTAAATGATTAGCCCAATTAACTAACTTCGGGGAGAGGAGGAAAAATGCCAACTCAGCGGGGAAAGAAAACCTTTTGACTTCCTAAACCAAGTTTGCCAAAGGAAGCTACAGCATATCAACAATGTTAAGATAATATGGGAAGAAGAACCTAATAGCTGCTCTAAGTCGTAGGTGATCCTCTGCATCATCAAGTCCTGAATACAGGGAATATTTTATCATCATTTTGAAATTACCAATATAACAAAGGAGCTTCACAGCGAAGAATTCCAATTTTGGTCAAACTTGGAATGGGAGAGAATATCCATCAGCTAAACCATAACTCATCCCCTACCCCAAAATTGCCCAAGCACTCTATTCTTCCCAAGAGGTTAAATTTTTTAACCAACAAAAGATTAGTAAAAGAATTCCAGTTTTGCTCGAATATCAACGAAGGAGAAAATGAAAGAGACTCTCCATCGTCTAAAACATAAACCAACTCCCCTCCACACAGAAACGAAAAGAAGGAAAAATGAAATCCCACCCAAGCCCTCTATTCTACCAAGAGGTTAAAATTTTTAACCAACAAAAAATTTAAAAGAAAGATCATTCTGCACTTTTCAACCTGCATCATCTATCCCATAATTAAACAGGCTAACATAAAATCAAAAATAAAAAGTAGGAAATAAAATTGATTTTCCAATAATCATAAGAGATTTTAAGAGTTCAACAGTAATAATCAACATACAAACTCGAAACTATGGGACCAAAGGTTTACCGGAAGAAGAAAAGTCATCTAGGGACAGACATTCTAGAGCCTTCAGAGACTGCAAAGACCTGGCTTCAAAGTCATACTGATCATCGTAATCTTGTTGCTCTCTCACCTTCACTTTAGGATACACTGCAAAACAACAAGAGAAACCCATTTCACCAATCAAGAAATTAGGAACAGAGCACTAAAAAGAACGGGAAAACTCAAATCTTTCTGAACAACAGAGACTCATTCCAACAAAGCAAAAACACACAGAAGGTGAAAAATCAAAGCTTTGGAGAACCCACTTGTTCTTGTTGCTGATGCTTCTGGGGTTCTGAAGCAAAACAATTCACAAATTCTTCAGAACAAAAGAAGAGCAGAAAAAAGCATGAAACTTCAGGAGAATATCGAATTTGCTGACTGCAGACGGAATTGAATAATTCTTGGGGACAATAAATAAACAAAAGGCAAAATCAAGTGAGATTGTCCTTTGTGAGGAATGTAAAGACAGCTCAAGCAGTTGAGGGATTTTGGGGATTGAGTCAAAACGTCAGGTTTTTAGGAGTAGTAAATGGGATCCACGGCTACACACTTTTGGGGAAGTCGACGGTGGAGTCAGATGTTGCCACAACTGACCATATGTCATAGTCCTAATATTGATGACAACGGTCAACTCTTTGATACTGCACCCGTTGTCGTGTGAAAGTGCGCGTGGGGCAGCAGGAGGCTGTGGTGCTAGTATAAAGGCCGGTTTAGTGCCGTCTCCTTGGACGCAAGAAGTTAAAAATTAAAAAAAAAGGAAAAAATCATTTTATTTTCCAATTAAAATGTGAGGATTAAGAATTGATTTTTCCCTCATCTTGCATACTTTTTTTATCGATTAGAAGTAAAAGAAATATAAATTGAAATTTATTTATTATTCAGTAAATATTTTTATCAACCTACATTGCATTTTAATTTTTTTGTAATTTGTAAATTTTTTATCATAGTATTTACTTTTAATAAAAAAAATAAGTTATGAATTATTGTGGGTCAAACTTTTTTTTTTCAATTAAAATCTACGAACCAAACAAAGACTACACTTTAAAATATTTTTATTATTTTTTATTAATTAATTATATAAATTTATTTATATTATGATAATTTTTTTACCTAAAAAATCTTATTACTGATTTATTTTCTTTTTTTAAAGGTATGAAGACAAGATGGATGTGAGATTAGTAGTATCAAATGAGTCAATTCGTTTAGACCTGCTCCGACCCAGCACGAGTTGCCCTTGAAACGAGAGGCAGGGCGGGCTAGTCAGCCTGCAGACTTTTACAAAACGATATCGTTTTATAAAAAAATATTAAAACGATATTATTTTAAAAAATACATTTTTTAAATATTTTAAAAACATCAAAAAGAGATCTTTTAAAAAAAATTTAAAAAAATTAAAAAAAAAACAAACTAACCCGAGCCCATTCCTGTCAAGGCAGGCTAAACAGAATAAACAAAAAAACTCATATTTAAACAAGTTTGGATATACTAAATCCAAATCCACAGCCAACTAATAGGCTTTGTCTCCTATTGACAGTGCTATGAGAGACCTCTCTGTATGTCCGTGTTCTGGTTTGTGACGTGCTTGCCTTTCTTCAGTACTGAGCCCCAACGGCTTTGCTGCATCTAATAATGCGCTCATATTTGAACGCATCTGGGGACCCCGTAGTCTTTTTTTTTTTTTTTTTTTGGCTGACCGTTGTAGTCATGCTGAAACATTTGCCGGACTAGTTAAAATGAACGCATCACATAGGTCAGCAACCGTCCTGATCCAGGGTTTTGGCAGGGTTCTAACTCTTCCTATACGCAAATCAGGGATTGAATTGAGAATTGCTTTCCGGTAAAATGATGAACAGAGCAAGAACGAGCTCGATCTCAACTCTCCGGCGATTTTCGACGGCGATTCGTCAATGTATTGAAGACGAAGGCGACTGGTTCTATTCTTCCGAGTGGTGGGGCAGAGTCAACGACTCAAATGCTCATGCCGTTTTCCGAGCAGTTTCCGACAAGGGAAACGGAGTCGTTTCTGTCCTTGCTTACCCGTCTTCGAAACCAGTTCAGTACACCATCTTTCATTTCTATATGCACTCAGCTATATAGTGCTAAATTTCATTTAATAGATTTTCCATCTTTTGGTGTATACTTGGTGAATACGTCGAAAGTTTCAATTCAATAATGAGTTTTGCTGGTGCTGCTATGCCTGGAAAGTTTGTAGCTTTTTAATACCTAGTGACGGCTTTTGGTGGAAATTTGACGTACTGCATTGCGTGTGGTAGTGAAATGTTGGAGTAAAGGCAAATATATACTGATTTATGCACTTCGTGTGGGTTATATATCATGTTTAGCACTTTAATGTTATTACATTGGTGGGATTTTACGTCAGGAACTGCCTCTTTTTTTTTTTTTTTTTTTGGTGAAAAGGCCAGGAAACGGCCTATTATCAATGATTTGCTCAAACAGGTTGTGCTCTAATGGAGTAAATAATGCTCTATGTTTGACCCTTTTCTTAATCCAATCAAGGCGTAATATACTGAGGATGTAGTGTTCACTATTTCCAGTTTTATGCTCTTGATTGTTGAATGATTTATTACCTGATACTTAATTATGAACTGATATTGTTTTCAACAGGTATGGCGTTGTGTATAAATTACAATTTGGTCAACCATTGAAAATAAAAGTTTCATTTGTTTGGATTACAATGTATATGTATTTATTGAAATCTCAATAAAAGGGACAACAACATGGTTCTGCTCGGTAATTTGGCTGCTTTACTAAGCAAAAGCATTAGTAGAAAGAATGAAATATATTACATCTGCCCTCACCCTTGACTAAAATGAGTATAGGGAGTTTACATATAAAAACGTGTTTTAGATATAGCTGCATGTAATCTTGGAAGGAATCAAAGGTGTTTGAACTGCTTAACCCCTAAAGGTTGTATCCTTTATTGAAAGAACACAGTGCCCAATTGAGATTTGGGAATTGCATGTAATGTTGCCTTTGAGTCGAGAAATATTTCTGTATCTGCCTTATAGATATGGTTGAGATCTGGGTTTATCCATTTTTCTGTACTTGCGCAGCAATGTCATTCCCTGTTTTCATGTATTCAAACTGCTTCATCATAAAACTCTTACTTTTACAACCCACCTTCCTCAAAAAAAAAAGAAACAGAAAAAGGAAAATCCATTTCTTATTCGTTTATTTAAGCATAATTCTGAGGAACATAATCTCTAAATGCTGCAAAAAGAATGAACAACCTTCATGGTTACAATTCTTGGTGACAACTTTTGATATCTTGAACATATCCGACTGTTGAGACTATGTTTTTCTAAGTAAGAGTATGAAATTAAAGCCATTAATGTGCTTTCCCTTTTAAGTTTGTTATGCTCATCACTGTATAGATGTTTTCAAAAGGTGTACTGAATTTTAGATTTTGGTGCAGGACAAAGTGTACTGGGCAAAAACAGAGGATTGGCTTCAGCGAAGGCATGCAGAGATAAATCCTACTTATAAAGACCTTGAGCATTTCAGGATACTTGGTTATCAGTGGCGTACCCTCCACTTTAATGATCATACCCGGCAGAGCACTGCAAAAGTAATGGCGGGTTGCAGGGAATCTGATCCTGCTTCTGTATTCTTTATGCAGCAGGCACATTGTCTAGCTGTTCCATGTAATTTACCTCCCTCTCTTGTTCTGAGTCTATTATGGTGCCTGTCTTCCACTAAATTCTCACTTGAAAAGATTGAGGCATACTGGAGTATTATCATGTTCTTCTTTTACTAGCATTTGACCGCTTGAGAACTACTGTTCCAGTTTCCCCCTTTCATGTTGCCTCTGCTGTTCCAGTTTCCTGCTTTTCATGTTCCCTCTGTAAATCCCCGTATTTCTGGACAGAGCTATGGTCTTTTGTTTGTTAGTGAACAATGTGCCACCAAAACTTTTCTCCATTTTGCCCAGAAAACCAGAAAGGAAAGATACCAAAAATTGGCTCGGAGCAAGTTATTTTTTTAACTGTCCTATAATATTGAAGGTTGATCATTATTGAGGTTGCTAACTTTTGCTTTTACATTCAAATTCAAAATTTTGTGGGTTACTTTTCTCAACTATTTGGAGAATTGTTTTTGTATTATTTTCTCTGGATGAATTCCTTAAGTATAATGATGGAAGCTGCCTTATCTTAGATAGTCCATTCTTTACTTTTGTCGCATGTTTATATATTTATTCCTTCATCTTCTAGGACATCCTTTTGCAGATGTGAAGAGCATGATATCCGTTGGGTTGGCCACCATCTTATGCAATTATGATCTTAGAAGTGCTATACTTGGGAAGAAAACAGTGAATATCTTATGCATTGGTCATGGTGGGGGAAGCATACCATTGTTTTTGGCCAGTCAGATACAAGGTTAAATAACTCAACTTTCCTTCCCAATTTGAGAAACCCTTCTGCAGACTTCACTAGCATACCTGGACTTTCCCTAAAGTATTTCTTAATGCTGTTGTGCATCTGGTCCCTTTAAATAGAATAGATCCACAAAGCCCAATTTTTTCCCTAAAAAAACCCAATTTTTTTGTGAATTCCCTCCCCAGTCATCCTGGCCCCTTTAAATAGAATAGATTCACAAAGCAATGTGTCTTCAGTCTTTTCTTTTGTTTTGAACGAATTTTCTAGTTTCATCAAATTGACAAGAGATTTCATGCCTTCTTTCAGGTGCTTTAGTTGACATGGTTGAAATTGACCCTATTGTTATCTCGGCCTCTGTTCAAGCTATGGGTTTCCCGTCCTTCGCGATCATGACACAATCTGGGGAGCGTGCATGCCAAAAGCCTAATTATATTGATAAACTGTTATGGAAAGGCATACACGAGAGACTTCTGTTATATGAATCAGATGCTGAGGAGTTCCTTCCCCAATGCAGCACCATCTATGATATGATTTTCATTGATGCCTACGATGGTGAAGACATATTTCCTTGCAAACTCTGGGATCCTCAGTCCCCATTTCTTGAAGCTTTAGGAAATCAGCTTCACCCTGAGCATGGAACCGTTGTAGTAAACCTTCACTCAGATGGAGATTTAACTGATGATCCACCTGTTTTTCCTATTTTGCCAATGGGGAAGTACGTCTCTAGCGTATGCAGAGCATATAAAGATGCATTGTTACGCAAGAGCTCTTATGGCGGTTTGGCTTACACAGTTTCTGTGCCTTGGGTATGTAACACATCTCTTGTTGTCTCTAGAGGTTTTGGAAAAGTCGATAGTCGGGATATGATTCTGAACACACTAATGTCGAAATCTATTGAAGTTGAGACCATCCTTGGGTTACCCTTCTCTTGTTTACCTTATATAAAAAGAGGTTTTACTTTTGTAGTCTAATCAATTTTTGATGATGGAACCAATGTTTTCTGTTCATGAGCAGAGTTTTAACTTTTTAGTGAGGAAAAGGTTGGAGGAAAAAGGAAGATCGTGGTTTATTATTGACTCAGGAACCTTCTCTTTTTTCTCTCTTGTAACCAATGCCGATTTGGTACAGAATTTGTCTATGTTGTTTTTTTTTTTTTAAGATTCTTCTACTTTAAAGATTTTCTTAATGCTTGCCATGTGTACAAATATCAGGCAGAATTTCAAATGTATCCTTTCGGTTTTAGACTGAATATCCATTAGAAAGAACTTAGCAAAAAAAAAAGAATATCCATTATAAAGAGAAGATTTAAACCTTTAAATAAAAATTTTTACATTCATAATCTTCAGCATAATTTAAATATTTTCTTCATATTGACTTCTAGCAGAATCTTTGATTCAAAGAAAATATTTATACTCCTGCAATTTGGAATATAATCAATGTTTTTGCTTTTTACAAGAAAGTAAATTACAAATATAAATATTTAATCTCAAAAGAGAAATAAAAATAATAAAAAAGGAATTTTCAAAGGAGATGTGAAATTCCCATATAGTCTACCATTCCGGAATAAAAGCCAACCAGGTCGGCCGCTCTGTGAGATTTTCCTGACCGAACGCAGGGAAGGGTTTTGGACTGCTTTGCTTCAAACTCTCTCGCTTTGCAATCAATGGCGTCTTTCGGCGGAAAGCGCATCGGATCAAAAGGCGATAACAGCATAGTCTCTAGGGTTTCTGAGTCCCCTATTGTTGCCAAAGGGAAGAAGGTAGCTTGTGATACTGCCTATGTAGCCAAGAGACTTTTTAAGAGCACTGGCAAGGCTGCTTGGATTACGGCGACGACTTTCTTGGTTCTTGGTCTTCCTCTCATCATAGCCATGGACCGCGAGCAGCAGCTTAATGAGCTTGATCTTCAGCAGCAGAGCCTTCTTGGCACTCCCCCTCCACAAGCCTATATGGCCGCTCCTGCTAAGTGATTTTCATGGTTTTATGAGACTTTTTAGAAGTATGCCTTTAGCTTTAAGTTTATTTATTATGATTCTTCGGAAAGAATGTTCTTGGATTTTAAGAGATTGTAATTTTTGTTGAGAAAGTTTTTCCCTCTCACTTTTTTTGCTGTGATTCATTACTGTGTGGTTTTTCCGTGTCTGTTTCTTTTGTTTAATGTGTTGAAATTTGGTTGATGATATGATTATCTGATTGAGACAAGATCGTGCCTTTTGGGCTTTTTAGATGTTATTTGTTTTTCTTTGGAGAAGTTTTCATCTGGTATAAATGCGAGAAAGGAGTTGAATTTGTCTGTGGTAGGAATGAAGTGTTTTATTATTCATCTGAACTGGTATGCTTTGTGAATGCTAAAAAATGTTAAATATATTCGTGGTAAGTATCTATCTTGGAGTTTTTTAGATTATTGGTTTCCGGTTCAGTTTAGCCCTTTGCATTTGAGGTGGTAAAGTCTTTCTGCCTTCTTCTTTCCACAGAAAAAATGGTAAAAATGATGGGTCAGACATTTTCTATCTCATGAACACTATAAAATTTTGAAGTTATCTTTTCAGGTAATTGTTAATGGTTTCAATAGATTAGATTGGCATTTATTTTCGTGCATGATGGGAAGTAGATAGAACTTTTCTTTTTCTTTCTACAAAGAAATTTTAGCCCTGGAAAGAATTTGTCCTTTTCAAGCCTGGCATATTTGCTGAACACTCCTGTAGCTTCTATATGACGAGTCCTAGGGGTTGATAAACCTTAGGTTAATAGTTCCCAAATAGAATGTTCCCTTTTCTCAAGCTCCAACGGTTTTAAGTTGTCATATTACCCCTGGCTTGATGACCATGGAATAATTGATGGTTACTTATTCTTCACATCTTAATAGTTGATTGGAAATTTAGGGTCTAATTTTGTCTTTATGGGTCCTCTTTATTGCCTAAATCAAATTGAGTTCAACATCATTTTGGAATGATAAGTACATACGAAGATTTTTCCTTTTTCTCCTAAGAGTTTCATTTGATTAATTTGTTTGTTAAACTAGAGTGTTTATCTCCCTTCTGTTATCGCCAGTGCAGAGCTCTTCTAGGCACTGCATTAGTGACTAGGGTGCAAATCCATTCCTTTTAACTATTGCTTGTGAATGCTATTGTGCTGTGCTTCTACTGAGGCAATTTTGAAGTTGCCTGCTGTTGGCATAGGTTTTTGAGAAAGATGGATTTAAAACTCTACTGATCACATGTTCTGAGGCCGAGGCATAACATTTACTGAGCTTATGTTTATCCTGAGCCAATCTCCGGTTAGAAACTACACATGGTTCCCATAATAAAGTTTCCTGATATGATGTCTTTTCTACATATACGTCAGTTTGAGAATCAGTTTTGAATTGTTACTCCCTCTCAGTACAGCTTCGTATTTTCTTCTTTTAAGTTGAATTTGAAAGGCTGCTATTTCTCCTCAGAAGAAGATTAGAATCTATTAGTTGTCCATTTGAGTTTGATGTTGGAAACACTTCCTTGTCGTGTTATTGGAGATTATGAATTTTGATGGATTATTACAGCGAATATTAACTATCTTCTAAAATTGTGCTTGTGTTTTCTTTCTTAAATTGTTTGCAAGTTATTCCCATATAGATATTCTTGATATACTCATCATACCGGACTGTTTAGACTAGGACTTCACAGTTGTAATGCTCCTGTATAGTACCTTTTCTGTATTTGTTTTTCTGAAGGTTTTGGGACAATTATATTCTGAGATATATAAGCAGATGGCCGAAACTGAGATTTGGAGCAGAGTTTTTACGGTTAATGGTTAATCTGTTTAAGTACGCCCTGGAGAGTTCTTAGCTTATTTCAGATATGTCTACCCCACATAAATGTGCAAACATGGTAAGTTTGGTCATAAATATTTATTGCTTTTGCTAGTGTTTGATGCCAGGATTATTTTTTCATTGTTGTCTACCAGGTAACGTTACCCCAGGTCTGGCAATACTTAGTAGATTTTGAGATTTCAATCAGGGCCGTTGCCCAAAGCCAAATCTTGTTCCATTTTAAGGGATTCCGAAAAATGATACTCGCCTCTGCAACAATTTCAAATGAAGATCTCTCTCTCTCTCTCTCAAAATAAGCATCAGATCTCAGTTGCCGTTAAGCAGTACAAAAATGGAAAATGTCAACTCAAAGCGTGATGAATGGTTTGATTATTTAGTGAGTTTTAAGTCGCATCTCCGATATCCATCAGCAACAATCAAGCCTTGTAAAGTACTCGAAGTATATATGCTAGTACTCGCTGAACAATATTTCATTTCTGATTTCCAGCAATAAAATTCCAGATGAACAAAATTCATAATTGACATTTGAAGAAAGAAAAAAATATGTTCGGATAACTGTTTGAAATGATTGTCAAGTAACAATTTATTGTGCGCCGTGATTTATGAATTTTGATAAGGATATTGTAAATTTTAAAAACTATTGAAACAATAAAGTTACACATTACATACCAAAATTGTTATTTCCCAAAATTTTAGCAAATTATGACCTGAGCCAAACATACCTTTCTGACCCCCAGGCAAGTTGTTCGCCACAGCGCTAAACACATGCTTCTTGCTGGCAGTGGCAGAAAAAGGTTGAAGTTCCATTGGAAGAGTTGGCCGGAACTGCCATTTTCCAGGTGCTACCATTTGTCTCCCGCAGTGAACAACTACGATGGGCTCTCCTCTAACGAATCCGAGAGTACACATACAATGTCACTACGTCCAGCAAACTTACCCTCTCTGGAAGTAGTAGTGCAATGGAGCCGAGTCCAGCCAACCACGTCATGCCTTCCATTCCAAAGTCACTCCATTTTGGTGCACCCACTTGGAGATCACAACTCACAAGCTCAAGTTACTGAGCTCGACACTCTTTCCCCTTCCACAAGCCATCGTAGGGGAGGCCTAAATCATGGAAACTGCCAATGGGGGGTTACATTTTTTAATCGATCCCTTCCCACCAAATCTTCGAGTTTGATTGAATGAGACGAGGACCAAAGATATGTTGTTCAATTAGCTTAAGTATTGTCTGCTTCAAAGCTGATTCCGATCGTACACCAGAAACATGATTCACCAAACATTTCTGATCAAGGACTCACCTCACCGGAGGAAATGACTCGACTTCAAAACTACTATCACCAGAAAGGCAAGACCAGCAGCTCAGATAATGCAAGATACTGTGCCTCATGACTCTACAGCTTCTGTGGACTTCAATATTTGAAAGATGGAACTCTTCAGAAATAGTCTCCCCAGAAATTCATTTTCAAGGAAGCATTCTGCATGTCTTGATCCCCTTCCAGAAGGAAACAGATTCAGATGCATGTAACAATTATTCGGTGGAATGTAGAATGACTCATTCCATGTTTCTCAGTCAAAGAATCGTATGAATTGTTGGAATAAGTTACCAGCAATCTCTACATCTACAACTACCATTGAAGAACCAATGGTATCTATTAACATCCCTTACTATTATCTCCCTCTCAACTACAATGCTAAAGTACTTGAAAGCTTCGTGACAGTCCTTGCAAATCCTCAAATTCTTAATTATCCTCAAAGCCTTTCCGGGTGGAGCCGCCCCACTCAAGACTCCAAAAGCCAGAGCCAACTTCTCACTGTGATGCAAAAGAACTTCCTTTTTCTCCTTTTCATCAACTTCATGCAACATCTCATCCCAAACAGGCACGTATCCTAATTTCTTAATTTCTTCCATTAATTCAGCCAGCTTAGCATATATCTCATTCTTGAGTAGAGAGTGATGAGATTGTTCAATAAAGGGAGGCTTGCTATGCTCTTGATGACTTGCGCATGTATGACTCGAGGGTCTGAGGACATAATTTCGAGCACCTTTAGCCAGAAGAATCCAGTGTATCGAGTTCGGCCATCATGATTTACCCAGGAGAAGAAAACATTTTGGCCCTCTCAATTCTCAAGATTTTAGTGCCTTGAGGAAGAGCTGGCTTAGGGGATCAATTTCTCAATCTGAATCTCTTTGGGCAAAGAACAAAATTTCGGAGTTTGTTGCGGATGCGGGGGAGGATGAGCCAAGCTCGGCAAACGTAAGAATCAGGCGACGGCAACACAATAAGCTTCGGCGTTTCCTGCATAGCAATGCAAGGTGGCGCGGTTTCTGCACAATACAAAATGAGTAATGATCTGAGCAATCGGGCTTTCGAATTTCGGATCAATAGATTTGATATTGAGAATCTGCTTGGATACTGAGAGGGGCCCAATCCAAACAGGCCCATTAAAGTCCAGCAAAGTAATTTTGGATGTATTAGTGCGTTTTTTTTTTTTCCTTATTTTTTCTCACGTAAGAAAGAATGTGTCAGTTAAACTCAAAATCTACCAATGTTGGATCATCTTCAACACTTCTTCTATATACCTCTCTTAACATTCTTAATTATAAAAATTCTTATTTATATATCCTAAAAGAAATAAAATAAACTCTAAACTCTGAAAAATAAATTTTAAAAATTAAAAATATTACATAGAGCATTACAGAAAGTGCTGCAGAGAATCTTGAGTGAAATTTATCATTAACTTAATTATTAACATATCAAAATTTATAATTTATTCATTTTTTATGTTCTTATTATTAATTCTTTATGAATACTCCCCAAAGGAAAATTAGCTTGTCATATTTTTTGTTTTATTCATGCTTCTATTTTCTTACTAGTTCATATATTCTTGTGAAGGAGAATACAAGATTGGATTGTAAGATTGATCTCTGAGTTTTGCTCGTTCATTAAATTATCAGTTAAGGGCTATGTTCAACCTTGGAAGTAGATGCATTGCAACAGCAGATTGTTAATTCCAGTGTATATCAACACCAAGGTTTAACTCCCTTTTCTTTTAGAAATGTGAATTGATTCAAGATTTAAATCGATAAACAGTACTTTTAATCTTAGTTTTAAACATGAACTCTTTTTTCTTTTTTCTTTTTTTTTTCTTTATTCCAATTTATATTTTAAAGAAAATCTCAAAATGTGTCTCAAGGGCTGATCCTATGGATGGATATTCTAGCCCTTGGCATGGAAAACTTTGGAGGCCTGGACTTGAAATAAGAGGTAAGAAAGACATTGCAACAAGAACGGATAACCAGAATAGGGAGTACATGTCTTTCTTGTAGTATTATAGTAATACAAGTCATGAAGTCATCATAAATAGTTATCAAAGAAAAAAAATCATAAACATGGGACCACAGAGAGTTCAATTTTCCAGCCTCCCATGAGAAGAAATTTCAATATTCAGGAAATGTCATGAAACCAAACTACATGGTTATTATATGTTCATTGGACTTGGTAAAATAATGAAGTAGAAGGCCAATGCCTTGGACTAGGAAACAAACTCAAAATCTAAACCATTCACTCTCTGTTGCGTTAGAGATTTCGCTACTCTAAATTCGGTGTTCTCTCGCTCTCTCTGTCTGTCTCTCTATAGAGTACTAAAGGAAGGAGGAATTTGCTTCGAGTCTCTCCTAAACTGACTGCTGTGTTATTCAATGTCATTTCATGCATTTCTACTGTAGAAGAAAATATAGATGGAGAATGAGACCCAAGATAGCAATGAAGATGCTGAAGCAAGGCAACCAACAGAAGAATAAAACTCAAGAAATTACAGTGTGGAGCTCTGGGCAATGCGTTACCTAGAGTAGAGCAACTGAAAAGCAGTATATGGTTCTCAAGTCAATAAAATAAGTTGACGAAGAACCAAATTTCTCGTCCTTATAAACCTGTTTTACCCTTTCTCCTTCTTTGATTTCTTTTATTCCTTTTCTGCTTTCTAGGCTGGTTAGCGAAGACAACCATTTAGAGCCTAGATTAAAGACCCAGTTAACTTACTGAACAATGAAGCAATATACATACACAGAGAGACGGGTGTTTGCTGGGGGAGGGTGTGGGGCGAAGTAGAGAACTTTCTTCAAAGCATAAAACTTTTGAAGAAAATGGAGGAACATTATTCAAGACAAGAAGAAAAGACACAAGCAAGCACATAGCAAATTGGCAATTAGAGAAAAATGCCAAAAACCATGAGTTCTCTTTTCCATCTTTTTCACAATTGACAAAAGCTAGGATTACATCCTTCATTCGAATGCAACATCTGATCATCAGTTTCATGCCCCAAAAATTTTTGCTCCATCTAACATTTTCTTTACCTAACAGTGACAAGAATTCCGGCAGTAATCTCCTTCCTCCTTTTTCCTAACACATGTTTCTATGATAAGTAAAAGTTTCAGGAAAGAATCAACCTCAAAAGGACTTAGTTTACACAACAGATTGGCTTCCTTCAAAAATCTGCAAAAGAAACCAGATGACAAGCAAAGCAGCATAAGAACAATGAAGCACAAAATTAAATGGTAAATACCAAAAAAAAAAAGAAAAACATAAACCAATTTGGCCTACCACAACTTACCATCATGTTTCTTCAGTAAACCTCTAGCAAACAGCAGCAAAATGACTAGGAACCCTACTCCTGCAGCCCCTCCTAATATTATGGCCACTGTCTTCCCTGTATTTTGCCTTGACCCTACATTGACCAAATGCAACTAATTAACTTATTTTTTTCTGGCTGGCTAATGCAACTAATTAACTGCATCCTTAATACTAGTACTTAAATAATATATGGAGTATTAGTAACAAATCTAGAGACTGAGCCCACAAATCTAAGCTGGACAAACATCTTGTTAAGAGTGGTGAAATTAAAAAATTTGCACATCAGATATCCCACAATGGAAATATTATTCCATAACCTTATCAATATTAAACTAACCCACGGATGGAGACAGCTGCAAAACTTGAACAATACAAAAGCCATGCTTTTTGTGGAAGAATTAAGTACTGGAAGGTGATAAATCTAACAGAGAATTGAATTTCTCTCAAAGCCCAAAAAAAAGGTAATTTAAACGTACAAGGTAGAATTATCAGTTCTAAGTGGAGCAAAGAGTACCTCCTGATGAAGAAGAGGATTCAGGGGATGAGAATGAAGATGATGATGATCTTTTAGGTGCCCCATTTGGATAGTAATTATAACTAATAAAGCACTTGTGAAGATAGATTTGGCCTGAAATAGAGCTTCCACATTCAACCTGAGCTCTCTGAACAGCATTTTTTACACATTCAACGCAATCAGATGACCCAACATCACCCTCGCACTGCCCTAACACATACATCGATTGATAGCTAGTGGTATAGAACCCATTGCCGCTACCCATGCCATTTTCCAACTGATTCAAGGCAGTGTCTCTTATCTCCTCAAACCCTGCTCCACCAACATTTTTTCCACTACAAGTCTTGTACAACATTTCCATCCCAGATATTTGGGGGAAACCTGAAACCTCATAGAGCATGTAGCAGCCCTGAAGCTGGATTCTTGCAGCAACAGGCTTACCGCAGAGCTTGTCTATTAGTGTAGGCAGTCGGCTTACGCAGTTGTAGCAGTCAACATTGGATAGGTCACCTCTGCATTGAAAAAGACCATCAATAGTAGTTTGGGCAGTACCAGTGGAAATCTTGAAAAACTTGGCCTTTGAGGACTGTGCAATGAGATTACCAAAAAGAGTTGAAATGGCTTGAGAGTAAACCCCAGTTGGATCTGATAAAAGTTGCTTTGCACAGCCCTTGTACACCAAGGTGGTGTAGTCAGATGCAGATTTAGCTAGTGGGATGAGCTCAAGTGTGTGAAAAATGGCCAGGAAAAGGAAGAGGAAGCAAAAGGGTCTACTGGGCAACCCCATTTCTGGAATCTTGATGGATCAAATCATAGTTGGCCTATCTGAAGTTTAAAGGGGAAATTCTTTGAGGGTTTTGGTAAAGAAATGAAGAAGACTGAAAGCTTCTCTTGAACAATTTGATTAATACTACCTTTCCTTAAACTCAAAAAGGTTTCTTGGTTTTGGTTATCCGGTGATTGGGATTCACTTTCTTTGTAGCTGGCCGCAGTTCTCACTGCCTCTGGATGCGCAGACTGTAGAGGTGAGAAGGTAGCACAGAATGGTCTGATACACTGGAGTAGAACATAAAATACATATTTTCAATGGAAATTGTGAAGTTCTGATTTTTGTTTTTGACTTTTTAAATCTTCAAGAGAATGAGAACAAAAATGATTTAAAAAACCCAGCTCATAAAGTGGAGGAGATATTCTCTTGGTAGGAGAGGGGGAGCTCAGAAAGAGCGTCTTGGAGGAATTAAAAGCATACAAACAGGTTTGACCAAAGCACGTACTCGTGCCACTAGAAATCAGGGCTCTTGAATTTGAAACTTAGGCCACATTCGTTTGTTTTCATTTGTGGGACATTCACTGAATGAGCAGAATGAATTCTTATGAGTTGTGAATACAAGAAGCATGAGAGGATGAGGCAGGTGAGCTTCTTCTTCAATGATGGCCAGAGATATTAAAACACTGGAGGAAAACTCGTGACAGAGAAGATGTTGTTTCATTTTTATGATTTCAAAATTGTGAAAAGTAAGAGATTGCGAATCTAGCGTTCACTTAGGTAATATATAGCTCTCTGCCTCTGCCGCCTTCTTGTTTTCAGAGACAAATCGATTACAAGGACTTAGCTGAACAAAAGGTTAGGTTAAGTTTGTATTATCCCCACTAAGGATCTTAGGCTTTGCGGAAATGGGGTGTTTTATGCACCTAGAAAGGTAAGAAATTCATTAAAACGTTGTCCAATTAGGTTATTATAATTCCACTAACACACTAATAAATCAAGTCTTAATCCTATAAGATCAAGCATTATGAACTAGCTACTGCTATTTAATAATACAACAAAGTAACAAATTTTATATTTTTTGTAAGATTTAAACTCGAGATATTTACCGAGAAAATTAATGACTTAACTATTAAATCACCTTAGTGTTAATTATAATAATGATATACTACTTTATTTATTTTATTTTAGAAAATATTTTTGTTTTTATTTTTAACATATTTCAAAATATATATTTTTATATAAAAATATTATTTATTATATAAAAAATAAATCATATATTTTTAAATAAAATTAATTTTTGGCACATGCGCCTATTAAACTTGATCCATCGATCTTGTGTTCTACCGTCCTAACGAATAAAATTTGTACCTACAATGACTTCTTCGTAACACAGTATAGAATATTCAGTTTTGAAACTAATTTTAAAATTTTAAATACATAATTTATATTTTTTTTACAAACAATTTAATATTTATAAAATTTAAAATAAAAATTTTAAAATCAAACTATATTCAATTACAATCGCTAATCCTCTTATTTCCTTTCCTTCTAACTATGCCTCGTTCCTTTCTTCTCCTTTCCTTCAATCCAAACATAGCATAAGTTCTGCATCTTTCTTTTCCAAAAAGAAAAAAGGGGAACAGAAGATTTTCGTAAAAGTGATCAAATAATTGCTTCTTTCCACTTCACTTCCAGAAGGCAAATAATAGAAATAATGAATTATTTGAAGTACAAATTCTTCTCTTATCTAATCTTACAAAGAATGTTTGATTAGTTCTCTAACTTGGAATTAATTATTTTATTTTTAGGTTAAGGTTAAGAAAAAATTAAACATCGAATTCAAATATTATATCTGTTTAATAGAAAAAGAACCATTTTTCTTTCCAAAAAATCCTTTACCTAAAAACTCCTTGGACCTTCCTAGAAGAATGATCTGGACCATTAGGTCTCCTTACTCAAAGTTAGGGCCTGCATGACCTAACATTTTTGTTTTGTGCCTGGCTTTTTTTTAAAAAAACAATTTTGTGCTTGTAAATTGAACCCTAATACTCTCCTAATCCCCATCTAATGAACTTTTTTTTGGTTAAATTAGTATAAACTCTTCTCATACTCAACCTAGTTTTGTAGAGAATATCCCACACTATAATAATTTGTAGAAGGGAATGAGAATTTTAACCATATGTATTAAATGAAGATTGAGAAATTATTTAAACCCCTAAATTGTTTAGTAAACATCTTATAAACTTATAATCTTCCCAAAACTATTAACAAATGGGATTGTTTTTCTTTTAAGCTTTTGTATTATATATCTCATAATTAGCAATTTGCGACCAATCTCTTTTTCCACAAGAAAAGAACTATGTCCGAAGAGGAGTTCGAAAAGAGAGAAAAAAAGAAAAGATCCACTGATGAAGTCAAAAAAAAAACAAATTTGTTGAAGGTATTTCTACAAAAAGACTTTTTTTTTTATTTTTTCAAAGTAATTTAAAAATAAAAAAAATTATACGTGATAAATATATAAAAATATTATTTATCAAAAAGCACATAAAGTTTTAATTTTTTCTCACAAATGAATAATTTTTAAGAAATTAAAAATAAAAATTTAATCCAAATAAATACATCAAACTCTCTTAATAATAATAAAAAATAATAAAAATAATGATGATGAAGACATTTTTTCTCAATTTTTTAAAAATGTTTTTCTCAAATGAGAAATCTTGCAACCAACAACTAGTCAAAGCAGGAATATACTTTGTCCAAATCGATACTAGTCACCTACACCTACCTTTTCTTCGTCCCCTGGTTTCTGGGTCGGTGATTCTCAATTTTCTCAGTTTTCCCTTCTCTCTCTATCAGCTACCGAAGAAAAAACCTTCTTTTGGCTTTCGTATTATTGAATTTCTTGATTTTCTGAATCTAAAGTCTTGCATTCGACTATATTGTTGGCTATTTTCGACACAATCTTCACAACCCAAATAGTTTAACCGGGAAAAGAGCAAAAAGTTATGCATGCAATAAAAGACCGGGTTTCGGAGAAACTTTCTCGTTTCTTTTCTGATTCACCGTCCCAGAACTTGGATCAACAGCCGCAGGTACTCTGTTCTATTCTACAATTTCAGGGGTTCAGTACTTTATTATAAATGTATGAATGCATGTTTTGTTTTTATGTCGTAGAGAGATTTTTTGTGTTTGTGAGCTTGGATTTGGATAGAGGAAGTTAATTAAAGATGACCCTTTTGGTTGATCACCGTATAAAAGCTAGATCTCTTGCTTTTGAGGCAATGCGCTAATCTTTTGCTTTGTTTAATGGGATTTTATTATTTGGGTGATTATCTCCGTAGTAATGCTGAATTTGATTCTATAAGCAAATCCTATTAACTAGATTTTTACGCTTTTCTTCCTTTTCAGTGTAAATATTTTTACACTAATCTTGCATGGAAATTGATCCTAGACCAGCTGAACAAAGAAAGGCAAACAAAAATGGAAAAAGAAAAAATAAAAAATAATTCTTTGAAGATAAGTTGAAGATGTAGCTGAAAGTTCAGAAAAGCAAGGAAAACCAAAGTGCAATTAATGTTTGGATCGTGGATTCTGGAATTTATAAATCATAAAATGTTTTTGCCTTTTAAATTCAGAATCTAGAAGTTGGAAATGACATAGAAGAAAGAAAAAATTTCCTGTGGCAGTTCTATTTTCCAATTTGCATGATTTTTTTTTTTTTTTGTTATCTGATATCTTAAAATAGTAAAAGAATTTACTGAACATCTGGTGTTGTCAGAAGTGATGCAATGAGCAGAATTTTGTAACACTGGTTTTCATTTGTGTAGGCCAGGCCATGTATTGAGGATGAAAAATCTTGGTCTTCCTTATTTTCCTTTGTGCTCCCATCTCTGAGCTTTGATAGATCCACATCAAATAGTCCTCAATTCATACCACATGAATCACATTCATTCAGTTGGAGAAGTAAAAGCTTCTCGGTTAAAGATATACCGTTGGACAGACACATAGAACATGAGAGTGATTTTGAAAATAACGGAATACCAAGTCCTCATGATGGAGATGGTGGTCATGGATCTCTTAGCAAGTTAAGTTTCGTGAAGAAACAACATATTAATGCTCTTGTTGATAATGGTGATCCTAGCTCAACAAGGAGCATAGATAATGCTTCCGAAATCTTTGAAGATGCTGCAGAAAAGTTTATGTTTGAGAAATCCATGCTGAACCTCATTGAAGACTCTCTTTTCATTTCTCCTGACTTGTATGAATTTTTCGAGTCATCTCTTCCTAATATAGTCAAAGGTTGCCAATGGACCTTATTGTATAGGTGAAGTTCATAGAAACTTTGTTCTTCTCCATGAACATCTTATTGTAGTGATTTTAATCTTGATTTTTGATTCATTGCTTTCAATGAAAGGCAGTACGGCAAGACATGGTATATCACTTCGTACACTCATCCGCAGAAGCACTAATGTTTCTGGTCCTTCTTTGTTGGTAAGTTACACGTTTTTAAGTAAACCACGCTCCTGTTAATGGAGCCATATCTTTTAAGGTGGCAACTATATTGTTTAATGGATAATGCACTAGTGGAGTTAAAGAGTGAATCCTGTTATGTGCAGATTACTGGTGATAAGAAAGGAGCTATATTTGGTGGTTTGCTAGAGTGCCCTCTCAAGCCCACTGCTAAGAGAATGTACCAAGTAAGTATATCTACTGATTAAAATTCCAGGGAACTATAAGCTGATGCAGACACATGAAAGTTTTCGCTTCTCGTTTATTCTGATTTTAATCATGTATTATTTCTATATAGGGGACAAATCAAACATTCATCTTCACAACCTTATATGGTGAACCAAGACTATTTAGACCAACTGGTACGAATACAGTATTCTAGCTTTCATCTAAACTTTATATGTCTTCTCTTGTAAAGGTGGTGCTAAAACCTTTGGCACACTAAATTCTTGATTCTGTGCAAGATGTTTCCATAAGCATAATCTTATTTACTTCTTGGGTGTGTCAGGATCCTAAGAAATACATAGATGAACATTAATTAAACTTCAGCAATTGAGACTTCAGGGGAACTTTGATCAGATCATGGGCTAAAAGTATACTTAGATCCTTCTGAGATTGTAACAGAAAATGTAACCAAACTTTAGTTGCAGATGGACTATGTTAAATTTAGACTAGGGAGTTGCTCATTTGGCGGACAAAATTGTGTGTTGCATGCGCACATTATTATTGATATATTTTATGTATCTGTCTGAATTGTTCTGGAACCCTCAACATGCATGTGCGGTTAGTTGTTGGTAATATCATCTCGGATCAAATCATCAATATGTCTCTTTCCTTAGCTGCATTATTATGTAAATGATTAGCTTGAAGTCTTCTTATTAATATGTCTGCTTTATTAATGTCTCCAGCATAAGCAGAATTCATCTAATTGAAGCCTTCTTCACTTGCTAGGTGTCAATAGATACTTTTACTTGTGTTTAAACGATTTGCTTGCATTTGGAGGTGGTGAAAATTTTGCTCTACGCTTGGACGAAGATCTGTAAGCTGCTTCCTTGTATTTAGTTCTGAAATATCTTTTGTTTATTCAAAAATTGTTATATTTCTTTGGGTCTCTTTCAAAAGGTTAACCGGAAGTAGTGGAGCTTGTGAAACATTTGGGAGCTCGTGCTTGGCACATGATCAGGAGTTTGAATTGAAGAATGTTGAGGTATTTCTTTCAATGAGTTTTTATTATCCGGACTTGCTGGTTCTAGGGATGTCCGGGGACTACCTAATTTTCTGTCTTCCTGTACTGTGCATCTGAACTGTTCTGATCTCTCTTTCCAATCCAATGTCATCTCAATCGAGGCACAATTTGAAACCTTGATATAAAATTCTTGGAGAAAGTATTTTGGATCTGTGAACAGTAATTTTTCTTTTGCTTTTTGTTGGTTTTCCAGTCACAGGTTTCACCATCTTGGGGTTAATGTTGCAACTTGACTGAATTTTAAGAAAACAATTAATTCAAATCCTAAACTAACTCTTTGTTTTGAAAGATCATCACTGCTGATGATAGTTAGTCAAAAGTTTAGGAGATCAAACTTACTATGCTCTTGAGGCATTAACTGTCTCTTTCAAGGCCACTTCTTAATACTTAGCGTGCCAATCTGGAGAGCCCAGCTTCTATGTTGCTGGATAACATATATTTTTTTTCCTTTCTAAATCCTTGTTGAGTTTTCTATGCTACAGGTTTGAATGTGAAAATTTTCTGAAAAAATGTTAAAATCATCCTACAATGTGCTGATTTCTGCATGTTATTTATGTGAAGTTCCATCACAATTTTTATCGATAAATTTCACCTTTGCCCCTACACCACCCCACACTGACCAACAAAACGATAATATGTTTCTGCTTTCTCATTCGGCATCAAACTTTTCATGTACGAGTCTCCCTCTCGCCCATTATAGTGGGTTACAAAGTTCAAGTACTTGTGCATTAATGTTCAGAAGTCACTGTATACCGTGCTTTTTCTTTGATAGACAGTGGCTGTGGTTTTGTTTCTCGTAATTTTTATTCCTTTCCTTCTCTATTGCAGCTTTGGGGTTTCACTCATGCATCTCGGTACCTTAGCTAGTACAAGGCACGGGATAATTATTTGCATCTTTACTAAGCTACTGATAACCTTATTCTTTATTCTTTGTATCTCAATGATAGCAGTAGTTGGATATAATCTTTTGGAGTATTTAATTTGTATTTCTTTATTTGCTGCCTTCCTTGATGTGATAGGAACCCTATTCAATTCCTTTGTGTAGCTTTACGCTAGCGATTCAAGTAGAGCTGTGCTACTAGTTAGCATTTGTATTTTATTACGAATTGTTAAAAATGTGGTTATATATTCGAGTAATGTAGTAGAATCTTCTTTTGTTAGCAATGCTTGCCAATTACAAAAAGCTCCCAGTGATGAAGGGGAGAATTGACTTGATTTAGAAAATTGGTCCTCACTTTTCATTAATCATTTAACCAGTAATCTTGCCACGCTAAAGTTTTTGGTGGACGAGTCTTTAACGTTGCAAATAACTAGCAACTTTGCAACGTTAAAGTTGGATGGCAGAAATCTTGGAGACTGTTCAGGCCTCGCACCAAGCCCCTTGAGACGAGTGGCCCCTAAATTACATAGATGCCAAGAAGAAGCAATTCGAACGTCCTAGGATCAATATTGCATGAATTATTCTGAAAGTTTAACAAACGAGAACCACAAACAGTGCAATTCAAATGTTCTCTCAAAACTCAATTCGTCACAATTTGAATAAAGTATATTTTCTTCTCCCTGGTAAACAACTCATGCTGCCTGACATGAAAGATGACAATGTGCATTCAATTTCTAAACACATGTTGAGTTAGGAAGCCGGCCGACAAAGTAAAACGAGTATTTGTTAGATATCATTACATATTCTTATGTACTCTGGACTAGGGCTAAGAATTACAAGACCAGATTGTTGAGAATATCCCAAACACTATCGCCAACCATGATTAGGGCGATCAAACCAGATACATTGTAAAGAGCGGACTCCATCTCCAGTGTTCCCTCACAAGTCTCAATCATGAGGCAGAGGGGCTGTTTGTTGCAGTGAGAACTAATCAGGGAAAATCAGATCAATGCTCTGATGGCCCATCCTCTCCATTCTCGGCAGGCAGGCCAAAGATTCTCAAATTTCGGTCCATTGATCCAGCGGCTAGATATTTTGCATCTGGACCAAATTTCAAGCTTGTTGTTCTACCTGCAACCAAAGATAATTTGGAACGGACTCACAAATATACTTCAACATGTACATTCACAAAAACATGCACGAGAGAGAGAGAGAGAGAGAGAGAGAGAGAGAGAGAGAGAGAGAGAGAGAACCTGTGCCTGACAAGTCGGGGAATGTTTTGATGCAATTCCATTCTGATTTAACATTGGCAACTTGATAAATTCTGCAGTGGAATAAAAGAAAGAGATTAGTCTTCCAAGAAACGGATCTCATGACTTGCACAAAGCTAACAAGAACATCAACTCATGCAGCTCAAAGTGAGATCCGCAATAAAGGTTCACACAAATATCACATACAAACATTAAAAAATAAATCAGTAAATAAAGGCTGTCAGAGTGTGTGCACGTGAGAGAAACAGTTATTTTATAGACCACAAAATGCAAAGAGGAGATAAATTCTGCCTAAACAAATGGAAAAAACGGAATAGAGCAGTTCAGAAAGGTTACCTTGTATCAGAACCTCCAATTGCAAGGTAACTTCCACTATGGTCAAATTCAACTGCATAGTGCACAGAGCAACAAATAAATCATTCACCATGAGTGGATAATAGTACAGCCCCATACAGAAGATGCAAATTCCTTCCACTAGTCAACTTGCAAGTTAAGACGAGATACCTAATAAGCACCGTAATGCAATGAAGCCATACAATTAAGCTAGGAATAATACTGTACCCTCACCCAAAATCCCGGTTGTGTCAGCCTCTGAGCTCAGAAAAAGTAGGCTATATTCCATAATGCATGTTATTTTAGATTCACAGGTCAACATTCTTACTCACATATGGACTTCTTCAATAACCCTTAAACCCCCTAAAAAGAAAAAGAATTTCAAACATACTGGCAAAAATCTCCGATGAAGGTTCATTATTTCTTTCACTTAAAAGCTAACACAAATCCCAAGAGGTTCCTTAGCCTAGTCTAGCAATAATTCCAACAAGTTGAAAAACAATATGATTAGTACCCTAGGAAACTGCTGGCAGAGAATAACAAGGCATAATTATCACTTAAAAGAACCAAGCAGCACTTAAAACCAACTTATGAAAAATACATGAATCACTGGGCTACCTGCTTGAATAGGGGTTTTATCCTCAGAAGCAAAGGTCCTAAAGTTCCTCAACTTACGCAAATCCCAAAGCTTGACACCATCTTGAGCAGCAGTCTGCCAATTCAGACACAAGATTCAGAAGATGACAATATCATCAACCGCAACTTTGAGTCTTAAGTGGGAAACAAACCGCTAGGAAGTATCCATTTTCTGAAAAGGAAACTGCTGTTACCGCTCCAACCATGTCCTCAAATTTGGCCACAGGCGCCTACAGTTGAGAGAAAAAATTAGGGAAAAGAATTTAGACTAAAAAAGATGAATCAAAGAGATTGCTTTTTAGTCAGAAATCCAGATTTAGAATCTCACCTGATTTTTAACATCCCAAATCTTAACTACAGGACCTGATGTACCTATTCCAATGATAAGACCATCTGGATGAAAAGCTGCAGTAGTGTAACCTTGAGAACCTGAATCATCGGAAACCTACCAAAGAATAAAACTGGCGGGATCAGGGGGTGTTAAAGCAAATTACAGATTACTGATTGCAGAAAGCTTTCTAGTACTCCACAAATGAATTTCAGCAGGACTGAACGTATATGTGCAAGTGTTAGTGCATGTACATATGTGTTTGTGCTTGGAAAAAATACAAACACAGACAATCTGGCTGGCACGCACGCACGCACGCACACACAAGACAGAAAGAGACCTGTGTGAGACATCGTCCAGAATCAAGCTCATAAAAGCACCATGAATTATCAAGTGAAGCTGTCACAAAGTAGTTATTTGTTGGATGAATGGTGACTGCTTCAACCTGCAAAATTGATCTCAAGTACGTTATTTACATAACCAAGAAAAGAAACCCCTAGAACTGCATGTGCTTGTTGACTTCCAGCTGTATTGTAAAAATGAGAGAAAAGTGGAATCATGTGTCGAACTTCGGTTAATTTACCCAAGCTTTGAAGAAATTGGACTCATATCACAGTTGCAGAGGATTATAATGGAACACTTGGTTTGACAAAGACGTTCCCACACACTTCCTACTTTTTAATCCTCGTTACGAGTATATCTCCCCAACCAGTATATCAGGCTAATCAAAGCTTTGAAGAAATTGGGCTCATATCACAGTTGCAGAGGATTATAATGGAACACTTGGTTGGACAAAGCCGTTCCCACACACTTCCTACTTTTTAATCCTCATTACGAGTATACCTCCCCAACCAGTATATTCAGGCTAATCAAAGCTTTAGCATATTGTACCACAAAAATAATGATAATGAGAATCGCAATGTTAATCAATCAAATAACTTTCATACCTAAAGAGAAGTGAACATTAGAATAAAATACAAACACATATATCAAATGCCCCATAAAACTAAGCACTTCAGAATTATGCTAAAGATTACATCTTCTCCAATGTCATGTTAGATTAGCTTCCGTTTTGTTACAATTTAATTAACAATAGCATCAGCTGTAGCCATAAAGAGAAGCAGTCATCTTATCACCAGCTGAAACCCCAAAAAGGGAAAAGGGAAAAACAAAAAGTACCTCAGCTGTGTGATCTTTCAAAATGTGTCCGCAGTCATATTTTCCATCTTCAGAACCTTTCCATATACGAACAGTCTGCAATAGGCATCAGAGAAATTAACAGAATCGCACAAACCTTAAACAGAAACAAAAATGCAGGTTAAATCTCAAAATCATATACTTTATTAAAGAAAGAATAATAATTCCCCAGCAAGAACAGGAGGAGCTTAACAAACAAGGTTGAGGCACTTTAATGGCCATTAGAAAGCAAAGAAACTTCGCTCAAGCTCTAATCCTTCACACATAGAATTTACTTCACTCACTGAGCATACATTCATCAGCCAAAAGGATATCAGAACATAGATTCAATTTAATGAAATCTTTTCACAGAGCCACAAATATCCATCTCAATTAAAATCAAAACTATCACGGAGAAAATGAAGTGGTAATAAAATAGGAGAAGATTAAAAGGAATAAAAAAGGGAAAACAAAGAAACTGAAAGTAAAAAAATAAAAAATTAAAAAAAAGAAAGAAAGAAAAAAGGAGCATGGATAAACAACATAGGGCAGAGAGGCGAGGAACTTAGGGACCATGTTCAAGACAAAAATCTGAATCTACCTTATCAGCTGAACCACTAACAACCACTTCTTTCTGAGGGACAAATTTGACACTGGTAACCTAAAAAAGTAAAGAAAGATTAGTGTGGAACATATGCTAAACAAAGAGAAGGGTTAGGAAATCAAGGAAGATGTCCTAATCAGACCTTCTTCGAATGACCAGTGAGTGTTGATAAAATCTCTCCTGACGGTCGATCAAAGACCACCACATTTGTATCAACCCCGCCAGTTGCAATGATATCCTGATAAGGCAACAGACTATATTAACACTACATGCATATACTGGATTAGCAAGCTACAGTCATATAGATTTATCAATTGCAAACCTAGCATGCTAATTGCACACGCAAATGATCTCCAACCAAGGTGATTTCTATTTCCTTTGAAACTTTAAGAAATACAGATCTCTGCAAGAAATCAAGATTAACAGCCTGTTTGGCATCTAAAACTGAAACTGCTATGTACTCGTATTGTTTGTAATAAGCACCTTAAACAAGTTAGATAATTTGTATAACATACAGCTAATCCTTCTGCAAGTGGCATAAATTTAGAAGTTGAGACATTGACGACCATCCACATCTCATATTCAAGATGTGTCAATTTCGAAATGAATAACTTGAAATCTCATCTTACAATAGTACGTTTATCGGTTTAAACTTTGAGACAACAAGGCTGCTAAAACTTAGATGCATTGGTCTAACTGGAGAGTTTCAAAACCAACTACAGACATGTCCTGAAGAAAAGCTTTCAAAGCACAATAAGAGAAATGAAACAAGTCAATACAAATTAGAGATCCATACCTTGGAGTAAAGCACATCCAAAGATAATATGCCAGGTTTGTTGGTCTTGTGAAGTGGAAAACTATTTAGCTGTGTGTATCTTTCAACAGCATCAACAGGAGCCAGTGTGGGAGGTATCTAAATTATTATGAAACACCATGTTACACATAAACATGAGAAGTCGGAAAAATATTTGTTACGTTAAAAGACACATGAAAACAAAAAGAACTTCAACACTGCATAATATCAATTACTCCCATATTCACAAATCAATTGCAAGTCTACCAAAGACATTACCTGTCTCTTTTTCCTTTGCTGCGACAGTGCAGTATTGCAATCAGTAAGTTCTGAAATGATACTACTTGAGATTCCAGGTCGAATTTTCTTGCCACTAGGACCCATCTCATCATCCTCAGTAGCTATGAGAAGATCAAGAAAACATAAATCAGCCATCAGATATCACAAGGCTGTAATTGATTAAGTCTAAAATAATAACTTAGAAGACCTCTTCTCCCATTAGTTAAAGCAGCAGCATTTGCTGCAGGTCCCATTGTTGCTGATATAGGCATTTGTCTTTCAGCCTGTGCCAATAAAGCCCTAGCTTCATCCCTTTCCTTTTTCAGCCTTGCAATTACACGGCATGCAGCATCATGCTGCCAAGACATGAAACATAAATCCAACAATTTTTCCCAAAAATATAAGCAAACAGGAAGATGGCAAAAACTACAGCACTAATCCCATCAACTTTTTGTGCTTCTAGAGAAATTATCTCAGCAGTGCATAGCAGGCCTCTTTCCAAAAACAATACATCTGTGCATCTCATCGAAAAGCAAACAACTATGAAAAGATAGACAGCTAATGTTGAAATAAAGTACCATGCATTACCTGATATAAAGCATGACTTAGTTCTTGCCGGGCATTCTGTAATTGCATCTCTAGAGCATGATTAGAAAGCATTAAGGCATCCCACTCCTAAAAGACAAAGAATAGAAGAAAGAAGAAGCAAACATCAAATCCTACTATTTAACTGTCAAATGATTACTTTTAACTCAAAGCAGAATTCTCACTATATGATTCAACCACAACAACATTCTCTAAGCATTTATATAACCATACCGAAAGTGATTTATTTGAGACAAGTGAAACCAGAATCTAAGAGCTAAAGCTAATGAGCCCATATGGATGTATTCCAAGAACGCAGAATTACTGATAGCTCAAAAACATTTCATGAAATTAATATATCTAGAGAATCATTTGATTGAAATATTGACAGATTAACTAGACATCCAAAAACTAGCAAAGAGGAAATATGTAACTACAAGAAGTTTACTAAGTTTAACAGTTGTCCACGAAAATTTGTACCAGAACCTAAATAGCAAACTATGGATTTTCAGCATAAAGTTTCTAAGGAGAGCCAATAACATCTGTATGAATAACAATACATAAAAGCTTTTCTACAAGTTTAAATGCCAGATTCTTATTGACTGCATCTTTTTTAGAATAAAATTCTTGTCATGTCCTTAAATCTAGTAATGGCAACATATATTTCACATAGGTTAGTTCCTACTCAAAGACAACTACAGAAATATGTTAAACTCGAACAACACAAAAATAGAAAAAAGCCCCCTACAAGTGGCTACATGAAGTAATAATTCACAGTGCAACATAAGCATATGCAAGTAAGTTCAGGTAAATAAAAGAAGGATAGAAAGACGTGCATGCTGCAACATTCCCAACATTCCTGGAATGCTAGC
The DNA here is from genome assembly GCA_030512225.1 of Rauvolfia tetraphylla. Taxonomy (NCBI): domain Eukaryota; kingdom Viridiplantae; phylum Streptophyta; class Magnoliopsida; order Gentianales; family Apocynaceae; genus Rauvolfia; species Rauvolfia tetraphylla. The sequence goes on from JAJQKT010000053.1 coordinate 7,437,688, forward strand.
ACCTTGTACTGGTCGGGGCTTCGTTGTCTGCATCGAAATCGAATTACATTGTTTAAATAAACTGTGCAATATATCATGTACAAAAACACAATTTTCAAAAGAAAATTGATATGCTGGAAAAATAATCATTGCATAAGTGCCTCAAAGAATATCGTACCTTTGCAGCTTTAATTGGAACAATATCCTCCATTGTTAGAGGTTCTCCAGTAACTGGACATTTACCATAGTCCTATGCAAGAAAAGAGAAAACAAAACGGGAAAAAGGAGAAAAGCAAGAAAAAGAAAAAAACATGAGAAGCAAGTTCAATAATATACATCTCAACAGTAATTAAAATCATATAATGCAGACAGGAAAAGATACAAACTTCCATTAATTGAAAATCTCTGAGTCAAACTGATGCAGGATAAGTAGGGGTATCTTTTTCTTGATATAATTAACAGAAGAAACTCCTCAAAATTCAGATTTAGCTTCCAAAGGAAAGCCAGAAATAGAGGGAACAATTTAGGACTGTTCAAGAAGATTAAGAATCAGGTTAAATGGGAAAAGGAGGATGCTCCATGGCTGTAAATAGAAGCCTATGAACAGTAATTCTCTAGAGAAGAAGAAAGAGAAAAAGAGTAAGGAGAAACAGACAGGCAATGCCTAAAACAAAAGATATAACTGAATGCAGAAAACTCCCTAACAACCAAATCGTAATGAAATAAGAATTCCGTCTAAGGATACAACAATCTTTTTACTTTCCTAAGACAACAAGAACTTCAAATAAGACTCAAAGACAAATAAGTAACCGAACTAGGACTCCAAATACTAAATCTCTGCAAAATTCCAGCAATATACGAAATGACAGTAACACCCTTGAGGTGTAGCTGCTTGCAGCTGTTTCTAATCACCATGGACATCTTCCTTTAGACAAGAACTTCTTCTTTGAATGAGTTAGGCTTGTGTGTAGGCTTCAAAAGACTACAATTCTTCTCTAACCATTGGATAGCAGAAGAAACGACAAGAGAGGTGATCTAAATCTAAGTCTAAAAGACTAGTATTTTAAAAAATCAGACATGTTTACAATAAAATAAAATAAAAAAACAAAGGAAGCTCCCAATTCCCAAACTCCCAAATTCTCTCATATTTATTAGGCTCTAGATAATTCTTAAAGAACTTGCAATCAATCTTTTCAGAATTATTATACCACAAGAAGCAAAATAAACCCTTAATTCTCTGATTCTTTATTTCTAGGAAAAGCTAAAAACTCTAAGGTTCACTATTCACGCTTTCCTCTCATGTCCCCTGAGTTCCACTTATTACACCTGTAACCACGAAGTTTAACAACTATATGAGCCTCTTTTGCACAGCACGAAGAGCTGTTGCTCATGTATTCCTAAGAAAAAGAGATAAATAAGCAGCCTTGAGCACCAGTATTCTTATCTAATTTAATTCTTATATTACTTGAAACGCACCGAGTTCAAACCTTAAATATTCCAAGTTTCTACAATTAATCGGTTTTATGATTAATTTCACTACTTTCACACAGACATTATTCCTCAGTTCAGTAACAACAAGAACACTACTTGGATGAAGAAAAGAAAATCAATAAGACAAACTCACCCAGAGTCTAAAAACTGTAGCATTATGCAAACAGATACACGAAAAGAGGAGGAGAGCGGAAAGAACTCACGGAGATGTGTCGCTCGATTAAACGCCTCTCAAACAGGAGTCCGGACTTCTTCGACACCACTGCTTCCTCCGGCACCTCTCCGGAAACTAAAAGGTCATAATAGCCATAGATCAGAAACAACAAAACTGTATCAACCAAATACATTTACTGAGTAGATAAAATCCTAGAGAGGAAGAAAGCGTACTTGAGCAAATCATTTTGAAGAATAATTGACAGGGAGAGGCGAAGGAGCTTGGGATGACAAGGACTGTCACTGAATACTTCGCGGCGACGGCAAATTGGAACGGCCAGAGAAGGGACAAGGAAGAGAGTTAAAAGAGGGGCGAGAGAGACAGACACGGGGATTTTTTGAGGGATTTGGTGGGAGACTGGAGACTGGAGACTGGAGTGATAGGCTTTAGGTCCGGCTCCGATGTAGTGTGGTTCGACCGGTCTAGTGACGGTTCCAAAAATAGATTAAGATATACTAGTATTTGACTATTTGTTACTATTTCATAAGTATCAGTTTAATCTCCCGCACCACGAATAGAAATATTCATCAGTAATTTCGTTTATTTTTTATTTAGTATTATTTTAAAATTTAGATAGTAAATATAAAATAAATTTAAATAATTAATATATGAGTTATAATTTATAGAAATAGAAAAATATAACTAAAACTTCAAATTCATACGTATTTTGTCATTATACAAATAAAAAATTTTGTATAAGAAATAAAAGTAAATTGTACAAAAAATTTTCTCTCTAAATATTTTATTTAATATAGGTCAAATTATAGTACAATACTATAAAGATGACATCGTAAGCAATAAAGCAACAAATAATGTTTTAAGTATCGAATGTCATTTAGGTCCTTAAAAGGAAGTGTACATACCATAGGAATGAATAAAAAATATTAATTTGACTATAATTTATCTTGATATAGCTCTTTTCAGAGCAATTGATTTAATTGAAATAAATGAATAACTAAATATTAAACATCGTGCAAGTTGAAATACTGGAGGAAAGAACAGTAAAACATTGAGTCTCTCTTGAATTGTGCCTCTGATAACTTCGATTTTCAATTATGTTGAGAGTTGAATTTATAAAAAAAAACTCAATTTTCCTACTCTTGTATCTTTGTTCACATGCTACTAATGTCCTCAGTAGTTGTTTCACAAACATCAACTATAAATAAACGTCAAATCAATACACTAAAAGAAAATCAAACGGAAGAATGATGCCATATGAAATCATAATCAAACAATGCTTAAGTGCATTTCAGTGACATTCATTAAGTGATCAGAGCCAAAGCCTCAGCTTCCAATAGGCTATTAATTCAGTTGTACTCACATTTACTATAAATAGCAAGAACCATGCTTCAATAGATTCCATAGAGAAATTCGATGATGATTGAGTAATTGCACAGACATGGTGGTCTAATAAAAATCAACTTGTAGTGGCATAGGCATGGATAACTAAATCTTGTTCAAATTACTTTTGAGTTCCAAGTCACATACTTTTATAGCCTATGTGACTTGAGAATCCGTGCTTCGAAGTAAAAATGTGAAGCACAGTTTAACAATTTAGAAGCTCTAAAGCATTTTCTTTAGAAAAGAGGGGAGGGAATTGTAGCAATGACTTATATAGCATGAAAAGATTAAAAATGACAATTTAACATTTCAGAATCACATTTGTGAGAAATTCTACAACAAAAAATTAATAAAACTCAAAGAATTGACTCATATATAGATTGAATCTTAGAACTAACAATTTGGAAAGAACTTGACAAGTTAATCAATACTTCACCCTAAATCCAACATGAATGTAGGTTCAAAGTTTCCAATTCAGTAAACCTGCTCAAAGTAATACAAAAAAGATATGTCAGTCAAAATGATATTTAAACTATAGCTATAGTACAAGATAAACACCAGAAGAATGGGGACATAGAAAATATATGTCATCACCCTTCTTTACGATTAGTAGTATCACTTAGATAACTATTCAAATGCTTTATGGTATTGCGATAAGCGATCCGTAGTTAGGTCTATAAAAGTATTAAACGCAGCATGATAAGGTATCCATATGAACATATTATCGTAATGTGTTCATTTGAGAAAAATGTTCAAAAGGTTCAGGTATCAAATAGTAGTTGAACGCATTACCTTATGTGTTAATGAACGCGTTACGATAATGAGTCTTTAAGTTGCAAAAGTAAAAAAAATGGAAGAACGCATGACGATAATGCGTTGAAATGACAAAATTTTTTTACACTTAGTACTATCACTTAGAAAAGTATTTATAAGAACGGATTTCCTTTATTTCTTTTACAATAAATTATGAATAAAAGTACTATTGGTATAAGGATTCTTTTAAAAAGAAAAAAGCACTTAAGTTGAACAATTTGGAAAATATTTAGTAAAAAAACAATTTGGAAAAATACTATGGATATTCATTTTCTATCAAATAAGAATTTTTAATTGTTAGAAGAACTCCTTTGTTAATTCCATAGAAGTGGTTTTTCTATTGTAAATAGAAAGATCATTTCCCAAACTTAATTAGGCATTTGTCTGAACTTTTCCTCAGCCTCAAAAAGGCAATTTCCCGCGTCTGGTCTAAAGGCTTTCTCTCTTTCTTCTTCTTCTCGTTACGCATATAAATGGACTAAATTTGGAGTGTTTCAATTTATGACAAAAACCAATAGAATAGAAGGAAAATTAAAAAATTAATAATAATATTTTTTTTCAGTAGTACCAATTAATACCAGCGTTAAAGTATTAGTTTCCTTTTCACTTAAAAAAGAAATAGAAGAAAATGAATCCAAATTTAATGAATAATTGCATTAATTAAATTGATTTCAACTTATTAAGTATTTCTCGTCTTTTCTTTTCCTCTAATTCTTATTAAAGAGGAAATAAATGCAATTCTTTTACTTTTTTAAAAATTTTGAATCTCGCTTTTTTCTCAAAAAATAATTGCACCCTAACCTCTCTAGTGGCCAGATTTTCTCTATTTCTTTTCTTGTGGATCAAAAGTAATATTATTTATTGATAATATTATGATAGTATAACAAATCTAAAGCTCTTTTTTCTTTCAAAGAATCTTGAAACTATACTTTAGCCATATTTTTAGAGTAACCCGGTAAGCATAATCTATATGCTTAAGGCTAATTGCCATTGAAACTTATTATTTTTTAGAAAACCTGTTGTTTTATTCCTTAAAGTGACATTCTCCCTTCTTTTCAAAATACGAGATTTTTTATACTTTTTGCATAAATTAAGAAATAAAGAAAACAACAAATATTTTTTATTATATTCTTCTCTAATTTATCTTATTTGCTATAAATATGAAAGATAATAAGAGATATAGAATGGTAATTTTTAAAAAATAATCCTTAAAATTTGCAAAAGGCCTTATATTTTGAAAATGGATGGAATATTAAATTCTTCAACTATATATATACAACCCAAGATACTCTGAAGCACACATATGTTGAAGTTGAAGGAATTGTTGACCGTGCTTTATAGTAAAGTTCAAATAGGGTCTACGTACAAAATGTGTCCTCGTATTGATTTTAGGAATCAAAATCCTCAACAGCATAATCTAAGTGGAAGACAAATGTTCTTTTTGTGATTTTTTTAGACCACCAGAAGAATCAGCAGTCTCACGTCAAGCATTGTTTAGCAAAATTTGTCCCGGGACTACATCCATATGACTTAAGAGAGCCTCATGTTGTAACACATTCTTCTGTGGAAATCTATCTCATCGAGCATTAGGTAGATTATTGTATGCAACGACTCTATCACGTAATAATTCTTTGAGTTTAATTTAAATTATTTTTATTAATTTTTTAGAATTGAAACTTAAAAAATTTTCTTTGAGCTTAGTTTAAATATTTGTATTAGTTGTTTAAATTGAATCTTATAACCATCAAATCCGAGCAACCAATACTATTGGGGGATTGGGGGAGGTGAGTGGGGAGTAGCAGGTAGTTACTTAGAGAAGACATTTAGACAAAATATTTTCGTAATAATGTTACTTTTTAAACTGTAATTTTATTTTAAAAATATGATTTAAAGAAATCATCTTAAAATATGTAGTTAAAAGACGTAAAAGGTGTAATTAGTTAAACTGTATAGCAGTGACGTGGATAAGAGTAATCATGGTAGCATCCAGAGATTAATAGTCATTTCATCTTTGAATCAACGTCTTGTTAGTTAGCAAAGTTTGATGCTGAAATCCATATTGCAGGCATAAATGCAGCCTTGTGAGAAGAAGCAGTTCAACTCGTACGCTTTCTTACAGCTAGCAGTCCTTTCACTGTTTCGAATATGTTTCCTTTCACATATCACCAAAAGGAAGTGAAACATGATCTTATATTCCAACTGAATTGATCTTTCAATGCTCAAAGAAATTCAGCAACATCAGTGATAATCGAAACTTTTACCAAAACAAGTTTCAAAGGAAGATGTCCCCCTAGGATTCCCCTTGCCAATTATGGCATAATCATCGATTAACCGATGTTTTTTTGCCCGATCTTGTCCTAGTTTAGGTCGAACACTGGCTTAAATGATCGCGTAAACTCAAGGGGTGTTGACTCATCTTTTGCATGCAAAGCCACGAGGGGTGTCGATTCTGTACCAAATATATATGCTTTGATAGCAGGAGATGGGAGAGAAAGAAGTCTAGGGAACTAACTAAAGATGGTTTTTGATGCAAAGCAAGGTAGGAAATTGACCTTTTTCATCGAGTCCTTGGATGTGGGCTGTCTTCTGTGCCAAGTCTGGAATCAAAAGGTAGCTTTCTTTCTGTCTAATATCTGTCTGTTGAATACTTTCCTTGATCAATTGCTTCTTGTCAGCAGCAAACATTAGTTACTTGTTAATTGTTGATTTGTTAATTAGGCTAGTCGTACGGTAATCTCTTTTGTATATGTTGTTTCCCGTGTAATGTTCGAAGTAGTATGGTTGGGGTGAAATTAAAGAGGGAGAAAAGAAGTGAAGGGATGTAAATGTTGAAATTTATGTTGTTTGGTTGAAGAGAAACTATGAGGAAGGGAATCCACATCAACATTTTTTTTAGAGGAAAAGAGTAGAGTTGAGAAAAAAAATTACTTTGTTTATCTTTTATTCATTTTTTCTCTCTCTTATTAATTTTTAAAATTTAAAGAAGTAATGTTAACCTTGTTATTAATTCATCTTTCTTTGCTTAATTTTTTTTTTTTGATTATATATAGGCAATATAGGCAATCATCCAATCCAACTGGCCAAGTTTGGATATTTTTTACTCATTTGGATATGCAGTCTTTTTTCTTTCTTCCTTTTTTTCTTCATGGAGCACGTACAAGACCTTAAGTAAAATTAAGCTAGACTTCTAGACACTTATTTTTTAAAATTATTGAATAGATAGTAAAATTTGACATAAAAAATTTTAATTATTAATTTTTTGAGTAATATATTTTACATATTTTTAAAATATTAATATTTTCAAATCAGTATGCGACAACGTAAACCTAGTCATATAACATAAACATATTACTAAAACAGAACCCTAAAATGGCAGAAGTGTTGGAGAAGAATGTTATCATGCGTAGCTAGGTAAGGAAGTTGGAGCTAGCATGCCATGAGGAGTCATTTTCTTCATTATCTAATCGACAAGTCCATCGATGCCCGTTGGTAAACAAAGAAATCTCAAGTAGGAACTGCTGATCATGGATAAATGCTTCTAGATCTCTCTTTTACTCTTTTGCCAAGTCCTTTTCAAGTTAATTCTCATAGATAAACATGTTCTGCAAAGCACCATTGGTTTGCTTTTAGAGGAATATGTTTAGTCACTAAAGTTAGACCGTTTTAATTGCCACAAAATCATCACTTTCGAACGAAGTGTGCTTTTAAGTTAAAATTAATTTTTATATTTTGAATAATGAGTAGAATGTAAAATTCAAAACTCAACTCCATCAGATACAATATGAAAAAAACAAAATTGCAACTCAAAATAAAAAAAAATAAAAAAGGAAAGTGGGGAAAAAGGGAGAAGAGAATCATTGGTCTATAGTAATGCGGTTTCTTTATGTAGGAAAAGGCTGAGGAATAAAGCAATCGCCATATGAAAAACGTTAGTGTCATACAGTTAATCTGCATAATGTGTATATTGCATCACTTCTCCGTTTTAGTAGCCAAAGGTTTTATATATTACTTCAACTTTTACTTTAGTCATTTTTATTAAGAGTTATGTGTGGCCAAAGTTTAAAAACGAAAAACAAAATCAAGAGCAACTAGGGAAAAAAGAACATTACCTCTAGCTTCATTCAAGGAAGGGGAAACAAGAGGAGAAGAAAAATATTCAGGAAACCTCATGATAAAAAATATATTTCACGCAATGCAATTTAGAAATAAAAAAAATTAAAAACATCTTAAATTTATCATATTTACATAATAATTAGATTTTTTTAAAAAAAACATGACATGTAATACATCATGTCGTAATAAATCAATTTTCTTGAAGAATTTGCTTCCGACACATATTTGCAACAAATCAAAAACAAAATGGAGAGAGATTGTAGATAGAGATAACATGATAAACTAAGTCAGCTTAATATTGACAAGTTTCAACTTTCAACCAAGTAAGTAGGACAGGATCTTACTTTTCTGAGAGCGAAAAAGTATGAAGTGCTTTAAGATAAATGTTTAGATTAAACTAATAGAATTTCATAATAAATTACACCCGTTGGTAACAAATCAAAAAAAGAACCAGAGAGACATTATAGATGAATATAACATAATAGATTAGGTTAGCTTGTTTCTAATTAGTCTCAACTAAGTAAAAAACGATTCGATTAGAAATGCGAAAGACTTTAAGACCAAATTCTTATATTACACTGTGAGAGTCCATGACAGAAGTTCGACAAAGACTGAAAGCCTCGGCCAATCCACATATGTTGTCTAAAACAGTGAAAATAAGCATCAAAAGTGATCTTTGGAGTTGATTGATGATATCTCGTTGATTCTTTTCATATTGAACCCCTTTAGATGTGCATCAAAGTAAAAGTCTCGGGTCTCAAAGGATTTTTTTGTAAACCTTTTCTGAGTGAAAATAAATCATTTGGATATTTTTCCCGATCCAAACGTACGTGGTCTCTTTTCATGTTATAAGAAAGAAATCTTTCGCTTCAAACAATCTATCTTTTTGGATCATTAGTACCTGTCTTTAATTGATTAGTTTTTCTTCTTTAAAAGAAAATTAATATTTAATTTTTATAAATTTTAATAATTATTTTTTAAATTACCGTCACATATAAATATAATTTTCACATTTCTTCTCATATTAATAGAAAAATATATATGTTAAATTAGTTTAAAATAAAATAAATAAAATAATATCTTTTATTGTTTACTTTGTTAATATATACAAAACGTATAAGAAGTTTTATTTTTTTGCTTCTTCGTATCAAATGGCCGTTCAAGTTTGCAATCGTTGCCTTCAAAGATATTTCAAATTACAATAACCTTTCAGATGGTATGCAAAAAATAAATTGAAGGTTGAACCTAGAGAGGGACTGGTAAACAAATATTTAAAAAAAGAAATATCCAAGGATTTTAGAAAAACATGGATTAAAATTCATTGATATTAGTTAGACATTGCTCCACGTGTCAGCTTGTGATGGATTCACCGTTCACCAACGGTGCCTCTGCCACGAAGATGTGCGGAGAGACGACAACCTCGGTTACTTGGCCAAACAAAAAAAAAAAAAGACAACCTTGGTTTGACTCAATGTCCGGACACCCCACAACACTATATAGCCAATATAAGGCTGGTCCCATGTTTAATTCGGTGTCCGCATCATCCATAGACCTCCGTTTGTTTTGCTTTCTCTCTCTAAATTCTCTCCATCTTCTGCAAAACAAAAGACTTTATCCCAGATTGATATTTATCTTCCATGCATGGAGTTTTGCGTTCCGTTGGTTTCAGCCATGCATTTTGAGATGAAAAATGAGAATCTTGTCTGCTGCTGATTTTGTTTCTACAGAAGCTTGAGGAGGAGAAATATACAGAAGGAGATTTTACAGCTGTAAATTTTTTATGGAAATAACAATGTTGCAAGACGTGGTTCAACCAACGGAGCAGCTTCCCATTGTAATTTCCTGGACTTTCAATGCTTTTCTTGGTGAAAATTTCTTGCATGTTTATGAGCCCAGAAACAAAAAAGGATTAGAAATTTTATTTCTGCACGTATTTTCCTCTTTCTGATATTTTAACCTAGAAATGGTTAGTTCTTCATGCAAATTGTGATCAATAAGTTGTTTTCCTTTATATATATATATATATATATATATATATATATATATATATATATATATATATATATATATATATATATATATATATATATATATATATATATTCTATTGCCAGTAAAATTTTATGTGCCCTATTTTTACAATTTTCTTTGTGTAACTTTTCGGGTCTTGAATCATGCTTTAATTTTCCCCTTCTTCTTCTTCTTCTTCTTTTTTCATGCTTTGCTCACCTTCTAATTTTCTAGTGCAACATTTTTAGGAGTCTTCTATATACTTTGTCGTCCATTTTACCTCAAAATAGGCCTCAACTTTTCCATTGCTTCTCATTTGAAACATGTTGATCCCTTGCGCAAATGGTAAAAAAGTTCATGTCTTTTCTAGTTTAGCCGATTTGTTGAATTTCAAATGCACAATGAAGCTATGTACTACGTGGACTTCGGACTTCATTTCTCGTGTTATAATATAAGAATGAAAAAAAATAAGAAAAGATATTTAATCTTGCATTCTAAGTTTCCTTACCAAATTGTCATTTTCAAGAAGCACTTTGGGTTGCTGATCCTGATCCTTTCTAATGGTTGTTTCCAGTTCCTTTTGGATTATGATGGAATATTTAGCTTTTCTTGACTCCTATTGCTTAGCTTTCTGATCTTGAAACTTTAGTTAAGTTTAGATGTAGAAAGCAACTTAATGGCAGCACTTCACATGCATGACACAACAATTTACCAGTGCTTTAAAGTTGTTTTTGTTTGGCCAAATATGAATGTTTGTCCATTCTGCACAATGTTCAAATGCTATGAATTTCCGTGTTTGTTAATGCCACTAAACTACTCTTTGTTTCTTTTGGTTCTTTCAGTTTGCACAGGGCATGGAGCATAAATTCACACACTTTTTTTCTAATTTTCTGTTCTGTAAGATATCTATGACCATGAAGACTCCTCCTTGAAAAAAATTGTGTCCCTTTTGCCAAATCTCAGATGTAAAACCTTGCTGCATAGAATAAGATACCTTCTGTAAACATGCATCTTAAGGGCAGCAAATATTCCCTATCTCTGATAAAGAACTTTTCCTGCATTTGTTTCCATATGAAGTACTTAAATATTTGAAACAACTAAAGCCACAATCAATCAGCTTCGCGCAATATATACTTATTAGGCCTTCATAGAATTCCATTGGATATCTGCAGATGGTTAGTCCTGGAGTTTTATTAGAAGAATGAGGCAAAAATACTCATGATCTTGTTGCTTTTCTTGTTGCAGGACGAAATTTCAAGCCCTCTTAATGCTCAAATTTTTGACTTTTGTGAGTCTGAATTATTTCCAGAGACTCTACAAAATTCTGAGGTCGCATCCAACTCAAATTGTTGCTATGAAGAACATTCTTCCTACCCTGTAAATCATTCATTTATACCAGATATGAACCAATTCACTAAAACAATAGTAGTTAAAGATGAAACCCCTGAAACGCCCACCACAACTGTCACCTCTACGGCAGCCATCACCTCTTCCATTACCCCTACCAACCCCGCGAACCAAAGTAATCTTTCTGTGGTCTTTGTTTCCTCAGAAGATATCGAAAATGACATTTCTGTTTCCATAGATTTCAATCAACCAACAACTTTTGCCATCCCTCAATACCTTAATAATCAGCAGGATCAATTTGATTACTCCTCTTTAAATAACCAAACTCACGTGACTGATATCACTGACTGTTCAATTCCTCAGTATCCCAATGATGCACCTATGGTTCCACTAATGGGACCTCCTTTGCCTCCTGTTTTTGAAGAGGAATGCTTGTCTGCTGTGCCTCCTTATATGCGCCTGAGGACTTCATCTCCTTCTTGTTCTTTGCTTGATCCAACAATCGGATCGTTTCTGCCAGGTAATCTATCTGCTGCTCTAACGGCAGATAATCCTGGAATTTTCAACGGAGGCTGTATTTTTCTTGGCACTGAATTGCCATCTCAAGAGCTAGATTTCCAGGGAGAAACTGGTGGAATGTTTTGTCCCGACGCTATGCACCGTGTGTATAACTGCCCCAATGAGCTTCAGGTATTGACATCAATCCATCAACCGGAATCTTGAATGAACATCTTACCAACTAAAGCAGTTGCGAGACATTGTTTGCGGAATAGTACTATTGCTTTTGGAGATTTTCATTTTGATTGAATTCATCTTATTTGCTGCTGTCTGTGGTATTTCTGTCCATATATAGGCAATCAGTAACGAAAGTCAGCATCTGGTTAATGGAGGTGCAAGTTCTACTCCTTTGGCACCTGAAATCTCAAGTCTAGAAGATCCTACCTTCAAGGTAGGCAAGCTCACTGTCGAAGAAAGAAGAGAGAAGATCCATAGGTACATGAAGAAAAGGAATGAAAGAAATTTCAGCAAGAAAATCAAGGTCCCTTTCCCTCTCTTGATCTTTTTATGATACTCTTCTGGTGCAATATTTACTAAATTTGAAAGGCAAATCTGCAGTATGCATGTCGGAAAACACTTGCAGATAGCAGGCCTCGAGTTAGAGGAAGGTTTGCGAAGAACGACGAATTGGAGATGGCCAGAACTACTTGCAGCATTAGCAACCATGAAGAAGACACAGATGAGGATGTAAGTTAAAAATTTTTCAACCGTGAAGTGCGTACCTGTTTATCATCACTACTTAAAGGAAATCTGAACAGCAACATAAAGTAATCATTTCCTTTTTTGCATCTAATGGACCAGTTTCCATTGCAAGCAGGAAAAAAATGCAGATACCAAAAGGCCTGTTCTCATATTTTAACTTAATTTCTTGTTCTTTTCATTTCAAGAAAACATTTACAGACAGATCTTGTTTCATTAACCATTTTTCGTGATTTCTATTTCCATTCAGGTGGTTGTGAAGGAGGAAGATGATATGGTCGATTCATCGGACATTTTTGCACACATCAGCGGTGTGAACTCTTTCAAATGCAACAATCCACTCCAATCTTGGATCTGATCATCAGCTTTGCTTCATGAAGCCAATTGTTCTCCAGTTTTGCAGAAGACCTGCAACAGCAGGATTCATTGATCTTGCAATAGATTGAAGTAAATTATCAATCACCTTGTTTTAGTTTAAATAACTGAGTCACGATTAACATATATATAGTTTGTTAATAGAAAAACAGTGTAATTTTTGTGTATATATACCAAAGTCCCTCCCTATGTAAATCTTAAACAAAATCATTTGGGAGAGGTAGACATATATTTTCTACAAGGTTGAGATGTATCTGTTAGTAGTAAAAGACAATGTAAATTTATAGACACAGCAAGTGCATATCTGTTTAAAGATTCATAGTTTGGTAGCATTTCCCTTTCTCACTGCTTGAAAGTTGATCACGACAACCACGTAGGTTGTCGAACCGCTTCAAATCTTTTAACTCATTTCTTAATTTACTTTTTTTTCTCTAAATTCGTTTCCTTAAATTTACTAGTTGTAATGATAGCTTGGAATAAATTTATACACTAAAAGACATGGATAGCAATAATGTTGATACTAGAGTGCGTGCTAGTAAGAGAAATAATTTTGAACATATTCTTGAAATATTAAACCAGAATAGTAAAAGGGCAAAAGAGACATAATCAAACTAGAAGGAAGTAATTTCTGCTTCATGGTTTTGAAAATCAGCTAAAAACTCTCAAAAGTGGTCAAGTTCATTTTGTAGGATGTCATTGAATTCACTCTCTAAATGGTAATGACAATAATTTGTACCTTCTATTCTTACATATGTACATGTTCTTATTAGATATTGTATATATACATTATATAATTGAAAACTAAAATGAGTAGGTATCTTCACGATAATTTTTTTTAAGTAAAAGATGCACTAGTTGCTCAGTAGATATAGCATTCTTAGTGCATTTGGATTTCAATTCCATCTAGAAAATTTTCACTCTGAATCTTCCTTTTTTATGCACAAACAATCTATATTTAGAGTAGCCAAAACAAAATTTTCTCACTTCTCATTACATAAATAATTAACTTTTGAGAAAATTATCAGTTTAGTCCTGAAAATTATGTTTCTAACATGTTATGATCCATAATATTTTTTTTCTAACGCTTTAGTGTCAAAAGTTAGGTTTCTAACATGTTATGGTTTATAATATTTTTTTCTATTATTATAGTCTCAAAACGTCAATAGCTACATCTGTACTTGGATTTTGTTGGCCGCTCAAAAATTTTTTGGGACTATAAAGGTAGAAAAATATTATGGATCATAATATATTAGACACCTAAATTTTGAAACTAAAATGACAAAAAAATATTATAAACCATATCATGTTGAACACTTAACTTTCGAGACTAAATTAATTATTTTTTCTTAACATTTACTATTTTTAAAACAAAAATTTTCAAACCAAAATTTATAGTGTTTTATTAAAAAATAAATTATATTAAAAATTATAAAAATAAATTATTTAGAGATGAGAAATAATACCAAAAATAAAAAACATATAATAATTGTTTTATTAAAAAACTGATCCGAGTACACTCCTTATATCTCGCTTTTTCTCCACATCTGTGATTGGGTTAGACAAACTAAAAGTACCCCGAATTTCTGGGCCTCAGAAGATTTCAAATGGCCCACTAGGTCACTCCCTTCCCGGAAATCGATGCATTAAACCGTGCAGAAATCAACCTGGGCTGACCAAGTTTTAGTTTTATAGTTGACTACTTTTTCCCTTTTCTTTTGGCTGAGGAATGCGCTGCGCGGGGAGGGGCACTCGTTGAAAAGAATAAAAATAAAACAAAATAGTTCCAGTATTAGAGTTTTTTTTTTCCCTATCCCTTGTTTGTCTTTTGCACCCCAATCCCATCTATAGCCCCGCTTTTTAGATCCTTTCCTGCTCAAGCTACTGCCCTACTTTTGGGCTAAGTAAATCAACAACAATCCAAATAAATAGATCGAATTTTCTTTATTTATTAAAAATAGATAAATAAATAAGACAGACTTTCTTCTTGTTTTGAGCAAAAATTAATGCAGAGAGGATTTAGAATGATGAGACAGGAGGAAAGGAACCATATACACTAGTCCAAATACTTGTCAATATTCTGTCCTTTTTAGATTGATTTGTCAAATAGTCTTTATTTTTTTTTTGGGTAAAAGGGTAAGCCTATAAATGGCAAATCAACAGTCCCACTATTTAATGTTCTCTGTAACATCATCAAAGTCAAGTGAGAGAAGATCTATCCCCTTATATCAGGGCTACGAGTTGACAATTCAGATGCAATTTCATATTATCTCTTTTAAGAAAAGAGTTTTACGTGTGAGGTTCGAACCCTTGGTGTTCAAAATAAATGAAAGAGCTTTAACCACTTGGACCACCGCTCTGGTGATTGTCAAATAGTCTTTCAAATATAGTAACACTTCCTATCCTACTAATTATATTTAATCTTTTAATTTATACAAAAATATACAATATATTTTCTACAAAGTATACGAAAAGTAGATAAAAATATAAAAGTATGATAAAATTATAAAATACAAAAACAAAATAAGAACGTCATTAGAAAGGTATTGATCGCTTGTTTAGATTTCTAGTTCCATCTCACCTAATGAGTGCTCTAACAAAAGTTGTTATCAATCAGATATCCGCGTTCACTAACTTGTTAAATTTCATTGGAACAAGAAACTTGAAAACCATTTATGTGCTTGGAACCCTAGACAGACTTCTAGCTCTTAGTCTAAACAAATTCTTTATTTCATTCAATGGTTGCTGGTGTTTTAATTCCCATATTTCCGGCGAAAAGAGAAGTTTTGCTCAATCAATTCGAAGCTTTCTTACATAAATAGCCTAAGATGGCATAGAACAAAATGCTTGGAAATCTTGTGAAATTATTAAGGATTTGGTGTTCCATTATTAAGTTCATGCCACAAAAGTAGCATAAATTCAAAGTTTGTTGTATTGTTTTTTTAAGAATTTCAAAAATTATCTTTTACTCTTTTACCCTTTTGTATAGATTAAGAAAGAAAAAAATAAGAAATATTTTTTATTATATTATTAACTAATTCTATTAACATAACAGAGATCGAGAGAATTATATTTATTGTAATAGTAATTTTTAAAAAATAATCCTTAGAATTTGTAAAATTTCAAACATTTTAAGAAGATAGAAAATGATTAAAATACCTTATATCATCTATTTTGAAACAGAGGGAGTATTTGTTTTAGTATGAATTTCATTTCTATTTTGATTCTTTACTCTAATCAAGTAGAGTGTTCAATTTGCAACCGATTCAACTTGAATAATGAGTGTTAGTTATTAACTAAGCATAATGATTTTCAAACTATTAGGCCCTAGAGATGGTAACTTTATACAAGAGAATTTTCAAATTGCTGACTTTAACCAACAAAACTACAAAAGGGTATGTTCATTTTTCTTGGGGGTTGGTAGACAAATAACCTAAAAAAGGGAAACAAAACAAATACTATTTTCCTTTGTCAAATCAATGAAAGATTATTCATTGGATTCAAGCATTCATATGATTGAAACAATAATTGTCCATATTAGGATTCAAACAAGGTCCCACAAGTCCACAACACAAAGAACAAAAGAAGATTCGAAAAAAATAAAATTTTGAAAATTTGAATTCATTAAATAGCGCCAATACTAGAAATTCAATAATTGTACGAGAAGCATTTAAGGCCACTAAAACAGCTTGCATAATGGACGAAAGTAAAAATTAAATAATAAATTTATTTTTGAAATAATATAAATAATTCCATCTCGAATAGACAAAAGGAGGGGGATAAAGCACCTGAAGTACTTTCTGGGGTCGCAATTAAGGCAAGTAGACAACCACTTCAATTTGAAAATAATAATAATAAAAAACAAAATCAGCATTCATTTATTACTTGAGATAAAAGTCATCACATTTATTTTGAGGTCCATCAAAATGTTGAAAATGACATGTTTCGGCATTTTTGGCTATTTTAATTATAATCACATGATGGTTTAATAAATATATATATATGAAGAAATGACACTGTATATGAAGGTAGATCTCAAATCTTGATCATGAATATGTAAAATTGGTAAATTTGTGCTTGTAAATTAATAAAAAGAAGAGTGCAAGAAGGAAAAAAAATTGTTTGTCATATCTTTTAATCTTACCGTATTACAAAAGGAAGAAAAATAAAATTGTCCTGATAAATATTAAACTAAAGAAATTGTTGTAGAAGAATATGAAATCCGTACTTACAGCTAAATAGAAATTGAACTCTCAATCTTTTGGTTAAAGATCTCAGCTCCTAGCATTTAAATATGTCCTCACGGACAAAAGTTAAATCGCTCGTGTTTCTTTCTTTCGATTTTTTTTTTGGCTATGTGCAACTATGAATAATAAATGCAAACTTGTCCTGATAAATATTAAACTAAAGAAGTGACTGCAAAATAATAAGAAACCTACACTCGCCGCTGATAAATAGAGATTGAACTCTCATGGTGATATTGAATAGTGTTTTATTTTGAGATTTTCTATTTTGAGTTTCGGGAGAAAGAATTTTTTATGAGAGAAAAAAGTAAGATCAAAGTGAAAAATTTACATTGGGTTCCGTAGCGAAACACAATTAATCTTTAGGTTAAAAGTTAAATCAATCTCATCTCTAAATATGTCCTCATGGACAAAAGTTAAATCACTTGTGTTTCTTTGTTTCGGCTTTTATTTTTTTGACTGTGCAATTATGAACAATAAATGCAAAATAAATCAGCCTAATCACTGACATATAGATGAAACCTCGATTTTTATTATTTTTTATGAGTAGAAGAAAAGCTTGATTAGCAATGTCAGAAAACAGAATCTCTGTTTTAGCGAGATTTGTAGCATGCTAATTTGAACTTATAATAGCCAGATTAGTCCAAAGTCAAAATAGAATATCGAAACCTATGCATGTGACTTCAAATTTCTCGTGTCTGTCTGCTCCCGCCGGCTGCCGCACATACATTTACAACTATAGTCAAATAGAATAACTTTTAAGAACATGACAACATTAAATATTTACACCTCCAAATCTACCGCACCCCCAAGACATTATTACTGCACACGAAATGTTTGTCCTTGACCAACCCTACCCCCCGAAAATTCCTATGGGTACAATTTTACCCATAGATTTAAAATAGTTTACGATTTTATTTATTTTATATCATATTATATTTAGATTCCGTTGAAATTTATAATTTTAAAATTAAATACTAAAAAAAATTTATATTTGTAATAAGAGCCATTTCAGGGGAGAAAAAAGATGGTGGCTTGGTTAGTGAAAAATATATATTATCATAGGAAAATTTATTACTATTATTTAGTAAATATTACTATTATTCTTAAACTTTTATTGGAAACAAATAAATTTCCTAATTTCAAGGTTAACCTGTATTAGTAATATTTTAAAGATATTGCTTATTTCTTAAATTGCCTTTTGTTTTTAATTTGTTCACTAAAATACATGAAAAGAAAATTATGATTCAAGATCTTTCCTCTTATGATATTCTCACTTCTCCAAATTGAATATCTATATACGTATACAAAATGAAAGAAATATAAATATTGAAAAAGAAAAAAATTTCCTTAGAAACCTATATATTCGAGACTCATAGCTCTCTGTCAAAAAAACAAAAAAAAAAAAGAAAAAGACTCAACTCATTGTGGTGTAATCCTTTAAATCGAGGCAAATTTGTTGTAGGATGAAGGATCAGACCGTGATATAAATCCAATTTAGAGGTCACATGCCTGTGAAGAGATAATATGGGCAAAGGAATCATAGTCCGCTATGTCTTTTCTGGGTCCTTTTGTTTCTTTTCTCATGTGTCTGTTCCGGCTCCTTTGTATTCCTGGGGTGGCTTTCTTGGCTTGGGGGTGCGTGGTTTGGCGGTGTTCCCCTCGTTGTGGTCTCTGGCTCTGTAGTGGGCAACCAGAATAGTCCAGTTGCTTTCGTGCGTACCAGCTCACACAATTCCCATTTCTTTATCGCACTATCTCTCAGCTGAAAGCTCCATCTCTCTCTCACTACCTATACATACATGTTACATATATATGACGTGTTTTTCATACCCAAATCTCCTGTCTATGAAATTTACCTAACGGATTTGATTGGGATCACGAAAATGCAAGAAATTGGCAGTTGTAGGACCTACGCACGTCGTACCGAAATTTGATGGTTATTGGTGTCAATTTTCTTCCAAGTTCTAAACGTGGCTTACGCAAACCATGGCCTAATTTCATTTAGTAGTTTGGTTTTGCATCTCTCTGTGGATTCTCACTCATATCTAATGCTATAGGAACTTTATCTAAAACTACTATCTATTTCTGTGTACTTTACTTTTTGTTTCTACAATTGTGCTGGGCAGAAGCAGTTTTTTCTAGTTGGTGTACTTCAAGCGGTGGAGATTATTCTTCCATGCGTGCTGGTCGGTAAAGTCTTTCATTTTTAGCCCCATTTTCGTTTCTTCTTTTCCATTGTACAATATTGACTTTTTGGGTCCTAAGTTTACTAATTGTTTAAGCTCTGTAGTTTGGCTTAAATTTGACTAGGAAGCTTGTGTTTTCTTTGTTGGGTTTCGGCAGCTTCTCAAGAAGAGTTAAGAGTGCCTTCAGTCTTTGATTCCTGTTCTTGAGGTGAGTAGAAACTTCTTCTTTTCTCTCTTTCTTGTGTTTCAATATGAAGTTTGCTGCTTTACTAATTTTCTTTTCTTGGTAAACATGTTTAGTCATGTGGGCTGTGGTTAGATGAGCTGCTTAAGTTGCATCTGCGGTGATGTCTATTTTATGTTTTACTTTCTTTTAGAGGCGATTATGAGAAAGGGGGCGGTGGATGGCTTGGACTGGTCTTCTGCCTTCCTATTGTCCTTTGGATTGAGATTATTAAGATTTGTTTGCAACAGAAACGTTCTTGGGGCTGCTCTCAGAGTTTAAATATGTTTCTTTTGCACTCTCGTCTCTTTTTGTCTTCCGGGGCTTTCTCTCCGATATAGTATTGCGGGATATGTGGTTACCTACCAAGTATTCATAATAATTCTTGGATGGTTTGACAGATTTTGTGGTTGACAATACATGCCGCTTGATTTCTGTTTATTACCTAGCTGCTAATTAGTGGTGGACTTATCTTGAGATTGTTTAAAACTTCTGATTCGTTGGGAGTTTCAACAAATGTTTAGTTACAGCAACTGCAAAATTTGATAAGGTGAACTCCAAATATGGGATTGCAGATTTTCCTTTTTAGCGAACTACTAGGACTACTTTGAGATACTCGATATCTTCTTTTTTATCCAAGCATTGATATATAATGTGCTGATATCTTCTGTCTTATTTTTTAGCTTGAATTTAATTTTGATATATGCCATTACCATCACAAAGCTCTATGCTAGTTTTTATCTGAATTTCAAAAAGTTTTCTTGGTATCCATCTCAAGCTCTTCTGATTGTAGGTCTGGCCATTAAACTTACTTCTTACCATCAATTTCATATGTTATAACAAATGAAGGGGTTTTCTGTAACAAAAGAGTGATTTCAGCTTTTCCTGTACCTTCTTAGTATGTGGAAAAAATTATGGTTTTCTAATTCTGAATCTATAACTTGAATGTAAATAGTGAATTGCAACAAGAAATTATTTAATCCTTCTTGTATGTTCTTGATTGTTTCTCTTTATCACATTGTTGAGTAGTTCCAATTGGTTATCAGATTATCAGTTCCATGAATCCTGAGGTTGAAGCTCAACAGTGTGCATCACTTCAAGCTTGTAGTCTGAACTGCATGAGATAGAGGAGACCTTTCTGTGCATTTGATGTTCTTTATCCTTTTGGAATTGGAAAATGAAGCAAACAAGTCTTACGAAAAAAGATGGCATGGAGGAAGAAGATTTAGCGCAGTGTGAGGGCAAGAGCATGGAATCAGCAGAGGAAAATTGTTCATCTGAAGATTCAAAGAAAGAGCCTGAAGACATAATGGTATTAAAGAGGAGGAGGTTACCCAGTAATAAAACTTGTAATAAGCAATTATTCTTGCAAAACATCTATGCCTTGGATAGTAAGATTCCAAAGTACATCATAAGTTTGGATGAAAAATATCTCCTTCGCTGCCTTGAATGGATGCATGTCAGTGCATTTGGTGCAACCTCTGCCAAAGTGTCCACAAGAATGGGAATGCCTTCCAATAGCTCGGGTTTAGGAGGATTATCTTATAGAACTACTTTGGATATGGCTAGGTTGATTACGGAATGTCCATTGGCTGCTGTGACAAATGGTGTTGCCATCACTGATAGTGTTTCAATAAGCCCTGCTGAACATTGGATTCTTGGCACAATTAGTGCCAGCAAGAGCATGATCAACATCTTAAGAAGCCCCTTGCTTCACCAATTTGGTGCTCTGGATTCCAACATCAATGCTGGTGAAAGTAGTCTACTTGACAATAAAGCAGCCATGGGTTCTGAACTAATGAACTCTCCTGGTAAATTCGTCACTAGTACTCCAAAAAAACTGAAGGAGATGGTGCTTAGTGATCATGGATATGAATCTGAGCCTGTACACAGAAGGCTTGCTTCTTTCTCAAGCACAAATTCTTCCAGCTCAGATCAGTCTTCTTCCTCTATGTCTGCTGCTGTTTCTCAAGGCATGCTTAAGTGCTCATGGAAGGAAGGATTCCCCCATTACGTTTTTTCTGTGGATGACCGGGGGAAGGTTTATCTAGCCAACTTAATTAAGATTCAGTCACCAGATGATAAGGGTCTAGACTATGTCTACACATTTCACTTGAGATCAGGCGGCACAAGGGAAACTGAGATTTCTGATGTTGAGTTGAACATTATTGGTAAGATGAAAGTGTCTACTTCAGTTACACTCTGTCCAAAGAATTCAGAAATCTTGGAGATGCAGTTTGTTCTGTCTGGTTCTAGTGACAACTCGATTGGTGAAATGCAAACTTCAGCTCATGCTTTTATGAAAAACAAAGGATTGACGAGGAAGGTGGCTGATGTTTTCAGGACAAGCCAATCTCGCAAGTTAAGAACCTATTCCACGTTTTGGGGAACAAGCACTATTTTTGAAAATACTTCTTTTGAGCCTTCTGAAGATGTTCCCAAGAATCCTGATCAAGGACGGGCCATTCATGTAGAAAATTCTACACCTCCAAATCTTGAGTTGGCTGCCATAATTGTTAAAGACCACATATCTGAAAATCTTAAGAAACCACAAATGGGAGGTTGGGGCTTGAATTTTCTCAAGAAATCTGGTAATAAGCAAACCAGTGCACTTGTAGAGACTTCAATAGCTTCTGAGTGTAGCCAAATAGATAGCAGTGAATGCTCAACAAGCATGGATATTCTAGTTCCTGCAGGTTTTCATGGTGGACCAAGAACCAGAGCAGGTGGTCCATCAAGCCTTGTGGAGCGATGGAGCTCAGGTGGGCATTGTGACTGTGGGGGCTGGGATAGTGGTTGTCCACTAACAGTAATCAACCCCAAGTAAGACAGAACGAAAAGTCCAAGCCAACCACATATTGCAGAAGAGTGCAAGACAGTTGACCTCTTTGTAAAGGTGTGTAATATTTCTTTGGATCTTCATTTTCTTTCTTTTGTTTACCTCTTCTATTACTCAACTGTTTTAATTCCTCTAAAACCCTCACAACTGCATTTTCCATGCTGTTCAAAATTCTGAGGATTTCTTTAATTTCTTTATTTCACATTTTAGACAACTGACTATGTAGAGAAACTTGCTTCTGCAATTGTAAGTACTAAATGGAGCCGTATGAAACATTCTATTTTTGGTTTGGCAGGGATCAAAGCAACATGCACCAATCATGAAAATGACAAATATTCACAAAGATTTGTACTATATACATTTCCAGTCAACTCTATCAGCTCTGCAGTCCTTTGCAATTGCTGCAGCAATTATTCATAGTAATAGTTCTACTCTTCGGCCCAAATTGTACAGGACCTGAAAACACAGAATGAGGAATTAATGTAGTTTTTAGCTCTCCAGCATATGAAACTTCAAAGGACAAAAATAGTTACATAGTCTATAGATACAAAGTGTCAATTAGTTTGTTTTCTTTTGGCTTTCTCATAAATCCTATTTGTGGGTTACTTAGGTCAATCGTAACAAAATGATTATTTGCTATTAGCATAATGTATTCTTAAACGGGTTGCAATCTTTCTCGAAACTGAACTGTGTCTGGATGCCATCAATTGACGCTTGATTATTTAGCTGCTGCTTAAGATTGAAGCTTGGAAACAATATGTTAGAAAGTCCAAATCCCACCATTGTATGACTTCTGCAGTTTGATTCAAAGATCTTTCCTTTTCGGGTTACATCGTAGACATTCTACGAGGAAAGCAGTCGAAAACTTGCCTCTATCCTTTTCCCGTCCTTCTCTGGTTTTGTTGGAGGGGGCGGGGATGGACGGCGGGGTATAGATCACCACTCTGTTTGTAGATCTCCTAATTTCTGTATCTATCCATTCTTTATTCTGAAATTTCGAAGGAGCAAAGGGTATAGACTTCTGAAAACAATTGAAATCTGCTGCCATGGATAATGGCATAGGAGAATCCTGTACCATATGATGTTATACTGAAGAATCTTTAACACTTCCTGTGTCACTGGAAATTGTACATGTTCGTGTTACTTGTGACTGGGTCTTTAAGATAGATTCTCTAGTTTTGTGTTTATCTAAGAAAATCCTTTTTGTTTACTAAAAAAAACTAATAAACAAAAGAAAATCCTTTTAAAATTTTCATTTTTTTTTTCTTCAGCGAAATAGATTTCTTTTAATGTTTTTTTAATGAAAATTTCTTGTTAAATAGATATTCAACATTATGGTATGGAGGGTATCTTTTTGGAATTCCAAGTACTCAAAACTAGGACTGATAAGAAGGTTAACTTTTAATATATGTTGATTTAATAGTTTTAATGGAGAGGTTTTAACCTTAAAAGAGATAGAGATTTCTGGTGCTATAATAATATCTCATAACAAAAAAATCACAAAAAAAATGGAGATATGTTTTCATTAGATTTACAATTTTTAGTAAGAGGCACTTGTTTTTTTTATACTTATTCCAAGTTACATATATTTAATTGAAATAAATAAAAATGATATTCCTTTTTTAAAGAATAATTCACTACAATGCATTTATTTTCTTTTCTTTTCTTTTTCTATTAAGGGTGTATTTGGATTGGGTTTCACTACGAAATTCAATGCAAATTTTTCACATTTGGTTTTTATTTTTTTTTACAAAAAATTCTCTCTTCCGAAACCTAATATAAAAAATCTCAAAATAAAATACCATCAAATCTCAAATCTCACTCTAAATACATAAAGAGAAGATGTGGGTACGGTGATGCTTCATAGACAGTGAAAACATAATATTTTCTTTTTACCACTAGAATAATGAATATGTATTTTTTAAAATTTTTAAACAAATGTAAAATTTGCACTATTATTTATCAATATCAGCACAACTAATCTAATATTTAGACAATACAACAAGTCTATTTTTATTTTTTATTTTTTGAAGAATCAATGCAACCATTTTACCCCTTAAAAAAATTATCTAAAGGTGCATGAATCAAAATCAATCTGTTCAAGAGCCTAATTGAAAAAGTAAACAATCTAAAGACCTAAAAGACAAACTACGTAAAAGAAAAGGTACTTGTAATGTAATTTCTTAAAGAAATGTAAGAGACTAAGAGAGATGGGGATTAGAAGGCAAAAGAGCGTTTCCAACTTATCACCTCCATATTTACTGCTACTACACCTACTTTTTCACCTCTCTACTTTGCTCTCTTCGCTCAAAGCTTAAGCCATAAGAAACTCATTTAAACCTTTCTTGATCATAAAGAAAACTTCTTTTCTTTACATTCAAGTAGTACAGGAGGTATGATTCAACTCCCATCTCAAAAATAGATGTACAATAATATTTACATAATATTCTAGATCTAGGGTTTTGGGTTTTAGAAGTGGTTGAATCCGTTCTTTTGATGCTCTTTTGCAAAAATTTGAACTTAAACTCTGACATTCTTCAGTTGATACCAGTTTTTCTGGAGGGTTTGTTGATGCCAAGTTGACCAGGTTCTTCTTGAGCTCGGTCCCAAGAAAGAAATGATTTTTTTAGCTACTGTTTTTGACTTTTTTGTTGACGATGCGTTTGTTTACAGCTGGCGGTGGGTTTTATGCGGTCGACAAAAAGGTACTGTGTCTGATGGGCCACGTGGCTGTGATTATAATATTTTGATTTTTATTTTTGGCGACTTTGGCGCTATGAGAAATTTCATATTGGGGCAAGTTCTATTAGAACATATATCAAAAGATCATAAAATAAATTCTGAATAAAATCTTGGGAGCGAAAGGTATATTTTTTAAGAATATTTTTGAAAACCTCGGATTGAAGGTCCCCTCCTTGTGCTGATGAAAGTTTTATTGTATTGTGCTTAGCATGTGCAAGGTATCTGGGTTTCGTTTGAGCTGTCCTGGGTATCTTAAGCTACATCACCTGTGAACAAAATCCAGCATTTTGCTTTAGTTCTTCAGTTCTAATTGCAAAAAGCTTAGCTTACAAACACAAGGAAAAATGGGTTTAGTTTTTATTTAAATCAGCTATTCTGGGCTTTTTCTTCTGGTTTAGGTGTAAGTATAAAATTGCTTGTAGAAGCGTAGAAAAAATAAAATTAGAAAACTGGGGATTCTTGTTTTGTAGAGATCTAATGGGATTAGATCTGTTTGAACGATATCTTGGTGGCTATTCTATGATTAGCTTTGGAAACGCTGGGATGACCTCAAACAAGTTTATTTGAGTTGCTTATAATGCTACTGCTGAGCAAAATTTTTGTAACCTCTTAACTAGAAGGAAATAATAGATATGTTCAGCGCAGAATGGTTAGTTTCACTTCTTAGAAGATCTTTGACTAATATATGCCATTTTACTGTCCCAACAATGACTGGCTAAAGGACAAGTAAGGCATAAGTTATAAATGAGACACACGTTAACTGCAATGAGACACACGTTAACTGCATGAGTTAAATGCAATCCATGATTATGTACTAAAAACATGAGAGCATATGAAGACAAATTTAATTGTTTTTAGGTGTTTCTTTAATTTTTTTGGAAAGAAATTCGTAAATTAGAAATGATGAAAGATATTAGTTTGATCCAACATAACCTTTAAAGAGAACTGTTTTCTTGGACATGTCATTGATTTTCAGCTTAATTTGGAAAATTATAGGCATGTTTACTGGTTATAATACACACATATATTATGTAGCTTTAGAGTTCTCCAACTGGGTAATCACTGCTTTTCTGTAGGTTGCTTTGCAAATTTAATAATAGTTGCTTGAAGGTGTTATTTATTGCATAATGGATAAAATTTTGTTGTTCAGAGGCTGATAACTTTTGCATTGGTGCGTGCTAGATGTCTGTGTCTTAGTCCAAATGCCCAAACGGCCTGCACATGCGTTTAAAATATCACACTTGCATGCCACCCAGGAAAATGCATACATCTTAAGTGGAGGTCAAGCCTTTTCTACTCAATACAAGAGTTTCAGAATTTAGAACCCTAATGATTGACTATATTTTAGAAGACAATTCTTTTTCAAATGTTTCGACTCAGGAATGAGTATCTTTAATCACCACTCCTGTGAGGATGATCCTTTTGATGTTCGATCATAATTTCACTTACAAGACATTCTAAATTCCTTTTGATATTAGATTTTCCATATATTAATACTACAATAAAGATTAAAGGTAATTTCTTATCAAATTTCTGTGTCTCTCGTGATCGAGTGCTTAAGAATGAGATCATGTTTGTCTTGGTTGGATCTAGAAGTTCATAACAATTAATGCAACATATTTTTGGGCCTTTGAAAATCGTCAGTAATTGATTCCATTTCCCTGTGCCATCTTTGGGCTTTTGCAACCTTTCTTAATGAATTCTTCTGCATCTGTGCTGCTCATTGTTTAGCCATCAGAAGTTAAACAGAGTATGCCAGTTGCATGCTCCTGATTTACTGACTTGTTCCTGCCTTATTGCATATTTCAATAGTTTCTTCTATCCTTGTGTCTTAGCCTTATCGAAGCATTATTTTCACTCCATGGTTATATTTTGCTTTGCTCTTTGGAAAGCATTCTGCAGAAGCTGCTTTTCATTTGTATATTGCTTGCTTATATTGTTTATGCACTTTCTTTGGCATTTTAGGTTTCTAGTAGAACTGGTGATAAATGTTTGTTTCAATTATAATGCAGTGAAACAGAGATAAGAGATAGTGTGTTAGTTAACTGCAATTCACAACTTAGCAAATGTTATGGCACCAAATACAAAGCTTGCTAGAGCCTACAAGGCTATGAAGGCTTTTGGATACTCTTCAAAAACTGTTAAACCAGTACTGAAGAATCTTTTGGATCTGTATGATCAAAATTGGGAGCTCATTGAAGATGAGCGATACAAAATTCTTCTAGATGCTATTATTGAGAGTGAGGAAAGCAAGGTTTGACCTCTCTATATGTTTTTCAGATTGTTCCCTTCAAATCTTTATTGCTTATTATATAATCATGCCCGTCAGTGTTGGAGATTGGTTGAAGAGAAGAATGTTAATTTTACTTGCAACATTTATTGTAAGCAGTTATTATATTTGCTCTAATAGTTCAAGATTCATATTCCATCAAATTTCCCCCTTAATGTTTTCATTTGTGCTTTTTTATGTTAAGGGAGGTGAAATGAAAGAACAGGGATCCCATTTATTAGATGAGCCAAAAAGAAAGCTTGCAAGGACTTACGAGACTATGAAGGCTCTTGGATATTCTCAAGAAACTGTAGAACCAGTATTAAAGAACCTTTTGGAGTTGTATGACCAAAATTGGCAGCTTATTGAAGATGAGGAATACAGAGTTCTTCTAGATGCACTTCTTCAAAATGAGGAATGCAAGGTTTAAATTCTTTTTTGAATTTTCTGGAATATTTTCCTTCAATATCTTCAGTGCTTATTGTATCTTCTTGCCCTCTGGTTGTAGACATCAATGCTCATTTCAGTGGGAGAGAAGAAACATATGAACTCTTGTAATTCACGGTTTCACCAGTAGTTTAGAAACTCATATCTTTATTTCCATCCTTATTGCTTCTATTTCCATTTTGTGTTTAGGGAGAGAAGAAGAAACTACAGAAGTCCCACAACTCAGATGAGCACATAGAACATAGGCCGCTAGGGGGAAGATATAGATTAAGAAGCCGTACACTTGAGACTTACCCAAGTTCTGGTCATTCCAGTCCAAGTTTTGGCGAAGCTAAAAATAAGCCACTTGGATCTCGTGGCAAGCAAAAAGTGACTGAGTCTACCCATCATCATCTTGGGGATAAGAAAATAGATGCCGAGAGCCTTTCTCCTCATAAAAATCATCAAAATGCAGGTATAATCACTTCCCAAAATTATCATTCTGAACTGGAACTTACCAAGAAAACTCAACTACTCCAGGATAAGAGTAGTGATGAATCTGATCCTCAATCACTCAAGATACTGCTCATTGATGATGCAGAGAATGATGACTTTGACTTGGGAGTTCTGATGAAGGTTATTAATAATGAGACTAGAGCCATTTCATGGGAAGAGAAGATTGTTAAGCACAAAAGTAATCTTTCTGAGGAGAAGAGTGTTTTTGATAAATATCATGCTGATGCTAGTAATGAGACGGAGAAATCACCTGATTGCCATTCAGAATTTGGGGTTCCACTTCAAGTGATTCTTCCTGGTATTTCTATTTTTGTCCAATATCATGTCTTTCTCTTGTGGTTCCTTGTTTTACTTAATTATATGAGCATCAAGAACAAAAAAAGAATTCAGTTAATGATCATTCTCTGGAAGAAATGTTATTTAGTGCGGGTCTGGAATTCAGTAGAGGGAAGAAGAAGATAAGTGGATAGAAAGTCCCATCTTTTCTTCCCTTTCTTAGTTTTTAGTGGGAAGAAATGGGAAGATTTGACATGATAACTGCTAAAAGGTTTTCTTCCCGGAATGGAAGAAACAATGGTAGTTAATTAGGGGCTGCTGAATATAAAACTTCTTCTTAGTTTGTGCATACTGGGCCATATTGTAAATATATTAACGATATTTGTAATCTGAATAATTAAAACATCTATTTCTAATTTATCTAGGTCAAAAGAAACTGGTGCTTCTCATTTTCAACCTTCACATTCTACTTTAAGGTCATCGTCTC
This sequence comes from Rauvolfia tetraphylla, assembly GCA_030512225.1. NCBI lineage: Eukaryota > Viridiplantae > Streptophyta > Magnoliopsida > Gentianales > Apocynaceae > Rauvolfia > Rauvolfia tetraphylla. The sequence goes on from JAJQKT010000053.1 coordinate 7,466,835, forward strand.
CCAAGTGTTGCCAGTTTTGATGAGTATGATGAAGATGAGGAAGAAGAAGAAAACACTCTTTTAGAAAAGGAGGATCAAGTTGAAGACATTTCTCTTGGGGATTCAGATGATTACGCAGATTAGGCATTAAGAGTCTTTGGTTGTTTCATTTAACTATGCTATTTATGATTATCTATTATTACATTTTTTAAAATTCACATGCCAAGAATATATATAATATTTATAAACTTTTTATATTAAATGGGCGCCTTTTGTAAAAAAGGCACGCGCCTTTTTGCGCCTTGCGCCTCAAGGCTCTAGACCCCCTTTGCGCCTTCTTGCGCCTTGGGTCTTTAACAACACTGTTCTAGACTTAGTCCACACATTTGTTAGCTTAAAATTCACAATAATTATCAAACATGCATGTTCTTGGTTAGATGTGCACTCATGGCCCCTGTTTTTTGGCCTATTCTACAACACTATCTCAGTTTTTTTAGTTCTAGTTTGCAGTAATTAACTTGTCATTTGGTAATCAAGAACCTTCACAAAATCTCCTGTCCTCAACTGGCAGGAGTTCCCAGTACCATTCTTGTGTCCATATAAAGCAGCTATTTATGCTAACTTTCTGCTTGGATGCAGTGTCATCAATTCTATTTGTTTAACATCTTGTGTAAAAACAGGTCTATGGATATATCCAAAGGTTTTGCTGGTACTTAATTATTAATGCTACAAATAATCCTAACATAAGAATGACCGGAACAAGTTTCTAAGATAACCTTTGAGGGCTTTACATGTACCTGTCCCTATCTATGTGATAAACAGATATTAAGAATAAAAAGTTACTTTATAGTGGTAGCTTCACACACCATGTCAATGCCTGTAGTGCCATTTCCGTTAGCATGAATTTTATAGTTCTTTTCTGGATGCAAAAATTCCTGAAACATATTATTTCCTTGCATGGTTACTTTCTCCTGCCCTTTCTGGAAATGTAAAAAAATAAATAGAAAGAAAAGAAAAAAGAATTAATTGAATAATAAGATTGATAACCCCCCTGGTGGAAAGGTTATTTCAGTAGCATCAGAAGCAGATTGTCATGGCATTAAAAAAAGAAAAAAGAAATAATTAAATAACAAGCTTAGTAATGCCCTGTGGAAAAGTCATTTTGTTAGAGTTACCAGCAGATTATTATAGTATGAGGATAGAGTTATCTCTTATTTCAACAATAATTGAACACGAAGTTGCTTGATACTAGTCGCAAGCTACTTGGGGTATGAAGAAATGATGGCTGTGCTTGCTCTATGCTTCTGTAACACAAGTTCATGCATTAAGACAATTGGCTGAATTGCAGAACTTGCACATACAAGATAATAACAAGTAGAATTGAAATGAGCAAACTCATATTTTTAACCTAAAGTTGCTTTTAATTTGACACGATTTCTTCTATCAATTCAACAACCGTAGTAACCTTATTTGGGCTTATTCAAACTGTTGCACAAAGACAATTGGCTAAATTGCAAAACTTGCACGTTTAAGGTAACAAGTTAAATTGAAATAATGACAACATGATATCTTTTGCCTAAAGTTGCTTTTGATTTGATGCGATTTTATTTTTAGCAATTTGGCACTTATAAATCATAACCATATTTTGTCTAATAAATGTCTTATAACCGAAACTTTTCTATTTCCTTAAACATCAGCCTATATTTTTTCCCCTCATGGTTAGTTTCATTTCCTCTGTATCTACAGATTGCTCAGGATTTTTGTTTGATGGAAATTCTTCAGAGGACTGTTCCTCTAATTCAAAGGAAGCTTTCTTAACATGCCCTCAAGTGATACATCCAGAGGCAGAGGATAAATGTGAGGAGCTATCTCCTTTTGAGGCATGACATTTGTTAAGTGCTTTAAGCTGAGTGCAGTTGCTAAAGAACAAAAGAATGTTCCGTCTTCCTATTCTTTTTTATTTACAACCTAAACATACTGTTCAACATTGCAACTAGATGTCTTTCATGTCACTGGATTTATTAGTTCTTCTGTTTATGAAACCCTCCCATTCTATGTTTATGTAGTCAGTTAACTTGCACCGAATTTGAAGACTTGAACTCATTGTTATTTCTAAGAATGAAGCTTTGTCCTTTTCTAGGGAACTTATTTTTTTTTGGAAGGGACACTTCTGCTGTTCCATTCCTCAATATTTCATTTTCCTGAGTCTAAGACATGTCAAGAGTCTGTTGAACGAAACTTACGACTGCTATTTCCACTGTTTTTTGCTTCTATAAATGCTGAAGGGTCCTGTGTACTTCTTGATGGATTTTTGCTCTTTTCTTTATTGCAGGCGCTCTTTATCCTTATGGTGAAGATGGCTCTGCCAATGGAGTTGGTTCTTGTCTCGAAACACATCATCTGGAAACTAAATGCTTGGCTTCAGCTGAAATGAAGAACTACTCCTCAGATCCATCACAACTAGATATTGCATCATCTTCCAATGGAGAGGTTAAGATTTCTATAATACATAAATCTTCCCTTGGGTTGAGCTTTTGCTCTCCTAGTTTAGATGAAGTTTTAAGACTAATGGCAGAAGATATGCTTGAGTCATATGGAATTAGACGTCATGGTTTCTGTTTGACGAAGTTTATGAAAGATTTATGTGAGTGCTTCTTAGCAGCAGGGACCGTCACCACGGATGATAAAAGAGCCAGGCCTGCAAGTTTACAATCAGATCTTGATACGTTAAAGAAATTTGATCCTGAAGATGCTTTAAATGGGAGCATCAATCATGAAAAAGCATTATGCATTGCCCCTAATATTTCTTTGGAAGCTCTAGAAGTTCAGAATCTTATCAAAGTTGTACCTGAAATTCCAAGGCTTAAATGTTTGAATTGTTTAGATTTCAGGCACTGCAAGATAAATCTTCCTCTCAATGGGGCTTATGGAGAAAATTGTTTAAATCTTAAGGCGCTTGTGAACATAGATCCTTCATCGTCAAGCAGCATGATGATTGTTCAGAAGAAAAATATTTCTCTTGACATGCCGAGTTTCTATTATGTTGAAGATATTACTAGAGGAGAAGAAGACATGAAAGTGTCTCTGATAAATGAATTCAACAATGAATGTCAGCCTAAATTTAAATACATTCCCAGAAACATCAGTTATCGAGATGCATATTTGGAATTTCCTCTTGCTCGTATTTCGGATGAAAACTGCTGTTCTAATTGTTTTGGGGATTGTTTGTCTTTAGAGATACCTTGTGCTTGCGCTTTTGAAACTTGTGGAGATTTTGCTTACAATCGAGGAGGATTAGTCAAAGAAAAGTTTCTTGAAGACTGCATTTCAATATATCGGAGTCCTGAATGGAAAAACCTCATTTATTGTGAAGACTGTCCATTAGAAAGGTCCAAGAACAAAAGCTCATCTGGAAAATGCAAGGGTCATCTGTTCAGGAAATTCATAAAGGAGTGCTGGTATAAATGTGGTTGTGATTTGAAGTGTGGTAATCGTGTTGTTCAGCGTGGCATAACAGTCCGACTGCAGGTAAAAGCTTGTTAATTAGGATTTCCATGACTTTTTGTGGTGTACAAATATGAGATGAAACCCTAATATCCTTCTAATCTTGTTTCGTTGTATGTTTTGAGTTTTTCATCTTCAGCAACATTGTACATTTCTTCTGTCTATTTTCAGGTGTTTATGACACCTGAAGGAAAAGGGTGGGGTCTTAGGACTCTTGAAGACTTGCCTAAAGGTGCCTTTGTCTGTGAGTATGTTGGGGAAGTAGTGACCAATATGGAATTGTTTGAACGGAATATTAGAAGCACTGGAGAAAAACATACATATCCTGTTTTATTGGATGCTGACTGGGGTACTGAAGGTGTACTGAAGGATGAGGAGGCCCTCTGTTTGGATGCAACATTTTATGGAAATGTTGCAAGGTTTATCAATCACAGGTTTGTTGAATTCTTTTACCGTGCTTTTCATTTTTCCATACCCTTTTCCTTTATTTAGAAGTAGAATATACAACTAGTAGATTGATTTGTGTTCCTCTTCTTCTTGTTCGTATCCTCACTCCCTTGTCTTCTTATTTGAATATGTGATGAATGATTTTTAGAGTAAAAGAAGAGGAGAGATAAGAGGTATATTGCTAGTTGAAATAACAGCTGTTTTCTATTCCTGTGACTGGTAAATGGTCATTACAGTGAAAAGAATAAAGAAACAAATCATTAAAATGGTATGAGCAATAAGAGAAAGCTAAAGTGCTAGCTGAGATGCAAATTCAATTCCAGCAGCAAGAGACTTTTGGAAATGCTTTGGCCCTGTTTCCTTTGACTATCTATCTACTGTATGGTTTAACGCAGATGAAGCAATTTCAATTTATTTGTTATTATCTTCTATATATTTATCTTTATTCAGATGTGATGATGCAAACTTGATTGAAATTCCAGTTGAAGTGGAGACGCCAGATCATCATTATTACCATGTATGGTTTATGGTAGTTTTATTGTTATTTCTTTATTCTTTTTATTTCTATTAAGTGCAAATGTAGAGGATTACTTTCCAATGTTCACGTATTTCCATTTGTTGCAGGTTGCTTTCTTCACAACTAGGGAAGTTAATGCTTTCGAAGAGTTAACCTGGGTAAGAAGCACATAACAAATTTTATTATACTTTTTGATGTAAGTTGGACCATGTAACTGCAACACTTTAGGAAGCAGAGCTGTTTCCATATCAGAATGGGTCCTTGGGTGAAAGGGGAACCCGGACTTGCTTATCTTTTCTCTGCATGTATCTCCAATTTTCTCTCAGTAATGCTTCTGTGGTTGGAGAGTTTGTTACTCAAAAATTTTGCAGAGACCAAAGAGTGCCCATTTATACTTTTGGATACACTTTGGACTCGTAATGTAGAGAAGCCTAAAAGGACTGAAACCTTTTATTAGATTTAGGAAACATATGTAAGCGAGTAGTATAAATTTTTATCTCAAAATTGCATCAATTACCCTTGGTGCACATTCATAGTTTTCATTTGCCTAGGAATTTATTTTCTTTTTAAAAGGGATTTTTCTAAAGAACCGAAACATGTTTTCTGTGTTGCAGGACTATGGTATTGACTTCGATGATGATACTCATCCTGTAAAGGCTTTTCGGTGTTGCTGTGGTAGCCAATTTTGCCGCGATGTAAAACCTCTGAAAAGTTAGTGTGGCTTTTCTCTTATAGCATCCTAACGTCCCATGTCATGCATATATATCCTCTTCTAGGATTTAGAGATATGACTTTGGGGATTCCTGACTTCCAATCTCGAGTATCTGTTGCATTATATGATGAATCAATGTTTTGTTGTTTGACGCTTAAGTTCCACTATTGAAAGGCGTTCTCAGTTGCAGAGGACTAGAGGATTTGCTTTGAGATTTTATTATTGAATATTTTTACCATTTAAACATCTGGGGAAACTTTTAGCTAGCTGTTATAGTAATAGAATTAGGATTGATAGTTGAGTGCTTAGTTAAACTATTAGGATTAATGTTTTCTCTTCCAATTATAGTTATTTTCGTCTAAGAGTAACCAGGATCAGGGTTATAATCCACATGGTTGTAAGATTGTTTTGTGGTTATCAACTAGTAGTTTGATTGAGGATTGACTGATCATCATCCATCATATTTTTGTGATACATAAAGAGGGAAACTCTTATTGGCATCTCATAAATTATTCATTTTGATTTGCCATCAGGACTTCGGGTTCATTCCAATGTTCTTGTCACCTAAATTTATCATTTATTTTATGCCGAAGCTCGTCATTTATTTTAGACTTGAGTTCATATTTTATGCATCAGGTGTATTAGTGGTAATCCTTATGCATCGTCTGGAAAAGAGCTTACATTTGCTTTCCTGGATGATATCTCTATTTCACTATTAGAGCAGGCATATAATATCCTTCCATTCGGTATTGGTCATCTTATAAAATAGAGATATCGCACTATTTCATTGTTGTCTTTTCTGCCACAGGGCGGAGAACGAAGTGATAAAGGTTTTAGAAGCGGAAGCAGCACACAGAAAACTGAGGAAGGAAGCTTCAACATGGTCTCTTTTTGGTAGCTTGATGGATTCTTTTGTCTCTGATGAATAGGTGGTGTCATCTTGATTCATGCACATACTGAAGAAAGGATACACCTTTTACTATGCTAATTCACATCTGCGTACTGCAACGTGGGAATGATTGTAGTTGGGGCAGCTGAAAACAATATAGTTTTGCTAATAGATAATTGACGACATTAGCATTGAGTGGGAGTGGCTTTCATACTTAATCCTGCATTTTTATGCTATTCTATGTCATACACAAAAAAACTTCACAATACTAGTTTTTGATGTTGCCCAAATTGTGCATGTTCGGACTACATATAGAGGGGAGAAATTCTTAAGCTTCGAGTCTTTTTATGGGGCATGCATAGTAGCCATTGGATGATGGAATCGTGAGAAGAGGAAAAATTTGTTTGTTTCATTGTGGATTGTTGTGTTGTGGAACTATGTCACACTTTGCTACGGAAGGGCTTCTTATGGAGCGAGGTTCCAGAATTCACTGGTCAGGCCCTTTCTTGTAGCGGGCAATGATGGTTGGATTTCAACTAATCCAGCTTTCTCCAACCAATTTTATTTGTTTGCTAAAACCTTTCCCATTAATCTTTACTAATCAATTTGTCTTTGGTCGATCAATAATTACCAATAGAATACTCGTTCATACTATAGTAGTTGAGTTCTTGACTCGTTTTGGAGATTAGAGATCAAAATCTGGCACGTAATGAGAAAATTCATTATTTGTTTTGACCTATGTTGGTAATTATCAACTGATAGTTGTGAAATGAGTTGATAAACTTCAATTGATTTTCATTAAAATATATTGAATATGTTGGTTGGTAATTTCTTTTAAATTTGATATTGATATGATAATTTCAAGTATGTCATTAATATAATAATTTTTGCTGGTAGTTTAGCAACTAATATCATCGCTCGCTTCTGCTAGTTAGTGTTCAACCTAACGTACTCAAAAGTAATACTGCCGTGTTACTAAATAGTGAAACAAGTTGAAAAATTTCTCGATACTAAGCACTGAACAGATAACAAATTCATCTATTGAAACAATAGGAGTCCAAAAAGCAACAATCAAATTGGGAGAATAAGTAAAGGTCGAACATCCAAAGTAACTACATTGAATGAGGAAATAACGAATGAAGCAGGAGAGGAACCCGTTTGGCAGTCTCCATGATATTCCATAGAGGATGAAGGACACAGTGAATCGGAGATCAGGCCACAGTACATTCAATCAGAGAAGCCGGTGACTTTGGAAGAGTGTGGATGCTGCGAGCGAGATACTTTATCGTAGAGCGTGATACTCTTTGCTGCAGATGATCTTGCTCAAATTTTGGCAAGTTCTGGGCTTTCGGTTGAATTTTAAATCCGGATTGAGATTATTCTGGAGGACAGTTCTTGTATGCCTTCAATTTGCCACACTAACAAATTCGTGTGCCCTCCATTCGATATGGTATCGATCTTCAGTCCACCACGTACCTCTCGTAAAGCTTCTAATGTTCAATGCTGCATTGGAAACATTCTGTCAGTGAAAGGGATTCTGATCGAGGACTTGAAGCTTTACTTGACGGGAGAGATCAAGGGCGGATTTAGCCTCCCGAACAATTTCAAAAAATTTTAGTATTATATACTTCATTTATAATGCCTCTTCCCCTCCATTTTTTTCTAGTTTCCCCTAATTAGTCTTATAAAAAAATTATTTTAAGAGTTTTTTTTTCTAAATTTGTTTTAAATTTCCAAGTTTAATTGCCTTATCTTCTTTATTGCTATTTTTTTAAACTCCTTTTTAAAAATTTTTTAGCTTTATCCTTGGTTGAAGTTGTATCTTAATTGGTGAGCTCTTTAGTTTTATTTGCGATCCGATTTGGATATCTTTAGTTTTGATTTAAGTGGCAAGATTTCTATTTCTCCACTAAATGTTAGGATCATAGTGATATTAACTTGAAAAAATATTGGAGAAGCAATATATTTTTAGAAAAATCATCCATACTGTGTGAAAGAAAAGAAATATGTTAGTTCTTGATGATGTAGATAATAATAATATATTAGTTGGACAAATTTAGAATAGAATAAATGATTTATTTAAAACTCATATTTTAAAGTATAAATGCTTTTATATTTTTATTTTTTCAATATGCACACAAATACACATATTTCCCATACTAAGCAAAAAAAAAAAAAAAAAGAAGCTGATTTTACTCTCATTTTATACTCTAAATTGGTTCACAATACATTCCACTAGGGGTGTTCAAACGGATTTCGGTTCGGTTTTTAGTTTCATTATTTGATTTTCGGTTCGATTTTTTTAATTTTTTTGAAAACCGAATCAAACCGTTTTATTATTTGGTTTTTCGGTTCGGTTTAGTGTTAAACCGAAAATCGAACCGAAAATGAAAAATAAATACAAGAACACATTACCATAATGCATTATTATATATTTTTTTAAAAATAAATACAAGAACGCATTACCATAATGTGTTCTTGTATTTATTTTTCAAAATTTCGATTTTTCGATTCGGTCACCTAAACCGAAAACCGAACCGTTTTTTTTAAAATTAAAAAAACTGAACCGAAAAACTACAAAACCGAACCGAAACGAACCGAAAAATTCGGTTCGATTTGGATTTTGAACACCCCTACATTCCACCGCCCGCAAATCCACACTAATTCCACAATTTTACTGAACAAATAAATTCAAACATTTAAAATTGTAATTCTCATAATTCTAATTCCACAAAATTGCAATTCCAATTCCAATTATATGGTCCAAACACAACCTAAATAAAATTGCTGATCAAGAACTGCTCTCTCTCTTTTTTCTTTTATTATTTTAACAGAAAATTTTCTTAGTAGTCTGTCAAATATATAATTTCAATCACAAAAAAATAGGCGATCAATCCAAACAAAAAGAATCAGACACGTAACAGAAGGCAAAAAAATACAAATCGATCAAACGCGTTAAATGCGCAAACTTCCGTCAATGTCCTTCGCTACAAAGTGAACATGGTTCTGCAGAGGCACGTAAGACCATTATGATCGTGTTATATTGAAAGGTTAAGTGAAGCACAACAAGAATGCCATCGACCAAAAGAAGAATAAAGATCTAATTTTAATCTAATTGGAACTTCTCAAGTATTTTCATCTGATAATCTTCTCTAATCTTGAAAATATTAGGACTTCAAAGTACAATAGTAGTCCAAGGTTATTTATCATAACATCACAGCACTAAACTCATTTCTAGCTGTAATCAAATCATAATACATATTAAAACGGAAAGTTCACCAAAAATTAGTGAAAGAAGGAACAAAACCTTCCCCAAAAATTCTCAAGCTTCAACAGTGGGAACAACTAAGGCTGCTCCTTCAATTTTCAGTGCAAAATTTTAATTTTTTTAGTTCGGTTTGATAAAATTTTATTGAATTATTTTTCTATAGAAACCGATTTTTTTCCCTGATGAATTGTGGAAACAGAAACCGAATTTTCCTCTGAACCAAATATAAATTGGTTCGTTTCAAACCAAAAATTTTCTGGACTAGTGATCATGGGCTTATTTGCCCAATTGACATTTACCTCAATCCCATTTAAATGTTTCTAATATTATTTTGTGGGTTACCGACCCAATTTATGTCTAGTCCAGCACAAATCTTCACAATGAAATTTGAAAATTTGAAAATATAATAAAATAAACCTAAAATATGACGTACTTACTTTTTTAAAAATTGAACATATTTGTAAGATAAAAACATTAATATTATGTAAAAATTATCATATGTTTAGCATTTATGTTAATTTATGTAATCATAAAAAGCTAATTTTTCAGGAATTTTAGACCAGGCTTCTGATAAACTTTGATTTTCTGCTAGCCCAGCACTAACCCATTTATGTTAATTTATGATATATGAATGTAAACTTTTATAATTAAGAACTAGAAAAAATATTATAAAATATCTGATTTTTTTTAGGAGGATCAGATGATGGAGCAGGATTTTGTTCGCCCATTAACCTTTACTAACTCAACACAAAAGGGCCTAACATGTACATCGACCCAAAGCATAATCTTTTTTTTTTTTTTGTTGGGGGGTGTGGGGAGAGACGGAGGTGGTGTGTGTGTGTGTGTGTGGGGGGGTGCCAAATCAAATTCTATAGAATCTTAGACAAAGAATTCTACGAGAAAATTATCAATATATCATTTTGGAACATTATAAATAACTCTTTTCTATATTGTAAGTTACAATTCTTTTAGCTTTCTTCTTTGGTTTTTACTAATTTAAGAATAAGAGAGCTTTTGAGAATTAGCTCCTATCCATGGTATCAAAATACAATCTTTATATTGTAAAAAATAACATAATGCAATTGAATTGTACGATGAATAGGTCTACAAAAACTAGGAGTTCAAAAACAATAGCCAAATTGACATAATGGACAAGGGTCCAATATCCTATATATGAAAGTTCAGAAAGTAAAGAATGGAACAAAAGGTCTTGTTCGCCATTTCCCCTGGTGGTCGGCAGAGAATGAGGGGGCATATTGATCGGGCAGTGACATCTTCAACCAGTGCTTGCCGTGACTCTGGAGGGATTCTGGTCGAGGAAGGGATGCTTTAGCGGATTGGTATATTTTTCATTTCTGATGAGCTTGCTGAAAATTGTTTGCGTCGAATTCGGTCTTTTAGTAGGCTTCATTGCTGAATATGGCTGCTGATCTTCGAGAGAATTGGAACATTGAACTGGACTGAGGATCTTCCACCGGACGAGCTGAGGAAAGAAATGAAGAACGTCAAAATGTTCAGAGTAACTGCTCTGGTATTACCTGCACGGAGGTCTAAAAGAGATTTGGAAAAATTCAGTGTTAGATTACCTTGCCGCTGCTTCCTCAATATCAAAGGTTTACCATCAATTTTCACATTGTGTTCCAGATGCTTGATTTTGTCGAATTCTGCCCCTTTAGTTCCATCGGGCTTCTGAATGCTGCCCACAAACTCCTGAGACATGGAAGCAATTTCCAGTTTTTGCAAAATAGTGACAAATTCCAAGCCTTTGGGGAGCTTTGGCAATTTGCGGCAGTTTTGAATTGCTAGACTGCGAAGATTTGTCATTGAATTGTATTTCACTTCCCACTCTTCCAATTTGTACAACTTCGAGAGTCTCAGATACCTCAGTTCAGGAAAACCAGATGAAGAACAAGTCAGTTTATTTCCCACATATGCCTCCATTTCTAGGACGAGGATTTTAAGTTGAGGACGCTCCTGCAAGATTGGCATGGGGTCGTCCTTAAGTTCAGAACTATTCAAGACAATTTCGGTTAACTTGGAAGAGTTTTTGAATAAGCTCGGGATGTTGCCCAAATGCCCCTCTACTCCCACAGCTTGAAGATTGCGACAGCCGAACAATTTTTTCATGACAGATATCCTTTCTTCTGTATAACAGTCAAAATTTCCAATGTCAACAGATGCCCGCCCCAAGTTGCGTGAGGTATCGTCTAGGTAGGACAAGATTTCCTCAAGTACCTTGGCGTTCCCCTCTATCCTTACTGACAGACCCATCAAGTTGTTCAAATTGGAAATGTCCTTAGCATCACATACATTTGTATCGAAGTTCTCGAGTATTTCCATCTCATTCAGCTCGCCCAGGTTTAATTTCTCGTCATGATTAGGGCATCGAAAAGCCAGAGGAAGGTACAGAAACCTCAGTCTTTTCAAATTACCCAAGACATTTGGTATTGTCATTTTGCACTCTTTTCTTACCCTCAAGTCAAGAGTTTGCAGGTACAACATTTTGCCGACAGAAGAAGACAATTCAACCAGGAAACACTCCCTGAAACATAGAAACCTCAGATAAACAAGTTTCTCTATTCCTTTTGGAGACTTTCCATCCTTAAAATCAACACCGTAAAGATATAAAACTCTTAGCCAGATGAACTTGTCCAGATTCGGTATCTCTTGTGGCGTAATATACCCTTCTACAGGAGGGCTTGAAGTAAAGAACAGAAGGGACCGAAGGTAATCTGCTTCTCCAGGGAGATCAGCATCGCTGCATTCATGCCTATCCAAGTATAAGGTACACCTAACAGCTGAAGTCGTACTGCTGTTTTCATCCCCAACCTTAAAGAATTCGTCCTCTTTTCCCTTCATTTTGCAGAAATCTTGTATCTGATCATGAATCCTGAAAGATTTGGACCTTCTTTGTCCTGAAACTTGGTCTGAAATTTGGATCAGGCTTCTATTACCCAATTCATATAGATACCGTGCTGCAACATCCATTACTGTTTCTCCATTTCTTTTATCCCCCATGGATATCAGGCCTTCAGCCATCCACAATTGACATATTGTTTCCATTTCTATCGCTGCATCTTGGGGTAAATTGCCCAAATACAGTAAACACGGCCTCAGGCGAACAGGCAACTGCGCGTAACTTATGTTGATTACATCTAAAGGTTGAACTGAAGACTCTGGCGTTCTACTAGGAAGTTGCTGAAGCACCCGATTCCATTCATCTGATGGTTTTCCTCGTAATATACTGGCAAGTGCAATCATAGCTAATGGTAGACCATCACCTTGCCTTGCTATTTCCTGACCAATTTGCTCCATTTTTGGATCTGCACAGACGTATATGCTTGTCAGTAGTACTACCGAAGGAAAGGGAAGGTAGAAAAATCGAAGAAACTTATTGACGTATGAAATACACAGCTATTACATTTCGGCCATTTTGGGCAGGAAAGCAGACACTTAACTCTGTACCAAGGAAGTGTCAAGTGTTAACTAAACGTTAGTCTCTAAGCAACTCCCAAAAAGTTCAAAGTGTCTGCCGGGCTGAATTCATCTACCACTCCATACAACCTGGAAAAAAAAAAAAAAAAAAAAAGGGAAGAAGAAGAAGAAGAAGACTAACGTGGGGTTTTGCTCAAGCCTTGTAAGACTAATGTGGGATCTCAATGAAAATCTGATACTATACTAAAAAATTAGATTACATTTAAAAAGTACCTCTTTTTAGGGAGGATTACGGATTAAATTTTATATAAACTACCCAATGTGGAATATCAAAAAGATAAGGTAGGGGGGTTAAAAGTAGGGAGAGGCTGGGTTAAGGGCCATATTTAGAGTAAAGGTAGTATGGGTGAGAATCCAATACATTTACTACAGACGATTTTTCTTTTTTATTTTGTATTTTTGCTAAATTCTACAGATGATATTCAAATTATAGATTGGGGTCCACTTAATTAATTTGAACATCAATATTGCAAACTCTTATTCCAGCACTAAGTTGCAAATCATGACAGCCAATTATCCAGAAATATTTCTGAAATAGAAGAGGAAAAATTTAAGTTGAAGGAGATTGAACGAAGTAGAAAGATTCCACGTAATAATGGTGATTCTCTATCTTAATCTGGTGTAGACATACTAAGACTAAATTAGCATAACTCAAATAAATCTTGGAGAAGTTGATGTCTAGGTGTAATGAAGAGACTTACCATTTAGGCCTGCCCTCCGTCTGAGCAATTCCCAGCTTTCCTCTTCTCTTAATAATCTCATCTCGTGGATATAGGATTTTGGAGTGCCCAATTTCAGTTCTTCCTTTCTTATCCGAGTAGTCATTAGTATTCTTGATCCATTTCGGTCATCTGGAAAGGCCATGCGCAACTTAGACCACAAATCACCATCCCAGACGTCGTCCAATACAATCAGATACTTCCGTCCTTTCAGACTTTTGTATACTTGTTCGGCCAACTCGATCTGTGGCATGTCCATGGTTTCACTTCTATTAGTCCATCTTTCAGATATGCTGGAAAGGATCTGCAGCAGAATGTCCCTTGTTTTACACTCCTGGAATACACAGATCCAAATGCAAATAGAGAAAGTGTATGCAATTTCTGGACTAAGGTATAATTTCCTAGCAAGAGTTGATTTGCCGATCCCGGGCATGCCACAAATCGAAACCAAAGCCAGCTCCGAGCTTCCAGCGGTTAAAACATGGGTCAGCAGTGCCCTTTGGTCCTCCATTCCAATAATTTCCTCCGTATCCTCAACTAATGCAGGTGCAGAAAACTGTCTGGCGTGACCGCTCTCAACGATTCCAAGGGTTTGATTCTTCGGAGAAGTGTCCGAGGTGCAAGGGAGCTGCTGGATTTGCTTACATACTTCCTCGAGCTTCTTCATGACTTTGAGCTGCTGGCCAGTTCTTTTGAAGGTCCAGCTAAGAAACCCGTTCCTTCCTGATGCCACATCGAGGGCATATGATTCGACGACATCCTCGAGATCGTAAGAAACTTTCATGATTGCTTTGGCCTGCTCCCGGAGAGTGTCATGATTTGCATCTGTATTTTTAATGATGCACTGCAAACGTGCAAGTACAGGAAGAAGCTTGCTGTTAACTATGGCTATCAGCTCGCTTCCGGGATTTTCTCGAGGAATCAGATGCGGAAGCCTTTCCAGTAGAGCGGCTGCAATAACCATGGCATTCATCTTTCTGCAGCCGGTGAAGAGCACTATCTGCTTGGAGTTTTCGGTTTCTTTCCAAGTCGAAGTCTCCTGACCACTCGGTCAAAGTTGCTTCGAATTATGAGGACCTCTTGAAGTGGCCGAGAGTGAAGTTCTTTGGGGATAGAATTGAACATTCAATACCAAGTTCTTAAATAGTGAGAACAACACATAAAGAGATGGAAAATTTCCGGATTCTTGTCAGTCTAACAAGCAATTTTTTTTTTAACTACTACGTAAATTATACTTACTAATACTCCTATTTTGACAAATTAAGAGTTAACACTTCTATTTTGACAAATTATCACATTTGGTCCTCTGTATTTTTTGTCTGATATTTTTTAGTCCTTATTGTTTATTTTAATTATTTCAATCCCCTAATTATTTTCAGACAAACTGTTAAGGATTCTTTACTATTGATGAAGTGGTTTCCAATCAAGTTTTGGACAAGTATTCACGTGTACAGAATGCAAAGGTTAAAAATGGAAGAATAAGAACAATTCATTCTAAAGAAAAAAAAAAGCACTTACACTTTTTAGAATGGAGTGAATTTTTTCTTTTAGAAGGAATTGTTCTTTTTTTTTTCATTTTTAGCCTTTTCCGTCTATGCAAGAGCACACCACGTGCAAAACATGACTAGAAACCACAATATCAATGGCGAAGAATACTAAATAGTTAGTTAAAAAATACTTAGAGAATTGAAATAATTAAAATAAAATAATAGAAATTGAAATACTAAGCATAAAAACATAGCGGACCAAGCATGATAATTTGTCTTTTTATTTTAGTTTGTTGAAGAATAATTGTTTATTTTTCTAAAATAAATATATGTATGCATGAGACCGGTAGAGATTCTCTCTCCTCAAATTCATCTCTTATTCTCTCTCATACTAATACAATGTTATTACATCATAATTTTTATTATATTGAAAATAATTTAAAATTATAAATTCTACCATAACTTGGAAAACTCTAAGAGAATTTGAGTTATTTAAAAATACATAAAATTTTTATGGGAATTTAAAATATATGACAATTCTAACTTTTCATAAATTTTGACAATAAATTATTATTTTTTTAAAAAACAAAAAAGAAAACAGAAAAACGAAAGAAAAAGGGATGAGTGGCGCCAAACTTGGTTTCCCACAAATAACATAGAGTTTATCCACTCTTCAAGAATCTGCTTGCTTTTCTTTTTTGTAAAGATCAGGTGATCCTTGCGATAGCCCAATTGCTTGGTAGCCCCAAGCATATGCAACGCCAACCGTAGAAAGTAGCAACCATCTTTTAACATCATCCATCGGAACTCAGACTCGGTTAAATGCTCCATCGCCATAAGCATCTCTTGCTTGCATCTCAGTTCTTGATACTACTATCCCAATTCCTGCCTGGGCATTACGAAGTGCTGCTTCAGCATTTATTTTGTACCTATCCGCTGGTGCAGTCATTGCTTCTTCTGCAGTACGTGCTGAGCCCATTGTTTAAAACCTAGGTCGTAAACTAATTCTACCCGGAAAGGTATCTCAAAGAAAAGGATGATTGCCTATAATATATTGCTAATACACCCTAATATACCCCTCTTATGTTTATAATTGGATATTTAGGATTCATTTTGAAAATATGCAAGTAGCCTAATATCACTATGATACTATATTAACAATATGACTAGGGTAAAGTTTCCCCTTCTTTAAAATAGCTTTTGGGGATAGAATCAAGCAAACCCAATTTTTTTTAACCCAATTTTTCAATATTGTAATAGAAGTGATATTGGGCTACCAATATATTTTTACACTTCACGTTTTAGATGTCCAATTCTAGACGTGAGAGAGGTGTATTGACAATTGTGGCTTAGGTAATCCTCCCTCATTCTTTAAGATAATTTTTAGAAATATAAAGTTAAGTTCAAACCTAATTTTTAACACCCATAGATACATTCAACTTTTGGAGCCAAAAGGTAGCCTAAGTGCGCTCAAGCTGGCCAAGGAGATTGGAGTGTTCGGATCTGTTTTGAAAACGGACTGCTTGCCAGTAGTACACCGCGTCTTGGTTTCACATGAGACCTGGCGCTGGAAGGAAATTTATTCACCTTATCAGATACACGCTGGCTTCCTTGGGTTGCTTAATTAGCAGTCATGCATGTTAACCGCAGGGCTAATTCAGTGGTTCATGGCCCCATTAGATTAGGTTGCTCTGTACTGGATAGACAACTCTGGCTCGAAGATGTTCCCCAGCATTTGTGGCAAAAATTTCATGTTATAATGAAATGCAAATGCAAGTCTGGTGGGTTTGCCCACCTCCTAAGAAAAATAACTGAGAAGAAAGACGATTAACAAACAGAGCTAGTAAATATTCTCAACAACTTCTGTAATCTATCTGGGCAGAAAATAAATTTCAGTAAATCTAGAGTTTTTTCCTCAAAGAACATTGAGGACTCTCTTGCCAGCCATGTTGTTAGCTGCCTTAACATAAAATAAATAAATAAATAATAAATAATTTTGGCAAATACATTGGCTTCCCGATTTCAAAGAGCAAATTTTTAGCCATAAAAATTTCCAATTCATCATTGATAAATTAACTGCATTCTTAACAGGGTTCTTGGAATCAAAATTTTTAACTGTCACTGGTAGAACCACTTTTATCAAGTCCATCTTGTCATTTATTCCTCTTGATACTATTCAAGTTGTCTTCCAAAACAACCTCCCCGTAGATATAATTTGTAGGCAATTCCTTTGGGGAACAATAGATGAGAAAAACAACCTCCTCGTAGATAAATTTCGTTTCAGTGATTGCCTTCAAGAAAGAAAATGGTACATTGACTACTTGTCTGTTATCCTTCCTGATCACCTAATCCAAGAAATAAAATCCATACCCATAAGCATGTGTAGTACCAGAAAAAACCAAGCTTACTGCAACTCCAACCTCTCAGGTATTTTTCGGTCAGCTCTGCTTATAAAGTGATTATTGCACGCACCCCCCAATTGATCTTCTCATCTCAATCTTAAATGTTGCTATCTAGGCCTTAGTATTCCTGAAAATAGAACTCATTCTTAGACATTGCAAAAATGCTATATTCCTTTGGTCTGCTTTAAATTTTTTTCTAAATACTGATATTATTAGTATTCTCCATAACAGTTCCTCACTCCAATATTTGGCTCAAAACAAATTGCTGTACTAAAGTCAAGCTGATTTTAACATCTCTTGGTCTACCGTGTTTTCTTTAGCTTGTTGGAACCTCTGGATGCATCGAAATAACTGTGCTTAATTCCTCAAGAACAAACTTTCCCACTATTAAGGATATTTTAGCCAAGGCTGCTGAATTTTCAGTTGCAAATAACTCCTTTTAAAAGATCCTGTCACAAATATCATCTACATAAAAAGGAGACGCCCCCCCGCCCCCCCCACACCACACCCAAGAATATTTTTAAGCTCAATCCAATGGCTCTTCAATAGGAAATCCAGGTAGAGGAGAAGCAGGCAGGAGGAGTTATTCGGCATCACCATAGCAACTGGAAATTCAAGACAAAATTTAAATGATCCGGTTGGATTTTGTTTGAAGTTAGTTTGCGCCTCTGATTTACGTTGTGCTGGTCCACCTCCTGAGCAGGGATTGTTACGTTCTGCAAGGCCTGGATTTTTAAGTTTTGAGTGCTAAAATTAAAATTTGAAATAATTTAACTGTCATGAGGTTCTTTACTCATTATAAAACTTGTGCAACGGCTATTGCCTTTTACGCTGACGGGTGAAGATTATTCAACCCCGATTAACTGTAAAGTTTAATTTTCTCATTAGTACGATGTTATATCTGGCCGGCAACATTGTAGTGACGAGTGCCTGAGGAGAAGAGAAAGAAAGAATTTGGAGAAGAGGATTTTGATCCATTTAATTATTAACAAAACTCATTTAAGAAAATACGCTTGCTGATTGCAGTTTGTTAAATTATTATTTGTGGTACGATTACCTTTTATTTATTCGAACTCTTTTTCTTTATAAATTTTAAAATTCTTTCAATATTTTCTCTAAAATTTAAGTTCTTTTAAAAATTTAGAATTCTTTAAAATACTTTAGTACATTTATTGTATTGGATGATAGACGATGTTTACTAACTAAAATATAGAACAAAAGGGTTTTAATCTTTAATCAGGATTTTAAAGTATCTCTAATCTCACTTGATTTTATTTTAACGAATTTAAAAAATCTACACTTTGAATTGAATTTTATATACAAAAAATAAAAAAAGTGGGGGGGGGGGGGATACAAGGGAATCCGGAACCTAAGAAAAGGGAAAACAATTTAAAAAAGGAAAAATGCAGGAAATACAAGGGAGAACAAAAGAAAAGGAAAAAAAGAATAATGGCAAAAATGTCCTCCCAAAAGCCATGCATCCCAACTAAAATGACGATACAAAATCAATGTAACCACTATAAAGATTAGCTTAGGAGATGCTAGGACTTTTATTAATAGAATTCAGGAGATGATGCAAAGCCTCTTGCGGTAAGGTGATTAGACAAGTTCATAGCTGTTTTACTGTCCCGGCTGATTTTTTTTACTAAAATTACTTTTTTGGCTTGCGTTTGGATTAGGTGCATACAACACATATTTTTTAAATATACTAAACTGATTTTTAACTGTCTAATTTTAATTTAATGATTAAAAATTAATATATTATGAATAATTATTTGAGTTATTCACTCTTTAGTTAAATAATTATTAATATAATAAATATTCTAACAGTAAATAATTATTCACTATATAATAAATAATTATTCAACTTGAATAATTATTTATAACATATTTAACAATTAAATCAAAATTTAACGATTGAGATCCATTCGTATTGAAATAAGTACTGTTTGCATCTAATCCAAACCACTTTGTCTTCTAGCCCTCAAAAATGGTTTCTTGGGTGCCGAACTCTATTGTCGCAGTTGTGGTTGCTGATATTTCTTTAGTAATTAAATTACTTATGTTTTTTGTTTTCCAAAAAAAAAAAAAGTGTCCGGTCTTTTAACCAGATTTCAACATCACTTAACGTGTTTAATCGGTTCTGATAATTAAATGGGGCATTTCTTTTGATATTGGTCTGTCAACATGACAAAGGAACAAATTAGTTGTGAACTGTAAAATAGATAAAAAAGAAAAATAAAACAAGATAACATAAAATTTTCCTCGTTAAAGCAATCAAAGAGAACTTTCGTTTGTGGTAAAGGGCAAGGAATAATTATTGGACGAAGTGAAAAAATATCTGAGAATATCTATTACTACTTGAGCAAAATTCAATCCGAAATTAACAAATGAAATCAAATTATTCCAAGTTACAAACCCGGACGCATAACAATCGCATGTTTATGCTATGCAATTTCACTGATCCACAAATTCATTGTAACGAAATGATAAATCAACCACTAGATCGAAGTAATTGTTCGAGTCCTACCCAAAAACCGAGCACACCAAAGACAGTTTGTATGACTGTAAAGATGAAGATTATGATAGCTCCACGTTCAACTCTTTCCCAAGGAGAATAATCTTTGATTTGGACTATAACAGAAAGGTGATGAGGCGTCATTTCCTTCTCCGAATTGGTTTTCAACATTTTTAGAAACCTCACTTTCTCTTCAGGTTTGCTGCCTTCAATGGTTCCCATTTTGGCTAGGATATTAATATCTTCATAGGAAGACACGAGCTCGCTCAGGAAACGCAGATAAGAAGTTACCTCGTTCTGTTTATGAGCCATCTCATAGTATTTCAAATTTGTGAACAGAACATTGGTATCGTGATTCACCTTGAGAGTAGGCAAAATAAGCCTGCCGAAGATCATCCGAGCTTTAAAATCGATCCCCCTGTATCCTGCTGTTTCAGATTTCTTGATAAAAATGCCTTTGTTGCGCAATTGGGAGGCGGAGATTTTTTTTCTCTTATCACCATGGTCCTTGTTTTGTTTGTCCTCGGTTTCCTTGTCCTTGGCATTGGGAGTCCTCTCGTGTGCAATCCCTATTTCCAGATCTCCATGTTCTAGTTCATCGTCGGGTTCATTTTTAGTAGACCCTTTTCTTGAACCTCCTGTTCCAAGCATAAACAACTGGAGGCCGTGAAGCAAGTCAGAGGGTTGCTCCTGACCTGGAGAATAAGTTTTCCCAGCAAACTCTTTCAGTGGATTTGAAGATATTCTAGGGATGCTGTATTCTCGGGCAGGAATCACCAGTAAATCATACAAGATCTGCTTGCACAACATATCTGATGGTCGCTTCCACTGCATGTTGGGAATTTCGGATAATAATTCCCTCTAAACAAAATTCTAGTGAATTGAAAAATACAAAACACTACGAATATACCCGACAAATAATATTGAATACTATAATCGAAAAGAAAACGATAATAATAAATGCGGAGTAAAAAGAGATAAGGAAAGAACACACCCAGAAAAATTTGATAACGGAGTTCGGCAAAAATATTGCCTAGTCTCCGAGCACCACTCAAGCAACCCGCTTTTATTTATAATGGGAGAAAAGTTTACAAATTTGGGATACAATAAGTGTGAGAGAAGAGTCCCTTTTATAAGGATTAAATCTCCTCACATTTTCATCAACTTCCAATGTGGGATTCCTAAGTTAAGGCAAAAGTCAAAATTTGTTGGCCAACTATTTAGGCCAACAACCAACAAATCTCCACCTTGACTTAACTTCTAGTCCCACCAAATACAAAAGCTTCTCAATCAAACAAAAAATAAAATGGACCTCATGATGCTTCCAAATTTTGCGCCAACTCAAATATGCAAAATATTAACCAAGTTTAAACAGTGTTCAAACTTGGCCCTTGTAACCACCTTGGTCAACATATCTGCAGGATTCTCCGCCGTGTGAATCTTCTGGAGAAGTATCTCTTCCTCTTCCAGAATTTCCCGTACAAAGTGATAGCGAACATCAATGTGCTTCGTCCGTGCATGAAAGACTTGATTCTTTGCTAAGTGAATAGCACTCTGACTGTCAGAATAAACCTCAAGTTGTTTCTGACCAACTCCCAAGTCTTTAAGCAATCCATGAATCCAAATTGCTTCCTTCACAGCCTCTGTAATCGCCATATACTCTGCCTCAGTTGTAGACAAAGCCACCGTTGACTGCAAGGTAGACTTCCAACTAACCGGCGCTTTTGCTAAAGTGAACAAATAGCCAGTTGTAGACCGTCGCTTATCCAAATCACCTGCATAATCAGAATCACAATATCCAACTACATAATGACCAAGTGATTCATCCCGTTCAAATTCCAATCCAACATCTGCGGTATTTTGAAGATACCGTAGAATCCATTTCACAGCTAACCAATGACCCCTTCCTGGATCATGCATGTACCTGCTCACAACACTAACAGCTTGTGAAATATCTGGTCTCGTACACACCATTGCATACATCAAGCTTCCAACTGCATTTGCATATGGGACTTTCGCCATGTATTCTCGCTCTTCATCTGTTGTTGGAGATAACTGGCTACTAAGTTTCAAATGAGGGGCAAGTGGGGTACTTACGATTTTGTATCTTCATGCATACCAAAACGTTGTAATACCTTCTTCAAATCATCGTTTACGTGTCGACCAAAGCTTGCCTCTCTCTCTGTCCCTGTTTATCTCCATGCCAAGAATCTTTTTGGCTTCCCCCAAATCCTTCATCTCGAACTCTTTACTCAGCTGAGCCTTCAACCTGTCAATCTCAACTTGGCTCTTTGCTGCTATCAACATATCATCAACATATAAGAGTAAGTAAATGTAAGAACCATCTTGAAGCCTGCGCAAATACACACAATGATCGTATTTGCTCCTTGTGTACTTCTGACCCTTCATAAAACTATCAAATCGCTTGTACCATTGTCTTGGAGATTGTTTCAATCCGTACAATGATTTACTTAGTTTACAAACCCAATTCTCTTTACCAACAACCTTGTATCCATCTGGCTGAGCCATATAGATTTCCTCCTTCAAATCACCGTGCAGGAACGCGGTCTTCACATCAAGTTGAGCTAGCTCCAAATTCATCTGCGCTACCAAGGCCAACAAAATTCTAATGGAGGAATGTTTAACAATTGGAGAAAATACCTCATTATAATCAATTCTCTCCTTCTGAGCGTAGCCTTTAGCCACCAATCTTGCCTTGTAACGTATCTCATCTTTATCAGGAAATCCTTCTTTCTTTGCAAATACCCATTTGCATCCAATAGCCTTCTTGCCCTTCGGTAGTTGTGTCAGCTTCCACGTCTTGTTCTTCTCGAGAGATTGTATTTCTTCTTCCATTGCACCTGCCCATCTACCACTTTCTGAACTTCGAATGGCTTCTGGGTAGGTGGATGGAACATTATCAACAACTGGAAGTGCATAAGCTAACATGTCAGTAAAACGAGCAGATTTTTGAATCTCTCATCTTTGCTTTCTAACTGCAATTGGCTCCGATTGCTGTTGAGGATCTTGGGTAGGAACCTCTTCCTCATCTGACTCTTCTTCTGCCCTCGGAGAGTCTCTAGTGGTGCTATTTGCTGGAATCACCACTGTCTGTTCAAACTCCACCTGTTTCGCAATACACTCCACCTGCTGCGGAATACCATCAACCCCTTCTGAATTTACCTTTTGCAACATGGCAGATTCATCAAAGGTAACATCCCTACTGATTATCGTCTTCTTTGCCTCTAGACACCATAAACGGTATCCCTTAACTCCAGCATTGAAGCCCATAAATAGAGCCTTCTTTGCCCGTGGATCCAACTTTGATTCATTCACATGATAATATGCAGTAGAACCAAAAACACGCAAAGTATCATAATCAGTAACAGGTTTTTCAGACCATACCTCTAAAGGAGTTTTTCCCTCTATAGCAGATGATGGCAAACGATTGACGAGATGTTGAGCATATGTTATTGCCTCAGCCCAAAATTTTCTGCCTAGCCCAGCATTAGACAGCATACAACGAACTTTCTCCACCAATGTCCTGTTCATACGCTCCGACACCCCATTCTGCTGTGGTGTTTTTCTGACTGTGAAGTGCCGCCTTATGCCACAATCTTGACATACCTTCAGGAATGAATCGCTCTTGTATTCTCCACCATTGTCTGTTCGGAGAACCTTGATCTTCCTCCCTGTCTGGTTTTCAACTTCAGCTTTCCACTTAAGGAAAACTCCAAGCACATCATCCTTATTTTTCATAGTAAACACCCAAACTCTTCTGGAAAAATCATCAACAAAAGTGACAAAATAATGCCTACCACTAATTGACGGAGTCTTGGCAGGTCTCCATACATCTGAGTGCACATAATCCAGAATGCCCTTGATATTGTGGATTGCAGTGCCAAATTTCACTCTTCGTTATTTTCCTAAAACACAATGCTCACAAAATTCTAATTTGCAAGTCTTCGTACCTTTCAACAATCCCTGCTTGGCAAGAATTTCCAAGGATTTCTCACCAGCGTGTCCCAACCGCATATGCCACAGCTTCGTTGCGTCAGCACCCTTTTTGCTACTTGAAGTTGCCGCTGCTACTGTCTCCACCACTGTACTACCTTGGTAGTAATACAGATTATTCTTTCTCACGCCTTTCAACATCACCAGTACTCCTGAAGTTGCTTTAAGAACGCCATCTCGCATCGTCACAACTAGGCCTTTTGATTCTAAGGCCCCCAATGAGATGAGATTCTTCTTCAACTTTGGCACGTACCGCACATCTCGCAAAATTCTGGTGGATCCATCATGATTTCGCAACCTGATTGAACCTATCCCGGCTGTTTTACATGGATTATCATTACCCATATAGACAACCCCGCCATCGAGTTCCTGAAATTCAAAGAACCATTCCCGAATGGGACACATATGATAAGTGCAACCTGAATCCAATATCCATTCATCTGGATGTGATGTTGAAGGTGAAACAACAAGGGAAATTTCTGATTCTGCATCACTCTTGCATTCTGCAACATTTGCATCTTGCGGAGTCTTCCCTTTCTTCTTCAGCTTTGGACAGTCCTTCTTCCAGTGCCCTTTCTCATGACAGAAAGCACACTCATCTTTGGCAACGACTCGGCCTTTTGACTTGGACCTTCCTCTCCTCCCCTTTGACTGGCTTTGCTGACGACCTCTTGCCACCAATGCTTCTTCTGTTGTCGTTGATTTGGTTTTCATCTTATCCTGCTTTCTCAATTCATGACTATACAAAGCAGAACACACAGCATCTAACGACACATTCTCCTTTCCATGAAGTAAAGTAGTTTCCAAATGTTCAAATTCATCGGGAAGAGATGATAACAACATCAAAGCCAAATCTTCATCCTCAAATTTTACATCTAAATTTAACAGGTCTGCTACTAATTGATTAAACATAGTGATGTGTTCATTCATAGTTGTACCTAGTCGGTAATCAAATCGGAACAGCCTCTTCTTCATAAGGAGCTTATTCTGACCACTTTTCTTCAGAAATTTGTCCTCCAATGCCTTCCACAATTTGTGCGCAGAAGTCTCGTTCTTGAAAGCATACTTCTGCTCCCTGGACAGGCACGACCGAATTGTTCCACATGCCAACCGATTCATAATATTCCAATCCTTATCTACCACATCTTCCGGTTTCTCTTCTGCAATGGCAATATCAAGACCCTGCTGGAAAAGGGAGTCCAAGACTTCCCCTTGCCACATGCCGAAATGGCCAGTACCATCAAATATTTCTACTGCTAATTTCAAACTAGACATTGGAATCCTCGACCATGATGAAGAGGAAACTGAAGTAGATGTCATTACAGAACTAATATAGTATTCAATATTTCAAAAGACACTACGTATTGTACCAAAAATTATTCCAAGAAAATTTCCAAGAAAGATTGGAGGGTCACAAGTGGACCGCTTAAATACCAACCTCCTTAGACAAAATTTTCCTAGATAATTAAAGCTACAATACCTAAACAAACAAGCCAAGGACGAACCTTCGGCTCTGATACCACTTGTTGGGAATTTCGGGTAATAATTCCCTCTAAATAAAATTCTAGTGAATTAAAAAATACAAAACACTACGAATATACCCGACAAATAATATTGAATACTATAATCGAAAAGAAAACGATAACAATAAATGCGGAGTAAAAAGAGATAAGGAAAGAACACACCTGGAAAAATTTGATAACGGAGTTCGGCAAAAATATTGCCTAGTCTCCGAGCACCACTCAAGCAGCCCGCTTTTATTTATAATGGGAGAAGAGTTTACAAATTTGGAATACAATAAGTGTGAGAGAAGAGTCTCTTTTATAAGGATCAAATCTCCTCACATTTTCATCAACTTCCAATGTGGGATTCCTAAGTTAAGGCAAAAGTCAAAATTTGTTGGCCAACTATTTAGGCCAACAACCAACACTGCACACCATTTATAACCTTCTGGAAGAAACTTAGCTTCATTAATTCATTTAGCACCATAAGTGGGACTTTGTTTCCCACATAGAACATAGAGTTTATCCACTCTTCAAGAATCTTCTTGCTTTGCCTTTTCGTAAAGATCAGGTGATCCTTGGGATAGCCCAATTGCTTGGAAGCCCCAAGCATATGCAACGCCAACTGAAGAAAATAGCAACCATCTTTTATCATCATCCATCGGAACTCAGACTCGGTTAAACCATTCAATGCTTCATCACCATAAGCATCCCTTGCTTGCTTCTCAATTCTTCTCATCGCAGACATGTAAATTTCTTTGGTTTTTTCCTGATTTCCTCCCTCTTCTTTCAATATTTTCTCCCAAGCCTCATCCTTGTAACTGAGGAATAACTCCTGTTGACAATAAAGAGGCCCAAACACAAATTTGAGTGCTAAAGGAGAGAGCTCTTGTTGCTCCAGGACTGCCACTGGACACTTAAGTATCTTGCGTAATCGTTTAGGCTTTTTGACAATTGGGATGGCCTCAATGTCTTCTGTTTCATTTGGTTGTATAGACATGTATTGTTGCCGGACTGATGCCATTTTGATTCTGCTGGAGATGATCTGCAATCCAAATTTTCCTAGACTGTGATTGTGTTTCGAAACAAAGGACTAAGGAGTTGAATTCCGTACCTTAGCACCAGAACTGATTTAGGCTTTAGCTTACAAACTCAAGGCTAAGGAAGGAGCGGGATACGAAAGGAATAACAAAGGGAGAGAGAAAAGAAGTGGGAGTACGTACAAGAGCAAAACAAAAGGATAGTAGTATTAAGTAAGATAATCAGCAGCCACAAATGGTTATCTGGTTCTCAAAACGCTTTTGTGCAGAGTTATGTTCACATTGTGTGTGTGTGTGTGTGTTTTTTTTTTTTTTTTGGTTCACGTTGTTATTAAGAATCAAACTTTTTCCATTATTTGGTAATTGAAGTAAATGAAAGACAATTTTTTTTTCTCCTTTTGCTTTCCGTATTGGTAGTGCACTTTTGGCTAAACCAGAAGGTTTGCCTTCTTATGATCAGTGCATTTTGAGTTTTTAATCAACTCATGATTGATAGCCATATTCCTTGAATTCACCAAGTAACTAGATGACCCTGACATTTTGTGAGAGATGAATAGTGCTGGAGCATTATTTAATACTCCATGTAAGCATGTGGGACTCCAGGAGAGAAAGGATTGGCAGATTTGAACCGCAGCATAACTTTGGACGTGAAAAAGGCAGCAATTAGTGCTGGCGAAGAGCTTTTCATTCGAATATCTCGTGTATCGTAACTCAACCACAACCAGATGTTCTGGCCACTTGAATTAATGGTGCTCGCTCTTCAACTTGTGACAATTCAAATTTTCTAAAAGAACCTTTGCGGTGCATTACTCTACATTATTCCTTTATCAGAAACACGTTCCGAGAAAAATATCATTGAACTATTACCTGGGGGGGCCTTCTACCACTGGTCTACTGCATTGCTGCAACTCTTTCATGAGGTTGGTGATCTTTTGAATTGCTTAATATAACGGATTGTGCTTAAGCAAGGAGCCCGCTATATTTCAATTACGTCAATGCCTGTATAGTCTCTTTGGTCTCAGAAGCAATTCATGTAATCAATAGTAGTGCAGAGGGTTATGGCCCAGCTATAGATCTTTCACAGTTCGGTGGATTAAGACTTTTTCTTTTTTTTTCTGTTTCTTCTTCAGATATTTGTCGGCGGAGCATGGACGTGAAAAAGGCAGCAGTTAGTGCTAGCGAAGAGCTTTTCATTCGAATATCTCGTGTATCGTAACTCAACCACAACCAGATGTTCTGGTCACTTGAATTAATGGTGCTCGCTCTTCAACTTGTGACAATTCAAATTTTCTAAAAGAACCTTTGCGGTGCATTACTCTACATTATTCCTTTATCAGAAACACGTTCCGAGAAAAATATCATTGAACTATTACCTGGGGTGCTTCTACCACTGATCTACTGCATTGCTGTAACTCTTGCATGAGGTTGGTGATCATTTGAATTGCTTAATATAACGCATAGAGCATAAGCAAGGAGCCCGCTATATTTCAATTACGTCAATGCCTGTATAGTCTCTTTGGTCTCAGAACCAATTCATGCAATCAATAGTAGTGCAGAGGTTTATGGCCCAGCTATAGATCTTTCACAGTTTGGTGGATTAAGACTTTTTCTTTTTCTTCTGTTTCTTCTTCAGATATTTGTCGGCGGAGCAACTCCCGTCCATCATTTTTGGAAACACGTTAGCTGCTTTGTTTCTCATGTGTACTTTAGTAGTTTTCCCAGGCATGTAATAAGTAACCGTGCTGCTGCAATAGAACAGCTGAATGCGTTTCCTCGTCATCTTTCAAACAATAAGAGAAAGCTTTTCTCGTGGCTACTCAGTGGCATTGTATTAGATACTCCATGTATGATTAAATAGAATTTTATTTTAAAATTTGTATTTAAAATTTTATAAAATTTAAATTATTATTAAAAAAATATGTAAGTTCTTAGAATTTTATCTTAAATTTCAAAATAAAATTATGTGCAAAGCTAGTCTTGCACTCCCCTGTTCCATTTCTATTTTAAAGCTAACAAACTTTTGCAGTGGCATCTAATCATCTCGACGCAAATGCCATCCAACTCATATTCGTATCCTTTCTAAAGCGAATTATTGAGCATATAGGAGCATCAAGGAAAGGAAGAAAAGAAAGGTGGAAGGATCCACAGGCAAGAAAACTTTTGACCAAAAACAGATCAAGAATGAAAACTTTGTGTGGTTAGCGTAATATATATGCCATATTGGTTCCCGCATAAATAATTGAGTGAAGTGCGAAAAAATTCTTTTATGCCTTTAAAGTAACCAATATTCGTGAAGGATCCAAACATCTCAACATGAACTGCCATCTAAGGCATATATACTCAGTATACTTTCTAATGAAGCCAGTTGTTGAACCCACAGAAGCACCAAGAAAAGAAAAGCAAAAGCAAATTGTTGAGCCCATAGCCACAGGATTATCAAGAAAAGAAAGTACAGCCCACTTGCCAAGAACTTTTTGTCTAAAAGGAGGAACTTGCCAAAAATAATAGAGTAGAGTGCCACAGTGATGTTACTCAAATTATCATAGTCCATGGCCAAACATTTTTGTTTTATTCAAAAAAAAAAAAAAGATGGCCAAACATAGCAACTATACACATGAAAGAAAGTGATGCAAGGTCATACTTAATAAGATACACACTTATTTCTTTTCAAATAAAATATGTTTACTTATTTTTAGGATACTATGATTTAATTTTATAGGATACTTTGATATTTTTATGATAAACTTATATAATTATTTTTATTTAAATTTTATAATTAAATAAAATTCAAGATCAATTCAATTTCTATTAACTGTAAAGTTCAATTTTCTCTTTAATACGATGTTATATTTGGCAATATCGTAGAGACAAGGGAGAAGATAGAAAAAGAATTTAAGGGAGAGGATTAGATCGATTTAATTATTAACAAAATTTATTTTTTAAAATGAGTTAAATCTCAAATAAGAATTCTTTCTGAATTAGAATAATTATATACGAAGAGTGCTTATTATATTCTCAAGTCGGTACGTACACATTGCAGATTTTTTTAGTAATTAAAATGTTTTATTAACAGAAATAAAAAATTAAATTACACAAGTAGACAAAATATTCGTGGTAATAAAATAAAATATTATATTTTATTAATTCCAAGTGTGTAAAATATAAAAGAATAAATAAAAATAAGTATACTTTAATCCTCTATATAATTTTTTCTTCAAAATCATGAATATGGTGGCCATGAGAAATCCTACCGTGTAGATTATGCGTCCGATTACGGTTTTACATTGTATTTTTATCGCATATATAAGATCGAATATAATTCGTGGAATCAGATCTATGATTTGATAATTGTAAAAATTTGTAAATTTTTATTAAAAAAAACTTGTAAGAAAAAAATATGAATTATTAAATTAAATTTTAAATATAATTTGATGACTCAGATGAGATCTTGTATTGCATAAAGAACCGTTCCCTAGATTATTACCAGACAGATTTTTCCAGTACCGTAGAATTCCCAACTCATTTGTTAGCAAAACGGGAGTTGCACGTGTCCAACTTTGGATAGAGAATTCCCTGATGATGTATTATCTGATTCTACAGCAAATCTTCTTGGTTGAATAAGAATCGCTTTTTGCCCTCAGAAAAAGTTCAAGGCCGCTATGATTTAGGACTGTCAATTGGGCCGGGCTAGCCCGAGCTCGACCCGACTCAACTCGTTTTTTGAGGGTTGAACTTTTTTCGAACTAGGCTGAGTCGGATTAGAATCTGAATTTTCGGCCCGTTTGTAAATCGGGCTGAGCTCGAACTTGGCTAAGCTCGGCCCGTTATAAGCTCGGCCCGATCATATATCTAATAATAATTTATAATTATATATTATAATTTCTTGATATAATAGAAATTTTTTGTGTATAATACTATATTAATGTCATCATAACTATATAGATTAAAATTTTATGTGTTTTGATATAAATAAATTTGTTTATATTTCACTTTCAAAAAAATTTAGTGGGTAAAGTTTTCACTTCCAACACTTTAAAATTATATTTTAGAAAAGCAATGTGGTTTAATAGTTTTAATTCTTAGCAGATTTGGCAACAATATGCATGCTATTCAATCATATAGTCTATTTATGAGATTGTAACTACTTATTGAGCTTATCATAATTCTAAGGATATTAAGTATTAACACAGTAAATGCGTAGGTATGAATATTATTACCTTTACTAACACGAGAAATATAAATCATATGAAAGAAGAAGATAAGATCTTAGCATAGTCTTCTAATTGATTTTTGCACTTGTAATTTAGAATATTCCAAAGTAAATATTTAGTTTTATAAAATAATATATTCTACATATTCACTTTCGTAATTAATATATTTAACTAATTTCACAAAATATAATTTTTTTCACTTCTCAACATAAATTTAGAAAGAGAAGAGAAAAAATTACCAATTACTTAATGGTTAATACTTATATTATATAACTTATAAGGTGATTAGTAAAGTGATTAGTAAACTTTAGTATTAGCCCAATATCTTTTTAAAAAATCAATATTTATTATTAGGACACATTAGAAGATTGTTTTTTGTGTATTAATAACTTAATATGCATTCAAAATATTAAACTGCTTACTATACAGCAAACTCAGTGGTGTATGCTGCAAATTTGGTTGATTCTCTATACAACAAACACAGTGGTGGTGTGTTTTAGTGCTTTGGTGTTATAGGATCATTCTTCCTCTTTTTCGGTTACTTCATATTGAAGCACGACATACCAGATTATTAGATTTTAATGCATTATATATCTCTGTTTAAATATCCATTTGAATGGTTCTTAATCAATAAATTCTCAGACTTTGGTAGTTTGGTGCTCCACTTTTGTTGATTTGTCTTGGTTGGAATTTAATGTGGTTGAGATATTGCTACAATACTTTATTTTGCTATGGTTGTTTGTTTTTGTTGATTTTCAGATAGACGTTTGCTTAGTTTCTAAAGATATTATTTAATAATATATGCAAATTAGTTGAAAGTCATTGTTAGACAAGTATTAAGACATTAATTTGTGAAGGCAATCATAATTTGTAGTGAGAGGATAATTTGTGAGAACAATAAAAAATGAATATGCATATTTCGGGTTCAGTCCGAGCTCGGCCCGAGCTCATAAGAGCCGAGCTCGGGCTCAACATTTGTGAGCCCGTTCGGGCTGAGCCCGAGCTCGGGCTCAATATGATATTACTCGAGCTGAGGCTGAGCTTAGGTTGGCTCGGCTCGTAGAGCCCAATTGACAGGCCTAACCTCATCCTCATGAAGGGGATTAGCTTTAGTGTTTTATTCATGTGGCATATAGAAGCGTAGAGAGCGGAGACTTCCGGGGATCCAAAGTTAGTTCTTCGGATTACCCAATTGGAATTACAAGACGCTTTACGTAATGCCGGTTTGGCTGCTTGTGAATTGAAAAGTCTTCATAAATAATGATTAAATTAGTGTGTTTCGTTCTTTATACTTTTTGTTTTGTGTGTTTAATTTTTATTATTTTATTTTTTATCTTTTTAATCTCTTATGTATTTTTAAAATAATTATAACGGACTCTACATTATTATTACGATAATTTTTAGCTAAAATTGGTACAAAAATTAATCAAGATCATCACAACAGTAGCCAAAAACTACCGTAAAAGTAGTAGAGAATTTTTAATAATTATTTTGAAAATATATAAAAAATTAAAAAATTAAAATAAAATAATAAAAATTTAACATACTCATAAAAAAAATATAAAGGACGGAAAACGTCAATTTGCCTAAATCATTGCACAAACTGGCTCTCTCTAGACTTTTTGTTACTCCTCCTTTTCATTCTAATTCTAATGTCCTTTGGGGATATTGTAAAATATTTAATACCTTTTTAAAAAATATTTTGATAATCTTTTTATTATATTGAGATGTCTAAAAATAATTAATATTTTTTATAAAAAATATTTTAATATATTATATACTATTAATTAATCACTAACCACATTACATATTATTTTTATATATTTAGATTTAATATAAAGTATCAATGATCTACACTTTTTTACTTTTTATTATATTATACTACTATTATAATATAATTTAAATATTTATATAAAATTTCGTATTCGGTCAAGCACTATTAAAAGAAATTAGATAGGTGGAATATAAATAAATTAATCTCTTTAATATACATTATTTTTGTATATTTAAATTTAATATAAAATATTTGTTATGTGATATATTTATTATATTTTATTATTTTTATTATTTTTATGACAATATTTTAAAATTTTTATATGAAATTTCTTATCTAATCAAATATTATCCATAAAAATAAGACAACAAGTATATAATTAAGAACTGCAAGTTACTACTTCATCTCGTGTTTAATTGTGTCTTAAATAATGTCATTAGCGCAGAAAGTATTATTAAAGTAAATTATTTTATAATTTAATTTATCGTATCTAATTGCCCACTCAACATTAATTTTTTTAAAATAATAAAAAATTATTTATTAATAATAAAATAATCAAAATTATTACAACTAAATCAGTCTCTTCTTCACATATTGATAAATAGAGAGAAGGAGAAGAAAGTGGGTAGGGATCATCAGTCATGTATTATGCATTATTAAGGTACGACTTGTTTCCTTTCACGTTTGTCGGCTTCGCCGGAGTATTTCCACGTCAAACAAGAATGAGAAAGTTTAGGAAAAGTTTATTGGGGCCGGGGAATCCACATCTGATTCTAGATGACCGGAAAAGTTTAGGAAAAAATATAACGAAATGAATTATTTAAAAATATTATTCAGCAAAAAGAAAAAATAATTCAAAATATTATTTTCCGGTCTTCTTGATTGGAAGTTTTTTTTTTTTTTCTGAATGATTGAAAGGTTTTTCATTACTTGACAAACCTCTGGTAAAACTTCTTCCATAGTCATTTTTTAGACAAATCGATGAATTTTATAGATATCAAAAAATATTATGCATAATTTAATATCTATATGCCCCTTCTTTTAATATTTCAAAATACTGAGAATGCATCAAAAGGATAACCAGTTGAGCCTAGAGGCCAATGATTCGGTTCTGCACATTCTTTTTTTATGCGGAATGAAATTTGATTCAACAGATTATATTTTCTGACTCCTAAATATATTTTTAAAAATTTTACATCTGATCCAATGGCTGAGATCCACTCCTTTACGGCAAAAAAAGGTTTAGAGAACCGGATATGAACTGAAGCCTAGATTGTTATTTCTATTAATAGCTTTCAAGATTTCGATAGTGGAAAACAACTGAAGGATGTCTCATGACTATGGGCCCTTTTGCATGGACACAAGCTCACTTGTATGGACCTTATGGTACTAAGACACACTATTCAATCACAGATTTTGCGACAATGGGTGTTTTTTTTATTATTGACATTTGACATACATAGAATTAGGATTAGTGATTGAGTGCCAGGATCAGGGATATGATCCACATGGTTGTAAGATTGTTTTGTGGCTATCAACTGGTAGTTTGATTGAGGATTGACTGATCATCATAGATGAATCATCATTTTTTTGTTAAACTGTTTTTTGAAGATTTTGCATAAATCATCACTAATTTAGATTTACTTATTTTAAAACTAATAAAATTTTAAATTATCGCATTAAAGGAGCTAGAGTTATATATAAAGAAACCGAATATTACAAACTTTGAATTATCTGATTTTCCAATGTAAATATACAAGGGTGTGCTTGGATTACAAGTCAAAATGGAAAAAAAAAACACTTTCTTAGTTTTCTTAGTTTGGACTGTACGTCATCTGTTACAAATAATTTACTTTTATACTTTTCAAAATTTTAAAAAATCAAACTAAAACTTAATCCAAATACACCCTAAAACTCTATAGGATGATGAGACAATTCTAGATTTTATTATATTTAAAAGAAAATATTTAAGCTAAGTAAATCTGAATTAGTGATGATTAGCCAAAATTTTATGAAGAAAAATTCGGTAAGATTATTAATAGATTTAAATAGTCATATATATTTCGATTTATCGGTATTAACATGTGGTCCGGAACGGATGTTAGACAAAGTTTTTGCTGGTAATTGGCAACCAATATCATCCGTTCTGCTAATTACTAACCAACCGACTTACTCGAAATAAAACTCCCCTTTTACTAAATATTGAGATGAATTGAGAATTTTCTTAGGACTAAGCACTCGGCAGATAATTTGTTTAGAGGTAAATACATGCGTTGAAACAATAGGACTCCAAAAAAAACAATCCAATTGGGAGAACGCAGAAAGGTCAAATATCCAAAGCAACTAATTTGAATGCGAGAATAAAGAATAAACCAGGAAACAGTGTATGTGATGGTCCATAGAGAATGAAGAACGTGGTGAATCGGTGATCAGGCCACCGCACATTCAATCACCGGAGCCGATGACTTTGGAGGAGCTGTGGTTGCGGATGAAATACATTACCATAAAGAGTGATTGCTGCGGATGATCTTGCTCAAAGTTGCCCAGCTCTGGGGGCTTTTAGTTGAATTTCAGATCTTGTATGCCATCAATGTACCACGCTTACACTTACGAGACCGCGTCGATCTTCTCGTAAAGCTTCTAATTTTCAATGTTCATTGATCAAGCATTGGAAACATTCTGTCAGTGGAAGGAAATCTGATTGAGGACTCGAGGCTTTGCTAGACGAGTGATGCTTGTCGTTGTTCATCTCTGATGCGCTCAGAGACAATGGGTTCATTCTGGTCTTTCAGATGAATCCATATCTGAAATCTCTTGTTTCTGTCCAAGGGAATTAGAACAATGAACTGCAATTAGGATCTTCTCTTGGGCCTTCTGCAGAAGGAACTGAAGGATATTACTAAAATATTCACAATAAGAATGCAACTCAGGTTTCTACAATTAATGATGAGTGTAACGCAATACATAATCAGGGATCCATCACCTGAAGAGGAAATGTAATTGAGATGTTGGCACAGATTCTGTTGGATTACCTTGCTCTCCCTCTCTCAGGGTCAGAGGTTGACCATCAACTTTCAAATTTGGATGCACATGATCAATTTTGTAGAAATCATCTCCTTTGCTGCCATCTGACTTCTGAATCTTGCCCACAAATTCATCTGGCATAGAGGTGATTTCCAGTTTCCTTAGATTAGCAATAAACTGCAATCCGACAGGAAGCATTTCCAATTTCTTGCAGTTTTCAATTACCAAAGTGCACAGTTTCGGCATTGCTTCTTTTTCTACTTCCCAGACTTCTAGGTTGTACAACTTGACAAGTTTCAGATACCTGAGTTCAGGAAAACCAGATGAAGAGCACTGCATTTTCTTTCCAACATATGCCTCGATTTCTAGGACTAGGATCCTCAGGTTAGGAAGCTCCTGCAGTATTTGCATTGGGTCTTCAACAAGTTCAGAACCATTTAAGACTATCTCAGTTAATTTCGAAGAGATCCTGTCAAACTCTGGTAGTTTGCCGAGATACCCTTCTACTCCTAAAGTATAAAGGGCTCTAGATTTGAACACTTCTTCCATAACAGAGAACCTTTTCTTGGATTGACAATCAAAGCGTCTAATATTGAGGGAAGTTGAATGCAAGTGGCTCGAGTTCACTTTTACAAAGTCCAAGATACCCTTAATCTTTGAGAGATCTCCCTCTGTATTTACTGTCAACTCCTTAAGGTTTGTCAACTTCATCAGCTCCTCAGCATTGCACTGACTAGTGTCAAAGTTGTCAAGTATTTCCAACTCCTTCAGTCTTCCCAGGTGCAACTTTTCATTATTATCATGAGTTCGGTAAGCCATAGGCAAATATAGATACTTCAATCTTTCCAAATTATCCAAGACATGAGCTGGTATGATCATTTGGCATTCATTCCTTATCCTCAAATCAAGAGTTTGCAGGTACAACATATTGCTTATAGAAGAAGACAATTCCTTCAGGTAACACTCCCTGAAGCTTAGGAACCTCAGATACACAAGTTTCTCTGCTCCTTTTGGAAGCTTTCCCTGCTCAAAATCAATGCCATGAAAATACAAGACTCTCAGCCAGATAAAACGATCCAGATTTGGTATTTCTTGTGGCCTGATGATCCCTTCTCCAGATTGGCTTGAATTGAAGAACAGGATAGACCGAAGGTTATATGCATTTCCATAGAGATAAGAGTAGGTACATTCATACTTGTCCAAATATATGGCACACCTAACTGATGAACTCAGAATCTGATTTTTGTCTCCTGAGTCTATGACCTGAAAGAATTCATCATCTTCTCCCTTCGTTTTGCAGAAATGTCGTATCAGGTCATGAATCCTGCGAGACTTGAACTTTCTTTGGACTGAAAGTTCTTCTTCTGGAATTTGGAACAAGCATCTGTTATCCAATTCATCAAAATACCGTGCTGCAACATCCATCATTGTTTCTCCTTTTCTTCTATCCACCATGGATATCAGACCTTCAGCTATCCACAGTTGGCATATTGCTTCCATTTCTATCTCTGCATCTTCGGGGAAATTACCCAAATAGAGTAGACATGGTCTCAGCTGAAGTGGCAAGTTCTTGTAGCTTGAACTTAAGACATCAAAAATTTGGTCGGAACTCGCATCACCAAGATGCTGAAGGATCAGCTTCCATTCATGTAATGGTCTGTCTAATAATGTACCAGCGAGCACATCGATAGCTAATGGTAGACCTTTACTCCGCCGTGCTATTTCCTTACCAATTTGCTCCATTTCTGAACTGACCTCTGTGCCTACATGAAAATTTTATATGTTTTCCAGTATAAGACTCGACTATGTAAGATAAGCTCATTTAACGTTTAACACAAAATTTCATCAAACTCGACTACGCAGGTAGAAGACTTCATGTGTTTCAACCCCCCGGTGCAATGCCTTTCCTCACCTACCGCAGAGAAATCCCAATACTTTACACTAATGCACCATGCCAGTAGAACATTTTACACTATGTCTTGACTAGATATGGCAAGATGAATTTCCATAGAATAAAATTTAAAAATCTATTTTATGCAGATTTCGAGTGTTAAAGAGGATCTAATTGGACATCCATTTAAATCAATAATTTCAATTGTTTATCTAAATGTACATTGAATTGGATTGTGTTTTGGTTTGATTTTCTGACTTGAGTTTTGTAAGAAAATTTTTAGTGAGAAAAAGAGTAAGACCAAAGTGAAATATTTACATTGAATTTTCAAGTGGAACCTAATCCAAATACACTCTAACTAAATCATAGGATATATTAGAGGAGTTAAACCACATTTTCAAATAAATAAAATGATACTTTTTCTTATAAAGTCATTTCTACACCTGGAAGAATGTTTAGATATCTATTTTGAAATATTGATGGTGAACATTGGAAATTAAAAAGGTGCCGGTTGAAGTTGTTGAATATGCAATGGTTTGGTTGTGCAACGGGTAGAGTTGGTAGTGACAGGGTTTCGGGGCATGGGTAAGTGTAGGGTGTGATGATGGTGGAGGGCTAAGAAAGCGACAGGAGTAGACGTTTGTATGGGGCAAGGGACTAGGGTGGGGTTGGTGGAAGTGAGGGAGATGTTGAGTGGCTCGGTGGACGGTTGAGTAGAGTTTAGTTATATGTCCAAATCGATTTGGTTATGCTGCATGTTGTCTCCCCTCGACTAGTAATCTCCTTCCCCATGAAGTTGCTTTGTTTTCAAGATTTGCTCAAATTGCGATCCAATGATCGAACATCCTTTTCATGCATTTCTCGGAATAGGAAAACTTCAGAAAATTTTGCAAGAAAATTCAACGAGACAAAATTAAGGATTGCACGTAAACAATTGAACGGTGATTACTTCAAGTGTGAATTTTCATAAAACAAACTTTATAAGTAGTTTGAATGCATCCTTCAGATGAAGAAAATCTCCAGATATAGTGAAAAGACTTACCGTCTAGCAGTAATTTATGCCTTAACATCTTCCAACTTATATCTGCGCTTACAGGCTGTAGTGTGTAGATATGTGAATCTGAAATGCCGATTTGCGCTGCTAGTTCTCTCTTCCGTGTGGTGATTAGTATTCTTGATCCATTATTGTCGTCTGGGAAGATCATGCGCAAGCTAAACCAAGCATCGGCAGACCTGATGTCGTCTAACACAATCAGATAGGGCCGTCCTTTTAGACTTGTGGAGATGTGTTCTGCCAATTCTTCTTCTGGCATGTCCACGCCGTGCCTTCCATGGTGAACCCATGTTTCCGATATGCTGGAATGGATTTCCTGCAGAATGGCCGACATCTTATACCTCTTGGATACACAAACCGAAGCCCAAATATTGAAATGCTTTTGAGTTTGTGGATTTTGGAGCAATTTCCTTGCAAGAGTTGTTTTGCAATTAATCCCGCCCTCACGCAAGATCACAAGGGCACAAAGCTCCGAGGTTTGAATACCGGTTAGATCCAAATCCAATTCACCTTCCTCTACCTCGAGGGGTGCTGGTGCAGGAGGTCTCCGCCCTGCACAGCGGACAGGGAGAGCTTGTAGTAGAAAAGAGTTCGAGGTTTTAGGAAGCTGGGATTTCATAACAGCCAATGCTTCCTGGAAATTCTGCATTACCTTGATCTGCCTGCTGGGTCTGCTGAAAATCCTGCAAAGGAGCTCTTTCCTTCTTGTTTTAACTTTGAGCGCAGATGACTCGATGCTATCTTCAAAATCATACGAAAGTTTTAGGATTGCTCTTCCCAGATTCTTGGCCTTCTCATGACCGGCAATGCTATCATTTGCATCTGCATCTTCAATGCTTTGCTTCAAATGTGCCAAAAGAAAAACAAGGTCACTGTTAATTTCGGCAATCAGTTCGCTTCTGGGATTTGCTTCAGGACACAAACACCGAAGCCTTTCCAGTGTAGCGGACGCAATAACCATGGTGGTCATTTTTCATGCGCAGCTTTGAGGGGGATTGTCTGTAATGAATTTTATGAGGAAAACTCGGCCCTCTTCTACTGATCGATGCGATGCACGACAAAAGTCTTTTTGGGATGGAATCGCTTGAATGCTGCGACTTCCTAAATACCAAACTTATGAGTCAAGTTAGTTATTTGGACAAAGTGTGGGCAGATAGTCAAGCTTTTTCTCATTATCAACTTTAGTGTTCTAATTAAAAATTATATGATTTTAACACTTAATTTCAAATCGTTGATGGCCTTCCGTTGCATTTGGTCATTAATGGGGACGGTCGTGACCATCTTACAATTTCTTTTGAACTAATTCTCTCCAATGTCTTCTAATTTTCTAGCCCTTCTAATCAATTGTAACCCATTTGAATTCTCCACCTTTCACACTTGTAGTTGAAGAAAACATTTTCATCTTTGTAGATTCTCGATACCTTCATGTAAAAATTTGTACCCTCACATTGAAGCTACAGGAAAGGTTAAAAGGCCTTTTTGAAGGGAAAGCAAGATAACTTGAATTATTAGAAAGGGATACTTATATCTCGACCCGGAGATATAGTGTACAGAAAATACCATATATCTGTCCAGACTAAACTTTAATGCTTCAAAAGTGCTATTTTGTGCTTGGATCCTATCTAATTTGTACTATAAGATAGAAAATGGGTTTTCTTTGCTTTTACTGTTCCTAGGTTCCTCTTTTTCGTTCAAAAGCAGTAAACTTTTACCGGTTTTACATGCTTTTACTATTCTGGGGCTCCATTTTTTTTCAAGTGTTCTGACCCTTATGGGTTTCTTTGCTTAAACTTGGTTGCATCAAATTTTTCTTAACTATGTGTAGTTAATTTTTAAATGTACTTGCTGACCCTACCTTAACATTTATTATTTTCCTTGTATTGACGTCCCGTAAATGCGCTCATAGAAGAAAATTCTAAGCATTTCACATGAAAATTAGATCATAGTGGACATTTTACTTTACGTTAGGGGAATACAGATGGTATGAAGATTGTGAGGTAAATGTTGATTTTTATCCTGACAGATAATCGTGAATATTTAACAATGACAAAAGAGTCAACGTCAGTTATAATTTAAAGTTTTAATGTCAAAATTATACGTTTTTAAATTAGAATACTAAAATCGATAATTTAAAAAAGTTTAAATATATGCAACATTTTTGGCCTAGTTATTTAGTTTGTAAAGTATTCAATAAGAGAAGCTCTTAGTTATGATGCTCATCTAGCAGAAAATGCATCCCTTCTCTTTACTATTTTGCAATCAGTAGGGCAGAAGGCACATGAAAAAGAAAGGAAAAAGGTATAAACCTATTACCTTTGTTTGAACACCTTAATTTTCTTTTTAAAATTTTTTCGATTCTTTTGATACGCTGGGAGAATGGAGTTGTTAATCAAATCCATAACCTATTACTTGCTAAGTTGCTTCAATCTAATTGAACTGCCACTTCGTCACAACACCTTTTATGTTAACAAGTTATCATTTTGAATCCTAAATTTAAATTTAGGAAAATAAACTATGTTTACCTTTTAACTATTTTGAATTTTCTATTTTTAATCAAAAACTTTCATTTTAACTTTTTATATACATGAACTTTTTTCAAACAACTATAACTATCAAATTATAAATGTTGTTGTGGAATTCAATAGAGAGAGTTACGCTACATGCACGTGTTATAATTTTTAAAGATAATTTTATCTATTTATGACTTAGAAGAAGGAGAAATAGAGAAAAATGGTTTAAAAACTAAGGATGTGCTATTTTATTACTGATTGATTTTTTTACCCCTAGTTTAGATTGAAAGAATGGAATGAAAGTTATGAATGGATAAAATTATCATTGAAAATTATGGTTCATGGTTGTAGCATGATTCTTTTGCTGAAATCTACCACGACATTCAAAATTGAATAGATATAGTTGTTTGAAAAAAGTTTATGTGCATAAAAAGTTAAAATAAAAGTTTTTTATTAAGAAGAGAAAAGTCTTAATAGTTGAAGGGTAAGTATAACTAATTTCTCTTAAATTTATCAATATAAGTAAATTTACCAATAATAA
The DNA here is from genome assembly GCA_030512225.1 of Rauvolfia tetraphylla. Lineage (NCBI taxonomy): Eukaryota > Viridiplantae > Streptophyta > Magnoliopsida > Gentianales > Apocynaceae > Rauvolfia > Rauvolfia tetraphylla. Next base: position 7,508,333 of record JAJQKT010000053.1, read on the forward strand.
GTGATATGTGTATCATGTTACAAAAATCAATCTAATTATGTATTCCCTCCTATTAGAAATATAAATTATTTTAAAAGAAAATATTTGATCAGAATATAAGTCTTTTTACATAGTTTAAGGGGTATTTATTACGTGTTTTTTAATTTTATACATTTTTTTATTTCATTTACTTTTCTCTCTTTCTATTTATCAAGGATACAAAATGCATTCTATCTCAAAAAATTTCTTGATTTCAAGAACTTTAATTCTTGTGCATGAGTAGGGTATTTGTCATAGGCAAGTGTTTTGTCTTTTTATTTGATTTCATGTATATCCGCACATTTATGTCATAATTAATGTGTATTTTAAGGTTTGTATGCAGTCATGTACGTATTTATGTATAAGTGGATAAGTCGTTCATTACGTCAATGATAATCTTTGTCTTAAGAGGCGGCGGACACATTCATTTTATGAATAAGAATCCATGCAAAACGTCCACCACCATAGTGGCAAGTCTAATACATTCAACTCAACCAAAGTCATTCCCCATTTCCAAAGAAAAGAAGAGAAAGAATTGTCTTCATCCATCTTTTTTCCTTTCTTGGAGACAAGCTAAAGATGTAGCATCCACGCAAAGAATCTCATTTTAATTTATTTTGGAGTACTAGTGAAGAAACACATAAAAGAAAAAGTTCAAATACTTTATATACCATTATTGTTTAATATACTTTCCTTAATTACCTAAAAATTCCATTGGTTGATGTCATACATTCTTCAAGATTTATTATATTTAGACATTAATAATGTGTATGTTGTATTATATAAAAATTTAATTATAGGCGAAATAAGAACTTTGACATTGAAAAGCGAGAATCTATATTAACTTATAAATTCTCAAAGATAAGGAGAAAAAAATTTAAAAAATAGACTAAAAAACTAAAAATTATATTTCTTCTATCTTATTTATTTGACAGTATTTAATTAGATATGAAATTTTATGTTAAAAATTAAATTATATTATAAAAAAAATATAATATAATAAAAAATAAATAATATATGAATTAATATCAAATCTAAATATATAAAAAATAATATATAATAAAATTAATACTTAATTAATAATATTAAATATATTAAAATATTTTTTATAAAAAATATTAATTATTTTAAAATATTTTAATATAATAAAAAATCAAATAAAATCGATCGAGCATTTCAAAAATGTTTTTGGGGGGCAGCCGCCAGCCCCGGTCCCCTTAGTTCCGTCCTGCATTTAATTCAATTTGACTCTTTATTGCTTTATTGCATAAACATCCAGTGCAAAAGTACCTGCTTCTAGCAAAAGCCACAATAAAAAAAATTACAAGTTACAACCAAAGCATAACTAACATGAAATAAACTTCCAAAAATAACAAATTAAAATACCAAAATAGCTCGTTGCATTATGCCATGAAATCAAAGCACATTACTGCAAAGTAAAATCGACGATCAATAAAAATTCAAAGTTCTTAAATCAAATTGCTAGCCAAAATTGAAAAGTTCTCCACCACCATTGCTTTCATTCCAACAATTGTCTTCGAACTCATCACACTTCTTACTCTGTTTCAAAATCGTAAATGGAAGATTATTAGTATACATAACTAAGTATATAAGGTTTCCCTTTTCGAAATTGGGAAATGGTACACATACATATATGGTTTCCAAAAGTAGTTCAACGATGAAAATCAGAAATTTAAAAGCTTGTAATACATAAAGAGATAATTCCAAAAAGATTTGAACTGAGACCGTATAAATACATGCTTTTATCTGTTTTTGAGAATGTAAAGTCTAGAACCTGCATTAGCAGTCGGAAATTCATTTCAAACTTGAATAAAGAAAGAGAACCTTGCAGTTGAGGAAGTCCAAAATTAAAGGAGGGGTGACGTGACTCACAAGTCAGTGAGAACCGAAAACATCTTAAGTAAGAAACCTTTCAAAGAAAAAAAATTACATTGTAAAAGCTAGGAAGTGAAACCCAAGAAGTGGGAAAGAACTTTTTTTTCTTTTTTTCTTTTTTTTTGGGGGGAGGTGAAGGTTGATCCGAGGCAATTGGCTACTAGAATTCAACCTGCACCTGTCCGACGCCTGTTTGGTGCAGAAACACCCTTCCAGCATCTTTTTGAGTCGCAGAATGCACTATTTACTCAAAATATCAAACAACTTACATGGGAACATTTTAGAAATAAAAATAAGGCTCATGTACAATCTCTAACGGTTTGAAACCTTTGTATACGTTGTATATTAGAAGGAAGCTTGAAACGGTTTAAAACACTTTACATGCTTATAAACAAAGGCTCAAAGCATGTTATCATGTAGTGTAACTTTGTTTCCTCTGTGAATCAATGATAATTGTATACAAGTTCATCAAATCAATCAAATAAATCACATATCTGACTTGTATTCGTATGCAAAATCATGATTCACATTAATATTTAGTTGCGGCTCTTTATCCCACTAGGAAGACCAAAAACGATATTTATCTAGCTTTTTGCTCTTTCTTAGCAAGGTTGAAAACAATGGGAGTAAAACTATAGCATGTAAAAAGTTGATGTCTCTAATAAGTATATAATTTCTTTTAAATAATCAAAAATTTTGTTTTCAATATGAAAACACCACATTTTCTCATATTTATGCTTGGAAAAGTATCATCAGACATGATCCAACTTCTTAACAGGAAAAATATGCATTTATAAAAGATACAGAAAAGGAGGGCTTCCACTTACCTCAGCGCAAAACACAGGCTTCTTAGGTCAAATAAATGCTTCCGCTCATACCTACATGACGATTCGGAACATAGCTAAGTCCAGTCAGAACTTTTAACCGAAAAAATGACTCAACCCAGCTTAAGGATAAACCTTACTCTCCCAATGAATTCTGCTAATTGACATAGAAGAGGAGCAATTAACTATTACCTTCTAGAGCAGACACGGACTGATGAAAATGTTGTCCCTCGGTGTTCTCTCCATTGCCAAGAGTATTGCCAATATCGTGGTTGCCTAATGTTTTAGGCGTTTGATCAATTATATAACTAAGATAGTAAAGTTCGAACAAGAACTGGGGGACATCACACAATCACAAAATCCTATAATTGAGTTTAGGGCTCAACAAGATCTGATTTCTATTTAGGCCAAATATTTACACTTATCTTGCGCCTGTTCAAGAAAGAACCGAGACAAATGTAATCACTACAGTGCTTTAAGTAACAAAGCAAGTGTGTAAGAACTCGTGTAATGTAATAAGCTCATGGATCACCAGGAATGGAAATGTAAACGAGATGTTGACACATTAAGTCACATTACCTTGCTGTCTCTCTTTTAGGATCAGAAGTTTACCATCAACTTTCACATTTTGTTGCGCATGCACAATTTTGTAGAGATCTTCTCCTTCTGTCCCATCTGACTTTTGAATCCTGCTGATGAATTCCTCTGGCATAGAAGCAATTTCCAATCTCTGCAGAGTAGTGGTAAACTTAAGTCCGTCAGGGAGCATATGCAATTTCTTGCAGCTTTCAATTACCAAAGTGCTGAGTTTTGGCATTGCTTCTTCCTCCACTTCCCAGTCTTCTAGCTTGTACAACTTGGAGAGTTTAAGATACATGAGTTGAGGAAATCGAGATGAAGAGCACTTCATTTTCTCTCCAATATATGCCTCGACTTCTAGGGCAAGGATCCTTAGGTCAGGAAGATCCTGCAGTATTTGCATTGGGTCTTGGGCAAGTTCTGAACCGTTTAAGATTATCTCTGCTAATTTCCAAGGCTGGTTGCTATCGAACTTTGGCAGTTTGCCTAGATACCCTTCTACTCCCAGAGTATGAAGAGCATGAGACTTGAAAACATTTTCCATCACAAAAAACCTTTTTTTGGAGGGACAATCGAAGTCTCTAATGTTGAGTGATGTCGAGCATAATAGGTTCCAGTCACTGTCTATAAGCTCCAAGATTCTCTGAATCTCTGAGACGTCTCCCTCTGTAGTTATTGCCAACTGCTTAAGGCTAGTCAACTTACGGAGCTCCTCTGCATTGCACCGACTAGTATCAAAGTTTTCAAGTATTTCTAGCTCCTTCAGTCCTCCTACGTGTAACTTCTTGTGATTATGAGTTCGGTAAGTTCCAGGTAAATACAGATACTTCAACCTGTCTAATTTATTCAAGACATGACCTGATATGATCATTTCGCAGTCACTTCTTAGCCTCAAATCAAGAGTTTGTAGGTAGAACATTTTTCTTAGAGAAGAAGACAGTTCCTCCAGGTAACACTCCCGGAAACTTAGGTACCTCAGGTACTTAAGTTTCTCTACTTCTGTCGGAAGCTTTCCGTGCTTAAAATCAACAGCATACAGACATAAAACTCTCAGCCAGATAAACTGATCCAGATTAGGTATTTCTCGTGGCCTGATATTGCCATTTCCAGATTGACTTGAACTGAAGAATAGAAGAGATCGAAGATAACCTGCAGTTCCATAGAGATGAGAATGGGTATATTCATACTTATCCAAATATATGGCACGCCTAATTGATGAGCTCGTAGTTTGTTGGTTTTCATCTCCCCAGTGTATGATCTCAAACAATTCATCCTCTCCTCCCTTGCTTTTGCAGAAATCTCGAATTGGGCGACGAGTCCTGCAAGACTCAAAGGTCCTTTGTTCTGAAACAACTTGTTCAATCGCAACCAAGCCTCTCTTATCCAATTCAAGTATATACCGCTTTGCAACATCCATCAGTGTTTTTTCTTTGTTTCTTTTATCCTCCATTGATATCAGCCCTTCAGCTATCCATAATTGACATAATATGTTCATTTCTATCTCCACGTCCTCCGGGAAATTACCCAAATAGAGTAAACATGGCCTCAAGCGAAGCGGCAACTTCTCGTACCACTCTGGACTTGTATCTCGAAGTTTCGCAAGGACCAGCTTCCACTCCTGTAATTGTGTTCCTCGTAATGCAGCAGCAAGTGAATTGATAATTAACGGCAGGCCTCTACCTTGCATAGCTATTTCCTTACCAATTTGCTCTATTTCTGGATTGACCTGTGTGTCTGCCAAAGAAGTAAATGCTGATCAGTGATAATACCAACAAAAGGATGCCACAAGGCGGGAAAATCTCAGGAACAACTAGACAGAATTAGTGCGCTTGTACTATAAGCGAGGGGTGGAGCAACTTGCCAAAAGCTCTAAGTTTTAAAGGGTTAGATAAAAAGCTTTGCTGAGCTTTTTCAAGCTACAATATTAGATAAATGAAATCCATCTCACGTATGCCTAACAGAGTTAATTAGAACTTATTTACATTTTTTAGCCAAGCTTAAGCATATAGTACATTTTACGCCCAGATGAACCAATGACGACTCTATTAGTCAAAACGTTGACCTTGCTTTTCCAGCACGTGCATCTCCTAACGCTTTTTCAGTAGGAACTTGAATAGATTGGAATCCATTTCATTAGATTGAAATCAACTTGAGCATCACAATTGTAATCTCACTCCATCATTAAGTTATTGTGTTCTCAAAACTCACTCCAACCCTGCCATCTAATTTTCAAAGATTTCGCGCAGTTCAGTAAATAGAAAAACCTCTGGTTAAATACAAGAAAAGCTTCCTAAATAAACAAGAAACTGAAGCAAATAAACTCTTTCCACTTGTGCCTGGTTGGTAAATTGAAGGAAATAAAAGTATTCCGTGTTACAACCAAAGAGTAATTATTCTGTACATCCGGTGAATCTTTCTTAGAACAAATTTTAGTATAACCTGGATAATCCTAGGAGAATTTAATCCAATATAGATAATAAAGAGACTTACCGTGTAGCTGCGCCTTAAGCCTGAGTAGCAACCAACTTTCCTCGTCGCTTAAACAGCTCATCCTGTGAATACGACTCCCGATTTGCTCTGCTACATCTTCCATCTTAGTGGTAATTAGTATTCTTGATCCGTTACTGTCATCTGGGAAGACCGTTCGCAACTTAAACCATGCATCAGCAGACCTGACTTCGTCCAACACAATCAGATAGCGCCGTCCTCTTAGACTACTGCAGATATTTTGAGCTAATTCGTCATGTGGCATAAGCATGGCGTCGGCGTCCTTTCCACTAGCGCTCCTTACAGTTACGCCCAAAAGGATTTCCCGCAGAATGTCGGTCATTGGATATGTATTGGAAACACGAACCCCAGCGCGGACTTCGAAATGATGTTGAATTTTTTGACTCTGGACTAATTTCCGAGCAAGAGTCGTTTTGCCTACCCCGCCGACTCCACAGATCGAAAACAAAGTAAGCTGCGAGGTTCCACAGGTTAAAGCAGACTCCAGTTCTGTTTTTGCGTCATCCATTCCGACCATTTCCCCAGTATCCTCAAGTAATGCAAGTCTGGGAGGTTGGATTATCCCACCATCCAATACTTCATCATAGAGATTCTCTATGTCGTCTTTCATATTCTGGCTAGATCCTCCGCAGATCTTATTAAGTAACCCAGCTGATGCAGCTTCCAGACTATATGATTCCAAGAGATCCTCAAGATTGCGACATGTTTTCATGGTTAGGCTAAAACTATTGGCCTGGCCATGAGTGATGTTAGGATCTTTATCCGCATTCTTAATCATTTCCTTCAACTCTACAACTACAGCACCGATTCTCAAAGTCGAAAAAGGATCCAAATGCCGGATCCTTTCCAATAGAGCTGCTAGAATAACCAGGGTGGTCATCTTTCTATTGCCGGCGAAGGAAACAATCAGATTGAGAGTTTTCGGCTCCTTTCCAGCTCGGAGACTCCTCGTCAAAATTGCTCCGACTTATGAGGTCCTCTTCTACTAGACGACAGACAACGAGTCGATACGTGTGAGATTTGTCTTTCTTCCTTTCACATGGCCTACAGGCATCCAGTGATTTGTAAACTATTGAATGGCTAAAATTGAATATTAATTTTTTGTATATTACAAAATGTTATAAAAATGTGAACTTTTAATTTTTAATGAAAATATATTAGATTAATTTGGCTAACATTAATTGAATTTTTATAAAAAGGATTTAATTTTAATATTTTTCTTATAAATTATTTGTTTACACTATTATTATATATAATTTTTTATTAAATATAGTTTAAATTTTATATTTTTTATTTTTCTCTATTTCACCTCCTCTTTTATTCTCTCTCTATAATTTCACTAAAATGAATTAGTATCATATAAAATCAAGTTATAAAATATAATTAGCAATGAATTGACCCTAAAATCAGTCAATTTTGGAATAAAAAACTCAAAAATTTTAAATAATTAATTAGTTTTTAAATTATGCATGGTGAAACTCGTGCTAGAGTTTCGCCCTTTCTGGATGGGGGAGGGGGGAACTCATGAAACTTCCATAAGTTCTGCCGTTACGGGCAAAACTTGCTCAAAAGTCTAGTGTAATTTTTTATTTAAATACGCTTTGTGGTACGATTTAATGTGATGTTCATTAATTTTTTAAAAAAATTATAGAGAGAGCAGAGGTTGAATAGAGAAAGAAAAAAGTTAAAAATAATTTAATCTTTTAATATATATATATATAATCAAACTTAAAATTATATAAAACAATCCCCTTGTTTATACCTAATAGTTCCTTAATTAAGTCATAGTTTGGTTTGGGAAAAGGCAGGGGATGGAGAGAGGAAGTTGCACCTTTTGCTTCCATTAGAATGCATATTTATATCTATCTTATTTGGTAGGATTGGAAGGGACTAATAGAAATACTTATTATTTGGTTGAGTTACTTATTTTGTTAAACTAACTGTTATACCACTCAATCAAATACTGACGAGTATTTTTTAAAAAAATAGTTATAAATTTATCTAAATTTTTATTATTAATTTTATTAATTTAAGATAAATAAACTTTATTAATACATGGATCCAACGCTAACTTATTTTAACCTCTTTGATTTAAGAAAAAGCTCTCTACTAACATATAAGTCCTATCACAAATTTTTTTATTAATAAGGATCTCGTGAATTTAATAAGAATAAAGTTAGTAAGCTAAATAAGTTAAAAATATTTCCTCCAATTATAATTGTGAAATGAGAGAGTATTACTTTAAGCTGAAGGATAAAACTCGTCTTTTGTCCCTTAAACTAATGCCACGATATTACTAAACATAGGGGAAATATCAAACATTTTGCTGATTAATACAAGTCATTGTAAGTTCATTAGACTTGCTTAAGCTTAATAATGAAGCTAAGGAAAATCTCTGACCACGATTTGTTTCTTGTTACTGGTTTGAAGAACCATTCTTTCAATATTTCAATAGTGGAAAAAAAATCAAACAGCATGTTCGCATAAACACAAGCCCACCTTCATATTGACCTTTTGGATTACTAGAGGTGTGCTCATGAATGTCACATTCTGCCAAAAAAATTACTATTTTTTATTATAAAATATAAGTTATTTTAATTATTTATTTATAAATAAATATTTTTTAAAATGAGTAAGATGATTCATATTATGAATTTTTTTTTATCTAGAAAGAGTACATGAATGTTGTTTGATATCACAAACATAGCGTGTCCAAAAGTTGACTGCCAAATCTGAAGTACGAGAATGACAATCCTGACAACCACCCCAGAAGGGAGTGTCATCTCACAACCCGTGCTGATTGCGGCGCCACCAAAACTCCCCTCTGCAGAGGTGGCCCGGCAGTCCCGACCAAGTGATTGTGTACTGCGGGTGGGATCAGGAGCAAGAAAATGAGAAGAGTTTTATTGGGTCTAAGAAAAGAAATCTACAGGCAACGACGGGAAAAACAACAATAGCCTATAATAACAATTCCAGAAACAGTGGAGAGTTACGACCAAAAGCAAAATGAGTGTGTTTGAATATGATTTGATTTTATATTTTTTTAAAAATTTTATAAAAATTAAATTATTTATAAAAAAAAATATAAGTTTCATATTTAAAATTTTAGATTTGATTTTAAAATTAAATCTTATTTAAGTAAAAGTTAAATATTATATTGAAGGAAAAATTTTTGACTTTTGGGTCGAAATCTTGCCTTACAGAGGCCAATATTAAGTAGTACAAGCCAGAGGTGGAAGCTAGGAGAAGAAGAACAAGCTGCTTTTCTATGATGCTCTATGTTGTGGCTCAGTTTATGCTTTTATGCTCCGAATGACTTTAGTTGTATGATGAGCAGCGTCAAGAAAAGAAAGTCACCTTTGGTGTCCGACAATATTGTCAGCTTAGATAAAGGTTAGGAATAACCGATTTACGGTAGGAATATTTATATCTTGTGTTCACGTGACGATAGAAGGGCGTCATTTTCTTTTTTTTCTTTTTTTAAGGTAAATAATTATATTTTATCAAAACCAAAGTACATTAACAGTTTTACCTTTATAAAAAAGAACTCCTAGACAAATTTGAAGTGGAGAGATATATCTATGGTGTAATTGGATAGTGTTTTGTTTTGAGATTTTATACTTTGGATTTCGGAAGAGAGAATTTTTTGTGAGAGGAAAAAATAGGACCTAAGTGAGATATTTGTATCGTACTTCGTGCCGGGAAGCAATCAAAATACACTCCTAATAAATTTAGGGTGTGATTGGATAGAGTTTGGTTTTGAAATTTTTTATTTTGGGTTTCGGGAGAGATAAATTTTTATGAGAGAAGAATTAAGATATGAGATGAGGATTCTGTATGTAACCCAATCCAATTATACCCTTAGTTGACTTACCTCAATAAATCAAGTTACAAGCGAGTGAATTACAAAGCTTAGGATATAATAGCATTTTCAGTGAGGCTAATCCTTCCCTTTATTTATCAATGATTTTCTTTGTCAGTACTTAGAAAAATAATCATCATTGAGTGCATTTATGACTAAGAGCATCACCTTCCAAGATGAACTTTTGTTCTCCCATATCCTCACCAACCTCAAAAGCCAGTAAAGCAACGATTGCTTCAGCTGCAAATGAATCCAATGCCATTTCTTTTTTTATCCAAGTCGATAGAATCTCCCCATCACTGTTTCTGATAACACAAGAAGGGCGTCATTTTCAAACGATGGCTTTTGATTTTATCCTTATCTATTTGGACAACATCACATTTTCTTACTAAATCAATGTAAATTTTTTATTTTTTATTTTATTTTTTATAAATAATTTTTTAAAAATTTATAATAAAAATTTTTAAATTAAAATATTATTCAATCTCACTCAAAAATCTAATTTTATAATAATATAATATTTAAATTTTATAAAAATAAATTATTTATAAAAAATAAAAATTTTATTAAGAACCAATTCAAATACACTCAAAAGTAATACACAATATCAGCCCCGCGTCGAAAAAAAAATGGAAAAACGTCTGCAACGCAACTGACTTGTGAATATTTTAATTTTAGTCCTTTTTTATTTGGTCCTTTTGTTTTTTCTCTTACCCTATTGACAAGGTGGCGACGAACTGCCAGCTAGTAATATTGCTCGGCTGCTTCTTGGAATTGCAGCTTCGTATTTCAGTAGAGGAACGAGAAGTCAAAAGAAAGGGAAAAAAAAGAAAATTTACTAAGACATCCTAAACTTTTGATTTATCATGATTAAGCCTAACAACACGAGTTTGTCAGTTAACGTTGTCAATCATTCAACTTTTTCAAACAGAAAAAAAAAAAACGTTCAACGCTCTCAACTGTAAAATTGAAAGCAAAATTGTTTATTCCCCAAGAAAATGATGTACTCATGAATATCTCGAACCTCTCCAATCATGGACTATGATCAGTTATAAGTTTAAGAAAAGTTAAAAGATAAGATTTAATTTTAAAATTAAATTTAAAATTTTAATTATAAAATTTATATTTTTTTATAAAAATTTTAATTTTTACGAAATTTAAGATAAAAATTTTAAAATCAAATCCTATCCAATCACACTCTAAATCATACTAATTTGTACCAGTTTTGCGGTTTTATTTTTCTTTAATGATTATGTTTTACATTGAAAACCATGCCCAATCGCACCAAAATGCATCAAACCACACATAGCGATTTGAGATTTTGAACGTTTTAAAATTTTCAAACCGCAAATTATGATTTGATTTGAAAACTTGACAAACCCCCGACCCTGTACCTTGAACACCCTATTTGAACATCCGTGTTCTTTAAAAAATGTGTAAACAAGCCAATTCAACTAGAACACTTGGAAATTAAAAAATGAAATACTACATTATAATTGTTAAAATTACTGTATAAAAATAAATTTATAATCTTTTGCATAATCAAAATGTTTGATGGAGTCAAAATCAAGGATCTCAATATCTACAAAGCAAAGAGACAAAAAAAAAAAAAGTGATGAAGAGAGGCAGGGCTTAAAAACAACTTTAGCGGTTATGTTAGAATTACAAGATAAACCCAAATTTCTTCAATGGGGTACAAGGACAAAGTAGAAACAGAAAAATGGTGGAATTAGACAGAGTTTATATTTGAAATTTTTATTTTAAAATTTATAAAAATAAAAATAAAAAATTTACATTAGATTCGTAATAAAATTCAATCCTAATACACTCTTAGGTACAAATAGACTCTTCAATAATTTTAACTTTCTTTAGCAAGTAATAATTTAGGCCTAGTTTGGGTGAAAGGAAAAGAGAGAGGAAAATGGAAGGAGAAGTAAAAAAGGAAGTAAATTGATATTTTATTTCGTTTGGTTGGAGAGAGAGAGGGGAGGAGAGTAAATACGGAGGGTGAGAGCTACCCCTACACATCATCAATTCTAATCCTTCCACTTTTGGAAGGATTCAAAGATATTTGATATTTAAAAGGTTATTATACCCACAACTTTCACTTTTATTATAATTTTTCAATTTATTAAGGAGAAGTTAATTTTATCAACACAACAATATATACTCTCATCCCCTTTCACTTTTCATACAACCAAACAAATGGAAGTATTTCTAATTTATTTTCCTTCCTCTCATATCAAACAAAATTAAAATAAATACAAATATCTCACTTAGAAAAAGTAAAATGTGTCTCTTCCCTTCCTCTTCTCCTTCCCCTTCCCTCTCCCCTTCCTCCTTTCTAACCAAACTGAGCCTTAAGTTGGTAGATCAGGAGTTATTCAAGTAACTTAAATTAAACTACTTGAATTTAAGTTGAGATCTCCGAATTCAAGTAGTTTACCTGCGCTTCCTCTATTCACAATCTTTTTCCCTTCTCATTGCCTTCAAGATGCAATTAGGGGTGTTAATTGGGCTCACTGAGCCGGGCTTTGCTAAGCCCGAACTCAGCCCGATTGATATCGAGTTGGAAAAATGTGAGTTCGGGCTCCAACCGGTCCTAATTCGATTTTTTTTTAATTTTTATATATTAATAATATTTTTAATAATATAATAATATTATTATTATATAAATATAAATATATATATACATATAAATATATTTATATTTTTTTACGGGTCAAACTAAAATCGAATTGAACTTATCTCAACATGAACTCAACCCGAAACATATTCAGACTAAACAAAACAATTTGAGCCCGCAATTAAACGGACGGGCCAAACTCGAATCAACCCGACTGAATTGACAGTCCTAACTGCAATATAACAACCTTTTTTTCTTAGAGGAAAAAAATTCTTTTTTGGTTTCCTTTTTTTCTAAAAAAAGTTCAATATTTTCTTTCAAACTTCGTGCAATATTTTCTTTTTTCTTTTTAAAAAAAAGATTGTTGTGTGAGATAATAGAATGGAGGATATGAGATGATTATAAACAGAACATGTGGAACTGGTGATTTTAAGCATATTGTGAATTCTATATTATTACAAAGTTTTCTACCGCTTGATCCAAATGTAGCAGTTTGTGAAACAAAATTTTCTGTGCTTCTTGTGAGAGAGAGAAGGTGAAAACAATATCAGGCTATGAATTCACAAGCATGCTGGGTTCATATACACAGAGAAAAGAGGGAAAGCGAAACTCTCCACTTAACAATGCAAGCACAAGAATTAATCGAGTCATAAGCCATGCCTCTATTAAGTGAAAAAGAACAGCCTAAAGCAAATATCCAAGCCATGAACCGTGACTGAGATTCCAACTTTCAAAAGCAAAGCAATACTGAGAGTCTGAAAGAACTCCGCCTTGACAAATTCTTCAACCCTTTTGTCTAAAAGATCGTGGTCGGCCAGAGAATGAACTTGCTGATCTGAATTCTTACAAGCTACACTGAATAACAATAACGATGAACAAAAACTCAATAAACAGTTGGCAGCTGGTAAGTTTGGTTTAAGCAAGAAAAATTTGATTGTATTGCTAGGGCAGAGTGACATTCAAACAGCAAAGAAACTTTTCAGTTCGACCCGGAAGTATGCTTCTCGAGAACAACAGTTGGCCTTAACCTCAAAGTGAGAGCAAGCAAAGAGGGAACAATAGGCAATTATTTAAATCCATAGTGATCTTGAAGGAAGAGGAAACAGAGGAGAAGAAAGATGAAAAGTTGAAACAAATTTCTTCTATTAACCTGCCAAGTAAGCAGTGCAGAAGCTTGCTGAGGCAACTACTGATCCGGAGGATATATAGATAGCTTCAGGCTGGCGCTACTTTTGTCATCCTTGTCTTGCGCTTGCAATTGAGGTTTCCCCAAAAGGTCCCTGGCGGAAGAAGCCACCGAAGGCTTGCAGCAAAAAATGTGTATCCAACGGAGTGCAGATATGTTTACCAGATCAGATGGAACAGCCTCAAGCTCGGTGCAGTGCATAAGATAAAGCTGTGTCAAACTTGAGAAATAACTTGCTGAAGCTCTCCAGGTAATTAGATCTGTACGTCCAATGTGCAAAACTTTAAGAGCAGGAAAACCATCATGTTTTGCCTCCCAATGTGATCCCACGAATGCATTATCCTTCAATTTCAGCACCACAAGTTTCTTCAGCTTTGCTAACGTAGACATGCATCCCCAATCAAACATGGTATTTTGCAGAGTTAGCCTTGTTAAGTTGGCTGGAAATCTGTTCTCGCTAGGGAGGGAGCATAATTTAACAGCTGCATCATCGTTCAAGAGCTTCAGATTTTCAAGGGATCCAAGGTTTGGAAGAATCTTAAGCAAAGCCTCAAAAGTAGAACCTAATTTTCCACGGATACCCAATTTCTTCAGCCGTGGAGCCCTATCAAAGACTTCTTTACAGCAACTTTCAGGCGCGATTTCAGAAAGGGTTTGCAGGTTCGAATTGATGGAGGAAGCTTCCTTAGTTTTCACCAAACTTGTTGATGCGTTTGTCTCAAGATGCCTTAAATGTGCCATTTTCCATATGTCTGCTTTTATTTCAAGGGCGTGATGTGTAGTTTTATATATGAGAGTCTGGAGGTACCTCAGGTTGGACATCTTTTCTGGAATAGTCTTTAATGCGGTAGACATAGCAATGTACTTGAGAAGGAACAAGTAATATAGTTCGGGAGGAAATCGAGTCAGCACCATTGATCTAATATCCAGCACTCTGACCAATCTAAAAGCTTTGGGGATGACCGAGATGCAATCTACGGGTAGAAAACATTGTTCCTTGGCAAAACTCAAGAAGGAACGAACATATTTACCAGAAGGTTTGGTGTTGATGTATTCCAAAACATTGGAATTAACGCAAAGGTGACGATCTTCGTATGGAGAGATGGTGGACCCATACTCAGACATTTTAATTTCTCGAAAAAGCTCTTCTTTCTTGGCTTGCATCTTGCAAAATTCGCGCAATGTATTTTGGATCCATATAGTTTTAATACGCCCATCCAACCTTCTCTTCCCCACCGTCACCAGACTCCTTGCTACCAGTTCCTCCAAGTAGTCTTCTGCTCTATCCTCTAACGTTTTTGGCCCCTCGAATGGCAGCACAAATCCTTCAGAAACCCACAGCTGCAGCAATGTCTTTGAGGGAATCTCAGACCCCGCATGAAAAACTCCAATGTAAAGAAAACATGTCTTCAAGTAATAAGGCATGTTTTTGAAGCTCAATTCAATCACGTGGCTGAGTTGCCGTTGTGCCGCGAGATTAAATATATCCAGGTCCTCAGCCACTTTCTTCCACCAGTAACCTTCAGTCAGATTGTTTATGAGAATGCCTGCAGTTACTACAATAGCCAGTGGTAGTCCATCACATCTATCCAGAATCTGTTCCGCATATGGTTCCAGGTCAGCTGGGAATGGATCCTTGCCAAAAACTCTCAGCCGCAGTAACTCCTGACTCTCATAATGTCTAAGAAACCTCAAAGCATAGGGTTCAAGCCCTCCCCTTGCATACTCTGCCACACTCTGGTTGCGGGTAGTTATTAAGACTCGACAGTGTTTCTGGTTATTTGGAAAAGCTCTTCTGAGATGATCCCATGCTTCCGCAGTCCATACGTCATCTAGGACTATCAAAAAGTTTCTGTTTTCCAAATAATTTTTAATTTCTTGTGCTAATTCATCCGTGGACATCCTATTAGTTGCTTCATTGGCAATGCCGATGCGATGTAGAATTTTCAAGAACACTTCCTTCTCCGTGTATTCTGCAGATACTTCTACAAATGCACGAATGAAGAAACTATATTCTACAGCTGGGTGATTGAAAACCTTTCTAGCTAGTGTAGTCTTTCCTAACCCAAGCATACCTACAATTGAGATAATCTCTAGATCCTCTCGTTCTTCATTGAGAAGTCTTATTACATCTTCCATCGCGTCTTCAAGTCCAACCATATCATCATCAACTGGAGGCTGTGGACATGAGAAAAGAAGAGTCGAAAGAAGCACCACATATAATGGCTCCCACCATCAATAATTCCGACACCCCAACCCCCCGCCCCCCCAAAAAAAAAAACAATACAACAATCTATAATTCCTTTTGCTAAAACCATCAGACACGTTTATAAAAGATTATTTTCCGTAAGCCAATGGTTTTTCTTTAAAAAAACAAAAATCAACTCAAGTCTGCCACTCAGGACCAAGAGGAAGCTCATACAGTGAAGCTAATCTGACCTTTTGCTCTTTTTTTTTTTTTTTTTTGGGGGGGGGGAAAGAAAGATTCATTCATTCAAGCCGGCTCATCTGTAGATGGGACGCCGAATTAAGCTAATCAGAACTTAAATCTTGTTTTTCCCTTGTGTCTACGCACCAGTAGATAAAGGATATATGGGAATTAAACACAGAAACTTTTGGTACTAAAGAAAATAGTAAAGAAGGAAAGTAAAATTTGATTCGAAGAACGAGTGTAATTGGCAATAATCAGATAAGCAATCTGGAATGGATGATCTGACTCTTGTCAATTAATGAATTCCTCTTTTTATGGAACGCACCCCCCTCCCCGGTAAAAAAAGAAAAAAAAAAGGTTACCTTTTTTATTCTGTGCTCTTGCTCTCTGGGATAGTCCGATCGCATGGGCACAAATCCAAGCTTGACCTTGGTGTTATTAATCCTTCGTACCACTTCTTTGATGCTCTCTATATCCTTCCGGACATTACGAAGCTCCATGGCATGGTCCAAGACGTGAAGTGCACTCTGAACCGCACCTCTGTTAGTTTGCCTGAAGGCGGCGACTATGTACCATTCAATTGCATCCTCAGCTCTGTAAACCAACTTCCGGACATCTTTGGCTAATTTGTCCAGGAACTCATCGTCGTTGTAAGCTTCCCTGCACTGTATGAGAAACGCTTTGAGTTCCTGAAGCTGCAGGATCAGCTGCATAACTGTATCTTCAGCACCGGCAATCAAATCGGTATTCCACTTCACGAACTCCTCGAGATTTTGCAATAGAAATCCAACTGCTGCATCTGGAGCAGTAGCCATCTCCGCTACTTCTGTCTCTCTCTCTCTGCTGAATGAAACGGATGAAAGGGGTGTAGATCAAGTTGGATCTAGAAAACTTTTCTCAACTTTGAGGTGGGAGAAATCCCATATGAGCCATTTTCCCGAGCACAACTGTGTTGAGTCCTTCCCCTGCTTTTCCAATTACTAACACCTACAAGCACCCCTACCTCAGCCAGAAAGAAAAAACAACGGGAAAAAAGACATCGACTGCCCTTGAACTTTTATCATATTTTAATTTTACCCTTCAATTTTAAAATAAAAAATTCATAATCTTATACTTTTTTAAAATAATAAAATTTATTTTTTCATCTAATTTTTTCATTATCTCATACCATTTTACAGTTATGTAACCATCACCTGAGCAATTTTATTTTTGATTTGAAAGTACATATCTTACAATTTTAAAATAAAAATAAAGTTAACAATACACCAAAAGAACATATAAAAACTTATGACAAAATATTTATTTTATTATGTAAATTGAAAAAATAATTTATCAGATACATTTCTTTTTTCATTTCAAAAATCATCTAATAGACCCCTTAATACTTAGAAACTTCAAAATTTAAATAAAAAATTAACAAAAATTAATATAATTAATTAATAATTAAGATCGAAAGATAAATATTTTAATCCCTACTCTGTCTCATTCAATTAGTGCAGTGCAGCATGAGATGAGTGCTATGGTCACATGACAGCACATCAACATGGAATAACAAAAAAAATTGAATGGAAGGATAATTTTTACCACCTCATCAAAATATAAGGTCAAAAATTTTGTATTTTAAAGTTAAAGAATAAAAATAAATATATGACAAAAATTTAGAGGGAACTGAAGTCTTCTGCCAAATAAAACAGCAACTGGATTACGGATTTTCTAATGTGTGGCGGGCCCCACGTTAATTTGGTCAATTAGCGTGTATATGAGAATTAAGGCTGTATTTGTATTGCTTTCCGGCACGGAGTACGATGTAAATATCTCACTTGGTTTTACTTTTTTCTCTCACAAAAAATTCTCTCTCCCGAAACCCAAGGCAGAAAATTTCAAAACAAAACACTATCCACTTTCACCCTAATTCTTATTCTTTCTTTTTCAGTTTTAAAATATAAATTTTATATAAAATTTGAGTAAATATTTAAAATATATATATTTTAAAATAATTAATTAGTGTGTTAAATTAATTTTAATATTAAAAATTATTATTTAAAATGATTAATTAGAAGATAAATGATTTTAGAAAAATAAAAGCTCAAGATGATTAGCTATGAACAAGGTTAAAGTTTTAAAAAAATAATAAATAAAATTTAATATAGAAAGAGAACATATATTTTGAATCAGACTAAAAAGAAAATTAGATTATATATTTTGAAACTAAAAGAATATATTAAGTTTGACTAATACTTGTACGATATAATTTAAATTTGATTTTTTAAGGACCAAAATTGATTTATAAATTGTTAAGTTTTATGAATTAAACGAAATGAGATTAATTGGTCAGTTGGGATATATTCATTGGACAGTAAGCCCTCGAGCTTAATACTCATTAGACCTCACTTAGAGTCAGGATCCTCTCTTGCATTTCTTCTTTCATTCTTTCTCCACTTTTTTGAACTTACTACATGTTTCATATGACTTTAATTCCTTTAGAATTTTTCCATTTCTTTATGAGATTTTATATCTCAAATTAAGGCAGCATTATAGCAGTAAGGGGAGAAGACAGGGAAGAGAATAAGCATTGATAGGCCCAATGCACATGACTGTTATACTTGGATTGAATTTCATCATAAAATTCAATATAAATTTTAACTTTTTTTATTACACATAATTTATTTTTATAAAAATTATATTTTTTTATTTTTCTTTCTTTTTTCCTCCCATAGTAAAATTTCTTCCATTATCACGCTGATTGGATAAGGAATAAATTATTTTTCCAAAAAACCATCTTTTGGTTAAAGGGCACTTTATAAGAAGGACAGGAATAATCATTAGTAGAATGAGAAGTTCTAACAATGTAGTACTTACTACTCAACCTAAATTTAACACGGGCTATTTATGCAATGCAATTTTCCTATCCAGAAATTTATTGTTCCGAAATCTGAATGATAAATCAACTACGCCCAGGTTGATCTAACTGTTTGACTCCTACCACATAACTGAGAACGGAGAAGACTGTCTGCGCGATGGTAAGGAAGAAGACTACGATAGCTACATATTTGAATCTTTCCCATGGAAAGATTGAATAATCCTTTACTCGGCCCAGAACAGATCGGTGATGATGAGTGATTTCGTTTTCAGCCAGGGTTTTCAACATTGTCAGGAACATCTCTTTATCGTCGGGAGTAGTTGCTCCGATGATTCCCTTTGAGGCAAGGACATTTACATCTTCGTACGTAGAAATGAGCTCACTCAGGAATCTCAGATATGACCTTACCTCGTTCTGCTGCTGGGCTATTTCGTAGTATTTCAGATTTGTGAACAGCACGTTTGTGTCATGATTCACTTTCAGAGTAGGCAAAGTGAGACTTGCGAATATTATCCAATTTCTGAAACGGATCCCTCGGCTTCCTGCTGTTTTGGATTTCCAGACAAGAAAGCCTTTGTTTCGCAATTCAGAGGCACACAGTTTTTTTCTCTCGTCGCCCTTGTTTTCGCTGTCCTTCACGTAAATGAGCTCTTTTCTCCCATCGTCCCTGTTTCCTTTTTCCTTCTTGTCCTCAGCTTTGGGGCTGCTCTCGAATTCAATCCCGGCTTCCAAATCTCCTTCTTCTAGTTCATCTTGGCGTTCAGTTTCAGTAGAGTCAGTTCTTGAACCTCCTCTTCCAAGCAATAACAACTGGAGGCCATGGAGCAAGTCCGAAGGTTGCTCTTGATCTGGGAAATAACTTTTCCTAGCTAGCTTCTTCCAAAGCAGGTAAGTTTCTGGAGGAATCTTTGTTTTAGAATTGCTGTATAGTGCAGGAATCACCAGCAAATCATGCAAGATCTGCTTGGACAGCATATCTGCTGGTCTAGGCCATTCCTTACCTTTTATAACCTTTTGGAAGAAATTTTGCTTCATCAATTCGTTTAGCACTACAAGTGGGATTTGGTTTCCCACTAAGAACATAGACTTTACCCATTCTTGAAGAGTCTTCTTGCTTTGCTTTTCCCCAAAAATTAAGTGATTTTCCGTATATCCCAGTTGCTTGGAGGCCCCAAGCATATACAGTGCCTGTTGTAGGAAGAAGCAACCATCTTTTATCATCATCCATCGGAACTCAGACTCAGTTAAGTCCTTCAAGGCTCCATTACCATAAGCAGCTCTTGCTTTCTTCTCAATTCTCCTCATTGCAGAAAGATAAATTCCTGTGATTTAGTCCTGATTTTCTCTCTCTTCTTCCAATATTCTGCGCCAGGCGTCCTCCTTGCCACTTGCAGATGACTTCCCTGCTCCATAAAGTGGTCCAAACACGAATTTGAGTGGAGAAGTTTGGCCTTCTCCTACCTTTGGGGTTGCTCCTGGACACTTGCATATCCTGCGCGTAGCCTTTTTGTTCATCGGGATGACCTCAATCTCCTTCGGATGTTTTGATATAGACACGTACTGTTGCCGGACTGCTGCCATTTTGTGTCTGCTGCCGATCCAAGGAAACCAAGCTCAAATTCCCCCGGAGTATAAAATGCAATGCAAATGAAGGAGTAGGATACAAAAGGAAAAACAAAGGGAAACAGGAAAGAGGAAAGAAGTGGGAGTACAAGAGCAAGGAAACGCGATATGGATCTTGAGGAAGAAAGAAATCAGCAGCCAAACATGTTTCTCCGGGGGAGGTGTACTTGGACTGCAATTTAAAATAAAAAGTTATATTTTGATAGGATACTTATGACTTTTGTGAAAAAAATAAGAAAATGTAGAATAGTATCCAAATGCACAATTTTCTGGAGCTTTATATATAATCCATTCGTTCTGTATTTTTACATGTTCTAAAGTCTTTGTATTTCACGTCTACAAAATAAACACATTTTCACCTAAACTTCACAATCAATGTCTTTGTTTTAAGAAATACTCGGTTCAAAATATATTTTTTAATTTTAATTGTAAATTATTTTAAAATATATATCATTTTTTTATATAAAATATTTATTTACTCATTTCGTTTCAAAATATAAAAAATTTTAACCTTTTTCTTCATTCTAAAGATGTTTAGTTTTTCAATAATTTTAAAAATTATATTTTTTAAAATTACATTCACTATAAATATAAAGAATTATATTAGTAAAATTAGTTAAAGATATAATAGTAAAGTAGTCTCTTATTTTCTTCTTCCTTTATCTATTACTATTTCTAAAAGTATGGGAAGGGGTCATGTGGATTTAAACATCTTTTGTTTCTTCCTTTTTTAAATGGACAAAAATACCCTTAGTTTGAATAAATTATTTTTAATTTCAGTAGTCCTATAATGTAATTGCCTTTCTTCCAACTCCATTGGTCCAAAACAATATTCGTTTCATTTCCACTAAACAAAGTCACTCCTCCAATTTATTTAATAATAAAAAGGAACATTAATTTAGCTCTAGCACTTACTTCTCTAATTTTTACATACAAAAATATTCCATAATTATATTAGTTACTTCTCTAATTTAATGATTACAATTACATGTAGGAATGTTACATAGATGCTAATAATTATTTTTAAAAGTTACTTGTAAGGTCCATTCAATAATTCTTATTACAATCATCCCAAACAAAATATCATGATTATTTATTAGAATACCAAGAACTTACTATTCTAAAAGTATGGGAAGGGGCCATATGGATTTAAACATCTTTTGTTTCTTCCTTTTTTGAATGGACAAAAATACCCTTAGTTTGAATAAATTATTTTTAATTTCAGTAGTCCTATAATGTAATTGCCTTTCTTCCAACTCCATTGGTCCAAAACAATATTCATTTCATTTCCACTAAACAAAGTCACTCCTCCAATTTATTTAATAATAAAAAGGAACATTAATTTAGCTCTAGCACTTACTTCTCTAATTTTTACATACAAAAATATTCCATAATTATATTAGTTACTTCTCTAATTTAATGATTACAATTACATGTAGGAATGTTACATAGATGCTAATAATTATTTTTAAAAGTTACTTGTAAGGTCCATTCAATAATTCTTATTACAATCATCCCAAACAAAATATCATGATTATTTATTAGAATACCAAGAACTTATTTATGTATTATTATTTATTTATTTATCCCAATCAAAATTATTTATTTCAAAATATAATTTTGAAAAGTGATGGATGCAAGAAACTTGTGTCTCACCAATTATTCTAATTCTAATATTGTAAAAATAATTATTATGAAAGTTAATATCCTATTTTATTCATTTAAGATCAGCACCTTAATTAATAATTAATGGTACTTATACAAAGGGAAGTTACATAGAGGGTAATAATTAGTAATATAAGTTATTTGTAAAGTGCATTCAATATAGAAAATAAATATATGATATCAAACAAATATATAATATGTCATGTGGATTTAAACATCTTTTATTATTCATCAAAAAAAATATCATGATTATTTATTAGAATACCAAGAACTTATTTATGTATTATTATTTATTTATTTATCCCAATCAAAATTATTTATTTCAAAATATAATTTTGAAAAGTGATGGATGCAAGAAACTTGTGTCTCACCAATTATTCTAATTCTAATATTGTAAAAATAATTATTATGAAATTTAATATTCTATTTTTATTCATTTAAGATCAGCACCTTAATTAATAATTAATGGTACTTATATAAAGGGAAGTTACATAGAGGGTAATAATTAATAATAAGTTATTTGTAAAAGTGCATTCAATATAGAAAAATAAATATATGATATCAAACAAATATATAATATCTCTACATTCGTTTGTTGAATCCATTCATATTTGTCTTCTTTCATAAAACAAAGAATAAGAAACTACATCAAGCCATACAGACTTCAATCGCCTTTCTAGGAGGAAGAACGCCAAATTCAGTCCAAAATTAGGTACATTGACCACCAACAACTTACTGATTTTCCTTTCCATTGTTGAGTTTGCATAATGTATACTAATGTATCCATATAAATTTGTCTCTGTGTTCACATTTACGTTTTATCAGTGAAAGGAAACCTTTCAATTGAAAGATGTATAACTCGAATGTTGCATACCAAACTCAGTCCTTCCTTTTAATTTTTTTGATTTTAAGTGTGTCTTTTTACATGCAATGGCTTCCTAACATCAAATATCTTAAAGTATATGATTAAAAAATCTAGCTAACATGTCTTTCTTTGCCATAGATTTATCAACCTTTGCCATCATCCTCCTTTTACACACAGACTTTATAATTATATTGAATAATTATATTTACTCTCCTCTGTATTTTGCCATAGCAAATTATAATTATACCTTTTTCTCCTACTAAAAAAAAGATAATTAACTGCAAAAGCAGTCACTAATCCAATTTAACAGGCAGGGGAGTTTTCTTTAAAAGGTCAGATTCTTGAAAAAATTTAATGTATGTATATAGTTAGAAAGAGAGACAAAAAGAACAAATTTGGATCATGGTTTATCTGTTAAGAATAGTCTTAATGCCTGCTCCAGTGAGTGGGTGTATGAGAAAGGGAGAAAGCAACAAGAAGTCAATGAAGTGATATCAAAAAAGAAAAGTCAACTCTTCAAAATTCCTTAAATAATTCTCTTTTACTTTATATACATAGGTTGTGGAATATTTACTCTCCTCTGTATTTTGCCCTAGCAAATTATAATTATACCTTTTTTTCCTACTAAAAAAAGATAATTAACTGCAAAAGCAGTCACTAATCCAGTTTAACAGGCAGGGGAGTTTTCTTTAAAAGGTCAGATTCTTGAAAAAATTTAACGTATGTATACGATTAGAAAGAGAGACAAGGTAGAGAGGACAACATCTTCCTATCTCAATCGTCCACGAAAATAATATACCATCCCACTTCAGAGATAAAGCATGACAAACATAAGAGGAAGACCTTTGTCAGGTAAACAACATCCTGGAGTTTTTGCAGAGTATCTCTTAGATGGTCACCTTGCACAATAATGTCTTGAACAATGTCATATGAGATCTGCAATTTCGCAAAAATGTTTTAGGATCATTTTATTTAAGTATATTAAACAAAAGCCTAAGGGTCACACAGTTTATTAGGGAACACATATACCTCGCTTCTCCTTGTCTGAACTGATAGCATTTTACTTAAAGTCTGAACGCTAGAAAGAGAACCTCGAATCTACAAAGAGATTATTACTGTAAGAGTTTGGAAGTACATTGCACACAGTAATTAAACCCAGTGGTATTTCTTACTTGTTCAACCAAGCTACTCATTCTGACATTATTTTGCCAGGATGATTGCTGAACCAATATTGCTTTCTGAAGTGAAAGATTAAAAGTAAGAAGTTAATTCTGAAACAACAATGAAGAAGAACAATTCCTACTACGTGTGAGTCAAATAGAAACAAATATGTCTATGCTACAGGATTTTTCAGAAAATGGGATAAGCATTGCTGCTTATTTAAAACAGAAAGTGCTGCTAAACCAAGGTGCACAAAATTAGCATTGCAGCAAGAAACTATGTTTACATGCCTCTGTGTCCCAAAATCAGTAGACATTGGTGATCAAGAGATGTTAAGACAATGCCACTATATATCTCCAGTTAACAAGACTACTCCCTGGCCGAAAAAGATTTGAAGGGAAAAAAAAATAAGAGAGAGAGAGAGAGGTAACATGTAATATGGCTTCCTCACATATCACTGTCAAATTCTGCTCCATTGCAGAGTTGAAATGCACAAACAAAAATAGTTTTCTTCCACAAGAGGCCCATCTATAGGCTATTGCTCCTTAGTCAACTATTATAACTTTTCTTCTTTTTCATCCATCTGTCAGAAGAAAATCTAAATCACTTATGCATGTATCAAGCTCCAATATAATAGCTATATTGTAGCATTTAGATTTGATCAGAGTGCAAAAACGTAATTCACGTGCAAGAAGTCAATGAAGTGATATCAAAAAAGAAAAGTCCACTCTTCAAAGTTCCTTAAATAATTCTTTTTTACTTTATATACATAGGTTGTGGAATATTTACTCTCCTCTGTATTTTGCCCTAGCAAATTATAATTATACCTTTTTTTTTCTACAGATATATCCATTCTACTTTTTCAAATCAAGAATGGACAACATATTACGACGAAATAGCAACTCTGGTAAATATTAGCATATTGATTACATTTTATTGTAAATATTAGATGCATATTTTTCATAATTTTCTCAATATGCTATGATTTTTATTAGTCAATGACAGAAGCTTAAGAAAATTACTTTACATGATTCACAATACAAGGAAAAATGTTATTTGATTGATTCTATATTACTTTAAAATAATAAAAAAATATAGTTTGAAATAATAATTGTTCCTAATGGTTCTTTTTGACAAATTTATCTACATAAGCTTGCCTTTGCTGCATTTAAATTTTCATTAGTTTTAATGTATGCAAGCATGACAACTTATATTATTTATTCATCATATTACAGATGACATGAAGAAACACAAGTTGAAATGCATGAGAACAAAATATGCAAATTTGACAGCTTCAGAGCGAGAAGAATACATTCAGAAAGTATCAGAAACAAGAAAGAGAAGGAAAATTCAAAATTCTACTACTTTTGAACATAATTCCAGCTTATGTTCTATTCAATCTAAGAATAGTTGGTATGCTAGAGCATGTTAATGGTTTGAAAAAGCAAAAAAAGGATATGATTGATTCAACTACATCTACTTCAAATCAAAGAATTCCAAAACTACAAAATAAATGGTTGCTTAAAGCTCAAATGGTTCTAAACCAACACGGAGGTATATAATGTGATTTAATTATTGTATAAATTTATAATGATGTTATTTCTATAGTAAAATTTTATAGAATTCTTATCAAAAAACTAATTATTATCTTTTTTTTTGAAGCAGATACTGCATTATATGAACCAGTGTGTTCGACTTTGCATGAAGTGAAGAAAATACACCGTTGTATCCATTGTGATGCTTTGAAATTTGAATATGAGACTCCAGGTTTTTGTTGTGATAATGGCAAAATTAAGCTAGCGTCACCAGAAGTACCACAAGAGTTATTTGACCTGTTTACTTCTCAATCAGAAGAATCAAATTTCTTCCTAAAGCAAATTCGAGCATATAATAGTATATTCTCATTCACTTCATTTGGAGTTAAACTTGATAAAGGACTTGCGTTAGGAAAATGTGGTGTATATACTTTTAGAGTGCAGGGTCAAATTTATCATGATCTTCCCGGTTTAGTACCTACTGAGAATGGTCCTGCATTACCAGAAACAACAATTAGTACATTACCAGCAACAGGAAGATCAACATCAACAATCAAACTCATGGTACTACGCATTGGGCAATCAGAGTTCTGAGGCAAAAATAAAGAACTCAAAATCAAGAAAATTATCTTCCTTGACAACGAAGTACGTTTCTAAAAATTAATTTTTCAATTATGCAATATCCTTAATGATTATGAAAAATTATGATAACATTGTACATTTTTTAAAATTGCAGGGGACAAGAATACGTGGCATAATGTTTGGAAATGCTATTCAATATTTTGATGGCATATTCACAAGAAATGCAACCTACATAATATCCAATGCAATAATTAGAGAAGTAAACAAAATGTTTCTGAATGTGCATCCCAAACTAGAGCTAGAGTTACAAATGAATACGATCGTTACTGAAGCTAAAGATGCTGTCAACAAGGAACGAATCACATACGACTTCGTCAACTTCGATCAACTAGACAACATCAAGGAGGACGACACAATAGGTGATATTACTAAATTTGCAATTTTCTAAAGATAAATAAGTTTGCAAAATATATATTTATTTTTTCATAGTTATTTTTGCATAAGAAAATGCTATAGAATTACTTGCTGCACCTTATAATTATTAGTTGCTATCAACTGACAATATGTTCACAGTATCAAAAAAAATTGAAAATATTTGTTTGATTTAATTATTCATAGACTATTTATTTTTTGTAATTTATGTAACAACAATGTCACTTTCAATATCATTATCATGGATAGACAATGCATAATGTTATAAGCTTTTATCTTACATATGTTTTTTCCATACACAATCCTCTATGTAGATATTCTAGGTTTTGTGTACAAAGTCAAGAATTGCTACCAAAAGGAGAAGTACCCAGAAAGGACATCTTCAAGAAGGGAAATTATCATCATGAATGATCGGTAAGACATATTCAAAGAACTACAACTAAAAAATATTACAATTATTTAATTATAATTTTTTTATTTTTACAAATGCAGGTTGGAGACAATCAATGTCACGATGTGGGATGACATGGCAATCAATGAAGGGAATGTATTAGAGAGCCAACAAAGTGAAAAACCAATTGTGGCAATAACAGGGCTTAAGAAGAAGATATATCAAGGTATGATAAAAATATTAAAATCTAAACCACAGATATATATATAGTACACACAAATATTCTGTTAACCAAAATTCTCTTCCGAAGGACAACTTCAACTACAAACAAGTACCATATCAACACTTGAAGTAAGTCCCATATCTTTGGAGTCAGAAACCTTACTAAACTGGTAAGACAACAATTGTTACAAAATATTTGTCGTATTATTCCAACCCAAAAAGAATACACATATAATGTCATTTAATTTTTACATATTTTTTTATTTTTTTATTTTTGCAGGTTGAAAAACTCAAAGGAAGAAGAAAATATAGAGAAGCGGTTAATGGAAAAAAGAATTGAAGAAGCAGAAGAAGTAACCTTGACAAAGATCATCAACGAAAGAGAATCCTTAATAGAGGTAAGAAAATCAAATTACCATAATCTAAAGTGTTTTTTAGAAAAAAAAACCAAAAAACATTATAAGGAAAATGGACAAAACAAATATAAAATCTGGCAGGAAAAATTATACTATTTCACAGCAACAATAGACAAGGTTGAAAATAGTTCACAACCATGGTATGATGCATGCAAGAATTGTTCAAGGTCAATTACAAGAACTAATGAAACAGTTCAATGTAGAAGCTGTCCGGAGACAACAGCAATACCCAGGTATGAATATTATGAAAAATTTTATATATTATATCTATTAAACGTTCATGCTAAGCAAGGAATTATAGGTACTTGATAAATCTCAACGTCACTCAAGCGAAAGATAGTGCAAAAGTAACACTTTTTGAGGATGTTGCAAGTGTTGTGCTTGGATGTTCAGCAATTGAGTATATACATTCTATTGAAAAGGTAACAAAATTTCTAAATGTTCAATTAAAACAATAAGATTTTACACTTTGTGAAATAATCATGTGCATTCATTTATTGACCTTTTCAGGGTATCAACAGATCAAAACACCACAAAAGAATGTTGAGTTTGAGTATGCAAGAGTACAAGTTCTTGGTGAAGATGAATAGAAAAAATAGAAGTACAAAATGGAAGATTACAAGTCATTGTTGAAGCAGTTCAAGAGATAAATGAAACATCAACGAATAAGTTGCGAGCAGGGTAGACTAAGAGAAATAAGACGAAGTGTACACCGAGAAAAATCAAAGATAACACAAACGGAAAAGGAGACATATTCATGAAGGAGAACAAAGAGGAAAACAACTACATCAAAAAAACCCATAATCGAGAAGAAAAGGATGACCAAATTGGAGAAAGCCCATGACATCACGAAGAGGAAGATGATGATGAAAAGATATCAACATATATTAAAAAGAAGGAAGAATGCCAACAAGAATGATGTTACTCAATCAACACCTATCAATAAAATCAAGAAAGAAAAAAGTCTGAAAATAATTAGTACTTCAATAGATTCCCTTCCATTATTAATTACAATAATGATATGTTGTCTTCATTAAATAATTAATGCTTTGTTGCTTTGTTGCTTATAAGGTAAGGTTACTTTAGTAATTTTTGGTCGATTATGTATTGCATATGCTACTTTATTAAAGGTTTGTCAATCAAGATAAACTCATCAATTTCATGTGCTTCTGTCCACTTAATCCGACGAAGACTTAAGCAAAAACATTCCAGTTCACTGACATTAGCTTAGAGTTTACATGTACTAACTTAGAGAAGTTAGGTCTTGTGTGCTCCCTCCTTCCCATAATGTCTTTTTAATTTAATAAAACTTGGGGTGGCAATCACCCCAAAAACTACCATTGAACTAAGAAGAGAACAGGGACCCTTCCTTTCTCCAACCCTCTTGATTCTTAGTATAATCCAAAGACATTCTTTCTGCTAACCACTTCTTAGGCTGTGAAGTTAGAGTTCCAGAGTGGGATTGGGTTTAAGATTAAGGTGAATTCGGGAGTGGAAAGATAGAATAGGATCAAGCCTCTAAAACAGTTAAAAGACAATCTAATATATGCCAACAACTTAAGTTAAAACTTTAGAGATATTACTAAAAGGCTAAGTGACAGAAAACAAAGAGTGATGTCCCAATAAGTAATACAGCATAAAGAGTCTGAAATTCCTAACCAATCTATTATTCAAGATAAATTCCTAATGGTTATACATTGCACACTTGTTAATGCTAATCACCCAAATTTATTTATAACGGATGGTAGATTCTATGAGGTTTAGCTAAAGGTGATATTTCTATTGGATAGTCCAAAACAAATGTGGGTTGAACAACTTTGACTGTACCACAATCTCAACAACCTGGAAAACCAGCATAGAAAAGAAATATTAAAACCTTAATTAGTGTGAAGGAAGCTGATCCATTTCTGTCACCCAATTATAATAACAAAATTGAAACCAAAACTCAGCTTAGATGTAGAAGCCTGCCAATGTGCAAAAAGAGAGAAATAAAAAGATTGCTAGAGTAAAAGCATACCTGATATTAAATGGTAAGTCTCCCATGAAGTGCAAGAGCACACTGTGTTATAATCTCTTGTGTCATATTCATCATACTTTGATAGTCTGAGTATGCTTCATACATCAAATATGAAGCTAATAACCAACATTAGCCAAAGAAGGTTTTTTTCTTTTTTATGAAGTTTGCAATGTACGCTTAACATGCATTATCACATTGAAGACTTGGTAAAAAACAAATTCATGACACGGTTGCACTGTAAGAATAATAATGCAAAACTAAAAGGATGAAAGCAAACTAGAGGAAGGCTTACTTCAATTGTTGTAAATTCAGGACTGTGACGGGTTGAAAGGCTTTCATTTCTAAATATGCGGCCAATTTCATACACTTTTTTCAGATCCTCCAACCCATAATTGGCATTTAGAGCAAAATTTTATGGCGAAAATTAATAAATGTGAAACAACATAATGATCAAGTTCAAAAGACTCAAAAATATGGTAAAAATTGTCTTTAAGAGAAAGCCTTAAAGATCACTAGCCCTAGAACAAGTGTGCTAAGAAAGTGCCTTGCCGAGAAGAACATTTTTTAACTAAAATTTCACAGGCTAAGACAGACAAAGGTATAGTTCAAAGATTTTGAGGAAAATTAACCAAAAAAAATCCAGTGAGATTGGCTACATGAATAATCAAATAAAAAGAAGCATAATAACATGAAAAAAAGAAAATTTTCAGGAAGACAGATGGCCAGATTAAAAGCCAAACATTATTAGAAAGGTTGCCTAGAATCAAGATTAGTAAGTTCTCTTTCGGATGAGTGAAGCTCAATATTGAAGCCACCATATCATGAAATTTGACCCTCTCCAGTGCAATACCCCCCTTCCAAAATAAAAAAATAAAAAAAAGGAAGGAGAAGAAGACAAGGTAAAGGAAAGGGACGACTCACCGGCATTTTCTTTAAGTGAAGCTTCACTGCAATTCTCAGATAAAATCCCGTCTGAGAGAGTTATGAGTCAAGGGCTCCCATTCATTGATCACATCATTTGCTCCGTACGTATTCTAAACCACAACCCCATTTGAGCCTTCGATAGTTTCCGACTTACAGGGTGTCCAAAGACATAATTCTTGAGCAACAGAATCGCATGTTCTTTACCGACATCCCCTCTACCAATGCTAGAAAATAATAAATAAAGAAAATAGGGAGAAACCCAATGATGAGGAAGGAAAAGAAAGGACTCTTGCAATGGAGATAGAATTAAACTAAAGTTAAAGTTGGTTAGCGTGTTCTGCTAAACACAATTTGAGAATAAAATTTTTTTAACAAATTATTTAAAGTGTTCTGCTAAACACAATTTGAGGATAAAATTTTTTTAACAAATTATTTAAAGTGTTCTGCTAAACACAATTTGAGGATAAAATTTTTTTTAACAAATTATTTAAAGTGTTCTGCTAAACACAATTTGAGAATAAAATTTTTTAAATAAATATTTAAAGTGCTAGGCATTCTCTTTATATCAAATAACAAGTATTTTTAAATATTAAATTACGAGAATGAATGTTCATCTTCTTATATTTGATTATTTTTTAAAATTTTTTTAAAAAATTTAAGACACAAATTCGAACTAAATAACAGTTATTAACAGATATTTTCTATTAAAAATTACAATATCAATTAAATACTTTATAAAATTAATAATTTCAGAATAACAAATAAAAATATTTTTTAATCAAACTAGACATAATTTTACATATTATTAAAATATTAAAAAATTATAAAAAAATTAATGTGACACTTTAAAAAAATAATATTAATAATATTATAATAATTATTTAAAATTATTAAAATATTAAAAAACTTAAAAAAATTAAATTCACGTGCAACGCACGTGTCCATTTCTAGTCTATGTCAATAATACCAAAAGACTGAGAGAATATTATTTTTTCAACTTTATCTTTGTATCCAACAAATCATGTAAATGCATTTGCTTTTTCTAAAACTATTAGTATAAAATTGAATTGCATTTTAGTTTAAGATTTTTTGTCTTATATTTATTGTGTTTATCCTCTTTGTGAAAAAAAGTATGACTCAAACTTAAAAATTTATATTGAATTCCCTTAGCAGAATGCTGTCCGAACCAACTATTCAAAATACAAATCAATATTGAATTTGAATTTAGAACAATCACTAATATTTTTTTAATAAAAGTATTTAAGATATCGATTAATTTTTTTTATAAAATTTATTAAAATACTTAATTTTTATATAAAATAGAATTAAAATATATATTTTAAA
The DNA here is from genome assembly GCA_030512225.1 of Rauvolfia tetraphylla. Lineage (NCBI taxonomy): Eukaryota > Viridiplantae > Streptophyta > Magnoliopsida > Gentianales > Apocynaceae > Rauvolfia > Rauvolfia tetraphylla. The sequence continues at coordinate 7,540,300 of JAJQKT010000053.1, forward strand.
ATAAATAGAATACTGCTGCACTAACACATGGCCATACACCACAGATTCATTAGTTAGAATGGACAACGTAGTAATTTAAATGAGGGAGTAATATAGTCAAGGAATTACTCGTCCTAGAAGATGGTCGTAAATCATTGATGGGATGATCTGGCAGGCAACTTAAACATAATCAAAAGTTATCCTAAATTTTGGTTTGGTGTCAAGTTGAATGTAAACATTAGGGGGGAGACAAGAGGAATAGGGACAAATACTTTACCCGGCGAAGATACTTATATTTATTCCATTTGTTTAAAAGTATAATGCCTTTTAACTTTTCTCTCTCTTTATAAAATATTTAATTTTTTATAAATTTTAAAAATTAATTTTTTAAAATTGCATTCACTATAAATATAATTTTTATTTTTTATTATTTTAATAAAATTAATTAATGATATAATATAAAAATACTACATATTATCTTCTTTCTTAATTTATATAAAAATATTAAAAAATTTTATATTTTGAACGAAAAAATACTTTATTTTGATTATTTTTATATTTACTAAAAATAATAAATATTTTTAACTATTTTATATTTAACTAAAATTATTTAAATAACTTAAAAATTAATTCTTAAAATTAACAAAAATTAAATATTTAAATAAAAAGGCCAAAGGGTCCCAAAAGAACATCCGGCTCAATTTTATAGAAAAAATCATAAGTGAACCTAGTTCACAACCCACCTATAATCAAATTCACCAAAATAAGAAAAAGTATTATTTTATTTTTATTTTTTAAGAAAAAAATAAAAGAAAGAAAATATGCAAATCAAATGCACAATCAGCAAGTACAGCCAAAGGAAGAAAAAAATGGATAAAAAACACAAAGGAAAACAAAGCTCATGTCCGCAAAAAAAAAAAGACAAAAAAAACACCAAATGCAAATCTTCAAAATTAGAAACAAGAATGCAAAACACTAAAAAAATATAATAAATCCAAGAAAGTCAAACAAAGGATAAGCTATAAGGCTATTTTCAATAGTATTATAAGACCAAAATTTGAATATGTCTCAATGCAAACACGTGTCAATGCAAATATATAATATCATACGACATGATTATAACCTCAGTTCAATTATGATTCTGAAAGTGCTTTTTACAAGACGTGCATAATGAAATATCAATCGTTGAATCAGATTTATTATATAAATTTATAAATTTTTAAAAATATATTTAAAAATTAAAAAATATAAATTATTAATAACATTTAAAATCTAATTTAATGATTGATATTTTATCGTATATATTTTGTAAAAAGAGACGTGCAGAATCAAATTAAGTTATTAGAGTATATTTTTTAAAAAATAGGACCAAATATAGTAAAAACTGTCTAGGAGGCGGCTGGTCTTGGGATGGTAGAGTTTGTAGGGCAAGAGGTGTCGAGTGTAGGGAGAAGGTGGGAATGGAAAAGTAAAGCAGGTTTACCTGTAATTTTTTTTAAATTAAAAACAAAAATAAAACGCTTGTCTTGTTTTGTCCAATCCACTTAACAGGTGGAGCTGTGATCGGATTTACCTAAAATTTTTTTCAATTTTTATCCCAAGATAACAAAGCTATCAAACATATGCCACGTAAGATAGAGGAAGGAAGCATCCATGTACATACTCCATTCGTTGTTATTTTAAAAATATTATTTTGTTATAAAATATTAAAAATAAATATTATTAAATAAAAATTAAACTATTATTTATTTTTATAATAAAATATTAATTTAATAAATATGATAATTTTTTATAAAAAATAATATTTAATTAATAATAAATTATTTGATTTAATTATAAATTTAGGGTATATTTAGATAGTGAAATTCAATACAAAATTTTTATTTAAATTTCACTTTTTTCTTTAATAAAATTTTTTTTAAAGACAGAAAATTTAAAAACAAAATATTATTTAACGTATAAAATTTTTTAAAAAATAATATTTATTATAAAATAAAAGAAATTAATAAATTGTGCACGGTTCTCTAAGGTTCTAGTGGTGCACGTGCAAGCATTCTATTGGTTTTCAGTCTTTGACTGGGCCAATGTTTTACTGCCGGCTCTTCATTTAATTTATGTTTCTTCCATGTCACGACAACAGCCTAGTTAGTGTTAATAGGCTGGGGTTATTACGACAAAAAAATTTTAAAATTTATTCAATCTTAACTCATAAAATTTTATTGTATATTTTAAAGTATATTTAAATTAATTTTTTAAAAAATATATTTTCACTTTGAAATTAATATTTTAAAAAATAATTTATTTTTATAATTTTTAATATAATTTAATTTAAATAAAAATTTAATCTAAATATGCCCTTAAATATTCATAGAAGTTTCAAGTTAAAGATAATAGAGAGATTTAAAGTTGAGAATTGAACCGATTTAATTTCTAACAAACCCATTTTGGAAGATGAGTTGAATGTCAAATTTTAAGAATTCTCTCTGGATCGTAATAGTTTTATATTCCTAAACTGGTTCGTATATAGAAAAGGGTAGAGCGGGGAGACTCCCGGGATCGAAAGTTATCTTTTCAGATTATTATAGAATGGCACGTAAAAGAAGTAGAGGGAGGAATATCACAAGGTATAATTAAGACGGTCAATTGGGTTGGATTGACCCAAATTCAGCACATTTGACCTGTCTTAATTACGAGTTTAAAGTGAAAAATTCAGTCCGAATAATTTCTGTACTGAGTTTGGGTTGAGTCCATAATATATATATATATATTGTTATATAATAATAATATTATTATATTATTAAAAAATTATTATATTATTAAAAAAATATTATTTATTTTATAAAAAAATTAAAAAATTAGGCTAGGGCCGGTCCGAGCCCGAAAGAGCTGAGTCCAGATTCATATTTTTTCGATCCACTGTTAATCGAATCGAGCTCATATTTTACAAAGCCTGACTCAATGAGCCCGATTGACAGCCCTAAGTATAAGCCAAGTTGTTGTTTTCCAAAACCCAATTGGAATTACACCACTTTTACCAAATACCGGGTCGGCTGCTTGTGGATTGAAAAGTCTCTTGGGTTTAGATGCATAGAATTTTTTTATTTTAAATTTTTATAAAAATATATTATTTACAAAAGAGAAAATAGGAGTTAAAATATATTTTTAAATTTAAATATATACATCATGTTATAAAATGACTCTATATAGACTTCTAATACTTTTAGTATTTTGTTTTTAATAATTTTATTATTATATTATTAAAATATCTTAAAAAATATTTTAAAAATTATAATATATTATATATTATTAATAAATTATTATTATTATTATTATTATTTTAATATTAAGAGTCTTATTAATATATTTTAATTATTATATTATATTTTTATATAAAATTTTATGTATGGGCGAACACTATTATTTCCACGAAGGAAGTCTACAATATTAGGAGCAGGAAGTTAGTATTTCCTTTTCTTTTCTATTTTTGATGAATATAAAGTTACTATTTTTCATTGTCTCTTAGCTAATGTCACTATCGGAGAAAGAATTATTGCGCTAAATTATTCTATGATTTGATTCCTCTGCCCCAAATCATATTCAATCGCCCACTCAATAACAATCATGTATTATAATGAGGACGACTTGTTTCCTTTCACTTTCGGTCGGCTTCGCGAGAGGGTTTCCACGCGTAAGAATAACGACTGGCGAGATGCTTACTGCGGCCCGGGGAGCGGTTCGAGTGCTTCACATCTGCTCTATTAGTAGTTTTCAAGATTTGAATAGTGGAAGACAACTAATAAATGATGTCTGATGACTATGGGCCCTTTGCCTGCACACAAGCTCACTTGTACGGACCTTTTGATACTGTTCAATCTCAGATTTTGGTCAAAATTTTCTAACAATGGATGTTCAATCCCAAATGGGCATGTTTCGGCCTGTAATTGCGGATTTACTTTCCTTTTTTAAGAATGGTAAACAAATGAAATATGGGATGTCCTTCCAAAATTAGCGAACACCGCACCTTCTGAATCATCAAGAAACAATGTTGATAAAAATATTCCTTGCGCTCTATGAGTTGTAAACATCACATTGGAATTCAAGTAACACCATAGTTTAAAAAATATAATTCTTTTGTTTTAAAATATAACTATTTATTTCTTTTTAAATTTTTTAATTTTTATAAATTTTAAGATTTGTTATTCAGAAATTGATTGCTCTCATGTATCTCATATTTTCTTTAATAAATTAAATTATTGCCTTACCACTACGTCAGGACTTCCTTGTCGGTCGGTCTTATCAAGATTTTCTGTGGATGACATTTCTTTCTGCACGCTTAGATATTATTGGAGTAGTGAAAGCGATGACCAGTAGAGGAGGTACCATACCAACCATCTATAAATGGCAAGTGAATTCTGATCATATCCGTAAGACAACATTTCAACCAAAACTTACAGTTGTTTTTTGTCCCTCCTATAGTACCAGGATGGCTGCTTTGACCTTTGCCCTCGAATACCGGTCTTCTGTTCCTCCTGAGAAGATGTTCAAGGCAATAGTTACTGATGCACCAAACCACCTGCCAAAGGCCCTGCCCCAGATTATCAAGAGCGTCGAGCATGAAGCTGGATCAATCCAAAAGACAACCTATACTGATGGTTAACTTAAATTAGCAGCCACATTCATTCCAGCATAAGCTTTTGCATATTATTGTTTATATATTTCATTCCTAAGCTGAAAATGCACCTTTGTCCTTCTGTTTTCTGGGGATTCAAATCATAGGTTCTCAACTCAGGGCAAAGCTTGATTCCCAGGACCCTCAGAACCTTGCTTGCAAGTTCACGGTGATCCATGGAGAACAGCTCCGAGACGATCGCGAGTCATATTTCTCTGAGTTCAAATTTGAGCCTTCAGGAAACGGAGGCTCCATTATCAGAGTCAATGTTCAGGGTGACACCAAGGCTGGTAGCAACGCTGCAGTGGACCATAGCGAAGACAAGGAACATCTCAAGGCATTGTTCAAGGCTACAGAGGAATACCTCCTCGCAAACCCTGCTGCTTGTGCCTGAGGAGTCCTTGATTCCAAAACCAATCTGTATTACTATATATTGGGCACTTTGCTATGAACCTGAGTGTCGAATTATTATGTACTGCTGCTCTTCTCAGTTAAGTTGTAAATAAAACGCAGTGGTGGAGTATGCTGTAGTACTCTTCATCTAAGCTTCGTCCACTGTCTTGTTAAGAATACTTCTTAGAGTTCTATCGTTGCCAGAGTTGTTAGGCACCATCTCTTTTTATTTTTTATACATCGGGAAAGAGATATGATTCGAATCTAGTATCCTTTTGCATGGTCATCATATCTCCTTTAAAATGCAATGCCACATTAATTTGCTTATCTGTGACAATGAGACTGAATTAGAAGCCCCTTATTTTAGTACTAAAAACACTGAAAATGCATCAAAAAACAACTAAAAGATGTCTCATGACTTTAGGCCCTTCGCATGAACATAAGCTCACTTGTCTAGACCTTTTGGTGCTAAGACAACATGTTCAGTCTCAGAGTTTTCACAAAATTTTCTAAAAATGGATGTTCTTTGATTATTGACATTTGATAGACATAGCGTGTTAAAATCATTTTCTTATTTTTGCTCTCAAAATAAATACAATCTGACGGAGTAGTTAACAAAAAATATTGTTCACCAAAAAAAATACAAAAAAATATTATGTGGGTTTGTCATCTATTAATGCGATATAAAAACAATAAGAAGGAAGTAGTCCAGCAATTTCAAAAGAAAGTGATAAAGCTGTAATTGTGACCCATTTATGATCCAATTATAGAAAGCAATTGGCCCAACAGGCTTTTCTGGGGCCTGTACTTTTTTTTTACCAGTAAAATTTTAGTCATTCAATTCCTCATTATCATAATTTTTTTTTTGCTAATTCCTCAATATCATCATTTACATCTAGGGAGGTATTACAATCCGGATCGGTACCTCCTCTATCACCAAAAACAGCTGGGGGAAGAAGGGAGGAAGCAAAATAGCCATTATATGTATGAGACTTGGCCCATTTTGCTAGCTCATGGCACTTCTATTACAATGCTTGGGACAAAGTTTACTGACCAATTCCATTTCGCGTTTAGCAATTCTCTACAACAAAAAATAGTGTACCTGCCATGCCATTCTTCAGCTGATTGGATCCCTTTCAAAGCTTGGACAACATTGTAAGTGTCGCCTTCGAATTTCACTTTCTCCAAATTTTTCTCCTCAGCAAGTTTAAATGCTTGTAATGCAGCTTTGGCATCTGCTTCGTAGACTGTTGAGGCACTAAAGCTGTTGGTACAAGCACCTACAATCTCACCCTCATGGTTTCTGACAACTACTCCTCCAGTGACATCAAAATTATGAAACGCTGCATCAAAATTACACTTTAGGAATCCTGTTTTTGGTGCTTTCCAGGTTTTATCTGGTGCCTGTACTTGCGGATGAGTAAAACTGCTAATCCATATTCATTTAAAGTTACTGACAACTGCAGAGAGTGTCGATCAAAGTGAAAGGGCCAAACTTCCTCTTACCATTACTCAAGCCGTTTAGCAATTCTTATTAATATCAAAGTGTATATAATTCTTATTAATATCAAAGTGTATATAATTCTTATTAATATCAAAGTGTATCGGTATTAGTAATAGTTTTCTTCTTTTTCAAGAAAACAAAATTGTAATAATTTTCAATTTGAAAAAAAATAAAAACTATAAATTATGAGAAATTGAGGTTAAAAAAATAACCGCTAATTAATATTCTATTTGTTTTAAAATATAAGGTATTTTATATTTTTTTTATAGATTAAGGAAAAAAATAAGGGATATTTAATCATTTTTAAATTCTTAAAAAGTCAACATTTTGAAAAGAGAAAAATAATTAAAATATTTAATATTTTGAAATGGAAGAAGTATGAAACAACTAAAAGTTTGTCTATGATGCATTACAATCCATATATTGTTATATTAAGTGTTATATCTCTTTACTTGTAATGAAGTACTACTAAAACCCCATAACAAAGAATGTTAATATCCTTTGCGATTTCTTCACATTGAAGTGTTCTTACACCCCATCTTTCGTTTTTCTCTTTCTTTTCCTTTTTAGGATAGTCGACAAATAAAATATGAGATGTGATTCCAAAATTAGCAGAGATCACAGAGCTGCAATTCATGTAATGCTAATTTAGTTCTAATTTGTTAGAACATCAAGAAACAATGTTGATCAATGTACACCATACTCTGAGTTTTTCGGTAACAATTACCTTGAAATTCAGGTAAAAGTATAGTTCGCAGATATAATTTATGAAACATTATACCATTACCATCGCTAGTTGAAAGAATGATCCCACATTATACCTTTTTCTTTCTTTTTTCATCCATGAAGGTAATAAGAATGTGAATCAATGCCTTAAAAACCCAGCCAAAAAAAAAAAAAGAAAAAGAAAAAAGAAAAAAGAATCAATGCCTTAAAAGAATGGCTCTAATAGACCACCTTATCAGAAATGTAAAAGTTATCCATAGGGCCTCTTACTCGATTTTTCTTTTTCTTTTTCCAAGTCGACCTCGTACATGATAAAATGCTCTTTTTTAAAAAAAGTTTCGTTTTTTAATAAATTTAAGAATTATTTTTTGAGTTATCACTATCATTAATATAATTCTTTTATTTTCTATTATATTAACATAATTAGTTAAGAATATAATAAGAAAATTACTATTTATTTTCTTCTTCCTTAATCTATATAATAAAGGGTTAAAATATTTTATATTTCTAAGGGACGAGAGTGGAGGTTAATCTATGCTTATGAGGACAAAAGAACAAGAGTTCCATTTTGAGCTACAAAAGCTAACAAGAAAGAAAAAGCAAGCCAAGCTAAAGCAAAATTCCATATCATAGGAACAAATGCTTAGATATTCCTGATAAAATGATATAAATGAACCAGCAGATATAAAAAGTTAGCATCCACAAAAGCAAAAAGTAGGCTGCACTTAATTTTTCTTTTTTTAAACATTAAAGAAGGAGATGTTATTCATAATCTTTAGCTTAATAAAGAGTACTTTTACTAACTAAATTGTAGCCTAGCCACTAATCTTGATTTCATTGCTTTTCATTAATGTTTATAAAAATTTCCTTGTCCGTTGCATCAAGATTCTCTATGTGGATAAAATTATGCAGATGCTATTTTTTTTTTCTCCATGGTCGGATATATTATTGAAGTAGTGAAAGCGATGACCACTAGAGGAGGTTCCAAACCTAACGTCTATAAATAGCTTAGCTACTGAATTCTGATCATATCCGCAAGACAAAACATTTCAACCAAAACTTACGGTTATTGTTGTCCTTCCTATAGTACGAAGAATGGCTGCTTCCACCTTTACCCTGGAATATCAGTCTTCTGTTGCTCCTGAGAAGATGTTCAAGGCTATAGTTGCTGATGCACCAAACCACCTACCAAAGGCCATGCCCCAGATTATCAAGATCGTCGAGCACGAACCTGGATCAATCCAGAAGACAACCTATGTTGATGGTTAACTTAATTAGCTGCAGCTTTCATTCTAGCATAAGTTTTTCTATATTTATATTTCTTTCATTCCTAAGTTACTAATGCACCTTTGCCCTGTTTTCTGGGGATTCAAATCATAGGTTCTCAACTCAGGGCAAAGATGGATACCGAAGACCCTCACAACCTTGCTTGCAAGTACACAGTGATCCATGGAGAACAGCTCAAAGATGATCGCGAGTCATATTCCTCTGAGCTCAAATTTGAGCCTTTAAGCAACGGAGGCTCCATTATCAGAGCCAAGGTTCGGTGTGGCACCAAGGCGGGTAGCAACGCTGCAGCGGACCATAGCGAAGACAAGGAACATCTCAAGGCATTGTTCAAGGCTACAGAAGAATACCTCCTCGCAAACCCTGCTGTTTGTGCCTGAGGAGTCCTTAATTTCATTACTAATCTGTGCTACTATATATATATATATTCGCCACTTTGCTATGAACCTGAGTGGCTAATTATCATGTACTGCTGCTTTTCTCAGTTGACTTATCAATAAAATACAGTAGTGGAGTATGCTGTAGCACTCTTCATCTAAGCATCATCTACTGTCTTGTTAAGAATACTTCTTGAGTTCTATCATTGCCAGAGTTCTTATTCTTATGCATCTTATCTCCTTTTTTTTTTCCTCTCTTATACATCGGGAAATGAAGGATCTAAAAAAAAAATTATTGACTAAAAATTTCAAGGTGGTAGGACTTAAAAACCAAATAACAAAGATAATTTAATTTTTCAAAACTATCTCAAGTCCTCATTAGACCACTTTTTAAATTATGATTTTATACCACACATAACTTTAGATACAAACTCATTTATATAGAGCTCTCAAGTCTATATTACTAAACATATCTACATTAGGAATTCTATTGTAAACAACAATAGGAATCTACTAAATCAAAACTTAATAAGATAAACTGAACTGATAAATCTTCTAATTTTGCTTGGTTTAGAATTCTCAACATTGCCTCCTTAAATCAAGAAATTAGGTCCAATTCCACCATGAGTCAAAATTTCTATTGTGTATTCCTTAGCAGTGAGCATTTTACGCAATACCAAATTTTGAATAATTTTCATCTTCACAAGAGAAGGTGGATGACCTCGATATTTTGTAAATAATTTTGTTGCTAACTCATCTTAATCAATATACTCTTCCAAGTTGAAGTCCATTGGAACCTACCAAGCCGAAGTCCTTCTAGAAAAATGAGTTAAAATAGAATTGGGAATAGTGATGATAGCAAACCACTTCAAACCATAAGGATCAGCAATCTTTGAAACAATATAGAACTTTGGAATAACAAAGAGATTGCCTTTGTGCACTGTTATTTTTAGAATGCACTTGTCATCAACGCCAGAAAAATTTGGGCTACCATTTAGTCTAACAAGATTTGCTCCGTGTCCAACCTCATCAACCAAGGGCAAGGTTTTTCCTTCTGCTTTTAGAGCATCCAACAAACCAGCTATTGTAACTCTTGCTATTCCTTGGACTTCCTTTAGTCCTTGATGATCAGCTTCACCCAATGCTTCTGCTTCTTCTAGCTTGGGACAAAGATAACATTCATTCACCATATTTGTGGCTTGAATATGAAACAATTCATCAACATGATTTCCTTGTTGCTCAACAACATCCTCGAATTCTTTTTCTTCAAATAATTTGTCAAATCTAAAATTATCACAACAATCCATCCAATAAAAAATTACAACTTTTGAAAGGTTTTCAATCACCAACACATCATCACTCGTAGGACTTAACAAAGAAATTGGACTATCACAACAAGGATAAAATATGAAGATAATCTTTTCTTTCATCTAGAGAAGACAAAGTTTTTTTCTTCTCTTCATCAAGAACAATATTCTCATCAACCTTTTGTAAATAAAAAACCTTTTATTTCTCAACGATTCCTTTTCTACTAGAATTCAAAATAAAAATCTTACCTCCAAAAGAATGCATCTAAATAGTCCAACATTCCTTTTGCTGATTTTGCATAGAAAAACTTCTTTGCTACATCTATCGCAACTGCAATTTGAAGATAAAACTACGCAAGGGTTTTTTGAATCTTTTTCTTCTTCTCTTCTTCTGCTAATTCAATATTGGGAGGAGGTTGTTCAAAACCTTCTTCAATAATACACCAAACTCCAACTTCTTCAAGAATATCTTACGTATATTGACACCACAAATCAAAATTATTTTTTTCATAAAAAATATACTTTGGACGAGAAGAAAGAATTTTGTCATAAAGAAAATAAAGAGAAGGGAAAGAAAATATTTCCATGTTTGTTGACATTTTGACTCTGATACCAATTTAAAAGATCTAAAAAAATATATATTGACTAGAAATTTCAAGGTGGTAGGACCTAAAAACCAAACAACAAAAATAATCTAATTTCTCAAGACTTTTTCAAGTCCTAATTGGACCAATCTCTAAATTATGATTCCATACCACACATAACTTTAAATACAAACTTATATATATATATATATATATATATATATATCTCAAGTTTAGACCTATCTATATTAGTAATTCTATTTCAAACAACAATAGAAATCTACTAAACTAAAACTTAACAGAATAAACTAAGCTGATAAATCTTCTAATCCTACTTGGTTTAATATTCCCAGCAGGAAATGAGAATATGATTGGGATCAATACCTTTTGCCTGGTCACTATCTCTTTTAAGATGCATCGCCATTAATTTGTTTCTTTGTAACAATCTGACAGAATTAAAAGTCCCTCGTTTTAGTATCTAAAAATACTGAACATGCATCAAAACAATAACTAGCTGTACCTGGATTGTTATTTCTATTTATAGCTTTCGAGATTTGAATAGTGGTAGACAACTAAAAGATGTCTCATGACTTTGGGCCCTTCGCGTGAACATAAGCTTACTTGTCCAGACCTTTGGGTAGTAAGACAACATGTTCAGTCTCAGAGTTTTCACAAAATTTTCTAACAATGGATGTTCTTTGATTGTTGACATTTGATAGACATAGCGTGTCCAATGGTTGTTAAAAAAATTCAATTTCTTATTTTTGCCTTCAAAATAAATAAAATTTTACAGAGTAGTTAACAAAAAGTATTATTCACCAAAAAAATACAAAAAAATATTGTGTGGATCCGTCATCTATTAACGCCATATAGGAACAAGAAGAAGCAAGTACTCCAGTAATTTGAAAGGGAAGTAATAAAACTGTAATTGTGACCCATTTATGACCCAATTACATAAAGCAATAGGCCCAAAGAGGCTTTCTGGGCTTGTAACTGCGGATGAGTAAAACAGCTAATCCATACTCATTTAAAGTTTGTCACAACTACAAACGGTGTAGATCGAAGTCATAGGGCCAAACTTCCTCCTACCATTACTCAACCCGTTCAGTAATTCTGGATAACAAAGTCTACCAGTATTAGTATTTCCAAGAAAACAAAATAGTAATAGCTTTCAATTTGAAAAATCAAAACTACAAATTATGAGAAATATATGTTAACAAAATAACTATCAGTTAATCCGTCATCTTTTTCAAAATATAAGACAATTTGACTCTTTTTCTATAGATTAAACCAAAATATCAAGATAACAAATACTTTTCTGATAATATTTTTAAATAATTTTACTAATATATTAAATAGTGAGAATCTTATTTATGATTAAGTTTACTTTGAAAAAATAATATTTAAAATTTGTAAAAAAATGAAATATTTTAAAAAACAAGAAAATAGTAAAAAGACCTTATATTTTAAAAATTGATGGAATATGAAACAAATAAAAGTTTTGTTGAGGATGCATCACAATCGATCTGTTGGTATGTTAACTGTTACTGTATCTCTTTACTTTGAGTGAAGTACTGAAACCCTAACAAAGAAGGTTAATATCCAATGGGATTTCTTCATATTGAAGCATTCTTACTTCCCATCTGTTTTTTAGGATATTAGACAAATGAAATACGAGATATGATTCCAAAATTAGCAGAGATCAAGAATTTTCAATTCTGTAATGCTAATTTAATTCTAACTTGGTAGAACATCAAGCAACAATGTTGATAAAGTACACCTTGCTCTATGTGCTCTTCGGTAACAATTACCATAAAATTCAAGTAAAAGTGTAGTTCAAAAATATAATTTATGAAACATCATATGATTAGGGTTGTAAATGGGTCCAATCAGGTGCGAGTCTTTATGTCTGGATCTGGACTTGAGCCAGTTCACCGCTCAATAAGACCCAACCTGTTTATTGGATGGGTTCAGAATATTATAATGTTACTCAAATACCTGGTCAGGTATTATTATTATTAATTTTTTTAGAAAGCTTATATACTCACAAGTAGTACAACAGAAAATATCAATCTAGGTGACAAATTTGTATCAAATATAAAAACATTATCAATTCTTCATGATATAAATTACAATAATAATAAAAATACCAATACAAAATACTCAAATCTCATCAAACATTAAATACTTTTGAATATTAATTGTTAAACTTTTATCAAATATGCAAGTTACAATACCAAATATTTGATCATTATGTCTTCATTTCTCAATCTCTAATCCCATTTCATTTGTCATTCCTAAATTCAATCTCCAAGATAATAAAAAATTTAATAAAACAAAAAAAATATAGTACATAAGTTAAAATAAGGAAAAAGTTCTCAAATACCAAAAGAAGTAAAAAAACTATTTTTCTCACCTTTAGGTTAAAATACATTCAACAGTTATGATTTTATAGGTATGTGTATATAATAATAATAATAATAATAATATCTTAAATATATTATTTAGTATATATAAATGAGTAATCGGGTAAACGAGTCCATGTATAGTCCTCCCGGACCCGTTCCATTTACTGCATAGGTTAAACGGTTCCAAGTCCGGAAATGAAAATGAATGTATTGGATCCAATTCACTTATAAGTCCAAGTATATCCAATCCATTAATAGTCTTACATACCATTATCATCGCTAGTTACAAGAATGATACCTTTTTTCTTTCTTTGGTTCATCCATGAACGTGATGAGAATGTGAATCAATACCTTAAAAACCTAGAAAGAAAAAAAAAGGGAAAAAAGAATCAATGCCTTAAGAGAATGGCTCTAATAGAGCACCTTATCATGATGAAATGATAAAATGATAAAATGCTCTTTTTTAATTATTTTCCAAAAAGACCTCTTACATGATAAAATGCTCTTTTTTTAAATAAAATAATAAGCTTGTATGTTATTATGTGAGATTGATTTAACACTACCCTTATCCTACTGTTAAGATGTGGAAAATTTCTCTATCAAACGTATAGATGTATTCGTATACTATCTGAGTTTCGTTTGATTAATGTTTCAAGTTTAAAATTTTGTTATAATTTGTTCATTTATTTATTTATAAAGTTCGAAGTTTGTTTATGTTCGATTTATTTAATTTTGTTAAGTTGTTTGAATAATTCGAATAGTGTTTGATTTTGAGTTGTTTGAATAAAATACTAAAAATAAATAAATAAATAGTAAATAATAAAGTAAGAAAATAAAATTTAATATAATATTCTATAAGTATTATCTAAAATATTATAAAAATATATAATTTGATAAAAATTATAAAATATATAAATAATATATATTTATATATGTTCGTGAACATTGAAATTTGTGTGCAAACAAGTTCGTGTTGATTCGATTGATAAACAAATTATTTTTTTGTATTCAAACTTGGTTTGAATACCAAAACCAATGTACAATAATCAAATACAAACAAATGCAAACAAGTTTTATTTGTGAACGTTTGGTTCGAATAACAACTCTAATCAAAAGAGCTTTTAATTCTTGTTTATATAGATCTTTTTAATTTTTGTATCAAGTAAAAAAGAAACATTCAATTTTGAATGAAAGAAGTATTATTTGTTACATAAATACTAAATATATGACGATTTTATTGATATAGGATAATTTTAAAATAATATTGATATTTTTGTCTTTCAAATATATGTTTATTTTTTAAAAATAAGTGCACCATATTTTTAAGCGCCTTAAGGTGGTGCCGTCCAAAATCTAGTGCGCCATCCAATCCCATTCCTTTTTTTTAATAATTTTTTAATTTTTAATTTTTATTATTTTAAGTTTCAAATTATATTATAACTTTTATTCATTCAAATTATATTACAAATTTTATTTATTTTAAATTTCAAGAGTATTTTAACTTGGATTCTCAATTTACTACTAGACAAGTATTATATGAGTGGTTGACAAATGTTGGTAATCATTTGATATTATTAATTAATTTTTAATAATTATAATCAAATCTTCAATTTATTTTGACTAATTATAATTTGATTATAATTTTAAATTCTAATACAAAATTTAAAATAATAACTATAAATCTAAAAACAAAACAATTAATAAAATAATATTTATTAACAAATAAATTATTATTTTTTTAAAAAATAAAACAAAGAAAGAGAAAAGAAAACAAAAAAAGTTTGATTCCTTAAAAAAAAAAAAGAAGAAGAATGGCTCCACACATTCTTGGGTTGGGTGTGCGCTCAAGTTGGGCATATCCCTTTTGTGGGCCATGCCCAAGTTGAATATTCTTGTCTTTTAAAAAATTAAAAATTATTAAAAATTAAAATTATCAAAAATTATTATGTATTAATAAAATTATATTATATTCAGTATTGTCCTATTTCTTATTTTAGGATTTTCCCTCCAACAATTACAAATTAAGAGGATGCACTTTACACAATTTATATTTGTACGCATTTTTTTTGAAAAGTGTCGACATTTTCAAAGATCCTCGAATCAATTCTTTACAACCCCGCTTTATGCAAAATGAAGCAACCCAAGCTGACTCTATAATAAATGCTTAAAAGCAGAGACGGAAACCTTGGGTTAGGGTGGCTTTTAGTTATTATTTTTCCAAACGATTCATTTCTTAAGCTTTTAGTTATTGTTTTTCCAAGTTTCTTCCCTCATTGTTTCTTTAAATATATAGATTAATATAGGCAAAGTTGAGGTTTTATCTATGCTTATGATGACAAAAGGACAAAGTTCTATTTTGAACAGCAAAAGCTAAAGAGGAAAAGAGCATGTAAAACTTCTTGATTCTAGGAACAATTGCCTAGATATTCCTGATAAATGCACCAGCAGAAATTAAAAGTTAGCATCCAGAAAAGCCAAAAGTAGGCTATCAGCAAAAATTAAAGGTTAGCATCCAGAAAAGCCAAAAGTAGGCTACCAGTAGAAATTAAGGTTATATTAGAATTTATTTTGAGTTAAATTGTATTGTAAATTATAAAAATAAATTATTTATAAGAGAAAAAATATATTTCAAAGGTAAAAAAATAAAAAAATAAAATTTTTCGATTTAAAAAGCCAATCCAAAAAATTAGCATCAAAAGCCAAAAGTAGGCTACGCTTAATTTCCGTTTTTTTTATACATTGAAGAAGAAGATGTGATTCAAGACTTTTCACTGATACCAACTGAACTGTTGTCTTACCACTACATCTTCATGTCTTTACTTTTCAATGTTTATAAAAATTTCCTTGTCCATCGATCGCATCAAGATTCTCTGTGGATAAAATTATTTTTTTTCTCCATGCTCAGATATATTATTGAAGTAGTGAAAGCGATGGCCACTAGAACAGTTCCAAACCTAGCATCTATAAATGGCTTGGCTACTGAATTCTGGTCGCACCGCAAGACAAAACATTTCAACCAAAACTTACAGTTATTGTTGTCCCTCCTATAGTACCAAGAATGGCTGCTTCCACCTTTACCCTGGAATATCACTCTTCTGTTGCTCCTGAGAAGATGTTCAAGGCTTTAGTTGCTGATGCACCGAACCACCTACCAAAGGCCATGCCCCAGATTATCAAGAGCGTCGAGCACGAAGCTGGATCAATCCAAAAGACAACCTATGCTGATGGTTAACTTAATTCTAGCATAAGTTTTTCTCTATTTGTATTTCTTTCATTCCTAAGCTAATAATTCACCTTTGCCCTTCTGTTTTCTGGGGATTCAAATCATAGGTTCTCAACTCAGGGCAAAGATGGATTCTCAAGACCCTCGGAACCTTGCTTGCAAGTACACGGTGATCCATGGAGAACAGCTCAAAGATGATCGCGAGTCATATTTCTCTGAGTTCAAATTTGAGCCTTCAAGCAACGGAGGCTCCATTATCAGAGCCAAGGTTCATTGTGGCACCAAGGCTGGTAGCAACGCTGCACTGGACCATAGCGAAGACAAGGAGCATCTCAAGGCATTGTTCAAGGCTACAGAGGACTACCTACTCGCAAACCCTGCTGCTTGTGCCTGAGGAGTCCTTAATTCCAAAACCAATCTGTACTACTATATATTGGTCACTTTGCTATGAACCTGGGTGACTAATTATCATGTACTGCTGCTCTTCTCAGTTGTCTTATAAATAAAATGCAGTGGTGGAGTATGCTGTAGTACTCTTTATCTAAGTTTCATCCAATGTCTTGTTAAGAATATTTCTTGGTTTCTATCATTACCAAAACTTGTACGCACCATATCTCCTTTAAAATCCAATGCCACATTAATTTACTTCCCTGGGGAAAATGTGACTGAATCAGAAGCTATTGTTTCATGAAGCTTTGAGTTCTACTTATTGCAAGGCAATTCATTGAATTCGAACTTCACCCTTTACCATGGTTAACTAAAAGCTCAAATCGAACTATCTTTCTCCAACCGAGAAATGTTCAGCAAGGTCAAATTTCCAGACCGTAGTCTCCACTTATGTACATCAGTATCATAATCTGGAAGGCAAGAAAAAAGTGAGAACTGCCAAGGTTAATCAGTATTCGGAAGGGGAATTGCTAATATCTTCAATTTGGTTTCAAGCAAATGTTTCTTTAAACAAAAACAACAAGTAGTTAACTTAATATTGTCCCATAAGTTACTCATACACTAAGGAAACACAAACAAAAAAAGTCTACTTAGAAAGAATACCTTCAAAAAAAAAAAAAATCTAACTTATGGTTGCAATTTGGCCCGATTGAGCATTATTTAGATTTCAAAGAATATCTTATCATCTTTAATATTTAATGCGGAAACTTCCCTGCAAAGGAAGATTGCAACCTGTTAAGCGCGACTGTGCGTGGATAATGGCAGTTTTGGAGGAAAGTAGTTGATGGTGTTTTTGGACTGGAAGTTTCCTATGATAAAGACTTGCCTGAGTGGGTTGATCTTGATCTGTTGTGAAGAATTGCGGTGCTGAAATGAATCTACCTTCATGCCAAGAGTTAAGGGAAATGGAAAATTTAATGTTAGATCAATCTATTAGTCTTGACTTCATATCTCTTTTCACATTCTTCTGACAGCCACTGTTGAGTAAATATTAGTGGCAGTTTTAGGGGCATGACCAATAGATTGATCTAACTTCATGTTTCTCAGGGTTAAGGAATGGCACTATGCATTGGACTATTAGAGGATTAGGGTTTATTATTTTCCTTTGTGATGATAATGCTTCGACGTATTTATAGGTTTAATTATGTAATCATGAATTGTATTCTACTTAATTATCAGTTTATTATGTGGAACCTACACCTCTTTATGTATTAAAAAGAAACTTCTTGTATTTTGTTCCAATTAATTGATTCCTAAATATATATTCTATTCGGTTCTAAATATAAAGCCTTTAAGCTATTTTTTCTTTCTCAAAATTTTTAGTCTTTTACAAATTTTAAAAATTATTTTTTAAAATTACTTTAACCATAAATATAATTCTCTCATTCTTTATTATATTACTAAAATTAAGCAATAATATAAGAAGAGTATCTTTTATTTTCTTCTTCTATAGTCTATATAAAAATGATTTAAAGGTGTTATATTTTAAAATTGAGGGAGTATCTCATAAATCTAAAAGCTGAAAATAAAGTTATTATTAATAGTTGGGATATCAAATCAATTCAAAACTTCGCCGTCCAAATAAGTCTTTGGACAGATAGGACTTTCTCAAGTTACATAGTATTTTGCATGTTCGTTCGTATCCATAGAAGAAAAGACGATTGCATTTCTTCCTCGCCCTGTGGTCGAATCAGTTTTTTTCTTCTTTTTTTTTTTTGTAAAATAAAGATATTATATTAGAATAGAGAATATAAATTACAAAGTAGTGGTAGAAAAAATACGAGGCTACAGCTCTTCCTATCTAGGCTCAAAATATGATGAGCAAAATCAGGTGGAGCATTCAAGATGATGCACTGAGCTCAGGTCGAATAGGTCATGATGCTTATGGGTTTCATTTATTATTCCTTTGCTCTGTCTCTTTCGCTATTAAGAAAACACGGTTAGTTGAAAGCTGATATACAACTCAAGCCAAGAAGATAGAAACTATCTAATAATTACAAATCCCTAAAGTCTTTTCAAAAGATATGAATACAAAATATAAAAAATATACATAATATACATTCCAACAATGTGATGATCAATGTTCTGGTGAGGATGGAATCTTGATAGACTTATCAACAACAATATCAGAATTTGTAACATAGACTTTGCATGTCTTAAGAAAGTTTTCTCTATTTTGTATTTCTTCATATTCATTTAGTAATTTTAATTCTCTTTTGCTAGTTATATCTATTTTGTATTTCTTCATATTCATTTAGTAGTTTTAGTTTTCTTTCGCCCATAGATGTAGGTCAATTAACCAAATTACATAAATTTCTATGTTTTCTTTTTATTATTTTCATGTTATAAATTCCGTACCAACTCGTGTATTTATTTTAGGCGAACAATTCGAAATTATGGATGATTGCTATCCAATTGTCACTTCTTCTTGAAGCGATTCGAAAATTTTCAATCTGTCATCTCTCTGTCAAAATTTTTATCCGTTGTGCTTTTCCAATAGCCTTTAACTTTAAGCCACTTTTTTTTTAGTTGTAATGAGAAAATGACTGAAAATTTGACAGAGATGGCAAATCAATTATACCATTTTAGAAGTTTATATACCACAAATACAGAGAAAAGTTAAAGTTCGGATGATAAAATGTTTTTTAAATAAAAACTTATTTATGTGTAGTTCCCACCTGTCTAGTCTTAGCCTAATTAGATATTCTATTAAGCTTATGACAGGCCAACTAACCCATCTAAAAGGGGTTTCTAGATAAGGTTGCAAGATGAGAGAATATATAGATAGTTTCATAGATGTTGCTATGGAGTTAACCCAAATTTCCAAGTTCGAGGTGGTTTCTTTTGCATCGTTCATGTTTCTTTCAACCCATATATTTATATTTTACTTGAATCTTTTTATTAAGTCTATTTTGTAAACTCTTATTTTAACTTATCGGAATAGATCTATCAACTTTGCTTCTCTCTTCGACCTTGGTGTCTATATTTTTCTTTTAATTTATAAAAAATATGTTTATTTTTAAAATAAATATATAATTTCTAATAAATATCATATTTCTTTTATTTAAGTGATTCAAGCTGTACTAATACATAAATTTTAGTATGAATTTTTTTAATTAATAAAAATATTATTTTTAAAAAATAAATAAAGCCAGAGAGAACAGCTGGTGTTCTTTTGTGGAATTGTACACCACACCATGGGTGCATTCTAGTGGAGGTTCATAACCAGAGATCTATAAATAGCCAAGTTCTGTCGGTAGTTGTGCACAACCCAAAACATTTCAGTCACAACATAGTAGTTCCTTGTTAGCAAGACCCACACCCATACCCAAGAATTTCATACCTCCATTGCACCTGAAAAGGCATTCAAGTCTTTTATTTTGGATGGAGCAAACAATATACCAAAAGCCATCCCCCACGTTGTCAAGAGCGTTGAGCGTGAGGCTGGAAGGATCTTCAAAATAAACCTTGCGGACGGTAGGTTTATAACTTTGAAATTAATGAATTCTTTGATATACGTACGCTCATGCAGGATCTGTACTGTTTTCCTCCTTCAAATAATTTCACAGGTGGTGAACTCAAGGTGAAGGTTGATACACTGGACACTCAGAACAAGATTTGCAAATTTAGTGTGATTCAAGGAGGAATTTTGAGTAACATGATGGAATCTGAAGGGATATAGAGTGCAGAAGCGAGATAAATTCAACAAAAGATTATAAAAAATTAAGAATAACAGTAAAAAATGACAACAAGATTTTTAGGTAGAAAAAATTCTCCGTAAATAGAGGTAAAAAAACCACCGGCGAGAGAGCCAAAATTTTCACTATAAAATTTTTAGGGAGTACAAAATATTTTATATGGATTAATAAGACGAATAGTCCAAATAATAATTATCTACGAAAGAAAAATATTCAAAACAAAGAAGTAGAGAATATGAGAGGAAAGAAAATGAAGAGAATTAATTTGAATGCTCTGTTTTTCTCCCTTGATTATGAGCTGCAGGAGTTGCCTATTCCCGTAGCAAAGCAAGTAAACAAACCCACAATTGGGTTTGGCAGTCAACTCCAATTGCAAACCCAATTGTGGATTAGGTAAGTTGAAATAGGTGAGCAAACACACAAATCTCCACCTTGATCACCTTGGAAATACTCTCTCACCATGAAGCTTGTTCAATTATGAATGATAACAGCTAAGTCCAAGCAATGATTGAACTTAGCTGTGGGAAGTGGCTTGGTTAACATGTCTGCATGATTTTCAGCTGTATGAATTTTCTCGACTGTAATATTTCATGCAGCAACAATATCTCGGATAAAGTGGTGCTTAATATCAATATGTTTGGTCTTTGAATGATGCTTGCTGTTCCTGGTCAAGTGAACAGTACTCTGACTGTCACAGAACACAACAAGAATGTCTTGCTGTAGACCAAGTTCACTTACCAAGCCTCGGAGCCAAATAGCCTCTTTTACTCCTTCAGTGACAGCAATATACTCTGCTTCAGTGGTGGACAAAGCCGCAATAGCTTGGAGTGAAGAATACCAACTGATAGCAGAACCACAAAGTGTAAAAATATAGGCTGAAAGTGACCTTCTCCAATCTAAATCACCACCGTAGTCAGCGTCAACATAACCAACTACGCCTCCGGGATAAGCTCTTTGTCTATCAAATACCAAACTAATATCGGTAGAGCCCTTCAAATAACGAAGGATCCATTTGACAGCTTCCCAATGTTACTTGCCTGGATTGTGCATGAATCTGCTAACAACGCTAACAACATAAGCTAAATCAGGCCTGGTACATACCATAGCATACATAAGGCTTCCAACTGCATTTGAGTACGGGACATATGACATGCGTCTCTTGTCCTCCTCTGATTGAGGACACTGCTCAAGTGACAATTTAAAATGAGCAGCTAATGGAGTACTAACTGCTTTGCAAATCTGCATTCCAAATCTGTCAAACATCTTCATAACATACTTCTTTTGTGATAATAAAAGTTTACCGGCTTGACGATTCCTGCTAATTTCCATTCCAAGAATATTCTTGGCAGGACCTAAATCTTTCATATCAAATTCACTGCTGAGCTGGGCCTTTAACATGTTAACAAGATATTTATCTCTTGCAGCAATTAACATGTCATCAACATAGAGTAGTAAGTATATAAATGACCCATCAGTCTTCTGAAAATAGACGCAATTATCATAACTACTTCTGGAGTAGCCATGTTCAACCATAAAAGAATCAAACCTCTTATACCATTGTCTCGGTGATTGCTTCAAACCATAAAGAGATTTTTTTGAGACGACATACATGGTCCTCCTTTCCAGGAACAACAAATCCCTCCGGCTGCTGGATATAAATCTCTTCCTCAAGATTACCATGAAGAAAAGCAGTTTCACATCTAACTGTTCCAGCTCCAAATCATACAAGGTACCTAGAGCAAGTAATATACGAATTGAAGTATGACGAACAACAGGAGAAAATACTTCATTAAAGTCAATACCTTCCTGTTGATCAAAACCTCTGACAACAAATCTTGCTTTGTACCTTGCATTCTCAACACCGGTGATGCCTTCTTTTCTCTTAAAGATCCAATTGCAGCTAATGACTCGTTTGCCTTCTGGCAATTTCACCAGATCCCAAGTTTAATTCTTATGAAGACTCTCGACCTCTTCTTGCATTGCAGCAATCCATTTTGTTGAATCGTCACTAGAGATAGCTTCAGAGTAATTTCTTGCTTCATCATTGTCTCCTATCTCTTGTGCAGCAACTAATGCATAAGCAATGTTGACAGATTCTGCAACTAGTCTTTGAGTAGGCTTTCTCGGTCTCTGTGCTGGAAGTTCCTGAGCCATAGACCACGGTTGTGGCAAACCTCGTCGTTATGGTGGATGTGGTTGTCATGGACTCCTGTGTTCAATGATATCATCAATTGCAGTAGCGTGATCTTGTTCAAATGTGGAGGAATGAGGAACATCTTTCTTCAAAACGGAAGCTTCAAGCTCAAACTACAACTTCTTTGGAATATTCTCCTGATCACCTATATCAAAAGTATTCTTCCCAGAAGATAGCATAGCATTTTCATTAAAGATTACATCTCGACTATGGAATGATTTGCCAGTTTCAGGGTTATATAAGCGATAGCCTTTGACCCCTTGACCATAGCCTAAGAAAATGCACTTCTTTGCACGAGGCTCTAATTTTTCCTCGTTCACATGTGAATAAGCAGGACACCCAAATAATCTAACATTAGAATAATTAACAGGGTTACCTGACCAAACTTCTTCTGAAATTTTGCAGTCAATTGTTCTGTTGGGGGAGCGGTTTATCAAATAACATGCTGTCGAAGCCGCTTCAGCCCAAAAATGTTTTCCCAAACCTGAATGAGAGAGCATGCAACGAACTTTCTCCAAGATAGTTCTGTTCATCCTTTCTGCAACTCCATTCTGTTGTGGAGTACCTGGAATGGTGAGATTCCGTGCCCCTTTTTCTTGCAATAACGACAATACTTAGAGTTTTTACCTCTAGACTTTGATCTAGACTTATTTTTACCGTTACTACCTCTTTCCTGGTTCCTCCCTCTTACTACTAATCCTTCACCCGAACTTTCAGAATGAATTTCAAAATCAAATTTTTCTTTAGATAGTAGGTGAGACTTGACATCATCAAAAAACATGGTAACATAATTACCATATAGCATAATTTCTTTGAAGTGTCGATATGAGGGTGGTAGAGAAACAATAAGTAGAACAGCTTTATCCTTATCGTCAACTTTAACATCCAAATTCTCCAAATCAATAATAATAGAATTAAATTCATCAAGGTGAGATTGGATTGGAGTACCTTCAGACATACGGAGAGTAAAGAGTCGCTCCTTTAAACGGAATTTATTTGCAAGACTTTTGGTCATGTATAAAGACTCCAGTTTATTTCATATACCTGATGCAGTTTCCTCGTTGATGACTTCTCGCAACACTTCACGGGACAAACATAACTGGATTATGGACAATGCCTTTTCATCCATCTCATTCCAATCTTCCTCCTTTATAGCTTCTGGCTTCTTCGATTTTCCCGCAAGAACTTTCTTTAAACCATTCTGAGTGAGAACGGCTTGCATATGGACTCGCCCAATAGCGAAACTAATTTTACCGTCAAATTTCTCAATATCAAATTTTGTTATAAAAATCTCAGTTGAATTTTTAGCGCTCTGATACCAGTTTGAAGGGATACAGAGTGCGGAAGCGAGATAAATTCAACCAAAGATTATGAGAAATTAAGAATGACAGTAAAAAATGACAACAAGATTTTTAGGTGAAAAAAATCCTCCGTAAATAGAGGTAAAAAAACTACCGGCGAGAGAGTCAAAATTTTCACTATAAAATTTATAGGGAGTACAAAATATTTTATCTGGACTAACAAGAAGAATAGTCCAAATAATAATTATCTACGAAAGAAAAATATTCAAAACAAAGAAGTAGAGAATATGAGAGGAAAGAAAATAAAGAGAATTAATTTGAATGCTCTATTTTCTCCCTTGATTATGAGCTGCAAGAGTTGCCTATTTATAAGCAACTCCCGTAGCAAAGCAAGTAAACAAACCCACAATTGGGTTTGGCAGTCCAATTGCAAACCCAATTGTGAATTAGGTAAGTTGAAATAGGTGAGCAACCCCACAGAATCAGTGACTTTTGAGGAGAAATACGAACCTTCAAGCAACGGAGGCTCCGTTCTCAAGGTCAAGGGTGAGTTCCGCCCCCAAGGCCTGTTGCAATTACACAGCAGCAGCTCAGGATGATGTTCAAGCCATGTCAGTGTTCAAGGCTACTGAAGCATTCATCCTTGCAAACCCTACCATTTGAGCCTAAGGTGGCCTTATAATTAAGAGTCACCATGCTGTAGACTCGGTGACTAGTTATCTTCCACTGCTGTTGTCTTCTAAATAAATTGCAGGGCCTTATGGACTATAGTATGTTGCACTACTCTTAAGTCTAAGCTTCTTTCTGTCTTTTTTAAGAATGGTTTGTTGAGTTCTACCAGAGCAAAGCTTTTATATAAGCATTATATCTACTTTAAAAGCTGAATGCCACCTTGCCTAGCGAAACAGCATCTTAATTTGCTTCTCTATGAAAAATTTTAACTGAGCTGCAAGCTATCAGTCAGGGAAGCATTGGCTTCTATTTATGAAAATTAAGGCTGCACAAGAATCGAACTTCACCCTTCTAACCCGGTTAAAAAACTCGAATCCAACTATATTTCTTGAATCACAAGAAATTATTGGAATCTGAACTAACCGGCATCAGTCAACCACTTGTTTTCATTGTTTTATTAAAATTTTTACGATTATCAGCTTAACATTCTACAGAGTTGAATGTCAAATGAAATGTTCCAAGTATCACCTCCACAGGTAAAAAACTCTCTCTTTTTTCTGTAACTGATAAGACTTCTCAAGTACTATATATATTTCTTCACAATTCTTCAATTAATGAAGAAATACGACCCATTTCTCTCAAAGATGCCAATTAATTGATTAACGGTAGAACCCTTCGTTGACAAATATATAGTTATCTCTCTTCTACAAAGATAAATCTATTTCTATTTTCATATAAATTAAGAAAGTTAGTTAATATTTTTTATTTAATATTTTTTATATTCCCTTTATTCATTTTAAGATGTCTTTGACCTATATTTATCAATGGTTTTTGAGAATATTACTTTTTACATTTTCTAATTAAATATAAGATATCTCCATATGCATATTGATTCAATAAAGAAGATGAGGTAAGTTTTAATATCCATTGAGAAAAAAAATATATGCGGATACTCATGCACAATAGTTATGGGTATATAAGGAAATTAACAAATTAACTACTCTTTAAAAATAAAAATAGGCCTATAATTTGGAACGAAAGAAAAAGAATGTGAGGTTTATCTTTATGAGATGGAGGAAGTATCTTATTAATCGACAAGCTGAAGTGTAGGTTATTAGTCTATTTTTAGCTATCAAATCAAATGTTCAAAACTTCTTTTGTTCATTATTTTCTTTGAGGGACATATATGACTTTCTCAAGATTTATTATATGTCGTCACCTCACAGTTATTTGATTCACACAAAATTGACGCACATTTATATAAAAAAGGATATAATAGCTTTCATAAATTTTAGAAGGACAGATTCAACAAATTCATCAGCTAATTATTAATTGATTAATGATAAGATTAAAGTGTTAAATGATTTGTGAATTAAATGGTAAATTTACAATTTTTAAACAACTTTAAGGGAAAATAGATAATTTTTTAAAAAAGAAGACTTATTTCTTAGTTTGGACAAACCATTATAGTAAAAGTGTAATTGTTTCTTAAAGATATTAGTGGTGAGATTCATGTATTATTATAAAATTTAAACCTCCTAAATTAAAGAGGTAAAATTATAAAAGTTTAGATGAAATTTACTATTAAAAAAAACTTCACAGGTTTATGTACAAGCAAAACTAATTCTTTAAATATTACGAATTCCTTACTTTAATATATAGAGGTAGTAGCTAGGATACATAAAAGCATTCTTTATTAGGTATCAATTTTGAGTTTAATTCTCATCTTGCCCCCCAATATATGAGAAAAAAAACACATACCACAGTATACGGATTTAGGGACGGTTTTCTAGGTAATCATACATTATCGTTTTTTCTTTTTATTTTATTTTATGTTTTTTGAAAAAAACATACAGCATACATTATTGTTGTCACTCCGTGTATGCGTACTGGAGGTTTCAAAATCTACACTCCCATCTTAACAAGGTCCGAGAGAAGCATTTGTCTCTCTCCAGTAAAATCACTCATCTTGACCCAATATTTCCTATTAGGGAAACAATAAAAGAAAAATAAAATGAAATATAACAAGGAAAAATGGCCTATTAGTCCCCAAAGTTAGGGCTAAATCATATTTAGGCTCTTAATTTTTTTCTAGCTAATATGATCCTTAATTATTTTATGTGTCTCTGATGTGGTCCTGCTTCCATTCTCCACCATAACACCAACCCAAAAACCCTATGCCCAAAACATTCCCTCTTCTGTAAGGACATATTATTCCCATCGCATGGTTTTCCCCCCAAAATACTACAAAATAGTGTAGAAGAAAAGAATTAGATGAACTACTGATTGACAACATCAATACAACAAAAAAATGTGAGTCACATGTTGGGGTTTTTTGTGGAAAACCATTTGATTGAACTAATATGACCTTGTAGATATTGCACATGCTTGGCTCGTGAAGTTTCTTGGATGGAGTTTGGGGCAGAGAGTGGTTGTAAAACCACATTGAATGTACATAAAATATTTAAGGACCATATTGAGTGTTTTTTAAAAAAAAAGCTTTGAGGACCTGAATTTAAAGACTGAATTAATTAATATTTAATGACTATTTATCACTGAACATTGAATCTGAAAATTTTATATTTACATTTTTGTTGTGAAAATGTTAAAAAAGAAGGTTTTTTTATTTGAATTTTATAATGTTTAAAAATATTACATCCGCAAACATAAAAATTTTATTTTCAACGAATAATCAATACTAATTTTATTTAACAATACTTTTCAATAAAAATTTAAGGTTTGATAACTTTGTAATTGTATAATTTTTAATTAATAATAGTTATTAAGAATAAAAAACTCAAACATTTTTATTGAAATATTAAATATTCTTATTCTAAAATAAAAATAACTTTTATTGTAATGTTTTGTTTTATTAGAATCTAAAATATATATAAAAAGATATAACTATTGGATAAGTAATAAGCATATGTAGACTTTAGACTTAAGTCACTTTAATTTTATTTAAAATTTATAACTATAATTAAATAGGTCTTAAACGATTAAATGATTAACAAAACTTGTTATCAAATGCACTTATAAAGTTAAGCACTTAATTGCAACTGTTATCAAACACTCTAAATTTAATAACTGCTTAATTAGTTAATTTTAAGTGCTTGATTGGTTTAGCAAACAAGCCCTAATTCCTCTTGCAATTTACATAGTAAAAGGGAAAATTCAGATTATCATATGAAATTATGGATTATTTCCATATTGCCGTCTATTTTTCACTTCTTCTAATTGAATCAGTATTTAAATTTTCAAAATTTCTCAATCTTTCATCTCTTTCAAACTTTTTGTCCATATTCTTTTTCTGGTATCCTTTGGCGTTGACCCTCTTTTCATTTAAATTACTTAAGACAAACGGAATGAAAATTTGACAGAGATGGCAAACTATCCCCTTTCGGTAGTGTATATACCACATAGAGAAAAGTTGAAGTTCACATGACAAAATGAAAATTTTCCTACTAAAAACTTATTTATTCGTAGTTCCACCTCCTTTTAGACGAAATATTAAGCTTATGACTGGCCAACTAACATAAGGAAAGGGATTTATGGATGAGAGAATACATGGGTAAGGAGGTTTGACGTTTGGTGTTTTTGAGCAAGATTTTGGCATTTGTTAATGGGAGGAGCTGTGGCTTCACGGATGCTGCTGTGGAGTTGAACCCCATTTTCCAAGGGGTTTCATTTGTATCGTTTATACATGTTTCTTCCAACTCATGTATCTATATTCAAATTGAATCTGTTTGTTAAGTCTACATTGTAAAATCTTATTTAAACATATGTATTGGAATAGTTGTATCAAGTTTGCTTCTCTCTTCCTCTTCTTGATAACTTGTTTATTGATGTACAACTCTATTGTGTTCCTTTGGCCGGCTTGATATGATAATTTTTTATCTCTTGGTGATATAAGCAATCGATTGAGCGTTTACTTTTGCTAGTCTTATAAGAAATTTGTTTTTGATTCAATTTTTAATTCAATGATCTATAATGTGTGATTTGTCTTCCCTTAAGTTAAGGGATACATATATTGTTTTCTTCCTTTCACGCTGGTTGTCTCAATCAAGTTATGGGATACATATATTGTTTGTTTCCCTAACTGTCAGTGCATTGTAGAAGAGGTCCAAAACCAGACATCTATAAATAGCCAAGTTCTGTCTGTTGATGTGCACAACCCAAAATACATTTCAGTCAAAACATAGAAGTTGCTTGTTATCCCTCCCATAGTAGCAAGATGGCCACCCACACCTTTACCCAAGAATTTCATACCTCCATTGCACCTGAAAAGGCATTCAAGTCTTTTATTTTGGATGGAGCAAACAATATACCAAAAGCCATCCCCCACGTCGTCAAGAGCGTTGAGCGTGAGGCTGGAAGAATCTTGAAAATAAACCTTGCGGACGGTAGGTTTGCAGTGTAACTTTAATTAATGAATTCCTATATATATATATGCCATTCCTTAAGCTAATGCAGGATCTATTCTGTTTTCCTCCTTCAAATAATATCACAGGTGGTCAACTCAAGGTGAAGGTTGATACACTGGACACTCAGAACAAGATTTGCAAGTTTAGCGTGATTCAAGGAGGAATTTTGAGTAACACGATGGAATCAATGACTTTTGAGGAGAAATATGAACCTTCAAGCAACGGAGGCTCCGTTCTTAAGGTCAAGGGTGAGTTCCGCCCCAAGGCTGGTTCCAATTACACAGCAGCAGCTCAGGATGATGTTCAAGCCATGTCAATGTTCAAGGCTACTGAAGCATTCATCCTTGCAAACCCTACCATTTGAGCCTAAGTTTTCCTTATAATTAAGAGTCACCATACTGTAGACTTGGTGACTAAGTTATCTGCCGCTGCTGTTGTGCTATCAATAAATTGCAGGGGCTGTGTGTACTATAGTATATATGCTGTCCCTGTCTAAGCTTCTTTCACTGTCTTTTTAAGAATGTTTCTTGAGTTTGCCAGTGCCAAAGGTTTGATGCACTATATCAAAACCAAAGATTTATATCACTAATTCAATCTCCTGCTTAATGAGAAAATAAAAGCTAGTTGTGTAGCACAATGTTAATAACCACAAATAAATAAATAAATATAAATATATATATATTAAATTCTAAAATAATTCATCTTTAGCTGGCATAAAGTATTCAATTATTAAAGAAAATTTTTCCTTCATCTTTAGCTGGCACAAATATTCAAAAATAAATCATAGCATAAAGTTGCTATCTTTAGACTTTTTTGGTATGAAAATATTAGGAAGGTTAAGTTATATTTTATCTTATCTCTTCACATCTTAAGATATCTTTATCAAAAATAAAAGAAACAAAAATAGAGAAAAAATAAGGTACAATATACAAATACAGGAAATTAATGAGATTGAATAATATTTTGGTTTAAAATTTTCTATCTTCAGTTTCGTAAAAGAGAATTGTTTATGAGAAAAGAAATAAAATTTAAAGTAAAAAATTTTATATTGAATTTTGTAGGTGAATGTTATTCAAATAAAGCAAACATATTTATAATATACAAATAATTTGTTATGGATAAAAATGCAATTGAGTCCCATCTTGGAGCTGTGCATCAGACCGGTTTCTTTATTTTTTAGCATTTCAAAAAGTTCCATGGTCTAGATTCTGTACGTTTTATCACAGCAGGAAATTATACTTTCTAACTCTAAAATTAAATATTCCTATTTTTATTTTAGTTTGTTAAAAATAGATGTTTATTGTTTAAAAATAAATATATTTTTTTCTAAACTAAACTCTCTCTCAGGTAAAATAGATGTTTATGAAATTTTATAAGTATCACCTCTTCGCGTAAAGTTCCAGTGCTGCACGCGCTGTCGTGCAGCACGTCTGGACGAGATGTGGACCGTTGGATCTGCATGAAAATTTGATCCAACAGTTCATATTTTTTGGACCCATACATATATTTTTTTCAAAAATTAATAAATTTTTGCAACCGTCGGATCAGATTTGAGAGGTGATCCGACGGCTATTGATCCGTCCAGCACGTGCTGCACGACTCCACGTGCAGCACAGTAACCAGACCCCACCTCTTCAGGTAAAAAAACTCTCTCTTTTTCCTGTAACCGATAAGACTTCTCAAGTTCCACTTTATATGTCACTTTACAATGTTCAATTAATTAAGATACTCCGACACAATTTTCTCAAAAGTTGCCAATTAATTGATTAATGATAGACCCCCTTCGTTGACAAATACATAGTTATCTCTCTTCCACAAAGATAAACCTACTTCTATTTATATATAAATTAAGAAAGTTAATTAAATTTTTAATTAATACTTCATGAGTTTCAAAATATATGACATATTTTATCTTTATAAGATTATTAAGATTTTGATAAATTTCATGAAAAATTAAAAGAAATGTCTAAAATACCTTTTCTCTCTCCCCCCTCCAATTAACAGTGATCAATTTTACTAATTTTTTCTATTTCAAAAGGTCAACATTTTTTTATTGAGAATTTAGAATTTAACATTATACTTAGTGTCTTTGAATATTTTGAAAACAAAAGTACTTAAAGTGGGTAGATGGAGACAATGGCAAAATATGAAACAAATTAATAAATGAACTCTTAATATAGAAATAGGTCATATGATTTGAAATAGATCAAAACAAAAAATAAGTAATTTATTTTGAAATGGAGGGAGTTTTTTTTTCATGTGCCCTTTATTCATATTAAGATGTTTTTTAGCCTATATTTGTTAATGGTCTTTGAAACTATTAATCTTTACATTTTTTAATACGAGATATCTCCATATGCATTTGACTCAATAAAAAATGTAATTTTTAATATACATTGGAAAGAGTACATGCATGTTGATACTCATGCATAATAATTATAGGTATACAAAAAATTAATAAATTAACTACACGTTATAAAAAAAATAGCTCGATAATTTGGAACGAAAGAAAAAAGAATATGAGATTATCTTTATGTGATGGAGGAATATCTTCTTAATCAACGAGCTGAAATTTAGGTTATCTATCAAAAAAAAAATCAAATGTCCAGACCTCTTCTGTTCATTATTTATCGAAACAACAAAATTTCTCATGTTCAATAAAACTTCCTTTTTTTTCTTACTTTGAGGGACATAAAAGACTTTCTTAAGTTTTATTATATG
The DNA here is from genome assembly GCA_030512225.1 of Rauvolfia tetraphylla. Lineage (NCBI taxonomy): Eukaryota > Viridiplantae > Streptophyta > Magnoliopsida > Gentianales > Apocynaceae > Rauvolfia > Rauvolfia tetraphylla. The sequence continues at coordinate 7,572,214 of JAJQKT010000053.1, forward strand.
TCACCTCGCTGTTATTTGATTCACGCAGAAAGTGACACACATTTACATCAAAAGGTTAAAAAAAAGAAAATTAATCTCTAATCAGTTACTTACTAGTATTTTGCACGTACATGATTCATCTATAGCAGGAGAAGAAAAGAAGATTGTATTATTGGCTGCCCTTACCAAAAACCAATACCATGCTAGGCAAAGCGTTATTAGGTTAAATTATTGCTCCAACCATCGAAAACTAGATGCTTTTTAAACTTGATGTAAAGATAAAGATTTAGAAAAGTGTATGATTATAACAAGTTTTTACATTGCTTTAGTAATTAAAGATAGGGGTAATTATATTTTTACATTTAAAGTTTGTCTAAACTACTAAAAAAATCTCTTTATTTGAGAAACTATATATTTACCCTTAAAGCTGTTTTAAAAATTATAAATTTATCCTTTAATTCTCAAACCATGTAATATTTTACTCCTTACCTTTAATCAACTAATTATTGGAGGATGGATTTGTAGTAAAATTAATTTAAAATTTTTAAATTACATATCTAAAATTTTATAAAAGTTATTTATCTATTATATTATACTTTTATTTTAATAAAATATATGCGTACTTTTTCTTGTGTCTTCATAAAAATTGAAGCACATCCACAACATACCTTCATAAAATTAAAAGTTTTATAAAGTATAATGTTTCTTTAATAAATAAATATACCAGATAGAGAATATAATAGCTTTCATAAAGTTTAGAAGAACAAATTCAACTAAATTCATCAGCTAAGTATGAATTGATTTGTATTTCCACCCCTTTAGTCTTAACCTTAGCCGGAATATTAAGCTCATGAAAGGCCAACTAACATATGGGAAGGGATTTTTGGATGAGACAATAAATAGGTACAGGAGGTTTGACGTTTGGTGTTTTTGAGCAAGATTTTGGCATTTGTTAATGGGAGGAGCTGTGGCTTCACGGATACTGCTGTGGAGTTGAACCCCATTTTCCAAGTTCAAGCTGGTTTCTTTTGTATCGTTTATACATGTTTCTTCCAACTCCAGTATCTATATTCAAATTGAATCTGTTTGTTAGGTCTACATTGTAATCTCTTATTTAAACATATATATTGGAATAGTTGATCTACAATTTTTTTGTTTTCCTTGGGCGGGCTTGATGTGATAATTTTTTCTCTCTTGGTGATATAAGTAATCCATTAAGCGTTTACTTTTACTAATCTTATAAGAAATTGTTTGTAATTGAATATTTAATTCAATGATCTATAAACTGTTGCCTGCCCACTAATCTTGATTTCTTTGTAATCTCTTATTTAAACGTATATATTGGAATACTTGATGTACAATTTTTTTGTTTTCCTTGGGCCGGCTTGATGTGATAATTTTTTCTCTCTTGGTGATATAAGTAATCCATTAAGCTTTTACTTTTACTAATCTTATAAGAAAATTGTTTGTAATTGAATATTTAATTCAATGATCTATAAACTGTTGCCTGCCCACTAATCTTGATTTCTTTGCTTATCAATGTGGATAAAATTATGCAGATGCTATTTTTTTTTTTTTCTCCATAGTCAGATATACTATTGAAGTAGTGAAAGCGATGACCACTAGAGGAGGTTCCGAACCTAACATCTATAAATGGCTTGGCTAGTGAATTCTGATCATATCCGCAAGACAATACATTTCAACCAAAACTTACAGTTATTGTTTCCCTCCCATAGTATCAAGAATGGCTGCTTCCACCTTTACCCTGGAATATCAGTCTTCTGTTGCTCCTGAGAAGATGTTCAAGGCTTTAGTTGCTGATGCTTCAAACCACCTACCAAAGGCCATGCCCCAGAATATCAAGAGCGTCGAGCACGAAGCTGGATCAATCCAAAAGACAACCTATGTTGATGGTTAACTTAATTAGCTGCAACTTTCATTCTAGCATAAGTTCTTCTATATTTATATTTCTTTCATTCCCAAGCTAATAATGCAACTTTTTCCTTCTGTTCTCTGGGGATTCAAATCATAGGTTCTCAATTCAGGGCAAAGATCGATTCCCAAGACCCTCGGAACCTCACTTGCAAGTACACAGTGATCCATGGAGAACTGCTCAGAGACAATCGCGAGTCATTTTCCTGTGAGCTCAAATTTGAGCCTTCAAGCAACGGAGGCTCCATTATCAGAGTCAAGGCTCAGTGTGGCACCAAGGCTGGTAGCAACGCTGCAGTGGACCATAGCGAAGACAAGGAGCAGCTCAAGGCATTGTTCAAGGCTACAGAGGACTACCTCCTCGCAAACCCTGCTGCCTGTGCCTGAGGAGTCCTTAATTCCAAAACCAATATCTGTACTACTATATATATATATATATATATATATATATATATATATATATATATATATATATATATATATATATATATTGGTCAATTCGCTATGAACCTGAGTGACTAATTATCATGTACTGCTGCTCTTATGATTTGTCTTATAAATAAAATGCAGTGGTGAAGGGAGGTTGCAGTACTCTACAACTAGGCTTCTTCTGCTGTCGTGCGAAGAATATTTCTTAGAGTTTTACCATTGCAAAAGCCTTTTTAATAAGCATTTCTTCTTCAAGTTAGACTTTTCTCATCCTTTATATGTCACTTTGCACTTCTTCAATTAAGGAAGAAAGTCTAAAGTAGACGTTATTAAAAAAATTAAGTTTGGATCTAACTTTATCCCGCATCACTGATATTTCTTTGAGTTTTACCATTGCAAAAGCCTTTTTAATAAGCATTTCTTCAAGTTAGACTTTTCTCACGCTTTATATGTCACTTTGCACTTCTTCAATTCAGGAAGAAAGTCTAAAGTAGACGCTATTAAAAAATTAAGTTTGGATCTAACTTTATCCCGCATGGACGATCCATTTCTTGAAATCCAATTGATGATGGTCTTTCTCTAACAACGTCATTTTCTTTACCAAATCCTACAGGAAAAGAAAAGAAAATGAAAGCTAAAACGAAATTCTAACAATACGGTGGTGGTGTACTAGGAAAACCTAGTTACTAAATCCTCATGCAATTCACCGATGAAAAGGTTAAATTCTCATTCGCATCCGAAATTGTGGCCAATTCCCAAATTGCCATCTAATTTTCATGTCTTTTCTAATCGGTATTTAAACTTTCAAAATTTTCCAATCTACCATCTCCCTCAAAATTTTCGTCAAATTTTTTATTGATTTTCCTTCACGTTCAAAATATGTAAAAGCCTTTCTAGATGAAGGTGCAAGATGAGAGAATATATAGGTATTAGAGGTTGAAAAGTGCTTTGTGCAAGATTTTGGGGTAAGGGATTCGCAAGTTCTTAACTTAGATTGAGAAACTATTACACACATAGTTCAAGCCAGTTTCTTTCGTTGCTCTACAAATCGGAAGGTCCGATAATGAACCACCTTAAACTTTTCATTCTAGTTATTAGTTTTCATCATAGATTAGAGTGATTAATGAAATTTTACATTATCCTTTTAATATAAGAATTAATCACTTATAAAGTTTGAAAAATCCTTCTCCTTTGAGGTACCTTTGGATGGGTGAAGTTTAGCTGAATTCCATTTTTCAACAGTGATTTTAAATCTTTGGATTGTTTAATTTTGTTTCTTCTTATTTAAGTTGAATGGATTTTTATGTAAGTTCATTATTAGAATGCATTCTTTTTTTTTTTTCTCCTTTGGCCGCCTCAATATGAACATTTTTCAAATCACCCATGTTAATGGGATATAACCCATTGATGACTGTATTGGTCTTATTATAAGAAAGCAGCATTTGTGATTTTACTTTGTAGTTGATTATCTGCAACGTGAATTTTGTCCTTTTTGAAAAAAGTTAAGATAAATAATACTTTTGTCCTCCAAAATATAAACATTTATAATTTAGTCCATATCATTTAACGTGACTCAATTTCATTTCTCCAAGATGAAGATTCATTACAGTGCGGTCCTTTTGTTTAACCTTTTCTTTCCCAAACTAACGGAACATTTACATCCAAGAGGACTTAAAATACAAAGGTAATAAATTTCGATGTGCATAAATTATTTGCTACAAATACCGGAAGCTAGCATGTAAATATTTTTCTTTCTTCTCTTCTTCCTTCCTCTTCATTCAACCACAACCGCGACAGCATCCAGACAACTCCTCCTCGTCTTGTTTTCTTCGCCAGCCCTTTCTCCATTCCTCTCCTTTTCTTCTTCTTCTTCTTCTACAACTATTGCTACAAAACGTATTGCGGGAGTAAATCCGATATCCGAGCAACAAACTCTGGGTCCCTCAGCAAGAACTAGGCTGGATCTTCAGATCTAAAATGCTCTGTTAACCTCGCTTCTGATTCCGTAGCAATGGGTAATGCTTATGGCCTTCGTGTTGGAGTTGAAATGGAATCAGCCGCACTGCTAATTCCGTTAAATTGAATTCACTCTTTCAACAGTAATAGCAGTATGGATTGACTGAAGAAGGGTTCAATTCATATTGTGTTAGTGTTTCAACTCAATAAAAGCTGCAATAGTAAAGAAAATGCTGCTAAAATCTTAAATTGAAGAGTCAATATTTTTTGCTAATGTTATAAGTGTAAAAAATTGTGGCTAGTCAAGATTTGTGCCTGAATAGCTACAGAAGTCAATTTTCAAATGGTTCTGTATAAATGACGGCTGAAATATATTTTTTAATTATGGCTGAATAAGTTCCTACGAGAATTAGGAATTAAGCAAGAAAGATATGAACTCTACTATGATAGTCAAAATGCTATTCATCTTTGCAAAAATTCAACTTTTAATTCTCGATCTAAGCATATCGATATTCGATATCATTGATCCGGGATGTCTTGGAGTCAAAGGAATTAGTACTTGAGAAGATATACACTGACGAAAATGGTGCTGACATGATAACTAAGTTATTGTCCAAAGAGAAGTTTGACTTTTGCAGAAGAAAAGCTGCTATGGTGGAACTCCTTCAATGAATTGAAATGGAGCGATTTGTTAATGTTTTAACTCAATAAAGGCGGCAATAGTAAAGAAAATGATGCCAAAATTTTGAATTGAAGAGTTAATAATTGTTGCTAATGTTGCAAGTGTCAAGAATTGTGACTGGTCAATATTTGTGCTGAATGGCTACATAAGTCAATTTCCAAGAATTGTGGCTAAATGGTTTCTATATAAATGACGACTAAAATATTTTCTTCAATTGCGGCTGAATTATGCTAACCTTTGCCTATAAATATCATGGGATCTAAAGCAGTTAAGTGCACCAGGTGAGAAGAAAGGAGAGAAAAGAAAAGAGAGAAGAGAACACCAAAAGGCTAGGAGAGTAATCAGAGTGAGTGTTATTTAGCCATTCTGATTTGTCATTTTTGTGAGATTATTCTTTTATCTATTTTCTTGATATTCACCTAGTTTGGTGAGGATAGTTGTGTTACCTTCTAGTATATCTAGAAGAAGAATTTGTTACCCCATTTTATAGTGGTAGTTTTGGTCAATATTTTATCCGTGATTTTTACCCATTTTTAGGTTTTTCAATTAAATTCTGGTGTCAGTATATTTTTAATATTTTTGTTGCCATATTTATTTTTTATTAGTTGTTATTAATAAATTCTCATTTTATCAATACCACAGTTTTTTAGAGAGTCATTTTAATCCTGATAGTGTGGGTCATTTATTTTTATTGTGTTATTTTTTTTATTTTTCTCAACCTCCCAACATATTACTATAACCTTTCATATTTCTTGTACATATTTCCTATATGTGATGGGTACGGCGCATTCAGCCATTTAGGCTCTAGTCACATAGATCAGATATGTAGCTCAAAACCTCATATAAGAGGTGTGAGATTTTAGAGGTCTTTGCTATTACACACAAGTTATGAAATTTAATATAAATTTTTTACTTTGAATTCTATTATCTCACTCACAAACAACTTATTTTTATAAAACTCAAAAAAAAATTCAAATACAAACTCTATCTAATTCCATTCATTTTTACACTTCAAGCTAGTACCGGATTCTTATTTGATAATTTCTTATCCGAACGCAACTCATAGGGCTAATAGCACTAATAATCAATTGCTTGGCATAGGTCTTTACTACATCAAAAATGGATATCTCAATCTTTGGCTATAAGCTTGTCAATGTCTTTATTTTAAATTCAGGAAGTAGGAATATTTAATAATTTTGTGAAATTTTAACAAATATAAGATATTAAAGACTGCTCCCTTAAATGGGCTTTAAGGACCGCCTCGGGCGTGCTGTGGCCATGCTAATATTGTCTCTGACCTTGGACATTCCCCTGAGCAGTGATTAATCGTCATCTGAACAATCCACCATAGTTTGCCCGACCATCAACAGATCTAAAGGCAAAAGTGGCGACATGACTCCTAGTTCCTAGTCCTTGCTAATGTGTTGCATTGAACTACCAATTCGGCCTGTGATTTAGGCATTCGACCAACCTTTAGTTCGGCCTAAATCAATAGAAAAGATCTGAAGCCCAATCTCAGTCCAAGCATGTGAGCATAAGCCCAGGTAGGCCCAGCCCTAATTTTATTCTATTTTTTTAAAAAAATCAGAATTATTCTTATGGACATCCGAGGCCAGGTGACCATTCCCCTGAGAATTTAACTCTACGAGAAATTAAACAAAAAGCTGCGGAATAAGTCTATTTCTTGCGTGTACCGATTGAACTATTTTAAAAAATAGTCTGAAAATGGTGCTTTGAGGGAAAAATGTAAGAATCCTATTTTTTCTATAACATAACCTAAGTGAGCAAATCATATAATTTTGTTTATCGCGCATGATAAACAAGTATGGCTAAACAAGCATATGATACTGTGCAAATTAAAATATGTTTTAAAATTTTTTTTTGCAGTGCCCATAGAAAATAATTTAATTTTTAAAATATAATATAATAAATAAAATCTAATCAATAGCTTAAAGAGCGGTATCACTTGTCTACCCCAAATTATAAACTCAATAACCAACAATCGGACAAATGATATTTATGCAGGTTGCAGATCCACAAATTCCTTCTGTGGAAATGCTATGATCAGCCGCGAGATTGATGCAACTGTTTCAACCCCACCACATAACTGAGCACTCCAAAGACTGTCTGTGCAATGGTGAAGAAGAAGACTAGGATGGCTACATATTTGAATCTTTCCCACGGAAAAACGGAATAGTCTTTGACTCGGCCGATGACGGACCGGTGATCATGAGTGATTTCCTCGTCCGGCAGGGTTTTCAACATTTCCAGGAACCTCTCTTTCTCTTCGGATGTAGTGGCTTCAATGACTCCCTTCTTGGCCAGGATATTTACATCTTCATAGGTAGAAATGAGCTCGCTCAGGAACCTCAGATACGAGCGTACCTCATTCAGTTGCTGAGCAATTTCGTAGTATTTCAAATTTGTGAACAGCATTTTTGTATCGGGACTGACCTTTAGAGTAGGCAAGGTAAGAACGCCGAAGATTATCCAATTTGTAAAACCGATCCCCCGGCTTCCTGCTGTCTTGGAATTCCAGATGAAAATGCCTTTCTTTCGCAAGTCGGAGGCGCAGAGTTCTTTTCTCTGGTCGTCCTTGTTTTTGTAATCTTCGGCTGTGGCTCTTCTGACGGCATGATGAATCCCGGCTTCCAGATCTCCACCTTCTACTTCTAATTCATCTTCGCGTTCATTTTCAGTAGGGTCAGTTCTAACTGAACATCCTCTGCCGAGGAAGAACAACTGGAGGGCATGCAGCAAGTCAGAGGGTTGCTCCTGGTCTGGCAAGTATGTTCTTCTAGCAAGCCTTTTGAGTTGCCTTGAAGATATTCTAGAGTTGCCATATTGTAGTGCAGGAATCACCAGGAAATCAAACAAGATCTGCTTGGACAGCATATCTGATGGTCTCTCCCACTCCATTCCTATTACAACCCTTTGGAAGAAATTTTGCTTCATCAATTCATTCAGCACTGCAAGTGAAATTTGGTTTCCCACTAAGAACATAGACTTTAGGCACTCTTCAACAGTCTTCTTGCTTTGCTTTTTCCCAAAGATCAAGTGATTGCTGGGATATCCCAATTGCTTGGAAGCCCCAAGTATATACAACGCCAATTGCAGAAAGAAGCAACCATCTATTATCATCATCCATCGGAACTCAGACTCGGTTAAACCACTCAATGCTCCATCACCATAAGCAGCTCTTGCTTTCTTCTCAATTCTCCTAATAGCAGACAAGTAAGCTTCCATAGTTTCGAGCCGATCTCCTCCCTCTTCATCCAATACTTTTCGCCAAGCATCGTCCTTACCACTGGCCAATGACTCCCTTGCACGATAAAACGGGCCAAACACAAATTTGGGTGCTGAAATGCGGAGCTCTCCTAGATTTGGGTCTTCTACTGGACACTCGCATATCCTGCGGATAGGCTTTTTCTTGATGGGGATGACCTCAATTTCTTTCGGTTCGCTCGGTATAGACGTGTACTGTTTCCGGCTTGCGGCCATTTTTATTCTGTCGTAGATCCACGAAAACTTACTTAGGCCTCAGTGGTCCAAATTAATTCATTGCCAGGGAAGGAGTGGATACAAAAAGAAGAAGAACAAGGGGAAACGCAAAGAACTGGGAGTACAAGAGCAAGAGAACTGGAAGAGGATCTTGACGAAGAAAGAAAGAAACAAGAAACCAAACATGTTTCTCCTCTTATTGCGAGCTTGAAGTTTCTTTTTTTTTTTTCGTTTACCAAAATAGTATCCGTACCTGTATTATACCCGTGAGTAATTTAGTTTGCTTTACGATTGGGAGAGGGTTTTCAAATATTATTCCCCTCACAAAGATTTAGAAAACCATTTGACTTTATGTATATTGCAACTTTTCTTGGTATAATAAAAAGGCCAAGAATTATGTATTATTGAAACTCATTTTTTATTTATTTTTATAAAAAATTTAATTAAGAGTATCCTTAAAAATAAATACCCTACTCAATTATTTTTGTTAAGTTGCTCCATTTACACAAATGTGATTGGCCAGTGGGCCTTACTTTCCTTTCTTTTGTTGATATTCCGATGGCTATGGGCTCAATAATTAGCTTTAGCTTTTCTTTTCTTTGTGCTTCTGTGGGATCAACTGGATTTATTTGAAAGGAAGGGAACTATATATAATATTTTTATTATATATAGAAAAAATTTTATTTTTTATTTTTTATTTATAAGACTTTATAAATTTTTTTAAAATTTTTAAAGTAAAAAACTCGGTCAACAACAATTACGTTTTATTTAGTTTTAAATGATAATATATACTAAGTATATATGCCTTAGATGACAGTTTATGTTCAATTTTTGGATCCTTCATGAATATTAGTTAGATTTAAAGCATAGAAAGTATACATAATTAATATAAATTTTTTGTCTTAATTTCACATTTTTTACATAAATAATTTATTTTTATAAAATTTAAAACAATAAATTTTAAATTTAAATATTATTCTTCGACTCCAATAATTGGAAAAAGAATTTTTTCGCACTTCACTCAATTATTTATGCGGGAACCAATATGGCATATTACACTAACCCCACAAAGTTTTCATTCTTGATCTGTTTTTGGTCAAAAGTTTTCTTGCCTGTGGATCCTTCCACCTTTCTTTTCTTCCTTTCCTTGATGCTTCTATATGCTCAATAATTCGCTGTAGAAAGGATACGAATATGAGTTGGATGGCATTTGCGTCGAGATGATTAGATGCCACTGCAAAAGTTCGTTAAGCTTTAAAATAGAAATGTAACTGACTGGACAGTATTTTGTTTTAAATTTTTAGATAAAATTTTAGAAAATTTTAAAATTAAACTATATTTAAAAATACCACTAAAGCCGAGGGAAAAACTCTCTTACTGTTTGAAAGATGATGAGGAAACGCATTCTGCTGAGTCTATTGAAGCAGTAACAGTTAGTTATAAGTTCCGGAGATGCGATAAGCATTAACCCAGTCTGATTTTGTTTTCTCCTTAAACCGGCCATAGAAAGATCATGACCACCGTCGCTATTGTGTCCGCTCTTGAGGAAAGGCTTCGGTCTTTGTTTCCTGAAGCAAGTCCGAAAAGTGGATTAACAGCCAGAATTAACCACAAACTTCTTCCTATACTGGCACACTTGAAACAAAGCTTTGAAGATCCACATGCAAATCGTAGCGACGAGCTGACCATGACTTGCCTCAGAGAAGTCAGGACAATTTTGTATAACCTTGAGGATCTGGTGGAGTGCTACGTGCTGGAAGAGGCATCAAGAAGGAATGGTTTCCTGAAAAGGATTTTCAGCAGACCCATCCAGCCGAAAGTCATCGAGATCCTCCAAGAAAAATTGGCTGTGATCATAACCGACTTCCTTAAGCATCCAGACACAGCTCGTTCTCAATATCAAGGCCCTGCAGAGCGGCAGATTCCCAGACCAGCAGCGTCAGTTGCAGAAACTGAGGACGATGAAAAAGAATTGGAGTTGGCTTTAACGCGCGGCAGCTTGCAGCTTACCTTCGTTTCGATTTGTGGCATGGGCGGGATTGGCAAAACAACTCTTGCGAAACAACTATTGAATAATCCCCGAATTCGATCCCATTTTGAGATTGGCGTCTGGACTTGTGTATCCCCGGTGTACGAAACTAGGGCCATTCTGCGAAATATCCTTTCCGTCATATCCCCGGAGTCCATTTTTACTAGTCCTTGGACGGCAGAAGACGAGTTGGCCGAACAAATCTACAAAAGCCTAAAAGGACGGCGATATCTGATCGTGTTGGACGATGTCTGGTCTTCGGATGCTTGGTTTAGCATACGCATTGCCTTCCCATCAGACAGCAATGGGTCAAGAATTCTGATTACCACTCGGAATGAAGAAGTAGCGTTGCAAGTGGGTGGTCCAAACACACATGTCCACATGATGAGAACTTTAACTGAGAAGCAAAGTTTGGACTTATTCCGGCGTGAGGCAGGGTTACAAGGTGAGTCTCTTCATTAGAATCCAGATTATTAACTTATTCAGATCTGTTCATTTAAGCTTTTATCTGTCTACACCCGATTTTCCTATCTAGTGAAATACATGCGTAGATAAATGCTGCTTCAAAAAAAGTTGAAGTAATAAATACTGCTTTTGATCTGAATTACCTGAAGCTCTTGAACAGAGTAGAAGTTGGAGATTTTGCATTTTGCTTGTGAACAACCTGATTTATTTACGAATCTAGATTGCACTAGTATTACTATAGCATGTATAGGATACTAGTGCGCTGCCTCTTCACATTAACTTTTATCTTCATGACTAGAAAGGACATTTGTGTCTGAAATTTTCTGGCCATGTCGCATCTTCTTCTTCTTTTTTAGTTTTTGGGGGGTAGTATTATTAATGACAAGGGTATACCTGCAGGGGGAGAGTCCAATCCAGAAATAGAGCAAGTAGCCCTGGAATTGGCACGGCGGACTAGAGATTTACCATTAGCGATTAATCTGCTTGCTCGCGCATTATTTAGAAGAACAACAGATGAACAGAGGCAGATGATTGAGCATCTTGATGTGATTACAACTTCAAACGGAACAGATACACTTGTGTTGCGGAATTGGCGTGGTAATGGATAAATATTTAGTTCGGGTAGTTGATGATAAAATGAGAAGTAAAATAATAAATGGAAGAGACACAAGATTTACGTGGAAACCCTCCAATGTAGAGGGAAAAAAAAACTACGAGAGCAGAGAAGAGTAAATGCACTATGAAAAATATGGAGAAGATACAAATGGTTTTACACCCACACAAACAATACACTCAAGATAATACCTCACTACACTCAATAAATATGACAAGAGTGTGTATATATATGAAGAGGTAGTATATGAAAAAGAGAGGATAGTTTAGGGAGAAGCTCTTGGAGGATTTCTCTCTTGGATGAATTCCTCTCTTTTGGATGTCTTATGGATGTCTTCTTTGCTCCAAGCAAGATTGCCTTATATAGAGATGTATCACCATGTGAATACACTTTAAGTCTTCCTTCCATTTGTTGAAAATGTACCATCTTAGTCCAAGTTAGCTCACCTACCATAGCTAACCAACATTGAATTTCTTAGCCACTCAAAGACTAAGATAAACCATGAAAAACATATGGCCAACCAATATAGACTTTTAAGTGTGAATCTTAGAATTCTAAGGCAATTTCAACAATCTCCACCTTGACTTGAATTCTAAGATGATCTCCTTATAAAATGCCAAAACTAATTTTTTCCATCAAACTTCTCAACATCAAATTTCATGACGAAGCCATGTTGTGAAACCCAAATAAATATTACAACGCTCCCGATACCCAGGGTTTGTTGCGGAATTGGCGTGGTAATGGATAAATATTTAGTTCGGGTAGTTGATGATAAAATGAGAAGTAAAATAATAAATGGAAGAGACACAAGATTTACGTGAAACCCTCCAATGTAGAGGGAAAAAAAAACCACTGGGCAAGAGAAGAAAGTAAATGCACTATGAAAAAATATGGAGAAGATACAAATGGTTTTACACCCACACAAACAATACACTCAAGATAATACCTCACTACACTCAATAAATATGACAAGAGTGTGTATATATATGAAGAGGTAGTATATGAAGAAAGAGGATAGTTTAGAGAGATGCTCTTGAATGGTTTCTCTCTTAGATGAATTCCTCTCTTTTGGATGTGACTCCTCTCTATTGCATGTCTTCCTCTCTTGAATGCCTTCCTCTCTTGAATGCCATCTTTGCTCCCAACAAGATTGCCTTATATAGAGATGTATCACCATGTGAATACACTTCAAGTCTTCCTTCCATTGTTGAAAATGTACCATCTTAGTCCAAGTTAGCTCACCTACCATAGCTAACCAACATTGAATTTCCTTAGCCACTCAAAGACTAAGATAAACCATGAAAAACATATGGCCAACCAATATAGACTTTAAGTGTGAATCTTAGAATTCTAAGGCAATTTCAACAATCTCCACCTTGACTTGAATTCTAAGATGATCTCCTTATAAAATGCCAAAACTAATTTTTCCATCAAACTTCTCAACATCAAATTTCATGACAGAAGCCATGTTGTGAAACCCAAATAAATATTACAACGCTCTGATACCAGTTTGTTACGGAATTGGCGTGGTAATGGATAAATATTTAGTTCGGGTAGTTGATGATAAAATGAGAAGTAAAATAATAAATGGAAGAGACACAAGATTTACGTGGAAACCCTCCAATGTAGAGGGAAAAAAAACCACGGGGCAAGAGAAGAGTAAATGCACTATGAAAAATATGGAGAAGATACAAATGGTTTTACACCCACACAAACAATACACTCAAGATAATACCTCACTACACTCAATAAATATGACAAGAGTGTGTATATATATGAAGAGGTAGTATATGAAGAAAGAGGATAGTTTAGAGAGATGCTCTTGAATGGTTTCTCTCTTAGATGAATTCCTCTCTTTTGGATGTGACTCCTCTCTATTGCATGTCTTCCTCTCTTGAATGCCTTCCTCTCTTGAATGCCATCTTTGCTCCCAACAAGATTGCCTTATATAGAGATGTATCACCATGTGAATACACTTCAAGTCTTCCTTCCATTGTTGAAAATGTACCATCTTAGTCCAAGTTAGCTCACCTACCATAGCTAACCAACATTGAATTTCTTAGCCACTCAAAGACTAAGATAAACCATGAAAAACATATGGCCAACCAATATAGACTTTAAGTGTGAATCTTAGAATTCTAAGGCAATTTCAACAATCTCCACCTTGACTTGAATTCTAAGATGATCTCCTTATAAAATGCCAAAACTAATTTTTCCATCAAACTTCTCAACATCAAATTTCATGACGAAGCTATGTTGTGAAACCCAAATAAATATTACAATGCTCCGATACCGGTTTGTTGCGGAATTGGCGTGGTAATGGATAAATATTTAGTTCGGGTAGTTGATGATAAAATGAGAAGTAAAATAATAAATGGAAGAGACACAAGATTTACGTGAAACCCTCCAATGTAGAGGGGAAAAAAAAACCACGGGGGCAAGAGAAGAGTAAATGCACTATGAAAAAATATGGAGAAGATACAAATGGTTTTACACCCACACAAACAATACACTCAAGATAATACCTCACTACACTCAATAAATATGACAAGAGTGTGTATATATATGAAGAGGTAGTATATGAAGAAAGAGGATAGTTTAGAGAGATGCTCTTGAATGGTTTCTCTCTTAGATGAATTCTCTCTTTTTGGATGTGACTCCTCTCTATTGCATGTCTTCCTCTCTTGAATGCCTTCCTCTCTTGAATGCCATCTTTGCTCCCAACAAGATTGCCTTATATAGAGATGTATCACCATGTGAATACACTTCAAGTCTTCCTTCCATTGTTGAAAATGTACCATCTTAGTCCCAAGTTAGCTCACCTACCATAGCTAACCAACATTGAATTTCCTTAGCCACTCAAAGACTAAGATAAACCATGAAAAACATATGGCCAACCAATATAGACTTTAAGTGTGAATCTTAGAATTCTAAGGCAATTTCAACAATCTCCACCTTGACTTGAATTCTAAGATGATCTCCTTATAAAATGCCAAAACTAATTTTTTTCCATCAAACTTCTCAACATCAAATTTCATGATGAAGCTATGTTGTGAAACCCAAATAAATATTACAACGCTCCGATACCAGGTTTGTTACGGAATTGGCGTGGTAATGGATAAATATTTAGTTCGGGTAGTTGATGATAAAATGAGAAGTAAAATAATAAATGGAAGAGACACAAGATTTACGTGAAACCCTCCAATGTAGAGGGAAAAAAAAACCACGGGGCAAGAGAAGAGTAAATGCATCTATGAAAAATATGGAGAAGATACAAATGGTTTTACACCCACACAAACAATACACTCAAGATAATACCTCACTACACTCAATAAATATGACAAGAGTGTGTATATATATGAAGAGGTAGTATATGAAGAAAGAGGATAGTTTAGAGAGATGCTCTTGAATGGTTTCTCTCTTAGATGAATTCCTCTCTTTTGGATGTGACTCCTCTCTATTGCATGTCTTCCTCTCTTGAATGCCTTCCTCTCTTGAATGCCATCTTTGCTCCCAACAAGATTGCCTTATATAGAGATGTATCACCATGTGAATACACTTCAAGTCTTCCTTCCATTGTTGAAAATGTACCATCTTAGTCCAAGTTAGCTCACCTACCATAGCTAACCAACATTGAATTTCCTTAGCCACTCAAAGACTAAGATAAACCATGAAAAACATATGGCCAACCAATATAGACTTTAAGTGTGAATCTTAGAATTCTAAGGCAATTTCAACAATCTCCACCTTGACTTGAATTCTAAGATGATCTCCTTATAAAATGCCAAAACTAATTTTTTCCATCAAACTTCTCAACATCAAATTTCATGATAGAAGCCATGTTGTGAAACCCAAATAAATATTACAATGCTCTGATACCAGTTTGTTGCGGAATTGGCGTGGTAATGGATAAATATTTAGTTCGGGTAGTTGATGATAAAATGAGAAGTAAAATAATAAATGGAAGAGACACAAGATTTACGTGGAAACCCTCCAATGTAGAGGGAAAAAAAAACCACGGGGCAAGAGAAGAGTAAATGCACTATGAAAAAATATGGAGAAGATACAAATGGTTTTACACCCACACAAACAATACACTCAAGATAATACCTCACTACACTCAATAAATATGACAAGAGTGTGTATATATATGAAGAGGTAGTATATGAAGAAAGAGGATAGTTTAGAGAGATGCTCTTGAATGGTTTCTCTCTTAGATGAATTCCTCTCTTTTGGATGTGACTCCTCTCTATTGCATGTCTTCCTACCATTGTTGAAAATGTACCATCTTAGTCCAAGTTAGCTCACCTACCATAGCTAACCAACATTGAATTTCCTTAGCCACTCAAAGACTAAGATAAACCATGAAAAACATATGGCCAACCAATATAGACTTTAAGTGTGAATCTTAGAATTCTAAGGCAATTTCAACAACTTGATATACTTGATTTAAGTTACAATGACTTGTCACATCGCTTGAGGCCATGTTTGCTCTATTTGGCTAGTTTCCCAGAAGATTCAGAGATAGAAATGGACGCAGTATTCCAAATGTGGATAGCTGAAGGTCTGATATCAACTCAGGACAAAAGAAATGGAGAAACAATTATGAATGTCGCAGAACGGTATTTACAGGAATTTGTTAACAGAAACTTGGTCCAAATTATAGCAGAAGATGTTTCAGGACAAAGAATGTCCAGGCGTTGCAGGATTCATGACCTCATAAGAGAATTGTGCAAGAAGAAGGGAAAAGATGAAGAATTTCTTGAGGACACAGACACAGGAGATAAAAATATAACCATGAATTCAGCGTGTAGGCGTGCTATATACTTGGACAAGCATGAATGTACAGATTTTCATCTCTATGGAAACGCAAACTACCTTCGGTCTCTTCTATTCTTCAATTCAAGCCAATCTGAAAAGGGGCACATGAGGCCGCGGGAAATACCTAATCTCAACCGCTTTATCTGGCTAAGAACTTTATATCTTTGCGGTGTTGATTTTAAGCATGGGAAACCTCCAAAAGGAATAGAGAAACTTGCGTATCTGAGATATCTAAGTTTCAGGGACTGTTACCTGGAGGAACTAAATTCTCTGGTAAGCAATATGTTCTACCTGCAAACTCTTGATTTGAGGGTGAGAAAGGAGTGTAAAATGACCATTCCAGATATCCTGGATAATCTGAAAAGACTCAAGTACCTGTATTTGCCTCTTGCTTACCAAACTCTTGATCATAAGCTGTTACAGCTCGGAAGCCTGAAGGAGCTGGAAATAGTGGAAAACTTTGATACTAGTCTGTGCAGCAGCAAGGACCTCCTTGAATTGACAAACCTAACGGAGTTGGCAATAGCTACAGAGGGAGACATCTCCGAAATTGAGAGAATCTTGTACTTCGTAGAGAGCAACTTACGATCAACTTCTCTCAAGATCAGAAACTTTGATTGTTACTCCGCCAAAAGGTCAATTGTCATTGAAAAAGTGTTCAACTCCAGAGCTCTTCATGCTTTGGGAGTAGAAGGGTATCTAGGCAAGCTTCCAGAGGTTGACAAGATCTGTCCCAAGTTGACGAAGATAGTCTTGAGTGGGTCTGAACTTGGTGAAGATCCAATGCAAGTGCTGGAGAAGCTCCCTAACCTGAGGATCCTGGTCCTAGAAATAGAGGCATGCATTGGAAAGGAAATGAAGTGCTCTTCATCTGGTTTTCCTGAACTCAGGTATCTAAAACTCTTCAAGTTGTATAACCTAGAAGAATGGGAGGTCGAAGAAGCAGCAATGCCTAAACTTTCCATTTTAGTAATTGAAAACTGCAAAAAATTCAAAATGCTCCCTGCGGGATTGCGGTTTATGCCTTCTCTGCAGAAACTAAAAATCGCCTCCATGCTAGATGAATTTGTGGGCAGGATTCGAGGGTCAGATGTCACAGAAGGAGCAGATTTCGACAAAATCAGGCATGTGCCGAATGTGAAAATTGATGGTCAATCTTTGTTCCGGAAAGAGAGATAAAAAGGTAATCTAATCCAGCACACTTAATAATTTTTCTAAATATCATTTTAGGTAATCCCAGAGCTTTGCATTGTTACCGTAGAGATTCTAATATTGTTAAGTTCTTTCTTCATCATATTGGTGCAGGAGGAGACCCTCGGTCCACTTCCATGTTCTAAGAACCTCAGGCACAAGCAGGATATTCCAGGTATGAGTTCAACTGTTAGAGACAGTAAAATGTATCATTCCCAGTGAATCGTCGCGATCATCCTCAATCGCATGTTTCATTATGTATTGTTTTTTGGAGCTGTGTGTGTTTTATCAATTTCGGCTTGTTTCAGTGGATTTATGTACCTGCAAAGATGTTTTTTTATAATTAAAATATTTCATTCACATGAAAAAAAAGAAATTACACAAATAAATTAAAAACTTATAGTAACAGATAAAATAACACTCACTTGGTAATACTTGCAAAGGTGTTATTCCAGCACATGGGTCCAATTTTTTGAGTTTGCAGCCCCGGCACTTGTGTACAATCTGTTTTTCAATTTTTTTTCAACCAAATCTAATAAGCCGTCAAATCAAATTTTTTATAAACTAAATTATTTTTATTTGAATAAAATTCAGTTTGAAGAAAACTAATTTTATAAAAATAAATTATAAAAATTTTATGAAAAATAGCAACATGTTGATGTATGAACAGCCCAAGTCAGCCATCTCAGCCATTCCATTGCTGAAATGGTTGACGAACAGCATTAGACTGAGAGAATCCAACAAATAGTAGTTTCGAAATAGAAAATACTTAATCCCAACTCGAACCGAATTAGTTTCTTGAAGAAGAATCGAACTCAAAATTATATCCATAATATACAAACTAAAAATTAAATTATTATTCTATTTGATTTGGTGTATAAATTTTTTTCGAATTGTGCACACCTCTATCCATGATGGACTAAAATAATCCCTGATCTTGAAACTCAGGTGCCGGAACCTCTGAATATACAGATAAGATACTCTTCCGTGGTTGAAAGCCTCCTAAGAAATTCCGTGAGCCTTTCACGGCACCTCCAGCCCTTATGTACGATTCCTTTAGATGCCAAGTGCCGGAGGACATCTTCAGGCATTCGTAGTTAGTTCACTCAAACCGTAGGTGAGACTGCACCTCGCGTGTATTCTTGCAAATTGGTTGGCTCATCTTGCAGTTTCTGAGATTCTGAAACACGTCTTTGTGCTTTTGCTTTATCTTGACTGCATCAAACTGCACCAAAATCATCAAACCCCTCCAGAAACTACTCAGCAGGTACAAGATATGAGCGAGTCTAGGAATTTGTATCAAGTGATGTCGCCAAAATTTTTACCTGCACAAAATCTGTCAAACAATCGTTGACTCTGTGCACTCACAGCCGGATTGCAGACGCCCCATGGAAACATCCATATTCATATATTCGTACCGAAAATTTATTGGTCTGTATCCATGCGCTTGTTGGGCCCAATTAAAATTTATCTCATCTAGTTTCCTTTTTTTCACAAAAGGCCAGCCCAATTTCTAAGCTCTCTATTATCCTTATTTGGGCATTTTCGCGCAACTCGTTCTTAATTTTTTTTTTTTTTGGTGAATAACTCATGCTCAATCTAACCCTGGTCGTTTTAAAGATGTCGAATTTGACCATACAATAGACCGGAGTCCAATTTATTAAATACCCTACCAAACACAATCAGTCTAATTGGACTATTTATACGAAGAGCCAACACAACCAAATTAAGTTTGAAAAAAAAAGTAAACTAAATTTGGTTTTCAGTTTTAGACAGTGAAATAAAAAACTGAAATGATTTCAATATAACTATATATGAAAATTAGACTGGTTTGTTTAGGTATTCCGGTTGAAACCAAATAGCAAACACCTCTAGGTAAAACTATACTCAAAAGACACCCTAGGCAAAACCATATTTAGGTTTGCTTCTTCCAAAAATCAAACAGATTGGAATTGCCAAAACAAATATATATATATATATATATATATATATATATATATATATATATATATAGTTTTAAAGTTAAACAAAATTTACAGCTAGGAAATTTCTTAAATTAAAATAGTGAGAATGACCAATTTCCCTTAATGGAAGGTTCATTAGCTAGTTTCATCCTTTCTTGTTTTGGTCAACTTAAATATGCTTTGGTCACATACTCAATTTTCAAAGGTAAAATTGTAGCCACAATTGTTGCTACTATTAGGATAGTTATATATGCATACATTTATTTTACTCAATTATATAATATTATATAAAATTTTACATTGTCTCTCTCACACACACATATACACAAATTTCATTAGCGTTAAATGACAAAAATATCCTTGATATAAAATTACAAAGATACTTTTGGTACCAAATGACGAAAAAGCCTTGGTGCAAAATGACAAAAATACCATTAGTGCCAAATTATCAAAATACCCTTGGTATAAAATGATGAAATGCGTTTGATTTTAAATGACCAAAATACTCTTGGTGCGAACTAACAAAAATACCCTTGGTATCAAATTATCCAAATGCCCTTGGTATAAAATAATGAAATACCTTTGGCACCCAATAACCAAAATGCTCTTGGTGCAAAATGATGAAAATGTCACAAAATGTGAAAGATAGCCTTTGTGTCAAATTACAAAATGCCCTTGTTATAAAATGACAAAAATACTCTTGGTGTCAAATGACAAAAATGCTCTTGGTGCAAAATGAAAAAAATTACCCTTAGTCCAAAATGAATGCCTTTGGTGTGAATGATGAAAATGCCCTTGGTGCCAAATGACCAAAATGCCTTTAGTGTAAAATGATAGAAATACCCTTATTGCAAAATGACCAAAATGCTTTTTGGTACAAAATGATAAAAATGTCCTCAATATAAAATGACAAAAATGCCCTTGTTATAAAATTATCAAAATGCCCATGGTGCCAAATTCAAAAAAAAAATTACAGACACACTCATACACAAATACGCACAAAATTTTGTATTTGTATATTGATTTCCAATTATATAAATTTTTTGTAGTTCCAAACAAAGGAATTGAAATTGGAAATGAATTCCACACCAGTTCCATAACTTTGGCAAACAAAGGAATTCAAACATTTAGAATTGTAATTTTCAAATTTCAAATTCCATGGAATTGCAATTCCAATTTCAAGGCCCTAAACACAACCTAAACCTTAATTCAAAATATTGTGGAATTCCTCAATGATTGTTGAAAAGCTTTAAACCTTAATTCTTTTTAATAAAATTAAAATTAGAATAGCCCCAATCAATTCATTATTGCAAGTAATTTTCATCTTCGTCCATTAAAACTAATGCTAAAATATTACTAGATAGGAATGCTAATGATACAAGTTTTATCAAAACAAACGCAGTTCAAATGGGTTTCTTCGTCCAATAAAATTTTTGTTCCATAATCAAGTTTTGCTCTCTCATTCCCCTTGCCCTTTGGTCAAGATTTAGAAATTATGATTGTTTTGTTGGCGATTTAAAGTTCATTCACCATGTTTCATAGTAAAATAGAAACAAAAAACAACACAAGGAAATGTATATTGATCAGAATAAAGAGTTAAATTCAAGGAAATTTTAGACAAAATAGTGAATTAAATTTTAGAAGAAGGTGTACCGACGTAGTCAATGATGCCTTGGTCGACTATTGAAAAGAAACAATGTCGAGGGTGCAGAACTTGAGACACAAATTCTTTAATGAAATCACTTATTTTTAATTGTACCTATGTAATTTCAGATGGAATTTTTGAATTTATGTATCAACTAGCTTCAGATAACTTTGTGAATTTTCTTAATGAGATTCTAAAACCTAATGAATTATGAGAGGTTAACTTTGTTATCTTATTTTCTACTTTTGTCTTTCTGAAACTTTAGCATTGTAAGTTGGACTCTAAAATACTCATTATTTTCTTTTTCTTAATCTAGCAAAAAGACCAAAAGACTCTATATAACAGGAGAAATTCTTAGGTGAGTCCGGTCCACGACTCCACCTGTAGACCGGATTCACCTAAAGAAGCCAAGTGTCCCTTTTTACCTGGAAACCTATTCAACCCTTTCCTCAAACCTCCTCTTTCCTTTCCCGGTATAACCATAAAAAAGAAAAAAAAATTGAATGTCTAAATATAAAATTTTTTATATAATAAAAATAAAAAAAATATATTTATAATTAAAAGATAATTAAAATTAAAATATTTTATATTTTAAATAAATAATATAATAAATTTTTTGCTTCCGAAACTACAGTGCAATATCGTAAGTAGTGCATAGCGTGGCAACAGAGGAACATCTTAGGATGCCATAACGTTTGACTTGGAACATTTTTTTTTATGGTTACACCGGGAAGCGAATGAGGTTTGAGGAAAGGGTTGAATAGATTTACAGGTAAAAAGTGACACTTGGCTTTTTTAGGTGAATCAGGTCCACAGATGGGGTCGTGGACCGGGCTCACTTAAGAATTTTTCATATAACAGTGGGAGTAGTTAATGTGCAGTTTTGCCCGCAAGAGAAAACTCGAATGTAATTAATCATATAAGAGTTGAAATCTAGCCATACAAATGGAACATAAAAATCGGCATCGAGCTAGGAATACTCTTCGG
The DNA here is from genome assembly GCA_030512225.1 of Rauvolfia tetraphylla. NCBI lineage: Eukaryota > Viridiplantae > Streptophyta > Magnoliopsida > Gentianales > Apocynaceae > Rauvolfia > Rauvolfia tetraphylla. The sequence goes on from JAJQKT010000053.1 coordinate 7,594,408, forward strand.
AACGAAGGAAAACAACTGCTACATCAAATGCAGCCCAATTCCTCAGGAAAAGAAAACTGCAGCTCAATAAATACAGTATTTATGTTGATGCTGATTGAACGAATGATCATCGCTCGCCCATTTTGGTAAAGTCTAGCATTTACTATCAACAACTAGGCAATTTGACACCAATAATAATAATTTGATGGGCGCAGAAGATATTAGTTTCCTCAACATACCTTCATAAACTTAAAAGTTTTATAAAGTATAATGTTTCTTTAATAAATAAATGTACAAGATAGGGAATATAATAGCTTTCATAAAGTTTAGAAGGACAAATTCATCAGCTAAGTATTAATTGATTTGTATTTCCACCCCTTTAGTCTTAACCTTAGACGGAATATTAAGCTAATGAAAGGCCAACTAACATATGGGAAGGGATTTCTGGATGAGACAATACAGAGGTACAGGAGGTTTGACGTTTGGTGTTTTTGAGCAAGATTTTGGCATTTGTTAATGGGAGGAGCTGTGGCTTCACGGATGCTGCTGTGGAGTTGAACCCCATTTTCCAAGTTCAAGCTGGTTTCATTTGTATCGTTTATACATGTTTCTTCCAACTCATGTGTCTATATTCAAATCGGATCTGATTGTTAAGTCTACGTTGTAAACCCTTATTTAAACATATAAGATGTATCGAGTTTGCTTCTCTCTTAGACCTTGATAACTTGTTTATTGATGTACAACTTTTTTGTTTTCCCGTGGCCGGCTTGATGTGATAATTTTTTATCTCTTGGTGATATAAGTAATCCATTAGGCGTTTACTTTTACTAATCTTATAAGAAAATTGTTTGTAATTGAATATTTAATTCAATGATCTATAAACTGTTGCCTAGACACTAATCTTGATTTCTTTGCTTTTCAATGTTTATAAAAGTTTCCTTGTCCCTCGCCATGTGGATAAAATTATGCAGATGCTACTTTTTTTCTCCATGGTCAGATATATTATTGATGACCACTAGAGGAGGTTCCGAACCTTACATCTATAAATGGCTTGGCTAGTGAATTCTGATCATATCCGCAAGACAATACATTTCAACCAAAACTTACAGTTATTGTTTCCCTCCTATAGTATCAAGAATGGCTGCTTCCACCTTTACCCTGGAATATCAGTCTCCTGTTGCTCCTGAGAAGATGTTCAAGGCTTTAGTTGCTGATGCTCCAAACCACCTACCAAAGGCCATGCCCCAGATTATCAAGAGCGTCGAGCACGAAGCTGGATCAATCCAAAAGACAACCTATGCTGATGGTTAACTTAATTAGCTGCAACTTTCATTCTAACATAAGTTTTTCTATATTTATATTTCTTTCATTCCCAAGCTAATAATGCAACTTTGTCCTTCTGTTCTCTGGGGATTCAAATCATAGGTTCTCAATTCAGGGCAAAGATCGATTCCCAAGACCCTCGGAACCTTACTTGCAAGTACACAGTGATCCATGGAGAACTGCTCAGAGACAATCGCGAGTCATATTCCTCTGAGATCAAATTTGAGCCCTCAAGCAACGGAGGCTCCATTATCAGAGTCAAGGCTGAGTGTGGCACCAAGGCTGGTAGCAACGCTGCAGTGGACCATAGCGAAGACAAGGAGCATCTCAAGGCATTGTTCAAGGCTACAGAGGACTACCTCCTCGCAAACCCTGCTGCCTGTGCCTGAGGAGTCCTTAACTCCAAAACCAATATCTGTACTACTATATATATATTGGTCAATTCGCTATGAACCTGAGTGACTAATTATCATGTTCTGCTGCTCTTCTGATTTGTCTTATAAATAAAATGCAGTGGTGAAGGGAGGTTGCAGTGCTCTACAATTGAGCTTCTTCCGCTGTCTTGTGAAGAATATTTCTTGAGTTTTACCATTGCAAAAGCCTTTTTAATAAGCATTTCTTCAAGGTAGACTTTTCTTACGCTTTATATGTCACTTTGCACCTCTTCAATTCAGGAAGAAAGTCTAAAGCATTAAGTTTGGATCTAACTTTACTCCTAACATGCATCACTGCACAGTCCATTTCTTGAAATCCAATTGATGATGGTCTTTCTCTAACAACGTCATTTTCTTGACCAAATCCTACAGGAAGAGAAAAGAAAATGAAAGCTAAAACGAAATTCTAACAATACGGTGCTGCTGTACTAGGAAAACCTAGTTACCAAATCCTCATGCAATTCACCGATGAAAAGGTTAAATTCTCATTCGCATCCGAAATTATGGCCAATTCCCACAATGCCATCTAATTTTCACGTCTTTTCTAATCGGTATTTAAACTTTCAAATTTTTTCAATCTATCATCTCCCTCAAATTTTTCGTCAAATTTTTTATTGATTTTTCCTCAGGTTCAAAATATGTAAAAGCCTTTCTAGATGAAGGTGCAAGATGAGAGAATATATAGGTATTGGAGGTTGAAAGGTGCTTTTGTTCAAGATTTTGGGGTAAGGGATTCACAAGTTCTTAACTTAGATTGAAAAACCATTACGTACCTAGTTCAAGCCGGTTTCTTTCATTGCTCTGCAAATCGGAAGGTCCAATTGAACCACCTTAAACTTTTCATTCTAGTTATTAGTTTTTATCATAGATTAGATCGAGTGATTAATAAAATTTTACATTATCCTTTTAATGTTAGAATTAATTACTTATAAAGCTTGAAAATTCCTTCCCCTTCTACTTACCTTTGGAGGGATGAAGATAAGCTGAATTCCATTTTTCAACAGTGATTTTAAATTAATCTTTGGATTTTTTTAATTATGTTTCTTCTTATTTAAGTTGAATGGAATTTTATTTAAGTTCATTATTAGAGTACATTCATAATATTTTTTTCTCATTTGGCAGCCTCAATATGAACATTTTTCAAATCAGCCATGTTAGTGGGATATAACCCATTGATGAGTAGATTGGTCTTATTATAAGAAAGCAACATTTGTGATTTTACTTTGTAGTCGATTATCTGCAGCAACGTGAATTTTGTCCTTTTTGAAAAAAGTTGAGATAAATAATAATTTTGTCCTCCAAAATATAAACATTTATAATATAGTCACATCATTTAACGTGACTCAATTTCATCCCTCCGAGATGAAGATTCATTACAGTAAATCCGATATCTTAGCAACAGACTACGGGTACCTCAGCAAGAACTAGGCTGGATCTTTAGATCTAAAATGCTCTGTTAACCTCGCTTCTGGTTTCGTAGCAGTAGGTAATGCTTATGGCACTACAAAAAAATACTAAATTAGCAACAGACATATTCTTCACTAATCACTGTTACCGACAAAAAATTCACTCGCTAAATAAAAGGTCGCTAATTGCAACAGCATCATTATTTCATCGCAATTAGCAAGAGATTTGCGACGAATAATAATATATTTAAATATTTAAAATAAAAAATTACTATTAATTCATAAAAATTTTACAGATTTGCGACGGATATAAAGTAAAATTTAAAAATAAATAATAAAAATATATAAATTATTATTTAAAAATAATATGGATCAGGCTAACCCGACCCGATTTGGCTCCAGTGGATCAAGTTAACCCGATCTGAATTTAAATCTCTGAAATACTTTGTTTTAATTTTACAGATTTGCGACGGATATAAAGTAAAATTTAAAAATAAATAATAAAAATATATAAATTATTCTCTCAGAGTTGGAGGATGCCTTCCTCCATTAGGCCAAGTCACTTCTTGTGCTTTAATTCACCATATAATATTTTTATATTATATATTTGTTATTATATATTATTATATTAATAATTACTTATATATGATATAATTATATTATTATTAAATCTAATTCATAAATTAATATAGATTTTTTTATTTTTTATTTTTTAAATTTATTTTTTTCATAGCTAATTAGTGATAGATTAGCTACGGATAACTAATTTTAATATTAAAAATAAATATTTTTAATTCTCAAAATTTTTCGTAGCTAATCTATCACTAATTAGCTACGGATAACTAATTTTAATATTAAAAATAATTTTTTGTAATTCTCAAAATTCTCCATTGCTAATCTCTTGCTAGTTAGTGACAGATTAGCTACGGATTGCTAATTTAATATTAAAATTTTTTGAATTTTTAATTTTTTCCGTTGCTAATTTGTAATAAATTAGCTACGAATAACTAATTTTAATATTAAAAATAATTTTTTTAATTCTTAAAATTTTTTATCGCTAATCCCTCGCTAATAAGCAACAAATGTCTAATTTAATATTAAAAATAATTTTTTAAATTCTTAATTTTTTCGTCGCTAATTCATCGCTAATTAGCTACGGATAACTAATTTTAATATTAAAAATAAATTTTTTTAATTCTCAAATTTTTTCGTCGCTTATCCCTCACTAATTATCAACGAATTAGCGATGGAAGTTTGTAAAAAAATAAAAAATTAAGCTGCCGTCGCTAATCATTCACAAATTTGCGAGGTATTAGCGATGGAATTGTGTTTTCTAGATTAAGATATTTTTTATTTTTACTTAATTCAGTAATATTATTTTTCACTTTGCATGAAGAATATTAATAGAATAAAATAAATTATATTGAATAATATATATTAATTACTAAGTAAGATTATTCATATGTAATACATATGTAATACATATGTAATAACATGTATGTGATAATCTATATTTATTTTATATGTATGTGTTATTAAGATATTATACTATCAGAGTATATTTATTAAATACCCTACCAACCACAATAATTCTAAATTGGACTATTTATACGAAGTGCAAACACAACCAAAGTAAGTTTTGGAAAAAAAAAAGTAAACTAAATTTGATTTTCAGTTTTAGACGTGAAATAAAAAACTGAAACGATTTCAATATAACTATATATGAAAATTAGACTGAACTAAATATTTAAAATTTGAAACGAAAATTAAAATTCAGTTTGGTTTGTTTAGGTATTCTGGTTGAAACCAAAGAGTAAACACCTCTAGGTAAAACTGTACTCAAAAGACACCGTAGGCAAAACCATATTTAGGTATGCTTCTTCCAAAAATCATACAGATTGGAATTGCCAAAAATATATAATTTTTAGAGTTAAACAAATTTTACAGCTAGTAAAATTCTTAAATTAAAATAGTGAGAAGATAATGGACCACCTGAAAATTACATATATTTTTTTGAGTTTTTTCACAATTTTTCTTAATTCAAAAATGGATGATTTTTATTAAAATTTGTTGCATTAACCTTTTTCTAATTTTTGAAAACTTTTTGTACATCTCCAATTTGGATGATTCGTTGGAAAAATATTTTTTATTTATTTTACATATGTCTAGATTTTGAGAGATTTTGGAGCATGTTTGCTATTTTTAAATTTATTTATTTTCAATTTTTTTAACTTGGGTGTTAAGGGTAAGAAGGCTACAAAAATTAAAATTAAAATTAAAATTGTTTAAAAATTTAAAATTTAAATTTCTTTTATGACTAATTTAGACAATCAAGACTTGTTTTAAGATTAGAAAAGTTAAACCAAAAATTGTTTGTGCACTACAAAAAAATTTTAAAATATCACTTCAGGACTAATTTAAATAATAAAAAATAATTTAATGAATTAAAAATTAAAAATATTATTTAAGAACTAACTTAAATAATTAAAAATATTCACATGACTAAAATGACAAATTTCCCTTAATGGAAGGTTCATTAGCTAGTTTCACCCTTTCTTCGTACAATACCATCTTCACTCTTTAGAATTCAGCTCGTAGCCATTGGAAAAGTGATCTCCAAGCCCATCTTGACCCAATAATGCTAAAGCCTGCTGATCCATATTCATTTTTTGGGCTAGAGGGTTTTTTTTGGGGTGAATGGGCCAGAGTTTATGATGCACAATACTGCTAATCCATATACCATATACCTGTGCAGGAATCAACTCCAACTGCATAAAAGAGGGTGGGAGAGAAGTCTGAAGTGTGAAGGCGGATTATACATTTATGCCCTTGTTTTAGTTTTTTAATTGTTATACATATCAAAGGAATAGTTCAATCCTTTGGGATTTCAAAATTAAAAATGAAGGACTATAATGTAAATAGAATTTGAGACTTATCACCTAATAAGAATAGTTATAATTTACCGAATTACTACTCAATACAAATACTTATTTATTTATAAAATATATACAGAGAGAGAGGGAGAGAGAGAGAAAGTGACAACATATTTATTATTCTTTTTTCCTTTGGTCAACACCCTATCAGAATACAGAGCCATTTCGTTATTAAAAGAGGGATACTACTAACCCGGGCGGGTAGTTTGCTGGTTTTCCAACTCATACGTCAATATTCTAATCCAGCATGTTTGCTAAGTCTACATAGTAAACTCTTATCTAAGCAAGTTGGTTAAGGTGTATCACGTTTGCTTGTCTCTTGGCCGTTGGTGTTGTTCATTAGTAGAGTACCATCTTATCTCCCTTTCACATTGGTTGGTTCGATACGAGCATTTTTAAAATCACTCATGTTTGGTAGAGAGCAAGTCATCAATTGATTTTATCTTACTCGGTTTTTGGAAAATAACCCATAAGTTTCTAAATTATAGGACAAAATTCTTTTTCATCACTAAAGTTTTTTTTTAAAACCAAAATAGTCCCCAATATATTTACAAGTGGTAAAAAAAGGTAACACCCCCACTCATCTCCCTAATTTTTGGTCAAATTAAATATGCTTTGGTCACATACTTAATTTTTAAAGGTAAAATTGTGATAGCAATTGTTGCTACTATTAGGATAGTTAAATTGTATTAATCACAAATAAAATCATCAATTTCAAGTTCATTTTAATAAAACAATTCAAAATCAAGAATTATATATTACCTATTCCTATTTGCAATTTTGAAGAAAAACTGATTGTAGTGATAATTTTATCCTTTAAAATTAAGGACGTGATCTGAGCATACTTAATTTGACTATAAACTAGGTCGGTGAATAGTAACGAGACTATTTTGTAAATACATTGGAACTATTTTCAATAAAAAATTTAAAGATATAAAAAAATATTGTCCCATTACCTTGTACCCTAAGTGGGCTATTTTCATTTTTTCCCTTTACTTGAATTAGTCTTTTTTTTTTGGAAAGCATTATTTGTAATTAATTATCACCATATTTGAAAGCTACCCACCGGGTGCAATTTGTCTTATTATATGTCCAAACGCAGGTGTTGTTTTCCCCCCGAAAAGTGAGTCAGGTGTATTATAATGTACAGCTTGTTCTTTTCCTTTCACATTGGCGGGCGTAATTTTAGGGTTGTTTAGAGCATTAGAGCATCCTGCAGTGGATTAGCAAACAACTTTAAGGTTATGTTGGGGCTATGAAATTGGAGGTTCGGAATTGGAATTGAAGCCTCCAATTTCAATTAATTTGTTTGGTTATAAAATTAGTTATAGAATTAGAATTCATTTCCAATTTTAATTCCATCAGTTCTATAATTTTATTTTCATATTAAAAAGTTAAAAATTTCAATTTCAATTCTATAACAATTGATTAAATTATAAATATCTTATAATATATACATATATTTAGTTTAATCAATTATATAACATTATATAAAATTTTACATACACATACTCTGCCTCTCTCTCTTTCTCTCTCTCACACACACACACACAAATTCCCTTGGTGTTAAATGATAGAAATATCCTTGATATAAAATTACAAAATACTCTTGATGCTAAATGATGAAAAAAACCTCTGTGCAAAAATAACAAAAATACCATTGGTGTCGAATTACCACAATGCCCTTGATGTAAAATGATGAAATGCCTTTGGTCCCAAATGACCAAAATACTCTTGGTGCAAAATAACAAAAATACTCTTGGTGTCAAATTATCCAAATGGCCTTGGTATAAAATAATAAAATACCCTTGGTGCCAAATAACTAAAATGCTCTTAGTGCAAAATGATGAAATTGCCCTTCGTGTAAAATGAGAAAGATAGCCTTGGTGTCAAATTACAAAATGTCCTTGATATAAAATGACGAAAATACTCTTGGTGTCAAATGAAAAAAAATGCTCTCGATGCAAAATGAAAAAAAATATATATATCCTTAGTGTAAAATGAATGTCCTTGGTGTAAATGATGAAAATACCTTTGATGCCAAATAACCAAAATACCCTTAGTATAAAATGATGAAAATATCATTAGCACAAAATGACAAAAATGCTTTTGGTAAAAAAAAAATTCCTCTACATAAAATGACAAAAATGCCTTTGGTGTAAAATTATCAAAATGCCCATGGCGCCAAATTAAAAAAAAAAAATTACACACGCTCAAGCACAAATACGCACACATTGGCAATAATTATATTTGTATGTTGATTTCCAATTATATGAATTTTTTGGAGTTCCAAACAATTAAAGGAATTCAAACATTTAGAATTGTAATTTTCAAAATTCTAGTTCCATAGAATAGCAATTCCAGTTCCATGGCCCCAAGCACAAACTAAACCTTGATTCAAAATATTGTAGAATTCCTCAATGATTGTTGAAAAGATTTAAACCTTAATTCTTTTTAATAAAATTAAAATTAGAATGGCCCCAATCAATTCATTATTGCAAGTAATTTTCATCTTCGTCCATTAAAACTAATGCCAAAATATTACTGGATAGGAATGCTAACTATACAAGTTTTATCAAAAGAAATGCAGTTCAAATGGGTTTCTTTGTCCAATAAAATTTTTGTTCCATAATCAAGTTTTGTTTTCTCATTCCCCCTGCCCTTTTGTCAAGATTTAGAAATTATGATTGTTTTGTTTGCGATTTAAGGTTCATATACCAGGTTTCGTAGTAAAATAGAAACAAAGAACATAAGGAAATGTATATTGATCAGAATAAAGAGTTAAATTAGTCAAGGAAATTTTAGAAAAAATAGTAAATTAAATTTTAGAAGAGGGTGTACCCAGGTAGTTAGGGGTGTGCAATAACTGAACAGAACCAAATCGAATTGAAAATTTTATTTTGTTCGATTCGGTTCAATTTATAGAAATTGTGCAAATTTTAGTACGATTTTTTATTTTTGTGATCAAACTAAAAATTGAATTAAAAAATTAAAAATTTTTAAAAATAATACAAGAAACATTACCATAATGCATTCTTATATTATTTTTTAAAAAAATATATAAGAACTCATTATCGAAATGAATTCTTTATAAAATTTAGTTTAAACCAAATCAAAACTTTTTGGTTCGATTCGGTTCTAATACAAAAACTGTTCAGTTCAGTTTTGATTGTTTTTTCTTTTCTCAAAATATTTAGCTTCCTAAAAACTTTGAAGTTTATTTCTTTAAAGTTACTATTATCCATAAATATAATTATTTAATTCTCTTTCATGTTATTCAGAAATAATTAAATTAATTAAGATTATAATAGAAAAAATATTCATTATTTTTTTTCTTAATCTAGCAAAAACGACCAAAAGACTCTATATAACAGAGGGAGTAGTTAATGTGCAGTTTTGCCCGCAAGAGAAAACTCGAATGTAATTAATCATATAAGAGTTGAAATCTAGCCATACAAATGGAACATAAAAATCGGCATCGAGCTAGGAATACTCTTCGGAACGAAGGAAAACAACTGCTACATCAAATGCAGCCCAATTCCTCAGGAAAAGAAAACTGCAGCTCAATAAATACAGTATTTATGTTGATGCTGATTGAACGAATGATCATCGCTCGCCCATTTTGGTAAAGTCTAGCATTTACTATCAACAACTAGGCAATTTGACACCAATAATAATAATTTGATGGGCGCAGAAGATATTAGTTTCCTGAAGATTTTCACTGGCCAGGCCCCTGTTTGTAGTAGGGGAGGACAGTGTATACTGTTTGCAGAATAGTAAGAATTGAAATGACTATAGAAAACAGGCTGACGATTTTGGTAAGTCTCGCCCATGAGGGGCCAGAATAATCACTGATCTTGTAACTTAGGTGCCGGAACCTCTGATTATACTCCTCCGTTGTTGAAAGCCTTTTAAGAATTTCTGGAAGCTTTTCATGGTTTCTCCGACGTTTTTGGATGATTGATTTGGATTCCAAGTGCCGGACATCCTCAGATGTCGTAATTAGTTCACTCATAAACCGCAGGTAAGAATGCACCTCGAGTTTGCCCATGCAAATTGGTTGGATTATCTCATACTTCTTGAGATTCTCAAGCACCATCTCTGTGTTCTCATCGAACCGAAATCGAGGCAAGTAAAGGAAGCCAAACAAGAACCAGTCTTGGAAAAAAATGCCATTACTGCCTTTATCCCTAAAGAAGAAATGTACACCTGCTTTATTTAGTTCTGTGGCTGTAGAGAATCTTTTCTCACCAGCTGGTCCCACGTTTTGTTGTGGCGGTGAAGAGTGGGTGGTTTGATTAGATGTTTGACCATTAGTTGTTCCTGGACCGGCTTCAATATCGGGTTCTCCTCGACTTCGAGATTTGTCTTCTCCTCCTCCTCCATCATGAGCAGCATCTTTACTCGCTTCGGGGGAGGTTTGAGCATTAGTTGTTAGGAGTGGTGAACGGGCTTCAACATCCTCGGCTTCAGTTAATTCCCATTCTTCTTCTTCCTCCGTTTCATGGTTATCAGCATCTCTACTTGCTTCATCAGAACCAACTACAAGAAGTTGGACTGCATGGAGCAAGTCATTAGCTTCCCGCAGTCCAGGCCTTCTGCGTGGAATACAATAATAATATTGATGATGTTCCTCTAATTCTGGCAGCACTAAGAACTCATAAAGTACAGATCTTGTAAGATCTGAAGGCCACTCCCATTTCCAGCTAACTATTACCTGCTGAAAGAATTTCTGCTTGATTAGCCTTTTGAGCACGACGAATGGGATTTGGTTGCCAACAAAGAAAAAGGACCGAATCCAATATTTGGTCTTAGCATTCTGCCCGAAGATCACATGATGGGGAGCATATCCCAGCAGATCCTTGCAGCCTAATAGGAAGAAAGCCAATTGGAGGAAAAAGCAACCATCTCTTATCATCATCCACCTGAACTCCGTACCAGTTAATATGTTCACTGATTCGTCACCTCCGTATGCCCGTCTTGCATCTTCTTCTACTTGCCTGATTTCAGACAAGTAAACTTCAGTGGTGACTGCCTCCCTGGTGGGTAATGATTTTTCCAATATATGCTGCCAAGCTTCTTCCTTGCTTCTCCGGATCAAAGACTCATCCCCACCGTAAAGTGGCCCAAATCTTGGAAGCGACTGAGGAAGCGATTCTGAGAGGTTGCGGCATATCTGACGCTGAGGCTTTTTAGTACTGTTCTTGGCAGACCGAGGAATGATTTCAGTTTGCAACAGGTTCAACATTTTGGGTGAATACTACTTCTTTCCTCTTTGCAGGTCCATTTATTGTGCCAGTGCTCGCTGTTGTAGTCGGCCCAAAACGACAGCTGGAGTTGAATGGGGTTTTAATTTGATAATTTTTTGATAATTAAAAAATACATTTACTACTTATAACTTGTAAGGATTTCCTTATCTTAAAGGTGTTGACGTGGACACTTTTTTTCTCCATCCTTGATTCCTCCAATATTACCGCTTTGAAAAGCAAGAAGGTTTTTTCCGAATGTATTACATACATTCAATACGAAGTACTCCATACTTTTTAATTATAATCCGACATAATTTCATAGAGAGATGACATGCTTTTCCACCTGATATTTTAAAATATTTCAAAATATAAGATTTTTTAGATAATTTTTTTAAAAAAAAAATTTAATTTTTTATAAATTTTAAAAATTATTTTTTAAAATTTACTGTCAAGTGATTATCTCATTCATTTATATATTGATAGAAAATAAATTAAATTAATTAAATATATAATAAAAAATATTTTAAATATTTTTTACTAATTTATAAAAAAGTTAAAAAATATTATATTATAAAATAAAAAAATAGTAAATAGTTTATCTTTCACAAACTTGGCTGCTTGTGGATTAAGACGGGCATAAACTGAACTTCTTGTTTATGTAATGCCAAGATAGCCAAGTAACCTATGATACCACAAGCGGACAAAGCATTACTGTCAGGTTACAGTAGTTCAAATTTTGATTCCTCCGGACCAAATTCAAATTGAATCGTCCACTTACAAAGTCATCTATCAATGAGCACAAAATTTTTTTACACTATTATATACAGTCTTATTTTTTATTATATACAATAAAAAAACTAATGCGATGATTAATTTTTTTTATTTTTTTAAATATCATATTTAATTTAAATTTATAGATAAATACTATAATTTACTTGTAATTAGTTAAATATTAAAATTTTACTATAATTATTGTAATTATAATTTTGACCAATATAATTATGTCAAACATTATTTATAATGATAAATAGATATCTCATAAGATGTTTATTAATTAGATATATAAAAGGATGTGTCATGAAAATTTTTTAATTTAAAAAATTAAATATTGAGTTGTAATTTAATAAATATTATTTTTTATTAATTTATTGAATTATTTTTTTATTTTTATGTAAATGTTATTATTAAAAATAAGAATAGTTTAGTTAACACAAAAAGATTTATTTGTCCATTTTTGGATGGGAAAGGAAACTGACGTTTTTCTATTCATCCAGAAGGATAAGACATGAGTGTTGAGAAGCTCTTTGAAATTAATTTCAACTAAAGGCTAATTTGGTTGGGAGGAAAAGACGGAGAAAAAGAGAAGAAGAAGTATTTAAGAGTGGTCGGATTGATATGTATTTAATCTTAAAAGACTATTTTACCTTCTCAAAGTATTACAAATTCTATTTATGTATTACATTATTGAAACTTTCTTATTTATGAGTCTTTGAACGGTATTTTTTTCCTTCTTGAAAATTATAAGTTTTTATAAGTCTGAAATAAATAAAATTAATTATCAAAGAGAAAATTCCTACACCATGTTTAAAGGCATTTTAAGTTTGGACATGAAAATTTTATCATAATTATATATTCCAAGGAAAGGGTAATTTTGTAAACACAATAAAATATTCTTCATATCCCTTTCACTTTTCAATCCAACCAAACAAGGAGAAGTATTTTTAATTTTCTTCCCTTTCTCTTATACCAAACAAAATTAAAATAAATATAAATACTTCTCTTAAAAAAATATAAATGTTACCTCTTCCTCTTCCCCTCCCCCTCCCCCTCCCCCTCCCCCTCCCCTTTGCAAACCAAACCAGGCCTAAGTCACTACAATCCCAGCAGTATACTAATAAATCGAGCTTTTAACCACGTGAGATTAAGCATTATGAGTCGTCACTGCTATCCCATTATACCACATAAACTGGTGAGTCATACGTTCTCAATAAGGTTGATCCTTTCATTCTCCTACCAAGTCTTTCTTTTCCTTCCCAAAAAAATTAATCCAAACATCATAAACCATAAACTTAATTCATCGATCTTCGTCCCTTTTCTAATCTTCCGTTTCTCTCAATACAAACCACAAATGGTTACAATACCACATGACTACAAGAGAATTGTGATAATTGTTTGGCTAAGAGAGACAGTCTGAATTTATTATCCTTAGTCAAACGTAGTAATTTAAATCATGATTTTAGTTCAAGTTTTCAAATTTCATGTCATCTGATTACTCTAATGATTTGTTAATCCTTATGATGTTTAATTTAAGTATTAATCGTCAGGAAACCAAAATAATTCTAAGGATTAAAATATACTATCAATTAAATTTTTACTTTGTTTGCTAAAATTGAAATTATTCATTTTAACTATCTCTTTTATTTGAACAGCATAATTTAAAATTTTAATCCTTCTTGTACTAATTTTTTTTTAAAAAATAAATATGTCTAAATGCAATGTAGAAAGGATTTTCTTATTGTATCTCCTGGGGGGGGGGGGGGGTTCAGGAAAAAAAAATTGAAAAGGGGAAGGTGTGAGTTTGGGAAAAGGTGGTCCTTATTGATTTATAGACCTAAGTTTCGAATAATCTATTTCAAAACATCTCAAATTTGTTGTTTAAATATATAAATAATATATATCTAATTTTACATCTTTTTACATATAAATATCTTTAAAATCAGCATTTAGTTTTCTAAATTAAAAAAATCCTATAACATATTCATTTACAATATATCTAATTAATAAACATCCAACGAGATATCTATTTACTATTATAAACAATGTTTGATATAATTATATTAGTCAACATTATAATTATAGTAATTATAGTAAATTACTAACGTTTAACTAATTATAACAAATTATAGTGTTTATTTATGAATTTAAATTAAACACATAAATTAAACACGATATTTTTTAAAAAGAAAATTGTGCACCACTTGCGCCAGAAATTAGCGCAAGTTGTGCAAAGGTGAGTTTTTTTTTTCAAAATCAATCGTTTTAAGCCGAATTTGAAGATGTTTGTGTGAAAAAAATGTAAAATTAGATATAGTTTGATAAATTAATATTCTTTTGCTCAAATTCGAAATAATTTTTGATAAATTTAAGTTTTGATACTTCGATAGTTTAAAAAAATTTTAGAAATTCAAAAGTTTAATAGTAAATAATAAAATTTTTTAACTATATATAATTTTTAAAAAATTGTATATAGTAAGTTCTATAGTTTATGAACAAAAGTTATTTTCAATTATTATTATTATTATTTGCCTCAAACTTTTACAAGAAAGCCTTTTTGTACCTAATCTGTTTTATATATTTCATTTATAAAATATTCTTAGAATAACAGAATTATAAACCTTCCCATGACATAATTCACCAAAAAAAAAAAAAAAGTCAACAGATAATGTGGGAAAAGTACATTAGCACCTTACTCTATTTAACTTTTTTTGTTTTAAGTCACTCTATTTAACTCAAGTTACCTCTTTCTCCACTTTCCGACGAGTTTTCCTTGCTGTGGTTGTGAAAACCATCAATTGCAGCCCTTTTGTCGTCCTCGCTTGGCAATTCCCCACTGAAGCATTCTTTTGATCAATTCAGGTTAGAGGGCCGCATCTGGTTGGTTTTTTTTTTTCGTTTTTCCTTTTTTTTTTTTTGCTTTTCGATTCTTGAAATTGCTCTTTCTTCCCGACATGATTTCAGTAATCCAAGTTTCCACGATGAGTTCAGTTGCTTAACTTTGATCCTGTAAGATCTTTTTTCTTGGGGTTTATATGTTGATTTGATATCTCATTTTACAGTTTCAGTTCGAGATGTAGCTGATCTTATGGTAGCTACACTGGCGAATATTAGTTCAAGTGGCTGCGGTAATGAGACCTGGGCAGTGAAAAGTATTTTGGGGGCAATTTTTAAAGAGTTTATTCACGGAAAAGGTGGTTTCGAGGCTCTCTTACAGAGTCAGAGACAGATCATTATGTAAGTCTATCGCATTCTTGATTTTGTGGTTCTGTCGGTCACATCCATTGATGATTTTTTGCTTTCCTTTTTCTTTTGGGTATTAATTTTGTGCGGTGCACCGGGAATTGTTGATTTCAGTAATTCAGTCTTTAAACTCCGACTGGAGGACAAGCACCAGAGGAAAAATTAGTCTACTTTCTGCGGATGGCTGAAGTGGTGGTCAGTTTTCTTCTGCAAAATCTCAAGGAATATTTGGTATCCGAGGCAACTGTATATGATGATGTGAGAAGAAATATTAACGAATTAACAGAAGACCTAGAGTTCATTCAAAGTCTCTTAGGAGCGTTGGATGCGACAAAGGTTAAAGGCGAGACAATCCGCCACTGGGTAAAGGAAATAAAAACCCTGTCCTATGAGATGGAGGATGTTCTTGAGTTCTATAACATCAAGGTGGAGTCCAGAAGTGGATTGGGCTTCAGACTAACTGTTAGGCGATTGGCTACCTTCCCAGCCTATTATTTAACAGTCAATGAGGTAAAATCACAGATTGATACTGTCAGACTAAGGTTTATAGACTTATTTGAAGGTCTGGAAAGATATGATGTGCTGCCCGACCCCGATGAAGTCCCGGATTTACGTCGCCTTGCACTTGTGAGAAATCGCTCGTCGAGGGAAATGGAAAGCCCTTCTTATAAGCTTCCAGACCTGAAGTCCCTGCAAGGAGAGGGCATTAGACAAACTCTTAGGCGATGGGCTGGTTCGCTGGGCTTTAAGTTTACAGGTCGTCAGGTTGAGCGGCAGCTTGATAGTAGTATCACACAGAGGCGCACAGAGTTATTTGAGCATGAACAAATATACGGAGCACCATCCACACTTGCAGTCC
Source organism: Rauvolfia tetraphylla (assembly GCA_030512225.1). Classification (NCBI taxonomy): domain Eukaryota; kingdom Viridiplantae; phylum Streptophyta; class Magnoliopsida; order Gentianales; family Apocynaceae; genus Rauvolfia; species Rauvolfia tetraphylla. The sequence continues at coordinate 7,610,608 of JAJQKT010000053.1, forward strand.
AGGACCCAAGGCCCCATGTGTCGTCAGAATTTGGCAGAAACCATTGGTTGAAACAGATAGACGTTCCTGTGTCCTTAGATAATTTTGTGGGAATGGAGAACGACATAGAAGCCTTAGTCCCTCACCTGGCTAATGAGACTGGAAGTTACTATCAAGTTATTTGCTTATTTGGAATGCGTGGCTCAGGCAAAACTGCTCTTGCTATCAAATTATTCAATCATGATCATGTTAAAGACAGATTTGGGGAACGGCGTGCCTGGGTTCATCTGACCCAAACATTTCAAATCAGTGATGTTTTGCGAGATATTCTGCAGAAGTTACTTCCTGAGATACCTATAGAAAAAACCGCTCAAATGGAAGAGATAGAATTGGCTCAGGGGTTCCAGAAAGTCCTACAGGATAAGAAATGTTTAGTCGTTCTGGATGACGTTCGGTCATCAGATGCTTGGGAAATGCTGAGAATTGCCTTCCCGTCTGCAGAGACGACTAGCAAAATCATGCTCACAACTCCTGTCAGAGAAGTGGGGGAAACCGTGGCTGAATTTGGATACATCCATACTATGAAGACTGTATCTGAAGAAGAAGGCTGGAAATTATTCGAGAGAAAAGCATTCTCAACTGCTGCACCAGGTTGGTATTCTCCTCTTCTAATTCATCTTTTACCCTTCCTTTGCTTATTATCTCTTGTATTCATTACAAATCAGTGTTTGAAGTGGTGGATCGCATAGGAGGAAAATTGAATCTGGAACATAATATTGGATTCAGAACTTCATGAATCTTAATTTACATTTGCTTGGATAGCTTGAGGAGCTTTAATTTGCATTTTCTTGACAATTTGATGAAAGAATATAACATTATTTCACAATGGTTTGAGGATATTTAGAATTCATTTGCGATGAATTCTAATCTTCCTTTTTATTTATGTAATTTTTGAATCTTTTCTTTTTTTTTCTTGGGGGTGAATATATAATTTTTGAATCTCGATGATTTTTTATCAGCTCATAAATCAATTTAGGGAGTGGAGGTTAATATGAAGTACAAAACCTACAGGACATTTAATTATTAAGGCAAATCAGTTATATACTTATATTACCACAAGTCTTTCCAAAAGAACACAAGGCAGCCATCACCCACCACCCATTCTAGTCCTTTTAACAGCAAACCACTAGTCTTTCCAAAAGAACAAGAGGACCCTTTGCTAACTTGATGAGCCTGCTACTTAATGCTAAAAGAGTGGCTATGAAGTATATCCATGTCAATTATGTATCTATTTTGTGTTTCTTTCTTATGATCTCTTCTTATATGCAGACTTTCAGATATATGGAATGAAGAAGGTGATAGGAATGGGATTAGTAAGAAGGTGTAGAGGCATTCCACTGGCTATTAATATGCTTGGAGCGTTCATGGAATCGAAGCAAACATTGGATGAGTGGGAGACGGTTTATAAAGACATTGACTCACACTTCAAGATTGGAGAAACGACTGCAATCCCTCGAGTCTTGGCATCAAGCCTCATTTACTTGCCAAATGACTTAAGACAATGCTACTTTTACTTGGGTTATTTTCCAGAGGAATCTGAAATTGAGGCTGAGAAATTGTATCTACTGTGGATGGCTGCAGGCATAATAGCATCAAAGGACCGTGGAAGGGAAAGATCCATGATGGACAGAGCAGAAGTCAATTTAGAAAAGTTGCATCAGATAGGCTTAGTGGAGGTGCAAGAAGAATTGACAAGTTTGAGTAAGTTCAAGTCGTGCCGCATTAATTGGCTGATGCGAGAACTATGCTTATCAACTGCAAAAGAGGAAGAATTTGTTGAGATAATTGATTTTGGTCGTGGAAAGCACGGAACAGCAGATTCTTTTTCCATTGATTCTACTGAACCATTACGCGGGCTTGTCATTTACTTGGACAAGTACAAAGAAGGATGCTCTGTTCCTTTCATGCAAGAAATTGCAGAGTACCTCCGGATTCTTCTTTGTTATAATGCACGTCAGGATCAAAAGCCGGTTCCGCCTGAAGTAATATCCATCCTTAGTGACTTCAGAGTGCTTAGAGTTTTGGATTTTGGTGGGGTTGACTTTGAAGGGATGCGAAACAACCTCTCCCGGAAAATATCCAGATTAGCGCTATTGAGGTACCTGAGTTTCAAAGGCTGTTTCCTTAGAGTCTTGCCTAAGGCATTGGACAGACTGTTATACTTGCAGACTCTTGATTTACGGGTAAGAAATGAAATGAAAATACCCAATGTCTTGTGGAAGATTAAAAGATTAAGGCATCTATATCTTCCCAAGAAATTCCAAACTTTAGACTCTGGTAGATTACGATTGGACAGCTTGACAAAGCTCGAGACCCTGAAGCACTTCAATACGAAGATGTGCTATGTCAAACATCTCGAGGAATTGAAAAATCTTCGCAACCTGGCTGCAAATAGCGAGGGAAGTGTCAACGATCTTGAAGGGCTCATAGGTCGTATGGACACGAACAAGTATCCCATGTTCTATTCTTCCGTGGATGTTCGGAACTTCGACTGTTATACGGAAGAAAGGCACTCCGTGTTTAGACAACTGCTACAGTGTAAACCTCTTCGTTCCCTTACCATTGAGGGACAGATATGGCGAATCCCATCGGTCAATAAAATCTCGGAGAATCTCAGAGAAATCATCATCAGCGGTTCTGGACTTACGGAAGATCCAATGCTGACTTTTGGGGAACTTCAAAATCTGGTGGTGCTAGTCATGAAGGATGATGCCTTTCGAGGGGAGAACATGGTTTGTACTGCTTCAGGTTTTCTCGAACTGAAAAGATTAGAAATGTCAAATTTGTGTTCCCTGAAGAAATGGAGTATTCAGGATGGAGCCTTGGCTAAGCTTGCAACTTTGACAATTGAAAGCTGCAGAAGACTGGAAACAGTTCCGCATAAATTAGAATTCGTCACAAACCTAGCAAAACTGAATATCAGAAAGATGCCTCAAACTTTCGAGAAAACCATTAGGGAATGGAAAAAAGAGACAGATCATAAAGTCTGCATAAGTTATGAGAAAAACTCTTGATGAGAAAAGTAGAACTTCTGATATTTGGATGAACTGAAGTTAGCGCACTGGCTGGATCATTGTAGCGAGGCAGGAAGATGGAAAGTTCGCCTATTTCACCATCGCCCAAGAAGCTCTAGATGTAATCTTTTCAATTTTTTCCTTCTTTTGGTTTTAGCTTTAGTGTCCCGTTATTTTCAAAGCAGTCTCTGACTCATGAGCTGCAGCAGGGCAGGGGGACTTGGAGAGTTTGGGGTTATTGGGGAATCTGATAGTACTAGTCCAATTATCAGTGGTCCTATTAATGTTATTGTTAAAAGGCTTGAGTTTGAATGTTGGGTTGTATTTGAAAATTGTTGTTGGACTGCTATTTTAGGTGGGTATTTTTGTTATCGAAATATGTGTATATTGATTAGTAAATGAATCGTATGACGATGGTTTTTTGTGGATAAATGAGAAAAAAATCAAATATTTCCTATTAAATTTAGCTTTTCTTTTTGAGAGAACCACCGAAACATAAAGTAAATCATTGGATTAAGTAATAAAATTGAACATGCTACTGAACTGTTTAATAATATAACAGCCTTTTCAAATCAAACTTCCATGTAAATTTGCAACAAAGGCAAAAAAAAAAAGGAAAAAAAACAAAAGCTTCTTCTATCTGCCTAGCCCTTCTTCTTTCCCAAAATTTTTTACCAGATTGGCATCCGCCCAATGTGATGGGTTCGCCTCGGCTTTAGATGGTTAGAAAATATCATTAAACTATTTATGAGAGTGTGATTCTATTTATATTTTTTATTTTTATTTTTATTTTTATATACTTATAAACTAAAATTATATATTAATTTATGGGACCCCATTCATCTACGTAGTGGTTTCTTATCTTTTTTCCTCTTTTTTGATTTTGAGCGTTCTTCCTAGAGGAGGGCACTCACTTCCTCTTCCGACTTTCCTAAATAATTGGTAGATAATTAAAAAGAATGCATATACCTTGCATTGTTGAAAACTATTGTGTTGGTAGCGGTTTTCAAGAAAATGCCACAAAAATAGTATTTTTTTATTTTATTTCATTTAATATTCTCACTATAATATTTAAAAATAATTAATATTTTTTATAAAAAATATTTTAATATATTTTATATTATCAATCAATTATTAATCTCATTATGTATTATATTTATATATTTAAATTTAATATAAAATAATAATTAATTTATATATTTCTTATTTTTTATTATATTATATTATTTTTATAATATAATTTAAATTTTTATATAAAATTTTGTTAAATAAAATAAAATAAAATATAATAATAATAATAATAATTAAAATTTAAAAATATACTATAACTTCGCGTAAATAATTAGTAAATGAATACAAAATTACTTAAAGCTATTTTTAAATAAAAAGTAAAAGCTTCTACCCCACTCTCGTGACCAGAAGCTTCCCAGATGGCTATATAAAAGTCAACACACAAACCAGAGCTGCTGCCAAGCGAGGGGTTTCTTCTCAACTTGTAGGTGGGTGGAATAAGCTTTAGGTTTTCATCGAATTGAGAGGAAATATCGAACACTTGTGTAGAAGCCATATCTGTTTGCCGGAAGCTTCGTTTCTTATGGGTTTCAGATGGTATTAGGGACCAAGAAGCAGATTCAGTCGGAAACACTATGTATATCGGCATCCATTGCCGTGTAAGTTTCTTTTTCCATCTCTTCCTTGATCTGAAAACTTCTTATATATGCACATCTCACATCTGGATTCTTAGGAAATCCAAAATCTTGAAACCTGGTCACCAGTCTCATCAAGACCTTCCTTCTTGTCCAACAGTGTTCTACAGCCAAATTTCTTGTTTCCACTTTCCATGGCCTTCCAACTCTACCTCTAAAATTCTAATTTGTAGCTTTCGAACTAAATTTACTAATTTCTCTTCTTTTTTTTCTTTTTTCTAATTCTTTACTTTATAGTAGATGAAATTGCTTTCTTAATTTTTTTTTATAAGTGTGGAGAGGGTTATTTTGGAGTATTTCTTAAACTAACAGTTATAATTTTTTTTTACAAATATTAATTCGTGATAGCTTTATATATTTTTTATTAAAAAAAGACAAATACAAATTGGTAATTAATATGCCAATCAGCTATGAGAACACCATTATGGACACTTTTTTTCTTTTTTCTTTTTTTTGTCAGCAAATATTTATGCATTACTAATTATATGAAAGTTATAGTAATCATCAGGTTCTATAACATTTTCATCACAAAAGACCTCCCTTGGGAGGGAACTGACATCTAGTCTGCCAGACATCCCACAGCTATTCACCCCGCTTGCTAAATTACGTGCAGCCTTTTTTTTTTTTTTTGGGGGGGGGGGGGGTTGTTGCGGGGAGTAAATATGAGAACTTTTGTTCATGCAAAGGAGTATTGCTGTCTTAAAAAGACTGGAATTATTATTTAGAATACACTAGCATTAGCATAGCGTGCAATACTTTTAACTTTTTATTTTGCTTCTTTGTAAATTAATAAATTATTTTTATAATAATAAGAGGATAATTTGTATTTTTTATAATTTATTTAATTATTTTGATAATATTTTATTATTATTTATATTTTTATTAATTATTTAAATTATTTTGTGTAAGTTATATAGTATTTTTTTAATTTTATGTGTGATATATTTTAAAATTTTTATAAATATTATTTAAAATTAAAAATTTTAATTAACATAATATTTTATAACGATCATGTTATTTTTTTATAAAATAATAATATATTTTTTTATTTTTTTATAATGATAAAAATTATGTGTATTTTTTTACGTAATTATTTTTTAAATATTTATATAAAATTTATATTTTATTAATTTTATAAAAATTATTTAATAGATATTAAATATTAATTTTTTTAATCAAATTCTATTATAATTTAAATTTTTTATAAATTTTATTGAAATTTAAAATTTTAAATTAATAAATTTCTCATAGTATTAGTGGTCTAAGTATATTTTTTTATTTTTTATTTTATTATTATTTTATTTTTTAATTTTTTATAAATTATATTATTAATTAAAAGTATTAATTAGCATAATTATTTTTTATTAAAATTTAATTTTTTATAAAATTACAATTTTCTTTTATCTCTCTCTTACTCTAGTTTTTTTTTCCTTTTCTAAATCTTTCTAGTAACTAGGGTTGTTCTCGTCTGTCCCTCTCTCATTCCCTTTTTTAAGCTGCCCCAAGTTTGTTTCATCTTGTCTTATTTCAATACTTAGACTCTCCAGTGCTTAAATCTCTGTTGGTGACAAGGAAAGCATACGACAATGTATCTGATAAACTTTTCCACGCTTACCTGTCATGCAGACCGCTTGAGATTGCCCAGTGTCAATTTTCGTAAGGTAACTTGACGATCTGACTGGAAATTACTGCAAAGATGGAGGCGGTGGTTGGTTCCGTTGTCTCTTTCGCTCTAGAAAATTCGAAGGATCAGTCGGAAATCGTGAAACAATTAGTTGACATGAGCAAAGAAGTCAAGCACCTGCAAACGGAGCATAAGCGCCTGCGGTCGAGCTTAAGAGATGCAGATGCAAGATTGTACGAAGACCCCGCCATCAAGAAATGCCTAAGGCAAATGAGAAGCCTCTCTTATAGCATTCAGGGTTTACTTGAAATTTATGTTATGGAGATGGAGCGCAAAGCGGGGAAGAGCATCCAGAAAGTTCTTAGAAATTTTGCTAGTTATCCCAGAGACGCTTTAACGCTAAAAGATCTGCTCGCAGAGATCAAGAATACCATTCAGGACATTTGTCGTGTTACAAAGGAATACTGTGAACTCAAACCTGGTGTAGAGAGAAGAATCCAAGAAAAGGAGGAATCTCAAAGGCAAAGACAAACCTTCACTTGGGGGTATGCAGAGGATCTTGTTGGAATGGACGAGAACGACATTAATAGACTGGCTTCGCTCCTGGTTCCTGCTGATGGAAACTGTCAGTTTGTTTCTATATGCGGCATGTTTGGCACTGGAAAAACTGCTCTTGCAAGTAAATTAGTAAATGTCGTTCGAGAACACTTTGACGGCTGTGCTTGGATTGATTTCATCAGAATAGTTAAGAGGAAAACAATTTTAGAAGATATTCTAAAGCAATTACATTCCCAAAGTCTAAAAGAAGAAATCGTGGAAGAAGAAGATGACTTCACCCATCTTTCCCGTATCCAACAGAAGAATAAGTGTCTTATTGTTCTGGATGGCATTGACTCCTTAGATGCTTTGGAAGTTGTTCGGGTTGCCTTCGGTTCTGCGGCGAAGACTAGCAAAATTTTGCTGACAACTCGAATGAGAGAAATAGCAGAAACAGTGGCTGGCAATGGATACATCCACACAACGAGATGTCTTACTGAAGAGGACGGTTTGAAATTATTGAAGAGAAAAGCGTTCAGAGAAACTGCACGAGGTTTGTGTCTCTTTCCCATGGTTTCACTAGCTATATTAGCTTTACATCTCCCCTCTTTCTGGGCACCTTTCACTGTCTTTATGCATGATAGTAGAATATTGCTGCCACCTAGAATTATCAGCAGTCAGCACTGATGAAAATTATCTGCATTGAAGTGGCATCCGGTGAAAAAACAGCTACTATGTTTTCAAACAAATAACTGGTATTTGAACCCCACTAACGCTCAATACTTACCATTAATCTCTTTATTTAAGAAGGTTAATGTGGCAAATTATACTGAGGTTCAAATGTTCTCGTCCGTCTCTTTCTTAGTCAAAATAGTAATTCTATTTTGAGCAAATGGAACATCATTTGCAGACCCTACTGCTGTTCTGGTACCAATTTACAGTTTCTTTTAAAATAAGAGTGGCAGTTATTCAAGAGAAAATTCTAAAGAAAAGGAAAAACAAAAAAGATGATGCAACGCGTTTCATGCCTAGTGTATCTACATGCACGAAAATTTGACTCTTGTCTTTTTTTGCTTATTCTTGTTCTAAGGTGACTTTGAGGAGATTGGAAAGAAGATAGTAAACCGATGTAACGGTCTACCGCTTGCTATTAATATAATCGGAAGTATCTTAGCCTACCGTGAAATAGAAGCGTGGGAGCACTTGTGTTGCAATATGAAAGATGGTCTAGTGACCGAAGAGTTTGAAGCTTTAGTATCAGTCTTCAACGACTTGCCTGAACATTTAAAACGGTGTTTTCTTTATTCAAGTTTTTTTCCAGAAAACTATGAGATAGAAGCTGAGAAATTATACCTGCTTTGGATGGCTGAAGACATGATAGCATCAGATGACAGGGCAGCTGGAGTGGAAGGGAACATGATGAGGATAGCAGAGGAATATCTGAAAGAACTGCAGCTAAGAAGTTTGGTGGATGTTGAAGAAGAAGAAGCGCCAAGTTTTAGAAGGTTTAAGTCGTGCAGCCTTCATGGGCTGATGCGAGAATTGTGCTTGTTCAAAGGAAAGGAGGAAGAATTTGTTCAAGTCGTTGATTTTTGTCCGAGAGACCAAGAATTACATTCTTTTTCTTTCCAGAGTTCTGATTGGGTTTTCCGGCTCATCATAAACCTTGGCAACGACATAAAGAGATTTCCCGAATCTTTCATACGTAAAACTGCTAAATACCTCAGGTGTCTTCTAATTTACATGGATGAAAATCTGCAAGGTTCACTACCAGATCTTAGCGTCTTCCCAGTGCTTAGAATTTTGGACTTCCATAACGCTAACTTTCAAGTTACGAAGCTACCCAGGGGAATCCCAAAGTTGAAGCGCCTGAGGTACCTGAGTTTTGAAGGTTGTCTTCTGGAGGCCTTGCCAGAAGATATATGCAGCTTGCCATACTTGCAGGTTCTTGATTTACGGGTACGAACCGAGCTCATGAAGATTCCTGATATCCTGTGGAAGCTTAAAAGGTTGAGGCATCTGTACCTCCCGCAAATTTTCCAAACATTGTCTCTTTGTAAGTTGCGACTGGGCAGCTTAACGGAGCTTGAGACGCTGAAGAATTTCAATACAAATTTGTGTAATGTTGAAGATCTTCTAAAATTAACCAATCTGCGGTGTCTGACATCCAACACTCAAGGGAACGCTGAAGGGAGTGTTAAGGATCTTGAATGCCTCGTAAAGCGGATGTCAATGGCCACAGACCATGTACTCTATTGCTTGGTTGATGTCCGAGCCTTCGATTGCTACACAGAAGAAAGGCATTCAGTTTTCAGACTACTACTGCGAGGTCGTGCTCTTCGCAGCTTTTCCATAAAGGGGTTTATAGGTAAAATCCCTTCCTACAACACAATATCCCAACGTCTTGCAGAAATTGTTCTTTGTGGCTCTGAGCTGAAGGAAGATGCAATAAAGGAATTTGAGAAACTTCCTCATCTGCGGGCACTGGTATTGGAGGACGATGCCTTTGTAGGGAAAGAAATGGTTATCGGTGCTGCATGTTTCCTTGAACTCAGGCGTCTTCAGCTCTCAAATTTGAGTGTATTAAAGAAACTGACAGTTGAAGATAAAGCTCTTCCCCAGCTCTCTGCTTTTACAATACGAGATGAACTAAAAATTGCGGATAATGCGCTTCCCAAGCTCTCTGCTTTTACGGTTTTACCATAGAAAGCTGTGTAAAACACGAGGACAAGAAATGAGGTTCCGCAAGGACTGACTGGCATTATTATATATAATTTTATTTTTAATTATATATCGATAAGAAAATTAATTATTTTTTTAAATTATCTTTCTTCTTTTACCCCCCTCTCTCTTCCGTGTGGTTGACTTTTGTTACTTTACTTATATTTTTACAAACATCTAGTAGACTTTATGTCAAATTTTGTTAGATATTGGCAAAATTTATTTATTTTTAAAATTTAATTAAATTTTTAATAATTATAAATTAAAATATATTAAAATATTTTAAAATATTTAATATTTTTTTATAAAGAGTAATATTTTAATATAATATATATTATCATTGAATCACAAATTTTACTATTTATTATTTTTATATATTTAAATTTGATATAAAATATTCGCTAGTTTATATATTTTTTATTTTTATTATATTATATTATTTTTATAATACAATTTAAATTTTTATATAAAATTTTATATTCAGTTAAATACTGTCAAAAAAATATGACAAAAAATAAATTATTTTATTAATAATATTTAAATAATAAAATTTTTCGAGTGAATTCTACAAATATTTGGAGAAACTTCACATAAAATTCTTCCAAGTGTTAGCGAAAGTTCACATGAAGGTAAAATTTCACGTGAACTTCTGCCACTTGCTGGCTGGAGTACACATGAGAGAGAGAGAAGAGATGGGAGCGAATCTTATAAAAAATAATTAATTTTTTTACATATAATTAAAAAATTTATATATAATAACACGTGTTAAAAAATCGCTACCTAGTTGCAGCTCTACGGAAAGAGCTAGGGGAGGGATTTTCTCCAGGGTCATCTTTTGACGGTTAGTAATTTTCCCTTTCTCGTCCGTTGTGTCTTAAGTTCTTGTAAGAGAGAATGTTTTCATATGGTGTAAATTTGTTCAAGAAAATTATTTGGACGGCAACACATTTTTTTTAAAAAAAAATCATTTTCTAATTTAAACTCCACTTTTACTTTCACAAAATAATTCAATTTTACACTTTTCTATTCAACTCAACTCAAAATGAATTACTATCCAATTTGCTTACTTACGGTGTTGTTTAACGCGGTAAAAAACTAAATCCGATTTTTTTGTGCGATAATACCGGCTCCATACATATACCATATTCAGGAATTCCTTGTAAAAAGCCTCCGTGAAACTTCGAGGAATTCCAAACAAATTCGCATATAATATGTCTCCACTTCAGAATGGTTTGGATCTTAGAAAATGAAGCAACATAAGTTCAACAAATACAGGACATAGTATTAGCATCTCTTCATTTTTCCGTAATAGAACTTGATTACCAGGGAGGCTTTTCAACCCACGTTCTTAATTCAGATTATTAAAAAAAAATAAAACAAATAAAAACCCTCAGCTTAACTGCGGAGACATCCTTCATTCCTTCTAGTTCTACTTGAAAAATGAGACTTTGGATACTTGATTCTCCTACCAAGAAAATTAAGACCTTCCACAGAACTGAGCAGTAAAAGTTTCATAATTCTTGTTTTGATACTTCAAACAATGAAATAGCATACATTCACGAAAACAATTCAGTTGTGAGGACACAAGTCAATGAACTTGATTGCTGAGAGCACTTTCTTTACATAACATGTAATCATGGAAATTCTTGTTCGCCACACAGTTACATGGCCAAATTGGGCATTGGAACACTTCTTTGCCCAGATATCAATCCACATCTCTGAAGAAGTTAGCTTCCCATTGCTAAGAATTGCTCAACAACCTCCTCAACCAAACATCAAGAATAACTTCGACAATCTAATCCACAAAAGATGCACATAAAAAACACTATAACATGTGATGTCACCAATATTTTTTTACCTGCATAAAATCTGTCACCTTAGAATCATGGAATCTATTTACTTATAGCCAGATAGCAGACATACCATAGAAACACCCATGCTCAAAATATCAGATCATGTCCTTTCTGGGGAAGATGCATCTCAGACTTCAATGAAGAAGAAATCTAAATCTTGTAAATCTGGCATTTTTAAAGTCATAGATGGTTGCAATTTGTGACTATCATGATCAGAGAAGTTAAGAGGTGTAGAGTGCACTGAAACACGAAGGCAACAGAAGCTTAAAGCTCGAAGTGCCAGTTTTGTACAAAAATATAGTAATTCCACACAATAATCCCATTACATCATGCTATTGACCGTAGTTTTTATTGCCACAAGAGTTTAAATATCCTTAATAGTCTGTCAAAAACAAAATTTCAATCACAAAGCATCATGGATGACAAAATAAGAGAACCAAACAAAATGAATCAGATACGCAAAAGAAGAAAGCAAAAAAAATACAAAACAATCAAAAGCATAAAATGCATGCAACGATAAGACTTGCATTTTCTGCTTAGCATGAACTTCTGTGAATGACCTTCTGTGAAAAGCAAACATAGTAGGGGCTGCAACATGCTTTATGACATGTAAAACGACTAGGATCATGCTATATTGCAAGGTTAAGTGACAAAAAGCCTGGCAAGAATGAAATTAAGTAAAAGAAGAAACAGTTAAAAACAGGAACTTCAAGGACTACCTTAACTACATTGCTGTTCTGAGGTCATGGTGAATGCAGCCATTTGAATTCTGAAGATCTTCTCCAAATTCCTGAAGCTTATCATCAAGTGCTAGAGGCAATTCTTTCAGCATTTGAGAAGGCCTATTGACTCATAGAAGAATGAGAGATAAAACTCAGATAACTGATACATAGGAAAGAAACTATTATTTTGCAGATGATTTAACTGATGCATGTTATAAAATAGTTGCCAGATACCAACTTCAGATTCTGATGGCAGTTACACACCTTAGTTTACAAGAATTTTCTCCTTTCTCCTGAAACTCATCTAGGAATATGGAGCATCCATGAAAGTCTCAGTTCTTAGAGACTTGCAGGGAAGCTCAACTGCTTCAGGCAGTTCCACTAGACTCTGGCAATTTTTAATTAACAATGTACAAAGCTTAGGCATGCCTCCTTTTTCAACTGTCAACATCTCCAAGTTCTGCAGATTTGAAAGCCTTAGACATTTGAGTCTAGGCATACCCGATGATGAACATATCATGTGCTTCCCCAGATAGGCATTATTTCGCAATTCTAGGACCCACAAATTTGGAAGCTTCTCCAATTTTCCTATGGGATCTTCTTTGAGTTTTGAACCACTAAAAGATAATCTAGTGAGGCTTTGAGAAATATTCTGGGGTAACTTACCAATATGCCCCTCATATTGCAACCCACGAAGGTTAGGACTCTCTAAAAGATAAGAAGTAATAAAGCCTTTTTCTCTCAAACAATGGCCAGGATTTCTAACAACAAGGGAAGAAAGGTCTAGTTTTCCCAAATTCATGGTTATGCAGTCAATAATTGCTTCCAGATCTTCCAAATTATCCTCCATGGTTGCCGCCAATTTCCGCAGTTTCGTCAGTTTAAAGAGATCCTTCGATTTACAGAGCCTTGAATCAAAGTTTACAAGGGTCTCTAGCTGCCTTAATGCATGCAAATGCAATTTATAAACCCCATGGACTTTAAAGCTCCTTGGCAAATAGAGATATCTCAATTTCCTCAGTTTTTGCAGCTCATTGGGAATGATCATGCCAGGACAATCCCGTAGATTAAGTGTTTCCAAGTTGAATAAGCTGCAGATGGATGAAGGCAACTGTGTGATGTTGGTATTTCTTATGCTCAAGCATCTCAAGCGTGATAGCTTTTCTATTCCCCCAGGTAGCCTTGTCAGCTTGAAGTTATTAAAGCCACTTACATCCAGCACTCTAAGCCTTCTACAGTCCGCAAGATCAGGCAAGACTTGTGGTAGATCTTGCAATCTCAAGAACTCTGGCTGAAACAGCTTTGATCCCACTGCCGGTAATCTCAGGATCTCAAAACCACCATTAAGATGTAACACTCTAAGTCTAGTCAGATCTATATGAATAGAGAATCCAGGCATTGACAACAACTTTTGCTGACATTGGCATGTATTTTTGAGTGAGATAGACCAAGGGTAATTATACCCCTTCCAGTCAATAGGAACAACCCATCGATCTTCAAAATAGAAGGAAAGTTTAGGTATTTCAAGAGTATAAAATGGAGAACGTGAACATATAGGCATATGCTTAGCATGTCTTAAGTATAAAACGTCAAAGAAGTCCTCCTCTTTTCGCTTTAACAAGCATAGGTCCCGCATCAGGTTGTTAAGATGGCAGGACTTGAACCTGCTTGTATTTGGGATATCCTCTTCCTGCACCAGAACCATGCTTCTGATTGCTAGTTCATACAGATAGCCTTCTGCTATGTCCATCATACTCACTTTGCTTTCTCCTTCTGTGTAAGGTATCATACCTTCTGCAGACCAAAGACAGTACAACTTTTCTGCTTCTATCTCCACATCTTCTGGAAACATACCCAAATAAAGAAAGCACTGCTTCAAGTGACATGGTAAATCACGATAACTCAGCTCCAAAATTGGTGATATATTTCTAATTTCTTCAGAACCTTTGCTGGCATTTGGGTTTAAAATCACATCATGATGCACCATTTTCCTATCCAGATTTTGGTATGACACTATATTTTGATGTACCGTCTTCCACTCGTGTGAAGTACTCTTTGCTACTAATAACCCTCCAACTAGTTTTGCTGCCAGTGGCAAGCCTTGACAACTTCTCGCTATATCCTTACCAATGTCCAACATATCCTGATCAACTTTGAAATCTGTAAGATGTACAGATGCACAAATATTAAAACAAAAGAAATGCAGGAAGAATCCACATATAGGACTCCTAGTTATAGAAGTCAGGGAGACAACCAATATAGCAGTGTGTAGCAGTACCATCTGTTGCAAGTAAGACCTTAGTGCAAAAAATAGGCTACAGACTATGGAAGGAAGAAAAGGAAAGGCCTAATGCGCTGAACATGATACAATAAAAGAGGACGGGAAAGGGAGAAAGTGTGATTTACTAACCAAGGTAGTCGGGCCTTATTGCTGTTTTTTGGAGCAGCTCCCATTCTTCTTCTGGCGTTAAAAATCTCATGCGGTGAATGATTCCCTTTCTTTCCGAAATCCATTCAGTATCTTGTTTGCACCTAGTAGTTAGCAACACTCTGCTACCAGTTTGCTCAGATGGAAAGGCAATTCGCAGGCATTCCCAAGCATCCCAAACATCATCCAAAACAATCAAGCATTTCTTGGATAGCTGGGATTCGAAAAGCTTCTGTGCCAGGTCCAGGTCTGATGAGGGCATCAGCTCTTCCCTGCTTTCCACCACTGATAGTTGCAGCAAAAGAGACTCCATAACGTTCCTGATCTTTAAGTCACGGCCTACAGTAGCCCAGGCAAAAACTTCGAAATGGTGACGGATACGGCAGTCTGCATATACTATCCTAGCCAGGGCAGACTTCCCTATCCCCGCCATGCCAGCGATAGCGACAACTCGACTATTAGCGCTTTCTTTTTCCTCGGTAATCAAAAGAGACACCAGCTTCTCCTTCTCATCTTCCATGCCAACAAAGATATCATCAAACAAAGGCCAAGACGATTCCCTCAGCCTCATCCACAGATCAGTCTTCACCGGAAAATCTGATTCTTCCGGCCACTGTGACGGCGCGTCGCCTACCACATGAGCTTCCAGCCTCGCATTCATATCTCTAATCTGGGCAGTTAAACTTGGAATATCATGAGAAAAGGTGAGCCTTGCAGTAAATCCCTTGAATTTCAAACTAAAATAACTGAACGGGTTATGTTTGCCGTCGCCGGCACCAATACGCATGATTTGATAGAAAAGATCATCAGCGACATCATCAACCTCATAAGCGACTTCTCGAACACAAAGAGCCCATTTGCGTATCTCCTCTGACATGCCTTCTAGCTTCATCAAGGCCGTCAGGAAGCTCTTTATCCGCTTCACCTCAGCCAGGAGAAGCTCAATTTCTTGCCGCTGAACGATTAAATCAATACATTCTTGCTGCAGACAAAGTTCCAGGGATTCTATAGCTCTCTGCCCCAGATGAACAGCCATCGCCATGGATTTCTCGACAATTTCAGTCGTGCAAAACTCTAATTTCGGGTTTTGGTCTCAACGCTGCAGGTGAAGAAGGTCGAAAAAGCACGCAGTTTTTGAGCCCTCCGGAGTGAAGGTGAAAACCAGCAACCCACGGGTAGGGGTGTGCTTTGGAGAAAATTTAAAAATTCAACGAATCGAAATTTAATTCGATTTTTGATTCGATAGAAAAAATTTAATTCAGAGAAAATTTAATTTTTTATCTTTAAATTAAATTTTAATTTAATTTTAGTTTAGATTAAATCAAATTAAAAAATCAAAAATTTTTTAAAATTTTTTTAAATTAATAATTAAGTATAATTAAAAATTAATAATTTAATTGAGTTAATTTATAATTATAATTATTTTAAAATTTAAAATAATTAATTTTTATATATTTTTATAAATATTCTTTAAAAATTAATAACTTAAAGTAAATTATATTTTAATTAAGATTATAATTAATATTAGAATATAATTAATGTTATTTTAAAATTTAAATTTTTAATTTTATATATTTTGATTTTTTTTTAAATTAAATTTTCTCTAAATATTTTAATTTAAAGAATTTGAAAGTAAATTAGGTTTGATTTAATTTTTAAAAAAAATAAAAAAATTGAATTTTTCTCATAGTAAAACTAAATTTTTTTCATGAACCGATGAACACCCACGGGACCTGCTGACTGAACACGCGCCAGCACTCACTTTTCTTTCCACGCTCGCGTGCAGAAGAGTTTTTCTTTTTCTTTTTGCTAATTAAATTTATTCCTGGAAACTTCTTCAAAATTCCCTCGTCCGGTTAGTTTGATATAGATAAATTAGTATAATATATTTATTAATTAAATAAATTAATAATTTTTATTATATGCTAGGCAATTCAAGTAAGTTAAAAATGTTAATGACGAGATAATTATATTAATAAAAATTAATTTAGTTAAATTGAGAATATTTATATTAAAAATTTAAATAAAATATTTAAATATTTTAAGAAAATAACATTAATTTGCAAATATTCTAAAAAATAATATATATATATATATATATATTTAATTTTAAACAAAAAAGATATTTTTATCTATTTTATATTTTAAATCTATCTTATCTATTATCATCCATAAAATATTTTCACGGTATCAATATATATTTTAAGAGTATCTACAATCATTTTTTCATAAATTCTAAAGGCTGAAGATGCTAGAAATAAAAATTTAATTTGAAAACTACTTTATCCTTTTGAAACTATGCAAAATGATCTTGAGACTTATTTTGAGACTAT
Source organism: Rauvolfia tetraphylla (assembly GCA_030512225.1). Classification (NCBI taxonomy): domain Eukaryota; kingdom Viridiplantae; phylum Streptophyta; class Magnoliopsida; order Gentianales; family Apocynaceae; genus Rauvolfia; species Rauvolfia tetraphylla. The sequence continues at coordinate 7,627,585 of JAJQKT010000053.1, forward strand.
TAAGAAATATATGGGTGTAAACATATCAAAAAACAAAATTTGATGAGGAAAATTTTTATTTTTGGATTAAGTTTTTATTTGAATTGAGTTATATTTAGAATCGTAAAAGTGAATTATTTATGAAAGAGGAAGCGGAGTCTAAAGTGAAAAAATAGGAAAAACTTAGATTAAAAACAAATCCAAGTTGACCCTGTACTATTTAATAAGGGAAAGAAGAGAATTATTTTTTGAAAAAAATTATTTGTCCATTAATTTACCTTTGTGTTGATTTTTTTTTTTTTTTTGCTACTCTACAATTTTACTTTATGTTCCTTTCTAACATTGAAAACTTTGAGTTGCAAAAGTGTCTTTTCCTCAATTTCCAAATGAGATATGTCTTACCTAAAGAAATACTAATATGAATAAAACAAGTAAAATCATTTGAGAATAAAATATTACGATTACTTACTCGATGTGTAAAATCAAAGTTTGATTCTCATATCCTATCACTTACCCTTTGTTTTGGTTGAGATAAACAAAAGGAGAGGAAGAAAGAGATGATATGGAGAGAATAAATTTTTACCATTTAGGGTGTTGTAACAAAAACTAAAGGAATAAGAGGAAAATGAAATGATTAACTGCAACATTATGTATCAATTTTCTTCACATTAAAAAATAAAACGAGAAGGAAAAAAAGTTTAATGATTTTTTTGCACGAACTAAATTACTTTATTTTGATACTTATAAAAATAAATATTCTTTTTATTTTAAAATATAAAACTTTCTCAACTTTATTTCTCTTTATCAAAATATTAAAATTTTTACTCATTTTTTGAATTACTTATTGCTTAATTTCAATTCTTTCCACCTATTTATCTTATTCTGTTAATTTCTCTATTATCTTTCACTTTTATTAAGAATACAAATTTACTTTATTTCAAAATCTTTTTTGTTTTCAAAATCCGATTAATTATTTTCTTAAGATTTAAAAAAAACTCTTAATTCTTGTATAATAGATCAAAAGGCATTATACGATGCCCGGGATTCCTGCTGCCTACTTGTCTTTGATTTTTCGGAGCATCTCTGGCCGAAGATAGGTGGGTAGGGGGAGAGAGTTGGAGGACCTGCCATCATTTTCCTCGTCGGCAATTTCATCTTCTTTGTTAAGAAATTTGGCGTCATTGATCTCATGGATCGCATCTTCGTCGAAATGTTGGAAGAAACATCTTCATTGCAGGCGACGACCCTACAAGACCACAGTTTTTCCAATCTTGAATGTGACTTTTTCTGGTCTGAAAAGGCAAGACCCATTACATTATTTCATCGAAACTGCTCAACGATGCAAATGAAATGATTTTGCTGACGTTTAAAGTGTAATTAGATAGAATTTAATTTTGAAATTTTTATCATAATTTCGTAAAAATTAAATTATTTATAAAAAAAAATATGAATCTCACACTTAAAATATTGAGTTTAATTTCGAAACCAAACCCCTTATCGTTCATCTTCGTCCTTTTCGCAACGTTCGCCGACATTACATCGTTTCGATCTTGAAATTCCTTGTTCGCTCATTCCTAACCTTTTCTAAGCAATTGTAGGGAGTATTTCACTTGCAATTTTGTAAATTTTAATATGATAAAATATTCAGAATTTGATATATTTTTTTTTTGGAGGGGAGGGGGCGTGGGGGATGAGAAAAACATTCCAATTTTGTCCTTTCAAATTTAACAATCAACAATTTATTTTTTTTAGAGAATAAAGTAAAGTATTATTTGCCAAAAATGGCGCTAATTATATCACTAGGAACAATAGAAACATTAGACAACTCATCAATTAACTTTTTTTAAAAATAAATGCATCAATTTATTCCTTCAAAATTGAAAAATCATGCAGATTTGTTTACAACCATCTATGAGTTCAAAGTCATTGCATTAATCTAAATCCTTTTGCAAATTGTTAAAAACAGAAGACAAGTTAGAAAAATACTTCATAGTTAAATTAAATCTTACTAAAATAGTGATTGAACAACCTATTTGCGTGCAGTAAAAATTATTTTGAATGTGAGTAATGGAGTTTATAATAAAATTATTCTGTAGTTTTTTTTTTGCTTAATCAAGTAGTTTTCTGATTGAGTTATCTTTATTATTCAATAACTCATAAGGGAAAAAAGAACTAAGTTTGTGATATTTTGATTGTTAATTTAAATATAATTCTAAAAAAAACTCACTTGTATGAGTTTCTAATTTTGGGGACTGCATTTTCAATTGGCAAAATTGTCCTACTTTGGGAGTCTGAATTGAAATATTCTTGATTTCGAATGAAAACAATTTCACATTTTCAAAGACTAATTTACTATTAAACTTTTTGTTTCTTTAAGAGAAAGCGCGTTTTGAACATGAGATAGACACTTCTTGGTCTTACCTCTCTTTCTCCTCTATGCTCTGCTGCGTCCGGCTGTCTATGTAGTCTGTCTCTTCCCTTTCCCGTGTAATTATCTATAAAAAAAAAAAACTACAAAGAGTTTTTGTTTTTTTTTGTTTAATTTTTTGGGAGGGGACTACCAAGAATATAAGGGGAAGAAGAAGGATCATCAAATATCCAGCTTTTAGAATTCTTCTTAAAGTGGTTAATTTTTTCACCTCTTTTGAAAGAGTCGGTAGATTACACCTCTTGTCCCATAGTGAAATAACTTCTTTAAAAAATATTCCAATAAAATAGCTTTTACAAAATGAAAATGAAAAATAAAAATGAAGTGCCAATTCAAGCTTTCGCGGTCAAGTACTTCCCTTCAAATATTTAAGAATATTCAGATGTATTTAGATTGAGATTTTGTAATAAATTTATTACAAAAATTTTTATTTTTATTTTATTTTAAATAAATAATTTATTTTTAAAAAATTAAAATAAATAATTTTAAATTTAAATACTATTCAATCTCACCGTAATATTTTCTTCTACTTCGCAGATGATCACAAATGCTTTCAAAATTTAGTGCTTTTGTAGCGATTCTACTTTATGCATCTCCAACGGAGAAAAAGGAAAAAACTCAAACATATATATATATATATATATATCATAAATCGTGATTTCAAGTTACGTGCCCGTTAACCAATGGCAAACAAAAAGGGGAAAAGGACATGTACCTTCAAATAGTGTCTCAATTGTTTATTTGTAATTTTTAGGGTAAATTGGGCAAATACTAAAACTCAACAAAATTAAGAAATACAAGCAACAACAAAAGTGTGTGTGTGTGTGTGTGCAATGCAAGTGCACGTAGGCGTGTGTGTTTCCTCCAAAAGGAAAAAAGAAAAAACAAAAAGAAAAATAAATTGTGTGTGGGTGTCCGCGGCTAACCCGCTGACAAAAAGTCCACGAAAGAATGTTCTTTCAAGTAAGGCTACGCTCTGCAAGACCCGAGTTTTGTACACGCACCATTTTCGCTCTTCTTCTGAAATCGATCATCTTCCTCTTCTTTTCGCGGAACTTGAAAACTTTCAGCTTTCTTCCAGATCCATCGCTTCCCACTGATACCTTTAAGGTTAGTAAGAAGCTCTTGATCGTGGAGTTTAGCTAAAAGTACTATTTTTTAGCTATCCATCTTGAACAGAAGCTTTTGATGGTCTTTTTTTCTGAAAATTTTGCATTTTCTTAATACTTTTGCTTTTGCGTTTCAGCTTCTGTAGCCATTGCTGTCGATGGTTCACCAGTGGGAAGCAGTGTAGGAGTGTTCGGTGGAATCAAATGCAGGCGACCTGAATTTTTTCCATTGTAATCCACTTGCTTTTGTCAATGAGCTTTTGAGTCTCGTAGTGATGCAGAATTTCAGTTGACTCCTTCAGGATAGTTATCAGGTGATTCTTCTTTTGAATAATTATGGCATTTCTTCCTTTTCTTTTACTTTTCACTTTCCTGAAATTAGATTGTTCGTTAATCACAATAAAATTCCTAAAAAGCGAAAAAAGTTCCAATCTTTAGTACACCCGAAATGAGGAGAAATTTTATTGATTGAATGTTGCAAAGTGACCACACGAAAAAAGGGATAGTTTGATTTTCCAATCTTTAGTACCCCAGAAATGAGAGGAAATTTTATTGATTGAATGTTGCAAAGCGACCACACGAAAGAAGGGATAATTTGATTTTCCAATCTTTAGTACCCAGAAATGAGAAAAAATTTTATTGATTGATTGTTGCAAAGTGACCACATGAAAGAACGGACGGTTTGATTACTATTGAGTTGCTTAGAATCTGGTTAGGAGGCAATTTGGTTCCTTAGAAAGGTTTATTCCAAGAGCTGCACAAAGGTAAATCCATGAGTAATCAATGTATATGTATGGGTAATCTCTAATTGTGAAGTTATTTCTTGATTATGAACTGATAGTAATTAATCAGAAACAGAGTGGATTTCAGAATGTGTTAATGTTTCCATGTTGACATCGGTTTGGTCTTGTACTTTTCCCCCCACCCAAAAAAGAAAAAAGTATCTTTATAGTGTGACTAGGACGACTTGTTCTGGCATAGTGGAATTGACTCCTATATTGTGATTCAAATGCAAAATAGTAAATGATCATTTGGGGCTAATTGTGCTATTTTATCTCCGTAGAATAACTTTTGCTGAAAAGTTCAGTAATTAGTAGAATATTTTTGTTTCCCATTATTTTGATATGGCTATCATAGCTTTGTCTGCTGATTACAACCAACCAGTTAGTATCATTATGCCCCCTCTTTGTTCTCTTATTTCTATTTTCTATTTTTTTTTGGTATATTTTTAATCTTTCTGTTTGAGGTGCTTTTTGTTTGTGGGCATTGTGATCTATCACCTTGATCCAATGGAGAAGACCTTTAATCGCAGTTGATTCCATATGAAGTGCAGGTGAAGAGTTGCACTCTCTTGGATCATCAGGTTTCATTCTTTTACAACATTCTGATGCAGAGCACAGTTAGATCAAACCAGAATATCTCCCTCATTACAACAAACCCGAATAAACCACAAATACTTGTGTATTGGAAAGAATATCATGATGGCCGGTTTGATAAGCTTTTGGTGTTTGGTCCAAATTATAGGGCAAAAGATTCCTTATTCTGGAAGGAGCGTAAGAAGGAAGCTCTGGAGCATGTACTGAAGAACTCGGAGTGTTCCTTTCCAGAACTTAAGAATGCAATAGGATCAGCCGAAAAAGAAGCAAGAGAAGCTTATGCTACTGAAGTGGTTAATAATATCTCTAGTTTTGAGTTCCAAGAGATGATGGCAGAAGATGGTTGTCTCTTCCTCCTCCTTGCATTATCTATTCTCGGAGTTGGCACGCAACTGAAGTTTCGTGAGGATCATCTTGTTTTTGGCATAGGATGTGCCATAGAAGAAACGACCACGTGGCTCAGGTCCATGTTTCTTGTTGGAAACCAAGTCCCATTTGTAGTGCTTGAGAAGCTGATAGATTTACGTTTCTTTCAAGAGCTAAAGGAAAGAAAGCAATGGAAGCAACCATTGGAGTTGGCAAAAAGAACCTTATATAAGTTCCTGATGGGTGGTGAAAAACCATATGCTGTTGACCTAATCCATTGTCTCCAACGGATCATGCTTGGGACAACAAGTGGCTCAACTGGGGCTATCCCAGGAATGCCAGATGACACGAGTGGCATTCCTTCTGCCAGGCAGTTATATGAACACGGCGTCCGGTTTGAAAAATTACAGGGAGAGCTAGGAAGTAGAAGGATTCATTACAAGCGTTCTACGCTTAATGCTGTGCTTTACTTACCTGTTTTCAGGGTTGACATGCACACGGATTTGATGATAGATTGTCTCAGAAAATACGAGAGTATTCAAGAATACGGAGGGATAGAACCTGAGGCAAGCTCCTACTTTGAGCTTTTGAATGATCTAATTCGCACACGACAGGACCTTGAAGTCCTTTCCTCGAGTGGAATCATTCAAGGACAACTTGGGGAATTGCCAAGACTACTAAGAACCTTTGATTGCAGAATAGCATCTTCACATCTCTGCCAAGTAAGGAAACAGATCAGTGAAGAACCCCCGTTGCAGTGGCGAAAGTTCTTAAAACTGATAGTCAAGTTCATCATGGTTCTTTCTTCTTGTCTTATGATACTTTTCACTTATATTCAAGTACACTACACTGTCCTAGGTTACTACAAAAACGGTAAATAATATTCATCAGCTATTGTAACTCCGAGGGAATATAGTTGATGCAGAAGTAAGGCCTGTTGGTTGCACATCAGATGGGGAAAGCTATTAGATAGGAATAATGACACTTTCTTGGGTGGCCATGTTTGGCTTTCCGTTATCCTCATACCATAGTTCTCTATGGGGTTCCTGTGAAGACGATATGCTTGGTCATTTGGGGTGAAGTTGGGACAGCTGACTTTTGTGGTACTTTTGGATAGACGGTCTTTCTGCGCGAGAAAGGATGAGAGTTAGCCAATACAGCATACATTTTTTTTTACAAGAAAATTGGCAGCCAATTAGTTGAAGATTTGCATTGGGTAAATCCCGTTCCTTCGAAGTAGTTACACAAGGCAAGCTCTGTTCAACAAATTCATGTTAGAAAAGAAGCTCGAACCGTCAGGCATATACATTCTTGATTCTTCAGTAGGTATTTTTTTTTTCCTGAATTTTACTGTATTTTAAATGATAACAAGCATAGCAAAATATTGGCAATATGGCCCCACTTGGATTGAAATCCTTTTTATTATTGTGAGTTCAGCCTTGTTTTTCACCCATAAAAAAGAAACAAAAAAGAAAAAAGAGTTTAGTCTTGTTTTAAGGGAAAATGTATTAAATTTTTTTCTAAAGAAAGTTAAAAAAGCAATACAAGGGCACCTATATATACAAGATGGAATGAAACTAGGGTTCAAACCAATGGCTTAGATAGAATCTCCAACTTTCTATTTCCTTCTCGTTCTCTCTTCTCTTTTTATGTGGAAATGAATCTATATTATACATAACCAAATATGTGGACAGCTATAATGTACGTTTCCTTCTTATGACTTGTTGATCAATCAAAAAGAATTGGAACAGTTCATCTCCAGATTCTCCACTCCGAAGCCCCCAAAAAAGGGTAAAAAAGGAAAAAGAGTATATATATATATATATATATATATATATATATATATATATATATATATATATATATATATATATATTTTGGGATAAAGTGAATAGAGTGTGCAAGTCATTGTCCGGGAAGAGGCCATGTTCTTACTTTTGGGCCCGACGTAAATCAACTGAGATTGGAATTAGGAAATTTCTTTGAACAAGAAAGAGGCTTGGAGGCCCAAAGGCTCAGAGATTGTAGTCACGTGGCATTAAAGGAACATGACGAGGAGAATCCCGTCATTTAAGTAAGAAACCTTAATCAGAAGCCGCAATATATACACATCTTTCAAAAGCCTAATTAGCTGCGTAGTCGATCCAAGAAAATGTCGAAGCGAGGTTTCTCCCTTCTACTTTCTTTCATGTAGCTTAGCGGTTTTTGAAATTTGATGAATTTAGTTTTAACTTTTTAAATTTGTGCGAAATGTGATGAATAGGATGGGAGGGTCAGCTGGGAACAAGTTCAGAATGTCACTGGGTTTGCCGGTGGCGGCGACGGTGAACTGTGCTGATAATACCGGGGCTAAGAATCTTTATATCATCTCAGTGAAGGGCATTAAGGGCCGCTTGAACCGTCTTCCATCAGCTTGCGTGGGGATATGGTGATGGCCACCGTGAAGAAGGGGAAGCCTGATTTAAGGAAGAAAGTAATGCCTGCTGTCATTGTCAGGCAGCGCAAGCCATGGCGTCGAAAGGACGGTGTTTACATGTACTTTGAAGGTACCTGTTTTCTGGTGTCATTTTGATGAATTTTCGGGATGTATCTGATTGATTATTGTTTTTTTTTTGTGTTACATATGTGTTACATGCTAGAGGTTTTATAGTCTAGCATTTTATAGACTGATGAAAACCTATGCTGGAATTTTAACTCTGCAATTTCTTGATAATAGTGAGGCATGAGCATTTAGTGTGGTTTGGAAGCTTGCTGGCTAAGTGGCATCTTGATGCTTGCACAACCCAATGGAAATTTGGGTTGTGCTTGTATGACTTGATGCTTCTTAAAACCAGCTAAAGCAATTCAGTCATAAGATCGAGTGGGTTTTTAACTATTTTTGAACCCAGCTCTGTTAAGGTTGATACATTTCCAATTTCTTTTCTTTTTCTGCTGTTCCCAAAATTTAGCACCTCTGTTGATTAAATGTTCATGTTGCTGGTATTGTGGTGTTGAGAATTATGCTTCTTATATTTCTCGGCACTCCCCATGACCAGCTATATTGAACGTCCAACCTTCCCCTGCCTCGGATGGTAACTCTTTTTTAGCCAATATCACCTCTGTCAAGGTTGGGATATTGTCAACGTCTGTTCCATCTGATCCCTATCCTTCATGATTCTGGTTGTTTTTTACATATTTTTTATACACTTCATTCTACTACATTCATAGAGTCATTAGAAGATAGTTGGAACATAGTTTAGTTAACTACGAAAAAAGCATTTATGTTATAACACTCCGGAAAATTTTTCTTGCTTTCGTGTTTGAGATATAGTCAAGTTACTGGCGAAAAAAGGACCTTATTGTCTCTTAATGCTGTGTGTATCATGTTTAACTAAGGTTTGTTTTATGTTTCCCAATCAATGTAGAATAGGATCCTGTAGAAGAATAATTTCTTTTGCCTGCTGTATTTTCTGCTAATTGCAAAGATTTTGTACCAGACTTTGTCAGGTATTGACGGATATTGCTGTGGTTGATATAGTTACTAGTCTGGGAAATTGATTGTGTCTATTGTTACGGATGTACTAATGCTGTTAAGCACACATCTGAACATATGGGCTCTATATAGATAATTATTCATCTTCTTCTTAATAAATAACAGTCAGATTTGGCATCTGTCTGTATGAATCAACGTTGTAGCCCCTGTCGTTTTGAGTGCAACTGTTGTCTTAATTTGCGTGCTGTAATCTGCTTTCTAAGTTTCAACAACTTTTTGAAAAGGAACAACTATCTGTTTTGTTTAGCAGAATACTTTAACTTATCTAGTTCTGCTAAACAGTTTCTCTTTCTGCAGGTAGGAGGTTTTGCTGCATTTCTCCTGTTGTTGCATATTGTACTGTGTATATTGTTTCCCATATTTGCTCTATATGCATGTTTTAAATCTTGTCTTTGGGATATACAAACTTGTGTGTCTTGATTGTTTTCATTATCTTTTACTTGAAATTATTTGCTAGATAACACCAGACATTAGTCAGGTATCTACCTGAAAATTTGTGGTTGATACAGTTACACGTCTCCTGTACTAGATAAGCACTTTGATTTTACTCTGTTTATGTAGTTTTAGTTGCGGGAACCATTCTATTGTCCATAAATCTCATCAACAATAATTCTTCTGTCATTTGTTGCATCTTGGAGTTGCTGAATAAAATTTCTAAACAATGAGTTCTATATGTACATTATTTAACAATTAAGTATTTTGCTTTTGCTGATAACGCTGGTGTGATTGTCAATCCTAAAGGTGAAATGAAAGGTACTATCAAACATTTGTAGTGGTTGAATACATTGTATTCATAGTTATCTGCTTGGTTGAGATAATTGTAAAAAGGTGTCGGAGATATTTGCCCTGACCTGCATCTTTTTTTCTTGGGTGGGTGGGGATGGTTTAAACACTGCTGAACTTTAGCAGCCCTCAATTGACAACAAAATCTCTCAAGATGAATGATTGCCTTATTTCTAATGTAAGGGGCTGACATTTTTCTGGTACACTTTTGGTTGATTCTGAGTTTTGTTACTTCATTCTCCCTCATATCCTGATTGCTACTCTTGTTTGGCACTTATAGGTTCTGCTATAACCTGTCCTATTGGAAAGGAGTGTGCTGATCTGTGGCCCAGGATTGCAAGCGCTGCAAATGCCATTGTTTAAGAGTGCCTTTGGACTTTTGGACTTGAAACCATCAGAAATTGGATTTGTGGACTTGTGATTTGGTTTGCAGGAATTCAATGTTATATATTTTGGAAGGGTATATCACTTTGGCTTGCAGCTCTGGTCAGAGGTTTCTTTGCAACCTTGGAATGGATGTTCCAAACTGTATTAGGCAAAACAGTTGGATATAAAAGGATGAAAAATGAAATTCACCATATTCCAATTGATAACATTTTTCCGAAAAATGTTCTTTTGTAGTCCTAGAGTAGCCTTCTACTGGTTCTCCTGTACTGTGATGATAGGTGCGCAAATATACCATAAACGGATAGCAACAGGCAGGCTGACTCTTAGACACAAAAACATTGCTCCTCAGAAAAGGGGAAAAATGAAGATGCAAAAATATGGACCCCATTGGTTCCGAATGTTGACAAAACTTTGTGCGATTCCCATTTTGCAGCTTGACGTTCTCTGCTCATCATATAATTTTTTTTTTTGGGCTAAACGCTCATTATACAATTTTGACAACTAGGAATGACTCAGAAATTGAATATCACGGCAAAGCCATGTAATGTTGTTTTTTCATAGGACCGACAGTCTCATATTGTCTAGCATGGACAATTAACTAGCAAATGGGAAGCATAAACAGGTTTTGATTGTATACACAACAGCACAAGATATCCTACTTATATGCTGCCATCAGCTCATGTTTCCTCGTCCCATCTTACAACAAAATGTATCAAGTATGGCTCTTTCTTTTAATGGAAGCTAAAATTGCTTGGAAGCAGCTAAAAAGGCAAAAGACTTGGCAACGCACGTCCTCTCAGGAGTTCTGACTATTCAATTTCAACATTATTTGCTGAAAGTCTTCCACCTCAACCAGCATCAATTATAGCGGGACAATTTACTTCAAAAATTTGCAATAGCAAGAGCTTCCTAATTTAATCGACTTTGTGAACAAGACTTTGGTTTCTAATATGAAAATGTAAGTTAATGATCGCTTAACTTTAACTACTAAGTTACACTTACTGGGTAAAATAACACTACCTACAAAAGCATACTAGATCCTGTTTAAGCACTGAGATGGAGAAAGCAAAGGGAAACTCGAAAGTACAAAAACGTAAGTCTGAATAATCCCTTTTTGATGTGCATGAAATGAACTTACTGGTAGAGTAGGATAGCTCGAAGCCACATTGATGACGATGGCCATCACAAGTGAAGCAATCATATTGAATCCTATCTGTCGCAGTCCAGTCCGGATCCGGTCCTGCACGTCCTTTTTGCAGGACGTGCAGGACCAAATATGGACCGTTGGATCAGGTTTCGAATCTGATCCAACGGTTGTAGAAATTTTATAAATTTTCGAATTTTTAAAAATACAAACAGGGGTCAAAAATTATGGTCCGTTGGATCAGATTTGACATCTGATCCAACGGACCAAATTTGGTTCTGCACGTCCTGCAAAAAGGACGTGCAGGACCGGATCCAAATTCGTCGCAGTCCTGTGGAATAGCAATCACTGGGTTACCACATAATTTTTTTAAAAAAAAATCACATTACATTAGTGCAGAAATTCCGAATTCCGGCTAGCATCAACGTTGTATGCATTATTTATCCCTACTAAAGCACCCAGATTCATTCCTACTGGGACTTGCGAACATAACAGACATTTATAAAGATTAACTTTCACCTAGTGCTGCTGCTCCATAATTAGAGACTAATTACCTGAATAAGTTTGTTGGATATTGGCATGAATGGGTGAATGAGAAATTAGTATCAATGCATCACCTATTAATGATGTCTAAATAGGAGATGTACTCACTTTAAATGGCAACAATTAGATGTATCTTAAACAATACAAATTAATTCATTAGCATTTGTTATACATGGATATCTAGACATTCATTGTGTTTAGATGAATCTCAACATAGATACATGTAACTTGAATACATGTATGATGGATGGTTACGAGGAATTCTAATAATTATTCGAAGAGTTTCTATTAGAATTATGCTATTGTTTTCATGCCAAATTTATGTTCCTACCACTTTATCTAGTCTATAAATAAGTGTCTCCTATTATGCTTTATGAATGACTAACAAGCAAATCCTCCTTCTTTTACCTATCTTCATAAGATTACTTTACTTTGTGCTCTTAATTAGTTTGTTCAAGTTCAACAAGTGAAGAGTTTTGTGTTTACTAATTCACCGCTTCCATTGTATCCTGTGAGACATACATCCTATTCAACCTCGAATACATAATCAAAGAGGGCAAATCTATTTTAAAGAGATCGTGTTAAACACGAGCCTTAGATAGTTGTATCTTCCTATAATCCCTGTTTATTTTATATTGATCATACTATTTAGCTATATTTTATATTTTCATATTAAGTGTTGCTCTTTTGTTTTACAAAGTTTCCCAAGGGTAAATGACTCCGTTATCATCTGGGTCGAAGAAAGCTGCATGCTGCTGCAAAACGCTCCAATTGTGATGCCTGTGGCCTGGTGTTCCATGAGGATGCTCCATATCAGGAGCAGCCAACCCTCTAGCCATATCTGAAAATGTAAAAAAAAAAGTAAAAATTTCAAGAATTAACGTTGCTAAGTTAAATGATAAAATATGGCAGAAGAAAAGAAACTGATTGCACCAGATTATGATTACTTTTCTGGAAAATACATATGAAATGATTACCAATTTATCTTAGAGAATTCGGAGCATCATCAGTTACTAAACCTAATTGATCCTTCTAAAAGTCAAAGGCTGAATAAGAATCAGCGAGCACCTGCATGCACTTGAAAAAGTTTGAAGATATTGCCGCAATTTCTTGCTTCCTAGGAAGATTTTGAATGATAAGCTTACCTACCCCCGGCAGGAACCCAAAATGAAAGAGGTCAAGAATGTGAACTCACCATTTATAACAAATCCGTTGCGTTTTAATCTAAACAAATTTAAGCTACCTAAGTTTGGATTAAAGCTTCACAAAAGTGAGTGAATCAATCATAAATCTTTTACTTCAGTAACAAGAAGAAATTCCAATTACCACTAGAAATAATTCAATTTAAGAGAGAAAGAGAGATATAACTTAGAGGGCTTTGGAACTGAAGTTTCCAAATCAGTTCTGTTGGCAATATTAAACCAAGCAGGATTAGAAGATTTAATAGTTTGGTTTATCTTATTAAGTTTTGATTTAGTAGATTTCTATTGTTATTTAGAATATAATTCCTAATGTTAGATAAGTTTAGTAATCTAGACTTGGGAGTTCTATATATATGAGTTTGTATCTAAAGTTATGTATGGTATGGAGTCATAGTTTAGAGATTGGTCCAATGAGACCTGAGAGAGTTTTAAAAAATTAGATTGTCTTTATTATGTGGTTTTTAGATCCTATCACCTTGAGATTTCTAGTCAATATATATATTTTTAAATCCTTCAAAGTATCAGAGCAAGAACGCCAACAGACATGGAAGGATTTTCTTACCCTTCTCTTTATTTGCTTTATGTCAAAATTCTTTATTCTCGTCCAAGGTTTATCTTTGATGAAAAAATAATTTTGATTTGTAGTGCAAATATACGCAAGATATTCTTGAAGAAGTTGGAGTTTGGCATATTATTTAAGAAGGTTTTGAACAAACTCCTCCCAATACTGAATTAACAAAAGAAGATAAGAAGAAAAAGAACACCCTATGTGTAGCCTTATGTGATTTCATTTTCAAACTACAGTTGTGTTAGATGTAGCAAATAAGTTTCTGTATGCAAGATTAGCAAAGAAAAGTTGGACTATTTTGATGCAATCTTTTGGAAGTAAAATTTCTGTTTTGAATTCTAGTAGAAAAGGAATAGTTGAAAAAAAAGTTTTTGATTTAAAAAAGGTTGATGAGAATATTGTTCTTGATGAGAAGAAGAAAAAAAACTTTACATTCTCTAGATGAAAGAAAATATTTGGTAGAAATGATTCAAAATGAAGTTGAATCGTCCAATTTGAAAAATTATGATTTGATTAATAGTTCTCCAGTTGAGTCAAAAGAAAATATTGATTTGAGTGATGGTGCAAATAACTCCTCTATAGATTTTTCTTCTCGTGACAATCAAATCTCTTCGTTGAGTCTTGCTACTGATGTGTCGGTGATTGAAGATAAGCTAAAAGTTGAAATTTTTGATTGGATAGATTATTGTGATATATTTGAAGTTGATAAATTATTTGAAGAAGTAGAATTCAAGGATATTGTTGAGAAACAAGGAAATCACATGGATGAACCATTGCATATTCGAGCCATAAATAAGGTGAATGAAGATTATATTTGTCCAAAGTTAGAAAAAGTAGAAGAGTTAGGTGAAGCTAACTGTCAATGATTAAAGTAAGTCTAGAGAATAGCATGAGTTGTAATAGCTGGTTTGTTGGGTGCTATAAGAGCAGAAAGAAAGAACTTGCCCTTGGTTGATGAAGTTGGACTTAGAGCAAATCTTGTTAGACTAAATGGTAGCACAAATTTTATTGACGCTAATGGCAAGCACATTTTGGAAACAACAGTGAAGGAAAGAAATCTCTTCATTGTTCCAAGGTTATATGTTGTTTCAAAGATTGTTGATATTTTTGGTTTGGAGTTGTTTGCTATCATCACTACTCCCAATTCTATTTTAGCTCGTTTGTCTAGAAGGACTTTGGCTTGGAAGGTTTCAATGGACTTCAACTTGGAAGAGTACATTGATCAAGATGAGTTAACAATAAAATTATTTACGAAATATCGAGTTCTTCCACTTTCTCGTATGAAGATGAAAATTATTCAAAATTTGGTATTGTGTAAGGTGCTCACTATTAAATAGTACACAATGAAAATTTTAGCTCGTGATGGAATTGGACCTAAGTTTTTGCCAAGCTTGGTTTAAGGGAGGCAATGTTGGCAATATTAAACCAAGAAGTATTAGAAGATTTATTAGTTTGGTTTATCCCATTAAGTTTTGATTTAGTGTATTCCAATTGTTATTTGTAATAGAATTCTTAATGTAGATAGATTTAGTAATCTAGATTTAGGATCTCTATATATATGAGTTTGAATCTAGAGTTATGTGTGGTATAGATTCATAGTTTAGAGATTTATACAATGAAGATTTGAGAGAGTCTTGAAAGATTAGAGAGTCTTTATTGTTTAATTTTTAAATCTTATCACTTTAAAATTTCTAGTTAATATATATGTATTTAAATCCTTCAAGTTCAACCCTATGCTCAAGAGTAACCGGAGCGAGAGAAGCCACCAGAGACAAAGCTACATTCCTATCAGTTTTTGTTGCCATCTTACATGTTCTCTCCAACGGCAGTGAAATTCAGCTTGTTTCGACTTTCCTAGGGGAGCTTTTTCTGCAGTTTGGCGGCAGTGAAATGAATTAGAAAAAGAGAAGTAAGAAACGAGGAAGACCAGCAGAGAAGAGGGGTTTTTGGTGTGAGATCCTCATGGCGGACATGGAAAGCTCCTCTTCACAAAAGAGCTGCATGCTTGACTCTTGCTTTCTCGCCACGTATACTCCATGTGTCATCTTTTCCGTATATATTCAGCTCAGATTCTGAAAGACTGGATAACGGGCCGTCCAAGTTCTTGACTCGACCCGGTACCACCACAATGAGGGCAAAGATATAAGATGTCTCCGGTATTAATATTTGTTGTGCATATACTTAGGGGTGTACAATATTAGGTTTAAAAAAAAAAATTGAATCAAACTAAATTGAAATTTTTATTTTGATTTAATTTTTTGATATTTTGGCTTGATTCGATTTGGTTAATAAAATTTATAAATATTTCGATTCGATTTTTAATTTTTATGATCAGATCAAAAATCGAATTAAAAAATTAAAATTTTAAAAAATCTAAAGAATCATTTACATAATGCGTTCTTTTAAAAATAATATATATATATATATAAAGCATTCTTATATTATTTTTTAAAAAATAATATAATAACGCATTATGTAAATGAATATTACATTATTTTTTAAAAAAATTAGTTTTGAAACAAATCAAAATGAAATGAATTTATTTATTCTGGTTCGATTAATTGGATTTTAATATAAATTTGATTTGCTTTAATTTTTTTAAAAAATAAAAATTGAACTAAAAACTGATTGTACACCCCTACATATTCTTTATATTCTTTATAGTATACGTTGTCTCTTTGCATAATAGTGTAAAATTGATCTCATCATTATTGGACATCGTTAATGGATTCCGACTTCCAAGTATGGGATGTTGTCTACGAGGGGCTCTATATGAAATGTCTGTATGGACATTGTTGGCTTCACTTTATTCTTTGTTTGTGGTTGCTGATGCACTGATTTGAGTTTGCAAATCAAAGGCAAGCAATATGTAGTTGGCTTTAGAAAGTTGTTCACTGATGGAGGATCCTTTTACAATTAGACGAGATACATCTATATTGTCTCCAGTATGTTTCATTGCTTGAACTTTTTTTTATGACTTTGTTCTTCTTTTTCATCTTCTCCTTTGTCATTGAAATAAACATTCTGCTTGCGGATTAGACGGTGGTTGTAGATTATATCAGGATCCTGCTGAAGATATTAACAACAGAATCTTGATGCATTTTTATTTCCAAGACTAGGTAGGATTTCCTTTATGCAGCTTTATCCTCGAATGCAAAATTTATCTGAATTTGATATTCCCAGATAGATTTCGAACAGGGCTCCTTTCTATTCATAGATTGCAATCCTCGATGTCAATTATTGTAAAACTTTCAAATATTGATAGTATTTTTTTTTAAGATGAATCTTTTAATTACATAGCACTATTTTACTAATTACAGCGCGATATATTTCATTTTGAACTTTCGTTTTTTTTTTTCCTTACTCTAAATTCTCCCTACCATATATTAGACGGTTGCAATTTATGACAATCATGATCAGAGAAGTTAAGAGTTGTCGAGCACACCGAAACATGAAGGCAACAGAAGCTTAAAGCACGAAGTGCCAGTTTTATACAAAAAATATAAGAATTCCACACAATAATCCCAATTACACCAAGCTATTGACCATAGTTCTTGTTGCCATAAGAGTTGAAATATCCTTAATAGTCTGTCAAATACAAACTTTCAATCACAAAACATCATGGATGACAAAATAAGCAATCCAAAGAAAAAGAACAATATATACAACAGAAGAAAGTAAAAAAAGACAAAACAATCAAAAGCATAAAATGCACGAGACAACAAGACTTGCATTTTGTGCTTGCCATGAACTTCTGTGAACAACCTTCCGTGGAAAGTGAGCACAACAGGGGCTGCAACATGCATTATAACATGTAAAACCATTAGGATCATGCTATATTGCAAGGTTAAGTGACAAAAAGCCTGGCAAGAATGAAATTAAGCAAAAGAAGAAACAGTTAAAACAGGAACATCAAGAGCTACCTTAATTATATTGCTGTTCTGAACTCATGGTGAATGCAGCCATTTGAATTCCTGAAGCTTATCATCAAGTGCGAGGCAATTCTTTAAGCATTTGAGAAGGCCTATTGACTCAGAAAAGAATGAGAGATAAAATTCCGTAGATTGATACACAGGAAAGAAACTACTATTTTGCAGATGATTTAACTGATGCATGTCATAAAATAGTCACCAGATACCAACTTCAGATTCTAATGGCAGTTACATACCTTAGTTTACAAGAATTTTCTCCTTTCTCTGGAACCTTATTTAGGAATATGGAGCCATACATGAAAGTCTCAGTTCTTAGAGACTTGCAGGGAAGCTCAACTACTTCAGGCAGTTTCACTAGACGCTGGCAATTTTCAATTAACAATGTACAAAGCTTGGGCATACCTCCTTTTTCAACTGTCAACGTCTCCAAATTTTGCAGATTTGAAAGCCTAAGACATTTGAGTCTAGGCATACCCGATGATGAACATATCACGCGCATCCCCAGATAGGCATTATCTAGCAATTCAAGGACCCACAAATTTGGAAGCTTCTCCAATTTTCCTATGGGATCTTCTTTGAGTTTCGAACCACTAAAAGATAATCTAGTGATGCTTTGAGAAATATTCTGGGGTAACTTACCTATATGCCCCTCATATTGCAAACCATGAAGGTTTGGACTCTCTAAAAGATAAGAAGTAATAAAGCCTTTTTCTCTCAAGCAATGGCCAGGATTTCTAACAACAAGGGAAGATAGGTCTAGTTTTCCCAAATTCATGGTTTTGCAGTCAATAATTGCCTCAAGATCTTCCAAATTATCCTCTATGGTTGCCACCAATTTCCGAAGTTTCGTCAGTTTAAAGAGATCTTTCGATTTACACACCCTTGAATCAAAGTTTACAAGTGTCTCTAGCTGCCTTAATGCATGCAAATGCAATTTATCAACCCCAAGGACTTTAAAGCTCCTCGGCAAATAGAGACATCTCAATTTCGTCAGTTTCTGCAGCTCATTGGGAATGATCATGCCAGGACAATCCCGTAGATAAAGTGTTTCCAAGTTGAATAAGCTGCAGATAGATGAAGGCAACTGTGTGATGTTGGAATTTCTTAAGCTCAAGCATCTCAAGCGTGATAACTTTTCTATTCCCCCAGGTAGCCCTGCCAGCTTGAAGTTAAAGCCACTTATATCCAGCACTTTAAGCCTTCTACAGTCCGTGAGATCAGGCAAGACTTGTGGTAGATCTCGTAATCTCAAGAACTCTGGCTGAATCAGCTTTGATCCCAGTGACGGTAATCTCAGGATCTCGAAACTACCACTGATATGTAACACTCTAAGTCTCAACAGATCTATATGAATAGAGAATCCAGGCATTGACAACAGCTTTTGCTGATATTGGCATGTATTTTTGAGTGAGATAGACCAAGGGTACTTGTAACCCTTCCAGTCAATAGGAACAACACATCGATCTTGAAAATAGAAGGAAAGCTTAGGTATTTCGAGAGTATAAAATGGAGAACGTGAACACATAGGCATATGATTAGCATGTCTTAAGTATAAAACGTCAAAGAAGTCCTCCTCTTTTCGCTTTAACAAGCATAGGTCCCGCATCAGGTTGTTAAGATGGCAGGACTTGAACCTGCTTGTATTTGGGATATCCTCTTCCTGCACCAGAACCATGCTTCTGATTGCTAGTTCATACAGATAGCCTTCTGCTATGTCCATCATACTCACTTTGCTTTCTCCTTCTGTGTAAGGTATCATGCCTTCTGCAGACCAAAGACAGTACAACGTTTCTGCTTCTATCTCCACATCTTCTGGAAACATACCCAAATAAAGAAAGCACTGCTTCAATTGACGTGGTAAATCACGATAACTCAGCTCCAAAATTGGTGATATATTTCTAATTTCTTCAGAACCTTTGCAGGCATTTGGGTTTAAAATCACGTCATGATGCACCATTTTCCAATCCAGATTTTGGTACGACACTATATTTTGATGTACCATCTTCCACTCGTGTGAAGTACTCTTTGCTACTAATAAACCTCCAACTAGTTTTGCTGCCAGTGGCAATCCTTGACACGTTCTCGCTATATCCTTACCAATCTCCAACATATCCTGATCAAGTTTGTAATCTGTAAGATGTGCAGATGCGCAAAAATTAAAACAACAGAAATGCAGAAAGAATCCACATATAGGACTCCTAGTTATAGAAGCCAGGGAGACAAAACCAATATAGAACAGTGTAGCAGTTCTATTTGTTGCAATTAAGACCATAGTGCAAAAAAATAGGCTATAGACTATGGAAGGAAGAGAAGGAAAGGCCTAATGCGCTGAACATGATACAATAAAAGAGGACGGGAAAGGGAGAAAGTGTTATGTACTAACCAAGGTAGTCGGGCCTTATTGCTGTTTTTTGGAGCAGCTCCCATTCTTCTTCTGGCCTTAAAAATCTCATGCGGTGAATGATTCCCTTTCTTTCCGAAATCCATTCAGTATCTTGTTTGCACCTAGTAGTAAGCAACACTCTGCTACCAGTTTGCTCAGACGGAAAGGCAATTCGCAGGCATTCCCAAGCATCCCAAACATCATCCAAGACAATCAAGCATTTCTTGGATAGCTGGGATTTGAAAAGCTTCTGTGCCAGGTCCAGGTCTGATGAGGGCATCAGCTCTTCCCTGCTTTCCACCACAGATAGTTGCAGCAAAAGAGACTCCATAACGTTCCTGATCTTTAAGTCACGGCCTACAGTAGCCCAGGCAAAACCTTCGTAATGGTGACGGATACGGCAATCTGCATATACTTTCTTAGCCAGGGTAGTCTTCCCTATCCCCGCCATGCCAACTATACCGATAACTCGAATATTAGCGCTTTCTTTTTCCTCGGTAATCAAAAGAGACACCAGCTTCTCCTTCTCATCTTCCATGCCAACAAAGATATCATCAAACAAAGGGGAAGATGATTCCCTCAGCCTCATCCACAGATCAGTCTTCACCGGAAATTCTAATTCTTCCGCCCATTGCGACGGCGCGTCGCCTTCCACATGAGCTTCCAGCCTCACATTCAAATCTCTAATCTGGGCAGCTAAACTTGGAATATCACGAGAAAAGGTGAACCTTGCTCTCCATCCCTTGAATTTCAAACTAAAATAACTGAACGGGTTATCTTTGCCGTCGCCCGCACCAATACGCATGATTTCATAGAAAAGATCATCAGCGAAATCATCAACCTCATAAGCGACTTCTCGAACACAAAGAGCCCATTTGCGTATCTCCTCTGACATGCCTTCTAGCTTCATAAAGTCCGTCAGGAAGCTCTTCATCCGCTTCACCTCAGCCAGGAGAAGCTCAATTTCTTGCCGCTGAACGATTAAATCAACATATTCTTGCTGCAGACAAAGTGCTAGGGATTCTGTAGCTCTCTCCAACAGACAGATAGCCATCGCCATGGATTTCTTGACAATTTCAGTCGTGCAAAACTCTAATTTCAGGTTTTGGTCTCAACTCTGCAGGTGAAGAATATCGAAAAAGCTCCCGGTTTTTGAGCCCTCCGAAGTGAAGAAGGTGAAAACCAGTAACCCACTGGACCTGCTGACTGAACACGCGCCAGCACTCACTTTCTTTCCACGCTCGCGTGCAGAAGAGGGGTTTTTTTTTTTTTTTTTTTGCTAGAATAGCTAATTAAATTATTCCTAAAAACTTCTTCAAAATTCCCCCCATCCGGTTAGTTTGAAATACATAAATTAGTGTAATACATTTATTAATTAAAAAAGTTAGTAGTAAAATTTATATATTATAGATTTTAAAATTCTCAATTCAAATAAGTTAAATAGTTAATGAAGAAAGTTTGTATTAATAAAAATTAATTTAGTTAAGTTAAAAAACTTAATAATAAAAATTTAAATAAATATATAAATATTTTTTAAAAATAAAGTTAATTTATCAAAAATTTAAAAAATAATATAAAAATTTAATTCTGAACTCACAAAGTACTTCTATCTATATTACTTTTTAAAACTATTTTATCTATTTTTATACATGAAACATTTTCATGGTGTCAATATATTTTTTAGGAGTATCTACAAGTATTTTCTCTAAAATTCAAATGGCTGAAGATGCTAGAAAGAAAATTTTAATTCAAAAATTACTTTATCCTTTTGAAACTATGCAAAATGCTCTCGAGACTCATTTTGAGACTATTAACAAATATATGAGTGTAAACAGATCAAAAACAACATTTGATTAGAAAAATTGTAGTATTTACTAAGGGAAAGCAGATAATTATTTTTGAAAAAAATTATTTGTCCGCTAAATTAACATTGTGTTTGATATCTCTTCTTCTTCTTCTTCTTCTTCTTCTTCTTTTGGCTACTCTACAATTTCACTCTATGTTCCTTTCTACAATTTGAAATCTTTGAGTAGCCAAAGTTACTTTGCCTCAATTTTCCAAAAGAGATGTGTTTTACCTAAAGAAATACTAATATGAATAAAGGGATTAAAATCATTTGAAAAGGTAATATATATATATATATATGTTTTCTATAGAATGCCTAATCTTTTCTAGTAAAATATAAACTCTTTAGAGAGAATGTTGTTTTCTAATATAAGCCTTTTGCATATTTATTATAGTTTTTTCACTCCTACATCTTCTCTCTTTCTCTCTTTCTTTATTTGTTAATTTAGGGTATGAAATGTACTTATTCTTGTATAATATATCAAAAAGCATTATATGATGCCCTGGATTCCAGCAAGGCAAATCCAAAGGACTGGCAGCCGAAAGATTTGCCTGCTTGTCTTTAATTTTTCCGAGCATCTGTGCCCGAAGTCCGAAGATAGGTGGGCATGGGGAAAGAGTTAGAGCAGCTGTCATCATTTGCCTCGTCGGCAATTTCATCTTCTTTGTTAAGAAATTTGGCGTCATTGATCTCATTGATCGCATCTTCGTGGAAAATGTTGGAAGAAACATTTCATTGCAGGCGACCCTACAACACCACAGTTTTTCCAATCTTGAATGTGACCTTTGGGGAATCCAACAACCAATCTTGACTTTATCGATCAGGACGTATTAGTACTCCCTTTTTTTCTGTTGTGAAAGGCAAGACCTATTACATTATTTCATCGAAACTGCTCCACGATGCAAATGAAATGATTTTGCTGACTTTTATCGTTCATCTTCGTCCTTATCCCAACGTTCGCCGACATTACATCGTTTCGATCTTGAAATTCCTTGTTCGCTCTTTCCTAACCTTTTCTAAGCAATTGGAGGGATTATTTCACTTGCAATTTTATAAATTTTACTATGATAAAAATATTCAGAATTTGATAATTCTTTTCCACTGGGTGGGGGGGGGGGGGAGCGGGGTAGGAGAAAAACATTCCAATCTTGTCCTTCAAAATTTAACAATCAACAATTTACTATTTTTGTAGAGAATAAAGTAAAGTATAATTAAGATGGCAAATCAGCCAAAATGGCCCTAATAATATCACTAGGAACATCTTTAAGCCAAAGAAGGCAAAATACTTCATAGCTGAAAAAGGCAATTCACTGCAATAATCTAAATCCTTTTACAAACTGTTACAAAACAGAAGGAAAATTAGAAAAATACTTCATAGCTAAAGAAATTCTTACTCAAACAGTGATAGAACAACCTGTTTACGTACAGTAAAAATTATTTTTAATGTGAGAGTAGAATTTATAAGAAAATTATTCTATAATTTTTTTGCTTAACCAACTAGTTTTTAAATTAAGTTATCTTTATTATTCAATAATTCAAAACGAAAAAAGAACTTAATTTGTGATATTTTTATTATTAACTCAAAAATAATTCTAAAAAACGCTGGTATGAGTTTCTAATTCTGGGGACTCCATTTTCAATTGGCAAAGTTGTCATACTTTTGGGATCTAAATTGAAATATTCTTGATTAGGAATGAAATTAACACAATTTCATATTTCTAAACACTACTTTGCCATTAAACTTTTTGTTTCTTTAAGAACAAGTTCGTCTCGAACATGAGATATACATATACATAGATTATGAAATGAAATTTTATTTAGAATTCCACTAAAATAACTTTTGCAAATTGAAAAAGGAACATTAAAAAAATACAGAGTCGATCAAATTTCTGCATTATGCATCTCCCATGGAAAAAAAGGGGAAAAATCTTAAAAGTATATATATTTTGGGGAATTTTTCCCCTGGTAATAAATCTTGATTTTAAATTATATGCTGGTCATCCAATGGGAAAAAATGAAAAAAAAAAAGAAAAGGCATGCACTTTTGAAGAGTGTCTCAATTTTTCATTTGTAATTTAGGGTAAATTAGGCAAATACTAAGAAATAAATGCAACAACACAAGGCCGTGTGCAAGTGCAGGTTGGTCAGTGTGCTTCCTCCGAAAAGGAAAAAGAAAACAACGAAAAACAAAAATAGAAATTGTGTTTGTGTGTGGGTGTCTCCGGGCGACGTTGGCAGAGAGTCCACCAACGAATATCGTTTTCAAGCAAGGCTACGCCCTGCAAGAGCCGAGTTTTGTACGCGCACACACTTTGGCTCTCCCTCCGGGAATCCATCATCATCCTATTCTTTCAGCGGAACTTGAAGACTTTCAGCTTTCTTCCAGATCCGTCGCTTCCTTCTGATAGCTTTAAGGTTGGTAAGGAGCTCTTGATCGTGGAGTTTAGCTAAAAGTACTATTTTTTGTGCTATCTGTCTTGAATGGTAGCTGCTATTCTGGAGTCTCTTTCATGGTCTTCTCCTGAAAATTTTGCATTTCTTTTACTAGTTTTGCTTTTGCGTTTCAGCTTCTGTGGCCATTGTAAGGGTGTTCTGTGGAATCAAATGCTGGTGACCTGAAAATTTTCCACTGTAATCCACTTGCTTTTGTCAATGAGCTTTTGAGTCTCGTAGTAATGCAGAATTTCAGTTGACTCCTTCAGGATAGTTATCAGGTGATTCTTCTTTTGAATAATTTATGGCGTTCCTTCCTTTTCTTTTACCTTTCACTTTCCTGAAATTAGATTGTTCTTTGATCACAATAAAATTCCTAAAAAGCGAAAAAAGTGCCAATCTTTAGCACCCCCAGAAATGAGGAGAAATTTTATTGATTGAATGTTGCAAAGTAACCACATGAAAGAAGGGACAATTTGATTACTATTGAGTTGCTTAGGATCTGCATAGCAGGCATTTTGGTTCCTTAGGAAGGTTTATTCCAACCGCTGCACAACGGTAAGTCCACGAGTAATCAATGTATATGTATGGGTAATCTCCAGTTGTGAAGTTATTTCTTGATTATACAACTAATTAATCAGAAGCAGAGTGGATTTCAGAATGTGTTAATGTTTCCATGTTAACATCGGTTGGGGTCTTATAATTTACCCAAAAAAAACAAAAAGTATCTTTATAGTGTGACTAGGACCACTTGTTCTGGCATAGTAGAACGGACTTCAAATGCAAAATAGTAATTGACCGGCTAATTGTACTATTTTATCTCGTAGAATAACTTTTGCTGAAAAGTTCAGTAATTAGTGGAATATTTTTGTTTGCCCTGTTTTAATATGGCTATCAGATCTTTGTCTGCTGATTACAACCAATCAGGTAGTATCATTATGCCCCCCTCTTTGTTCTCTTATTTCTATTTTCCTTTTTTTTGGGTATATTTTAAACTCTCTGTATGAGGTACTCTTTGTTTGTGGGCATTGTGATCTATCACCTTGATCCAATGAAGAAGACCTTTAATCGTAGTTGATTCCACATGAAGTGCAGGTGAAGAGTTCAGAGTTGTACTCTCTTGGATCATCAGGTTTCATTCTTTTACAACATTCTGATGCAGAGCACACTTGGATCAAACCAGAATATCTCCCTCACTACAACAAACCCGAATAAATCACAAATACGTGTGTATTGGAAAGAATATCATGATGGCCAGTTTGATAAGCTTTTGGTGTTTGGTCCAAATTATAGGGCAAAAGATTCCTTATTCTGGAAGGAGCGTAAGAAGGAAGCTCTGGAGCATGTGCTGAAGAACTCGGAGTGTTCCTTTCCAGAACTTAAGAATGCAATAGGATCAGCCGAAAAAGAAGCAAGAGAAGCTTATGCTACTGAAGTGGTTAATAATATCTCTAGTTTTGAGTTCCAAGAGATGATGGCAGAAGATGGTTGTCTCTTCCTCCTCCTTGCATTTTCTATTCTCGGAGCTGGCACACAACTAAAGTTTCGTGAGGATCATCTTGTTTTTGGCATAGGATGTGCCATAGAAGAAACGACCACGTGGCTCAGGTCCATGTTTCTTGTTGGAAACCAAGTCCCATTTGTAGTGCTTGAGAAGCTGATAGATTTACGTTTCTTTCAAGAGCTGAAGGAAAGAAAGCAATGGAAGCAACCATTGGAGTTGGCAAAAAGTACCTTATATAAGTTCCTGATGGGTGGTGAAGAACCATATCCTGTCGACCTAATCCATTGCCTCCAACGGGTCGTCCTTGGAACAAGAAGTGGCTCAAATGGGGCTATCACTGAAGTGCTGGATGACATGAGTGGCATTCCTTCTGCCTGGCAGTTATCTGAACAAGGTGTCCAGTTTGAAAAATTAGAGGGAGAGCTAGGAAGTAGAAGGATTCATTACAAGCGTTCTGCGCTTAATGCTGTGCTTTACTTACCTGTTTTCAGGGTTGACATGCACACGGATTTGATGATAGATTGTCTCAGAAAATACGAGAGTATTCAAGAATCCAGAGGGATAGAACCTGAGGCAAGCTCCTACTTTGAGATTTTGAAGGATCTAATTCGCACACGACAGGACCTTGAAGTCCTTTCCTCAAGTGGAATCATTCAAGGACAACTGGAGGAATTGCCAAGACTTCTAAGGACCTTTGATTGCAGAGGAGCATCTGCACATCTCTACCTTGTAAGGAAACAGATCAACGAAGGACCCCCATTACACTGCCGAAAGTTCATAAAACTGTTGGTCAAATTCATTGTGGTTCTTTCTTCTTGTCTTATGATACTCTTCACTTATATTCAAGCACACTACACTGTCCTAGGTTACTACAAAAAGGGTAAATAATATGCATCAGTTTTGTAACTCTGAGGGAAGATAGTTGATGCAGAAGTAATGCCTGTTGGTTACACATCAGATGGGGAAAGGGTTCAGATTGGAATAGTGACACTTTCTTGGAAGGCCATGATTGCTTTTCTGTAATCCTCATACCATTCTCTTAAGATTTCAGGACATTCAAGCAATAAAGATCAACATTGCAAACAAAACTGCTGATAGATCAAGCAAAGCAGGAGCCGCACACGGGGATTCTGTTCTTTTGTTGGTTTATTGACCATGGCCATGGGAGGACCAGACGCCTTAAAAGGCCGGAGCGGACATGAGCTCTGCGGAGTTCCTGTGAAGACGAAATGCCTGCTTATTTTGGGTGAAGTTGTGTCAGCTGACTTTTGGGGTACCTTAGGATAGACGGTCATTCTGCATGAGAAAGGATGAGAGTTAGCCAATACAGTGCTCAAACATTTTTTTCTTATTTTTTTCACCAGAAAATTGGCGGCCATTACTTGAAGGTTTGCATTGGATAAACCCCGTTCCTTTGAAGTAGACACACAAGGCAAGCTCTCTTCGACAAATTTATGTTAGAAAAGAAGTTTGAATCTCATGCATGTACATTCTTGATTATTCACTGGATATTTTTTTTTCTCTAGATTTTACTCGCTCTATATCAAAATATAAGACAGATTAAAAAATAATTAATATTTTTATTATATTTTAATTAATTTTATTAATATAATAAGTAATAAAATAATTATATTTATAATAAGAATAATTTAAAAAAAATAATTTTTACAATTCGCAAAAAAATCAAATATTTTAAGAATAAAAAAATCAAAAAATTTTAAAACAAAAGAGTACGGCATTTGGCAATATGGCTCCACACGGATTGAATTCCGTTTTATTATTGCAAGTGCAGCTTTTTTTCTGCCCGTCCAAAAAAAAAAAAAGAAAGAAAGAGAGTTTCGTTTTGTTTTGAGGGAAAATATAATAAATTGAAATTGGATTTTCGAAAAAAATTTAATTTTTCCCAAAGAAAGTTAAAAACCCAATCCAAATGCACCTATATATAGAAGAGGGGAATGAAACTAGCGTTCTAACCAATTATAGGCTTAGATAGAACCTTCAACTTTCTATTTTTGAATTAGCACTGCAATTTTTAACTTTTTTTTTGGATAAAAATTAAATTTTATGGAATGATATAATGGATGTTTCCTTCTCTGTCTCTCTCTCTCTCTCTTTAATGTGGAAATGAATCTATTATAAATAAATGTAGAAAGCTATAATGTATGCTTCCTTCTCATGATTCATTGATCAATTAAAAAGAATTGAAACAATCCATCTCCACTCCAAATGCCCCCAAAAAAAGAAAAAGAGTTTATATTTTTAAAAAAGTGAAAAAAGTATACAAGCTAAATTAGATTAGCTTTTCAATAAAAAATTTTATTTTTCACTTTGAATCATACTTTTTATTTTATAAATAATTCACGTTTATAATTTTAAATATAACATAATTAAAAAAACAAATGTAATCTCAGAAGTCATTGTCGGAAAAAGAGGCCATGTTCTTGCTTTTGGGCCTTAGGTAAATCAACTGAGATTGGATTTACGAAATTTTTGTGAACAAGAAAGAGGCTTGGAGGCCCAAAGGGTCAGAGATTGTAGTCAGATGCTATTAAAGGGAAATGACGAGGACAATCCCGTCATTTAAGTAACAAACCTTAACCAAAAACCCTACCCTTCGTCTCAGCTCTACGGCAATATATACACATCCTTCAAAACCCTAATCAGCTCGGTAGTCGATCCAAGAAAATGTCGAAGCGAGGTTTCTCCCTTCTGCTTTCTTTCATGTAGCTTTGCAGTTTTTGAAATTTGATGAGTTTAGTTTTAAATTTTTAAATTTTGTGCAAAATGTGATGAATAGGACGAGGAGGGTCAGCTGGGAACAAGTTCAGAATGTCACTGGGTTTGCCGGTGGCGGCGACGGTGAACTGCGCTGATAATACCGGGGCTAAGAATCTTTATATTATCTCAGTGAAGGGCATTAAGGGCCGGTTGAACCGTCTTCCTTCAGCTTGTGTGGGAGATATGGTGATGGCTACCGTGAAGAAGGGGAAGCCTGATTTAAGGAAGAAAGTAATGCCTGCTGTCATTGTCAGGCAGCGCAAGCCATGGCGTCGAAAGGATGGTGTTTACATGTACTTTGAAGGTAACTGTTTTCTGGTGTCGTTTTTCGTGATTTTTTCGGGTTGTATCTGTTTGATTATTGTTTATGTTTTTATGTTACATAACTGTTACATGCTAGAGGTTTTACACAGTTTCTCTTTCTGCAGTTAGGAGGTTTTGTTGCATTTCTCCCGATGTTGCATATAGTACTGTGTGAATTGTTTCCCATTTTTGCTCTATATGCATGTTTTAAATCTTATCTTTGGGATATACAAACTTGTGTGTCTTGATTGTTTTCATTATCTTTTACTTGAAATTATTTGCTAGATAACACCAGACATTAGTCAGGTATCTACCTGAAAATTTGTGGTTGATACCGTTACACGTCTGGAAGATTCAAGGTGCCCCTCGTTACAGATGCGATAAAGCTCTTTAAGCTCACATCTGCTCCATTTGGGCTCTACATTTATTTTCGTTTCCTTGTCAGATATGTGTATGTGCTCATATTTACATTCTGAATCATATCTGCTTTCTAGCATCTTCATATGTTATGTCTCTTGAGAAGTGCAGAGGGCAGTTACTTGAAATGAGAACCTGTGTCCTGTACTAGATAAACACTTTGATTTTAATCTGTTTATGTAGTTTTAGGTGCGGGAACCATTCTATTGTCCATAAATCTCATCAACAATAATTCTTCTGTCATTTGTTGCATCTTGGAGTTGCTGAATAGAATTTCTAAACAATGAGTTCTATATGTACATTATTTAACAATTAGGTATTTCGCTTTTGCAGATAACGCAGGTGTGATTGTCAATCCTAAAGGTGAAATGAAAGGTACTATCAAACATCTGTAGCGGTCGAATACATTGTATTCATAGTTATCTGCTTAGTTGAGATAATTGTAAAAAGACGTCAGAGATATTTGCTCTGACCTGCATCGTTTTTTCTTGGGTGGGTGGGGATGGTTTAAACACTGCTGAACTTTAGCAGCCCTAAATTGACAACGAAATCTCTCAAGATGAATGATTTCCTTATTTGTAATATATGGGGCTGGCATTTTTCTGGTTCACTTTTGGTTGATTCTGAGTTATGTTACTTCATTCTCCCTCTTATCCTGATTGCTACCCTTGTTTGGCACTTATAGGTTCTGCTATAACCGGTCCTATTGGAAAGGAGTGTGCTGATTTGTGGCCCAGGATTGCTAGCGCAGCAAATGCCATTGTTTAAGAGTGCCTTTGGATTTTTGGACTTGAAACCATCAGAAATTGGAGGGGTTTTTGTTTGATCAGCAAGGATTTGTGTACTTGTGATTTTGGTTTGCAGGAATTCAATGTTATATATTTTGGTAGGGTATATCACTTTGGCTTGCAACTCTGGTCAGAGGTTTCTTTGCAACTATGGCATGGATTTTCCAGACTGTATTAGGTAAAACAATTGGATAGAAAAATATGAAAAATGAAATTCACAATGTTCTAATTGATAACATTTTTCCGAAAAATGTTCTTTTGTAGTCGCAAGAGTAGCCTTCTGCTGGTTCTCCTGTACCGGGATGCTAGGTGCGCTAACATACCATAAACAGTTAAGGAGAGGCAGCTAGAGAGATATTCTTAGACATAGAAATATTGTTCCTCAGAAAAGGGGAAAAAGAATGAAGACGCAAAAATATGGACCCTGGACCCTCTTGGTGGTTTTAATGTGTGCATCATCTGGTTCCGGATTTTGACAAAACTTTGTGCCGTTCCCGTTTGCAGCTTGACATTCTCTGCTCATTATACAAGTTTGACAACTAGGAATGACTCAGAAATTGAATATTGAATGTTGGCTTGTAATTGTTAATGTCCACTTGAGAGTGCTACTACTTGGGAGTATTCTATAGGATATCTGGCATCTTAAACGTGAATGTTAGTATTAGGATTAGGTCTTCTTCTTTTGGCTGGAAGGTGGAAGTCTGCATTTCTACTCAATTTGATTATCTTTCTTCTCCACATAAGTGTGACAGTGAGATTTTTCTTTGTTTTTCCTATACACGGGAATGGGGATGTGGATTAAAGTGACAACTTGTTTTTCTGACCAGTGGATTTACTACCCCTTTGTCTCAATATGATGTCCTAACAACGTTGAGATTAATGCAGAAAGAAATAGATGTTTTTAGTTTAACATTTAGATTATATGAGCAAATTACAATGCAATAAGAATATTTACTGAAGCTAGGACTGTCAATTGGGCTGGGCTAGTCCGAGCTCGGCCCTGCTCGGTCTGTTTTTTGAAGGCTGAGTTTTTTTCGGGCTAGGGTTGAGCCGGATTAGAGCTTGATTTTTCGGCCCGTTTGTGAATCGGGCCGAGTTCGGGCTTGGCTAAGTTCGGCTTGTTATAAGCTCGGCCCGATCATATATCTAATAATAATTTATAATTATATATTATAATTTCTTGATATAATAAATTTTTTTGTGTATAATACTATATTAATGTCATCATAACTATATAGATTAAAATTTTATGTGTTTTGATATAAATAAATTTGTTTATATTTCACTTTCAAAAAAATTTAGTGGGTAAAGTTTTCACTTCCAACACTTTAAAATTATATTTTAGAAAAGCAATGTAGTTTAATAGTTTTAATTCTTAGCAGATTTGGCAACAATATGCATGTTATTCAATCATAGAGTCTATTTATGAGATTGTAACTACTTATTGAGCTTATCATAATTCTAAGGATATTAAGTATTAACACAGTAAATGCGTATGTATGAATATTATTACCTTTACTAACACGAGAAATATAAATCATATGAAAGAAGAAGATAAGATCTTAGTATAGTCTTTCAATTGATTTTTGCACTTGTAATTTAAAATATTTCAAAGTAAATATTTAGTTTTATAAAATAATATATTCTACATATTCACTTTCGTAATTAATATATTTAACTAATTTCACAAAATATAATTTTTTTCACTTCTCAACATAAATTTAGAAAGAGGAGAAAAAATTATCAATTACTTAATGGTTAATACTTATATTATATAACTTATAAGGTGATTAGTAAAGTGATTAGTAAACTTTAGTATTAGCCCAATATCTTTTTAAAAAATCAATATTTATTATTAGGGCACATTAGAAGATTATTTTTTGTGTATTAATAACTTAATATGCATTCAAAATATTAAACTGCTTACTATACAGCAAATTCAGTGGTGTATGCTGCAAATTTGATTGATTCTCTATATAGCAAACACAGTGGTGGTGTGTTTTAGTGCTTTGGTGCCTAGTTTCATCGTTAGAAATTCACTGATTTCTGGAGTTATAGGATCATTCTTCCTCTTTTCCGGTTACTTCATATTGAAGCACGACATACCAGATTATTAGATTTTAATGCATTATATATCTCTGTTTAAATATCCATTTGAAGGGTTCTTGATCAATAAATTCTCAGACTCTGGTAGTTTGGTGCTCCACTTTTGTTGATTTGTCTTGGTTGAAATTTAATGTGGTTAAGATATTGCTACAATACTTTATTTTGCTATGGTAGTTTATTTTTGTTGATTTTCAGATAGACGTTTGCTTAGTTTCTAGAGATATTGTTTAATAATATATGCAAATTAGTTGAAAGTCATTGTTAGACAAGTATTAAGACATTAATTTGTGAAGGCAATCATAATTTATAGTGAGAGGATAATTTGTGAGAACAATAAAAAATGAATATGCATATTTCGGGCTCAGCCCGAGCTCATAAGAGCCGAGCTCGGGCTCAACATTTGTGAGCGCGTTCGGGTTGAGCCCGAGCTCGGGCTCAATATGATGTTACTCGGGCTGAGCCTGAGCTTAGGTCGGCTCGGCTCGTAGAGCCCAATTGACAGGCCTAACTGAAGCACTCGCGTTAGTTAATAAATTGTTTCATTATAGTTATTTAGTAATTTATTTGCATTACACAAATTATGTACATGCTAATAAAAACAAAATGTGTAGTTAAAATAATAACACAAGATAATAAAAATTTTTAATAATGTGACCTTTTTCACATGTTTTGTTATTATTGGCATGTATATAACTTATATAATGCATACAAATTATTCAGTGATTATAATAAATCTTTTCCTCCGGGAATCCCTAACTCAAAAGGATCAAGCTTGTAAAATAACATGGTTGTGCTTCGAGAATATAGCCATGTGATGTTGAAAAAAATTGAAGGATTCTGCCATGGCTGGTTGATTGAACAGTCACACTTTAATATAAGCCCTTAACTACTGTGATTGGCATGTGATGTAGAAGACAGACGAAACATGATGACAACTAACTCTCAATGCCCATGTGACCCTAGTTTGAACTCCTGACTTGTTCCCATGAGAGACCCCTACTTAAGATGAACCAAAATCTAGCATTTTGCAAGATCTTGGCAGCTCGTTGGCCAATCTTCTTTGAGAATGGCAAGAAGGTTTGTCTTTTGCTTGGCCATCTCTGTCTTCCTCCTAGGATCTGCAGCTGCAGACTGGAACATTCTGAAGCAGAAAACAAAGAATGGCCTGCAGATCACACTCAAGAACTTCTGTGAAGCATGGAGGATGAATGTTGAGCTTCACAACATCAGGGACTTTGAAGTTGTGCCTGAAGAATGTGTTTCCCACATTGGAAAGTACTTGACTTCAAGCCAATACAAGGTGGATTCTGAGAGGACTATTGATGAGATCAATGTTTATCTCAGCACCAACTGCAGGTTGCAGAAAGATGGCTCAGACGCATGGATTTTCGACATCGATGATACTCTTCTGTCCACCGTCCCCTACTACAAGAAGAATGGCTTCGGGTAAGCAATTTAAGTTGCCATGTCTTGATGCAAGGTACAGCATAGAGATAGCACTGTTCCTTAATATGACAAGAAATTGTTGCACAAAAATGGCCTTTTAATGATCACTGCCGATGATTCATACAGAGTCTTTTCCAATTTGTTGTTCTCAAAATATTTGTTTTCGTGTGGCAAAATAGGGGAAAGAAGTTGAACCTGACCTCTTTGGAAGAGTGGATGATTCAAGGAAAAGCACCAGCATTGCAGCACTCTGTGAAGCTATTCAATGTACTCAAAGGACTAGGGGTTCAGATCATTTTAGTTTCTTCAAGAAGGGAAAGTCTCAGAGCTGCAACTATCGATAACCTTGTAGATCAAGGCATTTTCGGCTGGACTAGTCTCATTTTAAGGTTTCAGACTGTTTCATTTTCTTATACTAGGAAGTTTGTTCGATGACAGTATCATAGCATTAAGTTTTGACTTAGTTTTGTTTCATCACAGGGGAGCTGATGATGAATGCAAGAACATTCAGAGTTTCAAGTCTGGTGTGAGAAAGCAACTGATTAACAAGGGATACAACATATGGGGTATTCTTGGGGATCAATGGAGCAGCATTGGGGGCTATCCAAGTGCCAAAAGAGCATTCAAACTTCCAAATCCCTTGTACTATACTGCTTAAGAACTAAAATCTGTCAATTTCATGAAATGCCCTAGGCGTATATTCTTTTGTATGATAACCCTTTGTAGCTGCTGTAATGACAAAGCCTGTCGGGATCATTTTTATTTCAATATCTTCCATTGAAATGCCTGAAAA
The DNA here is from genome assembly GCA_030512225.1 of Rauvolfia tetraphylla. Lineage (NCBI taxonomy): Eukaryota > Viridiplantae > Streptophyta > Magnoliopsida > Gentianales > Apocynaceae > Rauvolfia > Rauvolfia tetraphylla. The sequence continues at coordinate 7,661,731 of JAJQKT010000053.1, forward strand.
TTGATCTCTATTTATGCAGATCTTTCTATTATACATAGCCAACAGAAATCTGCTTCGGTTTTGCCTAGCTTCTCTAGTTTTTCTGCTTCTTGCCATGTTCTAGAATAAACTTCCATCGAAATTTGCCTCTTACAGCTTCATTCTACAAGAAAGAATTTCATCCTTTGCAAGCAAATACAAAAGTAACCATTCAGCCTGGCTAAAATCCTGCATTGGTTCAATTACAAGTAATTGACACAATGCACCTGGAGTCATCAATCAATTACCCTAATGATGAGGTCTTTTTATTGATGATATCAGGGCAAAGCCATGTAATGTTGTTTGTTCATAGGACTAACAGTCTCATAATGTCTAATATGGACAATTAAACAGCAAATAGGAAAAGCATAAACAGGTTTTGGTTATATACACAACAGCACAAGATATCCTAGTTATATGCAGCCTTCAGCTCATGTTTCCTCATCCCATTTTGCCTTCAGCTCCCAAGTTAACCTTCGCACAATACTCGAATAAACTACCGTCATAACAGCGTCTGATTGCTTCTTTAGAGAGGAAGCCTTCCTCGTCTCTAGCAAGCACGTAAAGGATCAACCACTCCGCCTTCGTTGCTATCCTGCAGAGAGGGAAAATTGGATAAAAAATCTCATCTCAGTACATGTAATACTCTGAGATAGTAACATGAAAACAAACCTTCCGAATATGTCGAACGAATTCTTTTGGCCTTCGGTCATGGCCCAAATCTCTCCCAGAGTAAGCTTGTCAGGCATTGTTCCAGCATACTTGCTGAAGATGTTCTCAAAGTGCAGGGGCAGATACCTGTACAGTTCATAGGACAAGGTTGCCAGTACAAGATCGAAAAGAGCCACTGAAAATCTCAAATCAAATAGAGAAACTTTAATTGCTCGATACTAACCTCCCTTCTGTGTCATAGGTTCCGGAGTCACTCCCATGCTTGCATTTGTGTATGTTATATAAGTATATAGGGAAGAAAGGAGACGGAAACCATCCCTGCCAACAAAATATATCAAGTAAGGTTCTTACAACAAAATGTATCAAGTATGGTTCTTTCTTAAGAGTAAAGGCAAAATATTTTAATGGAAGCTAAAATTGCTTGGAAGCAGCTAAAAAGGCAAAAGACTTGGAAACGTACGTCCTCTCAGGAGTTCTGACTATTCTATTTCAACATTAGTTGCTGCAGTCTTCCACCTCAACCAGCATCAATTATCGCTGGACTATTTACTTCAAAAATTTGGCAATAGCAAGAGCTTTCTATTTTAATCGACGTTGTGAACAAGACTTTGGTTTCTAATATGAAAATGTAAGTTAATGATCGCTTAACTTTAACTACCAAGTTACACTTACTGGGTAAAATAACACTACCTACAAAAGCATACTAGATCCTGTTTAAGCACTGAGATAGAGAAAGCAAAGGGAAACTCGAAAGTGCAAAAACATAAGTCTGAATAATCCCTTTTTGATGCGCAAGAAATGAACTTACTGGTAGAGTAGGATAGCTCAAAGCCACATTGATGACAATGGCCATCACAAGTGATGCAATCATATTGAATCCTATCTGTCGCAGTCCTGTGGAATAGCAATCACTGGGTTAGTCAAACAGCACAAATAAAGGAAGGTTACCACATAGTTTTAAAAAAATCACGTTACATTAGTACATCAATTCCGGCTAGCATCAACGTTGTCTGCATTATTTATCCCTACTAAAGCACTCGGATTCATTCCTACTCGACTTGTGAACTAAACAGACATTTATAAAGATTAAGTTTCACCTAGTTCTGCAGCACCATATTACCTGAATAAGTTTCCCAAGGGTAAATGATTCCATTATCATCTAGGTCGAAGAAAGCTGCATGCTGCTGCAAAACGCTCAAATTGTGATGCCTATGGCCTGGTGTCCCGTGAGGATGTTCCATATCAGGAGCAGCCAACCCTCTGGCCATATCTGAAAATGCAAAATAAATTAAAATTTTCAAGAATTAACATTACTAAGTTATGATAAAATATGGCAGAAGAAAAGAAACAAATTGCACCAGATTATGATTACTTTTCTGGAAAATACATATGAAATGATTACCAATTTATCTTAGAGAATTCGGAGCATCATCAGTTACTAAACCTAATTGATCCTCCTAAAAGTCAAAGGCAGAAAAAGAATCAGCGAGCCCCTGCACGCACTTGAAAAAAGTTTGAAGATCTTGCTGCCATTTCTTGCTTGCTAGGAAGATTTAGAACGATTAGTTTACCTACCCCCGGCAGGAACCCAAAATGAAAGAGAACAGGAATGTGAACTCACAATTTATAACAAATCCGCTGCGTTTAATCTGAACAAATTTAAGCTACCTATGTTTGGATTTAAGCTTCACAAAAGTGAGTGAATCAATCAGCAATCTTTTACTTCAGTTACAAGACGAAATTCCTATTGGCACTAGAAATAATTCAATTTCAGAGAGAATGAGAGATATAACTTACAGGGCTTTGGAATTGAAGTTTCCAAATCAGTTCTGACCCTATGCTCAAGAGTAACGGGAGCGAGAGGAGCCACCGGAGACAAAGCTGCATTCCTATCAGTTTCCGTTGCCATCTTCCCTCTTCTCTCCAACGGCAGTGAAATTCAACTTGTTTCGACTTTCCACGGGGAGCTTCTTCTGCAGTTTGGCGTCAGTGAAATGAAGTAGAAAAAGAGAAGTAAGACACGAGGAAGAGCAGCAGAGAAGAGGGGGTTTTTGGTGCGAGATCCTCGTGGCGGACATGCAAAGCTCCTCTTCACAGAATCGCTGCATGCCTGACTCTTGCGTCTTCTACCTTACACAGTTGGCTGTGCTTTCTCGCCACGTTTACTCCATGTGTCATCTTTTCCGTAATATATTCAATTCAGATTCTGACAGACCGGCCAACGGGCCGTCCAAGTTCCTGCCTCGACCCGGTACCCCCCATACTGAGGGCAGAGATATAAAATGTCTCCGGTATTAATATTTGTTGTGCATGTACTTAATAGTATAATACGTTGTCTTTTTGCATCAGTATGTTTCAGTATTTACGTCTTTTTTTTCATATATATTAGACTTATTTATGATTATTTATTTATGATTTAATAGTTAAAATTCAATTACTAAATAATTATTCAGTTTATATAATAATTGTTCAGACCTAAATAATTATATAAAATAATTATAACAACCGTTAAATCACGATCGAACGACTATAAATAAGTTTATCACATATTACAAAAAAAACGTAAAATACTGAAACTAAATCGCTCTTTACATAATAGTATAAAATTTTCTCTTGAAGCACAACGCAATCACATTAAATCATAGAAAATTTTTAGTTAGTTATGCAAGTATTTGAATTAGATTTTTATTTAAATTAAATTATATTATTTTAATAAAAAACAAATTATTTTAAAAAATAAAATTTTAAAATAAAAAATTAAAAAATTTTAGTTTAAATCAGAATTCAAGCCCTCCCACAAGTTTTTCTTATCAAAACGTTTCCTGAGAAAAAAAGGATAAGGGGAAAACGTTCTCATGGAGCAAGAATGTAGCTCAATTTTAAGGGCCACACTTGGCCCATGCCCATGTAACCTATGTATATTCCTTATATGGGCCTCCTTTTTAACGGCTGGGGTGCCCAAAAGCTCAAACGAGTGTAAGGAAAGTGATCAATTCTTTACTTGAACGCAGGCTCTTGATAATATGGATGCATTGTGGACCTAGTAGAGGCCCTCTAGGAATCTTGACGTATCAGTAACATTTATGTAGTCAACAAAATGACGCAGGTTGCAATGCGTTCCTTCTATTTTCTGCCGATCCTGGCTATTGAGGAGCTTTATGTAAAAGCACAGTCAGACAGGTCAGAAACTCAGCAACTTATCATTCTCTTACACTCAAAAAGTGGTCCATTGCTTGTGAGCTTTTCGTGAGAGAATGGCAACCGAAAACGCGGCGGCGGTAGAAGCAACCCAGGCTGAGGCACCGCAGGCTGCGGTGGAAGCAGGAACAAAGCAGCCGCATAAATTGGAGAGGAAGTGGACGTTCTGGTTCGATAATCAATCCAAGCTGAAGCAGCAAGGTGCCGCTTGGGGTACCTCTCTCCGTAAACTGTACACCTTCGAGACCGTCGAAGAATTTTGGTGGTATGTTTTTTATTTGAAATATCTCTATATATGCACTTCTGTACCTATCGTTTTACATCAAAGCCGTGAAATTTAATGAAACTCTAGGGCTGTAATTTACTGTTCATCGCGCTCTATCGCGATTTAGTCGTTATATGTTTAGATTTGCTCATTTTCTACTTACAGTTGTATGCGCGCCTTGTATCTTTCATGTAAACAAAAGGAGATATGTATATCTTCCTGTAAATTTGTTAATGAAATTCCGGTTTGATGCTTGGTTGATTTTCTCATTTTTTCTGTTTAATGAGTGAAATTAGTTAGATTTGTTTCTGACATGCATAATACTACGTAGATTTATTAATGTTGGCGAATTAAAAAAAGCTAGAATTTTCTTTGCAGTTTGTATGATCAGATTTTTAAACCCAGCAAGTTGCCAGTAACTGCAGACTTGCACTTGTTCAAAGCTGGGATTGAGCCTAAGTGGGAAGATCCGGTGTGTGCCAATGGCGGCAAGTGGACTGTTACCAGTAATAGAAAGCCTGTTCTCGAAAACATGTGGCTTGAAACTGTAAATGTCCTATCTCTCTTTGCCATTGATGTTGACATGTTGACTTGAATTGGTCACTTTGTATATTTAAGTTTCATCTTTTCCCTTATTGCCTGATCCATGTGCTTCTGCCTGATAGTTGATGGCTTTGATTGGCGAGCAATTTGATGAGGCTGATGAGATATGTGGAGTTGTTGTCAGCGTACGTCCAAAGCAGGACAAAATTGCTTTGTGGACTAAGACTGGGACCAACGAGGCTGCTCAGGTTTTGGTCCTTTGGTTTAGAGTTTCGTTTTTGTACTAATGTTGTACTAGTTTCCCCATTTATCTATTATTCGGGCAAGTTAGCTATCAAAATAGTGAGAAGTATACATATTGCACACCTTTTTTAATTACATTTGTATCCATATTACTGTTTCAACTGTTTGGTCTCTGGTATTGTAGATTAGTATTTTTTCCTGGTTCCCTAGTTTAAGTAGATGAGATTTCAGTTAGTGGAGTAAGAAATGAAATTTAGAGCAACCTAAATCTGTGTAGAGAGAGAGAAGAAAAAACGGGCAATTTGCAACGAGGCGTAACATTTAGTAGTATTTTGAGGATGATAGCAGAGTTATCCTCTGGTACTATAGACGAAAACTTCTGCATGTATTCAATTGATCTCATCATTGTTGGACATCATTAATGGATTCCAAGTATGGAATGTTGTCTATGAGGGGCTCTATGTGAAATATTTTTATGGACATTGTTGGCTTCACTTTATCCTTTGTTTGTGGTTGCTGATGCACTGATTTGAGTTTGCAATGATGTTAATGTACACTTTTCTGTTTCTCGAGAATGGAGTGTTAATTCTCTCTCTATTCCTCCATCCCATTTTGTCTTGGGGACCCCGAGAAAAGGGGGTGGGGGTGGGGTTGTATTTGTCACATTTTGTTTTGGCAAAAGAGAGAAGGAACATTATCTATTCTTCCCAATTTCATTTGAGGAATTTCATCAGTAATGAAGTGCTGAAAGGGGTTTATCCTTTTGTATAGTGTTTATTATGTTAAAGCATTCCTGGAATTGAATGTCAGAATAGTATTCCTAGATTTTATGATTTTGCATACTTGTAAGAGTTACTGATAAAGTTTCAGTCTGAACTTGTCTTGGAAGTGAATAACTTTGTTTTGCCTATAGACATTAAATGCCGTAATTATTTCAATGTAAAGTGTGATAATCTGATGTGGTTTTTGCTAAGTTATTTAGAGATTGATAACTTACAAGTTTCTCAAAAGCAAGCAATCTGTAGTTGGCTTTAGAAAGTTGTTCACCGATGGAGGATCCTTTTACAATTGGATGAGATACATCTATATTGTCTCCAGTATGTTTCATTGCTTGAATTTTTTTCATGACTGTGTTCTTCTTTTTCATCTTCTCCTTGGTCATTCAAATATATGTTCTGCTTGCGGATTAGATGGTGGTTGTAGATTATATCTGGATCCTGCTGAAGATATTAACAACGGAATCTTGATGCATTTTTATTTCCAAGACTAGGTAGGATTTCCTTTATGCAGCTTTATCCTCGAATGCAAAGTTTATCTGAATTTGATATTCCTAGATAGACTTAGAACCAGGCTCCTTTTCCATGTAGGTTGTAGTTTTCAGTGTCAATTATTGTAGAACTTTCAAAGATTGATACTTTTTTTAAAAAGAGAGAGAAGTAAAAAAAAAAAAAATTGATAGGACCTCCCTTCCGGCCCAAATGAATGTAAATTAACACTTGTCCTTGGTTTGACATTATCTTCTGGGGAAAACAAAATGACACATTTCATTACCTTTGTTTTCATAGGATGACGTAGCATCAACAGTATGTTTGTTTCAAAACTCTGAATAAGTACTTATCCAGGCAAAAAAAACGAAAGATGTTACTTAAGTGTCTCGTTGTGTCCAAGGAGTCAGATAAGACCCCTATTGTGTTGGTTTTATCTTGAATTATGTGCATGCTTTTGCACCACTGTAGAATGATTCAGTGCATGAACTTGAAAGAAATCTTGCATAGAACTTTAGAATTGACTAACATTGTAAATTATGCTGGTTGTTTTGACGAGGCTAGGACAAATGCTGATAGTTACTCGTTGTAGCCCCCTTGTTTTTGCTCATAGTATGATGACTCTTTTGTAACTTGTATGTTCTTAATCATAAAATGAATACGGATCCCTTCGGACCCCAACCTAAAAAAAATGCATGCACTTGATTTTCCCTTTTAACCTAGTTATTGGGCTATGAATATAAAATGAGTTGTATTTTTACACTTGTCAATGTTCTGTATTTGTTCTATATGGAAATTTTGGTTATCTGATCAACATCGGTTCATGACATTTGGTATTTCTGGATCATCCTGCTTTGTGGTGTGTGTGTAATTTCTAAAGAGGGATGATGAACTTATACAGATGTTCATGGAATTTCTCTATCTCAATCATGCTTGCGTGCAGACTTATTTGTTGTTAGAGCCTCTGAGAGAGAACCCTTTTTTTGTTTTATTTGTAACTTGAGGATAGATCTTGTCTGGCTGGTCCTTTTGAATATTTAGATTTCCTTGTTTATCATTTGCCAATCTTGAGATGTTTAGAATTCTGCCTTTTGTTGCTAGTTGTGCTCCCATACAAAAAAAAATTCTTGTTTGTAGGTGTGAAATGTTATTGAAATTTCCTGGTTTTATTTTGAAGAGAAAACTGGAAAAATATTCATTTGATAGCTTTGATGCAGATGAGCATTGGAAGAAAGTGGAAGGAAATCATTGACATCACGGATAAGATTTCTTACAGTTTTCATGTAAGTGTTGTTTCTGGGCTACTGTGTCTCCTGTGCTCAAGCCCATCCAACATTTTTCTGCTTTGGTTATTGCAGGATGATTCTAGAAGGGAAAGATCAACAAAAGGTCGATATAGTGTGTAATTGCTCCCCGGTACTCTTGAATATATCAAGATAGGGCGACTTTTTTGCTGTGATGAGGTTGATGAGTCCACCAGTAGTATTATTTGGCTACCAACATACAAAAAATTGAAATGAAATGTGTTGCTTGAGAGATGTATTCTTTTCATGTAATATTACCATGTGCTGGTTTTGATTACAGTAATTAGATACTTGCCCAGCATGTTTTGGTCTACTTGCGTTAATTTCGAAGTGAGTTGCTTGTTATAGCATCTGGCTTAGGGCTCTAATAAACTTGATTGGATGCCGATGACACAGCGCCAAAATGTAGTTTTTCAAACCTAAAGTTCTTTGGAGGTACTTCTAGAAAGATTGCATGCACTGAAACAAACAAGTTCGGCTTTAGTTCTATGCTTTGTTATGAAAATATTGGTCTTGTAAAAGAATGAAACAGTTCTGCAGAAATAGCATGCGATACCGAAAGCACATCATGGAACTGTTTGTTTGAAGAAATTGGAACTTTGTGACTAATCTGTGAACTATCTCGTTGGAGAGTGCATTGTGATCTACATTCTTGTGAATCCTCCAAATGCATATCGTTGGACTCGGCAGATAATCTAATACGAAATAAAGATAAAATTTGAAATAGTTGGTTGAATTTTGGTCCTTTATTGTTGTACATAAGTTGTCACATGTAGCATCTGATTCTTGTTTTTCAATGATTCTTCCGGGTTTCATTCGCCTGCGTGCCTTTTCTTTCAGGGATTTAATATAAGTAATGGTAAAAAGACTATTCGGACTTGTAAAGATCCTTAATCAAAAAACATAGACTGATATCAGTCGGATGTTGAGTATTTACATTCTTATGTTAATATTTCGCGACTGTCAAAGTACTTATCCGTTCACTTTCTGAAATGAACACAGTTTCCTTCTAAAACTTTTACTGTTAACGTACTTGGTATAAGCCCTTAGGAAGAATTATTTGATACAAGGATATGTTTCTGCTTTCTTGTTCTTCGTGTGTAGGCATATTAGGACGTTCAATTTTGTGCGAAAAGAGTGCAACATAAAGGGCTCAAAAGATCTATCCTAGAAAGCACGGAAAGCTGTCTCAAAGTTCGAATTGAGGTTATCTTATTTATGTGACCTCGAATTGCTGGGAGAGTAACACGATCTCAGAACTAAAATAATGCTTATATTGAAGAAATTGCAGAAGAAAGGAAAGAAAGAGGGATTTATGGATAAACTAAAGCTAAAATCAAATAGAACATCTATTCCTGAAACGAGGTATATATGTCATCTGAGTCCAGATGAATAAGACATGAGAACTCTGATAGTTTATACAAGCTCTCAACTATATAAACCTTTTTCTCCTCATGGCATAGATGAGTATATCCATCCAAATCAAGCCAGAAATCCAAGCCTTTCACCATTCTTCTTTGCTAATCGAATCAGCCCTTGTCTCTGCTTTGAGTCTGCTCCTATTGTCTTGCAGAATTCTGTTATGACCTGAAATATGAATTTTCAAATTAGACATAGACTGTTGATTTTGTGTTTTGGGGCGTGGGTGCTTTAGTTACCTGTGAGTGTAGGGCAATAGCTTTGCCTCTGAGCTGGTTGAAGCGTTTTTTGCCAATAATGTTACGTGTAGCAACGACGAGAGGAGCAAAAATACCCTTTCCTTCATTGACATTCCCCATCACCGGCTGCGATCGGACCGGCCTCGGAATGTGGACATGGCCGGTTCCGGTGGTAACTGCCTTTGCTAGCACGGGATACTCTTCACCAGCTATTGATTTTCCCCAACTTCCATGGAAAGAAGAAGATAAGCCCCCTTGAAAACCAGTAGCACAGATTGACGTAGCCATTGAACTCACAAACTGAATTGGGAAGTTGCTTTGGGAGAAATCTGAGTCGTGATCTTAGGACTTGGGTGCTTGTGTGGAGGTGTTTGATACAATTTTTGATATGATGAAACGATGAAGTTTTGGTGTAAGCATGAGAACCTTAGGTTTTCATGGTAGAGTTGAAGAGAAAGGTAGGGAGGTGTTGAGAGCCACACATGCTGGTGGCTTAGATTTTTGCCTTGTAATTTTCCCTGCCCCAAACACTCCCAGCTTCATGGATCTTTTTCTCCTATTCCAGTGGTTCTTTCCTCACCAAGTGCACCCTTCATTTTTTTCCCTCTCTATTGATGTAAATTAGTGTATTTGAATTGAGTTTCGCAATAGAAACAATATAAATTTCTCACATTGAATTTTATTTTATTTATAAAAAATCTCTCTTCTGAAACTTAAGACATAAAATCTCAAAACAAAACAATATCCAATCTCACTCTAAAATTATGTTTCACACATAAGGACCATTGGGTAGTCTTCAAAATTATGTAAACTATTTAAGCACACAAAAATTTTGAATTTGATTACATGTCTTAGAAGTATGAAGGATGTGGAAGCCAGAACATTTACTACCTATTACTTACTATTTAAATAATTTATAATAAATAACGGATCAAGAAGTGAATACTATACAGAATTTATCAAGATTTAAATCTTGCAAAATACATGATGTTGCACAAGGATAGCAGAGATATGAACGTTGATTTTATAATGTAAAAGTTTTCAGATAAAAGACTTCTTTTATCTCGTATTAAATATAAAATAAATATTTAATTTTAGATAAATAGAGTATTGCTTTTCTTTTTCTTTTCAAATTAGTATGAGCAATTTGTAAAATTGGGGTACAAAATCCAATATGATAGCTTGGTAGGACCGGCCAGAAGAATACATAGATCACAAAATTGGAATTGAACAAAGATTTTGATGAACGAAAATGTGCATGCGAACCTTATTTTCCCATATGGCAAGTGTTTTGCCAAGACTTTCGAGCGTATTACATTGAATTGGTTGGGCAATCTTTAGCCGTTCATGTTCATTTCGACCGGAAGAAGGTTCATAGGAGACTTTTCATGAGTTTTTTTGTTTTAATTTATATAATTTTTTTGAAAAAGTCAAAAAAATGTTATGTAAATCAAACTTAAAATGTTTTCTTTCACAAGATACATTCCATCAATTGAACAAAAAGAAAAAGGAAAAAAAATTGAGTGATCATATTATTACAAATCGTAATAAATGATAGAAAGTAAATCTTTTTGAAAGACTTATTTAAATTTTTTTGTTCGTTTATTAAACGTAAAGACAACTGGGTGAAAATTTAACGGAACTAAAAATTTTTCACTTAAGAAAATTTATTTGGATTAAATTTTTTTAATTGAATTGTATTATAAATCGTAAAAGTTATTTTTTTAAAAAAAAGTAAAACTAAAATAAAAAATCAAAAAGATTTTATTTAAATTGAATTACAATCCAAAGGCCTTTGTGATCAAAAGTTACACGACCGGAAGAATATGAGTTGCTTTCATGTAGTGGTCTTGTGGTTCTGGAAATTTCGGACTGTCGAAAGGTCAAACGTGAAACGAAACAAGAATGGGAACACTTGGAGAATGGACTTGGCTCATCATGAACTTGAGAAAAAGGCCAGCAACTTCAAATGCACTGCTTTCTTAGAGAATTTTTTATGAGACCACATCTAAGGTAGTGTTTGATAAGATATCATTATAAGGGTAATCATACTTGCTTGAGTTTTAACAAAATGCAACTATAGATTTGGTCAAGTGAAATAAGTTTGTGAGTTTCGATTAAAAACCATGACAAATACTATCCTTGCCCCTCGTTTATAATAAGGGAAAGAAAAGAGGAAGGGATTATGCTTTTGGTGCTTGAATTAATTTTTTATAAATAAAAAAAAGAAAGGAATGGAAGGATAATGGATTATGGAGGGTTCGCTTGAGCTTTAAAATATTAGTTTTCTTTCCATAAAAAAATGAACGAAAATGGAGAAGGAAACGAACTTAACTGAATATTTTTGTATTAATTAAATTATCCTTGCTCCAACATACTTATATTGTGTGACAGAATCAGATATAATTTCGTAGATTACGTAAAATAAAAAAAAGTTATTTTAAAATAATTTTTAATGATTTATTCACTTATAATTAATTATGTTAAGAAAAAGTTATTGTATCGATTAAAAAATAAAAATATTTCTTAATTTTTAAATATAAAATTTTAAAATATTTATTAATATTTAATTACATATCAAAATAGTATATTCAATTGTAAAAAGACATAATATTAATTTGTCCATACACTTCAACAAAACCATTTCCATTTTGAACGTGAAAGTTCATATATGCAATGCAACGGCTCTTCGGTCCAAACCATCTTTCAACAGTTCACCCTCAAATATTAATAGATAAAAGTTCTAACACAATAGAATAATGAATTCACAGAATTTTTTCATATACAATCCGATATTAGTTTGTTATTATAGGGATCAAATATTTTTCTTTTTCGCAAATATAAATCATGTATTTTTTTAAATATATACGAGTTATGTATTTCTGTTAGAGTATTATTAATAAATAGTTTTATTATGCTGACTTAATAATTTTGTATGTATCATACAAATTACATGCATACTAATCAAAGCAAGATATATAGAAAAAAAGGCCAATTCACTATTAAGTAGAGCTGTTAATTTTTTTAGTGAAGTAATATTTTTTATCTATGTATTTACTTTCATCGGGATGTATGTGATTTGTATGATGCATATAAGTTATTAAGTGAATATAATAAAACTCAATAGGTCATCCTTTGATTTGAATAGAAATTTGGAGTTCAGTCTGATATGGAAAAATTACGTGGTGAGATGATATAATTAATAAGAAAGTTAGGGGTCAAAGAAGAAATGCGGGCATTCTAAAGTCCACTCTGCTCACCCCGTTCCAAGCTGACTAAGAAAACCATACATTATCAAAGCCCCTCGTCGCCGGACAGGAAGGTGATCTCCTGTTATTCTCCCTCTCCCTCTCCCTCCATGGATTCACTTTCTCTTTGAAATTCTTTGAATTATCGCCCTTAAATATACTCGCATAAAACAAGTATATTCATAGAATTCAGCAGTCGAAATTACGAAGTACAATAAAAAAGCACAGAACAATGGTATCTGTTGCGACCCATTTCTCAGCATTCGTTTTCCTTTTCCTAATAGGGATTCGCCGCCTTTTTTGTTCATTCTCTCTTTTTCTGAATAATCCATCTCAGTATAGATCAAAACCTTCGTATTTATCAGAGCCCAAATGGAAAAACTTTGATTTCTACTTTCTTCTCGTAGCCCTCCCCATTGCTTCATTCTGCGACATTTTCTTCTTTCTTGCAGTTTCTGGCCACCCAACTTATAGATTCTCTCTTTTGCAACAGTCTTTGCTCATTTTCCTCTTCTGGGTTCTCTTAATTCTCATCATTTTAAAGGAAACTTTGGATCTTTTGTCTGTCCCTGAGAGTTTTGTGTTTATATGCGGCGGCATTGCATTTCTTTTCGAGTACAAGATGAACGGAAATGGAATTGTGGGTCTTGGTGCTGTCGGTTATGACATTTTAGGTGGATTAGCACTTGTTTGTGCTGCCTGTTGCTTATATTTGTCAATTTGGCCATCGGCATTTTTCGCCGAGTTTTTGTTATCTTCCGGGATTATTTTGAAGGCGACTTGGGAGTTGCAAGTAGGATTAAAATTTTATACTGATGCATTTGGTTTGAAAGGGTGTGGCAAGATTGCTGTTGTCAGGGACCATGGACAGGCTGATGTTAAGTGTGACCTCGAGGAAGACAAATTCAGAGGCATGGCATTGATAAATTTGCTGTTCATCGGGCATGCAACTGTGGTTTTAATTACATGTTTGGTGCTATTTGGAGTATTGCATCGGAATAGGAACATGAGGTGTGCGCAAGGAAGTGGACCTTTGCTGGCTCGGATTAGATCAGAGGCCATGGTGATGAATCAACTTCCTGAGTTCCAGATAGAATGATGGCCTTCTTTCTTAACACCCTCTCTAGAGCTCCATCAGAAAGATAGGTAAGAGGGGGTCTTTTGTAGAACTAGCCATGAAGAAAGTCGTGGAGACTCTGTAGATTGGTAGTGACAACATTCTTTTTTCTTCGAAAAATTTCCTTTCTTTTGGTTTTGCTGGAATACGGAATTTTGTTATCAACTCATACTTCAATGAAAAGGAATTGCTGTTATTCTCTTTTGTACCTAACATCTGTTTGGGTGCGCGCGCGCACTTGTGCATGTCTGAAGGGCTTATTACCAAGAGTCATTGATTTAGAAAGAAGCAACCGCAAGTGAAGGCTGTCCATACTTATGCTTGATTGACTGTCCCTCAACCTAATGGATGCTTTGGAGAAGGGTTGTAACCTTTCGTCTTCTTTTTTTAACGAGCTATGAAGATCTTCTGTCTCTGGATTAGCTTCTTTGGAAAATGCATGCCAGTTGTTGTATAATGTAGCTTCAAATTTGATGTTTTTGTAGCTTTGAATTTGATGTAGTATGCGCTTTCAACTTTTTACTCCTATAGCTGTGTTGGTGGCAAATAGCGCCAGGATCATTCATGTTAGAGTTTATGCTGTATTAGAGAATCCAAATTGCATTTAGAGAATAATTTGTGAAAGTAAATCTGATGATAAGTTTAATATCTATGACAAACTTTTATATTTTAACCTCTTAAGTAGAAATACTTTTCCTTGAAGGAGAAAGGATATATGTAAAAGCAAATTATTCACAGTGGCTTGCAGAAAGCTGTCCAATGCATCTTCTGATATATGTTGCCTGAGTGCAGCTGAGATGTATTGTAATTCCTCTTTAAGATCAAACTTACAAGATTGACTATTTATTTCGGGTCTCTTATGTCATTGTACTGAGCCTTTATAGTTGCAGCAGATTAATAGCAAACAGGATGTCTTATGTCATGTTAGGATAAAGAATTCCCTTGGCATAGACAAAGCACAAAGTTTGAAATTTGTATTGATCTTACCTCCAGGCGTTTAATGCATTGAATGGTAGCAATAGCAGTATCAAATTAGTTATCGGAATTTAGTCATATGTTATATATTTTTTGTTTTATCTTTTTTCATTTGCATTGTACTTTCCAGAAGTTTTGTGATAAGATGTTTGTAATATAACTCTGCTCAAATTGGAAAGGGAACTTTATGCATTTTTCATCTAATCAAATAAGAAATCTGCTTTGCTCAAACTGGAAAGGGAATTTCATGTATTTCATCTAATCAAATAAGAAATAACTTTTTAGCCCACTGATAGAATGAGTCTTCGCCAAATTAATCAGGATGTCTAACTTCTTGAATCAATTCAAAAATGATCTTAACTGGCTAGGTTATGATTTATAGATCATGAAGGGTGTTTGTTTCATTTTCTTGTGTACATCATGAACAACCAAGGTAAGAATGCAGAGGTTGAACTACATCCTATAGTCTCGTAAGGACTACTCTTACTCATTCGGTTAAGAATCTGAGGAATGGAAATGCTTTGCAGTGAACCACATGGTTCAGAAAGGTAATATGGAAAGAGGCTCAATTTGACACTTAGTATTTCCATTATGAATGACATATTTAGTTCTTTGTTTCGGACTGTATCAAGCAGTATTCTACATGGACTTGGTTCTGAATTTTGGCTAAGGATTTCTGTAGGAGTCAGATTTGTCAATCCCACAAGTGGGACGTAAACTGCCAAAATTTTAGGCATGGTTAAGTGGGCATCATGAGGAAATTATCATCCCTCTTCCTTTTATTAACTGTTAGAATGATAGACTTGGGAAGACAGGTAGGCACGCAATCAAGATACTTAACACAAAAGTTTCATTGTGCCTTTTTTGGAGAACTAAGTACACGTGAGTTCTAATTTCTTCTTTTTCTGATCTCCTAGCAGTTGGGAAATCTATCTTGTCTTTCTTTTCTCCTGCACTTAAAGGTCTATTTGACCATACCTGATGCATATTCCAGGGCCACAGCCATATCATGTCAGACAGGTGCAACAGGGGAAGCGAAGGGTCCATGTAACATAGTTCATGGGTGACTGAGGGGTCTGAAGCATCAAATAAGTTAGAATCTGATCCTCAGTTCTTCACATCTTCCATTACATCATTCAAAACTCACCCATGCTCAAGATTTGTGCTTCATATCTTTAACTGAAGGAAGCACTCTCAAAAGTGAGAATTTCAATGACTTTGAGGCAGGAGACAGTATTTCAGGTAATTTTTGTTCAGACTTATCAATTTGATTAGTTTTCTGTTGGTGATTCCATTTGTTTAAATTGACCTAAAGAAGCTCTAATCTTGTAGATGAGAATTCGATTTCTTTTTTTTTTTTTTTCCCTTTTTCTTTCCCTCCTTCCTGTTTAGAGATCTAGGTGACATTACTTTTGCCCCTTTCTCTTCTACATTCAACTGTTGTTTTGCTCCTTCCAGTGTTTGATATCATGCTGTGGCTTTTTAGCTATGGAAATCAACTCCACCTTTGGTATCTCAATTTTCCGCTATCAAAAGTTAGCCCCAGAATGGATTATTACCAACATATCTGTAATTTTGAATCTCATGATGTGCTTACTACCTGTAGTAGATTTTGTGTGATACTTCACTGTGATGAATGTATACTGGGTTCATGTTCAGATAAGGAAATGCATTGTCGAGTCTATCACATTATTTTCCTTTTCACTGTAGTGGTGTCTTAAATTGTTTGAGATGTGATAAGGTGCCTCATCTGAACCAATAAAGATCAAGTTCAGGTGACGCAGTTCAGCAGCCATGAGAAATTTTAATTCCCTTTCTGTGTATCAAGATAAAAGATGAACTGATATTGAATGTTGCATCTCTATATGCATGATAATGGCATTCATGTGCTTTTGAAGTGCTAACAATGTCAGGGTCATTTTTGTATTTATTCATGTCTGCGCATGAGAGATGAGAGAGAGTAGAGAGATACTTTTTTTCTTCTGTTCGGCATGTTTATTGTCTAATTAAAGAACTGAATGATCTAAGAGCAATTCTTGACAGTCAAACACAAAGGTTAATATTTCCAATATGCGTCTTTGAGGTTCAAATAGAACTTGTCAGATTCTAGAACAATCAGAGTCCTTCAGTATTCTTATAGTGAGTTTCGTACTGTCATTTTATGAACGATTTGAGTGCAAGCATCTTGTGATCACCTATTATACGAGGTTTATATTTCCAACAAAGGAAAGGGGAAAAAGAAAACCTAACAGAAAATCAGCCAAATTGAAATGTGTTATTTAAATTTAGTTTATTGTCATAATTGAAGAAATATAAACTAATCTAGTCTGTGGTATCTTGTTAGAGAGGAAAATTTGGGGAATTTTAACCATCGTTTGTGAAAATGACTGAACCAATGGATCTTTAGTCTGGAACGAATTCTTTTGGCCTTTTTGATGAAATTGTACTTTTGTTTCACTATTTTGGATTTTGACAAGCTTACCAATTTCCTCATGCGTTTGAATCCTGCATCAGAATATAAACATTGGTTAGTCAAAGGTTAGTTTCAAGAGCATGAAAGCAAATTAAAGATTACTACTGCAGAAGGTAGAGTAGATGTGGACTGGTCATGTTTCCAGGAAGAATAATAAAGCAATGACGAAAGCTTTTATACAGACTCTGAATATCTAGATATCTGCTGTATATGTGATTGCATAGAAAGGTTGACGGTTTATGGTAAGTTTACTAATGGTACTGTTGCCAATTTGATTTGCATTGTTTCAGAATGAACCATTCATACCTTGAACCTTCTTTTCATTTCGTTGTTCTTTGATGATCTCAACCTTGTGCAGTACCTGCAAGTAACTAGCAGGATGTTAGCCCATAAGATGTTCTCTTCTTGTGGTACAAAGGTTATTAAGTACTAATAATAGACTAGAATTTAAGGAAATCTACTCCTTCTCCTTTCCTTTTTTTCATTTTTATTTTTTCAGAGTGCTGTCTCATATGCATTTCTGAATCAACTTACCTCAACTAAATTCTGCAAGCGATTTCTCATCCTTCTTTGTATAAAACTTCGTGTGCTCTGTTCAACAGTACGTCTGAGACTTAGAACACTAGAAGATCTAATATTCCATCTAAAGAAGACAGTCTTACCTTTACATGATACTTGACAAATGCATAAAAGTTAAGCAGGTTCCATACGGTTTTGTCTAGCTTCTTGCCCTCAACATGGTGTGGATATACGTCTGTAAATAAATGAAAGAAGGTTAAGCTACGCAATCTTAAACTCTGATTGATAGAAGGGGAAGAAGTGCTTCTGATACTTATAGACTGTAAGACCGTTATAATTTTTTATGAAAAAGATAGGTCTCTCACGTATTGACAACAATTTGTCTTCTTGAAAGCCAACAACTTGTGTCCAAATTTGCTGCTGTTTTTTTTTTCCTATTTAAAATTTTAATGTACATTTTAAATAGTGTTGGAACTGTGAGGCGAAGTTTATTTTTAAGTAAGAGAAAATGATACAGTATAATTCTGTTAGTTCATACCGAATGAGACAAATCCTCCATTGGTGCTCAAATCTTCAATGTTCTCGCCTCTCAACTCTGATGGTGGAATTGGAGACCAGATGCAAGGGGGTGCTTTAGCAAATGCTTTTGAACTTCCAACATCCATGAGTTCCTATTTAAAAAGGAAAAAAAAAAAGATTCAACTTTCTCAGATGTTTTTGGGAAAACATTGATGTAAAAATTTGGAATGTGATTAATTTCTTGTTACCTGAAAGAATGCTGTAGCTATGATGACATCCGTATTATCCTTAAAGCGCATAGGGAAAACTGCAGTGATCTTCATTGGCTGTTGGACTCAATAGTTTCATTAACCATGAAGCACTGTATACAATTTGCAGAGAAAACACTGAAAAGTTGGAAGATTGTTTTCTCCAACTTCTTAGTCACACTTTCATACAGACATTATAAATCTAATTGGTTGGATTACAGGAGAATATTGCATACGATACTTCATCTACAGTGCCCTTCTCTATGCACCATTGAGAGGTTAGATTGCTAATATTTAGGATTCAGGAAGCTGCTTTGTTCAAGGAGTCATTTAATAATCCCTTCCTAGTAGTCTGAATTAGCAAGATGAAAAGTGGCACTTTCCAACCAAAAAGAAAAAGAAAAAAAACCCAATTTAACATTCTTGGATTCGCAGAAGCAATTTAACGTTTGAAGTATGAAATCCTAGAGTGACTCTATGAAGTCAAATTCAATAGGCAATTTTTCAACTTGATGAAGTGTTATAATGGTTTGGAAGCCATTGTAGGACCGGCCATTCACGTTAATATTCAGGTAAAGTGCTCTCTCCTTGTTTCTTTAGTTAATGCCACTTAACCTGCTGCCTTTATGAAGCTAGAGCTGTTGCTTACAAAGCTGCCACTAAATCGTTTATTGATTACTTGCTTTTGCAAAATATTAATGTATCATAATCTATTCTTATTTCTCCTTTTGGTGTTTGTTATTCTTAACAATTGCACTTCTCAATAGCTGATTGACATTAAACTGTTTGATGATGAAGATCCACATTTAATTTGTATGTCATTTTAGTAATTCTTATAATTTTCTATGCCTGTTTATTTCATGAGCTTGAGCTATTATTTCTGTTATGCGACTTAACTATGTACCACTACATGAAAACTAGAGTTGCTGCTTATACAGGCAATTCCTCAATTCTTCTGTGTTTGTGCTTTGCATATCATGAATCAAACTAGTCAGGGTATCTGTTTATGCCAAAGACTGTTGTCCATACAGAAGAAAATAGTTCATATGTCACTTCACTATTCCTGAAAGTTTCCAATGTAAATCTAATGAGTTTGAGCTTTCATGACCAACCTGCTAAGCTTGGATAATTTCCTTCTGTTTTCATGGGCTAAATGAGAATCTTTTAGTAATTTTATTAATTATGTTGGAAAAGTTCTATTATATTTCTTATTTTCTATTCTCTTTATTGCAGTGCCTGGAATGAGCAAACCAGTATGTCATTAGGCTACCATCTACACATTACTGGGATTTTGAAAATGAACCTGCAACACTTACCGCCTATTTTTTAATTTTTCTTTGTGTTTAAATGTTATTTTCACAAATTGAAAAGCTAAAATTATAAACTTGCCTGTTTGATAACAAAGAAGGGCTCTCTTGGGTGATACATGAGTTTGAGTGGTCGGTACATCCCTTGTGAAACTTCCAGTGAATTGGCATTCATCAACATATCTTTCAGCTGTGAGCTCAGGATAACACCTTGCACTGATGCAATGCTTGTGATCATCTTGATTGGGTCTGCATAAAGCTCATTCTGATGCAATTAGAATAAATGTTATTTCTTAGGCATGGTAGTGAGGACTGATTATTAGAATAAAAAAACTTCAGATAAAGCCTTGACCCCAATGATTGGCAGGTTTAACCTCACTGCTCGCCCTGAAGACATAGAAATAATGACATCTACTATATTCGGCAGTGCTGCACCAACTGCTATAGTCCACTACTTGAGAGGCCTCCGTCAATCTATGGCGTAGTGAATAGGATGCTTAAAGATGGAATGAACAAATTACATCAAAATAAGAGGTATGTTTTTGCTTCGTCTTCTATGCTTTCCTTTTCTGATGACCTGTGGACTTCGATGACTCTAGTTTACATGCACAAAAGTATTTATCTGTCCATCTCTTGAAGATTGCTTGATGCACCATATTTGATTTTCCTTGTTTCAGTCAAAATAGAAAATTGCAAGGTACGCTCAATTCAACTATGCAGAAGGCAGAAACATCACATTTCTTCATCTCGCTATGTCTTTTTACGTCCACTATCACTATTCAAGTGCATACGCACGTAATAGAGTTTTGTTAAAAATTTAAATTATTTTTTAATTTATTTATTGAAGTTATACTGTGCATTTTTTAAAATTATTTATGGACCAATAATATTTTTTTCTCTTATTATTTTTCTTTGAGATTATTTGTTTTATTGATTGTATTAACTATGTTTTATCCTAACTCTTCTTATTCAAGGATGTAACTATTATTGTTTTATTATTTTATAATTATTATGGCACATTTAATAATAATTAAAAGAAATCATAATAAATTTACCATTTGATCCTTCTAGTCCAATTATTTGGTTTTGTCACAAAGGCTCAATTTGTCTATCCAAAAAAGGAAGAAACAATGAATTATAATATTTAATATTTAGTAGTTACAAACCTTCCTATCTCTTCTTATTAAAGGATGTGACTATTATTATTTTTAATTATTATGGCACATTTTACAATTACTGAAGGAAATCATAATAAATTTACCATTTTATTCCTCTAGTCCAATTATTTAGTTTTGACACAAAGGCTAAATTTATCCACTAAAAAAAGGAAAAAAATGCTAAAGTTTAAATCCCCATAACTCCTATCTACACTTTTAGTATAGATATAGATTGGTTATTAGAAGCAGCCTGAAATTGCTTGCTTTGTTGTTCATGATAGTCATTCAGGGATCTTTAAGTCAGTGAAGTGCAAGACATTCTTGGAACTCTAGATAGAAGAAATTACTCCTGAAAATAACTAAGCAGCTCGCATACAAACAATGTTTTAACCTGGACCACTAATTCGCTATCTGAAGCGCTTGTTCACATAAAAGCACATTACTTCCTGCAAACTTGTTATATAGGAACTAAAATGCTCAACTCTGAGGCTTGAAGTTATAGCCATGCATGGGGTGGGAGATGGTGAGAGAGATGCAGAGAAAATGTTATTAACCTTTGCTGTGTGGTATCCTTGCATTATTAAGTCTGAGAGTAAGCTGATATCCTTCTTTCGGAGGTTCAATTATCTCCACAACATCAGGACATATTCCCTTTACCATCTCGATAGTGTAACGTGGCAACTCAGATGAGAGCAGAAATTCTTGATAAATAAGAGGAGTTGATATTGATAAGTATGTGTAATTTGGAGCTGATGCAGAAGCCTGCATTTCATTAAGTATAGCAGTCAGAAAAGTGTTATCTCCAAGAACTTGTAAGATTTAAAATCCACGCATGATTCACATCTGCTGGATTTTCATTCCCCGTATGTGATTAGTTTATATATTCAACTTGTATCCGGCTTAGACCAGTCATTATGTTGTAGTAATCGAGCTCAGTGCTGTGTGATTAGGTGAATCCTTTTAACTAAAGGAAGTACAAGCATAGAATTCATCAAACTTCTAAAACAAGAGGCAGATTTTTCTCTCTTCATTTAAGATTAAAAGGGACATATTTACAAATTAGAAATTTTTTAGGTGAACTGTTGCAGGAATAAGAATGCTTTCATTCTTTAGCTGCTTTGCCACTAATAGACAAAACTCTCACTATCATTGTTTATCTATGCTTGAATATGCCACGGAGCCCAGCAGTTCTACCTGGACGTGATATTCCACAGATCCAAATTCATGCAAGTGATGATCAACCTCTATGGGTTTATTAGCTCTGCCACAAAAGAAATAACAGTAATTATTTGAACAAGAACATGAGTATAATTACTTCAGTAACTGATTGATATGCATCACTTCATTGCTGGAAATAGTTTTACTTTGGCTTCTCAAATTCATTGCTGGAAATAGTTTTATTTTGGATCCTCAAATTCAAAAAAGTACATTTCTAAGGTTTCTTTACTTCACTATTTGCAAATTAGTGCTACAGCATGAGAAACTTTTCTCTCAAGATAACCGTCGTTGAAGATCTTGCTTAGAGATTTAGTGGATGGAAACGAGTAATGAATTCTATCCTTTACCAATCCATACATATTTCAAAAATAAAATCTGACTGCTTTATAGAGTGGCTTGACAAGTGACAGTCGTTTGATGAATCTGCTTAAAATATATTAATCTGTTTTTCCATTAGTTCAGCATTTTCATTTTGTAGTTTGTGAAGGTATGGAGGCAAAACTGAGCAGTATCCTACACAAAGTTGGAGATACTTAAAAGTTGGGCTTCCAGGAAAGGCTGTAGTGGAAAGTGAGTTTCAATATTGCATTGTTAGAAAGAGCTCAAAATTCTATTTTGTTCATCCCCGCACACAATCTACATTAGTCTAAACTTCTACTGGAAATCAAGATCGAGTTGATAAATTGCAAATAGAAACTGTGTACATGGTGGGGGCCAAAATTGTTGATAAGGAAGCTGAAGAACACGATAGTCTGTTTTCAGACACAGAATAGCTCGAATAGGTAACGGCACAAGAAATTTTATCACACTATACACTGCATGTTGTTTGGGGGAAGGACATTAATTGCAGCATTGAAGATAATATGCAGAAACAGATTTCGTAAAGGAAATAATGCAGCTTCATTGACCTGTATATCCTCAGCAGAATCTCCTTCAGTGCTGTTGATGCCCTCTCAAAGCATGCCATTCTCTTTCTTGTGTTTTTTTTTTTTTTTTTCAGGTGTTGAACTGAAGAATGTGAAATGTTATATTTCTACTGAGTGAATACTTTCGAGTAGAATGCAAGTCTTGGTTTGCAATCATGTTAGCAACCTTTGAAGCAATTTACCTAACTCCATTCTTCTACTTTCCTCATACAACCAACAAATCTTTGCTTTCAGAGAGGATCAATTAGGTGCATTACTTATCTATCATTCTACAGTCTCTTTAGATCTTTCTTGCCTATGTTTCCACAAAAGCTAACATCAAATTCTGCCATCTATATTTCTCCAAAGAGCTAGTTTGCTTAATTAAAGGGGAGGGCAAGGGGAAGAGGGAACGGGATATCAGCAAATATTTTACTTAAGCAGTGTATTTGCCTTTTTACCTTGTTAAAGATGCACGATTTGTGTTTTCGAACTAATAATATTTGGGCTTAGTTTATTAAACTTGAACGTCTTATAGATGGTGTACATGTTTGGATGTGATAACATACCTTAAGATGCTCTGACATAAGATTTGAATTAAAGCAAGCAAGAAAAGGAAGAAGAAAAATCTAAATACTATGGGTGCTGATCCACCTATGACCAATCATTTGGTTGCTGAAATCTAAAGTTTGATTAGCTTTTTGACATCAATCTCCGGCTTTGGTACTTCGTGCTTGCAAGCTGATGGGGTAGATGAGCCCGGAGCATCAAAGATTCTTGATGTCTTCTTTATGCTTATTTATCAAAGACAACATAGAGCAAATTGTGTTTCTCAATTAAAAATTAGCTTTCTATCTTCTTTTCCTCCACTATACTATACTATAAGGTAATTGAGAAGGTAATCACAAAACATTAGTCTTTATGATATTCATGTTATGGTAGGGTTCATACTTATAATTACTAATTATGATATTGATATTATGGTAGGGTTCATATTTTCTCCTCTAATGCACAAAGCAAAGAGATAAAATTACCTTATAGTATTGTGGTCACTATATAATATAAGGTAATTTTCTCTCTTTGCTTTGTGCGTTAGAGGAGAAAATATGAACCGTACCATAATATCATCTAGTACCGACAAAGACAATTAAAAGAAATCATGATTAGTAATTATGATTATTATTTTTTTTTGAAATTAAATGTTCTCATTTTTCTTTTTAGGATATTAAGAGTTAAATGTCTACTTCTTTTAAATAATTTTATTTTTTATCTAAAATTCAAGTATTAACCTTCTTAATTTAAGGGATTATGTTTCACTAACGCACCTATAAAAAAAATTAGTAACAGTCTAACACAAAAGTCTTACCACTAACTTCTTGGATTCTCTTAATTTAAGAGATTTAAGTTCTACTAATTTATTAATTTCATCATTAATATATTTAATTAATAAAAATATTATAATAGTTTATTTATAATAAATTTTTTTTTAAAATCTTAGTTTAAATTAAAATAAGACATTTAATTTCAAACAAAAATGGTAGAATGAAAGGTCTATAAAATCAAGAATGCAATGATCCTTTACAAGTTCACTAACAAAGACGAGGCTTCTATTGCAAGGAGCTTCTTAAAAATACGGACGTCCTATAGAGATAAATATTTGACTTCAAAATTCAAATATATGGAGGAAAATTGGGAAAATATATATTCATAAATTATTTAGAGATGGGTTTATCTAAAACTCAATCTTATATTTTAAAATAAATGGAATTTATCTCAAATGCTATAAAGACAAATATTTGACTTCAAAATTCAAATAGAAAAGATAAAGTAACCTAAATTTTGGTCAATGTAGAATTGAAATTAGTCTATAAGTTTTTTTAAAATTATTTTGGTAGCTTAAAAAAATGTTGAACCAATCAAAATTTTTAAAAAGAATTACAAAATAATTAAAAAAATAGGACTGGGGTTTGGAGGCCAAAGAACAAAAAGGTTACATTTAATTTACCTAACTCTTTGTTTGCAAAGTTATAAAGAATCCAAACCTGAGTTTAATCATTCAGCCAAAAAAGAAAAAATTGAGTTTTAAGTGGCCAAAATAAGTTCAATCTTTTCTCAATTTAAAAGCAGTTTCAAATGGTTAAAATTCTTGAACGAATCTTTGTTACCTTTCTCCCCTCTTACCTGAAGCATAAATATCAAAATCAAATGTAACAAGATCATCACATTTTTTGTTGTCGAAACACATTCTTCCTATTTAGATTGGCTTAAAAAGCTTTCTATTTTTTTTTATTTTAGTAGAATATACTTTTAACTTTTATAAGAAACAATGCGAGATTAGAATAAAAAATGAAGAAAGTAGGAAAGTTTTAGGATAAAAATGTAATCCCAAATCCTCTCCTTTTAATTTCATTTCAAAAGGATTCATTATGATCAAATAATATCCAGTATCTCTATTTGAAAAGACGAAAGAAATGCCAACAAAATTACCAGCCTATTGATTGATCAACTAACCAACCTTGAGATCAGTTGTAGTGCTAGACTGCCATCCAATTCAAGAAATCAGACAGGAGATCTGAAATTATTGAATGCTTAGCCCAATTGGGCACCCTTTTTTTGTCCTTTGCAAACTGCCACTCACGCATGAAAATGTCCGCACTTTAAAATCTTTTGCCACTATCAAAAGTAAACGCACATTTCCACAGAAAATTACTCCCACCCTTTGCAATTTGATCCTTTAGATTTGGGGTTTTTCATTTCATCTTTATATTGATGTACAAACAAGAAGTGGGTTTGATGGGGAGTCAATTTGTTTGAAGTTTTTGGGATAAGTTCTGAAATTTTTTGTTCCTATGATGTCTGTGTTCTGTCAGCTGAAAAGTAGCAATTGATCTCTTTTGGTCGTTCATACTATGTGTTTCTCAAGAACCTTCATTTGAATAAATGAATGTTCTTGAATTTGGGAATAGTTTTTAGGTGCTGCAAATTCATTGCTTTCTTGGGTCAGAAATGTCGTTGACTTTTTGGGATCGCGTGAGTATTCTTACTAAATTGTCTTAATTCGCTTGCAGAGATCGAACCTTTGTGGGGTTTTGGGAATGCTGAATTCTTGGTTTTTGAGCATTGGGTTCATATGGGTTTCTTAGTTATCCATTGAAGCACATATTGTCCTCGTTCTCTGCTGTCGGTTGGAGGTAGAACTGTAGATATTTGAAATACTGGATTCTCTGCCATGGATAGGAATGGCAAGACTGATGTAAAGAAACCTTTAGATGGTATCCCTTCTCAAAATGGTGCATCAAATGAGGTTAGTGAAGAAGATGATGAATCACGGTTGTTGTTGTCTTCTAAAAAGGGTGGACTTTCGAAGAAATCTGGTAAGCCTAGAATGAAAGTTCAGTGGAACGATAGAAATGGTGATAAGCTTGCAGAGGTCTTGGAATTTGAACCAAGGTAATATTACATCTTTTGCTGCTGATTTTGTTTTTATTATCAGTTCCAGATAAATTTTAGGACTTTTTACGTTTTGGTTGAATTAGGCAATTCATTTGAAGTGTCTTGTCTGTTTCTTAGCATTGAGATTTTCGTTTGATGGACCATACCAGGTAAATCCTATGGGATCTTTGATTGAAGAATTATTAATCTTCAAAATTTTGATTAAGATAGTAAATGTGCAAAATTGTTGAAAGAACTTGTAAGAGTGTGATGAGTCTAGTGGTCTTTGAAGATTGTGGCGGTTGGTAAGGAGATGTACCAATGGATGGTGTACTTTGTGTTATATTGCTGGTTATTGTTGTGAACTCTGACCGGCCCAAATAGATTCTGATGCAGATTCTCAATTTATTTTAGCAATGTATCTCATAAGTATTAATCTGGTTAGCTTCAACGGACTGAAAAACGTTGCATCCTGTGATGTGTTTTCCGGTGCTGTTTCAATTTCAGCAATTCTTAATTTATTTTAGCAATGTCTCTCAGGAGAATGAATCTGCTTAACTTCAGAGGACTGGAACTTGTATCTGTGATGTGTTTTCCATAGTTGTTTCAATTATGGTAGACTGTAAAAGCACCCTTTACCCCCGTCACATGCTGCCAAAAAGGATAGAAGGATTGTTGGGGTTGGGGGGGGGGGGGGCGAGGAGCAGGGTTGCTGGGGGTTTAGGAAAGCTGTACGCTTATGGTAGCTTCTAACCCAAATAACTTCTCTTCTATGGCATCCAGAGCTTTTGGAGGATGACAAAGATAACCTCCCTTCTTGTTAAATATCTTCTGGATCTTAACTGATATGGATAAGTTAAAAGGTTTTAACATTCCCGGAATTTTCATCACATGAACAGGGCACGTTGTTGTTCAGAATTTTAGAAATACTCCGGAGGTACAGCATCAAAAGCAATTAATATTAATTTACATGTTCTAAACAAAATTGTTAACGATTTCTGTTCTATACAAGCATTAACAAGTCATTGCAGTTAGCATCAATGTTTTGCTCTTTGACATAGTTCCATGAATGTATTATCATTACATCACATGGATATGATCAATATCTGGTATGGTTTGGATGGTCAGAGTCCTATAAACTAGGAGCCTATTTCGTATTTTCTCTATTTTCTAAATACATATTCATGATACTTCCTCTGCCACGGCTGCTAAGAGCATGCTTAGGCTCCATATCCTAACCTCTTTACTTGAACCTTTGTTGGTGACTTGGTGTGCTTTTATTGAATCTTTTTCGCTTTCAACTTTTTGCACACATTAGGAGTAGAGGAGCTGTTTAAAAATGACATGAACTTGATATGCGCATTTTTACTACAATGATCGCCAGCAATCTAGGCAAGGAGAGTTCCTCTTTTCTCATCTCGTGTTTCTTTCCTGTTTGCTGTTTTATTGAAGTCGGATGGTGATAAGGTTGCTTGTGCACAGGGACCCCTATTTATGAGCATAGTGTCTTGAGTTTGGAAACATGAAGTATGCCATTCAAGTTAACCGTGCATAAGAAAGCTTTAGCTTCAATTTAAATGCCTATAGAGTGGTATTCTTTAGTCAGAAAATGCTTTCCTGGGAATTAGTGGCTGCTAAGAATTTTCTCTTAGCAGTATTTGGTACCCTTCGCCCTCACTATCAGTATTGCCAGAAAGATTTCCTCTTAATTCTTAAGTACCAGTCTTATCAACATATCCATCAACATGAGAGCTTTCTTATTGACTTCTGCATCCTGTGAATCTATATCAAGTGAAATATAATATTCTACCTCTGGAGTAGATTCTATTTGTAGTAGATTTATGGTTATCTAAACAAGATTAATCTCCCAAAGTCCCACTGCTTTTCCAGTGGAGCATGTGTCTTTCAGCTGTAACTATAGTGTCTGTTGAAGCTAGTCTGTTTATTTACCTTGTTGTTTTGCTTTGATCTTTCAGATTTCTTACTTATGTCCGGTCACTGCATACTTGAAGAAGAAAATAGTTTGTTTTGAAAGTTATATCTGAATCAGGAAATTAGTAGATAATGGCTACATCAGATATTTACTTCTTGTTCTGATCCAATTTCTTAAACTGTGCCTGCAGCGATGCGAGTGACTCTGATGAGGAAGATGCAGATAGTTGCTTCTGTAGAATAATGTAAATTATAATCTCAAGCTTTCTGGTGACATTGTGCTAGATAAAATATCAATGTTTTGTACCTCTTGACCCTCGTACGAGATTTCAGTAAAAAGCCGACAATGTGCTTGCACTTAAAAGTCTTCATGAAACGGATTTGCAAGATAACATTCAGTCTATTGAATTTCAAAAGATGAAGGTCTCTACATTATCTAACATCAAGTTCAAGTTTCACGTGAAGCCAATGAGCATCAGCTGTCTCCTACATACAAAAGCGATAGAAGACGATGATTGTTTTTCTTATACATAATTATATAGTCCTCTCATCTCCCTACCTCCTCCAGGAATCTTCTCTGATCTCTTACAAGTTTGTACTGTAACTCTTGACTTCCTAATGAAGTTGTGCAAATTATAGAGTGGAAAAAGATATAGAAATTTCGTTTCGTCTCTGTTGATTCTTGTCTTGTGATGATAGTTAAGATGAGAAACATGTTACTTCTGTTTGAAGTAGATTTCTCTCTTCTTTTCGTTGACTAAAATAAATAATGAATAACTTGAATGGAGGTTTGTTACAACAATATATCAAAGATCATGTCTAATACAATCAAGAATCAAGGAAAAAGGAACAACCAGGAAAGCTGCACACACTTTAAAAAGACATCATATTAACTATCAAAGTACCTCGGCTCAGTAACGTTTCCCTATTAGCTTTAAGCTTCCGTTCATTGCACAACGGTATAGTGTGTCACAGAACACTAGCTTGAACCCTTACTCTGCATAGATCCTGCAACACACATTAGCACATTTTATCAATAATAACACCAGTTCTCTGCAATTCTATCTGTTTGGATCAAGATAACCAGTTTGAGAGACTGGCATCAACTGCAATTCCATGCGTCACAGGCTTAGAACTCTGCTTCATGTGTGATAGTACATGCTGTTCTTGATCTGATACAATGTTCTCCTTCTGATGCTTAGATTGCTGTCTTGACTCAGCTTTAATTGCTTTCCATTGAGGGAGATTTTCTACTGGACTAAGCACAGAACAAACATTTAGACTCCTCTTTCGGGCAATTTTATTTGATTCCTTTCTGTTCATTTCTTCATGTACTGAAGCTTGAAGCTGCTCAAGATTGCATTTTCTTTCTTCAGCTAATTCAAGGGCGGCAACTGGTTCCTCTGCTTTAATGGATGCAGAATTGGGCTTCTGAGCATGTTTATCATCTCGTCCATCATGATCTTCTTTATCAGAGTAAAGATAATCATCAATGTCATCATCATCAAAATCGCTCTCCTCAAGTTCTACTTCATCCTCTTCATCATAGCTATTTCTGCAATTCTGGTATCTGTAATTTGAAGGATATGATCCGAACATCAATGCAACCGAATCCTCTTCAAATTTCAACCTGCTAGTTCCAGATTTTTCTTCTTGATTATATTCCCACATTGTCTTCTCCTCGCCCTCGGAAAGATAAGTATCATAATCATCTGTACGCAGTGGCTCATAAGTCTTGACATTCAAATTGAAGCTGACTTTCTTTTTCATTTTCGAAGTCGACGATTCTTTAGGCTTATCACTAAGCATCAAAACAGAAACCATACTTCAAAATCGCAGTATTTCAAAATTGTATGAACATCAAAATTGAAGTTCAAAACTCACCTAAGCTTTGCAGCCGAGGCATTTGGATTTGGCATCTCAACAACATCAAGCTTGACTGAAACATCAGAATCCAGAGGTACATACCTTCCATAATTCTGCAAAAACAAGTGCTTTTTACTAGGAAATTCAAGAAATCATTGATTTTTTTTCACAAGATCTGAAACCCACCAAAAAAAAAAAAGGAAAATCTTACTTGGTCCTCAGATATTATTTTCCTGCTATTCTTTCGCCGCTTTCGTTTCTTGGTGAAACCAAAGCAAGCAAGAAAGCAACCCATTTTGCTCCCTTGAAATTTCCCCAAGGAGAGGAACTAGGAAGAGTACAGACTGCTGGCACAGAGTAGCTTTATAAGACAAAAGAGCAAGATTTGAATGAATTGCCTCCCATGCGGTTTGAAAATGGGAACGTTAAGAAAAGGAGAAGTAATAATGACGCTGAGGTGGATTCACGAGTTTATTAAATGACTATGGACAAAAAACCCGCTTTGTCTCCGGTAATATAACCAGTCCCGCTTAGGTACTGCCCGGCAGTTTTTGCCGCAGGACAGAATGATAGCCGTTGGATCAGATCTGATTCAATGGCTGAAAAATTTTATAAATTTTTTAAATATAATTAAGGGGTAAAAAATCTGATCTAATGAATTAGATTTGAATGTGCAGGAGTAACATAACAGTATGGCCTCCCCACTCCCCGCCCCCCCAAACCTCGCAGAGTTACACCCACAGAAAAATTAAAGTGATCAAAAAAATTTTCAAATCATCAAACATATAAGATGGAAAAAGGAAGAGCTCATCTGAAACTGAAAGCAATCCGCGTGTGTGACAGTAGTCTTCTAGGATCTAAATTCCATTTAGGTTTGCATCCCTCATAAATAAAAAAAGTTAATTCATCTTTGATGCTACTAAAGAAATAATCTAAAGGCCATCCAGATTTTTTTAATTGAATATATATATATATATATATATATATATATATATATATATATATATCAAGAAATGTACAAAATTATATATCAAGGACCTTTAAGCCCACAAAAAATTCCAACTGATCTAGAGTGGGGGGTCATTCAACCTGCCTAAGTTAGTGTTAGCTATTGGATTCAGAGCTTGCACCAACTCCTTAGCTCTTTACAAACTATTATAGGCATTAAGGACTCTCCCCGAGTGAACCTTCATGTTTCTCCAATACTAGATTCAGTTAACTACTTCTCAGAACACTAACTTCCATGAAACTCCATTTTCAATGTTGCCAAAGTCTTTTTTCAAGTTCTCATCTACCCAGTTTGCAACATTAGATTCAGCCTCAAATTGGTTCTAGTTATATTGAGAAACCAGATGTTTCCAAACTTCCCAACACCATGAGCGTATCCTTATTGTAGGTAGGGGAGTTTCCACTTTAGCATTACAGATATTGCATAGCGGACTAGAAATATCAGTTTTGTGTAGACCACACTAGTCTTGGCAAGTCTATTGTGTCTCAAAGTCCATAAGGTTAAATTCAGTCTGTTAGGCCATTAATCTCCAGATTCTTTGCTAGTCCGGTCATCCTCTACTCTTTGATCTTCACCGGATATATTCTTGAAGATTTTCTCTACTTCAGCTTTTGCTCCATTAGGAGGTTCCCATGGTTGTTCCTTGGAATGAGCTAGGTGTTGAAGGGTCGATGCTCCAAATTGAATACTTTTCCAAAGATGTGAAGTAATGTTGTTCCAATTCTTGTTTCTTAGTGGTGAGCCATACTTTAGCTAGAGAACGCCAGCCTACAATTGGTTAGTTGACATTCTGCAAACAAGTTTTGTCATTAGAGCCTCGTTCATTGGTTCCCAAAAGGCGAATCTCTTGTCCAAAGGGTCCTCACACTCTGGCTCGACAAGTTGTAGAAAAGTAAATTATAGTGACTCAGCAGCTTTTGAAATGAGAGGACCATTGCCTAGTACCTACAAGGAGTCCACTTTACGGCTGTCAAGACTCAAGCCTGAGTCCTGATTCCCATTTTACCACCCAGGAACCAGCTGAGCTGCCCATGCGGGTAATAGAGCCTCGGTCATTAGTTTCACATTTCTGAAACTCAGCCCTCCTTTTACCCTTCCTTTGCAAATAATTTCCCAGGCAATAATATGAAACCTCCTGAAATTCACTTCGTTCCTTGTGGTTGATAATGCAAATTCTTTTGATGATAGCCAGAAATGAATTTCAAATAACGCCAAATGTTAACGATAGTCTAGCTAGATGAGCATAGCGACAGGTATATACTAATACAATGCTTTTTCTAAGAGAGAAAAAGAATTTTTGCTTTTTGATTTGGATAATGTTTGGATAAGACGGTTTAAATAATAATTCAAATATGAAATACTTAATTCCTACTTTAGAAAATAGGGTCAAATTTTGCAAACTTTAAAAGAAAAGTTGGAGGGAATAATATTGATAAAAATCAATCATTGGTATTTAATTTGAGGTTGCTAAACATAACCCCTATTTTACTAATTGCAACTACCGTTTATTTCCCTTTTTTAAACAGGAAAATTCACATTCGTTTCTAATACATTTCCCGAGACTTATTGCAAAATCCCAAAATATTTTACGAGACTTGTTGTACACATTGTAAAGGAAATAATTTTTGAGGTTTTTTGTGAGATTTTTCCTAAAAATCGTGACTTATGGTATTATTAATTCTATAAGCTCAACATCTTCAAAGTATACTTGGATTTGAGAGAGAGAGAGGTGTAGATAGAGAAAGAAGATGATGGAAAATGATAATTTTTATTTTGAGTCTCATATTCTTCTTACAAATAGTATATTTTTATAAAATTCAAAACAAATATTATATTATAAACTTATCAGTCATTATTTATATCTATAAAGTTCGTAATAATATAATCAGTTCTAATAAACATACAAGTGGTGTAATAAGAGTTAACATTGTCCGTACAGGTCAAAACTCGCGGGTTGGCCCTCATTGGCGGGCTTGGGCTTAGTATGCTCAATCCCTTTTAAACTCTAGTTTTTTTTGCCCTCTCCGTTTAGCTCGCGGGCAAGATGCTGGTCGTACGTGGGTCAATCCTTTTTTCTTTTTAATTTTTTAAATTTTTTTCAAAACGATGTCGTTTTGATATTTTTTAAAATATTAAAAAAATATTTTTTAAAACAACGTCGTTTTACTACTTTTTTACAAAACGATATCATTTTGTAAAGCTTGTGGACTGGCTATCGATGGCCGTGGACTAGGGATTTCCAGCTTGTGTCGACCCGTTTCAAGGCCAGCCCGCGACGGGTCGGGATGGAGCGGGCTAACCCATTTTACACTACTAATAAGAGTTCAAAAGAAATATTATTTAGAGTGATTTATTTATTTTTATTGTAGTACCTTTGACATGTGCGACACACATGGAGAGAGTAGTAAGATTTTATCGTAAATTAAATAATTAAAACTATTAAATGTGGAAAAAAATATTTTAAAAAGATAAAAATTAAATATTAATAAAATTATAAGATAAATAAAATAATTTAAGAATTAAACTGTTAGTTTTTTAAAAAAATCCGGATTAATGTTAAAAATAAAAAAAGGCAGGGGAATTGAAAAACAGAACACAGACATTGTCGTGACATCACCCCTTCCCATGCACTTCCAAAATATCTCTCTTCACAAAATATTCACATTCCTATCCCCTCAATCAATCTCCACCATTCGTCCCGCCAAATCTCCACCCTCCATTCTTATACCCCAGGCTTTCGACTTCCCTTCTTTGCTCTCTCCCCCTCTTCTCAAACCCCAGTAGCCGTCTTCCCCCTCCCTCACCATTCCCCTCCGGCCCATACTCAACTCGTACATTTTTATCTCTAGAACAAGGCTTAGTGGGTGCGTGTGTTGTGTGTGAAAATTTTGTAATGGATTCAGATCAAGGGAAGCTGTTTATAGGAGGGATATCCTGGGAGACGACAGAGGATAAGCTCAAGGACTATTTTGGTGGCTATGGTGAAGTTTTGCAGACGGTGGTAATGAGAGACAAAATATCTGGGAAGCCCAGAGGTTTTGGATTTGTGGTCTTTGCGGATCCCAACATTCTTGATAGGGTCCTACAGGATAGGCATGTTATTGATGGCCGTACTGTAAGTCCTCTGTAGTCCTTGGTCTTCGAGTTTCTATTTTCGATTTCTTTGTTAGACTTTCATGTGCAGTTTTTACTGGGACATTCACTTTTCTGTAGGTGGATATGTAGGCATTAGTTTTAGTAGATTTTTTATTTTTCGCCAAACTGGGGTTTTGGGCATTTGATGCTCGAGCTCACTATTTTGCTGCTTTTTGGCTGGGCCTTGTATTTTTATAGTCTATTTTGTGTATGTAAGTATGAAGTTTCGTTCTTTTTCTGTTATGCTATGACGGTTTGAGATTTTGGTTCATATTCCATGGTATTATTTTTTTGTCTGGTTTTGATGCATTTTTATACACTAATCCTACCATGGTGCTTTACCCCTTCTCATTTACCTTTGTGGTTTCATGATACATTCGTGTGGTTTTTTGCTTGGTTGTGATGGTCAATTTGATTTAAAGTTTTTCTTGTTTTTATGCACAGCTTCATAAAGTTTGAAATTCTCTTATTAGTGCTGCATTGGGTTTATTTATATGCATGCTTGTCATTTTTTTATCTATTTTGATTTATGATATTTCTATTTGTATGTTCATGTGGCTAACTCTGGTAGCTTGCTGGCTTTCTACTTGGAGTTTCCTATCTCACGACTCTAATCTTGCCTTGAAGGCTCTTTCTTATCTAGTTGTCTGTTTTGCTTGATTATTTGTGTATTTTACATATTTAATGTTACACAGATTATTGCAGATTCATTTTTTTTAATCTGGAGAAAAGATTCTTAGCCCAAACTTCTACATGTGTAACTTACTGTCTTTTTTGAGTTGTTGTATATTTGAATTTCTGCTGCACTTTAAGGAGCAAGTTTACTTGCTGACTAGTGGAGTGTATAATTGTCTGCCCCATGATAGATGTGTGGTTTGGTTTACTTCATTGTATCTGGGAGAAGCCACTCATCAGCCTAGATTTAGAGTATAATTTTACTAAATTGTGAAGTGAAATTGCCTATGTTGTTCTGTGATTTCCAATTCCACTTCTTAATCAGCTGATATTTAAGGCTATTAGTTTTTTCTGTAAATTCTATTCTATTTTTATTCTTAGACATAGCCATGAGTTTTGGTCTTTGCAGGTCGAGGCTAAGAGGGCTTTATCAAGAGAGGAGCAACAGGTCTCCAAAGCTGGAAACCCTAACACTGGTAGGAGCTTTGGCAGTGGTGGAAGTAATAGGACTAAGAAAATTTTTGTTGGTGGATTGCCTGCAACCCTCACTGATGACGCATTTCGTCACTATTTTGAAGCTTATGGTACAGTAACTGATGTAGTAATCATGTATGATCAGCAGACGAACAGACCTCGTGGATTTGGATTTATTTCCTTTGATTCTGAGGATGCTGTAGATAGGGTCTTACACAAGACGTTCCATGATCTAAATGGTAAGCAAGTGGAGGTTAAACGTGCTCTTCCAAAGGATGCAAATCCTGGTGGATCTGGCCGTTCCATGGGCGGAGGCGGAGGTGGTGGTTCTGGAGGTTACCAGGGATATGGTGCATCTGGTGGCAATTCCAATACTTATGACAGTCGCATGGATTCCAGTAGGTACATGCAATCTCAAAACACTGGTGGTGGATATCCGCCTTATGGTTCTTCTGGATATAACACACCTGGTTATGGATATGGTCCTACCAACAATGGCATGGGTTATGCTGGTTATGGAAGTTATGGTGGTGCTAATCCGGGGTATGGTGGCCCTGCTGGTGCTGCCTATGGTAACCCCAATGTTGTTAATGCTAGTTATGGAAGTGGTCCTGCTGGTGCTCCAAGAAATTCATGGAACACTCAGGGTTCTTCTGGATATGGGAATATGGGCTATGGTAATGCTCCCTGGGGTGCCTCTAGTGCTAGTGGTGGTGGACATGGGAGTGGTGGGTCTGCTACCGGACATTCTCCGAGCGGAGTGGCTGGATATGGAAACCAAGGTTATGGTTATGGTGGATATGGTGCCAATGATGGGGCATATGGGAATCCAGCTGCTTATGGTGCTACTGGTGGGCGTGCTGGGAGTACCCCGAATAGCAATGCTCCTGGTGGGAATGCTGCAGGAGATTACATGGGGAGTGGCTATGGTGATGCTAGTGGGAATTCAGGGTATGGAAATGCTGGATGGAGAACTGATCCTTCACAAGCCTCTGGGAATTATGGATCCCAGTCAAATGTACCTCATGGTGGCCAAGGTGGATATGGTGGAGGATATGGTGGTGGATCTACTAGACAAGCTCAGCAGCAGTAATTGTATTCCTTGAGTTATTCTGAGACTTCATCTTGCCTTGGGGCCTGCCAATGGTTTCGCTGTTGTAGATGGACTGGCTCTTGCAAGTTTGTCATATGCACGCTTGGGACCTGGTTGGGTTGCTTACATCTAAGTAGTTTGCTGTTACCCTATTTTGCTAGTCTTTAATAAGTAGTATTTGTGAGGAGTAGAGTAATCTCTTCTTATCTGCTTTCAAGTGTAGTTTAATTTTGGCGTGCTTATAGCTATACTTACTAGCCTGATCTGGAGCTCTTTCCTATTGTAGTGTCTAAGTTGTAGTATTCTTTTTGAACTTTGCGTGAGTTTAATTGCTGAGGAGTATTTTGGTAATGATATGAAGTTAGATGATTTATGTCCTTGTCAGGACTTAGATGATTTACAATCTGCATTATCTGATTTTGTTGGTAGTAGTTTCTCATCACTGCTCTTTCAGCGTAATATCAGAAAAGGATTTATTTGGCTTGAGCAGTAGGAAGATGAGACTTAGCTTAGCTTCTTTAGACTGCGGCTATAGTTGGCATGGTAGATCAGCACCTAATGGATAGCAATAATCTTAGAGGTAGTTTGATTTTGAGAATGGCTATAATAATTTCCCCCTGTATTTGCCCTTGTGTTGTACAGGAGGAGAGAGGCTCGAGGTAAAGTGGGGTTGAATTGAAGTGCCTGCTCAGGTCAAAACATGACTTTGTGCTGGGATGTGTTTAGTGTGGAAATTTTACTGAAAGTGAAGTATGACTGGGTTGACCTGATGCTTTACCTGAATCTGATCTTGTTGAAGCAGGCCAGCTGCTGGTGTCAAACTTGCATGCCTCAATGTTTGTGGTGAGCGGTCGATTCACATACCGCCAACATGTGGTGTGTTGTCTAGAGGAGTCAGAGAAAACGCTTTCCTAATGATATATAAATGGTTTTGTTATTTGCATAATTTTCATGTCCCCTTGTGAAAAGCTTTAATAATAGGGAAATTCCCATATTACTGTATAGTGCTTGGTGGTTGGGGTTATAGGAGGTGCAATTCTACTTCTAGGATATTGGTGATTTAAGTTTGGTTATTAGCACTGAGGGATATAATTCCTTGTTTTCTTTTTGTTTTCAATATGCTTTTTTCCAAACATTTTCAACTGACTTCTGTTCTTGGTTCGTGTATCCCTGTTTAGCAGGCCTTTCATTTGTTAATGCATTGTAGGTTAGCCTTTTATGTGTTGCCTGATTCTTTTTTTCTTCAGGTGCCTCTTGTAAAAATGAAATTTTGCCAGTTTCACGTGTTTCAGAACAAATATGTATTCAAGAAAAGGTTATTCTATATTTGGGATTTCACTCCAACACAATCAGAAGAATCCGCACACTTAAAAACTGTCATCTTGCATCGCAAACCATGTGTAGACAGTAAGGTCCGTGCCTTGGTGGTTCAGGAACCTCCGAAGGCGGATCTTGTAATTGCACCAACCTCCTGCTGCAAACTCTCACTCAATTCGATTGCAATTCATACAAGTTTGAAGCAAACTAAGCCGAACGAGGAAGGAGATACGCTTTGCGAATGACATTTCGGAAAAGGGTTCTTATAGTTGTTTTTGGATGGTGGTATCTTGCAAAAGGGTTCTTATTTCTTTTGGTGGCTAAGTTCTTCATGGTACTCGAGAGTTGCTGCAAGTTACTACAAACAGAGAGATCACTGATAACTATATCTGTGCAAGTATTCAGGTGAGATTAAATAGAATTAGAGATTTTTTATTTTAAATTTTATAAAAAAAAATTTATAAAAAAAATCGAGTAAAAAATTCACTGGTTGCGAGATGGAATCTAGATGGTAATGTCAAAGAAGCAAATTACATAAAAAGGCACTACTATTATACAAGCGAAAAACTAGACTGCAGGTAGGATTGGTTAACAGTCCATTCCATAACTCAATGCAAGAAAAATTTAAGACCGGCAGAAGTTAAAATAAAAACTTTAAACACAATTTCTGTCCACAAAAGTGCCGATAGAGGACGTAACAACCAGGACAAAAGGAGCGCGGACACTTTGACAGCTGGGCAGCTGTTCTTCTTCGCCAGGAGGGGATTCATGCAGTGTGCGTGGAAGTGATGGGAACAATTCAATCAGACTTGGTCCCCGTTTCGGTCATCAACCACCTCCCCCAAGCAAATCGAACAGAAGTACTACCGCTCTCGCTTCTTCTTCGGATTAACGTCATACAGCAATTATTCCTTCGTTCTGGGTCTGCAGGTTGCTGCAATGTAATCACGCTGGAAATCAGGATCAATCCATTTGTTGTTTCGAACCTATGCCGGAAGCCTGATATTGCGACCAACTTTCTTATATATAAATTTTATGTATAACGGTGTTGCCTGCAAAGCCGCGACCTCAGGTCTCGCAATAAACCCTGGAATCCAGAACCCAATTATTGGAAGACTTAAAATCATGTCGTGCTTGCATTGATCTCGCGACACATCCGGAAAACAGTTCTATCTATTTGAAAAGGGAGAGCCATACACTAATGATATAGCTTAGCTAACATAATTCTTGCAGCTGCTGCCGGAGATGAAGAGGTTAGTTCGCTACACGGGAGCAGGAAATCTTCCGTCAAGAAGAGACCATGGATATGAGAATTGGAAGTAACATGGAACTGAACTTAGGATTGCGAAGTGGATTATTTTCTGATTGGAGGCCCTGTGCATCTGGAGTACCTCGTGAGTCGTATATGGAGTTTGAATTCAACGAAAGCAACCACGTCAGCGGCTACATCCCCAAACAAACCACAGTTCCTTCAAATTTCTGCTCCTCAATCAATCTTTCCTCACCAGTCTTGCAACTGTTGTTTGTTTGGGATTTACGAGATGCTGGTAGACGCACAGACCCTCCAATCAGAAAGTAAATAAAAGAAGAAAAGAAAAATAAAATGTTTTACCATAGTCAACCATCGGTAATAGTACTTCTAATATCTTTAGACACAGTTTTTGCATATAATTTTCTTTCCAATTTTGTACGAAAAAAGAATATATAAAAAAACACCCATCCCCCCACCCCTACACGACATCTCCTGATCCCGCCCCCCCCCCCACAAAAAAAAAAAAAAAAAAAAGGAACTGTCTGCAAAGGAAAAGAATGAGCCTTTAACAATGTATCTTGTCTTGAATAGTTTTATTGGTCAATCCTAGTGAGAATATTTTCTTGATTAAGAGAGAATTTATAAGCAGAAGGTACTCCCTTGTCTAGATTGCCAAATTCCACAGCATTTCCTGGTCGTGAAAATACAACCTAAAAATAGAAAGCCCAAACAATCTCAAATAAAGAAAAATTAGTGCGTAAATTAATAATAGCTTTTCATGAATTTTTTTATGTATGATACCACGATTTCATATAATTTTCTCTTCTCACTTCATTTTATTTCCAATGTCGTATATGTTAGTACTTGTAAAAAAAATTTATTTTATTATTTCAAATACCTGTTAAACTTGTAAATTAATACTATATTTATTACTCACATTTTAATTTTATCCTTAATTATCTTAAATACTATATTTATTACTTTTAAGCATTACACTTTATTAAATAAGGTTGTTTAAGTGATTTTGCATCATCTTTGAATGAATTTTAACAAATATTTAATTTACGTGCCTCATTTTTAATTTACAAATATTTTGAAATAAATGGAGTACCTCGTTTGAAAGTTGTTATAGATAGTCAAAGTCACATTGATATCTAACATTAGTATTTCATGTATAATATTAAAAGAAGTAAAACAAGTCTTGTCTTGCTTCCTAGTACTAGATGTAATAATAGATCAAGAATAGTTTGATGGAGGGGTTGCTGAATATATATACCTGATAGTTTCCTAGTGTGCATGTTCTGAATCCAGCAGCGCAGTAATCAAAGTAGTATTCCCATGTTCTGATGAACTTTTGATCAAATCCCAATGCAAAGATTTTGCTGAAACACAAGCATTGACATGCATTTAGTTCATCAGCATCCAGAAATCAGAGACATCTAATCAAGTTACACAATGCAAAATGATGTGAATACCTCTGTTGTTCCAAGAAGTTGGTTCTCCAACGTCTGAGTGTTTGATAGTAATGAATTCCAATGTTCTCCAGGTGCTCCACACTGCATTTGAATTAACTTCTGAGTTCCTAATACTCTCATCCAACAATGAAAAACTCCGCAGTCTCAAGAGGTACAAAAAGGTGATAAACTTTCAAACTCATACTCAATAGTGTTAGATTTCGAAAGAAGCTTATCCTTTTTCGCGTTGAAACTTCATTATTTTTATCAAATAAGTTATCATTAGATTCATATAAGTAACTACCTAAGTAAGTATTCATTTGGATCAGCAACATTTTTGGAAACAATGATGTGAGTTTACCAGAGTCTGGATGCAGCAGCCATGGCAGACGTTACACGGCTTAGTGAAGGTAGGCATCCACCTGGGAATATGTATTCTTTTATGAAGTCCGAGCTTTGCCTGTACTCATCGTACCTCTCATCTGGTATTGATATGAACTAAAAGTAAAAACGAACATAATGATCACAAAGGAATACTAGAAAATAGCCACCGAAGGGAAAAAAAAAAACAAAAGTAGAAACTTTGGTTAACTGTATGAATACTTCTGCGTAGAAATTACCTGTAGAACAAGAATGCCATCTTCTACCAATGCTGTCTCGCAACAACTGAAGAACTTCTCCATGAATTCATGACCAACAGCTTCTAACATCTCACTGAAATCGATCATCAACTCGATTATTATAAATACTTGAACAA
Organism: Rauvolfia tetraphylla; assembly: GCA_030512225.1. Lineage (NCBI taxonomy): Eukaryota > Viridiplantae > Streptophyta > Magnoliopsida > Gentianales > Apocynaceae > Rauvolfia > Rauvolfia tetraphylla. Next base: position 7,702,979 of record JAJQKT010000053.1, read on the forward strand.
AGAGAAATGTGACTAGAAAGGGTGAAAATGAACTCACCATGATATGATTCTGTCATATTTTACAGTATCAGATAATTGACGATAGTCACAAAGTAGCAATCTTATATGATCCTGAAAATGCAAATCATGTAATAAAGAGGCAAAAGATTACTACTTGCCAGTGAAAAAAGAGTTTAAGTTCAGTTCCTATCATATGCCTATCCTTAACATACAAGATTGTCCTTATTGTAATAGTGTATTTGGAGTTATACAAACATGGAAATACCTGAAGGCCAGCTTCCTTCACTTTCACTTCTGCATATCTGAGTTGCTCTTCTGAGAGGGTGATTCCTGTATATTTGCATCCAGTTCGTTTAACAACTTCGATGGCTAGACTTCCCCAACCACATCCTATCTCTAGAACATGGTGTTCCTTACTGATCCTGGCCTAAATTGTTATCCAGAAGTCACAAGAAAATACTTCATTCAAGTGAAACTATAAACCAAGGAATTTGTTTAAGAGGAGGAGCCTAACCTTTTCAATCAATACAGAAATTTTTCTCATTTGTGCAATCTTCAAATCTTCATTGTCAGTCTGTAAGAAGTTTGATCAAAAAAGGTAAAAATTTCTTATGCAAAGACATGAAATAAGATACGTGGAGTTCTATATTGGAAAACAATACAGAACCACCACAGGTGTTGAACTCTTACCTTAAATATCGCACAAGAGTATGTCATTGTTTCATCCAGAAACAGCGAAAATAGTTCATTGCTCTGAAGATGATAAACAGAAGTTAAGTGTAAATAGAGTTATCAGCAGTAGAAGATTCTTTTTTGAATTGTATAATTATTCTAGTCTCTAGTGGATTGGACCAAAAGTCTCCTGAACAATATTTATGGTATTTGAGTCGTTCATCCGTGATACATGATTCACATGATAAATTCTTTCAAAAGAGCTGATGCTGAAAGTCTCATGAGGTATTAATGATTCACCAGGTCATAATGGCGAGAGATGTTTTGGCGAGCCTGGGTGAGATTGTTCTGCCTTGAGACATGCTGAAAGAAATACTTTGCAGAAGCTAATATAGACGTCAGAATCAATGGTGTCCACCAGCCCCTGTATTGAAAGGAATCTAAAGGTAAAACGAGTACAGTTGCACGTTGTAACTCTTGTGTTACTAGATCAATGAAGATAGATGTTTAGGCGAAAAGTCTTAACCTTTTGGAGCTAGTTCTTGAGACAGAGGCTTTAAGATCTCTGTTGCCAACACATATCTGTGATAGATACTTCAGAAGGCAATCCTAATGAAAAATTTGAACATTATTCGGGGTTGCATATGCTTACCATGAAAAGATTAAGCAAACCTTCATTTTTATCTACAAAAGAAATGTCCCCATTGATATAGGCATCGGCAAGGCCTAAGTCTGCTTGAGTTGCAACCTGGAAAAGAAAATTAGGACTTACCATTCTGATTCTAGTTGACTCTGTAACATGATAAAGTAACAACGAAATATTAATAAGACCTTCCTGTAAAACTGTGGACTGTGAACTCTGACTGCCACTTTGAGGGAACTTCTCTTATTCATGCCTTCGAAGGTGAAAATGGTACCACCTTCTTCTAGTAAGCTGTAGTACCATTAGAGAATTACCTTAGTCTTAAAGCGACCACGTAAAATACAAAGAAACTGGAGACAAAATCCAAAAATAAGGCACTTAGCAAAGAGTCTATAAAGAATGAACAACTCTAACGAAAATGAATTATGAAGATAGCTGCAACCTATTAGTGATTGAAGTCTATTAGTAACTTCTTTGAGGACTCTCGTAAAGAGTTTTAAGAAATCAAATTCTGACAATAAAACTTCTTTCAGTGACAAACTTACAGTTTTAACAGAATGAGAAATGATAATAACTTAAAAGGAACTGCAAATTGATGAAAAATAAATGAATGGGCAGGCATGCAGTGTTGTGATGACGACGAGCTGAAGAAACAATATGGAAGTCCCCCTAACATGGCATCCTTTGTCAGGTTCTGAAGATTTTTCTTTGAGTTATTATGTATGGAGCTCAGGAGTATGTTCATTTATAAAAGGTATGGAACTGTAAAGCGAATCAGGACGAAAGTTGATTACTTTTCCTATGTTAACTCACATTAAGCAGCCAGTTACAATGAAATCTTTGAGAAATCTCATAACAAGAATGCGTGCCCCTGTTTCAGTCCAGGAAGGCACCATGTGTTTGGGATTCTCCAGGATGGTACAACTCTTTTTGAGTAGGCTTTCAGCAGCAATTACGCCAGCCTGAAAGAAGTAGCCAAGAATACTTATCCATGTCAATTTCTTAATGTCTCCAATTACAATGTACGTCATTTGTAATAGAGATAGTTCTCCCATCTGTCTGACTTATTTTCGAGACTGCTTCCTTTTTCTTAACCTTCTATAAGCATTTTTTTATGTACATAGTCCCAAAACAGGAGTTAGATTTGGTAAATGTGTAGTTGATTGCAAAGAAGTACCTTTAGTCCATCTTCATGGAATCCATAACCTGAAAACAATAATTGTTTAAGATATCAATTAAACTATTTTGGAGCATTGCGAGGAGTTAATGAAAAAGCTATTCATGTATCTCAAGTCGCGGAGAGCGTTACGATTGCTTCACATTGGATTGAGAAATCTTAACGATACATTCTACGAACATGTTTGAAGGTAGGTTCTGCCAAATTACATTTGTAAATTTCCTCAATGTTAAGGAAGGCATACGTATCATCATGGACATATTTTCAAGAGATAACTGTCTCATTCGATGCTTAAAGTCCTACACATTTTCCTTCATCAAATCTTAGATCATAAATGCAGAAAAGTACTAACGTGAAATGATTAAATTGATTATGAGGGAGGTTCAAAAGGGTTATCTCATTTATCTTTATCCCAAAGAAAGAAGCAATTCACCTTGGTATGCTCCACAGAACCATATTCCTCTCTTCCCTTGGATTTGATGAAGTAGAGATGAAGCTTTTGAGGCAGCAACTGATGGCACCGGATGGCCAGTTGACCACTTAAGCAGGGTATGTTCTGGTGTATGGGGCGGATTTAGAGTCACCAGGTAAGGCAGCCCGGTCTCCTTAATATTCTGCATGTCAAGAGTAATATTGTTTCTGTAAGAACAAAACCAGTGTTTATAATCAAGTCCAACCTCCAAACTAAACAAGATCTATCCAGATTAGTGAAATGGGCAAATGAAAGCTGAAGTTGAATGCAAAGTGACTTTTAGCGATCTACCTTGAGGAATTTGAGTTTAAATAGATATTATTAAGGTCAAACACATGTGCAAACCTGGAGGATGTTGAGCCAATATGTAAGGCAAACTTTGTTATCCACCGTTCCAAGAAAATTCCATGCGCTCCATGCTGCTGGATTTTGGGGCATTAAATTTTTGTCACGATGAAGGAAAATATCACTGCGATGAAGGGTTGAACAATGAATGTGCACTTGAACTAGAAAGGTACCAGAATAATGCAAATGGACCTCATATTATTGAGGAACAAAAGCTAATCCAATAAAAAATCAGCAAAAGAAATTGCAAATTTAAATACTCTTGAAACATTAAACAAATACCACTCAGAAGGGCTATAAACATAGATTGCCTATAATCCTGACTCTATACAACTGAAGTATCAAAGGGCCAGATTAACATTTACTGTGACTTTGTTGCAGTAAGGAAGACTTGTCCGGCCCAAAAATAACATGTAACAGACAGAAAAAGCCTTCAATTTGAACATGAAATGGCATGTATTACTCAGGTGTTAGTCTATATACCATTCTTGTTCTGTAACAACAAATAATGCTTATCAGCATGTTCTTCCTTCGTGGGGTTTTTTTTTTTTTTTTTTTGGGTGGGGAGCAAGAAAATAATGCATTGAAAAGCTTGTCTGACTCAGAAAACGACCACTGGTAAGGAGCAACATTTGAAATGCTCGTGTGTCATGCTATTCCTTGATTTGTTAAATATAGGATTCAATACAAGTTGAGATCTCTCAGAAAGTCTACATGATAGGATTTGGCCATCTAGAACCTGCAATATCTCTTCAACATTTAATGAAGAATCCTCTACCATTCTCAGTCTAGTTTAGGCTTTCTAGCAGGTATGGCATTAAACAAAGCCTCACAGATGGTAAACAAAAGGAATTGGATTTGTGAACTTTGATGGAGGAAGCAAAACCAAAGGACTTTCAACCAATAAGTAGTGAGTAACTAATGCTCATACATGGTACCATCAGAAACAAATGTTGCCATCAGAGAAACTGAGACATAATGGAAAAAGTGAGACTGTACCTGTAAACATATTGGAAAGCACCAAGTATTCTTAATTCATCGTGTGTCACCTGATCTCCTAACATGTTAAGTGCATCTGGGGCATGTGCAGCTATAATGCAAGCATTGTAAGTTTCTTCAGATCCATCCTCACCAGTTAGCACACAACCTGTAGAAATGTTTGGTATCTATGATCAGAATTACAGGACAATCCATTTCAACACTATCATGCTTGTTTAAGTCAGCTGAAAATAAGAAAAAAGAGCATTATCATTCACATAGTAATTAAAATGGGTTTCATTAATCTAAATGGAGAAACAAATGCTCATAAAGCTAAAGAACACATATACACACCCTCATCATTTGTAGAAATTGCACGCACTTCACAGCCATTTCTTATTATGCAGCCTTTCTTTTCCAGTTCAACTTTAACCTGCATTGCATATCAATCAGAGGGATAAGAAATCGAACCATTTTCAACCATGCAAATTACTTTCTTAAGTTACATTATTTTCATTGCATGACAGGTACGTTCTGCAGCTGAAAATTTGACTTGTACTCAAACGAAAAATCCTTACTACCTTATTGACGTAAGTATGGGAACGCCATCTCACTGTTAGCCATTGAGGTCGACCAAAAAGCTGAACATGAAAAGAAAAAGTATCAATATCAGAAGACTGATTACGTGATTGAAGTAGACCATTGAAGGGTTACTGTACCTGGAGAAGATGATGATTGCGACAAAAGGAAAGAATAGAATATGCAGAGAAGTTCATTACACCTTCTGAAGAGCATGACCAAATTGAACCACAAATTGGGATCTGCATAAATGCAAAAACAATGGATTAATACAGTATTAACAGGGGGGAATCATGCTAATCGAAATATAAATCTTCTCCTGTAGCCTCACAAGATAAGCCTTTTGAAACAACTCTGAATAGCCATGAGATTTCGTGAACTGTCCTAGAGTTTCACTGCGATCAATGTCTGGATTTCCTTCTAGTTCTTCAAGGTAACTGCAGAAAATGTTAGACATCATATTAGTTAACCTGCCAACTATAAAAATCACAGTTCTAAAACTAGGACAGAGCAAAAGAGTACCTTAAAACATCATCCTTGAATTTGACAATTTCTCGAATCATTTGCCAGAAGTATGGATTCAAGACGTTCTTCTTCTGTGCAAACAAGCTTGAGAAACCATTTCTGCTCCCCCACTCACAGCCACGGCCCTTGTCTAAGCTCACAGAAAATGACATATCAGAAATCTCCATGTCCACTCCAAGAGTCTCAAAGAATTCCAACATGTTTGGATATGTTACCTGTCCAAGTGATCATCCAATTTGTTAGCCAAGAATTCTAGTTTGCTTCACCAGAACAAGTCTAAACGTGCAATGATTTTTTAGGTATTCTATATCTTCAATCTTCTCATTCCTCTCCTCTTGCATTGTTTTATATAAACGTCAAGAATCATTCTATAATGACCCAAGTCTTTTTGGAGTATAAATTTGAAGATGTCTACCTTCTGAACATGCATAATTTTATAACATACATGATCCTGCAGGCTACAAATATTCCGTTGATAAGCCAATTTTTGCCTGCTACAAATTTGTCACGCAGTTTCAATTTGTGTTAATTGAGAAACAAATTGAAGTGACATAAATAGACCTCAACATGATCACTGTTGGATCTTACATCTAATCGACGAGTTAATGTTATGACAGTGTGTGACAAGACAATAGTTTAGTCGATAAATTCGTTCCTTATCAAGTAAAAGGTTATATTTCAATTTACACTTCAGATCTCCTTATTCATCAATATAAAAATAAGTATTATAACAATGTGAAAACTTAATCAACATTAGAGTGGAAATGTACTAGAAATGACCCAATTAGTCCCTCAAACTTTTTCTTTTTTCTTTGATTCGTTTTCCCTTTTCAATGCTAATATTATTTTCCAATAGCCAATTTAACTGGGAAATTTATACCCTGATAGTTTCAGACCAAAGCATGTTTATGTTCTTCCTAATTTTCAAGGTCAAACTGAATTTTTTGTCGTACCAGAAATGAGAATTAGCTTATCTCCAAACTAGCACGGATAGGACAAAATGGCTAATGGACTTGGGGCCTGTGGTAGATGCCCACTTCGTAGGCCCAACCTGACCAAGCATCTGTTTTAAGGTTGCTTTGCAACTTTTGAAAATTCAAAGGCCCAACAGAAGACCACACCAGGTATTTTTTTTCTTTTACAATTGGATTTTCATATTTTTCACGGAACAAAAAATTATAAGAGTATTTAAGTGTATCGGATAGCATTTCTATCTGGAACTAGTTGAGATTCTCTACTAATTAATACTATCAAACACGGCAGTCCACTTTGGCCCTGCACGAGCTACCCTTAAAAGGAACTGAGCAGGTTGTCTCGTTTTTTTAGTGAGTCAAAAAATCTTAATATATTCTTGCTAGTACTAAATCAATAGGCTAAACAGCCCAATCAGCGAGCCTAACCTTTTTTTTTTTTTTTACCTTATGTTCTTTTTTTGTCTCTCTATTTCTCTCTCTATCATATATGATAATATAAATTTATTATTGGGATAAAAAGAATCTTTGACAAATCACTAATGTTTTTAAAATAAAAATAATCATTAATTATATATATTCTAAACCAAATAAAAATATTTATATAAGAAAAATATTTATGTATTAAAAATTTTATTTATATATTTTAAACTAAATAAGATAAATCCTAATTTTTAAAAAATAAATTATAAACATTAAATACTATAATTAATTAATTGTGTATAAGACAATATATTAGAAAATGTATTAGAAGATTCGAAGTCATTCAGAACACGATGCAAAATTTTAATCTTGGGACAATAACTCTTCTCACAAAATCTAATTTCTACCTAATTCTACCCATACAAATTACGATAATTCTTATTAATTAACAGAATCAACAGCAAAATCTATATATTAGTAAAATTTATATTACTTAAATAAATGAAATTCGTTGTGGATATTTATATAAAACAATGGTTTATTTCAAAAACGAAAAAAAGGCTTTCACTTTGAGATATCTTAAGCGAGAAATTTTAACTTTAGTATTGCATAGGGACACTACTAATAGAAAAATCACAAAATATGCCTGGGATTTGAGAATCCGAGCCCTTATGTCCCAATAAAGCGAGAAGTAACAACTGCACTACTGTCTCAAACCAAGTGTGTTCATAATTGGGGATATATGACCAAGCATATGTAACTCGAGGAAGGATGAGGTTTGTTATTAATATTATGCTTAGAAAACCCAAAAGCAAAAAGCAAACCCTCTCCTTTTTTTTTTTTGTCCGGAAAAAATCTTTACTATTTCATACGGCTTTATTTGAATTGAGTTTAGATTTAATTTTGAATTTTGTAAAAATAATTTTTATAAAAGAAAAATATGACTCAATTGTTGTTCTCTCCTGTCAAAATCCAATACAAATAAAGCACAAGGGAATTGGGAAATATATCACTCCATAGGTGGATGATCACTTAAAAAGAAAAAAGTGACAGACATAAGGTAAAACAAAGATATTTAGATCTTCAAAAAATTTGACAAAGCTAATGAAAAGTGTTGAGTCATTCCAATTAAAGTTATGAGTTCACTTTTGTTTAATACATAATTTGTCTTTGTTTTCATAAAATTGAATCTTTCACTTGATAAAGTTTATAAATTTATATTATTATTAATTTTAAATTATATAATCTCTAATAATTATCTGTGAAATAAAAAAACAATAGCAACGAGAAAGTTTGGGGTCAAGTTACTGTACTGCACTTCTATTTTTGCAGGACATGCAGGACTTATCCATATCCGTCAGATCAGATTTCGGATCTGATCCGACGAATTTAAAAATTTACCAATTTTGAAAAAAATAATACTGCATGGGGAAAAAATATATTAACCGTTGAATCAGATTTTTATGCAGATTCAACGGTTCATATTTGATCCTACACATGCTGCAAAAACACACCGTGCATGACCTAAACCAAACGCGAAAGTTTGACAAAAAATTTACCTGTTTCCCTTGGATTTTTTTGCGGCATGTCAATCAATATGGGACATCGTAGGCTCAGGTTAGGGTCTGCACATTTTTTTACAGGATGTATATATTCAATCTAATATGTCGAATGATATTTGAAATGTGATTTAATAAATTATATTTTTATTTTTTAAATATATTTTTTATTAAAATTTATAAATTTTTATAATTATTAGATCAGATTTGACAGATTAAATTTCTGTATGTGCGATGAAACTATATATGCAGCACAGTAATTGAACGCGACATAGTATTTATCGAAATAATTATTTAGTTAAATATTTTTTTATAGTCGATAAATTCACTAATTTTTTTATGCATTCCTTCATCTGCTCGTATGCCATTTTTTTATGAAATATTAAATCAATTTCCTCTCCAAAATTTTATTTTTTCTCTATTTATGGGTTATAAAAATTGATGAATCTTTAACCAGTCTTTTCATGACCGACATCGTTGATATTTGACCCTACAAGCCGGGGGTTGATGAACCATGAATATGTTACAAGTCTTGCAATAATTTTTTTTTCAATAATTTTAATAAGAAGAGGGGCCGATGAAGTCTTATCTTGAATAGTTGGAATTGAGGTTTTCCAATTGAAAGATTAAGATTTCATTCTCGATATAGAATTTAATTTCCTTTTAATAAGATTTATATTCTCGTTTAATAAATTTGTAATTTTACATTATACTTAATTATTATTAAATAATCTTTATTAGTAATACGATAATAACTCTTGTACTAAAAAAATAAAAATAAAAAAGATCACAAATTGCTCATCAAAGAAATCATAGATATCTAATTTTAGTATTGTACTCCCAAACGTAAGGCAAATACCAAAGTCATTATAAACTACAGGTTTTTAATAATTATGTCATATATATTGAAAACTGCACATTCTAATAAGGTGTAATGTTTTAAAATTTAAGGTCCATAAAATCTCCAGTTCATGAAATAATGATTCGTAAAGAATTTTTTCCAAAAAATAAAAAGAAATAGGTTCATAAAGGAAAGTTACAAAAGGGCAAAAAAAGAGCACTAGAAACTGGTTCTATTCAATGATTGGACAAACAAGAACTTTTAGGCTATGCTATATTTAAAGGTTGGAAAGAAACCATTTTTATTTATTAATACTTCTTTTATTATCATTTCTTCTTCTAGAAACATAAAACTAAAATAGGAAGAGCAGACTTAGGGTGTATTTGGATTGAGTTCCGCTACATACCCAATATAAGTTTTTTATTTGGGTCTCATTTTTTTCTTTCACAAAAAATTCTTTTTTCTAAAACCAAGACAAAATCTCAAAACAAAATACTATTTAATATCACCCTTACTTCTAAAGTATGGTCAATTTTTTTTCCCTTTTGAAGTATGGTTAAAGATGTACACTACAGTTTGTACTTATACACAATAGATGCTGGCTATGGTTAAGGTAAGTAATTATAGTATCCCTAAAAAAAAGGAATAATTTCTGCTTAAAATAGAAAGTTCAATTTTTAATTTGTTCAAAATCCTTTGCTTTTAAAAATATCCTACAAACTACTAAAATACTCCTTTGCTTTTTGGTGTATGTAATTTCAAAAAAAATAATCTTTAAATTTTAGAAAGAAAAAAATACCTTATATTTTGAGAGGAAGAAATATTTATACTATCTCTATCCAAACTTAAACGTTTTTTCTTTCTCATTCATATAAAATATTCAAGGGGGGGGGGGGGTACTGGTGAAAACTTACCCGATTGAATACCATGAACCCAAGGTCCAAATCAATGCCGTCGACGGTGACGGTCTTAGCATGGCCGCCTAAGTACTCCTCCTTCTCGTACAGCACCACCGCGACACCTGCTTTTGCTAAGACGTGTGCCGCCACCAGCCCACTAATGCCGGCTCCGACCACCGCCACTCTCATTTCAGACATACCACCAAATTCTTGTAACCACAACTCTCAAACTGCATTGGCATCAAACATTGAGAATACCATGTATCAGAACTCCAACCTATACATACACTCCGTAGAAGAGAATAACATGTATGAGAAGTCATGTGTGCCGGTGTTGTGAATAGTTTACCTTATCCTTAGGAGTTCAGTGGCTTTGCGAGACTGAAATATGCTTTCCTGAAACCACCAATCACAAGAAACTATATATACACGTACCTGTATAAAGGGGACTTAATCTATTTCTGTGCGCGCTGTTCTTGACTCTGATCGGTGGAAGAAGAAGACAATGTAGAGTTGGAAGTAGAACCTAGGAAGGTCAGTTAATGAAGCAGCGGGGAAAAATAAAAGGAAGGGGAAGCAGAGCGGCCACGACTTTACTTTGAGAATGTGAATGCAATACATCTAATGTAGATAAGCCCGTATGGGTCTTTCACTCTTCTGGAAGTTGCAGTCTGTGTCTTTTGCAGGCATATGTGTCCAGCGTTGAGTCCTGCTGCCGATTATTCACTCACATTTCAGCCTAATGTTAAACTGGTTTACTATTGATTTTGGTTTCACAACTGTTACAATTTTTGTTCAATTATCTTACTTATGCAAATACGATCGATCGTAGAAAAATATAAAAAGAAGTGTGGGTCAAGACTATTAGATTAGTCTAATATCAAGTTTTCACGTCATTTTTTATTTTTTAGTTATATATAAGTTGTTCCATTTTTTTTAGCTAATTGACTCCTCCTACAAATTATTTAGACATAAGTTTCTACAACTACTTTAATCAAATATAATTAAGATGGAAAAATTAATTAATATGAGATGTATTAATTATTTGAAAAAATTTTCCTTACAAATAATTTTTAAAAAATTTTTAAAATATAAATTTCAAATCTAAATTTTATTCAAACCCACCTAGTCTATCAAAAGCCAAGAAGATTCCGCTTTTCTGCCTCAGTTTTACTTGATTTTCTCTCCATCAATGAAACCAGCTTCGCGGGTGAGCCAATAACCCTAACACCTTTTTGTGCTACTCATTTAGGAAAAAGTGGTAAGTTTCAACAGAGGACAAGCAAATTTTAGTACATAAAAACAATTTTATATTTTATACTGAACTTAATATTTTTGCCGTATTAATTACTACTTATTAAAAAATTTTAATAAATTATTGTCATAAATATTTGTTGACAGATTGAGGATCCCGGACTCTAAAATATGTGTTCACAAAATGCAATTAGATAGTTTGTACTTGTCATTGGATAGGAGACGATGTCTGTCTTATGTATGTTAGTTCATCGTACATAAGATAGGGATTGTTCAAGTTTGTGTGAGGATGAAGCCAGGACCGTATGTTTTTGCTGGAATTCGTCGCCCACTACGTGGTACATTTTGAACCCATAATTCTACTTGGTCCCTGATGGACTTAGCATTTTCTTACTATAGTTGTGTATTTAGGCAGTATCTCGTTACGAAGCTTAACATAAAATTTTTAAATTGAGTCTCACTCATTCTCACACAAATAATTTTCTCTCTTAAAATTTAAAATAAAAAATTTTAAACTAAAATACAATCCGATCTCTCTCATAATTTCTTATTTATTATTCGTAAAGTGCCTAAAGAGAGAAAAGTACAATTTTTTTGTAACAATTGGAAATGTCTAAACATGATTTGGCAATACTTCTACTTTTAGTAGCTAAAGAAATTTATGTACAAGTTACTGATTTTGTTCCCATCCTTTAACTTAAAAGGCTCAATTTTTACTATTCGAACCAGGCATTTCGAACAAGACCTCACAGACATGCGAAATAGTAGATTAGCTTAGCTAGTGTAAAAAATGTTTTATTTAAGAGGTCTAAGATTTTGTCTATGTTTTCTTTTAAATAAAAAAAGAAAAAATATGAAAATTTCAATCTTGAGTTAATATTCTAGTTTTTCAACAATAATATAAACATTTTTCTCCTAATATATGGCACACATATTAAACGTGCTACTTTTTTACGAAATAAAAGCATTTTAGTTTTTCGATGATAACTTTCTTATTTAGTAAACAAAAAATATTTTAGTTTTTATATAATAAAAAAGAAATAAAATGATGACAGACCTGATAACACAATAAAATATCTTTTACTATTAACCAATAGAATATGTTCTCTTTTTTATTTTTTTTATAGTTTATTTTTTTAAAAGTAGATGTTTTTCTTTTTTTTTTTTTTGGCCAGTTTCACGTGTTTCGGAACAAAATTGTATTTAAGAAAAGGTTATTCTATATTTGGGACTTCACTCCAACACAATCAGAATAGAAGAATCAGCACACTTAAAACTATCATCTTGTATCGTCAAGCATGTGTAGACAGGAAGGTCCTTGCCTTGGTGGTTCACGAATCTCCGAAGGCCAATCTTGCAATTGCATCAACCTTCTGCTGCAAACTCTCACTCAATTCAATTGCAATTCATACAAATTTGAAGTAAACTAAGGCGAACGAGGAAGCTGATACGCTTTGCAAATGACACTTCGCAAAAGGGTTCTTATTGTTGTTTTTGGATGGTTGTATCTTGCGAAAGGGTTCTTATTTCTTTTGATGGCTGAATACTTCATGATACTCAAGAGTTGCTGCCAAGTTACTACAAACACAGAGGTCACTGATACCTATGTCTGTGCAAACATATGTAATTTCAAAGAAGCAAATTACATTAAATTTCACTAATATTATACAAGAATTTTCTTGATTAAGAGAGAATTTAATAAGCAGAAGGTACTTCCTTGTATAGATTGCCAAATTCCACAGCATTGCCTGGTCGTGAAAATACAACCTAAAAATAGAAAGCTCAAACAATTTCAGATAAAGAGAAATTAGTGTGCAAATTAATAACAGATTTTCATGAGTTTTCTTATGTATAATACCATGATTCATATAGTTTTCCTCTTCTCACTTCATTTTATTTCCAATATGGTATATGTTAGTACTTGAAAATTTTTTTTACTTTTATTGTTTCAAAATATTTGTCAAACTCGTAAATTAATAGTATATTTATTACCCCATTTCAGTTTTATCCTTAATTATCTTAAACAATGCATTTATACTTTTAAGCATTACAGTTATTAATAAGTTATTTAAATGATTTTGCATCATCTTTAAATGAATTTTAACAAATATTTAATTTACGTACCTCATCCTTAATTTACAAGTATTTTGAAATAAATGGAGTACCTCTTTTGAAAGTTGTTGTAGATACTCAAAGTCACATTGCTATCTAACATTAGCATTTCACGTATAACATTTATTGCTTAATAATAGATCAGAAATAGCTTGATGGAGGGGTCGTTGAATATATATACCTGATAGTCTCCTAGTGTGGATGTTCTGAATCCAGCAGCGCAGTAATCAAAATAGTATTCCCATGTTCTGACGAACTTTTCATCAAATCCCAGTGCAAAGATTTTGCTGAAACACAAGCATTGAGATGCATTTAGTTCATCAGAATCCAGGAATCAGAGACATCTAATCAAGTTATACAATGCAAACTGATATGAATACCTCTGTTGTTCCAAGAAGTTGGTTCTCCAACGTCTGAGTGTTTGATAGTAATGAAGTCCTATGTTCTCCAGGTGCTCCACACTGCATTTGAATTAACTCCTGAGTTCCTAATACTCTCATCCAACAATGAAAAACTCCGCAGTCTCATCAAACTCATACTCAATAGTGTTAGATTTCGAAAAAGCTTATCCTTTTTAGTGTTGAAACTTTATCATTTTAATCAAATAAATTATCATTAGATTCATAAAAGTAACTACCTAAGTAAGTATTCATTTGGATCAACAACATTTTTGGAAACAATGATGTGAGTTTACCAGAGTCTGGATGCAGCAGCCATGGCAGACGTTACACAGCTTAGTGAAGGTACGCATGCACCTGGGAATATGTATTCTTTTATGAAGTCCGAGCTTTGTCTGTACTCATCGTACCTCTCATCTGGTGTTGATATGAACTACAAGTAAAAAGGAACATATTAATCACATAGAAGTACTAGAAAATAGCCACTGAAGGGAAAAACATAAATAGAAACTTTGGTTAACTGTATGAATACTGCTATGTAGAAATTACCTGTAGAACAAGAATGCCATCTTCTACCAATGCTGTCTCGCAACAACTGAAGAACTTCTCCATGAATTCATGACCAACAGCTTCTAACATCTCACTGAAATCGATCATCAACTCGATTATTATAAATACTTGAACATAGAGAAATGTGACGAGAAAGGGTGAAAATGAACTCACCATGATATAATTCTATCGTATTTAACAGTATCAGGTAGTTGACGATAGTCACAGAGTAACAATCTAATATGATCCTGAAAGTGCAAAACATGTAATAAAGAGGCAAAAGATTACTACTTGCTAGTGAAAAAAGTTTTAAGTTCAGTTCCTATCACATGCCTGTCCTCAGTATATAGGATTCTCCTTATTCTAATAGTGTATTTAGAGTTATAGAAACATGGAAATACCTCAAGGCCAGCTTCCTTCACTTTCACTTCTGCATATCTGAGTTGCTCTTCTGAGAGGGTGATTCCCGTATATTTGCATCCAGTTCGTTTAACAACTTCAATGGCTAGACTTCCCCAACCACATCCTATCTCTAGGACATGGTGTTCATCACTGATCCTCGCCTAAATTGTTATCCAGAAGTCACAAGAAAAATACGTTTATTCAAGTGAAAATATAAACCAATGAATTTGATTAAGAGGAGGAGCCTAACCTTTTCAATCAATAGAGAAATTTTTCTCATTTGTGCAATCTTCAAATCTTCACCTTCAGTCTGTAAGAAGTTTGATTGAAAAAGAAAAAAAAATCTTATGCAAAGACGTGAAATAAAATACGTGGAGTTTTATATTGGAAAACACTACAGAACCACCAGAAGAGTTGAACTCTTACCTTAAATATCGCACACGAGTATGTCATTGTTTCATCCAGAAAGAGTGAAAATAGTTCATTGCTCTGAAGATGATAAGCAGAAGTTAAGTGCAAAGAGAGTTATCAGCAGTAGAAGATTCTTTTTTGCTTTGTATAACTATTCTAGTCTCTAGTGGATTGGACCAAAAGTCTCCTGAACAATATTTATTGTATTTGAGTCGTTCATCCGTGATACATGATTCACATGATAAATTCTTTCAAAAGAGCAGATGCTGAAAGTCTCATGAGATATTAATGATTCACCAGGTCATAATGGCGAGAGATGTTTTGGCGAGCCTGGGTGAGATTGTTCTGCCTCGAGACATGCTGAAAGAAATACTTTGCAGAGGCTAATACAGACGTCAGAATCAATGGTGTCCACCAGCCCCTGCATTGAAAGGAATCTAAAGGTAAAACGAGTAGAGTTGCACGTTGCAACTCTTGTGTTACTAGATCAATGAAGATAGATGTTTAGGCGAAAAGTTCTTAACCTTTTGGAACTAGTCCTTGAGACAGAGGCTTTAAGATCTCTGTTGGCAACACATATCTGTGATAGATACTTCAGAAGGCAATCCTAATGAAAAATTTGAACATTATTCTGGTCTGCATATGCTTACCATGAAAATATTAAGCAAACCTTCATTTTTATCTACAAAAGAAATGTCCCCATTGATATAGGCATCGGCAAGGCCCAAGTCTGCTTGAGTTGCAACCTGGAAAAGAAAATCAGGATATACCATTCTGATTCTAGTTGACTCTGTAACATGATAAAGTAACAACAACGTATTAATAAGACCTTCCAGTAAAACTGTGGACTGTGAACTCTGACTGCCACTTTGAGGGAACTTCTCTTATTCATGCCTTCGAAGGTGAAAATGGTACCACCTTCTTCTAGTAAGCTGTAGTACCATTAGAGAATTACCTCAGTCTTAAGGCGACCACGTAAAATATGGATCAACAGGAGACAAAATCCAAAAATCAGGCACTTGGCAAAAAGTCGATAAAGAATGAACAACTCTAACGAAAATGAATTATGAAGATAGCTGCAACCTAGGGATTGAAGTCTATTAGTATTTTCTCTGAGGACTGTCCTCATGAGTTTTAGGAAATCGAATTTTGACAATATAACTGCTTTTCAATGACAAACTTACAGTTTTAACAGAATAAGAAAAAAAAAGAACCTAAAAGGAAGTGCAAATTGACAGAACAAAAAGGACAGGCATAGATGGATGTGACGAACATAGGCTGAAGAAACTATATTGAATTCTACTTTAACATCCTTTTCCAATTACTAACATGGCATCATTTGTACGGTCTTGGAAGATTTTTTCAGAGTTATTATGATATGTGCGGCTCAGGAGTATGTTCATTTATTAAAAGTATGCAACTGTAAAGCTAATCAGAACGAAAGTTAATTACTTTTCCTATCTTAACTCACATTAAGCTGCCAATTACAATGAAATCTTTGAGAAATCTCGTAACAAGAATGCGCGCCCCAGTTTCAGTCCAGGAAGGCACCATGTGTTTGGGATTCTCCACGATGGTACTACTCTTTTTGAGTAGGCTTTCTGCAGCAAGTATGCCAGCCTGAAAGAAGCAGCCAAGAGTACTTACCCACGTCAATTTCTTAAGTGTCTCCAATTACAATGTACGTCATTTGTAATAGAGATAGTTTTCCCATCTGTCTGACTTATTTTCGAGACTGCTTCCTTTTTCTTAACCTTCTATAAGCATTTTTTTATGTACATAGTCCCAAAACAGGAGTTAGATTTGGTAAATGTGTAGTTGATTGCAAAGAAGTACCTTTAGTCCATCTTCATGGAATCCATAACCTGAAAACAATAATTGTTTAAGACATCAATTAAACTATTTCGAAGCATTGCCCGGAGTTAATGAAAGAGCTATTTATGTATCCGAAGTCATGGAAAGCGCTACGATTGCTTCACATTGGATTGAGATGTCTTAACGATACATTCTACGAACATGTTTGAAAGTAGGTTCTGCCAAATCACATTTGTATATTTCCTCAATGTTAAGGGAGGCATGCTTATCATCATGGACACATTTTCAAGAGATAACTGTCTCACTCTATGGTTAAAGTCCTAAGCATTTTCCTTCATCAAATCTTAGATCATAAATGCAGAAAAGTACTAACGTGAAATGATTAAATTGATTATGAGGGAGGTCCAAAAGGGTTATCTCATTTATCTTTATCCCAAAGAAAGAAGCAATTCACCTTGGTATGCTCCACAGAACCATATTCCTCTCTTCCCTTGGATTTGATGAAGTAGAGATGAAGCTTTTGAGGCAGCAACTGATGGCACCGGATGGCCAGTTGACCACTTAATCAGGGTATGTTCTGGTGTATGGGGCGGATTTAGAGTCACCAGGTAAGGCAGCCCGGTCTCCTTAATATTCTGCATGTCAAGAGTAATATTGTTTCTGTAAGAACAAAACCAGTGTTTATAATCAAGTCCAACCTCCAAGCTAAACAAGATCTATCCAGATTACTGAAATGGGCAAATGAAAGCTGAAGTTGAATGCAAAGTGAGTTTTAGCAAATCTACCTTGAGGAATTTGAGTTTAAATAGATATTATTAAGGGCCAACACGTGTACAAACCTGGACGATGTTGAGCCAATATGTAAGGCAAACTTTGTTATCCACTGTTCCAAGAAAATTCCACGCGCTCCATGCTGCTGGATTTTGGGGCATTAAATTTTTGTCACGATGAAGGAAAATATCACTGCGATGAAGAAAAATGAATGTGCATTATGAACTAGTAAGATACCAGAATAATGCAAATGCACCTCATATTATTGAGGAACAAAAGATAATCCAATAAAAAATCGGCAAAAAAAGTTGCAAAATTATATGCACTTGAAACATTAAACAAATACCTGTCAGCAGGGCTATAATCCTGACTCTATACAACTGAAGGTATCAAAGGGTCAGATTATAATTTACTGTGACTTTTTTGCAGTAAGGAAGACTCATCTGGCCCAAAAATAACAGGAAAAGCCATCGATCGAACATGAAATGGCAAGCATTACGCAGGTGTTAGCCTAATTCTGGTTCTATAACAACAAATAATGCTTATCAGCATGTTCTTCATTTTTGGGAAGTCCCTTCTTTTTTTTCTTTTTGGAAATAAGAAAATAAATGCATTGAAAAGCTTCTGATTCAGAACAGAACCACTGGTGAGGACCTACTTTCTGAAATAGTCATGTATCATGCTATTCCTTGATTTGTTAAATATAGGACTCAATACAAGTTGAGATTTCTTAGAAAGTCTGCATGATAGGATTTGGCCATCTAAAACCAGCAACATCTCTTCAATATTTAGTGAAGAATCCTCCACCATTCTCAGACTAGTTTAGGCTTTCTAGGAGGTATGGTATCAACCAAAGCCTTACAGATGGCAAACAAAAGGAATTGGATTTGTGAACTTTGATGCAGGAAGCTAGTTCCAGCTTGAAACTTCTTGCTCATCCATCCTGGCTTTCAACATAGGATTAGCTGAATATGACTATTAATGTATAAAAGGAAGTTTCCAAGAAGAATTGAATCATAAGCATGGAATCAGACAAGCAACTGAACTGCCATAAGAAAGTGCGCCAAACAAAATTTGATTCCAGGTCGTTGGGTCAGCGAGAAGAAAGCGGCAAACAAAGCCCACTCCGCCCAATATCAAGCAAACGTCATGTCCAAGCAGAAAGACCTCTCTAAAGTAGGTCCAGGCCCAGAAAAGCAGTCCAATCGTTTGGCTTGCGAATTTGTGGCACCATAGTTAAATCATTACCAATGGCACGCTCTTGTTTCGCAGGAAAGCTAGCGGAAAGAAAGGCTGTTCCTGATCTCTTTTCCTGATATGAAAGTAGCTTGCCATGTTGTGAATTCGAGTATGGTAGATCGAAAAGACTCTGGTTCGAGGAGGCTGTTCCGGTAGAAAGCAGCCACGCTGGGTTCTTCCAAAAAGGAAACGAATTCTTCTTGGGTAAACTACCACATTGTGCTTGTCAATCTGTATTTCAGTCTTCAGGTATAGTTTTCTTTGATCCCAGATCGACAGGTGATCCGTGACAAGGGGTGACAAAGGGTATACTTTCTTCTCTATGTGGAGGTCTCATCAATGAGCTTAGATTAATAGATATGGCTTTTGACGATCTATAGGATAGTACCTTGGACTGAGAGAGAGACTTTTTAGGCCATAAGCGATAGGGCCGGCCAAGGATAGACATACACCAGTCATAAGAAACAAGCCAGTAAGTAGTGAGTTACCAATGCTCATAAATGGAGCCATCAGAGAAACTGCCATAATGGAAATAGTGAGACTGTACCTGTAAACATATTGGAAAGCTCCAAGTATTCTTAATTCATCGCGTGTCACCTGATCTCCTAACATGTTAAGTGCATCTGGGGCATGTGCAGCTATAATGCAAGCATTGTATGTTTCTTCAGATCCATCCTCACGGGTTAGCACACAACCTGTAGAAATGTTTGGTATCTATGATCAGAATTACAGGACAATCCATTTCAACACTATCATACTTGTTTAAGTAAGCTGAAAATAAGAAAAAAGAACATTATCATTCACATAGTAATTAAAATGGGTTTCATTAATCTAAATGCAGAAACAAATGCTCATAAAGCGAAAGAACACATATACACACCCTCATCATTTGTACAAATTGCACGCACTTCACAGCCATTTCTTATTATGCAGCCTTTCTTTTCCAGTTCAACTTTAACCTGCATTGTATATCAATCAGAGGGATAAGAAATCGAACCATTTTCATCCAGGCAAATTACTTTCTTAAGTTACATTACTTTCATTTCATGGCATGTGCGTTCAGCAGCCGAAAATTTGACTTGTACTCAAACGAAGAATCCGAACTACCTTATTGACGTAAGTATGGGAACGCCATCTCACTGTTAGCCATTGAGGTCGACCAAAAAGCTGAACATGAAAAGAAAAAGTATCAAAATCAGAATACTGATTACGTGATTGAAGTAGACCATTTAAGGGTAACTGTACCTGGAGAAGATGATGATTGCGACAAAAGGAAAGAGTAGAATATGCAGAGAAGTTCATCAAACCGTCTGAAGAGCATGACCAAATTGAACCACAAATTGGGATCTGCATAAATGCAAAAACAATGGATTAATACAGTATTAACAGGGGGGAATCATGCTAATCGAAATATAAATCTTCTCCTGTAGCCTCACAAGATAAGCCTTTTGAAACAACTCTGAATAGCCATGAGATTTCGTGAACTGTCCTAGAGTTTCACTGCGATCAATGTCTGGATTTCCTTCTAGTTCTTCAAGGTAACTGCAGAAAATATTGACAACTTCATATTAGTTAACCTGCAAACTATAAAATCACAGTTCTAAAACAAGGACAGAGCATAAGAGTACCTTAAAGCATCATCCTTGAATTTGACAATTTCTCGAATCATTTGCCAAAAGTATGGATTCAAGACGTTCTTCTTCTGTGCAAACAAGCTTGAGAAACCATTTCTGCTCCCCCACTCACAGCCACGGCCCTTGTCTAAGCTCACAGAAAATGACATATCAGAAATCTCCATGTCCACTCCAAGAGTCTCAAAGAATTCCATCGTGTTTGGATATGTTACCTGTCCAAGTGATCCTCCAATTTTTTAGCCAAGAATTCTAGTTTGCTTCACAAGAACAAGTCTAAACGTGGAATGATTTTTTTAGGTATTCTCTATCTTCAGTCTTCTCATTCTTCTCCTCTTGCATTCTTTCATATAAACACCCAAGAATGATTCTATAATGACCTAAGTCTTTTTGGAGTATAAATTTGAAGATGTTGTACCTTTTGAACATAATTTTATAACATACATGATCCTGCAGGCAACAAATATTCGCGCGGATAAACAAATTTTTGTTGGCTACAAATGTGTCACGAAGTTTCAATTTGTGTTAATTGAGAAACAAATTAATGTGACTTAAATAGGCCTCAACATGATCACTATTGGACATTACATCTATTAATATTATGGCAATATGCATCAACGCAAAGAAGGCAATAGTTTAGTCAATAAATTCACTTCTTATCAAGTGAAAGGTTATATTTCAATTTACATTTCAGATCTCCTTATTTGTCAATATAAAGAAAAAAAGTATTATAGCAATGTGAAAACTTAATCAACATTAGAGTGGAAATATACTAGGTTAGTTAGCACATCAACAAATGGCACCATTTTCGGTGGATGGTTGGTTTATTAGAAAGAAAGATTTGGAGTCATAAGAGGTAAACAAGAGTCCTAAAATAATATTTCCGGAAATGAAAAAAGAAATTAGAGCTTTTTAAGGAGATGATCAATCGAAAAAGATGAAAACAATGTAAATGTTAATTAGGCGTCATCACAAACTCATAAGGAAAAAGGAAAGGACAATACTATTAAATAATGTAAGGAGAAGTGTAAACGAATATAGATTTTTTCAAAGAGAGAATCAATCTAAGAAAATGAGGATCCATTTCAAATGTTAATTAGGTAGGGAAACTAATAGCATTTTAGTCTATATCTAAAGTCTCATAAGGGGAAAACGAAAACAAAAAATTGATAAAAGTTTCGAGTCTTATAATAATTCGCAGAATGAGAAGAGGTGGAGAGTGTGCAATAAAAGCTTCAAAATGATACAAAAAGAAATAATCAAGCATTATATTATAAGGAAATCTTTTACACTTTTCTCTTTTATTTTATTTTATTTGGGTGGGGGGGGGGGGGAGGTTGAGGGGTACGGGGGACGGGGGCAACCCCGGTAATAGGATATGCTATCATTGCAAAGTTACAAAGGGAAAAAAAGAGCACTCGAAACTGGTTTTATTATGTGTAGGCGATTGGACAAACAAGAACTTTTAGGCTCTGCTATATTTAAAGTTTGGAAAGAAACCGTTTTTATTTATTAATAGTTCTTTCATTATCATTTCTGCCCCTAGTAACATACAACTAGAATAGGAAGAGCTGAAGCAATTAGTTGCAAAGTATGGTCAAAGATGTATATTACAGTTTGTACTTATAAATAAGGTTGTCAATGTTGGGTACCCTTCTCGACTCTGACCTGATACGGTCATGGATAAAAAAATATACCTATTTATCTAGACTCAAATTCGAACCAACATACTTAGCATTCGATTAATATATATTGTAAATATTTTACATAATTTATTTATTATACTCGTTAGTTATTGACAGTATTATATATTGAAATTTTTTTACAACACAAATTCTTGTCTAATGTGTCTTCTTGATGAGAGAACTTATATCTTTAAAGTTACAAAAATAAATTAATATAAAATTATATATATATATATATATATATATATATATATATATACATTTTCTAAAATTATATATACATTTTAGATTAATAATTTTTCTGATGGACTTTCTTTTTTCTTTAAAAGAAGACAAGTGATATTTGATGGTATATGTTGATATTTATTTGAAAGCTAATATTCTTTTATATATGAAATTAAGAACTGACTCTTGAGTTAGCATATTGATTAAGGTTATTATTTTGATAAAATAGTAAATATTTTAGTCTCTTTTATTCTACTTAAACTTTTGTGTGCTATTTAATCTTAAGAGTTTATAAATATTATAATTTTAATTTCTTAAAGAGATACTATATTACTTTAGAATTTTATTTGTGATGATGAGTTTAGTAAGTTATAGTGCAATTTTTTTAATCTTTATTATAATCGGTTATACCTGGATCCGACCCAACATTCTATATGATTGAGTACGAGTCCATACTTTATGGACCAATCAGGTAATCAGATCTAGTATGATATCAAATGTAACTTAACGTGTCTGGGTATGTGACAAGGTGTCATGGACCCCGTTTACAGCCCCACTTATAAACAATAGATGCTGGTTAAGGTAAGTAATTATAGTTTCAAGATAAAAAGAATACTTTTATGCCAAAAATAGAAAGTTCAGCTTTTAATTTGTTCAAAATTCTCTACTTTTAAAGATATCCTATGAACTACTAAAATACTTCTATTTTAGGGTGAGATTAGATAAAGTTTGGCTTTAATATTTATGTCTTAGTTTTCATAAAAATGAATTTTTGTGTGAGAAAGTATGACCTAAAGTAAAAAAATTATATTATGAAACTCCATCCATTGCATTTTAACCTTTTTATGGTAAGAGTAATTCCTGAAAAAATAATCTTTAAATTTTAGGGAGGAAAAAAGGATAAATATGCATCTATATAAATATTATAGAAATGTAACTCTTTCTTTCTTATGACTCTATACCTTTCATTCTAATTTCTTAGAGTTTTTATTTTTTTAATTAGTCTTCAAAATTTTAATTGGTTTAGATAATTTTAAATTAATTAAGATAACTTAAAATAATTATTCTTAAAAAATTTAATTAGTTAGGATAATTTTTAATCAATTAAGATAACTTCAAAAGATTGATTTTAACTTTGAATTATGAATATTAAATTACTTTGTAAAAGTATGAGATTTTAATTATTACTTTAAAAAATTTTGATTGGTTAGAATCATTTTTAATCTATTAAAAAATTTAAAACTAACTTATATATTAATTTTAAATTTTAAATTTTATATATTAAGTTACTTTATAAAAATAAGAGACTTTATTAAGTTACTTGATTGTTTATAATTATTTTTAATTTATTAAAATAAATTTAAATGACTTCTATATTAACTTGAATTTTAAATTATCCAAATTTCTTACATTTTTTTTACTTTTTTAATTGGATTTCAAAAATTTGATTGGTCATGGTCATTTTCAATCTATTAAAATTACTTTAAACTAACTTATACATTAATTTTAATTTTGAATCTTGTATATTAAGTTACTTAGTAAAAGTATGAGACTTTAATTATTACCTTAAAATTTTTTTATTAGTTAGAATTATTTTAAATTTATTAAAATAAATTTTAAAATACTTATATGTTAACTTGAATTTTGAATTATTCTAATTTCTTAGTTTTTTTTACTTTTTTTAATTAGTCTTCACCAATATGATTGGTTATAATCATTTTCAATGTATTAAAATAACTTTAAACTAACTTATACATTAATTTTAATTTTGAATTTTATTTATTAAGATACTTTGTAAAAGTAAGAGACTTTAATTATTACTTAAATTGTTTTCATTGATTAGAATCATTTTCAATGTATTAAAATAATTTTAAACCTACTTATATATTAACTTGAATTATGTATTTTTTTATGAAATTAAATTTCATATATTGAGTTACTTTATAAAAGTAGAAAATTTTAATTATTCAATTTATTTTAAAATTTTTGATTGGTTATGATCATTCGATTAAAATAATTTTAAACTACTTTTATATTAACTTGAATTTTAATTCGTATTTTTTAAGAAAATTAAATTTTATATATTTAGTTACTTTGTAAAAGTAAAACTTTATTTATTCAGTAGTTTTCAACAAATATGATCTTTATATTTATCATTTTTATTTAATCTAATCTTTTAATTTAAACTAAATTTATTACAACTAAACTCCTAATGCCTGCTTATTTCTTCCACACACAATACATATCATCATCATCTGCACATCTTTTTCTTCTTCTCTTCTCTTTCCTAAAATGTAATCACTTCTTTCATATATTTTTTGGTTTAATCATCACTTAAATTTCACCATATCCAAAAGCTCTAACTTTTGTACTTTTTCTTTTTATCGTCACTTCTTAATTTAATTCTTTCTCTTCCTTCATTCTTTGTACTTTTTCTTTTTATCGTCACTTCTTAATTTAATTCTTTCTCTTCCTTCATTCTTTTTCCATTTGATTTAGGATATTCCATAAGTAGTGTTGTATTTTATAAATTTTTTTTACTGTTCTTATTTGAGGTTTTTCTTCCTTCAGAATAAACTCATTCACTCGATGTCTAATATGTATTTTATTTTGTAATATAAAATTTGATAATTTCTTTGGCATATTTTATTAGTACATCCTTAAGCAATACAAATGAATCTTATTTATTTAATTGATTATACGAAAATATGTTTAAACTTTATATCAGAGTTGTTGACTACATAATAATTTTTCGAACTTAAATTTTGTGTGTGTTTCATAAGTGGATGTAAGTGCTCCAATTTTTTTTATTCCTTTCCCTCTTTAAAATACCAGAGTTGTCTGTTTTTTCACCTTTGATCACAAGTTATAAGGTCTAAAATTTTACATTAAATTTTCTTCTCTTTTATTTTGCCTATTATGTATTTTTTTCATAATATTTTATATTTTTTTGTTTGGTGGTACAACAATGGCATGACTAATAGTATCTATTTTTTATATTATTCTAATTTCTTTATTTTTCTTCTCTTTCATACTTTTTTCTCCCATTTTATGTTATATTTCTTTCTTGCATCTCCAAAATTTTTATTATTTATATTTGTTAAACTATTGTATCAAAACAATTATCTACTTATAAGGATAAAATAAATAGATAAACTCTATATAGTTTGTAATGGAATAAATAAATTTTTATTTAAACCTCAATGACAGTACTTTGTTCAAATTTTCATTTGCTTTGATTTACCCCCCAAAAAAAACTTAAGAAATAAAAAATTATTCAGATACATCAACTTTCAATTCTTTTGTTAAGTAATCCATTGATATCGTTTTTCAAATTTCCATTATCTGACTAAATAGATTAATTGGAAAAAGTTATTACAATTTACTGTCTAAAGTAACTAATAATTATAATTTCTCTCCATCGTTGATGAAAGGAATACATTTGCCATTGAGAAATTTTTTTCTTGTGGAAAATAGAAAATAAAATATTTATTAATGAATCAAATAAGAGAAGTTTTCCAAACTAAATAAGGGTTTGACTAAGTTCAATCCTCTTTGAGATAATAAATAATACATGTCATTCATATTTTACAAAAAGAGATCAATAATATTTGTATGTGAATAAGAGATTTTAAAATTTTGAAAAGAAGAAGATTCAATGTAACCAATATTACTCCTGATTTTGTTTTGAGAGGAACAAAAGAGGTAGAAATCATATTTTAAAAGTCAAAGATGGAAAAGAAGGTATTGGATGATTTTGAACCAATAAAATTTTAATATTTTACATTATTTAATTTTTTTGCTAAACACATACATTTTGAGAGGTAAAAAAATTCTTGTTTAAATATTTCTTTTAAAAAATTAATTTTAATATATTTTTATTTTTAAAATATATTCGTGCATAGCACGAGTTTAAGCTAGTTATATATTAAAACGGAGGGAACATCTATACTACCTCTATCCAAACTTAAAAATATTTTATTTCTTAGTCATCTAAAATATTCAAAAAATTCATCTGAAATGTTTACTTCATCCCGACTTTCAATTACTTGCTTTTCTTTTTCACTAACGGAAATAAGCCAAAAGTGGAACAGGAAAAAGAAAACACAAAACAGGAACAAAAAAGGGGGAGAAAACTTACCCGATTGAAGACCATGAACCCAAGGTCCAAATCAGTGCCGTCGACGGTGACGGTCTTAGCATGGCCGCCTAAGTACTCCTCCTTCTCGTACAGCACCACCGCAATACCTGCTTTTGCTAAGACGTGTGCTGCCACCAGCCCACTAATGCCAGCTCCAACCACTGCCACTCTCATTTCAGGCATACCACCAAATTCTTATAACTACAGAAAGTGCATTGGCATCAAATATTGAGAATAATATACTCAAAGACTTAAATGTGACCTATATATTATAAGTAATTATCATATTTTTTTCTATTTAAATAAATGAGATAAATATTAATAAAAATAATTTATTATGATTTTAAAAAATAATCCATATATTTTTTATGGAAGAAAACTCTATTTAATATTTATCATATGAGGGTCTCTAACCTAGTCTATATGATACCTTATCAACACTGTCAGTTCAAGGCTTTTTTAACATTAATGGGTACAGACTAAAAAGACTCAAATACAAAACAACTTAGAGATGGAGAAATCAAGATAATTCAAATTAAGATATTATATTTACGTAATTATTTAAATAATCATGACCAAAGGCACACATTTTAAATTTTTTTCTTGCATGACATATTTCAATTCATGTCTCTATAAATTTTTTTCATGTGGTATCAAAGCCACACTTAGCCTTACTATTTAGTATAGCAGGATTAAAAATTATTTTTTTGATAATTAACTTTTTTATGTTAATTGATCTATGTGCTTGTTAAGTATATGATTGTATTCAAAGCCAATTTCTGGAACCATGACCCATTTTAGACCATGATTGAATTTGAAGCTTTTTTTGACATTTACAAGGTCTCTATTATTGCTAATCCTAATTCTTCAGTTGGTCTAAGGCACCAGATTAAGGCTCTCGTCCGAAAGGGCACAACATTTTTCTTAACCAGTTTGATTCTTTAATCTAATGAATCAAGAAAAGTGATATGAAGACTCATGTTTTGGTTGTTCTATTAATTTTGAGTTGAATTTGGTAATAGCACATGCAATTATTATATATTTCAATTCAGGTACTTGATGTTGGTTTTGTTTCAAGCATGCTGAAAAATATATATTCAATTGGTCTTCTACTGGCGTTTTATGTTTACCTGTCTCGTTGGGAATCTAGTCTTTTTATTGGCTTTAGGATTCTGTGTTCGATTTGATAATTGATACAGATAGAGCCTTTATATTGCTTTTCTACTGAATGCATTCTAATATTAAAGTCAAATTTCTAGATTTTATATTTTGGCTAGAAATTTTATTATAAATTTAAGGTGAGGATATTTTATTTCTCACATTAAGGCTTTAAACTTTTAGGGCATCAATGCCATTAAATAGTGCCTCTATAAAGTTTCTTTAAACTTGGGGCATTAATTTATTTTGTTTTAATTCAATTGCTTTACTAATGTATATTTATGGACTATATTTTGACCAAGAAATTTATTTCATAGAATTAAATATGATATGGTTAAATCTCATGTCCTTATGCTATTTCATGCAGATCAACATCTAGTTAAGTTGATTTTTTTTCAAATAATTATTCGTAATATCATAAAAAAAATTTATATTCGTGGCAACTGATTAAGAGTAGGCAAAACATCTTAAACACTTGATACATAAGAATTTTATTCATATAAAATTTTGGCAAATAAATAATGACATCTATAAGATAGCAAATAATTTTTAAAGTATATTTATCATGTTATGTGGACATACAAAAGTATATTTAGATGTATTATTCAAAAATATAATTGTGTTATGCATTTGGAACTAGTCACAACATCCCACGTATTTTAAAATGTTAAGGAAATATTAATCACATTAATTTTTATGATTAGTAATTATCAAAATAAATATTTATTATGCACTTTATTTATTGTATGTATGTACACTATTTTAATTTTGTCAACATTAAGATAAATTAACAAACTTAAAATATTCTTGAATGTCATCGTGGATGTTTATTTTATATCATGTACTTATAAGTAGCCACAATATCTTAAACATTAGATACATAAAGATAAATTCAACATCATAAAGTTAAGAGGTTGAATAATAACATTTAGAATAACAATAATTAATTCATTAAAATAATAAATCGTCCACATATGGACGTTGTTATTTTGATGAGATTAATTGAAATAAGATCGTAAACTAAACATTTAATAAATTTTTCTGTGCCCATACGTGTGGATGATTTGAATTGACATTGGTTGATTCATTAACTGATGGTTTGAGATTCATAATATTAATATATTTTTATCCTTAGATATTATTTTTTCATGATTATGACTTTGCAAATTTCTTATTTTTCAATTTCAATGTTATTTTGTGATATCCGTTATAATGAAAATTTTGAACATGAGAGTCATAATATTAATATTTTTTTATCCTTAGATATTATTTTTTTCATGATTATGACTTTGAAAATTCCTTATTTTTCAGTTTCAATGTTAATTTGTGATATCCGTTGTAATGAAAATTTTGAACATGTACAATATAGAAGTGTATATAAGTAAAAGATAAAGTTTGATTAAATGTTTTATTTGATTTTATGTTTTGATTCATTGTTGATATTTCATTTTGGTCTTTCTTCTTATGCGCTCACATATACACATAAAGATAAATAGTTAATTATTAAATATTTGACCATATATGTTAAAAGAAATAGAGACAATATAATACATATAAAGTATTATTCGTACTTTATGATAAAAGAAATATTTATAAATGAGTAAAGTATTTCAATTAAAACATACCAATGTAGTTTAATTTTATTTTATATGAACAATATTGAAATATTATAAAAAATTTACCTTCATTTGTTGAATGACTTGTAAGGAAATGATTTCATTTTATAGTCTATTTTATGGAATCTGATAACATAGAAAGAGTTCATTTTGTAATTCTTTTACGAAATTTTGTGCAGAATTTTAAAAAAATAAAATTCATTTTTTATTAAAACCATCGATTTATATTTGGATGCATTTGGAAGAGTAGGGGTTTAGAATCAATTTTAAAATATTATTTAAAAAATATATTCCATGAAATACTATTTTTAAAATTTTATTTCAAAGTTAAATTGCTTAACTTTGTCTTTAATTTTGAATTTTGAAAATATTTTTCAAATATTCAGATTAGATCCACTCATATGTTACTTTTACTCCTACATAATAATACTGTTGGAATAAAGTATTGTGTTATTATTTAGAGCCCATCTATTTTTTTATATATTTATATAGAATGTTGTAAAATATATCCATAAAGATTACTAAATGAGAAAAGAAAGCATTAAAGTTCAAGATTTTTTTCAATTCTTTTAATAATTATTGGGATTGTCTAAGGTAATGCAAACCTATCAAGATTATTGAAAATGTTAAATGAATTCTAAATCCCATGAGATAATAAGTATTTTTGAATAATTTTATTTGTTCATAAATAGTAGAAATATCTTATCTTATTTATTAATAATCATTTGCAATAAGGTCATTTCTTATCATTGTTTGAAAAAATTCAAGTACTCGATACTTTAGAAGGTTTCAAAATAAAGAGAAATGAAGAAATAAAGATGGAAAAGAACATTTTATGATATTCTAGTTATTTTCATCATAAAATATACGGTGAGGTTAAGAAATTGAACTATACTTTTATATTTGTGGGAACAAACCTAACAATAATTGAAAGTACCTCTACATTTAAAAAAGTTTTAGAATCACTTTTGTGTACAATATAAGGTTTCTTTTGAAGTTATCTTTACAAGATTATTTAAAAACCACAGCTCTAAATATTACACATATGAAAGTTTTCAACTGAGGTCAGGAATTTCAAACCCTTAACCATTGAAGTTGGATAAGGATAATAAGTGGTTGTTTCTTTGAGATTCTTTTTAACTCCAAAAAATATTTAAATTTATTATCCTTTTATACACTCTATATATCTTTTCAAACTAGAAATGAGAATGTTTTAAGGAATAAAAAAAACAGTGAGAGTGGTTCTTTTGTCTCACATAATGAAAATTTATACCAGTTATTTTGAAATTAACATAATTGAGGAACCACAAAAAGAGCACTCTTTTTTATTTCTTTCATTGCTTAAAGATTCAAAAAATAGTTGGAGTTGTATGTTCTTTATGAATTTAAAGTTTTAATCATTTCTACTCATTGTATATCTTTGATATTCTAACTTTTTTGTTATAATGAAAATAGTTCAATTATGTTTTTCATAAGTCATGAACAATTTAGATTTTATATTTTTGTACGAAACTATAAAGCAATAATCTATTTGAGGTTGAAGTCAAGTATAAACCTTGTTTCAGTTACTAGAGTAAACTCTATTTATGCATACTAATATAGGATATTATGGTTTATGTAGTAATGTTGAATAGTAAATTTAGACTTATTTCACAAATTTTCATTTAAAAGCATCTATTATCAAGAAAACTTCTTTTAAGTTTTAATAAATGATTGTGTTGAAGTATTCATGACATTATAACTCACTCTAATATATAGTTACTTTTAATGGATATGAAAAATGTGGTTTAAAATGAATCATATATGACGGAGAAATACACATGTGCATATATAAAGGTTTTCATAAATTTTGATGATTCATTTTTCCAAGATAATGAAAATCTATATATGACTAAAATTGCTTTCTCCAATGGTATTTCTAAAATTACAATGTTGTTTCTTCAATTTATTTTGAAGTGCATCATTGTTAATTTTTATACATCAAGGTCAGTGAGAGTAAATAAAGTTTCTTACTGTCATATGTAGATATTTATTTACAAAATTTGGCAAAAATTTGTATGAGACTTTTAAATAATTTTATATTTTTGAATAATTTTAACTGTAATCTTTTGTATATTTGCATAGAGATTCATAAAGGTTTGTGAAGAATATTTTAGCAATATTCTTGTGACCCAAATTATAGTATTCTTATAAAGTTATATAAAATGCTACTTATTACTCATGTTTCTTACATTTAAGATGACTATATGTTTATTGCAATACATTGAAATATATGTAAATACAAGGATGTTATGATGGTATCATTGATTTTGTTTTTAGTCAAATTTATGTTATTTAACTTTATTTTTATTTTGAACAATTTATTTTGTTAGTTGAATATGTAACTTGGCACAAAGTTTTTTTATCAGTTTGAAGCAAGTGGCTATTGAGTATATAGTTATAGAGTTAAAAGTTTAGTTTACCATCAATTTGTTACTCAACTCCTATAAATCAACTAGCACGTGTGTCAAAACACTTGACTAATTTTGCTCACATGTTTGTACACATACAATTAATGTATAAAATTGCGACCTATATTGGATTCATAAAGTTGAACCCCACATGACTTATATTAAGTTTATTCATAAAGTTTTAAGGTTTTGATTAGAAGATGTTTTATATTGTAATATTATTTCATTATATTTTTTATTAAATACTCGTTTCATAACTATATTACAATAGAGTGGTTGTAAAAAATTTTTAACTATATTTTGAATTTTTTTTAATCACTCATAAAGAATTTACATGATTATAACATATGGACCAATTGAAAAATGTAAGAGATTGATTTTTTATTGAAAGACCTAAATGTTGCTCATATATTATAAGTAATGATTATTTACTTTTTTATTTAATTAAATTGAATAATATTAATAAATGTATGATTGATTATGATTGTAAAAAATAATCTGCATATTTTTTTGATAGAAGAAAACTCTAATTAATATCAATATCCTAACCTAATCTGTAAAGGCTGTGTGTAATAAGGGTTTTTTAAAGTTGATGGAGAAATTTCGAATTAAGGTAGTAATTTTACGCCATTATTTAAACAAATGTACACATTTAATTGTTTTGTTACAAGACATATTTTGATTCCTATATTAAATTTCTTTCATAACATAGATTAGAACTCCTACCTATACAGAAGGCTCGAACTTGTCTACTACCCTTTACAAACTATTTCATATTGCGTTAATTATGCATTCCGAACGAGTTCCATTATGATTTGAAATGAATTATTACTCAAGCAAGAAACGCATTTTTCAAGTCCTGTGTGAGGTGTTGCGAGAGTCCGGTCCTGCACAAGTATTTTTTACACACGAGTAAAATCGAATCTAATTTGTTAAATTAGATCTGACTATTATAAAAATTTATAAATTTTTATTATATATTTATATATAAAATAAAAAAAATATAATCTATCATATTAGATAAAAATTTATAAATTTTTATTATATATTTATATATAAAATAAAAAAAATATAATCTATCATATTAGATTTTAGATCTCTCTGACGAGTCAAATTGAATCGTGTAAATCCTACAAAAGATGTGGAGGACCTAACTACAGGGAGTGTTGTGAATCGTTTACCTTATTCGTAGGAGTTCAGTGGCTGTACGAGACTCAAATATGCTTTCCTGACACCACCAATCACTGCGACCTCCTCAAGAAACTAAACATACACGTACCGGTTTAAAGGGGATTTAGGCTATTTCTGTGGGCGTTGTTGTTGATTCGGATTGGTAAAGAAGACAGATAGAAAGGTCATTTAATGAAGCGGCGGCGAAAAGAAAGGTAGGGCCGGCGGCGAAAGGAAAAGGAAGGGGGGCAGAGCCGCCACGACTCTACCCTGTGAATGTGACTGCATACTTCTAATGCAGACAAGCCCGTACAACACTTTTAATAGAGATAAGCCCATTATGTAGATAAGCCCATATGGATCTTTCACTCTTTCGGAAGTTGCATTCTGCGTCTGTCGCAATCATATGTGTCTGCCGATTATTCAATCACATTTCAGCCTTTTGTATTTTATTTCGGAAGGAAAAAACCTAGAGTCTAGAGTGTATTTCAATTGGCTTTTCAATAAAAAAAAAACTCACTTTTTTCTCTTTTTTTTTCACTTTAGACACAATTTTCTTATTTATAATTTATAAATAATTTATTTTTACGATTATTTATACAATTCAATTCAAATAAAAATTAAATCTAACTATACCTAAAGACTAGTTTACTATTTTCTTGCCCCACAACTGTTACAAAGGGAAGCTGTTTAGGCAGCAACGGATGGCGCCGATGGTCAGCTGACCACTTAAGCAGGGTATGTTCAGGTGTATGGGGCGGATTTAGAATCAACAGGTAAGGCAGCCAGGACTCCTTAATATTCTGCATTTCAAGAGTAATATTGCTTCTCTAAGAACAAAACCAGTGTTTAATATCAAGTCCAACCTCCAAACTAAACAAGATCTATCCAGCTTAGTGAAATGGGCAAATGACAGCTGAAGTTGAATGCAAAGTGACCTTTAGCAATCTACCTTGAGGAATTTGAGTTTAAATAGATATTATTAAGGGCCATGTACAAACCTGGAGGATGTTGAGCCTATATGTAACGCAAACTTTGTTATCCACCGTTCCAAGAAAATTCCACGCGCTCCATGATGCTGGATTTGGCCTTTGGGGGCATTAAATTTTTGTTAAGTGAATCTGGGGCATGTGCAGCTACAATGCAAGCATTGTATGTTTATTCAGATCCATTCTCACGGGTTAGCACACAACCTGCAGAAATGCATGATATACAATCAAGCATTGTATATCAACTTCAACCTGCATTGTATATCAATCAGAGGGATAAGAAATCGAACCATTTTCATCCATGCAAATTACTTTCTTAAGTTACATTACTTTCATTTCATGACATGTACGTTCTGCAGCCGAAAATTTGACTTGTACTCAAACGAAGAATCCGAACTACCTTATTGATGTATGTAAGTACGGGAATGCCATCTCACTGTTAGCCATTGAGGTCGACCAAAAAGCTGAACATGAAAAAAAGTATCGAAATCAGAAGACTGATTACGTGATTGAAGTAGACCATTTAAGGGTAACTGTACCTGGAGAAGACGATGATCGCGACAAAAGGAAAGAATAGAATTAAGCAGAGAAGTTCATTACACCTTCTGAAGAGCATGAGCAAATTGAACCACAAATTGGGATCTGCATAAATGCAAAAACAATGGATCAATGCAGTATGAACAGGGGGAAATCATGCTAATTGAAACATAAATCTTCTCGTGTAGCCTCACAAGATAAGCCTTTTGAAACAACTCTGAATAGCCATGAGATTTCGTAAACTGTCCTAGAGTTTCACTGCGATCAATGTCTGGATTTCCTTCTAGTTCTTCAAGGTAACTGCAGAAAATATTGACAACTTCATATTAGTTAACCTGCAAACTATAAAAATCACAGTTCTAAAACTAGGACAGAGCAAAAGAGTACCTTAAAACATCATCCTTGAATTTGACAATTTCTCGAATCATTTGCCAAATGTATGGATTCAAGACGTTCTTATTCTGTGAAACAAACTTGAGAAACCATTTCTGCTCCCCTACTCACAGCTACAGCCCTCGTCTAAGCTCACAGAAAATGACATATAAGAAATCTCCATGTCCACTCCAAGAGTCTCAAAGAATTCCATCATGTTTGAATATGTTACCTGTCCAACTGATCCTCCAATTTGTTAACCAAGAACTCTAGTTTGCTTCACAAGAACAAGTCTAAACATGCAATGATTTTTTTAGGTATCCTATATCTTCTGTCTTCTAATTCTTCTCCTCTTGCATTCTTTCATATAAACGCCCAAGAATCATTCTATAATGACCCAAGTCTTTTTGGAGTATAAATTTGAAGATTTCGTACCTTTTGAACATGCATAATTTTATAACATACATGATCCTGCAGGTTGCAAATATTCGTGTGGATAAACAAATTTTTGTTGGCCACAAATGTGTCACGAAGTTTCAATTTGTGTTAATTGAGAAACAAATTAAAGTGACATAAATTGACCTCAGCAAGATCACTATTGGACCTTACATCTAATCGACGACTTAATATCATGGCAATGTGTGGCAAAGCAGTAGTTTAGTCGATAAATTCACACCTTATCAAGTGAAAGGTTATATTTCAATGTACATTTTAGATCTCCTTATATATCAATATAAATAAATGTATTATAGAAAATTAGAAATATGAAAACTTAATTAACATTAGAGTGGAAATGTACTAGAAATGACCCATTAGTCTTTAAATCTTTGTCTTATAATAGGATATACTATCATTGCAAAGTTACAAAGGGGAAAAAAAAGAGCACTCGAAACTGGTTTTATTCTTTGTGGACGATTGGACAAACAAGAACTTTTAGGCTTTGCTATATTTAAAGGTTGGAAAGAAACCATTTTTATTTATTAATACTTCTTTTATTGTCATTTCTTCTTCTAGTAACATAAAACTAGAATAGGAAGAGCTGAAGCAGTTTGTTCCAAAGTCAGGTCAATTTTTTTTTTCCTTTTGAGGTATGGTCAAAGATGTACATATAAACAATAGATGCTGGTTATGGTTAAGGTAAGTAATTATAGTATCCTTCAAGAAAAAAAGAATACTTTCTGCTTAAAATAGAAAGTTTAATTTTTAATTTGTTTAAAATCCTTTACTTTTAAAAATATCCTACAAACTACTAAAATATTCTTTCTCTTTTAAAATATAATGTTTTTGACCTTTTGTATGATGGTAATAATTTTTTTAAAAATGATCTTTAAATTTTATGGAGGGAAAAAAAAGGCAAAAATACATTACATTTTGAGACGGGAATATCTATACTTCCTCTATCCAAACTTAAACATTTTTTCTTTCTTATTCATCTAAAATATTCAAAAAATTTCTTCTGAAATGTTCACTCCATCCATACTTTCAATTACCTGCTTTTCTTTTTCACTAACGGAAATAAAGCCAAAAATGGAACAGGAAAAAGAAAACACAAAACAGGGGGAAAAAAAAAAGAAGGGGGAGAAAACTTACCCGATTGAAGACCATGAACCCAAGGTCCAAATCAGTGCCGCCACCAGCCCACTAATGCCTGATCCGATCACCGCCACTCTCATTTCAGCCATACCACAAATTTTTATACAACAACTCTCAAACTGCACTGGCATCAAAAATTGAGAATAACATGCATAAGAACTCCCACCTAAACATACACTCCGTAGAAAAGGATGGCCCGAGCAGTGTTGTCTACTACGCTTTACAACCCATCTCATACTGAGTTCATTGTGCATAATAAACGAGTTTCGTTATGATTTGAAATGCATTATTCCTCAAGCAAGAAACGGATTTTTCAAGTCATGTGTGCCGGTGTTGTGAATAGTTTACCTTATCCGTAGGAGTTGAGTGGCTACAGGAGACTCAAATATGCTTTCCTGAAACCACCAATCACAATTTAGATTTGGAAGTAGAACCAAAAGCAGAATTTAAAAAGAAAGCAAAAGGAAGAAAGACAGAAAGGTCAGTTAATACTGCAGCGGGGAAAAGGAAAGGTGGGGAAGCAGGGCGGCCACGACTTTACCTGGTGAATGTGAATGCAATACATCTGATGTAGATAAGCCCCGTACGGGTCTTTCACTCATTTGGAAGTTGCATTCTGAGTCTTTCGCTGGCATTCT
This sequence comes from Rauvolfia tetraphylla, assembly GCA_030512225.1. NCBI lineage: Eukaryota > Viridiplantae > Streptophyta > Magnoliopsida > Gentianales > Apocynaceae > Rauvolfia > Rauvolfia tetraphylla. Next base: position 7,740,219 of record JAJQKT010000053.1, read on the forward strand.
GTGTCCAGCGGAGTCGTTCTGCCAATTATTCAATCACATTTCAGCCTTTTGAATTTTAATTCGGAAGCAAACAAATTTACTATTGATTTTGTTTTCGCAGCTATTACTAATTTTTGTCATCCACACTATAATTATGTATCACAATTTTTAAGAATAATGTTATTTATTCATGATTTAGTAAAAAGAAGAATAAAAAAATAACTTGAAATTTTAAAAAATATTATTTTATTAATGATTAATTTTTTATTCATATAATTTACATAATATAAAAATTTTAAAAAATTATGAATTGACAAAATTATTATTGAAAATAATGGTTCATACTTGTAGGATAATTTTTTTTACCAAAATTTATTACAATATTCAAAATTTAATTGATATAATTATTTAAAAAATATTCATATACATAAAAAGATAAAATAAAAAAAATTTATTAAAAAAATCGATAAATATAACTAATTTTTCTTTTTGATAATTGGTCTTACTTGTACAAATAAAATTTTAGAAAAATGTAAAAAAAAAAGCATGGGACCATTAGACTTTATGTCATTCTTTTGTTCTGATCTTAGTAGATAATAATACCTTACCTTTTATACAATAAATTTTGAACTATTAACTTAATGTTGTGCATTTTATGGCATGCGTTGTTCCTTTTTTTAGCCAATTGTCTCCCTCCTACTAATTATTTAGAAATAAGTTTCTACAAGTACGTTAATCAAATATAATTAAGATGGAAAAATTAATTAGGATGAGATGTATTAAATATTTTAAAATTTGAAAAAAATACTTTTACAAAAAAATTAATTAAAAATAAAAAATTCAAAACCTATTCAAATCCATCCAATCTAGCAAAAAACGTCAGTTGCAAAGAAGATTCCACTTTTCTGCCGCAAGTAAAAATTTACTTGATTTTCTGTCTCATGTCTATTAGTTCAAGTTTACATAAGATGGTGATTATTCAAGTTTGTGTGATGATGAAGCCATGACTAGGGTGTCAACGGGTCCGGGACACCTTGTCCCGGATCCAGAATCGATTGATCAATACTAGATCCGACTTATTAACAGCCATAACCATGCCGAATGTTTTTGCTGGAATTTGTAGCATATTGCGTGGTACATTTTGAACCCATAATTCTATTTGGTCCCGTGATGGACTTGCATTTGCTACCTTATATAGTTGCCTGTTTATTACTCGTAAAGTGTAGTGTCTGAAGAGGCAAAAGTACAAATTTAACTTCGTAACAACTGGAAATGTCTAAACATGATTTGGCAATACTTCTACTTTTATTTAAAAGGCTCAATTCTTGCTATTCGAAAACAAGACCTCACAGGCATATAAAATAATTTATTTTTAAGATGTCTAAAATTTTTGTCTTAAGTTATCTTCTAAATCGAAAAAATAAATAAATTTCAATCCTGAGTTAATATTCTGGTCTTTCAATAATAATATAAACAATTTTCTCCTAATACGCGGCAAATATATTAAGCATGCTACTTTTTTATGAAATAGAGGCATTTTTTATTTTTATATAAGAAAAAAGAAAAATATATAACAAAATGATGACGACCTAATGACTCAATAAAATAATATTTTACTAATAAACAATAGAATATGTTCTCTCCTTTTTCATTTTTTATAGTTTTATATTTTAGTACAAGAAATTTTTTTTATAGTTAGAATATATTCTCATTTAAATTTACATATCTGGTATTAGGAAAAAAACATTGTACTATGCTTAATGAAATATCAAAACAATGAGACAATATTGTACAAAGGTTAGAGCGAGACTAATTCCAATCTCTAGTTGCAAATAATTGATGTATTTGTGAAAAAAAGTTCTTAAATAGAGGTAAGTGAATTAATCCATCAGAAAAAGAAAAACCAAAAAGAACAAAAAAAATCAAAAAAGAAAAGAGGCCTCAGGTAACGAATTTCCTCACAAAAATGGTGGGTATTTTTTGATATCGGGCTCATCCTATTTCAATTGTGTGAGACGGCCCAGATGGGCAACTTAGCCCAGCTCTCGAATATTCCGAATGGGTAAGTGAATTAATCTTTTGTATCCCTGAAAAAAAAAAGAAAAAAAGATTTCCCCTGTATTTATGTGTTGATCAGCACTTTCCTGGTCTACCCAGCCCAATGAGAGGAATTTACTAAATAGCCCTATTATTATGTCATTTCCTTTCTTTCCTAACATTCAAACAAGACACTGCGAAATCATTTCTCATTCTTCCTAAGCTCCCAAACTATGTAACTTTATTTTCTATTTTTTAATAATATTTCAAAATGAATGCCTATTTTAATAAATTGAACAATTTTTAATTTTGGCCATTAATGGCGCCCTTACCTAGAGTTTTATTAATGTCATTTAAATTTGCACTCCTTCATAAAGGTGAAATTAGAAATATCATAAGGGTAAAGTTTGTCATAAACTTTTGTACTATGTTATTTATTCATTCAAAAAGAAAGAGTTGTGTACTCTCTTAAGCCTAATTGCAATAAAATGGGTACCACACATACTGACAAAAAGGAGTATTAGCATATTAACTAAATCGTATTGTCATAACATTAGTCTATATAGACTATGGGTGAGATTGAATAGTATTTTATTTTGAGATTTTTTACCTTGTGTTTTGAGAAATATAATTTTTTGTGAGAGAAAAGAAAAAGACTCATAATAAAAATTTTGCACTGGATTCCGTAACGGAACTCAATCCAAATACACCCTATATAGACTTCTATGGATGACTCTTGAATAACATTCAAGTCCGAAATTGAACCTATACATGGTACCTCTTCGACTCGCATACTAATAGCTACTATATAGTTCTAATTTACAATTATATCATATGTACTTGGTAATTTTGACTTTCTAAAAAAGGTAATTTGACTTTCTAAAAATATATAACTAGTTAGAGGTCGAAATAGTTAAAACAATATTTCATCGAAGATTTTTTTTTTCTGAAAAATTATGTAATTGTACTCATAACCTGGGATGCATTACCCTAAAGTAACGCGCCATAAATCCAAATTTTATTAAATATTAGTTTGGATTTGTTAAAAGTATATTGTAGCAGTTGTTTCGTGTCTATTTACATCCCATCTTATTTTGCATCTGAAAAAGAAAAAAAAATCCACATTTGACATGGTCTGACCCCCTTAGAAAGCATGCATGGAACTGATTTGAAATTTAATTGAACGTGGCATGCAGATCAATGCATTAGAGAAGAAACGTTGTCCATAAAGATAAAATCAATGAGGCAAAAGATAATAATAAAAGTAAAATGAAGAAAATAATTCAGCAATATCGGGAAGAAGACGAATGTCATCACCACCTTTGCCTTCTCTCGTTTTCTTCGCTCAATTTCAGCTGTTCCTCAACACCATCAATCTTCCTTCTACTTCTCTTCTCCCTCATTCTCCTCTCTCTGTCCTCAAATCGGCGAAAGTTCTATGATGTTTTGCTTCTCTGGCCCGTCAAATCTTCCGCCGGATATATAAAAAATACGGCCGGCATCTGACGTAGTACCACCCGGTACCATGGTCCACCTTGCCCGCCTTACTCAGCATTCTCCGCAGTCTGACCAGGACTTAGCCCACCTGGAGGCCGTATCAGAGTTGGTATGGCCTTTTGGGAAGCTCGAAGGCCTCGACCGGGATGATTTCCGTGAAGCTGCCTACGAAATATTCTTCACTGCGTGCCGGTCATCTCCCGGTTTCGGTGGCAGGAGTGCAATTACGTATTACAATCCGTCCGACGACAAGGATGGAAACGGGGTTGGGGCCGGGGGACCCTTGAAGCCACCTGGGGTAGGGATGGCGGTGACCAGCAGGGTAAAGAGTACGCTGGGGTTGAAAATGCTAAGAAAGTCACCATCGAGAAGGGCCAGCTCCTGTGGATCGAGTACGCCTTTGTCCCCCAACTCTTCGACTAGAGCCAGCTCCTACGGGAACACACCGTCGTCCCCGAATTCTCCTGGCGCTGGGTCCAGCCCGCGGGCGACGTACTCGACTGTCCCGATGAGGCCACGGCGGCCCTTGACGTCTGCTGAGATCATGAGACAACAGATGAGGGTGACGGAGCAGAGTGATAACCGGCTACGTAAAACTCTCATGCGGACCCTTGTTGGCCAAGTATGTAAAAGTCAAGAATTTCATGCACATTACTTCCGCAAATATTACTACAAGGATTATTGCAATAAATAATTCAAGAAATTAAAGAAAAATGAAAAAACTTTACTGATAAAGAAAATAAAATTTATCTCCTAGGATGGTTGTCAGTTGATGTCCATTTTTAATTTGAAGAATTGGTGATGGATATGAATTTTCTTTCCATTAGTTGTACTTTCCATTTATTTAATGGAAATGCATATAATTTTTGCAAGATACTTCTTCTTCTGTGATCCTGGGATATTCGTAGAAAAAATTCTCAGTTTCCGAAGCAACAAATAATGGACAAACCGAACTGAACTGCTTTAATTCCTCTCCTTTTGTCTTTGGCTTTGTTTTTCTTTCTTTGCCACTCAGAGGTTGGCTCTTGCAGAATAATTGATCTAGAAACAGAACTTAGTGGTTTCTGCATGTTATTAGATTATTTGGATACTGTAATTATGAAGTAATAGTTCTTGATACAAAATCTTTGCAGAAAAGGAAAATGCATCCACTTCTATGATTTGCATAGTCTGAATCTTATTTTTCTTCCTCAAATTGATTAATCTTTGGCCTGATTGATTCAACATTGTCAAATTTTATAACTGGATCAGATGGGACGGCGTGCAGAGACGATAATCCTTCCATTGGAGCTATTGCGCCACCTTAAGCCATCAGAGTTTAACGATCCTCACGAGTACCATTTATGGCAGAAGCGCCAGCTTAAAATCCTGGAGGCAGGACTTCTTCTTCACCCTTCTATTCCACTAGAAAAGTCAAATGAATTTGCTAGGCGTTTTCGCAATATTATCCAGGTTTCTGAGACTAAAGTAATAGACACTGGAAAGAATTCCGAGACTATGAAAGCACTCTGCAATTCTGTGGTTTCTTTATCTTGGAGAAGCGCTGATGGTTCCCCAACTGATATTTGTCACTGGGCTGATGGATACCCCCTCAATGTCCATACCTATATCGCTCTGCTTTATGCAATCTTTGACGCCAAGGACGAAACATTAGTCCTCGATGAGGTTGATGAGCTTCTCGAGCTCATGAAGAAGACATGGTCAACATTAGGCATTAATAGATCAATACACAATTTGTGCTTTACATGGGTGTTGTTTGAACAGTATGTTATGACCGGACAAGTTGAGACAGACCTTCTTGGGGCATCACTTGCTATGCTAGCAGAAGTGGCAAATGATGCCAGGAAAGTTGACAGAGAACCCCTCTATGTAAAGATGTTGGCCTCTGTCTTAACCTCGATGAAACGGTGGTTGGAGAAGAGATTGCTTGATTACCATCGGAATTTTAATAGGGGAACAATTGGAGTCATGGAAAGTTTCCTACCTCTTGTATTTTCAGTCATGAAAATATTGGAGGAGGATGTTCCTGGATATGTTGCCGCAGCACAGGAAAAAGGAGATTTAGCGGAGGACTTTACAGGAAATCGAGTTGATCTATATGTTAGGTCCTCATTGAGGAATGCATTTGCAATTGTGAGTATTTTCTTTCTTCATTTTCTCAAATTTGTTAAATTTCTCAATTATTGTCGAAAGTGTAATTTGATTTGTTATTTTATTATGTGAAAAAGATGCTGAAAGAAAGGAATGTCGATGGAACCCTTGTTGAAATGGAAGAAGCCAGTGAAGTGCTTATCAATTTAGCTGATGGAGTTGCAAGACTGGCTGCAAAGGAGAAGGAAATATTTAGTCCTGTACTCAAGAAATGGCACCCAATGGCAGCTGGTGTTGCAGCAGTAACACTACATACCTGTTATGGGACTTTGTTGAAGCAATATCTGGTAGCATCATCTGTACTTACAAATGAGACAATTGCAGTATTGCAAAGTGCTGGCAAGTTAGAGAAGCTTTTGGTTCAGATGGTGGTTGAGGACTCTGTTGAATGTGAAGATGGAGGAAAAGCTATTGTGAGAGAGATGGCGCCTTATGAAGTTGAGTCTGTCATATTAAATCGCGTGAAGCAATGGATTCAAGAAATTCTCAAGAAAGGCAAGGAGATCCTCCATCGGGCAAAAGAAACTGAAGTAAGTTCAATCAACTATGTATTCAACATAGAAATTTTCAACAAGTTGTTCCCATTATCACTATCAAAATTTTTCTCGTAGACATGGAATCCAAAGTCCAAGAATGAACCTTATGCAAATTCAGCTGTTGAGCTAATGAGATTTACCAAGGAATCTGTGGAAAGTTTTCTTGAAACTCCAGTCAATATATCTGAGGATTCAGTACATGATCTTGCTTCTGGACTGGAGCATCTCTTTCGAGAGTATATCACCTTTGTTGCTTCATGTGGTAAGTTCCAATGCATTAAGCAGATCTTTTCAAAGCTTTTCTAGATAGTGTTTTCCTATTTCACTCACAAAGTATAGATTAAAAGCCTGAAGTTTCATTACTGCTAACAATTGTGCCTTTGTCACTGGACATTTCCTTACGAGAAAGGAATCAGATAATAAATCTGTTTAACATGTCTTGTTAATAAAAGAAAAGCTGCTGCTGAGTTTGTTTACAATGACTCATTGAGAAGTGGCCTCTTGCATTTTCAGGATCAAAACAGAGTTACATCCCTACACTTCCTCCTCTCACACGGTGTAGCCAGGACTCAAGGATTTCTAAGTTGTGGAAAAGAGCTGCCTGTAGTGTTCGCATGGAAGATCCAAACCAAAATATCTTAAATGAAGGCAATCATCCTCGCCCTTCAACAAGTCGTGGAACACAACGCTTATATATTCGTCTTAACACCTTACATTACCTTTGCTCACAACTAAATTCTCTTGACAAAACAATTTCCCTTGCTCCCAGGGTTGTTCCCTCGCCACCTGGCCGCTTTAGCAACAAAAATAGACAACTCGGGAGTTCCTCTTCCTATTTTGATCACACTCGGTCATCAATTCAGTTGGCCACTCATCATGTATCAGAAGTTGCTGCTTACCGTTTGATATTCCTGGATTCAAACTCTGTATTTTATGGAAGCCTCTATGTTGGAGATGTAGCCAATTCACGTATTAGGCCAGCAATAAGAATACTTAAGCAGAATCTCACCCTTTTATGTGCTATTGTCACTGAAAGGGCTCAAACAATTGCCCTGAAAGAGGTGATGAAGGCTTCTTTTGAGGCCTACCTCATGGTTTTGCTTGCAGGAGGAAGTCCGAGAATCTTTTCTAGGTCAGACCATCCGATGATTGAGGAAGATTTTGATGCCCTGAAGAAAGTGTTCTGTACTTGTGGAGAAGGTCTGATAGTAGAGGATGCTGTAGACAGGGAAGCTGAGATTGTTGAAGGGGTGGTGGCATTAATGGGACAATCAACTGAGCAGTTGGTGGAAGACTTCAGCATTCTGGCTTGTGAAGCCAGTGGGATAGGTGTGGTTGGTGCTGGACAGAAGTTGCCTATGCCTCCAACAACCGGAAGATGGAATAGAACCGATCCCAATACTATACTAAGAGTACTATGCTATAGGAAAGATAGAGCAGCTAATCTCTTTTTGAAGCGGACATTCCAATTAGCAAAGAGAAGAGGTTAAAAATTGAACTGTAAATGATGAATTTGGTGCTTCAAATTCAAAATGACATAGGTTTTCTCAAAGATGTTCTGCCACAGAGTACAATCTATTCCCAAGAAGATATGTAGGAAACACATGATGATATTGATAGTGAAATGTTGAGGCCTGTGGTTCATGTTCTCTAACAAATTAATGTAATTTTCAAACACAAATTATGAAGAAATTATGGAGGTGGAGAGAGCATTGTACTTCTTTGGTGTTCATTTTTTATAGATTTAGGCAGTAGTGGTACCTAGTATTGATTAAATGGTCAAATGGATCTTTCTTGTTTCATTTTCCTGTTTCTTTTTTTGGTCATATTTTGCAAAATCATACTTGGAAGATGAATATACATTACTGTAGAATGGCATAATGCAAATATGATAAGGATATTCAAAATGATAATCTCCACAAAAATGGGAAGCCATTAATTAAAAATCACATCAAGAACTACCAGATGTCCATCGTGAAATATAATAGCTTATTTACCCTTAAATATTCATTCCTACTTTTGATCCCTTAAAACTGTTCTTTTTTTCCTGGATATCAATGATGGACTTATTATAAAGAATGAAAAAGAAAGGAATGATCAAATGATATGCAAGCACGTAAATTCTTGCTTTGCTATTGATTATATGGTACTATGAGATTGTATAATAGTACAGCTGAAATATTTGCTGCAATATACAAGGAGAGTTGTTCAAGAAAGTCAAATATGTTTTTATTGAAAGCTTTATTTTCAAGCCTCCTTGCTTCTTTTATATTCAACGATACATCAGATCACCTCCTTGGTTTTACATTCAACAATACATCATCGTCTTAGCTGAAGTAAAGCACTGGTGTACTGGGAAATTACCATTTGCCACTTGGATCGTTGAATCTTAGTTGTTTTCCTTCAAAGCAGTCGTTTCTGAAGGTAAACAATTTTTCAAGATGAAAAATAGCATAGTCTTTAGATTACTTGATTAATGTCTATTCTCTGGAAGCTGCTGTTGATGAACCATCTTTTTTGGGACCTCCAGTTCTTCTTTTAGCACTTCCATGGAGTCTGAAATCTCAGCCTTGTAATGGAAGTACTTGGTTATGATCAGAAAGAATAGGAAGTTCAAGCAGCTTAGCACTGCAAGAAAGGCAAAGTATAAATCAAGACGAGAATCATTAAGGTTGTTTCTAATCCATCCCTCATGACCATGCTCCTTTGTGATGTGAGAAACTGTTGAAAGGATAAAGCTGCTAAGGAAGTTGCCAATGCCCACACTAGTCATTGAATATGAAGTCCCCAAACTCTTCATGCTCTCAGGGGCCTGATCATAGAAAAACTCAATTTTCGCAACTTCTGAACAAGCATCAGCTACTCCCATAAGGATAAATTGTGGAAGCAAGATGAATATAGTCAGTGGTACTTGCCCAACAGTTTTATTTAAGCCATGTTGCTTGGCCACATTAAGCCTGTATCTTTCTGTGAGGGAGGCTATGATCATGATGATAATGTGGAGTACGAATCCAAGTCCCAATCTTTGAAGAAGAGTGATTCCTCTTGGATTTTTGGTCCATTTTCTGATAACCTTGACGAAAACTCGGTCATAGAGCACAACACAGACAAGCATGGTGACAGTGACAAAAGCTCCCAAGCTTGCTGGTGGCAATTTGAAGTGTTTACCCATGCTTCTGTCAAGAGTAGTGCCTTGTTTGATGAAAAGTGTATTGCTCTGAGCAACCATAACACTTGGAAGGAATGTGGTGATCAAGATGGGAACCATTCTCAGCATTTGTTTGGTTTCCTCAACTTCAGTTACTGAACATAACATCCATGGACTTGATGAACCTGTTTGGGCACACGCCTTGTTAAGGAACCTGCATCAAGATATCCATGTTAAGAGACATTTTCCTTAATACATTAGCCAGATAACCATTAGAATGAATGAAGAACTATAGTCCAGTAGAACTTTTTATCAATTGAACTACTACTGTGCCTCTAGTAATCTTGCCCGTAAAGCATAATCAAGTACCTGAAATTACAGAAGAAAGCACTAACCTTAAAGAGTTAGTAGATTCAATTTTGAACCTCCCTTTCTTGATGTACTCTTCAGCATCAAGTTCATAAAGTTCTTTAGGATTTGTTGGCATAGGTACCCTCCATTTCCTTATGGCAGCAACAATGACTCTAGCCATCCTTGTAAAAGGACTTCCACCAGGCTTCTTGTGCCTATAGAAAGGTGTTCCAGCAAGAAAGACTGAAATGGACAATGCAAGACCAGCAGTAGGAATACCATATCCAAGAGCCCAACCAACATTGTCTTGAATGTACACAAGAACTGTATTCCCAAAAAGTATTCCAAAGAAGATGCTAAACATCCACCAATTAAAGAAGGAAAGCTTTTGGGCCTTCTCCTTCGGGTGGAAATCGTCGAATTGGTCAGCCCCTATGGTGGAGATATTGGGCTTTGTCCCACCTGTTCCAACCGCCAAAATATACAAGGCACTGTAAAACACCCCAAGTTCCAGTGTTGTAGCCTTTGGACAATCTGCTGAATTGATGTCATGGCAAGGAGGAGGCCTTAAACCAGGCACTGAAACTGCTAATGTTAGCAGGCACATCCCCTGCAATCAAATGAAATGTGCATTCAAGTCTTAGTTATTGTAGAAAAAGTTAAAATCGCAATTTCTTTCATCTAAGAGACATTAATCATAATAAGAAGAGCTTATCAGATCAATTTACTAAAAGAAAAGGTGGTCCTATGTATTGTTTCACACATCTGTTTCTTCGACAAAATGAATAGCGAGAAAAGAAGCCCATTCTTCAAAGCAAAGGCATAGCCCACTAATGTTCCCATCCTTCCTAGGATTATGGACTTTGTAGACTCAAGTGGTGGACCTAAAAACTCAGTGGTCAAAGACTGTGACCTCTTGTGGAAAAGACTTTCCACAATTCCACTAGAACCATACGTCATACATCCCCAAAGATTCCCCTTCACCCTTGCTTTGGACACCATCTCTGAACCAAAACTAATGGATTGAGTCTGATTTCGAAAATCAATTTGTATTACTTTCTCTCTCACAACCCATTTACATCTATCAAATCTAAAACGACCCCACCATAAATACATAAGGACAGTTAGAGAATACTGCAACAAGATGCGAAAGCTTGCTGTACCTATCTACTAACAACTTTTTAACGATTTCCTTTTTGCAACCACAGGAAGAATTTCATCCCTTTTCTTCATAAAGTATCCGAAATTATCCATTACTGAATTACAACTCCGATTATTAATCTTTCCTGTTATAGAAAGAAAGATTGGGAAGATATCGCATTACAACTCAAAGAACCTACTAATTTTTTCCTCTTTTGAGAATAAAGATAAGGAAGAATCTTGGAATGACTACAAAATATGGTAGACAAGAACATAATAACATTGCTTGTGCAGGTAAAAAAGATTGTAGATTGCAAAGCTTAAAATGATAAGAAATGCATTATTTTTCTTGTAATGGAGTTTCAAAGTTAATGGAAGATTAATTAAGATAATCACAAAAGATTATTAATGTGAGTTGTTTTTCACGTGTAACGATTTGAAAACTATTGGTCTTAGTAAGTAATTTATAGTTATACTAATAAAGGTTTTTAGCAAAAGTAATGGCCAGCGTTTTATTTCAGCTAACTTTAGGTGGATTTTGGAATCAAATTCTATGACCTTTTTATTTTTTGATCAATTTCTTTTGGAATATAATCACATAAAGCTATTATTCTCTAGTATTTTATAGCTGTTAATTTATTTTTCAAGATATATCAATCAAGCTTTCCCCCCTAAAACAAAGAACCTATAGAGCAAAATTTGCATTTTCCTGGTTTTTTTAAGTGACCAAAACTGAGGTTGCTTTTCAATGAAAAAGCATCCAACGATAGTGCCCAAAGTGTGGCACTAAAGGCGCGTAAATGATGAATGAGGTGCACATTTTCTAGAATCAAACCCACACGTGACATGCAAAACTTGGTCACACTATTCCTCTCATTTTCATCCAAGTTTGCCTAACACTTGACCAAAAGTTGTAGTCAACCCAGATGTATAGAATAGTACAAATATTGGAGCTAAAGCACAGATTTAATTGATAAAATTTTTTTATTTAAATAAAAAAATCTCGAGTTCAACGATGTTCTAATTTTTAAAAAATTTATTATAATTCTATATTTTTTATAAATAATTTTTACTTATTATATAATTTAAAATATAAAATTAAATTCGAGACACTATCTAATTCTATCCATCGAGCGAATACAACGCTTACAACTCTCCTCCCTTCTTTTCCCGCAGCTAAGCTTTGTTGGCCTCAAACATACTTTGGATCAAACAAATCTAAACTATAAGTTGATTTTCTGTCAAATTTTATATTTTTCTCCCATTTCAATAAAGCAAGTATACGGTATGAACTACCAAGAACGGTAGATGTACGAAGGGGCATACCGTAAGGTAAATTGCACAAGCAATCACAAATGTCCAATATCGGCCAAGATGAGCATCAGCAAAGTACGCGCCCAAGATTGGAGTCATCCAGATTGCTCCAATCCAATAAGTGACGTTATTGGCTGCCGTAACCGTGCCTTGATGGAGCTTCGTTGTGAGGTACAATATCAAATTTGCCGAAATGCCACAATAAGCCATTCTTTCAAACACTTCATACACTGCATCCAAAAAAATTTTAAAAAATTACAAATAAATCAAAACAAAACAAAAAAAAAGAAGAAAAGTGATAACGTTAAAATTATTTTCCAGAAAAAAGTTCAAAACAGGTTGGGTTTCACCCAAGAAAAAATCAAGTTTTATCTAATGTTCTTTTCTTCTAAAATTAAATATTTATTGTTTTATTTAAAATGCATAAAATGAATGAGAAAGTAAACGTTCATTTTGAACAGATAGACGGGTTTGTTTTCTAATTCAAAATAATAATAATAATAATAATAATAATAATAGGTAGATGCTAACTCTATGGGGGGGTCGATACTGAGAAGAGACAGGGGAGTCGGGGTGGCCTAGGGCAGTGAGCTCATTTGGATTTTCTGCTTCTATTTTTAGGTTAGGGCGTAGGTAATTAAATATGCCTGTCCTTGTTCATGAGTCTTATCAAGAACAAATATTTGTTTGCATTTTTAGTATATTTGAATAAGATTTTTATTTTAGATATTAATTTTTAATAAATAATTTATATTTATAAAATTTAAATATAAATTATATTTAATCCTACTTTTTATTTCTCATAAATTACCCATTATAGTTCTCAAGAACACTGTCATAATAATGAGAAAACATTATACATAATTATTATATAAATGCATATAATTTGAACTCAAGACTTTTTATTTTAAAAAGCACGCGCATGATTTAAATGTTGGCATGGAATTATTTTAGCAATAAAATTAAACATTATAAAATTGGCATTATATATTTTATGGCCATGTGCGAATAGGTAAGGGAATGACATCACAGTTTTTTATCTCAAATCTCACTTTTTCTCTCACAAAAATTCTCTCTCCCGAAACTCAAGATAAAAAATCTCAAAATCAAACTCTATCCAATCACACCCTAATGCAAGGAACAAATATCAGTTGGAACCCGAAATAATGAGGGGGTGGGAATCTGTTATTTTCCCTCTTGATATTCCAGAAATGCTAACCATATATGCCTTTAATCCTCTTTTTCCAATGTTGGGTTTTTCTCTTGTAAAGGAAAGATTTTAAGTGAAATGGAAAAATTACCAAAAACAGGAAAGTTTAGTCAAGATATAGGTTGAATGATGCTTTCGTTGTGACAGACTGGCAGCGTAATGTCAAAAGCCAATGATACCAGGCAAGAAAAGAGGTAGCTAAAGCTTAACTTGGACAAAAAAAAAATTAAATAAGAAATTTATATTTTTTATAAATAATTTAAATTTTACGATACTTAATATAAAATTTTTAAAATTAAATTTTTTCTAATCACATATTTAAATTTATCAAAAAGTTACCAAACTAAGAAAGTACTAATAGAGGTTGGAAGATGCTTTAATCGTAGAAGATTAGTGTCAATAGGGCAAGAAAAGAGGTAACTAATTTATGTTTAAGATATGATGCTAAGAAAGCTTATTCATAACAAAAGTGTTATATTCTTATTTTAACTTCTTTTCCTCCGTCCTCCTTTCCCTTTTATTCTCTTTGTTTTATACCGTAAAGAAAATGTAGAATTGTAGTAGGAAATGTCCTATACAAAATTTTATTGACTATTAAATATTAATCGTAGTTTAGCTCTAAAAAAAATACTATCCTATACGATAAGGGGCTGACAAACTCTGACTTTCTGAGTTAGACTGTTGAAATGAATGCATCATTCCCATGGATAGGGCCCTTAATTATTAGAAATTGAAAATTTCAAAAAGTGGCTTGCTGAGATCATGATTATGCAAAAAAGATCACGGTACTTGGCTAAGGATTACAAGTATGAGAAAAGAGGAAGAAAACTTATGCAGAAAAGTAATCTCATATACCTAAGCTATGATCTGGATTTGTCTGAAATGGGAAGACAAAGTCATCCTAAATGTCCTTAACTTCTACCCTCGAATCCATACGCCTCTCCCCACCTCACCCCAACCTTCCCCCAACAAAATAACTCCTGGGGTCCTCAGACACTGACAAAGGAGGTTCTGAATCACATTGATCTTACATGGGTCTCAGGTAGAAGAAATGCATGAAGAGGTCATAATGGATATCGGCCAAAATTTTCAATTAGTGATGATGCAGAAACCTTATATATATATATATGACACCTTTGCGATTCAGCTGTAGGACTAACGGCCACCGTTGCAGCATAAATATCCCAGAAGACTAAATAGCAAATACAGAGAAAGCAACACAGAAGAGAGAGAAAGATTGTTTGGGAGTACCGACGATGAAGGAGCAAGCTTTCCAGCCTCCTCTCTTTGATCTAAGAACAGGGTTCCCTTTGAGATCCACAGTCCCATCTTGTGTGTAATCACTAATCCCATCTTCCATTGCCATGGCGGTTTACGGAGTTGCAGAACAAAATTTATCTATAGTTTCCTGAAGTGACAAAGAGAAGAAGAGAGAAGGTAACCTTAGATTGGTTTCTGCTCCTACAATTGTTCTGCCAAGACCCAAGAGTGGCCTTTTATAGAGCCAGTTTGTACCAATTCTGAGCATTCAAATCTGCGGGAATCTGGGCACATTTTTGGAATTAAATATTACGCCTCGTTTTTTAAATATTAATTTTTTTAGTTATTTTCTTATTTTAAAATATTTAAAATTTTTATAACTTTTAAGATTATTTTTAATATTACTTTTATTATAAATAATAAAAAATATATTTTATTTTTTTAACTTATGTAAAAATGTAAAGAAAACTTCTATTATTTTTAAAAGAAGAAAGTAGTAATTTCACCTCACTACATTATATAAATACTAGTTTATATGCCCGCGCGATGCGCGGGTATTTTGTTTGGTGAGATTTTTATAATTAATGGATTTTAATTTGATGTTTAGTATATTTTTCATGATTAAATATTTTTTAATTTTTATTTAATCTACTTTGAAACATGTTTTGAATAAAATATTTTCAAGTAAACAAATAAATTTTTTCCCTATCCTGTGTATTTTTTTTGCTATAGTTTACATACAAAAAATATTAAAAATACATTATGTATTGGTTAGTTACAATAAGTAAATAGACAAGGCATAAAATTTAGTCATAGCCACAACATTTATGAGGCACTAAAAGCCCAAATCATGAAGTTGGAATCAGGGTAACATTTATAGCACAATAGAAGTCCAATTAATAAAGCCGGAAACACTCACCAGCCATGGACACTGCCACATGGAATGAACTTTCAGCCAGAGAGCTTTACAGAAAACAAGCTGCACTTCTCTTTCCACTGCAAAAGAAACTCGGACAGGAGATAAAGGTACACGATCTACGCGTAAAAATTTTGCAAACAAGTAATCTGAGTCGGATCTTGCAAAGTGAGCTCAAAATCGTTGAATCTGTAACAGAGCTAAAAACTGGGACCATTTGATCTTCATTTTGTATGCATTGTAATTATTTGTTTAACATGCTCAACTGCAATATTTTTAGTGATTTTAGTAGAAATCAGAACATCTTTGTACTCATTTTAATTCTTTTGTTTATCGAATTCTCTTGCTATGTTTTCGCATTGTGGTGAAATCTTGTGTTTATATTTTAATAATCTGAGGCAAATTTTAGAAAGTGAGCTCAAAATCATTAGATCTGTAAAAAAGCTTGGCATTTCATTAACAGATTCTGTCAAAATTGCTATTGAATATTATTTTTCAGGTTAACTATGATGATGTAATGTTTATTATGTATGTATTATAATTATTTTTAATGATTTCAGTAAAAATAAAAACATGCTTCTATTGATTTTTTTTCCTGTTTGTCGGATTTTTTGCTATGTTTTCACATTGTGGTGAAATCTTGTATTTGTATTTTTAATTTGTATTTTTATGTTTGCTCATATGTTTTTATAATTTTTTATTTCAGAAATTTGATCTAGTATTTATATTTTCATTTTTATTTTCCCTAATCGAAATGCATACATTTGTCTCATACATTATGGGGATGGTGAGAAGAGATATATTTTACATCCCAGAGGGGCTATAATTGGAGATGCCATTGTTTCTGGTACAGAAGTTCCTATAAAAATGGGAAATGCCCTACCTTTGAGTGCGGTTTGAACTATTGATTTACGTAATTAGAAGTAACCAATTAGGTTTACGACGAAACCTAAAAATCGATCACTAATCCAATTTGAGTACCTCTACAGGATAGACCTCAACAGAAAACTAAAGAGTAACGGCAGCAAGTGATTGAGTTCAGTAGTTCCTCATATATACATTGCAGTTATTAGAAATTATATACAAAACATGAATAATCTGTGTGGTTTCATTAGGCATATCTAGCATGATCAGCATTTTACAATACCGGTAAGAAAACATTTTTTATTTTTTATATTTGTGTATTACCTATGTACATAATTATAATATGACATTTTCATACAATTTATTACAATGAAACAAATAGGAAATTTAATTGTTACATGATTCAATGATTTTGTCTAGAATGTTGTGAGTCTAGGTGGTCTTGTAACTTTGCCTATGTTATGAACACAACTGGTTTGAAGGCGAGATTAAAGAGGAGGGAAACATTCAATTGGATTACACAAGACACAAAGAGACATTATGATGTATAACACAGCACACTAAAAGTCATTACTACAATGATACATTAGTGCAATCAGTAAGTTTAATGAATCAGCAATACAAAGTAAAAAAAAAATACATGCAGTAAAACAGAGAAATGGCTACTGCAGAAAGATGATTTAGGACCAGGATTGCAAAATAAAAAAATGGATGCAGTAAAACAGTGAAAATAAACAAGGCAGAACATGAATTATCAAGCTACAATTGAAGTGAAGTTCTTGTTTACTGAAGAAAGTAGTATGTCAATAACATCTAGAAGAAAGAATATTCAGTCATCATCCATGAAAAAATTCACATAAATGCAACATGCAAAGCATGAGGAAATATACCTGTTGCTGCTGAACATTTGTAGAAGAAAAAAACAGCTTCCTCTTTTTGTTGATAGCAAATGATTATGAACCAAATAAATATATATCTTTTATGCAGAGTGTAGATGATTGAAGAAGATAGCCAAGTATCCTATTTTCATGCTAGTCTTTGCATAAATTTTACAAGTGTCTTATGTTCTTGTTTTTTCCACCTATATATTGATTATCTTAATTAATTAATAAAGAAATATCTAGCATTTTGTTGAATAAAATCTACAAGTGTTCATCTGTTCTATTTTTTTTAGTCTAATCAAATAATAAATATTGAATCCTTGAAATACTCTAGATATATCTACCATCCAAACAAACAAACGTTTTGCTCAGAACACAATGTAACATTGCCTCTTAATTTTTTTTACTATCACTTTGCAAACTGAACACATATGCAGATCACGACCAGTGATTTTTAATTTATTTAACGCATATGCTAATTGCGTTCTTTAGTGGCTATTTCTAGCATCCAAGCTCAACGCATGAACAAATTGCATTAAGCCATCAATCCACACTGTTGATATGCGCATCAATTGACAACTCGCAACCGTATATCTCAGCATCCGATGGTCGCATTTTGTCTTCATAGACAAACCATAATCAATCGAAATCCTCATATCCAATGCTTATCAATTGATAAATCTAAGACATCGATCTCATTATCCAACGATCTAATTTTATTCTCACAGACAAACCAAAATCAATACAGATTCTCGTTAAGCCAATTAATTAATTCACAAATCCTTACTGTTTATTGATTGATCAATTGTCAAATCTAAGCCATCAATCTCATCACTTCAAAATATATGTTATAATTTTCATTTTCATTTATTTGTATATACATGTACTTTAAAAACTAAAATATTTATTTTTTATTTTATTTTAAAATTTTTATGGTCTCAAAGCAATCATTAATTAAACAATTTTATTTCTCAAAATTCATCAAATTTTTAATAAATTATTTGCAACATCAATATTTAATGTTCAATTTAAATTTGATACAGTAACCTATTTTTTATACAAAACACATAAATAAAATTTATCAAAATCATAATACACACAACGAATAACAATTAATTATATATAGAAAAATTACATAATTACAAGTAAATTAAATTATTTTAACACATATAATAAAATTCGGACAGACGTATAAAAATATAAATAGTATATTTTGAAGTAAAACACAAAAAAAATAAAAACAATTATCACAAAACAATTCTTGCATTATGTTGTATACTTATCATAAGTTAGAAAAAAATTAAATATATTGTTATAATAATATGTGTTTTTAAATATGTATTTTATTTTTTATTTTAATTTATTTATATATATACTCATTTTTAAAATAAAATTTAATTTTTAATTTTATCATGACCTCAAAGAAATTATTATTGAAATAATTTAATTCTTTAAAATTCATCAATTTTTTAGCAAACTATTTGTAACACAAATATTTAATTAATGTTAAATTTCAATTTGATACAACAACATATTATTTTTATATTAAAAGTTCAGCAAAATTCATATAATTATCTCACAATCATATTCATGAATTTTTTTTGGGTAAAAACAATCATCTTGATGAAATGCTCCAAAGTGCACAGAGGAAAGCAACATGGACTTGTGTATCCTCAATGACTCAATTTCTAAATGCATTCTAATTTTTTGAATTCCCAGCTAAAACGCAATATCGATTTGCATTGTCTTTTTTACATTACAATTAATTAGTAAATTATTTTAAACATAATTACATGTAAATTAAATTATTTTTAACATAAATAATAAAATTCGGACAGACGTATAAAAATATAAATAGTATATTTTGAAGTAAAACACACAAAAAATCAAAACAATTATCACAAAAAAATTCTTGCATTATATTATATACTAATTTTTAAAAATAAAAATTAATTTTTAATTTTATCATGAGCTCAAAATAATTATTATTGAAATAATTTAATTCTTTAAAATTCATCAAATTTTTAGCAAACTATTTGTAAATAATTGTACTGTTCATGGCTGAATTGAGAGATCTCAGCCATCCATTCCACAATCCAACGGTCCAAGCATCACCAAAGAAGTCTAATTTCACTGTTCATAATTGTACTGTCTATTCGCGGCTGAATTGAGAGATCTCAGCCATTCATTCCACAATCCAACGGTCCAATTTCAATTCAGATAAAGACAAAGCAAAATTGCACTGTTAATTCGCGGCTGAATTGAGAGATCTCATCCATCTATTCCACAATCTAAAGGTCCAATTTCATTTTCGGATAAAGACAAAGCAAATCCTCAACAAGCCATTTAATATATAGGTAGATTATCTGGGAACTATGCACTTTGTCACAATTTTTTTCCCCATTTATTGAATGTATGCAGATGTTAGAATTTATTATTTCTCCAGTTTTCTTATTGCATTGCATATGTGTTATATTTATTTCCTTCCTTTATCTATTATCTATATACGTAAAAAATTCAGAAATCAGTAAGCAACGCTTAGGTCAATTGCGTTGTTTTCTGATGCCATTTCAAAAGCACAAGCGCATTAGCTTACTGCGCTGCGAAATCGAATCCTCACTGTTCATGCACGCATCAATTGATAGATCTAAGCCGTTGATGTCATGATCTAACGGTCGAATTTCGCCTCACATGCAGACAAAGCAAAATTCAATCCAAATCTTCACGCGTCACCATTGAGCAATCTCAGCCACCAATCTCATGATCCAACGGTTGAATTTCGACCTCACATGTAGACAAACCAAAATCAATCCAAATTTGCACGCATCATGAGCAATCTCAGCCACCAATCTGATGATCCAATGACCGAATTTGCACCGAACAAAAAGACAAAGCAAAATCAATCAAATCCTCAACAAGCCATTTAATATATAGGTAGATAAAACATGAGCAAGAAACCACTAAGGATTAAATTTAGTACAGTATTGAAAGAGAAAAACTTATAAGTAAAAGAAGGAACCCTAAAGGAAATTTTGTTATTCTCTTAATTGATGAGTATGATGTGGTAGCTTTTCAGGAATAAGATCACGGTTCCAATTATCTATCCTACTATTTATCTCTCTCTCCCATTTATGGGAAACCTCCCAATACTAAAAACATGTCTATCAAAATAGTAACTTTTATGTCTCTTCAAAAAATAGCTATTTTTATGTATTCATATGCTCTCTCAATTTTAAAATATAAATTTTTTTTCTATTTTCTTAAAATATTTGACATTTTGTGAATTTTAAGGATTATTCTTTTTAACAAATTCTATCACTAATAAAGAGAACTTTTATGGTGGTAGCTGATTAATTTTTTAGCACGCTATAAGTTATACTCTACCTAATAATGTTAGGCCAAGTATACTGTAAGTTATAGCATAATTACCTACTAATTCACTAATGTTGGGATCCAGAGTATATTTGACCTAACATTATTAGGCGAAATATAACTTATGATGTGCTGAAAAGTTACTCAGCTATCACTATAAATGTAATTCTCTCATTATCTATTATGTTAATTAAAGATATAAAAAATATTTCTAATTTTTTTCTTCTTTAATTTATATAAAAAGGGGGACAAAAGACCTTATATGTTGAAATGAATGAGGTATATGGTAACTAATCTTGATATAACGGCAACAATGAAATGCTAAATGTACTAAATTTTATGAATTTGATGTAAAACAATGCAATAAAGTTAAGTTGCAATAAAAAATAATTTTTTCAGATTTTCTTGTAACTAGAAAATCTTATAAAACTGGTAAGTTCAAAAATTCCAAAAAGTTAGTAGTCACATTTACGTTTCTGATTGTGAATTTGATAAATATGTTAAGTTTCAACAACAGATAAGTCTCCAATAACTAACGACAGTTATTATTTTTTATTAAAAAGCTTACTGTTTATTCATATTAATTACAATTAAATCCACAAAAAAAAAAAATATTTCAAGAGGTGTTTACTTAGCACTACAACATTATATTAGTACATATAGAGTTCGAGTTTGATCTCAATTATTTAAAATAAACATCTTATAACTTTTTTTAAAGTAAAAGTTATTTTTGAGCTGTTATCAATTGTTTATTCACTTTTGTTTTTAATTTAAATAATGATAAAAAAGAAATTTTTGAGAAGCTACTCTGAGAGTGCTTTTTAAAACAACGTTTGCTTTTAGAGCTGTTAAAGATAAGAATTTTAATTTAATTTTAAATATAATTTTTTAAAAAAATACTTCTTGTTCAATAACTTAAAAATGGTTTCAACAATCAAGAATAGAATCATAGTATTATTAGATGCACATTACAACATTTTCTGTAAAAATGCTTCAAATGTTAATAAAACATTAAGGACTAAAGAGGATTAAGGGCCTTCTTTGTCTAGATAGACAATGTTCTGCTCATTATGCACATTGCTTTTTTATGAAGTTTTTCAAAGTTAAAGAAGATAAAACTATTCACTTTAATCATAGACGGTATTTTACACTTTATAAGTGAACAAATTTTTAATTTCAGTGGTGGAATACTTGAAATTATATTAGAATTAGAAACTAATACTTTATTCATATCCAGATGGAATATATTGTACAAATGTAAATAAAAATTTTCATGAGACCAAAAATGTACATTCAAAAAAAAAAGAAAAGAGAAAGAAGTTGAAGGGAGTATAATATTAGATGCTTATGGTTGGACTGATTGAGACCATTCTGGGAAAAATAATTATTGCTGTGGGTTCAATCGCTATATTATGAATTATTATTAATAAATTGAATGATACACTTCATCTTTCTTTCTTTCTTTTTTTTTTTTTTTGGTATGTTTTGTCCCTTTTACAAGAAAAGGTTAGAGTGACCCAAAAAAAAAAAAAAAAAGAGATGGAAAATGATGAACTCGCTAATAAGTTAGCTGACATCCACACGGTGACCAATGTTTCTTGAACATTTGATGATGAGTACATAAAATTGTCTGATCTGAAAAATGGTTATATAATCTCTTCTTTTCTAGAATAAATACAGTTGTCTAGGGCGTTCGACCGTGTGTGAGAGAGTCTAGCTAAGGAGGGAGGGGACAAATTCCGGAGACACTATGTTTAAGTTAGTAAGTGTAATTAATGTTACTTTAATTCACTGTTCTTGAGGTGGAATTATATCTTATATTTTTAAAAATTCTCTCACTAATTCATTTCAGATCTCATGTGAAATCTTGCCTAACATTTAGTTAACTTTTTTTAAGGTTAGACTTCCTTTTTGAGCCTATTGTTTAGACTTGCCTATTTGAACTCGTATTTTTATTTTTGGGCAAGGGGCGGGGGGTGGGGGTAGAGGGGGGAGAAGGAGGGGTGAATGCACACCATCACATGTAGCATCAAAGAGGCGTCTAGTTAATGTGATGCACGTCCGATTTCCCTGCACCACGGAATCTAATTTTTTATATTATATTTTTAATTTGATGACTAAAAATTTTATAATTTTTTTAAAAAATTTTATTTATGAGATAAAAATATAATTTATCGAATCAAATTTTAAATTTGATCTGACGGATCAAATTTAATTTGCATATCTTACAAAAAGAACGGAGGTCAAGTAAAAATTGGTTTCAATTAATTATGTTTTCATTCTTTTCAAGCTTTTATATTTTCTTGTTCTCTTGTTACGATGAGGGCGTCACACTTTTTCCTGTCCGAAAAGCAAATAAGCAATTTTGCGAACATTAACGTTGTTGCTGCAGTTCCTACTGCCTTGCCATAAAATTTTACTGTTAGGATTTTCCTACCATCACTATTTTGCGAAATAGTGAAATTATTCTCCTAAAGTTTCGAGTTTAATTCTTTTTCATAATAGTATAAGATCTATGAAAAACGAAAGAAGTTCATCAGCCTTGGTTTTTGAACCAAATGTCTAGTCAATTATTCATTAATAATAAATTACTTTTATAGAGAAACTAGACCCAAAAAAAAAACAAAATCACCCAATAATTTTCTTTATGAATTAACTTGCAGGGATTAACTCTCATGTACTCTTGTTATCATCAAAAGTTTCTGTTCGAGCATTACTATATACAAGATATATAATTTCATATATGACATTTGAAAATTAATTACATATACAAATCAAATGGAAACATGCATTTATAAAATAGATTACTGACTGCAACGCTATTATATTATTTTGCAAAGTCATTATCTCTCTACAATAAAGATTTTTTCTTTAAAATTTAAGTTAATTTTGAAATTTTGGTGCTACAAGCAAACCAATGTAATAAATAGTAGTTTAAAACTAAATATAGACAAATTATAAATAAGAATTTACAAAAAAATTAAATTGATTTTTTTCATAATATAATCATTTCCTAATATATATACTCCCGAGCCCCTAGAGCCCCAATTAGGGACTTATTTCAATTGGCAAGCTCTTTGAAATTGCCTCCACCAACTACAGTGGGGTAATGTCTAAGAGGCCCACCACAATTGGGGGTTCTTTGTGTCAAGGTGTCCCACCTAGTTGGGGCAGGACATTTAGGAATTTTTTATCGATGAAGATTTCTAGAATTTTATTTTTTATATATACTATTAAAATACTTATTCATAATTAATTTTTAGAATTTTAATTTCCTTTTTATTTTAAAATATTCATAATTAAGTTAGTAATATGTATTTATATTAATCAGGTTTTATTATATTTAAGTTAAGAGTCCCGCTCAAATCAAAATTTTTAGCAAAAGGCTAATTTTTAAAATTTTTTATGAATACGTATGAAATAGACAATGAAGATTAAGGAACTAAATTTATTTTTATTTAAATTTAATGTTAAATGATGAATATGTATGACATAGATAAGGAAAATTAAAGAATTAAATTTATTTTGAGCCTAAGGAAGATTTGAAAAAATTAAATCATAATTGTAGATTCACACTAAGCATATTGCACTTCTTTTATTTATTATCTTTAAAGAAAGGTGCATTTTGCTTTATGTATGGAAAATTGGACCATGTTTAAGTTGGCACTTCGTCCACGGCCACTAATTTTGAGTCTCTTGCATGAGGTGGTTGGTTGGGATGAAGGTGGGAGTGCATGGTTTTCAGCAAAGAAGTCGGAATCTTCCTAGGTAGATATGTATCATGTTCACTAGTACTCAATTCTTTTCAAAATATACGATATATTTTTTTTACATAAAAATTAAAATTTTTTTAAATTTTATAAAAAAATATTTGATAAATATTTAAAATATCCTTATTTAAATTTTTTTATTAATATATTAAATTTAAATTTAATATTAAGAATTAGTATTTAGGGTGATTAATTAAAAAATTAATAGTTTTTAGACATAAATATTTAAAAAGTTAGTTAGAAATAAGGATAAAATTAAAAATAAAGTAATAAATAAAGCATATATAGAAAAATATGACTTATATTTTAAAACAAACGAAAGTAAAAAATATAACATATATCTTGAAACGTAGTAAATAGTATTTAAGCGTTTAGTGATCGATTCATTGCCAACGAGTTGAATACTTGATACATTGTGTACAAGCCAAAATATTTTCTATAGAAAATAAATTAGTGAGTAAGGTAAAAAATAATAATAAATCAAAGGATCTGCACTAACGGTAGAGTAAATACATGATGAGACTTCGCCAAATCAGAAAAGCATCTCTAAGCGCCTTAACTCATAACCAGCCAAAACATGAGCAGCTTGGTTACTACTTCTACAGACATACTCAATTCCCTGAAAACCTACCATTGTTGCAAGCTTCCAAAACATCTTGGTCATATTTTCCAAGCTAGATAAGTCAACGTTGAACCAGATTTTTGTAAAATTTACCTTGTCTATGAATAAAAATTAATTATTTAATTCTAAAATGTGAAAATCCCCAAAAATTATACGAAAATATGGCTTATTTGTTAGCACTGGCAGCCTACTTTTAGTTATATTTCGGTGCATATATATATATATATATATATATATATATATAGATATATAGATAGATAGATAGAGAGATCACACTCTTCCTTTCCATAAATCATATGGACAAAGCATTTGGATTGGCCTCCATTTTAAATTTAATATAAAATTTTTATTTTAAATCTAATTTTTTTCTCACAAAAGTTCGAAGTTTAGTACAAAAAATGTCAAACACTATTAGACAAACTCTACGCAAGCATATACCCATATCTTTATACTTTTGAAATTCTTTTGGTATATTGTGGTTGGCCACTTATGAACCCTAGTTTTCTTTGTGGTTTGTCCTATTTCCTCGAGTGGGAAGGTGGGGAGAATTGTAGTAGTAGTTATGATTTGAAGAAAAAGGTTGGAAGCCTGCAGGAGCCTCCATCCTTCACTGGCAATTCTTTTTTCTTTGAAACAAAAAGCACTTTCTTTCTTTGCTAGGAAACAGTACTGCTTATGCATTCATAATTATATTCATAGTATTTCTTTTATTTTAAAATATAAAGGTCTTTTAATTTTTTTAAAAAAATATTTAGTCTTTCGTAAATTTTAATTATTATTTTTTTAAAAATTACTCTTACTATAAATATAATTCTTTTGTATTCTGTTATATTAATAAAATTAATTAAATATATAATAAAAAATATTTTTAATTTTTCTTAATTTATATAAAAAATAAAAATATCTCATATTTTAAACTAAAAGAACTAGATATACGCACATATCGTGTTTGATACGCATTTGGAATTCTATTGTCATCATCATCATCCTTCCTCTCCTAATATTGTAAGCTTGATTTATTTTGAAAGGCAAAATCTTCGAAGTTTGAATGGGGGTTGATTTAGCCAATAATATCTCCACCACCACAACTAGACCACTAGTAAATTAACTACCACCATCACACTCCAAATTACTTAATTTATATTTAATTTCGACATTCATTGCTGACTCCAAATTGAGTTTTTTTGACCAATGAATATACTATTTAATTATTGTGATCGCAGTTAAAAAAATCCGAAAGAAGGAGAAAAGTCTATAAGACTGTAAAGACGAGGCAGCACTCAAATCCACTTTAACTCCTTTGGCTCTTCCTGGAAATTAACACAATGGATAAGCCACTTATTGAATAACCCACCTTAACATTTTTCCATCATAAAAAGGGAATGAACCATTTAACTAATGCTCATTGGCTGATGAGGTCTTGTCTGATGACAAGAGTTAAGCCTTCAAATCGAATCGACTCTATATATATTGTATTTTTCTAAATAAATATATAATTAGGTCTTATTTTTCTTTTTATAAAAAATTTATTTTTACGAAATTTAAAATAAAATATCTTCCAACTAAAGACAATTTAAATATACCAAAGTTCAATTCCCGTCTAAATTGAATTTTCTATCATCTCTTTACAGAGAGATTTTCTTCAATATATAAGTATTGCAGTTAAAAATTATTCTTGTATAATCTTTACTAATAATATAGTGCACCTTCACCTAAAAAAATACTTATTGAAGGTGGATACTTGATGATAGTTGACACCTTTCTATAAGAAATTATTAAAAACAATAGTGCAAATGGCACCACTAAGGACGGTAGAAATTGTTTCCACAACACCTCAATAAAAGAGAGAGATTCTTGTAAATAGACAATCCTTTCAATTAGTAATTATTGCCCATATGATTGGTAAAATTGATTCTTTTCTTCTTTTGTCACCCAATTTCTCTTGTCTCTGATCCACTTAAATGGATAATCTTTTTTTTTTTGTTTTTTTTTGCAGGTAAATAACTTTCTCCAATAATCAAAAATAAATTACAGATTCGAGTAAGGAAGAAATCATCATCCATCATAATAGAAAATAAATAACACTCTAAACATATTAGGTGGGTGCAAACAAAAAATACATAATAGCTTCTCTCTCATTTCAAAAAAAAAAAATATGAGAGAAATTTTATTTTTATAAAATTCAAAATAAAAATTTTAAGTGTAAATTTATTTAATTATAATTTATTTTTAATATTAAATCGTAAAAAATATCGAAGTAGAAGTAAAAGGTCTCTTTTGACTTTTGAGGGATGCTGTTCATGACTATCAATGGCAGATTTTGCCGAATGCTTCCATGTCATAAATATTCCAGATAAAGAAGTTGACGGCTCAAGAGAAGATTTGAATCCCCGGCGCAGCGCATGCTGTCGCCCCAGCGCTTTTATCAGCACAAGTTGCGTTTGGGTTAGTTAGATTCTCATGCTATAAATACCGACAGCCGATTATTGAGAAAATTGCCCTTTCGTGCGCTCAAAAAAAATTTATTAAAGAAATTATATAAAATATAATTATGTTGTTTTCAATTTAATTCAGTAGTTCTGTGACCACCTATTATAGTGGTCATAGGTGCCTGCTTGTCTATTTCTCGAAATAAAATGCCAAAAAGTCAAAGGCTTTTAAGTCTTTGTTTTAAAAAAAACAAAATTGGAATGGTAATCTTTGTTTATTATTACACCATAACATGTGAAAAAAGGGCGAATAAGTGTTCTTGTTTTTTAAAAATTAAGGGTGTGATTGGATATGGTTTGTTTTTGAGATTTTTGTTTTAAATTTTATAAAAGTTAAATTATTTGTGAGAGGAGATGTTAGTCCCACACTTAAAATTTTGAGTTTAATTTTGAAACGAAACAATGTACAAGTAGAGCCTAAAGCATTATTTCTTCAAAAAGAAAAGGAGATGAGGAATTATTGTTTTTTCGTTTGATTAAGTTTACTCTTAATTAAATATGTATGAATAAAGAGCTCAAAATTTTCGTTAAGTGCACATTTTATCAAGCAATAAGTTTTTGGATTCGTTTCACATTGGACATTTCCGTACCCCTGATATCCAAGAAGAAAAGGAAAAAGTATTCTTAAATTTGCATGGATGAAGAAGAAACTTGGTAAAATTTTCTCCATTTTTATGGAGGAGCTTAAGGTTTACATTAGGCATGAGAAAATGATTTGCTAAATATTATCATTAAATTAGTTAATCAGGAAGAATTGACATAAATGATGTGTACACTTTCTTTCAAGAAATCAAAAGGATGGGAACAAAAAAGTATGAGTAGTTTTATTTGGCAGTAGAAAATAAATTTTACATTTATTTGAATTGGATCCTGTTACATAATTCATTGTAAATTTTTTATTTTTGTCGCAATTCTCCTATTACAAAACTCAAGACAGAAAATCTTAAACTCAAATACTATCCAATCATATCCGTAATATGTCGAATTATCAACTTGACGCTTGCATCTTATTTAGTGTACACCAGCGGATTATATAGATATTTATATATTGTTAGATACCAATAATTTTCATGCTATACTTCATTTTAGTGCATCCTTTATTTGTCTAACTTGTTAGAATTTCCACTATTTAAAGAATAAATTTGAATTAATTAAAAAATAAAAAAATGAATTGGTCGCCAATGACTACAAATGAAAATTAAAGATATTTAATTAATGATACTGCATCGTTTCCTTGAGCGCATTATATAAAGGGAAAAAAAACGGGGAAGAAGAATCCAATTAGGTTTACATCCATTAAAATTCATGGTTGTAATTACATTCCACGTTAACTAAACTTATTTATTTATGAAGGGGTGGGGATCGTTTGAGATGGGAATCCAAATTGGTAGCCATAAGAATTTCGTAGATGATTCTACCACTAACATTTTTCTTTTTTTTTTCTTTTTTGGATGAAGTTTCTACCACTAACTAATGGGGGGCACAATAAGCTTTAGGGTGTGATTTGATAGAGTTTAGTTTTGAGATTTTATGTCTTGAATTTCAGAAGAGATAATTTTTTGTAAAAGAAAAAATGAGATATAAAATAGAAAATTGCATTAGATTTCGTATAGAACCCAATTCAAGCACAGAAAGTGAAATTTAAAACAGCAGTCAACACTCATTGACGTGTACGGATGTTCTATCATTAGTGAAAGCAAAATAAAAAAGGCATTCACCTACCGATTAGTACTTCCTTCCCTTTTCTTTTTGGACAGATTAAAAAAATAAAAAGTATTTTTATATTATATTATTAATTAATTTAACTTATACTATTATAGAAAACAAGAGAATTATATTTAATAGTTATAGTAAATTTTTAAAAAATAATTCTTAAAATTGGCAAAAAATCAAACATTTTAAGAATTAAAAAAAATTAAAAATTATATTTTAAAAGGGAATGAGTAAAAGAATAGAAGTAGGTGAACACTAGAATATAAACATTTTTCTAGTAGTACATGCATGGGTAGTGTTCATGTTTAATGCAAGAGGTAATGTCACATATATTAGCAAAACTAGTGGGATTAAATAGAGTTTACATTTAAAATTTTTTATTTAAAATTTATAAAAAATTTTTTGTTATAAAAAGATATATAAAACTAAAATAAAAAATTCAAAATTGAAACCAATTCAAAATACACATGTACAGCGGACGACTTTTAATAAAGATGGAAGGGGTTTCATTAACAAGCTTGGGAGCCGTGCTAGTAAACATAAATAATTAATTAATTAATACCATCGAAAGCAAGCTTTTATATATATATATATATATATATATATATATATATATATATATATATATATATATATATAAAAGCTTGCTTTCGATGGTATTTTTAAAAAATATTTTGAAATTAAAATAAAGGCGAGTAGTTGTTTTAATTCCTGAAAACTCTACTCGTATCAATTAGTCAACTTAAATTCAGTTATTTTTCGTATTAATTGTATGAAATGTGCAAAGATCTTTGAGAGATCTTTAATAAATTTTTTTATAATAATCTATCATTTTTAAAAAGTTACGTTGTTCGATTAGCATTTTAGATTATTTTCAATGTGTCATTGCTTCTATCTAGATGTAATTTACTGGTATACTTTTATAAGTAAGCATGTGACCTAAAATTTTTTTTGTTTAATTAAAAGATAACTTTGAAAAAAATTTATTTAAAGTTAAAATTAAAGTAATTAAGAACCGTTCAAGACAAATTCTAATTTAAAAAGTAAAAGATGGCATAAAAAAAAAGAAAAAAATTACGTTTCCGGGTTAGTACCCGCCCCGCCCCCGCCCCCCGCTCTTCCCGGGGGGTGCCGGTGCGGCTTTGTGCTTATTTACAACCAAGACGCGCCGGACAAAAAGTTGAGACGATCACGGGCATGTCGAGAAGGGTCCGGTTACTGTGCTGCACTTGCTGGACGGATCAACAGCCGTCGGATCACCTCTCAAATCTGATCCGACGGCTGAGAAAATTTACTAATTTTCGAAAAAAATACATGCATGGAGTAAAAAAATATGAACCGTTGGATCAAATTTTCATGCAGATCCAATGATCCACATCTCGTCCGGGCGTGCTGCACGACAGCGCGTGCAGCACTGGAACTTTACGCTGTCGAGAAGAGACTTTGTTGACTCTTAATTGCCTTAGTGTGAACGCGTTGGCCGAAGTTCACCGGCGATGAACATTAACAAGTTGACTCGTCAGTGTCACTTGGATTGTGGGTGGATATGGTATGGTAGTAATTTGTTGGTCTGAATATGACGCAAATCCTCCCTTTTTCTCTTTTTCTTTTTTTTTTTGTTTGCATCCATAGCATGTGACCAAAAAAAAAAAAGAAAAAAGAAAAGTGATCCATTCAAGAGTGGTTTACAGGTGAAAAGGCATAGATCAATAATTTAATTATTAAAAATATTTTTTATATGATAAAAAATTCTAATTTGAATCATATTCCCTCCTATATATATAAAAAAAGAGTCGCTTAGAAAAAAGGAAAAAGAAAAAGTTATGAGAGAGCATGGGCTATTATAGCATATCAACTCTTAGAAAAATATTCCTAAAACTAAAATTTTATGGCAAAATAAAAAAAAAAAAGATTATACGTTTCATAACTCGTGGTATCCTACCTTGAAGATGAAGAGCATGGGCTGATGAAAAGATGATTGAAAAGTATCGCAGAGTTGAATAGCTTTTAACATCATTATACTAATGGAAGCAAAACTCAAATGATCCTTTTTGTCTATGACTTTTTGACCTGGAAAATGTGCCTTGGAGCAAGTTGCTCCACAATTAACTGGAGCAAAAGGGCTAAATTTGTCTAAATAAAGGAGCATCACAATTTTTTATTTGTAAAAATACCAATCAAACTAATTTATTTATCAAAATAAATATTTTAAATTGACAATAAATATCTAATATCATATTTATGTATCTTTTGTCCTTCTTATACTTATATAAGAGTATCAAATTACTGCATTTAAAAGCAAACAATTTGTTTATGTAAAATTGAATAATATTTTGCTTTGAAATTTTTTATTTTGAGTTTTGGAATATAATTTTTTATGAGAAAAAATTTAAGATTTAAAGTGAAAAATTTATATTAAATTTCGTATTAAAATTTAATCTAAATATACAAAAAAAAAAACTATGAAAGAAAAGAAGCCAAGTTGACCCGAACAAAATGTGCGCTCGTTTGGAAGAAATGATCAATCAATATACTGTATGGCCTCAAAATTTGTGGTCACTTTCAGGAATTACTTTAACCAACGCTTATAGAAGCTTTGAGACGGTTGACATTGCTTTTTGAAACATCGACAGTTGACTCTTATGGATAGGGTTATAAATTAGCTTTTATCACACACACAGGTCTATTTAGATTAAGTTTTTTTAAAAAAAATTAATACAAAATTTTTATTTTTAATTATTTTTTTATCATAAATAATTTATTTTTATAAAATTTAAAAATTAAGTATATTTAAATTGTGTCTGGTTAGAAGAATTTTTGTTTTGGTTTCCGTTAAAGTAATTTTTTTATGAGAAGAAAAGTAAGATCTAATTATTTGTTTAATTAGGTCAAATAATATCTAAATAAACTCAAATTTTAAATTCAAACTTTATTCAATCTCACTTGTATTTTTATATCTTTTATGTTCAACAAGTAAATACCAACAATGTCCAACATTTCACATTTGTTGAATTTTTCACATTTATGTCGCTAAGAAAATATAGGATCATATATGCAGTAACAATAATTTTTTCTTTTATTGTATGATGTTATTATCTCGTTAGATATATACATATATTTCAATTTAAAAGTAGCAAACTCGTTGTAGTGATCACTTAGGATTATAAGGAATAAACATTTGATGCGTTCTTGGAAACACGCCATGTTTTTCATATCCGTAAAATTATACTTATCTTGGCTTATCAATAATCACTTAAAGAAATTGTTTATTCCTCCTTTTGAAAGGGGACCCTTTTTAGCATATATATATATATATATATATATATATATATATATATATATATATATATATATATATATATATATATATATATATATATATATATATATATACTAAATAATTAAAAAACTTCTTTTTTTTAAGAAAGAAAGAAATTACATAAATGTGTTCAAAATTCATAATAACAGATAAAATACTATAACTTAAATATCTTAAGTAGGTAATTTATAATAAAAATAACAAAAATAAACATATTTTTATATCTTTTTCAATATTTTTTATTATTCTTAAAAACTGACCAGAATAACTCAATTTCATATCTTTCGAACACTGGATATCATATTCATATCTATAGTCTTTATCGAAAAGATTTAGAATCATTTAGCAATGAATTCCGAAGATAATATCTCATCATTGAAATAATATCTTTGCGCATGCCCTAAGGCATTGAGAGAGAAAGAAAAGTTCATTCCCTTTTTGATTTCTTGATTGTCACATAGTCTTTTATTGGATTAGGCAGAGTAGCAAAAAACGTGAAGGGAATCCATTTCCTTCCTAAGGGCTTCTCTGTCACAGTTTTGTTGGCTCTTCCCAACGATTGAATGGAAGTTATCAACATCTGTCCGACAGGCAAAGAAATGATTCCTCTTTCAAACTTCACTTTCAAAATGCAAAGACTGAAACAAAGAGAATCGATGGCTTTAGAAAGGGACTAGTCACCGAAAGTTTTGAGCTTTCAACTTCACACTTGGGAAGGTCAAGGGAAATCCAATCCCCACAAAATCTCAACTACAATTCATTTCTTACTCAAAAGTTCAACAATCTATGAACCATTTATTAGAATCATTAACCTTCTAACATGTTATGGGCTTTCTTATAGTATATAACCTGCCTTAAGTATACCGTTTGTTGAATTGCAAGTGAATACTCCCTCCCTTAAAAAATATAAGTTTTTTTTAACACTTTTTATAAAGATTAAAGAAGAAAACAATGATAATATTTTTTATTATATTATTGACTAATTTTACTAATTAATAGAGAGTGAGAGAATTATATTTATAGTAAGAGTAATTTTAAAAAAATATAATTTTAAAATTTTAAAAAAGTTAAACATTTTAAGAAGAATTAGAGAATTATATTTATAGTGAAAATAAATTTTAAAATTTGTAAAATAAAAATATTTTGGAAAAAGATAAAATGATCAAAAGACTTTCTATTCTAAAAAATTGAATGGAGCAATTTTATTAAGATATATATTATTTCAATAACGACTAATAAGATATGTTTAATCATAGAGCGTAAAGGACAAAACATATTACTACAATTGAAAGAATGAAATCTATTCTAAGAATCAAACACTCATCATGTAATATTACCGTATAATATGATATAACATTAGAAAAATAAAATATAATTGTAAAGTTGAATCGTGCTATGATATATTGGTCGCTTAGTGTTATAGCACTAGAATGGTTTGTAATAATAGTTCCTCCAACTATCGCAAGACAATAAAGGGGAAATTGATGGTCTGAGAATGTGGGAGTGGCCTAGAAGAAAATGATTGGCATTGGGGGATCACATTCCCATTATGTAGTCCATTTATTGGAAGGCAAAGGGCGTGGCCAACCTTCAAAAGACACTGTTTTCACTCATATTCACATCTACAGGACATATGAAAGTGCATCAATTTCTAAATTCTTCTTAAAAGGATCATTTTTTTTAATGGGTTATTTGAGTGGCACTCTAAAATTCTCCTAAAGATGAATATAGTATTCAAAAATCTTGTTAAAATAAATTTGTATTACTATTGCATGCTAAAACTTTTGACATTTAAGGACACATATCTTTTTTTAGAATGGTGGGGTTAGAATTAGATTAATCAATAATTTGTTTATCATTGGAAAGTGGATATTTTATTCCCAGAAGAAATGTGCAAAAACTTTAAACGAATGGACGGTGATGATGATGATGTTGAATGTTACTTGTCCAAATAATAATTGTTGTAAATTTAATAGTAATTAAATTGATGAAACATACTTTTACCAGATCTTATGTCAAGGAATGGAAAAATCAAATCTCATTAGATGAAAAATATTACAATTTGATGTTTGAAGCCACTTCTAAAATTACTCAATTACGCCAAAAAAAAAAAAAGAAACTATCAAATACTTACAATGTAGCAGAGATAAAATTTTAATCCATTAAGTCATGTCAAACTACACTTTCTTTAGTAAATTGAATGGAATAGAATGAAATGTCTCTCTACCTAAAATATCTTTCCATCCAGAATAGGTTTAGAATGATCATATTTCTATTCCATTGTGTGGAAGAAAAAATCAAAATAGAGTGATGATTCTTTTTCTATGTTTAGTAAAATTATTATTCAATATCGTAATGCAATAAAATTTCACAAAAATGAATTAAATGTCATACTAATATATTGTGTCAATAAAATTAAATTATACCCAACAAAAAATGCTAAAGTAAGTAGTCATTTATAAATTCTCATTTAAATAAAATTCACACTAAATTTCAAGAATATTAAATATTTTAAGTATTGAAGCATAATTTAGTCATAAACACAACTCTTATTTTATATCAAAGTAAAAGAAATATTACTAAGAGAAATAAAATAAAATTTAAGACTAAATTATATTTTTTCTTAATTAAATGTTATGAAGGTATAATAGTCATAAGATTTTTTTATAATTTGTACTTCTCATGAAATGGCATTTCTTTAGGTTTTGGAATGGAAAGACATTTTCCACTTCTTATTAGAATTTTTATAAAAAAAATTATACCAAACACTGTAATAAAATGAGAAATTAAAAGTCATTTCATTCTTGTGTGGCAAACGTATCGTTATTGTTATGGTTAAAAATTAGGTTCTACGTGTAATACGATTAATGATTAGATTAGAGTCAACCTTGAAATGATTCTTCCCTAATTCTTAAAAACAAATATTTGATGTTTACAAATATAGTGCAAGTCTTATTAGTGCCCTCTTGAATAATTTATCTTTGGACACTTGGAGCCACATATTATATATAATGCATCTTGATACTCCTGGCTATTTTTTCATGGTAAATTTTGAGATTATCTCCCATTTCCCTGACCTTTCTTTAACTTAACATTGATGGATTTTGAACCATTGCCAAAGTTTGTGGCTTTATTTATTTATTTTTTTCATTTTTCCTGTTCTTAGATGAGCAATGGTATATATATTACTAGCTTTAATTATGTCACTCTTCCAGAGTCATGGAGAAAATTCTAATGAAATTACTTAATCTGTTTCAAAATATAATGACTGTTAACTATTTTTGTATAGATTAAGAAAAAATAAGAGGTATTTTACCTATTATATCCTTAACTAATTTTACTAATATAATATACAATGAGATAAATATATTTAAAGTAGGTGTAACTTTAAAAAAAATAATTCTTAAAATTTGTAAAAAGTCAAATATTTTAATAAAAAAGAAAAAGACTAAAAATCTTATATTTTGAAAGGGAAGAAGTATAGTAATATAGTACAATTAATCACTATGTCATCTTTGTGAAGTTAAGAATTGAGTTTCATAATAAAATGAATTCATGCGTTAAATTTCTTGCCATTATTTTGGTGGAACTACTCGCAAAAGGACTTTTTTCCCTTGTTCTTCTCGTCGAGTTAGCAGCTTAATAATAAAATATTTTTAACTTTTGTTTGAAAAAATAGTTCGTTCCAAAATTCAAAAATCATGAAAAAGATCATATTCACCCACCGTCATTTTAATCCCATGAAGGAAAGGAAGAGTGAGCTAATGCATTATAAACAAATAGGGGCATAGTATTTGATTCCTTTGAGAAATTCTAAACAGCAAAATTCTCTGCAAATAACTAGCTAGTTTGGAAAGAAGGTAAAGGGAAACGAAAAGAAAAAGAGTTCTATATGGCAATATACCACAACACAGAATTATCTAGAACAAAAATCTGATATGTATATATTGTGTTCTTTTGCTTTTGCCAACTGTTCTGCCAATCTATGCCCCTGTAGTTTCTTCTGGAACGGTTCCATTATGCTTTGATCCCTTCAGTTCTTCTCTAATCACTGCCATTGAATCAGATACTTCGGCCTTATATACATAGAATTTGGCCACAATCAAGAAGAAAAGAACGTTCAAGATGTTCAAGACGGCCAAAAATGCATAATAATAATCCAGATGGGAGATGTTAAGATTGTTTTGAATCCATTCATGTCCATGATTCTTCGTGATACGAGAAACCGTTGAGAGTAGAAAGCTGCTGAGGAAATTTCCAGCTCCTAAACTAGTCATGGAGTATGATGTCCCAAGACTTTTCATGCTTTCAGGTGCTTGATCATAGAAGAATTCAATCTTTGCCACCTCCAGAAATGCATCAGCTACTCCCATAAGAACGAATTGAGGAAGAATAATGAATATCGTAAGGGGCAATTGCTTTCCATTTTCAACTAGTCCATGATCCTTTGCCACATTAAGTCTGTACCTCTCTGTTACTGATGCAATTACCATGATAACAATATGCAGAGACATACCAATTCCCATTCTTTGAAGCAGATTGATGCCTCTGGGGTTGTTAGTCCATCTTCTGGCTATTCTAACAAAGTAACGATCATATAACACGACGGAGACTAGCATGGAGATTGTCACAAATCCTCCTAAGCTGGCTGGAGGAATGTTGAAGTTAACGATTCTTCTGTTAAGAGTTGTGCCTTGCTTGAGAAAAAGTGTATTTACTTGAGCAATCATTGTGCTTGGAATGACGGTTGCTATTAAGATGGGGATCATTTTCAGCATCAGTTTTGTTTCCTCCACCTGAGTAACTGAACATAGCATCCATGGACTCCTAGAAATTGTTTCTACACAAGCTTTGTTTAGATACCTGAATCAGCAATGGAGTAGAGTAGAAAAATTAGCAGCAGAAAAGGAGGAAGGAATCGGCTTCAAACTCAGTCTTTTCTGATGGGGTTTAAATCAAATTTGTAGGACTAATAACTACAAGTGATCTAGATCCTAAGGATTTTCTGATGTAACTGGTAATATCTCTAGTTGGGTTTATTAATCAATAATTGACACAGCATTTGGTTTTTGCGCCATTCGATTCCTAGAGTCTTTATTCAGAAGAGGAAAGATTATAGTACTTCTTGGTGGCGAGGTTTGATATGTAAGAAGTTGGTCTTGATTAAAAGACCTTAATGTGGCCCACATATTATAAGTAGTTATCATATTTTTCTCCTATCTAAGTAAATCAGGTAAATATTAATAAATACATGATTGGTTATGATTTTGGAATATAATCCGGATGTTTCCTTGATGGAAGGAAACTCTAATTGGTATCCATCATATGAGGGTCCCTAGCCTATCCTATATAAAGCCTGTGTAACACCATCAGTTTAAGGGGGTTTTTTAACGTTGATAGGCATAGGCTAGAAGACTCCCATACAAAACAACACAGAAACGGAGGAATCAAAGCGGGACAAATCAAGGTATTATCTTTACGCAATTACTTGAACAATATTGGCTAAAGGTACGCATTTTAATTTTTTTCCGCTGTGAGACATATTCTGGTTAATGTCTATATTAAATTTCTTTCATGTGGTATCAGAGCCTTCTTTAGCCATATTGTTTGGTATATATATTTTTATATATAGAAGTTGCAAAAACCTTGAGCTTTTGTCTTTTTTGCGTTTTTACTTATTTTGCTATGAATTTACCAAATCCAAAATTAGTTTATTTTGGTTTTGTATGGAGTTATAAAAGGCTTTTGTTTTGCCTTATTTTATTCGGTTTTCGTGAAGTCTGCCACGAAGGCAATGCTTTTTGCAGATCAATTGGGAATTTTGATTTCAAATATGCAGAAGCTAATGAATTGAAAAAGTTACGGTTTTTCCCTTGACTTGATAGTATGTACTTTCGAATTCAATAGTGGGGAAGATTGATGTAATGTCAATTTTATTCTTGTCTATTTTTTTCCCACATAGAGGAATGTTTCATATACTGCTAATTTTGCACTCAAATCTATTGCATTGAGAATTTGCATGTTGATAAAATATGATCTTTATCAATATGGATGGCTTCAATTTTTATAAATTTATGGTAAGGATATTTTATTCCTTCCATTAAAGCCTTAAACTTTTAGGGCATCAAGATATTTTTTTTTTAAATAGTGCCTCTATAAAGTCTCTTTGAACTTGGGACGTTGATTTATTTTATTTTAATTCAATGACATTTTTCATTATATTTTTTTGGATTCTATTTTAAAAAAATGTCATGGAATTATATATGGTATGATGATTAAATCTCATGTCCCTATGTATTTTTGTGTAAATCAACATTCAGTTAAGTTGATTTTTTAAATAATTATTTGTGATGTCATAAAAAAAATATTTATATTTGTGTCAATTGTTTAAGAGTAGCCAAAGCATCTTAAATACTTGACACATAAAGATTTTAGTCACATAAAGTTTTGGTGACTAAATAATGACATCTATAAGGTAACAAATAATTTTAGAGGCATATTTATTACATTATGTGTACATACAAAAAATATTATCAACATAATGATAGTTGATATTTTGGAGGTGTTTATCGGATATACAATTACGTTATGTATTTGGGAGTAGCCACAGACATCCCAAGTATTTTTAAAATACTAAGGATTATTAATTACATTAAGTTTTGTAATTAGTAATTATCAAAATAAATGTTTATTATTCACCTCATTTATTGTATGTATGTACACTATTTTGGTTTTGTCAATATTAAGTTAAGTTGACAAATTTAAGAATATTCTTGAATGTCATCGTGAAATTTTATTTTATTTTATATCATGTGCTTAAGAGTAGCCAAATCATCTTAAGCATTTGATACATAAAGATAAATTCAATCTCATAAAGTTAAGAGGTTGAATGATGACATTTAGAATAATGAAAAATTAATTCATTGAAATAACAACTCGGCCCCACAGGGAGGTTATTATTTTGATGAGATTAATTGAAATAAGACTATAAACTAGACATTTAGAAAATTATCCTATACCCACGGTATGGATGATTTGTCTTACTAGTTTAGTTTATTAGTCTTATTATAAAAGTATTTTAGTAAATTCTACTATGGTTGGTGGTTTTGACCATCAAATGAAAGAATTTACTTTTGAATTGGCATTAGTTGATTCATTAGCTGATGGTTTGAAATTCATAGCATTAATGTGTCTTTATCCTTGGTTATTATGTTTTTTCTTTGATTATGAATTGGGAAAATTTCTTATTTTACAATTTCAATGTTATTTTGTGACATCCTTTGCAATGAAAATTTTGGGTATGCACAATATAGTAGGAGTGTGCAAAAGT
The DNA here is from genome assembly GCA_030512225.1 of Rauvolfia tetraphylla. NCBI lineage: Eukaryota > Viridiplantae > Streptophyta > Magnoliopsida > Gentianales > Apocynaceae > Rauvolfia > Rauvolfia tetraphylla. The sequence goes on from JAJQKT010000053.1 coordinate 7,780,118, forward strand.
AAAGGACAATGTTAGATTATATGTTCCATTTGATTTTATGTTTTGAGTCATATATTGATATTTCTTTTTGGTCTATTTTCTTGTGTGCTCATAATTGCATACATGTTTGTACACACATAAAGATGAATGGTCAATTATAGAATCTTTGACCATGTGTGTTAGGAGAAAAAGAGATAATATAAGACACATAAAGTATTATTCGTGTCTTATGATAAAAAGAAAATATTTATAAATGGGTAAAGTATTCCAATTAAAAAAATACCAATATGGTTTAATGGTATTTCATACGAACAATTTTGGAATGCTATAAAGAAACTTACCTTCATTTGTTGAATGACTCATAAGGAAATCATCTCATTTTGTAGTCCATTTTATGGAATTTGATAACATAAAAAAGTCATTTTGTAATTCATTCGCCAATTTTGTGCAGGATTTTAAGAAAATAAATTTTTTTTTAAAGCATCCATATAAGATGTATTTGGATGAGTGGGAGTTTAGAATCAATGTTAAAATATTATTTTTGAAAAATATATTCTATGAGCTACTATTTTTTTTTTTTTTGAAATTTTATTTCAAAGTTAAATTGCTTAACTCTGTTTTCAATTTTGAAATTTGAAAATATTTTTCAAATTTTTAAATCAAACTCTCTCATCCATTAGTTTTAATCCTGCATAATAATGTAATTGGCATAAAGTATTATGTTATCATTTAGAGCTCATCTATTTTTGACATATTTATATAGGAGGTTGTAAAATATCTCCATAAAGATTACTAAATGAGAAAAGAAATCCTTAAAGTTCAGGATTTCTTCAATCCTTTAGTAATTATTGGGATTGCATAAAGTAAGGCAAGCCTATCAAGATTATTAAAAATGTCAAATGAGTTCTGAATTCCATGAAATCATAAGTATTTTTAAATGCTTTTATTTCTTTTGTGAATAGTGAGAGATATATTATCTCATTTATTGATAATTATTCACAATAAGGCATTTTTTTATCCTTATTTGATAAAACTGAAGTACTTGATGCTTCAGAAGATTTGAAAATAAGGAGAAATGAAGAAATAAAAGATGGAAATGAACAATTCTTGATATTCTGTTTATTTTCACCATAAAGTATGCTGTGAGATTAGAAAATGGAACTATAATTGTTAATTGTGGGAACAAACGTAGTGTAATTTAAGTTACATCTACCTTTGGAAAAGTTTTAGAACCACTTTTGTGTATAAGATGAGGTTTCTTTTGAGTTTTCTCTACAAGAATGTTTGGAAACCACATCTCTAATGACTACACATATGAAAGTTTCCAATTGAGGTAAGGAATTTAAAATCCTTAACCGATGAAATTGGATAAGGATAATAAGTGGTTATTATTTGATATTGTTTTTAACTCTAAAGGGTTTAAATTTATTGTCCTTTTATACTCTCCATTTAGTTTTTCAAACTCAAAATGAGGATTTCTTTGAAAAATCACATAAAGAGCACTCTTTTCATTTATTCCATTGATTAAAGTTTTTTTTAAAAAAAAGAAAACAATGGGAGTTATAGGTTCTTTATGAATTTAGAGTTTTAATCACTTCTACTCATCGTATACCTTTAATATTCTAACTTTTTTGTTAGAATAAAACTCGGTTCAATTATATTTTTCATAAGTCATGAATAATTTAGACTCCATATTTTGGTTTGATGCCATAAAGCATTGCTTTGTTTGAGATTAGATTTCAAGTCTAAATCTTGTTCAAATTACTAGAGTTAACCTCTATTAGTGCATACTAATATAGGTCATTATGTTGTTATCTAGTAATGTTGAGTAGTAAAGTTAGACTTATTTCTCAAATTTTTATTTAAAGGGCATCAATTATCATGAAAACTTACTTTAAGTTTTAATGAAGGATTCTATTAGAGTATTCATGACATTGTAACTCATTTTGATATAGAGTTACTTTTAATGGATATGAAATATGATTTGACATGCATCATATATAATGGAGAGGTATACATGTGCATGTATAAAGTTTTTCATATATTTTGATACTTTATTTTGCAAGATAAGGAAAATCTCTAAATGTCTGAAATTATTTTCCTCCAATGGTATATCTAAAGTTATGATGTTGTTTCTTCATTTCATTTTGAAGTGAATCATTGTTTATTTATATACCTCAAGGTCGGTGGGAGTAAATAAAGTTTATTACTCTCATATGTTGATATTTATTTTGTAAAAATTTGGCAAAAGGATGTATGTGACTTTTTGAGTAATTTTATATTTTGAATACCAATATAAGATGGTTTTAAGTATAATCTCTTGTATTATTTGCATAGAGATTAATGAAGGATTTTAAAGAACATTTTATCAATGTTCTTGTGACCGAAATTATGGTATTCTTATTAAGTTATATAAAATACCGCTTATTATTTAAGCTTGTCACATTTAAGATGATTATCTATTTGTTACAATACATTGAAATAAAGGAAAATCCAAGGATGCTATGATGGTATCACAGGCATATAATTTGGCATATTGTTTGTCGATTTTGCTATTAGCTAAATTTATGTTATTCAACTATATTGTTCATTTTGAACAATTTATTTTGATAGTTGAATAAGCAACTCGATATAAAGTTTCTTTTGTCGAGTTTACAGTAAAGTGGTTATTGAGTATAAAGTTATAGAGTTGAAATTTTAAGTTGCCGGCTGATTTGTTATTCAACTCTGGTTACTCAATTAACACATAAAGGTATTGCAATAATGACATTATTTGTCTAGACATTTGAGTAATTTTACTCACATGTTTGTGCACATAAAGTTAATGTATCCATTTGTGATCCATATTGGATCCATAAGGTTGGACCCCTGAATGACTTATATTAAGTTCATTCATAAAGTTTAGAGGGCTTGATTAGAAGATGTTTTACATTGTAATACATGGAAGGGAGTGTTCAATAGAAGAACATAACCGTTATGATTCTTGTATTACATTTTTACGATTAAGTAACAGTTACATAACCATATTACAATAGAGTGATGTACGGTTTCTTTAGCCATACTTTGAGTTTTTTTCAATCACTCATAAAGACATTTACCCGATTATAACATGTGGGCAAGTGGGAGAATGTAAGAAGTTGGTCTTGATTAAAAGACACTTAATGTGCTTCACATATTATAAGTAGTTATCATATTTTTCTCCTATCTAAGTAAATTAGGTAAATATTAATAAATACATGATTGGTTATGATTTTTGGAATATAATCCGGATGTTTCCTTGATGGAAGGAAACTCTAATTGGTATCCATCATATGAGGTCCCTAGCTCTATCCTATATAAAGCTCTATGTAACACCATCGAGTTTAAGGGGGTTTTTTAACGTTGATAGGCGATAGAGCTGAAGACTCCCATACAAAACAACACAGAAACGGAGGAATCAAAGCGGGACAAATCAAGGTATTATCTTTATGCAATTACTTGAACAATATTGGCTAAAGGTACGCATTTTAATTTTTTTCCGCTGTGAGACATATTCTGGTTAATGTCTATATTAAATTTCTTTCATGTGATCTAGATCCTAAGGATTTTCTGATGTAACTGGTAATATCTCTAGTTGGGTTTATTAATCAATAATTGACACAGCATTTGGTTTTTGCGCCATTCGATTCCTAGAGTCTTTATTCAGAAGAGGAAAGATTATAGTACTTCTTGGTGGCGAGGTTTGATAAACTAGTGAACTCAGGATATCGCAAATTAGTCAGGCAACACAAACCTTAGAGTAGGTGTAGAATCAATTCTGACTTTTCCATTTTTGCTGTATTCTTGAAGATCAATCTCATACAGTTCTTTGGGATCAGTAGGAACAGAAGTCCTCCACTTTCTTAATGCAGCCACAATGACCTGAGCCATTCTTGTAAAGGGACTTCCAGTGGGTAGCTTATGCCTATAGAAGGGAGTGCCAGCCAAGAAAATCAGTATAGAAATTGCAAGGCCAGCAGTTGGAAGCCCATAGCCAAGAGTCCAACCAACGTTGTCTTGAATGTACACAAGAACTGTGTTAGCAAAGAGGGTTCCAAGAAATATGCTAAACATCCACCAATTGAAGAAGGACAACTTGTGAAGCTTCTCCTTGGGATCAAATTCATCAAATTGATCTGCCCCTATGGTTGAAATATTGGGCTTTGTTCCACCAGTACCCAATGCCAGTATATAGAGGGCAGCAAAGTAGATTCCTACTTGGAGAGTAGAGGCCTTCTTACAGTTGATTCCATTTGGATCAGCACAAGGAGGTGGCTTTAAGCCATGGACTGAAACTGATAGTGTCAATAGAGACATGCCCTGAACATCATGCAAAAAATCAATGAATTAAAACATAATAACTAATTCTCCTGGTTGAATATCAGTTGTTAAATTATTAGATTAAAGCATTCAATGGCAAAGATAAAAGCATGCCCATATCTTTCGCAGTTAAATTTTTTGTCTTTTCTTTGTTTTTTAATATTTTTTTGATATACATTAAAAATATATACTTTTTTGACTTCTTTATTTCCTATCTAGTATGTATATATTTTTTCTAAGAACTTATTGTCTTATAAAAGATATTTTTAACCAATTTAACTATAATATATGATCTTGTTACCTTCTATTTTTGTTCCCCCTATAGAAAGATCATAAATAAAAACCAAAACATCTTAACTAGTAGAGCCATTTTTAGTAATTACAAGTTCCGACTTGCTTTATCTTTTCTGCTTATTGGAAAAACACAAAAGCAATAACGGGATCCTAGTCATCACTCTCACAAGCCCTTAATCTCTATCTTTTCATTTGTTTGCACATGGAATTGTATAACATTGAGAATAGTCTGTCTTTTTCTTGATTTTTCTTCATCATATTAGATCAACGATAATGTTTCATATCTTTGTGTGCAATCATATAATGGATGAGATCACTAGGTTGGCCATCGTCACAACCATCCAGGTAGAAAAAAGAACACAGCTGATCAAAAAGGAAAAATCTTCAAAACCACATAATTCCTACTTGTTCTCCTGTCTATTTATGTGTGCAATATAAGCAATTTACACAATGGATAAATATTCACAAGAGGGCTTATCTAGATAAGGTATTGTTTTATAAATCAATAATTTTTTTTTATTTTGACTTCATTTTTACTCTAACAAATAATTTCTATTTTATAAAATTTAAACTAAAATATTATTCAATCTCGCCGAAACTTCTGATATAAATTTAAATCTCACCGAAACTTCTGGTATAAACTTAAAAATGGAAAACAAAGACTTAGAAAATTCTTGGTTTCATGGAATAAATAGACAAATTTAAGTAGCCAGCTAGACTTGGAGGTTTTTATCTCACCCAAAGTCCAAACTCCACCAGCTTCTAGATTCCATCTGTTCCCTTCACGTCATTTTTGTCTTTGATAGGACTTAGGAGTAGTTTTGTTGTGCTATCTATTTCTGTCTTCAAGATTAACTACTAATGTATGGTTAAAATAATTCTGAATATCTTTTCTATTTTCCTTTCATTTTTTCTAGAAGCTAGGCCTTATATGCAGAACGTGACAAGCCACATCTTGGACTTAATTAACATGCCGGTCCAAAATGAATCTTGATTTTTCTATTTGAATATAATGATCACTAATCAGATAATAATTAAGTTTGAAACGAAACTTTAAACATATTTAATATAAATTTTTTAATTTTAAATAACATTTATTTTCTTAAAAAAATTTAAAATAAAATATAAAATTTTAAATTCAAATTTTATTCGTCATATGTCAATAAGTCAATGGAGACATTGCACCCTAACTCATGGAAAATGAAGGGCTTCAGCAGTTTCAATGGTCGTTGACTCCAACTATACAGAGCTTGCTTTCACATGTAAGGCAACTTTATAATGGCATGGGCCACAACCAATTTGTCAACTAGAATCTCTTCTTATATACACATTATTGAAATATATTATTTATAATTATTATGTTCTAAAATACTTACAAAATATTCCCTTAATTTTGTACAACTTACAAATGATTGTATAATGTCTCCTAAGACCTCAAATGAGCAACTAGGAATATAAAGTAGATATATAATTATTTTATAATAAATTTAGCGGTCAATATAAGCAACTTATTTATACATAATAAATATATAATATAATATAATAAGAGAATAGTTACTTATTTTTAAATCTGATTCTCAATCAGAATGTAATATAGGGTGTATTTGGATTGGGTTACGCTACGGAATCCAATGTAAATTTTTTACTTTTGATTCTACTTTTTTTTTTCACAAAAAAATCTCTCTCTCGAAACCCAAAGTAGAAAATTTAAAAACAAAACACTATCCAATCTCACCTATAATATAATAAGAGAATTGTTACTTATTTTTAAGTCTGATAAGTAAAATAATACCAAATTTTAAAACAAAAATAAAATTCTTATAAATAAAATCTACCAGCTAGATTTGAACGACAAATTAATTATTTAATAAAATAATTTAATTTTTTCTCAGTTGTACTACTTTTTTAAATCCCCAATATAGTCTACAATAAATTTATCCAACATGAAGTAATTATTCATACAAGGTATCTCGATAATTGACAAAAACTCTTTTTATATCAGCCAATCTGACGAATCTTTGTTTCTTATTATTATTTGACACGCAGCACTTCAATTAATTAACTATTACAAACTAGGCCAGATTAATTTACACAAACTAAACTGAAAATATTAATTATAGAATACAAGTGGGAGTACCGTAAGGTAGATAGCTGAAGCAATCACAAACGTCCAATAACGTCCGAGAATGGCGTCTGCAAAGTACGCGCCCAGGACCGGTGTCATCCAGATCGTGCCAACCCAATTGGTGACGTTATTAGCAGAGGTGACAGTGCCTTGATGGAGCCTTTTTGTTAAATAGATAAATAGATTCGAGGATATTCCATAATAGGCCATACGTTCAAACACTTCATACACTGCAAACAAGTATTTTTTTTCATAAATACAAATTATTTAAAAATAAGAAATTAGTAATACATAAAGTAATTGAAATAATATTTTCTTCAAACATATAAATTATAAACAAAAATAAGATATTTGTAACAAACAAAAGAATTGTAAGAATTTAATTACAAGATGAGATTGGATAATATTTTATTTTAAAATTTTATATTTTAAATATTAAAAGAAAAAAAATTATGAAAAAAATTTAAATTAAAAATTTACATTTAATTCAAATACACTTATAAAGTTTTGAAAGTTTATGTCCATGTGTCTGTCTCTTCTCTTCACCGTGTAATTATCTATAAAAAAAAAAGAAAAATTTCTTCCAAGGTGTTAGTTTCTTTTTTTTTTTTGGACAGGTCCGAGTTGTCAGTATTACATTCATACGAGGTGCTTTTATTGACTTGTCAAAAAACAATGGTACTTTATTGACTTGGCTATGTATGGAATTGCAAAAGCATGATGCCAAGATAATGTGTACTTTTTGAGTGTATGTTTAGGTAATATTTAGATTTAAATTTAAAATTTTTAATTTTTAATTTTTAATTTTATAAAAATAAATTATTTATGAAAAATTTTAAAATTTGACTCTCCTTGCAAAAGTATTTTTTTGTCTAACTTAGCAAAGATGAGATGAGATTAGGTAGGACGCTATAGGATTGGAAAGTTGTGAGCTAACCAATACGATATTAATGCACACCTAAGTCAGTTCTATAAATATCTATATTTAAAATTTATTTACATTATAATTTTTAATTAAATATATAATTAAATTTTATTTTTAATAAAAATTTATTTTATAAAATTTAAAATAAAATATATTTTTTAATTAAACATAATTTAAATACACGGACAAAATCAAAGAGAAAAGTGGTTTATCTACAAGACTTCCAATTTCACGTGTTTACTTTTTTCCTCATTTTTTAACTAATCATGTCCTCTTGAGGCATTCTCTTTCAGATTTGTTCAATCATTTCCGCAGGATATGGTGGGAAGACTTCAGCAAAATTTTTGGAAGATATTTATTGCAAACGCATTAAAATCAGAAAAAATAATAATAGATGCCTATCTTATATTGCCCCTCTTGTATCTTATCAATAAAAGAAACGCGTTGATTTAGTGATTTTTGTAGTAATATCACAGATGCCGACGTTTCAATGATGAGAAAACAACGAAATTAATGAAGATGGTTTAGCAAATCAGACAGTCTTTTCCCGGCCAAAGGAAAGGGAAAGGAAATGGAAGATGCGTTGCTATAAGCAGAATGATTCGAATAACAGATAAAGAGTAGCAAAAAATCCTTCAAAAATTTCAAGAGAGAGTTGGAACTTCTCAAAATTTGAAATAGAAAACACAGTTCAACTTCAAGATTTCAGCTAGAGATCTTCTGACAAACTTCAGAAGCTGAAATACTTAACCAGGAGGAGCAGTTCAGGAGAGGGAGAAGAAGAAAGAACAAAAACGAACATCAATCCCGTGCATTTTCTCAAAGGTTTTGAAAGTCAGAGGAAAGCTTTGGCCACTGATCTATCTAAGCATTTGGGTATAAGTTGGAGTTCAGATCACTTCGCCTGTTCCGATCGAGTTAAAGACATGACAGACGGTGAAGTGAGTGCATGAGAGAGAGAGAGAGAGAGAGAGAGAGTACCAACAACAAACCAACAAGCAGTCCATCCTCCTCTCTTTGATCTAAGGACAGGGTTGCCTCTGAGATCAACAGTACCATCTTGAGTATAGCCATCAGAACCCTGTTCTTGATATGCCATGAAAACAATGAAATTTGGGTTTGCAAGAGCTTCAGCTCTCTTCTCTTCTGTTAGAAACTTGCTTTCTACGAGTTTAGTTTTGGGGTTTCTTAGTGTAGATGTATCATCCTTTTATAGACCTATTGTATGCATCCTACTACAAATCATGTACTACTAATTCCTTCTTTTTCTATATGTACCAAAACAATCCAACGCATTTTATTTGGAAGAATTTTAAGATGAAATTGAATAGAGTTTGATTTGAAATATTTGTCTGAAATTTTATAATTTACGAAAAAAGATGTGAGATTAAAATAAAAAAATTTATATTAAATTTTAAAATAAAATATTAGCTATCCTTCTAGACTTATCAATATTTATCTTGCTACCTCAATTTTTTTCATATTGTAAAAATTCAAAAGGTATTTTTTCTAACCTTACCCCTAATTAGTTGGTCAACTAGTAGTAAGTTGGGTTGTTAGGACAACTTGGTAATAACGATTCACTAATGATTTCTCAATAATGACGCTTTAGAAGTCCATGTGCAAATGTAAATATTGTGCAATGGGGTAGTATGACAATGTCCTTGGCAACTTGCTTAACACAAAATTACAAGGCTGTTTCAATCGAACTTATGCCATTGGTTACATGTCCTATCCTGCATTCCTGCCCGCTATCACAACATATTTCCATATGTATAGTGAGAGGTTTGGCACAACTCCTACTAATTTCTATATGTATATGTATATATGTTCATTCTGCTTAATACATAGTATATTCGTCTACTTTTTAGTAGTTAAACGGACTAGCCCGCGGGTTACACAAAACGACATCGTTTTGTAAAAAACAGTAAAACGACGTCGGTTTGAATATATATATATATAATTTTTTTAAAAAAATCAAAATGACGTTATTTTGAGAAATTTTTTTTAAAAAATAAAAATAAAAAAACGAATTGGCCCGTTAACTAAACGGAACAGGCCAAAAAAGTCTGCATTTAATCCAGCTTGGGCCGTTAATACGGGCCAGTGACACTGCTAGAGAGAGACAGAGAGGGGTGGGGACTTTGCCGACCGTCCTGAGTTATATATTTGCTGAGAGTAGAGAAAGGGAGTTATATATTTTAAAAAATCGGTTCTCCAAGAAATACGGTTCAATTAATTTGATTTCTAAAAATAGAAAAAGAAACTCCATGACGGAATTATCAAAAATTCATAATCAACATGAAGCGAAAGCAGCCTGATGAATAGTTAAATAGTTAAATATTTTTTTTGAACGAAATAATCATAATCACGATATAAAATATCGGTTCACATATATATATATATATATATATATATATATATATATATATATATATATATATATATATATATAAGAATTCAACCCTTACCACATTAAAATGGGTGTTGTTAGTTTTTTTTTCTCTACTCAATATCTTTTCTATATTTTTTAAAATTATGAGCCAGTTTCGCCATTGAGGGCCAATAGAGCAGAACTCAACCTGAGTTTTGCCCTTCTGCGCAAAAATCATGCAATAATTCTGCCCTTCGTGTGAGAATTCATGATAATAGAGAGAGAGGATATAAGATAGTGAAAAAGAAGTTAGAAAAAGATTTAAGGTGTATTTATATTGAGTTTCATTATAAAATTTAACGTAAATTTTTTATTTTGAATTATATTTTTTTATAAAAAAATTTTTTACATAAAATTTAAAATAAAAAATTTTAAATCAAAATACTATTTAATTTTACTCTTAATTTTTTAATTATATATAATAATGATGTTAATTTTTCATTCAATTTATTTAAATATTTTACTCTTACGAGTCTTATCCAAATCCACTCTCTTGCGTTAATGGCCGTTGGCCCAAGCCCAAGTAACAGCAATCTGAAACAATCTCCAGCTAATCTTCTTCCAGAACAGAATCAGCAGCTGCCAAGAAGTAAAAATGGATGCGCTTGCACAGAGCAAGAAAGCAAGCACAGTAGGAAAACTTGAAGCAGTGAAGCACAATTCAGGCAAGAGCTATAATCAGATTGCTGCAGAGACTGGTCTCACCAACGTCTATGTTGCTCAGCTCCTCAAACGCCAGGCTCAGTTGAAGCACGAGACTGCTCCCAAATTGAAGGCAGCCTTGCCGGAGTTGTCTGAGGAGATGCTACAAGAAATGATGCGTCCCCCTTTGAGGTCATATGACCCCAATCTGATACAAGAGCCCACTGTTTACAGGTAATTTGCGCCCTATCTTTCATTTCTTGCAGTTTTTTTTGAAATTGACTCTCTGGGTTTTGCTCATTTCCTTGTTTTCTCCTCTCTCTCTCTCTCTCTCTATCTGGTTTAGAGTATTACTTGATGGCTATGTTTAATTTATATTCCCAAGTTTGGTGGGAATGGGAAAATTGAATTGATGTTTCAAGAGAGTTTTGGTTAGATTAGAAATTGGATCAGTTTACAAGTGATAGAGTATATGTAAAGATTCTATTTTTGACTATTGAGTTAAAATTAATGTGGTTGTTATGGAAGCAGTTCCTGTGATGTGTGATCCAGACATGGTTAATTGTTGCTATATTGAGGTAAATTTTACAAGATTTTGTTGTAAATTGATTGTAGCATCCATAATGTTTAGGTGAAAAAACTGATAGTTTTTTTTTTTTGGTTTTTCTATTGATAGTTTTTTTTTTTTGGTTTTTCTATTTTCCTTTTCTGGGGGTTGGAATCTTTTTGTTTTTGTTGGGAGGGTGTTTTAGCTATGCATTGTTTGGTTGACAGTTTGCCACGTTGCTCTTTAAATTTGTAACCGTGGTCAGAAGCTTTTGTATAATAAATTATATGAACAGTTGCCAGTCAGAAATGGTAGAGAGAAAAGAAGAATAGAAGAGATGTAGGTAATGTGAAAAAATAAATAAAAAGAGAGATTTTCATTGTTGATCCAAAATCAAACTAAAAAGATTGATAATAGAATCTTATAGGCTTTATTTGCATATTATTGTCTCCATGTGGTGAAGCTCAAAGTTTTGGTTATCATAATCTAACCTGCAGATTCCTGTTTGCAGACTGAACGAAGCTGTTATGCATTTTGGTGAAAGCATTAAAGAAATTATAAATGAGGAATTTGGTGATGGCATGTAAGTTACAATTTATCCCTCTAAAATTCTAGATACCAATCTTGGTGATTTGTTTAATTCATCTGCTGAAGTATCTAGCTTTCTTATTTTTTTGTTCATCAGATTATTTATTTGATTTGCATTTAAGATTGCTGTCATTAATGCTATATGTGTTTCGACTGCATTAAACTGTCCTTCTCAGATCGTCCTTTCATTTGTTTCAAAGCTTTGCTGCTTTAAGTTGTTATAGCAGTTTTGACGACATAACTGACTAGGTGAAGAAAGGTAGATATTTTTGGGGCAAAAGGAGAAGAGGGGAGAGAGAGAGAGGAAAATTTCTTGTGCATTTTACGTTCTTATCTAGCAACATTTTTTGTGCATATTAGATTCTTATCTTTCAACTGACTAGGTGAATAGAGAGAGAGACCTTTTGAGGAGCAAAAGGGAAAAATATGTTCTTGTCTAACTGCAGAACATGTTTAGGATAATGGTCACTGTCTTTGTCTCCACTGAAATAATTTCTAAACATAAGTTATGAGAAATTTACTTGTCTAATTGCAGGTTATTCTTTTTAAAATTTTAAAATTCAGAATATTATTCAACTTTGTTCCAGATTATGTCTAACAGTAAAATCATGAATAGTCTGTTCAAATCTTGCGGTGAGAACAAATGTTATTTAATGTTTCACTCCGTCAAAATCACTTTAGAGTTATCAATAATGAAAGATTTACAGAAAATGTTTCTGTGATTGTCCCCTTCATTTTCCTCCATGACGGGATATGGTATATTAGATGTCTAATATAAGCTTGGATTATTATGCTTTAGATTTTTTCCTTAAGACATCAGTGAAGTTGTATATTCACAGATGTGCTTGCATATTCAGGTGGATGTTAACTGTTTCAAAACCATAAGATAAAGTCTATCTTTTGATAAAAACACAATCGAGATGCTTTCAGCTTCTTTATTTGATTAGCATAAGAACTTAGTACTGTCATGTGACAAATTTAATATCCATCACATTTACATCTACTGGCTTGCTTGTCCTTTTAGCACATGGATTCCTCAGGAGTATCTATCCCCAAATTCAATTTTCCTGGGTGAAAAGCAGATATCTGTATGTTTTTTGGATGTTAGAGAAAATATTGTGCTATTGATTTATTGTTGCCAGTATAACATACATTTTTTTTATACTGACATTTTTTGTTTAAATCTTTAGTATGTCAGCTATAGATTTCTACTGCTCCGTTGACAAAGTGAAAGGCATGGATGGAAAGGATCGTGTTGTTGTGACTTTTGATGGGAAATACTTGCCATTTTCTGAGCAGGTCAGTTCTTGTATCTTAATTTACGCTTGGTCCAAAATGAAGCTGAGTGTTAATGACTTATGGATTCGTTTTCTTTTCTGACCTGGTTTTATGCAACACCCCAACCTGAAAAAAAAAAACATTCTGATTTTCCTATTGCTTAGTTGTGAAAGAAATGAATGAATGACGGCTCAGGCATTTCACAGCAACAGTTCGATGAGGCTTAGACTGAAAAAATTGAACTATTTTTCATGTTTCATTAGCTCCTAGATTAGTGTAAGAAAGGGGACCTATTTCACAATGAGACTTAATCAGGAGAGAAAATAAGTTTCTCTTTTCTTTTTTGTTTTTGTCTTTTCCTTCTTTTTACTTTTTGTCTCTGTTCTTTGTTGTTTGGGAGATGGAAAGACAATAGGGGAAGAGAAAATTTTGAGCACTATGAGACTAGTTTAAGAGTTTACAAAAGGAAAGAAAACAAGTTGAAACCTTAATCAGGAGAGAAAAGAAGTTTCTCTTTTCTTTTTTGTTTTTGTCTTTTCCTTCTTTTTACTTATTGTCTCTGTTTCTTTGTTGTTTGGGAGATGGAAAGACAATAGGGGAAGAGAAAATTTTGAGTGATTATACTAAAATCCTTACAGGGGGTTGGGAGGAGTGGTAAACACTCCATTTCCTTCTTTTTTCTCTCCTTGTCAAGAGTTCAAAATAAGAGGAACTTTTTTTTTCTCCCTTCTAAATCTTCTCTCTCTCGCTCTCTGATTCTTGCCCTGAAAGAAATGGTTATGGTTTGGGACCATTTTGCATTTGTTTCTAGCTTTTTACACAGGGTCCCAACTCCCCAAGGTCATGTACCAGTCTTTTCTTCATGGGTTTCCACTTATGGTGAATTCTTTACTCCTTTGCCAAGAAGCAAAAAGGTTTTTATAGAACTGACTAGTTCTTCTGTCTCCTAAGCTACATACGGAGAATTACTTTGAAGCTAGGATTCGACGGACAATATAATTTCTGCACTGTTGCTTCTCTTTCTTTTATGTATGCATGTTTGATAAGGGCTTTGGACTCTTTTTGTGTGTGTAATGATCACATTTCTCAAACAACTTGCTTAACTTACAATCACAACTCAATAGATCTGTCCTCTCTTGAATTTCTGTGGTGAGGGGGCACCTTCTGAACTGGTTAATTTACAATTCAAAATTACGTTGAAAATCATAGTGCTATCTATTATATTCTTGCACTACCTCCAGAAAAGGGAAGTCACCATGACTGATTATGCAGATCAGAAGGATTTTACTCTAGAAATCATGTAAAATCTGTTTGATGGGGTTCTCATAGATATCTTACTAACTTTTGATTCACTTGTTTTCTCCGGCAGAAATCTGAGCATCTGGTGTCGAGATTGAGATTGCAAGGAAGTTGAGAGACGTTCCCATAAACTATAGTTATTTAGTTTGTGCGTCTTATGCAGTTGTTCACAGTATACAGTGGATGTTATCAGCAGGATAATGCTGGTAGCTGAAGTAGAACTGTGTATTTATATAGACCTGCTGAAGACTCGATTGCTGTGTGTAGAATCTCTTGTTGCGATTTATCTAAGGCAATGATTTCGAAGTAGTTCTCTGTGGTTTCAAAGATGTATTGATGGTCGCACAGAAATCCCCTGAGGCTACAAACCTAGAAATTCCCATCTGCGTGAGGGCTGGAAAGTGTGAGAAATGAGACATTTATATGAAATTGGCTGTTGCCTATTTATTGAGTCTGCGTTGGGATGATTACTCACGAAGACAAGTTGAAGAAACAAGTAAGACTTTGAAGTATCAACAGCCACAAAAATGAATACCTGGAACAAGAGTACTGAGAAAATAATCTAATTTAGATGGCAGAAAACGTGATTGCAAACACTTAAAAGATGCCATTTGCCTATCTGCAGCTGCAATTTGTATGTTCAAGAAAGATTTAACAGTTCCTCTGTTTCTGTTTCCTTTGGGGTCATGACAAAACCTCAATAACCGGAAAATTAGCTGCCAGGAAAGATATTCCTCCCTCCATGAATGACAAGATGGGAAAGCAGGAAAACCCAAATGAGTTAAATACTTTTTCATCAGGTACTTCGACGGAAAAGATTTCCCTTTCCTATTGGCAAATGATTTCATAACATGCAGGGATTTGGCTAATATAGAAGATTAGACACCTTTGAAATTGTCTACATGCTCAGCTAGACCATGAACTCAGAATTGTGGAGGACATCTCTGGATTCTGGTAGAAGAGATTGTAGCATTGCAATATGCACCCAGAAACTACAGACTACTATGTATTCAAGTACGGAGGTTTGTAACCAGGCCTGTGTCTGACCGAAGGTGTGATCTGGCATTTGGTCCAAATCTAGTTCTTCACTATTTGCTTCGCCTTCGCTAGCTAGAAATTCTGCTGCAGCATCTTTTCTTCCAATGGCAAAGGGGCCCTTAAAAGAATTTTCAACAAACTTCAGTAATTCTCTGCAATCTCCCGCAAGCTCTTTATATTCCTTAGATTTGCTCAGTCCCTGGAGTAGCCCATAAACTTCTGAGTTGCGAACGAACACCAGTTTTCTCTTTGTCCCTTGCTATCTTAAGATCCTCTCTGATACTCCAAAGATGTCCTTGAATGGTAGTGCTTCTCTCAATGTTTCCCATATATCCATATTGCCAAACACCGCGATCATTGCTCAGCAGACCACCAAAAGCTACAGGTCCTTGATCGTCTTTGGCGCAGGCACTAACATTCAGTTTGTACTGATCCGCAGGAGGATGGACAATACCGTAACTTCAGATTAAAAGCTCCTTTAAACTTCGTTTCATCTTATAGATTAACTCCTCTGAATATATTTGTTGTGTTTCCCTGCTTTATTTTGAACCAGAAGGACAAAGATGACTTGAATTAGACACGGGAACTTGAAATTTTCTTTGCAGAATTTCATTTAGCAGCTCTAGTTAGAAGTTTTGCAGAATAGATTATTTTTTAAACTTAAGTTGCTTAGGATTTCTCCTAGGAGCTGAGACATGGTTCTAGATGTAATCAAGTTTATGAACAGCATCATTACAAACATACACAGGAGAAAGTTGAAGCAAATGTTTTAGCTTCTGAGGTATCAGGAAATTCAGAATATTTTCACCCTTTATTCCTGGTGCAGATTCTACTATTTCGAGTATTACAGTACTTATTTTGCACAAAAGCTTCAAATTTTATTTGTTAATTGCCAATGATAAGCACAGAATGCTGAACTTTTGTGACTGAACATATAAAGAATAAGAGTAATGCAATGAATCCAGAGATGAAAAATGCAATAGAGGGTTGAGTGGAGGTCGAGGTCACCGAGGGAGCACAATCCGCAAAAGTATTATTACTCGATTAAATCCCAAAACTATGCATTAGCTGAAAAAGGACATAACTATAGTACTTACTCATCTCAAATGAAGTTATAAAAAAAGAGCGTACATATGATAAATATGAAACCCACCTTCTGCATTCAGCTTTCAGAGAGAATGCCAAGATGAACTATTGAACTTATTAGGCATGTGAAGATTTTACCCAGTCCAAACAAAAGCTTGTCAACATTCTCCCGTTGGGTGTCATGCTCAGGAAATTCTCCCAGTTCAGAGCATCTGGTTTCCACTCTGAAGCTCCCTAATTGTTCCTCCAAAACTCGACTTTTACCTCCATCAAACCCCTCTCCCAGGGGTTAATTCCTTGTGAATTATTATCCAGATTTCTTTCTGCTGTCAGTTTCTTCACCAGAAACTTTGTGAATTCAATATTTGAGTCATAATATGAGTATTGCTTTATCCCTGGTGGACGACAATCCCAAAAGATTCCCTCTAGAACAGTCGAAAAATATGAAGGTGACGGTATACGTGCAAGGCTTAATGGTAATTGATGAATATAAATCTCAGGAATGGCTAATTCGTCTGCCATCTTTCGATCAAACCTGAAGCGTGTCTTCTCTTCAAAAAGGATATCCAGTGAAATTGTCGATGGAATGATATTTTTCAAGAATTCCTTCAATCTGCAAAACCATGAATAGTCCACACAACTTGGCTGCTCATTGCTCCAAATAGATGTTAGAATCCCAACATCTCGAGGAATTGGTAAAAGATAAAGTGGGTATGATTTCACATTTATGAGAAACATAATCAAATCGAACAATATTCAAACCGTCCACCAACAGCTCCTGCTGCGACAGTCCTCTAATATCTGCCAAATGCAAGTTTTTAAGTGACAGACATATTTTGACGCATTTTGAGATCGAGCAACTATTGATTCTCAAATCTTCAAGCTTTGGGAACTTGTAGCTGAAATCAGCCACAAAACATGTCAGGGATGCTAGGGTGAAGCAGCTCTAAACACTTCATATTCTGAGCTGCCTTGAAATTAAGCCTACACTTATCCCACAGCTCATACTCAAACGAACATCTGAATACTTCCATATTTTGGTGCTTCAATTCTATATTTTTACAGTCACTAAAAGAAAACACACAGTTCTTAAGGACCTAGATAGCTAAAAAACTCGAAAATTTGATCCCCAAACCTGATGAAGTTTCAAGAATTCAACCCAGTAGCAGCCTGAGACTATGTTTTGCAGCGTCGCCCCATCTAAACATAACCTAGAGAGACGAAGTCTTTTCAGAAAAAGCAAGAGAACTTCACAGGAACAAGCCGATCCAATCTATCAACAGACAAATCCTCCAGCAATTTAGCTTCGAAAACTGTTGGAGGTAATGAAAATGCACCGGAGACGATCAATTCAAGTTTCTTAACACCGATTTCCAGTGCTAATTTAATCCATTTATTCAGTACCGACGCCGAATAGTTATATCTTACCAATGCTTTATTCCCGTAATTCAGAAACCTTTCTCTCCCAGGGAAGAGATACTCAATGCAATGCAGATACGGCCGTGTCAGCATGCTACCCACCATGCCTTACACAACAGGCTTGTTCTGGCTGCATCTCGCACATGTAGAGAAGATTGTATTTGGTGAATGATGTTCTCGGGCAATCTTGATATGCCTTCGATGGCTTCTCTTCATCTAGGGTTTGAAATATTCTACAGAGAAGATGTTTCTATGGTTTTTCACCTGCTTGGCCAGAGAGCTTCAGTCTTCAGATATAACATTAATGCATGACTCGCTGAACGTATTTCGTCAATTACTGGACGAACTAATACCAGGTGATATGCTACCAATGGTTTTTGCCAATGAACTAGCATTTTGTGTTAAAGCTATTACTGGACATTATCGGACATCAAAGCTAGAAGTATCGGTATTCACTATCCGATTAGAACAGAAAATTCAAATCGAACCCAATTTATTAATTCGGTTCTATTTTTTATTAATTCAAATTAATTCAGTTAGTTTTCAATTTTTATTTTTAAATTAAAAATCGAATCAAAAAATTAATTTTTTTAAAAAATTATATATAAATATATTTTGATAATATATTATTTAATAAAAATTAATTTTAAAATATATTACTGAAAGACGTTCATATATAATTTTTTAAAATTTTATTTTTTGATTTGTTTTAATGAAATTTTATTTTTTTATTTTTTAATTTGATAAAAAATTAATTTTATAATTTTTTTAAAAAATAAACAAAAAACTAAATTTTTATACCCTAAAAACCAAATTCACACCCGCGCTAAAAGTCTTTAACATTTTTAGCATACGCTTTGAATTGGACCCGTGCTGCCGGCGAATGGCAAGGGCCCACTAATAAATTATGGGCTTACCCTCTTAATCCAATCAAAGGCCCAGTAAGAACACGTGATCCCAGTTTATCTTTATCGACTATTATCCACGATTCTGCAATCAAAACCCTAGAAGCGTCTGTGTACAAGCTGCAAATACCACCTTCGCAATGTCAGCTGCCACCACTTCTTTTCTTTCATTCCTCATAGTTTCATATTCTGCAAAATTTATTTATTTATTTTTCTGAATTCTGCAGCTTGCGTCAACTTTTTTAAACCAGTAAAAATTTCCATGAAAAATAAGCATCTGGCAATGTTCTTGCGAGCGGGTTTTGTTATTTTGGCAATAAAATTTGATCAGGAAATCTTGGTTTAATTAGCAAGCTTTAAGCCTTTCGTCTTCTCTTCTCCCTGTTCTTGGCTCTTCTGTTTCGATGGGTGCAATGAAAATTGTGTTAAAACGGTGAGATTTTGTTGTCAATTAGTCCATCTTGGCAAAGCTTAGAAGCAGATATCTGGCAATGCTAAGCTTTGAATGCTAATGGACTCAAATTGAGAGCGTCTCTCCTCCCTGTTCTGGGCTCCTTTTGTGCGATGGAGTTGTCAGTCATTGGAGAGGATACATGTTTCTACAACCTGTATACAAACTGGAAAGAATTTGAAGCAATTACTTTTCCACGATTTAATATGGTATAGTAATTGCAAAATTGGAAGGGTTTCATATGATTCAAGAGATAATTTGATAAGCAAAGCTCAAGCGGTGCAAAATGCAATCCCCCTAAAGGCTCTAATTAAATGAAGTGGGATTGTATAATTTGAATTGAATTTTTTCAAATTAAATATAATTTTTTTCAAAAATTTTATTTTTACGAAATTTAAAATAAATTTTTTTATCTAACACAATCTAAATATACTTCTTAAAATATAGTATAAGTAAGAAATTAAGGGTGTATTTGGAGCATAAGCAAGAAATTTAAGAAGAATTTAGATTGTGTTTGGTTGAGAAATATTTTATTTTAATTTTATAAAAAAATTTGTAATAGAAAAAGTAATCTATTTATATATTTAGTTGAAAAGAACACAATAATTTGAAGTCTTTAAACAAATCAAAAGAAAATATTCCCTCTACTTTAAACTATTAAAGTCTTTTTAAATTTTGGTACATATATTTAGAGTTTAAACAGAAATTTATTTTTTAAAGTTAAACTATCAAAAAAATATCCCACTCAAATTTTCTAGGAAATTAAGATAAAAAATATTAGTTGGAGAAACATTAGAATGTACTTATATTTTTAAGGAAGAGAATAGTAAGGAAAAGTGAATTGATTTATATTCAACAAAAAAAATTTGATTTATAAGTGGAGAGAGTAGTAAGAAAAAGTGCATTGATTTATTAGTAGAGATGTGTATTTGAGAGTTAAAAAAAGAAAAAAAAGTGTCTTATTTTACAATTTAGAATCAATTTAAATAAACTATTAGCATAATTACTAGACATATTATTTCATAAATTGTGTTAATTTTTCATTTTAACTCATAACTTTCGAGAGTAAATTATTGAATAAAATTTTCTTTGATAAGTGAGCGTTCAATGAAATAATTATCACATCTATTTATTTATTTGAATCTTAATTTCAATGCATAAATATTCTTTATTAAAAAGAATAACATAAATATGCAAATATCAAAACTTAATTAATACTGTAATATGTTAACTGCATTTCTACCCATCAAATTTTTTTAAAACGGCATTGCTTTGATAACATGGAGTAATTTTATAGTGATAGTTACGTAACTAATCAGCATACCATAAGTTATATTTCGTCCAATTATATTAAATCAAGTGTATTGTAGGTCATTATATTAATTAATGAGTAAGTGACAATGATATTATCCACAGTACACTTGCTTTAATATAATTGGACGAAATATAATTGAATTAAGTATAATTTATAGAATGATAACTAATTATATAGTTATTAAGACAAAGATTTTTTAAAAAAAAGGAAGAAATTTAAGGGTAAACCTGACATTTCAAAAGGTGATAATATCTTCGTCTCTGCTAGGTTTTATTTCCATGGCTTCATCAATTAAATAGTGAAAAAGCGCTATACAAGTTTCCAGTTTGAAGAGGCAAGAACGACGTTCGTTCGTCAATTCTTCTTCCTCTCCGGCAACTTTTGCTTTCCTTCCAATTTTCTGGCAGGTTTTTTTTCTTCTTCTTCTCTTTATCTCTCTCACTATTTGTAAATTTCTTTTAGCCTTTTTTTTAAAAAAGTTTCTAGTCACTCTCTGCATAAAGGTAGATATAAAGAAGCTCATTCTTGATACCTGCGATTCTTGTAAAGAAGACCCTCCATAGAGTTTTTATTGCTTTAAATGAGTTTAAACATGGCGAAGTTTTCCCTTTAACTATAGTGGGTATATATGTTGAAGTGAACCGACTTGAATTTTCGAATGTGCGAAAAGCTTTTGCAAGATAATTTTCCTGGGCCTTTGTCTTTGCATATATATATATATATATATATATATATATATATATATATATATATATATATATATAATTATTTTCATCTTACTGAAAAATGTGGAATTTTTTAAAGATTTTTATGCTGTCTTTCTTGTTAACAATTTTTATATACTTGACTCAACGATTGGTTATATGTTGCAAAAAAGATTGTACTTGCAGTTTGCACTGTTTAAGTTTGATAGATCATTTCGGCAGAATACTGCAGAATCAAGAGTCTTTTAATGAGAATATGCTCAGTAGTCGGGATCTTTCATTTCCAAACCCCCCTCCTTTTTCCAGGCATTGCTTATGTCTTTGCTTTCAGCTTGGCAAGATAGTTGCAGATGTGGTAATCCCTTGTCTTTGATGGATAGTTGATGCACAATTGTATTTCCAAAGTTTTTCTCCCAAAAAACATGTGTAAAGTGGTAAATGGGGCTGGTTATGTCCTTAGTATTTGGCTGTCTTTAGACAATGGAATTTCTGGGTTTATAGTGATGACAGGGTGCTGGAGGTTTTGACAAGGTAAACTATGTCCTGACTTGAGAAAGTTTCTACTTTATCTTGGCCTCCATCCCATAATATTAGCTCCATTTGCACTTTTTATTTGTCCCATAATATTTGCTCCATTTGTAATACCAATAGACATTTAATAACTTTTTTTCAATCTTACCCTTATTTAACTATGACCATCTCAATTTCCAAAGAGAAGTCTTTAATGTATTCTATGGGTAGAAAAGGGAATATGAGTCTTTTTATTTTGAATTACATAGATTTTAGTTATTTCTTAATCTTTGTGAAAGTATCAAGTGGAGCTTATATTTTGGGACTGAGGGAGTAGTTTATTGGTCTGACCTGCTTGTGAGGTGGTAACTGTTACCCAATTAAATATTTTTGGCCAAGTGAAAGAAGGTTGAAAGAACTTTAAATGCCCAAGTGAAAGTAGCTCCACAAGAATATTTGGGCCAATTAATGTGCTTGACATAGGGTAAAATAACCTTTTTTCCCCTACTTCTTCACCTTAGCATCATAGGGAAATGATGTATTAAGACACTCATATGTGAGTCTAGATTTTATTGACCATTTGGGTATTATTCCTTGCTTAAATACTGACGTGGATTTGAGATGTAAATTTTTTTCTTTCTTTTCAGTTTAAGCTTTAATAGGTCTGACATTTATTGTCTCTTCATCTTTCTGTTAGTCAAGTATTGGTACTGATTATAGATAAGTGCAGATATCTTCTTATATGTGTGCATAGAGTAATTACTGATGGATATACACAGGAATGGACTAGAATCTTTTATGAGATTGATATTTACTTGCACGCTTTGGCTCTCAGTGCAGTAAATTAGTATCTATTGACAAGATGGGAAATCATATGACTTGAGAACATAATTAACTCTATCCTGGACATGATTGTTGCATGGCTTGCTAGCTTTTGCCATTGAGTGATTGAGACCTTTTCTTTCTTCTTGTCCTTTCTTGGGATTGTTTTTCTTGCTGAGTCTATAATGAATTGAAATTAGGTAGAAGGATATTTTGGATCATTTAATGCGTCTGAGATAGACCAAATTACTGCCCCCCCTACCTATCTTTACGAAATAGTTCGAATTGCTTCCAACTTGATTTAGGGATTTGATATTTTAAGATCTGCTCGGTACCATAGACTTTGGTGTTTTTTTTGGCTATATGTTAAGGTTGCTTTAAGATACATCTTACAGCTTATTTAGATAGTTTTCAAATTATTTTCCTTCATCCGTCTCTTATTGAGATGTTATGACTGGTGATACGCGAACGCATCTATTTATTCGTTTCCAAAGTAATAACTGATGTATATGGTAGATGTATTTATTGGGAATTTCTGTGATGTTTATGTGCAATTATATGCCTGGGAAATTGTTATCACTTACTTTGTGTTTTTTGCCTGATTCTTTTTTCTTTTTCTTTTTGTGGGAATTATGTGTTCATGAATATATTTAATTTTGTTCCTGCTTAATCAACAATCAACCAAGGCAACAGCTTCTAACTATCACCTATGTGTCTGAATGAGAATGTTGCGCAAAAAAAAATGTTGCTTAGTGACTTCCTTGTATATCAAACTGTTAGTATTGAGAATCACCTTTTCATCCTTTCCAATGCAGTGATTTTTTTTATTATTTGAAGAGCAGTAGTGAAGAACTGAGATTTGTGCCTAGAATTTGTATTGGTGCATAATCTTAGTTTAATTACTTAAATGTCATGGTATTGTCAGCATTATGAGCAAATCCAGTCGACCTAAAGACAGATATGGAAATAATGGCCAAAATAATCAGGATACTGGCAATGATGGAACTTCAGCACGGACTAGACCATTTAGTTTTGAGGACATAATGGTTAGAAGGAAAAGCAAGAATGCAGTAGGCAAAATTCATTCTTTGACTGACGAAGCAGATAATCGGGAAGATATTGTTGAGAAGGCTTCTGAAGGTTTGCAAAGTGACAGAGATGGACACGGTAAGTCCACACGTGGCAGTTCAAAGAATGTTTCAGAGGATTCTCCAAATATAAGTTCAAGAGGGATAGATGATAACAAGACCTCTATGATTAAGGAAAGAAATTTGGCAAAGGACAGAGCTAATGAAACTCAAGATTGCATTGGAACCAAATCAAAATTAGCACCAGTAAAAAGTGTAACTCAAGAAAATGCCAGAGGAGGCAAATCTGAGAGGCACGTTAACCATAAGAAAAGAAATGACCTGCCAATTGAGGATTCTAAAGATGAATCTGGTGAGAGGCATTCAAGAGATCACAGCAGAAGGGAGATATCTATGGAAAAAATCAATAGGAGATCTGAAAAGGGAAGAGAATTTAAAGAAAATTATGATAATTATGATAGGCCTTTTAACAAGAGAAGAAGACACGTTGAGCACTCGAGGCATGATTATGAAAATGAATCGCATAAGAGACATTCAAGACGTTTAACTGGAACAGCAAAAAATGTAGGACATGGAGTACAGTCTGAGAAAGAAAGAAAAAAGAAACATCATGATGAAGTCGGAGAGAAAACTGAAGGCAGAAATGGCATTAAGAAATTTGACTTCCGGGCATCAAAAAGTTCAGAATTTTCAGAAAGGAAGGAAAAAGAGTCATCACGGATGCAGCATGAAGAACCAAGGCTGAAAAGAAGAAGGTCAAGGAGCAGAGATCGTGATCATGACAGAGGGAGAAGGTCTCCTTCCCTTTCTCCCAAGGTGCAGAAGCATACTTCTTACACTGAACCGGAGCATGGTGTTTTATTCTCTCATTCTTCTAAAGATAGATCTCAACGATCACATACCAATGTTGAGAGGAAGAAAATATCTAGTAATGGTTCTAATAGCAATCACAAACGATATTCTGGATCCTCAAGTGGGCTTGGTGGCTATTCGCCAAGAAAGAGAAAAAGTGATGCAGCTAGGGCATCTTCTCCATCTAATCGTTCTCCAGAAAGAAGAGCTGCTGGTTGGGACCTCCCTCCTGGAGCAAAGGATGGCAACAGCACTGGCCCTGTTACTTCTGGTCTGCAGTCGTCCAGCCAAATTACATCGTCAAATGCTCAGGAACCTTCTGATGTTGTCCCTGAAACTTCATCTATTCTGAAGCCTCTCCTTATGCCGCAATATTCCTCTTCTCATTTACATGCCATTGATTCCATCCAGCTGACACAAGCAACTCGACCTATGAGAAGGCTTTATGTGGAAAGTTTACCAGCTTCTGCTTCTGAAAATGCTCTGATGGAAAGTATAAACAATTTCCTGTTATCTTCAGGTGTTAACCGTATCCATGGAACTATGCCCTGCATCAGTTGTATGGTGAGTGTTAACTAATATTTTTATTTTTAATGAATTTTAGTTCTCATGAAATGCTCAGACTGATTTAAGCACACTCTGCTTCTGTTCTTCAGATGCACAAGGAGAAGGGTCAAGCTCTTCTTGAGTTTTTGACACCAGAGGATGCTTCTGCAGCACTGTCTTTTGATGGGAGATCCTTCTCTGGGTCTATTATCAAACTCAGGCGTCCCAAGGACTTCATTGAAGTGACCGTAAGAATATTTTCCATAGAAGTTTTAATTTTTATGCTAATGATTTATCCTACTATTTATTTGACTTGCAGTTGTTCAGCAGTTGTCTAGTCGGATTTTTTTAAGAATAAAGATACATGTCCTTCAAAATATAAATCTCATATGATGTGAATTTAGGTCGTTCTTGTTGTTTCTTCTGTGTTATTTTTTCTTTATTGAATCTGTGCATTTGTTGGACTGAGCTTTTGCATTTAAACTTAAATACTATATTGGAGTTTGGTGGTAGTTATATTTTCATCATAGGAAAATGCATTTCTCCTCTTCTTTTTCTTTTTCTTCTTCTAAGCAGAAGTTATTTTCAATTTTGTAGCAGATGCACTGGCCAATAAACAATGTGGGCAGTGGGGGTGCTTGCCCCCTCTGACTTAGGCCATAGCTCTTTTGACTTTATGTTGAATTGGATAAATTTGTTCAAGTTAAGAACTTTTTTCCTTCATTACTTTTTTTTTCCAATTTTTTCCCCTTTAACAAGATAATTCTTCATGATTTTGTGTTCGATAATTCTTCATTAATTCTAAACTTTTTCATTTCTTATTTATCATCAGGTAGTTATAGAACTTCATATGCACATTTGTACTTACGAGAAACCTTTGACTCATGCCTTCATTACTAATTTATGAATTTATCATTTCATTATTAAACTCTTTAAGAATTTAGTGTTTTCCAAGCCCAAAAAGGAAGAGAGAGGGGGGAAGAAGTTTGATACGGTGGAATGTTGAAAATCATAGAACTCCTGTGGGAAAAATGTTAGAGATTTGCACCTGAGTGATGCCAGAGGTTCAGGAGAAAAGGGTGTACTTGTTCTGAAAATTCTGCGGGGTGTATTTGCCTCAGGTCAATTATTTTGGAGAAGATAATCTTCTAACTTTTGCTGTTCCTTTAACTATTGCTCCTTTCTTCTTTCTTGCTTTTGTCTTTTCTTCCGGTTTTGGTTGTTGGAAAGCATAAAGAGAGTAAAATGAAAAGGAGCTATCACAAATTTAGCTGGTTGCCAATTCTAATTTTCAGGAGGTTGCTAATTTGAATGGAGCTACCAGTAACAGAAAATAAGAGATTGTTAGTTCTCTGTATCTGCTCTGCTCTCTTTAAAGAAAGGTTGAGAAAGTATACTAGGGGGAGATGCCAAACTTTCCCATGAATTGTGAACCTGCTAATTCACAATTTTCAGGCTCAGTCTGGCTCTTGTTTTCTTTCGATATGTTGTCATGGCCTGGTGTTCTCATTGTTGAGTAGTGGATCTATGGTTGAAGTTGTAATATGCATTCTATTTGCAAAAGAAAACATGAAATGGTGGAAATCAAGTACCTGTGGGATTAGCTTTCTTAGGAATGCTTTATGGAGCTGTTCTGATGGTGATAACTTACAATTCTTCCTTTCCCTCCTTGCTACCATGCTCCGGGAGGGGAAAAAAAATGAGAACATGAAAGAGAAATACATAGGTGAAATTGGTTAGTAACTTAAATCAGATTGAAGAATTGATATAAATTGGTCTATCAGTTGAATGGGTGTAAATCATTTGAAGACCTTTTGCTGTAGCATTGGCTATGGATTTCATTTCATTTTATTTTATTTTGTTTTTTGAGTTGGGGTAAGGGTGGGGTTTGGATGTTCGTCTCCACGCCTCACTGATTTTGCCCGGTCTTTTATCAATTTTAGAGTATGCAAACAGAGACAGGAAGCTAAGTAATCTGTTGCCATATGCCTTTCTACTCCCATCTCTTCTACCTTCTATTTCATGTCCATTTGGGTTTGTGGTATTGGAGACACTTTGAAGTTTTTAAGTATAATAAAGGGCTTCAGAGCACTAGTTGTTCTGAGATGTGCATATCTGTGTTTTTCTTCTTTTTTTTTTCTCCTTGCAGACTTTTTCTGGATACTAGGTATATCTTGTTTTCATTGCGCCATATGGTGATGTTTATATGAACTATCCAACTTCACCTTGCTTTAAAGTAGTATACAGTGAATGCATGAAAGGGTTACATGCAATTGTTTAGGCTAGTGATTTAATTTGTTGCTGATCCGTAAACAGTTAGAATTCTCTGTGTTGGCAGGCCTTTCAGATTATCCTGCAAATGAAGACTATTTCTAGGACTGTAGTTCTGTCAAGGTTCTGGCACTGGCTTATCTTATGTATTGGATTATGTATCCACATTCTCAATATTCTAGTTTCTTCTTTTATCTGAAAATTTTGATGATGGAAAACAGATCAGTCAATCACCCATAGATAACAGCTGGAGGGAGGTTGGATTTAGGGGGAAATTTTGTTTAACTGAGCTTTTTCAACTTCCCAATTTAGGTATCAATTAATATCATGGAAGAGTGCCTTCTTATGGTCTAAATCAGAGTATGGAAGTTTTATATTTGCATCTTCTCCTGAGCTGAATATAATGAAGATGCTTGTGCAGTCCTCATTATTTGCTTTATAATAGGATTACTAATCATTTGATGCGTTATTCTTTTGGTTACATCTTTTCTTTGCCAAGGATTTACTTCCTGGAACTTCAGTTGTTGCATGAAATTTTACATTATCCGAAACTGTCTGTCTCCATAATGATTGTTTCCTTACTTGCACCTTTTGTGGCAATCAAGATTTTGTTATTGAGTTACTTATGGAGTTTCACAAACTATTTTCCATGACATAGTTCTTTCTCGTACTAATATGCTGTTTCTAAGGTACATTGTGGTTATTATTCATGTAGCAGGTTTTCAGACAGTTGCTATTTTCATGCAGACTGGTGTTCCTGACAAATTAGTGAATGCAAACTACACACTCAGTGATACTGTCGAGGACTCAAGTCATAAGGTATGTTGTGGAAAGTTAAGGAGTGGAGCTGCATGGCATGTCAATAATGATCTCTGACAATATGCAGAGTATCATCTGACATTAGATTCTATGTCTCTCTGTAATGTAATCTCCCGAAACAGTGCATGAAATTGTGCAAAATTAGATTATGATGTCACCATCATATGATGCATTTTTTACATTCACAGCACCAGCACGCTGTAGTATTTATGGAACTAGTGGCTGTAAAATTCATGATAGTGCTTCTTTTGAACTTGGTTTGTAACTGAAGCATTATTTTGCTACAAGTATTTCTATTCATCAATGAGCTGTGCTTTACTTGCCCGCAATAATAGATGGCTTTTAATATTATATTCATATATTGGTTTAATCAAATGACTCAAAATAATGTGCAACTTTTCAATTTTCAAATAAAGACTGAGCAGTTTCATTTTGCTTAGAGTATTTCATGTTTATGCTTATTTTATCTTTACCATGGCATTGGTTCTCATCTTTACTTGACTTGTTCACTGATAGGTATATCGTTTGGTTTATCCTTGTTTTTCTGGAATTATGATATGAATGACCTTTCATGAGCAGTGACTCATCTGTAGGATTTCCTGTCAGTTTATTACTGGTAGCAGTATACGCAAAATGGATATCAACTTTATTTTTATTTTTTGGTCAACACAAATTATCTGATTCTGTTTTTTCTGTTTTATTATACTTGGTTTATTTTTCTTGCTAACAAGCTCCTATACTTGCTTTGTTAGATATTTATTGGTGGAATCTCAAAACTCATCTCATCTGAGATGGTAAGATAATCGAAAATCTATTCTCGCAACATTGCACCACTCATCATTCTCTCCATATTTTCCAGAGGGTAAATTCTTTTGATTCTCTTTCAGCTTATTGATATTGCTAGAGCCTTTGGACCTCTGAAAGCATTTCACTTTGAGCATAATGCAGAAATTGATGTACCATGTGCTTTTCTTGAGGTATGGCTAGATTGTTGTTGTCATAATGAGTTATTTATGATCTATTTTTGCATTGTTGTCTTTCATGGATGTATTCTTTTCATTTTAGGTGCTATAGCTATACAGATTCCCTTCTTTTGTTCTTTTTCCTTTCTTTCAATGAATAAAGAAATTTATTGATTTATATTGCCAGCACTAAATGGCAGTAATTTGCTTTTTGTCATTAAGAGTTCCCCACTATGGTGGTTGCATTGTAATATCAGACCAATAAATGCAAATATATAAGAAATGGCAGCAATGCCAAGCTTAGAGTTTAAGTTGAACATATAAGAGCGTAGTATTTGGATGATAACTGTTTTATAAGATTTGCTTGGTTTGGTCTTCTGGATTGATATCATTTAAAAATTTATGAAATATATAGTTCTAAATCCTGCTCATGTTTTTTGTCCCGAGGAGCCACTCTTTCGATGGTTTTGATATGTCAAGGTACCCCTTTTCATGTTACAAATTACTTCCCTGCTATTATAAATACTGCGTCATTCTGCTGAATGCTAGTTTCTGCTGTAAATACTCATACCCAAATGGCTGTATTTAAATGAAAGTTAAGCCAGCTGATCTTCTCAGTCAGCACAGACATGTCATGCTGAAGTGCTTTTGAAATGCTTCTAGAATTTGCCATATCATCTCTGGCAAGAGTTTCCTTTGAAGTCCAGCAAATAGGACCTTGTTGAGAAAATATTGTGAAGAACCATTTCTTTGCAACTTGGAGCAAATTGGCATCATCTTTTTCTCAAAAATTCTGCTAGTGAAGTTCCTCTATGTTCCCTTACCAATTATGGGAAGGAAAGCTTGGATATAAATGCATATGTTGTTATCATGATGGTTGATCTTTTGTCCTCAGAAGTAAAAGAGCTATTATGACTTACTTTAAGACATAAATTCCAAGCTTTACATTCCTTGCCGTAATCCCATGATATTTTTGGGTAGACTCCTTTTCCCTCTAATTACTTGTGGCACTTAGTAAATTGGAAATTTTTGTTTTTAGATGTTTGGCTTTGTTCAGGAGCTTTGGATTGCTTGTTCCTTTTTTTTTGGGGGGGGGGGGGGGTGTGATGAATTATCTGGATTAGTTTTATTTTTCTCTAGATTGAGCCTGGGTGTGGATTCAGTTTTATGTTTCTTAAAGGAGTAAATGTTTGCTTTATATGAGTTTTTTTCATGTTAACCTGTCTAGATTAATTTTGTGCTGATCAAGCCAGTGCTGTGGCGGCCTCTTTTTTTTCCTTTTTTTAAAAATTTTTAAATAATAATAAGTAAATCTGAAACATTTTAGTTGGCTGTTTCAGTATGCTGATCATTTGGTTACTGTCAAAGCTTGTGCTGGTCTAAATGGCATGAAGTTGGGAGGACAAGTGCTAACTGTTGTTCAAGCTTGGCCAGATGCTTCATACTTGGTACTTATTTCACCTCTCGTCCTTCTGTTATTTCCAGTTCTATTTTATTTAAGCTAGTTTGTTTTATCTGTTAGGGGGATGCCACTCAGCGATCTTCCTATGGGATCCCTGAGCATGCAAAGCCGCTTCTGGCGACGCCCACAGAAATTTTGAAGATAAAGAACGTGGTATAGTTAGCATAGTTATTGGCTTATCTCTCTCTCTCTCTCTTATCATTAGTCTGTTTCTATCAAATCTTTGTGACATAGTTTTCCCTTCTCATTGAATTATACAGTTAGATCCGGATGGAATCCCATCATTAGGTGAGGCAGATCTGGAAGAAATATTGGAAGATATCAGACTTGAGTGTTCCAGGTCCAATAATTTATGTTAAGAATTAAAGTGGGCTAAATTTTCATTGGTCACCCCTACGTATCCTGCCCCAACCAGTCTGGCTGACTAGCATTTTGAAATGATTCTATACTGCAGGTTTGGTACAGTTAAAGCTGTCAATGTTGTCAAGCAAGGTAATTGCTCTTCTGCCATGGAATCATTTGCGGATGGTGGTGGTGGTACAGTTGATCACGGAGGTAACCAAGAAGAAATAGCTGACAAAACTACTGCTCATGAACCAGAAAACCTTAATGAATCAAAACCTCCCAATAGTACGATGAATGCTGTAGAAGATAATGAAGATGCTGATGACAAGCCGAGAACGTCCAATCCTTTAAGCAGTTCCACAGAACCTGAGGACTTGAACAAGGCTAGAGTTGTTAATTGCCATTCTGATGATAAACTTTCGGCAAATATAATAACAGATGAGACATGTGAGTCGAGTATTGATGACAAGGATATGTCTGTTGTTAAGGATGCAGGGAGCCTGGAAAATTCTGGTTCTAGTTTTGGAGTACATGTGAAATTACAGAATTCCTCAAACGATCTATTGGTAAGCAATGACAAAATTTTTGATGACAGTGCAACTGTTCCCCATGAAATTGAAGATAAGGTAAACACTGAAAGGGGTTCAATTTTGGAGGAAGATAATGCAAGAACTGTAATTGCTTCTGCTCTGAATCCTGGTGAGAGAAAAGATTCAGATATTCATGACAAAACTGAAAATAGGAAAGAGGTTACAGATCTGGGCAACACATTCGAACCTGGTTCTGTTTTAGTGGAGTTTAGAAGGGCAGAAGCTTCTTGCATGGCTGCACATTGTCTGCACGGACGACACTTTGATGACCGTATTGTGACAGTGGAATATGTTGCTGCGAATCTATACCGGAAAAGGTTTCCTAAATGAGCAGTCTCTAAATGTGCTTGATTGATGGTTATACGTGCTTTTATCTGCAAGTTTGGTCGCTTAAAAGCTTGCCAAGGATTGAAATCTGGCTTTCTTTTCTCTCTTATCCATTCAATTTGGGACCAGCATTTTCTTGATTCTTCTGAGTTAATCTTGACGTGCAAAACGTAGTGTCATTTTGGACAATAGGATGATGCTACAGCAGCAAAATCTTCAGACTTTGCCTTGTAGATTGGAGAGGATTAACAGTCCATTCCATTTTTGGCCGACTGGAAATAGAGCTAGTCTCTTAGTTGTAAAAGAGATATAAGTTTGTGTAATTTGATTTTTGTTCAAACTTATCTCATACGAAATTGCTTTTGTTTTTTGATGTTTTTGTCCGTTTCTTCTGGGCTTTTACTCGTGCTCTTTTATCCCTGGGTGGAATCTTTAAGGGTCTTACATTCGATGCATTTTCAGCTTTTGCAGTACCTTTTGAATGCAAAAGGTTTTGGATTGTGTTTAGTTGGAAGATATTTTATCTTGAGATTCGTAAAAGTAAATTATTTTAAGAAAAAAAAGTAAAGTTTGATTATGTGTTTGGTTAGCAGAGATGTAATTTAAATAATTTACATAATTTTTCTTGATGTATAAAAGATAATAAAGATGAAATAGTGGAAAACTTAAAGTTTGGAAGTTTGTAGCTGGAAGTGAGGCTTTCCGGCGTCCTTGCTTTTAATGTTTTTGTTTTATTTATTATAGTTTTTAATTAATTATTTAAATATTTTTTAAAAAAATTTATAGGGTTAATACCTGTAAAATAGAATGACATGAAATATAGAAGTGTACGTCCACATAGGTAAATGTCCTATCTCCAGTGGTGAAGCTATTAAGGCGCGGAGGGAGGTGAAGATCCCTTCAAAATTTTGAGAAAATTTTTTAATATTATATGTTTTTAAAAAATAATTTATAAGTAATTTTTAAAATATAACTTATTATTTATAAAAGTTAATATTTAAAAAATTTAATTTCTTTATACTTCTCTTTTCTTTAAGTTTTATTTTATCTAATTAAATATTAAGTTAATTATTTTATGAAATTTAATAAGTATAAAATAATTAATATTTTTTTAAAAAATAAATTAGTAATATGTGCGACAGATTCATAGTAAATAAAAATATTTTAAATAATTAAATTATAATTTTACTTCTCTAAGATTTTTTTTATAAAAAAAATTTACCTTTCTAAGATAACTGATAATATAAAATGAGATTTAGAAACTTTATCATATATGAAAATTAATAAAAAATTTATCTTCTTATCTCAAAAAGATCTTAAAATAAAACAAAGATCTTAAACAAATTAAAACTACAAATAAAAAAATATATTATATTTTAACTCAATCTACTCAAAATTAAAATTCTGATTCCGCCACTGCTAATCTTGACTCTGTTAGAAATTAAGTTAATATCCAAATAAGATTAAAAAATAATAGAATTAAAAAACGGCCAGTTATACAGTTTCAGGAACCATTCTTATCTGAAGCCAGCGATAAGTATGGCTACATGAAGTGTGTGCTCTGTTAAGGTACTAAGAGGAGGAGAAAAGCATACGAGAATTGGAGCTCTCTGGTCGTCAAGAAGCTTAAACTCCGCTGCGATTTGGGCTCAAATACTTGGCCTTCAATAATTCTACGAGCCATTTCCTTAATTGGAAGATCTATCACTCGATGGCCGTTGCGATTTCTACTCCACGCCGCCCCTTTGGAAGCTGCAGGTTCCTCGAAACATATCTTGTTATCAACTCAAAAGATTATCTCTTTTTAGGGTATGTTTCGATGAAGGAATGTTGCACAGTTTCATCTCAAGTTGCCCCATGATAAAAATTCGTGAAGCTTAGTTCCTGTGAATTTGGATCAACTACTTTGCCTCCAGTAATTCTAGAAGCCAAATTGCTGGAAGATTGTTATATCCCACATGGGGTGCATAGAAAAAAACTTGTGTGTTCATAAGTGGAGTTCTTCCACCCATTAGATTAGTATTTTGAGTTTAGTTCTTTTTAATCTTGATGGATCCAGAGGAGAGCCTAGGGTGACCAAGGAAAGGACTACCTGGGTCTTGATGGATCCAGAAGAGTGCCTAGGTGCCTGCGAGCCAGTCTTGAGTGGGCCATCAAGGACACTGACCAAGGAAAGGACTACCTGGGTCTTGATGGATCCAGAAGAGAGCCTAGGTGCCAGAGCGAGCCAGTCTTGAGTGGGCCATCAAGGACACTGGCTTCAATCATATCTCACATGGAGTGCATAGGAAGAAATTTGTGTGTTTATAAGTGTGGAGTTTTTTCACCCATCAGACTAGTCTTTTGAGTTGGACTCTTTTCTACCTTATGGACATGATAAAGATTTAAAAATTTCCTTCGAATATTATTCATCCGATTTGAAGCTGCAGTTTCCCCAAAACATATCTTGTCATAAACTGAAAACATTCTCTCTTTCAGATGTAAACTTTGATGGAGTGATGTAATCTCAAGTTGCTCGTCAGAAAATTCTTGGAGCTTAGTTTTAGTGGTGCCATACAAATTGCTTTGTCTTCAGCAATTCTACGAGCAAAATTATTAGAAGACAAACATTACTGACATAGAAGGGTCCTATGTGAAGCTGCTGGTTCCTCAAAACTTATCTTGTCATAATCTCAAACGATTAGATCATTGCAATGTACATATTGATGAAGGGATGCTTAGCAAGTTAATTTCAAGTTGCCCCATGATAGAATCCTCGGATCTTGATTCCTGCGATTTGGGCTCAACTACTTTGCCTCCAACAATTCTAATCGAAATTGCTATAACATTTATGGTTTATTTGGATTGGATTTAGAAATTCAATGTAAATTTTTTAACTTATAATTCATTTCATTTCATATAAATAATTTATTTTTATAAAATTCAATACAATAATTTTTTAAATTTAAAATTTATTCAATCATACTTTTATAAATTTCTATTAGAGATTCGTCCTATTTGAGTTGCAGCTTCCTCAAAACATTATCTCATTGATTTTTTTTTTCATTTTGTTGATTAAAGGCAAGGCAATGACATCAATCAGATTGATGAATTAGCCAAGCCTGTAAATGGTAAAAAATTTCTCTTAGTACTGATATTGGAATTATTATTTTGAGGTTTCTCTATTGGCTTGATAAAATAGATCTTGAAAATTATAATACTAGTGAGAAAACGATATTAGAATAAACACAGAAACCATATTGAAGCATACTTGTATTTATTACTTGATAATATTAGAAAAGGACATGAGAAGCCACTATCAAGCATACCTATATTTAGTACTTGATAATAATATTTGTGAATCAGAAAAGGTCACACAAGAGATTGGTTTATCAAATTAGTTATAATACTTGTAAATATATTAATGGTAATTGTATTTACTAACGTAAATTTTACTTACTTAATTAGATAAATAGTATTTTCTTTTCAAAAAAGAAAAAGAAAAACCTAATACATCCTCATGTCGTGTATTGTGTTGGCCTATGTTTGTCATTATACAATAAACAACATCTTGAGCTTTTTATTAATTAGGTGGGTAGGGCTAGTTGAAATAAATCAGAAAAGGGGTGCAACTCACATATAACATAACCGTAGAGGCCTAAACATAATTACCCATCAATTAAGGGATCAATTGTTAAGACTCGAAATAAAACAAGAGGTCGAAAAAACAAAGCTTAGACCTTGCGGTCCCCAGAAGGCCAAAACGTTATCCCCCAAAGGACAAGAAGCACTAGCAGAGCTTTGGCTCTGTTTGTTCAAACACCATTTGAAATTTTTTTCAAGAATCAGATAAGGGATTGTAGATAGAGAGGAATAGAGAAGAAAAAATCTTGCCGAAATGGCAGCTACTATTACTGCAACAATGGGGGGACTTGCAGTGGGCTCGCACACCTCCATGGCTCCAAACAGACCGTTCCTCGAGGCCACCATGAAAGTGAATTCAGAGCTGGGCTTTGTGACATCCCAATTGAGCGGAATCAAGATTTCTTGCCATTCAAGTGGATTTAAACTGCCTCCTGCTATTCTTTCAGCTCCTTTTAGGCCTTCTTTTCAGCCTGTAGCTCGTAATTCTCCAACCGCGCTCTTTGTTTTAACTCTCTGTTCTTTAGTTGCATTTTTGTCTTTGCAAAAAATGTATTGGCTTTTGTGGGGGAGGGGCGGGCTGCCGTTATTGCTTTTTCTTTTTTTTTTTTTTGGATTATATTTATTTCTTCTTTTTTTGGAATTTTGTTCTCATAATACCGTGCTTAAAGAGAAAATTTTGAGTTTAATTTCCTAGGAAATAGTAGATAGAATTTTATGCCAATACATCTTTATTTCAAATAATATTGAGAAACATAATCTAGAAGGAATTTCATAACTGTAGTTGGGTTCCAGTTCTTTTTAGGATCACCAATTTAGGTTTATGGCAATCCTATAAATGAAATAGCTTTCCTGTATATGTTAATGACATTTCAAGATGATGCAGGACAATTTCCTTTGAAATTACATAATGCACTAGTATTATGTGTAATTGTCGGCGGAATGCTGGAATCATTGTTCAGTTCCTGTGAACCAAGACTTGTATGGCAAGAAGCAGCAATTTTCTATACTTTATGAGGCTTTAATGTCTTGGAAGAAGAGGAGTATTTGGCTTTCAACAATCAACAATGATCTTTTCCATTTTTCATGAAACAAAGGACCAACTTTGCAAATCCCTTTTATCTATGCACTTAAATTCATGGAAAACTGCAATTCTAACTATGTTTTGTTGACATTTTCCGTCTGGTTCTGTTGCATTGCACGTTTAAGGTCCAAAGCATGGAACTTGATATTTAGGCATGTGGTTTCTACTGGTTTGTGTTATGGGTTATACTGCACTTGTATATGTAGGAAAGCCAGGTTCTTCACATTAGTTACGACCATGGTGATTCATTTCGCAAATTCTAGTGTCAATCAGTTTCCATGCCATTATGCTATGTCTATTGATGTTCTGGAGTGATTTATTATTCATCCAAAGTCCACGATTCAGTTGAGTTTTGCTGCTGTTAGTATATTTTGAAATAGCACAAAACTTCACAGCCTAGTTGAAGTAGTGGAATTCTCGAGACCATCATAATTTACATGTATTTATACTATATGTTCTTTTAATTAAAGTTTATTAACCAATTCTTAAGCTTGTAAATGTATGATACAGGATAGGGACACATTTGAGTTGAAGTCTAATTCAAATATGATGGTTTTGCATGTGTGGTTACGCTTTTAGTGAGCCACTAATCTTTTTTTGCTAATCAAAAGGGTAATAGACCAATAGTTAATCCAGGGTTATAACTAAGAAGAACATGACTCCCTTCTCTTGAAACTGCTTACCTAACCTAGTCAGCAGGAGATGAGACGTATTTATTGTTCAAGATCGATGTATGTAAGAGTATGAGACACTTGTCTACTTGGGATGCTTTTTAGAATGTGTATGAATGTCTCCTGGATATACAGACAGTAACAGGTTAAGACCTGCCGACCTATTTCCACGCTGCAAAATATGATGAAGCCATTCATGATTGGAACTATTCCAGATGAAATAATAAAACAGAAATTCACATAGGTTTTTCTAGTATAATCGATCTGCTAAAGAAGTCTTCGAGTATTAATCTATAATTTACAAGGGTGTTGGTCAGAGCCTTCTGTATTCTGGTTTGATATGCTTGTATTCTTCAGCTTAAATGTTACTTGTATCTTCAGGGAGGGTCTGCCCCTTCACAGGAAAGAAATCCAACAAGGCAAACAAGGTGTCCCACTCGAACCACAAGACAAAAAGATTGCAATTTGTCAATCTGCAATACAAGAAAATCTGGTGGGAAGCTGGGAAACGATATGTCAAACTTCGTTTGTCAACTAAGGCTATAAAGACCATTGAGAAAAATGGACTTGATGCTGTTGCCAAGAAGGCCGGTATTGATCTTAGCAAAGAGTAATGTAAATATACAGTTTCTATTGATCCTTTCGCACTAGACACTTTAATTTTTTCCCCCTATGCATCCGATTCATGTTTAGTAGCTTTTCTTGTGCACTAAATGCATATTCTTGTCATTTGTTTTGAAGGCAAATCACTGGCTGTAGCTTGGATGCTTGAAAGTAGCTTGCATCTGATATTGTGGTTAAAATTACATTTTCGGAAGCTACAATGAAATACCGCTTGTTGAAAT
This sequence comes from Rauvolfia tetraphylla, assembly GCA_030512225.1. Classification (NCBI taxonomy): domain Eukaryota; kingdom Viridiplantae; phylum Streptophyta; class Magnoliopsida; order Gentianales; family Apocynaceae; genus Rauvolfia; species Rauvolfia tetraphylla. Next base: position 7,818,300 of record JAJQKT010000053.1, read on the forward strand.
CATTCCAATAGGCAAAGCCGTGTTTTATAGTTTTATTATTCTGGAAATTTCGCCTCTCTTTGCTGCTATAGCTTCTTTTGCTAATTGAGAGATTCAGTACATGATCAAAGCGCATAAAAAACCGTGCTTCTGTCCAACAAAACAACTACATACCAGTACGAGATTGCTATAAACTAGGTCCATGAAGATTCTGTTTCAATAAATTTGGCTGAACATTGAAATAAAGCTAAAGAATCAGTCACTGGTCCATGCCCTCTTTGGCTGCTAAAATTTGCCATTCATCCTTTTCACAAGATGGTAGAATTTCCATTTTCAGTCTAAATTCTACATTGACTGTTGGTATTTAGTCAACCAAAGTGTCTGTTAGCTCCGAAACAATCTTTCAGAATGACACCATCATGGTAGATACGAAGTGAAAGTAGTCTCCAACTACATCCTGAAATTTTCTATCATGTAGCTCTCTCAATCATATGAAAATTCTATTTTGCTTTTGCTCCTTATTTCGACGTTACTGTCAATACCAATAATAGTCATAGTTGCATTCTCCAGCGGCTCATAACTCAGGTTATCTTTCCAATTACTGCACCTGTCAAATAAACAGAGCAAGGAAAATGGACAATACTGAGTGACCAAATGAGATCAAATTCGTTGCAGGCTTTGAAAGAAAAGAAATGAAAAAATGCAGCTTCAGCCTGTTTTATAGAAGCCTCACGTCATGCTTTTGTGCTAAGAATTTGACTTTATTCACATGATTGCAATTTCCAAAAAGGGGCAAGAGAGGCGTTCCATGAAAGACTGACAACAGAAAATCTGCAGAGAGCATTCCAACTTGAAATTTTGGTTTGTGATGCTATGTTTCTCCAACTTTCCCAGAATTAGCAATGAATCCTTCCATTTAGATATGCTAATTAGATATAGAGAAAGACCTCAAGTTACCGACACCACAGAACTCGAAAGTGCAGAAAAAATAAGCAAAATTCTTTTGCAGCTGCCACCAATATTTGAAGGCTCTATGCCGGCTTACCTGAGATGAAAAGACACTCTTTGCACAGAAATGGTAAAGTCAAGGGGCAACTTATGGACTTACCTTCAGGCAAACTTTCTTTCCAAAACAAAATCTTCACTGGTATAACAGTCAGCAATGAGACGGTACATGAACGATGGTTTATGCCCTCCTCTGTAAATGATGATAAGATTGTAATCATCAGGTAGCCCGCAAGCTAAAAGAAAAATAAATTAAAGACATTTCAATATCATCATACTAGAAGTTGAAAAAGTGTTAAATGTTGATCCTCTATCAAAAGTAAAAAAAAAAAGAGAGAGAGAAATTTTGTGGAATCCAACGATTAGAAATGTGTATTTGTGGAGCATCTCTTTTGGAGGTATATAAAAGATTGCTATATTTAAAATGTCTTGAATGTTCATCTGCATTTAAGTGCAATGTTAATCTTAGTGGACAAACAAGATAAACTGGACATCACTGTTCTTAACAAGACATTCATAAAGAAATGTGAATGCAAGATTTAAGATGTTTCATTCAGTCTTAAGTATGAGTCGCTGCCTTACATGTCAGTTATCAGTAGACTGACCAGTTCTGGTGGCACAGAATCAAAAGCAGGATTCACAACGTGCACAAGAGGAGCACCATTTAGACATCCAAAATCCATGCGATCAGAGAAATCTCCAAATTCCAGCAATTCAGAGGGTGATCTCATGTCACTGAGTAATAACTCTGGATCACGTGCGTATAGCGGGCACAACTTTGACATGAAAAGAAATTGTCAAAAGAGCAATTTATGTAAAGTTAAAAAAAATCAAAAGAAGAAGAAAAAGTTCCAGTCATTAGGTTAGGGAAGATGCCCCCTTTTGAAACTTACACATTCCTCTCTTGAACAACAGATTCATTTTAAAAATCATGGTAACTTTTTAAGATGAGCTCCTAGCAGACTACCTTATGAATGCCAGCAACCACAACAAATGGAACAGCATGCTTTTGAGCAGCAAGGGCAACCATGTTCATCCCAATGGGTCCAATCACGCCACCATTGACCATCACTGCATGAACTCCAACTAAAACCTTCATTTTAAGTTTTATGTCAGAAGTCCTCATATCCCTGAAAGATAATCAATGTTGGGATGAAATAAAACTTTACCATGTTTATACGAGAAATCATAGCAAAAACTGCAGAATCTGGAATTATTGTGGTCTGTAAACCTCTACTGATCAGTTCTTTTGCAAGATCATGACCCTGATACCTGAGCGATGAAGCAATCAGATTAGATGTTGGAGACAAAAGCTGGTTGTAAATATCAATTCCAGCATCTAATGCTTAAGTAAAAGTGCAGATGAGCTCAAATCCAAATACCTAGGAGCACCCTCTGCTACAAAAACTTGAAATGAACGCTTTTTACCCTTTGCAGCACTTAGAAACTCCAGTACAGTTTTAGAATAGCCTAGTGTCAATATCATCTCACTGGAAGTACAGTGAGATGGTTAAAACTAAGAGCCCTTTGAGATTAGACAATAAAGTAAAAATAATGTGGGAAAAACAAACAGGAATCCCTGCTTACAGTAACTTAGAATGGAGCAAAAAACTTTCCATTGAACATATAATTCTAAACAGCGTAATTCAATGGAAGACTGCAATAAAATTCCATGACAGGATTTTGTCTCCTGAAGACTCCTAGAAGGTAGATAAAGCAATGTCACCTTCTCAGAGTTTCCAAGAAACAATTATATTGATCTGTGTACGAGGCATACAGAGGCACTGTTGGTTAGTATGCATCATCAACTGTGATGTTTACTCAAAATGTTGGTTGTCATAAAGAAACCTCAGCATGTAGTTTACAGAAAGAAATACTGTAACATCAAAACATTATTTCAATAAATAACTATAATAACTACACAAGATTCACACAGAAATCAGAAAAGAATAAGTTAGGTTGCGATATATGCAACACAGCAATGCGACAAGTTTTATACGAGATTGACTGGGTAACTTTTTTCTCAAGAATGTAGATTTCACCCCCCTTATTTAACAACCAGGTGGTTTGCACCGTCTATACTGAACAAGAGGAATGATAGCAGAACTCTAATATCTAGAATAAGTATTACTTCCTCCATTCCCAAGTTACATGTCAGGATTGCGATAAAATGTTTTATACAAACTATGACATTTATTCTGCTATGAAGGCAGCAAATGAGAACTCAAATTAGAGATATTTAGCAGCACAATATAGCAAAAAGTACATAAAATTAACATATCTAAAATTTGAAAGAATAGTTAAGTACTTCTGGTGAATATGCTCTATTGCCTGTTCTGCAATTTGTTCATGACAAGTGTCAATAGCTTCAATTAGCAGATTAATTGCCTCAATGACGTTATGCTTTAATCTTCGGCTGACTGCAAGAAAAGAAGAATAAGAAGAAAAGGTATCTAAGGACAAATGCTGCTGAGGTGACCGAATTGCTACCGAAATGATTCCATACAGATTCACAAGAATTCCAAAATTATGTCTGCCTCACATTTGAATTTCTCAGTATCACTCATGAAAGGGGAGGTATGACAAGTGACTGTTGCGTTAGGGTCATTCTCTAGAAGAGCATGCAACAATGGGGGATGTGAAATATTTTTAGCAGCAACAGAACCAGATGAAGAGTTGCTAGCACTCTGTTTGCTTATAACCTCCCCTTCACCGGCTGATAAATTCAGGTTTTCTGCATCGCTGGTCAACTGTGACAGATCCTCCTCCCTGATAAAATGGAGGACACGCCTAACAATATTCCCAACAGCAAGTTCTGCAAATTCACCCGATGGTTTTACTTGTGATATTTGGTACAAATAAAAGCCCAGAGTCTCATATAGGTTAGCATTCTTGACTAATTAAGAAAATTTATAAAAAATAGTATTGCAGTTTCTCCCAGCAGTCATGATTGAATTGCATCGGGCATCAGCAAGTACTTCAAAATGAAGATCACAAATTCGATTGGTATATCAAAACTTTTCAAATGCTTACACTACGTTGTTTGCATATACCTGCACAATCCAGAGAAATGAGAAAACTGCTGCTTACCATTTTTTTTTTAAAAAAGAAAAATGGTAATTGGTAAGCAGAAGAAAAAGAAACAATGGCATCATTAAACACTATTCCACGGTAATCACAACCGCAATTATGCAATATTTTCTTCATTCATTATCAAGAACGTGCTTTGATACCATAATGCACTCACTCATCTACATGCAGGTCATTGTTCCCAGACAAAGACAGGCTCAACTCATTCATTGACAACACTATATTATTATTCAAAGAGATAACTGAATCAAGATAAAAAATTGAAAAAGAAATGCACGGAAGATCGGAACAAGCTTACCAACTGGATTTGCAGCGATCAGCTTCTCACCAATATCGCTTACAGCTTCAATAAGTGCTGCAGCCTGGTTTACAGGGGGAAGCTTCTGTAAAGAAATTACAGACCTAAGCAACTCTGCAGTAAGTCGAGCAGCAGCTCTTGATCCTTCCACTTTACTGCAACCAGTCATTGAATAAGAAAGCAAACTTCATGCCACAAATCATATGTTATAACAATAATTCGAAAGCCAAGAAATCCAAAAGGAGGGGGAAAAAATGGTTCCATTTCTAAATACGAAAGCACATACTCACCGTTTGCTAAGCTTGTCGATAAACTCGTTCACGAGCCCTTGAACATCTGGCATTTTCTGGCGAAATTCACAACCCAAATGGAAACCATCAATTATAACAAAAGAAACGTGAAAAATCAACGGGTTCAAGTTTGGTTTCAAGATTTCAAGAAATTCAGAAAACAATCCCTTGAGAAAAATCATGTTAAGAGAAAACTCTACTTTTCTTTTGCATCATTGTTTGATAACCAGAAATTAAACAGATTTTAAAATCAAACTTAAAATTTTAAACTTACCTATCTATTCATAAATAATTTAATTTTTATAAAATTTAAAATAAAAATTACCGTGTATATGACATTACCGTTTGCGTATAAAAAATGTGCAGACCGTAGTATGGACGTCAAGAGAATGAGAACTAAGGATTGGAGAAGGCTCTGATGAATGACAAGGGGTTTTAGGGCTTAAGGCCTTAAATTTCTCTATTTTGTTTATTTAATAAATTTCCTTAATAGGAATTAACCCAATTGCAAGGCACTTAGCTTGAATTCTCGAATTTATCGGGGGAATCTATTTTGACGCATAAGAAATATTGGCAATCCACCCGAATTTCATTTCTATCTTCCCTTTTTACCCCTCTCTCTTCTCTCTTCTTCTTCTCCTTCTTCTTCCCTGGTTTTCCATTGTCCCTTTTCTCCCTGTTTTCCCTGACCAATAGGAGAACTTTTCAGTTAAATGCCATCACTGAACTAACGATTCATAACCAAACGGACATCGCTTATTTTCTTTTACAACAGCTTGCGTTTTGATTCATTCAACTGCTGCTACTGTTCAGCAGTAGAAAAGATTGCATCTTTGCGTACTATGACGCAATTGGCTCGTTTGCTCTGCTTGATCTTTGTATCTATTACTCTGTTGGAACCAGTATCTTGTCCTGTCCATTCAAAAGGTGAAAATGAGAAAAGTTAAAAGAAAGTTTGGATCTAGAATTCTTGAATTTAATTTAAACCTTCTGGACGAAATTTCAAACTTACAAGGGCTATAGCTCGAATATTAATTAATTCTGCGGTTGTTCTTGATACTCTAAAAACAGCAAGCAGTCTTCTTCACTACGACAAAAATATGTACAATACAAAATGTTTCATATAGTAACAAAAAAACTTAGCCAAAAAAAAAAAAAAAAAGAAGTAACAACAAAAAGGGATCTGGTTTAAACCATGTACTATCTGCCTTTTTATGCAAAACCTTTTCCAGCCATCAGCCTGCACAACGTTATGCACATATATCTATTTGTACCACATAGAATACATTGTTAGTACTCTTAGATTGGTATCATCTGAAAGGTTCCACTGGTGCAGTTTCTTGAAGAAGAGCAGCAGCCTCAAAACATTCAGCAGCTTCTACAGCTGATGCACCATTTTCATCTTTGTAGAGCAATCCAAGATTATACCATGCAGAAGGGCTTTTTCTATCAAGGCGCAGTGCATCAGATAGAAAGCTTTTCACAACTGGAATTGATTGGTCGTTCAGCTGTCTCAGAACAGTAGAGATAGATATCATACTTGGAACGTGGTTAGGATCAATGTCCAGTGCTGCCTCAAAAAACTTGAGGGCTTCATTGTGATGGCCCCTAGCTTCAAACAACAAACCTGGAAAAAGGGTCAGCAATAAGGCGTAAATCTCCAGATGAAAGAACTAGAGAAACTTTTATTACCGCATTAAGGGTAAAGAAACATTTAAAAGTGACATGCAAATATGGAATGCGGTGGCTGATCACTCTTAGTACGCATTTTAGATATGGAAAATAGAAGTAGTGTGCTATGATCACCTCATCTTGCAATACACATGGTTTTATTCATTGAGATTCATTCAGAAGAAACCAATTGTGAACTAATAAAATTCCCAGAAAACACATTAGAATATACTATTTTAGGACTAAACAAATCTTGGATATCTCCAACAAATCAAGGATAAATGAAAGAAGTGTTTCTAGTGAACTACTGTGCCTCATGCAGACTCGTAGAAATTCAATGACAAGAAATATTAGTTGGACCGGAGCAGGCTACATTGAAATAGACAATATAGTCGTAATCTATACGATAACAACTTTCAGTAAAAAAAAAAATTGCTGAATTAGGGGTCTCTGTTGAGTAATATGGCAAGGGACTTTCAGAAGTTAGAAGGAAGATGTAGGTTAGCTAACCTCTATAAATGCAGAACTGAAGAGGATTTGCAAAACTACAGGATTGTTTATTGTTTCTAAGGGGGGACAACAAACCCAAATTTGAAAAATGAGTCTTCAGAGAGATGACAGAGAGAATTTCCAGAAACAATTCATACCAGTGGAATGCAATCGAGAAGCAGAATGGGGATTGATGGCCTCTGACTTTGAAAGACAAATTTCAGCATCCCGCCACTGTGACAAACTTGTATACAAATTTGCCAGGTCATGCCATGTTTCCATTTCCAAGCTTTCATTATTGTTCCTCCTGTTCTGTGAAAATCACAAAAACTCAAGTTTAAAAGTGCTGCAAAAAGATGAAGTCTTCCTGACTGGCTCTGAACACCCCCCTCCCCACCCAAACCGCTTCCTGATAAAAGAAATAGTAATAAAAAGATTAAAATAAAAGATCCTATCATTCTTATTCTGAAATCTCAAAAACCACATAGGTGAACTATTTCTAGTGGCAAAGTAAAAGTTAGAACACAGTTAAAAGTGGTTGATAAATCATAAAGTTTCGTAAAACATGTTCAGAAAAAAAATTACATGGCCATGACATCTGAAGATACCTAAAACTCATGTGAAGAACAAGTTCACTTGAAGCATCTATGGCCTTACATATAATATGGACATACCCTTAAAAGCTTCTTGGTTATTCCAAAGCTTTTTCTCTGAACTTGAAGTACTGCAAGAAGATGAGTATATGTCTCTATGGCATTGCTCAAATCGCCCTGTGCAATCTGCAGTTTAGCCTTGGTTCGTAGCAATTCTGCTTGATCCCATTTCCCTGTTTCATCCAAAGCAGCATTGATTACATTTTCTGCATCTGCATACCGTTTTTGAGCAGAGAGTATGCGAGCAAGAAGAATCCATCCCCTCAGTCCAGATCCTGCCTCAATTTTCAGTAACAGTTTTGCATAATAAAGAGCAACATCCAGCTTTCTCTGTTCAGCATTTTCTAGACTAAGGTAGAACAACACAGTAGGATTTGTGTCACTTGTCATTCTTCTGGCCGATTCAAGTGCCTTGAGTGCTTCAGAATGTGTTTTGATCTTCTGAGAATCTGAAGCAACCTTTTGCGATTGTGCAGAAAGTGAGATACCAAGTAAGATGTAAGCAACACAAAGTGTCTGTTCACATTCACCATCATACTTAGAAAGCACTTTCCGAGCATATCCTATCCCTTCTTCAAGATAACTAGGATTATTTCCACAGATCTTTGATGCCAGTAGTAGCTCAAATATACAATTGTGGTTTTCCCTATTATTCAATGCATTCCTTAATAGATTCAAAGCTACCATGTAATCCCCTTCGCTGCAATAACAAAGTGCTAGAGTAGTATATTTTTCTTTTCCTTCAATGATTCCAGGAGGTAACTCCTCAATTTGTTGGGCAAGGGCACTAAATTCACCTGACAGAGATAATGCAAAACAGAGGTGTTCCACAATTGATGGATCCCATCTGATTTTTTTAAGAGCAAACTTTCTTAGCAAAACCAGTAGGAGGAGAATCGCCTCTTCTATATTATTTCCAGGAACAAAAGAACCCTCTGTTTGTAAGCGAAGACTGGGAGGAGCCGCATCAATACCACTGTAAAGAAGAAAGGTAGCAAATTCCTTTTCTATTTTTGTTCTGGTTTCCAGATCAAGATGCCATTGATAGAGGAGGGCTCGCCTGTAGGAGAAAATTGCTTCCTGTGGAACATGAGCAAGTTTCCACAGCTCTGGGAGTAACTCAACTGTCTTAGTTAAGGTCTCCAGAAGCTTACAATCAGAAGCTAAATTTTCAGGTAAGCCATACGGAGATGCAGATTCGACAGTATCAAGAATTACTTTGCATGATTGAGCAGCTTCTGCATTATCGCACAACCATAAAGTATCAATTCAATTAAAAGATAAATGGCAAATGATATCCAACTAAACAAGAACTAAAATTAGACACCACATAGAGATTTCTGAAAGAAAGGATAAATTGCAAAAACTGGAGGGACTTCATTAGAATTGCTTAGAAACTCCTGTATGCCCATTCATACACTACGTGCAAAAGCAGGCATCTTATTCACACCCTCAATGATAAATATGGCCCAGAGAACTTTCCAAGAAGCCATGAATGTAAGAAATAGATGAACAGCATCTAATATAGAGAGATATACTGGTAAATGTCAAAGTAAATGTACACACATTAAGAAAGGTGGAGGAAGCACCTGCAAACCTCCCAAGGACCAGAAGTGATCTCGCTTTCAAATATATTGCCTCAAAGAGCAAACTGACAGCATGCATTGACATAGGTGGAGGTGCATCACTTATTGAATGGCGTCTAGGTTGTTCGCATCTCCTAGCAATAGAGACATTTATCTTTGGGGTAACTGCAGCAATGTCTATACCTTCAAAAACACGAAGAGCAGCTTCAACATTCCCCTTCTGGAACTCAAGCCTCCCTAATAATGCTCTTGCTTCCTGTACATTGCACAGGTATTCCAGTCTCACCACAAAGTTTGAAATCAATTTGTAAACTAAAATAAGACATAATACCCATGAAATATCACTCACATGTAATAACTCTTTCATTTATAAAATAATCATAAAGACGCTGGAAAACTCATATAAAAGAAGAAATCCATAATATACAAGTGCACAAGTGCAGCTAATTTACGGAAGTAGAAACCCATAATTCTGGAGAATTATCCTGATGATTCATGCAATATTCTGATCTAATTAAAGTCAGATACACAGAGCACAGCTGAGGATCAAGAACTTCATTCATTTCAATTGCAAATTCACCATGTCCTCAAACATTTTAATTGTATGGATACTATTGTTTCAGTTGAGAAGGTAGATCTAGTAATAATTGAATATCAAGAGTTTACTGCTTTTGATTTCTATTTTGACAACTAAGAGATTATTTTTCAGATTTAGGAACCTTGTCCTACGCAAGCCACAATCAGATTTATAGAATATTTGGGAAGGTTCCAACTAGTAGAAAGTAAGGCGTTTTACCTCCTCTTGTGGTTAGTCCTAAAAATCCTTAATGGAGAAACAAGAACCAACTCAACCAGATAACTTCAAATAGTAAAGGTAATTCATCAAAGCATATGACGCTAACCTCATAATTTAAATAGCCACTCTCACGAAGCGATGATTCTGCTTCTTCTATATTGCTCGAATCAACCTTTGTATCGGTTTCAGCAGCTCGAGAAGAATAACCACTTGCTGAGTAATCCCTGGTTGCAAGAGACTCTGAGGAAGGAGTTATTTCATCAACTCTTAACTGCTCCCCAGAACACATGCACTTCATCATCTTCTGAAACTTCCCACTAAGACTAGCTTTCTTTCTGTAAAGCCAGTATTTAATTCTCATTCCTTCTCATTACACCAAATATGTTCTGATCACCAAAAATCATATGGTCATTAGATGCCCAAGAACCATTTATATATAGAATGCTGATTTGCCACTTGTGACTCGAAACAAAATAAAAGGAATTACATGGACACCTCGATTCTCCCAAGACGGGAAATGGAAAATAATTTTAAAGAATAGACCAAAAAGATGATAAGAGCTTCGGCGCTGACAGAAATCCATGGTCTACAATCAAGAACAAAGAAACTTCTAAAGAATGCTCCTTTGCTTTTGGAATCAACCTCGACTCGCATTCTTTCCTAATACGAAAAGTAACGAAGGCAGGAAATCATCACATATTTCTGCAATTCAAGCAATGCATTTTACCAAAATCATGTAATAAATCTAAGAGTTCGAAAAAAATTGAAAAAAAAAGTCCAAAAGACTAAAATCAAGGCCCCCACTGTACCTCAAGAAAATGTATGAATTCTGTACATTTGTATGAACTCGAGCTAGAAATTTGACTCCGTCCAATACAAACCTCAAAACCTTCGAAACCAACCTTTAAGAGCCTAAACACAGCACTGCAGAAAGTAACTTAGAACTGGAGAAAAATTTACCATCCTCAAGATGATTCACCAGTGAAAAGCCAACAACGAACAAAAGAACCACACTTTATCCAACCTATAGTTAGTAGGGAACACAGTCAAAAGTTAGAATTAAAAGAGCAAAATTTACTCCGTCCAACCAAAAATAAAAAGAAAGCTTTAACCTTTTTGGTTGGCAAAAGGAGTTGATTGAGCCCACAAGAGAACAAGCCACCACTCCCATTTCCTTCCAGCCAAAAGGGTGCTTGATTCCGTGGACCAACAACCAAGAATCCAAAGCTCCACCAGAATTCTCCTTTTCTTTAAAATTTCAAGTTTTCCACCTTCCTCGAATTTACTCTCTTTGTCTTCTTGCACTTCCGTCAAATGAAATGAGAATTCCAAAGTCAAAAGTTTGCTGGTGACTGCATTAATTATGATATCCAGCACCAGCTGAATCTTCCTCCGCAGACATATGAACAGAGATTTTGTTAATGGTTATTTATTGGATTAAGTAACATTAAAATACTCATTAATCTAAACAAAAAAATTCCTCGAACTTTTGTTAATTACTCCACAAATGCACTATTGCTGTGGTCTCATACTCCCATTGTTGAATTTTGATTCCTGAGCTTCAGTCCTCAGGCAACTAATTTCTGAATTGTTGATTGAAACAGTCAACCAACCGGGGGCACGTTTATTAAATGGCCGAAAAATAAGTTCCGCTTAGGCCCAGTCCCATTAGCCCATCTTATCATCCTGAGATTTCAGGGTAAAGTGGGTTGTCTCCTGGCCCAGTTCAATTTGGGCTTCTCCGCAACACGTGTTCTGGTAACTAAATTTTTGGATTTTTTAGGCATTTCAGTTACTTATTTTGCTTTTCTCTGTCCACTTCGTGCAAGATATTAATTGCAACACTATTATTTCTTGGCGGGAACCTCCTTGTTATGAACGGCCTTCCTTTTTTTTTTTTACAAGGGAACCTCATCCACTATTCTTTGAGTGTGCATTGAGTAAATCTCACTCTCACGCAATAGCCCACAAATAACGTGAAAGAGATAAGTCACATTAAGTAACGGGCTTGTGTCTTAAACCTTCACCATCATGAGAAAATTTAACCCTACCACCAGCTAGGCCAATTCCAAGGACCATGAACCACCTTCTTAGTGACAATAGTTGAGGTCATAAGTTGTAACTATCTAAGTATTCATGTCTAGCCCCTGAAGTCTTATCTTATTTGCAAGATTTAATGCCTTTTAATCATAAGTTTCAATATTCAATTCTTACTTTATTTTTTATAGGAATATTTTTTTACTTGTTTAAGTATTGTAACAAGAAAATTGTTCTTTATTAATCGATTATGTAATTGAGTAATTAACGTGCATGAAGCTTGGAATCGTGATTGTAAACCAGATTTTCAATGCATCATTTTGAGGCAAAGATATCGTAAATGTTTTCCATTTTCTGTTTTTATGTAATTTTTTCTGCTTATTAAATCAGATTTCACAGGATAGATGAGACAAACTTTGGAGCTTTGATACACATTCAAAGCTTTCTGACCAGACAAAAGAAGACAAGCAAAAGCAGGACCTCATCCAACTAGAGCAACTTTACAAATAAAAATCATCATATGCAGGCCCCAATTTGTAAATACAACTTGATAATTAGCACAGGCTGCAGTTTTTTTTTCTTTTTTTTTTTGGGGGGCAAATGTTGAGGTAGGAATTCTCAATATTACTTTTGTATTATTATATACTTTTATACATGTATTGAATTTCAAGTTAAATATATTTGATCAACAAAATATGCATGCATTCCTAAAATAAATAAAAAAACCAAATGTGTGTTTAAAATTATCTAGCAACCAAGGACTTTTGATAGAATGCCAGAATAGGGAAAAGGGTATAATAGAGATAATTGAACATGTTGCCGATATAGGAGTACATGGGATGGGAGTAGAATTGGCATACACGTGTTATTGGTACGTTAAGAAAAGTACATTAAAATATTTTGATTTTGCATGCTACTGCTTGTGTGGAATCCATGCAAGATTACAGGCAAATTTAGTGGTGTCCAATTCCACCACCACCTCCTCCACCAAATCCGCCACCTCCACCAAATCCACCACCACCACCTCCACCTATGCCTCCTCCGAAACCACCACCTTTTCCAAATCCACCGCCAATGCCACCACCTTTACCAAATCCTCCTCCTGCTCCACCACCTTTTCCAAACCCTCCTCCAATTCCACCACCTTTACTGAAACCCCCACCAGCACCAGCACCAGCACCACCCCCAACTCCACCGCCCTTTCCAAAACCTCCACCAGCTCCTCCCCCGGCACCACCACCAGCCCCTCCTCCTACACCACCTCCAACTCCACCACCTTTCCCAAAACCGCCACCAGCACCACCCCCAACTCCACCGCCAACTCCACCGCCCTTTCCAAAACCTCCACCAGCTCCTCCGCCGGCACCACCACCCGCCCCTCCTCCTACACCACTTCCAACTCCACCACCTTTTCCAAAACCGCCACCAGCTCCTCCTCCTAATCCACCTCCACCACCAGCACCACCACCAAATCCGCCTCCGCCACCTGCACCACCGCCAAGTCCACCTCCACCTCCAAATCCACCGCCTGCACCACCTCCAAATCCACCTCCACCACCTGCACCTCCTCCAAGTCCTCCACCAGCACCAGCCCCTCCTCCAAATCCACCACCAAAGCCACCTCCCTTACCAATCAGAAACTTCTCCTCCTCATCTTTTAAATTTCTAGCAAAAACTACACTCCCGACAAGAACATGAAAACAGAACAATGCTAAAACTACCACTCTCATTGCTCCGCGCACCATCTTTCGAAAAGAATGTTTTGAATTTTGTGTCACTGTGTACTGGGTTTGCAGTGAATGCAATACACCACCAGGGCGTTTTATACTAAAAATTTTCAAACCCATTGCTCCCTTTCACTGTTTGCATTAAATGTTGCCTCAACAGCTAACTGTGCTCTACAATTATGTATTAGTATATGAATTTTATGTCCTCAATTATCAAAAAGTGGTTTGGTGAAAGCCCCTTTAATAGGCTGTTGATATTTCCAGATAAAGAAGATCAGAACCAGATCATTTCCAATGAACCGTCAAGTTCGCCTTCAAATGGCAAGTAACCGAATGCTATTGTGGGCTGCCCAATTCTTGATAGCAATAGCCAATTGCAAAACCAATAAGTTTTGACGAATCACAGTGCATTGCGGAGGGAAGTACACCGGTGGTTTCAACTCTTTTAGAAGGCAAATTTATTATGTCAATCTCATGGAGACCATTTCATCCACAGAACAACTTGGGTTGGAACTGATCAAACATTGAATTCATTTCGTTTATTACTTCAGTAAATGGAAAACTCATTGTTTGATTGATAATACTATTTTGTTTTCATTTAAAAACCTTTAGGTTTGATCAAATTTACTGCATATACATAATAAGCTCTACATAGAATTAGTCAAAGTGCACCATGTACTGAATGCTGACACCATCAACATTAATTAAACAGTTCATAGCATGAGGACCAGTGCCCGCAGCCACCGAATTAGTCATGAAAAGTTATTGAATATAACACGGCTTAATTTTATTAGCGATCCTTTTGCAACAAAGGAAAATTAGTTTGAAATTGAATTTTTTCTGCATTAATCTCCCAGATTTTGATTTACGCTATTCATTTCTCATGAAAGATCATATAAACGTTTAGGAAGCTAAACAATGGGAGAAAAGGGAACAAAAAGGAGACAACTTCTACTTCGACTGAATTCTCTAGATAGTTAACTATGGTCTTTTTTCTCTTTTTTTTGGCTAAGTAATAATTAACTATGGTATTTTTTTCTCTTTTTTTTTTGGCTAAGTAATAGTTATCTATGGTCAAGAACCAACCTGATAAATATCTATATACAGATTAAGGAGCAAGATTAGTCGGATGGGATGAGTTAGATTTGTAGTTTCTTCGTGGTTTAGGAACCAAAATACTTATTTATAATTTTTTATATCATGTTTACATATTTTTACCATTTCATCCCAGTTATCAGTGAGGTTAAAACTCAAACACTTTAGGTCTGAATTCCCAATGCTAGAAAGCTACTGAAAATGATGTGACAGGGAATGCTAGAAGAAAAACCTGGCCTAGTTGTCCATCACAAAGTAAACGGTTTTGCTTGATTTAGGTCTGAATAGACATCAGACTTCTAGACGTCTATTAACTTCACATATGCATTGCTGAGCTTCTATTTAGTCTACTTTTGCATTTGCATGGATCGATATGAATTGTGCAGCCAGTGGATATTACTACTCCTTTACTCCTTTCCTCTTTCCGTTCTAAAATATACGATCTTTTAAAATAGTAATAAAATCTTAATACAATACAGTCTATGAAGGCCAAATCAATGGAAACATTTTTCCTGTGCTCAATAAGGAGACTGAGGAGGATATAGAGAAGCAACACTCTCTTTGGGGGGAAACAGCAGCCTCAATAGAGACGAAAGGCTGTCTAAGGAGGTTGAAGACAGCCATTTTTGTCCAAAATATGCAGTTTAAAGTATTTATGGTACAACGGTTTTGCGGTGAGAAAGCAATATTATCTCCGAATGGTTGGTTGAGAATTCGAGAATGTGCATGTTGGCATCATAAATGTCGTCTTTCTTCTCCTTGGTAGTTCACTTAGAAAAACTGTAACTTGCATAATATGGCTTTAATTTTCGTTCAAACCAAGAAACTAACACCCGAAATGCTAAGAAGAAATTTCAAAGGGGGTGATGGAAAAGATGCATCTATTGATTTCTTTGAATAATGGATTTCAGAAGAGAAATTTTGAAGAAGAAATTGATGAAGGTAGGGAAACATTCCTTGAAATCTAAATTATAATGTATTTTTATATTTTATTTTATTTTTTTACAAAAAACTTCATTATTAATGTAATGGTCATAAGGATGATCCAAAGTTATAACATCAAAAGAAAATATTTATAAAATTCCAAGCCTTTTCAAGAGGTTGCAATTTGGTCAGAGTTCATATGACAGCATATTTACTGTTCAAAGTAGTAGGGACATTTTTAAGAGTTGCATAATAAAGTTAATGGCAAGAAGAGAGACAATATTCTTTAAAAGAATTCGATAATTTTTTTGTTTCTACAATATCGACTATCTAATAATTTTCTCAAACTACATGCATCCTCTTCAAATATGACTATTTTTAAACAAAGGGACTAATTTGTTTAAAAACTGGGGACATTACCATGGTTCAAATCTTCTGTAATACTTTTATGTAATATTCTCTATAACACTTTTAATTATAAAATTTTTTATTTATATATTATAAATTAAATAAGATAAAATCTAAATTCTAAAATATAAATTCTTAATATTAAATAATATAATTAAAAATATTACAAAAGTGTTATGAAGTGAATTATAGAAAGTGTTATAGAAAATATTGTACTCGACCGATAAAAAATAAGTATGAGATCTAATTGATGGGCAAAACCACATTTAGTATCATTAAAACTCGTTTCGGACAACGTTGGGGCGGCACCCTTCTCCCTTTCAATTTCACCCGACATGAAAGACTAAACTAAGCTAATTAATAAATGCTTTGTTGATAGTACTCTCCGTCTTCTTTGACCTTAAAACAAAAAATAAATAAATAAAAGAAAGAGAGAAGCAGTGGGGAAATTTACAAACGGGAAAATGGTTAAAAATATTTAAATACTTAAGCTGGGAAACAAAATTTGAAATAAATTTCTGGCTTAACGAGAAAGAAATATATATATATATATATATATATATATATATATATATATATATATATATATATATATATATATATAACGAGAAAGAACCTGTATCACATATTTTAATACGAATACTTGTAAGTAATTAAATTAGGTAAAATTTTATTCATTTCATGATTTTGCCCTTTTTCACCCTACATTACATGCCATTGGTTCTTTAATTTTAAAAAATCAAATCCAAAGAAAATATTAAAAGGTAAAAAAATTTTAAAAATAGATAGAAAAGTAATTTATTTTTTCACGATACTAATTAATTTAAAAATTATTTCATCCGTTATCTATTTGCAAACTGTTTTGTTTTTTTTTTAAAGTAGCATTTGCAAAATGTTAAATTTTTGTATGAATATTGCTATCTTTCTTTTTCAGGAAGGTACAAATTTCTTTTTATTATTACAATTTATGTGAATGCTTTTGCCAACAAACCGATTTTGTCGATGGAAACTAAGTCCTACTTAGTTATTAATTGTGACACAGATATATGCATTTATGCCTTTTTTGTATAAGCTCGGAAAAGTGTTGACCTTTTTTTCTTTCTTTTTTTTTTTTTAAAAAGGAACAAGTTTCAATAGTCAAAAAGTTGCTTTCCAAAATTTACACCAATATTGACCTTTTTTTTTCTTTCTTTTTGTTTACTTTTGATTTAGAGCCTTTTAACAATTCGTATAATCATATCTTGCCCTTTAAACAATTCTCAATCTTATCTTTCAAATATTACAAATTTCACAATATACCCTTTTATTTTTAAAAACTATTAATTTTAATATATTCAATATTACACTATCATTCAGTAACACAAAGATAAATTTTCCAAATTTGAAAGCCAATATTAATATGAGACCATTTTGGTGTTCCTAGAGTAAGATTAAAAGGAGGGGCACAATTGCTAAAAAAAGAAAGTACAGCCTTTAGAGGGTAAGGATAGGAAGTTCCTTTTGAAGCATGTTCTATTTACGACTAAAGAATTGTAATTATTGTATAAAGCTGTAGATAACATAACACCCATATTTTTGAAGAGGCTAGGCTGGTCCATCCAGACCTGACGCCTTACTAACTTCTATTTTGGTTAGATGGTAGTTGTTATATATATCCCTTTGTATATTTGGTCATACATTCATTAAAGCAGAGCCCTTTTTAGACCAATATATATATATGAAACATTTGAAGTGTAAAGTTGCCAGTCATCCTTCCATTAATGAAAGGCTTACTAGCACTCATTACTTTCACACACTACCGTATAGTATGACCACTTTGGTTGAACCATATTAAGCCCCCCTTGTAATTATGATTAATTCCCATTTACTTAGAAAACCAATGCAAAATTATCTCTTTCAACCTTTCATTTTAAAACTCAAATGTAAAATTTTTCTTTGATTCTCAAATCTCTCACTTTCACAAGACCTAAAACAAATAGTGTCAAATAAAACCCAAGACAAATACACCTAGCTGGCAACCAAAAGTCTAGAACAAGAAATTTCAACTTAGGGCAGAAGAATAAAGAGAATTCCCAAATTTTCATCTCAAAAAGGTTGGCTTGTGCACATCAAAAAGCTGCATGCAAATATATAACTCAATGTGAAAGAAATAGGTATACAATTGGCTACGTTGAGATGATCTTAAGCTAAGATATAACCATATTTGATCGTCTCATCCCTCTTACCATTTGTGACATTCACAACACTCCGCCAGACTACAATTCAATCTACAGAATGCAGTACTATGTTACTTCTTTATGTTAACTAGAGGGCTTTTTGGTCTTTTTCTGGGAACTTTTTGCAAGGGCAGCACAGATCTCTCTTTTCGTTTGTTGTTGTTGTTGGTGGTGGCTGCAGCGGTGTTGTTTCGGTTATTACTGGTGGTGTTATTTGCTGCCACGCTTCCCGGACTCTTGCTCAGCTGGAGAGTATCCTTCACAAATAACTTCAACTTCCACAATGTGGATTCACTCTGCATAGAATGTCAGAACTCTGGTCATCTTCAGCAGAAACATTATAAGGTAAAATGAGAAAGCGAAGCCACTCTCACCTGAGCATCCATATCAAGATCCACCTCCTCGGCTGTAGCTTGGAAACTAGGATTATTTTGAGCAACTATTAACAAGGCCTTGTTGAGATCCTCAGGTGATAATTGAGTTAGAGCAGTCCCAAGTCTTCTCTTCTCTTCAGTTGACATCTTTCTGTAGCAAGGAATTGAAAAACGGAATGAGACTGATAAGAAATCACTTAATCAGTAGAAAAAATCACTGATGGAAATTGAATTCAGAAACGAAGGACTAGTACATTAAATATTCATACTAAAAGGTTTCATTGGATGCAAGTACACTGGATTTGCCCTGTGTTTAAACTATGCCATTTCCAGAAATCCCTTGACCAAAAAGAAAATAAATGAAGGAAAAAACCAGGATGGCAGGCCAAAAGACACAGGAAATGAGGAAATGGTGAGAACAGCTAAGAGGCAGGACTTCAAAGTCACAAATCCAGAGATCCAAAAGTTCCAATACCAGACACAGTTTTAACTTTTGTTAATGGATAAGCTGAGCTGTACTAAAATTTACTTAATCTTACAAGGGATTGAATAAAGAAATAACATTGCATTGGCATAAATCACATGGGTGGCCAGGTAGAGCAATGCAACAGTGCACAACAATCTTCTGGAACTAGATATCTGTCATGAACAATAACCCTCTGATAATAAAACCTTCATGGTACAGGAATAGTTTCCCAGATTCTGATATTCCCTCATCACTTTCCACATTGGAGCAAAAATAACAAACCTGCAATTTTGAAGTACGGTTTCTCTAAGTTCTTCCAAGTGCATATCCACCTCATCAAGCTGGGAAACCAACATAAATTGTAAAATCATTTGCAAGATATCCTAATTTAGTGGCTAATAAACACACAGTTCCAGACCAACTCAAATAAATTCTTTGCCAGTCTCTAGTTTTCTTTCTTGTCAGACTTTTTGTTGTAAGAAGTCTCAAAGTCTTCTATACCTCAATGCTCAAATCCCTAGCCATTTTGGCATGAATAGCCTCCTGGGCAAGTTCTATATCCAGTTGAGCTTCTGCCTCCTCCTCTTTGCGCCTCTTTTCCTGCAGGTTCTCGGTTCTCAATTAATCAGCTTCCAGAAAAAGAAAAAGAATATAGAAATTGTTTAACAAATAAACTGACTAATGGAGATCCAACATACAAAGGGGATAATGGAAGGAGTATCTATCTGTAAATGCAGAAGATTCTATAAGTGAGATAATGAAGACATTAAACTTCTGAGGCATAATTTATACCTCTTTGTCAACTTTTGGCAAAAGTAGTAGCCATTTGCTCTCAAATTTCTCCAATAGTGATGCGGCCATCACATGTACATCATCTCTTTCACTATTGTATTTAATTGCATTCTTGAATATCAACCTGACATCAGCACATAACTCACGAACATGCTTGTATCCAGTGCCACCCTTGGCCTCAATTTTGGCTCTAATTGTGCTGAAGTCCATGGGCTTCTCAATCACCTAGCACTCCAAACAAAGAATAAGCTACATAAGGCAAAATACTGATACTGCTAATATGATCATTATTAATGTTTCAATGAGAAGCACAAAGAGAGAGATGAAAATGCCTAATTCAATACATACAGGTGGAGAGAAAGAGGAAGATATAGATACAGGAATTGTGAAAGATCAAAATGAAGTAAAATAGCAGAAAGATCAAAAGCATCACCTCATAGTAGTCATCCAACTTAAGACCCACAACATCTACAGGTTCCATGAAAGGGGGTGCCCACTTATGTTGAATAAGCTGTCAAGCCAACAGGGAAAAGGTTAGAACTATTTGTAACATCTCAATGGAGTTAGACATGATCCTCTGCAAATATCATGCAAGAACCAACAGGCAACAGGAAGGTGCATGCAACAAAAATGAAAGCAACCGATGCAAAATATATTTAACAAGAATCTAACTGGTTGACAATATATAGGTTGGCATCAGCTATAATCAGAAAATTATGAAGATTAGACTTTTCCTAATGACTTTAAAAAATAATTATATATTTTCACCTATATTAACCTAAAGCTTGATAACATAGTCAGTGATTTAAATCACAGCACTAATAGGTCAACTTAGGTATAGGGACTAGGTTCAGATTCATAATTGAGAGAACAAGTTCAAATTTTTAGCACTCTGTAATCCACCAGCCATAGGTAATGCCAATAAATATAAGCCCCAGAATAAGACATGAAAGATCTTAAATAACGGCTTTCCAATTGCTGCAAAAATTTCATGTGCTCGCATGACTTACTATATACTTGCAACCATTAAACATAAGCAGCAAAAGTATAAAGACCATAACCTTTTTCCACTACTCAAACCTACTAGAATTCCTGTAGCATAATGAGTTTCTTAAAATTTCACCAACCTTATCAATTTTGTGCATCAATACAGCATTGTAAAATCACTTGGACTTGTCCCAGTATTGCCTCATTTTTTTAACAAGTACCTCATACGAAATAGGCTTATTCCCTCAAGATATGAGGTTTGGCTGCGAGAGATGGTTTCAAGATGCATTGGTTATACGTATTAAATCTCCAGGTTGCACAATTAATGCTATGAGTCCAAAGATTTTGATTTCATATCATATTATGCTCAAATACTTCGGTTTAAAGCCTAAAAGATACTTCAATTTCACTCCCTTTTGTACAACCTAAGGATATAAATTACCAATCAATAGCAGCAGACAGTGCCAAATTTAAATGAAGTGAGAAGGTTGATGGACATATGCACCAACAGAGGTGGTAATTTAATATTTAGAGAATTAAGGGAGAAGAAAAAGGAGGGGAAAAAGAAGCTGGAATCTCATGATATGTTTGGCCAGCAAGTGCAAGAGAAAATATTTCAGAAAGATAAATGCAAAAGAGCTGTCATCACCTGCTTTATTATTGAGCGATCAAATTCGCTTATAAGTTCCTGCATTCTCTTGGCAGCAGCAGCTTCCCTGCATGCTGCATCCTGTTGTCGTTTTCTAAAGCCCGAGATTTGTTTTTCCTTGTCTTTCTCCTTCTGAGCTGAATTACCTTTTGGTGTAGTTTGCTTTTTCTTATTCGCGGTCAAGTAAAATTGTTCAACTTCATTCAGTCTTTGCTCAAGCTGCAAAAGAAGATTAAGTATTCATTATCTTCAAGGCATCATCAAGAACACATATTCCTAACGTCTATTATAATTGTCAGAACAAAGGTAATGGCACATTTAATTGCTAGTTGGGGGAATCATATTAAATGCATAGACAAACAGTCAATTATAGAATAGTTAGGTGAGCCGATACTAGTTTTTAATTTAGGAATAAAGGCACTTTGAAACTTTAGGATGTAATAAAATTCATGTAAAGCCTTATCTGAAACTTTAAGTGGTTAACTTGCATTTTGTAGATACATATTTCTCCAATCCTACATGTCTAATCCATGAATTTTTCTTCAGAGATTTAATTGGAAAAATGAACTTAGTGATTTGATTATGAACTTAAGAACCCAATAAAGAGAACAAAAGCCTCACAATTTAAGTCTAGCTGATTATCATACAAATTGTGTCAAACTTAACCCAGGAGAACCGGGAAACTTGAACAGCCAAGCAGTGGTTACAACCACTTTTCTGGTATTGTATACCTGATCAGCCTTCACAAACATTTCATCAAGTTGTAGCTTAAGGTTCTCCACATTAGAGTCCTTGCCTTTCGTTTCTACCAGGTTTGGAATCTGGAGATCAGCCACTAAGCCATGATTTATTTCCATCTGTTAATTCACCCAAGAAGAAATTACAAATACTGACACTAACAAGGGTTATAAGATACTGCAAAAACTAACTCCTTTCCTCCAATTTCCAGTCCCCAACTTCCCCAACCCAAAAGCAGAAGAAGCAAGACAGATAAGATGGATTAGAAGAAGAGAATACAACCTTGGCTTCTGCCTGTCGCTTCAACAGACAAAGAGAATAGAACGAGAACACAATAAAAATTCTTAACTTTAAAAGAATCCATGTAAAAAAAAAAAAAATCATCTTTGTAGCCCCAATATCATTTACAAACTGCAAAACAACAAAATGATATATATACATCCCGCATATAGAAAGATTCACAAAAGAATTAAAACAAGCACATGGATAACTACCTCTGATCAAATCAATCAACACAACAATTTTGAAGCTTTTAATTATGGATTTTAAGCCCTTCACAAACAAAGAGAAGAAAATTTCAAGGCAAACCAGGATGGCAGCGATGGAAGATTAAACAAATTCAAGCATTTTTGTTCTCTATATATATACACACACATGTAAATGTATACAAACTTCTTGCTTTTGTACCAAAGAGCAAAACGCATTGAAAGCCCAATACAGAAACTATGTAAGGAAAAAAAGAAATTAAAATATTGCAGCTTTAGTACCTGGGTCTCCAACTGCAGAAGACGCTACAGCGAAACCCCCACAGAAAACTGGAAACCCCCAAACTAGTTGGCCTTTCGAAAGAACACTGATGCAATATCAGTGGAAGTTGAGGCGGGTTCTTGAGTATTCCTAATTGCGTTCAGAAGACAGAGCAGAATAATATGATTGCACTCAGGCTATGCGTTCAAGCTATTCGGCTCTTTCGCTCTATTCTTAATCTGGACCGTTAAAACCAATATAGAAATCGAGTTTGGTCTAGGGAAAACTCGACCTTAATAATGCTACAGCTTGGCACTGAACTATTCAAGATGTCTTACGCCGCCAAATAACCAAAGTAAGAAGTCCAATGTTCGAAAAGGTATCGGCAGCCCAAAGGCCGACAGCCATTCCTTAATGTTCATACAACACTATTCCAAGGCCCAAAAAAGCCTAGGAGGACTGTATTACGCAAGACTCAATTGCGTGACAGACGCAGCAGCTACAATTTAAGGCCCAAGGTACCTTTTAAATCGTTCAGACAAAAAAAAAAAAAAGTACCTTTTAGTCGGCCTTGTCATTTTCTTTTTTTATTTCTCATTGATATTCTCCCTTTTATATTGATTTGCTAGAGTTTTAGCTTATGAACTGAATGCTTGCTAATAATTTGTAATAAAATACAAAATATTGTGAATAATTCGATTAATACATTATGTATTTGCACATTGAATCACTTGCTTGAAATTTAATGGTGTAATGGAAGGAGTAAAATGACAGAGTAAGAGCAATGTGAATAATTCAAATAACCTTATACATGAATAAATCCACATTTGTGCATGGAGCAACATGCATGAATCTCGTAGAGTATTCATGTCTTGTTTTGTATAGTATTCAAATTGAAAAATTGAATCTCAAATTTTTTATTTTAGTTCTGTATATACAAAAATTTGAATAATTCGATTTGGTTTGCGATTTTAAATTTGAGACCAAAAATCATTAGGGATGTTCATTCAAATTTTGATTTGGTTTTCGAATTGAAATTTTAAATTTTAATTCAGTTTTTAAAAAATTTACAAAATTGAATTTTCAGAGAACTGAAGGTTGAAAACCGAAATTGAGGTATTTTAATGCAAGAATGCATTATCGAAATACGTTCATATATATTTTTTTAAAAAATTTAGGTTTTCGATTCGATTTTCAACTTGAGAACAAAAATCAAAAATCGAACCGATTTTTACTGCAATATGAAAATTTGAACAGAACCGAATCGAAATGTGTATTTCGGTTCGGTTCAATTTGATTTTTCAAATTACACCAAATAATGAACACCTCTAAAAATTATACTAAAAAATTATATATATATAAATAATATATATATATATATATATTTATTTATTTTATTACTCCCCTTAGTTTTTTTCTAGTTATTTAAATTTTAGTTTAAAACCAAATTGAGTGACTTTATTTCAGTTCGGTTCAATTTTTAAAAAAATCGATTCTGTTCAATTTTTATAAAAATTTTAAAAAATTGAACCGAATTTTCAAATCAAAAAACTAATGAACAACTCTAGTTAACGATAAATTACTGATATGGCTACTTTCACATACATTACCATTATTCTGCATAAATATATGAAATCTCTTGGTTCCTATTCTACCCAAAAAACGTTAATTATTATACACAATTATATTAACGTGTAACACCTCCCTCGATTCTAAAATAATAATGTATTATTTTTACAAATACAGAAGGGCTTCAATGATGTTGATGCATCAGGGTTGCACTATTATAACATCATGACCACAACTTTATCTTGCATTGCTGCCATCATCTAAATGAATGTAAATGTTGCTATATAATCCCAAATCCCACTATTTTTATCTTCTTCATTATTCTTTTTATGCTAAGAGCTTCTTCATTATTCGTTTGGAAAGAGACCTTACATTTGTAAAGTTTGTGTTCTATAGTTTTCATTTTTTTTTCTTTTTTGCTTTAAAGGCTTGTGTGGGTACGATCATATCATAGAAAGAAATTGGGTTTTCTGGTTATCATCTCATAGAAAGAAAAACCTGGTAAGCCAATATTGACAATTTGGCACATTAATTTCTCATGGGTCACCAAAATATTTATAAGTCCATTGGTATGATCTCAGCTTTTAAGTGCATACACTGTTTGGTGTGGGCATTTAATGGTGAATCTCTGCTTTACCATTCATAATCATGTTGATTCTGAAAAGGAATGGTTCAATATTTTAAGCTCTATCACTTTATGATTCTTCCATTAATTCCATATAGAGTTGCTATAATTGGTTAAAATCCTAATCTATGGACCCCATTACAATATCCAAAACCAAGTCCATACAATGAGGCATCAATAGGGGTTTCCCTCTTCGCATAGAAGGAATCAAGACTTTTATTTTAGGATAAAAATCTGTATAAAAATTTTTCAAAAATATTAAAGAGATGAATTTTTTTAAAAAATATAACTATAAAACTAAAAAATTTTTACCTATGAAAGGGTTTGCAAAAATGTTGAGGCAGAGCTCATGCTTCTTCAAGTAAATTAATTCTCGTGTTAGGTCTTGAGAAGTGAGTGTTTTCATAGTCCCACCAAAGAGTTCAACATGGGCTCTTGGTTACACCCCAAGTCCCGGATCGTCTTTGTTTTCTTCTTCTACTACTTCTTGTTCGTTTTAGGGATTGTGGTAGAGTCCTTTTCAACATTTGATGAAGCCTCCACCAGTTATACAAAATTGAGTGGGTTTTACTTTTTCTTATTACTTATTAGCCTTAACAAACTAATGCAAGTTCCTATGATCTCCACTTATATTAAAGTTAAAGTCCATTTAGTTACTCTCTTTTGTTTCTTTCTTCTTTCTAGCGTAATCTCGAAAATTCAAAAATTCACTAGTTAATTTAGCAAAGTGAATTCATTTTGAAAACTAGTATTATAAAGAGATGTTCTAATTTGAGACTTCATAAGAAAGAAATGTTCTAATTCAAAATTTCATATTCTAAAAAATTTTAAAAAAACAAAAAAGAAAGAGTAACAAACTACATGGTCAATATACTACATAATAGGATCCAACATGTGTGTGTAAAGATCATAGACAGGAATGTGGCATTTGTTATTACATATGATAGCACAAGTAATAGGGCAAAGCCATTCAAAGGGTCCATCCCAAAACATTTTGTCTGCCTATTTTTGCAGGTCAAATTGGGCGTTAGAATCCTATACACTCTTTCCGACTGCAATGAGTAATCTATAGCCAGATTCACAGAAGCATGGAGGTTGTTTCCTGACGTAATTTGGACCTCTGATTGCATTGAAGGGTTGACAAAAATTTGTCCGAAGATCATCTCCAGCAAGCTTTTACACGCCAGCACTCGCAAATGCAGCAGAGAGCATATTGACGGTGAAAGAAGAGGAGGGAGATATAAAATACAAACAAATTGTGGTTAAGTCTATATAAGTACTCTAAACTTTAGAGGTCTTAATAATTGAATACACAATTTTATCACTAGGACAATTAATCACCCAATTTGGATGGAACCTATTAATTCAAACAAAAAATTTTGAGAGTCATAACAATTGAATACCCAATCTCAATACTGTGACAATTAAGTATCAAATTTGGATAGAATATGTTAATTTAGACAGAAAATTCATGGCCTATTACAAATGTATTCAATTCCTTTTAGAAAAATTAGAAATCCTATTTTGCCCGGTGGTATTAGAGAGAAGTCAATAACGAGAAGTTATAAGAAGGAAGAAAAAATATCATAACTCTCTTCAAACTCTCTTTAACTTTTTACGTATAGAGAAATCTTCGTTATCAAGAAGAAATTTTTTATTTATCTCTTACAATTTGGAGTTTGAACTCATATACTCTTGATCATATCTTACTTGCATATTAGTGGTGTTTGGTTTCAACTTTTCATTCCTCCTTAATAGAATTTTCCATATATATTTTCCTTTCTCATATATTAGATCATTAGCCCACTGGAATAATCCGTGTGAATTGTTTTGCTATGTTTTTTTTTTTGAAAATTTTGTGAGCAAGGTAATTGGTTTTAGAGAACAAGATAAATAAACAAAATTATATTATAAATAAACTACCTTATAGTTTGAACATGCAAGAAAATTTCTTCCCGATTATATTCAAATTTGGTACTTAATTGTCATAATACTGAGATTGGGTACTCAATTGTCAGAACCTCCAAAGTTTTTTGTTTGAATTAATAGATTTTATCTAAATTGGGTATTTAATTGTCATAGTGATGTGATTGGATACTTAATTGTCAAGATTTTAAAATTTTAGGGTACTTATACGGACTTAACCCAACAAATTAACCAGCAAAAATCATAGCAGAGATCAATAATAAAGACATTGAGTGCTTGCCTTATAACCAATGATTATGTGTATTTCACAATAGTCGAGTATTTGAGGAGGCATAAAAACCTTCTGTCAAAAAAAGAAAAGAGGCCATATTTGTAGCATTACTATGTACACAAATGCAAACAAGAGCTACGTGGTGATTTAAGAGAGGAACAAGGAGAAGAGCATAGTAAAAGGTACAACTAATTGTACTTAAGGATAGTAGAGGTAACAAGGAAATAACACTTGCATGTTATGTATATATCTAATCGTCGATATTTTAAAGTAATTGAATATTTTAAAGAATCTCAAATATTCTTGTTAAATAAAAAATTAATTATCATAGCTTGAAAAATAGAATTGATTGGACAATGGAAGTACGAGAGAATCTATAGAAGGACAAAATGACTAAAACAATAACCCTTGTTCTCAAGTAGTTATACCACTTGTTCAAGAAGCATTATGCATGAAGATGAAGCAGTCAAAGTGGGATTTTGTGTGTCTCTGTCAAACACATGAAGACAATTAATACCTAAAAGGAAAATCCTAAAAGCTTCATAGATACACTACTGATGGTTAGAATTCAAACTATATCCATCAAATACCATAGCACTCTCATAAGAATTATAGAGGATTCCACTCACTCTTATTTTTTGAAAGGTAGGAGAATGTGCTGATCAATCTCTTCTACGGTTAAAATGAGTACGAAAGATTGGAGGCTTTGGTGCGCTTCTTTGGCTCATTGATATAGTGAAATAGTGGAATAATTTCTTTGATGGGAGTTTCTTAAGGCCAAAATCCTTATTACATGAAACCCCCGAATATTAGCATACATACATACATATATATATATATATATATATATATATACACGTGTGTGTATGTATGTATATATTTCTTTATTTGAGGAAAACAAAGACATTTAACCATGTCTTCCTCAAAATAACCTCAAAAAAATATGAAAAATTAAAATTTTAATAGAAAGATATTATTGTAGAATGATGGTCCACAAAAAGAATAGTTTGGTAGTGGACCTCAAGTCCTTCCTAATTGTCATATACCTAAATTGATGATTAGATAAAAATCAGCAGATTGGATCAAATAGTAAATTGCAATAATTTCATTTTACCCTTTTATTAATATATATTATGCTATATGACTTGGTTTTCACATTGCAATTATATGCTATATTTTTTTTATATAGTATAGATGATGTAATAATAGTAATTATTTGAAATTGTGGACGACGATGTTCCCACCAAACAAAAATTAGAAAGATCCATAACTTTTCTTCATCAAAAAAACTTTTATATTATTGTACTATTGTCAAAAAAAAAAAAAAGAAGAAGAAGAAAGGCTTTCATTCCAAAGAAAATGGTAGGGTCACAACATAATAGTCTAATCTCGATGGGGATTTGGAAAAGGACATCTATTTTTAGTACTTTATTAAAACATGGGTAGTGACATCAATCTTGCTTCTTTTATTGGTTCAAAGTTTGCATATGAATGACTATTTCTTAGTGTCTATAATTTTATTGGAACACATACCCCTTTATGAAAAATAAAGAAGGAAAGGAAAAGAAAAAGGTAAAATAATTATACACAAAAACAAGTAAGAGCAAAAGTTAATGGATTTAGGCAATCTCAAATTCCTTGTAGGATATATTTAGGTATTTTTCTTGCAGTTTAAACTATGGTGTTTGGAACCTCGATTTTTTCTTCCTTAAAAGTATCAAAAAGTTAATGTAATTGAGTTGCCCACGAACTAGTTAATAAGGTATATATCTATCTCAACAATTGAATATTCCTCGTGTTGAAGTACCAAAGAAACGAAAAATAATATCCTTGAGTTTGCACCACAAAGATCGTGTCACGGTAATTTATTTATAAGAAGAAATATAAGTTTTAAAAATTTAAGATACATTAATTGTATAATCATAAATTTATATATATCCAATCCCAATATACTTCACAAAGTAAAACATATATGTTATATATATGGCTCAATTTGATATTTCACATGAATAGGAAACTCATATGATCATAATTAATATTAGCGAGTTAATTGCTCCATCCCTCTTTCATCAAAGGGTTGGGGTGGAAGGATAATAAAGACTAAAGAGTGTCTACGTTCTATTTTAAGGAAGTATATAATTGGACCAAAATAATCCCTTCATTTTAAAATATAATATATTTTAATTAATCATTTTATTTATTCTTAAAATGTTCAGTTTTTTATGAATTTTAAAAAATTATTTTTGTAAAGTTATCATTACCATAAATATTATTATTATTTTTTATTATAGTAGTATAATTAAATAAGGATGTAAAAAAATACTTCTTATTTTTCCTTGATCTATACAAAAATAATGAAAAGCTTTATTTTTGAAAGGAAGGAGCAAAAATGATTATTGGACGAATGCAGCTGGCAGTTTTAAGGAGACGTCAACCAGGTGATCCTTGTCAGACCAAATCTGTAATAGGAATGAGCTAATTAATGCGCATGGTCAAAGGAAATAGACGTCTTTGAATTGATATAGAAATTTAAAGAAAAATTGATTGGCAAAGGGGAAATATACCAAATATTTTATTTATTGTGTAAAGCATGTTTTCCATAAAAGAGGCAAGAAAGTCATTTGATAAAGATAATGATCAACAAAAATAAGAGCAAAATTATTACTTAATCAAGATTTGGCTGGTTGACACTGAATGCTAATCTATATAATATATAAATATCTGAAATTATTTCAAAGTCTAAAACCTTGACTTTCAAATAATTTCAGATAGAGTTTGGTTTTAAAATTTTTATCTTAGATTTTATAAAAATTAAGTTGTTTGTAAGATGAGATGTGAGATCTATATTTAAAATTTTGAATTTAGTTTCATAATGAAACTCTGTCCAATTGTGATAATTGTGGTATAGTGTATCTTTGCTTTAGAAAATTTTGACGAGATTAAGGATCAAACTCTTATATCTTCTGTAATATTTTTGTGACGAGTTGTTAACTTTGGAACAAAATAAATTATTTTTTAAAAATTTTTAATATTGATTAAACAAATATTCCTTCATAGAAATATTACGTACTTAGCACATATTGTTTTCTGGCAGAAGTATGCAAATGAGATGATGTTAGAATCATTTTGATAGTACATAAAATATTTAAGGACATTAAAAGTTAGAAAGAAACTTATAGGATAAAACAATGACGAGGAGATGATGAGAATTGGAATCAAAATGCAATATTGGATTGGATTAGAAATATCTTGGCAATGCGTTTTTCTTAGTAGAATAATTTCCTTATAGATAATGTTAATGATGCTCATTTGACCTAAGGATTATAGAGCTAATTGTAGAGATTTTAATAAATGCATTACTTGATGAAGACAACACGTATTAAATTTTGCATCTTACCCAAAAGAAACGCATGTGGTGATATATCTAACGCATTCACTATATAACTTTGTGCTTTATGTTGATGATTATGCCTCTCTAAACATTGTCCAATCTCATTGCTGTTTCATGAACCAAAGCAAATTAATGGGTTATAGCACAGCATCTATTATGTGCACTATTGTGTAGTTTTGGCATAGAAAAGGTACAAATAAAATGGAAAGATGACCTAGAAAGGTTTCTACCTTTTTACATTCAAAATACTTCCCCCCGCGGGGGGTGGGGTGTGGGGAGGGGCGCATTACCATGCAATGTCACAACACGTCATGAATGGCTCTTTTTTTAACATTACTTAGGATTTTTTTCTTCATGTTTTTGAGGTTGTCTTCAAATATTGCTGGCTTCTGACCTTTGTTGCTAATCGAGGGGCACATTTCTCATGAAAGCAAATCAACTATAAGGTCACCATTTCTATTTTGACCTTATCTCAAGGGACAAAATATTGCATAATTATCCCTCCATTTTGTAGGCTCTTAACTTTTGCATTCTAGAATGCTTTGATGTCCCATAAACCCCATTACAAGTTTTTTGTCTCTCATTTTTAACCTTCATGGTGTTTTTGTACTTTTTTTATCAGGCCAAATTGTATTTTTAACCATTAATTTTTTTTTTATTTTGTCTATTCTCACTTGTTTTCCATGTTTAAAGATACTACAAAAAGTTATTAATCAAGAAAAGGGGAAAATGACCCCCACCAAACACGCATAAAATATGTGTGCCCTTCAAACTAAAGGGTTCCATATCAGATCTGCCATTAAATTAATTAGTTTCTGCCCTATTCCTAAGGGAAACCATAGAGTGGAGGAACACAAAAAGGACAATAAACATTGTTCCAACGTGATGCACACTCAAAGAAAAAAGTATATATAAATTGCTTGCCCAAATTCCTCACTCCCACTAGCACCAGTTGTATAATTTCTTTCTGTCACCACCACCACCACTGTGCAAAACAACCTCTCAGCAGTTCCAAAATTCTCCACAGCCCTTCAATTTCACCCCTGGTTTTTGCAAGAAATTTTACTTCTATTATTTTTATTATTATTATTTGACATTAATATGGCCAAGAATCGATACACGCGTTCAAATGCACCAATAAAGCTAACTTTTCAGATGCAAATCTTGTGGATCGTAGCAGAAATTAATGGATGATGATTTGTTGCATTATAAGATGTTGTTATTGAATTAGAGAGACCATCCAATAGCCTAATTACATTTTACTCCATAAACCAATTGCAACCCCTTGTGTTGAGTTGGTAGGTAATTATTCCTTTTCAACAAACACTGTGGGTAGACTAGAAAGTAGCAAAATGTGATGCATACCCTGCAGGACCGTGGAGGACACTAGTTGTCCAAAGCTCAAAGCTTAATAAGATATGAAGGAATGACTCTGACAATGGCCTGATACTAGAATAGTCTATCGGCAGCCATCTATATATTTTCAAGATTCGATCCTTAATGGTTTCCTCAATGCCAACATGCAGCTAAATTTGTTGAAAATTATTAGTAAAAGATTATCGTCCACAACTTTAAAACTTTATAAACATAATTAAAATATTCGATACAAGTTTGAACTTAATGACTACGCTAAATTAATGCATCTTCAAGTAAATTTAGAAAAAAATACAAATATAAAATTCTCGTACATTATCATTCCTATCATATTTATTTAAATTCCTATAAAGAAAGTAGTAAGATAAGAAATTAAGATATTAATTTTTAATTCTCTAAATAATTCGTTAGAGGGATTTGACTTGGTGATAAGCCATGTTCCTTTGAGTAAGTGTGCCCAAATTTGACAAAGGCGAGTAAATATTCCTATCTCTCTTAAGTAAAATAACTCGATAGCAACTCTCAACTAATAGAGTTGCAACAATGGCAACGAGTATTCTGTTGCTCCAGTCCGGCGAGTCATTTACCACAGTCAAAAGATAAGGTAGAGAATACTAAATACGGAATATTCTCTGGGGCAGAAACTTTACTCAAAAGAATGATTTTCCGTGCATCCGCAATGGGATCTGTTCCCCTGACATGACCGGGATTTTCTACAGTACTCATAAACTTGGTTATTAACTACCATGCCCATATCATCGTTCTCAACTTGGCCGGTGAAGGTTCCGACGCAAAAGGTGGAGGATGATTCAGCAATACATATAAATATTCTGAAAATTAGCTCTAAATGTTAAAAAAAAATATTCTACTGATCTTGTTATTAAAATTTATTTTTAATTTTTTATATTATTAAATAATTTTTGTATTTATTTTTATATTATTTTATAATATTTTTAACTTTTTATTTTACTGAATAATTTTCATATCTCTTTTTATATTACTAAATAAGACATTTCTTTATACTTGTAGAGTGGCATAAAAAGAGAAATAAAAATTATTTAGTAATATGAAAAGTTAAAAATTTTGTAAAGTGACATAAAAAAGACAAAAAATTTTTAGTAATATAAAAAAATTAAAATAAAGTTTAATAATACAACCTGTCGTAGTACATTTTTTAGTGGAATTTAAAGTTAATTTTTATGATATATATATATATATATATTTATTTATTTATTTATATTTAGACACACACACATGGCACGTTCCTGGTTAAAGAACCTTTGGTAGCTGGGCAAGTTATTAATTTTCAACTATCTTTTTTTTTCTTTTATTGCGAAAATACAATACTGTTATAAGGGAAATGGGATATTAAGCATTTTAAAATAAGATCTACCAATTTGGTAAAAACTATTTATTGTTTCCTAACTGAATTATTAACTCCACTCTAAACAGTCTTTGGTTGGATTTTTTTTTCTTTTTCTTGTTGGGGGGAGGGGAGGGGAGGGGGAGAGTTGAAGTTGAATTGATTTGTTTTTAGAAGTGAAAAGTAAGGGAACCAAATAGAAAGCTTAGATTTTAGTTAAAAAGGTTTAATTTGATAGTACGTTTAAAGATGGAAGGAAAGAAATGAAAAGGAGGTTAACTTTATCAATCTCTTTTTATTGACTAAAATGTTATTATCCTAGTATACCTATACTTGTGTAAAATAATAATGGTAAATCTCACTTAAACCCCTTAAACTTCTCTTACAATTTAAATTACCTCCCTAAACTCAATGATTGTGTCAAATCAGTCCAATTTCTACCATACCCATTATTGTTGGGTCAATCCCACCCGCTAAATTACAGCCGGTGCAAATATTATAGTCTATCTGACCTTATTCTCTTCTGGATCAATCATCAAAGTGAAAAAATGTCGAACGAATGAAGCCCTTTCTGCATTAATACCTCAAAAGACCACCAAAAATATATATGAAATTTCTCCAAGATACCGGTTTGCTTCAGAATAGGAAAGCCAAATTAATTCCGTTCAAACAAGGTCAAGGCACCTACAGATGCTTTTCTTGTAGAGGAAAAGCTTTGGTATGTTGGCAGATTGTGTTTCTGCAAAGATGGAGCTCCAAGACATTTTCTATTAAAGCCAGCAGCACTACTGGAAGATGGAGCTCCATCGCTTCTTTTACATAAGGTAGGTTTAATTGTACTTCTTATGTTTGTACTCCCAAATAACCCTCAAGTATGATATATGGAAGAGAAAGATAATACTATCTCCAACCACAATTTTATGTCTCATTTTGACTTTGTATAAAATTCATTCCCTCCGTCAACAAGGAGGATTTTTGACTTATTGAACTTACCAACTTTAACCTTATTAATTTTATGATATGCTTATTAATTATAAAGATTAGTGGTAGGACTCACATACTAATGGAACTTAAATTTCTTAAATCGAGAGAGTTAAAGATGTTAATGGAACTCTTCTTAAATTAAGAAGATTAATAGCAAAAATTTAAATAAAATATATAACTATTTTAAGAAAATAATCATTCAATTGTAAATATATTTTTTTCAAAAAATAGAGACATTCAATTATAGACAAAAGAAGTATTAGAATTAATATTAACTAAATGAGATTTGGCAAATTGACATTTAAATTGATATATTGAACAGAAAAAATAAGAGAGAAGAAACAAGTATGTGTGCAATGGTGCCGTGGCGGCATGGATAATGGAAGGAAGGAAAATGAAGAAAAGGGTTAATTAGACTACAACTCGGGTACAATTTAGTTTATGGACCCATAATAATGGGTCTGGCGAGTTATTTAATGTAATTAATAAGTTTAGGGACTATATTTACCTAATTAATTAGACGATCACTGAGGCAATTCAATTTTTAAAATAAGTTAAGGGGGTATATGAAATATACCCAAATAATAAAAATTGTAGTATACAAATATTTTTCAGTGGAGCTATCATTTCTATGTTCTTAGCTATCCAAACAAGAAAGACAATTAAATACTCAATACTTTTTTTCACTCTCTCTTTTCCTTCCTCTCAAGCGTATTTGGATTGAGTTTTTTTAGTTGAATTGTATTGAGAATCATAAAATTGAATTATTTGTGAAAGAAAAAGTGTGATCCAAAGTGAAGAGAATAAAATAAAAGTGAGATATTGTTTGAGTTAAATTCCAATCTAAATATAGCCAAGTTGTTTCAAATGTATTCATATATAACTCTATGAAATAGATCTTATGGTAGAAAGAGGTAAAAAACGTCATTATTTTCTTTTATTTTCTTGATAATCAAAAATACTTTTTTTTGTTTAGAATTGAAAATGTATATTTTTTTATACATAATAAATAGATAAGTGGACATTCAATTTGAATGGAGGTAGTAATATATACTCAAGGCTAGCAACTATGAACTCACAAATGATTCCGTACTAATTTTGGTCTATAAATAGAGTTCCACGAAATAATTAGGTTGAATTCGGTTCTCTTACATGTGGATCTATTGTCTAAATTAATGAAATAAATTTTTTAATTAAAAAAGACAAAGAATATAAGTTTAGCCTTACCTAAAAAGGGGAGATTGTTATTCAATCAAAGGCTGACGATAATCTTCATAGAATGTACTTAGACATATATGTTGATTTTCAAACTTATTTATTATTGTATTGTTCAAAATTAAAAGTCTATTTTTTTATAAAATAATAAAAAATAAAAAATAGATTAAACTTATGATTTTCAAAGTTGTTATACATCTTTCGCCTCTTCTCCACTCTTCCAGAGGTTTTTGTTCATTTTATGCAATTATCATTCTTGAGTTTTTTCCATTTTATAATTTTTTTAGGTGCATTTATAGTCTTCCTAGTTATTCCCTATTGAGAGATGGAAAATACTCATCGAAGATTTATCTTTTTTTTTTTTTTGAAAGAAGATTTATTTGTACTCTTTAATAATAGGCCTTTCCCCTTTGTGAGATTTGCCTAACCAAAAGTTTTCTCTGTTATGAAAATTTTCCCCTTTTCACTTTTTTCCCCTTTAATAAATAACTTCAAAGCTCTTTTTTGTCTTTCCATTCTCCGCGGGAGAAGATTCTAGTTTGCATTTTTACTCCATTATATAGTGCTTCAACTTTGGAGGTGAATTAATGCATTGTTTTATCATTGGAGGTAATTATCTTAGAGGTTTTATGAGTTCAACATTTCCATCTTCTACCAATTATTAGTCTTAATCAACTTTTATTCTTTTAAGAGATTCATATTTCTTCTTAAATGCATATATCTTGACCTTATTTTAAAGTAAAGTTGAATATTCGACTGAATTTTGGATGTTTAAAATAGAAATCTTGCCTATGAAAGAATTAAAGCTTTCAAATCAATACTCGAAAATTCCACTCTTATCAAATGCAAAGTCTTACACGGGTGGAAATTCATTCCTTACAAAGTATAAGATTTTTATTATGTTGTATATTTATATTTCATTAATTATACACGTAATCTCCACTATTAATGTATTGTCTCATGTAATCATCCAAGGAAAAAAGAAATGTTTTGTGAAAACTACATCTTAGAAATTTGTCTAAAAACGACACCGTTAATACCATCATTTTGGAATGTGTCCATCTCTGGTGTGAGCAACAAAGTCGTAGAATAAATTCCAACCGGCAAAACCCACTATTTACTGTCTAAAGTTTGTGTTCTAATTTTACAATAGCACTCAATATACCCCTATATATGTCACCTTTGAAAGCTGCCTTACACCTCTTCTCTTCTCTTCTCTTCTCTTCTCTTCTTCCACTTCTTGATTCTTCTTCTTCTTCCTCTTCCTCTTCTTCACCACCATTCCCACACTGATTCATTCAGTTTCTTTTGCAACAATACGATAATGGTGAAGTTCTCAAAGGAACTTGAAGCTCAGGTAATTCCGGAGTGGAAGGATGCTTTTGTAAATTACTGGCAACTGAAGAAACATGTCAAGAAAATCAAACTTTCAAGAACTGCTAAACATGTTCCCGAAGCCTCCTACGATTTTGGCAGATCCATTTTCGCCTCGGTTCGTCTGGTAATCAGCAAAATCTCAGAGAAATTTCATAATGCCAACGAGAAACCTGAAATTATCCAGGTACAAGTCTTGCATGGTTGCTGAAGTTTTGGTATAAAATGTGGCTGTTGTTGAAGATTAATTTGAGGGAGCCGTTTTGTACTAAAAGTTAAGGTCTTCTTCTAACGTACAACTTAAATGGTGGCCAAGATGTGCAAGTTTCGTCGATTTTCACATAAATGGAATAACCCTTTGAGATTCTTGTGTTTTGCATAGTGGCCATGGAAGAGAAAATGAAAGTTGACGTCATTTTCAGGCAAAAGTTTTCCTATATCAAACACTTTAAAGGGTGCTGTATTGCTGTCCAGTGCCAATATTATCCCCGTATATCCCTCCTTTTTGGTATCTTTTTCCGCAGCTTCATATTATATTCTTCTCTCCTTTGTGTGTCTCCATGTTCTTTTGTTTTGCCCGTTAGTAGTGCACCGGAAAATTCTTTCTAAGGTCACAGGAAAGTAAAAGGATTAACTGGAAAATGTTCGATTTCATTTTAGGCTCATCCAGCTTCGTTTCTGCATTTTGACACGGTAGTATTAATATGGGTTTGTGTCACTTTGTATCATGATAATTCCGTGGGAAAGAGAAACAGATATAACAACCTGAAAAAGGGATTGATGGAAAAGGACACTAAAAAGGGTAAAAATTGACGTCCATCAAATTTTCTATGGTAGGTAAACCGCAAAATCAGACAAGGAGATGGTGAAGAAGAAGAAGAAGTGTATCAAACTGAGCTGCTGCAACTTTTTTCTGAAGAAGATGAGGTCATGATAACAAAAAATCTTGTTTTTTGTACTGGTGCCAGAAATTTTCTTGCATATGGAGGCTGAAAAAGATGATCCTGTGTTTTTTTTTTTTTTTTGGTTTTGTCTGTTTTGCATGTTGCAGGTGAAATTGTTCTTTGAAACATTGGATGATGAGCTTAACAAAGTGAACAATTTTTACAAGACCAAGGAAACCGAGTTTCTTGAAAGAGGAGAGATTCTGAAGCGGCAGCTTGACATCTTGAAGGACCTCAAGCAAGTTCTTAGTGACCGGCGTCGGTCCAGGTTAGGCAGTGGATTTCTCTCTCGGTCGGATTCAGCAATATCTGCCCGGGACTCGGATTATTCCGGTGAGTTTCTAGTATCCAGCAGAATAATTATATCTCTCTGATTCACCTTCCATATATGATTCTACTGCTACTACTGCTTTTATTTGGTGATTTTGTTGGTGGGGGGCAATTTGGTAGGTGGATTTTCACGTGTCACCATGTAAAAAGTTACCATAGATCTTGCTGCAATATTTATCATACACATTAAATTCTTACATTCTGAATCAAAGTCAGCACCTTATAAGTCCAAAGGCTAATTTCTTTATTTGCGGTTAGACTTGATTCGAAACTCATTAGGACAATCTGCATTAGTCTTGCAAACCAAAGTAATGGCCTCGAACGACAAGTCATATCCTAAATATGGTCTCTCTTTTGGTCAGTAAGCAAGCTCCAAAAGGTAAAACTTAAAGAATTTTGGTTGACCCATATCTAGTGTTTAAGGAAAGACCACGTAGATTAGAAAAAAAAACTCATACATCAAAGCCCAAACCAATAGTTGCTCCATTTCTAATTTGTGGTCCATAAAACAGTCTGTAAAAACAATCTCTTCTTCTATAATCATCCACACTTCGATATAAAGGAATCTACTACAGCTCACCTGGCATCAAAGAGGTACAAATCATTGATCTTCTAAAGAGATAGATAAAATGGGGACATCACGGTTCAATCCCTCCGACATGGTTCCGCTTTCTGCTAGGAAATGGCCTTGGTGGATGTCAATTTATCTGAAAATTAAGAAGAAGCCAAGTGTAGATGAACCACTCTATTTCTGTGAATGGTGTGGATGCTTTTACCGGTGATTAGACTAGGATGATGTCTCTTAAGGATTTAATATATAACAAGGCACAATTCTCTGAACCTAGCCGGAAATGGCATCATGTTATGCTTCCATAATCTCCTAAAGATTTTCAGTGTCAACATGGAAATTGAAACTGTGCTTTTGCCTTATTTGATATAGGCCATATCATGCAGCAACATTTTTAGTTCTTGAAATAGTTTTGATGTGACAATTTTGTATCCTAACTTGAATTGCTATCACATGTTATTGCTCGTCAGATTTTGAGTATTTCTGAACCTAAGAGATTTACGACACCCAGTGATATGTAGTTTATATATTATGAACAGTTGTCTTGAGTACTTTTTCATCAGTTTGATCAGAAATCGGATATGTTTCCAGATCTTATACCCATATGATTTTTAACGAACTTCTGTTAGACTGTTGGGAAATGAATAGAAAAAGGGACTCGTGGATACAAAATCTATTGCCTTTATATGCAACAGAAGTATCTATTATGTGATCTTAGGCGATGCATAAAAGCTTGGACATGTATAGTTTGGTTACTAGAAGCTCAAGATTCATAATCATCATGAAGTTGAGATAATCTGGAAACAGATTTTTGTTCCATAAGAAGGGATTGGCTTGCGCAAATATAAAGTTTAAGTACGTGATTCAATTCTCACTTGCACCATCAGTAGCAGCACAATCTGATGAAGAACTTTATATATGATGAAGAAACCCTAGTTCTGGCTACTCCAACTGGAAAGTTATGATCCCGCTCTTCT
This sequence comes from Rauvolfia tetraphylla, assembly GCA_030512225.1. Taxonomy (NCBI): domain Eukaryota; kingdom Viridiplantae; phylum Streptophyta; class Magnoliopsida; order Gentianales; family Apocynaceae; genus Rauvolfia; species Rauvolfia tetraphylla. Next base: position 7,858,228 of record JAJQKT010000053.1, read on the forward strand.
GTGCTGTCTCCATTAATGTTATAAATTGAGTATTTCTTAAGAACCTGAAAGATTTATAGCGCATCTTTGAAATAAGTAATAGAAATCATCAAGTTCTCTAATTTGCATCTAAAAATGCAGAAATTCAGAGTGAATATTGTGACAGTCCCGCAGTCACAGACACATCGCAAACAGATGATGTTATTGCCGCACTAGAGAAGAATGGAATCAATTTCATTAACTCAGCAACACGAGCAAAGACAAAAAAGGGCGGAAAGCCTAAGATGGCCATGAGGATTGATATTCCAGCAACTACCCCAACGCGAACCGTTGCAGCAGTGACATCAATGCTTTGGGAAGACCTGGTAAACAATCCCAAGAAAGAAGGTGGTGAATACATCAACCGAAAGAAGATCCAATGTGCCGAAAAGATGATCAGAGGAGCTTTTGTTGAGCTATATAGGGGCCTTGGCTTGCTGAAAACATACAGGTTTTTTGATACTTTTTTATTTTCTCTTTTCTGAATTAGATGCACATAGACATTTTACACGATTAAAATCGTCTGAATTATTCCTGGAGGTCGATATCAGATATGATTGTTCTGATTGTGTAGGATAACTTTATTTGTAGAAAGGTTAAGATGCATAGAGGTTGAGTGACCATTTGACATTATTCAATAGAAATACTATTGTAATTTTCTCAAAGAGAAGGAAAAGTACAAAAAGGAAAAGGCTAAAGCAGTATGAAAGAAAAAGGAAAAAGAAATGAGACCTGGCAATCAAACATTTGTAGCTAAGTTGCATCTGGCACTATTGTAGAAGCTCTCTTCAAATTAGCTATAGAAATTACTTGAACGTAACGCAAAATTAACTCTGCCTATAGCATCAGTTTCTGCTAATATACGGCAAGTCCATTAATGCTTGTTCTAATGAATTCACTACTTTTGGCAGCTCCCTAAACATGGTGGCTTTTGTAAAGATTCTGAAGAAATTTGACAAGGTAAGGAGAATGCAAGAGAAACCTGAACATAGTTCTGATATCACCACGTCTGTTGTTGGGAAAAAAAGGGCTTGGTTACTGTAACTAATGAAGAAAAGAATTTAACCAATAAAGACTATAGCAAGATGATGAAATCCCTCCCAATGACCACAAAATTTTGCTTCTGGGCCTGGAATATGTGACAGACTATAGAAGCAGTACTAGTCACAATCTTGAAATTACAAGAAAGCTATATTTTGAGGTACTATCAAATAATTGGTATTCCTTATACTTCAACTTTCTTAACTTCCCTCACATGAAGAATATGACTACACCCTTTATTCTGCTGATTTCAGCAAAAATCCAAGGCTTTTTTGCTCCAAAAATCAGACTTCAGTCTTAAAGGAATGATCTATTTCAGTAGAAAAAGTCCTTTTATACCTTCCTTCAAAACATTGAAGTACATCCACAACTGACACAATTTCAGGATTTGCACTTGAACTTCTTAATAATTTGTTAACGATTTCCGTTGTCTCTTTTAACAAACAGGTTGCAAACCAGCAGGCATCAGCATCTTACCTTAAGGAAGTGAAGAAATCCCATTTCATTAGTTCTGATAAGGTAATCTGTTGTTTCATATCAAATCTAACACTCTCTCTTAGAATGCAAATTCTGTTTCAGCCATTTCTTGTTTTTCTGTGATAAGTGATTGGGAATCTAATTAGTTAGGTTGCTGATATTGGTTTTGAATGTGATTAATTGATAAACCTTCTGCAAATGGTTTCTTTCCCCAGAAAATTAGAAGCTTACTTGTAAAGGTATGGCAGCCATCAGGAATTCAGCCCTAGGATTTACCCAATATATGTTTTCATATCCTTGGCATGCGATACTAGTAAAGAATGTCTAATTTTTTGGGGGAAATTTTTTAGTTCTCTATGTATATTTGTTCATTGGAACCTTGTCAATTATGACAACTACAAACACAAATTATAATTACATCTCATGTACGTTGATGTTATATACAATAAAGATCTTTTATACTCTTTTTCAAAATAATTAAATACACATATGATGTTTAATCTTTTGTACACTAATACAATATCTACGTCGCATCTTATTTTTTGTGTCAGCAAACAAGGTGAATAGATATATATTTTATTGATAATTATACACGAGTATAATTTTTCATGTTATACATTTATTTAGCGTATCATATTATATTGTAGATATAAAGCAACTATAACTCCTCTGTCCTCTTTTTCATCCATTAACAAAAGCTTTGTTAGTGGTTCTTAGTTTTGTAATGGACATTTATACATTATTTATATTTGTGATATGCAGGTGCTAAGGCTAATGGACGAAGTGGAGTCCGCATTCATAGAGCACTTTGCCCACAATGACAGGAAAAAGGCCATGAAATTCTTGAGGCCACAGCAGAACAAAGATTCTCACATGGTCACCTTTTTTGTTGGTAATTTTTTTTTCTCTCCCTTTATCTCTTGCACATCCCAAATATACTCTATCACTCTCCCCATTTCATAATATAAAATTTTTTAGTTACTTTCTTAATTCTTAAAATATTTAATTTTTACCAATTTTAAAAATTATTTTTTTAGAGTTACCCTTACCATAAATATAATTTTTTATTTAGTTAAAAATATAAGGAAAATTAGCCCTTCTTTCTTCCTTAATTTATACAAAGAACCAAAAAAAATTATATTTTAAAACGGAGAGTGTAATTTGTAAAGGGAACATTAATAGCATAATCAACCCATACCCAATTTCTCCACTTTCCCAGTGGGTAGTCCAAACTTGGATAAAGTTTGGCATGACACACACTACCAAGCATCACCCAAGTTGGGCAAAAGTAACTTCTTTTACACAAGAAGTACCACGATATAGTTGTAGATACATTTTAAATAAACTAAGTATTGCCTTATTCCAATATTCAAAAAACATTTCTTAAAAATAGTATTTAGATCATTGAAAATATTATTAGTTCTTTATTTGATAAATAATAATCAATCACTTATAAAATTTTACAATAAAAAAATTGAGAGTTTAAAATTTCAAAAAATTCTACGCCAGCTACCTATTTAAACAACGAAAGAAAAGGGAAAGGATGACGAGATAGTTGATGTTAACCGGAACTATGTTGTTGCCATCGCAGGTCTCTTTACTGGCTGTTTTGTGACGTTGTTTAGTGTATATGCAATTTTGGCACATTTGAATGGCATGTTTTCGCCTAGGTCAGAAGCAGGTTATGTGGAAACTGTTTACCCTGTTTTCAGGTACCCTTTTTCGTCTATTTTCATGGCTTTTTCTCACTTTCTCACATGTTTCGTGCATCTTCCTAAGTAAGAAAGCTACTGTTGTTTGTTATTGCAAAATGGTACATGAATGACCATAACTTTTGGGGTATTGCAAAATGGTCATTTCGTTAGCTTTAGGGCTCCAAACTTGAGCCCAAGCAAAGCAATAAGTTCGTTTCATTTATTTTTGAACAATAAATAAGACTCAGAATTGAGAAATTCGTTCAATATACTTGATGATAATATTGCTATTTTGGCCTCTAACTATTCAATAAAAATATAAATACTTTAATTTTATTTTCGTTCATGTCCAAAACATAGGAAGAAGAGCAAAAATACAAGATATGCAATTTCTGTTTTTAGACATTTATGGTTTCATGATTTTCAGTCCAGTTTAGTCCAGCAAATGGAATCAAAATGATAAACGCTAAATTTCTCTATGCAAACTTGAAGTTATGGGACTAGATTATTGCTAACTTCTATAGCCGTTTAAATTTGCAGCATGTTTGCATTGCTAAGCTTGCACTTGTTTATGTACGGGTGTAATCTCTTCCTTTGGAAGCGCACAAGAATCAATCACAACTTCATCTTTGAGTTCCAACCCAACACAGCCCTCAAATACAGAGATGCTTTCCTCATCTGCACCTCTGTGATGACAGCAGTTGTTGGGGCAATGATCATCCACTTGATCTTACTCTCCAGTGGCCTCTCTCCAAATCAAGTCGATGCCATCCCAGGAATTCTTCTCTTGGTTAGTCATCAATTGCTTTAACAAGCTATGCAGTTTCTTTCGCTTAACTTATTATAGACATCAAGGAGAAACTCCTGTGGTCACGCGCACAAATAGAGAGCGGCTTATATGATGACATTGCACTAACTTAACCTTGCTGATTTTGAAATTCATTTTTCAGTTCTTTGTTATCCTTCTGATATGTCCATTAAACATCTTCTATCGTCCTACCCGTTACTACTTCATTAAGGTGATACGAAACATAGTCTGCTCTCCATTTTATAAGGTAATTCAAGATCATCCTCAATCAGTTAAACAAAAGAACTATCTAATTAGCAAATAGTAATAGAGGAATACCAATTATGCAGGTTTTGATGGTAGACTTCTTTATGGCTGATCAACTCACCAGCCAGGTAAACCTTCTCTTCTGCTGTGCTAATTAATATTGGCCTAATATATTTCTGAGCTAGAAAGAACCGCAGTATTCTGATGGCGTTGTAGAAACCTTGTTTACTCTGTTAGACGCTGATTTTGCAATATCTGGTTCATCTATAGATCCCATTGCTAAGACACATGGAATCAACTGCTTGCTATTTTCTTGCTGGAAGTTTCAAGACACACCGATACGCAACCTGCAAGTCCGGAAAGCTATATAGGGAACTTGCCTATGTTATCTCTTTTGCTCCATATTATTGGCGAGCAATGCAGGTATTTCATGACATTAACATTCATACCTTAAAGCCAATTCCGTAAGATTTTGTGTAAATACAACCAAACTGAGATCAATCTTTCTCCAAAAACAAGTGTGCAAGGCGATGGTTTGACGAATGTGATGTACAGCACCTGGCTAACCTGGGGAAGTATGTCTCAGCTATGGTGGCAGCAGGAGCAAGACTTACATATGCTAGGCAGCCAACACAGTTCTGGTTCATCATAGTATTGGTGACTTCATTGATAGCCACAGTTTATCAGTTGTATTGGGATTTTGTCAAGGACTGGGGACTTCTTAACCTAAAATCCAGAAACCCCTGGCTCAGAGATAATCTAATCCTCAAGAACAGATGCATCTATTACATATCAATTGTAAGCTCCCTTTCCCTCTCCTTCGCTTGGCAGCATGAATTGATTTTCTTCGAATGCAATAAAGCCTGATCCCGTCAAAATCCAACTGCAGGCCTTTAATCTTTTATTAAGAGTAGCTTGGGTGGAAACTGTAATGCGATTCAACAACATTGGAATCCTTAAGTCAAGGTTGCTTGATTTTCTTCTGGCTTCATTAGAGGTCATCCGTCGTGGGCACTGGAACTACTACAGGTACAGAAGCTATTGATATATTATAGCTATCAGCCATAGCAAATTTACTTGAGAAATCATCTAATAACTTAATGCAAATGACTGCACAGACTGGAGAATGAACATTTGAACAATGTTGGAAAGTTCAGGGCAGTGCAGACGGTTCCGTTACCATTCCGCGAGGCAGATTCAGATTGATAAATTGTCTGATCAAAGGTTTGCACATAGCTCCAGAGACAGGTTTACATGAAGGGCTCATGCAAAGATGACCAACAACCAGAACTTGGAGGGATATTTCTAACTGCGGGATCTGCAAAGGATCAAGCATCGTTCATCAAAAGTATCAGCAAAAAAAAGCTAGCCTAAGGCTCCATATCTGAGCAAGAAAGCACTCCGGCAATAATGCTTCATTGTTCAACGGGCATTTTGCTGCTATATGTATCAGATTCAAATGTTCTTGCTGAAGATTATCGATTCATGTGGCCGGAAGAGAGATTGCCGAGTGTACAATGAAATTTGTGTTATGGGATGTAACTGAACAAGCTTTGCTAGATTTGTACTATGACATTTCTCAGAAATGAAAATTTGCCCTCTATAGCATCTCCTAGCCAAATTTTCTTCTTTAACTGCTCTATAAATTGGATTAAAGAGCGATTTTTGTAGCATCAAGCGGTTTTGTTAATCCAGTTATCATCTTAACCTTAAAACTAGAAAAGAAAGAAAAAATTCAATGGTTCTTATTCCCAAACGAAAGAGGACCATGCATGTTACATATTACGTTTTCTTGAACCAAAGTACACGGAATTTTTCTTTTCCTTTTTTCTTTTTTTTGGTGAGACATTAAATACCTTTTTAGTTCTACTTTCTTCCTATTGAGGTTGAATTTAGTAAATACTCCACTAATGATGAACAATACAAAACTAAAGGGGAAGAAGTTTGGAAAAACTACTTCATTTTAAAATATAGGTTGTTTTAGACTACATATGCAAATAGATTAAGAATCATGAACATAAGATATTTTCTTATTAAAGTATTTAAAATTAATTTTCTTTCATCATTTTTTTTCCAATTCTCTGAAGCAATATTACACTATTAGAATAATAAATAAGAATAATATTACAAGAAAAATATTAAATGTTTAAAAAATATATGTAAGACGATTTATATTTTAAGAAAACTTCTTTTCTTGAAGAGAGTAGAACTATCAATGGGTTTAGCCTGACCAGAATCTGAGAGGATTTGGGTTTATTTTTTCAGCCTGAATAGTATTCGGGTCGAGCTTAAGCTCAACTCATTTTCAACTCGGCACACACACACACACACACACACACACATATATATATATATATATATATATATATTATATTTCTTTAAAAAGATATTATTATTATTTTTATATGTAATAATAGTATAATTAATTAATTTTTTATTTTTATTTTTAATTAATAAACATTTAAGATTTAAATACAAATTTAAAAAGTTTTTAAAAGTATAGTATCAATTATTTTTAAAAAATAAAAGAAAATTTTATAAAATAAAAATAAAAATATAAAAAATTATACAAAAAAATTTAGTTAAGGCCAGTCCGAGTGAGCCAAGCTCGGACTATTTTTTCTACCCGAAAAAAATCAAGTCAATCTCGAGTTTAGCAAAACTCGACTCACTTGACTCGTTTAACACCCCTAGAAGGGACATCCTACATACTAAAATAGAGTTTTATATTTTAAGAAAAATTCTTTTCTTAAGCGACATATTAAAATAGAAATAGTATTAAATATCTACCTATTGTTTAACTATTTTCCTCATCAAACATAAAGAATGCTTTTCTTAAACTATTTTCTTATCCCATCCAAAAACAACTATTTTCTTAATATTAAAATTTCTACCTATAGTTTTACTATTTTCTACATCAAACATTAAGAAAACCTCATTAAGAAAACCTGTTCTCTTCCACTTAATGATCAATATGTCATCTAGATTATTGATAAAATCCCGAATTCTGTAAGAACGCATTACACTTCCAGCGCTTTGGATGTATACCACTATATATATATATATATTTTAGTTACCAGTAAAAAAAAATTATTCCAGAACGCATTACACATGGAGTTCCGCTACATTTTGGCAGAACTCTTCTAATTTTAAAATTTTAATTATATTTTTAATTAATAATGAAGTAAAATTATTTAATTAAATAAGTTATTTTATAAATAATATTTTAAAAATAAAAGTTTTAAAGGTGAGTTACACCACGATGTAGCAGAACTCACTTTTGAGTTTTGTCATGTGTTGGTAAAACTCTTGGGGGAAGAGAGATGAGAGATAAAATTTTTAAAAAATAATTACTTATTTACTGTATATAACAAAAAGTTGTATATAGCAAACGTGCTTTGGCCCCTCGAAAGCAGTAAATGCGTCAAATACGAAACTAAAATGCATTAGAGCTATTGCGGAGCTCCTCAAACAAGGCCAAACAGGTCAAAAACTAAAAAAAATCGCTTCAATTAACAGTAAACTGTGTTGTGTTCTTGAAACAGAAAGATCATTAGTGTAGAAAAGCTGGTTTCGTAGGTTTGTAAAATTGCAGGAGGAAGATATGGCGGAGAATTGAATAATATGTTCTCTTCTGCAATGAATTACATACGTGAAAAGCTGATTAGCTAAGGCGGGCATTTAAGGCAAAAGAGGTTTCAACTTAGCCTTCCATTTTTACGAACATAAACAGCTGATTAATACTAGTAAATGATTACTGTCTTCTACTATTTGATTTAGGTTGTAACTGCTTTTATATTAATGGGTTCCTATGATGTTCTGTTTTGATCAAAATATTTTTGAATGTGTATAAGTTCAGTCTTGGCTGCTCTGTCTTCTGGCAAGTTGCAAGGGCTCCTTCTGCTTGACACTTTTGTAGACTTTAATTGAGTGAAGATCTTGGACGGAGAAAAATGGAGCACAGGAATCTTTGCTGATGGTAAAACCTGAGTGTATCAGGCCTTTGAGTGTAGCAGGTTGACCGGAAAAGGGATAATATCATATAGTGGTGGAGCAGTAAAGTTTGTGGCTTATTAGCTTATCAGGTAGTAATTACTTGACATTGTTAGTTTATTCAATTAAATTGACATCATACTATTGAACTTGCTTTCTTGCCGTATTCCAGATGGTCATAGATTTTCTTTATTGAGGCACATATATAGTCAGATTCTAACTTAAAGTGCTCTGGTTTTGGCATTTCCCTTCATTTCTTTAGGTTTAGTATATTACAATTTCTGTCTCAGCCTATACTTGAGTTCAGCATGAAGGGTAGCTCAGATCTGCATTTGTTATGAATTTTATTTTGCATTTGCCTTTCATTATTAAAATTTTCTTGCACCCAGTACCAGACCTATCTTGAGACAGTTCTTCAAAAGAGAAAACCAGAAGCAGAAATCTAAAGCACTACTCCTACTCTTAACTTGATTTATTCAACCGTCTTCCCACTGGTCCTGACAATTAGATTTTTCATTTTTCCCTTCCATGTTGGGCTGGACCCAGCTGAAAGTATTCACTCAACTGAGTAATGGACTCGTTTATAAACAGTTGGTGCTTGCAAGTTGTTATTAGCATCCCAATCAAATGCTAAGAAATTGTGTTAGTACCACATCAGCTTATGTCCTAGTCATTCAAAGACAAGTTAGGAGAGTTTAAAACTAATTTTGGAGCAGGAAAAGCGAGTTACAAGAATAACATGATGGCAGTTGCTTCACCTCCTAATGGTAACTTCAGCCCTTAGATGGAGTATGCCATCAATGAAATAAAGACCGTCATCATCCATGATGGAATTCCAAGGTACACCAAACAAATTATGGGTACCAACTGCCTTGCCCCCTGTAAAAGTATAATTCCCCTTGTGTTTGCATATGAACTCCTCTGTGGCTTTTGATCTTGCTGAGAATTCATATTTGAGTCGAAAAGTCTTTGAATTCTTTTTCTTCATCCCCAAAAAGAGACCAAAAAAATGGAGAGAACATTTTTCATCGAAGTTGCAAGATGCAGATAAAAAGAACTCTTGCCCTCCTAACTGAAAAGCCTGAGAGTAGATTCGCCCGGATGGATACAGGTTTTTGCATTCCTTCTGTTTGAGATCCAGGTATACCACTGACTTCTGGCACAGATGATCAAATTCAACTACCTTAATGGGTCGATATTTGTAAGCTCGCTGCACAAAACGACGACTTCTTGAGATAGAGTCCTCTGCCGCTAAGGTTCGTTGGTAACAGGGAGCCTCAGCCTTGAAAATGAGAGCTTCAAGGACAACCCTGGAAGCAACCTCATTATCAAAGTCATCGCAAGACAGAATCTTGGTAAGCCTCCGGACACTCATGTATGAGAAGCGAATACAACGACCAATACTTGAACTGAGGATTTCTCTCCGCTCTTCCAATATTGGATAGTGAACCTTAGCCCACTCCATGACAATATCATACAATGCATCTTCTGATGAAACATGGAGGTCATCACTTGACAAGACTGCCTCAAGCCCTGCAAGGGACAAGCAATAGATTTTGTCTTTGCACTTTTTGAAGTCCTTGTAAGATGCAGCTAGGAACCCTTTTGCTGCATCGACTAATGGGTGGACTGCGGCTCCAATCTGGACACTGGGAGGGAGCTCCAGATACTGCATAGCAGTCTCCAGAGTCATGGGCATATCGAACAAGAGGTCATTGCAATACTCCAAGCAAGAGGAGACCTCGAATTTGTCAGCAGCCTTCAGAACATCCAGCAAAGCCGACACTGTTGTTGCAGTCAGTGTATTTCTCTCCATAAAATTCAGGAGATCCATGAAAGAAGCTTCTTCTGAGGAATCAATTCGCAGGGATACATATCCCTGATTTGATTCTTTCATTCCATTAGAGAAAAGCTTGCAGAAAAATGGGCTCTTGCCCCCTAAAACAGTAGAGCTAACATGTAGTGTTGTGATTTTTAAAATTCCAGAACATTCCATTGTCATACATGGATCCTCCCCATCCGCAGCTTCACATGTTGTAGAAGAAGCCATGGTGTCCACAGATTTTTCCTTCTCTGCAAGTTCTGTCTGGTGCTTGTGATTGCTGAAACTATCAGCAAAACACTGACAACCCTCAGCAGCACAAGAGCACCCTATCAAGTCGGCCAAGATCTCAATCCGCAGGAATCGATCAGGTAAGTTGTTCGTAGCTGCTCCCATTGGTGCAAACTAGTATTTCTGGATTAGTAAAGCTTAAGAAACACTGTGAATGGATGTCATAGACCTAGGTACCATCTTTCTTGCCTACATGGAAAGCTTGTCCATCATCTTTCTTTTGTCTTGCAATCCCAAGCCTCGCAAGTACAGCTGGTACGCGAGGGAGGATATTAATAGAAACAAAAGCTTTTTATCAGATGTTTCTAAACGACTTCCGCGAAAGTTTTTTGGAGATCCTAAAGTGACCTATTTAAGTCCAGAATTCCACTTTCAATATGTTTTAAGAGTATAATATTCACATAGAGAAAGATTCCCTCAACACAAGAACTGCCTTTTAGTTCCAATGTCGAACTTTCTTGTATTACTTATTGTGCATAGGAATAATCTTCAAAGAAACCATCGACTATGCAAATAAAGAATGTTAAAGAATATTCTATTGGACTATGTTTCTTACAATCACTAAGCAAGAAAATTGGACTCTCTTTTGTTCATTAGCTATGCAGGAGTATTGTAGGCGTAACAGTAGTAAAGTAATTCACACGGATTCTACTGCTATATTCTCATATAACTTTGTGTGCAAATAAGAAAAAAAAAAGAATTCGGGTTTCATCCAATTAAGTGTGGACAGGTCTGAGAACCAATAACTTCCTCTGGCTCAAATTTAGCATTTAAAATGTTATTAGGAATATATACATGAACTCATATCATTCAATTTGGCTTGACGTAAATTTCAGGCATGGTAGCTAAATGAATCCTTCATTACAACTCTAGGAAGGGTTCTTGTATTATGCATGAAACAATGTCCTGCTGTTTCTAGTGAATACGAGATTTTGTTGCTTGAAATCTTTAATCAGAAAGCTTCTGGTTGCTCTTCACCATCTTTGCTAACTTCTTTGAAAGGCAGTATGCAGTTGATTGGATTGTGATCATAGGATTTAAACCAACAGCACCAGGCAGAACACTAGCATCACAAACAAATAACCCTTCTGCTTCCCAACTCTGTCCATTCTCGTCGACGGCGCCATCTTTTTCATTTGTAGCCATTCTGCAACTCCCCATTTGGTGTGCAGAACAGTAAGTTGTCCAATTCTCTACTAGAGATTTTGGCCCTTCTGCTGCAGTAACTGAATCAAGAAACTCTTCCACTTCTTTCGCGCTCGCACCCTTACATTTGAACTTCTGTCCATTACTCTGGTGAGTGCCTACCTCAACTGCTCCTGCTGCTATCAAAATCCTTAATGCTTGTCGCAGTCCTGCCTTCATATTTTCCTTATCCATTGCATCCAGCTTGTAGCTTATCCTTCCTTCAGCCCTAACTTCTCCTGATCCTCGGTCTCTAACCATGGAAAACACATGAGCAGTTCTAGCATACTTCAACATCCTTTCCTTGAGTTGACGTCCAGATTCCCAAGGGCATAGAGCTGCAGCAGATCCTGGTCCTAAAATAGCAGTTTCTATAATGGCCCTAACATTGGAATCATCAGTTCCTACTTTGTGTACCGAGGTGATTATACCTCCCTCATAGATTTTTCCCTTGATATCTGATTCAGACTCTGGGAAGTACCCCCATGCAATTAGCACTGGGTGCAGATGAAGATTCCTGCCAATGTTTCGATTCTTTAAACCACTGGAGACCATCAGAGGAGGTGTCAAGAGAGATCCACAGGCTGAAATTGTTACTTTAGCCTCAATGAATAGTTTCCTTTTGATGTCTTCGTTCATAACTTTCGCAATAACTCCCAAGCATTTCTTCTCCCTTGATATTCCGTGCTCATTCTTTTCCAGAACGAACTTCTCAGCTTTGCATCCAGATATGATCACTGCACCAGCAGCCACAGCATCAACCAGCCAGGTTGTGTCCGTTCCCTTCTTATCTCCTGTCCTGCAACCATAGGTGCAATAGCCACAATAATGACCTTCTGACGAGTTCCTCGGCACATAATCAGCTACAAGTCCGAGCTTTTCACACCCTTGTCGGAGAATGTGGTTCTGGAACCCCTCTTTAACACATTTCTCCGTGACACTGATTCTTTTACACACTATCTCCATGGCAGAAACATATTCAGGACTTCCAAAAAGCGGAAGTTTATGATCCTTGGACCATTCTTGCATCACGGACGTTGGAGTTTTGATGCAGGCAGACCAATTAACAGCGGAGCCACCACCTACTGTTGATCCTGCTTGGATCATTACCTTCCCATCCAGAGTTGCAAGTATCCCTCCTGATTCATATAGTTCATTCATAGAAGGACCTTCCAGTGAAGAATAGTCTGACTTGGTGAAATAATTTCCTTTCTCAATCACAACAACTTTCTGCCCAGAATTTGCAAGAACAGCAGCTGCAACGCCTCCACCACAACCCGAGCCGACGATAACTACATCACATTTGATCTTATATAGGTTTTCTGCAGGATCATCTGCGACTCTTAGGCCCTTCTGTGCAAGGGACCTGTCAATGGTTGATTCAGTTTCATGGATGGTCTCTACTATTCCTTTCTGAAGAGGTCTCTCTTCTGTTGTCTTCAACGAATTCTCGCCACCGTCTACATGATAGTCTATCGCTTCCCAAGAAGGATTTTTTGCATTTTCACCTACCTATGAGAACAGAACAGAAGATTAGATCAGTTTCCTTGAAGCAAAAGTTTTGAACTTTGTCATTTGGTCAAGACTTTTGCAAACACAAGGATGTGAACCTACTTGCAATTGCTGGTTAAGACTTGAAAGCCAATGGTTTCAAGAATCACCCCGTATCCAGTTATGACCTTCTAACTTGTTAAGAAAATGTCACCAAATACTTCTTTTTTTGAGTTACAGTGATGCAATAAAGAAAGCCCAAAGCAACAAACTACTACCTTGACTTGCTAATCAACGAATAATATGATTATTGGTGTGCTGGAGCACAAAGTCAAGTACAATAAATTTGTAACTAATATATATATATATATATATATATATATATATATATATATATATATATATATATATATATATATATATAAAAGGAAAGAATGATAAGAAGTGTGTATACCTAATATCTCAAATATCTAAGGAGTGCTTTATTATACTAAAAAAATGGTAAATGCAAATATTTTTACTTGATATAACATCAGTTGGCAATTTGGAATACATACTTCTTAAAGCATGTAAGACAATCAATGAAATCAAGATTAATGGTCATAAAGCACAGAGTAATAGTCATAAAGCATTCTAAGCTTAACTTCTATCTACTATGATAGGACCATCAAGATTGCCATCAGCATTCCAATCACCAAGTGACTCCAGGGTAAAACCAACATTTAAGGATGTAACACATAATTAATTTTGTGCATTCAATTTGATTCATTATGTTATAAACGGAATCTTTATGGATCAAGAATTTTAACCCCATACATTTCTAAAATACAAAACTTGCAGTACTCAATAATGCAAAATCTTAAAATTTTTTACCAATAAAAATATGATTCATAACAAAAGATTCCCCTTAACAAGTGACTCTCAACAAATGGTCAAATGCCCAAGTAAGAGGAAATGATTAACCGACCTAAGGAATTAATATTTTAATTAATATGATTAACAAATGAAATCAAGAATTTTGGGAAACAATTTTTTAAAAATGAAACTTTGGTGTAAAAAAGAAAGAAATCATAAATTTTTTTAATGAAAATTATGGAATGAAATCATATGCATGCGATCGTTGACGAGGATTATCATCTCCTAACGTGTCCTTTCAAGGGCTCCATTTCATTAATTTATCTTCACATCCACAAAAAGGACACTGAAGTTGCACTATTTTATTCTCCTCTAGCAAAACGATCATGACCACAGATATACACATGTCCATCATGAAAAAAAAAAAAGAAAGAAAACAAAAGAAAGGAACAGATCTCGACATTTCAATATGCATTATGTAAGATTATTTTTAAAAATAAAAGAAAAGTTTGTGATATTTTTCTACCAAAAAAAAGGAAAAAGAAAAGTGTCTGCCAACCAGTACGAAGCATTGTTACCAGAGAGAAGAAAGCGTAGAGGCAGACGAATTTGAGGAGCACAAATGGCAGCCTGACTGGTGTTAGATACTTGTGCTTAAACCATTTCTGGACTACTTTTTCTCTGTTGTGGACTGGGATATTGAAGAACTTGTTAATGTAAGGCCATTTTTCACCAAAACAAAGAACCCCACAGAGCAACAAAGTGCCAATCCTAGTTGAAAGAATCTTCAACAGCAACCTAACCAAGATCACGCCCTCCAAAAATCCTCTCTTAGTTACAAGTTCCGCAACCTGCAATATTTACATTGCTAATTGTAAATTTCAAGAACAGAAATTGTAAAGGGTAATCATTAATCAAGTACTGTTTTTACAGAAATTCTTGCGTTATCTGCTGTAGTTTGGTGGTGCTTTGGGGGGTTACCTCATCAGGGATAGGATACTGAGAGCCAGACGCTTGGAAGAAGGATTGAATCGCGACGTTCTTTTGACCATCTTTTGCAGTGATTTCTGGAGAATTCAAGGCCAGAGAAGGAAGGAAAGTCTCACAGATGCTAGATAGAGTTTCCAAGTCTGATGAAGAAAACCCATGATTGTATTTAGTTTCTCTTCTCCCTCCCTTCAGCAAAGGATGGCAATTCTCTCCCATTTTCTCTCTGTATGCCTGAGATTTTACCCCAAGAACAACACTAGCAGAGAATTTCTCAGAGGAAGCAAATCATAACTCCTGAAACTTTGAGAGGAGAAAAGAGGTGAAGAATGATCAGTTTCTATATGTTCTCTATATGGATTCTGCAGATTCTAAGCTTTGTAGAAAGGTACCGAACATGAGCCTTAGTTCTCCGTATTTATAGCCTGCTTTGAAGTCGTTAGTCTAACGCTTAATTTGGTCAGTAATACAAAGTACACTTGTATGGGATGTACATACATACCTCTGCTGGCCGTGCAACCACCTTCGCCCACTTGATTCTTAGCCAATGTTGGCTCTAGGCTAGTAATGGTATATTGTAACAGAAATCTACCTCCCAAACAAATGTCTATGGTCTACCATCTAATATAAGAATGTGGCTATACAGTAAGGATACCTAATGATTTCTCCATGATTTAATTTCATAGGCTTTTTGGAGCAATAAATTTTCATGCTTTTCCGGTTTCTTCTACCATCTTCTAATTGGTTGTCTTCCAAAGCATCATACGTCAAGCAAGAAATGATATTGAATTGATTTTATGGGGATGGATGTGGTTGGGACTTTCCTTTAAGTTTATGGCAATACATATTACTCATTTAGTTTTAAAATATATAATTTATTTTTATATACAAATTAAAATTTTAATAAATTTTATTTAAAAAATTATTAAATATTTAAAATATTTTTATTTAAAAATAAGTATTAAATTTAAATTTAATATTAAAGATTAATTTTTTAAGTTATTAATTAAAAAATTAATAATTTTTAAAAACTAAGAGTAAAATTAAAAATAAATAATAAACAAAACTTTTACATAAAAAGAGGATATAAATTTTGAAACTACAAAAAAAGTATAACATACATTTTAAAACAAATGAATTATCCCCTAATACTAAAAATAGAAAGAATTCTTCTTTTTTGGGGACGAAAAAAACAAAAGAAATGCTTGCATGTCATTTCCTATTTTGCAAAGAAATTAATCGGGACCTTGATTTCTTGAGTAGTTGATGATCAAACCTACAAGTAGTAAATTCCTTGGCAAAAATATCAAGAATTGCTTGGGTAGTGAAATATATGTTGATGAAATTAACACCATTTTCAAGATTATTAAAAGGGTATTATGAAATAGTTAATAGCTAGAGTTTTCTAAAATGTATTGGTGAGATAAATTATTTGGTTTATGGTTACCAAATTCTAAGGGTTTGATAAAATTTGTTGACCAGAGGTCTGTTTTGGCTTCCTACTTCCCTCCAATAGAGGGAAGAGGAAAAGTGTCTTCCATTTCTAATTATCCTTCTTTCATCATCCGTTAAGGAGAAATCTCAAGTCATTATCTTTGATGAGTCGATGGATCAAGTTGAATGGGAAAATATCAACCAAAAAGAAAAGGAAAAAAACTTGACTCCACAAGTGAGAGGCTTGGTTGAGTTGACTTATCTGGTGGTTTAAAAAAGAAGTGTATGATCAAAATCGGTGGGATTCCTCTCATTTAATTTTAATGCAAGTTGTTTAGGTGTCGTCCAAACAATCATAATAAAAACTTACCCAATATTAGAAAAAAAAATGATGACTTTTCTTCTTTCCAAAAGCTTTGGTATAGCCTTTATTTCACCAAGTTTATCACACTTTGGTTCATGCATTTCAGAAGATAAAGAGACTTTCCCTCTTATTTTGTGATATTAATTTTGTGAATCTTTGATATTATTTTTATCATATTATTTTATACCAAAAGAAAATATTAAACTAACATATATTTTTTAAAAAAATTAAATATTCATTTTATTAAAAAATATATAAACATATAAAATTCAATTCCAAACAAGGAGAGAATAAGCGCGAATTAGTTCTTCTTGCATACCATTGGCAAGCTGAACCAACCAATATACAGCTTTGGCTTTTGAGGGGTTTGACCACCTTTGGGGTAAGTAGAGAGAGTTATAATTGGTGATTGCTAGAGTTGACTTATGTAGCAGTAAAAATGTAAAATAACTAATAAAAAATATTGTTGCTATAAATTTTTAATCATGTGAATAATTCTTTATTTTAATCTCTCAAGTCTAAATTATTTTCCTTTTTATTTATCATAAACAAATTCCAAGTCAAAATGCGGCTTCAAGTGGATTTAAGGGTGTCACCTTAAAAAAATCCACAAAATAATTTAACAAAATATAGTTTCCATATAAAGAGGAGCTGTAAAAAGAAGTCAAATATAGAAAGTTGCTTAGTTGTAAGTCAAAGCAGACCATTAAAAAAAATAGATTATCATTAGAAATATATTCAACTCTACAAATTTCTCCTCAAGTGGATGCATAAATCACCAAGCATGAGTGATGACATAATTTAAAAGAAAATGTCATTTTTAATTTCCGTTGCGGCTCTTAGGATAAACGAAATTAAATAAGTCCTTCTTCTATATAAAATTGAATGTTCTTTTTCATTTTTAACTTCAAATGAAAGGAAAATATTTTTTGATATCTTGACTTCTTTTGAAATTCAATCGTAAAAGCAAAGGCTACCTGATGCTCCATGGAATTGCATGACCTTCTCGTAAATGTCAAGAAACTTTTATGTAATTAAGCAAAGAATTTTTTTTTGTTTTTTATTCTACAAATCTGCATTTCTTGTTGTTTAGCACTCGATAATTATTAACAAGTCAAACCAACAATGTGATGGAAATGCATAAAATCATAAACTCGGGATGCATTTTCATAAATGTTTAAACATATTTTGTTGTTGTTTTAAACTTTATAAAGAAAAAAAATATTATAAGATACTTCTTTTTAATTTAAAGCACTCGGTATCTTCACAAATTAATGAAACTCATCCGGATTCGATTTAAGTTGAGATAATGACTAGGGCTGTCAATCGGGCTCACTGAGCCGGGCTTTGTCAAGCCCGAGCTCAGCCCGATTGACAGAGGGCCGAAAAAACATGAGCCTGGGCTCGGGCCTGCCCTAACATGATTTTTAAATTTTTTATATAATAAATAATATTTTTAAATAATATAATAATTTTTTAAAATAATATAATAATATTATTATATAAAAATATATATACATATAAAAATTATATAAATATATATAATTTTTGGGCCGGGCTAAAATCGGGTTGAGCTTACCTCAGCTTGAGCTCGGCCCGAAAATTATTCGGGCTGAAAAAGCCGGGCTCATGTCGGGCCGAACAAGCCGGGCTCGGACCAATCCGACCCAATTAACAGTTCTAATAATGACTAATTCAAATTCGAGTTTAAACTAATCTAGTATTATATACCTTTCTTTCTTTTCCATTGATGTGTTCCTCTATCATATAGTTAATCATTTCGAAAATCGATGTTAAATTTTGATTGAGTAAAAGCTTACAAGAGTATTTGACCACAGCCAAATCATCTATGTTAGTGAAATTGAATATTTGCAAAAGGAATATGTTACTTTAAGATTCAGCTTTTAAACTAGATAATGGTGGCAAGTTGTATTCATTTTCAAAATGAAAAAACTACAACTACATTAGCAGGATAGATAAACAAATAATTCAGCAAATTGTGTTCCTGCCAGTCTACAATTTGATATCAAGGAGAACCACATCTAGTGTTGACAAGTCAGATATTTTCATAGAGCTGCTGCTGCTTCTTGAAAATGAGAGAAAACCTAATGCTTCAACATAGTTTATTGTCTCTTTAATGCTTAAGATGGTTAGACATCTTGTAAATGTTGAAATTATACATCATTAAATACACCAGAGAACTGTTACAATCGATAGAGACACTGTTCTAGCAATATTACACACTTTGTTTTAGACAAAAATAGTAATTCAAGGCTTCTGGGAAGCAGAAATGGATACCTAAATACATCTATGACAAGTACCTCCACAGAGCAGGACGATCCCTTGATACAAGAAGAACACGAGAAGCTAAGTAATCGAAAGATGGTGAATACAAGTCTTCTGGTCCAATGACCTCTCTAACATTTTGCATATTATGACAGTCCATGGTGCTTGACTGCAATCCATCATCCTTCAGGGCATCAAAGACAAAGAGCCCCAGTCCATTAACTCCCATGACAAGTCCTGAATTTCCCCAAACTTGTGTTATTGCAGTGAAATGGGAGTGAGCATTTGATTCTGGTAACACATAGGTGCTATGTAGCCTCTGTTTGCGCAAGGAGAATTGTTGGATTTGTGAGCTGTATTGCTTTTTCCCGGCTGACCTTAAATTAGTGCCACCCAGAAATACAGAGTCCCCACGGGAGAAAACAGATTGCACATCAAGACCAACTTTTGGTATCTTAATACCTATACCAGTTGGGTGACGGAAATCTAGTACATTAATTGAATCCGAGGTGCAGAACACTCCATCATGTCCTTCTGCTTCAGATGAACTTACTCTGCAGACAATAGTCAAAAAACAATTAAGGACAGTAGCTTTTGAAAATATCTTACAGTCTTTAACTCCACGAGCAGACAGACTTTATGCATTCACTAAAATGGTGATGAACAATTTAAATTAGAAATGAAAATTATAATGTTGATGAATTAAAAGTTGCAAAGGGATCCCATGATCACGTAAACCAATTCAAGTTGGAAAGGTTTACCGAAAGATAGACAAGTTGAACCGAGAAGAAAACAATTCCAGAGCAAGCAAAAGGAAAATGAATTAAGAGCTAAAGTTGAGCACTACCTCTGTCTTACTCCTCCACCCAACTCAGCATCAGTGTTGTTCACATGAAGAGCAACAATTCTGCGGGTAGACGAAGAGATAGATAGCAAAGCTTGAGGATTAAGAGAGCTAACATCCCAAAGGGAAATAGCTTCCATTTCAGCAACAACTACCTTTCCTCTATTCCTCCACTGCAAAGGGCTTGAGTGATCCATTCCCAAAACAGGTTTTTGCAACTCCCATTTCATGATATCCTCTCCATCACGAATATCATAAATTTTAATTTCTCTCTGACAACTAGCAGCAGATGCAATAAGTGGTCCACAGGGCCTATACCACCATTGTTGGTTTTCTGGTAGCATGCTAGCTGACAATATATTCCTTCTATAAATAGAGTTATTGGGAAGGAGGGCAAGGGCAGTTCTGATGCTGGGAACTCCATTTTCAGTCTGAAAAGCTCGTACTTCCTTTGTATAAAAATCCCATGAGCAAAAGCCTGAAACTATAGAATTCCCAGCAGATGCAGCCACAACATATCTTCCAGAGCAACCATCAGCACTGGGAGCACGGATTAACCAGCAATCTCTCCACATATTTGGAGAAACTCCATTTGGAGGCTTGTAAAGAGACTTTTCCTGAAATCCCAGAAAAAGAGAAAAAAGAAATCATGTTATGGAAGTACAGATCATGATGTCACTGTATTACAATGCAATTCTTGAGCAGCAGCTGCACAGACATGAAACATCTATGCATGATGATTAATCAAACAATTATTGTATAGCTATTGCAGGTTAAGCTAAGCAAACAGGCATGTCCCTTGATATCACAAATCTAAGAAGCACTTTTGGCCCCACAACCGTGAAACATTAGGCAGTAAAACTCGTACCTTTCTCCCATTCAAAGAATTTATATATAATTTATAAATGATTGCCTGAAATCACAAAGTGTGCGAGAACTGCATGGTGAAATGAGGACTTCAAATACAAATCTAAAATTCCTTTTGGCATTTTGTTAGATAATATGACTGAACTATAAAACACCAACATAAGCAGCACTTTTGCTATGTGCATACAGACAAATTCTGTTTGAGTTTAATCTTTTCAAGCTATGTAAAACATGTGAATACTTAAAAATTTGCAAGAAGATAAAAAAAAATGGAAATGGAACTTAGTTTTTAGAGATTTGGTCACTGGTTTATTATAAAACCTTGTCCTCAAGCAGATATAAGTGCTTGAACAATATTTAAGCAAAGAATATGTGACAGCATGGAAAAAGCCAAAATGATATTATTCCACTGACCAGGAAAAGTAGACATATCAATTGAGGGGGGAATGGACTACGGACCATGGTCAAGGAGATGGATATAAATGGCAGAAAGGCAAAGCATTGAAGAAACATCAAAGGACTCAAGACCAGACTCTAAATACATCCATACTGAAAGTAAGAAAAACATATCTCACACTAGTACTGCAACAAAAAGAATAACTTTTCATTCCACATGTCCCAGTTCCCAGATTTTCAAGCATCCAGAAAGGATTGAAATATCAAGAACACTAATCGACTGAAACAACAGTTCATGTCACTGAAGTTTTCTCAACGTCACACATTCAGATATGCATTATAGTGTGCTACATAGATATACAAATATAGCAAGAAATGGTCAACCAATAATTTCACAGATGTGACATTTCTCCTGAAACACCTCTGCAGAGGAAGGCCAAAAAGTCTACATGGTGAAGGTCTGTATGGGCAATTAAGTGACATCATGTACCTCACAATTAGCAATGTCATAGAAGGAACAAGAACCATCATCATGAGCAAGAAGAACTAGATTCTCCCTCAGACACAAACCATCCTCCTGTTGTGGTCCTATTTCCAATCTCATTCAACTGATATAAGCAACTATCTTCTGATTCTTCTTCAATAGTCATTGCTGGCTGGTTCTCTTGATCGTCAAAATCCTCAAGCCTTTCATTTGTCATTAATGAAAGATCAATGCCTTTCCCATTGAAAAAATTCAGAACAGAGTTATGTGCTGCTGAAGTTACAGCACCATCCATTTCTTGAACCTCAGAGATCTCTGAAACAATAGGAATGCTTCTCATAGTCTCTCCAGATTGCTCCTTACTTAAAGAAGCCAAGAACTCCAAAGCAATAGGGTTCTCTTCAATTGGAACTTCTGACTCCTCTTCAACTTTGGATTCACCATCTGCTTTAACTTCAATTTCATCACTACGGTCATTTTCCGAGGAAGATTTCAGTGAAGTTCTATCCCTCAGCAATTTATGATGTGGGAAACAACCTGGCTTCCAATTCATCTGCATTTAAACCTTTGACCGAACTTTTCCCCTCAGCCACATTGCTCTCTTGTCTATTTTCCAACGGCTTGAGCATCCCCATCATCATTCTTACCATTTATTATCGAGATATTATTTGCATCTCCATAGTTATTGACATGACCCATTGCCTTCTCGATCCCTGAAATCTTTTCCTGAATATCCGACAATATCACCTTTGAAGAATCAGGATTATTCATATCCAGCATCTCCTTTGTCCTCTTGATGTCTGATGCAATCCTTTTCACCTTTCCTTCCAAAAAAGCAAGCTTCTCGTGAAGCTTACTGGGATGCTTAACGTTGGTCCTCAAACCTCCCTTTCCATCTCCGTTTCCACATTTCTCCTTCAAAACCTCTAATTTATTGGCCATTTTGGTCTCCTTCACACTCAAGTCACCATTTTTCTCTTTCAACATCCCGGCAAAACTATTCAACCTACTTGCAGTTTGCGAGTCCTTCACAGTAAATTCACTAACATTTTTCTCTTTCCCAATCCCACCATAACCCAGCTCGTTCTCTACCTTAAAGTCCTCGACTCTAAATTGACTAAGATCTCTCTCTTTGGAAGTCCCCGAAAAGCTACCCGATTTTTCCATCAACTTCAAATCTTTTTCACCCAATTCAACATCATCGCCCACAAAAGCCCCAACTTTTAGATTCCCTTTCGAATTAAGTTTTTCAAGGGAATCCCCCAGCTTTAATGCTGCTGATTTACATATTAAATTAACCTCTTTTTTCTCACAAATTCCACCACTTTTCTTAGAACTCTTCAATACCAATTTCCCAGTCTCACATTTCTCACTCGCCTTATCATTCACTCTCTTTTGATCCAGAGAGGAAACCCTCGAAGCTCTGGGATTTGAAGAACCCCTATTGAACTCAGATGGACTAGAGCTCCTACCTCTTTGCACCGATGCCGACGATGTAGACCACCTAGCACGTGGCTCCGCACGTAAATCCCCTCTACTTCCGAACCCGTCATGCTTGCAACCTCCATTTGCTGCAGAAGACTTATCAATCCTTGGCATGGCTTTCAAAACTGGCTTTTGAGATGCTGCCGTTGTCGTCGCAGCCCGGCCCCTGGAGGTAGGCCTCGGGTTCTCTTTTCCGGTGGGTCTCTTGAGGCCCCCTCCACCAACACCAATGCCATTGCTTAAAATGGACTTTTCAGATTGTGGGGTGAGAGATTTTGGATGCTTCGCTGCAGCAGTGCTGGATATTGCGGGTGCGGCGGTGATTTTGGTTCCACCACCTCCGCCGCGCTCCTTTAGCCGGCGAGCTGATGACATAGACATATAGGATTTTGTCTGCGGGTTTATCAGGTGTAGATTTTGTGTGCTTTGTTTTCGATGAGGCAAACGATTCGAGGGTTTTGAGTGTTTTGTTAATTTTAAGGTAAAGCTGAGATTGGTTAGGGATTGAGAGTCTCTTTGGCGGGCATGTGTATAAAATTTGGGATTTTGAATTTTGAAACATTGCGCTGATTTGAACAGAAATTTCTGAAAAAGTTATCTAATAAAGATATGTCTGAAAAATACATTTTCTTTTATTTTGAATCTATTTCAAATTCTTATCGAGAAAAATGATTCCATTTCAAATTATTCCAAAAAAATATAATTTCGTTTTCAAATAATTATAATTTTTTTCAAACTACTTATCATCTTATGTAGATTAATAGTACATCTATTACTTGTATTTCAATTTTTTGGTAAAAAAATCTTTATTTTCAATTTTATCTTTAGTCATCCTGTAATTATTACTTTCTTTATTTTAAAAAATTTATCAAAATTTTATAATTTTATAATTTCAAAATACTATTTATCAATCTCATATATCCATAACATCTTTGTTAATTTTATTCTCAAATTTTCCTTAATCATCTTTGTCACTTCTAATTTCTAGAATAAATATCATCCATTTTCAAGGCAAATGAAAGTGTACTTTCCAATTGGCAGTCCCCTCTTCTCTGCAATTTGGTGCCACAGACCAACAAGGATATTCTGAGTCTCTGACCACAGGGCATCATCCTAGACCACCACTTGGATGTGGGCTCCAAAAATCTTCCAGCGAAATCTACCATTTGCTGCTTTCCCACCCAATCAAAGCTTAGAAAAATCGTTTCTGAATTCTCTGATCTCAGTTGTAACAGCAGCAAGCAAAGAAGCTCAGGAGTTATAAAGCTATGGCCTCTTTCTTCCAGTGTTCATCATCTCTATCCTTAACTACAGCACCAAAGTCTTCTGTACCATGTGGGTTTCCAAGATTCAGATGTTCTGAGACTCTGTTGAATTCTGCACCATTGAGTAGAGGAAGATCTTCTGCCAACAGGGAAATTTTTTGCCAGTCAGCTGAAGTCTCGGTCACTTACTCTTCTGAAACCGAACAGTCGAAATCTGAGGCTATAGCGTCTTTGAAGCTTAAATTGTTGGTATGTGTTGAATTCTTGATTTTTGACTCCTTTTTCGCCTCAACTTTTTTGGTGGGTAAACTTTGCATAGCTGATTCTTGACAATATCACTTTATTCTGGTTGGGTTTTGGATATTCTTTAGTTACCGAAAGACTTGTCTTTTGCGTGAATTGATAACAATAGTTGTATCGCATGTTGCGCTAGTGATATCGAAAAATCTTAACCACATAAAATTCTCTTTTTATTTGCAAGATATAGTTTTTTTTTGTATGGCAGGAGATTAGTGAGTGATTTTTCATGTTAAAGTTCTAACTTGGACTACTTTGCTTGAACTGGCCCGTTTATGTTGGATGTTCTGGTGTTTTATCAATTTA
Organism: Rauvolfia tetraphylla; assembly: GCA_030512225.1. NCBI lineage: Eukaryota > Viridiplantae > Streptophyta > Magnoliopsida > Gentianales > Apocynaceae > Rauvolfia > Rauvolfia tetraphylla. The sequence continues at coordinate 7,883,164 of JAJQKT010000053.1, forward strand.
AGTTCTTTGTTCTTTGTGTTATTTTCACATGATTGCAGCTTGCAAATAAACTTTGTGCTAAATTTGGAGAGGAATGGTGGGGGAACACCCTTTAGGAGAATGCTAAATTGAGCGTATTTTGAGAAAAAAAAGAATTTTTGGTTGGAGAGGTGCAGGAAGAGGGAGGAGTATTGGTTTTGGAATACTTTTGGTGAGAGCCAGTAGGTCTATTATTCTCTGGGATCTTGAATGATCATTATCTGTGTAGGAAAGTGAATTTTAAGCAATGACCATATGGTGAAAGCAAACATGCATATACTTGACCTGATTAATTATGTGGGGTAGATGGCCTTCAGTTGGAGATTAGATCCAACTAGAGTTTGCTTAAGCTATCTGACATACCGTGGTAGATTATGCTCTTGGTTGGTTTCTTTACCTCAGAAAAAAAAAAAAAAAAAGTGACCTTGTTTGAGCTAGAAAAGAGCCTGTCAGTCGATGCTTAAGATAATTTGAGGGGCCGAATGCAAGAGAGAACTGTCTTAAATGACATTTGGATTGGTTTTCATTACTAAAACCAATATACTTTTTCTGCTTTAGGTACCACCTCTAGTCTCACATACAAATTCACTTTCTTCATTCTTAATAGGGTACTTGTTGGAGGTCAGTACTGGTGGTTTCAACATTAAGAATTTGTTCAAAGTAAGCACTGGAGAATTGTTTGAAGAACCAAAAAGCAAATGTGCTGATTAACAAGGTAAAATTGTTTTGCTGCAGGAGGAACATTAAAAGTCAACATAGAAAGGTGATAGGAAAAATTTTCCTTCTAGAAGCATGTGGAGGAGTAAATAGATACCCGGGAGCCAAAATTAGAGGGACGCAGATTATAGTTTCCACAATATTAATTCTCTCTGAGATATCCAAATCCAGCTCAGGGATATCTGATGTTAAAATCATGAAGTGGTTAAGGGTTTTAACTTTCTAAGAAGATCCTACAAAAGATCTACTTTCTGCGGCATAAGAAAGTTCAATTAGTTAATTGGAAAAGCTGATATTGTTTAGATAAGAAGGTTAATATTGTCACAAAGAGAAATCTTTCAATGGGAAAAAAAAGGTCCCGTTCTGGTTCAGTGCTAACCCTGAAAGAAAATGCTGTGATATTCAAACAACAAGGTGAGGCAGCTACACAAATTCTGGAGGTTTGTTAAAGCAAATGAATAATTGGCTCTGCCCACCAAACCAAACCAGTTTATTTATTAATTTGTTTATCTTTTAGCTAGTGATTCTGAATCATTTCAACTATGAATTTTTAAATTAATCTATAAATTAGTATCATAACTTCTTTTAATTCCAGTTTCATATCTGAATCACTTCAACTACGAATTTTTAAATTAAGCTACAACTCAGTATCTTACTTCTTTCAGTTCCAGTTTCATATTTTCAATCGGGGGATTGTTGCACCAATCTGTTGAGAAGCCAAATTTGTTATCCCATTGCATTGCCTTGTCCAGAAACAAGTCCAGATTTGATAAAAGTAAAGACAGTGTATCTACAATGAAGTATCACATTACAATTTCATAATGCATTTCTTTTTGCTCTTTCTTTTTCACTCTGTTTCCTTTTGCATTAGTTCCTATCTTTTTAGTAATACTGTTGTGGGTTTACAGTGTTCCACTGTGTGTTATTGTTCTAAGATGTTAGGAGTAATTACTCATCTATGATGTCCAAATGAGGTAGCTGAAATGGTTTGATATTTCCTTGAGAAGTGCAATCTTCTGGTACTGATTCTAAGCATTTATCTTCTCCTTGTCCCTGACCCTTTTCTTCCTTTTTGAAAAAGAAAAATGGACAAGGAAAGATAGTCTATATTTCCTATTGATTTAAGATGCAGTATTGTTGAAAATCAAAGTTGAAGAATCTGGCTTTCATCTTTGCTTATGTGATATGCAGAGATGTCTTATAGATCGAAAATTTTTTCATGGCAGCTCTAAATTCTGAGCTTTTATTCATCACTCTGTAATGACAAAAATATATTCCTTTTTATGGTAGGCCTACTTGAGTGGTAGACAAATTGTTTATGGAACTGAAGACTGAATTGATTAACTGGGAAACAATTTGTCTAAAACTGTATTTGTCTCATGGAAATCCATATTTGACTCTAAATACTCCGTATCCTTTCCCAGGGCAAATAAATTTCAGAACTCATAAATCATTGTGTTTCTCTCATTACTCTTTTTTTCTGTTCCATTTCCCAGAGTCTGTCTGGACTGGCTATGTTAGGCTTTTTGCGCTTAAGTGTGAGGATTTAATAACATGAGATGATCTATTGCAGAGTGCTGTTTCTGGGCTAAATAGAGGTCTTGCAGCTAGTGAAGAAGATCTACGGAAGGCAGAAAATGCTGCAAAGGATCTGGAATCTGTTAGTGGACCTGTAGATCTCTCAGCTGATCTTGATAAACTGCAGGGGAGGTGGAAAGTTGATCTATAGCAGTGCATTTTCATCTCGTACTCTAGGCGGAAGTCGTCCTGGACCCCCTACTGGAAGGCTTCTTCCTATAACACTTGGTCAGGTACACGAAAAGCATGAAATTACTGAAAAAATGCTTGTAGTGCCTTTACTTCAAGAGAACAGGAGTGCCTGTGCCTAATCTGACTGATCTTTTATTGGAAATAATGGCTTCCCTTTTTCTTATTTATGGTGAAGGAAGCATAAAAATGACTTATTTAACTACAATATTATGACTAGAATTGTTCTCAGATTGCAATTACATCTAAGGCAACTCCAGACTTTCCCAGATGGATTTCATTGTCTTCTGATGGCATTGTTTAATTGTTTTCATCAGGTATTTCAACGGATTGATGTCTTTAGCAGAGACTTTGATAACATAGTTGAGCTTGAGTTAGGCGCTCCATGGCCTTTGCCACCTGTTGAAGTGACTGCTACTTTAGCCCACAAATTTGAACTCATAGGTTGGTGCTTCCTAATTGTTTCTTCTCGACTTCATTTTGTGTTTTCCCTATTTTTGCCAGACTATGACCTTGAATCTTTAAAATGATTTTCTGCATTGGTAGATACTTCCAAAATCAAGATAACATTTGAGAAGACAACTGTAAAAACGACTGGAAACCTATCCCAGTTGCCACCATTAGAGGTACCACGAATACCTGATGCGCTAAGGCCACCATCTAATCCAGGGTCTGGGGGAATTTGAAGTTACCTATATCGACTCTGATACACGTATCACTCGGGGAGACAGGGGGGAGCTTAGGGTTTTTGTCATCTCATAATTTTCGCCATGCAGCTTCCCTACCACGTATGTCGGGCAGTGTTTCTTTTGCAACATCACTGATGCAGCTCCATATCAATGATTTTGAAGGCAGTACAATTTTGTAAAACCATAACTACATCATATGTACTCTTCTTCATTATTTACTGGTTGTACAGTGCTATACAATATGCTGTCTGCAGATCTAAATGGCAGTGTAGAGCTGGAAAAAGCTTGATCAATGTCCTTTTCATTGTAAATGTACCTTTTCTGCATCAATTTTCGAGATTAATCTGTAAACTCTGACAAATCTTGGAGAGTGCCAAGTTTACTATCAATGAAAAGCCTTTAAACTTTATTGATGGCCAAAAGCTAGCTGCATGGACAGTTGAATTAAATGGACTGGAGCTTGAACTGATTCTTGAAAGGGACATATTGTCCCAAAAAAGGGTAGAAAAGTTGTAGCATCGCCCAAAACCTTTCTTGATTTATATGATATTTTACTCAATAATAGTAATTTATTTGAAGTTTTACATATTGAATTAGTAAGTCTCAAGTAAAATACTCATCAAATATATGCCTGTCGTCTTTCTTTTTCCTTGCATAATATGTATTGAATTCCCTAAGAAAAAATATATCATAAATCATGCACGATTTGAAACGAATGGGTAAGAGAACAAGATAAAAACCTACTTATATTGTCATTTTGGTAAAAGCTAACTTTGCAATGCCCCTATCAATTATGAGGTTCCCAATGCGATAGAACATGAATGAGGTCTGGCATTTGTAACTATCAGGAGTGAGAGAGTAATTTCTTGCAATTATTTGATATATGAGTTTTAGTAAAGTAATTTTTATATTAAAAAGTAAATTAATCGATGTATTTTTATTTTAAGTATTATGATTTTTGTGATTTGAAAGATATAAATATAGAGTGTATTTGGATAACATTTTGTTATGAAATTTCAATGTAAATATTTTTTTTTGAGTGTCACTTCTTTTCTCATAAATAATTTTTTTTCACAAAATTCAAAGGCAAAAACTTTCAAATTAAAATATTATCCAATCCTACCCTAAGAGAATTAAGAACAAACTTGAGAATCATTTTACTAATGAAACTCTCCAAAATATTCCAAAAATACCCCAAATTCACAGTATTGTGCAAAATACCCCCTTTTAGAAAAAGAAAAATAGAAAGGAAACAACGAGGGATAGAAGAGAAATTGAAGAAAAGGACACTATAAAACTGGGTATTAGCAACAGAAATTGAAACAAAGAATGGAAGTAGCCGTTTAGAGTAACGGCTACTTTGCCCTTCCTTTGCGAATTTTCAATTTTAAACTTCCAAATACCCTCAGAAAGAAAATCCATCATTTCTCAATTTCTCTTTCATTGATCTCTCTCTCCCCTCTCTCCCTTGCCTAGTGCCTTCTTCTCTCTTCTGCTGCAAAACTGGAATCCGCGATATGGCACCTACTCCATCTTCGAAATCTTCCACGTCCCATCTCTCCAGAACTCCACTGTCCAAACAGAGACTAAATTTCAACGTTCCTAAGGCTTCACCACATCTCAATTCTGCAGCAGCCGCCAGAGAAAATAATCCCCCGGCGGAGCATCCTGTAGAAGTAATTGGGCGAATTCGGGATTACCCAGATCAGAAGAACAAGCCTACTTCTTCATCAGCCTTGCACATACACCCAGAAACCAAATCTTTGAGGTTAAAGACTGATATAGGGTACAGAGACTTTAGTCTTGATGGGGTTTCTTTGTCCGAAGAGGAGGATCTTGAAGCATTTTACAAGAAGTTTATTGAATCACGCATCAATGGTGTGAAATTAGGGGCGAAATGCACCATCATGATGTATGGTCCGACGGGTTCCGGAAAGAGTCACACCATGTTTGGGTGTGCAAAACAGCCCGGTATAGTGTATAGGTCACTGAAGGACATACTGGGGGAAGAGGAGGATATGCGTGATGAGATTGGTGAGAAGACTGGTGGTGGGACATCTGTGCTAGTTACAGTTTTGGAGATTTACAATGAAGAGATTTATGATTTGATGTCTACCAATAACAGTGGAGGGTTTATTCTCGGTTGGGCTAAAGGGGGAAGTGCTTCAAAGGTATGATTTTTCTATTTTCTTGAACTCTTCTGGGTAGTAATCAATCAATTTCATTGGAGTACATGGATATTTTATCTTATATATTCTTCAATATACAGAAATTCTTATGGTCTCTTTTTGGGAGTTTCAGTTTCTATTTTCTAGAGTTTAGGATCCAGGAAGATATATTTAAAGATTCATAACATAATTTTCTGGTTCTGAACTTCATATTTCAGCCTAATCCATGGAATGAAAATGAATTACATTTTTTAATCTTATGTTTCAGTCTTTTGATTACAACTGTGTCTTTACTTTTAACAGGTTAGAATTTTGTTTAAGCTGATCGCATATTAGATTTTCATTTCCATGCCCAGGAATCATCATTCAGCAATTATTTGGAATAGTTTCCAAATTGTATTATAGTCTGTTGTAACTTCATTTAGTAGTGTCCCAAAGACTTGTTCATCAGTTAGGACAAATTGTAGAAATTTCTGGCAAATTATCCCCAACTAAAAATTTGCTATTCTTATCTAGCTTGTTAAAGATGGAATAGATACTGCAATTGTTATTTGATCTTATGTTTCAGTCTTTTGATTACAAACTGTGTCTTTACTTTTAAGAGGTTAGAATTTTGTTTAAACTGATCGTATATTAGATTTTCATTTCCATGCCCAGGAATCATCATTCAGCATTTATTTGGAATATTTGCCAAATTGTAGTGTCCATAAAACTTGTTCATCAGCTGGGACAAATTGTAGAAATTTCTGGCAAATTATCCCCAACTAAAAATTGCTATTTCTTATCTGCTTGTTAAAGATGGAATAGATACTGCAATTGTTATTTGATCTAGGGGTAACATCAGCGTTATCAATACTTCTACTTCACATCCACAGGTGAAGTTGGAAGTTATGGGAAAAAAGGCAAAAAATGCAACTTTTATTGCTGGACATGAAGCTACAAAGATATCAAAAGAGATAGAAAAAGTGGAGAAGCGCAGGATTGTCAGAAGCACACATTGTAATGAGAGAAGTTCTCGAAGCCACTGCATGGTATGGTCAAAGTTGATACACTAATTAAGATAAATCTTTGTTGTTTCCTTTTATATTCTGTTTTCACATGATCAGAAAGTAACCCAACTCAACTCAGCCCTCATCCCGAAGTGTCCAGGATTGGCTGCACAGAACTCTTTCTTCAATCTGCTATATCTAGACAATCTCCTCACTGAGCCAAGAACATGTTAACTGATTTCCTCTTATTTTAATCTCGTATTGTTGCTTATTTACAAGTTGTACTACAATTCTGTTTTTATCTCACAAGTTTTGTCATGCATGACCCTAAAATGCTAATTACAGTTGTATGTATTTTCTGCCTTGTCAATTCTTTGTTGCCCCAGGTTATATCCTTCCTTTTTTACGTGTTTTCAGATAATTCTTGATGTCCCTAAAGTTGGAGGGCAGCTTATGCTGGTAGACATGGCAGGTTCTGAAAATATTGAACAGGCTGGGCAAAATGGTTTTGAAGCAAAAATGCAGGTAGGATACTAGAACTCCCCTGTAATTTTTGGATGTTAGCTATCCCTCTGAAAGATTAAGATTATTTCCTCCTTCTAACTGCAGACAGCAAAAATTAACCAAGGGAATATAGCACTGAAGCGTGTAGTGGAGTCAATTGCAAATGGCGATTCTCATGTGCCATTTAGAGATAGCAAATTGACCATGCTTCTGCAGGTGCATTCTTCGTACTCTGGAACCCCAGATATGAATTTGAGTTTATGACTTCTTTAATGCATTGCGCTTGACCTTCTGAAGCTTTGATTTCAGGATTCCTTTGAAGATAGCAAGTCCAAAATTTTAATGATACTATGTGCCAGCCCTGATCCTAAGGAGCTGCACAAGACAATTTCTACCTTAGAGTATGGTGCCAAGGCAAAGTGTATAGTCCGAGGTCCAAAGACTCCAATCAAGGATAAAGCTAGTGAAGATTCTTCTACAGTTATTTTGGGGTCTAGAATTGCAGCAATGGACCAGTTTATTTGCAAGCTACAGATGGAGAAGAAGCTTAGGGAGAAAGAACGCAATCAGGCACATGAAGTGCTTCAGGAGAAAGAAAAAGAAATTTCAGAACTAAGGGCTAAACTTGTGTATGCAGAAGGAAGGGGAACAGAAACAACTGAGGAGAAGATCAATTTAAAGGTAAATGAGCAGACTCAGGAACTAAGACGCAAATTGGAGAAGAAGATACAAGAATGTCAAAAAATAGCAGATGAATTTGTTGAAAAGGAGAGGAAGATGGAGGAAAGGACACTTCAACAGCAACAGGAGCTTGAAATGCTTAGACGCCGCTTGGAGGAGATTGAATATCAGCTATGTCATTCAAGGGTAGGAGGTGGATCAGTGGATGTGGAAGGAAACAGTTTTATGAGAAAATTGTTGGAGAGCTGTTGTGAAGACTCAGGGATGGTAAAATCCATGGATTTGGACAGGTCATATGACCTGGATGCCGGGAAGCGGGAAGTCATGGTATATAAAGCAGGAATCAGCAATGACCAGACTATTTTAGGATTTGAAAATAGAAAGATCTCAAAATGTGAAGAAGACTGTGATGTGCTAATTCCAAATTTTCCCAACAAATCATCCTTGAGCACTGTATTTGAGGAGGAGGAAGAAGAAGACAGTGGAAATGACAGGGAGAAGTTCTTTGATGAAGAAGTGCAAAAAGAGGTAATAGAGGAAAAGAAAGTGTGTCCTAGTACACTGGCTGATATATCTAACAGTGGGAACAATTTCAATCAAGGCCCTTTTTCTGAGTCTCCTGTGATTTCATCCCTGAATCACGAGAAAGAGAGCTTCAGAGATTCTGCAGTAGAAAAACTTGTGCAGTCTCCACCTATGGGTGAACTTGAAAATGCGAAAGATGCAGCCTCTTCCAGGCACATGAGGATACAAAATATATTTGCCCTCTGTGGAAACTACAGGGAGGTTTCTCAAAGGTCTGAGAATATTCATCCCCTTTCACTTTCAAACCCTGAAATTGAGCAGAAACTTACAGAAAATGATACCAACATCATTAAGAGTTCTATTGAGAAATATATTGATTCAAAGGAAAATGATTATCTGTCACATGAAAAAGTTGGTAATCTAATGAATGTATATGTGAAATGGGAGGCTTCACCGGAGAATCCTGGGAAGTTCATCACCACGCTAAAGGTGATAAAAGATTCAACGCTTGCTGATCTGCGGAAGCTGATAGAAATTCATCTCGGTGCTGATAGTCGAGCATTTACTTTCCTTGTTCTTGGGGTATGCGCTATTCTTTCATCTTTTTGTACATTGTTTTCTTGCTTTACTTCCCAGCTAATTGGTCTTATGATCCATGAAGCAGCATTCCAGTCTCATATTGTAAATTGATATCCTTATCTAGACAACTGTGGGGCTTTCAACAATTTATACATGGATTTAACATGGATTCGTATGTGAATAGGATCCTTCTGGTGCTCCAGTCCCTGGAGAAAAGGAGGCAACCACCCTGACGACTCAGCTTCCCATTTGCAACAACCAGCCTGGTGGTCACCTTGCTTGTTTGCGTCCTGTGAAAGGCATCCAGCAAATCTGTCATCTTCCTTTCAGTCCACTGGAGAATAAGCTGCCAGTGACTCCAACCCCAACTGCCTCAAAGTATGTTGGTTATGTTTCCCCCGAATTACCAGCACACCTAAATTCAACACCGTTTATCACCCTACGCAGACATTAGATTGTTATTAGTAGTAAACTACTTGTATGATTGCTGTTCTGGAATTGTATTCTACTGATTAACAAAGAAAAAACTTTTTTGAGTACATATGCGTATGTACTCTTAGTGAATCTATATGAAAGTAATTTTTGGGTTGTGAATTACTGTTCATAATAGTTCGTGCTTCATTTCAATTGTATGTTCTGAATATGGTTTGTCCAAAGACAATACCTAGGAAACCTTCTTCCCTTGATAAAACTGTTCCTCTGAGTACTAACGCCAACCCGAAGACTTCTAAAGAAAATACTTCCTTTCTTTTTTTGTGTTAAACCAAGAGACAACCATAAATCAAGTTGGAGAAACAGGAAAAAGAAAAAAAGCTTTTATGCTTTTGGAGGCATGGAAGTGAAATATATGCAAGTATCTTGAACTGCTCCTTCGATGGATGTTTGTTAAACCTTTCTGCAAAACAAACAGCTACTGAGTCTTTAGGCAGAAGCAGAACTGTAACAAAGAAGACTCAGAATTTTGACTATCCTTGAATCCTCAGGGGATGCATTTTATAATGACTACTTGCTAAAATATCGTTTCACCCACATTTTAAAGCCATTGTTAATTGAAGAATTACAAAATGAAAATAAAATTTCCCATTGATAACAGAAAATGCTCCCTTTTAGAAGTTTTCTGCAACAAAAGCTTCTAACGTATTAGTCATGCCGCAGAATTCAATATATAACAAATGATCAAAGACGGTTTCATGCAAAATTGTACAGATTAGTGCACATAAATAATTCCCACATGAAGAAGCCTATTGTCTACTTCAATAGAAAATTTACACAAATTGGTGGGATTGTTGTAGATTTACAGTCCAAAATATGCAAGAACTAAAAGTTGCAGAGATCAGTTGAAAAAGAAGATAATTACATTGAAAACATATGCAAACTTGAAGGGAGAATATTTGAAACAAATTGTAAACCAATTGATTGCTTTCTTTTAATCAGAACTTCTAATTACACTGCATACATGACAAGAAGTTGTGTAAAGTATCAAACTCAAGTTCCATTATCAAGATTTCACAATTTTCATCCAATCCTACCACTACAACTCCACTGTGTCTAATATCAAGATTTAAGATAAGCCTATTTTGTTAGGGATTATTTTCCTAAATTAACTTGGATTTGTGTTGGCATTATTTGGTAACATAATATTGAGTAAAGTTTTCCTGGTTTGTGAAGGATTTATATGGTCCGATTTATTGAAGATTTTTGAATTGGATAAATGATCATTTTAGTCCCCAAAGTTATAGCCTTGTAATTACTTGGTCCCAAAAGTATTTTAGGCCATTATGGCCCAAAAGATTTTACACGTATTAAGTTGTACGGCTATCACTCTCAACCACTAATAAAGATTTTATACGTATTAAGTTGTACGGCTATCACTCTCAACCACTAATAAAGAGCATAACTCATGCACATGCTAAATTTTTAAAGTAAAAGAGTTTATTTACTATAATTTTTCTTTAATTGTTAGCCCAAACAACTGATATAGTTTTATTTTAAAGAAGAGAAATTTTTAAAAATTTTGACCATGTGAGCTCCATGAGAGAAAAACAGACATAAATCGACTATTTTTCCCTAAGAGAGTTAGTATTACGTAGTTGTGTCCTTTTTAGTTAGACTTAGTGGATGAAATTGGTGATTGTACTACTCAAGACTTAAGATACGTATAAAATTTTTTTGAATTATAATAATTAAAAAAGAACTTTTGAGACTAAATAATTATGATACCATAACTTTAGAGAAAAAAATGATCATTTTCCCTTTTGGAATTTGGCAATACAAAATTTTTATGAGATCTTGGCAAAACGTGAAGACTTTCAGTAGTTCCCAAAGTCATGTTAGAGTTGGAATCGGAAACCGGCAATTTGGTGTGCAAGAAATGTAAAGTGTGGGAAACTATGAATATAATACTTCCCGCTTTGTTGGAGAACTAATGATGCACGAGAGAATTAGTGAGAAGTCTTCTATGGTGATCTCTCACCATACACAATGAGGATCATTGTTGATGCAACTGCAACTGTAGTAAAAGTTCTAAATTGGTGGATTGCATCATGCTGGTGGCTAAGACTGTCAATCGGGTTGAGTGAGTCGGGTTCGGGCCGACCCGAACTCAATTTTTAAAATTTTTTATATAATAATAATATTTTTTAATAATATAATAATATTATTATTATTATAAAAAAATATATATATATACATATAAATATATTTATGTATATATATTTTTACGGGCCGGATTAAAATCAGACTGAGCTTACCTCAGCCAGAGCTCGCTCTGAAATATTATTCGAGTTGAAAAGATCAATCCGAACCTGTAATTAAGCGGGCCGAACAAGTTGGGTTCGGACCAGCCCAGACCAATTGACAGTACTACTGATGGCTTTGCGTTAACAATTGTATTTTTTGTGTCTCTTTTTACTTTCTGTTGATTATTCTATTAATTTATTTTGAGACAACACTAATAAAAACTCAATGTGGGATTGACTGAATTATTACACATATAATACTCACTCAACAATACATATTTTCTTAGAACCGAACCACTCGTTTCATACTTGGCGGTTAAAATAATTTTCATTGAACTAGCACTTAGTATGCATCTTTGAGTTGTTAGCTAAACAAGAATCCAAACTAAGGGTGAGATTAGATAGATTTTGAGTTTGAATTTTTCTGTTTTGTATTACATAAAAGTGAGTTTTTTTGTACGAGAATGAATAGAATTCAAAGTGAAAAATTTACCATGCGAACCAATCCAAATGCACGAACTTTGGTAAAGGAATAATAGTAACAATTTCTTATTCATAATTTTGACATATCTAGAAATGAAGTCTAGTAAGTAAAAATTTACCTTGAGCATGTAAGGAAATAAAGAGTTTTTATGGGATAATTAGATATTTTTTTTTAACTGAATGAAAGGGTGACTTAGAGATAATAGATTAATAATCTCTGCTATTTCGTTTCACATATCAGATAAACTGAACAATCAACACTTAGATATTCAATAAAAAGCTTCATGCCAAAAAGATGCATTTCATTTAGATACAAAATTTTATTTTTATTTTAAATTATTTTTGTCTCTCAGAAATGGAGCTTTATGCATATGGGAACTTGGAACCCACAGGCCGCAAGTCTCTAGTGTGAGTACTATCATTTAATTGTACATACACCTTTCTCTTTTCTCCCTGGAAAATTCCACAACTGATTGGGTATCAAACGCTCCTTGCCGATGGAACCTAAGGTTGAGGTTCACCTGTCAGCACGGCGAGATGAAGAAGAAGAAGAAGAAAAGGTTGCATCTTTCCCCTTTCCTTCTTTTTATACAGCCTTTTCCTGATAGATATGCATGTATTCTATGTGAAGTCTCTTTTGATGTTTCTTTCTTATTAGTATGCGGGAAACGGAAAGAGAAGGAGTTTGTTGGGGGAGGGGGAGAAGGGACCATATATGCAAGGGTTTTATTTTATGATTTTCTTGTCATCCTGAAACTGCTTAGTCTTAATTTACTTCTATAAAGATTTTTGTATTCTTGGCTTTTCAATTGACGAATTTCTCATTTTCTCTGCCGAAGACAAACAAAATTTTCTTCATTTTGCCGTTAGTGAATGGCGATCCTTTAGAGGTTGAGAAAGGGGAACTTGTATATTGGTTTCCAAGTTTTCGCCTTTGTGATCGCATTATTTTTCATGTTTCAATAGTAACAAGTAAAATCTTTTGACAGACCCTCTGAGCAGTAAAAAGTTGGATAGAACATATGAGCTAAACTTTTTTCCTGAGCAGTACAATTACAGTTTTTTTTTTTTTTTTTGGCAGTTTCGGAACAATTTCCAGCTAGTTGAATTACTTGTAGCTCTGTTAAATTTGTAAAGAGATGTATGTTGAGATCCCTTTACTTCTTATATATGGATTTGTGTTTGTATACAGTCATTGCGCTTAAGAATAGGGCAATTTTAGAAGTTAGATTGGGGGAGCATCTGAATATTAATTTTGGCTAGGAGTTGAATATAAATGATTTTCTAAGTGGTCTAGTTTCTTTCGTCTATTTCTTTACAGCTAAACTTATACTTCAAGGTTATTAAAACCGTTGCCTTGAGGGCAAAGAAATCAGAGACTGTAAGAAATGTAAAAGCAATATTGAAAGACCAGGAAGGTATACCAGAGTGTCTTCAGGAAATCTTTTTCGGCGGTGATTGGCTTCAGGATGACAAAATGCTGGTTGATTGTGGCATAAAGCAGAATTCCACTCTGAAGATCTTTGTCCAAAATTCAGAGCCACTTACACTAAATATAAAAATACCATCTGATAAGAAAGTCATTTTGGTTCAAGCAAATATCTACGACAGTATCCAGGATGTAAAATCTTTGATCAGTGCCAAAGAGGGGATCCATTCAGATGGTTTCACTCTAATTCATGCAGGAAAGGCGCTTGAAGATGATAAGACTTTAGCCTCTCTCAATATTCAGGGGGAATCAACGCTTCACATGGTTACTAAACCAAGATACATGCTACCAATCTCTGTCAAAATGCCAAGTGGAGAAATGCTGAAGATAGAAGTGAATGTGTTGCTAAAGGTTAGTGATATTAAAAGTATAGTTGAAAGCATGGTTGGTTTCTCCTTGGATGATATGATGCTAACTTATGAGGGAAGGCAACTTGAGTATTCAGAGGCCTTACGTTGTTACAATTTTACAGAGGAATCTGTCTTGGAGATGTCACCTCAACCTCAAACTTTTCAGGTATTCATTCGGCCTGGGTGTGGCAAAACAATGACTCTTGATGTTTGCAGTAATGCCTTGGTAAAGGATGTGAAGGATAAGATTGCACTCAAGCTAAGATTGCCAGCTCATCTCCAAGACCTGGTGTTTGAAGGAAAATCTTTAAATGATGCTAGGAATTTGGCTACTTATGACATCCAGAGGCATTCCACTCTGACTTTGTCTCTTCGCCATCTCATCGTTAAACGTGATGACTAACGATGGAATAGCGCTTGTTTTGGAGAACATTCAAATTTGTGGAAGGATGGGTGGATAGAACTCAGACGGGCATATTATAGTTGTTGCTCTAGTTTCTTTACTTTTGCAGTGCCAAACTGTGATTCATCAAACAAATCCGCAAGAAAACTTTGATTAACAATTTCTTGTTTATGGCTCACATTCTGTAACAGCAAAATGAGTTAGATTTATTATTGTTCTGTGCACTGGATTGTTTGCAGGCCTCGTGTGATATCTTAACTTAACTTACATTTAGAATCATATTTATCCATTTAGAAATACTACAAAGGTATGATGGAGAGAGCGAATGAAGCATGGTGCTGGCTATCAAATAAACTGAAGTAGCATCCGGAGAAGGCGTTTTATTGCTACAATCATTTCCGGCAGTTAGGTGAACTTCAAATGTTTAAGGAGTAGTTTGGGTGTTTTAGGGGAGAGGGAAAAAAAAAAGGAAAAAGAGAAAGGTTAGGTCATTAGAGGAAAGAAGAGAAGAAGTTTGAGGTATGGTTTTTCTAATATTGTCTGGGAGTTGGGAAAGAAAGGGAAAATTTTCAAGAAGCTTTATTTATAACAATTACCATGAAGTTTGCTCCAAATTATTGATATCCCTTATCAATCCTGCTCAATTCATCTACCATTAAACTCAATCTTAAATACTTCCATCCAAGAAATCCTCAAACCGTGATGAATGCTTTTGCAGTTGAAGAATTTTGCACAAAGGAAAGGGTGCATATCTGCATTGTTAGGCATTAGAGGAGGAAGAGGTGGAAAACAGGAAGAGGAGAAGGAGGGGAGGAGTAAAGGAAGGAGGAGATGGAAACAGAAGAAGAAGAAGAAGGGAAGAGGCCGAAGAAGACGAAAGCAGAGGAAAAAGGAGGGATAAGAGGAAAACAGAAGAAAGAGAAGAGGAATGCAGAGGGCAGTCACAGCTCCCAACCCTTCTCCCAATCAAGATGATACCCCAATGTCTGTGCCTTTGAATGGCTTTTGGCTCGATCATCCGCAGCCCCCGATTCTTCGAGGCTAACCGGAGTTTCAATCCCTGCTGTCTCGTCCTCTCTCTTCCTCTGAACTGCTATATGAATTATACTGGATTCGAAGTAGGACGCCGCATCGATTACTGCCTCTGGTCGAAACTCCAGCTTCTCCCTTTGCAGCATATCCCAATCAACATTTCCTACACCTGTTTGAAGCAGGAGATAGAGAGACTGGTTTTTCTGAAGCCACGCGGGTGGTGAATGGCTCCTTTGCTATTCTCATGATGAAGATTTGTTCGTCTGCAATGCCTTAAGCCACCAAACCTTGACACTTCCATCTCCCCGATATTTGTGCAGATAGCCAGATACTACCTGGGATTCGATCCCATTAATGGATCACACAAGTTATTGAACCTGAAACTCGTAATCGGTAACTCTTAACCATAATTTGTGTCAATGGCGTCCTGTATTGGATAGATAGATGGGCCAAAAAGTTGCATTCTTTTGATTTGGAGAGAGAGAAGTTTGGTTATTCTGCCCGGATCCCTTGGTTTGAACCAGGGAGTGGAGGATGACTATCTATATCTCTAAAATGGAACTTAGAATGTCTCACTAAGTACTTAATTATAGAACTATAGAAAAAAATTATATAACTACTTAATATTAAGTAAGTATACTAACTCTCTCACTTAAAGTATAAACTTTTCTGACCCAAAGTATATATAATGCAATAAAATATTAGAACAAATTATCTAACATTCCAAATAACAAAAAAGAAATATTATTATTTTAGAAAAATAAAATCACTTTAAAAATAATTATACTAATTAAATATCTTAAATACTATTATAATTTCTAAAAGTCTAAAATATAATAGTGTGAGATTATAGAAATAGGCTCAGTGAGTTTCATGAAAACATGTTCTATGATTAATAAAAAATATTTATCTTCTTAGAATAAATTAATTAGATAAAAGGTAAAACGTGGACAAATATTTATTTATTATAAAAATAAAAAACCACAAAAATAATTATGCAAATTTAAAATTTTAGATTATTAATATAATTTATGAAAATTTTCAAATTTTAAAATTATCACAAGAAATTATTATGTTAATTGAAAATATAAAATATTAATGTTATTTAATAAAAAATATAATGGTATAAGATGTCAAAAAATACATACCTTTATGAAATAGTTGCATAATTCGTAAAAGCATATATCTTATTAGAATATTATAAAAATAATTAAATAATAAATAAAAAGTATAATTTATTTTTTCACTAAAAATATATTATATTATAAAAAATTAAATAAAATATTTCATATGTTTAATTGCGAGTATCTGATCCTAGTTTTATCATTGCAATATATCTTTGTTGATTTGATTGATTTCATAAGTCCAAATTTTCATCAAAGACCTTCTCGATTCTCTATGGTTACTAATCTCAAAGTATCAACTCGAAGTCCGGTTCAACTATAGACAATATTTTTTGTCAGTATATATTGAATAAATTTTTAATTATCAAATTTTAATTTAATTGTTGAAAAATACATACATTATGAATAATTATTTACTCTATAGTTGAATAAGTATTAGTAGAATAATTATTTTTACTAACAAAAATTATTCACTTCACAATCAGTAATTATTTAATTTGAATAATTATTTACAACGTGTGAATTTTTTATTACTAGATCAAAATCTGATAATTGAGATATATTCAACATGTCCTGAAAAAAGTATTGTCTGTACCATAACCGACCGCTTAAAGTCGACAACTTTGGGCATGGATCTACTAGGGTTGGTTTTTCTTTTGATTTTTTTTACCTTTGTATTTAAAAAGTCAATTTTAGAATTCACATCCATATTTGAACATTAGTTGAAACACTATTCGAGCAAACTCTTGTCAACAAGTTGCTTATGACAGATTTGTTTACCAAATTCCAAGTGCTTCCACTCTTGATATAATGGCATGTAGTTGAAATATGCAAGCTTGTTTTATCTGGTCCAATTTAATTTCCTTATGAGCTGAAATCCGAGTATTTGGATTGCTATTCAAACCGGAGAATTCCTCACCTTTTTGAGTTTTACGAGATTTACAGTTAACTTTTGTAAAAAAAAAAAAAAGAAACACATAGAAAAAAAAGTAGAATTAGATTTAGATTCTTAAGAAATATACATAGGAATCTTAGAGAGAATGAGATGCATTAGTCATTCCCCGTGATGGAGATAAGAGGACAGAAACATAAGATTACCATAATATGGATTAAGATGTTAATTGATTGTTCTAAAGTGGTGAATAATCAACAACAAGAGAGTATAAAGTCCTATAGATACATATAAACTAATAAGGTTAAATATATATAGGAAGAACTTGGGAAGAGTTGCATTCCTTCATCGGACAGAAGCTGCGGCCGAAGAGTTGATAGACTCCGTCTGCAGAATCTTCAATCTTGACTTCGTCTCCATACGACAACTTGCTTTAAGCTTCCATAAACACTTGACTGTGTAAAACCAAACGTGAATTTTTGCATCATTTCTATCCATTTGTCATTAACCATGAGATAATGGAAAGCTGAAAAGCAAATATGGAATAGAAACATGGGAAGCATAGCGAAGGGTCCAAAATAATGCTTAAACTTATAATGTGTGATAAAGATATTGGAGGAGTGCAAATCATCAGAGGTAAACCTAAGGATGTATCGAAGGAGTGAATCTTCATTTCCTTTCTATTTAGTACCTACCAAGATACATGTTAAAATCACATGGAAAAGAGCATACTCATGCATATATAGAGAAGTTCAAATCAAGGGATTGAACTTGATAATGTTATAATTTTTTCGAGGGATGATCTTCGGTAACATATGTAATCTTTATATTAGGACTTGTGTAAGATCAAATGAGAAATCAAGAAATTTTTTATACTAGAAAAAAATTAAAGAAAGAAAAAAGAAAATTCAACATGTATCCAAGTGTTCCATTAACTTTTGAGGTAATTGGTTATGTAAAAAAGTAAGATCAATTTTGTCGAGCAAAAAAGCATCTTCATGTGCTCTTTGCTAAAAAGTCCTCTTTAGAAAGAGATGGATTTCTGGTGATCGTATAATGTGATTGCTACATCTTCCTCAAGTCATGTAATATTCTCTTCCATATTACACCGGTTCGACTTGTGACTTCAAGAAAATTAAAAAAAAAAAAAGAATTTGCCCTTAAAATATTCATACTACTTCACCAGAAATTACACTCCCCTAATTAAGTTGAAATCTAAAAGACATTAATTTTTTTCACTTTCTTTTCTTGGAGGGGTGCCGGGTAGCGAGCCTTTTATCATTAGATACTTGATGATCAGTGAATGGCTGGAAAAATCTCACAAAAGAATCAAACTATTGTATCAAGTTAGGAAGAAAAATGTATTTTTGACACTTTACCAGAAGGTTAGAACCAGCATGAGTGAAATTCAAGAAGCTGCCTCTCCTTTTAACCCTCGAGAGCTTGGTAGCTCTTCTATGGCGATTCTTTGAAGAAACACTTGTACAAGTATAGAAACTAGTACTACCACCACCGTCCATCCCACGAATCTCCTTGAAGCTTCCCCACCTCCAAGAAGTGAACTTCAGTCTATTATGACCCTCCTTGCTCAAGCTAATTCCTCTTTCCTCAAACTTTTCACCTCTAACAAGTTCTTCCTCAAGGCTCCTAAAAGACCCTTTTGGGAGAGAAGAGAAGGACGGCGTCTGATCAGACAGAAAAGGACTATTATAAGGCCCGTCGAGCACCGTGGTCGGTGACGATGCATTAACGACTTTAGCAGTATTCAACAGCCTCGGTGGCAGGTCTAGACATCTGGCCACTGAAGTCTTGTTCTGGTAAGGCGAAGATGCGGGGCTGGAAGCTGTGTTGATCACGAGGTCGGCTCTCGGCTTCCCCGGTGCCTCCTCCCATTGAAACGGAATCGAAGCTAATCTGTTTAGCGGCGGCGTGGCCATCGCAGCCGGCACTCTTAACTTGCTTGGAAGTTTGGTTAATGAAAGCTTTGGAGTTGAATTTGGTTCATTCTCTGATCTCTCAAAAGCCATAATTGCCTAAGTTAAACTCATGCATGTAAAAGAATGAAGAAGCAGCAGAAGGAAGGTCTCTTATGGCACGCGGGCGTAGGGGAGTGGTGGGGAGAGAGGGAAGGGGAGCGGGTGAACGTGTGTGTACGTGAAGAGAGTGAAGTGAGAAGGTCAAAAAACGCTCCTCTGGCGCTTCTTCTTCACGAGTTATTTAAAGAAACGGTAAATTAAGGACGAGGAAGCACTTACTTAATGAAGATTAACCAATAAATAATCAACGTTTGGGACCCACTCCCACTGTCTTGAACTAGTCAGAGCCTTCCAAGGATAACGACCCTCAACGGTCGGTACTACTCTTAAAAGAGTCAATATGTTAAGCTGACCTACCATGCCCAAGTGCTTCAATGCTAGTGCATGGTTTTCTTAATTATTCATGTAAATAGTAAAGTGTTACGATTAAATAGTTAACGTGACACTGACAAAAAATTAATTCGATTAATGTTGACAATTTTTATACGACAATAAATTTAAAATTTAATTTATATTTTTGTCTGTCCTTTTTATATATTAAAAAGTGATAAATATCCTTTTAGTTTTGTGTGTATAACATGAAACATATAAGATAATGAATAGGTAAAACTTCACCATCAAATTAGACGACACTTTATTTATGAATTGACCGTTGTTTCTCCAAAAGTTGAATCATTCCTTTTGGGTGGAAATCTTGCATTTCGTACCCAACACTTGAGAAGTGATTCCAAAAGTAACCAAAATTTTAACATGGAATATTTACATCCAGCAAGTGATAGATATTATATGCATTAGTACAATTTATTATCACTAAAGTAGTGGTTTAAGTAGTTAGAGTTCTATCTCTATCTTGAACATCAAGAGTTTGAATCTCATTGAAGACGTAAAGCTCTTCCTATTAAAGAATATTATAAGATTGTACTTAAATTATCTACTAATCTGATGAGATATACCTCTTTTCACTTGAGTTTTGGTGGTACTACTCTAACAAATTTTCACTTGAATTTTGATGGTGCTACTCTAAGGTGAATCTGCTACGTCTTAGTATAACTTTTCTACTGATGGAGGATTGATTGGTTATATCATCTCCGTGTAGATGAAATGGTCATATCCAGTAGGAACCACCACAACCGCATCAATTTAATACTGGTTTTTTTCTTCTTTTTTTTTAGTGATTTGGATTTGATCTTGATATCTTTAATAATAAATTAAATATGCGATTACTTTTCTTTTTCTTTTTTTGAGAAGAGCAAAAGAAATGTATGGGTTCTATCCAGTATGAAACTCGAGGCTTAGGACTCTAACGGGGATGTCTTGACCCCTGTAGCAAGTACCCCAGTCTGACTACTGTTCTAAAGTCATGGCATTTGACTGCAGCAAAGAGTTTCTTTGCCAACTCTCCATTTATTACATAGAATACCCCGTGCCATAGAAAGCACCTACTGCCTAACAAGTGGTATGGGTGAGCAAGCAGTGATCTTAGAGTCGGTGCTTTATTGCTCATTCATTCTGAACCATACCATAACTTTTCATTTATCATCAGAAAAGGAGATTTCCTTACAGGCACAATGGTGGTTCCATGAATTTCAGCAATTAAAAAATGTGTCGGATAAACCATTGAGATGCTATTTGACGATTAATTTGATATATAACAAGATCTATCTATCACAGTGGAGAGTAGTTTATTTGAGTTTTTCTAGACATTCTTGAATGATTTGTCCAGTTTTTACGGAACTATAATTTCAATTCTAGTAGATTTGAGTACTTTATAAGCTAAAAAAGCATCAATGACAGAAGCATTCTATGAAGGTTGCACTTCCCTATCAATCTCAGGCAGGTTATCATGTAAAGGAGTCAATTGGCCAAAAAAGGAATGGGGGTTTACCGTGTTTCATCAACACAACTGGGAGATGATAAACAAAATGGGGTATATTGCTTTCTTCCTGAAATGAAGAGTGCCATTGCCGAAACAATTTTGCTGCTCATTTCAGTTTACTTCTGAGCAGCTCGTAGGTGCTTGCAGCAAGTTTTAGCCAATTGAATCATAAAAAGGTATGATAGAGCCTTGTCTGGGACCATTTGGCTAAAGCATGCTGTTGTTCATCCTACTGAAAGCACAGTGGCATTTTCAAATCCAGATGAAACTGGAAGAATTTTTTACTTCAGGAGTCCTGGATATCAGTGCTTAAACTTAAATGATGAAACACAAACATTGAAACAAGACTCTTGTAGAACTTGAAAGAGAACAAGACAGAGAAAAGATAATGAAGGAGAAGAAAGATCAATCCATTTATCCTAGCTGGCTTAAAAGGATTTAGAGAAACCTCATCCCCTCCTTTCCTCTAACACAATAAAGCTACTTGGAGAAGAGAATTTCTTTTCACAATCTTCCCAGACAGAGAATGGAGCATCCTCTGAAGTCCAGTCTTGATGAGAATATGCATAAAAACAAAATGCATGCGTATATAAAGTTCTTGCACAATATCAGCAAGTCTTCTCTGCTACTTTTTCCTTTGTTGGCTAATAGAATAGAGTGGACAGAGAAGATCCAAAATACCAAAGAGATTCGTATTTCACATACTGAAGTCTGTACAGGTTTAGTCTGCTATAATACTTTTAAGAAAAAGTTTTAAAATCTTCTCATAGCCTCACGATCATTATTATCTAATATAACTACTTTCGGAAATGTATGATACCATCACAAGCTAGTGTTCCCTCGAGATCTCCAATTATCCGAGCTATACGAACTTCAAGACCTCTTTGGACTTCTCTGAAGAGAGTACTAATACTATCAGCAAACCTCTTCATGTCAAAGCTAGCAGGAGTGTCAAGCTCACCTGCAACACTAACAAATCCTGAAACAATCTTGGCTTGTAATTCCATCAACTTCTGCCCTGTAGCAACTATATATCTCTGAAGTTGAAAAGTTTCTTCAAGATAATGCTCCAGCACTCGAGTTTCCTCCTTTGATTTTGCAGTACCTGAATGTCCACCTTTCACATCTAGATCCTTCTCATGCTGCAAAGCAGACGGAACATGAGAATTAGAATTAGGTACTGTTTATTTTAATTCTTCTTCCATATGAGAATTTTGCTGTTTATGTTTCCTAGTGAAAGCACTGACTGGTTCGTGTAAGACTAAAATAAACTTAAGTTACAAATATCTAAAAAGACTATGAAGTCAATAAATATTCAGAAAGGAAGTACATTTTAAACTTTAAAACTTTAGTGCTAAGTTAGAAACTTACCATCCTTTGGCAAAGATCATCAGTCTTTCCCTGGAGAGACTGGTACCTACCAATCTGTTTATTCAACAAAGACATCAGGGCATAAAACCCTTGTACTCCAAGTTCTCTATTATCATTGCTTTCACGCTTTGCACGGCTCTCTTGCTTCCCTGCCAGCTTCTCAAGCATGAATAGTTGTTGCTTTAGCCTCTTGATCTTGTATGAGACTCCAAGAGCGTGAAGATCCATTTTCCATTGGGAATCTTTCTTCCTTGTCACATATTTGATGACTGATGATGATGTTGAACATTCCTCTTGAATGGAATCTGGATTCAAGGCATCATCTTCAACTTCTTCAATTTCCTTCTCTGGAGATTGGAGTGTCAAGACTATATCTTTGTGCTGGTTATCAGCAAAAAATTTATCCTGCTTTTCATTTTCCAGCTTTTTACTACATTCCTCACTGGATGTTTTTATTTCTTGCTCATTCTCCACTGGTTTTCTCTTTAGGATCTTGACTTTTGACCAAATTGTATCATCAGCTAAAGACAGGTCACGATTATAAGAGTTTGAGGTCTTTTCGTTACCGGGATGAGAAACCTGCGACGCCAATTTCTCCCTTAGAGAGTGTAAATCTGCTTCACGGTTCAATAATGAAGCTTCCAATTTCAAATTTTCTTGTCTGAGCTGCTTTAGCTCATGGTCAAGGCCTTCAACATAGGATTGCAGCCTCTTTGACTCTACCTCCATGCCCAATAAGCGCCAACGAAGTGCTTCTAATTTCTCATCCTTGATTCTCAATTGTTCAGCAAAAGCATCTATTTCAAGACGATGCCTCTGTTCAACAATATTCCTGTACTTTTCAGCCTGAGCTCGGACCCAACCCTCCAACTGCTTAAAGCTAGCTGGGGAAACACACAAAAATTGGTAGTCAGGGGAAATTAAAGCCTAAGATTTTCAGTATACTAGACAGATTATCCATTTTCTTTGTTATTTGATGCGCGCAGAAATATATCTTTTGTAACAAAAATTTTGAAAAGAACATGAAGAATTTGGTCTTACTTGGATCTTGGTTTCCCTCGGATGAACATTGATCGGAGATGGGAAAGAACTCAGGATGCTCATACTCATCGTGAAAATTAATTTGATTACATCTGGATCTCTCCAAGTTTGATGTTGCCAAGGCATTTGAATGAACCCCCTTTCCACCAAAAAAGGCATCTGCCTTTGAATTTACATGTTTAGACAGCATACTCCTGAGGGAATGTCTTTCGTGCCTAGACTCAGAATCTGCCTTTAACTTTTCTCTATCTAGTTCAGCCTGCTTCCTCTTGGCCTTTGACAATTTCACCTCTTCTAACAGCATTTGCTTCTCTGCTGTATCCAACTTGGATTTCCTCAGCATGGCTGATAGAATTTGGTCTTTCTGCTCCAAATCCCTTCTGATTTTTACAAGTTCCACTGATAACTTTTGAGTCATCAATGCAGACTGCTCCTTCTGCTGCAGAACCAAATCAAGCTCTTCTTTTGCTGATTCAACTTGCCTTAGAGCCCTAGCCATCTCTGCTTCAAGCTGTCTCTGATTAGAGACAAGCTCAATGAAGGCAGTCTTGTGTTTCATGATCTCATTAGAATGCCGTTGAGCTTCAAGTTTTGCAGTTTCTTTCAATTCTTCAACACAGTTCTCAGCAGTCTTCAGTTTCTCTTCAAAATCATGCCTCTTCTGTTCTTCATCTGCAATCAATTTATCCTTGGACTTCAACAGCTGTTCGCTCTCATGCAGCTTTTCGTTCAATTCAGAAACAGCTTTGTCTTTCTTTGTCTCAAGAACTCTCAAGTCATGCATAAGAGCTCCAATTTGCTGTCTAAGCTTCTTTCTTTCATTGAGCCATCCTTGTTCTTGTGCAGCAAATATTCCCACAACTTTCTCGTTGGCCTTTGCATCTTCACTTCTTATTTTCTTTAATTCTTCAATCTGTCTCTGTGCATTCTCAAGCTTTTGAAGAAGCTTAGATTTACCACTCTCAACTTCTTCTCTCTGAACTCTCCAAGCAAGCAACCCCAGAAGGTGGGCACTTCCAAAGTACACCCCGTTTCTAATTTCTGACAATTTTTCGTCAGAAATTTTTGGCTCTGATAAGAGTAAGAGCAAAGTATGCACAAGAGACCCCAAAAACCATAGGATACAAGCTTCCATTTTTCTCCTCAGATAAAACCAGATATGATCCTGAAACCCCCTTGCCATCCATTAATCAGTATTATGATTTATCTCCTTTGAAAAAGCCAAGAATGGAACTTGACGTCAAAGTTCATTCCAAAGAATATTGGGGCATTCTTTTGTTATATATCGAAGAATTTGCGGAAAATTTTTCCAGTGAACCTCTAAAAAAGGTAAGAATGAAGGAATAACATAAAGCAATGCAAAAAGTTGTCAAAATCATTGTCAAAATTTTTCCAATGAACCACTGCAACACAATCTACCTAACAGAAGAGTACCGAAGGTTCTTGAGCAGAAATTATAAATAAAAAATTTACTAATTACAATTACAGATGCAGAATTTTTCAGATTCAAAGCATGGGAACTTACAGGCAAAAGGGATGAAAGGGGATCAAATTCTCTGCAATTCCAGCACATGGAAAGCACACTTCACTTGGGAGTGAATTAAAGCTCAAAAAGCAGGTATAACCTTCTGCAGAAAGGGCACAATCTGTGTGTTGTGAAATTAATCAAATTTAATTTGTCAGAGAACGCCAAAAGCATGGACTTTACACGTGTAAAACTGCAAAATCTGTTAAAAAGAGAGCTCTGCTGCAACTGAAATCAAGAACAAAGGATCAAAGGAATTTGTTCCCTGGTTCAGCAAGTGCTGACCCATCAACCCCACTTTTTGCAGCCCTTTTTCCTCATTTTCTGTTCTTCGTCTTCTTCTTCAGTTATGGTTTTGATTGAAAGAAAACAGAAGAGCCTAGATTCCTGGGATTTTTGTCACTATTACTACTGCTGCTTGACAGATCCCGTAAACTACAAAATCAAGAAAATAGTAAGAAAAAAAAAATCTCTTTCAAGAAGTCCCAGAACCAAAAAAGAATTGTTATCTTTACAGGTTGGCTAGATTGTAACTTGTACTCCTGAATGAGCCCACTGTCTAAAACATTTGTTTATTTGTCTTTGTTCTTCTATATTGACACCTTTCCCTCAGTTTCCTTTCAAGTAACCGTCGAAAAGAGAGTTTTCCATTTTAAATAATGAAAAACTTTTCTTGGGATTTTTTGTATTATGATCATTTGGGTGGTCGAATCATTCAAAATTCTTGTATGTCGATTATGCTTTATCATGATTAATATGTGTTCGATGCATATTATAAATTAAGATTTGAACCAAATATATTGAATGATAATGATGTATTAATATTGTAATAAACTGATAATTTAATTAATTATAAATATTTTTTTTTCAAGAAAGAAGTCATGATTTAACTCATGCCTCCTATATAAATGCATAAAAGAACAAAGAAGAACAACCTGATTGCATTTACAAGCTCATTCATAGAGTAGAGTAAAATAAATATAGAGAAAACTCTTTTAATAACTTTTCTGATCATAGAACGAAATGAATTAGTTTTAAATTATAAAATAAATATAAATATTAATTATAATTAAAAAAATTAAACTATAACATATGAGAGAAATTGGTGACTTTCTTACAAATTTAAGTAAAATATTCTCAAACTGTTTTAACATTATATATATAGTGATGAAAAACATTAATATGTGAATTACACTTTGAATAAGACTTGTACCAAAGGGCATTTGACATTATTGGGACACTTCGAGACATTCGATTACGAGGACCACAAAATGATGTGAGATTGCTCTTGTAGATGTACGATCATTTTGTAAAAATTTGTGTTTGCTCCTTTTTTTTTTTTTCTCTTCCTAACTAATCAGACTTACACGATTAAATAACTGCTTTATTTTTAATAACTTGTACTAAACAGGTTTTGTCTCAAAGAGCAGCTGTTAAAACACTAACCAAAAAGGTAAAAGAGAGAGAGATTCTTATTACTATCCTATGGGAAGAGATCATACTATGTCTTCATCTACGAAGTGTAGAATCGAAACATTAATGGCTCTGGTAGATGAGAAAGACAATGAAATGTGACGGTGCTATTTCCTACTTGTGTCGAATATCTGTGAATGGTCCAAGGACTGCTGATAATCTGAGGGACATTTATTGCGGAAAAGGAGATCTTGATTCCTAAAGAAAACATCACTGTTGCTTGATAATCAGAACCCATGATGATGCCACCCAAGAAACCAGGTCCCCATGGACCATTCTCATAGACTCAAAAGACAGATTTGAAAAGCTTAAAGCTGCGTTCAAGACCACCCCATGATTATGCAAAATCTTAAGAAATGCATTTGACCCATTTCAAGCTTCACGAAGGGCATAATGATACGAGGAAAGTTGTAAAGTGCAGCTCGTAAAATAGACATGTCTTATCTTTTCTATAAATAAAAAGAAAAAACCATAAAAAAAACTTCACTATTTTGAGTGAAAGGCAAAGAAACTTGGATAAATGTTAATTTCGTGAATCATATATAGTATAAATGTTTAATGAGACGGCTTATCAAAACCTAGTTTATGTTTTAATGAATGATTTACTTAGTGATTCCATGGTGGAGAGCTGTAAAGAAGGAAGGTGTTGAACAAAAGCTATACATACAAGTCTTTTTTATAGTGGTGCATACTTAGAGATAGGCCATTCTCAAAGAGTGGTGCATCTCCTTTGTTACAAGATTTCGTATTGGAACTGGAATTGGTGTCAACCACATGATTGTACTCAAAGCAACACCAGAAAGGATGAACAACAGCAGACATTTTTTCTTTAGTTTATAAGTTATGTCTCCATTTGCATTTTTTTGCAATTAAAGCAAGAGCCCAGGTGGGGAGACTTGGAGAAAAGAGTGGTTGAGAATTGAGATATCTAGGGGGAGGTAGGTGGCCTTAAAGTTTAGCACCAAAAAACTACCCTAAGCTTAAGAGAAGGGGCATTATATGGATATGGTCTCTTCTTTTTGTTTTATTTTCAAAATGTGGGAATTTAATTGTTCCAACTACTGAGCCAAATGAAATATTAAGAGTCTGATTAATCTAATATTTAAAATGTTTAAAATTACATTCTTTTTAAATAATACAATATTTAAGTGCTAAAATCTCTATAAAGCAAGTTGAAGTAAGAATCTTGAGATTGATTGACCTCTTGCTATTGTGGTTAATACAAGGATTGTTGTGTTTTCTAATGAACAGAAAGATTCTGGGAAACAGAACAAGAATTTGATATTTTCTTATGCTGTTGTTTGGGGAATCACTTTCATGCCCATGAATGTTTTAGTATTAACTTCTGAGCTCATGCGTAAACGAGGTAAAATAGTAAAAACTCTTCATATCGTAATAGTCTTAATCTAATAATTCTCATCAAAATGTTTAGTTTCCTCCCTTTATAATAACATGAAATCTTCTTAAAAACTTGGCAATAGTTTTATTATATTTACATACTTGTTGTATACATCGCACGCAAGGTACACAAGTCGTGATGAAAATAAAACACATAAACGAAAAAACTAACTCACTATTCGATAGGATAATTAATCTTTTTAGTGAGATAACTTTTTTGGTGTATGTGTTTTAATTGCATGTGTATAACTTATGCAATTCGTACATTTAGTAAGAGATCATAATAAAACTACTCAAAACTTACAAATAATATAACACAACTAATTTCTCCCAAAGATTTTCTCCATCACTATTCTTAAATTGTCACGTGTCTTCATGTTATTTTATTTCTTTTGAATTTTTTCTATTTCTTTTAAGATTTTGATTTTATTTTTAAAAATTTTTCTAATAACCATATTGACACAATTACATTGGCTTTCTTATGATGATATTATTAAAATTTATTTCTTTATAAATAAAGAAAACCTACGGTGCCAATATCTGTTAAAGGAAACGGACCGCTCTGGACCAACATGGCACATTGACCCATTACAAGAATCTTGGAAAATAGTTTGTACCACCACAAATGAGCCATTACTGGGCCAACTAGGCCCGATTTCATTCAGATAAAGGGGACCTTAGCCCAGTCCAAATTATGCGACTGATTATAAGAAATACATAGAAATTCGATGAGAATCTAAAACGAAAAAGATCCAAGAATCCGGTTTTTATATATAATACAAAGCTCTTCTTCTGAGACAGCTTGCGAATGGCAGATAACTTTGGGAAGAAAAGAAATCTAGAGAAGAAATGAATATATAAGAAACAAAAAGTACCATTACTGCTATTGTAGAATGGGTAGTGTAGAAAGGAATAACGTATATATGGAGTTGGCCTGGATCTCTTTCTGCAAGCAGGAGCTCTTTTCTAATCCTTTAACCTGATAATGTAGTCTTAGTATTCATCCAAGAATGTATATAACGCATCATCTTTCTTTGATTTCTTTCGGCTGAGCAATGCCTTGAGAAGGCGTTTGCTCTTGCTTTGAGATTCGATTTCTGTGGGAATGTCTCTCTCAGCTGGGAGCCGCATTGATGCTGATTTTCTCGGCTCCAGAAGATGCTGGTGAATCAATGGAAGGAATATGTCTAAATTTAAGTTAATGGCCCCAAAATATTGAATGAATAAAATGAATTCGGAAAATTTTAAGTAGAAGAATTTCATCTCTTTCTTTAAGCTAGGAGATCAATGCTAAGATTCATACTCTCACCTGTCTCCCAATGGAAGGGTTTGGAGTAGTTGGACGACTTGGATTTGGAGTCATTGGCCGGCTTGGATTTGCTGTTATTTTACGGGATTTCTTGGGAGTTGGACGGGATTTCTTGGGCGTAGTTGGCTGACTAGAGAGAGATCCAGTGCGTACAAGAGGAAACCGATGTGGTGAAACTGTTCGTTTATCTGCATCAGCATATTTATTCATGAATCAGTAACAGAAAAAAAGTTCTTTTGGTGAATGCTTGGGGAAGAAAAGAAAAAGAGAAAATAGAAGGTTTTCTAAGAAGAAAATGAAAATGAATATGAAAGAATTTGTCAAATAGTTATAAGAATAGACCTAATTCCTTTTGAGGAATGTTGTCTGACGATGAGAAATTTCTCGGTTGCTGAGAAAGTTTTGGATAATGTGATGGTGATTTTCCTTTACTGCAAAATATGCAAGTAAACATAATTATGATCTGGTTACGTAGATCTACCAAGTTGACAAAATTAGTGGCAATTGAAATTTACCTGATTGTGGGCAATGGAGCTTCTCCAGTTGTTGCTCGAACAGCTATAGAAACAGTCATTCTATGGTGAAGACATTCTGAACGCAATAAAGCTCAAGAAACAGGAGTGTGACAGAGCAAAATACAAGAAAAAGCCATACCTCTCCTAAATTCATGCCAGTCGTCATCATCAACCAGGCTGCATCCGGAGTACTTTGACTTTGTGTCATTAACAGCCTCCGCACTCTCTCCAACTGAATCAAAAAGATGCAAACGTTGGTTAGACAATTAGCTCCTGGTGAATGAGACTGTCTAGAACAAAAACCAGGATATGAATTCATGGAACTTCATAAAAGAACTTATTTGCCTGGTACGATATATCTGCTATGGTACTTTGGGGTATTTATCACCAGTGATTGCTGAGAGAGGCCCTCACGATCAATATAGTCCTTGCAAGTTCTGAGTCTCTGAGGAAGTACATCCATTAAACAAATATCAACGGATTCATTCTTCACATTTAGCTTTAGTATTACAGGGAAGAAAGGTGAGGCATATCATGTCCATCTGGGTCCAGAAGTGTGTTTTATGTAAAACCATACAGCACAGCATATAAGATGCACTGATTGATGCATGGGTGGCTAACAATAGATAGGGCTATGAACAAAAGATTGTATGCCAGTTTCATTCAGTAGGGCTAAGAGAAAACATTATCCCATCTTTTCATATTATCTTAATATTGGAGTAAATCAAGATCAGCAATCATTTGTACATTTTGCACCCATTTATCTGCACGCAATGTCACAAATCTCATATATAGTTTATCACTTGAGAAGAATTAATTTTTCTCGAGGTTTATCCTATATATCTTTCAGTTTCCAGCTGCAGAACTTCAAGCCCTATATATCTTTAAGTTTCCAGCTGCAGAACTTCAAGTGGCAGAAAGATATTTACAGAACCTCTCAGCATGAAGCAGCTATATGGCTTGTTATATTATCAATCCAAATCATGCAAAAGGCCACCACATCAGTCATCTAAAGATCCAAAAGTAAAACAAACAAACAAACAATACAAAACAAAAATAGAAGGAAAACAATGCATCATCTATTTTCATACTTCTCGAGAAGTTAGTTTCTTGATACGCATGCAGATTTACAGGCATTCTGGATTAGCTAGGAACCTAAGAAAATTTTTGTCAAAAGACTTTAGCTTATCTATTCAGACATGTTCAACTTTGAAGAACATCAGCACTGATATGTCAGATGACAAGAAAATATATTTAGACCACCACAGTTACAAAAGTCCATTCTTAACAACCAGAAAAGAAAATTATGTTTTTATAGTTCATGCAGGTATCAAGTCCTTAAGGTGTTTATGTGTACTAGGTTCAGCAATTATAAGCATCAAGCTACCAAGCTCATTCTAGATACGGGGTTCAGGAATTATAGAGTTGATATGATGCTAAATACAAGATGATGAATAAGGTCGTCCATAACACTTTACTCAGTTTGCAGTCCCATCATTTCCAAAACCTCATCTAATTCTCCAAGATATTTTGTGTACTAAAAATATTCTCTCTACAGAATTTCAGATCGATTTTGACTTTCTCACAGCCTCTTTAGGAGCTATATCTTTTTGATAACCTTTGAGAATTATCCTTCACAGTGTTCCCCATTCAATTGATCTTGCTTTTTGAAGAAAGACTAACCAATAGCAAATATGGTTGGAGAAGATATTGAAAGTTTGGGTTTCAAGCAGCCAAAGATGAGATTAATTGATGCAGTGGGCTATGGAATTTAAACAACAAGCTAAGGCCAGATTACCTGTTCAATACAAGATACACGTAGCTCAGTTCCAGAAACTTCATCAACTTTTTCATCCACAAGATCACCAACTTTATATGAGACACAGCCCAAATGGTCCACAGTATTTACAAGGGCTCGGATGGCATAGTCTTTCAAAGTATTCACCACTCTGCAAAGCAGGATCTTTCGCACTCAGATAAAAACAAAATCCATTCTGACAAAATAAGTACAATACTTCATGTAAAAGTAACTCACATCTGTTTCTGGTCATCATTGATATATGACAACTCGAAATATTCAGCTGCCGAGTACAATTGCCTTCTCAGATTCTTTAGATCCTATAGAGAGAATTGGAGAAGGAAATAAAAATTGTAAAACCTTGTTTAGAAAGAAATATAGAAGGAATTAAGTGTGTCATAGCCTAGGCATGTTAGTTAAGAAGAAAAAATAACCAGAAAACATATGCTGCCAACACAAAACAGAAAACATAAAAGATATATGCACGCTCAACCATTTACTTACTATTCTTTGTGTGGAAGAAAGTAAATTGGACTGCTTACTAATTTTAAAGATGATTTCTAAATTTAGAACTAGGAAACAGATCAAGATTCTAGCACGGGTATATGCGATATGCCTATCCAAGTTCGGAACATCCAATAAATCCACAAAGGTGTTTTACAGTCTCAAATACATAAATATAGGAACTTCAAGACTTTGTTGAACAACAATATTCATACTTTTGATTCAACTAGATGATAGCTAATTACGAAATATTTCTCTATCCTTTCTCTAAGGAAACTCCGCAGAAACTCTCTCCTAAACAGAGATGAACCATCAGGAAGCCACATTCGAGAACAGGAAAGTACCTTAAGACTATCAGAAAAGAGAAGGCTTTGCTGCATAGAGACGTTACTGTAGTTGGCTTGTTCCCGAGGAAGCGAAATTGGAGCAGTTGAAGTTAATGCCTCCATTGAGGAGTAAACTGTAACTGAAATGGCCCTTAGTCTGCAAGAAAACATCAAAAAAGCAAGCGCAATATCAAAACAACTATAATAAATCATAGAACAAAGTGCATTCTTGTAATTGTATTTTAAGCCGAAAATGGAAAATCAAATGATGGGAGAGAGAAAAAGGGAAGTTCTGCAGCAGAATCTACTTTCTTTTTGAATTATTTTTCATACTGGGCAAGATTAGACATTCAGAATCCCATTCCAACCGAAAACCAGTTAAATCAATGGACAAACACATGTTGGACAGAAAAACTGAAAAGAATTAGTGTCAGAGATTGAACTTTCAGTGTCTCTACTATCATCACGAATTTCCAAAAGCCAATATTGTCTAAACCTTGACAATTACGCTTTGAGTTCTTAAACAAAGAAAATTCCTACTTAAAGCAAAAATGACACAAGCATCTCAGTTCCTTAAAAACAGAGAAAAAACAGCAATCTTTCCTCAGACCTTGTAGTTTCTAAGTTGAGGAAATGAAGTGGAACAAAAAAGAGAAGCTTTTACAACACCAAATTCTTACTCGATAGTTTTCAAGAAGGATAAAGGTAACCAAACTTTTGAATGCCGAATTCTCCTTTAGTGTGCCAGCAACGAAACAAAGAGCATACCCCACAGGAAAAACCAATGCAGTAAAGAAGAAATTAAGATATACCAACCTTGTCCTTCAATAATATTAATGACCAAATAAAGCAAAATTGAAGGAAGGAAAATGAGGCATAAATAAGCCCATTTTAACGGACAGAGGCAAATGCTGTTTGGTTTCACGATTTTCACTAGACAAAGGGGTAAATGAAAGAGACAACTTCTGGTTTGGTTTGCGGGGATTTTCTACGAAGAAAGGAAAAGCCTAGGAAGGGAAAACGAGATGGGAAAGTGGAGAGAGGGAGGGAAAATGAAAGGATTTGGAAGGAAAGGCATTTTGAAGCTGAAAATTACTGTCTTGTCAAGCTCTGTTAGCCAAAAAACTGGTTTATAATCATTGCAAGCTTCGTTTGGCACAATCAAAGAGTCCCCACCCAGCTTCTGCTCTGGACTTGTTTCGTTCCCAACAGAGTTTACCTTTATTCAATTTTGTTTCAAATTTCATAAAAACCTAATCGCGACAGAAATTATTATGCCCCATTTAGATTGGATTTCAATTTAATTTTTTTATACAATTTTTAATATAATTTAACTAAATAAAATCTAACACAATCTCACCCTTTCTCAAATTTAAGAGTGTATTTAGATTAAGTTTCACTACGAAACTCAATATAAATTTTTTATTTTGAGTTATATTTTTTCTCTTATAAGAAATTCTCTCTCACGAAACTCAATGTAAAAAATCTCAAACTAAAATACTATTCAATCTCAACATAAAATTTGGTTTCTTTTTATATTATTGTTGTCTTCTTAATTAGTGTGTTTGGATTAATAGTTCAATCTAATAACACTTAAATTTTTTGACCTTTTCAGCTACAAGACTTATTCTTTTATAAAATCAATTGTAGATTCTATTAGAATTAAAAAAAAGTTAGTTGAGTTTCATATTCATAGGGAGGATTGACATGTGATGAATTGGAAAATGCAAATCTTGTAAGATAAAATCCAATTGGATATCTTTTTCTTCTTTTCAAGAATCCAATTTACAAAATTGGTTTTTTCCTCTCTTTATTAGATGGTATGAATTGCAAAATAGCAAATTGGTTTAATATGAAGAAAATTAAGAAGATGATTATGGCTACTACGTTGACAATGTATTACTTCATTTGGCTATACAACACGCATCACCTATAAAAATATGGCTATATTATCTTTTTTTTTTTTCATAAGCTAATGAAGTTGGTCTTCTAAGTGAAATTTTCGTGAAATTTTCATATCACAGGGTTTATTTGGATAATGTTTGACTTAACTAAATACACAACTAATTCTACTCTTCTTTTCACAAAAATTACTTTCATAAAACTCAAAATAAAAACTTTCTCAATTAAACACAATTCAAATACACCCATTCTAATCCTTTTTTCTTCGACGAAAAAAATCCTAATTATGGCCATATGTAATTAAACTGAAACTGCTTCTGTTAAATTTTTCAAAAACAAAATTTTTATTTTTTATTTTTTTTAATACTACTTAAAATACAAACAATTCAATAAACTGAAAGAAAGTTTCTCTATTGATGGACCCACTCAAGAAAAGGCGTTTGTTTGCAGTATTATAGTGGACCCCACCTCCACCAATCGCGCCACTGATTTCTTAAATTTTTATTAATTAATTATCTCTAATCGCGCCTTCAAACTTCAGCTCCTTCCGGGCGAAATCGGCGGAAGGAATGATACAATTTTTTAATGCTTGCAATTTATCCTTTTTATTATTTTAATTATGATTTTATATTTTAAGATATGATTGAATGTAATTTGAATTTAAAATTTTATATTTTAAATTTTATAAAAATAAATTATTTATATGAGAGGCGGACTCAAAATAAATAATTTACAGTCATTTTGTAACAAAATCTAGGGTGCATTTGGATGTGTTTCATCACGAAATTCAATACTAATTTTTTATTTTAAATTTTATTCTTTTTCTCATAAAAATTTCTCTTTCATAAGATTTAAGATAAAAAATTTTAAACTAAAATATTATTCAATCTCACCCCTAATCTAAATACACCTTTAGTGTTGATTAAAAAAGACTTAGATAAAGTTTTAATAAATTATAGTATTTTTTACTTTAAAAAAATGTAAGTTTTTCCCACATAGTGCGAAAAAAATCAGATAAATGCAAGTATGTTTTGAGTTTTACTGGCTACATTTTGAAATTGTGTCAATTTATAGCAAACCCTAAGGGTAGTTTTTAAGTAATTAATCAGGCAACAAGACGTTAAGGAATGGTAAGATTTAAGAGCAAGGCTTTTTAATGTAAAAATGTTAATACAATGTTGATCGGTTGAAACAAGAGGGGATGGTACTGAATATTTAAATACATATACAGATATGTAATATATAAAATTGAGTCTATTTTGCAAATCAGAATTTGTCAATCTTGATAAAATAAAATAAAAAAGAAAAATGGTGGGGAAGAAGTGAATAAACAAAAGGCAAACTTCAGAAGATAGATTCAATCATGAAGCTTTCATACTATTCAAACCAACACCGGCCTGCAAAATAAATCATAGCATTAGTCCAAATTGGAACTGCTTCTTACTGTACGTCTACAATTATAATACATAGTGAGATATATAGAATTCTACAATAAGGATTAGAACCATTTCTATTAAAGAAAACATAGTAAAGTCAAATTTTGAGTGTGTAAAACATTTTTCAATGGCTTAGTTCTGTATTTTTTTTATGGTGATTTGCAATTTTTGAAATATACGAAAAGTTCAGTTGTCCCAAACAAATGATTCCAGTAAAAATGTAAGCCATCTTACCAGAAACTTATGGATCTCTCCAAGGAGTGGTGAGAAGGTTGTACAGAATTTTTCTATATCGTCATGTACATTATCTGACTTTCCTATCACCTCCATGAACTTTTTTCCTGTCCGGTACAAGTTTCATAGCAACCTTTGATTCCATAAAGTACATATTCAAGAAGTTAGAGATCAGGAAGAGACATATTTTGCAGGTTTGGATGAAAAGAGGCTGGTAAAGTTCCACGTGGTGCATTGCATAGTATCACTTTCTTATTTTCATGTTTACTTCGGACAGTTCCCAGGCCTTGTACTTGGATTGAAACTTATAATTCAAAGGAAGAATATCTGAGGAAAGACTATGAAAACTGGAAAAAGATTGCCTAGACTAGAGATGCAATGTGATACCATGAAGAATTAGTTTATGACAATGATGCTATATTTTGACCATCTATTATGATTGAATCAAGTAAGGAAACAAAACAGTACCGTAAAACTTGAACTAGCGAACCACCCGTGCCACTTTTTCAAGGTCTTGCTGTAGGAGTCATTACAGGCTTGTGCAGATGTCCAATCTTGATGCTCGGCTAGATTGCGAAAAAGCTGCACTATGAAATCCATTGCTCTGGAACATTTATAAGTTAATGTTGCAACAAGCTTTAAACTATTGAAGTAAAAAGAAAACAAAATGCTGGAGGTATAGAGAGGATCTAATAAGATGCAGATGTTTATTACAACTTCAAGTGTGCATTTAATAGATGCTAAGAATTATAAACCTATAAGGCAAATGCAAAGATCAGGAGTGTCATTTGTTGCATTCTTATCTTTCCTATTATGAAATACTAGGTTTTCTTGAACATGTAAAACTGATACTTCTTAACAACCATGCCTCTCATTTCTCGTGCATTACAAACCAGAGAGAAACTCAGCTGCAGCTTAAGAACATTTTCATAACTTAAGCAACTTGTGAGTGCATAGAAAGCCTGAAGTGTCTAAAAGCAACAAGCGGCATTGCTGTCATGCTGATTTTTTGGAGAGACAAAAGTAATAAACAGATGCTGCTAATAGCAACAAACCTTGTCAACCAAAGAAGCCCATTTGTGCAGCTGGATGAAGATTTAGCTGTTTTTGTTTCAACTTCTGCTTGTACTATGCTGTACAAATAGTTGAATCTAATTGTATTGGAAGAATATTTTGATTCCAATCTCTGCAGAGAGTGGAAAAATGCCAATATCATTGTCATGATGACGAGAGAAGATAAGAACGAATCAACTGGGAACGCATCAGAACATCTAAAAGAATAACCAAATAATCAAAGTATCTCATTTATCGCATAAGCATAGTGATGCATTTAAGAATTCAAAGTTCACCGTCCATTTACAGATCATAAATGCAGAATTCTCCTTGGAACAAAAGAAAGTACTTCATTGTGAGCTTGTAGTACTTATCTGAGCTCAAAATAAAGGATTTCTCACCGATATGTTACCGCTGATGTCGGATTTCACGATAGTCATAGCAGCACCAAATTTATCTGGCATCAAAGTATCAAAAATTTGACTGAGAATACTCGTAATGAATGTGTCAACTGAGCATAAGGGTCAAGAAAATGGATTAACACATAAAATTAGAAAAATGGTATAAGAAAATGTTGTAACCTGTAACATCAAGAATCTAAAAAAGATGGTTAAAATGAAGATTAACCTAAAATAGGCAATATAAGTTTGCACACATCTAAGAAAGGCCTTGTGAGCAACTCTCCTTGCTCAGACTTCACATGCTTCATCCCTTCCAGAGCAGGGGTAAATGCACTTCCTTCCATTTCCACAATATATCCTGCACCTATTCAGAAAATCCAGAACAGATTAAACAGATGAAAGAGGAGAAAATCCGTTGCATTATAAATGATCCAGCGGCGAATTTTTTATACAAAATAACCCCAATTTTTGTCCTAATAATGATAAGCGCAAGTCAGATTCAGATCAATCTGGATCCACATATCAAACACAAGAAGAGCATTGTTTAGTTACTACGCCAAAGGGAAAATTTCACTTACATATTCTTCTTTTTCAAAGAAAACGAAACAGAATAGAAAAGGATGATGATAAAGATAATAAGAACCTGAGTCGAATTGGTGGGTTGATTGAATTTGATGGGGTTCAAAGAAGATACGAAGTTCTTGTGGAACAAGAGGTTGTGGGATTAGCATATATTAGAAATAAATATTAAAATTAAATTGAACGTGAGAGAAAATGAACGAGTTGTTTCTCACGTCTAACGGTTTTTCAAAATTCCCGCCACTTCCGCGGTTTAACGGAAGATCCTTGGATATGATCGCTTACACCTAGTTATGGCTTCTCCTCTCGTGAATGGACCAGCTGATTAAGTGGACCGGTTCCGGGATTTGGCGGACAATAAAAGTCTTCTTTTTAATCTATTTTATTAAGAAAAATGAGTTGTACAACCTTTTAATAAATATTAAATTCAAAACCCCATATTTGAATAATTGGAGGGTATTTAACATTTTCGTATTCTTTGAATCAAATAATAATCATCACAGAAAACTACAATCAAACATTTATGACTAGAGATTATGAAAGGTACAAATAAAGTCTTATTCAATAGTTTGGATTTGAGATTTTCAAGTAGTAATAAGATAAGATTCTTCATCAATTCAAGAAAAACAAAATTATAAAGAAACTTGATGTTACTCAAAAGACATTGGGTGGGTACTTTATGGCATTCTTGACAATCTTTTTGGTAGCAGCATCACCGAGATCAATGCCACATATATCAGCCAACCTGATGAGGTATAGCAGCACATCAGACAACTCTTCTCCAAGATGCTCTTTCTCTGATTCTTCCCAATTTGGCAAGCCTTTGTCAACCTCTCCTCTCCACTGAAAGATCTCAGATAGCTCTCCAACTTCACCAACCTGATCATGAAATTTGAAAGAAAATGCTTTCAACTTCAGAAAGTTTCCTGCAATTTTGCAACTTATAATAAAGTTCTCAACTTGATGCTTCTATTTTCATCTCACCATCACATTTAGAATAATTCCAGTTTCGCGTGGTACTGGAATTAGAGATAGAGAGCACCTTGAATTCCTTAGAGATAGTGGAAATCGCCCTCTAACGTCTTGGCAGGATAGACCATTTGCAACTAAGCATATTCATGATTTCAAGTTCTAGCAAAAGGTTTCAGTTTAAAACATGGAAATATGCCTTGCTTGCCAAATGTCTGAATCAGACACTGTTTTTGTAGTTATACTTTGCAGAAAAACTATACAATTCTGGTACTTATTTTCATTCATATCATCCCTAGCTATCTCACAGTTTACTAAAAGGTAATCAAGAGGATTCTCTTTAGATTGTCGTTAAGCTCTTAAAGCTGAAATGTTAGCTATCACTGCCTGCTGCTCGTGGCTGCAGAACAAATCCGAAAGTTATGATTCTATTTGATCTTCTTTTCGTGTTTCATTTTGTTAATCTGAAGGTAACTCTGATGTTTAACAATGTCAAAACAGTCATATAACGTGGGAAACATGAAATCCAATATTCTTATATAAGCAGACTAAACTGTGGTGTGTAAAACGTCGAAATTGGGGAACTTTGAGCATGAAGCTGAATGCTTAGAACAACTTCAGAATTATCCAAAAAATGTAGCACAAATTCTCCCTTTTGGAATTGAATGTCACAGTCCTATCCTATGTCGTAGCAACTTCTCTGGAAATGATTATAAAGAACAAGATGAAACTATACATACAGCAACATGGACAAAACACAAGCAAGAATCTCATGCAAATACTGAAATGCAAGAGCATCAAGCTTCAAGATGATGACGAGTTACCATAGCAAGGAGCAGATTTCTGGGACTATGGTACTTCTCCCAGTCTCTAGCCTTAGCAAACTCTTCAAGTTTCTTAGACAGATCCTTAATACTAATGTCTATTACTCTTTCTGCCACAATCTTTTCTTCTTCTTCTCCCATTGTTCAGCTAATATTCCTCCCAAGCCCTCTTCAAAGAGCGAAGACTGCCTTCTCGCGGGATTTAAAGATATCTTCAAGGAATAAAACTATGAAAAAATGTTGCAGATTGGAATTGAAAAAGCAGCTCCAAAGTGGGAAAAATTCTGCCAACAACAAGCTTTTGATCATTAGGATGTGTTTTTTATATTACATGAGATTCTCATACTAGACAACTCATGCAAAATGGCCTACTTACTTACCTAGCTTATAATCTCAACAGAGAGAATATTCTCTTTCATTTCATGAACCACCTGCTTTAGATTTCTCTTCCACTTTCGGTTTATACTCATTTTGAATATGGCCATATATATATATATATATAATATATGGTATAGACACAATCTGAACTTTAACTTTGAGCGGTGATAATCTATATTAAACTATATGAAAAAATCTTTTAAAATATTGATGGGATAAAATTAAAAATGACTAATAAATCTAAAAAGTTAATATACATACAAGAATTTTAAAAATCTTGGGGCGGCCGCGGCTCCGCCCCCTCTTGTTCCTTCCGTGATATATGGTCAGGTTTATTGGCATTGAATTAGGCTCAAATACTTTTCGAGCCCTTCCAGATTCGTCTGAGGATGCTTCTTGCCTTTTCTCTCAAATAGTCGCCATTAAAAAGTTTGGAAAGTCTGAACAGAAAAGCAAGGAATCAGACTGAGAGCAAAAAAGAAAAGAAGTTGTCGAAAAATAAGAATCAAATGAATAAAGTTAAACGTCCCAAGGGGTGTCGAACTCGAGTATCTGGATTCAAGTCCACAGTGCCGACCCACTACGCCTTGCAACCAAAGGTATCAAATAGGCAGCTGACGTTTTGGGAATCAAAAATTTACTAATAAATTAATTATTATTTACAAAGATCTTGACAAGTTTTGATACGTCTGGCTGGCAAAAGAATCCAATAAAAGACACCAAATACTGGCTCCACTATATTCATTAGGAAGTACACATGTAATTCCGTACAACGATAATATGTCAGAAAGCTAATACTATATGTTTTTTTCCCTTTTCTTTCTTTTTTGGTGTGACCAAGATTGCCATGTAATTCATATTTCTTGACCCAAAAGAGGGAGAAAACTTCACTTATTAAACACAAATCAAAGACTCTGATTAAGGATTGTTGTTTTTTTTTTTTTTGTATAGTCAATTTTGATTAGAAATTGTAAATTTAATTACAAGAAAAATATAGGGCGAACTTAAATTGATTTTTAAACTAAAAAAATTATTTTTTTCTTTTTTTACTTTAGACCTCATTTCTTCTCTAAAAAATTATTTATTTTTACGATTTCTAAAACAATTCAACTCAAATAAAAACTCAATCTAAGTACGTCTACAGTTATAATACACATAAAAAAAGAAAAAAAAAGAAAGAGTAATTATCTAAAGTTGCCTTAATCAAAAAATATACAATTTTAGCGAATTGCAACAAGTTATACATACCTTACATCACAAGATAACTATTGAATAAGGAAGTTTCGTGGCTCTTAAGATATTTTCAGAGTTCTTTTCTTCGTGATAATTATAGAAAAGGTTATATTTTTTAGGAGATTTATGTAATTAATGAATATTGTTCCTATTACATGGAAGAATAAATCTCGAGCACTTGACAGGGATGAAACTACCATGTGTCTTGCTATGCGACTTGATGGAAATACTTAAAACTTAGCATATTCTGTTGATAAAAAAAATATTAATATGTAGTCATAGTAGGCAATATATGTTTTTTAACAATCTTATCTGAGCTTATCATTTAAATTCAGAATATTCTTGCTCATCATCGAACTAAAATGGAATTGTCAAATTTCTTGAGGCATCTTCAAGTATTCTAAGATTAGAATAAAGTTTTAGATTAACATTTCGTTTAGGTCCCATGTAGAAAATAAAATCAAAGAAGAATCTTATTAAAGAAAATTTATAGTATCTTCGTTTTAAAATATGAAGTATTTTAATTTTTTTCTTTTTCTTCAAAATATTTAATCTTTTGTAAAATTTAAAAATTATTCTTATTACATTATCTTAACTATAAATGTAATTTTCTCGTATTTTATTATATTAGTATAATTATTTAAAAATATAATTAAAAATATTTATTAAAGTGAGACTAGTGCTGTCAAAAGGGTCGGGCCGCTCCGGCATGTCGCGGGTTGAACAGTGAAACGGTCCGAGACGAGCTGGCCCGTTTGGCCAACGGGCTGAAAACCCCCAGTCCGCAACCCGCTATAGTAAGTATGCGAGTTAAACGGGTTAGCCTGCGGACTTTACAAAACGAGACGGGCTGGCCCGTTTAGCCCGCCAGCGGGCTGAAAACTCCCAGTCCGCAACCCGCTATAGTAAGTATGTGAGTTAAACGGGCTAACCCGCGGATTTGACAAAACGGCGTCGTTTTGTCAAAAAAGCATCAAAACGGTGTCGTTTTTTACCAAAAAAAATCTAAAAATATTTTAAAAACATCAAAACGGCGTCGTTTTAAGAAAAAAATTTTAAAAAATTAAAAAGAAAAAACAGGATGTCCCGTGTCCGGCCCGCTCCGGCCGCGGGCTAAAAGGAGCGGGCCAAAAAAGCCTGTATTAAAACGGGCCTATATTTACTAGGCACATATCCGTCCGTATGTCTCAACCCGTGGGCTGAAGCCCGTTTTGACAGTGCTAGGTGAGATTGAATAGAATTTGAATTTAAAATTTTTTATCTTAAAATTCATAAAAGTGAATTGTTCGTGGGAGAGGGAGTGAGATCTAAGTGAAAATTTTATAATGAGTTTAGTAATAAAACCCAATCTTAATACACCATTATTTTCTTCTTTATTAGTTTATATAAAATATGTCAAAAAATATTATATTTTAAAACGAGAGAGAGTATTTATTGTTTTTTCCCTTCTAATGGTGCAAGATTCTAGCTAAAGCTTGTGATAAGAAAAAATTTTAGTTTTGGGAGTCAACGACCGACCGTTATTAATTATGATTATCTCATATTGATGCTAGCAAAAAAGAATGCTTATGCCCAGGGGAAAATAGGGAAAAAAAGGTCAAAAGAATCCTTGCACGTATATGTAGTTTATTAAATCTTATTGAGTAGCACTATAGACATGAAAAATATTAATCTTTGGCCATTTTTGTTGGACATTTATTTTTTAAAAGCTTCTAAAACACTCTTCTACAGAATTTTCTTTTTGTTCAAAAGGAGTAGTTTTTCTAACTCATATTCATCAATGAAATCTGAAAATATACCTACTGATTATAACATGATAATTTATTGATTGCAAGTGTAGATACCTTTCATTTATAAAATTGTTTCTTTCTCTATACTTCAACCTTTCCACTCACTCCTCTTAACTTTCTCTCTCTAAACAACCTTAACAAATTTTCAACATATTCATAAAGCCAAAACAAAATTAAAAATAAAAATAAAATCTTAAAAAAAAAGAAAAAAAAAGAATACCCAAGAATAGAAAAAAAAAAGAATTTTTTTCAAGGGGGTATTTCATCTGGTTTCCTTAAAAAAAAAAAAAAACGAAGAAGAACAGCAGCCCCCGCCCTACAGCGCCTGCGAGGGCTGTTGGCCGTCAAGGGGAGCCTCCAAGGACCAAGGCACCCCATCAGCGGTCTCGACAGCACCTTCCTTGCCTCTCGCTAGCATTTGTCGGGGTCATCTAGGAGCAGCTCGTCTAGGTTGCTGGGCTACTCCCCCAGTCGGTCCCTAACAGTGTTGGCCGGGGTCGAAGTGAGGGCCCCTAAGCGGGCTGTCGAGGCCATTGACAGCGCCTCTGAGGGAGCCCTCGACGGTCGGCTCGAGCCAATGGCCAACAGCCCTCGCCGACGCTATCGAGGGGGGGGCCACTGTTTTTCTTCGTTTCCTTTTTTTTTTTTTTGTTGCATTTTCTTGGAGAACCACACTAAGTTCCCCTTGGAAAAATTTTTCTTTTTTTTTTTCTTGGGTATTTTTTTTTTGGTTAGGGACTTGTTCTTCTTGGTTATTTCTTTCTTAAAAATATTTTATTTTATTTTATTTTATTAAAATTTATGAATAAGATAAAAATTTGTTAAGGTTGTTTAGAGAGGAAAGTTGAAAGAATTTTAAAATTAAAAAAAAAAATTTTGTTGAATAAAAGGTAGGCACAGTGTAAATCCTATCCTCTAGACAATATGTTCATACCTTGTGTCTTTCTCTCTCCCTCTTTTTCATCATTTTTATATATAATTTTTAAAAAAATTATATATAATAAAAAAATATTTATTTTTTTTAAAACTCTTTCTCATCTCTCTATCTCTTCTCTCTTCATTGTATTGCTGAATTCTGCAAGCAAGTAGCGAAATTACTAGCAAGTTTCAAATTTTA
This sequence comes from Rauvolfia tetraphylla, assembly GCA_030512225.1. NCBI lineage: Eukaryota > Viridiplantae > Streptophyta > Magnoliopsida > Gentianales > Apocynaceae > Rauvolfia > Rauvolfia tetraphylla. Next base: position 7,927,400 of record JAJQKT010000053.1, read on the forward strand.
CTACTTGTTAACAAAAGTGATATAGATTAGCATTTTATTTTTAAAATTAGTCGTTTCGAAACTGATTTTAAAATTTTTTATATCTAAAACGACGTAAAATTAAATATAGTTTGATAAATTAATATTTCTTCGAAAAAAAACACAGTCATTAATTTGAGTTTTGATACTTCGAAGATTTTAGAAAAATTTAAAAATTCTTAAAAATAAATAGTAAATAATAAAATTTTTTCACACTGTAAATAATCTAAAAAAATTGTATATAATTTTTTTCATTATTTTTTTAAAGTATAACAGCCTAGTTACATTGTAATCCATAAATGATATCCTCTAGAGTTTATACAACATATCTATATCTTGTGTGTGGGTCTCTCTCTCTCTTTTTTTCTTTTTTATTATTCATATATACAAATTTTTTAGACTATATATAGTAAATAAAAAATTTATTTTTTTAAAACTCTTTTTCACTTCTCTATCTCTTCTCTCTCTACACTGTATTGCTGAATTCTGTCAGCAAGTTGCAAAACTTACTGGCAAGTTCCAAGTTCCACCACTTACTAGCAGAAGTGACACAAATTGAGGTTTCATCTTCAAAATTCGTTGTTTCGAAGCTGATTTTGAAATTTTTTATATATAATATAACGTAAAATTAAATATAATTTGATAAATTAATATTTGTTCGAGAAAAAACGTAGTCGTTGTGGATAAATTTGAGTTTTGATACTTCGAAAGCTTTAGAAAAATTTAAAAATTCTTAAAAGTAAACAGTAAATAATAAAAATTTTTTATACTATATATAATCTAAAAAAATTATATATAATTTTTTCTTTATTTTTTTAAGTATAACTGCCTAGACTGCTATAATCTATGATTTGCGTCTTTTTTTTCCTATCAGAATAAATATATGTAAATCGAATTGAAAAATTTATGGGTTAATAAAAAATATATTAGAGCAACTAAGGAAAACTATTAGTGTAATATTGATGAACGAGAAGTACTTTTTATACCAATATACTAGAGCATGCTTTTAACGGGCTTTGACCTGCCCGGAGGCTAAAATAATTTGAACGCGTTACGGAGATACGTTCGTATAGGTAAACCTAATGCTTAATGCGTTCAAAATTTGCTCTTTGAGGAGCTTAGTATCATAACATGGTCAAACAGGTCTGAAGACTCTAAACCCCCGTTTTAAACCCTAAACACAGACGAACTCACCCGCATAAAGGATTGCTCTGCTCTGCTCTTTGCTGCAGGACCCCGAAAATGGTAAGATTTCTCAATCCGATGCTTGTTCAAAATGAGTTTTTGGTATTAATTTTTTGTCTATAACTTTTTTTTTGATATTTTGATGGTAGCCTTTTAAGCGATACGTTGAGATCGGGAGAGTAGCTCTCGTCAACTATGGCAAGGACTACGGCAATCTTGTAGTCATCGTTGATGTTATCGACCAGAATCGAGTACTCTCTTTAATCCATGATTCCATTTCTTTTTCTGGTGAACAATTTTAGCTTCTTCTTTTTAATGAATATTTCCGGGACTGTTGAGAGAGAAATTATGGAATTTTCGATCTTCAGTCCATCTTGAGTGTCTTTTGTTGTTAAATATCTGGAATTTAGTATCTTCTGTACATGCATATGGTGATGTGGTCATGTGGGCAAGGAGAATAGCTGTCTAAGTGTTTGCAACCTATATAATTATCGAGAGACAAAAACTGTTTCCTGCCTGTATTCTTGTATAATTTGGAGGTGAATTTGCGAGAGTTAGGGAGTACTGTTAGTTAGTTTTTATGTATTCTAATTTTATCTTGAGAATGGTAATAACTAATTAAAATAAAGTTTGGGTTTCATTGGGAAGGTTTATTTTGATTTTAGATGTCTTGATCTCTCCTTCTTGGTAATCTACAGGTGCATTTTTCTTGGTGAGAGAGTTTGGGAAGCTGGAAGAGAAGGAAAAATCATGTTTTTCTGAATTTGGTTAGTTTATTTTGAGAATGTGTGTAAAGAAACTAGCTTCATAAGTAATGCTGCTGGGCTGCTAGAAGGGGTTGCTCCATCTTGCAGATCTTGTTGGGGATTGTGATTTATGCTCACTGCTTGACTGGTTTGATTAGGTGTTAGAGTTTTTGTTCATGGGAATTATATAGTAGTCATTTAAGGCAGAAGTTGTCTTGGGAGAGCATCTATGTGGCGTTTGTAAGATGCAATCAATCAGAATGAGGGATATCTTGGACTTCATTGGTTGATTTGAAGGAAATTTATTTCTTTGATAGTCATTGACAAGATTGGATGTTGACAATGTTATATCTAAGAATAATTGAAGCAGACATAGTTCTTGTACCATGATGGTTACCTTTTTGCTGCCTAAGTTTTTGTTCAACTACCTGGCAAACGGAGCTAAATCTTTTATTTCCTTTATACTTGATGGTTCCTGAGCAGATAGAAAATATGCGAGCCTAATGATCTCAAGGCTTCCTACTATTTCTGTATGAACTTGGTAGATTTGTTATTCATGTTAGTTCTGATTTGATGTTCTTTTTGTGTGGTTGTATTTGTTTTCTTTTCTTTTTTTTTTTTTTTTGGCGAGGAGTGTGGGGGGATGTACATTATTTTTTATATGTTTATTTGTGTTTGGGTTTATAGAAGGACCAAGATGCTCATCATCTTCCAGCTGACATAGTAATAACTATTGCCTTCCTTCTCTGGCTTTGAGTTTCTCTAAACCTTAAAATAATATTGGTAGTTGAAACAAAAAGGGGGTGGCTGTTTCATGGCATCCTGAGCGGCTCCACATCACTGAATCTAGTTGATATGAATACTTTCGTACTAATAACTAGGCCAAATTTCGTGTCAAAGAGACTATTAAGTATTTGGACTGATGATCTTGTCCAGAATTTTGTGATGATTCAACCTACTCTTGCCCCTTTATATGCTTATGAGTAAACATGCTCTGCATCCCTAAATCTTGCAGACACACTTATTCTTGCCTCTTTTCAGGCGCTTGTGGATGCCCCTGACATGGTAAGATGCCAAATGAACTTTAAGAGGCTTGCACTGACTGATATCAAAATTGACCTCAAAAGGATTCCTAACAAGAAAACCCTGATTGAAGCAATGGAGGCTGCAGGTATGACATTGATCTTCTGCCTGCATATGAACTTTTTTCTATACCCAAAGGTGGTAGGTATTCAATTGTCATAAGCTTCTGCATATTTGATGTGAAGCTAGTCATCTACCTGTTCTTTGCGCAGATGTTAAGAACAAGTGGGAAAATATCTCCTGGGGAAGAAAGCTAATTGTTCAGAAAAGAAGGGCGTCTCTAAATGATTTTGACAGGTTCAGGCTCATGTTGGCTAAGATCAAGGTTGGTGGCCTATCTATTGTTGTTGGACTAAAAACTTTTAAAGCTTCTGATCTGACTGTCAATATTCATATGCAGAGGGCCGGATTAGTCAGACAAGAACTTGCTAAGTTGAAGAAGCAAAATGCTGCTGCCTGAACATAGATTTTCTATGGCGATTTCAATTTTGTAGCTGATATCAAGCTAGATGGGCTTTAGATCTCTTTCTTTAGTTACTATTTCCTATAGAAGATTTAAGTTTTGTATGCTATGGCTGATTCTATTATGGGGTAGCTTTTTCTAATCCAATTCTATCTAAGGAAGATTTCATTCCGGAGTTTATGGTTGTTATTTTAGTCAATGCCCCTTACCTGTTAAAGTAAATCAAATATTACCATTTTCATACTACTTTCAAACTCCCAACTTTTCCTCGTTCTACAAGAGGCTACTTATTTGGGAACTACTGTTAGATTGCTAGTCAGTTCCAATTTTTCTCCCTTTTCTTCTCTTAAAGAACTACATAGAATGCCAAATGTTCTTGTGGATTTTGGATTTCTGCTTATGACTATAGATATGGTAATATTTGCAGAACGTGATTAACTGCAATTCATTCTATTCCTAAATGTTCACTTGTACTATTCTTTGCTTGGAACTTCAAACTTCCTGATATGTTAAAAGTTGGTCAAAAGAATCTCCCCATTCCCTGATAATTCTGGGGTTTCCATTACCAGGTTAGGAAGCAAGAAGCACCTGTCATATGAAGAAATCACGCAGACGAAAACCTAAATAGTAGTAACATATATTTGTGGCAAGGGAAGGCCGGAAGGGAAGGCCAAAGACGACTGATTCCCTGCTTAAACAGGCAGGTCAAAGACACAAGGACACCTGCTGTTAAAAGAGGGAAAGAAAAGGTTCTACGCTATACCGGTGAGGCAAATGTCACACTGTTACAATGAGGTTGAGGCACAAAAATCTCATAAGTATTACAAACGCTAACTACCTTTCTCGGTGTGGCATCATATTAGTATTTTGTAATATAAACAGAGCGAAGCCGGTGGCCCAAATTTTCATTTAAAGAAGCCCTATGGTAATCTTCCTACGAGGATGCAACTAATTCAATCTTTAGTATAACGACTGCTATAAGCAAATGTTCGATTAATGATCATAAAATAAATGTTACTAATGAAAACCAATAGATCATGCAGTTCTGGAAAGTCAATAGTTTCTTCAAAGATTCATAAATTTCAGCACAATCTTGGCCGTAGAATTTGAGAAAACAGACCCAAAATACAGAGCAGAAAGACAGAAATTATGAGCTAGTAATAGAGAGTTCAACATCTAAACTTCGTAACAAAATTCAATCGATTAGGGATTTAAATTTGGTTACGTGATTTTGGGAAAAATTATCTTGTTGAGATCAAGATTTCTTTATAATCATCTGAACTTTAAGATGTTCAGTGCCCCTCCTATTCATAATTTATCTCTATAGAAGCTTTCCAAGTCAGCGCTAATAGGAACATTCTCCCCAACTCTCCGGGACAACTTCTGTAGCATAGATTTTATATACTTCCTTTCTTCTGGCTGACGCCACAGAACACGTAGGATTTCAGGAGGAATGACAGTAGCAGGCTGAGCTCGCAATGGCCGACCAGCTACCTGAATCTCATTCAGTCTGAGGATTTGCAAACAAGCCAAATAAGAAACGTTGAATGATGAATAATTCATAGATTTCAAGGAATGATAGGTCAGCAGTTACCTGTTTAAGATGTTTAACATGTTAGGCCATTCAGCAACAGTGTAATGCACATCTATTACACCACTGAATCTACATCTTACTGTTAAAACTTTACCAACAGACTTGCACACTAACAATATCGCCTGTTTTTATTAACTGGTGGTGTGAAACTCTCACAACCGTTGTTCGTGGTATGTCAATACGAGAAATCAACAATTGCTTACCCAGAACGTGAATGGAACGTTTTGCGAGAGCTGTTTCTTTGCCGTCTTCTGTCTGCAAATAAAAACTGACACATAAATTATCAAACAAAGATATATGGAAATATGCTTTTGTTTTACTTGGAACAAACATCAAAAACTCTGATTATCAATCAAGTTTTCACTTAAAAGTTTGTGATCATATCTATTGAGTAAATAAGAAGAGAGTGTATTAAAAACAGAGAAAACTAATCTTTTATTCCCCTTTTTCTCTCCAAGTCTCAAGTCATATGTCAAAAATTCGAATTATATCCGGTGTGGTCCACAAGACTATTTAGGAATTTGGCAGCTGTATCTTTATGGGGAGAAGAGTTCAGCAATTTAATCAAACTCCACTATTCATGGGGATTAAACACTAGATTTTGTGTAAAAAGAACATAGGAAAGTAAACTAAGCTTATTAAAGGAAAGCAATGCATGAAACATAAGCCAAATGACAAAATCAAGGCGCATGAAATAACTAACCTCAAATTCCACATAAGCAACGGAATCTGATGAACCCAAGAAAAATCCAGTTATATTGCTGCCACAGAATGTAAGAGCTGCATCTATATGGTGCGAACTAATGTCAGGTGTCAGCTTTCTAATCATAACCGTTCGTCTCGGGTCCTTTACTAATTCAGCAGGGATGTCTGGATCGCCAATCAAACTGGGGATGGAGATTCTATTAGCCATATTGTCATTCAAATCAACAGCTTCCACAGCTACTTGTGAATTTTGAATACCCACATCAGTTTTCTCAAGTGCTCTTCTCAGCCCTTCTCTTGTCTGGAATAAAAGGAATAAGGAGAGGTAATCATCTAAAGGACAAAAGTACGATAAAGATTATGTTGTATGATTACATGCTTCCTTCAGAATAAAATGGCTAACTCAGTAGATATCAAGGCAGCAAATGTAGTTCTACATACAAAATGTGTACTCATTTTAAATGTTGTAGCTTGATTTCCCCTTTTGCTCTTTTGACAGGCTACACTTACCTCAATTTCTATTTTGATAAACAAATATGGAAAATCCAGAAACAAAAGCAGGATAAAATTTTACCATTTAGCAAATTGACTTCCACTCACCCTGAAATACACATAAGCAACTCGATAAAATGCACCTTCAACATTAGAAATCTCAACCTTTGAAATGTCGCCACAATCCTGAAAGACATTATAGACGTCAGTCTCCGTCACATTTCCTAAGAATTTCACCATTGCTTTGTTTTGATCTGATTCTTCGGATAGGAAGAATTTGTCCTTGATCTCATTTGACTCTTTTTTGTTAGTTAGAACTGACTTCACCGAGTCAGGGACAGCAATTTCTGGAGAGCTTTCTGCATCATTTTCAACATTCAAATCTGCAGACATATTTATTGGCCCATCATCTTCAAGTTCTGCAGGAATTACAGTTTTCTCTGAAGGCTTCTTTCCTTTCTTTCCAAAAGCCTGGAAATTAGCCAGTAACTCAGTCACCCCATTTTGGCTTCTGTTGCTATTTCCATCATGTTCACAAGTCGGAGTACTCTCCTGAGATTTAGTGGTGGATCTCTGGGGCAGCTTCTTGATGTAGTCAATTAAATGTTTTATCTCAAAACTTTTAGCCTTATCCTTCTCTTTACACTCTTCTGAATGATCTATATAGCTCTGCATAACCATATCACTAATTTTGCGGTTCATCACCTTTGGCGCTTGGTTACTTATTGTATTCGTGTCTTCTAAACCCCCTGTCTTCTTTGCAGTTGTAAATGGCTCCTCCACTTTAGAGATGATATTTCGTGCTTCACTGGAAATTGTCATTTCCTCTTCAGGTGGATGGTTTTCATATTCAGCGCAAACTGGATGGTTTAGACCAGTAACTTGCATATTATTGGGTGATTCACCAGAGGAAAAGGGATAACTGGAAGATAACTGGTTAACTTGTGGATTTCTCTCTCTTTCAAAAACAAATATGCCTGACTGCAACCCCTCCAGCAACTGTCTGTACTTGGATTCAGCTATTGCTTCATTATCCATGCTGTTCCTAAAAGGCTCAGCTAGGAAACTAACAGAACGTCCATGTAAACCAGATTTATCAGTCATGTCAGAAACTAAATTCTGAAACTGGCTGCAAGTTAATTCCTTATTTTCTTGCTGAGTTCTGCATCCAGTAGAGTTCACTTTACAATGTTCTAAGTCAGATAGTTCTGCTGAATTTAATAATGATACCTGCCTGAACTTTCACATATGTTTGAGTGTACTTTTCGTAGCATGTGCCCATTCTCTAACTCAAGCTCTGAACCATCTGAAACAGAATTTAATTCCACTGCACCTTCTGACTGTCTCCTATCAACAAGAGGTATTATATTTGCTGATGCATCCTTCTCTCTTCCAGAAACTTCTCCTGCAGAATCTGCTGAAAGTACAGATGCAGGCTGAAGCTCACATGAACGATCATATCAGAAGATGACCCTGCTTGTGCATTAATTTCAGTATGTCTAATGTTTTCATTCATACTCTGATGAATAACTGCAAGGTCTGTAAGGGCTCCTGAGTCAGGTTGGTCACTAAGATTGAAGTCAGAACCTGTGGTAGCCAATGCAGAAACTGAATCAATTAGACCATGATCAATCGCTGGTTGAGGCTCTCCCAGCATCTTCCTTTTTATGCATTCAAGAGTCGCTTTCACAGTGTACCATGATCCTCCCACTTCATTCTGAATAAGTGTTGCCTTAGGAGAGACCCCTGGGTTTCTCTCCATATGCCTAACAATCAAATTTATGGAAGAGAGCTTCAGAAGCCAAACAAATATTCTGCAAAATATAGTATTAAAGAGACACTCACTTAAAAAGAACTATTAGATGACAATAATCCCATGAACCAAACAGAACCACCACCACCCCCCCCCCCCCCGGGGCTCCTCCAAGAGAGAAGGAGAGCATAAATAAATTAACGGCTTATTATATTATTAGGTAAAATAGGGAAAATTTTATCCTGACATATATTTCTACAGTAGCAGCTCGAACAATTGTTTTGCAGATGAGGTAGCACTAAGGTAACAGTATAGAGTTACTTCTGATCATGAGAGGTATGGGAAAGGGTATTCCAAAGCAAAAACAACAACTACAACAACAATGAGAATAATTTGGGCCATGGAAAACTGGTTCTGTTATTCATATGGATGGAAGGATCTTTTCATTACATCGAATTCTCTAATCATGGCTAGATTGTTGTCCAGAAGTACGACATAGTGTCCCGATGTGGATTCTAGCTGTCCCAATGAAACACAGTTTTTTTTTTTGCTGTTGAGAAATTATCAATTTGCATAAACCTCTAGCTTTTGCAAGGGTCTAACTGATATGTGATATCCTCCTCGCTATAACCCAAAACCCTAACTTCAATAGTTTGTTATCTCATAATTCACAATGCATAAATCCAAACCTTTCGTAAAATTAAATCGTTTCCCTCAACCAAATAGTAAAGCACTATTACAGATAATAACCTTTATTAATAGAAGTTACTTCTTCAGTCCTGCAAGCAAAATGATTCACATATTTCTCTAAGAATTTACAATCAGAAAACACGCCAACACACCCCCACCCCCACCCCGAAAAAAAAAAAAAAGAAAAGAAAAGACGAAGAAGAAGAAGAAGAGAGGAAAAGAGAAAATTAGGCATAACATGTACATAAAAGAATTAGAACAGGTGTGCAATGGCAGGAAAAGCAACCAATCATAATTTCAACACAATTTCAACAAGTATAATACCCAGTTGAGAAGCTTGACTGTCTAACTATTTCCACATATTCAAATCTTCTTCAATTACTTGACATCATGTAAATTCTTTTATATTTCATTACCTCCATTTTCCATTTAATAGTTATCATGCAAGTTCTTTTAGGTGGTATATCATATATTTATTTCATTAAAGATGCTTAACTATCTTTACTAGTTGTCTCTTTTGCTAACCCTTCAGATTTTGGAGCTGTCCAGATTTCTCATCCTAGATCTTCCAGCCTGTCAACCACTTTCTTTAGTCATTTTCAACATCCCAAGAAACCTCACTCATGCTTAAAGAACATATTTTACTATTTAATAGGCAATAGTTATTTATCACGAAAACATTGTTTCCAGAAGTAAAACTCAGTCCTACAAAAAGAGGGTAGCACAAAAATTGAAGCCAAAACCCTTCCTCGTATATATCTCTAAAGAATCTATCCAGATATCTTGGAAAGGATACGAGATGTGAAAACTAAAAAAATATATCTGTATCTCCAAAGAGAACATGGGAAGCCTTCAAATCTCTCCCTAGTTTCTCTCAGATCAGGATCGATTTTGCCATGACTAAACCTTCAGTTTCCAGATTTTCCATCTTTTCAACAATTCCTAGAATTTATGAAACTGAATGCCTTCTAGATTCAAGTACATGAAATGCTTGTTTTCAAGCTTCTCATGCACTCAAAAGCGCCAACTATTAGTAAAAAATATTTAATGCAGGTGCATGTACTTGAGTTAGGTAAGGCATATATGAAGGCTCCATGACAGCTTATGCTACTAAATGATGGTGAGAATTTCCTGCTTGAACAAGAAACAAGGTTTTAAATGTGATAATTAACTCCGGCAGAACTCACACTAATATTACTTGTTCCAATTTTTTTATTTTCTGACCAATTAATCAACACTAGTCTCTTATAAAAATATCTGCTCAGCATAGTTCATTCACCTTAAAGAAAGTATTTTGAACACAAAATGTCAGCATATGGTTCTAATATTCAATTATAATACAATACTGAGGTTCATTTTGCAAAGCACTCCAATAGAAATGACAATCATGATAATCAAAAGAAAGAAAGTTCAGATAATATCATTCTCCACATGACATGGCATTCCTCAAATTCATCATAGAGTTTCGGATGACCTTGGCAAATTAATAATCCAGCTTAGGCCCATCTGCATGCATTGCTCATAGAATCAAGCCTAGGTTGCCAAGCTCAGTTCTGCCAGCTGTTGGTAAAGTATCCAAACACCATGACTTGAAGATTTATATGATAGTATCATTCTACCAGAATTTTCTGAGTTCTTCATTTGAAAAGGCCGTTCGTCTGGCAATTATAAGTTCAACTCCTAACGATACATCTTTCATATAGAGAATGGCAAGTTAAAAGTCCTTTTATTGCCAAGTTCTCAACTTATATCCGCATGGTAAAGACAACCCTTATTCTGCCACTACCCATATTCTCCAAGCTCCCAAAATCAAACTGTATCTTGAACTTAAATAGCACATGCATGGCTATAATTTGACAGCTGTTCTGGGTTATGACCATATGAAACCACAAATACATTCTAGAGAAGTTCATAGTTGTTGTATACGAGAAACAAACACCATCTTATAGGCACGATTTCTTCTATATATTTTCTTATCCGACTTCAATGCAAGGCTGTTGCACCTACTGTAACGCAATATGGCACCTCGGATTCACTTTACAACTTACTACCCATTGTTTTCCATCTTTACTCATATAAAATGACCAGTAACTCATTAACAGGAAGACAATAAAAGGTCCTCTGTTCTAATAGATACTTACATGGACTTTCAGAGTATAAGACCTCACAAAATGGAAGGTAGATTAATTTAGAATATGCCATAAATGTTTCTCAGGATTTTCATCAACATACTATCAAGGTAAAACCATGTTTAGTTTCATTAGCATAAAATGAATAGAAGAAAATGTCCGAAAATAACTTCTTCTCAGTTTTAGCTTTAGAGGGTTTTGATAAGGAGGAGCTCACTTCTTTACGAATGACTCCACTGCCTGAGCTCTCTGCTCCTTTGCCATGTTTGTTTTCTTCAAATTTGATCGCTTATCACTCTCAATATCCGATGATGATTGCGACGAAAAACGCCTTACTCTCCTTTGAAATGCTACAACAATTTCAAGAACTCATCGGAATGGTAAAAATTGATATTAGTACAACTCCACACAAAAACAGCAACAACATTTGAAGAAATATAGGTGGAAATGACAGAGAAAGACAATAAAAGAACAGATTTTGGCAAATGGGTTCTTTTCTTTTTACCATTTCTGCGAACAAATAAGCTTGATCTTCGTTGTAGAAGATGGGAGAGAGCCATTCTTCCCTCTCTGTAGCTCTGGCAATGAGTAACAAGAAACGAAGATTTTAGGTGGGCTTTAGTCCCTTTGGGGAAATTACTGACTGTTTTTTGTTTTTTTTAGGCCGAAATTTCTTAGCAAAAAGAAAAAGAAAAGGAAAAATATTTTGAAAAAAAGGCGGTGCAATCTCTTTTGTGTAAAGAAAAAGAAAAGCAAAAGGAATTGCAAACAAATCCACCTTGATTTGGACTCTGGATCAGATCCAAGCACTTCAACTTCGGCCCACTCTGTAAAGATAATGGCTTGGACGGACGTATATCTCTTTGGGCCTGACTTCCAATTCATTATAAAGTAATTTTTTTTTCTTCCTCAAACTCATTCACTAACTGTCTTTTCTTCACTCACGCAAGAGGGAGTTGATGGTCTCGTAATTAAATATTTTATTTTGACTTAATATAAAATTTTTTAAAAAATTTACTAATATAATTTATCAATTTTACTATCATTAATCTCGTGATATTTTTATTAATTAAAAACTTAGTGATAAGACTCATATATTATAGAGTTTAAATTCCTTAGACAAAAGCATTAAAGAGATTAGTGATAGATTTATGTCTTAGTAAAGTTTACTTTTATTAAACTAAGAAAGTTAATAGTGAAAGGAAGAAGTAATAGCCAATAATGGGCTCTCTATATTTGTTACTCTCTCCGTTACATAATAAGTGTCATTATAAAAATCTTTACATATATTAAGATAATAGTTAAAACAACTAGTTTACTTTTAATTTAATATTCTCTCTCTTCATCAGAAATTACAATATAAGAACCTACCATCTCTACTATGTTAAATGCCATTATTTTATTATTAAGGACAAATAAGAAAAAAAGTTAAATTTTTATTTAATAATACTTATTTTATAACAAAATAAAACTTCCATAATAAATATTATTATGAAATAGAGGGAGTAAAATAAAACAGTTCTTGATTTGAGGTTCAAGGAATATTATCAAAATTAGAGTCTAAAATGATTACAACATCAAATCAATCGAGGTATTGATAAATACAATTTTTTTTTTATATTTGTAACCCTCAACTTTATAAATATAAACTTATCTCTTTCTCCAACTCATTTCTAAATTTTGAAGATTTTAAAAATTCAGTGAATTTGTGCAAAACAATGTTAGAATCTTACTATTTCATTATTTTGTCAAAAGTTTCATTGAAATTGATCAAAATTTGACCGATTTCGAAAGATTTCGTAGCTGCCATCATTCGGGCAGCACCGGGAACTCCTGAGTGGCCGTTGGCGATTCCTCCAAGGCCCCCAGCCGGATTTAAAACTCGGCCGGGGCCTATAGTCAGTGGCCTCCCAGGAGGACTCTAGGGGGCTCAGCTCCATCCCAAGATCCCCGAGAGCCCTCTCCAAGGTTTGTGTTTAGACCTTGGTTAACCTACGGGATCTGTGGTGATTCCCAGAATTTTCTTTCGGGAATAGCTTCAAACACACTCAAAAAAAAAAAAAATTTTTTTTTTGAGGAGTTTCATCACATGTTTGAGTTCGATTTGTTGCTCATCCTTCAATTTTGACCCTAGCAAGATTAAATTTTTATAAAAGTTTGAGAAAGAGTAGAGAGAGAGAGTAAATGTTAAAAATGAGACGTTACAGATTACAAAAATAAAAAAAGAGTTACATTGTCTGAACAAGCAGTAATAGTAAGTAGAGATCATTTTAAATTTAAAAATATATAATTTTCACAAATAATTTAACTTTTACAAAATTTAAGATAAAATTTAAAAAAAAAAAAATCCGTCCAATCTCACCCTAAAATTTTAGTAAACAACTGAACATGGTCTGCCTCTAGCACTTGAACAGGAGTTAAGATCAGAAGTACTGCAGCTGCAAGTGAGCTGGAAGGTTTTCATGGCTACTAAATACTCATTCATGCTGAGTAGATATGGAGTCATTGACATAACTAATTCATTCTTTTTAACGGACAACGCATTGTAGTTTTAAAGTGTTTATTTACTTAAAAATAGTGTTCATTTGTGTACATTGTATTAATATGTGATAGATAAAATTGCTTGAAGGTTAAATCACTTACATTATGAGACATTATGTCTCTATAATTATTCCATGAGACAACCCCTTTTGCAGAGGCTTCTCACCAACTTTCTTTTGGTCTAATTAACTAGTCTAGAATTGGCCTTCTTACAGTTATTATTTGGGCTGTAGGTTGTTGACCAACTATTTGATTGGCTGGTTAAGAGATTATTTATGGTTAAACTCTTCAGAACGTATCAATGGATATAATCCTTTTGGTATGAATAATTTATCGGTCTGGACATAGATGTTCTTATTGGTACATCTTGTTTGGGCTACTGGATTTATGCTCTTAATTTCTTGGCCGGGTTATTGGCAGGTCTTACTTAGCAAACCCACCCCCACCCCCTCCCCTTCCCAAAAAATAAAGGAAAATGGGAGACTGAGTTCACTGTTGAAATTTCCACACTTCTGTTTTTAATTAATTGTGATTATTTACTATTTTTACAACAAATAGTTCAATAAATATACTGATTCCTCACCTCATCCGATGCCTCAAATTTGACGAGTAGGATAATTAATTATCACAGAAAGGCCGAATTAAGTTTCCTTAAAATCCCTTCCTAAAAGTAGGACAGACATTACAAAGTCCTAATAGCATTACACCTCTTGCTGACTCCAAACATCAGAGCAGAAGCATAAATGCCGGCAGTTTTCGCACCCTTTTCCATCCATTCAAACATGTGTTTCTAAAAGCTTATTTGAAAGTTTATACATTTTGATCTTATTATTATCTTCATCCATTACCAAACAAACAAGTTAGTTTTTACATCATCAACTTTCAGTTACACAAAGAAGATCATGGGCTTCAAGAATCTTCGCCTAAAGAGTAAGGTAAAATTCCTTTCCCTCTTCCCTTCGGACCCTTAAACAAAAATTATTTTGGGTTCTTTTATCATAAAAAATCTTGAAAAAGAAAGCTTTCAACCTGTATATATGAATTCAAGATACTTGATTTTGCTTGAGTTCATCATTAAAAAGAGAGAGAGAGAGTTGCAGAGCCTCTTTTTTATCCACTTTCTCTGTGAAAACAGTTATTTGGGCTGAGAAGATATCTAGTAGGAGGCGGTGGAAATGAGAGAAGACAGTCAGTGAATGGGAAGAAGCAATCTTGGATGATGCCCGTTTCTCATGGATATCATGCCGTGGAGGATGGTTCTGCTGGTTCATCTGCAACAAGAGAATTGGACCCTGATAAAATTGTGGTTCAGAGGGAACAGATCGAAGAGCATGAATTGTGGTTCTTTGGAGTTTTTGATTCAAGAACTGGAGATGCAGTTAGCGAGTACATGCAAACACATTTGTTTGACAAGAAACTCAAAGTGGTAATAAACTTATGTAATTATTTTTTAGTATTAAACTTATTCATCCATGATCACCCAGACATGCTAGATTCGTTTGTTGATGATCTCGCTAACTAGGATTCAATGTGAACCATCGTTGAACATGTATAGTGGCATTTTAGTTTTAACTCGGGACTCTTCAATCTTAGCTATGTTGTTGTGCGTGGTGCAGTCCCAGATGAATAGTAGAAGCAAAGAAACAATGAGAAAGGCACATTTGAATGCAAGAGCAAAGGTGAGAGAAGTAGAGAAGGCGGAGGAGACATGGAAATTGGGGTCGGCCACAGCAGTTGTGATCAACGGTGAGAAGCTTGTAATAGCTAACATGGGTGAATATAAAGTGGTTGTTTGCAGAGATGGAAAGGCTTATCAAATCAATAGAAAGCAACAGCATTCAGTGAGACGACGTTGGTCTCGTAGATTCATCTCAGGTTTGATGTCATTTCCATGGGGCTGCCCTCGCAAAAGAATTTTAGCAGTTGTACTGCTTTCTTTCTAGGAAATCAAACTTTTAAGAAAATTTCTATGAACATTACTTTTTGCACTTATAAAGTTTTTCGACTTCGATAACATTGTCTTCATATATATATATATATATCTTCCTGATCCAATTTCCAGCCCGCCGCCCCCCGCCCAACAAAAGTGAAAAAAAAAAAGTGCACTTTGGATGGTGAAAATATACTGATTATCGCTTCCTGAATATAAAATAGTCTCTACCAATTGGACTTATGAAATTCATGAAATCGCTCTTTTCTTAATTATGCAATTATGACTGATAATGGTCCAAATTTTGAACAAGCCAGGTGCTTTTCGAAAGCTTAAAGTACGACTAATAGCACGAGATTCTGGTAATGCAAGAGCAGCCGAACCTTTCAAAAGTTCAGAAATAGCTGTTGGATCTGAAAGAATAGATTCAGACACAGAATTCGTAATCTTGGGAAGCGTGGGCATTTGGGAGGTAGAAGCACCCAAAAAAAAAAAAAAAAAAGGAATTACCAGTTTACTGTTCTATGTTCCAAATGGTAAAAAATGATATTTGGTGTGTTTGTGTTTGGTCAGGTGATGAAGCAACAAGAGGCCGTTAACCTCATATGGCATATAGAAGATCCACAAGAAGCTGCTGAGTGCTTAGCAAAAGAGGCCTCGATTAGAATGAGCAAGAATAACATTTCTTGCTTGATCATTAGATTTGATTGAATGAAGCCCTGATCTGGCGCTGCTCCATTTAACCAATCCTAGCAAAGGTGTTGTATTGAGACAAATCCCTGTAATCGTTTCTTGGAAAGAAAAGTTATTCAATAAACCTACCTTTACCCAAAAATGTAATTTCACTGGACCGTTTCCAAACAGGTTGTACTAAAAAAAGAAATATTTTTTATTATATTTTCCTCTTTGCTTTGCTCTTCCTCTATCTGCGCTCCGGTACTGTTCATGTAATCTGTCACTCCCTTTTCCCTTTACTTAGCCAATATATATATATATATATATATATATATATATATATTGAGAAAGCAACTTTATGTACCTTTCCAAGCTACTTTAGCTCATTAAAGAGAGTGAAAATAAAACTACATTATTAATCTTTAAAATCAAACACTTTCTTGTCTTAAAATTATATTATGAATGAAAACTTTTAGACCATGAATTTTAAAAGTAATATCCTATAAATTAAAAATTGTATGGCATTAAAAGGTATACTGTTATAAAACTTGTAATTCCCAAAAACTCAGACTCATGACAAGGTGATTTTTAATCAATTAAAATATAAAGAGTACAAGACGATAGCAGAAAATCAGCGAAAGGAAAAGACAAAGAAAACAATAAGCACAAACATAACCAAGACTTCGCATTCCATGCTTTCAATATAACGCTTAAGGTCAAGTTGAATGAAATTAGTGGTTGGCTTTAGCATCGCACCAAGTGAAGACCACAATGATGATTCTTGAATTGACAAAGCAATGGAAGTGGAAGTGGTAGGTGGTGTATTTGAAATTATCATCAAATGTATTTACTAAACCAGCATCAGAAAGCATGAAAATGACTCTTATAAAGACACCTGTAGAAAATAGTCCCTTAAAAAGACAACATTTTAAGATCCATACAGTGAGCTATGGACTCAGAACCTAGGAGGATGCATAAATGAGACATATTTTGGTTACCAGAAAAAAAAAAGGAAATAGATGTACTAGATCCAGAACCTTAGAAGTTCTCGAATGGACATAGGCTCGGTTTCCATGGAGCAAACAAGAGAGGGGAATTGATGCAACTTTGTCAGGTTAAGGAATGCCTTCCATTCATGAAATTCCTCAAAATTATGGAACATATTTTTGATGTATGCATATACAAGAACAGGGAAAATGGAACAAACGCATCGAGAGGAACACAGAAAAAAATGCCTTTATTTTACACAGTTAAGGAAATGATATATTCAAATTAATACACACCTACAGGTAAAATATGGATTCATTTTACTACAGATAAACAGTAAGGAGTTCAATATTTTCTTCCAATTTTACATGATTAAACTCAGATGTAATTCAAACAAATCATACTAAAATTGACAACCAACTATTCATTTATTCATTCAGGTAAGGCCATAATGTACAACTATATTTTTACAACAATAAAGTTCAAAAGGGGGAAGTATTTTTGCAGGGAAAATAGATAATTCAGGAGAATATCAACAGTTCAAACAGAATAAATGACAATATTCACTGTAACAACTTTGATCGTCTTAGGTTGTCAACTTCTTTTCACTTGTCTTGCTGCGAAATGGTGACAGCAAAGAGAAATGCCGAGAAGCTGCATTGAAGCAAAGACGTAAACTCTCTATTCCACTAACTAATACGAGTTTTCTGGAGGCATGCACAAGAAAGGGGACTTACATTTCTGAGAAGCATTGCCTGAAATCGGAGTATCATCTTCTGAAATCAGGTTCTTCAATGTATATACTGCAGTACATGCATTTATTTATAAGTCAGTAGAATGGTGCAACCAGAGAATGACTTCAACTACCAGTAACAGCTGCTCTTATCAAGAATGAAGAAACCATGTTTAAAAGCATAAATTAAAATAAAAAAATTTAAAAAAAGAACAGCTTCTTCAACGTCTCTAAAGGCGTGACCAGTGTGGTCTCTATGTGCAGGCCTTGTTCACGATCTTCATTTTAAATCATTTTCTGCTGCAGACACTAGCTCACAGTCGTAAACATACTTTTGGTCTCCCAAAACTAAAATCATTCTTGGAAACAAAAGTTGAAAGACAGGCTAAAAATGAAAAGGTCAATCAATAGTACATAGTGACTTTTTACATGGAAAATATAGCTTGAAGTGGCTCACAAATAAATTAAGGACCAACATATTCATTATCATGTTTGGATGCTGCCATTTCCTTGGTATCTAAATAAGCAGCTTTAATTGTAATCAGGCCTGTAACACTTACGCAATTAACAGTTAATGCAGCAGCCACTTCCAGCAAACAGCACTCACAGTATTAAACCATAAAATGGAAGGAAAATTGAAGGGTAGTAGTTCAGGTAGGCAGTTGACTGGGTGTATAAATATGACTGTCGCATTTGTTAGTTAGTAGCGAGCCAAGCATAGGTGAAAATAAAACTACAGCTTTCCTTTTGAATGCACACACCACCACCCCTCCCCCCCTTTTTCTTTTTGTTATTTGGCGTGGAAAGATATGGAAGACAAGAACAGACAGATTTGAGTCTGATGCAATCTGATGAAGATTTGTTGATCAGTAAAAGCATTCAAGTCAGGGACTAATAACCATCCATTCAAGAGAAGAAAGTGTGTTTCAACAGGATATATTTTTTTTAAAAAACTGAAACGGTACCTTCAGTGGTTGCATTGCTTGTATTATTCTGCTCCTCAACACCATTAATGCTTGCACTATCTGAATCAATGCTCTGATCCCCTGCAGCTGAGTTAAGGCTCTTCTTTCCAAATTTCAGAAGCCGTCTCAATCCTTTTGATGATTCCTTTCCGTGAGTTTTTCCTGAAGCTTCTGAAATGCTGTCAACTTTATAGGTTATATCATTAACCTTGGCTTCTGGAATGCTATCAACCTTGTATGTTTTTTCGCTAACTACATAGGCTTTCGTAGTTGACATCATTCCTGAGGTATTAGGAAGTGCTTTACCATAATCTGAGTTTCTACTGCTGGCATCTTCCAATGAGGAGGCACGCGCATAAGGGGCATGGTAAGGCTTTTCAGCAGCAGTGATGTTTGAATATTTCGACGAGTCCACAGTATGATTTGTCCTCTCCTGAATATCCAACAACATCAGAGAAAATCAGTCAGGATTGCTATTTGGCAAAAAAAAAGGAAAATATCATCAATCTGAGGAAAGTAGGTTTAACTTGATAGCAGATATTTTCTCCTTGAAAGATATATGTGTCCCTGTTTCTCTTGTATGTTAAAAGAGTAAAATGCATAAATGAAACTTCTCTTTTAATAGGTTAAACCTTTAAATAAGGTGGTTCAGAAGCCCACAGCAGGCAAAAGTTCTTGAATCAATATTATTGTGCTTATTGAAGACACTCAAACCCAAGTGGTGGTGTCTTAAGAGTCTCAAATGTATTGTTTGCGCACCCTTCTAACAGCTCAAGTTTTCTGATGAAGTAGACAGGATTTATCAGTATATCAACGGTTAATGAATGTGCTTAGAGCTTCATCAGTACATATAGAGGCATTATTGATTAGTTCTCCGTTAATGAAAGTGGAGAAGTAAAACTATAGTCTTTTTTGTTACGCCAACAAAAATTTCCTGCTGGACTTTTATTAAATTGTAACTATTGATCCTCAATATTATGCAATTGAGAACCTTAAAACAGAGGAGAAAAGTAGCAATTGAGTACTTCAGACCAACTATGCTGCAGAAAATAGTTTAAACATGAAATAAATCCAATGAACAGATTCAATGAAAAGATGCCAATTCAAGATAAAGAAGAGTTGGGTTAAAAACTGCTCACAGAAAGCGCTTTACCCAGCCTCTGAAATGGACCCAAAGTATTCCGGGTTATTTGTTTTATATATATCTTAAAATTTTCAGGATATATGATTGTAATTTTTCTTAATTTGCAGCATCGAGACAAATTAAATGAAAATTTTTAATTGAAAACACTACCTCACGGGAAGTCGATTGCTCTTGTATTTGGTCAGGCAAAGGATCTCTCCCATCATTGGATGATGGTGGTGCATGTATAGAAGCAAACTCAGACACCACTTCAGGTTCCTCTACTTTGCCATGATCATGAAATTCCAAGTTTTGTTCTCCCATTTTCTCTCCAGAAGCATGTAATACAGGAACAGGAGGCTTTTCATACTCCAGCATGACAACAGTTTTCTCAACTATTTGATTATCATCTGCATCAGTCTGATCTGATAATTTAGGATTCTCCGCATAAGCCTCAGAACGTTCAGAAGTTAAAGAAGGTTTGGCCTCTTCCAAATTCACCCCGGCTGATTTGTTCTGGGACATGTCTGATGACCTCTTGGGTGTTCTGATCTTCAGTTCAGGAAGAGATGCAGCCTTACTCTTATCAAGATTTATTATAGCCGATATTTTCTTGCTGTCAGGCCCATCAGACTTCCGCTTTATTACTGGCTCGGCACTACTCGCTTTTGTTGTACTTGCAGAATGTTGGCCGATTGTCTTAGGCTCTGATAATCTTCTAATCCGTGCCACAGAAGCCTTTGATTCAGGTCCCGCGCTACTGCTCTCTTTGTTTTGCTCAGGCAAGGATGAAACTGATCGACTCAATCTATTCCCTGGCAAGTGGCTGCCTTCAACTGATTTAGTGGAATTGGAAACCCTGTGAGAATCATTGGATCCAAGGGAAGTTCTAACTTTTGTCCTTTGCAAAGGAGATGCTGACCCAGGCTCCAAATCACTAAACTTAGATCCTCTATTAGAGATCGGAGAGAATTTTGTTGGCAGCTTTCTTGTTTGCAGTGATGGTGCAGTTGAACCGGCAGCCCTAGAACTTGCTCTTGCAGCAATTCTCTTTTGCCTCTCCAACTTTAAAGCTTCAAGGCGTTTCAAGTCTGCCTCTTCCTGTAAGGAATTACACATAATTTCTTCTTCAAAGATTAGGAAATCAATCATTGTGAAACAAAAAATACCTTCCTAAAAAATAATGAAACAGGAATAGGATAATAGTTAGGTGCAAGCCAAAGAGTTGTACCACAAGAAATTATCAACAAATCTGGAAGCTTTTTGGTTGATTCCCCCCCCCCCCCCCTACAATTATGGACTTGGAATTTGGACCAAGAAGGTTTTGTAAGTTAGATTCGCAAGGGTGGAGGAAATTTTTGCAAGATTCGCCAACATTTACAGAACCAAGTACAGCTAATGAGACGTCCTCTCTGAGAACCTCATATACTAACTGTTACTCAAACTGGTTTAAAATGGTTAATTACGACCCCTAAGACTATTTTCCAACAGTTTCATAATGCATTAGTATGATTTCTGTCAATAAAAGCAATCGTACCTTCTCTTTTTTCATTTTCTGGATATCAGCTTTGAAGGCTCTTAATTTATCAGCACGTGCCCGTGCATCTTCTAAATGACTCATCTTTGATGGTTTCCCCTTCCTTATAGGCCCTCCAGTCCTTTTCTTATCCACAGAATCTGAAGTAACTTTTGAACTTCGGCTCTTCTCAGATTTCTTGGCATTTCCTTTGACATCAGTCATGCCTTCCTTTGCGTTTTCCGCTGAAAGAGAGGCTTCACCACAGACCAGCATTTCATATTCCAAAGCAGGATCATATCCATTAGACCTCCTTTCTGTGCCACGTTCTGGCATCATGCTCAGGTCATCTGGCTCATAGCTGACTTGATTCCTTACACCAACATTTTCTGGCTTTTGATAAGTTGATGGAATCTCAGAATCCATATCAATAAGAGTTCTATCCCCTGGTCCTACTTGATTTGATGCTACTGACCTGAAGGGTACTACGAACGACTCGTCAACAATATCATGGGATGATGCTCCATCCAGCTTATGGTTGGCACGATCAAATTCACTAACCACAAGGGGACCAGATGAGTTGCACAAATGCAATTGATCTTCTCGACTACCAATTATGAAATCATCATTTGCGGTCCTAGAAACCCTTCTTCCATTTGTCTCTGCAGAATGCATATCAATTTGACCATAAAGTCCCTTAACGACATCAGACCCTGCTCCAGAAAGCATAATTTCATCATCAGACATCCTAAGCTTGCGAGAGCTATTTCCATTTGCTTCATGGATTGCACTCAACCTCCTGTCTCCTGTCTCATTTGGATCTCGTCTAGCAAGGGTAACAGGATCCTCTCCTTTTTTCAGTCTACCTCTCACTCTGACATCATTTTCCATCGCAAACAAACCTCGATTGTCAGTATGATTTTCTTCATTAGCACCACTCAACAGAAAACTTTGAAACGCTTGCCAATGTCCCCCCTCAGTTTCTTTTGCAAAGAAATTTTCTTCTGTATCATGTGATTCACCTGTGATCTTCAAATGCTTTCCTTTTCTTGTTGATGACTTTGAAGTGTTGTTGGGAGTAGTATCAAGATCATCACCCTGAAAATCTTCACCTTCTCCACCACAGTCAGAATCACCTTCAGATTCTGCTCTCAGGCCACCAGGGTTTTTTGCTTTGGAAGTAATATAATTAATGTTTCGGATAACAACCATGCCCGTCTGCTTCTTACCAGACCGTCCAGCTTTCTTTCGTGATGCTCGACTTTGTGAAGCTTCCTGATCCAACTCTGTGTAATCTGGTGACCCTGATTTCGAGTTGTCATCCCCCGATTCTGATTCTTGGCTATCTCTGTCACCCACTGACTGCCTTTTCTTTCTTGCCCTTGGAGTTGCATTTGTTCTGGAATCCTCCATTGGCGAATAAGATGGCTGATAAAAAGGAACATTTCCTGGAAAGGCCTGATAGTATGGCATTCCTTGCACTGGATATGCTGGAAATACTGGCAGGGTACCAGGTGGAGTATGCATAGGCCACGGTTGGAACATTGGATGGGGAAACTGGCCTTGAAGATATTCTTGTTGAGCACTCGGGGCATGGTTACTAACTGGAGGCCTTTCACCTAGGTACAAAGTACACATGGATGATTAATTCACAAAGGAATTACAATGTAGCGAATAAATTCACTAGAAAATATAGACATATAAAGAATAAAGTAAAGAACAGCCAAACCACACGTGCATGTAGAAACTGAAGAAAGAAACACTAAAATAACATAAATTTTTAAATTTTCCAGCATACAAAAAAAAAAGGAAGAAAAATGTGTTGCCTAAGAGTATAACTTGCTCTTCAGCATACATAAACTAGGAAAATTCTGAAGTTAAACCTGATGTAACCACAAATTTACATTGTATTTGGTCAAGTTAAATTCAGCCTTTTTGAGTTTCAGTAGGTCAAAAGCAGGGCACACAGCAGAAAAAGTGAAAAAAGTAAGTTGCATTTGGATTGCAACTCAATCCAAGTACACCCTTAGTTGTCATCATAGCATGTTCGTATTATCTAACTCTATTTTAGTTAAGAAAAATGATTAAACCAATAAGTCTTAATTTCATGGAGTCGGTCAGAGAAGGTTTCTACTAATGAGACAACATGTCACACTGGTCCTGAATTAAATCAGAAGCTCTTGAATCAAGATAATAAAGCACCCAGTTGGTCGTAAAGAGGTAGGGGTGAAGGTGAAAGAAGTCACTGAAAAATGGAAGTGATGCCCTATCAATGCGATGTAATAAACATAGAATGACAAATAAAACAAAAACTCTAGGCATGGCCAATACCTGCATTCATGTTTATGCCTGGTTTCTCATTATTTCCAGGATCACCATTTAAGTCATCATGTTTGTTGGCCATACTAGCTAGTACAATGCCAGAGGCATTCATGGCCAAGAAGTCCGTCCTGCCAGGCATTGCTTCAGCCGCTTCAATTTCAACCCACTGCCCAGTTTCATGTTTTTTCTTCCAAAGCTCAACAAATCTTAAGCATGCATCCCTGTTACATGGAAATGCTCAGAATTGCCCAGAAGACTAAAATAGAAAATCTAAAAGTGATTATGTTTCTGGAAGCTAGTAATGTCGCTCATTCGTGTTCTTTTATTCTTCATGTATGCCTGTGTGGCAAGCAGGTCAGGAGGGGATAGCAGGGGGGATTAAGATGGATGTGCTTACCTTAAACGTGAGGCACCAAAGGATTCGGCAAATGATACAAGTGGTGCCATGTGGTCAATATCAAAACTTGCTGCAACTGCACGAGCAAAAGCCATTCCTTGTTCATTCCAAAGCACATTTTTGCGAGTCTCCAGGACTTTAAGGAGCTGGGCTCTAGTCAAACATGTAAACCAAACATTATTAAGGATAAAACTCCAAAAAAAAAAAAAAAAAAAACCAATGTGCCTATCTTCTCCTTCTTCTACCTGTCAATAATTCTGCCAAATTAGTAAAACTATGTTTGCATATTTCTAAAGCCATACGAAGGAGAAAGCACACATCAACCATAGAGATTGTACTTCAACAATCAATAGGCGAAACTAGGTATGTAGCCCTTTGGTTTTGCTTTTCCTTTTAAATTCAGGCCTTTTGGCATGTGCTTTCTTCATCACATGGTCTGTGGTGTCCAAGCATATCTTTCCCATATAGCAGCATTGTTAACAGGTAAAAAGGAAAAATAATAATAATTTAAGAAAAGGTGACAGAATCAAAGTTTCAACAATCTCAATAAACTTTTACAGATTTGACCTACTGGATTTCAGCTTTGAATATTTATGTTCCAAATATTTCTCTATGTAAACTGTGTGATTTCTAATTTAAATAAGTTGGACTGATAAAGGAAATAAATATTATATTTGCACGATCAAGGATAAGCTCTCCTTAAATATCATAGATTGTTAGTAAGCATCTATACCTTGAATTTCCCTCTTGCGAGCTTTCACCGTTTGTATGTGCCTGATGCGCCTCGGGCTACAGAAGAATAGAACAACTAAATCAGTATAAAGTGGTGCATTTCATGTTACTTGTAAAGCTTCAGGATCTAGTACCTTATACAAGACAATTGCTTTCTCTTCGCTGGTGTCTGGCTTAGTCTTGTTACCTGTCGAAAGTTTAGAAACATGAACCAACACCTTCTTTGTGAAGCAGAAAAGAGAAAATTACTTAATAGAAAGAAATCAGTAGTCAACAGGAAAAAAGTGGTGAATACATGGAGAGAAGTAAAATTGAGAACATAAGTAAAGCACCCTACTGCTGCTACTTCACAGAATGTATGTAAACTTAACATAACTACCATAATATAGTATCAAGACCAGTGAACATAGCTGGAAGATAGGGTAATTCACATGTATAATGTACTGGAAACAGAAGTAATGCCTCAGTGCCATACCTTCACCACTTCCCACAGGTTTAGACTGATACTCTTCAATCTATCAAGAAATGAAAAACATTGACTTAATACTAGATCCCATATTAAGTATACTAAAGAATACCTATCGATCCAAATGCTTACAATGCTTTGCCCTGTATCATTGTTGGCTTGGATGGCAATTGCTTCCTCTATCTGTAAAATCTCAGATTCTAGAGTATGCACCCTTTCTAAGATCTCTGGAGTGCTCACAAAACGAACAAACCTATTAAAAGTAACAAACATCAACTCATTTTGATTATTATGTGTTACAAAGAATCATTGATATCTAGCATTCTCCCATTGGAGCAGGGGGAAAAAAAGAAGCTACCAGAGATTCTTCATCTATTATCAATCTCTGAATATAAACAATTAGCCTCACTTGAGTGGCTAATTATTCATCAACGTCTCTTCAAGCTGTGTCCTTAGACTATTATTGAAAAACTTAGTGCTGAAAGTTTAGCTAGATGCCTAATAATTAGTTGCTAGCTGCCAAATAGAAGACAACAGGCGTAGAAGGAATACCATTTTTCTTACTCAAAAGAGGATAAGTTTTCTTTTACTCTCAAATAGAGGTTAAATGTATTATTAGACATCATGTATAATCTTACATTAATACCTGACCAAATCAATACTAGAGAACCTCTTCTATATGACCAGACTATACTCATTCGAAAAGGCGAATGGTGTATTCATTGGTGGCAATTGTAGTAGCATCACAATCAATTACAAAAGGAAAATCTGTGCCTTCTCGGACTTACAACAGATTGACTAATCCATCAATATATAATATTATATCGCAAAAACAGAACATTAGTCACCATTATATATTCAGTTACAAGTCACCTCATTATTCTAATACAGAAGAGTAGAAAGGAGTCCTTTGACATAAAAGCAAGACAGGAAAAGCATAAGAAAAAGGTGCATGCATTAAAACTTGTACTTGCGTGCCAATAAGCAGGTTGATGCAAGTATAGCAAAAAGTATCAGATACTTGTACAAACCTCTCCACAGTACCCTTTGTAAACCACGTTGGGTCCTTGTCAGGATCTGGTTCAAGTAAAATTGAGTAGCCTCCCTTTGCAATCTGATCTCGAGCGGTCTTTAGATGCGCAAGAAAAGGATTCAACAAACCAGAAGCAATCTTCTCTTTCTTTCCATTCGCTATGATAATCAGATCACACCTAATGATATAAAAGCACTGAATCTTGCATCAGAAATGTTTGAGTAAAGAACCTAAATTCATTTTTTTTCTTGCAAACATTGACAGCATCAGAGTTCACCACATTCAGCAGATTTTTCAGGCATAAACCAAATGACACTAGTTGTTCAATATCAGTAGCACTAGTAATCATTAACTAGTGAAAGAAAAAAGTCAAAGAACAAATTATTTTCTGTCTATTTTAAAGAAAACAATTCTTGGTGATACTAGTTCCAAATAAAGCTGGAAATTGCTTTGGGTTGAATTGATCCACCCATGAAAAGCAACGACAACCCAAGTGGTATCACATTATAATAAAGTCAATGCAACAGCGCCAAATACATATGCTAATACTACTTTTTCATTTCTTCAACTACACCCATTAAAGTGAAAGTAAAACATAGATTTCCTATTCTTTATTCGCCTGTCAAATGACATGGAGCATGAGAAACCAGTTCTCCAACGTTATGTGGAGAAAAGTTATTGAAGGACACATTTGAGATTTGAGATCCATCAACAAAAAGGCAGAGTAAAATTACGATTTTACTATGTGCATTCAGTTGATCTTTGGATTTTTTACTTCTAAGTAAAGAAAGATGCTAAAAGTTCATTTCTGACCAATAGTTCTTCCATAATGCAATAAACCTGAGCAACTGAATCTCAGTTAATACCACTTTTCTGCAGAAAATAAGTCATTCTTGAAGCATACATAAAGGACAAAAACGATATATGATAATATTCCAATTGTCCTTATTCAATTAAATTCTACACCGTCAAAGCAGTAGCTGTCCGAATTCCCCAACCAGTAAGAAGTGAAAGAAATGCAATAACCTATTAGCCGAAAATATTTGTTCCACGGCATGAATCAGTGAGAACAACACAAAAAAAGAAGAAAGAAAAAATAATCAAGAAAACAACTTCTTCCAATTGAAGTAGTTTTTTTTTTTCTTTAGGATTACAAGTTATCAGCAGAATACAAAGAAGGAAAACTTTACCTAGTTCGAGTAGGAGTGAGGTGAAAAACAGCCGAGTCAAGCTGAGTAGTGGACTTCATCGTTGCTTGCAGCCTCAAAATCTGATCAATCACTTGAGCTTAATTTTGCTTCAGGACTAGAACTTCACAGTCTAGATCTCCGAATTTAATTACTAAATCTTCAAAAATCCTATCTGCTTCACAAATCAATCCAAAAATCCACGAATAACGAGCAGAAATTAAAATGCCTCGACTCTTCGATCCATCCGCAGCTTTTACGTTTACCAAAAGCACCAAGCTCGGAGCAGCTAAGCTCGGGAATCAAAAAGATATCTACAAAGCTCAAACCGCTTTAAGCTTAGCCTTTAATGCTTCCTTTAATGCTTACTTCCACAGACATGCATTCTCTCTTTCTCTCTCACCCATTCTTTGTGTCTGCGGAGAGAGAATCAGAAAGATGACTCACTCGAACAAAGAGCTTCAGATAGAGCTGTGTGTATATATATGGAGAGGGAGTCAGTTAGAGAGAGAGAGAGAGAGAGAGAGAAGCGCGTGTGTGCGAGAAGAGGAGAGAGAGAAGCTTAGGATACTGACGGCAGAGTATGGAGGGGTGACTCAGAAAAAATCTGACAGAGAGACGTTGAAATTCGCCTGAGGTAAAAAGTGCAAAAAGATGGGGTACTTTCGGAAATCCGGTAGCGAAGCTGGACCATTCCTTTTTTATACTAAAATATTTATTTTCAAAGTGTAGAATATTTATGTTAAAAATTTATAAATACAAGCTTCACAAAATTTATGATAATTAAAGTATTCAAAAACAAAAAAATTAAAGATAATCAAATTGATTTTGAGTGGATAATTCAAAAAAGTTGATTAATTTATAAATTTTATTTTAAAATTTAATTTTTACAAATAATAATTAAAGAATAAATAAATTTAATACTAAATATTATTAATAATAATTCAAAAAAAATACTACCACTAATGTAACAGAATTTTTTCTGGATCAGTACGTGAATGAATAGTAGAGACTGTAGAGTAAAAGACAAATAAGAGTGGAATCTTGGTGGTCAAATTACATGAATAACCTTGGTGCGGCAGGAGATGATGCTAATATGCGCCGAAAGGTCAAGGTTTATGTGGGGTAAGGGAACAGTTGTACAATTGCTGGGTGCATTATTATTAACCAATAATAAATTTGTAGTAATTGATAGGTTTGACTAAAAAAGTGAGCATTATTTAATGGTTAGAATGTCATTTTCATAAAAGTTTAGGGTTAAAAAAACTATTTGAGTTTGTTAGGTGGTGCAGATTAGCTAATTTAGATGTATTCTTTGTTATCTGTACGTTTGCTTGTTTATATATTATTATTATTATTATTTATTTATTTATTTTTACTTATTTATTTTCACTCTCATTCAAAAATTAATATAAATTTTTTATTTTTACAAAATTTAAAGTAAAATTATCAAATAAAAATTTAATTCAAATGTAAAATTTAATTTATAAATAATATTAAAATTATTCGAATAATAAAGTTGTATCTTACAGATAAATGAATGTATTTTTTTTCTTTTTTAAGAAATGCATACATTACTATATTAGAAGGAAGATGATAGGTAAATATAAGCATCATAATCAAGAACAACTTTTTTTATTGTTATTATTAAGTAAGCATGTCTTGTCAAATTTAACAATTACCTTAATTGTAAGGTCTTGAAATTTCTATAATATATTTACTCAAGATGTAAAACAATATTTTATGTCTAAATGAAAATAGAATAATCCCATAATAGTCCTAATCAATGTATATAATTTTTTTTTAGGAAAGCGTCCTAATCAAATTTTGATGCATTAAAACTTTATGCATTATTTCTATTAATATTAGGAAAGAAGGGGCAATTTTGGAAAAGAACATCATAATAGCCTTAATAAGAATATCGCGACATCATTAATGAATCAATTAATTTATAACTCATCGTGGTTTATCATATACGTTGTATAGTATTATATTAATTTTTTTTTGAAATTAATTACATCTGTAATAGATTAATAGTAAAAATTGTATATCTTTTTTCTTTTTTTTTATGGATGTAAATGTTCTATATCATTTTCACCCGAAAAATCATTATGACTAAATCAGCCAAACTTTTTGAAGGTGCTTCATCTAAAAAATGGATTTGAAGGCACATGATAGAGACAAAGAGACAAGAGGCACATGAGGGGAAGAAGTGCATTTGCACTTTGGCAAAAACTATTGTTAGAAAACATAAAGAGATGAATGGCTTGGGGAAGAAAAGAATATAATGGTCATAGCCCATAGGTGGTTTGATATATTAATATAATAATCAGCTTTTTCTATGAGCAGTAAAGAAAGTAAACAATTACTAATGCCAAATAATAATTTAATGTCCAAACATTGGATGCTAGACAAAGCCATAAGATGCCCGACCACCAAATCCACAAGATACATACAAGTCTACATTGTTTTTTGACATTTGCCCATTTCTAAGCTTGTCCTATTCTTCTTGTGCTTTGGATCCTTTTTTTTTTTCCCAACAAGGAAATGCTTATGGAAAGCCCAAAAAATGCATGGTTTATTTTGTGCAGAATCTATATCTTGAAATAGATTAGGGTTCTTGTTTTTTGTCGGAAGAAATGGAGCAAAAATGATGAGAATAGATGGTAGCTCTTTTCTATTCATTTAAAGAAAAAAAAAAGAAGTTAGCTTTATTCTTCTCCTTAATAAAATACTCAAAGTTACGATTTGATGCATTGCGTTACTTGGGTTGTTAAAGCTATTTTCATTACTTACAATATTAAAATTTAAAAGTGATGTATTTCTTTCTTTTCATAGGGATTGTATTTAAAAGAAAATAAGAAAATTTTTTATTACATTCTCGTTAATTTGTCTAATATAATAAAAAAATATAAAAATTATATTTATAATAAGAATATGTTCAAAAAATAATTCTTAAAATTTACATAAAGTTAAATATTTTAATACCAATAAAGTACCAATTATTTTTTCATATTATTTTTTACAATTTTGAGCTGCGTGCACATATAATTTCAATTTTGTCTTGTTTCAGACCTTTTATTCTTATGCTTCCAAGAATTTCAATAAATCCATCCATTAATAGGTCACGCAATCCTATCCAACTATGGAGTGCTAGTTTCTTCCTAATGATTGAGTGTATGGATGAAATGGCTTCTCCCCAACGCCCATAGCATATTTTCTGCCGCACCTACTCCATTTTCATTCTCAAAGAATAATAATCATACTATACTAAGCAAAATTATTCTCAATTTAAGAGAAATCATGACAGGGGTCATAGGAATATTATTCTTTTTCAATGGGGAAAAAAAAACCAAGTTAGAAAGAACACTAATATCTGCTAAGAATTAGAAAATGAAAAAGGAAAAAATATTTACTCACTAAACATAGTCCTGATAGAAGTAATTGGTATTTTTTTCTTCTAAATAAGGAATTATCGTTAACATTAAAATGATCAGAACTGTTACAATTAAGACTCTATTTAGATTGTATTTTTTCAATCAAATACACAATTAGATTCTACTTCTCATTTCATAAAAAATTTATTTTCACGGAATCCACCAAATACAATCTAAATACAATCTAAAATAATTTTTTCTTCTTGGACACTAAAAATGACTGATTAGTAATTAGGGTCAAACAACTTTCCTCAAGGCATGGTATTTTATTTTCTTTCTTTTTTGGGTTGTTCCTTGCCTCATTTAATAATATATTTCTTGTAAAATTATTTTGAGATGGATATTCTTATATATTCGAATATCAAAAAGAGAGAATGGGGTCCAATGCACAGTGGTACGTGGCCAAGGCGGTGGTTTGATAAACAGGACAATTAAGTTCTGGTTATACTTGAAGACACGGAGAAGTGGGCAATTTGCTGAATGTTGGTGCATTCTGCTACTCAAATTCTATTTCAAAGTACTTTGACAATTATTGAATTGAATTATTGCACCTTTTGTCTATGCGTTATAAATAGTCCTATCGCATTGAATTAGAACCTCGTAAATTTTTGCAACTTGATATGACATTCACTCTCGTTATTCTTTGTATATCCACAGTAGAATTTTCTTTTAATTATCAAAATTTTAATTATACACAGAGAAACGGATGGCGATTATCTTGCAATCTTTTTATGAACAATAACGAATTCCTCAAAGAAATGAACAATAACAAAGAGAAAGGGAACTTGAAATCCGTGAGGCAACGATATATGAACATTTTCATCCAACAGAAAACTGGCGATTGATCTTCTTCTTCCTCACTTCTGCATCATGAGAACATTCATGAATCCAAATTTCTTCCCATTTCCTCTTGGGCTAATTCCAAGCTTTGAACATAATCCACTCATGAAACTGCCTGAAAATTTTTCCTTTCCTTTCCTTTCTTCATCTTCAACTTCAATTAACGAACCAGTTTCTTGAACAGAAGAAGAATCCCAGAGATGGATTCGATCCACATCCTCCTCCTCGTTTCTTCCTGAAGGAATATCTCTGCAATCACTTGGAACACACAAATTCTTTCCCGTGTCTTCTTCAACCCAATGGGACAGTTCGTCTTCATTTTGTACATCTGTTTCGCTCCACGTTAGTGTGCTGCTGGTTGCTGAACTCAAACTTGTGGCTGAATCCAGGATAAAAACTGGGGATCCTGAAGATGATGGAGATGATGAAGAAGAAGAAGAAATGACAATGTTCCCGAATCCCTGGATTTCTTTCGTAATGTTTAGAGCCTTTAGCCGCTCTTGGATTAGCATTTCCCCTCCCTTTAACAGCTCCAGAACCCTCTCTGATCTCTTTTGCATGTTCAGCCCCCAGTCAATCCTGAAAATATCAGAAAATGATGAGATGAAAAAATGTATTATTTCTTGGCTTA
Source organism: Rauvolfia tetraphylla (assembly GCA_030512225.1). Taxonomy (NCBI): domain Eukaryota; kingdom Viridiplantae; phylum Streptophyta; class Magnoliopsida; order Gentianales; family Apocynaceae; genus Rauvolfia; species Rauvolfia tetraphylla. Next base: position 7,959,773 of record JAJQKT010000053.1, read on the forward strand.
GATGTTGATGGTGGACATGGAAGTATATACTACTAAATCACCCTTCGTCATCAGTGTGTTTGAATGATCCAAGCTCTTCAATGGCATCAATATCTTCATCAAATTCAACAGCAAATTCCTCAGGGCCATGGGTTAACAGAAAATCAAGAAGCACCAAAGATTTGTATGACTGCCTCCAGTGCTTCCAATCAATTCTATACAGCCTGCAATTATCTTGGGTGAGAATGCAGATATCTGTAGTGATGCCACGTATTTAGAATATTGAAAAATGACAAAATTCATCACGAAGCTTAACCACGTTTCAATTCAAATTACCTTTTATGAAGAAGATCAACAATTCTCCAGTATTCTTCAATATCGTATGATGCCTCTGCTATTCTGGTCATTGTTTTTGCATCAGGACTGCATGGCTCATCATTTGTTACCTTTTCAGCCAGCCTTAATAACAGAGAAAATAACAGTGAAGAATTAAACCTCAGACAAAGAAAATAACAGCCTCAAAGGTAAAAAGAACAAGAAATATCGTGTCAAATTTCATGTCACGAATGTCAAGGCTTCCATGTTCGTGTCTGAAGAATTCTTTGTAGACATTGAGATTTTCTTAAGTCTTGTTACGGGGATATGACCCAACCATTTAACGGCGATAAAATAAGGGAGAATTTGAGAAATCACACCAATCCTCATCAGTACATCAAACAAGCTTCAAAGTCATGATCTTGGAAGAAAGTTTTAGAGAAAAAGATGCGAACATACTCACATTTCTGCTTCAGTGATATCAGTCAAGAACAACCTTGCATCCTTGTACCTCTCATTTATGAATGAAGATGCATGTTTCTTCATATTATTTAGAAAGGGACTTCCCATAACTCGAAATAGAATAAACGCCCTGAGATAAATGAATCGATAAGATTGATAAGGAGAACAAAATTATCAAATTCAAAAAAGAAGCTGACAAGGAAATCTTTTAACAAATAATCCAACTTCAGTAGGAAGAGAAACTAGTAAGTTGGTATCTTATAATTGGGCTAAACTTTAAGTAGAGGTTTCTCTTGACAATGTCTTCCTACTACATAGGATGGGTGTTTTTGTGGCAGAATTGTTGAGGGAGGATCTTTCTCTAACAGCTCTACTATGGCCTCAAGAGTGAGAGGTACTCTCTTCATCAAGAATTTTCCGCAGTTTCAGCACTGTCTCCTTCATTTATTTATTTATTCAATTTTGTTGGAATTTCCCTCATCATAAAAGTGGTAACTACATTTGTGTTCAAACTTTGATGGTTATATCATTCTCTATGATCCAAAGGGAGTTAGAAGCTTTCATTGAAGTAGGAAAAAGGAAAACAGAAAAAACAAAAAAAAGGGGGGAAAAACGAGACATCCTTACTAAACAAATTTGAGTTCAAACATCTTCGGTTTTGACGTAAAATCTCATCAAGGGAAAGTAACAGCGCATTCATTTCCATTTTTCTTTCTATCTTACATTCTTTTTTTCTTCTCCTTTTCATTTCGACTAATAGGTCGAAGCAAAAATTCGTGTGATTATAAATATACGTGATATTATTATCTCTCTCCGCTCAATAGTTGAAAAATCACCCGCGCCCTTCGCACTGCAGATTATGTTACCCGACTTGATCTGGTATAATTTTAACTTGTGAATTGGAAGTCAAGTACTCGATCTTCGGCCTGTAACTGAGAAGCCCATGACGGAGTGCATGGTTTAACCCCATGAGCAACTGAGCCTCCTCCCACTTCCAACCGTGGGGAAAATGGTGGATAGATCTCAAAATTCCACAAGAAGGGGGGCAACAAAGATGTACATTTATTGCTGCAAAAGTTATCAAGTATAAGAACGAAACAAATTCCATTAGCAAGATGTTTCTCTTTGTTGTTTGGTGGGTTTACAAGGCCATTGTAGAGCAGGAATCAGCAGAAGAATGTTGGGAAGAGTACAATTCATGACGTTTAGCTGTGAATACAATATGGTAATAGAAACTCATTATACGAGAATCAACCAAAACATAGGTGGACTTATCCTCAATAAAAAGGAAGGTTTAGGATTAGCAACCCTGCAAGAGACGCACTATTTGATCTCCACGATGGGCTGACAGCAAAATATACCGAGAATTTTCTCATTTCCTTTTCCCTGAGCCAATTGTCAGCAGTTCAAAGCTTCGGAGGGCCTCATCACGACTGCCTCTTGTGGCAGCAACCCGCGAGAAAGAGGATGACTTGGATTCAAATCCAGGTTGAATTCTTTGTGTTGTTGAGAGACGGCCAGTGCCTGAGCCTAGCCGGCTAGTACGATTTTCACCAGGTTCACCTGAGGAGCTAGGTCTGCTGCTTGACATAACAGCCCTCTTTGAGCTACTACCAGTCCGGGTTAGACGTCTTTCAGAATCCGCTTGCTGAAATTGTATAAAATGAAGGCAAGGAAAGAAAGAGATCCAATCGTGAAATTAGAAGAAGGCATTTCAATATAACATGTGTGTATCAAATTTAACAAGAATATCTTATTAACAATTGGCAGAAGAAACCAAACTGATTCTCACCACATCCTTGGATGACGGAACATCCTCTGAAGATCTGTGCCTGAAGGGATCCCCATGCAAGCCAGCACCAGAACCACCCCTCCGAGTAAATGACTCAACTGCACCAGAGAATCTATCCCGAGTTTCCTGTCTCACTAAAAGGGGTGGCAAATATCAAACCATCAGCATTCTATTCTTTAAAGAACAAAAGTTACTTTATCCTAAGAATTAAAAAAGAAGGATACAAATTAGCAAAAACATTAAAGGAACCAAATGATGCAATCGTTTCAATTACTTCCTCGGCAAGAAGCATTTAACTCGTACGTCCATGCAGTTCTGGAATAAGGCTAGATATTGACAATCAACATTTATGCACAGATGTCGCATTTATATTCATAATATTTATTTTCTGGTATAATACTTACAACTCAGATACTAGTTAGTTATGCACAATTACCTCCTGAACTACAACTTTGGCAGGTCTCTTAAGGTGCTTAAGCGATTTAGGAAAGTGGGAAAATATAACCCATTGAAGGCCCAAAGGCACAAAAGCATAAAAAACAATGGTTTCTTCACTCCAGTACTGAGCATTGAGACAAAATACTTTGAAAATTTTCACTCGGATAATCAAGTACAAAAGTGTTCTTGAACAGTCCTAACAGACCTAGAAAAGAGAGTCCACCATGTACACACCGGCACCAATAAATTGAGGATGATATAGCAATGTTCAATCAGAAAGAAAAAGGGAATCATGAAACTGAAAACTCAATGAAGACTGGTATTCTGGGGATTGACTGGAAATTGCAGTGAATTCGTCCAAGAAACTGAAAACCTCGGCAAACTTTTCACTTGAGCAGTTTCATGAGCGCTTTTTGGGGGGGGTTGAAGGGGGGAGTGGGGTGTGGTGGAAGAGTGCAGGATTGCTACATGATATTAATTATTAGTAGAGAAGAGAATAACAAAATGAACCTAATAGCATTCTTGTAGCAACTAGCTTGTACACTAATCAGCCCTTTGAAAAACTCCAAGGACCCCAAAGTATTGAAGAAAAAATAATGTAGACAAATATAAAAATCAGGCATTCACGAGTGACTAGAATACAAAATAAGAAAGCCTTTGCAAGCCCAAACAAACCTGGGTTCTTGTCTACTCTTTCCAAAGATGGTCCTCCATTCAAAGGCAATCTCCCCATTGGCTGCTGAACAAGCATAAACAATATGAGACATACAAACTATACGAAATATAAAACAGAAACCTATAACAAAACAAAGATACCCGTCCTCTTGAACTTGAGGCAATCTGTGGGTACTTTAATATCGTCCAGTCAAAGACATAGTCAAACTGATAACCTGCAATGCTCATAATAGTTATCACCATAAGAAATAGAAAGAATAACAGGGTTGAGATGAACCTGAAGGAGAATTTAACATTCAATGGTATTACAAAAAGAAAAGGACTCGGGAAACATAAGAATAGATTTACCTTCCCGAATGAATAAGTCACGGAAAAGTCTTTTGAGATAAGAATAATCAGGCTTGTCGTCAAACCGAAGTGAACGACAATAGTGAAAATAGGATATGAATTCTGATGGATAAGATTTGCAGAGCACCTACAAGAAATATAACAAAGTTTTCAATTATGTTAATGCAACATGCATGTATTAAGAAGATTCTTTGACAATTCACTAGTTTGGTATTAGTTGAAAGAATTATCTTCAATTCTGCCCCAACATGTTCAGAGGAAGGAAAGGATGCATAAGATCATGCAAAAGAAAATCCCAAAAATTCCTTTGAATAAAATGTAAGCCAACAGGTCATTATTTATTAAGTATTATACATAATTCAGTATTTCGTAATGTGCATCACCTTTTCCTGTGCACATTAATCAGAAATGAAAATTCAAGTACCTCAATTGGGGTTAGCATCTTCTTCTCACTAATTTTGTCATATTTCTGCTTCTTAGTACCAGCTTTCAATCCCTGCCATGGGAGGCTAAATAAACAAATCAAATATTATGAATTAGATTCATGATATCTGGGTGAGGGAGGAAAAGAATCAGAACTAGGCAATCTCTCACTGACCTTCCTCTGAGAAAGTACATGAGTACATAGCCAAGAGACTCCAAATCATCCCTTCTGCTCTGCTCTGCAAGGGATAAAGGGAAGACATTAATAGGAAGCAGTTTTTCAAATAATTTTTCTTTTAAAAAAAAATCACTCTCCAAATAGAAGTTGCAGGCTCCCTCAAAAAGAAAAAAGAAAAAGAAAAGTAAAGAAAGAAAAAACGTAGCAGATTGGTTGCTTACCAACTCCAAGATGCGTATTAACACTTGCATAACGAGCTGTGCCAGTAAGATTTTTGTTCTCCCTGTAAAAGGCAAATGGCAAAGGTGACCAAAAAGAGAGAATTGGATGATTGCACTCAATATACAGGGCAAATACAAAAACGGAACCAACATGCCAGGGAAAATTGTCTCATTGACATTAAAATGAATTTCAACAAACAGAAAATCACGGGACAAGGTCTCTTTCCTCATGAATAGAAAGATATAAATTTGATTACAATAAGTGTTCAGAGAAATAGTTTTGCAGTAGCTAAAAAGGTCATATCATAGTAGCTCATTTTATAAATTAGGTTAGTAGAGGTGGACCAGGAGCAAATAGCCATATCATTGGGAAAAAAGAATATCATCAATGCACAGAAGTTTTTGCAACTTGCTGGTATTAAGTTTGGACCACTCTTTTCTCTAAAGAAACAATAGCCCATCAAATTTTTAATTGGTTCAATAATTTCTTAATGCACGATCATAGTTTCCAGCAGAAAGTTCAAGCATTGGCAATAAATGTACCCTCCAAGAGTAGAAATTTCATACCGCAGCTGATACAGGAACAACAAAAACCAAATTATACTTCTCGAGAACAAAAAATTCACATTCAATACCTGTAAGGTATGTGTTTGTGTGTTTGGAGATCTCTGTACTTTTTGGCCAGACCATAGTCAATGATGTATACCTGTTACAGAGGATGATGAAAAAATATACTGAGATGAAACTTGAAGACGACTTGTAACAGGCTGGGTTTAAGCGTAGCCCAGAAGAATGTCACGTAAAGCAGAGAAAATAGGAGATTTAGGAAATCCATGAGTGTGAAAATTCCATAGCCATGACCATCTCTAGCAGGAAAAGGGGAAAACTCTTTAATCAACAAGTAGAAGGTAATAGTTATGTAATACTACATGCATTCGTGAAACTTTTCGCATTTGGCCAGTTCATAATATTTCTGACCAGGAAACGTGATATAAGACTACCTAAGTGGGCTATATCTTGTTATAATTCTACCACTCAACGCCAAACCAAACAATAGATTGCATCCAAGGCAGTAGATCACTAATGAAAAGAGCGGTAGAAGGCTTTAAGATTCTAAGAAACTATAAGTTCCTAATACATCATAAATCAACATAAACTGATATCTGGATTATTCAGCCCCATTTCTTAGGACCCCACTTGATAACCTACACGCTTTACGATTTCCTATAAGAGAGCCCTGATATAATTATAGTTACCGAATTGCCAAAACATAGTGCAGCATAAACTACACCTTCAGAACTGATTTGCAAAGAGGACTTAATCATGTTCTGAAGGCAATCACTTTTCTGATAAACGGGGAAAGCTAAAAGAAATAATAGCTTCAAAGTTCAAATGGCTAATATATAAATTTAGCTCATGATGTCACTGAAAAAGACCAGACCCTGGGGTTCCGTAAGTAGAAGAAAACTTCTTGTCTAATCATGCACATGACTATATTTTTGGTGCCATCTAGTAAACAATCATAAATCCACAAAGCTGGAGAAAGTAAGCTTAAAAAATCATACAGATTAATTAGAAGGTGTAGCATGAAAGAGTTAAATTTATTTCCACTACAATGCAGAGGAAATTTGTGCCTCAGGATTTTATTTCACAGCTCAGGTTGTCGTAACAGTCTTGAAATTTTCAGGTAGTTATTTTTCTCCAAGTTCTAAAAGAAATTCTATTCATGATATGCCTCACATTGTGCACTATTGGAACTGCTTTCCCTTGGCAATATATACTGTTAATATCCTAGTAAACATTGTATTGGTTTTGGATACATTGTACTTTCCAAGTCACACTATACAAATGCTCCAATTTACAGAAAAAGTGCCCATGCATCTAAGTCCAAACCCCCCAAAAGAAAAAAGAAAAGAAGAAATTTCGGGCACATTAGTTGCACCAGCTACTTCAGATCAGGTCAAGCAATCATCATAAAATGTTTCGAAAGAACAGATAGTGACATTTGATAAGGAAGTCCAAATGCCTACAAGTGATAAACTATAAAGCATCATGGATATGTACAGCTGCCTAAGAACACTCGCAAAAGAACAAACCTGATTTGCTTTGCGCCCCAAGCCCATTAAAAAGTTGTCTGGCTTAATATCACGGTGAAGAAACCCTCTAGAGTGCATGTACTCAACTCTATTAATCTGCATAAGCAAAAGATTTTAAGTCCACCAGCTAGGAGCAAAAAAAAAAAAAAATTGCTACTCTAAGAAGTAAGTTACTTACTAATTGATCTGCAAGCATTAAAACTGTTTTCAAACTGAACTTTCTATTGCAGTAGTTAAACAAATCTTCTAAGCTTGGACCGAGCAGGTCAATAACCATTGCACTGTATTCGCCTTCAACTCCAAACCATTTAAGGTGGGGAACCCCAGCTTCATTAAGCAAAATTGGAAAACTTAGATAACTACTTAACTTCTAAGAAAAAAAGGAAAGAGAAAATTATAATACTCACTTCCTCCCTGCAGAAGCACGTATAACTTTGATTCATAGTGAAGCTGTGGATGCTTAGTTTTAAGTGGTTCCTGGAGGAGACAAGGCAGTTAACAAATGACAAGTATAAACAAAAAGAACATCCACATGGGCGGAATCATGAATACTGTGAGAATACTCAAGGACAACTCGCAAGCAAAACTCTATGACAATTGAGACATGTATGCCGTAGAGATACCCAGAACTATCAGTAGCAAGTCCATGAAAGCCTTACGCTAAAATTTCGTAACTAAGTCAGCTAAAATATCAACATGCCAATGTGTTATACAGAGAATTAAATAAATACAGTAATGAACTCACTGGCTACTGCCACAAAACAAAAGTCTAAAAACCAAGATAGAAAAAAAGCATTTGTGTTTCATTGCCTCATAACCAAAAAGTCCACTATTCCGAGACAAAGTGGATTTCCATTTCTAGTAGAATCTACGAAAAAACCAAAATTAATTTTGCAAAATCAATATACTTACAAGTTTGACAGCAACTTCTTCTCCAGTTTGTACATTTACTCCTGAAACACGATAAAACTTTCATGAGAGTCATGTAAGCACATTCAGAGCTCAGACTATCAAATTAAAAGTAATAAACAGTTCTCAAGCATAAACAAAGGAAAATATGAACCAGATACTAGAAAACCAGGATTACCCAGATAGAGCTCTCCAAAGGATCCGCTACCAATCTTTCTCCCAAGCTTAAACTTGCCACCAATGACCTGATCCATAATTAACTCTCCAACAAATATTACCCTTCCCCGCCAATCTTTTTCCTTGGTTTTCTAACAAGAACCCAAATTCGGTCTTTCCTGATTTCACAGTTCACACTGGAACCCAATTGACCATTCTTCAGAGGACCGACCTTCTCTGGTCAATCACCCAAAGCTCAAATCTTTAAATTAAGTCTCAGATCCACCACAAACGTCTCAATACAAAGATATCAAAAATCCTCCAAGAAAGACCCTTTCCGCAGCCAGCCAACAAAACGAACCCCGAATCCGCAACTCCCAAAAATCCACTCTTGACATATGAACTTTGGAATTCAAGAATTCATAAAATCCGCAGACAAATATTTTTACAGATAGGATTTCCTAGAGATATATCTATATGCAAGAAACAGATGCTAAATTTTTCAATCTAAAAAATGAAGGAATAAATCAATGAATTAAAAGTCAGCCTTTAGAATCTACATGGTGGGGAGGAGACATAATTCATTAAATCTAGGAAACTAAGCAAAGGGGAAAAAACCCAGTTTGGTTTCGCATTTGGAAACAACAAGAAACCGGCGGATGATTAGAACAAAGAATTTGTGTAAATGAGGAAAGATATTACGAGGGAGAAATAAAACAAGATGGCAGAGGAAAAATTTTGGGGCCAGAGAGAGAGAGAGAGGGGAAGAGGAATCTAATAAACGAAATCCGCGGGGAAAATTTTGGGAATAGATTCTCAGAGGGATCTGTGTAAGAAGGAAACACAGAGAAGTTGAGGCAAAGGGGATGATGATGGGAAGGAAGAAAATGTGGAATGTGCCTATACAAGGAAATATAGCTGTAATAATATTATCTTCTTCATTAATTTTTTTCCTTTTTTTAACAATAGTATTAGATTAAGTTATTGTTTTATTATTTTAATTTCTATTATTTTTATAATGATAAAAGTTTCTTTTTCTTAAAATCAAATATTTAGTTTGTAAAAAAGAAAAGTAGTTGGATGAAGAAGATTGTGCAAATATAAGTGATAAGAAGAGAAACAAAAAACTTTAATTAAGATATTTTTTGATAAATATATTATTCTTAGTTAACTCTTTAGTTAACATCAATTAGATTACATAGGTTTTGCATAAAATTTGATTCATAAGTTATTGTGAGTTTTATGTTTTATTGCTTTTAGATAATATACCACCTTATTTATTAAAAGTTATTTTTTAAATGTATAAAATAATTATTTCTATAATCAAGAAAAGTGTAATATTCGTCGTAATAATAAAAAGGAATAGAAAAATGACAACAATAATCATAAAAATAATTGCAATCAAGTAAAACTAAGAAGATATTAGTGATAATTATGCTAAGAATATAAAACTAAATTGGTTAATGGTAGCTCTTAAGCATCTATCCCACCCAAGGCAAGAGGGACCTTGAAGTGAACAAAGAAACCAAAAAGAAGAGAAATAATACTTGAAATAACAGCTACAACCATGTTGTGGGGTATTTGCTCCAAGAGATCTTTTAAGTTTTTATTTTCTTGTTTCATTTGATAATTTCAATAAATACTTAGTGAATATCGAATCTTAAAAAATGAGTATTTCGTAAATTTTAAGATAAAATCTTTTAATTTCTGGAGATATTTTTTTTAATGTAATTATAATCGGTACTCATTGACTTATTTCTTGTTTTTTTCCTTTTGCTGCTTCTTGCTCGCTTTCACTTTGTTTCTTCTTCTTCTTTTGAAGCTGCTCAAACATGCTTATTCTATAATGAATACTTCATGTTTCCTTGATGAATTTTTTTTTCAAGTAAAAATGTTACCAACCTCTCTAATAGGGTTATCCTTCTTGGTTTATTCCTTTGCTTTTACCTTCCTACTTACTTTTGCAAGCCTAAAATCCAAGAAATTGCTTGAATTATAAGAGGTAAAGCAATTAAGTAGTCTTTAATCTTACACAATTCTTCTTTTTTCTCACTTAATACTTTAGAGATTGAATAATAATATTCTTGCATTACGAATTAAATACTTAAAAAATAAATTATATTAACAGTGAATATAAATGTTTCATATATCTTGATTATTGCACTTGAGAAAATATATTTAAATCTTATCTTTCTCTTCTCTTATATTAACCAATGATCTCAATGTGAAACACTAGGTTGCATCAAATTGAACAATGCTGTTTTTTGTCTGGTGAAGTGATGATCAAACCATAGAACATGACAATGCCTGTGGACCAAACCCTTTTATACTATTAAATTAAAAGATCACTTTGGCAAGGGATCAGTAAACTAAACAATATAAAAATCAAGATGATTACTGGCTTACCAGGACCAAACTTTGTCTCACCTTCAGAACCTAACCAGACCACTTGGAAAATAAACATGCCCTTTCTCTTTAAATCTTCCAATGTCCACCCAATTCTTGAGATATAATGATAACTTTCTTTACTTTCTCCACCCAGAATTTATCATGAGATTTCTTCTTTTTCTTATCTAAGAAAAGAATATATCCATAGAAAACATAAATTTCTTTTATGGCCATCACTTTTAACAGCTTTCCTTATCATGAGACATTTGATATACATCAGGACCATATTTATAGGTCAAGTTTGTCAGACAAATTTTTCAAAAATTAATGATGTAATTTGATAGAGTTTCAATTTTAAAAAAAAAATATATATTTTTTAATTTTCATAAAAATAAATTACTTGTAACAAATAAATAACAAGAAGTAAAATATTATGGAGTTTGAACTCCTAATGTACGCAAATAAAATATTATCCATATACCAACAAGCAACAAGCTAGGAATATAATTTAGGGGTGGGGGATTTGGTTTAAAATTAACTTGCAAATGAAAAATCTTGGGGCAGTTTTTGTACGTCCACATCTGGGTTGTTGCTTTCACATGCCACCAAACAAGAAGCAAAGAGGGGTTGGTGACCCAAATGAGCAAAGGATTGTCAATTTTTCCCTGCTCATGATAAGCATATTCAATTGAATCCTGTTGTCCAAAACTATTGTCATTTTGTTCTTTCCTCGGCATTTCACAGGAATACGACCTAACACTGATATGAAACAGGAATCTGTTTCTCTCTTCCTCTTTAATTTCTTGATGGAACTGACCAAAACCAGAACTAGGTTAGAATATAATGAGTTATTAGAATAGTCGTGCCATAATATACGGCAAGTGGATGTCTGGCTTCTGCTTTAAGCTTTGAGAATGCTTCATTCCTTCACTTTATATGGTATACAAAGACTACAAATCAGATACCATACCAAAATCTTGTGAAAATTTGGACCAACATTGAGATAACACGATTATGAATTTTCTAATTTTTGACAAATACTTTTTTATCTTGCAAAGGGAACAGAAATATGTTCAAAAATCAGAATCAACAAGAATTTTGTGTCCCCTAACTTTTTCAGTAGACAGCTATTACATGACTGCATTACTCCTGGATCAGAACAGAAACATTCTTCAATGTTTGCAGAAATATCAGCAGCGTAATTGATTTTTTGGTCAATAGAATTACAGCCTCTATCTGGGAAAACCTTTTCAGTAGTTGACTGCAATTCTCCTCTATCAATTCCCTTCCTGGATAGTTTGAAGATCAATGAGGCTGTTCAAAATCATCAGTGAATTGTGAGAATTTTAATGCTCAGTTACTATAAAATTTGAATTCATAGGACAATAGAGGCTATGACATAGGGAGTACCCAGCTGTGACATTTTCGAAGAGCAGCCTTAAGTTTATCCCATCCATTTTGATGATGCTTGTGCTAGGCAATCAACCAGGGAGTTTTCGTAACACCAACTTATAGCAAATCCTGCAAATTCCATTTTGAGTGACATAAAATGAGGCAAATAGACTACCGAATGGCAAATAGGCAATACTGAATGGATAACACTGTGTGGTATGGCAAATAGACAATACTGAATGGATAACACTTTGTGGTCTGTGCTCAAAACTAAGACCACCAACGCAGAAAGCAAGATTTAAACCTTAATTGTGAACTAACTCATTCCTGAACTTCACAGTTTTACAAGAGAAGACAAATATCTCTAAGCTCTTTTCAACACGCAAATGTTTGAAAATTTCTGACGTTGGATTAGCCAGAGATGGCTGGGAAATCTCCTCTGCTGCATATAATAATCTGTGATAGCTCTGCAGCTATAGCTTTCTTTTTGAGGGTATATCAAAATTAGCTTCAAAATACCAAGGTCATAGGCTCCGCAAGTATCTTATGCCCTAGAAGCAACAAAGGGTATAAAGAAGTTCAACGGAAGCTTGGAAAATTGCCTTTGACTTGGTTTGCTGAAAAAATAGAGGCTCGGACATAGTTCAATTTGCTGAAACTCCCTACCTCATAGAGGGACTTCTCACATCCTCAGAGTCCAGTAGAAGCAGATGCACAAGATCCTTAACTCTTGATTGTCAATCAGGCAGAAGCAAAACTTGTCTTCTACATATGCCCAAATTCTTTTGCAGCTGAGCACATAAAAAGAACAAAATCTTGTACCTAAATCATTGATATTCACAGTTCTCACCAATAATCTCCACATGAGCACTTGCCATCCTTGAAATGATGAAAACGGGTATTATCTCTCACAATTATTTCTCTACCGAGAACCTTTGATATAAAACGTGTGACAGTATGGCAATCCGCACATACACGAAGATTCTTTGTCACACGAATTGTTGTGCCAGCAGGAGTGCTTATAATACCAAATGCAATTGCAAGCCTTTCACTATGAGCACGCAATGAATATTGCTTTTGTTCCTCATCAACATCATGCAGAACCTCGCTTGTGTCAGGAACATAACCTTCACGTTGTATTTGTTCTAAGATATCTCTCAGTGCCTTGTTTATTTGATCATAAAGTGGATGGGACATGTCTCCTGCTACAAAAGCATGCAAACTGTTCTTAACCTCAACCCAGCTGCAGGCTGGTTTTTTTGTCATGCCTTTCTTCTTTATGGTTTTTCTTAGTTTTGCTGCCTCTTTCCACCTTCCAGCAATACCATACATATTTGACAAGAGAGTATAAGCACCAGTATACTCGGGTTCAATTTTAAATATTTCTTTTGCAACCTTTTCAGCCAATTCAATATTCTTGTGAACTCGGCAAGCAGACAGTAGCGAGGACCAAACACTCCCTGTTGGTTCTATATGCATGCTAGAGATAAATTTGTAAGCTTCTTCCAATCTTCCTGCTCGACCAAGAAGATCTGCAATAGCAGCATAGTGTTCTAATGCTGGAACCATTCCATAATCTTGTGTCATACTGTTGAAATATTTCCACCCTTCATTAAGCCATCCGGCGTGGCTACAACCAGTCAAAATTGCCACCATGACCACCGTGTTAGGTTTCGCTCCTGATACCTTCATTTTCTCAAACAATGAGATGGCCTCATGGGCATGGCCATGCATTGCATACCCCATAATCATGGCTGTCCATGAAACTGAATCATGTACTTCCATGTTATCAAAAATGAGCCGAGCAATCTTTAAATTCCCGCATTTGGCATACATGTCGACCAGTGAGCTAGTTATGTATATATTCTTGTAAAACCCTGCTCTAGTGATGTATCCGTGGAGCTGCTTTCCCAAATGTAAAGTAGTCAAATGAGCACAAGCTGGCATTATACTTGAAAATGAATGTTCCACAGGCTTAATATGAGTCCTTAGCATTTGCCTGAATAATTTCAAGCCTTCATCAAACATGCCATTCTGCACACATGCTGCTATGACCGAGTTCCATGAAACAGCATCACGTTGAGGTAAGAAATAAAACAACTTGCATGCATCTTCTACCTGATTACAATTGGCATACATATCTATCAAACTACTTCCAATAAAGACATCTCCATCAAACCCATTTCTAATGGCAAACCCATGAATCTCCTTTCCTTTCAACACATCAACATATTTGCCTAACATAGGGAGCACAGTAGATAACGTAAAAGAATCAGGCTTCAGATCAGCATTTCCCATTTCCCTTAAAATGCCCAGAGCTTCCTCATGCCTTCCATTTTGTGAACTTCCTGAAATAACTGTATTCCAAGAGACAATGTCTCTTGTCGGCATTTCTTCAAAAACCTTCCTCAGACTGTCTATTCCTAAAGATCCCATCTTTTTCCTTACAGGCACATCACCAAAAAGGTCCATTTTTTCGGTGTTATTATTGAAATTAACTGCTCCAACAATGAAATTCTGCTGACTTGAATAACCAGACCTTATCAGGTCACTTCTTGAAGAGCTGATATGTTTGTTTTGTTCAGTAATTCCATCAATCAACTGAGAACGATCAAAATATTGCAGTTTTGCGTACATATTCATGAGTGCATTGCCAGTATAGAGATCACAGTCAAAACCAAGTCTTATGGCACAACCATGAATACTCTCACCAAGCTTTATATCTCCCAAATATGCACAAGCTTTCAACACAGAAGGGAATACATTCCTATCAGGGATCTTCCCGAAAGCTCTCATTTCATTGAAAGAAGTCACAGAATAGACGAAGAGGCCAGAGGAAGCGTAGCATTTGATGACGGATTTCCATGCCTTGGTGGGTTGCGGTAAATCAAGGGTGTCGAAAAGAGTTAAAGACTCCTTTAAAAGGTTAAAATTAGAGTAAATGGAGATAATCAAAGAATTAACAGTTGATGATATTGGCGCTATCGTTCTAATCACCTGGGCATGAAGTTCTTTGGCATGGGCTGTCGTTCTGATTAAACCTTGATTTTCTAGGTAGGTTCTGAGCAGACTTTGATGGCAAGTATTCATGGGTTCTCCTTCTTCCTTGTTTCTCTCTTCAGCCTATGCCTTTCAACCCATTTCGATTCGTTTTGACATCATTGCTAGAATGAGAACACCTTCCAAAGAATACTTCTTTCTGATGCCGGCGGGTTTTCAGGTAATTTTTGCCCGGTTCCTAAAGAACTAAGGAGACAGTTACACTTTCCGCCAGCTCTCCTATGCTACGAATTACCGGGCTTCAATAGAAAAGTGAAGGCGAAGGGTGGTTTTTTTTTTCTTTTTTCTTTTTTCTTTATGAGAAGCTGAGGCAAAGGGTTGTTGAATTCTTGATTTCTCTCGTTTCCTGACAAAATGAAATAAAGGATTAGATGCAAACCAGCGTTTTATATTCTTCATTGGCCAAGTTTAGAACATTGGTTATCTTTAGTAGGATTTATATGTAATCTATCGCATTGCAGAAGCAAATGTGAGAGATTGCCACATATAGTTGTGGAGGAGAGTTTAATCAATTATATATGAGTACCGTATGCTTTATAACTCTAAAGTCCCCGTTTCTATTGGATACTTCTATATGTAGTTTTTTTTTTGATTATATGTAATGCGAAAAATATTCATTATTTCATTTTCATTTCGAAGAATTCTTAAAATTCTCTAAGACATTCGGACAAAAAAATTCAAATCTACAAAAAACGATGAAAAATTTTTACAAAAAAAATGATAATTTATTAAACTACTCATAATTTTACATCGATTTACACAGTAAAAACTTAAAAATCGGTCTTAAAATGATTAATTTTGAAGTCGATTAATTAATTCAACAAATTTCGCCAACTGAGTGGCGAAATTTGAGGAAGAATTCTGTCAATTTGTGGCGAAATTCTCCGCCACTATATGGCGAAAATTACATAGTGGCGGAATTTGAGGATCAAATTCCTCCACAATTATGACGGAATTTTAGCCTCAAATTCCGCCAATTTGTAGCGAAATTCGCGGAGGAATTTCGCCACTCAAATTTCGCCACTCAGTTGGCGAAATTTATTGAATTAATTAATCGACTTCAAAATCAATCATTTTAAGGCCGATTTTTAAATTTTTGCTGTATAAATCGATATAAAATTATGAGTAGTTTAATAAATTATCATTTTTTTATAAAAATTCTTCTTCGTTTTTTATAGATTTGAATTTTTTTATCCGAATGTCTTAGAGAATTTTAAGAACTCTTCGAAATGAAAATGAAATAATGAATATTTTTCATACTACATATAGTCTAAAAAAAAACTACATATAAAAATGACGTTTCTATTAAGACAAGTGTACCTGTTATCCGTTCTGTTTAATCAATAGCAATTGCCTCTAATATGCAGCACCAAATTTAAACACCAACAAGCATCATAATTGAATTGAATTATTGAACCTTCCCATTCTTTTTCCATTTCAATTTTGTTTAGGGGATTCTTTTACGCGGGATAGCTTATTGATGCTTGCTTTAAAGGGAACTCTTTCAGTGCCATCAAAATAGAAGAAGATAAAACTCAGCACATTGTAGCATAAAGCCCAAAGACCCTCGTGAACCTATTTCGGGGGTACCCAGAAAACCCTTTTTAAGGAAGTCCAAACCTCAAATCGGAATACGGACAAAACATTCTTCTTTCTTGGCAACGTTAGTGGTTGTAGAGCTAGTCAGATTCATGATTTAAGCAAGTTACTGACATTTGTTGTACCACCTTCAATTGGCCTTGCATTTCCAGCATGCAACATTGAAGGACTACAGCATAAGTTTCACTTTCTGCATCAAGTCATTGTCTAGAAGCTAAATAATGACAGCATAGGTAAACATAGTGACAAAGATTCCCGTACTTTAACCATTAGACACCATGGCAGAAGTGCTAAATGGTATTCCAACATTAGCTGATGAATAAAACAAGGCAACACAGATAACATTTCATTCAACACTAGCACGTAGCTGTTAACACTCAAAACACCAAAAGCCTGCGTCGGAATTCTGCATTTCTCAGTCATCCTCTCTCTCCGGTGGAAGACCACAGGGCAAAAGCATTTTCTGCATAGATACAAACAAGAGCAAAATCCTTTAGTAGAAAAGATTACCATCATTATGGCTCAGAAAATCTGCAAAGATCATTGAAAGCATAGTTTTTCACAAGGTTCCTAAAGATCCGCAATCTGAAAACAAGCATCACAAACTTTAACAAAAGAGCAACTCCAGGCCTCGCACATGAGAAAAATAGCTGAGACCATAAGTACAAAACATTCCAGAAATTCATTCTCCAGCAGATGAGGCAACTGAGATGCAATTCCAGATTAGTCACAACTAAGCTTCAGCTATTTCTTAACAGCAGAGTAACTGCATTCATCACGTAACAGTGAAAAGTATTTGTTACTTGAGCTACTGCATCAATTGTCAGAAATAATTTTTCTATAATGCAAATACCCATATCTTGCATCTTATAGTTGTCCAGACCTGAATACATATTAAATTTAGTAAGAATGACCTTTTTGAGGGACCAATCTATTTTGGTTCAAGACTTTAATAGCTTTTTGGGCCTTCAAGTCATGGTGCCAGAAAGTATCAGACTGAAAAAGATAATACTCAGTAAAACCAATAAGTTTGGAAAATATTGATATTAGTTGCTAATTTACAGAACTGGTTAATATCACTTTTTTCAGATTATGCTACCTCATATAAAAGCAACAGAAAGACCGCCGCCTCAACAATAGGTAAAATTTCAAGAACATGATCTTGGTAACAACTAAAAACCAGCATCACGTAAAGAATAAGCAAGAGACAAGATGCAAATGCAGGAATTTAATGGTTCGAAGAATTCATGCAACCAGCAAACATAGCAAACTAAACACGGAGACTTGTAACAGCACAGTTAAGTTTTAGAATAAAGAGGCAAATGTTCAGTGGTAAACTACCTAAATGAAGCCAACAGAAACTATTAAGGGTTAAGAAAATGGAAGCAGGAAGATATGGCAAAAAAGAAACAAAATTTTTCCTCTTGCAGTATATTAAAAAAAGAACTTATTTTTTGTAATTTCAGTGTCAAGTTAGCACGGAAAAGAAGGAAAAAGAGGGGAGAAAAAGAAAAGGCAAGTCTGACAGTTACTAGCAGCAAAAATTACCTCAATTGAAAAGCACAATTTTCATTTTTAGAAAAAAGACTCAGTTAAAAGTTCATCCAAATAACTGAAACTGCAAGAAATGAGAATGCAGGATCTCCTTTTTGAGAAGTTAACATAAATCAATAAAAAAGAGAACATTAGATTTGACAATTTAGGAACCCTGTATCATTTCCCTGCAGCACTAGACTTAAGTCATTGGAGAGAGATAGAAGCAACTTAATCATCAAAAGAATGCAATGAACTACCAAAACTATGATAAAAGAATAACTTGCGTGCACCAAAAAGAGAAGTATGTTGCCTCGAAGCAATAAATTAGAATCCCTCAGGAAAGTCACAAACTTGTCAAAAATGAAGAAGATATGGCAAAAAAGAAACAAAATTTTTCCTCCCGCAGTATGTTAAAAAAGAACTTATTTTTTGTAATTTCAGTGTCAAGTTAGCACGGAAAAGAAGGAAAAAGAGGGGAGAAAAAGAAAAGGCAAGTCTGACAGTTACTAGCAGCAAAAATTACCTCAATTGAAAAGCACAATTTTCTTTTTAGAAAAAAGACTCAGTTAAAAGTTCATCCAAATAACTGAAACAGCGAGAAATGAGAATGCGGGATCTCTGCTTTGAGAAGTTAACATAATTCAATAAAAAAGAGAACGTCAGATTTGACAATTAAGGAACCCTGTAGCATTTTCCGGCAGCATTACACTTAAGTCATTGGAGAGATATAGAAGCAACTTAATCATCAAAAGAATGCAATGAACTACCAAAACTACGGTAAAGGCAGCACTTGCGGCCACAAAAGGGGGGGGGGGGGAAAAGAAGAAAAAGAAAGAGAGAGAGTTATGTTGCCTCGAAGCAGTAAATGAGAAACCCTCGTGAAAGTCACAAACTTGTCAGCATAGACAATTTTCATTCAGGGATAAATGCCTTTTCAATTCTTGTCAAGACAATTAGAAAAGAATTTCTTCATAAGCTAGAGCAATTTTCTACACCAATTTCACTGGATTCAAACTCAGTTAAAATTTCAAGGAATTATTTACCTACTCAGCCCTTACCGAAAAGTCAGGAAATCTTCGGCGCAAACACTAATAGGATCGAAAAAGCAAAGTGTTTTTAAAACACATGAAAAGGGGCATTTACCTGCATGAAATTGTACCGCTCTCTACCAATTGATTCATTTTCGGCAAGTGCAAAATATGCCAAGATAGGATAATGCCCTATATACGAAGCATAGCTGTCCCGCTGAATATTCACTGCCCATTCGCTGCACCAGAAAAGAAGATATCAAAATTATCAAAACATAAACAAAGAAAAAACAAACAAAATCTTCACTAAAAGCAAGAGAAAGAAAAAAAAGTGAACCCTAAAACAAAAAAAAAATTGAATAAACAGCTTACAATCTGTTCAAATCAGCATGTCCAGTGCCCACATATTTTGCTTGCAAATGCTCAAGCTGTGAGTTTATATTAAACCTATCACTCGCCTGATAAAACAAGATACACGAAACAAAATCATAGTTAGTCGCGGACATATATAAATCAAGGGTTTAGGGTTTAGGGAGAGTTGAGGAAATTAGGCTATAATGATCGAATTCTTGTCCATGACTTTAAAATTGAACGGAGAATTTAAAAAGGGAAGAATTAAATCATTCATGGTGATTTGGCACATAAATCTGTCGCATAAATTCGGTTGCTTACCTGCATCCTTTCAGCGTGTGGAGCTGCTAAGAGGGAAGAGAGGAAACCGGAAAGCAGATTTCTCGAATGGGTTAAAAAGCATACGGCGGTTATGGTCTGATCTTTATATATAATAGCAGGGCCAACCTGCCGTAGCATTTCTTGTTAGAGAGAGAGAGGCTATTTTTGACTAATCTCATTATTGAAAACAATTGACACTAATTTTCTCTTTTTAACTGCTTGAGACTTTTATTTGATATGTTTAGTTTAAGGAATATGCATATGCAATTTTAGATGGAGAAACCTATAATTTTTTTCATTTTAAGATAAAAATTAAGAAACTTTTAACATTCATTATATCTTTATACTGATTAAGAATATTATTTTGTAATAAAATTTATATATTATGTTTGGTATGTTATTCTTCCTCCGTTTCATAATACGTATCATTATAAATATCTTTATATATATTAAGATAACAGTTAAATCTATTAATTTACTTTTAATTAAATATTTTCTCTCCTCATAAAAAATTATAACATAAAAAATTACTATATTTACTACATTAAATATCATTCTTTATAACAGTTAAATCTATTAATTTACTTTTAATTAAATATTTTCTCTCCTTATAAAAAATTATAACATAAAAAACTACCATATTTACTACATTAAATGTCATTCTTTTATTATGAGGGTAAATAAGAAAAAGAAAGTTAAATTTTTATCTAATAACACTTATTTTATAATAAAATAAAACTTGTATAATGATAATTATTATAAAACGAAAGAGTATTATTAAGTTAATTAAAAAATTTTATTATTACCTCATTTAAGGGCTATCATTGTGTAAAGCATTTCATATAACTAAACTACCACTTGATTGTACATAAAGTGTGTGATTTATGAAAATAATGAGACTTTAATTAC
Source organism: Rauvolfia tetraphylla (assembly GCA_030512225.1). NCBI lineage: Eukaryota > Viridiplantae > Streptophyta > Magnoliopsida > Gentianales > Apocynaceae > Rauvolfia > Rauvolfia tetraphylla. The sequence goes on from JAJQKT010000053.1 coordinate 7,980,349, forward strand.
TCTATCTATTTTTAAATATATAACTTATTTATTTTTCACAAGAAGTAAAGTTTTAGTAACTTTAATAAATATCTAAAATATTCTTATTTAAAAATAATCAGTTAATGTATCAAATTTAATTTTAACATCAAAGATTAGTGTATAAAATAATTGGTTAAAAAATTAATATTTTTTAAAAAATAAAAACATTTAAACAATTAATTGAAAATAAAGATAAAATTAAAAAATAATAAATAAATTATTTATAAATAAATAAAATATATATTTTAAAATAAATTATAAATAAAATATATTTTTTAAAACGAGTACAGCATTTGATGCTTTAGGCTAAAATACACTAGTAACACAAAACTCGAGTGAATTTGCCATCGTTCAAATAATGATAGTAATAGAAGTAGTAGTAGCAATTGTTTTAGGAAGATTATCTTGAACCCTAGAGCACCTAAAAAGCTTCAAATTCGCATTTCGGGTTACTGTATCTTCCATTGTCTTTTGCGTTAGTTCTCATTGCCAGTAAGAAAATCGTATTTTTCATAGTTATTTGCACTATAATAGTGTTTCCAATGACTTTGTCTATATGAACATCGTATAAAATGGTAACAGTTCCTAGCTCTTGGCTTCACCCAGTCTCTAAACTGAGAATATCTGAACATATTAAGCACAAGATCATCGCACCTACTCGAGCTTTGCTAATAAACTAGTAGTCTGCGTAGCGAGAACATTGAGAAGATACTGTAAATAAATCACAGAAAGGCACAGACTAATGGAAGAAATTAGTATTAGGACATAAAATTTCAAGATTGTAGCTAAACTGAAAATTGGTATTGCTATAACTACCCTGTATTAGTGAAGGTAATTACAAGAACTGACTATTACAATGTCTCTATAGCTTGACTTGAGAAAAATTACAATATTTGCTCATCAAAAAAGAATTGAAATATACACTACCTTCTGGAAATAATTTACACAGACCAAGATCAAAGCTGAGTCCAGACAATCACAAACCAAGGAGGAGAAAAAAAAGCCTTCGCCATGATACTTACACTTAGGGTGCACAGATACAAGAAGAACTGAACAGAAGCTAATTCGACAGGGAAGAACTTAATCCCGTTTAGTTCATTTGCTAAGGGTCATCTGATGCGTTATGAACAAATTAGTAAGGTTCACGATTCGCCTGGGAATCTCCTGGTTTAGAGACTTCAAACCGTGGACGTTGAGGCAACAGATTGAGAAAGCTTCCTTGAGCTGGTTGTTCAGAAGCAGACTCTTATTCCTCACCTGTGACATCCAAGAGATAGATTACAATGCACTCTTTACTTCATGTTTCTTCTATACCAGTTTCATTACACAGCCTATTGCCAATTGCGGGCAAAGAGTTTAATTGAAAAAATGAAAGCATCTAGCCCAAATGGATAAACTTTCAAGAATTCCCCTATGATACTTCACAGGAAGTAATCAATGCATAAAGAATCTCATTCTTATTCAGGACAATGGCAGTAGGTTCAGATTCTTTGCTTTCCTTCTTTTCTGTTTGATTCTTCTTTAATGGTGAAACTGGAGGGCTATGTGTGAGGCGGCGGAAGATCATAGGAGACAAAATGTATTGGATTTTTAAGACTGTCTCGCAAAAGTATGAATTTCCAACATATGCAGCAAATGCCACACAGCTACCAGTAAGAGAAGTTGCAGAATAGGCAAAACAAATCGCAACAGTGATCAGTTCCATATAGCAGTAGCCAAAGTAGACTATTAGCAGCAGTAGCAGCAAGCAGTAATATCAAACAAAAAGGATAGAAAATAGTTTAGACCTTGCTACAAGCTAGCAAACGGTTTGCTAGGTAACAATATTTAAATGTGTGCTTTCCTTTTCTTATAACCACATTTTCCCCATTCTCTGTGACAAAAAAAATTTATGGATATTGAGGGTTCAGTGAACATGATAAGAAAAAGAAAACAGCTAGATCAATCACAAAAAGATATCAATAGGCATGCTAACAAAAATAGAAACAGCTGAAGAGAAAAGAGATCATACTGAAGAGGGATTTCACAGTAGGTCTCTTCGGTTTGTTGCTCTTCTTCTTTAATTCAGCTGAAAACCAAAACCCATTGAGCACAAAATCATAAGCATGAAAATTATGTCGCAAAGGAAACAAAAAGTTACCTTTCAAATCTTGATGTAAAGGTAATTTTCATTTTATAGGGGAAATTGCGGATAAACAATGACAGAAAACATAAAGAAAGAAGCTAAATACCAATTCCAGGAACTTCATGATCATTCACAATTTCAAAGTTCTTATATGTGTAGCCCACAAAGTTGACATCCTTCGATGAGAGCATCTGCAGCAAGAAGGCAGGAAAACAGGAAGTGAAACAAATATGACTAACGCAGAATACATTGTCAAAGGCATGAGAAGAAATCATTAGTTTGACAGCCACAGCTAATCATTTGAGGCAGCCTCTATCTTATGTACAGGAAGGCTTCCATCACAACTGCTCCAAAAAACTATGCTAAAATGTAGTTTCAGCAAATTCTTTTGAGTAATGATCAAAGCAAGTGAAAACCAAAATTTTCTACGAATGGATTTGCGCCTTTAGCAAAGCTCCACCCAAGAGAAGTCGACTGGTATGAATTTTCCTTTGTTTTCTCCAAAACGACTATTGTCAATAGGGCTTCAGCTAATGAAGCAAATAATATTTAGGGATTTGAATGTCAAGCTCAGATATAATCAGATGAATTACATAAAAAATTCATCACATCATCTTCCGCCAAAATTTCACAGGACCCTATAGGAAAGATGAACTCTTCTTCCCAGAAAGCAAAGTTTCAGGTTGTTATTATGTCCCACATTAAATATGTGCACTGATAACTAATCATGAGAAGCCAAAAATAAGGCTCACAGATAAGTAGAAACTAGATAACATTCCCCAATGAAGGTAATAGAGATTCGAACGGATAGCAACATTCAATGATATAAGGGGAAGGAGAGACTCATGAACCAACCTTCCTCCATGGACCAGATTTGGCTGCTGTTGGAACTTGATTGTCAGTCTACAACAACAAAGAAATGGACATAAGAAAATATTAAATGAAGCAAGGGAAAAAGGCTGAAAGAGTAACCACAATATAACATGGGAGAAGATCTTGTCAACCTCTTCAAACTTCTCAAAATTTTGTGTATCCAACTCATCATTAACTTCAGGAATAAATGCAGCTTTCATTTGATACAACTTGTCCCATTCGATACCTCTGAACCATGGGTGAGCCTGGAAATGGTGAAATAACAATGACCACTGTGACATTCTTACCAAGCACATACGAAATTTTATATGTACAAAAGCAGCACCTTTATTTCATGAGCGCCTTTTGTTCCAAGCCTTTGTTCCACATTACATAACAGCTTGCTAATAAGATCTTTTGCTTCAGGGGATAGCTTTGCCTCTTCTGGAAATTTTAGATGCGTTCTCCAATTTACTATCTGCAACAAAGAGAAAAGGGCCAAATCATTGTCATGCTAGAAAGATCAGTTGGAAGCAGAAAGATACTAGAAAAGACAGAAAGTCATCAACAGTGACCATACAGACAGAGACATAAAATGTTAAAATGCACAGTAGATTACTGAAATGTTTTGCTAATATGCTTATTCCTGGAGTTATTTGTACATAGAATCGATCATTGAAATTGCTAACTTAATTAGCAAGAGCTGGTCTTGACAGGTAATAATAGTGGCCAATAAGGACTCTATGGAATGGATTACACAATTCTTCGCAATATCTCAGATGAATTTCAGTCCATAAGGCACTTTTGGAGCTTTTGAAATCATACTTCAGGTTAGGTGGGCTTTTAAGTTCTTAGCTAGGGTGACAGAATCTCAAATGACAATGCAAATGATAATAGAACTACAAACTGACTGCCAAAATCCTCAGATCTGCAACCTCAACACAACTGTAAAAGACTAGAAAATCCATCTTTTAAATATGTTATCCATGGAAAGAACCATTTGAGATTGTGAATCAAGCATTTCAAGAGACATAAAGAGCAAATGCAATACTAGTACCAAGCAGTAACAACCAAAGAAAAAGAGAACACAAGAAAAGGAAAGTTCCTTGAGCACTGTATTAGTCATGCCGAGCATTGAATATTACCTTCCTACAAGTAGCCATGGGTTCGTCTGAGTAGAATGGAGGATATCCAACAAGCATCTCATACATGATGGCACCAAGAGACCACCTGTGAAGAACAAATAAACAATCCAAATATTTGCTTCTGCATCAGTAGGTAGATCATATTCTGAAAGCTGTACCAACAGTTGTACCAATAGAGAAAATACACACCAGTCACATTCCATTCCATATCCCTTCTTCAGCAGAACTTCTGGAGCAATATAATCAGGAGTACCAACAGTTGAATAGGCCTACAGCATCAAAATTTGGAGAGAAGAAAACTCAAATATTGTTTTAACATCATCCTCAAAAACCAGCAAGAGATAAAGAAACAGAAAACCATCTCCAGACCAACTCCTCTTGGTAAAAGAGAAAGGAGCCAGCAAGTCCACTCCATAGTGATGAGTTTCAATTGTCCAAAAATTTTTCCACAAAAGATAGCACATAAAGCCATAGTCCAGGATGTAGTTGATAGGATGGGCTAGATACAGGAAACCACGTGGACAGTAAACTACATATATTAATAGGGACAAATCACAAGGATAAGACAGGTCCACGGTGTGCCTTAGATACATACCACCTGATGCTTTAATTTTCAAAGGAGACTGTAGGAGACATAACTAAAATAGCTAACAATTAGCAAACAGCACCTCACAGAATATGCTCAGAATGACTGCCTGTTTAAAATAGACTTGTCTTTCCATTACAAGCACTTACGGCAGGCAAACACTAGCTAATTCACATAAACAGATATAACCAGATATAGAAACCCAAAGGAGAAGGATTAGAAGAAAAAGAGCAGTGGGGAGGGAGGGGTGAGGGGTGAGGGGAGGTGCAGTTCAAGCTTCACGGTTTTAGAATTAGCAATTTCTGGAGAGTTACAGCAAAAAGCTTACAAGCATCCTCCTGTTCCTCTGCCAATGCTGTAGCTGCTCTTGTTGAGTGCGCTTCGGTGCTGCTGGACGCCCATCACTTTGAAGAGCACCACTAAGATTATTAGCAACTGAAAAATCCTTTTCATGAAGATTAGTACAGTCTAGCGGTTTACATAATCCAAAATCCGACAATTTCATATGCCCATTTCTGTCAAGGAGCAAGTTATCAGGCTTGATATCTCTGCAAAATGTCAGCGAACAATTTAGTCCTAATGTAAGACTTAGCTTTCATCTTTGAACAAGAATCATTTTCAAGCAGAAATGATTTTACAAACCTGTGGATATAATTGTGTTTATGGATGGACTCAATTGCAAGAACTGTTTCCCCAACATAAAACCGAGCCTCATCTTCTGTCAATGTATCCTTTCTCATGAGCAAAGTCATCATATCTCCACCAGGTAAATATTCCATAATAAGATAAAGATACTCCTCATCTTGGAAAGAACAATAAAGTTTCACAATGCAGTTGCTGTCAACCTCAGCAAGGAGGTTCCTTTCTGCTTTAACATGTTCAACCTGAAAAATGGAACATCAGGAGAAAATCCAAGCAACAACGAAAAAAGCTTCAGTAGGAGTTAATGATATTCTACCTGGCCCCTACGAAGCATTTCCGATTTCTTAAGCTTCTTCATGGCATATACATGACCAGTGGTCTTTTCTCTACAAATTCTAACCTGTAGATGCAAAAAAAAAAGCAAACTTTTGCATCAAATAAGAAAATTGTTCATCACAATTTCTTCATCGTCTGAAGGATAGCTTATCTATTTGTGGGCTAAAACAAAAAAGGAAGAAAGAAAGATAATACACAAATGATCACTGAATAGAAGTGCATGGCAACAATAAAGGGAAGAAATCCACCCTGTCCATCCCAAAATGTGAACCTTGTTAGGTTAGAATTTCCCCCAGTGAAGAAACCACAGAACTTGTACTGAAAAGAGTTCTTTTAATTAGGAATGCATTCTTGGTTTGGCGATGTGAGGAGCGGCAGTCGTGATCTCGGTCTGCAGGGGACAACATTACACCAAATATTTCCTCTGCTATTGGGACCAAACATACAATGTCTCATCTTCAGTAACCTCACCGGAAATCATGCAAAGTATTCACCCTGGTCAATAATTCTGCATGGGATCCCTCAATACAAGAATCAACAGAACATAAAGAACAACATTTCTTCTGCAAGACTATACAAAAAGACCTTCCCTTTCACGAACTAGACTACAGAAACAACATGCAGTCTTTAGAAACCAACTATTTTCATCCAATCCAATATTCTGACGGGACAAAGGATTACTGACACATTTCATCCCTTGCCTGCTTCATTTAGTTCCGCGATGTCAAAGAAGTTAGAAGAGAATTAGAGTTGTCCCCATGGAGAACAAGAGAAACAACAAAGAAATTCATACCTCACCAAATGCACCCTTTCCTATCATTGTCAATGGCTCAAAATCATCGGCACCCATTTTATGCCTCTGAAGACGCATATATTCTGTTTCCTTTTTTTCCAGGTACTTCAGTATGTTATTCTGCTCCTCTTCAGTAACATCCGCATCAGCTAATTTCTTTTCAAGAATATGACGACTGCATTGACAAAGAAGAAAAAGATGTCAACTTTCCCCATGCTATAGATAAAAAACTTCATTTAAAAAAAAAAAAAGAAAAAAACCACAATGATGAAAGAATTAAAATAGATAACAGAAGAGCATCATAAAACGAATTGTTCATAAGTTCTATTTTCTTATTTTGCCAGAACAAAACAGAAAGAAAACTCGCATAGCAAGAATGGATGATAAATCAGAAGTATTATTCCCTATCAAATATAGAAGAAGCTTTTCATTATATTTCCTCTAATTCTATTAAAGAAGAGTACACCATTTGACATATCAAAATGTCTAGTTTTCAGTCCTGGAGTCCAGCCAGGTCTTAGCACTGCAAAAGTGGTCATCACTCTACTTGGGGCAGTTTTAATGTTTGCCATTGTTTCCAACATACTGGATTGCCAAAGTATTTGCCAATCCATAGTTCAAGAAAAGTTAATGCTAGCATACAGTATAAGTAATCACACCAAGATAAATCCGCAGAGTTGCAACCAGATATGTGGGCAAACTCTTTAGACCATCAAAGAAAAAGTCCAACACAAAGTAACCATCAGAAGCATACACTCAGTTAAAGCATCGCAGGTTGTTTATCACACGCTTCAAATGCAGCTTGAAAGTCTTCAACCAATGAGTGCAAAGCCCACGGCATTTAATACATGTAATGGGGCCCACCTTTAGAAGCAAACTGGGTAATTTTTCCTTTGCAAATGAAACATGCACCACTTGGAAACTAAAGGAAATATTCTAAGAACATTTTGGCTGTGGTACTAACTTTGGGACATCTCTGTAAGGAAGCATATTAGTGAGGAAGGAGTAATATTAATTTTTGGGAACTTAAACATACTTCAATCAACTCAGGAGAAGGTTTTCCCGAGCTGAAGTGAAAGAAGCACCCTCAATACCAAAAGCATAGATAATGTTCCAGAAAAGGAAAATGGTACCTTAAAGAGGTACAATGGACGTCATTAACCAATTTTCTCCCATTACAATAGGATTCAACATGTCATAGTAACATCGTCCCTAGCTGCACTCCCTGCCTTTTTGTTACTTAGCAAAAATGGATTATACAAAGACGTATACAAAATCATAGAGGCATAATACAAATTCATTACACTTCTCTCACAGATAGATTTTGTATAATTCTTTATCACAAGCAAAGATTATATCATTGTTTTCAACAATAAACTGCAACGAATAGAACAAAACAGCATTAATATCAGTGAAGAAGATCCATCTCAACTATGCTCCATTAATTATTGTAGGAAGATTTTCATGCAAAATTCATTGACAGATGCTCCTTAGTAATTTCCAAAACATGCTTGAAAAAATAAGATTAATATACACCTCCCTCAACAAAATTATCCAAATACATACAATTTCAGTTGTAAAAAGTTTCTTAGTGAGTTTCTTCTTGTACTATCGACATGTTCAAATCACGCCTTTTTCATAGTGCACGTTTTAGTTATTGGAGATAACTATACTCAAATGACATATAACTCTTAAGCAAGTAATTTTCTTCAATCATTCCCTTTAGAAAGAAAAAGATAACTACTACCCATGATCATCTAAATTCGAGCTTTTCTCCTATATTTGGTACTTGCAAAAGAAAATCATTTTGTCAACCATGAGATGCATCAATGGAATAATATATTTGTTTTTACAGCATAAGGAATGTTTCAAATATAATTCAGATGGACGAATAAAGCCTTGCCTTTTACTACACACGGCCAAGTATAACTAACATTACAAGTTCCACTTTGAAGGTTGATCAGAAAAAACAATCAATTTTTTTTTTAGGGGGGTGGTGTTGGGGGCCGGGGAAGGGGGTATGAGCCAGGCTAGAGAAGAGGAAAAGCACTGAAAAAGCATTATCAGCATTGGACATTGTTCGGAACCTGAGAATATTCTTGATTTCAATAGATACTGCTTCTGTTAATTGATGCTAGGGCTGTAAACATGCAATTGGTGATTAGTTTGTTTGTGGCGACAAAGTTTGATAAAAAACAGGTTAAGGAAAGGGGAAGGCAATGAAATTGTGTAGGATAAAGTGCTACCAAATTGTTGGGACCAAACCAACACGCAGGTGGCAAGACAATGTAATAATAGATGTGCTACTCTAAAGCTGTCACAATGACATGTTTATAATCAATAAATGGTTAGAAAAGCTGGCCACAAGCCCACAATAGACACAGAATTTTACAAGTACACTTGCATCAGGAGCCAGAAATTCATATCCTCAATCTTTATTCATCATTCAAAGAAATTTTCTTCTTTTGGCATGAAAATCATTTTAAGAACTTCAGAAAGGGATATGTGATCCACACTTTATTTCTATATTGAACTCCAAATAACAAAATTCAAGGAGAAAGATGGTGTGTATCGTTCTGGATCTCAAGCAACTAAGCCACAACAGACATACCATTCATTGATCAAAATCCCCACAATTGACTTCTCAAGCTACCCACAAAGCTGTACATCAGATGCAAGATTTATTTTACAGGAACTCAGATTCTTTAACTAAACCAAAATATAGTGTAATCATACGAAAATTTGGACAGTGTTCAGCTATTGATTAGTGAACAATTTTTGCAAATAGGAAAAGAGAGTAACAGGCATATTTGCAGCATAATTTTGAATTTTTAGGAATAGCAATCCCTGGGTAGCTTTATAGAGTAGTTCAGTCAACTTATTTAATAAGCTAAAATCAGAGGGTATCCCAAAACATGCTCAGACCCTTAGACTAGGGTATTCAACCTCCAGTGTGCCAATTGAACTGATAAAGCACCAAAATCAAGGTTCCCTGAAGTGAAGAGCAAAAAGGTATATGCTTCTGGAAACCACCATGATTCAACCTTTCCAGCCCCTGATATAGCTAAACTACAGAGAAAGTATATTCCATTCCAGCGTCTATTTGAAAAGCCATTTCATTTTGGGAGGCATCCACAAAATAATTTAGACATCCAAACTACAATTATCTTAATGAAAACAATACAAAACCTAAGATTTTCCTCTGTTTAGACAAAACTACCATTACTGTAATCAGCAATAATACTGTACTACAATTTGGTTAAGAATATTATAGAACCTACTCAACAGTCAATTAAGCAAGAATTTCCTCAGCAGAAATTTTTTAGAACATAATCAATTGAAACACACGTACAACAGAGGTGCTTTAATAGAAACAGCAAAAGCTCATTCTATAACTACTAAAGCACCAACTCTAGAAACAAAGAAAGGAATATCATGTATATAAAGAAGCTACTTCTCATCAAGAACCAAAGAAGAAGAAGCCCAAATTGTCAGCCGTCTGCTCAGTTACCAAAGAAACAAATAAATTAATAAACAAAAGGAGAGATTAGATCAGAGTAAAATGATGTTCTCTTATTTACTAACTATTTTGCAACTAGTTGAATTGTCAAAACCAAATCATTGAAAAGTATTTAGGAAAGTTTGCTACAATTGTCAAGAAATATAACATAAACCCATACCGCTCCCTCCTCTCCTGGAGATTCTTCATTTGCTCTTTGTAATGATTTTCGATATACTGCTTAGCAGCCGCAACCTTCTGCTTTGTAGCATTTGAAGGCACATCTTCATTTGACAACACTTTTGCTCCTTCTTTTCCATTAGCTGTTGGTTCCTTCTTCTTAGCTGGCCTTGGCTTATCCTTTGGTCGTGATTTCCCAAAGAAACGCTTCAAGGCATCCATCTGGTCAACTCAACCAGTGCCTTTTTTCAGGTCAGAACTAAACAAGAACCTTCCCTGCTATAAATCCACACTTCCAAATATTTGTCCTTCTTCAACACCAAGAATCCAGTACATCAATTCCAATAACAATCTTCAATGCACCTTAAACAAATGAATATTCTGCAGTGAGAAACAAATAAAGACACTAATCAAGAAAGGATATCAATCTTTCCTGAATAGTTAACAGAGGATTAGTTGGTAATAAGATCAAAAATTTACAGTGACAGCTATGAGATTCTACCTTTTCCATTTTCATTACCACTTTCTTTCTAATACTAGCAAAATTTCGATTAAAGAACCTCAGAATGAACATGAACACAAATAACTTTATAAGAGTGCTGTCCTCCTTTTAAAGGTTATCAAATTTCTTCATTGAATTTCCAATGAATCGGCTGATCGCCTCTATTAACAAAAAATGTAAATCTAAACTCCTCATTCCTTTCCAAGATTGGAGCTCACTAAACTGTAAAGGAGTAAATTAAAAATAAATAAATAAATTTTCAAGCAAAACAAGATAACAAAAGAATTCAACTGGCTCAATGTGCATCAATTAATATACAAACTCAATTCTCCGATTCTCTAAATTCTCAAAAGGGGTCCAAAAATTTTTCAAACTTTACATCAATTGGATTCCCCCACAGGAAAGGAAAAGGCTGCAACATTGACCTCAAACACTAAAGAAGAAATTTATTAAAGAAAATCCCACTTCTAACCGAAATTCGCATAGCAAAACTGAATTGAAATTGAAGAAATAACTCACCTGATCCAAAACAGGCAAAGATGCATTTTCATCAACCTTAAAAATTACCTTTCTTATACAAAAAGAAGATGATGAAATGAAATTCAAAAAAGACCCAAAATTCAAGCCTCGACACCTAGCAAGAACCCAAAATTATACTGATTCTTGATCTTCCTTAGCTATGTCGCTTTGCCTTTACGCATATATACACCAACAAACCCCATATATAGATCGAGAGAGAGCGAGGCAGAGCATACCAACTGAATTTCCGGAGACCGATTAGTAAAGCGAGAATGAGCACAGAGAATTTGCAAAACCCTAGAGAGAAACAGGTACAGAAAGAAGAAAAAGAAGGTGTGTAGCTTAGGTGGAGAAGAAGACTGATGTTGTTGGTGAACCAGGGATGACCACTTTGTGCTGTGGTGGCATCATTCGCCATTCACACTTTCAACCTTCAAGAGAGAGAGAGAGAGAGCTTTTGTTCTTTTTCCCTTTGAAATAAAAATATACTTCTTTTTCTTTATTTGTGGGGAAGTTAAAAAGTAAATAATAAAAAATATTTTTTTCTCTGACTTTTATTTATATTTTGTATACTTTTTTATTAAAAAATACTAATTATAATTTATTTACTAAAAACTAAAAGATTAATTTGATGTTCATCAGAACCTTTATGAAGGAGATAAACATTTACAGACTTGATAGAGTAAAAAGTTCTTTACTAGTAGAATATTTTTATTGCCTTTAATTAGACTTCAAAATTAGATATTAGAGACCCGGTATAGTAAAAAAATTTTCATTAATAAAATATCTATAATTTTAAAATTAGATATTATGCAATAATAAAAAACTATATGATCTAAAATTGAACTTCTAATAATTATGCCGTATTTTATTAATTAATTAAAATTTTACTTTTATAATTATATTTTATTTTTATCTCATTATCATTAAATTATTATATGATAACTTCTTTTTTAAAAGAAAAATATAAATATTTAAAAAATAACTCTAAGTGATAGAACATGTGATAATATTTTAAGAATAAAAATATAAATTAGAAGAAATGATCTCATGCGTTTTTACCCCTACATCCAAAAGAATTTTGCAGCGGTAGACTTGTCCTTTTTTTTCCCGAAAATAAGAAATAAATAAATATTGGAAATTGAAGAAATTGTTTATTAAGGGACAGAGATGTCTGGGACCAGCTCTTGAAAATGGTGGGTCCGAGTAAGACGGACCCCACACATTAAATATACGGATTCTTCAAGTGCGTAAACGGGAGGGCCGAAGTGTCAATAAATGTATTCAAGAATTGTCCTTTTTAGAGACATAATCCATTCTTGGACTTAGATTTTTCTTAATCTTTGACAAAATACCAGTCATGGAAACATCTTTTTATATGTCAATTATATTATTGTACCATACCAGCAACATTTTTCTTTTTCTTTTTTTTGAAGAAAATTTATTCAAACATATTATATTTATGAAATATCCCATCAAATACTAATTGCAATGATGAGCTGTCAAAATGTATTTTAATTGATTTTTTTAGTAGAATTATACTGGGATCGTAAAATTAAATTATTTATAACAAGAGAAGTGTAACTTAAAGTAAAAAAATGAGATTTTTTAAAATTGAATTTCAATTCAAATACATAACAACTCGGATATGGTTTTCTTTTTTCTTTTTTGAATATTTCTAACCTGATTCTGTAAATATGTGAAGAATTAAATAATTTTTCTCCAAGAAGAAATTTCTCTGATGAGTTCAATTAATTAATCATTAGTAACAGACAATAGGGTCTTTTCAGAAATTAATCCTATGTCCCAAGTTCTAATAACAATATCAAAAGTCAACTTGGTAGTAGTCTTATATTTAGGCTTATAATATTATTTATTTGAAAGGGGATAATAATCTGATCTAATATAATAGTGGTATCATATTTGATATCCCTTTCAATCAAATAGGGTTATATTCTAGAAATCGAATTACTTTTCCGGTATCTAAATTAAAAAAGAAAAGGACTAATACTCGCAGTGCAATGGTGAGATTGGATTGATTTTTTTTTAAGTTTAGTTGTATTAAAAATTATATAAATAAATTATTTATAAAAGAAGAAATAAAGTTTAAAGTGAAAAAAGTAAGATAAAATTATTTGATGAATTATAGTGATTCCATCGTCAAAATCTTCCTAACTTGATGCATAAGACATGTTCAAGATCCAAACTGACTTTCTTTGAAGTGAACGCGAATTTGGCAAGTGGAGAAGAAAAATCTAAAACCCTCCAAAGTTGTTTAGTTTTATGGGGATTTAAGGAGCTAGAGCGATAAGAATATGGAAAAATCTAAGGATATTGTACTGGTTTTTGGGGCCTAGCCATTTGGGAAGAAGAATCAAGAGGACCGTTTAAAAACCGGCAATTCAACTTGTTTATTAGGGTTTGAATGAGTCTAGTATTTGTGTTCTATGTGATGATGCAGGCACTCCCTGCCTTTTTCTGTTCGGCATTTTTGACACCATGAAATTATACTAACCAAGTTTTTCATTCCTTCCATTTCAAAATATAAGATTTTTTTGACCATTTTATATAAATTAAGGAAGAAAATAATAAGGGGTATTTGTTTATTATATCATTTACTTCTACTAATATAATAAATAATGAAAGAATTATATTTATGATGAGCATAATTTTTTTAAAAATAATATTTATAATTCGTAAAATGTCAAATATTCTGAGAAGAAAGAAAATTGTCAAAATACTTTACATTTTGAAACGAATGAAGTAAAATAGAGATGCATTTGCCCATATTTTTCTTTTATTTTTTATTATAGGTAAATGATATTTTCTGACTTGATCTTTGCAATGTATGTCTTGAAACAAAAAACATTGTAATAAATTGAAAGTCTAATAATTTCTCTTCTTGAAAATTGTTACTCATTCTTTTCTTGTTTCCCAATTTGGGAGAAGATGGATAACTTTCTTCTTTCTTTCTTTTTTTTCCTTGAGATTACTAATATCATCTACAAGGCCTAGCCTAATCAAAAGGCTTTTATATTTTTAACTCTGTGTATTTAAATTCTATTATTTCTCACATAAGTTAGCCACTTTTACGAAATTCGAAATAGAAAATTAGAAACACAAACTCTATAAAAAGTCAAAACACACCCTAAATATTGATGGGCATTTTGAAAGAGAACAAATTGGATTAGAAAGTTGTGTGGAATCAAGTCAAGGATGTATATGTATTAGTTGTTGACTTTTGTGGAAAAGATAAGAAGAAATTCAAGAATCAAGAATCAAGGCTTTTGTTTGGTTCCCAAGAACAAAGAAAAAGAAGCCAACAAAGGTGAAGCCAGTGAGATCAGAAAACGCGGTTGTTGAGCTGGACATCCAATCAATCTACATAATAAATACATAAAAGATTAATGCGATTCCGAAAATGACACTTAAGCTATAAGTAATCTACATAAACATGCATTATTAAGAATTAGGATAATTTGTTTCAAAAAGGAAAAGGATTTTTAAACTATATTACTTTTATTCTTCAAATATTAAATATAGAGTTCGAGGGTATAGTTTCAATTTCTAAGTTTTTATTTGCTAAGGGTGAACTTAGATAGAGTTTGATTTCAAAACTAAACTCAAAATTTCAAGTATGAGATTCACATCTTTTTTCATAAATAATTTAACTTTTACGAAACTCAAAATAAAAATCTCAAAATCAAACCCTATCAAATTACACTCTAAATATAAATGCCATCAAATATGTCCGATCGAATTTATTTGAATTTTTTTACTTTTAAAAAATTGTCTAGAAAAAGGGTTTTTTTGAGAGTTTGATCCCTATCAAATAATTATTTATTATTTTTATAATATTTGTAAATATAATCCTACTTTATTAATTGCGTAATATTTACACCTGCTGCAACGTGAACTCTCTTACCCTTAAAAAAATCTTAAAAAATTTTCCGTTGACTTCAATTGAAAATACTTTTAAAAAAAATGTGATTGAATCATAAACAAGACAACAAAACTAAATTTAAAATTTTGAAAAGAAAAAGAAAAACCAAACACACAGATCCATACCGAAGAACCCCACAAGACACCTAGAGAGATTATTGGCCTTGATGTCCGGCTGAAAAACTGCATAATAATTGACACGTGGCAGAAACCCAAGAGATTGCCAACCATAATCCAAGAACTCTTTTCTTTCTCCCAAATTTGGGGCCTCTTGAAGAATTTTTGCTCTTTTGAGTTTCTGCTTTGCTGTGAAGCCTTCTTATCTGATATTATAAAGTAATGAAGCCAACAACAGACATGCATTTTGTACTCTCCACTACTTCCTTTAATCTTTGTCTGCTGCTGCTGCTGCTGAAATTTTGGTTCAAATTTGGTTTCACTTTTTATTCTTTTTCTGCAAGTTGGCAAAACCTCTTTAATTTAGTTGTTAATCCATCATTAGTGTTGATGTAAACAAGATTTGTTTGTTTAATTGGTGGTAATGAACTCTACTCATGTGTCATGTCCCTTTCCCCCAACCTTCATGTCATTTTTCATTGGGCTACTTTTTCCTTTTTGTTCTTTGTTATTAAACTGAGCACTCACCAAATCTCTCCACAAAAAAAGGTTAAACCTATATTGATTTTTCGCATTTGGGATTCCCTAAGGGGACCTTCCCTCATGAACTATGAAAGAACTTTTTTCGCTTTGGAAAATTTTGGATTAAATCAAACATATGGGATCCTTGTCTCATGAAGGAACCTCCAATGTCTATTGCGAAAGTAACTTTTTCTCTGTCTCATTAAATGTGTCACAATCAAATTTCACCATCATGGAAAATTCATAGGCGTTTCCTTTGTACATTAGGAATCAAACATAATCTTCTTAGAACTACAAGCAAGGGACTTAAAAGTCCCAACTCTTACCTTATGTTTAATTGGGGGAAATATAGATGTAAAAAGAAAAAAAAATAGATAAATATGAATGTAAATGACTGTCCTTTTCGTTTTCTTTTTGGTTGAATAATAATTTATCTTGTTTGATGAAAATATTTAGAAGTAAAATAGAAAAGTATTCTCTTGATGTAAATTTTTTAATTTATCTAAAAGTGAAAGAATTGTAATTTATTACTATATATTTATATATATATATACATACGGATGCCAAAAAAAATAGAATAAGATAAATTTATGTTTCAAATGAAACTAAATATATCCGTCCCCCTACGCCATCAAAATAGTCTTCGGATTTGAAATGTTTGCTCAAGGGGCAAATTTGACTTGAAAAAGTTTCCCCCAAAGAAGGAAAGAAGGAAAGAAGGAAGATTGAAAGATAAGATATATGGAGTGGCAATGCCCACAGAGACAGGCAACTTGAGTGCTGTGGGGATACCCTTAAATTAAGGTATCTTTGGGGACCATTGTTAAAGCATTTGGTTGACAAGAAAGGAAAAGGTAGGGTTTGAAGTTTTGCTTTTGACATTTTCTCAACTTTGATAATATGTCCCTCATTAAATATTTTTTATTCACCCTAAACCCATTCCTAAAGGGCCAAGCTGGATGGTCATATTTAATCTTGATTTACTACAATTAGGGGAACAATTATTGCTAGTATTTGTTTGGCCATTCATCATTTTTTAAATGTATTTGAATTGAAATTCAATTTTAAAATATGTATTTTTTTTCTTTCACTTTTTTTTTTAATTTTAAACCTTACTTCTCTTTTCACAAATAATTTATTTTTACGATTTTTTTATGTAAATTAACTAAAAAAATTCAATCCAAATACAAATCTTCTGAACTACTAGTGAGGCTTCATTGCCGAGTTATTGGCCTAATGACGCAAAATATTGTTTCTAGACCCAAATCTTGGAAATTTGTCTAGAAAAGCTATGGTATGTAAAGGAGGTCTATGGTTTAATATGACATATATATTTCTAATTCACTTAAAATCAGACAAGACGTAATATTTGAAGGCAATAGAAGTTCTAAAAATGTACCTACTAACGGGAACATTCAAGCCAATATTATAATTTTGTGTTCCAGATAAGATTTATTCCTTTCCTTCTCTTCCTATTCTTTTTTTTTTTTTTTGGTGGTGGTGGTGGGGGGGGGGGGGGGGGAGGAATGGGGTGGGTGGAAGGCGACAACTATTACACCCTCCTTCTGGTGGGAACCTTTTGTTTTTGGAACAACATTGTGGGCACTAATGCATTCCCATGCAGAAGGTGTACAAGCATGTTAGTGATGATAGGAAATAGGTGCCCACTTGACTCATTTGGAAAGGTCCCCTAGACATTGCATGTGCCCCTATAATTTCGAAACAAACTTATACAAACTTACATTACCATATATTATTCCAAACTGCATGCTGGCTTTGCTCATTACACATGGCAAGTTGACACAACCTCGCGGATATCTTTCTGATTATCTAACGTTAGCACGAAGAAGGAAATAAGAGCACCAACAGAATTTTATACTTCCTAAGGATGCTATGAATAAAAACTACGTTACATTCTTGATACGATTAATATATGTGTTTGGTGTATTTAGATAACATCTTATCTTAAAATTTAATATAAAATTTTATATTAAAAATTACACCTCTTTTTACAAATAATTTAATTTTAATTATCCAGCACGCTATGCAGATAAAGGTGAAATCTCAGCAAGATGCCAAACGCTAATGGAGATAAAGATGAGATCTCATCAAGATGCCAAAATATACACACACAACTTAAGATACATAACTGCTTTGACAAGCTATCAAATCAAGTTTTGCAGGGCTTCCACAGTGAATGGAGTCCCTTGAGTTCAATTTAGTTGAGATCATGGGAACATCTACAGAACAGAAGTTCATTTATCTGCGGCACAAGAAAAACATTTTGAGGGCTAATATTCCTTCTTCTTTTCAGCATAAGTATTTAGGTGAGTACAAATAGATTGGAACAGTTTTAGAGCAGGTTCCAAAATGTTCACTCCTTTTTTTGTTCTCAAGCATTTAGAATAACAGTCCATTTAAGACCTTAATAAATGGCTTTCAACATTTCAAGTGATCTTCTACCTTAAAGTTTCTGAAGCAGCAGAAACCATTTATAAATGCAGAACTTTTTGATTTTACCAGAAATCATCAAAATCTTATCACGACCAAGCAACAATAGCACAAAAACTTAGCTCATAAAAATTGAACTGCAAATCAAAGAGATCAACCAAGAATTCCCTGTAAAATGAACAAATGATTATTGTGCTAAAAATGCTACAACGTTGCTGTTAAAAAGAATTAATAACTCTTGTAAAGAAGCAATTTATAAGATTACTTGAAACCACTTTCAGTAGGAGGGCATATTTATATAGTTTTTAACTATAAGGAATGGGCAGTAGCCGCTATCTGAATCGAAAATTATAAATATAAATCAATGAAGAATTGCCTATAGTTGCAAAAGTCTATGCCTTGTCAAGCTATAAAATCAAAATTATAGTGAAAGTAAAACCGAATAAATATCAAAAAAGGGAAAACATCACATAATGCTACAAAATAAAGCTGATCCTCCAAGCCCTCGGGAATTTTTCTTGAATCCAAAGAGAAAGGAGAGAATGTCGACGGGAGAAGAACTAAGGAATACCAGTGATCTCTATTTAGCTTAATCTGTATCTCTGAAACTTTCACTTGTCAGCCACAGCTTCTTTTGGACAACAAATACAATCTCATCAGAGTCCTGTTCTCCATCTGAAGTGGAATCAGCTGTTCCAACTGCTTCCCAGTGCAGGGCACCCAAGTACTTCTTTACAAAGTCGATAACCGGTTGTTTATCCCGGATGATAACAAAGCCAGTAGGCCTGAGGATACGATCCATCTCAAGCAGCAGATCCTCACCACTGCAACCTTTCTTCTCAATGTCAGAAAATACAGTCCAAGCATGAAGCAAATCATAAGTCCTGGGGTACGTCGAGAAGGCTTCACACCTGTAGATGTCAAAATCTCAAATTTACTCTCTCAAAGATCAAATTGCCATAGGACATCATCCGTGAGAAAATTAAGTGACAAGTCAGACCATGACAATTTATCAAGCCATCATATTTAGTACCAATGTCATTTTATCCCCCCCCCCCCCCCCAACCCCCACAACCACCCAAAAAGAAAAAGAAAAAAAAGCATGAATAAATTAGATTCTTATAGTATTTCTCAATATCAATTCAATTTGTTAAAATCAGGACTGCTGTTATCAAAATAAGATGCTCTGAACCCAGTAGCACATTGAAAAAAGACAAGCTACAGCTGACTACATGCTTTAAGAATGCTTGGTCATTCTTCAATTCCTGAACTCTGCTTTTCAAATTCATAAGGTACAATAGTACCAGGAGGGAAAAATTCAAGACTGTAAACTTGAAAGGAAAAAAAAAAGGACGGGAAAGGAAATGAAAACTGGAAGCCCAATCACCCACATACCAGTTCATAACTGTGCCGATTAGGCCTCTATCATATATGAGCTTCAGTGTGTTGGGACCATCTTCAGGAACAACATTCATAACCCAGACATCCTTATCCTTTAAAGCAGCTGCAAATGAGCCCAAATTTGCCTTCATGTCCATCACATTCCTAAGGGTATCAGATGAAATCTTTGGACTCAGGAGATTCAAATAATTTTCAACTCTTCGCCGCCAAAGTTGCTGAGAATAAAAAAGGAAGTACAAACCCCACATTCAATACTCAAATATTTCACTCTAGGCACTAAAATGTGCATGAGCAGCAGCAAATTAACAGATTAACCCCATATTTATTTACCGTGTCCTTTTCCCACATGTCACTCGAATAGCCAAAATCAGCAAGGCGAGGTGGTGGAGAAGTTAGTCTGGCTGGCCAGGGAGCAAGTCCACTACCCTGAGTCTTGTGGTCATCTGATATGACAACAGGAAATTCACAAGTGAATTTGGTGTTCAGGCCAAAACCTTTAGATTTTAATTCCATTGGCCATGTCAGCAAAGTACAGTTCAGTTGCATCCAGATCTTAGAAGATCTAGTAACACGATACAAAATGTTTATACAACAGAATATAATACAGCAAAACGCAACAACAAAGGGAAACAGTTGAATGCTCAGAACAAGATGCTAGCCATGCCAAACATGGACCTAAGGGTGCTAGAAACAAAAATGAGGAATGCCTTCCACTTAAATGTAAAGAAACCATAGGAGGGAAATCTTCCCAAAAGAATAGCCCTTTCCAAGGGGCTAGTTTCACGGGTTCCCTACTAATTAGTCAAGTCAATAGCAGTGCTTCTGCATATTGAACACAGAACGAAAAAAAAAAAAAAAGGATCTGACATCCTGATATAAAACCAGATAGAGGATGGCACTCGGTTAGCCACCTTCACTAACTCATCCGAACAAGAATAATCTAGAGGTCCAAACCTGCTCCTACTGAAGATTATATTCTGTAGCTTATCTGAAATCTGGATCCTATATGACCATCTATAACTGTTCCACAAATTTTTTAACCCTTTATCCCAAATTAAGACTAATAGCTTTTACCCAATAAGTTGCTGTCCTCTTAAATAATACTCCCTTTGTCCACAATTGAATGTTCTATTTTGACTTAATATAAAAATAAGGAGAGTAGTTTGACTATAAAAAAATTACTATAATATCCTTATTAATTAAAGAGATTAATGGTAGGACCCACATGTTAGTGAAACTTAAATCTTTTAAATCAAGGAGCTTACTTAAATTAAGAAGATTATTTATGGAAGTTTAGATAATATATAACTATTTTAAGAAAATAGACATTCAATTGTGGACATCTTTGAAAAGAAATGTGGACATTCAATTGTGGATAGTGAGAGTATAAGTTAAGTAAAGAAGAAAAATTTTGAGATTTCACATTGGTAAGGTACAAGAACTTAGAAAGGAAGTAAAAGGGTAGGATCATCTATGTTAAAAATATGGAAGTTCCATAGTTATCAGAGGGATGCCTGGGTACAGGTTCCTTTAACCAACCCATAGAAGCCGTGAAAAAACCAGCACTGCCCTTCTAAAATTATTTTAACCATAAACAACATGTTTATTCCCCTCCCCCCCCCACCTAAAAAAAAAAAAAAAAAAATCCAACACCCCACCCTGATAGTAGAAAGGTTTGGCTAAAAAGAATTAATAATTGCAGGTCTAGATCCTGTTGTTTCTAGAAGGGGTCGCTTATTGAAGGGAGTAAACAAGTTACAGAATCAGATACTTACGGTCAGAATAAGGTGTAATGCAAGCTTCCATATTCACACCCCACACTGCATCAGGATCATCATCAGATCGGCATAGAGGTGGTTGAGTACGAGGTTCTCTTTGCAGGTAACAGTCATTTGTTAAAGGCTTGACCCAAATGACAGTTTGGTTCCTTTTTGCAGCTATTTTCCAACACATACGTTCCACAAGTGCACTCATCTGTCGCCATATTCTTAGATCCTCTTCATCTTGTGCATATGCTTCAGGAGATGAGTATGCAAAATAACCACCAGGTTTGAGTAGCCGGTCCAACTCAAGAAGAAGGATACCATCCCTCTGCAGCCAATCAATCCTACATCGAGAACAGTGGGCAAGTTCAAAGGATCTGCTCGGGTACGGAAGCCTCTTAGTCCCAAGAACACCAAGATATGCAGGAATTCCTCTTTCTAAAGCAAACTGTATCTGATTCTGATGCACATCATTAGGTGCCAGTGACATAGCAATGATGTCAGATGACAGGAGATAAGCTCCAAAACTTGCAACTCCACAACCAACATCAAGAACCGTGCGTAACCTTCCCTCATTGTTCAAGTTATTATTTGAAAAGTTAAGCATCTGCAATTGAAACAAAAGTATGACAATTATAAGCAAATCTTCTTCTTTGCCCACTTCTAAGTGGTATGCTTAAACATAGAATTCTGCTAGCATAAAATTCAACAAAACCTACATTTGCAATTGAAGCAATATATTTAGCAGCTCCATAATGAAAATGTGTCCCGCCTCCAGGAAAATTTATTTTGTCACCCTTGACAACCATCCAATTCTGGTCAGATTTCTCATGTGCAAGATGTGTATGTGGTATGTTTGCTTTCCAAACTTCATCTCTACTTTTCGGCCACTTAATTGGGATCTGTTCGGATAAAAAGAAGCATAATCAGATC
Organism: Rauvolfia tetraphylla; assembly: GCA_030512225.1. NCBI lineage: Eukaryota > Viridiplantae > Streptophyta > Magnoliopsida > Gentianales > Apocynaceae > Rauvolfia > Rauvolfia tetraphylla. The sequence continues at coordinate 8,002,678 of JAJQKT010000053.1, forward strand.
TTAACCAAGTCTGCATAGATAAAAATGAAAATTTCACCACATTCAATTATTTCTAGGGTATAATCTCACCTTGTAACCTCGAGGGGGAGGAATCAAGCAATTGTACCGCCTTTCTGGCAAAGGGCAGTGCCTTTCATAGTGTTCCATTACAGAGAGATCCAACTTTAATCTCATTTGATATATGAGATTTCTGTCAAGACATGGAATCAACTCTGAATGTCGATCATCACAAACCTACAACATAAAACCAAAGCCCCAAAATAAATCATCAGCTATAAACAACTCGAGTAGAAATGCAGTTAGGTATCTTTCAAATCTCTACACTGCATCTAGAAAAGGAGAAAGCAGGCTTGCGATGAATTATTGCTTTAAATTATAAACACTCACAGGGAAACTCTTTGGAACAACGCCATCCTCTCCCTCATCCAGCCACTTAGAACTATCCTCATTCTTGCTGCCAAGATCCCCATCCTCATCTCCACCCAGATAAGAAGACCCAAGTTTCCTCAATGATTTGCTGCTATACTCCAATGCAGACTCTCCACTGCCCTTAGAGCCAAAAAATACAAAGAGGAAGATAAGGACAATGACCACTATACCCATGGAGGTGAACAAGCGCTTCTTCTGCGCTCCATCGGGTCTCCCTCTCATCATTTATTTAACTTCAGTGTCGTTCAAACCAACTTACAGCTTCTCCCTTCCACTCAGGTTCAATAGATTACAAATTCAATGTCATAGCTGGACCAATAGCTTGGGTGATTCCACAACACACTGATTGAACAATTCTAGATATTACACAACTAAGATCAAAATATGCTTACAGAACAACCTGGTACAGCAAAAGGAAACTAAGATTAATAAAAATGAACAATTAAATAGATACTATTGTAGAGTATCTACAAGTAATAAATAAGCCCAAGACAAATTTAGTGAAGGTTAATTCTTCCACTTTTTTTTTCATGAGATTGACTGATGCATATTCTTTCTACCATTTAGAACAAGTAAAGAGCTTTCATTAAGGCATTTTCCGGCATACAATTGTGAGAATAACCATATGAAATTTCGTCAAGACCATCAGTGGAAGTATAGGCTAAACAGTCAATAACTAAAATAAAGTAAGTAAACTTTACAAAGATTATTAAATCTAATAGCCATTAACTTATAAAATCCCTTTAAGCATCATGTTAGTTTTAGGTAACCATTAAACTACCTAATTCTTCTCAAAGAACCAGAGATATGAATGCACTATAAACAGTCAACGGATGCGTAACAACATGAATCTTAAGTTGCCGGGGTATGCAAATGCCACAGTCAAGCTAAAAAAATAGGAACTCTGATAATAGATCGTAAACATCCAAAAAGAGTGAACATTCCATAATTGCATCAAGACAACAAGATTCCCTAGAAATGACGTAATGCTTCATTCCTCGCCCGAAAAGCATGAAAACATCTTGCAGGTTTAAGCTAAACTATGAAACTCCAACAGAGAATTATGCACAATCTGATCATGACCGACAAAATGATTTCTCTTATTAATCTTTCTTTAAAGCAAAACGCACCATACTACAAATCTTTCAATCTTTCTTTAAAATTGAAAACCCATATCCAAATCGACTTAAATATGTGATCTTTACAACAAATTAAATACTAAAATAAAAAAGGAACAAGTTCGACAAATCGGCAAACAGATCTAAAGTGCCCATTTTTACAAACAAAAAGTACACACCACCAACGCAGTGATAATCAAGAATACTTAATTGATCTTGATTCCTAACACAGAATAAACTGATATGCAAGAATGAGTCCCTCTGAAGGGTTCATGGAGAAAATTAAAGAACCAAAACATTCACTAATGATACTAAAATTCAATCAGATCCGGCAAACTTCATCAATAAAGACGATTAAAGAAGCACTCACTGAGTAACACTAGTGGTGGATTTGCGTTAGATCTGAATTGGGATAGAAGAAGTAAAGGCGATTGATAGCGAACATAAACACAATGACAACGGAAAGAAAAGCCAAGAGGTAGCTGGTTTCAGTATGTGTGTTCTTACGTGAAAGAGGAAGGGATATGTATACAGTGAGAGCGAGAGCGAGACTGTCTGACTCTATGGAATAAAATGGGAGTCTGTGTGTAAACGGGCTATGAATGAGATAGATCTGAGATTGTCAGAGTAAAACTCTTTTATTACTCAACTTCTTGCTGTCCTTCGCCAATTCCCATCTTGGGAGATAATGGTGAAAGTGAAAAAGAAAAGAGAACTTTTTAGTACGTGCATTTCCCCCCGTTTAATTTCTACCATCAATTTTGGTGTTTGAACATCGGCTTAGGCTTTGGATAACATTTTAATAACCAATTCCACAAAGGTTTTTCACTTGGGGTTAACAATTCACTGGGGATAAGATAGTAATTTCATAAAATCGCTTCTTATCATGCAGTGTGAGATTCTCCTCCCCCGCCCCCCCTCTAAGTATTTTGTGTGAGATTATTGCATTATGCATGGGTAAATTGATCATGTATTTGTAATTATAGAATTCCAAGATATTTTTACGAAGTACACAAATGGGAATATCTTTTATGATAAAGTGGTGCTTTAATTCATTAAATGTATTTTTTTATTAAATGATAAATTTTAATTCGAATCACATTTCTTATCTCCTAAAAAGAAAATGAGAATATGTTTCATAGAGTTTTTAGTGCACCAATGGTTAATAAAAAACAAAGTAGTTCATTTTGCTAACAATATTGGGAACTTTGATGGGAAATAGTTCATTTTGCTGATGTTTGTATAGTTCTATTTGTTTATGGCAGGGGTACAATTGTCTAATTGCAACTTAAGTTGGAATTATATTTTGTAGATAATTAATAGTACATTCAATCACATACTTGTCTCAATTAAGTTCTCATTGGAAAATAATTCACAATATTAATTGAAAGAAATCTTCACAAATATACAAAATAAGATGTCATTGTTATAGTCATAATCAATTTAATGCAACTTGTTCCAAAATATCCAAGGAATATGTATATACCATAATCGCATATCTGAATTTCAATTTGAAAAATTAAGGATGTATTTGTATTAAATTTTACTATTAAATTTAATACAAAATTTTTATTTTTAGTCATGTTTACTTTCTCACAAACAGTTAACTTTAAAATTTTAAAATAAAAAAATTTAAACCTAAAATTCTATTCAATTTCACTTTAAAAATCAGATCTTAATAACTCAGGTAACATAAATTTGCATTATACTTGCTATAAATGAATCCAATTATGATCCAACTGGCTAAGGAGAGCATGATTAAAAGCTCAAATTGTCTATCAAAGCTAGAAGTTGGCTAGAACTCATTATTAGTCATTGTCATTCTATGGTCTGGCTTCCTTTGCCTTACATGTTGGTGATTGTGACAAATATCCATAATTTAACTATAGTCTATTCACTTTTCTTGCCCACATAAAATAAGATTATTTTTTAATTTATTAGAAAGATTATATATCAAATTATAAGTTTGTTTTTTTAATTGGTATTTTTGTTGCTTGATGTTTTTACAAAAGCAAAACTTCTTAAATATATTTAAATGTGATAAAATAAAATCATACGAAGCTAATTACGCAAACAATGAAAGAGGAAAAAGAAAATGTGCCAAAACCAAATCAAACCAATTATTACCAAGACAATGAAGGGGGAAATTTTTCTTAAAGAAAGTCAATAAATATGGATCTGACGGTGACGGCAGCGATACTGCGATAGGCGATTCTTGGTCTAAAAAAAATATGGATAGCTGGATCTGTCGGCGGGGCAGCGATCTGGGCCGGGCTGCACCTTGGTCCAACAATATGGATTCCCAGGACTAGAATGAATTATTTTTGGACATTTGTAAGCCCAAGGAGTCCTGCTGTTATGCTATAGCCAGCGCCCAGCTGGAGTGAGAACAAATACTGTTGCATTCTGGTTTTTCTTTTTCCTTTTTTCCCTTAGACGTGCTAAATGTAGCAGGAAAATTGTTAAACGCAACATAATTACATTTCATTATTTTTTATATATCAAGAGACAAGAGAGGAGGGATGCGATCCAAATTTAAGATTACTTACTTAGTAAAAAGTAATTCTATCACTAAATTATTGCTCTTAAGAAGGCTCGTCTGACTTTTCTGGGCTTTCACCAGGAGACCCGTACAGTTTCATGGGCCTCCTATTGGAGAGAATTAAAGGGAAAAAAAAAGGAAAAATTACTGATTTAGAAAAAAAAATAAAAAATACAAAGAATAATAGAGCTTTGATGGAAAAGAGAGATGAAGAGAAAAAGCTAAAAAAGTATTGTCACAGTATGATAAGGCACTTATCCAATTTATCAGAAAACATTTCCTATCTAACAAAATTGCAAGGCAAGGGTGGAACCCGAAGCTTCATATTGTGAGTCAAGCTCTGTAGAAATATACGTATGAGAGGATAATGTAATTAATTTTACATAATCTAAGGGTGGAGAAAGAGTCAAATTTGTTTTCAAAATTTTACTTATGGGATAACCACTATGTCTTTCTAAATTCGTCTTATATCTCAACGTAGTAAAATAGTATTCCCTCCGCCCCATTTCTAATAACCGTTTTATTATATTGAGATGTTTTAAAATAATTAGTATTTTTTATAAGAAGAAATACTTTAATATATTATATATTATCAATCAATTATTAATTCTATTATATATTACTTTTATATATTTAGATTTAATATAATTACCCGATAGTCCACACATTATTAAATTATATTATTTTTATAATATAATTTAAAATTTTATATAAAATTATATATTCAATCAAACACTATTAAAAAAAATGAGACAGATAAAGTAACTTTTAGTTGATCTTATTATATTAATATGTGTATCAATAAAAGAAAAAGGAAAAAAAACATTGTTGAAGTTGTCTGTAAAAAAGAAAAAGCCAAGATAAGAGTACAAGAGATATACTTAGATAATATTTTATTTTAAAATTTAATGTAAAATTTTAAGTAATTGTAATTAGATTGGATTTTCGTGTAATACTTAATATAATTAAATTTTATTTTTTATTTTATTAAAAAAATATTTTTTAAATATGTTATTTTTTATAAATAATTTAAATTTTATAAACTTTAAATAAAATGTCAAAATTAAACTCACTGCGAGCGAATAAAAGGAAGTGCGAAGTAAGTGCAATGGGGGAAAGACTGAGTGAGACAAGACAAGGCGTATTTGTATGGTCCATGTCAAGGCAGACAACCCATACTCTTAGTCAACATCTGATCTCGTCGCACTTAGCTCATTTGCCACCACCACTGCCACCACGCCTCTCTTCTTATCTTGTCTCGCTTATTGCTTTCTACTGGATTTCTATTTCAAAATTTAAAAATACTGAATTATTAACATTAAATTTTAAAATAAAATTCAATCTAATATATCTGCCATTTTTGCTGTATTTGGATTGGTTGCGTCATTAATCTAATATCAATTTTTAATTTTAAAATTTATTTTTTAAAATAATTTATTTTTTATAAAATTTAAAAATAAAAAATCTAACTCTATCTAATCTTACATTAAATTGAACCAGATCTTAAGTCGCAAATTTATTCTAAACCTCTAATCATCTCCCCAATCAAGCTCCTCTGGACCTCATGGTAATTGAGTCATATTTTGTTTTTCATAAAAAAAATTGTGTTGTAAAATTTAAGATGAAAAAATTTCAAATTTAAATCTAATTCAAATACACAAATTCACCATCAAGGGAATAAGTTCTACGTGAAATATAAAATATACTGCAGACAATAATTTTTTACTGCATTATGTTGCATTGTTTTACTATAAAACCTTTTCTAATGCAACTTTGTACGGCTTAAGTATATATTTCATCCTACAGAAAGAAAACGAAGCAAAGAGCGAAAGAATATTACCCTAATGGCTAATATAGAAATAATAAAGAATATTACTATTTTTTTTGGGTGAATAGTAATCAAGAAGACTACTATTTGACTTGCAAAATGTGTGCTTATTTGAATCGAATTGGACAGGATTTGAATTTAGATAGGGTTTGATTTCAAAATCAAATATAAGATTTTAAGTGCGAAACTCATATTTTTTCTCACAAATAATTTAACTTTTACGAAATTTAAGACAAAAATTAAAAAAAAAACTCTATTCAATTACATCCACTTGAGTATTTTTATTTTAAAAATTATAAAAATAAAATTATTTATAAGAAGATAAATAAAATATTAATTAAGAATTTTAGGATTGAGGAAGAAAACAAATACACAATGGGCGCTACTTGGAGACGAGAGTCTTTTAGTGCTTCTTATCAATTAGTTAGTAAAGTTGATTTTTGTTATTGAAAAAATATTTACAAGAAAAGTTAATTTCTAAAAATTAAATTAATTTTTATTTTTTAAAAAAAATATCAAGGGTAGATCTTTAAACATATTTAATAAATATAAAATTTTAAATATGTTTAGTTTAAAATAAAAATAAATTAACAGTTAAAAATACATTAAAGACATCAGTTATTTTGAGAATCAATAAAATTCAAAATAAAAAGTCCATTAATGAATACTCCAAATAAATCAATTATTTTGAAAAAGATAAAAAAAAAAACATGTCTGAAATACTTTTGTCGTATTTGGATTAAATTTGAAATTTTTATTAATTATCAAAAAAAAAAAATAAAGAGACGTAATTGCCCTGCACCTCCATTCCAGATTCAATATAAAGGCACCTTTATTCCGAGAAGGAATAAGTATATATGGCAAATAGCTAGGTCGACAGCGGGGACAGAGAAGCACGTGCGGTGGGGCTGGGAGCGGAACTTTATGTCAAATCGAAAGGGTGAGCTCTGAGAACTAACTGGAAGTTAATATTGACCGGTAAGAGTGATTGCAGAGACGGAGAAGAGGGATTCTCGTACCCTTTTCTTTTTTTGACAAAAAAATTTTGGATTTCAGATTCTTCTTCTCCTTCTTCTCCTTATTTCTGCGCTTGTGACTGAAAATACGAGAAGGAAAGAAAGAAAAAAGTTGGTGAAAGTGACTGCTTTTACTGTGGACCGTGGGATCTCTCTGCCGCGCATTTCTCATTTCTCACTCGATTTGTTTTATTTGGCTGACGTTACAACACGAAAATGCCTTTTTACTGTTTTACACCAACTTCGCACTTCCTTTCACTTATAATTGTAGACGGGATTAAAATTATAATTTTAGATGGACGAAAATTTATATAAAGAAAATTTTAAAAGTATTGCGAGAAATAGAGTGTTCATTCGAATTTTGATTTAGTTTTTTGTTTAAAATGTTAGTTTTTAGTTTTTTTTTAGTGTTCATTCGAATTTTGATTTAGTTTTTTGTTTAAAATGTTAGTTTTTAGTTTTTTTTTAAAAAAATAATTATAAAATTAAACTAAAATAAATTACTTCAATTAAAAATCGAAATTGAAAAAGACATAATAAGAAAGCATTTTAGTTGATTAATAATGTATTATCGAAATGTATTAAATAATAATTTATTTTAAAATTTTAATTTTTATATAATAAAATATATTTTTATAATACGTTGTTAATTTAAGAATGTATTACCAAAATGCGTTCATATATAAATATTTTTAGAATTTATAATTTTTTGATTCGATTTTCAGTCTGAGTATAGAAATCGAAAGCTGAATCGAATTATACATAATTTATATAAATCGAACTTAACCGACATATAAAAAAATTGAATCAAAATATATTTTGATTTAGTTTGATTTTTTAAATTGTATCAAATAATGAACACTCCAAGCAAGAAGACGATTTGGCTTTTATATTGAGAATGTCTTTGTTTTTTTTTCCAGAATATGTAGAAAGTCTTTTAAATCTATTAGATCGAAATCTGTTGATTCAATGACTATGAGAGATCATGAGTATTTTGATATATTATTTTTTTTCAAAATTCCGTTCAAACCTATCTTTTTTTAAAAAATGACAATGTACCTTTTTCTTCAACTATTTCTCTCTCCCTGTTCCATTCTGATCACCAATCTTTCTGTCTCATATATCTCATCTCTTAAATCTTTATCAGATTGCTTGTCTTTTAAATCTTTATCAAATTATTTTTTTCTTAAATCTCTATCAGATTGACTCTTTCTCTTCTTCTCTCTTTTCTCTTTAATATTGTTCTTCTCCAATCAAGACCAACATCGACGAAGATAAAAGACGTTGTATGAAAGATCACCAGTTAATCTTCATAGATTTAATCATTACAGTTATATGTATTATTATTCCAATAGAGTTCATGATATGAAGAATGTGTTATCGAGAAGAGCAGTGGTTTGTTAGATTTCAATAGTAAAGACAAAAATATACTATTATTTTTAAATAAATATTATTATATTATATATTATATTTTCCTGGTCTCATCTATTTACCATTAAAAAGTATATTCTTGACAGTAAAATACCTACTTTTATTAAAAATTTTATGTATTGTTTATTTCGTATGTTATGAATAATTGTTTAGAATAATTTTGTTGACAACTATTATATGCAATAATTGTTTAAGTGAATAATTATTCATTCTTAATTGAATAATTGATCACTTCAATCCTTAAAAGAGGAATGAAGTGATTCTTTTTGTAACTTTATTCAAATAGATTATTGTGACTATATTTGTAATAATGTAGAATACAATATTTTTCTCTGCTTAGCATAAACTTAAAAGTGTACTTTCTCCATTTATTTTTATTTGTCAAAAAATTATCATACTTTTGCTTACTTTTATTTGTTAAATTTATAAATTTGAAGATATTCTTATAATTAAGTTTCAAATATATTTTTATTTAAATATTGACAATGGCCTGAATTTTTATGATACTTCTAAGAGCCAACAATCTACTACTAGTTCCAATTCAATGAAAAGTAAGAGAAGAAATATAAGTTTTATACATAAATCAATAAAAATAGTAAAATAATCTTTTAAATTTTAATTTATTTAAAATCGGAAGGGCATTTGGTAATTTTTTAGTTTGTATATTTTGGCCTTTTTTGACAAACAAAAGAGGAATGGAGGGACTAATATTTTTCTTTGAATAGCATAATCTTAAAAATAAATATCGATTTAATTGATCAAATGTGGTTTGGAGTTCCTCTGGATGGCGATAGAAAGGAGAAGTTAAAATCTCCAAAGGGCTATGGCAAAAGTTTCTTCCGGCAGCTAAATCCCCTTTCTGCGGTGGTGGGGATGGGCGGCCGAAAGGAAGAGGACAGTGTAAGGATTCATATGTTTTTTGGTTCCGAATTAGGAAGACTTCGATATGTGTTACCTTTTCTTGTTCAGCTCTGATTCGTTACGAGGGAATAGTCTGGGATGAAACCAGACATTTTACATGTTTTATAAGTTACGTCTGTTTTTTTAAGCATAAGGAATATATATTATTATTATTATTATTATAAATTTAAATAATTTTTTAATTATTATTATTTTATTTTAAATTAAAATTTATTAGAATTCAAAAATTCAGAATGAATACTCCATTTTATCTAAATTGAATAAGTTTTTAAATAATTTTAACATAATAAAATTTGTTGAATTTAATGAAACTTTACTATTGGAGTTTTGTCAAGCTTTGGACCAAAGCTTGGTGAGCTTTGCCCTAAGCACGACATGGCAAAGCTCCATCTTTCTATATTTTGTAAATTTTAAGTTTAAATCTTGTTTTTATTTATTATTTATAAGCTTCAATATTCGAATTAACATAAAATACAATATTAAAAAATAAAAATCATTTAAATAAATTAGTTTACAGAGTTAAAGCAATAAATTAAATTATTAACAAATTAAATAAAGAAATAGAAACTCAGGTTCAAAAATGTTTCTTTTTTAGTATTCCATTTATTTTTTTGAAATTGTGTTTTTATTTTTATTTAATTTTTTAATAAGTTAATTTATTACTTTAATTTTGTAAAATAATTTATTTAAATGTATCTTTATTTTGTAATATTAAATGTTGTGTTAATTCGAATACTAAAATTTATAAATAAAAATAAAAATATGAATTTAAAAATAAAATTTAATAAAAAAATTATATTAGATGGAGTTTTGTCATATCTTGGTAAAGCTATTTAAAATGAAATATGTATCCGAATTTTTGTTCTAATTCAGTTCAATATACTTAAAACTTTTACCTCATGTGATAATGGAACAAACTTAAAAAGTTGTTTCCATTTTTTTTTCATTTGGATAATATTTAGTTTTAAAATTTTTATTTTAAATTTCATAAAAAATGAATCTCTTGTAAGTGAATATGGGACCCAAAATGATTGGGTTTGGAAGTCAAATACAATCCAAAGACAGTTATTTCGATGCCATATAGGAGTGCTTATTGTTCTCTTAATTATTAAGAATACTTATTTTCCTTGTGATTAGAGTAACACGCTTAAGTCTCTTACCTATAGCATAAGAGAATTTGTACTTATTAATTGTGCAATATCAATTGATATTATGAATCCTCTCGTAATCGTAAGAAAAAAAAATTAAAAAAGAAAGCGTCCATGTGGGAATATCTTGTACTTAGAATTAAAACCAAAATCCTACAATATTAGTAAAATACTCAAAACCTTAACCTCTATTTCGGTTAAGATATTTGAGATTTACCTAAGTAGTAAGAATTGAAACCTTTCAATTAGAAGATTGCGAGTTTGATTTGTATATGATGCATGATTTTTTTATTTTATCAAATTTTTTTAATTTTTAATTAAATTTATAATTTTGTGATATATTATATTTAATATTTATAATTTGCACTAATAATATAATATTTCTTGTATGTTAAAAAAGAGGTTAGGGCATTAGGCAAGGCCAACATTTTGGACATAGCGATAGCCGATAGACAGGCATCCACTGAATTATATTGCATGCAGGTAAGGCTATGGGCGCTGTCAAATCAAACGGTGAGGACGCTTAGGTGGGGATGAATCCAAACCATACTGCCAAACTTTTTTATTTTCTCACTTCTATGGGAACAACCTAAGAGGTCACAAGATTCCATATAGGCTAGGGCAATAATTTGCAACTTGATAGTTTTAGAGTATGCATGGAAGAGGTTGATTCTTTTTTCGACAAGATTATGGACAACCACATATTATCATAATTCTTGAGGCTATTTAAGGTACTTAACTAAGCAAGGTACTTCTGATTTTTAACAAGTTTGTATTTAAATAACATCTTATTATGAAATTTTATATAAATTTTTTATATGAGTCATATTTTTTTTTATAAATAATTTTTTCACAAAATTTTAAGCATAAAATTTCAAATCAAAATACTATTTAATCTCATATGAATTCAACCTATCAAAGAAAAGAAAAAAATAATTCTTAATGGAAAAATGTGCTAAAGCTTATTCATTGATAGATCATATCTCACATGATTAAAAGCACTCTTTTTGAACAATATGTTATAAATTCAATACATATTTCCCTCTCCTTTTAAAAAAATATTAGCAATGCTAGGACAAGGGTTTTGCGTAGGTGCCAAAGGTGATTTGGGTGGACAGAAACATCCAACATTTTCCTGTGTCAGATTATACATGAATCGGGGTCCTCATTGGATCACAGACCAAAAAATGGGCAGACGGGAGAAGAATGTTTTCAGAAATGGAAAGACGATTTGATACTATGACTATGATAAGAAACAAAGCCAGAACAGAGAATTTTTAGGACCTACAACATCACCAGGAGGGGAATGTTAGATGCATATCGAACAAAATGACTTTTTCTTTGGAAAAAAAGATTTATATATATCAACTAGCTCTAACAGACATGATTTTTTTTCATTTTTCCAATTGATATCCGAGTTTGTTTTATGATCCACGACTAAATCAGCTTGCTTTATGCTCTACGGTTAAGGTTGGAGGCGGGGGCGACAGACATAATTTTGATTAAACTCATCAATGACGAGGAGTTGATAAGTCCGCAGACATTAGGGCGAAATGATCAAACTTTTATACAAAGTAGACTATAAGCAAAGTAATCCCAATAGCTTTACTTGCACATTAATTCTCAGTAGGAGCCTAAGGCATTATATATACACATACATAACATGACAACATCGTCATAGAAGTAATCAAGTACCTACTAAAACCCATGACACCTCTCGAGGGTTTGTTTGGTTTTGGCTTTCATACTCAGGTTTCTCAAACATGAACCATTGCAGCAACTTCGAGCAGATTCAAAGAAAAAAACACGGTCGAACCCCCCTGAAGTAACAGATGGATCAGAACTTTAACAGAAACAGATGTTAAAAGTAAAAGAGATTCTTTTTGCATAAAGATTTCACCGTAATTTTACGAAAATAATAAATTTCTTGCAGTCAAATTCAAAAGAGCACTCATTTCTGCAGGGAAAAACAGTAGCACTATGCCCTCTTTTACTCTCTACCTACGCATTCAACTCCTGCATTTCGATTCACAATGCTTCGTTGAATATTAAGGAAAAAGATTTACGCATTAGAAGCTCTTTTCCCTCTTTCACGGTAAATCTCTTTCTGTTGACATGAAATGCTTTAGGGTTGCTATAGTTGGGATTGAAGAATCCAAGTTAGAAATGAAACACTAATCCGACAAATTTAGAATGCATGATGTATCATGATAACCAAGATGGATCAAGAAATTTTTTTTAAGTGAAAAGATCCATATCTTCTTGATAGGTACAGTAATCCCACTGCCAATAATTGGTTTAAAAATTCATATCATCAACAAAAAAATGATTTATCTTCTTCTTTCTTTCATTTATGGGTCCCTTCATTTATAATACTGCTAAATCATTACCCTACTAATTAAGTAGATGTACAAAATATTTCTTTCTTAGTGCGAGTGGATTTTTTCTTTGGCATCTAGTGTGATAGCTATGTAGAGTAGTATTATAGTCCTCTATTGCATGTATTTCAATCCAAGTCAAGCAGTGATCAAGACCGTCAAACAATAAAAATAAACATATTTGAGATGAAAATTTTCTTCTTTAAGCTAATCTCCAAGATCGAATTGTAAGAAAAAACCAGAAAATTGGCACATTTCTGCATGCTCAAGTTTTGGACATACATAAATGGCCCTTTTGCAGATCAGTTTCGAGGAGGAAGAATTTGTCTCATTTCTAAAAATGGATCAAATTGAATAGCAAGTAATGAAAAGGTAACTAGAAATCACTAGTAGCAAGGGTTCATGTGAAAGCAGTACATGACTAATTAAATGTTATCCCCCATATGGGGAACACCTCCAAGATTGACATGACCGAAATGGTGAAACAGGTAATGGATTTACATATATTTAATGTGGTCATACACTAGATTGTTCCAATCTCCATCCTTTGGCTGTTACAGTAGTGGTTTGTTGTCGGAGAAGGTAGAAATCTGGACAAGAAACTGGGAAAATTTTCCAGTAATTCTTATCCACCGAGGAGGGAAGTTAAGAGTTCGAAAATTTGATCTCCTACGAAATGGTTGAGCAGAAAACCGATCATCAAACTAGATGATAGTAGCATCTGCAATTTTTAAGCAGAACAAAATATGTTAACAAGGTGGGTAATTTCTAGCACGAGGAGCTAAAATGGAATCGGTCCAAAATTTGTTACATATTTGAGTGAGAAGTTGATGAAAGTTGAGGGTTTGTGCTCTTAAATAGTAATAACTTATAGGTTGAAATACATTGAAAACCATGCCACTTCTGTGCTGAGTGTCTGCTACAAGATAATAGTAGTAAGCAAATAGAGGAAAGTATGGAAAGGGGAAAATCAAATAAAAAACGCACTTCTATTTGTGCTAGCAAAGACAGACCAGTGTTAGACAAAGCTGACATGTGAGCTTTGCAAAGTCACACATCCTTTATATGTATATCTGAAATGATTTGTCGATTCCCATAAAAAAACACAACACACCAGAAAAAAGACATGGAACCTGATATGCAAATCCATGACTCGTAATAAATGGCTCATCAGATACACATCATATCTGTGACATAACATTTTGGATCATCAAAGTCTTGCAGCAGATCTAAGTAACTGCAACTAATGCATAAACTACCAGTTCTTCTAATACTAAAACTACCCAACAATCAAGTTTGGGTAACTCAGATATGGAGAGAGAGAGAGAGAGAGAGAGAGAGAGAGAGAGAGAGAGAGACTTCAAGATAGTAAGTACTTAAAAGAAATGTAGTGCTTAGAAACTTCATAATAGTACTAGTAATATTTTGTGATCATCAATGGGAAGAGTGGCTCACTTAGACTGCTCAAGTCTAGCTTGAATTTGGTGGTGGCAACGGCTGCTGCTGCTGTTGCGGACGCTTTCTTTTCTTCTTCTCATAGCTAATCCCTCTTGCCTTGGCCTGCGAATCGCGAACTTCACGTAGATAAAGCCTAACAGCTCGAGCCCCAAATGGGTTTGTTTCAGGCTTGCCTCCATTCTCCTCGTAGGCAGCTCTAAGGCGTCCAATGAGTGCGTCGAGGCTACCCCAAGCTTGGCGTAGAGGGCAAGGACATGGTGCTGGTGGATTTGGGTGACCAAAGAAGGGGCAAAGCTGAGCATGAACTTTGGTTTTTCCAAATTGGTCCAGATATCTGAGGAACTCAAGAACGTGGGCTCCGCTGCAGCGAGATAGGGACAGCGGTGGCCTGTGATTTTTCAGGTACTGACCAAAGGTGTTCCAATCTCTGCGCTTTTGGTTCTCGTATCGGCTTAGGGTTGACGGCGATGCCGATGAAGAAGAACCCGATGGGGAAGTCATCATAGTGCTTCCACTGGTCGGGCTGCTTATGGTCATACTGGTAATGCTTGTGCGGTCTGTGGTGTTCCCAGAATCAACTTCTTGGGTTGAATCCATGGCAGAGGTTTTCAAGATTTGATTCAAACAAGGTATGCACTTCCTCTGAGCTCCTCCTAAGGATTCTTTGTCATGAATGAAAAATTCTACTTGGGTTTCATGTTAGCCATGATTTCTATCTGCTACTTAAGTTGAAGGAGGTGGATGATGAAGCTATAAGTTCAGACGATAGATGAGATTGGGACAGCTAGAGAACCTGGAACAGGAACAAAGAGAGAGCCAAGAAATGAATGCCTTTTTCTCTGATTTGGCTGTTTGGGACCTTTGTTTGATCAATCCTAGAAAACTTGAAAGGTTTTGATGATGTTTGGGTTGCTTTTATGGCTTTGTTTCCTGAAAACGCTTGAAGAGATTGGCTGATATTTTCCTAGAAAAGGGGGAGCAACTGTAGTTTCTTCTCTGTTATCTGAAGGCGGGGGGAGGAGAGAGAGAGAGAAGGATCAATGGTAAATGGTAAGTATGAAGGGAACTGGTTAGGGCTTTTGTGGAAATAGAAAGAGGTTGACAGTAAGGTGGAAATGATAGATTGAGACAGGAAAAAGCTACGGAGTTAAAAATATGAGGGAATAATATGATTTTGTTTCTTCACCAATCAACCTTTTGCATTGATTGACAACACCTTTCATAATGACCAAAATATCCTCCATTTTTCTACATTTCCACTGTTAGGATTTGCTTTTTCCTGAGGTATGATGCATCGGTATTACTAGGTACAACAGGCTGGTGTTGTAAAAAGCCTCTTTAATTATTACTCCGAAGCTCTTGCTATTTTCTTTTTTCTCTTTGGGGCTTTCGATTTAACAGAACTTGTAAAGCTCTGCCTGTTCCTTCTTCAGGTTTAAGATTTTCTAAATCCTTATTTATCATATATTAGTAATTTTGATCTATGGGCACAATTAGAAAGTATCATATATAGTTGTATTGGGATAACATCTCAATAAGAAACCTATTTTTAAGTTTAAAAAAAAATATTTTTATAAATAATTCAAGTTTTACGAAATTTAAAATAAAAATTTTAAAATTAAAATTTATCTAATTTTACTAACAATTTTATTAATCGTATTAGAACGTAGTAATAGTTTACAGATGATATGAATACGATCAAGATTGGAAGTTCTTCTGTTTCATTGTTAGAAATTTGATGATGCTTATGGCTTGAACTTAAAGCTGGAGATCAAGGGAGAATCTATTTCATTTTTCCCCCTTCTAATTCATTGTGCCTAAAGGAAAAGAAATTGCAAATAGGATTAAGCAACAGAGGCAGATCATGAGTTCACAACTTGCATTTTCTTGTCCACTAAGACTATTCTCACTAATAGTCCTTTTGGCATCACAATAATGCAAACTTAGCCAAAAAAAAAAAAAAAAAAAGGCAACACAATAATGCAAGTTTGACAATGATTTGTTCATCAACACTAGTAGGATTTCCAATGCAAGAACCATCTAAAGATCCCTTTCTTCACCTTGTTTCATATTAGCATCTAAAGAGTTACTACTACATTCTACAGAGTTGACGAGATCAATCTCAAAGAGTGACAATTCACCAATCAACTCTGAAATGAAAGGTGAAATAGCAAAAATGTAGTCATATCTGTGTTGTTGCTTTCAGCAGGTAAGTGGATGAAGACCATATACTTCACTCATTGAAAGAGACCTTCAAGATCTATATAGATTTTCAAGACTTCATTAGTTTGGTGGATTAAGAGAAGGACAAAATTTTCATTGAGTTAAAGAAAGTAAGAAAGAAACCACTACAAATCATTGAATACTAAGAAGATATATGAAGGAAATTGATGAAGAAAAGGGGTGGTAAAAAAACAGTGAATTTCGACTGGTCAAATTTTACTAGCTCTAGATTATGTTTGAGAGTTGAAAGTACTTAAAAAGGTTTTGATAGTACGGCTGTTGTTGGCTCGAGAAAATAAAAGTTTTCTTTGCAGCCTTGTTTCATGGATAGTCTGATCATCTTCAGCAGTTTTGCCTCCAAGGTAGTCTGTGCATGTTTTTAACCTGCAAATCCTCAACTGTGCTTAACTGGTTACTGCAACTGCAAAGTATATGGCAATGGAATTCATGGTTTTTTTCTTTTTCTTTTTCTTTTTCCCCATCGCTTTTGGTGCAGAATTGAATTCTCACGTGGCTTTACATAGATCAGTTCAAATTTCTTCAGTTTTACACTGCATTTCCAAATCATTAGTGTGGCAAGATGACGAAAACTTTTTAAAAATATGGATCAAAGGATTATAGTAAGAGTGTATTTGGATTGTGTTTTGTTGAAAAAGTTTTTGTCTTGAATTTTGTAAAATAAATTTTTTATGAAAAAAAAAGTAGGACCTAATTGTATGTTTAGTTTAGTCAAATATTATCTAAATAAACTTTAAAAATTTATATCATCTTTAGATCGATCACCTCCCATTTTGGTTTAGATCGAAGAATGATGTGATACAATCTACTATTTAATTAACTTCTCCTACTCTCATGAAAAGAGGAGAGGTGTTTTCCCATCTTGTGCTATTTATTTTGCTGCGATTATATTTCAGGTGTATTTGGATTAATTTTTTTTAAAATTATATAAAAAATCGTAAAAATGAATTGTTTGTGAAAAAGCAAGTAAGGTCTAAGTAAAAAAAAAAAACTAAAAAAAGGTTAAATTTCTTGTTACTTTGGCTCGTGTGTTTTAGAAATTCATTTATAAAAGAAGAATAAATTCAAATATATTCGTGTAAAATTCTCAGTATATTAATAATGCATGAAAGATTTAGAAGTCTACGGAAGTACATAGCTGTTTTGTTTCTTAAACGCAAACGCATAATTAGGTAGGAGATTAGGAGGTTAGGACATAAATTTCTGAATTAACTAACAGCACAACCAATCTGTCCTATATTTTCTTAAAAATGATGACTTTGCCTTCCATCCCTGATGGAGTATTTGATTTCAGCTTTCCTTCCAAATTCAAATAGCTCTCTGTTTTTAGAAATTGAAGACTGGTAGGAAATTAAAATAGTAAGTACAATATAGCAACTGATCTAATAATAAATAGAAACTAAAACTTCTATTAAATAGATAATATGAATAAATGCTGTAAAAATACTTCTTCTTGTGGCAAAGGCAGAATTTCCCCATTTAATTAGTAAAAGCTCTTCTTACCAAACAAAAAATCTTGGGCTCTATCTCACATCTCTTTCCCGTTACGTTTTCTAAACCCAATTGTGTTCATCGATTATCATTTATCCGCAGTGTATTTGTATTTCAATAACAATTTTTTTATCTTAGAATCTATTTATTTATTTATAAATAATTTATTTTTACAAAATTCAACATAAAAAATTTTAAATTTAAACTCTGTCAGATCTACGGAGCTCTACTTATTGATTGATTGTTGACTTTGGGTAGCAATCAATTTGCTAAAAAAAAAAAAAGAGAAAAGAAAAACTCCTACCTCCTCATTAAATTAGTTCCAAATACTAATGTTTTCCATTCAAATGCGGAAGAAGTGATATTTTTGGGACCAAATTTATAATAATATTTAATAGAATGCACGAGTGGTTGGATATGAAATTGTAAAAATATTAACAATTCCTTTTCCTTTATAGTTGGCATTCTGATAATGGAGCCTTTGTATGATTCGCAATATCACCAATTGCATAACCACACAAATCGAGAACCAACAATTTCAACCTTTGACCCAAACGATAAATGAATATATTTATTTTTCAAAGATTCATTAGCTTATTCTGATTCTTTCTATATTGGGAAAAAATTGGGGATCTCAAATCTGAAATTAGATTAATTCACTTACCTTTGAACCTTTAAAAATTATTATAATCCCAAAAT
This sequence comes from Rauvolfia tetraphylla, assembly GCA_030512225.1. Classification (NCBI taxonomy): domain Eukaryota; kingdom Viridiplantae; phylum Streptophyta; class Magnoliopsida; order Gentianales; family Apocynaceae; genus Rauvolfia; species Rauvolfia tetraphylla. Next base: position 8,021,378 of record JAJQKT010000053.1, read on the forward strand.
ATCTAAGTGTTCTGAACGTCATATACAACTCAGGTCAAAGATTATGCTGAAGTATTGGATAATATTGATTTAGAGATGTAGAGCATAAAAAACTAGGTGGATAATGTTCTCATAAACTCTTCTTTTCTATTTTTTTTTTGTGTTTTTTAAGCAAACTTTCAAGCATAAATAATAAATAAACAATCATGCACGCTTTGAGACATTTACATAAAAGTGTTGTCTGAATTCGTGCCAAAATTATGGTGTTTCTTGTTTTTTTAGTACATCGGTTTCATTTTATTAATTAACATTTTATTGATTCAACGGTTGAGGAGCTTATAAGAAAGAATAATTATTCTGTAAGTAACTTTGTTGTAAGTCCCTAACTGTTAGATCTACAAGATAGTTGAAGGGTCGTTAACACGTGGTGAAAAAGGAAAAAAAAAAAGATGTTGACACTGAGTTTTTTAACCTAATAAAATTTATGATATATGCCATCATTAATAGTGTATTTATTCTTATATTGAATACATCTATTTATACTTTATTAGTTGTGTAATCTCTACTACTACTATTATTGTTCTTGTAGCTATAAAATTTCAAGATCCGGATGTAAATGTTAAGATTGGTTGGCTTTTCTTAATGCATAATCAAATCAAGGATGTAATGATATTGAAGGAGAAAAAGCTAGTCTAATACAATTGACTTTTCATTTGTTCCAAAATATCTCTTCAAATAGATGCCTAAACAAGCAAAGCATCTAGCCAAAAAGTTCAAATGCCAAAATACATTCTACTAAAAGCTACTTACAAAATGGCAAGGTTGGAACTCCTAATATTTTAGATGTAACTTTTGCTAATTAAGCAAAGATTCTAAATTCACATCCTCTTCTCTCTAATATCTATAAAGAAAAAGAAGAAATCCATTGAGAAAAACATATTATTCCTCAAAATTTTCTTCGCTTTATTTCGTAAAATTCACGATCTAAATTGTGCAGAAAGTTAAAAAATATTAAAACATTAATCTCTTGAACTACAAATTAAGTACTCAGTTAAAAGGCAACATAATGGTTGCAGAAATTGAAATCTTGTAAATGGTTGCACTAATCTAAGTAGATTACCAGCTCAGTGAATCTTGCATTATCCTAACATAATTCTCATCTTTCTATTTATTAAGAGAAAGACAGGCTAAAACGTGTCTGTAATATCAACTAATAAAGGTGTTTATTATTCCATTAGTACAAAACACATCGAATAAAATAGATAGCATTGCTTTAAGCAAAGCTTGAAACTTTCAAGGCCGTATTAATACTACATTAAAGTAAGTGCTTATGATGTTTATCTCTGAATTTTACAAAAAAAGGTCAACAATGAAATCTTAGTTAAAAGTGTAGGGCCTATCCATATCTGCATTTGCCTCCTTTTTCTCCCTAAACATTTCCTTTCACTATTTTGATATATGAGTAGAATGTGACGTGAATTAAATTTAGAATTTATCGCTTGATAAGGGATACTTTTAACGCATTAATGGTTATAAAATAATAGTTTAATGTAATTGTAGGACCTAAAAATTATGAAGCTAACTATATTTGATGGAAATGGTTCTAAAGTTTAGTTGATAGAATACTTCTTGCCAAATAATATGTTGATTCTGCATTTCTCCCGAATGAAGGATTTGATTCTAATTCATTACTCCCAAATAAGAATGAAGATCCATCTCAGAATCACCCCTTCATTTGCTAGGATAGGGATTTCACTCCATCAAGGAACATAATAAATATTCAATTCCGTAAAAAATGTAAGTTCTTTTAGATTTATGCACGAGAATTATGACTTTTGAAATCGAATAAATTTTTGAGATAAAGTACTTTTTATGCCCTTAATAAATAAGAAGCGAGAGAAGAAAGAGACGGAGAAACATATTAATAAAGAGTTGAATAAGTTAAAAAATATGTAATAAATACTCCTTAAAATATGTTAAAAAAAACTTATATTCTGATGTTTCTTACCGGAGGGAGTATAAAGAAGAAGCTATTGAGAATCGCACTTAAGAGGAAAGCTATTAAATTCTTTATTCGTTTCCAAGTTGATGGCATCTTGTCCTGAGGAAACCATTCCACAACGGAAGAAGTTCGTCTTGAAATAGACGATAAAAAGGAAAATGGAAATTTAATAGTGTAGAGAAGTTAAGCATTGATACCAATACTTCCCTTCCGGACTGCATGTCTCTAACCACAAATAAAAAGGAACGTAAAGTGAGATCGTGTAATTTATTATCCTTTTTGAAGTACATAATCCGATTTGTTGAGATTCCATATTAGCTCAGACAATCCTCCTTCTTCCGAGGTACTTTTTAAGAATGTAATTAGACGTAAACTTAACTTTTGAATGTAATTAGACATAACTTTAACTTTTTAATATAGTATCAGAGTAATATTAAACTATTTGTATATTTTTAAATTTTATATTCTAAATGTAGATAGAATTAGATTCAAATTTAATTTTTTAACACGTTGTATTGAAATTTATATCATAATATTTATAATGATTCGCTTATTAAAATACCGAAAGATTATATCTTTGTTTCGAAGTTAACTTCCTTTTGTTTATATATTTTATTTTATACCATTCTTTTTTTTTTTGTGGGGATCATTTTCTCGCAACAGGTAATAAGAAGTATTATTAGAATGGATCTCTTCCTATGCCGCTCGATCACATCATGATCAACTTTGTAAATTGACTCTGGCATTGCATTGAGGGTGAACTTAGACAACGTTTGATTTCAAAATCAAATCTAAAATTTTAAATGTGAAATTCACATATTATTTTATAAATAATTTAATTTTTATAAAATTTAAAATAAAAATTTTAAAACTAAACTTTATCCGATTATACCTGAACTTTACTTCAAGAACCAAACTCTTCAAAATCCATATCCAAATCCCAAAGAGAAATGTAAAAGCCCATAAACTACTTTTTGAATGGATTTGGATTGTGTGAAATGAACGGGAAAAAACAGGAGGAGACGTGTTAATAGAGACCCCTGACAAGCAGTTGTACCAGGCTTGGGACACACAGGTTCTCTTCAATTTGATTGTGTCTTTTTTCCTTTGGCTCGTTTTGAAAACTAGGGTATCATAATGAATGTACTGACAAGGCAGATGGAGCTAGCATTTATAGTTTTATGAGCAATCTTTACGAGCTTGAAGATGATTAACCTTGCCACTGAAAGAAATAACAGTGCCGAAGAGTCAAAACAGTTAAAAAAAAAGAAAAAGAAAATAGCTTATAGCCTGATAAATAACAGGGTAAATCATCCAACATGTTCAATAATGCTTGAATTCTCAATCTTTTTCTTTCTTGCGCACCTCTACTGGCACAAATTTCTCGTGTTTCTTGTTTAATAAAGCCACTGATGCATCAGTTAATGGTTTTGTTCCTAATTTTATTGTCTGAAAGTTCAATATACAGAAATATATTCAGTCACACACAGTTGGATGCTGATTTACTGTAAAGATTCCCTTTATTATTTTCACTCTTCTTTCCCAAGGGGAACAAACACGTGCACCTGAAGAAAGAAACATGAGATGGGAGGCAAAGGCACCAAATAATTGATTTATAGTATGCAAAAACATGGTTATGTAATCATAATCAAGGTCACAAGCTTCAGACATGCCTGTACGACATGAGGAAAAGAGAGACAAAATAATACTAAGGCCCCGCCCTTAGGAAGCAAATTTCTGCTCAAATTAGTCCAATGCATCTGAAGAGAAGTCAAAAGATTCAATAAGCAAAAAAGGATGGGTGCATGTGTCCCCCGGTGCGTGCAGTAGTGGTCAGCCACGTTTGCTATACAATACATTCCCTTCAGTTTACTAATGGGCCAAAGCAAGTCCAGAAGCTACATTTGTGATCACAAACATATCACAGCTTCAGCTTCACTGTAATTTTATTGCACTGGAGAATCCAGGGCCAAAAAATATCTTTTACACATAATACAAATACTTTTTCTGCACATGTATTTCGTTCATTCACTGCATCTATATACAAGAAAATTTATAATCTCTATAGCACACACCAATCAAGGAGAGAAAAAATTATGAGCCAACTAAACTATGCTTGAGTTTCGATTCATTATTGCAGAAACATACATAATTCCAGATGTATATTACCACAAGCTTAATTGACACCTGGGTTACCCTCCGTAAACAAGGATATGACTGTGGCCATCACCCATCCCCTGCTTCCTCATCTGCAAATTACAAGAAGAATTTAAATTATTACATGCCACTCATTTTATTTCTGTTTCTTGCAGGTTCAAGAGAAATGTGATTATGAATGTGAGTTCTCTCCAGTTATTGCAGTTCTACAGCAATTTCTAATGCCATTCCTTGCACTCCTAGAGTATCTGGTAGTATTTGATGGCTACAAAGATCCTTCATTATGCCCACGTAACAATCAAGTATGCAAGCAGAAGCAAACACCATGAGAACATTAAGCAGTAAAATTTCTTGAATCATAATATCAGATCAAGCTTCCATGCAAACAAGTACATATTCAAAAAATAAGAAATCATTCAGATATTAACCATTTTATAGCAGCAGAATAAACCCTTAAATAGTCATGCTAAGAGATGAAACCCACCATTTATAATGTATTGTTTGTCTTACCTCATACAATCAAACAGCATAAAGCCGGACCACCTGATCTATCTTGCCACGGCAAACAGGGCAACCCCATTTTTTTGCCTTGATTTCATTGAGACAAGACATGCATCCAGCCATATGACCACATGGAATACATGCTCCCTCAACTGGAGCATCCAAGCATATAACACAAGATGAAGTGGTGCCTGTATCTTTTCTTTCATCTGCTTTGGTATCTGAGGTCTCTAAACGAGGTTGAGATAAATCAAGAGGTGTGGCATCTATTTGTGGATAGTGAACCGGACCATCATCATCTATAATTTCATCTGATATAGGAGCTGAAGGAATGGAGTCTGGAATTGAGTTCTCAAGTGTTGTTTGGACAGCAGAAGAGCCAGTCTGGGTCCCAATGTATGACCTGGCAACACAACTAGCGCTTGCTTCCGGGACACTGTATCCAGTACTATTTCCCTTCTTGGGAGAAGATGCTCCAGGGACATGGCTCCCTGTATCCATGGTGACATGTACAAAATTTGTGATACTACTGGATGCACCAGCTCCAGATGCAGATGCTGGGGGAATATCAAGATGAGTTGGTCTTTGTTGTGCGGCATTCTGAAGGGAGGCATTGATTGCCATAGCTAATTCTACATCTTCTTGAGTTGGTGGAGCTGTTGCTGGAACAACAGGGACTTGGGGATTGAAAGGGAATGTTGGATGCACAACCTGAAATTGTAAAACATAAATTACAAATGTCCCTCAATGTAAAAAGCTAAATAGTCATGCATCTTTGTCTGGCAGTTAAATTTCCCATGCAACAGAATGCTCAGCATTTAAAGGTCAAGGTATCACCCTGATATACTGGTCAATTGATCCTGGATCGAGTCAGTCGCCCTAAGAGAGGGACAAACTGAGGGAGAATGAAAAAGGAGAAATAGAACCCAGTCTGCAAACGCTAGACATCCTAGTCCAGGGAAATATGTAAATATGGAGGAAAGATGACGATAGACAGAAACCCATTTTTCTCATGTCAAAAAACACATTTGTGTCCTGTCCAGATAGGTGATGTAAAGGTAGGGGTGGGCGGAGGAAGAGAAAAACAACCTGAGGGATTCCTTTGCATGCATTGCAAAACCACTGCAACTGTTGTTTGTTGCTCTCAAAAGCAGCTGCGAGTTTGATACGTGTCCCTGTATTGGCAAAAGGGTAATCCATGAATGAATCCAGTTACAGAGTATCTATCTTGCATGATCAATGTTTTATATCCCCTGGACCCAACTAGAAGATATCACTATGGAACTCGAATATCAACAGTCATCAAACTTCAATTTGTTTGACCAAAAACATAAGAGCTGTGCACACAACTCTCTCTCTCTCTCTCTCTCACACACACACACACACACCACAAATACACACACACACACACACACAAATACACACACACACACATATTTATATTTGAATTTCAAGGCAAAGTATATAGCCAAGACCAAAATCCTACCAAGAAGTATTAACATTCAAGAGCACCCTGAAATCCAGGAAAAATTGAATTAACATAAGGAGAGAACTAATTGATTGTAGAAATTTCATGAAATTGATTGATTTTGAAAATCCAATAGACATATGATGGCAGTTGATTGACCTTAGCAAGAACATACGGGTCTATCATGTCTTCAAGTAAATTTTCTAATTCAGGCCAAGGAATGAAATACTATGTACTGGAAATTCCCAACATGGTAAAGCTCTGAGTATAGATTCTATTAACTCCCTATACTTCTAAAATGCCCATTTGGTTCTAGACCAAAACTTGAATATACTTACGCCTAGCCACTTGGGAGTACATAATACCTCGCCGCCTCCTCCAGCGTCTTGGGACTAAGCAGAAGATAAAAATTAATTATCTATCTATGAACATACCATAATTAATAGTAACATCTAGTTCAAAGATATACGGAAATTACTTGTGGAAGTATCGGATAAGATGACTGCAGGATCAGGTTGGTTAAAGTTTGGTTCATCCATATTGGCCTTCCACAGTGCAATAATGGTACGCGGTTTAGCATCCTGATCACAAAGCACATTGCAATATCATTAAACACAAGCAACACGTTAGCAAGTAAAAGATATTTACATCTAAATAATGCCTATAAGCTACATAAAGGGCAAACCACTACCGATGGCCTGCTTAAGTGGAAAAGATGGAAATTGTTGTTTCTCCTATGTTTTTCCATATTTTTAAAGTGGAAGTGAAAAAATTCCACATAGATAAAATGGAATTATTCAGATATGAACTGAAAAAGAAAGCAGGACATTTAATTTGGAATACAGGGACTAATTTCTAAACTACATATAGCAAAATTGCTATATCGAAAGCCAATACAAGAACATAACAAAATAAACTCACAATGAAAATAGGGAATCATGTGCAAAAAGAACATAAACAACTTTTATTTGAGAGATGCTGCTAGATATGATGTTACCTGCATACTTGCATATATGGCAAGCTCCAATTTAAAAGGCTTCCGAAGATTCCTTGACCCACACGGTAGAACAACCACCCATCTAGAAATATATTTAAAAAAATTACTTTTTCTACAGTACTTCTATAAAAAATTTAAGTGCAGCGAAACACACATAAAAGCCAGCAACTCCTAAACTGTAGGATATAAGCACTTGGAGGGACAGACAATAAATATCAACTGTATAAATGATATATAAGGAACATGTTCACCATGTTAAAATTTTTACTGAAATTAGGATGAAGTTTTCAAGTAAGAAACTACCCACTCAACAACCTCTTTGAAATAAGAAACTCAATCCACAAGAAAACCTAATTGACAGTATCCTCAATTGTAGCCATCACTCCACAGTATCCATTGCCTCTGATTTAACCACCTTCCATCATCTTAACCCTCACTGGAATGGTTAGCTCTGTAAACCAAGGATGGATCAGCGAATTTCATGAGATCATAAACTCAGCCTCCTAAGCAAACCTATTAAACATGCTCATAACTAGATTCTCACAGTTGATTGAAGGACTTTAAGAGTACTAAATCTATTGCTACTGCAACGATCAACCACTAATGACCGGGCATCAACCACAGCCAGAATGACTATTCCACTTGATGAGCCACCATGTCTCTAACTTGATTATGCTACTCAAACCTCCATTTTGGAGGTCAAGAAAAAAAGGGTTTTGAAAACCTGGTGCTGGAAATCTCAATAGAGAAAGGTAGATATGTATAGAGGGTGCAGAGAGGTGTTTTCTGGGAATTTAGAGCAACTTTTTTAATCAGGAACCATATATGGATTTTTTAGTGGATATTTTACTTTAGCCTTTTGATTGTTTCTAAACATCCATACTCAAGAATGACCCATGATGTTGTAGTTATAATGTAAGGCTGTTCATTTGCACATTTAACCAATTTTGCTGGTCAAAATGACTCTTCAATCATCTTCATGCCCCAAAACATTCAAATTGTAATGTATCTTAAATTAGGATTGACCAGTATTAAACCTAAATTGTAGTTTAGAGAAATTGAAAAGGCAGATCTTGCAACATTGAGGAAAAAAGCATAACTAGGGGCATAAATGGACCATCAACCCCAAGATCATAAAACCAAAACTAAGTTTTGACGAGTTAATTTTAAATTCTTTTTTGTCTTTTTTTCTTTTAATTCTTTGGTTCCTAAAAATAGGGGAAAACTCGAATTAAAGCTTGCCTATTTCTTATGCTATGAAGCAAAATTTACGTGTCGAATGTTTGAAAATTATATTTGTTCAAGAGGGTACTGATAGCACTATGAAAAAGTTGCCACAATATGCTGTGAAGATTGGATGACTAAGAGTTGTGGAGGAAGCTAATGCCAAACACCGATTATTAAGCGATCCTCCCCACAGCATATATCAATATATGCACAATTCACCATGGCCCCTAGCTTCAATATCCTAAATAACCTACAGACTACCACTTCTCTCAAAGACACTCAATTGAGAACCTCCATCAAGGAACATCCAACAAATTCACCAATCAGGTTAACACTTTCCAACAATATGACAATGGCTCAAGTGAATGATTAAAAGGTCCATCAAACAAAGCTTGCAGTAAGCCAGGCAGTGTGTTGGTCTAGAACAACTAGAAGAAAAAGGTTTCTCCCTTTTTCAGAATTGAACCCTTAACTTTGATACTTCTTTCTACATCATAGGAGAAAAAACCAGTAGGGTGCAATGTTTAAATTGCAACAAGTTAAAAGGTAGAACTGCCTTAGCTGCAAAGCATGGAAAACCACAAAGTAAATCAGCTAGTAATAGGAATTACCATGCCAAAATCAATATGCACATTTCTTTCTTAAGATGACATTTGTCTCAATTTACTATAATTAGCATTAACCAAATGACTAGATCGAAATGCGATATGTTTAAAGTGACAGTTTTTACTGGAATCAAGATGATTGAAGTAAATGATCGTTGAACTCACACTTTTCGTGAAAGCAGTTGGGGAGCGAGTAGTTCTAGAAAACCTGGCCCATAAAGTTCTCGCAGCCAACCAGAGAATAAGCAGAGATGGGACTGAGCAGCATTGCGAAAAGAAAGAATGATGGAATAATTAGAAGATACAAGTAAAATTGTTGTTTTCATTAAGCAGAGGTAATATAACATCAGATGGCGTTTAGAGGAGCAAGTATACCTCTATTGCACGAACGACGTTGCTGTATCCTTTAACTCTGGCAATATCAAGAGGAGTTTGGCAGTCATCATTCATCACAAGTGCATTTGCTGAATCACCATAAAAATCAAATTAGCACAAAAAGAAAGGAGTAGAAATGATGATCTCATTTCTGAAACTTCATGTTCATTTGTACTTTTGCAGTAATGTAATCAATAAAACAGAAAATCTACACACCTCCATGTGATAGAAGTAACTTAACAGTTTGTTCAAGGCCTCTTTTTGCAGCGTGATGCAGAGGAGTTCCAGCATGACGACCTAAAGGAATCAATTTAATGAGTTAAAAAGCTTGTTATACTCTATAACAAGATTGAATATTGGAAATTAGATTAATGTAAAAGATCTGAATTAAGAGACAGAACAGATAGGAAGCCCAATCACGTTTATACATGAGCTTCAGCTATGAATCTAGCAGCTCATGAGAACGGAAATCACAACTTGAATTCTAAACTATATTATTATTAGCTCAAGAGACAAGAACTAAGCTGAATCCTATAGAAACAAATAGTTAGCTAGGACTGGCAGTTGCATTACCTGGACGATAAGCATTGATATTTGCACCCAATTCTATCAAAGTTTTTGCAACATTATAAAGCTCAGGGTTCATGCAAGCTGCTATCAGAGGAGTCTTCCCTTCCTTATCCATCCACTGCAACCAAAACCATTTCTTAAAGTTGAAAAATCTAGTTTAAAGAAAACAACTTAACCTTCACCAAACCGTTATTTTCCTTTTCTAAAGCAATTTTCACTTATTATTTTCTCAATAAAGTACAATTTGGGAGAAAATATAGAAGGTGTCTTATTGCACAACGGTAATTAACCGGAGCAAAAATGCAATCTTTGCAACATAAAAGAAACCAACAGAACAATCAATTGCGGAAAAATGAAAATTCAACTCAACCCAAAGTATCAATTGTGATCCTTACAGCGGATATATACAAAATGAGGGGAGAAAAAGTCATTATCTTGAAGAGTTACCTCAAGGCCAGCGCCATCTCTACGAAGAGCTTTAATGCCCTCAACATTACCATAATTCACTTGCTGGTAAAGCAATTCATCTTTGGATTGCTGTTGCCCCATCTGATTTTTCTGCCTTCTTTAATTAAAATCTTGAAAGAAAATTTACAGAAACAAATCAAAGAATCTCCTCAAAATTCCCAAAGAAAATTGGTAAAAATTTCAAGGAAAAGCTTCAGAAGAAGGAGAGGAAGAGAGGGCTCCTGCGCGTTCGGGCCCAGAGAAGATTAAGTGAGAAAAAGGCGACTGACTTTTCAGTTTTCTGGAAAAGGGTTAAATGCAATGTGGGGATTTCAGAGTAGAAATAGTAAGAGAGAGGAGATTTCTTAATAAAGAAGAAAGAAACGCTTGATTTGTGATTTTTCCTCTTAAAGGTTCTTCCATCCATCCTTGCGGACAAGTCATTGAATTAGAAACTCGGTAATTGCAGACTGTTAGTTCACCAGAAAAGATTTGGACGCGGATTCAGTTATATTTAAAACCGCACAAATCATTTATATATAAAAACAATAATTTCTATAAATATATATTACGATTTGAAGTATTTAGAAATTTTTTATAAGATAATTCACATGTAAGAGGCTGGTGAGACTTTCTTCGGTCTCTGAGTGAAAAGATTAGTAGTTCAATTCTTCTTTTACGTAAAATTTATTATTATTTTTATTTAATTATATTATAAAGAACTGTATTAGTTAGTTATATTTTATTTTAATATTTAAGTATTAAAAAATTTTAATTAGTTCACCTCTTAAATAATACAGAATGCACCATTCCTTTTATAAAGCTCATTTAGTTTTGTAACTTGTATTATAATTAATTATTTATCTTATAATCTTCACTAATAACGTGATATTTTTTGTAAAAATTCTATCTATTTTCTCTAAGTCTCAAACTATGTTCTATACTTACTATTATTTATAATAGCACGTAAAATCAATCTAGTTTGAATTTTAAAAGTAGCCACCAGCTTCAAGTGAAAGGGTTTGTTTGAATCTGAACATAGATCCCAATACTTTAAGTTTGTTGAATACTACTAATTTGAAAGTTTTGATTTGTCATGCTAATCTGCATAATGTTCATTGATGCGAGACAGGCCCAAAAATAACAAATCAGTTTTGCCGCGCGATATAGTTAATTAAGAACACTGAGTTTTTTGAGTAGACAGTCAGCCAACCTTTTAACTAAATAAAAAAATAATTCTTTAAAATTAAATATCTATTATTTTTTTAAAAATATTTAAAATTAAATATCTATTTTATTAAACTAATTATGTATCTTAATAAATTTTCAGTAATAATTATTTTAATTTTAAAAAAGTAAATTTCACTAACGCAATAAACCTACTAATAACCTCTTTAGTTTTTTTTATTTAAAAATTTAAACTCTACTAACATGTGAATCCTACTACTAATCTATTTCATTAATAAGGACATCATAATAATTTTTTTATAGTTAAATTATTCTCATTAATTTTATATTAAGTTAAAATAAAACATTTAAATAGATGAAATATGTAGTAATTTTTAGTATACCTTTTCTATCATGCATCATAGCGGGCATTTCCATTCAATGCTCACACACACTCTTTCCCTTTGTAGCTGCAGATGTTATGTTGCTGAAAGTTGTCTAATTGAACATATACTGCTATGTCATTTCAGAAAGACAGCAAGTACTTGCACCATTGAATTCTATAAGCTCTGCAAAAAGCTTTATAGAAGATATATTGATGGTTCTATTGAACTTGCCATCTACTGTACAGCTGCAATGATCACTAGCTATGCTTAAGCATATCTTAAGGAAAGAGTAAACTGAAGACAAAAGCCTTATAATGTGTTCTCTTTCTGCGAAAAGAAAGGCACATGGGAGCATTTCTGTGTCAAACTACCCAGAAAATGTAAGAATTTCCTGACCTCTGAAAGGAATGACTACGGCTGATCTTCAGGATTGAATCCCCAATAGCACACTTGGAAGCTTCCTACCTAATCTTGTCCTGCATTTGATTTCTATGCAACTAAACTAAAAGGAATCCTGTGAAGATTCTGCAGCTTCATTGTTTTCTTCAGGGGGCGCTGCTGAAGTTTCTGACGATTCAGCTGGCACAGAATTTACTTTTGCTGAGGTGTACTTTTTCAGCAACCTGTCTTTGTTTTGCTTCCACCATTCTTCCGCCTGCTGCTCCACAAACCTTCGTTTACTGCAAAAGAAAATTGGAGTCGGAACATGTGAGAAAGCACAGCAAGAGGAAAGCCTCATTAAGAAGGAAATTTTCCTGTTGCAAATGTCCATAGAAACTATGTTATTCTATTTGCTTTATGCAGTTATTAGGTGTATCCCAGTGGAAGAAGAAGGGAAATAAACAAATGGCAGTTGTGTTGTACACATGTTAAGCCAATAGGATTAGCTGCCAGCCAGTCTGGATTTATATTCCTATATTCATAACTCCTGTTCTAGTGCAGTTTAGCATTTTCTACTGTTCTATTTCAACCCATGAACTCATGGAGCATTTGTAGTTTCAGTGACCACAGACTATTAATTTCTTTAAGAAAAAGTACAGTACATGAAAAAGAAAAGCTGGGGGAACTTTAGGATCAGATGAAAGAGCCCATCAATGAGAGATGCTACTTAGCCTTTTGTGTTCAACAAACCTTCCATAGTACAACTATCTGCTTGAATATTCCTTGAACATTGTTGGAAAGAAGAAAAGAAGTCCAGTGACATAATAAGATCTGGAAACTTGGGAAAAAAATACTTCGATTAAAGGGAGAAACTGAAATGTTTAACAAGTTCTACGCTTCTCTATTCTTCAGCAAAGGAAAGGAAAGCACCTTCCTTTCAACTTGCTTTGGCATAGGATATAATAAAAGCATTCCCAAATCAGAAAGGAGTGTGCTGCTTGCTGCTTGCAACTTTTTTATGTTTCCGATGAGAAAAAAATTCAATTATTGCATCCCAGTATCCTCAAATATTAAAGCTTGCACTCAATTACCTAAACTAGCTTATACTACAATGCCATATGGACCCATTTTTTTTAAGCCTATTGGTTGGACATAACATAACCTACTTTGGAAGTAGCATTCATATATTGCAAACAAAAGGTACTGTCGGTTTTGGTAACTAGAACATAAAACATGTTACAATATGATGCTGATAATCACCAAGACCAAAAACAAAAAAGAAAATAAAAGAAGAAAATCTGTAGCATTCAGCATTATGAAATACAATATTATATCAAGCCGCATTGCCGAAGTCCTCTCGATCTTTTCTATGTGATGCTAGAGGAGCTGGGAAAAACAAATAGTCTTGATCTCTAAGAAAACTATAAGAAACCATTCAAAGTCAAGATTTCTTCTTTTATTCATCAAAAACTACTTTGGACAATAGTAAAAGCCTATTACATACTGGTTTTGCAATAAAATATATAATAAACAAACTCCAACGATTAATTTTAATTCTAAAATGAAGACCCTAAAAATTGAGAAGACCAAATAAAGTCCAACATTGAATAACTAATCCAAACTAATAAATAGGTAGTTAGTAATCCTAACTAACAACTCCAAGTAATTTATGTGCATTATAAAAGTACATTTTTGTTTGTAATTTTTTGTCATCTGATTCTTTCGATTTCTAATGTCAACAGTTTATGGATGTTTTGGTGCTTGGAAAGCAATGTATCCTCTCTCTGGCACGTGCCATAAGCATCATACTGTATTCCACCTTAGGACGTGAGAAAGAGTAGGCAAAGGATAGCTAAAGGGAGAAAAATGAAAGAAAAGCAAAGAAAAGATGAAAGAAAAAAAAAAAAAAAACCTATGCAGAGTTATGACGCATTATGTAGAGGCTGAAACCAAATGGAAGCTAACATGATTAGAAAATCAAAGAAATAGCTGTATCCACTAAAGTTGTCTAGTCACCGCTTCTTCTTCTAGAATTGGAGCATTTAAAAACTATTTTTCTTCTCTTTTTATATGATAAGATATTGGGGAGAAGAGCATCAATCATTCATTTTCATTTAGGTTTCTAAGAAAAAGAATAGGTTGCATTCATACGTTGAACATATTCCCAAAAATATATGATGAGTTTTTCATGAATATGTTATTAAGTGAAGTACTTAATAAGTCTGCCAGTGTTTAGACAAGTTAAGACATTTCAACAAAGAGAAGATAGCTAGATAAATTATTACGTACCTGAATTTAACCCGCTTGAAGATCTTGGTTCCGCTTGTAAGCTGAATTAATGTCACATAAACACCTGGTTCAAACTGTTCGATAACTTCACCTGCAATTCTAGATGATCCTGATACACTTTCCGCACTTTCTCTTGTGTCAGAGACTGATGACAGATTATACTCCTTTGAAGTTTCAGAGTGTACGCTATCCACAACATTGTTGTATTGCCTATCAGCAGATTCACTAGCTGAGGAAGTTTGATCAGGTAGGTTACTCTGGTCAGGCACCATTTGCTGTGGGAAGGAAGAATTATCTTCTGTTTCTTGAAGCCCAAGTTTATTCAGAAGAGATTCAACTTCTGCATTCATGGATTTGAAGGTTTCCAAGTCTGAGATCTCGGAAGGGAACTTCTCAGTCACTTCTTTCAACTAAGCAAAATAAGGAAACATGAAGATACACTTGTAAATGCACTGATGGAAAGAATATTCCAATCAAGGATAGAAAAGAAAATGTATGTACAGTCTTGAGTAATGTAATGAAGAAGTAATAAAGTAATACAATTCATTTTGGTTTAAGAATTTAAGCATTTGAAACTATGTCGATAAACTAGTAAAATTCGTTTGGCTTTAGAATTTAATCATTTGGAACTATGTTGCAGTAACGGGAGCCAGAATTATTTCATTCTCCATGGGTGACGTACCCTTCACAAATATGCCACAGCACCCTGTAATTCTTGGATCAACTACTCTGGCCCGTTTTCTCCAATTTTATCCTTCTAGGACACATTAGTCATGAACAACTGATAATAAAATAATCTCCAGTCGCTGCTTGTATTCATATTTCTTTAAAAAAATTTAAAAAAACCTCAAACGTTATTTTCTTTTCTTGTTTTTGGAAGACATGAACCTCTCTACTCCTTCAAATAATCTGAGATTTAATATAACCATCCTTGACAGGAAAGGCAACGAAAATCACCAAGTTATAGTAAAGAGAAGACAAATATAAATTTGATGAAGATGAAGCATGAAAATTACCTGATCTGTGATACACTTCATGGCTTTCATTGCTATGGCACACTTTGATGATCTGTCTGCAGCCAATGCAGCAGCTTCTTGGGCTTTCTTCTTTAGTTTCTGCATTTCCTCTTCTTGGAATTCACTTTTCTGCTTTAAACTTTTATGCTAAAGACATATAGAAAAGGAAATATATAATGCTTAGTAACAAAAGATTTTCCATACTCCGATTGGGTTTGAAGGGGAAAAGAGAGAAAAGAGGAAAGAGAAAAGATAAACTTCCTGCTTTGGAAAGAGGAATCATACTTGGTTTTGCAGTTTGGATACTTCTTGATTCAAAAGGTCATTCGACTTCTTTAGACTATCAATGATACCCCTTGAAAATACTGGAGTAACAGAGCGTGGAGGACTTGGCCTCCGTGAATACGGTGAAGCACATCTAGAGTTTGGCTGAGATGCTGGAAGGAACTGCTGAGGTTGAGGTGTAGCCGTCATAACAGGCTTAAGAGCATATTGAAGGGCACTAAGCGAACTTGGAAAGGCAATATCTTTTAGTTGTAAGAGTGATGGAACTTGTGCTGCTCTTACCATAGAGTAAGAGTCAGATTGGATCCCAGGCTTTGCTGACTTCACCTCAAGGTACTTAACTGGTTCCATGGTGGTAGAAAGTAGAACTCTTGAACTCCTTGTCTCCCCCCTGTCTAACCTATTACTACCATCAATTGGGCGATGAGAGCCAGTGCCCCTTCTAGTTAAAGTGGAGGCACTTCCAGCTTCTGCAGCCTTTTTGAGTTTCAAATAGCAATTGTCACAAACTCTATGAGGTTTTCCAGGAGTTGGAGCTAATGCTGCTTTTAGAGCCTTCTTGGAACTGCAAGAATGGCAGTGTACAAGCCCACAGTTATAACAATGATGTCTCTTTCGAGTAAAACCAAATGCTTGCCTGCAACCAGTGCAAAGAGATTGATCTGCTCCGGAGACCCATTTGTGGATGCATATGCTTGCTGTGTAATTTGAGCCACATGCTATATTCTTCACATGCTTGTCTTTTAGTCCTTCAACCAGTGTAGGAATCTTACGATCTTCGGAGTCTCCATGTCCTAATCTTCCATTGGCACCTTTTCCCCAGGTAAATACTTCGTTTCTGGATGTCAGAACTGCAACATGAAATGCACCACAGGCTATTTCTTCAACAAACTCCCCCACCAATCTATCTTGTACTAAGCAAGGCAAATTTCCATTAGATTGTGGATTCCCCAGCTGACCCCATGAATTACTTCCCATGGTGAAGATGTGACCTGATGTTGTAAGGCCGACTGTAGTGTTATGGCCACATGCTATCTGATGGAAATTGTAGTCAATAAGCGCTGAGACACAAGTGGGAAGTAAGTAAGTCTCCTTGTTTCCATGACCCAACCTATTCTTGTCACCATCACCCCAAGTGAATAACTTTCTTGAAGAAATTGCTCCAGACTGGTTCGTGACCTCTACAATTGCAGCAGTGTGCCACACTCCACATGCAACCTTGATAGTCTTTAGTCCACTCAATAACTGAACTTCTTTAGGATACGGAACACTTTCACGGTCCCCGTGACCTAAAACTCCAAATGATCCATCACCGAAGGTAAATAGTTTTCCATTTGAAGTTGCCAATGCTGAATGCCATGAACCGCATGCAACTGATAAAACTTGAAGGCCTTCAAGAGGACCAGAAAGTCTTTTAGGGTTCCAGTGGCTAACATCATTCCCGTGTCCAAGAAGACCAGCATTATGGATACCATCACCCCATGTGTATACATCCCCGGATGTAGAGACAGCACACGTGTGATACTCCCCACATGCAACAAAATCAACATTTGTAATGGCTAGATATTCAACAAGACGAGGACGACTAAAGTCCTTTTCAATCCCGTGACCAAGCCTTCCCCCAGCTTCCTCTCCCCATGTGAAGACCTCACCTTGCTTTGTAACCAGAGCAACATGTCGAACACCACATGCAATTTGGTGAACATCAAGAACTACATTTGACTCCAAAGGTTTGGGAGTCAGTACATCATTTTTTACAGGAATTGGATTGCCATATCTATCAGTTGATAAACCATCACACCAAATTTCCCCCCAGACATAAACATCACCTAATGATTCTATGTCATCTGGTCCGGATCCTCCACTTGAACAACTAGGAGTGCTTGAGACACTAATGCGAAAACCATCTCCACCACCTGTTCTTGCTTGCATATTTGCACTTTCATAACCCACATCTGAGCATGGAGAATTTAAATCAACAGAAATTCTGCCACGACAGACACTTGTAGCAAAATCTAGATTTGAAGCAAAAGGAC
The DNA here is from genome assembly GCA_030512225.1 of Rauvolfia tetraphylla. Lineage (NCBI taxonomy): Eukaryota > Viridiplantae > Streptophyta > Magnoliopsida > Gentianales > Apocynaceae > Rauvolfia > Rauvolfia tetraphylla. Next base: position 8,039,266 of record JAJQKT010000053.1, read on the forward strand.
GATCGTTCTGAACGAGATCACTACCAGCATCATGTAGCTGGAAAGATAATGGCTGAATCACAAATGTGGCAAACAATTTAAAAAAAGTATTATATGTGCAAATATTCATCAAGCATTGAAAGAAAATGGATTTCATATGATGTTGCCGAGAGTATCACACTTCTATTAATGAGTTATGTTGTACCATATCAAAGTTAATTGATTTCAATGTAATCATTAACTGAAATTTGATAGGCATTCAAGAAGAAACATGTAATTAGAAACTACATGTTGGTAAATTGAAGCTTCTGTTTACAGAAGAAATCTTCTATCTGAACTCGGACTCAATTTCTAGCCTTTACTGAAATTCAAGATGAGTGAGACAGGCATAATCTCATTAGAGAACCTACATATATACAAACAAAGAAATGCTATTTGAAGTTCGCCAGAACTCAAGAGATATAGAAATGAAGATGCATAAGGTGTTTCGAATTGACATTCATAGTTCGATTAATCATTAATAAGTTGCTGATCAGGCAAATGAGAATTCGTTATTAGATAGTCAATTAGGGTCCTAGTAATATGCATGGGAACGCATTGAAGCAAAACATTGTCAACCAAACACAGGATGAAAACTTTAAAGTATTCTGAATATTTTAAATTATATTAGCCATCTGATTTATTAATGATGCATGTTAAAGAGGAAATCTGCACTTGTTTCCAGTGAATACATCTAGTTTAAACTTACAGTTGGAATCAACTATGCAATATAAGAATGAATCACAAAGTCTTTCACGGTTAATCTTTTTACAACCAAAACAAAGTGGTCCAAGAAAAATTCATACATTGAGAACAAAAAAATGCACAATAATATTGCACAGTAACAAAGCATATTTGCATGCATGACCATTTTAACTTGCAACTGATGTGCAAACTATATAAGAAGAAAAGATTGAATATTCAGACACAGGATTAGAAAATGAAAATTACATCACATATATCACTTCGGGTTCGTCTGCTTCGACCTTGGCCACTTGAAGTTAAAGCCTTCAGGCCAGCAATCCACACCTCAGCTTCAGCTTTATCTTTGCAAATCTGTGAGGAATGGAAAGATAAGTTCAACATTATCCCTGACAGACATATTTTGCTGAAGATAACAAAAGTTATCTGAGTAAACCCAGAGCAGAGAGCTGTTTCAGCTTCTCCTAGGCTTGCACAAAATTTATGAGTCATTTTCACTCACCAGATCTAGAGTTCTTTCACCATTGTTATGTATAAGGGAAAATGACAAGTACTCCTTTTCTGGGCGCAAATATCTTCTAAATACAGCCTGTGTAAAAATGTGGGCAGGAAAGAGGTCAATTGTCATTTCATCTTGCCTATTCACGAAAAAGACAGTTGTGGTAGAAGTATAAGAAAAAGCAGGTTACATGAACTATATAAATACATTCATCAATCCACCCAGAAAGATGTTCTAACACTCACGGTTCTCTGCCCGGGGATAAGCCGTTGGACAGTAGATAACTTCAGATTCCTTTCGGATCCATGTGAGTACCAGATTAGTGTTGTTTCATCCTGAAAATATCACTAAAATCCTGAGAGTTCATATACCAAAGTAATGGGCACAATGTGCAATTTAATTTTCGTGACAGGCCAATTTGCAATTCATCATCTAGGCAGCAAGTCTCTTGCTCTCTCATGACACCCATATCATATAATTTCTAATGTTTTGAAATAAATAGCTGAGTCTTAAAAGATGGAAGAATGCAACACTTACTGGTGAAACTCTGAATGGGCAAAATTTAGGTTTTCCTTTTCTGCTATACTTGATTAATTGAGTACCTTTCTTCAAAGCAATGAGTGCCTTCAAAAGCAAAAGGCAAAGCAAGTAAAGACACCAAGCACAATCATCAATCTTTGATAAAAAAGTGGTGAAACCATGGAACTTGAAAGATGGAGAAACTAAGGATTATCCTAATCATGAAGCAGCAGCATAAATCATAGATTGATCAAGAAGTCTTTCTGACACAAATCACAGGCCTTTGCATGTCACGAAAATTATTTTAGCGATTCTGGAAAAGATTTTAAACGGAATATTTGATGAATATGGATGATGATCCTTTATGCAGAGGCCTTTCTACTTTGAGGATAGGAAACATGGTCCTTTAAAGATTTTAAGGTCCACCTAACATCTAGTTCACACTTTCAGCAGAATAATGAAGAAATTTGTGAATGATATAATTGAAACTTTCAGCTAAACCTTCCGCACAGGGTTTTTCAGTTTCTTCTCTCCTTTTTCCTACATGGAAAATGGAACTTGCTTATCTTCATCTTCCGTGTATTCTAATTGAGAATCTATTATCACTTGTCATTGGTAAAAGCCTATCTCTCTAATAACTCTTAAGCAAACTTATTTAATTTCAGCAACTTTCATATGACAACTAGCTCCAGCATACATCATATGTGGTACTTAATCCACCTTAGTACTCAATCCATGAACCCCAAGTTATCTTGTGATTCTTGTCTATTGCACTAAATCTGCAAACTGTTTTGAAAATTTTAAACAAAGGTTCAAAATGTTTCCTCATTAATTTTTCTTCTCCATTGGCTCTAACCTCTCAGCCTCTGATAGAAATTATGCAAGCATTCTCCTGCATATGCAAACCATAGGAGAACCCAAATCTATCAGTCTTTAAGTTATGGGTAGTCGAGAGTGCACTAAGTTGAAGTAAGATGGCACGACATTGCATATACTTTACCAGAAAACTCCCAATATCTTTGTACTAAAGTTCCCAACTTCAGCCATTTCGTAACTAAAAAGTAAAATCTTGTATCCATCATCTTGTAATGAATTAATATATTAAGGTGGAAAAATTAATCAACTCAGAATACTGATACAAGTAGTATCTTTATCCTAACAATTATTATGTCAACTATTTGCTTTGGGCCAAATCTTCACAATAGAAATCAATCATTCATTCAACTTATAACAATTAAAAACGAAAGGAAGTGAACGTACCTGTTCAATGTCACGGTCAGGATTGCCATAGCTAACAGGATCTGCCATTCCATCTGAAACAATTCTTGGGCAGCCACCACAGAACCGTCGTAGTCCCAACCATCCGCATAGTCTTCATAGATGCCAATGCCAATGCAGTTTCCCAACTTGGCCTATCATCAACTTCTGAATAACCTTTTATCTTCTATCCCCCACGAAACTTCAGCTGATTTCCCCCCAAATCTCAACTTTCACCAGGAAACTTCTTTGATTCACTAGAGAATGTCCCTTTTCAAGAAATTCAAGAAAACTAGTGATCCATGTATAAAACTCGACTAAAAGAGCCCAGAATTTGCGAATTCATGTTGGATTATTCAAATGATTAAAAGGGTTCCCAGTTTTAGATGATCAGAATAGATCAGACTCAACAAAAGAAAGAGAGAGAATGAAGAAAGAGAAAATGACAGGAGTTTAGGAGAATGTTTGCAGAACAACGGAGTGGGCACCGAACTTGGCGCGCTTATTTGGCCTTCATAACCACCTTATAAAAATGCTTCTCAAAATTCTTGGAAAAAAATTGGATTATTATAATTTCTAACACGTGGAGAAAACTAAATAGCCACAATAGCGTCCATTATTACTTTTATTATTACCATAATATACTACTAATAATAATTAGTTTATGCCCAAAAAATTTTACTCTAAAAGATTATTTATCGACAGCTTTTCTCTCTTTTTTTTGCCATTTATTATTACTTCTTTTTGAGCGGGTCATTTATTATTACTATTATTTTCTCATTAGAAAGTCCTTTCAGGATTGTGAGAAAACTGACTTGTGCACAAGCTCGAATCAATGTGAAGAAGTAGCGAAATGCTTTTCTCGCACCAAAGAAAATCAAATTGCCATTTTTCTTTTTATTAAAACATTTTTAGGCTATTCGAGTAAGTTACAAATATGAAATTTCAATTTAATTCTATTGTGCAGAAGATTTGAGCGTTCAAAGTCTAAATACAATAGCAGAAAAGAGTACAAAAAGCGCTTGAATGAAGTCAATTTTCTTGTGTTCTAGATGTATCATTTTCCTTCAGACTTTTCCATCACAAAATGTAAACCAAGAATTCAGAACGAAATCAGCAAGGAAAGAGCACTATTTGTATAAAAATTTATTACGAACTGAATCGAGAAAATTTATAGTCCACATGAAATCACCATACTCGTGTACTAATAGGTTTTGAAAAAAATGCAGCATATGCGCAAAGAGATAGAAGCTTGAGCACCTGCTACACTAATTTTGCCTTTTCCTGGGTTGTTTTTGGTCGTTTAGTACCTATATGTAGGGGTGTTCATTCAGTTTTTTGGTGGGATAATTCAGTTTTCAGTTCGTTTTTTTTTGAAATTTTACAAAATCGAACCGAACCGAAATAATTCAGTTCGGTTCGATTTTCGATTTGAGAACAAAAACCGAACACCGAACCGAATTTTATTCTAATCCAAAAAATCGAACAAAAAATCTGAATTCGGTTCAGTTTTTCAAATTGCACCAAATAATGAACACCCCTACCTATATGTGAAACACCAGCCGACCAAGATCGTTCATCGGCATTCAACACTTTTCTGAGAGAAATTTTATGCTAGCAACTCTGGCCCCATTCAGAAACCATTTGGGGAAGGGCATATACAAAATCTAGCCTGAGAAACACTATTTCCTAAAAGGCAATTGGATCTTTGTATCTCTTGAAAACACTATCAATGTCAGCCTTCACTTCAGGTGGCAAAGGTCGCCCGACGGACAAAACTGCATTGATATCTTCTTTTATTTGCTCCACTGAAGTTGCACCTATAATTGAACTTGCCACAAATGGTCGGTCTCGCACAAATGCAAGAGCTAATTCTACAAGGGTTAGCCCATGTTTCTTGGCTACTTCAAGATATTGTACTGTTACTTCCTGGAATTCACGAGTAAACATATCAGCTATGACCCTCAGATGGGACTGCATTCATCTCATGTGAAAAAGAAATAGACCATTCACAATGAAAAATGCTACAAAATGGAATAAAGAAAATAGGTAACTGCATTATTTTGCTATGTAGTTGCGCACAAAGAAAAAGGATAAAACTTAAAGAAAAATGAATTCTTTGAACAAAAAAGATGCAACAATACAATACTAAAGCATAATCTGGTAATACTGACCAGTGGCTCATAGAAGTACTTAAGAACAAATTCTGGACAATGCATGAAGAAAAACAGTGTGTGCAAACTAATGCATGGCAAACAAAGTTTTCACAAGTACCAGTAGTATGCACAGCATATTACAGAGCAATCGGACCTAGTTTTAATACAAGCATATAAAATATAAGCATTAATAAATGCCAACTTTTTAGGTCCCGAACTTTGTAAAGTTCACAAGTTGTACAGAATTTTGATTACTATCATTCAGATTGAAGATGTGAAGGGTTATCTTTTGGTAGCATTCTGTTTCATACAATGTGCTTGTGTATACACATTTTTCAATATTTCCAACAAAAGCAAAGACATGAAGCATTAGAGTGATGTTCATTTTATTCTTAGGAAAGCAAAAGCTATATGTACCCTGGTGTTCGATCTGTTGTATCTTTCCATGTACCCTGGGAAAAGGTTAAACCTTCCTTTCTTCGCAGCATCAGAATCAATATCTAAGTACTTTCCAGTCAGTGCTCCACCAGCCAGTGGGGAGTAAGCAAGTAAGCCTATGTTATAGTTGTTTGGATGGCATACTTCAACAAGATCAACTACAAGCACCAACAAAGACCCATTAGCTGGATGATGAAAGGTTAACTTCTTGTATAAAAGCTTAAGCTGTCAGAGTAGTATCATTATCTGATTATTCAATGGCTAAGCATGGGAAATACAATAATGGTGCCGCAGGCCTTATAACTGAAGACCTGACATTTGCTTAAGTATCAGATTCTCTCCTGCAGTTCAGTAGTATCGAAAGACTATGATATGTCTGGTACATATGGCTCCAACAGATTCTTTCATGCTAAAATGCAGCCAGCAGGTGTTGAATACTCTTCATCATTAAATCCAATATTCACAAGGTTATGTAACTCCACATACGAGCTACTTGATTGCTAAATCTTGCCTTTAAGTTAAAAGAATGCAAGTTTTGACTGCACAAGGAGAAAGAATTAGCCACTTTCTAGGTCTTCCTTTTAAGCTAGCTTTAGTATAAAGTTTATATGAAATGATATAAGGGTCTCTTTGCAGCTATTTCACAGAACTAAGAAAAGCACAAAAGAAGTTAGTTTTAGCTCAAATTTTAGAAATAGTTAATTCTTTTTTTGCTAAATAGAAATAGTTAATTCAGTTAGGATTAAAACATGTATAGTTATATAGTTCACAAGGATCAATACAGGCAGCCTTGCCTAAGATGATGCAATCAGGGTAAAGGTTACTCATAGAGAACACATTATATTTTTGTCTTAATCAAAACAGAAATTTGTAATGGTATGACCTAAAAGAATAGCTGACTCGTAGGGAGAAGAAAAGAGGCTGATGTGTCAGAAATTTAAACTTAATGATAGATAGCAGGGCCAAAGAAATTCTGAAAGTTAGTGTATTAAAACATTGCTCTTCCAGTAGTAAGGGCCTCTAACATGAACAACCAAAAACATTATTCAACATCGATTTCAAAGTTCAATTTCAAGCTAAAGCTTTCAAATAGAAAGTTAGCTTAATGGAATCTAGGGTGTACGATAGTGGCATAAGAGAACTTACTTTCAAATTCACATCTATTTAAAATACTGTAGCTGTTTTGGATACTGACAATCTTTGGTAGTCCTTGATCTTTAGCAGCATGAACAAATTCCATTACTCCATAAGAATTTTCATTTGAAATGCCAATGTAGCGTACCTGGAAAGATTTTTGAGACCAAACCTTTAGAAAACAGTTGAAGAAGATACTAGCAAAAGAGGGAAAACTCAGAGGTTAACATACTAAGGGCTTTTAACTACTTGATTTGATTCTGATCGCCTAAACCATACAGTAAATTATTTCAAGGTATAGAGATGCTGCAAATCACGGCTCTAAGTTATAATCCTTTAAACAAGAAATATAATCTCTGCTTTCTGTATTGCTGGAAAAGGGCTTGTTAGACTAGCACCTAGACACTTGTGAACAAGATCAGTCATTCAGCATTATTATGCAGGAAAAAGGCTTGTTAAATTAGCCTTAGGAACTAGTAAAGAAGAAAAATCATTCAACATAGCACCTTAACCCAAACATGATGATATCCAAATCTTTTAAACACCAAATGACTGAAAAGTATCAAATAACTATGACTTGGAACCTCAAACAGCATGATTCCCTAACTCTGCCACATACTTTGAGATTGATCCCTTTTCCAGGACCTTTGTCAATATCATGTTTCAGTCTAAAAGCTGTGAAAGACATATCCTCCTAAAAGTACCTCATCCAAAAATTGGATTTCCAGATATTTTGCAATCTCCCTGAGTTATTTACGCTGCAATGACCTTATTGGGGAAGATGACAAAACAAGAAAGATGCATTGGAATCTTTTATGGTACCTTTCCCTCATCTATGAGTTCTTCAAAGGCTCTTAGTTGTTCAACAAATGGAACACTTGGTCTCCACTTAGAAGGATCATAGAAGAACTGTCCAAACAATGGAACATAGCGGTCTGGCCTGAAACAAAAGAATACCAATACCAAGTGGGAGAGAGATTGAGCGCGTAGCGGTTTCAGGAAATGAAGAGAATTCAGAATAAATATCACAAGACATTATACACCTTTGAGCAGAAATGTAAATGGAACCTAGAGTCATTTAATTTTTCATCCTTATGGTGAGATTCAAAGAGACGAGTCTTTCTATAAAATTTCCGTATCTTTTGTGTCAGTTTTTCCCCAGAAGTTTGTCTAGGAATCAAAAATAAAAAGGATACGGGGCATAGAAATATGCTGTTATTTTACAGCAATTAAATACTCCCTTCGTCCAGAATTGAATGTCCACCTCCTTAAAAATAGTCATATTTTTTTATCTAAACATCTACTATTAACCTCTTTAATTCAAGGGAAATTAAATTCCACTATAGTATGGTCCCACCACTAACCTCCCAACTCTCTTGAATTAATAAAATTAAACTACCCTAACTCATCGTCTCTACCATCAATTTTCTTAATTAATAAGGGTAAGAGAGTAACTCATTAAAGTCAAATGCTCTTCTAAATTTTTGTGCCAAGTCAAAATAGGACACTCACTTCCGAACAGAGGGAGCATCAACTTAGCTTTAGGAACAGAGCATAAAACAGACACATCATACAAGAATAGACTCTGAAGATCTCACAACACCATTCAAGACAAATTTTTATATCTAAATGGAAAATTTGTAGCCATCACAAGTTTTTAACGTAGTTGAGAAGTCTTCATGAGTATTAGGAAAGCATGAGGGACTAGTGTTGGAATGAATGAAATTTAATAGACACAGCACAATTACTTTATCATGGCATAAGGGACACAGCACAATTACTTTATCATGGCATAAGGGTTTCAAATTCCTCCCCCCCCCCCCCTCTCCCACCCCCAACAGGTAAAAACATGCAGCTGTTCCCTTAAGAGCTACTAACTTGCAGAGTAGTCTCTCTGTCATAAAAGACAACAGCAAGCACATAATTTCAGCCCTGTTAAACATTTAAAAAAGGCCCAAGACTGATAAATAAGATCAAAAACAGCAAACTATATAAATGATGGAATCTGCAGAAGTAGGCCTTCCACTAAAATCATGTACAATTGCGGTATATGTAAGAACTCACCAATGTATTTGGAGTAAATCAATGTAATCAGTATTTAGTCGTTTAAGACTTTTATCCACACTTTCCTTAATATTAGCAGCATCAACCCTCACAACCTTTGCATTATCTCGCATATAACTTGATCGCTCAGAGTAACCACTTACTTTTGTAGCCAAGATGACCTAATCATGGATTAAATTGACAAATGACATCAGCATTCAACACATTATTTACAATAAAAGGTTGATTTATCACTACAATAAACATAGCTGATCAAAATTCTAGAAAAGATTCAGTACCTCTAAGAAAGAAAATCTAATGCTTATTAAGGTTCAGGAAATGAATCAGCAATAACTCCCCAAGAGAAAACAAACCTGAGAGTTATGCATATTTGACAAACAATTTCCTTGAAATTAGAGCACAAAACAAGCAAAAATGAAGAGAAGACGGCCATAATATATGCGTAGGTGTGGGTCTTCATATTATTTGAAGATGGATAATACTTCTTGCAAAAATTGTGGTACTTTACAAGAGACTCTGTCTCTCTCTCTCTCTCTCTCTCTCTCTCTCTAGACTGCCTAGTAAAAATAAATTTTGATATGTACTAGAATCCCAAGAAAAACTTGAAATATGAATAACAAAAATAATCTAGACCAGAATCTTGGAGGTATTCCTGTGAGAACTCTGGATTTATGACACCAGTAAAGGCCTAGGAGGGAGGGAGGGAAGAGAGAAGGGGGGCGGATGGGGGGTTGTGGGGAAGAGAGGATGACTGCTAAAAATATAGTAGACCAGACAGGGGCCCAGCATAGCAACTTGCAGCATAGTGTAGGCATGCTCATCTCAAAACAATATATTCTTTTAAAAGTGCCCCAGAAAAATAAGGTATGTTAGTGAATGATAAACATCAAAAATTGCAATGCCAGATCTTGGAGATAATGCAGTAACAAGGTAGCTTAATTGCTGGAAAAACTTGAACGACATAAAGAACTCCTCGTATGATGCAGGTTTGGCATCCGGATTAGATTTTGAGTTACAAGACTGCTCATTCATATGGGAAACCATCAAAAGCACATCCCCACAGTCAAGATCTATTCAAGATTCTCATATTTTCTAGGAAAAGAATTGGGCCTCTGGCGAGGGTGGGGGTTAAAAGCAACTGCTTCTAAAGGAATGGGCAAAATACCTTGTCGCGAGGTTGATATTTCAGCCAGCTAGCAATGTACAGATCTGTACGCCCGTGTGTCTCCTTTCTCTGAGGAACTGGGTACTTCAAGGAAGAAAATAAGTAAAGGCAGAAGTGAGTTTTACAGAAATCTTGATGTCCATAGCTGGATGATTGAAAAAGAAAGGTGAAAAAGTCAAGAAACGCTTCAATTTCTAAAACAGAGATTGAATGTGAGTTGTTTCTCCCTTATTTTGTGATATCTGAACTTATCGGGGGAAGAAAAGTCTCTCCCCTGAACTTCTGGAAAGCTTCTTTGATCGATAGCAATGAAACCCAAGGAAAAATTTACGAAATTTGATTAATTCACTCATTTCATTTTCCACAGGAACAAGATCAAGATCTGGCAAATGCAAGTTCAGCAAAATAAGTGCTCCACAGAAAGTGAACATACATGGATGATTAACAACAATAACAAATGCTAATTCGTATAGAAGTAACAGTGTCCAACACAAGATATTCTTGAATAAATAGACATATATACTTTGGATCTACGTTACTTGCACTGATAGCGTAAGAAAACATTTCCACAAGTATGAATGGGATGATTCCATTTGGGACCAAAAAAGTGTAATCTTATACATCATTTTGGGATGCATGAAGGTTAAACTCCCTGGTTTGATGAATTACTCTGGACCATCAGTTTCACCTAGGAACGACGGCAAAGAAACCACCTGTTCTAAAGTTCAAATGGAGTTGAAAGAAATCTTACAACTTCTGAAGTGTCTAATATATTAATCCCTTGATCAAATGCATAACTCAGCATGTCATGAGCTTCTTTCTCTGTGTTCTGCTCCCCATACGTCATCTGAAATGGGCACGAATGAACTCTTATCATCATCATTGAAATCCTATATAAACTCTTTCATCATTTCTTCTTCTCTTTTAGAAAAATCAAAATTTCAACTTCATAATACCTTTGAACTGGGACAAACAGCAAACGGTTACATCTAACCGACTTCAAAAATTCTCAAGGACCATACATCTAGCTAAAAGTTCATGCAACTTATTACAAGATTACAATGAGACTCCAAAAAATATGAATTATTATTCCTTTTCTGATTAACTAGGCAAAGGGCAGAAATTGAGGCAAAAAATCAGAAATTGAACGGAGAATATACAATTGAAGCAACATCGCAAAATTTCTTCGACTCGGGATTAAAAAACAGAAGAATCGATACTACTTACAGTACCCAGGGTAATTTCGCTAATATTGAGGTCGGAGTCACCGAGTTTCCTATACTGCAACTGGTTGAGTTTCGCGTTGAGGATTGAGTTTACCTTCTTCTTCTTCTTCTTCTTCTGGGAAAATAAATCAACATTCCCAGTTGAACTCCGGAATGAAGTCAAACGGCGGGGAGAGAGACTCAGAATGGTGATGGTGTTGAAATCAACTGTCGAAGAGCTCAACGAAGAAGTAGTCGCCATTGTTGCTTTCACACAGAATCTGGTCTCTGTGTGTGTATGAAAATGGAGAAGAATGAGGTGTTGATCTTGAAATGAAAGATATATTTTTTCTTTTGGTGGAAAAGTAATCTTCGAATGAAAGATAACTGATAATAATATCCATTATTCTGGCCGCCAAACGCCCCGCCGGCAAGAAAGAAACGAAAAAACAGAAAGGTCATATTATTCGGGTTTACTGTCTAATGAACCGCATCCAAACGAACGTTCTCGGCGATGTACAGAATGCGTAATGCAGAATGAACACGTTATGCGTTCACATGTTTTGCTTATCATAAGTGGTAAAGGCAACAAATTTTGCTATGCATAATAATTTTTACATAATATTTATCATTTTTGTTTTTCGAATTTTTGTAAGATTTTTAAATTTTCTATTTAAAATTTATTTTATTCATTTTCTTTTATTCTTAAACTATTTTTATTTTTTCTTCTTAGCAAAATTTTTTTATTTTATCATTATATATATATATATATATATATAATTTTTCAAGTAATTATGTTTATCAAATTATGAATGTAAGAGAATTTATCAAAAAAAAACTATGCTACAAACATATACCAGAATTTTTAAAGAAAATTTTATTTATTAATGACTTAAAAAGAAAAGAAACAGATAATGTAATAAGAAAGTTGAGTAAATACTATTTTATTATTTTAATTTTAATTATACTTGAGATATTTGATCTACTCACTAAAAAAGAAATGAGATCTCATGAAAGTTCAAAATTGTCATTAAAAATAATAACTCATATCTTTCTTTTGAGAATCTGTTTTAAGTTATTTGAAAAAAAATTATATATAAAAAGAGAAAATAAAAAATTTTAGTTAAGAAAAAAAATAAAAATAATTTAAAAACAAATACAACTAATTTCTCTTATAATTAATTGTAATAAATATTTTAATTAATTTGAAATATTGTAATTAGATTATGATTCTCTTAATATAAAATTTAAAATTTTTTAAATTAAGAACTATAAATTTAAAAATAATAATTAATAAAATTATAAAATTATTTTTTAAAAAAATAATACAAAAAGAAACAAATAATAGAAAATAAAAAAAAGAAAAGAAAAGAAAAGAAAATAAGTACGGGCACCTCCCTACTGTAAGTGGTCCATGCGGCTAGAAGGGGCCACGTACAGCTGGGTTGCCTAGCTTTGGCACCGCAACATTGGCTGTGCATAGTGCACCACGGTACTTAAATTTTTAAAAATATAAAAATTAAAATTATAAAAAATTAAAATGGATAAAATATTATCCATCCTCAAAAATCATATTAATTCTCTCATACACGAACAGATTTTTACTTTTAAATTTTATTTCTTTGTAATATATTATTTATTTTTATAAAATTCAATAAAAATTTTATAAAAGAAATAGTTATAAAATAAATCCTATCTCGCCTTTAAACGTGTACCTATATAAACAAGAGAATGCACATATCACCTTAAAATGATATATAAATAGAATACCATAATCCCATTGTAAAGAAGAAAAAATTTTCAACCGAGATATTAGAACAGTACTCTACCTCTTGAGATAGCTAGCTGTTTTTATTTTTTATTTTTTGTTGGGGGGGGGGGGTTGATGAGGGGCTAGCTAGCTGAAGAACTAGAGTACAAAAATGAATATCTATTTTTTTGAAAATAAATTTCTTTTCTTTATTAACTTTCACAACTAATTTCGTCCTTTAAGAAATATACGCTTCATTAATACATGACGACTTATTTGAAAAAGAAAAAATTCCTCCAAAGCAGGAAAAGGAATCCAGAGTCCGCGCTTCTTACCAGTCTAACTAATAGAATAAAAGCTAGGAAAAATCTTAATCACACAACTGCTAAGATCTAAAATGAATGTATCAGTTGATCTCCAAATTTCCACCAAGCTTTTGACACCATAGCAATTGCACATTACTAGAGAACAAGAAGCATGCAAATACAAACACAGAGAGATGATCATCATCTCAGAATCTCACTGCCACATAGCAAAACCGAACCTCTTAGGTGTAAACCAAGAAGCATTCACCACACATGCAAGATAGATCAAAGAAATTCATGCATGAGATCAGAAGCCAAGTGTTACATCTTCTTGTACGTGTCAAAACTCCCCGATCATCCTTTTGATTCTATATAAACCATCCCCCTTCTCTGATCGCACATTCAATCAGATTTTTCTCTCTTGATCTTGCAGAGTTTAAGCATGGCTGCTTACCCTCATCTGCTCCCTTTGAGCCTTTGTCTAGTTTTTCTCTTCCATGGATGCTTTGCTCAGCTTGAGCGGCACCAGCGGCAGCTATGGCAGAATCTTCAGCAGGAGCAGCAACACAGGCTGAGGGCTAAAACTAGGTGCAATATTCAGCAACTTACTGCACAAGAACCTGCCATAAGTTTCCCGGCAGAGGCTGGAGTTACTGAATTCTGGGACACCAACCATCCCATGTTTGAGTGTGCGGGTGTTGAAGTTGAACGCAGAGTTATTAACCAGAGAGGCCTTCTCTTGCCTTATTACACGAATGCACCTAAGCTCGTCTATGTTCTCGAAGGCTAGATCTCCGTCTTCCTAATTTTGATCTCACCGTGTTTATAAATCTTTTTTAGTTTCGTTTTTGGATTAGTTCTTGATTGTGATTAGTGCAGGTAGTGGTGTATTTGGAACTGTGATGCCGGGTTGTGCCGAGACATATGAATCGCTGCCAGGCTTCTTCGGGCAACAAGGACAAGGGCAAGGGCAAGGGCAAATGTTAGGGGACCGCCATCAGAAAGTGCGACGATTTCGGCAAGGTGATATCATTGCTTTGCCTGCTGGCCTCGTTCATTGGGCATACAACGATGGGGATGTTCCGGTGGTTACTGTAGCACTCATTGATGTTGCCAATGAAGCTAACCAGCTTGATCTGAACTACAGGGTAAACAAATTTTTGCTTCGGAAATGAGGGAATTTGATTCTGTTTGTGCTTATATGTTCTTATAACATGTAAATGGTGTTTGAAAATTTTAACTTTCAGAATTTCCACCTCGCTGGTAAACCCCAAAGCAGTAAGCCAATGTCTGGCCCGGGAGAACGGGGCCAGGAACAATATGGCGAGGGACAAAGAGGCCAGCGAGAACAGTATGGTGAGGGACAAGGTCAGCAACAAGAAGTGTACAACATACTCTATGGCTTAGACGAACAACTTTTGGCAGAGATACTCGGGTTAGACACAGAGACAATAAGGAAATTGAAGGGCCAACAAGATCAGAGAGGCATCATAGTCCGAGCAGAGCAACTCCAATTATCAATTCCCGAGCATGGACAACAAGAGCAGGGACGGGGACAAGGAGAAGAATGGTGGAAAGACAATGGTCTCGAGGAAACTCTCTGCACTGTGAGGCTCAGAGAGAACATTGCTCACCCCAACAGTGCCGATGTCTTCAATCCACGAGCTGGTCGCATCCGCACCTCGAACAGCCTCACTCTTCCCATCCTCAGCCAGCTCCAACTCAGTGCTGAAAGAGGATTCCTTTACAGCGTAAGCAAGAAAGAAAAAAAAAATTAGTTTATACTCTTAACTATATTTATCATGCTAATTTAGCAATTCCTTGTTGGAAAAATCTGCAGAATGCAATCTATGCACCCCACTGGAATTTGAATGCCCACAGTGCACTGTACGCGATCAGAGGAAGTGCAAGAATCCAAGTGGTGGACGATCAGGGAAACTCGGTGTTTGATGATGAGGTTAGAAGGGGTCAGCTCATAATTGTACCTCAGAACTTTGCTGTGGTGAAGCAGGCTGGAAATGAAGGATTTGAGTTCATTGCATTCAAGACAAACGATAATGCAATGTCTACAGAAGTAGCCGGAAGGCTATCGGTGTTCCGGGACTTGCCTGTCAGCGTGCTGATGGACGCTTACCGCCTTAACAGGAACGAAGCTCAGCAGTTGAAGTATAATAGACATGAGGCTAAACTTTTGAGCTCAGAATCTGGAAGAAGTGAATATGCTTGAATTGTAATTTGAGAGTTGTTAACTGTCGTGTATGAATGGTATTGCAAGAATAAAGTGCTCAAACCTGAGTAGTTGTCTGCGGGAGACTTATGATGTTTGGTCACGAGCTTGTAATTACATTACATAAATAGTACCAATAACTTCAGCCGGCCCTATGAGTTCTCTATCTCTGATCTTTTGAACTTTCTTTGGGTTTCCAGTGTGTGTAATCCTCGGATTATAGGCAATTTATGTAATTACATTACATAAATAGTACCAATAACTTCAGCCGGCCCTATGAGTTCTCTATCTCTGATATTTTGAACTTTCTTTGGGTTTCCAGTGTGTGTAATCCTCGGATTATAGGCAATTTATGTGGCATTTTAATGCAAATATTCAACCACCACACAGTACTAACCAGAGCAGAAATTGAGATACAAATTCATGAACAACTACCACAAAAAGAGTTTCTAATGGCTCCCAGATCTGCACATTGGCAGACTGCAGGATTATTGAATTCAAAGCTAAGTTAAAATCCCTTCAAATGCTAATGTATCACGTAAATAAACTCTGCAACAATCCAAGAGCTTTTGAATATGTGAATTAACCACGTTTTACAGAAGATTTTGTGTTGCAGCTTCTCTTCGTTTCTGAAAATAAGCAAACATCTTATCCTTCGCGGGCAACTCGTCCTTAATCAGTGGGTAGTTGAGAAAATTTTTCATCCATTCAGTGATGATCGGGAATTTTGTGGAGTCAAGAATCTTCATGGATGCAACCTCTTCAAACACAGGTAGCTGATACGAAATAAATCCAGCAACAAGATCTGCCATTCCAATTTTGTCTCCTCCAAAGAACTTTTTCCCTTTCAGTTCTTCTTCAACCTTTTCAAGTGCATCTATTGTTAATTTTACAGCCTTTTCGTGTTCATCTCCACTGGAGCATACAGCTGTCCATGCGGATCCCCGAACCTGCATGTCCCACATGATCAATCACGAAATCAAATAAAGAACTTTTAGGCTACGGGAGTAGATAATATACCTTTTCTTCAGCAAATTTAGCCCAGAAGCGTGCTTGAGCTCTTTCATAAGGATCTTGGGGCAATAGCGGATTCTGTTTCCAGACCTCTTCAATATATTCCAAGATGATCAATGATTCTGATATGGGTTTTCCATCGTGAACAAGCACAGGCACCAATCCAAGAACAGGATTCAACTTCAAGAGCAGGGGGCTCTTATTGAAGACATCCTCTTCAATGTACTCATATTCAATGCCCTTCAGTTTCAGTGCCCATTTCACCCTTTCAACAAAAGGGCTCACCCAGAATCCCAGTAGCTTTACACCTTTGGTCTCCATCTTCTTGAGTTTCACAAATCTTCTAGGTTTCCCAGCGTGCTTTTATAGCTTGTTCCTGAAAAACAAGGAAGATGCGAAGTCCTAGCCAACATTTTTTGACAATAGAAAATGTTATCTAGATTAATCCAGAATTACTTAAGACAATAGTTCATTTGCTAATCAATTACGACAGGGTTTTGATATTCGTTACATTTAGTTTGGGCCTTACTAGGCAATATCCGAATCAAACTTTGATTCTTGCTTTCTATCCTTAGTATATCGTGAAACTATGATTCTATATAATTGTGCTACCTAGAATCGTTATTCAAACACGCATCATTATTTAGAATAATTTGCTTTCAAAGTTTTCCAAGGAAAAGTCAATGATCATTGTGGATTGATTTTTTAGGTTTGATTTTAAATTAAAATAACTAAAATATTATTTTTAATAATCTGCCTTAGAGATACTTTTTAAAATTACTTTTATCTATTAATACTGTTAAAAATTCTATATCATTGACTACATAAAGTTTTGTGTCAAACTATCAATGTCCATCATTTCTTAACGCATCAAATATTGCTTTAGGGTGGCAAAGGCCATTTTGGATTCTCAAAACATTAATTGGATTGAGTTTTTATTTGATTTGAATTCTATTAAAAATTATAAAAATAAATTATTTAGAAAAAAAATGAAGTCCAAAAAATTTTTTTAAAAAAAAACTCAATTCAAAAGTCAATTCAAGATGGAGTTGACTTCTCTTTGCGGACGATGTCAAAGGAGTGCGAAAATGATGCAAGAAAAGAAGTTGTTATGTGCTTTTACATTTATTTTATGTATTGTACTATACCTAGATGCTTAAGTGTAGTGTATCTTCTGTTAGCATGGGTAATGCGCTTTTGCTCCAATATCTATTTGTGTAATCTATTTTCTGTTTATTAATGAACTTACTTGTCAAACAAAAAAAATTACAATTTAGTAGAGTAATAAAGGTTAATAGTGAAATCAAAATATATATATATATATATAATAAACGACTTCTGAGAACATAAGGGCTCAATCCTGACGGATTTTCCTCTTATACTTTCACCATGTTCTTCAATGCTGAATTTGCTATTCGCTCTGTTTTTAATTTAAATTTTATTTAAAAAAATTATATATATATTAAGATACTAATTAAACTAATTAATTTATCTTTAATTAAGTATTCTTTCTCCTTATAAGAAATTTTAACATATAAAATTACCATTATTTACTACACAAAAAATGATTGTTTTTTTTATGAGAGTAAATAAAGAAAAGAAAATTAAACTTTATTCAACGATACTTATTTTACAAAAAAGTAAAATTTTTATAATAACACTTAAATTTAAATGGAAGGAATAGTAATTAGTAATTAAGTTAGTTGTTAGAAATAATTAAAAGCTTATGTGGAAGGTGTTATTTTTTACTATTGGAATTTAATTTTGAACAGCAACAATAATAAAGTATTTCACCGAATTCAACTAAGAGTAATACTCTATTTCTTTCAAAATATATGAATTAATTTTCTTTTAAACTGAAATTTATATTCTTTCAAAATATGTGGACCTGTAAAGCAAAGAGAAACCGGAACAACATTGCTCTCTTGGAACAACATTGCTCTCTTGGAACAACATTGCTTTCTTCCTCTGACGGAATTGATAATGTCACTAATAATTAATGAGCTTTACAAGTTGGAAAGCTCAAAGGGTGCGGCGTCCACAAAGACTGCCCAACTTTTGGATGTAGTCGGCAAAACCATCAGCTTTTCTACAATTCCATTATAGTGAGAGTGATATTTTTCTCACTAATAATTAACGTCTTTTCTATATATAATTTTTTTAATTATATATAATGTAAAAAATTTTTATTATTTCATTTTAATTTCGAAGAGTTTCTAGAATTCTCTAAAGCATTCGGACAAAAAAAATTCAAATTTAAAATAATGACAAAAAATCTTCGCAAAAAAAATATTAGTTTATCAAATTACTCATAATTTTACATTAATTTAGATATAAAAAACTTAAAAATTGACCTTAAAAAACTTAAAAATTAGGTACAACTCAATCGCGAATTCCGCCATTGGCGAAATTCGAGGAAGAATTCCACCAATTAGTTGGCGGAATTCAAATTTTTTTTACTGATTTCAAAATCGACTATTTTAAGACCGATTTTTAAGTTTTTTATGTCTAAATCGATGTAAAATTTTTTAAAGTTTTTTGAATTTTTTTGTCTAATACTTTAAAGAATTCTAGAAACTCTTCGAAATTAAAATAAAATAATGAAAATTTTTCGCACTATATATAATTAAAAAAAATTATATATAATTGCCCCAAAATTAATGAGCTTTACAAGTTGGAAAGCTCAAAGGGTGCGGCGTCCACAAAGACTGCCCAACTTTTGGATTTAGTCGGCAAAACCATCAGCTTTTCTACAAGTCCATTATAGTGAGAGTGATATTTTTCAAGAAAAATATCAAAATGTTTGCTCATTCTTGTTGCGCATATATAGTTGAAAAATTCTAAAAGTTCTTACAATTTTCATTTTTATTTCTTAGAATAATCTCCACGATAACAAGACAGAGTGAATTAGACATGCATAGGATGAGTATTGAGTCAACACTTACTAAGTCGAGTAAGAAGAATTTTATTTAATGCCTTGATTTTTTATAATTGCAATTTCGAAATCTCAATTACTACACTTCCAATAAAATAAAATTGCTCCACTTTTATTTTCCTTTTTCCTTTCCCTCAAAAGAAAAAAAAAATCAAATCAAAGTCTCAACTATAAATTTTTGGTAAAATAGGTAAAAATAGTTTTTCCTTTTTTCTCTTTGAAGTCTTAAGATTTCGGGTCTCTAGTATCCTAAACTATAAATTAAACACTCAACTACTAGATTAATTACTTAAATAGAAAATAGTTAATAATATTTAGCTAAGTATTTATCACATAATATTCCATCCTTTGATTCTCCCCAATTCAAGCTCTTTCAAATCCTATTAAAAAGGGACAAAAAAGAAAGGAAAGGAAAAGATCAAGAACAAGAACAATTGAATGGAAAAGATCTCCAACTCTTCTGTGGCTCTGCTTGCTAAAATTTTTGGGGGCATTATTGAAGGCCCTAATGATATGGTGGCCTCATAATCGAAAGTATTGTGTTTTTTTTTTTTTACTAATTATTAAAAGTTTATTGTTAGCATCTCCAATAAAGCGCACAATACTGTATAACTTGGGTCCCAAGTTTGCTTCCGCAGGGTGAAAGGTTTTCAAGGAATCTATACCGAAAGTTGTACTCATTTGGCCAAAAAGACCTCAGTTTTCTTCCTAATTTCAACAAAGACATACAATTTCTTCCTTTTTAAAAAAAAATTGGAAAATAATAATTCATTTTTTGTCGTTATGCTTGTATTTGAGGTTTTTGAAGGGGAAAAAAAAACAGGAAATGGAGAGAATATATAGAAATCTAGTGGCAGGCTCCATGAATAAATCAGTGTCGCTTACATTTTCATTTAGTGGTAGTTAACGTATTGAAGAGTTAAACGACTATTTGGTCTTTGTTTCCTTTAATTTCTTTTAATACATATTTTTCTAATAAATGTATGATTCATTAGTTTGGGTTAAACTTTCTTATTATGTGATGCAATCTCACCTTTTAAATTAGGAATATTTACTATGAGTTGATAAGAAAGAAGATTATGTAAAGATTCCAAATTATAATTATTTATTATGAAACTTAATACAAAATAATACGACACATCGACCAATTCTATTTGAGAAAGTGTAGAAAATGAAAGGAAACGAGGAATTGGGATTATTGCAATAATATATGAGATGAGGTGAGATCAGCTTTACATTTAAAAAATAGGCGAAGTATAATGAAAGTGAGTTTTAAGAAAAAATAAATTTTTACATATTACAAATAATATTTTATTTAAGATAATCAAATTCTAACTAATTAAAAAAAACGCTTTGATATCATACCAAAGAGAAAAATATTAGTTCTGATGTATAATCCAATCCAATCAAGATCGTGGTGTAATGCAACGCATTGAGAAGAAAAACCTTTCGAATCTTAGGATTAACCTTTCCTTTTTTTTGCCCCCTCCTATTCAGGTACAAAGAAGATGAAATATTTGTTGCCCTCCTCCTTTTTTTCATTTTCCTTTTGTTAATTTAAGTTGTATCGTAGGCATTCTAGTAATTCAATGAGAACAAGATGAGCAATTTGCCCCACCCCAAAATCAAAAAGGTTTTGTAGCAAGAAAAGAATTATGAAAGGTACCAAAGCCTTGGTTCCAAACCATATCCAGCCTTGCATTCATGTGCATAGAACCTGCAAATCAACCCATATAATCCTTCATCGTCTCTCTTTCCTCCTCACTGATCCCTTCTCAAGAACACTCCTCATAGTATTCCTCTATAATCCATCAATCTATTCTTGAATGTCCTCCAAATTACCAAGGAAGCTCCTGCCCGCTAAGAAGGCGTGGAAGAGCTTCAAAGCCACATTGCAAAGGAAACTTGAAAAGCTAAATATCTCTACAGCCATAAAAAGAACCAAGAAATCTTGCATTTCTGCTTTCAATTTCATTCGTCTTCTCATTCCTCGTAAACTATATGCTCTTAGAAATCGTTCCTCTTCGCGCTCTCTGTACCACTTCCAGTACTATCGCCATCAAAACCTGTACAAACCGAGCTTTTCAGCCATATATGTCGATCAACTTTTTCCAGGGCAACATGGCTCGTTTCATCAAGATACGAAGGCCAAGGAAATGGCTGGATCAAGCAGTGGTTGTGAGAATAGAGGTAATATGGAGAAGAAACATCACCAAAATAACATTGGAACATCAGGGTCGTTGAAGATTGATGAGAAAAAGGCCGAGAAAAGAAAAGTTGCTGAGACCGGCGAAACTAGCATGGGTGCTGCTGGCTGTGATTCTTGGAAATTGCCCTTGCAGCCACAGTTTCGCGGAGTTGATGAGAGAGCTGAGGAATTCATTTCTAAGTTTCGCCAAGAAATGAAGCTTGAAAGAGAGAAATCGATCCTTGATTTCCAAGAGATGTTGGCTCGTAGTTCTTGACAATTTTTGAAGTACATAAAGGGTATATTTCGATGTAAATGAAGAGGGATCGAAATTGATTCCCACTTTTTCTAGGGGGCCAAAAATAATTTCTGGGAACAGATTGATGGGATTGTTAACATATTTATACATCGCTGTAGGAAATTTAGGCTGCTGAAATTGTTTGCGCAATGTCTTGTAGATTGAAATTTGAAGGTTGCATAGAATGAAATGTCATGAGTGAATTAAATTTCCATTTTTACATGCATTCATTAAAAAAAAATTAAATTTCCATTTTTTATGGTCCAAACCAACCCGTTTGCTACTTTTTCGGTAATCTTTGCTTTTTAAATATAAGAAAAATAAAAAGCCCAATTTTCAAACTTAAAGAATAAAGAACAAATATTTCCCACATCCTACACCCCTTTAGCATCTTCTTCACAAAATTCACACATTTTTATTTGGTATATTTTTACACATAAAATCGACATAAATCATTTGCTTTTCTGTTTGCTAAATATTAGGTTTCTTTACATATTTAGATGACATTTTTTGTTAAAACAGCTAATATAAAAAATAAAATATGTAAATTTAAGAATTTACGGACCGTCAATGAATCCTAATTGCACTTTTTTGAACTTGTAAAGTGTAATAAGTTCTACCTTAATAAGCGTGAAAATGTAATAAATAGTTAATGGTAATCAATAAATGCCATAAAATCTCCTGCAGTAAGGCCCATAATTATCTGTTACGGGCTTAAATACCATTTGAACTTTGATTTCGAGCTAAATCAATATATATCACTTGGAAAACAAACCGTGGAATCACATACTCAAAGCGTTCGATTCTGTAGCAAAACTAGATCTGTCTGCAATCTTATCTTATCCTATGGTATTTTGGTAGTGTTGGTAGATTTCAGCACATAGCGATAAGGCTGCAAATTTTCCTTTCTTTACCTTTTTTTTTTCATTTTTTACTATTTCTGAACACTGAGAAAAAGAGTATGGTCCAAATCTAGTATGGACCTGTTGTCAATTACTTAAAAAAAAGTTATAAATTGTTTAGTTTTCTTTAAGTTAAAAGTTATTTTTAATTAATTATTTATTTTTAATTTTAACTTAAATAAATTTAAAAAATTAGTATTTTTGAGAAGCTATCGTAGTGATGTTTTTTTAAAATAGCTTTTGTGTATTAAAATTATTAAAAATAAAAATTTTATTTTAATTTTACATATAATTTTTTAAAAATACTTATTTTAAAACTATTTAGAAAGGATTTCAACAAACCAGAACAAGGCTATATCAAATTGGGCTAAAACTATCCTTACCTACTAAAGTACTGTTGATTCACAATTACTTTTTTTTTTTTTTTGCAGAATACACAATTACTTATTTCTCATAATTATATTTTTATAAATCAATTCAAATTAGTTTATTAATATTATTTTTACTGAGTATATAATAAATTAATTAATTATTACAAACAATTTATGACAATTCACAAGTACCACTTTTTCTAGGTCTTTCAAGATCATACTAGCTTCAGACTTTTTTTGGGGCGGTTTTATAGATAAAATAAAACAGTGGACCAATCGTCTAATTTTTTTTTTTTATTTGAGAAATCTTTCAGAAACGGCATTTCTTGAGCATTCAGTTCTTCCTCGACGAAACATTCAACGCCCTCTCCAAGGACTCAAGAGTCAACCCCAAGAAATTCACAAAAATTAGAATATAGTACTAAAAAATTAACAAGAGAAAATAGTTTAGCTGGTCCTTGAGCTATTTACTTTTCGGAATACAAGTCCTTAACTATTCTATCAACTCTTTGCGACCCCTTGATATACCACCACCCCGCGCCCCACACCCCTCTTCTTATTGAGCTTGATTTGAGTCTAGCAAAAAAAAAATTAATTTCAACAACATATAGTGATTTTTGAGATCATATAGAATATCTCTTGAACTAAATATTTGGTATAAAATTATATAGTCTTCGTGTCTTATATAATTATTGTTAACTTGATGAATAGAGAAGAAAAAAATTTAAAGATTCAATAACTACTATTACTTTAAGATGAGTTTATCACTAAAAATTATTTACTTAAAATGCAGTTAAAAATCTTAATAAATAATTAATTACCTTTTCTTAATAAAAAATTGAGCCTTATTGTTAATTTTTTCCGCTAATTGCTAATTGATTTTCTTATAATCCTATCTTACTTTTCTTATTTGATAAAGCTCTTAGAGTAGATAAAAATGAAATGAAAAATAATTATCAAAACTAGTAGTTTAGACCTACTGAAGAATGAAGATCATAATTTATTTTTTAAGAAAAATAGCTTGTGTTAATAATGATTTCGTACCCTCTAATTGCCCTGTATAGGTTTATATGCTGCATGGTCGAATCATTGCAAGATGGTTAGCTGAGATAATAAATATTGATAGAAAGTAATTAGGGGTTAAAAAAGTTAAAAGAATAACTAAAGGACTAGAATTCTAAAGCGAAAGCTTAAAAAAAAAAAAAGAATACAACAAAAATAAAGGACGATTTAGTGAATGTCCACAATAAAGAAAAAACCCAGTGGTCACGCCTCACAAGAGAAAGTGGACTTTTCCCTTCAAAAAGTAAGGAAAGTGGACTTTCTGAGACACGACGACGTCGTCAGATTAGTTCAAACAATAAAACGACTCCGTTCTTATCCATTTCAAAACTCTACATAAAGAACCTTCTATCCCTTCTCAACCTCATTTGTCAGTCCTCAGTCCTCAGTCCTCAGTCTTTCAGATTTTCGCTATTTCTCTCTCAAATTCTTGGCTCTCCGTAAACTCCAATCAGATCACAAGAAGCAGAAATGGCAAAAGAGCCCGTTCGCGTCCTGGTCACCGGTGCCGCAGGTATTGCAATCTCTACAGGGAGGGGAAATTTTACGAATTATTTTGTAATCATCCTAGATCTCTGTTTTAGTTTCTGATTTTTGAAATTTTGCCGGATTGAAAACTGATTTCACTGATCTGTTGATCTTGCTTTGGTAAAATTTTCTGTTTTTGGATTTTTGAGGACTTTCGTTTGTATTGTGAGCTTGGATAGTAGATCTGTTGATTCGTTTATCAGATTTTGGTACATCGGATGTGTGCTATTGATGTACTGGATCTTATTGTATACTGAGTGACTGTTGATGGTGATTGATTCTTGTTCTGATCCAGTTTTGGTAGCGGAGATTTACGGAGGTTTATACTGTAGGAGAGATATTTGTAGTACCTATCTATTTATACATTAATTTATCCACCAATGGGGAGTGACCTGGGAAGTCTCTGCGTGCATATATACAAATTGATGTGATTTTGATTATGAAAAGAGTTAAAGGAGACATTAGGCTCCGCTTGATCTTCCCCCGGCATTATTTAACCAATGAAAACGAAATCTAACAGTGTCTAGCTAGTTTTCAATAATGATAGATAGACAGATGTGCTAGTGTCAGATTGAACTTCTTAAGTTTGAAACAATGAACTTGTGTCTTTTGTAATTTATTCATCTTCAGTATGTCTTTTGTTAAACTACTTGATCAGTACAGGAATAAAAACATGAAATCAGGCTTTCTAACTTAACATTTGTTATGGTGGAATATAGGAAGAGTACATGGCTAAATTTTTTGTCATAATATTTAGGGTTCTGTTTTCTGGAGCAATGTACTGATGGAATTGCCTTTTCGTTCTAGGGCAAATTGGATACGCTCTTGTTCCCATGATTGCCAGAGGAGTGATGTTGGGTGCTGACCAACCTGTGATCCTCCACATGCTTGATATTCCTCCAGCTGCAGAGGCACTGAATGGAGTTAGGATGGAATTGATTGATGCTGCTTTTCCTCTACTCAAAGGTTTGCTTATCCTGCTGACTAAAGTTTTATAATATTTTGAAATATAAAAACTGATGATTGAGTGACCATCTCTTTTTACTGTCTACTTGTTAGTAATAAATGGACTGTGAGAAAGGGTTTCTAATCTAGATAATGTTAGTCCCTTACCAGGTGTTGTTGCTACAACTGATGTTTGTGAGGCTTGTGCTGGTGTTAACATTGCCGTGATGGTTGGTGGGTTCCCAAGGAAAGAGGGAATGGAGAGGAAAGATGTAATGTCAAAGAATGTGTCAATTTACAAGTCCCAAGCTTCTGCACTTGAGCAATTTGCTGCCCCTAACTGCAAGGTGACTGGGCTTTTAATTACTTTCTTTTTCTCTGGCAACATTTCATTGACAGAACAAAATCTTTAATTAATTTTTAACGTGAGTTTAGATTTTCCCTTTTTCTTTCATCCTTTCGCTTTTACTTTGTCTGCCTTTTATACCAAAAAGAATTTAATATTTGATTTGAGAATGGAAGGGATTAGGTGGGGTCTCTTTTGAAGATGTTTATGTATTGAAGCATCTTTATCCAAAAACATATTGCCGAGACCTTGAGTTGCAACATAATGTTCTGGATAATTTGAAAACATTATCTAGTATACTTAAAACTTATTATCCAGTGTATTATATTTGCCAAATTCTACTCCTGAAAATATGATTGAAGAAAGATTACATTAACATTTCAATTCCTGTTTATTCATTTGTCCTTATAGGATTGATATAGAAGCAAAGGAATCTCAAGGTTTAGATGTTTGCATAGTTTCTATTTGTCTTGGAAGTATAACTCTTGTCAACTCTATGTTTGCACTCTTTTTCCAGGTTCTGGTTGTTGCTAACCCTGCCAACACCAATGCATTGATCCTGAAGGAATTTGCACCATCTATCCCTGCAAAAAATGTTACTTGTTTGACTAGATTGGACCACAACAGGGCCCTTGGTCAAATCTCAGAGAGGTTGAACGTTCCAGTTTGTGACGTTAAAAATGTCATAATTTGGGGAAATCACTCCTCAACACAGTATCCTGATGTCAACCATGCCACTGTTAAAACATCAGCTGGAGAAAAGGCTGTGCGCGAGCTAGTTAAAGATGATGAATGGTAAGATTTTTGTATCTTCAAAATTCAGGTTTATTTGTTTGGGTCGGCTGGATTTCCTCTGTGAATTACCTTGTCTTTGTTCTGGTTTCCCTGACACAGTCGTTCTATCTTTAGGTTGAATGGAGAGTTCATAACTACAGTCCAGCAACGTGGTGCTGCAATTATCAAAGCCAGGAAGCTTTCTAGTGCACTTTCTGCTGCTAGTGCTGCATGCGACCACATTCGTGACTGGGTCCTTGGAACTCCTGAGGTAAATCTTATTAATTCCCCAAGTTCATAATATTGCTGTAGCAAAGTATTATTCTTGTCTGACACATGCTTACATTTGAATGTACATTCCAGGGCACTTGGGTTTCCATGGGTGTGTACTCAGATGGCTCCTACAGTGTCCCAGCTGGTCTTATTTACTCCTTTCCTGTTACATGTAAAAATGGAGAATGGACTATCGTTCAAGGTGAGGATGTTGATTATTGCAATACAATCTTTTCTTTGAATTTTTCATAGAATAAATGTATGTTGACAGCTTTGGAGTATTAGGGACTGAAGAGAAGTTGTATGATAATGATAAGTAATAGAATTGTTGATTTCGGCTGGTCATCTAGTAAGACATTTTGTGCTGGCAGTTTAGTGTTGTTCAATGTGTGAGTCTGTGTGTTTTATGAGTACTTATATGTATATGCATGTCTCTCCGTTGTGCATGTCATTATTGTACGGGTGATAAAAGCTTTCTGGTCTGGTAATATTCTAGATTTGTCGGTTCTCTAGTACCTTACTGGATTCTTTTTTCAATCTTTGAGGTCATTTGCCCTTGCTTTTATTATGTGAGGTTATTCGGTGCTTTCAATAGCTATGAACTTATATTAGTGGATATTAATCGCTGCATTGCTTGTAATCTACCAGGACTTCCAATTGATGAATTCTCAAGAAAGAAGATGGATGGAACAGCTGAAGAGCTCTCCGAGGAAAAAGCTTTAGCATACTCATGTCTCTCTTAGATTTTTTGGTTTACAATTCCGAGCCATCATGGCGTTGCCTATGTGTGTTCAAAGTAGTAGTTACAGTTTTGAATAATGCCATTGTTCATCAAGGACGGAGTTAAGATACATGCTGCTGCTGCTGCTATCAGACTCTTGTTGTACTTCTATTTCCGGTTATGGGTATACAGTGAGAAATGTATCCTGTTTGGATCTTGAAATTTTCAATAGGCAATTTCTGCTCAAGAATTTCTTGTCTCTAAAATGTCTACTTCATGTTGGTTTAGGCTCATCAATGTGATTGTTGCTTTATGAATTGTGAGTGGCTTCTCAAGTTTTCTGCCCGCGGTCACGGTATATCCGGCGCCTTAGAAGAACCTTGTGTTTATATACTCTCACCATTTAATTATATACTCATCTCAATTTGCTTATATTTTGAATACAATTTTTTTGAAAAAATTTTGCACCTTCATAATTTTATCTACTGGTTTCGCTAATTTATTAATCTACAATTGATACCTTAATTAATAAGATTAGCGTTTTGTTCATGACTATTTTTTTTAATTTTTGTATTAACTTTTGACTGTATGCGGTATTGTTTTATTTGTTATTTACACTATTAATTGATTTTTTAAAAGTAAAAGAGTAACCGTGGACCATTAACCATTATGCCATGAATGTGGAATAGATTGATGGCCCCAAATCTCATCATGACATTTGGCTGATGTTTTAAGCAGAAGCAGAAGGCACAAGGCTTGTGGGATATCTTAGGGCACGGAGCATCATGCGAGCGTCCGGAGAAAGGGCATCTATATGTCTTAATATGGCAAAAAAAAAAGAAGAAAAACTATACAATTTACAACTCATAGACGCTGAATAGACCGTTCGTTCTATCCCAAATTTGTTGTGCTAGTGATTCTACGTAACTAAATCCTTTACCAAAAAATATTCTATTTCTTTCTTTTTATACTAAATGTGTGATTTCTCTAAATATGTAGCTCTAATATCTTTTCTGAATGTTTCTCCCCTAGGCCTTTCAGAGAATCAATTCAATCCAATCCAAATATTCACTTGGGGAATACTACAAAAATCTTGGGTGAATCAAGTAGTTCCAGATTTCTCAAACCCTGTGGCGATCCTGCGAAACATGCAAAATGGTCTCCTTTTCCCTTTTACAAACTAGGTAGGCGTCCGAATTGCATCTCTTCTCCAGAGATCAGCTATTAGCTTCCCATGCCCCGCCAACCAGAGATGCACTGATGCTCTCTCTGGCCTCTAAATTTCCAGATTGTCCTCCACACTGGGCGCGGTTGGCACTTTCCTCAAACTTGCAGAGTTGGGAATATGCTGCTTTTGTGTCAAATTCTCCTTTCCCCGATTTACTCCGCCACACTCGGTCCTTCTTATTCTCAGTAGGAACTACCCCAGTTTGAGCATGTTTCCTAAGTGTCTCCATAGGAAGCCACTCCTCAGTTTGCCAGCTTCCTTTTCTGGGTATTTGGATTCCAAAAAAAAAAAAAGATTTTGGGTCTTACGTATTTTTTCACAACTTCTTGTTTTTACTATTTTCTTAAAACAATTTAAACCAAAATCCAAGCTAAATATACTCACTTTTAAATTTCAAACTATTGCACTTTTTCACTCTCACTCGTGATGCGCAGATAAAAAACTCGTGATGCAGTTTTAAGATTTTCCAGTCCTTGTTGTTTACCCTTTTCATTGGGTTTTCTCAGTGTCTAATGGGTGATGAGGGGTGGGAGTGGCAGTGGAGTTGAAAATTTGGAAATAAAAGCCCTTTTGGGTATTGGGCAATTACGCCAATTTGCTGGCCGAAACTTTATTTAGCATACGGGCCTTGCTTTGTTACATAAACCCGATTGAAAAGAGCGCATGGCGTTATGATGTCAATCATTCATGACAGAAAATCCTAATTTGTCTCTACATTGATGATGGGATTTGAGATTCACAGGTTAATTGTTTGCGGTAAGCCTGGAAACACGTCAAAGGATTGTGTTGATTTTCAATAATTAGGCGCAACAAAATCTTGCAAGGCTTTTGTCTATATGATTCTGCACATTTTGATTTGTTCTAATTTGTTTCTCTCTCTCTTTCTCTCCCTTTTTTAAAAAATATAAGGATATAATTTGTCTCTTTCAACACGATATGATTTGATGTTTGAAAGCACTACAAAATGCCATGTTTCTTGTGGAATATATAGGAACAAAGCTACTTTTAGATGAATGATTCAGTGAATTTGGTAGGCTATTATTGGGCTTATGACATGTCGCTAGACAAATACGCAACAAAAGATACTTGCTATTTTTTTTAAATTAAATTAATAATTTAATGATAAAATATTTTTTAATTTTAAATAAAAAGAATAATATTTTTGAGTGTATATATATATATATTTGACCTAAAATTTTTTACCTAATCGAAAGCTTTTTATATTAAAATATATAAAAGAAAATTGATCCCAAAAGTAGGATTTTTTTTTTGATGAATACATATTTAACCTTGTATTTCATCAACAACATTAGAGATTACATCACTAGTGCTTTATTTATTCTGTATGACATTTAGGGATAAAGGGGAAAAAGAGTTTGACTTTACACGTAAAATTATATTATAAGTATGAATATTACAGTATCTATTAACATAAGTCATTTTTCAATTAGATTCTTAGTTAAAATTTATCTATCATGTTCAATTTGTATTTTTCACGCCATTCTAAAGTCATTTGGTGGCTAGTCAGTGCTCTAATCACAGTCTCCCTCAATTAAAACATTTCGAATAGTTTTTCCTCCGCGTTGTTTTGTCTCATACATATGCTGTTGTGGCACACTGTGTGCCATCTTATTTTTTCGCTGAAGAATCTTGTTTTTATGATCTAGTTGCGGTGATAATCACATTACATGTGAGTCTCACGTGGAACAGAACCCGAAGCCAGAGACATGACATGTAAACGTGTATTGGGCCATTGGTACTAATTTATTTATTTTAAAAAATCCTATACATTTAAAAAAAAGATAAAAAAGAGTTAAGTATGTATCAAATGTTTCGATATATATTACTGTTTTGATTAAATATAATTATTAATTCATTTTAATTATCTATTTTTTTATAAAAAATACTATTTTACAATTGATCATGTATAAATATTTAATCTTAAAATTTAATCTTTACGAAACATCACGTACCTTACACTGCTTGGGTTAAAGTGTAAACTAGTGATGCTTGGAATCTACTTCTGTAATAGAGTTCGTCCACTAAAGTTTTGAGCAGAACAAAAGTAAGAAAATTGTTAGTAAAAGAAGAAGGAGAAGAAGTGAGAAGACAAACAATAGATTGAGAAAAATGCATTCAGAAGGGAGAAAATTGTGTCCCCGAAGGTTGACAACTGAATGAGACCGTGAAATAACCATAGAAAAGATAGGGTGGATGCTTAGATAATTCTGCACAAAGGAGAGAATAGCCAGAGAAAATATGGAGAGGACTATGGGGAAGACTTCACCGTTACGGACATCATAAGACTACGTTCAGTGAATTCCTTCTCATCACTTTTCCTTGTGGCACATCTTAATACGTGCTTCTCACTTCATAGCAAGGACAGTTTGAGGCTTGTTTATCATACAATTTGTACACGGCACATAATTAACTTAGTTCCGTTATTTTTCTTTTGGTCATTTTTTTGGTTCTACTATATGTAACTTTTTTAAAAATTATATACAGTATAAAAAAATTATTATTGATTATTTATTTATAAGACTTTATAAGTTTATCAAAAGTATTTGAAGTAGAAAAACTCAAATCTATCAACAAGACTATATTTTTTCGTAAATATATATTAGTTTTTCAAACTATATCTAATTTTACATCGATTTATATAAAAAAACTTCAAAATCGATCTTAAAATAGCCGAGTTTGAAGTTAGATAGCTTGGTTACAGCGGAATTTGTGTCCAAATTTTGTGTAATTTTTGTCAATTTATGAAGAAAATTACACTGCCAATTTTTTTTATTAAAAAAAGAGAAAGAAAATTTGGCACATTCTGTGCAAGTTGCGATACCAATTGGCAGAACTTGCTTGCAGGTTGAGCTACCGATTAGCACAACTCGCCTAGAATGTGTTAATTTTGATACATTTGCATATTTAATAAAGGTTTAACGAGTTTTTACTTTAAAATTAAGAAAATCCTTTGCCGAATCGTTGCTTTCTACCTCACTGCGACTAATTGACTTATTTTTTTAGATGAAATTGTTATTTTTTATGATATATAAATTGAGAGAATTCTTAGAGGAGAGTTAGAGAGTTTTAAAAAAATAAATATTTTTTTTATTGTATATAATTTTAAAAAATTATATATAAAAATAACGTTTCTTTTTCTTAATAACAGAAACGAGAATACAAAAATAGGTTGAAATAAGCTGTTCTGGCTATAATAAATAAGAAAACTTAGTTGTTGTAGGATGTTTTATTCACCTAAAAGGATAAGAGGTTTATTGAAACTAAGCGTAATTAAGTTACCGCATATTTTATAATTCAAAGCAATATTCGAACATATGATGTTCAGTATGAAAGCCAATGACGTAGCTATAAAATCTCAATTCTATAAACCTTTAAATGGAGGCTGTATTAAGTAGGCTGGAAGAGTCAAAGCTAGTCTCTTTCTAGCCAGAATATTCATCATTGTGATGCTTGGCTGCTGAAAAGAGAGGGTCGGTTTTTCCGACAGAACTTTTTTCCCCATTGGACTTCAATATACAGACCCCCGATATCAGTGGAAAAATGGTGGGAATTAACAAAAGTCACCTTAGATAACTTAACACGGAAGCCATCAACTTTAGATGTAGAACGATTTTTAACCGTTTTAAGGGAGAAAGTTTATACTAAATTAAAGTTAATTATAGGATTGTTTTAATTTTAAATAAAGCGAACTTGACATGCAAAAGCTTCATATCATTTACCAGAAGATATTTTTTATTGTCTTAAATTTAAAATAATTCTTCTTTATCAAAAAATAAAATAAACATCTTCGTGTTAGAGATATCAATTATTGTAAAACTACAAGAGTGGAAACTAGAAGTGTATTTAGATTGTGTTTGGTTGAGAAAGATTTTATCTTGGATTATGTGAAAATAAATTTTTTATGAAAGAAAAAATAAGACTCAATTATGAATTTAGTTAGGAGAAATACAATCTAAATGAAACTTAAAACTTGGAAGCTCGATAGTACGTCATGTGATACCTATCAAGAAAAATTAGAACTTAAGACAAAATTTAGGGGCAAAAATTAATACTTAAACAATTTTATAATTGGGGTTAAGCCAATCTTTGTATAAAATAATAGAACATTGGGACACTAAAGTTTTATTTGGATAGTATTTTTTCTAACCAAACATATAATTAGGTCTCACTTCTTCTTTAAAAAAAAATTTACTTTTACGAAAATCAAGACAAAATCTCTTCCTATCAAACACAATCCAAATACATCCTAAATATTTGTCTAGTATATATACTTCATTTGTTTTAAAATATAAAAATTTTTTAACTCTTTCTTTTCTCAAAATGTTTAACTTTTGTGACTTTTTTAAAATTATTTTTATCATAAATATAATTCGTTTATTTTTTATTAAGTTAATAAAATTAATTAAGAATGTAATAAAAAATTATTTTATTTTATTTTTTAATTAATATAAAGAGAACAAAAAAAACTTTATATTTTTAAACAGAGGAAGCACTTCTTAAAAGCATTGATTTTAACAACTGATATTTGATAGCTTTAGCATCTACAAACGTTTGATTCCTTAATCTTGCGTTTATTTATGTTCGTACAAATTCAAACAGTGGGGGCTAAGTTCATCAATTGAAAAACATTTGTGTCAGTTGGTTAGAAGTAAAAAGCTCTCAGGACAATGCTTTGAAGGTTTATTAATATGCATGTCGGCTTTCCTTGATTTACTTGCTGTCCTCATCGTGAAACACAAGATACCATTCTCGGTTGCAAAGGTCCATTTTTTCTCTTCTTTTTGTGTGAGAAAAATAACGAAGTTACTCTGCACTATGACCCGAATATTTTGTTTTTCTTCTTGTTTGGGAAGAAGGAATTGGAAGGAGAGGGGAGGGGAGGAGACACCATTAGATGATTGTTGTAATTTTTCATGAAGGAAAGAAAAGGAAAAGAAAAAGAGGTCTCCAATTTATTTAGAGAAGTGTATCTCACTCCAAGAGTGAATAGAAACGAAAGGAAAATAAATTAACTTTGAATGCTTATTGGGTATTGAGTAAGTTAACATAATTCTAAAATGTTTTATGTTTAGATAATTTTTTTCTTAATAATTATTCAAATACAATAAACACTTAATTTTCTCTTCCTCTTTTTAAGTTTCCTTACGTCTTCGCTCCTCTTCATCCAAATATAACGTGAGTAAAATACTTAGAGTGTATTTAAATTATGTTTAGTTAGAAAAGTTTTTTAAATTTCGTAAAAATAAATTTTTTATAAAAAAAGAAATAAGACGTAATTGTGTTAGACCAAATATTATCTAATGAACTATTAATTATTAGATTATTGATAATAAAGGTGACCTAATCTCTTTTCTTCTTCTTCTTTTACTTTTCATTCAAACGTCTACACGGATATAATTCTCCATTTTTATATTATGAACCAAAAAACTTGATTATTGAGTAAATGAAGAAACAGCCATTGGGTTTTTCTTTCTATACCATCTTGCCCAGATGTATTACAATTTTGAACATACAACAATAATAATATAATATTTATATTTATACATAGATGCATTTCAAGTTGCAAAGAACTACAAATTTCCCATTTCATCATCATCATCATATGTAGAAAATTAGACTAGGAAAACAAAATTAACTTGGCTATAATAGCCAAGTTAGATGGACAATGCTAATTTGAATTAGCCAAGATTCGTTGTTTTTTCCTCTTAGCTCATCTTTTCTTAACCTAATTCCTGCAATATATTACAAAATAATTTCCTAGGTCAAATATTTATTTAATTTCCTTCTCGGCCTTCTCAACACAAATATCCCCTCAATTTCTTTGTTTCGTTTTAGCCAAAAAATCTGTGTGATCCTCACAACTCCCGTTAGAATCCTTCATCACCACCAACCATTGAAATCTGCTGTTTTTCTTTGTGTTAACAGTCAAGAAAGCCATCAATTTTTTTCAAAATTTCAGACTTTTACCTAAGTATGATACAATCAAGATAGCCCATTAAAACTCCGGTAATTCTGGTAAATCCCCAGCTCTGATGAATAAGTTATACCAAAAGTTCATCCCATCATCCAATCTTGAAGTGTATGCGTCGACGAATTCTTCACTGACAGCATTAGGAGAGAGCACCGGAAATTGAAATTGAACTTCATCACTGACCATCCCATGAATTTCTGCTGCAGATTGAATGTTTCCATTGTCTGCAGAAAGTATTTCTTCAGACCAAAAACTTTCATCGATCTGAGGGAAGTACTCTGATGAGTCCAACTCTTCATTCTTGATCACCTCATGATCTTTTACAAACGTGGTCATAGCCGATGAATCTGCAGTGACTGAGGAAAATTCACTAGACGAATGTTGTGGCGAAACAGGGCTTTTAACACGTTGTCGAGGAACGAAGTCTGCATTCACAACGGGCTCAGTCTTTGGCGATATAGCAGTTTTGGTATCCGATGTGGGGACAGTATTGCTGTTTGAGTGCCTCTTGGCTTCCTGAGAAGTCTGAAAATTCTTTAGTTTTTTCTTCAAATGTGTGTGCCAGACATTTTTAATTTCATTGTCTGTTCTTCCCGGCAGTCTCGCAGCAATAGCAGACCATCTGAAAATGGACAAACAATACTTGCATTAAAATTTTGCACGAGCTGACCAATTGGTGTAGTTTATTCATAAGTGGACAACCATAAAGCTAAAGCCGAAGTATAAATTATTCAGACACAGAATCCTAAGGAGATACGAGCCATGTAATATAGAGATACCATCAATTGCTGGGATTTTCTTACATTTTGACGCTAACTATGGATCATAGGAAATGTACTATTATAAGCTCGTCTGTGGATTATATTATAGATGCGAATCTTTTCATTTGAGTTTTTGGATTGTTCTTCAAATTCAACATGCAAGTACAAGAAGACCTTTTTTGGGTTTGTTTTTGCAATCGTGGCCTCTCTAAATGCAAAGACAAAATGTGTCCACAGACTTTTCTATGATCATATATTCAACAATGGTGGCTGTCCCTATCGGTTTTCATTGTAATGGAATCTACTGAGATTAATGCTTTTTTTCTGTTTGTGAACATGGAATAATCCATATAATGCTAAGGCCATGTGATGCATGTGAATCATGATACTAGAATTGTATTCATTGGTGATCAAAGATGAGTCCAAGAAACGATACCAACCGTCCATTATGCTAATTTCATGACTATGAAACTCTATGAAGAATTCAATGCAATAATTTGCATAGAAATGGAGACAGAACGTTTGAGGAAAACAAGAAAACTTGATAAAGATGTTTAATGATGAGACTGTAAGCGTATAATACACACACACACACACCTGTTGCCAAGCATTTCGTGCAACTTAATAATGGTTTCTTCTTCTTCCTTGCTGAAATTTCCCCTCTTGATATCAGGTCTCAAGTAGTTTGTCCATCGAAGTCTGCAACTCTTCCCACATCTCAGAAGACCTATAAAATGGAGAAAAAGAACAACAAAATCAGCAAATCTCTCGATTTCGTTTCTAGAATTCGTATCATGGAAAGCATGCTAAAAAATGTTTGCTATAGAGAAAGTTGACGATGTTGTTCATCAAGTTCTAACAGAAGTCGAAAATTTTCACAAAAACAAAGTGCATCCTTTGCGTTTCTCATTAAAAAAAGAAAAGAGGGATCGATGGGCAATGATTTTCCAAGTTTGTGATGTTCCTATTTAAATCAAATCAAGACTCTGATACTATCTTCTGTGGCCTTCTGCGACTCAAAAGTGCAGAAACATTCATCTGCAACTTCAACAGAAATGACCAAAACTTATGAACAAATCATTGCAGGCATAGCAGCAGATTTGAGGACTTTGTGGTTACCAGCTTGCTTAGGAAGCGCCCGCCAGTTTCCATGGCCATTTTTTTGAATGTAAGAGATCAAAATCTGATCTTCCTCGGGAGTCCATGGCCCTTTCTTGAGTCCCATTTTCTCACAGCATGGAGCTCTCACCATCTTTACAAATTTCTTTCCTTCTTGGAGAAAACGGGATTCTGTTTTCTCCTTGATTTCCTCTCTGCTCTTTCAGTGGCTCTTTCTTTCACCCCTTCTGTCTATTCAAAACAATCGCAGAGCCAAAGCCTCAAGTGTGAGAAATTGGCAACGAGGGGTATTTATCGTGAAAAATATCCACACTTTAAAGGACTAAAAGCATCGAAATTCAAAAAGTCTTTACACTGAAATTTCGAGGAAAGGGAGCCATCATTCACTCTCCGTCTCATTAAAAAAAAATCTTTATTTTTCGCTGTTTTTAGACAAGCGAAAACATATGTAAGACTAAAATCCCTATCCCAAGGCAAGAATTTGTCGTTGCAAAAATATTTCGTTTTTTTAAATCTTTTTCCTAATTATTAAAGAACACAAAGTGGGCCCGGGTTGCATTAATCCGACCGTGAATTCTCATCATGCATGGATCTCAAAAAGGCCACGTGTTTGATCTGCCGACTGACTCGTTCACTAGTTTGCAGTAGATAATTGTACTAGTTACATCGGTCAATAAGATTCAAACTTTTCTCGGAAAAATGCATTAAAAAATTAATTTGCTTAATTAAAATGTGATATGTTGCATGCATATACACACCCCAAGAAATATCCCATGCAACAGAAAGAGTAACGATTTCATATTCCAAAGGTGGCCAAAAACATAAAAGATCTTATCAATATCTGTCTATTGTAATAAATGATATATTGTAAACAGTTGTAATAACTTCATCCGTTGTTAATACTTCTTCTTCTGTTTCAAAATATATATTTTATTTTTTAATTTTAAGTATTTTAAAATAAAAATATTATTTATATATAAATATTTTATTTATTACTTTATTTTTAATTTTAATCTTTCTTCTGACTAACTATTTAAATACTTTTATTTTTAAAAAAATTATTAGTTTTCTAATTAACCACTTTAAACATCAATCTTCAATATTAAATTTGAATTTGATACACTAACAAAAAATTTTTAAATAGAGTCATTTTAGACATCTATCAAACTCTTTCTATAAAATTTATTAAAATTTTAATTCTGATATAAAAAAATATGACATATATTTTGAAACAAAGAGAGTACTTAAATTTATTTACAACAAATACATATAAAAGTATTATGTATTTAATTAAAATGTAATTTATAAATTATTTTTGTATTAAAATATATTTCTTGTATACTCTTCTTTTTATAAATAAATAGAATTATTTCGTCTACACACAAAAAGTAATGGCTTTGCATTCTAAAATTAAGGGTGAGATTTGATGAAATTTGAGTTTAAAATTTTTTATTTTAAATTTTATAAAAATAAATTATTTATAAAAATTAAAATTCAAAATAAAAAACTTGGGCGGTAGAACTGTATCTCAATATAACGTACTATAAAACAGAAACGAGTTTGATGTATGTCCCTCGAAAGGTGTGAACCGCCGATTGCCTATGAGGCGTCTTCAAGTGACGCTACTAGTTGTTGTTAAGTTCACGGGGTATTCTTATATGCTTTTCTGTTTCATTTTTTTTTTTTTTTGTTCTTTAATTTTCTTTTATTTATTATCAAAGAACATGACGTTTAATCTTAGTCAAATTGGAGCGGCACAACTTGCTTGCTTCTATTTTTGGACAAATGATGCAGTAATTGAAATGATATTTTTTTCGTTTAATTAAAAGAATTTTGGAGTGTCGCATGAAGTAATTTTTTATACTCTAAAAAAATTTTCTTCTGAATATTAATTTAATTATATATAACTATTTTCCTAATTAACACAATAATTCATTAAGCGGTTGTATTAATCTCCTTCGCTCCTTTAATTTGATAGAGCATTCCTCTACCAAATGAGAAGAAAAGACCGAATAAAATATAAAGTAGCAGCTTAAGATTTTCTGCTGACATCAAATCAAACAAAAAAAATGTGCTAGAAAATTTATATTATCTTGGTGTGCACGTGATGTTGGTGTGGTTTGTAGTTTTCCCTACCAAATAAATAAATGAATGAAAATTTTGAATTGATTTAAAGAAGAGAAAAAGCTACCTGTGAAAAAGTAAGCATCCTTTTGAAGCTCATTATTCTTACTCAAATCAATATTTTTATACAGAAAAAAACAAAAAACCTTTTAATTATTTCTATCTCAAGTGCTGTGAGAGTCAAAATTAGCCAAATCCACGTGCATTTGACAGCCTTAAATAGGACGGACCTTCAAGTGAATACCCAATTTTCAGATACCTGGATATCATCAACTGGCTGATATTTGTTCTTGGATTCCTTGTTTAGCTGCCTTAAGGATAGAGCATAAAAACGGGTGGTATTTTCGATGAATAAAAGCTTATTTGAAATCCAGCCAAAATTATCGATCCTTTTTTATTAAAAAGGAGGCGCACGTAATTGATGAAATTGTGCAACTCTTCGCGTCGTTTATTGGAAATTGCTGCTCACAGGAAAGAGAGTCTGAATTTAAACTCTAGATTCAATTCAAAAGAATTTGAATTTTTTATGTCGGATTTTATAAATGTAATTTTTAATTAAAAAATATAAAATTTAATATAAAAAAATATGCATTGAGTAACTTAATTCAGATATAATATTATAATAACTATTATTTATTTTTATTTTTAAATTTTGATATTTTTTGTTTGATCTGAAAATAATAAATCAGAAGTCGAGGCAAACTCTACGAGGTATGTCTTGGTATTTAAGTGCAAGTCCCCTTCGATTTTTTTTTAAAAAAAAATATTTGGTTTTTTAGGTGTCAAAAGTGGAAAATGAAAATTTGAAACTAAAAAGTGCATAAAAATAGAACGTTGTTCATTTAACGTGATTCTTTAGTTCGCATGTCACATATTGTATTGACCCAAATAAACTAGCTAATCTACCTTTTTTTTTAAAAAAAAAAAAGGTTGAAATTTTAGCTTTCACTTTATCCGGCTTGAGGTATGTTGGGTTTGGTGTATTACTGGGCATGTGTCGATTTGTACAACTTAATTGAGTTAGTATTGGATGCGAATGGTAATTCACATGTCATTTTCTGACTAAAGACTACCGATTAAAAAGGTCATAGTTGTATGAGCACATACATGCATTTAGCGCTATTCTTTTTAGCCTTTTGGGTTCAAATCACTGCCAAACTCTAAGAAGATTTTATTGCTAAATAACAATTAATTATTTAGCAATGTTAATAATTGATTGTCAGTCAAGATTTTAATTCATTGTTTGTGGGGTCCAAATCACTGCCTAACTTCCAATTTTGGGTAGAATAAGAAATATTTTTATCCTTATGATAGTCTTTGGTAAATGTCTCAAATCGTATGTGTTTGTCAACCAAAATTTTTACCTCAATCCTCTTAGTGCAAAATCCCCCAACAAGTTTTCAACTCCTTTGTTTGGATTCAAAAATTCACTCATAATGTTGATTAAATTTCAAGCAATATATTGCAGTGGATTGATCTTGCGTTACATTTAAAATCAGATTAATTTGTTTGATCTTGATCTAATGTACGCAAAGTGTGTGTTAGTATCATCGTTATGTATGTAATTAGAAAACCTCTTGTTGAGTTTGGAATTCACTATTGTGAAAAGAAAAGATACAATTCCAAGTTAAGTTCTGAAAAAAAAAATGTTAAAATTTTCTTTAATTTGAGAACCGAAGCAAATGTACCCATCGGTGTTTCACTTTTACAAGATTCATGATGCATATAAATTTAATTTGGAATTAAAATTTTATATTTTAAATTTTATAAAAATAAATTTTTTATAACGAAAATATAAAATCCAATTGCGTTGAGTTTCCGATGAAATCAATTTATACACACCCTCAATATCAGTATTTCCGAATACAATTTTGACCTTATTTTTTTCTTAATTATTTGATGATGTTGGCAAAAGTTTATTTTATCCTTGTACATATATATACATACCATAATGGATGGGAGGCAAAGCCTTTTGGATTCAATTTTTTGTTTTTTAAGGAAAGGCAAGGTTTCATGTTAGTCTCCCGAATCTGACCTTAGTTCTATTAGAAATTCGCATATTCAATCATAATGTCAATTTGTCACAGCCATCGAAATGATTGATTTGTGGAGATGGCTTTCTTAATTCTTGCTTTTTCACATATTCATTAAATAAGTTGAACTAGTAAAACAAAGCTCTTCAATTGAACACCGCACCCCCGACCCCCATCCCGCCCCCCAGGGGAAAAAAAAAAAAAAGAGCTCTTCAAAGTAGAAGTAAACATTGTTTCCAATTACAAAAGTTAAAATAGGAGTCTTTCCAATCAACTTTACATCTGGAAAAAAAGAATTTGGATACTAATTAAGTCAACAATTTTCAACTGCGGCCGTGCAAAAGAAACATCCCTTACGGCACTTTTCTAGCTTTATTTATATGCAAGTTGAAATAATAAATAAATTGAAAAATAAAAAAATTTAGAGAAAAAGTAAAAGCAGCCCTTTTTTGCTCTTCATCATTGGTTAGCTTTTCACTTTTGGGGGGCGGAAAGTATATTGCGAGGATACAGCTCAAATATTTTTCTTCCATTGCTTTATTGCTAATTAAGTTGTTCTGTAACAACAACTCGCTTTCTTTTGACTTCATTGAACTCTTCAAACATATTAAATCATGATATCCATATCTCCACTAATCCTTAGAAAGGATTGGAAGAGCTATCTCTTTAGATAGATAGCTACGTAATATTCAATTGACAAAATTTTAATTTTAAATTAAGAATTTTTTAATTTAATACTTATTAAATACACATATTCGTATTGTCCTTGTCTCTTCATTTTTTGAATAATATAACTTCTTAAAAAAGACATTGCAAGGCGAGAGAGCTTGGCTCATTTGGTCACCTCACCTGCGATCCTTCACTTGGCTTGTCGAGCGGAGGTTGTGGGTTGGAGTCACCTTGGAAACAGCTAGAAGAGCCCTAGAGGCTAATTTAAGAGTATCTTTGATTACATTCTGTAATTATTTAGCGATTAACTCTAATATTTCCCCATGCTGATTACAACTCTGTCATCAAAGTACATTCCGTACACACTAGAAGCTGATGAAAGGTATATCTATAGCCCTAACCAAAGACCTTGAAGCCAAAATTCCATGCCAAAATCTTCAACATTTTTGAAATAGTAGCATCGA
This sequence comes from Rauvolfia tetraphylla, assembly GCA_030512225.1. Lineage (NCBI taxonomy): Eukaryota > Viridiplantae > Streptophyta > Magnoliopsida > Gentianales > Apocynaceae > Rauvolfia > Rauvolfia tetraphylla. The sequence goes on from JAJQKT010000053.1 coordinate 8,081,452, forward strand.
ATATTGATTCAATCACAGCTTTTCACTTTTGAATGAGGTACCGTTTTCTTTTCGGTGGAAGCAACAGCCGTACCTACAACAGTCAAATATCAAAGACTTTTATATGAAGACTGCAACTCAGAGGGCTGAGTTTGGCAAACTTGGATTACAAACTTGACGAGTTCTCACTAAGCTGCTGATCTTAGTGGCCACAAATGTTTCTCAATGACACTTGCATTCCGCCCAGCCCACGTTTCGAAAACTGAGGCTTTGAAGTCTAAAAACGTATTCTTTTGTGTACGAATATAGACAAACACACTTCGCAAGCTTTTTTTGGATGTGGAGGCATGCATTTCGACCAATTGGGCACCACCATGGTGTGTCTTCACTCGTCTTGACGAGGCTCAAGGAAGAAAATATTTAGGAAAAGGTCCACATATATATTTACTCACATTGATGATACATAGTACGGGGTCCCTAGACATGGTCATTCTGAATTATGCTGAAAACTTGGTTCATCATTGGCTTCTCATACTATTCAACAAAACATGCCATATGCAAAACGACTGTCCTTAAGAGTTTTGTGAATAATTCACGCCGTCTCAAATGTAGTAATAATATTTAGATTAGTTTTATTACAAATTTGTATACAAATATTTATTTTAATTATTTTTAAATTTAAATTCTATTTTATACAATTCTCACATATTGAACTATCGTCATCTTTTAAGAAAGTTATTGATATTGAGAGCATGTTAAAAAAATTTAACCTCTAATTCATTATACATATTAGAAACTTGATTAGTTTTGAATGGTATAGATATGATAGTTTCTTATAAACATATGCGTAGCTACAAGTAATACATGATAGCATGTCTGTACTATATACCATTTTTCGACTCAAAAGGAAAGAGACGCAAAATCCATTTGGTATTCTAATGGAATTCCAACTAGTTCAAAGTCACTTTCTTGAGTTGTATGTGAAATTAGAGGATCTAAACATAAAGGGTTTGTGGATTCGAAGAAGATCATCTTTTTGAATATCTTGGCCTCTCATCCAATTCCATTGTTCCGTGAGACATCCAAACAATGATTAGACTTGGCCACTTAGTGCTTTTACTCCAATAGTTCAACTTCTTGACTATTGAAACATAGTGCTATACACTACACAGAGCTTATGATTAGAGTACTGTTGAAATTGCAGCTTAAATATAAAATAAAAATAAATCGTGCTGGACCTTTTTTTTTCCTTTTCTCAATTTTTAATGCCTAAAACTTAGCAAAAATAATGGAAAATGAACTAACAATTAAGATGGAACATATAAATTTACTTACTATGGAAACATACTTGTAGTGAAATTTGATTAAGATTTTGTAGCTTTTAAACCATCTTTCTTGATCTTTTTCACCCTACATGCTATAGCTTCTTTAATTTTGTGGCTATTTTACACCCTAATTATTCTAGAGTTTTGTACAAATTTTACATACTACTAGTGCAATATATAAACTAGATGTTGTCTTTTTTTAAAAAAATCCTTTTCACAATTATACCAATGTTTTATTTGCGACTTCTTCTCTTCTTTATATTTCCTGAAATATTTGAATAAACAAAATCTCAAATTCAATATTCACAAAGTGTCTACCCTTCTCTCTCTCTCTCTCTCTCTCGTATAGTAATGCAAGTAAAAGCGAGAAAATAAATATATGATGTTTATATAAGTAAAATACTAGAATCAATATGTGCATATATAAGATAATTTTTTATTTATTTTTTATGCGCTCAATGATGAATAATTATGATTTTTTTTCAAACACTTAACATATGATGTATTTTGCAAATTCTGGGAGCCGGCCAAACAAAACATAGTGGATTTTGCGGCAGAATTGACCACAACGTATATGAGTTACGGTCAAAGTCAATATTTTGGGCTGTACATTTCCACTGCATACACACGTGTATTGGCTGCAACTTGCGTGTACTTAGGATTTTACTCATATATGTAACAGCTATGGTATGTGTATACAGGGAGAGAAAACAAGGAAAATCTCCATTATTGCTTTGACCTATATCGTCTGAAATCTCAATAATTTAGAAAACAAAGGAGAAGAAGTATATAAGCAATTAGGAATAGTAATAATATTTGTATTGAGGGCTAATTTCTTTACAACCAAACAACGGTCGGTGAGATGCCAATCATGTTCTTTGCCTTTTGTTTATGTGAATAATACAAAGCAAAGCTTCACAGGTTTTCAACTTTAGCAAGAAAATATTAAAATTAATCCAAGTTGATAATAGGAAACAATTTGAGTAAAGACAACTTAGGCCGACATTGTCTAAGGTCAAGTTATAATATGCTAAGAAAAGTGAGAACATTGAACAAAAATAAAAGTCTTAGGTAAATTTATCAAAACAACATTGGTTTGGGAAAATAAATACTAAGCCGAACATGACATGCATGTTTAATTACTTATAAGGGTCATTTTAGAGAATTTATAGAGTCTAAATTGGCGTTTTGTAATATCTAACTTGTTAATACATTTATAATTATGTGTGAACGCGATATCTAAATTAGAAGTTAAAATTATATTATATCATTATTCAAACAGATTTCTCGCCGGAATTATTGATCTCAAGCATATTACTGTAAAACTCTATACAAACACAAAATGCCAACTAAAAACATCATTTTCTTTGACAAAGCCAAGTTTAATTTGTCCAAATCCTGACTGTTTAGCATCGAGTTATAGCCCTAAACTATCCGTCACTAATTGGTCGGCCTGTGATATAGCTATATATATTTTTTATTCTTAATGATATTTATTAACGATGGATGACAGCTTCTCCCATTTTTACGTGGTGCTAATGACATAATAGATCTTTAGCAGTTAGGAAAAATCCTATTCTTTGCTTGTCAACAATTAAATTGGAACTGGTCTATTTGGTCATTACCCACAAAAGCAAAGTAGATAAAATTGCACTAATTAGTTTGATTAATATTTCACTACGTACCCTACCATTAACATAAAAGTTACTGCACAGTAAAAGAAGAAAAATTAATTATTTTCCACATTTTGGAGAAGTAATTGGTTAAGGGCAAAGAATGATATGGAAGTCATTCTTCTGTAGCAGCTCATGAACTTTTACAGAAAAATGATTAGTTCTTTTGTTTCTATACCTATAAAAATGGATTCAATTTTTTTTTTTGAATTTCAGTGGCCGTTCATAATACAGAAACTATATAAGACTCCATTCATTTATGAATAAGAAAAATCTGCAGAGACCTGTTCTAAAATGTTCAAATAGTATATGAAACTTATCCTTATTACCATTTCTAGTCGACAGCATTAATTATCATGCAAATGTTCATTAACTCAGCTATAAACTGATGACCTGTTCAAAGATTTACTGGTTCCTCAAACAGTTAAAAACAATTTCCTACCTACGCATGAACTAGAGAATCTCAAATTGTAAAATAGACTTAGTATATATGTCAAAGAAATGCATCAAGGAACCGGTCGAATTTATTGGTTGGTTTGCGTACATTATCGCATGCTGCATGCACAAGTAATCCCTTTCCTACTATTTCATCACGAATTATTGGTTCGTATGATTTAAAATATCTACAGATTAGATTTCTCAAATTAAGATTACAATGTTATGATTACGCGTAGAATTTCTTAATCTATGAGTAAAACTTCCTGATTTGGCAACCAGAGAGTCTCATCGTGAAAAAGAAAGCCTCAACTTTCACTATATAAAGTAATATTTTCATGCATGAATTGATCAGTTTGGCAAGAAAATTGTAACAATGCTAATTAGATACAAGATCACAATGACGCATGTCATAAGTCTTCTCCAGAATATTTGAATATTTAAAACTCGAGAGCAAGAACAGATCAAAGATATGAAAAATTAACATTACTTTTCTCAAGTTTCTGTTGTTTAGGTTGGCCCCTCTGAAAAGCTTAGTTCATCAGAAACATTAGTATTCCTTAATCTGTAGTAAACAACACTACTCGCCTTTTTTATTCAGCATGTATTGGACAAGCTTTGTACAAAGAAATCATGAATTAGTGGATTACCAAGTCCTCCTTTTGAACCTTATTGAAGAATCAAGACTAAAGGAGTTGAAACTACAAGCAGCATGATATTTGTCTTTAGAATGGATCAAGCAAAGCTGTTTGCAAAGTAAGTTCACCAATAGGACAATTCCTTTCATCTATAACAATAAAGATTCGACCAATAAATTAAATCATCTACGAAAATCAAAATTGAAAGTTCTCTTTTTTTTTTTTTTGAAAAAAAACTCCATCCACACGAAATAGAAATCCGACTTATTTATTTTGCAAAGAGAAGTAGGCAATCAATTCTCGACCGAGGGAGTATAAAAATATAGCCTACAAGACATTAAATTGCGTACTGGAGGGAACATCTCCAGCGAACACCTCATGGACCTCCATTTTAGTAAGCTCTGGTTCTGCTCTACACTCTCTCCGTTCACCATCCCCCTCGTAGGTTCGAAATCTTCGGTTGATAGTCATGCTCCCTAGAGTGGCCGTATTTCTTAGCAAATAGGTTGTAACATGCTGCTCATAAGAAGAACATTGGAAGTTGAATATCTTGACTTCCTTGAGGCACTTGTATCTAAAAAGCTTCTCAAGGCCCAGATCCTTTGGCTTATTTCCCAGCCTTCCACCAAACGGAAACTACGAAGAGATAAAGGAAACCAATGAGCATCTGATGCATCTGAAGAAAGTTGCACTTAAGTGTTGGAAGATTAACTTAGCTACAGAATGTGATGTTGATAGAACCTAATTTAATGTGGTGTTCTAATGGAATTGATCGGTCTAATTAGGAAGCTGAAAGTTGGACAAAGAACTTATGGAATGATTGTTAAATTAACTTGGGCATGAAAATGAGAAATAACAGATCATAATCCATACAGAAATGGAATAGTTGACTCACATGCAGCTCCAACCTCTGCAGAAAAGGAGATTCAATCAAATACGTCTTGGTCATTTTCAAGATGAGCTTTTCATTTATTTGCAAACACAAGACTAGATGATTAAGTAATTAGAATTTGACATAGCAAAATATAGTGACTTGTAATACCATGCCATAGGACTGTAGAGAGAGAACCCGTATTTTCCCGGGATATTCAACAAATAGCATCTCAAGTTTGGGAAAAATCAGACAGTGTACTTTGCCGATCATTCTTAAGAAGATTCCCCTGCCAACCTTAATGTGATAGAAACCAATTACTCTTCTCTTTTTGGATGTGTACTGTGCTATTTTGCTTAGGACATTGAAATATCAGAATCCAATGAACAAATTAGGGTCTCGTCATGGCATATTACAATATTTTGGGTATAAATATAGTCTAAGATTGTACACTATAAGCGAGTAGAAGTTTCATAAGCATTGGTTTCCTTCAGTTCCCAAGATGGCACCTGAGCAAGATCCATTTTTTTTAAATAAAATTTTCTTTCCATCAGTCTGCTGTCTGAATAGTTGCTTCAGTAACTTTGACTTCATAACCTCATCAGGTGTAAGCTCGGTGCAATCTGCAAATGATGGATGACTCTTCATCCTATTGATTAGCAGAGTTGCTCTCTTGACGGTTGGGACATTCCCTGGTACTTTTGCGGGTAGACTTTGGGAATTGTTCTCCACAATTTCTATTCCTCTTGAGGATATTTCGGCTTTGTTCAATTTTATTGCAAAAAGGTTTCAAATTTCAATATCTTCGTTGGCTGTATCGTTGCCTGTTGCTGGTTGATTCGTTTTTATTTCTATGTTTACTTTGCAAATCAAAAGATGGTTTCTTTGTGAACATCTCGACTCTGCGTGGATAATGTATTTGATTATTAGAATTTCATATTATTTAGGTTAAGGTTCTGCTATTTTTCTAGATTAAGTTTACATGGCAGTGCTATCTGGGATATGCGCTTCTCCAGTTCTCCTTATTTATATTAGAACCTCTCTTGTAGATCAAGCATATAAATATTGGCTAATATTGTTTGCAAGCGTCAAAAGTCTGGAAAGCATTTGTTTCCTTCTGTTGACAAAAGATTTCAGTCCAAAATCAGTTCCACTATGCTTAGCTGTTAAAAGGCTTCGTACCTATTTACTTCAAGTCTGATCATAGATCAGAATCATTTTTGTCATTCTTTTGCCAAAATTATGTGGCCCTGCAATTTCTGTTCGAGAGGGTCCAGATTAAGAAAATCCTGCATAACATGATGAAGGTAGTTACTTCTGGTGTGCGCTAATTACTCTACAGAAGTTTTGTCATCTAATTAAGATTATCTGTAACAATTAACCATGGAGAGACGTGGTTCCACTGATCTTGAATAAAATATTAAACGTACCAACCTGTTCATCCTTGTAAAGAATAACGTGAGGTTTCAGTGTAGTTCATTGGGAATTCATGAAGGTAACAAGGGTTATCAGCTGGAAATGTTGCGGAATTCTTCCTATATCCTCAATAGATGGACCTTTCCATTGTTCGTAGCATCACTGAGTTGTTAAAACTACTTTTCATAGATAACTAAGAGATGTGTCTTTATTGTTGATCTGCATTCTAAAGGAGCGTAGTATACTTTCAAGTGCAGCTTTGATCATACTATTAAACTTGCAGAGGAAATTCTATGACACATCTTGTAATTCTTATCACTAAGAGAGGTGGCAAGGACCAGCATTCTCTCAAAAACATGGAGATACCTCTGGAGAACATCTTTTGATCTTGACTTTAATATAAAAAATATGACTGGGAAAGATAAGGATGATGAGATGTTAGAGGATATAACAAGAAGATTATCCTGTTTTGGAAAAAATGGAGTATATACCTTTAGTGAGAATGACTCGCTGATGCTACAGAATAAAAAGTGGGGTTTTTGTAAAATGGGTGAAGCAGGTATTAAATATTCATGATGGTGGAAAATTACTGTCATGCAGATTTGATTTTCCGTTGGATGGGGAGTACCTTCGTACTGTCGATTACTTGATTCGAAAAGTTGCAGCTAAAGGAGTTGAAAAGCTTCAAATTACCTTATCACTAAGAGAGGTGGCAAGTACCAGCAGTCTTGGCACGACTACTTTCCATGTTGGAGTTTTAGTTCTGCTGACAATGGAAGGTCCTTTCTGAGGCACGTAGCTCTTGACTCCTCCATCTTTGGTGGAGATTAGTGGAGTCGGAATTGATGGTTAGAGTATCTTTAGTGCTCAGTCCATCAAAAGTCCAAGTGACTGGTGCAAATTTGAGAGCTAGTCTCAAAATGTTCTGTCTATAGAAGTGGGAGGAATTGCAATGTAAATGAAAATATGAACTTAACTTTTGAATACATCTAATTCTGTTCAATTCTTTCAAGAGATAGGGGCCCTGTTTGGGTCTAGAATTGGTTGCCATGATATTGTTCATAAACTTCTGATGATATTGTCGGTTTCTCTGCCCTGCTTAAATATCTTACACTTCTGTTATTCGCCCTGTTAGTCTGGATAGATACTATAACTGGTAAGCATTTTAGCCACCACATCCAGCGTTATTTGATGTTTCTACGGAGTGAAAGGATTCTTTTGCGCACACAGTTTAAGAATTTTGGTCTGAAGGCTTTAGCATTAATGCGTTCAAGCTGCTTTTGCTCTGTAGGCGTCATTGCTTTTCATTTTAGAGAGGTAGCAAGCACACCAGTGCGCTTTTATCTGGGAATTCCGTAAATCTATGACTACTTTCCAGGTATTCAGTGTGCATGATTTGATCTCGTTCAGGAGTTCTTTATACCAGAAGAGAAGGATTTCAGTATGGTTCCACAAGACAAATTTGATTTGGAGCGTGAGAATTCAGTTGGTGCGATTAGTTAGCATCCTTCTCCTGAGGCACCACCCTTGCAGCCTTGCTATTTTAAGGCCGCCTTCTTACTTCCTACCAATACTGGTTCTCGAACGTTTAACATTGGTGCTGTCGCCGCTTCATTTTCTCTATAGCCGGAGAGTGGAGAGGTCTTTGTGCAAGGCAGCATGTTCATTAGCTCTTAACTTTGGTGCTTTTGCCCATCAATTTTGACGATGCTTGTTGTAAGAGTTCCAGAAAAAAGTCACAGGGAAAACAAACTTACACTAAAGCAAGTAAGCAACAGAAGCTATTTCCAAGAATGAGGCATGGGGCATGGGAAGGAACAAAGTTATGTATTCCTTTCTTTAATGGTAGGTTCTTCTTTACGGAAGATGTAACCTTTGCACATTTGAGAAGTCTGATGATCAGAATTCCACATTGGCCATAGGTAAAAAAGACTGATACTGTAAATCAGGTACATCAAAATATTCGCTTATGATTAAATTAGCCAAGGATGATGTTACATTGACAACACAATACAACAATATGGTACATGTGAAGCACTACGGCACACGGGCAGTGATTAGCTATCTCAAGCTTAACTCCTGATCATCTTCATCGTCCATATCTACGTCACCCGACAGCCTCATTTTCTTTCCGTCTCTTTGTCCATTTCTTCCCTTCTTTGGTTTTCCCCTGAAAGAAAAACATTCTTTATGTATTGCAGTATAGATATTATACAAAGTCAAAATGTAGCAAAACTAACAACTGTTTATTTCGAAATCAAGCAGAGACAATAAGAAACATCAGCGTATAGTTAAAACTTGTTCCAATTTTTCATCAAAATTAACTTACTGTCCATTGATTGCTATGCTTCCAGCCTTGAGCCGACCTTGACCAAGATCCGGCTTTCCATCTATAATCAACATAGAGAAGCAGAAAGATAAGAATACACAACCATAGGGGGGAAACAATGAACACTTTTTAGAACCTAGGAAAAGATTCCACCTTCTCGTCCAACTCCAAGCTCTTCTGTCTAGAGAAAAACAAATTAAGCAAGAAGTTATAAAGGCTGATCAGGAATCCTGTGCTTTTCTTAATTCAATTAGAGACACCATAGTGCTGCAGAGAAAATGACCAAGTACAGCAGGAAAAAAAATCTTCTATTATTAGAAGCAGATGGGGACAAAAACTCTTGACAATCTTTTTCTAACAATAGCCGAAAATTCCATTAGCTGCTTGCCGTAGAAAACTTTAATCTAGGGAAAATAAACTAAAGTAAATAGCTTATACTAATTCTGGCCATATACTTAGCAGACAAACTTTTCTGCAGAAAGCAATTTTTTCTGACTTTTGGGAGATAATTGAAGCTTTGAGGTACTTTTATTTACATCTCTCCAGCTACAAGACAGTTAGAAAGTAACTCTTGCTCTGAACCAGAAAATGACTAGAAAAACCCGGCATGAAATTGACTCAGCAGATCTAAAATCTTCATTGGTTAGCAGCCATCAGATGGATGATTTTGATACCTAGATGTGTCCAGTAATCAGCTATACGTACAAGTAAAGACCTGCATATGTTAGCTTCCATATCTTGTAATCATCAGAAGAAAATATAGGTATTAAATTGGATCGAATGTTCCATAAATTCTTAGTCTCTCTGGAACCATAAAATGAAAGAAAAACTTGTGCCATTTATGTTTTTTACATTATCTTGCTATATTCTTCTAGAAGTATGACTTGCATTATGCTAAGAATGAGTCTTAAACTCCAATACTGATTACTTGCAAAGTTCATCGATTGCTAGATATTCAGGAATAAAGATTTTATATGCCAACATGCTATGTAACTGGTAATAAAGATATGCAACATATAAATGTTGTTCGTATATTGTTAAGTTATCTTTTCTAATCATTTATCCTTATTGGGAGTAGAGAAGGCATTTGAAGGTGCTATATTTATTTGTCCATAATATGGAGGAACTGGTCTGCCAACAAACCTACAATAGCAAATTGAGAATCATTCTGCAATAAGATTCTCTTATGGTTCATATCAAAGTATAAAAACAATATTTTTCTCAAACTTAAATTAAATATAAAATTGCCACTATGCTATAGGGTAAGTTGTGGTCGTGGCAAAAGTTCAATCTTGCAATGCACAGACCACCAAGGTTGCTAACCAGAATTTTGAGTACATAGTTGCATCTATGAAACTAAACATACCGCTGGAGAAGTAACAGATGACAATGAGAATACTCTATCCTCAAGCTGGAACTTTTTGGATCTTTTAAGGCTGTCACAGAATGTAGGAATCAATTAGAGCTACAGGATCCAATCACTGATGGAACATGCCAAAAAGAAAATGGCACTGTGAAATATAAGAACAGCAAAAAATAGCAGAATTTTGTCAAACATTTTGGGGAAAAGGAAGGAGTGCTCAAGGTTGGGATTAAACCATGTTTCAAGCCTGTATAAGCAATAATGGATGGTGTTTAATTGGGCAAAAAAAATTAACCATTATCAACATCCTAGTGGAAAAGATCAACTATCATGTATCCAAGATTATAGATCAGAAACACCTCAACCTCAAGTAAGCAATTCATTATTCAAGTTGCAGAATATAACTATTCTACAACAACAAAAGTTCCATCTGATGATCCTCGAAATAAAATTGACAACTGAAACAATGCTTCGGTTACCATTTCTCCCACTCCCAACTTTGAAGCTTTACTCTTGGTTCAGACTTTTGGTTTTTCCTCTACCAAGTTGATGCTTCTTTCCCATGGTATTACATTATTAAATCCATCATGCATACCACTTCATGATCCCCTATTCATTAAAAGACAGTTCTTCATACCTTTAGATATCTCCTGCAAACTTCTCAATGAGTTCCATTTCTATCGACAGAACTGTCTGTTCTATGGTCTAATCAGCATCAGTCACCATTATCGTTATCCATCTGGTAGGTTTTCTTGAAGGGTAGCACCCTTGAAGCACATATACCATAAAAATCTATACCTTTCAAAAGATAAAGGTTCCTATATGTAGTAAATAAAACTCTGAGAGGAAAAAAAGAATAGCTTGCTGAAGGCATAAAAGTATCCTTAATTGATTACTCTTTCTAAAAGAATGTCAGTTTATAAGACATGAATTCCTAGCAAATAACATAAACATAAAAAGAAGTATCAGAAACTAAAAAATTTAACTTAATATAAGCAATACAGACTTGCAATAAGAACAACTCATCCACTGAAAAATAGAATATCCAAAGCAAACCAGCATGAAGATATGGTAGGAGTTAAGGTCACCAGATACAGAAAAAGAGTGGAAGTGTTCATTTATAGGCTAGAAAATGCAATAGGTATCTGCTGATTTCAAAACTAGCCACAGCCAAAATCAACACCAGCAAAAGACCTCACACCTGAATTCATCCTAAAAGTCTATATGGTATTTATTCTATAACCCAAAATACCACTTATCTTCTCGATACCTGAGAATAGCTATTAAAAATATCATAATATCAAATAACATATCCCAGTTTTGTAGTAATCAACAACGTTTGATTTTAGAAATCCATGATTTAATGTACTATCTTTGAAATTAGTAAAATTTTACACCTGGGTTAAGATATCAGACAGCATAACTAACCTGTCTGACACCTTATTTTGATGTATAACCTTTCACAAACCTTAACAGGGTCCATGAGTTGAAGATCAATAGGGGAAAACTAGTAAAGTTGCCCTGTTGGCTCATACTTCTCATCCTTTTCTCATTGATTGGAAAAGAACCACTCAAAAGGGCTTTCATGCCAACTGCTTTCTGCTTCAAACAGATGCAAATTTTCAGTTGTCCCTTAACCAACTGTACTACTTGTATGCCCTTATCTTGGCTAGGAAGAAGAGGAAGTTGGAGACAGTTTGCACAAACTAGAAAATTCGACCCTGTGTGTGTGTGTGTGTGTTGTTTTTTGTTTTCTTTTTCTTTGGGGGGGAGGCAGTGAGAGGCATCACTAACTCAAGCTTATGTATGCTAATTATATTGATTAGAAGTACTGGAACAGTGAGCCCGAGATTGTGTTTCTGGCAATTAAGGAGTTAAAAGATATGTCTCTTTCCCTTCAGGTTAAAGATTTATCTTCCAGAACACCTCAATCTATTCTTAGAAGGAGGATACTGAAATGGGAAAGTCTGGTTCTGCCTCCGCAGCTACCACTTATCTGCTCTACTTACTCACTTCTAGTTTCCAGCCAACCACCAGATGTAGATTAAGATGCAGAATTAGTTTAAGAATATAGCATATGCACCTATTACGGTAAGAGCAAAGAAGTTTGAGAAGAATAACTAGAGAAATTCCTCAATAACAATTATGCAGGTTATACAACCCAAACACAAACAGGGAAGAAGGAAAAAATCTATTTACTGTGGGGTCGGTCCTGAAATCATAGTTTTCAGCCAGCATATTAAAAATCAACTCAAGAACAGCCTTATTTTGCAGTATGTGATGAAGTTGCTCTTAAACAAGCATATGAATATGAATTACATATTTGAGGGGCAAGATAACAGAGGAGATCAACAAATGAGCGTAATCTACTAGGAGTACATTTAAAGTTGCGTACTTTGATGTGGTTTTGGATGAAGAAAGGAACCCTTCAAAGCCCTTGAACGCATTTCCAAAATTGCTTGTTTCTTGTAAATAACTTGTCTCTAGTTCATAAACCTACAATAATGCCCAACAGCCATCATAAAGAAGTAACGAATTTCTTAATAGAAGATCAAGCAAATTTGCAACAAAGAAAAACTAGTTAACAATCAAAACATCAAACCAGGTCTACAAATTTGACTAATCATCCAAAATTCACTTCTCGATGGAGGTTAACAAGTGAACAAGCACATTTAAATCCATAAATACCCAGCACAGCTTCCTTAAAAGTCCAGAAGAAATGTAACCCAAAGGCATACATTTGAACTAAAAGGACCAACCTTTGATTACCAGTTTAGCATTTAAATTTACATGCACAAGTAAACATAGCGCTATTAATACATACACTTGAGCACAAACTAACACTGTCAGACATAAACACCATATCTTCGCAATAAATGAAATCAATTCATTCCCACAAAAAGGAACTAAAATACGATGAAGGACCTGCTTTTCCACATTCCGGAGCTCTTCCTGAAGCTTCTGTCTCTTGCTCAAGAGAGATGTAAGCATGGCTTTAGGGTTATGAGACCCTCTGTGCCCTAAAATTATACAGGCGTTAGCTATTCTTCCAACTAACTAGAAGGAATTCAAATACATAGACTCAAGAATTTGTAAATAAATTCCTATTTTCAAAATTAGGAAGTATTATGAACAAAATCTTAATTCCAAACAGATGTTATGTACGAAAAATTAGCGTATTTATTTAAAATTACAGAAATAATTACCTTGAAATTCCATCCTCACGCTTGAATTATACTGAGTTGAAGCGGGGAAAGCAACTGTCATTCAAAAGTAGGGCACGAAATCTTTAGGCTTATCTCTCTGATTATTATTTTATATTTTTTTCCTCATACCTTTTTATTTTCTCGTTTTTTTGGCGGGGGACAGTGAATTGTTGGGTTTGCAGGAAGGGGTGGTAATTTTGGCAAAAATAACATTTTGCCACCTAAAGTTTAGAGTTATCTTTTTGTTACCCCAGAACGGCAGGACTTTTCTTTTTTCTTAGAATTCTTTTTTATTTTTAATAACCCCAATTATTGAACACACAGAGGGTGGCGTGGAAGAGCTTAGCTACCTATATTATTAAAGTTATCACTTGATAGAAAATTTATCTTCTGTTATTTAATAACTTGACACATGAAGAAATATTTTGATTTTCATAATTTTAAAATGAAAGTTTTATAAATAATTCTAATCACGTCTATTAAATAAACAAAAGTAATAATAAATGCTGATGTAGATTTAAAGTATCTTTTTCTTTGGTAAAAGCTTAAAGTGCCCTCAATTGCTCATAAAAATTAAAGAAGAAAATCTTTGCTTTAGCTGTCATTTTCATTATCCCTATAGAATTCCCTTCCTCCATCCTCACACAAATATATGGAAAACTTATTCAGCAAAATATATATATATATATATATATATATATATATATATATATAGAAAAAATAAATTGTAAATCTAAATAATTTTGTATTTAAAATTTTGTATTTCAAAATTTACAAGAATTAATAATGGTTATGAATACAAATATTTCAAAATAACTGAACCATTATATTATCATAAATTAATAAAATAATATTTAAAAAATAATTAATTTAATTAAAATATGTTCACTAGAAGATTTTTTCTATATAAAGAAGGAAAAAGTTTTCAAGTACCACTATTTTTTAAATTTATTATTATTTTTTGCTAAATACTATTTTTTTTTTAATTTAACTTCCTCGTCATACCACTATTAAATTCGTTCTTCTCTCCTTTTTCTTTATTTTGTTGGGTGGCTGCCTTTTTTTCTTTCTTTTGCACTGCATTGTTCTTTTGTCCAAACGCAAACAGCCCGTGAGCCCACCTTAGGTAGCTCTCTCACCACCAGCAGCCATGTCTTTCCGAGGAGTAAGATTTCACTTGCATTATTTTATTAGTTGATTGCTTCAAATTCGTGAACCTTAGATCTTGCATTCCAACTTGTTGCATGATATAAAATCTCATATTGTATCTGATGTACGTATTGAACTTGCGCGATTTTTTTCTTTTAATTATTCTCTAGTCTTGTTGGCTTTTGATTGCAAAAGTGGGGTAGCAAGATGTGAAACCGCAACTTTCTTGCTCGGTTACATGTAATTCTTTTTAGATTCTGTATCTTCTGATTTCTTCAACTGGGTTTATACGAAATCTTGAATTTTCGAACTAAAAATTCGTTTTTTGAATTTTCTTTTTTGGATTCCGAGTATTTATTTGGATATCTATCTCTGTCTCTGTGTGCCTATGTGGTCTTTATTTATGCTCTTTGTGAATGGTAATTCTGGATTCAGATACTACGAGTGCATCCCAAGATATTAAGATAGTTAATAAATGCAATTGATCTGATGTACGCTTTTGTTCCTTCCGCTGATTTGATAAGTGTAGTTATGTTATTATATGTGTATCTAACGAATACTTATTTCAGGGTCTCCGTGCAAAGAGTTAAACTTTGTGTGGTTCTAATAATTTTTAGGACTTTCTCCTGAAGCACTACTTCTTTGTTAGTTGCTATTGTATTGTGCTCGTTATGATACGAGAAATTGCATTTACATTCATTGATTTGGTTGAGTTTTTTTAGCTTTAAGAGTTAAGATATTGGGGATGAGTGTCTTCTTTCTGGTATGTATGTTTTTGTTTATGCATCTATCAGGATTAGGCAATTAGGTTAGTGAGAGGAAAGGGAATGGAATGTGAATGTAAAGTAAGTTTCCCTCTTTTCCTCTCATTGCAAAGTGCCAAAAGAATTTCAGTTAGAGTTGAAAAGATTATGAATTTGATGGTTGAATGGTTTTGAAGTTTAAAGCATTCCTACATTACCCCTGACCATGAATTTGGATTCCTTCTTATCTGGAAACTAAACACCAGAAATGGTTTCCTTAAGATTCCAAGTGCCAAATGATTAAAGTTTGGTGAATATCCATTGAGTTCTATTATTTTATTGTTTGATGGCTGTTAAAAATACTTCTACGGCAATATCTCGTAAGCCTCTGTTTCTATTTGGATCAAGAACTTACTCATTTCGTATTATTTCAGACAAATGCATCATCTGGCATGGGTGTCGCTGAGCATAGCAAAAGCACATATATGGAACTGCAGAGGAAGAAGGTGCATCGCTATGTGATTTTTAAGATTGATGAGAAGAAAAAAGAGGTGGTGGTTGAAAAGACTGGAAAGCCATCTGAGAGCTATGAAGATTTCACTGCATCTCTGCCTGAGAATGATTGCCGATATGCAGTCTACGACTATGATTTTGTAACTTCTGAGAACTGCCAAAAGAGCAAGATCTTTTTTATAGCATGGTCAGTTTTCTTTACTTTTGATATTCACATCATTTGACTTCTACAATTTTACGTGGGTCCTTTTATAATAGTTACTTAAAGCAAGATTTTTTATACTTTATTACAGCTTTAGCGGTTTGCAAAGATCTGTATCATTGCTTTCACTTGTCTTCGATCATGTTCTCTCTGCAGTGGTGGTATCTTGGAGTCATAAATTATTATACTGTTTGCTTGATTTCACCAAATAAATTTATTCAAGAGTATTAGTTTCTTTGCTTGTTCCATACTGTAATTTGCCTGTGTGTATATTTCTTGGGATGGAATTAAAGTTTGTAAGAACATCAGTACAACATGTGGCTTGTTGAAATTAGGTTTTGTAAGCTGTCTAACAGAATTTTCAGATACTTGATCTCTTTAGTGGCAGCCCCTCTTTTTTCAGTTCATTTTTTTATGCATCCAGCGCAGCCCTACAAATTACATGACACAAGATACTGATAATTCTGTGCCGAAGATAGATGATCTCTTGGAGTCTTTTTGCTTAATCTTCCTGTTAATGCTGTTTTGTCAATACAATTTGTCTGAGGAACAAGCAAATTGCTGTGACCCTGATCGCTGATCTTTTTTTTTTTTTTCCTTAATCAGGTCACCTGCTGTCTCTCGAATTCGTGCAAAAATGCTGTATGCCACATCCAAGGATAGGTTCAGAAGGGATCTGGAGGGAATCCATTATGAGATACAGGCCACTGACTCAACTGAAATGGAGCTTGATGTTCTCAGAGAGCGAGCTAATTAAAGCCATTGCCATCTATCTCGCAATGGTCTTTGTCTCTGGAAGAATGCTTCTATGCAATCTTAACCAGAAAAAAATGTGCATCTTGCATCAAATATTAGGGCTGTGCAGAACCTGTTTGTGTCACAAAATACTAAGGCTTAATCATAAATAATTTGTTCCTGGGAAGGCTGATTAGGAGCTCTGGCCAAAAGCGTCCCATCTTTTTGGGTTATGGAGCTCCTCCTTTTCATGATGCTTCCCAGATGAAAAAGGGGGAATGGTTATGATGAGGATGCTGATTATAAGTTATAATCTATAATGTATCTTGTTATACCATGGACAATATTCTGCTTACTTCTTTAGTGGTAACAATGACAAACCAAGCCTCCCCCGGTCCAGCATCACCCCCCACCCCCGGGCCGCCCAACACCAAGCCAATGACTTGCGTGCTCTATACCATTATCATTGCTCATCCTTCCTGGAAGTAGAATCAACTTGTATTTGCCACCTTTGTCCTTTCAGAATGCTTCTGAAATCTATCCAAAATCTCCATCTTGCTGCAATATTTAGGTCAAGTTGCCAAAAAAGATGGTTTTCAATGCTACAGGTCCTTAGTCCAAAATCCAAATCCATCTCTTTCTAGTCGCTATGGTTTGGTGATACGTTAAGTAGATGATGCTACTTCAGCCGGAAAGTTTTAAAAGCTACTCATTTATTTGGATTGGGTTTGGTGATAAGTCGGTGTATTTGTATTAGGCTTTATTACAAAATTTAAGGTAAATTTTTGTTTTTAAAATTTCATTCAGTTTCTTACAAATAATTCACTTTTATGAAATTTAATATAAAAAATTTTAAATCTAAATTTTATCTAATCTTACCAAATGCAAAAACTTATGCAAATACAATTTGGAACCTTTAGGTGAAGCATTTCCAAGATCTAAACAATGTCTCTGTAAGTTTTTGTTAGAGCTTTATAAACATGGATTAACATCCTCCTATGTAATACACTTAACCATTTCTAAGTGCATCACATTATGTCTTAAAGATATAAACAAATCTGGCAAGAAACATCTCATGTATGCTACATTATTTGTCACAACACGTGAATTTAGCCCCATAAAAAAAAAACTATTTGTTGAAATGCAAACTTGACAAGTCCAAAGAGGACAACAGTATCCTTTGGCTTTGTATAGATAGAAGTAATTTCTTTGTAATAAGGATCCTGACCCTTAGTATGTAACCTTATTATTGATATTTCAAGATAGATAGATCCAATTCTCAGTCAAAAAAAAAAAAAAAAAAAAAACAGGAGTTTCATAATGGCCTAAGTGGTGAACAACAAAAGTTGGGAGCCCGCGTGGAGACGATAGTTGGATGGACGCAAGAAGTTCGCTGATAAGATGTAATGTTTTCCTGTTGTCCGTTGAACAATGTATGCGCCACAAAGTCAAATAATATTTTGTCTCGAGGAAAATTTTGTTATTTTTCTGTGAAATACATTCAATAACACTAAAATAAATATTTTTTTCCTCACAGATAATCAGTTAAATTTACCTTAAATTAAATGTTTGTGGTGCTAAAATTTCAAATTTACCTGCCATAAAATCAAATTTCTTTCCCATAGTTTTTCGTTTTATCAATCTCAAACAATCCTAGTGTTGCTGTACAGATGCAAAAATTTCAAGAAAGCTGAACGTTGTCCATCTTGATCATAAGAATCAACAGCGAAATGTCTGTTTCTAATATCCTTAGTGGCTCACTTTATCCAAATTGGATTTTTCCCCCCTTCTTCTCACAATGTACTGCTAATATTTCTATTCTCTGCAAAGACATTAGTCGATTTAGTCAATAAATGACACCTTTATTATGGTTAAATTATTTCTCTAAAATGGTTAATTTTTAGACTTTAGGTTGCGTGTAATTGAAAATAGAAGGAAAAAGAAATGCAGTTGAGATGGATATGATGTTGATGTGGTAGTAATATATTACTAATTACAATGCGTTAAAAACAATAAAGAGAGAGAGAGTTTTTGTCGGGAGAAAAGTACCGGACTCCATCAGGGGTGCAGTTTGCAGGTCTTCTTCCGCATATGCTTTTTTTTTTCTAATTTTTTTTTTTGTTTCCTTGTTTCAAATTTTTTGGGTTCTTTTATATGTAAAATTCAATTCAAAGTGTGCATCTCTTAGAATTCTTTAAAATAAAAGTAAGTAAAATTAGAGATTTTTTAAAATAAAATCAACATTGAAATACTTTTTAGTTAATATATATTATTTATAATTTATACAATAGATGTATTAAAATATGTTGAACAATTTTGAATCTTTAAAATGGTTTAAAATTTTTAAAAAATATTAAGAGAATTTTAAATATATGTTATGAAAGAATTTGAATAAATAAAAAAGTTAACATGCGGTATCAACGAGTTGGGTAAGAAGTTAATTTTTATCCGATTTCGACCTGCTAAGATATGGTATGGACCAAGAGGTACTCGTTTATCCAATTTTAAATTCAGACATGATAAGACCTTATTTAATAGGTATAGATCTGATACATCATATGCCGAACTATTTATAATAGTGTGTATTGAAACTATTTTTATAATACTAATTCTTGATTGATGTATCTTCTTGATGAGAGAAATTTTATATCATTTTATATCTAAAGTTATAAAATTAAATTGATTTAGAATTACATGTAAGTTTTTTGTCTAATATATATATATATATTAGATTAATAATTTTTCTTATAAGCTTTTTTTTTTCTTTAAAGAAAACAAGTGACATTTGGTAATATATGTTGATCTTAATTTGAGAGATGATTTTTTTTTATATATGAAATTAAGAAGTGACTCGTAAATTAGTGTATTAATTGAGATTATTATTTTAGTAAAATAATAAATATTTTAATCTCTTTTATTATATTTAAATTTTTATATAGCAGTTAATCTTAAGAGTCTATAAATATTAAAGTTTTAATTTATTAAAGAAATATTATATTATATTAAAATTTTATTTATATTAATTAATTTAATAAGTTATGATAATTTTTTTTAATTTTTATTACAATAGAGTATATTCGAATCTTGTTCGATATCTTATCTAGTAATCTTATAAGATTGAGTACATATCCATACTTTATGAACATCCGATTAACCAAGTAGAGTTTGGTATAAGTATATTTTAACGAGTTTGAATTCAGGCCCGAGACAAGATTATCTCGGCACCATTAAGACCCAATTACAGGCGTAGGTACGATCAATGATTTAGTGTGATGCAATAAGAAGTTGTGTATAACGTGTCCTCGTACAATAGGAAGAATAGGATTGGTCCAGGTTTTTCATGAACAGTTTTACTTCTGGTTGGCTCGTCATTTCTTACTAAAGAACTGTGTTTGTCTCCTGGCCACTACATACTTGTGTAAAGAACTCGAAAAGTTGCACCAAATCCGGATACAGTTAAAACTCTTGACTATTTTCTTTCTCTCTCTATATCTAGAGTGGAGACTGCAGCATATTTCCCTTCTTTTTTTGATAGTGTAGTTGTAGTGGTCCTGCGGATAACTTTGTTTAATATATTTTCTCAAGCAAGTCTGGCAGCAGTTTGTCTTGATTTCAGCCCACTTGATGCCATTCCACAAGATAGTGTAATCTTTACTGACACAGCTCTTCGGGAATAAGAATACCTACATCAAGATTGTGTCTGCAGCTCTCCTTGAATCTTGACACTGATACTTCTTTGGGTAGCTTTTTCTTGATTTCGCTTTCGAGTTTTTACCTGATTTTCATATACGTATTCTACGTTTTAGGTCGATTTTCTGATTAATATCGCATTTGCATGTATATAGAGGTTTTTTCTTTTTTCCTTTTTTTGTGTTATATAGAAGAGATTTGAATTGCAGTATCTGGTTATAAGAGGTGTTTTTGAAGTTTGAAGTGAATTTTAGACGGTCAACTCTACTGGGTTTTACAGTGGTTTTTGTGTATATGTTTCTGCTCTGAAGTGGCTTTTGTGTATATGAACTGGTATATGCTTTCGTGTATATGTTTTAAGTGGACTTGGGAGGAACTGGTATTTTGATGTGGCTGAACTGTTTAGTGGGATTAATTAATTTAGGGTTTTGAAGAGAGATGAATAGTCAGAGTAAGACCATTGTGTGGTTTAGAAGGGATTTGAGGATTGAGGACAATCCTGCTTTAGCTGCTGCCGCTAGAGATGGGGGTATATTACCTGTATTTATATGGTGTTCTAAAGAGGAAGGGCAATTTTATCCGGGTCGAGCTTCAAGATGGTGGTTGAAGAAGTCTCTGATCCAGTTGGAACAGTCTTTGAGATCTCTTGGAGCTGAATTAATACTGATCAAAACTCAGAGTACTCTAGCTGCTCTCTTGAATTGCATTAGTGCTGTTGGGGCAACAAAAGTGGTTTACAATCATCTTTACGGTCAGTCACCATTCTTTGCTCGTTTACATGTTCTCCTACGTTATCAATATCTCAGGAAATACAAGTTCAATACTTTGATGCTCAAAGAATGAAAATAATCATGCATTCTTCTGAATCTATGTTTATACTTTGATCCTTCTCAAATTACAATGTCTGAATGTGCAAATAAGGATATTAGAAGAGCTGTAAGTTTTTTGACAAAGGCTGTTGAGATGCAGAGATGCTAATTCACCAATAAGAGGATTTAGATCAAGAATTTTGCTACCGTAAGTAAAAGCTACAAGAAAAGACACTATACGGAATGTCCTTGTTAAAATTATGGTGAGTGGAATTTAGCAATTGCTACCACACAATTATCATTATAATTCTTGAAACTTAAGGCAAAAAGGAAATGGGAAAAAAATGATTTTTAACAGTGTATCAAAAATTTGTTTGGTAATATTAATTGACTACTTGGTGGAGACTAGTGGAGTTAGAATTGATGGTTTAAAGTATCTTTAGTGCTCTGACCATCAAAAGGCCAAGTGATTGGTGCAAATTATACAGCTAGTCTTTAAATGATCTTTGTCTATTGCAGTGGGAGGATTTGCCATGTAAGAAAACTATGTGAACATATCTCTTGAATACTTCTATGCTCTGTTCAATTCTTTCAACAGATTGGGGCTCTCTTGGAGGTCTAAAATTGGTTGCTTTATTCTTGTTCATATAGTTGTCATGCTTTCTTATTAGCCTGCTAGTCTGGGTAGGTCCTATAACTGGTCAGCGCTTTTAGCCACCTTGTCCGGTGCTACTGATATTTCTACAGGCTGAATGAATTCTTTGGTCTGGAGGCTTTAGCTTAAGCTCTTCAATCTGCTTTTGTTCTGTCGACATCATTTCTTTTCATTTAGAGAAGTGGCAAGCGTATCAGTGTGCTTGTATCTAGGAATTCATCAATATATGACAACTTTCCAGGTTTGCAGTGTGAATAATTGAATCTTGTTCAGGAGCTCTTTTTACCTAAAGAGAAAGATATCAGAATAGTTCCACAAAACTAATTTGTTTTGGAGTGTGAGAATTCAGTTGGCATAGTTGGTCAGCACCCTGGGCCCCAGTTATCTCAATTCTCATCTTGAGGATTTCCACTTCCCTTTACCCATTGGTAGGATTACCCCCCCCCCCCCTTCCCCCAAGCGAAGAAAATTGAAAAGAGAAAAACAAGAAAGAGTTGCAATTTCAGGGTACATCAGAATCACTTTGGTCTCAACATGTTTCACTTTCTTGAGTTCGCTGGTTGATGATGTATCGACTTTCTGTAGATTGCTTCTAAAGGGGTTTTAAATAGTTCTATGGTACACATCAAACATGGTAAAGTTGTCCTTTACCACCAACCCTTCAGTCTTTGGAGCGAAACCTTTACAAAATTACTAGTCAAGCCTCCTGAATTTACCTGTGAGGTACTGAATGCTTCACATGAGTGCTGCTGCCACTTCATTTTTTCTATTGCTGGAGAAGTCTATGTGCAAGGCAGCCTGTAAATCAGCTCTAATTTCAGTGCTTTTGTCCTTTATTTTTCTATCCAACATGAAAATGCAGTTCATTCCTTGAACATATGAGCAATTTCCAGTGCAGCCTAAGATATAAGATTTTGTTTGTCTGTGGAAAATCAATCCAGTTAGATGATCTATTTTTAATTCTATGCTTTCATATCTTTTCCTGCATGGATTACACTAGTTATACACTTTTGCTTTTAACTATGGCAGAAGGCTTCTGTTGAATGCACTACATGGCTAGGAAATTTGCTATTGGCTGTTTTTCTTTTCAGATCCTGTTTCATTGGTTCGTGATCACAATATTAAACAGAAGCTGGGGGACCTTGGTGTTTCTGTACAAAGTTATAATGGAGAGCTGTTGTATGAGCCATGGGAAGTGTATGATGACAAAGGACATGCTTTCACAACCTTTGATGCATTTTGGAACAAATGCTTGTGCATGCAAAGTGAACCTGCTTCAAATCTTCCTCCATGGAGATTGGTTCCAGCTGCAGGTATGTTTTGCTATTTTTAAGATAATTAATCCTATTTCTTCATTGAGTTAGGAGACCTCTCCATTTCATTTTTCATTGATCAGTAAGCTCCAGCCACCAAAATGTGGACATGACTACTGAACCGTGGTTGAACCATTCTGTGGAAGTAAAAGTTACACTTGCATTATTAGATTGCTTCAAGGTGAAGATAACAGAAGTAGAAAAGAAAAAGAATGAACATAAGAAGAAACAGGAAAAGAAAACAACAATAAGGCAAAAGCAAATGGAACATAATTCTTTCATCCTCACCAATGGCAGGATCAGTTGATAAGTGTTCGGTTGACGAATTGGGACTTGAAAATGAATCAGAGAAGTCTAGTAATGCTTTGCTAGGACGAGGATGGTCACCAGGCTGGATCAATGCTGATAAGGCTTTCACTGAATTTGTGGAACACCATCTCCTTAGTTACTCAAAGAACAGGCACCGAGTTGCAGGGAACTCCACATCCCTTTTATCCCCATACCTTCATTTTGGTGAATTAAGTATTAGGAAGGTTTTCCATTCAGTCCATATGAAGCGTATACTGTGGGCTCAGGAAGGAAACTCTGTTGGAGAAGAGAGTGCTACACTGTTTCTTCGGGCAATTGGTCTTAGAGAATATGCTCGCTACATATGTTTTAACTTCCCATTTACTCACGAGAGATCATTACTTAGCAACTTCAAGTTTTTCCCATGGAGCGCTGACCAAGCCCATTTTAAGGCATGGCGACAGGGTCGAACTGGTTATCCATTAGTTGATGCAGGAATGAGGGAACTTTGGGCTACTGGATGGATTCACAATAGAATAAGAGTAATTGTCTCAAGTTTCTTTGTGAAATTTCTGCTTCGTCCGTGGCAGTGGGGAATGAAATACTTTTGGGATACTCTCTTGGATGCAGACCTTGAAAGTGATATTCTTGGTTGGCAATATATCTCAGGAAGCTTACCAGATGGACATGAGCTTGAGCGCTTGGATAGCCCAGAGGTATAATTCCGTTACATCTCCCCGATTTTATTCAACAATCAACTATCAGAGTTGATTTTTTTAAAAAAAACATTGTGCAAGAATGATTTTCTCACTGTATTTCAACATTTACCTAGATTGAGACAGGTTTTCGTGTCTTTGCCAGATGATGAAACCATTTTGTTGTTCTTCAGTCTATTGCCAATATTTCATGACATTTTGAATTAAAGATGGGGAAGAATTGGATTAATGAGGTTCTTTACTTCCTTAGCATGCAGGGACTTAGAGACCATCAGGTGCTTACTTTTAAGGGTTATAACTGTAAGAAAAATCTGATTGTTGCCGTAAATTGATAGAAAAATAATTTTTTATGTTGATTTTCTGTTTATTTATTGTGGCCGTAAATTGATAGAAAAATAATTTTTTATGTTGATTTTCTGTTTATTTATTGTGGCTGTGAATTGATAGAAAAATAATTTTTTATGTGATTTTCTGTTTATTTATTTTCTAAATTTGTTCTGGTTACCCAAGAACTGGCATGATGCACATATCTATATGATTTGCTGAGTCTAGTTACAAATGAACCAGAAAGGATTAAAAGATTGTAGCAATTGTATCCTCATTCTATCTTATCACTTTCTTTTAAAAAAAAAAAAACTTTTGGCACATGTTACTTTTAAAATCTATGTTGCTGTGCACAAAGGAAAAACTGGAATTCCATTGTTGCATCAGAAAGTATCAGAGCTAAGTACTTGTTCAACATAGCTGGTTGTTTGCATTCCTGCTGAAGCTATTCATGTTTTTTCCCTGTTTTGTCTGAATTTATGATGCAGGTTGAGGGGTTCAAATTTGATCCTGAAGGTGAATACGTGAGACATTGGCTTCCTGAGCTCGCAAGAATGCCTGCTGAATGGATCCACCACCCATGGCATGCGCCTCTCACTGTGCTTAAAGCTGCTGGAGTGGAGTTGGGGTTAAACTATCCAAGGCCGATAATTGACATAGATGAAGCAAGGGATCGTCTAACTGAAGCTATATTTGCCATGCGAGAAAAGGAAGCTGCTGCCAGAGCCACCAATGGTGATGAAACTGACGAAGTTGTTTTTGACAACTCAACTACTGAAAATGTTCGCATTCCAGTGGCTGCTTCACGTGAAAACGTTCCCTGTCCTACTACATCATCTCATGATCAGAGGGTTCCATCAATGCAAAATTTAGGGAATGGTATTCTGAATAAAAAGAGACCAAAGCCTGAAGAAGATGAAAAACCTCTCAAAAATTACTGGCATAATGATAATGATAAAGGTGAAGTCTCAAAAATGGTTGATGACTTGTGCTCTACAGCTGAATCTTCACCAAAGAAGCAGAGCACCAACAGTAGAACTTCGTTTTCTGTTCCACAAGCCATTTCCATATCTTCCAAAGCCAGTTCGTTACAGGAAAATGAATCTTCTGATCTCAAGCTTCAACTGCAAGATGAGATTGGCGCAGAAGAGCCTTCAAGGCAAATTGGTCAGTAAGATGGAAGACATTTTCTGTTAAAAGGCAATTTTGTTAATCCAATGAGGTTTA
Organism: Rauvolfia tetraphylla; assembly: GCA_030512225.1. Lineage (NCBI taxonomy): Eukaryota > Viridiplantae > Streptophyta > Magnoliopsida > Gentianales > Apocynaceae > Rauvolfia > Rauvolfia tetraphylla. The sequence continues at coordinate 8,107,051 of JAJQKT010000053.1, forward strand.
ATCTTTGTGATTATAAGTAACATGCTATTTCTATGGATATGTGCCACAACATATTATATCTAAACACTGATTAAATAAAACAGTAGAGACTAGATCTTCACTGCTTGTATGCGTGCTACTCTTTCATTTTTTTTTTTAATTTGAATGTGCATACTAGTTGGAGTCCCTAAATTTCCTTCTTAGAGATAAAATCTTAAACGTTTATTCTTATGAACGACTATACTATTATGCTTATTTATGAGCCCTTTTTGATTTATGATTTCAAATGTAAAAGAATCATTTTTCTATTATTTAAAGTAGTACAAAAAGTAGATGGCAGATGAACCTAAGCTGTTTTGAATGGAAACCAATATGGTTTGTCTTTACAAATCAGCCACAAGATATATCTTTTTTCTCCCCCACATAGCTCAATCCGTGGAAATATCTTTCAGTATGTTGATCTTTATTCACTTAATTACCAACTAGTTGTTATTTTCAGGCATATGGAAATCTGGACTGTGTTATATGTTTGACATAGTTTTTCCTTGTGCAATCAACAGTGTAATACATAAAGAAATAAGAAAGTAAAACATCTTTTCTAAATAAATAAATCATCTGAAGGAGAAAGATTTAAATATTAAGGGTAGAGAGTTTAACAAGAGCAGGAAATTAATAAATGAGGATATGTAGAGAAAGGAAGAAGATATGAAGAGAAAAGGAGATATACAGGCATTTGCATACGGGAAGTCTCCTAAAGCAGAAGACTCATTTAACTTTTGGATTTGAATCTTGATCTTTCATGCAACAAATGATTTAATATTCATCATAAGTGGAGGGGTCAGATACTGCCTTTCATGCATTATTCTAGATGGTGAATGCGATTTATTGTAAGTTTGTAAAGATTGGTATCCGCTGAATAACCGAAGTTGGTGGTATCTCAGAAAGCATGAACACAAAAGGGATGGGAATATCATATGTTTTGGGTCTTCTTGCTCCTTTGCTCTGGTAATATCAATACCTTGATGACCTCAAGGTCTTTTTAATGAGGTTATCTGAGATTTGTGGCCTAAGTTAGTCCTGAGGATGAAATATTCAAGGCAGTTAACTGCATTTTAGAACGACTGGAGTATACATCATCATACTATAACAAAAGGATTCGCCATAAAGTCGTTCCTTTCTTTTTCTTTGTTATGCAGGAGTTCTGGAATCTTGATTTCCTAAATATAGTGAATTGCTCAGCAGATACTGTGTTCAATAGAACAGGATGATCATCTTCTAAAGTATGGAAAGGCATGGAGTAATGTTTCTTCAATGTCTTCATCAGCTTAGTTGGACTTATCTTGTAGATATTCATCTTGAATGTTAAATTATATCTTGTTCAGATTGTAGAAAACAAAAATCCTAGATCCTTATTGTAGAATTATGTTCTAGATAGAGTGTTTCTTCTTTTCATTGTTAGAAATACTGAAATCTAATGCTCCCTCATTTGACTGCATACTGCACAGTTCATAGCCATAGGACTTCCCCTGCTGTGAAGCATCTTGTTATCATTGATGGTTACTGAATGCCATAATTACTTCATGCTTCTCTTTTTCTCTTATGGAAGTGCTTGAACACTTACTAGTAGAAGGATGCAAGCATAGACCCTCGGATAGCTGTGGCACACTCTCAGTTAGAGCCGAAATAGATTGGAATATTGGATTAGTTTTTCAAATGTAGAATTAGCTATTACCATTTCGGTAGGGTGGGATTATGCTGAGGTATTACACTAGCACTGAGTAGGGTGAATCTGCAGTAGACTTCTAGTGTATTATATGCATTTTCCACATTATATATTAAGCCTCTTCATCATGATCACTGTTGCTGTTGCAGAAGCTAGTTCCTTGTTCACTTCATTGTGCAAAGTTTCCTAGAAATATCAGTAATACTTTTCTGTAATCATGGGATCTGTGGATGAAGTTATCTAGAATGGTAAACCTTGGTAAAGTAAACCTTGGAGAATTCAAGAAATAAGCATCTTCTGATCTCTGATCTCCTACTTTTGTGTCGTGTATGGCTAAAACTTGGTACGTAAAGCCTTTAGTAAGAAAAGCGTAACAGCCACCCTAAATCCAGCTTATCTGAACAATTGTAAGGCAAGCATTCGTTGTTAATGAAATATTTAAGAATGATATTTTGTGAGATCAATTATTTGGAAGCTTACGAATGTCCAAAGGATGTTCTTCTTCTTCTTGTTATAATTTTGTATTCTAATGCCAAAATGTGTTTAGGGACAATTTAGGGCAACAAGCCTTTTTTTGTCCCCCTTTTGGTACAAGGAAAACAAGTTTTTTTTTTTTTTTTGATAAGTAATAAAATAGCCTTCAACTAGTTGATGTTTTCAACGGTTCAAAGATTGCTGCTGTTTACTGATATTGAAGTTTCCAGGAAAAGTCCTTTACAGAATTTTATTGGAACTGACTACCTCTTCGTCTTGCCATTCAGACAAAATGTGTTTTGCATTTATATGGATAAAATAATGCACAAGAGATATTTAACATAAGTATTTTATTTTTGTATATTTGTTTTGAAAGCTATGGTTTTTGCAAAAGATATTTGAAGTTGGGACAATGTACAAGGAACCAAACACTTTTCTAGCAACAGAGTTTCTTTACCTACGTCATTTATGCACTATCATAGCCAAGGAAGAGAGAAATGACAGTATATATCCTTTGATTTATCTTTAGGGTAAAAATGTTTATTTTACTTGTTCATAATCCGGTAAATCTCTTGAAAGGTAATGGATAGATTTATAAATTTTTACCTCATTAAGTTTAGAAAATACTGTACTCTAAAAAGACAATAACAGTATAGCAAGCAAAGTACTTCTTGAGGGACTAATAGATGTTAAATCTGGTGTAATGAGGTAAATGTCCATCCTTTTTCCCCCCAAATAGTGCAAAGGAAAAAGGTTGTCGAATAAGAGTTTGGCCATATTCTTTCTTTTTACCTAGTAATAATAAAAGATATTGTCTGTTTCCTTTTTAAAAGAGGGATTAATTTCAATGTTATCTTTCCACCGTCAAAGTGGTTAGTGATGAAAGGGGTCGAGACAAAGGCAAAGAGTAAATGTCTCGTCGTCCTTTTCACAACAGATTATTGTTAAAATTATTTTTAAGTAATTAAAAAATAAGTATTTTTAAATATTTATATTTAAAAAATAATTTTTTTAATAATATTAATAAGTAGAAGTTATTTTAAAAATTATTTTTAGAGTATTTTTTAAAAAATAATTTGTTAATTTATTTAAATTAACAGAAAAAATGAATACGTAATTAAAAATAATTTTTAACTTAACAAAATTATAAATAATTTATTTTAAGTAATTGAGAACATGTGAGAAAAACAGATGTATATGTTTTTTGCTCGCATGGTGGCCAAAAGAATGATAACCTTTACATTTAAAAAATAAAGCAACCGTGTCAATCCCAACCAAATACCAATCAACTTACCTGTATTTGTCTTTTTGGAGTTTGTCTTCAAATTTTGGCATTTTATCATTGTATTAAAACACATTAATTTCCTCACAATTTTCAAGAAATCACAATTCTTTTTTCTAGCGATCAAATCATTTAGAACTGTTGAAAGAGAGAAGATAAGAGTATTTTACACATCACCGATATATGCATTCTATTTGATATGTGCTGACCCTATTTGGATATCGAACTCTTTTGATAGCTACATGTTCTTCATTGTATGAGCAAATATTTGTGATGATAAGCTGTTGAGTGTGGACCATGATATCAAATGGTTGGCAATTGGTTTCCAAATTTGAGAGAGCAAGCAATCTCTGAAACATTGTTTGCAACTACTACAATAAACAGTTGTCATATCTATCATTTTGTGACTGTCCTTGTTTTTGTACCTTTGTATTGTCCGTACTATCAAATTCTATGTGAAATTGACAAGAGCCAACAAAACTATCAATTATCCCTTTGCTTCATCCAAAAGGCAAAAGTAGAGGGGTTTCACTTCACCAATTCCCTCAGTTTACAAAATTATTCATTCGTGAGCATAATTTGTGTGAACAGTTCATGCCATTCTAAATTTCAAGTTAATAATTTGTATATTTTTTATGAGTAAATGTTATATATATAGTGTCAGAAATATATTAAGGGTGTATTTTTTAGATTGTATTTGATTAAAATAGTTTCTGTTTTAAATTTTTTGAAAGTATTTTTTTTTGTGAGAAAAAAATAAAACTTAATTATATTTCTAATTCGATCAAATAGTACCTAAATACAACCTCTGACTTATTAATCAATGATCGATTAACTAAGCAAAACAGCATGAATCCTAAGGCTACTTGTATATCTAGAAGACTAGATAGCCCCTACTTTAGTTTATTGCAAGCTAGCCCTTTTAATTCTTTATTTTAATAGGAAGAAACTATATAGGATATGTAGCTTCCAATATGGCATATAGCTTTTGTCTTTTTTCTCTTTCTCCCTCACCTTCTTCCATTTTTTTGGCCCTTTTGATGTGGATAATATTGTCTTTTCATGGTGCTTTTATTTACTAACTCTTGGTCGGATCTTATTCTTGTTTTCTGAGAGAGAGAGAGAGTAAGCATTTGAACATTGATCTATGAAGTTAGTATCACTATTGATTATAATTTCAGTATTTTATAAAATAGTGTTATAGAGCGCATTTGGAGAAGAAAAGCTTTGAAAATCACTTGTATAGAGACAAATAAGTAACTTCAACTATTTGAAAGATGTTGTTTTGCCTCTATGGAAATAATTTCATTTTTCTCTCAATCTCATCTGTTGTATAGGAAAAATTAAAAAAAAAAGAAAAGAATTGATGTTTGAAACCTCACTTTGATGGATCCAATCGAATTGAACATAATTTATGATACGTGAGTTAGCTTGTTAGGTGATTTAATTGATAAGGAAAGATGATAAGTAAGTTTATACTTTTCAAGTAATATTTTAAGATGATAAGTAACTGTATACTTTTTAAGTAATACTTTAGAATTAAACTCACTAAAGTATTTGATCAAATATACGAAATTAGGTATAATGTGATATAATTTGATCAAATATTGATCTAAACGTAATCATAATTCTCGTTTTTAGAACAAGGATGCATTCCCTTTTTTTTTAAAGTAAAATATTATTCATCAACTAATTAAATTTAAAAAATCAAGCTTGTGTATTTGGATTGCATTTTTTGTTTAAAAAAAATGTCCATTTTGAATTTGAAAATTAATGAATTATCTATTAAGAAAGAGATTAGATTCAAACAAAAATTTTACATTAATTTTCAAAATAAACATTCATCCAAATTTCGAAATTAAATCAAATATATGGCTTCTAGACGTCTTGGCAGGTTAGCTTTGTCGAATCAATTTTCTATCTCTACAATGGGAGATATACCATCAGAACTCCAAATACGAAAATCTAAAAAAACTTTATATTATTGTTAATAACAAGGAACAATTTTGCCCTTTAAACACTAACTTATTTGTGAATATTTCATTCGTGGATAAAATAATTCAAACCATCTAAAAAATTCAAAATAAACTGTGTCATACCCCAATGAATATGGCAAGTGCAATGCAAAGTCACTAATGCAAAATTAAACCTACTATGAATTCCAATAACATCCATTCACTTTAGTTTTTTTTAAAAAAAATTCCATTCAAGTGCTTTAGACAAAGCAAAATATCAAATCAAATTGCCCGAATAGCCAAGAACCATTGGCTACAACCAAGAGGTATGGATCTTCCCATCTGTAGGCCATCTTCTGTTCATCAGGTGGGGGACAGCATTGCTCCTGCGACGGACCACATAGTGGCAGTTTCGTTATTATCGGAGACGAAGACCAAATCCGGGTTTTCACAACAGACTGCTGGTATTTCCTTAGTCCTAGCGATGGACGTACGTCTAATCCTCAATACCCGTACGGAATTTCAAAGATTGGTGTATTCTTTTTTTTTATAACTCGTAACGTTGACCGTTAGCAGTTAACAGATTCACTTTTATTTTTCTTTTTTTTCCCTTGTTGGATTCCCCTTTATTTTCTATTGGATTTTTTATTTTTTAAGAATATTTGTCATATCACATCTTCCATAGGTAATACTATCATTGATGAAGTACAAGTAGGATTACACTACAAAAAGAATATTAATTCATTAGAGCGTAATTCTTAACCTATTGATTATAGTGGCCAAATAGATTTATGAGTTTAATGTATCTAAACGTGAAAATATTTATGTCTATCTCAAAATAAATATCACTTAATATAGAAAAGAGATAAGTAAATATCTCTACATCCTTATTTGTTGAATTTGATCGATAAAAGTACACATTACTTAAGGTAAAATTGAATAAATTTTAAGTTTGAAATTTTTATATTAAGTTTATAAAATTAAATTATTTGTGAGAAAATATGTGAAATTTAAAATTTTTAATTGTAAAACATACTTTTATAAAAGAGATAAGGGAATGAATAGATGTACATCTTAAATGAATTATATACTGTTACAGAGTTACAAATAATATAAGAAGAAATATGAGTAACGAACTTAAAAATTTATCAATTAAATATTTATTTCCTTTAGTTGTTAATGGAAATTTCAAGAATAACAAAGGTATATGTAAGTACCTTTTTTTGTCTAAAATTATATGTGCATTTTCCTATTTAAATATATCAAAGCGAATTTGTATCCAAACCAACAACTACTAAGCAAACTAATCACTGTTTACCTGTTTTCAGTAGTCCACGTGGCAATCCACTGGAATATTCCTCCAACAAAATTCGACACCTATTTTTCCTCTATAAAATACCTCAAAGTGTGATAAAAACGAAGCAAAAGATCAAGAGAAGAAAAGGAGTGCTCGAAACACACAGACACACAGTAATGAGCGAGGCATTGAAGAGAGATTACAGAGTGTGCGAAGAGATTGGAAGAGGAAGATTTGGGATCGTTTCCAAGTGTTTTTCTTCAAGTTCTGGGGAGCCCTTTGCTGTGAAATGCATCGATAAAAGACTTATAGCTGATGATTCTGTGGATAGACAATGCCTGTACAATGAAGCTAAGGTTATGTTCATGTTGTCCCCTGACCCACATGTCTTGAAGATTTTTGATTTCTACGAGGATGATGATTTCTTGCACATTGTTCTTGAGATTTGTAATTCTTCTGATCTGTTCCAAAGACTCACTTCAAGACCAGTTTTTTCAGAAGCTGAAGCCATTGCTGTTATGGTATGTTAATTTTGTTTTACACTTTTGGTGAATCGAAAATTTTCTCCGACTTCTCATCAGTTCCCCAGAAGGAAAAAGAAGGGCCAAAAATGAAAATCCATTGACAATCGGCTCATTTTCTTGTGTGAAAGTGAGGAAGTTGATTTAAACCTTACTTCTTGATCTTTATTTATCTCATACCAGAAGTTTTAGATGGATAAGGCCAATGAAAAGAATTATTTTTTCTCTTAAAATTTCCCCCAAATGTTGGTTAATTTTTCTCATGGAACAGAGGAAAAGATAAGTTGCATTCTGGAGTTTCTTTCTTTTAATGGGAAGAGACCGCCTCTGGGGAAATCAGTAGACTGATGCAAAATCTATTCCGTTTCTGGGGGGGTGAATGCTTTATCGATAGCAGTTTTGCCACCTGAAAATTTCTTGTGTTGTGAAATCCCTTTAGGATGCCAAATTCTGTTCTCAAAGAGTTGGTTACATTTTCTTCTTTGGTGTTTTAGCAAAAATAACAACTTTTCCCTTTTTATACGGCTCTTTTCGTTTGGAGTAACAAAACTTCAGTTTGAAGATGTTAATCTGCATTCGAGTTATTATTTTCCCCCCTTTTTCTATTAAGAAAATCGAACAATCTGAACAGCATTTCTTAATACTTCCGTTGTCACCAATAAGCAGGCTTATAAATTTAACAAGAAGAATGTTGCTTTGATTTCGAAGTTTTTATCTGCATTCTTCATTGATTCCATCAATTATGTTTCTGTAGAGACCATTGATGGAGGCTATAGCACATTGTCACCGCCTAGGAATAGCTCATCGTGATATCAAGCCTGATAACATATTATTTAATGTCCAGAATGAGCTAAAACTTGCAGATTTTGGCTCAGCAGAGACATTTTCTGATGATCAGCCAATGACTGGAGTTGTGGGAACTCCTTATTATGTGGCTCCTGAGGTGGTAGCAGGCAGAAATTATGATGAAAAAGTTGATATATGGAGTGCTGGGGTTGTTCTCTATGTAATGCTGGCTGGATTCCCCCCATTCTATGGAGACTCGCCCTCCGAGATTTTTGAGGCTGTTCTCCGAGCAAATCTGAGATTTCCTACAAGGACTTTCAGCTCAGTGTCTCCTTCAGCCAAGGATCTACTCAGGAAAATGCTGTGTAAAGATGTTACAAGAAGATATTCTGCTGAGCAAGTCCTTAGTAAGTACTAGCTAAAATGTGTATCATCCAACAAAGTTGTATCTATCTTCTTCAGGGTCTTTTATGCCTGTCTTCATAGCTTTGGATGCTCACGCTTGCTTTTGCCTCAACAAGTTTACCTTACCTGTTTGTCTTTTGATTTGTAATAGTCTAGGTTGTAACTTAAGTACTATTGGATGAACCAAATATTTGAATTGCTTTTAGTTTGTCTTCTTGTTTTTACTGATGCAAGAAATGTTCTTATGTTGTGGAGTTTGTGGCTCACCCCTAATCCCGGAGAGGGAATGGGGAAGGTTACTATAGCTTTCTGGTGTTTTGGTTTGAGAGAGGGAGCGAGATTGCTATCTTTCTGGTCTCTCTCGCTTATGTTTACCTGTTCAGCTTTGCTGCTTGAAGTGGAGTCTTAACTGGTGTTTCAATTCTTTGCGAGTAATAGTTTCGCCATTGAAGGTTTTGCAGCATAAGAAATAATGCAATTTACTCTGGTTGCAGGGCATCCATGGATGACAAGCAGCTGTGGAGAAACCAGACCGGTGGTTGTAGGAGAGACTAGACAAGTGGCTGTCCTTACGTGAAGTCCCTCTCCATGCCCAGAGATTCATAGATAAATGTATCCCGTACAGGCACCCTATTGTCCATATTCCTACTTCCCTAATCTATAACTATAAGGTCTGTTTTCTGCAAGAACCTTCGTAGAAGTTCCTCAGCTGGCAGAATCATGGTTTGTTTTAAAGAATCATGGTGTAGTTTAGGACTAGAGAGACTATGGCTAATGAGTTATGGGTTTTTGTAATTTGGAGGATGCAAGAGGCGGAGCTTCTTTTTGGTCTTATAAAGCACCTCCCAGTTATATTGAGAACGGCTCTTTTGCTTGGTTTATTTGTACTAATATGAAATATTATCCATCTTTTAAAGGTTATTGTATAATTATTTGGAGAATGAATTTTGAAATTATTTTTTTGTTGATTTGATCATATTTGATTGTAGAAAAATTGACAAAAACAGTCCTATAATTATTTTCTTGTCTTATGAAAGTCTTATAACTTTTATTTTAAATATTTTAATCTTAAATTTATTTTTTTTAAAAAATAATGATCCTCACCATCCGTTCTGCGGTGGAGTCCGGCAAAAACTTACACGTGCACCGCACATGCAATCAATTTCAAGGGCAAATATGTCAAATTAGACATTCAACAGTGACCGCCCATTGTTTATGGATGTAAACATATTTGTTTATCAAGAAAAATGACATGACCTGATCCTGTGTTAAATTTCCTCCTCCACCGTTCTTCTTTTCTCCAAATTACAATCTCCAACATAGTCAAAGAAATCCTATCGTATTCATCATGGTTGACAAGTCAATCCATATAGTAAATAGTAAGGAAAAGAGAAGGAAATTGCACTGTCAAATGTGTGACTTTGAGTTCTATACAAACTCAGTCCAACCATTCAGCCCCAACAAAGACTCCATTAGCAGAGAATTGCAGCTACATATAGCTCTTTGCAAATTCCAATTTTGCTAAATCCCGAGAAATCATATCCATTTGCATTTTCTCCGAAAGTTCAGACTCATCCATCAAGAATCGCAAATTCTTAGACCTTTTCGGTCCCAATTACCATCCATTTACGAAATCTTGATTTCCCCACATCGGAAGAAATGGCAGAAGAACTAGCCAAGCTGGCCACAGCCAAGACCCTTTTGTCCACCGTTGCCTCTGTGGCTGCAACAGCTATGGTAGTCAGACATGACCAACGCATGGATGTCTGTTAAGCTTGATCACCCAGCAACTTTTGACACTCTAGCCATGGACTCAGACCAGAAGGATATGATCCTGAAGGATCTGCAAAGGTTTGTGCAGAGGAGAGAATATGCGAACTCCATCAAGCTTTTCCGTAGCAACAAGGAGACAGCCATTCTCAGGCGTGGAGAGAGGATGTGCCCACTTAAGAGGAAGAGTTTTTGACATATTTGCCCTTGAAATTGATTGCATGTGCGGTGCATGTGTGAGTTTTTGCCGGACCTCACTGCAGGACTGGTGGTGAGGATCATTATTTAAAAAAAAAAATAAATTTAGAATTAAAATATTTGAAATAAATATTATAGGATTTTCATAAGACAAAAAAAATAGTTATAGGATTGTTTTTACCAATTTCTCTTGATTGTAATAATGTGGTAATTCAGTTAGATTAAAAACAAGAAAGTTAGAAAGTATTATTCCTCTCCCTAATCTTCGGCACAAGAAGGGGAATTTTCTACAAACTTCTTTCGTGCGCTAAAAGAGTAATGATTCTTGATCCACCTTTTCAAAGATTCCTCATCTTTTTTTTTTCAAATTTATCAGAACTTTCTAAATTTATATTTATTATAAATATTTTAAGTATAATTTTAAATATAAGAAGCAGTGGACAAATAGTATTTTATTAAACTATAAAGTTTGAATACAATTCATATCCCATCTGTTTCCGTATTTATTGCTTGTCTAGAACTTTAAGGGCCTATACAAAACAATTCACTTGGTGGCAACTTGCAATCACCATTCCTTACCACCGTCCACCGCTGATGTAATAAGTAAAAATAATTGGTACGCGTAATTAATTATTTTACATTTTTTTTTGGTTTTAAGTAATCCCTCACATTTTACTTTTTTTTTAGGTAAGTTATATTTTACTTATAATAAAGAAGTCTTCCTAAATCCGAATATAAACATTTTTTCTGTAAATTGTTACTGTTGAAACTTTCTATCTCTAAGCTATTATTACTTGAACAAATCAGAATAAACTTTACTACTTTTTTTAAAAAAATATATAAAGCTTTCTGATACTTTTTGTTTATATTTAGAAAAAAAATAATAAATTTTATATTTTTATTTTATTATTAACTAATTTAATTATTCTCTACTATTATAAAAGAAATAAATTACAGGTATGTAGCACATATCACTTTATTGTGTACTGCTTGATTTGTGGAAAAAAGGAATAACGGTATTACGAATGAATCTTATCTCAATATCATTCAGGCCAGTCACGTCCTTACTTTATTTCAGCTTAAGCTTGGAAGTTTTGGCAAAATTGAAGAGGATTCAGACTGGGCTTCTATATTTCGAATTTTTTTAGTATGAAATATTACTTGTTATCATGATTATTTAATAATAATGTAATTTTTTATTTTATTATATATTTTTTTGTAAGATTGTTCTAATTCTTCAATTCTTCTCACTGAAAAAGATTTTAGAATTATTTTAATTATAATAACTTTTGCAATTTTAATATCAATAAATAATTTTTTTATTTAGTAAAAAAAATCATAGGCCCGAATTTAGGGCTGGAATTGAGCCAAAACCGAGCCAAATTTAAGCTACGGGAGCGGGCTTGATAAGTTTTTTAGGAATTCGAGCCATATTTTAGCGGGCACGCATATATGATATATGTATGGTTAGCAAGTATCTAATCCTGAATTTTATTTATTATTATATTATCATAAGCACGAAACAAATTAAATTAGTATAAATAGACAGAAAACATGTATAATTCTAAAATTGTTCACAACCTATGTTTATTTTATTTTATTTTTTGATAATTAACATACTTTATTTATATAATAACAAAAAAAGTTACACAAAATAGTTAAAAACTATAATAAGAAAAAAAATATCTTTACACCTTAAATGATTAATTTAAAAAAAATAAAATGAATATACTTTAATCTTTTTACTTTTTTTTAACCGTTCGTGGACATAATTAGTATGGATAACAACTCCGTCACTTTCTAGAGCAACAATTTAAAATATTTTAAACGCATTATTTTTTTAAAAAATAATTTCACAAGGTACGGAAAAAAGTGAGACATAAGCAAACGAAATGACACATGATCAGCAAACAGGGCCATGGACGGAGGCTGCTACTCTCGTTCCGGTAGCCAACGCCTCCGCCTCCGCTCCTGGGGAATACAGATCCATGGGAACCTCCACTCGTTCCCCCACCATAAGCACCAACAATGCCACGACCTCGACCACCACGACCTCCACCCCCTTTTGCAGAGACCGCGGCTACTAGAAAGATGGCTGAAAATACAAGTGCAAGTGCGATTCTGAAATCCCTTCCCATCGTGGTATAAATTAATATTAATTCTCTCTCTGAAGTAAAAAATTTAATTCTATTTATAATATCTACAACTTTAGGATTCTTATATAGGGAATAAGTAAAGACAATCTTTTTCGTAATTTCATAACCAAAATAGTAATTTCCTAATTCTAATATTTCCTAAAGTTCAAATAACTTTCAAAATCTTACGCTGCTAAAAAAAATTCTAAAATCTTAACTTGGCCCCAAAAAAAAAGGCTAAAAATTTTAAAGCAACTTCTGAGCTGTACCTGAGAATGCAAGACAAATTCAAAATGTAGCATTATTGTGACATTTAACCCTAAAACAAAAAATTTTTTTGAGAGGGCCAGAAAGAATTCTGTTCATATCATTATCTCTCTCTCTCTCTCTTTTTTTTTTTTTTTTTGTTCAGATCATAGTCAATTAGCCATGTCACTGGCAAATTCAAGGGTTAAAAAACAAATACAGATGTATTCAGCAAAAAAAAAAAAAAAATCAAATAACGATGTGGCATCTTTGAGTCATGTTGGAGGCAGCTACTATTTTGAGTTGTCAATAATTCGATTCCCTCTCTTTTTAGACTCGGCCCGCGCTGTAGTCTGTAGCACCAGCCTAGACCAGCCCGGGTTGGCTGAACTGGGCCGGGCGATAGGCATCACCATTCGGGAGGTGGAAAAGTCCTCCGCAGTAAAGAGAGAAAAATGGGAAGGAGTTTGGTCAGGCGTATTCAGAGTGATTGAATATAAAATTTTTATCTTATATTTTATAAGATTTAAAATAAAAAATATTAAATACAAATTGTTTGAAGGTTGGTCATCTTAGTCAGATTTGTTTAGCCGCGAAAAGGGGGTCCAATATTTAACACTGATTCTCTGTGTGGAGGACCAACTTTGATGACTGGGAAATTGTTCTGAGGAGGAAATATTTGCAACCCAGGCTAATCAAGGCAAGCCAAATTTAAATGGATTGGGTTGCAAATCAAAATGAAATATTAATTTTTATTTTGAATCTTATAAATATTCTTACAAATAATTTAGTTTTACCAAACTTAAAAATACAAAAATTTTAAAATCTAAATTGGGATTGGAATTTTTTTAGAAACCCTACTTTCACATGTCAGGCATGCTCAGTGATGTGATGGGGCAAAAAGGCCAGGATAACTGAGGACTGCCCATCGCCAAGCCACCCCCAAGAGATGCTTTTTCTACACCAGATATTGAATTTCCACAGTGCATCTCATGAGCAGCTTGTTAAAACCTACTTCATGCTCTTTTCCTCCCTTTAGAGCAATGTACGTAGATTAGTCATAGTAAAAGTAGGGAAACTTGGTTGGTTATGGAAGTTATGCGTGGGTCAGATTTTATAGTTAGCTATGACTCAATACAGTTAGTTATGAAATTCAAAATCGTAGACAATGAGTCATGTTGGTTCCTCTGTTAGGCAAGAATCATCTATAAGAGTATCAGAAACGGGAGGAGAACAACTAGTTCTTGGAAGAAAAGGAAAACAGAAATATCTTATGAGGGGAGCTTAAAAGTGAAGGTTAGCATGTAATTGATAGTCTAATGACCCAATCAGTAAGAGGAACTCTCCAACATTAGTAGTTGATAATCTAATCTTCATATTACAAATCATTTTGGGCTTTCAACACTAAACAATTGGTAATCAGACAAAACAAGAACATAAATATATCATGAAATGACAGAAAAAGGTCCGAGAAGAGAATAATAAGGTGCTCATCAGCATCATTATCGTTACAAGCAGAAGATCTCTTACTTCAAGCATTTCTTTGCATTTATGCTATTGCTATTAACCGCAGAATACCATCTCCATTCACACTAATTTTGTTGACTTTGCAAACTTAAACATAGAATTTATGTAGTACTATTACAGCAGAGGGCTAAAAGGGCAAAAGTTATGAAACAGAGCCTTTTTTTTTCCCACCTTAAGATGAGTATGGAACTGAACATGAGGGCCTGTTCATCTTAACGTGCATGCTTAAGAACATAAAAACTGAAAATATGGTTCTGAAGTTGCAGATAAAGAAGCGAAGTCTTAATTTATATCGGAACGGTCCTTGTGTCATGGACACTTTGTTGCCTCAACTCTGTTGCATTTTCCTCTTCATCCTCATTCTCTTTAGATACTTCTTCCAATGATTTTCCTTTAGCTTCTGGGACCAGGAATGTGAAAATCATACCAAGGAAGTTGACGCAGCCTAGAACGATGAGGGAATTCCTAACACCAATACCAGGTGGGTAGCCTTTGTCAGTCTTGGATGGATCTGTGGGTTGGGCAGCATACAGAAATCCAAATGCTCCAACAATTGCACCGGCCTTCCCGGCAGCAGCTGATATACCATGGCATGTAGACCTTAACCTTGCTGGGAAAATTTCAGCTGGGACAACAAAGGTTGTGGCGTTTGGGCCAAAATTTGCAAAGAAGAAGGTGAGTGAATACATGATCACAAACCCAATCCTGTTGTCCTTATGGGTCCAGTGATTGTAAGGAATGGCCAAGGCGAACATAAATACGGTCATGAAGAAAAATCCCATCAGCTGAATTACGAATCTTCCTATTTTGTCAATCAAGAATACTGTAAACCAATATCCGGGAACTGTACTGCAGAGGGCAATAAGAGTTTGAGCCCTCGAAATTCTGAAAACCTCTTCAAGCGCATTCATGGTTTGGGCCTGAGGAATCCATCCAATCGCAGTGAAGATATCCTTCTGGAAAAGATTTTGACTATAGAAGGCAATGTCTAATAAGAACCAGGTAACACTAGTTCCTAGCAAGTGAAGTCCATGGCGCTTAAGGAACTCCTTGGTGAATAAACCGAAACCATTGCCTGGCTCCTGAGCAAACTTCTCAGCTTTTTCTTGTTCTTCTTCTAATTCAACTTGCAACACCTTAGACATATCAGTTGCAGCCTGTTTGGCATTCTTGGCCACTAATGCAGTGTAACGGGCTGTCTCGGGCATCTTCATACGCCAGTAATAGGTAAGTGCCGCTGGAAGGGCACCAAACATCAAAATTATACGCCAAACATAATCAGCTTCAGGGACAGTTGATGCAAGAGCATTATCTTGGTATGCAGGTGCAGGATATCCAGCCCTGAATGCTGCAGAAACGATGATTGCCACCATTCCACCAGCAAGAATTCCAAAGCCTTGCATGGCAAAGACTGCAGCAATGAAAGCTCCCCGAGTCTTTTTGTTTGCATACTCAGACATGATTGTGGCAGATAAGGGATAATCACCACCAATACCAAAGCCAAGCCAGAAGCGGAAGAAGCAAAGAGTTGCCATAACTGCCTTTGGTTTATTGCCAAAGGACAGACCAGATGCTATTGATGCAATGACCATGAGCATGAGAGTCATGCCATAGACTCTCTTCCTCCCCATCTTGTCTCCAAGCCATCCAAAGAATAGCTGGCCAGCAAGGGTGCCACAAAATGCAACACCATTAACAGCAGCTGAAACATTAGGAGGCAAAGTTCCAGGCTTGGGTGCCCCATCCACATGGTAGTATATACGCCCGAGCAATT
This sequence comes from Rauvolfia tetraphylla, assembly GCA_030512225.1. NCBI lineage: Eukaryota > Viridiplantae > Streptophyta > Magnoliopsida > Gentianales > Apocynaceae > Rauvolfia > Rauvolfia tetraphylla. Next base: position 8,123,123 of record JAJQKT010000053.1, read on the forward strand.
TGGTAACCAAAGAGATGCAAAAGAGATCATATGCGTCGGTAAAGAAGCCCATGCCAGCAATCACAATAGCAGTGAAGTGGTACCATTGTGTTTTAGCCACATCAAGTGCATTAAGCACCTTGAGTTGTTCATTAGCCATGATTGCTCACCCTCTCAACACACGGTTTTGCTGGTAATCACTAATCCAAGTTCTTATATCCTGAAAGACAGCACAAAGGCGACAAGAACTAGAATATTTAGCACCAGCAAAGCAAGAAGAGACTTGGAAATTACACCATCTCTTCAATCATAGAGGCCAGAATCTAGATTAAGCCAATGAATAATCAATGAGCTTAGCTTAACAACTGGGGCAAAGGTTGGAAATCTTTGGAAAAAAACAAAAGAGGGCATTTTTTTTCCCTCCCAACCTTGTCTTAGCTCTCTCTAAGCACATGCATGGAAGTATTCAAATTAGGTGACCTAAAGTTGTGACCTCTACTCCTTAAGTGTATTGAATATGACAACCAGAATAAGACAATTTGTGAAAGCAACATCAACATAGCCATTTCTTAGTCAACAAAAGAAGTAATATAGAAATCGTGCAAATCATAGTCTAAATAAGAATTTCTTCCAAGAGTATATCTAAATCGGAATTGCACAATTAAAAAACTAACAGTTGTATGATTCACAGAGATTCCTTTTGACAGATGACAGAATTATTATTTTTTATTGTTTGAGTATTTAATATCTACTATATTTTTCAACAGGAAACTTCTAGCCAGTTGAAATTATCTGCAAAGTAGTCTAATGTTTGCATCACACTCCTCTGTTTTTCATCTCTTCTCTTCATTTACAACTCATGCAGAATTCAATATGGAAAAAAGCTACTTTCAATTCAACCAAAAAAAAAAAACACTTTAATAGTATAGTAAAAATGGCACCAATAATATGGAGAAAAGTCTCCAAAATTAGAGGAAAAGAAATAGAGAAAGCAAATAAAAGACTTTTCAAGAAAGGGAACAATAGCATGTGAGGCAGATGACTATGCAGACAACATAATACTGGAAAATGAGCAGCGAATTCTAAAACTACCTAATCAAAACAACAGTGAAGTGTCCTCTGGGCTCGTGGATTTATCCAAAATGATGAAAACAAGAAAAAACATCGATAGCTATCTGATGATGGACAGATTTGAAGTTTTGCAAACTATCATAAATGCACAACTCAACATTGGGACAGTGCCGTCCCCTTCTATGTACAGTGAATCTTTATATGGTAACAGAACAATTCTACCTTCTCGTCTTCCCCCAAAAGGAAGAAAGAAAAATGCATTGAATTTGAACAGAAAACTTTCCGGATGAGCTGGGTTTGGTCCATGAACACTGAATGACATATTTACAAACTTGCAAATGTGATCTTTTTGGTACCACAAATATCTAAAAGTGTTTAAGAAATCGATTTTGGGTTGTTGAAGAAGACAAAATGAAGCTGGATTAAATAAGGAAACCGCAACGTGATGAAAAGAATGAAAACAGAACGTAAAAGCAGCTATCTTTTACCAGATGTCTCCAGTTAATTTTGCTCCCAAAGATTACATGGGTGAAAATAAAATTTGCAAGATCCTCTGAAGAACCCATTTTCAAATAAAATTTGCAAGATCCTCTGAAGAACCCATTTTCACAAATCAATTTCATATGCAGAACAGCTTTCAATTTAGATTTTTTTCCTCTCCAAATAAAATATTCTCTCATCTCCTTCATAAAGCTTAAGCATATCCCTCTTTCCCTGTTCTTTAAATATCCATTTTCTCTCTGATGTGTACAGAAACAAGAGAAACAACAAACAAGTATGAGAAATCTTTTTTTTTTTCGGTTCTTTTTGTCACTTCTATAAAACGGATTCTTTTCTTTTTTATCAGTAAAATAACATCAAAGCTTTCTTGCATGGCAATTCGCAAGAACTCCTTCTCTGAATAAGCATCGAAAACATGCAGAGAAAGATTTCAACATAAAAGGAGATCAGCTTAGTTCTCACCTTGAAAGAGAGTACTTTCTGCAGAGTTCAGAAGGTTGCACCATCAAGAACTTCAGTAGCAGAACCCAAATGTCAAGAACCAACACAAACCAAAGAAGTTGAAAATTTGCTATGCATTTATTGCAGAGCAATATGTTCTTTAAGATAGATAAAGACACAAAAGAGATGAGAGTGTCTCAAGAGAAGGAAGAACGAAACTTCTCCGATCAGTAAATGAGGACAGTACAGCCTATATAGCTGCGGGGATGGCATGGGTGAGCGGGCGATGGTACTAGTGGAGCGGGGCTGGGATTGTCTGTGTATGGAGGACTACGGAGTGGTTTCCGTGTTTAACTCCAGTTGACTCTCGTGGTCAAAGAATCTGCAAAGCATATTCCTTAACCAGGCCCACAAAATGAGGCTTCTTGGCCACTAGTTATTTGCCAAGTCTTCTTGTGGGTCCCACTGTGCTATGGAAACTTTTCTTTTTTTATTTTCTTTTTGGTTGGAAATCAAATGGGAAAGCTAATTTGCAGCGTCATTATCTGTTTTGGGAATTTTAGGGTGTGTTTACATTGATACTCAATAAAAATATAACTCTATTATGAATTTGTTGATGCACAGTTGTTATCGACGGTACAGTAAAATCGTAATACTAATATAGAAAATTTAATAAAAAATTTATAATATAGAGAATAGAAGAAAATTATAGAGAAAAAATAGAGAGAAAAAACAAGAGATCTTTATTGATTCTATTAGAATAAATCAATCAATGAATGAGTGAATACAACACTTCAGTCTAGAGCCTTATTTATAGAGTTCAGGGGTACATTCTAATAAGAAAAGGTATAAGGTAATCAGAAGATAAATCCTATTACTAATCAAAGATATGATAGAACTCTACCATCTATCTTATGGATAGTTAGAGTATCTCAATAATTCTGATAATAGACATCCATAATAATATTAATTTCATAATACTTCCCCTTAGATGTCCATTGCATAAGAGTATGCATCGTTAAAATCTTACTAGATAAAAAACCCAGTGAGAAAAACTTTAGTGAATGAAAAATAGTACACTACTTTTTATGCCATATGTACTCTCCCTGATGAGATAATCCTTTAAGGTTTCTTAACCGTCGCATTCCAATTTGGTTCACCAATTTCTCAAATGTTGCGGCTGGTACTGCCTTAGTGAATAAATCTGCCAGATTGTCACATGATCGAATTTGTTGCACATCAATGTCACCACTCTTCAGGAGCTAATGAGTAAAGAAAAATTTTGGTAAAATATATTTTGTTCTATCTTCTTTAATATATCATCCTTTTACTTGAGCTATACAAGCTGCATTATCCTCATATAGAGGAGTTGGAATTCTATTTTTAGAGGATAATTTACAATTCCCTTGAATATAATAGATCATAGATCTCAACCAAACACATTCTCGACTAGCCTCATGAAGGGCTATAATTTCAGAATGGTTAGATGAAGTAGCTACCATAGATTGTTTTGTAGAATGCCATGAAATAACAGTACCACTATAGGTAAATACATAACCAGTCTGAGAACATGCTCTATGTGGATCGGATAAATATCCAGCATCTACATAACCAATCAACTTCAGGTTGGTTTTATTTGAATAAAATAATTCGAGATTTATAGTACTTTGGAGATATCTAAGGACATGCTTAACACCATTCCAATGTCGTCTTGTGGGAGAAGAACTAAATCTTACTAACAAATTTACTGAAAATGATATATCAGGTCTTGTATTATTAGTAAAATATATCAGTGCACTAATTGCACTAAGATAAGGTACTTCAGGACCAAATAGTTCTTCACTATCATCTCGAGGTCGAAAAGGATCTTTATTCACATCTCATGATCTAACGACCATTGGAGTACTTAATGGATGTGCCTTGTCCATGTAAAATCTTTTTAGAACTTTCGATGTATATGTTGATTGGTAAATAAAACATCCATTTTTCAGGTAGTCAATTTGTAGACCAAGGCAAAACTTAGTCCTTCCAAAAACTTTTATCTCAAACTCTTATTTCAAATAATTCACCGCATCTTGAAACTCTTCTGGAGTTCCAATAAGATTGATATCGTCAACATATATAGTAAGTATCACAAATCCTGAAATATACTTCTTAATGAAGACACATGGATATATTGGATCATTTTTGTATCCTACTTTTAATAAGCTTTCACTAAGACGGTTATAGCATATGCGGCCGGACTGCTTTAAGCCATACAATGACTTTTGTCTTAATAGAGTAATCTCCACAACAACCAGATTTACATGTTGCAGGCATGTTAAATCCTTCTGAAATTTTGATATAAATATCATTGTCTAGATTTTCATATAAATAATCAGTCACTACATCCATCAGACGCATATTAACCTTTTTATTTACTGCCAGGCTCACAAGGTATCATAATATAATTGCATCCACTAAAGGTGAATATGTCTCATCATAATCAATACCTTATCTTTGTGAAAAGTTTTGTGCAACAAGTCGTGCTTTATATCTCACGACTTCATTATTCTCATTTTGCTTTCGTACAAATACCCATTTATAGTCAATAGGCTTTATACCTTCAGGTGTTCGGACTACAGGTCTAAAAACTTCACATTTTGAAAAGTGAGTTCAATTCTAATTGAATCTCATCTTTCTATTTTGACCAATCATTTCTATGTCGACATTTTTCAACTGATGTTGGTTCAAGATCCTCATTATCTTTCAAAACATCAAGTGCTACATTGTAAGCAAATGAGTCATCTATAGTCATTTCCATTCAATTTCAACTTCTACCAGAAGTTGTATAATTGATAAAAATTTCTGTATTATTTTCAAAATCTTGAACAATTTCATCAATTATCTCTTGGTCATTTTTCTCAGATTTTTCAATATGATCACTTTGATTATTTGATCCTCTTTTCTTACGAGGATTTCTATCTTTTGAATTAATAGGTCGACCACGCTTCTGGCGTGCTTTTGATTCAACAGCTACATGTGTTGAATTTTGCTCTTTTGGGATTTCAACCCGAATAGGAATATCTATAGCTGGTAAATATGATTTTGTTACTCTCGTAGAGTCGACAAATGCATCTGGCAATTGATTTGCTATCTTTTGTACATGAATTATCTTTTGAACTTCAAGTTCACTCACGCATGTGCGCGGATCTAGATAATTCAAAGATGTTGTCCAAACAAGCTTTTTTCTTTTTAGTTTATTGTCTCCCCCTAACTTTGGAAACATAGACTCATCAAAATAACAATCAGCGAACCTTGCCGTAAATACATCTCCCGTCATAGGTTCAAGATACCTTATTATAAAGGAAGAGTCATATCTAACATATATCCCCAATTTCCTCTGAGGACCCATTTTAGTTCGCTGATTGGGTGTTATATGAACATACACCGCACATCCAAAAATGATCAGATGAGAAATATTTGGTTCAAAGCCAAATGCTAATTATAAAAGAAAAAATTCATGATAACTTGATGGCCTAATACGCACAAGTGTTGCAGCATGCAAAATTGCATGTCCCCAAGCTAATACAGGAAGATTTGTTCTTATTAAAAGTGGTCTAACAATTAATTGTAATTTTTTGATAAATAATTCAGCTAAACATGTACTACAGGATGTTTAACAATAATGCCAATTGACATGCAGTAAGTATCATAGGCTTGAGAATAATATTCAGCAGCATTATCTAGACGGAACCTTTTAATGGGGTGATTTGGGAATTGCGCTCTCAGGCGAATTATTTAGCCAAGTAATCTGGCAAATGCAAGGTTACGAGTAGATAATAAATAAACATGCGACCATCGGGTCGATGCATCAATTAACACCATAAAATATCTAAATTGCCTACATGATGGGCGAATAGGCCCACACATATCACCATGAATAGACTCAACTCCTACTTTTGCTTGGGATGGTCTAATAACCAATTTTTCCTGAAGAGAAGCAGCACATGAAAATTTATTTAATACCCTTTGATCTTTCAATGAGTGTTCATGTGTATTCTCAATTATTTTTTGCATCATAATTGATCTTGGGTGACCCAAATGGTCATGCCAAATGCTAAATGTAGCAAGATTAGTAAACTTCTGGTTTACTAGATGATGCACTTCAACACTATTAATCTTTGCGGAATATAGGCCGGAAGAAAGAGATAGAAATCTCTCTAAGATAGATTTCTTTTCGGAGACAGTTTGAGTAATGCAAAGATACTCAAATTTATTTTCCTCCATTGTTTCAACATGATATCCATTTCGGTGGATATCTTTAAAACTCAATAAGTTTCTTTTAGATTTTGAGGAAAACAAAGCCTTATTGATGGTAATTATTGTGCCTCTAAGCAATAAAATACTAGCTCTTTCGGAACCTTCAATCAGTTTTGCACTACTATTTATAGTGTAAACATTTATTTCTCCCATATTTAAATAAGATAAATATCTCTCGCTTTTAAGTATAGTGTGCGTAATACCACTATCAATGAGGCAAATATATTCAGTGGTACTTTGAGAGTCATAATAAGAAATAAGAGTCATCTGAACATATAAAAATATAAAGTTTAAATATTTAAATAAATTTCTATTACAAAGGAAATTTATAATAGATCACTAAGGATTATTACAAAAGAAATATAACTAAACATGAACTAAACTAAAAATTTAGAAAAAAACATTAAATAGAACTCTCATTTCTTTTGGACACTTCCATCACCAATCAAATGGTCAATTCTTCTTTTTGGATGCTCAAAAAAATCAACCACATCTAGATGAGTTACATTAACAATGGCATCATTAAGATTATTATTATCACCATCATTGGGAATGAAATTTTGGGAAGTAAAGTTTGCTTTAGGACTTTTACCATTCTTTTTAATTGATGCTTGATAAAGTTCAACAAGGTGCTTTGCCGTATGACAGGTACGAGACCAATGATCTTGCATACCGCACCGATAACATTTATCTTCGTGATCTTCTGGATCCACTTCTTTCTCTTTTCTTTTCTCCTTTTTTTTGCCCACTTTTGGTGGATTTTGTTATTTTTTGCGCCTGATACTCTATTTTGTCCGCCATGATTATATGGATGCTTTCTACCACGGTCGCGTTCGTGTCCTCGGTTTTGACCATGACCATGACCTCTTTTAGGGTCATATCCTCGGGTTCTAACTGCATTCACTTCAGGGAGTGGAGTATAACCTGTTGGTCGAGCTTCAAATTCTCATAAAGATGGTAGCGGAGAAAGATCATGGCTTTTGCACGATTTTGAGATGATGACACATTATTTTCTACAATGGTGTCTCCCAGACTCATTGCATCTAGATGAATTTGAGTATCTAATATCCAAGACAAATAATTCTTTCCAGAAATGTCAAGAGCAAAAAAATCAAGTTTGGTAAGGTTTGCCATGAGAATTCAAAGATTGAAAAATACCTCTTTTTATCTTGATTAATCTCTAAATTCCAGTGGCAGAGACTCATGCTGATAATGTATTATAAATTTGTTGATGCGCAGTCGTCGTCGACAAAGCAAAATCGTAATACTAATATAGAGAACTTAAGTACTTGAACTTTCTTTCTTACGTATTAGTCGAAATTCTCTGCATGTACTATACATTTCTCAAGAAAAAAAAAATCCAAGAACACCAAGATGCAATACACAGTTTCTAAAAATTAAATTTGTGCAAGTATTGACTAGCCCTCTCTCTCTCTCTCTTTTTTGTTTTTTAGACAATTAAGGGAAAAGGAGAAGAGATAGATCACATGGACAGCCGGACGTAGCAGAATACAGAGGAGAGAGAAGAGTAAAGACAAAAGGGATCCACACTCTCATAGGTTCTAGGCAATTGTTGATTGGAATGGAATGTATAGCCCCTTAAATCTTGCTTCTCCAAATCCTCTAAGTCCGATGTGAGACTGTCATGAGAGCCTTTGCTTGGCTTCAGTTTCTTTTAATAGAAAAGTAAGGGGAAAGGAAAAGAGATAGACTACATGGATAGCTGGATGTTGTGAAATGCAAATGATGAAGCTGTTTACCTAATATAATATAACTTGTATTTTTTGAATTTTTTAAAAAATTATCGTTGATAAATTTAAGGTACTTTTTCTTCAGAATAAAAAATAGTAATCCACTTTATAAATGAATTGGTAATTTGCTAATATATATATATATATATATATATATATATATATATATATATATATATATATATTACTAAAACACTTTTACTCTCTCTCCTTTTCCAAAACTCTCAAATCTCTAATTCTAATTTTTAGAATTTTAAAATTTTTTATTAGTTGGAAGAGTTGCCATTAGCTAAGAGATAAAATAATATAAATACTTGAATTTATCCTAAACAAATTTTTTAATTTAAATCAAATTCTTAATAATTTTTCACTATATCCACATAACTTCATCTATTGGCATTTTCTTTACAAACTTTTTCTTTCTTCACAAACTTTTTCTTATAAGATTTTTTATAATTTTTTAAAGTTTAAAATATGTCTTAGATACTTCTTCAATTAAATCCTACAAAATTAGATATATGCACTTTTTTTTTAATTTTTGATTTATGTTTTTTTCTTTAATATGAGTCAATGTAATCTATTTTGGAAATAAAATATATTTTTTTGAAAATTTTTAAATTTTTTGATTATCAACAAGTCTGCAAGTTATACATGACTTTCATATGTAGTTATTCCTTTACTTCCGTTTTTGTCAGCTTCTTTTATTTTTTAGTTTTATTTTTAGAATTATTAATGTTTTCTCTTTTTACATCTTTCATACCTTTTTTTTTTTTTGATTGAATGATGTAATATATTTTATATTTTTAGTTGTTTTAATAGAAAATTATTGAGTTTTTATTTTCTTTGATAGGTTTTGCATATTCAAGTTTTTTTTTTGTTTGTTTGAGGAGATAACTTTAGGAATATTTATCTTTTTAGTTCTTTGTATCTATTATACCAATTAGATCAATATCTATTACTATCTAATCTGATTCTTCATTTGCAACGTTTTAAGGATAAAAGTATCTAATTACCTATTAAAATATCTTGCACCAGAATATGCATGACTGTACAGTACATTAGATATGAAATGTAATAGTTGATGGTTTTTATTTTTTTGCTTTTGCTTTTTTACCAAGTAAATATAAAAGAAAGAAATGATTTTGTAAAGTACATTAACACTATAAGTTTTTGTGATGGATTAAGAACATGATTCTTTTGAAAAAATTTGAGCAATGACCAAAGAATCTTTTTATTTTGAAAAAATCTTTTTTTAAGATTTTTAATATAAAATACTAATATTTTTTTTATTTTTTATGTTATTTATTTTTAAAGAATGGAGAGAGACAAGTAAGGGGAGAGAAATTTTAATTTCACACTGATTTTATTGCAAATATGTTCTTTTTTTTAAGAGTCAAAATAAATAATTAAATGATAAATAGTTCTTTGTATCTATTACACCAATTAGATCAATATTTATTACTATCTAATTTGATCCTTCATTTGCAGCGTTTTAAGGATAAAAGTGTCTAATTACCTATTAAAATATCTTATACCAAAATATGCATAACTTTACAGTACATTAGACATGAAATGTAATAGTTGATGATTTTTATTTTTTACTTTTACCTTTTTACCAAGTAAATATAAAAGAAAGAAATGATTTTGTAATGTACATTAACATTATAAGTTTTTGTGATGGATTAAGAATATGATTCTTTTGAAAAAATTTGAGCAATGACCAGATAATCTTTTCATTTTGAAAAAATCTTTCTTGAAGATTTTTAATATAAAATACTAATATTTTTTATTTTTTATGTTATTTATTTTTAAAGAATAGAGAGAGACAAATAAGGGGAGAGAAATTTTAATTTTTACAATGATTTTATTGAAAATATGTTCTATTTTTTTTGAAGAGTCAAAATAAATAATTAAATGATAAGGAATTCTCTTTTTCTTCTATACATAATGGGAGTATGAGGTGAATACGACAAAATAATTAAAAGATTATATTATAAAGTTAATTTATTTTAAAGATATAAAAAAAATACAACATACAATGTATATTTTTATTTCTTTTCTTTTCATCTTAATTTACTTATGATTAACCATTAGTGCATAGTTTTTTAATTAAATACATACATTTACTTAATATTTTTTGTAATATCTCTAATAATTATTTATATAATAACTAGTATTAATTTTTTATGATACTTTTTTTAATTAAAAATTAATTCTGTGATTAAAAAAAATAAGTTTACTCATGATCGTGCTATTAAAAATATTTTTTAATAATATTTAGAATAATTATTTTTAAAAAAATTTATTTTATTATATATTTATTTTTTAAAAAAATAATATATATAATGTGTAAAGCATGGGTTTTATTCTAATCTATATATATATTATAGAAATGTAACCCTTTCTTTCTAATGACTTCAAACCTCTCATTCTAATTTTTTAGAGTTTTTATTTTTTTAATTAGTCTTCAAAAATTTGATTGGTTAAGATTATTTTCAATCTATTAGGATAATTTTAAACTACTTATCTTTATCATTTTTGTTTATCCAATCTCTTAATTTAAACTAAATTCATTAAAGCTAAATTCTTAACTAATACATTAATTTTAATTTTTGAATTTTGTATATAATATATATATATATATATATATATAATTTATTTAATAAAAATATAACCCTTTTTTTCTTATGGTTGCAAATCTCTCATCCTAAATTCTTAGAATTTTTAATTTTTAAATTATTCTTAAAAAATTTAATTAGTTGTGATCATTTTCAATCTATTAAAATAACTTTAAACTAACTTATATATTTAATTTTAATTTTAAAGTATCTGTATTAAATTAATTTATGAAAATAAGAGAGTTTAATTACTTCTTTAAAAAATTTTTATTAGTTTGAATCATTTTTAATTTATTAAAATAATTTTAAACTAACTTATAAATTAATTTTATTTTAAATTCGTAAAAGTAAGAGAACTTAAATATTACTTTAAAATTTTTTGATTAGTTAGAATTATTTTTAATCTATTAAAATAATTTTAAACTATCTATATATTAACTTGAAATTTAAATTATCTTAATTTTTTTAGAGTTTTTACTATTTTAGTTAGTATTCAAAATTTTGATTGGTTATGATCAATTTTAATATATTAAAATAATATAAAACTAACTTATACATTAATTTTAATTTAGAATTCTTTGTAAAAGTATGAGACTTTAATTATTACTTCAAAAATTTTTGATTGGTTAGAACCATTTTCAATTTATTAAAAATTATTTTTAAACTACTTATATATTAAATTGAGTTTTAAATTATTCTATTTTTTTATAATTTTTTCTTTTTAATTAATCTTCAAAATTTGATTGGTTAGGATCATTTTCAATCTATTAAAGTAACTTTAAACTAATAAATTAATTTTAATTTTAAATTTCGTATATGAAGTTACGTTGTAAAAGTATGAAACTTCAATTATTATTTTAAAATTTTTAATTGGTTAGAACTAATTTTAATCTATTAAAATAATTTTAAACTACTTATATATTAACTTGAATTTCAAATTCCATATTTTTTTGATGAAATTGAATTCCGTATATTGAGTTACTTTGTAAAAGTAGGAAACTTTAATTATTCAATTTGCTTAAAATTTTTTAATTGGTTAGGATCATTTTAAACTACTTATATATTAACTCGAATTTTAAATTTTATATTTTTTTAAAAATTAAATTACGTATATTCAGTTATTTTGTAAAAGTAAAACTTTAACTATTCAATAGTTATCAACAAACATGATCTTTATATTTATAATTTTTGTTTAACCTAATTTATTAATTTAAACTAATTTTATTAAATCTAAACATCTAATATATGTCTATTTCTTCTACACATAGTGCACATCATCATTATTCTCTTCTGTATATTATTTTCTTCTTTTCTTCATATGTATGCTTTTTGATGTTTTGTTTGTTTGAGATAATTTTTATTTGATTTTTTTTCCTTTGATGATATATGAGAAAAATTTTATGAGGATATAACAGAATCTCACAGTTACCTCTGTTTGCAAATTTAAGGCATTTGTAGAATCTTATACGTAATATAGATTAGACTTCTTTGATAGACAAAAAATGCACGATAATAAGAGTTACGCTTTTGAACCATATTATGGAAAATAATGGATTTGTCTTTTTCATTTTTATCTTTTTTTTGTGAGAATTTAAGCTCAGTATACGTAGATATGAATTGGAACAGGTGATCCGAGGTTCCCACACAAAGATTTCTTTCCTTTAATATCTAAAGAAATAACCTAAAATGCTTCAACGATAAGAAGAATATTTTAAATTTGATTACTTGAGAAATTGCTCTACAGGATTTCTAAGTCAAAAGAAATTAGACTATGGCTTTACAGGGATAAGCCATTATGTAAAATGAAAAACTCTTCCTATTTTACGATATCAATCCCATGGTTATTTCCTAATCTATGTAGTCTATAAGTAAACTCCAAGAATTTAACAAATTTAGTACTCCATTTATTTCTACCAAGTTTGATTATGTTTAATTTTTTATAAGTAAACATATATTACTTCAGATACATTTGTGCTTGGGTTTTTATATTTAATGCAAACATGTGAGATCCATAAGAGAACATAAGGGCAAGTTAGCTAGGAGAACGTGAGAGTAGAAGGAAGAATTATTAGATTTGATGGTTTTAATTTATCTGTTTTCTACAAAGGGCACACAAGGCAAAAAATTTTTTAACTTTTGAGTGAAATAATCCCAATTTTAGAGTGTTCTTACATGTCCATCAAATTATAGTATGGCAAGTTTTTATTTTTATTGTATGATACACTTATCAAATTATCCGTGAAGAAAAATAAAAAAAATATTTAAGAGATTTAAGAGATAATTTCTTCATTTTCTATTAATGCTTTTTTGTCCTCAAACGTACTTCATTATTGTTTAACCTCTTAATTGGTTTCGAGAAATACAATTAGTTAGTACTTTTTTTTTTCAAAAAAAATCCTTAATATGAATTCAATTGGTTCGAAGCCTTTGAACTTCATTATTGTTTAACGTCTTAATTGGTTTCAAGATATACCATTAGTTAGTGCTTATTTTTTTAAAAAATAAAATAAAATCCTTAATCGAATTCAATTGGATCCAAGCCTTTGAATGTGTTTCTGATTTGTTTTCTTTGTAAAACTCAACATTTGTTCTTAGTCTGTTTCATTTTGAAATACTTCGAATCATAACTTGATAAGATATTAAAAATTGTAAACTATGAAATAGAGATGATATTTTACTAAAAGATAGTATATATAATCATCTTCTTTCCATTTTTATTTTATTACATAATTATCATTTTCTTTTTTCAACTATCTCCATAGTGCTCTCCATTGGTACTCTACATATAATTTTTTGCATTTAATAATCACCTACTATTTTTTCTTTTTCTTTTCAATAAGAATCAATAACCCCCTTTTGTGATTAAATTATAAGCCATGCATGTTTATGGGTTGAATATGTGGACTATAATAATTGGGTAGGAAAGCAAATATTCCAACCAAAATTCACTTAACTCTAAAATAAACACAAGTACGATCTAATAAAACTCTACCAAAAAAGTCTCGATATTGACAATGTGCCATATAAAAGAGTGATGACATTTTTGGAGGATATTTACTACTTATTCCTATTGTTACCCATGATCACTCCTAAGTGAATTTTTTTTCCATTAAAAAATAAAAAATTTGTTTCATAGTTTATTGGCTATGTAATTAAAAATAAAAGATTTATTAAATTTATTATGCAATTAGTTGTTAATTTTTTATTAAATATATTTCAATAATTATAATTAGTAATAAAAATTTTAATATCCATGCTTATAAGATCATCATAAGATGCACATTCTATGGACCCTGTGGTGATACTTTCCCAAATGCTCCCATGTATGGTAAATAGTAAATATTCAAAGTACTACCCGAAAAAATTTTGTGATGTTACAACAATAGAAAATGATGGGTATGTAGAATATAGACGCCAAAATGATTCAAGTAAAAAAGTTATAATAAATGGTTTTACTTTCGATAATAGATGGGTTATTCTTCATTTGAGAAATTTGTTGGTATTGATGGATGCTTTCACATAAATTTAAGAGTATTGTCAAAGATTTGTACAAGTACATGACCAAAGGATTTGATAAAGCACATGTTCTTCTGAAGTAAATGTCAATACATTAAACAATGACCAACAACGATATCGGATTGTTGACGAGATTAAACATTATGTAGATTGTTAATATGATCATAAAAAATTATAGTGCAGAAATGAATATTACTCTCAAAGATAGGAATGCAGACTTTGTACTAAGGTGTTCAGTTGATCATTTAAATGAAATGCAAAGACAGGTATTGGTATATTCATACTTCTGACAAATTTTTTTGAGCACATTAAAAAGTTATGTGATTGCTCAGATATTTTTAATTTTATAGATTCAACTCTAAAATATAATATTTGTGTATCAAGAAAATGGATTAAAAATTTTTCATAAACATATCAATTCATGCAAAGATCGTGCGTTTACATTGATCGTTCGAGCACTACATAATGTCAAAATTACAAAAATTCGTCACAGATAATGTTTGTTTTATGTGTCGATTAGTGTAAAGAATGTTCTTATCTGCAAAAGAGAATCACAATATAACATACTCATTTGTGAAATTATCTTTGAATAATATGTTTATACCTCTCTACTATGTATTACTTATCATAATATTTATTTTTTTATTTTTATTCGATTGACAAAATTGTCAATAGCATTTATTAAAACTTTCATACTAGATATCAAATTTTAATTAATTATTTAATTATTAGATCGATTGTAATGATTTAGTAATTTGATAATTTAATTTATTAATTAAAAAGAAGTTTGAAGATTCTTTAGAATTGATTTTTTATTTTACTAGGTACATTACTACAAAAATTGTATTTAAAAAATATATATATTACCGTGCATAGCACGGGTTTTTTGGCTAGTTACTCTTATATGGAACAATTATTCTTGTAATTATTCATTCTGTTCCTTGGGGCCATCAGATGATCCGAAAATGTCGTCCTAAAAATCCTTGCTTTTACATTTGTGGAAATTGTTTTGTTGGAAAAAGAAAAGAAATTATTGGAAATAGCCGAAATTTGACATTTGACATTTTGACGTACCTTCCACGATGGACCGCCACCTTTGGCACATGGTTTATTTGATTTTTTTTTTTGTTCTACAGCGGTCACTCAAGATTCTCCGCTCTCTCTTTTTTTTTTAAGCTTTATATTTTGAATGTAAAGGTGGGCGTACTGGAAGTATCAAAAGGATACCGTTATCAAGAAGTTTGTCATAATAAAAAAAAAAAGTGTTGCAATAGTAGTTAACTGTGGCATGTTACGTCCGCGGAATGAAGAGGTTTTTGTATAGTTTTTGCTGACATTTGTCGTGTGAACTCAAATATCCTTTGCCTTTTGATAGTTTTAAGGTCGTTTTCTTAAATATACCGGCAAAATTCAAACATTCATATAAACAAAATTAGTCAAAATTTGACGGAAGAAATATTTTTTGGCTAATGAGTAATGAAGTCACCGCTTAGGTTCCTGAACACAATTTTCTTGTCTAAACTAGCATTTGTCATTGGTTTCAACGTATAATTTCCCTCAAAAAGAAAACAAAAAATGGTTCCTCAATCTATTTTTATTTTTGTTGGAAAAAAATTATCTTTCTATATTAAACTTTATATTTCTTTCATTTAAAAATATAAGACATTTTATTAGTTATTTTCTTTCTTATCAAAATATTTGATTTTTATAAATTTAAATAATTATTTTGTAAAAATTATCTTTATATATAATAAATTATTCTTATCAAACAAGCATTAAACACAAAAAACAAAAATTCTTAAAATTGAGGGATATACGAAAGGGATATTATACCTCGAAAGAAATTTAATCAATGTTGCTCACTGTTTTTGGTACGAGGACAAGATAGAACCTGAGGGAAGACGCAAAGAATTGTAGGGTTCTTAATGGCGTTCAAGACTTTGATATTGGAGAATCAGCTGGAAACAAGGTACTAAAGTGTCCCAGTAGATGATCTCTTCCTCAAAATGATTTCTCTCATAAATTGGTAGTTCTATATTCTCCTTAATGATGCAGACAACTACTTTTCGTAATTCAGTTTACCATTCCTTTTAAGTGAGACACCATTGCATCTTATCCTATCAAGACTAAGGGCGGCCTTGCGGTAATTAGGTCCTATGAGATGGTTCTATTAACTATTAGATCCGATAATCTCTCTAAACACAATTTTATATGCAAAATTTATCTTTATTCAATCTTTTTGCCCGTAATTTGTAATCCCAACCTAATACAAGTTTTCCGAATATAGGTTGAGAAGTTAGTTATAACCGTGATTTTCATAAAGAAAAGGATAAAAAATAAAGGTGAAAGAAAGAGAAAAAGAAATAATTGCATGAACCTTATGCTACGAAACCATGTCCATCTGCCTCACTCCACACTCCACAGTGGCGAAGGGCAAGTTTTAGAAGCTTTCTAGTATAGTGACTTGGACCTACCGTCAAATTTTCAGGAAAATGATGTTCTTTATCCTCTAACATTATGATTCTAATAAAAAATGAAAGAAAGATCTGGAAACTATAATGGCCTGAAGCTGAAGTTCTTGAACTCCACTTTGTCGTATCAAGCTCAAGTTTATCATTAGACCACCACCTGTGTTCATATACATCTTTCATTGTGGGATAAATAATTAAAAGTAAATCAGCAAATCACACGTAATTGGTCACATGTAGTTGTAGTATTCGAAGATGAAGCAACCTAGTACCCTATCCATGTTTGGCTAATGCCAAAATGCCCCAGCACACAACAACATTGTGGGGTTCGATCAACTCACTCCACTTTGTGAGAATGCAGCTGAAAGGCCAATTCATCAGGAATCCAAAGTGCTTCAATATTGGTTATCTATTTGAGAAGTTCATAATGATTACCACAAGAAGCACCATTTCCACTCTTTCAAAGTGATACGAAGATTTAGTACAACAAAAGTGAGTTTTAGACCTAAAATTATTCATACGTACGTACGTTGATCATATTTTAATGTACATGTTACATATTATCGGAATCATGTCTCGAATTTGTGCGACTCTCTCATATAGGTTGCAGCATATCATAACGTTTGTACGTAGGCTAGGAATCTTAAGAGTTAGAATTACTTGAGGTTGCCTTCCAGAATTTGTGCAAGCCATAGCTATCCTATGCTTCAAAAAAATGACATAAAGCCAAAAAGGGTACAAGAAAAGAATAACAAGCTACATATAATTGCTTGTATTTTATAACGTATTAGAAAATGATTGATTGTTTTGCCACAAGGGAGAAATGTGAAAAAGGTGGAAGAGACCATGACTTTAGAACACTACTCTAAAAGATGATTGTGAATGGTTGATAGAATCAAAAGAAATTGAAGGCAGCAGATTCCTTACGGATTTCCTAAAAGGTCACTAAGTGCATTTCGCGTTCAATCTTTGAAGCGTTCCACATCACTTTTTTGTGCTGCCAGAAGCACAACGACACCTGACTTGCCTATCTCACTGGAAGACTAAGGAATTTCTCCACTGCGACAACCACCACCGAAAGAACTTAATCTCTCTATGCACACACAAACAAGTTTGATGATGCCTAATGCGTTCTAAATAGAGTGGTTATGTTTGAGAGATTTACGTACTATGATCATGATAGAGAATTTTTCAAATTTTGAACTAAGTTTAAGAAACTCTGTATATACTATTTTTGTTTTTTTATTATATATAAAGAAAATTAGATTACAACGTTAGAAACGTTGCACACCACAGAAGTGCCAATGTGAAAGGGAAAAAGTTAAAAAACAAGAGCATAACCGGCCTTAGGACCAGCATGATATATATGAAGAATCGATTCTTGATTTGGATCACAAAATTCTGGCTTTTTGTGATTTGGATCAGTTGCAAGTGATCGAGTAATTGGTCTGCATAATTAATTTTCTTATTTGAGTTGAGATTATGGTACTGCACATATTTTTTATAAGATATGCAGAATTAAATTTAATTTATCGAATCAAATTTGAAATTTAATTTGAGAGATTATACTTTTTGTCTTTATATATATTTTTTATAAAAATTTATAAATTTTTATAATAATCAAATTAAATTTAAAATTTAATTCCACAATGTAAATTCGAACTGAGAAAACGCACGCACAAACCTAGCCGAACACGCTTTTTTGCTTTGATTCAAGACTTTGTTACCTAAAGATGAGGTATAACTGACGTATTCTCTTTAGTGGCTCGGTTATTGGAGTCTTTTCTTACCTTCATTTCTTTGTTCTTTTTGCTGTTTCTTTTCCTGCTTTTACCTTGGTAGGAAAACCAAGCTCGGAACTTTTTCTCAAGTAGGACCATGAAATTATTTCTTGTCCTGAACATCGACAGCACGAGAGGAAAGAAAAGTAACTATAATAGCATGAAGACGAACAAAATGGTTTCGAGAGAAAAAAGGCTGAAATGCTGAAGAGTACTTAACCAAGCAAGAAATAAATGATACCCGTAATTCAGATTTCTTCTATTGATGTTGTGGTAATAACTAAGTGATGGAGAAGCCGATTCTTGATTCTTAAACGTGAGAATTCAAATGTACAAGTATTACTTCTTTTAAAATGTTTTTAAAAATCTTCAAAATGAATCGGAAAGAGATTTTTACTATTCTCAAAATATCCTTCCGTCTACAGAGATTCACAGGCCTAACCCCACTAACAAGAGAACCATGGCAATTGAATGATCATCCAGAAATTGAGTGTAATTCTTTCACTTTCTGTCTTGTCCTCTTTAACAAAATTTCCAAGTCAATGATTGACTTGGATTTTCAGTATGATATTCCGAGCAGTTGAAGATTGTGTCCACACACTGATCTCTCGGATTAGGTTATCGAGATGACTTCAATGCATGACAATCAAAGATTCAAAACGACCGAGCTGGGTATAGCCCCATCAAGGTGGTGGCCTATTGGTCCCATGCATGAGACTCACCTTGTGGAAATTCCCTCAGCAAAGGGGCCGAACGTATAAGACACCAGTTAAACGCGGTTGACATAATAATTCCAAGTTTGAGTTCGTGAAAAGATCTGTGTTGGATATTGATCAAGAAGTCAAGGTTAAAAAAGGAATTTGAAATAATGAAAGTCCATTGAGACGGCTTGAAAACCTGCCCCTTTACAAATGGAATTTGTACTTAATAGAATAAAAAGAAAAAGCATAAAAGATAGAAACTTCGGTTCAAACTAAAATCCTACCGAAACGAAGATTACTTTTAACTAAATAAAACCACATGCAATAACTCTACCGAAGGACTTTAGGGTCTTCTCCCCCATTCTAGATGAGGGATGACGCCAAGGGCATGAGTTTTTATTATTTATTTATTTATTTATTTTGGGTTGAGGGAAGGGGCATGAGGCTTAGAACTTCTATTGACAAACAGCACTCAAAAGTAATGGTTGACCCTCTTTTTTCTTTTTCTAGTTAAACAAAGATAGTGATATGTATTATCGAGATTATTCATTTCAATTTAAAGTTTAAAGTATAATATTTTTTTATCATTTTCTTTCTTTTTAAAATATTTATTATTTTGTAAATTTTAATGATTATTTTTAAAAATTATCTCATCATAAATATAATTTTTTCACTTTTAATTTTATTTATAAATTAATTATGAATAAATTTAAAAATATATTTTTTATTTTTTAATCTACGTAAAAAAGTATCAATATTTTAAAATAGAAAGAGTACTAAATTATATCTAAAATATTCTTATAATTACTTCTGGGAGTGTAAGTGTGCCTTCAAATCATAATAGGAATTGCATTTCACAGTACGTGAACAAAACTTACTCAAAAATAGAGATCCACACACATATGGATCAATGCCATGTTGGAGAGTTAATTAGCAAAGCAAGAAATAACAAATTAGTTAAAAAAATGCAAAAAACACAGACACACAAATCAATAGTAACGGTGTATAAGTTTTGGATAGGGTTCGGTTTTGAAACCGAATTCAAAATTTTAAGTATGAAACCCACATCTTCTTTCACAACAATTTAACTTATATGAAACTCAAGACAAAAATTTCAAAACCAAACTCTATCCAATCATACAAGCATTTATGAAAATTCAAAAATGGCAGAAAACATGAAAATTATTCACAGTCTCTACAGAGGTGATTCAATCATTTATTGTCATACTTTTTTCTTTTATCTCTACAAATAAACTATTGTTTTTGGGATGTCAAATATTTTAATTTCGTGAAGTAAAAGATTTTTATTGGCTAATTCCAAAATTTATTTAATTTTGGAAAATTAAAAAATCTTTTTGAGAATTAAAACTTCGTCCTAATCAAGAGTCAAGATAATAACTTAATTTTTTAAAATTCAATTTATTGTATGGGGAGACTTTAGATCATTTCTCTAGTTTCATTTTCAATGACTTTCTTTTGGCACTTCTATAAAAAATTAATATATTATATACTATTAATAAATTATTATTTTTATATATTCAATGACATAAAATATTCAATGAATAACATATTTTTTATTTTTATTATATTATATTATTTTATAATATAAATTTAAATATTTACATTAAAATTCTTCAATGATCAAATACTATCAATAAAAATACTACAAACGAAGTTCCAATTAAGCTTATCCAATTAGTCCTGTCAATGTGGTCTGGCCCGCGGGTTAGCCCGTATATACAGATTTTGGTTTAATATACCTATAGAATGCTGACTAATTACATAGCTACCACCATAAAGTATCTCCATCTCAAAAGCGGTCCGACTCGTTGTAAAAATACAGCCATGCTCAAGTTTCCCTGCCCAACCAACTTGATTATCAATGGGGCCTATTCTGATGAGAAAATAGTTGCCAGCGTGGCAAATTGTCTTTTTTAAATTATTTTATTAATTTATTACATCTGATTTGTTACTCTTTTTTTTTGAAAAATAAATACTTATTATTTAATTCTTTTATAATCTCGAAGCAAAATTTGCCTTTGGTGATCACGACGCAGGAGACAAAAAAGATTCATATAGCCATCCATTATTTTAATTGCGGAATGCGGCGAAAATGAAGGGAGAAATAATCTCAACAACCATTAGTCAAATAATAAATAGAAAAAGGAAATGATGACTGGAGAATATGAAATTTGACTTCCATAGCCAAATTCATTTTAAATAGAAAATTAAATATTTAATTTTAAATAAAGTAAGTATATATATATATATATATATATATGTAGAGAGAGAGAGAGAGAGAGAGAGAGGCTGAATAAAAACTACATATTTTTCATCCCGTCACGACAGTTATTGAACCGTTGTTTTCCTTGTATAAATTGAGGTGGAACAAGTTTTGGGCTTTGTGGCTCATGTATTTGAATGCAAATCATGGACCATGGTGTACAAGCCCCTTAAAATATGTCTGCAGATTTGATATATCAAGGCGACATGCTTCGGCTGATTTTCTTCTAGGGCCAGATTACAGAGGATCTAACTTAGTTGCAGAAATGAAATGACAATTATTTTCTACTCTCGATCTAAAACTGAATATCAATTTTTTTGTCTTATTAAAATATTAAAAAAATAATTTAACCTTAAGCGATTATCACAATATTATATATATCTTTAATGAAGGAAATTAGTTATAAAATTTTAGGCAGAAAACATATTTAAAATTTTATTTTTGAAAAAATAAAAATAGTCATATGAACATCTAATTTTGAACGGAAGGGAATAATACTATTTCGGTACAAATCCTGAATTTCACATCAAAGTTTCATTTCACACAACCAAATGGACAAAAACTCTTACATTTTTACTTGTGTACACAAAAAGAAAGGAAAATTTTATGTGTGCTTTCAAGGTTCTTATGCTAAAAAAGTTGTAACATTTGGAACCTTTGACACCAAGACAGAATTTTGTGACAGCACGAACAATGACCGAAACTTACTGGATTATTATGACTGGAAACTTCTTCATAGTTTTTGGAGAAGAAAACACAGCTCAGGAGTTGAAGTATCTATGGAATTCCAAGAGTTAATTAAGGTCAGTTGCAGCATTCTTCAGTGTTCTTAACACACTACTTCTTTCTATTTACAGCAGCATGTTCAATCTCTATGACTTCCATGAACCAAAAAGAGTGCCCGCCTCAGAATCCAACCTCCTCCGTCCTCCTTGCCCGGTTCCCCCACCCACCCTGCACCCTGGCAGTCGTGCTGGGGATCACATGTTGATCAAACAGAAAAAGCACTACATATTATCATTATATAACCAACTGCAAAAGTAAAACAATCTAAGTCCTAATTGAAGCAATGCTTCATCTATTCAGCTACCAAGCAAATAGTGTAAAATGCAAAGTTTGCAAGGTCCAAATTGAGTAGCAAAAATTCAAGAACTGACTCATGAAGCCTTTTATCTCCAACTAGGAAGAGGCAGAGGAACATACCTTCTATCAAGACCTCAAAAGATGAACCTCCAGTAGGATGTTCGCAAAGGAATACATGCTTACCCAAAGGATAGACGATGATTGCAATTTCGGCACCCGTTAAGATGCAAGTTTAGAAGCTTTCTTGAAGAGCCCGACGCGGCGCTTAGATAAGGTTACTTGTCTGTTGCTCAAATTGTCTATTTCAACTTTCTTTTGACCTGGTTGTCATCCCCATGTTGTTGTCATTGTCGCTGGTGCTCTCCATATGATTGTCTACGCTTGAGAGGGAACTATGGATTCAAAGAAATTGACGAAGGCAAAGAGAAAAACTTACCATCTCGACTAGGGTTTATTCGTTGAAGGAGAAACCTAGGACGGTGTAAGAACTAATTATATATGGAAAGAAATACTATGATAAGGAGTGATTGTAAGAATCTCAGAAAATCTCATCTATCCTCTGAGAATTAAGGTTTCTGTTTCCCTTCTGGAAACAATCCTGCAATCAAGTTCCAGTCCTGACTTCAAAAAAGATGGAGGTTGTTTCCTTTTTCACTGGGAAAATACTAGAAAATTCTTCTCGTAGGCAATATATTAACATTAAAAACAGCTAAGTCATAACAATTGTTGTTATTATAAAAACCTGATGGATTGTGATAATACTGGCCAATCTTTCTAACAAAATCATCCCTTGGAAAAGAATTCAAAGATAGAATAAGGAAGTATTAAGATATAACTTCCAAAGTTCCTATGAAAAGCTCCTAGTATCAATTTTGCCCCCTTTTCCTTTTCTTTCTTTTCATGTCCCCAGAATTTAAACTTGAAAGTAGAGCCTCATAATGAAGGCTGAACAACAGAAGTATGAAAAATTTTCCCTGTTTTTTGTCGTGTAAAAAAGAAAAGTACTGATTTTTTATACTTCTTTATATCTACATATGTAACAATCCAACAATAGGGATGTCTCAATATGCCTCAACAATAATGTGAACCAATTTCTTTAAGAATAAATCAAGTAAAGGGAACTCCGGGGAGGAGATGCAACAAGAGATTTTATTAATATTGATTACTCCATATGGGCTTTGACGGCTAACTGAGTGCATATGTTTTTTGATATTTTTGTTACTTAATGAGCAAATGTAAAGGAGTAATTAAGTAATTAAGTACATATGTTTTCTGATATTTTTGTTACTTGTAACATAACTGAAACAATTATTATTGTTAACCGTTAAGCCAGGCTAGTGAGTTACTAGCATCATGTACATCAGCTTTAATTGAAAAAGGAAGAAAAATGGGGAAGAAAAAGGAAGATGATTTCAGTATCCGCCATGATCATATATATCCATAACTATGGATATCGATCGTAATTAGCTGAAGCAACACCATCCCTATGCAGCTTGCTCTTGTAGTGATCAAATAAACCTGCACCAGTATTCAGTGCAAAAAATGAAGAATTGGTCGCCTGAGTCATAAGTTTGTTGGCTTCTTGTGCTACAACCTTTTTCAATTCTTCCATAGAATCCCTCAGATGTAGAAGCTCCTGAAACCCAAGGTCACCAATGGGAGCTTCCCACCAATAATGTTTTTGGCTTGCTTTCCTCATAATTTCAAATGACTCGCTTCTTTTCTTCTCAAATTCTAGTTCGTTGAGAAGTTGAGTAAGCTGCAAGTTCAACTCCTGGAGGCTAGCATTCCGGTGCGCCTCGATGAGACGGAAAGTACTAGAGACTTGCGGAGGATTTCCAGTTAAGAACCTGTCAACGATTGAGTCAACACTTGGATGGCCAAAAGGAAACACCTTTCCTGCTGGAGAAAAAACAATGATGGCTATTTCAACGCCACAAATCGTACAAAGTTCACTGGCCTTTTTCATCAGGCCAGCACGGCGTTTGGAGAAGGTGACTTGGAGGTGATTCTTGACCTGTATTTTTGCAATTTTGATCTTCTGGCGACCCATGCTAGGTTTCTTTGCTGCCATGGTTAGAGGATTACTGTGGGTTATTCTACTCATTCTGGCAAGGTGATATTGCAGAAGTTTTTGCTGAAGTAACACTGTAGGCGGTCTGAAACTTGGAGTATGGAAACAAACAATTTAAAGGGCTTGGAATTCACTCTCAAATCTTGTTAAAGTAATTGGATTTTGTGTTTTTTATTGTCCCCCTGATTTGGGAGTTAAAAGAATCTTGTTCTCTTAATGCATGGATATTAAAAGTAAATATTTTCTGAGTTGGCATTTTGTTGTGAAGTTGAATTATTACATGCCAAAGTCAACTTACTTTACTATAGATTTCTCATCCTATATATAATCTACCAGAAGCAGCATAAATTCTTTGTTTCATTGACAAGAAATGTGTTTCCTTGATACATTAAAGATTGACAACTCACTCATATTTGGTACGTTACTTCTTCTATATCAATAGCAATTAACATTTCCCTAGAAGAAAAACCGACAAAAGCTATAACATTCATTCATTTGAAACACAGTCATGATAATTTACTTTATTTCAGAGGTTAAAGTATATGAGTATTAATTTTTCGGTCACCTCTTACATTTACATGCACATATGTTATTGGATTTAGGATTCTCAGAGCTACTTTATTCGAAAAATTAAGTAGAAAGGAAGTGAGAATTAAGATTATGAAAAAAAAACTGATAAAAATATTTTCAAGAAAAATATATATACAAATAATTAGTTAAGATATATTCTAATGATTGGTATGATTGTATTCTAATGATTAATTCTCCTTAGTGCCTCGATTAATGGAGTCTTTTCTTACTTCATTTCTTTGTTCTTTTTGCTGTTTCTTTTCCTGCTTTTACCTTGATAGGAAAACCAAGCTCGGAACTTTTTCTCAAGTAGGACCATGAAATTATTTCTTGTCCTGAACATCGATAGCACGAGAGGAAAGAAAAGAAACTACAATAGCATGAAGACTAAACAAAATGGTTTCGAGAGAAAAAACGGATGAAATGGTGAAGAGTATTTAACCAAGCAAGGAATAAATGATACTGGTAATTCAGGGTGTATTTAGTAAGGTTTTGATTTTAAAATTAAATTTAAAATTTTAAGTGTGAGACTTATATCTTTTTTTATAAATAATTTAAATTTTATAAAATTTTAAAAAAAAAATTTAAATTCAAATTCTATAACATCACATCCTCAAATTTCTTCTATTGATGTTGAGGTAATAACTAAGTGATGGAGAAGCCGATTCTTGATCCTTAAACGTGGGAATTCAAATCTACAAGCATTACTTCTTTTAGATTTTTTTTAAATCTTCAAAATGAATTCCGTCTACACAGTTCACAGGCCTGACCCCACGAACAAGAGAACCATGGCAATTGAATGCAATTTAGTTAAGGTACTGCACGTCCTTTTTGCAGGACGTGTAACGTGTCACACTTTCTGGCAATTGAATGATCAACCATAAATTGTGTGTAACGTGTCACATCAATGCTTTCACTTTCTGTCTTGTCCTCTTTAATCAAATTTCCAAGTCAATGATTGACTTGGATTTTTAGTATGATGTTCCGCGCAGTTGAAGATTGCGTCCACAGACTGATCTCCCGGATTAGGTTATCGAGGCGTTCGGTTCCGGTCCCGTCTTTTTTGCAGAATGTATTAGGATTTATAGATCAAATTTAATTTATTGAATCAGATGTCAAATTTAATTTAACAGTTACAAAAATTTTTAAATTTTTAAAATTATATACAGAAATCAAAAAATATAATTCATTAAATTCAATTTTAAATATAATTTAATGAACCAGATTTAATCCTTCACGTCGATAACCAAATCGGTTATCGAGATGACTTCAATGCACGGCAGTCAAAACGAAGGAGGTGGGTATAGCCCCATGGACTCAGCGACTCAAGGTGGTGGCCCATTGGTCCCATGCATGAGACTCACCTTGTGGAAATTCCCTCAGCAAAGGGACAGAACGTATAAGACACCAGTTAAATGCGATTTGAGTTAATAATTCCAAGTTTGAGTACGTGAAAAGATCTGTATCTGATATTGATCAAGAAACAAGTCAAGCCAAGGTTAAAAAAGGAATTTGAAATAATGAAAGTCCATTGAGACTGCTTGAAAACCTGCCCCTTTACAAATGGAATTTGTACTTAATAGAAGAAAAAGAAAAAGCATAAAAGACAGAAACTTCGGTTCAAACTAAAATCCTACCAAAAGGAGGATTGTCCCAAATTGCCCATACTAAAAGTCAAATTTTTACTAAATAAAACCACGTACTATAACTCTAGCGAAGTACTTTAGGGTGCTCTCCCCCATTCTAGCTAAGGGATGACGCCAAGGGCATGAGTTTTTATTTTTTTATTTATTTTGGGTTGAGGGCAGGGGCATGAGGCTTAGAACTTCTATTGACAAACAGCCCTCAAAAGTAATGGTTGACCCTCTTTTTTCTTTTTCTAGTTAAATAAAGATAACGATATGTATTATCAAGATTATTCATCTCGATGTAAAGTATAAAAAATTTTAATTATTTTTTTTCTTAAAATATTTATTATTTTATAAATTTTAATAATTATTTTTAAAAATTATCTCATTACAAATATAATTATTTTATTAATAAAATTAATTAAGAATAAAATTAAAATTTTTTTTTATTTTTTTAATATACACAAAAAAATATTAAATATTTTATATTTCGAAACGAAAAAAATACTAAATTAGACCTAAAATATTCTTATAATTACTTCTGGAATAGTAGGTGTGTCTACAAATCATAATAGGAATGTCATTTCACATTGGGTGAACAAAACTTACTCAAAAATAGAGAACCACACACATATGGATCAATACCATGTTGGAGAGTTAATTAGCTAAGCAAGAAATAACAAATTAGCTAAAAAAATAATGCAAAAAATACAGACACACAAATCAATAGTAACGATGTATCTGTCTTAGCATCCTTAGCATTTATGAAAATCCAAACATGGCAGAAAACATGAAAAGTATTTATAGTCTTACAGAGGTGATTGAATTGTTTATTGTCACACTTTTTCTTTTATCTCTACATATAAACTTTTACTTTTGGGATGTCAAATATTTTAATTTCGTGAATTAAAAGATTTTTATTGGCTGATTCCAAAATTTATTTAATTTTGGCAAATTAAAAAATCTTTTTGAGAATTAAAACTTCGTCCTAATCAAGAGTCAAGATAATAACTTAATTTTAAAATTTTAATTTGTTGTACCGAGAGATTGTAGATCATTTCTCTAGTTTCATTTTCAATGACTTTCTTTTGACACATCTGTAAAAAAAATATATATATTATATACTTTTAATAAATTTTTATTTTTATTAAATATTGTTTTTATATATTCAGTGATGTAGAATATTCAGTAAGTAACATATTTTTTATTTTTATTATATTATATTATTTTATAATATAAATTTAAATATTTACATTAAAATTCTTCAACGATGAAATACTATCAATAAATATACTACAAACGAAGACCAATTATGCTTATCCAATGGATTACTCCCATTCCGTTGTTTTCTTTTTGTCAAAATAGCAAAATGAAAAAACTTTATTGACCTGAAAGCTTTTAATTTGCCACAATGTCAGAAGTCAAATAGAGGCTGCCCATCTTAAAAGAGGTCCGACATGAGGCCCCTCGTTGTAAAAATACAGCCATGCTCAAGTTTCCCTGCCTAACTTGAGTATCAATGGGGCCTGTTCTGATGAGAAAATAGTTGCCAGCGTGGCAAATTGTCTTTTTCTTTTAATTATTTTATTAATCTATTACATCTGATTTGTTACTCTTTTTTTTTTTGAAAAATAAATACTTATTATTTAATTTTTTTATAATCTCGAAGCAAAATTTAACTTTGGTGATCACGACACGACGCAGGAGACAAAGAAGATTCATATAGCCATCCATTATTTTAATTGCGAATGCGGCGAAAATGAAGGGAGAAATGATCTCAAAAACCATTAATCAAATAATAAATAGAAAAAGGAAATGATGACCGGAGAATATGAAATTTGACTTCCACAGCCAAATTCATTTTAAGTAGAAAATTAAATGTTCAATTTTAAATAAAGTAAGTACATAGTTATATATATATACTAGCCAAAACACCCGTGCTATGCACGGAGAAATAATTTGTAATAAAAAATTATTACACAAATTATTTTAATAATGAATAATAAAATATAAAATAAATAATTAGAATGTCGAATATTCATAAGATGTATGTATATAATTAAGCAAGTTAAACCTGATAAGATGTTGAAGTACTTGTTCAATAACTCTTCTAATGTCTTAATAAAGAGATTACCATCTGCAAAATTAGTAAAAAAAATTTTTATTAGTTATATATTTAAGAAATTATAAGCATAGCAAATTGCTTAGCATCTTAATTTAATACAACATTACCTAATTGAATGTATCAAGAAATTTTGCACATTTTTGAAGGTCTCTTCACACCAATTTACTTTAATGACAAAAGTTACTAAGAGCGAAAGACTTTTATCTTCCTTGAATATAGATGCACGCATCACAAATGTAAATGCAAGCTTATGCAGAAATTTACATGATCTTCTACTAACTTGTGTCTATTTTCCTGAATGTCATGTAAATGAAAATCTCTCAATGATACATATATTGTGTAAAATTTATAATTAAATATTGTAATTAATAAATTATATATTGAGAGATATATACACATCTACATAGATAAATACCTTTGATTGTAGATCTCGTAAATAACTCGCTGGACACCGAAGAACAAACTCTACATTTTGTCTTTTAGAAAGGTATGCATACTTCTAGTAAAATCTTTCAATTGAACGAAAAATCGATATCATCAAATTTTGTAAAAGGAGCACAATCAGTAAAAGGTAACAAAATAACTTATCTATATAGTAATAGTTAGTTACCTTGATATTGTTTCAACTGTATCATTGCATTCAGTACACTTGCTCTCCATAAACACACTATGTTACACTACCACAATTGTTGCAGGGCTCATATATTAAATTTTCAATATCTATGCAATTTATATAAGAAACTATGCAAAAGTACTTTTCCTGAAAAAAAAAAAAGAGAATAACAATTAAAAGTCATATTTAATTATCTTGTTCATTTGCAACAGTTTATTACCTGTGATAGTGCTTGATAATATGATATTTGTATTATTTCAGCATTCGAGATCAATAACAATTGTGTAATAGAAAAATAAGCTCTCTTCACCCAAACTGCAAGTATCTTTGCACAACAATTTTCATTATACATAAATGCAAAAAAGCATACGTAAAGGAAAAAGTAAAGTATAATGAATAAATCTATACATATAAACTTACCATCCTCTAATGATATTAACAAATTCTAAATTTGGGTTGATATATAACCTGCTTGATTTATTTGTGCAAAGTGATGGCCCTGTATGCAATAGTTGGTATAACATGAATAATTTTTTTAAGATAATAACCAAATTAAATTAAGTAATACACATTGATAATTTTTCACTATGATCTCACATACCAATAGAACTGTGTTTTCATTTACTACAACGGATAGTTGCTCCCCTCATTACAGGCAAATTCTTCCCATATAGTAAGTCTAACAATTGTCATGTTGTTTTAACATGTAAATAGATTTTAATAAATTTATAGATATTGTATTAAATTCATTAATAAAAATTTTATATTAATAAAAATACTTTTACTCTCTCTCTTCCTCCAAAATACTTTTGCATAGGATATACATTACTTTTTAAAAAAATACGTATATAATGAGAATAGATTTTTAAAAAGAGAAATTTGTTCTAAATATCACTAAAAAATACATTTAATAGCACGACTATGAGTAACTTTTACTCTCTCTCCTCCTTCAAAATATTTTTGCACGGGATATCATTTATTACAACTGATAGTTGCTTCCTCTCATTACAGACAAATTTTTCCCATATAGTAAGTCTAACAACTGTCATGTTGTTTTAACATGTAAATAGATTTTAATAAATTTATAGATATTGAAATACATTAATAAAAATTTTACATTAATAAAAATACTTTTACTCTCTCTTCTCCTCCAAAATACTTTTGCATGGGATATACATTAATTTTTTTAAAAATAAGTATATAATGAGAATATATTTTTAAAAAGAAAAATTTGTTCTAAATATTACTAAAAAAATACATTTAATAAAGACGTATCTATGATAGAACTTTTTACTCTCTCTCCTCCTTCAAAATATTTTTGCATGGGATATCATTTACTACAACTGATAGTTGCTCCCTCTCATTACAGGCAAATTTTTTCCATAGAGTAAGTCTAACAACTGTCATGTTGTTTTAACATGTAAATGGATTTTAATAAATTTATAGATATTGAAATACATTAATAAAAATACTTTTACTCTCTCTCCTCCTCCAAAATACTTTTGCATGGGATATACATTACTTTTTTAAAAAATCTATATATAATGAGAATATATTTTTAAAAAGATAAATTTGTTCCAAATATTACTAAAAAAATATATTTAATAAAGACAACCATGAATATGCCCTTTTCTAGTGATAGAGTTAATTTTCTTTTTAAAAAAATACCATAAAAATAAATTAATACGTGTTATTATATAAATAGTTATTAGAGATATTATAAAAAATATGAAGCAAATTTATGTATTTAATTAAAAAACTATGTACTAATGATTAATCATAAATAATTAAGATGAAAAGAAAGAAATGAAAAAAATACATTGTAAGTTATATTTTTTCTATATATTTAAAGTAAATTAATTTTACGATATGGTCTTTCAATTATTCTGTCGTATTCATCTTCTATCTTTCGTTATGTGTAAGAGAAAAAGAGAATTTTTTATCATTTAATTATTTATTTTTTACTCTTTAAAAAAAATAGAACATATTTGTAATAAAATTATTGTGAAAATTTAAATTATTCTCCCCTTACTTGTCTCCCTTCATTTCTAAAAAATAAATAACGTAAAAAATAAAAAATTAGTATTTTATAATTAAAAACCTCAAAGAAAGATTTTCAAAATAAAAATATTATCAGTCATTGTTCAACTTTTTTTCAAAAGAATCGTGTTCTTAATCAATCACAAAAAAACTATAGTGTTCATATACTTTACAAAATCATTTCTTTCTTTTATATTCACTTGGTAAAAAGACAAAAATAAAAAAATAAAACCTATCAATTATTACATTTTATGTCTAATGTACTGCAAAGTTATGCATATTATGATGTGGAATGTTTTAATAGTAAATTAGACACTTTTATCCTTAAAACTTAGCAAATGAATGATCAAATTAGATAGTAATAGATATTGATCAAATTGGTGTAATATATACTAAAACTAAACATCTAAATATTCCTGAAGTCTTTCATTCAAACAAACGAAAAAAAAAACTTCAATCTTCAAAATCTATTAAATAAAATAAAAACTCAATAATTTTCTATTAAAATAACTAAAAATATAAAATATATTCTATCATTCGATCAAAACAAAGAATGAAAATGCATGAAAGATAAAAAAGGAAAAAGCATTAATAATGCTAAAAATAAAACTAAAAAGTAAAAGAAGCTGACAAAAATGAAGCAAATGAATAACTACATATGAAAGTCATGTACAACTTGAAGACTTGATGATAATAAGAAAATTTAAAAAATTTCAATTTAGTTCTAAAAAAATTACACGGACTCATATTGAAGAAGAAAAAATAAATTAAAAGAAATTACAGAATTTAACTAAAGAAGCCCCTAAGACATATTTCAAAATTTAAAAATAATAAAGATAAAATACTTATTTGAATAAAAAATTAAAATATCCTAAATGTGCCTTATGCTTATAACGTGTATAACACTCATACATTTTTCTCCATTTTAAAGGAAGAAGTATGGATAGTCTTTCTATTTTGGTCTCTATCCCAAAAGGTTCTAAAAAAAAATAAAATAAAAAACTCTTCTCTAAAAATAAATAAATTCATAAAACATCTTACTTGTACACAAAGAAGTTCTTAATAAATTAAAGAAAATGAAATATTTTCTAAAAAAATTAATTCGTAAAATTTTTTGAACAATAAGAGATACAATGAGCATTGATAAGTTTCTCAAGAAAAAATAAATTATATCTTTAAGAACAGAAATAGAAAATCAAATATATAATACTGGTCAAATATTAAAGTGAAGAGAATAAAGTAATATGTATCAAAAATAAATTTAAAATATTATTTTTTTTAATTTAAAAAAAGAGGATCGACGATAAAAAACCTTATGAGAAAAAGTTTATAAAGAAAGAAAAAATTTGTGGAGAAAATGATAATAGATGAAGTTATGTGGATATAGTAAAAAATTATTAAGAATTTGATTTAAATTAAAAAATACATTTCAAATTATAATAGTAGTAGAATAATTTATATAGTATTAGAGTTGGAAGTGGGCTTTGGTTTTTTTAGTAGTATAAGAGTTTGTATAGTATTAGAGTTGGAATTGGAGTTAAAAGGTGGGAAAATATTTTAATTAAAAATTGAAAAATTCTAGAAAATAAAATCAAGACCTTGGAAGGTTTAGAGGAGGAGAGAGAGTAAAAGTATTTTGGTAATATATATATATATATAGATATGTAGAGAGAGAGAGAGGCCTACATGTTTTTCATCTCGTCATGACTGTTATTGGACCATTTTTTTTTCTTATATAAATTGAGGTGGAACAAGTTTTGGGCTTTCTGGCTCATGTATTTGAATGCAAATCATGGACCTTGGGGTATAAGCCCCTTAAAATATGTCTGCAGATTTTTTCTATCAAGGCCACATGATGACAGAGGATCTAGCTTAGTTGCAGAAATGAGACAATTTTTTTCTACTCTCGATCTAAAACTGAATATCAATTTTTTGTCTTATTACAAAATAAAAAAATAATTTAACCTTAAGCAATTATCACAATATTATATATATATCTGAAATGAAGGAAATTAGTTATAAAATTTTAGGCAGAAAATATATTTAAAAACTTATTTTTGAACAAATAAAAATAGGCATATGAACATCTAATTTTGAACGGAAGGGAATAATACTATTTCGGTACAAATCCTGAATTTCACATCAAAGTTTCATTTCACACAACCAAATGGACAAAAACTATTTACGTTTTTACTTGTGTACACAAAAAGAAAGGAAAATTTGCTGTGTGCTTTCAAGGTTCTTATGCTAAAAATGTTTTAACATTTGGAACCTTTGACACCAAGACGGAATTTTGTGACAGCACGAACATTGACCGAAACTTACTGCATTATTATGATTGGAAACATCATCTACATGTCCTGCCAAAGTACCTTCCCTCTGAATCCTCTATGGACACTGGTAAATTGAAGTTGAAACCAGAATTACGCAGGAGCAGTCCTGGTGGTACTTCCTGCAGGAGGTTCATAACTCTGATCTTCTTCGTTCTCCCCGGACAGCTCCTCGAGCGATTTGCCCTTAGGCTCTGGGACTAAGAAGGTGAAGATCACGCCCAACGCATTGACACAGCCAAGAACAATCAGTGAATTCTTGACCCCAATACCAGTTGGGTAGCCAGCATCCACCTTATTTGGATCTTGGTTTTGTGAAGCATACAAGAACCCGAACGCCCCTACTATGGCTCCTGCCTTCCCTGCTGCTGCTGAAATACCATGGCACGTTGATCTGAGCCTCGCAGGAAAAATTTCTGCTGGCACAACAAATGTCGTTGCATTAGGCCCAAAGTTGGCGAAGAAAAATGTGAGTGAGTACATAACCAAGAACCCGATTCGGTTATCCTTCAAAGTCCAGTGATGATATGGAATAGCTAGAGCAAACATGAACACTGTCATGAAGAAGAATCCCATCAATTGGATTGTAAATCTTCCAATTATGTCTATCAAGGCGACTGTAAACCAGTATCCAGGGACAGTTCCGCATAGAGCAATGAGAGTTTGTGCCCTGGCAATCCTGAAAACCTCGTGGGTCGCATTCATTGTTTCAGCCGGCGGAAGCCATCCGATTGCAGAGAATACATCCTTCTGGAAAAGATTTTGGCTATAAAAGGCTATGTCAAGTAAAAACCATGTTGTGGTAGTTCCTAGTAGGTGAACGCCATGGCGACGAAGGAATTCTTTCGAGAACAAGCCGTAGGTGTTTGATTGTCTCTCAACAATTTTCTCCACCTTCTCCTCTTCAGCGTCAAGCTCAACCTGTAACACCTGAGCCATATCCTTAGCAGCCTGTCTGGCATTCTTGGCGACGAGGGCAGTGTAACGAGCAGTTTCGGGCATCTTCATACGCCAGTAATAGGTAAGAGCAGCTGGGAAAGCACCAAACATCAAAATAATTCGCCAAATGTAGTCGGCTTGTGGCACCGTTGAGGCTGCTGGATTTTCTTGATATGTTGGAGCGTTATATGCATGATCAAAAGCAGCAGAAACTATGAGGGCCACTATCCCACTGGTCAATATTCCGAATCCTTGCATAGCAAACACTGCAGAAATGAATGAACCACGAGTCTTCTTGTTGGCATATTCGGACATAATTGTTGCACTGAGTGGATAATCCCCTGTATCAGCAACATTGATAATTTGATAATTGTGTTCTACAATTCAAGATAAGCAAAATGAAAAATTCAATCAAGTTTGGATATTTTTTTAAATACCTCCAATGCCAAATCCAAGCCAAAACCTGAAGAAGCAAAGAGTGGCAATGACACCTTTTGGTTCTGATCCAAAGGAGAGGCCCGAGGCAAGGGAACAGGCAACCATGAGGACTAATGTCACACCATAGACCTTTTTCCTTCCCATTTTGTCACCAAGCCAGCCGAAGAAGAGTTGGCCGGCCAAAGTACCAACCAGGGCAACGCCAGTGACAGCTGCTGAGGCACCGGGAGGTAAGGTTCCGGGTTTTTTGTTACCCTCATGGTAATAGTATATACGTCCCAATAGCTTTGTGCAAAGGGAAATACTGAAGAGATCATATGCATCTGTGAAAAAACCCATTCCAGCAATCACAATTGCTGTGAAATGGTACAACTGAGTCTTGGCTACATCAAGTGCATTAAGCACTTGCAACTGCTGTGCAGGCATTTTTACTATGCTCCTTGGTCCTTCTTGATACTCACGTATTCAGAGGTCCACTGCATTAGATCAAAAACAGATCATATTATGGTCGATGCATGCTCTACAAGAATAGAAAATTAACCGTCAAACTTGAGGAAAGGCAACTTATCCAGGTGAGAAAAATTGACAGAAGGTTCAAAAGAATCCAATTTCTAATGGCAAGTGGAAAATACAACAGGAAAGATGAAATAAAAAGAGCCAAACTATTTTTAACAGAACAATGAAGGATTATTGCTTGAAGGAAAATAAACTATTAAGACGGCAGATCGTTTACCTTGTGAACTTGGAATTCCGTTCTTCTACATTTTGCATCTTTACAGTGTTATTTATATGTCCACTTTCTGTAATTGACTATTGACTATGACTAATTCAAGAACCATTC
The DNA here is from genome assembly GCA_030512225.1 of Rauvolfia tetraphylla. Taxonomy (NCBI): domain Eukaryota; kingdom Viridiplantae; phylum Streptophyta; class Magnoliopsida; order Gentianales; family Apocynaceae; genus Rauvolfia; species Rauvolfia tetraphylla. The sequence continues at coordinate 8,159,217 of JAJQKT010000053.1, forward strand.
ATCAGCATCATGTAGCACTAGAAACAGTCATCCTAGAAAACATAGTTTTTGGAGAAGAAAACACAGCTCAGGAATTGAAGTATCTATGGAAGTCCAAGAGTTAATTAAGGTCAGTTGCAGCATTCTTCAGTGTTCTTAACACACTACTTCTTTCTATTTACAGCAGCATGTTCAATCTCTATGACTTCCATGAACCAAAAACCTACCCCCCCACCCCCCCACCCCGGTGCCCGCCTCAGAATCCAATGTCCTCGGTCCTCCCTGCCCGGTTCCCCCACCCACCCTGCACCCTGGCAGTTGTGCTGGGGATCACATGTTGATCAAACAGAAAAAGCACTACATATTATCATTATATATCCAACTGCAAAAGTAAACAATCTAAGTCCTAATTGAAGCAATGATTCATCTATTCAGCTACCAAGCAAATAGTGTAAAATGCAAAGTTTGCAAGGTCCAAATTGAGTAGCAAAAATTCAAGAACTGACTCACGAAGCCTTTTATCTCCAACTAGGAGGAGGCAGAGGAACATACCTTCTATCAAGACCTCAAAAGATGAAAAAGAAGGACAACCTGAATATTGATTCGAAACAGCAAAACAGATGAATTGGGACTGAACAGAAATGTCTGCTAGCAGCAGGCTATTTAAGGGCAAAACTTCAGCCTCTCAATTCACATAAACAGCTATGATTATGCGGCATATTAAGGTATATACCCTTGGTCGAGGTCAACGGTTTTTACAGCCTTGCTTCTTTCTTGTGAACTCCCAATGTTATCGATATAAACTTCCTATTATTAAAATATCACATTGCAGCTAACTTTCTTTCCTACAAAGCTTGTGACAGTTAACAAGAATTATGGTTTCAGTTATTGATGGTTGACAAACTGTGTTGTGAATATAATACATACAGATATATACATGCATTTGCATAGCAAAAATTTAGGCAAATGGTCATATAATGTTCTGCTATTTCATTGCTCAACTACATGACCAACTTTAAAAATTAATCAAGTTGTCAAAGATGATATATACAACTATCTTCCTTTCTTTTTTTTGGCAGAATTATGACATACACAACTATATATACCGCCCCAGAATCCAAACTTGAATCAACATTTTAAAAGTCTCTACTTGAAGTCAAAATATATTTCTGCACTGTTTACTAATCAGCAACACAAGCAACGCTCCTATTATGACTGTAATTTTTAATTATGAATGTGATTGTTGGCAAATGCAGAGTTGATATACAGGTTTCCATAATTAGATAACGAGAGATCATCCATCTAGACTTTAATCATTAGTAACTGATATAAATATTATAGTAAAATTAAGATTGATTCTAGTAATTTGCTTAAACATTATTTACCCCAAATAAATCTTAACACATTACAGGTAGAAAATAATAGAGGTGATTTTACTTTGGAGGGGAATCTACCTAAAGGATCTTTTGTCTTTTTTCCAAGATTTTCTTTAATGATTGTGTAACTTGGTTCTGTGGGAATGCAAAGTGGCTACATGAACTGACAAAGGAAAAGCTAGAGAAGCAGCCAATGAGGGATCTGGCATATTCTTGGATGCTTCCAGGGAACTCTGTCTTCCTCAGCAACCAGTATATAAATCTTCCTTTCAAATTCCTTCTTCCAGATATATAAAGGAAAAAGGGAATGAAAAAGAGTGTGCCCCTTTTTGGGCTGTAACCATTAACTGCACCTTAGCCCCCAAAGTGACATGAATGAGATGTCCAAAGCCTTTGCCAAGCTTGCAATGGCACACTTTTGTACCATCTCGTACCATCCCTCCTACAACAACATTATAATTGATCACTTCTTTTTTTCCCTTCAACCCTACGTTTGGGCGGTTTCAATTGTTGATACCAATATATACACTATCGCCCATTTTTTAAGTTCTTTATCCTAAAATTATTTTTAATTGAACTTATATATTTATTAATCATTACAAATTTAAAAATTACTATCTAGATAACAAAAAGGAAGAATTTAAATTTATTTATTGTAGTAATTTTTGAATTAAATATTTGCATAAATGATTTTTAAACCTCTAGTAACACGTTAATTTACCTCACTTTTTAATTATTATAACTCAAGTTGAACTCTTTATAAAAGAGGAAATTATACTACAATCCCCTCCGAAGAAGGTTATTAGGGGGGTGTCCTTTCACTCCTTTCTAATTACCGAAAGACAAAGGGAACTTTATCCAGTGGGAATCTTAGAGACGAATGAATAAGAAGGTTTCACGGTTCATGTGAATCAAAATTTGAGGACACGCTTTATCTATAAGAACGCGTGGGACCTATGCTTTGTTGTAGGAAATTCACAAGGTAATGCGACATATGTTGTCTTTGTCCAGAGGATTGGGACTCCTCCGTGGTAGCTTAAAGAGAAGACAATGAGGTACCACCAACGGCCGATTGCTTTGGAATGAATATTCTGAAGTCGGCAACGATAGCAATGGTGGAAGCTGCAAAGAAATTTGCATGGTGGAGATGGACGTGATATTTTGCTACCTAAGAGTGCTATAAATGTCTTGAAGGAATCCAGGAAAAGTAGGAATCTTTAAAAAAATTTTGTGACTATTATATTTTCATAATATTTAATTAAAAAAAATAAAATTTAACCTTGAATTTTATTTTATTTATCTTAGTAATACATCTTTTAGTTTTATTTAAATTAAGAATTATCTTTATAACTAAATTATGTTTCAATACTTAAAATATTTAAATTTTTAAAAATTTTGTATACATTTTATTTAAATGAATTTTATAAATGAATATTGAATTTAGTCTTTTTGGGTATAAATTTAATTTTATTGACACAATATACTAGTAGGACATTTAAGTCATTTCTTGAAAATTTTTATTCTATTTTGATATTGAATAATAATTTTATCAAACATAGAAAAGAATTGTTCCAGACCACGGAATGAAAAGAGGACTCCAAATCCGTTCCTGTTGGGTGGAAAGGCATTCAATTCTATTTTATTCCAGTATCCCAAATGTAGTGCTATACTATTTATATCTTTAATCACATCATCAAAGAAATTGGTCTTAAATTCTAGGGAGTATTTACATAAAAGGAAAAAGAAAATTGTCGTTTGAAAATATTTTCTTATTGCGGTGTTGATCGGTTTGATTTGGAGAAAATTTCGTTTCATTGTTTGGAGAAAAATTAATTTTTTACATTTTTTTCAAAACAAAACCAAACCTAATTTAACTTCAAACCGAATTTTCTCCAAATTGAAATATTTTTTATTTGAAGAAAATTTAGTTTAGAAAAACTCAAAATATATAAAATTAAGAATTTTAAATTTTAAAATAATATCTATTATACTCTAACTTAATTTAAGTTATTAATCTCCAATAGTATTTGTGAAAATATACAAAATTAAGTATTTTAAATTTTAAAATAATTTTAATAAAAATCTAATTTAATTTGAGTTATTAGTCTTCAAATATAGTCTTTGTGAAAATATATAAAATTAAGAAATTTAAAATTTAAAACAACTTTAATTAAGATCTAACTTAACTAAGATTATTAACTTTTAATTATATTTAATTATTATTTTAGAGAAAATTCAATTTTTTCGCTTTAGCTTGGTTCAAACTGAAATTTAATTTAAAAATAAAAAATTAAATTTCTCTAAACTAAAATTTTAAAAAATAAAACTTAAAATCAATAAATTTTAATTCGATTTAATTTTTTAGTTTTCTCAAAATAATACACACCCATATTTTCTTGGTGGCGTAAGCTGAGGATTAAGGAATAGGCGGTTAAAACTCAAAACTCAAAGTCAAATGCTAGAAATATCCCTCAAAAAAATTGTCAAAAATATTTTATTTTTCTGAGTAAATTTCCAAAAATATTTTTATATTTTATATTCTATGTTTGGTCGATGAATCTTCCTTGTTGTTGACGTGTATACGCGTAGATCAGAGCAATTTAAGCGCTGGAATTCTTTGTTAAATGATGTACTTTGATGTAATGTACTACGGAATCAATATCAAGCAGAACTCACGTCTCTTTTCATAAATAATTTAATTTTTATAAAATTTAAAATAAAAGTATCAAAATTAAACCCTTAAATAGATATCTTTAACAAAAGGAATTTGTTTAACAATTACAAAAAATTTTGCTTCTTTGATTTTAGTGGGAGGGAAAATTCTCTATTGATGTGTTATTTAATAATTTTTAGTATAATATTATGAATATAATCATTTTATTAAAAAAAATAAACTGCTGGAAAAAGTTATAAGATTATTAAAATGAAGATTATCTCACTAAAATAAATAGCAACTGCGATTACTATTTTTTTTCTTTTCACCATTTAAATTTACGTCCCAAATGAAATTGCCAACGGAATAAAATTATCATGTTTTATCGTAATTGTCCATAATCATGTCTACCAACTTTGATCAAACTCATTCTCAGCAAATAATTAATTAAATCGCCTAAAATATTAGAAAAACAAGTCCACCTGTCAACTATTTCCTTAATTAACTATAAAATTCTTGGTAATATAGTCTCACTATCAAAAGGACAAAAATAGGCATTCCGCGGGAACGCATCACAATCAACGTGATAGCAACGACGTCATTAACCGGGAAATACGAAATCTAAGACCCATTTTTTAAGGATCTGGCTTATGTTGTTATTATTATTATTATTATTTTTTGCTTGCACTCTTGACTCATTCAACTATTCTACGCCAGTTTCAAAATATATGTTGTTTTAGATGAATAAAGTTGTTTTCTTTCATTGAGTACTTTATTATATTTTTTAAAATTTATTCCTTCTTTTTTTATTTATTTCTCTCCATCTCTCTCTCACACTTTCTCTGTATTTCTATTTAGTCAGAGTATTAAAGGTACACCCTGTATCTTATTTCTTTTGATAATATTTGACCGAATATGTATACATATTACTTTTATAATACAATTATAAAATTGTATACAAATCTTCAAAAAATTTTGATTGACCAAAAGATTTTTCTAATATTAAAATTTTTTTTAAATATAATAATTTTTCATCATTTATCCACCATCTCCTACCACGTACTTCACCATTTATCCATCATCTCCCACCACTTGCTCCACGACAAAACCTATCTCTATCCTACTCAAACATTTGCAACTCTTAGGACTCTTCGCCCATGACGGTTAAGCTTTTGTTGGTTAATTGTTCATTGGTCATTAATTTTGTTCTTCTTAACTACTCTTAGATTACCAATCTTTCCTAATAATTCTCTCCTTCAATTCTTCAATTTTTTTTTTGTTTGTTAATTCTCTTCTTTTTATTCTTCTAGGTGATAAAAGGATAATGTCTTTTCTTTGTTCCTTTTCAACATCTGAAATTACAATTCGTTTATTTGTATTAGTCGAATTTCTTTCAATGTATTAGTGATAGAATGATAAAAAATGGAAATAGAAGGAAAGGAGGATTCTGTGCTTATCAAAATGGTCATGCGATTTGTTATCTGGCAATATAATGCTAGCAATGCTAGATGTTCTTTTATACCTAAGTGTAGGGGTGTTCATTATTTGGTGTAATTCGAAAAATCGAACCTAAATATATATTTCGGTTCGGTTTGATTTTTTAGATTATAATGAAATTCGGTTCGATTTTCGGTTTTTATTCTCAAATCGAAAACCGAACTGAAAAAATCGAATTTTTTAAAAAATTATATAGGAATGCATTTTGATAATACGTTCTTTAATAAAAATTAATTTTTTAAAATAAAATTACCTCAAGAACGCATTACCGAAATGCATTCTTTTCTCTTTTTTTAATTTCAATTTTTAACCGAACCGAACCGAATTTTTTCGGTTTGGTTCGATTCGGTTTTTTAAAAAATTCGGTTCGGTTCGGTTTTGTAAAGTTTTAAAAAAATCGAACTGAAAATCGAATTATCCTATCGAAACCGAACCGAAAAACCGAATGAACACCCCTACCTAAATAGATTTAATTTAGGTAAGTGGGTATTTAATTTTGTTTATTCCTCGTAATACTTTAAGATATATCTATCTTTATTGATGCCTTTTCCATGTCATGTAATGAGGGGGAATTGTCATATATTCATTTTGTTCTCGTTGACAGACAGCAGTGGCTAAGCTTTAGTGGCAATGCCAAGCAAGCAAAAGAGATCCTTGCTTTTGGTGCTACTTAGTGCCGTGAGATTTAGACAATGCATGCATGGGAATATTTAATTTACGGTGTCTAGCAATTGTCTTGGATCTTGATAAAAATCTTATTGTTGCCAACACAACAAAATCATTTGAGGATCGAATTGAAGTGCTAAGGGGCTGCATAGCCCGTGAAACACATCTAATTCAGGCTCTAACCATGTCAGCTAAGATGAATAGGTATTTGGAGGATTAGACATTATTAAAGAAGTACATGTACTTCTCAATTTATGCTAAATTAGACAAAGCGTGGATGGAATCTACGGAATACCTCTGATTCCATGTTGTATCAATTTTCTGACAGTAATTCCATCAAATGGAGACCAAGATGGATTGAAGTTAATCAGAAGCGATTCAACTCCAAAAGGATGATATATTGACAACAAATTGGCAATTGATTCTATTTTCCTGTTTCTAAGTTAACATTATCTCCATAGTTCATTATCAATTGATTCCTAATATTTTGTTTTTAGGTTTGATTTTTGTATATAGTTGTTGATCTTACTTAAAAAGTAGCTGGATTTGGTAGCATTGATCAGAAAGTTATGTATAAAGGAAAAAAAGAAAAAGGCAATAGCATTCTTCTAGCAACACAGTAATAGGATAACCTTAAAATGCGCTTTATTTTTTTCACTTGAACTTTCATTTGTTCTATCGATTTTTTCAATTTTAGAATTCTCAACTCTTAGGGAACAATTGCTATGCTTGACTATCCATCAATTTTCTTGGAGGAGTATGGCGGATGTCGGATAATTATTTCAAATATTGAAAATAATTATTATTTTTTCCTTTAAGATAATTATTGCAAATATTGAAAATGGTCAAAATTTGTAGAAGGATGAGTACAATTAGGTAATGTGATATTAAATTGAGATGTTGAGTAATTTGTTATACTTATAATTACCTAATATATAATTGTTGAAAAAATATTTTCTCATAATTTTACAAGATTTCTTTATCAAAATGTAAATAATTTGCCTCTTATTTTAACAACTTTGAATTGCTTGATTATATGTTAGATTTTATGAGCATTCAACAATCTAATTATTTATTTTATATTTTATAATTCATTATTAAAATAACGTTTATAATAATCTTTTAATAAATGTTACTTTTTTGGTAGTATGTGTGTGTATATATTACTCTTTCACCTCCTCTAAAGCTTTATAGGCTCCATTCTTAATTTTAAAATTATATATTTTTAATTAATAAAAAAATATGATTGGTTAAGAAGATTTTTGACATCTTTAAAAAAATTATAAAAGCCAATCAAAAAGTTTAAATTGAAACTGTTTACACATAAATTTTTAATAACTACCCACCCCTTCTGTAACTCCTAAAATTAACCTGCTCTTTGACGTTTAATCATCATCATTGTTACAAATCGATGCTCATCAACTTTCACCGCCTTGTCCTCTTTCTTTCTTATCATCACTTTAAGCTACATCTCCAACCCTATTCTCTTCCTTCCTATTGTCACTCAAGGAAAGTAATTTCAAATGGATTTTTTCATAAGAATTTGCCTACTATATTTTTAAAATTCTTTTAGAATTCTTTGTTGTTCTATGGAGGTAACATTCACTGAAAAATGCCTTTACTTTGCATGTTCGTTCTTCTCACAAGGCTTTATTCATTCTTATATTCGTTCTCAAAATTTTGAGTAAAAATCTTTTATTCTTTTTATACATTGTAAAATTCTTTTGAAATATTGTGAATGTCTTCCTTCTTTCTTTCCTATCCATATTATCATCTATAATGGCAGAAACTTTACTTTAAGAAGTTTTCCAATATACAATCATGGTGCATCTGCAAGTTAGATCAAGCTCAACCACCAACCAACCCAACCAATAGGTGTTGAAAAACAATGATAAGGGTATTTATTAGGGTTTAATATATATTGAAAAGAGTATCATGCTTAGTACGAGCATTTATTCTAGTAGTATAATAAAAATTTAAAAAATATGGGTCAATGAGTACTTTATATCAAATCTAAATATATAAAAGAAATATATGGTGGGAGTTAATGATTAATTGATAGTATAACACACACACACACACACACACACACACATATATATATATATATATATATATATATATATATATATATATGTGTGTGTGTGTGTGTGTGTGTGTGTGTGTGTGTGTGTGTGTGTGTGTGTGTTTCTTTTTATAGAAAGTGTTAAATATTCTGAGATATCATAATATAGTAAGAAGGTCATTAGAAATGGGATAGAGAGAATACTTTATTATAAATATTTTATTTTATTCACAATTCTTAATTTCTATAAAAATAGTTATAACGACTAATATTTTAGAACAGAAGAAGTATTGTTTTTGTTGTATTTCTTATTAGGGGTGTGCAAAATCGAACTGAACCGAAAAATCGAATGAAACCGAATTGAAATTTTTATTTTGGTTCGGTTCGATTTGGTTTATAGAATTTGTAAAAATTCTGATTTGCTTTTCAATTTTTGTGATCAAACCGAAAATCGAGTCGAAAAATTAAAATTTTAAAAAAATAATATAAGAACGCATTACCATAATACATTTTTATATTATTTTTAAAAAAAATATATAAGAACTCATTATCGAAATAAATTCTTTATAAAATTCAATTTAAATCCGAAACGAACCAAACTGAATTTTTTTTGTTCGATACTAATATAAAACTGATTTGGTTCGATTTAAAAAAAAATGAACTGAAAACTAAATCGAACCATTTGAATACCCCTATTTCTTACCCCTCTTATTTCAAAATATATTATTTTTAATTTTTTTCTTCTCAAAATGTTAGTCAATTAATAATAAATTTGCCCTCCAAAAATGGCCACTTTGGCAATTGTACCCCTAATTTTAGAAACCATGATATCATACCCTTCTAAAGTACAGTGTTGTCAATGTTACCCTTATGTTAAGAAACCAACGGAAGCTTCCAAATTGACCCCTTGATAAGGAATTGATTGCAATAAAAAATTTAAAAAGTTTTAGAGAGTTTCTGCAAATACTTTCTCCTCTTTACCCATTTTTTTCTTTCCTTCTCTTTCACTGTCCTCTCATGCAACTTTTGTTTGAACAAACAAAGCAACGCCATCCATCACCTATCTACCACCATCTCCAGCTGCTATCTCCTTCCAACTGCTATCTCCTTCGCAAAGATTCACCATCTCTCCATCGCTCCATGTCCATCTAATGCTATCAATTTTTACCCCACCTATCCCTTCATCAAAGCCAGTGACCTCAATCTCAAAATGGAAAACGGGTCCTTCTTGTGAAGCTTGACCCTGAATAACCCTTTATGTATTACAACACCCTTCAATTTTTCTTCAATTTTGTATATATATCTCCCTTTCTTTTTATTTGTTATAAATATTTCATTTTATTCATAATTCTTAATTTCTACACAAATAATTAAAACAACTAATATTTTAAAAAGGAAAAAGTATTATTTTATATTATATTTCTTACTTCTTTTATTTTAAAATATAAAATTTTTTAATTTTTTTCAAAAAATTTATTTTTTTATAATTTTAAAACTTATTTTTAAAAATTACTCCCGCACAAAAATATAATTTTTTTAATTTTCTTATATTAACAAAAAAATAATTAAATTAATTAAAAATATAATTAAAAAAAAAACACATCTTGTTATCCTCTTTAATCCACGCCCAAAAAAAAAATATCCTTATATTTTAGAGTAGAGAGAGTACCTTTAAACTTGTTGATTTCCACTAATTGAGTTACATTCCTCCTTCGGACAAAGAAATCCAGTTTCAAAAAGCTAAAGGAGATAAATGAAAAGTCGGTACTCTGCGGCGCTGTAACTAAACAAGCTTCTCATGCCAACAAGTAAAGAGCGTTTGTGTTTCGAAAGTAAAGAATAGTTACTCTCACGGTAAGAGTGGTTGATGCTCCGTCCCTGACTGAATTTGTTTTGACAATCGTGTTCTTAATACTGTGATGCCCCAGTAAGTTCTGATGACTTCCCAATGCACCCAAGACAAACCTCTTCATAGAAGAATATTTGGTGCATATTTTGACTGGGAATATCAAGACTACTCGGGCAAGTTCCTAAACCCGAAAGATCAGATAATTCTACCAATTATATGAACATCGAGTTGGGTATATTCACCCACTCTCCTAGAGCAAACCTTATGGCAACTCTGTTATGAATAAAATACTAAAACCCAAGAAATGCGTGTTTCATTCTTGGGACATGATAAAATTAAGTGATCAAGCATTTCTTACAGGACAATGAAAGAAGAGCAAGAGCAGTGGAGAGTAGATGATTATGATGATGAAACCGAATGGTTTAAATTGAAGATTCACAAAAATTTACTAAGGACCACGGTCAACTAGCTCACACTATCTCACAGCACCAACAGCACAAGTTCCCCTTGATAAAAAAAGGATCAGCAAATTCCTTTCCCACCCCACAACCACCCAAAAAAACCCCCCAAAAAGAGTCCTTGCATTAGACAAGGTGGCTATAGAATATGTGTCTTGTTGGAAAAGAATCCAACTCTCACCAGATCAGCTGACACAATTCAGAGGATGTTATTACAGCTTCCTAGTCAGTATCATGGGAAGAAAATCTACAATATTTCTCTGCCATAGATCCAACCTCTATGCTCATGACAAGTTATTCATAGAAGTTTTACCTCTGCTTTATCTCTGACTGGAACAGGTCTCTAAAGTAAATTTACAAGGATATATTTGCCTGCTGAATAGAGTCATCCAACTTTACCAAGAAATGACTGCAAAAACAAATCAAAGATAGTGTTGTTAAGAATTTAGCAGAAAAAATAAATAAGAGATCGAGGGAAATTAAAGGCGTAATGCATACTATCTGAAAGCATACCGGATAACAAATTCCAGGACTCACCCAAGGAAATGTTAATAACTAGGCACAGGCACAGACGTGTAACATAATGAAAATTTTAGTGTAAGACTTGGGACAAAGTTTAATTCCCCAGCTAGAGAAGTTAACTGCAAGCAGAAATTCTGTCTAAGCATCCAATTTGTGAAGTTTGTCGCATGATCCTACAAGATGGACCCTTGTTATCAGGTCCAATTGCTTGTGTTTATAAAAGAATCACAAAACCAGATGCCTCAAAAGGAAAGCCACAAAAGTATAGTTTGTATCTATTTATGCTATGTTTTACGTTAGTACTTACATGTTCCCACACGAAAATATCAAAAACTACATGTATGTGTGCCTGTGTTTTTTACCTTAATTATGTACAAATCTAGATGTTTTATCATATATATTAACCAATTATGCGATGTTTGTCCAAGAGCTTGTTCTCAACCTGAAGCAAACATCTTCTAGTCATTGCCTCAAAACTAATTGCAATATGGAATAAGATTCTGAGTTCAAATTCAAAGGTGCATTTTGAGTTAAGCGATTAGAGGTCAGAGAAAATGCTTGGTGGTAATCATGGTGATCTTTCTTCATATTAGTGAAATACTCCATCCAGAACTGAAATCCCATTTTGACTTGGAACAAATATTTAGGAGAGTATTTGATTCTATGCAGGTTACCACTTTACCTGAATTAATTAAGAATGTTAGTGGTGGGACCATATGTTACTGGAGCTCATCTCCCTTAAAATCAAGTGGCTAGTTATGGAAATCTAGATAAAAAATGTTCACTTTAAGGAGGTGGTTCAGTAGAGACATACTAAAATGGAAATGCAAACATTCCATTTCGGATGGAGTATCTTTTTATGCTTTATTTCTAAAATTCTAAAATATACTGAAAAAAAGGAAAACAATAAAAAAGAAACAAAGAACAACACTGTGTAACAGCACATCAGGAAGCATTGGGAAACCAAGTTCTAGAAGTCTCAATCACTGAACTTCAATATGTTCCATACTTAATCATGTGATATATAACGAGATCCGACTACAAGATAAATTAGGATCAAAATACATAATCTTCCACACCAATAAAACATCTGCACCCAAACAAAATTAGGTTAGTGTCATTTAATCTGCAATCCAACTATAACTCTACCTTTTGTATATATGTCTATGGCAACTAGATTATTAGTTAATTCCTTCTTCTCATCGCGTAGGAAAAAAATTTTCAAAGTAAAAATATATAACAATGTATTGGGAGAAAGTAAAAAGAAGAGACCGGTACCTTTGCCTTTGCTGGAGGGGTTCCTGTTTTAACTGTAGTAGTACTTCCAAATCCAAACTTTGGCTTCTTCTCTGCAGGCTTCAATATTTGGAAAGAGCACATTAACGTCTCATCCACACTCATCATGGCACCAGCATTGTCAAATTCTCCACAGTAGTTAGGGGCAGAAAATATTGTTACAAGTTGTCTATCAGCAAAGAACTCATACCCATCTTCCACAACCTGCAGCAAACAAATAGTCAACAACACGAACCATGGACCTTTTGAATTTAATGGTAAACAGAAATATTCAACTCAAACCTGGTGGGCACGGCAAATAAGATCAAGATCATGCTTCTGAAGAAAGTCTGTCACCTTATCAGGGCCGAAGGTAAATGAAACTCCTCTGTCATTCATTCCCCATCCTTTAACATCTTTACTCGGATCTGACCATAGTAAATCACAAAGTAAACCAGTGTCTGGAACATCAGTTGGACGTGGCAGATTCCTTATCTGATCTAAACCATGCAGGTCAGGAGAAAGTCCCCCATGCATGCACAATATCTTTTCATCAATCAAAGCTGCTACAGGCAGGCAGTTAAAACAATCTGTGAATATTTTCCATAATCTGACATTGAATCTCCGTTTACATTCATCATAAAATCCATATATGCGGTTGACGGAAGCACATTCATGGTTTCCCCTGAGAAGGAAGAAGTTTTCAGGATACTTGATCTTGTATGCCAGTAGAAGACATATTGTTTCAAGACTTTGCTTCCCACGATCCACATAATCCCCTAAGAATAAGTAATTGGACTTTGGAGGTAATCCACCATATTCGAAAAGCCTTAGTAGATCAGAATACTGGCCATGAATATCCCCTGGCAACGTGTTTCATATATCAGGAAAAATGCTAAAATTGTGTAAAAGTAATAAGTTACCGTAGTAACTTATGTGAACTGAATCTGCTATAAGGAGCCGGTAAAATCTTGCTAGCCCACAAGCAGAACTGCAGATATGTTACTATAGTAAATTCAAACAAGCCCAAAGGAATGGCTCCTATTTACCAACGCTCTACCAAATTTGTAACACCTAATCCAGATACTTTAGAGGGTTCTGCATCGCATGATAGACAAGAATCTTTCACCTTTCAAGTTGTGGTTTGATACCATCTTTAAGGCCAGGACAACTTATCTTTGTGACTGATAATGCATTGACCAGTGGCACGAGTTTAACATATATTCTGATGCCTCTCAACTTTGGATTTCAGCACCCCAGAAATGTCTAATGGTACAACCAATCTAGGCCTGTCCCAGAGGCTGATAAGGGAAACTAGGAATAATTTTCAGTTTCCTAATAGTAGCACTTTGATCATTGTAAGACAGTAAATGTTGTATCAAGATTTTGGACCATAATTGCAAAACAAGATCCAAGCATCACAACCCATCCGACATTGATGTTATGAACTTACAACATGAAAATGTTTTGCAGGCAATAGGTAAAAAAAGGAAGAGATAAGAGGTGATCATATAGATAAGCAATAAATGTGGAAACTTAGAAAATCTAGACACATCAAACCAGCCACCAGGTTGAGATCGACAAATGTGGAAATTTCGAAAATCTAGAAATGTCCAACTAGGTTGAGTCTGGCAAAATGTGACATTTTCTTGGAATCAGAACCTTCTTAGATATGTACACTTACCTATGTATGACAAAGAAATTAAGTCCATACTGCATTCTTTTCACCTAAAAACCATTAGCAGTTGAAAGGAGAGATGCTTCCCAGAAGCAAGCACAAACAGATATTGGCAAAGTTTCCAATACAATCCCTCTCTCACACATCAGACCACAGTTGAAACCAGAATTTACAGTTTAGAGATCTTGAAAGTTCTGCAGCTAGGACACATATCATAGAAAGTAAGAGGACCTAAATCAGAAGCAAGCCTCTAGCTTTCCAAGATTACATCATATTACTCCTTATCTTTACGCAGCTTTAAGAAACTACAGAAGCTTGGTTTTATGTGACAGACCAACCAAAAGGCTCCAATAGACATCTTTTTGAGATGTCAATTGATTCATAGACATAGAATAGGCTAGTCCAAGATTGCTTTAAATCTAAAAAAAAGAAATTCATGCAACAGGTGTCCCCTACTGCATTGAAAAGCACAGAATTCAAGGAACACTGATCAGTACAATAACATCAGAAGCAATAGGCAGCAATTTGCATACGTATTCAGTCTGACATATGTGCACATAAAACAAATAACAAAGAGATGCAGAATTTGATCACGGCGTTGGTAAACTCAAAGCTTGCAATGATAATATGAAAGGAAACAAAGATAATTAAGGACCAACTACAATGTTCTTTAAGATTTCTCAAACATGAGACACTCTAGATCTGCAACACATTATTCACAATATCATGATGCAAGATCAAGCTGGTCATTTTTCCATTAGTCGAACCAAAAATACATGAATGTGAAAAACCCCTACCTCTTTTCCAACAGAAAAAGTGAGGAAAAAGAGAAAAAAGAAAGGAACTGAATGAAAAGCATATGTACAGGAGCATCACAATCCTCTTCCTCATAATGTAGAATAAAGAATATAAATCCTTTCAACATATTCAGTTTATGATGTCTCTCAGTCCATCTCAACAACCATTTTTGGCATGCACTATGAGAAACGAATCAACACTGAGACTCTTTTACTCTGAATAAACAATAAGTATAGATTTCCGTCAACGAAGAATTATTTGCTGCATGAGGAATTGCTTCTCATCTTAAAATGAAATGGTTGGAACTTCGAACCATCTTCATGATCCTCTGTGACTATAACCTATACTTGCATTTTTATTTTCAACCTCAGACTTATCACTTAATGACCAAACTCACAGAATGAGCTCAGCCCACGTCAACTTAACCACAAAAGAGGGACAAATAATAAATAGGTTATAGGAGGGCGTCAGGGAGGCAACCAACTACTCCAAAATATCAAGATTAATTAAGAGCCAGTGGAGCACTCATTAATGGCAAAGCGGGACTTGTGTGATCAAACCTTGTTCGGAGTCCATTTCAAGTCAATCACAGAGGAGAAACAAAAATTACTAAAAACCCAGTTAAATTAACTCAATGTTCAACAAACTCCATTTCCAAGAATATGCATGATAATCGAAGACCATGAAAGAAAAAAGCAAAAGAAACGAAATCCAAGACGGAATTTCAAATAAACCCTGGAGAGAGAAAACCAAAAAAGTAAAGGCTGGATATTAAGCAGAAGCATACCGCAGATCTTGATGGGGGCCTCAAGCTCAAGAAGATTTGGCTGTTCCATGAAAATTTCTTTGGACTTCAAACAAAGCTGTCTGATCTCAGACTCCGAAAGCTGAACTTGTTTCCCTGGCCTGCCTCTGACCTCAAGCAAACGGTTGATTATACCATCAAGAGCCAAAGAATCCATCTTTCTCGACTCTTCCTAGTTGTTATACTTTACAGAATCCTTCATATACTGGAAAAATTACGCATCCGAGAACGATACAAAGAAAGGACAGTAAAGTTGACTAAAGAACATATCAAGATTGATCATTTCGTTCAAGAAAATGGAGGAGGAATAGAAGGAGAGAATAAAGTAAAGTGGGATAGTGGATTGCAACTGAGTTCTTCATGGAATCGTTGTGTGGGATAGCAGTTGAAAGTGGAAAAAGAGAGCTATTTTGGAAGTTAAAAAGAGGACTACGACGACTTTTGCCTTTGGGGAATCACCGAGACAATGAGTAAATGGCAATATGGCATACGGGCCTTTTCGTGAAGAAAACATCCGTGTCTATCGCTGCGCTTATGGGTGCATAGGTCTCAGACGAAATGCAAATCCAGATCAAAGAGAGGGGCCGGAACCAGGGTGAGGCTCTGTGAGAGCGACCCACGTATATGGTGCCAAAGTAGTACCGTGTGAGAAGAGTCAAGGACTTTTCCATTCTTTATTCCCCTGTTCCAGCAAATTCTTCGTTTTCTTTTTTTCCTTTTCTTTTCTTCGTTTACTTGATCACTTTTACTCTTTTCTTCAGTGAGTTTTTACCTTATCATCTCGGATCTTACGTGCCTAATAGATATTCAAACAGGTCTGTACATCAGCTTGACCTACCTAAGGTGCATTTGGAAAATACTGAAGAGAAATCTGTCTTAAATAGAAGCATGTTATGGATTCTATTCCAATTTTCAATATTTAAATTATCACTTTATTTTTACTATAAATTGACAATTATATCCTTTCTTTTATGTTTTTTCCACAAAAGAAATTCTCATCAAAATAAACAATTAAATATTACTTAACCATTTGAAAAGAAAAAAAAAGTCAAAGTGTCAGTATAATTAACCTTTCTCTTTCCTCTCATAAAAGAAAATATCCTTACGAATTAAAGGAGTGGGTCTAATAATTTTGCTTTTCCCCCCTTTTGGCTTGTAGTAAATATTCTCGGACTTGAAAGACTCAAGAAGAAATAAATTCTTAAAGAAAGGAAAAATAAAGACTGATGTCTGCCATCAACATCGGAGTACATGAAGAGCTTGTTATTTAAGTGGATATCAAAAAAATGTTGTCCTGTTGCTGCTTATTCTTTTCTCTTTTTCCCTAAATATGAAAAGACAAAGGAATGAGCAAATTTGTTCTGATTATTGAGGTACTCCTATAACTATGTCGTCTTTGACCCTTCAGGATTATTCGCAAATTGAGTTTCTACCCGTTTGTATCCACAGCCTAGTTTGAGGCTGTCTTTAATTATAATTGATTTCATGTTTCTCATTAATGCAGCCTAGTTTCACATACTATTTTTTTTAAAAAAAAAAATACTGATAAAAAAAATAGTTACAAGTAATTTACAAAAGAAAAAATAAAATTTTACAATCACTTTTAAACTATTTTGTATGAGTTATATTTAAAAATATATCGTGATAAGGAGAAAAGATAAAATACACCAAAAACCATAACTGATAAAAGGTTATAATATGTTATATATCACATTCACCCAATCCTCTTTTACATTCAGTGTCAAAAGGACCGGAAGGTTCTGTGGTTCCTCTACCATTTCAAGTTGACTCCTTCCTCCACCCTCCTTTTTTGCTCGTCCCCACCAGTCTAATAGGACAGATTATCATGATCAGATTCTGCCCTAAGCTTTGAGTGACAGCCCTAATCTATATTCTCATGCTTTGCACTTTGACAAAGCTTTCTCCCAAGTTACCCCAAGATTGTTCTTTTCTTTGGATGCCTTCCAACTAGAAAATTGAAGTGGAAAACAAAATGGAAAAATTCAAACTCACTTAAAGAATCTTTAGAATGTCGCCTTAACAATGAACTCGGGTTTGGACTCATCCGTCCATCCTGTTACTTAGGTTTAGTTTGGTTCACAAATGGCGAAGGAGAGGGGAACATATACTTCATTTAGGGAAAATATTTTTTTTTTACACTTTTTTATTTGGTATGAGAGAAAGAAGAGTGGGAGGAGAAGAGAGAAGAAAGAGAATTATTATATAATTTTATTTTTTATCCTTTATTCTCTTTTTTATCTAATATTTTAAATTAAAAAATAAAGTCAAATACGTCATTAATATTCTCAACTTATTTTTTCTCTCTCAATTCTTTGAATTTGGAGGGAGAGAAAATGGTAATGTTGAGAAGGAGTAATGCACTCTAACCAAATGACATAAATGAAATATTTAAGTGTACATATTTATTTCTGCTATCCATTTACTTTCACATTAAGATCTAACTAAACTAAGCCTTATATTAGTTAGCAAGAACAAAATGAGCCAAAAAAAGGAGGAAAAAGAAGGCCTTCTTCTATTGGCTGGGTGCATTAGGCTCGAAGTAATGCACTCGTACTTTCTCTTCTCTCTTTTTCCTTTTATCCTTGTTTCTTTTTTTCTTTTGGTAATCCAGAAAATTCTAAAAGGTGTTCATTCTTGGACCGAGTTGCTGGAAGTTTTGGGAAATATGGTTATTGGTTAGGAGGACGGGAATGATGATACTGCAAGCGTGGGTATGGTCCTTCGGGGTTAATGGACGGCAAGGAATGAGCTCACTTTTGAGGGAAAGTTGAAGGATCATGAGTTGCTTGCTTTGTCATTGAAGCAGATTCTTTGCTTGTGGACTCTTGGAGTATCAGAAGGGTTTGGAGGGCCAGGGAAGCAAGCAGCAGTGAAAGAAGTGAGGACACTCACTGCCAGAAAATTTTCTCCGTATTGAATGTGAGGGTTTGGATGCTGGGGTAAGAAAAATCAGATGAAAATGATATGAAGATCGTGGGTTTTTTTTTTTTTTTTGATGAATAGATTATGGGGTTTTTGTAGAAGTAATAAACGAGCAAGTTTGAAGAGTTGGTGGATGGAAAGGAATAGGCTTTTGCAAATAGAAGTGCAATATCCGAGCAATATTTGCCATCTAAATTTGGTTATAATGTTGAGAAATTTTATATTTAGTACCGACAAATTTCATAATTTGTAAGAGTAACAATTTTTGCAAAAGACCGTTTGTGATTGATAAAATTAAGTACATTATTTTAAAAAATAATATATTTAAAATATTAATAAAGTTTTTAACTGTCACTTTTCTACCGCCAATTGTTTACCATTCATTGGCAATCCATTGATACCCTTTCCTATTTGTGAATAAAATATAAAACTTTTTCCTTTTTTTTTTCTCGATTAGTAACTTATTCATCAACCATAGCAGAGTGAATGAGTGAAATATTGTATTCCAGATGGGGGAGTGGGGGAGAGAAAATAAGTTGAAGCTCTATTTTTTTTTTTTTTGAGAGAAAAGAAGGTGAAACTTTTTTATTAAATAACTTTGGGATAAATTCAGAATTGCCTTTTGAAGTGAGATAATAAATTCAGAAATTTATACATATACATATTATCAAAACACTTTTACTCTCTCTTCTCTTCCAAAACTCTCAAATCTCTAATTCTAATTTGTAGAATTTTAAATTTTTTATTAATTAAAAGAATTATCATCAGTTAAGAGATAAAATAATATAAATATATTTAATTTATCATAAATAATTTTTTTAATTTAAATTTAAAATTTTAATAACTTTACACTAATTAGATCAATATCTATTACTATCTAATTTGATCATTCATTTATTAAGTTTTAATGATAAAAGTGTCTAATTGTCTATTAAAATATTCTACACTAGAATATACATAACTTTTCAGTATATTAGTCATGAAATATAATAGTCAATAGTTTTTATTTTTTTTATTTTTATCTTTTTACCAAGTAAATATAAAAGAAAAAATAATTTTATAAATTAAATTAATACTATTTTTTTTGTAATGGAACAAGAACACGATTCTTTTTCATCTTAATTTATTTATGATTAATCATTAGTATATATTTTTTAATTAAATATATAAATTTACTTCATATTTTTTTATAATAACTTTAATAACTATTTATATAATAATTCGTGTTAATTTTTTTATGAAACTTTTTTTATAAAAAATTAACTCTGTTATTAAAAAAATAAATGTATTTATAGTCATACTATTAAAGATATTTTTTTAATAATATTTAAAATAAAAAATTTTTAAAAATTTATTTTTATTATATATTTAATTTTTTAAAGATAATATATACACTTTATAAAACACGAATTATATGATTGTACTTTTATAATTTTGGAGCAATTGATGTAATTTTCTATACGAAGAATATTTTCCTAAGAGGGGTCTTCTTTGTGCTGATCTTGTCCTTGACAGTTGAGCACAGTTTTCTTCCCTGGAAAAGGGAAAGCCTTTTGCTAGTAGGACTAGGACCAGGACAGCAATTTTCCATTTTTTCTAGCTCTTGAAAGGAAAGAAACTAGAACTTTATGTGGGTTGGATTCACCAGAAATTTTCTATTGTACCATAAAGATTTAAAAGAATTTACCAGATTCAAATCTTTGTCTGAAAGCTTAGATGGGAAGTAGGAACAGGAATGACATGAACTACAGAAACCCATGTCTGACAATGCATCAGCCATGGGCTTCTCTTCTTGTCCATGGCATCAAGCGCATTGAAGGAAGGTCTTGGCCTGCCCCAATAAGAGGTAGTTGAATTCGACCTTTCGTTTCCCTCTGGATTTTCTTTTGATTCGTTGCTCTTTGAAAAGTTCAAGTTCTTGTGATCTTTTACTTGGATTGCAAAGTTCGTTTCTGTTTTCTTTTCTCCAAGTTAGTTGTGGTCTTGTACCCTGTAAACTTTCCCATTCTCTTATTGCTGATTTCCAGAATAAATGGATTGTTACTATAATTGATAATTTCTTGTACGAGAAGCTTTAAGTTATGATTTTGATATAGGAACTGTTCATAGGAATGCTTATAGGATTTGATTAGAATTGCTTCTTCTTTTTATGAACGAAACAGCAGCAAATATTCAGTTTTCATCTGGTTATTTTGGTGAATCATGGATCTGCAGAGAGCTTTGAATTGAGCGGTTGATGTAGGAAATTCTGGAAATTACACTTTAGGGAGTGCATGATTTAGTTTGTGCTGAACTTCCCTGAAATCAGATTAAAAATTTGATTTACTGAGGAAAAGCTGTGGCCCTATGCAAAGGGAATAGTTGCTGCTAGCAGGTCTGGAACTGTGGGTTATTTTTTATGGGTCCATCACTGAAATCTGATTCCCCATTTCTTGATTTGATGGATTGGTAGGTCTTCACTTGAGTGCAAGAGAGCAAGAGGGCTATATGGAGGTAGGATATAACATATTTACCTCAGAAAAGGAATTAAAAGAAAAGACAAAAAGAAAAGGTGAAGACTTTGAATCAATTATCCTAGGAGGATTATGATTCTTGTTGAACTTTGGATTTATTTAGCCTCCTGGGAACTGAAACAATGCTGTAGAATCAAACTGTAAAAGGCAAAAGAGGGCAGCTTCTTTCATATAACCAATTCAGCCCATCAGACTTGAATAAGTCCATTTTGTCTAATTTATCAAAAAAAAAAAAAAGTCCATTTTATCTAAATATGTATGACACTATGACAGCGACATTAATCCTATGAGCTTCCAACACATTCAAAATAGAATTATTAGTGACCATGTCTATCGTAGTTAACTGTTTAAGGTTCTTTAAATTACAGTAAGATATGCAATATGTCCATGAATATCATTCCTTTTATCTTAATAAAACTAAAAATTGGAACTGAAATCATTTAAGATTTTAAAGGTAAAGTATCAACAACTATTGTTTACTTCCCTCTGTGTCATCTCCTTCATATGGATGCCAATTACTTTGACATCATTTACCTCCCCCTAACCTATCTTGCGCTCTACCTTATGCCTACTACTTAAGTGCTCTCGGTTTTGGCTCTTAACCTGGGTCCATATTTCTCATTTGTAAGAGTGTCTGTTACACATACCACCATCTCTTCATGAACCAAGTGCCCATCCTACTAGCAAAATCTTGGTAAGTCCACTTCATGAACCATGCATGGCTGACCTTATGCAGGGGGTGGGGAAGGCGGCTCTTTTCTTTTCTTGTGCAAATATGGTTGATCTAGCGGCAATAGTGCAATGATGACTAAAAGTTTCCTGTATGGAATAAAAGAAACGTAGTAATAGATTAGGTTATGATAGAACACAATGAAGCAGGCAATTAGAAGTTTAAGAATGTGTAACATGAGACAAGATTAGAGAGAGAATGTTAAGCAAAGGATAAAAGTATTTCTAGGGGAAAGCACAGAATATTGACCTGAAGAGTTCTACACTGACTTTAGAAATAAACTGAAGTATGAAAGGCAAATGTCAAAATCAGATCATTGCAGCTGTATAGTTCCTTGATTTTCTGTTTCTTTCTTTCACTCTCATGTGTAATGCTATCATAGTTATTCTTTTGAGCTTTATACAGCTCTCTTTCCTATTGTTTCTTCTCTTCTGCTTGCTCCTTTTCTTGTGGTTTTCTGTGATTTTGGGTTATCATTTTCAAGGACGACTTTGGATTCATGCTGCTAGTAAGGTCCCAGAACCTGACACAATCAAAGCAATGGAGGATTTCTACCGAGAAATCTATGCAGTGAATGGGGTAACTGATATCAAATTTCCTGAGCACTATCCCGTCTCAAGATTATTAGGTCTTGAATCCTTCCTTATGTCATTTTATGTCATACTATCTGTTCTAATTTCCCATCTTTGAGGAATAAAAGAGAAAGCCGAAAAATACTTGTTTCAGTTAGTAATAAGGTCTAAATTCTTTTTTGCTTTTTTTTCATTTGTGTCAGAAATGCTATGTTCTCTAAGTTTTGATCTTTATAATTTATTCATGGAATTCTAAGATTACACATGTGCCACTTTATTGGTTGGTCCAGTTCATTAAGAAAGATTTCCATTAATTTTATACATTTATTTCACTATGTCAGTGCATCTCCCCTCTAGGTTTATATTGCTGCTTTGTTGTTATTGAGTTAAATGGAGAGAAGGCATAGATGTGTGCCTTCTGTATTTTATGTAAGCAAAGATGTTGAAAATTGACTTATCCATCTGATGCATGGGTGCTTTTAGCAGTCTATAGATGTTCGACTCTTGCTTTATGGAGTAACTAGTTTATATATCTTACTTAGAAGTGGCACATATTGACTAGCTGTATTTTGGTTTGGCATATTCAGCTAGATGCTTCATCACATCTTATTCTGTATCCTTCCTTGTATCTAGTCTTAGTACTTATGGCAAAAAAGAACAACTAATCAACTATACTCTTCTCTACAAATCTTGTACCTTCCATGGTTACTCAAATTTGCTATTGCTAGTCCGGTACACTCCCACATTGGTAATCCAGCTAGTAATTATTATGAAGTCTTTACTGACATGGAATGAAGCATTGATGTGTACTTAAATCTAGGATTTGATTTGGCTTTAATAGACAGTTCTGGGACTCCATTCTGGTCTTTTTTCAAATGTGAAGAAGAGCTTCTTTTTTCAGTATCCAGCACCCTCTTATGGCTTTACCCTGAAAGGAAAATATACTTTCCTGCTCTGGAGGCTAGTTGCCCCTGTGGGTTGCGAAAGGAAAAATCACTCAACCTTTGCATCTGGATGAAATGATAAAGATAGAGCTCCAACCATCAGTGAGATAATGGAAGAACAGTTGATCGATGGTGCCCTTGGAATTGCTTTAATTTTTCTCTCCTTTCTTATCAGCAAGTTCCAACCTTTCTGTTCAAAATTCCTTTGTTCGTAAACCACTTGCAGAATCGAATCTTTTTATACAAGATCCTGTAACAGCTATAAATCCTCTTGCAGTCATGCCCACAACACCAACAATTATGCGGACTTTGGCTTTCACATGCATAAAAAGTGATTAATGGGATTTTGACCCTCCACTTGCCACCAATTCAGAGGGATTAGAATGGAACACTCAGGCTGAGGATTTGCTTCCTATGGTTGGTTTTCATGTTTCAGGGACACTGCCTGGGAGGGGGATAGAGAGACTTAATCAACTATTGAAATCGTGAAATATGAAACTTCCTTCATAGGTAAACTTTTGAGTCACTTACCCATTTTTCAGATGCATTCACATGACATATCATTTGAATGTGTCTTTGGAGGATTGAGCTAGAGCAGCATAGTATATATATTTCTGGGAAAATTTATGTAAAAGGAAAAACTTCTCTGCTGCATGGTCTTTTACATGTTGTGAAAGTATATAACCAGTAGGGGGGCAAAGTGGGTGATATTTTATCTTATTAGTCTTGTGATTCTTTCTTCCAATTTCATTCATTTTCCGTTGCTCATCTTCTTCACATCAGTGGATGCTTTGTTCTTATTCTGTTCAGCCCCCACAAATCGTTTGTTTAATTGAAGCATTAATCATCACATTGCCATAGAAGTTTTCTCTGAATCAGATTCGGTTATACCTAGTCTGCACTAAGAAAGTTTCATTATTCCAGCTGAAGGTTATGAGACTACAAATGCTTACTTCGAATAATTCATCTTTGAAACAGGTTGTGTTGAAGTTGTCGGGTGTATTACATGCGATGAGCTAGCATCCTGGGAGGAGGTTCCTGAAGGGGTAACACTTAGACATCCTACTCTTCCAAATAAATTGTTGGGATTGTAGGATCCTGTAGTTAGTCATTGGGATTTTTATTTTTGTTAATGTTAATACTTACTTTACAGGTCAGGCTAGAAGGACAAACTGGGCTTTGTTGGCTTTGTGAGCAACCACAGGTTTATGTTGTTGTCCACTCAACTATAGATTTTTTTCCCCTTTTTTCTGGCAGATTCTTGTCTTTAGACGTTTTATTTTTTCACCAATATTAATGGAAAATACATTTTGAGCAAATGCAGAAGCTTATAGTTCCTTTCGAGATGCGAGGCTACCAAGGAGTTTACAACTTAGAGCGAAAGGTACATGAAGAACTAAATTAGAAATGGACGTATGATATTTCTCTCTTGCAACGGTTTGCCCTTATGTTTTCCTTTTGTTTCTTTCAAGACACATGAAGCTGCCATTAGAGGTCTCTCCCCTGTTACAGCTCCAATGCCAGTCAAATTCCCTCTTCCAGAACCAGGAGATCCTTATTCTCTAAAGCCAGGGTCACTTGTCCGTGTATCATCAAATGCCTCCGGTGCATCTGAGTTGAAGAAATCAGCTAGCCTGACTGCAGCTATCGCTGGTGCACGTGAAGCCGCAACGCAATTCTCAAAGAGCAATAACTTCCAGCTTCCTGCAACTGAAAATGATAAACCAATTTCTTCAAGAACCAGGAATAAATCAAAGGAGGGTGTCGATTTGGCTAGGAGCTCTGGTGTATAGACAATGGCATGCACCAGATGCAAGTCAGTGTCAGAAGTTGACTAGAGTTATTCAGTTCATATCCCTCAATGCTTGCCAGTATGTGAATATATATTTGGTGTAACATATGCAATTGACTTCAAGTCTGTTAGGTAGCAAATGGAACAAATTGTGCGGAGGCTGTACTAAGTAGAAAGGATACGACTGGCTGCTTTCCTGTGTAGTATAAATGATATCAATGGTGTCCTCATAATGCGGTTGAATATAATAAATGAGATGCCTTTAATTTGGTGAATTGCCCAACGTCTTTATAGGCTTTGATCCAAAGCCCATCATGCATTAGGCCTGCTCAGCTGCTCTAAGCCCAATGGGTTTTTTTTTCTATCAAAACAGATAAGGTGTGTAGGAGTGCATTTCCAAAAGATAAGGAAAGGAAATATAATATCACGCGGATACGATGACCCGCAAATCGAATTTGCCAAACTTCAAATTCCATTTGGATGATGAAAATTGTGACCCTTCTCCGACCTTTACTTGTTTATTTATTTTGATGTACGGAAGGATAAGAATGTGAATTTTTTTAGAATTTAGTGATCTTTTTTTTAAACAAAAAATAGTATTTTAACTATTTTATTATTTGAAAAATATATACCTTTTTTGATTTTTTCCCAAAATTATTATGACAAATTCGGTGTTTTAAAAAAATGAAGGTCGGATGAGAGAAAATGAAAAAGAAAAAAAAAAAGAAAGGAGCAACGATTTCAGACGTATGTAGTATGCATCCACTTATAAAAAGGATTTTCCGTTGATATTTGCTGTATGATCCGAAGATGTCATCCAAATACCGTTTGCTGGCATGCTTGTTTGCTTTGGTTGTTTTCACCACCTCCGCCGAGGCTGATCTCCGGCGGCCTAATAATGAGCTGCTCAGCGATATTGTCCGGCGAGACCGAATTCGGAAGCTTAGTGGTACCAATCCCGAAAACGTCCACCAACAACCAGCCATGGCCGTTCCTCCTCAACTCCTGGGGACGCAAGAGAAGTTATCTTCTCAGCCTGCCAATATACGTCATTACCCTAGCCTTCCATCATCATATCAGAATAAGCAAGATTTGCAGTCATCCGTGGCTCCTACTATCAAGTTCAGGCGAGCTGCCGAAAGGGGAATTCGACCAGTTGATCCACAAGAAATCCATCAACTGAGTTGCCCCGGCTATGATCCCTGTGTTCTAAGGTGCCCGGTTGATCCAAATGAACGCTGCAAGCTAGCATGCTAGTGAATCAAGCAACTTATCCACCTGAGATACACTTAAATAGCAGCCGTTTCTTGTTTAAGTTGGATAAGTTATCATTTACAAGTTAAGTAATCGATCATCAATAATGACGTTATTGGTTAAATCACATTCTTTTTCTAGTGCATAATGAGGCCAGATTCTTGACAAACACAATCGAAAAAGAGCTAAATGTTGTGTCTGCAAAAAAAAAAAAAAAAAAAAAATACCAAAAAGAAAGGGCGTGACTGAAAATGGATTTTCGTAGCCTCGATTTCTTAGATATTTTATGAAAGAAAATGCCAAATGGGTTAGGAGAACGGCCAGAATTGACCCTCGGGCCTCGAGAAGAAATAAGTTTTGGCTGTTTTCAGAGACCGATCGATCAAGAGGATATGCTAGAAGAAGAATTGCATCCCACTGTGTCATAAATATCTTCACTTGATGTTTTTTCTGCTCAGGATATGTCACTGCCGTCCCAAACTTCTCTGTTGTTGCTTTGCTTTCTGCCACTGCCATGCGGCCCCATATGGCCGCGTGGTTCAGGAGATAGATCTTCTACCTCGTAATACAGGAAGCATTTGTACTTATAGAATGTATATCCCTCAAAATACCAATATATATCAGCAAGTTTCCCATGCTTGTATCTTCTACCGCTCATTTACTTCTCTCATTCATCCTATAATATTTATTTTATTTATAATATTAATAAAAAGTTAATAATTTTTTATTTTTAATATTCTTTAACTATTATCTACATCACTCAAATTTTAAGTACTTTAATTAATTATAATTAAAATAAAAAATTATTTAAATATTATTAAGTTTAATAAATTATTAATCTGTATAAACTAATAAACAGAATGATTTTTTCGAGAGAGTAACTATATCTCTTAATATACTTTGACTGCAATACAATTATTTACTGACTGTAACACATCTGTTTTTTATTTATCAAAATTATTTTTCTCTCTAAAGTAAAAGGAAAAAAACCTCAAACTTCATCTGATTCCTAGGTTTTTCCAAGAAAAAAAATCTAGAGAAGAAGAAGAAGGGCCAGGACCCCGCCAGAGCTATCGAGGTCGTTAGCCCTTCTTCTCCTTCTTCTCTCTCTCTCCTTTCAAAAGCTAGGAACGATGAAGGTTCTCCTAAAAGAACTTTTTGTTTTTCTTTTCTTGTATATTCATTTTTTCTTTTTTTTAAAAAGCTGTTCTCCTTGTATTTTATTTTCTAAGATTTTATTTTTCTTTTAAATTTATGATGAGTTGAGAAAATATTGTTAAGAATGTTATTTAAAAAAATAAAATTGAACAAATTTTAAAAGTTAGAGAGAGAAAAACTTTTGATAATTAAAAAATAGTCACATTGTAGTCAATAAATAATTATGCTGCAATTAGAAGGCCTCTTTCTTAATTGTCCTCGCATGCAGTTAGGTGTTTAGTCCATTATCTTCGATCTCAATCACAAATATGTGCATCAGTTCTTTCACGTCATCTTTATCTTTTGGTTGTTTCAATCAATGCAATAATTCGCTCCAAAATATATGTATTATACTTTTTTTAATTTATTTCAAAATATATTTTCTTTTTATATAAAGATTTCATTTGTTATTTTATTTTTAATTTTATTATTATTTTTAATCAGCTATTTAAATCCTTTTTTAAAAAATCATTTTAAACATTAAAGTATCAATTTTTAATATTAAATTTGAATTTAATATATTAAAAATTATTTTTAAATAATAATATTTTACATATCTATCAAAACTTTTTATAAAATTTATTAAAATCTTAATTATATGTAAAAAAATATGTTATATATTTTGAAATTGAGAGAGTAATAACAAGCATGTATTGGTGAGTTAAACTTTTATATTTTTGAGTATTTGGTAAAAGTGTAAAGGATGGGTTTGATCAACAGGGGTGAAAGGAAAGAGATCAGAAAACTATTCGTATAAAAAATTAAATTTAGTTTTGCTCAGTAAAATATTCCTTTTTTTTCCTAAAATTGAATGTTCATTATATAATTTAGCCTTCTAAAAATCGATCTTCCTATATTTATTCTTGAATTTGTTAAATCCATTTCAACTTGACCCTGTTAGGACTCAAAATTCATTCCATATAGGCGGACCTTGTTACTCAAAAAGGCCAAACCGGAAGAAACTGCAAAATTGAGAAGATAAATTTTTAAAGGTTAAGGATAACACAATCCGATATTTTGGAGGAGCAAAGTTAGATAAAACGGGATATTTTCTGCATATAGAAAGCGATAACTACTACAGTAAGAGATCTGTCACATTTGCCTTCTATAAATACCAATATCCTAGTTATCTCTGCAACCCCGAATCATTTGATCACAAACAGCTCTCTTCTTTCTTCAGAGGTTAACCAACATGGGTATCACAACCTATACTCAAGATTATGAAACTCCTGTGGCTCCTGCTATGATGTTCAAGGCTTTAGTTACTGATGCAGACAAAATCCTCCCACAGTTGATGCCCGACTCCATCAAAAGCATCGAAAAGGAGTCTGGAAATATCATCATCACACAACTTACTAACGGTAAGTGCAGCAGAAGGAGTTTCCCTCTTCAGTTTTTGCTTTTCTTGAGTGAGTTTTGCTCTATATATAATCCTGTTGTGTTTATGCAAAGCCAAATTGATTTAAGCTAATTGAATGAGCCCTCCATCTTTTTCTCCCAGGTTCTGTTGTGAAGCACAAGATTGATGCCATTGACACTGAGAATCTCACTTGCAAGTACACTTTACTAGAAGGAGATATAATAAATGGCAAGTGTGATTCAATCTCTTATCTGGTGAAATTTGAAGCTTCAGGCAGTGGAGGATGCATTATCAGAATGAAGGGTGGCTGTTGCACCCAGGGTGATATTAAATGTGAAGCTGATCTTGATGCAGACAAGGCCAGTTACGTGCGATTCTACAAGGTGGTTGAGGAATATCTTCTTACAAATCCTGTCGGCGCATAAACTATTCTTAGTAATAGATGTATTGTACTACATCATCTTATATATATGATCGTAAAAATAAGATAAGAATGATAAAATTATATAGTATATATGGTATTTTAGAAATATAATTTTACGATGTAATAAAAGGAAGTATATGAAATATTATATATGTAATATATTTTGTTTCTCCAATGAAAAAGAAAGAAGGGTTCATATTAAAATTACAAAATTTTTTATTAAAATTTATATTAAAGAGTCGGTATTGGTTTTTATTGATAATTTTCATATTAACGAGGTTTTCATTTTTAATTTTTTAGCATAGTAAATAGTAGCATAAAATAGGTGGATATATCTCATTAAGCATAGTCTCTACACCCCCCAAAAATAGAAAAAACATGAGGTCTTGTTATTACTTCCCTTCAATCTCACTTTTTTTTCCCCATCATAGGGTGAAATGTAAAAGTAGGTTTTCTATATATTCTTAAGGGAAAAAGGATATGTAGTTTTGATGTTTTGGTCTCCTCTTTATACAAGTTTACCTATATTTACTCAAATTTAAAGTGACAAAAAATCTTTTTGATGATTGAAGATGGAATTGAGAGGGCACTAGTGATTCGTCGAACCTAAAAATTACTCTAGACAATTCTTTTTATAATTGATTGATAACATTATCTGAATATTTAAATTTACGAGTAATTAATACTTTTCTTCTTAATTGTCATAGTTACTTCTCTTGTGAAGAAGACAATGTTGAAAAGAACATTGACAGTTGCGCATTTTGACTGTAAAGAAGATCATCCAGGAAGGTTTGAAGGGACAAAAATGCTGATCAAAATGCAATAAAAGGGTTAAGAAAAGAAATCCTAGCAGAGTTTTCCTTTTTTTTTTTACAATAAAATGCAATGCATGCCACATCTTCATTTTTTTATTTGCCTAATATTCTATTGATAATCACATAAATCCAAGAGGCTGCTTTCTATATGGTAACTTTTTACATTGGTCTAACAAACTTTGACTAACATGGATCAAAAGATCCCTCAAAATTCAAATTGCAAATAGAGCTAAAACTAACCTTGGTTTGTTGTAGATTTCTATTCAAAACAATCAATGGAGGCAGTTTCATTCTTCAAGAACAGTGGATGACAATTGTTCTTGAGGAATGGCAAAAACAGCACTTTTCTCCACTCTTTTCATCACCAAGCAATTGAACGTTTTTACCTTCGAAACTAGCCATGTCTTCTACATTTTTCTTGGTCTTGTTACTCCTTGGAGTTAAGGCATTTACCGCTCCTTCAATTTACCCAAAATGAGCCAAAACCACCCTCGGAACAGCCCGAAAACTTCATACCACTGACCTTGGACGAAGAGGAACTTGAGAATACTTTCAACCCCAAGCGTCCTCATAAGCGCCAACCACCAACAGAAGCACCGTCTCCGTCAACCAAGCAGCACCCTCAGCCAAAACCACCGGCAGAAGCACCTGAGATAGAGGAACAGGCACTTGATGACACGGTGGTCAAATCCAGAACTCCTTCCAAACTGAATTCTCCGAGGCCATCCTCCAAGCACTACCACGTGCCGCTAAATAAAGCACCATCCCCATCCCCATCCCCCAAGCACCCCCCGGTGCCACAAACTAAAGCACCATCACAAGTCATCAAGTGAAGCACTATCGGCCAGGAACCGTCACCATCATCACCAGCGAAAAGTTTCTCCATCACCTGCATCATCCGCAGATTAGACATAAAAGCTTTGTAATCCTTTCAAATTCAGATGAATAGTCAAAGAATGTATCGTTGCCTCTCATTCATCATGCTTAGACTGCCTGATGATTAGAAAGAAATCGTATAGATCTTCAGATTCAAACAAGAACCTATAAATTTTATTAACTTTTGCAGACTTTGATTATCTTAGTTTGTTTTGATTGTCATTGTGGGTTTCCGATTGCAAATCACGAAACATGCATGAGTGTGGTATTTCACCCTTTGCCAAACCAGCATTGCCTAGTAATATATATCTGGAAAAAATTTATATACATTTGGAAAATACAGAATAAGACTGTATTTGGATTGATTCTTTGATGAAACAAATCTAAAATTTTTACTTTGATCTTATTTTCTCTCTCACAAATATTTCACTTTAAAATATCAAATTAATAAAAAATCTCAAAATGAAACGCTATTCAAAATTTACTTCCTAAGAAGAGAATACATTTGTTTTCTCTTTCTCAGGAATTGAAATTTGTATTTTGTATCTAATATCTTACATGCTATGAAACGGTTCATTCAGTTTAAACATATTTTGCAATATTCTTTAAAACTCAAGAAGTCAGAGAAATTCTAATGGAGCAACAGAGAACCAAGATATTAGTGCATAAAATCAATAAAGCCTCAACTTACATATTCTAAGAAATTAATTAAATTCCTCTTGACTTTCTCGAATCTAAAAGAGTGCATAGCATCTACAAAAAATTTAAAAAAAAAAAAGAAAACTGAAAGTAGATAATTCAAGCTGGGATTGACTACCGCTTTTATTTGAGAATTTTTTTACTATTTCTAAACTATTTATAATAATTATTCGATAAAAATTTATTTATAATAAAAGATATGAAATTAGAAAGAGAATTTTTTATATTATTGTGAGAATTTTTTATAAAGTTTCATGATGTAACCTTCCAGATACAGTCTCTAGAGGTTTTGGTCAAAAAGAAAAGGAAGCAGAAGAACACTTGTCATAAAACTAATGGACTCGTTTTCTTACAAACGAAAAGAAACTGATGGATTTGGTCTTATATAAAAGAATCAACACTCAAACGACTTTTCGCAAACCGCACGTCCAAGCAGAGCATGTCTGCGAAATGTCTGCTACCGTTATTCATTTGGGTTGTGTTTCTAATAATTACCAATCCTTCAGTTGCAGCAAAAGAAGCTGAATACAAGGTAGAGAAAAGCCACGAATCACCACCGGAAACACCAGCAGCACCACCGCTTGAAGAGCCACTGCAGCCCACGGAGTACATCTACTGCCACCCATGGTGGGATCACGACTGCCACCATAAGCACAAACCAACAAAACCGCCCACGGCAGCACCTAAAGAGGCACCAAATGACAAGCACCCCCACCGTCGCCACCGCTGCAAACTTGCTCCGCCGGGGGTTCCATCAAAACCACCAGTGGCACCCTAGAAAAGTATATATGTGCTTGTAATTTGATCCTGAGAAGAAATCAGTGACATTTGAAGGTGATGACTAATGAGCACCGATTTTCACCGTTTCTTGCTCATTAATCCTTATTCTTCTTGCTTAAACTTCTGAAAACACCATAAAATAGAACTTTTTTGAAATTGAACTTTCTGAATTCTAGTTCGGATCGATCTCCTTTTCAAAGAACCGTGAGAAATATTAACTCTCTTGTTAGAGTAAGTTCGAGATCTAAAGATTTCAAAATGTTTAGATAATCTAGTGCTTTTATTCTTGTTTTTATTTTTTGGAACACTAATCTAGCACAATTACCGGGACGTCTTCCATTGCTTGCACATAAGGTTTTGAAAGGAGAAAATTTTAGTATATGAAGTGACCCATGAAACTTGCTCCTCGATGGTTTATGAAGCCATACAGAGGTAAAAAAGGTTTTATTTTAACAATAAAAATGTTAGAAAAGTTATAAAAATAAAAAATAAGATAATTTAGTCCATCTTATTTTTAAGTTAAAAATAAAAATAATTAGAATTTAATAAATTAAAAAAATAGGGAGATCTTAAAATGTTCAAACGTCAAAATTACAAAGACATGGCAAGTTTAAAAGAAAAAATAAGAGGGGAGTAAATTGTTCAATTTTTCCAATAGATGAAAAGGAAAAAGAACGAAAAGAAAAACCCCACCGGAGCCATATACCAAATGTTTTATGAAAAGGGAATTAATTGTTCATGTGCAGTGACTAGAGAAAAAGATTCTTAATCTCAAGAATCTAATGAAAGTCGATGAATCCTTCAGCATTGATGACGAATCGACAAAATATTAACACATCAATGAGAAGTTTTTGTCCAATCGGCTATTGAAAAATGTAATTTTGCAAAAGTCAAAAGCATACCTCACCAAAACACAAAAATGTATAAAACTTTTCACTTTGAGTTGAAATCCAAAGAGACTATTAAATTCCCCATGAAGCCTATTGTATTATAAGGACTAATTTATTATCTTCTTTTATAAAGATTAATCTCTGCCTCTAATTGTATTACCGTGGGACTTGAGTTGTACTTGATAAGTATATATATCTTCTATTAATAGTATAATATTTCTTATTCTAGTAATAAAATTGAGGCTTTTCAACTTTATAAGGCTGTAATATAAGTTTAACGAACTAAAAATACAAAAAATAACTTGAAATTTGAGTTCAAAATGCAAGAAACGTATAGAGAAAGGAAAGCTCTGTTTTAGAGTGACAAAGCTTATAAAAATATGGCAGGGGTACTCAAGGAATTTTATATTTGGTAAAAAGTAGGTGTTGCATTTAACAAAAATGAAAACTAGAAAATAAATTTCTTGAGTAGAAAATAAAGAATTAGAGCAAAGTGACTACATAATATAGCACTCTCAAATTGTACGCAACTCTTCCAAAAAGGAACCTATAAAAAAAATCCAAAAAAGAAAAGAAAATGTGAATAATATAGATAGTAAATGATTGAGGTAACCACCAAACGACTTTCTGGTTGGTTGCTGGCTCTCACGCTTTTCTTGCATTTGATATAAAACAAACAGAACAAAAGGAACGGCGGAAAGTAAATGTGATTATTTTTTTTATATGCAATTATTTGATTCTAATTAGTCACTGAAGTAACAGACTTTTACCTTAAGGCTTTTGCACTTTTAGGACCCCCCATTAAAATTAGTCTTCCTTTCAAACTAAAAGGTCATTTTCTTCAGCCCTAAACTAAAAGGTCTTTTTTTCACAAATAATTTATTTTTTATAAAATTCAAAACTTATCTCAACACCAAATTTTATCAAATCTCACATTTTCAATTTCATTCTTGGAAATTCGAGATGCAATCCTATCAAAGCTTTAGAAGGTAAAGAAGAATCTTTTGAATTTGAGCTCCATTTTGTTTATATAACTATGAGGAATTGTTGAGCTTCTTGTCTATAACAAATAATCTAAAATTTATAATTTAAACCTTTAAAGCAATGAATTAAGTAGTTTTAAATCACAAATATACAATATAGATTTACTTTTTTGAAAGTTCAATCTTAAAATTACATTATTACTTTTAAGAAGTGTATTAAATACTTCTTAATTAGTTGTTTTGGCAGGTCACGGTTTCAAAACTCAAATAATCAATGTGGGGGTCGACTGCTAAAAAGAATACGCTTAGAGTGTGATGAACTTATGAATATAACATGAATTTTGACCCTTACCATGACAACTAGCTTTTGTGGATGAAGCATCATTTGAAACCCAAAGAAAGATTCAGTGGAAAATGTGGGATTGAAGAAAAGAGAAGAAGTTCATCGTCGATTTGGTAGAGCTCGTGAATGCAATCAAGATTTTCATGATGATTCTTGAAGAAACCATTCAAAGGTTAATAATCGTTGTTGGAGCATTCTTCGTGTATCTACTTCTAAAGAAATTCCTAGTTTATTATATCCAGATGTATGTAACTTCTACTGGCCACAATCATTATTTTCATGCAAAAATACGTGACAATTACTTGCATTATCTCTCATCATCTAAAAAATTTAAATGATAAATTTCTATGATAAAATTAGCAAGTATAGTCTCAAAACTAGTTTAATTATATAAAAATAGTTTTAGGATTCAGTTAAGAGAAAAGGGTTTTGATACTAAATTTGTCAATTTCTCAAATTGTATTATAGAAAAGATAAATGCTTATTTTTTAAAAATAAACATATTTCATAACTTGTAACTTCTATCACTAATCTCTTTATATATGGCATAAACAAATTCTCACTACTAATATTTTCAACTTTTTTCATTTAAAGAATTACTAACACAAAGTCTTATCACTAATTTTTTGATTAATAAGAATATTAGACAGAAAAAGTATCTTTAGTGGAAGATTCTTTGCTTGCTCATGGAGCTATAAGGCTTTAATTCCATCAATATCTTAAAGGACAAATGAGTTGAAAATGTTTTAGTATGTATTATAAAAATCCGCAATAGCCTATAGTTTCATGACCAACTAACTATTTGGTAAATTGTTGGTTTTGCACTCCTATAAGTGTAGCGTTTGAATGGCTTTAATTGTATTTTGTTGTGGCTAATGCTTTGATGATTGTTTTGGAATGGATATCCCTAAAAGACACGTATTCTCTGACCCTAAGCTAGGGGGATTAAAAGCCTAATTCTGATTTGTTTAGCCCTCTCCTAGTGGAAGACAATAGTTAGGATCAATAGGAAAGCCTTATGCTAGGGGGATTAAAAGCCTTATCACATACGCCCTCTCCTAGTGCGTATGTGATTTTGG
This sequence comes from Rauvolfia tetraphylla, assembly GCA_030512225.1. Taxonomy (NCBI): domain Eukaryota; kingdom Viridiplantae; phylum Streptophyta; class Magnoliopsida; order Gentianales; family Apocynaceae; genus Rauvolfia; species Rauvolfia tetraphylla. The sequence continues at coordinate 8,195,032 of JAJQKT010000053.1, forward strand.
CATTAATTTAGGTTGGTTTTCAATACGGAATGGTTTGAAACTTCAAGGTACATCCAACATCTTTTCTGGAACTGTTCATGGTATAATTTGGGCCTAATCAATTCCATATAAGTTGTTTCTATAAGTTTTTGCACTGAATTTTTCAGCACTTCTGGCTAGAAAAGGGTGCTAAAATTTTGCAGCAAATAATGCAGGGAAAAGTTCTGCTTTTCTCCATTTCCTTTTAGACTTTCGAAAGCAAATTTCAAAGAGAAATTCTACAATAGAAAATTTTCTGGTTTCTCATGCTTTCAAAGTACCAACTTTAGAAGGCAACTTATTTTAGAAAAACACCTTCCAAGATTTCTTATGTGAAGTTTAGTATGATTTGCTAGTTATGTCTTGAAATTGCTCAAGCTAGATTAGGCAAACATCGAATCACTAAACTTCACTATTAAAAAAGGGCACTCAACCAAGCATTAGAATCTATAAGCTTGTAGCTTCCAATTTGATCTCTAGGTGTACATTGAGTTCATAGGGTAAGTAGGTCACTTTTGCACAGCCAGAGTTTTAAGATGCTTTTAAGTTTATTTGCTTATAAACTAAGTTTTGAAAAGTGTGTTTCTTTGCTTCGTCCCAAGTATTGCAGTAAAGAAATCTTTTGTGTTTCAGTAAAAAAGAGAAGAAACCTTAGGCGGCTATGGCTCAAATAAACCATTATAGGACTGGAAACTAGGAAAGGCCCAGAACACTGTTGGTCCACAATTTGCTACTAGAGATGTTTGTTTATTAAACAGTTGGATGCAAAAACTTATCCCCACATCTGAAACTACTATATCTTGCTGTTTGTTTATTTAAGAATTGAGCAAACCAAGTAAAATGAACTTCAAAGATGTCAAACAGAAATCAAATGTTATTCAGGTAAGGATTAAAGAATTCTGAGAGGGTTGAGCAGACTTTCATTGTATAAACAAGAAGTTTGACAAGAAAATTAGAGCCAGAAAGCTTGTTTGAATCAACGAGGAATAAAAACAAGCATGAAGAAAGACAGATTATAAAGGAGGTGAAAAGAGTTTATAAAGGGGAATGAGGAACAATGAGAAGAACTACACGAGCAACAAATTAATGCCAGAAGGAATCCAACTATTCAAAGACAAACAGGAAGAACGGAAGGGGAAACAAAGAGAAAAAAGAAAAAAGAATACTGAATAAAAGAAGAGAATTTCAGCATCACAAATCAAAGGATGTAGGAGAATATCAGTATTCTATTACAGCTACATGGAATGCCGATGGAAGAGAGAAAGGAGTTTCTTCCATGGAAGAAAGTGAAGAGGGACGTTCCAAAAGAAGAATTATCACTTTTCACATTACTACTTAAGCACCATTCAAGAGAAAGACAAGATGCATAATAAATTTTGGAAAGCCTCAAACTAACACAGTTAACAAGAGAATTGCTCGAAGCCTTCAAGCAGAAGAGAAAATATAAAATACACAAGCAAAATATACATTACAGCAAAAGCTAATGCAAGCAACAAGCTACCATTCATCATAAAATAAGATTGTGAAGAACCAATTACCATAATTGTCAATCCTATCCATCTTAGCTCCCTTCACAATGACCTTGAGGTAGCCCATCAGGTTATTTCAACAGCATCTCAAAAAGAAGTTACATCGAACACACAAAAGTAAGACACCTATAGTCATCCACTCATCCAAATATAATGATCAAGTCATTAGGCAAAATCTCACTGGTAAAACAAATAGATAAGAAATTACTTTGACAAGAAGAGAGGACAACAGTGTTAAATATTTGGTAACAAGAAACCAGATATATCCAGTTCAGAAGGATACCACAGTCACCTCATGCCAGCACCTCCTTCCTTTAAAATTAAAAATTCAAGCTTCAGCCATTCCATTGGAATCTAAATCCAAAATATAAAATAAATAAGTAAACAAATGTCAAGGCAGATCCAATTGACAATACAAAAGGGCAATCATAAAAGTACTTCAGATGCATGTCTCCAATGATAGAAGTCCGAAAGTATACTTTCTCATTAAATTTTTTTAATACTTCTACTGCCAAACTGAACATCTATATATGTAACTTTTATTTGCAATTGCAAGCTTGCAAAAATTCTGTATTAATTTTATTCTAGCTTTTTCCTCAAAATATTTAGCACACCTGATTGTTCACTAATTCTACAAGGTGTTTTTCCTGATAGTAGAAAAACAAAACACTGTAGAACTAAATGAACTGCTTCTTGTTGAACAGATACTGAAAAATGTAATCTAATTTCTGCACCACCATCCCCCGCCACCCCCACATGCAAAAAGCACTCAATCAAATTCTCTCCTCAAATCAACTTCCTACAAAAGATTATATAGAGTAATGATGGCAAGCATCAAACTGAGGACCAAAAACTGAGTTTATGATGGTACAAAATTAGCCTTCACATAAAGAATACAAAGAAAATATTGAATTTAAATACAAGAAATTGCCTAAGAGAATTGTACAAGAAAAAAGAAATGTAAGCGTAAGCCAACCTATAATTGACTCTCCCCAACGATTTTTGGACTCTGCTCCGCTATGCATGTCCTGAAAAAAACCATGTTAATTGTATGCCTCAAATATTAACTCTACAAAACTGAAGCAAGAAAGGGAAAGATCAATTATCACATCAAGCATTGAGGAACATAGACTAGTCTGTTAACGGGCTAAGCTGCATCTGATGCTATTCCTTCTCCGCATTTGCAAGCTTTCAAAATTTCTGTATTAATTTTATTCTAAACTTTTCCTCAAAATATTTTGCCCAAGCCTGATTACTCATCTAGTTTTGAGATGTTTCTCCTGATTGTAATAAAACAAAACAGTGTAGAACTAAATGAAATGCATCTTTATGAAGAGATACTAAAAAGGTCGTCTAATTTCTGTACCACCATCTTTTGTCCTTCTGCTAGCTCGCCCACCACCACCCCACCCCCCCCCCCCCAAAAAAAAAAAAAAAAAAAGGGAAGAAGCTCTCAATCACATTCTCACTGAGGACGAAAAAACAAGTTTATGATGTTACTAAATTAGCCTACCCATAAACAATACTAATAAAGTATTGAATGTAAATTCAAGAAACTTTAAAAAGCATCTTTAAACGTAAAAAAGTGGGGAGGGGGGAGGGGGGGATTGATTAAGAGGCTTTCATTGTACAAGGGAAAAGAAATGTAAGCATAAGCCAACCTACAATTGACTCTCACCAACGATTTTGGGACTTTGCTCCTCTATGCATGCCTGAAAACAACCATGTTAATTGTATGCCTTAAATAAGCAAGAAAAGGAAAGATCAATTATCACATCAAGCAGTGAGGAACATAGACTAGTCTGTTAATGGACTAAGCTGTATCAGATGGTATTCCTTGTGTTTTAGTAACCTAAAATGAAGGCACTAAAGGGTCTAAGCTGTTGGAGGGTGGTATCTCTAAGCTCGTATAAGCCTGTGTAGACAGTAAGACAAAGGGAGTAGAAACTGAGAAAGGTAAAAATAAATAAAGTGAAGAAAACACAAGAACAACCTATTAACAGCAATAGAGAGTTTAATCTTAAGAAAAACAACCAAACTAGTAAATGCATGAAATGTAACACTAATCCAATAACATTGTAACACAGAGAGGCACCAAGAAAAAGCAACAACGATGTCACCTTTCAAGGCCAATCTAGATTTATTTTAACAGGTAGAAAGGGGAGATATGCAGGCATCACCTATTATTGAACACCTGTGAGAAAACTTTAAACAAACAGACACTGTAGTTAGATAAGCGAAATAACATGTTAACATTAAACCAGAAAGAAAGGACATTGACATAGACATAACAGCAAGGAAAATAACACATTTGAGGTTCAAGTTAGACAAATGTTACATATGCAAAACAAACAATAATCACATGCAAAAAGATGTCCACCTCCATATGTAAACAACAAGGCTGCAGCTTTTGAAGGTTACTGGTGTCAAATCAACAAAATCCATGGCCAATGTTTCAATCCTTCTCAAATTTTTCTTCAAAAACCAATCAGTTTAAAATAAAAGAAATATTCTTTCTTCTAAATTGAAACTGTAGTTAACACATTTGAGGTTCAAGTTAGACGAATGTTACATACGCAAAACAAACAATAATCACATGCAAAAAGATGTCCACCTCCATATGTAAACGACAAGGCTGCAGCTTTTGAAGATTACTGGTGTCAAATCAACAAAATCCACGGCCGATGTTTCAATCCTTCTCAAATTTTTCTTCAAAAACCAATCAGTTTAAAATAAAAGAAATATTCTTTCTTCTAAATTGAAACTGTAGTTAAACTTTTTTATAGAAGTCAAAGAGTAACTTATGACAATCAATTCAATGTACTTAAGTAGATATGAGTTTTCACAGAATATTACTGCAGGCACTGGAAATCATCTCCAGAGACTGTAGACTAGTTCTAGCAACAAACTTGAGCTACACCTCATGGAATGCTTTTTGTAGACTGATATATCTTTTATGATGAACATCAGAATGTAAAACAATGTTTACTAGATAAACCAGGTAACATTAAAATGCATAAAGCACCAGCAAGTAGGGACTCAAAGAGAAAATAGTGAATCGCTCTGCCATTTCTTGAGACCTTTTTCTTGAGAGAGAGAGAGAGAGAGAGAGAGAGAGAGAGAGAGAATTTGAAGCCCAATAAATCAGAAAGTATTAGGGAATCACAATATTCTTCAACCAATGCCTGAAGGAAGAGAGGAAAAGAGTCAAGAAAGAACTTTGAACAAAATGTCTCTCCCACCTCCACCACACCTGAACACATACACAATACACATTATTATCTAATTTATGAATGCATATGATTATCAACAACCTAAAAAGCCTTGATAACAGAAGATGCTAAAAAATGCAAAAATCCCTCTCTTGACCAAATCCAAGAAATATTAAATCCTATCCATGAATTTCAACTATGACCACTATAAGTTGCATTAAGAAACAAGGCCTAGAAGAATTTAATAACATGATTTTGGACATACTCCTTTTCTTAGATAATTTTCCTGCGACCTTGAGCTGCATAATCCACTTTATGCTTTGCAAACCATTTTATTGGTTAGTTTCTCATAAGAAAGACAGCTGCACGTGCAGAATAGAAAAGATTAGGGATGTACTGCTATAAAATCAGCAGGAAAAAATTAGGGATGCAGTGCTATAAAATCTGCAGCACATTACTAACTAATCCTGCATTTTTCCATTTAAAAACATATCAACTTTGACTGAATCACTGAAATTTCCAAATTCTGTATGAAAGGATGCTATAGGATGAGATAATAATGTTGATAGTGAAAGATCTTGAACTTTACCAGCTTCCATATTCTTCTCATGGCTAATCATCACTTAGTATAGGAACTAATCACTTTTGTTTCAGAATACAGAATCCATCTTTCAACCTGTTGATTTGAGGGTAACTTCCAAAGAAGAATAATAAATATCAGAATTTCTTGGCAATCCAATACATACAGAAGTATATACCCTGCATATAATAACTCTCTCAGAGCAAAGCAATTGATGAAATATTCAGATGAATGTTTCCCACAACTGGTCTGTATTTCAGTTTTCACTTTGGAGAACAAGTGTCATATAAAAATTACATTTGGAATCCTTCAAATTCCAAATGGAATATGTATGTCTAATTCTGTATCCTGTTGTTAAAATTATATATTAAATTTTTCTCTAACTTAAAAATTTTCCCAAGGCAGAACCTTTAGGTGCTTCCATAAAGATTGCATGCTTCCAATTAATAGTAACTAACCCAAGCAGCATTTTCTTGTCAGACTACAATGAGATACAATGAGAAGGCATTGTAGAAACTTTTTTGTTTTAAGAAAAAACTTAGGATCGCATATTTGATGTTCAAGCAATAGATCTGTAAACATGTAAAGTGAAAGATAAGCAAATGTCTAAAGATACTTCCTTGCACATACAATGACAAGGCTGAGCTTTCATTCAGGATTGGCGGCGTCACACAAACAAATTCCTTGTTGAGTTCTCAAATCAGATATGTCTCCGGGCAAACTGGTCTCAAATACTTCTTATAGACCAAAAAAACAACTACCAAACAAAAGGAATATTTTTCCAAACTAAAGCGATTATAAGTTTTTTCAGAAACAAAATACAGTTATAACCAAAAGTATCCTAGAAGTCCAAGACACTGACGAACTTAGAATCCCATTAAGAATTGTCCTCTACCATCATATACTGCATTTAACATCAGTAATTAATTACAGTTCTGATAATCAATTCAACATTTCTAACACAATAATTCTTCCGGAGAATACCATAAAAAGACTGAGAATTTGAGAGATATGAAAGACCACTTTCTCCTAAGGCTTGGTAGAACTGATAACATGGGGCTCATGATTGGGTGCAAAGGAATTAGCAACTTGATGTACAGGTAATATAAAAGGGTAAATGAAGATGAATAAGATGTCTGTGGCCTGTCTTAGCCGATTGAAGTTCAAGTAGGTGGAAGAATGGCCCTGGAATTTCCCTTTTGAAGCAGAAAAAGAACTCTTTGCATTAAATAGTACCTTCTTTTCTTGATACGTAGCAGGTCAGTACCAACAATTGGCACAGTGACTGAAATTTCAGTTGAGATCAGTGTCATCTTCCATAGCAAAACAAATGGTCTTGATGAAAGAATTTCATAGCTTCTGGTTATTAGACTCCCGATCCTTATCAAGGACCCTTTCAAATCTAAGTTGTAAATTGTTGGACCCTCTTAAGATTCTAAGTTCCAGTAAGCAATCGTATGTAGTTTCACTGAAGCTAAATGCCACACGCTGATTTTCTCCAAGGATTCAGTGGGAATAATAAGAACATTGAAGTGATACTGAAAAGCTTTCAGCTTATTGAAAGGAAGCAGCTGAAAAGCAGCTGAAAGCTGGCTTTCACAAGAGAAGTTTGTAGTTGAAAGATGACTAGCACCTTTGCTTTCGATTTTTCTTGCCTGCAATAAAACCAAATCAACGGGATCCAAAAATTGCAGAAGCACTGAATTTGAGGCAGTGTTCTTCTTGTTTAGCTATTTCAATGCACATTTAAGTCAAAGATTCTCAGTTTCATGCATGATCTTCAGCATTTATTCCTCCTTTTGCAACTAAATCACTAACCATTGACCAGGCATCCTCAAAATAATGTAGTTCATAAGCAAGCAATCTTCTGGAGCTCAATTTGAGTTCATCCTACACCACTGTTGAGATGAAGTCTTTGCGAAAACTTCTCTTGTTGTTGAAAGATAATGCTTCTTTTTTTTTTTTTAGTGATTTTTTATCCCAAAAAACACAGTTTTTTAAAGTACTAACAATACTATCTAAATTGAGTTGTCCAGATGATGAGCTATGAATCACTTCACCAGAAAATGAACAGCAAAATCTGGACTTACAAGTGGATGAAATGGTCTGCCAAGGGCATCTTCCAAAATTGTGATTTTGACCTTCCATGATCTAGTGCTTCTATCTTCTTCTTTGAAAAATGTGCTCAAAATTCAACACCATGTTCATTTCACTATATTGCTTGACGTGGTCCACATCTTTCTCGAGTAACTCATGGTATTATGCTCCTACACTGTCTAAATTGAGTTGTCTAGATGATGAGCTATCAATCACTTTGCTAGAAAATGAACAGAAAAATCTGGACTTTGCAAGTGGGCGAAAGGGTCTGCCAAGGGCTTCCTGCAAGTTTGTGATTTGACCTTCTATGATCAAGTGCTTCTATCTTCTTCTTTGATACATTGAGCTTAAAATTCAGCACCATGTTCATTTCTCTATATTGCTTGACCCGGCCGACATCTCTCTCTTCAGAAACTCTTGGTAGTGTGCTCCTAATGACAGTTGGTTCCTTTGCACGATCTTCTGGTTCATTATGTTGCTGATTAATAATATTCTCTAATCTTTCTTAATCATCAAGAAGTTTGAGATCTTTCATCTTCTGGGTTAAACAAGAAAACTGAATCCGTTACCATTTTGGATGGTTGATTTGAGAACATCATTTCCCGTAATAGAAGCTGCCGGTTTGGCTTGAAGTTCCTCAAGATCCCGCTGCTAGGAGTGAAATTTATTCCACAGTAAAGTTATCAATAAAGTCCCTACTCTGGAATCTAATCATAACAAACAACCATATAATCTGATATCTGACTGCTGAAGATGCAAGGTCTGATGCCCCCTAGTGGGGCATAGAGAATCTTTGGTGACTGCCCAAGAATTTGAACCTGGATGTAGATCACTCAACAGAGAGTAAGCCAGCCTTCAAGTTCCATGATTGGTAGGATCCACAGATGTAGTGGTTGGCGAATTGCTCCTCTTCTTCCACAAATATTGAAATAGAAATGAGCTTGGACGGAACTAAACAAGTTTTGGCGAACAAAATACAGTGATCAAAGGCATAATTTTTAGGAGAATGAAATGAGGTTTTGCACTATGCATTGCAGTTTGGTGGCTTTCTTCAAATGCCATCACACAAACGCAAAACTAAGAAGGCACTGTGTTGGGAATTAAGGTGACACAAGTAGTGGATCGAATTGCTAAATAAAAATTTATTACTCCACTAAACTTTCACTTACAAGCCACCTAACACTCACAATTAGAGTGTATTTAATTTCTTACTAGACACTCTAGCACAAGTAGCTCTCTCTCTATTTTTTTCTCTCTTATTTGCTCACTCAATGGAGCACCTCACACTTACTTGCACTCTTCACTCTTTCTTGCACACAAGCTCCTAAGCACTAGCCTATTTATAGGTCTTGGTTCACCAACTTTGGCAAATTCTAGAACTCTCTAATTGATTCTTACTTCAAGAGAATTCTAGATATTCTTCTTTGAGTAAAAAATTGTTGCTCCAACTTTCTTGAGTGTTCTTCAACTTGCTTGAACCTTCTCCAACTTTCTTGAATATTCTAAAATTTTCTTGAATCTTCTAGAGATTGTTATGGATGACTCTCTCAATACTCCCCTCATCCATTACTCTCTCTTCTTCGTGTAGTCATCCCGAGCTCTCTTCGAAACTCTTCCAACTTTGCACCATTAAGGCTCTTGGTGAAGATATCCGCTATCTGCTCTTCAGTCTTTACGTACTTCATGTTGATATCTCCACAAAGCACTTTTTCTCGGACAAAGTGATAGTGAACCTCTATATGTTTTGTTATCGCATGGAATACTGGATTTTTTGCAAGTTGAATAGCTGATTGGTTGTCACAGCATAACGTCACTGCATCATCTATTGATTGATGAAGATTCTTTAGCAGTTGTAACAACCACATACACTCTTGAGCGGCCATTGCTGCAACACGATATTTAGCCTCGGTACTTGATAGTGACACTGTAGGTTGTCTCTTACTACACCATGAGATTACTCCCAATCCGAGGTTAAACATGTATCCAGTAGTTGATCGACGAGTGTCATGGTCACCAGCGTAATCAGCATCACAATATCTTGTCATCTTACTTGCGTCTGTCTTCCTATAGAATAAGCCATAATCTATAGTTCCTTTTACGTACCTTAGTATTCGTCTTACTGCTTCTAAATGGGGCTTCTTTGGCTTTTGGATAAACCGACTTACTATTCCCACAGCATATGAAATATCAGGCCTTGTCAATATTAGATAAATTAAACTTCCCGCGAGCTGTCGGTACATTGTCACGTCCTCCAGCTTTTTCCCTTCTATTGTGCTTAGCCGAGCATTCATATCCATCGGTGTTGATATTGACTTGCAATCAATCATTCCATACTTTTGTAGAAGATCTCTAGCATACTTCTCTTGACATAGGAATATCCCGTTATTTTCTCGTTCTATCTCCAAGCCAAGGAAATGCTTTAGCTCCCCAAACTCCTTCATCTGAAATCGTACCAAGAGATTTGACCTAATCTATCTGATCTCTTCTTGATGATCTCCATTGATGATGAGGCCATCTACATACACGAGTATTATGGCTAACTTTCCTTCTCGACTTTTGATGAATAGGCTTGAATCTACTAGTACCACCGAATATCCATTATGTATTAAAAACTCTGCTATCTTTCCATACCACGCTCTAGGTGCTTGATCCATAGAGCGCTTTTTTTAACTTGCATACATACTCTGGGTGTGCCTTACTCTCAAAACCTCTTGGCTGCTGCATATATATCTCTCAATCAAGTTCGCCATGTAAGAAAGCATTCTTAACATCCATCTGCCACAATCTCCAGGACTTGCTTGCAACCAAGGCGAGTAAAACTCTTACTGTAGTGATTTTGGCTACTGGACTGAATGTGTCGTCATAATCCAATCCGTACTTTTGTGAGAATCCACGAGCCACTAATCGAGCCTTGTATCTATCGATTGATCCATCAGATTTTGTCTTCAACTTATATACCCATTTACAGGAAATGGATTGTACCCGCTTTGGTCTTAGTGCCTGAATCTCTTCCTCCATTGCTATTCTCCATTCTTTCTTCTCAGATGCTTCCTCGTATGAGTCAAGTTCTTCAACCATTGCTGCATTTGCATACTTGGGGTTTGGTCTTCTTTGTCTACTTGATCGTCGGAGTTGTGGGCTTGCTTCATCTTCTTCTACTTCATATTGACTTGGCCTTTGATCTTCTATTGTTTTGTGTGCTCCGGTTTTTCATGGATTCTTTGCTTTCCTTGAAACTTGTTCTTCAATTGGTAAATCTTCTTCGTCTTCTTTGGATGGTGAAGAATCTCACCCTCGCTCTTCTAATCTTTCTTCGATCCCTTCCTCAATTTTTTTGGAATATGGTAATTTCAAGGCTTGAGATGACCACCAGGAGGATGGTTCATCGAACACGACATTTCTGGATACATAAAATTTGTCTGTCTGGATTGCAACAAATTCATCCCTTTCTTTGAGGATCATATCCTACAAAGATGCAGCAAATAGTTTTCTTGTCTGATTTACTTCTTAAATGATCAGGCACAAGCACGTAACAGACACATCCGAATACTCAAAAGTGAGACATCGAAGGTTTCTTCTTCCAAAGCTTCTCATAGGACGAAGTAAAGCCAAGCTTTGCTTGTGGCAACCTGTTAGTAATATATAGTGCTGTCTTCATACATTCTGTCCAAAAGCGTGCTTGCACATTTTTAGCGTGTAGCATACTTCTACAAGTTTCTGCCAGATACCTGTTCTTCCTTTCTGCAACTCCATTCTGCTGTGGGGTGTTGTATATTCTCCACCATTATTTGTACGAAGACACTGTATTTGACGACCTACCTCATCCTCGGCTTTTTTCTTGAAGGATTTTAATTTTTTTAATACTTCTGATTATTCTTTCATAAAATCTATCCAAATATATCGAGAGTAATCATCGATAAATGTTATCATCTATCGATAGCCACTTACCGATGGTTGCTTCACTAGTCCAAACACGTCTGAGTGTACCAACTCTAAAGGTGTCTTGGCTCTAAACGTTGACTCCTCATATGGTAGTTGGTGTGATTTTCCATACTGGCATCCAACACATACTATATTGTCTCGAACTTCTAATTGTGAAAGGCCATTGAGCATTGCTTTTCTCATCATTGTCTTTAATCTGGTATAGCTTACGTATCCCATCGTGCATGCCATAAATCCGGTGTCTCATTCTTCCTTGTCTTATCTGCATATGCCGTTTCAGCTGACATTACGTAGACCGACTCCACTTTGCGTCCTTCCATAATTGGTGGTCCTACTGGCTTCAATTGCTGATATATCTTCACGTCTCTTGGACCAAACACCACAAAATTTCCTACTGCAATTAATTGTGATACTGAGAGAAGATTCTTCTTCATACCTGACACATATAATACATTTTCTAATTCCACTTCAGTTGACCGACTCCACTTTGCGTCCTTCCATAATTGGTGATCCTACTGGCTTCAATTGCTGATATATCTTCACGTCTCTTGGACCAAACACCACAAAATTGCCTACTGCAATTAATTGTGATACTGAGAGAAGATTCTTCTTCATACCTGACACATATAATACATTTTCTAATTCCACTTCAGTTGAGTTGAAACGAGGTATCACATTTGCCTTGCCAACGTGTGTGATTGGCGGGAAATTCTTAGGTGAGCCCGGTCCACGGCCCCACTTGTGGACCGGATTCATCTAAAGAAGCCACGTGTCCCTTTTTACCTGAAAACCTATTCAATCCTTTTCTCAAGCCTCCTCTTTTGCTTCTCGGTGTAGCTAACTCATCTCTGAAAATACTCAGAAAAAAATAAAAAAACGCATCTCTAGAAAGTTCAGTACAATTTTACCACTTCATTTAGACGTTCGATTTTTTCTCAGAATGTTCGAGCCTAGCAGATGAGTTAGCTACACCGGTAGCAAAAAGAAGAGGCTGAAGAAAGGATCAATATGCTGCAGAAAAGCGACACGTGCGCTTTAAAGTGAATCCCGGTCCCACAAAGTAGGGCCATGGACCGGGCTCACCTAAGAATTTCCCGTGATTGGCATCTTAGAATTGTTTGCAGCACCCACAACTCATCTATCATACTCTTCCATATTCTGGATCTTTTCCTTATCTCCTATCATGTGATTGGAGCACCCAGAATCTACTATCCAATCATTTTTAAAATTGATCAAATTATCATTTACCGCGACCAAGGCATGATCTTCTTCTAGTGCAAGGGATGCTTGAAAATCCAATTCATCTTCACTGCTATTTGTCTTCTTGGAAATAACAGTATTTTCTTTTGCGTGATTGTGCCAACAATCTCAGGCAAAATGTCATTTCTTCCCGCAATTGTAACAGACATCAGCGTATCGCTGATTTCTTCGATTGTTGCTCCCTTGTGGTTTGTCTCCCCCTGGTTGAGAGCCTTTCCAAGGGCGTACTTGCCTTGAGATTTGTCTGCCTTGATTCTTTAGCCCATCCACGTGTTGCTGCTATGATGGGATTGAATTCATGACAAAGCCCTCGCACTATTATCCTTCTCATCCTTGTCTCGTCGACAGGATGAAGCGGATCTAATTTTATAATTTTCTCAGACAAAAATTTAACTTTGTCAAAGAGACTTACAGTCATATCGCCTTGTGTGAGTGTTATCAACTCATTTTCGAGCCTCTACAACTTGGAGTCATTCGCCTTTGTGAAACACTCTATTAATGTGTCCCACGCTTTCTTTGGAGTTTTTGCATCCTTAATTTTATCTAAATATCGTTTCTCTAATATTAAAGCTAAGATAGATAAAAGCCTTACCAGCATTCGTGTCCCACTTTTTGTACTCCACTGATTTCTCCTCTGGAGTTGGCTGTCTGGTTGCCGTCGATCAACCATAAGCCTTGTCCTCTCAAGTTTACTCCATTCACTGTAATTGTCGTCGTTGAGTTTCTCAATGGTATTAATAAACTTCGCCATTATGAGTTGGTGATTCCTCGTCTCGATCAACCGACTTCACAATCTTGCACGAGCAGAGTCTCCACGTACCACGATTATCGGCTAGCCAATGTCGAGCACGGTGCCAACGGTCTATTTCGACAGAGCCTCCTCGTAGCGTAATTCTCGATCGACGAACTTGAATACGGTCCCTGACCGTATCTACCTTAATTTTGACAAGCACACAGCAACCTGACTCTGATACCACTAGTTGAGAATTAAGGTGACACAAGTAGTGGATCGAATTGCTAAATAAAAATTTATTACTCCACTAAACTCTCACTTACAAGCCACATAACACTCACAATTAGAGTGTATTTAATTTCTTACTAGACACTGTAATACAAGTAGCTCTCACTCTATTTTTTTCTCTCTTCTTTGCTCACTCAATAGAGTACTTCACACTTACTTGTAGTGCTGTCAAAACGGGCCTCAACCCGCGGTCCGACCCCTTTTTTTAGGCATATGGACGGATATGGGCATAATGTATGTCGGCGCGTTTTAACGCGGGCTTTTTCGGCCCGCTCCGTTTAGCCCGCAGGCTAACGCGGGCCGGACACGGGCCAGCCCGTTTTTCTTTTTAATTTTTTTTTAAAATTTTTTCTCAAAACGACGCCGTTTTGATATTTTTTAAAATATTTTTAAATTATTTTTCTAAAAACGACACCGTTTTTATATTTTTTCTAAAAACGATGCCGTTTTACTTTTTAGCCAGAGCGGGCCGGCCCGTTTTGACAGTACTACTTACTTGCACTCTTCATTCTTTCTTGCACACAAGCTCCTAAGAACTAGCCTATTTATAAGTCTTGGTTCACCAACTTTGGCAAATTCTAGAACTCTCTAATTGATTCTTACTTTAAGAGAATTCTAGATATTCTTTGAGTAAAAAATTATTGCTCCAACTTTCTTGAGTGTTCTTCAACTTGCTTGAACCTTCTCCAACTTTCTCGAATATTCTAGAATTTTTTTGAATAATGAAATGAGGTTTTGCACTATGGATTGCAGTTTGGTGGCTTTCTTCAAATGCCATCACACAAACACAAAACTAAGAAGGCACTGTGTGTCCAATTCCATACGCAAGTTAATACATTGCTGCCACTCTGCTTTGATATTGTTTGCTGTTCCAAGGAACTCTATTTCTCTTAATCTTTAAACCTTTAGTAAGATTTTCTATTTCCGCTACCTAGTGTTATGCGCAATGGGGACAGAGAGCAGCCTCCAGGGTTCATGATGGTGGGATGTACAGATGTGATGTAATGGCTGGTGAACTGATTCTTTTTCTTCCACGACGATTGAAAAGGGAACAATCTTGGATGTATCTGAATAAGAGTTCGCAACTACAAGGTCAAAAGCCTTATTTCGAGGAGAATGAAGTGAGTTTTGTGCTATACATCGCAATTTTGTGGCTATCTTGTAATGCTGTCATTCAAAAGCAAAAGTAAGAAGGCACTGCACGTCCAATTCCAAAAGCAAGTTCATCACTGCAGCTGCCCTGCTTTGATATTTGTTTGCTGTTCATCATTCCAAAGAACTCTAATTCTAGTGAACTACTTTCTTGAACACTTGATCTAGAAAATCAAACTTGTTTGCTATGAATGTCAGAACCCAATACGTCTCTTGTAAAGCAGCATCACCTTTTGATGAAAGGGTCAAAACAAAGGAGCTCAAGACAAATGCCAAAACAATTGCACAGAATAAGCTGTGCAGCTTAGTTCTCGCTGCAAGTGTTCATGTTCTCGAAGCTGCTCTTCTCTAAGATTTCCTCGAACGAACGGTAGAAAATAATCTCACCTAACCTATAATACCCATTTCTTAGAGCTCCCATTAGAAAGGGAATTGAGTTGCAAAAGAATAAGGCCAGGGAATAGAAAGAGAATTTCAAAGAAAAGAAAAGAAGTTAGGAAGAAAAATAGAGGTTGGGGGTAAAAGATTAGTCAAGATAAGGGCAGACTTTGATCTTTACTAAAATTCAAGCTCAATGAAGATGACAAGAAGCAAACACAGAGATGAAACAAGAGAGAACAAAGGTACAATAGTGTTGGAATTGGAGACAAAAAGAAAATTGGAATATGATTTTGAGAGGAAAACAAATTCAAGATCAGCTTTAAAGCATCAAGAATTCGTATGGTTACACCATAGAGAACGAAACAATGGAAATAAAGACAAGGGGAAATGATTTTGAGAGATATCGTGTTAGAAACGAATTTGGTGAATGTTTAACAGAACACCAAATTTCTTGCAGGAATGATGTGAGAGTCAAATAATTCAGAGAGTAATGGGGATGATTTCAGTACAAAAGCTGGAAAAGAGCTGCAAAGTTCCATTATGAAACAAAAAAGGAAAGCTGGAAAACGTGGGAATTGATTGAAGGTAATTAATAGACAAGGAAGAAAATAAGAAGATAAAGAAACAAGTTTTTGGGCTAAAGAAGTCATTCTCAGTCAAGCAGAAATGACAACAAGCAAACACTGAGATTAAACACGAGAAAGAGAACCAGCGTGCAATAGTGTAGGACGTAGAGACAGAAAGAATACTGGAATATGATAGATGAAAGGAAAACAGTTTCAACATCAGCTTTAAAGCATCAAGAATTTGTGTGGTTACACCACAGAGAATGAAACAAAGGAAACAAAGAAACATGTCACTTGGACGAGAGGAAATGATTTTGAGAGATATCGTGTTAGAAACGAATTTGGTGAATGTTTAACAAGAACACCAAATTTCTAGCAGGAATGATGTGAGAGTCAAATAATTCAGAGAGTAATGGGGATGATTTCAGTACAAAAGCTGGAAAAAAGCTGCAAAGTTCTATTATGAAACAAAATAAAAGGAAAGCTGGAAAACGTGGGAATTGATTGAAGGTAATTAATAGACAAGGAAGAAAATAAGAAGACAAAGAAACAAGTTTTTGGGCTAAAGAAGTTATTCTTTGTCAGTCTATCAGAAACGACAAAAAGCAAACACTGAGATGAAACATGAGAAAGAGAACAAATGTGCACTAGTGTTGGACTTGGAGACAGAAAGAATATTGGAATACGATAGATGAAAGGATAACAGTTTCAAGATCAGCTTTAAAGCATCCAGAATTCATATGGTTACACCACAGAGAATGAAACAGAGGAAAAAAGGAAACATGTCGCTTGGATGGGGGGAAATGATTTTGAGAGATATCGTGTTAGAAACGAATTTGGTGAATGCTTAACAAGAACATCAAATATCTGGCAGGAATAATATGAGAGTCAAATAATTCAGAGAGTAATGGGGATGATTTCAGTGAAAAAGCTGGAAAAAGAGCTACAAAGTTCCATTATGAAACAAAATAAAAGGAAAGCTGGAAAATGTTGGAATTGATTGAAGGTAATTAATAGACAAGGAAGAAAATAAGAAGACAATGAAACAAGTTTTTGGGCTAAAGAAGTTATTCTTTGTCAGTCTAGCAGAAACGACAAGAAGCAAACATTGAGATTAAACATGAGAAAGAGAACAAATGTGCACTAGTGTTGGACTTGGAGACAGAAAGATGATTGGAATACGATAGATGAAAGGATAACTGTTTCAAGATCAGCTTAAAAGCAGCGAAGTTCCATTATGAAACAAAATAAAAGGCAAGCTGGAAAATGTGGGAATTGATTGAAGGCAGCTAATAGAGAAGGAAGAAAATATGAAGACGGTGAGAAGAACTTATTCAACCTATAGAAAGGCAAAAAAGCAATAGATAACTGAAATGAAAGAATTGATTAAGGGAAGCAAAGATGGGAGAAGGTAAATGAGGATCATAGCAGGAGAAAATGGATTCCCCCAGAAAATAACTAACTCAGAAAGCTTCCCAGGAAATTGCTAATAATACATAGCAGTGATTTGCTTCGTTTGACAATTGAGCAAACCAGATAAGGCAAACAGATCCCAGAGATGTCAACAGGAAGGTTGCTACCACACATGAGACACATTAGGTTTTATGAATTAAGATAGGGAAGAAAAAAAATCGAGTATGCAAGACGTGAGATGCAAAAGATAATAGGAAGATTTGATTTACGTAAGATGCAAAAGATAATAGGAAGATTTGATTATCTGTAATATTAAAGAAAATTAGAGGTAGAAGGTAGGAGAAAACTTGTTTGAATTGATGAGGAAGAGGTATGAGAAACAACAAGATCTAAACTGAACATAAAGAAATGATAGCAATAGGAACCTGAGAACTGAGGAAAAAAAATATCAAAGTAACAAATGGGGCTAGAGAAAGGAAATAAAATCTGAGAGAAGAAACAAATGAGAGTGGAGGATACAGAATTAGTTGTCAATAAAAAGGCAAGTGAATTCCCACCCTAAGTAGACTATTGAAGGAAAGAAGAGAGAGAGGAAAAAGGATGGTAGAAGGGCTGAAGAGAAGGTTTCAACAGCATACCTTAGTCACTCTCCCCTATTACTATCTACTGTGAAACAAATAAGGGAAAAGTAGGATACGGCTTAATCAATTTCTAAAATCTCAAACTAACACAACATTATCACACCAGAGAGTACCACATAGCCATTTTCCTATTTTAGCGAAATGTAATGCAAGCAATAAGCTAAGCTCCTGATCTATAGTTGAAAAAGAAACAAGGAACACAAATTGATGTAAATATCTACAAAGGCACAGCAAGACATACATTTAAGACCGGAAAGGATTATAGACGGCCTAAAAAATAAAGCTGGTAAAAAACATAACTTGTATTAAAAAAAATAGATGGAGATGAGTTTATTACCATGATTGTGGGGATCCTCCTTTTTTAGGCAAATTTTTCCACTTGGAAGAACTCTGCCACATGAAGGATGACAGCAATTTACTGCACGTACTCCTGTCTGAGTTTTATATGTACTTTGATTTTTTGTAATTTAGTTTGATGGCTTATGTAATTTTGAACTTGAGCAAAATTTCAAATAAAATCTAAGCGGAATACCCATTCTGAAGCCCTTTTCAGAGGACTTATGTCGATGATAATGAGGAACTGGTAATAGAAGTTCAAATGGAGACGAAAGAGAATTCAATTCAAAAGGAATACAGCCAGAATGAAGAAGACCAAGGGAGTTTCAAGTGAAGGAAATGGATATAATGAAATAAAGAGGTTGGGTACTAAAGATTAATCAAGAATATAGCAAAAATTTAAAGCTGAGAAGAATTCCAGATATATGAAGATAGTAAGAAGCAAAAACCTGAAACGAAACAGTATTGGAACATGATAGATGAAAACAAATTCAAGATCAAGTGAACAATATCAAGAATTTGTAAGATTAATATATGGAGAAAGAAAGATAGGAAAAAGGTGACACATTGCTCGGAACATAGGGGATTGATTTGGCAGATATCATGTTAAAAATGAATAAGAACAGGGCCAAGAATTCATAGAAGGATAAGCATAATTTCATTGCAAGAAAAAGGTGAATTGAATTCATAATATCAGAAAGAAAATAACAAATTTTAAGAAAAAACTTACACAGAACAGACACTTATTGGAAATTGAAACCAAAAAAGCATAAAAAGGAGAAATCAGCAAACTACGTAGAGTTGAAGAATCTGTGAATTAAACCAAACATTTTCGGAAATTTAATCAAAGAATAAGCAGAGACAACGAAATTGGAAGAAGAAATGAAGAAAAGAGAACCTTCAAATGGATTCCGACGAAGAACTTTTGAATTTCCTGCACCAGTCATGACCAAAGAGAACCATTAGAGCGGAAGGTGTCCAATTCAGAGGATCGAGTATTTATAGGCCTGGGTCCGAGATGAAGGTTTGTAACGGTCATATGCCTCCTTTTTTCTCTGTTTTTTTTTTTCCTCCTTATTTAAAAGGAGCTTTATGCATTGCAAAACCAAAACAGATGGGTTCTTGATCCTCCCCCTACCCCCCAACCGGAAATATTTGCCAGCAAAATTTCCCATTCTCTCCTGCTGCTTTGGAAGCCTGGGTTTTTGGGTAAGCTTTTGCTATATAGCATAACAAAATAGAAATAAAATGAAAAAAAAAACTTCAAAATGTATAATCCCGGAGAAAAGAATTGAAAGTTTTGGAGGTATTTAAGAAAAAATATTTATATTATATTCTATATGCAAATTAATTATTAAAATTTTCTTTATAATTTTAATTCTCTCACAAATACAATTATATTTTACGTAATTAAAAGTAAAAATTTTAAAATTAAATACTATTCGAATACATCATAAATTATTAACTAACACGATACTTAGGTTATATATTTAAATTAAAATTTGACAAAACATATGTGTAAATTAAATCCAACCCAAATTTTTTGTTTATTGAAGTAAAAACTTGTCTCTTTCCTCTCTCTCTCTCTCTCTCTCTCCTTCTTCTTCTTCTTCTTCTCTTTGAGCTTTGGATATATTTGACCAGAAATTTAAATAAGTAAAAATAGTTTTCCTTTTTTTCGTCAAGATCTAATTGGATATATTTTAATAAATATAAAGTAAAGGAGAAAAATAAATAAAATAAAGAATTATTGGCATTGGGCTAAGATTAAAATACCGTCGAATTTGTAATTCTTTTTCCAATTGCTGGGCCTCTCCTGCAGCTGCTTAGGCCCAATCATAAATGTACACATAAAATGAAAATTGTTTCGTTATTTTTATATACAATTTTATTTTAGACTCTATGTAGTGCGAAAAAATTTCATTATTCACTATTCACTTTTAAAAATTCTTAAGTTTCTCTAAAACTTTTGAAATACTAAAACTCAAATCTGTCAATAATAATTATGTTTTTTAACAAATAAAGTTTAATTTATCAAATAATATCTAATTTTACATCTTTTTACATATAAAAAACATCAAAATCGGCTATAAAACAGTCGATTTTGAAAAAAAATACGAATTTGCGTCACTTGCGCCAGCAAGTGGCGAAATTGGGCCATAAATTTCGTTCAAAATTGGCGAAAATTGTGGTCAATTTCCCCCAATTTTGGGCGGAACTTATGGCACAAGTTCCGCCAATCTTGGGCGAAATTTTTACCGGAGTCAAATCCCTCCAATGTAAATGATGAATCCATTTTTTACCGGAGTCAAATCCCTCCAATGTACCCTATGAAATTATTTATCTCGATGAAACTACAATTCTTCCAATCAAATCATTTAGCTCATCAAGACGCCTTACTAATGATTAATTATACATCACTTTTTAGTCGCTTAGAGGCTCATAAAAACACAAATAATTGTCCTTCTATTAGTTTTTGCTGCAAAGCCGAAATTGATGAGAGTAAGCGTGTTGGCCCGATTTATTTTCGCTGAATAATATTATTGTACAACATATAATCAGTAAATGCAGATCAAATTTCAAAAACTTTACTTTGCGAGAGTTGGTGCTTATTATAACGTTGCTAAGTTCCTTTGCATTTTTTTGGTATTGCTTTATTTTTCTTTCTTTGTATTTAGTTTAACATATTCCATCCGTTTCAAAATATATAATCTTTTAATTTTTCTACATAGATTAAAAAATAAAAATAATGGTATTATTTTTTTATTATATTTTTAATTAATTTTATTAATATAATAAAAAATAAGAAAATTATAAATGATTAAATATTTTTAAAAAGAATAAAATAGTTTAAAATTTTTATATTTTAAAATGAAGCGAGTATTCGTTAATGATGATGTAATGTTGATTTTTAAGACGAACAGATTTTTTTTTTGCTTATTCAATTACATTTTAACGCTGCCTAATTTTCTTTTTCTCTTTGAAACACCAAAAGGGTAATATCGTCTAATTTTAATTGAAGACTTCAAACTTTTTATAGAAAACAATAGAAATAACCATCAATCAAGTAAATTGAGCATTTGTTTTTCCGACGCAGAACTATGTCTTCTATAGTTTGCCTTCGCTTGGATTTATTTTCATTTCCTAACAAGAAGAAGAGCTTCTGGTTTTGGGATTGAGAACTGACCATTGCGATTTTGCTTTCCCTTTACAAATGTTACCCTATCTCAAACCCAAAATGAAAAAAATGAAAGCATAGGCCTAATCTAGCATCTATTTTAATTAGTTTATTGTAGAACTCAATACAAATTTTTTATTTTGATCCCACACTTTTTCTTATAATTAATTTATTTTTATAAAATTTAAGATAAAAAATTTTAAATCAAAATACTATATAATCCCGCCTATGTATAAGATTATTATATTGTTTTATCAACTTATTAGTTAGGTATATTTTTTTATCTCCTAAATATTATACGGAATACTATTAAAGGACCAAATGACATCTAACTGCAAGAGTCAATCTTCAACTATTGAGAAGTGTAAGAAGTATTTTTGCAATTTACCAATTCATTTTTTTGGAATGCAGTTATTATTAAGTTATTGAATATCCAAGTCAAAAGTAAAATTTTGTTATGGGTATATCTTTGTGGGCCAAAAGTTTTGAATAATTACATTACATGCAATGTATAGTGGTATTCCATTTTTTCAGGTTAAAGTATTATTTTAGACTTGAATAGACTTTTCAAAATATTTGTCTTTTTACACGTTTTAAGAAGTACTTATTGCATCTTTTTTAATTTCACTCATCTCTTTATCCTATTTTTCTTTTCTCTCTCTCTATCTATTTATTATAAAGAGTGTATAAGGAACTTACCTTAAAAGTTTCTTTGTTTCCAAAACACAGGTGTATTTAGATTGTATTTAGTTAGAATAAATTTTGTTTTGAATTTCATGAAAATAATTTTTTTTGTGAGAAGAGAAGTGAAACTTAATTGTTTATTTGATTGGGAGAAATACAATCTAGATAAAGCCTTAGTTTGAAAAGAAGGGAGTAATTTTTAAAAGCTTCAATATTTTGCAACAAAATTTTTATGCATCCTTTGTTAAAAGTTGAATGTCACTCTTTGACTTACATAGAAATTAAGGGAAGTTGTTTTATCATAAGCAAAGTCACATTAATATTGTTGTTAGTTAAAAGATCTCTAGAGAGACTTATGTGTTGTGGAATTTAAATCTTTTAAGTTAAGTTACGAGTGCTTTAAAAAAATATTTTTAAAAAGTAAAATTTATTTTTGAACATAATGAAATAAAAATATTGAAATTTAATTTTAAATGTAAAAGGTAGTGTTTTAAAATTTGTATAACAGAACAATTAAAGTCAAAAATCTGTTCAACTTGGAAAAGTGATCCAAAATTTCTTTCTTTTAACCCAGGCCTCATCTTGAATGGTCATATAATTAAATTCTTGTTGGACTTTTTGTTGATTTCAACTGCAAGCAGAAGTGGTAAACGAATAGGACTCTCCGTGGAAATAAATAAGCATACTACAGTTATTACAAGAACAATGAAATTCTCAGCTATAAAAGCACCCCTTTTCTCGTCAGCCATTTCATCAAAAAACAGAGTTTAGAAACGTTAGTAGCTTTGTGAAGCCATAGCCATGTCTACCAAATGCTTAGTACTTTTACTCCTTTTCTGCCTCGTGGTTCTCACAACCTCCACCATTTCTGATGCTTCCAGAACCCTTCTTGAAGATGATGAAGTTTCGGAGTGGCTTCAGGAACCATTAGATGAAAGCCATGGGCATAAGCTCCGCCACCACCGTGCACCGGTTGGAGCACCCCAGCACCATGGCCATGGCCACCATCACCATGGACACAAACACCGCGGCCACCACCATCACCATGAACCACCGTTGGCATCACCAGCAGAAGCACCGTCTGAATGGGCTGATCCACCATCAGAATCATCACCGGCAGAGCCATCTCAGCCACCTTCAGCAGCCTCACCAGCCAGTAATGAGGGCATATACTAATTAGCAAATGATCTGTAGCACCATTGCAGTTCCCGGATATCAAGCAGTATCAGTCTTATAATAATAGACAAGTTTTGCTCTTGAATCTTGATTTCTTTTAGTTTAAATTTCAGGCGGAAATCTTTTTCTTTTATTTATTCATTTTTTTCTCTGCGTGTTATAAAGTGGACATGGTTGGGTTAACTATGGAACAAAAATAAAACAAGAAGAGAAATGAACTCTGACCCCCTCCCCAGCCTCCGGCCCCCAACTCGAAGGATTCCATGGTCAAAGGTGTTTCGCCTATATGTAATAAGAACTAATCTAGCCAACTTGGAACAGAAGAAATTCGAACCAAACACTTGCGATAAAAAATCGATATGAACAGTCGAAATAATTACATGATTAACAGTATTAATAAACTTTAACTGAAGGAACCAATCTTGAATTAAGCTCCTCCACCGACACCTGGAACGTATGCTCCTTAGCTCGAGTGATTTTCTTTGTTGCTGGTGCATTTTTGGTGTTATTTCGAAGGATTTTCTCTTTTTCTTTTTCCCCTTTCCTTGGTGCGCTGGGGATGGCTGGGGGAAAGGTCGTAGGGGTGGGAAGTGCTCGAGAACTTTTAAGCAAACTGCCAAAAGGGATCTTCTTAATTTGTTGGTGTGAAACTAAATGCAGGTTGCTTGTTCGTACAATTATTGCATCACTCGTCGTCTTCTTTGAGAGTCAAATCCCTGGATTTATAAAATCAGCCAAAAGTCTAAACATCATTAATTTTACGATCATTTTTTGCTAGTAGTTTCTTTGATCCTACTTTCCCTTTATTCCCATTTTCAGTTCTTTTCACTTGAGAGGTGGAACACATCAACTGATTAATTCCCATATCATCCTTCGGATTTTCCAACTGGTTCTAATGGAATCAAAAGAGAAAAGGGTACTCATAACATGTTTCTCTTACCAACGGGGGGAGGACAACAATTGTTACGGCTATAACAACTTTCCGGTCGTCTGGGCTACAACCTCTCAACGCCCTGATATGTTCGGAGAGATCAGGCGCGGTGAGGAGGAGAACGAAGCGGGCTGTAGCATGCATACAAGCTTAATTTATGCTTTTGTAGGTTGCCTAATACCCACAAGCTAGAACTCATGACTTATAAGACTTGGATTATTCCTGGAGAATAACTCATGAATCACAAACCATAGCTATAGAAGCACATGAATAAGTATAAGAAAGTATTTGAATATAGGAGACAATAGTGTGAATTCAATGTTTCTTTTCTGTTTAAGAAAAAAAGAATTCAAAGCATTAGACAAGCTTTCTTCAGTACATATATATGCTTACTAATTAATTGCCTTTCGCCAGTTGAGGATTACAACACAACTTGTTATGGATAAGACATTGCGGGTGCCTGCAACACTTGGAATGCACACTTGCCACTGGATCTTGTTGCTCAACCATTGCTCGATCAGTTGAAACTTTCATCTCGGTTGCCATTATTCTTCTACTCTCAAAAAGCGTGGCGGCACCAAGGAGGAAGCCGAGGAAGAACACGACTGAGCATATATTCTTCATTTTTGCTGGTGATGTTGTAGGTAATGTATAGATGTCAGCTTGGTCCTTGAATTAATAGTTGATTTTAAGTGTTTCCTACTGAAATTCTCTGCATAACTGATTAATAACATGCAGTTTGCATTTCAAAATACTGTATTTTACACGCAATTTTCCCATCAAATGGCTACAGATGGTGTCATTCTGCTGTGTGGTGGTGGTGGTGGTGGTGGTGGTGGGGTGTTCTCCGCGAATAAGGTTAGCGCGTTAACTTGCTAAAGTTTGCCCTGATAAAATAGAAAGCACTTTTAGAATGCAGTCTACTTAATTTTTTTTAAATGGAATTAGATTTAGAGATTGAAAATGAAATTAATTGCATTCAGTTTTAAAACTTAATATAAATTTTTTATTTTAGATCATACTTTCTCTCCTACGAATAGTTTGCTTTTATCCAAGGCAAAAATTTCAAACTTAAATTCTATCTAATTCTACCCTAAATAAATAAACAAGGTATTTATTCTTTTTGACATCACAAACAACGTATTTATGAATTGCGTCCTAATGGTAGAGAAAACTCCTTGTGAAATCATAAATGTGTTAACAGATTGAGAAGATCTCATGAAATGTAATATAAAATGTTATAGAAAGTCCAAAATATTGTTGTAACCGAAAAGCATTTTAGGGAATTTAGGAGGGAGAAGAAAAGAAAAAGTGGGAGAGGCAGTTTGGTGAAGAGAAATTGACATATGTTCAAGACTCAATATGCTAATTTGCAAGCATAACGTTCATAAAGTTGGTAGTTTTATTTTATCATTTTTTTCCTAATGATTAATAATGAAGTTTTTTTCAATAAAAAAATGAACTAACATCTAACCTTTGATTTACTAATCTCTAGAATTTTATGTTTTTGAGAGTCTTCATATGACGCATTTTGAAGTTGAAATGCAAGGAGACTCAGTCCCTAAAGAGAGTTGTTCTCCATCCTTGGCAATCTACCTTAAAGTATTCGCACATTTTTTTCTCTCCGGACCTTAAACGTTCCTAAAAAGATATAGAATCAAGTGCACGGACAATCAATTCTCAATTCTACTTATTTAAGATTCTTCAACAATTCTAAACGGAGTGATCGAAGGCAAAAAGCAAAGGAAAACACAGGTAATATTCATGAAGCTAGCTAGTTCCTTATTATTGATTAGCTAATTCATGAGTAAGATTTAACTGGCTAAGCATTAACCAGTCTTGATTTGTTTCTCAAACTCTTATTTTTGCTTCTAAGCATGGGGAAGGCAACAATTTTGATCGCGACAACAATTCGGATGTCTGCAACAACTGGGATGAACACCTTCTTGCAGCATTTCCTTTGGGAATGGTTCTGATGACATTGGGAGCTGCTGATCAATATTCTTCCCTTGAATGGTCGAAGCTCCAGTTGATAAATCTACTTTCTCCATTAATTGTACTCTCAGAGAGAGCAGGCGCAGAGAGGAGCTGGCAGAGGAAGAGGACAACCGTGCAGACTATCTTCATTTTTGCTGGTTGTTGGAGAAAGGGTCGTTTTTGGTGCAAACATCAAGACTCTGCATTGGGCTCTTATACCTGATTTTTTAGTCCTTTCAGCTGAAATACAGCCATAACCAACTCAAACGCAGTTCGCATTTTGACAAAACCTAACCCCTCTTGGTTTCATACCTTTGTATGTATAGCCAGAACCTAAGGTTTTTGCAATTTCTTTATTATCATACAATTTCTTTATTTAATATCATAGTCATCGAGAAATTAATCCCATGAGTACTCTTAATAGTTTATTTTCTATCAATTGCACTAAAACAACTTGAAACAATTATATGATTAAATCTCAATTTCTAGCAATAAAGATCCTTTAGTCAATGTCTCCCCCCAAAAAAACGAAAAAACAAAACAAAAACAAAATTATTTCATTTTGCTAACGGCTAAATAGACTTTCCCGAATTTTAAATTTTGAAATCGAAAAGTTGTTAAGAGTTACCAGCTGACTGTTTCTTTGACCAAGTAATAATGAAAACTGGAGATTACTTGGAACTATGCATATATGGTTATCTTCCATGCTTCATCCCAACCATTTGCAGCGGCACCGGCAATTAGAAACTCTGAAAAAGATGTGGAAATCAGTGTTTCTTGCTGTACTTTTACCATGCGCAGGCACCATTGCCATTTACTTCATCTACATATGTCTACTGTGGTATGCTGCGACCTCCAACAGCAACCTGCTGGAGTATCAGTTTCCTGCGAAGCCCAAGAAAGGGAGAGGGATCTCCACATCTGACCTTGAGAAATTGCCAAGAATAACCGGGAAAGATTTAGCTTCCTCAGCTGAATGTGCTGTTTGTTTGGATGATATAGGCAGTGATGAACTGGTTAGGTTGATTCCGGTGTGCAACCATGGCTTTCATCTGCTGTGCGCAGATACATGGCTGTCTAAGGAATCAATTTGCCCAGTTTGTAGAGCCAAGCTTCAGCCGGAGCTCTTCAGTTCACCTGAATGCAATCCTTGCTAAAAGTGTAGAAATGTATCTCTTAAGTTTTGCATTAATTTACTTGGGGGTTCGAATTCACAGAACGAATATGAGAGAGGAGCAAATTTAGAATTTGTACCAGTTTTTAGCAGATGATATTAAGAGTGAGGCGTTTGACCAATGAACCGCAATCTGTATTTGTTTATTCATTGTTTCGTTGCTAAACCTTGACTACTGCAACATGGATTCAGAAGAGTGTGCCATAGTTACATCAACATTCATTGAGCTGCTGTTGCTATGGTATTGAACCATTACAGTCATCAACGAGCACACTAAACTCGCAAAGCATTAGGCAATATATATAGTAGAAAGTCCTAAAAAATGAAAAATAGATGCAGATTTTGAAAGTTGTGTCATTCTATCAAATGGCGATAAAAGTCTCTCATTCGCCTTCTCCAAAGCATGCCGAAACCATGGCGATTCTGGAAAGCCTCAGGATTGCAAAGAGGTTCGGTTGTACTAGATTTGAGGTCGAGAGTGACCGCAAATCGATTGTGGACACACCTCGCTCTAATAATTACCCCCTCAGCTATTTGGGACAAAGTAATGGCCTCGTCCAGTGTCTAATGCATACTCTTGAAGCTTCTATTCACTTTACTAGAATTTACCAGCTCATTTCCTCTCTAAATATATACACTATTTTAGCTTACGTCTCTTACGTACCCGTAGAGGAAGTTCCCACAAATTTTCACTACTGTCACGCCCGTGCTCGCAGATCCGAGTGCGCGACTCATGGGCCTGATAGCGTCAACAGTCAACTATTTGGCAACCGTCCTCGCTATGCCAAAATAGATATCCCAAGTTGATAGTAGGTACTTAGGCCCATATTCATATACAAAACACTTTACTTACAGTTATCCCATATGAGATTGGGCATCACAACTACTATCCAAGCAGATATTGTTTAATTAAATTTATTTTTCTTTTGAAAAAAGACTTTGAAAGTTGTTTACTTTGAGAAAATAGTTTGTGGAAGAGCAATTTGCAAAAATGTCTCCAAACTATCTTAGCTATTACAACTTAATCATATAATTCATATTTTAATATTTTTAGTCAACTATCTTTACAACAATAAGTAAAAATAATCATCAAACTATTTTAATTGTTATAACATTATCGCACAACTCATTTTTTAATATTTTTGATTCAGTATCTTTATATATTTCAATATTTACAATCCCAAATACTATTAACGGGATAGAGACCAATCCAGATTTATACTTACATATCATGTGTCTTATTGGTGCAGGGTAAATCTGTCTCTTCAAGAATTTTTTTCTCCCAAAATCTATAGTACGTGAAACTAAAATTATTATTTTTTAAATCAAGTAAAAGCGAATTGGATAAAAAAAATGAGGGAAAAAATACATATTCCTTAAATTCTCATTCCTATCATGTAGGGTTTATCATTTTTATCATTTTATCCAAACAAGAATGATAAATCTTACAAAATAAGAATTAGAATTTGGGAAATATGTGTCTTTCTTCCTCATCCCTTCTTTTGTCCAACTCAATTTTACTCAATTCAATAAAAAAAAATCAATTCCAATTGCAAGTGCCATGGATTTTAAGGAAAAAAACTCTTGAATGGAATGATTTATCCCTGCATCAATAGGACACATGAAATGCAGGTATATCTTGATCGATTTTTGCCACATTAATGATGTTTTGGAGTGTAAATTAAAGATTAAACATATTAAAATCTGAGTTGTTGCACTACAAGAAAAATTAAATTTTGCGACGGTAAATTGCGACGGAAATTTGCGTCGCAAATATGCGACGGATTTGCGACAAAACAGCTACGGGAAAAATAAGTGGCTTAATTTGCGACGGAATAAATTTAAAAGTCGCAAATCGTCAGCAGATTTGCTACTGATTTGCGACGGATATTATTTTTTAATTTAATTTTTTTAATTTTCGAATCGCCGTCAGATCGCGATCTGACGGCGATTTGCGACGAAATTTATGCATGCATTTTTTAATTCCTATATTTTAAGTCGTCGCAAATCATGCGCCGATCGGCGACGGATTTTGCGACGGATATTATTTATCTATTTTTTTATTCGTTTATTTAAATTCAGTCGCAAATCAGTAGCAAATCCGCGACGGTTTACGACTGACTTAATGCACATATTTTTTTATTTCTATATTTAAATTCAGTCAGCAAATGTGTCGCAAATCTGCGACGTATTTGCGACTGAATTTAAATATAGAAATAAAAAATATGTACATAAAAGTCGTCGCAAATCCGTCGCAGCATTTGCGACGGTTTGCGACTGAATTTAAATAAACGAATAAAAAAATAGATAAATAATATCGTCGCAAATCTGTCGCCGATCGGGCGACGGATTTGCGATCGATAAAATATAGGAATTAAAAAATGCATGCATAAATTCGTCGCAAATCCGTCGCAGATCTGCGACGGATTTGCGACGGAAATTAGAAATTAAATTAAAAAATAATATCCGTCGCAAATCCGTAGCAAATCTGCGACGGATTTGCGACGGAAATAAGAAATTAAATTAGAAAATAAATTGCCGCAAATCAGTCGCATGATTTGCTACTGATTTGCGACGGATAAATTTTTTGCGACGGATTTGCAAATGATTTGCAACGGAATAATTTTTTTTTCCTTGTATTCTTTCATCTTTATTTGTTTTTGGTGAGTCATACCTCATGGTGTTCATAAAGCGAAGTATTTAATTAAATATATAATAATATTTATATAAAGACACGTACGAATATATATCTTGTAATTTATTTTGATTTAACATATATATATACTATAATGACACATCATACCAAAACACATAAATATATATTGCATATATGTATATGATAATAGTTAAAGTTTTAAGTATGACTAATTTATAATATGTAATAATGTTTCACAACATATAGTATTGATGAAGTATATAAAGCGTTGATGAAGTATATAAATAAATATACTAGCACAATTTATATAATAACTAAAATGAGTATGTGTCATAATTATTCATTGTTCACAAATTCCAACCATAATCTTAATGGAGCAATGGAAGAGAAAGAAAAGATTTTTAAAAAACACATTAGAAATTAAATTTGGTCGCAACCGTCATGCAAAGTCGTTGCAAATTTGAGACTGGATTTTGCGACGGTCTTATTATCGTTAATAAATATAATTAGAAATAAATTCCGTCGCAAATCCGTCGCAAAAATTGCTCACGATTTGCGACGATATTTGAAAAATTAATAACCCGCGAAGAGAGTCGCAAATTGAAAATAATTACATTGCAAAATCGTCGATCTTTGTGACGATTTTTACGACGCATTTTTTTGACCGTTTATTAAAAAAAATAAATAAAAAATCGCATGCAAAATCCGTCAGCAAATTGGCGACTGATTTGCAAATCGCTTTTTTACCGTTTAAAAAAAAATAATAAATTAATCTAACATATTTTTACGGTGTAAAAAAAATTAAAATTTCCCGTCGCAAATCCGTCGCAAAATTGCGACGGATTTACGACTAATCCGCTGCAAAAACTTCTCCTTCTTCATTTTATCAACACTCAAAATTCAAAGCAAAGATTTCCCATTTCCCACTCAAAATTTGGCAAACATTTCCCATTTCCCACCACGATTGCCGCCTCCGCCAATCGCATCGCTGCCTCGCCGCTGCCTCGCCCCTGACCCGTTGCCGCCTCTCGCGCGTCAACCCTCAACCCGATCGCCGTTCCCGCACGCCCGCCCGCTCGCCTCGCACTCCGCCGTACAAGCGCCCGGCAGCGTGTCTGCAGCAGCTAGCCTAGCTGTCGCCCGGCTGTCGCTAGCGTCTGCCCAGCCTCGGCCGCTGCCGCCTAGCGTCTGCCCAGCCTCGCCAGCTGCCTAGCGCCGCCATGCTGCCGCCAGCGTCGCCAGCTCTGCCAGCCTCGCCGTTCGCCGGGACAGCGTCGCCCGCAGCCCTGCCAGCCTCGCCGGGCTGCCGCCAGCGTCCCACTGCTGCGCCCAGCCGTCTGCCCGAGCCCCACGCGTGCGCGCTCAGCCCTCGCCCGTTGCCGCCCGCCTCGCCCGATCCGCCCAAGCAGCGCCCGCGTCGCCTGACAGCTCGCCCTGGCCCGTCCGGCCCAGCTCGCCCGCCGCCGCGCTGCCCGCCTGAGCCTCGACCGAGGTAAGCCATTCTTTTTTTTTTTAAATTTTTTTATACTTTTTTTAATTATTGATGAAGTTTTCTTGCAATTGGTATAAATTTTTTCCTTTTTTTGGCAAATTATCACCGGTTTTTCCTTTTTTGTTTTAATTTAGAAGTTTTCTTATTTTATTGTTTTTTTTGTTCTCTTATATGATGTATTTGTTTGTACTTTTTTATACATTTATTATTTTTCTTGTAATTTTTGCATCTGTTCTTTCAACTTTGGTATTCTTTGGCTGATTTTTTAATTCTTTTAATTGAGCATGGCTTTAATGTTTTTAAATTTTATGAATATATTTATACTATTTTTGAGGCGGCGGCGTTGTGGATTTTTGGATATATTTAGTTGGAATTCATTGTTGGGAGAACTAAATTTGGCTTTGGGGATTGATTGTGGTGGCCTTGTGCCTGGAAAACGTCCATTTTACGGTGGAGATCGTTTCTGAATTTTTTTTTCCTTCCTTAACACTTGTCTAAGTTTTCGACTCTATTTTAATAAGACATGCCGAATTCCTAAATTTTTTTCGTGGAATTTGGAAAAATTTAATAGGCAAAAAATTTTAAATGTCACATTATTCTTGCAATGGGGTATAAACTTTTCCCTTTTTGGGGCAAATTATCACCGATTTTTCCTTTTTTGTTTTAATTTTGAAGTTTTCTTATTTTATTGTTTTTTTTGTTCTCTTATATTATGTATTTGTTTGTACTTTTTTATACATTTATTTTTTTTCTTGTAATTTTTGCATCTGTTCTTTCAACTTTGGTATTCTTTGGCTGATTTTTTAATTCTTTTAATTGAGCATGGCTTTAATGTTTTTAAATTTTATGAATATATTTATACTATTTTTGAGGCGGCGGCGTTGTGGATTTTTGGATATATTTAGTTGGAATTCATTGTTGGGAGAACTAAATTTGGCTTTGGGGATTGATTGTGGTGGCCTTGTGCCTGGAAAACGTCCATTTTACAGTGGAGATGCTGCCGAATTTTTTTTCCTTCCTTAACACTTGTCTAAGTTTTCGACTCTATTTTAATAAGACATGCCGAATTCCTAAATTTTTTTCGTGGAATTTGGAAAAATTTAATAGGCAAAAAATTTTAATGTAGATGGATGAGCGTAGTTGGATGTACAAGAGGCATATGCAAGGGATTAAGGGAATTACAAATGAATATAAAGATGGGGTTAAGGGGCACACTTCGTGGTTGAGATGTCCTTGCGCGAAGTGTAAGAATAAGGTGCACCTTTCTCCGGATGAAGTGCAGGTGCACTTGTATAGATTTGGATTTGTCGCCGATTATCACCGTTGGACCAGTCACGGTGAGAGTCTCACTCCGTTGCATCCAGGGATGATTCCAACCACCTCTCAATCCCAATCTACCCCTATTAATCCGTTTCAGCAGATGGTAATGGAGGGTGTTGGATTGGACCCTCAATTAGACCCGGCAGCTACGGATACTCCTTTGTGGGCTGGATGCACAAACCACTCGCAGTTATCTTTTGTTGCACGGATGCTGAATATTAAATCTGAGAATAATATTTCAGAAAGATGTTTTAATCAGGTATTGCAGCTGATTAAGGAGGTTCTACCAAATGATAATCTGCTTCCGGAAGACTTGTACCATACTAAGAAGATGGTTTCTGGACTCGGTTTGCCTGTGGAGAAAATAGATTGTTGCCCAAATAGTTGCATGCTTTATTGGAAGGCAGACGGTAGTTTGCGGGAATGTAAGTTTTGTGGGAGTCCTCGGTACATGCAGAGGAGGAAATTTCGAAAGAATAGACAGCAAAAAGAAGTCCCTTTTAAGAAAATGTACTACTTTCCCTTGACTCCGAGATTGCAGAGGTTGTATGCATCAAAAACGACTGCAGAACACATGAGGTGGCACGCCGAATCTGTGCAGAATGAGGGATTGATGAGTCACCCACGGGACGGTGAAGCATGGCACCATTTTGATTGTGTGCATGCGGAATTTGCGAAAGAGGTTCGCAACGTGCGTTTAGCGCTATGTACTGATGGGTTCTCACCATTTGGAATGTCGGGAAAGCAATATTCGAGTTGGCCTGTCATTATTACTCCGTACAACTTACCACCATGGATGTGTATGAAGGATGCTGTGATGTTTTTGACAGTAATTATTCCAGGGCGAGAAACCCGAAGCATAAGATCGATGTCTATCTTCAGTCGTTGGTGGAAGAGTTACAAAACTTGTGGAGAGTTGGAGTGCCGACTTATGACGTCTCCAAAAACAGAATTTTCAAATGCGGGCTGCCCTCCTATGGACCATTAATGATTTTCCAGACTTATGATATGTTGAGCGGTTGGAGCAACTGCTGGGAAGACCGGCTTGTCCCTATTGTATGGAGCAAACAAAGTCATTTCATCTCGCAACATGGCTCAAAGCAATCTTGGTTTGACTGTCACCGCCGATTCTTGCCGTTAGATCATCAATACGGGAAGAGACGGAAAATCATTTCGAAAGGATCGCGAGTCGTGAGACATCTCAACCTATTAAGCGATCGTGCGGGGATGAGATGTGGCATAGAGTCGACAGTTTGCCGAGAATTATCGATCATTGCGGCGGAAGTTGGCAAGGATGATGGTAGAGGTGTTTACCACAACTGGGCTAAGCGTAGCATCTTCTGGGACTTACCGTACTGGAAATCAAATTTAATTTGCCACAATGTTGACGTCATGCACAATGAAAAGAATGTGTTCGAAAACGTGTTTAATACTGTAATGGACGTGAAGGGCAAGTCAAAGGATAATGTAAAGGCTCGGCGAGATTTGGAGGTGTACTTGTAATAGTCGGAGTTACATATTACATGTGTCGGAAATGGTAAAGTTTCTATGCCGAAAGCTAAGTACTCTCTAACGAAGCAAGAAAAAAGGGTTGTATTGGAGTGGGTTAGGGATTTGAAGCTGCCCGATGGATATGCGTCTAACTTAGGTCGGTGTGTTGATTTGAACGGGTTGAAGATGTCGGGCATGAAGACGCATGACTGTCACGTATTTATGGAAAGATTGCTTCCTATTGCATTTAGAGAGTTCCTCCCCACCGCTATTTGGAATGTGCTAACGGAATTAAGTTTTTTCTATCGGGATTTATGTGCTCCAAAACTGTCAACATCTCGTATGCGAGAGTG
This sequence comes from Rauvolfia tetraphylla, assembly GCA_030512225.1. Taxonomy (NCBI): domain Eukaryota; kingdom Viridiplantae; phylum Streptophyta; class Magnoliopsida; order Gentianales; family Apocynaceae; genus Rauvolfia; species Rauvolfia tetraphylla. The sequence goes on from JAJQKT010000053.1 coordinate 8,229,612, forward strand.
GGAGAAGAACATAGTAATCCTACTGTGCAAGTTGGAAAGGATATTTCCTCCTGCTTTTTTTGATGTGATGGAGCATTTAATGATTCACTTACCTTACGAAGCAAGGATTGCTGGTCCGGTTCAATATAGATGGATGTACCCGTTTGAGAGGTTATGCCTTCTGACATGAGCATTTAAACTGTTTGTTTTAACTACTCGATGTAGAATTTCTAACACCGTTAAAATGACAAAGTGCAGGTTCTTATATCGCCTGAAGTTGAAAGTAAAAAATAAGGCAAGGGTCGAGGGATCAATTTGCAATGCATATTTGATTGAGGAGGCGTCTACGTTTTTTTCTTACTACTTCGAGCCGCATGTCCAGACTAGACATACAAATCTGGCTCGAAATGACGAAGGTGTTTCAGAAAGATGTGGGTTGTCCATATGTAATGCAGCAGGCAAGGTGATCGAGAATACAATTACCAGATACCTTTCTCCCGAGGAATTTAAGGCAGCTGTTAGTTACATATATCTCAATTGTGAAGAGATACAACCGTTGGTAACGTACGTCTTTTTTTTATATTTTCGCTGTTTTACTGATTCTTCGTGGTTTACAGCACTCGACTTATACATTGACTATGAAACAGTAAATTCAGAGCTGAATTGCGGTCTGCCGACCCCTCGTACAACTGGGAGGCGAAATTGATAGGAGATTTGAGGGCGAGTTTCTCATATGGTTCGAGGGGCTTATGTAAGTTTTTTTTCGAGTAGTAATGAACAAGGCTTAAGAAAAATTATTCTAAATAGTCAATAACACCGTTTATATGTTGCAGGTGCAAGATCATCAAAATAACGTAACAGATGAAAATATTAAAAGTCTATCTTGGGGACCTTCAAGGCAGGTGAAATCTTGTAAGGGATATATAATAAATGGTTTCAGATTTCATACGCAAGATCATGGAGTCGGAAAGAGGACTATTAATTGTGGCGTATGGGTTAAGGGCGAGGGACGAAGATATTGGCAGCAGGGAGCTGACTATTATGGGATTTTTGAAGGAGATCATTGAAGTGCGGTTTAGGGGATTCCATCTAGGGATGTTATTTTATTTAAGTGTGGCTGGTATGATCCCGTGCTTAATGAGGGCGTCGGGGATTCATCCACATTACCAAATCGTAGATGTTCATTCGAGGAAAAGATACCCCAAATATGATCCATTTGTATTAGTCTGTGCAAGCTCGAGCAAGTATACTACGCCACTTATCCTGGAAGTAAAAGAAATAAGTGTGATTGGGTGGGAGTATGCAAATCGAAGGCTCGTCATGTCATCGATGCACCTATTGTTGAGAGACCGTACCAAGAAGATGTAGATGAATCGATCACAATCGGTAGTACGTGGTGAAGATGACATAATCGCGAACTTGTGCATGAAGCAGGTGAAGGGGAGATTCGGATGATAATGAACCGGGAAAATACTGAATATGATGACTCGATTGATTACGTCTGAGAAGTTGAAAGTGAATGGGAATCGGAAGATGATCCGAGTGAGGACGAAAATAGTGAATAATTTATTGTATGTATGCATTTCCTTACATATACTACGTCACTTATTTATTTTTAACAATTTATTGTATTTATATTTTACATGTTACTAATGATTACATAGCTAACGAAATTTTTTTTCTTTTTCAGATGCCTCCACGTAGGTCACGTTCGATTGGGATGAGTGATCGTACTCCTCCATCTTTACCCGGTCCGATGTCTTTACCGAGTGAGGATGACACACGTGGAGCGGAGTCCGAGCATACGCCTTTGACCCCAGCTTCTATGGTACCCTCTACGTCGTATCAGACAGAGGAAGCGCGCATTCTGATAGCCCCAAGTGGCGACGAGTAAGTTTCTATTTAATTCTGTGGGAATGTATTCAATTTTTTTGAAAGGATAACTAACTATTCATCTGTGTAATGGAACAGTTTTTTTCCAGCGGAGGGGACGGTCCATTCGATATCGGATACATTTCACCGGCATTTCACCGGACCGTTTCCTAATTTTGAGGCGGTCCCATTAGAGTTTCGGGACATGTGGTTCCAGATGTGGAGTGTAAGTAACAAATTATAAAATATATATCCACATTAATGTATATATCTATATATTCTCTATATATTTAATTTTTTTAAATAACTTTGCAGACACGTTATCGATGGCTTCCAGAGCATGTTGATCAGATACGACGAATTTGGGACGACAAATGCACTCGTCGTCTATCGGATCAGCTGTCAAAGGCTCGGTGCAAAGGGAAATATCCACCGTGGATATCTCCTGACATTTGGAGCCAACTCTGGCGGGACCACTGGAGCACGGAACAATTCAGGCGTGTTTCAGCCGCTGCTAAGCGGAACAGAGCAGCCGCGCCTGGACCGACTCACACGGGAGGATGCATTTCCTTCAGCGAGCACGAGCGTCGGATGGTAATGATTATTTTTCCTTGTTATTTAATTCTAGTATAATTACTAAATATTTATATTAATATATTTTTAGCGTAAGGAGCGCAGAGATGACTTCCACTTCACCGATATGTACGAGACGATACACAAATATAAGAGTGGCCCAAAAAGGGGCACGTTTGTCAGTGAGAAATCACAACATACGTTGGTAGGTTTACATAATATATTACTCCGTATTTTATATTAATTTTTTTATTCTTAGAATCCGTTATAAATTTACGATGTATACAATTTGCAAGATAGCGTCAACGCTTTGAAGGAGCGCTATTCGCAGGTGGAGTCCCAGGATTCGGTGACTTCTCAGCAACCACCGGATGAGAAGTCCCTATTTATGGAGGTTCATTTGGTGGTGCTTGAAGAATCGGATTTTTGGATTGGGTTCGAGGCGGTTCACATGCGACGGAGGTTATGTCGATCCCACGTCACCCATTGCTCGACGGCTTGCTCGATTACATCGCATCCAGATGCAGCGATCTCTTCCGCGATCGATTGCAGAGAGAGAGGTCGATGCGCGGTTATTTTCAAAGCAACGCTTTGCTAGTTTGGACCCAGATCTTGCGAAGTTATGTCCGAGGCATTACATCCCGCCTCCGCCGCCTTCTCCGCCTCACCTCCTTTTCCGATACTAGATTCTCGAAGAAGCAGGCAGACGAGGCTGGTGAGGATTACACGATCGATCCGCCTGACGACCATCCTCCAACGACTGGCCCTCCAGATCCACCTCCGCCTCCTCCACCGTCTGCAGCACCGCCTTCTATACTTACATAGATTTTGTTTCATTTTTTTCATTGTTGTACACATACAATATTGACATTTAACGGATTCATTATATTTATTTTAATTTAATATTTTATTTTTAATTATTTTATTGATTATGCTTATTTTTTAAGAATAATTATTTAAAAATTATTAAAAATTATCGCTTAAAAATTTTAAAATATTTAATTTAAAATTAAATTAGAAATTAAATAATAAAATATTTAATATAAAATTAAATAATAAATAATAAATTAAATAATAAATTTAAATAATTAAATCCGTCGCAAATTTGCGACGGATATATCCCGTCGCAAATTTGCGACGGCTATCTTCCGTCGCAATTCAGCGACGGAATATTTTCCGTCGCAAATTTGCGACGGAATATATCCCGTCGCTGAATTGCGACGGATAATTTCCGTCGCAATTCTGCGACGGAATATTATCCGTCGCAAATTTGCGACGGAAGAAATCCGTCGCAAATTTGCGACGGATAATTCCGTCGCAATTCTGCGACAGAATATTATCCGTCGCTGAATTGCGACGGAAATGTTATCCGTCGCAAATTTGCGACAGAAATGGTGTCCGTCGCAAATTTGCGACTTCTATTTTTGCGACGAACTATTTCGTCGCAAATCCGTCGCAATCTATAATTTGCTACGGATTTGCGACGGAATAGTCCGTCGCAAAAATGAAAAATTCTTGTAGTGTTGGATAATAATAGATTAAAAATATTAAAATATAAGTTGTTGAACTAAGTTACATAATTAAAATAGTTTGAAAATTATTTTGTAAAATATTTTAAAGATAATTAATCAAAAATATTAAAATATGAGTTGTATAACTAAAGTGTAATAATTAAGATAGTTTATCAATAATTTTTATTGATTGTTCGATTGTGGAAAGATGAAGGATAGATCGGGGGAGGGGGGAGCGGGGTGAGGTGGGGGGGGGGGGGAGCAGTGGCTGCCCCAATATTTTTAAAATTCTTTTATATATATGACTAATAAAATTAACGCGCGGCAAAAGACTAAGACAAGCCAATCAGCTGATTGAATGAAAGCTAATAATTTCATTGACTCAAAGCACCACGAGGGGCATAAGACTTTGTTGACTAGCGTCATTGCTGAACCTATTCGTGTTCAAATTCCCATTCCTTCGGTAAGAGATGGTTATACCCGACCCGGTCATATCTCTCCTTTACTCCCTTCCCCTACTCGTTACCCCGAAAGCTAATAAAGCTCTTTGATCAATCAGTTTCCAATCGTTCTTATACCAATACCAACATTTATTGAACAAAAACCTAATATATATATATATATATATATAAACTTTTTAATTTTTTTGGTCGTATGTTTTCTACATTGCATTCTCAACATTTTTGAAATTTTCTTTATATAGTTTGATATAGATTCTCACCCTCTCAAAATTAAAATTCTAGTTCAGTCTATGGAAAAACATGTTCTTGGTTGAAAGCATAAAGGATCATTTTTAACAACCTACTATCTATTACTAACTAAACTTTAACTGGCCTGAATGACATGCTTAACAAGAACATTAACTTATTTTAGTAGTAGTACATCTTTTTTCTTCTTCTTATATCCTTACTAAAATATATTAATCTTATGAAAATGTAGGTAAGTATAAAACTAGAGGGAAAAAAGGAAATAGAGCCAAGCCAATTGTTATGTTGGCAAAGTATTTCTATCAAATCAAAAATTTTCTGTATAGCAATATTTTATTTCTTTTTGTATTAATTAAGAACCAAAAATAATAAATATTTTTCTTATTATATTATAACTAATTTTATTAAAATATTAAAAATAAAAAATTATATTTATTATAAAAATAATTTTTAAAAATTAATTTTTAAAATTCATAAAAATCAGAACATTTAAAGAAAAAATAACCACAAATACTTATATTTTGAAATGGAGGGAGTTTTTATAATAATTTAATGCTTAATGCTTGACTTTAGTTAAGAGATCAGGATTAAATCCTACTAAAAAAATAATATTTCGGAATATCTTTTAACCTGGCCAATACTTCAAAAAGATTAAAACAAAGAAAAGAAAAAATTTAAAAAACAAGCAACCCTGGAAAAGCGGGAGGCTGCGCTTTCTAGAAGTCCAGCGAAAGTCTGCTCTCTGTAGGAAGAAGCCACGAAATTTCTGGACCCTTTCATACATAAACACCCCTGCTCCGAAACTCTGGTTTTCTTCCCCTTTCCAGACCCATACACTGCTTTATGTAGTAATAGAGGGTATGTTTAGAGGCGACGATGGGTGCAGAGAGCGGTTACGTGGTGCCGGTGGAATCAGGTGCAGGTGTGGGTGCTGCGCCGACGAAGAAACCTCATGTTGGGTCCAGGAGTTGGATTCTAATGAATGCTTCTGGTCAAGAAACGATGTTGGACGTCGACAAATATGCAATCATTTATCGGATGCAAATTCACGCTCGTGATCTTCGCATCATCGACCCTCTTTTATCTTATCCCTCTACTATACTTCGCCGCGAGAGAGCGATTGTTCTCAATCTAGAGGTAACCTGAATTTCGGCTGATTTCCTGTGCTTCAGAAGACTGAGAACACTTGTCTGCTTCGTTTAAAATGTTTTGGTTTACACTTTCCATTGCGTTAAACTCTATATATATTTCTCGAAATCCGTAGACTGGAAAATATTTTGACAATTTGTTTAATAGAGGTTTGTTTGTATGCTTACATTGTCCGAAATGGCAGCATATCAAGGCTATCATTACTGCTGAAGAAGTACGCTCTCTTTGACTTTTGCTCATTTTCGTTATATTCCCTTGTGAATTGGTACTATTTGTCTCCACGGTCATTCATTTATTAAGCTTCTGGACCACTGATGAGAAACCTGGGGAAAGCTTGAGCTGTATATGACGGTATACATATATATAGGTTTTGCTTCGAGAACCGTTGGATGAAAATGTCGTTCCTATTGTGGAGGAACTTCGCAGGAAGTTGAAGCCAACCAATACAAATAGCGAATATCAGGTTACTGGCACAGATGTTCATGCCCAGCATGAGCTTGAAATGGCCGAAGAAGATGGTATGCTTACAGGTCAACTGACCTTAATTATTAGCTTTATCCAATCTCAACTCTGATCCTCCTAATAATCTGCATTATTAAATACAGAATTTCCATTTGAATTTAGAGCCCTGGAGGTAGCATTGGAAGCAATATGTACTTACCTTGCTGCCCGCGCAATTGATTTGGAGACTGCTGTTTACCCAGCTTTAGACATGCTTACGTCCAAGGTACTCTGAGTTTTTCCTTTCCCCTTCTGTTCCTTAAATTCCATATTCTCCCGTTCTCTTTCTCTTTTCCTCTGTCACCTCTTTTGAAAGGGCTTAGTTCAATAACTGCAAATGCAGATCAGTAGCTATAACTTAGACAGAGTTCGGAGATTAAAGAGTCAAATGACACGGTTGACTGCCCGCGTGCAAAAGGTAATTAAGGCTTTGCTACATTTCTTTATCATGCAAATTTTGTTCCTGTTTCATCATTGTTGAAAACTGTACATTGGGTCAAGACAAATTATGATTTGAAATGTGTATGTTGCATATTCCTATTGGATCCTTTGTTCAAGGAAAAACTGTTTTTATGGTTCTTCTGGTTGGAACTGCTATCTATAAATCTCCTACGTAGTCTTATTCTAGCATATACAAGCTGCAAAAGCCTCTGTTTTTCTTCTGATAAATTATTTTGGTTGAATCTTCTTTATTCAGTCTGTTAGGAGCACCTTTCAGGATGTACTTATGGATATTATTGAGGAGGGAAATACTTATTGAGGAAGGAAATACTTGTGATCTAACTATAGTTGATTTACATCTGTGCTTGATGTAGGTGAGAGATGAGCTTGAGCAACTTTTGGATGATGACGATGATATTGCTGACCTTTACTTATCTCGGAAATTGGCTGCTGAATCTTTTCCTAGTTCAGTATCTCCCACAATAGGCTCAAGGATATCCAGGGGTAGTCAGACATGTTTAGCACCAAGTCAGGAGAAAGATGTCGATGAGCTCGAGATGTTGCTTGAGGTAATATGAATATCCTACTTACAATTATGCTTCAATTTACACTAAAATCTTAATACTACCGTCTTATATTTTCAGGCGTACTTCATGCAAATTGATGGTACTCTAAACAAGTTAACTACGGTATGTGACGTTCAACTATTTTTGTATGTATATCATCTTGGCTGAATATAGTAGTACAAATGGATCGCGCGCTAAGAGTCTAGATAGTATGAAGTTCTTCACGTGCATGTAAAACACGAGCACCAGGGCTTCTACTTAAATTGTTGCAAGAAAATTTGCATTTCAATCAAATTAGGGGGTGAGGAGACTACCAGTGAATTAATTATATGACTGGATCTTTATAATAATTAATGTCTGCAAACTAGTGCACAAAGATTCTTGCCTTCTGCAATTGCACCAATATTAAAGTGACTTTCTCAAAGTCAAGTCTTAGATTGATATATACTTACTTTCGTAGTATTTTAAGCAATTCTGGACAATAATTTTGCAGCTGCGTGAATATATCGATAACACTGAAGACTATATAAACATCCAGGTAAGAGAAATGGCAGGAAAATTGGGTAGGATCGATCTGTAATAAGCTTTTCCCAATTGCATTATACCTTTTAAGACTCCTAATGCTAATTTTGTTCTATTTCAGCTGGACAACCATCGAAATCAGCTGATGCAGGTGCTATGTATACGGATATCTAAGTTCTACGTTCTTTTTCTGTTTCTTCTTGGCTGTAAACTCAATGAAACTCTTATTGATATGAACAATTTCTCCTCGTCTTTATTCTCTATGGTTGCAGCTAGAGCTTGTTCTTAGTTCAGGGACTGTCTGCATAACTAGCTATTCCTTGCTTGCTGGAATATTTGGCATGAACATAAAATATACTTGGAATGACGGTTATGGCTATATGTTCAAATGGGTACGTACAGAACTCAACACTGTAACTTGGGATTATTGCTTACTGAGTTTTATGCTAATAGTCACTTGTTGTGTTGTTGGACAGGTGGTCATATTCTCAGGGGTTTTCTGTGCCTTTGTTTTTCTAATCATTACTTCTTATGCTCGCTATAAAGGGCTCATTGGATCGTCGACTGCAGCATAATTATCTTACCATTTCAGAATGTGGATCGTCGAGCAGTGACTAAATTCAATTCGCTAAAACTGTAAAAATTCTCAATATGATCTGCCAAAAGAATATTACAGGTAATGGATGATTATTTTATTAAGAAGTTTATGACTGTGTATCATTTTCGTTTCAAAATATAATACTTCTTAATTATTTTTTATTCTCAATATATTTAATTTTTTACAAAATTTAAGAATAATTTTTTTAAAAATAATTTTTATATATTTTAATTTTTTATATTAATAGAGAATAAGTTAAATTAGTAAATAATATAATATAAAAATTATTTATTATATTTTTTATTTATATAAAAAATAGTAAAATTTTTATAATTTAAAATAACAAGAGTATAATTTATGTAAGGTTTTAGAACCGCAAATACAATTTTCTAACAGTCAAGTGAAGCCATGGTCCCCCGTGGCCTCAAAATGTGGCTCTGTCACTGCCTTCCTCTGATTGCATTTATCATAACAGCTGCCTCTTCACCATGCAAATGTGTATCACGATTAGGTACTAAAAAGCAAGTCCTGTAATTTCGTCCAAAAAAAATATTTATTAATTTAAAATTAAATATTCAAAATTATTTTTTAGAAATTAAAAAGTGAACATCTATCTAACATATTTTATATGTAAATTTTTTCGATCAAACAATAACATGGTAAAGAAATTATAAAGGGAGCGCTTTCAATGAGAATGTTTAGCACAGTTAATTACTGTTCATAAATTAATAACTCTTTTCTAATTAGCTTTCTTATTAAAAAATTAATAGTTAAGTTAGATTCACATTTGTATCATATAATTGTATGAATGTCCCTCAGAAAAATGTATAGAATCAAGGAAAGATATCCTAATGTATAAACAAGTACCATTGATCATGTGCTGTGCAAATTTGACAAGAACTTCCACCAGCTTTTGGAAGCAGCTCCTTGACCCTTACTTCTCAATTTTGTCAACTCAATGGGACCAATATTTGTGCATACAGACCAGAGGGAAAAAGTACTTGGCAGCAAAGAATTCAGACCAGAAGTCCCTTTATCTGTTCCGTACGCAACATAAAGTGGACAACTTTACAAAAATAAAGTACTTCATAAAGTATTGGCATGGAGAAAAGATAGCTTCATATGAACCTAAAAGATTACATGTACTAGCTAGGCTCCATTTTACAAGAAATGCTGGTTGCGAGTTTCAATATCATACAAGAGAGCTCTTATCCGAGATGGGTAAAGAGTAGAATTCACAAATTGCTTTGCAAATTGTCCAAATGAATTATAAAATTTGACCAATTCTGAAAACTGAAATATTTTCAATTTTTGTCACTCTAATACATTGATTTTTTGTTTTAATTAGTACATTTTAAAGAACTTGCTATTTTTTTGAAGGAAAATAATTTTCTTATTAAGCTAAAAAACTCAGTCGAGTTTTTTTTTATAGCTTTGTAATATTTGTACAAACTTAAATGATTATACTTCAGTATATTTACATGCATTTTAACAATTCGAGTTTTTTTTTATAGCTTTGTAATATTTGTACAAACTTAAATGATTATACTTCAGTATATTTACATGCATTTTAACAATTCTAATTTGTTAATTAATTGTACCTAGAAATATTACTTTTGTTATAGCAATATTTATGTTCATGCAATTACTGTGACTTATTTGTGGTGGCACTCCAAAACTTCCTGAGAGACCAGAAAGTTTTCATGAAGAACCAAAACAAAAGAAAAGAAAAATCACTTTATTTGTGAGTAATAATTTTGTTGCAAAAGAGCTGTAATCTTGATGTTGATTGAGATGCCAAAAACCATTATAAAAGGCCAAAAGATTCTTGCAAAACTTTGCAGCATCAAAATTGAAACATGTCTCTAGCACACCTCCTGGCTTTGTTGCTTGGAGTGGTGATTCTCACCACTCCCTCCCTTGCTATTTTTACCAAATCACAATCATCACAGTGTGGTGGTAGCAATGTCCATTCCCCACAGGGTGGTGGCTTAGCCAAGAAGAAGCCTTCGTCACCAAAGCCAACAAACAAACCACAACCACTGCAGAAGCCTCCTCCAAAGAACAAACCACCATTGACATTGCCACCGGAACACAAACCACCAACTTTGCACTCCGAAGCTGTGAAGTCTCCAACTAAGAAGCCCCTACCACCAAAGACAATAAAGAAACAACTACCAGTGCAGAAACCTCCTTCAAAGGTGCTGCCGAAAACCGTCAAACCACCGGCGTTGCATGCCGCAGCTCAGAAGTCGCCTTTGAAAACACCAACTAAGAAGCCCCTACAATCGAAGCCAACCAAAAAGCCAGCACCAATGCAGAAGGAGGCTTCTAAGGCCAAGTCACCAAAATTACCTCCGAAAACCGTCAAGCCACCAACTTTGCCACCAAGGGCTGTGAAGCCGTCGACTAAAAAGCCTACTCTGCCACCGAAGGTTGTGAAGCCAACTCCGGTGAAGAGTCACAATCCGGTGCACCCATTTGTCGAGAAAATTGAAGACCTGCGGAAGCACATCTCCAAGAAGCCTCATCCATCCTCATAAGCTTCATATATATATTTCCACCTTCTTAATTAAGTCCAGCTCCCAAGTTCAATAAGTATATTTAGATAAACCAGTAGAAATAAGAGCTTTTATTGTGGTTGAAAATGGAATCATATGTATGATGGTTTCTTGTGATAGTAGAATGCTCATAGCATTATCATGAGGCCGTTTGTGTTGTTCTTGGTATAATTCATGAATTGCATTGCGCATCTAAATTTTCTATGAAATGCATGGCAGTTTCCGTGTAGATGCTTGTTTGGTTAAATTTCTTTTTGACAAAAAATAAAAAAAAATAAATAAAGAGTCACAATTCAAATCCCAACAATCTAGCATCTGTGTTTCTGGAAAAGTTTTAGGTAGCATTCGATTTTGCATATATGTCTAATTTGCACATACCTGAAGATTACAAACCCAGCGAAAAAATATACATGAAACTCAAATATTATTTAAGTATTCCCCTCTTTAATCCTTCCCTTTTATTTAACATTTTGGGTTTAAAGTACGTGGGAGAAATTCTTAAATTTATCTAGCCCACTTATGAACCGGATTCACCTAATGTGTCATTTTTGCTTTTGTTTTCCAAAGAAATATGAGAAAACCTGCTCAACCCTTTCCACTTTAAACCTCCTCCCCCACTCTCTTCCAGCACTCCCTCTCAATCTATAATCCTCTTCTGCTTATCTCAGAGCCAAGGCTTCCTTTCGAGTCTCGACTGCATCTTTGGCTACTTCTTTTGTTGGACACAATCGCCACCATTCAATTATCATCATATTCAATTTTGCCATTCTTTTTCTTTTCTTTTTAGTTAAAGATAAGACAACATAAGCGTAAAGGACCAAAGGAGATCGGTTGCGTCCAAGATTTGGGCTTATGGGGAGTGAAGAGAAAAAAGAAATGTGTTAGAAAAGGAGTTTTTGTGATGATTTGCTGGTTATTAGCAGGAGATGGAGGTCCTCTCTTTCGCTTCAAATTTCTTGTTCATGTCCGAAACTTTACTTATGAAATTGTGCACCAGCTCAATATTTTAACAGACAACATCAACAAGAAGATTCATTCAACCATTGCCAGCAAACCTTACTCCTTCCATTTCAAAATTCAAAATATATGATATATTTCTCTTTTATATAAAAATTAAAATTTTAGTAAATTTTATAAAAAATATTTGATAAAAATCTAAAATACTCTTGTTTAAAAAATTCTTTGTTAATGTGTCAAATTTAAATTTAACATTAAGAATTGATATTTATGGTAGTTGGTTGAAAAATTAATAATTTTTAAAAAATAAAAATATTTAAATAGTTAGTTAGAGATAAGGATAAAATTAAAAATAAAATAATAAATAAAGTATTTATATAAAAAAATTTATATTTTTAAATAAATAAAAATAAAAAATAAGACTTATATTTTAAAACAAATGAAGTGTTTTAATTCGGCTAAAAATTTTCATTTCTCAATAACCCTAGTACTAAAACCACATTAACAAATCTTCCATTTCCCTTCATCTCTCTAGGTTTTCTCCAAGAAATCCACAATAATCGTGTCTTAAATCATTAAGAGAATCCACAAGAATCCGTCATAAGTTGGTGCCATCCTGGTACTTGCTGCATGGCCGCAAGTCCGCCATCAGAATCCTTGCGCGGCCTTTCCCGGGGGTTTGCCACGACCTCTTGTCAAGATATTTTTTAAGTCGATCAACATTGACACTCCAAAGAAGATGCAGAAAAGAAAAGATGGGGCTGAACTGGAGAGGAAGGTTTAGGAAAGAAAGTGTCGGCAGAGGAAGTGACAATGAGAAAGAGTTACGAGTGAATAGATAGAGTTTATTTTTGAGATTTTATCTTGAATTTTGTAAAAGTTATTTTTTTAAAGAAAATATATGTTCTACACTTAAAATTTTGGGTTCGGTTTCAAAATTGAATCCGTCCAAGTACACATATTTCTTTGTAAAACAAAAGCAAAAATGACAGATGACTCTTTTAGGTGAATTTGGTCTACAAGTGGGCCGTTGCACCTAAGAATTTTTTCTTTTTTCCCCTTGATTAGAAGAGTACTATTCCCTACTATCTCCCATAATTGTACTGAAAACACTAGACAACCATAACGTAACGACTCTTTATTCAATTGCTGTAAAGATGCCACTGATTTAGAATTCTCTCCAAGGGCATATTTGGACTGAGTGTTTTTTGAGTTTAGTTATATTAGGAATAATAAAAATAAATTGTTTGTGAAAGGAGAAGTAGAGTTTAAAGTAAAAAATATATAAAAACTAATTTTTTTGGTTTAAAAACTAATCCAAATACTTCTTAAGTACTAAAAAATAAACTAGCCTAGTATATCAGTACGCCTTTTTAAAATAATTCCTAGGGGTTTCATTTTTTCTTTCCTATTTCCCTCTTTATGGATATGGAGAGAAGCGATGGAACATTGACTTTTAAAATTTTTGGAAAATAGCTTATTTGGTCTTTAAAGTTTGAAATTGTTCACATTTTAATCCTATAAGTTTTATTCCTGTCATTATTATCCCAAAATAATACATTTGCAAACAAAGTAGTCAAATTAACCTATGGTAGAGACTAAGCCGGATAGTGACAACGGGCCACTTTGGTTGGATATGTATTATTTATAAACTAGAATAGCGAAAATAAAACTTGCGGGACTAACTTGTGAATGACCTTTCCTCAAAAAAAAAAAAACAAACCTCTACTTTAGGCTTTGTTTGGTTCCTAGAGGGAAGGAAAAGTGGCACCATTTACTTTATTTAGGAGAAGTAAATGCATCTACTTCACTTTTGTTTGGAATGGGTAGAAGATAAGTAAATTATAAATATTTTCTCTTATTTGGCTAGAGTAAAAAATGGAAGGGATTGTGATAATTTTATCATTTTACCGGTTACATATATTTGTCATTATGAATCTGCAAAAAATTTCAAAGAGTATTTGATTATTTTCATCAAATACTTTCCAAACCCTTCCACTTTTAAAAGGGTTGGTTTTTCTAATGTGAAGGAGAAAGGCTCTCTTTTCACATTTACTTTCTCTCTCTCTTGCCATCTAACAAAACAAATACATTTCTTCAAATACTTTCCTATTTACTCTCTCCTCTCATCCCAATCAACATTGTGTTAGAGAACAAATAGACAAATATTTTTTTATGATGATGTGAAAAGGAGCAATGGAGTATAATAAATGAGGAAAAGGGCAAGAAGAGCATATCAAATGGAGGGGCTATGTACAGTTTTTAGATTATATATAATAAGAAAACTAATTATTTTCTTAAGATTCTCTTTTCTCTCTTTCTCTCTCTAAGTGGAGTTTCGCCAAGTAGCTGAGGAACTTACCACTTTAAAAAATTTAATTATATTTTTTAATAATTATGAACTAAAATTGATTAATTACATAAGTTATTTCATTAATAATATTTAATAAATAATATTTAAAAAATAAAAATTTTTGGGTAAGTTCCGCCAACACCTAGAGGAACTCTTAGGTGTGAGAGAGAGAGAGAGAGAGAGAAGATATGTAATCTTTAAGAAAATGATAAGTTTTTTTTTAATGTATATAGTAAAAAAAATTATACATAGTAAAGAAAATTATACATAGCAAACGTGTATCAATAATCGCTAGACCTGAGAATTGAAATTTCAGCCTGTGGCTCCTAAGGGGCATTTAATTTTATTTCAAGAATATGGAAAGAAAACAAAATTAAATTACTGACCACTAAACGTCGTCCATGTTTATCCTTCAAAGTTTGGAGCTCAATTAACTAGCAAATATTATAAGTTCATTATATATTCCTTTTACAATGAAAATGAATCATTGGTTTGTGACATCCAAATACCATGCTCTTGCTTCCCCTCTAAAATAACCATTTTCTGGCTCTATATTCATTTCTTGGCTATTCTGTAATCTTCAATTACTTGTTATAGGAAGATTTTCCCTTTTGGGGGATGGAACTCTATTTCTCGAAAAAGAGCAAAAACTTATTTATTTATTTTGCTAGAAATAGGATGCATATCATCTAGCCAAGAGAGCAGCAGCAATTCATCAAAAAAATAAAAATAAAAAGGAAAAAAAATAAAAGAGCAGAAGCAATTGACTTTCGATTTAAGATTATTACTAGTATGGTCCGAAACTTGGTCCACTAGATAATGAGATTTGCTTGAGCTAGAGTTAAAAATAAAAACAAGTAATTATTTCATTGATAAAGTACTTTTTCTCAAATCAGAAAATTTTGAATTCGATACATATTCAACATTCAATATAAAGTTCATCTCTTCCTTTATTCTCCTCCGTAATAATTTACAATATACTAAAAAAATGTTGAAAATAAGAGTTTTGTTTTCTTTAAGCTGATTCAACCAAATTTGTTCCATTTTATTTTTTTAGTTTTTCTTGAGAGAATTAACATATATGTCTAGTTAGTATAAAATATATGCGTTTCAGAACTTGACGTTTGAGGTATGAAAATCTATATTAATTTATATAGAAAAATTTTTAAAAATATTTAGAGGAATTTTTTTTAAAAAAAGAATTGAGTATTAATCTAAAAAATTAATACCTATATAAATTTTTCTTTAAAAATGTCGAGAGGGTCCCCACCACCCCACCCCCACCCCCTCCTCCAACTAAGTTATTTTTTCATGGTATATTAACTACAATATGTTTGGTCTTAGTTAATATTTTTTTTGGGTTCGGTTTGAATTCAATATTTCTTGGTCGACGTTGAATTCATATACGGCTTTAGGCTCTAATTTTTAAGCAAACCAGCTCCAGTATCCGCGTATTCAAATGGAAAGTTGACAAATATATTCGATTATATATATTTTTTAATTTTATCTCTTTAATCTAAAGTTCTTGCAATCTTATCTTTTGTTTAGAGAAAATTAAATAAATAATCATTAAACACGTAATTAGAAATTTATTATGTGCTCTAGTGATTTTCTTTTTTAATAAAATAGGTAATTTAGTCCACTATAATTTATATACTTAGCTAATTTTATAGCAATAGATATTAAAATTCTTTTATCTATAAAAAAAATATGGAGTAAAAGAGGTTAAAATGAGAATAAGAGTATCACTTCTCCATATTTTAATGCTCGAGCCTTATATTAAGTCTTGGAGTAGATAGATTGAGTTTAAAATTTCGGCTCGATTCCTTTAAAATTCGGCTCGACAAATACAAACCTTAATATTAACTTTCTTTATAACTAAATTAATAAAATCATTCCTTTCATTTTCCTTTTTTTGTGACAAATATGCCCTTCAAAACAAAGCAAAGACGCTAAAATTATTTAGTATTTTTTCCTTTAATTTACACTTTTTCCCAACTTTTTTGTCAAGGAAATAAATGTAAAATATTTAAGACTTGGGCTTAAACAGGTAGCAACAGTTCTGCATTTAAGTTCATAATATCTTAAAGACAAAAATGCACTTCCAGAGAAACAAAAGTAAAAAAAAAATGCAAATCAAAATATTCATCCTTTTTTCTTTAAGAAACCAAAAAACCTGTTGTGCGCCAGGAAACCCTCTATTATACGTTCTCTATTTTGGCATTTCCATGGACTTTTCAACTCCTATGCCCAAACTCAATTCAGACTACCAACCACCAGGGTGTCAACGGGTCCAACAAGTCCGAAACACCTTATTTCGGTGAAACACCTTATTTTGGCCCGAAACACCTTGTTTCGGACTCGGACCTGATTGACTACTATTGGTACAGAACCTGACTCGATTACTTAACAGGTCCAAATAGGGTAGACTCGTACCTTACTCTATAGGGTCTCGGGTCGGGTCTGAGTAGACCTGATAAAGTATTTTGATATAAATTTATAGATAATTAACTGTTGGATCAAACACATCAACAGTTATAAAAATTTTAAATATATAAAATATTTATTATTTAAAATTTAATTAGATAATCGGGTCTATTGAGTCCGAAACTTTGTGTACTGTATCCGTATCTATTTAGAAGATGTACTATCGAGTCCGGATTCGAATCCAAATAAATGAGTATGAATGTTGTCCCGAATCTGAAATTATCTGATCGAGTCCGGAATCGAGTTTGAATAAGACCCGACCCATTAACAACCCTCCAACCACCGTATAAATTAGGCATTGCACGAAATTGAATGCGGGTTTTGATTTATATTTTGGCAATATAAAATATTTTGACTATTTTTCCTCTTAAATATTTAATCTTTTATCTATTTTAATAATTATTTTTTCAAATTATCCTTATTTATAAATATCACTCATTCATTCTTTGTAGTGAAGAATAAATTAAATCAATTAAATATATAATAAAAAATTTCTTTTTTTTTTCAACCTTAACTTATATATAATAGGACAAATTTTTTATGTTTTGACACAGACTAAGCTGAATACCACTATAAATGCCCTTCCACTCAGCTCAGAACGCAGCATTAGAATCGAAACATACCTCCTAGCTTTGTTACTTGGTGTGGTGGTGTTGAACACTCCTCCTCTCGCTGATTATCCCAAGCCACCATTCCACGGTAGTGGCGGATATGTCCCTTTCCCACGTGGTGGTCGCGGCCCTAAGCCTCCACCAATGCCCGGGCACCAGACACCACCGGTGATCGTCATATTACCACCAGAACTTAAGTCCCCAACTTTGCCGCCAAGGATTGTGAGGCCACCACTACGTACATCCAAAGCCACCGACTTTGCCGGCCATAATTGTGAGGCCACCACCACAAAACCCCCCTACTCCGTAGCCACCACCTAATAGTCAATCTCCAGGGCACCCTCCCGTAGAGAAATGAAGACCAACACCAGCACATCCTCGAGGGGAAGCCTCGATGGTTTCCTCCGCCACTCAACCAATAGTTTCTACTATTTATTCCTGATCAATAAGAACAGTTGTAGAGAATGAAGTTTTATTGTGATCCACCTAAACGTTCATGAGCTTATTTATTCTAGGTCGAGTTCTAATCATAAACAAAAATATATTTAAGGTCATTTTTATATACAGTTTAAGTTTGATTATATACAATTTAAAAATTAAATATTTTTTAACTTTTTTCTCTTTTTATCCTAGTATTTTCTATCATTCTTTATCTATAATTTCACTAAAATTAACGAATATCGCATTAAATTGGGATAAACAATATAATTATATGAAGATCTATATCAGAATCCCTCGATTGTGAAATAAAAAATAAAAAATTTTAAAAAATTGTAATTTTTTTTTTTGAATTCTAAGCAATTTCCACCCAGAAAGGGCAAACTAATGGTTGAGTTCCACTCTCCAGGGAGGAACTCATGAAAGAGATAGCCTTTCAAGGCCGAACTAGATCAAAGTTTTAAAAAATTTAATTAAAAATTTTGAATTTTTTACTTCAAAATCGAGGTAGTCTAATATAGTTAATATTTATTTAATTGTGTTATATGGTTTAATTTAATGCGATACTCATTAATTTTAGTGAAATTATAGATAGAGAATAAGAGAGAATATATGGAATAGAGAGAAAAAAGTTAAAAAATTTTAGATTATATATAGTTAAAATATTATATGTAGTAATAATATATATTTAAGCATCATTTGATTGACAATAAGAAAAAGTAATATGTAAGAATTTAAATTGAAATAAAATAAATCTGTGAATTGTGGTTTCAAATATATTAAATTACCATGTTTAAATAGTTTTAAAAAATGGTATAAAAATTACTACATTATTTATTAAAAAAGAGTATCTTAACTATATTATTAATTTTTAGAAAGTGAAAAGTATCTTCTAATAAGACTTATATTATTATAAAATTTAAAATATCTTTTTTTGGTGAAAAGGGTATAGTCAATAAAAAATAAATTTTTTTATATTTTAATTTTTATTTTATTTAGAGGTATATGCTTTTATTTTTGTAGTAGAGCTTGCATTCAATTTTTTAAGAATGCAAATACATATTATATTATTTTAACTCGATATTCCTCTAAATGCATGTTCTTAAGAAAAATTTATCTTCATGACACGTTTCAATTCTAATATAGACAAAAAATAACATTTGAATTTTTATAAAATTAGATTATCTTTCAAGAATTTAAATAATTTTGCTTTAGGTAACGATATTTGAGAGTTGTATAATTATAATATAACATTTAAACTATAGGTTTGTAGTGAATTTAAATAAAATTTTAGGTCTTTCAACTTTTTAAAAAAGATACAAAATGTGGAGATATAAAATTTTAATTAGAAAATAATAACTTTGGAAAGGTGTGATAAGAGAAAAGGATGATTGAGAAGGAAGATTAAAGAATAAAAATAGAGAAAAGAAAAGATGCAGTGTGAAGAAATTATCAATTAAATTTCAATTTTTTATCTTTCTATTTGTTGGATTTCTTGGGAAAGAAATCACAATACCATCTTCATCTATGAATTCACTTTCCTAATATTTTTCCTTTATTTTCCCATATATGAAAATCATATTCCTTTTCCAAATCATAAATAATGAGTCAAATACAAAAATTTAAAAATTAGGAATATGATTACTTTTCTAAACTATTTTCTTAGACAATCAAATGAGGCATTACCGCTTTTTTTTTCCCCCTGCGGTAAATGAGACGCTTATTCTTCCAAAAAAAGAATAAATAAAGTAAATGGTTATGCTAATTCGAGGATACTAGGAAGAAAAAGGCTTATGATTTTCCTTTTCTTTTTTTTTTTGAAAACAGGCTTATTATTTTCCTTTGAAGAAATCCAAATCCTTTGAGAATCATTTTTGTCCTAAGGCTTATGATTGCTTGGAAGGAAAATTTGTTCATGCATAATGGATTGGGTTTTTTTCAAAAGAAAACTTTTATGTTTGTTGAATCAAAATTAATTATTATAGGAAAAAATAGGAGTGCCCAGTTCCATCCCTACTTGGGCCATTAAGTCCACTGGGTTTTTCATCTTCAGAAATCTTCAATTTTTGCTATTCATATCTGTATTATTTCCTATATCATATCTTCATTAACATCTTCCATGCAAAATGCTGGAACTCATGCTGAAATCACACGAATCTCCCAGACCAAAATGTTGGATAATGAACAGTGGAGTTATTTTATTGCTAGAACTCGTATGCCTGATTGTATATGTTTCAAAAGCCTTCATATTCGAAAGGACAAGAACAGGTAGCCTAGTGAATGGAGAAGAAACTTGGCTATATTATCTAAAAACGTAAGCAATATGTTAATCAAGAACAGCAAGTTTCTGGTATTCTTCACCAGCAATGGCAAGCTCCATAACCTCTTCAGGGTTCACTATACCACCTCCTTCCAAGAACATGGTCAAAAGGTTCTTAGAGAAGCCACTCACAAGTGCCACACCACTCTGTTTCCCCAGAACTGGTGTAGACCTTGAATCTCTGAGGTTCCAGAACACAATTTCTGGCACATTTTTGTAACCATTCTCATTAAACTTTCTCTGTATAGATTGATAATCTGTCTCCCATGGGTTCGCTGATGCTTGATTAAATTCCATATCGCTGAAAACAAACACCATCTTAATCAATTGTTCCTCTCTCAGTTTCCCCTCAACAGCTACAGCTAAGATCCTATCAAACACACCTTGGAAATTTGTGCTCATACCCCATTCCATGTTTCTCACAAACTCAGTCTTTTCTTTGAGAGATTCACCCTGAACCATTTGAAGCTCAGGATTCTCACTAAATGTAATCAATTTGCCTTTCCATGGTTCCTCACTCAGTTCAGAAACTAACACACCAAGGGCCACAGATACTTTCATTGGTATCCCATGCATACTACCAGAAACGTCACATACTGCAATGCAATTACTCAATTTCCCCTTCTTAGCCATATCATCAACCATTCTTTTCCACTGCAGCTCTGCAACTTCCCCACCATCTTCATCCTCCAGTGCCCCGATGATCTCGTGGGGAAGCAATGCTCCAGCAGCAATTTTTGCCTTCCCACTCTTAACATCATTAAGATACCCCTCAAACCTTTCCTTATCATGTTTCAGAAAGAGCTCCTTGTAATTCTTCATTGCCACAGAGGCAACCCTGTTATAGGGGAGTGAATTCCATTTGTTTGCACTCATAAACACCTCAGGCAGCTGCAATGCGTCGTGCAATGGTACGAGAACTTGTTTCCTCAATCTATCTCTCACCCTATAAGCATAATGTCTCTCCTCAATTCCCTCAAATTCAGAATATTTATCCCTTGGAAACATTTTTCTTGCGATGCTTTCACACATCAAAGTGGCCTTATCATAGGAAGAATCGACTGTTGGACACCATTTTGCAGCCAAACTAATCTTTGTAAGGTTCCCAGCATTTAAATTTTCAACATCAGCCCTCAGAAGCTCAGTAAAGAAATCCGATATTGCATCATGCAAGGACCTATAATTCTCATCAACATTATACTTCTCCAAGGCTTCCTTGGCCTTTTTCAGTTCCTTTTCCTTCCTTAAAGCCCTCGCCTTCTCTTGCTCCGACTTAGTGTCCTCCAAACTTTTCACTATTTTCTCCTTTTTCTCCCCCTCATCTTTCACTGGCCTCCTTCTAGGAGAATTGAATTTCCCCATCACTCTCCTCCCGCTCCCCATCATCGTCCTTTCCTGTTTCTCAAATTCTCTTATCAAGGGTCCTTCAAGAATCCTATAAAGAATTTCAAGAAAATCTTTGAAGTACCCAAATTCAGCGAAGGCCTTAACATTACCGGCTAAAGTTTTGGGGTGGCGATGGTGGAGCCACAGCGCCGCCGTGTAGAACCCTTGTTTATCAGATTTTCCAGTGCCTCTGACACCCCTCAAATTGCAGACCAATTTCAGCGCCGTCAAAGGGTTATGGGCCCAAGCTAACTCCAAGCGTTCGATCAGATCCTTTGGCGGGGTGTTCGGGACCACATGAAAGAAAAAATCCAAACACGGATTCCCGGTGGAAAGAAAGGTCCGTGACAAATTCTCCGTGACGCCCATCATTGTATGATCTTCGGAGAGTTCATGGTTTGGGTTCTTTGCTTGACTGGTTACAAGGGAGAGAAGATCTTCTTCTGGGGATGGCTCATCAGTTGAGCCCATAACCATAACCCGGTTTCCGGCGATGGAAGCAGGAGTTGCACCGCCGGTTGACGGCGACTGTGCAAGGTAGAGCTCTGGTGGACCAAGGAGGTGGCAGGTGGCGGCCATAATGCGTATGTTTTTAGGGTCAATGTTGAATCTTGAGAGACTGCCAGTGTGAAGGTACGCTAAGGATGGTGGAAAAGTGTCAATTTGATACGTTTCTTTGTTGTTGCCGGAGCTGATAGCCACGCGCGGGTTATGATCTTTTATTATTATTTTTTTTTTAAGGAGATATAAAGATAGAAAATATTTAGATTTTTACCTATTTTGGTCCCGTTTTTTCGGTTGAAGAGAGGGATGAAGTACACTAGATATAATACTAAATTAGATGATATTATATCCAGTATAATGCCAACTCAAATAGTATTGTACCAAGGTTATAATATTATCTGACATTATATCTATTGTATAACACAACTTCAGATGGCAATATAGTCTTGGTATAACGCCATCCGAGATGACATTATACAATTGGTACTTTGACCCCTCATTTACTCATTTTCATCACTTAATCGCACCTCCCCAACCACTAATTTCCTTCTGTCACTCCACCACCTCACCAGTCATTTTCAGTGTAGATTTCCTTTCTTCTCCGGCGAAAAGACCATTGCTTCCACCGTTTCTTACAACTTGGTGTGGTAAGCTTCCTTCCCACTGCATTGTTCTTTTCTTTGTCTGTTTCTTGCCGCCTTAATTGTTTTCTCCCTCTTTGTTTTTTTTTTCTTCTTATTTTCCTATTGCTCGGCTATTTTTTCTTGTGGCTTTTCTATGTTTTTTTTTTATTTTGTTGCATGTTATAGAATAGTCATTCTCTTTCCATTTTTGTGTGTGTGTGTTTTTTGTTTTGCACTAAAAACAAATTTGTACTTGGTGTTATACTGGACATAACGCCACCCAGTTCATTCCAGTGTATTTTTTAAAAAACAAGGCCAAAATGGGTAAAAATCCAAAATATTTACTTTGTGATCCGAAATTTTTGTCAATCTCAATTTGCAATTTGAACTTTATTTTATTTTAAATTGGTCTAAACTCATGATGCAAGAATATATTTTTAAAAAAGAAAAATATTAAAATTAAAATTTCAAAAGAAATATCTAAAGAGGAACTTTTTTTTACCTTCCAAAATGTATATGTTTAGAAAAAAATAAATAACACATAATAATAAAATTTTATTAGTTCAAAGATATTCAATACTTTTTTTCCCATCTTAAACTCTTAGTATATGATTTCTATATCTTTTGTTCCCCTCATTACAAAACGGAAACAATTTTGATTATGTTGAATCTATTTTTTTAAAATATCTGATTTACATACAAATATCACTAATGTCATTTTGTAAAATATAAATAACATGTACCATTTATTAACTCAAAGAACATTGAACTTATCCAAACTCTTATCTAGTTTAGAGAAGCACTCCTATTTACTTCATTAATAAAGATTTCTTTTCCTTCTTCTAAAAGAAAAAAAATTTCTTAATGACAAATCTATTTTCTTTATCAATAATAGAGCAAAATTATAATTATTAGTTATTTTGGATCACAGCTGGTAATAGCCTTTTTCAATTAATCCATTAAGTTAGATAATGAAAGATTTCAAAATTGATCTCAATGGATTACTTAACAAAAAAATTGAAAACTGATGTATCCAAATGATTTCCTATTTCTTAGGGTTTTTTTTTTGGGGGAGGGTGAGGTAAATCTAAATAAATAAAAATTAAACAAAGTACAAACATTGAAGTTTAAATAAAAGTTTATTTATTTCATTACAAATTATATATCGTTTATCTGGTTTAAGTGGATAATTATTTTGGCACAATAGCTTAACAAATATAAGTAACAAAAATGTCGGGAGATGCAATAATAAAATATAACATAATTAAAATGAGGAAAAAAAGTATGAAAGAGAAGAAAAATAAAAGAAATTAGAAGAATAATAAAAGTAGATATTATGAGTTATGCCATTGTAGTACTATCACACAAAAGAAGGCATAATATTAAAAAATATATAACATAGGCAAAAATTAAGATCGGATGGTCACAAATAGACCGCTTAAATATCAACCTCATACAACATTTTTCTAGATAATTAAAACTACAATACCCAACAATAACTATTTCAAAAGAGAAATAAACAAGCCAAGGACGAACCTTCTGTTCTGATACCACTTGTTGAAAATTTCGGTACAAACTTCTAGTGAATTGAAAAATACAAAACATTACGAATATACCCGACAAATATTAAATACTATAATCGAAAAGAAACAATAACAATAAATAAATACGAAATAAAATAGATAAGAAAAGAATACACATGGAAAAAATTGATAACGAAGTTCGGTAAAAATTTATCTAGTCTTCGAGTACCACTCAAGTAGCCTTTTTATATTTATATGTAGAAAAAGAGTACAAATTGAGATGAAACTAATAGAAGAAGGATGTGTTAATTTATAACTTTTCAAACCCTCCCCTAAGCATCACCCACCGATGTGGGACATATAATTGAAGTCCAAATCAACAAATACTCCATCTATTGTTGTTCCTCAATCACATACCACAAGTTTCTGATACTCTTCTCCAGAGATAGCTTGTTGCATCACAGCTTCAGGGTTCAAAATCCCACCTTCTTCCAGAAACAAAGTTAAAAGATTCCTGGAAAACCCAGTGACAAGAGCCACACCTTCTTGATTACTTGATACTGGAGTTGCTAGTGAGTTCCTAAGGTTCCAAAACACGATTTCAGGCACGTTTTGGTATCCCTTGTCCTTGAATTTTCTCTGAATTACTTTGTAATCAGTCTCCCAAGGATTTGCTGAAGCCATGTCGAACTCCATATCGCTGAAGACAAAGAGTCTCTTTATCATCTGATCTTCACTCAAATTTCCCTTAACAGCAACTTGCAAGATTTTGTCAAACACCTTCTGGAGGTCTGTGTTACCTTCCCAGTGCATTCTCTTAATAGATCCAGCCTCTTCAGAAGAGTTTCCCCTTTGTTCACATGAAGTTTTGGGTATACACTGAAGGTTATGAGCTTTCCTTTCCATGGTTCTTCAGATAGTTCGGAAATTAGTAGCCCAAGTGCCACAGACACATCAAGTGGGATTCCTGACATACTTCCAGATACATCACAAATAGCCATGCAATTTGTCAATTTGCCCTTTTTAGCAAGAGCATCAACCAATTTCTGCCATTGGAGCTCTGCAACTTCTGGCCCGGTCGAGTCATGCAGGGATTTGATAATCTCACGAGGAAGCAATGCCCCTGCAGCAATACTGGTTTTTCCACAAACCGTTCCTGGTCATGCCTTAAAACAATTTCTTGTAAAGATTCATGGCAACTGAGGGCACACGTTTGTAGGGCAGCTTTTCCCATTTATTAGCACAAACATAAACCTCTGGCAACTCCAAAGCGTTATGAAGAGGCACAAGTACCTCTTTCCTTAGCCTATCTCTAACCTTATAAGCATAATGAGCATCTTCCAAATCAAGATATTCCATATAATCTTCACGGTTGAAAACTTTTCTTGCAATGCTCTCACACATTAGAGTTGCTTTATCATATGAAGAATCAAGAGAAGGGCACCATTTTGATGCAAGACTAATCTTGTAAAGCTCACCAGCATTATAAAATTCCATGTCTAACTTCAAAAGCTCCGCAAAGAAATCAGATACACGGTCATGCAAGAATTGGTATTTATAATCACGACTATACCTATCTAAGGCTTTTCTTGCCTTGGCCAGAGTCTTATCCAGCCTTTCAGACTTCGATTTATCATCATCAGTACTTTCTAATTTTCATATCTTCCCGTATGGATCGGGACCATACTTCTTCCTCTCCCATTCTTTCCCTTGGATCTTTCGTACATCCGGGCCCTCAAGAAGCCTGTACAAGATCTCCAGCATGTCCTTGAAATACCCAAAATTGGCAATTGCCTTGATATTAAATGCTAGGGTTTTCGGGTGGCTTTCATGCAACCACAAAGCTGTGGATAGAACCCTTCTTTGTCAGATTTTCCTCTGCCTCGAACGCCCCTGAGATTGCATATGAGTTTAAGCGTGAGAAGAGGATCATGTTTCCATGCCAACTCTATCCGGCTCTTGATTTCTTCCGGTGAAGTATCTGGGACTACGTGGAAGGAAGAAGTCTAGACAAGGGCTTCCTGTGGACAGGTATGTGGCTGAGCCGTTTTCTGTGTATCCCATCGGCGGCTCCCATACGGATTCTTCAAGAACACTCAGATGAGGTTGTGGTGGCGGGGACAGCGGCGGCAGCGGCAATGGTGCGGAGTTCTGGTGGACCGAGCAGACTTGGTGTTGCCATTGTTTAAGGAAAATTCTCAAGAGTTGTGGTTCAGTTTCTGAGCGGACTGGAGCTAGCTAGGGTTTGATTTTGAAGAAGAGGGTCGAATGAAACTGAGGGAAATGCTTCCCTCCACGAAAGATTTGGAACCTGTCTTCCCAAACAATTGGACAATTGCTTCTGTATAGCGGTGTGGGGTGATTCGGGTCATAAACAATTCCAGGTAATGCTCTTAAGCTCTCCGAGTTAATCTTGAATCAGAGTTTGGCATTTAGAAGTTATTCTCTCCATATAGTTATGTGGCTAATATACTTAATTAGTACTGTCAAAATGGGTCATAACTCCCAGGCTGGCCCGTTTGACAGTATAAATGGACGGCTTGAACATTGTTTGTTTAGATTCATTTAAATGCGAATATATTTGGCCCATTCTGTTTAGCCGGTGGATCGAAACGGGTTGGTTCGTGATTCTTTTATTTTTAATTTTAATAAAGTTAATTTTTAATTTAGTATTTTAAAATTTTTACTTTAGTTTAAATATTCAATGTAATTCTAACTATATAAAGGTTTCAATATTAAGTTAAAGATATAATTTTTATTAATTTAAAATTAAAGAATTTAATGAAGTTTTGATAGGAATATTCTTATATGTTAGAAATATATTAGAAAATGAAAAGCATGTATAAGATTAGGATTGATTGACTCAATTTTTTGAATCAATAATTGTGTTATTTTAAATATTTTTTATATAAATTTATCTAAATTAAAAATTACACACACACACACACACACACACACATATATATATATATATATATATATATATATATATATATATATATATATATATATAACTAATAATTATTTTATATTTAAAAATAGTAGTGATTGGTCGAAAATTATTTTTATATTAATTATGAATTTATATGATCTCGCATGTAATAAAGAGAAGAGAAAAAAACTTTATTTAAAAAAATTTCTTGGCCCGTGAACTGGCCTTTTTAGTCTATGAGCCACTTATGGAGAATATGAGTTGGGAGTTTTTCAATCCGTGAGAAAACAAGCTCAGTCCACTCTGATCCGTTTAAGCCCCGAAGCGGGGCAACTCGTTTGAGAGCGCTGAATATAATTGTATGCACTGAAAACCTGCAGAAAATTTGTGTTTTTATCGCTGTAGTGTTGTTTCATTTTCATCACGAGCTGCAACTTCTGCAGGCTAATTTTCATGAAATCCTTGATTAGCACCAATCAGTATATTTTCAGCTGTCCTCTGAGGGGGAAAAGCCACCCCCCGAAAAAAAGAGAAATTAAAAAAAAAAAAAGAAAGGGCTATCTCGGGGGAACTTAGGTGAAGTCAAGATCATAACTTTATAATTGAATTCTCTCCAGCACTTAATTCTAAAGTTGATGTGTTCCTTCCCAGGTTCCTGGGATGAAGTATCAGGCTTGAAAACTAAGGATTACAGGGGATCCTGATTGTTTTTTGATGCAGCATTTTATAGGAGTAAAGGTTCACTCCCACCTTGAAGTTCTGAAGCTTTATCATTTTGCATATTAGGACATTGAGGACATTGTGAAGAATAGATGCTGATTCAGAAATGGTAATAGCCCAATGGAAAGAGATCTTTCTTCACTTTTTGGGTCAGAATTAGCTCCCCAGAAGCCTCACTCCACCGCTGACCTGGCTACTTCTGTATAGTAGGTATGTTCTGTGGGCCCATTTTCATGCAGATGATGCATAATACGTAAATGTTATTGCCAGAATAACTAAGTAGAGGTAGTGAAGCAACAGCAGATCTAGAGATTTTGTCGAATAAACAAGATTTTTTTTAAAAATATGAATTATGAAGTTGACATACTAGCATAGGAATATCTAATGCTGATTGCCTGTCTACCTTTTAGTAAGGGAAGCTTAAATTCCATTATTTAGCATCGCCTATGATTGGAACCTGTCGTTATGCATCATTTCTATTAAGCTTTAAAAGTTACAAATCAGTTTTGCACAAGGAATAATCAAATCCCTATATAACTTCATTTCTACTGATAATTCTGCTGATTGGTACAGAATGTTATGCAGAATCAAACGAAAACAAAGCCTACTGGCAGTACATACGGCAAGGTTAGCTTTCTGGAGTTTTTTTCTTGTTAGTGATAGTGCACAACAACCTTTAGCTTCCCCGAGTTTATTATCAGGATCTCAGTAGGGATTTCACTTTAAGAAGCAATTTAAAGAAATCTAACTGTAAAATCTGAAGTATACTCTAAAGGACTTTACGGTGCTAAGGAAAGTAATTGCTGCATAATAGGTCAAAAATCAGAATATATAAGTGAAATTTTGTCCCGAGGGTTACTTTGGCAAAGAGAGAACCTTTGCGGGATCTTTCAGATTTTAGTTGTAGCTACTGCAGGTGCTCGCAGCCTCATTTTCTATTCTACTCCATTGTGTACACCTCAGTCTCCTGGTGTTCAATTGAAATTTAACATTAGGGAAGACATATATTCTAGCAGCCCCTTTTCTAGATGATTTGAGAATCAAATGTCTAAGTGAAGGATATTTATGCATGCTGGAAGAAACTGGCTTGTTCCTTCTATATGATTTGCCTATTTTTTCAAATTGGTTAAAGTATCTCCACATTCCAGGATCCAAATGATGAAAAAGTAGGAAACCTGTTGATGATAGTCTAGAAGTTAAACAAGAAAGCAAATTTTCTGATATAGAGCGATAAATCAACAATCAAAGGGAATAAATACATCAGTATCTTGACTTCAGAGGCCATGCTACTAGTGAATAAAACGAAATCAAATGTTGATGTGCCATCTGCAGCAAGGTTCAAGGAACTCCTACTGTGAAAGAGAAGCTGTGTAGATACGTTGTACATTTCTATTGATGAGGCAAATTAGTTTGTTTTGCTTGATTCAGTTCATTTTCTCTACCCCACCAAATCCCTTTTTTACTTGTACAGAGTATTTTGGTTCCTAACATAACAATGCATCAACCACAGAATAGACTAAAACCAAAATCTAGACTTAGCTGTAGGAGCACGGACCATCGTGCAATTTTTACAGCACTTTCAGGAATCCGGTGCAATGATGCAGAATGTATCACAATGAATGCTTCCTTTGAATTATCTTTTAAAAGAATTATTTAATTGTATCTTCTTATCATAATTATGATGAATTTAGACTACTGGCCTGGAATATAGAAGACACCGTTTGAATGCTGATTGTATATCTAAATGGTAATTCTACTGCTTAACATAGATTTTACTATTCTGAGAAACTGAAGGAAATGATCAAATCTGAAACATGACTTCCGTATATTTTATTTGGTAGAGAATCACAGGATCCTGCAATAGCTGAGTCCCTTGATTAATCCTGTATGTTCACAACAAAGATCCTGCGGTCAGGGTTCAAGCTTTATCCTTTCATAGTGAATTTCCCTTTCAGTCAATAAAAAGTAGGTAAGTTATCATATCTCATAGACTACTTTAGACATTGTTTGTTTTCCCACAGCTAATAAATAATGCACTTACACTACTTTGCAGATTATCTATGCACTCAACACGCAACGAACAAACAGTTAGTAAGAGGTTTTCTTCGTAGATTATTCTGCTTTTACATTAGTATATTAAAATAGGACTGCATATTTGAGTGGTGAAATTTATTTAGGCTCTACTAGTTTCACTCTTTATTTACTACAGCCAAGGACTGAATTTTCTATTGTCTCTTAAAGGGTAAAAATCTGTTCCTGTTTTAGAGCAAGCTACTATTAGCAGGGACAGCATAAAAGGCGCAGGTAGAGGCAACCACCCTTAAAAGCTTGTGAAATTATGTGCTCTCAACCATTTAAAATTTCAAAATCTCCACAGAAATGCCTTAAAATGATAATTTCTTTCCAATAAAGTATATGATGAACTTCTAGCATAACCCCCGCACATAAGTATCTACTCGCAAACTCCTGCTCCTTGATCCATGGCCGAATATCAGTCATGACCTTACTTTCATGCATATGTGATCAGAATTTTGTAACCTGATCTAATCTAAAGCCTAAACAACAATCTGCCACTTATGATGCATAAAGCCGTATGTAGAAGAACTTTGAACTCATAAATCAGTAGTATGAAACTTTGAAAGTAATAGGAGTAACAAATAGATGAAGACATCATTGTTCTAAGTATGCTTGCGCTGTAGAGGCAAAGTATCAATTAGTCAACAAAAGAAGTACCATCTCACTGAGGTTCTTTAAGCCATAAAATGACTTGGTTCACTTAACCATTAACGAGGAATTAATGATGGTAATCTCACTTTTAGTGGACAAAACCTGTCTGATTACTTTTAAGTTGCACAGAAGAAAAATTAAATACAAATGCTCTTTATGTAATCAGAAAGTGACTGGTAAGACTATGAATTTGAATATAACTTTGACCAAAAACACACTATGCAAATTTAGAACTGTGAGTTGATCTATTCTTGC
This sequence comes from Rauvolfia tetraphylla, assembly GCA_030512225.1. Lineage (NCBI taxonomy): Eukaryota > Viridiplantae > Streptophyta > Magnoliopsida > Gentianales > Apocynaceae > Rauvolfia > Rauvolfia tetraphylla. The sequence goes on from JAJQKT010000053.1 coordinate 8,260,428, forward strand.
AGACTGGAAATCAGGAGAAGTAAACCTTCACGGGAACTCTCCAGTCTCCATAAACATGCATTTTCTACATTGTCAAAAACTCTGGCAAAATAATGTTCTGGTCTGCATTTTTTCCCGTAAATTTTGATGTGATTCCTATAAACTTTTTAGTGAATTTACTAGGGAAAGGAAATAATGTTCTGGTCGAATTATGGTCAATGACCACAAAATCGCTTTGGTGGAAATAAAAAAAGAATAATACAGGATTTACTGATCAGATAATGCGGGTATGCACTAAGAATGGCACAATTTAACAGACTCATGGCAATTTGCAAGGGCAATTACTTTCATAATACAAAAAGTTCTTATGCTGGTATACCTAATACCATGGCCCTCCTATAAAAGCCTGATTTATCCTATAAGATATAGGTGTTGCCACTAGACCAATATATAACCCTAATACCATGGCCCTCCTAATACATATGACCCTACAATATATAGAAGATTCTTTGATTCTCTGTTTGACAGTAGACCAAAACAGTAGCCATGAAGATCCTTGTTACATTCTTGATCCAAAACAAGCAACTAATGGCAGTCTTCAAAACTTCGTGATCTGATTTATCAAGAATTATTTGTTTCTGGCCCACTAGGTTACACCTGCTGTGTGCTAAATTAAATGCTAATATTCTTGATAGGAAAGGTATCTTATCAAAATCATTTCTTGCTTTTGTCCCGTTTTAACAAAAAATTATGCTTTATTAGATAAGCAGTATTGAATATTAGGCTCTAATTGTTTTCTTTCTCTGTTTTCCCTTTTTCTTTTCCTGGTTTGTCTGAACAGCAGATGGGTTTTGCAGTGCATCGCATAATCTGCCCAGATACCATACATATAACATGCTAAATAAAATTTCTCAATCTTGGGAATGAGTATAGGAGCCAAAAAAGAAAGACAACAATTGAATTTCTGCTACTTTTAATGTAATTCGGGAGTCAAAGCACACTTAGCAAAATGGAAAGCACTAGAAGGTTTTGGATTTAAACTTCTCTTCTACCTCTCTAAAGTGCAAAATGTTGATAGTAAGAAGGTCCCACATGTAATCTGACTCTCCTGGTTCATTCACAGTAAAAGAACCATCCAGAAAGGTCTTGTCAATACCATGTAAGCAGTAATACAAAATTCATTATGTGCAACATCTTGGTTAAGAAACAACTTGATGATTGTCTTTCCTTTCCTAAAAGTGGTGCAACTACCATAACAGTAGTCTATACACTGCTTTCTTTTCTTCGTCTTGTTATTTCTTGCTTGATCTTGAGTCCTGCTGGCTTTGGACTTACATGGCTGCGAGCTAGATTACAAGACCTAATCATGGCGACCTTCACTTATTAAAAAAGTTAATTACAAATAGCCCTTTTAAGGACCTAGGACAATAATTCTACAATCTGCAGAACAAAAAGAAAGAAGATCTTTTTCATTTTTACAGAAGTGACAACCAAGCAAAATAGCTAAAGAAATGAACAAGCTGGTTAAAAATGATCAAGACTGGCTTGGATTCTCCAGAGACTAGCCTTCTAACTTGTACTCAAAAGTTCTTCCAAATAATCCTTGCCTAAATCCTCAAACACCACCAAGTTCTCTACCTTGACCTCTCTTGGTTTAATTTTTTTGTTTACATTTCTCCTCCTCAAGGAGTGTTTTCTCTTTAATGCAATGACTGGGGAACATCCGTCTTCCATACTGCACTTCATGTCGATAAGTGATTCCCGAACTCTATCAACTGGAAAATTGAGAATTGCTGCTGGACCTCGCATCGAAAAGGCTGCCTGGTCATAAGCTAAAGCAGCAGCTTCTGCACTGTCAAATGTGCCTAACCAAACTCTTATTCCGTTCCTAGTTGAATCCCTTATCTCTGCTGCGAATTTTCCCCATGGTCGCTTTCTTACACCTCGATAAGATTTTTCCTTGGCGGGTTTTTCCCCGGCCCGTGAACTTACCTCATCTTCCTTCATTTGATCAGAGGAATTGGTTTCTGATGTTTCTTGAGCAGCTTGTGCTATCAGACCATAGAGAAGCATCTCTTCAGAATCATTTTCATTGAAAGGAAGTGAGTTGTTGAAACCTTGGGAATTCCATGAAAAAGATTCCACTGATCCAAAAGATGAATCAGAGGAGAATTCAGAATTCAATGAAGAAGGGAAAACAGAGGAATCCATTTCTAGTTTCCACTGTGGAATGATCTGCCGTGAAGGTTTAGTTTTTGCAGGAGTTGTGACTCCTACGGCTTTAGTAGTCCACAATTGTGTGAGCATATTCAGGTTTAGCCACCTTTTTATACCAAGAAGGAGAAAGGGAGAGATTGAATTTTAAATAAAATATACAGATGACTATTGGATGCAGAAAATGGAAAGAAGAAAGCAAGACACCTAAGAAAGGAGAATGATGTTGTGGCCTGATTTTGTGTCCAAGGAGGATGTTTTGTTTTCTGGGATTAGTTTTTTAATTCAATTGCACCAATTAACGGATCCCTCACGTGGGTCAAATGAAGCTAGGCGGCCAGGTCAGACAAACAGTTGGATGAGGTCACCTGATAAGATTTTGAGACCTTAGTTTTTCCTTGGCCTTTGTCTAGATGTAGCAGATCCCCATGTCCGTACACAGCAGCAAATTCTGGTTTAGTTTCAAATTTTTTCCCATAACAAGAAACCAAAGCCAACTTACTGATGATTCTTGCAGAATAATATGCTTTTCAAATCTTGAGAAATGATGCTAAAACGCTAGTGAGGTATTCAAGATTATCGTTGCATCGACCATGTTTTGACAGAAACAAGGGCCAACTTGGATTGGCACTTAAACTAAAAAGTTTTTACTTTTTTCCTACATTTTTTTTTTTAGATCTTACTCATTTTCTCACAAACAATTTATTTTTACGATTCTCAATACAACTTAACTAAAAAAAAATTCAGTCCAATCTCAGCCGTTAATAATTCTTGACTTAGTTAAGAAAATGCTGTAATTTGTACAGCCATATCTGTCATATTACGCAACCTGTTATGTTGGAATCTTGCTCAGGATTGTAGCAGTCGCTTCAATGTTTTAAGAGAAATTTCAAAGCTAAATGGTCCAGATTTTGCCTTCTTTTTCAGCTTGAGGGATTTACAGGTCTTCACTGCAAAGTTTCAGTTCTAAACTCTAAACTCTCAGTTAAGTGGGCTGTCTGCAATGAACTCCTGATTTTCTGATGACCAATCCAAAACCGCAGCTTCCTAGGACTTTCTGTGGAATCCCTTTACCGGTTGAATTGAATTGGACCACCTGCTAAAAGAATTATTTAGCAGGAAGCCTAGTTTCTATAGATTTCAACTAATGCAGGTTTGGAAACTAGACATCTCTTAGCCTATGACAGACCATTTTTGCATCAACTTGTTAATGATGTGTAAGAATCAGAGAACATTCAAACATCATTCCTTCAAAAATTATTCCGTGAATTATTAAATTCTCAAATCTACTAATAGGACCAGACCAAACAAATGTGACAAAATTCTGAAGCCTAGTTTCTATAGATTTCAACTAATGCAGGTTTGGAAACTAGACATCTCTTAGCCTATGACAGACCTTTTTTGCATCAACTTGTTAATGATGTGTAAGAATCAGAGAACATTCAAACATCATTCCTTCAAAAATTATTCCGTGAATTATTAAATTCTCAAATCTACTAATAGGACCAGACCAAACAAATGTTACGAAATTATGATGTTGCTTCTCTATTTTATTGCCACCACACTCTTCTTTGCTTCCTGGAATCAGCCTGCTTTGTCTTGAGTATTACTGCCAGAATTATTTGAAATTAATACCATCATTTTATGGTAGTTTGAATTAATTTATCATACTTCGATTGAAAAATCATCGCCCTTAAACTCTGCCTTTCTCCCCGCCGGAGATTTGTTCTATGGTATTTCTTCTTGTGAAGCTCCTTACCTACAAATATTTTGACCATTTTTGGACAAAGTCTAATAGTGTTCTTCTTACATTGTTCTAGAAAACACCACGTCACATAGTTGAAATAATGTTAAATAATTAAACAAATGAATGCTTAATATCATTGAGTTTATCTGTTTAAACTTTATACTTAAAATCGACGATCAAAATTTCGTTAGAATAATCACATCCATATGTCATATTTTTGCAAAGTAAAAATAACGATTTGAAAATAAAAAATATTAAAATTTAATTAAATAGTATCTTGAACCGCCAATTTGAATGAACGGCTAAAGATATTTTGGTTACTAATTTGAGCTATTAAAAGATCAAAATCACTAGGTTTATAGGAAGGACAACTAAAGGCATTATCAGAGTGAGTTGCGTGTTTCATTGCAACTTTAGATCTAATCTATGAACCCTTTCTCTTTTTGGTATCTACCGGGATTCATGTGAACCTATATAAACCAGAATCATCCATTGCTGCCAATTTCACGTACGCAACTCCAAGTCACGCTATCACTATACATGAACACGGCCTGATGGTAACATTTTTTTGCAAAATCCAAGGTTTCTTTGAGAATGTAATCTGGATATTGTAATGGTAAACCATGAAAAATAGTTTATTTTGGTCAATAGAAACTTGAATTGGGTCTCTCAGTCTTAGAACATGAGCATCTTGTCCGTACTTCTTGGTGGAGCTAAGCCTACCTTTCATTGTCTCAATGGCTTCAACTTAGGAATAGAGCCAGGATCATTAAAGTGTCTTTTTGGGGGTAATACGATAGTAAGACTATAGAATGCCTTTCTAAACCAAATTAGGTGGCGGATTGATTAATTGCTTCTTGATTCAATTAATCGAATAATTTACGTTCGACTAACTAAAGATTAAAATAAAAAAAAAATATTAACCGTCTAAGTTAAATATAAAAATTTTATTGGTCTCGATTTACTTTCGATCAAATTTAGTTAAGACTCTTAATCAAATACTACTCTCGATTTAACCATTTGCTCAATCTGACATTTTAATCTTATTCTAAGTAAACAAACTAATTTAGCTTAAGTTAAATAATTGTGTTATAACATCACGTGTGTATAATTATAAACTCTATATATATATATATATATATGGCATAATTCGCCAGGATTGAACAATAATGTTATAACACTTGTTTATCCATAAAAAGAACTAAAAACAGCTCCTTGAATGAAGAAATATGTTAAGAGTGAAGAAAAAGTGCTTTAAAGGATATATTGAGATCATTGATTATCCTTAACAAAGGACCAATTGATGGACATTTGAAACTGATGGGCAAAATGTCTAGATACAGATCCCTTTGAAGGGCCGGCCTCATCTTATAAAGTCATCAAGACTGAGAGGGATTGTTTTCCAGCAAGAAGGGTGTCTGTATAAAGATAAGGACCTTTCAATCAAGAGTGTGTGTGTACCCTCCATCTGTTATGGCATCTTTAGTTAATTTCCAAAGAAATTTCCACGAAGGGTATGCCTTACTGGTGTCCAGTTACTTTTCGTGGCGTCTCTAATACTTAAAAGCTAAAAGGTGTATGAGTAAATAAACATCTCTTGATGTTAAATATATATATATATATACTATTTTCCTTCACAATTAAAATTTTTTTTTAACTTAATATAAAATTTAAAAATAATTTTTTACTTATTTAATTTACTGACTTTATTATTATTAATTTTATGATATATTTATTAATTTAAAAAATTAACAATAAAAATAAAATTTAAATTTTTTAAATTAAAAGAATTAAAAAATATTATTAATAGATCTATATATTAGTAAAATTTACTTTTCTTATATCGAGAAGATTGATAATAGAAATTTATATGAAATACATAATTATTTTAAGAATGTATATTTAATTATTAATATTTTTTAAAAAATATGAATATTTAATTATGCATGATTAGCTTATTACCTTTCTACAAATTGCGACAAAAATATATATTCACTCTTGGGAGCTTACTTGGGGGAACTAGGCCTTGACATGCCATCCTCCCCTGTCAGTAGTCAAGGAGAAAAGTCTTCTAATAAGTCTCTCTCTCTCTCTCTCTCTCTCTCTCTCTCTCTCTCTCTCTCTCAAAGTCTTGAGAAGGGAATGATAGAGCCGCTATCTTGTGGTATCGTCCAATTGTGTTCCTTCCCGTTTCATATTGTCAATTTAGAGGGGATATGCAGTAGGCCGGTTTTTTAAAAAGAAAAAATTATTAGCAAAAGAGAAAAGTATTATATTACTCTTTCTCGTATTTATCCCGTAATCTTCACTCAAAACGATTTTCCAGGGTTTATATTAATAAATGAAACACGTGTATATAATATTGATAGCTAATGTCACCATTAATTAATTAAAAAATGAAAAGGAAAAAAATTTCAATTTTACATTTCTATCTATAGAAATCCATAAAATTTTACCGTTCAAATGAAACTGCTGAGCTTGACATTCCCCGACTTAATTGGAGGAAGAGGCAGAGGAGGATAGGAAGTTTCTCAGATGCCTCTTTGCCTGTCTAAAGAATGCCTCGTGCTTTAATCAACGTAGGAATCTTCAAAGCCAAAGGAAAATTAACGTAAAAAAATTCACCTAAATTCAATAACAGAACATCTTTCTTTGCCTCCAAACTACTAATCCCAAGTGGTCCAAAACTAGCAAAAGAATAGACTGGTCAGTTACAAAAAGCCATTAATTTCCCAATTATGAACCTCCCAAGCAACTTCACCTAGTGTTTCTAGCCTCCAAACAAAACCAGAAAACATATATTGTTTCCGTTTCAGAATATATATCTTAATTTTTATTTTTATTTATTTTAAAATATATGTTATATTTTTATATATAGTATTTTTTTTTTCTAATTTTATTTTTGTCTCCACCGGATGAGAGCCGTTCTACATACACTGCAAAGAATTATCAGCCTCCAGAAGCTGCAACAATTTTATCCAAAATGGACATGTATTGGTGAATCATTTTGTGGGTTTCTTGAGTGCGCCATTTGGATTTGCAGCTTCTTACAAAAACAATGCATGCCGCAGATCATAATAATGTTAATATTACCCTGGAAAATGGATAAAGCACTCAACAAACTCTTCTTTGGAAACACTGAAACCAGAGAACAACGTCTAAACCCGCAGCCACATAACGATAACTGAAGAATTAATAATCAATTCACAAATTTTGTGAGTCCAAAAGCTCAAGAGCCAGTGGTCATTATCATATGGTTAACTGGTTAGGCAGGCTATGATGCTTACAGATTCATAGTACATGGTCCATTTTTTGCATTGTTTCACGTTTATATTACACTGTTCTCTGGAGTTTCAGAAATCTTTTCAATTCCAAACCCTTTAGTGTTTTTCATTTCTCGTGGGGGTAGAGGGGGGCGCGGCCAGCAGCTTATTTTTAACAGTCAACTTCATCGTGTAGCCATCATTTGCTCTCTGCTGGTGTCATTTATTCTCGTCATGATATTACTGACTGTAGTCGCACTTAGAGTTGTGCATTCAATTTTCGATTTAAAATTTTAATTTTTAAAATAAAATTATAAAATCAAATTGAACTGAATTTTTTTATAAATCAAATTGAACAAAAATTCGGTTCGAATCAATTGTAAACTGAAATATTGGAAAAGCAAGATTAAGAATGTATTTCGGTAATCAATTCTTAACGAAGAACGCATTATTAAAATGTATTTATATGTAATTTTATTTTAAAATTTTATTTTTATTAAAAGAACGTATTTTTGTAATACTTAAGAACGCATTATCAAAATACATTCACATGTATTAATTTTTTAGTTTAGTTTTTATCTGAGCAGAGAAATCGAAAATCGAAAATCGAAAATCGAACGAATTATATAAAATTTTAAAAAATCGAACCACACTAAAATATTAAAAAATCAAACTAAAATATGAATTTCAGTTATGTTTGATTCAGTTCAATTTTTTAAATTATATCGAATAATGAACACTCCCTAGTCGCACTCAATTGATCAGGTTCTTGATTTTAATTCCTCTAATACTAAAGATGTGATTGGATAAAGTTTTATTTTAAAATTTTTATCTTAAATTTTATAAAAGTTAAATTATTTATAAAAAAATATATATTCTATATTTAAAATTTAAATTTTAATTTTAGAATAAAATAATTTCTACGTATAGCCTAAGGTATATATATATATTAGGAAAGACAGTCGCACACAATAAAAGAAGTGCAGCAAGTTGGTGAAGCCATGGAGTGTAAAACGTGATGTGAAGAGACTAGGAGTCTCATTCGTATGAAATTTGGTGTCTTTTTTATTAAATTAAATCAATAACTATATCCTCAAATCTATATATATACTAGCCAAAACACCCGTGCTATGCACGGAGAAATAATTTGTAATAAAAAATTATTACACAAATTATTTTAATAATGAATAATAAAATATAAAATAAATAATTAGAATGTTGAATATTCATAAGATGTATGTATATAATTAAGCAAGTTAAACCTGATAAGATGTTGAAGTACTTGTTTAATAACTCTTCTAATGTCTTAATAAAGAGATTACCATCTGCAAAATTAGTAAAAAAAAATTTCATTAGTTATATATTTAAGAAATTATAAGCATAGCAAATTGCTTAGCATCTTAATTTAATACAACATTACCTAATTGAATGTATCAAGAAATTTTGCACATTTTTTAAGGTCTCTTCACACCAATTTACTTTAATGACAAAAGTTACTAAGAGCAAAAGACTTTTATCTTCCTTGAATATAGATGCACGCATCACAAATGTAAATGCAAGCTTATGCAGAAATTTACATGATCTTCTACTAACTTGTGTCTATTTTCCTGAATGTCATGTAAATGAAAATCTCTCAATGATACATATATTGTGTAAAATTTATAATTAAATATTGTAATTAATAAATTATATATTGAGAGATATATACACATCTACATAGATAAATACCTTTGATTGTAGATCTCGTAAATAACTCGCTGGACACCGAAGAACAAACTCTACATTTTGTCTTTTAGAAAGGTATGCATACTTCTAGTAAAATCTTTCAGTTGAACGAAAAATCGATATCATCAAATTTTGTAAAAGGAGCACAATCAGTAAAAGGTAACAAAATAACTTATCTATATAGTAATAGTTAGTTACCTTGATATTGTTTAAACTGTATCATTGCATTCAGTACACACTTGCTCTCCATAAACACACTCTGTTACACTACCACAATTGTTGCAGGGCTCATATATTAAATTTTCAATATCTATGCAATTTATATAAGAAACTATGCAAAAGTACTTTTCCTGAAAAAAAAAAGAGAATAACAATTAAAAGTCATATTTAATTATCTTGTTCATTTGCAACAGTTTATTACCTGTGATAGTGCTTGATAATATGATATTTGTATTATTTCAGCATTCGAGATCAATAACAATTGTGTAATAGAAAAATAAGCTCTCTTCACCCAAACTGCAAGTATCTTTGCACAACAATTTTCATTATACATAAATGCAAAAAAGCATACGTAAAGGAAAAAGTAAAGTATAATGAATAAATCTATACATATAAACTTACCATCCTCTAATGATATTAACAAATTCTAAAATTGGGTTGATATATAACCTGCTTGATTTATTTGTGCAAAGTGATGGCCCTGTATGCAATAGTTGGTATAACATGAATAATTTTTTTAAGATAATAACCAAATTAAATTAAGTAATACACATTGATAATTTTTCACTATGATCTCACATACCAATAGAACTGTGTTTTCATTTACTACAACGGATAGTTGCTCCCCTCATTACAGGCAAATTCTTCCCATATAGTAAGTCTAACAATTGTCATGTTGTTTTAACATGTAAATAGATTTTAATAAATTTATAGATATTGTATTAAATTCATTAATAAAAATTTTATATTAATAAAAATACTTTTACTCTCTCTCTTCCTCCAAAATACTTTTGCATAGGATATACATTACTTTTTAAAAAAATACGTATATAATGAGAATAGATTTTTAAAAAGAGAAATTTGTTCTAAATATCACTAAAAAATACATTTAATAGCACGACTATGAGTAACTTTTACTCTCTCTCCTCCTTCAAAATATTTTTGCACGGGATATCATTTATTACAACTGATAGTTGCTTCCTCTCATTACAGACAAATTTTTCCCATATAGTAAGTCTAACAACTGTCATGTTGTTTTAACATGTAAATGGATTTTAATAAATTTATAGATATTGAAATACATTAATAAAAATTTTACATTAATAAAAATACTTTTACTCTCTCTTCTCCTCCAAAATACTTTTGCATGGGATATACATTAATTTTTTTAAAAAATAAGTATATAATGAGAATATATTTTTAAAAAGAAAAATTTGTTCTAAATATTACTAAAAAAATACATTTAATAGCACGACTATGAGTAACTTTTACTCTCACTCCTCCTTCAAAATATTTTTGCATGGGATATCATTTACTACAACTGATAGTTGCTCCCTCTCATTACAGGCAAATTTTTTCCATAGAGTAAGTCTAACAACTGTCATGTTGTTTTAACATGTAAATGGATTTTAATAAATTTATAGATATTGAAATACATTAATAAAAATACTTTTACTCTCTCTCCTCCTCCAAAATACTTTTGCATGGGATATACATTACTTTTTTAAAAAATCTATATATAATGAGAATATATTTTTAAAAAGATAAATTTGTTCCAAATATTACTAAAAAAAATATATTTAATAGCACAACCATGAATATGCCCTTTTCTAGTGATAGAGTTAATTTTCTTTTTAAAAAAATACCATAAAAATAAATTAATATGTGTTATTATATAAATAGTTATTAGAGATATTATAAAAAATATGAAGCAAATTTATGTATTTAATTAAAAAACTATGTACTAATGATTAATCATAAATAATTAAGATGAAAAGAAAGAAATGAAAAAAATACATTGTAAGTTATATTTTTTCTATATATTTAAAGTAAATTAATTTTACGATATGGTCTTTCAATTATTCTGTCGTATTCATCTTCTATCCTTCGTTATGTGTAAGAGAAAAAGAGAATTTTTTATCATTTAATTATTTATTTTTTACTCTTTAAAAAAAATAGAACATATTTGTAATAAAATTATTGTGAAAATTTAAATTATTCTCCCCTTACTTGTCTCCACTTCATTTCTAAAAAAATAAATAACGTAAAAAAATAAAAAAATTAGTATTTTATAATTAAAAACCTCAAAGAAAGATTTTTCAAAATAAAAATATTATCGAGTCATTGTTCAACTTTTTTTTCAAAAGAATCGTGTTCTTAATCAATCACAAAAAAACTATAGTGTTCATATACTTTACAAAATCATTTCTTTCTTTTATATTCACTTGGTAAAAAGACAAAAATAAAAAAATAAAACCTATCAATTATTACATTTTATGTCTAATGTCTATGCAAAGTTATGCATATTATGATGTGGAATGTTTTAATAGTAAATTAGACACTTTTATCCTTAAAACTTAGCAAATGAATGATCAAATTAGATAGTAATAGATATTGATCAAATTGGTGTAATATATACTAAAACTAAACATCTAAATATTCCTGAAGTCTTTCATTCAAACAAACGAAAAAAAAAACTTCAATCTTCAAAATCTATTAAATAAAATAAAAACTCAATAATTTTCTATTAAAATAACTAAAAATATAAAATATATTCTATCATTCGATCAAAACAAAGAATGAAAATGCATGAAAGATATAAAAGGAAAAAGCATTAATGATGCTAAAAATAAAACTAAAAAGTAAAAGAAGCTGACAAAAATGAAACAAATGAATAACTACATATGAAAGTCATGTACAACTTGAAGACTTGATGATAATAAGAAAATTCAAAAAATTTCAATTTAGTTCTAAAAAAATTACACGGACTCATATTGAAGAAGAAAAAATAAACTAAAAGAAATTACAGAATTTAACTAAAGAAGCCCCTAAGACATATTTCAAAATTTAAAAATAATAAAGATAAAATACTTATTTGAATAAAAAATTAAAATATCCTAAATGTGCCTTATGCTTATAACGTGTATAACACTCATACATTTTTCTCCATTTTAAAGGAAGAAGTATGGATAGTCTTTCTATTTTGGTCTCTATCCCAAAAGGTTCTCAAAAAAAAAAATAAAATAAAAAACTCTTCTCTAAAAATAAATAAATTCATAAAACATCTTACTTGTACACAAAGAAGTTCTTAATAAATTAAAGAAAATGAAATATTTTCTAAAAAAATTAATTCGTAAAATTTTTTGAACAATAAGAGATACAATGAGCATTGATAAGTTTCTCAAGAAAAAATAAATTATATCTTAAAGAACAGAAATAGAAAATCAAATATATAATACTGGTCAAATATTAAAGTGAAGAGAATAAAGTAATATGTATCAAAAATAAATTTAAAATATTATTTTTTTTAATTTAAAAAAAGAGGATCGACGATAAAAAACCTTATGAGGAAAAGTTTATAAAGAAAGAAAAAATTTGTGGAGAAAGTGATAATAGATGAAGTTATGTGGATATAGTAAAAAATTATTAAGAATTTGATTTAAATTAAAAAATACATTTCAAATTATAATAGTAGTAGAATAATTTATATAGTATTAGAGTTGGAAGTGGGCTTTGGTTTTTTTAGTAGTATAAGAGTTTGTATAGTATTAGAGTTGGAATTGGAGTTAAAAGGTGGGAAAATATTTTAATTAAAAATTGAAAAATTCTAGAAAATAAAATCAAGACCTTGGAATGTTTAGAGGAGGAGAGAGAGTAAAAGTATTTTGGTAATATATATATATATATATATATATATATATATATATATATATATATATATATATATATATATATATATATATATATATATTATAGAAATGTAACCCTTTCTTTCTTATGACTTCAAACCTCTCATTCTAATTTTTTAGAGTTTTTATTTTTTTAATTAGTCTTCAAAAATTTGATTGGTTAAGATTATCCAATCATTTAGGATAACTTTAAACTACTTATCTTTATCATTTTTGTTTATCCAATCTCTTAATTTAAACTAAATTCATTAAAGCTAAATTCTTAACTAATACATTAATTTTAATTTTTGAATTTTGTATATAATATATATATATATATATATATATATATATATATATATATATTATTTATTTAATAAAAATATAACCCTTTCTTTCTTATGGTTGTAAACCTCTCATCCTAAATTCTTAATATTTTTACTTTTTTAATTATTCTTAAAAAATTTAATTAGTTGTGATCATTTTCAATCTATTAAGATAACTTTAAACTAACTTATATATTTAATTTTAATTTTAAAGCATCTATATTAAATTAATTTATGAAAATAAGAGAGTTTAATTACTACTTTAAAAAAATTTATCAGTTAGAATCATTTTTAATTTATTAAAATAATTTTAAACTAACTTATAAATTAATTTAATTTTGAATTCGTAAGAGTAGGAGATCTTAATTATTACTTTAAATTTTTTTGATTGGTTAGAATTATTTTTAATCTATTAAAATAATTTTAAACTATCTATATATTAACTTGAATTTTAAATTATCTTAATTTCTTAGAATTTTACTATTTTAATTAGTATTCAAAATTTTGATTGGTTATTATCAATTTTAATATAATAAAATAATTTAAAACTAACTTATACATTAATTTTAATTTAGAATTCTATATATTAAATTACTTTGTAAAAGTATGAGACTTTAATTATTACTTTAAAAATTTTTGACTGGTTAGAATCATTTTCAATCTATTAAAATAATTTTAAACTACTTATATATTAAATTAAATTTTAAATTATTCTAATTTTGTTATAATTTTTTTCTTTTAATTAATCTTCAAAATTTGATTGGTTAGGATCATTTTCAATCTATTAAAGTAACTTTAAACTAATAAATTAATTTTAATTTTAAGTTACGTTGTAAAAGTATGAAATTTCAATTATTACTTTAAAATTTTTAATTGGTTAGAACAATTTTCAATCTATTAAAATAATTTTAAACTACTTATATATTAACTTGAATTTTAAATTCTATATTTTTTTTATGAAATTGAATTCCGTATATTGAGTTACTTTGTAAATGTAGGAAACTTTAATTATTCAATTTGCTTAAAATTTTTTTAAACTACTTATATATTAACTCGAATTTTGAATTTCATATTTTTAAAAAAATTAAATTATGTATATTTAGTTATTTTATAAAAGTAAAACTTTAACTATTCAGTAGTTGTCAACAAACATGATCTTTATATTTATAATTTTTGTTTAACCAATTTCTTAATTTAAACTAAATTTATTAAATCTAAACATCTAATATCTACCTATTTCTTCTACACATAGTGTACATCATCATCATTCTCTTCTGCATATTATTTTCTTCTTCTCTTCATATGTATGCTTTTTTGATGTTTTGTTTGTTTGACATAATTTTTATTTGATTTTTTTTCCTTTGATGATATGTGGGAACGATTTTATGATGATATAACATAATCTCACAGTTACCTCTGTTTGCAAATTTAAGGCCTTTGGAGAATCTTATACGTAATATAGATTAGCTTATTTGATAGACAAAAATGCACGATAATAAGAGGTACAGTTTTGAACCATATTATGGAAAATAATGGATTTATCTTTTTCATTTTTATCTTTTTTTTTGTGAGAATTTAAGCTTCGTATACGTAAATGTGAATTGGAACAGGTGATCCAAGGTTTTCATACAAAGATTTCTTTCCTTTAATCTCCAAGGAAATAACCTAAAATGCTTCAACGATAAGAAGAATGTTTTAAATTTGATTACTTTAGGAAATTGCTCTACAGGATTTCCAAGTCAAAGAAATTAGACTATGACTTTATAGGATAAGCCATTATGTAAAATGAAAAAATATTCCTATTCTACGATATCAATCCCATAGTTATTTCCTAATCTATGTAGTCTATAAGGAAACTCCAAGAATTTGACAAATATAGGACTCCATTTATTTCCACCAAGTTTGATTCTAATGTAATGTTTAATTTTTTATAAGTAAATGTCAATACATTAAATAATGACCAACAACGATATTGAATTGTTGACGAGATTAAACATTATTTAGATTGTTAATATGATCATAAAAGATTATAGTGCAAAAATGAATATTTCTCTCAAAGATAGGCATACAGACTTTGTACTAAGGTGTTCAGTTGATCATCTAAATGAAATGCAAAGATAGGTGTTGGTATATTCATACTTCTGAAAAAAAATTTTGAGCACATCAAAAAGTTATGTGATTGCTCATATATTTTTAATTTTATAGATTCAACTCTAAAATATAATATTTGTAGGAAAATGGATTAAAAATTTTTATAAACATATCAATTCATGCAAAGATCGTGCGTTTACATTGATGGTTCGAGTACTACATGACGTCAAAATTATAAAAATTTATCACTAATAATATTTGTTTTATGTGTCGATTGGTGTGAAGAATATTCTCATTTACAAAAGAGAATCATAATATAACATATTCATTTGTGAAATTATCTTTCAATAATATGTTTATGCCTCTTTACTATATATTACTTATTATAATATTTATTTTTTTATTTTTGTTCGATTGACAAAATTATCAATAGCATTTATTAAAACTTTCATACTGGATATCAAATTTTAATTAATTAATTAATTATTAGATCGATTGTAATGATTTAGTAATTTGATAATTTAATTTATTAATTAAAAAAAAGTTTGAAACTTTTTTAGAATTAATTTTTTATTTTACTAGATATATTACTATAAGAATTGTATTTAAAAAATATACATATTACCGTGCATAGCACGGGTTTTTGGCTAGTAATTAAATATATTTGAGTTCACGTATCGTGGTTACCTTACTATAATCGGTAACACCCATTCGAATTTCAATCTCGTAGAGGAAATTGCTATTTTCTCATGAGCAATTGGAGTTGCAAATGATTATAATCCCAAGAGTTCTCAAATTCATTTTTTCTATAATTGAAAAAAATACAGTTCGTTATTTATCGAGTGCATAATTCTTATTATTGGACAATTTAAAGAAAGAATTCTATTTAGAACTCTTTGAAATGAACTTAGTGGATTCACATACATATCAAAATGTACATTCCATGAGTATATTAATGAGGTGATAAGCTAATTTTGTCAAATACTTAATTTGAAAGAATCAGAAATCAGGCTCTCTCTATTTTTTGTACAGAAGCCGAGGGGGGCCGAATTCTGCCTCCCCCAAAATCAGCATTGGTTATGTGTACTTGGACCTTGTCTGTTAGGTGAGTTGGCCCGATCACATAATTTTAGAGCCCATGAGAAGAGTTCTATTCTATTTTTCTCGTTTTACTAAAGCCCAACGCATGCTCCAATTTCAACCAAATGGATTTGGACAATAATGTAACAGTAATTCTTTTGATAAGCAGCTTTCACTGGGGATTGCTGGTGTTTATCCTTTTGATTTGAAGAAAATTTAATTTTATAATTTTTAAAAAAATTAAATCAAATTTAATTTACTTTTAAATTAAATTTTCTTTAAATTTAAATATTTTGATTTAGAAAAAAACAAAAATATATGAACTAAAAAATTTTAAAATAATATTAATTATAATTTTAATTAAAATCTAATTTAGTTTGACTTATTAGTCTTTAAATAGTATTTATAAAAATTAATTTTTTAAATTTTAAAATAATCTTAATTAAAACTAATTTAATTAGGATTATTAAACTTCAAATTATACTTAATTATTAATTAAAAATTTTTAATTTTTTTTGTTTGGATTGATCTAAATCGAAATTGAACTGAAGTTTAATTTAAAAATAAAAAATTAAATTTTTTAAAACTAAAATTTAAAAAATCAAACTAAAATCGAATTAAATTTCGATTCAATTCGATTTTAAAATTTTTTTCAAATAATACACACCGCTAGCTTTCACCTGAACGCGAAATCATGGATGTGGCCTAGAAATTTCCAGATATTATTAGGTTGAATCGAGTAGGTTCTTCTCTTCTGGCTTGACCGTGAACAAATTGAAGATCACAAAATTGACTTTTTTAGGGAGACAAAATTGAAATTTGTTTTCGAAAACAATATGTGCATTCACGGATGAAAACGTTTTGTCATTTCTGAAAAGTCGTTTTCTTGATCCAAAAGCAAGAAAATTTCAAAGGAAAAAGCTTACTTCTCCACCAACAACCGCAATCTCTAAAAAGAAGGCGGTCCTTATGTATTAAAATATAAATTTTTTTGATTATTTTTTAAAACTTTTAATTTTTTATTAATTTTAAGATATTTATAAATTATCATCTATTATGTTTGTAAAATTAATTAAGAATATAATATAAAAAATATTCTTAATTTTCTTCTTCCTTCATTTTTTCCAAAAAAAAATCAAAAAATCTTGAAATGAAAAGAGTATTGGATTCGATCTGCTCCTCCTGATGTATAAAACAAAAATGGAAAAATGAACAAAAAAACAGAAGCTGAGCCATCTCTAACCTCTTCATTGAAGTGTCCCACAGAAATATCAACATCATGTGGAAAAGGCCCCCAGACATACATATAAATATCCACTGTGATAATGTGAGAAGCGGTAGTTGAATTATAAAGAATGCAGTTAGATTTACAAAAATGTCTACAAATATATTTATAATCCATGTATATATAGTGAAGGTCGAATGCGAGGTTATCTATTTATCACATGTGGCCAAATTCGCTATAAACCTCGTTTTCTTTTATTTTATAATATATATATATATATATATATATATATATATATATATATATAAAGAAATAGATATTAAATTTTAAAATAAAGTAGTATTCTTTTCTTGAATTGCATTGACAGAATATACAAAATATTTTTTTTTGAGTCTTAATTATGATTCTCTAGTTCAAGGTCTGATTTGATAAAATTTAATTTTAAAATTTTTGTAATAAATTTGATAAAAATTAAATTAATTATTAAAAATATAAATTTATATTAAAATATTCTTAATTTAATTTTAAAATTAAATACTGTCAAAATCAATCCGTCGTCATCCTCCCGTGGCTTTTTTGCACGAGTCGGCTAGGGTGCAGAATTGATTTCTTTCTGTACGTGCAGAATCAAATCTGGACCGTCCGATCGGTCCAGATTTAATCCAACGACTGATATTGATTGAGGGTAATTTTGGTATCAGAAAAAAATTTCAACTCCCGCTTAAACTGAAACAAATCTCAAAATCTGAATTTGAATTCAAATTCCTACATCAAATCTAACTCTCTCACTCTATCTACATCAAATCCGATTTTCTTTCTCTCTCACTCTCTCACACTCTCTCTCTCTTTTTTCTTTCTTCTTTTGCTCTTCTTTCTGCCATTGTCTAAATTGTTGTTCAAAAAAATACCGAAAAATAGTAAATATGGATGGCAACGACGAGCTCGAAATCGAAATTTCAGAATAGTTTCAAAACTTTATGAAGATTTGCAGTCAGGTAAGATAAGTTTCTGATTTTTTTGTTCTGTTCACAGGTTTTGAAACGACTTTTGATTGAAAAATGGAGGAATTTTAAAGAAGAACAGGTCTTCCATTGATTTGGATTTTTGGTAGTGCGTATGGATTAGGTTATTGTGATGATTTTGATTTTGAGAGAATGATTATTCAAGAAAACGTGAACTGAAGGCATTGGTGGTGAATTAATTTGTGTTGATTCTTGTGACTTGAAAAATAGTTTTGATGATAGAGGATTTCAATGTTGGGCATTCTTTTGTTATTTTTGAAACCATACACCAGGTAATACATTCGAAACCAGTTTCCAACGTCCATCATGTCTTTGTTTTGAAGAGATGATTTTTAAGGGGTTGCCTCTCTCTTTTTTTTCTCCCAAGTTACACGACCACTTGGGTTGGTATGAGAATAATTGTTCCATACGTACAGAATAATTATTACAAAAGAACATGTTTGCTAGAGCAATACCTCACTGCAAGAGGAATAATTATTATTAGTATTATTAATAATTATTACATATTGTCGCATCAAGCATTGAAGAAATGAAGAAAATGGAGTTCTCAACAGTGGACGATGCTCATGATGATTATTCAACAAAATGTGAACTGAAGGCATTGGTGATGAATTAATTTGTGTTGATTCTTGTGACTTGAAAAATAATTTTGATGATAGATGATTTCAATGTTGGGCATTCTTTTGTTATTTTAGAAAAATTCATGTATATCTTGTTTCTCTCTCTTGTAATGCTTCAACGCTTTGTAAGTAGAAGCAGACACTATGGTGAAATGTCAATACATATCTGGTAATGTAAAATTGTGAAGAATAATTATTCTCGTTCGATTTAATAATTATTTTAAAATGATTAAATAATTATTCTCGTTCGATTTAATAATTATTTTAAAATGATTAAATAATTATTCTGCTCAATGCCGGTAGAAGTGCTATAGGATTCATATCCTATACGTTTCTGTTGATGTTCTAGAGGATCGGGTGTCAAATTTTAGAGGTGACAGCTATACGTTTGCTATTATGTATATCTTGCTTGCCACCGGAGCACTTCTCGCAAGGAAAAATCATGAGCATAATTGTTCCCGATAACTGCTACCACAAGAATGATAACTCTCTTTGTGGGTGATAAGCATGAGCATAAGTATTCCATAAGTACTGAATAATTATTAAAAAAGAATTAGTTTACGAGTGCAATACCTCACTGCAGGAGAATATTTATTCGTAAAGACTATGACTGTGATGGATAGGAGGAACAATTATTATTGATATGATTAATAATTATTAAGTACTACTGCAACAAGCATAAAAAAAATGAAGAAAATAGAGTTCTCAATAGTGAACGATGCTCATGCATTCGAAAATAGTTATGCCCACTGCACGGGGTTCAAAACGAGGATCATGTACAAGAAAAGATGCACCAAAACGAATAAAGTTGTTTACATAAAGTTCGTGTGTAATAAGAAAGGATTCCAAAGGGATAGCAAACTTGATCTGAAGAACACAAGACGAGCTGCTAGCCACATTGAGGCCCGACCCTTTATCGAGCGTAGAAGATTGAAAAGAGAACAAGTTATGGGGCTAATATAAGAATGCATCTTGATCATAGTAGGGGTATATGTTATCAACGATTAGATTATGGGTCACATACCTCCGTGCCGTTGGAACACTAGAAGTATATGATTTAAAATTTATTGGGTTGAATCTAACGTTGTGAATATTGTGCTCATCAATAGAGTCCCCTATAATGCTTGTGACTAGATGTGGCCTTTGTTAGCATTTGTACCCGTTGAAAGGTGTTCTTACAATGCTTGTTAATGTACCCTCACAATTGTTATTGATGTGAAGAATAATTATTATCCATGACTAAACGATGACACACTGTTATGTATAAAATACACTAATTGAGAACAATTGTTATTGAAAGTTTTACTAAAAGAATAATTATTATTGGACAATACAATGCACAAGTTTTACTGAAAGAATAATTATCAACATCCTCAATAATTGTTTTGGACAATACAATGCACAAGTTTTACTGAAAGAATAATTATTATTGTTTAATTGCATAATTATTCTTACCAGCAGAAGATGCAAATTGCCCTCTGGATAAGAGTTTTTTATTTTCTTTCCGAAGAAGGCCGCTCCTGCATTCAGAAACTCCACAACATGTCTTGCCTAGTAGTAACTAGAGATTTTTCTAACATCCTCCAAATACTTTGCGTAGTGTGGGAGGTTGATTTTTTTGAAATTTTTCCTTGCGAGAAGTGCTCCGGTGGCAAGCAAGATATACATAATAGCAAACGTATGGCTGTCACCTCTAAAATTTGACACCCGATCCTCTAGAATATCAACAGAAACGTATAGGATATGAATCCTATAGCACTTCTACCGGCATTGAGCAGAATAATTATTTAATCATTTTAAAATAATTATTAAATCGAACGAGAATAATTATTCTTCACAATTTTACATTACCAGATATGTATTGACATTTCACCATAGTGTCTGCTTCTACTTACAAAGCGTTGAAGCATTACAAGAGAGAGAAACAAGATATACATGAATTTTTCTAAAATAACAAAAGAATGCCCAACATTGAAATCATCTATCATCAAAATTATTTTTCAAGTCACAAGAATCAACACAAATTAATTCATCACCAATGCCTTCAGTTCACATTTTGTTGAATAATCATCATGAGCATCGTCCACTGTTGAGAACTCCATTTTCTTCATTTCTTCAATGCTTGATGCGACAATATGTAATAATTATTAATAATACTAATAATAATTATTCCTCTTGCAGTGAGGTATTGCTCTAGCAAACATGTTCTTTTGTAATAATTATTCTGTACGTATGGAACAATTATTCTCATACCAACCCAAGTGGCTGTGTAACTTGGGGAGAAAA
This sequence comes from Rauvolfia tetraphylla, assembly GCA_030512225.1. Lineage (NCBI taxonomy): Eukaryota > Viridiplantae > Streptophyta > Magnoliopsida > Gentianales > Apocynaceae > Rauvolfia > Rauvolfia tetraphylla. Next base: position 8,281,893 of record JAJQKT010000053.1, read on the forward strand.
AAAAAAGAGAGAGGCAACCCTTAAAATCATCTCTTCAAAACAAAGACATGATGGACGTTGGAAACTGGTTTCGAATGTATTACCTGGTGTATGGTTTCAAAAATAACAAAAGAATGCCCAACATTGAAATCCTCTATCATCAAAACTATTTTTCAAGTCACAAGAATCAACACAAATTAATTCACCACCAATGCCTTCAGTTCACGTTTTCTTGAATAATCATTCTCTCAAAATCAAAATCATCACAATAACCTAATCCATGCACTACCAAAATCCAGTCAATGGAAGACCTGTTCTTCTTTAAAATTCCTCTATTTTTCAATCAAAAGTCGTTTCAAAACCTGTGAACAGAACAAAAAAATCAGAAACTTATCTTACCTGACTGCAAATCTTCATAAAGTTTTGAAACTATTCTGAAATTTCGATTTCGAGCTCGTCGTTGCCATCCATATTTACTATTTTTCGGTATTTTTTTGAACAACAATTTAGACAATAGCAGAAAGAAGAGCAAAAGAAGAAAGAAAAAAGAGAGAGAGTGTGTGAGAGAGTGAGAGAGAAAGAAAATCGGATTTGATGTAGATAGAGTGAGAGAGTTAGATTTGATGTAGGAATTTGAATTCAAATTCAGATTTTGAGATTTGTTTCAGTTTAAGCGGGAGTTGAAATTTTTTTCTGATACCAAAATTACCCTCAATCAATATCAGTCGTTGGATCAAATCTGAACCGATCGGACGGTCCAGATTTGATTCTGCACGCACAGAAAGAAATCGATTCTGCACCTAGCCGACTCGTTTTTTTGCAACAAACGTGGACACAAAAGCTATAAAATCCAAAAAGAGTCTTCAGAAGGGAAACGTTACTTTGATAGTGATAAGACTTCATGTATAATAGAGAAGAAGGTCAACAATTACGTGCCTTCTTCGCGAGAAAAAGAAAAACATTATAGAACTGCGAATTACTAGTTTTTTTTTTTTTGGGACTGCTCAAAATAATTAACTCGATAATAAAAATCAGAAGAGTAGATTTTCAATGAGTATTGAATTTGAAACACATCAATCTAGTGGAAAAATTTTTATTCGTAAATGTGTCTTTAAAATTTTACATAAATAAAAATAATATTTATTTATATACAATAATAAATTGTATATAAATAAAAAAATAATGCACTGTAAATAAATATAAAGATATAGTTTATTTCTTGCATTATGATATTTAGGACTGATCTCCTGTATTCTGCGTTCAGTTTTAAACTTAAGGATGTGCATTCAGTTAATTCAGCTTTATTATTTGATTTTTTATTCTTTTTTTAAAAATCGAATCGAACTGTTTTTAAATTAAAATGAAACCTAACTAAACCAATTCAATTTGTTCAGTTTTAAATCAAATTTCATAAAAAAATATTTTTATAATACATTCTTTTATTATTTTTTAAAAAATAATAAAATAACACATTATAAAAATAAGTCCTTATATTATTTTTAAAAAATAATATAAGAATGCATTACGATAATACGTTCATTTATTATTCTTTTAAAATTTTAATTTTTTAATTTAATATTCAATTTAATAACTTAAATTAAAAACTGAACCATAAAAATAAAAAATCTAACTGAAATAAAAAAATCGATTTTGCACACCCTATTTGAACCTAAAAGAAGCGTGTCCAAGATACAGATCTTGCCCAGCAAGAGCCAAGAATAGTATTTTTTGCCCATTTTTTTGTGGGTCAACCAAATAAAAGCATCTCTGTCTAATGAGGTAAGCCGAAACTGCTGGGTGAGTCAAAAGTAATTCACGTGCTGCTCTAATTGTTTGAGGACTAACAAGATGAAAAATATTATTTAAATATTAGTTTATATAATTAATAAATTTATAATTAATAATTAAGAATTGTTTAAGGATTATAAAAGTTAATGAACTAGTTTGATGATTAGTTTAAGGATTTTTTTTTGCTAAATACTATTAAACTATTAAAATTATGCATCAATTTATAGATCATCATCTACCCACCCGATAATTTTCAATGAGATTTGATAAATAGTTGATGAATATAATAAGATTTTTATAAATATTTAGTAGACAATTATAGGGAATGCATATGTATTCCTTTGCCGGAAACTACCATGTTAGTGTGCAATAATCCACAAAAAAAAAAAAAAGAAACACAAGAATAGTACCATTGTACCAAAAATAAAATAAAACTAAAGTATTTAGGTACAATGAAATTCTCGTAAATAATTTGTAAATAATTACAAGAATTTTCTCTTAGTTTAAACAACTAAAAATTATTTGAGGATTTAAAAAGGAAAAAAATTAAAAATTAATTTAGATAAGCAAAAATAGTTATTAAACCGCTCTGTTTTCTAAACTTGCTAATTACGTAATGATTAGTTACATTAGACAGAAATAACCTGCACCACACGCGATAAATATCTCAAAAGTTCTTAGTACCTCTATATTAATTAATATGGCCTTCGTTTGTTTAATTAGAACAATCCTTTTCTATCACAAAGATTGATGTTCAATATCCAATTTATGGCATCATCGTACTTACAAGAACATAACCAGAAAGACACATATAGGATTGAAGAATTTCTTACCTTGTGAAGAAAGTTTCCACTTTTTGATTGAACCATTTTAATACTACTGAAATATTTTAATATTTTTACTAAAATACAATATTGTTAAAAGGTATATTATTTTCTTAAAAAAAGAATACCACTTATTATTAGGATAAGTAAAAGATAACATTATCTTGAAGGGTAATTTCAAGTCCATATCCACCTCGAATCATATCAATATCTACATGAGAGCCCACAAAGATTTTACCCAAATTTTTTGGCCAAAAAGTTTGTAAATGATCTAAATTTGGCGTTTCATATCAAATATTTTTCATCATTAATACATTTGGTGAAAAAGATTCTATTTCCTATATGTATTATATCATTATTTTATGATTTTATTTTATCTCTTTTTCTAAGGACGGTAATGGGATTCGATTACAAGATTTCTTGTTTGGTAAGAATTACTTTTAGCAATAAATTATTGTCTTGACATTTTATGACTTTTATCTTAATTAAGTTGATATTTGATGAAAGATTACAATGCCCTTTTCTACTGACTAACCATGTAGCTTTTGGAATAAGCAAAGCTATTTAAAGTGATTTCCTAACCAAAAAAAAAAAAAGAAAAAAGAAGTCAAGTGATATAGAATATATATCAATCTTAAAGGAAAACTAAAGGACAAGAAAGAAGATGCATACCTCAATAGAATGGCAAAGTGAGAATCATAAGTGCTTGATTCTACTACATCCTACTTAGAAGAGACAAGCTAAATTATCTTTCAATAATTAACTTTTAATGTCTAACAAATTGTGTTTTCTGCCCCCACAGCATTTGCCCTCTCTTTTATTTTATTTTATTTTTATTAATGCATTTTTCTCTCTTCCATTTATACTCTTAGTAATTCCTCTAACCGTCGTTCTGTTTGACATAATATTTATTATTCTACCTTTATAAAGATGTGAATAGATTATTTTTCATTAATTAATTATCTAATTTTCGTAAATAGTACCGACACCTTTTGTACTAAAAAAAACTTACCTAAGAATTATGATAGGAGTTATTTGGAAATGCTTTTCATTTTGATAGAAGCAAAATAACAGTCCTTAGGAAACAATGTTGATAGAAAGTTAACATTGAGGGAGTTTTGACCATAAAAAATATGGAATAAATCTATAGTTAGCAGATGGAATATTTTGATCAAGTGATATCAGACATTGATTCAAACATTATAATCATCCTTGTCATCAAAATAACGCGTGGTGGCAGTTGTCTTAGTCATGTCCTTTAGATGGCTAAACTTTGAAGAAAAAGGAATTCAATAATTCAAACCCTTAAAATTTCAATGCATGCTTGACCAAAGTGGATACGTTAAAAAAATACGCCTTTTCTGTCCTTTAATTATTCTTTTGCAACATAACATATTCTGCTACCTCTTAAACAAATCAAACTATTTGGATGCGATGCTTAGCAGTAAAATACAGATTCAATTGTCCCCTTTTGAATACAATATACTTTGCAGATTTGGTCCAAGAATCGAAATTTATTACAACTTTGAAGAAACTTCTAAGTTTCATTCCAAGAAACTAGTATTAAATTGTAAAAAGGAATCTAAACATTTTCCCATCGTCATATAACCTATATATGGCGTAATGCCCGAAGCCAAATCATCCAAAATTTGAAACCAGACAACAACGTTAAAACTTGAGGGAGACATAGCATGGAAGGGTCATCTAGGGGCAAGGCCATGCAAGAGAAGAGGGAAGAGAGAGACAAGGATGAGGTTAAGTTCCGAGGTGTCCGGAGGCGGCCATGGGGGAAGTACGCGGCGGAGATACGTGATCCGACTAGGCAAGGTGCAAGACTGTGGCTCGGTACTTTTGATTCCGCGGAGGAGGCAGCCAGAGCTTATGATAAAGCGGCATTTAACCTTAGAGGTCATCTTGCTGTCTTGAATTTTCCTAATGAGTATTATTCTAAACTTCCTACCGCTGCTTATTACCCATATTCATCGTCTCGGCTTCCAAGTACTCATCAGAGCTACGGGAGAGAAAGCAGCTCATCGTCAGGGAAAGAGAAACAAGTCATTGAGTTTGAATGTTTGGATGATAGTTTGTTGGAGGAGCTACTTGGATCAGAAGAGCAGAAGAAGAAGAAAGGAAAGTGAAATTTTGTCCCTTAAAAAGTGATAAGACCGTGAAACTTCATTTCTTCCACTTGTTTTAACTTCTTGTTAATTTCTGGTTTTTATTAGCTTCCTTTTGGTAATTCGATGAAGAATATGCGTTTTCGTTCCTCATTTTCCACCGATCAAATGAAACCTGCGACCAAGTTCAAATTTTCTTCAGCAGTTGAACTTTGGAATTTCTTGGCATTTGAAATTCTGCCCAAGTGAATTGCCAACGGGAAAAGAGAGAGAAAAAAATGGAAGGAAGAGAAAAAATAAATAAATTGATCGAAGCATGGGTTTGACATAGAAAGGAAAGACACATTAGTTTGCAATTGGCTGAACAGGTTGCTTAATTAAAAGGAATTAAGAATCACTTTTTGTTCGCTTTTCAATGTTTGGATGAACTGATGAAGAATCTGAAACGTAAAAAGAATAAAGGTTAAGATCGTCCATGGATTTGATAAAAAATGGTAAAAAGGGTTTGACTTGATGGATCTGTAGTAAATTTTCTAGAGCATATAGTATCTCAAGATCAACTCTAGCCACATAATCATCAAAATGAGTAATCTTAATCAATTCTGGGAAATACTAATCTTATCTTCTATATTCTAAATCATCTCTTTCAAGATTATATTTGCCTTAATGACAAAGGCATAAAGAAAACTATTAAGATTATACGTACCATACTACCACGTGATCAGATGCCAATGCCAAAAAGTTCGCACATTAAGATTTAGCAACTTGTGAAAAGTCCGGGACTGACTTTGAAAGAAGCTTATCCATTTTTAAGACTTTGATTTGATGCCATTCCAAGTTTTTGTGGTAGAGATTTTGTACTAGTGCTCCAATGAGGACCTACCTATAACCTATATATAAAGTCTCTAAATCTCTAGTACCAAGTTTTAACTTAATTGATATTATATTGCAATACTTATTCAGTGTCTATTTTGTAATGTAAAAAATTAAGAGTTTAAATTTCAACTCTCCTTGCCCTGAATGAAAAAGTATCGATAGTAATAGTGATTTTGTGCTTTCAAGTATACGAAATGGTGGGAAATGGAATTACTCTCAAGCAAATTATACTGCTATAAGCATTCATGGTTCATTGCAAATGCTGTTTAAGGAGGGCAGAGAATCTAATAGCAGTCTAGTTATCGTGCGTTCGAAGATACAAATGGATTTACTTTGAAGCAACTAATGCTATAAGCATCAAAGGGCCGGATTCATTTCAAAGAGAATTTAAGGAGGGCAGGATGGGGTAGGTTCTTCCTTATATACATCATCAACCACTATTGTCTGCATAAACAGAAAGTTTGCTTTCGAGAGAATACTTAGTCTGTTCGACAATAAATAAGTTTGTCACTAAAAAACAAAAAAGAAAAAAATTTTGAAGTGGGTTGCATTCAGATAAAGAATATCAGAATATGTAGAATCTGGAATCATGATCAGATTATATATGGTCTACCGTGTCTCTTCGCTGAATTGATGCTTGCATTTGAATCCTTCATTGGCAAAACTTTTGGGACTAATTACTATTTGATGAGGTCAAATTCATCAGAACTGTATTGTTTCTCCAGCCCAATTCTAATACTACACAGCAAGCATTTTGAAGCTATCCTGCTGAAAATGACTGGTCAATTCAAAAACAAGGGTCAAATTATAAGTGTCGTAAACTCGTTTTCTTTTCAAATCTTACAGATTGGTCAATTCAAATCGAAAAGCAGCCTAGTTTTGTTCTAGCACTTGGGAGAAAGATTATACTGCTTCCGTCTAAAATTGAATATGCATAAGATTCCTAGGTAAGGGAGTATACCATTCATGATAGTAATACATGAATATGAAAGAATGTGCGCATTCACAAGTAAATCTCATATAAATTGATTCCAAGCTTGCACTAGAAGAAGAACCTAAAATGTTACTTAGAAATAACAAAAAGGTACTAGCCCGGTATAGTTTTCTTGGTAGAGGGAGGGGTGTGGTCATTACTGGACAAAGATACTTTGAACAAGAAATGACTAATTAAATTTTTTTTTTGTCACGAGAAATCTCAATTTAAGATTAAAAATGTGATCTCCCTAAAAAGATGATAAATTACCAGAAATTTTTGCAAATGAAATTAATTGTGTAATACTGCAAAAGCTTTATTCATATGACAAGAATATATATATTCGCTAGAACAAATGAGAATCTTGTATAGAGGGATAAAAACTTTCTTTTATTTTTTGGGGCAAAAACATGCTTATAGTTTTGCTAATAGTGTACAAGTCAAAATATAAGGATTTTGACCATTTTTTTTCTTTTTAAAATATTTAATTTTTTGTAAATTTTGAGAATTATTTTTAAAAAATTACTCTCATAATAATATAATTCTCTCATTCTCTATTATAATAATAATATTTTAATATTAGTTAAGTCTATAATAAGAAATATATTGTTTTTAATTTATATATTTTTTAATTTTTATAAAAAATAAAAATACTTTATATTTTTAAACGAATCAAGTATTTTTTATACAAGAAAATAATAGATATCAGGATGCGCAGAAGAAAGTTTCTATAACAAGTTTTCTGGGATCAAACAACCAATTAACCCGTTACCTGTGTTCGCCATTTGCCACCGTGCCAAATTCAAACAGCAATTTTCCCCTATTGATTTTCCTTAATTCTGTGGAAATAATTTTATGTTAAAAAAGAGATAAGGTACCTGATTCTTGGATGGCGACAAACAAGTTTCCTCTTCAGCAATTGAAATTGTCAGAAAGCAAGTCTTTCAAACCGCCATCAGCCAACAGCCATAGGTTTTATCCCACTTGTGTCCTTTGACCCACCTGAAAGAAACTTTCAAAATTAGGCTGCAAGTTTCCGTACTATCGTTCTTTTCACAAGTAAAAATTTATTAGATAAAAACTACTGTTAGTATACAATAGGTGTGGTGTATTTAAATTTATTCGTTACGCAATTTAATATAAAATTTTTATTTTAATTATATTTTTTTATAAATAACTTATTTTATAAAATTTAATATAAAAAATATTAAATTTAAACTATATTTAATTCTACTTTATATATTTACTTCGAAATTAGAGGTTTAATTATTAAGACATATATTGATTGAGTTTTTTTTAGTTAAATTATATTAAAAATTATAAAAATAAATTGTTTGTAAAAAGAAAATTATGGTTTAAAGTAAAAAAAATAAAAAAAATAGCTTGTTAGAAAACCAATATAAACACACCTTATATCTTGCCATATTTTTTCTTTACTAAATTAACAAGCAATACATAGTCATGGGAGTCTTTGGCATTGGCCAAAAACAGTATAAAACCATCCCAGAAATCACAGTTACAAGAAAGCCAAAACTTTCATGAAAAAGAAGGGCGGAGTACGTCAAAGGAGGATATGATCAGCATTAACTGGAGAAGGAAGTTTAACAATCTTTCTTCTTCCTATTCTCTTCGTATTCAAGAAGTTCCTCCAGCAGCTTATCATCGTAGCACTCGAATTCGATCACTTCCTTTTCCTGATCATCTCTCTCATTTGTATACGTCGACGAAGAAGATGATGCAGAAGCAAAATGAGACGAGCTACTTGGCAAATTGTACTCCTCGGGGAAGTTAAGGATAGCCAAGTGCCCTCTCATTGCATAAGCAGCTCTGTCATAAGCCCTCGCCGCCTCCTCCGCCGTATTGAAGGTTCCAAGCCAAACCCGAGCGCCGTGCTTTGCCGAGTCGCGTATCTCCGCTGCGTACTTTCCCCACGGCCTCTTCCTAACGCCTCTGTACTTAATCTCACCGCCACCATCTCTCTCATTCTGGCTAGACTTTCCTCTACTGCTTGGTCCTTCCATTTTCTTCATATATGGTCATGTAGGTCTGTGTACAAGTGTGCGGTGACATGGCATATTTATATCAAGTCCCAAAAAAAATCAAAAAAGTAACTCCACCGTTTGGCAGGGAGGGTCCAGGATTTTCCACGTGGAGAATCGTGCGATGGAGAAATGTTCACACGTGGTGAAGAACCTTCGACGGAGACCTGAATAAGCATGCAGTGTATCTGGATGGTCAACGCGATGGCTTTGGAACTTCTTTTCTCTCTTCATATTCATGCAAGTCTCGTCACTGATCATCGTTTACCAAAGTGAAGAAAAAAATGAACCTTTTTTTTTTAATTTTTAAGAAAAAGAGAAGAATAATGAAAATTTGCTTGGTTGAGGAAAACTGTTTTTTATTTTCTATTTGGCACGTGATGTTGATGATGCTGCTGATGTCATTTGCTTACTAGCTTTCTTGCGTATGCAGTATTTATGTCCAAAAACCAAAAGAGGAATGTGCTTCCTTTCCTACATATATGCAAGGGACGTAGGGGCAATTAATGCTCGCTCTATTTTATCTATTATTGTTTTTATATAGGTTGAGGAAAAAATTTCTGAATATTTATTATTATATTATTAATTAATTTTATTAATATAATAGATAATGAGATAATTATATTTACGATGAGAATAATTTTTAAAAACTAATTTTTAAAATTTACAAAGACCAAATGTTTTGAGAAGAAAAATAATTAAAAAATCTTATATTTCGAAATAGAGAGAATAAAATATAGAACTTGTTGGTTTTTCTTTAAAATTTTAGTTTTCAAAGATTTTTTAAAAAATTTATCCTGCTCATAAATATAATTTATTTATTTTTTTATATTTGTAAAAAATGAATTAAATTAATTACAAATATAATAAGAAAAATTTCTTTTTTTCAATATTAATTTATGCATAAATGACCAAAATGCCATATATTTTAAATAAAAGAGAGTAATACATAAGTTGGCACCAAAAATAGAAAATAAAATATTATTTTTTGGAAAATAAAAAGAGAAAAATGTTAGATAAATTTACTTTTTCATAGATCGCATGTATTAGACAAAATTTGTAATACATACACAAAAAAAGATTTAAATTCTAATATGGGATTTTCCTAAGAATTTATATATCACAAGAGTAATAGCAATCTACATTCGAACATGGGATTCTCACTTTCTAGTGGGTAGCTATTCAAAAGAGAATTTTGGTAAAGGTCCAATAAATCCATGTTGTTGGATTTGATTCGAAGTGATGTAAGCCTTTGGAAGGATTTGCTTGCTTGATAAATATATAAATAAATGAAATTCAAAAGCTCTTTAAGTAAAAATTTATATTTATTATATTTTATACGAAATTATTATTTTAAAAAATAGAATATCCCTATATTTTCAAATAATTTAATTAAGAGGTGCGTTTCCTAGCAAGTCAAAAATTCTATGGCCTATTCCGGCTCTCTTCAATGAACAGAATTATTAAAGATATCGATGTTGATTTTGTGGGGGCATTTTGAGAATAGCAGAATAAAATATTTTAATTATTTAATTAGTCTCCACAAATAATGAATAACTTAAGCTAATTGCATGTTAATAACCTTAATTAACGGACAAAGTAGAAGAACAAACTGATTCTGCCATTGGTAATTAACCTTTATTTATTTATATTCTCAAGAATTGTGACAAATTAGAAGTTCTAATTTGATACTTCTTGCCTAACTCTTCTATTGGGGCAACTTCCTTGTACCCCTCAATGTTTTTGATATTTTGCCAACATCTTGGGGCATCGCGATAGCGAGTGTACTCGCATTCATGAGATTTTGTTTAAGTTGTGTAATGAATTATGAACCTTAATTTTTGGAAAAATTCAACACTACCCTTGTAATCACAGACAATGCAAGGCTTTAGCCTAAGCTGTTAATAATTTACCTTGTTGTATTACTGCTTTGATATTTTTCTTGATCGCAAGTTATAATTTTGTAGAAGGTACAGTTTGTAATGCACATGATACAATTATTTAATACATTTTATTTATAAAAATAAAATTTAAAAATAAAATTTTGATATTTACTGATTATATATATATATATATATATATATATATATATATATATATATGTATAGAAAAGGAACATGGATCCAACTTAAGGTTTTTGTGTAGTAAAATGTTCTTTAGCCATCTTAGAATCTTTGCTGGGAGAGAAAATAATTTAATATTAGACAGACATTTTAAATTCGATTTATATTTCTCTTCTTCTTATATATAATAAAAATTAATTAAAATATTATTTTGTCATACGTTATATACTATTAAGTATTATAAACCTTAAGTGGTTCATTATACATGCATTTGACCGGATCTATTACAAGCATTTTATCCCCTGTATTCTCGTGAGTTTGGATCCCATGTTCTGAGGTCATTTGGTAACACCCTCACATGCGCATGAATATCAATTTCCTATTTTAATGTAAAAACCCAGTCAGTCACTTCCAGGGCCAAACCCAATAATAGGCCCATTGTAAAAGTTTGTAATTGAGTCATGCGTCACATATATGGGCTCCAGATATTAGACTACGCTTTTTAAGTACTTGTCTTGAGTGTCTTCACACAGATGTGGGCTTTTCTTTCTGGGAAAAAGTAATATGGAAGAAAATCAATTTCAATGTATTTGGATTGAAACTCAACTTGACAGGAGAAAAAAAAAGATAAAACCTTCTTATCTATGAATCAAATACAACAATAGGTACTTATATTTTGTACTATACTAATCTGACCAGACAAGTTTGTTATAGTTTGAACTTTATTGGTGATATACTGACTTAGTCAATACTAAGTACTGATTGTTCAACTTGTCTGATATATTCATGAGATAAATATGCTAATTCAAATATTAAGGGTGTGATTGGATAAGGTTTGGTTTTGATATTTTTATCTTGAATTTTGTAAAAATTAAATTATTTGTGAGAAGAAATGTGAGTCCCACATTTAAAATTTTGAGTTTGATTTTGAAACCAAATTCTACCCAATCACATTTTAAATAGTGAGAAGTTATTAGTTCGTTATCTCCAAATCTACATTTTTAATTAACAAAAAAAGTTATATTTTGTACTATGACTAATAAAAAAGGTATATTTTATTTTTTTAATTTATGCAAAAATAGTAAAATACTTTATATTTAAAAACAAGTTAAAAATGTTCAGATGAATAAAAGACAAAAATGTAAAGCATATTTTCTGCTAATAGCTAATCGTTAATCACACACTTCGCAAAAAAAAAAAAAAAATCGTTAATCACGGACGATCTGTGTTTGACTCCTCTCCTACACTGCTCGTGTAGTCACATGACTAAGCACCTGTGCATGCAAGAAGGCACGCGACTTAATGCAGAACTCTCTGACAATGTACACATGGCAATCAGATATATGTTCTTTTTCAACTATTATCTTGTAAAGTTATGCAAGGAGGATTGTTTGTGAGTAGTAAATGTTTCAAAGGCGAAGACATTTAGGTTTTACTCTGCAAAGTCGGGTTAAGTGGGGTGATAGTTGAAATTCCCTACTCCTCTCATACAGGATTTGTCTATTGCACCTTACATTTTTTATGACAACAGGGTTTAGAGTATTGAAGAAGAACAAGTCCTATAAATGCCCTGTTGATAGCTACTCAACCAACTTGGAGACCAAGGCACATTTTAGTTTTTAAATTAAATTCCTAGTACAACAGTATTCAAATTCTACAATCTCGTCAAACAATTGGAAGAATCAACTCTTTCTTCTTTGAGAAAATCGAAATCTTCTTGTCTGCAAACTATCAAGTTTTAAATCCTGTGTTCTTTGACTCTTTCAAATATTGAGTGGGATTTGATGATATTTAAATTCGAAATTTTTTATTTTAAATTTTATAAAAATAAATGAGATTTAAAAATAAAAAATTTATATTAAATTTCGTAATAAAACTTATTGCAATCCACGTATAGCCAACTTGATCTTGTGGAAGGAGAGCTCACTTTTGGACTTCCTTAACCATTAGTGTATGTGATGAGTTTTGAATCTTTGCAAGAGCTTATTAGATTATAGGTGCACTCACCTTCGCAAAACTAAAATAGAAATTTTTAAACATTTTGAGTATTTTGTATACTTCAAAAGTAAGATGTGGTTGAACTATGTTCTTTTAAGTCTTAATGAATTATTCAAGTTTTCGAGCTTTATTTTCTAACTCGATTTCAAACTTAAACTTAACCTAAAAGTGATCCTATAGAATCAAATCTCTAGAGCTTTTAGTCGTCATACGATATAGGAAACGTTAGGGCGGTAAGCAGAGAAAGTAAATGCGAATTATCGTTGTACATATTTGAAAAACTGCTGCCAAGTTTCGGTGGCAGCGTTGAAACTGCAAGGAGGCCAAACCAAAACCTTTGACTCAAAAAATTTTGGTCCCAAAGAAGATTTTGTCTTTCTCTATTATGAGTCAAGAAACAAGGCATGGGAAGGTGTCGGTCCTTTTTATCTCCTAATATATTTTTCTCTCTCACTTTTTGGGATTCTTTTTCTTTGCAGATTTGACTTTTCCGTGTGTGATATCTGCCTTTTTATTGAAAAAAATGGCTTTTCTGAGTAGGGACCCAATTGAATTTATTCCGATCGTGTTTGGGGCTTTTTTGAAATTATCACTATTATTTTTTTCTTGAAGAATTTTGAATTGCGATTGGGGGTGGGGGAAGGGAGGGAGGCATTGTGATTTGTGGAAAAGGAAAAAGGTTATTAGAGATAAAATTGATTGCATCAATTTGGCCCACTGATTGGGATTGCTAATCGTGGGTTACATGTGCATTAGAAACTTTTTAAAGTTTGATTGATGATTAAGAACGGATTAGCTTATCAATGCTCGAGCTTTCTGGAAGAAATGGACCCTCAAACAAAAGTGTTCTTTATCAAAGATAATAAGTGATTACTGACTGCCAATCTACATAATTATAATTACTCTGCTCATGTAGTTCTTTTTGTATACATTAAGGGGTAAAAAATGCGAATAAATCTAAAATTTATCATTCTCTACTCGCTTTTCAGAGAGCTCTAAAAAGGAGTTAGACAATTAAACACACTTTTAATAATTGAATTACAATATATTACATATACCTCGTATAAAGTAGTATACAAGGTAATATAGTGTGAGGACAGAATTTGACTAATTTATGATATAGAGCTCATAAGGTGAGGGAGAGCTTCAAGTCAATCATTTTCTCCGTGTAAGACTAGCTTGTGTGAAAGTGAAGCATATTCTCATCAAAATGATGTCTTTGTAAAGGGTTTCTGATTGCTTCATCTCCTCTCCTTATTGATTCATCACCTTGTTAACCACATGCTCTGTCATCATTTCTTGTAATATTTAGGTGAGAATTAGTTTTTCACTTCCTTATTGATGTGTCCTTCTCCTCTTCTCAACCACTTGGGGACTCATCATATCTTGTGATAGGTGAGAAGTTTGTTATGAACTAATCACTAATCACTTGAATAGCTGCAAAAGAGAACCCTCATTTATTCTAGTAGGTTATCTACAAAGTTTTGGTATATTTTTCAAGTAATGGAACTCTTTACACCTCTATGGTCCTTTCTACATGTATCCATTGGTATGTAGCATTACACTAAACATAAGATTAATCCTTCTTCTCTTCCTTCCTTTTGGTATAGCATCTTTTAAAAAAAGGGAAGAGCACTGTTCCTTTTGGTATAAACAATAAACATTTATAAAAATTGTTTAAATAGGTGCTATTCCTTGAACTATTTCCACAAACAACAACAAAGAGAGATTGATTTCTTTGCGTGCATACTTGCCCACAAAATTATACCTATAGAAAATACTGAAAATCAATTTGCATTATCTTGAAACCTTTTTGTAGGGGACTTATTAAGAAAATGTTTTGCAGATTTGGTTTAAGAGGACCCCCAGAATGGTAACCTATAGATACCAAGTGGACCACAAATTAAGTATTATAGCAGAAACTTGGCTTACAGCTTCCCTGCTACCGTTTTTCTATATAGTAGCAATCATAGACTGTGGACGGTGGACCTTTGTCCCCCCTCTATACTTAAGAAAAGAATCCGCTCAAGCCATGCTGCCCTCTTTTCTTTTCTTTTCTTTTTTTTTCTGTGAATTTTATACTATTACAAAAAAGAATATATAGATAGAAGAAGTTAGCATTACTCTCAATGAGTATCAAATTGAGCTTTTTTTATTTAATAAGAAGCGTTTAACTATCGCCTTCAATCACACTATGCTACTATATTCGATTTTTATTTCTATACTTTAAAGACCAAACTCTAAAAATGGAGTACTAAAATTTTTGTTAATATTTTCATGGATCGACCCTCGCCATGCTATTGAATAGAATAGAAAACTTTTCAAGAATCGAGAAAGAGGGCTTGGAATATTTTCTTGCCAACCAAAATTTTCTCATTGGGGAGATCAGTTATATCCACCAACTACGGGTACCCTTGAGTTCAAGGCTTCCTCTCAGTTTCTCACCTTAAAAAAGATACAGCTGATATATAATCATTCAATTCCAAACTTTCCAGGTCTCATTCAATAGTACACACATTTATTGCACCCCAGTTTTCTCCAAGTTTTTCCTCTTTTTCCAGAGAATTCATTTCCTCCCCATGCTTCTTTTCTTCTCTGCTCTTCCTTGCATTGAATGAGGTTTTACTTGCAACAGTTCTTGGTCATCTTGAAATGACTCAACTTTCTCCCCATTATTGTCATTCTGCCTACCCCTAGCTTTGCTGACATTTTCTATTGTCTAAGGTGACATGTTCATGTGCATTCAAGATCTAAGCAAGAACATCTGCTGCAAGCCTGCATCGAACTTTTTAAATTCTTTTCCATGGATCTGGTGAGCCAGAAACACTATCTTCATGACTTACAAGTTCTTTCTCCGATGAAAAGTCCTTCAAGTGGTTCACTTTTTGGCTCCTCTTTGCATTCTTCACACTCCGGTTTTCCCATCATAGCTGTGGCCATTATTGGGATAGTGGCTACAGGTTTCTTGCTGGTTAGCTACTACATATTTGTGATCAAGTGCTGCTTGAATTGGCACAGAATTGATCTTCTCAGGCGGTTTTCGTTCTCCAGAAGGCGGCGCGTGGAGGACCCTTTAATGGTGCACTCGCCTGCAGCGGAGAACCGAGGACTTGATGAAGCTATAATCCGTTCAATCCCAATTTTTAAATACAAGAAAGGTAGCAGAAAAGATGAAGCGGTAGAGAGGGGCTGCTGTGAATGTGCTGTTTGTTTGAATGAGTTTCAAGAAGAAGAGAAGCTCAGAATCATCCCAAATTGTGCCCACGTTTTTCACATAGATTGTATTGATGTTTGGCTTCAAAACAATGCAAATTGCCCACTTTGCAGAAACAGCGTATCTGCTACTTCTCGGTTCACATTGGATCAAATCATGGCTCCCATTTCTCCTCCTCGAGATCCAAGTAGGTATGCTGATAATCATTTCACAGGCAGGGATGAAGACTATGTTGTGATTGAAATTGGTGAACAGAATCAAACCAATCAGTCATTGCTTAGAGTTCAAGAAAGATTGAACTCAGGTGAACTATCAACATATTCAATTAGTCCTTCACCAAGAAAGTTAGAGCCCAAAGTACCCCAAAAGAAAAAGGAGTTCAGTCATATTTCAAGCATGGGAGATGAGTGCATTGATATTAGGCAGAAAGATGAACAGTTTCCAATTCAACCCTTAAGAAGATCCATTTCAATGGATTCCGCGGCGGATCCACATCTTTATTTAGCAGTTCAACAGATTATGCAGCAGCAGAGGCAGGTCCTTAATGTTAGTCCTAGTGAAGGTAGCAGCAGCAATAGCAGCAGAATCAAAAGATCATTCTTTTCTTTTGGACATGGGAAGGGTTCAAGAAGTGCTGTATTACCAGTCCCTTTGGAGCCATAAGGCCAGAACATATTCGATTTCTTTATTTTTTTTCCTTTAGATTTTCATCATATAGAATTAGGGATTTTCACCTTTTTACTTTTTCACATAACATAGATTGCAGAGAGGTTAGATTATTCCTTTCTCTTTTAATAGGACAGATTGTAATATATAGAAATATTAATTGAAATATTAGAACTTGAACTGCTGTGTTTGGTTTTCTTTTATGATCCTCTTTCAATGTATGACACCAAGGCAGGGCCACAGAACCAATTTGACCCCAAAGCAATGATTATATGCATCATTGCTTGAACAACCTTTCTGTCTCTGAGATTCTTTTTCAAAGTTCCAATTTGTTCATAGTTGAAATGAATGATTTCTTCCTTGTTTTCTTTTAAACAAAAGAAGAATCAAAAGATTTTGAGGAAAAATGAAGAGGGACATGTCTGCTTCCATTAGCGTTGAAGTTAGTATACTATACTAGAGAGGTACAGACAGAGAGGCCCCCTTCCTAACCTTCTCTTTTGTCAATGAGGTTGGTATTATATGGTTATGGGAGATATATATTATAGTTGCAGGTGAACTTGTTTCCAGCCTGTAGTGGAGAATGATTCACCTGGCAGGCTTCATTTCTAACAAACTATTAATAAAAAAAATTACCTTAAGTTGTAAACTGCTATAGAAAATAGATGGAGACAGGGTATCCAAGAAAATTAGCAGTCCCACACCTCTTTCTCTTTCTGGTGCCTGCACTTATGCACAATGGTCCTCAACAATGGTCCTCGATCCACAGAGGAGGTCTCGTGAATCAACTTTAAGAAAATTTGTCTACTCTTTTCTCTCGAGATCACCGTTGCTTTAAAGCTCTGTTTGATTTGCATTGGAGAAAATCTCTACTATTTGGAAATTAGTGTATAAATCTCAAGTATTCTTCATGTACTAATTTGAAAAATTCGATTTCTGAAAAAAATGACAAAAGCCGGAGTCTAACTAGTCTAACAAGTGGGATTAGATAGTGTTTTGATTTAAAATATTTTATCTTAAATTATATAAAAGTAAATTATTTATGAAAAAATAAGTGAGATCTAAAATAAAATTTTATATTAATTTTATAATAGAACCCAATCTAAATACACCATAATTGTAAAAAGTTTCTGCAACGCAAATTGAAAGAACAGCCTAGTCTTTTTTTCCCCTTTTTTGCTAAATAAGAAAGAACAGCCTAGTCACAACTACGGGGAAAAAAAAAAATCAACCCACAAGAATCAATTATAATTCAGCTGCTATAGCTGACTTTGCGTAATAAATCTTATTTTGGTTTCTCAAAAAAAAAAAAAAGGTTAAAAGTTGGATTCATAAAAAATCAATACTGCAGCAAATGACGTGATAATGTTATAAATACTCCACCCGTTTCAAAATATATATAGCATGTTAATTATTTTTTGTAAATTTTAAAAAATAAATAAGAGATATTTTTAAATTATATATTTAATTAATTTTATTAAAAAATAAGAGAATTATATTTATATAAAAAATAACTTTAAAAAATTTTTGAAATTCGTAAAAAATAAGACTTAAAAAAAAAAAGGTAAAATGACTTATATTTTAAAATAGATAGAGTAATTTAATAAATATTACCTAATACAAGATTTATTCTCCTTTATAAGATTGATATTCTCTTTTGTGTTAGATTTAACACTTTATATGTATTTAATAATTAATTAATTATATAATATCTATTAATTATGTGGCTACTGCTGTATTTAAAAAAAAAAAGAGATGTCAAATAATACCTGCCATCCCCATCTTGTTGGCGTTTGACCCGCTGGCAGCTCCAGCGCAACGCCATACATGACAGCATGCGTTCTTCAATTATAATCCGGTGGCATAATGCGTCCAGTTTATTTCTGTCTTTGGGCTATTTGTCGACATTTGTGAATAGAAAAACTGGGTCAAGTCAGTTCCCCATCTTCTTGAGTAAACATTTTCTACAGTTGCAGTGAAGGAACGGAAGCTCCAAAACCAGAGCAGCCATGAAGATTATGGTAGCCATCAAAAGGGTCATTGATTACGCCGTCAAAATTCGAGTCAAGCCCGATAAGGTTCGATAGATTATATCAGTAGAATTATCTTATAATCCTTTATATTCTGGGCAAATTTTGATTTTAATTCCATTCACAGAGTGGCGTGGAGACGGCCAATGTAAAGATGTCAATGAACCCCTTTTGCGAAATAGCACTAGAAGAAGCGCTCCGAATAAAAGAATCGGGTTTAGCTTCTGAGGTTATAGCAGTCAGTATGGGTCCGACCCAAGTTGTGGACACTCTAAGAACCGGGCTAGCCATGGGTGCTGATCGGGCAATTCATGTGGATTACCCTGGGACGCTGTACCCTCTTTCTGTTGCAAAAATTCTCAAAGCTCTTGTCGAAGTCGAGAAACCTGGTCTGCTTTTGCTAGGCAAACAGGTTTATTTTCATTTTCTTTTTCCAATTTATTTAGCAAATGCTCATGTTTTACTGTTAAAGTTTCAGTATCATTATCATCCTTTATTAGCTACTTGAGATAGGAAAGAGGTTTTATGGATAAAGATGGCAACTTTATTTGTTTAGTTGTAAGGTGATATTGGTGTAGCAGTAGTTTTGTGACTGGATATTCAATTTTCATTTCTCTGGTCCCATTCATTTTACATCAAATTATTTGTTTCTTTGAGCCATATTTGCTGTATTTCTAAATACTGTTAACTGAATTTAAACATAACAGGCGCCAATGTGTCATGCGTGGGGCTTGTATTTGAATATTATTTTTGTCGTAAACAGAAAATGAAAGAGAAAAAATGGAAAAGTTGTTGCTCCAATAAAGAGTTAGTGGACCTAGTAAAGAAAGGGCAGAATAGGATTTGGAAATTGATTCTGGAAGTCTATATAAACCTTTTCTTGTTGATTTTCTCTTGGAGAAATTGATTTTTATTACTATGCTGTAGCTTGCTAGGGGTTGATATGTTTGCTTTTTAGGCCTTACATTTTCAAAATGCCAGTGGATTCTTCTGACTAAGTGCCTTGTGCGGTACCTTGCTTATTTTCAGGGCTTGCATCAAAATGGAATAATTTACGTTGAGATTTTTGTGCAGGCAATTGATGATGATTGTAACCAGACAGGCCAAATGGTTGCAGGGCTTCTGAAGTGGCCGCAGGGGACCTTTGCTTCCAAGGTTGTCCTTGTTTGTGATGAACTTATAATTTGTGTATAAACTTTTCTGAGTGCGAAGGATATTAATTAATCTGTGGCTTTATAGCACTTTAATGTCCCAGATTCATGTATGCTTCAGATTTACGTTCTGTTTGTTTATGGAGAATTTTAATTTTAATTCTTTTTGTTGTTCTTTACAGTTAACTGATTCTTTTCCCCTTCTTACAGGTTGTGTTGGATAAAGAGAAAAAAGTAGCAACGGTGGATAGAGAGGTTGATGGTGGTCTTGAAACTTTATGTTTGGATTTGCCTGCTGTTATCACGTAATTTTCTATCCATTTAGTTTTATTTTCAGGCTTTATTTCTTAGGGTCCATAATATGTTTTCCAGGGAAACAGATTTTCCTTTGCTTATTCTTGTTGTGAAGTGCTGCTTTAGCCTTTGAACTTTTGGCCTGGACAAACTTTGTACAAAGAGAATGTTGAGGGTGTTTGTTATCCTAATAACTCCATTTGACAAACACATGGGGGTTATTGTCAGTGTTTAAGAGCTGGAATGAATTGAGATATGGATTAGTGCCTTGAAAAATGCCTTATCTCAGCGTTTAGCCTTCATTTGCCCAGATCAGATGGGCAAATGCTAGACGTGGATGCTTCTAGTTTTCAGTTCAATGAATCAGTTGTTTTGACAAAGTTTAGGTTCACTTGAATGAACTTGGAGATGGGAATAACTCTAGGCATGCTTGAGCTGCCTAGTGCCATTGATCACACATGTAAACAGGTGCTTACTGTGAAGAGAGAGAGAGAGAGAGAGAGAGAGAGAGACATGCAACAAGAGTTGGAAAGCATTCCCGACTTTGTAGCCTCTTCTTATATAAGTAATCCTACTACTTTGACAGCAACCAATTTCATTTTGACTTTACATCATGAGTGTTAGAAGTGCTTGATGCACTAGCAAGGAATATCTGTAGCATCTTCACATGGAAAGAAAGCATAAGCTATATTTTCTGCTACTTTGATTCCTTTTGTTGCTGGTGGTGAACTTTAACATTTAAGCAGAGAACTAGTAAATTGAATACTCTACCGGTCCAATCTGTAAGGCTGTCTTGGCTATTTCTCCTTATTGGCCAGTACCTTCTATGGAGAATCATATTGAAAAAGATTTCTCTTGTGCAGGATTCAGTTGCAAATAGCAACACGAGACATTGAAAGATGGGGAGGGAACTTGAGTATGTATTTTTGAAAATACATTTTTTTGGTTTCTTGCTAAGAAACGACAGAGGACTAGGATGAAATACATGTAAAATAATTCTAATAATAATTGTAATAAGTAATACTACTGCTACCAATAATAATGAGTATGAGGATGATGCTGATGCTGATAATGGTAATACACAAAAGTTGGGACATTTGTTTTTGATCTTTACATTCATACTTCTTTATACTTTAATGTCTGAAAAGCAACTATCTTGCTTTATTTCAGTTGTGGACATTGTAGATTAGGCTAGCAAACACAAAATTCTTGATGCCCTGCCCGTTGGACTACTCCATCAACCAATTACTAGTTGGCCAGTTGATTCTACTTTTAAAGTATGAGGCATAATCTCTTTTACTATTTTGAAATGCTTGCGAGTATGTTTACGCAGCAGACTATTAAGAAATACTGTCCTGCTTCGAGTGGACCAAGGTTTATTACTATTTCTTAGGCACATAGTTTGTTATCTTTCTCAATATCACAGCTGTACATGCCAATGCTTTAAAACTTAATATAATTTATGTCACCTGTTGATCTGCTCCATTCTGTCCCAATTGCAGCACTGATTTGAGACTGAACCAGCCGAGATATGCAACGCTGCCGAACATAATGAAAGCAAAATCAAAGCCTGTAAAGAAAGTTACTCCAGAGGAGTTGAAAGTGGAAGTAAAATCCGATATTAAGGTTCTTCAAGTCACTGAACCTCCAAAGAGAAAAGCAGGTGTTATCGTTTCTTCTGTGGATGAACTAATTGACAAGCTTAAGAATGAAGCCCACGTTATTTAATCACATTCAAGGTCTTTCTGGCTGGAATTCATCATTTTAGTTCGATATCTTTCCAGAATCTTTCAAGCATCTGTTGTAACATCCATAGTGCCGTTGTCCACTTTGTTATCATCAGTAACAAGCTGTGTGTTCTTTACGATCCAGGAAAGCCTTTGTACATTCATATAAGCTGGTTATTTGCTGTCTTCTGACATTTTTTTAAGCCATCAAAATTCAAAATACGTCGGCTGCAATAGGCCTTAATGAATTCATTAAGTAACCAGCAGGGTATGTCAACTTCTGTGAAATAAGTGCCTTTTTGAGCTCAGGAAATCAGTTTTAACACTCCGACCAGATTATTCACTCCAAAACCATCTCCATGTTGATACTAATAAAATGTTGACCCTTCTTCAGGCTCTAACTAAACCAGAACTTAAAGAGACAGACACTCGGGGCTAGTTTGGATGGAGGGTTTTGGAGAGAAAAGAAGGGATTTGGAAATAAAGTATTTCTCTCCTCTTGTTTGCTAGTTTCTAAAGGAAAGAAATGGGAAGAAGAGAGGAAAAGTGGAGCGATGAAAATGAGCTTAAGAACCCACCCATAAAACTTTCTTCCTAAAAGTGGGAAGAAACAATGGAGGAGGCCAGAATAAGTAAAAAAATTTTAATTCCTAAATTATCCCTGCATGAGCGAAATAATCCTTTCTTTCCAACTATTCACTATGATTATTTTAGTAAAACTAAAATTTTCTTTTTACTTCTCTTCAAACTCTCAAACGCAAAAATAGTAGTTCTTTTCATTTGTTTTCTGAACTCCCAAATAAGAACAGCGGTGATCTTCTCACCTTCTTTTCCGTCCTAATTTATAATTTCTCTTCTTTTCTCTTCGCTCATAAACTTCTAAACTAGCCCTTATGCGCTATTTTTTCCCTCCAAATAACATTTCATTCATAGAGAATAATGTACGTCAATCTTTAAAAAGTTGAACCATCAACTTGGAAATATAGTTTGAATTTAAAATTTTTTAATTTTGAATTTTATAAAAATAATTTTTTTAAAAAAATATTTAACCTAAAAATAAAAAATTTATATTAAATTTTGAATAGAAATGTAATCTAAATATACTCAAATTTGCTCCTTAAAATAATTCAAAAGAAAAGAAAAAGAAAAACTTCCTTTTGCTTAATTATTTCACTTCAATATGTTGAAACGTCAAAAAAAAAAAAAAAAGTTCACTGGCCTAGAAACTTTTGTGCACGATCGGCAAACGCAGTAGCGCATGCTTTAGCCGAACTTGCCTGCTCTTTAGCTACCACTTTATGCATGGCTTGGTACAGTCCATGTCATATGAGACAGGCTGTACTAAACGATACTCGGAGGCAATGAAATAGTTCAGTTTTCACTTATTATATTAAAAAAAAAAAAAGAGGTTCAGTTTTCCTCAAAAAAGAAAAAAAAAAAGAAACAAACAAGAAACCTTGAATGGTTGGGAGCGTGTAAGCAGTGATTTCAGTCTAGGGTATTAATCGAACCCAACAAATTCTAACAGCTTGCTCATATGATTCTAAATTGAACGCAAATAACTCAAATAGTTTACAGTAGTTGTTGGTAAACAGTCTATTAATGTCAATTTAAAATTATGAGCTCTCTTATTTATAATATTATGTTTAAAAGAGTTTTAAACTAAATATTTTCTTAAATAAGATTTAGACTCTATGAGATCTCACTAATTGGGAAGGATACTCAAAACATTAAATAAAAAAAATATTGAAAGGATATTAGGTACTCCATGTAAAAAAATCGAACATAAATCCCGTTGAAGCTCGTTGAATTTGTTCAAAATATTCTTGTTCGTCAGAATTATATATATATATATATATATATATATATATATATATAAAATAATTAGCAAAAATATATTTAAATATATACAATATATAAGTATATACAAAATCAGTCATATAAAAAATAAATATCATTCATTAAGTTATCTGTATTAAAAAATAAGGAATAACTTTTTATTTATACTCGTGAACAATATAGAATATTCACAAACTCAAATTCTAAAATTCAGCTAACTTTAATTGAACTCAATCAAGCATTTGCTTGCGAACTCTATATCTTACTTTCACAATCTTTTTATTTTTTATGTACTTTTCATTTAAATTGTACTTTTTTCTTTTCACAACAACAGTTCTAGTTTTCTATTTAGTCTATTTCAAATTTATTTTTCCTACTTCTAAATGGAAAAATATTTATAATTGTTCTTTCATTTCTACCTTTACTTCAAACTATCTAATTAGTTCCAACTATCAATTTTTTTAAATTCCAACTAAATATAGGAACTAATATTAACTCTGTGCTTTTTAAAAAATAAAATGTGACTTTTAGAGAACATAACTAAAAAATTACATAATTTAATTTAATATAAAATTTTCTGTCAACTTTAATTAAGTTTTTTTATAACTGTCATCAATAATACCAAATGCCAACCATTCTTGATGGGATAAGTTCGGTTGGGGTGTTCATTTAAATTTCGATTTAGTTTTTAATTTAATTTTTTTAAAAAAATTACAAAATCGAACTGAAATAATTTAGTTTGATTCGATTAAAAGCTAAAATTAAAAAAAGTATTTTAATAATATGTTTTTAAGATATTTTTATTTTAAAATTTTAATTTTAATACAATAACATATTATCTAAATATATTTATGTATAATTTTTTAAAAATTTTAATTTTTAATTTAATTTTCAATCAAAAATAAAAATAAAAAACTAAAATAAATTTTACAAAATTTTTACTAATTAAATAAAATTAAATTAAAATATTAAACATTAAACTAAAATATATATTTTTTAATTTAATTTAATTTTTTAAATTACATCAACTCATAAAGACCAAGAAACTTCCTATTAAAGTCCTATGCAGCGACGAGACTAACCTCCGCAGACAGTACCATAAAAGTGACAAGCATTTTTTCACCATTACTCTACTCGGGCCACCAAGAATTGACCCTTGTCTTCCCATTGGCCAACGTGTACAATTCCTAGTGGCAATTTCATCACCTCCAAATCCCATCTCCTGACCCTTCTTTTTCCTGATTATTATACTATCAATCATTAGTTCTGCCGCTATTCAAGATCGACCCGTCTCCCGCAACGAAAGATCATCAAGAAAAAGAAAAGAAAAAGCCAATCGTCGTTAATCCTAACGCAGAATCCCATTCCCAAAAACGGGGCCTTGCGTCCGCTAAAACAGACACAGATGAACCAAGAAAAGTGATATCGCCCAAAAAGAGGTGGAAAAATCGCTGCCTGGGTCTGGGATTTGATTGATATGGATAGGGGTTTGATTGGTGATTCATCTTTGAGGGATAACATGAACAAAAGCACCTGGGAGGATATGGACTTGATAGACATCAACAATTTTTTAGATGACGTCGCCTTGGGAAATGCTAATGATCCCTATTCCTATTGGAGCAACCAAGATTACAGGTAATCTTGTTTAATTCAATTCACTAGTTCTTCTCCTATTTTTTTCAGTTTTACCGATTGTTGCTTGTACCTGATGTTTCACGATTTGTTGCTAAATGCAAAAAGAATGCTTTCTTTGCCATTATTGCTATAAACGAGTGTATAATTTCGTTGCTTTGCAGTTAAAAGTTTCCTTTTTCATTTTTCTATTAGCTTTTTTACCCTCACTTTTAGGGGGTGTTGTAGGGTTCGTCGGCACTGTGCTCGATCTGATTGTTTCACCTTTATGAGGAATTCAATGGTGGTGTGTTTTAAGTGGAACTCAATTGAAAAAGGTTCTTTCAGAATCGGAGGTTGTTCTGCCGTATCATTATTGATAGACTTACTTGTAATGCAATTCATATGGAATATCTGGGGGTTGTTCTTTTTCATAGTTTGATGTTCTAGACTGCTTCTTCTCCTGTTAAATTTTCCTCAGTTTTGCTGGAGTTGGTTTGGATGTTGCTTAATTTGCCTTTTAGACTTTGATGAGAATTCAAAAATGAGAATGAAAAGAAGTACAAAAGGACGTGCAAAAGATGCAAACACTATGGGAAGAAAGCTGTGGGGAAGCTGTAGGTAGATGCTACAGTCTTTTATGTTCACTGTGTGCTATATGCTTCAATATTTATAAAAAGTTTGTAGGTAATTCCAGTTTGATCTGTAGATTAGAGTTCAAGGTGGAGGTTGACAACTGTGCTTGTGCCTTCCCCTGCCAGTACTCCTTAGCGACAAGAGCTCGCAGACTCTGCTTTGATCTCTTATAATTTTCTACTCTGATAAATTCTTCTTTTCCTTGTTTGAACCTTTTCTATCTGTTTGTCTTTGTCTTAATTCTACTAAGATATGGATTTCCTCATTTCCCCTTTCTGGAAATATGCCATTGAAATATTGATTTCTTGGTTTCAGCACTGGTGTGGATATTGATGCATCTCTTTCTGGTGCTGCATCACAAGAAAAGGATTGTGCGGAAGTTGAGTGCCCAAGAAAGAGGTATTTTCAGTTTGACATTGTCTTTTGTAGAATATATCTGTTCACATTTTGGCAAGGCTCAAATACTTTCCCTTGAGTTCCTTAAGAAACGTGAGTTTTGTATTGTTTTTAAAAATAAAGTTGAGGGATCTCATTTAATGTGTCAAGCAATGACAATATCATTCATGGGTTAGACAAGTATGTTCTCCAAGTGAAGCACTTGGAGCTAATGTCTATAAATACCAAAAATTCATGGTCTTTACATGTAACCAAGGATCCAAATATGGTGGATGAGTTCAATTTGGTAACTTGAAGAAGGAGCTCAACTTGGTTCTTTCCGTTCTTTGGTGTTGTATTGGTTTCCTCTCAAAGGTTGAGAATACATTGTTCTTAAGGACTAGAGAATTGGGAGCTTAGCTGTTTTCTGGCCTTATTGTGATTCTAAATTGATTTCCAATTGTTCAATGAACGTACTTGGACTTAACCCTGTTTAGCTTTGAGTTTTTGTTGTGTATTTATGCATATCTCCATTCACTGACGCAGCAAGCATTTGAACTCTATTTTCAGCCTATGATCACCCCCCCTCCTTTTAATTCGTTTTCCTTCTATTTCTTATGTTTTAGTCAGATGTTAGTTCCATGTTTACTGTGCTCTGGTAAAGGAGGGTCATATAGTAATCTTTTCATGCATTCTATATTTTGGAATTTGGTCTAGTGGAATGTTCTTAATTGTTTTCTGCACCTCTGGGAATATAGAAGTAGATACTTCGACATTCCTAACTGATGTTGTTTAATGAACAGAGGGCGTGCTGAGTCATGCAGCAGACTTGGATCCAAAGCTTGCCGTGAGAAGTTAAGGAGGGAGAAGTTGAATGACAAGTAATCACACTATAAATTGCATGTCTAATTAAAATGTCATTTGATATATAGCATTTAGAATTTTATCCTTTTCTTTTTCTGTCGATCATTAGTCTTTTTCTCTGCATCTGCTTGAGCATACGTATGCATGCCCGTTCTCTATATGTAAGAACTAAAAGTTATGCATTTCAAAAATGCTTAAAAGCTACTGGGAACATCTTTGTTCTGTTGACTTATAAGCAAAATAAAAGTGGAGAAAGTTTGTCGTTCATTCAATTTCTGGGTCCCATAAACCATGGAAAAGTAATTAACATTACAGGTGGGATATACGAATCATTTTACCATATCCAGTTTACCTGAGACTATGATTGTCTTCAAATTACTCTTAACATGTATAAAAGATCTCGAATTTAAGATGGTTTGTCCGACTGCCGCTTATAATAAGGTATAATGTTTCCATATGGCAATGCCTTGTGTATCCTCCATGCAGGTTCTCAGAGTTGTGTTCTACATTGGAGCCTGGGAGACCTGTGAGGACTGACAAATTGGCTATTCTTGGTGATGCAATTCGGGTTGTGAACCAGCTAAGGTCTGAAGCTCTGGAGTACAAAGAGATGAATGAGAAATTATTAGAAGAGATCAAAGTTTTGAAGGTTAGAACATGTTTGATCTGTATATATATATATATATATATATATATATATATATATATATATATATATATATATTGGTGCTGGAAATTCCAATAGCTAGTTTGATAAGAACTAAAATCACTGGAAATGAGATTGTCTCTAAGACTTAGGAGGTGGAACTGAAATTATGATTATCTGTCAAATTCTTCTTCCTTTACCTTTTGTCCTGTTTGAGGTGGAACTATTGTTCAGAATATCTTATTAATGTTGATTGTATGCATTCTAGTTTACTATTTTTGCCTCTCTTAAACAGGCAGAAAAGAACGAACTTCGTGAAGAGAAACTTAAACTAAAGTCAGATAAAGAGAAGATGGAGCAGGAGCTGAAATCCATGAGTGTTCCACCTCCCGGGTTTATGGCAACTCATCCAGCAGCTTATCAGTCTGGGATGAATAAAATGGCTGTCTTTCCAGGATACGGCTTGATGCCAATGTGGCAATATATGCCTCTATCTACTCGTGATACATCTCAAGATCACAAGCTCAGGCCTCCTGCAGCTTAATAACATTTGAAAGCTGCATATTTAGGAGTTTTAACTGTTTTGCAATAGGGGGATGTCTTGCAGATTCTGACCTGTAAATACTTGGTGATATTTCAAATAGCAGCTTTGTTTCATTTCTTCGTTTTTCTCTAGTCTCTTCATTCATGAAGTCTGTATATTCCATTAATTTCAATGGAATCGGATTTTACTTTGACAGTTATTCTTCCTTCTTCATTACTAGTTTTCATTTCCTACTAGAACTTCCATTACTTTTTAAGTAGATTTGAGCTGTCGATTTCTATTATCAATAACAGTTTGCTAATGCCATTCCTGCTTCTTGTAGCGGGTCGGGTTATTACAATTAGAAAGGGTACCACGAAGTTGCTCTTGTGGGTTATTTTTTTTTAAAAAGATGGGGGTGTTGGTGGGGGGATGAAGTGAGGCGCTTAATATCCCACTTAACATTCAAAATCAACTAGAATTGCCCATATAGTTTTTAATTTTATGGAAATATCCTAATGCCAGTTGGAAACTTGTTATAATCTCCAAAAATGAAATGCAGCCTAGCCAGAGGACTCGTCTTGTCAATGCGGTCATATTGCTTAAATCTCTCAAGATTCAGTTCTTGTTAGATTTTGTTTTTGGGGACCTACCTCCCAATGATAGTTGTGGACTTTGGGTGTACTAGAACTTTGTCGGAATCTCACTTACACTGGATGGAAAATGGTGAGAGTTTTCTGCCACACCCCCCTCTTGCAAAGATGCTTTTGCAGCGCCAAAAGCTTGGACGAATCAGTAAGGTCTGATAACTGTCTGTGCTTTCTCTGCTATTTGTATTCTTTAGAGCTAAAGATAAGGCAGAGGAGAGCAATGCAGGGAAAAGCTCTTCGTGCCAGAATTGGACCATCTTAATTTACTCCTGCATATATCAGCAGCGGAAATCGAATGAGTACAATGGTGACTGGTGCTAGTGATCAGTTTGCTTGTGAAGATTCTGCTTAAAGGCAGGGCTAGAAGGCCCAGAACCTAAGACAAGAGAACAGAACACACCACACCACCCCCAACCACCTCAAGGGCTAATTTTGTTCAGTAACTAGTGCTTCTCCGTGACTATGCTTGGCTCATCATTCTTTGATCATCTGCCTTTGTTTTCATGGAAAATCGGTCCCTGCCTGAACAAATCTAATTAGTCTCATAGAAGAGTTTCTTGTGCAAACTTCCAAGGCTCGCCCTTCACGTTTCTTGTTTGGGAGGTCGGAATCTGTTTCATGGGGTCCTCTTGCTCTGGTATGCATTCCTCATCCAGGATCTTGGGTGCTTCTTTGTCATGTTCTTTGCCCCACAAGAGCAAGTAAAGACCCATAATGACGATTATTGCGCCTACTATGCTGAAAATGTCAAAAATGGGAAATTTTAGAATGGAAGGCGAAGAAGTTTATTTCATAGGTGAAAAATGGACTTGATGCAAGTTCTGGTGCATAAGTAGTGCCAAGGAGTCAAAAGGAGGATCTTCATTACCTGCCTATGTAAAGCTTTTCTCCAATAGCAAAATATGCTAGAACTGCCACTAGAATTGTAGAGAGCGGATTAAACATGGTGACAAAAACTGGTCCTTTTTCTTCAGTGCACCATAGTTGAATGAAGACTACTATACCAGATATCACAATCCCCTGGAGCCACAAGAGTTAGTCAATTCAAAACTCATCGAACTCAGATTGAGATATCAATTCAGTGAACCACACCCACCCCATATATAGTTGACAAGAAATCAATATTGAAACCGATGGTCCAAGCTGCTCGGTCATGGTGAACAATAACTGTATATACTGCTGATTGAGCAGCTCCAACAAAACTCATCCATGCAGTCAGTGATAATTGTGCTGGATATCTCTTTAAGGTATATGCCTGCAATATTCATCATGACCTGTTTATATCATTTCTGTAATGGCGAGCAAATGTCAAAGCTGAATAATTCATTTCATATCATTTCTGTACTTTTAATTTTCTGTTCCATAAATGAATATGAGTTCCAGCATTTGACTTATGTTGTAATTTGAAGAGTTCACCCTTTTTTAGTATCTTTGGATACCACTCTGAAACAGAGAAAGATATGGGGCTAGCAACCTGCATTATGTACCATATGGACCATGATATGCAGCTTGCAACAGTAAGAATAGAGCCCTTCAACCAGCTCTCCTGGGTAACAGTGTTGCCTTGGTTCAGATGGACAAGAGCAGGCCACGGATTTTTCAACGAATGTCCTTTGTACAATGTCATTGTCATTACACCAGCCAAGGAAATCAAGGTTCCAAGAACTTTGGCTACTCCTCGAGGGTTTGGAAGATCAACAACCTCCAGCCTGCATGCAAAAAGATAGATCATTTTGATTAAAACATCAAATGTTAAAGGGTATTAAACTGCTTTCTTTTTTCCTTTCCAATATTAAAGTCTCGTGTTTTAAGACTCTTAGTGAATTACCTAAGTATGACTGCTAGTATAAATGTTAGGCAAGCAATGGAATTCACCACTGATGCAAGAAAAGTTGGAGAGGTCAATGTCAAGCTCGCGAAGTACATGTTCAATGTCAAACTTACCCTGAGATAAATGATTGAATGAGTTTCAACAGATTAACCAAAGTTCAAATCATTTGGAGACAATGTAAATTTGCCATCTTACCCCAGAAGAGAAAGAACAAAAATCTCCAGGAACAGGGCTAGTGTCATCGTTGGCCTTATTTTTCTGCTTATCAAGAAGATCAGAAATTGTTATCCAGATTTGAGTGAATCAGTAATCAGTTATGCAAATTCAGATACTTCTGTATCATTAACAGCATGCACGCCAATTTACCTTTCAAGAAAGTAGGCAAAAGGTAGCATTACAATCCCGGCCACAATGTGTCGATAAGTTATGTAGACATGAGGATTCATACCATGGTTGAAGGAAGCTTCTGTAATGAAATACAGAAAAGTGTACCCAATCTGAGTCAGAACCATGAGAATGTGAGGCTGGAAACGCCTGCAAGCGTCCGTAAGAGAACATGATTTCATTGCCATTAGCACAGTGCTCTTTTCCTGCTATACAAACTGGATTCTTGCATCATCTAAGACCTATTATAGGCATGATTGAAGAAGAATTGGTTTTTGATTCTCATTGCGTTTGATGGCAACTTGTTCGGAATCACATCCCCAGTATGGCCAGGTAGTTTCCTGATAGAAGAACAGAATCAAAATGAAGAATAGAGAAAAAAAATGTTATTCCTATGAACTTTTTGTTGTCTACTTTGTCAGACCAAATTGTAACTGATTGATTGAAACAAATAACATAGAATTACCAGAAAGTTCTGCTCTCTTTATAGCCTCAAATTAAGCAGTGAGGAAAAAAGCAGCATTTGCTTTATTAATAGAAAACAAAACTGTAACATATTTGTTTGTCTACCATTACTAATGGGGCAAGCTATCTTGTCATGCTCAAGGAATGCACAAAAGAAACTCAAAACTAATGTAGAGATTAATTAAGGAGAAAGCATAAGCTACTAAGCCCTCGAAATAAATAAGATATTGGTTGAACATTAACTTTGTGCTCTCAAACTCATATATGCAACTTTAACTCACCTACCTATGAACCTAAAATTTTAATTACCATGCTTAATACAATGAATCAAGCCAAAGAAACGCCTTTATAGCTAAATGATAAAGTAACATTTATCTCTAAGGAATATGCTTTGCCAGAAGCATTGGAATTACTGCCATTGTGCGGATTGAGGAAACTAGCCTAAATTTTCATCACCAAGCGAATGTGCCTTTTTCCCATTTCCTTATTTAATAGTATCAGGGACTTGATCTAAATTCAAGTATACTTTTAACGAATTGAGTTATAACCTTATCGCGAAATATGTACGCTTTTATCTATCCTTTTTACTTCTTTTATACGGATAAATAGAGAAAAGACATGGGCAAACACTGGCAAAGGCATACACAGTATTGATTCTTGACCCTTAGCATTAGGCAACAGATATACTGTCACTAAATTAGATTACTGACCACCCTTTGCTGTCCGAATATTACATGACAAATACTTAAATGTGATATTATAATATCTAATGAATTGATGGTGGATTCATATACGTCATCCACTATGTTTGGACAAGAACATTCTGCCATCTTCGAATATCATTGCTGCCATAATCTTTAGAAAAATACACTAACTTTGTTGTTTGGATGTGGAAATATTCTTCTGATGAACTATTCTCCATACTTTGTGCTCAAAAATTCATTATTGTTTTTGTAGGAATTATAAAAAGGACAATTCCTTCTTTTACCCTTTTTTATTGTAACAAGTTAGTGGTTTTTCACCATCTTTTAAAATGATCATATTTTCTTGCAGAAAACATTCACATTGAGTTGCAAGAGCTGGGGTTCATATTGCATTAGAGAAAATTTGTCAAAGTTTGTAAGCAGAGTATCTTTGAAGGCAAATGGTTCTTTCGGTTAGTTTTGATCCACATTAATTTTATTATATGTTAAAAAGATGAATTCAATTTGTTATTAATAACATGACAATTTAAGATAT
The DNA here is from genome assembly GCA_030512225.1 of Rauvolfia tetraphylla. Taxonomy (NCBI): domain Eukaryota; kingdom Viridiplantae; phylum Streptophyta; class Magnoliopsida; order Gentianales; family Apocynaceae; genus Rauvolfia; species Rauvolfia tetraphylla. The sequence goes on from JAJQKT010000053.1 coordinate 8,314,695, forward strand.
TCATTTTGACGAGTGAAATCTTAGAATCAAAATGTAATCAAGGACAATCTTAGCAGAAAAATTTATACTATCTTTTGTAGAAAGCCGCCGATTGTTGTTGCATCACCAGCAATCTTAAACAGTGATAGATTGCTTCATAATCACCATTTTCATCCACTTTTTTTTGTGTGATCCTTCCCCAGATCCTATCCGAAGATTCTACTCATAATCCATAATTTTTCAGTGGAATCTTATTCCCCATAAATGAACTGCATAAGCAGCTGTTGCTTGCGAAGGTATCACTATCTTCTCAATGCTAAAGAATTCTGCTTCCTTCTCTCTAGACGGCCCAAAACTTTAATCTGAGTTTCTGGGATTTACCAGACAGGTAACACACTCCCTTCAACGCAGCTGAGAAAGAATCCGTGACATCCTCCAACACGAATGTTTTATTCAATACAAGAGATTCCATTAGGCATTCTGAAACAGAATCTCAGGTCTCCATCAGCAGTCACGTAAAAAGGAACAGCACTAGACACTCAAATGGGACATGAAGAATCCCACTTGTATGGTTTGGCAACTATGCCAAGAATCTGAAATGCAATTCTTCAAGTCTTCCGTTCTATCCTTTCTCTAAAATGGTAAGCCAAGGGTGTGTCAGTTGAGATGACATTCCCTCTTATGGCATCTGATTACAGTTGCAGCGTACCAAACCTTCAAGATCAAGCAACAGGTTTGGAATAAGATAGGAGCATCTTTAACTGTCATCTAGAATACTTCTTCTGCACTCAGAATGGTCAGATGTTAGGCCGTTGTATTCAAGATGAAAGCTTCTTAACTCTCGTTATAAGGACTTATCTATAAACTAGGCAATCTGGCTGTTTCCAACCGTTGCCAAAAACAGAGAGATTCGTGGTTGAGGTAGCTGTGACATTATCTTTGATGGAATAACATTACTATTACTTCATGAAATATCTTCAAGATCATGCAATGATATGGATCGGGATTCGAGATAAGTTGACAGAAAAATGAGTTAAAGCGGTACCTAGCTACAAGAATGAATAGTTAAAACACATTTAAAATGACAGATTCGTTCTCTTCTGGCTAGGATAGAATCCATCTGCACACTTCATTCTCCGTCACAGAAAAAAATTCTGGCAACCCTCAACACTCGTAAGTAACAAGTTCAAAATTATGTGATGAAGCTGTGACCAAAATAATACTCCTTTCAGAAAAAATTCCCCATCTAACACCATGCCGGCCGGATAATAAATGCACGGAATACAGTTAGTTCAAAGTATTCACCAGCTTGGAAGATACCCGCTCCCCCGCCTCCCGCCCCCCCCTCCCCCCTTTTTCCCCTCCCTTTTCCAACCTCTTGAAATACATGGCAAATGTGCCCTTTTTTTAGTGCCGGGGAGGGGGGGTGTTGGGGGTGTTTTTGGAGACTGGAACAACGACTCATGGTTTCCCCTTCTTGGCACTTAGCGATTTTACAGTATGTCTAAATAGTGTAAAGGAATGAAAGAAATGATATTGTAACACCATAATATGATTCTTTCAATTTTGATCAATCTTCCGAAGCTCTAATCTCATTTATTAAGAAGCTAGCAAAGAAATAACATTTGAAATGAAAAATCCAATAGTTTCAAAATCACTCTCCCGCACGATGATCAAAACAAGTTTTAACCAAGATACCATGAGCAAAATAAGGATAACAAAAGCAATCAACAAAAAGAGGTGAAAATTGCATGGAAATCCATCCACAAATAAGGGAAAAGCACGATGTTGACGTCTTACAAAGAATTTCCACGGTGGAACTAATGGATCTATATTCTCACGCAAGCACTCAGAGGCTTAGAATACATTCCAATAATTTGAACTCAGTTTCCTCTTGTCAATCCAAAATACGTGAAGTTCAAGAAATTGGTATGGAATAAGGTGCCAGAACACAAAAAGAAAGAAAAGAAGAAGTTTTAAAAAAATGAAATACTAGATGTACAAAGCACGTTGAGAGGAGCATATATTGCGACAGAATTGGGAACTAAGCAACCATCTGATCATGTGCTAGGGATCAGGAAACGTTAAACACAACTCGACTCTTTCAATCTCACTATTTATCTTCATACACAGCACCACGAAAGTGACAAAGGAAACCTTTTAGCTTCACTCCCTAGTACCCAATGGTAATCAAGACAACCGTCAGTGTCTCACTTCATACTGTTTTTGTTTGAAATGAGTGGAATAACCCTGTGAATTCAACCACATGCAACATAGTTGGCTCTGAAATTGACTCCAAAATCAAATAATAGAGGCACTCTCAATGCTAATGTTAAACCAATGCGTCATAGCTTATCCAGATAGACAGAAGTTGCCAACTTAAAGCAGTCATCCCAACAAAACCTCCAAGCAAATATCTATTACACTTTTGTGCAAGGTAAATCTTCCCTCACCAAATTGCTTCTATGTCATTCATATTCGAATTCCGAATAGTTGGATTTTTAATCCAATAAATACTATTTCTATACAATGCAATTCAGCCAAAAAAAAAAAAGAAAAGAAAAAAGAAGAAAAGAACCATGCAATGCAGAAACATGACGAGAATAATTGAATTATCAACTAATTTAACATCCTAAGTTAGAAGATTACAGTCTACTATATTTGTTTAAACAACTTTAACATGCTACCTCATGTATGAGCCGAATTCTTTTCATTAGCCAACCCGTGCATGCTTCTGTAATGGGTGCTAGTGAGAACTGAACCTTGCACCTCTTGCACGCTTTGGTACAATATTAAATTATCACCTCATCGAAAAGCATAAGCTGTTAGAGAAAAGAGTTATTCGGAAATTCTTTCATTTTATAAAAGGAAACACACATTAATGACAAATAAGAACATTTCTGTAGTTTCTTAGTTGTATAAAATTTTGCTAAACCTCAACTTTGCTTTCCTATTCACACTTCTGAAGGTCACAAAAAAATCATTATAATTACGATGATTGGCCGAAATGTGCATATATTACTAACCATCCCTTACAAGATGCCTAACCTGCAGCCAAAAGCCAAAACATTATTAGGGAGGATATGGCTATTGTCATCCAACTCATAAAGGCCAATGCCACTGCCATCTGGAACTTTGTGCATTCCTCCCCAAAACTGCAACCTCCCAAATCACCAAAATACAGAACAGTAATGCCAGCAGAGGAAGCGGCGGCTGCAAGCGACAATGTTGCAGTAACCTACAAATAATTTAAACAAAAGAAATTGGTAAATGACAATGAGAAGTAGGGGTTATTTCCCAAAAAACAATAGCATATCATACAGAGACTGACCCAATCTCCAACAACAAAGAGGCTCACTAAAACGGGATTATGGAGGATTTTCTTCCTTGCCAAGGCATATGCATCCAGTGATGCTAGCCCAAAGCTCCACACAAGTTGCAAACCCATAGAAGCAATTAAGTAGCTGCAATAATAAAGACTTGCTCAGCAACATTTGTCGTATTAACTGACACAGCAATAGAAAATTTTATGACTGCTGTAGTTTGAGGAAAACAAACTCACTTTCAATAAAATTAAAAATACAAGAATGTTCATCTAATCTCCATTTACACACCCCAAAACACACAAAGAATGCCGCATTTCCAAGCACACAAAAGAATGCAGCATTTCCCAGTCGACAGAGATATCATTAAATGCAGAAACTCACAAAAGAAGATATAGATGATTATAATAAAACTATACAGCTGATGCCAGAAGCTTAAGAAGGGTAGGAAAACCAGTTAAGCAGATGCGCCTTCCTGCACTATTCTCTTTTCCAAAATTCAGATGGATAATATGACATGAAATATGGAAGTTCTAGACCCATTCATAATGCTTGTGAATTGAAAGTCAGTACAAAAAGATGGGCTTCCAGTTTACTGTCTACTTATTTCTTTCTTTCAGTCCTCATATATATTTTCCCCATTTTCAGCCTGGTCTGGAAACCTTCATCCCAAAGAATTCAAGGAAAATGCCAAAAAGAACAACATGAAAATGTTTTATCTAGTACATGCTAAAAACTCATAACATGACCTAAGTAGTCAATCCCAGATCAGAAGAGTCAAAAGGATTTTTCAGTTAAAATTTTCTCCTCAGCAAGGAAATGACACTGGTGATAAATAAAAAAAGTCAAATTGGAACATATTTCTTCCAAGGTCAAATTTTAGACATTGATCCTGAAAGTAAATCAAGAGGACATGAATACTAGGCAGATAAAGCCATTTCTTGACTGCAACCGATTACTGTGACATCACCAGTCAGACAACTCTAAACAAGATCCATTCTAAATTTTCACAGTTTAATGCAGCTTCACATCCAAACCATGTTACATCATATGTCTACAGTCTCATCTTATTCATGTGAAGCTTCCTTGAACCAAGTATCCAGCTTTATGGATGAACAAAAGATTTACAGTATCAAAAATTTCTTCGATATGCAACATTTCCTTTCATTTTATGAACTCTTTCAGTTTTCAGAAAATGAAACAAGATGTTCACAGCCTACATTATTTGCTAATAGTTCAATTCATTTGATAAAGAATGCAGAGATCAAAAAAATCTTCTCATATGGGTTAAAACAGAACGTGAGAAATTGTTTTGACTAGGCTCACTCGAACAAACTCAATGGCAACCACCGGGTACCTTTTGAAACAAAACATTTGGTTTTTCATTCAGAAACTTTTGTCAATCATAGATGCAGAATAAAACTATGTACTAAAACGAAACCATTTCTGCTCCTCTTATCAAAAGGATAGGAAAGAGTCGTTCTAGTGGTTTCGGCCAAACCAAAATGCAACAAGCTAATAAAAATTGTTCATCTGGGCCCTGTTCTCAATTGCTGAAGATAAGTTGCTTATAGCCTTTTTTAAACCAAAAACTATCTTAAAGCTGTTCTCAACTACTCTTTCATTCCCGACTTTAGCTTAAATAAGCTACAACAAGGATATTTATGAGAAGTTATCCTGGAGATGTCTTTAAAAATACCTTTTGCTTATTGAAGTTGTTAATCATAAGAATATTATCTTAGTTTTATAAACAGACTTTTGAAAAGCAGTTTTTTTCCAGCAACTTTAAAAAGGCTTTGGCAATGAAAAATAGGCCTCTAGAGATATATGGAAGTATAGAACAAATTTAGAAGAAATAATTTGCTTTTGAACTTTTACTGCTTTAACAAGTCAATGTTTTTTCATTTTCATATCTCTGTCAACTGCTGAAAACAATTATTAAATTGAATTTAGTGCATGTAATTATATAAGTAGCAGGCTGGCCTTCTTGGCCAGGAAGAATCCAGACAGAATTATGAATGAAACAAACAAAAAGAATGGATAATGATGCCTAAAGTTTCCTCCATACTTGGTAACAACAAACCATCAACAAATAGAAATATTTCCTGTTCCCAAAATTTACAAAAGGAAATGCCAAAAATATTGTATTATCTCTCAATTCCCATGATCTCAAGATTGTTATCAGCAATGATCTGAAGGTATCCTAGATTGAAGAGCTTTTTGCTTGTAACTTACTAGGCTATATTGCTCTCGCCATGAAATACGGCTATATCCTACACATGCAAGCAGGCCAAAGGAAAACTTTTCCATATTGTCAAATACTGGAACATGTTTGTTGATATCCCACGACTCGTTGAAAGTGTCAAACTTCCATGCTCTTGTCAGTTGTCTCACCAACTTCTCTGTATTGGCACCTTAATGAACATACTATAATTCCCCATTCAATATAATATTATCCAGCCACCACCGAAGCCTCTACTAGTTTATTGATCTCAGATACAATAAGAAGAGCAATGAGCCTTCTAGAGACTACGCTGGATACAGATATCAATATCAACTCAGAGGATATAAAGGTTTTGCTAATTATACTGGAGTTGCGATGTCACAGATCTTAATACCTTCCAGTTCAACTCGGTATTCAACTATTAAAGCCATTTTCTCTGTTACTTGACAAGATAGAGAGACTCAAAGGGCTTTTTCAGCCCACTTTCACGAATGCAGTAAAAGTCCAACAACCTTGCAGTAAAGACCAAATAAGGAAAACTACAGTAGCAAAATTGGAATAGTTCACGGAGTCCATTACACTAACCTTTAGATCCAATTAATCTTTTGAAAGTGAAAATAAAAAAAATCTGAGATTCAACCATTGATTTCTACCAAAGAAAGCGGAAATTGGAACTTCATAAAATGCTAAAATCCAAGAACCAATTGGAGGAATCCATTGCATATAAGCTGTATTATAAGAACTCATACAGCCATATTAAGAAAAAAACCATTTCACGGGATATGCAGCAAAGGTGGGAGAAAAAGAATACCAGAAAGCTGTAATATTGAAGAAGGTACTAGTGGTGGCCATAGAAGTAATTGAACCTGCTGCAAAAAGACACTGTGCCATCCTCAGAATAAGCCCGGTCAAAGTACCTGGAGTCCCTGCAAAATCCTTCATTCTCCCCTCAAATGGAATAAATTTCAGAACCTTTAAAGTCTTCTAAACCAACCCATTTATCAGCAATCGTCCAAAAATTCAACTGCTTCCGAACAAGGCTATCAAACCTTCATCCAAGTGGAAAAATTCTTGAAAACGTAAGTGAAATCAACCACCACTGCCTCCAGCAGTAGAATTATTCACGATGAGAAATTGAAAAAGTTCAGAACTTTCTCTTCAACCACTTCGAGCAATGAAGTAACGATCAAGTAAAAGATAAACACATCAAACCGCTTAAGACTACAGGTGGAAAAGAATGATTTGAAGCCGTAAACAATTCTCCTTTTGAGACCCCAGAAGTTGGAAATTTAAGAAACAATGATTACACTTCAGCTTCTGGGTGGCAAGAAAATGAAGAGAAGGAGAGAGAAGGTAAAAAGCAATACTAATGGGAGAAAAGAGTGCTGGATTTTGTTGCCTGAGTCAGTGAGACAATGACTTACTGGTGCAATATATATATTTTAATATGCATTGAATTAATATTTAAATAATAAATTAATATTTTTATTTATATATTAATAAAATTATTATTATTTAATTAAATAATCATTTACAATATAAATAAAATCCAACTGTTAAACAAACGCGAAAAAAATACTCTACCCCGCGTAACCAAATGAGGAGATGTGAAACCAAACGCGAGCAGAAGATGCAGATCTCACTTTGCAGCACGCCACGCCTTTACAAGTGGAGAGATTGTTTTCATACCACGAGCAGCCGCAGTCCAACACGAAAGTTTTCAAGTCAAAGGGAAATTTTACGCAAGCAAAAGCCATTGTCCTTTTATTTTGTTTTTATTTTTTCATACAAGTGAAGGAATAAAATTCTAAAAAAATTTTTGATTTAATAAAAAATATTTTTACCACTGCCTTATCACCACTATCTTTTATCTTGTAGGACTTAAGGTTTAAAATTAACTAATTCAAAATCTTCACCTTTAGTGGGGGAAAAAATATAGTAGTATTATATTTTGAGTAACTTTAAGACGGTCTATAGAATTTAAAGATGAAATTGTATATAATTTTAATTTAAAATTTTTTATTTTAAATTTCGTAAAAATAAATTATTTATAAAAAAATATTACAGTAAGTAAAAAATTTATATTGAATTTTATAAAGAAACTCAATCTAAATACACCATAACTATTCTAATGCATAATTGAGAGCTTTTCAGATAAAAAGGGCAATGTGAAAAGCATGGGGTGAGTTACACTATTTTTAGACTGAATTTTCCAAAGGCATTAAATTAGCTTTATTTGTAACATTCTTTTCAGGTTTGTTAGGCGCCATAATTTTATAAGAATCATTAAAAATTCATTGGCAGCTAAAATTTGATCTTTGACAAACCGGCATGGGATATGCGTAATGCGTATCTATTTTTTGCTTTTTCCTTCATTTTCATTGCCCTATCATGTAAGAAGTGGCTTTGCTTTTGCCTACCTCTGAGGTTAGGCTTTATGTTTCCTGTAATTTTTTATTATCTCAATAAGCTGGTAGGGATTAATACCAAACTCCCACCATAACATGTGACTTTTCCAACCCCAAAAGGGAAAAAATCAGAAACAAGAAACATACTCACCGCCAAGATTGCATAAAAATGACTGCAGATCATTTGGTGGCCAGGGCGAAAACGTAAGAGGATGCTTGTGAACTTCCAATCTGAAAGTATATGGCCCGTGAGTGAACTGAAGGTGAAAGCTGAAGCCTGAAGGAGCAGGTTGCACAATGATAGTTAAAAGACTGCAGGAACTACTGCATTTGTTATGTAGTACTTTTTGGTTCATTCAGGAGGTGATGTTTATCTTCTACATACTGGCTGACGTTTTTGAAGGAAAAGGTATTGTTAAAGATGGAGGGCCAAATTTGTAATTTAATAATTATAGGGAAATTAATGTAACTCTTCTTCTTCGCGGAGGTTCTCTTGCTGAAATGTGAATTTAGAATCAAAACAAGCTAACACTATCGTTTTATTCAACGATGATGAAGTTAGAGAAACAAGTATAAATTACAAATAACTCGAACTTAATTCAGATACTGTAATGTTGGTCGTCTGTTTGTTGCTCTCCGTATTGCCAAGTCAAATCATGAAATGCTCAAGACCAGACTTATCAATTGGCCTTGTGAAGAAATGGGTGATATACTCTTTGACTGTAAATTCTTTGTAGAGTGCAGGACTTTCTTCTGATATCAACTCTTTGATGGGACCATAAATCATTGGGGCCAAAGCAACACCACTGAAAAAGCATGCCACTGAAATTCTGGGTCCTCTTCTGTTTGCAAGAACTCGGTGCTCAGCGCTTTTAAACTTGTCATTTGATACAATCTGAGCAGCATTTGAAGTTAGCAAAATCAGTTTCTATGTGAACTTTTGCTTTCTCAGTTGGGGGAGGAGAGGGTAGCGAGGGAGTATTAACAGATGAGCAAGAAACAAGCAAACCTGAAGAAGATCTGCAATGTTGACTACCAAGCCCCCTGGAACCGGTCGGACATCTGTCCATTGATTTTCATGCAAGCACTGGAGGCCACCAATTTGGTCCTGGAGAAGAATAGTAAGGAAAGCAGGATCTGTGTGCCTGCTAACTCCCAAGGTTAGCTTTGGCTCTGGGCATGCTGGATAGTAGTGGCAGACGAGAGTTCTTGCCGTAGCACATCCCATCTCTCTCAGATTCTCCAGTTTTAAACCAAGAGCTTCGGATAGCAACTCAAATAAGGTCTCTCCCAGCTTCGTTACATGATTTATATAGTCTATTATTTCACCCCTGCCAATAAGTAAACCAATACGGTGGAGGTTGTTTATATGGTAAAGATTATAATATTGAAAAGAAATTAAGTCTTTGACATCAATTCGTTTTGAGATTTTCAAGCTTATGAGCAGTGTTTTAATTGTACCTAGCGAAGCATATTGTAAATGAGGAATAGATAGAGAGGGAAGGAAGGTATGGAGGCATCATTCTAACCTAGATCATAATAAAGCTAATCAGTGCTTATTTTACGCCATAAAATGTGCTGCAATTTCAAAACTTACTTGAAATTGACTTGCCAAGAGTTTTTGGTGGTTAACAGTGAAAATAACTTCAATCAAGTTATGAGACTAGGATAACAGTATTTACCTGCAAGTTTCAGGAAGTTCTTCAGGTTCTTGGTCAGGAAGCATTAGATTAATGGTCATAGTATCTCTCCAATTAGCAGCTTGTGACCGATAGAGATCAATATTGCTTTCATATCTCACCTTCTTCGTCCACTCTCGTGAGTAAAACTCTTTCTTCACCTCAGCATCCAGTTCGTGAAACTTCCGAATTCCATCTAGCATTCCATCCAACACACTTCCGGGAATTCCATGGTTCAGCAGTTGGAAAAAGCCCCAGTCTTGTGATGCTTGCCTTAATTCATCAACAACTTTCTTGCGTCCATCATCACTTCCTATAGCACTGAGATCAATCACTGGAACTTGAACATCAGACTGACCATGGTTGACCTCATTGGAGAGCTCCTCGGGTGGTCGAATGAATATTTTTGGGAGACTTGTTATCCCGGCATCAATCAGCCCTTTGACTCCAGATCTCGTACAATCAAAGGCCTTCAACTGTTCCAATCGATCCTCATCTACAAGTGATGGACCTGCGGACTGTTTGGGAGCAGAACTATCCATTGTGCTCCAAACAAAGAAGATGCTCAAAGGACTACAGTTAAATTCTATCGCAGACTGCAGGTGCTTGTCTACTTAAGCTTCTTCATCATATTATTTTAATTCAGCTAATGAATTAGTCAAAGATAGATTAGTTTTAGGCGGCAACTGAAGTGAATTCTTTAATAGGGCAATTATTATCTTGGGGAGGTTTTTTTTATGACAAAGGCGACAACTTTAGAAAGGATTCATTACATAACATATTAATTTAGAATTCCTCTTCCATGACCTGAGAATAATGCGTAATAACAGCCTGCTTACAACTGATGAATCAAAAGAAATAATCATTTTCTTCATGTAGTTACATAAAGTAGTACAGGAAGGGAAGAAAGGAAAGATATTACACGTTTGAGAATAAATAATCTAAGACAGCAACAAAATTGATCCAGCTAGACAACAAAATCAAGAATGGTTACTTCCACATATTTTGGACTTCATCACCTGGACATATTACACCAGATATCTATTTTTGGTGAAATTTAAACAATTCCTACAGTCAGAGTTTCTAACTGTTTACTGGAGAAACCAAAAATTTCTTGAATGAGCAATCAACACAGACAACGATGTTACAACAAGTAATCTTTGAGAAGTAGTCAGTGAAGAACTGATAATGTTTTTCCTCATGAAAAAGCAGATAATATTCCATTGCCTTTGCATTTTCTGTTATCACCAACCTTTGGCTCATTTCCTTTTGACCCAATGTTCGTGATATCAAAGGCAAGATGATACATCAGATTATAAACAAATTAGTTACTTCTGTTTTCTTCAGTCGATGAAATGAGGAACAAGTGATCTGTATATCATAAGAAACAGTGATCTTCTGGAAACATAATATGTTGAACATCAATCTCATTCATGTTATACAAGAAAAACCCTTAGGACATTATACAAATACTAGTTTTTCACAATTTGAAATGCGTAAGAGCAGAATTTCTATCTAGTCCTTTTGAATCATAATAGGCAATGAAATCCTTTATGGTTGTCCCTCTGTACACAGGAGGATTATCTTGTGATAGCAAGTCCTTGATTGGTCAGTACATCCTTTCTGGTGTATAAGTATGCTGTGTGAAAAAGCGTGCAACCAATACTCTTGGCCCTGCATGGTTTGCCAAGACTCTATGCTCCACGCTTATAAATCTATCATTAGACATAAGCTGCAGTGCTACATATCAGGTGTCAATGCATATACTGATGAGAATATGTGTCTTATTTAGAAGCATGGGCTACTGTTATTGGTTAAGTACAGGAAGCATACTAATGAGATTGGGAAATTTTAGAGGAACATTAGTATATTATACAAGTGGAAACAGTAAAAGAGAGCAGTCAGATATGACCATATACCTGTAGGAGATCACCAATATTTACTACTAGAGCTGAGGCCACGGAGGAATATTCATCCACTGGTTCTGTTTAAGAACTTGAAGACCACCAATTTGATCTTGAAGTAAAATAGTAAGGAAATCGGGGTCAGGGTGTTTGGTGGTGCCCATAGTGAGTTCAGGCTGAGGGCAAGCTGGGTAATAGTGAAACAGGAGAGCATGCCCCTGGGCACAATCCAAGCCTAAGAGATGATTAGGTTCCAGACCAAGTGCCTCTGCTAATAATTCCAATAAAGCAGTTCCCAGCTTTTTCATTTGCTAAAATATTCCATTGTTATATCTCTACACATCATGCACAAAAGGCAAATTTCATTCGATCAAACCAGAACCATCTGCAAAATTTTGATGCGCATATAATAGGAGTATATATTACTTTTAGGAAGAGAAATCATATTCATTCAGTAACATATCCAGACAAAGTTTGCATCTGCAGAAAACAGAAAAGAAACAATGAGCACTGAGCATAGTTCTATACACCTGCATATCTCAGGCAGTTCAGAAGTATCAAGGTGCTCAGGACCCAGAACGCAGAACGATGAATCCCTCCAATTTTCAGATTTGGACTCATATAAATCAAAGTTGCTATTATACTTTGTTAGATTTGTCTGATGTCTTCTAAACTCCACATTAGTATGATATTATCCGCTTTGAGTTGAGTATCTCCCAAAAACCCTCGTGAAGTTATCTTGAATTTTATATTTAGATAACTTTTTTATTAATTTTTCTATATAAAACTTAATTTACATCTCAACAATCCTCCCCTCAAGGACCACACAGGTCATGCCTCTCCTTCAGACAGTCCACGTGAAGAATTCCAGAGACCCTGCCGCTGTTCTAACCCCTTCAACAATGTCCTCCCGCCGACCAGAGAGGTCCACCACCGGCATTTCCAATTGGACCTCCGATGTTGGATAGTCTGGGGTTTCCTCATCAACCGGCCGGATAAATATTCTTGGGATTCTTGAGATCTCGCCGTCAACCAAGCCTTTTACTCCTGCTTTTGACTCATAACACGCCGATGTCGGTTCTTCCATAAAGTATTCATCTCTGCATTTCTTGACTGCTTGTCTTGCAGTAAAACACAAATAGAAGAGAATTTAAGGGAACTCTGTTTTTAACGAATTGACAAAAAGCTTGCATCGACGAATCCGCCAAATTAAACCGTCTTCCAAAGTTTCCCTGATGTTTACATCTTGCCTAATTATCTACCACGGAGCTCGTGGAATGCTTGCATCCATGTTTTTCTATTTTTCTCCTTGGTTATGATTCTGGTTGATATGTTTTTAATGAAGTTGAAAGGCTGAAGATGACTGCCGGTAACTTTTACATTTTTCTTTCTTGCTATTAACACTTGTAAATTATCCAGTAAAAAGGCTTTTCTGAAGTATCCGTATTAGAATTATTAGTAGCAGTTGTTTTGAAGCCTGAATATGATTGAAAATGCGAACTGAAATCTTTTTAAGCCTTCCTTTTTCTGGCTGCAAACATTTAAGCTCATGTCCGAACACCATATACTGCATCCTAATCCTTGACAAAAATCGCTCCTGAGGAAAAGGTTTACTAGCAACCTAATTAGATTCTATTTTGCAGTTGTTCAAATAGACAGGCTTAGTGATACTGCAGTACAAGTTGAGGCTGTCATTAGCTTTTCTTGAATGAGAGTCTTGTTGAAACATGTTTTGAGTGCCCCTTGTTTGATGATCCCAAGATCATGAGCTATTTGGATATCCACATTAAGAATCATGGGGAGCATTTTGCCCCGCTAGAGCTCTATTTCGAGCTCTTCTCATGAAGCTCCATGAATCACGAGAGCTTAAAGGCCGTTTCCATGAAGTTCTAACTTAAGCTCAATGAATCACAAGTTCTTTACTGCTCCCTTTGTGAAGCTCTTGCTCGAGGCTCTGGAAATCTCGAGCTGTTTCGAGTCAACTTGAGAGGAACTCTTCGTGAATTCAAGAATTACCAGACGAACTCTTTCTTCAGCTCTCTGTAAACTCTTGTTTGAGAATTCAAGGATTTATCTGAGAATTGGAGAATTCGAGAATATGTTTGAATTGGGTACTTGAGGAATTGTTTCAAGATTTTGAATTGGATTCAAATGAAGCTTCTGTGTGAGGACTCCATGGTGAAGCCCTTGCACTAGCTCGCAGACCTTGCGAATGCAGGAGATGGCCATTTTATAGAGCCATTCTTCCAGAGGCAACATATCAACTAAAAGGATGTTTGGTAAATTTGTCTTTTTGTTCTGGTTGAAGAGTTGTTGATGATGACTGAAAAAAACTCTCAAATGGGAGGGTTTATAACTACCAAAAAATTAATAATGGTGAAATTAAATTACTTTTTCGTGCTGGGCTTTAATTTTAACTGAAATTTGAATTAATAGGCTTATTTAGATCTTTAATTTGTGTCTTTTTACTTTTATTTCCTACCGTTTTTCAATGAAGCAAAGGAGATGATTGGGAAGGATTGAAGTCAGCTCATTGCCTTTGTTGAATAAAGAGTGTTTCTAAACTAATTAAATTATATCATTCCATAATTTATTAATACCAAGAAGTAAGATACTCAACATCTAACAGTAACTAGTGGTGCCAAAACGGGTTTCAACCCACGGTTGTCCGTTTGGTCAGTAATATGAACAAATTTAGATTTAATTTTTCAAAGTCCATTTAAATAAGGGTCAAATTAGTTTGTTCCGTTTAAGTTGAGTAGGCCAAATTATTTTTTTAACCTTTGTATTAAAAATATTATGAAAAAAGAATGTATAGTAATATTAACAACAAAAGTTATATACATCACACATTCTAATAATACATATAATTAAAGTTAATTAATTTAATTTAATTTAAATATTTTTCTTATATAATTTTATTCATATTAAGAATGATATATATAATACAAGAGCTTTGACCAGCAAAAGGTCCAACAAAGGTTTAAACTTAAATCTCTATTAATTTACTTTTTGTTATAAATTTAAGTGTTGGTAACGCAGAATTAAAGTAAAAGTGTCACTCAATATGTTTGGAGAATAACAATATAAAAGTAAAGAAAAGAAAAGATAAAATATAGAAAAAGTAAGTAAAACTCAAGAAATAAGACTAATCTCTATCTTATTAATGACATCATATGACCCTATATATAGGCTTATAATACAAGAGTTTATGAAAATTCAAAATTTAACAGGGAAAAAAATCAAATCTGATTATGATTCATATTTTAAGAATTCAGTTCTCTCCAGAAAATTGATTAATATAAATATCCACATATTATTTCATAACACTTTTCATTATCTATAATTAATATAACCATAATAATTCAAACGGACTTTTTAATAAAGAGTTTCGACGACCCAAAACGACCTGAGAATATTGCAATTCAAATGCGGAAGGCTTCCTGTGGCGCCACTTCATTTTGCCCTTTTTTCTAATTTCATATTGAATCATAAGTCTTCACACCAAGCTGGGAATAAAAGTTCAAGCTCAAGAGGGACTTGTTACACTTTTGCTGACAGAGTAGAGAGTCTTTGCTTCAAATACCAAACCTCAATGATTATAGTCATCAGAAATACAAGTATTGCATGTTTGGAGATGCTGGAGCCGCCATTATTCCATTTTTTATACATCAAAGATGGGCCTACTGTTTCTCCATGTTCTCCTTGTTTAACTTGAAAGGCGATAAGAAACTGCCACCATCAAGGCCTCTAGTGTATCGGTCCAATATGAATTCCTTAACAGTGATCTCCCTGTACATCGGAGGGTTTCCAACTGATAACAACTCTTTAATTGGTCCATACAACCTCCGATTAATCCCTTCTTGAAAATGTGTTCTAAAAGCACAAGCAATAGAAATCCTCGGGCCGACTTTCTTTGCCAGCACTCTGTGCCGAGCACTCTTGAACTTGTCGTTGGTGATCAGCTATAAAGAAATTCAAGAGCACAGATATTAATTAGCAAACAAAAAAAGAGAAGCACGGGGTAGAAGATTTACCCTCGAGGGATTATACTTAAATATAAGATCAACTTGCCTGTAAAAGATCTGCAGTATTTATGATTAGAGCTCCACGAGAGAAGGGCACATCGACCCATTGATTCTCATGCAGAACTTGGAGGCCACCGATTTGATCCTGCAGAACAATGGTCAAGAAACCGCTGTCCGTGTGACTGCTAAGGCCGAAGGTTAATTCTGGTTCAGGGCATGCAGGGTAGTAATGACCAATAAGGAGAAGTCCCTCAGCACAATCCATGTCTTTCAGATGATTGGGCTTCAGCCCCAGAGCTGCCGATAGCAACCCAAAGACAGTAAGCCCCAAATTTCTTACATAACCTGAGTACTTCATCAGTATATCTCTGCATGTCATACTTGTAAAATTCAATTTCTGGAGTCGGAGATGTAAACAATAATGCTTAAATTTGCTTGCAATAAGGATTGAGAAGATGGGCCTAAGACAAAAATTAAGAGCCTTGAGCTATGGTAGTTCTTTTGACAAGTTATGGTAGTTAAGTCTGTAAAGTTCTCTTTGCTAAATCAATATACAATACACTACTCTCTCTCTAAAGTTGAACGTGCACTTTCATGTTCATTTTATATAGAAAGATCTTTAATTTTAGAGAGCGGGGGTTCAGAACCACTACAATCACCCGTACATACCTGCATATATTGGGGAGATCTTGAGGATCCGGTTCTTCAGGAGCCATAATGCATTCAATAGTATCCCTCCAGTTGCAAGCTGTTCGTGGATTCAGTGCAAAGTTACTGTTGTACACGAAGCTTTTCGTGCGATCGCGACTATAGAATTGTCTCTTGTCTTGATCATCTTGCTCGTTGAACCTCCGAACTCCATCTATTATTTCATCCATAACATCTTGTGGAATCCCATGGTTGATCACCTGGAAGAAGCCCCATTTCTCACTCGCATCACGTACTTCCTCCACAATTTCAGGGCGGACCTCTGCATTTCTGTCGATGCCATCCAAATCTATGACTGGAATCCTGAACTCGGATTTCCCGGATGCTGAATTCTGTTCAAGATTTATTTGTTTATCTATAAAGATACGAGGAACTTTCGCGATCCCAGAATCTACCAGCCCTTTTACTCCGGCTTTTGTATCATCAAAAGCCTTGAGTTCATTGATACAATCATGATCTTCTGAAATTACAGCAGAAGAGTAGCCCAAATCCTTCATTTTCTTGCTCTAGTAATAGGAAGGAAACTGCAAACACTACTTGTATGATTGAAATGTAGTGCTGACAAATATCCAAAGAGTTTCGTAAATTGGATCTTTGTCAGCATAGTCAATGGGGTCGATTTAGGAGGGACAGGTACACTTTTTTCTTTGGCTAAGCCTGCGAAAGTGTACTTGATGTCTCAGTTTGGTCTACTCAATAATTGATAGCTACCATGCGTCAGTCTTTTTATATTCAAACTCATGATTTCAGATTTTGAATACATTTAAATTTAAATTTTATAAAAATAATTTATTTATAATAGAAAATTAAAATTTAAATTAATATTTAATATTAAATTTCATAATAAAATATCATCTAAATACACTTTAAGATTTTCTCGAAAAAAAATTCATTAACACAATATCTTTTCTTAAAAGAATATTTCATCAAATTAAGAGTACAAAGTAGGGAGAAAATTTACCTTCTCGATGATGAAGCAATTTTATGTATATTTGTGAATGAATTAGGTGAATATGTCAAGTTAAAAAATCTAGAATTTACTGTTATTAATCACAAAACGTAGTGCTCGGTTATTTGAGTAAAAAAATTTAAGGTGGTAGGGGGACAAACTTTAGATTATATTTTGATTTCAAATTTTTAGTTTTGAATTTTACAAAATAAATTTTTTATCAAAAAATAAATGAAATTTAATTACATCAAATTTCGAACAAAACCTAGGTGAACTTGGACAGAGTTCTACATCTTCTCTCAAAATTAAACTCTATCTAATCATACCCCTAATCTCAATACCTTTTGATTCAAAAAAGAAAGAAAATTAACAAGGAGCTTGTTTCTTTTTTTTTTTTTTTTCTTGTTGATAGATTGAAAGGAGAAACACTATGAAACAAACAAGAAAACTTTAATAAATTAATTAATTGAATTACTACTTTGCTATACATATAAATGGATTTTGAGATCATATTCATATTAATTTCAGCAACCTTGATCCACCTAATTTTTTGGTCAAGAAAGGCGAGACTTAAATTAACTATGGGTAGAGAAAACTTAATACAACAAGTACATTACTCTGTCTACTCCAACTGTACAGAACAAGCCTGCGTGCTATAACCCTCTATCCGACCAGCAGCGCCCTTGTCATCAAGCGGTCATATTGCAGTTGCCAGACTGTCATATTGTACTGGAGATTAATAATTGCAGTTTTTTGTTTTCACGATTCCAACGCGATAATATATTTATTATTATATAATTATTTTTTATTTATTAAAATTTTTCACCCACTAAATTTTAAATGTTTCATTCACTTCTCTCAACTTTCTCTGCCTACAAATTCTTAACAAATTTTCAACTTATTCATAAATTAAAAACAAAAACAAAAATAAAAATAAAATTTTTAAAAAAAGAAGTACCCAAAAAGAACAAGTCCCTAACCAAAAAAAAAAATCATACCTAAAAAAAGGAAAAAAAAAGTTTTTTTTAAAAAAAAGAACTTCATTTGATTTCTTATGAAAATGCATTTAAAAAAAGGTCACTACTATATGTAGTTAATTTTTGGACTATATGTAGTGCGAAAAAAATTTCATAATGGCGAAATTTCAAGCAGGAATTCCGCCAGAATCTGGCGAAAATATTTAAGTTGCTAATTTTATTACAGTCGACGTTGTAGGTTTAATTTAATTTATCGTAATTGTACTAATTTAATTTATCTTAATTTAATATTAATTAATGTTAGTTTAATTATGTTTATTTATTTACCTAGATTGATTATTGTTTAATTTAATTGTCATTAATAGTATTTTTTGTTAAATAAGTGTTGCAGATGACGGATCCTTCTCAGCGACGACGCGTTGTATCGCAAGATTTGTGACCAGTTTCAGACCGCAGCGGTTGATTGCACGGTCGTCATCCTATTACTGCATCTGTCAGACAGAGAGTGAGTGCGGCGAGGCGCAGTACCAGCGACATCCCCGCCACAACGGCTGATGTCACACGAGGTATTGATTCGACGCAGTTCGTCCCACATATGCCGTGGATTCCTTGGATGTACGCGCCTATGCCGGGATACGTACCGTATCCTTGGCCCCCGATGACGTCGCCAGCTCCGGTCGCACCGGGCTATTATTCGGGGGACCTTCCTACCCGGTTCAGACACATAGCGGCCACGCTGAAGACGTGGGCCTAGCATACTATCGGCCACCATCGGTCCCGGTTACGCCGTACAGACATCCGGAGGATTACGACGAAGGATCAGGCGCAGCTGATGACGTGCAAGATGGGGAAGACCCGGCGACTGATGCGGACTATGATATGGATGCGGGTGCGAATTTGCAGGAACCCGCGACTGGCACAGCGATACGGGAGGATGAGACCGATGAGCAGGACATCCCGCACACAGACCCGACGACATCTTCCGCGCGACCGCGGCGAGGTTTTCTACGGCGCGTTGCGGCAGGGGTAGGGAGCCTCGCTCGTTCGGTATCCGGATCTGGAGTTTCTGCCCGCAGGGATAGGTCCCCGGGTCCTGTTCCATATGGTGTCAGTTTATCGGCGCGCCCACGCGTCAGCAAAGCATTCCGGGATGTGCCAGGAGTACCCCCCACCGCGAGTAGGGTTTCAGTCGACGATGTGGAGAGACCCGGACCCAGTGCGGGGCGACAGCCGGCCGCTGCCGAGCGACAGTCACAGCCTACTCGACGTCGAACTTGCCGAAGCGGCACCACCGAGGAGTGGCGTTTGGCACTCGGGGGCCCGCAAGATCTGTCCCTCATCCAATCTTTTTCCGGCCACATTGCGAGCCTTCTCTGGCATGGCGAGGTTAGTAGCGCAGTGTAACAATTATCATACGCGAAAATTTCATGCCTTATTTGTCCCGCGCAATTCTTGAAATTTGACTTTTCTTTGTGCATGAGCGGCCAAGTCTCGACTGCTCATTCGAGCGAGAGTACATCGATAAATGGCCGACGCGAGACGAGGCGATGCAGTCGCAATTGTGGCGTGCAGTGGTCTGGAGCGATTGAGACATTGCATTTTCGCTCGACCTCATAGTGCACTTATTTCTGCTTTTGTTGAGAGGTGGCAGCCAGATACTAACACATTTCATATGCCGTTCGGAGAGATGACCATCACCCTCCACGATGTGGCGCATATCCTCGCGATTCCTGTGACTGGTTACATTCTCCGGCATGACCTGAGCAAGGAAGATATTATCAGGGACTTATCTGCCACACTCAACATACCAGCCGCACACGTTCAGAGCCAGTTGGATAATGGCGGGATGCGATTTAACGTCCTGAAGGACTACGTGACCCAGGGATCACTTGAGTCGTCTGCATATGCTCGTGGGTATCTGAAGTATCTGTTAGGCACCACCCTTTTCATAGATAAGGGTAAGGGGACCGGGATGCTGTACAACTATTGGCCGTTCCTTTAGCTCTGCCGATGATATCCATGGATATGCCCCAGGAGTCTCTCTGTCTTGCGTATCTCTGCACTGGGTCTCTCGGGACGGGCGTCTAGGGCCGATTGTAGACAGATTAGGGTGGGCCCACGCGCACTGCTAGAGGCATGAATATACCCTGTACTTTTCCGTCATTCGCCCCTGCAGCGAGTCGCTCTGATCGGCGTGAGTCACAGCCTCACATTCTACGGTTCCAGCGTAGAGGGACCGCACCGCGAAAATCTGATGATCTGCGCTCTATACGCCTACACTTGGACGACATGACTGCGAGCGATGTGAGTTTTTAACTTACCTGCATATGGTATTACCTACTGTTTTATCTTATACATACCTTTGCAGGTTTGCTGGACTCCCTTCGGGCCCAACCCGCTTAAAGAGCACTGGATTTTGGCTTTTCACGGGTGTCTTCAGTTTTGTGATGTTGTGGAGCCATATATGCCCGATCGTGTCCTACGACAGTTCGGCAGGGTGCAGCAGATTCCTAGCACTCCGATACTGCCGAAAGAGGATTACCATCAGCCCTAACATCGAACCAATCGTGGATATAGGGGACGATGAAGGACGGAAACTGACTGCCCCAGGGGAATATGGGGAACGCTGAGTCACCGCATCCTGAGGCACCCGTGGACGAACCATATCCGCGGCCACTAGACCTCAAGCCCCTACCTCTTGACCCGCTACGCCCACGAGACCCGCTAGAAGATCTGTCGCGAGACCCACTACTACCGGATGACCGTTTGAAGGCACTACGGGAGACCTGAATGTACTCCCAGTAGGACTTATCTCTTTTGGTCGAGTCTTTTTTTGGCCGGCCTTTGGTCACTTTGCTTGGGGGCTCCTGCAGCCCTGAGAACTCGGGATATAACATCTGAGACATCTGCACTGCAAAATGTCGACGCTCAGCTGGTCCTCGCTTCATCATTAACTTTGCAAAGTCCCGAATTGCCCGCATATCATCAAACGGGTGGGGCTGAGACATGTGCAAATACTGTGACGCAGTCGTCGAGAAGTCCAGCGCGCTCCAAAACAGATGCAAGTCGTCAACAACTAACGGCTGGCTCGTGGTCATACGCGGTAGTATCTCGCAAGCGCAGGGAAGCCCATGTGAGGTCCGCACCCAACATCCACAAAGACTTGTATCATGACGAATCTTTTTGACCCGATCTCACTCTTTCAGTATGATCTGTATTGCTTTGTGAGACACTTTGTAACACAGCGGATTCAGGATCGGGTGCGTGCTGAGGTGGTACTTATCCACGTAACGGCACTGTTCAAGACTTCCTCTAATCTCCGATATCTGAGACTCGATCATCGAATCACGCCGAACACCGTCCCAAGGTACGATTTCGTCGCTGAATGGGCGCCCTCTGCGCGATTGGTCGTCTCGGTCCCAAAGTGCATGATCTGTCCTGTCCAAACCCGTACAAATTGTTCCCGATGCGGATCCAACCAAGTCTCATCTATGTAACTCATCAACTTACCGAAGGTGGACCATGACGAGCGCATATTCGTATAGCGCATCTGAAACTCATCGTCGGTACTGGAATCGACCAAACGTCTCCACGTGCATTTCGAAAAGCGTTCGGCCACAACCTTGTCCCCATAGGCCTTGTAGCATCTGGCTTCCACGTTCTTTGAAATGTGTCGGCGACATAACAGGTGCTCAGAAGTGGGAAATGTATCACGCAACGCTTGCATCAACCCAGGCTCCCGATCAGTTACGATCGCGTTTGGAGGACAATTTATGTCAAATATCTGTTTCACGCACTCCAGCACCCATCGGTAGCTATCTGCTTGCTCAGTACTGATCCAAGCGCCGGCAATGAGGAAGTTGGCCCTATCGGGGTTACCCCTACGATCTCCAAATACGGCATGTTGTACCTATTGCAATTAATTAGGAAAAACGTATCAGCGAACAGTCTCTTCCATTTGTTTAAATTGCAGAACGTTATGTGTAACTGCAGTGCAAAGGAAAATTACGAAGAAATTTTAATGTAACGAACCAGTTAGTCTTGTACGTCGTGTCTATTATCACTACAAATGGGTACGCACGAGCAAGTAATGTTGAATCTGGATGAGAAAAAACACAATCACTGAGGATTTCGGCTCCCGGCTCCACTCTGTGCCAGTGGATATATCCATGATCAGTGAACATCTTGAAAAGTTGTTGCACAACTGTCCGTCCTTCCATGCTCGCAACTCTTAATTTGTGTCGAGCATTATACACCGTCTTCACTCTGCGGTAATACGAAACCCAAATAAATATTGACGACACATCTACAAAATTAAACAGTAGTGTATAACTGCTCAAGTAATAAGTATAATATATTTGTTACATGCAAACATACCTAACAACGGTTCTCGGATTCTCCCGTTTCAAATGATCCAGAATATGTTTAGGCTGAACATGACATTTGCTCATTTCCTCCGTGATTTTCATCTCCCGCTCTGTCATGCGGGCGGCGAGGGCATGCCCATGTCAGATCCCGAGCTCGTGATTATATTTGCCGCATATTACGGCCAGACTCCACGCCCCCTCGTTATGCTCCCGGCCCATGAGTTTTAACGGACAGTGACATTTTTTAGTACCCTTCGGCTTTCGTGACTTCGTCTGGACCTCCGGTTCTGTTCCATCCTTCTGAACATTAATGAATTTTCTGTACGCTCCGCCCCTCTCACACCTAAGCTCGACAAAGCCGTTACCCGTTCCGTCACCTTTTCGCGACCGAGCAATTATCAACAACGTCCTCACCTGTAATGCTGCCGCCTTCGCCCACTTTACTAACTCCTCTTTACTCGAAAATATATCTTGCGTGCCTAAAAAGCGACTTAAATCTTCCATTTGGTCAAGATCAAAAAATTCTTCAAACGAATCTGACGACGATGAGGGGCCTTCACCGTCTCTGTAAAGTGCTTGATGAAATCTTGCCTTCCGGCCTTCTCGATTTTCCTGCAGTACATAAAACACACTAGTCCAATGTCAGTTACTACATTACGTGTCTCTTGGTTATTTTTAAGGCATCAAGAACCGTAACAATAAAGCTATCTACGATGTGTAACCTAACATACAATATAATTATCAAGTATAAAATTATACAACAATACAACTAAATACGTAGTTATCACAAAAAATTTAAAAAAGATTGAAACTATATGATAAGAAACTGGCGAAATTCATGGAAGAATTTCGCCATAATCTGGCAAAATTTATGGAAATATTTCGCCAGTATCTGGCGAAATTTTTTCATGAATTTTGTCAGACCTTCATGGTATTGTTCCATGAATTTCGCCACTTTGTGGCGAAACTCTTCGGACAGTTCTGCCACTCAGTGGCGAAAACTGTGCCAAAATGTCAACAAACTAAGTAAATACGAATTTAAAGAGAATGTAGTAGCTTTTTACCTCAAACTCGAGAAAATCCTTCATAGAATCTTTGCTAATTGCTATATTGTGTAAAAATTTAGGTGTTTTTGTATGAAAAGTGTGGGCTTTTTAAAAAAATGTTAAAGAGAATTGTTGGAGGAGAGAGAGGGAAGTTTAAAAATAAATATTTTTAACATTATATATAATTCAAAAAAATTTGTATATAAAAATAGCGTAAAAAAATAAAGAGGAACAATCGCCCTGCTCGACAGCGCCAACGGGAGTCGCTGGCTGCTGCCCCGATCCGGTAGTCAGGGGCAGTTAAGAGGGCCCCAGAGAAAACCGTCGAGGCCACCGATGAATGCCAGCTTGGGGTAGCTGCCAGAGCCCCCGTCGTTACTGTAGGGCAATGGTAACTATTGTTCTTTGTTTCTGTTTTTTTTCTTTCTTTCTTTCTTTTTCGTGGGGAACAAAATTCCTTTTTTTTCTTTTCTTGGGTATTTCTTTTTTTATTATTACAGACTTGTTCTTGTATTTTTTAAAAGATTTTTTTTATTTTAAATTTGTTTTGAATCTATAAATATATTAAAATTTTGTTAAATTGTTTAGAAAAAGAAAATTGAGAGAATTTTAAAAAATTATTGAATAAAAAGTAATCACCCTAGAATCGACAAATGGCTATGTGCAAATAATAAGCCCCTTCCTTTTTTCGTATTTGATTATTTGTAGCTCTTTTCCGCTGAATTTTTTCTTTGAGTGCTTTCGGGTTTGTATACTACCTGCAAAACCACTTTCGTGGGTTCATATGGTACTCGTGGGGTGGCATTGCAACCCCCAAGCTTTTGGAATTATAGGGTTCATGAAGCCCCGACAAAGCTCCCGAATAGAGAAAACGGCCAAAAAAAAAAAAAAAAGAAAAAAAGGGTAGACGGGGGCTGCCACAGGACCTCCCAACTTGCGTTCTCTACACACACCTCTTAGACTAGCAGGGACTCTTATATATAATACTTCATCCATCTTTATTTTTAATCAACTTCTTACTATATTAAATATCTAAAAATATTTAATAATTTTTATAAAAAAATATATTTTAATATATTATTTATTATCAATCAATCACTAATTTTATTATATATTACTTTAAAACCTATTAACAATAATATATTAAATTACTAATTACAGTATAATTATTTTTTATTTATCAAAATATTTTTCTCTAAATTTTAAATTTCTCTCTTAACAATCTTTTTAACAAATTTTTAATTTATTTATAAATTTAAAAAATAATTAAATAAAATTTAATTTTAAAATTTTTATTTTAAATTTTATAAAAATTAAATTATTTATAAAATGATATGTAATTTTATATTTAAAATTTTAAATTTAAATTTAAAATAAAATACTATTCAAGTAAACCTGTAAAATAAAATTCAAAAAGAGAAAAACAAAAAAAAATTAAAAAAAAAAAGTGAAAACGAGGGAACGGAAGAATGTTCCCCAACGAGAAAAAGAATGCAGAATAAGAAAAGAAAAAATTCTTCAGATTCCCCAAGAAGACAAAAAAAAAAAAAAAACAAAACAAAACGAAACTGCTGAACAGCGGCTGCCCGCCGGTGGGAACAACATTTTTGTCTATAATAGTCATAGTAGTAGATTAAACAGAAGGAAAGGGTGGATAAGAAAGCAATCTTTGAAGATTTGAAGAGCTTAAAGCTGCCGCTGAATTTCGATATGTTTAGCGTCCTCAATGGTGCTACCGTTTTGATTTTGGTTCTGCTGGATGTTCAGCGTCCTGATAGGCTCTAAATACACGCCGATGGATCTTAACTCGAAGTTAGCATAGCCGCAAAATCCACCGAATTGTTTGTCTTTCCCCAGTTGAAAGCTGAACTCCTTGTCGTCCTTGTTCGGGTTTTGGCCAAAGGGTCCATAAGTTCCAAAATTGGTAGTGAATGTGATGGAATTAATATAGCCAGCCCTCCCATCAAAAACGCTTACACAGGTAAGGTACTCCGACGGATAGTTTTTTAAAATTAATGAAGTATATTTTAAATCGGATTGAATAATATTGAACTTTTTACACACACACAAAAAAAAAGAATTGGTTCCACTATTTATGGGCACTTCAACGGTTTTTGACAACCTATGGGAATAGTATTAACCAACGTGATGTCAAACCACCAGCGTCTTGTGGAACACGGAAAAACACAAAGAAGAAGAACTCGTCATCATGTCAAAATGTGCTGGATTTTCCCGGCCGACCCGTTTATCCACCTATATAGATCCGCACCATTTAGTCTGCGGGCAAACTTGAGGATTTTTTTTGATTTATGTATTAAAAAATTATAAAAAAGAAATATATATAATTATAATATTAAATTTATTTTAATTATGCATTTTAAGTATGTTTACAATTAAAATTAATTAATTTTATTTTTAAAATATCTTCTTATATATATAATTATTATTTATTTTAAATATATTAATAATTAGTTAAAGAATTTTTATTATAATAATAGATTTATTTATTTATATATAATAAAAAGAGAAGAAAAGGGACAAAAAAATATTATGGAACAAAAAAAGGATTGACCCAGGAACTCACAATGGCGGGCCACAGACAAAGAGTCCTCCAACCTGTGAAAAAAGGGCCAAGTCCGACCCGCTCTGTTCTAAGCTAACCTAGTAACCTGTGAAGGGCAGAGAGGGCAAGGCGAAACTGGCCCATTTCACACTACTAGTCTCATCACTTAAAGACTCCCGTCTGAACCAATTATCACAGCCGTCAAAACGTTCATTCTTGATTCATTGACTCTGACGACTGTAGTCTCACGTAAATTTTTCTCAAAAATCCTGCATTTGTCCCGTATTTTCTTTACCCATTTCTTTGTTGGCTGCCTTGATGAAGAGCCCTCCCCGGAAATTTTGGTCTGAATAATCTTCAACTGTACCAAAGCTTTCAAAACGATCTGATTTCTTGATCTTTTTGGCATCCTCTGCAGACGAACCGTAACACCAATTTCATCCTCATCAACGTCTATTATATCAACTTCTTCAGGAAGAGATATCTCCCTTTAATGGTAAAAGTGGATTTTTTGCTAACTGTGTAATATTGATTCTTTGGATAACACATTTCTTTCATGTATGCCAGCACGCGTTGATCGTTGAGATACTGATGAGCATCCAGCAAGAACTTGCACATTGGAACACATAGAAGAAACTGTTTGTGTAAGTTTAAATGAATTTTATTGCTTTTCCGGTGATTCATTTTCTGGTACTGAGATTCATTTAAATAGAACCATTCTACGAAAGCATTTTAAAAAATATTTACAATTTGAAAGTCAGAAGTAAACTTGTATCTATCAAAGACAATCGAAGCTTTTGGAGTTTTCACACGGAATAGTAAAGGCCCGAAGCACATCACCCAAAATCTGCAATACAACTAGCCAGATTAAAGTATCATAATAAATGTGAAAAATCATTTTTTGCTAATTATATAAAAAAGAAAATTATTTTTCGCAAATACGTGATTCCAAAAGGCTGAAGACTAATACTAATAGGTTAGATACATCTCAGCCGTATCTCGATCATCATCTAGCAGATGCTCTAATTCATCCCTTACCTAAGATGAATACTTTTATATCATACTAGCACAAAACACAGCACGTGCAATATTCAATATAATTATTTTCATATTTATTTAATTATTTAATAAAATATAATATTTTATTTTTATTTTTATACTATTATATTTTTTCATTTTTTATTATTCATATTTACATTTGAGTTTTAGTAATCATAATTAATCCTTACTTTTTTTATTGTAAGATAATAATATTTTTTTTCCACCTTCTTGTCCATGCAAAGGTAGAAGTTAAAGTACGTTTATTTACTCTTAATTTTTTTATTTGTATAATATTTTAATAATAGTATTAACTATATAATCTATTTTATAAATGTTATATGGTCCATTTATATCTTTCACTACATTATACTTTTGAATTAGAAAAATAATTGAAGTTAAAATATTATTACTTAGCAGTTAAGAACTAAGTTAAAATTTTTCTTTTAATTCTTTATGTATAATTGTTATTTTTTATTTACTCATCTTTAATTCATGTAACTCCCAAATAGTACTTATGATTTATATTTTTAATAAAAAATTATAATAATAATAACAACAACAAAAATAATAATAACAATAAACTAATAGAGTACTCTTTTTTCTTCAAAAAAAAATACTCTTTTTTAACTAATTTAACTCTCAAATAGTTCTTACTAATCTTTCAGTAATTAATTAATTAACTAATTAACCAATATAATAGTATTATAAAAATATTTTTCATATTTTATTTCTTGTTATAATAATTTTTTGTTTATTACATATGAATTTGGATTTTAATGAGCATAATTATTTCATCTGATTATTTTATTTTTATAAAGTAATAATATTCTTTTTTTCCCCTTTGTCTTATTTTTATAATATTATAGAGGTTAAAGAGCATTTTTCATGTTAGATTTTTATAATATTCTTTTATTTTTATTTGCTCTTGATATTAGTTATCTTATGGAGGTTATATGTCTATTTTTATATCCCATTACATTATATATATTTTAGGTTTAAAAGATATGTAACTTAAGTAGGGTATCTAATATAATTATTATTTAGTAGTTACAAAGTTTTCTATTAATTTTTTATGCACAAATATTGTGATTTTATGTACAATTGTTTTTTTTATTTGTGATTCTTTAACTAATGTAACTCTCAAATAACTCTTACTTATTTTTATATATTTATTAATTAATTAACTAAATAATATAATAGTGGCTAGTTAAATTTGAAAGGTATTTTAGACCATCTAAAAAAAAGAAATACATTAAGTTTAAATCTCCATGACCCTTATCAATACTTTTATAACATATAAAATTTAAATCTCCATAACCTTGATCTATACTTTTCATGTTTATTTTTTTATAATAATTTTTTGTTTATTTTATATGGATTTAGATTTTAATGAGTATAATTATTTCTTATGATTATTTTATTTTTATAAATTTATAGTAGTCTTTTTTTCCCTTTATCTTATTTTTATAATGTTGGAGAGGTTAAAGAGCACTTTTCATGTTATATTTTTTTAATAATATTCTTTTACTATTATTTTCTCTTGATATTAATTATTTTATGAAAATTATATATTCATTACATTATATTTTAAGGTTAAAGATATGTAACTTAAATAGGATAATTAATATAATTATTGTTTAGTAGTTACAATGCTTTTTATTAATTTTTTATGTACGATTGTTATTTTTTATTTGTGAATCTTCAACTAATGTAGCTCCTAAATAACTCTTACTTAATTTTGTATAGTTATTAATTAATTAACTAAATAATATGATAATAGCTAGTTAAATTGAAAGTGTATTTTAGACTATCTAAAAAAAGAAGAAACACATAAAATTTATATTTACATGACCCCTATCCATACTATTATAACATAAAGTTTTACATCCCTATGATCCCTATTCATGCTTTTATAGGAGCTTTTTTTTATTAGATTTTTATGATGTTATTTTCCTATTATTTTCTCTTGATATTAGTTATTTTATGAATGTCATATGTCCATTTTTATATTCCATTACATTATCTTTTAGGGTTATAAAATACGTCATTTAAGTAGAAGCAGTTAATATACTTATTGTTTAATAGTTATAAAGCTTTCTATTAATTTTTTATGTGTAACTGTTATTTTTTTATTTATAATTATTTAACTAATGTAACTCCCAAATAACTCTCACTTAATTTTGTATATTTACTAATTAATTTACTAAATAATATAATAGTTGCTTGTTAAATTCAAGAGTATTTTAAATTTTTATGACCCTTAGCTGTACTTTTATAATAGTATAGATTTATGAGGTCAGATAATATTAGTTATTTTATAGAGGTCAGATATTCATTTTTATAGCTCATTACATTATCTTTCAGGGTTATAAAATATGTAACTTAAAGGGAAGTAATTAATATACTTATTGTTTAATAGTTATAAAGCTTTATATTAATTTTTTATTTTGTAATTGTTATTTTTTTATTTGTAATTTTTTAACTACGTAACTCACAAGTAACTCTTATTTAATTATATATATTTATTAATTAATTAACTAAATAATATAATAACAGCTAGTTAAATTCAAAGGTATTTTAGACCATCCAAAAAGAAAGAAACACATAAAGTTTAAATTCTCATGACTCCTATCCATGCTTTATAATAGTATAGGCTAGATTTTTGATAATGTTATTTTATTATTATTTACTCTTGATATTATTTATTTTATGAAAGCCAAATGCCCATTTTTATATCCTATTACATTATCTTTTAGGGTTAAAAAATATGTAACTTAAATGTAGATATTTAATATAGTTATTATTTAATAATTATAAAGCTTTCTATTAATTTTTTACGTATAACTATTTTTTTAATTGTAATTCTTTAACTAATGTAACTTCCAAATAACTCTTACTTAATTTTATATAGTTATTAATTAATTAACTAAATAATATAATAGTGGCTAGTTAAATTCAAAAATATTTAAACTATCTAAAAAAAGGAGAGACACATAAAGTTTAAATCTCATGATTCATTTACATACTTTTATAATAGTATGAATATAGATAACCATAGAAGAGTAGAAAGTAAAACATTCACGAAGCAGGATGCAGAACTTAAACTTGAAAAAGACACTGAGTTACACCTTAACTAAAATGATAAGAAGTGCATCAACTAAAATAAAATTGTATAACCAAGTTTATCATTAAAAAGCACTGAGTTACTCCTTAACTAAAATGAAACTACTCCTCTCTGTTTCTCTCATTTCTTTCTCTCTTGAATTGAAGAAGACACGGCAGCCATTCGTCAAGTAAATAAGAATAAGATATGGAAAACATTTGAGTTTTGTAGGCTTTAATAACCTTGTGTGTCTGGGAGCTTCTTGTTACGGTGAACTTGGATTGGTTTTTAAATAAAAAAATATTTCTTTTTTTTTTCTTGAACTCACTTCTCTTCTCACAAATCATTCATTTTTACGATTTTAAATACAATTCAACTCAAACAAAAAATTCAATCCAAATACACAGTTCACACTGGAATTTGATTTATTGCAGTGTTTTGGTGTCTAACGTTCGTAGAAGAGGTCAGATTTGTCTAGCATAGGAACATTCCTTGGTAACACTCAGGATTTAATTTCGACTTATTCATGTATTTTAGTCGAGCATGTTAGTAAAGTTTGTAATACTCCTGCTCATCTTTTGTTTTGTCAAAGATGGGGAGTTTTACTGTTGACCCTGAGTTCTGGTACGATGAGGTGCCATCTTCTGCACTGCAGCAGATATTTCCAATTATTGCATATCCTTTTATTTTGCTCAAAGAAACCAAATGGGTTGGTTCTCCAGACTGAGTTACAAGAAGCACTGCACGCAAAAAGCATTCTTTGGATACTACGAGTTTGGGAACAACATTTTTTTCTGTAATAGTCATAGTAGTAGACGAAACAGAAGGAAAGCTTGGATAAGAAAGCAATCTTTGACGATTTGAAGAGCTTAACGCTGCCGCTGAATTTCGACATATTCAGCGTTCTCAAGGGTGCTACCATTTTGGTTTTGATTCTGCTGGATATTCAGCGTCCTGATAGGCGTTAGGTACACCCCGATGGATCTTAAATTGTTGTCAGCAGAACCGCAAAATCCACCAAATTGTTTGTCTTTCCCGAGTTGAAAACAGAACTCCTTGGAGTCCCATGACCGGCTTGGGAGTCCAAAGGGTCCATAAGTTTCAAAATTGGTAGTGAATGTGATGGAATTAATATAGGCACCCCCATCAGAACCGCTTACACGGGTAAGGTACTCCGATGGATAGTTGAGCTTCACCTGCATCGTGAAGAAAAATGATTCTGAAATTCTCATTGATTCAACTGCTTTACAAGGAATACAAAGCTATTTATATACAAACAAATAAATAAGAAAGGCGGTGAAAAGAGCACCGACTAAAACTAAGAAAACCGGTCAAATGCGCTAAAACTAATTCTAACTAATTTGAACCGGGATGCAAGTCAGTATCTTAGGGCTGGCATTTGCTGAATTTGCTATCATCACCTATATATTTGTTAAAGTCACCAGTGTTAACTAATTCAGTAAGCATTGGAGTGACTTGGAGTGACTTTGCATGCTGCAGTTGAATTAACATTCTGCACTGCACTTGTTTCTGCTAACGTGCATGCTTCTAATGCTGCTAACCTGCACTCCTCTGCTAACTTATCTGTCTTGCAATCTGCTGCTGACTGTGTTGCTTCTGCTTGTGCTGCTTGATGATTCGTAACACCCCCCCTCAAGTGAAACTTGGTATAAAGATTCTGAATTCCAAACTCAGACAATAACTGATAAAATGAAGGAGCAGACAAGGGCTTAGTGAATAAGTCTGCTAACTGCATAGAAGAAGAAACAGGAAGTGGCTTAATCAATCCCAATTGATACTTTTCTCGCACAAAATGACAATCAATTTCTATGTGTTTGGTTCGTTCATGAAAAACAGGATTCTCAACTATGTATAAGGCTGCTTGATTGTCACAGAATAGAGGAATAGGACTGGATAAAGGAAGACACAAATCATGCATTAGATAGGCAATCCACTGCAATTCACAAGTCAGTAATGTGACCATGGCACGGTACTCGAACCTGCTGAACTTCTTGAGATGGTAGACTGCTTCTTACTTCTCCAAGAAACCAAAGAATGCCCCAAGAAAATGCAATATCCAGTAACTGATCGTCTGGTGTCTTCACACCCTGCCCAATCAGAATCTGAAAATGCTTTAAGAGTTAAATCATTCTTGGCTGAGAAAAATAAGCCTTGACCTACAGTGCCTTTGAGATATCTTAAAACTCTGTGAACAGCCCTTAGATGTTGCTCTGTTGGTGCATCAAGAAACTGGCTTAATTGTTGAGTAACAAAAGAAATGTCTGGTCTGCTAAGAGTAAGATAAAGCAATTTACCAACAACACTTACAGTAATAGCTATTATCTCCCAAAGTCGGGGAATCTGCATGATATAATTTGACACTAGGATCCATAGGAGTGGAAAGCGCTTACAACCAAGGAAATCGTCTCTCGAAGCAGATCAACGAGTATATTTGCGTTGAGATAGATTGATACCAAACGATGGCTTCTTGCAATCTCCGGACCAAGAAAATATTTCAATGCTCCCAAATCTTTGATTTTGAACCGATCATGCAATGCGCTTTTGACAAGTATGGGATCGTAACCAGATCATTACTTGCAATGATCAAATCATCTACATAGACTAAAATAGCAGTAAAATGACTGTTATCAGATTTAACAAACAAACTGTAATCATAATAAGATTGTGTAAATCCAAGAGAAATCAATGCTGAAACAAGCTTGGCATTCCACTGTCTGCTGGCCTGCTTTAAACCATATAAGGATTTCTCCAACTTACAAACCAAACTCATTGTCTCGAGACTCGATAACCGTGAGGTATACTCATATACACTTCTTCATTCAATTCACCATGTAAAAATGCATTGTTCACATCTAATTGATGCAGATGTAAACCTTTAACTACTGCCATGGCTAATACCAGTCTTACAGTTGTCATTTTCACAACTGGAGAAAAAGTCTCCAAATAATCAATTCCAGCTTGTTGTGTATAACCCTTAGCTACTAACCGAGCTTTATACCTTTCAATAGAACCATCTGACTTCCTCTTGATTCTATAAACCCATTTGCAGCCTATCACATGTTTATTAGGAGGTAAAGGAACTAACTTCCAGGTTTGAGTAGCCTGTAAAGCCTCTATTTCAGTCTGCATTGCATTTCTCCATTCTTGATGTTTAACGACTTTACGCATAGCTTTTAGGTTCAACATCCATGGTGACATTCAAAGTAAAAAATTTTATAATGTGGTGCAAGCTTGTCATATGTAAGAACATCAAACAAAGAATGAGGAGAAGTAGGAAGAACATTACAGACATAATCTTTCAAATAAGCAGGTGACTGTTTTTGTCTGCTGGATCTTCTGGGAGATATATGAGAAACAGAATTATCAGAAGAAGAATGGTGGTGATCAACTAAGGGAATATCAGTAGACACAGCAGGAGAGGTAGAAGAATCTGAATTATCATCATAAAATGTAGGAATGTAAGATGGAACAGTAAAAGAAGGATTAGTGGAAGATGAATGAGTAGAAAAAGAATCTGATGAAGTGGAAAAAGGAAAAATATGTTCATGAAATTGAACATTTCTAGAAACAAAGATATTCCTGCTAGAATAATCCAAAAGAATATATCCTTTGCTTTTGACAGAATAACCTAAGAATACAGACTTTTTAGCTCTGGGATCAAATTTGCCTCGATTATGCTCAAGAGTGCAAGCAAAGGATAAACATCCAAACACTCTTAGATGTGAGTAATCAGGAGGTTTATGGAAAAGAAATTCAAAGGGACTAGAATTGTGAAGAACTGGAGTAGGAAGTAGATTTATAAGGTACACTGCATGCTCGCACTACGAAAACCCCGATGAGATTAAAGGTAAGCATGATTGAAATTTCAAAGCTCTAGCAACATTAAGAATGTGTTGATGTTTTCTCTCTACAAGGCCATTTTGCTGAGGTGTTTCAACACAAGAAGTCTGATGAACAATACCATGTGAAGTGTAGAAATCTGGAAGATGAAATTCAGAACCATTATCTGATCTGATGATTTGGATAGATTGAGAAAATTGTGTCTGAACAAAAGAGTAAAAGGCTTGTATTTGATGTTTAACTTCTGATTTTTCTTTGAGGAGAAAAATCCAAGTGTATCTGCTGTAATCATCAACTACAAGAAGAAAATATCTATGACCATAAACAGTCTTTTTGTTTATATGGTCCCCAAATATCCATATGAACTAGTTCAAAACATCTAGTTGTTTGAGTAGTTCTTAAGGGAAAAAGGATTCTTCTTCGTTTAGCAAGAGGACAGATAGAACAAACAGGCTCAGAAGATTTAGGAACTGAATTATATGCTGAACTCAGTAAACTTTGTCTTTGAAAAGACAAATGGCCTAATCTATAGTGCCATAGCAAAGAATCAAGTTTAGCTGAACTTTTACAGACAGAAACAGAACTAGGAGAATTGAAATTGTTTCTATCAGAAAAAGGAACAGATGAAATAAAGCCTGGATTAGGAGAATCAAGTGTAGCTGTAGCTGAAATTGGAGGAAGGAAATATAGTCCATTGCAACCTTCAGCTAATCCAATCATCTTCATAGTTGCAATGTCCTGAATCAAACATTTTGAGGAATGAAAAATTGCACAGCAATGATTTTGTACACAAAGTTTGCTGACTGAAATGAGATTAAAATGAAAAGATGGAACACACAATACTTCATGAAGAGTCAAATGTGAATTTAAAGAAACAGATCCCTTATGAGTTACTGGAATAGAAACTTTGTTAGGTAGGGTAACAAAGAGATTGGTAACTGGAATACTGAAAGAAAAGAAAGAAGGTGAACATACAACATGATCAGATGCACCAGAATCTAAAATCCAATACTTTGAATTATTACCATGAAGTTTACCTGCATTTTCTGTTAACTCTGGATTATTAAAATTTGCTTTGACATGACTGTGGCTTGATTAATCGAGGAGCAACAGGGAGAATTCCCACGAATGTACCCTGCATTCCTTGCGAAGTGTAACCAATTGCTGAAATTGATTCTGTGAAATTCCATGTTGAACATCAGAGGAATTAGAGTTGACAGCACATGAGGAAAAATTCTGATCATGAGTTCCAGAAATCTGATTCATCAATCTTCCTTGTGGTAAACTGTTGGAACTTTGAGTAGGCATATTCCCAAACTTGCTTTTACTCGTGCATTACCAAAACCACTCGTCCCTCTAACATTTGTTTTGAAATTTTGAGGATAACCAAACTTCTTATAACACCTATCAACAGTATGTCCAGTTTTACCACAAAAAACACAAATAAACTGCTTCCTGGAACCCCCAATACCACCCTTCTTTAGAGCAATGGCATTACCAACAGACTGAACACCTTGGACAGAATCAATTCTTCTACCACCATGATAATAAAAAGGAGCACTATCATTAGGCATATTTCCATCACCATGAAAATTAGTAGCACCTTGATTCATCATAATTTGAATCTCTGTATTAGATGTCTGCATTGAATTATAATGCATCTGCCGTTCATGTTTCATTGCCATATTAAAAGCTTTCTTAACAGAAGGAAGTGGTGTTTGCATTAATACTTGAGATTTGACAGCATCAAAGGAAGAATTCAAACCTTTTATGAATCGTATCACATAATCATCATCAAAATATTCCCTCACAGTCTTAAAGGCACCACAATTACAGGCTGGTGTACATGTGCAGTTAGGAATTGGTCTAAGCATAAGCATTTCCTCCCACAAGATCTTAAGTTGAGCAAAATATTCATTCACTGACTTATTACCTTGTTTCATTGCATGAATTTCTTCAATTAGATCAGAAAGATGATAGGAATCTCCATCTGAATAACGATCATGCAAATCCTGCCATACCTCATATGCAGAATCCATCCAAAGTATACTCTGTTTGATTGAAGTAGAAACAGTTCTTGTTATCCATGACAAGACCATGCTGTTTGCTTGTTCCCATTGCTTGTAATGCACTGCATCCTTTGCTGGAGTAACAATTGAACCATCAACAAAACCTAGCTTATTCTTCGAAATCAATGCCATTTTCATTGCACGACTCCATGAATGGTAATTATGTTGATCAAGTTCTGGTGAAACCAGAACCAAAGAAGGATTTTCATTTGATGCCAAATGAAAAGGATTTGACGGTGGCAACTCATGATTTGATAAAGTTGCCATTAGAAACTTTGATTTTGAAATCAAAGAAGTAATCACAAGAAGCAAAATAGAAAATGCTGAATCTCAGCAAAATCAATAAAAGGAAGAACAAGGAAATGCCGCGCAGAAGAAAATTGAATGCTCTGATACCATGAAGAAAAATGATTCTGGAATTCTCATTGATTCAACTGCTTTACAAGGAATACAAAGCTATTTATATACAAACAAATAAATAAGAAAGGCGATGAAAAGAGCACCGACTAAAACTAAGAAAACCGGTCAAATGCGCTAAAACTAATTCTAACTAATTTGAACCGGATGCAAGCTGTATCTTGGCTGGCATTTGCTGAATTTGCTATCATCACCTATATATTTGTTAAAGTCACCAGTGTTAACGAATTCTGTAAGCATTGGAGTGACTTGGAGTGACTTTGCATGCTGCAGTTGAATTAACATTCTGCACTGCTCTTGTTTCTGCTAACGTGCATGCTTCTAATGCTGCTAACCTGCACTCCTCTGCTAACTTATCTGTCTTGCAATCTGCTGCTGACTGTGTTGCTTCTGCTTGTGCTGCTTGATGATTCGTAACACATCGGAAATTCAAGATTCCATCCATCAAACATGTAGGAATTAAAAAACCAAACAGCATATGTCCAGGTTCACAATAGGTTGGAATTTATACTTACAGCATCAAATTTGTACCCGGAACTCGTTCCGTATCTAGGTGACAAAACCAAGTTTCCATCGTTCCAGTACTGGAATTGAAGGGAATATATTTGTTCCCCATGTGATACAAAGATCTGAACAATTTCGCTGCGTCCCATTTCATCCCAATCCCTGCCACTCGAATTCCCCACAGGGCCAATCGTAATCATGCTTGCATCCATCGTTTGTTGTGGTCCCTGCATCATTTGCTATACTATTATCGATCACAGCCCAACAACGGAGAGTCTCTCTATAATAAAGAGAGGAAAAGATCAAGATATCGATATGGTTATTCAGGAGGAGATAGTGAAGTTATATACTTGGAGTCTCCTCTCTCTCTCTCTCTCTGTGGAAAAAGGCAAAAGCATATTTAGTCTTCATGTTTCAGAAAAGGTTTAAAAGGCTTTCGTGATGCTTGGAGTGTGGCTTAGGTTTCATTGATTCCTTAACATTATCTCAAGTAGAGTACATCTTGGCTTTATGGTCTACGCTAATTAGAGGTGTACATCATATTCTTTTCAACTCAAATCACTTCATTGAAATTTATTTCCATATCTCAGTGTAAAGCAGATCATGAGAATACGACCATTGGGATTAAAATTGAATCGGTTCCAATCTTTGTGGGAACTGCAAAGGTTTTTGAGAACCTATGGGAATAGTATTAACCAACATGATGCCAGACTGCCAGCGTCCTTTAGGCTTCAGTCGCTTCCGCAATTTCAATTCGCAATCTTTGGTGGAACACTTCCGAAAAATCCCCCGTTCGTCCCGTCTGCACCAATTATCACAGCCGTCAAAAGGTACATTCTTGATTCATTGACTCTGACGAATGTAGTCTCAGATAAATTTTTCTCAAAAATCCTGCATTTGTCCCGTATTTTCTTTTACCCATTTCTTTGTTGGCTTCCTTGATGAAGCAGAAATTTTGTGGTCTGAATAATCTTCAACTGTACCAAAGCTTTCAAAACGATCTGATTTCTTGATCTTTTTGGCATCCCCTGCAGAAGAATCGCAACACCATTTTCATCCTTATCAAGGTCTATTATATCAA
The DNA here is from genome assembly GCA_030512225.1 of Rauvolfia tetraphylla. Taxonomy (NCBI): domain Eukaryota; kingdom Viridiplantae; phylum Streptophyta; class Magnoliopsida; order Gentianales; family Apocynaceae; genus Rauvolfia; species Rauvolfia tetraphylla. The sequence goes on from JAJQKT010000053.1 coordinate 8,352,926, forward strand.
CTGCTTCAGGAAGAGATACCTCCCTTTAACGGTAAAAGTGGATTTTTTGCTGATTTTGTAATATTGATTCTTTGGACAACATATTTCTTTCGCACGTTGATCGTTGAGATACTCATGAGCATCCGGCAAGAACTTGCACATTGGAACACACAGAAGGAACTGCTTGTGTACATTTTAAATGATTTTTTTTGCTTTTCCGGTGATTCATTTTCTGGTACTCAGATTTATTTAAATAGAACCATTCTATGAAAGCATTTTAAAAATTATTTACAATTTGAAAGTCAGAAGTAAGTTTGTATCTATCAAAGACGCAGGTCTGGGCATTTTTACGGTATAAATTCATAGTGCCTACATAAACATGTTACAAAAATAAAATCAAGGTTACTAGACTACCTAAACTTGGTTCTATGAGCATGAAAAGATCGTTTTATTACCTGCAATTCCCTACTTCGGCAATTTAAACTGCGACAATATAGATGTTCCACGAAGTCCTTTCTTGTAGTATAATGAAATGTAGTCCCTTATAGTTGTCTCCATGTAAACAGGCGGATTTTCTTCAGATAGCAACTCTTTTATGGGTCCATATACTCTCTCTTGAGTCCCTTCTCGAAAATGTGTTCTAAAGAAACTTGCAACAGAAATTCTTGGCCCTGCTCTCTTTGCCGGTACCCTATGATTGACACTCTTGAATTTGTCATTTGTGATGAGCTGTGAGATATTAAAAAAGAAAGTAAGTAAAAGAAAAATGTCAGCATCCTTAAATGCTCTTTTTCTTAAGGTTGGATTACTATAGTAGCATTGTAATTTTTTACTCTGATACTAACATAATGAATTACCATTTGATAGTTCAAATGGATAATGCAATTCCAAAGCCTAGACTTGCCTGTAGAAGATCGGCAATGTTTACTACTACAGCTCCATGCAGGGGAGGGACATCAATCCACTGATTTTCATGAAGGATTTGAAGGCCTCCAACTTGATCTTGAATAAGTAGAGTAAGGAAACCACTATCAGTATGATTACTAGTGCCAAGTGTTAATTCAGGTTCAGGACATGCTGGATAGTAATGTCCAACTAGAAAAAGCCCTTCAGCACAGTATATGTCGGCTAGGTAACTGGGGTTGAGACCAAGGCCTTCTGACAGCAATTCAAACAGAGTGAGCCCTAGCTTTCTTATATGTTTTGAATATTCCAGCAATACGTCCCTGCAATTCAACACAAGAACCATCCAATCATTACTTTGCTTATAAACTAGAATGGAATCTCAACTCTTCTTCCATATCAACAGAAATAGATTAGGTTTCAAAGGTCAAGAAGTTTTCTCATCCACAGGTCTACTGATTTCATATGTTCTCTAGGATACACCTCCGTATACAGCATACAAAAGCTTCAGTCATTGTTTGCCCCCACCACAAAACCAAAAAATAACAATAATGATAAACAATAAAAACAAAAATTGAAGTGTTACAATCTTAAGAAGTAACGTAGGGGTTCAAGCATCAAGTCTAGCTGAGTAGGCAGGCATCATCATGTAACAGTTTGTCTTATTCATGACAGTTTCTGATTACTTGATTAAGCTTTAAGCTAAAAGATTTTCAGGTCTAATACCTGCAAACTGCTGGTAGTTCTTCAGGTTTAGGAGGATCAGGAGCCAGTGCACAAGAAATAGTATCCCTCCAATTGGTTGCTGCAGCTTGGTACAGATCAAAATTGCTGTTATAGATGAACTTCTTGGTAACATCCCGGGAGTAGAACAGTTTCTTCACCTCAGAATCTTGCTCGTGAAATCGTCGAACACCTTCAATCATTTCATCCATAACGCTAACAGGAATCCCGTGATTTACAATCTGAAAGAAACCCCAAGATTCAGATGCCTCTCTTATTTTCTTGATGGTCTCAGACCGAAGAGCTGGGTTTTCACGGATACCCTCAAAATCAACTATGGGAACATCAAATTGACAGCTTCCACTAGAGCTCAAATCTTCCTCAGACTTGATTTGGTCATGAATAAACATACGTGGGATTTTTGGTATCTGGGCATCTACCAGACCTTTCACTCCAGCTTTTGAATCATCAAACTCATTCAGTTCTCTTCTTCTGTCATATTCTGCCATTGCTGCCTGCATCAACCCCTATCTCCTAGGATGCAACTCCTCCCCCGCCCCCTTATGTCATAAATAGCGATATTTTGCTGCCGCAGTAACTTTGGACTCCAGTAGTAGTTTCCGAATAAACCTCTGTCTAAATAGAGTCACGACTGCCAATAAGTTGAAGTGGCGGAATTTTCATCAGAAAAATAAATAAATAAATAAAGCCACGGAACTCGGCCGACTTGTTATCTGCCCTTCCCAGGCCGTTTGTTTGGGGGTAAAAATAGAGAGAAAGTGGGAAGGAAATGTAAATCAAGATGTAAATGGAGAATTTATCTTGTTTTGTTTGGACATAAACGTGGAGTGGGGTGGAAGTAAATATGGGCGGAGAAAGATCCCCCCTCACATCAGCATTTCTTTCTCTTCCAAAATGAAGATTGGAGGAAAGAATTGAACTGCAATTCACTAGATGCAATGCTTAAAATAGCCTCATAACGAGGAACCAAGATTCATAATGCTTAATGAAAGTGTGAGATATTTTGAAAGAGCATCGACTGAAATGCCCATTTTGGTAATAATTGATGCGTGCTATCATACCCATGAGCTGTATCCGAGCGTGACCAAAGCCAAAGGTCCATTTGTTGTATCGTATACCACATTTTCTGTAGAGCGTCGACAAGGCCAGCTTGAAAGGGAGGCTGGGGGGAACTGGGAAGCATTTGTTGGAGCGGGATAATTTACCATGGCATGGCATGCGGAGGGCTTTTATCCCAATTGAATTAAAAACCCATACCTGGAGTCCATTATTCTCAAGGCCCAGAAGAACCATTTCTTGGGTCAAACTAGATCCACAAATTTTCAGTGCACAGCTTCCCCACACCACAACAACACCCCACCCCACAACAAAAAAAGGACAAGTGTGGAACTGAAGATTTGAATTTCAAGTTTCAAATTTTTTTTGGAGAGATTTTTCAATTTTAAGTTCCAAAGTGAGTTGAGGTGAAAAATCAATGGGTCCTTTTTTATTATTATTTTAAGAGGTACGACTAAAAATATAAATGCTAAATATAAAATAATTTTTATATAATATTAATATTTTTATCTATTAAACGTATGTTTAATTTTTTTAAAAATAAGTGTGTCAAATTTTGGACGCCTCAAGGTTGTGGTGTGCAAAATCTAATGCGCCACCCAATCTCATTCCTTTTTCTTTTTTAGATTTTTAATTTTTACTTTTTACTTATTTTAAGTTTCAAATTATAATATAAATTTCATTCGTTCAAATTTTATTATAAATTTTATTTCTTTTAAGTTCCAAGAGTATTTTAATATAAAATTTTAATTTACTACTAAACAAGAATTGTATGAGTGACTAACAAATATTGATAGTCCTTGATCTTATTAATTAATTTTAATAATTGTAATCAAATCTTCAATTAGTTTTGAATAATTATAATCGGATTATAATTTTAAATTTTGATATAAAATTTAAAAATTAAAAATAATAACTATAAATTTAAAAACAAAACAATTAATAAAATAATATTTATTAACAAATAAATTATTGTTATTTTTAAAAAATAAAACAAAGAAAAAAAAATATTTGGTTCTTAAAATGAAAAAAAAAGAATGTGTGGCACCAAGTTTTGGCGCCATGCATTGTGGGTTTGTGCCCAAATTGGGTGCATCCGACAAATGGGTTGTGCTGCGCATTGTATTTTTATACTAATTTTTTAAAATTAAATATTAATATTATTAAATTTTATTTTTTATTAATAAAATCATCCTATATCTAATAATATTTTATTAAAAATAATGCAATCAATAATAAAATATAACACAAAAAATTACAATCAACTCAACTGGCAATTATGTCACACTAAAATTACAAACCAAACTGAAACCAAGTTAGCTCGGCAGTACCCTATCATACCATGGCCCTTTCGGTCTTTTTCAATTCCGTCTATCCATGGAGATATTACGGAAGACCTCAACCACAACTTTATAATTCTAGAAGAAGTTCCCAAACAAGGCTTTTTGTCATCAAAAGATCTTCATAATCCTGTCCTTCTAGAGATGGACGGGTCTAGCGAAACTGATCCTTATAGTTCTGTACTAATTCTTTTAAAATCATGAACCGATTTTTCTTCTTTTTAAGGAAGGATGATTGATTGGTTAACCGAAAGATTCCCAAATAGGAAACTTTTTTGGGTGGTCGCCGGAAAGGACTCTTCGGCATTAACCTTTTGAAAAACGTATACAAGGCTCATACCAAAAGACTTCAAGAGTAAAACGAAAGAAAAATTCTGTGATGAATGGTGAGTTTGGATAGGTTTAATTTTAAAATTAAATTTAAAATTTTAAGTATAAAGTTTATATTTTTTCTCATAAATAATTTAACTTTTATTAAAATTAAAAAAAAAATCTCAAAATCAAACTCTATCGAATCACACTCTAATTTTTTGTGAAACTCATAAATTTTATGGTATATTTGAATTGTGTTTAATTAAAAGAATTTTTATCTTAGATTCTCTAAAAATAAAGTTTTTATAAAAGAAAAATTGAGATTTAATTATGTGTTTAGTCCAGTTAAATATTATCTAAATATTCCCTTTAAATATTGTATTATGTCTATTTGTAAATTAAAGATTTTAAGATAATATAATTTGTGCATTAAAAATTATACGTTCTAAAAACATAGAATATTTTAAAACTTTACAAAGATATGATTCGTGACAGAATTATCGGAATTTAGTCAAAGTTCAACATAGTCAAAGCTAATTTTACTTTTGACTGGGGCCATCTTTATTACAAGATAACTCAGCATATTCTTCTAATTTTTATTTCACAAGAGAATCTACTCTATTATAATAGAAGACTAAACTATGCGCACAGACGTTCGCATTAAAATCTTTTTTATTGAAATGGTAAAACTTCAAAGATCTTATAAGTCTGCTAGTAAAATCAAACAAGAAATACTAAAAAAATATACGTCCTATATAGTGTGTATGTGTGCATGTGTGTGTGTTTGACCCCAGATTTATCATCTGAAAGTTTCATAGTAACATGAAATAAGTCAAAGCAGAGTTTCCAACTTTGTCTTTTTTGAAGAAGTACTTTGAATATTCTTCTATAGTCGTCTCCCTGTAGATTGGTGGATTTTCTTCTGATAATAGCTCTTCTATTGGACCATAGAGTCTTGATGTAAAACCTTCATCTGCAGAATGATGTCTCAGAAAGCTTGCAACTGATATCCTTGGCCCTACCCTTTTGGCAATTACTCGATGGAAGACACTCTTGAATTTGCCATTTGTGATCAGCTGCATTAATTAGACAGATCATTAAGATTCTCAAAAGTCGCAGATACCATGAATCTCATCTTTAATCCACAATACGAGAATTTGTCACGTCTAAAATTTATATACAAACTTGCCTGTGTGAGGTCTCCTAAGTTGATAACTAAAGCTCCAGGCAGGCAAGGGACATCAACCCATTCATTTTGATGCAGCACTTGAAGGCCTCCAATTTGGTCTTGTAGGAGGATTGTGAGGAAACTAAAATCAGTATGGCTGACAATACCTAAAGTCAATTCAGGTTCTGGACAAGGTGGATAATAGTGACCTTTTAAATAAAGGCCCTCAGCACAACCCATGTCCACCAGGTGGTTTCTTTCAAGTCCCAAGGCATCTGCAAGGAATCCAAGTAATGTGACCCCTAATCTTTGGACCTGTTTTGAGTATTCAACCATGATATCTCTGTCAAGATTAAACAGAAAGAGGTTTATAGTAGTAAAAGTAGCCAAAGTAGTTAGTTCGTGATTTGTCTAGCTGTAAACATGTGACAAACCTGCAAACCAGGGGAAGTTCTTCGGGTTGAGGAAGGAGAGGAGCCATCTTACAAGTAATAGTATCTTTCCAAACAGCTGCTTCCGATTCATAAAGATCATAATTACTGTTATAAACAACATTCTTGGCTGAATCACGAGTGTAGAATGGCCTTTTCAGATCTGCATCCTGTTCGTGAAACCTTCGAATCCCTTCCAACATTCCCTCCATAACCTTAGCCGGAACGCCATGGTTAACCACCTGAAAGAACCCCCAATTTTCGCATGCATCACGAATTTTCTCGACGATCTCACCGTGCAATGCCTGATCTTCCAAAGCACCTCTGATGTCAATGACGGGAATGCTGGACTGGAACTTGTCATTGCCACAAGTTTCCTCCTCCTTTTCATGACCATGGACAAACATACGAGGGAGCTTCTCCACCCCTGCATCTAATAGTCCTTTGACACCGGCTTTCGTATCATCAAAACCTCTTAATTCTCTTTTTCGAACGTATTCAAGAGGACCTTTTTCCCTATCCTGAACTTCTCTGCTGCATGCTACAGCCAGTTTAGTCCTCATTAATGGTGGTCTGCTAAGGTAACTTAAGCTAGGGGAAGCAAATGAAGGCAAGTTTACAGCTGTAGAGAATGCCATGTTTACCGGAGTCAGAAACCGTTCTTTCTTTTGGTTTCAATTATCTGTGGAGAATGAAAGAAATTTCTCATGGTATTTATGTACATTTTGGCCATCTTCAAAAGGAAACTATGTACTACTTCCATAGAAAAGAAGATTAACGTGTAATTTATTTATCGTACGGAAACTATGATATTTTCTTATATCCAGATTTCCTGCTCCTTCAATAAATAAAAAAATAAATTATATATATTCACATTTTTTATTGACATGGGCTCAACTTGGACAGAGTTTCATTCTCATATCAAATTTAAAATTTTAAATGTAAAATTCACGTATCCTCTCACAAACAATTTAACTTTTACGAAACTCAAGACAAAAATTTCACAACGAAACACTATCCAATCACACATGTAATCAATCATGTATAAAAATATTTCACCGGACGGGTGCCACAACATTGACAGCCAGGGTTGACAAATCATTTATTTAGTCAACTTTCAGATGCTTATTTTTCTTGAGATATGATATGAACACTGATTAATGGATCGATTTTATTTCAAAGAAAAGCACCGATTAATAGATTAGTTAAAGCTAGCAGTAATAAAACAATTTCTTAAACGACAAGTATTGTTGAAAATGTGTGGTAATATAATATAAAAAAAATCGAGTTTTGCTAATGCGTGGTTGAGCAGCGCACGTTAACTTGGATAGTCATTAACTAATTTTTATTTTTTAATTTTTACAATGTACATTTAGTGTGATTGTCAACGAAGAGTTATTATTATTAAAGGCATCTGTATATTAAAATTGTTCTTTTAATAATTATGAAATTTCGTTCAATCATTACTATTATTTTTGTATATCTTGTTTGATTTAATGAAGTTTAATAATTGGTAAATAGGGATCAAAAAATCATAATTAGTAAATAGGATTAGGTAGAATTTAGATTTGAATTTTTTTTTATCTTTAAATTTATAAAAATATATTTTTTATAAGAGAAGAATTAAACTCAAAATAAAAAATTTATATTAAATTTCTTAACGGACCAAGTTGGAATACTCAAATATACACTATTTTGTAATAGAAGATTACTTCTACAACATAGATGGTGAATTGAATTTTCTTTTTCTACTTCTTTTTTCTTCACTTCCCTAAACTCAAGTTACTCAACCGTCAGCTGACCGTTACATATGCCCGCTGACATTTTCAAAGAAAGGAGGGTTGGAAAATTATTAAAAATGCAATCATCTTAGTCAACTAAGAGAAAATAAGGTTGAAAATCAATTAAAGTATTCAGAATTCAAATTTTACAGAGGACAAGCTATCTTCCTTTTCTCTTTCGTGCGCAAAAGTACATTCCGATCTGTTTCATGATCTCAATTTCCCTTCTTATTTCCTCTTCTCGAGTTCAAAAATTTTTGGTCGTTTTCCAAGTCCATGACGTATATCTCTTTCGTTCCTTGTGCTTACTATTTTCAGCTCGCCAGAGTTGACGCTGACAATTTTAGGACGATTCCGAAATCAATTAAAGAATTTGAATTAATGTATTTGAAGTTGCCGACACTGTACTAATTGTTATTCAGAAAATTACTCGTACATGACAGTACATGCCAGTGTTAAGTTGTATTTAAATATTATTTGATCGAATTAAAAATATAATTATATTTTATTATTTTATAAAAATATAATTTTTATAAAATTTTAAAATAAAAATTTTTAAATTAAATATAATTTAAATATATTTTAAAATAATAAAAAAAGAAAACATTACTAGCCGGTGCCAAAATTGAGAATTGTTGGTCGTATATCGCTGTCAAACACGTACTTTTTCTTAAGAGGAAGTCATGTGCATTCATTACCCACTGCCAAATGGGAGGAAAATATTATTACCACCCCGTGTCAAAATTGGAAAAAAAAAATCTGGTGGTATATCGCTGTCATGTCAAACATATACATGTTCTTAGGTAGTTGTTATGTGCAAACCAGAAAAGCATACGTCAATAGTCTTTCAAATTTTTACTTAAAGAAAAGTGATAAAAGATGTTTATTCTTGTCGGTGACTGACAAAAAAATTATTGAAAAAAATCAGAATATATTTATTTTTATTATTTTTTCTTATAGAGATTATTCATTTGCAGAGACCACAGTATTTAAATTATTTGTTATTATAAATTTTTTATCTATTTGTGTAACATCTTTCATTTTTATATAAATGAAATATTTTAATTATCAAATACAAAGTTATGTGCAAACTATATTTGTTCATTTAGAAGGTCAAAAAATTATAAGTATTACCAAATTTGCAATCCATAAGATACTTTTTCTGGAAAAGAAAAAAAGGATTTATGATATATATTCTAGGAATGTACTAGAGAGTATAATTAGGACATGAACAAAAGCATCTTCAAAGTGACTTTCTCCATTTCTGTGGTAGATTCTCTCACGTGCTTTTACACCTTTCTCTCCGTCATTTCCTCTAAATATCTAATAGTACTTAAAAGGATGAATTAAGGAAAGATTAAGTTAAAAATTAAAAAAAAAAATGAAGAAAGCAAATAATAACGTGTGAAACAATTATCATTATGTACTGATCTGGTTGTGACATCGGTGGCTTGGCGGGGTGGGGCGGTGGCAGCAGGATGGCACTTGGAGGCACGAAATGTGTAGTCTCTTGAAAGCAGATAAGTTTGAAAAAGATGACAGGTTTGTCTGCTAGAATACAAGCTTCTCATTTGGAGGTTTAACATGGCACTTGTTATTGTTACTTAAAAGAGAACTAAGTTCTTCCTCCAAGAATCATGCTTACGTAATTTTCTTTACTTCCTAGCTGTAAATGAATATACGATTTCTTTCTACCTTAGCTGAAATTGGATCTTGAAGTCCAAAGGCAGTTCATGGATAAAAAAGAAGCAATGATTCCAAGGCAATCTGCTGAGTTCAGTTATTTCACATCAGAAATTGACAAACAATAATCAACAAAAGTTGGCAATGAGTTGATGATGATCTTCTGAAACCATACATTCTCAATCTTTTCCTTACTATTTCCAGTTTTAGAGCCTGAAATGCAAGAGGGCGGATGTACCATCAAGCCCTTTAGCTGTGAAATATTCTGCATACTCCTTCGCTGTAGTTGCACGATACCTCGGGGGATTTTGTTCTGATAACAACTCTTTGATTGGTCCGTAGAGCTTTTCTGCTGGGAGTACACCAGTAGTGAAGAAGTTAGCAACTGATATCCTTGGACCAACATGTTTTGCAAGTACTCTATGTTCCACGCTTATGTACTTGTCGTTCGATATGAGCTGAATATTCAATAAAGCAAGCAAGACCGATTACAAAAGAATAATAATCATAAAAACATCAATAAGACATGAATTCGAGAAGGTGAAATATATGGGGGCCGGAGTTACCTGTAAAAGATCGCCAATGTTGATGACTAATGCTCCCGGTGTAGGAGGAACATCAACCCACTGATTCTGATGAAGCACCTGAAGGCCACCTAACCGGTCTTGAAGAAGCACTGTGATGAAGTCATTATCAGAATGCTTGCTAGTGCCCAGAGTCAGTTCCGGCTCAGGGCAGGCCGGGTAGTAATGACACAGAACAGCAAGCCCCTCTGCACAATCCATGTCTTTCAGGTGGTTTGGATTCAGTCCGAGACCCTCCGACAACAACTCAAGCAGGAGACAGCCTAATTTCATCACTTGCTTTGAGAATTCTATCAGAATTTTACTGCAAGAATGTTCACCAATTACCAGATCAGGCAAACTAGCAGGGCTGGAAATTGAAGGCAGTTACTGCAAGAATCTTTAATACTCCGGTCTCTTCTTGGTGGCCCAAAAATAGTTGATTGCAGACAATAAATGGTCTAAAATATGCTTAAAGAAGAGATATACATACCTGCATACTGCTGGCAGTTCATCAGGATTTGGAGGAGTAGGAGCCACCCAGCAATAAATTGTATCTCTCCAGTTAGCTGCAGGTGCACTATATAAATCAAAGTTGGAGTTATAGACCACCCTTTTCGTAGTATCTCGGGTATACCATTGTTTCTTTACCTCAGTTTCTTGCTCATAAAATCTGCGAGTGCCCTCAATCATCTCTTCCAGGACACTGACTGGAATTCCATGATTCTCCACTTGGAAGAAACCCCAAGTCTCTGATGCATCTCTAACTCTGTCAACTACCTCTTTACGTTTCTCCGTGTTTCGATCAATGCCATCCATGTCAATTATTGGAAAAACGAACTGTTTGTTGCTGCTGACGTTCTTTATATCATTTATGTCATCCAAAGGTTGGATGAATATTCGAGGCACCTTTTCAATTCCAGAATCTACCAGCCCTTTAACACCGGTCTTTCTTTCATCAAAGGTTTTCAATTCACTCTTTCGATTATAACATGGTTCTGCTGCAGCCTCAACTTTGCCTTCGTCGATGGCCGCCATCTTTCTTTCTTGCGGAGCTTTCTGCCGTTCTCTATCTTTCACGAAACTTCAAGTACTCTATTCAACGAGACATAGAGACTCGATTACCACATTCCATGTAGCAAAGTTGATTGTTTTTTTCCTGGGATGACGATGAGAAGGATACAGAGGGCAGTTGACAGCCATAATGGCGACTGTTAGATAAGTAAAAGACGTAATTGACATATAAAGACAAATATCGCGAAAACACATACATGTTAGCTGATAGAAATCTTCCGAGAAGGCTAGTAGTTATCCTGATAAATTGGCCATCTCAACCCCCACTCTGGAAAGATGGCGCTAGTCAGGCACCGAACTGGGGGGCAGGGCCGCCTGTGGAACTCAACATTTTGTAATACTCTCTTGTAAGTATAAATTTTTTAGGAGAGTTTATAATTACATATTTTATAAATTTATTTTAAATGTTTTTAAAAATTTCTTTATATAAGTTAATATAACTTTTCACCTCTCAAAATGAAAGTGTTCTGCCTATGGTGCTAGCGCAGAATTTTCTGCTTGGGGGTAAAATAATTTCCATTTCTCCAGTTCTTTCATCTGTGAAAAATTCTCAAACACATGTTTCTCAAGATTTGCAGGAAATCCCCAAGAATTTTCTCAAAAGATATTTCTCAAGATCTGGTTCGATCAAATCAACAGCCTAACCCAACCAATTAATTGGATGCTCGTTTGGCATTACTCTATCATTCAAGGATGTGCTGGCCCTTTCGGTCCTTTTCAAGGCCATCTATCCATGGAGACGGCAGACGAAACCTCAACCATAACTTTTTAGTTCTAGTAGAGGTCCACAATTTCATCATAAAATTCTTCATGGGCTTGTGCTTCTAGAGATGGAGCTACACATAATTGATCAAGCAAAAAAAAAAAAAAGAGCTACTGATATAATTTCTTAATTTCGTACTATTTATTTTAAATTCATCTCTTTTTTTTAATAAGGTTAAAATCACTGATTCATTATTTCATAGATTCCCAAGTACAACCGTACTTTTTCTGAGAGTAATGGAAAAATTGTCTGGCGTTAGGGGTTTAGAAAAATATAAAAGGGCAGTTAACGCGTAAAGATTTAATTCTGTATTTATTTTGTATAGTATATATAGGACTTGATTTTGTCTGTCCGAATCGTGATCAGATGATTAAAATAAAAATTCTAAATAATTATTCAAGATAATTATTTTAACCGTTCGATCATTTTAAAAATTGTGCACGTATTGTAAAAAATAAAAATATGACCGGATTCTTAACTTTATTTATAGTCCTGCTCGGTCAGGCTCAGCCTATGGTCGTCCATGTTTTAGCCCATCTTTTATTTTATTTTATTTTATTTATAACACAAGTGTCTAAATTTCTACTTAATTAATCTTGGATACCAAGATCCGTTCCTTGACTATGAAATATATAAATAGCGAATTTGCACTAACCAACCCTTCTTTTATTGACCGTGTACAACGGGGGAGCTAGCTGGAAACCAAGGACAACGAAGGGTTTCTCTTAATATTATTTATTGACTACATTGTATATGACCTTCAAGTAAACATATTGGATGCATATCCATTGAGTTTTGATCGAAATTTAAAATTATATCCTACTTTTTTATATAAAAGAATTTATTTTTATAAAATTTAAAACAAAAAAATTCATTTCCAAACTCAATAAATATACACCCATTCTGTAAGAAAAATTAATCACATTTTAACTTTTTTTCTAAATTTAGATTTTACCCTCTAATTCAGGATGACCTTCAATCTATCGTCATGTAAGTGGAAAAAATGTTATTTGGAATGCAGTCCAAAAAAGGAAAAATTGTAACAAATCTGGTAGCAAACATGTAAAGTGAGAATGAGTTTTACTACAACTATTTTAAATGTGCCTTCTGCTAGTATTTGTATGCTGCAATTTTTTTTTTTTTTTTTTGTCTACTGGGTAAATTACTATTTCATTAGAAACAAAAGATGGAAGATTTATAATGAAAGTGGCATCCTATCACAAAGAATAATTGATGGCCATTTTAGTATTTTTTTTATAAAAAAAAAAAACAATGGCCAAAGTTGAGGTTGATTTCAGTTGACATCTTTCGCATCATCACGATAGAAAAGACCTTACTTTACACATAGCTTGTCATTAATCTCTGAGTAATCGGAATTCCTCAGAAAGTTGAAGATACCACCAGAAACCAAAAATATGGCGGCCGATGGCGAAGCTGAAATCCAGGATGCAGAAGAACAATGCTATGATCGAAAGAGTGAACTAAAAGCCTTTGATGAAACCAAGATGGGTGTTAAAGGGCTAGTTGACGCCGGAATCACAAAGGTGCCTCGAATATTCATCCAACCTTTGGATGCCATAAATGATATCAAGAATGTCAACAACAAACAGTTCGACTTTCCAGTAATTGACATGGATGGCATTGATCGAAACACGGAGAAACGAAAGGAGATAGTCGACAAGGTTAGAGAAGCAGCGGAGACATGGGGTTTCTTCCAAGTGTTAAATCATGGGATTCCAGTCAGTGTTTTGGAGGAGATGATTGAGGGAACTCGTAGATTCTATGAGCAAGACACTGAGGTCAAGAAACAATGGTACGCACGAGATTTTACGAAAAGGGCGATTTATCACAGCAACTTTGATTTATATACTGCACCAGCGGCTAGCTGGAGGGATACATTTTTTTGTTCGATGGCTCCCAATCGTCCAAATCTTGATGAATTGCCAGCAGTATGCAGGTATATATATCTTCTTTACACTAACTTTCTTTATCTGCTGGCTTCTAGCTGATAACCTCCGGCTTTGCTTTTCAAGAAATGGCGCATCTCAAGCCAGTTTTTGGGTGAGCACGCAAGAAGTGAACTGAGTATCCAAGATTCTTCTAGTTCTTGTTTTGGCCTGAATAATGGAGAAGAAATTTTAGATATCAAGTGTAACTCACCTCAATCTTGAACCTGCTACTTCACTGTTCCCCTGATCTGACAGATATTTGATGAACTCTCTTGCAGTGAAATTCTGATAGACTCCTCAGAGCAAGTGATGAAATTAGGCTGCCTTCTGCTTGAATTGTTGTCGGAGGGTCTTGGACTGAGTCCAAGCCACCTAAAACACTTGGATTGTGCAGAGGGGCTTTATGTTTTATGTCATTACTACCCGGCCTGCCCAGAGCCTGAACTGACTCTAGGCACTAGCAAGCATTCTGATCATGACTTCATCACAGTTCTTCTTCAGGACCATTTAGGGGGCCTTCAGGTTCTTCATCAGAATCAGTGGGTTGATGTTCCTCCTACACCCGGAGCATTAATCATCAACATCGGCGATCTTCTGCAGGTAAATAGTCCATTGCATGATCAATTTCCACCCCTGTGCCTGATATCTTTCTTTCCTTGGGGAAATGGCCTTGTCAAGAAAAGATAAACAATCTATATGCAAGTAAGGTGTCTAAACTATGATCTAAAACTGAAGGGGAAAGACACAGAAGAATCTTGAACGCAAAGACTGAAATCACGAATCATCTTGTCGTAAAAACAAACATCTTGTTGTAATTTGTAAATGTAACTTAGCTAATTTCCATTTGTAAAATTTAGTATTGCATTATTTGAATTGTTTTCTTCATTTGTGACTTCAGTTTTGCTTGTTTTCTTAAATATTCAGCTTATTTCGAACGACAAGTACGTAAGTGTTGAACACAGAGTACTGGCAAAAGCTGTTGGTCCAAGAATGTCAATTGCTAGCTTCTTCAGTACTGGCCTGCTTCCAACAGGAAAGCTCTATGGACCAATTAAAGAGTTGTTATCACAAGAAAATCCCCCCAAGTATCGCTCGACCACAGTGAAGGACTACGTAGCATATTACCGAGCTAAAGGGCTTGACGGCACCTCCGCCCTCTTGCATTTCAAACTCTAAAACTAAAAACTGAAAGGAAAATTTGAAAGCAGAACTATGCTGCTCGCAACAAGTTGTTTCTGTTTGTCAGTTTGAGATGTGAAATAAATGTATGCAATGAGTTGCCTCAAATTTTCAAATTTAGACAAATATCATGCAATTAGAAACAAATTACTATCAAACGAGAAGCTACTGTTGGATATCATGAACAAAGCTTCATGGACATATGGAGCGGTTGCCATCAAGAGAAAATGCCTCGAAGTATGAAGCAAACACAAAGTCTAAACTTGCAAACAGAGCATTATGCACTTTTCACCGGGAATCGACTCAGCATGGTAGTGAGATACACTCACAGCCAACCTCAGCTATGGTCCCTTTGTCTCTTGATCCTTATGCTCCATTTTATTGTTCATTGACATGATCACAACTAGTCAAAGTCTCCAACTTTTTCTGCTATTTGCGCTTCTTAGATTCCAACAATTGCTGAAAGAAAAAAGGGTAAAGAAATGAAACAAAGAGATTCTAGTCTTTGTATTAATATCCATAATCTTTAATTTGTAACAACAATAATGGAAGATACCAAGAGATATGACTTTGAATTATGAACAAGAACCAAACTTTGTCATCTTACACCAGGATGACCACATATATATAGCATTTGCACTGCCAAATTTAGAGCCCGAAATCCATCAAGGCTGAAGTTGTGCCTAATCCTTTTGCATTGTAGTAAAGGGAATAATCTCTCACTGTAGTTTCCCGGTACTTTGGTGGATTATCTTCGGATAACAACTCCTTAATAGGTCCATAGAGCTTTGCTGATGGTGCCAGGCCTGTGGTGAAGAAGCACGCCCCCGACACTCTTGGACCAACATGATTCGCCAGCACTCTGTGCTGGCTGCTCTTGAACTTGTCATTTGTTATCAACTGCAGATATTGAAAAGCAGTGAAGTGAAGAAAGAAAAGAAAAGAATTCACTTACTGTGTAGAAAATAAATGAAGGTCACATGAGATAGAGGCTTGCCTGCATAAGGTCTCCAATATTTACCACCAGAGCTCCTTGTACTGGAGGAACATCAATCCAGTGGTTCTTATAAAGAACTTGAAGACCTCCTATTTGATCTTGCAGCAGTACTGTCAGGAAATCATAATCAGCATGCTTGCTTGCTCCTAGAGTAAGTTCTGGTTCTGGACATGCTGGGTAGCAATGGTAGAGTACAGCCAGGCCCTCCGAGCAACCGATGTCGTTTAGGTAGTTTGAATTGAGTCCAAGAGCCTCAGATAGTAGTTCAAATATAGAACGACCCAAGTTCATGACTTGCTTGGAGTACTCGATAAGAATGTCTCTGCAGAAACAGATTGAAATCATCAGACAATTCTCCAAATACAAATCCACTTGGCTCATTCCCTAATCTCTTCAAATCTTAAGGCTCTTCATACCCTGTTAACAGTTCAAAATGCTTCGGAAGTCGAAAGTGACTCTCAGTTACAATGAAAACATTTGATTATACAAGTCATACAAGGACTAACAAAGCCAAGAAAATCATGGCAGAGCATGAACCAGAGGTAGCAGTAAGATTTATTTTTCCCTAAACCATACCTGCAAGCCTCAGGCAATTCATCAGGACTAGGAGGCCTAGGAGCCATATTGACATAAGTGGTATCCCTCCAGTTAGCTGAAGCTGAACGAAACAAGTCAAAGTTACTGTTATACACAACTGTTTTTGAGCCATCCCTTGTATACCATTTTTTCTTGGCTTCAGTGTCCTGCTCATAGAACCTCCTTACTCCATCCAACATTTGATCCAAAACTTTTACTGGAATGGCATGATTTACAACCTGAAAGAAACCCCACGTCTCCGATGCTTCTCTGACTATATCCACCACCTTCCTACGGCGATTTTGATCTGCACAAATTCCATCAAGGTCAACTACCGGAATACTGAATGAGACATCCCCAAGTCCAGAACCAGAAGCCTTGATGAAGTTTTCTGGTTTTGCATAGAATATCCTAGGGACCTTAGTGATTCCTGCTTCAACTAGCCCTTTAACACCGGCTTTGGTGTCATCAAAAGCTCTCAATTCACTTGTTCTATCATAGTTCTGGTCCCACGCAGCGTCAACTTCAGCTAAGCCGGTGACCGCCATTTTTTCTGCCCAGGCAATTGATGGAGCTAGCATGGGCAAGAAGTCAAAGGAAGAAGACCTAACATTGCATATGGCTGAAACCGTCACTTTTATCCAGATTTATCTGAAATATTGGAATTATAAATTTGTGAAGATGACGAAAAACATGTGTAGATGACAATTTTCTTGGCACGAAGAAGAGTGTTGCAGTTGAAGTCTTCCATTTCGAGCTATAAGATCTTTTTTTGTTTAGTTCTTCATTGTCCTATTTGATCCCCGCTTAAAGTGAAAAAAAGCAACAAAGTTTGACTGCATGAATTTAATATTGAACTTCTAACAATTTGAAGAACACCACAAAGAACCGTCTAATTGGATACCCGTTTATCAGAAAGCATATTATCATTATCAGACAATATATTTTAAATTTAATTCACATTTCGATCTCCATAATTATCTACCACTTAGATCTATGTGTTTCAATTTCACTCTCTAAAAGCGGGGGACAACGATCATATTGGGTTCAATGTTTTATGTAACTACCTGTGAAGAAGGGAATGCGGATTCGGGTTGTTTTCATTATATTGTTTTTTGACTAGGGAAAAAGGAGAAATAAATATGGATCGAAAACGAATAAATCACCTCTTAGATGTGAGTCAACTTTATTTATGAATACATACCATTTACAACTTCGAGCTGGTTTTTTTTTTTTTTTAGTTTTGTTAAATATCGTAAAAATAAATTATTTGTGAGAATAAAAATAGACTTTAAAGTAAAAAATAAAAAACTTAAAATATTTTAAATTAAAAAATCAATCTAAATACACCCTTCATTATCTTCTTATTGAGAAATGGTATTTTTTCTTCTGTCTTAAAAAATCTTAAAAAAAGGAATGTACATCAAAATTAAAGTTATAAAGTATAAATTATTTTCTTATCTAGAAAAGAAAGGCTATTATTTTTACATCAAGAAAATTAAGAATGTGTAATTTTTTCAAATCGCGTATTTGAATTGAGTTTTAATTTTAAAATTTATATTTTAAAAATTATTAAATTAAATATTTGCGAAACAAAAAATATGACACAAAAAATTATTATATAAAAAAGTAAAAGATTTAGGCTTTACTTGGATTGAGTTCCACACGAAATTTAATATAAATTTCTTATCTCACATCTCACTTTTTCTCTCATAAAAATTTTTTTCTACCAAAATTCAAAACAAAAAATTTTAAAACCAAACTCTATCCAATCACACCCTTACTTTACAAGTACAAGGAAAGAGAGCTACTCCAGAAACGGAAAAGAAAAAATTGTACAAGGCAATTGTCTAACACGTGGACAGCCCTATGCTAAACCCGGGCCCGACTCCAAATAAGAGAAAAGCAGCCGGCTCCGTAAAAGCCTGTCACCGGCCAGTCTGTTGCCCCTCAAGAAACCCTCTCCCGGAAAAAAATAATTAAAAAAAGAAAAAGTCTGTCGTATTTTAGAATCTTTCAATTAATTAATCAATTATTCCAAAAGAATTAGTACATAAATTTGAAGCTGTCGGTTGCGATCATCGCTTTATGTCCGGCAATAGACAGGTTTCCATTTTTTTTTTTTTTTTGTCCTGTGAAATTTTCTAATTTTTTTAGAATGATTTTAAAAAATTATAAAATATTACTTTGACAAATTTTTTTCAAAAGTTTGATATGATTATTTTTTTATTTTATTATTAATTAATTTAATTATTTTTTACTAATATAAAAAAGAATAAAAATTTTATTCTTATAATTAAAGATAACTTTTTAAAAATAATTTTTAAATTGAGTTCGTTCACTCCCATTCATAATTGTAGCGTCGCCATCTGTCAAGACCAAATCTTAAGATTGTCAAGATCAAAAAATCTAAAAGCTATTTGTTTTTTTCAGATTCTTTTTTTTTTTAAGTTCAATGTGAATATTGTGAATGCGAAAAAATAAATTACACATATTAGCATATTACCAAAAAAGTATGAAATATCTCATGTCATACTAAAATTATATTCCTTGAATTAAAGAGTTTAATTGCAAAAGTTCACAGTGAAAAGATTATTTTCCATTTTGAAAATTTTATTTAAAAAAACGAATATATTTTTTCTTCTCTTTGTTCTCCGTTTCCATAATAAGGGAACTGTTGAGTCAATTATTGGCAACGCACTTCGACTATTGATCTATCAACTGAATAACAATAGCAAAATTTTAGCTGATAGGGAAGAATCAACTACCATTCCAAGGACACAAGAATTCCTCACTTCTCAGTCCTCACCAACCCCCCTTCAAGTCATATGTGATACGCTGCAAAGAGAGTCCCACAAGAAGCAACCTCTCAGCGATTTCAGATTTGCAGCCAAATGAAGCTCATCCAATAACTGACCATGTCAAAAATACTTAAAAGGTCAAAAGTTGGACTTTCTTGGTCCTTGGTCAATCACCACTCTTGCCCCAAATGGACCAAACCAATCCTGGGGTCTCCTTAAGACCTAGAAAAGTCATGCAGATTATGAACAATAGTGTGCACCCACTTGCTAAAATTTCTCGAACTTCAGAAGAAGAAAAAAACCTTCTCCAAGTTAAGCAAAAGAAATTCACAAAGCAAGCAGTATATATGTATAATCTCCAGTTTTTCATGCCATTTTCGAATTTCATCACATAAAGACTAGAATTAAACAAAAGAAGCAACATTGAAGAATAACCTTTAAGCCAAAATTAATGAAACAAAAGACGCGACATTGAAGAATAACCTTTAAGCCAAAATTAATGTTCAATCGTAAAAAAACCAGATGAAAGAAAATGAAGACAAGGTACTGCCGTAGTAGTACAACTTTACCCAACTGTCACAACAACTATCCAGCCTTATGGGCATTCTAAGTTGGAGTATCATTTTACCGACCAAAACTGAACCAAAGAAACCACCTTCCTAGTTTGTTTTTGGTTTAGGAGCCTTCTTCTTAGGTGCTCTCCTTGGCATGGAATTCTTCATGCCAATGAAAAAGAGCAGTGCCCCAAGTAAAGCCAAATTCTGGACCAAGGAAAAGAAACATGTATAGTCAGTCAATTAGACAAGCATCATGCTAGGAATTATCAGTAATTTCTAAATCAAACCCATCAAACAGCAAACAAGTGCATGACTAACCTGGGTAAACTTGACAAATAGTTGAGCAAATTCCTTCTTGTCGGCATCATAGTTGTAGAAGTCATACAAGATGGGGGAAGCAATTGCCTGATGCAAAAGCTGCATCCAGAAACACCCAGAGAACATTTGGTAAGAATGTTTGGTACCCACTACAATTCAAAAGAAACATGTGTTCATTTACAGACCAGAAGATAAGCTCCAAGAGAGCTGCCCAAGACGAAAAGAAGACTTCCAAGCCCCTTCACAACTATAGCACCCAAAATCAAATGCTTCATCTGTAATAGCAGATATAAAAGAATCAGCAAGTTGAATCCACCATGATATATCAAATTAGATTAGGGCGCTCTTTTACTTCGACATGGGGCAACTGAAACCCAGTATGGGCTGCAACATGCTTTGAGAAAATATTGAACTTTGGCCTCAAGGACTTTGCCGCTGGTCCACCATCAACACCAAATTCACTGAACCTGTATAAGCGACAAATATTGACTTAGAAAAGGAGGAGAAAACATGGGATAAAAATCTAAGGGACAAGATCCGTCATCTCAAAAGAACTATGAAGCTAAAAAGAATAGAAGCACTATTTAGCATAAAACTTATACAAGACAAAATTAAAATCCCCTTTAAAGCCTTGCACAGAATGCCGCATGATATCAAATCATCGAAGACGAAGCAAGAAAGGATACATCTTTGTAGTTAAAAATAGAAAATAAAATATACATCCAAGAAGAGTCAACTATGCAGGGAATCGTCTGCAGCAACTAGACTTAAATGATAGGCACAGGTCCAATCTCATTCCAAAGGGGAAAAGACGAAAAATTTGAGCCTCATCTGCATATTATAAAAAGAGCAAATTCTCCTGGACAGATACATATTTTAAACAGAACAATACTCGATGATTGTGTAAATTTACATACAAAGTTACCAGGTTAGAGAAGCACTGCATCTTAGCTAATACTAGAGCATGAACCAAAGAATCTGAGCAATAAATGAACTACTCCAAGGAGCGTTTTGTAGCGTAAATGGAAATTCATGCATGTAAATAACTCCAAAAAATAAATGAAGTATTTTTATGCAGCCAACTTTTTCAACACCCTTCACCTTGACTCCTGAATAAGAAGAAAACGAGAAAAAGAACCAAAGCAACATTAGTTCTCTTCCATTTACTGCATCTGTCTCTCCATAGAATATAGGTCATTCCATCCAAAGAAAAGCAATGCCACTCCTCAGAAAAGCAATCTAACATTAAATGCAAAGGGGAAGCTTAGCTAATTTGAATTGCGGCACCACTCAACAACAAGCATTTGCCTCTACAACCATTTACAGGCTGATGTGATGACTAACACAAAAACTAAGAAATATGCGAATTCGAAGTCATCTGATACAAAAGGTTTGATCTTTACGGGAAACTCCAAATCAAAACTAAAGAAGGAACCTCATTTAAGAATTAATAATAATAAAGGGCTCCAGAAAACCTTCAAGAAAAGATTGGCATTCAAACAATTAAGTCGTTCTAGGCTGAATCCTGCTTTCTTCATCAAGTCAAAATCAAACTAAGCCTTACCATATAAGTAAATGTTCTGACCACCAAACTGCACAGCCAAACACAAAGTTCCAAACTTCAACAGATGAAAAATATTCATATTGAAACCGCAAGCCATTGCCAAATCCAAATATTTTACTCAGCAGATCCAACCAACAGAACAAAGAAACTCACAAGAAAGATAAAAAGAAAGGAATAGCAAAGAAGGAAGCAGTTACTGCTTTTGGACCCTTGAACTGCAATACATAATTCACCGTTCCAAACAACAGAAATAGCAAGTGTCTATGCATCAAGATTAAAGCAGATCTGAATGAAGGGAACAACTGGAAAGAAAATTTTACTCTTGATAAGCGGAGAGAACGAAAACAGAGACGAAAAGAAGCCTTCCAAGGAAAGAAACCAGCGCCATTGTTGAACTATGGATTGCTTCAACACCACCTGAAGTCTTTCTCTCCTCGAACTGGGTTTCTCTCTCTAGATATCTGGGATGAAGACACAGATTCAAATCCGAGACCAGAGATAGAGAAAGAGGAGAGAAGCCAGGGACTCTGTATTGGACCCGACAGTCGACGGTAGACAAGTAGAATATATAGGACTTTGTATTGCTCTCTAATTTTCCTTTTTCTATTTTGTATCCCTAATAATGCTTCAACATGTTTTCCACCGTCATCCAAAAAATAAAAATAAAAAGCTCTTCGCAATTTAAATAATTGATTTCAATTGCGTAAGTCAAAGTAAATTTTTTAATTTAAATTTTATTTTTTATTTTATAAATAATTTATTTTTATAAAATTCAGTATCTAAATTTTCAAACACAAATTTTATCCCATCTATAACTTAAAGGGCAGATAGTAAATATTAGAGTTGTCGAAGAAATTAATATGAAATATTTTTAAAATATTAATTTTTTATATGTAAATTAAAGTCATCATTTTGTAAATAAATCTGCTTAGTACCTTTTTCATAACAATTGTAAATAATTATTTTTCCAAAAAAATTAAACCATTTTTTTTTAGAAAAAAGCTAAACCCAAATTTTTTACTAATGCAATTCTTACACGTGAATCAAAAATATGAGAATGAAAATTTTTTGCCAAACTTTATTAGATATAAAATCCTTGCAAAAGAAATAATTGTGCATGCACGTAACTCAAGACTTTGCAAATATCAGTTACATTTATGAATTTTGAATAATGACTTTAATGCTCAGGAAGGGTATTTGGTGGAACTAAATGCATATCTTTATAAGAATCTATTTTTACCATTAAAAATTTGAGGGTGTAAAATGTTGAATTAAATTCACTAATTTCTTTGCTTTATACATAGTGAATAGGGATACAAATGAAATTTAGAACTTATATTTTTTCTGTCTCGAAATATTATTTTCGTCTGTTATTTTTACACGTGTTACAAATTTATTAAAATCTATAATATTTAAAAAAAATTAAGTATTAACTTTAATTATTTGGAATTAGTAATAATTTAAAAGGAATTAAAAATTTTTATTATATTTTAATTAATATTGTAAATGGTGGGACAAATAAAAAAGATAAATAGACCTAATATGTGAGCGGAATGAGTAGTTTGAAAAAAATAATTTTAACCAATCTAATGATTAACTTGTCAAAAATTACTAATTCTTTCCCATAAATACCATGAATTAATTTTGCTACATTGATTATCTAAAGAAAGAAAAACCATAAACTCCATAATATATACAATAACGTAATCCAATATGATATCCCACTCGCGGGTCTGAAGAAGAAGTGCACTCACTTGGGCTGCTTTTATTCGAGCCGGTCATGGTTGAATTTTCAAATAAATAATGAGGGAAGGACACGTCTTTCTACCAATGGCATTAGCTCGAGAAGAAGAGTAGCTTGCTTATGTGGCAGTGCCACATGGAACGTCTCTTACACTCGTAAACAAGGAGAGTAAGACAGAGTCATATGTAATTTTCTTTTTTTTTTTTTGAAAGAGTTATAGGTTATTGCAATTAGTAAAAAGATTAATGTTAAAAAGGCACATGACCCCTATTTATAAAGGCCGGTGATATTGCCAGAGCAATTCCCCTCCTGCCAGAGCAAGTTTTGCTTGAAAGTCAATTATGCCCTTCCCAGTGAATTAACACAACTTACCATGACGGCTCGCCACTCAAAAGGAGGAGGAGTTGTTCCTGTTTTTTTTTTGCCTCTCTCTCTACACTTTATTCGCTCTAAACTTTTTTTTTTTTGTTTTTTTGGATAATTCAGATTTCTAAATTAAGTTTAACTATTCTTAGACCCCATAACCTTGCCCTTAAATTATAAAGTATGTAAATCACGGATGTACACGAACTGAGTTCCAGGTTTCCAAGGCCCCTGTACACTACTCTGCACAAAGGACCCACTCCAAACTGATTGTTCCACTATATTCCCTCAAATATAGCTCTCAGGTTCTTAGCAAAAGTCGAGCCCCCACCCTGCCGCTGGCAGCGAGAGTACCTTGATTGTTCTACTAGCTCGCACGTGCCTGAGGGGACTTGATACCTCCGGTAAAATTTGAAAGGGTTGAGGGCCAAACCCCTTTACCAGCTGCGCTAGCTTCTTTTGGCAAGAGCAATTCCCCTCCTGCCAGAGCAAGTTTTGCTTGAAAGTCGGCTCTAACCTTTTTTCCTTCTCTATATTCTCACTCCTTCTTTCTTTTCTCTTTCCGAACCCCTTCCGCCGTCCTCCTCCTGAAATGCCACAATAGCTACCAAAAAAAAATCGACCAATTTACTAGCTAATTATTTTTGACAAATACAAGCTTGCTAATATATAATATTTTATCATTTAATAGACAAATTAAACCATTCATCTTCTCAAGCTTCAAACCTTATGAAATTATACGATATCATATTTTGTTTTAATTCTTGATTTATAAAAGATATTATTTGTTTCTCGAATTCTTTTTATCCCTTTTTTATTTTTTTATGTTACTAGTTTCCTTTCTTTTTTCTTTTCTTGGCTTGCTGCAATTTGTTATGTGGCCACACCTAAGATGAGTGAGTGGATTGGATTTTACAGTAGACAATAATTATTAGCGGAGGTCAAGTAACAAGCCAAGAAAGAGAGATCCATTTGACGTATATGAGAATGTTTGTTGCATTGATGGCGAAGGGGGCGATTGAGAAGAGAGGAAGGAAGGAGGGAGAGAGGTGGGAAAACAAAAGAAAATAGCGGAATTCATGGGAGATAATAAGGTCTTTATTTTGACTAGTTGGCCCGTCCAATGGGTAATGTTTGGCCTTTTATTGAGAATGGCAAAATTGACATTCGAGCAAAATTTGCTCTAAATAAAAACCAATTTTGAAAAAAAAATTGAGAATGCTCCCGCAAAAAAAAAAAGTTAAAAAATATTACTCCTAATTTTATAATAAGGCAAAGGAAAATTTAAAGAGAAAAGGAAACAGAAAAAAGAATAAAAAATTTCCAGACTTATTTAAATTGTATAATTGCCGTACCTTTTAAAATATTTAAATGGGAGAATGGTGGTTGGTCTTGGAGAAAAGTGGGTTAAGAAAGAAATTTCAAATTTGAATTTAATTGTTAGAATACTTTTTATTAAATAAAAAATTTCAAATTTGATATTTATCAAGCACAATATTTATTTTCTCTTCCTGATTATTTTGGAAGTAAAAAAATTAAAAATAGAAAAGGTCATGTTTAACCAAAGTTTCTTCTAAATGGACACTTTCATCCTTGCACCTGTATAACATGTTTTGTTTCTTCAACAATATGACCCTGCTGACGCTTTTCTTCAAAGTTGATAGGAAAAAAGTAATTCTAAAATATAAAATAATATGTTAGTTTTATTGTATTAACAAGTGAAAGTATTTAAGATAAAATTGACTTTGCTTTTTTATAGAATTTCTCCAACACAAATATTTGTGCAAAAAATTTCTTACCAAAGTCAGTAGTTGAATTGGCAGAGCACTATTTATTAGAGTGAAAGGTCTCAGATTCGATACATATGAAACGTAATGTCTAAACTAAAATTTGATTAGCTAAAATATTTATCCAAATTTACTATTCCGTCCTCTTATTACAAGAAAGTATCATATACCATAAAGAAAAAGTATCATAATTTATCAATTTTTATAAGTAATTAATTTTTTATTAAGAATTACACAACGATGTCTAATTATGTCATCTACTTAAAAAAGATTATTCGAAAGTTATTCATGAGATTAAATAAAGGGATTTTTCAAATTTGTGCCACAAGGGTACATGTTAGTATGGATTAAGTAACTATATTTAGTGATTTTAAATATTTAATTAGGCATATATTAATACGAATTAAATATATTATATATGGCTATTTAAATTTATTATAAATCTTATAAATTTTATTATATTACAAAAAATGAAAGAACTTTAATGATAAGTTTGTTACAGTGTAATAAAAAAGAATGGAATACTTTCCCACCCACAACGAATTTAGAATTCTCTTTCCATTCTATTGTATAGAAAGAAAAGCCAAGATGGAATAATGATTCATTTTCTCTATTGGGTAAAATTCTTATTCAATATTAGAATTAGATGAAATTTCACAATAAATGATTTAAATACCCTACTAATATATTATCTAATTAAATATCAAATTATACTAAAAAGGGGTTAAATTAAATATTTATTTATAAAATATTATTTAAATAAATTTTACACTAACATTTTAAAAACATTAAATATTTTAAATATTGAAGCATAATTTAGTCATAAAAGACAACTTTTATTTTAGATCAAAGTAAAAAAAGTGCTACTAAGAGAAATAAAATAATTCAAAGCTAAGTTATACTTTTTTTAATCAAATTTAATGAGGATATAATAGTCATAATATTTTTTTAAAATTTTTACTTTTCTTAAAAATATATATTTTTTTAAATTTTAATGTAAAAAGACCTTTCTTACTTATTTTTTAAATCTGCTTTTCTATACAAAGATTTCTTTTTACTTATAATTTTCATATCAAATACTAGAATGTATAAGAAAATTGAAAATCAAAACTAAATAAATATATTTATTTAACCTATATTAATATGTGTTCCTAAGGCACAAATTAAAAAATTTTCCTATCGATGTTGTATGAAAAATAATCCTTATCATTGTCCTCTGTCCCAAAAAAAAAAAAAAAATCCTTGTTACTGCCCCGTCCATTTTCCTCTTGGCACCTTTCCTTGAGAGGAAAAAAACAAAAGGTGGAAGAATCCAAAAAGGGGTGTCAGCATCAACTTGACGATAATGGATATACTGTTACCATTGCAATTCTCCCAATAAAACACTCCAATAAAGCATCAGCCCCGAAGTCACCAACCAAAATTCAATTTTTGCTTCCGACTTTCACAGCTCCAGAGAGAGAGAGAGAGAGCGAGCAGATCAGTTCAGTTACCCCATTCCTCTGATTTGCTCTGTTTCTCTGTCTCCTTCTCCTCTTTGTGTTTCCTGGTCAGAAGCAAAGTTCCAATTCTGATAAGGTGAAGGGCCAGCAGCCAAAAGAGTACTAGTACAATTCAAGATTCGCAATGGGTTTCTTTTCGTTTCTTGGAAGAGTGCTGTTTGCGTCTCTTTTCATCCTCTCTGCTTGGCAAATGTATGTATGCATTTGTAACTCTCTTCTTTTCTTCACTGTGGAAAAATTTTGTTTTTATTCGGATCTGTTTGATGGGATTTTCGTGGAAGTAGTTCTGTTATTTTGTGTACTTTGTTGTTAGATCTAGTTGTTTTAGCTTCAGTTACGCCTCACTATTTCGTACGTGGGATTTTTTTCTTGTGTATGTGGACAAACTTGGCACATTAGGCTCCTGCTGCTGTAGGTGATGAGAAGGGCTTCATATAAATGACGGTTGTGCTTTATGATCTACTGTAGAAAGAAACCCTCTTGACTAGTGTTTAAAGCTTGTGCTTAATTTAGTTTTTCCCTACTTCAATTGGCCTGCAGAAAAATTTTTGGGTTTCTTTCATCTTCCACCAGAAGGGAGGGGGTTAATTGTTTGTTAACTACTTTAGTTGGGTGAAATGGTTGCAAAGATTTTGGGTTGCACTCTCTTTTAACTTTGTGGCTTTTGTTGTTTAGTTGAGATTAATGGTTATCTTAGTTTGAATGTCTTGGTCAAGTCTTACACGTTCTGCGTATTCTTCCCTGTTTAAAGACAAAGCAACTACACTTTTCTTTGGGGCATTTGCTCCTAGCCCCTGTTTTTTGAATGGACTGAGTAACTTGAAAGTCTTCCACGTTTTAATATTCTATATTTTTATTTGGAAGGTTGACCCCTCGAACCGCAGCAATTTATTTGTTCTTTATTATTATTGTTTCATTATTTTTACCATGCAGTAGTTCTCATTCAAATTTCTCTGTTTAAGCTTCAAATCAAGTGCAGAAGTTGATGATTTGGTATTCTATTTATTTTTGCTCTAATTGATATTTCACATGCTTTGTCTTTGTCTTGCATTCTGCTTTTAATTACCAAAA
This sequence comes from Rauvolfia tetraphylla, assembly GCA_030512225.1. Taxonomy (NCBI): domain Eukaryota; kingdom Viridiplantae; phylum Streptophyta; class Magnoliopsida; order Gentianales; family Apocynaceae; genus Rauvolfia; species Rauvolfia tetraphylla. The sequence continues at coordinate 8,381,131 of JAJQKT010000053.1, forward strand.
TCTGTAAATTGCTTTGGCTTAGCAGGATTGTTGGACTTCTATTGTGTATAAAGCTTGTAAAAAGTTAATTACCACTGCAAATTTCATCTAATGTACCGTATCATTGTGGACTGGAGTATGTTCCTCAACTCACAGTATATATTACCCTTATTGCCATTATCACGTAATGATAATCTCTTTCTCTGTATTATTTAGATCTCCACTGATTATTTTAGCTACTTAATGAATAAGATCAACATTAGCTCTGATATGGAGAATCATTTGAATTGAAAGAAATGCTAGCTAGAAGCTTCCAAAATATTCTAGTTCTCCAGTTGATATCTACTGTTTCACTAATTAATCCTTTTCAAGGATGGAAACTGTCAGGGTTGGTTTTGACTATAGCTTGCAATTAATAGGACTGAAGGACACATAGAATTTGATTTTGCATTTGTTTCTCTGAATTTCAATGCCATGCATAAGACTTCCTTACCCTTAGGGATTCAATGGATGTTCTTTAACCAAATGCATATCTGCATGTGGCTTAAAATATGCATTATAGAATTAGAATAGCGTTGCTAATTTCCAAAGTGTCCACAACTAAGGTGTTATTGGTAACTATTTGCTTTATATTTATTATGATTCTGTTGCGGGGAAGTTTGAAGATTATGTTGAGGACTTTTTAACTATTTTGGGGTTGCTTTATCAGCAAAAGAAATAATTACCTGAAGGAGTGTAATAACTGATGGCTTATTGTTTCCAATTTTTTCTTTTGTCTTAAATGTTTTATGCATTATGCTGAGAAAAGGGTGACATGAAATGCCTTTTACATGCTGAATACTTTGTACATGCAAGAAGGTAGTGGTTGCTTCTCTCTCTAACTTTGCATGCTATCACTGTGGAACCCTTATTGTCTAAATTAATCATGCTAGCAACATCAGTTTCTGCAATCCCTGGTATTGTTTCAGCTTGAAGCTTGGTCATTTTCTTATCCTTCACTCCTCCTCAGTTCCCAAGATTTCAAATCCATCTTCCATAATCATAGATCCATTTATTTTTGCCTTTGATTGAATTATTTTTCTCTTCTTGTTTGACCGGTGATTGCAGTATTACTTTTTGTTTCCTTGCTTGGTGGGCATAATATGTTGGTTGATCTTATTTAGCCTACTATTGACAAAGTTGCTTCCTTTTTGGGACTTCAAATAAATGGGTCAAAATATCACCTATAGAAACTGAAAATAGAATTATAAGGTTCTCAGACTTTAAATGCAATGGAATAATCTTGTATTTAAGTTGCCCCTTGAGAAAATTAAAGGAAGTCTTAGGTGTTTGGGTGGACAAATTGTTGGAAGCAAATTGCTTCTGTGGGCAAAAAACTGTAGACTTGATACATATAACGCACTGAATAAGATCTCCTTCCTTTAATTTTCTTAGAGCAATTTAGCTTGTTTAACAATAAATTCCAGTGTCTCCACCTATTCGCGCATTGCCAGAATGGATCCGTTAAAAAGCTTCCTGTAATTTGTGGTATTCATCAGCAGAATTATATCAACTTGAAAACTTTAACTGGTTCACTCAGTCATTTTTCCTAGAACAAGTAGTGAGCTGAATCACATGTATAATGAAAAGGTATAGTCACACGGCTTTTCTTCAAAGTATTGTGTCTGAAAGAATTGGCCGCGTGTGTGTCATTTTGAATTTTACTGGATTTATGAATTTATGTTTGCATAAATTGCTATGTTATTGTATACATCTCTCTTCTGTTTTTGCCTATTTTCCGTGCTGCCATCAACCGGGCCCATCAATTTTGCACTACTGTGGCATTTTTTTCCTGAAAAACCTTTTCTGGTCAGTAAAACAAAACAACTAACAAGTAGTGCATCGTCTCATGTTGGATTTTGCCACGTAAAATGGTTCCTCCTGTGTAATAATGCCTTAGCAAAAGAATCTTTAATAGTGCATTTATATTTTCTCTCATGTACATAGGGAAGTTCAAAGCGGATTTCTGGTGAAGATATTTGCATCTACCTATATTGTTTTTGGTGCTTCTCTTTTGATGTTCAGAGATTGCAGCATGTATTTATTTACTTCCATCAATTTTGCTTTTATTTTTCTTATTTTTTGTGGAAAATATTAACCATTTTGGTAGACTCTGGAATTGTTAAAAGGGAAACAGAGAAATTATCATGCTTCTACTAATTTGGCTTGTAGGTTCAATGAATTTGGTGATGATGGTGGACCTGCAGCAAAGGAATGGGCTCCAAAACTTGCTGTTATCCAGAAATTTCTCACCTCAAGGTTTGGCGAAGGGGGGCTCAATATTGATGTAAGGATATGTTTTTTCTCCATAGTTCTATATTATGACTTGGTATATTTTGCTAGTAACTTTACGCACTGCATTATTTTAATGCTGTACCTTGAGATACTTTATTCAGGTTAGGCACTTTGTTGCAGCCTCTATTGTTCTTAAAGGATTGGGAGGGTTGCTCTTTGTGTTTGGCAGCTCTGTGGGTGCATACTTACTGGTGAGATTCCATGTTCTTAGGATGAATTATTCTGTTAGCAATTTTATGCATGGATGAATCAGTACTTATCAAGCAGTGAAAGGGACAGGGTCGGATCATTCATTTACCTGTCTTGAACTTTGTTCTGATTGGAATTATGCTTGTAACATTGCAGATGTACCACTTGCTTTATACCACTCCACTCTTTTACGACTTCTACAACTATAAGCATGATCAGCCAGAATTTTTGAGCAACCTACAGGAGTGTCTGCAGGTTCATTTGCGTTACATTTTAATGAGTTCTTGTCCCTGTCTCCATATTGCATCCAAACTTTGCTACATGTGATTTATATTTCGTGGTGGTGCAGTGCGTGGCTCTCTTTGGTGCATTGCTGTACTTCCTAGGGATGAAGAATTCACTTTCAAGGAGGCTAAAGAGGAAGATCCCAAAAGCAAAAGCTGCTTAGAGATTACCAAAAGAAAGGGACTGTAGAAGATTTCCCCATTGACAAGGGGGTTGACATTCCGGATCCAAGTACTTGGACTACTAGCTGTAGATTTGGAATATTTATTCTTTGAGGGGCTTTCTTGTTGTAGTTTGTCTTTCCTCTTTCCGGATGTAACCTAACACTACGTTGGACTATAGAGACCTTTACCTTTAGGGTTTGGTAATTATCCTCATTTCCGGTGTTCACGAATGCAAATACGTAATGCATATTTTTTATTTTTCCTTCTTTATATGAACTACTATGTTAAATGCATATGCTGGGTTTCCATTTAGTTGGGTTGCATTGGACCACATTCAGCATAACTTTCAAGGAAATGCTTGGAAACTTGTTTCTTTGAGCCTGTAAGAGTTCAATTTCAAGTACTCGATGCAAGGATGCTGCAAATGTACAGAGTTTATCGATTCATAACCATTGGTTGTCTTGTGGGCGATAAAATAGTTTGTTCTAGTAAGGAGACTTGAAGAAACCCCTAGATTAGAAGCTTAGGGATTTTCATTCCATGCTCAATTAACGGAGATGATACCTTTGCCCATTTAGAAGCTTTGAGATCTTCATAATTTTGGAATCTATTTTAATTCCTTGGTTTATTAAGGTGAAGAAATAGAAAGTCGGCTGATATTTTTGTTCAATCAAACCTCGAAGAATTCCTCTGGTCCCATTCCTGTCATCTGGTGAAATCGTGAAACTACTGAAGCCCATGTTTGCGCATAATTAAGAAAACAACAACAAAAGCAAAAAGAACTAACAGGGTTTTTACTCAGTTTAGATTTTTTTTTTTAAAAAAAAGCATTAAAGTAGATTAGAAAGTGGGGAGGCAGCACTATATTGGACATAACGCTAAATAAAATGACGTTATGTCTGTGCTATAATGCAATTTGAGATGGCGTTATAACTATCTGAAATGGCGTTATAGGTGCTTCATTTTTATATGGCAAAGCTTTGCTTTCTTTGGTTCTGCAACCTCCGGTGACCATATTCCCTACGCATATAATATGGCACAGGAGTAGTAGTTCAAACCACTGCAATTATGTCTCGATCGAATATCCAAGAGGTGACATGACTTGTACACAGAGAATGTCTATAGTTTCATTTACTCTTTCCTTCGTTGCGACTTGAAGTCAATAGGCCTCTTTCTTTCCATTGTAAATAGATAATTTGCAGGAGCATTCTACAGTCTTAATAAGAGGCGGTAGAGTGAAAGATTTGCCACATGTGAAATTTCATTGTATTCGAGGAGTCAAGGATTTGCTGGGAATTCCGGATTGAAGAAGAGGCAAATCAAAATATGGTACTGAAAAACTCAAATCGATATGGTGAGTAGAGGAAGAATCCACAAATAGAAAAGTATTACTTATAATAGTTGCTCATTCATTAATTCATTCGACCATTTATTAGTCTTGCTACATTACACGGTAAGAATATAAGGTAAAGTTAAAGCAGACACAGTTAAGTGAAGTCGACTCGATTCAACATATCATATGGATATAATAAAGAAGAGAAAGCTCTCGCTCTGATGGCCCCCGCAGGGTAAGGATTTCAAACTCAAACAAAGAACTTTATTCTCCAAGGAAATAAAATGTTGTATGTGTCTAATGCAAGACCTCTCCCTAAGCAGTGCTTTTAATAAAATATATCTCATAGGGCAGAAAAAGGTAGCCCCAAAGAAAGGAAAGCCTTGTCAAGAAGTAAGCCTATAACGCTATCATAGACGACGTTATAACTTTTACTATAACGCCATGGCGTTATAGCACTGGACATGACTACTCTTTACTATTCAGTTCACTTTAGTATTTTTTTAAGAAGAGTTTAAACTGAGCAAAAACCCATAAAAAACACGATTGTTTTCGAAACCGTTGAATCCAATGCTACTTTTACAAGATGTGGTCCATCCTAGATCAGAATCTTCCAGAACTAAAGACGCCTTAAGTTGCAAAAAAAGCAATAGTATTAAATCGTAAACCACAGTTAAAATCTTACAATACTGCAAGAATTCAACTCAAAATATTAATACAGTGCATGTTTCTTGAATCAAAACATGACTTTTCTTCGTATCTGAAGAACGAAACACCAGAGACTAAAGGAATCATCATATACCATCTTCACGGTTCCTGGTCTTGTGCCCACTGCGTCATGATATTACCCTGAAAACTTGGACCCAAATCCTTAAACGCAACCTTTGCCGCCTTCCGAAAGATCCTTCCTTCTGGACGATGCATAGAAGAATACACAACCAAGTCCAAGTAGTCATTGCAGCCTTTGACGCTTATGGAAGCCTTCAACGGGTACCAGGCGGGAACCTTGGGCGGAGGCGTCGAAGGGTCGAGGGCTAGCTTTCCGCAGTACTTCATCAGCGCATCAGAATTTGGTACAGCTGGCGGTCTTCCTCGGACAAGCCCACATGCTCATCTTGCATGGGAGGTAGGCCGAGCTCTTCTTGCATGGTTGGCGGAGACGAAGCAGCGGATTTAGCTAGAGAAGAAGTGATGATGATAAAGACCATCAGAAGCAAAGCTGTGTGCGTCGCTGTCATGGCTGATCGTTGCATATGCTTGTGTCTGGAGAATCTGGTACGATTTTCTTGAAGTGAAGATGGGGGGCTACAACATAAAGGCATTTCGTTTGGTTTCCTTTCTTGATTTGGATTTGTCTTTATGTATATATTTCTCAGCCAAAACTGTTGATTTCTGTCTGGTTTTCCCATATTATCCTGCATTGTCTTTTACTAGGAGACTAGTAGTTCGATCCTTGAACTTTTTCCTTCTGGTAAAGAAATTTTGGGGGCATATGTACCGAACTCTGGAACAATGGTCCAAGGATTAAGGGCATTTTTATGCTTTTTAGTTTTTGATGTCAAATTTATAGTTGCCAAGACTGTTCCTACATAGTGGTTACTGGTCAAATTCATAATGATCTTATTTTATTTTTTATACATCATAAAATTGGAAATGAAAATGGAACCTAAATCTATCGCTTGTAAATACTATTTCTAATTAATTGATTACCGATTTATTGCAAGATATTCTCATCTCACTTGATCAAAATTTACAAGATTAATGTATTTAAATAATGTTTCGTTTTGAAATCTAATAAAGATTTTTATTTAATTCTATATCTTTTTCATAAATAATTCTTATTTTATAAAATTTGGACAGAATTGTCAAATAAAAATCTTATCCAATCTCAGCTTACAATCCGTCAATGATTTCCGAAGCTAAGGTGATATTTAGACGCTGTCATAAAATAAAAACGAATAATCTTCCTCTTTTAACGAAGTTGAAATATGTCTATATTTCTTTTTCAATAGAACTTTTTTCCAATTAAAAATAAAAAATGAAAATGAAAATCTAATTGAAGCATACAATTAACTGATCCTTAATGAATCTTTATATTGAAGTCCTATCCATCTGGAAAACAAAAAGCAAAAGAAATATTAAAGTCCTGTCCCTTAAAAAGTATTTTTTCTTTTTTTTTTTTAAAAGTAACTACTTGAAATGTACATATATTCAAGTGCCATTTAGGCCATAAAGGACAATATTGGACTGGATTACGTACATGGACCTAATTCATCTGACAGAACTTTGGGCTTGCCTGAAAAACCCAACTCTTTGCTTCGAGCCAGTTTTCCGTCCTAGTTTTTTTTTTCTTTTCTTTTTTTAAAAGAAAACAGAACAGCGCAACAAATTAGCAAAGTGGTAAAAGCCTTCTGCCATTGTTCTTTTTTTATTGTTTTATGTGTCTGTTTTTAATTATTCAAAATAATTATTTATAATTTTTTAAAAATTTTATTCTAAAATAATTTTAAACTAATTTTATTTTTATTTTTATTTAAATAAATTAAAAGAAATTATTTTTAAAAGTGACTATAAAAATATTTTTTAAATAATTTTATTTATCAAATTGTTAAAGTAAAAATTTTATTTTAATTTTAAGTTATTTTTTAAAAATATTTATATTTTACTTTTTAAAAAAGATTTCAACAATAGAGAATGAAATTTAATTCTACTGAATCCAGATGAAAAAGGGAAAAAAATTTTTAAAAAGAGAAGTTTCTTTAATTCTTTTTACTTATTTTTTAAAATTTGATTTAAAATTAGAAAAGGAAAAAGAAAACCTCAAAATGGCAGTCTCCGGTTTCCGGTCAGAAGAAAGCTATATATGAAGAACTTGAACTTGTCAGTTCTTAGTTACCTTTGCTCTGAGAGCTCCCAAGAAATTCTTGCTCATGGTAAGCACTTGCATGATCCCATACACACACATGAGAAAGGGAGATTTCAGCTTCTTGAATTGTCTAATGTAGCCAATTTTGCTTTTTCAAATCTTCAGGACTATCTCAAAGCAGTAGTTCCTTCACAACTCCTTGCCGAACGTGGCTCCAATCTTGTTGTGATCAATCCAGGTTCAACCCACCTTATAAACTTTTACTCAGACACATAAAGATGCATACTTTTTTTTAATAATTGTTCTCATTGTGGAGTATAATTGTTGGGTCTGAAATGTGCTTCTTATCTGTGTTTTTCCCTCGAGAAAGTGAACTTTGGTTTCTTCGGTTGTTTGCTTGGTTATACAGGTTCAGCGAATGTAAGAATAGGATTGGCTCAACAGGATGCTCCACTGAATATCCCTCACTGTATTGCTCGACGAACCAGTGGGACCAACCAATTCCCCAAGAAAAATGTTCAAGACCAGGTGTTTATTGTTTTTCTTTTCTTTTTTTGAATCTGAAGAATCCCATTAATTTACTGTTCAGACTGTTTAGTTAAATTCTCGTACTTATCTGTTTTCTTGTTTTTGAGTTGTTCTGATATTTGGTTTAGAGTTTTCCAATCCATTAAGAAGGTTCTCGTTTGCCCTTTTTATTTGTCCCAATTTGTGTTTTTCAGGGCCTTAATTCTCAGGTTACCACAGCGCAACACATGGAACGCGAAAAGGCATATGATATTGTAAGCTAAAAAAGGTTAAAATTTGTTCTCAATTTTGGATATATATATCTTTTTCATTTTTAGCATGAAGAATGGTATCCTTTTGTTTTTTCCCCAGATTGCCTCACTTTTGAAAATTCCATTCTTGGATGAAGAGGTTACTAATAGTTCATTCCCTCGCAAGGTAAATTTTAATCTTTAAAGTAAAAGGTCAAATGGAAATGCCTTTTTCTTGGTTGAACTGGATGGAATGCTTTTATACACGAGGAAGTAGCATCAGTGGTGAATTTATGAAAATAATGAAGCTAAGATCTGGAGATAGTTGTTTCTTTTAGTCTGTAACATTATCTACATGACGTGGTTCTCTGAATGCCAATTTTTCATCAGAACTAGAAGCATCAATTATATCAATAAAAAGCAGAATATACTTGAATGTGTTAAGTCTTATTGGTCAGATACTAGTGTAAAAACAAACTATCATACAGATGGGTCGTGTTGATGCAATTGCCCCACAAAATAACAAGAAAGAGACAGCCTTTACTTGGACGGATGTCTATGAGACGACTGCTGATTCATCTTCTTCAATGGGTAAGATAGCTATTAGCTGTTAGGTCCCATATGTTCTTTTGCTGTTGTCTGCCCATATCTTTATAGCTTGGAGTTAATTGTTACTCTTAACCTAACTTTATCTTATTATTTGAGGTTTGGACCACCCAAAGGTGTGCTTACAAAAAGTCGGTTAAATTTACAGATTATGACGTTCATGCAGTTTGAATTTGAGATTATATATTAAACTTTCTGTGTATTACCAATGAATTGAGAAGCAAATTTTTCCCCCTGTTTTGACAGAAAATTCAGAGGAAAGAGATAATACTAGTGATTCCCCAGTTGGGAAGGAAGGTAATGAGAACTCTAGTAGGGAGGCTAGTTCAACTGAACATAGATATAAGGAATATATCTTTGGCGAGGAAGCAATGAAAATATCTCCAACTGTGCCATATTGCTTGTGCCGACCAATCCGCAGGGGTCATCTGAATATTTCTCAGCATTATCCTCTGCAGCAGGTACAATCTTATTGCCGTTTCTTTTAACTCTACGTCCTACCTCTAGTAGCCATTCCATCAGATGTCAGCAGCTGTAGCCTTGGAGCTGCCTAAATTTAGTTATGAACTCTGCTAAGATACTAAGCTTGAAGATTCGTTATTCATACTCATAGACAGATATTTTATGCAAGAACACTTGCAGGAAACTATTACGTCATAGCCTTGTAAATGAGCCTTAGTGCATCTCTTTTGCAATAATTAACAGGTATTGGAGGATCTGAATACTATCTGGGATTGGATCTTAACAGAGAAGCTTCACATCCCTCAGAGTGAAAGAAATATGTACTCTGCCATTCTTGTTGTCCCTGAAACATTTGATAATCGCGGTAAATATATGTTAAAATTTAATATCTTTTTTCTTATTCAGAAAGCCAGTATCATTACTAGTATTTCGTTTTTCTTATTTTTTTAAAATAAAAAAGTTCGATGCCTTAGGGAATTGTAGTTACTGGTAACTGTTTAAGAAAGGGCTGAAGGTTGCATAAGAATGCCCTGAAATACACATTTTCTTTTATAGATGACCATATTGTTGAATTAATTTATTATATCAAGTACGAGTAATATTGCACTGAGATCAGGAATTGATGACTCAGATGGAACCAGGGAAACATCTTATTTAGCCTAGTTGCATTGCACATTCTCCTCTTATATACAGTAGATTATGAGTAGAAGGGATTGAAAGGTTCTGGGTTGCATAGTGGATGCTGTCTATGAACATACTATAGTGCCTCGAGTAGGCAATTTTCTTCCTGAAACTAATCAGAGCTGTACTTGCATACTTTTCCTTGTGCTTGAGCAGAAATAAAAGAGGTGTTGTCTATTGTACTTCGAGATTTACGCTTTGGCTCAGCTGTAGTTCACCAGGTGAATGGTTAATTTATTTCTCATAGACTTCTGAACTTAATCTCTAATTCAATGGAATATTGGAAGCACACTTAACCTTGCATCTAGACCAGGGTTGTCCAGCCAGGTAATAGATACCTCTCAAGCCCCATAGTTTTTTCCCTATACATTTGTACGAGCGTTTTTTCTTATCACAAATTTATATTTACCTGGTGGTGCAGGAAGGTATTGCTGCAGTTTTTGGAAATGGGCTATCAACAGCATGTGTTGTGAATCTGGGTGCGCAAGTGACTTCTGTTATATGTGTTGAGGTATGTTCTGCATTTTGAAACATGGATTTAGACTACATAGCAGTATAGATCATTTCTCTTTCTTTTTGGTTCTCTGGATGCAACTAAAGAATTTCTTGTATGACAATGATACTGTTTTTCTTAATACTGGTTTAGTGAAGAAGCCTAACCAAAAAGGCGAATGACTTTTTTAACTTGCTTGAGATGATTGACTATGCTTTAGTGATAATCTAATGTCTCCATTCTGGTCTCTGCTCATTTTCAGGACGGCGTGGCTTTACCAACTACACAGATCACATTACGTTATGGAGGAGAGGTGAGATTTGTGGTTCCAAGTTTTCAACTTCATTATAATCTTCTGAAATTGTCTGCATTGCAAAACCATACTGTTTTCCTCAGTTTAGCTAACATTTTCGGGTGACATGAAATAAGATTAGGCATGAGAATGTTGGGGTTGGGCATAAACTTAGAAAGAGTGGATGGATTAAGTCCAGAGTGAATACTTTGGTTAAAGAACTCCCGTGGTTTCTCTTAAGACTTTTACTTTATCAAACCCAACTGTTACAGTCATGTATCTCTTTGATTTTTCTTCAAATTCAGTAAATTTATCACTCCTCTTTTTGGCTGTAAGGGCTTTGAGTATGCTATGGATTTTGAAATGAGGTTTGATCGGGAATTATTTTATTTTTTATTTTGTTTTTGTGCTTTGAACCGATGCTTATATATATATATATAGATGAAGCTCTAAGCAATATTAGTTGCTGATTGGGAAAAGAAAAGATTGAGAAAGTGGTTGATATTTGTTACTTTCAGAATGACTGAAAATGTGTTCAATTAGATGTGTAATCCATGATATTGACGGCACAGAACATATGAAAGGGAGCTGATGATATTTGCGAAGAATACTTTTGTTTTTCTTCCACTTTACCAGATTAGATATGTCCTCAAATATTTTCTTAAACAGGAGAACATATTTTAATTACCTCATCTAATTGTATATTGCAATATGGATTTTGGGCTTATCGAGAATTGCATCTTCATTTTCTTGGTCCAATCACTTTAAAGGAGCTCTTAGTGCGTTGTTAAAAATGGAAAGAGTTGAAGATACTCACCTATGTGTTTTATGCTTACTTTCTATCTGGTAGCTTGCCTTATAATCTGCAAGGGCACTAAGAACAGTATCTCTAAACTCACATGGATCTTCAGAAGGGGCCACCAATTTACTTGTACTTTTCCTTCTTATGCTGACCCCAAATCTTGCCTATAATCATCTTTATTAGTGAAGATTTCACGACTGGAAAATCACTGCAGGATATATCAAGATGCCTTCTCTGGACCCAGAGGCACCATCAAACATGGCCACCAGTTCGGACTGATGCTCTGACAAAGCCTGTTGATTTGTTGATGCTAAACAGACTCAGGGAATCCTATTGTTCAATCAGAGTGAGTCCACATAGTTTCTCTATTCAAGCTCATTTGTGCACTGAATGATGCTTGGGGACGAACTGCTACAGTTATTTTGACATTCATTGATCATTGCTGGTAGCCTTTCTTTCAGTTTTATTGACCTTGAAGTGCTAGAGTCCAATGAATTTTTCTTGAAAATATGCCAATTTACTTTATCTGTTTCCTTTCTTTCAACTCTAATGCTCTAAAGCATTTTGGATAAGTTTATCAGACTTCACATTTGTGTATTTTTCTGACTCAGCTCTTTGCTCAAGGATCACTTATAAGTCCTTCTTTTTAACAGCTTCAGCCAGTTTTGTTGTTTAATGAATATGACATGGAACCTTTTTAAACTCTTGTGACATTACAAAGAAAAATGGAGCCAAGCATTCTTCCTCATCAGTGTCTCTCAAATCTTTTGTATGATAACTTCCTTCTAGCAGAATTAGTAGTTATTTTTTATCCTACAGCTGTAAAAGATTGTTTAATTTGATAGATTTTGCTTATTCATTCAGGAGGGGGAGCTTGACAGTGTTGCTCTAGTCCATTCATATGATGACGGCATGCCACCTGGATCTCATAAGACGAGACTAACTGCTCTTAATGTATGCATCTGTCATCCAAAATAAATTCATACATCCTTCATTTTGTAAAGACTAATTCTGATGGACAAAATGATAGGTTATTGAATTAACCATGCATTAGTCATACTTTAATCGTTTACATACGCTCTTGTTACCATCATCAGTAAAGAGGAACAAGGGTGAAAAGAGAAGATAGCAAAATACCTAAAAGTTTGATGCCCAAACTTCTTTACTTCACCACATTTATGAAGCCCCAGCCCCTAATTCTTGCATTTTTCAAGTAATTATAAATATTTGGTGCAGTGGATATATGTCTTCAGTGCTGATCAGTCTCTATTGAAGTCCTTTGCCCATCGCAATTTGCCAAAATCAAAAGGAAGAGAATTTTTGTTAGTAAAAACAACGATCCGATGATAGTGCTTATACGTGAGTTTTTACATGAACTCTCTACATGGATAGATTGGTTAAGTGAACATGTGCTCAACCCCAGTGATTCAGTGGAAAATCCTTGAATAGCCATAAATTGTACATTAAATTAGACAGAAATGTTTCCAGTTTCTATGAAGTTGAGGATTTAAAATGCTTGGGATTCTTTAACTATGAATGAAAGGGAGGATATATGGAACACAAGATAATTTCTCTAGGATTTAAAAAAAGGTTAAGACCACCTTATTCTTGTTCATTGTGAAAATCAATTGTCTATATGGCTTTATCCCCAAGGTTGGAGAGCTACCCAGTTCTGTTTGTTCTTGATGCTGCTTGGAAAATAGATTTATCACCAAGAATATTAAAATTCTATTTTATTTCTTGGTCAAATTTTTCCCTGTAGATATTGGTGATAAATTCCTTTAAGATCTAGTGCTTGCTTCAGCATTCATTTCTCATGAGCATTTTCTTCTGCTTAAGAAGAGTAACACTTGTTTGAAGTGATTGAGGTTTTCCTGAAAATTCCCTTAACAGGTACCACCAATGGGTTTGTTCTACCCAATGCTTCTAGTTCCAGATGTTTATCCTCCACCACCACGTTCATGGTTAGAAATATTTGTCAGTTTCAGGAATTTGCTTTACTGCCAATTAGCTACTGACTTTTTAACATGTTTTGTTCGTTGCTAGGTTTAAAGATTGTGATGATATGTTGGAGGACACATGGCATACAGAAGGATTCTTCCCTGGTAATACTGGTGCATATCCCATGTGGGAGAGCTATCCTGTTTTTCAGGCAAGGCCAAAAAAGGAAGATAACATTGGTCTTGCTGAAGCTATTACAAAGAGCATTCTCTCAACAGGTATAGTGACACCTCCCCCTGCAGGTAACGAAAGTGCAGAGGAAACTTTTTTCTGTCTTAACTCTCTAATTTTTGTCTGACCAGGGCGTATAGAACTGCAGAGGAAATTGTTTTGCAGCATGCAACTGGCAAGTGCTGCAAACTTCTCTAGTTCTCAAGTTTCCCACTTCTTAAATTCTATGTATAATCTAGAAACTTATACAAGTCATTCTCACAGATCGGTGGAGTGGCTTTAACAGAAGGTCTTATTCCTGCTGTGGAGGAGAGGTATGCAGTTCTGACTCTATATAAACCTTTCTAATCCAAAGTAGCTTCAAATTCTCACCCTAATTGCCACATGGTTCAGAGGCTTTTAAATTAATTTGAACTGTCTTTCTCAATTCTTTATTCTTTTGAGCAGGGTTTTGCATGCAATTCCTTCAAATGAGGCCATTGATACTGTGGAGGTAAGTGGCTCTTTCTGCTAAAGCAAAATTCCATATAGACAGGCAGTTGCATGTTTTTCTGCTGTAAACTGATGTTGCTTGTTTAATGAGGTGAACACCTTAGCATCATGCATTTCCTAGTACTTATGCAATGGAAGTGACTGAATCATGTGTTTGATGAAACAATTTCTTGATTCAATCTTTCCAGACTAGAAAATTTTGCATATGCTTTTGCTGGTGATTTTACAGAACTGTCTTTGATTTTAAATAGTGGTACAACTTGAGGGGCAAACTAAGCTGCGGGTATTTTTACATGCATATGAAAGATCCTGTTAGACACAAAATTAACTCCGCTGAGTAGTTCATCAAAAGAGGGAAAGTAATCAAGGTGCAGCATTGCTTGTGATAAAAAAAGGGAAACAATTGCAATGAAAAAGAGAAAAATACATAACAAAAATATAATTTGGAAAAAGCCAACCAAGTGCTTGTTATGGACAAGCTCGGGGGACCCTTTTGAAGTGTGTGCCCGTCTGCATATGCATATGCATAATCTCTGTAGAACTTTTAATGGAGCTAAATAAGGAAATAGTAGTTATCTTCAATTCAAATGATGTGCATAGACAGAGTTCTGAATTAAGTAGGAAAATTAGATCCTGAAGTTCCATTTTGGCTACAAATTCCAAGAAGTCACTTATCAACAAACACTTCTCTTCGAGGCCTTCACAAATTCCATTCAGGTTGCTTTGTCTCCTCTGAATACTTTTTGGAATACTTATGGTGTATTCTTCTTTCTGATTTTGCTTTTTCTGGAAAGTAACTTGTCCAAATAAACTGTGTCATTTGTTAAACTTCAAAGTGCATTTATACTGTGAGTTTTTTTATTTTGCAACTTTTCAGTTCCACTTCTTGAAAAAGTTATTCCCATTTTCACAAAAATTTTTCTGCTACTTTTATTTGCAATTTAAGTACAAGTGTTTCCAATATCCATTTCTCTGTCAATCCATCTTTCTGCTGACATTTTCTGATTCTGGCTTATCCAGGTTTTGCAGTCAAGAACAAATCCAACATTTGTTACGTGGAAAGGGGGAGCAGTAAGTATCAAGTCTTAGCTTTTATACTATACGTCTGTTTGTTCAGGAATGTCTTTTGTTTGGTATTCGAGAGATATGACATTGAGCCAAATCTCAAGATAATATCTGACTTTGTTGGGGATACTGCAAAGTAAAATATCAAGATTTAATCTTCATATTCAACTCTTTGTAGGTACTTGGAATTCTGGATGTTAGTCGGGATACCTGGATACATCGGGAGGACTGGATCCGAAGTGGGATTCACATCGGCAGCGGCAGAAAATACAAGGACTCTTATTATCTACAAGCACAGGCAATGAGTAACATAAATTCATGAAACCTCACGTACAAAAAGGAAGTTAGAAGCTTTCTCTTTTCATTAACTTCCTGCTATCCTATTAGCTGAATTTCTTCCACTTTCAACTGCCCGCATGTTAGCATTTTCTGTAATTAGTAGCAAGGACCATTTAGGACAGATAATGATAAATGCTTCCGTAAAATCGATACGGAATCTTGTTGACTTCTTTCTTGGATGCTATCTTCTCCGCACTTGAAACTATCTATCTTTTCGCCTTCAATCAATGGACCTAAAAAGCTTTAGAAAAATTACGTATACATTTTGAATCTTTTCAAAAAATTTCTGATTCGTTTTGGGTTATGAAATACTGGTACAGTGTGGACCGCAAGCAGGACTGAGTGAATTGCATGAAATAACTTGCAGAAGAACATGAAGTGTATTTCGGTTTCAGTGCTTCTGAGATCCCACATGGGAAAATATCATAACTTGGAGTTAGACCAGCCTACATAAAACGAATACGGTGACATAGTCTGAGACTTAAAAGGGTCGGTTGGCTAAATATGCCACTCTCACTCCTGTTGTGGTGAGGGCTGTATGGCTATCAAGACATATGGCCGACATAATTTGTGGGACCTGATAGGGTTGGCTCGCCTGGCCGACCCTCTACTGTACTCAATGGATTTTATTTCTTTTTGGTTGGTGAAATAAATGATGAAATATTAATATAAAATAAAACCCCATGGATGTGGAATTTATTGCAGCAATTTATCTTACGTTGCAGCAGCAAATGATGCTTAACGTATTAAAATTTCCTCATTTTTCTTTTTTCCCAAAATGATTGATATTTTAGATTGATATCCAAACAAAGATATAGTATCCAGGTAAGGAGCGTCTATTTTTTTTATCATCATAAATTTTTAATCTATTTATATAATAAAATTATTTTTCTATTAAGGAAATATTTTAATTATTAAAAAAATATATCACATGATGCTGGAGATGCTTATTAGATATCATGAACTCCTGTTTGTCTTTTTTGGCTAATAAATTTTCTTTTATTTATAAAAAAGGGCACTCTAGAACAAAAAACGAAAAGGCCCTACTTTTTTTTTTTTAATACACCTTGTCTTTTTTTTTTTTTTTTTTGGTAAAACCAACTAGGCACTGCTTGAGTAAAGAAAAAGATATAGAACAGTTTGAATATAACTATTACTAACGTGTTAAGTTTTTTAATTGGCCATAAGTAGTATTAAAAAAAAAATTGGCAATAAAGGATCCATACAGTAGTCCATGTGCATGTACTACGGCAGCTACTTTAGCCCCTACTTCTTGGGTGGAACTCTAAATTGCCAAGATAGTAGTATCTTTCTTTACGTCATTTCTAAATACAATTTTATTTTAAATTATATGTAATGTAAAAAAATTTCATTATTTACTATTTACTTTTAAAAATTCTCAAGTTTCTCTGAGACTTTTGAAATACTAAAACTCAAATCTGTCAATAATAACTACATTTTTAGCAAATAAAGTTTAATTTATCAAATAATATCTAATTTTACATCTTTTTACATAAAAAAATCAAAATCGGCTACAAAACAGTCGATTTTGAAAAAAAAATAAAAATTTAAGTCACTTGCGCCAGCAAGTAGCAAAATTGGACCACAAATTTTGCTCAAAATTGGCAAAAATTGTGGTCAATTTTTGACAATTTTGGGCGGAACTTATGGCACAAGTTCCGCCAATTTGGGGTGGAGATTGTGCCATAAATTTTGCCCAAGATTGGCGAAACTTGTGCCATAATTTTTGCCAATTTTTGGCGAAAATTGTGGACCAAAAATTCGCGAATACTGTGCACAATTTTTGTCAAAAATTGTGCAAAATTTTTGCCAAAATTGGGCAAAAATTAGGAACAATAAAAAAATCACATTGAATTTCTATTAAATTTTCCATATTAGATAGTTTTTATTAAAGAGAAAAAATAATTTAAAGAACAAATAGGCTATTTTTTACCTCGATTAATTAGTGTAATCCTAATTTGAACAAATATTTGTGTTTAAAAAAAAGCCTATGTGTTTTTAAAATTATTTTTCTCTCTGACAAAAACTATCTAATATGACAAATTTAATAGAAATCCCATGTGATTTTTTAATTATCCATAATTTTTGCCAAAAATTGGCGAAAATTATGGTACAAGTTCCGCCAATTTGGGGCGGAAATTGTGGCACAATTTCCCCCCAAAATTGGCGGAACTTGTGCCATAAGTTCCGCCCAAAATTGGCGGAAATTGACCACAATGTGGCCCAATTTCGCTATTTGCTAGCGCAAGTGACGCAAATTCGTATTTTTTTTTCAAATTCGACTGTTTTGTAGCCGATTTTGATATTTTTTATATGTAAAAAGATGTAAAATTGGATATTATTTGATAAATTAAACTTTATTTGCTAAAAAACGTAGTTATTATTGACAGATTTGAGTTTTAGTATTTCAAAAGTTTTAGAGAAACTTAAGAAATTTTAAAAGTAAATAATGAATAATAAAATTTTTTCGCACTACATATAGTTCAAAATAAAATTGTATATAGTTACCCCCTCTCTTTATGAGTATCATTTGTGCTCAAACATGAGCCGTCAATTAACACTTCCTTTAGGGTGTATTTGATTGTGCAATAAGATAAAATTTAATATAAATTTTTTATTTTTTATTTTTTATAAAAAATTATTTTTATAAAATTTAAAATAAAATATTTTAAATTTAAATTATTTTCAATGTCACCTTTTGTCTCTGTTGGTAGTGATATAAATCTCTCCATATAGTTCATGAATTAAAAATTCTCACAACAATATCTACTCGACATAAATTAGCTATTAATAAATCCACTCAAATGAATCTTTCTCAAAATTCTCAACTAATACAAAATTTCCAACAAAAACTAATACTCTCTCTATCTCATTTTATTTGATAGTGTTTGACCAGGTACTGAGTTTTATATAAAAGTTTAAATTGTATTATAAAAATAATATAGTATAATAAAAGTAAGAAACATGTGAGCTAACAGGTACTTTATATTAATTTTAAATATATAAAAATACTTTATAATAAAATTAGTAGCTAATTGATAGTATAAAATATATTAAAACTAGCATAAAACCCGTACTTTACACAAGATATACATTATTTCTTAAAAAAATAAGTGTATAATGAGAATAGATTTTTAAAAAGAGAAATTTGTTTCAAATGTCATTAAAAATATATATTTAATAACACGATCATGAATAAGCTCATTTTTTTAGTGACACGTGTTATTATATAAATAGTTATTAGAGTTATTATAAAAAAATGAAGCAAATTTATATATTTAATTAGAAAATTGTACACTAATGGTTAATCATAAGTAAATTAAGATAAAAAAAAAGAAATAAAAAATACATTGTAAATTGTACTTTTTTATATTTTTAAAGTAAATTAACTTTACGACATGGTCTTTCAATTATTCTGTCATATTCAGTTCCTACTCCCGTTATGTGTAAGAGAAAAAGAGAATTCCTTATTGTTTAATTATTTATTTTAATTCTTTAAAAAATAGAATATATTTGCAATAAATTATTATAAAAATTAAAATTCCTCTCCCCTTACTTGTCTCTCTTTATTCTTAAAAATAAATAACATAAAAATATAAAAATTAGTATTTTATATTAAAATTTTCAAAAAAAAAATTCAAAATAAAAATATTCTTAGATCATTGCTCAACTTTTTTTCAAAAAAATTGTATTCTTGATCCATCACAAAGAAGTCATAGTGTTAATGTATTTTACAAAATTATTTATTTCTTTTATATTCACTTGGTAAAAAGATAAAAATAAAAAAAATAAAAACCGTCAACTATTATATTTTATGTCTAATGTATTGTAAAGTTATACATATTTTAGTGCGAAATGTTTTAATAGTCAATTAGACACTTTTATCCTTAAAACTTAGCAAATGAATGATCAAATTAGATAGTAATAGATATTGATCAAATTAGTGTAATAGATACGAAGAACTAAACAGATAAATATTCCTAAAGTCATCCCATCAAACAAACGGAAAAAAAAAACTTAAATCTTCAAAACCTATCAAAGAAAACAAAAACTCAATAATTTTCTATTAAAATAATTAAAAATATAAAATAGATTATATCATTGGATCAAAACAAAAAAGAAAAGGTATGAAAGATATAAAAAGAGAAAATATGAATAATGCTAAAAATAAAACTAAAAAATAAAAGAAGCTAACAAAAATTGAGTAAAAGAATAACTATATATGAAAGTCATATACAATTTGCAGACTTATTGATAATAAAAAATTTAAAAAGTTTTAATATATATATATATATATATATATATATATATTTATTTATTTATTTATTTATTTATTTATTTATTTATTCTCAAAAAGAATTATACGGACTCATATTGAAGAATAAAAGAATAAATTAAAAATAAAAAATGCATAGCTCTCATTTGCAAGATTTAACTAAAGAAGCCTCGAAGTCATATTTTAAATTTTAAAAAATAATAAAGCTAAAATATTTATTTGAATGAAAAACTAAAATATTCTAAAGGAAGAAGCATGGTACAATCTTCTCATTTTGACCTCTATTCCAAAAAATTCTCAATAAAAAAAATCTTATTTAAAAATAAATAAACTCATAAACATCTCACCTGTACACAAAGAAGTTCTCAATAAATATTTTCTTAAAAATTAATTCATAAACATCTTTTGAACAATAAGAGATGCATTGAGTATTGATTTACTCCTCAAGAAAAATAAATTATTTCTTCGAAAAAAGGAAAAGAAAATTAAATCTATAATACTATTTATCAAATTCAGAAGTCAAACATTAAAGTGAAAGAGAAAAAATAAAGAGAATAAGAGCAACATATATCAAAAAAGAATTAAAAAAATTACCTCTTCAATTTAAAAACAAAAGCCATAATAAAAAAAAAATAAGAAGATCTGACGATAAAAAATCTTATAAGGAGAAGTTTGTGAAGAAAAAAAAATTATGAAAAAAATGACAGTAAGTGAAGTTATATAGAGATAGTAAAAAATTATTAAAAATTTAATTTAAATTAAAAAATTTATTTAAAATAAATTGAAATATTCATATTATTTTATTATAAAAAAATCTCTTAACCATGGACAACTCTTCTAACTATTAAAAAATTTAAAATTTTAAAAATTAAAATTAAAAATTTGTGAGTTTTGGAGAAGGAGAGAGAGTAAAAGACAGAACAAAATCATAGTCTCATTTACCAGTACAATGGCTTCCAAAGGAACTTATCAAGCTTTAGAGTACAGACATCCGGCCATTGTCTTATTCTTTGTTCAATACACCAGAAACTATACTCAGTTCTCAAAGCCTTGAAGGCAAAACTCTTGTATCAGTCAAACCTAAAATTCTACAAAGTTCAGGATACAAAGCCTTCCTAATTTCGGCATAAGCCTTGCCATTCCACTTCTTCTTGGAGAGCTCCTCTGCTAAACGGACAGCAGCCTCGAACGCCTCCTCCCCGCTCCCGTAAATTGAATCCACTATTTCCATTTCCACAGCCACCTCCGGCCTCACCTTTAGAGCCCTTAACACCAAATCTCTGCGAGATGAAGCCGAGCCCATTTTTGACCTTATGAGAGCTGTGAAATAGTCTGGTAATGTCATTCCTAAGTCTAGTTCACTCATATAGAGAACACCCTTGTCAGATCTCATGGTAACATAATCATGGCTCATGGCTAGCATTAAGCCCGCAGCAGCTGCATGGCCTGTGACAGCGGCTATGGTGGGCATTGGAAGGGAGATAAGGTCCGCAACCAGTGGCTTAAAAAGATCCACCATGCTCAAAAGTCTATCTTTAGCTCCTTCAACCGAGCCTGCAGCTTGAGCAAACCTAATTTGAAAACAAAAACACACGAAAGATCACACATTTTGATATCGGATTAAAGAACATTGCAACCATATAATTAATCTGAACAATAATGCTACCAACATTGATGCAATCTCCAGTATATGATTAAGCTGAGCAATAATGCTAGAAACAAAGATACCCACATCCAGTCCAAAAAAATTGTCGTTTAAAGTTATGCACATGAATTAAGGATGATGTTAAAGTGTGCGGAAAATGACATTTACCTTCTTAAAAATTAACAAATTTCTTACTGTGGTCTGGTGCATAATAGAGTATAAGGATAAAATTGAAAAGAGAAAAATAATACCTCGTCAATGATCTCTGAAGCGATGGAAAATTTTGGGGAAAAAATTTTGCGGAGAGAAAATGAAAAATATTATGGGGCAGAGTTAGTGAAAAAACGACCCTAATTCACAAATCTCAACAAATAAGTATGTGATACAGATTTCCTGTCTAGAATATCAGAGAAGTTCCAAATACAATGCATTCGAATTAAGAACTGAAAATAGTTTCCAGAGGACAAAGAACGGAAGATGTTACACTTGTTTTGTTGTTTTCTAAAACTCCACATTTGACCTCTCGGCTCTCATCGAGTCGTGGAGGCTTAAGAAACTACTACCTCAACAACAAGAAATCCGTTCTATTCGGTAGAGAAAAATACGAATCTTTATCATCATTTAATTCCAAGAAATATAGCGTGAGAGATGAATTGCCATAATACTGTATTCTGCGAATCATTTGAACCCATCCTTTTCTTGTTTTCCTTGGATACCAAATCACTTCAATTAAGTCTCACCCCCGTCACGGTCCGATCAAACGATTTACAGGCGAAAATAATCATTAAATGTAGACCTAAATATCTCTTTCTTATCACCGTATCTACTCAAAAAAAAAACGAGGAAGAAAAAGCGAGGCCGAAAAGACCAAAAAGAACGGGAGATTTTACGCTTCGGTACCTGAGATCAAAGCCGTTAGAGAAGAACTTGCCCTGGGCTGTGGTGATGAGGACGGAGCCTTCAGTGGCTTGGGACTTGACATCGGCCAGAGTTGACCGGAGTGCGGCCATAAGCGTCGGGTTGAGACGGTGCTCACCATCGCCCGTCAAAGTTAGAATGAAGATTCTGCCACGCTTCTCCAAGGTGCACATGGTGGTGGCCGGCAGCAGTGGAGTTGGTGATGGTTCTATCGGAGGAAATTAAGATCAAGGATCCGCGTTGATATGTGTGACATGAATGGAATATTATATACGAAAAGTTTGGACTGTGGATGAAGCAATTGAATATTTAATTCATAGTTACAAATGATAATGCAAAAAGCTTAGCATTAAAAAAAAAAAAAAAAAAAGACTGCTTGACCTTTGATAATTCAAACTATTGGGTAAAAGAAAGAAAATAAAAGAATCAATAGATATTCTTATTGGTACGTGGAGGTAATGTTTCATTCCCCTTTTTCCCATTCAAGTAAAAAAGTAAACAAGGAATTTACTAATTTTAGCTCACCCGATGAGGCTCCAATGTACTATTTCATTATACTTTGCATTAATTTTATAATAAAATGTGTAACGTAAATTATTCATTTGAAAGAAAAACTCCCATATATTTTATTCAAAATCAATTTTAATGGCGATACATGCAAAGGAATTTCATAGGTTCACATAAATTTAAAACAAATCTAATAAATAAGTGAGTTGGGTATTTCTAACTTCACTGTAAAAATAAAAATAAAATTTCTATCCATTGCATTCAAAAAAACTAGTAATTAATGGACTAAACTCTGAGGGTTTGATTCTTAATAATGCCAACTGCTAACAAATTGAGTCATTTTTATTGATAAATTCATCAAATCATCTCGTGGTGTAGCTTTTACTATCAAGAGAATGCCCAAGAAATTCCGAACAATTACCTCAGTACCTACCTTTCCATTTGAGAACGTCAGCATCTTGCGTATTAATCTTGAGCACATCAAAAGTCAAAACCTGCCGGCTCCCATTTCACAAATTGTTTTGCAAATCGCAAACAAGCACCTTCGGGTGTAGTTAAATTAACTTTTTAATTTAAAATATTTTTATTTTTTATAATTTTTAATTTAATTTAATTTAAAATAAATTTTAAATATAAATTTGTCCGAAACATCTTTTATTTTATTCCCTTCAAGTTAGAACTATATTTATATTATATTTCTCGCAATTAAAGACATAATTAGATTTCACTTTTCATCTCATAAAAATTTTATTTTCATAAAATCTAAGATAAAATCACGTACAATCAAACACAATTTAAATATACCCTAGATAAGCCATGCACACATACCAAAAACGGCCACCTCCAAGTATCAATCTACAGTGACAATTGAATAAAAAAGTGGTTCAGTTACGATCTTGCTTGGAATTAGAAGAGCATTGATAAAAAAGAGCTTATCAATGCTCAATACATCTCTTATTATTCAAAAAATATTTATGAATTAATTCTTCTTAGAAAATATTTATTTTCTTTTAATTTGTTGAGAATTTTTTTGTGTACAATGAAATGTTTAGAAGAGCTTATCAATGCTCAATACATCTCTTATTGTTCAAAAGATATTTATGAATTAATTCTTCTTAGAAAATATTTGTTTTTCTTTAATTTGTTGAGAACTTCTTTGTATACAATGAAGTGTTTATGAATTTATTTATTTCTTTGAATAGATGCTAAAATAAAAAGATTTTCACATGCTTCTTTCTTTAAAATAAAGAAAAATGCATGAGCGTTATGCACGTTATATGCATCAGATACATTTAGAATATTTTAATTTTTTATTCAAATAAGTATTTTATCTTTATTATTTTTTAAATTTTAAAATATGTTTTAGATGCTTATTTAGTTAAGTCCTACAAAATGAGAGGTATGTATTTTTTTAATTTTTAATTTATATTTTTCTTCTTTAATATGAGTCCATGTAATCACTTTTAGGAATAATATATATTTTTTTAAATTTTTTTAAATTTTCTGATTATCAACAAATCTGCAAGTTGTATATGACTTTCATATGTAGTTATTCCTTTGTCCCCCTTTTTGTCAATTTTTTTTATTTTTTAATTTTATTTTTAGCATCATTGATGTTTTCTCTTTTTACATCTTTCATGTCTTTTATTTTTTATTTTAATCGAATGATATAATCTATTTTATATTTTTATTTTTTTTAATAAAAATTTATTGATTTTTTTATTTTCTTTGATATGTTTTGAAGATTCAGACTTTTTTTTATTTGTTTGAGGAGACGACTTCAGGAATATTTATCTATTTAGTTCTTGGTATCTGTTACCCCGATTTGATCAATATTTATTACTATATAATTTGATTCTTCATTTGTTAAGTTTTAAGAATAAAATTGTCTAATTGCCAATTAAAACATTTCTCACCAGAATATGCATAACTTTGCAGTACATTAGATATCAAATATAAATAGTCAATGCTTTTTGTTTTTTATTTTTATCTTTTCATCAAATGAATATAAAATAAAAAAATAATTTTGTAAAGTAAGTTAACACTATGAATTTTTTGTAATAGATTAAGAACATGATTCTCTTAGAAAAAAAATTGAGCAATGACCTAAGAATATTTTCATTTTAGAAAATTTTTTTGAAGTTTTTAATATAAAATACTAATATTTTTTATTTTTTACGGTATTTATTTTTTTAGGAATGGAGAGAGACAAGTAAGGGGAGAGAAATTTTAATTTTCACAATGATTTTATTGCAAATATATTCTATTTTCTGAAGAGTCAAAATAAATAATTAAATTTAAATAATAAGATATTCTCTTTTTTTCTTACACATAACGGAAGTATGATGTGAATATAGCAGAATAATTGAAAGACCGCATCTTAAAATTAATTTATTTTAAAGATATAAAAAGTACAACTTACAATGTATTTTTTATTTTTTTATTTTAATTTATTTATGATTAACTATTAGTGCATGTTTTTTTAATTAAATACATAATTTTTCTTCATATCTTTTTTAATAACTCTAATAACTATTTATATAATAATCCGTGTTATTTTTTCACGACACTTTATTTTAAAAGAAAATTTGACTCTATCACTAAAAAAATATACTTACTCATGGTCGTGGTATTAAATATATTTTTTAATAATATTTATATCAAATTTTTCTTTTTAAAAATCTATTCTCATTATAAACTTATTTTTTTTAAGAAGTAATGTATATACCGTGTAAAGTACAGACTTTATATTAGTGTTATAGATAATGAAAAGCAAATTAATAGAGATTCAAGTTTAAAGCTTTGTTGGACCTTTTGTCGATCAAAGCTCTGGAGTTTTTAATATATCATCTAATACATATTTACTACACTATTAATTATAATATTTAATATTTAATATTTATTTTTAAAAATTTTAAAATTTATCTTGATTTTTTAGAATATATAAACGAAGATTTATATATTTAAGAGCATTATATATAATTCTTAGGCAGCATTAGCAATCACAATAATTTCTTCCAAAAAAATTCAATTTTAAATCTTCGATTTGCTGTGCAAGTAGTTAACTCTTCACCCATAGAAATTTTTTTAAAAAATTAAAAAAATCTAGAAATTAGATTCTAGATTGCAAATTTTTATCTTGAAAATTTCAAAAAATAGAACAAAACCAAGAGACTACAATCAAGACTTCCCCCACCGTTCGAAAGAGCCCAATCGTAATGGTGGGGTGCCCAACCCAAGTAGATCGACGAGGAAACTACTCAAATATACACCCCAATACCATTCTTTAAAGTCATTTTTATAGCTGTTTTTTACAATTAATATCATTATGAAGCAAACTATACAATGTTGAAAGAATTTTTGGTCAGGTATTCTCCTAATAAGATTCATACTTTGCAAGCAAATTCGAATTGAATCCGAATTAGTTTCACCGATTAATGAGGATTCTGCTTTAAGGGAAAAAACAATACAATGTTAGAAGAATTTGATAAATTATATGGAATCATTGTTGTCGCTTTAAAAGTTGTTTTTTGTTTTTTTTTATTTTTTGTGAATATATGCAGGAACAATAGTACTGTCAAACTAGCAGGTTCATTCTAACTTGAACCACCGCTTAAATTGGGTAAAGCGAATTAGTATATTTTCTTTCGAGTTAGAAAACTCGCACTTCATATTCACCCGTACTAGATCTAGTAGTGTCAAACGGGCCGGGCCGGCCCCGCCCGCAATAGCCAGCCCGCGGGCTTTTACCAAAATAACGTCGTTTTGTAAAAATAAGTAAAACGACGTCGTTTTGATAAAAAAATATATTTTTTAATATTTTAAAAAGATCCAAACGACGTCGTTTTGAGGAAAAAAATATATTTTTTAATATTTTTAAAATATCAAAACGACGTCGTTTTGAAGGAAAAAATTCGAAAAAAAATAAAAAAAAAAACGGGCTAGCCCGCGTCCGGCCCACGTTAGCTCGCGAGTTAGGCGGAGCGGGCTAAAAAAGCCCGCGATTAAACGGGCTTGGACATTCTAAGTCCAAGCCCGTTAATACGGGCTAGCCCGTGGATCAATCCGCGGGTTTGAGCCCGTATTGACAGAGATAACTAGACTCGCATGCTACACGGGTCAGCCCTTGGGCCTAGTACATGATATGTTCTTGATTGAAAATCTTCCAAATATATTTTTACTGTCGTTCACATATTGAAAACTCCTTTGAGGGGTATATTATTTTTTCCTAAGACTCTATTTAAATAATATCTTATTTTAAAATTAAATTTAAAATTTTAATTATGAGACTTATATTTTTTATTATAAATAATTTAATTTTTATAAAATTTAAATTAAAAATCTCAAAATTAAAACATGTATAATCATATTTTAAAAAGAATACATTCCTTTTTATTTTTTTGTCAAAATGAAAAAATCATGTATCTCTTCAGAATAAGCGCTATCTAGACTCTAATTCAGGGGAGTTGAATGTCCACATCTAATACGCCCTATTGCTTTCGCGTAATTTACCGCGAAGCAGACCCGTGTACGGCTGAACTGACCAAGAATCGAACATAAGGAGATGAGTGCACGTGTACATTTCCATTCTCAGTGCTACAAACTTGAGAATTGACGTCCTCGCCGTTATCTGTTCGGAATGTCACAATTTTAAATTTAAATATATACAATTAAAACGATTATTTTTAATTTTTTATTTAACATATTATCTTTTATAATTTTATTAAATTAATAAATATTATATTAATTATAACTATACAATACAATTAAATAAAAAATTACATTTGTCTCAATTAATTTTGAGATAAAAATTTAAAAAACTTTTAAAATTTTAAAATTTTTAAAAATGTTTAGTGAGTTCCGCATTAGATGACAAAGCTTATGAATTATGCCCTCGTAACTCTTCTATGATTTCTGCCATCAAGGTAGACCCATTTAAGGTAGAACTCTTCTATGATTTCGAAATCATAGAAGAGTTCTACCTTAAATGGGTCTACCTTGAGTTTCGCTATTCAAGGAGGACTAGCTCAGATTAAAAATAAATTAAAATTTTTTATCTCAAAATCAATAGTTTAGAGTTTGGCTAATTATTTAATTACATTATATAATCTGATTTAATACAATACTTATTAATTTTAATAAAATTATAGAAAAATAATATATTAGATAAAGGAGAATAATTAAAAAATATTTATTTATTGACTGTATATAGTTAAATTTAAAATTATATATAGTAGTAATGCGATGACAATTGAGAAGGGCAGTTGCGGAGCGATTCTATTAAGATATTGATTGTACCTTTTTTAACATGTGATAAACAAATTTTGATAAATAAATTTTAATTTAATAGTTAAAAATTTACATGTTATAAATAATATAATTATTTAATATTCTCCTGTCTTATTTAAATTGACAATGTTTGATTAGACATAAAATTTTATGTAAAAGTTTAAATTATATTATAAAAATAATATAATATAATAAAAAATAAAAAATATGTAGACTAACGGATATTTTATGTCAAATCTAATATATGGTGGAGTTAATAATTGATTGATAATATAATTTTTTAATTATTAAATTAAAATAGGACAACTTATGACATGAAGATCATTTAGCACTATAATATAAAAAGTCAGCTCGGACCCGATTTTATGTCTTTTTAGCAAGCCCTACAATATCGAAGATTTAAAATTTTACCTAATAGTTACAAAAATTTACAAAATCTTTTTTAAAATATATATTTAAAAATAAAATTTTGATGATCAGATTTCGTTCTTCAAAAAAAGACGTGCAGGCCGAATCTTTGGGACTAGACTAAAATTATTTTTTGTAATTTGTGCATAATAAATCTTAATTATTAAATTTTAATTTAACGGTTAAAAATTTACATATTGAGAATAATTATTTGAAAAAATAATTATTTTTTATAAAATGAATAATTATTCTTTCTATAATAAAATAATTATTCTACGAATAATTATTCTTTCTATAATTATTATATTTTAAAAAATAATTATTCTAAATGTGTAAATTTTTAATTGTTAAATTAAAATTTAATAATGAATAATTTATTTTATATAAATTAAAAAAATATTATCTGACAAATTAAAATCTTTGGCCATAAAAAGTACAGTCTGCAGAGACGACAGTAGAGAGGAGGACGAGTGTTGGTGCCCGAGGCAGGAGCCGTCATTTTTCCACTTGTCCTATTGCGCCGGAATTGGCAAAGATTTATGTCTTGTCCTTCCGGTCCCTACTCTTCAGGTGGACAGGAGGACGAACGAATGTAGCGCTGGACAGTGCTTAGCACAAAAATGGATTGAATTTTTATTCCAAAAATTTATATATTTATTTAATAAAAACAAACTGCTAGTGACGAAAGAAATTGGGATTTAGAGTGTGAATTGTGTATAATATCTATACATAGCCTTGTTGGATAGTAATGTTGGGGTCTCTCAAAAATTGAAAGTCTGATTTTTGTCTAATTTTTTTATTAAATTTGTAACTTACTCTTTTTATATTAGGCTTATAATTTTATTATCGTATTTAATATGCATGTAATACTTTTTATATTTAAAAAAATCTCTGTTATTGTTATTACTCTTTACATTATTTAATATGCATGTGAAACCTTTCGTGTATATATATATATATATATATTTGTTTAAGACACAATGTAGGGGATTTCAACCCCCGCCACCCCAACTATATTTTTTCCCGTTTTTTTTTTGTTTTGAAAAATTAGTTATATTTATCTTTAAATTATTATGTCTTTTCTCTTCTTAATTCAATTTTTTTTAAATAACTATATCTATCAAATTTTAAATATCGTGATAGATTTCTTCAAAAAGAGTCATGCTACAAGCATAAACTATTATTTTTAATAATAATTATGTTCATTCATGACTTTCATTCTATTATTTCACGTTATCTAAATTATATAGGTAAAAAATAATTAGTAATAAAATAGTATTTTCTTAGTTTTTAATTTATTTTTCTCTATTCCTCTTCCTTCTAAGCCATGAATAGATAAAATTATCTTTAAAAATAGTAATATGTATTTGTAGTGTGACTCTCTTTATCGAATTTTACTATAATATTTATAATTTGATAAATATAATTATTTTAAAAAATTTATATACATAAAAAATTAAAATAAAAAATTTTAATTAATGATAAAAGTAAAAAATAGTTAACTGTAGTCATATCTGATTTCTCTTTTTTTTTTAATACCACTATCGTTTTGGTTTTAAACCTTGGTTCTCCGGTTGTCTAAATGTTGAATCCAACACTTTGATACAAATGGATATCGGTAGTCGGGATTGGCCCAAATTTCCCCCAACCATCTTGTGTAGATAATATAATTAAATAGTATTTTAGTTTAAGATTTTATATTTGTATTTTTAGAAAAAAAAATTTTTATGAGAGAAGAAGTTGTATATCTTGATTTTTGAGAGATAATTTTTTATAAGAGAATAAGTGAGATAAAAAAATAAATATTTCGTAACGAAACTTAATTCAAATACACCCTTAATTTACATGTCAGTGATGCATAGTTTCTATCGTTCCAAAAAAATATTTAATATTTTCCGTCCTTTAGAAAGGCATTTATGACCAGTCCCACTAAAAGCACAGCGCAAAAGAAAGATGCATGTTGCAAACTTAGCTCGTGTTCATTCCTTTCTTTTAAGAGGATATGTGTTAGTGATAAAATAATAATTTAAGTGGTAGAAGTATTTTTTTATTAAATAAAAAATTTTAGATTAAAATTAAATTTATCTCCTATATATATATATATATATATATATATATATATATATATATATAAAAGAGGGATATGTGTTAAGAAAGTCAGTTTAATCGATAGTTTAGCAGTAATAGACTTTTAGTTTAGGAACTAAAAATACGTTGGATTAGCCATTAAAAGAAAAAAGAAGGTTGAGAAAGTATATCATCTTTGGTCCCTCAATGAAGAAAAAAGAGAGAGAAGGTATATTTGGGCCCAAATTTATATTTTTTATGTGGCCCAGCCGTTAGCATCAGGGCCCGTACAATTTTTTGCTAAGCATGAAAATTTTGGCCTTTT
The DNA here is from genome assembly GCA_030512225.1 of Rauvolfia tetraphylla. Classification (NCBI taxonomy): domain Eukaryota; kingdom Viridiplantae; phylum Streptophyta; class Magnoliopsida; order Gentianales; family Apocynaceae; genus Rauvolfia; species Rauvolfia tetraphylla. The sequence goes on from JAJQKT010000053.1 coordinate 8,411,899, forward strand.
ACTACTCTCATTGGCGCAAAAACTCCGAAATTTACCACCGAGATGGTGAAGAACCGCCAAATTGGAAAAATACCAAGCATTCGCGCCAAAGTCACATGCAGTGCGACACTTAAAGCCCCTCCAAATCTCTCCCTCCTTCCCTCCCTCTCTCTTTCTCAGTGTCTTTCATACCCTGTAAAATAGAGTTTCTTGTTCTGAATCTCTTCTGGGTTCAACCAAAAGATTCATTTCTATAATATATTTCAAAAGATTTTCTGTCACATATACAGGTATGGAAACAAAAGGAATGGAAGCAGGGGAAGAGAAGAAGATCAAGACGGTCAGATCAGAGATCGGGTCAGAGATTGCGGAAGCAGAGATTCTGAAAGCCCTTTCCCAATGCAACGACCACCCTGATGCTGCTATAAGGTACATTCTTGACAAACCTGATTTGCCGTCACCACCATTAACAGTTAAGAAGACTGTTACAAGCACAGGTGCAAGGATTTCAACCCCGTTTCACCAAGAAAATCACCCAGAGTCAGATGAGTCTGGGTGTCTTGACGGGGCAAAAGTGGTGGGGAAAGTTAAGGAGGAGCTTGAAGATGAAAGTGTATTTGGGAGTGGTATGAATCCTGATGAGAATTCTAGGTGTAGAAGTATAGAAGCTGTCATGAAGATTAAACAAAATCACCAAGAGTCAGAAGGGTATGAGCCTCATGATGGGATGAAAGTGGTGGGGAATGTGAAGGAGGAAGCGGAAGAGGAAGGTGTATTTGGGAGTGGTATGAGTTCTGATGTGTATTTTAGGCGTAGAAGTAAAACTCATGACCTCAAGGTTGGTAACGACGTGAAGGTTAAAGAGGAATCAGATGTGGGTTCTGAGGAAAAAGGTTCTGTAGAGCAAAAGAAATTGACTGGGCATGGTAAAATGTCCAAAGATGATGCTGTATGGAAATTGAGTTTTGAAGAGTGGCTTCAATTGCCTGAAAATAGCCATCGTCTTCAGAAAGGAAGTCCGAGAGAACTAGAAACATTTGATGTTTCCAAAGTTAAAGAGGAATCTAATAACAAGGTTGAGAACAAGGCCACTATAGAACAAGAGATTCCCAGGATGGAAAATAAGAATAAAGCTCTTGTGAAGAAGGAGGTGGAGGAACTAATCTGTGCTCAACCATTGAGCGCTAGGCCAATGTCTTACGCTGAGTACGCCAAACTTCAAGTAGCAACTTCAAATGCCACACGCCATTTGCCCCAAAAGGAGAGGGTTGAGGATAGAATCCTTAGTACTGTAGTCATAGAGGATGGGGATTTTCCAGAAGAGCCGGACTGGTTGTTGGTTGGGAGGAATGTTGTTACGGGCCTTTCAACTACCAGGGGAAGGAAACTGGAGAACAATGAGATTGTTCACTTTGCTTTTCCTACTGGAGATGCAAGAAACACGTACAACTCACCGTTTGTGAGTTCAAAGGCTGCTCTTGCTGCCTCAGGGATTGTTCGATTTTCAACCAAAAGAAATGGAGAGGTAAATTCTACTTCCATATTATTATTGTTATTATGTTCAATTCTTAAGTTCATTTCCTTCACACTCGCATCTTAAAATGCTTTCAAAGTGTTCCATTTAGGTAAAGATGCAGCCTTTAAAAAAAAAAAATCTTTCTCTGATTTAAATTTGTCAAATGCTTTTGATTTAGAGCAATTAAAAGCAACGTGTTACTTTACATTCTCTTTTTATGAATGCATTGTTAGATTGGGCGGCTTCCCATGGAATGGGCAAAATGTCTCATACCTCTAGTGACTTCTTCAAAAGTTAAACTTCTTGGACGATGTATAGCTGCTCCTGCAAATCTTCACTTGATGCAGGAAATCATGTTGTATTTAAGGTATGGGCCCTCCCATTGTATACAGCGACTATTGTTTAAGCTGTTTTCTTTGCATTTGTTTCAACGCATTTCCTTTTTAGTTCAATTCTTTTATTGATCTTAATGAATTATAAAGTGTTTGTCTTCTCTGTTACCCCAAAATAGTATCTGATTTTGTATGCCTATTCCCACCCCTTTTTGGGATTTCTTGTTTGCAGTTTCTACATTCACCGTTCAGTCTTTTCTGAGGGTGATAAGTCATCTTGGAGGCTTGACTCCCCTTCACAAATTGATAGCACAACATATCCTCTTTTGACTTTGTTCAAGTTGCTGGAAATAAAGCCATTTCAGGAGGTATGATACTCAGAACCCTACAAATAAACTAAAAGTATATTGAACTGCTAAGTTGCTTTCATTATTGCTGAGGAACTGGTCCTGTGATGAAATGCTTGTTACATTGTTGCTAATATATTTATCTATGACAGGCTGAATTTACCCCAGAAGAACTTGACTCCAGGAAACGCTCTCTAAAGTTGTCAGTAAGTTTATTTCTACAAATTGTTTAGATCAAGCTAAGAAAAGTGGAGATATGGGCTTAAATATTTTATGTACCCTTTGAACTTCTCAAATAGCAATTGCAAAAATTTATGCAATTTTGATGCATTTGCGTCAATGAAGAGTTACGGAGCAAGATGAAGAAAATTGGATTCCTATTCATTTAGATTCTTTTACCAGGATGATTCCGATGAAACTGAGTCTATGTTGCCTATGCTGAAACGAAGAAAGGGTGGCATGCCATGTTCTGAACACAATAAAGAGGAGCAAGCTACTGCAGAATCATCTTTAAACAAGCTTGTTGGTGCTGCAGATATATATGACTTGCAGGTATAATTTGTTGAAGTGCTTATGCTTTCATATTTCTGAACTCCAGAAATTAAACCTGTGATATCTCAGTTCTCTTAACACTTAAAAATTTTTGAGTTGTCTAGGAGATGGAGCCCCCAGAAACTCTTATGTGTGATCTAAGGCCATACCAGAAGCAGGCGCTCTTTTGGATGACAGAATCAGAGAAGGGAGTAGGCACAGAGGAAGCAGCTAAAACTCTTCATCCTTGTTGGGGAGCATATCGGATATGTGATGAGTAAGCACTCCCCACTGAAAAACAAGAAAACTTATAAGAGCAATACAGGAGCAGTAATCTCAACATGGAGTTTAAATTTTTAGTTTGAATATGCTTCTTTCTGTCATTGTTGACCAAGCTTCTCAACAGGAGGGCTTCTGCCATATATGTGAACATTTTCTCTGGGGAAGCAACAACTCAATTGCCAACTGCAACGCAGATGGCAAGAGGAGGAGTAAGTTTCTTGCTTTTTTTTTCTTTTAATTTTCTATTTTAAGTTTTGAAGTTATTGTATCCTTAAATTTGCATTTGTGATTTGCAGATTTTGGCAGATGCAATGGGGCTTGGGAAAACTGTGATGACAATTGCTTTGATCCTAGCAAGGCGAGGCAGGGACACCCCTGACGACCAAGAATTCGATATACGAGGCATGGATGGCACAGCAGATATCAGTAAAAGTAGAAGGGGAAAGAATTCTGATAAGAAAGTCATTCGGAAAATTAAAGGTGGAACCCTCATTGTATGTCCTATGGCTTTACTTGGCCAGTGGAAGGTGAGTAGCTACTAAGCTAAGAACGAAACAAAGCATTTTCATGTTTTCACATTATTCTAGAGGCTTTCTTCTATTACACCGTAATAAATTCTACTATTTACATATATTAGGATCATAATGCACCAAGAACCATTTTCTGCTTATTTGCACATAAGTTTCTCTAATTATCAGGATGAACTAGAGGCCCATTCAAAGCCAGATAGCCTTTCTGTTTCTGTTCATTATGGCGGTGACAGGAGTACAGACCCCAGAGCGATAGCTGAACCTGATGTCATCTTGACTACCTATGGTGTTTTAACTGCAGCTTATAAAAATGTAAGCTATTCCCTTCTAGATTTTCTGTATTATATTTCAAACAATCGATAACATTTCTTTTACTAGTTCTTACCTCAATTCTATTAGCTCTTTTCTCTTGGTGAACCAATTTTGTGACTCAAGTACTCTTGATATGTCCAACAGGATGGAGAAAACAGCATTTTCCACAGAGTTGAGTGGTATAGAGTAGTCTTAGATGAGGCTCATACCATCAAATCCTGGAGGACTCAAGGTGCTCAAGCAGCCTTCACATTGTCATCTTACTGTAGATGGTGTCTTACTGGTACACCTCTTCAGGTATGCATGTTCTCCTGTTTTGCTTCCTTCTCTCTCCATTGTATTTCAAACCGTAATAGTAAAGACTTAAGGAATCATAGATGACATACTAATATATTCTGTATGTGATGCTTTCTGCCCAAAAAAGTATTATTTCTGTTCTGGCAACTGCTTCCAGCCCTGAATTGAATTGTCAAAGATTTTACTTCTGAATGCGAGACAAGACTGATTTTTCTGCTTCTTTCCAGTTTGGTGCCAAAGCATTATGTACTTAGCAGCGTATTCCAATTGTTGCAGAATAATTTAGAAGATCTGTACAGCCTTATCTGCTTCCTGCATGTGGAGCCATGGTGCAATTGGGCGTGGTACGACTTTGCATATGATGCATTTAAATTCACAAGCTTAATTGCAAATATAGTTAGCATTGTCAACAAAACTTGAACAAGATGGTATCATCTTGTCAATGGCTGGATTTAACCTTCGCATGCAACAAAAAGTTGGTCCAATGATACTGCCACCCCTGTTCTCAGAATACCTCCTTGCATCTCTTAGGTGGCAGAAACTGATACAGAAGCCTTATGAGAATGGTGACGCAAGAGGTATGAAGTTAGTTAAAGCTATACTGAGGCCGTTAATGCTAAGGAGAACAAAGGACACAAGAGATAAAGAAGGAAGGTAGTTTTAAATCTATACATTGTCATTAATTTTGCTACTTTACAGTGAACTAGGTGACATATGTTGGAATTTTGACTTTGTGAAATCAGGCCTATACTTGTTCTTCCGCCAACTGACATCCAAGTAATTGATTGTGAACAATCAGAAGCTGAGCATGATTTTTATGATGCCCTCTTCAAGAGATCCAAAGTAAGTGTCTCGTCAATGGCTTGCAAATGAGAATTATCCTCGAGGGCCTTAAAAACATGCAATTGAATTTAGTGGTTGATGGCATTCATCTGATCAGGATTTCTATATGTTTAGAGTTTTACAAAATAACATCTTCATGTCTCTTTAAAGGCCTTGCATCATTTTTTGGCAATTAACAGGTTCAATTTGACCAATTTGTGGCACAAGGCAAAGTTCTTCACAACTATGCAAATATTCTGGAGTTACTACTTCGATTAAGGCAATGTTGCAACCACCCTTTTCTGGTTATGAGGTCAGAATTAAGTTTCAGATTTCTATCCTTGTAGAATGCTGAAAAGGCTTCTTATTTCCAGTATCTTTTCTCTAACATTCTTATTTTCCTAATATCTCCAGTCGGGCTGACACGCAACAATATGCAGACTTGAACAAACTTGCAAGAAAATTCCTTGAAACAAATTCTAATTCTGGCAGTAAGAATGTCCCTTCAGAAGCATATATTGAGGAAGTTGTTGAAGGTCTCCGGAAAGGTGAAAGGGCAGAATGCCCCATATGCCTGGAGTCTGCAGATGACCCTGTGCTTACTCCCTGTGCACATAGAATGTGCAGGGAATGTCTTCTATCGTGCTGGGGAACTCCATCTGCTGGAGCATGCCCTATATGTCGGCAGGTTCTTAGCAAAACTGATTTAATCACGTGTCCATCTGAAAACCGGTTCAGGATTGATGTTGAAAAGAATTGGAAGGAATCTTCAAAGGTCTCAAAACTCTTGGATTGCTTGGAACAGATACACCGATCAGGTTCTGTTGAGAAAAGCATTGTTTTCAGCCAGTGGACTTCATTTCTTGATCTGCTAGAGATTCCACTGAAGAGAAGAAGAATAGGATTCCTAAGGTTTGATGGAAGTTTGGCACAGAAACAGAGAGAACGGGTTTTGAAGGAGTTCAATGAGACGGGAGAAAAATTGGTTAGTTACAAACTTTGCTTCAATCCATCCAGCCAAAAGGGAAAAAAAAATCACTTACTTCCGTTTCTTCAACAAAGAATTACTTTTTGGACTTGATGCTGAACTAGACCTTGGTGATACACCACTTTATTCAATTCTTTCATTGTTTCTCCAGGTGTTATTGATGTCACTCAAAGCAGGAGGTGTAGGCTTGAATCTGACTGCTGCTTCAAATGTCTTTCTACTGGTAAACACATCTTGCTCTTCTGCCTTTTTGATTCTCTTCCCTACAGTAATGACATCAAACTCTGCTCATCAAATGCAGGATCCATGGTGGAATCCTGCTGTTGAAGAGCAAGCGATTATGCGAATTCATCGTATTGGCCAAAAGAGGACTGTCCGTGTTAGACGGTTCATAGTCAAGGTGATTTTACCTCTTTCTGCTTGTATTTTCTTGTGCATAGAGGTTTGCTGCTTGTTATCCTTATGCCATCCATCCAATAAAATAAAACCTGGGTTTGCATACAACGATCCTATGGTTTTAGCTCAATTCCATTTGACTTGATCACTATGCACAAGAAACCATTTTGAGGAATACCATCATTGGAGTAAAAATTCTCTACCTTTCACCCTTATTTTAGTCCATCCGTATCAAAGGGGTGATTTCTTTTGGCTTGGACATGAAATTCTGCATGCCTCTTTCCCATTCTTGGCAAAAGTAGGATTCGAGGGTTTGGCATCTAAATAACTTGCATTCAACCTTAGGGATTCATATTATCTGTTCTAGGATTTCAAGACGCTACCCATGTTTGACCATTTATCAACAGACTGACGCCAATAGACATCTTAGATATATTTAGCTGATAAGGCTTGTCCTAACCCTTACATTGGCATGCGCATGCGCAATTATATACTTTTATTCATTTATGTCCACACTGAATGGTCTATTTAAGGGAACAGCAACCAAGAATTTGGTCTAAAACTGGATGCTCAAATCTTGATCTTTGCTAATAGAATACCAACAATAATTGTCAAAATAGAAACTTCTATTGTTACCATCATACCCAACAAAAAGAAAAAAAGGAAAAAAAGAAACTTCCACTGCAGACAATCTTGTGCTTGAAAATTAAACACATTTTTAACAATATTATGAGACTCAACCTGGGACAGGACACTGTTGAGGAACGCTTGCAACAGGTCCAAGCAAGAAAGCAGAGGATGATAGCCGGAGCCCTCACCGACGAGGAAGTCAGGTCAGCTAGGCTCGAGGAACTTAAGATGCTCTTCCGATGATTTGTTTACATAAATCTCATCTCTTAAGTGGAGTAATCAAAGTAGATTACTTTAGAGGGAAACAAATCAATTATTTGCTATGTTGGGGTGGAATTTTTGTATTATTCTATTGACCACCCCAAATTTTTGTATAGAGATCTCTCGAACCATAGCTAAGTATTGTTGATTTGATTCTCTCTTCTTGTTTATTCCCTCGTGCTTCAAGTTAGTCCATTCATCTATATATTCTTTGTCAAAGGTTGTTCAACAATTGTAGTATCAAATGTTGACTGCCCACTGGCCACCGAATGTTCAATGCTGGAATATTCTAGATGGAATGACCATTCAAGCCCTTGCCAAACCTAATTTTGACCAAGATTTGTTAGATTTAATTGTTTTTTTATTTAGAAAATTTTTATACTATTATGAATGCAAATGGTAAGGAAATAAATATATACCAGTAGTAAGTATTAAACATACAACTTCTAGAATTAGAAAAATATTATCTATTGTTTTCAATAGTAAAAGTTTTGAGATCGATACATATTTTAAACTTTTTTCATATATATAAGGAAATCAAATGACTAATTCTTATGTGCCAAATTGCTAGTGAAATACTTATTTGATATGGGTATGAATGGTTGAGATTAAATTAGTGTTCTGCATATTTGTAGGATTCGGCCTTTAGGGTTTTCAAAAGAAATTAAATGTGCGACGAATAAATTGTTGAAAAATTCATAATAATAAAATGATGCACATGAAGAACAAAATGTATTATAAGTGAATATTTCAAATTTATTCAGGTGTTACGTTTCTTCTTAAAAATAATTTAATTATAAAAAATTCAAGACAAATTTTTTTTTATAATTTTCTCTTTAAAAAATATCACTTTTTTTTTAAGAAAAAAGCATAGAACAATGTATTTCTAGTTCTTTTCTTAAAGTTCCTTTTAACTATTAGTGAGACAAGACTGTCAATCTCGTAAATCGCTTATGTGGTAAAAACGGTTTTTTGACTAATTCATGAAAGTTCAAAATCCCTTAGAAGAATGGACAAAGAGAAAATACGAAGTCACAAAGAGACAATACGGATAGCAAGAAATCCTAATCCATTCAGCAACCAAAAAAAAAAAAAAAAGAACAAAATGAAAAGGAAAAGCCAGAAATGGAGATGCAGCGATTGAATTGATGTGCATCTCTGGTTGGCTGAGGTTTAGAAAAGCCCACGTAGTTGTGATCTTAGCCGTCTATTTTGATCACTGCAAGTACTTGATTGCAACGGAGGATAAGCAGGACCGCACGTGGGGGTTTGACGGCCGTTACGAATCTGTGTGCTTTCGTCAGAAAATGGCGCTTGTATTACAAATAGGGAAAAGGAAAACAAGGGGCTATGCGTATTCATTTTGGTTTAAAACGTCCGTTAAGGTAGACGCCAGATGAGGAAAACAACAAGAATATAAACAAACGGCAACTGGATAGTACTGTTACGGAAGCAATGCCAGCCTTTGACGCAACTACGAGCCTTTCGGTTGGAAAACTGGTTCTGGTAAGTTGGCTCGATTGGCTCTGCTACTGCTACTTTCGGCTTGGCCATCTTGGAATTTTTGGATTGTTAAGATAATTAAATGGATGAATTTTTTTATAAAAAAGTTAGGTGTTTAGATTGAGTTGTATTAAAAATTATAAAAATAAATTAAAAAATAAAATTTAAAATAAAAAAAATAAAAAGTTAATTTAAAAGTCAATTTAAGTTGGTCCTTAATTTTTACTATTTACTTTTTAAGCAAAAATATTTTTTAAAAAAGTTTTAAATATTTGAAGATTGAAAGCTGGAAGAGTAAGAATTAGAGAGTATAATTGTAATGTATAATTCGAGTTGATATCCTCTTCAAAGATAGACAAATTTGAATTTTTATTAAAATATTTATATAGATAAATCTTTTATTACTACATATAGTAAGGTTCTATTTAGACAATATCTCATCTCAAAATTAAATTAAAAATTTAACTGTGAGATCTATATTTTTTCTCACAAAAAATTTAACTTTTACAAAATCTAAAATAAAAATCTCAAAACTAAACCTTATCCAATCACACCCTAATAATACGAGATAATTTATTTATAATTTTATACTACTTATTGATTATAAAGATATACATAGAACTTGATTGTGGAAGGACTGCCGTAAAATTTCAAATATTACTTTGTCTAATAAAAGTTCTTAAATAATATTATAGGTTTGACTAAAAAAATACTTATTTTACCTCAAAAAAAGACAAAAATTGGATTGCTTAAACTTAAAAATACTCTTTTGTTCATTATAATCTGCTTTAATATAGTAGAGTAAAAATATTAATAATTTAATTAGTCTTCACCTATCATATAATGTTTTGATTAAATATTAAAAGAATATCATATGTATAATAATAATATTGATTTGTATTGTGATTATAATTTATAATTCTCAACATAATTTAGTAGTAAATTAGCAGTTTAATGGTTTTAATTTTCATTTATCCATTCTAAAAAAAAGATTTTCATTTTCCATTCTTCACGTAAAAGAGGAAAAGGAGGCATGAAAATTTTATAAAAACAAAATCCATTAAATCAGAACAGCCTAGAGATATTCCCCAATCATGCAAAGAAGGAGAAAACAACAGAACAAAAAAGGAAAAGAAAAAAAGGAAACTGAGGTTTAAAGGCTCCCAGCCGAGCCATTCAACAGAAACAACTTTTCAACGCTCTCCGCTTTACCGCTTTGACTGAATCTGCTCACTTCAACAGCCAGCCCTCATCCCCGCGTGCACATCACACACGCCTCCTATATATAGCTTCCCTCTCCCCGATAGCCCTATCTGTTTACACACATCTCCATTTCTCCCTCAATTGGAAGCTCCTTCAAAGTTACGAAACTACCCCTCCACATCCACACGAATCCTGTCTGCAAATCTATGGCAGACACTAAGCAAGGTAGAAGCTCCGGAATCAGAACACAGCCGAGCAGGTTACAGAGAAGAGCGCCGGCTTCAATACAAATTAACCGGAGCACCGATTGGAACGTGGCTATACCGCTGCTATCGCCGTTGGTTACCTCGCCGACTTCCCCTAAGTTTAATCTAAAGTCTGAGCTGAATCCGGTTGCTTCACAGGAGACGGGGAAGAAAGAGAAGCAGCCAGTGGCGGTGGCGACGTCGTTTAAGAAGTGGCAACACCCGGCGGCTCCTTTTGGCTACGAACCTGCTCCGTTAGTGCCGTTTGTCTGTTCGGCGGGTTTCGGTGGCGGAGATAGAAGATAGAAAAGCTACTGGAGTTGAATTTGTTGATAACAATCTAACGGCGTTACTCGTTAGGGCTACTCTTTTTTTCTTTCCTTTTTGGTTAATTTTCTTTTCCCCTTACAGATTTTGGAGAATTTCCTACGGGGCTTTTATATATACTTGATGTGGATACATAGCATACATATTGTCTCAAAGTTTTAATACTCAATTGTTCAGATGAAAAAATGGAAAAAATTCTCTTTACTTTTGCCAATAATTTGGGGACAGAGAAATTGAAGGGCACCGTAAGATATATATAATGTAACTAAGGATATTTTCAGTTTAAATTGGAGCAAACTATAGAAAAAATTCATTTTCTTCTTTGCAGGATCTACATTATACGGATGTAAATAGGGTTTACATTATTTGGTTGGAAAGTCAATTAAAAGGGCATTATAAATTAAGAGGGGGACATTTCCCCTTTTCTCTTTTAGCAAAATGGTCAATTTTTTAAATTACACACATGACACATTAAAGATTCCTTCCATCTTCATTAAGCAAAATAGAAGTAATTCACAGTTACTTTTCTTAGTCGAACGCAAGGTGTCACTTTTTCCTCCTTTCCATTTCCTCCTTTCTTAGTTCTTCGGATTTTTAGTATATCTTTTAATATACTGTCTATTATACTTAAATTGCATCGCATGTAAGAACATTACTAGGCTAAAAAACATTAATACGCTTAGACTAATGGCATAGTTGTATTTGATACAATTAAATTGATATATTAAATAATTTATTAGAATATTTGAAATTTAAGGGTATGATTGGATAGTATTTAAGTTTAAGATTTTTAGTTTTAGATTTCTTAAAAGTAAATTAATTGTAAAAGAAGAAGAGGTTATGATTTGATAGTATTTAAATTTGAGATTTTTTACAAAATTAAGTTTTTTTTTTTACAAAATCATATTTAGATGTGATTTTTGTTTAAAATTTTTTTATAAAAATAAATTATTTATAAAATCTCAAACTATATTTGCAATGAATAACTCAAATATACAAATTTTTACTTCAAAAGAAAAAGGTAATTTCAATCAAAAGTTGCTCATCGTAGCAAAAGTCTAGTGTTAGGATGGTAAAGGTGTGGAACAACTTGTTTGCCGGTTGAGCTCCCTCTCAACATCAGCTACAATTTTGTTTCCTGCATTTGAGTTAAATATTCTCCTCATTCAAGATCGGATTTTCATATTTTTATACGAAATAAATAAAAGATAAACATTCAATTTTAAAAGAAGAAACACTTAATAACTAATTAGGTAATTAATTTTAGTTAAAGTGGTTTCAATCTTGCACTTTTACATGTATATGATAATCTTTCCTTTTTTAACGATAAAACTCAACATTGTGAATATACCATCTCTAATGGACAATCTATCTTTTGAAAATCTCAGCCAAAAAAAAAAAAAAAAGAAAAATCTATCTTTTGAAAAGCTGCAAGTAGATAACTTTTTTGTAGTTCTGATCAGCCTTGTACAATATTTTTGTTACACGTGTACGATCGAATCTCATCCGTTAGATTAAATTTGAGATTTGATCTAATGACTATAAAAATTTATAAATCTTTTTAAAAGTATATTTAGAGACAAGTTAAATTAAATTTTTTAAATATGATCTAACAAATCAAATTTTATTCTGCAAAACGTACAGAACGAGATCTTTGGCCATTTTTTTGTTGTAAAGACTCTTTTAACGATGAGTTCTTCCCAATGTATGACAATAAAGCAATAGTTTACCACCGGAGAAATCATAAGGGGAAAAGGAACAAGAAGTCGAGTAAATAAAATACCCATCTTGCCCTTGCAATGGTTTCCAACTTTTGTAAGGTATCATTGGACGATACACAAACCATTTGTAAACTCATTAGAAAATTATTTGTTTGACTCAAATGAGGCGTTCTTCCTTTCAAAAAATATATATATATATATATATATATATAGAGTCGTTGTTTGATGCATAAGAAATTCCACTGCCCAAAGGCCATAAGCCAAAGATATGAACGTATGGCACACCGGCCACGAATGAGTAATTAATTGGGAATATTATATTTGTAGGAGATCTGAATGGTGTCTGAGGCACGCAATGCATGGCCTACATAATATATATAGTAATGATGCTTTCCAACCCCGTCGTGCGTTTAAGTATAGAAAAAGGTTTTAGGGTCATTTAAGAAATAGTTGTTCTCTGTTTCTCTGTAATAAAAGCAAGAGGCATTACTGTTTGCAACATCTTCAGTCCATTTTTTTTATGTACTAATAAATATAACTTTTTTTTGTCTTTTTCTCTACCTCGGGAGCTTGCTTGCTGGGGTTGCGGTTTGCGCAGAGCTCTCGGCGGTTCAAAAACAAACCCCCGGAGTGCTCTCAGGGCAGCATTGCAACCCCCAAAAACTTGGGGTTGCCTTTCTTAATATTAATATATTATATAATATTTTATTTTAAAATTAAATTAAAAAATTTAAATATTAAACTGATATTTTTTATAAATAATTAATTTTTATAAAATTAAAGATAAAAAATTTTAAAATTAAATTTTATCCGATCACACCTATAGTAATATAACACCAGAAATATTAATATCTTCTATGTGACTATATTCTGTTTAAAAAAAAAAGGAAGAAAAGGTCTTAACCTTTAGTGATTTGTGAATTGACAACTATTATCACTGAAAAATTGGAGTCATATGCCGATAAAAGTTTAAATTTTTTTTATTTATAGTCTATACCTTTTGCTTTTTTTTTCTTTAATCTAAACAAAAATAGATTTAAAAACCTTATATTTTGAAATGAAAAAAGTATAATTTTATTTCACAAGCATCAAATGAGCAAATTCATCTTTGTCACTTCTCTATTTCAACGGTCAACATCTTTAGTTCAACATCTTTTAAAAAATTAGGCTATGAAACTATGCTATATAACATTTTCAAAGTTTAGGTACTTGCCTGCTGAATTTCATAAATCTCAAAGATCTCTGCCAGAAGAGTATATCAAAAAGGGCATTCTCCATATATATATAACCTCTACGAACAAGAGAAAATCCAACATACCTAAAAAATAGTCTCAAAGTTTGAAACCTAGGAAAAGAATTTCCAAGTCTAGCTTCTGAAATCCCAAAATTACTTGAAGGGAATATCACCTTCAATACTTTGATTTAAAATATTATTATTATTATTATCACCACCATACTGGATTTTCTTAAAGATGTTGAAAAATTCAAACTAAGATCTACTTCTAGTAAACAAAAACCTTTACCCAGCCAAAAAGATAAAAAAATAAAAACCTTAGTTATAATAATAAAAGAAACCACGAGAAGGAGTCCCAAGTTATAGGAGAGGTGAGATTTTACAATATATTCTCTTTATTGTCTCTTGAACGAGAAACAACAAAGACTTAGATATGCGTTTTGGATTTTGAATCTTTTTGCTGATATGTTGAAGTCACCAAGGATGAACTCACTATATGTTTGGTAAGATGGGATTCATTAACTAGATAACAAAAATGAATTCATTTAAAGTATTTGGAACATTTTTTTCGCTTTTAGGCTTTATTTGGATTGGATTTGAATTTAATAATTTTTATTTTAAATTTCGTAAAAATAAATTTATTTTTTTTAAAAAAGTAAAACCTAATTACTATTCTATTTAGACGAAGCGTAATCTAAATGAAATCTTATTTTTTTCATCTTCCATTATCTTTACCCTTTGGAAAAACATAAGTCGAGTGATTGTCTAGAAATTCAAGAAAAATTAGAAATTTTAGGCGCTGCACATATAATTTTAGGCTCTGCTGAATTCTTCTTTATCATAGACGCGCCAAAGTGTAAATATTGGGCCTGGCATTCACCAAAAGGAAAGCTTGGTCCTGCCAGGCTCAGTTGTTAGCCCCGGCGTATGAGGGTTGGGCTCTTTGCCCATTATTGCCTGGTGAAAATAAGCTATTGGATTTGGACTGCATCCGGCTGGTAACAATGGGCTACTTTAGAATGATGAGGATAATGGACTTGACATTGTTTTTGGTCAAATAGATTGATAATAAAGTCAACGGCCCTGGCTGGAGTTCATTAATTCAGACACTATAGTTTCAGTTGCCTCCACCTGCAAGGGAAAGGAATTCTAAAAGTATGCTGCCTCGCCAGCCATTTTGAGCTGCAAATATTGATGGAGAATCCATTACCCATTCTCTAGCGAAGTAGGTCGGAGAGTATATTTCGCACCTCTAAGAGAGTCCACCCAAAAAAGGAGGGCTTGGAGCTTGTGGCATAGTATTTAGCTCGTAGGAGTTTTGTCATCATAGTAAATGCAGATTTAAGAATCCATCAACGTTGTTTGGCGAGAAAGACGAGGTTAAAGCTTTGAGATTTCCGAATCCTAAACCTCCTATAACCATAATATGATGACAGAGATCATTCCATTTTATTCCGCCCAGTACCACGCTGTAATTCCTGCTTCATTTGGTTGTCATTAACAGGAAATAAGAAAAGAATAGTCAGAACTCAAACACAAGCCAATCAACTATATCCAAGTCTGGTGCACCTCATCGTACGTAATGGACATGAGGACTTATTCCCATATGCAGTTTCAGAACGTTTTGACGTAAATAATTTGGCATTCAAAACAAGTTTGAACTTTTTTTTAGTGTTTATTCTCGCCTGTGGCATGATATTTTCCTGCAAAAGTGTGTAAATTATTCATATTCCCGTTTCAAAATATATGATATAATTTTTATTTTGATTTGTTTTAAAAGACATGTTTTTTTTTTCTATATTAAAGCTTTATTTATTATCTTTTTTTAACTTTACCTTTATTTTTAATCAATCATTTAATGCTTTTATTTCATGAAAATTAATTGATCTGATCTATTCCACTATCTAAACCACCAACTTTCAATGTTAAATTTGAATTAGACACATTGACCAATTACTTTTAAATAAGAATATTCTAGACATTTGCTCAAAATTTCTATAAAATTTCTCAAAACTTTAAATATTATCGTGTAAAAAGAAATTAGGTGACATATTTTAGAACGAAGGAGTATTATCAAGCACGAAAGATATTTCACAATATTGACTTTGAAAAGCTCTTTAGAAAACTCGTGTACATCCAAGTATGTGGTCATAAATTAGGACATGGAAAAACAATTTTCGGCTCTTGATGTATTTTTGGAATATGGATTACTTATAGTTTTCTGTGCAAATTTCAAGATTCCTGAGCCATTAACATAATGCTCCATCCATTTCAAAATATATGACCTATTTTTTACATAAAAATTAAAATTTTGGTAAATTTTATACTAAAAAGTTTAATATATGTTTAAAATACCTATATTTAAAAATTTTTGATTAATTTGTCAAATTCAAATTTAACATTAAAGATTGGTATTTAGGGTTGTTGGTTAGAAAACTAATAGTTTTTTAAAAAATAAAAGCATTAGAGACAAGGATAAAATTGAAAACAAAGTAATAAATGAAGCTTTTATATAAAAAGAAGACTTATATGTTGAAACAAACGAAAATAGAAAGTAGAATACCAATTTTGAAACAGAGGGAGTAATAACTTAGGGTGTATTTGTATTGGCTCACTACGGAACATAATACAAATTTTTTATTTTAATCTTATTTTTTATATCTTACAAATAATTCAAAAAAATATCAAATACAAATTCTATCCAATCCCAGGCGAAAAAATGAGAGATTTAGAAGAAGGAAAGGTTTACGTGCATTTGTTCCAAAATGCAAAAAGGGAATAAAAAGTAAAACGGTTTGCACACAATATTTCTTATTTGTATTGATACACCAATTTTATGATAGCTACGCCCCAAGTACCTTACCAAAGGACTAAAAATAACTTAAAAAGGAAATATTTATGAACTGAATAAGCTCATGGGCGATGCCAAACTTTGGGTACGACAAGAAGAACGGGAATTATTTTGCTTCATGCGAAATCTTCTTCTGCATGAGTTTATTGATTTTCCACCTTGAAATGAGGCAAAGCAGCATATCCGTCAAGGCCTTTGGATGTGTAGTACGCTATGTACTCATCCATGGTGACTTCTCTGTAGATTTGGGGATTTTCTTCCGATATCAACTCCTTGATCGGCCCGTAGAGCCGAGAGGTAAACCCTTCGCCATAGCTTGGCCTTATGAAGCTTGCAACGTTAATTCTCGGGCCGACGTCTTTGGCCACAGCTCTGTGATATACGCTTTTGTATCTGTCATTTGTGCAAATCTGCAGGCAGAGGAAATCTAATTAGCCACACATTCATTGGGTTCTTATTCAAATCGAAATGCATGGTTTTTTTTTTTCTTTTGTGCAAATCTATAAACTTATACCTGAAACATATCACCCAAGTTAATGGTTAAGGATCCAGGGATTGGGGGAACATCCACATATTCGTTCTCGTAAAGGACTTGAAGTCCTCCAATTTCGTTCTGTAGGATAAGTGTGAGGAAGCCGAAGTCGGTGTGCGTGACGGAGCCCAAAGTCAAGTCTGGTTCTGGACAAGGCGGAGAATAGTGTCCTTTAATATAAAGGCCCTCGGCGGATCCCATGTCTCGCAGGTGGTTCTTGTCAAGTCCCAGAGACTCCGAAAGCAATTCGTATAAAGTAAGCCCTACTCTTTGTAGGTTTTTCCCATACTCTTCCATCACACTGCAACAAAAGAAAAGACAGGAAGCGTCAATGGTGGACAAAAGATGTCAAGAATTGTGTATTTTTTACAGTCAAATTATTAATTTCTAATGTCACTGTCATTAGGATTTATTTCCAAAATAAAATACTAGGTATATTTCAACTTAATTAACATGTGAGTGTATAGGTTAGGTTTTTCACGATGGCGACTCAGAGTGACTACTTTAGTTAATTATCCAATAGAAAAACAGAATTGGTCGTGGACTTTAAACACGTACCTAAGCATCTCTGGCAGTTCATCCCAGCCAGGTTGAACAGGAGCCATTTTGCACAGGAAAGTGTCTTTCCATGTGGCTGCTGATGTGTTATAGAGGAAGAAATTGCTGTTGAAGATGATTCTTCTTGTGGTATCGCGGCTGTAGTATTGCTTTTTGATCTCGGGATCTTGTTCGTGGAACTTTTTAGTGGCTTCTATCACCTTCTCCATCACGGGAGCAGGAATTCCATGGTTCACAATCTGAAAGAAACCCCATTTCTCGCATGCATCGCGAAGTTTGTTTATGATCTCAGCACGAAGTGCCGGATCCTGGCTGGCACCATCAGCCGCGATATCTATGATGGGAACCTGATGCTTGCTGGCTTTAGCTTTCTGAGATGTCTTCTCCTCCTTGATGCTTTCGTGGATGAAGATGGAAGGGAGTTTTTTGAGGCCTGCATCTACCAGTCCCTTCACCCCCACCTTCGATTTATCAAAATCGATGACTTCAGCGTTGGAGTCCTTTTCAGGTGTGCTCAGCCACTGTCCGGCTTTGCCGCACCTTATTATCATCTTCAGTGGCAACATGTTGGGTGGGTTTCTGGTTCGAAGGCGATTAATACCTTCAACAGAATTCATCAACAAGGAAGATGATGATGAGAAAGAAGTCGAAGCTGCAGCGAACACCATATTGAAATGCTCTAGTTTAGGCAATTCAGAAATCAAGAAATGAGAAAAATTTCTTCACTCAAGACTGCTTTAGAGCAATTACTGCAAGCTCTGCTAGCTGGTGAGGAAATCGATGGTGGAAGCCTCCTTTATATAGGAGCAGAAAACTCGTCGTGAATCTTGTAACATGGAATATAGGAATTTTCCACATAAGTGTTTCATTTCGTAATTTGCATACTTTGGAGTTTTTCTAAAGGTGATTGGTGGACTTTTCTTCCAGCGATGACTCTGAGGTTGAAGTATCGTTACAAGGCAATCCAAGAAATCATTACATTCAATTAAACCCTATTTTTTTATTTGGTGGCATCTAAATGAAGTTCGCTAATCACTCAACGTGGATCGTTTTACGATGTGTAAGTGTATTAGTTCATTCAAAGTTCAAACACATTTCAAAGAACCAAGTTTTGCATGCATTCTTACGACTTGTTTTTAAAAATTGCGGGATATTTTTTTTTAAGATGTAAAGCTCGTATCTCTAAAACTAAGAAGGTTGATCCCTAACTAATGTGAAAGTCTCCTCAAGTTCTGCTTTACAGTATCTAAGGTTCATTGACAAATGGAAACTATTGGATGGCATGTCATAGTTGAATTATTGTCTAAAATTGATCAACTTAGGGCGTTTTCACTATAGGAAAATACTCCTCTTTCTATTTCAAAATATATAACATAATTTTATTTTATATGAAAATCAAAAATTTAGTAAATTTTATAAAAATAAAATTGATAAATTTTTAAAATGTTCTTGTATGGAAGTTATCGATTAGTGTTACAAATTCAAACTTAATATTGAGGATTGGTGTTTCAAATAATTGTTTAAAAAATTAATACTTTTTGTGTTTCAAATAATTGTTTAAAAAATTAATACTTTTTGTGTTTCAAATAATTGTTTAAAAAATTAATACTTTTTTAAAAAAAATTTAAACAGTTGCTTAAAGATAAAAGACAAAGTTAGTATGAAAGAAAACATATGTTAGAAGGGAAATTGAATATTTTGAAACAAACTAGAAAGGAAATTAGAAGGTATATTTTTCAAACAGATAGAATACTAGTAGTCCATTGAATGCTTCGCCTTCGTTTAGAGCTCGGCAACCAAGATTGATTCAAAGGTTGGTTTCTTAGGATCAAAATTTTCTTTAGGATCACATTCACAATTGTAGTCTGAGGCAACTTCCGAGATCCTCCCTAGTGTTCTTCCATCCCTCTCTCTTCTTTCTTTCAAAAGGAATTTGATAGTTTCCTTAATGAGAAGCTATCCACGAATAAAAGTATGATTTCATGAACTAAAATTCATTTTGCATCAAGCCAATCAAAATTTACCCCAAAAAAAAATCTATTACTCTTGGTAGAATGTATACTTCTTTTAATATTGATTAATGATCCCACTAGATTATTTGTTACATCTTCTGAAGATACACTGCACCCAACATGTTTATAGTACTTGTTAAACGTTACTTCACTTAGTGTTCCAACTAATTTATTAGTAGTAAATTTTCGGGATGATATCGCACAAGATATGTAGCAATTGGAATCATATCCCTTAGATATGGCACATTAGTGACAAAACATCAACTTTAATAGTGAAGGTGTATTTTGTCGCGGAATTTAAAATAAATTTTTTATTTTGAGTTATATTTTTTTATAAATAATTTATTTTTATGAAATCTAAAATAAAAAATCTCAAAATTCAAACTCTATCTAATTCCACCCTTAATTTTTCCCTTTTTGTCTTTATAGGGATGCATATTAAATTTTCGTGTATATTAATGTAAATTTTTTATTTCAAAAATCATATATTCCCTTCTATTGAAAATAAGTTTTATTTTTAAGAAAAAATTAAAATATTTTTGTAAAAAATCAAGAAGCTATTATTATTTTTTTCTAATTTCACCTTTACAATATTTTACTCCCCGAAAATGATATTAATTGGGCTTTTTCAATTTTTCAAGACGGTTAACACATCTTTTCACTTTATAACTTAGAATATTTATAAAAAACATTTTTTAAAATCAAGTATCAACGAATATTTTTGAAATGCAAAGAGTAATTATTTTTTGGAAAAGCCTACACACACATGCACTACCTTATTGAAAACAAATATTACTTCTATAGATTGCGGAGGAGTTTTTCCACACCAAAAGGAGTCAAACTGATACTCGTTCGAAACCTCAAAAGCCGTAGATCAAAAGCGAATCAAGATGAAACACTAGGAAACTAGTAATTGTAAAATTCACGGCATGTCCCACAGCCTGCGGCGGGAAAAGTAAAGGTCAAACTAGAAGCCCCCAAAATTTCCTGGACATGCGGTGCGGGTACTCTACTGGGTCAAATTCACAACCATTGAATTCCCTCCATCTCCGTACTTCAAGTATCAGCTGACTTGCATCGCTGGTAACCTGCTAACCGCGTAGCATACATACACGTTCTGTAATTTCATTGAAACTACCGGAAAGAACCAGTCAAAGGACGAACATTATACTGTATTTGTATTAAATTTTATCGGTTTAAAATTTTTTATTTTACCTTTTTTATAAAACAATTTATTTTTTATAAAATTTAAAATAAAAAATTTGAAACTTAAATCCGAGTGAAATAAGTTCATATTCATGGGTCGTTCTTTTCATTTTTTCCTTTTTGAGGAAAGATTAGCCACTGAAATTATAATATTGGAAGAAAGGTGCTGACAAGTTGTATCAACTCAATTCTTGAGAAAAATACCATATTTAACGAGTTGATACCTTGGACAGATAAGACGAATTAAAATTATTGAAAAGTAATGTGAATTAAATTGGACCCTGCGTAGCTCTTCTTAATTATAATTAAACTAGGTCTAAACTTGATCCTAATTGGTTTATCCACTCATTCCGCTAATTATTATGTCGGATTTAGGATGAGACTGGATTGAATTTTTTTTTAAGTTAAATTGTATTAGAATCATAAAAGTCAGCATCGCCTTGTTTTTACAGTTAGGAAAAGGAAAACAGTAGAAAAAGAATGGAATTGGAGCAATATCTCTATTTTGCTGCTTTCCTTAGTAGGCTTATGCCCAGTTTAAAAAGGCCTTGATTTAGGAAAACAAAAAGGAACGAAACTGATTTTTCTTTCAATCTTGCACTAGTTTTGCGCACATATATATATTACTTTAATAACGGAAAAGATATATGTAGTGTAGAAAAGTTAAAAGAAAGGAATAATGTGCAGTTTAAAGAAAAAGCAGAAAGGAAAATCAGTTACTCATTCTATGTGTTGTTTCAAAGAGGAATTGGATACAAAGCACGCGGCTTTTTACAATCCTGATATGGTCACAATTTAGAAATGCTGGTATTTCAATTTCTGACTTTTGAAAAATATTGATTTCAACCCTAATTTTATAGGTACTCCATTCATTATAAATTGAATGTTCACATTTCTTTTTAAAAATGTTTAGAATTGAATATTTACTTCCTTGAAATAGTGATATATTTTATTTAAATTTTTACTATTAATCTCCTTAATTTAAAAAAGTAAAATTCACTAATAGATGGGCCCAACGCTCTCTTCTTTAGCTCTCTTGATCTAAAAGATTTAAATTTTACTAAAATGTGTATCATACCACTAATTTTTTTTAATAAATAAGGATGTTATATTAATTTTTCTTTAGTCAAACTATTCTCTTTAATCTCACGACTAGTAAAGATAGCATATTTAATTCCGGATGGAAATCAAATATTACAAACACAGCAAGTGCCACGCTGTAATTCATGATTAATTTGGCAGTCATTGTTAGGAAATAAAAAATATTCAAAACCCAAAGACAAACCAATTAACTATATCCAAATCTACCTTCATTGCGATGGACAGAAGGACTTATTCCCCATGCAGTTTAATAACATCTGGGAGCAAACAATTTGCTATTCCAAAGAGAAAAAATGTTTCGAATATTTTTAATGTTTATTGTTGAGTGTGGCATAACATTTTCCTGGAAAAGTGCGTAAGCAATATTGTCACGGAAATAGACAATTGTGTTGTAGTACTGAGGAGTAATATTCCATAGTATTGACTTTGAACGTTCTTTTTTTCTGAATCAATTGAAAACACTTTTGATTACTTCCTCCAATGTAGTACAGTGTTTTAATTAATAGACGGTATATATGTAATTGTACAGTATTCCCTTATGTGCCATTGTTAGAGTTGTAGATTGGTAGCGTTTCTCGTGTAATTGTTATGTTTTCTGCTCTAGTGCATACATGTAAAAAGACAGCTCTTGCCCTAATGGAAAGGACATAGTTTTACCGCCGCAGTTTTCCTGTGCCTGTTTTCATGGTATCAGAACTGGAGGCATAGGGCAAACTAAAAATGGCGAGCAGTATGTCACATATTAAAGGAAATAATGAAAGCACCAGGAAAGATTCTAGCGTCCATTAACTGATGTTCGGAGATAATCCAAGAACATTCATAACCCAAGTGCAACTCAAAGGGGAGAACTATGATGAGCGGGCAATGGTGATCAAGAAGGCTTCGAGATGATTCGATAGAGACAGAAGACTGGTGGCAGGTTAACTCAATAGTTGTTTCGTGGATCTTAAACACCATTGAGGGCAACATTCAATCCGTAGTATCGTGCATTGTTGGACATAGAAAGGCTTGGCATATTTTTGGGGTATGGAGGATTACGTATAGCTTAGCTGTGCAAAATGCAAGGATTTTCTTTTGGGTGATAATACTGTAGATTTCGGATAATTAGTAAAATCAATATATCGTGCTAGTTATTTTCAACGTATACTTAAATGAGATTTGAAATTTGAGAAGAAACTATTCTTTTCCTGTTAATAGATCCGTGACACATCCCGCTAAGTTGATTTGAATTCATAAATATTGTTTTCAAGTTTGAAAGGATATCCTAGGGGAGAAGGAATACAAATATATAGTTGACCTAAAGCAAAAAAGTCAAAGAAAAACGGTAGAAAATTTGGGTATTGAAGCAGCAAGGGAAATAATAGTGTTCTCATGAAATTGCTGAAAATTTGGATTTTACATATAAACATGTTTCTACAATACATCAAAAAAGTAAACGATTATTTTTTTTTGTTGTTGAATGAAAAGATTATTCATTAATAGTGAAAATAGTTAAAATCATTACAATTACAACAATCCTTAAATTCTTGCTCTAATATAACAAGGAGTAAAATTTGAAAGATTAGAATAATTTAATATAAGAAACAATAAAAATTATATAATAATTTAAAAATTATTATAAACGAAATTGAAGCACACATATATTGCCTGTCGATAAAGCGACTTTCGGGGCATATAAAAAAATGTTCCCCTTATGCTCGGCTCAGTGAAGAAACTTTCAAAAATGTTAGTTCTTAGACCGTAAGGAACTGCATAACATCGCTTTGAGTAGACTCAGCGAAAAAGGCCAAAAAAAGACTTGGATTTTATGGAAAGGAGTGATTTCATGGGTTTCCGTGTAAGGATATAATTTAACCTCTCAGTTGAAAACCCCTTGTCCTTATTTAGGTACTGTTTGGACAGGATTTACTAGGGTTCCAATCATCATTAAAAAAAGCTCCAAATTAAAATATGCACGAAGAGAAATATACTGCAGTGGAAAAGTCCCTTATTCCAAGTTGCAAGATTCATAATGAGTTTTGAGTTCCTATATAAAGGAGGTATCTAGCATGGCATTCCTCACCAGCTAGCAAAGCTTGCAGAAAATTGCTCTAAAGCAGTCTTGAGTGAAGAAAATTTTCTCATTTCTTGATTTCTGAATTGCCTAAACTAGAGCATTTCAATATGGTGTTTGCTGCAGCTTGTACTTCTTTCTCACCATCATCTTCCTTGTTGATGAATTCTGTTGAAGGTATTAATCGCCTTCGAACCAGAACCCCACCAAACATGGTGGCAATGAAGAAGATGACAATAAGTTGCGGCAAAGCCGGACAGTGGCTGAGCACACCTGAAAAGGACTCCAGCACTGAAGTCATCGATTTTGATAAATCAAAGGTGGGAGTGAAGGGACTGGTAGATGCAGGCCTCAAAAAACTCCCTTCCATCTTCATCCATGAAAGCATGAAGGAGGAGAAGAAATCTCAGACAGCTGAACCCTGCAAGCATCAGGTTCCCATCATAGATATCGCGGTTGATGGTGCCAGCCAGGATCCGGCGCTTCGTGCTGAGATCATCAACAAGCTTCGCGATGCATGCGAGAAATGGGGTTTCTTTCAGATTGTGAACCATGGAATTCCTGCTTCCGTGATGGAGAAGGTGATAGAAGCCGCTAAGAAGTTCCACGAGCAAGATCCTGAGATAAAAAAGCAATACTATAGCCGCGATACCACAAGAAGAGTCATCTTCAACAGCAATTTCTTCCTCTACAACACATCAGCAGCCACATGGAAAGACACTTTTCTGTGCAAAATGGCTCCTGTTCAATCTGGCTGGGAAAAACTGCCAGAGATGCTCAGGTATGCGTTAAAGTTCACAACCAATTCCGTAAAGAATTGTAATATAGTTCTTTTGTTACCATCTTTTAAAACTTCTAATTAGAAGTTAAATTACCTATGATTCGTATACGTAATTTGTACATGAAAACACATATCCACATGTTACCTTGAGATATTCCTAGAATATTATATTAAAAGCAAATCCCAGTGACAGTGATTCTAGGAGTTCTTGAGGCTTTAATTAATATGATCACTTGAGTAACGAACTTCAAGATCGTGGTAGAAATTATAAATTAAGACCGGTTTTCTTTTGGTTTTTGACACTCGTAGGAAAACTAACGCTATACAAGATTAGCAGACGACATATTTTCTCGACATCTTTTATCCACCATTGACTCTTCTTGTCTTCTTTTCTTATTGCAGTGTGATGGAAGAATACGGGAAAAACCTGCAAAGAGTGGGGCATACTTTATACGAATTGCTTTCCGAGTCTCTGGGACTTGAAAAGAATTACCTCCGAGACATGGGATGCGCTGAGGGTCTTTATATTAAAGGACACTATTCTCCACCTTGTCCAGAACCAGACTTGACTTTGGGCTCCGTCACCCACACCGACTTCGGTTTCCTTACACTTATCCTTCAGAACGAAATTGGAGGACTTCAAGTCCTTTATGAGAATGAACACGTGGATGTTCCTCCAATCCCTGGATCATTAACCATTAACTTGGGTGATATGTTTCAGGTATAAATAATAAGCATACAAATTTTGAAAACATGCAATTTCGTAATTAAGGGCTCATTTGTTGCAGGAGCTAACTATGTTGTCCTTTCCCTGCAGATTTGCTCAAATGACAGATACAAAAGTGTTTATCACAGAGCTGTGGCCAAAGACGTCGGCCCCAGAATTAACGTTGCAAGCTTCATAAGGCCGAGCTATGGCGAAGGGTTTACCTCTCGGCTCTACGGGCCGATCAAGGAGTTGATATCGGAAGAAAATCCCCAAATCTACAGAGAAGTCACCATGGATGAGTACATAGCATACTACACTTCCAAAGGCCTTGATGGCTATGCTGCACTGCCTCATTTCAAGGTCGAAAATCACTAAACTCAGCATTTGAAGATACAGAAGGAGATTCAAGAAGCTAAATAAATGTCACTCTCTTATATATGTAGCTATTTAATTTAAGTTCTTTTTATAATTCTTGGTTAATGAATTTATATAAGGATTTTTACAGATGCAAATATAAAATTCTGTAACTCTCTACGTTTAAGTAAGCCTTTTTATGTATTTTGGAAGAAGATCATTTAAATCTTGAATCTACTTACATATATAATTTTCTCTTCTTTAACTTGTTGCTTGCTTTATCAAATTTATGATCTATATAACAAGAGGGGGAAAATCCTATTCAGTCCTCTCAAGATTGTTAGCCTCACAAAGAGGCTTCACATGTATGTTAAACAATCATCATCTGAGGCATGTCCACCTAACAGTTTTTATATAGTCTCTATGTTATGCTCTAGTTGGATTGGATTTCATTTGAAAAAAAGAAAAAAAAAAGAACTAACTTTTTTGGAAAAAGCCAGCTATCGACCCCATATATGTGTAAGATGAAGTCCAATCCATGTACTCTTAGGATACCTTCAATGGTAATTATTGAATAACTCAACAATATTAGTCTCACGACCGCACGGTAAATTGTTGAAGTGTAAGCTGCTCCGTCAATATGGGTTCCGTTGTTGAAACTTGTATTCCCTAAATTGTACGTAATATATTGAAAAAGGCTTGAACTACCTCCACAAGGCAAGAAAAGAGAGGTAAAAAAAAAAAGACCGAAGCTTTTCCCAAAAATGAAATCTTTGATCACCATTGTAAGAAAACCATATGGCAGGCACTCAAATATTTAGCTTGGTAAGCCTACAAGGGAAAGCAGTACCAACTGAAAGATTGCTCCTATTCCATTCTTTTTTCTACCGCTTTCTATTAGAAATCCTACAATATAGTTAGCAGAAGTGGATAAACCAACTAGCAGCAAATTTAGGCTACTAAGCTCCCAATTTAATCCACATTGCTTTTCTTTCATTTTCATGCATATTATGTTTCCAAAATATCAATTCATCAATACGAGAATTGACTTGGCACAGTTGGTTATCACCTTTTGATAAGATTATAATTTAATCATTATTTAGAATTAATTTCTCACTTATTTAAGGGTTAATTGATATAAATCTTATGACTTTGACTTGTTTTGATGAATTAAATATTTATGTACTTAGTATGAATTAATTAAGATGATTTTATTTATAAAGTACACTTTAATTTACTGATTTTACTAATTATTGATGCAGGGGTAAAATGATAATGTTAAGAGAAGAAAATATGAAAGAAGACTAATTAGCTAGGAAAGGAAAATAAAAATTTACCATGCCATTTCAAAATTTATAAGGATTCAATTTAAAAAAAAGATTCTAAAATGAACTTTAATTTGAAATAGGATTTGAAATCTAAATTGGATTTGAATTCCTAATACATAAAAGCAAAAAAATTGGGGGCAGCCAAAGAAGCAAAAAATCAGACAACCAAAAGAAGCAAAAAAAAATCGGGCAACCAAGAGAATAAAAAATCGGGCAGCAGAGAGAGAAATTAGGGCAGCCAAGGAAGGAGAAGGAGGAAAAATTCGGGCAGCAAGAGGAGGAGAAAAAACTCGGGAGAAGCAATTTTGACAGAGGACAAGTGTTGACCGAGAGGGAGCAAAACGAATAGAAAAATTCTTTATTTATTATTTTTTTTATGTTCATTTAATTTTTATGTTAATTAAACTTATGGCTTTGAATATTTGGATCATGAATAACTAAATCTTTTGTGACTAAGACATTCAATGAAGGCTGAAACTCTTATGAATTTAATTTATTTCAATTAAAAATTATTTCTTTAATCTCGATTCTGGTTAATTGTTATTATTGTTTTTAATGCTTGTAATTTTCTGACTAATTTTTGCATGCCTTTAAATTTATTCTAGTGATTGAGAAGTATTAATTTAAATTGGATCATGGTAATAACAACACATCGTAAAACTGACTAGAGATAGATTCGGTTTCTTTGTGTGGTTTCTAGCGAGTAGGAAACAAAAGTTAGGGAATTCTATAGAGGTGTTTGCGACTTTGATAATTAAAATCACGTAGAGATACGATTGGTTTATTAATTAAAGTTATGAGCTTTTCACCAAGAGATTGGGTCTAGCTTATAATTAGGAATTCTACCATTAACCAAGTCGAGAGTTAATTTGAAGAAATTAATTATTTGTCATAAGAGAAGTAAGTTGGATTTGGAGTGTCTTAATCTATTCATTGCCATTGATTTTTAATTAATATAATTATTAATTTTTTTACATTTATTATTATTGATAATTATTTTTATTGATAATTAAATTTTAGATAAAATCACATTTATTTTTGTTTAAGTTAGGTTATAAGTAAAAAAAATTTGCAGCTAGGTAGCAATCCTCGTCGTGATGACTTGTGCTCACTACTTTATTACTTGTTCGACATTTGTGCATTTGCAAATTTCACATCACCTTTGTTCTTAGACTTTAATTTTGGAGGCCAAATTCCCCCCTCCACCCCCACCCCCTCCCAAAAAAAAAAAAAACAACCCATGAAGATGAACTTCTTTCATTTTTAGTTTCTTTTTTGTTTTTGACGGATGAGATTAAAAAAGATTGATTTTCTTGACTTGACCGGCCGGGTCTTTCTATTAGTTTCGATGGTGCTGCATGGTTGACAGGTTACGTGCGATGCAAGTCAACTGATAATAGAAGTAGAAGTATGGGAATTCAACAATAGAGTAGCCGCATTTAGAGGAAATTTTGGAATCTCAAATTATAAATGCTTTTACTTTGACAATTCTACAATTACTAGTTTCCTATTGTTTCACCTTGACTAGCTTTTAGTCTCTGCATAAGATAAATTAACAAAAAGTAAACTGCTTTTGAGTTTTCCAATAATTATCAGCTGGATTCTTTCGGGTGTGAAAAAAGTCATCCACCATCTATAAATGTACTGTAATATTTATTTTCTGTAACCATGTGCTATTAAAAATAATTACTCTTTGCAGTTCAAAAATATTCATTCATTTCCGCAAAATTAAAAAATGCATCTCTTGAATTAAAGGAGATGTTGGATGGAAGAACCATAAGGAGGATATCAGAAGCTGCCTCTCAGACTACAGTGTGAATGTGATCCTAAAGAGATGTTTCGAAATTTTGATCATAAGAAACCAACCAGTGAATCCATTTTGGGTTGCTGAGCTTTGACATGAAGGCTAGCGTACAATGGGCAACTAATATTTTCCTACGGCTGCTTTCTCTAAAAAAAAAAATTCCTACAGCCAAGATAATAATTTAAGACTAATTATTACTACAGCATGACATCCAATAGTTACTATTTCCATTTGCCAGCGAACCTTAGATAATGTAAAGCTCAACTTCAAGAGATTTTCACGTTATTTATGGATCAATCTTCTTAGTTTTAGGGACCCGAGCTTTAGATTTGGTAGTTAATATACCGCATTTTTTTGAAAATATTTTGTTTTAATGTTAAACTTGGTTCTTTGAAACTTTGAATGAGTCTTAAAACGATGCATGTTTTGAGCGACTGGCCAATTCCATCGTCTCAAAGGAACTGAAAAAGACGACCCAAAGAACAGTTCAATTTGGCAAGAAGCTAGACTGGTTGTTTGATGGGAGAAAAATGTCGCACTATAAGGAGACATGCATGCAACTGAATCTTCGAATTTTCTTTCAAATCCACGATGGTATAATTGTACGACCAGTCGACCGCTGTAATGGAAATGACGAGACCAGCTGTACTCTTTAAGTACCGCTTACAACACGTTTAACACTACTAAATACTGTCGGCAATGTAACCTTTTATTGTGCTTCTGAAATTAAAAATTTTATGTTAATTTGGAATAAAAATTAACAATAGTAATTTCAATTATAAATAAATTATTAATATCATTATTAATTAAAGTAGTTAATTTATATAATTTTTTTTCTTTTCAGGTTTGAATAGTCTTTTCTCTCTTGAGGCATTTTTTTTAACCCAATTTTTCAATTTGGTTTTCAAAATGCATGCTTCTCTTAGAGGCAGGAGAAAAGAAGAATAATTATTACTTAGCGAGAAATGAGAGAAGAGGAGAAAAAGGAGAGAATTGGGAGGTTTATAAGTAAGAGCATTTTTTTTAAAAAAATAAATAAGAGTTAATAGGAGAGAATGGAAGGATAAAATAATTGTTAAATGTCTATTTATTTTTCCAAGTATAATTATTTTGAAAAAAGTGCAATTTAATTAATTAGAGATTAGGAATATAAGGTGAAAAAACAGAGCACAAGTTTTCCCAAAAGGACTTGTACGTGTTCCAACTTGGCTAGATTTGAACGTTCTGGCTCCGGACAATTTCAAAGAGAGTAGGTTCTAGCTACAGAGATTGTACTGCTATTTTCACAGAGGAATGGAGACAAAAGAAGGAGAGATAATTGGCAACACGGAGTTCCAAGCCCCAACAAAAGGAGGAGATGGCTTAGTCCGAGCTGTCTTAATGCTTGGCCCAGTCAATGTTGGACCATGCTCAGCCTGGTCCGAACTCATTGCCAAATTTTATAGACTCGAGGTTGTTGAAACTTTTTTTGAATGATTAAAAATATATATATTTTTAAAAAAATTATATTTAAAATAAAAATAGTTTTTTAAAAAAATTAATAAGCAAAATTCATTTTAAAAAAGTATTCCTAAATTACATTCTCAAAAATAATTTTTTGTTAATTTATTTAAACTAAAATTAATAGTGAACAAATAATTAATAACAACTCAAAAATAATTTTTACTTTAAAAAATTATTATTAATTTATTTTAAAATTTTGAGAGAACGGTCTCATAAAACAACTACAAAATTTAGGTCGACAAAAGTTATTGAAAACTATGTACAAGAACTTCTCTAAAATAAAATTTTCAACGGTAATTTTTTCTCGACTTTTTGAATTTTGGACGACTCCACCAGCTTGAATGATCCAAGACCATTTTGGTTTTTAGAATTATAAAAGATGAACATTTCAAATTTAGAATCAGCTTGGGATTATTTAGTAAATTTTTAAATATATTATTTAATACATCAATTAAATTACACAGTAAATCATGTTATTAGTCAAACATATTACTTTCTCTCTTTCAAAGTAAGAGGTATTTTAAACCTTTTCGTCCATCTCAAAATGTTTAATCTTTTGTAAATTTTAAAAAGTATCTTTACTTACAAATATAATTTCTCTATTCTCTGTTATGTTAGTAGATATAATAAATTAAATCAGTTAATATTATAATAAAAAATAATTTATATTTTTTATTTATTAATATATATAAAAAAAGTATCAAAATATCTGATATTTTAAAATAGAGAAAGTAACACTTTTTGACCCGTTGATATAGTTACACGTGACACAATTTAATTAATCTATTAAATAATATATTGAAGAGTATTTAAAATATATAAGCATTTAGAATCTCCGACTTAAAATTATGGGTCAATCTCTCATGCCATATCAACCAAATTGCCTTTTTCTTTTTGTTTCTTAGTTTACAAACACGCATGTTTGAATTTTTTGTTAATGCAGTTTTTATTTTTTATTTGGTCTCTTCGCATCTTCTGCACCAAACATGTGAATCCTTTTTGTCATTTCGTCTACGAAGTGCACAAAATCCGCCAATCCTCACTCCTCAGCAGTACGCAACCCTTGTAGCGATACATTATTCTTTCCCGGCAGGAAACTTTTGACCACATAGATCGCCCGACCATAAATAATTTAAAATTGATTTTAAAATTCATATTTTATTTCATAAATAATTTAAAATTTAGGATAAAAGTTTTGAAATATGTTATTTTTCTCTTGCTAGTATTAACAAAGAAATCAATTGTACAAATTTTATTACAAAAATTTAAAATAATATCATTTATGAATTTTATTTAAAAAAAAAGGAGG
Source organism: Rauvolfia tetraphylla (assembly GCA_030512225.1). Lineage (NCBI taxonomy): Eukaryota > Viridiplantae > Streptophyta > Magnoliopsida > Gentianales > Apocynaceae > Rauvolfia > Rauvolfia tetraphylla. The sequence goes on from JAJQKT010000053.1 coordinate 8,443,456, forward strand.
TGCAAAAAGATTATGTTGTAGAGATATATAAATCATAATATTTTATGGTTTATATAACACGTGTTAAATAAATATGTGATTTGTTGTCTAATAAAAAATGCAGTCATTTAAATTATTATCTTGGCAATGAACATATAAAAAACCATCCCGCACGAGAGAAAAGAATTATCTCATATTTAATCAAATATATTCCATCAAAGCCCTTAGTATGATGTTTTGTTGAAGAAAGATATTCTCTCCTTTCACAATTGAATAGCTTATTTTAATTTAAGATAAAATAAAAAGAGTAATTTTATTATAAAAAATTATTATAAAATTTTTATTAATTAAATATATTAATAGTATGACTCACATGTTACTGTAAATTAAATTTTTTAAATTAAGAAACTAAAAAAGATGAATAGTAATGTCCTTGTGCTAGTGAAGTTTATTTACCTTAAATTAAGATACTTTTTTTAAATTAAGAAGATTATTAATAAAAAATTTAATAAAATATATAACTATTTTTAAAAAATATACATTTAATATAGATATATTTAAAAATATATAGGCACTCAATTATAAACTAAGGAAGTATTTATATATCAATTTAATTTCTAAAGAGATAAAAAACCCAAAAAAGATTGAACTACAAAGAGGTAGTAGCAATTCAACCCTTCTAAATTGTCCCAATGCTTGTTTTGTTTTCTTTTTCTGCTGATAACTCAAATTCTCGTTGTGGTTTGGTATTCTAAGGGAGCTAATTAAAATAATATGTTATAATTTGTTAATTGATTAAGGCGAAAAGAAGCGTGTAGAATCGCTTGGAAACTCTTCTAACAACCATTGATTTGATGCTCCACACGTGAATACCATGTTTTTACAATCTTTTTTTCCCCCCCGGATAAATGGACCATGTTTGTACAATCATCATTATACAATAAGGGTCCCCTTGTAGCTCCCATGGCCATTATGGATGGCAATTGTTTTTGAGTTTCTGAGTTTTCTTTGAATATTCGTTCTACTGTCAATTTTGATCTTATTTCTTAATACTATTTTAAAAAAAATATTCTATGACATAATATTAAATTAATTATGAGTCAAATCTTATACTAAATAAAAGCTACTCAATATAAATTTTTTATTTTGAATATTATTATTTTTTATATAAAAAATCTTCTCTTACGAAATTCAAAGTAGAAAATTTCAAACTAAAATATTATCCAATCTCACTCTTAGAGTCTGCGAGTACAACTTCAATCACATTTTGAAATGGCATATACTACTAAAGCAGGACAATGATGCATTGAGGTTCGATTTTTATTTCCTTCTAACTCTAATGACCTCCTCTTCTAGACAATTAGGCTCGTTCGTACTAAACTTTTAATGTTTTGATTATTTTTTTTATAAAGAAAAAGAAAGGAATGGGAGGGAAATATAAAGATTAATTTTAATTTTAAAAAATCAATTTCCTAAACATAAATGAAAGAAAATGTGACCATCTTTAATAAAAATTTTAAAATAATTAAATTATTCTTATTTTAAAATACTTGTTTTTATATAAAAATAATATATATATATATATATATATATATATATATACACACACACACTAATAATTATTTCTCCTTTTCTTTTTATTTATTATGCAAACACTACAATAATTCAATCATTTTTTTTTATCTTATATTACTGTCATTTCCTTTCCCTTCCTCTTCCTCTTCCTCTTCCTCAATTGAAACGCGGTAAGCACCGAGAAAGAAAAAATAAAGAGAAATATAAATCAAATTCATGGCTTCCCCTCGGGTAACAATTATTGATACTTGGTTGGTTTCCTAAAAGAGGAAAATTGTTGGTGCATGAGATATTATTTTACTCTCTCTTCATCATGTGTTCTCTCCGTTGTAGACATCTAAGGAGCTACGATTGAGAGAGGATTCGCTGATGTTTACCGATTACTCTGTTCTTGCCAAAAAGTGATGCAACAAGCCATCCCCACTATCTGCTTTTAGGTGTGGTTGCTTCATTTGGTAGGGCATTTACGTCTAATAATGCATCTCTGATGCTTGAAAATATATTTCCTTTTTTTTATGTGTGAATATGTGCGGAACATATCGTAATATTGACAATAAGATATTACCCTTCTCATTTGATAAAAAGTGCGTCTAATTAATTGACTTATCAACTTTTCATCAAACACATCTTAAATTAATCATGAAAAGATTACTGGCCATTTGGATTGCATCTTTATTAAGTTTCATTTAGAAATTTAATGTTAGATTTTTATTTTTAATTTTATTAATTACAAAAGTAATTTATTTTCACAATTTTTTTAAAAAATCAGAAAAAATAAATCAATCTAAATACAAGACAAATCCAGAGCAATTTACGGCGCCATAGTTGTGGGGTGTCAGTGGAGTGTATTTTTTACTTTTTTTTACACATTTATTGTGTGAGATGTACTATTTTTTTATTTTTTACTTTTTCTTTTTCTCTCCTATTTCAAAATTTTTATATCCTTATAAATTATTTTTTTTAATTTTTAAACGTTTGACATTAAGTTTGAGTAAAATAAATTTAGTTCTTTAATTTTTTTTATCTATTTCATAAATATTTTATCGTTTAATATTAAATTTGAATGAAATAAATTTATTTCTTTAATTTTTTATTTATTTTATACATATTTATATAAAATTTTAAAAATTAATATTTTTAAAAAAGTTAATTTGAACAGAATTTATAATTTAAATTTACATAAATATTACTAATTTAATTTATTAATAAATAAGTATTACTAATTTAATTATAAATAAATATTTTAATAATTTAAAAAAATTTGACTTTATCTACAAAAGAAAATAGAGATTTCTAAGTGTCCCGTCTTGGTGGGAAACTGACCAAGGCCCACCACATTAGAACATTAGAGTTTTTATTCAGTTTGAACTTTTTTTCTGAAAAATAGAGTACTATAGATTGAAATTGGAAAGAGTAATACTAGAGTGGACATAACGTCAAAAGAAATAGCGTTATGTCCACTACTATAACGCCATCAGAGATAGAAATTATTTGCATTGAAGCTAAGGGGGCTCCATCTTCGGTTCTGGTAAAAAAGGCGGGTGGATAGGCTTAGAAGTAAAGTAAGGCGGCTATTACTTTATCGGACACCTGCTACAAAATGAATTACTTGCCTCCATCGATTCTTTACTATAATACTATTACGAAAATGTGTTATACTCAAGTATATAGAAAAAGCTATAACGTCATCTCTGATGGCGTTATAGCAGTGGACATAACGCCATTTCTTTTGACGTTATATCCACTCTAGTACTACCTCCTCCAATCTCGATCTACTATAATCTATTTTTTAGAGAAAAAGTCTAAACTGAGTAAAAGTCCTAGAACATTATCCTTGCTACAGTTAGCGGAGTAATTTCAAGAGGGTATGTTACAATTGAGAGGCATCTTTAAAATGAGTTTCTAACTCGAGTTTCGGAGCTATTTTTTATAATTTTTAAATAAAAATAAATTGTTATAATTAATAATTTAATATATTATAATTAATAATACTTTTTTTATTTAGAAGAGTTGGTCCTTTCAAGTAATTTGATTTCGGACATATTTTTTACAGTATATCTAAAATCAGATCTGATTTATTCCATCTAATCCAACAATTTAAAATTAGTCCTGTACTGCAAAAAGCAGACAACCGTTTGAGGCATTTCATTTTTTATAAAAAAATATATTTCGTGTCACTCTTTTGCTCATTTTTATACATACTTCTGCCACGTGTATGATCTCATTATTTTTTATTATTTTATAAAATTGATGGAGACATGATAGTCACTGAAAATGATGTATGAAAATCTACGTGGGCCAAGCAAAAATTCATGTTCACACAAGCGAATTGATGGTGTGGTTATTGTCAGATATTTCTTCCAAAAGTTTGCTGAACATTTTGATGGAAACATTGTTTGTGTACTAACAGAATCTACATTCTTTGGGACAGGTTTCTGCAACGAAATATTTCTACTTTTTCTCTATTTTTTTATAAAATTTAATACAAAATTCGTAAAACGGAACACTATTTAATTCCAATTCCATGGGAGTCTTTGCAACAGCAGCATAGCTCATGATGGCTCCCATCTAAACTGAAGATGAACAGTAGCTGGTTCCATTTGATCGAGATCTGCTACCGAACTGAGTTCCTCTTTCGTTGAACTAAACTTTACCTCGTATTGAGTTCCATCTTTTTAATTAAGGGTATTTTAAATATTTATTTAAATTTTTTATGAAATTTATTTAAGAGTAATTTTGAAAAGAAAACATTAAACTTTCATGAGGAAATGCTAAAAGACGTATACTTTGGTGAAATATTTTCTCTGTAAAAATATCAATATTTTTAATTGAAGGGAATACAAGCTTTGGGAGGCGAAATTTTAGACCAATTGAAAATGAATTATTGATTCTATCTCTTCTAAATTCTCAGGAAACTTCTATTAATCCGCTGTAGCAAGAAGTTTAACCTGCTCCAAAAAAGGAAAGAACTCGAAAAACTTTTATACTCTACATTTAACAATATAGTTTTGTGGATGATCTCAACATGCATAGTTGATCCTCTAGACTTAAAAGTTTGTGTATTTTCTGTAGGAGGCATATTGATGCACCAATTGCTAATGAAGTGGCTATACTTAAATTAGATTTCGCTACGAAATTTAATACAAAATTTTTAGTTTAGGTTCATTTCTTCTATCACAAATAACTTATTTTTACGAAATTCAAGATAAAAAATCTCAAACCTAAATACTATCCAATCTCGTAACACTTCCAAATATTCTACCAACTTTTATATAATAATCTTTCTATTTATAATTGAATATCTCGTTTTAACTTATATAAAATTTAAAGAGGATTTTTAACTTACTCATTTTAACAACTTTATCTTCATTAACATTATGATATCTTTATTAATTAAAGAGTTCAGTAATATGGTCTATATATTAGTAAAATTTAAATCACTTAAATCAAAAGAGTTAGAGAGATTAATGATAGGTTTATGTACTAATGAAATTTATTTTTTTAAATTAAAAAAATTAATAATAAAAAAGTATATATAATATATATTTCTTTTAAGAAAATAGACATTTAATTGTAGATCGCTTAAAAGAAACGTATAGAAATTAAAGGGAAAAATTATTACTTAGGAAAATAAAATCAATAACCATGTGCTTAGTGATCTCCAAACGGGTCCACAAATCGGGAGCAATCAACAACCATATCATTATGATAATCTCTGAAACTAAATAATTGATGCGCAATTACCCCCCTCCCCGTCCCCGCTGAAAAAACAAAAGAAAAAGAAAAAAGAAAAAAAGAAAAAAAAAAGAAATGATGTAGCTATAGCTACTCAAGCATATATTATGTAGAGCAGGCACCTAGACATTTCCTTGAAGACGGTTAGCTTTTCTTTTTGGGCTGCGTAGAAGACGGTTAGCTATGTACTTATTCTTTTTGGTTTTTGGTCAAATTTCTTTGGGTTTTAAATTGAACAAAGCAAATGGTCCAAGATTTAAGGATTGTCAAAATTGACTTGAATGTTCTTTGGGTTGATTTAGAATGTAAATTATACAAGCAATGTAGTAATTCAACAATGCTTCATTTGATAATATTGTCTTTTTATTTTTCGGTGAATGATAATATTGTCTTACAAGAAACCATTATTGTCATCTTATCGTTGTTCACAAGACTTCATGAAATTATAATAAAGTAGTAGCTGATTCTAACACCCAGGGGCACCCCCCATCCCCCACCCCCCTCCCCCCCAGCAACGCCCCAAAAAAAAACACAATAAAAACCAGACAGAGAAACCAAAAGGGCTTGCTAAAGCGAAGCCTACTCCTATTCTCTCTTCTTTCCTTCAACCTCGAATTCTTACAACAATGGCAACCACAGCAGCACGGTGCATTTCAAATTTTGCGGAACCAAGATTCTTGAACCGTACTAGTTCTCTATCAGTCTCAACAATTCCTACAAAACAATTTCCTCGTACTTCAACACAAGTAAGTTCATCTTCTCCGCAAATGTTGTCAAGAAACCTTCTAACTTCTTCGCTTTCCAAATTCTAAGTCGGACCCTTCACTGGATCCCCAGAAATACACCATTTTTTGCACACTATCTTTGAACGGCTGTGAAGGTGATCCGAGAGCTCCCGTAGGAACCATTGAAACGCGAACGTTTTCACCGGTTTCTACTCCTGCATTGGCCGTCGACCGGCTGAACTCGGCAGTTTTTGACCTGAAATCCAACCCTGCGACGTCTGACTCCGGCATTATCCGAATTGAGGTAAGAACATAGGAAACAGAGCCACACGCTCGGTAAAGTCCAAAATCCACTGATCCAATCTGGGCTCACAATGTACCTTGCTAATTTCCAATGTCTGAGAACACTATTCTATGATGGACAGCCATAAAATTTTCGTTCAAATAATTACATTTTTTAAACAAATATATGACATCAAAGCATTAAATTAAATTTCTTGATTTTCAATATATTCAATTTTATGTAGAAGAAGAATTGCAGCTCAAGCTGATACTTCTAGTATTGGGATTTAGAGTGAAACTTAATCCAAGTAAATAGTAGATATTTCCAGACAAGCTGAATTCATTACCATCGTAGTTTTTTTTTTTTTTTCCCGTTTCTTTTTGTTTTTTTCTGGATCATAGAAGAAGCTAAAAGGGGCATATCAGGGGATATTTTTACAAACTTTAACTCCAGTTTCCCAAAATTAGCAAATGGACCCCTTATGATTATAAAATTTACGTTTAAACACCCTGGATGTGGAATATAACAGACATCAAATTGCAGTAGACTATAATACATGAAAATTTGTACCACGTGTGTTGCTTGGCACCTTTTCAAGATGCGTTCTTTGTTCACAATTCACATGCCTTCCTTTGAGACTTGAACCAATTATTGTCAATTATTAACATTGTTATTTTATTTTTTTATTATGACATTTTTTCTAACCTTTATTTCACGAACCTTTTATTTTTTTATTATGACAATTGCTTGGAAAAGGTGCCAATCCTGGAAAAGATGGAGGCACTTGATTGGCTCCGTGCCCAGAATAACCTTTCTTTGCCACGTTGCTTCTTCTCATCTCGAAGTGAACCAACGGGTTTTGATCCCCTGTACAATGAGGACAATAATGAGACTTCACACAACTCGTTGGCTAAGCGTGACCTGGTCAGCGGGGCAGGGATCGGCTCTGCTGTCTTTTTTCGCCAAATCCATCCATTTTCATTTGACGATTGGTGTGCAATTAGAAGGTCCTTCCACAATTAGACATTGATTTATAATTAAAATATACCATCGAATTTATTTTACTAGTTCCCCTTAGGTTATGTTCGATGTTTTTGGTTTATGCAAGTAATTTGATATAGAGTCGCACCCGTTATTTATTTATTTATTTTTTAACGGACGTGACATGAAAGTCTCTTTGAATTTGCATTTTGGGCCACTTGTTGGGAATTTAGTTTTTTGTCAATGGCTAATTCTTGGACTCGGGGCAATTAAAGCCATTCTAGATTTTCCATTTATGAAGATGGGAGGTATAGAATTATTACTGAAAAGAGCTCAATTGAATTGTTGCAATGTCCTGCACTGGATACATAAGTTTTGTACTATGTGGAAGGAGAACTAACACTTGCTCTGAAAGCCATTCTTTGACTCTTTAAGGCTAAATTTGTAAACTCTTGGTGCTTCACTGAAGGTTTTTGTCCAAGAAGTGTCCACTAATTCGTGCTTATGGCGCAATCCGATTTGATTCAAGGGCTGTTATAGCATCTGAATGGAAGGCCTTTGGTTCATTTTATTTCATGGTTCCTCAGGTGAATGCTGTGCCGACCTTTATTTTTTTCCCTTTTTGCACAAGTTTTTGTAGTTTGCAAGAGATTAGCTTTAGCTTATAATGTCTGTTTTCCAGATTGAATTTGCTGAGTTGAAAGGAAGTTCTATGATTGCTGCAACCATTGCATGGGACAATGCTCTTTCATGGACGTATGCAAAAGCAATTGCTGCACTTCAAGCCACTCTCTTACAGGTTCATGTTATAGAAGATGTTAGCTGCTGTTCTCTTTTTCTGCCTGTTTTACTATGGGATGGAAGTGCTGAAATTCTGAAGATATGTCTTTTTTCTGTCTTCTAGGTTTCATCCATTGCTGTAAAATCTCGAAAAGAAGTTCCTCATACTTCTGTGCTAGGTTGTACTCATATTCCTAATAAAATGTCTTGGGGTAGAGCTGTTGATCGAGCTTTGCAGCTCATAAAGAGTGAAGATTCACACCTGATTAAGGTTTTAAATTCGACTATATTCTTTACATTCTCCTGGCTTCTTGCTAGTAGTTTGAGATTATTAACAAGTCGCTTGTGTTTCAAATTATTGCATTCTTTTGCTTTATCTCTCAACCTAAATAGGGTATTCCATCTCTCAAAAATACAGGTTGTTCTTGCACGTAGCAGCAAATTTGAGACTACAAAGGACATTGACCCTTTAACATGGTTGTCTAGTTTACAGGTGCCAAATAATTGAGCTTTTAATTATCTCAATCGCTTTGTTGCTAGAACTTTATTCCTTGATAAGGTCTATGCCTGACTTCTGCAGGTTGAAGGAGAAAATGCGTATCAGTTTTGTTTTCAGCCTCCTGAATCACCAGCATTCATTGGAAACACAGTGAGTAGAATCAATCTCATTCCTCTGGGAAAGTAAAGTCTTTTAGGCAGAGAAAGAGGGAAAAATATTGAAACCATGAACCTAAACTCTAAGCGGCATTTGATTGAGGACCACTGAGCTTGTTTTCATCCTAAATAATTGGAAAACTTCACCAACTTTTAATTACTGTTATAGAGGAGTACGGTGCTTGGCAGAGTACAACAAGATTGTTACTGGATGCTGCTAAACTCTTTCATCAGTGCCAAATGACAAAAATATGTGAATTTTAAGTAGATTGATCACTTACTTATCCCTTATTGGAACATAAATGTCTTAACAGACTCTATGAAAAGAAGGAATCGAATTTGTTGGACTCAATAAAACTCTTATTGGTTATGTTTCCCGTTCCCCTTTTAATTCACACTGGTAAATTCAATAAAACTCTTATTGCTTATGCCTCCCATTCCCCTTTTAATTCACACTGGTAAATTCTAGTTCAAAGGTCACAACTACTTTAGCTGATTGAATTCTGTAAATACATTGCTGCGCTCCATCTTCATCTTCAGTCCGATTCCACAAACAGGGTAGCAATTTATGTGTTCTATGTACTAGTTCAAGCTTCGCTTTATTGGAAGGAGAAAAATGTAGTGAAGTTCTTTTAGATTAGAGTGGCTCTTGGAACTTTTAAATCTATATAAGAAGAATTTACCTGATTAAAGATATAAGCTTTATTCTCCTCCTTTTCTAAACATTTGAATCAAACCAAAACCAGTTTGTGATTTTACAAGAGCATATCATCTGGTTGGAACATATCAAACATCATGAAGTTCTGCTTCTGTTTTCTATTACTGGCTAATTGAGTCCCCTCAAACATCTTTGGACATATTCAACTATTTGGTGCAGTCTACTGGAATTCTATAATCATACTTTTAGTTGAATTAGTATTGATCCTGAGAGTAGCTGTGAATGTTTGTACTGGTGTTAATAGTTGAAATATTTGATAAACAGCCAGAGCGGTTATTTCACCGGCACCAGCTTAACATTTCTAGTGAGGCTTTGGCTGCAACAAGACTTAGAGGTGCCTCAGAGTCTCTAGATTTTCAGATAGGAGAAGATTTACTTTCAAGGTTTGTTTTGGCATTGAGTAATTGGTAGGCTTTTTTCCACAAATTGTCACCTCATATTTAGTGTGTCCTAATACTAAATGCTTTCCTCCCTTCCACCTCTCTCTCATTTATTTTGTAGCCCAAAGGACCACAACGAGTTTGCTATTGTACGAGCATGCGTTAAGGAGAAACTAGAGGCAAGTAACTTGAGTACATGTAACTATTAGCTGGATGCAAATCTTAATTTTGTAATACTATTATGCAAAGTTCATGTTGTCACAGCATTTCGTATTGTTGTTTTATGTTGCAGGCTATTTGTTCAAATGTACAAATCAAACCAAAGAAATCATTGCGAAAACTCTCACGAGTTCAGCATCTTTATGCTCGACTAATTGGGAGGTTGCAGAATGAAGATGATGAGGTAATGCCCCCACATCATTGGGAGTTCCATGAAATAATTATAGATCACTGATAACAGATGCCTATCTATAATTGCATGTAGGTTGCAAATAACTGAAGTGTAATGGCCTAATTATTTTCACTTTTCCAGTTTAAGATTTTATCTTCTCTACACCCAACTCCAGCAGTGTGTGGACTTCCTACAGAAGCAGCGCGTCTTTTAATAGCACAAACAGGTCTGTTCTGCTCCGTCACTTCTCACCATAACGAATGTTTCTTACAGCTTCATATGGTCTCTGCTATTGTCTCTGTAAAAGTGATCTCATGCAGCGTACCAATGAAAAACACTAGAACTAAAATTTGGACGATTCAAGAAGTACCTCCACAAAATTACATGTAATAATCTAAGGGTATCCATATTATACACCTTCAGTAGAACATGCTAGATTCACAAGTGTCTTTAGAGGGCAGTGTCCTTCATCCTGCTTGTAAGACTTGTCAGTGTAAATCACTATCTGGACATGGAAATTCAAAAAGAGACTAGGAAACAACAAAAGATGGTGCAAAACACAATAAAGGTATTATTTTATTACAAGTCTACACTACCATAGAGCTAATTACCTCATAAACTGAATTTGTTTCACATCCTTTCTATTTGGGATTTATTTCACTTGTTTCCGAATTATGTGGCATTTGCTATTCTTCTCTAGTATGTTGTCTAGTATTATTAACATTTCCTCAGCTGTTTAACCAGGTAGTAGATCATGAGCAATTTTATGGGCTCCAAATGAATCCTTAGCACTTTTATCTATCTTCTATCATATGATGTTTGGTCTTGCATTATGCTGATTTAGAGATATCAGTTGTCTTTGCATGTAAGTTAATTATTTACCGTTTCTGTAGAGATGTTTGATCGAGGAATGTATGCTGGTCCTGTTGGTTGGTTTGGAGGTGAGGAGAGTGAATTTGCAGTTGGAATAAGATCAGCCTTAGTTGGGAAGGTATGAATGAGATCTCCTTCTCAGCTAGCATAGTTTCTTTAACTGTCATTTGATCTTCTATAATAACTTGCCCTTTAATGGGTGATTTAACTTTTTGAAAGTTCAAACTTTGAATACAAAGGATTATTTAGTTGATGGGGAGGTGAATTAGCAGAGAAATTATGTATTTACATCTTGCTAATATTCATTCACGTCAATATGATGCGGTTGATAAACATGAATACATTAGGGCCTTGGTGCTTTGGTCTATGCTGGAACTGGAATTGTGGAAGGAAGCAAGTCATATTTGGAGTGGGAAGAGCTAGAGCTGAAGACATCACAGGTTTATGCCTTGAACATTATGCAGCATCATAGTGCATTCCTGTTGTTACTTAATGTGCATGTTTATCATTCAAGAACATGTAAAATTTTGTTCTAGTATCCAGAGGAACTGTTTGAGAACGGCTTGATCTTTATCTCTCTTTTTGCAGTTTACCAAATTCATGAAACTTGAGAAGCCTATTTTGGCAACATTTGGAGTACCAAGACAACGATTTGTACAGGTTAGCAAATTCTCTCTCCTTTTCCACAATTCCTTTTTGCCCTTCTGAAGACAATTAAAAGGCTGTGCTCCAAACATACAATATAATTCTTCATTAACATATAATTTGGTAACTTCAACTTTTTGCCGACCATGATAAACTGCTTAAGTTTCTAGCAAACTTTCAACCATTGGAAGTTGTGAATAGCGTCCTACAACTTGGCATGACTGCAGATGTCAAAGCAACAGTAATGATTTGTTTAAACGAGGAGAAGATGAATCCCGGTCAATCAATTGCAAAACACAAAGTGAGCTCCCAACTCAAGATGAAGGAAACATTCCGGCTTCCAGATAGTAGCTTTTGCTGTTAGCTTGAGAAGAACAAGCTACCACATTAGTTCACCCGCTGTTTTTCCTTTTCCCTTTTTCTTTTTCTTGTTGTATAGCATTAGCATCTTCTAGGATGTCTGCTTTTTCCACACCCATCCTTTGTCCCAAAACAAGGGATATGTAGTTCCGAGTTCCAACTAAGTGGTACAGTTATGTACAAAATAGAAATATAAATAAAACTTCTGCCTCTTAGTCTTGCAATATTTATCTGCTTTAGCATCTCTGTTGCACTCCTGTTCTGATTAATGGCAAGATACAAATTTGGACTGAGGCTGTCTACTAAGAACAAACATATTAGGAAAGATATTGACAGAATGCAATTACATTAACGTATCTCTGCTAAGATTGAATCCATTTTAGATGATCCTTACTGCAGGATGAAACTGACTGTTAAGAATCAATAATCTGGTAACTTTATGGCCTAGTTTGGTTTGCAAGGAGGAGGGGGCAGGGGAGGGGAAGAAGCACTTTTTACTTTTTTTAGTGAGTTATTTATATTTATTTTAATTTTATTTGGTATGAGGGGAAGAGAAATAAATTATAAAGACTTTCTCTTATTTGGTTGTAATGAAAGGTGGAAGTAGAGAAGAGGATATTTTGTGTATTTATAAATTTACTTTTTGAATTCTCCAATTATGATGGGGTAATGTTGTAATATGGGGTATTTTATGAGGACATAACGGTCTTTTTAAGATAAAAAATCTCTCAATCTGTCCACTTGTGATTTTGCTGATCCTCCAGATTTACTTTCCTCCCTTATTTTCCTCTGACCAAACAAAATAAAATACCTATCTATTTCCTTTTTACTTCCCCCTCTCCTTTCCTCTCTCTTTTCCTCTCAACCAAACTAGGCCAAGATACTCTTGGATCAATCATGTACCTGCAATATATCTCTAACTTTGGACCATGGGCCCTCAAGAATCATATTTACAAACAATTCACACTTGTAACTTCACTCTTGATGCTTCCTTTAAAAGTGGCAGAACTTTCAAACATAAGACTAACATGGAAATAGGAACAGAGCAATTGTTCAGAGATCATAACCTCATTCCTACATTGTTAATATTGTTGCCATGTTATTCTTGTGTTCCTCCACTCATTGCAATCAAGTTGATGTAAATTGAAAACAGTACATGCTAAAAGTATTCAGCAGAGCAGGCATTCAACATCATTGTTGTTCTGCTTTCTTTCACTACAAGGGCAATATTCTTGAGATGCTGCTTTCGAAATGTAAGCAGATCTTCGTTTACCCTCCCAAATTTGAACGACAACTGTGTCCTTTTTCAGATTTGCCATGAGGCTAAAGGGCTTGAGTTGTCATGAATGATGTTACAGATGTCTACCCTAAAAACTAATAAGAAGTAGGAAGGGAATCTTTCTTTCAAGTATTTTTCTAATCCGGTATACCAATGCCCTTGTTTTGTTTACTGATTAACTTACTCTGCGTTTTGTTTGTTGGGGTTCCTGGACCTATTTCCTAGCCCACCAGAATATATATTTAGCTGTCCCTCATCAAATCACAGCATCATCTGTGCCTTGTCACTGTTGTTTGAAGTTTGAGATAACAAAAAAAAAAAAAAAAAAAAAACCTCAAGTACGTTCTCAGTTTCCCGATGCTGCAGCAGAAGAATTTCGGGATTTGGAGATTACTCGTTTCATTCTGATTCTTTTCTGCCAAATCAAGATTCTTTTCTATCTTGCATGACCTGTTGTATGATCTTGGTGTTTAAATAGAGCAGAAAAGTTGCGGCAATGTCCTCACCTGATTCTGATAGGACGATTGAGCTCAAAGCTTTTGATGATACAAAAGCAGGCGTCAAAGGTATTGTAGATTCTGGGATTACGAAAGTTCCTCGCATCTTCATCCATGAAAAGAATGATCCTACAGTGAAATCTAGCAATATCAAGAGACTCGAAGATCTGATTCCTGTCATTGATCTTGAAGGTGCCAACCATTCTGAGACAATCAAGCAAATTCGTGAAGCATGTGAAAGTTGGGGATTCTTTCTAGTAGTTAATCATGGAATACCTCTTAGTGCTATGGATAATATGCTAAGATGCATAGGCATATTTCATGAACAGGGTCATGAGATCAAAAGGCCATTATACAGCCGTGATCCCTCAAGAACAGTGGTCTACCACAGCAATATTGATCTGTATCACTCCAACGCAGCTGTGTGGAAAGATACAATCACCTTTAAAATGGTGCCTTCTCCCAGCGACCCCGAAGAAATTCCCGTCATCTGCAGGTATGGTGAGAATCCTAGCTTTTAGTGAATCTGACTTGATAAGGCCAGAAAAATGCTTCACTAAAGGGAGTTCATTTTGTCCCTTTTTTTTCCTCCTCAACTTTGAAATGAGTGTTGGATGATCATTATACCTTCATTGCTACAGGTTTTGATCTGTACTTTGTTAATGTTGCAGGAAGATAACAATCGAGTACTCAGAACATGTTACTAAAGTAGGGTTTAATCTGTTTAGATTGCTCTCAGAGGCTCTAGGACTCAACAAAACTCACTTGGAAAGTATAGGCTGTGCTGAGGGACTTTTGGTCAAGGGGCATTATTATCCAGCCTGTCCTGAACCAGAGTTAACCTTTGGTACTGCTGGTCACACAGACAATGATTTCCTGACCATTCTACTGCAAGATCAAGTTGGCGGTCTTCAAGTTTTACATGAAAATGAATGGATCGATGTTCATCCACTGCCTGGATCCTTGATAATTAACTTGGGGGACATGCTTCAGGCAAGTTTTCGGCTGCAGACTGCTCCAAATTCTCAATATCTTGAGATCTTCTATTCATTTCTTCATGTTCAGGCAAATCAAGAAATCCATTAGCACATAGTACATAAATAGCTAAAATTTCCCCAAGGCAAAACTCGCTTATCAATAACAAAGATATCATTTCCATTTACCCCATATGAAAGTCATCCCACGAAAATCAAAACCCAGATTTTAAACTTTATTTGCAAGATATCATTTCGATTTAGACCATATGAAAGTTATCAGACTCATATTATATCGCAGGATGCAACAATCAAAATCAAGACTTAATATAAGATTAATACAAAAAAATGGCGAAGGTTCTCATGATCTCTGTTTCCTTCTCTAAAGCTTATGAAAGTTATCAGACTCATATTATATCGCAGGATGCAACAATCAAAATCAAGACTTAATATAAGATTAATACAAAAAAATGGCGAAGGTTCTCATGATCTCTGTTTCCTTCTCTAAAGCTTGGTTTTTTCTTCTCTCAATGCAGTTGGTGACAAATGATAAATTCAGAAGTGTCCATCACAGGGTGAGTTTCTTGAGGCCACATTGTGGTGAAGGGTTTTCATCAAGATTACATGAGCCGATTAAGGAATTGTTATCAGAAGAAAATCCTCCAATCTATAGGGGAACCACTGTTGAGGCTTACACAAAATATTTCATATCCAAAGCCATGGATGGTAATGCTGCATTATCACATTTCAAGGTGTGAAGATAGTAAGCCTTGGATTCGAAACTCAAGATGATTTCAGTAACTGATGGGCACTGTATTCAGTTTCATTGCTTGCTATTAAATTTTGTTTAATGATGAGCTTAGCTTTCCCTTTATTTTTTTCATAAAAAATTTTACTAATCAAGTTTATTACTTCACGCTTCCTATAATTTATATTTAGTGTCATTGTTTTGCTATTAATTTTAATTACTAATCAAGTAATTAACCATGTTTATTACTTGAAAATTCCTTCATACCAATTCATTTTTCTTTTTGGTACATAAAAGTAAATTAGGATTTAAATCTAATTCAATGATTATTTCTGAATAAAAGATACTTATAACTAATTAAACTACTTTTTTTTAATGAGTTTATAGTTGAAGAGGTGAATTACCACCATCATAGGTAGAACTGTTAATTGGGACGGGCTGACCCGAATCTAGCCCGAATAACATTTCGGGTCGAGCTCGGGGCTGAGATAGACTCAGCTCGATTTTAGCCCGACCCGAAAAAAAAAATATAAATATATATTTATATGTATATATATATATATTTATAATAATATTATTATTATATTATTTAAAAATATTATTATTATATAAAAAATTTTAAAAAATCAATTTCAGGCAGGCTCGAGCCTGAGCTCGGCCCCAAAGGGCTAAGTCCGGACTCACATTTTTCCAGTCGATGTCAATCGGGCTGATATCGAGTTTAGTAAAACCCGACTCACTCATCTGATTAACAGTCCTCATCATGGGTATAGAAATTGGGCTGAGCCCTTCAATTAAACTTCTAACATCTCTTGGGAAAGAGGGCTTCATCATCGTTGGTGGGCTAGTAAGGGCCACATGACGTCCCAGTATAGCCATCATCTCCTGAGCATATTTTTTCAATTGCATTTCCCCACTCTATTTACTTTTTCTTTAGCGAATAAAAGACTACAATTGAAAAAGAATTGCCCTGGATTAGATTGGAAATATTTTTCTCATTTTAAATGGTATTACGAGCAAAGGTGGTAGCTCAAATGGTAGAGTGTTTCTTATCAAATCGGGAGGTTTGGGATTCAATATTCATCGAATATAATGTTCATTTCCTTCCTTTATTCCCTCTCTATTATAGAATTTACTGAAGAAAAATGGTAATGCATTATTTTAGATTCTACAGAATAAAAAATTGAGAAGCAAATAGGATGTAATTTTCAGCACTAGGCAAGAGATTCAATAGGTTGGTCAGCAATAGGGGTGGAAAATAAAAGAAAATTACATAGAATTCAAATTAGTTTGTTGTCTTGTAGGACTTTTGAAGCTCAAGTTTCAATTGAACACACTCTTTTTGACAATAACTTCAACCTTTTTTGGCTATCAGACACCTAACAAGAAATTTAAGCTAAGGCTGCCAAGGTATCCTGTTATTTGAACAGCAACCAAAATAGTAGGTGCAGGCCAAATTCTTCACGTAGGTCAGCTTCTCATAAACATCCAATAAACACATATATAAAAAGTATTTCTTCCGTGTTAAATTCAAATTCAATATTCATATTTTACGTTGAATTTTTCATCACGAGTCTAATCATTTAAAAAGAAAAAGAAAATAAATGTGAAACTATTTTTCGACACAGAATTTTTCATCACGAGTCTAATCATAAAAAAAAAAAAGAAAACGTGAAATTATTTTCTGACTCCTACAATAATTTAACAAGAGTAACAAAAGAAAAAATGGTGAAATACTAGCTTGTGCAAAATCAAATATCAAAAATTTACTTTGAAATGAAGTACAAATATGTATCATTGGAAGTGGTAGGCATGCTTGCTATGTTTCTCAACTAAAGTAATGCATCAACATCCTTGATATATCCTATTGTTACCTTCATGTGCCGGCCAATTCTTGACTTGCCTTAAAAAATGGTCCAACCTTATCACAGTGGCCTTCAGTTTTCCAATAAGAGAATGTTGTACTACAAAATCTTGTTTCTTTCTACTTTATATCATTTTCAGTTTGGCCTTTTACTTTCTTGCCCTCTAACTTCTTCCTCTTGCAGCTCTTTTCCTTTAATTATTCTTTTCTGAAATGAAAAGTGTTTGAAACCTTTATCTCTACTCATCAAGATGAATCCATAACATTTTTCTAATCGGGTATAAACCGAATCGTCAAATTTGATAATGTAGGGAGGTTGTAAGAGATAGTCATCACCTCATCATAATAGTATTAAGTTCCTTTCCATTGTGCGTGATGCAACACCTAATCCTCAATGTAGATATTGCTTTAACTTAAACAATTTGCAAAGATGTTAGCAAAGTTTAGCATTATATGCATGTAATCTAGTCAATCTTACTTTTACTAATAAATTGGGCAACAAAAAGAATTCCCCGGTCAAACTTTTTCATTTGAAATCAAGAAGCTGCATATCCATAGTTCATTGAAGATATATACTCCCTCTGTTTTACCCTTCGACTCTTTCATAGATTAAGGAAAAAAATAAAAATATTTTTAATTATATTTTATAATATAATAGAAAATGAGATAATTATATATATGATAAATTTAATTAAAAAAATATTTTTTAAAATTTTTAAAAATTTAAATATTTTGAAAAGAGCAAAAATGATCTAAAAGCTTTACCTTCTTATATGGAAGGGGAATAGTTAATAGTAGGCCATTTTCTTTAGTGATCTGCCCAGGTTTCTTGAATTTGTTATTTTTTAGAAGACTGCAACCTCTAATTTTTCATGTCCTAAAAGATAAGTTCACTTTCTCTGCTAATGATTCAAGATCATAATTCATAAAGATAAGCTAGAGATTGTAGGTTCCTATTCCACAGTACTTATCAAATTGCTTACTTTTGTTGTCAATCTAAAGCCCAAATGAAATAACTTTGTCGAAAGGTAGCCTAAGGCATCAAGACAAAACAACGAAGCCCCGGCCTTCCATGATATTGACACATATGACCGTGTAAATTGTGTTTGAAGAAGACTCAAAAGGGTCTCTTTTGGGGCAAGTTCAAGAGCCATTTTTCTTCCCATACATTCTCCACCAGCAAATGATTCCAGAGACAAACTTACAATGATGATGGTTTTTGTGTGTGTGTGTGTGTGTTGGGAAAGGGGTAATGGTTGAGGAGTTCACCAGCTTCCCCTTGTGCCTTCTCTTTTATATTCATGCATGCTTTGTCTCTCAGTCTAGTGGATGCACGAGTGCTATGATTTATGCCTTCGCATGCAAAATGTCACGCAGAAGCCATGTATATGATTTCAGTCTTCTATCTCCAGTATACTCCGTCAGATCTTAGTAATGTATCATATGCGAGATTTACAAATACTTCTTCCATTCAATTGTTTTTTTATTAAGAATATTCATAATTGAATGTTTAATTTTAAAAATAATTATATATTTTATTTAAAATTATACTATTAATTTTTTAAATTTTAAAAACATAACATCAACTAACACATGAGCATGTCACTAATTTTTTAAGTCTATTAATTTAAAGAATTTAACCTCTATTAGCATATCACTAGCCTCTTTAATTAGTAAGAATATCATTAGATTAAGGAGAGTAAACACTAGAAGAAAATTGCTAATTTAGGATGGCAAAGTCAGTCTCAAATCCGTCTCGAATTTGTCTTTTGGGACCGATTTGTGACAGAAATTCGATTGTAGTAAAAATCCCGTCTCAATTTTTTCAAGACAAATTTGAGACAATATTTCTGCAGATTTGGGACAGATGTGGAACAATTTAATTTAATTATTTTAAATAAAATTTTACAAGAAATTTTAAAATTTATATTATTTTTTAAAAATAATATATTATTAAAATATGCGTCCCTAATCTATTCCAAAGTTTATAATAAAATTTGTCATATGTATCCAAAATTCGTCTCAAAAAAGGATGAATTTGAGACATTAGTTTTCTTATAAATTGAATAAAAACAAAACTACTACTTTCTGTTATAAATTTAGCACATATTAGGGACGAATATTTTAAAATAAAAATAAATTTTGACGCTCGTCTCAAAATTGAGAAAATTTTGGGACAGATTAAAGACAGAATTGTTTGGTACATATTTATATTTATTAAATATGAAATTTAAAATGCTTGTCCCAAATTTGTCTCAAAAAAGGGACGAATTCGAGACAACTTTGATTTCTATGAACAAATTACTAATAAAATTTGACGGCCTTCAAACAGAATTTTTACTTATCTATATTGAAATCATTTCAATCATAAATCCATCTAAAATTTTGTTGAAAATAGGGACAAAGTTGATTTCGTCTCAAATGGTCCGTCCCAAATAAGCAGTTTTCTTGTCGTGAAAGTTGTAATCAAATTGTGTAAAACAAAAATCTTTTTTAAATTTTATAATAAATTAAAATAAAATATTTAATTATAAACAAAGCGAGTAATAATAAAAATATTCAATTTAACTATAAAAGGAGTGGAATAACTATTTAAAGCAGTAATGATTTTTTTTTATATAAAAAAACTCCAATTTCACATGCTAGAGCAAAACTAGGGATTCAAATTTAGTCAAACCCGACTCATACAGTCCATACAGTCCAATTTACTCTTCCTTGTAGATATTAGACAAAGGCAACCACTCCCCCAAGAAGGGATGTAGGAGTGGAGTGGAAGACGTTTAAGGCGGATGTACCACTCCCATTGATTTTGGAATTCCTTCCTTATGCAGCCCCTTGTAATTTTTTTTTATTTCTTGTGGATTTGTTCTATACGTTGGCTTCTTATCTACTCTTGGAACCCTTCAAGAAACAAAAAGTTCGGGTGCATTTAGATTGATTTTCTTTTAAAGTTTTTTTTTCTTTTAAGAATAAAAATAAAAAAGAAAGAAATATTTATAAAAAGAAATGTAAAACTCGAAATGAGAAAAAAAAAATCACCATCGTTTCTTTATATGGATCATGATGAGATCTGTGATCACCAGCAGCAGTACTTTGACCATTCACCTAATCAATAATTCCCTAGCAAATGAATTAAAACCTAAATTAACCCAAAGCTGAAACACTTCATTAATACACTATTTGATCAAGGTTGATTTGATATGTTGCATTCCCTTTTGAAAACATTTGGCTTACTGATTTTTCATATCTTTCACCTGTTCCCGACATCATCGAATTAATAATAGCTGAAGATTCTTTGATCCCAATAATATACTTATTTTTTTATTTAAAATTAAATATTCATAGTTCACTTATTTATTTATTTTATTTTATTAAAAATAAAAATTTAATTTTACACGAAAGAAGCTCTATTACTATCTAAAAATACAACTCATGAGTCTGGTACGATATTTTGCATGCTTGCTTGCACATAGGCATAATCCTGTAATCCTCTCATTTCAA
Source organism: Rauvolfia tetraphylla (assembly GCA_030512225.1). Classification (NCBI taxonomy): domain Eukaryota; kingdom Viridiplantae; phylum Streptophyta; class Magnoliopsida; order Gentianales; family Apocynaceae; genus Rauvolfia; species Rauvolfia tetraphylla. The sequence goes on from JAJQKT010000053.1 coordinate 8,464,398, forward strand.
ATGCAGAGTTTGGGGAGATGGTAAATGAGATGCTTGATTTATAGTACTAAAAGATGAATGTGGTGAGAGCTATTATCTGTTAACATGACTGATAAATCCACAATCAAGAATAGTCTTAGGCTATAGGTGTTTGGTCGATAGGTTCTTCATTTTTGTCTTCCTATGTTTGTCTTTGGACATATCTTCTCGTGAATGGTTGGAACAAAGTTTTGTCTTTGGGAAAATAAAGGTTACCGACTCCAACTATGATCATCACTTTTTGAACAAAATCATTCATAATTAATTAGTTTTGTTGCTAAACGGGTTTGCCTCTCAATAATTGAGCAACAATAGCACATCTAATCCACCACTGCCTATCACGAACTAAAAATTAAATTACCCTTCATATTCAACTTTTCTGCACTTTTTCCTCACAATTTTTTCCCCCTCCCATGGTAGAACTCAGCTAATAGGGAAAAAAAGCAATACCCCTGAAAAGTTTTCTACATTTTCTCTTCCGCTAGTCAAGTTTGTAACCCCGCAAAAACAACGAGAAGTTTTCAAATAAAATACCAAATCACCAACTCCAATCCTTTATTTCATTTGTGAAAAATGAACTACAATTGGGCTTTTGCTCCTGCAAGATCAGTAAGGATACATCTTGATCCAAATAAATAAATAAATAAAATGAATTACTATTTTTGAAAGACTCCCTTTGGTTTCAAATATAAGTCATTTTAAAAGAAAAATATGTAATCAAAATATATGTCTTTTTACATATTTCAAGAAGTATTTATTACTTGTTTTTCAATTTTACCCATCTCTTTATTTTATTTACTTCTTTTTCTTCCTTTTTCTTTTTCCCTATTTATCAAGAGTATAAAAGGTGCAACATTGATATTAAAAATCTTAATTCTTGTTTAAGTCTAAAAGAACTATATATCTAATAGGAAGGAGTACTATTTTACATTGATTTGGCTAATAAAGATGAGCATTCTAATGAAAATTGTGAGCACTATATATATATTTTTTTGTGAATAATTATGAGTACTACTTGTGTACACAAGATGGATTCCTTTTGACTATTGATTTTTCTTTTACTTTTAATGAGGATGAAGATGACTTGTGAAGAGATCCAAATACTACTTCTATGATGTCTGTTCCCAAGTAGTACTTCATAGTATAAGGACATGTATACTTTGACTTTGAAAATGGAACAACATTTATATGTGTTCTCCTTTTACCTGAAAATGCAGTTGAAAAAAGTATTAGCTGTTGTAGAATTTAAGACCTTTGTCCATTTATGGTGAAGACTTGTGATCACATATCCATCTGGAAACCACCCAAAAACCTTTTGTACAATCTCTTTTCACATGGAGAGATTGTATATATATGGGCAAACATTTTTTCTAGTGTAATCAAGACAAATACATATACTTTCTTATTCATAGTTTAGAATTGAACTTCTATTTTTTAATTTATTTTTAATAAAAATAAACATTTGATTTTATACAAAAAGAGTAACATTCAATTTTAAGCTGCAAGAAAGTAGCAAATTCAAATGCCAATGCTTCAAAGTTTCACTAGTAACTGAGAAAATGGAATCATAGTTCAAACTCCCTCTTTTTGGCAATTAATTGGCCTAAGCAAATTGATTTGTCTTTTTCATCTTTCTTCATGAATCAAATTTATTGTCATTTAAAGAACTTGTTCACCTCAATCTTTAAAAGCCCACCAAACCCTCGCCAAGTTCCCCATTCAAAAGTTCTCCATGTGTTCACTGTTCATTGAGCATTAATGCTTGGGTGAACTGGTTTTGGAGATCATTTTTCTCACTTCTGCAGTCTTTTTTCTTATTTTTTTTATAACTATCAAAAGCAAATGAACACACGTAGCCCAAAAATAATAATAAATGAATTCCAAAGAAGATAAACAATTCGCTGAAATATGTTTTTAATTACCTTATTTATTTCAAAATATAAAATATTTTGACTATTTTTTGTATAAATTAAAAAAAAGAAGATAAAATGTATTTTTCTTATTATAAGTAATTCCACTAATATATTAAAAAATTAGATAATTATATTTGTAATAAGGATAATTTTAAAAAAATAATTTTTAAAATTTATAAAATACTAAATACTTTGAGAAGAAAAACATTATTAAAAGGTTTTTGAAATGAAAGGAGTATATTTATGAAATTATTTAAAGATATAATAAAAAAGTATTTATTATTTTTTTCTTAATTTATACCATAAAGTCTTATATTTTATAATGGCAGAAGTAAAAGTTTTGAGTTTAATTTATATTCTTTATCTAAACAGAGCAAAAAAAAAAAAAGAAAGGAAATTAACAAAGGCTAATATAGTAATCTTGTGAATTGAAAATTTGGTTTCTCACCAAAACCATAAAACGAGAGAATTTCAAAGACCAAAATAAAAAACAGACGAAAGGCGCAGATATAATATGCCCAAAACGCTTTGAAGTTTAGCCTCCTTCAAACTGCCATTGGCATTGCCTTTTCAAAAACACCGTTACACACACCATTACACACACCATTACACACACAGGGAGAATCATATAGAAGAGACTTCGTTTCGTTTCATACCAATCAATTCCTTCTCCTTTTCCCTCCATTCTCTCGTGAAACTCTTTTTGCTATTCATCAGTCAATTGCACACTCACCATGTCTTCAAGAAGGCTTTTTATTTGCCACACTAAACCCATGCGTATTGCAACTTCCTCTATGTTGTTCTCACTTTCCCGGGCAGGAAATCAATGAACCCTGTTCAGCATTCTTGATTGCGTACTTGCATTTTTTTTTTTTGGCACATAATGAAAAACCCGACCTTTTCTTGCACTTTTCCAAGTTCTAAGTGGAGTTTGCGTGTTTGTAATCATTTGCATTTTGTGTCAGCATAATGTTGGGTACTGCCAGCCAGATCTAAAAAGGCCAAAGCTTTATCTTTCAGATCTTATTTGCAAGAAGGAGAGGTCGAGATGGTGGCGGAGCCTTGGAAATTAAAGATGGGAAATCAGGTAAGTGGGAATTTTAAGAATTCTTTGGTTCTTGAAAATACAAAAGATTCATCTTCCAGCACTAGGAAACACGGCCAACAAGAAAAGCAAGTAATTGGAATTCTTTCCTTTGAAGTTGCTAATGTTATGTCAAAGATTATTCATCTTCATAAGTCGTTAGCTGATAGTGAAATTTCTAAGCTTAAAAATGAGATCTTGAAGGCTGAGGGAATAAAAGCTCTTGTTTCTGATAACGAAACAAAGCTTTTGGAACTGGCCCTTGCTGAAAAACTTGATGATTTAAATAGGGTGGCTAGCGTGGTGTCTAGATTGGGGAAGAAATGTGCAATACCTGCACTACAAGGGTTTGAGCACGTGTATGCTGATATTGTTTCTGGGGTAATTGATGTGAAGGAGTTGGGGTTTTTAGTAAAGGATATGGAGGGTAGGGTGAGAAAAATGGAGAGGTATGTTAGTTCCACGGCAAATTTGTACACTGAAATGGAGGTCCTAAATGAGTTGGAAATTGCCACAAAAAAATTTCAGCAAAACCAGCATGAGGAGAGTAGAAAAGCCTATGAGCAAAAGTTGGTTTGGCAGAAACAAGATGTTAGACACTTGAAGAATGTTTCAATTTGGAACCAGACTTATGATAAGGTTGTGGAATTACTGGCGAGGACTGTCTGTACGATTTATGCACGAATTTCTATGGTTTTTGGCCATGCAATTTTGAGGAGGCATTCTTTAAGCTCTACAGTTTCAGGGGCTCTATTTGATTCCGGTGGACGTTTGCACAGTGAGAAGCAAGAATTTGGGCAGAAGTCTGGTCAACTAACTATGGGTTGCAAAGATCAAAAGGGGGCTCAACCATTGAAGCCAGCTCTAAGCAAGAGTATTAGGCGTTACTCTGGGACATTGAAGAGAGATGTTTCAAGGAAGAGTGGAATAAACTATAGGCCTCAATTTGGAATACATAGAAGTGAAGGTGGTTTGTTCGGTCCTGAGGATTTTAACTTTGCATGTGGAATGGGTCCAGGAAGGTTGTTCATGGAATGTCTTAGTTTGAGCAGTTCTGCTTCAAAGGTTGACGATGATGATAATGATACAGTTAACGATGATCGAAGTAGTCAAATCTCAGGGTGTTGTAGTATTGCTAGTAGCATGAAGGGCGAGCAGCCAAATTTTTCACGGTGCTTCGACGGATCAGTGCATGGTATGCCATTCAATGGAGATTGGGGACAATTTAAAGGTAGTTTGATAAACGGTGCAAGATTTGGCCCTAAAAGTAGGTTAACGGTTTATGCTTCTCCTAGTACAGTGGGAGGATCTGCCTTGGCGTTGCATTATGCGAATGTTATTATGGTCATAGAGAAGCTTCTTCATTACCCGCATCTAGTTGGTGATGAAGCAAGGGATGATCTTTATCAGATGCTCCCCACTAGCTTAAGGAAATCCTTGAAGAGGAGTTTGAAGGCTTATGTGAAAGATTTGGCAATTTATGATGCACCTCTGGCCCATGATTGGAAAGAGAGGCTTGATATGATGTTAAAGTGGCTTGCACCACTGGCGCATAACATGATCAAGTGGCAAAGTGAGCGAAATTTTGAGCAGCAGCAAATTGTTAGTCGAACAAATGTTCTCTTGCTCCAAACACTATACTTTGCTGACAGGGCAGAGACAGAGGCAGCAATCTGTGAGCTACTTGTTGGATTAAATTACATATGCCGCTATGAACATCAGCAGAATGCTTTATTGGACTGTGCAAGCAGTTTTGATTTTGAGGACTGTATGGAGTGGCAATTGCAAATGGGAGCTTCTTTTCATTCTTGATTATAGTTGTGTTGAATACGAAATGGTGCCTGTAATTTCCCAACCTTCTACTCTTGTATGATAGAATAGATAATAGTTCAAGGGATGTGAATATCAAAGCTTTCAACATCAAAATTATCAATCCCAAAAGGGAGTTCTTAATATTTTTATTTGTGGAAAAATTGGATTTTAGAAGTATAGATCTGCAAGTTGGTATCTTTTTGGTGTCTTTTGAACATATCAGGCAAATATTAGATTTTCCTTATATTTCGTTCAATTTTGTTTTGTGGTAAATGAATGTGTTAGTTTCTGATGCCTTCCTTCAATTCTCTCATTGAGATTCCGCATGTTTATGAGATTAGATCCTTTAGTGCTGAAGTTTCAAATGAGACGACACTATCAAAGGGCTAACTGCTTACCTGATTTGAATGGCACGTCATGCTTTTCTTGCGGTAGTGAAACTGTTGCTCATATGTATCGAATGAATCAGGGGATGTGGCTTGCAGTTCCACTGCAATATAAATCTGATTAAAAAAAGAAGGGAACAAAAGGAACAAAACCACTAAGCGAAGAGTAAGTTTGTATCAAGTTATGTTTTAATGTTTTTTGCTTCTCTTTGAGGCTCTTGCTGATTTGAGATGGAATTTAGCTGTATTTGCAGATTTAGCATGGAAATTGAAACTTTTATTCACTTTTATGGCCTGAGCTTCTAGTTATAGTGGCACTTGTTGGGTATATTTAGATGTTCTACACCCCATAAAAAAAAAAAAAAAAGATGCAGGAAAGCTTTTTCTTCTGTTACTCAAATAGTTGTTTACATTTTTGGCTTGCATTTTGATTCAAATAATAATGCCTCTTTGGAAGAGCTAAAACTTCTTATAGGGGCACTCGTTGGGTACATTTAGACATTCTACACCCCATGCAAATAAAAAAAAAGAAACGCAGGAAAGCTTTTTCTTCTGTTACTCAAATAGTTATTACCTTTTTGGGCTTGCATTTTGATTCAGAAAATAATGTGTCTTTGGAAAACTTCTTATGGCATTACTCGAGGCAACTTGCTTTCCGTCCATGGCCTATTCTACAAGATGTCTTTAGGGATCTTCCTTTAGTGCTCTTACAATTGAGTTGCTTAGGAGTTAGTCTTGCTAATTTATTTGAACCAAATATGGGATAGTGTGGATGATGGAAAAGATGGATCTTGCACCAGGATGCCTCAGACATCCCTAGTTCATCCTGTTGTATTTGGAGCTTCTGCAAGTTGATTTTCTGCAAAACAGTGCTTGTAGACTATTATCATTTATTTGGTATGCGCTTGTCCTTGGGGTTAAGCTTATTCAAGTGCAAACTATTGAAGTTTGCATCGACTGTTTAAAGTAGAATCGCTCGGGTACTTGGCCTAAGTTCTCATTGCCTGTTAATGCGGGTTCTCTTTGCTTGAGTTTCTGAAAACCAAAGATCAAACTAGTCTCTTTTCATTTACATTCTTTTGTACTTTCTGCTGCAACTTGTCTATGGTACTTGATTGATTTGTTGATAGTTAACACAAATAATCATAAGCAGTCTCAGTGTGCCGTATATCATTATAGTATTTGGATTAACATATATCTGAATCAGAATGTCCCTGCCCTTTCTGATATACAGGTGAATATGATTTTGTGAAGATGATTGTTTTGCAAATGGTGCTGCAGATTATGTATTGGTAGATTACAAGCAAGTGCTTATTTGCCTGCTTCCTTGTTTCTGCTGGCTTTCTCTTCCTCTTTTATGCGATTTTTTCTGTTAAATAGAACCCTTGACATTTCAGTATTGTTGGACTAACTTTCTACAAACCTTAGTGGGATCATTCATTTGATTCTTGTTGAAGTTGCAACAGCTGTGGGTGAATTTCAATTTTGCCCCTCTAATTATTTGACTAAGCAATCTTTCCCTTCGTTTATTGAATTTCATAGTTCTGCCGGTGCAAGTTTGCCCTTTTAAATCTACAATCCAGCCCCAGGGGCTAAAGTTTAGGGATGAACTTCTTTTATTTTATTTGGAAGACCGACAAATTGAGAGGTTTCAAAAGTAAGATAAATAATATATATATATATATATATATATATATATATATATATATATATATATATATATATATATATATATATAAAGTACAAAAGGGATTAAATAATAGATTTATCTCTTTCGCATCAATTTTGATTGTTCATAGATTATTTCTTGCATCAATGTCTAGATTTATGTCCTTACCTCTAGCTCAAACATGAACTTCTAAGGAAAAAAATATTGATTTTTTAAATCATAAAAACAGAGATAATAGGTTTGCCAATTGAAATTATAACTTAGTAATATGGGGTGGGGGGGGGAGGGGTTAGGGGCATGAAGAATGAAAAAATCAGCTTTAACATAAAAAAAGGAACATTAGAATTCAAAATTTAAATTCTTTACACTTGAAAGCAACAACTTAGATTAAAAAATTATAGAAAATAAAATCAGATTAAAAATTTAAAAACTACCAAAATTCTATACACTTCCTCAAGTGATAGAAAGAAAAAATATTATCTTAATAAGTTTTCACTTATTCTCATACAGCTAAGGGAAAGCCATTCAAACAAAGTAGTTAGATATTTTGTTGCGGTTTAATTTAGATTGAGTTTTAATCAAATTTTAATATAAATTTTTTAATTTTAGATTATACTTCATCTTTTATAAAATTTAAAGTATAAAATTTTAAATTTAAACTTTATCTAATCTCATCTAAAAAAAATAGATAAGAAAGTGAGAAATGGGAATTGTGTTATTGGACGAAAAACAAGTTTCAGGGAGTAAACTGCAACTTTCCGACAACTAAAGGGGGTAAAGTGCTATTAATCCTTTCTTTTCTTTGGGGGTTATGGGCCTGTCTAAGTCCTGACCATATTGTTTTACAAAGGTCTGCCTGAACGCATTAAGTAAAAAGGTTAAACATTAATAAGAAAGATAAAGATAAACATTTGTCTATTGCGTTCTTTTAAGTACAATTCAACAACGCATTACTAAGAGCGTTCGATTGAGCACATTATTCTAGTTATCCCGTTCCTTTTCTTTGCCATCACTCACGCCGAGAAGCGCATGAAATCTCATTTCAATTTTCTCAAATCTCTCCTGAAACTATTCTTGTGATCTGCACGAATTTTCCAGAAGAATTCTCTGGAACTCCAATCTAGCGCATAAAGAAGATAAAAAATCTCACCGTACTCACATCTCATTATAGCTGAGTGATCTTTTATGCTTTATCTTTTTTCAGTTGTTCAAAAATTCTTAGTGTATTTGGAACTGCGGTTTAAAGCTCCGTGGAATCATCGTTGAAGCAAGGAATTGTAAATGCAATGAATTATCGAAGGTACGTGATCTGCCAAAATCATTTGCTTTCTAATTTTGTTTCCTCTTTTTGTTGATTCGTGTATCTTTAGATTTATCTGGCTTGATGTTTCTTGGCATTTCCACTCTCTTATAAAATGTATATGAATATGCATGCTAGGTTTTATTATTATTTGTTTTTTATGCATATTCTAGGTTGCACGCGGTTAGTGTTGTTTTCCCCTCTCTATTGCTTCGGAAGGGTTTGCTTATTTAGTTGATTAATGATCATGCAGAGGAAAAAATACGTCCTGAATTTGATCGACTAGTTTAAGAGCTTAACGTAAGAGACATTAGTTCGATCAGCTGAAATCTTAGGATTGGTTATGCTTCCAAGTTCCAGTGGATAAATATATCATAGAGTTAAAAGATCGGTACTTTGTTGCGTATGCTTCTTATTGACGAGCTTGGGTATTCTTTCTAGCTTGTCCTGGTGGGATGGGCTTTTTGGTTAATCATGTTAACAGTGACGATGAATGTGGTTAAAGTGTAGGGTTGAGTTTGTTATTACTTTGCATATCGTAATTCTCTTACTTTTCTGTAGATTGCTTTAATCAAAGAGAGATGTGTGGCTCTTAAGTCAAGAAATCATTAGGCTTGTAATGTAAGGTACCTATCTGCTCTGCTGCGTAATATCTATAAGACCTTTTTCTTATTCCATCTCGCCCCTGACAATTCTTCTGGATATCAGAATCTGATTTAGTTGTTTCTGATTCTACTTCATTTCAGTGTTTCAGAATTAACCCGTCTAGTAAAAAAAGATAAATAGAGACTCTCTGGTTTCTTAGATGCTCACAATATGCACTTCCCTTCCCTTCTTGGTGGTGATTTGTCATTTCTCCATCAAGAAGAAAAATCCATAACGCTAGGCTTTGGTTTGTGGGGACTTTGTGCTTTCCGGAAGTTCGAATTAATAAGTGAAACAGTTCAAATGGTTCACACACTGAAGTCAATGCAATCTATGGAGAAAAATGCTGCGGGATTTTAGTTTTCCCCAATTGAATTGAAGTGAACATTGGTTAGGGATAAGGTTATAATAGGACAATTGGCCTGTTGTTAAGAAAAGCTCTATTCAAGAATGAAGATAGTCCTTCTGTTCGGCAAAATTGTTTGTCTTGAGTAGCATACATTTGCTTGCATTCTAAATGGCAAACTTCAGCTGTTGCTCTTTTTCGAAAGAGAATTTCTTTGCTTTTGTGCCAATGTCATCTCCAGGCATTTTGTCATGAGGCTAATTTATATGTGAGTGGATCTTCTTCTTCTTCCTTCTTTTTTTTTTTTTTTTTTAATTTTATCTTTTTTCCTGTCCAGGCTACAAAAGTTAACTTTGAAATTTGAGAAGCTTAGTATTGGCTTGAAGTCTAAGTGAAATATTAGTCTTATTAATTTGCTATCCATGTTTGCGCAAGAATCAGAACTTAGCTTAGCTCACTGCCAAAACACAGCTAGTTATATGTGCTATTTGTAAATGCTCCTTTCTTTCTTGACGTTCTGTGGACATTTTGGACAAATAAGCATTGATTGTCCTTTGAATCAAGAGTAGTTTGCTAAAAGCAGCATATTTCCATACTAGTAGTGTGTTTGAGACACTGTCTTATTCGCAATGTTAACTGATATTAGTGAAGCTTTAAAATGGAGGGATGATTAAATGAGAAGCACATATAACATGATATAAAACTGCAAATAAAGGGAACCTTTTGAAAGGATAAACAAATAAATAAAAGAGAGGACAACCCTCTCATGGTCCATTATTTCAAATTTTGAAGAATTGATTTTTAGATGATTTACTTGATTTTAGTCAATGATTCTGAATCTGTTGATCCGTTACCTTTTTAGGAGTTTCTGGTTAGTCACAGTTGATGCCTTACAGCTAAACATTTGAAATAGAACTTCATATATTAATTAAGCTTTTACCTTGTGGAACTTGCAATATGAATGATATCTGCAAGGAGCCTGCCGATACGTCCTCAACTGTCCTTCTCCACTATTTTCGGCAATTTTTAGTGCTTTCTTAGTTCTCTTTCAAATTTCTATCTTTTTAAGCTTGGAGCTTCTGATAAACAATTTCAAATATCATTAGCATGGGACTTTTGTTTTGAACTTCCATGGACATATAAATCTGGTTGATGATTATTATTCTATGCATGATGTCATAGTAATAATTAATTTTGATTCTTTTGTATCTTCAAGGGGATAAACTGATGGATCTTGAATTTTATGTGTAGAATATTTGGGAACAGGGTAAAATAGAGCCATATGTTTCTGTAAAGTGAGTTCAAATCTCAGCATGTTAAAATAGGAAATTTCTACCTTATTGTTTTTATTGCAATCTTCATTCATACATATGCATGTTTAAGATATACAATGGCATAGAATCTCTCTCTCTCTCTCTCTCTCTCTCTCTCTCTCTCACGCTTGCACGCGCACACACACAACAACAACAACAACAACAACAACTAGACAAAAAGAGATGGACGCAATGTCATGCAGATCCATGCACGCTTGTATAAGATTAGTTATCTGTATGATGCATTATATGCTTGTCAGACAGTTGAATCTTTCCTATCAATGTTTTATCTGTGACCCTATATGGGTTTATCCTGCTTGTGAATTATAAGACACAAGAAGCCACATGCCTCAAGTTCTTTGGTTTCTACTAACCTTAATAATGTATTTATGTGCTTCATTACAGTTGAGAATTTGGTTTTAGCTACACCTTTAACTATTTCTCGAATAGTGTTTTTTTTTTTTTATACAATTAGTAAGTCCAGATTTCTTTTCTCAAACCACTTCCACATGTGGGCAGGGATCAGAGAGCTTCTAGAGCTGCACTATTTGATGATATTGAAGGTGGTGGTCTTCGGGCCTCTTACTCTCGAGATATTGGTGATATTGATGAGCAGGATAATGACAGAGCTATCGACACCCTACATGACAGAGTGAACTTTCTAAAAAGAGTAAACTTCACTGACTAGGATCTGTCATTAGTGTCCTATTTTTGCACATTTTCTTGTCCAACAGTTGTCATAGCCTGTGCCCCATCTTTGGATGTCTGTTTTCTATTGCTTCTGAGAGAAATCTCTTTTCAGTATCAGTTTTGCAATCTTATCTGCGTCGTTGAACATGACACGTTGCCATTTATTGTCCTTGGCAAAAGTAATATCAATATCTGAGTTTTCAATTTTGTACCATTTCTGGTGAAGTTTCTGAGCTTCTTACGTATTATCCTTGATGGATTTGCATCAAATTATCCTTCAGGATAGTTTAAATATGTGAATTCAGACTGTGTGCTCATATTCAAAATAGAATTAATACTTTTTTGTTCATTGCACTTCATAGCAAGAACCAGTTGAGGCTGATTTTATCAGAAGATTGAATCGCAGGGATGGCCTCATATTGTTATCTGGTTCCTGCATTATCTCCTCTGGTCCTTTGGACTTGTTGATTTTAATTCACATTTGACAAGTTTTTCAATCTGTTGCTTACATTTGTAACCTAAAATTTGACAGCTTACGGGCGATGTACACGAGGAAGTGGAGAATCATAACCGCATGTTAGATCGAATGGTTAGTAAATTGCAGCAACGATATCTTGCTTCTCAAAATAGTTATTGGTTCACTAATGCTGTTTTATGCTTTTGTTCGTTGTCAGGGAAATGACATGGATGCATCAAGAGGAATCATGTCAGGAACCATAGATCGGTTCAAGATGGTAATTACATTAATTGCTTTTTGCATGATTTGCATTACTAGTTTTGTCAAATTAACATTTGTGAGTTTGATGAATGGTTTTCTTTTTTAGGTATTTGAGAAGAAATCAAATAGGAGAATATGCAAACTAGTAGCATATTTTGTGATTTCTTTTCTTGTATTATGCTACACCATTAGGTACGTATTTCTTCTTGATATTTTGGACCTGTGAAAAACATATCTTTTTGACAGCAATTGAATTTCTATCTACAAAATTTTTTTACTTATTTTTATGTCACACATAAAGTTGACATGAAAGGAAAGAAATTGAAGCATCATATTCAGAACCCAATTCTCTTGTTCATGACTTTTATTGGAGTTCAAACTTCTTACTACAATTCCATTTTTCTTTTGAGTGGCGAGAGGGCTTTGCTTTTGTTCAGCTACCACTTGGTGGAGGTACCATAAATCTCTCATATACTAGTTGATAGGAGAACTTTATATTAATATGATTCCTTTACGTGATTACATGATAGACAATTTGGATTTGACATTTGTGTCAAGATTCCCTGGAAAAGAAAGGAGCAAAGGAGAGTTTTTTTTTTTTGGACAAAAAATGCTGAGGGTTTCTATCTGCAGGTTTCTCTTCCATTACCTGTACGGTTAAAATATGTTGTTGTCCGTACCCTGTCCCTGAAGAAAGATGAAAAGCCAGGCGAGAGTCGGAATCTTGCCTTCCACTTGTGTAAGAGAAGTTTTCAAGCCAAAATATTGTTATTATTATATGGTTGATCAACTGTGCCCAAGCGGGAAGGTTTTGGTCATCAAAATACCTGTATAGTTGTGAAACTGATACTGATTCAACATTTTTTTGTCACATTGGAAAGCCAAATGGTTGGTGGATTTTCTTTCCGGATTTCATGTATCAAAAGTTCATTTTGTCTGAACAAGTCAACCTTCTTTTTCTTTTGTCTACTTTTTTGAAATGATGGTTTGAGTTGTGCAAATGAGTAAAAGGTGGATTATTCTCCGTGTGGATTATATAATCACACTTGTCATAGTTGCAAAGACCAACTAAAAAATGTCTGCTCGGAGGAACTGAAGATCATGGAGCCATCTTCTCAAACAAAAACCTTTCTCCAATCTTTTATATCGTTTACTAATTAGATAATATCTGTCGTGCAGGAGGTGAAAAAACCAGAACCAGACTATTTTGGACTGTTGTATTCCGGCTGTTCTCTGTGTTGCGTGTGTGTGCACCACTAACAATTCTTTCCTGGGAAATGGAGAGATTTTCAGAATAGCTGCTATTGCAATTGCAACTTGCTATGCAATAGCAGAATGGAGTAATTGCTGGTCAAGGTCCAACTTGGACCGGGCAATATATATCAAATTAACCAACTTGTGATCATAGATATAACAGAGAAGTATCATCAAAGTGATAATACTTATTTTAATAATTATTTCGTTTTTGCTAATTTTTAAATAATTTTTAAATGATTATTTTAATGTCATTGGAAATAAAATAATCATTAGAAGTGTAAATAATTAGGAGATAGGAATATAAATTGAATTTAAAATTTAATGTTTTTAATTAATAAAGGTATGATTTTGTCATATTGACCGACCTAGTTTTGTAGGAGGTATAAGTGCACACACTGAAAATTGTACTCAAGAATTTTGTTTAATTTTTACAATTAGATGGGCGGTCAAGTATTTTGCAATCTTTTCTAACTGTGTGTTGCTTTTGTTTTTTTGTTTTTTTTTTTGGGATTAGTAGTGTTAGCTGTTACGTATAGGAACAAAGTGATAGTACATTGACGAATCTACTGAGTAGATTTGTCACATATAGCAGTCAATTAGTACCTTGAGAAGGACCAAGGCCTTATGTACCGGGGCTTGTTTGCTCACGTGCAGCACGTGCAGATCGTGGGAAAAGTCACTAGTAACGCGTAGTACAAGTGGGCCCTATATGTCTTGACCATTGTTGGAAGGTAAGATTTGAAATTTTCTGGTTGCACCATTGCACTTATATGCACATGGTTCGACAATAATGTTAGGTTTTTAAACCCCCCCCAAAAAAAAAAAAGACAATAAATGTTAGGTGGTAATATCATAAATCTTGAAAAATTTTTACAAGGATCAAAGTTAAATTTTATAAGAATTCTTCTGAAATATTTTCCTTTTTCTAAAGAAAATAAGAGGATTTTAAAAATTTTGAGGGCTAGCAGCCATCATATGCCCTCAAAATAAGACCTCTATTTGTTTGTCTTATCTTCTTGTCTTCATGTCATGAGGATTGGACTAATTGAAATATTTTCAATTTCTTATACTTATTATGACTAAAAAAGAAAAGAAAAACACGCCTCGCAATAACAATTCTTGTCTTAATACAAATTAGAGTGATTTTTTCCCTTTAGAATATCTACCAAAAAAGAAAAATGGTGTTTCAAATTAAGGATGAAATTAGATAGAGTTTGGTTTTAAGATTTTTTGTATTAGATTTTATAAAAATAAATTATTCTGAGATAAAAAATATGATTCAAAATAAAAAATTTGTGATAGAATTCAATTTAAATAAACCCTACAGCAAGGTGTTTAGATCTTACGAAATGTTTTTGTGTAATACTTCTAATTATAGAAATTCTGATTCATATATTTTTAACTAATTAAACTAAACAAGATAAATGTTAAATTTTAAAAAATCAATTTAAAATTTAAATAATACAATTAGAAATGTTATGTTATAGAGGGTGACGCAAAAGCTGTTGTGTGAAGCAAGCAATATACAAAAATTTCTAGAACAGCAGGCGGAGCAGGTTATTCAAGAAGAATAACAAACAAAATCGACTTCGTTTGAGATGCTGTTACCTGTTAGATTATTGGGTAGAGCAGGCGGTTTAGAAAGACTATTTGGATCTAAAGCAGGATAGATAGTCAATATTATTTATTCAATTATTTATTTAAGAAATTATTTCTAGATAGTCGAGTCAGTCGCTCTTCCAAGAAGTCATCAGTTTGAGCATTTGAGAAAACTGTCAATATTTTTTTAGAAAAAAAAAAAAACGTCGCACTCAAGGGTGTGGAATATATATGTTCACACCTCATTTGAATGGCTGAAACCATATTATTTTTTTTTTTCAAAATTTTGTTCGTAAATGAAAAATTAGACAGTGAACAAATTAGTATATGAATGGTAAGGTCTTTGATGGATAGGTACTGTATGCAAATTACAATAACATTAACCATTTTCCTCAATATAAATACATGTACATATGTATATATATATATGTATGTAATCTTCAACATGACCACACAAAAAAAAAAAAAAGGAAAGAAAGAGCGTGGGCTCTTTCATGTTAAGGCAAACCTATCACTTGAAAATTAAGTAAAATAGACATTCATATCTTTCTAAGTCCTTTTCGCCATTGATTATCCCAGGGTATCTTATGATGTTTTAACTAAGATTTGAACTATACATTCTGTGGAACATATGGGTGAAGGAACTACTTCTTGTATTGTAGATTGATATTTATAAGAAGCCGGATTACATAGAGTTTAATTTTAAAGATTTTATGTTAAATTTTGTAAAAATTAAATTGTTTGTAAGTGGTAATATGAGTTTCAGATTTAAAATCTTCGATTAGGTTTCGGAATAAAATGTTATTCAAATATATAGAACTTGCAAGGATTATTTGTAGAAATAGCCATATAATTCATATAAAAACTGTACCAAGCTAAAGGATAACCTATTTTACAACCATACGTACTAATAAAGTATTTTCATTAGAATATTACTGTCGTATATTCTAATTTTTATTAAGATTTTAATATAAATGACGTTTAGTTACGCGTATTTAATCATATATTTTTTAAAAAAAGGATATTTGATCATATAAAAGTACGAGAAGGAAATACAAATATAAACACAAATATTGGATACCATTTTCTAATGTCACTATCATACAATCAGGAAGTCAAATGATAAATGAATTTCTTATGACATAAAAAATAGAAACGCGAGTTGATTAATTACTGCGGTAGAATAAAATGCATCTACCTAATGTAAAATTTTATATTCAACTTGGTCTAAAAGGCCGAAGCATGATACAAAGTATAAAATATAAAAATAATTTTTTTAAAAAAAATAAAACATAAATTAAAAAAATAATTTTTTTGACACCTTGAGTTATAATCCAAGCAGAACCCAAGTCTTGCTAGTTTGTTGAGATTTCATTCAAACTCAACTCAATTCTTAAAATCTTAATAATTTATATTTATCATACAAGTTAAACGCGTCATCAATAAAATATGATGCATGTACTAAATAAGTAATTTACTACAAAAACTAACTGACAGTGAATTAATTTTTTTTATTCATACTTTATTTTTATGATGAGTATTTAATTTACTAAACTACTCGTAGTTGTAAAAGATAGTAAAAAATAAACGTAGCAGCAGACTGCGTAGTCGTAGATAGTACATAAACAATGACAACGTATGATGCGATGTCTTCATGCGTTTGTGTAGAAGACATTATAAGTTCCCTCAGCCCCTCTGTCCTTCCATTTTGGGCTATGCCCTCCATTGCATATCATGTCGGAGCCCGAGACAGAGACATGATACCTGCCCGCCCTTTGCGCACGCGACCCCACGAGGGAAAAACCCTAAACTTCTTCTCTCTTTTCTCTTCTTTATCTGTACACTAGTGTAGAGAGAAGGAAAGCTACACAGACTGGGTTTGAACGGCCAGTAGGATCCATAAGCTGCAGACAAAGCACTATAAATAAGAAAAATAAAAGCCCACAGCCCCCCAAAGTCCACTACATAGACTAGGAACCATTTTATTTTTCTAGTATTAAAAGTCTCATTGTTTCTGCTTCTTATATAGGTCGCCTACTGCTGCTACAACTACCAAAGTATTGTAATAGTTTTACAGTCTCAGGTTGCTTTATTCTATCCCCTTTGCGTTTGATTCTGACAGGGTTTTTTCTTTCTTTCCCACTCTGAATCGTTCCTCTGCTTTTCTTAGATTTGTTTATCTTCCATTTTTCTTTTTCTGTTTTTCTCCTTTACTTGATTCTGTAAACTACTGCATCTAGTTGTTCTCTCCTTCTCTTTTCCGTCATCTTCTTCATCGTGATTCTCAATTTGTAAAGCTTTTGGTGAAGCGTAGTCTTGATTTGTTTTTGGTCAAAGAAAGAAGGAGAAGATGAGCTGAGGTTTCAGGTAAGAAGAAAATCGTCCCAAGTAATAGAAGAAGGGCAATCAATTTGATCTTCTGATCATCTTTTAGCTGAACTTGATTCGAGTTTGCAAAGCTGGCTAATCCGTGGTGGGCTGGACAGGTCGAGTTGCCGGGACCTGAACCGGCATCTTGTTCACCTCTTCCGAATAAACGTCCTCGAGACTTATCTATTATGAACGAAAATAGCGGCAAGAGCAGCAGCAAAGGAGATGAAGATGAAGACAGAGACAACGGTGGCGAGCCTAAAGAGGGCGCTGTTGAGATTGGTACTAGAAGACCTAGAGGCAGACCACCAGGCTCCAAGAACAAACCCAAGCCACCAATTTTCGTGACTCGGGATAGCCCTAATGCACTTCGTAGTCATGTCTTGGAGGTTGCTGGTGGTTCTGATGTTGCAGAAAGCATAGCACAGTTCGCCAGGAAGCGTCAGCGCGGAGTATGTGTTCTCAGTGGCAACGGCTCAGTAGCCAACGTCACCCTAAGACAACCGGCTGCCCCAGGTGCTGTAGTGGCACTTCATGGAAGGTTCGAAATACTTTCCTTGTCCGGCGCATTCCTCCCCGGCCCTGCTCCGCCTGGCTCGACTGGACTAACGGTGTATTTAGCCGGTGGTCAGGGACAAGTTGTCGGAGGAAGTGTAGTAGGATCACTGGTAGCAGCCGGGCCAGTTCTAATCATTGCTGCCACCTTTGCTAATGCAACTTATGAAAGATTGCCTCTGGAAGAGGAAGAAGAAGCAAGCCCTTCCGGACAACCACAACTTACTGGTGGTGCTGAAAATTCGCCTCCGGCAATAGGAAACTGCGGAGGACAACAGCAACATGCCATGCCTGATCCTTCATCACTGCCAGTTTACAATTTAACTCCAAATCTATTACCTAATGGTGGGCAGCTGAATCATGATGGATATCCATGGGCACCGCCTAGAACGCAGTATTGACATGAGAAGGAAAAAGGGATAAGGTAATTTCAGGGATCTTTTAATTCTGTGTTTTATAACAGATAGAATTTGGAAAGTATTATATAGGGAAGATGAAGTGAATGAGAGTAGTTTTCTGTGTATATTATTTTACTTTTCTTTCCCTTCCGTAGAGTGTTTGCAATAAAATATGGTTTACTTTTGGTAATTTCTCTTTGATATGCATTTTGTATCAGTATACTATAAGACATACAATTTTCAAGATAATGTAAGATACTCTTCTGTTTCTGTGTGCTTGGGTTATTTATCATACCAGCATTGAGTTTTGAGCATTGTTTCTAGGAATGGATAAGATTTGGAGGATTTGCAGGGGAAAAAATGGAACATGTAACAGCAATATATAGCTTCACATGCAAATTTTTCTGTTGAAGATCATGTGGTATTACTGTATGCTTGTTCTCGAAGGTGAAAATTGCCTAATGTAAATATTCTTGAAGAGGATTGAGTTTCATTTTAACCATAGCTTTGATATATGAAATAAGAGAGATTAAGTTTTTATTTAGATTACGCTTTTTCCTTGTAAACTGTTCTTTTATCCTTGGTGATTGGAAAATTTTCAATTCTTGTTGCTCATAAAAGAGCAGTAGATGGAGATTTTATGCACTGAGCTTCTAGACAATTAAACACTTTTGGTGGTACGTAATTCGGCAGCAGCTAGATTGAGCAGGCATATTGTATAGAGGTATTATCAATCAAGAACAGTGACTGAAAAGAGAAAGAAAACTCCATATGATTAACTGTTACATTATTTAAGTAATGAAAATGTTTTTAAGGTAAAATAATTGAGAAAATAAATTATTTTCCTTAAATAATATCAAGAAGAGAAAGATCGAGGAGCTAGATAGCAGTAATCATAGAATGATGTAGGAACTTCTAGAAGGATTCTTCAAACCCCAGTCCCACCTGTTCTTTCCAAGACAAAGCAGCCCTCATTAATTAGGCGGATGGCTTTTCTTTTATCTTCATATCCGCCGGAGCCCTCGCTGTCCAAATGCAATGTTTTAAAAAGAACCATGGAGACTAGGCCTAGTTGTCCATATCGAATGATCAGGAACTTTCTTTTCTCTGTTTTTCTTCTCAGGAAATGGTATATATGATATTCAGATGCATCATCATTAATAATTCAAGTGCATATGACATTATCAGTCATTTTTCAAGGAATAAACTTCTTTAATGTATGAGTTCCCTGCATGCAAGGTGTGAAGATTTCTTCTCCTCGTATTATTCATGAATTTTTCTTGTATGTTATCAGGGATAGAAGTTTAACAGCATTAAACATTAAACATGTCCGCATTGAGGGGAATTTGTAGTTGGAGGGTAATGGGAGAAGATAGGATTCAATGTGGACATTATGTTATGAATAGATAATAATGAAAAGGAAAAAGGGTGGAAGAGAAAGATAAAATTTTACTCTACTGTTTTTCTTTTATTTTTTTATGAATTAAGCACGTATTTTCTTTTATTTTTATTTTTATAAATTACGAGCGTATCAAAATAAGTATTTATAATTGTCATGAAAATAAATTATTCAAATTCATATTCTCCTGCTTAAACAATTAGGACCTTTTCCATTCACGAAAACTCAATCGAAATGCCTAATCAATATCTCTAACCCTTCCAATTCAATGGGTAAGGCATAGCATACACTTTGACAAACGAGTTACCACTCATCCATTTTTTTAATTTACTTTCCATACCTTGAGAGGGTGGAAGTGAATTAAGTAAGGTTTTTCTAATAAATTAAATTATCATATTCCTCACGACTTATTGCTCACTTATTTTAACAAATTGTGATCCTCAAAAATTCCCTACAAAGTAGATGCGTGTTTTACAATGTCAAGAGAGATTCTTACCTTCTTAATCAACGCTAGTAAAAAAAAAAGGTAAAATGATAAATTATTATATATTACCTAGTTTATATATATATATAGTCCCAAGTTTTAATATTTGGGGTAAAAGCTAGTCATGGTATCAACTTAATTGAATAGTGTGTTATTTCTTTCATAATTAAATGGTTTTTCTATACAGGGTGATAAAAAAAATAAATATTTAATTTTAGATCATAATGAATATATTTTAATGCGAGATTAATTGAGTAATATCATATAGTCAATGACTCAGCCATCCTTTGTTTCAGTGGGGGGTAGGTGCCCCCACTGAGAAGAAAATGTTCTCATTAAATATTACGTTTTGATTGTATGGTTGATTTTTTTTTTTTTTTAGTGTCCCAAAAGAGTTTAAAACTATAAGTATTGACTAAATTAAGTATTGTGAGGAAAAAATGAGAGATCGGAAACTGATTTGGCAATTCTTGATAACTATTAATTAATTAAAGACATATTCTTGATATACAAATATGTGATGAACGTTACACTTCAAAAAATTAGTTGAAATTAGGAACCTTCTTATTTATCAATTGGTATATTTACTAGTTACGTTGGCAACTCGTGTTGAAGGAACATTTTCACTTATGAAAATTATGAAGAACCTATTAAGTGGATATGTTTGAATGAATAATTGTCTGATCAACTATATTAAAAAAGATGTATTTAAAGGCAATTAGCGATGAACTCCTCATTCAATGATTTCAAAATACAAGTTCATGTTGGAGACGATATAAGATGCCCCTATAAAAGATTTATGTATATTACAGAGTCCAAAAGAGGTTTTCCTAAAGAAGAAATGAAGTCCAAAGAATAAGACTACTATACAAATAATTAAACCACAAAATAAAAAATTAGAAAAAGTTTCATCCAAGAGATTTATTTCCATAATTGGCATCTATATGCAAAGGATCCAATCCCCCTAAAGAGAAGGATGTGAAATCTACATCGATGCTGGTACGGTCGAGTTTGGATCATTTTATCCCTATCAAAATCTTGAACCTTGGCCGTATATATATATAGATATCATGCTGCGCACGAGCTTTAGTGAAACTAGTGGCCAATTCTTCATAGGCATGATCATTTTTCTTATTACCAAAACAAAGATATGTAGTGAGCAATAAAGCGAAAATTGACTAAATCATTGAAGGAAAAAGAAGGGTTTTCTGTAAACTCTCAAAAGGGTCGTCCAAGAGGACCAAGAATTGTACCAAACATGAAGGACCCTCTTCACATGAGTTCACGTGTTATACTTAGTAATCTTAATAAACTATACTTAGCTACTTTGTGTGCAACATTCCAAAGCTAAAGTCACTATAATGGACCCCACTTTGGTCAATAATTACAAGTTAACTATTCTATATTAGAAAACAATTAAATCAATCTTTCATTTCTTGGGCAGCCAACAAAACAAATTGATTCTCACTTTTGTACCCATTTGCCTTTCCAATTAGTGTATTTAGGCACACAACCACATTTAGCTATTCCAAGTAATGCTTGATTAGCTTACCTTTGATACACTCATTAAGCCAACAAATTAAGTACATCCGTCACTTTGAAAGGGAATCCACTAAACTTGCATTAATGAAATGTAGACCACCCATTAGCGCCGAATGTATTATTGTTTGAGAGAAAATTTTATAACATTTGTGGTGGGCGCAGCTGCGTACATCAGTGGCAGAAAAAACCAAAAGTATCTTAGCTTTGTTCCAAACTCCATGACCTTATGTTGATGCTCAACTTCAACTAATGGACCATGCATGTCCTTGTTGTGGAGTACACATCATCTTCTTTCATTTAATAATCCTCTGTTTAACCTAAAACCATTCAAACCAATCAGTGCAAATAAGCTCTCAGGTTTTGTCTACGACTCTTTTTATCATGGATTCTAAATCGTTGTCTTGTGCAACACATGTTTTAAAGTATTATATCCTTAAAAAACGTACAATTTGTAATTTATATAATATAATAATTTAAATTTTACTACAGATAAAGACTCGTAATATAAAAATTTTTTTGTTTATTTTTAAATTTACGAGATTCTCTGACTTATAAGTCTTTATTTAACTTATCTAGCACACGATTATTATTTGAACCGAAGGGTGTAGGAAAGGATGAGAGGAAAAAAGAGGACTTGTTATAGAATTTCTAACTAAAAATTGAAAACTAATTAAAGCAATGAACAACTACCAACCCTATAAGTAAAGCAAATTGTTGTAGGTTTCTTTGTGATTATCTTCAATTCACTTCCGTGCATAACCGTCAATCAAAGAGTAGGATGGTCTCTAAAGCATCTTTGAAAAAAATGACACTCCAAAGTAGGTTAGATGACCATAGTAGAAAATTGATTAGCCAACTTGCAATCAGCTTTAATTTTCATTGTGATCAGCCTCAAATATTTCAAACCAAGGAAGAAATAGAGATGGAAGCATACAAAAGTTGTTAAAGGAAGGTAAAAGAAAGCGAAGCTTTGTCAAAGACAGCTACTATAGATTGATTCTCTTTGCCAGAAATGGCAAGTAGGGAGTGAAAACTTTGATGGGCAGAAGCCAAATATATGAAACTGAAGTGGAGAAATGAAAAGCTTTCCTCTGCTCCCTCATTCCCCCACAGACCATTTCAGACCACAAAAACATGAAACCTGAGGTCTGGACTATCCCTCACCACACAAAAACACACACCAAACTCGCAGAACTCGTAGTAGGGAGACAAAGAAAGAAAAGAAGGATGAAAGGAGGAGAACTTCGGGTGAAGAAAGATGGTGGGGACATGCTAGCGACAAAGGGCTCTGGAAGTTGACTGCATCGTGAAAGAAAATGTCCTTGTTATTGTGGAAAACTTTTGTTTCTATATATGTCTCTGTACCCAGGGGGAAAAAATAGAACAAGAGATAAAAATTGTAGCTTGATTGGTTGGTGATTAAGTTCGAAAACGATGGGTAACTACCCGATTTACTTTCGGAAACAAAAAGGGCTTCCCTGCACCAGCCGGGAATCGAACCCGGGTCTGTACCGTGGCAGGGTACTATTCTACCACTAGACCACTGGTGCTGGTTGACGAAGGACCGGCACTCTTATATTTATTTCAATTGACAAAATTTTGAGAAATTTATATTCCTTTTGGTAAGAAGTTCACTTTTTCATCCCTCACTAAGTAGTTTAATTGTTTTTTATACTTACCATCCAAATTTTAACTTCGTTTAAACAGTTATTGCCATCTTTGTTCAAACATAATGGCGGAATTGGTGTCAAAATTTTGAAGATAGTAATTGGACTATTCGAAAAAATTATGTATCAATTAGAGATATCGGGATCACGTTGAAACTCAAGGTAAAATTTTTATTCTAATCTCATATCTTCTCTTATAAAAAAATTTACAAAATTAAATACCAAAAATTTCAAACTCATATTATATTCAATCTCACCCTAAAATTTGAATAGTAATATGAGAAAACTGATCATTCAAGACAAAAAAAAAATTCTCCAAATAAAAAGATCCAATTGGAGACAAGTGTGTAAGGAAAAAAGTAGTACTGTCAAACGAATTGGTCTGCTCCTATCCATTACAAGTCACCCCTTAAACGAAGTAGAGCAAGTTGCCCTTTTTTTTCACGCGCTAGAATACTCCTAACTCATATCCACTTGTACTAGGCTTGCGGGCTAAACAAGTTATTCTGCAAGCCTAATCTCTCTTTCTTTCTTTTCTTTTTCTCTCTCTATCATATATAAGAATATAAATATATTATTAAGATAGAAAGAAATCTTAGGCCAATCACTAATATTTTAAAAATAAAAAATGATAATTAATTATATATATCATTCCTAATATGAATAAATTTATATAAAAAATATTTAAAATTAAATTAAATTAATTAATTTTAATTGTGAGTATAATTAAAATATGTGATGTAAAAAAATTTGTCGAGATTGCCATACATTTCTTTGTTTTATAATGTTTCTAATAAAAAAGTTAAAAAAATTAATTTGGCCTCAATTAGCCCACAAACTAAATAGAGCAGATCAATTTGGCTCATATTTAAATGAGATTGAAAAATTAACTCAAATCTGTCTATATTACGGGCCAAACAGATCAGTCCACGAACTGAAACCCATTTTGACACCAAGGAAAATACAAGAATATGGAGAAATTCTTCAAGAAAAACAAAAACTAACGGCAAATAAATTTATTGATAAATTATAGGAGAGAAAAAAAGAGTTTTAGAGTGTATTTGGATTAGGGTTCAATTTGAGATCTAATGCAATTGAGTTTTATATTTCTTCTTATAAAAAAATTACTTTTACAAAATTTAAAATAAAAATTTTAAATATAAATTCAAACCCAATTCAAATATACTCAGAGATAAAATGGAGCGACGGTAGGGTGGAGCGGGGGAGTAGGGGGCAGGTGAGGCCCAAAGAAAAGCAAATGAAGCGGAGTGGGCGGCAAAGTAACTTTTGATATTTATTTACATTATACTGGTGTAAACTTTGACAATAATCCTTAAATATTAATTGTCGATAAAATTAATATGTAAATAATACTTTCTAAGAATATTAGTTGTTGATCCTACAGGTCTGGACCTTCTCAACAACACGATTGCAAATTCTATGTAGTCTATTTTTGTATTGTCTTTTTCTCCTTGTGCCCTTACGGTTTCTTTTTCAGAAAATCCTTTATGAATTAGAATCAATATCGTAATAATGAAGTTAAAAGTGGAAATAAAGAATAAATTTGTTTTGGGCCTCACTTGCTGAGGATAAGATAGAACGTTTTTGTTGTCTCGTATTTGCATCCACTTATGCAGACAAGTAAAAGTTCAGCGTCAAATCGTTTAAATTCTACACAAAAATCATACTGAAGACCAAAAATACAGCAAAACTTTATGACGAAAAGGATTAAAGAAATTACTGGGCTAACCTTAAAACACAAAACGATAAAGCCCAATCATCAATCAATCGAGAAATTGATAAATAAAAAAAACTGGGCTTTCCTTTAACAGGAAGCGTTTTAGCTCAAGACAATCACAAAATGTTAAAAAAAATAACTGGGCTTGTGCTAGAACACGAATATTTGCCAATATCAGAGTTTGCTGGCTAATTGAATAATGCTTGATCCAGACCGGCCCATCTTGGTAAACTTATTTCATGGTCAGCATCCTTGTGGGCTCTAAATCAATAGGCTCAATGTCCCATATTTATGGACATCAATGGGGAGCAGACTGAGAATGTTTTATACTCTCTCCAATCCATATTTAAATATCCAATTTTAATTTGATATAAAATTTAAGAAGAATTTTTGACTTACTCAATTTACTAACTTTATCCTCATTAACTTCATAACATCAGGTTAGTAGGAGGACCCACTTATTTGTAAAACTTAAATTTCCTAAATTAATGGAATTAAAGGGATTAGTAATAGGTTTATTTGTTAATAGAGCTTACTTTCTTTAAATTAAAGTGATTAATAGTGAAATTTTAGATAAAATATATAGTTATTTTAGAAAAGTGAATATTCAATTATGAATATTCTAAAAAAGAAATATAGACTTTTAATTATGAACGGAAAGAGTATTTTGAATTACTCATCAATTTTTGTAGTATGTTTCTTTTGTGTTATTTATCTTTTGAACCCCTTATTTGAGGAATATTTTTATTTTTTTGACAGTACAGAGTTTAAATTTTATTTTTTAAAATTACGTGTCAAATATTCGATTCGATTACTAAGAATACATAAAGTTGATTGAGGTGAATTCTTTTAGTTGCAGTTTTTGAGTGCTTAAATCATGTTTCTCTTGTTCTAATCCCATTTAATATTATTTTGAATGAAACTAAGAATAGAAGAATAAACTGAATCCACCAAATCAGTGGTCGGACTGAAAAAATCTAATTCGTTATTCTACCTACCTCTTTATTTCATTTTATTTCTCCCTCTCTCTCTATATCTCTCCGTTCCTATTTATTAAGGATACAAGAATTATTTCATTTCAAAACTTTCCTTGTTTTCAAAATTTTAAAATAAGCTTACAGTATTAACATTCTTAATTTAAACGAATTAAATTTCTATCAACTCATGATCCCACCACAAGCCTTTTTAATTTTCTTAACTTAAAAAAATTAAGCTCTACGAATTCATAATTTCTCAATTAATTAGGGTAAGATAGCAACTTCATTAAAGTCTCCTAAATTATTTGTACTAAATCAAAATAAGAGATTCAATTCGGTTTAAGAGAGTAGTGTAATAAAATCTCCAAGGGCCTAAATTCAAATAAGCCAAACCTAGAAATAGAAAATAAGTACATCTCAAATTTCACGAATTGGCCACCCATAGGTTCTTAAACTATTACCTGTAATAAACAATACCACCGAAGATCTAGGCCTCTGCAATGATGCAAGTCAAAACTATAGGTTACCATTTGTATTAATCAAGACAGCAATGTCCAAATACTACTCAATTAAGAAAATTATTTTATTTTGCCTCTTTTGTCTGCTCAAAGTACAATGGCCTTTGAAAAGCTTGTCCATTTTTTATTCCCTTGTGATTAAGAAATTATATTTCGTACAGAGATCTCCTCAGAATTGAACTCCGGATTCCAGGTAGTCTTCTAATGTACTTTTTTAGGGGTTGTTATTCTATTCGAAATCTTGCCTTTCCAGCCCATGTAAGAATCCATTGATTACCTCCTATAATATCTCATTCCCAATTATCAGTCAATTACTTTTGCCAGCATGCTGAAATTTTTGTATAAATTAAGAAAAAAATAAATAAATGATATTTTTCTGTTAATATTCTTAATTAATTAATTCTGTTAATATAAGAAAGTAATTTTAAAAAATATTCTGAAAATGGTAAAAAAATATCATAATACCCTTATATTTTGAAATAAAAAGAGTAATTTATAAGAGATCAGCTGCAAACTGGAAACTGGAGTTACGGAGCATTCCCGGCTTTGTTGATGGTTGCAAGTGGGATGAGATTGAAGGTAGGTGACAGCACATATGAGTATCTTGATCTTCAAGTTGTTTTTTCGAAAGATAGAAAGATTCTTTTGATGAGCTTTGGAAGGTCTGCGAAGGTATATTTTAGTCAAGATTCACTCCCCTTAGCACAAAACTTTAGCCTGCCGCCACCGAGTCAAGAATCGTGGCAAATAACAAACCATTACTTTGCATACATCTTATCCCTAGTAAACCACACCCTTTTCATTATCTTATTTGTCTTCAAACAGATCAAAGTCTTTTTCATTTTTCTTCGTTGGTTTCGACGGATCCAACTCGATTACTGATATTGTTCTTGCAATTGCTCTTTGGTTTTATGCCAATTCTTTATTTAGGACGTAGTTTACCTAACCGGGGCAGATTCATAGTAAGGATAGAGACTTATTTGGCGATCTAGAAAGTACTACGGATTTATTCTTTTTTCTTATTTCCTTTGTTTCAAAATGTTTGATACACTTAATACAAATATAATTAATTATTTAATTATTTATTATATTATTAAAATTAATTAAAAATGTAACAAAAATTTTATATCATTTATTTTTTATTCCTTAATTTATATCAAAAGAACCTTAAATTTAATTAAATCGAGATAATCCAATGAAAACTGTATATGCACATAAACATGTATTAAAAATTTTTAGGTCCAATTTTACCATTTTGAATAACACATAGGATCCTGTTAAAAGAAAAAAAAAAAACGAACGTGGGATAAACATAGTATAATCTAATGCTTCTTTGTGGACCACCTCTGCTCGGGAATTCCTAGTTTTTGATAAGGCATCTTGTCTCAATAGCAAGGTTCAGGTGTACACAAACACATGGCAGAAGAGGTGTGGACCCAACCGGCCAACACCCAATTAATGTAATATTGAAGCACCAGTGGCAAAATAACAAATAAGTCCAATTCATCAACAAAATCACTTCCGCAAATTGCCCCTTGGGTGGGACAACATTTGGGGAGAAATGAAGATGATAGCATCAAAAATAGTTATTGCACGCGTTACCAAGTATTTAAGAAAATAATTGAAATATCAGGCTATGTTGAGAGAAAAGGAAGTTTACCCACCGCAATGATTCCAATGAGCCCAACCACCTAAAAGGCTAAAAATCCAGATGCCAAAAACCAAAGTAGAATTGACTGAAAAGGAAAGTGATGGGGAAAGAAGCAAAATCACAGGAAAAATAATGAACTTATAGAAGGAACCAGAACTCGAAAAAAGATCAAGTCAAAGTCTAAAATGTAGAATAATGATGTCAACAAAGAATATGCAATGACCATTTTACATGAGAAATGGAAACACTTTGAAGAAAATAAGTGGATGCAAAATTCCCAACAAAATATCCAAAGGTTTTTGGCTAGTGGAGATAAGGGATGGGGTCCACATAAAGAAACCTCAACACCCCCCCCCCCAACAACAGCCATTGAAACTAGAAAGGGATTGGAAATGTGCATGTACGTACTCAAAATTCATGCATGGTTTCGCATATTGTCAAACTTGGGTGATAGGAAAGCATATGAGAAGATATCTTTGACCCATACTCCATTCACACAAACTTGCCACTTTCAGTGGCTCTTCCCAAGGGCACACAAAAAGATCACACGCGACTCAAACGATAACCACATGCAATGCACGTGCATCAGATGAGCAAAAGTTATGGGCTGTTACTATATATTATAGATAAGATGCATGTAGGGAGGATGGATAGAATAACGAATTAGAGCAAATAATTCTATCACTCATACCATCAGAAAAGCAGTCACTACAGGATATAAATGCAACTCAAAGGCAATAATTCCTTGGAGTAAGCAAAATCTGTTTTACAACGGACCAACCTCCTATTCAAGTCTTCAAGCAAGCAAACAATAAATGTTAGCAGTATGTTTCATAACGTAGGAAAACATAGTAACGCAAAACATGATCCAGAAGGTCGGGAATCACTAGAATAGCACTCTGTTATTGAACTACTACTGAATGCAATGAAAACAGGAATAATCAGCTGAAAAAATACTGAACAAAGGATGATTGGCATCTAATTTCTTCTGAGTGAGAATAGGATAACCAACATCCTCAGCATGCTATCTTATCGAATATGATATTCAAATTATCAACCAACATGATGTATTTGTAGATTATAACACAGGTTATTTGTTCTTGGCTAGAACTTAGAAGAAGTGCAGGAGAACCTCGATAAAAGCTTTAGCTAATCTGGTTCTTAATTGCCATCATAAGGTTGCCAATTTCAAGATGGTACTGTTTATAACAATTGGCAGACTGCTGCTACAAGGTAAAAATTCATCACTCCAAACAATATAAACAAAATCGTGAAATGAAATGGAACAAATAGTATTGTGTCACTTGGAGCATTTGCAACTGAAAAATGTGAGACTTGCTTGAAGTTTGTACATAAATACAGGTTACAATTAGTAATCCTAGTCTACCTTCTACATTCTATTAATTCTCTCCAGCCAAAATTTTCCTTGAAACAATTTGTAACAGGAAACTTTCATCTCAATAATAAGGAAGACATGTACCTTCTATCACCCAAAGTTTCTTTCAATCTGATTATCTCTATTTGGTAGTTGTCTTATTTGTTTCAATGTCATAATTAATTAAGTTGGATACCAGAAAAAATGATCATTTAAGACATTAAACAAGAATGAAGATGAATTTTTCTGTACCAATGTGACTTTGAATGCTGTGTATAACATCTGTATGCTTGACCCTTGACAGCAGAAGCATTTTGTTCCAAAGCAAATTTGTTTCTTTATTCTAACGAATTTCCACTGAAATGCTCTGCAAAAAAGAGCAAGCTACAGAAGTGCACTATCTTCCTCAAGACACCACTCTGTTGGCCTGCAAGAGGACCCTCTGAAGCTCCGCTTCAATGCCTTGCAAGAGGACTGGTTTCCGAATAACTCCACTCATTCCAACCCGCGAGCATCTATCCCATATTTCTTCATCATCACTTGCAGTTAAGGCAATGATCAATGGCCAATTACGGCTGCGGAACTTTCGGATTCTGACGGTCACCTCAAATCCATCTAAGTCAGGCATGTGGAGATCCACAAGGACAATTTGGAATGAAGATACAGGTCCCAGAGCACCAAGACAGTCATATCCTGATGACACTGAAGAAACAATGCATCCCAGTTTCTCTAGCAGTTTCCTAGTAACTGCCCTATTTACATCATCGTCATCTGCTAAAAGAACCTTAAGGCCCCTCAAAAGAGAGCTCGAATATGAATGATCTGAAGATCCCCCGTGCTCAGATATGCCAACTACAATGGATGGCCGCTTTTGAAACCGAAGAACTAGTGCCATGCTTTGATCAGAACCCTCCGGATTTGAGATTACCCAAATATCTCCTTGCATCAACTGTCATTTTTTTTTTTTTTTTTGTGGGGGAGGGGGGTTCAGAGAGTCAACTAGTGAAGTGGAAAAAATCTTAAAAACAACTACTTTTCATGTGAAATTTCACATTAAATTTTCTTTTTAGAGTACAATTAATCTAGGTTTAAGCAGAAGCAATAACTTGACACATAATAGTTTGTATGAATCATGAACATGAAAATAAATAGTAAAATCTTTCTACAACTACAATAACACTGGGTAGATTCCAGAGTAATAAAGATCTTACTGCTGTAACTGAAGTTGAGAAAAAGACAACCCTTATAGTGGACTATCTGGATTAGTCTAAAGAAGGATAAGTTCCTCCTAGAATATCACTACACCATCACCAAGGTTGTAGGGGAAAAAGCTGGGGGTAAGAGACCCAACTGATTCCTTTTACAAATCTAAACTGATTGCTCTCACAATATGGTTTCTAAAATGAGGAGCCCTTTTCTTCTGGAAATTTTCTTTCTTAAGACTGTCAAAAGGATAGTTTCTAACATAGTAAGTAATACGGAGACAAGATAGTTTTCAGAAAATGCAATATTTTTATCCTTAGAACAAGGTAATTAGAACCATTATCAGGACCCTGTGATAATTGACAAGAATGCTACATAAACTGCCACTGTCAGTCATGTATCAAGTGCTGTTAGAATAAGCATACCTGAACTAGCTTTCTGCATACATTGAAACTCAAGCCTTCCTCAGCTCCCCCACTAGAGTGCCTTAGACGACTTATTGTACTATCGGAAGTGCTCTCTAAATGAGCATTGTCATCACATATTCCAACTTCAAATTTTACATAAACATATCCATCAGATGAGCTTGACCTCCAGGGTCCCCATCCTAGATCATTCCTTCCCTGACTTCTATCTGCTGAGAGAACACGAAATGCAAGACATCCTCCTCGACTGCTTCCATTTAGACTATTTCCAATCATATGCAGAATAACTTGAAAAACTCGTCTCTCATCCCCCAAAACATGATTAGGTAAGGTTCTATCTACTTCAATGGAAAAATTATAACCCCTATAAGCACAAAGACACTTGGCGAGACAAGCAGCTTCTTTTATCATAGAATGCAGCCGAAAAGACTTCACCTCAAGGGGGAACCTTCCATTCTCCCTACTTGAAGTATCCATCACATCATTTATCAAGGTTGAGAGGACATTGGAAGTTTTAAGCATTGCATCAACAAGAAGTTGTTGCTCACCACTCAGATTATCTTCCTGCAACATTGAGAGTAGACCCAAGATTGAATGCATGGGTCTTCTCAATCCATTGCTCATTACCGTCTGAAATGCAGTCCTTGCCTGGCTAGCCATCAATGCATCCTGCTTTGCTTGCTGCAAGGCCCGATTTTGCTCCACCAATTTCTCTCTCATGTTCTGAGATTCTTCAAGAACTGCAGCATGGGAAAGAGCAACAGCAACCTGATCAGCAACAACCTCCACTATCTCAAGTTCCTGATTGCTCCAAGATCTTCCACTTCCACCAGGGAGAACTAAAACAAGGATTGCATAACAAGCAGGAACCATCTCAGGAGTTCCACCCTTGAAATTAGAAACTCTGAGCATGGGCATCCTAATTGCAGCAACAGCCCCTGGTTCACCATTTCCCCCACTACTTGCAACAGCAAGTGCTGAGTCGGTATCGAGAATCATTACTCCATCATTTGACTTAATCTCTCTTACATCTGGATCACTGATTGGAACTGTTAAGTCATACCTATCTAAAGAATTTCTTCCTCTCAGCTCATGAGTAAGGTTCATTTCTGTTTTATTCTCATTAGGCATCCAAATAACACAATTCTGCAAATCCAGTGTCTTAGATAGCTCAACCAAAGTTGAATATAAGATGGTATGCCGATCAAGTGATTTCCGAATCTCCTGGGTGAGCATCCGGACATGCACTCCTGCTTCAGTCTGCTTCCTTATGATTCCAACTTCCCTACCAAGATCCCAAGTCTTTTTTCTCAGCATAAGTTCTCTAACTTTGATCTTAAGTAGCAAAGGGATGAGTGTCATCAGAGATATAGCAGTAGCAAACGAGACCAGAGCTGTGAGGACTTTGAAAATGGTGAGGGCAAGCATAAGTTGAAACGGGTGTGGGCCATAAGTCCATCCATTAAGCAAATGAGTCATTCCACATAAGACAATGAACGCAATGAACTGAAGGAGCACCCATTTAAATGGGAAATTGGAGCAACTAACAAAGTAGAGAAGCTCAATCGGAATTGAAAAATAGGCCACAGCAATCAAGAAATCGCTCACTTTTTGACACTCCAAAATGTTCTCAATGCTCCAAAATCCCACCTCTTCACAATAACAACGGGGAAAACCACTATCTGCAGCCGTGATAGAAACAAGGAATGATAAAACCAACAGCCCAGATGCTAATAACTTCAACATTTCCTTCAATGAACTTATTTTTTTAGTCCATCTAATAAAGGACTCCAGTCTTTGCCCCAGCACTTGTGTAGCTTAATGTATAAATGGATAACCAATCAAACCATTCATGAACGCAGCATACAAGACAACCTTACAACCATTTCCTGTGAAGAAATTTCTCAATTATGTGAAAATCTATTTAAAATGTAGGAAAACCACTAGCTGACATTCGTGATATTTGAGAAAAGCACCGAAAACATTTGGCGAGAACAAAAGAAAAACGAAGAAATAGCAGCATAGGGGACATGCAAATGGCATAAAATACAGCTAATTTGCAGTGGCTCTTAGGTAAAATCACCTACCAATCTATAATTTTCTTTTTTTTTTTTTTGGTTGGGGGTGGGGGCTCACAATAAGTAACAAGGAACAAAAGCAAGCGCAATCTTTCTGAACTCAAGTTGCAGCCATCTCTAATTACTGTCAAAAATCATCATCTATAATACTAAACAATTAGAAGCCAAAAATAGAACATAGACAACTTCCCAACAAAAATCAAAAGAACCTGGGGGAAATGGCAAATAAACTATCATCGAATGCAAAAGAAATCTTGGTAAAGTTTGAACTTTTGTTATTGATTAAAAACTAAAACCCAATAACACGAAACTACCACAAATAAAAATAAGGCCCACATACACATATCTTCCAAGAAAACTGAAAAAAGAAAAGGTAGAAAGGCAGCAAAGCGTGAAATTTATTAATTCAAGAAATGCCAAAATCTATTAGCAAGCAATTAAGAAACCAGTATTAGAGGATATAACCCGGGCCTTCGAGAAAATCTCAGAAATTAAAAAGAAAAATCATGAAGGAAAGAAATGAACAAAAACCTTGGCTTTTACCTGAGGACCCGACCCCTTCTTTTCAGATTAACACACTCAACGCACAAATCCACGCCTCAGATCTTCCCTTCCAATCTCATGCAGCCTCAGATACAAAGAGTCAGAAATTCACAAAGCAACATTGCTTCATCATTTCAGCTCCTTATTTAAAACTCCAGCAACATCACCATTTCATATCCCACATTGATATTATCAAGAGATAGAAAGATCCAGGTCCCCTTTTAAACAGAGGGCCAAATCCCAAAAAGAACTTTTCAAAACAACCCAATAATCCGGTGATCAAAATCCAGCTCTGGAAACCCAGCCTTTCCCAATATGATTTCCCTTTTAGGACTTCAAAATGGTCACCTCGCGGCGTGTAAACAGCCGTTTCATTGCAAGTGGCGTAATGGGCAAAGACCAGTTTTTCATTCCCTCTCAGCTATAAACCCATACCCATCACACAAGCCCTTCATGCACAACAAAAACCAAACTCACACAAATATATAGACCCTCCTATCCGTACGCATATAAACACTTGATCAGAAACTAGAAAGAAAATTCTTCGGTTAGCTTTCCCTTCTCATTGTCCGCGTATGTGCTCGAATTTCAAAACAGAAGTTTCCTAGAGGAGGAGAAGCAGTTTTCTTGATACAGAGAGAGTGTAATAGGCCAGCATTTGTCTCTACATCTATGTATATATATAGAGAGAGAGAGAACCAGAGAGAGAAAGAGATGGTTTTTTTTTTTTTAACGCCGCTGTTTGCAAGAAGGAAATCTAGTGAGGTGGGATTTTCGGAGATGGGCAGGGCGTCGAGGGGAAGGGGTTATGTGGGGGAGGGTGGGGTCCAGACGCAGTACATGAAGAGAACCTAGACGCCCTTTTGCTTCACAACGTCCCCTTCATACTCCCAATAAAGTATAGTAGAGAGTCCAATTTATTAAGTAATTTTTTTCTTTATTCTATTATTTTATTTAATATACACCTGTGGGCAATTTTTTAATCTTTCTACAAAATGTACCTGTTCAACCAACCATTTGGAGTTTCTCTGCTGGGGAAATTGTGGAGACACCTTAAGAAGTTACCTAAAGTGATAAAAATTTCCCCTTGAAATAGCCCTAAAATTTGTGTACTGACAATTGTGGCGTATACAATTACGTCATATTTATCGTACATATAGTAATATAAATTCTCTTGAGCGGAAAACGTTAGTCATCTACGGTCTATAGTGTAATGAAATTACTTTTTACGATTTGTGAACTAAATTTTTTAATAGAGTTTAATTTTAAAATTAAATTTAAAATTTTAAATATAAAATTTATATTTTTTTATAAATAATTTAATTTTTATAAAATTTAAAATAAAAATTTTAAAATCAAATACTATTCAATCACATCCATAATATCTATATAAATTTTCTTCTAATGAAAAAGTTTTAGAGGAGTCAGCTTTTTATATATAGTGATTATAGTTATGTTACAATTTCTCAGATGTATATTAATACAATCTTTCACTTATTTATATTATAGTACAAATTAAAAAATCACATATATAATTTAGTCATAACTTATAATCTATGGATTACTATAGATTTTTTTAATAAAATAAGACTGAATAAAGTTTAGATTTATAACTTTTTATCTTAAATGTTATAAAAATAATTTTTTAAAAAAATAAATAAGACTTAAAATAAAAATTTTACATTAAATTTTACAATAGAACACCATCTAAATATATCCACAAACGTAAAAAGTCCCTTATGGCATGCTTATGCTACAAAATCAACAAAGGATTACTAGTAAGAATATTAGATGATCCATGAATACCAATTCTTCCAGGGTTTAAACCCCGCTAGGAATGCATTTTTGATCAGTCTATCTTCTGGGTTAGAGACATTATGAGCCCAAATGGTGCAAAATGGAGTATGGATTTGATATGAAACATCACACCCCATGTAGCTCAAACCATAGCAAGAATTTTCATTCCAGACTAACAGGAACAAAAATTTCGTCTGGTCACCCTTCAAGTCGGGGGACTTCTTTATAATATCTTCTTATTAACATACAAGAGAAATTGGGAAGCAACCCAGCGGATACCAAGGAGGACATGGAAGTTACTGCGGAACTCATCATTACATAACAGTAATAGGTGCGTTGTGTGGAGAGCTCTTTCTAAGATCTTACCAACCAAGAGCAGACTGGAGGAAATATTCCAAACTGAGGACTTGCAATGTTACTGATGTAAGGATGGGGTTGAATCAGTAAACCATAGTTTACTCTAATGCTCCAATCCCAGTGATGAAAGCTAGAATTCCCATTCGCAGATGAGGCTGGGAGCATTCTCGCTTTAGGAGGTGAATAGACATAGAATGAAGAATTTATTAACCTGGATAATTCATTCCTGCTGAACTACCAAGAAAAGGAAGAATTGCTACACTTTGTTGTAGTAGATATTTTTATGTACTAGTTAAAATCATATTTTTATTTATTTTTCCTTCCTTTTTACTTCCTCTCGTTGAAATACTTTTCAGTATCTATAAAAGTATTGGCTATAATGGCAATGTTTTAACTTCCTATGCGGATAGATACAGTCCTCAGAATAAAGAAGATTTTTAACCTTTAGTAGAGTTTCATGCTTGTTCTAAACTAGTTCAAATTGCAATATGTTTCATTTAACTGATTTACTGAATAAGAAGAAGAAGTTCGTTGTCTCTTAAATGTTGGATCATTTACGTTTCTAGGTTAGTTGGAATGCTTCATGATTGGGAGATTGTTGCATAATTATTATCTTTAAAGGAAAAGGAAAAAAAAGGTGAATTTGCTATTAAAAATAGTTGATCATAAACTATTACTTTAGTTTACTGTATTAGTAGAGTTTTTTTTTTTTTTGGATTACTTTAATTTACTTAATATATCTGAATACATTAAAAATTGTGATTACGATGTGATAAATATTTTTTTCTTTGAATACTCAAGTAATGAAATTAAAAATTATGTCGTGCAATTACCGATATTCTAGTTTAGGTCACTCCATTTGGCAATTTCTAGAATAAACAAAACTTTTAAGGTGTGCGGTTCACCGTCGGAAACTTCAGGGATGTATAACGTAATTTTCAAAGGTGAGGGGCCGTTTGAGTAATATATAGAGTATCATCCTCCGAAACATTTTGAGAAGAAGATTTTTAGCACGTGCGGATTGCTGATGGGCGTCAAAATAGTAGGCGCACCTGTCAGCTCGTGTGTTGGAATGCCATACGAAGAAATATGAATATCCATGTGTGGAAAGATTATCATACTTGACGATCTGTTCAAAAGATTATCATCATTAGTAATAAATTTTTATTTTTAGAAAGTTTATCAGATAGCTGAATTTATTTTCTTCTTGTTTTCTTTCTACTCATCTCAAGGGAAATTTTTTTTTCTTTTTAAGAAAAGGTGACATTTTTCCTTTTTAAGAGGAGGTGAGACTTTAATCTTTTTCGACTTTGTTTTTAATTATTGAAACTCTTTTTAATAATTTTTTTGAATAAACACAATTTTCACAATAATAGCTTTATAAATTGATGTAGTATTTTTTTTTCCAACAATATTAATAAGTTCAATTTTTTTGAAAGTACCTCTATCCTATCCTTTTTAAGTATTTGGATCCCAACCCAAAATGATTTTTCTCTTTTTAAATTTTTTGAGGTATAGCGGGGATGTATTTCTAAATTTGTAAAAAAAAAAGAGTAAGGCTTTTGTGAAAAAAAATTGGTCAAAGAAAAACACCCGATTACAATTATTCACGAGGAATCAGAAGAGTCAGAAGAATTATAGGGACTAAAGAAGTTAAAATATTTGTGAGGGACGACCAAAATAATAAAAGTAAGAAAAAAAAATTAAGGACAAAACAGGCTATTTTCCTTATTCATTCTTAATCTAAATTCAATCATTAAACATTTCCATATTTGCTCTGACTTTTTCCTTGATAAAATAATGTAACCAAACAAAACGGTCATTTTCACCAAGACATGCTTCGGCAGTAGGATCCTGTCTTACAATTTGTGCAAGACCTGCCTTGGCAAGAAGTTTCAATAATTTTTATTTTTTAGCTCTTTTAATTATCTAAAAATATAAGTTTGTTAACCTGTTATGCAACTTTTCTTTTAATTGTAATATTGTGCGTGTACTTTTTAGAAATAATTTCTTTTACTATGGTTTTTCTAAAAGGGGGAAAAAATTATGGGTTGTTTTAGTTGAGAAATAAAGTACTATCTCTAAAAGCAAATTAAAAGGTGCGTTGTTAATAAAATTCCAATAATTAGGTTGTTCTGGGGATGAATTTATAGTGATAAATATCAAATCAAATGTTATTCAATGAACATAGAGTTGGGTAAGGTTGGACAATGGACATGACGTTTACTACTGCAAATTTTGAAGAAAATGACCATCATTAGACCATTTGAAACATACTAGTCAGCATGAAATCACTCGTAATTATCAAAAACTCTCTCTCTCTCTCTCTACCCGATTTTTCTCTTCTTTCTCTTTGCGCGTCGAAGACTTCTGCTTATCTTCTCCGGCCAGATGTGGCCAACAGCCTTGGCCGGCGGCTGCATGCTTTTGTTTCTTGCTTTTTTTTTTTTTTTTTTGACCTCACCCTCTTATCTTGACTATGAACAATAATAAATCTTTTTCTATGTAATTATTATAAAAAAGATCGTGCTGTTTCTTTTAAATGTTTTACCTTTAAATGTTTTTCTGAATTTGATTTGGATCTCTTTAAATGTTTTACCTTTTGTCTAAATAAATTTCAAAATATTATCTTATTTATAGTTTTCTAAATTTTTATCTTCTAAGAACTAGATTGAAACTGAATTGCACATATTTTTGTGCTTTAAGAATGGTGAAGAAGATGTTATGAAAAAGATTGATGTATATTTATTTACTATTATTAGTATTATTTTACTTTACCTACTTAAGATGGTTAAGAATGAAATATTTTTTATTACCATAATTTTTAAAAATTATTTAATTTTTATACTTTTTATTTTTAGATTATCTCAATCCTCAGCTCTCCTGTTTAAATGTATTTGGAGAAGGAATTTGAGAACTGTTTAAATTATATGGCACTACCTATTTTACTATTAATAAATAATTTTTTATTTATAAAAAAAGACAAAAATCAATTTGTAACTGACTATTAATGTCTGGTGCAAGATTTGCCTTCATTTTTAATAGAATTGATTTTTTTTCTTTAATAAAACTTAATAACTTTATACTATAATTGATTATGAATAATGTAATTTTAGTAATAGCATTACACCTCTCATTTAATAACTTTATACTATAGTTGATTATGACTCCTCATAGTTTTTAGTGTTGCAAGAAAACAAAGCATTAGTTTATTATTGTGACTTAAGAATTTTATAACAATCATTTTTCTTTTGAAGAACCATTTAACATATAGTTCTTGTGAGATCTACGACAACTACAAGAAGCAGTTTGAATTGTATTTTTCACAAAAAAAAAAACGCTAATTATGAAGCAGTAATTTGAATTTTTAACATATATTCCATCCATTTCAAAATAAATGACATATTTTTTCATTTTGGTATGTTTCAAATTATATGACATATTTCTAAATTAGAGAATTTATTTATTAATTTTTTTCCTATTTTTCCATTGTCTCTAACCACTTACCTTAAATAATTTTATTCTCAAAACACTCAAAGACCAATGTTAAATTTCAAAGTCACAATAAAGAGAATGTTGACTTTTTAAAATGGTAAGAATTAGTAGAATTGACTACTACTAATTAAATAGAGAGAGAGAATTATATTTTAAATATTTTTTATTTTTTATAAAATTTATTAAAATTTTAATAATCGTGTAAAGAAGAAATAGTTCATATATTTTGAAACGGATTGAGTAATATGTAAAATAGTTTATAACTTCCAAGTTTCAAACGAGAAAACCATATGTTGGAAAAAAACATTATTTACCTTCAGCCTTTTGCATTAGGCGGACCGACTTCCCATTTCCCAATGCTCTTCAACAGTTAGTATGAGTATAACAATGGAAACTTCGACCAGAAAAATTATTCAAACTATTTATAAGAATTAAATTTATATTTTTCATTTGAAATTGAATAATATAGCGAACGAATGAACTATTAACATTCTTTTTAATTGTTTAATATTTTTTTTGAAGTGTGAATTTATATATATTATCTTATATAATTTTTATCTTTGTTTGTTCTGTAGTTGTATTCGAGATGTCTTAATTCCTTATTTTTTTCTCTGAAGTATTTGAAAAAAACTTCGAACATTGTTTTGGTTCTAATAAGTGAGAGCATTTTCATATCAATAAATAATCATTTATTTAGAAATAATATAATTTTTTTTCTAAAATATAAAAATTGAAAGATCTTTGCATTAACTTTTCTGTTCATATATAAGGGAAAGAGGCCATAGACGTACATCTACACGTCTACGAGCAATGTAGGTGATGGAACCATTAGCACTTTGATTCTGCAATCTCATATCCCTGTCCCGTGGCAGTATCAAGAAATTCTAGAAAGGAATATAGAGATTATGACATTAAAATTTCCTTTATTTAGTTTGTGTGCAGATATTATATTAGATAACATGAGCATCTATAGATATTTTTATTTATATTTTAAACTAGTATAAAAGTACGTATTTTACATGGAATATATATTTTTTATTAAAAAATATATATAATGATAATAAATTTTTTAAAAGAAAAATTAGTTTTAAATATCATTAAAAAATACTTTTAATAGCACGATCAGAAGTAAGTCTCTTTTTTTAGTAACAGAGACAAATTTTCTTTTAAAAAAATTACCAAAAAAATTAACATGGATTATTGTATAAAGAGTTATTAAAGTTATTACAAAAATTATGAAGTAAATTTATGTATTTAATAAAAAAATTGTATACTAATGATTAATCATAAGTAAATTAAGATGAAGATAAAAGAAATGAAAAAACACATTGTAAGTTGTGTTTTTTTTTTGTATTCTTAAAGTAAATTAACTCTACGACATGGTCTTTTAATTCTTCTACCGTATTTATCTCCTACCCCCTTTATGTGTAAGAGAAAAAAAGAATTTCTCTTTCTTACTATCATTTAATTATTTATTTTAACTCTTAAAAAAATAGAATATATTTTTAAAAAAATCATTGTGAATATTAAAATTTCTCTCACATTCCTTATCTCTCTCCATTCCTAAAAATTAAATAACATGAAAAATAAAAGATATTAGTATTTTATATTAAAAACTTCAAAGAAAGATTTTTTTTTTCAAAATGAAAAAATTCTCAAGTCATTGCTCAAATTTTTTTTTTCAAATGAATAGTATTTTTATTCATCACAAAGAAGTTATGGTGTTAATGTACTTTACAAAATCATCTTTCTTTTATATTCACTTTGTGAAAAGACAAAAACAAAAAAATAAAAGTAATCGACTATTATATTTCATATCTAATGTACTGCAAAATTATACATGTTCTGGTACAAAATGTTTTAATAGGTAATTAGACATTTTTATCCTTAAAACTTAGCAAATGAAAGATCAAATTAGATAGTAATATATATCGATCAAATTGGTGTAACAGATGTTAAGTACTAAACAAATAAATATTTCTAAAGTCATTCTCTCAAACAACCAAAAAGAAAAAAAAAGATTAAATCTTCAAAACTTGTCAAAAAAATAAAAACTCAAAATGTTCTATTAAAACAATAGAAAATATACAATAGATTATATAGTCCAATCAACAAAAAGAAAAAGAAAAGGCATAAAGATGTAAAAAGAGAAAACATAAATAATGCTAAAAATAAAACTAAAAAATAAAAAAACTGACAAAAAGGGAGTAAAGGCATAATTACATATGAAAGTCATATACAACTTGTAAACTTCTTGATGATCAGAAAATTTAAAAATTTTTTTAAAAATATATATGTTATTCTCAAAAGGAATTATATGGACTTATATTGAAGAAGAAAAATACAAATTAAAAATTAAAAAAAGTACATACCTCTCATTTTGCAGGATCCAATTGAAGAATCTTTTAAGACACATTTTAAAATTTAAAAAATAGTACAACTAAAACACTTATTTGAATGAAAAATTAAAATATTCTAAATATATCTAATGTCTATAACATGTATAACACTTATGTATTTTCCTCTATTATAAAGGAAGAAATATGAGACAGTTTTTTCATTTCGGCCTCTACTCTAAAAATTTCTAAAAAAAAAACTTCTCTAAGAATAAATAAATTCATAAATATTGAGCATTGATAAGCTCCTCAAAAAAATAAATTATTTCTCCAAGAAAAAAAATCAAATCTATAACACTATTTATCAAATTCAGAGGTCAAATGTTAAAGTAAAAGAGAAAAAGGAAGAAAATAAGAGCAATTTGTATAAAAAAAATTGAAAAAATTACCTCTTCAATTTAAAAAAAGCACACCTTAATCAAAGAAAAATAAGAGAATTTGATGATCAAAAACCTTTTGAGAAAAAGTTTGTAGAGAAAGTGACAGTAGATGAGATTATGTGAAAATAGTAAAAAGTTGTTATTAATTTGATTTAAATTAAAATATTTATTCAAGATAAATTAAAGTATTCATGTTATTTTATCATAAAAAATTTCTTAAATAATGACTGTAAAACTAAGCACGTCTTAACCATTTGAGTTAAGACCTACCATTTGATAAAGAGAGTTTTACTATTAGAGTCACTGTTTTAGATGCCATGTAATTGGAGATGAAGGGGATATTATTTAACTTCTACTTTAATTTTTAAAATTTATTGTTTTAAGCTCTTAATGAATTCATTCAACCATTTAAAATCTTGTCACTGAATTATTTAATTTTTTAAAAAAGAAGTAAATTGAAAAAAAAAATTAAATAGCTGAGGTAGGGTTATTTTCAGTGTTAGAAGAACGGTTGGTGAAGTGGTTCATTGGATAAATGACGCAACTAATTTGAGCTATTTTCCTCGTGATAATAAAGTCAAATTGCCTTTAAGAATACTTTTGAAAAAGATACTAACCGCCCTATATTTATGTTTTTTTGTTAAAAAAGGATGATTGTGAAGTTTCCCAAATTATATAGAGACGAGTACACGTTTGTAATAGTTTCTCAAATTATATCAAGAAATATACTGATTTTGTAAGTTAATTAGCATTACCAGTAATGTGATTCGTTCTTGTCCCTTTGCAGTAGCCTCGCTGTTGTTTTCTTATTGACAGGTTGACAAAACCGGTTTCATCTAATTTATATTAAAAAAGAAAAAGAAAAAGAAAAAGATGAACAACAGTACTAAAACCTTTTATTTCTTTTTCACTTTTTTGTTTTGTTATATATGTTATCGTTGATCTAGACTACCTATCAAAATTACTCCAAAACTTGTTTAACTTATGCGTTAGTAGACTAAATAAGATCAATACGGAAAAAGAAAATTTTAAAATAATGTACGTTCTCTATTTAGAATTAAATATTTATTTTTAAATTTATTTTTATTATAAAAATAAATATTTAATTTAAGTTTAAGATTGTCGGAACGGAAAAAATTGTTTCAGATTGAGGGAGTGCAAGTACTAGGGGAGATAAATAAAATTTCAAAAGTAAAATGAGAGCCCTGTAATTATGAAACTAGAAACAGCAAGATGTGATTAACCTCATTTGGAGATCAAAAAATCAAAAACCACTAAAAATGCACTCAAGGTTTCACGTTGCTTCCTTCCCATACGTTTTTGTACCTCTGGGCCATCTCCTTGCAATTTTTCCCACTGTTTTTGTTTTTTTCCTTTGGCTGAGTGTTTTACCCATTGTTTTTGACTTTGGCCTTTTCTCTAAAACTATGCTTTCTTGGGGTCTCAGTCACTCCACTTTAAGGGTCATCATGGAGCATAGATCAAGAGAAGAGAAACACAGCCCAATGGGATGGAAAATTTTTATTTGGAGATTATCAAAGAAAATGAACCAAACATATCCCAATACATTTGAATTTGGTCACTTTGATCCAATAATGATTTCTAATGAAAGAAAGAGAATCAGAGGGTAGAAAGATCATCTGATGTTGTTGTATTGGAGACAAACTTTCAAATTCTAGGCAGTTTCATGCTTTTTGATTATTGATGATTATGTACACAAGTGGGCGGCACAAAAATCTCCACACAATCACCAATTTGTCGCAAATTTTTAGTATTACTTGTCAAACTTTGATTAGTTAAGCAACTATGTCTGCAATGTATCA
This sequence comes from Rauvolfia tetraphylla, assembly GCA_030512225.1. Classification (NCBI taxonomy): domain Eukaryota; kingdom Viridiplantae; phylum Streptophyta; class Magnoliopsida; order Gentianales; family Apocynaceae; genus Rauvolfia; species Rauvolfia tetraphylla. Next base: position 8,508,319 of record JAJQKT010000053.1, read on the forward strand.
TATTGGACTCTTCAAATTTCACATTTGTTTCCTTTATCTTTCTTCGCAATTCGCCAGTGGATAAGAATCGATCTTTCTTTGACAGTCAACTACTCTTTCAGCTTTTGGGAAATTACCTGCTTGTTTGACAGTATTCTCATGTTCTTAGAACCAACCCTCTCTCAATTTAAAAATATAAAAATCTTCTAATTATTTTCCTTATTCTCAAAATATTTAATTTTTTTATAAATTTTAAAAATTATTTTAAAAACTAACTCTCATTATAAATATTATTATCTCATTTTTTATTATATTAGTTGAATTAGTTAAGTATACAATAAGAAAAATAATTCTTATTTTTTTCTTCTTTAATTTATTAAAAAAGTCAAAAAATTTATATTTTAAAATAGAAGGAGTATTACTTTTTTAGTAATACTCATGTAGTTAAAACTCTTTCAAATTTATGAGGTGCTAAAAGCATAGTACTTCCTTTAGTTAAAAATATAATCATTTTAAGCTTATGCGCAAAAATTAAAAGTTCTTAAAATTAAGAAAAATTTTGAGATAAAATATTTTTTATACTCTTAATAAATAAAAGGGGGGGGGGTTGGGGCGGAGAGGAAGAGAGAAAGAAAGAAATAAATAAAATATAAAGATGGATAAAATTTAAAAATGCGTAACAAATACTTTTTAAAATATATTAAAAGACTTATATTTTGACATACATGCTTTCTTTAAAATAACTCATATTATTAACCGGAGGGAGTAAAAAATACATGGGATTCTGGTCTTAAATCTCAGGAGTAGAATGAGTTATGTGGATTAATCAATCGCCAATACAATATTAAAAGGAAAGAGAGAAGAGTGTATAAGTAACAAACTTTAAGGTAGAAAAATTGACATTCAAATAGTTGAGAGGTGGGCACGAACCTCTCCGATTTATAAGAAATTAGAAATGGAAGATTTCTCTCTCTGCATTCAAATATCTCTTTCTGGACTGCAAATGTTCTGACAAGGAGGATGAATGAATCTGGACTAGATAGAATCTCTTTCTTAAGGTTGCCACAACGTTTGAATGCAGAGTAAAGTAGGCATTTTCAATCGTACTGTTCATCGAAAGGAAGCAAATTCATGAACATAGACATTTCCCCACGCTAGCTTTCAATGAATCAAATAATTGGAAATTTAGGAATTAGGAGAGAACCCAAGAAAAAAGTAAACTGGAAAGTCAGAGATCCTCCCCAATTCATGTAAAGCAACAGGTTCTCATGGTTCTTGGAAACAACTCCAGTATTTAAGATGGTGATTTTTTGAGGAATGTTGTCCAAATTGTTTAGGGAAATGCTTGAGAAGTCAAGCTTGGTAGGGCCAAAGAACATTTGGAAGACAATGTATAATGTAAGAGTGAAGACCACTCTATTTTGAAATTCAATATAAAATATTAAATTTAAAATCTGTATTTCTTCTTATATATTATTTAATTAATATAAAATTTAAAATAAAAATTTTAATATCAAACTCTATCCTATTCCATTATGAAAGTCAAAAGAAATTATGCAACCTGCATTTGCTTGTTATTCTGTGGACAAGGAACATGACTAGGGATGGGAAAGTCAAGATCATAATGTGGAACACCATGCTTTTGATTTCATGTGTTCTACTTCTACTTGAGAGTTTAGCAAAAGCTAGAGAATGGGTCCTTGATTTGAACGCCACTCTATGTGTCAGATGCAAAACCTAGATCGAAAAGTCTTTTCTTTTTTCTTTTGGATTAATTTTGACCAGAACAGAGAACAAAACCCTAGCAATTCTGTATGGTCTCTCCTTGCTGCATTTAGGATTCAATGATAATTTGCCCCTCTGCACCGACATTGTAATATGATTATTTCATGTTTGCTCTTACTCTTCCCTTGTCTTCACTAGCTAGGCAAGAAAAAGGAATTTATCTCTCTTTGATAGATTGTATTTATTTGCTCGGCTTGAATGTATTGTAGATTTAAATATGGACCAGAAAGGTGAACCAAATAAATGGAGGTGAAATACTGAAAATTAGGGATGCATTTTCTTTAATTATGTAGAAAATGTTATGAAGTGAGAGTATTTTTTTTTTTTTTTTTGCTTAGAACATTCAGTATCCTCTTTAATTAGTGACACTAATCTGAATTTAGATCTGACTCAAAGCTCTTTCAATATTGCACCACAAGCAAAAGTCAAATTCGTGACCTAATATTAAAATTTTAGATTGTTAAAGATACTTCTAATTAAGCACATTAAATCTTGTTTTACTTTCATTTATTAAAAAGAAAAAAAATGACAAGATAAAAACAATAGCATGCTGGCCCATGGGAGCAATGTGCCCAAGCCCATGAATCTATGCATCTTTTGGAAGGGTTTCGTGTTAAAGGCCCATTCTAGACAGCCATAGGCTCCTTCATCCTCTAACCGTAGAAAAATTATATTACGATTCCAGAATTAAATGCAGCCGCGGACGGAGTGTACTTGGACTTTTATTTTTATTTTTTATTTTTCTATGTTTTGAAGAAAAATTCACGTTCGTAGAAATTCAGAGATGATTTTTCTTTGGGCCGCGGGGGGGACACGTGTCCAAAGTTGATTTTTTTTGAAGAAATGTATTTTTTTTTTAAAAAAATCAATCCAAGTAGACCCATGTAATTTCTCTAATTGTTTTAAGAATCAATTTTAAGATGAATTTAAAACATGAAATGTAATTTGATCTTAGTCCAGGAAACACAGAAGGTGTTCATGAAATCTTGAGGAAATTGATCTCATTTTTCTAGCAATATTGGTAAGTCCTCAAATTAACTAATCAAATAAAAATTTCCACCTTCATATATTCATCTTTCACTTAATAAGATGAAATCTTGAGAAGCTCTGTTAATTCAAACCACCTTATAGTATCCCCCCTTGTTTCCCCCTTTGAGTTAGTAGAACCTGATTTCTTAAACAGATGTTAGTAATTGAAGTTTATATTGAATATATAAATATTTCAAGATAATAAATGTTTAATTTTAGACATCCTAAAACGTAAATATAAACGTGATGTACCTTTAGCATGTTGTGATGCAAGTGAAAATCTATTCACCCTTTTTCTCTTCTGGCGGTTTCATGCTCAACACTTTTCAGTCTTGAGACTTGAGTAAGCTCAAGTCAACATGCTAATGATCAAGGCAGTAAAAACATTCAAGAAGAAATGAATCACTTCCCATCTGAGGGAGTATAATATTTCCCTTGAAAGCATCAGAAGGAAAAGTAAAAACATCACAACTGAATCTTGACAAGTCTCGCGCGATGTCTCATTTAAACTACGTATGTTGAACTTTGTCTTCCATAACTGTCAGTGATCCCTGCATATGGTGAAGTTCGTTTACCTTAAAAATACAATTGAGAGAAGATTAACAAGCCTGGTCTCTATTCTATAATTAAGAAAGGTCCATAATGAGAAAGTCCTAGATTATCTTACCCCACAATCATTAAGAAACAATTCTATACAGTCTGATGAGCAAGGTTAGGTATTCATAGTTGGCAGCTGAGCTCTGTAGTGCCTGTATTGACGAAGCAAGCCATTTTTTTTTTTTTTTTGGTCGTGGTGGGGGGAATTATCTCAGCCTGAAGTTTGCTAAAGAGCGTTTCCCTTGAGCTCTCAAAAATGGATTAAAGAAAACAAATATAGCATTTGCGATCATCGAATGGCCTCAAACAAAGTAGGAAATGAAAAAAAAAAAAAAAAAAGAAAGAAAGAAAGAAAGAAAAAAGAGCCTAGCTAGTTGTCTTCTCCAAAATTTTTTCCCTTTGTTGCCTGTCGTTTAGCTTTATTATCTACATTTAAGTATCATGGCTAACCCTTAACTGAGGCCAAATGGATACCTCCATGTTATTCCATAAATTACAAGATCCTCTAGAAGTTGCCAGCAGCAGGCATTAAAGACATCATGCAGTAGAATCAGTGAAGGCGAGGACGAACACGAACTGTACTCTTAGCATATTCTTGGCAGTCCCAATGAGAAAGAAAGGAAAACAGTGGCTTCGAAAAAATCTAGAAGGATCAATAACATTTTGTTGCTATTATCTATACGTTCATCATGAGAAAAATGTCTCAAATTTTGCAGTCTCGTTATACAAAAATAATTTGTTTTACACCATTACTAGTTCAATTCGCTAGTCTAGAAGAATATTACCCTTTAGATAATATTAGTATAACGTCTATTTAACTTGTATTTATGAGGGTCATAATCGGATCCATGGAGTATAATCAAGGAAAACAAAAGATACCATCAACACGAGAAGAGAGGTTCAAGATTAGAGTGAAGAAAATTTGCACCGGTAACCCCCATCAAGTGTCTTATATATATCTACTTCTTGAGCCGTCTAGCCCTAGAATTATTCTCACTTTTGTTAAATGAAATCTGAATTCCGAAATAGGTAGTTAATGAAGCAAAAAGGCACGGGTGAAGCTCTATTCTTTCTCACTTCCTCTTTGAGCAATCATGTTTTTCTTACTCAGAGAGATCCTCGATGGAAATTTTACTTATCATTCCGTTCATGAAGATTTTTCTTACAAGATATTTTCTCTATCGCATATGCACTCATCATTTTAGTTGCATATTTCTCTTTTATGTGAAGCTACGGATGGAATTGCACTAAAATAATTAATATTTTTTTATTTTTCGACATTTTTGTCTCGGTTAATATTAAGATGCATGCACATATTACATAGTAATAACAACTAGTGGCTCTTAGCTTGCTAGGTTCTGCTTCGGCAAGGCATATAGCCAATGTAAATGAGAGTCTTTGTCAGTAGATTTTATCTTCTTCAGAAAGAAGCAAAAACATCATTTTCTGTACTCATGATACTCGGCCAAACCACCAGTAGAAACAAAACAAGAGCAGTCTTCGCCACCCTTGTTACATCCATCACTAATGCTAAGAAAGAGAATCATGAATTTTAATGCCAAGTTTTAGTGGATCAGAACCTTAAACGTAGCTAAAAATAAAAAACTGAATTCATATATATGCATTGACTTTAGGCAAAAGCCATAAAATTATCCGAGTAGAAGGCAGAAATGCACCTTCGTTGAATAGTCCTGCGTACTAATGCAACTCAAAAGGGCTCAGAGAAAGCAAGACAATAACCAAGTTTAAGATTGAAGAAGAGATATCGATCGAATTCTTGAAGATCTTATCTCTAGAATGTCCTAATGCAGAGAGTGATTGAAAAAAGCACAAGTTCATTTACTTTGGCTTTGTTCTTGGCAGAAGTTTGATTAGGACAAAAGCAAATCAGAATAAAGAGATTCCTTGCATGCGCATAGTTCTTGATTATTACAGAAAACATGCATAGCGATGATAACTCAATTATTTCTAGGAGAAGAATGACGGTGTGATAATCCCTATTCCTCGATGAACCGCCAAGATGTGGATTAATGATTGGAACTAAGACAAATTTCCTTTACTGGAATCCAAATAATCCCTTGTTCGTCAGGTATATTGTGACTGTGATTTACTTTCTTGGCCTAAATCAGTAACTGAAAACAAACAATTTCGAAATGTCAGAAATGAACCGCGTATAATTTAATCTAATAGCAAGAAATCACAATTTACCTGTTAAAAATGTGTTTATATATCTGTGTGTGTCTTATCACTTTTATTAATTATTGGTGAAAGCAGATAAGAAGTCATCAATGGAGGGAGGGGGAGAGAGAGAGAGAGAGAGAGAGAAGCATATGTATCATGAGTCTTTCTCAGACTGCAACTCTAGTAGCGGAGGAAAATTGTCAGAAGATGATCGGAGAGATAATATGGAGTGCAAAGTCAGTCTAACTTAAATTATTTGCCAAAGACAGTTTCTTTGAAAAGGCAAAGTACAGAGATGCAAGACATGTATCAGTTTACTATGAGGACAGTACGAGATGGTAAACGGGAATGAGGGGTTAAATAGAACAAAAGGAAGAAGATGAACATACACAACTGGTATTCATAAAAATCACCAGGCATAGGATTAATCTTGGATAAGCAACAGAAGTTTATACTATCAGAGATGGTAAACGGGAATGAGGGGTTAAATAGAGCAAAAGGAAGAAGATGAACATACACAACTGGTATTCATAAAAATCACCAGGCATAGGATTAATCTTGGATAAACAACAGAAGTTTATACTATCACTTATAACACAGTACCTTAAGCATGTTGGGATTCAAGTGAAAATCTATTCACTTTTTTTTCTCTTCTGGCCGTTTCATGCTCAGCCCTTTTCAATCTTGAGACTCGAGTAAGCCCAAGTCAACATGCTATAATGATGAAAGCAGTAAAAACATTCAAGAAGAAATGAATCTGTTGAATCAACTGATCACTTGACCGGTATTAACAAGATGAACAGAAGCAGTAGCGGATTATGGTTGATGGCCAAGACGAAGCTCCAAGTCTATATCTGTTTCATTCCTATTTTTCAGTCTTTCTTCATCTTCTTCGATATGAGGAGGCCCTATTCTGAGACTCAGGTTCTGATCCATATGGTATTCATGCGGACGAAGATGGTCTGGCCGCGGAGAAGGCAAGTCATATTGATGACAACCGTGTAGATAACTAGGGTTTGATGCCGGAAAGTAGACTTGGTAACTCATATATGCTCCTAAAGCAGTGTTGTACTGGTGTTGCTCACTTGAAACTGGCGCAAAATACTTGGAAGTGGTGTAATCTTCGTGGGATTTGTTTGCCAACGATGACTCTTGATGGATTTTCTGCTTAGCCTTGGCTTTGTCTTTCCTGTGTATGTTCATATGTCCTCCTAAGGCCTGCGCGTTGGTAAAGCCTCGCTTACAGAAAGTGCACTCATAGGACCGACCAACACCAGTATTATCATCCAGTACTTTCTCTGGCTGATCGATTTCTTCACCTGAGGTTTCAGAGTTGCTTTGCTTTCCGGATCCCATATAGCCAAGAAAATTTCTTGCGACGGATAAAACTTCAACTCTTACACAGATCTATACATATACAACAGATATCTCTCTCGGATAAAGAAAAGAGTACTGATACTGATAAGAAGAATTAGGGTTATAAAAGAGAGATACAGGGACAACAGGAAGACATTAAGCCTTGCCTTTGTCGCTTTAGTTTTTGATGTTGATGTCTTTTTAGGGGTTTTGTTTCTTGTCTTTTCATGCTTAGCCGATCTGAGATGTTCTTTTCTACTCAATTTATTTACTTCCCTGCACACACGCAAAAGTGACTTAGTCTTCTTGTATTTTAACCACAGCTATACAAAGTACGCTCAGATTTTTGTCCATTTTCAACTTAGAAAGCTACTTTACACTGCACAAATTAAGATGGTTGTTTTTCTGCTTCACTTTTAAGTAATATGATAATGTTACGAAGATCTTTAAAATTCATTGCTTCCTGGTTAAGTTTCCGTGCAAAAGTAGACTAATAATTTGCTGCATATCTCTACCAAGTAAATGCTGCCTACTCAAGGATGACATTGAGTTTAACTGTCTAATTATTTCACCATTTACATACTGTAAATAATCGAGATGCAACATTACAACCATGCCTGCACAAAAAATGGTACAGCTCTATGCAATTACTACGAGCAAGTAATTGAGAAATGGACGACAATTGTGCTGCAGCAAAACCATGTGAAGTATATTAATTTGAAGATCTTTTTGGAAGGCTTCATAATCAGCGATGATTTTCTTTCAGTTGAATTTACTTTAGATGCAAAAAAGATCATCAAGATTGGCGCGTTTTCTTTGTAGCGCTCTCTGAGTGCCGACCAATTCCTTTCTTTCATCAGTGGTTTTCTTCTTCAAGGCCAATGCAGCAACTTTTGACCTGGTACTCAACAACTGTTACTATGTGCAATGAACTATAATCTCACTCATATCTAACTAATACCGGCTAATTCCAACCAGAACTGTATTGCAAATTTCATATTTCCAGCTATAAATATGAATGTGCTTCAGGGAAAAGCTGTAAGCCCCCATTTTAAATTATCTTTCAGTCTTTTCTGAAGCAAAAGGAATTTCAGGACATAACAAATGTCTTCTTCTTCCTGTTGATACTTAAGCTGATTCCTTTCAGATAGAACAGACGGCCAAATTACGCGGTTTTTGCAGGTTTCGGATCATGACACTTTTTGACTATGTCCAACGATGAAATCACTACTATAAGACAGATATATTCTTGCAATATTCTTCAAGACCTTTAGCTCGATTGAAAATTACAGAAGTGGTCTATATGAGTACTGATTCCACAACCAGTTCATGAATTGCAGTACTTAACAGGTTCAAAATGGATTTGAACTTTGACTAAACCTGTGTCGGTCTTGCTGGGATCGATTCAAAGTCATCCTTAATTTATATCGTCAAAAATTTACAGCCAAGATTTTCTTTGTTACTTAGGATTTTTCATTTTCGATCAAATCACTCTGCTCACTTTTTACATTTCACATGCTTTACACTTCCAGAAGAAGAAAAAAAAAAAAAAAACGATATTATATCTTAACACTTCGTTTTTTGGTGGAAGTATTAGATTCGTCATGGTATTTTGTACCAAGGTTAAAATGTAATCTAATATATGAGAGGGAAGAATGTGGGTTATGGTATACTTATCAAATATGGAAAACATAATATAATATACGTTGAGATCGGGTATTCATCCTTTTTTTTTTTTGTTAAGTTCAACTGGAGTTGGATAGTACTTTTTCTATTTTGAAATATAAGGTTTTTTAATTTTTTTATATATATTAGTGAAGAAGAAAATAAAAAATATATTTTTTATTATATCCTTAACTAATTCTGCTAATATAATAAAGAATGAAAGAATTATATTTATGATGAAAGTAATTTTAAAAATTAGTTCTTAAAATTTATAAAATGTCAAATATTTTTAGAATAGAAAAAATGATTAAAATGTCTTATATCTTAAAATAGAGGAAGTGGTAATTTTAGGATATGTTAATTGTCATAAAGAGAAGAATTTCCATTTAAAGAAGTTTCAAGTAATTTAGAATGTTTCAAAATAGGATGTTACATCACAATGGATAAAGAGAATATTAAATATCTTTGAGGAGGCAGTCCACTTCTTATTTTCCCCTTAAAGAAAAAAAAAAAGAAAAATTGGGCAGTCTCTTCAAAGTGAAAAAAAAAAAAAAAGGTGGACAGCTTAGGCAACACCTCTACTCAGCCGTCCTTGAAACAAGGACAACAACAATAATAATAATAATAATTTTGAAAAGATATTTAATGATTCAGGTTATGTAAGAATTACAACATCAAAGATTTTTACTATTGTTTTAAGGTACAATTTTAAAGTAAATGGTAGAAATCTTCCACGCTAGGAGATATAACCATCTTATACAACGAGAAATATATATACTTACTAAGATGCAATTTGAACCTAAGATGTATACTTAGTAAGGAGTACTTCTATTTCTGATTTACTATCTTTTCACATGAGTATATTTTCTTTTTGTTAAAGGAAAAAAGAGGTACAACTTTTCTATTACTATGGTATAAGCATCAATAAGAGATGCATAAGTAGAGATGTTCATTATTTGGTATAATTCAAAAAATCGAACTGAACCAAATCAAAATTATTATTTTGGTTAAGTTTTTTGATGTTTCAATTCATTTGGATTGCAAAATTTGTGTATAGTCTAGTTCGATTTTTAGTTTTTATATTTAGATTAAAAATCGAATCAAAAATTAAAATTTTAAAAAATTATATATGAATGCACTTTCATAATACATTCTTTTATAAGAAAATTAATTTTTTTAAAAAAATTATATCTGAACGCATTACGTAAATGAGTTTTTAAGCTTATAATGCATTTCTACATCCTCCTTACCTCTTTTGCACATCCATTTTAAAATTGAACCGAATCAAATTAATTTATTTTTATTTTATAAAAAGTTCAATTCAATTTAATTTTAAAAATATTTAAAAAATTAGACCAAAGATCAAAATTTAACCCAAAACCAAATCGAAACCGAATGAATACTCCCATAGCCGAAGTCCAAAGGCTAGTCCTACCAACGGGCTTGACAGTTAATGAGATAATGAGAAAGGAGACTTTGGTCCACAAACTGGCTTTGGATTGGGCTTCTTCAGTGCGGTCAGCTTTTTCTTATCACTTGTTGGCCTGTTCTTGTGGGCTAAGCATTTCTTTTCCTTTTTTCCCTTTTTCTATCCAGAGTTGCTGGGCATTTATTAGTTAAATTAAGCTAAGTCTAAAGTTCGAGCATTTTTTGTTCTCAAAAGGGCATTTTCTAACCCATAGGGCCCCACAGTTCAGCTTGACAATTTGTTGAGAGTAGGTTATGGTAACTTAACTATCCCTGGAATGAGAGGACTTGGTGTTCATAAGGAGTTCATTAATTAAGTATAACTCTCACAATGCATTTGTCAGAGTTCAATCCTAAATCCTTATTCTTAATTTTTTATTCAGAAACCAACTGAGTTGGCCATACGGTTAGTTAGGCATTTCTTAATTGGTAAAATTAGTGGAGAACAAATTTCAATATGAAATTCACATTCTAAAATTAACAAAATTTTTGGTCTGAATAATGATATTTACCCTCTCGTCGGTTCCATTTTCATATTGGAACGTTCATACATTGTTTCTTTTGAGTTGATGCATGTATTTCTTTCTTCATAGAATGTTTTTATATTCATTCTGTTACATATAATATATATATATATATATATAATTTATTTTAAAATTTATATTACCTTTCTATATAAAGATTTTATATATTATTTTATTTTAAATTTTACTCTTATCTCTAATTTATTTTTAAATATTTTTGTTCTTCAAAAAATTACTAGTTTTCTAACAAATCACTTAAAATACTAATTCTTAATGTTAAATTTAAATTTTATATACAAACCAATTATTTTTAAATATAAACATTTTTAACATCTATCAAATTTTTTTATAAAATTTACCAAAATCAAAATTTAGATGAATTTAGTAATAGTAGCTCTCCATTTTATCATGAATTCTTTTTAATCAGGACAGAACAAGTCTTTATAAATTACAAATTTTTAACAATTATAAGGTATACATGGTAAATATTAGGTACACTTAGATGTTTCTATTTGATGAAAGTAATGCGTAGAGGATGGCAGCGTATGATGTGAGCTTGAAAATGATGTACCAAAAGCTTTCTCTATCCCATAACTTCTCACTTTCATTTAAATCTCTAGTTTGACAATTCCTTTATATTCTAGTTGTCGCTTTCATTTTCTATCATTATAACACTTCCCTGATGACCTCAATTTTGTTTTTGATATATATTTCTAGTCTGAATTCCCGTGACTTCATTTTCCGAGAATTCCATTCTTCCTAAACATTGAAAATGATCATTTTATTTTAAGAAACTATTCTATTGTACTACAAAAACATAAATGCTTTTTTTTTTAAAAATAACCTTTGGTCTTTTGGAAGCTTTTCTAAATGTTTATATACACCAAGCAAAAATAAAATAAAAAATTTCTTCAACTTTTCTTTTGATTTTTTTTAACGTGTCGTTTCAATATTTAATATTACATAAGCATGTTTAGGGAAAAGGAGGGGGAGGGAGAAGGGGAAGGGAAATGACACCATTTACTTCAATTCTTCTTAGTTCTTAGCATAGAAGAATTTACTCAACCATCGATTCAAGAATTTCTAGTTGTAGTATACACAAAACAATCATAACCATGCATTAATTCGGAAGTTGGATAGAATTATTTTTTTAAAAAAAATACTTATAAGTCGTGTTAATTATGTAAACAAGTTCAATTTTCCATAGAATCATAAGGGGTAGATAACTGAACAATACACCCCTTGCATATTGGGTGATCAAGAATTTATGATTCGATTCACATTCTTACAGAATTAGAAGGGGAAAAAAGGAATGCAAGTGATTGATGCATTGGTCGATAGTCTTGCAACTGGATTAACGGCCTTGATAGGTTCATGAGACGGGCCCATAAGATATGATTGCACACAGAGAACTTGAATGAAAGTTAGGATGAGAGAATATTGGAATTGATTCTTTGACAAAGGAAGTATTTTCAAGTGTACCCTTCCCAAGATTTTTAGACCTCTAGTTTTGTCTCTGGTCCAATCTCAAGTAACTCTGAGGTCCTGCGTGTGTGATTTTATTATACGGAGAAGTAAAAGACATGACGTTAGGGCTATGGCTATTCTCTTCTTCCCCCGTTCAAGTTTTTGTACTGATGGTGATGATGATAAGTTCATCAACCTCTGACTTACTGATCAGAAGCCAGAGCCTAAAGTATGTATATATGTATTGATGGTTGTAAATGGAATGAGATTTTTCAATACTCTCTCTCTCTTTCTCAGTTTGATGCATTTTTTTCTTGGCAATCAATTCTCCTGGATCTAGCTGTTTGTCTCTCCTGAGCTAACTAGCAGCTGGATCACTCTGTTTGACCATTTCATATGCGTGGTGGTGGTTGAAGCGTGTGTGTGGGGGAGGGGTGGGGGGTGAATTGGACTATTGCTGCTACACAAACCAAATGCATAATGCTTCTTGTGTAAAGAAAGCAGCCATGAATAATGGTTTATGCAAAGCTGCAGTATAAATAGAATTAAAAACTTTTATTTTGGCGAGTTTCGAACCTGAGACCACCTACTTTACAAGCTTCTTTGGAAGTCCACCAAGGAATCATTCCACACCTAGCTAGTTCAACATGTTACTAGAGGAAAAAAAAAAAAATTGGTCCAATTAATGTTGATCACTGTGTCCTAGTAAAAGGTAAAAACACTATATATTTTGTGCTTGACCAAGTCTGGTTTTTCGTTGGTGATGAGTTGAACTACATGGTTTTGATTATACAAAACACAAGGACAGAAGAGGTTGGGAGTGGAGGTATGTGTGTAAGTATCCGAATGTCCTGAATACTATGTTGGGAAAGAATGGGGCTCTTTCAGTTCTCTGATATGCTTTGCACTGACCAAAACATCACATTTCTGTTTAAGGAAATGTCATGATGCCCTTTGACACCCCAGACATTGTCGGGAACATGCAAACTCTCAGGTTTTGGGAAAGGCATCAAATGACCCACAAAGAAATTAACACCACCTTTTAAATCATTGACATGGCCCCCACCTTCCATACTGTGAATGTTCTGTACTCACACATGCAGACAATAGATTTGAATGATAGAGATTGCTTTTGTGTACATCTGCATCATCTTCTCTTCTGGGCTCTCTCTCTCTCTGAACCTCTGCCTAAGTAAAATACTATGCTGCAGTATGAATATTCACTTCACTACTGCTTTTTCTTTGAAAAGAAGATGTACTGCTGCACTAATTAATCTCTCTTCCTCTTCATGTAACAAAAGCAGAGTCATTTAGTACCCTAGTTGAGCGAAAAGGGCGCGTCTATTTAGTTCCCTTGTAGCTTGTTTCTTTTGCAGGTCGACCGAGGTAGAAAGATCTTTATAAAAGTTTTCATCAGCTTTACTTGATTGTTCTGTGGATTAATTAACTCTTAGATACCTGGGAATGGGGTTGAATTATCTGTAAGATTTCAAGAGCTCATATGCAAATATAGCCACACATGGGAATCGACAAAATGCTTATTTTTGCCACTAGGAAACTGGAGAGGAGTTTGATTCTTAAGGCGGTGAAAATGTCAGCAGAGGGAGGCCAAATAGTAAAGTATATCAAAGGCTTTAGGCAAAGTGAAATTGCAAAGTGTATGCTCTAGAAACAACTCAACATGACTTAACTAAGAAGTACTTTGCCTGGAATCATTCTTTTTGATCATTTCCAAAGCAAAGAAACTCAAATATTCATTTGTTTCCAACACTCAATTCTGCAGAATATGCAATTGCACGTTTTCGAAAAGGTTTTTTTTGCTTTTACCTTTTTTTTTTCCTCTTATCAAAAGGGTTTCGTTTCTTGGAATATTTAGTAATAAAGTGGTGCACCATTAAGAGGAATAAACACTTTAAATATAACTAACCACGATAACTTTGAGAAGGTCGGTTTCTCTTTGTAAAAGAGTTGCTTTCGAACTAGAGAGTTAGCGTATTTTTTTTTCTTTCCCACGATTTATTGTTAAGAATGAAGTGACTTTAGCTTGCTGGATGTTTTAGCACTTCCATTTTTGAGTTCTCTTCCCTCTCTTCTAACAGAACTTGCAATTAGCTAGCAACTATAATGAAGAGGATCTGCATTTATATTTCATTCTCCTGTGATCTTTTGTAACTTGTTTTGTTTCTTGTCATTTAATTAATTTACATTAAAGCCAAGTAATCATATTGGTTAAAAGAAGAATCATTTAGTTCCCTAAACAATGAAGAGAAAGAGGAACAAAATCATGGGCAGGCCAAAGTAAACAACAAACCAAAATCAAAGGACTGCAAGTACTCCATCATCAATATGTGGTAACTAAGCTGAATTTGCAGAACAGGAGATCTTCGGGCTCTTTGCTTCGGTTGAAGATAAAACTGATAATAAAAGTTAAACTAACAAATACTGCTAGTATTCCTACCTAATGCTAACGTTAAATTAAAAATAGCAAATTCAATTGCTGTCTGGAAGAGAAAATCTATTGTAGCAAATTGAATTACCGGTTGGAAGAGAAAACCTATTATTGTACTGCTGCATTAATCATCAACTCTCTGGCTAGGTAGCTAGAATCTTACTTCTGCAACTATACTCCGTCTAGGTTTTTACCTCATTTTCTCCTTCAAAGGTGAAAATAGGAGAGCCCCTGTCTAACGGCTCTAGCAAGCTATGTCTGAGTAGTATATCCGAGTCGAAGTTCCAAATCCAAATCTTCTTTTGCTTCAGCAAGCAGGCCAATTTCCAGCTCCAATCGAATGATTTCTGCTTTCTTCATGGTGGCATTTAAATTTTCTCTTTCATTTTTTATAGGACCCAACTTTTCGAGCTCGAAGAGTCTTTTAGTAGCTTTAATCTTTGAAAAATCTGCAGCTACTGGAATCCCATGATTCATTTGAGAAACACCGTCTTTTTTACCCCAGCTTCTCATTTCAGGAACGGTTGCGGTAGTAGAGAATAGAGGAGGTAAAGTGGAAATAAAAGGAGGACAGTTTGTTGGAGGAGATGAAAATGATGATGATGTAGTTGAAAAACTAGGGTTAATGCTGAAATTTATGTTAGGGTTTGGGTCAAGATTGAGATTTGGAAGAGAATAGTGCTGACTATCCCTTGGTGGTGACTGTCTCAATCTTGCTCTATCTCTTCTATGAACATTCATGTGACCTCCAAGAGCTTGAGCAGATCTGAACTCTCTTTTACAGAAGCTACAAGTATAAGATCTTGGAGGCCATGAAAACACTCCAGGAAAATCTTCTTCACCATAAAATTCACCCCCACCGTCAATCCTCAAGTCCTTCACTTTGATGTTGTTCATCATTTTCATGCTTCTTCCACCACAGCTTTGATGTTTCAAGCTACTCATTGCTGCTTCTTCTTTCAGTCAGACCCCTTTCAAGATCACAAGTTATCAGTAAGGAAACAGAGAAAAAAAGATGAATATTCTTGCAAGAAAAAGAGAGAGAAGGAAAGAAAGAGTGAACTGGGGTGTAAGTGACACACAGATTTGAGATGAAGATATAAGAGTTTGGAGAGTTTTCCTGTGTGTTCTGTGTGAGAGAGAAAGAGAGAGTTAAATGGCAAGGGATGGAGTAAACACCATTGGAATTAGGGATGCATTGAAAGCAAAAGTTGCCATTGGAACATCGTCCTGCCACAGATTATACCTTTTTGCTAATTCTGGGCAATGAATCGAGTGGATGTTCTTTACTTCTCTCTTCACTGTGTGCTCATTCTTTATGTCTTATATCATTAAATTCCCGTTTCATCTCTGCTCATAAACTTAGTTGCATGTTTATTGCACCAACATTAATACCTTATATCAGATTCAAACGTGGTTCCGTGTGTGAGAGAGGACGTATATGTCGCATGTTATAGAGAGTACGCATATTTCCTATGACGTTCTGATACATTAGTTTCACTGTTTGGGAAACTCACAAACATCGTAAACCTTTGACATCAATATAGTAACTTTGGCCTGGACGGGAAACACTGCCGGTTCAAGCGGATTCAAGAGGAATGGACAAAACATTTCCAATTTGCTCTACCTCTCCTATGAACATTCATGAAACGGAATTCTATTACTTTGTTGCTCTTACACATGATCAATTCGGAAGCAAATTTATAATCTATATGAAACACTTCTGTTGCAGCAAATTCTTCCTTAATAATGTGTAAGAGCAACTAGGTTCGGACTCAAAATCATCGATAAGAGGAAGTACGTACTTACTGGTCATTCAAGAAATTCCCTGTGAAATTGAAATGAGGAAATATATCTATTGGAAATCTCTATGTTTCCCTCTACAGTTGTGATTGGTGGACCAGTGATCAATAAGTTCCTTTACGAAAATATCAAGAAAGTTATTCACCAGTAACTATATGAAGTCTATAATGCATGCAGTGGAATTTCATCATAAGCATCATTCAAGTCTTTTCTGAATTATCACAATCATCCAAGAAATTGGAAGAAAATCTTATTTTATTTTGGGTTTTTCTCTTTTCTTTTTGGCCTGGGGGTGGGGTGTTTGGATTCACATGATCAGATGTAGGGAAGCCATGATGACTAATAAATGATGGCGAGTCACTTTTTATCTTAGGAAAAGAGTGAGAGCAGACAAAAGAATATTTGATTGAAGAAAAGCAGTGATGAAAAAATGAGTTTTTACAATGGCTTAGATTTTGAAGGGAAAGGATATCTCGGTGTAGCCCAGATTTCCTTTCCATTTTCCTCTGAAAAACCAAGGAAAGTTACTCAGAACATCCAAACAAACAAAAGATCGTTCCTCAAATAGCCGAGATTTAGTGATTGACTGGTGGCCAATGAGATGCTCTGATCCCATGCTATATACAGTGCTCCTGCAACAAAGCTCATCCGGCCGAAAATTAATTATAATCTTAATTTTCTTTTTCTGGAAAATGTTCTCAATTACATTAGAGGGAGAATATAATATGATAATTAAAAGCACAACATCAAGCAGAGGTAGTGATGAATAGTTTCTAAATTTGTGTATGGCAAAAAAGAATTAGAATAAAAAAGGAGGCTAATTTGCTATTTGTTTGATTGACTACGGCAGAGAGCTACTTTCGCATCACGATTCCTTTTTTGAGTTCTTCAAGTTTTGCACCACACCACTCGGGCCAATATACTTTCTTTATTTCCTTTTTTCTCCTTTAAAATACATGGATAAACAGTATTTTTATTGATTAACTAACAGTTTTGTCCTCCTCAAAAAAAAAAAAGTTTTATCAAATAATAAAAGTTGTACCACTGTTAAATTTGGAGGTCTATAACCTTAAATAACCATTTGGTTACTGTTTCTGGATTGCTTTAATGCCGTTGGACTTATCACTAATCCCAGACTCCACCAAAAAGAGAAAAAACTGCAATAATATAATATAATAATCAAAATTAAATTGCTATAATAAATACATTTTAAAGATAAAAAAATCATAACCTAAAAAAAAGAATTTACTTTATCCGTTCAGAATTGATATCTGCATTTCAATTTTGGAACGTCTAAAAATGAATATTATTTTCTAAAAATATTTAAATAAAATGCATGAGTCCCATCATTAGCATTTTAAGTATATTAATAAGAAAATGTAATGGGCTTAAAAAAATAAAAAGGTAATAACTTGCCTACGGTCTCCTAAAGCTTTGTTTTAAGTCGGAATAAGACACTCAATTTTAAATTGAAAATGCTATAAAAAAAATTAAATTGAGAGTATAATCATTCCTCTAAATAATTTTAATTTTATAGGATTAATACTATTTCATTTTTCTTAAAAAAAACTGATGTCTGAACCTAAATTCGCACAATTACTCTAATAATTTGACTTAAAAAGAAAAGTGTTTGGAACTCTATTTATAATTAAAGTCATAATAACTCAAGTAAGAATAATTATTAGAAAACATTAAATTAAATGCTGAAATAATATTTATATCAAAATTAAATTTGATTATTATTGGTGCAATACAAGATAATATTAGTACATTACATTTAGGAGATGTATGCATGCCTATTAAAATTAAAATCAGGAATTTTCACCGAAAAAAGAAATCAGGGAATGCACGAGGAGTGGAGGCCCATTCTTTTATTAAATACATATAGATCAAGCCCATATGTTTAGTCCCTGAACTGGTTCTTGGGTTTCAAACTGTTGCCCAGATGGATGTCAACTTTGTTCGGCTTTGTTTCGGTACGCACCTGAGCCCATATGATGCAATTGGCCCAATTTGATGAAAAGTTGCGGTGCGCTTTTTCCTTTTTCTTTTGTTTTTTTGAGGAAATAGTCCGTTTTTAAGAGTATGCACATTTGAGATTCATCCATAACTAAAATAGATGTTAATATTTCTCTTCCATTTGTATTTTAATTCAATAAATATTTTTATTTTTTTATATATTAAGAAGATAAGAATGTTGAATCTACCTAATAATACGGTTCAAATCATCTGTAATATTTTTATTTATAAAAATTCTTTATTTATATATTATAAATTAAATAAAATAATATTAAATATTATAATTATAAATATTATAAAGAATATCACATAAAGTGTTGACGAGGATTTTGAATGCTAGTCATGAGTATCTTTCACATGACCACGTTGGAATCCTCTATCCCACCATATGTTATATCTTCTATCTCAATTTCAAAAAGTTGCTAAGTCTCTCAACGAAAACATAATTAATTTTTATATATGTTCCATTATTAAAAAAATGCTCTGTATTTTTTTTAAATAAAATATATTTTTGTGTTACAATTCGATAGTGGGATAGAGAAAAATATATATATATATATTAAAGTTGATGTAGAATTATTACGTGGTGACATGTAGACAATTTTAAACTTAATTGAATTCTCATTATGCCAAGTTGCATTGTGTGTATCTATGAATGTATTGATTAATGTGCCTACATAAACTCATATAAAGAACTAATTATTTTAATTTTAGTAAAATTTAATTTATGTTAAAATACATAAATCTACTATAAAATTAATATATAAATTTATAATTATTGCTTTAAATACATAAGTTTAATAAAATAATTGATTATCATATCTATTAGTAATAATATATATATAAAAATATATTTTATATATATATATATATATATATATATATATATATATATATTCTATTACAAAAGTTTTAGAAAAGAGCTAATATAGAGCATAAAAGGAAGTTTAAGTAAGATTAAAATATTGAGAGTAAAAAAAAAGTAGTTTAAAAGACTTAGAAAAAAATAGAATTTGAAAATGATCTTAATTTAATCATTAGAATTTGAAAAGGTTTTTTTTAATTTTAAATACATTCAGATAAATTCAAGAAATAATAATTATATAAAATTTCAATTTATGTTAAAGCACATGAATCTACTAATTATCTTAATTTTGGTGATATATAATTAATTTTATAACCAATCAATCTATAAATAATATTAAATAATAAAATTTTAAACTTTTGGATACAACTAATGATCTTGAACTTATTGTAAATTTACTTATATATTTTATATATATATATATATATAAATATATATATATATATATATATATATATATATATATATATATATATATATATATATATATATATATATATATATATATATATATATATATATATATATGTCTCTAACTATAAGATAGTATATGAATCTACTATAAAATTAATACATGAAATTATAATTATTGTTTTAAATATATATGAAGAACAACATGATACCACCATCAAAGACATAAAAAGAAATTTATAGTAAGTTATGATTAAAAGAATTAGAAACTATTTTTATCATATGTGATGATTAGACTAATTTGTTAAGGATATTCACATAAAATAGCATAATAATATGATTTTTAAAATAAAAAAATATTTAGAATGTATTTATCTTACAATAAAAAAATAATAGACATAAATCTTAAATTTTAGTATTAATAAATTACCCGCGTGGTACGCGAGCATTCGTACTAGTCAAAAAGAATATCTGAACCATAAAATAAGAACCTATATTGTATACCTTCTTAAGGCGGGATTTTTCAATTTCTTGTGTAGAAAATCAGGATGGGATATTTTATTTCTTTCCAATTATTACATGGGAATGAGATATTCTAAAGCCAAGATGATGAGGGCAAGAAAAGCAGATTCAACAGTAGCAGACCATGGAACACGACCCTTGTCCTTCCTTATGATCATGCCTTCTATCACGGGGTATTGCATAGCAACGATAAAGAGCAAAACAAACACTTGCAGAAGCATTTCATCATAGTTTCTGTTGCAAATCATCTTAGCCAATCCTATAAGCAAGGAAGCCGAATTCAGAATAACCAAGGTACATATTGGAGAGATGAACATTCTTGAGACTTGTAAATCAAACTTCCCCAATTGGTAAAGCTTAATTTGCTCTTCATCGTTTGCCTTGTTTGTGGGCAAGAAACTGGCTTCTGCAAGACCAATTTTCTCCATAAAAGCATTTAAACTTCCATAAAAGTTGCAAGTAATTGACTTTATCATCCACATTCTCTGCTCATACACCCATGTCCAAATCGAATGCCCACTATAGAAGACATCTTCTATTCCTTTGAGACAAGAAGAAAGGAAAAGGAAAACAAACACAGTGGAAAATGAACTTGATACCTGAAACAAATGGACAGAAACTATCAGAACACAGAGCATTGATCTTGCAGATTAATTTGATTGTTTATCAATACTTTGGACATACCATTGGATATAAAGGAATGTCGCGCAGTAGACAGAGTTGAGGTATGGTTGCCAAGCACCAACAGGGCAAGAAATAGAAGGGAATATAAGCAAGGTATGCAAAACACATGCTCTGAAGTATGGACATTCTTGGCGGTCCATAGAGAAGAGGGGAATACTTTGAAAGAGCCACTTCTGCTAAACCAGCACGCCAGCGTGTGTATTGAACCAGCGTTTCACCAAGATTTATAGTGGCTGAGCCTAAAAATGCAGGTCTTGTTGGATCTAAATACACAGAGCTCCATCCTTCACACTGTAATATGAAGCCAGTGAAGTAGTCTTCCACCACAGAAAAGTATCTGAAGCCTACCTGCAATTCAGGCCTAAAAAGGGTCAACGAGAGATTGCTGCATAAGAGTGCCTAAAGGAAGGTTTTCAAGATAAAGAATTTACCTGTTTTCCCCATAAGCTGTGTTTTTCATAGTCACATGAAACTAAGGTTTCAAGAATTGGGAGCAATGAACTGAAATCATTTGGCTTGGTTTGGTAAAGGGATTGGATGAATTCATCTGATGGACCAAAGGTTTCGCGAAGCTGGAAAAGATCAATATCTGCCAGAGGAAAACCGACTTACTGGTTAACCGCACAATACCTAATGAAACAAATGCTAAATCTGCCATGATTAGTTCGTACATTGTACTAACCATCTTTCTGAAATAAGGCTCCACAAAGTGCCTTTCTTTTGATGTAAAAACAGGTACCAGAAACTACTGGTCCCTTGAGTCCATCGAACCCTCTCCATCTGGACTGAATTTAGTTTAAGTAGCAAAACAAGAAATAATTTTAGTCTCCAAAGGCCTTTGCTGTGGCTAAAATTGATGATCAAGTATAGTTAGTACCTTAAAAAAGAATCTAAGCTCACTGTCATAGATATCATTGTCACTAAGATTGTGGAACTTTTGTGGGAATTGAACATATGCTAGACTGGGAGATATATTTCTGTCCAGGTGAAAGCACATTGCCTGCCTTGCAGATGTTGGATCGTTGGAGTAGAAGTCACAGTCCAACACCAGTATGTAAGGAGAATTGCTTATCATGGCAGAGACTCTGAACTGCAAGGAAGGAAAATAACGCATAAGTTTAATTCAGCAGAGACGCTGATTTCCTCCTTTTGGTTTGTTTGTTTCTTTTTTGTTTTTTTGAGGGGCTGACACCACATACAAGTACGTTCAGAGCTCCAGCTTTGAAGTTATGCGGTTGAGAAGGCCTTTTTTCACGAGATACATAAACAAGAAGAGGAATATCTGCTCGGTCTTCACCATCTGCAGCAGCATCCTTAATGAACTGCCAGAGAATAAGGGAAGCACGAGGGTGATAAATTTCTTTCTCTATCCAAATGCCTGCTTATTCTGTTATCTAAATATTGAAGTTCATCATTAATGCTTAAGTATGAAACGATCACCTCAATCTTTGGAGGATGATTCTTACTCGTAATGGTACTCGAATTTTCTTTAAAATTCTGCACTTGATTCTTGAACAAAACATATTGCCTCTGCGCTATTGAAGACCATCACTGAGTAATTTCACAACTATATTTCATACAGAAATTGGTAGAATCTAAAATATGCAGAATATATACCGACCTCGACTTCTCCCTTCTCACTCATTAACTCAGTCAGGTCGAAATCACTTTGACTTTCTTGGTCTTCGGCAAAATATGCCTGGGGACACCTGGTCTTTATTCCATATTTCCTGCAAAACGGGAGCCACGATTTTGCAAACTTCCAAGCTTCTTTCATGGCAAACAAAGTCACAGAAGAACCTCCATCATCCGAAAGATACACATGAAGCTTCTCAGGAGGATAATCAAGAGCCATAGCTGAGATAACAGTATTCATAACATCCACACTGGGCTCCTTACTTGGATCTGAGGTGCATATAAACACATCAATGGAAGGAAGCTTATCATCCCCTGGTAATCTCTCGGGGAAGACGGACCGAGAGACCGGACGCCACCGATATGCTTGGTCAAGAAGCCAAAAGAAAGAGAGCATCAGCTCCGAAGCAAAGACCAAAATATGCGGGAATATGATTGAGATATGTTTGTTAATGGCTAGAAAATGGAGATTGGTAGCTCTGTAATATATCAAAGTAGTTAAAGCAGCCCCATGGAGGAAAGTGTGAAGTCTGTTTTTGATCAAAGCAGATCTCTCGACTTGGCAAACATGAAGAGGAAGAGAGCTCTCCATTGCTTTTTGCTTCTGGTTTCAGCACAATGCGCATATTTGGCTCTTGATCACTCTTTTATATATCCTACCATATTCACATTTTTCTTTTTTTTTCTGGTTATATCATATCCTCATACATTCGCAAGTGTTAGAACTTAATAAAATGAATTCTTTTAGTTTATATTTTTCTAGATTAAAAATATTTTTTACATTAAAAATATCTCACTAAAGTTAATTATATATTTCACTATCATATTCATGTAATTTTTATTATTATATGTATAATTTTTAAATAACTATTATTAAATTAGATATATTAAAGACACTTAAAATAATATAAGTTCCAATCTCCCTTATATTCAATCTACTATCACTACTACTATTATAATTTAATATAGTTTTTTAAAATTTTTCAATACTCTTTTTTAAAATTTCAAATCCTTTCTATTGATATTTTAAATTTATGAACACATAATCTAGTTATAATTTGAAAGATATGCATATTGATTATTAAAAATCTTTAATTTCTATTAAGAAAAGGAGATATTATATACTATATAGAATTCGATTATTGTACTTAACAAAAAAAGAATTTGATAATTTTTTATGGCAAGGAGGTCTTTCTCTTTAATACTTCCTTTTAGTAATTTATTTCTTTTTATAATTCTTTAAATTATATATATTAAATGTATTTTATAATTAACTCTTCAAATTAATTAATTCTCTTTGTAACTATCAAATAACTATTACAAAGATGTCAAAGACCAACAAAATGACAATAATATATTTACGAAAGATGAAAAAATAATTTTGCCACAAAGCATTTTAGGGCCAAAATTAATTTTACTACAGAGCATTTTAGGATATTCAAAACATAAACTAATTTATAAATAAATTTTTATATAAAACTTGAAGAATTCTTTTCCTCGTGAAGTATTTTTTGAGAAGTATAATTAAGCTTTGTGAGGAAGGTGTCTTAAAGTGACTCGATTATGGTACCGATAGAAATATCTTTTGTTAATACGTTCTGAATAAATTTTTAACTATTAAATTTTGATTTAACAGTTAAAAATTTACTTGTTTTGAAATAAATAATTATTTATTTTATAATAAAATAATTATTTAATAATTATTTTTTCTACAAGCAGAATAATTATTTATTTTGCATAATTATTCTATTAATAATAAATAATTAATCATAATATAATAATTATTTAATTATAGAGTAAATAATTATTTAATAAATTTTTAATTATTTAATTAAAATTTATTTAATATATACTGAAAAATTTTATCTACTTGCAATTAAAGAATACAATACCACATCTCCAAGTACATTTTTTATTTTTTCTTTTGCTGGATATGATGTACGCTTTCTAGAGTGGGGGCATTTATACGAATAAGCATAATTTCAAAACAAACCTACCACCTACCATGCCAGCATCTAACAACAGAACCTGTCTTATTGAACAAGTCGGCAAATAAGTTGAAATCACAATTGTTCTCTAGTTTGACACGCCTCCCCTACAATGGCTTAACAAAAGTTGTTTTAACCATTTTTGTCGCTTATTGGATTTTTTTTTCCTTTATAACAAAAGAACCCACAATTATGTGTATATTGAGTAAACCTTGTCATCTGCAGTTGCCTGCAAATCCATATTTGTTAAGATTGAAAGATTCTTGTTGCGTTCAGGTATATTTAGATTAGCTTCCGCTACAGAATTTGATATAAAAATTTTATTTTAAATTTTATTTTTTATAAATAATTTATTTTTATAAAATTTAAAATATAAAATTTTAAACACAAATTTTATTTAATATTACCCTTAATTATTATAAATTACAAGTTTTACTTTTTAACTTTTAACAATCATGTGTCCAAGTTTCTTATGAGTATCGTAAATTATTTAATATACATGTCTTTATAAATAGTTAAAAATATTTTATTTTGACGTCACGTCATAAGAATCACAGTGTGAATATCAACTTCATAATAAATAATTAAAAGAAAGAAAATTCTTTTAATTTACAATTAAATATATACATTTATATCTATATAGATTGCATGAAAAGTAAGCACGGAAGG
This sequence comes from Rauvolfia tetraphylla, assembly GCA_030512225.1. Classification (NCBI taxonomy): domain Eukaryota; kingdom Viridiplantae; phylum Streptophyta; class Magnoliopsida; order Gentianales; family Apocynaceae; genus Rauvolfia; species Rauvolfia tetraphylla. Next base: position 8,533,414 of record JAJQKT010000053.1, read on the forward strand.
AAGGAGGAAGGAGAACTTTTAATATATATATATATATATATATAGACAAGAGGAGGGAGAACTTTAAATGATTAATTTGAAAGAATTTCCTTTTTCAAAAAAGGAAGCACAAATGCAACCTCGAGCAATTACAATCTAATTTGGATTCTTCCTCCATCTGAAAATGAAAAAGGAAGCCGATCTGCTGGAGCCTATTTAGATGTTATGAAAATAAAAGCAGATAATACTAAAGCCAAAAATGTGATTACTTCTTCCGTGATTGGTCCAACTTCTGCATTATTCTACCCATAATTTCCGGGCACCAGCCCGCATAACGACAAATTCTATCAGGAATTTTTTCTGGATCAAAAAATCCAACAAAATTAGGGTTTAGATTTATCTATTAAATTCTGATTTTACATTTCTATTCATATTTTTTGACGGTCTACTTGTATAGGGCCACTAAGCAAAATTCAGTGACAGATGAAGAAAGCCCTAATTTTCCCAAAATCTATTTCCCCACTGAATGCAAAAATGACACGATAGAAATAACCTCAAGCGGATGCAATGTCGGGGAGAGAATCCCTTTAACAGATTATCAAATTTGCCTTTTGTGAGTCAATCTCTTACGGCAGTCGTCTAAATTTCTAGAACTACTTTTCTCGGATTGTTTAAATAGTAAGGTGCGGTTCAAATTCGATTTTGCCAATGGATTCTTTTAGTATGTACATTTCTTCTTTTTTTTTTTTCTTTCTCAAGAACATTTCTCTTCTTTTTTTTGTTTTTTTTAATACAAAAAATACCATATTATTGATGGAGATTACGTAAGACATGTTCTTAATTATTTAAAATAAATTATTTTTAACTTTTTAAAAATTAAAATGTATTTTTAAACTGTTATTAACTGTTTATTCGTTTTTTATTTTAACTTAAATAAGTTAAAAAGTTATTTTTAAGAAATTAGCATGTGGATACTTTTTAAAATGACTTTTGCTTATTAAAATTGTTAAAAATAAATATTTTATTTTAATTTTAAGTATAATTTTTTAAAAAATACTTACTTTTAGCCGCTTAAAAAAATTTAACAATAAAAAACAGAGTCATAATCAATTAATGAAGAACATTTTTCTTCTTTCAAAAATTTTGTATTGACTTTGTTGACCATAAACTTTAGATATGTATTACAAATTACATGTTCTTGAAAGATATACCATCCTAAAGTTTGAAGTCTACTGCAGCTCTCCCTAAGAGAGAATAATTTCTGCTTCCAAAATTAATATGCTATGGCGTAAATATATATGACCATTAATTACTACTAAAGGATTGAATGGAAAGCAGTTAAATGTAACAAAAATTGGTTTTGAGCCAGTGTTGAATGAGAATTTCAAACAGAGAGGGAAAATTGAAATAACTTAAGAAAATATGAAAACCATATATAGAGAAAATCTGAAATTAGGATCAGTCTGTTTCTTATAAAATTAAATGAATTTACAATATACAATCAATTTTGTTCAACTCCATTTAGTATACAATGAAATCTCTTATTTCATACCCACCAAAATGACATGGCTTTACTATCCTTGGAATTAACTTACAGTGGAGACTGATTCAATTTACATACAAATCAAGGGAGAAAAGCACAAAATCAATAATTATTGCTTTTTCTTCCCTTTCTTTGGCACAAGCCCTTCTAGTATAGGATAACTTAGAACAAGAATATATGATGAGAGAACGAATTGTCCAAACATCTCTGCAAAATTTCCATTGCTAATCATCCCTTTCACGCCACCAAAGAAGCAGACCACATTCAAAATCACCAACAAAGTCAGAGGAATCATGAAAAGAGTTGCTCCCTGGAAATCAAACTTGCCCTTCTCGTATTTGTCGAGTTTTTCTTGATCAATAGCTTTGTTTGTCAACCTGAAACTTGACTTGATCATTCCTACGCGTTTCAACAAAACATCTAAGCAGCCAAAAAGGCAGGCTGTCACTGCTTTTATCATCCATATTCTTTGTTCATTCCACCATGTAAGTATGGATCCTCCACTGGAAATCACCTCATACAAGTGCTGGCTAAGGGATGACAAGTATACAGTTGCAAACGCCACAAACCACCCGCTGGAGACCTGGAAAAAGTTCCATATTGTGTGAGAATTTCATGCTCAGCTATACATGTCACATCTCGTGCCCACGGACTTAGAGGGCGACACATAAGTCAAGTAGCACATACGATTTTTTATAAATATTTTAAATTGATAATAAATATTTTTATACTATTCATTTATTTTATACATATTCTATCTAAAAATGAGTATTACAGGATATAAGAATGATTTCTTGTATACCAATCCCTCAATCTCTACCCACTCCCCCGCCCCCCCACCCCAAAAATCCGCCCCTGCCTCAAATGGTATGATTAATATGAATCTGGATATAGCTATCCTAATTCCCATAGTAGTAGCGCGGATTCTTGAAACAGAAATATTTACCTCGGGAAACAAGGAAATGCCTTTCAGGAAACAGAGCTGAGGAATGATGCCATAGAGTAAGCAAGGAACAGAGAAGAAGTGTGAAAATGTGAAGTATGCATAACACATGCTTTGAAGAGTGGACATATTTGAAATCCCATAGGTTAGAGGGCTGAATCTTGAGAATCCCACTTGAACCAAACCAGATGCCCACTTCATGAGCTGAACCATGGCGTCCTTCATGTCAACGGTGGTGCAACCCAGAAAACATGCCCTCTTGGGATAAAGATAGACTGATTTCCATCCTTTACAATGCAAAAGGTAACCTGTGAACGTACTCTCCAACAAGGATTCATATGAGTACCCAACCTGTGATTACACAATGAACAAACATATCCAATTAGGCTAATGCAAAAAGAATAAGCAAAAGTTGCACCAAATGGATCGTGATTCATGAACAAAGAATGAATTTTACATACATTTTTTCCCCATCTGGTGTTTTCTTCGAATGCGCAAGTTGCAAGAGATTTCGCCGTTTCTACAGTTGCATTCGATATGATTACATCATGATTGGTACTTTTCTGATTTAAGGACTTCAATGAGTTGTTGAACATTCTTGAGTTGCCAAAGCTTTTATCTTGATCAAAACTCAACTTTTCTGCCAACCGATTACGTTTTAAGGAACAGCAGGTTTCATGAAAGAACCACCAAATTCAAACATATTTTGAAGTCTAGGATTATTACCTTCATGATTTGGACGACAATATAAAGCCTTTTTTTTCAAAAAATAACCTGTACCAGAACAAACCGTGCCTCTTAACCCATCCATTCCTTGATACTTAGTCTGCAAACAGATTCAATCATTTTTATAAGCCAAACTCCAAGAAGATTTGAAGCGCAAAATTTCTACCAAAAGTAATCATATTTGCCCAGTTGTGACTTTACTTTGTAAGCAGATCTTGCTTGACCATCATAGATGTCATTCTTGCTGACATTGTAGAAAATTTGAGGGAATTGCACATATGATAGAGAACTAGACATCTCAGGGTCAAGATGGAAGCACATTGCTTGTTTAGCTGACAAAGGATCATTGCAATACATATCGCAATCCAACACAAGAATGTAAGGCGCATTGCTCATTATTCCGGAAACTCGAAGCTGCAGCAAGTACAAATATATACATATATGTTAGCTCCACTTCGTGGTGGAAGAGAGAGTGAAAGAGATAAAGTGTCGAAATTGTTAATACATACCAAAGCATTGAGAGCACCAGCTTTGAAACGATGAGGGCGGGATGGCCTTTTCTCCCGGGACATGTAAACAAGAAGAGGCAGTTTATTTTCTAATGTACCCTCGGACTCTTCATTTCTGCAGTTGTGTATCACCTGCACATACAATTAATTTTAGTTTCATTGTCTTCTCTCAATCGAACATAAACATAAACATGTAGTTTTGTAATAATAAATTCGTAACATACCTCAACATGAGGAGGTCGATCTTGTCGGACTGAATCTTCAATTTTACTCACTTTCTCCACATTTTTCTTGAACAAATCATACAATAACTGGCAAGTTTGGTAAAAAAGTATGAAAATTAGTTCGGCAACTGCACAATGATATCTTCTATATGTTCATAGTTCATGTCACCATATTGATAATTATATGATGATATCCTTGTGTTTGTTCTTTACTGCTATAATATCTTATTGAAGTATCAAAATGGAACTCATCTTCACAGTTTTTTTTTTAACACAAATATAACTAAATTATAAAGAACTGATCCTTAATCTATTGAAGTATTACCACTCTCTGTTCAGCTATTAAGCCAAAAGTGGGGGGAACAAAAGGAGAAAGCAACGCCTGTATACAAATGGTTATACATAAAGTACACCTCTCAATTTAAGGTTGCAAGTACTATGTAACAAGGAAAGGTTTTTTGGAAAATCCCTAAAAATATTCTTTTAAAAAGAACCTTGGATCATTGAAAACATAAACAAAACTCTTTAGTAGGGTAATTAATTCGAATAAGCAGACAGAAACAAGCACCTAGTTGCTAAAAGGACATTTGCAACATTACATAGCACTGTTCAAATTGTATATATTTGCTGTATGTGGTGCAAGTTTAAATACATTGTTTACAGACAAAAACAAGAGATGCTAGTCAAAAGATGGTAGTTTATCAGGTAGTAAATGATCAAGTAAAGAATTTTGGATTTGACATACATTTAAATTTCTTCATAATATGAATAAGCACAAGAAGCTTTAAGTTATAAATTTTGAGGCCATCTAAGTTAGATATATTATAAAAGAGAGACAAAAACATTAGTGAGCAAGAATATGTATGCTTATTACGTATTTTTTTTCGTAATATTAAAGGTTCTTAATTATATTATTTTAAAATCTTTTGAACATGATCTATATTGTTTTAGACTTTAAAATCTGTTTTGAAGGTAAAGAAGTCATATCAATCAGATGGATCCTAAATCCATATAAATTTGTAAACTGGCAAACCTTAATCTTTTCTTCCTCTTCCTTCAAATCATCGCTCCAATCAAGGTGTGCACCGTCAGAAGCTGATGCAAAGTATGCCTCAGGACTTCTGGTCTTGATATTATATTTCCTACAAAACGGAATCCAAGATCTAGCAAATGAACAAGCTTCCTTTATAGCATACAATGTCACGGCTGCACCACCGTCATCAGAAAGATATACTGAAAGTTTTTCCGGCGGATAGTCAAGTGCCATGGCGGACAACACCGTATTCATCACCTCAACCACCGGCTCCTTGCCGGGATCCGCCGTGCATATGAAAACGTCCAGTCCAGGTAGCTCTTTATCATGGGGAAGTTTCTCCGGGTTTACTGATCGAGCCACCGGCCGCCACCGGAACGCCTGAGTGAGAATCCATATGAAGGTGAAAATAAGCTCGGAAGCAGTGATTAGACTCCATGCAAGAACTGGTACGTCCCCATGTACAAGGTGGGAAATTCTGTAGTAGAGCAGAGCTAGTATGGCCGTGAAGTGGAGGGACATGTGAACTCTGTTAAGGGTGGCGCGTGGCTCCTGAACCGTGTATGTGTGTAGAGAAGTCGTGGCTGGTTGTATATAAGCCATGGCCATGTTCTGTTCTGTAGAAGCTCACACAATATATTCTTCTGTAATTTGAGTTCTCCGTCGAAGCTGATATCTCATCTTTATATAGATGCATTAACCCCCAAAAAGACAAAAGACACAATTTGCCCTTTTAAAATGATTTTTTTTTATGTACTTTCAAAAGGAGTTGATCACTTCTATGATTCTTTTTTTAATACTCTGATTAATGTGGGAAAAGTTAATCCAATCCATGACATTTGCCGTTGTTACCCAACTTGTAATTTATATATTTTTATAAGATATAAATAGAAGCTGAGTTCAACCACGGGCTAAAGTCAAAGAAGTCTAAAATAGATCCAAAAAATAATAAATGAAAACATAACACATCAATCAATTAAGTATAAAATTAAAAAGGAAAAAATCTTTTAAAATTTTTCGAAGACTAAGTAGAAAACTAAGGTTAAGATTAGATAAAGTTAGGGTTTGAAATTTTTAATTTTAAATTTGATAAAAATAAATTATTTATAAAAAATAAATAAGACATATATTAAAAATTTTTAAATTATGTTTCGTAGCGAAACTTAATACAAATACACTCTACAAAATATTTTTGGGGATAAATTTTTTTTTTTTGAGGCGAAATCTTTAATGAATCCTAAAGAGGCAAATGGTTATGAAAATGCATTCCCCCCCCCGGTTGAAGCCGCCCCTGTCGATGGCTACGTTTTTTTAGTAAACCTATGTTTATCCTTTTCTTATGACATCAATATATTTTGTTTATTGAAAACGTAGGCTGAAGGCAAAATCAACCAAGAAATGACAAAGATGCAATGAGACCCAGCAAAAAAAAAATAAAAAGACAAGATGACAAAATATTGAATATTATTGATTTTTCGAAGTTAGTTAGCCCTCAGATATACTATGAAACAATGACCTTTGAATGGCAATAATAAGGGCAACCTCAGGATTATCGATCTATCCAGGGATATGGCATATTGGAAATATGTATATACTGTTCATCTCCTCAAATAAAACATAACACATATACTATTATTATTTAAGAAATTTATTTATCCAAATTATCCTTCTTGGTGAAATAAAAATTGTGCATATTACATAAAGATAATCATTTTGTTTGTATATTTTATTTGCTTGATACACAACCAATAAGATGAGGAGAATATGGTAATCCAACCAGTAGACAGTCAATACTTGAAAAGAAAACTAAAAAGAAAAAGAGGTATAGAAACTTTTTATTAAACAATATATATATATTCGCTATCACGGTGGGTTATGCCTAAAAACCTTGTAATACTTTAATAATCATTTTCTAGAAAGTCCATTTTTTAATGATCCAATCATGCATTAACTATTAATCATTATTCTGTAAATGAATTACCATTTACGCAGTGTAAGTGGGTTAACCAAAACGTTACTTGTTTTTTTATCCGTCTTCTAGAAAGGTTTTTTCCTTTCCTTTTTTTTCAAGGGGGTGGAGTGGGGAAGGTTGGATTTAACTTTTTTTGCTCCAATCCTTATTTTTTCTTTTTCTTCATTTATGTAAAAAGAGTTAAAATAGTTTATATTTTGAAGTAGATGAAATAAAATGCTCTTATTTTAGAATTTTATATATCTGAAGAACAAAAGAAACAAGAAGAAGAAATAAAAAAGAATCAAACTAATCAAGACAAATTCTTGAATCTTGAATTATCGTAGATATGATCGATATGATATAGCTGTTTGGGGAAATAAAATGTTAAACCTTTGTAATAATCGTGTGTGTTTTTTCCTTAATTATTGTTAATGTTGACCTCTTTACTTTGCCCATTCTTTTTAACCTATGTAGATAAGAAGAATAATTACCAATAGAGAATCAATCTCTTTCTTTGTCTTCTCCTCAATCTAATTACTTTTTTGTGGAGCAGCCCAGCAGATTCTTGGATTTTTCTACTTGAACAAGGGATGCAAATATCCCACAAAATGGCACTCATTCTTTCTTACATGGCTCTTTCACTGATGCTTTTGTGTACAAGTATTTGCAGACAGTAATTCTTTGATACTTCAGATTACTAAGTGTATTTTGAATTACATTTTATTACAAAATTTAATACAAAATTTTTACTTTAAATTTCATTTATTCTCTCAACAAAAATTACTTTTACAAAACCCAACATAAAAAATTTCAAACCAAACCCAAATTCTATCCATCTGTTGTTCGACATTTTTCTCACTCCAACGGTTGTTTCAAAAATAAAATAAAATAAAAATACAACTATCATTGAAAATACTGCAGTTGTTGCAAGGAAAACTAATGATTTTGCTCCATTCCTGTTTTTTCCGTAGCAAGATGTTTCAATTTCCACAAGGAGATAATTACAGTTCAACTTCTATAGACGACCCGGTGTCTCGATCTCCATAAACAGTAAGCTAGCACATGATTCTTCATCAAACGTAATCTCTCAACAAAATTTATTCTTGAAACCTTATTTAAAAAAATTTGAACTCTTTCCACTTGAACCAACTCTTGTTAACCGTATCAAAACAAAACAATTATATGCCATACTCATCGGTCGTATTATACAAGGGCACAAAGTAACCAGCGACATTGACTATGATTCACAAATCTCAATGGTACAACTGCATCAGATTTCGAGTGAGCACGCAACTTCACCCCGGCCAAGTAGCAGGGCAAAAGAGGAGGTTGAAACTGTGCCTTCAAAACTTCAAGGAAAAAACAGAGAGATCTCCAACAACAATTTCAGAATGTGGACAGAGAGCAGAAGAACAAAATTCCCGAGAGGAGAAAAATGCTGCTGGCAGAAGTGTAGCTGATGTTCGACATGCAAAGTCCCGTCTGATTTACATATACCGAGCCAGCATCTTTCTGCTCAACACACAATTATAATTCGGCAGAAGATATCAGACCTCATCCTGTACCAATTTTGAAGATGTAAGAACTTTTGACATTCTTAAGAACTCATTTTGGCATGGATGGTGCACGGTGTTCAAGAAACCTCCATGAGTTTTGCATAGCATTCGAAGGAGGAATCCTGACTCCTAAAAGTCCTTTGAGCCATTTAATCTTGTTAGCAAGTTCCTCCAAATCCAAAACTGCAGCCTCTAGCGGGTCCCAGTGCAAGGAGTTCAAAGCATTCAGTCCACTAGTTCTCAATTTCTTTGATGGACAATGCAAGTCTTCTTCAACAATATGGCCCAGAGTATCAGCTGTACCACCCCAAACATGCAGAGAAGAATTGTTCTCTGCCAAGATTGTTTTCTTAGAACAATTATCCTCTGGCACTGAATTCATATTTCTCTCTCTTTTTCCTGCTAGACTCAGGGATTCTTGCGGCATCTCACTTGTTCCAGAGGTTTTATCTGAAGCTGCTAATGGCTTCATTGGAAAATGAGAAGGAGCATATGGTAATTGAACTGCACCATGAGTATCATTTGTTTTCCCCAGAGAAGACATCTGACATTCTGAACTGTTCCCACCAGCTGCATTGTGATTTAAATCAAGTTCATTGCAGCATCAAGTAAGAAAGCATGTGATTAACTGAAAAGGCATTCAATTTTGCTTCAACTGAAAAAGTATTAGCTTTTTCTTCAAAAGGAAACATGGTAATATCACAGGTGATTCTTCAGAAGATCAATACCCCTAAAGTAGCACAGAAATGATAAGAGCCAGTCTCTAACAGCAGCTAAAGCCAGAAAATAAAATTTTATGAGATGACTTTTAAACTATAAAAAGTTATTAGAGAAAGGTCAAACAGAAAATGAAGCAACTTTTCATCCAAAGATCCCAGTGGAAATTTAGGCACTTATTTGGTTACCAAAACAGCAAGCTCAAGGCATTAAGTTTTCAATATTTTAATAAAATAAAACAAAGACAACCCTATGGCATAAACATAAGGTAGCCTCACAAGGCACAGTGAAATTTAAGCCATCTTCAACAAGGATAGAAATAACTTTATTTGCAACATTTTAGAACAAAAAAGAGTGCCCTTCACTACAAGTGGCTAAGCAGAAACTTCTCCCACAAAACAGGTCAACAGTACTCAAAAGAAATCAAAGCTGTAGGAAGATCCCAGAAACAGCATGACACACTTTCAGGACATTTTGAAACTGCTAAAAACCATAGTGGTACTATTTCTCTTCGTCAACCATACTTTTGTTCTTTAATTTTGCAAAAATGCTAGCAAATACGGTACACTACTCATGCTTTTAAAAACAAGAAATAAAGAAAGAAAACAAAAAGAACAGACCAACCAATGGCGTAACTAATGTTGTCTGTATGAATATACCAGCCAGTACATCAGATTAAGAAACTTCTAGGATATGCACAGACAGGTGGTCCTGTCACAGTCAAAGCAGAACACTCGACAAACACCAGCACTGCTTAGTAGGAAGCTTTTGTTAAAGAAATTATTACTCGTTGACTTCTTCCCGCATAATTTAAATATATTACAATTCAAAATTCCTGAAAAACTAAAAGGAATCATAAGCGTAGAGCATAGCTTTAGGAATTATCCCACCCAAGCCAGAGATCAAGAGAAACACATCTTGTTTTCCATTTCCCAGGCCAACCACTTATTACATTACACATGATTCTCCTGAACCATCAAATATCAGTAATGTCAATATTGCACTTTCTAAAGTGACATTGAATATCTAAATCATGGGGCTGTTTATGAGAGGTGTAGGAAAATCTTTATAATTGATCATGTAGAAAATAGGAAAGTTTCCTAAAAGTAGAAATAGGAAAGTTTCCTAAGATTGGAATTAGCCGCTGTAATATTTAGAAATAGGATATTTAACTGATATTGTTTCCAAAATTAGTTTAGGGAAACATGTATATAAAGTCCTACTCGTGTAATCAATAGATAGAATACAAAGAGAGACATTCTTTCTCTTCTTCTCAGATTTTGTCATGATATCAGAGCAAGACTCGCTCTGAAATTTTATTCTTTTTCGGCCTTAATCGCCGATTAACCGAATTGTTTCCTGGTATTCATTGCTAATCTCGGCCTTCATGGCCGAAATAATCGCTGCTAAAGCCACGCCGTCACCATTGCCGAAGTCACGTCGAATTTTTGCTGATTATTCTCTATCCAGATTAGCCGGAGATGGTGATTCAAAGCAACGTGTCGTTTTCAGACAATATGTCAGAAACGTCTGAAGTTCATACCACTACCAGAATCGATGAAGGAGTACCACACTCAATGCCTGGAGAATTGCAACAGATTCAATCGGCTTATAGATTGAATGAGAAGAACTACTTGAAGTGGTCACAACTTGTTCGAACTATACTAAAAGGAAAAGGAAAGATCAGCCATCTTCTAAGAACAGAACCGAAACCAGGAGATCCTCGTTTTGAAGCATGGGATGAAGAGGACTCAATGGTTATGGCATGGTTGTGGAACTCTATGACTCTCGAAATTAGTGATACATGTATGTTCTTAACTACAGCAAAGGACATTTGGGACGCGATTCAGCAGACATACTCAAAAGCTAGAGACGCAGCACAAGTTTATGAGGTCAAGGTGCAAACCATTGCTGCTAAACAAAACAATAAAACAGTTACTAAATATGCCAATCAATTGCAGGCTCTATGGCAAGAACTTAATCATTATAGGGTGATAAAAACCAAATGTCCCGATGATGCTGGAATTTTAAAGGAGTTCATTGAGCAAGATAGGATTTATGATTTTCTTGTTGGGCTTAATCCACAATTTGATCAAGTGAGAATCCAAATTCTTGGGAAGCAAGAAGTTCCATGCTTTAATGAGGTGGTAGCACTAATTCGAGGAGAGGAAAGCAGAAGAGCCCTCATGCTTAAACCACAAACTACGGACAGTTCAGCTCTGGTAGCTAATAGCTAGAGAAATACAACTATAAACACGGAAACTGGACAATCAAAAGGACAGATAAAGTCTCAAAATCATGACAATTTGTGCCGCACATATTGTAAAAAGTCTCGCCATACTCGAGATCGTTGCTGGAAACTCAATGGAAAACCTCCTAGTCGAGAATGGGGCCAAAAAGGAGACCAGCCAAGGACTAGTAGCCAACCTAATACTACAACAGTCCAGGGAAACGAAGCAAAAGAGCCAGGTTCTCAATCACGAGGAGATCGAAAGGTTGAGATCTCTTATTGGCAACCTTGAAAAACCAACAGGTACTTATTCTTTGGCATATTCAAGTAAGTTTTCTCTTTCTATTGGATTGAATGTTTCAGATATAAATTTTACCGATTCTTGGATTATGGATTCTGGAGCAACTGACCACGACTCATTCATCCAAACATTTCTCAACCTACACCCCATGTCCGAGCAATAGAAAAATAGTCACAGCCAATGGATCCCTAACAACTGTTGCTGGAATAGGAGATGTCCAAATAAGTCCATCATTGACCTTGAAAAATGTTCTTAATGTTCCTAAATTATCCATTAATCTTATCTCCATCCAAAAACTTACCCAAGATTTGTGTTGCAATGTGATTTTTAACAGTAATTATTGTGTATTTCAGGACAAGAATTCGGAGAGGATGATTGGACGAGCTAGGGAACGGGATAGCCTCTACTATCTTGAGATACCAAGTCAGTCGAAATTTTCGTATTCCTTTATGTCAGAGTCTATCCTATCTAATTAAAAAAAAAGATCTTACTGCATCATTCCCGCTTGGGACACCCTTCATTTATAATTATTAAGACTTTGTTCCTCTCATTATTTACAAATTTGAATGTTGAGGATTTTCATTGTGAAGTGTGTGAGTTTGCTAAACATAAACGTGCATCTTTCCCAATTAGCAATAAAAGAAGTTTTGTTCCTTTCTATCTCATCCATAGTGATATTTGGGGTCCGTCCAATATTCCTAATGTTTCTGGGGCAAGATGGTTCGTTTCTTTTATTGATGATTGTACCCATGTCACTTAACTATTCTTACTTAAACATAACTCGGATGTTAGTGCCATACTTTCAAAATTTTGTTCCATGATTAAAAATCAATTTGGAGTCAAAATCAAAAGGTTTAGGTCAGATAATGCCAATGATTACTTCAATCAAATTCTTACCCCATACTTTCAGAAAGAAGACATAGTCCATGAGTCATCATGTGTAACGACCCCACAACAAAATGGGATAGCTGAAAGGAAAAATGGCCATATTCTTGAAAAAATCCAAGCACTCTTATTTCAAAAACATATTTCAAAAGCTTTTTGGGGAGAAGCCGTTCTTACAGCAACTCACCTCCTAAATCGATTGCCTTCTAAAATTTTAGGTTTCAAAAGTCCTATGGATATCCTCTCATCTTTTTATCCGAACCTAAACCCTACAAACAATCTTATTCCAAGAATTTTTGGGTGTATAGCTTTTGTTCATGTCCATGGTCCAAATAGAGGAAAACTAGATCAAAGTGTATTTTTGTAGGCTATTCACCAACTCAGAAAGGGTATAAATGTTATCATCCTTCCTCAAAGAAATTCTATGTCTTCATGGATGTCACATTTAATGAACACGAATCCTATTTTCCCAATCCTTATCTTCAAGGGGAGAACTTGACTAGAGAAGATAAGGAAAGTTTTCTGAACTTAGACTTGACAATAAACCCTGTACCTTCTAGTTCTGAGTCAAGTTCTAAATCTATGCATAAAAATTACTCAAAATCTCCTGATTTGACAATAAACCCCTTACGTTCTAGTTCTGAATCCATGCATGAAAATCACTCAAAATCTTCTGATTTGTTATCTTCTCCTGAGTCTCTTAATTCATCACCATCCAGATTATTGCCAGTCCTAAACTCTAATCCTGTGTCTCACTCAACTCCGGAAACTTGGAGATTTAACAAGGTGTTTTCAAGAAGGAAAGTGATTCTTTCAGAGCCTACGCAAATTCAAGAATCCGACTCGAATTCTTTGAACGAGGTAACACTTTCTAACCATTCATTACAAAATGAAAGTGATGTTCAAGTGAATAATGATGATCTAAACATACCAATTGCTATTAGGAAAGGAACTCGAGAATGCACAACACGACCATTATACCCCCTTGCAAATTTTCTATCTTTTAAAAATTTTTCACCAGCTCACAGAGCCTTCCTTGTAAGCCTCAATTCTATTACCATCCCTACCAGTTTATCTGAAGCATTGTCTAATGAAAAGTGGAGACAAGCTATGAATGTTGAAATGGAAGCCTTAGAAAAGAACAAGACTTAGGAGTTGGTGAAACTACCAGCAGGAAAAAGACCAGTGGGTAACAAGTGGGTGTATATAGTGAAGTATAGAGCAGATGGGTCAATTGAGAGATATAAGGCCAGATTAGTGGCCAAAGATATACTCAAACTTATGAAATTGACTATTTAGAAACTTTTGCTCCAATTGCCAAAATGAATACCGTAAGAGTATTGTTGTCAATAGCTGCTAACTACAGTTGGGAGCTACAACAGTTTGACATCAAGAATGCATTCTTGCATAGAGACCTAAAGGAGGAGATTTACATAGAAGTGCCACCTGGCTATAGAAAGAACTTAGCTGCTCATACTATGTAAATTGAAGAAGGCATTATATGGCCTCAAGCATTCACCAGGGGCATGGTTTGGGAGATTTGCAAGGGTAATGTTGACTATGGGATATAAACAAAGTCAAGGGGATCACACACTCTTTATTAAACATTCTTTGGCAGGAAAAGTTATTGTTCTCTTGGTATATGTTGATGACATAATAGTGATCGGAAATGATGATAAAGAAAAATGAGTTTTGAGTCAATGCTTGGCTAAGGAGTTCGAGATTAAGGCATTGGAAAGGTTGAAGTATTTTCTTGGGATTGAGGTTGCACACTCTAAGAATAGAATTTTTATCTCTCAACAGAAGTATGTTACAGATCTTCTAAAGGAAACAGGCAAGTCCGTATGTAAACCGGCAAGTACTCTCATCGATCTTAATCTCAAACTTGAAATTGCAGAGGAAAATGTAGCAGTGGAAAGGGAAATATATCAACGCCTTGTGAGAAGACTCATTTATCTTTCTCATACACGACCAGATATAGCATATGCAGTGAGTGTGATTAGTCGATTTATGCACAGTCCAAAAGACATTCACTTGCAAGTAGCTCATAGGATACTTCAGTATCTTAAGGGAACACCAGGAAAAGGCATCTTGTTTAAAAGAAATAGAGGATTGATACTTGAGGCCTACACTGATGCTAATTATGCTGGATGTATTGTAGATAGAAGGTCAACCTCTGGCTACTGTACATTTCTTGGTGGGAACCTTGTGACTTGGAGAAGTAAAAAACAAAATGTGGTGGCTAGGTCCATTGCTGAGGCAGAGTTTCGAGCAATGGCTCAAGGCGTGTGTGAGTTACTTTGGTTGAAGATTATTCTACACGAGTTGAAAATTAAATAGGATGCCCCAATGAGACTCTACTGCGATAATAAGTCTACAATCAACATAGCACATAATCCAGTGCAACACGATCGAACTAAACACATTGTAATTGATAGACACTTCATCAAGGAAAAGTTGGACAGTGATTTGATTTGCACGCCTTATGTGTCTACACAGGGACAACTAGCTGATGTGTTGACAAAAGGATTGAATAGCTCAGTTTTTCAATTAATTGTTTCCAAGCTGGGAATGGAAAATTCTTATTTTCCAACTTGAGGGGGAGTGTAGGAAAATCTTTATAATTGATCATGTAGAAAATAGGAAAGTTCCCTAAAAGTAGAAATAAGAAAGTTTCCTAAGATTGGAATTAGCAGCTGTAATATTTAGAAATAGGATATTTAACTAATATTGTTTCCAAAATTAGTTTAGGGAAACATGTATATAAAGTCCTACTCGTGTAATCAATAGATAGAATACAAAGAGAGACATTCTTTCTCTTCTTCTCAGATTTTGTCAAGAGGAAACAAATAATCAGTGAAACAAACATTTAGTGCAGGCCTGCTTATGATTGTTGTAATTGTAAGCTAAAATCTCTAGACAAAGCTATAAAAAACAGCATCATCTAGCAAGTGATTTATCCTCAAAATCTATCCAAAGTAAAACCACAGTATCTCAGACTCAATGTTGCATGCTGACCACAAGACTACATACAAGGACTCTATATCATGGTTTGAAACTTTTCTTACCTTGATTTACGGGATGAATAAGTCGAGCACATTGATGAAATTTTCCGCTGACCTGTAATAGAGGAATAACTAGTAAAGATAAGGATACCATGAACTACAAAAGATCAGGATTTCATTTAGCAGGAAAAAAAAGATAAGCTTTTCAACAGGTAAAAGGAAGATAAAGACTGTTGGGCTGAATCAGAATCAGCCTCCAGTGATCTGTGAACATCCACATAGGAAGACAATTAGAGAAAATCGATAGCACAAGAAAAGATCATAGATGATATATATTCACAGCGAAAACAGAGAAAGAATCGTAGTCCTCAGGAACTAAAGGAAAATGGACAAATAAAATTACCGAAGACAAATATATAACGAACAAAGCAAGGTTTGGCTATGTGTTGGATGTTTAAGCGACTATTGATTTCCATCTGACCATAATGGCAGTCAATAACCATAAAATATTTCTGAATGAGTTTATCACTTCCCCATTGCACAGAAAAAGAAATGAATATCCTAGTATCTCTTGTATAAACTCACCCATCGCACAAAAAGGAAATAATATCCTAGTATGACTTGCATAATCATACTCCTATTCTTTAAGGGAGAAAACAATCACAATTCATCCAAAGGATTGCTTAACCTCTCAATTTCTTGACAATCCACTCACTGGTTTTCTGTTTATTCTTCTTTTGGACAAATGGTCCAAAAATGTGAACCTTTCAAGTTCAAGACTCTCAAGTAAAGATGTTTCCAATGCAGAGATACCAATGTTATAAAGGAGCGTTACCCTAATGCCAAAGAAGGTTGATGACAAAAATACATGGCACAAGTAATTTTCTAATAACTTGCCCTTGGAAAATTTATTGGAAATTTAGAGCATAGAAATTCATTAAAAAAAAGATAAAATAATATTTCAATAGAATTTCAACAGCTTTCTTAGTTAATTGGAAACATTGTACGAGAGAAGAAATGCAGGAAAAACAGATAGAAAAGTAAATCCAGAGGAGAGAAAGAAAGCAACCACAGAAGTAGGCACCCGCCAACCATCATTTGGAGACCAATCTAGGGAGGGGCGTAGATCTTTGAAAGATACTTCATAAGATGAACCTTCACCCATGGGCGGGGGTGGAAACTCCATCTACAACAGTGACCAATTATGAAATTGTTCAAGATTACAGCTTTTCCTCAAAAAGAAATTGAATAGCATAGAAACACAGGTAAGAGCCATGATTTTACTTCACAGAAAGACAGCTATATCATGATTTCTCTGATTGGAATTCTACTAATAACCAAAAAGGTGAAAATCCCAAGTAAAATTTTGAAACATTTACCAGGTACTTCTAAAAGCAACTCATCTGAGGACACTATTCCCCCAAAAAGCGAGGTGAGTATTCATTTTAAGAAAGACCATATTTGTTTCAGATTAAATAAATTGCTTTCAATTATTTACCTCAGCCTTTCCATCGCCCAGCACTCGTGTAATTTTTCCTGACCAGTAACAATCATCAGTCCACCAATCCACTAGATCACCCAAATTCCAACTACCAGTAGTAACAACTACCACTTCTGAGATTGAATTGAGCAGAGGCAATTGATCCTCACTGCAGATACGTGGATACTGAGGTCGCACCATTAGTTGTCTTTTCGGTTCAGCCTTCTTCCGAGAGGAAGAAACTTGATACAGCTTTGTCCATGTTTCTTCTGTAGATATGCAACAAACAATAACTAAAGGCATTCTAATGCAGAAGAAAACTTACTTTCAACTCCTACAAGAAGCAAAATTCCTATTGTCTGAAAGATGGGAAGAATTTCAGAAATCAAAGGAAATTTACTCTCCTACTGTTCCAGACCAATGAGTATCCTAATCTCTACGACATGCAATATAACACTGAGTAGGCTAGATACAACCACCAGTTTCCTCATCATTCTTATTCCTCCTACACCGAGGATAAAGCAACGGGAACTTTAAACATATCACATGCATAATCACAGTGGGATATGCATCCTTCCATACATCATGGAATTCCACCTTTTGGCTCTGCAAACAGCGGACTATCAGGGTAAGGTGCCCCAAGTTGGCATGCTAAATATCTGGCAATGCTTTAGCAGTGGTAGCATATCAGAATATATGCCACATTCTATTATCAGCATGAGTTTCAAAAGTAGCCTCTTTAAATGAAGAGGGTCACCACTTAATGGGGGTTAAGGTAAAGTCAACCCAAGTAATAAGGAGGTAGAAGTGCATCTACACCCAAAATAAGATATCATCTAATACTGAAAAATAACATCTCTAACCATCTGTAAAAGCATCAGAAAATGAGTTAGGATAAAGTACTGTATCTAGGTACAAATATTTATTATCTAAGACCAAAATCTAGTATGTTTTGTTGAAGGACATGAAATAGGTTGATCTAGGATATTTTTTAAAGGACATCAAAATAAATTGAATGATGATGATCAAGTAACAAGCAATCACAAATCTCAGCAGATGGATAGATAATAATTTATTTGTAGTGAAGCGGGCTTCTATACTCTGTTCTAGCTTTCCCAGTTTCTTTCCTAGTTCCATGTAATACTTGAGAGAGGATTCTTGGTTTTTCTAAATTTGCCCAAGCACTAATGAGGATGTCAGCCATATCTCGTACAAATTTTACTGTGTTGCCAATAAGTCTTATAGTGTTTGTGCCTCCTAAAATAGTCAACTCTACAAGGTTTTGACCTCTCTAGAAATTGGCTCATTGGTATGCCCTATGTGTTGCAGTATTAGTATTTTCTGGAAGATAGCCATAAAGATTACATATTGGACAGGCGTCAACCACTTCACACTAATTAACATCAGATAAATATAACAAACTAGGATCATCTCAATCCAAGACAAGGTTTTCAAGTAAGGTGAGAAAAAAAAAACACACACACTAGGCCAGGAAAAAATTTATTGATGTTTACATCGAAGGCAAAACAAGTTCCTCAAAAAAGTCTAAAAACTTTTATTCTCCAAGATGCTGCAGCATATATATGAAGCTCAAAACTAATTTTCTCAAATTCCAGCAATTGTTATTAATTCCAAAAGACTGGTAAAGCCACCACACCTGAGCTACAAGGCAACAGTTCTAAAAGATGTTTCCTAAGTACCCAAGCATTAAAGTTAGGACTCAGGAGTACAAAAACATATAGCAGTGTTTCTGAATGATAAGCAACAAATTCAAAAGTTGACACAAGAAGTGCAAGGACTCACTTTCATCTGGGAAATCAAAGTATTCCAACAAGTGATGCATGTGCCCTTTTCTCCTGCTTATTTGTTTAATCTGATACAACAGAGAAGAGATGAGTGAATAAAAGTATAGAACAGTAAGTTTAAAGATCCAACAACATAATCAAGTACTTGAAGTTCTATCCTCTGAAACTTTTAGAGAATTCAGTAAACAAAATTCAAAATAAGTAGACCACCAATAGTTTCTAATATCAAATTCCCTAGTTACTGATTAACATGTAGAAAGAAATAGAAACAAACAAGAAAATGAACAAGATAAGATTCTACTCTAATGGTGAAATATGGCCCAAAATCCACAAGTATTTTATTGGGCATGCATGCAGTCATAAGCTAATCCTGTGACTTTTGAGAAAGGAGTACCCTTCTATGTCCAAAACTGGAAAAGAATTGGAAGATGTTCAGGAAGCCAAACGCCTCAAACATGCAGATTATTTTATTCCTTGTTTCCTTTTCCTTTTCGGGATAAAATAAATAAGTAAACTTTTCATATCAGGCCCTGCAATGTATATCAACCACAAACGTCTATATGCAGTATATGCAGAATTGAGCTCAAAGTGTATCTGCCAAAATAGACATTTGAAGATACCTTGCAGCGAAACCATGCACCACGAAAACCATGCTGGAAGGACCTTGCTTCACACTGTTGCCCAACTTCAAAAGGTAGGCCATCATCCTTGTCCATGATGATAGAAAAGAATAGATCTCTATAACAATCAAAAACATGAAAGCATTCAACCAACTTCAAGTATAGGAGCATAAATTGTTGCTTCAAATAAAATTGTAAATCCAAGGCAATAGAAGACCATACTATGTAGGCTTCATATTTGAATTTGTGTATTTAGGCAGGGTGATATTACTTACACCCGGAGAAAGTGGAAAAAATTCAATTTCATGTGGCACGCCAAACCCTAACAAAGCTGTAAATGGAATTATTCTATTCACACCTCAAAATCAACAGATATGAAAACAATAACTCTCCAAAAGCTAAATCAAGACTTCTAAAATATTTTGCATTCCATGTTCAAAAATCCCGTGAGACATGCTTGGATATTTAAGGAAAACAAGAGATACCATAGCAATCAAAAAGGAAGAAAATAGCATACCACTCCCGTCTAATTTCGTTCCGCAACTCCAACCTTTTTTTTTTTCCTTGGAGGTTGGGAATGCAAAAATCAGTTAAAATAAAAGGATTATTTCTCCGTTCTTTTCCTTGTACAAGGGAAAAAGGGAAAAGAAAATAAATATTTTGTATGCAGGGACACACATCACATATCTCAACCTCATTTCCACATCCTCATTATCTAATATCCAACAATTTGACAAAAATGACCATTCTTAATTTAAATAAATTTATATAAAAAATATTTAAAATGACACAATAATTAATTTTTGAAATTAAATCGATCGATTCTAATCTTATATATGCTTTCTATTTTTTAATATATTTCTAATATCTAAGAATATTTTCATCAAAACTTTATTAAATATTTTAATTTTAAATTAATAAAAATTACATCTTTAATTTAATATTAAAATCTTTACATAATTAAAATTATATTAAATATTTAAGCTAAAGTAAAAATTTTAAAATACTAAACTAACAATTAACTTTAAAAAAAAAAAGAAAACTGCAGGCCAGCCCACTGTAACTCACATTAACTCACGGACTAAATAGAACGAGCCAAATAGACTCACATTTAAATAGATCTGAACAAATTATATCTAGGCCCGTCCGTTTATACTGTCAAACAGACCTGTTCGCTGGCTATACCCCGTTTTGACAATGCTAACAAGCCCCGACATACAAAAAAAAAAAAGGAGCTATTGCAAGTTGAAGAATCTAAAAAAAATATATTGACTAGAAATTTCGAGGTGGTAGGACTTAAAAACCAAACAACGAAGATAATATAATCTCTCAAGTCTCTCTCAAATCCTCATTAGACCAATTTCTAAATTATGAATCCATACCACACATAACTCTAGATACAAACTTATATACATAGAGCTCTCAAATCTAGATTACTAAACCTATTTACATTAAAAATTCTATTCTAAAAAATAATAGGAAACTACTAAACCAATACTTAATAGGATAAATCAAATTAAGAAATCTTCTAATCCTACTTGGTTTAATATTGTCAACATAGCCTCCCTTAAACCAAACTTGGCAAGAAATTAGGTCCAATTCCATCACGAGTCAAGATTTTCATCGTGTACTCTTTAGCATTGAGCACCGTACGCAATACCAAATTTCGAATAATTTTCATCTTCATATGAGAAGGTGGACGAACTCGATATTTTGTAAATAATTTTGTTGCTAACTCATCTTGATCAATATACTCTTCCAAGTTGAAGTCCATTAAAACCTTCCAAGTTGAAGTCCTTCTAGACAAATGATTTAAAATAGAATTGGGAGTAATGATCATAGCAAACACTCCAAACCATAAGAATCAGCAATATTGGAAACAACATAGAACCTTGGAATAATGACGTGATTGCCTCTCTTCACTGTTGTTTCCAGAATGCGCTTGACATCAGTACCAACAAGAATTGCGCTACTATATAGGCTAATAAGATTTGCTCATAATCTAACCTCATCAACTAATGGCAAGTTCTTTCCTTCTACTTCTTTTAATTTTGGACAAATGTAACATTCATTCACCTTATTTGTGGCTTGAATATGAAACAATTCATCAACGTGATTTTCTTGTTGCTCAATAACATTCTCGAACTCTTCTTCTTCAAATAATTTGTCAAATCCAAAATTATCGCAATAATTCATCAAATCAAAAATTGAAACTTTTGAAAGGCTTTCAATCACCAACACATCATCAATCACAGGACTTAATAAATTAATTTGACTATCACGACAAGGAGAATTTATGGAGGTAATTTTTTTATCATCACTTAAATTAATGTTTTTGTCTAACCCAACTGGAGAGTTATCAATCAAATCATAGTTCTCCAAATTGGACGATTCAACTTTATCTTGAATCTTTTCTTTCATCTAGATAAGGTAAAGTTTTTTTTCCTCCTCATTAAGAACAAAGTTCTCATCAACCTTTTTAAATCAAAAACATTTTCTTTCTCAACTATTCCTTTTCTACTAGAATTGAAAATAGAATTTTTCAAAAAGAATGCATCAAAATAGTCCAACGTTCCTTTGTTGATCTTGCATAGAAAAACTTCTTTGCTACATCTATCGTAACTGTAGTTTGAAAATGAAACCATACAGGGTATTCTGATTCTTTTTCTTCTTCTCTTCTTCAGTTAATTCAGCATTGGAAAGAGATTTTTCAAAACCTTCTTCAATAATATCCCAAACTCCAACTTCTTCGAGAATATCTTGCGTATATTGATACCATAAATCAAAATTATTTTTTTCATCAAAGATAAATTTTGGACGAGAAAAAAGAACTTTGTCATAAAACAAATAAAGAGAAGGGAAAGAAAATCTTTCTATGTTTGTTGACATTCTGGCTTTGATACCAATTTGAAGGATCTTAAACATATATATTAACTAGAAATTTTAAGGTGGTAGGACCTA
The DNA here is from genome assembly GCA_030512225.1 of Rauvolfia tetraphylla. Lineage (NCBI taxonomy): Eukaryota > Viridiplantae > Streptophyta > Magnoliopsida > Gentianales > Apocynaceae > Rauvolfia > Rauvolfia tetraphylla. The sequence goes on from JAJQKT010000053.1 coordinate 8,555,885, forward strand.
AAAACCAATCAACGAAGATAATATAATCTCTCAAGTCCTCATTGGAGCAATCTCTAAATTATAACTCCATACTACACATAACTCTAGATACAAACTCATATATATAGAGCTCTCAAATCTAGATTACTAAACTTATTTACATTAGAAATTCTATTCTAAAAAATAATAGAAAACTACTAAACCAATACTTAATAGGATAAACTAAATTAAGAAAATTTATAATCCTGCTTGATTTAATATTGCCAACACAAGTATATAATTTCATAGATGTGTTACATGATTGAACTCCTTGAGTGTCGAAATGCACTTAATTTTAAAATAAGTACAATTAATAATTTTATTTTTATATTAATTTAATTATTATTATCTTAAGCACTTTTATTCAATTAATAATACAGATAGAAACGCCAATGGTAGCATATCACTTCATTTTCTTCCTTTAGTTATTCAAACACAATAAACAACTAATTATCTTCTTTCCTCTCCTCTCCTTTCCTATCCTTTTGTAACTCCACTGCTGTCATTTCCTTCAATCTAGCATAGCTTTAAGGTGTATTTTGATTATAGTTTTTTTTGACAAATTTTTTCATTTTCAATCTGAAAAAAAAAAGCTGATTATTGTTAGAGATGCAAGGTTCATGATTGACGTAATTTTCTCCTCATAAGGAAGATTTCCCTCTTTGAGTTTGTGACTAAATAAAGCCCCAAGGCATGGTTTGACTGTAAATTGTGAAGCAAAAGGGAACCAAGAGGTAAATATTTCATGTATGTATCCAGCTGAAAGGGGAAATAAAAAAGTTTCATGTATGCCATTTGATAGGGCAGAAAAATGAGATGAAGGTATTTTTACTCTGTATTGGTATTTCTTTTGATTGTGAGAGGTAGAATACTTCAGACATGCACTAAACAAGATTGACCGCAATTCCTTAGTTTTAAAATTTAATTAAAAGAGACAAAGAAGGATTAAAAGATAAGGTTAAAATGATTTTATCTCCTCTCCTATTCCCACATCCCCTTTTGCCAAGCAAGAATAAAGATAAAAGAAATTATTTATATAGATAACGAATTTGTTCTTATTCCATTTTTTAAATAAGTTTTTCTTTCCATTCCAATTCCCCCTTCTCTTCCTTTTCCAAACTAAACTAATAGTAAATTTCATTTACCAAGGGTAAAAGATAAAAGAAGTTTTTAAGGTGAAGGAAACCTGGCCTTTTCCTCTATATCAACATCATACTCTTGATTTACCAAAAAAATAGAAAAATACACTACTCTTGAGTTGGGCATTCTGCAAAGAGAAAATTTGTAGAAGCAAGGATTGCCAAATCAGCAATCTCAAGAGCACCCACCCGCAGAAAAGTTCCAATGCTAAGCTCCCCTCGCCTCTCACTTCGACAGCCCCACAATCACGCCGTTGCTGTACGTATGTGTACGTGTATGTACAATTGTATAATTTGTCTCTTTGTTTTCATAATAGCAAAATAGACAAAGTACTAGTCGAATTTAACAAGTATTTTTTTGATAAATTAACTTCTTAATAAATAAATTATCACTTTATCATACACACATATACCCCTATATATATATATATTAAAAAATTAGTAAGAGAGCACAATAAGATAATATTTATTTTTATTTCATTATTGAAATAAGAAAGGCCCTGGGAAAAAAATCAAATAAATAATAAGATACTACAAAGCAAGGTTCTATGTATTACAAGAGATGTTTTCTAAGCTATGTTGAGTAGTTTTTTTTTTGAAATTTTATTTTTTCTTTTTATACATTAACAGAGAGGGAATGTGAATTAAACTTAGAACTTATTATTTACATATATTTTTAACCAATTGAATTGTCACCCTATTATGAGATAAATAATGTTTTTAATAGAATATATATTTAATTTGTTATTATTTTTAAAAATAAATATAAATATTTAATTCTAGATGAATCGAATATCTATGTTTTATATCTTACTTACTCAAAATCTATTAAATTTATTTTTTAAAGAGATCTAAATAATTATTAGCCCAATAACAAAAAGCTAATAAAAGCTACGAGGAAAGGGAAGCGTATTTTTATTGCTTATACTAGCATAAAAGCTCGTGCTATGCACGGGTATTAAATTATTTATTTCTAATAACAAATACTAAAAATTATTTTAAAAAATTATAACTATGAAGTCAATTTATGTGTTTACTAAAAAATTATTCACTTAGAAGTAATTATAGGTAATAATAAGAAGAAATTATATAAAAAAACTATACATGCTCATTATTATGTGTATTTAAAAATAACAATAAATTCCTAAACAACAATAAATAAATAAAGAATTGAGTAAGAAACACCCCAACCTACATGCATGAAGGATGAAATTATTAAAATTTTAAATATTAATTTATAAAGTTACTTATAAAAATAAAAAAGAAAAGATATCAAATACTTAAACAACTATGAGCTATTTGAAGAAAATAAAAAAAAAAACTTGAATCTTATAAAAATTAGAAAGAAAATAAATCAAATATTTAAATAACTATGAGCTATTTAAAGAAAAAGGAAAAACACTTAAATCCACCTGGTGATGGTATATGCATAAAAGGTGAAATGATTAAAATTTTAAATACTGATTTATGAAATTACTTATAAAAATCAGAAGAAAATAAATCAAATACTTAAACAACTATGAGCTTTTTGAAGAAAAAAAAAAAATGAATATGCCTAGTGAGGATATCTACACGAATAGTAAAATAATTAAAACTTTAAATACTAATTTATAAAGCTATCTATAAGCATTAGAAATAAAAGAAATTAAATACTTAAATAATTATTATAATACTTAAATGTTCCTAAAACAAACTAATTATATTTTAACCACTAAATGTTCCTAAAATATTATCATGATCAAATCTTTAAGAGATAAAAACTATTGTAATATCAAGTTCAATTTATTTTTTATACTATTTTCTCTATTCAAAATTGAATGATTACAATACAAACTATCTATATTATAATAAATTTGTCAAATATGATAGTATAAACTCTTTATATTATATAAAATTATTGATATTTTTTCATTAAAAATCCTCAAAAAGAGATTAATGATTTGTAAAGTACTAATTTTATGTTAATATGTTACACTTACTTATTATTATTATTATTTTTTTTGCTGAATCTTGTCAATCTTTTTTGTGTTTCCCAAGCCTAGCCCTTCAAAGAAAAAATTTTAAAATTTAAAAATTTCATTAATATTTAAAACCTCAAAGTAAACTTATTTTAACTGTAATATTCGTACACTAATTCTTAAAGAAAGCCTCCGCTAATAAAAAATATAATATATTTACAATAAATTATGATGAATATTAAAATCCCTCTCTCCTTCCTTCTCTCTCTCTACTCTTAAAAAATAAATAACTTACAAAATAAAAGATATTAGTATTTTATACTAAAAATCTCAAAGAAAGGGTTTCCCAAAATAAAAAGGTTCATAGAACATTGCTAAAAAAATTTTCAAAAAATACTATTTTTGATCTACCAGAAAGAAATCATAGTATAATTATACACATTATACTTTATAAAAATTATTTATTTCTTTTAATCAACTTAATGAAAAGAGTAAAGAAAAAGAAAAAAATTTAAAAACTATCGACTATTACATTGCATGTCCAATGTACTACAAAGTCATGCATATTCTGATGCATAATATTTTAGCATTTGAAGGATCAAATTAGAGTAATAGATACCAAGAATTAAATAGATAAATATTTCTAAATTATCCACTCAAAAAAAAATTTTGTGATCAAAACGAAGTTGTTGGAATATATGAATCTTCAAAACTTGCCAAAGAAAACAAAAACTTACTAATTTTTTATTAAAATAACTGAAAAAATATATATTAGTGTACATAATATAATTAAAATAAAAAAATACATAAAAAATGCAGAAGGGGGAAAACATGAATAAGGTAAATATAAATAACACAAATTAGGAGATTTAATGGGGGAAGTGGGGCTAAGAATTATAATTTTTAAATTTAAAAGATTAAATTCTAATAGATAATAAATTTTCTATCTAGTAAAAAAATTTAAAATTTTAAAAAATAAGAATGAAGACTCCAAAGCTTTTAGATAAAAAACGAGAGTAAAAGTGTTTTATTAATATATATATAAGTATAGATTATTGATACTTTTTTATTAAAATAGATTATTGATACTTTTTCATTAAAACCCCTTAAAAATATATTAATGATTTATAAAGTACTAATTTTATGTTGATATGTCACACTTACTTATTATTTTATTTTTTTCTCTAAATCATATCAAACTATTTTATGTTTTCAAAGTTCATTCCTTCCAAGAACAAATTTAAAATTAAAAAAAGTCATTAATATTAAAACTTGAAAGTAAGCTTATTTTAATTGTGATATTTGTACACTAATTCCTAATAAATTCTTAACAAAAGCCTCTGATAAGAAAAAATATAATATATTTGTAATAAAATCAGAATGAATATTAAAATCCCTTTCCCATACCTTGTCTCTTTACTCTAAAAAAATAAATAACTTATAAAATAAAAGATATTAGTATTTTATATTAAAAACCTCAAAGAAAGATTTTTACCAAAATTAAAAAATTTTAAGAACATTGCTCAATTTTTTTAAAAAAATAGTATTTTTTATCCACCAGAAAGAAATCATAATGTTATTATACTTATTCTACTTTACAAAAATTATTTATTTCTTTTAATCCACTTGATGAAAAGATCAAAAAAAGAAAAAATTCAAAAAGCATTGACCATTATATTTCATCTCTAATGTATTATAAAGTCATGCATATTTTGATGCAGAATATTTTAATAAAAAATTAGACACTTTTGTCCTTAAATTTTATCATATGAAGGATCAAATTAAAGTAATAGATACAAAGGATCTAAATAGATAAACATTTATAAATTATCCACTCAAAGAAAAAAATAAAAGATTTTGTGATCAAAATACATGTTCTGATCTCGGTGGTATGTGCTTTCTGCATTTCTATTCAAATAATACTATTTTGTTTACTACTCGTCATCTGATACATAATAAATATTTTATCTATGAAGTTCATAAATAAATGAGGCCTTAAGAATAAATTATTATCTTGATTTTGGTTAAAAAAGAAGAGACTTCAATCACTCCAAAATCTGCAAAAAGAAAACTTTCCTTTAAAACAAAAAAAAAAACAAATGGATGTAGAAGAAAAAAAAAGATGAATGTCACAAATGAACCAAATAAAGAAATGGGAGATAATAAGTTAGTTGGTAAGTATGAGATAATGGGTAAGTGGATAAGTAATGAGAAGTTATGATTTTTTAAATTTCAAATGAGAAAGATTTTGATTAATTAATAATTTAATACAAAAAATCATCTTAACTAATCAGATTTTTTCTAACTAATAACAAAAATCTAAAATTCTAGAAATTAGGATTGGAGGTGAAAAAGTTTTGGAGGAGGAGAGAGAGTAAAAGTGTTTTGGTAATATATATATATATATATAGATTTTGGTACCATCACCCATGCACCATAAAAAACACTTAGTTGTATATCAAAAATTTTTAAAAAACCCCTAAGTTATATCTAAAAAATGTGAAAGAGAAAAAAAAACCTAAATAAGTAGTAAGAGCCAATAATTATAAAGCAATGCTAATATATATCTTGCCGATGTGGTGTCATGAACTAAATTAAATTTTGGCCTTATCACAATCTTCCATTTCTTTGTGAGGTAAATTTTTAACTAGAAGATGTTAAGTTCCGTTTCTCGTATCAATGTGGTTGAAAAATTACGATAGAATTATTGTAAAGTATTTGTTTATTTTATTAATATTAATATATATTACTTATATATAATAAGATATTATCTGTTATTTTAAATAATTTTTATTTTTATTTTAAAATTATCTAATCTCTCAATTTCTTTTTATATTAAAAGAAAAGGTTAAATAATTATTTTGATTATAATGACTAGTTATTTTTATATCAATGAATAATATATTCTTTAAAAAAAACCGGGTGTATATATAATAGATATCTAAAAAAATTAAAGTTTTATTTGGAAATAAATTATAAGAATATTTTTTATTTCCGCCTCTGCTCTGCTGCTCCTTCGACCTCTCAAATCTCTCTTTCTCTGTGTCTCTGCCTCTCTCTGCAGCTTCCATTCGCCCCATTGACAAGAAAAAGCTTTGTTCTTCGCTTTCCGGGTCTGATTTTTTCTTTCTTGATCTAAGTCTTTAATTTGCTTGTTTTCAAGCAAACCGATTTGGCTTTTACTAGTTTTAGGTCTTCTTTTAGGGTTCTTTGACATGGGTATTTTGGGAATTTGATTGTTTTATTCTTTCTTCTCTATCGGGGTTTTGTTTTTACAATCTGATATCAGTTCAGTTCAATAATTTTTGTTTGATTGTGCTTTTTCTTGGTTTTTAATTTTTTGAGGATATTTGGGCTTTTCTTTCTCTTTTCATTTGTCGTCAGTTGATTGATTGCTTTTAGTTGGTTGATTCTGGGTTTCGAGTCTAGGGATATTTGGAAATTTGAGGACTAGGGTTTATTGGAATTTGTGTTTTTTCAACATGGGTTTTTTGGGTTTTTAGGAGTTTGATGGATGGGTTTTGCATAATTAATTCATTAAATTGGATTCATGGTTTCTTTTGATCACTTAATCGGGAAATGATTAGGAATGGGTGACTTCGAGGGGATCTTTGGCTTCTTATCTAAAAGCTAATGTATCAGGTTGAAATTGATTAGGTTTGGAATTTTCATGTATGCTAGTTAAAGGGCGCTCAACATGTCATGTTTCCAACGAGTGACATTTTTTCACTGGGTTTTACTATACATTGAAGCAGGTCAAGTTGGAAGAGTGTGGTGGGAGTTGTGGAGTGGGAAATGGCCGGAATTCCGATTGAGGACTCTGGAGTGGGAAGGTCTTCAGAGGGGGTTTCAAGCGGGCAGCAGCAACGCTGTCAGTCAAGCGAAGCATTGGCGGAATGGAGGTCCTGTGAGCAGGTGGAAAATGGAACACCGTCAACATCACCTCCTTACTGGGACAGTGATGATGATGATGATGATGATAGTGGTATGGAGTATTTTTCTTTTCCTCATTTCCCCTCGTCATGTTGTTTTCTAAGATTGATCGATGTTATATGTTAAGTAACTAAGTTGTCAGTGAGATTCTAGGGGGTCCTAAAATCTTGCCAAACATTTGTGTCTTCTGGCGGGCAACTCAGTATCGGTATATTTTCAGCTCAATTCGTTTGACCAAAAAATGGCCCCAAACAATGATTTGGTGATTCCCTTTGTAACCTTGAGATTTGCTGGGGAACTGGACTACATTTACTGTATTCTTTTATTTACTTTTTTTTGGGCTGGGTATACATATATTCAATGATTCTTATCTGGCACTTGTATAAAAAATCTGTAGCTTCTTTTTTGTCAAGCATCACCCTGACTGTATGGATAACTCGTTGGGGTCACTGAATTGAAGATCACAATTGGCATGAGAAAGAGCCTTTAAGAGCAGAATGAAGAGGCCATTTGTATCGTTCTTGTTTTATTATGAACTTCAGTGTTGCTTCTTTGCGGTTGTTAACTTGCTTTCAATTATCAACACATTTTCTTTTGGTGAATCAAATTTTGTCCGTGTCCATCCAGATTGACATTGCTTGAGGAAAGTTCTTAATGAAGTGAAAAGAGGCTTTGTGTGTTGGTTTATAGAATTGTAGAATATGTTATCTAATTGGTGTACTTTCTTGCATTCTTCTCTTTCTGAATGTGTTCTAATCTTTTAATTTTCTTCCAATTAACGTTTCTGGAATGTCCAAAGAAGCTAACTTTGTTGCTGAGCATGTATTTCTTAGCTGTGTACCATGAAACGTTGTCTTGAACTGTTAGAGAAGGTTAACTAATATTTAGCTTTTCTCCTTTAGATCTTGTTCTTTCTTTTTTCCCTTTGTCGTCTTTTCCTGTGGCTTTCATCATTGCTCTTCTTTTGAACCTCATAAACACTCTATAGGAAGGTTTATCTGTGCGAGATTGTCCTTTTGACTCCATTGCTTTGAAGTTTTTCTGCCAATGCTTACAGTCTTTCCAAATTATTGCATACACAAGATAAATAGTGGAAGAAGACAAATGAGTGGTTGTATATGGACTGGAGGAATAGGCAATCTATAGTGCCTTGTAGAATATGTTCCTTGCTGCTTTATTGTTCTCTTAGACCTCCAAAACTTCTTATGGCAGAATCATTGCAAAAGTCACTATACCAAAACCTCTATTCCTGCAGTTTCTATCTTCAGGTCGTGGTGAATCATTATCCCCCACTATGTTACTCTTCCTTGTATATGCAGTCATCCTTTTTTCTTATTACAAGCTTCTATGTTCCACTCAGAAAATGAAATTTCCATTTTGATCTCCTTTTGTTTTGTAAACATTGATGCTGAAAAAAAAAAAAAGACTGCATTATGTGTGATCTTCGACTCATTTGTTTACGCAAGTTGGTCTGCATTGGTTTCTTTGTAATACTGTTCTGCAATTCTGACCATTATGGTTATTATTTTTTTCTTTTGCCTTCATTTTTCTCGTTTAGACATGTAAAGGTACTCAATGCTATATCAAAGGAGAGATTGAGCAAGTGATTTTGTGGAGTGTCTTGACTGCTGTGGGAAGTATATGGCAGTGAAACAATGAATAACTTTCTTTATCAGATTAATCTTTATATCCATACATGTGAATGCCCAATTTAACCTTGATTGTTAATCTCCGAGATATTGATTCTATCTTCTATTATTTAACTCTGTAGGACCAAAACCTTCTGAGTTATATGGAAAGTATACATGGAAGATTGATAAGTTTTCACAAATAAACAAGAGAGAACTCAGGAGTAATGCTTTTGAGGTTGGAGGCTATAAATGGTATGATGCAAAGTACAAAATGTGCATTTCTATTCCTGTATCTTCTATTTTCAAGGGTTCTTGTATCTCTAACGTTATATGGAGTATGTATTTATAGGATGTAATACTGGATTGTTGATGGATATTATATGGTTTCACATTCAACATATGGATGCGCAAACTTTTCCTGGGTGCTTGTTGACTGTGGGACAATCATACCATACTTCATAGTTCTTTCTAGTTTCTGCATTGTTATCCCATATGTGGGTTTATCTGGCAGGTTAGGAATATGCCTTGTAAAAACAGAAATAGAAGTGAATAAAACTCTTGTGTAATCTTGTAACTGGTTATAGAGTTCAAAGAGGATGAGGATGGCTAGAGTACTATTGCTTCTTACTATTTTTTTACGGGAGATTAAGCATGAACAAAATGAAAATGTTTTATAGATTATTGTTCGATATGATATGCCTTACATAGAGATTAAAGAGCATGGTCTTTGGAATTACTTTATGTGCATCTGTTATTTCTGCTAGTCGTCTTTTTTCAGGAATATTCTAACGGGTTTTAGGCATATTATATTCTTTTCTTGGAGGTGACATTTACCTTCTCGCTTGGTTTGTCGTTCACAATTTGCTCGTCTAAGATGAGGACTCCTGGTAATTTAAACCTTTTTATGCTTTTCTTTTGAGTCTTCAGAATATTTTGTCTAGAGATTCTAAGACCATTTCTGGCACTGAATGGACTAGAAAGAATAGATAGATTTAGCCTCCTGCCTTTCCTAGTTACTTATCTGTGCATGCTGTGGTGGTGTCGTGACTATGTTTTGGCGAATTGTGGCTATTATTTCTATTATATGACGGCCCCGTCTTTGATTTAATGCAAATGTAATTGCTTCCTTTCATTCTTTCATGCTCTACTGTCAGGTATATTCTAATTTACCCACAAGGTTGCGATGTGTGCAATCATCTCTCTCTGTTTCTGTGTGTGGCTAATCATGACAAGCTTCTTCCAGGTATTGCGGTAGTTCTACGACTTTGGTTATTTGCCATGAGATGCCTTTGGGACTGATGCTATGTCATTTGTTATGACAGGATGGAGTCACTTTGCTCAGTTCACGATAGCTGTTGTGAATAAAGATCCAAAAAAATCCAAGTATTCAGGTTCTCTGATTAGTTTCACTTCAGTGGTCTATTTCTGGCCATAATTTTCAATTTCTTCATTATAAGTTGACTAAGTAAAAAATTTGCAGATACCTTGCACCGATTTTGGAAGAAGGAGCATGACTGGGGATGGAAAAAATTTATGGAACTATCAAAAGTATTGGATGGATTTATTGATGCTGACACATTAATAATAAAAGCCCAAGTCCAAGTTATCAGGTGATTTGCAAGTCAATTTCCAAAACCATGCAGGCAAAGATTGAGAATAGATACTGAACGTGTGAACACTGCATTTATGAAAATTAGGACCCAAAAGGTCATATGTTGGCATATGAGTTTCTTTATTGGGACTCTGAAGGTTGTTAAAGTAGATATTTAACATCATATTTGTTGGGCAATGCATAAGAATTTGTTTCAAGTTAGAGATTAGTATAATTCTTTGTTATTTGGACTTCTCATATCAAGTTTCTTCCTTTGAGGAATAATCCTATTTTCTATTGAAGTTAATTTGATAATCCTATTTTCACTATTATGTTCATTATTCTCCTTTAGAAGCAAAAGTTTGACATCAATCTCTTGACAAAGAATCACCCAAATTGCAACCCTTCCTGAATGCTGTCTACAAAAACGTTTTGCTTTTGGCTGTGTTTTGCATTGTTCTTCCTTATGCCAAGTGGCATGTTTCCTCAAATTATTACTAACAGTATGGGTATGTAGGGAGAGAGCCAATCGACCTTTCCGCTGTCTTGACTGTCAATATCGCAGAGAACTTGTCAGGGTTTATTTGACAAATGTGGAACAAATTTGTCGACGTTTTGTTGAAGAACGGCGAGGCAAGCTGGGAAAGTTGATTGAGGATAAAGGTCGATGGACAAGGTTAGATCTCCCAAGCTTCATGATTTGAGGTTCCGCATTTGAGTATATTTCTCAGAGGAAATTGTGTCTCTTGGCCTTTTCAATTTAGCTAGATGGTTCTTGTGCTCAGTCAATTGTGTCCTCCAGATTTCACTTTGTTGCTTTGACAGGATAACTTAAAGCAAATTAATTATTTGTTGATAACTTCAAGATAATAGAGCATTGTTCCTCTAAAGATTGGGAATCTTATTATCGTTTCATGTCATAGAATGGACACCAAGTTCTTGTGGAATTGCATTACCAAGACTTTAGTTAAATAGAAGATCTTTCATTAGAACCTTGTGGAGGCTTTTGCCCCCAAAATCTTTCACTAGTTTTCTTGAGTTTGTTATAATAGAAACTTGAATGAGAGAAGCAGAGGGGATATTTTTGGGATGCTTTTGAAATTTTTGTGTCATGATTTTGGATCTTGGTGGGATGAATTTTTTAATTTAATTTTTTAATCTAAAATTTCTCTGTCTACTATTGTCGATTGTAATCTTTAGCAGCTTGAGAGGTTAGTCTTGCTGAGATAGCAAGATGAATAAAAGGGGTGAAGAGCTAAATATTATAGCTTTTATGTGGACTTAGATTATCACTTCTTAGAGTTGTGAATGAGTAAGATATTTCTACTACGTCCTAAATCCATTGCAGATATGCTTGATTTCGTCTTGGCAGCCATTAAAGTTGTAACAAGGATTTCGTGCCAAAATTGTTGTTTTACTATTTTCTACTTTGCTATAGATACTAACTGTTACTTTGTGATGTGCTTTAGCTTCTGTGCCTTCTGGATGGGGTTGGATCAAAGTGCCAGGCGGCGCATGTCCCGGGAGAAATCAGATTCGATATTGAAAGTCGTTGTGAAGCACTTCTTCATAGAAAAGGAAGTTACTTCTACTCTGGTGATGGATTCTCTTTACAGTGGATTGAAGGCTCTAGAAGCGCAGACAAAGGGCAAGAAGAATAAGGGTAAGTATGTGGATACAGAAGAATTACCAGTTCCAATAGTTCGGACGGAGAAAGATATGTTTGTTTTGGTGGATGATGTGTTGCTGCTACTTGAGAGGGCTGCAATGGAACCATTACCTCCAAAAGATGAGAAGGGTCCTCAGAACCGTACAAAGGTGAATTGCAATATTGCATGTTGCTCTGCTAGGCGAGAGTGCTTATGTGCTACTATGAAATTTTCTCTTGTGGTACCTGCCTCTGAATTTAGGATTTCCATGATATTTGGAAATAATATTACTTGGTTATGCTATTTGCAATTTTTTCATTTTCTTCCTAGATATTATGTTCTTTACTTGTAAAATGTCTGAAATTTCTATCTGCTGATAAAAATGATATTTTTGGTATTAAACTAGGATCTAGCAACATAGATTCATATGTATGTATGTATGTATGTAGTAAGTATGTAGGTATATCTATGTTAAACTGCTTATGCTAAACTTCACAACAAAAATATCTTATATGTTCTGAAATCTTTTCATGATAGATAACTGTATCATGTGGGGAAGAAACGTATTATTGGGGTTGGTGTTGGTGGTGATGAGTCTTTTTGGGCATGGTGCCCTAAGCTTGTATTACCATCTGATCTGACCTATTGATCATATGGACCGGGCAGTTTAATTTGTCTCTTTAAGGCTGTTTTGATATATGGGTGCATGCTCGTTGGTGATTAATTTATACTTTTATTTCAGGATGGGGGGTCGGGAGAGGACTTCAATAAGGATTCAATTGAACGGGATGAAAGGCGTCTTACTGAACTGGGTCGTCGTACAATTGAAATTTTTGTGCTGGCCCATATATTCAGGTAATCAATTATTCATTCTCTGCCTTCAAGTGCTTTGTGAAGTTATCAAATGCAGTTCTGTTTTATTCTCTACACACCACCACACCCCCCTGCGGGGTTTTTGTATTATATTCTTGTATATGTCTTAGCTTCAGTTGTTTTAGTGCTTTTAGCTCTCTAAGTCTCGGCCATGGATGCTTGGTTATTGATGGTTCTTGCATTGATGTTTATTTGTAGATTTTGTAATACTTCTAAGGCCATCTTCTGTTGAGTTGGGTAGCATTGATCGTTAACTTAGGTTTGCCTTTATAGGTATACTTCTGGGAAGTTATTTGGAAGTAGATGATTTTTATAATTATTGGCATTTGTGCATTTACAATATTGGAAAATGAAAATTCTGTGCAACTGAATGTCTGATAATATCTGATATTAGTCCTCTGCAACAAGTGCTTTGAGAACATACAATTGTGAGTTACGTACATAGAGATATGAATTTAAGTTGCTGAATAGCTCATGTTTAAAGAACTTAAAATCATTATCAATTCTATGCTTTGCTATTGAAGTATCCTCATGTCTTTGGCTGGAAAGTTTCTGTGAAGCTGGCAGCCTTTTTTCTTATCCAATCTCCAGGCAGTCCATCATTTGAAATTTGGCTAAAAATGAACTTACTGTAGATACATTGAAACATTCATATTGGTGGTTTAGCTCCTATGGATTTTTGACGTGATAGAACTTCCTGCGTATGGTGCTGTTGTTAGGACTTTTGTGGTTTTTTGAAAATGCATTTTGCTCGTATTATGAAGTCGGATCCTCTATTTGCTGCTTTGCTTGCTATAATGTTCAATTTTTATTTGTATGTGTGTGTGTTGCTGCCCCCTTTTCATTTTTTGAAGCATTTCTTTATTTGAAACTTATAGATGTACATGTAGACAGTAGATTTCTACATTTCCCTTGAACTTCTATTTGATGCATGTGATGCCTTTATGATTGATATCTTATTCTTATTGGGTGACTTCAGATTATAGTTTATCTTGTAGTGGTCTTGAGCATTTCTTATTTTCTATTGCATTTGGTAACCAAGTGCATTGGTCCCTGAAAATAGTGTTTGGGATGAATTTGTATGATTTGATATAAAGTTATCTGACTTGTTAGACACGGTTCTCTATTAGAGATCCCTTGGTTGTTGATTCCTAGGTTTGAGAAAAAATTTTCTTCATTTCCTTTGTTGTTACATCGTTGCTTTTGCAGTATTCTCATTTTCTTTCTCACTTCTTACTTTTAAGCAGTAAAATTGAGGTAGCCTATCAGGAGGCTGTTGCTTTGAAAAGGCAAGAGGAACTCATCCGTGAAGAGGAGGCAGCCTGGCTAGCTGAAACTGAGCAAAAAGCAAAACGTGGTCCAGCTGATAAAGAAAAAAAGTCAAAGAAAAAGCAGGTCAGTATTGGCATGACCTTGCTTGCAAAACTTCTTTTATCTGATACATCTTATGAAACTAAGATTTGTAACCTCCTTTGAGCAGTGAAAAAAAAGGAAAAGTTTTAAAGTTGCATTCTGTCAGTTTATGTTTACTGGAGCTCGATGTATTCTATTTTATCTGGCTACCATCTCTTAAATTAGTTATTCCGGAGGCTGAAGTTCCACATAATAGGCTTTTATTTTTCTCTGCTACTTCCTGAGATGTGCAATGACAAGAGGATGGTCAAAGTTGAACTTCTAATGAAGACATGAAATCGACATGTGTATCGATATTGGGGTGCTAGTTTTTGTGGTGATGTTGGAAATATCTGGTGAGATTGAGCTTTAAGATTAGCTGTGGTTGGATGCTTGAGTTCTTTAGTGTGAGAAAGAAATTGTTGTTTTCTTTTCTATATAAGGCTCATACAGAGAAGCTGTTTTTTGTGTCCTCGACTGAACAGGGACTAAATGACAGAAAATATGTTAAATTATTAATCTTCCAAGATGTGTTCCTCTAGCTTGGTATATCTAGAGGCTTCGCATTGCTGATTCCTTTGTTTCTTGCTGATAGATCTGATCAGTTGCTAGTCTGTGCAGGGCAAGCAAAAAAGAAACAACCGCAAAGTGAAGGATAAAGGGAAGGATACAAAGTCTATTATAATGGTGGATTACAAAGCTGATGAAGACAGCCTTGCTGATGAAGGGAAAGATTATGTGACGGAGGAGCCTGAAGTGGTACTTGATAAGGTTGATGCTGTTGAGGATGTTTCGGACGTGTCTGATTCAATAGACTGCACTCCAGAAATACATCAGCCTGACTCGGAAGACAGAGATGCGAGTCCTATCAACTGGGATACTGACACGTCTGAAGCACATCCTCCTACTGAAGCCAGTAGTAGTGCGATGAGTGGTCTTTCAGTTGTTCAGAATGGAATATTAGAAAGAAGGAATACATGTGCAATGGATGATAGTTCATCAACATGTTCTACGGACTCAGTACCTTCAGTGGTCATGAATGGGTCCCATAAAGGAAATTCTTCATACCATAAAAACCAGAAATCACCTAAAAGGAGGTACCATTTTGGCCTGCTTTTCATTGCTTTCTTATTTATATTTTTTTATATGGGTGAAAATTTGAACTGTTGTATACATACCGTAGATCCCAGGGCCAAAGTAAAGCGGCCTTCGAAGCAGCTGATTGGTCTATTGAAACTCGCAGTCAGACTTCTGAAGCTGTGGTGGATCTTCGGCAACTCAATGATGCGTCTAGGAGTTGCAAGACAGCTGAAAATCAGTCTCAGGTTGCTGTTTGCTCCTCACAGGATCAGATGAAGCGGGTCAAATCACATGACTTAAAAAAGGTTACTTTCTGCTTTATTAGCTTTGTACTCTTGTTGCTTTCTCAAATTATCTTGGAAGTCAGGATGGTGTTGATAGTCCATTTTTTTTATTTTTTTTATTTCCTTTTCCCACTAATTCAATATGAGGTAAAATTCATTACATGCTAAGGTGACCATCTTTTTGAAACTTTCTGCTATATTTCTTTTGTATCTTGCCAAATGAAGAAACTCCTGCCAATTTGACAGTCTGTGATGCAGGACTGAGCAAAGCTGTCCCACAAAGAAAACACCAGATTCTGCTAAGTTATGCAAAGAAAACTGGCTATTTAATGCTGGAAAATCAAGAAATACATGGAAAAAAGAGATAAACCCTTAGCACCACACTAGGAGAGCCCTAGGAAGCCGTAAGGGATTGCACCTTAGGCTTGATTGCATCACACAATCAGATTTACGGAATCACTCTGTTGTCTCTAATCTCCAAATAACCTTAACATACAATACCCTTATTGAATAAAGAACTCTATTTCTAGACTCAAAACGGTAAATCCTAAAGTGACCAGAAAAAGACCTAAGACTCTAAAACCAAAACAATTAGAATAATAGAATTTCTAAACCAACACAATTTATGAATCCCAATCAGAAATAAAGGCTCAAAACTACTGCAATTTGAAAACTACTAAACACCTGACATTCTGGTAACTCTTTTCAGTTCCGCATCAGTCTGGCTATCTCTAAACATTTGAGTTGATTACAACTTTTGAAGTTGCTCCTTCTGTTGGTCCAAGAAGAGAACATCCTAGAAAGAGAAAATGATTGTCAATATTTTGGGTGTGACGATTCTATAGTCTGCTACATGTTTTGCCTGCCAAAATTGTGATTCCTTTATTTTTTTGATGAATCTTTTCAAGATACACTTGCATCCATTTATTTTTTTAATAAGGGGCACAGGTACAGTCTGGGGCATCTGTTGATTTGGAATAGCCTTGTCAAATTTGTGGAAACTTCTATGACATCATTGAAAATTGTTGGGTGCATTTTTGTTATATGTCAGGAGGAAGCTGCCGCTGTTCAGAGGAAACCAAGTAACAAAGAGGATACTGAAGTTGAAGGTTCCTCTGTTGGGCGGACTACTGTGCTGTCCTTGCCCAGGAGCCCTCCGAAGAATATGCCTTCTGCTGTCGAACCGAAGTCGGACTCGAAGATCAGCAATTCAGGTGATCCTTTATCAGTTAGAAAACAATCTTCAGACAGCCCAAAACTGACTTATGAGTCGGCTCGGCCATTGCATTCAGCTGAGGTTGCTATGGCATCCAAATCTGCTGCCTATAAACCCTCATCTCCAAATCGCTCTGAAAAGCCTCCTATACAGCAAGCGCCTGTTGCAACGGAAAAAACCTCAACTGAGCAAGTTCCTGTCTTGTCAAGACCATTAAGTACTCCTGCTGTGCCTGGTCCTAGACCAGTTGCCCCGGTTGTTTCTTCTATGGTTCAGGCCCCACCTTTATTAGCACGATCAGTAAGTTCTGCTGGGCGGTTGGGTCCTGAGCCCTCAACAGTGGCACACAGTTATGCCCCTCAGTCCTATAGAAATGTGATGATGGGCAACCCCGTTGCTGGAAGCTCAGTTGGTCTTACACAACCTCATTCTCCAAGTTCAGGGGTGAACTCATCACATGCATACTCTCAACCTGCACCAGCTCTCTTATCCAACCCGCTGTTTTTGCCGCAAAGCTCTGAGAGGATGGAAGGCAACACTAATAAACCAGGCTATTCATTTGGAATGGTAAATCATGACATAACGCCAAATGGACAGCACTGGATGGAAGGATCTCAAAGGGATAGTGGCAATATATCTCGTGATCATCTGGCCTTCAATGACATTAGAAGTTTTGATATGTACAAGCCCATCCAGAGTAGATCTCAGGATCACCTTCCATCTGAGTTTCCAGCTGGCACGTCAGGGCGTCAGACCCATGGTTTGGCGGATGAATTTCCCCACTTGGATATCATCAACGATCTGCTTGATGATGATGTGATTGGAAAGGCAGCCATAGGGAACTCAAGCTTCCAGAGTTTCAGTAACGGACCACAGCATTTGAATCGACATTTCTCATTTCCTGGTGATATTGTTATGTCAAATGACTTGGGCCCGTCTACTAGCTCCTGTAGGTTTGATCGAACACTATCTTATCATGATGATGGGCTCCATCGAAGTTATGGCTCTCTGAGAGGTCCTTATGATACTATTAGGGATATGGTTCCTCAGGCAAATTTACGACCTTACTCAAATGGGCAGATTGACGGTATGATTCCTAACCAATGGCAGATGGCCAGTAATGATAGTAGGTCCTTTATTAACATGAGGAATATGGATAGTGATGGTTACCCGTATCATATTCCTGATTACTCAAACTTGTTGTGTGGCGTGAACGGCTATACAATGTTCCGCCCTTCAAATGGACATTGAAAAGGCTAAAGTTACTTCAATGGATCATGCCCGGGAATAGGGTGGTTATCCGTTGTAATAATGTACTCGAGGAAAGCGTTGGGTCTTATTAGATTTGCAGTGAGGTTGTTACCTATTTTTAGAAAACATTTTGTAAAGAGTGCTCTCTGCCTTAATTTGTTTCCATTTTTACCTTTAGCAATTATGCTTTTTCTGTTCCCTGAAACAGGGTTGAAGTTTCAAATTTAGTCTCTAGAGCCATCTTATGTTCCTTGCTATCTGT
This sequence comes from Rauvolfia tetraphylla, assembly GCA_030512225.1. Lineage (NCBI taxonomy): Eukaryota > Viridiplantae > Streptophyta > Magnoliopsida > Gentianales > Apocynaceae > Rauvolfia > Rauvolfia tetraphylla. The sequence goes on from JAJQKT010000053.1 coordinate 8,574,162, forward strand.
TGGTTCTCTTTCTGTTTGCTTTAGGCCATTGTTATCTTTCATGGAGCCGTGTTGAATGTTTTTGATTATGTACTACATGTTGGGTTTTTTTTTTTTTTTTTTTTTGGCATTTTGGGGGGTTGTAAAGGAGCCAGGGCCTCTAAACTTGTCTAGTTGAGATTCGTGAATATCTTGGTTGATGTACATCCTAATTTTCTATGATTAATTGGGATGCCACGGAAGAGTTGGATGAGCACTCTGTTGAGACCCTCGTTCCCGTTCTTGGAAGGGTCAAAACATTTGGCTCCCACACAAGAAGAGAGTGCTGTTATGCTAATCCCCCATTATGAGATAATGGAAGTACGCCGCCACGAAATTTTTGTATGTGGGAACACATCCCAGATTTTTTATATATTTCAAAGAGATCTTTACACAAAGTTATTCAAGATTTCTAACACCATCGACCTAAAATTCTCCGATTCCATGCCTAAACCACGCAAAATTCTCCGATTCCATGCCAATACCTTTCTGCTTGCTGTTTGAAATGATGCAACCTAAGGCAAAATGTGTGTAACTGGTTTAGTTTATGAACGGATGAAAAAGAATGCCACCGCTAAACCTTATCCGTTACTTTTACTTGCAGTGAGAAACAATTTTGATTTTATACGTAGTCTAACCTGTCAAGGGTGGACATTGTTGAAACTGAATTAGAAATATTTTATGCATGAAAAGTAACTTCTGACTTTTGACAGCCTTCAATTTTGAACAATTGGCTGGGTAATTAAACTGTTCCAAAACAAGAAAAAAAAGGCTTGCGGACATGCCCAAAGAAAACTTGTCTTTTACCTCCTCTTTCTTTCTGATACCCATTAGGAAACCGGAACACACCACCACATAAGGATCTAGTCACACGCCACTAATCACAATATTAGTGAGAGGTTAATAATTGGCGAGAGAGTTATTTCTATAATCATCACGTTTAACGCAACATGCTTCTTTCTTCTCAAAAGCTACCAAGACTAGTGAACGATTTTTGTTGTGATTTCATCAAATTCCCCCCGAAAAGTCTGTAACATGATAAAGTTTACTAGTATTTGATATGTGATATTATTGTACGTTTTCCTCGTGTTTGACATGTAGGAGGAGCTATTACTCCACAGTGCTTCTTTGGTCTCAAAAGCCACCAACACAGCGGAATGATTCATGCAGTGATTTCATCAAATTCCACCAAAAAGTCTTTGTTAAACGACATATCATATTCATATGACTTGAGAAATGAGATGGGGGAAACTTGTTACTTGAGGACTGAGAACACCACTAAAATCAAACTTCAAATTTATGAGGTTCAAGTAACCATCAAATCATTTCCAGGAAACTTCATCCACAAGGAATCCCTTCAAACTATTGGTCATACTTGTTGATTCATGATCTATACCTAACTCAGTATCAGTATATCCTTCATGCAGACTAAACAACATGAAACGTAATCGCACAGCTATCTTTCACTAATATTTAATAGACAGAAGAAGTGGAAAACTATGGATTCAAGTTGAAAATATATATATTACCAAGTTTAATGAGGAGTCAAAATTAAATTTTCTTATGACTTTTTCAAGATTCAGATTTTTAATGGCGAAAAACCTTAGTGGTCGACAGTCAAAATCATTGAACTTGATATATACAAATACACCCTCCACCCCAACAGAACTAGCTATATATACATATTCATTCATTGACATAGAGATTATACAGATAAAATCTTCGTTAACTACAGCTTGATCACGAAAAGAATCGGTAATGGGGCGTCTCGGCCTGGTTTTGATCGTCTTTGTTCTTCTGTGTGTTCAACTAGGGTGTAGCAGCTGCAGGGTTTTACGGAGTGAAGAGGAGTTGATGAAGAAAATGAATAATATTAGGCTGCAGGCACTTCCAAAGGGGGACGTTCCTCCTTCTGGACCATCTGGTTGCACCTACATCCCCGGAACCGGCGGTTCCGGCTGCCCCATCAACGAAAAGCACTTCGCCGGTGGAGCTTTGCCTCATGCCGCCGTCTATCCACGACTCACTGTTTCCTTCGGTGTAGCCGCCAATGAGAAACGAAATTCATAGTTCGTACTGATACTGCAAATTTTTCCACAGGGCTGAAACCTAATATGTTTCCAGTTCTGCTTTGAATCTAAGAGGCATTTACCCTATCAAATATACGGGGAAGCTGGTGCCTTTGACATTTGATTTTGATCTTTTCTTTTTTTTTTTCCTTTTTAAAGATTTTCTTTTTATTCATTCTTCCATCTCTTTATTTGTAAAAGCATATTGTACATAAACAATGCTCATTATTCTTTGCAATAATAAGAAATCCATCTATATACTTGTTCTCCTTTCATTCTTCTACTCGGAGTATTCTTAAACCCTTCATGTTCTCGAACTACAGGTCATGTTAAATCGTTAGATTCTTGCTTCAATCGCTCAATAATACTTAATGATATTGTTTTTAATATATAATACTAATCAGAAAAGTTCTTGCAATGGAGAATGATTAACTGGGCACGATATTGACATTTATCTGATCATGTTGCGCGTATTGCGTGGTGCAAAAGAAAGAAAGCGAAAGATTCAACGGCTGATTTGGTGCCTATGCAAACGAGTTTTGGGACATTTAACTAATCAAGAACTAGTCAAAGAAAGCATTCCCTCTTGATGAAATTAGTATATACAATTAATTTTGGATTAACAATTGATTAAGCAATGATGGGCCAATTTGGTCCCACTAATGAAGATTAATGCTTCAGACAAGAAGCATTAACTAATCAAGAACTAGTCAAGAGAACTAGTTCTTGATTAGTTTTGGGACATTTAACTAATCAAGAACTAGTTCTCTTGACTAGTTCTTGATTAGTTTAAACTAATCAAGAACTAGTCAAATAAAGCATTTTCTCCTGATGATATTGGCATATGCAATTAATCTTGGATTAGCAATTGATAAGCAATGATGGGCCAATTTGGTCTCGACTAATGAAGAATAATGCTTCAGACAAGAAGTCAAGAAACGGAAAAGATTTTGTATTTTTTAGTGTCTAATCACGAACAACTTTGTTTAACAACTCAGAAAAAGAGAATTATACATTTATGGGTTAGGATAATTTTATAAAAATAAATTTTTAAAAATGATAAAAAATTTAAACATTTTTAGAAAAAAATAATTAAAAGTTTTATATTTTAAACAGAAGGAGTAAGTGGTAATCGTTATTTGCGTGCTGAGTTGGTCAATGTCATGACTTGGATTGTATTAGTTAAAAAAGCTTATTTCAAGGTTGCTTCCTCAAGTTTTTGAGCAAACAAAAAAAAAATATTTATTCTTTACTTCAAAATACTAAAAGGTATGGATGCTGAAATGTTTAAGTTGGCGATTGTCATCTATTTGTTTAGCAAATGAGCAAAAAGTTTTAGTTAAACCTCCTAATGGATTATTTGGTATTTACAATATATAGTACTAAAGCTTAAAGAGAAAAGACAAATGAAATTTTAAGATAATTTTGCATTTATAATTTTGGAATCACTGCAAAACAAGAAACTATCAGTATTATAATTTTAAAATAGAATCGATGATAAGGAATGTGTTCATAAATAACATTCAAAATGGCTTATGCAAAACAAGAAACTATCAGTATTATAATTTAAAAATAAAACCGATGATAAGAAATGTGTTCATAAATAACATTCAAAATGGCTTATTATTATAGCAAGTGGAGAAGGTCTAAGTATAGATAGTACTATATATCATATAATATGACTTCTATGTACAAATCTTTTGGTATGTGTTGATCCACCTATTTATGTTTATGTTGTATTCATTGGTTAGTTTAATTAAATTGTATGTACACATACTTAGGCCTAGTTCGGTTAGCAAGAGGGAGGGAAAGGAAAGAGATGCCTTTTACTTTCTTTAGGAGAGTTATTTGTTTTGATTTTGTTTGGTATAAAGGAAAGGGAAGTAAATTAGAAATATTTTCTATTGTTTGATTATATTGAAAAGGGGAAGGGGAGGAGACTATATTTGTTATATTTACAAATTTACAATCCTCTTGAATTTTTCAATTATGATAAAAGTAAAAGATGAGTATAATGGTCTTTTTAAGATCAAATATCTCTCAATCCATTCATTTCTGAGCATATTGGTTTTGCTAATGTAAAGGAGAGTTCTTTCTCTTCACATTTACTTTCTTCCCTTTTCCACCTCCTACCAGACGAAATAAATATTTATTTACTTTCTTTTTTATATTTCCTTCCATTTTCCTCTCTCTTTTTCATCCAACCAAACTAGGCCTTATATTCTAAAATACACGTGGTATCATGTTCAATTTTCCATTCATGTGCCATCAATATTTTAAGTGTGCCACTCTGAAATTTGACTACCAATTTGAGAAAAGCGTCAATTTTGACTAAGGGGTCAACAAAGTGGTGGTCATTAAATTTAATTTTTAAATAAAAATGGGCCTGGACCCTCTAACGGTTTTCACATTATGGCGGGCTGCGGTCTGATTCTTGCCTTTCAAAGAAATGAAACAACGAAATATGCTTTTAAGTTTCAATATTCAACAACTACTTACCTATGCACGAAGGTTCCCATTTTTCAGCTGAATGAGTCTCCAGTCTTCATGAAATGTTTTTCTTTTCCTTTTTAAATTTGAAGCTCAAAAAGAAAAAAGAAAAAATTAAGAAAAGTAATTTAACTATAAGTAAATTATTATAATATTTTTATTAGTTAAAAAAATTAGTAGTGGGACTCATATGTTAGTGAATTTTAAATTTCTTAAATCAAATGAGCAAAGAGAAGGTTTGTGATAGAAGTTTAGATATTTTATCCAAATTTTTATTTTGAGAAAGTAGACATTTAATTTTGAATATCTTTTATGTGAAACAAGACGTTGTAAATTTGTAATGCCGAAGCTAAACTTACATAAAAGGTAACTTTTGTGAATTGAACGGTAATCAATTTGATAAAAATAGTAGTTTCAGCAAGAAGACGAAAAGTTTGCTACGCAGTTACACTTCTATTTTCTCCATTATGTGGTTAGGAGTTTGAAATTAAAGTTTCATTGTTGAAAGTAACTTCTTCTTATTAAATTATGTGTCGTCAAACCTACAAAAGTTATCTCTTTTACTTTTTCTTTGCTTATATTTACTATTTTTGCTAATTATTTACTGTCAAATTTATAAAAATAAAAATTACCTCATTGGTGATATAAATGCGTGTCGTAATCTTTAACTATTTATATCACCGATCACATGCCAGTTTCTTTTTAGTTTTTTTCTACGTGCATATGGATTGCATTTCAATCCCAAAGCTAACACTTAGATTCCGCTTTTCTTTTCATAAAAAATTTACTTTTGCGAAATCAAGACAAAAAAATTCAAACCCAAACTCAATCCATATGTACCCTAATATCTTCCTTTTAGAATTGAAATCTACTCGTTAATATATATAGCATATTCTTAACAAATTAAGTGATAAATTGTCTGATTTTAGCCTCACATGGTTCCTAGATATATGTAGACAAAACTATAAAAATAGAGTGCTACCAGATACATATATAGAATCATTATTCTTATTGAATATGATGAATGGTACGTGATAATAACTTTTTCACTCTGAATTACTCTCATGATTGATAAGAAGAAGCTGAATGAGGACTGAGCTTCCTCTTTGATATATCAAGCACAAAGATTTGAACTGAAATAAAATTTAGAAGGTATTTTTAACGAATTGATATTATCCAGTAAAAATGATTCCAAAAGAGTAAGAGACCAAAAAATGAAATAATAATGACCTTATAAAATTCAGTCACTAACAACTACTTCATGTTTGCTAATAGGTTTGACTTGTGTGCGGAGAGCTTCAACATTTGCATCTGAAGCTTCTTCAAGACTTACGTACAATTACCACCATTAGATGGTTCAAGATGAAGATAATGTGCGGATGGCATTACCAGCAAAGTGCATCCCCAGAATGCATGTACCATGACCGCCACTGCCGGGAATATACGTGCACGGATCAGGACCGGACGGCGACACCTGACCCATAGGCAGAGACTCCATATTAAGAGGTCTAATGGCTTCTGCAATGAAAATAATAAGGAACAAAACCAATGCAAATGTGAGGAGTTTGTCTCGCAGAGACATTTTCTTCTCAAGCTTGAAGAAGAGAATGATAAGAGGGGTTGGTAAATATGCATATATAACTAATTGGCGGCCAAGTTTATTTTTCATCTTTTGTTTTCTATCCTGCAAGTGTCAATGAATATCTTTGACTTATCCTTATTTCTGATGCATGGGATATTGATTTTGACCTAGCCAAGGTTACAATTCTTGAATTTGAACCTTGAACGGATATTCACAATTTTTTTTCCGAATTGGAAGGCACGGGTTTTTGAATCCAAAAAGCCTGCTAGTTTGAAGATACTAAGGAATGAGAATTGGTATACTTATGATATTAAATTAGGAGGCACGTGTTTTTTCTTTAAGAGAATATCTTTCATTACAATAAGAGAAGACGGGAAAATGATGTAAACATATACTTGAGCGAGTATTGTTTTAGTTTTAAATTCCAACTACTTTGATTTATGGTGGAATTGTATATTGTTTGAGTTTGAGATTTTCTGTTTTGAATTTCATAAAAATAAATTATTTATGAGAAAAGAAGTAAGACGTAAATTGAAAAGTTTGTTTTGAGTTCCCTGAATCATATGAATAGAATTATATTATGTCGTACTCACAATATATATCAAATCCAATATTAATGAGATACGACTGTTATTAATTTGTGATGGGTGCTTAAATAGCATTTCTATTCGAAGCAATAGTTTGAAAATTCGAAGCAAAGGACAAAGGAAATGATGGCTTCAAACAAATTCTATGAAATCCAAGAATGTCGTATTGCACGTCACTAAAGAAAAATACAATTGCGTTTTGTTCGGCTATAGCAACCACATGCACGAGGATGATACACCAAGAATAACAATGGGCCAACAAGAATACTCTTCTTCTTCTTCATCCAACCAAGTTCCAAGCAAACAAAAGTCCTTCAAAACATCCATTTGAAACAAGGGGCCAACAAGAAATGAGACCACATGTAGCCAATATACTATGAACTACATTCTTCTTCATCATCCTTCCAAGCAGTCCTTCAAAATCACCTTTTGTTTACCAAGAAATGGGACCACAAAATTCATGAAAGAATCGTAAACTATTTCTTAATTTCTCTCCTGTTTTGCTTGTGAAATACAAATCCTAACAAACAGAGGGTGCATGACTTTTAAATGGGGGAAGAAATCAATAATATTTGATATTTTTGCGTTCACTACCTTGTTTAGCTAAAGGGGATTAACGTAACTAATTTTATATTAAATAAGTTGAAGGATTTGAACTCTTTAGAACTTAGATTATTACTGTATTTGTAAAGCTATTGATAATCTCAACTTAGAAGCCTTGTAAGCATATGGATATTATTGTAATAGTAGATCATCTTAGGGAGAACCGAACAAGTTACAGAGCTTATCAATTTTTGTTAACCTTAAACTACTCGAAAATAGAGCTGAGCACCAAGCAAAGGCACTTTCATAGCCATTCAGGGCAGTTCAAATTCTCCCCCAAACTAATATAATGTTGCCACGTAGTTATAAGAAAGAATTAAAAAGTATTAAATCTTAAAAAAAGAAGAACTTTAAAAGAAATAAAGTAATATAAGGATATATATATTAACTGAAGAGTAATACGGAAAAGAATGGGAAGGATTTGAGGAGAAGATCGTAAATACATTCCAAGTATAGTAAGCTCACAAGAAAAGAAACAACTTGTAGGAAACGACTATTAGAAGAATTGGTGTTCTTCCATTTAAAAATACATTTGCTAACTGCAACGCACTAAATTATTAATTATAGTACAGTTACTTTTTATTTATTCAAATTCTTTTTCTCTCTAAAATTTAAACTATTTTAAAAATTCAAATTTTCTAAAATACTTTAGTGCATCTATTGTATTAGATAATAAATAATATATACTAACTAAAAATATATAAGGAGAGAATTTTAATTTTAATTTTGTTTTATAGAATCTTCAATTTCACTTAATTTTATTTCTAAGAATCTTAAAAGATTTGCACATTGAATTGAATTTTGCATACAAATGAAACCTAAAAAAAAACAGTAAGGAGATACAAGGGAAACTAGAAAAGGCAAAAAAAAAAAAAAATGCGTGGAATAGAAAGGGAACCTTTTGGTTCTCCAAGAAAAGGGAAAAAATTGAAAAAAAAAACATAGAATTGAAGGGGAACCTTATGGTTCCCCAAGGGGGAAAAAAACACAACAAAACATGCAGTCGGGGAAGGAGGCCCCCGACAGTGCACCTGTGGGAGTTGCTGAGAGCACCCTTATAGAAGTCTCCTAGCCTCCCTTGCAGGCGCCGTCAAGGGCGGTTGGAGCCACTCCCGCCCAAAAAAAGTTTTTTGGGCGCGGCCAGTTCCAATCGACCTTGACAATACTCTCTGGGGTTGGGTACCGCCCCTAAGGGCACGGTCAGGGGCACTATCTATAGTCCCTAGCGATGTGTTGTCTGGGGCTGCTTCTCCGACTGCAAATACATTTTTTTTAAATCGTATAATTAATAATTTAACTTATTGTAATTAATAATTTTTTTTTAAAAAAAGGCTCACTTTTACAAAATCATGAAATGATACTCAAAGGCAAAAGAAAGCACGAGAACGGGTAAAAAATGAAACAAGAATTTTTTAATTCGAACAAAAATTTTGGAAGTAAAACTAAAACCTTATCCACGTGTTCCAACTTCTCTTGGTAAATTAACCAAGCGTTGGCACTCGAACCACAACGTTGTTTGCAGCAACTTTACACATAAACCCGATCACAAACATCAGGGACCATTCTTCCGTCTCGAGCAAAGACAGCTTTCGCACAGTCGCAATTTGGCTCTCGATGACGAAGGCGGCTGCCTGTCCAGGAAGCCCCACCAGCTCTGGCCAAGAGATCTTGTTTAAACCTGAAGCTTTCCTAGATAAAAAGTATAGTCATTACTCCAGTCTTTTGAAATTGTATATTTTCCTTTCGTTTTAAAATATATATATCATATTTTTTAATTTATTTTAAAATATATATTATTTTTTATATATAAAAATTTATTTATTATTTTATTTTAAACTCTATTTTTAATTAAGTATTTAAATATTTTTATTTTTTAAAAATTATTAATTTTTTAACTAATTTTTAAAATTTAAATTTAATACACTAACTAATTATTTTCAAATAAGAATATTTTAAATATTTATAAAACTTTCTGTGAAGCTGTATCAAAATTTTAATTTTTACGTAAAAGAAAATTAAATTATATATTTTGAAACAAAAGAAACATATCCTAATTTGCAAGATGGAGATTAATGTGATGTCTTATTGAATGTCCGCCTTCTTTATTCAAAGTGAATAGATTGGACGGAGGAACATTTATAGATCTATGCATGCAAACCGTTAAAAACAAAAAGCACCTATATAGTTTGAGAATTTAGAAGGTTACCCGCTACACTTTAGCTACGGTACTGCACATTCTTTTATGAGGTGCTGTACCAGATTCTAATCGTTGGATTAGATTATCAGTCAATGAATTAAATAGATAATATGATCTAACGATTGAAACTATTAAAAATATTTTAAAAAAAATCTGTCCAACCGTTGGATCAGATGATTTGATTCAATGGCTGAGAAACGGTGCAATACGTCCTACAAAAAGGACTTGCAGCACCGGAGCTGTTCCTGCTGGACAAGCCATTGATGATTTGGTTGCTATCGTTCTTTTGTAAGGTTGCTGTTGGAGGAGGAATGCGTGAGCTACTTATGGGTGGTGAAGGAGAGGAGTATACGAGAAGCAGAACCATATAAAAGTTGGGGAATTGTAATAATATGACAATTGGAGTTGCTACATAGGCTTAGAACTGAGGATATACAAGTGGGACAGAAGGACCTGTAATTTGTTTTTGGCCGTCTTAGGTCTGATAATTATTTGTTTTCCAGTTTACACCTTTAGGTTCGTGGACTCGAAAAAAGTAGGAAATTTCTTAATTGAAAGATTTATTGATTTACGAGTTACTAAATGTAGGACTTATAAATTTTAGGATTGAGGTTGCGTTAAAAAGTGAAAAAAGAAAATAAGATAAATTTTTTATTATATTTTTAACTAATTTAATTTATGTTGTACTGATTAAAAAAATAAAATAATGATATCTATAATCGAGAATAATTTTAAAAAATAATCTTTAAAATTAGTAAAAGATAAATATTTTTTTAAAAATATTAAAATATTATATATTTTGAAACCAGGAATGTGAGAGTGGAGGAGAGATCTTGCAAATTGCACAAACTAGAAAAGGGTTAAGACCTGTTGGCTAAAACCCAAAACGTGATCCTATTTATAGAATCTTTTCAGGAGTTTGGGTGTTCTTTGGGCCATGCCAGTAGTATAACTGCCTGCAGGAACCAACCAAGGAAAGAAAAAGGGCACAAAAGAGAACTCCAAGCCATGGGGTTAAACAATTGCAATTGTAAAAAACGACATATTAATGCATACAAATATTAAGGCTGTTATATCGGCCAATTTTGTCCGTCGTTATTCTCTTCTCCCTCTTTCTCTCACTCTCTTCTCCTCAGCGTCTCTGCATCTCCTCCCAGATTGGAGCTCTGGCGCTTGCTGAAGCTCTGATCTCGACAGATCTAGTATTTTTAGTATTATTTTTTGTATTTTACATCTTATTTTGTCTATAAATTATGGTGATATTATTTTTTGGTATTTTTTTTCAATATTTGAAGTTCAATAACATATTTGAAAACAAATCTTTTTAGATTGATGTTTGATATTTTCTCACTGGAGTTATTCTCATACTTGTATCATGTTTGGCCCAATTCTCGACATTTCATTTCCGACAGTTTTTAAAACTGATAGTTTAGAGTATTTCAAATTGTTGTTTAACATAAGTGATGAAGTTAAGTTATCCATGTTAATGATGTCTAAGGATGGAAAAGAAGACGTCGAGAAGATCATTGATTGAAATATATTTATTTTTATTATTTTCTTTAAGTTATATGAGATGTAGTATTTTCTCAATTACCATATATTTTTAACCTATTTGTATAATATATTTTATTTTTCTATCAATAAAATATTTTAATTATAAAAGAAATATATGTCGGTCATTTTTATAGTCTGGTCCATAGCAAAGAAATGTGTTTTGTCCAAAGTGGGACTGGGTTGGGCTTCCTCAATATCGGGCCACGGATATAAGTTGGATCCTTCTCCCCGTCTTTGCTGATAGTACTTAGTAGACCTCAATTTCTTAACCGAAGTTCCAAAGGCGGCGCGTGAGTGCGTAGAGAGTCCAATGTCTTGAGTAGTCTTGAGATTCAGCAAAAAAAAAAAAAAAAAAAAAAAAGAGCACAGTTCTTGAGGGAAATTTTGGGGCTAAATATTTTCTAACAGTCTTGGCCCACCTTTAAATATTTCCTGTTTGTAATATTTGGGACTAGATATTTGCTGCTTCTTATAAATATTTTCACCTTATAATAGTATGATGGTACTCACGAGATTTCAAAATATATAATTTATTTATTTTTATACAAAAATTAAAGTTTTAAAAAATTATAAAAATATTTAATAGATATCTAAAATTTTTTATTTAAAATGTCATTTAATGTGTTAAATTCAAATTTAACATTAAGAATTGGTATTTTAAGTGGTTGATTGAAAAACAAATAATTTTTTAAAAAATAAAATTATTTAAATAGTTAGTTATAATTAAAGGTAAAGCTAAAGTTAAAATAAAAATTTTATGTAAATAACACATATTTTACAGCAAATTAAAGAAAAAAGTAAGGCCCGCATTTTGAAATAGAAAGAGTATGGAAAGGTGGTGCCAAGGCTGCTGGAGAACTGGGGTTCTGGGTTGACAGACGTCGCAGCTTTAATATTAATGCGCTTGAGCGTTAAAAGCTTGGCAACCAATTTGTGCTTTGAATGAGGAGAATCTGAGGACAATCCATGAAGAATAGAAAATCCTCCTGACAGAGAGGACTATCCATGAAGAAACAAAAAGAGACCACTACGAAACAAATGCAAGAGACAGAAGAGATAAATACTGTTACCAGATTACTGGCAATATTGTCATACAATCACTAGAAAGAAGTACTGATCATCACAGAACAAAGTAAAGGAAATCACAACATGAACCACACCCCAGAAATAAAGACGAAATATGGAATCGAAGTCCTTATTGGAAAACTTCTCAGTGATGCTTGAGAATCAACCAACTCTGGGAGTCCTGGTCACAGTGTTTTTCTTATCAACAAATACACGAACCCTATCACAGCGAAAATCTCCTGAAACCAAGCTTCCTTCTTCGACAATGGTGGCATTCACAGCCTTGTTATCCCTCTCAATGATCCGCACAGCTACCTGTCCGGGAGCGCCTTCCAGCTCCGGCCATGAAGTCTTCTTTTGGCCTGCCATATTTCATGATATTGAGAAGATTATAGAGTTGATGCGCACTGGAGAAGTTAATAATCAGAAGCTTACCTGGGCAAGACATGGGGGATTGAAATGTTATGGTTATGCTCTTGTAGCTCTGCTTTTGTTTGAGGTTTGAAGAAAGAGAGGTGACGAAAAAAGCGAAACCGTTTAAATTATGGAATTGGACGGCTTTGGCCAGCAGAGCACTGTAAACATCTAGTAAAAAACTTCCAAACAAAGACACGAAAGGGGTTGAGGCCGCCCCAAGGTGTTCAACAACGTACTTACATCATCACTAAGCCAAGTTTATTTTGTCGGCATTTTTGGACTTCGTCAAGAAACTGCATAATTGCAGCAGATAAGTAAAAACAGAAAATTACTATTGCGCATATTAGTTAAAAGTTACTCTTTTTTACTCTAAATGTTCTGATTTACGAGTTCAAAATAATGATCATTATAATATAATAAGCAAGAAAAAAATATTCAACCTTCAACTAGAATTTAATTCTACTTAGTGTAGAATTTATCTTCTTTGATTAGATTTATTTTTATTTTTATAAAACTTATTTTTCTTCTTTAATAGAGATAGTAACTCTGTAATTGATATATGTAATTTCCACAAGTAGCGTAAATAATCATATACTCTAAAAAATAAAAATAAAAGAGTTTCATAGTTCAAAAGCCTCAGTTGTTGCAACTAAGACAAAGGGTTGGCGAACTTTTATCTGTATTAACCTATTGGTCACGCGGTTGTAATCAAACTAGGCTTGTAAGTTCCAATGTGCTAAAGACAAGAGAAGTAATTTGTTGCCTTTATCCTTTAGTTGAGTAACCACGACATGGATTAATCTTATTCCTAACCTTTTGAACATTCTTTAGGTATTCTCAGGTTTCTTCTTGGATCGATAATTCCTTAAACATTCAAGATGAGGATCCTGACCATTGGGTGTAATTATTTCGTATAGGGATGGTAGTGATCTTCCTACCCTTTGTTCGAGTTTCGGATATTTGTAAAAGTCTTAGTCATTTCATTTCTGCTCCTAGTGATCTTCACCCAGTGATGTAGTATTGTTTTGTACAATATACTATTTTGCTGCTTAAATGAGATCCTGATTTAAAACAAAAAATAAATTAATTCTTCACAAAGTTAAATAAATATTACTTTGCTTATATGTTGACCAATTCACAAAGTTAATTACTTTGCTTTTTTAATTTTGTTTGAACTTTATGAATTTGTCTTTTAATTCAATGGTGTGACACTCGAAAGGAAAAAAGAAAAGAAAATATTCCAGCAAAATACTTATCTATTTTTTTTTAATCACTTCTCTTTACTTGTACACAAATAGAGGTTGTCAAATAAATAGAAGAATTCATTAATTACTCAAATAAACTCGGAAAAATCTCCTAAAATTTGCCAAAACACACATCATTTATTGAACCATAAATTAAGGTTACAGAGAGCATAAAAACTCCTCATATTTTATTTCCAGCACACAAATATAAAACAAAGCTATAAATCAATAATCACAGCACCACTGCACCAGCTTGGAACAGCACTTGTTCATCCAATTGCGGGAACCCTTGTGGTAACGTGGTGCTTGTTAACCCACACACGAACCCTATCGCAGCGGAAATCTGCAGTTACAACCGATCCTTCCGGAACAAGACTTGCAGTCACAGAAGGGTTTTCCCTCTCGATGATGGCAATTGCTTTGTCTCCATTTGTTCCCAGAAGTTCAGGCCATGAGCCTACAAAGACAATAAATAGGTAATCAGGAAGTAAATCATCAGTTCACTTCGCGTAGAGCATTTTTATTCGAGAACTTAATGAAGACAGATAAAAAAGAAATAAAAAAGGAAAACGAAGTAGGGCTGCAAACAAGCGAGTCAAGGCCATTCGTAAACTAATTGAGTCGAGTTAAAGGCGAAGTGTAATTACCTTCACATTCGGACGCCATATTTCGTTCTCTGGGTGATTCTGCTTTGATTCTGTGTCTCTCTTTGGGATTGATTCAGGGGTTAAGGAGCTGGCATTTATAGAAGGGCATTCTGATAATAACTTGTACCGCATGGTTTCTTACATTTGACCGATGTGCAAAATATTGATATTTCTGGATCCATTTGTCTGCGCTGATATTGTGGAAAATTTCTGTTCGTCCTCAATTTTGAACGATCATGGCTGGAAATGTTGAAATCGATAACCATTTATATATGTGCGTGGATAAGGATTTTTCCTCGATCTTCTGTATAAAGTTGTCGAGATTTCCTCAAATCATCAATCAGTCCACGTACGATTTTCAAAATCTACAATGTTCATCGCCCATTACGGTGATACTCACGCAGTTTCAAAATATATAATTTATTTTTTGTATGAAAATTAAAATTTTAGTAAAGTTTATAAAAATATTTAATAAATATCAAAAAAATTTATTTAAAAATAAATAAATAAATAAATTATATATATATATATATATATATATATATATATATATATATATATATATATATATATATATATATATGTTTGTGTGTGTGTGATCATTTTTTTATGTCTTCAAACCTCTTATTCTAATTTTTTAGAATTTTTATTTTTTTAAATTAGTCTTAAAAAATTTGATTAGTTAGAATTATTTCCAATCTATTAAGATAACATTAATTTTGTATATTAAGTCATTTTGTAAAAGTAAGAGATTTTAATTATTATTTTAAAATTTTTTTATTTGTTAGAATAGTTTTGGATCTGTTAAAATAATTTTAAATTAACTTATACATTAATTTTAATTTTAAATTCTCTATATTAAGTTACTTTGTAAAAGTATGAGATTTTAGTTATTACTTTAAAATTTTTTGATTTGTTAAAATTATTTTCAATCTATTAAAATAAATTTAAAATATATATTAACTTGAATTTTGAATTATCCTAATTTCTTAGAGTTTTCACTATTTTAATTAAACTTTAAATTTTTGATTAATTAAGATTATTTTCAGTCTATTAAAATAACTTTAAACTAACTTATCTATTAATTTAAATTTCAAATTTTGTTTTTTATGAAATTGAGTTAATTTTGCATATTGAGTTATTTTGTAAAAGTAAAAATATTTAATTATTCAATTTACTTTGAAGTTTTTTGATTGGTTGGGATCATTTTAAATCCGTTAAATTAATTTTAAACTACTTATAAATTAACTTGAATTTTTGATTCTATATTTCTTTTTAGGAAATGAAATTTCATATATTTAGTTACTTTGTAAAAAAGTAAAGCTTTAATTATTCAATAATTGTCAACAAACATGATCTTTATCTTTATCATTTTATTTAATATAATCTTTTAATTTAAATTAAATTCATTAAAGCTAAACTCATAATGTCTGCACATTTCCTTTACACACAATTCACATTATCACCATTCTCTTCTATACATTCTTTTCTTATTCTCTTTTTTTTCCTAAAATGTAATCACATATTTCACATTTTTTTTATTTAATCATCGTTCAAATCTCACCATATCCAAAAACTCCAACCGCTGTACTTTTTCTTTTTATCGTCGCTTCTTAATATAATTCTTTCACTTCCTTCATTCTTTTTTTATTTTATTTAAGTTTTTCTATGAGTATTTTAGTGTTGTATTTTATAAATTCTTTTAAAATTCTTTTATTTTTTCTTAAATAATGTCTTTACTTTAAATTGATTAAACTCTTTAAAACCTCATTTCAAATTTTTCTTCCTTCAAATTGAACTCTTTCACTCGATGTCTAATATGTGTTTTATTTTATAATATAAAATTTGATTATTTCTTTGGCATATTTTATTAGTGCGGCCTTAAGTAATACAAATTAATTTTATTTATCTATTTAATTACACTAAAATGTGTTTAAAATTTGAATCAGAGTTGCTACCTACATGATAACTTTTAAAACTTGAATTTAATTTGTGTGTACTTTCATAAGTGGATGTAAGTGTTCGAATTTTTTTTTTCGTTTCATTCTTTAAAATACCAAAATTGTCTACTTCATTCCCCTTTGAACACATGCTTCAAAGCCTAAAATTTTACATTAAACTTTCTACTCTATTATGTTGCCTATTTTGTATTTTTTTTCTAATATTTTGCCTTCTTTTGTTTGGTGTTACTACAATGGCATGACTTCTAGTATCAAATTTTGGTGTTCTTCTAATTTCTTTTCTTTTTCTTCTCTTTCATTCTTTTTTCTCCCATTTTATATTTGTTAAACTATTGTACCAAAATAATTATTCACTTATTAAGAAAAAACAAACAGATAAATTCTATATAAGTTTTCAATGAAATAAATGAACTTTCATTTAAACCTCAATGTCAGTACTTTGTTTAAATTTTCATTTGCTTTGACTTATCCCCCAAAAAAATCCTAAGAAATAGGAGATCATTCAGATACATTAGCTTTCAATTCCTTTGTTAAGTAATCTATTGATATCATTTTTGAAATCGTCCATTCTCTAACTTACTGGGTTAATCGACAAAGGCTATTACAAATTACAGTATAGAGTAACTAATAATTATAATATATCTCCATTATTGATGAAGGGAATTGATTTGCCATTAAGAAATTTTTTTTCTTTTGAAAATGAAAAAGAAATCTTTATTAATGAGGCAAATAAAGAAATTTCTCCAAACTAAATAAGAGTTTAGATAATTTTAACCCTCTTTGACCTAATAAATAATGGTATATGTTATTTATGTTTTACAAAAGAACATCAATAATATTTGTATGTGAATCAAATATTTTAAAAAAGTTAAAAAGAAGTAGATTCAACGTAACTAATATTGCTTTTGATTTTGTTTTGTGAGGAACAAAAAGAGATAGAAATTATATACTAAGAGGTTAATATGGAAAATAAGGTATTTAAATTTTTTGAACTATTAAATTTTAATGTTCTATATAGTTTTATTTTTTTCTCCTAAACACATACATTTTGAGAGGTAAAAAAAGCTCCTATTCAAATATTTTTTAAAAAATTTTAATTTTAATATTTTTTATTTTTAAAATATATTCGTGCATCATATAGTTTTAAACTAATATAATATTAAGGATTGGTGTTTTAAGTGCTTGATTAAAAAATTAATAATTTTTAAAAAATAAAAGTATTTAAATAATTAGTTGTAGAGAAATGTAAAGTTAAAAATAAAATAATAAATAAAATTTTTATATAAGAAAAAATATATATTTTAATATAAATTTATAAGAGAAAGAGTACTTTTTCTAGTAGCATAGGCGGTGCCAAGACTACTAGAGAATGTTCATTTTCAGGGTGGAGGAACTGGGGTTCTGGGTTGACCGACGTTACTGCTTTAATATTAATGCGCTTGAGCGTTAAAAGCTTGGCAACTAATTTGTGCTTAGAATGACGAGAATCTGAGGACTATCCATGAAGAATAGAAAATCCTCCTGACAGAGAGGACTATCCATGAAGAAACAAAAGGAGACTACAACGAAAAAAATACAATCACTAGAAGCACACGAAATAAAACATGGGAAGACAGTGCTGATCATCATAGAACAAAGTAGAGGAAATCATAACATGAACCACGCGCCAGAAATAAAATCGAAATATGGAAACAAAGTCCTTATTGGAAAACTTCTCAGGGATGCTTGAGAATCAACCAACTCTGGGAGTCCTGGTCACAGTGTTTTTCTTATCAACAAATACACGAACCCTATCACAGCGAAAATCTCCTGAAACCAAACTTCCTTCTTCGACAATGGTGGCATTCACAGCCTTGTTATCCCTCTCAATGATCCGCACAGCCACCTGTCCGGGAGCGCCTTCCAGCTCCGGCCATGAAGTCTTCTTTTGGCCTGCCATATTTCACGATATTGATAAGATTATAGAGTTGATGCGCATTGGAGAAGTTAACAATCAGAAGCTTACCTGGGCAAGACATGGTGGATTGAAATGTTATGGTTATGCTCTTGTAGCTCTGCTTTTGTTTGAGGTTTCCTTGTAAGAGTGTAATATGAGCTATTTATAGGCGAAGAGAGAGAGGTGACGAAAGAAGCGAAACCGTTTAAATTATGGAATTGGACGGCTTTGGCCAGCAGAGGAGTGTAAACATATCGTCAAAACCTTCCAAACAAAGACACGAGGAAAGTTGAGGTCGCCCAGAGGTGTTCACCTACCTACTTACATCTACGGGTCTTCAAATCGGGTTTTGTCTCAGTTTTAGTTTTATTAATCGATTTTTGGTTGGATTTTTTTTATTTTTTTAAAAAATCAAATCGAACCGTTTTATTATTTAATTTTTCAGTTCGGTTCGGTTCGGTTCAAACCAAAATAAATATAAGAACGCATTATGATAATGAGTATTTATATTTATTTTTAAATATTAAATATAAGAACACATAACCATAATGCGTTATTATATTTATTTTTTAAAATTTTAATTTTTCGGTTCGGTTTAAGTTCGATAACCTAAACCAAAAATCGAAACGAAATATATATAATTTTAAAAACAGAACTGAACAGAATAAAAAAACTACAAAAATCGAACTGAATCGAAAAATTCAATTCAGTTCGATTTGCTTATTCGGTCCAATTCGATTTTTGAACACTCCTACTTACATCATCACTAAGCCAAGTTTATTTGTCGGCTTTTTGGAGGACCTCGTCAAGAGACTGCATAATTGCAGCATATAAGGAAAAATAGGACATTAGTATTGCACGAATTAGTTAAAAGTTACACGTATTTTTTCTAAATATTCTAATTTACAAGTTTGAAATAATGATCATTATAATATACTAAGTAAGAATAAAACATTCAACCTTCAATCTAAGGGTTGAAAGTTCAATTCCTGTTTAGTGCATGATTTTTATCTCTTTTCATTAAGTTTATTTATGCTTTTAATAAGACTTATTTTTTCTTTTTAGTAGGACTTGTAGTTCTGTAATTGATATATATATTTTTCACTAGTGGTAAAAGTACTCATGTACTTAAAAGAAAATAAAAAAATCCTCATTTTGTTAAATTTATTGTAAGGCGGGCCGAACTTTTAGCAGGACTGGTACTTTTTAATTGATATGTATAATCTTTTTTCGTAGTAAAAGTACTCGTGTAAGGCGGGGGCGAACTTTTATCTACAATAACCTATTGGTCAGGTGGTTGTAATCAAATTTCGCTTGTATGTTCCTTGGTCACGTGGTCAATGTGCGAGAGACAAAAGTAGTAGTTTATTTCCGTTATCCTCTAATTAGTTGAGTAGCCGCGACTTGATTAATCTTATTCCTAACCTTTTGCTATCAATTAATAATAAAGACATTAGTATACATTAGATTAATTAATTAATTAATTCTTCCTAAACAAGAAGAATTTGGGGCAACATGACCTAATTGGATAAATGTGGATTAAAAATATTTGAAAATCAATAAATTTGTATTATTATATATACATATATCAAGTAATATGTATGTATATAGATGATCGCTTATATGGTGACCAATTCACAAAGTTTTTTTTTTAAAATTTTGTTTGAACTTTATGAATTTGTCTTTTGACTCAATGGTGTAACACCAGAAAGGTGGGGAAAAAGGAAAATATGACAGCAAAATACTAAATCTTTTTTTTTTAATCACTTCTCTTTACTTGTACACAAATAGAGGTTGTCAAATAAATAGAAGACTTCATTAATTACTCAAATAAACTCGGAACAATCTCCTAAAATTTGCCAAAACACACATCATTTATTGAACCATAAATTAAGGTTACAGAGAGCATAAAAACTCCTCATATTTTATTTCCAGCACACAAATATAAAACAAAGCTATAAATCAATAATCACAGCACCACTGCACCAGCTTGGAACAGCACTTGTTCATCCAATTGCGGGAACCCTTGTGGTAACGTGGTGCTTGTTAACCCACACACGAACCCTATCGCAGCGGAAATCTGCAGTTACAACCGATCCTTCCGGAACAAGACTAGCAGTCACAGAAGGGTTTTCCCTCTCGATGATGGCAATTGCTTTGTCTCCATTTGTTCCCAGAAGTTCAGGCCATGAGCTCTTGCCTACAAAGACAATAAATAGATCATCAGCAAGTAAATAATCAGTTCACTTCGCTTAGAGCATTATTCGAGAACTTAATGAAGAAAGATAAAAAAGAAAAAAAAAAGGAAAAGAAGTAGGGCTGCAAACAAGCGAGTCAAGCCCATTCGTAAACTAATTGAGTCGAGTTAAAGGCGAAGTCTAATTACCTTCGCATTCGGACGCCATATTTCGTTCTCTGGGTGATTGTTCTTTGATTCTGTGTCTCTTTGGGATTGATTCGGGAGTTAAGGAGCGGCCATTTATAGAAGAGCATTCTGATAATAACTTGTACAGGATGGTTTCTTACGTTTGACCAATCTGCAAAATAGTGGTATTTTCTGGATCCATTTGTCTGCGCTGATATTGTAGAAAATTTCTGTTCGTCGTCAGTCTTTGTACGATCAGAGCAACTTTGGATCGATCATGGCGGGAAATGTTGAAATTGATAACCATTTACGTACGTAGAAAAGTATTTTTCCCAATCTTCCGTATAAAGTTATCAAGTCCACGTATGATTTTCAAAGACTAGAATGTTCATCAAGGATTACTTCTGTGATGCGGATTCTCGTTTATCATAAAAACTGATTTTTTATGCTGAAGTTGTTAACCACATTGTGTGTCAAAATCAGTGTGTTAACCACATTGCCTAAACGATAGCTTGCGTGGAACCCTTTTAATCGTTTATTTACTTCAATGCTATTTTATTTTTCTTTTTCAAGTTTTCAAAGAAATAAATATTAGTTTTTTAAAATTAGGAGTCATGTGCTGTTGACTGTCAACTATATAAGAAAGTCAAGAAGCTTAATATACGACATCAATTTTAGTTCTTCCACTTTTTTTGCTTATTTATTTTGTAGTCTTTAAATACTAAAAATTTATATGAAGATTCTTCGACAACTTGAACCATGTATGTGATAAGTATGCACATATTTCTTGCACTTCATCGAAACAATTTTGAGGATACAAAGTTGCGTTAGCAAGTTAACATACAATTTGAAGGGATTATTTATAAAGGTAAATAAAAAGGGGCTCAATCGAGATAATTCCTATAACTTGAGGGATCTTAATACATAAAAAGCACATTCTTGCGTCCGCGTGTGCATAGGGTGGAAGTCCGTCTACGTGTACTGTAGGGGTGTCATTAAATCTGCCTGGTGAGGCTTGGGCTTGGTCAAACTCAAGCCGACCCAATTTCAAAAGGAAGCTTGCAAGTCTGAGCTCAGTCCGAGCACATGAGTTCAGCCAAGAACTGGGCCTCTGGCTCAATCTAATTACTTCTAATAAATCCATTTCTTGGTACTCTTTTGCCAAGACCAACCGCAATTTCCTTTCTCAAATAGTAAGCTAGAGTTAGCTAATCAAGCATAATACAAAATCTCACTGCTTAGATTTTACTTAAACGGTAAGAGTCAAGGCCTTCCAACTCTCGTGTAGAGAGTTCATTCTCTCTCAAATGTATAGCAAGAATGCTCATGAGGTTGTTTTAACAGCAAGTGCTAAAGGCAAAGTTAAGAATTCAATTCCTACATACTGTATGATTTGGTTCCAATTTTTTTTTTATTAAAAATTATAACTTTTGCGATAGTTGATGATTGTGTAATCTTTGTTAATAGTATAACACTTTTAATACTAAAAAAGAATATAAAGCAAAAATGCCATTTTCCAATTAGAATCTTCGATTTCATTCATCCTCTTATCTACTTTGAAAAAAAACAAAGGAACTTGTTTTCATCAATAACTTGTCTCAATCCTTGTCTCATTTCTGGTGATTAATGCAAGTTCTTTCACTCAACCCCGCCCCACAAACAAAAAAGAAAAAAGAAGAAAAACTTTAAAAGGAAGAATAATGGAAGTGATTCTTATTTATAGTTGATGATTAGTACACATCAACTCGTTTTTAGTCCCTTCAAATTACAAAAAAAAAAAAACTCTTGTTTTCATATTTTCAGCTGCATAACTGAATGCCTGATCAATCAGAGGACTCTAACAGATCGTCGGAGCCCTGACGATAATATTCTTGTCATTAACCCACACACGAACCCTATCACACCGGAAGTCATCCGTCTGGAACGAGAGCAGCACTCACCAAATGGTTTTCCCTCTCAATGGTAATTACAGCTCTATCCCCTTTTGTTCCAACGAGTTCTGGCCACGATTGCTTACCAGTTATAGAAAAGTCGCAAAATCATGATACTCAGATCGTTATAAAAAAGGTATTACTATGTTGGATAACAAATCTCGCTAATTACAAATAATAGTTACCAATATTAGACATATACGCATGAAAATTAAACGGGAGGGATTGTTACTCTATCTTGTAAGGGGAGCAAAATTCAGCTGGACACATTGATGCCATCTTCTTCTTTCTTGTGTTCTCTTTTAATGGGATTGAATCGATGAAGAAATGTGCATTTTATAGGGATTATAGTAACTTGTAAGTACCATGGAAGAGTTTTTCTTTGACTAGCCATATTGTGGAAATCAGGTTTAATGATGTCTAAGAATGGAAAAGAAGTCAATTTCTTAACCGAAGTTCCGAAGGCCTGCGCGTGACTGCTTAGAGAGTCCAATGATTGAGTAGTCTTGAGATTCACCAAAAAAAAAAAAAAAAAATAGAGCACAGTTCTTGAGGGAAATTTTGGGGCTAAATATTTTCTAATAGTCTTGGCCCACATTTAAATATTTCCTGTTTGTAATATTTGGGACGAGATATTTGCTGCTTCTTATAAATATTTTCACTGTATAATAGATTGTATGATGGTACTCACGGATTTCAAAATATATGATTTATTTATTTTTTATACAAAAATTAAAGTTTTAAAAAATTTACAAAAATATTTAATAGATGTCTAAAATTTTTTATTTAAAATGATTATTTAATGTGTTAAATTCAAATTTAACATTAAGAATTAAAAATTTAAGTGGTTGGTTGAAAATTTAATAATTTTTAAAAATAAAATTATTTAAATAGTTAGTTATAATTACAGGTAAAACTAAAGTTAAAATAAAAATTTTATGTAAAAACATAACACATATTTTACAGCAAATTAAAGAAAGAGAAAGAGTATGGAAAGGTGGTGCCAAGGCTGCTGGAGAACGTTCATTTTCAAGGTCGAGGGACTGGGGTTCTGGGTTGACCGACGTCACTGCTTTAATATTAATGCGCTTGAGCGTTAAAAGCTTGGCAACTAATTTGTGCTTTGAATGAGGAGAATCTGAGGACTATCCATGAAGAATAGAAAATCCTCCTGACAGAGAGGACTATCCATGAAGAAACAAAAAGAGACCACAACCAAACAAACGCAAGAGACACAAGAGATAAATACTGTTACCAGATTACTGGCAATATTGTCGTACAATCACTAGAAATAAGTACACGAAATAAAACATGGGATGACAGTACTGATCATCACAGAACAAAGTAAAGGAAATCATAACATGAACCACGAGCCGGAAATAAAATCGAAATATGGAATCAAAGTCCTTATTGGAAAACTTCTCATTGATGCTTGAGAATCAACCAACTCTGGGAGTCCTGGTCACAGTGTTTTTCTTATCGACAAATACACGAACCCTATCACAGCGAAAATCTCCTGAAACCAAACTTCCTTCTTCTACAATGGTGGCATTCACAGCCTTGTTATCCCTCTCAATGATCCGCACAGCCACCTGTCCGGGAGCGCCTTCCAGCTCCGGCCATGAAGTCTTCTTTTGGCCTGCCATATTTCACGATATTGATAAGATTATAGAGTTGATGCGCATTGGAGAAGTTAATAATCAGAAGCTTACCTGGGCATGACATGGTGGATTGAAATGTTATGGTTATGGTCTTGTAGCCCTGCTTTTGTTTGAGGTTTCCTTGTAAGAGTGTACTATGAGCTACTTATAGGCGAAGAAAGAGAGGTGACGAAAGAAGCGAAACCGTTTAAATTATGGAATTGGACGGCTTTGGCCAGCAGAGCACTGTAAACATAGAGTAAAAAACTTCCAAACAAAGACACGAAGAGTGTTGAGGCCGCCCCAAGGTGTTCAACAACGTACTTACATCATCACTAAGCCAAGTTTATTTTGTCGTCATTTTTGGACTTCGTCAAGAAACTGCATAATTGCAGCAGATAAGGAAAAACAGAATATTACTATTGCTCGAATAAGTTAAAAGTTATATGCTTTTATTCTAAATATTCTAATTTAAGAGAAATAATGATCATTATAATACACTACGCGAGACTAAAACATTCAACCTTCAATCAAGAATTGAAAATTTAATTTGTATTAGTATATAATTTATCTCTTTTCATTAAGTTTATTTTTGCTTTTGATATGGCTTATTTTTCTTTTTTAGTAGGATTTGTAACTCGGTAATTGATATTTATAATTTTCATTAGTAGTAAAAGTACTCATGTAAGGCGGGACAAACTTTTATCTATAATAATCTATTGGTCAGGTGGTTGTAATTAAATTTGGCTTGTATGCTCCTTGGTCACGTGATCAATGTGCGAGAGACAAAAGAAGTAGTAATTTATTTCCGTTATCCTCTAATCGATCAGTTGAGTAACCATGACTCGATTAATCTTATTCCTAACCTTTTGCTATCAATTAATGATAAAGAAATTAGTATACATTAGATTAATTAATTAATTCTTCCTAAACAAGAAGAATTTGGGGCAACACCTAATTGGATAAATGTGGATTAAAAATATTTGAAAATCAATAAATTTGTATTATTATATATACATATATCAAGTAATATGTATGTATATAGATGATCGCTTATATGGTGACCAATTCACAAAGTTAATTACTTTGTTTTTTTAATTTTGTTTGAACTTTATGAATTTGTCTTTTGACTCAATGGGAAAAAAGAAAATATGACAGCAAAATGCTTAATCTATTTTCTAATCACTTCTCTCTACTTGTACACAAATAGAGGTTGTCAAATAAATAGAAGACTTCATTAATTACTCAAATAAACTCGGAACAATCTCCTAAAATTTGCCAAAACACACATCATTTATTGAACCATAAATTAAGGTTACAGAGAGCATAAAAACTCCTCATATTTTATTTCCAGCACACAAATATAAAACAAAGCTATAAATCAATAATCACAGCACCACTGCACCAGCTTGGAACAGCACTTGTTCATCCAATTGCGGGAACCCTTGTGGTAACGTGGTGCTTGTTAACCCACACACGAACCCTATCGCAGCGGAAATCTGCAGTTACAACCGATCCTTCCGGAACAAGACTAGCAGTCACAGAAGGGTTTTCCCTCTCGATGATGGCAATTGCTTTGTCTCCATTTGTTCCCAGAAGTTCAGGCCATGAGCCTACAAAGACAATAAATAGGTAATCAGGAAGTAAATCATCAGTTCACTTCGCGTAGAGCATTTTTATTCGAGAACTTAATGAAGAAAGATAAAAAAGAAAAAAAAAAGGAAAAGAAGTAGGGCTGCAAACAAGCGAGTCAAGCCCATTCGTAAACTAATTGAGTCGAGTTAAAGGCGAAGTCTAATTACCTTCGCATTCGGACGCCATATTTCGTTCTCTGGGTGATTGTGCTTTGATTCTGTGTCTCTCTTTGGGATTGATTCAGGAGTAAAGGAGCGGGCATTTATAGAAGGGCATTCTGATAATAACTTGTACCGGATGGTTTCTTACATTTGACCGATGTGCAAAATATTGATATTTTTGGATGCATTTGTCTGCGCTGATATTGTGGAAAATTTCTGTTCGTCCTCAAGTTTGTACGATCAGTGCAACTTTGAAACGATCATGGCTGGAAATGTTTAAATCGATCACCATTTATATATGCACGTGGATAAGGATTTTTCCTCAATCTTCTGTATACAGTTATCGAGATTTCCTCAAATCATCAATCAGTCCACGTATGATTTTCAAAAACAAGAAATTTCTGTTCGTCGTCAAACTTTGTAAGATCAGAGCAACTTTGATCGATCATGGCAGGAAATGTTGAAATTGATAGCCATTTACGTACGTGGAAAAGTATTTTGCCCAATCTTCTGAATAAAGTTATCAAGATTTCCTCAAATCATCAATCAGTTCATGTATGATTTTCATCGCTGATTACTTCTGTGATGCGGACTTTCATTTATCATAAAAGCTGATTTTTTATGCTGATGTTATTAACCACATTGTGTCTCAAAATCAATGTGTGGATATATAAAAATTAGACAACCTAGATGTTAGGTCGCGGGAACTCTTTTAATCGTTTATTTACTTTAATATTTTTTTCTTTTTTTTCAAGTTTTCAAAGAAATAAAATTTATTTTTTTTGAATTAGGAGTCATGTGCTGTTGACCATCAACTATATAATAAAGTCAGGAAGCTTAATATATGAAGTCAATTGTGGTTCTTCCACTTTTTTCTTATTTATTTTGTAGTTTTTAAATGCTAAAAATTTGTAAGAAGATCCTACGACAACTTGAATAATGTAGATGATAAACATGCACATATAGTTTCTTGCACTCCACCGAAACAATTTTGAGGATACAACTTACAAGGTTGCATTTCTTGCACTCCACCGAAACAATTTTGAGGATATAAGGTTGCGTTAGCAAGTTAACATATAATCTGCGGGCATGATTTAAAATGGTAAATAAATAAGGGGCTCAATTGAGATAATTCCTATAACTTGAGGGATCTTAATACATAAAAAGCACATTCTTGCGTCCGCGACTCCGCGTGCGTACAGTGTGGAAGTCCGTCTTAGTGTACTGTAGGGGGTGTAATTAAATCTGCCTGGTGAGGCTTGGGCTTGGTCAAACTCAAGCCGACCCAATTTCAAAAGGAAGCTTGCAAGTCTGAGCTCAGTCCGAGCACATGAGTTCAGCCAAGAACTGGGCCTCTGGCTCAATCTAATTACTTCTAATAAATCCATTTCTTGGTACTCTTTTGCCAAGACCAACCGCAATTTCCTTTCTCAAATAGTAAGCTAGAGTTAGCTAATCAAGCATAATACAAAATCTCACTGCTTAGATTTTACTTAAACGGTAAGAGTCAAGGCCTTCCAACTCTCGTGTAGAGAGTTCATTCTCTCTCAAATGTATAGCAAGAATGCTCATGAGGTTGTTTTAACAGCAAGTGCTAAAGGCAAAGTTAAGAATTCAATTCCTACATACTGTATGATTTGGTTCCAATTTTTTTTTTATTAAAAATTATAACTTTTGCGATAGTTGATGATTGTGTAATCTTTGTTAATAGTATAACACTTTTAATACTAAAAAAGAATATAAAGCAAAAATGCCATTTTCCAATTAGAATCTTCGATTTCATTCATCCTCTTATCTACTTTGAAAAAAAACAAAGGAACTTGTTTTCATCAATAACTTGTCTCAATCCTTGTCTCATTTCTGGTGATTAATGCAAGTTCTTTCACTCAACCCCGCCCCACAAACAAAAAAGAAAAAAGAAGAAAAACTTTAAAAGGAAGAATAATGGAAGTGATTCTTATTTATAGTTGATGATTAGTACACATCAACTCGTTTTTAGTCCCTTCAAATTACAAAAAAAAAAAAACTCTTGTTTTCATATTTTCAGCTGCATAACTGAATGCCTGATCAATCAGAGGACTCTAACAGATCGTCGGAGCCCTGACGATAATATTCTTGTCATTAACCCACACACGAACCCTATCACACCGGAAGTCATCCGTCTGGAACGAGAGCAGCACTCACCAAATGGTTTTCCCTCTCAATGGTAATTACAGCTCTATCCCCTTTTGTTCCAACGAGTTCTGGCCACGATTGCTTACCAGTTATAGAAAAGTCGCAAAATCATGATACTCAGATCGTTATAAAAAAGGTATTACTATGTTGGATAACAAATCTCGCTAATTACAAATAATAGTTACCAATATTAGACATATACGCATGAAAATTAAACGGGAGGGATTGTTACTCTATCTTGTAAGGGGAGCAAAATTCAGCTGGACACATTGATGCCATCTTCTTCTTTCTTGTGTTCTCTTTTAATGGGATTGAATCGATGAAGAAATGTGCATTTTATAGGGATTATAGTAACTTGTAAGTACCATGGAAGAGTTTTTCTTTGACTAGCCATATTGTGGAAATCAGGTTTAATGATGTCTAAGAATGGAAAAGAAGTCAATTTCTTAACCGAAGTTCCGAAGGCCTGCGCGTGACTGCTTAGAGAGTCCAATGATTGAGTAGTCTTGAGATTCACCAAAAAAAAAAAAAAAAAATAGAGCACAGTTCTTGAGGGAAATTTTGGGGCTAAATATTTTCTAATAGTCTTGGCCCACATTTAAATATTTCCTGTTTGTAATATTTGGGACGAGATATTTGCTGCTTCTTATAAATATTTTCACTGTATAATAGATTGTATGATGGTACTCACGGATTTCAAAATATATGATTTATTTATTTATTATACAAAAAATTAAAGTTTTTAAAAAATTTACAAAAAATATTTAATAGATGTCTAAAATTTTTTATTTAAAATGATTATTTAATGTGTTAAATTCAAATTTAACATTAAGAATTAAAAATTTAAGTGGTTGGTTGAAAATTTAATAATTTTTAAAAATAAAATTATTTAAATAGTTAGTTATAATTACAGGTAAAACTAAAGTTAAAATAAAAATTTTATGTAAAAACATAACACATATTTTACAGCAAATTAAAGAAAGAGAAAGAGTATGGAAAGGTGGTGCCAAGGCTGCTGGAGAACGTTCATTTTCAAGGTCGAGGGACTGGGGTTCTGGGTTGACCGACGTCACTGCTTTAATATTAATGCGCTTGAGCGTTAAAAGCTTGGCAACTAATTTGTGCTTTGAATGAGGAGAATCTGAGGACTATCCATGAAGAATAGAAAATCCTCCTGACAGAGAGGACTATCCATGAAGAAACAAAAAGAGACCACAACCAAACAAACGCAAGAGACACAAGAGATAAATACTGTTACCAGATTACTGGCAATATTGTCGTACAATCACTAGAAATAAGTACACGAAATAAAACATGGGATGACAGTACTGATCATCACAGAACAAAGTAAAGGAAATCATAACATGAACCACGAGCCGGAAATAAAATCGAAATATGGAATCAAAGTCCTTATTGGAAAACTTCTCATTGATGCTTGAGAATCAACCAACTCTGGGAGTCCTGGTCACAGTGTTTTTCTTATCGACAAATACACGAACCCTATCACAGCGAAAATCTCCTGAAACCAAACTTCCTTCTTCTACAATGGTGGCATTCACAGCCTTGTTATCCCTCTCAATGATCCGCACAGCCACCTGTCCGGGAGCGCCTTCCAGCTCCGGCCATGAAGTCTTCTTTTGGCCTGCCATATTTCACGATATTGATAAGATTATAGAGTTGATGCGCATTGGAGAAGTTAATAATCAGAAGCTTACCTGGGCATGACATGGTGGATTGAAATGTTATGGTTATGGTCTTGTAGCCCTGCTTTTGTTTGAGGTTTCCTTGTAAGAGTGTACTATGAGCTACTTATAGGCGAAGAAAGAGAGGTGACGAAAGAAGCGAAACCGTTTAAATTATGGAATTGGACGGCTTTGGCCAGCAGAGCACTGTAAACATAGAGTAAAAAACTTCCAAACAAAGACACGAAGAGTGTTGAGGCCGCCCCAAGGTGTTCAACAACGTACTTACATCATCACTAAGCCAAGTTTATTTTGTCGTCATTTTTGGACTTCGTCAAGAAACTGCATAATTGCAGCAGATAAGGAAAAACAGAATATTACTATTGCTCGAATAAGTTAAAAGTTATATGCTTTTATTCTAAATATTCTAATTTAAGAGAAATAATGATCATTATAATACACTACGCGAGACTAAAACATTCAACCTTCAATCAAGAATTGAAAATTTAATTTGTATTAGTATATAATTTATCTCTTTTCATTAAGTTTATTTTGCTTTTGATATGGCTTATTTTTCTTTTTTAGTAGGATTTGTAACTCGGTAATTGATATTTATAATTTTCATTAGTAGTAAAAGTACTCATGTAAGGCGGGACAAACTTTTATCTATAATAATCTATTGGTCAGGTGGTTGTAATTAAATTTGGCTTGTATGCTCCTTGGTCACGTGATCAATGTGCGAGAGACAAAAGAAGTAGTAATTTATTTCCGTTATCCTCTAATCGATCAGTTGAGTAACCATGACTCGATTAATCTTATTCCTAACCTTTTGCTATCAATTAATGATAAAGAAATTAGTATACATTAGATTAATTAATTAATTCTTCCTAAACAAGAAGAATTTGGGGCAACACCTAATTGGATAAATGTGGATTAAAAATATTTGAAAATCAATAAATTTGTATTATTATATATACATATATCAAGTAATATGTATGTATATAGATGATCGCTTATATGGTGACCAATTCACAAAGTTAATTACTTTGATTTTTCTAATTTTGTTTGAACTTTATGAATTTGTCTTTTGACTCAATGGGAAAAAAGAAAATATGACAGCAAAATGCTTAATCTATTTTCTAATCACTTCTCTCTACTTGTACACAAATAGAGGTTGTCAAATAAATAGAAGACTTCATTAATTACTCAAATAAACTCGGAACAATCTCCTAAAATTTGCCAAAAACACACATCATTTATTGAACCATAAATTAAGGTTACAGAGAGCATAAAAACTCCTCATATTTTATTTCCAGCACACAAATATAAAACAAAGCTATAAATCAATAATCACAGCACCACTGCACCAGCTTGGAACAGCACTTGTTCATCCAATTGCGGGAACCCTTGTGGTAACGTGGTGCTTGTTAACCCCACACGAACCCTATCGCAGCGGAAATCTGCAGTTACAACCGATCCTTCCGGAACAAGACTAGCAGTCACAGAAGGGTTTTCCCTCTCGATGATGGCAATTGCTTTGTCTCCATTTGTTCCCAGAAGTTCAGGCCATGAGCTCTTGCCTACAAAGACAATAAATAGATCATCAGCAAGTAAATAATCAGTTCACTTCGCTTAGAGCATTATTCGAGAACTTAATGAAGAAAGATAAAAAAGAAAAAAAAAAGGAAAAGAAGTAGGGCTGCAAACAAGCGAGTCAAGCCCATTCGTAAACTAATTGAGTCGAGTTAAAGGCGAAGTCTAATTACCTTCGCATTCGGACGCCATATTTCGTTCTCTGGGTGATTGTGCTTTGATTCTGTGTCTCTCTTTGGGATTGATTCAGGAGTTAAGGAGCGGGCATTTATAGAAGGGCATTCTGATAATAACTTGTACCGGATGGTTTCTTACATTTGACCGATGTGCAAAATATTGATATTTTTGGATGCATTTGTCTGCGCTGATATTGTGGAAAATTTCTGTTCGTCCTCAAGTTTGTACGATCAGTGCAACTTTGAAACGATCATGGCTGGAAATGTTTAAATCGATCACCATTTATATATGCACGTGGATAAGGATTTTTCCTCAATCTTCTGTATACAGTTATCGAGATTTCCTCAAATCATCAATCAGTCCACGTATGATTTTCAAAAAACAAGAAATTTCTGTTCGTCGTCAAACTTTGTAAGATCAGAGCAACTTTGATCGATCATGGCAGGAAATGTTGAAATTGATAGCCATTTACGTACGTGGAAAAGTATTTTGCCCAATCTTCTGAATAAAGTTATCAAGATTTCCTCAAATCATCAATCAGTCCATGTATGATTTTCATCGCTGATTACTTCTGTGATGCGGACTTTCATTTATCATAAAAGCTGATTTTTTATGCTGATGTTATTAACCACATTGTGTCTCAAAATCAATGTGTGGATATATAAAATTAGACAACCTAGATGTTAGGTCGCGGGAACTCTTTTAATCGTTTATTTACTTTAATATTTTTTTCTTTTTTTTCAAGTTTTCAAAGAAATAAAATTTATTTTTTTTGAATTAGGAGTCATGTGCTGTTGACCATCAACTATATAATAAAGTCAGGAAGCTTAATATATGAAGTCAATTGTGGTTCTTCCACTTTTTTCTTATTTATTTTGTAGTTTTTAAATGCTAAAAATTTGTAAGAAGATCCTACGACAACTTGAATAATGTAGATGATAAACATGCACATATAGTTTCTTGCACTCCACCGAAACAATTTTGAGGATACAACTTACAAGGTTGCATTTCTTGCACTCCACCGAAACAATTTTGAGGATATAAGGTTGCGTTAGCAAGTTAACATATAATCTGCGGGCATGATTTAAAATGGTAAATAAATAAGGGGCTCAATTGAGATAATTCCTATAACTTGAGGGATCTTAATACATAAAAAGCACATTCTTGCGTCCGCGACTCCGCGTGCGTACAGTGTGGAAGTCCGTCTTAGTGTACGGTTTGGGCTTGGTCAAACTCAAACCGGCCCAATTTTAAAAGGAAGCTCGCAAGTCTGAGCTCAGTCCCAGCACATGAGTTCAGCCAAGAACTGGGCCTCTGGCTCAATCTAATTACTTCTAATAAATCCATTTCTTGGTACTCTTTTGCCAAGACCAACCGCAATTTCCTTTCTCAAATAGTAAACAAGAGTTAGCTAATCAATCATAATACAAAATCTCACTGCTTAGATTTTACTTAGACGGTAAGAGACAAGGCCTTCCAACTCTTATGTAGAGAATTCATTCTCTCTCAAATCTATAGCAAGAATCCTCAGGAGATTTTGTCCTAATAGTAAATGCTAAGGCAAAATTAGGAATTTGACTCTTATATAGTGCATGATTTATTGTTCGTTTTATAGGGTCAATTTTTTTTTTATTAAGACTTACCGCTTGTATAATAATTGATGATTATATTTTTTTATTAATAGTGTGACACTTTTAGTACTAAAAAAAATATAAAGCAAAAATGTCATTCTCCAATTAGAATCTTCGGTTTCATTCATCCTCTAATGTATTTGGAAAAAAAACAAAGGAACTTAATAAGTTGTTCTTTTTTCATCAATAACTTGTCTCATTTCTGTGAATTAATGCAAGTTCTTTCACTCACCCCCACCCCCACCCCCCCCCCCTTAAAAAGGAACTCGTTTTCATATTTTCAGCTGCATAACTGAATGCCAAATCAATCAGAGGACTCTAACCGATCGTCGGAGCCCTGACGATAATATTCTTGTCATTAACCCACACACGAACCCTATCACACCGGAAATCATCCGTCTGGAGCAAGAGTAGCACTCACCAAATGGTTTTCGCTCTCAATGGTAATTACAGCTCTATCCCCTTTTGTTTCAACGAGTTCTGGCCACGATTGCTTACCAGTTATAGAAAAATCGCAAAATCATGATACTCAGTTGGTTATAAATAAGGTATTACTATGTTGGATAACAAATCTCGCTAATTACAAATAATAGTTACCAATATTAGACATATACGCATGAAAACTAAACGGGAGGGATTGTTACTCTATCTTGTAAGAGGAGTAAAATTTAGCTGGATACATTGATGCCATCTTCTTCTTTCTTGTGTTCTCTTTTAATGGGATTTTATATGGATGATAATAACTTGTAAGTACCATGGAAGAGTTTTTCTTTGAATAGTCATATTGTGGAAATTAGGTTCATAAGCCGACTTTGGCTCTATCTTAGTAGCACTTTCACCTATTGGCCTCTTGGGATCTTTTATTTTTGCCTTGACGACAACAATATTTATGGTGGGATTGTATACAGTTTAGATTTGAGATTTTCTGTCTTAAATTTTATAAAAATAAATTATTTATAAGAGAGTGTGTATATACAATTCAATGAAAAGTTTGTATTGGGTTCCGCAATAAATAACTAATGTGTCTCTCTTTTTTTATTTTTGCATTTCAAATTAATGGTTCATATATTTTTTTAATTTTCATTTTTTAAAAAAATAGTAAATATTTATTTTCTTAGCAGATATTTTCCATATTATAAATGTCCATAGTTAACTTAATGGAGTGATACTTGGATCTTATGTAAATTGGAGATCAAATTAACAAAAGGTCTCTAGTTGGAAAAGTATCGATCTATATCATTAATACAATTCCCATAATCTAAGAAACAAACGATCTCCAATTTCTCTCATTTCTATTCCTTCATCTAATTTTAGCACTTTATATATTGACAATGAGAAAAAAACTGGCACAAAGAAATAGTGAAAGAAGGCAATAAAATCTCCCAATTTTAACATCGGGAGTTTTATCCTTGTCAAACAAGATTCATTTTCAATCGATACATAGACACACACAACGATAATGATAATGATAATGGAGCTGAAGCCACTTTTATTTATAGTTGATGAACTACATATGGCTAAGATTAAGAAGTCTACAACTTCTTTTATTTTCCATGATAAATTCAGCTAAAATAATACTTGTAACAATGCATAGAATTAATAAAGATGATCAGCAGCTTCCAGTCCCAGCCGAGGACTCTAACCAATCATCGGAACCCTTACGATAATATTCTTGTCATCAACCCACACACGAACCCTATCACAACGGAAATCTGCAGTCACAAATGATCCTTCTGGCACAAGAGTAGCAGTCACCAAATGGTTTTCCCTCTCAATGATGATTACAGCTTTATCTCCTTTTCTTCCGAGGAGTTCTGGCCATGAATTCTTACCTGCTATGGAAAGAAAACAGCAAAAAATTTATAAATAATCATTTTGCACTATGCATTACCATGCATGCTTGGATTTGAATCCTCTCCATAAACAAGAAACAAAGAGTGTATATTATATTAGAAGGGGTGTGGGTGGGGGATTACTGCATCTGATCAACTATTTTAAGACGGAGTAAATTACCTGGACAATCCGATGCCATCTTCTTGATTTCTTGTTTATTGTTGTGATTGGTTGTTTGGTGAAAAAATGTGCATTTATAGGCTGTGTGTTGGGACGATAACTTGTAGCGGGAGATAGTTGTGCATTGACTATTATGCAAAGTTCAGAGAATTGGCTTTGTCTTGGTAGTGTTGGGATGATCTGCGAACGTTTCAGAGACCTGGCTCTATCATGGCGGCAGTTTCACATCTGGGATCTTTATCCTTTTGCTACCTCTTAACACAGCCAATTCATTATCAGCGATACCGCGTTATTGTCATTATACTGCCAGAAATCAAAACCGCTGACTCAACGCCGTATACGTTTCAATCTTAGGGGATAAAACTGGGGTGGCTTCCTACTGTATTGTTATAAAATAAGCAAAGTCAAATCTTGTTACTTTCTCCGTTTCAAATTATTGGGTCTTCCGCGACTCTTCTAGAAACGGGCGCACAAATAAATGTTTGGAAGACAGAATATGTAGCATTGCCAAACTGGATCCGCAAAGCCAAAATGGACTGTAATCCACGAGTCGGCCTATTTATTAGCATAAATGGACGGAAAAGAACATAAATTCTCTAGGCCGTTTAAATGTAAATTCATTCGTTTAACTTGTTTGTTAATACGGGTCAGATCGGACTATTTTTTTATTTATATATTAAAAATATTATTAAAAATTTTTTTTAACAAATTTAACATTAAATTTACTTCGATTGCACATTATAATTACGATCACAATTAAGGTTGATTATTTTAATTTCATAAAATCAATCCTTTAATAATTGTTGTATTATTATTTTATTTTAAATATCTTTCTTATATAAATTTATTTAAATTATAAGTTATATATATATATATATAATTTATATTTATATTTATTTTTAAAATATTAGTGATTGACAAATCATGTTTATAATAGAAAGGAAAAAAAAAATCTAGGCCTGTGGACCTACTCGGGTGGGGTTGAAAGTTTCCCAAACAATGAGAAAACATGCCAAATCTGCTTTGTCCTGTTTAAGGTCAGTCCGCGACTGACCAAAGTAGGTTGGGCTGTTTAATAAAAAGGGCTGTACTTCAATCAGTAAGGGCCTCCGTTTCCCAGTCTCTTGAGCTTTGCGGAGGATGTAAACCACTGAATGTGTATTACCAAGCCAGGAAACGAGGGCTACCCGTTTACTTTGCTGCACAAAGAGCCAAATATTATGCCTTTGGCAGGATTCGAACCCCCCACACTGCCAGTCGCGAGTTAGGCTGTCATCACAACACCCTCGACCTTTGCCAGCTGAGCTATGTCCCGGGGGACTAGCCGTTTAATAATACTACATATAGGAAGAGAAATGTCACTTTAATATGTGTGTGTATATATATATATATATATATATATAATGTATATCATTTTTTTCTTTTTTTAAAGATAGAAGACTTTATTTTGACTTAGCACCAAGTATAAAAGTAATAAGATAATAGAGTTTTTTCACTTAAACATTAGATAAAGTGAGACATCTTGGTCTATTTATATATAACTATATTAGAATTTTATTAAAACGTTTAACAAAATATAAATTATTTAGCTCTATCCTAAAATAGAATAATATTGAGTGATATGACCAATAACAACTAATATATAAGATTAACGATTTTATATCATCTTAAATAAAATGTATAATTAACGATGTTATATAATGTATAACTATTTTTTACAAAAATAGGAAAGAGAGAAAAATGACAAAATATATTTGTTACTTTGGAGGGGGCAATTGTGTAGGTATATTAGTTTTTCCCCCTTACACATTCTATATAACTAATATATTTTTCAGAAAGAATACTTGGCCCCCTCATGCTGTATATATACTTGGGTCCGCCTCTGGTGTCTTTATTCTTTTCAAATTGTTTGATATTTTACAATTTTAAAAGGATTATTTTTTAAAAGTTATTCTTACTTACAAATTTAATTTTATTTATTGTCTCTTATGTTAGTGAATATAATAAATTAAATTAATTAAAAAATAATAAATATAATTTATATTTTATTTTTTAAATTTATACAAAAAGTATCAAAAAAATCTTATATTTTAAAATGGGAGAGTATGTCTAAGTTATTAGTATAAGAAGTATCAAATGATTCTCGCAAAGTTTCTTGATCAATTAGCTTTGGTGCATTTTGGTACAACTTCACTTACCACCAACTTTTGTAGCTGAAATTTATCTCTTTGATTTGTCCTTCAATTTCTGGCTTTGGCGCACAGAAACACAAAAAAATCGAAGTTGTTGGTACTTCATTACAAGTCTAGTAAGATACGAGGTAGCAGAATTAAACCTCTGGCTTGGATCCAAGAAAATAATTTTCAAATGGTTCCCGGTTCCACGAGGTACTTCTCAAACAGTCTTGCCAGTAGCGGTTCGGTAATCAGTTTGATAGACAATGAGTAGACTTGGAGAAGTTCGTTGACGAATAGACTGCATTTCAAGACAGTCATTTTTTTCATCCAAACAGAGTGTATTTGTTGGAAGGGTTTTAATGTGTGAAATTTAATACAAATTTTTTATTTTAAATTTTATTCTTTTTATAAAAAAGATTATTGTTGTGAAATTTAAAACAAAAAATCTCAAATTCAAACTATATCTAATTTCACCCGTATTCATTATATATTAAAAATTAAAAAAATATATTATTTGCACTATAAGGATGGGAAAGACTTCAAGGGTTATCATTAAAAGCAGGACAGTGTTGTTAATGAAATTTCCTTTTACCATAGAACCTATGATTACCATAATCAATTTAATCACCCCTCACAAGACCAGTCCTAAACAAGGACTTTTTCTATATGCAAACTGCCATAGACAATTACTCATCGTCATCCAACAAACGAAAGAATAAAAGAATTGGTTCGCACTATGATCAAATGAAATTTCAAGATTTACTGAAACTGGTAGCAATTGGGATTATGACCACCAGAATGAGCACAAGAAGAAGAATTAAACCAATACACATGCATCTCCTGCTGCTCCTCTGGTAATCCTTTGCAGTCTTGAGATTCTTGGTTCCATCAGTCACGTACTGAGCTGCATTCAGCACATGTTGCTCAATGTCATCCATCTGCTCCCCTTGTGCCTCCACCATCACTGCCATGTCCAGAAATATTTGATGCAGCTCTAGCAAACTCTTCTCTATTTCCTTTGCTGCATCATATCTGTCCTGTATTTCCACCACAGTTTCCTGAACTTTTCCCCTCCCATGCTCCTAAACAACACAATATTAATCAAAAGGACACTAACCTCCTGCTACTATGTTTCAAAATTCCTCAGACAAATCAAAAATCAAGAAACCTCAAATATTGGAAAATGCCACCTAAATCAACAAAATTTTATTGCCTGTAAAGAAGTAAAGAGAATTTTAATGATACCTGGATGGCCCTAGACAGAAATTCCTCGCCCCCATGGCCATTTCCACTGGAAATGATCTTCTCTATGACTTCATCATCTGGGTTCTCCCCTGTCACAGTGAAGTACCTTCTACCAACAGTCTCCTTGTACTCGGTCATCATCTTCTGCCTCAACCCTTGAAAGTCCATCATCAGCTCCTTGAGCTTCTTCCTGAGGCCATTAGTGACCGCAGACCTAGTACGATCAACAGGGGTGCCCTCTTTGCATCCAGAGAGGCGCCTGCTCAAGGCATTAGACCTGTCCATCTCCTCCAGCTGGGATCTAATAGCCTTAGCCTTCTTCAGCACTGTCAAAATATCCGCATTTATCCGGCTCCGAAGCGATTTCAGGACTTCTGGCTTGTGCAGAGTCTTGCTTTCTTCATTGGCCTCTTGTAGACGACCCAAGATGTCTCTGATAAAATTCATCTCCTTCTTCACCTTCTCTGCTTCCTCGAGAAATGCACTGAGATTGTGATCCATTTGCGTCATCCCCATCTCCAGATCTCGACCTGCCTCAAGATCTTTCATGGCTTCTTTCTTTAGATCCACATAGCTGGTGAACGACTTTGTCATCAAATCATTCATATTTGCTCGGGGATTTCTCAAGCAAATCAGATATCAAAGATGGCAAGTGGACTTCTGGAGGAAAGCTGGCAAGATTTTCGAGAGATTTTCAGATGAGAAATGAGGATGATTTTCGGAGTGTGAGATGTTCAGGAGGGTTTTTGGGACGGTTTTAAGAGTAGCTGATATCAGAGATTAATTAAATAAGTAGCCGTTGTATTTCCCTAACGGCTATATTTTGAATAAGATAGTATTTTTGGTCCAACGTTGGGATCGTACCTTTCCCTTCCCCACGGCTTATTTTTCCCTTTTTCTTCTTTTTTTTCGGATTACATTTTTGGCCAATTTTCCGGGCATTGGCAAATTAGATTGACTCGGTTCAGTAACAATTTTCGTGCACCGATTTGATACTACCCCTAAATATCGATTTTGAATAAAAAATAAAATATTTAATTGCAAATTAAAATTTTTATTAAAGTATTCGCAAATTGTAGGCGCAGTTATGAAAATGATAAAATGAACTTGGAGGTTAACATTGGTCAGTGCTTTTCTTGCAGTTTACCCAGCCCACCACGAACCTCTCTTCCCCCCCCCCCCCCCCACGCCCCCGGCGCCAAAAGTGCATTTTCTTTGGGCATTCATTTCTTAGATGCTTTAAAGAAAAGTTTATTTGAAATTTTTTCTAAAAATAAAAGAAACAAGTTTATGTATGAAATTTTGAGCAAAATAAATTGATTAAGAAAACGGACAAATTGGAAACGAATTTCACAAGGCTAAAGCAGAGCGGGTTGACATCCCTTTCACTTTGCTGTGTAAAAGGCAAGGGGAAAGAAAATAGTAGGATATGTTTGGCGTATTGAATTCAAATTGCTGCAGGAAATTGAGTGAAGAAGAAGCTCAAAATAAAAGGAAACCGCCCTTGAAATGCCAATTGCATTCTGCTAGTCTTCAAGATTTGCAGAAATGGAATTCTATCACTATTCTGAAAATTGCAAAAAGTATAAAAAATCAAAATTGCTAACTCCTCGTGAGACAAATAGCATCTACTTATCAACTGCCTCTGCAATTTAGAGATGTGGATGTATCATTTGCATTATGATCCACTGTAAACAAAAGCAAACTATACTTTTGGCTTTGATACCTTTGATCCCAACACAAAAATAAACAAAATCAAATACTGCCTAACTAAACCCAACTATTAAATTTACAATTTAGAAACATTTAGATCGGGTTTCCCAGGAGGAAGAACAGTAATGTCACGTAACTAAAATCTTAGTATGAGAAATGAAATGAGGAAAATCGCTTCTTTTGACCAAAGATGATCACTACAAATCTTTGATGTCAAATGCCATTTGGCTCATCCAGACACTAAAACTTGCTTATACATGTTCGACCTTCCAAAACAAAATTGCTCTATAAAAATCCGGCCAAATAGACAAGTGTTTACTCAACAAGGTTTCAGCATTGTAACTGCAAGCCAGTGTGACTGAAAAGGATCTCTGAGACCTTGGGAGAAACATTAACATCTATAATCCAGCTTCAGAAACACTCGAATGATTGACTGGACTGGAAGATTCTTTGTCAATATTCTTCCCTGAATTCTTCTTCTTCTTATTCTTCTCGGAGTGAGGGCTATTGGAATTCTTGGGGTGTCCTCTCCATGTCTCGACAAACAGTTCTTTGTACTTTTCCAAGATCCGTGCCTTTTCTTCAACTAAGCCCAACATTTCATATGCGTTGGCTACTTTCTGCACAATGGACTTTTCTGGGGGTTTGCGATCAAATGCTTCCAAGCCCTTGAACAGCTTTACAAGATCTTGTAGCATGTTATTCCGGTAATATACAGAAATCATAATTTTGCACAATTTCCAAGGGACTGAATGAAGATCAGAGCCAATTTTCTTCATCCAAACTTCATGTGCTTCTTTTGCCCGATGATCCATATCTAGTGCTTGAATCAACTGCCCATATGTACCCATTGTATTTCCCTGCCCTTTGCTTAACATCCATTTAATAACCTGTATAATTCTATGCCATTGTTGCTCTTTCTCAAGTTTAACTAGCAGTGTCTTTAATCGCCCTATTGGGAAGTCCCTCTCCCATGCTACCCAGGCGTCAAGAGCACTATATATAGCTTCTTTGCTGTCCTTTATATCAAGAAGTGTACTGACAAGAAACTTAATCTTATCCCTGGGTGAGACATTTTCACCTATTTGAGGCCTGGAGACTGCTCCACCACTTTTTTGGGGAATCTGAGACACTGCATGATTGGAATATTGGTACTCCAAAGACTTCAATACATTTCCATTGCATTGGCTGGACTTTGTAGCTCGAGAAGCTGTACTGTTATGAGGGGAAGTGATGGTGTGTGTACTAATAAGCCGAAGATAACTGGATTCTCTAACCAGCTTTACCAGTGATGATGCTCTGAGCAATGGTCCTATCACTGCCAAGACAACAGAAAGATCAGTGCAGAACCATAAGCAAATACTTGAGAGTGTGAAAACCTATATACCAGGTTGAACTGATACTCCCTTTGAAATTCCATTGCTTCCATTTTCTCATTTCAAAATCAAGAATGAGGGAAAAAAATAAAAAAGCAGACTTATGAGGCAAACAGCTTATACATTTAGATAAAATTGAAATTCCTAAACTTTTTGGAGCTTAATTCCTTAATATTCAGCCTATGATAGGTAAAAAGATGATGAATCAGATGGTTTCAAACATCCTATCCCACAGTCCATGACATAAAGCATAGTAAGACATTAGATTAGGGATAATAAATTATCCTCAAAGAAGCTTTAAGTTCATTTTCTTCTTGCCATGAACCTTGGTCTCATTCATCAAATCATTGAACTTATAATACAGGATATTTCTACGTTTCTGGTAAATGACATGCAACTAGTGACATTACGAAACAATTTTCTTTTATCAAAAAAGAAATCTACCAGATGTCATCGCATTGGCAAATGTAGGGAAAATATCAAAAGGAAAGCCAACTCCAAATTCCTTTCTAATCAAGTTAAAAACATGTATGAGAAGAACCAAGGTTCTGTTGAAGATATATCAGTTAAATGTTTTCGCTAATGACTATCAACACTTTGGAGAAATATCCATCTATCCTTTATTCGAAAGAAAGTAACATGAAGTTATCCCTCAAGTACTCCAGTTCCTACTACTCAGGCTAAGATCAAGGAGGCACAGCCCGAAGCATGCAGCTCTCATATGTATCACAGCAGAGGAATTGGACCAATGGAAGGATAGAATTTATCATAGAACTTTCCGGTTTAACTAAAATATGCGTCTAAGTGATGTGATATCTGAAATTCTCTAACACCTTTCCTTAACTTTACATTCACGCCTAAATTAAAGACTTCCCTATCACACCTACCAAAACATTTCATCAAGCAACTAACATGCATATTGGTCCAGAGCACCTCCACACCCGCAGTACCAAAAAAATAATCTTGCTCAGAATTAACAGAAAGACGGCAAGTCCAGGAATTCGCAAGTTTCCATGAGAGCGCATAAAAAATCTAAGGGCAAGAGACCACACCTTGTTTCATATCTTTCGTTGCAGCTGCTTTGCCCCTTAGCTGAGATAAGATGAAACCTGAACTCCACCACCTTCGCACAGCGATACTGGGACTAGAAATCGAGGTACAGGTAGACTGCTGACCAACTAGTGCGAAACTCAATTGCGGGGTTGTGCGAAGTAGTGGCGGCAAAGTTGGGTCGGAGCCCCGCAGTAGCCCAGCTTTAAGAAATTAAGAGGGTGGCAGAAAATAGCTTTATTGGAGTCTCGGAGCGCGTCTATATTGACTCTCTGAGCGCATTTTGAAATCTGTTTGATGATATCCGCCGATGAAAAAACAAGGTCAAACTTCAAAACCCCGATAAATCAACAGTGCAGGACAAGGCAAGAGCTCGGCTAGCCCAGCCCAAGTATATGTCCAAGAGCCCAACCCAACAACTATATATACCATGAATAAACGAAAAACCTAGTCTGCCAAACACCAAAACGAGGCCCAACCTTTCTCTCCCCACCCCCCCCACCCCCTGCTCCGTGCACTCTGCGACCATATCTCACGGCCGCTGTCCCCTCCAGCCACCACCACGGTTGAAACATTTGATCCGGTGGTGGTTGCGACGGAGATCGTGTGCTAAAATTGATAAAAATTCATGCTTTCCTCTCATTAGGCAGAATTTGTTTCCTCCTGGAGAGCCACCAACCAGAGGCCAGGGTTCTACCCGTTTTCAGACATCGAACAGAGTGTTGATTTCCTGAAGCCTGCATCTTTCTTTCTGTTCTCTTCGTCACCAAGCCGCACAGCAAGACGGTTCATTACATTTGGTTATACAGTGAAACCGTGGTCGAGAACCGGTTGTTGGTTGGGCAATCTTCTTCTTCTCTACCGCGTTTCTCTGTATAAAAAGATGTATTGGATGGTACATCCGAATGAATCACCATTTTTCTGCTGATGACGCTACTTATAAACTTTAATCTCGTAAATCATTTTTTCTTTTTTTTTTCTGGTCTAAAACCTATGAAAGTCTCTTGTTTTGTTTCCTTTTGCCAGCTGAGGAAAAAGGTGGTAGGTGCAGTTCGGATTAGTGCAATTTGGCCATCGATAGATAGCTGAGAGAATTCTGTTTCTCTTTTGGATTAGATGATGGATGAGAAAGAAATATGTTCCCTTGCGTTTTGATTAATTTTGAGAGAACAATAATTAAGAACGAAAATCATTTGTCTAAATCAGACATCAATATCATCTCTAATCAGTTATCCGTCCGCTTCAAAATAAATACCTTTTAGGTTTTTTTTTTAATGTTTGATTTTTTAACAAATGGTAAGAATTATTTTTCTTCACATATTTTTTTATATTTAATGAAAATAAAAAAATAATAATTAAAAATATATTTTTTCTGCCTCTATTTATCATTAAAAATATTTTAACAATTTATATTTAAAAGAAAAGAGTATATAAATTTGTCATCTTTGTGAAGTTTTTTATTAATTAATCATTATTAAGTGATCAAATTAGATCAGTAAAAGTTTAATAGAAAATTCTGACTAGACGATGGGTTTTTAAAATATAAATATAGATTGGAGAGTTAAAATTAGATAACAATGCGAAATTGAATCATAATTACAATTGCAAACTGTCATATCCCTCATCTTGGTCAAAATAAGAGGCCAATGGCAACGTCTTTTTTCGCTAATCAGTGGTATCAATGAGACCATGTAACACAATCA
This sequence comes from Rauvolfia tetraphylla, assembly GCA_030512225.1. Lineage (NCBI taxonomy): Eukaryota > Viridiplantae > Streptophyta > Magnoliopsida > Gentianales > Apocynaceae > Rauvolfia > Rauvolfia tetraphylla. The sequence continues at coordinate 8,618,799 of JAJQKT010000053.1, forward strand.
TCAGTGAGTTTCTTTTGTTCCAAATAATGTTGTTCCACAGAAACAAACTTTTTCCTAGCCGAAGAAGAGAGTGCCATTTTTTCAGGAGGCAAGAATAGCGAGAGAATCTATTCTCAGAAGAGATCATTCTTTAACACTAGCTTTAACAGACTAGTCTAACTAATGTCAACTGAACTCAAAGAGGTCGATTACAGGTATTCGTTATCACAGCTGATATTGCATGGTATCCTCTAAAAGGCATATGAAAAATGGGTAAACAAATAAGAACATATTCGGGATAAGGCCCCCATTTCACATGCCACAACTAATCTTTTGAAGCATCTTTATACCTCAACGAACATGGTCGTACCTTTGTCAGAAAGTACGTAACACAGCAAATTGAAGAAACTCCTAATACAGCGAAAAGGCCTTTTAACGGTCATAATCAGCCTAACTGTTTTGTCCAATCAAATGGTTCCCAATCCCGTGCAAATTTTGCAACAGCTAGCTTTTGAGTCTCCACTGATTCATGCTTCCGACGACGATGCATGTCTTCAGCTGGCAATTGTAACATGCCTCTCACCACATTGAGGCCGAAATTGCTTTTGAATTCTTTTTCGTCGTCAATCACATGAACAAATCCCTTATTTAGGCCAAATTCAACATGAAAATATGGGAAATTCTTGGGAATTGATGCCCGTAATCCTTTTACACTTGTGTCAATAAGCTTCTTGGCATTGTGTTGACTCCATTCTTCTTCTGCCTCATCAATTGCCTGTAAAATATGAGATAAGTTTTCAAGAGCACAGCATAAAATACCATCTCAAACAAGTTTCAAACTTCTTTCAGATTAAGAATGTAAAGAAGCTTTGAAGAACTTATCAACCTCTATTGCATGTCAACAGGCCCCAACCCCACGCACCCCCTTCCCCCTAGGGCAGAAGAAATGCTGCCTCTGTAATTGCAGACATCAAAAGCTCCTCAAACAAACCGAGGACAAAGTTATCCAAGCTATCTCATTAATATTCTATCTCGCTCTCTTATCTGACCAAATAAAACACTCAAATAAATTGTCTCCGAGGAAGGGGAAAGTCCAAATCGGGCTTTCGAGCCATTTGACAAATCTAAGGATCAGAGAAACAAAATCACGATGACAATGCACAAGCCAGAAGCTCAAGTAGGAAACTAACCTTCTTAAAATATAGAGGTGCCTGCTTGGCAACTTTCTGTGGCACAGGAATGCATTCTATCAAACAATGACGCCGTTGCTGTGCTAAACCAATCACGGTTTCAAGAAACACAAGATCCTTCTCCTGCTCTGCAAACATCATAATCAGGCATTTCTTGAAATTCCGAATTTCATCCCATACATTATCATCAACAGTTCTAGTGGCAGATTCATGCTGTTCAGGTAAAAGAACATAGTTAAAAAGAATAACCAAACAACTACCACTTTAACAGTAAGGCAATGTGGGTGCAAAGATAAACCTTACCTGCATGGTTAGGATGCAACAATGACCAGGTACAACAGGCTCCCAATGAGGTAATGACAAGTAGGTGAAGTTAGCAATGGCAATGACAAGATGCTTTGGTCTTGCCGGATTCTCAAAGCAAAAATTACACCGCTCTTGCTGTGTCAAGAGGCGATTTGCATGCATAGCGATTTCATTGGATTTATGATCGTTGCTCCCCCCTTTCTTCCGGACTTTTCTTTTTGGACCGTCATCATAGTCATATTCATCATCTGCCTGACTAGCAACACCATATTGCTTGTTCCGCATTATCTTTTGAGCAAGATGGAAGTCAGTATCCTCCTCTTTTTTCTTCTGTTGAGTGGATATGTCATGCATGACATATCTGCCAAAAGATTGAACACACAAGAGAAAACATCATAACTAAAGAAATAATAAAGCCTGATGAATTGTCCAATTCAGAATCAAAGAGAACAATTTTGGAAGAGAAAATTGACAACTAATATATATGTAGTCTACCGGCTTGTGCTCCCACTAACTCTTGATCTGTAGGACTCATCCCCAGCTTCTTGCTTCAATTTTGAATTTTCTGCTTCTTTCTGGTCCAAAGATGGAAATTTTAATTAATGACATGCAAAGGAACTAGTTTACATTTTGTATCAACCATATTGCACTCTGTGGAATTCAACCAAGTAACGTAGAACCTCAATTAGATATTTTCTGCTTCTTTCTGGTCCAAAGATGGAAATTTTAATTAATGACATGCAAAGGAACTAGTTTACATTTTGTATCAACCATATTGCACTCTGTGGAATTCAACCAAGTAACGTAGAACCTCAATTAGATATTCATAGTTCAGAATTACAAAGGTGAAGGTCAAAATATTAAAGAACAAAATGGTTTCCTTATTGCTTGATATAAACTCCCTCAAAGGTTTTTCCCATATAATCTCAGAAGAACTCATAGCAAATGTTAGTTAAGCAACAAGTACAAAAACAAAAATTCTAAGGACTATTCTTTACAAGCAATCGGAATCCCACAAGGGGCACAAACTTGGCAAAGAGAACGACCCTATACAAGGTCTACTTGTTTCATTTTAGGTAGAAGAATTCAAGCTAAAGAAAATAAAGAAAGGACATAACTGATTAGTTTGCCACGATGGGAGTTAAATTCCTTTACAAAAATGACTTCTGCAACAAATGACAACAGTTCTAGCTCTGGATAAGTTCAACTATAATGATATTTATTAAGAGGTTACATTAGCTCATACACAAATAATCTATTTATTTCAAAGAAATTCCAATCATTTTCAATGTGAAACTCTTGTTCTTGCTGGTTAAATCAATTGCATAGAAAGTCATCTGCGTTGGTTATCCAAAACTAAGAATTTGTTTAAATTCCATTAACACTAATAACATCTAAACTTAGTTCTTAATTAATCTGTGAAAAGAGAATATGAAAGATATTGAGGCAAGTATAAGAAAGAGAAAAAAAGCATAAAGAAAACCACACTTACAATGAGTTTCTCAGCTTCTTGATGCAGTCCTTTCATGCGTAGCTGTAGGACTTTGGCCGCCAATTGATTTGCATTCAATGCTAGCTTCATGTTTGCAGTATCATCAGAACTTTTCTCAACCACTCTTGGTTCGACTTCCACAGTCTTTGTATTTGAAGAAGGAAGGGGACCACCAGAATCACCATCTTTACCATGCATAAAGTCACGCATGAAGCTTCCATCATTGGTGAACTTATTTATACTAGACACTGCAGCAGTGACTGTGACATCCTCGGTGGTTCTCCTTTGCTTTCGCCAAGATAAGTTATCATGAAATTTTGGAACTCTCATTTTGCCATACCGAGAAGCACCATCCTGCAGATATTACTGATCAGATTTAAACATACTTATGCAGTAGGGAAAAGCTAAAGCTGAAGTTCAGCACTGGGAAAAACATTTATATTGCGCCCCCCCCCCCCCACCCCCCTCCTTTTTTTCCTGAAACACCGGGGTGAATTTTGAGAGAAAAGATAGAAGGAATGAAGCAAAAAAAAAAAAAAAAGAAGGCCACAAAATTCAACAAGCTATCTGTTTGAAAATGACACAAGTTTTTAAATCATGACACCTGCTTCTTACAGAAACAATTAAAAATTTCGATGATGCATACCATTTTAATAGATCTTTGATTTTGCTGGTCTGACTCTGTTTTTTCATCCTCCTTCAGGCCCCTCCTCCTATTATTTATTGCATGAAGATGTGCATGAGCTGAAGCAGCTTTTTGAGATGCTGCAGATACTGCAAGTTGACCAAGAGAGCCCCACCGCTCTTCTACCACCTGATAATATTCTACTGCATTAGCTACTATTAGCATTCACTAAATCAACAGAAATCGGAATTCAAGTGCAATAGACCTCCTCAAGTTTCCGTCCTTCACGAGCTGCCTGCTCCTGAGCTCGCTTCAAGGCTTTCAGCCTCCAGCTTGCACCTCCATCACCAACAACTGCTGAGGACATAAGTGAGTTCCGATTAGAATTTGTTCCATCCGCGTCTTCTGGATACCCGCTCCCATTATTCTTCAAGTATGGATTCAATTCTCTTGGATTGACCTTCTTAACCTGAATCAACCAAATTCCATATGCATGTAGGCAGCCAATCCAAATATGCAAAAAGCATCACACAAAATCTACACATCTAGCTTCAGAGAGATAAAGAAAGAAAAATCCCCAATAGGCAGGATTAACCAATTCAAAATAAAATAAAAAATAAAAATAAAGCTGCAGCATGAACTTACACCACAAACTATATGCAACCCAAGACAGCAGATGGACACTAAAGAAAACCAAAAACTTGAATGAACCCAACAAAAACTGCTGAAAGCTACCAGCAAGTTCCTACCGAGGAGGGAAAAGCCAAAACTGGACAAAGATTGTGAAATACTGCTTAGTTAACTGAGAACTCAAAGTTCAATGGTTCAAAAAGCAATTCACACCTTTGAATGTTATCTCCCCAAGTGACAAAATACTAAGCACAAAAATCCTACATAAGAAATTAAGAATCCTACCTATACTTATAGCATCATGAAAAAGCATTTTAAACATTGATCATCTCACTTTTCTCCTTTCAGTAAGGCTTTTCTATGCTCCTTTCTGATATACTCCATAGCCCCACATGCCAAACCCTCAAACCCACCCACCCACCCCCAAAAAAAAAAAAAAAAAAAAAGATCCCCTAAAATGAAGCACTTGAAACAGTAACGTCTCCACCCTATTTTTCTTTCCCGTGAAAAAGGATAGAGCCATCAGCTGTCAGTTCTAGGAAGCCGGTAATGTAAATATTTTCTTTCACTACCCTTCTTCCTCAACTTCTAAAACCACTAAAGCAGGATCACTTTACAACCACGAGTAACTGTACCCGTGTAGTCAAATGATTCACAATAAGCAACAGATAGATGTGTCTGGAACTTCGAAGAAAGAATCATGATGATCAAATACATTGAAAGTTTACCTCCTCGGTTGCAGGTTGAACTTCCTCCATCTGGTTGGCAGACGTAGTGGCAGGAGTCTGTTCAATGTTATCTTTAGGTCGAAGCATCCATTCTAGACCCATTTCTTTCCTTGAAATGTCATTAAAACTTTTGGGTCGAGATCGTTCACGACTACCTGCCAACCATAGCACAGCAAACTTAAATTATTGAACTGATAAGAAAACAAATGATAGAAGAGGGAGAAAACATAAGATTTCATCAGTTTCTGAAGAAAAGTGCAGCAATGGTACCATGCAAATCATCATCAAGGTCATTCTCATCTGACTTTTGCTTATCCTTCTTCCATCTTTTCTTTCCTTCTCTATCATTTATCTCTTCTCGATCAGAGCTTCCATTTTCAGATTCAGAATCTGAAGAGTAATCTTCCTCAGAAGAATACCGCTTCTTTTTCTTTCTAGATCCCTTTTTAATCCTTTCAAGATCATCCTCCGAGTCACTATAACGCGAGCTCCTCCTTTTTCTCTTATCTTTGCGTCTTCTACTATCTGATTTCCTTCTTTCTTTCCTAGATTTTTCCGACTCCTTGTCCTAGAAATGAATCAACACGATTGTCAGCAGCTGATATAATAACAAATATATGCACGAGCTGAAAACACCTTGAGCTGAAAATGGCAAAACGTCAAACTTTACCTTCTCAATATCTTCCCGAGGGATGAATTTCAACCCCGAAAGCATGCTTTCTTTCGCAAAATTTTTCTTGGAAAATCTGTATTGCGACAATCCTTTAAACTGGAAAATCACAAAAACTTATTTAAATTCATGTTTGTCATTAGAAAATAGCTAAATTTCCCGACATAATTGCAAAAAACTTCTTCAACACGAACGAGCACCATCACTATACAGAATTCAAACACAAAGAGAACTGAAAATTTACTAGTTCACGCAAATAATCACAGAAAGTACCAGAGCTGTACCTCTTCAGAAAAATAAATAACAGCGAATTCGCTATGCGAATGCTTGTAGTTTGTCTAACCTGTCTGGAAGAGAAAAGACGAAAAGAGAGGGGAAAGGCGGAAGTGGCTGCAGCGGAAGCGGATAAGATATAAGAGAGGAAGAGGGGAAGTGCGACTGCCGAAATTGGTGGCCGGCGGTGTTTATGAAAACAGGGAAAGGGTGGAAAGGCCAAGGTCAGAGACTCAGAGAAGGATAAAGCGACGTCGTTAGATGGCTGACTGTGATTCCCAAGTCGAGTAGATATAGGGGATATTTTTGAGTTAATCAATAAAAAAACTTGAGTATTGATTTTTTAAATCAAAATTTTTTATTTTATTTTCACTTATATTGTTATAAATAATTTATTTTTATAATTTTTAATATAATTTAATTCAAATAAAAATACAATTCAAATATGTCTTATGATTAATTTTAAGGGTTAATTGTAAAACAACCCTTTAAAGTTGGGAGGTCTGACGTGTTAGTGTCAAAAATTAAAATATATGTACTTTATCTTTATTCGTCAAATTTCGTTAGTTAAGATTTTGAGAAAGTTGAAGTGAACCACACTTGAATTTGTAAAATTATATAATTGTCTCTAAAATTACATATTACAAAACACCCCCTTAAAGTTGGGAGGTCGGGTAATTTAATACCGAAAGTCAAAATATATGCAGTTTATCCCTAACAATCGTCAATCAATAGTTAAACAAATTAGTAACTGTTAGTCTAAAAAAGATTGAGAGGAGAAAAAAGATGGTCAAAATAAGTGGCGGCGACTTATCTCACTCAGAAAACTTTAGAAAGAGGAGAAAGAAGAGAGAATCAAACCTTCATTAGGAAATTAAAAAAATATATATCAGAACCAAATCATCACCGAAGGTGAAAATTAGATGCAGTGGCTTCTCTCTAAAACTCCTCCATGTGGTTACCTAATTCCTTCACCATCTCTTCTCTCTTCTTTCTCATCTTTCTAAAGCTTTCTGAGTGCGATAAGCCGCCGCTACTCACTTTGATCATCGTTTTCTTCTCTCAATCTTTTGTGGACTAACGATTGCTAATTTGTTTAACTCTTGATTGATAGTCATTATGGATAAACTGTATATATTTTGACTTCTGACACTAAATTGTCCGACCCCCAAACTTTAAGGAGGTATTTTGCAATATGTAATTTTAAAGACAATTATGTAATTTTACAAGTTCAGGTGTGACTTACGTCAGTTTTTCCAAAATCATAACTAACAGAATTTGACGCAGGTAAACTACATATATATTGACTTTTGGCACTAAAGTACCAAACCCTCTCCCCCAACTTCAAGAGGGTATTTTTACAATTAACCCTAATTTTAAATACTCTCCAAAAATTAACAATATTTGTTAAATAGACGATAAAACTTTTAATTCCAACAATTGGAACCCTTCTCTATTTTATTTTAAACATTAAAAATTCTATATTAAAAAAATCTCATATCTTATAAAAATATAGAAGTGGATACTTTTTTATAATATGTATAACAACTTCTTGGTTATAGAATTGGGAATGTTATATACAGTTTTTAATTTGATAATATACAGTCAAAAATTAAATTATTTTTAACTTTTCTCTATCAAATGTCTTCTTTCTCATTCTTTATCTATAATTTCACTAAAATTAATTAATATTACATTAGATCGTACTATACAACCACAATAAATAGTAAATATATACCATAATCCTTCAATTTTGAGATAAAAATTCAAAAATTTTAAAAATTTTTAAATTTTGAACAAGTCCTTAAATTGTGCCAAACATGGAGGAACTTATTCATAATGCTAAAAAAATTAAATTTTCAAGTTTTTATAAGTTTTTTACTTCAAAATTGTGGAAGTTAGATGTAAATTCATTACTCATTATGTTGTATAATTTAATTTAATATAATATTTATTAATTTTAATGAAATTGTAGAGAGAGAATGAGAGAGAAGAAGTAGGATAGAGAGAGAAAATAATTTTAAAATTTTTTATTTTAAACTATATATAATAATAGTTAAATTTTTTTAACAATTAAAATAAAAAATAAATAAATATTTTAAAACGATTAAAATAATTCAAGGAAAAGTATTTTGACACAAAAAATAATTTAAGAGCTAATTGAGAAAAAATTTCTATATTTTATTACTAATTGGAGCACCGTGGAGAGAACGTAAACAGCATGAAAAGAATTTTCTCTCTCAATATTTGGAAGGCCAAATCCAAGATGGAATTAACTCACACAAATTAATTAAAATATGGTTCCTATTGCTGAGCTTTGAACATTTTTCCAGTACGAAGCTAAGTTAAATGACAGACAAACAGACATTTATAGAGAAACAAAAGGATATAACATTTTGTACCAAATGATTTTGGCATCGGCATTGCAAATCCAACACTGTAGACACACTATCAAGGATGTACATATATTTACATTACATGGCTAAATTTGATCTCATGATAGGCATCTTTGACGAAGAAAACGAAGCCAAGCGTATAGAGAACAAGGACTGTTGAATATCTACTTCCTCTTTCTACCACGGGCCCTGCTAGGAGGAACATCCTTAGAAGTTCCAACAAGTTTCTTTTCAGACTCTTCTTCAGATTTCTCTTCATCACTCTCTCCGTCAAAACTCTCAGTTTTATCAGTAGATTCTTCTTCCTCTTCTTCTGGGACTTCTGCAGACTTCTGTTTGGAGAGCCGATCACGAAGTTCTCTAAGTTTTGCTTTCTTTGAGTTCAGGACTCCAACAAACTAGAAGCAGGAAAAGAACTATTTCAGCCCCTCAAAATTTTCAGAAAAACAGTGTGTTTCTATCCACAATTTATCCATCATTAGGGCACAATAGACGTTGAAAATATGAAAGTAAAAAGAAGTAAAAGATCTGGCTCTGACTCTATCTGCTTATAATTATAGCACAAGAACATCTAAGGGAAACTAAGAGAGTTCTCAAATACAACTAATTTTTCCTCTCCTGATAAAATATGAAGATAAGGTTTTCCAAATTGTTTAATATAGAAGAACAAATTTGGAGAACTATTAAATCGTTAATAATATTAACCGAATTCACAAATTATCCCCAGGATTCTCCTCTCAAGATTTGAAATAGTGATCGACAGACAACCATGAAAGGGTGAGACTAAACCAGATAGACATATTGATCAGTGAAAAAAGTCCACTTCACATTTCACGAATTATTCTACATGTAAAATCAAAAGCCACCTATCAATAGACAAAAGCATTCAAGCATGTAAACAGAGGAAAGAAGAAAAAATATTTTTGCCTATTGATGGGTGGCTTTTGAGTTCAACCACCAACTGTACCTTCCGGAGTTTGCAAGTTGAAAATATGCAATTAGAGATATTTTCTTTCCTTGTATACGTATATATATATGCATAGCTTCTTAGATATAGCTTTTTACACTGATCCAGAATTACCCATGCTGGCATTGTATCACTAGGTGATCATGATATTTTATGTTTTTTCTTTCCTTTTAAATCTTATCTCCAAATTTAGTAACGAAATTAAAGACTTAGGGATTAAAAGATACCTAGTCTTCCTATCTTTGGTTCACATATATAGTCTTATTATTTAAATGTTAAAATTAGCAACCCAACTCATTATATCCTACTCATGCACCTCATTTTACTTGGTAAAATATACTTTGATATAAGAGTTCGACAGTCTCAATAGATTCTTTTGATTCCGGAGAGCTAATCAGAACTGATGAATAATGCAGTTTGATTCTTAAACTATATCAAGATGTCCATCAGAAATAAGCTTCCTTGTTATGTCATCCGAAGCATATGGATTCATTCTTTGTCTATTCCTGGATCGTATCAGGACATACAATTGACCACAGGTTTTCTCCTTATAGTTAACCATATGGATGGTTTGCTTTATTGTCAGTCCTATTTCACCATATAATTGCACAGGCATCCAACGGTTTAATAATGAAAGATAACTGCAAAGGATATGCGAAGCAGAATTTGTTGAAAGAAGAGGATGTTTGAAATTTAGCATCCATACACGTGACAATGGGAACACCACTTAATAGCTAAAGAACAACAAAAAGAAGCAGGAAGCAATTATTAGATGCATACCTTAGCGTAGATTTCTGATTCAAATTCTGCCTTTTCCTTGCTGAGTTGCTCACTTTGAGCTAAACATTTTTCAGCTTCCACTTTTAGCCTCTCAAATGAGTCTGTTTTCCTTACAACCTCCTCCTATTGCAAATGAAAAAAAGCTTGAGGGGGACATAACAGCACCTTGTTAATTCTAAACAACATATTTAGCATCAACTCAGTTATTAATTGGTAGCTTTCTTTAAGGATGTTTAACAAACAGAAAAAAGCTTAAAATGGTGAATATAGACAAATTGATCGACTTAAAAAAAACACTTTTACCATTCTTATGAGAAGAAGAGTATAAAATAAAGTTAGTCAACAAATAACAGAAGACCATAATCGATGCCCCACCAGAGACTTAAAACTCACCCTCGTTATCCTGAATATATTTCTCTCTTTCTATCTCTTTACATTTCTCCAACCAGATCTACTAATTTCTGCTCCCATCCAGTGCTATTTTTTCTGTGCAGCTCCTCAAACTATTAGGTTCTAAAGTGGTAAAGGCTACTTAAAATAGATCAAGCCTCCAGGGGTCAGCTCTTGTTTGCTTAAATAAAGGTATTTCAGCTTAGAGGTGCTTTCTCAAAGTAGCATTTGCTTATTGAATTAAATGAACAAATTAGTATTATAAAATTTTTAAACAGTTCTTTTAATAATCATCTTTTTTCAGTGGTTATCTGTAAAAAGGCTCGAAATGCATATGAGATAGATTGAAAATCCAAATTCATCATGTTTCCCCATAATGCTGCTTTTATAATCATCATTTTAAACTTTCAAGCGTAGAAACAATGAAGCCACATTTATACAAAAGGCGACACAATTTCAAATCTACAACATGCTAGACATTTGTCAATTTAACTTAAACATATAAAGGTGCAGCGTAGCATCTCAGCTCATACCCATAATGACCGAAACGATGCATAGTTATAGAAGATAACTAAGCAATAAGAGATAATCTTACACTTAATCGTATATTTGCATCCATGAGAAAATCCAAGATGTCTGCTGTGGTTTTCTTGCTAAAGGGTGATGGTTGACATTTCCATCTCCACTCCAGCTTAATCCCTTCCTTTTCAAATGTCCATGATAACTGCAAACATTGTGCAAGAAGTAGTAAGCAACAAAAGTCACATGCTCTCACTTTTTCAGGCTGAATATTACACCAATAGAAAGGAGAGCAGCAAATTACTTATTATGTTAATAATAATCTTGCATCAAAAGAAGTGGAAAAGCAAACCTTTTCTTTTCTAAGACATCAAGCCACAAACATTCCTTGAAGAATAATAAACACGATCAACAAAAAATAGAAAAAAAATCTTGAGAGGAGCGCCCATGACCAATTTAAGGTGAACCCAGAAGTTTAATTAGAACCACAAATACTTCATAAAGCCAGGATTTGCTAGTTGGTTAGAGAAGCTTGTATATCAGCAGTTTGGTGCCAAATCTGGCACAAAATGAAAGTGAGATTCTTCCAGACTCAGGCAAATCTCCTAAGTCTTTGATGAAGAAAATTCAACTATTATTTGAATGAAGTCAGTTTGTCAAGTCACATAAGACATCCTACACTTGAGAGTGCATGTGGACTTGAAAAATTGGGCAGCAGATTTTGGATACTCAGGTGGCATGCTCCTCTCTTTTGCTACAAATGCAGATTTTTGAAGAATAAAATTTCCCAATTAAAAGAAATTAATTTGTTTTAAAAAAAGAGCCCAAAAAAAACCTTTGTTGTAATGGCAAATGTTGGCAGTAAATGCATTTTGACAGGTCATATTGTCAAATGTCTTACCATCTGGTAACTGTAAAGAATAAACATAAACTTGCACCTAGATGCATATTGACATGTCATACAATGAAATAGTTACCATCAGATAACTACGAAGGAATAAAGATACACCACGATTTCAGTACAAGATTTTAAAACTTAAATCTTCCGGACTTAACCTATTGCAGAACACTAAAACAGTTATATATAGTATTATGAAGCCTCAACTTTCAAGTCGCAAGTACATATAAAGCTGGAATTCATTTCATCCCTATCCATTTATGTATAAAAACTACTTTTTTATAAATCCCAGTAGAAAAAAATTAAAACAAGAGAAGGGAAGATGAAATAAAAACCGACCCTTTTACACCCGCCTTCAGCATCCGAGAACCCATAGACCGAGCCAGGTTGTTGAAACCCCAAGTACTTCTCAGCTAACTCGATGTAATCCACCACCGGCTGATCCCATTGAGATGCTCTCTCTTGAATCTCTCCCTCAGATGCTGCAATAATCAACATAGAAATGAAAAAATTGCAAAATAAGCATGCATGAATAACGAGAGCAAGAAAAGATCCTATGTAAATATATGTGCTATTAATTGAATAACATTCTTGGAGAAAATTTCTTTCAAGATACCGTTGCAAGTCCAGGAGTTAAGGCCGTCGGTGATTGCGAGGTCGAAGCAAGAAGAGTACCAAGTACCCTTGACGAATAGGCGTTCAACTTCTTGGGTTCCCGAATCGATCTGGGTAGGAATTTCCAGCTTCAGGCATGTGTGCCTCGGTGAATCTTCCATGGATGTTCCGCCTTTGAAGCTGTTCTTGTCCAGAGAGAGAGAGTTTCCCGCCTCCTCAAACCCCAAAGTCTTTGACCTGTCTGAACCTATTTTGACGTGGAGTTTTATTTTGATCAATTTGTAAATTATGTTTATTTTTTAAATGTTTATTTTATAAATTTTATATTTATCTATTATAATAAAATATATAAAAATATTATTTTGTTACTTAATAAATAATTAAATTTTTATAAGATAAATTTTTCTTTTTTATATTTTGTTGTGATTGATATGAATATAATTTATCAGATAAACATAAATTATTTAATAACTAAAATAAAAATTTTTTATTTTAATACAAAGCTTCGTAATTAATCTCGTATTTCAAAGTTGGCTTAAATTAGCTTGATTCTTTTTTTTTTAAGTGTTTACTTGTAAAAGGTTGATGTTTATGTATTAATTTTAAATATTATAACTAAAGGTATAATTAAATTTAAAATTTTATTTAAGTTAAGTTATATTTAAAATTATAAAAATAATTTATTTATAAAATAAAAAATAAAATTTTAAATAAAAATAAAAAAAAATTAATTTTAAAAAAAACCAATATAGATACATCCTAATATACGTTCCTCCTAATCAGTTCCACCAATTTTTTGTTCTTTTTAGCAAAGATTCCAAACAAAGACTTGGTCTTTTATATATATATATATATATATATATATATATATACGTGGAATGGCTGACGTGGAGTTCACGTGTAAATTGAAGAGAACGGATATATATATATATTTTTTTGATGGGCGAAGACAAGGGAATCGTCCTCTACCGGTGGCACTACCTGTACACAGATGGTGCATGTCATGCCAGGCTAACTACTGTTACACACTGATAGTTAATGGCTCTGAGATTATGTATTCACTTGCTTCTCTTAGCTCACTTCATCTACGGCTTCTCCGTGAATTATGCTCGCCAGAATGAAAAAGAAGAAGATAAAACTATCAAAATCATGGAGGAGTTTTCTGGGTATCTAATTCATGAAGCCCAGTTTTCGGATTCCTTATCTTCGCTGTCAGTTGATACTGAAAGTTTGCAGAAACAGGTAACTTAAAGAATTTTCTCCCATGATAGTCGTACTTTCTTGCTACCTTTGGTGCCTTTTTTTGGAAAAGGATTGAACTTTGATTGGTGGGCTATGATAGAATCAAAGTCTCTGGGAGGTTTAGTAAGCTCACCGGTGGATTTAGTAAGCTCATTTCGTTACGAAGGCTTCCCACGGTTAGCTTTTGAGGTTTTTCCCTCTTTTTCCCCTAATGCTAAGTGATTAATAGTTTAGATTAATCTTAAAGGTGGCCAGATTGGTTCTGCCTGAATGCTTATTCATTTGAGTCGAAGACTTCAGGAGGAGACAGTTAAAGTAAAAAAACCTTTCTGCTATTTGATGCCCATTTTGCTGCAAAACCACGCGAGTTAAGAGACAGGAAATCAGAATCCCACCGTAGAAAGACAGAAGTTATGTTTCAGTATACAAGTAGGTGTCTAAATTTAGGGCTTTTTAATTGAGTTACTTCCGGCTAAACAGAATAAGTTGATAAAAAGGGTTTCAAAAGTTATCAACAAATTTAAGGGATTATCACTGTCTCCTCTCCTCCTCCCCGTAGAAAGACCTTATGCTTTTGTTCTCACATTAAAGTTTCAGTTTGAACTCATATCGATGATCTTGTATTATGAAGGGAGAGGAGCCAACTATAAGTTACTGCACTCTCAGCTAGTTTCTCATAGATTAAAGCTGTTCAAATTTCTTTTCCACTTGTTATTCCTCGGGAAAATTGATGAGTTGGTAACGCCCATTCACTAGCATGCCCCCTGAGATAAGGTAATTAGTGCATTCTCTTTCTGTAGACTGTATTGACCTGTGACTTAGCTAATTTTTGGGGCAACATGCATCGTGTCGCATTAGTGTTGTGCTTATCCCTTTCTTTTGTGGCAAATATGAAACTAACTTGGTAAGTTATTCATGTTTAGATCGATGAACTATCAAGTTTCTCAGATTCACCTGCTCCATCAGTTACTAGAATCCTGTACAGTGAGAAGGATGTATCAGCAAGAAGGTAAGTGAGAACTTAGCTGATGTTATTTTCCCTGATCAAGAACACAATCTACCCACTTAGCTGATGTTATTTTCTCTGATAAAGAACACCAATCTACCCATCTCAATATTAGTCTAGTTCATGTTACCGGAGGTCATTACTTGGGCCAATTTGTTATGTATTTACAAGATGAACTCCAGTGAAGTGGAAATATTTGTATTACTCCAACTCTGTGCTGTTGGCTCTGTTGTTCGTTTGTAACCTGGTTGCCTGCAGGGGATTGAGAATGTGTGTTGAATCAGTACCTAAAGTACTACATGTTCTCTCTTATTAATCTTTCTCAATCGTATATAGCTAGTTTAGATATATGGTTATTCACTATGCCTTGCAAAGAAATCTTTCACAACTCTAGTGGGCAGGTAGCTAGCAACAGATTGAGCCTTGACAATGATCTAAAATGCTTGACGAAAAGTTGCTACTAGGACTCCATCGAAGTGTTGTCAACTATTTGAACCGTACAAAGATAACAAGCATGGGACAGTGAGTGCTGAATCTTGCAAAACTCCAGCTGTTCCACAGTGACTGTCTGGGTAATGCTTGAATATAACATGAGGACTTGGGTCTTGGGCTTAAATCTGGACTAGTGCTTGAAGTGGTAATAGGTTTGCTAGAACAGTACTTGGATTATTATGTATCCAGTATAATAATGCCAAGAATTCTATAATTTACCCTCAAGGTGCTGAAAAATGGGTGGTTCTAGGAAAATGGTTATGTGTGAACCTAGAGTGGAGTAGAGAAGAAAGAGGCATAACGGCTTAAGCCACTTGCTTTGCTTTGTGAACAAGGTTGTATTGTTCATGCATGTGTTATTTTATGAATACATTTTTTAATATATTTTTGAATATGCAGGTACATAAAAAACTTGATGACAGTTGCTGGTCTTTCTGTCAGGGAGGACGCTGTAGGGAACATTTTTGGTCGGTGGTGAGTTACAACTTGGCTGTTTCTTGTTCTTATTTAAGACTTTAAAACTTTCAGCCCAGAATCACTATCAACTGCTAGGTCCAGATCCCAGGATAATTTCAAGGGATTTGAAGGAAGATTTATTGTGATCCCGTCATTGAAATTAAATAATGCAGTTATTGGGTTAATTTCCAAAGCTGTCAGGAATCTCATATAGCATATCCAACTTAATGAGGAGTCTTTTTCTTGTTTCACACATCTTTTCTGTTAGCATTCACTTGTATGCAGTGGAATTAAATGACCAGCTCGTTTTCTCTTGTTGGTGTATACTCTCACAATATAGAACGCAGCTATTTCACTCTAGGGACTGAGCCGCTTGAATTTAGATTTCATATCTAGTAGAGTAAAAAGAGGTTTAAGAAACTGTATGTTTTTCTTAAAAATTAAAATTACTAAATCATGGAAACTTAGCAGGTTAGAGCTCATGCGAGGTACTTGTTCTAGCTAATAAGCAATTTAATGTTGAGCGTAACAATTGACATTTTTCAAAAATTTTTCTGGTCCATATTAGTGTTTGCTTGACTTGCAACCACACTTGGTTTGACACAGGAGTGGGTATGAACCTGAGCTTCCGCCAGTTTCAACTGGCTCTCATATGGATGCTATACCCTATTCTGGAAAATATGATGGAGTTGTTGGTGTTTTGGGTGCTATAGAAGCCATCAATGTGCTAAAGCGGTAAGCAGGCTTGAGTTCGAGTTTCCATTTTTCCGTCCATTATCTTCTTAAACTAGACCATGACCTGGAGCTGTAAAACAAAAATGAAGATCTGTAACATATATTTGGGCTTTTACTCAAAATGACCTCGTTTTTTAAAAAATAGACTAAAATGGTCATGTTCTGAGGACGGTTTGGCGCATATGGCCATCACGCAATTCCTTTTGGCGTTATTGCTCAATAACGTCAAACGAAATGGCATCATTAACCAACCCAATTTTTGCTTTTCAATGCAAGACAATAATGCAAAGGCTGATGACATTATTGCCTTTTCCTTTGTTGCCTTTTTTTTTCTTTCTTTTGTTTCACTTTTTGTTGCTTCCTTTTGTTTCTTTTTCTGTTGCTTCCTTTTTTTTGTTGCACAACGGATTCATCTTTTGTTTCTTTTTTTTTTGCCCATTAAATAAAATTAAAAATTATGAATAAAAAATATTTGTAATATAGTAACGGATATCAACGACAAAAGTTAATAAAGACAGTGGTATAGCATAGCTTCTTTAAACTTAAAAATTTTGAGGAAACTTAATCTAGAAAGTAAAATTTATGACCAATTCGAGTTAATTCTTTCACATAAATCTATGAATTTTTAAAAATTTTATATTTATTAAAAAAATTAAAGAAACTATAATGCCTGTTCAAATGCATGCAACAAAAAAAGGAACAAAAGATGAATCTATTGTGCAACAGGGAAAAAAAAAAAAAAAGGCAACGGGAAGCAACAGAAAAAGAAAGAAAAGAAAATGCAATAACGCCTGTTATTGTCTTTCATTGAAAAGCTTGGTCAATGATGCCATTTAATTTGGCGTTATTGAGCAGTAACTCCAAACGAAATGGCATTATGGCCATATGTGCCAAACCCTCCCCAGAACATGACCATTTTAGTCTACTTTTCAAAAAACGAAGCCATTTTGAGTAAAAGCCCCATATATTTAGATAATCAATATTAGGACTTTGTATGTTTTTGTCATTGGCTATGTTTTGATATCTCTTGATTATTTGTTTTTTACTTGAGTGGAGAAAATGTGCCGGAATTACCTTCTTTTTGTTCTTTGACATCTTTTTTAGACTCAATTTTGAACCAAGTCTTTGTGAGAATGATAATCTCTGGTTAGTGCATGTAATGTTTGAAACGTTCTCAATTTAAAGAAAAATAAGAACAAATCAGTTGGACAAAAGAATTCATGGAACTTAAAGCAAAGTAGACGTGTTATAGATGATAACATCTTGGTTTCTATATAATCCTGCTCGTGATTAGAGTTTTCTTTGTTGATGAGGAGAGAAAGTAAAAGACGAGATTGGTGCATGTGAAGGGCCTTGACTCCTGAGGGAAAATTATCGAAATAAAACACATTGATCTGCATAGAGAACTGATGAGGGATCTGCTTCTGAACTTTTTCTAGATTGTTCTCTTATTCATCCAATATTGACAATGGATGACTGATTTTCATGTTGAAATACTTAGGGAAGATATGATGAAGGAATGTTTCCGCAGATGTGTGACTGAAGAATCCTAAGCGTAGAAGGATGGTCTGTGAAAAACTTTTACCTGGCCTAACTAGGGAGAGATATATATCTTGAGAAATTTGGAAAATGCTAAGATGAAAATGAGTGAAAGCATTGCATTAAGAATTTCGAAATAAATGTCACTCAGTTCATACGCTGCATTTTGTTGAGATCATATGTGTTTCTCTATTGATATTGGCTGCTGCACACTATCCTGTTTTTACTTGTCTAAGATGGCAATGTTTACATATCTCTGATCATTTTGCTGATTAACAGATCTGGCTTTAAACCTAAAAGATCATTGGAGGTGATCATGTTCACTTCAGAAGAGCCTACAAGATTTGGGATCAGTTGCCTGGGAAGGTTAGCACAAATAATGGTCCTTCTGGTTGCTTTATATGATCAGATCTTTTTGGGAGAAAAATAAGGATAGCAAGCATTGCATTTTGAGTCTTCTAATGCTTTTTGAAATTTGCAGCCGCTTAATGGCAGGAAGTGAAGAACTTGCAGAACAACTCAAGAAAACATTGGATGGTCAAAACATTTCCTTCTTTGATGCTGCAAGATCTGCAGGATATGCAAATGTTGAGGAACTATCCACTGTGTTTCTTGAGAAAGGAAGCTATTCTGCTTTTGTAGAACTGCACATAGAGCAAGGTCCTATTCTTGAAGAAGAAGGTACTTGGTTATTTGTATTTTCTGCTTTACTCTTTAATTATCTACTAGCTATTTTCTGAAGCACTTCTGATCTCGTGTTGTACATAATTTTAGCCACACATATTGGAATTGTGACTGCCATTGCCGCTCCTGCAAGCATCAAGGTGGACTTCGAGGGCAATGGTGGCCACGCAGGAGCTGTACTGATGCCACAGAGGTAAGTGAACTTCTGATACAATGGCCAGATGATTTTCTCTTTCCATTCAATAACGCTTATATAGATAAGCATGGTTCCTGAAAAGCATTTGCTTAAGACACTGATCCTGACATAAGGATGTGAAATAAAACTAATCGTTCTTTGAGAAGAGCATTGTGGATCTTTAATCTGTCTTCCCGACTATAAATGGTTATGGGATTGCAAGTGGCTCTTTTATGTATTCTTACATTTAGTCATCAGAGAGAATAAAGCTCTCTCGTCCTTTTTTTTTCCCCTTCTCCAGCATTCTGCTGTTATTGTTAACTTTCAAGTTAGAAAAAAGTGACTTTACATTATCCTTTTTTTTCTGGCTGATCTGACTTGCTAAGAAATATTAGACATGTGTAATATGCTTCTGGTGTAAAATCTATTGTGTTCCTCCTTTATTTGCTCATATGCTGTGTCTTTTATTCTCTATGGTTCTTTCTGATATTGTTTGGTGCAGAAATGATGCAGGACTGGCTGCTGCTGAGCTTGCACTTGCTGTGGAGAAACATGTACTTGAGTCTGGATCTATTGACACTGTTGGAACAGTTGGTAAACCTTTTTGTCTCTATTTTCATACCTAATGTTGCTGCATGCCATTTCTGGTTAGCAATCCTGAAAAACTGTATACAGCAGGAGATAATGGGCGCTGGAAATTGTACAGATCCACATTGAATCTCTGTAGTGAATTGTTAACAGCTTAAAAGCTTTTATTTTGGCAAAATCTGCCTGGAATTTATAGGCACAAGCTTCCATTGATATCATGTGACATTCTAACTGATGTAGAATTTCTACATCCTGAAGCATCTTAAATATTTTTGTTCCACTGATCTAAGATAAACGAGAACCATGTTCAGTTAGCAACTTACTGAGTTCCTGAATTTGTCCTGCCACTTCATAGTGAAGGCTCATTCTTTTCCCACTTCTTCCTTCTTTCTACAGTCTTCAAACAGAAAACCAACTGATTATGCTGGTTTATTGCTTTCAGTTATAGAATTTAGACTAACTTTATTGGTATCTGATTCCGAAGGTATTCTTGAGCTTCATCCTGGAGCTATTAACAGCATTCCAAGCAAATCACACCTGGAAATAGGTAGAGTGTTGATGCACAACATACCTTTAATGCAATGTCTCTTCTAGTACATTTCATTGTTGGTACTTCTGGTTGATCCATGCCTCCTCCTACTTATTTACTACTGCTGTCTTCATGAAATTCCATTTTATTCTTTGTTTAGACAGAATTAAGTATTAACATAATTTTACAAAGTCTATTTACTGATCTATCTGAATTTCTGTACTTTGTAGATACACGTGACATTGATGAAAAGCGGAGGAATTCTGTAATTGAAAAAATCCATCGGTCTGCTGTAAGCATATCTAGTAGGCGTAGGGTTAAGCTATCGGAATTTAGAATCATCAATCAGGATCCACCTGCTCTCTCAGATGAATTGATAATCAAGGCAGCAGAATCAGCATCTAAAGTGCTAAAATTGTCCTACAAGAAGATGATCAGTAGAGCTTATCATGATTCACTTTTCATGGCGAGGTAAATGAGCAAGTTTGACAAGCTTCCCCTTTCCCTTCATGAAACTTGGTTGGTGGTCTAGAATGCTGAATCTCCATTAAACAGCAGCAGACTTGCTATCGTACTTGGTTCATATATTTGATTCTTTCTTGTGGACTGCTGGACTTGAAGCACCTGCTGACATGGGTTTCATCTTCCTTGCAGAGTCTCTCCCATGGGCATGATTTTTATTCCATGTTACAAAGGTTGACCTTCTTTGCTTCCAGGAAATTTCCCAATAACATTAACGAAGCCCCCACGCAATCCCACCCCCCTACGCTCAACACACACATGCACATACAAAAGAAAAGCAGAAGTCTGTTTTCATGTCTAACTTCGTTATTTTTTTCCTGATCATTTGCTACAGGATATAGCCACAAGCCTGAAGAATTTGCCTCCATGGACAATATTGCAAATGGAGTAAAAGCCTTAGCATTAACATTAGCCAACCTCTCCGTGGCTTGACGTATGATCTTTCCTCTGTTTCAAGGTTTGACAATCGTCTTCAGCATTTCGGATTCAACATAATTACAAATAAATGTATAATCGAAGAAACAACACTGTTCTTTTTCCCACTTATGCTAACCCTTCTGTCTTTTTCATTTGGAAACAGTAGTTAGCATAGCCACTGTATTAACAAGCAAAACAATAAATGAGAGAAAGAGGAGGGGATGAACTAAAACAAAAGAAAAAGAGGAAAAAAATACAAATTGCCAAGTTATGATTTAGATAAGGGAACAACAAGGGGATGTAACAGTTAGATCTCTGTTCCCTTAAAGTCTGCTTCCAAGAATACATGGTTTTGTAACATAGCAGAGTTTGCTCGTGCCTACCTAGCTTCTAATTTGAACATCCTAACAAAAGACTTAATCTAAGCAAATAAATTATAATAATAAAACGTTTCCGCACTGATCTTTCTCAGTATTTCTTCCCAGAAGTGGCCTAACGTTGCTGAATTGCTCGTCCTCTCCAACACAATTTCAATCTGTGAGAAGCAAAAGGGAGACATTTGATTATTTCTACTGGAAACAAGAAAGGGGAATGTTTTAGTATATATGAAGGGAAAATTCAGATTTGTCTGCCATGACTGGACTAACCCTGGCCTTCCGAGTGAATCGACCAGAATTCCGGTCCCTGTTGCTCACTGTAGATATCATAACCTCTGTTCCACATGAAATTATGTTAAACGAGGATGAGTCTTTAAGTTCTTGGCAGAGATATGATTCTTTATATAATAAGTACTCTTACTTTGGTTTGTGGCTACTCCATTTCTCTTCAAGATCTCAGCAATTATGACAACGGTGGGAATTGCTGCAGTAGATTGAAATAGAAAATAGACATCAAGGAAGTAGAAGAATGTCTTCTAAACTTGGCCAAACATACCCCCGTTTCAAAAACCTAGAGGGCTTATATATGACATAAATTATTCTATGAAACAAATATTTTTTGACTTCCATTTTTAGATAGTTGTACTATAAATGCATTGTACATTGTAAGTTTTAAAAAATATAATAATATCTTAAAACTCATACTAGTTCATAAGGATTTGAACTCGTCAGAGAATAATTATAGGTACAAATGAATTTCAATGATATAGAGGTAATAGGCTCTAAAAGCGCATAGCAAAAATATTTGATGTCATTATGTACATAAAGCAAGTTTAAATTCTTTATTTTGAGTAAAAGATCAAGGAAGTGTTTAGAGAACACTGTACCCAATTAGCCAAAGTTATAATCCATGACTCATGAGGAAAAGAAGTAGAAGAGTTTATACCCATTCCCAAGGCAGAAAGTTCAACCTCATCATGCTGCTTGAGGTATCTCTGCAAGAGGGATTAACAGAGGATGCATCATACTAAAAGGTTATTATCAAAAAAAAATCAAGAATCTGCACTGGTATAAAAGTCATCCATCTATACGCAAGCAAAGAATTCTTTCCTTCCACACATTTCCATTCCCAAAGAAAATTTTAAAAATCAATGTATCTCTAAACCTTACAAACGCGTTTTACTACTATAAGAATTAAAATCAGTAATATTATATTTTCATATTTAACGAGCAATCTTACTTACTAATTCTATAGTAGTGAAATTAGAACATTTCCATAATGCTCACATTTTACCAATATAGTGGAATTAGAACGATTTTTCAGTACGTAGAGATCAGGAAACACAAGTTTTAGGAAATAATATATATATATAGTGATCGAAACGATCAGGCCATGCATTTTCTCTTTGACAATGGCTGAAAAGAAAGGAAGAACCTTGGCGAGATTTAGGTAGAAGAAGAGAGGCCTCTTGGTATTGGAGACGTGAATCCTGTTTCTCTTCTCAGCCATCGTCGTACTAATAGTACTAGTATCACTGTTCTCCATCGATGCCGTACGTAGGAATGGATGGGCTTGAAAATGCCCGATCAGTGGGTAGAATTTATCGATCAACGCAGAGATTTCTCATGAAACCATTGGGATTTCTAGAGCAGGCATGTATAGGGAGTATACGTATCTACATGTGTATGTGTTGCCTGGTTAGTGGGATCCAATGAGAAGTTGACACTTGGTTGAAGAGGATTGGGTAGTTTGCATGGTAGTTCTTATGGCAGTTATTCTTCCAAACGGCATTCTTTCAGGCAGTTCTTTGATAAGAACAACTCTCTTTTTCTTTTTTTTTCTTTTTTTTTTCTTCTTTTAAGTTCTAATTGAATTATTATTTTCCCCTTTTGTGTTGAGGTTACTGTGATTTTTCCTTCTGCCAAAAAAATGATTAAAGATTGGTTTGTTTTTCTATCATCCGATATACACCCGAAGTTTGGTTAATTAAGGAATAAATGAATTAAAATTTAAATTGCAAAGTGAAATTCTTTCATTTTCGAATGGTCAATGAAGGTGGTGAGTTCATATGGTGAATTGTTATTTACTTGTCTCGGGTCACGTTATTCATTTTTATTTTGTTTTTCCTTGTTGATATATAAAATAATGGAGGATGCATGCAAATCAACCTACCACCTTAACATGCAACTATTGAGCAAATTATTTCAGAGTTGAATTTTGTAGAAAATAGGAGTATCCACCTCGAATTCATTGAGAATTGTTGGTGTATTTATGCTATAAAAAATTAATTTTTGCATTTCAGTAATCTTCTCTATTGACCTAGATATTGGAAAACCAATATTTGAAATTCTTTTTCCATTAAAAATAATCTCACATGGATTGGCTACATATGTCCAAAAGCTATTTATAATTTTCTCTTTTTAACTAAAAATTTTTATTTTATCTTTTAATGTATATGAACTATTTTGCACAATTACATTTGTTAAATTTCTAATATCACGGTGAAATTTGACAAGAAGAATCACGTTACAAATACGTGCCCTTTTTCACAACAAAAGAAATTTTTGGTTTAAAGTTAATTTTGGAGGATTAGAACTCTATGGTCGATTAAGGTGGGTTTCAAATGTTTATAACTTGGGTTGAGTGTCAAAAAAATTAAGAGAATGTCAATGAATAGACAAAATTGTCTTTGAAAACAATAGCACATACTTGCAATGTGATTTTTTTTTTATTGAATTTTACTACGACATCCAAAAAATGAAACAAAAGTTTTTTGTTAAAAGGAAATATATATATATATATAATTTTTGAACAAATTTAACTGATTTATCGAATCTCATTCAGAATTTTTCCTCCAGAAATGAAAATTAACACGAAATTATATATTCATAACTAAAACTTAACCTCGTTTCTCAGAATTCTCCACAACTCTTCTGAATTTTACAAAAGTAAATTATTTATCAAAAAGAATATAGGACCTAAAGTGATTGGGTTTGGGATTGAGATGCAATATATATACATATCTTTTCCATAATAATATATCAATTGTATTTGGATGAAATTTATATTTAAAAAATTTTTATCTTAAATTTTATAAATATAAATTATTTATGAGATAAATAGTTTGTTCTAAAATAAAAACTACCTTAAATGAAATCACATCTACACACTCTAGTAGCGGGCTCTTGGGGTTTCTGATCTGTTCCCGCTATCATTGTACTCAGCAGTCAGCTCTGCAAATGGCTCTGTTTTTGGGTTGGGCATGAACCCATTAAGGTTCTCCTCTTGGGCCATCGGCCCTTTAATAATGGGTGTGAAAGGGCTTAGCATATTTAACGTGGCCTTTAACCATGGACCGGCATTGGACCTATACCTATAGGTGTTGGCAACAGCTTTAAGCCTTCCACGCCTCTAGCCCATCATAACTCAAACGCTCCTAAATCAAATGTTTTTTTGAAGGCCGCCGAAATTTTCAACCACGACATAAAGAAGTAAATATGAAAATATTTGAGCTAATATAGTTTTCATTATTAGACCAACAAATGCTACTCCTAATATGGAAAAATCGAATAAGCCTTCTATTTATTACTATTATACTAATAATATGAGATTTTGTGTTAAAAACAAGGGTATGTACATTTTAACAAATTCAATATGGATATCAGCTGATACATCATGTCCTGTCCCTGTTTCAAACTATGAGCTTGTTTTGATACTTTTACAGAGATTAAGAAATTATTAAAATTTATAATATTTAAAATAAAAATATTTAGATATCTTTTTATTTTAACTATGATTCATTAATTAGAGTATTTAAGATTTGATGCAGGTAATACTTAAAGAAAGGTATGAGTGAAAAAATATTTATTAATATTATAAATAGAGCAGGTTTTGTTAGGCAAATAAAAAAATAAATGAAGCTAATGAAGCATTTTGAGTGGAATTAGATAGTGTTTTAGTTTAAAATTTTTTACTTTAAATTTCGTGAGAGATAATTTTTTTAAAAAATAATAATAAAAATTTTATAACCGCCTCCTCTCTCTCTTTGAGTGGAATTAGATAGTGTTTTAGTTTAAAATTTTTTACTTTAAATTTTGTGAGAAATAATTTTTTTAAAAAATAATAATAATAATTTTATATTAATTCTGTAACAAATCTAATTCCAAATACACTCTGTTTCGAAAGAGCCCCTTTTAACTTCAAAGAGAGGGAGGAGGCCGTGGGGGGAGGGCGGCAGCGGGGGCTGTTTTCTAATTTTTCACTTTGTTAGTATCTCCCACAATGTACATGTATGTGTCATTCTTATCCAGACTTTGTGTAACTTCTAAGCTCTCCTAATCAATGATATTATAATGTTGTCCCTCAACCCCATTGCCTCCCAGATTGCATCTCAATAGTCTTTACATGGTTCACGCTTTAAGAAATAATTTACTCTTTTCCAAAGGAAAAAGGAAAAAAAAAGGTTCCTTTGCACAATTATTTAACTAATTCTTTATCTTTATAAGATTACTTGACTAATACGTATTGATCTATGTTAAATTATCTTCTCACCCAAAGACTACAAGTGAATGGTGACCTGTTCCTCTTCATATCCTAACACTTCCTACCAGCATTTACCCAGAAAAACCCCACAAAAAATTAAGAAAGAAGACTACATTAAAGAGCGCAAATAAATTACTAGTTTTTTTTATAAAAAATATCCTTAATTAATTGATTGATAAGTATTGTATTCGATTTCATATGTCATTTCTTGATATATTTCATCAGTTTTAAAATATACGATCATTTAATCTTTATTTTATTTGTTAAGATATTTGATTTTTTACGAATTTTAAGTATCTTTTTGTTATCTTCACTTATAAATATAATTTTTTTTATTATTTATTATATTAGTAGAATTAGTTAACGATATAATAGAAAAAATATTAATTATTTTCTTCTTCATAAATTTATATAAAAAGGGTAAAACGATCAAATATTTTTTAAAGGGAAGGATTATTAATGAAATTAGAAGCCAAAGTATAAGAATGTCGGCCCAATATGGGATATAAGATTCTTGATGTGGGGCCTAGAAATAGCTATAAAATGTCCCTTAATGTTGAATGTTTGACAGTTGATTGGAGAGGAGTTGGCACATCCCTATAGTTTATTTGCCATTGTTTTAAGTGGCATTCTTTCTTGTTTAGCACTCACACTGGCAACCAAATTCCTAACTAAATCTCACAGCTCATAAATCCATTCCTTGCCTCAAAGCAACCTTTGTGGTCTGCTTAATCAATGTCTTCATAATTAAATTAATTTAAAAATTAAGCAAGGATTTATATATGATCTGCATTAGAGATAATTTTCCTCTTATGAGAGGCTAATTTCAAGATTACCCTTGATTACAAAGCAAATACTATTCAACTAAGGATCGATTACATGACTTATGTTTAAGAAATTTACAATTTAATTATTATAATAAAAAATTTAAAATATAACGAATATTCTGATCATCGTTATTTGTGTTTCCTCTTTTCTTATTTCTTATTTGACGTCTCTTCGTTTCTTGAAAGGATATTCTTTTTTGTTGGATTAGGAGTTGCAGAGTTAGAGGGAAAAGGTTAATTTCTATCTTATAATGATAGAAATTTAAACTAATAATTTCACAATTCTTTAAGATTGTCTCTATCGTTTCTTCTTCACGTACTTAGCTTTTCCAATTAACTTTATTTCAAAGAAAACATTCAAAAAGAGATTTCCCCTCAAATTTTTTGCTTGAAAAAGGTTTAAAAAGATGGCTAATAAAGGAGTTTACAAGATAAAGAGCTGTTTTAGTTATTTGTGGAAGTTCAAGGGGTAATTTGGATAGCAAAGAAAAGGGTGTTGGATATAAAATGAAAATGGAGGGTGTTAAGGCTTTATCAAAAAGGTTAAGAAGACTAATCAAAGATGGGACCTTAGCAATTACTGGGTACGCTACACAACTCCCTCCCCTAATTATATAATTCGCTTTAGTTGAAACATAAACATCGTTTTGCTGTAATTTGCAATGCACAGTAACTGACATGCCAAAAATAAAAATAAATCTGTTGACTTTACTTTTCTTCTTCTTTTACACCTCCCCTCTCTCTCTCTCTCTCTCTCTCTCTCTCTCTCTATATATATATATATATATATATATATATATATATATATATATATATATATATATATATATATATATATATATATATATATATACATTGTCTGTGTTATTAGAACACATATTTTTGAAAGAAAGAATTAGAGTTTAAATTCTTGACCTCTTGTATTACACAACAATATCCGATCATTAGAGTTGCAATTTTCTTCAATGACGACTTTAGATTACTATTTATTCAATGTATTTAGATTGAGATGGAGTTTAAAATTTTTTAATTTTAATTGCGTAAAAATAAATTTTTTATAAAAAGATAAATAAAATTTAATTACATTACTTTTCGAACGAAACCAATCCTTAAACTTGTGCTGGGGCTTCTTATAGATCATAAACATCATTGGTAAAGGCCAACTTTTGAAGAAAATGTTTGTTTTTGCCTCTTTGTCAACAGAAAAATCATGGAGAAAGGAAAGGCAACCAATCCATTGGAGCCATAAGAAGTTCACTGTCAGAAAAAAAAAAAAAAAAAACTTGGAGATGCATTCCAAGACAAGAAATTGAACCTCTGCTTGAGACATGTTTGGCAATCCTTAATTTTTGTGCCATTGGATAGTATTTCAACAAACATGCCACGTTACCTTCCTTTTGTCTTTTTCTTTGCATTTATACTTTGGAAATTATTTTAAGGGCCCCTAGGCCTCGTGCATTTTTATACTTGTTAATGAAATTTATTTTTTTTTAAGGAAGAAAAAGTTGGAAAATCCCAGAGGAATAGGGATGCTTTTGTACATGCTAGGCTTCCCTCGCTTTCGCTGTCCCCATTTCCAAGCAAAAATTAGTGCATTGTGCTCTTTCTATTTGTAGGGTATTGCTTATTTGAAAAAATGATAATTGGTGGATTTCCATCTTATCCTAATATTTGGAGTAGTTAAAGTTTCCCATTATACTTATATTTTTGCTAATTATTTGCTTTCCAAAAGTAGAATCAATCGAGAACCACTCTTTACTTATTATATCCTAATTCACAACAAAAGCACCTAGTTTGTGGAGGAAGGTGCCTCCTCCCTCTACCTCCTTAAAGTTGAGAAGCTCTCGCAGATTGGTAAAACACATAATGGAAGTCCCACACATGATGATTAGTAATTATATCTTACAACATATAATGCAATGATAGTAGTAAATATATAAGTAAACAGTTAATCAATTATAAGTATGTATTCAGTAAAAAATAAAAATAAATAAACCGATCAATTATACTTCAACAATTGTCAAAATTGTTAGAGTTTGAGTTAACTAATATAATTTGTCAAAAATTTCTAATCATATTTTAATAAAAATTTTTAATTTCTCCCATGAATTTTAATAAAAGGGTGTATTTAGATTGTGTTCAATTAAAAAATTTAATATAAATCTTTAACTTTACACGCACTATTTATTTTTTACAAAAAAATTTATTTTATAAAATTTAAAACAAAATTTTAAACTCAAACTTTATTCAATATTATTTAAAATCTTTATTTTCTTTACTCTCTTTCCTACATCTACGTAAAGAGAACCTTAAAAATAACAAATAACAGGAAAATTTCCCAAGGCTATTTCAGTCATTTAGCTTTCCTATCTCTCCCTCTCTCTCTCCGGCAGCCCACGCCAACAACCCCCCGGCCGGTGGCGAAAAAGGATAAAAATATATGTATCACCCTTGAATTGAATTTACCTCCACTTCAATTCAATTTCAAATTACTCCATTAGCCGTCACTTAACACCGTTAACTTTACACACTGCACTGTTTACACTATAAATATCACTGAACAGAGACAAAACAACTCAAAAGCAACACGAGAAGAGGCAGAGACACAGTTAAAATTCACACAGGTCGGATTGCAGCTTTGAATTTCTTCTCATAAAAGTTTTGGTTATATTTGTTCTCTCCCTCTATGTTCTCATCCATCTTCTTTTCTTTTAGTTCCTACATTGAGGATTAATTTACCTTGAATGAATTGTAAATCTTGAAATTGGATCTGTGTAAATTTATGCAATGTGCTTTCTGGTTGTCTGGAATTTTCAAGATTTAACTCAAATTTAGCTCAAAGATAGGATTTTTTACATTGTTTCTTTAGTGGGTTTTTGGTTTCTTCCTCTTTACTTGTTAGCCTCGTCTGGGTTCAGTATCTGGAGGCTCATTCATTATTTGTATTATCTGAAAATGTGGGAAAGAATACAAAAAGATAAACGAACGCGAGCCTGGAAAAAGGTTCTGGAGGATGAGTTATTGCTTTTGGTTGATCAGAAAATGCAGGGAAACCTGTTGGTCCCTTAGTAATTTGCTTATGAGTATCTTACTCCTCCAGTAGAGCTATATTATTTTTTTCCCCCCGAATTTTCTGATAATCTTCAGGCATTCGAATTGAAATATCAAGATTTAGCTAAGTAGTTACAGTAGTCTTCTATTTCTGGATCAGAATGTTCTCCTTTTTGTAAGTGGTAGCCAAAAAGGCAGAGTGAGATTTAACCATCGAAATATGCCTTCGTATTTTGTATTCAACCTTCCTTTAAAACTTACTCTCTCTTTCTTTTGGGTCCAGAAAAGAAATAACTTTATGACTACCAATATTTTCCCTCTAGACTTGCTTCAAGATACGTGCTTAGTGAATCCAACTGTTAAATTCAAATGAATTTGCACGATTACCCCTTTCATAACTAATTCTCTCTTTGTATGTACACTTGTGCCAATATCTGGAAGGGAAGTTAATGAATGTAAGATATTTGTCATCCTTCAGTTTATTGGTTTCATTAATTTGTATATCAAGTTTCCAGAAAATGTTTAAGGTAGTTATTTCTATATTTCCAGAAAATGTTTAAGGTAGTTACTTCTATATATAGTTATTACTTGCTCTCCAAACGTCAATGTTAAATATGCCATTGGTTGTTTGTCTTTAACTGCAATATAAACTTTTCATCTTCTGTGCACTTCCTTGAGAGTGTAATGATGAAAATGTCTGTTTCATCATGGAAAAGCAACATGCTTTGGTAGATATTTGATCTGAGATTTATCCAAATTGGAAATGTCATTCGGTCAAAGGTCGCTTAGCACAAATTTCTCTGCAGATTAACTGAATAGAAGCAGCGAAATGAATGTTGAAGCAGAGAATGACCTTTTAAGCTTTCATATTAATTTGGGACCAGATTTATTTTTGAATTTGACAAATCTTCTAATTCTTTGTAAAGATGTATTGTAGGTGTGAAGTATGATTACCCTGAAAAGAGAAAACTCTTTACAGTATGATTTAATTGGAGATTTGAGTAATTTTCTACTTCAAGCACTGATTTTTCTTTTCCTTCTCTTCTTTTGCTTTTTCAGTATTATGGGGGTGGAAGTTACTGATATCTGTATGGACAAAGAGCCAGATAGTGTTGTAACATATTCAAGTCTTGTTTCCCATGATTCAAATCACCTAAGCACCAATCTTGAAGACGTGGTGCCTCCATGTGAACATGTTGATGAGGACATTCAGTGTTATGCAAGAGAAGAGAATGCTGAAGTAAGTGAATATGAAGTGAAGGAATGCACTGCTGAAAAGCCAGTTGAGATTTCTACACTCTGTCAAATTGAAAATGGCAAGGCTCTAGATTTTGCAAGCAATAAATGTGAGATTGGTGGATCTGTGGAGGAGCAAAAATTAGAATGTCAGAAAGCCAAAGATGACTGTAAGAGGCCAAGGGCTTCAATGAAACCTACTGTTAGGTCTGCTTCTGGAAACTGTAAAACTAAATGCACTGTTCCCCAGCCATTTGCTTTAGCAACGGCAAAACGTGCTTCATTTGGAATTCGACCTCTTGGCACCGAGTCTGACAATGGTACCACTAATAAGACATTCAACACAAGCACTACTCATTCAAGTGGATCAAGACAGAATCAGGTTGCTGCTGTCTGAAATCTTAAGTTTTACTTCTTTTACTAACATTTCCTCCACAATTGCAAAGCCAAAACTTTCTCCTGCAATTTTTTAACTGCAGAAGAAGATAATTCTCTCTGCTAATTTGTGTCTCCTTGGTAGAATGTTGTTTATCATATATTTCAGTTTCTAAATGTGCATCCTTTGATAACCTCCACATATCTTTCCTCTTTCTGGTAGACTAAGGAGCTATGTCCTGTTATATGTTATGACTACTAGCAGTTATTTGAAAGATGATAAAAAACATAGATTTTAATTGTCGTTCAGTCTTTTCCTCCATATTTACTTTTAGTTATTGTCTGTTCTTGAAGAACAATTATCTTCTATATAGGTCCTCATAACTGGAAAGGGACAGATATTATCAACGTGATTTCATCTGGTTGCCTGTTTCACATAGATTAATTTTCAAGAGGTTATGTTATATGAGACTTACAAAATGTTTTTTCCGTTCTGGATCAAATATATGTGACCTAAAAACAAAACATTAAGAAGCAGCTCATCAGCATACAACTCTTGCACCTGCTGACTAGTCGGGAAAAAGTTGGTACTTTGTGTATTACTTGGTTAGATGGCCAAAAAAAAAAAAAATCCCAGTTTTCCCTTCTCAAGTTCTCGTCTCATATCTTTGATAATTCCCCAAAATTTCGGCTGTAAGGTAGTTTTAATATGAGAAGATGATAAAAATGGGGAAGTTTATCCTGTGCTAATGGATGTCGACTTGGGCCCATGTGATAAGTAATTCTCTGACTTCTCTTTGCCTGCAGTCGATCTCACCTTTGGTACAAAGGAAGCCATTACAGCCAACAAACAAGAAGCACCCCGATGAGGAAGACTCTTGTTCTGTTGCTTCATCGTATCCTTTGTCTTTCAGCCATCAATCTGCACGACCAATTCTTTTTCTCTGATGTTTTTAAACAAAGTATGTTTACTTTTTTTAAAACTGTGTAATGTGGTTGAATTGATTCCTTTACTATACAAAGTGTTATGGCATCAACACGGAAGTCCAGGAGCACTGTTGCAACAGCTCCAGTTTTTAGAAGCAGTGAACGTGCAGCAAGAAGGAAAGAGGTAATGTGCATTGAATCACCTATGTGAATTTCTCTTGAAGCTTATTTTAATAAGCAGTAGATTTAAAAATTCTCCAAAATACCAGCTAACATATTTTAGTTATTTTGCATGTATAGTACAGTTCTTCTCGAAATTGGAGGAGAAACATCAAGCACTGGAGGCTGAAAAATCTCAGTGGGAAGAGAGGACCAAGGTACAATATTTAAGCAAATTTGCTTACTTCTTCATGTCACACTTCCTTCCCTATCCAACCTCAATTGTATGACTCAGAGTTCCTTCCTATTGTGCTTTCTTCATTTCTTTTCTGGGCTTCTTACACAGATCAACTTCATTTCTCATTCTACTTTCTCTTTTCCCTCCCATTCTTCAATCTCTCAGGAAGAGGCAGATGCAGCTATCAAACAACTGAGAAAAAGTTTGTTATTCAAGGCAAGCCCAATGCCAAGCTTCTACCATGAGGGACCACCACCAAAAGTTGAGCTGAAAAAGGTATTTTATTTTATATGCTTGCTTTTGAAGCTCTGAGATGATAAGTAGAGTTTATATGTTGTCTGTGAGTCTGCATATTAAAGCATTGTGTAAAATTGGTACTTGTTCATCTTAAAAATCCTTCAATAGACTTATCATTCCATACAAGTACATCATTGCTGTTTAATGCCTCATGCTGTTTTTTCAATTCTAGCCACCACCAACTCGTGCAAAATCACCAAAATTAGGCAGAAGAAAGAGCTCCAGAGTGGCAGTTGGCTTAGAAAAGGGAATAGGAGCTTGTGGTCGAGGAATTCATCCTAGTTTCAATATTTACAGGGATGGTCCTTCTGTTTCTTCCACAAACAGGAAAGAAAGCACCAATGTCCAGAACAGTACCACCAGCAGCAAATTGAAAGACGTGGATGAACCAGGAGCTGTGGATGGATCATTTGCTACTAAAATGAATAGTGGGATGAGCATGGACATTGCTGTTCAATCTTAGTCTTTGGTTAGTGTTTAATTTATTGAAGCAAATTGCTCTTGTCATTTTCTTCGTTCTTACTGCCGTCTCAGCACTGTGCATTTTGCTATATTTAAACTGCAAAAAGTTTCTCGCAGTTGTTCGTGTATTGTTGTCATGTATTTACGAAGTGTAAATTTTGTAACTTATGCCTCTCTTCATTTTAATGAGATTTCTTCTGTAAATTGTATATCTTTCCTATGGAATAAAGTTCTGGACTTGACTTATGTTTTCCATACTATTGGTTTTCATGTATTAGATTGCATAAGAAACTAGAGATTATCAAGTCCGTTGGCAGCAGGATGGGCTGAAGTTTTTGGTGATTTCTTTTGCTGTTCATAATACTTAGTTCTTTGGCTATAAGCATCACATATCCCGCATTACCTTGATTCAAGATTTTCTTTGGCTATAAGCATCACATATCCCGCATTACCTTGATTCACGATTTGTTAGTTGAAAAAAGTTACTTGCAATTGCAATGGTAAATGTTCATCACAGGAGTAGCCCATATCTTGGTCTTGTTCCTTCTTCCCTTCTCCCTGAATGGGTCAAGCAATAGAAGTTACTCAAAGTGAAAGATGCTACTGTTCCATAGATGCTCAAAGCCAATGGAGATGAAAAGATCAAGATGGCTTACATCTTATTCTTGATCATAGAGTTTTTAAATAATGAGCCACTCTCTAGTTTTTCTTACCAAGTGCTTGCACAAATTAGAAAAACAAAATGGAACACTGTCCTGTTAGTTACGCACATACTGTTTTAACTGATATTTACAGCTTGTCTCTGTATTCAGTGAGGTACATAAAGTTGCTGGCATGAGGACCCATTAAGATGTGCTTTATGGTTTAGAAACCTTTGCTTTGAGCAACTGTGGAAAACCTAATTATTAAAGTTTATAAAAGTAAAAGAAAAGATGCTGATTGAGCATAAAGCACCAGATGTTCAAGTCTTGGTGTAGATAATCTGCAAAAGATGACTTTTTGGTAGAACATGCCCCACTGTTGAAGCAAAATTTTGCTAATCATAAAGGCATAGGTCTTTCTACCATTATATTTTTAATCTAATTGCATGTTAAATATATATTCTTGTATGCATGTTTTTGTCCTGACAGATTTCTCCAATGACCGACCAGTTGAACTTTAAACAAGACTTTGTTCTTCTGTTTAGTAAAAAATATTTGCATACATGATCAAAGAAGTTGCACCTGTGGAAACTCTAGCATTGAGCAGAGAGAAGAAGGAACATAGGAGTAGGTTCACATGTGAGCCCAGTTTACAATTTCAACCCTTTGATAGTCGAGTAACATGTAAATTTGTTCTAGTCAAAAGTGAGATGTCAACATAAAAATGGTTGGCAAGCTTAAGGGTGATGTCTGGGGAGTAACACTTCTCGACTCGCTAACCTCTTTCGTTATCGGATTGTAGTACTTATAGGCCATAAGTCAATATAAGACTAGTGATTATATGGAAAATTTAATTTTTCAAGTTTGACTTTCTGATTTAATCTACTCTGTTTATTTCACATGTTTCTTCGAGAGCGGGGAGTAGGGATAGGGGTCAGAGATGGTAGATAGTTAGATTGTCCATTGGTTGGCTGGGGTTGGTAATAAGCAAACTTCAATCTCTTTCAGTCACAGGTCTTGATGTCGTCTCCACCATTCATATAGGCCCCGGGAGTGAGAAATCTTTCCCAGTATTTCCTCCTTTTTTCCGAAATTTTCTTAAATTTAGTCATAAGAAGTTTTTTAGAGTAACAATTATCAGACCGTCCAAAACTAGGTAGGCGACGCTATGTTTTAGCATAACTAGCCAATGAAAGAAAGTCAAGCTCTCACTGCACACTACACAGGCTACAGGTAACTCTCCTGTGACTTGGATCGACCTTTTTACTTTTATCTTTTCCATTTTTCTTTGTAGAGGGTTTTCTTGGGAATGGGAGAAAAGGATATGTCCCGCGCATTAGGGCTTTATCAGTCAACTAGCAAGTCGAGAGTAATTATCTTTCTCCGTATCGTGATTAAGACATAATCACATAACTACTAATGTAAGTATTTGCTATCCTTAAAGATGTATATATAGTAAATTGACTATATAATTGGGCAATATGTACCATACCACTTGATTTTATGTATACCAACCGGAGCATGCAGTCCCATGATCAGGAAGGATTGTAGTAGTAAAATTGGCCTATAATTCAACTCCTATAGTGGTTTTTCTTTTTTCCTTTTACAATTTTCAGAAACCTCTGCGCAATTCCATTATTAAAAAGCATGAAGCAGTTAGTTCGTCAAACTAGCTTTTAAGGCTGCCCCATTATTGAAATTTCGACATTCAGTTCTCTAGCCGCAAGGTTGAAACTATTTCTGCAGCTGACAGTCAAACCTCTCTGGTCAGTTCTTTATTCTTGCACGATTGGAACACTGAAATTTCAAGATTTAGCAGCAGAAGTCCACTTGCATAGATAATTGGAATTACAAAGAATACAAAGTGTTTTGAGAATACGTTTTAGTATGTCTGTGATAGATGCAAACTAAGCTTATTCTTGATATATTTTCGAGATATATCATGCAATCTAAAACTCGCAAACTTTTCCATTTTGAAATGGACAAAGTTATGAAGCAAATTGGAGCACATTGAATACCGTCATCCACAGTTAGCATCACTGAAAAGACTTTTTCTTCTCATCTTTCTGTTCCATTCTTTTTTAACTCCGTTGGTGCTGCCTATTTTCCTTTCAATTCAAGCTTGGAATCACATCATCAATTTGCACCGATTCTTCATTGACCCTATGGTCCTCCACAGCTTATCTTTTCCTCTTCCTCAAATGGAAGCAAAAGAGAAGTCCTTTATGCATTCATTTCAGTTGTAAGTCTATAAAAAGTATCTGATTTCTTATGCCATCACTGATGTTACCTTGGAGAGACTTGCAGAACAGACAGAAACCAGAATGCATTGATGGATATTTTGCCTTAATACCTCTCTTGTAAACTTTGGTTTGGTTTGGTTAGTCTTGGAATGGGTATAGTGTAGAGTAACTTTGAATCTTGGACATACTCTTCTGGTGATCTCAGTATTTTCAGGTAATCCAAATTCGTTCTGTCCTCAATTTATTAGCAGCCTCAGAAGGTGGCTCTGAATTCTGTATCAAACTGTATGACTATGTTTTTTCTCCCAGTGCTGAGATGATACCTCAATTGACTAAAAGTAACTCTTATCAAACTATAACTTTTGCAGCCCGTTTATATCTCACGGCCCCCAAATATATTCAAGAAAAGATAAAAAGAAAGAACTACAGTTACTCCACATTCTAGCAGCCAAGCCAGTTGGGAGCTTGAACAAAGAACCTCTTTTAACACTTGGTCTAAAGGTTTCAATGAGTCTAGCTAATTCCCAGGAACACTACTATAACTCTGTTTTGGTTGTGAATATGCCTGTGGAGAAAATCCAAATAGCTAGCATATTAGTTCCGGGCATGATAATAGAAATTTCTTTCATTATGAACAATTAGACTAAAGTATAATTATCATGAAAGACACAAGCTATACTTTGTTTTTTTGTTGTGGAAATAGTCAGTATATAGAATATGAAAATAAGAAGGATACAAGGATTTTGTGCTTACACAGACAAAGAATACCATAATCATTTTGTTTGTGGAAAAAAGCAAGATATGGATGGAATAGAAAGTAAAAAAACTGCATCTGTCTGACTTGCAAAGCACAGCCCTCCGGAACTCACGTATATAAGTAACCATGAAAGCTAGTGCATGGCCATATCAAAATCAAACAGTCCTGAGTCCTCTCTCTCTCTCTCTCTCTCTCTCTCTCTCTCTCTCTCTCTCTCTCTCTCCATTTGTTGAGGGGAATGCTGTCTGGTTCGAGACCATTCACTGAAGCTGAGAATCAGACGTCGTTTGAATGATCTCGGACCAGGCTTCATTCCCCCCAACGCCAGGGTTCTTTCCATATTTCTTGAATTCATCCATTTCTGATAGCAACTAGATGTTGAATCTTGATCGATCATCTCATTTATACAACCCTCTTTGCTGGGTTTTCCCGCAGCCAGAACCCTCCAGCCATATTCTCATGGTCTGCAGGTATTCTGATTCATCTCCACCTCTCTTCAGTACTAATATATTAAGCTGCCAAATTGACCTTGTGAATGTTCATGCAGGCCTAGCAGAGAAGAGATAGGTTTTGAGCAACTGAGGTTTGCAGGGTTGCAGTCAGCAGGTAATCCTTATATTCCTGGCAAGCAAAGAGAGTACGTTTATACAAATTTGGATCAATTCAAAGCAATTTTGAAGATTTCTATGCAAGTTTTTCTTGTTTTGTGATAAACTTATTTCTTCCTATGATGATAATGTGTCTAGGCACCTTATATCCTCTTATTAGGAATGTTTATTGATCCGAAACATTGAATTATGGCCTCATTTTCACTGAACTCATCAAACTTGAATTGTTACAGGAACTTATGCAGATATTATGCAGGAACAACTGCTCCAGAGAAGAAAATTAGCAGAGATAGTTCTTGCTAGACAGGTCCCTCTATGCTTAGCAGCACTTTACCACTTTTCTTTCTTCTTCGTATAGGAGATCTATTTCCTCCCTTTTCCTTCTTTCTTGGCCTTCTTTTTGGAAAGAAAAATGAACCCCTCTTTTGTAATCAGAAAGAAATGTATTCTTCAAATGCAGTAAAAATACCTCTGCATTTTTTCTCCACATCCCTTTACATTTTTCACCTAATTCATTGAATTATACACTGCTTTTGATAGTGTGAATGTAAAGACAAGGAAAATTATGTGGGAAAAGAAACAAAAGTTAGGTTTCATCTTTTCAAGGTTGAATCTTTCTCTAGACTTTGCTTGCAGACAGTAACAAAGAATATGAGTCAATCAAGGCTCTACTATATTCTTTGCTTTCTTTCACTTTATTGTTTTGCATGAAATGAGAACAGTGGTTTTTTCTCAAAGATTACCAATTAAAGTTGATCTTTGGAAATTTTAACTCAAGACTGCCATCATAAGTCTATGGCCCCTGCTTAAACCTTTTCCTACAACGTGGGTCAGATGTACATGAAAATCCTACACTGCCATGTGGGTTTGTACTAGACATTTTTAGACGATGATCCACCTCTTGCTTCTATGTGGTTCTGATTCACCTTGTTGGCAGGGGAAGGGGGACGGGGAGAAGGGAGTTGGGGTCACATCCACATGAGACATTTAATACTCTCTTTGCGTAATTCTGTTCTTGACCTAGACCCACAGCAAATTCCTCCTATTTATGACCTAGCTAGAACATTGTACGTAATATGCTCCTAGAGTTATGTCCTTTGGTTGATGAGTTTGAAATTGATTATTGAAATGGATGTTCAACTCCTTACCACATAGAATACGAGGAAGCAAGTCGGATTAAGTTGATTACGTAGGATGCTATTTATCAATTTAGTTAAAAAGTACTATTTGATTTCATCGATCAAAATATAAAATAGTATTACAGAAAATAATTATTATTACTCCTAAAAACTTTATAAAGAAGGGAAAAAAGGATACAAAGACCGAATTCTTTGATGCTTCTATGGCTGAGAGGTTGCAAGCAAATCAAGTGATGACTTCCATTAAAAGGCAATAGAGCTTCAAAAATGTGCATTCTTTGGGGGGATGGATTTTCTTATGAATATATAAAACTGCACTTTGATTGGATTCTTTGGATTTGATATTTTTTGAGTTTTTTTTTTAAAAAATAACCACATACTACTTATCTTAATGATGACAAGCATGTGAATTAAATTAAAAATGAGTTAAGATAATAATTCAAATTTTAAGATTACCATATAATTAATCATCTTTTGTTCTTTATAGTATAAGATTTTTTTTTCATAAACAAAAATTAAAAATTGTGAGAAATGAACACTAATAAAGAACCATAAATTGCCAAGAATGTGTTATAAAAATGGTAAATCTGTAAATCTACCAAATGCCATTTGCAATTTGATCATGCCAAAAAGGGATGTACACAGTTTAAGGCACTAACAGAAAAAGATGATTAAAGTACTTTTGGTAAAAACTAACACTGATCATAGAATTTTGTAATGATTATTGAATCCCCTCATCTATTTGTTCTTGTTATCATTGCAATTGAATTCAATGATTTTACTTCTCCATATATTACAAAAAAAAAAAAGAAAAAGAAAAAGTGACACATCATCTGAGTTCTCTTGTCTCTGCAAGGACGCGTAAATTGGAGTTTGCCAAAACCAAAGTAAATGATGGCCTCCCGACAAAACTTTCACTTTCAAATCCCTTTCTTGTTCATCTCTACTAGTACTATTTTTCCTTTTTTCTTCAAATAATTGTATATAATTTGTTTTTAAAAAATTATTTATAAAAAGAGATGTAAATATTATATTTAAAAATTTTAAATTATTTTTAAGATGAAATAATTTTAATGTATATATTTAATGTAATAAAAAGTTTTAATTAATGAATAAAATTGTGGGTTTGAAAAGTTTTTGATTATTTTGTTGTATTTGGGAAAAAAAAGGGAAAAACAAAGGGCAAGTAGAGAATCAAAAAGCAAATGACAAAAAAGGAAGTTGTGACTTGACTAAACCCAAAAATCTTAAAAAGGCCTAAAAGCATTCAACAGAAATTTTGGAAAGATGAGCAAAGTCTATGTGAAGACTTGAAAGAGGATTTATAAAAAGTTGCTACTAACACCAAAAGAGTTTGATTTGATTTGATACAAGGCCTCTTTTCCTTTCATGTAATTGCATGATGCATCAGCATGACGTTGAAATATTATCTTATATTATAACATTTTTTTATAAAAATTACTAAAGAAAAAATTTATATATTTATTAATATTTTTCTTGAAATTTTGTAATAAATGATGCATCAGCATGACGTTGAAATATTATCTTATATTATAACATGTTTTTTAATAAAAATTACTAAAGAAAAAATTTATATATTTATTAATATTTTTCTTGGAAATTTGTAATAAATGATGCATCAGCATGACGTTGAAATATTATCTTATATTATAACATGTTTTTTAATAAAAATTACTAAAGAAAAGATTTATATATTTATTAATATTTTTCTTGGAATTTTGTAACAACTTCAACGTGAGATTCTAAAGCACATACTCAAAGAAAAATCTCAAGCTCACTTTGGCTTGTGCTAAGTTCAAGTAAAAGTTTTCACCCAAAAAAAAAAAGGAAAAAAAGTTTGAGGCAAAGTTTTACTGAGGTGACTTCGATGATGCTCGACTTTAGTAAGAATTTAGACAAAGTTGAATAATGTTCGATTATAT
Source organism: Rauvolfia tetraphylla (assembly GCA_030512225.1). NCBI lineage: Eukaryota > Viridiplantae > Streptophyta > Magnoliopsida > Gentianales > Apocynaceae > Rauvolfia > Rauvolfia tetraphylla. Next base: position 8,659,465 of record JAJQKT010000053.1, read on the forward strand.
ATATATATATATTGTATTTGATTGAATTTTATTACAAATTTAATTTAAATTTTTTATTTTAAATTATATACTTTCTTTTAAAAATAATTTTTTTACGAAATTTAAAATAAAAATTTTTAAATTTAAATATTATTTAATCTTACTTAAAACATGAGTCAACTAGGCTTTTTTGCACCTCTAATGTAGTTGTTTTGTGCAAGCCTATTCCCTTGTAGCTAATGATATATGGTGAAGTAGCTCTCAAAATATATTTCTCTAAAAATGTTATCATTTTATTTCAAAAATAAATGTCTTTTTTTTTTCTCTTCAATGAAAAAGCAAATATTGCAAATCATATCTCTCTCAAATTAAAGAAGGTCAATTATAAAGTCTAGATAGGAGATTTCGTTTAAAAAGTCAATTTGGGATATTTTGTGGGCTTCTTTTACCTTTCTCGGCTATATTTTGGGCTTCTATCAGACGTAAATGCAGTAAGAAATCCACAGACTCATATTGGAACTGACCATAAACATATTTTAGACCGTGTTTGGCCCGAAAAGAAATGGAAATAATGCAACTTATACAAAGTCGCAAAATTTCTCTCTCCCTTCATGAATCCAATAACAATAAGGAGCAAAGGTAATGTTAAATTTCATGTCGAGCTTAAACCTTTTTTTGGTAAGAAGCAGGCTTGTATGTTTTTTTTAAGCGACAAAAATAACTAAAAAATTCAATCAAAAAGTTTTCTCCTTTTCTCAAAAAATTAACATTCTACTTCAAACTAAAATCAAATTATACCCTAAACTTTTACCCATTATTATTTCTAAATTTTTCTTTAGAAAAAGTCAATAACTTCATAAATCATTTTTCATTTTGTTAGTTTAAATCATGAATTACTTGTTACAATTACATATTTTCCTCCCCAAAATTCGTCATCTACATGGTATATTAGTTTTCGTGAATATTATGATATATTTAATTTAGGATAAAAAAAATAAATAAAATAAAAAATTTCAAAAAAAAAAACCTTGTACAAATGTCGCATCGGCAATTTGTTTTGCAATCTCAGCCGCGATGGAGATGAACAGTAGCAACAACAGCTAATTGGCGGATCCAAATGCGTCCGGTCCGATGAGTCTGATCCAAGTTGGGAGTCAGGTGCGTTTCCGTTAAGTTTCAGGTATACAGCAGCTCTCTTGGCCTAAAATATCCAAAATTTTATCCACAAAACTAAAAACCTCCGGTTGTTACTGTACCAAAAACCACGCTCTTCCCATCGCGTGCTCCTAGCTCCCCCACCCGCAACTCCAAATCATCAGACCGGTTTATTATTATTATTTTTATTTTTTATAAAGAAGAAAAAGTAAAGCTAGGACCATATTATTTCCGCCCTCGAAATGTGTCTACCTATGAGTATGCAGTTTATGAAAATAAAAACTAAGCTTTTATTCATAAAATTTTTTATATTTATTAAGTAATTTATATGTATAATATAAATTATAAATATATAAAAAATTATATTATTAAAAAAATAATTATTTTATATATTTTTTATTAATATGTATATAATTTGTGTGATATATATAAATAATTTAGTAATTATAATAATATTATTTTTATTTATATATAATAAAAATTATTATTTAATAAATAAAATATAGAAAGACATGTACGATAAAGAAAATTTTTTTATATGATATAGATATATAATTAAGATATATTTATTTAAAAATATTTATTTTAAAAAAAATATTAACTATCAATTCCAATGTTATCTTGTTTTAAATTTTTGTTTCTTTATCAAAATTTTTTCTTTAGTTAAATCTAACATTAATTCTTTAAAAGTAAAAATATCTAATCCTATTATACAAATAACTTCAAAATTACACAATAAAAATTTAAAAATAATAAATTTTAATTCAAAAAATATATTTTACATAAAATATTTAATTTAATTTATATCTTTTATCTCTAATAATATAAAATTTGAATATTGGCCTTTTCCTTTTCCTCGCAAACCCTTTCTTAAACCTTTGGTTCCTTTTTGCACCCAAAATTTATTCACCCTGTGCGCGTATCCTCACTCGCTCATTCTCTCCACGTGAATCACGTCAGTTTCTCCCCCGTAAATCCAGAACCGCCCGTCAACCAACGCTCCTCATTTTGACACCTCAGTTATCCGTACTAAAATTCTTCACCTCTGTGGACCCCACTCCTTCCCTTCTTCTCTTAGACGCCTTCTTTTCTCTCTCTCTCTCTCTCTCTGCCCCCCTCCGCCATCAACCGCTTCTCTTCTCCATGTAACGCCCTCGCCATGGCTTTATTCAGAGAACATATGTAGATAAAGTGACTCTCCGCCGCGTTTGTCAGAGGTGAATATGTATTGGTGCATCTGGATATAGATCGATTTTGTAGAATATAGAGAGAGAAAATGGAAGGGTGGATGGATGCAATGCAGGAGCTTATAAGCAGGCAAGCAGTAATGGAAACATTCGTCGACATTTTGCTATGTACAGTTCCGATTTGGCTTGCTGTGATGATCGGCCTTTTCATCGGCTGGTCTTGGCGGCCTAGGTGGACCGGACTTGTGTATTTAGGTCTTCGGTCCAAGTTCCGATTTATTTGGACCGCTCCTCCTGGGTTCGGTGCTCGCCGGCTGTGGTTGGCTTTTACAGCTCTCTCGGCCTTCTCCGTAGGCCATAGGCTCTGGTTTAGCTTCCGTGGCAGGAACCGTCGCAAGGATTTTTTAGCTGACTCGGCTCAGCAGGTGTCGTCTGATCCGGTTTCCGTCTTGGCTCCAGCACAGGCTTCAGTGGCAGAAGCTAGTGCTGATGATATCATGTGGGTTTTCATATTTACATCAATTACCTGCTTGATTTTGAACTCGATTATATTCATTCATGTATGAATTTTGATCAAAGATTCGATCTTTTTAAAGCCTTTTCTTCTGTTTCATAAACGCATGTTATTTATCTGTTAACTTTTGTCTGAGATAATATGATCCTAACTCAAGGTGTTGTACTTTTTGGAGATGAGGATAATCAGGAAATTCTTGTTGCTTCTCTTATACTGGTTGCTTGCCCGGTTTATGTTCATTTTGTGGGAAGGGAATTCAGTGTTGCCCTAATGGCTTAGTTTCTATTTCAGTTCCTGACAATACTGGGCTTGAGCCTTGGAATATCATGTGCAGTGCTCGACTTATAAGGCAAACTCTTGAGAGAATCTGATTTTGGCACTACCTTGTTTCCGTCCCATTTGTCTTCGTAACCGTTTGTCGATTCTGGGTTTTGACTGGATATGATTATGTAGTACCTTCTACAAAAATTGGTAATCTGTCAATAGCTGACTGCTCATGCAGGGATCCATTCATGTTGTTGGATGAGTAATCCCCTCGTGCAACTTGGCATTCGAGGTCTGGTAGGTTTATCAAAAAAGACGATACTCTTTCTTCCGAGTAACTTCAATAGGAGATTCACTTACATAAAGTCAATTGATCTTTTAATCTGCAAGTTTTTGAGGGTCGTCTTTTGCGAGAGAAACTACTCCAGCAAGAGATTGTCTTTGCTGTCCAATCTGTTGGCTGCGTATCTGATTAAATCTTTGTTGTTGGATTAATCTACTTTTCAGTTCTTTGTTACTTTGGCAGAAAGGTGGTGGTTGCAACATAATTTATGCTTTTTGTAAGTTTGTCCAGATATCCCAAATGTGGAAGAAAATATGTTAGTGCTTAATGGATTTTTCCTTTGAAATCAAGTTTCTGTGATTTGGACATGGCACTATATACTGTTGAACATGATTCCCTAATAATAGAAGTCAAAATTAGCAAAACAGAAACTTTTGATTTTCTAGTGAACTAATATGCAGTAACATTGCAATAGGTGTTCTAATATTCTATATCATTTTCATTTCTAGATGCAAGTGTTGCAAATGTAATTTATAATAGTTTAGTGCAATTTCCATTTACGTATTATTGCTCTGAGTTCAATTCATAATTTTGTGGCACTCGAAAGTATTTTGTAAAAACTAGTTGCAACTTCATGGCTTCCGTATGCTATTGAGGAAAGCAGTATCAAATATTTTATAGGCATAGTGAAAATTCTGGGGTGATCTGTGAAACTTGATGGTTGCTCTCAAGTAATAACTGAGAACTAAAAGGCGTTGCTGTTGATATTTTCTATGGAAGGAAGGGCTTAAAAAGAGTGCACGATTACCAGATCAAAACATATAGAAAGCATGATAAAACCATTATTGACTTGAGTACGCGCATGAGATGAGGCAAAGGTTCATGCTCTACTTAGCAGCTAATTGGGGTGGGTTGATTGGCCTTTGGGAAGATAATGTCACTGATCCTTTTACTGATAAATGTGGGAATCTGGAGATATCCTATGATAACCATCGGTCTTGGTTGGATAGTCATTAACAGGAATGATGATGGAACAGAAACTCTGGACTTGATATTTGCTTTTTTTTCTTGCTATTTGATTGTGTTTCAGTAACTGTAAATCTGCTTGTATTGTTTCCTTCCTCTTTCTTGTAAAATAATCAAATCTATCTTTAATTTCTGATTTTACTGGATTACAGAAGGCCAATTACTGGTAACTCTGAGGGAGAAAACAATGTTGTCACAGAGAATGATCTAGACCACCTATTGCATCTTCTTGATGGAAAAGACGGAGAGATGGCTTGGCAGAGTTTGATGGAACGCTCCACATCAAACTTAGCATACCAAGCCTGGCGCCATGAACCTGAGGTAATATTTGACATCTATTTAAAAATGTTTTTGTCCTTTTCTTGCTGGGCTTGCTCCTCAACTTGAATTTACATTATCTGGACCACCATCATCAGCTTCTTTTCTGCGTCAAATTCAAAATTGAAAAATTACTGTATATTTGTGTAATATATGGTGATTAGTAATATTGGATCCAATTAAACAAATTTCTTTATTTACCTAGTTTAGATTTCTGACTCCTTAATTGTTTTTTTCGCACCTTAATTTACATTGATACTAGGTCATCAGAAAATAGCATTTGAAGGAAATTTTACTTGTATGTACCTTATGATTTTTGTCATAAATTACTGCTGATAATACCAGATTTTCCTATTTTGAAATTATGATTTCTGATTAGCAAAAAAAAAAAAAAAAATGCAATCCCTTGCTATGGACTCATTGATGTATATCAAGGTTGTTATCTCGAAGTCGTCTCTGGATTCTTTGACATAATTAAGAATATGCGAAGTCTTTTTGTTCGCAGAAGAAAGAACAGATATTTTCAAGTTCACACTTCTTACATACTCAAAAATATGCATAGTCTTTCTCTTTACAGAAGAAAGAAGAACAAATGTTTCCAAGTTCTTGCAACCTTATAGCTTTTTACTTTGTCATTAACTGGTTGAAATTTTCAGTGGAGAAGTGATTCAGATTAAAATGAAGGGAAGATTGCAAACTGTATGTTCATTTGGCCTTACTTCTAACTTTCAATTATGGCAAAGGAATGAAAATAGAATTCTTAGAAAATAATATTGTGGAATGATTTTTGACCAAAATAACCAGAGGAATATTTGAATTTTAACTTCCTTTATCCTGCCATCTGTTTAATGTTTGAATCATAAATAAAGTCCTTTTCTCATTATCTTTGCCATTTTCTTTAATTTTGTGCAATCTGTTATCTAGATGGAGCTTTTTTTAGGAAGGATGTGTTGGAGGGTTTTTGGTTGTGTATTGTTGGTGCTGCGGGGTGAGAGGAGGGTTGTGTCTGGATTCTACTGTGTAGTCACATCCTTTATGTATGCCTTCATATTACACAATTATTTTTGGATTCTAAAAGAGATGTTGGAGAGGATCAATACATTTCATAGTCTCTTTAAGGAAAAAGAAAAAGAAACTATCCCAACTCTTGAAGCTAAAAATCATGCTCATTTTCAAGAAGCTTCTTTCATGGTAGCTTATGCAAATATACCTGATTGTGCATTTTTATTCTTAGGTGGGCCCAATAGTATATCGGAGCAAAACTGTCTTTGAAGATGCTACTGCTGAGATAGTCAGAGATTTCTTCTGGGATGATGAGTTTCGCCTGAAATGGGACCCCATGCTTGGGTATTTCAAGATTTTAGAGGAATGCCCCCAAAATGGAACTATGATAGTCCATTGGATTAAAAAGGTTTGCCAAAAAAAAGCTTTATTTTTTAAAATTTTTTTTGAATGTTTTGTCCTTGCAAAACTGCTTCTAAGTTTAGTATGTCCTCATGTGTTCCTTGTGTGCAGTTCCCATTTTTCTGCAGTGATCGAGAGTATATTATTGGTAGAAGAATATGGGAAGCTGGAAAAGTATATTACTGTGTTACCAAGGTACAAGGTCTTTCCATAAGGGCAGCTCCGTGATGTATGATGACACAGCTGAACTTTTCATCTCACATCTATAATAGCATGTACCAACTACTAGTATTTTTATGTCACTGTTGTATATCATGTGTAAGATGTGTCTAATGCATAAGAGATAAACTGACTGCAGGGGGTGCCATATCCAGCCTTACCTAGACGTGATAAACCTAGAAGGGTTGATCTTTACTTCTCCAGCTGGGTTATTAAGCCTGGTAAGTCTTGCTAGATCACATGCTTCCTCCAATGCCCAAGTTCAAGGAGAATGCCGAATAGTTGTATCTTAATCATGATAATGTGGATGCAGTGCTATCCCTTAAAGGTGATGGACAATTGTCTGCCTGTGAGGTGACTCTCATTCACTATGAGGATATGGGGATCCCTAAGGATGTGGCTAAACTGGGAGTTCGTCACGGGATGTGGGGAACTGTCAAAAAGTTACATGGTGGCTTTAGGGCATATCAAAATGTAAGGAAATCAGAGACATCTCTGTCCAGATGTGCATTGATGGCAAGACTCACAACGAAGATATCATCTGATGAAGGCAAAGAAACTTTGGAGATAGAAAGCAGTAAAGAGGAAGAAAATGAGACATTGGACATCCAGAGTAAGAAAGGCCGCGGTGGGATCGATTGGAAATGGGTGGCCATTAGTGGAGCTATGGTTGTGGTTGGACTCCATACAGGGCTCATTGGGAAAGCACTGTTAATTGGAGCAGGCCAAAGAGCTGCAAGGAGAGGAGGGAATTCTAGGTGAAGAGTTATACCCCAGAAACCTAGTGCGCTGTTTTTTAGTTCATTATCTGCTAGTTAATTGGTTCCTTGAGATCACTTCTGAGGCCAACTTTGTGTTCTTTGAGTTACAGCAGCAGTAAATCTTGATATAGATTAACCCTATGCTTAATACTATGCAGTTAAACTTTCTGTTTAGTACTCTCTCCGCTTCAAAGTTATCTTTCTAATTTTGTGACACAGAGGTAATGTTACAAATGTTTTTTAGGCGTGTGAAAAAACTTATGTTATGAGAAGACTAAAGATCTTATGGAGTAGCTTTCGTTAATCTTTTTCGAAGACATTAATATTATCTTCTGACAAACATGAACTCCAAGGATTTTGTTTATTATTCAGTGTAATTTGAAAAATAAAATCGAATTAAAATTTATATTTTAGTTTTATTTTTTAATATTTTAGTTTAATTTGATTTGTTAAAATTTAGTATAATTTGGTTTAATTTTTTATTTCTGTGATTAGATTGAAAATTAAATTAAAAAATTAAAAATTTTAAAAAATAATATATGAACATATTATTAAAATATGTTATTACTAATAATGTATTTATATAATTTTTTTATAAAAATTATAAAATTTTAAAATAAAATTAGAGATTAACGCACTAAAGAACGTGTATTTTTTGTATAAGAACTAACTCAAATAGAACTGAACTAATGTTCGTAATTATTTCGATTCGATTTAAAAAATTATCAAATCCAATAAAAAATTGAATTATCAAACTGAATATCGAATCATAATTCAAATAAAATCCTCTAATGCAAACTGGATACCCGAATTGCATGCGCAGTTAAGTTGTAAAACGAATGTTGACGAATCTTTTCCGCTTATAGGAGAAAAATGCCATGGAAGACAGCTGCATCCGTTGCCCCAACCTAATTGCGTGGGGCTTTTAGGGTTAAAATATACGTGTTTCCTCTTCCTTTGTATTTGGATTGGACAATGTAATTTTTTAATTTTTAATTTAAATTTAAAATAAAAAATTTTAAACTTAAATTTTGTCGAATCTCACTAATTTTCCTCTCGGCATGCTTTTCAGGAAATTAAATTAATCCAGCCTTTCTTCCAAGCAAAATCCTTATAATAGGTTTTGTTTTTTTTTTTTCCCTTGCTGCGAATTAATTGAACAACTCTTGAATCACTACTGTCTACTGGTTTATTCTGATTGGCCACTGCTGTTTTACTTGCGCAGTTCAGAGATGTACTTTCAGAAGAAAGTGTGACTTCAGAGTGAATGAGCGTCAATATGTTACATTTCGGCTATAAATGGTGCTAAAACAAAGCTTGTTTAAGGGTAAATCTGAATTTAAGATTTTTTATCTTTAATTATTTATAAAAAATAGGTAAAATTTATAGACCAATTTAACTACCACTCATATTACACGAATTATTAGAGAAATCCAAAATGAATACCTAAAATATTAATGTGCTAACCAATCCAAACTTTAAATAGTAATTCAGCCCGAAACTATTTTGAACTTACATTTTCTATAACAAATAATTCTTTAGCACATCCCACCCAAGAGAAATAAAGTCATCGTCCTACAACTGTCTTTGAAAACCAGCAATCCAACAAAAATTAATCTAATTCTTTAAAAGCCCTTTTACATATTACAGGCAGTCAATGTAAATTTCGCAAACAAGAATCAAAACTTACATGTAAAAACTATTTGTGAATAATTCCCAACTAACCGAACCTTCAGTGAATTCAGAGTAAGTAAATTTACCTTTATTATCCTTGATTTCTTTTAAACTATAGGAAGGAATGTGAACTACTATTTTGTTACCTCTACCAGTGGTCCCAAATAAAACTAAAAGGTCAAAAGAGAAGAAGTAAAGACTCTGGATTTTGCAAAAACCATCCAACTACACCTTTGATATTCTATCGAGGACATAGTGAAATAGTTGGATGGCTTATGCAAAAACCAAAGTCTCACCTCTAAATTAGCTCCCCTCCAGAATTCATATGTAGACTGAAATACATGATAAAAACATGCATGGTTTTGCCGGGATTCTCTCTCTTTAACCGCCGGAAGAATAAATGAAATTTATATAGGGAGGGTCTTACGTAGAGTCCTACTTGGGGTTTGTCCTAAATTCACAGCCGCCCCGTGTGGAATGTGTGGAAGACCGGTGTGGAAGTGGGTGCCAGCGGAATCAATCGTCAGCTACGCTGACACTTCTGGGCCAATCTATAACGTAGAGTCCTACTTAGGGTTTATCTCTTTCTCAGTTGACTCCTAGGCTCTCTCACGAATTCAATCCATTCTAAAATCTGAAGCCCAAATAAAAAGATATGATGGGCCCTTGCATCATTGGTTTTGGATCGCATACTTTTTTCCCCCCTTATGGCTATGGATAATGTTGTAATTTTTTTGGAAAAATAACTGTTGTAAATTGACATCTAGATTTTTTAATTTTAATTGACATTTATAGTAAAATTTGGGCTTGTAATTTTATTTTTATTATGGCAAAGTAATAATTCAATAGAATACTAGCCAATCAAATTTTGGCTGACCCACCTCCTTGTCCTATTAAAGGCCATTAGTTAAAAGAAAGAAAAGAAAAAACTCCACCTTTATAGTTCCACGTCAAAGCCTAACTAGTGAAGACAGAAGTTGAACTGTAAATTTCAAGAAAGTTTTCACAAATTGGATCCTTATTTGGATTGCAATTTTTTTTCTTTCGTGTTTTGCTGATGTACATGTATATTTGATTTATATATATATATATGGGATTTAAAGTGGAAAAAATCAAGAAAAGTAGAAAATTTTTTGATTTAGATTGGACATAAGAGCCTAAAACAATAGCTTCAATAATTGGCAAAACCCAATATGACAAAAAGGGTCAATTGGCACCAGCACCATCACAAAAAACACAAGCTTATCAAGAACTTTATGATGAAAAAAACCCAAGTTTAGGACTCTTCTTCCACGACTAGAAAGTTGTGGTTGAGGTCTCGTGTGCTGTCTCCATGGATAGGTGGACTTGAAAAAGACTAAAAGGGCCACCCTATCCTTGCATGATAAGGTAACGCCGAACTAGCATTTAATTGTTTTGGGTTTGCTTACTGATTTTAGTGTGACATGTTGGAACTTGGTTTTAAATGTAAGATTTTTTAAAATTAAATTATATATTTTATATTTAAAATTTTTAAATTTAATTTTTAGATTTACGTAAACTCTTTGGAGAATTCTACTGGATTTATCTAAAAATCATGAGAAACACGTTTTCAAGTAATTTTTACAGGTCGAAAGAAATGGGCAATAGGAAAATTATTGGCCCCTCCAAGCAGAAATTTCTGCATCAGTATCTTTCCTGTTTTCCAAGGCAGACTTTTCTTCCTTCTTATTCAAGATAATATGGAACAAGGAATATTTTGCATCCATAACATCGCTTTACATTTGTGCCAAAAGTACAATTTTTTTTTTAAATTTTTCTAAAGAATTTAACCTTGTAAATATGGCATGAACGCTGGTATAATTTTTTTTCTTTTATGATGAAAAGGCCAAAAGGGGTAAACACCTGTACTTTCTAAAACTATTACTCCACAATATAGGGTTTCTCTATAGAGCTAGCTAGCTTTGCAAGGTAGATTGTCCATCACCATTTTTTTAAAAAAATATATATATATATAAGGGGCAGTTAATCGAACCAGAATCTATGTCGGTAAAAAGGGATCATAACTAATTGAGTTAACTCTTTGTTGCTCTCTAATGTCCATTTCAAGTTGTCAAATTGGTTGTCAATTCATATAATTCACCCACAAGCAGTTTCTAACAAGCCTTTCACGAAAGCTATGTGCTCTTGTAAACTATTTCTTCCTTGCTTCTAATCACATAGTCATATACGATTGATTACCACTAATTTTCTTTTCATTTTTGTGACATATATTATACATGACTAGTACTGCAGTATTAGTATTCTTTAGGGATTTTATGAAAATATTTCAAATGTGAGATTTTACGCGTATTTAAAATTAAATTTTATTACAGAATTCAATAAAAAATTTTACTTTAATTTTTATTTCTTTTCTTATAAAAAATTTATTTTTACGAATTTTAAAACTAAACTCTATCCAAAGTCATCTTTTTGTTTCAACACAGCTGGATCTTTTCGTTTTCCAGTTCGTTTGAGGTTCATATCCATGAGAAGATTGTGATGTGAGTTCAATCACAATTTACATCAAAATAGTGCAACTCAAGACTAATCTTCTTATTAATAATCACTTAATTCTTCTATTGCACTTTGGTATCAGTGTCATTAGATATCATCGCGTTCCAAAACTTAATGTGAAATTTTAGATTTAAAATTCACATTTTATTTCATATACAATTTAATTTTATAAAACTTAAGATAAAAATATCGAAATTAAATTTTATCCAATCTCACCCATTGAATAATAGATACTTTTGAATGTCTTTCTTTTTCCAAGAGGGTATATTGAGTACTTTGTTTATTTCATTTATATTGATATTGAACCCACAAGACTTGAAAATATAGTAGAATTTGCCTTAATAAGCAAAACTAAGAAGCTCCAAGGAATTTGCCTTGAACCAAACTTCCTTACCCGATCAATAGATTTTTCCTTTTAGGATGGGGAATGGATATTTAACAACTAACTAGATCTATGCAGCAAATTCCGCAAAGATATTTCAACTTCTTTCCACTATTTCTAGTCATAAAACTTGAACAAGTGACAAATATCGCTCAATTCCAAACTTCTCTGGTACTTTTGCGCAAACCTGTACGCGTTCAAACTTTCCCATTCATTTTTCTCTGTACCACATGAAAATCTTCAACTTGACGCTTTTCTTGATTATCTTTGTGCAAAAGGGCAGTATATCACATTTCTTGGTTTTGAATCCAACTTAAAGCAATTTGGATGTTTGAGAAATTTGTCTCTCTATTTTAACTCTGATATTTTGAGAGTGATAATTTTACAAGATTTGATCAAATACGCTCTTCATATGCGAAATTTTTAAGATGATATAAAATAGAATTCAAATTTAAAAAATTTTTAAATTATTTATAAAAATATACGAGTTTCAAATTTAAAAATTTAATATTAAGAGTTCATTTGAATAATATTTAGGTCAACTAAATATATAATTAAATTTTATTTTTATTTTATAAAAAATTTACCTTAACTGGACAAAAACTTTCTGAATCAAACACAATATAAATATAAACTATAATATAAATATAACCTATAAATTTCTGGAGTTAGCACGTCAAAATCCTATCAGTACAGTAGCGAACTTTTCACCCGTATATGCAAACAAATCAGGAAGCATTTGTTTTCGGATTTGCAGGCTCTGCTGTTGTTCTGTTAAAGTTTCCAACTTTAAGGTTTTACTTATTCGGGACTTTTACTATTTAACACATAATCAAGAACTAATCATTTATATTGATAGGACATTATCTTCTTCTCTTTAGACTAGCAATAGTTTTCATTTTCCCTGAGATTTTCATCTGAAGCTTCAAGACCCAAAGAAATCACAAAACACAGCATTTTTTGTGCTTTGTTGTTTTACTAACTATCATGAAAAAGGTGACCACTTTCAGGAAAACTTCAACATGATGTAAGGGGCAACGGCATGCAGTGGACCACGTGGCTTCTTCCGAACCACCAGTGCATCAACTTGTATGATTGTATCGGGACCGGGAGCTGTACATGATACTGCATTATCAGAAGGCATGGCAGATTCACCTGCGAGTCACTTATCGGTAGCCCCCCTCCTCCTCTCTCTCTCTCTCTCTCTCTCACACACACACACACACACAGAGTTTTAAGTCATTAAAATCTTGTATTTTTTTTCTTGTGTGCCTGACTTTTGAGTGCGGTCTTGTGGAATAAAAGGAAGGGAGCAAGAAATAGAAAGGGTCTTTGTTTTGAAGGGAGCAGATAGTTTCCATGGGTTTAACTTGTTTAAGGTATGCAGCCTCCGTTGTCCAAGTTAATAGTTCCTCAGATTTTTATGTTTCTGAGTCATTTGAATAATTGTCTCGCCTATTTTCTTAAGTTTTTAGAAGAAACATGGCAAATTCTATGTTTCCAAAGATTTGGGGTTTACAGTTAAGTGAGCCGTTTTCACTGCAATGCACCATGCTCTCAGTCTATGGCAAACGTATATGCAACCTTGTTATTCCATAGAATGAATAACAATCTTTTCTTTCCTCATTTCTCAGCACCCTAATAAAAGATATGTACATGTTTTCTGGTCCATAGAAGTTGTGGACTATAAAATTTTCAATTGAGGAAGTAATTTTGCTTCCTGAGATATACATATGTTTCATCATCTTTTCTGATTGGTAAATTAGAGAAACTCTGTAGACCTCTCGTGCAGACTAGATTGGAATTGATTTCAATCAAGCATGGGAATGTGTTAATCTGGAGAATAGTTTTTGGGACTCTGCTTGGAGGACTGAAGTTAAATGTAGTGTCTATATTATCTTTTCTTCCCGTTTGATTTTGCTTTTCTTCTTGTAAACCTTTTTTCGGGGTGTTGTGGTCGATTGGCCATTCAGAGTTGTGCCCGGTAAAGTTGGAAATTACGAAGTATGAGGTTTTAGGATGGCTTTCCTGGCACCAGGATTTTCCAAGAAATAATACTAGTGATATGCTTGCATTCTCTACTTCGTTGACTCCATTGGATCAGTATGATTCTGTATTGTTAACCATTCTACTGGTAACTAAAGCCGTGGAATTTGGAGTATCAGATTTTATCCTGAGGTCTTCCACCCTGAATTTTCAAATTTAAAATATGCTGCAAGCAATGTTTTCTGGCACCTTAGACTGGGCATCTAATAAGAGTTAGCTATATGTCATGGAATGTTGCATGAACTTTTTGCATAAAGATGCCATGCAAATTGAAGAAAGCAAATACCTTATACAGCCCTTTCTTGTCTCTTCTAGGCAGCATCGTATCATGAGATAAACCTGGCTACCAGTCCAAGTTCTGCTCATTATTTTATGTTAAACCAATACTAGTTTGGAGACATATTAGACTTGTTTACATACAGGCAAATTGTTTACTTTATTTGCAACAAGTGCATTGGATATGCAGTGCAGGGGGGTTTTAGAATTGGCTTTCATTTTTATCTAGAATTGTTTTTCCCTTTCCAATCTTCATGCCCCATGATTCTAGAGTCACTAATGATTTCAATTCAAATCTGAATTGGTTTTGTGATGTTAAGATTATGGGGTTTGAGGTTCTACTACTTGTAATCAAGTGAAATAGTGGGTGAGGTGCTCACTGCAGTCCGCAGGCATACAGCATCCTTATGCAAGTTTTGAAAACTTATGGCTCCTAGTTATTTCTCACTGGTATGACCCAGTGGTATATACAGAGATGTTTGCTAGAGTTTCTGGTCATTACTTCATCACAGCAGACGCTAGCTTAGATGGAATCCACTCTCAGTGGTTCACTAGCCCATATAAGCTGCTGAATTTGGAAATTTTTTCTCATAATGCACCAAATATGATATTACTTCTATTCTAATTTTTCTTGATATTCTTAAGTTTTAGATAAATACATGTTTTAGGTGTTCAATAGATTTTTGAATTTGTTCTACCATTAGCAGTTTCTTTTCTTTCAGCATTTCTTTTTCTTTTTTTTTTTCCGCTCCGGAGATGGAACCATGGATCACCTGCCATATTACCGAGGCTTTTGGGAGACTCATCTTGCACTAACTCCTGTTTTAAACATTTACAGCGCTAATGCATTAAAGGTTCTTAGGTCTTTGGGATTGGTTTGTTAGTAGCAGCAATTCCTTGAACGGTTCAGTTGTATTATAAATGGGATTCTGTGTGCTATATGTACATTTACCACTCGGTAGTAAAGAAAGGGTGATGATCATTAGACATCTCATTCTGATGGAAGTAGTTGTCCAGAGAACCTCATTCATGTATGTTATTCTGAACGATCTTTCATGTGAATCTCAGTGCAGTGCATACCTCAAGACGGCTAAAAGACAAGATAAATGAATCCAGTAATACTAGTTTCGGATTCAGTATTTCCCTTTTAACATTGGTTCTGAAGAAGTTTTCTAATGCTCGCTGGAACTTGCAAATGGATATTCACTTTTACATTTTATGCATGTTTTTGGTTTTCTTTTTGAATTCCTCTGAATTGTTTGACCTGGATTTATTTGTTAATTTTCCTAATTTCTTGTCAAAAAATGTAGATGATGAATGGAACTGATGGTGATCTGGATTTAGGCCTCACTCTGGGTTATTCCAATAGCTGCATCCGGCCAAGATTGAACAGTAATACAGGTGCAGGTGTAAATGCAGGACCAAGTGTTGACACGACATTTGCAGCATCAGATCCCTTATCTGAATTAGTCTGGTCTCCAGACACAGGCTTGTCTCTGAAATGTGCTGATAGCAGCAAAGCTGATAAGAAGCCGTTGCTCTTGTGGAATGTAGGACCAAGCAATATACTCCCATCACCATCACAAAGCATCAGATTCCAGGAAACAGGTGAAGAAAAGATTGTTGATGGAAATTTGATTCTTTCACATGCAACACTTGATGTGGGCAGTGATGTTGCTAAGAGAGATGGTTTTATGCAATCTACTGCTTATAGTGCTAGGCCAGTGATTAGATCAAACCCTGGAGAAATTATGGGTATGACATTTCATCTCTTGATTCCTTTAGCAGCATGAAGAGTTAGGACTATTCATCATGAGTTTCTAGTGAATCATCTCTACTTTTCTCCTTTTCCTTCCTTGTTTTTTTGTTCTTCTTTTTTGATTCATTTAAAGAAGAATTGCCAAATGTTTTACATCTTTTGCTTGACAGAAAGCTGTGCTATATTAGAGGAAAGAAATACCAAGGAGGGAGTTAAACATAGCAGTCAAAATGAGGGCAAAATTGTGGATGACGATGACAAAGAAGTATGCAGTTCAGGAATTGTACAAATGGCAGATATGGCTGCTGGAAGTCAAAGAAATACAGGTGCACATTGCTCTTCTTCAAGTCTTTATTGGTGTAATGGTCATAATAGTTCAAAAGAATTGTTTCAAGACCTGGCTTATTCCCGTAGTAATTTCCTTTTACCTATTTTCTGCTGACTGGGTTACTCACCCGGAGACTATCTCTTATAAGCATCCTTTGATTTTCCACCTCTATTTTGCTCCAGTTCGTTGGGGTTTTCTTGTCATCAGAAGACTCGATCATAAACTCACTTTTGTGGGTTCTGATTAGATGATTTTAGAACATGCAACCATGTTTAAATGATCTACCGGGACCAGAGTGATTTAAGAGTCGTACTTTTCTACCTGAGTTGGTTAATGTATTTCCTGCAGATTTATCGAATCAAAATCCTTCTGTACAAGGAAACAGGCATTCCAGTCATGATACGGCAATGGATAAATCCCCATATAGGAAAATTAATAAAGAATTTTCAACGAAATGTGATGGTGATGCAACCAATCAAGTTCCTGGTTGCAGTCAGATTTTAGCTGGACTTACCACGACTTCAAATGTTCATGCTGAAATACAGTCTAGAGCTTGTGTCAACCCTCTGCCAAAGTCCCCATGCCAAGATGAAACTACCAAGGAAGCAATGTTGGCTACTGAAGAAGAGGACAAAAAGATGACCAATAAATATTCTTCATTGTTGCCCTGTTTGGGGAAACTAGAGTGCACAGCTGAAAATGATTTACCTGATCAGACTACTAAAGAACCTTATGGGCAGTCTGAAGAAATACTTCCTAGAGGCCGCTTTGTTCCGCTTGGAAATTCACCAATTAATGGCTACCAAAGGAGAGGTAAAAGTAGAGCCCTCTCCAATGGGAATTTCAGTGGAAGATTCTCAAGTGGTGAAGATGACAGCCATGAGAGTGTCGAAAGTTGTAACAGTGTCGGGTTACTTTCCAAAGGCAAGCGACAGTTAAAATATGAAGAAAACTTGGTTTACGAGAGCAAAAGACTCAAACAGATTGATGGAAGTCCTGCTTCAATGTCTACCATCAGGAATGATAGCTCTTTCATGAATTGGATATCTAACATGGTAAAAGGATTCTCTAAATGTAATGAAGAAGATCCTTCTTTTCCTCATGGCCTTGCTCATGCAGATCCTAAACATGCAAGTTTTCTTCAGGAAACTGTGATATGCAGTGACCACCATGATTCTTTGAGCAGAAATATGGGATTTCAAACAATATTTCGGTCTCTGTATTCTCAGCACACAAATCTAATGGAAGCTAGACTGTCCAGAGATGATTGTTCACCTGAAGAATCTCAGGGACTTATCCAGGCTGATAAATTGAATACTGTGAATTCTCCAACCAGCTGCCTGGGGCAGAATGGTGCACCTTGTGAAAATTTCATGTCAAACGACAAAACCATCCCATCTATGACAGATGAAGGGGTTCATTCTGGTCTACCATACATGTTTTCTGCCACTATCCCTGCTCAAGTGGATAGCTCAGATGAACTGGCAGAAAATAAAGCTTCAGCCAGTCCACAATGTCATGGAGATATGGATACAGTAAATTCATCAGAATGTGGGGAAGTGGACATGATAACTAAACTTAAAAATGAGAACACTGATCTAGCATCTGAAGGTAGACCAGTCAAGGACATGTCTAACAAAAGTAATCTATTTGGCAGCTTGTGGATTACTCGGTTTTCACCAAAAACAGGTAGCAGTATATTGAACTTGGATCCGAGTAATCGAACTAGTAGCTGCTGTGATGCCACAGAATGTCCTGATTACAAAGCATCTAGTTCTCAATCTCAGAAAAACACAGATTTTTTCATGAAGCAGAACTGCCCAGAGGCAAGGGATAGTTCCAATCAATCCTCAGGTGACTTTTTGGTTAAAGACCTGCGGTTCTTTGCTGTCAATTCTGGATGTTCTGTTGGGTTTAAGGACGCCCATGGCCATAACCAGCAGAATTCTGTACTTAAGCTAAATCCTCTTTTATCTTCCCAAACGTTGAAGAGGTCAGAAGCCATGGCCTCTGTATTTGCAAGGAGGCTGGATGCCCTCAAACATATTACACCATTAGGTTCAGAAAATGGTGCAACTTCTGTGGCAGCAACTTGTTTTTACTGTGGCAAAAGTGGCCATAGTTTACGAGACTGCTTGAAGGTAACTGAAACCGAGCTGGATCATCTCCTAAGAAATATCAGTTCTTATGTTGGGGCTGAGTATCCGCGTTTATGCATGAGATGCTTTCAACTTGATCATTGGGCGGCTGCATGTCCAAGAGGATCCTCAAGTAGGCAACAAGATGTTGAAAAGAATACATGCTCTAATGTTGGCAATTTGAAAGTGTTACCAATTGATGAAAGAACTTCTCAGTCTCTTAAGAAAGAAGAACATAACAAAGGTGCCATTTGTAGCAGAGAGAAAAGTTGTACCAATGCAGATATTAGGAATCCAGTGATTAGAGGAGATTCTTTGGCCCAAAAAAGATTGAGCTCGAATGAGACTCAGAAGCTTCTGGCTTCAAATTTTAGGGAGAAGAATTCGGGAGAATTTTGCAATTTGCATTTAAGCAATCTTGTCAGCACACATGTTATCCATATCCCAGAAGGAATATTTGATGCTTCAAGACGCCTTCAAGTATCTCGTACAGATATTCTCAAGTAAGGAAGCATGCTTACTACTGAATGTGCATACTGTCGTCTAACCGCTCTTCATATTTATTTATGTTCTGCACGTTTGACCTAGGAATATCATGTAGTGTAGTTGGGTCTATTGCTCTTGACTCTCATGCATTGGTGATGGATTTATGCAAAATTCTTGTAAATTGTCTATTGCTTTTGACTCTCATGCATAGGTGATGGATTTGTGCAAAATTCTTGTAAATTTACATCCTTTAATGTTACTGATGCTTAAAATTATCAGTGAAAAAGGGGAAAAATGGACTTTTAGGGGATGCTAATTTCCTCAGTCCATGGTCTATATAAATGTCTGTAGTATTTGATTGAGAAATGAAACCTGTTGTATGTGCATACCATTTTTCTGCATTCTGTGACCGCATCAATTTTTCCCTCACACTTGTCACTAATTACTTTCGCTATTATTACAATGAATCAGATTGATGAAATCCCATGTATTGATGCCACATTTGGAAGGCTTCTTTCTGCGTTTGCGATTGGGGAAATTGGAAGCAGGTCTTGGTGGAACTGGCTACCATGTTGCCTGCGTTACTGGTGTGTATTAACGAGAACTTTGGGTTCATGATATGTTCCATGGAAATTGATCATCAGTCACTGAGAAACTACTTTGTCATATCGACATTTCCTTTCTGCTTATTTGGTGTACTAATTATAGGGCAAGCTGGAAAAGCAGAGAATGATTTGAAGAAATCCCTCTCGGTGAATGTTGGAGGTATCAAATGCCAGGTTGGAAGTCAGTATGTGTCTAATCAAGGATTCTTGGAGGTAAGTTTATCCATGGATCCTCTCTCCTGTATTGTTTTTTTTAGCCTTTTTTTCCCCAACAAGTGTGCATTGGTTGTTCTTCTGTCACACTGTTGTCATCTCTTTTGAACCAAACAAAATATAAGTGAACGATATCAAGCATTACTGCTGGAGTTCTGTCGGCATCCAGAAATATTGTCATTTTACTTTCATTCCAAGTGCTTTTTCTATCATCATTAGCAGTAGGGGTTTGATGAAACTCATCTCTCCGCTCAAGTTTAACCCTTTTTGCTCTACAGGACGAGTTTACAGCCTGGTGGTGCAGAACTTTGAGAAGTGGAGAAATGCTTCCCACCAAAGAAGATTTAGAATTAAAACTCAAGCAGAGAATCAACACAGGGTTTTAGACTTGCAGTACAACAGGTGAAGAAGCCTCATCTTTTGTACATAAAAATTTCGAAGAACTTGTAGTCTAATTTATAATAGTTTTCCAGAATATGTAACTCAGATTCTTTCCCTCATCATGGCTAGCCCACTTAATTGCATAGATTGCTAAGTTTACACACTGCTGGACAATAGTTGATTATAAATGGTCCAGTCTCCAAAGTTTTTTTTTTTTTTTTTTTTTGGGGAAAAAGCCTCCAAAAGTTTCAAAGTACTTCTCACCTGTGCATGGATATAGATGACAAAGCAAGTGGTCCTTAAGTCTTTGGTTGGGATTCCAAAATCTTTTCCTGACCACAATGCGTGGATAAGGAGTTAGGATAGGTTGTTCCCTTCATTTTTGGTCCCTTCGTTTGTGGCCTTTCATCCTTTAATTCTTTCACTTTATAGAAATGCTTTTCTTCTTTTCACAATTTTCAGGAATGCCTTGCTTCTGCAATAATGATGATGTACTTTTTGGGGTCACAAGGCAGTGTAACGGCATCCAAGGGTACTCCTCCCAGATACTATCGTAAAGATTAGATAGAATTTGTTTATATTTAAAATTTTTACTTCAAATATATTATTTGTCAGAAGAATGGTAAGATTTACAATAAAAAATTTATATTAAATTCTGAAATGAATTATTCTTTTGTGTATTAGGTTTGGATCATGATATATTTTAAGTATGATTTACATTCCCGTTCATTTTACAATATATAAAAAAATATCAAATACGTAAACAAATAATAGAAAATATATATCTTCAATACATCTTCCACTACATTTTTGTTAACTTTCTCCACAAATAATTTAGATTCCTCATAGTTGAAACAACCCAGGGAGGGCGAAGGGGGGGGGGGGTGTAAGATATCCAAGACATACTAAATGGCGTATTGCAAATATAAAATTTTAAAAAAGAAGAAAAATGCACTAATTAATCTCGCATTTAAATAGATTTTGATCAATTAGATCTAAATTCATCTAAATACATTATCAAACGGGCTCGTTTATGGGCTAACGACCTGTTTAACAATGTTACTATTAGCCATTTTTTATTCACTGACAATCACTTTAGAAAAAGGGAAATGCTAGTTGGTTCAAGCTGAGATTATCCTGGATTAATCTGGAGAAAAACTGTCCAAAAAAGAATGAAATAATTCTTTGCTGTTTTCTGTGACTTTTTCACATAAATCACGTTGTTAATCCCATATTAAATTACAAATCTTGACTTAAATTGTGTCAAATAGCACTGTCCTTAAAAAAATTCTTGTGAATTCTGGAAAGCATGCCTTTGGTAGAATTGTTGAAGAGTATTTTGATGGAACTCAAGATTTGGTAGCGTTGTATGATGGGGTTAATTTGTTCCTCTTTGTAAAAGGAAAAGTAGGCCTTGCAGTGTTTGAACGAGAACAATTGATGAGATCGTTATCATTACTTTTACGAGTATTTAATATTTTGTTTTAAATTCTACTTTTGTAAAAAATAATAAAAAAAGATAAGTACAATAATATTTTTTAATATAACGAACATATTTTTTTATTTTTATGATAAATTTTTTTAATATAACGAACATATTTTATTTTATTTTTACGATAAATTTATATAATTTTCTCTTCACATATAAATACTTTTTACTATCTTTATTTCACTTTGTATTGAGGGTATTTGTATTGCGTTTTATTTTAAAATTTTTAAAAATAAATTATTTGTAAAATAAAAAAAAGAATCCAAACTGAAAAAAAAAATTCACTTTGAATTGCAATCTAAGTACATCCATTAGAACTACCGAGTAGTCTTTAAGCTTAAAGTAATTCACACATTTTTTTTTTTTTTTGATACACGAGTGATCAAGAGACCAAGATGATGTAGATTTCTTTCTCTTTTTTTTTTTAATGCATTGAAGATTTTGTACAGTAGACAACATCTTATTTCAAAACTTAATATAAAATTTTAAGTTTATATTTTTATTTTAAATTTTTTAAAAGTTAAATTATTTATAAGAGAAGATGTGGGTTTCACACTCAAAATTTTGAATCTAATTTTGAAATGGAATCCTTCTCAAGTGGAGTCTAAACTTACAACTCACACTTTTATATATTTTATATAACTCAAAATAAAAATTCTCAAATTAAATTCTATTTAATTCAATTGAAATAGAAAATATGAAATTATCAATGTCTGTATTTAATATAAAATAATTAAGGCTATTATAATTAAAATAATTCTTAAATTTCTGATTCAATACATAAAAAGAAGAAATTAAAGAACTAGAATAACTTAATAATAAGAATAATAAAAATTACATAATTATTCAAAATTATAGTAATTGAAAATATGATACCAAGATGGATAAAGTATAATGATATTAATAATAATAATATAATAAATAAAAATACTTTGATTTTTTTCATAATATTTTTATCACCATCCTAAAAGTAAGGAGATAAAATTTAGTTTTAATATTTTTTTAAGAGACAACAATTTAAAAAATTATATGCACATTAACGCTTTTAAAAAACAATTTAGAAAAAAAGTGAACACTTCAGATCATATCTGAATAGATAAATTCTTTTAAAGAGGAGGAGGAAAATACTAAAATCTATACGATTGGTAAGAAATCTTACTTTTATATCTTAAATTTTAATAAAATTTATGTAGAAAAAAGATTTATTGTGATTTATAATTAAAAAATAGAAATTAAAGGATGATTGTGCGCAGAGAAGCTGTAGAAAAAACTAGGAGAGCGTGGGTAGGTGGGCAGGGAACGTGGGAGTCATTTATCAATGTCAGAATGATTGGGATCGTAGCGTATGCAGGACGAATTATTATTTGTTGAATCAAATTTTAAATTTAATTTTATAAATTAAAATTTTTAATTTTTTAAATATATTTTTAAAAATTAATAAATTTATAAATTTTTATAATTTTTGATTAAATTTAAAATTTGATTAAACGGTTCCTAAAAACAAGACATACAGGATCGAAAATGAACTGATGAATTTGTACCTTTGTCCTTGATGTTTTCAAAGTGGGATCAGACTGACTTGGCACTGGTGATGCATGTATCACATGTGGCTGATGATTCAGAAGTTACATCAGTGGGCCAAGGAAGATACCACCGTTCTTAGAAAACACCGCGGGGGTAGGTACTAGGTATCCTTGGGGAGAAATTAGAAATATCCAGTAAAGGAGTTAGGGGGTTAATTTTATTTTAATATCTTTTTAAATTGAAAATCAAAAGGGTAAATTTGACCGCAGCGACAAAGAACACATATTACATATGCTGATATACATGCGTTAATGAGATATACAGTCTTTTAGTAAAATTGATTAAAAAAATTAACTAATGAATTAAATTAGAACTCATTTACGTAATGAGTTCTGTTACTTCTCTAACTTCATTTTCTTCTTTTTTATTTCACTTTTTCTTCTATTTTTTCTCCTCCCTCCTCCTTCTCCCGCTTCTTCTCCTATAGCCCATTGCTTCCCAGCTACCCAACATATGAAATCCGCATTCCTCCCACCCCATTCAAAGTCCTGCCCCCACATCTGAAATCCCCCTTCCATCCCGCACGAAGTTCTCCTCTCCATAATCTTCCCCCATCGCCGTCTGAAATCCCCCTAGCGGTAGGAGAGAGGGAGAGAGTTGCAGAGGCGACGATGGGGAAGGAGAAGAAAGCTCGGTGAGGGAGGGAGGAAAGGGAAAAAGAAGAATATATTGTTTTATCTTTATCTTTTTATATTTTTTAGACGAATATGATTTTATCATAATGGATGTGTTTTCCTTTTAAATGAATTTTCAAAAAACCTTTATATGAATTCAAAATTTCCATTAACAAATTTCTCAAAGCTAATAGTACCAAAAATAGAATAAATACTTTAATTTTAAAGGGTAAAATGGACATTTAAAACATTTTCGGTCAAATATTTTGCCACAGGTGAAAATTGGCTTATTAATGGACAATTTTAAAAATTTTGATGCTCGTTCGCTAACTTTGGGATAATAAAGATGAATTAACCCTTACATTTATCTCGTTGGCTAAATTTACAAGCACTTTTATTACAATCTCTTAAGTGCAAAGCAAGTCTTCCAAGACTGGTACCTTAAAATCAATTCCTTAGCTTCATCAACAAAACAAATGTCTTACTTATCCAGTCCTCTTGACACAGCGTTCATTGGATCTCCTTCAAGAATAGTTAATATTCTTTCCTTTTGCTATTTTCATGGCAAAGTCTGCTACCATAGCTTTAGCAGTAGTGAAGGCACTACTGGCATAGTCTCTTGAGACTCTTCCTTCTAGTGTAGTATCTTCGTGATCTCTAATTATGCAAGTGCAATAAATCGTGCCAGAATATTCCACTGCTGCATCATAATTAATTTTTAACCATATTAAAGGAGGAGGTTCCCACTAATACGCTACCACAGGTCCTGTCATTTTCTTCCTTCTATTAACTGCTGCTGTCCAATAGCTCCATGCTACATTATTCATCTTATGAATTCATTCATCCCACCTAGGCATCTCTTTTCCACGCTCCATTTGTTTCCTGTACTGCCAAATGGATTTCATTAGAACAACCCCATAGTACAAATTTCTTATCTGTCATCAATATTGGTGGAAATGTGCTTGTTGGGGTAGACTAGCTCTTTGATCCAATCATGTATGCTCCAGTTACTGAAAAGCTCCAATCTAATGTTCTATTTAGAATTAAACCATGCAGCTCTAGTAAGAGAAACATTTCAGGAATAAATGTTCCAGAGTTTCTATTTCAGATGGCAAACAGGACATAGATTATTCTCTACCGGGAAGCATATTTGCAGTCTTGGTTTGATAGGCAGTGCATTTGATAGAATTTTCCAAATCATCTGTTTATGCCTCCTATACAGATTTGATCCCCAAACATGTCACTTCTAGAGAGGGAAAAAAAAGATTGTTAATTTTCTTATTGACAATTAAGGTAATAATTTAATAATTACTCATTTGTTTACTATTTACTATTTAATTTAAGAAAATAGATATTTAATTATGAACATCTTTAAAAGAAAATATGGACATCTTTAAAAAAGAAATATAGACATTTGGAAGTAATATTTAAGTTGTAATTTAAGAAAAAATAAATTTTGGAATACAAAACAGAAAAATATAAACAACTAAATAATGTAAAGAATTCAAAAAATTTTTATGAAGAAACTTTATTTTAATTATTTGGAATTGTAAATTTATCTCATCAAAAGCTCGAAATTTTATATGTCATATTTTGGGATCATTCCACTCTAAGCTATTTTTCTAAGCACTATGCTCTTCTAAAATGGATAGCATACAAAATGAAGATCTTCAAATTATATTGATGGCAACATAATGGAAGTCTATAACATCATCAACCAGGGGAAAAAAAATTTGGTATTGTGCCCATTTGTAATAATAATTCGAAAAAATACTTTATATGTGTTATTGTTGATTGCACTTTAATGAAGTACTAATTCACTTTTATAGATAGTTGCTATATTTAGCAAAGAAAGGCTAACCATATCGACTGGATTCATTAGCATCTTTGTTTCAACAATCGATCCCCCTAACAATCGGTGCTATATTTGTTAAGGATTTTCTAAATAAACTGGTATTCTATTTCTAAAAGGAGACACCTAAAAAAAAAAAAAAGGAAGAACAAAAGACAAGGGGTGGATTTTTTTTTTTTTTAAATTTTGGTAATAAGGGTGGGATTGGATAGGAGTCCTTTCTCAGACTATATAGTCTCCTCGAGTTTTCTAAGACAACAAAAAAAAAAAAAAAGTGCTGGGAAAATGCCAGGTGGCGAAAACTGAAAGTCCAGGTATCCTCATCTTCTTGTGTATAATCCAATCCTCATTCAATCAAGACTTTTCAGAGTATCTTCGGGACCTCAAGGAGACAAGCCTAGACAAGAACGCGACGGGAATTTCGTCTCCAAACTCCTGGCACTTCCTTGAATAGGCTTCTCTGTAATGATGCAGAAAAGTAAGCACAGACCAACTCCTCCAAATTTGACTACTTTTTGAGTTTGAGTTGACCCTTCCCGTTTTTTCTCTTCTTGTCCTATGCTTGTACTACTTTCATTCTATATATTTGATGCTTTCTGAGTGAAATTTCTTCAGATGGGTATTCAAAGATTGTTCTTGCCCACGTTCTTGGTGCAACATGTATTGGGATCATCTCAGCTGCAGTCATGCATTTTCGACATAGAAAGTCTAAGGCCTCCAAAGATCCTCGCAGCCTTGCTCTTGCTCCAGTTCTAGATAGAACTGAGTCTGGCCGTGTGGGAAGGCTTGAAAAATTCTCTGATTATGTTGGTAACTTAATCACTCATACAAACTGAGAGATTATAGATCCCTTCTTCTCTCTCTTCATATTCTTTAACTTCGGTTTTTTTTTTTTTCCTTTTCTTGGTTGGCTAACTAGGATTTGATGGTGCAGCTAGGCAAATTGGATTCAAAGATGGGAGTGAGTGTCCACAGCTGAGCAAGTTAGCTTATGAGTACTTGAAGAAATCCGAAGGCGTTGATGATAGGATCTATGAGTACTTTGCTAATGAAGCAGATGCAGAATCTCTGTATGTGAAGTTGGTTGAAGAATTCGAAAGATGCATTCTTGCATACTTTTCATTCTACTGGAGCCATGCTTCTCTCATGATTTCTCAGGTACATTTCCTTGTCTTCTTTCTGGGAATCATGAATCTCAAGAGCGACATGGACCAGGCTGCAGAAAACTGTTAAGGGTGGTCCTTGTATATGGTGCTCCTCGGAGATAGCCCAAGAATTTCGTGGGAGCCAAAAAAACTAGTTCTAAGTCAAGAACTAGCAAAATTACTCATTTTCAAATGTATTAAATGCTGTTTATGTTGCAGGTACTGAGTGTAGATTCAGAGCAGAAAAAGCTCAAGAACTTTGTGATGGCAGCAACAAGGTGAGTTCTTGATTCTATCGATCCCTTTTTTGTCGTTTTTGATCCAAGTCAAGTTTCTATATTATATTAAACGAGTTTGGGATATTCTTCGTTGTATGGATTATTGATCTTACAGCTCAGCCCAGTTGATATATATAGTAATTTAAGAGAAAAAAATATGGTCGTCTGGTCATGCGGCGTTTTCATCGCTATAGCATTGTCATGAAGAGCAACTATGTTGATCCACTAGGCTATATAATATACATTTAAATAAAAGTTGATATTGACCCCAAAAAATAAAAAAATAAAAGTTGATACACTCACAATTTTTAATTGAAACAAGACAAATTGAGAAGGTTTGAAATGCTACAAAGTGGTTGATGGTTGTGATTGCTCCGAAAATTTTTACCATTCAACATATGATGGTGGTGGCAGTTTGGTCATTGTTACTACCGCCTGTGCACACATATTGTCACTCTTGGAAAATCCACACAAAATTTTTTTTTTAAAAAAATATTTTAAATTAGTTTGATTTAATGAACTATTTCAAAATTTGAAATCTAATTTATGCAATATTTGGTTGAATAGTAAAGTTAAGAGTAAATTTAGAAAAACTATAACACATACATTACGAATTTTACAAAATTAAAAGATAATTGTGGATCCAAAAATAGAAAGTGTGATCAATAAACAATACTATAACTAGCGTAGAATTGATGAACAATATGTCTGTTTTGTTTATCGTCTAAAGCTTTTCTCTATTTTGGGATTGTTAGGAAGCAGAGGTTTGAAAAGATTAGCAAGGACCTGAAAGTGACGAGAGTCTTCTCTATACTGGTAGAGGAAATGAAAGCCATTGGTGGTGTCTCAAATGGGGAACCCAAAGTTACAGAAGTAATGGTTCCGGTGGCTCACAGTGAGAGGAGTCCGGTTCTCCTCCTCATGGGTGGCGGAATGGGCGCCGGCAAGAGCACAGTCCTCAAAGACATTCTCAAAGAGTACTACACATAGCGTTCATTATTCTTCCTTGTGATAAAGTGTGATTACTGCAATATTGATTAGGAAAAACAAATGGTGGGATGTTTGGACAGGTCATTTTGGTCAGGAGCTGCAGCAAATGCAGTGGTGGTAGAGGCTGATGCTTTCAAGGAAACAGATGTAATCTACAGAGCCCTTAGTTCTAGAGGTCATCACCAGGACATGCTTCAAACTGCTGAACTGGTAAATCTGACGGCTAGATTCTCTCCTTCAATCTAAATGTTCACATTGCGTAATGAAGAAATTGGTGTTCATCAGAGAATTGTCATGTTTGTTTTTTGAAACAGGTGCATCAATCATCCACCGATGCTGCATCTTCTCTACTAGTAACAGCATTGAATGAAGGACGCGATGTCATCATGGACGGCACCCTCTCCTGGGAACCCTTCGTAGAGCAGACGATTGCAATGGCACGGAACGTTCACAAACATCGTTATCGCATGGGAGTGGGCTATAAGGTTGAGGATGATGGTACCATTACTGAAAATTACTGGGAACAGATTGAAGAAGAAGCAGATGAAGCAAAGATCAGGAAACCGTATAGAATAGAGCTGGTCGGAGTTATTTGTGATGCTTATCTAGGTGTTGTAAGAGGCATCAGGTATAACTCAAAACAGCAGAAATATGCATTGGAATTCCTTAAAAGAAACTCCAGACCTGCTTTTGTCTTTCATCTCTTTCTTGACTGAGTTTCTGCTTTGGGAAAAGCTCTGACCACAATGGTTTCATTGATTTTGAATTTCGAAAAGGAGAGCTGTGCAAACAGGCAGGGCAGTGAGGGTGAAGTCACAACTAAAATCCCACAAGAGGTTTGCAATTGCCTTTCCAAAATACTGTCAACTTGTTGATAATGCAAGACTTTACTGCACAAATGAGATAGGTCGTCCACCAAAGGTATCCCCAGTTTTCATCAACACTTTACACTGCTTAAGGTGAACTAACTAGCTTTCTAGCTGTCGTTTGTGAATGAATGCACTAATATTGTAATACAAATGTTAGTAGATAGTGTTTCATGATGTAGTCTTGTGTTAGTATAATCAAATGCCTTCATTTTAAACTCTTATATCTTTGTAAATGCAGCTGATAGCTTGGAGAGATGGAGACAGCAAGCTTCTAGTTGATCCTGAAGAAATCAGATCTTTGAATGTGGTAAGCAGCTTGAATGATGAAGCTGAGTCCATATACGAGCTGTACGAAGACTCTGACCTCATGTTTCAACCTGGTTCGATTTGGAAAGACGTAGTTTTGTTACCTACAAGAGATAGTTATCTACAGGTGCTGAAGACTGCCATTGCCAAAATTGAAACACCTGCAATATAAGTATAGCTGGTTTGTACTTTTGCATAAACCAACAGCAGGACTGAATTTGAAAGCTTTGGCCAAGAGGGCTATTTTTATTCTTCAGTTAGTGCCTTTTACTGATGGCAAGCTTTAATCATCTTGATCATATTCAAAAAACAAAATGAAGGCAGGCAAAAAAATGGTTATCGTCCAAATTTGAGAATGCCAATTTACTAAACACCAAATACCTACTACTAAAGGAATATAGGATACAAGGTGACGCTTTATTGCTCATTAGGTTGAGACTTCGGCTCTAAGGCAAATGCCTAAAACAAAAGGGCCGTCAAACAATTCTAAAGTAAAAGCAAAAATCCAAAGAGAGAGTTTTGATTCTTCATTTAATCCCCATTTTAGTAGAACTTTTAACATCTTCATTGTGTCAAATCAAAACCCAAAATGAACATGATCCGGACAAAAGTCAGTTTTCAGCATATGGATGATGCAGTACCAGTGCTTACAACAATCAATTTGAAATGCCATTTCCCCAGAGCAGAAGATGAAAATGCCCTTACCAAACGGATTCAAAGACAGTAGCTTATGATTAATCAAGGCCTGGGACTTTTCATTAGGATCCTCTGGGTCCACGTGCCATGCAGACGGTTCAAGGAAGAGTTCTTTCATTTAGCATCTTGTAGTTATCAGCATTCTCACACCACCCAATGCCAATAGTGAAGGAGAGTGATTGCTATGCCTCATCATTTAGTATTCTATTAACCACTGCTCATCTGATTTTCCGATTTTTGAGTCTCGCCGGCCCTAAAATCTGTAAGAAAAGTCTTGAGGCAACCATTAATTATACGAGGTGCCGCGCCATCACAGAACCGCTTTGCAAGATCAACAGCCTTCAACAAAAGCCACATTACTATTAACAGATTTTGTCACAGTGGGTTCAAAACAGAATGAGGAATAGATAAACAACCTACAGTATGAAGATTACGAAATATGTTCTTCTAACTGGTACATCATGTATGATTCCTGGTATTACTAAGAGAGAAATAAAACTAGATATATTGTTCTGTCAGTTAAAAGCTCAGTAAGAAGACAGCAGAGTGTAAGATAGGTGCCTGGTTGACAGTATAGTTATAAGTCCTATAGAGTTATTCTCATTCACAAAGACCAGAATGAGATTTTGGATTTTGTCATCAGAGAAAAGTCTTTTTTTTTGGAAGGGGGTTTTGGTGGGGAGCAGAAGAAATTACCTCATTAATCACTATCTGGTGCCTTGTCCCTAGAACTGCAATTTCAGACATTGCTAAATGAAGAATAGAAAGCTCCAAGATCCTCCCAGCTGGTTCATTCTGAACAAGAATTGGTTAAGGCTTCAGTACACAAAATATCTATACATCTTCTGAACCTAGCTTCACATCGCAGTAAACTGAAAGAAGTATAATCAGCTGATGAGGTTTATATTAAAATAGACAACTGCTATGGTTGATATAGATCAAACCATGCCAGACTAAATTTATCTCACTATTCCCTAATGTTTCACCATCCAAGGCATCTGATAAACTAGTTCATCTCAATCCAAAATGCACTGCAGGTTGGATCTGTAAGTTTGGAGATGACATGGGAACACCTTGGGTGGGATGGTATTGTGGTGGGTACATGTTCTATATCCAACAAGAATACAAAGTTATGGAGATGTAGATTTCTTTTGCTTCGTTTTAGCTCATGTAAGAAGCATAAATACATATTTAAATATAAACACAGCCATCTGCCTACCAATTGAAAAGATGAAGTAGAAAACCAGAAGCCAGAAACGTTGTATAGATATGGTGAATTCAGAGCCTTAGCATGGTAAATCTAAGGACAGCACAAAAGCCAAAAAGCACAACCAAGCAGGTATTGTACACTTTAGGTGAATCTAACCTTCCAATTATGGGGTGCAACCTTGTCGATAACAATCACATGATTGTCCCAATTTTCTGCAACGGCCACCAAAAGTTTCCTTGTGAAGCTGAAACAAAGAGAGAAAAGAAGAATTGCTTTTAAGCTCTATGTATGCACAAATTTGCAGACAGAACTTCAACTGAAGAGAAACAATGCAACTGACGTAAATTAAAGGACTAACCGCAAAATTAGCTTGCTATACACCAACTTGGGAGGGGCAGAAAGAACTTCAGCTTCTGAAAATAATTAACATCAATTAGCTCGTGCCAGAGGAAGCATTTAAAGTTAAAAGAGGTGAATCAATTATAAAAATAAGTATCAATTAACTAGAAGTACTACATCAAAAAAATCTTGGAGCCTGAGATAAACAAGGTGCTTCAGATTAAATCATATTATCGTTGATTGATTTGCCAATAGAATTTCAAACACTTGGATAATGATATGAAAAATCACCAAATAAGAAGAAAATGGAAGGATACAGAAGAAGTATTTGCATATTTCTGTTCGAGCAGACACTTCAATGTACTAGGTGAAGTTATGGAATTATCAAAAGAGTAATAATTTCAGAAAAAAATTGGAAAACTAGAAAATATAAGCTGGAAAAATCCAGATGAACATTAGTTATTACAAATAAAACCAAACGGAGATTCAAAGACAGTAGCTTTTAAGGAATTTACCAATTTCGGATTCCTTCTGATAATTACTGAGAAGCTTGTTAGCTTCTTCAACAGTGTCCGTCTTAACAGGTGGTCCTCCAAAGCTCATGTGATTGTATTCCACTAATGACTCCTTATCAAATTGGTAGCCCGGTTCTGAACAGCAATATACATACAATTACACCACTAACATAAAAGCTGGGGAAAACGAACTAAAACAGCAGCAAACAATATGGCCCTTGGCTCGCTTCCCTTTTACGGAAACATTGCAAATCAAGAAAAAGAACCCGAAAAGAAAGAAGTGCACGGCCAGCAATAGCATTACCCCATCTGGCATTAATTCTTTTTTCGAAAAGTCGAACAGGGTCCGAGCCTTCTAAACAGGCAGCATAGAGAATTAACCTGACATATATTATTTTTCCCAAAAAGAAAAATCAAGAATTTCCTGCAGAAAAAGGAAAAGAAAAAAGTGGACATTGTAAAAATCAGAGAAGCAAAGGCATACAGAGCGAGTTCTCGGGCGGCTCTTGGGCTGCAGAATCTCCCACTCTTGTCAATTTTGGGCAGCATTTCTCTAGGAGATGAAGGTTCAACAGAATCGGCGGAATTGCGAACAGCTTCATCTTCAATAACAAGGGCAGAGGGGCGAAGGAGAGAGGTAGAAGTTGCGACGCGAGCTGCAGCTGAGGCAGGAGGGACTGAGAAGAGCAAGCGGGAGAATTTGGGGAAGCAATAAAAATTGGAGTAAGAACTGAAGCGGGATTTTGAGAAGGAAACGAGCATGCCGGAAGTGGAAGAGGAGCTGAGAAGAGAAGGAGTTGCTTCCATTTAGCCGGAATTCTTCTGACTCTGAGACTGAGACGACGGAGTTGGTCTGTATGGATAATGAAGGGTCGCGGCAGCTGCAGATACGTGGATTTATTTAGACGTGACTATTTATGAGGGAAAATATAGAGTTGAAATTAAATTTTTTATTATATTTTAAAATAAAATTGTTAGAACCTATGTAGAGCGAAATCCTTCATTCGTGATTCTACACAATTCTCTATATTTCATAAAGATCGATTTACTTTATTTTTTCTCTTATCCCAAATTGTATGAATACTTTTTAAAAAAAAATAAAAATAATTAATTTGTTAATTTCATTATATATATTTTTAATTATTACGTATTAATATCAATAAACATTTTTTCTTCCAAAAGGATATTAGTAAAATTTACATAATCTTCTAATATTGAATCAAATGCATATGAAGATATCTTAGGATCGAAAAATATAACAAATGATAGTTTCAAAAATACTTAATTAATATGAATAAAAATCATTTTAGTATCAATAAAAGACACATAAGAAAAATACTAAGTAAAAATTATTAATTTAATCATATTAACTAATTTACTGTGTAAAAACAAAAATAGGCTTATTTTGTGGGACGAAGGTGTACTTTTTATATTAAACAAGATCGTTTTATGTGTAACAATCATTTCGTAAAAAAATAAAAATCTAATTTTATGTATAAAACTTGTTAGTTTCCCTAATAATAGTGGTCTTGAACAACAGCGAGCAATTTATGCACAAAGCAAGTCCCAATTTCCAACCTAGGTGTAGGTTAGCAATCTTCTTTTTTTTTCCTTTGTATTGGTTAAAACTTTAAAAAGAAACAACGCATGATCTACCATTTTAATCTAGTTTCAATATGAAAATTTTCCTTATGGGTTCACTTTTAAAATGTCTAAAAAATGTCCATCTTTTATATACGAGCAGATTTGGACACCATTCCATTTTAAAATTCAAGATAAAACTTTAAATATAAAATTTATATTTTTTATCACAAATAATTTAATTTTTATAAAACATAAAATAAAAATCTTAAAATCAAACTCAGTCACTTATCTCTGGGCTATGGAAACTAGCAAAATCATTCTAGCCGGTTTCTCCTTCATATTTACAAGAGATTGATCTATCATATAAGAATTTGGAAATTTTAAAATCTTTAATTTGTTAAATTAATCTCTAATTAGTCCAGAGAGATTGATAAGCAGACTCGAAGAACATTTGCAGGTAGAAAAAGAAAAAAGAAAAATGAAAAATTTCTGTA
The DNA here is from genome assembly GCA_030512225.1 of Rauvolfia tetraphylla. Classification (NCBI taxonomy): domain Eukaryota; kingdom Viridiplantae; phylum Streptophyta; class Magnoliopsida; order Gentianales; family Apocynaceae; genus Rauvolfia; species Rauvolfia tetraphylla. The sequence goes on from JAJQKT010000053.1 coordinate 8,693,363, forward strand.
ACGAATGACTTTGCAGGGTAGATGAACATGATCTGCACAGACTCAGTTCTCAGTAATGGATGATGCAGTAGCAGTGCTTAAAACAATCAATTAAAATGCCATTTCTCCAGAGTGGGAGAAGCAAAATGCCCTCACCAAGAACAGAAAACACTACCCAGAATGGCCAAAGAACTTTTGAAAACAGACGATTCATAAATAAGCAATGCCATATTTGATCACTAATCCAAATCAAACTTTTCAACTAAGGTAAACCACGAGTTAGATTAATATCTCCTATAGTTTGGACAAACGCACAAAGCCTTCCCTGTTCACTAAATAGTACTAGTCCTCTACACTTCCGCTAGCAGTATCAGCAACCAGCAAACCAAATCAGCAAACTGAAATCCAGAAACTGGTAAATTCTTATCCTTATTAACAACCACCAAATTTACAAAGTCCCAGCTACCCCATATGCGAACCACCTAATCTCTTATTCAACTTCTTGGCCGGTGACTTAATACTCTTGGGCTTCTTCACTGGAGTTTTCTTCACTTTTGGTGCTGGGGCCACTGCCTTCCTCTTCTTGCCTTTCTCTTCGCCACTCTTACCAGTGACCTTCCTTGCGGGCTCTTTCTTTGCCGCGGCAGCATTTTTGGGCTTCCCTGAGGTGGCAGCAGTGGACTTTTTACCACCAGTACCTGCAGTGACCTTCTTTGGAACCTCTTTCTTTGACTTCACAACAACCCTTGGCTTCTCAGAGGTGGCGGAGCTGGGCTTTGAAGTTGCAGAGAGCTTGAAAGAATTCTTCACCTTTGTGAGCTTTCCTGATGCCACAAGCTTCTTCAACTGAACCAGCAAAAGCCTCTTGAAGTTCGACGGCAGGTCCTTTTGCTTTTCTTCAATGAACTTCGCGATCGCGTATTGACTCGAACCTGTTCTCTCCTTTAAAGCTATTATCGCTTCCTTTATCATCTGAAATCCACACCCAAAGTCAGGGGAAAGAAAACCCAGGAACAATAAACTTATTAGATTTTCCGGATCTCATCTGCGCATAAATCAAAGTCAAGACCGCAGATAATTTCACCTAAATGCAATGAAAAGAGACCCAGAAATTTGTGTTTTGTGATTCAGATGTTATACCTCAAAGTATGGAGGATGAACTCTTCTGGGAGCGGGGACTTTGTTTTCCTTGGCACTGGAAGCTTTGGGCGCCGGTTCTTTTGCAGAATCTCTGGCAAAGGTCGCTCTGGCAGATTTTTTGGCGACCGCAGTGGATGCAGGAGGAGCCATATGGGGAGGAACGGAAAACAAGAGGGTAAAGTTCAAGTTGAATTGAAAAACCGAATTTTGTTTGGGAAGCAACAGGGGGAAATGAGCGGGATTTTATAAAGAAGAAGGCGTAAGAAAAATGGGACATGTGATTGGTTGAAAAATGTGTCACGCGGATTAGTATCTAAAAGGACCAAACATTGAATCCTGGCTGTCAATTCAAGTTATCGGATGGTGGAGAAAGAGTACCGATGAATAACATGGATTGACGCTGTGTTTCAGTAACATATGTGTGGAGGCCCAAAGTCTGTGTCCAATTTCCGAAGAAGGAAATAGGCCCAAGTCCAAAAGATGGCCTTTCTTTAAACCTAGCCCAAAACCCAAAAAGAAGTCCAGTGGTGCGGCACCCTCTTTACCCTAACCATATATAGTGGGATGACGATAAACCCTTACCATTTCTTAGTTCTGCAAACGTAGCCGCTTCAGTTCGTCCTCGTCCTGTCTAGGGTTTCATCTGCGGCTTCCTTCTCAATCACCATGGTAGATGCACACTCTGTTTATTGTTCATTCTGTAGATGTGTATTTTTACATGTTTTTGAATGTGTACTTTTGTAATTCGTCTGGAATTTTTTGTTTCGGAATTAGGCGGATGTGGAAACCGATGTTGCCGGACAGCCTAGAAAGAGAACGTTTAAGAAGTTTAGCTTCAGAGGAGTGGATCTTGATGCGCTTCTAGACATGTCCACTGATGAGCTTGTTAAGCTCTTCAATGCTCGTGCTCGCAGAAGGTAATTTTATTCGTTGTTGCAATTTCCTTGCCCTTTTTGGACTATATTTTGTTAGTGGTTGTTACCATGCATTTGTTTTTCGTTTTCCAGCACTTAATATTATATGAGCTTAGTGGTTGGTAACTTTTAGGAGTTATGAAAGATTTTGCAGTAAATTAATCAGATTAACTTCTATTTCTTGTTTCAAGTTATCTACTTTCTGATTTATTGTGCTTTGTGGGTGGATTTATGTTGCACATATGAGTTGCGACTGAGTAGTTTTGGAACTATGTTTAGATGGTTTTGTGGTTTGTGATAACTTGCAAAAGCTTAATCTTTACCAGTTTCAGCATCAATATCATATGTTTCCAAGTGTAAATCATTGCCATTGTCCATATAGTTGTGTGGATATGTCTGTGTGAAACTTTTGTTATAGTTTCTTATTTTCTGTTGTTTATTGTGATTCTTATCTGAGAATTGCTTTTGACTTCTTCTAGGTTCCAGAGGGGTTTGAAGAGAAAGCCCATGGCTTTAATCAAGAAGCTGCGCAAAGCTGTAAGTTTTTTTGATTTTGAGATTCCATCTGACTTGTTCCTGGACTTTAATTAATCTCTTGTATATCTGAGGTATTGTATTTTAGTTAGCAGTTTGCTTGTGTTCATTGATCTCTGGATATATTGGATTTCAGTTAGTAATAGCCACGTATTTTGAGTTTCTTAAATTAATATCTAATATCTAATATCTATGATATATCTGGGACATTGTATTGTAGTTAATAATATGCATTTGTATTTTGATCTCTAGGTTGATGAAATGCTCTCTTTTCCTGCACTGGTTGTAGGCTTCATTATTCCTTGATTTGTTTCTCTAGCTTTAGGTTTAGAATGAAAGATTCCTACCTTTCTAAAGCTTCAAATTGTTGAAATGCCATAGCCCCGTTCAACTTAATTATACAAAGATCCTTAATTTTTGAAATTGTCTGTTTGAAACAATTTGATGTTGAAGTATTGAGATAATATTTAAGAAGGCATATGCTTAAAAGAAGTTTTCTTACAATGGATGTTAACCTGTTAAGATGTTTTTGGGCCTTGGAATTTTATAATGCAATGGTTTTGAAGATATGGAGTATCACTGCAAGGCTAGCTTTTACTGCTGTAGGAATGTTTGATTATTGTTAGCATTGGATCAAATAGAAAACTGTTTTTGTTGTTGTTAGAATTTCGTGCTATTGCTGCCTTGTATTTCAATTTTCTCTCTGATTCTTAGTTATTACTACATACTACTCCTTGTTTGGTATTTTTTGTTTCTTATCATCTTCTGTCTTTGTTAGTGGGGTTGTGATGAAAAATATCTTGTCTGTATATTTTCTCAGAAACGTGAAGCTCCACCTGGTGAGAAGCCAAATCCTGTCAAGACTCACTTGAGAAACATGATCATTGTGCCTGAGATGATTGGTAGCGTGATTGGTGTTTACAATGGTAAATCATTCAATACTATTGAAATCAAGCCAGAGATGATTGGGCATTATCTTGCCGAGTTTTCAATTACATACAAGCCTGTCAAACACGGTAGGCCAGGTATTGGTGCCACCCATTCTTCAAGGTTCATTCCTCTGAAGTGAAGGATTCTGCTATTACTATGGAGATATATGAAGATTTTGTTCAAGACCTAGTTTTTTATCAGTTCTGTTTTGGAGGGTTTCGTGATGCATTCTACCATGGATCTTAAGCAATGTTTATTTAGTTTTTAGACTGCATTCAAATGATTTATAGGAAGGATTTGAGTAAGTTTGTTTCAGAAACAAGATTTTGCTATAATCCTCTCTTATTCGGTTATGTATGTTCTCCAGTTTTCTTAACGCCTCACCTTTTCCCAGAACGTATTCCAGGGTTACAGATTTCTGGCTTCTGGTGTTAGAATTTGACGGAGTTTCTTGCCGTCCTTTTTTGATTGTTTAGCTCTGTAGCCTTCTTAAACAAAGAAGAGATGGTGAAATCACCAATTTCTACAAAAACTAAGCGTAAGGGGCTCTAGGTAGAAAGCCTTTCCTTCTAAGACTCTATTGAGACATCCTCAGGACGTGCGCTACATACGAATGAAAGAAAAGAGGAAAGAGCCATGGTAATTATTGCTGATTACTGGCAAAATTCAGTTGGTATGTAAAAGAAGAAAAACGAACAAGAAACTTCTAGCGTTCTGTGGAGATGGTATTAGTATACTTTTGTTTCTTGATAAAGTACGTCTTATTTTATTTGGAAAGATAAAAGCAAAAATAAATGGTGGGTCGTGTATTACTATCAAAAGGTCCTCTCTGCTGAAGTGTACACGATTTTTCTACTACAACCCTCTATAATGCGCTCAAACAATTGTGACGCAGAAGTCAGTATCAACAGGAAGGTACTTTTCCATAAAATTATTTGTCAACAAGAAAGTTAGTGTCCCAGCTGCTCTCGTTTGAAGATTAATAAATTTTTGGTCAAAAATGGCCCAAGCTGACTTGAACCCAGCATTTTCTTCCATCTTTCACTCCCAAATTTAAGCTTTCAAGAAACCCTCTATGCTTCTGGGAATGGGCATCGAAATTTCCTCTCCGCTTCGAACAAAGTTGTTTGCACTGCTTTTTCTACCTCTGCAGCTCCAATCTAAAAGAAACATGACAAATCAGTAATAAAGAATTTGTATATAGATTACCTCTTTTGGGTTTCCATGAAAAGAATGAAACTCAAAACAACATTAGAAAGCAGCGGACATAATATTACTATAACAATTTATAACAAAATTGCTTGCAATGTACGTAACAAAGAGAGTAGAGAGGATCACCAACCTTGGTTTCAATCTGAAGAAGCGCAGAAAATTCCTGGGCTGAAAAACTTGAATGTGCGGCTTTGACTACGGAATCTGCACTTTTCAAGCATTTCAGAACTGCCAACATTGAATCGATCCCGGATGAAGGATAAGCTACTCTCAACTTTATTTTAGCCTCATGGATTTGCTCACAATTGTTATCACCACCGGCAGCTGCTGCTAGAGCCATCTCAATCTCATTGCTCTTCCTCTGTAACTCCTCCTTCTGTCTCAGCAGCTCTTCTATTGTTTTCCTCGCCATTTGCACTATTGAATTCTTGTCACTCTGCAATCAAAAACACCACAACTTAAGACCCAAATACCAAAACAAGAAAGAAATTATGGATTGGGTTTTGGTAGTTCCCCTGGGGCGAGGGGCAGGGGGGAGTTTTCGCGGATGGGGGATGCTTGTGCTTTCCTTGGTTCCATGAGGCAACAAACTGTGCAAGTCTATGTAACTCTGTTTCTCCTTCTCTCTCCTCATCCTCTCAGTGAGCATATGCCTATGGTTCCTATGTTTCTCGTTTTCATCTGATCCAATCATCAGTGTCCAACTCTTCTGCAAGAACGCCACCATTCTCTTATTCACATTTTGCTTATTCAATCCAAACCCACGAATGGGTTGTTCCACGTACTTCTCAAAAGCACTTTGATTCACCTCAAGAGCCACATCAAACCATGGAAGCTTTGCTTGAGAATCAAACTCAAAGAAGTTCTCCATAACCCTTTCTTCTATGCTGCGCCTTGGCTACTGGGAATTTCAAATTTTGGCTTGTAACGGTTATATAACTGCCTTCTGGTGCAGAATTCTTGTGGAAAAGTCATCAAAAGATCATTTATCACGTGGTCAAATGACTAGTCCTAGTTCAAAGAGTGCCAAGAAGTCAAAAAGAATTCATATATATACGGAAATTTATGGAGTCAAGAAATGGTACAGAAGTACAAACTGTCACATTTGTGTTCTGCTATTATTTTATATTGGTTCTACTCCGGTCCTGCATGACATTTATTGCAGGACCTATTTTGTAGGATCAAATTTTAAATTTGAGTTATAAAAATTTATAAATTTTTAAATTTTATAAAAAGTAAAAAATATAAATTATTAAATTAAATTTTAAATTTAATCTAATAATTTAAATTAGATTCTGTACGTAAAAAAACACGTGTAAAACGTAGCCAAAGCCGTTTTACTCGGGATCTCAGACTGTTTATTCTCCATAGAGGTGATCGTAATCCTACCCCAAGGGAAACGCTAACGCGCTAGAGAATTTCTTGATTTATATTTTTTTTATAGAGAAGAGGGACACAGAGTTTCTTGGTATATTTATATTATTAACGTAATAGCTTGATTGTTAATACTTTAATGAAAAATTAATTATGAATACTGCTAAAGAATGAACTAATTACTTATCTTATGATTGAACTTTTTTTAAATTATTTTATGTTATTAAATAATTAAGTTATAGTTAATTATGTCATTTTACTATTAAACATGATAGAATTTGATGAAAAAATAGTATATTTACATTACATGACATATTTATAAAGGATATAATAATTCACACATTATTTTTTTTATCAAACTCTGTCGTAGTTAGTAATAAAATAATATAATTAATTATAAATTAATTATTTAATAACATAAAAAATTTTAAAAAATTAATAGCAAAACAAGTAGTGAGACCATTTTTTTAATAACATTCATTGCTAATTTTTCTTATTAATTTTGTATAATTTGATTTTAGAGTACTAAGAAAGAAAATTGTACAGCAAAAGAGAACGGTTCTCATAAAAATTAAATTCGATCACATCATGTAGAAAAAATTTGTTGCTTTACCGTCATGGATTTGAAGCTTAGAGGGGGGAAAACGGCGCAGTCAGTGAGGAATGAGAAATTGCTAGTCCTTTCTCAATCACACTGGTTGGTTTACTCATAAGATAAGAAGCCGTTTCTTCTTTTGACCAACTCCCAAAGAAATCACCGAGAACTGCTCCTCATACATGATGTGTTACGGTAAGAGTACTGTTTTTTCGCATACTTTTCATATACGATACAATTAAGATGTTAATAGTCCAAATTAAGATGCTAATAATATAAATTATGATAATAATAGTATATTTTTTAACACGTGTTGAATAATTTTTTAATTATTAAATTTTAATTTAATGATAAAAAATTAAATTCTCAATTATTAAATTAAAATCTGAATCGATAATATGCGTTTTCGACACATGAGGAATAAATTCTCGTGATCAAATTTTAATATAATAGTTAAAAATTATTATATAAATTTGTAATTATTAAATAAAAATCTAATAGTTAAAATCTATTCAATACTTATTAAAAAAATTTAAAACATCTAATAAGCTTAAAGTAGTAAATAAGATTTGAATTAACTTCTGTATTTATCTGTGTTGAACGCGTAAAAAGAGCTTTGCAAATGCCTTGCTTGCTTGCCAACACTAAAACATAATACATAAGACTGTCAATCGGGTTGGGTGAGTCAGACTTTATTAAGTTCGAGCTCAGCCCAATTAACAACGGGTTGAGAAAATATAAATCCGAGCTCGATTTTTGGGGCTGGTCCGAGTCCGATTTTTTAAAAATTTTATATAAAACTAATATTTTTCATAATATAATAATAATATTATTATAAAAAATATATATAAATATATTATTTATATATATTTTACAGACCAGACTAAAAACGAACTAAACTTACCTTAGCAAGCTTGACCCGAAACGTTATTCGAGTTAAAAAAATTAACTCGAACCCGTAATTAAACTGACCGAACGAATCGAGCTCAAACCAACCCGACCCAATTGACAATCCTAATAATATAGTGGTCTTGATCTACCCTTGGCAGATGGTCTGCCAAGTGGACATACAGTGTAAAATATATATTAAATTTCTTTGTTACCACTGTATCCCATCATACTATAAATTTACTATCATTTTATCACAGGTAGCATTGCTGCTTCAATTCGGTTTTACTGTTGAAATGTCCATTGAGGGGAAAATATTAAAATTTCCCATCTCCAACATTCAAATTTTCATACAGAGAGCTAATTGGACACTTGTCGCTGCGGTTGATTCTCGTCTTCCTGAGGTCAAAGTCCTTACACAGAATTGTTCCCTAGTTTGCATAGCTTCTGCTTTTAAGATATCCCATCCAACTCTAAGGTTGTTGAGGGAGAATATACCTGCAAAACCATGGGGTCTTAGTTATCTGTTGATACCTAAGCATTCTCTTTACAGAACGGATAGAAAGAAACCTTTGTGACTATAATTATGGCCCTCACAGATAAATGCTGCTCTTCTTACTTTGATACCCTCCAAAAGTTATTGAGCCATTTTCTTCCAGTTAGTCTGTACTTCTGTATCTTGCCTCCCTTAGTTTCTGGGATTGTATAAGCGATGCCATTCAAACATTCTGTGCATTAGGTAATACATGTTCTGTTTCAGACGCATCTTCGGTTTCAAATGAAAAATTGTATAGATGCTGGCCATTGCTCAATTCATCACTTTCGTCCAAAGGATCATCATTGTTGCTGTCGTAAGTCTGAAGGTATGCATCATCTCCTTCTCCTTCATCCTGTCAAATGAACAAAATTGTAAATATACATTCAGATAAAAGAATGGACACAAGGATATTGAAGAAGCTGCGGACTTTTGGCAAACAAAAGTCAAGGATATTGAAGAAGCTGCGGACTTTTGGCAAACAAAAGTGCATCTTTGTGGATCAGATTATAAAGCTATCCAATGCAGGTTGAGCTTTGGTAAGAGCCACTATTACTTTTCAAATTTCAGATTGATTCCCATGAAAAGCAAACAGGTTATATCACATATGAACTCCAAACTGGATAGGTTATTTACCTCACTGTCCTCATCCTCAGTAGGATAGGCAGAATCCAATCTGTTATACAGCTCCTCATCTCCATGCTCCCTCACCCTTGCCATTTGTTCCTACAGCAGTGGGACAGAAAGAGCAAGACATGGGTTAGAAGCAAGACTACAAATAAATGGAGGAAAAGTAGGAAGAGCAAAAATATTCCTTCTAACATAGCCAAAAGATTCTGAACTGGAATAGAGTCCTTACAATTTCAGATCTCAGCTGACCAACTCTTTTTTGCAGTGTTGAAATATGATTCAAGAGAGCCTGTTCTCACAAATGGCATGATAAATGAAGAGGTCAGGTGCCTCGTCAAGGCCAGCATGGTATACTATCAGACATGCACAATAAATTTATTTGAGTGCTTATAAAATTGAGTAGCAAGCAGATTCCATGAACAAATTTCATGAACAAATAGATTAGAGACACAGTCTCGCATACTTTCTGATGGGATACACAGAGATGATAAAGCAAGGCAAATCCATGGTATGGGAAGGCGCTCTCTCTATGCCACCTTTAACTTGAAATGGGAGACAGTATTGAACCTATGACTTTCACCTGACAAAGGGCGACTTTGCTCAATGCACTAAGCTTTATCCTTTTATCAAAAGCTAAATATGAATCAACTTTTTTGCACAATAACATGTGACTTGAATGGTGATTCTTTCAAAAAATTTGATGAGATGTGAGATTTTAAGAAATTGCTACAATTACATGGCACAAAATGGCATTCACTGATACACGCAATGAAGCTTTTGACAGGGTCTGAAGATACAAGAATAATGCAAGTTAGGAAGTTACCTCATGCCTTTGAAGCTCAATTGAGCGAGCCAGTGCCTTCCTCTTTGTTAAGAGATTCTTGGGCCTCAGGGCACGCGGCCTCGCATAGTTCTTACCCCGGAATACAATTATGGCATAACCCTTGGAGACTTTATCCACTGAAACCAACACCCCACCACTCTCAGCTTCAAGAGACAAGGCAATGCTTTTGACTTGTTCAAAATTTTTAGCCTTTACAATGATCTTGACTAATTCGCGGTATTTCCAATGCAAATGCATATTCTCCACCGTACCATCAAAAACTCCACGCCTACCTGAAAAAGAATTTATTGTCACACTTTGGACAAAGAGCACCTAAACCTATATATGCATCATTTGATAAGTGAGAAGGCCAGAAATCCTGCAATAGTTCTTGCCTAGAAGTAGGAAGGCTTTCATCCTCAAACCAAGCTTTCGAAACATAAACCTTTCCTCATCAGTGATGCTATCTGGATCTGCTGCCCTTTCTGTGGGATATAAGGTTTCCTCCACCTTTGATAGAGCACGTTCAGCTCTCATTATTTTTCTTTCAGCCTGTACAAAAATTCATATCATAAAATGCAAGCTGAGGTATTTTAAAAGCATAACCAAGTAGACTTGGGAGATATCTTGATCATTCTTATGCCCCAAGACAATCAAAAAGTAACTTATGATACCAACGAGATTCAGTGAATTGGATATCAAATGCAATAGCCTTTAGTAACATTAACACTTTATGACATCAAATGGGAATAAAAACATGGACTTTTACTTGTTTCTTGTTAGCAAGGTTTTAATAAACTTACAATAAAAAGCTTCTTTTCTAGCTTTCTAACAAGATTGGCATGCCTCAATATCTCTGCCTCTCTCATCACCCTTTCCTTATGGTCTTCATCCAGCTTTTTGCCCCATCGAGCATTAGCATCTAATGTTTCTCCAAGAGTACCAGTAGCTCCATATTCATCAGTTATTTTCATACCAGGAGTAACCAATGCTGATGCCCTTAATCGTGCTTGCTCTTCTGCATCTTGCAATGTCTTTGCCAGTCTCTCTTTTTCCAGCAATGCTTCAGCAACATCTGGTGACAAAAAGTCTTTCCCTCTATAAAACACCAAGAAGTCCTTGTTTCTAGAGAGCAAGACACCCCCCGTCAATTTCTGCAATAAAAAGAAATTTCACCAAGTAAAATTCTTATCTTCTCACCATATTAGTCTCTGATTGCTGTGAGATTTTAGAAACCTTATATTGCTTCTGATATTACAAGATATTCTCCCTTCTGATATTTCATCGTATCTAACTTTATAATTCTCTTTAAATCTTTGATGTCTATTGTAAACATTTTAAGATTCATGAAGAAGAAATATATCTTCAGTAACATATTTAGAATTATCTGGGGATTATACAACTTAAGAATATGAGGGTTTTTTTTTTTTTTTGGGTTATGGTTTAGGGGAAGACGAACAGATGATATTTTATTACTCTAGTACGAGGTGAAATTAAAATAAAATTTAACATGTCAGCAAAATATTAGATGACCTTGTACTGCAGAAGGTGTGCCTCTGTGGAAATCTAAAACAAATAAGTAAAAACATTTTGCAGCTTATTACAGCCAAACAACACCAACCTCAAACCCCCCCACCCCATCTTCCCCCCCCACCCCAAAAAAAAAAAAAAAACCAAAACAAAATACCAAAACCCAAAAATTGAGAAAAGAAAAAGAACAAATCCTCATAGAGTAGGAGATCAGACATTGTAAACATTGTTCATTGGAGATCAGCAGCTTTTAGTTAAAGAAGAATACTCCTAGTGAATGTCCCCTTCTCCTTCTCATTCTGTACAAAATGATTTTCATTTTCCTTAAATGAGCAGTTAAAACTTTTCCATAAATTTCAAATATTTCCAAAAATTATCCACTTTCTCTTTAAATTCAACTTCATTAATAAAATGGAATCACATGTTTCTTTAAACTAATTGTATTTCCAGCTCTAAAATTTCATAATTAGTTAAGGTAGGACCTTCAGTCCAAAGATTGAGGGAACACCAAAAATTTTTACAAGTGAAGGTGGTATCATGAACGTGACAAACAATGAAACTAATTTTGTTATTATTATTTTCTTAGAGCAAATGGAGCTTTACCAAGAAAACAACTGCAGCTTTCTGCACGGTTTCAACAGTAATCCTCCATATCCAGCCTCTGAAAGTATCCAAAAGAATTGATAGCACTTGCTTATTGCTGGTATTAAGTACTCACTTTTTTCTCTCTCTCCAAGATCATAGATATTGTGACAGGTTGAGAGTAGGAGATGCCTCAAAATTTTTTGTACAAATATATATTCTACAACTGATACCAGAAGAGCTCATTTTAAACATCAATCTTTTAGCACATCAAAGTAAATGAAGAATCAAGCATGCTTAAAACACCATAGAGCATCAGACTTGCAATTGTTCTTCCATTACCAACTAGTTAATAATTCCCAGGAACTTGCAGAGTGGCATTTGTCTAGTGGAAGAAGCACAAGAAGATATTCGCAATCTAGAGCACACGCATACCAGAGCTAATAATTTAGCTAATTCCACTACAAGGGAAAAGTTACTTCAAAAGGAGAAACACACTAGGTGTGCATATCATCTCATTTAATTTTTTCTTTTTGCTTGTTTCCAGGACAGGGGAAGGAGTAGGAATGAAAAGTACCATAAGTATGAACTACTTGTTCCATTATTGACAAAATTAATTCTGTTCTTTTTCTGTGTTTTATGTTACACGTTGGTGGAATAGAGAAAGCTAAAACTTATCTGCTGGATGAATGTAAAAGTATGCACACTTCAGCCTCATGTTCAATCAGTCCTTCGAGGCCAACAAGCTAATCAAGTAGAAGGCACAGATGAGGAGAATAACTTGGCACTAGCTAAGATTAGCATCTTTCTCCCTATTTTGGTAATTTCATTACTTTGCATTTCTTTTACTCTGTTTATTTTTTGGTAGATTACCACTTAAAGCAGATTCATATTCATTACCTTGATATCTTCAGCCATTCTTTCACTTGTAGTTAGCTGGACACCACGTTTGAGTGCAATCTTCGCAATTGAACTTCTTTCCCAGAGCTTAACCATGGCGGCAGCAAGACCTTGGTGTTGCCTGCTTCTGCCTGGAGATGCAAACTTGTTATATGAAGATCTAGTCATGATACTGATATTGTTTGCAAGAGCAATGGTTACCCAGTGCAAAATGTGGAGCTAGAACTCTGGCAAGCCTTCTCAAAGCTGTTGCCTCCTTCAAGCTAAGAGTAGATCTCACCCCGTAAGGAAGTATTCTGAAAGGAGGTTTGTAACCAGGAACAAAACCAGGGAGTAAATCTGCGTCTACCGGTAGTGGACCAGCTCCAGGCCAGTCGGTGTACCTTGGGCCCAGGACATCTAAAAGTTTGTCTACCTCATCTTCATACTTAGCTTCTGGCAATGGTTCAACATCAGTATTTTCCTTGCCATCACTCACAATTTCGAGCTGAGCTGTATGCATATTGCTAGGAGGATCACTGGTTAACAAAGAGGGCTCATTGGGAGTGTCATTCTTGTTATATATCCTTTTTTTTAATCTGTCAGAAGGAACTTCATATCCTACGCCTCTATAAAGAGCAACAGAAGTGCCAGACCTCCAGATTACCAGTCCACCAGTTTTCCTCTGAATGATTAAAATGTGACATCAGCAAAAGAGTTAAGAATAATTAATTTTGCTTAAAGTTATAAGCAAGGATGGAGACTATTTCTGTGAATTATGTAGAATCTCAAACTCTTTAAGCTCAGGGAACCACATTTGTAAATACGTTTTACCCCTGTTGTTCATTCAACATGTTAAGTGTGCGTATAATGCCCCCACTGTTCAGCTATTCTTGAGACCAAGCATGATAATAGACTAACTTAATTGAAGGCAGTTCCATTTAGGTTTCAAAGTACCATATTTTGGTTGCGTTGAATTTTAAAGAGCAAAATGTTGGATTTGTTACAAACCACGGAAATAATATATATTGTGGACAACGAAGTCTCCAGCAGCTGTTTACAAAATGCCATATCATGTGTTTCAAAGGATTCTTCATTGTTACTAATATTGGAAAAAACCAGCAATACATTGCTTGCGAACATCTGATTCATTACTAACACTGATTCTAGATTACCCAAAAGTTACTGGTGACACGTATACATGAGAACCAGAAATATGTTTTTTGTTGATAATCAACATATAAAATAAGATATAGTTTGAAAGGTTGGATAGAAGACTGACCTCCAAGATCTCATGCATTCGCTTCATATTAAGTGCAGGAGCCCCCTCAATCTTCAATCTCACGACCTCAGATGACTTCCATTTTTCATGAATCTTTTCCACCACCTCTCCAGTAACACCAGCACTGCCTATTCTCATTTTATTCTTTATCCGAATAGTCAAATTTTTAAGCCTTCTAAGCTCTGATTCTGGAAGAGTCAGTTCAGCCAAAGAAGTCCTACTCTTCTCCCTGACAGAATATCTATTCTGCTCCTCTTTCATTTCTGGTTTCTCCCAGGGAAATCTCACTTCCCCATTACTTGAAAATACATTTTCGTCCCCAGATGGTGATTTCTCCGAAAATCCACCCCTAGCATTCGGCAGAATCCCTTCTTCAACATAAAATATATCCTCAATGTACCCTTTTTCAATGACTCTATCTTCCTCTTTCTTCTCATCAGCATCATCTACATACCCAAATTTCTTCAATTTCTCAACAATTCTCTCCATTGTACTACCACCAGTATTCTCTTCAGAATCCGAACACGAAACCTCCCCACTATTTCTATAATTAACCGCTAGTTGGGGCCCTTTTAGCTTATTCTGCTTATTGCTTTCATTCCATTTATCCAACCAAGAATTACTTGACAAACTCACGCCACCAGCATTAGAATTAGAAAGGGCTGCCTCACTAGCAAAACCCCATCTCTTATACTTGCTTTCCCCATCAAAATTTGATCTTTTTTGTGGCTTTTGTTGTGGGGTTGAGTCTGAGTTGGCAGTACCTTCGTTGTTAGCACATAAAATTTGATTCTTGAAGGGAATTGTGTAACCATACCTGAGGAACTGCAGGCGTGTTGTAACATGGAGTTTGGTCACCGAGCTCTGAAAAGAATCGATGAAACTAGTAGTTCTTGGATAGAATTGATGGCTGGGCACTAAAGCCATCTTTCTACACAATTTACACACTACACATAGAGCAAAACACTGATATAGTCTGTAAGCAGCAGAAACGTTAAAAATCTCAGAGACCTCGGCTGAAAATCTTTTCAAAGCCTGGTCTTTGAGGTTGCTACAGATATTCCGAACGCGCCATTGCAATGCGTTAAGAATATTGCCAATTTTCCCACATATTGCGTTGGGACCGTTACCCGGAGAATCTAGTTCAGGTCCGCTATAATGGGACTGCAAGCTGTGGTTCTATTGGTGTACTTGCATTGGTTTTTTCCTGAAAAATATTTATTTCCATTATTAAACCAAAGGATATTAAATGAAAGACAAAACCGAGCCTATGATATTTCTCCATAAATACTACAGCTTTATTAATATAGAATAATTTTTAATTAATTTTAATATTTTTTATTTTTAAATATTTTATAAGATCTTTAAATTTATTAGATGATATTTATTTTATTTTTTAATAATTATTATATAATGATATCTTATAAATGATTAAAATTTATCATTTCATTTAAATTGAGTTAATATTAAATTTTATTACATATTTAAATTTTTAAATAAATGATTAAAATTTATCATTTCATTTAAATTGAGTCAATATTAAATTTTATTACATATTTAAATTTTTAAAAATTTAAGAAATTAAATATTAAAAATTAAAAATTATAATTAATTATAATCAAAATTTTAAATTAAGTTTGAATTATTTATAATTTAAAAATAAAAAAATTAATAACTAAAAAATAATATTTTATTTTTAAAAATTAAACATAAAAAAGAAAAGAAAAACTGCTTGGACGCCCCTCTTGTTGTGGGTTGCACCAAAAGTTGGGCACCACATTAATTTTTTAAAAAAGTTAAATAATTATAAAAGGTTAAAATCGTTAAAAATGATTCTACATTAATAAAATTATTGAGTAATCTCCTATTTCTTTTAAAGGGATATAATAATGTCTATTTAGTTAAATTATTATGGTGGTGTTTATATTTTATTTGAATATTAAAATAATGAACATTTTATACAAATTGACATATTAATTTATCTATATTGGTAAAATGAAGACTTTATAATTTTGAAAAAAATGTTTATGTGAAATGAATATTTAAATATTGATATTCAACAATTAATAAATTATATCACTTTTAAACATATGAAAATTTAAAGAAAAGAGACATGTAATCTAATTAAAAATATATGGTATCTTATAATAATTTAATTGAATATCACATGCCAAATAAATATTTATAAAAAATTAAGATTGTATTTGGATTGGATTCACTATAAATTCAATACAAATTTTTTATTTTGGTCAAATTCTCTTCTTCATAAATAATTTACTTTTATAAAAATAAAAAAATCTAAAATTCTAAATGTACACAATTTCAAAAATATCTAAAAAAAAATAAACAAAATAAAAAAAAAAGGAAAACAAGAACTGACTCAACCGGAAACCGTCGCATGGAATTGAAAAGGCAATGCGGATTTAGAACAGCTTCTCCTTCGCTTTTGCTCTCTCTTGCCCCGTGTCGCCTCCCTTTGCCCACAATTACCAGTTTTGAGATATAGAAACTCTCGAGTTTCTTGGCTTCTCAGGTGAGAATTTGCGGTCTTTACACGGTCATTTATATCTGAACGAAATATTTTTGTGAGTTTCTTGACTTCTCATGTATATGTGTGTGTCATTCATTTATAGTTTATAGATTTCGAAATTTTCATCATTTCTTCCGGAATTCCGGCTTTTCCTGTTAGTTTTATCGAAGGTTTAGTTTTGTGGGTTGATTTGATTTGATGAAGCTCGAGACAGGCGCCAATTTTGATATTCCACTTATTTTTATATTGTCCAAGTAGCCCATAGAATTTTTTCTAGGGAATAAATTTTTAGTTTAGATGCAGTAGGAATAAAGAATGTTGATGACAAGGAATTGCTATCAAATTTTCACCAGAAACCATTTTTACTGTTTGCTTTAGCTGCTCTCTCTTTTTAACATTCTTTGTTTAACCCAGTGTTATTCTTTTACTGGATCCCTTTTTGTTTCAGTACCCAATATATCACTTTACTTCTTTCATGTTATGCAGTAAATATTTCACAAATTTCATTTCTGTTTCCTATTGTTGCTCTGAATGTTGCTTACTTTGATGAATGAAAAAAGGCCTTTGCAAATGAATGAGCAGAAAGTTGAAAAACTTTGGTCAAGATCATCGAATCAGTTAATTAAGAGAATATTACATTTTTGGTAAACACAGCCAGATGCAATGTAACGTGATAGAAAGAAAAGGACTGTTTCCAATTAAGAGCTGTGCATGTCGGTTCATTTACTAGTTATTCCATTTTACACTTATTTATTTCCAAAACTTATGGCATTGAGTTAGATATATGGATTCGATTCATGCATCTAGACTGTTGAGGAAATCTTGATCTGAAATTGTGGTGGTATTTACCAAGAGCACAAGATATTGTCATAAGAATTGCGTAACAGGATTGCTTTCGACATACTGGGGGAATGCATGGTTTCCAATAGTTTGTAATGACAGTTAATGGCAAAAGTGACGAACATGTAACCTGATCACATCATTGCTATCAACACTTGAAACACTGTCAAGATTCAAGACCTGCAGCACGTGGGTTGACCAGATGGAGAAAGAAGGGGGTCCTCAAAAGCTCTGATTTGGAGGGAAAAGCCCATAACTTGAGCAAAGTGAGTTTGAGGGTGGCATCTCTCTAGTAAGGAGTCGGAGCCACATGAGCTAATTGAAGTGACTATAGAAAACAGATTAAAGAGAAAATAACAGGCTATTACCATCAGCAAATTAGGGATAATCTTTAGTGTGTAATATACTGGTCTTTTGGATTTGATTGATCGGCAATTCAGCAACAATTTCCTTCCTTGAATCAGTAGTAGTAGTCTTCTGGCATATGGTAGTTATACTTTGTTTACCCATTTACTAAATGAAGGTGCCTGAAAGAAGAAGAACAAATCTTAAAATGATGAGAGTTTGCAGTGTAATAGAAATGGCTTAATCAGTTAACATCCTTTCTAGTGCTGCCTGGAGTATAGGGGATTCAACAAGGAAGGAAGGGGAAGGTGTGCCATATTTCTTTTGGCAAGCATTTCCATTTTATTGAAAAGAATTTACTGAAAGCATTGAGTAGGTTTATTTCAATTCCTTGTCTCAGTAAACTATCATTATTCCTATTTCTTTGGGTATTATCCACTTTCTGGAAGAACTAGAGATAAATGGAATTGATAAGTCTTCTTTAACACCTTACTTTGACAACCTCCTTTACTAGAAACATACTTCCGAGTGTGAAAATCAGGTTTATATCCATAATATTTCTTCAAAATGTAGCACTAAATCATATAATATTAAGCAGTTAAGAAATTACACATTCCATTCTACAGCTTTGATTGAGTGTTCTGTGGCATGACTTACAAGTTAGAAGCTATAAGAATTTGTCTAACTGGTCAGACTTACCATTATCTGTGATTGATCTCAAAGATACCATCACTTTGAACTATCCATTTACTTTGTAACCGGATGTCTGCGATGTGATTCCAGTATGATACATCCTTTTGTCATTCTCAGGTTTGCATTTTCATTGGTTCCTCTGCAAAAGTATTAATAAGAGCCCTAAAGAAAGCTTGAAATATTTTCTGTCTTCTTCTGTCTTATTTTAGGTCTTTCTTTAAATTGTTCTCCTCTTGGTCGAGTCAAATCAGCCAACCATGTACAGGCATGTAGCAAAGAGCTCTCATCTATGAAGGTTGAATACATTCATCCTATGTGTTATATAGACCCGTATTGATGTTTGCTCTTTTCCCCTGTTCCCAAAAGGACTTTGCATAGGGAGCTGATCGAAGCTTAGTGATGAGGTGATACTTTTGCATCTCATTTCAGATACATGACATACATATATTATTCTACCGGTTCTGGAGTATAATTCTTCTAACTCTTTATGATGTTGTTCCCAAACTATTTATACTTTAATAAGCAGTGGCAGTCAGCTCAGAACCATGTATAACCAGCAAAAAAAAAAAAAAAAAGAAGATCAGAACCATGTATACTCCTACAAATATTGATCTTTTAACTGCTTGTTGTCTATAAAAACTGTTTGGTTTTAGTGTACATATTGTCTGTGGTAGTTGAATAATTGGGTTAATGAAGCTCTTTTCCGCTTGTTTCTTGATTTCTTGTCTCTTTCTCTTGAATGATATGTAGTGAAAGTTCTTTTCAGCTTTTTGTTATTCTTTATTTTCTTTGCTACTAGAGGAGCTGTTTTTGGGGGTGCGGGTCAGGGTTTGCTAGGTTGTATTTTCGCCAAAGCTCTTTGGTCTTTGCTCCTTGCTCCTTGCACAAGTGAAATATTTCCCAGAATTTTTTTGCACACTTTCTATAGTGAATCATTGGTGGTTTCCTTTTATGTAGCTTTTCTCCTCATGCTTCTTATCATTGATTAGATGTATAATAAAATGATTCAGGTGGATAGGCATTATAGCCGATTGATCATCTGTTTTTCGCCCCTATATGCTAGCTCTGCTTCAGTTTGTTTCCCTAGTCCCCTATTTTACAGGTTAGGCTTACCATTTAATCTTATCAAATGAAGAATGATAAATTTCATAGTCAACTTTCTATTTTACAGGTTATGTAAAATCCAGCATTATGATTACAAACAGATGAATATTTGAAATTTATTTATTGCTGCTGTATTGCAAACTGAAAAGGTATGATTGTTAGATTCTAAAAATTGAAGATAATCTTTTTTACTGTAGGAAGTTGAATATGTTGTGCGATGCAGAATGTTTCTGTCAGGTGATTGTTCCTCTCAAGTTCCTAGAAAAAGGTCCCCTGGCCTTGAAGGGATTGATCGCGACACGTCTTTTATTCCAACTATCAACTGTAATTGCCACAGAAAAGTGTGGTTACTTTCTTGCAGTAACCAAACTGAAGAGCATTGGAAGAGGAAAACCATGTGAATCATCAACATGCATCATCTTTCCAGTGACCTTTTGCTGTCGTACCTTGATTCCAAAGAGTGGTGAAATAATGACTGGCATTGTCCATATAGTGCAGAAGCGTGGAGTCTTTCTGAAGTGTGGACCAATGAACCAGATTTATCTGTCATCTCAAAAGATGCCAAATTACCAGTACGTTGAAACAGAACCTCCATTTTTCTTGCGCAATGACTTGTCTAGGATTGAGAAGAATGGGGTTGTCCATTTTTTGGTTTTTGCTGTTAGATGGAAAGAGGACAAGTATAGGCAATTCAAGATTCTTGCTAGTATTGAAGGCGACTCCCTTGGGCCTGTTTCATTAGCAGGAACAGATGGAATGGAATGCTAATGTTTCAAGAGTCCTTCATGGTAGGTCCATGCTGCCGTGGTTCTTGTGAAAAATAGGGATCATACTGATTCATAGACATTTATGCTTCACTGGAAGCTTTACTTTGTATAGTGAATATAACTTAGATCCTGATGAAAAGCTTAAAGTTAATGGCAATTATAGAAAAGGTTTGAATGATCAACTCTCAAACAAGGGAATTCTTTAGGCTATTAATCTTCGCATTCTTGTGGATATGAAACTAGAAAATTACAGAATATATTCATGACTACCAATTACATGAGACAGAATACGAAATTTAATTTGTTTAGTGAGCGGAATCCTGCTTGTGGGCCCCGCTAAATGCACAAGGCAGGCAGGATACCCACCTTTCTAATCAAGGTGCTTGGGGATAGCTTTGAGTTGCAGCGCTTGCTGTGGATTTATGCTTTTACAGTGATTTTTTTTTTCTTTTTGCGGCCTTCTTTTTTTCCAACTTTTTAGTTTTGAACTTAACCAGCAACAAGAAGAGAATATAGAGGTAACTTATTCTTTAAAAGATGAGGAAGAAAAGCAAAGGAAAGATAGACATATTCTTTTCTTTTTTTTTTTGGTAAATTAAATATTCTATTATTGTTACTATTTTTACAAATGAAGAGAGACATATTCCTTTAGTGGTGAACTTGGCAAGCCTTTAGTATGAAAATAGAAAAAAAGGACAATTACTAGAGATGCCTTATAAAGTTAAACATTCTTGTGCAATCTCCTTTTATATTATTCCTTCATCTCAAATTGAATTTTTTTAATTTTTTAATTTTTATCTATTAAACAAAGGAAAATTAATATCTAAAACAAGCATATTTCAAAATTGAATTTACAAAAATAGCCTCAATTAAAAAGAAAAAATGGATATGAATGGACTATCATCTATAAGTCAAGTTCATTATGATTAAAAATAATAAAATATAAATATTTAAGGCGTATTCGAAATATGAGTGCGGTCATACTCATGAGTTATGCATCCGAGACATAAGGCTTGATATTATGAAATAACTATAGAAAAATTTTTAAGGAGACATATCGAAATAATTATCTTTGAAAGTGAATTGAGAAATGTGTAGAAATATGTTTATTTATTCTATCTTTTAAGTGCCATTAAGAGGAAAGAAAGAAAAAGTGGGTATGGAATACCACAAGACCTTCAATATTAGGGTAGTATATAATTTCATCCTGATTATATTTTTTATTTCAATTTTAAAAGTTTTTCATGAAAAACAGGAAAAAGAAATAGAAAAGTGATATAAAATTAATATAAATCTAAATATTATATCTTACCAATCTATTATTTTTTAACAAACAACGTATTATTTTTATAGGAGGGGGTAGTGTGCGTAGGCGCTTAAATGATAAAACAAAGAAACATCCCCTCTCTGGTCCTTTCCACATTTCTGGATGACTGAGGACTTTTCTCATTTTTTTTTTCCCAACATACCTTCTATTTTAAACTATACTCCGAAAAACCACCGATCTCTTTCCTCAAAGCCCTCACTCTCCCACCCTCCGGGGCTCTTCCGACGCTACTCGCCACCTCTGCGCCTCCCTAGCTGTTGCCGGACCGCCGCAGTCCGCCCTACTGCTCCTGCACTCGGCCTCACTCGCAGGTCAGATCTTTCCGCTGTCCTCTATATCTGTATACATAAATGAGTGTGCTTCTTAGTAAATGTACCGCTTTTTCGCGGTACTCTGTCCTTTGGTTTGTGAATTCATTACCTTAATCTAACTTCTAGTTATATGGTATGTTTGGCTTGCTTTCCTTAGCTTAGCTTATAAATTGGCGCTTACGAATTTCTGATGATTCTAGATTTGCAGGTAGTTTTGCGTTTTTTTGGTAATTTTAAGCATGTTAATATCTGAATTTATTTCTTTTCTTGTGCTGTTTTCTTTACAGGTGTTTTTTCCCCCTGTTCTTGTATGCTTTGTTGCTCATTGCGACTGAGTTAAAACGGGAACTTAGAATAGAAGAGAAAAGGCTATGCAGAAAGATAGTGGTTCGGGTTCTCTTGGTGGCCGGATACGACGCCGCAGAGGTTCAAATGAGGTGATTATCCTCTTCTTTCTGGACTCAATTTTAGGTTATTTGTTGGGTTGCGTACTGAAACTGTCTTTTTTCATGTGCTATTTGGTCTATTTGTTAAGAAGAGTTTTAATTCCTTTTCTCATTTGAAGTTTGGGGGATTCTGAATGCACTTTATAACGGCCACTGCAGTATGAGCAAAAATAAGTTAAATAGTCATTTTGATCTGGGAACTAATTATTAGTAATTAATTAGTTACAGATATATTAATTAGTAAGTTTTTTTGGGGTCTATTGCCTATGAAATTGGAAATAATCCATGGAGAAATATCAGAGTTGCTATGCTGAAGATGAGATTTTTTTTTTTTAAAAAAAATTCTCTCCTTTGTGTTATTTAAATACTAGGTTCCTTCTGAGGTTGCTAAAGCAAATGGAGGCAATTTACTTGTTGATGACCGAAACAAATACAAGTCGATGTTGATCCGAGTGTATTCATCGCTATGGATGATTGGGGGTTTTGTCTTCATAATCTACATGGGTCATCTCTATATCTGGGCCTTGATAGTAGTTATTCAAATTTTCATGGCTAGAGAGTTGTTCAATCTGCTCAGGCGAGCCCACGAGGATAAGCAGCTCCCAGGCTTCAGGCTATTGAATTGGTAAGTGAAATCAGCATCCTTCAGTCTGTCAACTTTAATAATTTTTTGGGTGGGCAGTGGGGTATCTAGTTAATATTTCTTTGCCTTTGGGATGAGCATCAATTTAGTTTATTAATTGTCAGACTCTACTGAAACAGAAAAGCCTAGTAGACAAGCTTTACTTATTTCTTTTCTTGAACTTGTCTCCAAGCAGTACGAATTTCTCCATTTCCATAGCTCATGGGAGATCTTTCCCTTTCTGCAGTTTATGAAATGAAAAAAATTCTGTTATGAACCCAGTCTTTGTTGACCAGAAGCTTTAAGATGTAGTTTTATGTGCATGATGTTCTTCTAGAAATATGCAACATTTTAAAGCTTCTAGTCCACAAGACAGTGATGGAATGGTTCAACTTATGGCTTCTTTGTCTTGGTCATACTATTTTGAAGTTGGCCCTACCATAGTTTGCATAAAGGATGTCAAATAAGCATCTTGTATGGTTTGGAGGAGAATGATGGCTTGAAGGGGATTTTTGTAGCTTAAAGTTGTTTTGATGTGATTGAAGATGTTGAAATAAGGTTACTTTTTAATTCCTTTTCGTGGATTAGTGAAAGTACAGACGCGTGCTTGAAGGGCTAAATGTCAACTAACAATAGCTTGCTTAATGAAGCCCGGAACTGAGAAGCATTTGTTTCATTTCTATTCTTTCAAGTAGTAGGCATATGGTTATCTCGACTGACATATTGGCATGTTTGAACTGGCTGATAAAATATTTTCAATTGAAACTTGTGAGCCAAATTAATTTTTAGTAGCTATTTATACAGAATGTTTTATTTCATACTCATATAGACTGTATGGTGTCGTGCTTAAAAGAGAATATTTGGCGTATCTCCTTATTGGTCTACAAAATATTTTTTGTCAAAATTCTGTTAAAAAAAAAAAAAGGAAAGTGACTGCTTATTCTGAACCATGGGCTTCACAAATATTAACATTGTGAGTTGTCATTTAAACATTGAGCTTATTGATTTTGAACTTGATCTCTGAGCCCAGGTTTAACCGTGCAAATTTTATTGCCATGCTGCTTCTGGCTAGCGCATTCATTATTTCCCAGGACCAGGAATTTTTGGCCACAGATTCAGATTCTCTTTCCATCAATGTGACTAAAAAATAGAAGAAGATTATTTTTAGTTGAGCACACATTAGCATGTGAAGTTTTGAGAGTAAAAAACCTTGATCAGTTCATTAGGGGCCAGTGGGTGGGGAATTCTCCAGTCTTGGTGTCAAAAGGCATAATTTAGGAGTTAAAATGATTAGTTACTAATACACCCCTAAAGATAATATCACCTTGCATAAGGCTTCTAACAGTTGTCTAGTTTTTAGATGCACTCACGGTATGGATTAATAAACTTTGTTGTTTATACGTGTCTGGTAGCCCCATGATGCAGATAACCAGTTAGTGCTTGTGGATTTTAAATTGTTTGAACTAGAGTTTGTGTTGGCCAAATGAAGCAGTTGATAATGATGGCAATGAGAATAACGAATAAAGGCATGAATAACTATCTGATTCTTGGTGTTAATCTGTTATAAAGTGAAACTGAAATCTTGTAATTGTTGCTACTCTGTTGAAATTCTTATTATAATGTAGACAAATGACTGGTCCTGAACATGTTTAGTTCCTTCTAATTGAGTTTATTCTTTGTTTTTTCCCCCCAGGCATTTCTTCTTCACTGCTATGCTGTTTGTATACGGCCGTATCCTCAGCCAGAGACTGATGAATACTGTTATTTCAGACAAGTTCTTGTATAAAATTGTGAGCGGATTTATCAAGTATCATATGGTTACCTGTTATTTCTCGTACATTGCAGGTATGTTTTTTCTCTTTTTAGTAGTTGTACTTGATTTGTTGAATACCATACAGACTTTCCTTGCTCCTTGTGTAGTTTCCTTAGGATCGGTTATTTGATTATTCTTTTGCTCAAATGCTTGGTTTATTACCTCATGTGATTTTGACACTCATGAGGGTTCCTACTCAATTTAGTTGGGGCTGCCCTTTTTTCTTGATAAGTATACTTCTTTGGCGATCTATTTGATTCCAAGAAATTGATGCATGAACAAATAAAATTCAATCAATTACCATATGATTGACAACTTTAAAATGTAAAAGAATTAGGCAAAATATTGATTGGCAAACTATCAAATTTTGGAAACCGATATCTTGGTCATTAAATATAATTGTCTCAATTAAACAGACATTACCATCTCCATATTACTTTGTAAGTTAGCCCTGATAAATGGATTGATGCAGTGCTTTTATTAGTCTCTATCCTTCTCCTTTCTGATTAAATGTTTTTCAGGGTTTAGGTCGTGAGTTATTTAAACAACTCTTTTGTTTAGCAGGTGGTACACAATATTGAGACATATGTGTGGTTCTTTAGACAATAAGTTGTTCAATACTTGCTTTTTTTCTTGCTCATTCTGTGGTTCTTTAGACACCGGTGGAACAAATATAGAAAAGAGAAGAAGAAAGAAAATAGGCATGCTATGAAATTGCAACTGATTCTCTAATCTTTCTTATTTGCATCAGGTTTTATGTGGTTCATTCTGACACTAAAGAAGAGGATGTACAAGTATCAGTTCGGCCAATACGCATGGACACATATGATTCTTATTGTGGTTTTTGCTCAGTCCTCTTTCACTGTAGCCAATATCTTTGAAGGAATTTTCTGGTAACAGAAACCTTAAAAACCTCCTTTACAATCTTGTTCCCTGTCTCAATTGTTGGTTTCTGGACTGTATTTGAATGTTTGATTCCTTGACGTGGTATCTTCGGTCACTTGGATAAACATGTGGGGTCCCTTCAGATTTTTATCTTTTTCAATTTACAGCGTGCATAGTTTTGTTTTGGTTAGCTTGCTCACCCCCTGCTGATTAACAAATTCGGTCATGTTGCAATTCAAATCCGATTCCATGAAGTTGTGTAATTACAGTTGATCCGAAGGGATCTTAAAAGAGAATCCCCCAAAATAAAGTATGCCTTGGTAGTGAATGGGAAATTTTAGTATCAGTTCAAAGTAACTTAAGTTATGTGTGAAGTAGAGACTACTTTGTAAGTGGCTATTTGTTAGGTGGTTAAGGTACATGAAATGTTTGATTATGTGTGAGCTTTACTGTTTCCATTTCTAATTGTTTCACTGCTGAGAACCAAATTATTAACTGCTTATTCTATTGCGTAGTATTGAATATGGATCTGAACTGAGGAGCTAATCTACATTGAGCCATTTTCTTCTTGTTTCTGTTTTGGGCCACTAAGCTGATAAGCTTCAAGGTTGTAATGAGGTATCTTATATTGATTTAGGGACCTGCCTTTTTTAAGGTTAAATGAATTTTCAGATAAAGAAAAAGGCTGAAATGTTTGATCTTTTATTTCTACCAACAATTTACTTGTTATATGCTGCTACTTTCAAATTTTTGTTTTTTTTTATTTTGCTATATTAGTAGTTTTATACTTGTGCAAACCATTGAACTTTAATTTTTTTTGTTTCCAGCGTATTCCTTTATTGTTATACTCTGTTATTTCTTGACACTAACTGAAATGCTATCTATGCACTCATTTATCCTTTGGGGATTTTTAATAGTTATTTATTTTTTGATTTTAGAACAAATGTTGCTTAAGATGATGGGAGGAGATGATTAACTTAAGAAGCAATATCACTAACCCCTTCAATAAAAATTTTTCTAGCTGCTGCAATGATTTGTGGCACCTCCCCATGACCCCCTTCCCCAACAAAAGGGGAAAAATTCCTTGTGATCTATTATGGAAATTGAAGTACTATAATTGAGTAATCTATTAGAATATTATGTGCGGCATTGATTTTATATGAAATTGGACATTAATGAAGAACTTCAAACCAACTAGCTATAATGCAGGTTCCTTCTTCCAGCATCACTTATTGTCATCAATGATATAGCTGCGTACTTTTTTGGGTTTTTCTTTGGAAGAACTCCGTTGATCAAGTTATCACCAAAGAAGACTTGGGAAGGTTTCATTGGAGCATCAGTTACAACTATTATCTCTGCTTTTGTGGTGAGCGATTTTTTGCTTTTGTTTGGAAATAATTTGTAATTTCCTTATTTTTATGTGCTCATAAGTGTCTCAATCATTAATCATATGCTTGAGGATATTCCCAGGATATTGGTACCTTCCTTTAAGCTTTTCACCTTTCAAAAGAGAAACAAATACCTATTCCAAATGCAATCTTATACCTCTAGTTGAGTTGGAATGCAACTTCACTACAGTTTATGCTTCAGTATTTTTGGATTCATATACATGAAGGTGCTTAATTGTAAGTGGGTTTTTCATGTCCTTTCTTTCCTTTTTGGCTGGAACAGAGATCCAGAACTGATGGAATACTATTTTCTTTGCTTCAAATCTTAGCCTGTGGGGTCTTTAACTGTTATCTCAGTTCATGTTGGTGTCTCCTACTTGATTTTGAGTTTATGCTTCAGGTCATTTGTATGTGGGAAAGCAACGGTTCTCTTTGAAGCGGCAAATTCTCTAGTTTGTGTTATTGAATTGTCTTAAAAATATTTTTTGTTCTCTCTTTTTCTGCAGCTGGCAAACTTTTTAGGTCAATTTCAGTGGCTTACATGTCCTAGGAAGGTGACACTTTTCTCTTAATGTTTCAAGACTTTTACTTGAGTGCTTGAGAAACTTTATTTGAAGTTTGAAATGATGCTCATGCAGGATTTGTCAACTGGTTGGCTTCATTGTGATCCAGGTCCACTGTTTAAACCAGACTATTTCACTCTACCTGAATGGATGCCACACTGGGTAAGTTTCTTAATTGAATTCATAGCAATTTCTACCTTACTATCATATCGCATTGTGTTTCCTCTCCTTTCACATTTGGCTTCTGTTTACTGGGGAGTCAAGTATATTAATACTGTTGTCAAGGACCATTTATCTGCTGGAAAGTATCATGTTCTTTATTACTTTTGCCCATAAACTTCAGTGTTCTACCTTATCTTAAAGGTTAGATACTCTAGCAGGTCGCATCTAACCCTTGTCCTAGTTTGAGTTTGCTTTGTTCTTTTGTCTTCAAAAGTGGTTTTGCATTCGCTGGAAAATGGAATTTGTAAACTTGAGCTTTTGTGTTGGTAGGTGTAAGATCAGATATATCTGCTCTAGGGGACAATGAAGGAATGAGAAAATAGTTGTAATTGTCGGATATTATTCTATGAATCCTGATCAAATTTCCTTCTTTCTGTGATACCTGGAATAATTGTGATTTTCAGGCGGTACTTCATTGTATTTGGAGTATGTTAGCAATATCATGATGAAGGGGACGTCATTCAATTTATGAAGAGGTCCAATGAGTGTGGTTTTTACCTATGTTTCATCTTTATACCTAAGGTGACATTCACCAATACTGTGTGTGCTCATTGAGTTTGGTTAGTGTGCATTGGCACCGAGAAATAGGTGAAGCAGTCCTTGAGGTCATCCTGTGGAATTTTTTTTGAGTCATAAATTAATTATGCCGACCTGCTAGAAGTATCTCATGCTTGACTGTCATCAGATCACATAATTTTAAGTTATCAGTCATGTAATGTACATTGGGATCTCATGATTTGGTCGTTGAAAGTCTGTAGATGATATTGTCACGGTCTAATGAGTAAAGTTCTCTTCATAGCACTTACTCTGATATTTGTTTGTGTTTTCATTCTTGTTGTTCCTGCAGTTTCCTTGGAGAGAGATCCAAGTTTTACCTGTACAGTGGCATGCTTTGTTGCTTGGCCTGTTTGCATCAATTATAGCACCTTTTGGAGGGTTTTTCGCTAGTGGCTTCAAAAGAGCATTTAAGATTAAGGTTAATCTGCTTTCTTCACCTGTTTCTCTCAGTAAGCTGGTGTAACAATTATCCTAGATGGAAATTCTTACATTTATTCTCTTTCTCCTGCAGGATTTTGGAGATAGTATTCCTGGACATGGCGGAATCACCGACAGAATGGATTGTCAAGTGAGTTGAAAGTTTAAAAGATAATCTGTATTTATGCGTATTTTTTAATTTTTGGGGCATTTTTAGCGGAGGTTGGCCCATGAAAGTTGGTAAATGCATCTTATCCTAATGTAACAGAAATTCATCTAGTCTTCTAATCTCTATCCAGTGATTGCCCTTTGAACTTGTTAATTAATTTCCTTAACTTGTGCCTAAAACATGACATATTGCCTGCATTGTTATGGAAAGATACGAACGAGATTTGTTGTATACTTATATTACCCCATTACTGTGGTGCTCGTGTGTGTGTGTGTCCATCAGAGCATGCATGTCTGTACGGTAACTAAAGTAACATTTGCATGCAGATGGTGATGGCAGTCTTTGCTTACATCTATCATCAGTCATTCGTGGTGTCTCAGGGCATATCAATTGAAACGATTTTGGATCAGGTGAAGATGATGAGCCTGCTTATTGAATTACAAGAGCTTCTTTTTATATTTCAATAATGTGTCAAATCTACTTGATGCAGATACTGATGAACCTCACATTCGAAGAGCAGCTTGCTCTATATGTGAAGCTAGGGCAGGTGATCCAGGAAAGAGAAGTTTGATCATGGAGATACTAACCTGTGTAACTTATGTAGCTCACAGTTATTGAGGATGTCATGTGCATCTATCTATTTCTGTAACCCTTTTGCTTGAGCAGTAGGCTCTCATCTTCTCATAGATCTTTTGCACGTTGTATAGTGCTTACATCCCATCATATTTTTTTTCCTTTTAAGTCTTTCAATTGATTCACTACCTAGGTGCTTGTGGGAAAAAGAAAAGCAAGAAAACAGATATGTTGTTCCAAGACTTGTAGTTCAACTAACCCTGAACATAAAAACTCGACGATTGTTAACATTTGTGGTTATATCAGTTGTACTTTTTCTCAGCATAAGGGGCGTTTTACAAAGAGAGCCTATTACTTACGATTTGTACGATTTGTATGCAATCTGTTGAAAGAATTTTAACTGGTGGTTAGGTCGATATAGCTACTTTGGTTGTTTCTTTCTCTAACTTGGTCAAAGCAAAATGCTGTGTGTATGCACAAATCTTTGTTTCGGTTTTCTGCCTGGGGAGCTCTATGATTACGTGATCCAAATCTTGGGTTATGTTGTCTTTGTCAAGATGTGCCCATCTCTTAAACATGTTGCCTGGGTAACATCGAAATTGCGTTGAGATATGTTTCAGAACCAGAAAGCATCTTCCGAAATTGTTTCTATTATAGGCATCTTTGGGAAACAGGAATGGAATCTCTCTTGGAGTCTCTAATGAAAGTACTTTAACGTATCCGCTGGTTAAACTTGTTATTCAACTGGAACGCTACATTTGGATACATGAGACGAGCGCTAAGGCCAAAATCCAATTTAAATTAACGAATCTCTAGACCCTTTTCTACTTCGCCCTTGAAACACGTAAAGAATTGAGAAGCGTGGACGTTCTTGTTACTTTTATGCATTAGTTTTCAATGTGTAGTCTTAATATTTTTTATTAGTACCACTTGATCCTGAATGATTTTAATAGACTTGTTTATACAATGTATTTATCTAATATATTTAGCATTGACTTTGCACAGACTGGTTCTAAGTCTTCTTATTAAACCAGGGAAGGAGTTAGGTAGACTGACCTGCAACTGGTCCCTTGAGATCAATTTCCCCAAAAAAAAGGGGCGTTTCCTAGGTCAAGATAGGAATCTCCATGACTTGATTGGAGGATATGATAGTGAAACACTTGAGAGGAAGTCATCCAAAGCACAGTTTCATCATAGACATGGATCCTAGCTTGTACAAGGCAGCTGTGGAAGGCAATGCTGGTGCAGTTCTTGTGCAGAAACAGCAACAGCTTCATCACCAAGTAACCCCAAACAGCAACACTGTTCTGCACGTTGCAGCACTCTTTGGCAACTCAAAGTGTGCGATGGACATCATTACATTGTGTCCATCATTGCTCTGCCAAGTGAACATCAAACGCGAGACTCCATTGCATATTGCTGCAAAGGTGGGTCACGTCGATGTTGTCCGCGTCCTTATTGAATGTGCAAAAGGAAAGGAGCCTGAATCTGGATTACATTTGTTGGCCAAGGAAATGCTGAGGATGACAGACAAAGATGAAGATACAGCATTGCATAAGGCTGTTAGGAATGGTCACTCTGCTTTGGCCAAATTATTGATAGAAGAAGATCCTGAATTTGCATTTCCAGCTAATAAAACTGGGGAGACTCCAGTTTACCTAGCCACAGAGGGAGGATCAGAGGTTTGCCTATCTTCAATCTTGAATACTTGTACCTCACCAGCTTATGGTGGTCCCTGTGGTAGAACTGCTTTACATGCAGCAGTGATCTTTAATTTGCAAGGTATGAATCGCCATTCTCTGCGGCTGCAGATCCTTTCATATTTTAGTAATCTTTTGTCAAACGAAAATCATTTACTAAGTCTGATGCTTGTAGTTTTAAGGTCATCTGATTTGCCTCGTTAAAATCCAATTTGAGCAAGATTATGGAGAACAGGATGAATGAAAAACAGTTAATGAATATCAATGCCGTAGGAGATATTCTTAGTTCATCATCAGGGAAAAAAAGAATTCTTTCTGGGAATGAGATAAGGAAGAATAAAAAACCATTCTGGAGAACCTGAATTTGTTTTGGGATTGGAGTGCCTATTTGTGTTTCATCCCATCAATAAAATGAGTTTCATCTGTAACTGGTTTTTACAGGGTGTATGAACATATTACTAGATTGGAAGAAAACTTTGTGTGAGGAAGCAGATATGTACGGTTGGACACCGTTGCACTATTCTGCTCTTTTCGGTCACATTGAAGGGGTTAAACAGATCCTCAATGTGAACAAGTCTGTTGCCTATCTTACAACGGATAAAGAGCGAGCAACAGCACTTCACATCGCAGCAAGTCAAGGCCACAGAGATATAATAAAAGTGCTGCTATCATACTGTCCAGATTGCTGGGAGATGGTGAATGTCAGAGGCCAGAATATCCTTCATGTTGCAGTGGTCAATGAAAAACATAACGTGATCAAGTTCATCCTCAATTCTTCCACGCTTAGCAGCCTAATTGGTGAGCGCGATATTGATGGTAACACTCCTCTCCATTTGCTTGCTGCTTCTGGCTGTTTTGTGCCAGGACTAATATGCAACCCTGGAGCAAATAAGATGGCCTTCAACAATGAAAACATGACGCCATTGGACATTGCGTACAGTGACAGGTACATATCAGACTGGGTAAGTCACAAGGGCTGCTCTCTCCGGAGAGTACTTCTGGCAGCAAAATTTCTTAAACAAGCTTTATCTTGGTAATGCTTTTCTTTGCAATGTAATTCATGGAGACAAAAGGTAACATTGTCATGTCAAATTCTGAAATCAATAACAGGGTATAATCAGAAGAGCGCTGAGAGTGATGGGTGGTCGTTTTGGCCTACGAGATGTGGTACGAGATGATGATGCAATATCAGCTGAGGAGAAAGCTTGTGATGAGGATCAGAAGGCAATACAGGAAATGAGGAAGGATGCAGATACAAGTTTGGTGGTGGCAGCTCTAATAGCAACTGTAACTTTTGCAGCTGGGTTCACATTGCCAGGAGGCTATGACTCCAAGGAAGGCCCCAGACAAGGCATGGCAATTCTAACAAGAAAAGCAGCCTTCAAAGCATTTGTGGTAACTGATACCATAGCCTTAATGTGCTCAAGTTGTGCTGTGTTTGCTTATTTCATGAAAGCAGACTATGTCAACAAGCACAAACTCATTAGACATTATACTTTTGCCAAAAGCCTTGTTACAGTAGCCATGGGAGCACTTGTGCTTGCTTTCATCACAGGCTTGTGGGCTGTTTTAGCTCATTCATCAGGGGTTGCTGCTAGTGTTTGCATAATTGGCATCTGCTCCTTCCTGGTACACTATTATGAGCTTAGACCGGCATTTAGGTCAATCAGGGGAAGACCAAGATATTTGTACTCTGAACAAACAAAGAAGAGAGGTAGACCTACATATATGCTTTGGGGGGACAAAAGCCCTCCACAAAAGTTAGTAAGGCTATGACCTCCAAGAATATCAGGCTAATTGAGCTTCATTTCTACTAGTATCTGAATTCATTTGAACTAATTGAATTTAGTTTTTCTTGGTATTTTTATTACCGCCAAAATGAGAGAGAGTAAAATACAAAGAGAAAAGAGGACCTTGGCAACAGATGCAGCAGATTCATGCAATTGGGTGTATTTGAATTGGGTTTTGTCGAAATCAGATGCAATTCACTCTTACAAAATTTAAGATAAAAATTCTTAAATTCGAAGTTAATTCAAATATGTCATAATCATATGACCAAGCAATTGATTAGCCATGATAAATTTAGTGCACCTAATTAAGATCAAGGACTATGGTGAATAAAAAATATAAACACAAATTCCCACCACAAACACAAATATAAGCACTCTCTTAAACTTTACAAATTCTCTCTTATTGGTAAATATAAACAGCTCCACTCCTAAATGAGAGATTTGTCGGGGAGAAGAGTTTGAGAGGGAGAGGAAGATGGAATCGCTTCTCCTTGTATGGACATTTAAATTAAATAAGACACAACTATTTTCGAACTATTAGTGAAATTGAGTAATTATAATAAAAATGATAAAATATTTACAAATATTTAAATAAAAATATCAATATCGTCTTTCTCCTCTCTTTATCCATCATTTCTCTTCTTTTCCTTTCTCTTATAAACTCAATGGCAAACTAGTCCAATGCTGTAACTCAGTGAAGAAGAAATTGGGAAGTTTAAGAATCATATAATGCTAGAAGAGTTCATATACTTTTACCAAATTCGAATAAGTCGTTGAATTTTTAATCGGTTGAAAGTTTAGGGCCTTTTGTGATAATAACCCTAACCCTAAATTCTTTTATTCTTTCCCTTTCGGATTTCGGTATCACAGAACAGCCCCAAACAATTCCTTATAAAATATTTAATCGGAGAAAGCCCCAAGAAAAGCTCAGTATAATCACACGGTTTCTCAAAGGCCGATGTCAGCGCCACCGAGCTCCGCTGCACAGCTCCGTCAGCGCCTCCGTCCATGGGGACTCTTTTTTGACCTGAATACCGTCAGCCTCCCCATCTCCCTTTCAGATGCCACCTACAGGATCAACCAAAACCTCCATTATTTTCTCCCAAACTACGCTCTCGTAATTCTCCTCGTTCTCTTTCTCAGTCTCATCTACCACCCGTTTTCTCTCATCGTCTTTCTTGTCATCTTTGCCGGCTGGCTCTACCTTTACTTCTCTCGGAGCAGAGATGATCCTCTCGTGATACTGAATTTTGAAGTTGGTGACAGAACTGTTCTGGGATTCTTGAGTTTGGTCACTTTGGTTGCCTTGTTTTTCACAAAGGTTTGGGTTAATATCATTGTTTCGCTGGTGATTGGGGCTGTGATTATCAGCATTCATGCTGCTTTGAGAGCTCCCGAGGAGGATGTGGAGGGTTCACCTTATGGGTCTCTGCTTTCTGACGTAGCCAGTCCACAAGGGGATTACATCAGCGTTTGAAGTTTTTTTTTTTTTTTTGGTTGGTGAATTTTCAAGGACAGGGTTGATTTGTATGTTGATATGTCAGTTGAAATGGTGAAAATTGAAAACATGTGATAACAATTGCATTAGCCCAGATACTCTCCACCCCGCCCGCCCTTTTAAAAGCCTTGAATTATTTTAGCATATGCTATAATTCTATTGCAGATTGTTTGAATTGCTTACTGAGATTAAGATTAATTATTGTGGTAAATTGAATTGGTTGGGATAATTATTTTCTTTTTCTATGCTATTATGTACAGTAAATAGTATGCTGAGGTATTGTAGAAATGTAAATGGGGCTGTTTGATGCAAGAATAAGCAGTATGTATGCTTATGGAATTGCTATTGCTTGCTTGGCTCTTAATTTGTTTAATTACCGTGTTGATGGTTTGCTTAGGCTGAATCTTGAGCTGATGGAATAAGTTTCAGTATAAGCTCAGCTTGATGTTTAGCTATTTCAAATATAAATTGAATTGGGAACTAATGAATTGGAGTTTATACGGAAAATTTTCTTTTCGATTAAGTTTGTGGACATCTTTTAGCCTTATCTATAAATGATATGCTTATGGCATTTAAGTATGTAAGTTGCAGACATCTGGGCTACGTCTTCAGCATGATTGTTGGATGTGCTTTTATTTGATCCGCGTTTTTCTGATTATATTCTCCGAAAATCCAACTTCAGTTAGAAAATTTTTCCAAGTAGGTGAAATATGAGATTTGCCAGAAGAGCACAACTGACGCACGTCTTTTGAGTTTTGAATCTGTTAAAATGATTATGGTATTTCTGCTACATTACTTCTGCTAGTTTTAATTTAATAAATTAAATCAGTGTATTTCTCGTTTTACTTCTGTTATCTTATAGTCAAAGAGGAATATCTCTGTTAGCTTTAACTTAGGATTAGGTGTATCTTTCACCAAGTTCAATTTCTTAGGAACATACTGGAAATTGATATAGAAGTACATGGGATTGCTGTATTTGGATGTAGATTTGGCTTAATAAGGCTGAAATAGTAATGCTTCTTCATTCTGTACTAACTTGTATGTGTCTGCTTTAGATGATCTATACTTACTTTGTACATCTATGCTTCTACTTCTGGAGATATATGCCTACATCTACTGTTGCAGATAAACTGAAGTGAATGATATGTAATTTAGCTCAAGGCTTATCTCTATATCTGGTTCTATTGATCTCCCTTGAAGATTGATTCTATCTAGTGATGTTTATACTGATAATTCTTGGAAAGTAATTCCTCTGTGGAGATGTGAGATTCCATGAATCTCGTCAGAGCGTTTCTCAGTGATCATTGAACTTCCTTTTTCTTCAATTGATAGTACTACTCTTAGATTCATGGTGCAAAGTTGTGTGTGTCTGTATGATTCACGATGTTTCTCTTGTCATTTGTGTTTGAAATGAGCTCTGACATCGGCTTGAAATGGAAATATAATTTCCACCATACGATGCAAGGAACGAGCAGTAGTTTCATGATACAAGATTTGTCATTTCAGTGTTTTCACATTATTTTCTGAATTCTTGCCAAATAAAAAGATCTGACGAACCTGATATACGAGTATGTGGTTGAGAAGCAACCGATTATGCGATTTGAGTCATGCGACGAATGAAGATTTAGTGAACCTCATTAATGTGTGTATTCAACATCAACTTTATTTGGATATTTTACCTTGCAAATAATCGTGCCTGCTTTTTTTTTTTTTTTTGGGGGGGGGGGGGGGTTGGGTTGGGGGTGGGGAATAAAATAATTTGATTCCATCTATAAATCTTTTGTCTTCTTCTTCTTCTTTTTAAATATGCATAGTAGCAAGTACAAAAACTACTGTGTGGGAATTGAATATTTGTGTTTCTATTCAGAATAAAAAAGTAGATATTCAATTGAAGGAGGTAGTAATTTGAAACATTTATGGTAAAAGATTTTAATGGTTTGATTTTAAGAAGTTTTGGCAGATCCCTAGCATTTGAAGATAAATTAGTTTTAGGAGCATATGAATATAAGGAATTATGATTTGTTTTATCAAAAAATAAACATTTGATTGTTAAATTAGATTTTCATGCATACACAAGAGATCGTAGTTAATTTTGCTTATGAACTCTTGAAATCGGTGTCCAAGAAAATAAACTAGGAATAATCTAACATTTGTAGTGCAAAAATCATTTTTATAGTAGCATTCAAAAGCTTTTGTCCTATTTATACTCTTTCGTTACATAATAAGTGTTATTGTAAAAATTTTATTTTATTACAAAATAAGTATTATTGAGTAAAATATTGATTTTATTTTTAATTTATTTTTATAATAAAATAATAAAAATGATATTTCTTGTGTTATAAATTTTTGTAAGAAGAAAGAATATTTAAAGATAAATTAGATGATTTAATTACTATTTTAGGATATGTGAAGATTTTCATTTTATTTGCCAAAGTTATAGAAATAACCAATTTAGTGCTAAGAAACCTACAAAGCTCATAAAATTCAAAGGGAAAAATATACAATTAAACTTGTGCTTATGATCTAATTTATGTTGGTATCTTGTAAACTTTTAACCCGTGTATTAATGTTAATATTGATTAAAAGATCATATTAAATTTAAATAATAATTCGCATAGAAGCAATCTCTTGATTATAGATCAAGACAATTTAATGCTTGGTGAGAGATGCCATTGGGCGCAAAAGCTGCTCCACTTGTTCTTCCTCTTTGCCTATCACACGAGCACAGACTTTTAGCCGGACGATGACCCACATCTTGTCTTGCTATTTGGTTTAAGTTTGAATTTAAAATTTTTTATTTTAAATTTTTTAAAAATAATTTTTTATAAAAATAAAATAAAATTTAATTGAATTGAATTTCATTAGAAATCCAATCCAAATATGAGACTGCTTGGAGCAGTACACTTCAAAGGGGCAAGCAAGGCTTTGATAATGTGAGGGTGAGAGTTGAAAAGTGGTCGGGTTTAGTCTCACATCGTTATCTTCGTTCATTCATTAATAAAAAATAAAAATATTTAATATAATTAAAATGAGATTTGACAAAAGCACTTCAATGATTCCCTCTTTGCCCTTCTTTTCTCTACTAAACTCATTTGTATTTGCAGTATGTGATTTCTTTGGCGACGCAAAGGCTCACCTGAACACACCCCATCAACTCATACTAATTGAGAATAGAATATTCTAATATTTTCAAGCTGACAAAATCACCCTCCGCCATAAAACAACCTTTTTCCTCCTCAAACCCAAAATGCACACTGATAGTTAATGTATCACAAGAATTGAATTTAAAAACTATTGCTTAATATGAACCAAATTCTCTGCAACAAAATATACTAAAAGGACTCAAAAAGAAGATTGAGCTGCCGTCACATTTCATAATTAGCACGAACAAGTTTGAGCTTTCAGCAACATTTATAATATTACAAATTTGTCCCCGGAAACAGTACCTAAATCATAAATACTTCGAGCTGTCTCAGCATGCAAAAATTACACTATAAATTCTTACTTGCATGCCAACTAAATTCTGAGTTTTTTTTTTTTTGGGACTAAAGCACTCTATTTATAATCTTCTCCCTAGTTGGTCAAACACAACACACACACACAGCATATGTATATGAACTTTAGTAGGCGTAATAATGGTTCCTGCGACTGTACGTCACGACCATCACAAAGTCTTTGCCTGAGTCTCCCACCATTGCTGATTTCTTCTCAGATCTCGGTGTTGTTTGCACCCACAGATCCAACACTTGCTGCACCGGAGAGGCCGGTGAGATTGGCCTACCGCGCAAGCAGAGCTGCACCTGAGAAAAGTTCAAGAAATCAGCCAAAATTTTTCAGGGAAGAAAATGAGATTTGCTCAACTTCTTACACGTTTCTCGAACATGGTTGAGTATCTCTGTTTCTACCCAAGGAAAAAAGTTCATGGAGGAATTGTGGGTTACTGTTCTGCTAGGAGAAGTTACCTCTTCTTCACTGAGGAGTTTTAGTTTTTTCACCAAGTATTTTCTGATGTAGGAAGCCGGCATGTTTGGATCCCTACAACAGTGAACGGACAAATACCACATCACTGAAATCACAGGATGCCTCAAATCGTCAAAAAGCAAACTATGCAATGTATCCAGGATTCACATACAATGTCTGATATAGTCTCATCTAAAGAATGAGACATCTGAAGCCAAAGCAAAGCATGCAATGTATCCAAGATTCATATAAAATGTCTTATGTTTTTATTTTGAGATTTTTGCCTTAAATTTTATAAAAGTTAAATTATTTGTGGGAGGAAATGTGAGTTTCACTTTTAAAATTTTGAATTCAGTTTTAAAATGGAATACTTTTCAATCTCAATCTTAATCTAACAAATTATTATTATCTCAGACTTTTAAGATACTTTATTTTATTGATTACGCACGAAAAATCTCTCTAGTCTTATTGTAGAATGGTTTTGTCATACATGAAAATCATGAGGTTATGTTGTTATGCATGATAGAACCGCCCCAAATTGATTACTGGGATGTTGCTACTATGCACCAAGTATCATATACTTGGGTCGTGATTACTGATGAATGTGCAGCTTTGAAAATTTAACTTATCAAGTAGTAACATGTACTCTAAATCAAGAGAGACAAAGGTGAAACAAGTAATCTGTCCTCATTCTAAATCCGGCCTATTCATATGTATGCCTTTCGAAAACCGTACCAAATCTGGAAACAAAGAAAAGGTTCTTCCTTTCCTAGCTTTTATCACTTCCAGACTCAAGAACTGTAGTTGAAACAGACGAGGGTAAGGCTCGCTGAAACATAGATAAAGATTAAAATATGTGGTTGACTGACCTAGATCTACTCTGTATATTAATTTTTAATGTAGTAAAAAATGTCGAGAACGAAACTCAAAGGAGAGAAGGAACAAAGGGATTGCTTTCCATTAACTAAGGAACAGTTGTTCCAGAAACTTGGAAAATTATGCAGGCTTATGTTTAGCAACACAGAATCTAACATCTTAAACAAAATGAATCGTTCTAAAGCAAAGGAATCTTAAAGAAAAATGCAGAACTCTTGAAGTACCAGAATGACTTACTTAACCATCAAGTAGTAGGGAGGAATTGGAGGTAAAGGCAAATAAGATTTCCTGACAGAAAACAACGAAATTGAGAAGCAGCTTGTGATAACTATTAAATCAAGTGAGAAGAAGAAGTGAATTCTTACTGCTTATCACAAGCAACTAATGAGAACCAAATCTGGTTTAATCTATAGCAATTACTGCTGTCAAGGTAAATTCGAGCCGGAACATTTAGATCCTCAGTGACAACAGGTCTTTTTTCTTGGGTACGACGTGAACTTCTAGACCTTCCTGATCCTGATGGCACTGAAATTAATCCACATTCGTCATGTTGGTCCTCAAAGTTGCTCGTCTGTTCTTTGCTTTTGCCCTTATCTTCCCTTTCTTTATTGCCTTGCGCAGGAGATGGAGCAGATTGCAGCATATCAGACTTGTTAGACTTGGAAGTTCCTTCACTTCCTGCCAGGCAATCAAGCGGTTTGAGCAAGGCATTCATCCCTTCTGACTGTTCGGCTCTTTTATCTGTCTCGTCATTTGGCAGTTCTTGCGTTGAGGGTTTGATGGTCTGCAGTAATTCAATTCAAATTGTTAAGTTGAGGAGAGATGACATAGTAGAATTTCCGTCGTTCTCTAGGCAAGAGCAGCTGGAATATGCCCGTAGAATAAGTCAAAAACATTTACATTAGTAAACCCCAAATATTTTCATCAGAAAAGGAGGCTCAACCTGCTTTCTTCCCTGTGCTCTACTCCTTAGGTTCAGACGAGTGCTTGAGGTTTGGTGGTGGTCCTCTGCTTCCTTAATAGGGGGCAAGCCGGAAAAGGAAGCCGTTCTGGGAGGAAGAGCCTTTCTTCCCCCTGATCTTCTCCTACCATTTGCAGGTGAGTGGCTTGTTGATGCCTTTTCTGCACTCAGAACAGAAGAGATAGACTTCTCCTTTCTCCTAAAAGGCAGAAGCTCTGGGGGGGAAGCTTCAGGCTCCTTAGCTGCTTCTGAAGCTTGAGGTTTCTTGTCTTTTTCTTGTATTAGTCCACTCGCGATTAACTGTTGTCTTCTGAATTTGATGTTGTTCCTTATGCTTTGCCAACGATAGTCCGCCCTGTACAGATTTGTATGGAGGAATATGTGAGTGAGCATCTCTAGTTTTGTCAAGTTATTACACATTCTTTTCGTATCATACTTTTTTGGAGCAAAGCCAAACATGTCAAGATACTCAACAGCGGAACTATGACTGCATCTTTCGCACCATGCTGCACAAATTGGCTCACTCATCTCACTGGAAACCATTGATGCTTTCTATTGTCGGCATTAAATATCAGGATACATGCTTAGGGGACATGTATGTGCAACTCTGATTAGCAGGAAACTTTCGGATTATCATGAACAAGGAATCACTGATATACAACTATAATCCAAGAACAAGAGAAGCACCCTATACAGTTAAACGAGTTAATCAATGCAGAAATCAACCTTGTGAGATCACTAAAGTTCAACACTTTTGGTTTTCACCTAACTTTAGACCTTGGAATGCATACCAATGCTTTAAGTAACATACACCATTAATATCAGTCAAAGCTGTAACTTTGACGCAGATAACCTTCGCTAAGTTTCAAATTAGAGAATTAGTAGAAAAACATTTTGCACCTTTAACATGAAATCACTATGAGGAAGAACATCATTAGTTTATACCTCAATTTCTCCAATGGATAAACACCCAAATCTACCTTGCAGACTGGGCAGTTACGCAACCTTTCTTCTATTATCTTGTTCTCTATGCACAGCCTGCAAACTGTTTGACAAGCGGGAAAATCCCAGTTCACAACTCATCCATCCAGAAAAACCACACAATTAATTTTGAATCGTAAAATAAAATCATGTCATAACTCATCAGAGATTGATCAAGATGATAGCCAAAGAGTAAACTCATGTTATTGCTTTTCCTATATAATCCAGCAACAACTGTTATTAATTAGTTTGAGTTTGTAACAGTCATGCAGATCTATTGCATGTGAAGATTTCTCAAACGCATAGATATCAAAACGTTCTGACAAGTAACAACTCTAAATCGGAAAATATCAATAGCAATGAACACATTTCCTAAAACAATCCAAAAAGAGATTTCGCATGAACTGGCAATTTCTGGGTAATTTCTTGAAAATTACCTTTCAGAGTTCTAAGAAGAAAAAAGCTTCATTTCGCTTCAATGGTATCGTTGGATACAAAGACTGGAACCAGACCAACAAGAAGAAAACATTATTTTACTTGGGAGAAACTCCTTCTCTTAACAGTTTAGTCACCTATGAGTTGGCTACGTAACTGACAACACGGGACGATAACGACGCAAACTAAAACGACCTCAGTTGCCCCGAAACTTTAAAGCCAAGAAATAGGGGGAAAAGGTTTTCAAATCATCAAAAAAAGTAAAGCCCATGCAAGAACAAGATCACAGGATCGAAGTGAACGTGAATTCAGAAGAAGTCAAATCGAAATTTGGTAAAATTCATTGAATTAGAATCAGGTTTCACATAAATCAGCAAGCGGTAACAAAGAAAGATGACGACGGAGGAAGGGATGAAATTAGTGCAGATTCAGAGAAAAATGGGGGCAAAAGAAAGGAACTTACATATATGAAGGCATTCGTCAATGGCGGTGACTTCTCTTAGGAGCTTTTTACAGATGGGACATGTCAATAGTTCTTTGATCTTCGCATGCCGTTCATCAAAGCTACTTATAGTCGTCACCTCATCATCCCCTCTGTTCTCCATTTCTTTATCAGAAGCAACTCTTATACATGCACAACAATTCCCTCACTAAAACCCTGAAAGATTCTAGTGTTTGTAAACGCTTCAATTGAACAGACTGAGCGTTTTCAGGAGGATATGTTCACACCTCTGTCATTGCATGTCTATCTCTACAAAACCAACAACAAAAAATCAATGGATTTTTCCTCTTTCTACATGAAAAAAGAGAGAAATCCGGGAATCAGAATGAGGGAAAAGAGAGCAATTTATAAAGGGTCAGTTACCATGGTTAGGACTTGGACACTGAATAAATCCTACTTCCTGGTTTTGCTTTGCCTTTGTATGTCGACACACAGAAAGCGGCGGGTATGGAAGGTCGGAAAGGGCGACGGATTTTGGACTCTTCGAAGAAAACCAAAGTGGATTTTAATGGATTTGGAGTTTTTGGCGATGGAGGGGCTGTGGATGATGATCGATGATGTTGCTGATGAGAAAGATGATGATCTGCTCAAGGTTCTCACCACCATGAGCAACGAACAAGAGCAAGAAGTTCAGAAGAGTTTACACGTTCGATGTCCATTATAAAGAGTGTGTTGTCCTGTAAATATGGTATCCAAAAAGAAGTCTGAAATTTGCACTTCTAGTCCTTGTAAAACATAGGGATGCTCTTTTTGGCCATTGTAATGTTCTCCATATACACTGATTATATATAGTTTTTATTTTTCTCCATATACACTGATTATATATAGTTTTTATTTGAACTATATAATTAAAAATATTTTTATTATTTACTATATAGATTTTTAAAGTTTCTCTTAAGTATTCAAAATATAAAAACTTAGATCTATCAAAAATCGCTTGTGTAACAAAAGATTAGTTTCTAAGTATTTGTACATATAAACATCATAAAAATCAATCTTAAAAAACGATCAATTTTTTTAAAAAAATAACAATTGCACTAACTTGGCAAAAAAACTAACATAAGTCAACTGCAACTTGCACCAATTTCTGGCGCAAGTCAACAACACAATTGCAAAATATCTTGCAATTGTGCAATTGTACTGTTGACTTGCACCGATTTATGGAGCAAGTCAACATTCACCTACGCTGGTTTTTGGTGCAATTCAAGTGCAATTTTAGTTTTTTAAAATCGATCATTTTAAGATAAATTTTTATTATATTTATATACATAAATAAGTAAAAATAGATATAGTTTGAGAAATTAAACTTTTATCGTTCAAACACGCACTAATTTTTTATAGATCTGAGTTTTAATGTTTCGAATGTTTGAGAGAAACTTTAAAAATTTAAATATTAAATAGTCAATAATAAAATTTTTTGACTATATATAATCCAAATAAAAAATATATATAGTAACTCTCTTTTGATATCTATCATGCTAATTTCACATTTCCAATGATAACTTGTTATTTAACCACATGAGTACCTATTTGAGAGAATACAAAGTTTTAGGGAACGCTGCATCTATTTTTATAAAAGTAGGGGTCAATAAGAAGTAAGAAAATTCTCGAATGTATCGATACTACTTTCAGACGTATCACTTACTATAAAATCTTATTTACCTTATGAAAATATGTCATTAATTCTTTGCATTTTCCGATATTTGTTCTGGGGTCATGATAAAATGCTCCAGCGTAATGGATATTTACTTGTTTTAGCGTCAGTTATAAATTGTTATTCATTCATCTAAATTTAAAGAAAATGTATATTTATATTTCTCTTTGTTTGATTTGCCTCATAAGGGATGGAAAATTGTTTTTTTTTTCCTTGAGACATGGATGGAAAGGTTTTTGATGTCACTG
The DNA here is from genome assembly GCA_030512225.1 of Rauvolfia tetraphylla. Lineage (NCBI taxonomy): Eukaryota > Viridiplantae > Streptophyta > Magnoliopsida > Gentianales > Apocynaceae > Rauvolfia > Rauvolfia tetraphylla. Next base: position 8,737,368 of record JAJQKT010000053.1, read on the forward strand.
AAGTTATAACAACAACAATACCTTATACATTTTAAGTTTAATGCAAGTTGTGAAAATTGTTTTACTAACATTTACCACAAGTATCTATATGTCAGACAACACAAAATTGTGGGGTAGGTTGCATCAATTTTAATAATAGTGGTTGTCAACAAGTTGAACTAGGAAAATTCTCAAGTGCATTAGGTCTACTTTCAGCCCAGTCACTTACTATTAAGAATACACTATTAACGTCCGTAGGAACACTCTCAAGTGAAATCAAAGTACTTTCAATCTCATCACTCAAAAAGAAAAAAGAAAAAAAATTCTATGAACGACACAAGAATATTAATCTTTTGCACTTTTGGAGAACGATGTGGGGTCAAAAAAGATAGTTCAATGAAGCATGACGTCAGTCACTAACGTCCGTTACTATATTCTACTTACCTAAATCTCAGTTGTAGACCAACTTTATATTCCACTTTGCTTCGCAATGGATTAACTAGTTTTTGGTACTACCGGGGTTGCATACAACAAGAATACCTCAAATTGGTGAAATTTTTGATTTGTAACAATGATGCCCACTAATCTTTTTTGACTTAGTAGAACAGTGATGTTTGATAAAACTATCCAATCTAGTTTTGTGCCATATATGTAACTATCTCATGAGATATTAGAAGGAGAGAGCTTTGTTTTCTTTATTAATTACTTTGTTATTGTTAGCTAGCTACGTATCTTGGTAGTTTCATCTCAATCGTGTAATGTCATACTTCTTTTGTTTCATAATAAGTGTCGTAATAAAAGTTTTATTTTATTACAAAACAAATGTTATTGGAAACAATTTTGACTTTTTTCCTTATTTACCCTTATAATAAAATAATGGTATTTAATGTAGTAAAAATGATAGTTTCTTACGTTATAATTTTTCATGAAGAGAGAGAAATATTTAATTAAGAATAAACTACTCAGTTTAATTATTGTCTTATATGTGTGAAGATTTTTACAATGACATTTATTATGAAATAGAGGGAGTATTAATTTGTTGATTTCTAAGTTTCTTTCATGGATATTTCATATAAAGAGAATCATAGCATTGATTTAGGAGATTTCCCAAATATTGTTAAGATCATGCACGTTTGGTGTAAATGACAAGTTAGAAATCATGCATGCGATTCCACGTCACCTTTTGCCTTATTTAATTCATTGATTAAAGCAAAAGAATACATGAAAATAGAAATTAATTGGAAAGTGTATACATTTCCCAGAAGTTCCCGAGAAGAATCAAAGAGAGTTTTGTGTACATTATTACTATGAAATTTTGCATGCATGAGCTAACAATTTCACGCTGCATGGGATTACTACAAATTTTCTCAATGTGGCATAAAAGAGGAAATCAAGTAAAGGAAGATAAAATGGAAAAACATGTGAGAAATTTCACAAATCTTAGGGGAATTAAAGTTATATTTTCACGAATAAATATGTCAAAAAAAAATGAGCTAATCAAGAGAAAAAAATACCTGATTTTTTTTTTGGGGTGGGGTGGGGGGGAATTCTTGGCATTTTTTCTTCAATATTTTGTTAAAAAGAATTAATTAGAAAAGGAAATTATAGAAAAGAATTAAGCCACTTGTTTTTCAAGCGTTTGGCTAGAAAAGGGAAATGTAAAATAGCTTTTCCATATTCGTATATTCAGAAAGATATGGCAAAGTAACATTAATTACAGATACTATATTTACATTTAGCATGTGCACTCCTGCAAATCCATTGCAAAATTTTGGGGTTGGTGCAATGTAAGCCAAGTATTGAACACAGTTCTGCTCACCGTTCAAATGGAAAATTTGGCATTAGGGCAGCAAACTCTCTCTCTCTCTCTCTTAATGTCCTTAACTTTAATATATATAATTTTAGTCATAAATTTATTTTTTATTAAAAATATAATTTTTACCCATAATCTTACGATAGAGTTTAGTTGAATTTCACATATATAATGCATATGAGTTCAATTTAAAATGCAAATTCATTATATCTTGCATAAGTATCTCTAAAATAGTTAGAAATAAAGACTATGAATATTTTTTCTAAATATACAATTACAAAATCAAATGATTCACAATTAAATTTAGAACTAAATTAAAATTATAAGCTGTATATGATACTTATGTTCATGTGTTTTATGAATGCGGATAAGATAAAACAAATTTACAAATCAAATTGAACTCACATGTGCAACACATATAAATATGAACCTAATGCTACTGCAATACTAATGGCAAAAAATGTATTATTTTTTTAAAAATAAATTTTAGCAAAAAATTACAAAAATTAACATTAAAAAACATCCTTAAGACAAAAAAATATTTAGAAGGCTGCTTTTACAAATTACTTTCTTCTATATTTCATTTCTCTTTGGATTGAATATAGATCTTTTTAATTGCAAGCCTGATTACGAGTCAAGAGCTCAAAAGTTCAACTGTTACCTCAAAAGCCAATCACATTATTGATTCGTTGTCTTGCATAGAGAGAGAGAGAGAAGGAGAAGAAGAAGAAAAGATACAGCTAAGCCTAAATAATCAAAAGGATGAAGATAATTAGAGAGAATTGAGCTCCATTTTAGCTCATTCTTGTATTCAAATATACAAAACATTTGAGTTGAAAGCCGAAGGGTAAGTCCTGTCCCCAGAGTCCTCTTTTTGCTCCAAAAATGTGTCAGGGAGAAGATGAGAATTTGTACAGTTACGTAGAGGTGGATTTATCACTGCTTGATGATCTTTGATATGGAATGACAAAGATTAGGGTGCATTCACGACCCTATGAGCCCTTTATAGCGAGCATAAGAAATGATGAGTACAAAAAGAAGGGCAGATAAGGCCGCCGAGAAAATTACCACCTGTACAGCAGCAGAACACTAAACTAAGTGAACTAGAATAAAACTCAATAATTTAATAAGTTACTCTGTTAGGATTTTGTGCTTACCCATTTGAACATATAACCATGATCATCATTCCACGTATATGGGATGTTCATGCCAAATATTCCGGCAATCAAAGAATACAAAGCTAAGCAGACAGTTCCTGAACTAAGAATGAGCTCCAGCTGGAATCATAGATAATTAAAACAAGAAATCAATTATATCAATAAGAGCTTCAGTCCCATAACCATGAAGAAAAAGAAAAGAATGCAGCAAACAACTTGAACATAAACCCAGATAATCATATATAAAAAACACCTGAATCAGCTGATTTCGATGGTTGTCAAGCTGAAATAGAAATAGAAACATTACCAGTTTAGATCAAAATGCCATCAGGCAAAATGAATAGAGACTGAACATAGCTTTCCTGCCACTTTACTTACCTGGATGTTTATATAGTCTTCGGTGTTATCGATATATTCACGTAGCTGCAAAATTATTATTGAGAATTGTTTAAATATTGTCGCAATATCAGTCCAAAAACGAATGTCAGAATTGTACAAAATATTGGATGAATTGCAGAGAGGCAGCAATCTTTGTGCTCAAGTTATTTTTCATGAAGCCACATAGATTGGGGATGCATGTTGCCAGATAACTAGAACATTTTTTCAGAATAACTATAGTGCCACTACCTGAATCTCATCTTGCCACCACTTTAATTGATTGCAACATTTTTTTTCTGGGGGTGGGGCTGGGGGGGGGGGGGGTGTGGTTTGGTAATGATGCAAGTAGAAGCATGAATTGGCATGTCTAAACGTGCATAGAAAATTTCCCAGAATCTAGAATCTTCACAATCTGGTAATGCCAAAATACCATTATACTGGTGAAGATGCGAGAAAAAAAGATTGAATTTCACATACCGTCATTAACTTGTTTTGAGTACCATCAATTTGCATGAAGTATGCCTGCACATATACGGTGGTTTTATTAAAATATTACTTCAAATTGAAGCATAATGTGGTTGCAAGTGAGATATTTGTTTTACCTCAAGTAACATCTCAAGGTCTTCAACATCATTCTCATCCCCATGAACTGTGGCTAAACTTGCCCGACTAGCCCTGGATATCCTTGAGCCTATTGTTGGAGATGCAGGAAACCAACTGCCAGCACCTGAACCAGGTGAAGATGAACCAGCCAATTTCCGAGATAAGTAAAGGTCAGCCATATCATCATCATCATCCAAAAGTTGTTCAAGCTCATCTCTCACCTGGAATCAAGCACAGATATAAACCAAATATAATTAAACCACAAATATTATCTCCTCAAAAATATCCATCCATATTCCATCCCAAAAGCAGCTCCTAACAGAATTAATAAAGAAAATTCAACTTCTTTGACCTTTTCTCCTTTTTCTTTCTGTAAAAATAAACCAACTATGAATGTTCATGAAAAAGAGAGCAAAGCTATTTTTCAGCATTCATCAGCGAGAAAGGCTTCGAATAGGAGAAAATTGCAGAATCCTGAGCCAATTGGAGGCTTTTTGTATTAATGTTTCAAAAGAAGAAAAAGGTGAAGAAGTGCCAGGAAAGAGCATGGAGGAACTCAACATTAACATTTCCAACCATAACAGTCATATGGTTGTTTTCTCAAACAGAGCATTCAAAAAGAATACGCATCATAAAGATTTAAAATCATAATGTTCTTGTTCCACCTAATTTGCATATCTCTGAAAAGGTAATGAAAATAAATATTGCTAAATGTACAGGTTTTGCCAAGAAAAAGGACGCAAGGTAGTAAGGAAGTAAAATTAAACTCCGTTTGCATACAAGAAAAGGAAGTAGAGCACTACCTTTTGAACACGAGCAGTCAACCTTGTCATTTGACTCTTTAACTTACGAACTCTGTCTAAGTTACGGCTGCTGATCTGCATTTACGGGTACTTATAGAACAAGGAATGAGCAGCTATTACCAACTTAACCCCTAGGAAAGAATTACATGAGAGGAAAAAGAGAAAGGAAATGGTAAAAGGGAAGGAGTAAAAACACAGGAGCTTGAAGAAAGAAGCAATATATCCACTATAATGAATGGAGTTGTGTGTATGGCTTGCTTCTAAAGAAATCCACAAAATCTATCCAAAAGAAAAAAAGAGAGAGAGAGAGAGAGAGAGAAATCCAAAAAATTCAATAAATACCTAATAAATTAATTATCCATCATAAAAGCAAACACAGTGAACAACTAATCCTCTATCTAGCAGACAAAGACATCTACTTTGTGAAACGTTCTACATGATTTCAGATAGTCTTACTTAATAAGAAAGAAGATTGCCTTGTATTATCTGGGATGGGAAACAGAAAAATAAACAAGAAGCGAGCACCCATGCAACAGGGTGCAGAAGGAGAATCTCCATCCCTGTTAATTCATACATAATCACACTTGTGAAACCTTCTGGCAATTTATCTACCATCCAAATGTTTGGCAAACAAGATAACAGAATTGGAGTGAAAGCACATAAATAAGGAATCACCCTAGTACTGATCTCCAAATCCTGTGTTCCTTTCATAAATAGCAGAAGCGAGAAAAGGAAAACACACAACAGAGAGAGAGAGAGAGAGAGAGAGAGAGAGAGAGCTTCGTGATCTAATATGACCAGAAAAGGTACAAGATAAAGTGTACCTTGGACGTAAGCATATCCAAAGCTGGGTAAACAGCAGTCTCCAATTCAATTGTGCGGGCAGCAAGGTAACTACATATTGCTTCCAGTGCTACCTCAAGGGCTCTAAACTCAAATGGAGATTCTGTGTGCCACAATGCAGATGATCAGAAAAAATATAATATAAACTGATGAAGTGCGGTCTACTATTTTGAGATTGGAGAATGCTATGTCAGTTGAGCAGTAGCATACCATCTTCTTCACCCACTTCAACATCATGGTGGGAAAGAACTTCTTTGCCAGTAGCCTGATCTTCACAATTTGCATTGATTGGTTTCAGTCGCCTTCGAAGTTCCTCCACAACAGGAGTCACATTTTCATCCAGTGGATCTCGAAGCAAAACCTATGTAATAACAAGATTCATTATACAGACTATGAAAGGTTACTAATCTTGTTAAATTACTTTCTCATTTTAAAAGCATGAACTAAGTTACAACCACCCATAGCCACCAAATTTTTCCCAAATTAATCACCGTGAAGTAAAAAGAACATACAGAGTCACTCCTGAGCACTAATTTCAGTGGGAAATACCACCTTATATAAACAAAACAAGCAAGAAAAATAGCATTCCCCTTCATTTCCAAATAACAAAGCTATCTTTCCAGACAGGATAGTTTGAATGAGCCCCAATTGAAGGGGTAATGAAGACATGTATTAAGCCCTTTCTTAGCACAAAAGAACGAAAACCTACCAGTGATGCAAGCCTAAATATGTCTCTATTTGTCTAGTCTGTGGATATACCAATAGAAAGGTTATTACTTGGATATTTGGATGAATAACAGAGAAGGATTTAACATTTCTACAATTCTTTTGACTTGTTAATTTGTTCTCAAAGTGGCACAAACTTCAATATCTAAATGAAAGCACAAACAAAAATTTGTCAGCAGGACAAACAAGTATTGCATCACTCAGAATAAGACTTCTTTTTAAGCCTCAGCCGAAGTAATATTTATGAGTGGCTCAGTGACAATCCAAAAGTTAAAGCATGGAAGGAAGCAGCTGGCAAGGTATTCCAAGAAGAGACTTCAAACTTCAGAAAATGGTTATAATTTTCTGGTGAGCAGATTATGAGAACCAATAGATTTTCTTGTTTGTTTTTCCAATTGATAGTTTGATTAGATCATTGCAAAGCTGAGCACCAAGATAGCTTAAGCTATTTCACAAGTTTCCTCGGCGGTCCGTGTGATGGGCTTCATATTTGAAGTCAAACTATAGTAATTCAAATGAGAATGAAAGAGACATACCTCTTCAGAAGTAATAATTGCCTTGATGTGCTGCCATTTCCAAGAACGCAAGCACACAAGAAAAAAGAAAAAAAGATATTAGAAATCCATACTATAATTCAATTATTTCCAGTCGTGAAAGCCATGAAATTCAAGGAGCATATATTAAGTATATATATATATAATCAAAATAAAAATAATAAAGAAAAATGAAAACATTTTAACACTGGAAACTTCTCAAGTGTTCATTGAAACACTCAACAACGACAAAATGGAGAAACTAACAAAACCACTTTTCTATATCTTAAACCAAAACCAAGCCAGTAGACATTCTTCTTCTCTTCTCAAGCACCAGAAAAGTCATACTTACACAAAAGATAAAGATTCAGTTTTGATCAAGTATGGGTTCCATTTAATTAAAATGAAAAATAAAATTCTCTGAGAATCATTATGCCCATCCCGGGCTTAAACCAAACGTTGCTTTCATAATCCATTAGACAAGGTCCCATACATATTCACACACGAAATTGCAATCTCTCTACTGTCTTGAATAAGCTGAAAAAACCCGGCTCATAAAACTCAAAATTATGTATCTTCCAAAAGAGCATTTTGCATAACTTGACCAGGTGCCGGAACGGCAAAAATCCAAAAAATAAAATTCAAATTCAAAAAAGAAAAAGCAAAAGCAAAACAAAAGAGGCATTCCGGAAATTACCTCCAAATTGAGAACGATAGCTCTCTCACGGCCGAGAATAGTAGATGGATAGGATAAAAGAGGATCAATGATACGAAGATCACGGGCATGTATTTGCACCCGATGCATGATGGCGTATTTGTCAACGTCCAACACCGTTTCCTGACCCGAAGCATTCATTAGGATCCAACTCCGAGACCCAACTCCTTTCTTCTTCACCCCACCACCCAGGCCTGCGCCTGGATCCGCCGGCACTACGTATCCGCTCTCTCGACCCATCACCTCTAACCATCCCCTATTTTTACTACATATGGGTCTGGAGAGTGTGCCAAAGCAGAGGTTACAGGGATTATGGTTTAAGGGGTAGAAAGGGACTGCCCAGAGATCTCATTGTTTCTCTCTGTATATATAGTGTCTGTGCGTTTGAAGCGAAGGGAAAGACAAAGCAGCGAGGCTGTGGTTACGGAAAGCAGAAGAAAGCAGTCCTTCGCTGGGCTTACGCAGAATCAGCTTCCGCGTGTTAAGGGTACTTTCTTGATTCTTTTTTCCTTTTTCTTTTTTTTTTTTACCCTTCTTTATACCTAGGAATGATTTTGCGGTCTTTTGAAATATGAGTCAACATTCAACTCTAATGTCCGGCCTTATGCCCCTATTTTATTATTATTTTTGATAAATTTGAGTTTATATTATTGTATTTTTATCACTATTTTTTAAGATTAATTGTAATTATAAAATATGTTTCAAATAAAATACTTCGTTATTAAGATTATACTTTAAATTATTACTTCGATCTTAATTTGTTATAAAATTTTAAAAGGGGCTTTTTAACTCTTATCAAGTTATTACTTTAATTTTTATTAATTAAAAAGATTAGTGACAAAATAATTACAGTAAAGTTTCTATTTCTTAAACTAAAGAGACTAGTTATTAAAATTTAGATAAAAAATATATACATTTAAAGAAATTGAGCATTCTTTTCTTAGACCTTCCAAAATAAAAATTTAGACATATTGTAGATGGAGAGAATATTTTTTACTATTAATTTTCCACATACATAGAAGGGTGTAAATAGGGTGGCGTGACACTTGTGAAGTACGTTACTAAATTGATGACCATTTTTAGAGTGTTTATTTTTAGAGGAAGTTTGTTATAATTTTAGGTGGAAGTTTGCAATACTTGGAACAAAACTATAAATGGAGACAAGAGAGTAGAGAAAAGGAGAGAGAAATAACTCAAGAAGATGAATGATATTATTAACGTTATTATACGATTTCTATATATAGACTTATAATACAAGTGTTTTAAGAAGTATAAATTTTATTAAAAAAATTAAAATTAATCAAAATTAATATTTTAAAAGTCTAGATTTCTTTAGGAAACTAACTATGACATCCACATATTTTAGTAGTTTTCTAACAGAAGTCTTATTTTCTATATATTTCTCTTTTTTTATTTGTCTTATAATATAGGCTAATAATGAAAGTTATTTGGTGTTAGTATTAAGTAAACCATTTTTGTCTTCTATATAGGTGGAAGTTTCATGTGAGTTCATACCTTATTATAATGAATAAGAAGTTTGTTTCATTAGATATCAATCACGACAACAACTAAAGTTGTGATTGGATATGGTTTAGTTTTAAAATTTTTATCTTAAATTTAGTAAAAATTAAATTGTTTGTGAGAGAAGATGTGAGCCACACACTTAAAATTTTGGCATTACCCCTATTATTATAATAGCAGAAAGATTGTTGACTTCTAGTTTTTTTTGTTCTTGTTAAACAATAATTTGTTTCACGCTTCTTTATGAGAATAATTTCATCTTTTTCCTTTTTATTTTGCCTTCTCACTTTTGACTAAAAAATACATACGTCTCTTATGCTTTTTACTTTTTCTTTATATTTAGTTGAAATTAGATAGAGTTTGGGTTTAAAATTTCTTATTTTAAATTTTGTAAAAGTGAATTATTTATAAAAAATAAATTGAAACAAAAAATAAAAATTTTAACGTATTTTCAACTATTATATAAACTAGCATAATAAGTGAAATGTTATCACAATAATTAAAGTTAAAGATCTCTTCTTTTATGCAACATAAGTATTTTTTTAATACAAAAATCATATCATTTTCTCCACAAACATTCCTTTACGTCCTCATACTCATCTTTTTGCATCCGAGTTTAAGAACAAGATGCATTATTGCATACATGCAGAAGCTCACGGGGGGCTTTGGCACCATATCTTAAGAATAATACTCTAACTTTTTTAAAGAATAAAATAATTTTTCAAAAAATATTGTCAATGTATACTTGTCGCAAGATAATAGTATACTCCCTCTATCGTAAACTATTAGGTCTTTTGGCCTTTTCTCCATTTTTACAATGATTAGTCTAGTGTGAATTTTAAAGATTATTTTTATAAAGTTATTCTGACCATAAATATAATTATCTTACTCTTTATTTTATTAGTAAAATTAATTAATAATATAATAAAAATATACTATTTATTTTTTTCTTTAATTTATATAAAAAAAACTAGAAGTTCTTATATTTTGAAACATAGTGAGGAATTGATAAGAATAAGTTAAATATATTCCCTTTTCTCAAAATACAAAAGCAAAATAGTTTAATCCCTATTACCTTTCATCTATTAGATGAAAGTTGGATCACTAGAAAGAGAGTATGTGCTAAGACACACTCCTTTTTTAACATAAGCCTATACCTATAATGGAACTCTTTCATTTACCTTTTTAAAGCTAGAGCTTTGCCCTTCAACTACTCTAGAGAAGATTCCAAAGAAGAACCCCCTAAAGTTCTAGAATTCTTTAGTAGCCCCCGATGCAATCCTATGACAAATTGTTGATAGTTGTTGAAGATGATATTATAAGAAATCACATCCCAACTTTTGATGAGGTCCTCTAATTAGTTTTGATCAAAAAGAAAATTATTGTTTATTTCTCCTTTGGTTCACAATATTCTCAAATTTTGCATGGCATGCATATATCATTTCAACGGGGTTGTTTAGGGTGACCCTCATTTTTTTTTTTTTCATTTCAACTCCCAAATAGGTTATTTTTAATTCATCCCCTCTCTCTCTCCACCATACGCCTTTCTGGCTGCTGGTGCTGATGCCCTTTCATCTATACTTACCTGCCATATTAGGTAGCTGAATGTTTATGTAACCTTGCCCGTTATCGATATATTCAAGCGGCTGCAAATCATCAAACTAAATCAACTTGAGGAACAATATTGCGCTCAATTTGTACAGATTATTATAGGCTCACTTCAACTTTATATTTGCTTCTTTTGATAATAATCCTGTTAAAAGATCGAATCACGTTAAAATTCTTATCTTATCTTATCTTGTTGTTTTTCCTTTTTTTTTTCTCTGAATCAAGTGTTTGATTCCGTTACCCAAGACTTATCCAATAAGGAGCAAAAAGGAGTTACTGGAAAGTTCTCGCTAAACAAGAATTATGTAGAGTGGGAAACAGAGATGATAAACAACGGTCTCAGGAAGGAATTATATGAACATTAAAAGGTTCAGCTATGAACTGATCTACCATATGCTAGAAGTTCTCCATGATTAATGCTGATATAGCTTTCTCTGTAACAGGAAAATGCAGCCCAACAAGAAAGCCCGAATCAGACACGGTGCAGAAGGATAATCCTCATATAATTAGATGAAGATGCTTAATTATTCGTTTGCTTACTTCGTAATCTTTGTGGCCGTTCAGGGAGACCTTAGCTGAAATAAAAAAACACCAGTTGTTCCTTAGTTATATAACTTAAGTGTTTATAGCCAAGTTTGAAAAGTGTGTCGAGTGAAAATATGAATCTTGATTTCTATTGCAATTTCAGCTTATTTGTTGCTCACGTCGACATTTGTGAATCTAATAGGCTTACTTTAAGAATCGCATGATCACTATAGATGCCCTGAACAGAAATGAAGATGCATTGTGAGTTAAACGGACAAACAACTTAATGCGAGCTTTAGGTTTTCTTGGCTATGAAATGAGCTCTAAATGTGTTGAGGAATCAAACTTTGAGCTTTGAACTTGTGTACTGAAACTATATTTCTATCCGTACGAGCCTCGGAGCTAAAATGAGAAAATATCAGAAAAAATACGAGTTAATGGTTGCTTTTATAGTGTTGGCTTCTATGTTACTTGAATCAATATTTTTTGATATTTTCAACTCATTTTGATGACCCTGTATCTAATGAGGACGTCCAGAGCCGAAATGATGAAATTCCATTTGTTAAATACAGAATGGGAAAAAATAGGTTTAGCCTTGAATCGGCGATTGCTTATTTGTTGGCTCACTTTGCAATCTTTGTGGCCATTGAGGGAGACCTAAGCTGAAATAATGAAACACCAAATATTCGTTAGTTTTATACCTTATGTTATGGCTAGAAAATTTAAATATTATAGCCAAATTTTAAAAGTGTATTAAGTGAAAATATGAATTTAGAATTTCTTAGCAATTCCAACTACTTCGTTGTGTATGTCAACATTTGTAAATCTAATAGATGTTACAAGCCATCAATCCTCCAAAGAGTTCAACTCACATGAATAGAAAATGGTGGAAAATATATATATAATTATAAGAAAAGAATCAGGAATGAATGATGCAAGTTAAGTGCAGTTGTAATTTTTTTTTAAAAATCAATCATTTTAACATCGATTTTCATGATGTTTATATGTACAAATACATAAAAATAGAGATAATTTAAGAAATTAATCTTTTATATGCAAACACAAAGCGATTTTTTATTGATTTGAGTTTTAATATTTTGAATGCTTGAGAAAAAGTTTAGAAATTTAAAAATTAAATAATAAATAATGAAAATATTTTTAATTGTATATAATCCAAACAAAAATTATATATAGTCCGTGTATATATATATATAAAACTCTTAAGTCAATATCACTAAACCTATCAAATTTAGAAATTTAATTCTAAATAATAATAAAAAATTACTGCTGTGCTCAACACATGAGACATTTTCTTGAAAATTATTATTCTTTTCTGTAATTTTTACTATTTTATATATTATATGAATAAAAAAGTGAATATTTAATTTATACAGAATGAGTATTTTACTTGGTTTAAAGTGAAGGAATTACATAAAACAGTTGTAGTCAAAACAGCGCAAGAGGATAATATTCCACCCTCCCACATTTGGAGAAGTTAAGAACAAAGTCAAAAACAAGGGAAAGCGAAAGGAAAGCTAAGAGACAGGAGGGGAGAATTCATTTACTTATTGCTTTGCACCTAGAAGATGTACCCCAAAACCCCAAAACATAAAAATAAAATTAAAAAATTGGAAAAATTTTAATGTAATATTCAAAGATAAAAATCTTTCCTAAATCAAAAGGAGTGACATGAATTCAATTTTAATACGAAAATAATTTGACTAGAGGATAAAATTGTATTTTAATTGTCAATTGAGAGGCAGGGTCACTTGATAATGCTTTTCAACCTAAGAAACTCTTTTAGAATTAATATTTGATGATATAGGAAAAATTAGCATTTAAATTAAAACTCAATTAAAAAAATTCTCTTCTTTTTTTTTACATTGGAAAATATATTTTTCTCAAAGAAAGAAATCATAGTACATCACATTAAAAATAAAAAAAAATCTCATTAAAACTAAAAACAAAAGTTGTGCTAATCTATATATTAATGTTAAGCCCTCCTAAAATATTAAAATTAATAAATATCCATCCTTTTTTCCTTTGTTCTTTTTTGCCCCTTGATGCGAATTAAAACCGACTACGGAAATTGATAAAGCCGAGTAGAATCGAACAAGGATTTGTAGACCAAAACCCTATAAATACCCAACCGCGTGCTTTCTGTCTCTCCCACAGCCATAACCGGAGCAATAACGCCAAGAAATTTAGGCGCCAGACCCTTCAAGTTCAACTCTTCAGCTCAATAATAGGCAACTACCAAATCCCTTGTGGGTTCTTCTTCTTCTTCCTCCTTTTTTTTTTGGTGAATTTCCTTTTGGGTTCTTGTTTGTTTTGTTTCCATTCTTGCATAAATTGAGACCTGTGTGTTTATCTTGTTATTACCTCTGATTGAGACGTCCTGATTTTTGGTTTCTGCTGGTGCTGATCATTGTGAGCTCCTTTCTGGTTTTCTTATTTCATCTCTAGGGTATGGACTATGGAACTGCATTAAGGCCGATTTTTTTTTTTTTTTTTTGTTTGGGGGTGGAGGGTTGGTTTTTGGAGAACTCTTTTGGATGTTCTCTGTTTGTTCTTTCCTTTTCGTATTTTTGGATTTGATTATGTTTGAAAATTTAAATCCTTTAATTTTTTCTTCTAACTCAATTTTCTAGGTGAAAATATCTGATCGAGGATATAAGTTACATGTTGGGAATTCATGTTTGGAAACGGATTTGTTTTTTTTACTTCTATTCATTGTTAAGAGTAATGCGTGGTTGGTGAATGTAGCCTGCATGGTGCTTATTACAATTAGAACCAGAAAGACATTCCTAACATGCTCATGCTTTATATTTGCTTTGAAGTTATCATCTTTTAGCAGTTTCCACCTTCATGCCCTACCATCTTCGCCGTGGAATTTGCTGGAAGTCAGAGTCTTGTAAATATTAATGATTAATTTGCATTAGGTTGGCTTGCCGAGATAATTTCATTATCATAATGTATCTTGGGATGGATATTTGTTGCTCCTGGAATTTATCTTTTCTTTCTTGGTTGGGATGGGGGGTGGGACAAAAAGATTAAGTTTGTACTGAAGAATATACAGTGTCGGTGATTGGGATGAGGAGACTTGTGTGTGCGGTGTCTTTGTGAAATATTATTTTCCATGTACATTAAGGATTGCAATACTGACAAAGCATTCCATAAGTATCCGTTATCTTCGTCCACCGTAATGGGCCTCTGTGTAGTTAAATTTATACTCTTTTTGTCCTAATCAGGTGGGAGGAATGGCGGGGCGAACTTGCAATGCTTGCAACAAGGTATTTCAGGATGAAACTGAGCAGAAGCTTCACTACAAATCTGAATGGCACCGTTACAATCTAAAGCGCAAGGTATATTTATCATCAGTTCTCCCAATTCCCCCGGCTAGTTCTTTTGAAAATACTGTTGCCAAAAAAATTAAACATCGTGGTGGCTGGTAACGTCTTCTATAGTGACTGCACATTGGTTTCTCATATTCTTTATTGGTTGAAAGGTGATTTTTGATCCATTTTGACAAATTTGTGGCTCTGATGATGATAAGAACTGCATCTTTGCATAGAATTTTATCTGCTAATGTTTGAACCCCTTTTCTCGAGTCTTCAATTTTAGTTCTTCCTCTGAACTTATACATGACCTCTTATAATGTCACAAACCACTCCACGGTCAACTGCTATTTACGTCTTTAAGTTCACCTGGAAAGAAAATCCTGACCTATTTATTCCCCTTTCCTTAACTCTTAATAGATGAGTTCTCATTTCTTACTCCAACGAATTTGTGTCTTTAAGTCAAACCTGGAAAGTAAAACCTCACATATGCAATTGCCCATGGTACTTCAAGGGAAGAAAGTTTAAGAAATAACTAGGAAGTTTGTAATGGTCCTTGCCAAAAACCAAGATGGTTTGACTTTGAAGGATAACTTGTTATGTAGCTTAGATTTATCAGCTTTAGCTTTGGCTTCAGGGGGAAAGCATTAGCTGGTTTGATTCCAGTTAATTGGACAGTAATTAAGTTGTTATCAAAAGTGACCTGGTCGGAGAGGATTTGGTGAGAACTTGTTATGAGGCTGATAATTTTGTCATATGTACATTTTGTATCTAAAAAATGGTTCGCCCTTGTGTTAGTTGAAGATCTATGTGCATGGATATTCAATGGTGTATGCATGATCATTTCTTAATGAGCACAGCAGTAGTTCCTTTTCTTTTTCATTCATTGGAGGTTCCTGTATTAAGTTTTACTTTACCCATCCTATTCAATGTGTCAATAAGAAAAGTTGTTTACATATTCTATTTCGTTTCAGATTGCTGGTGTTCCTGGGGTTGCAGAATATGTCTTTCTTGCTAGACAGTCTGTACTTGCAGAGGAGAAGAAAAAGTTGGATGAAACTCCAATGCTCTATACTTGTGGTCTTTGTGGCAAGGGGTATAGAAGTTCCAAGGCTCATGCGCAGCATCTAACTTCAAAAAGTCACTTGCTACGAGCTTCACAAGGAGTGAGCAATCAGGAAGATGGGAGTATGATAATAAAGCCCCTCCCAAGGCGTGTTGTCAATAAGCCTTCTCAGGATGAAGAGCCTGAGAATGAAGAAAGTGAGTGGGAGGAAGTTGATCCTGAGGAAGACTTGGTTGTTGAGGCTACATATTCTCTTTCGCAATTGAAAGTTAACGAACATACTCCTTTGGATGAGGATGAGGATGATAATGATAATGATGAATGTGATGTGGAATTGAATCCATCTTGTTGCTTTATGTGTGATTTAGAGCATGATACCATAGAAAATTGCATGGTTCACATGCACAAGCGGCATGGGTTTTTCATACCAGATGTCGAGTACCTGACGGATCCAAAAGGCTTGCTTACTTATCTTGGACTGAAGGTAGTGCTGTGTCTTTTTTCTCTTTTCTTTTTTTCCCTGTGGAGGGTGGGGAGTTTGGGAATTGTATGTTCACTATCATTCTAATAACCATGCTGGGATCCCTTTTCCAGGTAAAAAAGGACTTTATGTGCCTCTACTGCAATGAAAGATGCCACCCTTTCAGCAGTTTGGAAGCGGTCAGGAAGCATATGGATGCAAAAAGCCATTGCAAAGTGCATTATGGTGATGGTGGTGATGATGAGGAAGGAGAACTAGAGGATTTTTATGATTACAGCAGCAGGTCTGTGGTACCCTTTGGTTCCTTATATATTGCTTCAGGCTGCTCATCCTATTTCTTGACTATTCCCCCATATTCAAAGCATTACAAGTTGAATTTTAGCCCCTTTTTTCCCTCATAAATGCATTTTCTCCAAGGCTTTTCCTCTTCTTTTGTAGTTATGTAGATGCCCAAGGAAAACAGCTAGTTATGCCAGGTGACCTGCGATACAGTGTGGAACTGGCAAATGGTGGATCTGAGCTTGTAATAACCAGGAGAGAAGAGAAGGGCGCTTCTACTAGAATAATCGGATCAAGGGAATTTATGCGGTATTACCGTCAAAAACCGCGGCCAAGTCCTGCTGATATAGCCATTACTGCTGCATTGGCTGCAAGGTTTGAATCTATTACTCTTAAAGACATAAATATTTCTTATGCTAGGTTCTTGAAGATGCATTACGTCACTACATTTTCTACAACTACATTATGTTGGTACCTTTCCCCAGTTTTGTATCCAATCCTGGAGGAGAAGAGGATGATGAAACTAAGGAAAAGAGAAGAAATAGACTAAAGAGAGCAAATAATAAAAAAACATAAATGGAAACAAATAAAAATGAAAAAGGTGCAAATTATAGCTAATAATTTGTTTTGCTCTCAGGTATAGAAGTATGGGTATTGCAACTGTGCAGACCAGAGAACATATGGCGAGGTTGAAAGTGCTTAAGACCGTGAATAAATATGGAGTGGAGGCCATGCGCACCAAGATCGGCATGAAGAATAATGTCATCCGCAACCTCCCCAAGAATGTCCCCTATTAGTTTCCTTTTTCGGATTTTCCTGGGATGCTGATATTTCCCAGCGGATGATCATTGGCTTCCTTTACTCTTAACGGTATATATTGGATGCTGAGGCTAAGATATTACTGCTTCCCAGTGCACAAGCAAATACAACTTTGTTGTTGCTAAAATTTAGTTTATATATGTGGTGCTTGGCTGTGTTCTCGGTCTTTCATATCTGTTCCTCTAAATCTTGAGCATTCTTGGTTGTGAAAATTCAGATTGAAAGAATAGTAGTTAAAGAAAGTGACATTCCTTTTTAATAAAAGATTTTGATTTGGAGAGTATAACCCACAGAAAAGAAGTATGAAGTTTCTGTTCCAGTTTCAAATGGGCACCTTGCTCATAGCTATTCCTCATTCAAATTGGTCAAAACAAGGAACAATTAGAACGAGAACCCAATACTTGTCATCAATATATTCCACGATAAGCAAGAATTGCCAAAAGATGATTTAGATGGAAAATCATTAGCATCAAACAACAGGCCTTCTCGCAAAAAAGGAAGAGGTATACGTTCCTTTCTCTTTCTGCAGCAACCAAAGTAATGGGAAATTCAACTGCTCTCGAAAGATGGTTATCCCCGACGACACCTATGGTATTTAAAGTTTTCAACAATAGAATTCTATTTAAGGCAGATTCAGTTTTATCCTATTGGAGGAACAGGAAATGTGCCGCTTGTACATCACTAACACAATCTTATGCATCTAGGACAGTACAATTTAACAGATTGAATGAATGCCCTTAGAGGATTCACTATGTTCTAGATATGAATAACGTAGAAGTTTTTGGGTCATAAAGAAAAAGGAAAAGACAAAAAGATAAGCACACAAAGCTACAAGCATTTCCTGTAAAAGCTTGTTCCATGATTGGGCAGATGCCTAAAATCAATTCCAGACAGAATATGCAAGAAGCTCATCCTTTTAATACCAAATGTTAAGGAAAGGGAAGCCATATATCATACACAAAATTGTGGAAACCTCTTGGTACTAATGCGAACAATTAGACCCTCTTTTAGACGCAAAGGAAAAATGATACAGTCAAACTGGACATTTTCGCTCTCTATAGTAATGTACAACAACACTATGCTTATGAGTGGAGGAAACAAGTGAAAACAAACGACAGACCTGTTAACTCTGCACTGCCAAAGATTGCAAGTGTTCAATGAATACTTGTAGGCTTATATCATCAGTAAATATAACATCCGAGCCGTCTGTAAATGCTGAGTTCTGCGTAACAGATGGGTTCAACTTAGCAAGAAGAAACCTAGCTTGACTGCTGTGCTGGTCACATTTTATAAGCTTTGGCACTGGAATCCGTTCAGCTACCAGCTGCTCTGCATCTAGAGCTGGGGCTTCCAGCAGCTTTCTAAAACTCTGATGGTTGGGGTCCCTGTCATAACCAAGCTTCCTCCATTGTGCAATTTTGGAACCATAATGAATAACCACATGAAAGTAGGAATCAAAAAGCAAAATCACATCTGGGGAGACGGAACAAATATCTAGAAGAACCGGGATTGGTGGGCCATCAAATGAATATTGGAAAAGGGTAGGTTGGACCATTATTAGAGAGCCAACCACCCCTTCACGATTTAACATAAGCCGGAAGAATGCAGTCTCATCTGGAGTACAATTAAACACATCTATGAACTGAGACCTCCTTAAATAATACATAAATTGTGGATAAAGGGAGAAGTTGGACGAAAGACGAAATGAAGATGGATCTTCCTGTATATAATCCCCATACTTTGATGCAAAACGTATCAGTGTCTTATCTAGCCATTTAATAATATCTTGAGCAAACCTGCTTTCAGCTTTATCAATGGCAAGTCGGGCCATCACTGCGGCTGCAGCTTCTTGATCAAAGCCAGGGGCAATTTCTGGTGAAAGATTACCAACCCACCTTCTAGCAGCAGTAGTCACTCTCTTACAGATTCCGATGTCTCCGTATCTGTACCGAGTTATAAATTGTACAAAAAATGCAGAGCCAGGTTGACCATGTTGTCCATCACCAACTTCAAAGAAGAAAGCAATGCATGTTTTGTTTGTCAGCGTACCTAACTTCCACATACATGTGCCCCCTTGTCCAATCTCGTTGCTACTAACAGAACTGTTCTTTTTCTGCAACGAAATGCAGGGACCAAGAGCTCCACATATTTTGACGTCCTTTGTGGTCACCATCTCTATAGTAGCATCAAAACACATTTTCAGATTCCCTTTGTCATCATGGATGAATAAATGATGCAAGCATTTCTTGAATTGGTCGGAGTCAAATAATTCCCCTAACATCATAAACCCACCTGAGCTTTCAACAGGTACTCTGAGCTCTGCTGCTCCAACTTGATCTAATGAACAGGCAAAAAGATCCAGGACAATGGAAAAATCAGATAATCTCCGAGATATTTGCTTGTAGAATTCATAGGCCCTTCTGAAATGCGCAGCACCACCATTACTGAGGTCTCTGTGGGTCCTGATGGCATTACTAAACTCGGCATCTACGACCATTCCTGGACCAATAGTTGCAGGCCCAGATGTGAAAACCATGATACGAGAACCCATGTTAATTGAACATCCTTCTAATAGTCCCAAAGCAACTGATATTGCTACCCCTGTTGATCGCAATGGGCGATGGCCAGGGATGGCCTGCACTGAAGTCTGAAGATCTTCAATTGCTGTGGTGATGCTGAACTCATATTCAGACACTGGTACTAGGAAACCCTGTTTTTGAATTGTTGATGCCTTCCCAAGGTGATGCTTTACAGGGTATATCCCCAGCAGTTCTTTGGTCTACTAACAGAAGATTGTGTGTTCCAACATCAGTAATCTATTATACTCTCTTGTGAGACAAAAGTTTAACAAATGCTGCTTAGGTGACTTAACCAGACTACTGTTAGAAAAATGTTAACAAAGAGTTGATGCAATTTTGAGTTTCATTCTCTTAAACAATAAAAATTATCATTTTGTAACTAAAAAGAATGATTTATTGGAAGCTTAGTCCTTTCAATTTACGAAACAAAAACAAGAAAGAATACAGTTTCCAATTTAAATCTGTTGTAGAAGACTGCAACCCCGTTTCCTCTTTCATCACCCTCCTGTGTTCTTTATTAATCATGTGCAAATTATTTTAGATACTGTTCCTCAGAAGTAAAGGTCATGGAAAATGGGTTCAGTAGGTATCCTCAAAATTTGATGACAGACAAAATTACAGAGTCAGATGCCATGTCTCGTGTCAATATAAATTATATGCATCAATTGCAAGATGCTGCCATGTGAAGAAGGTAGAAATGGTGAATTGTCGATCCACTCATAGGAAAGATTTCTCCAAGACTTCTTAGAAGAAAATAAGTAAATGAAAGATCTATGATCTTGTAACACAAGTTGACATAATTGAAGCATAGCATGTTTCAAATTTATATTTAAAAGGCATTGATCCAGACCAACCAAACACGCCAGAAGGAAATTAAAAAAGAATGAACAAAATCCCTTAAGGATTGGATGCATCTACATCCTTCTCATTCATGAAGAACATTTTCAACCTTTTTATCATAGAAACACTTCCCTTTTCTTTCCTTCCTTATTTCTTAACTTGTAGCTTAAATAATTTAATAGTGACTAGGTGAAAAGATTAGTTCCAACATAGTTAAGCATGTTAGAAAATGTGCACAAATACACATGACTTTTGAAAATTAAATCAGATCAACAGAATGTAAATGAACACAGAAACTAGCAACCATAGACAGCAGCATTTCTCATGAAAGTCATTCACTTTGAAAGGAAATAACAAATATAACATTTAACAAAATGGATGACAATCTTGTCATATAAAATCAAACTTAGATAAGATGTATCACCAAGCAAAGACAAATTCATCAAAATGGAAATGGACCAGTAAATTAGACATTGCAACTTATAGGCTTAGAAAAAATCACACTGCTTTTAGGTTTTGCAATCGTTTAACCAAGTTCACCAAATATCAACAGCATGCCATGTGCATGTCTTTCTCATGCCAAATTCCAATTTCACAATCCCTTTATTGTCCTAAATTATATTTTTATCGATATATCTCATTGCCTTTAGAGAATAAAACAAGAGATAAACGTGTGTAAAGCACTGATGCTCAAACTTAAGTTTGAAGCATTGAAGTATCTAGTAATTTGATAAAGACATGAGCTTCAACAATTTTACCTGCTCCACTGACAGGTCGCGTTCCCCATGAAAAAGCACCACCCTCAAACACTCAGTAAAACCAAGATCATAAACCCTCACCATAGAATCAAAAACAACCAACCCCACCAAAGCATTCTCTGGCAACCTAGCGATCACATGCAGCAGCTCACTCTTCACCACGCTAAGCTCCTCCTCGGCAGTACAGGCATCCACCACGAACACGAATGCAGGTCCTTGTTCAAACCGCAACCCCGCCCGGTCGAGTCCAGGCAAGGATGAATTGGAGCTAGAAAACGACCCCATTCTCGAAATTGAACTCGACCTCGACACAGCCACCCCATTCCCAAAACCATGGCTCGGAGTAAACCCGGAAATTTGAGGCAAATTCAATCCCTTTTCCCCTAATTGATACTCCACTGTGCTATAGGTGGGAAAAAGCTCGGCAGGGATATTATTTTCGTTGATTCCAATATACGATTTTGGGAAAGGATTTTTGCAGTAACAAAAAGGGCAAACCCAGATTCTTGACTGATAATCAACACGAGCATAAGGGTTCAAAACAGCATTGCACCGAGAGCAAATCAGAGGATCATAGGAAAGTACAGGTAACTCATTGAATTGCATCAACGGAGTACACATAATAGATAGAGGGATTACAAGAGCTGCGGCTTCGGATTTCGACGCCGGCCACGAGTTCCACGACCAGCGAAGGCCTTCGATAGCTTCCAATTCTACAAAGTCCATTGGAACCCAACAAAGAAAACAAAGGGAAAATTGCAGAAAGTTGAAATTTTGAGTGAATTTTCACATCATTTACTTGGTGCGTTGGCTGAAGCATGAAGAAGAAGAAAAGCCTTGAATGTGATTTCGTGAAGCGCGGGCTCCAGTGGGTTTTGGGTATCGAAGGGATTCCACTAGGCCGGAAAGAGAGAAAAGAAGGAAATGAGGGAAGGAAGGAATAAAAGGTGGCACAGCCGGAGAAGACTGGCATTTGATCACGTGATTGGTCACGTGGACCGTAACATCGTTTTGGTTTTCTCACGTGTTTGGCGGCAGAAGTACTTTGAACGCATCTCTAGGTTCTGTTTTGAAACGCAATGATTAAAGCTCTAAACTCTAAACCCATGAAAAAAGAGTAGACAATAGAAAGATATATAACATGAGAAGATCGTTTTATACATTGTGGGTGAGAAGGATGGACATTTTATTTACCTCGTTTGATAATTTTTGTGAAAATAAATAAAATTTAATTTTAAAATTTTTATTTTAAATTTTATAAAAATAAATTATTTATAAAAATAAAAATAAAAATTAAATTTTATATTATATTTCGTAAAAAAACTTAACCTATATATGTCATCCGAAAATGAAATCCAATCCAAAAGCACTCTTGAAATATGGGGCATCGTCAAATGCATCACAATATGCCCCTGCAACTCCTGCCCAATCATTTTCAATATCAACCGCTCTCCAAACTTTTGCAATTCTTTCTCCATCAAATCCTTTGCTCGTCTTGCTCTCAAGTTAAGAAACTATCAAGTTTGAGTCATTTTCTGCAACTACTTTGGTCTTAACAAGTACTCATTTTAAACATTCTCTATTCAAAACAAAATATTATTCCCTCTATTTAATTTTTTTCAGTATTTGATCGGGTCTAAAATTTTTTTAAAAAATACAAACTAAATAATATAATATAATAAAAAATAAAAAATATATAAGTTGGTAGGTACTTTATATTATAATTAGATATATAAAAACAGTTTATAATAAAATTAATGATTAATTAATATTATATAATATATTAAAATATTTTTTATAAAAAAATATTAATTATTTTGAAATATTTTAATATAATAAGAAAGTTATTAAAGATATAAAGGAATGATAGAGGGTTGGGCAGCGAGATACAATCGAAAATCTCCGACTATTAAACAGTTCTGCAGAAGCTGAAGATTTGCTGGTCTAGAAGGGGAGGAATTATGATGGATGATCAAGATGTGAAGAACTTCACGCCTGCAATGTCCGGTGCTGGAGTTCTAACATATCATGGCAGCGTCAGCGCCTCGTAAGAGACGAGAACAAGTACTGCTCGCTCTTTGGGCCTTTTCTTTTTTATGGGTTTAACAATAGGGGATCTTCTCAAGAAAGTAAATGAGGATCAGAGTTCAACCTGGCAGTGCGGACCATTGGGCTTTTCTTTGGGCTTCTAGTGTGATAACTCTAATTGAGCCTCAAATCCTAGGTATCGTGTTCATACTTCATAGTGTTGTGCTATGTAAATTAGCTAATTATATATTTTTTAGTGCTTCTCCAACATCATGACATCAACTTGGCAACAAAAAAATTATATACCTGCAGACTCTCAATCTCTGATCCAAGAAAATTTCTTCTGTCGTTGAGCACATGGAGAGAGAGAGAGAGAGAGAGAGAGAGAGAGAGTCAACTTTGAGAAGGAGTTGAATGGCTATATATAAAATCTTTGAGGGATCGATATTTGTGGAAATGTACTCTAAAGTTTGGTTCACAAAGGGGAAGGGGAGAGGAAAGAGAAGGGGAAGAAACACGTTTTACTTCATCTAAGAGAGGTATTTGTATTTACTTTAATGTTATTTGGTATGAGGAGAAAGAAAGTAAATTAGAAATATTTCTCTTTGTTTAGTTGTACGAAAAGTGGAAGGGGATGTGAGAATATTTTGTTATGTTTACAAAATTATATTATTTTTAAATTAAAAATTATGATAAAAGTAAATATTAATGGTATAATGGTTTTTTAAGTATCAAATATTTCTCAATCTTTTCAAAAGTAGAAGGATTGGAATTGCTACCCCCTCCACATTAACTCTTTTTCCTTCTTTTCTTTCAACCAGACAAAATAAAATATATATTTACTTTCTTTTTTACTTTCTCTCTCAGTTCTCTCTCTCTTTTCCTTCCAACCAAACTTGGCATTAGGATGGTGCAACAGTGAGAGCGCCATGGAAATTCCTTTCTTTCACTTCTTGAAATAGAAAGTTCAAATACTATTTGACCCAAGTAAATTTACTATATATATATATGAGTCATTGATTGATCCAATGAAAGAATTCTTTCTCAACCCTAAACAAACACAATTTGCAGTTCCAGCTTGGAGACATGCATGTGAATGTGATACCAACGACCATCAATACCCACAGAATTCCAAGCCAATAATTAGTTTCAAAATACAAGTCTTTTCAGTTACTTTTCATTCTCAAAATATTTGGCCTTTTACACATTTTAAAGATTATTTTTTTAAATTTACTCTCACCTATAAATAAATTTTTTCTATTTTCTCGCATGATGATAGAGAATAAATTCAATTAATTAAAAAATAATTGTAAAAATTAAACACCTCTTATTTTCTCCTTTATTGATCTATAAAAAAAGTATTAAAAAATCTTATATTATGAAACAAAAGAAAAATTAAAGATAATCCTATATCTTCGAGCCAATATTACCTTCACAATTAAAATTTTGATTACTAGATTGATGGTTTTAAATGTGATATTCATCAACTTATAATGATTCCTTTTCTCATACAACAGGGTTTATAATTTGAATTCTCAATTTTTTTTTTTGTAAAACTCTCTTATATTACATGTAAATCATGTATAATACTAACTTTATGTATACATGCATATGTGTATATGCATATATAAGAGCATTATATATGTACATATTATAATCAATTATTCAAAAATAAGAAAGAAGAATAAGATAAGTGGTGATGAAGAGAATAGCCCTTGAGTACGCACATGGGCATGTTCCCACTATTCATAGACATTTAATAAATAATCAAAAGAATATATATATATATATATATATATATGATGATACACATGGCCTCATTAATAAATTAATCAATGAATACATGATATGAAGAATCTCACAAGTGAAAAAATTAATTAAAACAAAATAACATTAAAATTTTTCTGTTTGAAGGAATAAAAAACACACAATCAACTAAATATGAATCTATGACAGCAAGGACATCAACAACAACAACAGCAGCAGCAGCAACAACAACAACAGCAACAAACAGGAGATTATTAGGCAAATTTAAGCCACATTAGTAATAAACAAGCCAGACAATAGATAAGTTTATTGCTTCTTGTCCATTACAAATGTCCACAGATCTTTAATATCTATATACTATCAAAATGAAAATTACAGACACATCAAACAACAACATCCTGCAAATTATCTATCAAATCATCATCTTCATCTTCCACAAACTCCTTCATCCTTTTTAGCTATACTGGATCTTGCATGGTTGTTCTTCTTGCTGTTCAGCACCTGCTCTTGCATTTCTCCATGGCTCTTGGCGCTGAAATTTGAATATAAACGCGAGGATTAATGAATTTTACGACTAAAAGAAAACCAAGATTTTGAGTTTTCTTTTGTGTGTGTTTGTGTGTATGTGTGTGTTTGGGGGGGCGGGGGATGGTTCATACCAAGACCTATTGCTTCTGATCCCTTCATAATACGAAGTCTCCTGCATGAATCAACAAACATCCTGCAATAACACAACATGTGGTTTTTCAAGGTCAAGAGTGGTACATAAGCTGTTAATTAAACCATAATATTCCATTCCGTTTTAATTTGTTGGATCTGATGGGGACAATTCAAATATATAGATAAGTTTGGCACATTTCGGTTCTCTTTTGTTAGTCTTTTTTCATCAAACTTTTGAGCCTTTTTGACAAAGTTTCCGGCTATAATTTAAGCTTAGCAAACTAGGGTTCTCGAGAAAAAAGAATTATGGAGGACTTACTCCCACGGTACATCTCCAACAAGCATCCAGTCTCCATCCTTATCCTCATATGTGGGCACATACTCAGAACTGTTCAAGAGATCCATTAACTTGCTCTCGTTCATAAAATCGATCATTATTCCCTGGGGCCCATAATTACCTGCAACAGAATACCAGGAGTGGAGTTATATTTAATTAAAAGTGTAATGCTAACACTGAGGCAATATACAGAAAAGGTTGGCTCTGGTGTCATGTTTTGATGATTAAAATATCTCTACCTTTGGTGATTTTAAGGATCATAGTGCTCTATATTTAATGTTGAAAGATAAAATGAGTTTGCTGTAAATGATCTTCAAAGCCATATATAGTTGCTCTAAAGATTCTCAGAACCTGTGAAATGGGATCTCTAATAAATACGTTGTTTTTTTTTTTTTTTTTTGTAAACATAGTACTGTGTCATGCAAAGCTGTAAATTTGGGAAAAACTGAATTACCCGTGGTGAAGGAACTGAACATCTTGGCTAAGGCATCAGCCAGTTCTTGGTAGCTCTTGGACATCTTCAAGTCCACCTTACGAAGATAAGGTGCACCATCCATGGAAACCTTCACAAAGGCAGCGCTGCCGCCAGCCTCCTCAGTGTTGCTCTTCTGAGCCATGATGTTCTTGCGGTATGATCTCACTGGTGGCCAACCTACCACCTGAGCCCTGCAAATTCAACCAGTAATTAAAAATTTTTACCATTCCACTCCCCTTGTAATCTTAGCCCGCGTACAAGAAAAACTAGTCATGTAAATGACAGTATGATTTGGAGGTTAGTTCCCGAACTACGACATGCTATATCGGATGCATGAAATTTCTCTCCGAATTTTGTATACGGTAATGAAATAATGAAAGGGGACGCGGATCAGCTAGAATGAAAGTCAAGAATTTAGACTTACTTGGCTGGAGGCTTTACTGGATCCTTGGAGCTAGTTTCCCTGGAAGGATTTTTCATCGTCTCCTTCAGATCCGCAGCAGAGTCATTATTGGATTGAAGGTTGAGCTTAAGATCAACAGTCTCAGAAAAGCCTCTCTTCCCGGTGATCTTCACGGACTCAGTCTCACCACCTCCGCCAGGCAGGCCGAGGCAGAGCTCAGTTTCTTTAAGATTCAGGCCATGCTCTTGCCGTAGCATGTTGGTCATTTTCCGGCCAACTTCCATGGAATCTGATCAGGCCTCCAAAGTAAGATTTTCTTTGCCTTCAATTCTCCTTCTTTTTTCCTATATATCCTCTTCTTCCTTCCTCTGATGAAACTTGCTTTTTAGAGAGAGAAAGAGTTGAGTGCAATAATGTATCAACAAATAAGGGAGCAATGTATATAGCTTCATGTGCATATATACCAATGGTTGCATTGCTCTCTATCAGCATCCCACATATCGAATGGCGACACGTGGAGGGACATGGTGTTTTGATCTTCTGGGATCAAGGGCATGCTACTACAATACTAATTTAATCCTTAGATTACTGAAAAGCCCGGATTTTTATTGGGTGGGGGGGTGGGGGGGATGAAATTTTTATTACCAGTTTATCATGTTCTAATGATTTTTCTTTTCCATTTTTTTTCACTTTTTAATTCAAAAAATAATTTTAAACTCAAGAAATAAATGGGAACGGCATGATTAAGGGGAGCAACGAGAGAGATTTGTGGTCCACTAAAGTATCTTGCATGATCATCTTCTCTTCCAATGCCACACTTGCATTTGATTATTCTATAAAGTTCAATTAATTTATGTAAACCCTAGAAAGAAAAAATAAATTTATTAATTTTGTTAAATTTTATCCTATTTTGTTACTTAAGACTACTCTTTCCATGTGTTTTCATGTGTCGTTCTATCAACAATCATAGGCCACGAATTCCGGCAGGGTTCCCCCTATTAGTAATGACTTCACTAATGATAAATGATTCGTTTGGAAACTAATCAATAAAGAAGAAGGAAGCATGATAGTTCTGTCCCAATGAACACTATGTAGTTAGATTGATAATTGAATGGCAGTTCTTGCTGTAAATTTAAAAGTATTATTTTTCTCCATTTTTTTGGAAAAAGTGTTTAACTCCTAATAATATCTCTCATCATGTAGAATATAGAAGGAGGACATACGATGGAACTATTTGAAAGCATGATATTATATTTGGATTGGGTTCTCCGCAGAATCAATACAATTTTTTTTTATTTTGAGTTCTACTTCTTCTTTAATAAACAATTCATTTTTATGAAATTCAAAACAGAAAATCTCAAACACAAACACCATCCAATCCCATTAATTTTGATATAATAGTAAAAATGGCAGTACATAAGAGAGACATTGAGAATACAAGTTAAATTGTCGTGAAAAGGGCAAAATATATGGGAATATGATTAAAGAATATAAAAAGACATGTATATATGTGATTGGTACTAGAAGAAAAGTTATTCTAATGGTTACGGAAGGATTTTTTGAAATTATTTATTAAATTTAAAATTGAATATTCATTTTTATACAATTAAATGTAATTTTTTTGATAAACTAATAATTTAATTGGTTGAAATATTATTGTTACTTACCGAATAACGATTATGAAATCCAACACATACGTTCTAATTCCCATAAGTATCAAAACATTTTTTAAAAAAAAAAACAAGACATTAGAGAAGCTATTACTATTAAACACCAACTTTTTTCTAATTTTTTGTATAAATCAAATTTTAAAAAAAAGAAAAAGGAACTAAAATTCTGCATTATTAATTTATGTTATTATTCTTTTTCCCGAAGACAACAAAGCTAAGAAACAACATTGAACAAAGCCCAAAAGTGAGGCCGAACAACCCTGTCTCCATACATAGTTTGAACCGGCAACATGTGACTTTTATTACTTTCATATTTTCACTAGCACTCCTATCTTTCCAATTTCCTGTATCCGCAGCAGAAATTGGGTCGGTTAGATGTTGGAAGCAACGTGCTACTCAAACCGAGCAAGAGGTACGTATGATTTACGATTAATTGTCACGCATTAATTTTGAACCAAATTAAAAGACATGGTTTTTTTTTTTTTTTGGATAAAGTGGTTGCTCGTATTATAGTTAATTTATCTAATTATTCACGTTTATTAGTATACTGACTTGCTCGAAAGAGGAAAAAAGAGATTTATCTAAATCTTTGATTCTATATTTTACTCAAATCAAGAATCAAGTTAACCTGTTAACTTTTTATTTAAACTCGTAATATTCGTGATAGTAATTTTCACACTTATTCATAACTTCCATAACTATCGTTCTTCTACCCCCTTATTTTCTATGTCTATGATGATCTTACCGGTTCCTATAATCTCACTTCACATGTAACCTCACGTATGAGTCCAAAACACACCCTTCTCGTATCAAATGTGGGACATGAAAACTAGGCGATATTGTTTGCCAAGAATGGTACATAGTTTTTAAGGTATATGGGATTCTTCTAGGAAGGTCCCTCAAGCAAATTATAGGCATATGCACACATGAAGGAATGATTCATGCATCGCGGAATTGATATCTTAAAATAAGGGTATATCAGCTAGCTAGTCTTATGGACAAATCAATCTCTCTCTCTCTCTCTCTCTCTCACTAAATGATTTCAATGCATGAGGGACTAGCTGTACCTTAAATTTGCATGAGACAAGGCATTATGATTTATGCCTCCCCAAGAGAAAAAAATGGATGATTAAATTAATTATACAAAAAACTATATTCAGAATGAAAACTTATAAGGAAAAAGACTATTGGTAAAATATGATACATATTTAATTGGTTATGTAAAAGTCAAATCTAGATTTCTGAATCCCATATGTTTAGAACCTTTGTTTACTGCTACTTGTTTGTCTTCATGAAATAACATGCATGCATGCCATTTTTTCTTTGTCTAAAGAGTGTATAAGAGGTAATTGCAGACAAGATCCCAGAGAAATAGGAAACCAATATGCATATAATGGCTTATTTTTCACAAGAACAGTACACTAACATAGAGTTGGTCGAATTTGACTTCCTAGAAAAAAACCGAAAACTAATTGAATACCCCCCCCCCCCCCTTTTCTTGTTTTTGGTATACGAAATAGTTCATTTGTCAAATACATAAAAATTTATACGTAGAAGCGTGCTTGTGGAAACAAAATACACACACACACATATATATATACACACACAAACAATTGTGGAAGAGATATAAATCCATTAATGACAAAAGTTAATAAGGTAATTAGAAAGGAATGTGCTTTAAAAAAATAAAAAAAATAAGAAAATAATTAATCAAATTAATGTTGTTTTTTTTCCAAATTAATGGTTTGAGAGGACGCATGTGTGCATTGGCTAAAAATGTTGGAAACCATTTTCTGAACAATGTGAAATCAGTAGAGCATGTTGTGTCAAAATTTCCCCTGCAGAACACATGAACATCAATCAATTGCATTCATCAACATCATTCATTCACTCACTCATTCATTCTAAAGCTTTTTGAGACCTTGGTTGTGACTTTGAGACAGGTCACATCTTCAAGAGAGGGAAACATCCCTAACCCTAGCTGTGCCCTTGCCCTATCAACATCCTTCCCCAACCCCATTCTGCCTTGTTTCTTTCTAACCTACCTATATAGAAATATAGATGATATGTATATATAGTTATTCAATTTCTTAAGTCCCTTGACTTTCTCAGCCTTTTTCCCATCCACATTTTATGAAAATTTTGTCCAAAAGCTTCCTAAAAGATAAACACTCTTTTTCATCTTTTGGACTTTGGTTGAGTCTAAATCACATAAGAATACAAGAGACTGTTTTTTGCTTTACATGTTGAAACATCTTCTCTTATCTTGGAGGAAAGTGACTCACCACATTCCCACTAGAGATAAATAATTAAAAACTTTTGGAATTTTATTACTTTTACAAAGATCTAAGATTAGATCACAGGATATATGTTTGGTGGTCCATTACCATATTTATAAACATATTTCAAATGGGTGCTACATAGTAATAATAATTTTACCATCCAAGACTATCAGACAAGGTTATAATTATAGTTCAATAGTTGAAGGTTTTTTTTTTCCTTTTTTGGGTATTCAATAGTTTAAAGTTATTCTTATAATAGAATTGATCCGACTTCAATCTTTATTCCTTTCCCTGATGTGTCTAATGCTCCAAAATTATACAGGAAAACATAAAAAGGGAGATCAAAGAAGTGTGAGTGGGGTTTGGGGTGGGGTGGGATGGCGTAGTTTAGTCATGCCACGCTCTAGGAATTTGAGTACAAATGGAAATTTCCTCTTTCTTTTTTTTTTTCTTTTTCGATGGGGAGGGGTGGGGAACGGCGGGGGGGGGGGGGTTAATTACTTCTATAAAGTAATAATAACTCCCAGCAAATTCTGGCAGTTTATGATGGTTCTATCAATCACATTCTTTGTCACTTCTTCTACATCATGTGTTTATAAAGGGAGTGAGACTAGAAAAGATTAAACGCCTTTGCTTCTTCCCTGTTCGAGCTGACAAATCCTTGTGAAAACTTTCTATTAACAAAAAGTAAATGTGAATTAATGGATCTAAACAACAAGAAAAGGGGGAGAAAAATCAAAGAAAAGAGAAAAGGAGTATACTGATTAAAATCAAGTGTATCTAATAAAATAGTAGATCACAATAGTTGTTGAGAATTTATAATTCCTCCCTGGACCAGCTGAAGCACAAAATACAGAGTTATCAACTGATATCCACAAGCTTCCTTTTGATTTTGCAAATATAAAATTCTGATTCATAGTTAAAAAAAAATAAAAAATCGACATTTGGAGTGCGTAACCAAAAAAAAAAAAACAAAAAGCTAAGTAGCAAGACGATAACTTAGTTGAAAACACTCAAAATCAATTAACGATAAATGTTGAATTTGATTCACATAGCCTTCTGTATCTCCAGCATAAAGGGCCGTGCTTATCCCTTCAAAATCTGTATCTATATGATGTCCAAGTATTTGTGTAGCTGATAATTGGGGAACATTGTGCAATTTTTTTTTCTCTGATCATAATTATATGTTGAAACAGTCAAGTTGGCTAATTTCTAATCAGAATGATATGTATAACCACCAATCCACTCCTGGATCTGTCAACCAAAACTATTTATTTTATTCTCTTCTTTAATTAAAGGGTACCAAGATAAATGAGTTTCAACTATTTCTTTTTGGGTCCAAAAAATTAACATTTATGTGGACTAAATCCCATTTGGCCAATGACGTGATTGATGACATTTCTCAACTTCAGTGGTAAAAAGAAAAATCTATAAACTAAAAAGCAAAAAATGTCAAGCAGATCAACAAATTAATCAGTCAGATCTACTAGTGCTATTAATTACTAATTGCCTTTCTTTTGAGGAGACATGTTAATGAACAATTAGTATAAAATTAATAGTTAATTGAAAAATAGTCATTAATTTAATTTTGATTAATTAGTGAGGTCCACCAATGCAATATATGGGAATCTTGAGCACAATAATATTATTCCAAATGTTGGTTGAGGCAGAGACAATGGATCCCATGGTGGGGGCTGATTAAGGCACTCATTGCTTGGAATGTCTAAGCATGAAAAATGGGTCTGACCAGACTTTTCTTGGTCTCATCATGTTTCTTCTAATCTACGCGGTTTAGCATATTAATTTAATTTAATTTAATTTAATTTAATGGATAATTGTACAATTTAGTCCCGATTGTTTCAATTCTTGGACAGTTTAGTCCCTATCAAATTATTTTAACTTTTTTTATCCCTTATCTATTTTCGAACAAATGTATAAGTCCTTTCGGTGAATTTCAGACAATTTTCTTACCCGACCCAGCATGCCCCATTCACTTTGGAGGTCAAATCTATCAATACAACTATCCCTCTTCTCTCTCTCTCCCTCACGTGACCCATTTTGCAAAACAATCGAATTAGGGCTGACAAACTCAATCAAATTAGGGCTAAGGTGTTTGATAGTTTGTCTCGAACCGAAGCTTCGGAATTCCGAATCTTGAGCAACGGAGCTGGTCGCTGCAAACAATCGGAGGAGAATCTTACAGCACGGAAGAGCCAATAAGAGATAGTAGTCGGTGTGCATTGGAGACATGTATATTCGAGGACCGAATGACGAAATCCCCAAATACAAGAAGGCTTCGATGACTTTATTAATTTATAATTCTTGGGATTCAATATCGTTAATGTTTATTTACCAATTTCTTGTAGTACTCTTTTAATGGTCCCCAGCTTTTGGTTTGTTTATCAGTGCACGATGCATAGAATACATTCATTGTCGGGCTTTGCTAAACATTTTGTCGGTGGTCCAGCTTACATTAATGGTCCCCCATTTTGATTTGGTTATTATCCATGATGCATGTAATAATTTCAAGTCTTGTCCTTTATACTATTTAATTCTTGATTTATGGAGAAAGGGATTGCAGCTTTATATAGTATTTAAATTGAGATGATTTTATAGAACTTCCTATCAATTGAGATTGTATGTATGGTTTATGTGAAGTTTCTCCTTTTCTTTTGTGGCAAATTGCGTAATCTGGGTTCAGTAATTTTAGTATTATGGTTAGACATGGGGGCAAATTGGTTGATGTAAGGAACTCCAAAGACTATGAGGGTGGGATTGTTACCATTTTTGATCATTGTAATAAAGATTTTATGTCTATGGTGGAGTTGGATAAGATGGCATATGCATTAGGATATGATACATATGTGGGATTTTGGTGGAGAAACCCCGAAATCTTTAGTATAGGTGCTTGGAATTTTTTAATGACGTGACTCGACGTGGAGGAAATGTGTGTATATGGCATTGAGAAGGGTATTGTGCCCCTATTCTTCAAGCATGAAGAAGGCACACAAAAGTTTGAGTTCATCCAATTTCTACCAAAAGACAATCCACCAACACACAGAGGGTCTCTTCAAATTGACAAGAGTCAAACCCGGGCAAAGCAAGAGCATTAATAACACGCTCGGGGACTCTTCAGAAGATTGTAGTTTTCATGAGAGTGATAATGATTCTTCCGAGGATGATAATGATCTATATGATAAATTTGTTGATCAAGGGCTTGAAGGCTTCGATGAAAATGTAAGTGCAGAGGTAAGACAATGTAAAAACACAAGCAACACCCTAGCACCGATCGTAATGCAACTTCTCCACACCAATTTGAGCAACAAAACCAAACAAGGGGAGAAAGAAAGACAAGGGTCAAAGATAGAAAACAAAAACATGTGGCTGATTCGTAATCCGAGATGGAACTATTTGATGGAGGGTCATTTTCGGTTCCCGAACAATCAAATCGAAGATTCGGATTGTGAATTCTTTGAGTTCCATTCTAGCTCGATGAGACAGAACAAAGCAAGACCTAAAATGAACTATCCCAAATTTAAGAGTGACAAAGACATGGCAGATCCAGCTTTTTGAGGTTGGCATGCTTTTTTAGCACAAAAAAAGAATTGATTTCTGCAGGTGAATGAGCATGCAATCCAAAGAACGCAGTGCATTTACTTCATCAAGAATGACAAGATTAGGGTAAGGGTAGGGTGCAGAGGTAAGAATTGTAATTGGCTTCTTTATGCTCATACAGTAGGTGATGGATCCTCATATCAAATAAGAACATTGCATGAAAAGTACAACTGTTCAAGAACACAAAACAATAACAGGGTAACTTCAACTTATCTTGCTAAGAAGTATTTAGATGATTTCAGGAGTGAGAATGGAGTGAATGTACTTGAATTTCCAGGGAAAAAGTCCACACCGAGCTTAACATTAATATCACTGTGTGGAAAGTGTATAAAATCAAGTCCATTGCCAGAACTTTGATACAGGGAAAGTATAGAGACCAATATAAGCTTCTATGGGATTATTGTGAAGAGTTGAGAAGGAGTAATCCAGGCACTACAGTGCACTTAGAAACAATCGAGGATGAGGATTCCTGTTATTCTGTTTTTAGAAGAATGTATGTGGGACTACATGCATTGAAGATTGGTTTTATGGCAGGCTGTAGGAAAATTATTGGTTTGGATGGTACATTTCTTAAGGGCCCTCACCCTGGTGTTCTTCTAACAGCTGTGGGAGTTGATGCAAACAATGGAATTTATCCTATTTCTTATGCAGTCGCTGAATCTGAAAATAAATCCTCATGGTCATGGTTTATTTCATCACTGATTGAGGATCTTGGAATCTACAAACCAGAAGATTGGTGTTTCATTTCAGATAGGCAGAAGGTAGAATACATCTTCATTTATTTCTACCTGCATTATTTTTTTTTTTGGGTTTGCATCTAACCTAATGTGTGCTGTTTCAGGGTCTGATCCCAGCTGTTCAAGAATTACTTCCAGGGATAGAACACAGGCATTGTGTTAGGCATCTGCACAACAATTTTAAAATGTTGCATCCCGGTAATGCTTTGAAGGATATGTTCTGGAGGTGTGCAAAGGCAACGTATGAGAACAAGTTCCAAGCTGAGCTTCAAAAATTGAAAGAATATGATGAGGAGGCTCATAAGTGGCTGGCCAAGCATACTTCGCCTCAAAGACTCGACTAGATCACACTTCAATGCTTCAATAAAGTGTGATGTTTTGCTCAACAACCATAGCGAAACTTTTAATAGGAACATATTGTCAGCAAGAAACAAACCAATTCTGGGACTACTTGAGAGAATAAGGGTATATCTTATGCTAAGGCTGCAATCAAGAAGGGAATGGATTAAGAAGCAGCAAGGGAGAATATGCCCTAGAATTGCAAAAAAGTTAGAAATAATCAAAGACAAATCTGCATATTGCTATCCTTCTTTGGCTGGAGACAGAAAATTTCAAGTTAAAAGTGCAAATATGGAGCAATTTGTTGTTGATACTAACATTCGAACTTGTTCTTGTAGGATGTGGGATTTATCCGGCATCCCCCCTGCTCCCATGTTGTGGTCGCCTTTAGGGTTGGAAGGTGAAGACCCACAAGCATATGTGCATGAATGCTATAGTATAGATGCATTTGTTAAGGCATATGAACCTATAATCATGCGCGATTAACGGGCCAAATAATCGCCCGTAACAAGGATCAGTGAAGTGCTCCCTCCTAAACAGATTGAGGATGCCGAGTAGACCCAAGACAAGAAGGAGGCTCTGAGGTTGGAGAAAGGCATTCCGAGTGGGGAAAAAATGGCTTACAAAAGATCTCCAAATCTGCTTTTTGGAAGGCTAGGTGTAAGGGTTGTGGGCAAACTGGACACAACATTAGAAAATGTTCGGCTCACTTTCACTAATGGAAATGTTGTTGTTGAAAATGGTGATGAACAAGTTGCTTTGAAAATAGTTATGGACACAACTTGAATAAATGCACCAAGTGTGGCATATTGGGTCACAACAACAGAGTCCCGTGACATTTCGCAAGAAGTACATGGTTCGAGTATTATGGATCGGTTTTAATGCAACTCAAGAGTCTCATCGTCACAAAGCAACAATCGCAGGAGTTGATGGAAATATAAGAGTTGACATGCCATTAAACCCTATTAATACCGCTGGAGATGTAAGTGAATTGTGTTTTATTTATTTTTTACAATAATAATCATCTTTTTAATCTTTTGCATATCTTGTTTGACTCAGATTTCGCCAAGAAGAGGAAGCAAGTAAGATGCAGTTGGTGCTTGAAACTGGACATAACGTGAGCTACTTGCAAAAAACCCCAGGGGCGAGCCGCATCCTATGAGAAAATATGGTGTTACTACAAAGAAGTGTGACTAGTCCTAAGGAACAAATGTTATGGATACTTTGCAAGAAAAAATTTTTGCTTCTTTTGTCGGAATCCAATGTAATGGAATGGATGCTGAAACCCCTTTTTTTTTGTTAGCTATCCGTAGAAAGATGCTTATGTGTTTTATAAATGGGGCTAATTTGGATAGTTTTTTTGTGTTGAGGATCAAAGCTCCTTACGAGGCTCACGATGTAGGGGTCGATTTTTTTCACACTGTTATACTTTGTGCTAGATTAAAAAATTTAACTCATTTCATGGCAAATGGTTTGTATTGTCATGTTTTTTTCTCGATCGCTTTTTGTTCATTTATGTTGCAATTAGATTAATGGACATGGACTTAACGCATTATGTAATGTAAGAAGGAATGAAACAGATTGCATTACTATAGATCCCCTATTCACGTAAAAAGCACATAGAATTGAAAATAATTCCTTTTTACATACTCGCTCGCCAACACTATCTCGTCGGTGTTATCCGTGCACTTCATTTCAACAAATCCTAATGCTTATCCAAAAAACAAATCTATCATCTCCCTCCGTTACAATTCTTCCTAATTCATCAACCAACATAAGATAAAGAATATCTATGAAAGCATCAATGCAGTCCATAGGGCCTCTCCTTTGCCTCATGTACTTCTCCTTTTCAGCCTTCATTTTGCTTGATTCTTCCGAGCGACCCCTCGGATCACCTTACAAGATCTCTCATCCATGGGAGGATCATACCAAGAGAAGAACCCACAGACCCACCAATTTTCTACAAATTCCATCTGCAAATCGAGAATGCAGTAGATCAAATAGAAAATGCACCAAAACCATATTTAAAGACCTTACATTATACTTTTTCACACCCCAAGAACCTTCTAGTCGGATTCCAATCAGTCCCATGAGGTCCGCAAAACAGTGACATTTTTGCGAAAGAGCATCGCCTTGCTCGGGTTGGATGTTTCGACCATTTTAGCACGCAGCTCTTGCACTTGGAATTGAAGAAATCTTGGAAGAGAGTTGTGGCAGATTAATCTTTTGAGAGCCATCTCCTATTTGTCTGCATTTCGGTAAGATATAGGCAAAATGGGTCACGTGAGGGAGAGAGAGAGAGAAGAGGGATAGTTGTATTGACAGATTTGACCTCCAAAGTGAATGGGGCATGCTGGGTCGGGTAAGAAAATTGTCTGAAATTCACCGAAAGGACTTATACATTTGTTCGAAAATAGGTAAGGGATAAAAAAAGTTAAAATAATTTGATAGGGACTAAACTGTCCAAGAATTGAAACAATCGGGACTAAATTGTACAATTATCCTAATTTAATTTAAGAAAGAAAGAAAAAGGTGAAGAAGTCAACTAATGGGATTTAGTTTTTGAATTAATTTTTGGGATTTAGTTTTTGAATTAATTTTTGATGAATAGATATACATATGTGGATGGCTAAGTGTGTATTTGTGATCTTGGTTTTGATATGAGAGACAAATATAGATATACATATGTGGATGGCTAAGTGTGTATTTGTGATCTTGGTTTTGATATGAGAGACAAATGTTGAAGGATTTACTTATTGTGAGAAAGTGGACAAAGTGAGAGCACGTTGGTTAAGAGTTGATGCTAAAGATCACTTTCTATTTTTTAAAAAGATAGGATGAATCAGTTTTTTGGGGTAGAATCTCCTTTGAAAATGGTGCTTGATCTTTTGTTTACCAAGAATGGATTTTGTTTCACCAAAAGTTGTGAATGAGATTGGTTTTAGTGCACCACGACAAAGTCATTTCAACTTAAATCTCTTTTTTTTAAAAAAAATTATTTTTTATAAATTTTTTTAAAAAAAAATCTTAAATTCAGACATAATTCAAGTACAGCCTTTAGATAAACATGACAAAGTATTTGTTCCAAGTTGATGAAGCCTTCCTTATGTCATTGAAATAAAGGATTTTCACTTATTTTATTTTTTTGTTCATTTTTTCAGAAATTAAATGTTTGCGTCTGCAAAATGGCTTTCTAAATCTTGTAAAAACAAAATACAAAAGTGAAGGAGTAATTGAGAAAACTTCAAAATAAATTTCAGTGTTCTAATTGAAAAAAGCTCAGCATATATTATTTTAAGAAAATAAGAACACAATCCAAAGTGCTATGACTATTAATGAAGATCAAAGCTCAAACTTTTTAGTCTAATGAGAGATCACATATAAACCACTTGAGATGAGGGAAAAAATGTTATTGGCCATTAAGAAAAGAAGGTCTATCAATATCTTGAGCTAATGTGTTAGACCATTGTAGGTTCTAGCATATAAATATAATAGTACCTCAAAAAGGAGAGAAAAGGAAACGAAAAGTATAGACTTCAACTCAAAGGGTCGGTTAGTCATAAAAATTTAAAATCATGTAAGCACCATAGAGTCATTGAATGGATATTTTAATTTGTGTGTTTTTGCAGGGCCGAGAAGTCTCTGGTTGGGGGAGGGACAGGAGAGGAGAAGGCATATTTGAAAAGAAAACCACCAGAGCAGCCATGAGGAAAAATGAAATCATCAACTTACCATGCTTGGAAGCAAGAGAGCATAAACAGGAGAATGCTAAAAAAAACTCATTCTACCAAACATGGTGTACTCGTACCCTATTGATCGAAAATTCTTTATTACGAATTACTTGTTAACTATCATAAATTTTTTCTTTTACAGCCCAACTTAAAATCTATATTTGAGGTCTATAAATGTCGTAACGGACATAATCTATGTATTAGCAATATTAGGGAATGAAAAATACAAAATTATTCACTAAAGAAAAAAAAAAGGAGTGTGGTTCACTTGAAATCAGTTATTGCAATATCATTAGGACTCAAAACTTGAGTGAGATGTTAGGTCTTCAACCAAACTTGTCTCCAATTGAGTCCTAACTTTGCAGTTTCAACTAAGGTTTATTGTGAAAGATATGAGAAGTTGTTTGTTCATCTTTTTCTCTAAGGTACTTTTGTCTGACCTAACCTTTTGTCTTGTAATCCCTTCATGATGGTTTGTTTAAAGTGTTAAATTTAGGTCACTTCTTGAATTTCCAATCTGTTAAGTTTGGCCCAATTAGTCCATCTTATATATGGTAACCACACAAAGAAAATTAGAATTAAGGATTTGGAAGGAGTTTTGAAAAATCAAGAATCCCTTCAACCTTCTTGTCTTTCTTCTCTCCTCCCTTTGGTGGTTTCCTTTAATTTTCATCGGTCTTTGAATCTTCTTATTTAGTCACCAATAGAAGTTAAATTAAAGGATTCTCAACATGATATAAAACTTTTGTCGTTAAAATTTGTTCTTGCAACCTTTTAAGTTTCGTATTAGATTCAGTACCCCAATCCTTACGAAATTTCAAACAAAGCAAATTATTATATGACTGCATATTTTACATCAACCGCGACTATTGCCGACCTCTTTCCTTATCTAATACTATATGATTTGATGCACCTACATATTTCTAAAACTTCTTATATTGAAAGTTGACGCCTACTTTTACTCAGAAAAGATTATACAAAACATGCCATCAATAGATTATCTACAACCTACTCTTAGTTACATTTTAATGCGATAATGTATAAGGTTGCATTAGTTGCTTTGATGTTGTTGTGGTCCTTGGCATTCAAGTTGATATCAAGTGATATAAATCTAAATCTAGCTCTAAAAAT
Source organism: Rauvolfia tetraphylla (assembly GCA_030512225.1). Classification (NCBI taxonomy): domain Eukaryota; kingdom Viridiplantae; phylum Streptophyta; class Magnoliopsida; order Gentianales; family Apocynaceae; genus Rauvolfia; species Rauvolfia tetraphylla. The sequence goes on from JAJQKT010000053.1 coordinate 8,777,907, forward strand.
GAGGTCCAATTATTTGTAGAAATCAATACCAGAAACTATTGGCATGACATTCATTCCCTAGTCCCATTCTATCGCCTCTCAAAATTGAATGATGATAGATAAGGCTTTAAAGCCAATTTTGAAATATTCAAAACATTCCTTGCTCATAAAAATGCTGCACTTCCTTTGAACCCTCCGCCCATAGCCACTCATCATTAGAAGCCAACCTTTTTTTTTTTTCTGAATTTAGACTTTGGTAATATTTTTTCTCCTTAATTATACGATTCAACTTTCTGCAAAAAGCTATATAGGTACAATGTCGAAATTACTAGAAAATCTCACGCTCTGAACCTCAATTTTCGACCCGAAATGATGCAGAGGCAAAGGAACAAAACCAAGTGCCTTTGCGGTCCGTTGCTGCATTTTTCAAAGTATTAGGCCCATTCTTGGATTGTATCGTTCGGATTTTTTCATTCCATTTCCCAAACTTTTTATTTGATGATGACAAATAATCAATATTTCTTTCGAGAATCTACACTATTTTAGGAGGGAATTTAAAGGAGAATGGATATATACGTTGTCCATTAAACATTAAATTTTGAAAAAAAATTAATTAATTAATTTATTATCTTTAAGTACTATTCAATGTCTAAATCGTGCTATTGCCTTTCTCCGAAGATAATAGAAAGTTAATGAAGATAGAAAGGGAAAATGTGATAATGCGAGTTGAGGTTTTGAGAAAAACAGATTTACGAAACACCTCATCAAAGCCAAACCAAAACATGTGACATTTTGTCGTTCCTCATGGATGCAAATTATTCTAAAGTCATCATTATATTATAAAGTGAGATTGTTTGTGAGAAAAGAAGTGAAATTTAAAATGAAAAATTTATATTAAGTATTGTAATAAATACAAAAATAGTTATATTTTTTTTAAATTATAAAAATAAAATAAAAGTAAAATTTTAATTTCGAACGATAGGGGTAAAATTGGAACTGCACACATTGAGGATTTCCAGCAAAAATGAATCGGCAAGTGATCTTTCTGATAGAAAGAAAATCTTGATGCTTTATTAACAGAGACAAACCAAGAAAGGAATCTTCGTCCTTCCCAATACGGCATATATGGTATAGAAGCCATGGACGTGGCGAGACAGCCAACTTGTAAAAGAATGTACGAACCGGAGAAAGAGATCGAAACAAAGGCTGACGAGTGACAACCAGAACCAGGCAATTTATGGCGACTTTGTTTCTTCTTCTTCTTCTTCTAGTTTGGGGGCTCCCTTCCCAGATATCATGGATGAATCAGCAGATTCAAAAGGGTCCCCCCCAAATCAAGTCCTTCCAACCTAACCATTTCTGCTCTGTCCTCGCGTGTGAGTGTTAGTTTCGACCCCACACGTCCCGGCAATATCAGAACCAGACATGAGAGACACCACACGAATGCATTGCTTCTTCTCATTCTTCTCTCATTTAAAGCTGTCTCTGTTTACTACAATGACACTTCTTCTGGGGTGTTTCTATATATATATATATATATATATATATATATATATATATATATATATATATACATATACATATATATATATATATATATATATCCAACTTCATTCTGAGAGTGTTTTGATTAACAACTGTATAATTTGAGATGGGAAGACGGGTATAGATTTTTCGATATTAAAATGATTAGTGTTTTATGTCGTCAATTTCATCTCTCTATTTTTTATCAACAATTATTGTGATTGAAGAATATTTCTTTGATTTTATAATCAACTTCTCATATGCATTAATTACTAATTAAAAACGTATAATAGTGTAAAATCGTTAGTACCCATGTAAGATTAAGTAACATAGCTATTAACTTACAAATCTTGAAAGGTCACATTGTCAATGAAGATTTGTCTGCTTGGAGAATTAGCCAAAACTTTCTCCTATCAGATCATTTGGACTTGTTCATTTTTAATGGTCATATATAGGGACGCTTTTTTCTATATTGTATTGCATCAAAATCAAACGATCGAACAGTCAGCGCATCAAAACAAACAGTGTGGAGTTTTGGCCTTTGTCCTAACGTCAAATTAAGCTTACCTAGTAAACAAAGCATCGATCGGTCCATTCTTATGAAAGCAAATTTCTTGACTCTACTATAAATATTCAGCGCCTGATATGTTACTTTTCACTTTTTTATGACATTTCTCGTGTTTTCAGCATCTTCGTTAGTATCAAAAGCAATCAGACAAACAAGCTATCATCTTCATAGATCTTTTATATTCATCTACCAGTTTCATATGCATGCATCTCAGTTTCAAGACAAAGAAGGATTCGTTTCTGCATTGATATAAACTGTTTTAGTTTACTTTAGACAAATGAGAAATGTCAGATTTAACCATGTTTTGTCACTTTTACATCAAAAGAGCTTGACAAGTACTCTCTCAAATGAGGACACAAGACTATGAAGGCCCTCATGGTCGATGTAGATTTTAGCAAGCGGTTATATGATTTGCATTATCAAAAATTACCTTCTTGAGCACTCGATATACTGATAATTATCCATGTTTGAACAGCTTATAACACAAGAAGTGTACACAAAACTAAGAAGTCCATATAAGCGAATTGATCTGCCGGGGTATATATACAATTTATCAAACTTCGTGAGCATCGTTTTAATTCCTACTAGGGACTTTTAATTTGTAAACCACTCAAAGCACTGTACTATTGCTATATTATCATTCGTAAATGGGAGGAGGAAAAACTTTTGAGAGGGATGATCAGCAGTGAATGTGTTGGTTGGAGGTTGGGGGAGGAGGGAGGGTGGGGGGACTGCACTGATAACGCTAGAGCTGGTCCAAGTCCAGTATATATCTGAAGATGTGGAGAGTGCAGAATAAAACAAAAAGTGGTGGATCCTCACAATGGATATATACAGCATATACTGTATTGTATTGGTCCTTACTTGAGTATGGCCAGAGAGCAATCCATAATATCAAAGGGTTCCACAAGGGAGAAAATGCCTGCGGCTTTAATGAAAGAAAAGCTAGAGCTGACCCTCTCTCTATTCTGACAACCCTTCTCTGTATTTTGCTCATACATGTTGGGAGTTGGTGTTTCATGAGTTGGTTTCCTTTGTGTATTGATGGTCTTCTCGGGGACCACATTTTTGAGTACATTCCATAAACAGATGTATATGCCCATTCCTTATCTAAAGTTGTATTTGTTGCTTTGTCTAGCCTTGTGGATACTCAAAGAGGCAAGCAAGGTTCTAGTTTATATCCGATTAATCATGATTCCTTTTGAGTCGGAAAAGAAATTTAGTTGGTAAATCGAAAAATCTTCCACTCATGAATGATCATTTTATACAAATAGATAATAGTTGCTACTTATATTTTATTAAATATATATATATTTTAAAAAAGATCCTGTCTAGGAAAAATGGGGATTCTAAAAAAGGTGTATAATGAACATTCAGATTTGGAATTGCACAAGATTTTGGGCCATAATGTCTCTTTTAAAAGGTGTGCAGATCCTGCATTTTTCATACCAACTTTTAAAAGACAAAACATGGATGCCTTGAAAATGAAGGGTTTAAAGATTTGGGGTAAAAAAAATGCAGCAGACAGTGAAATGATCAACCCTTTATCTCAAAGTCGACATTAAAGATTTCATTGTTCCTTTAGCTTTAGCTGGTAAAAGCTTGTTAGAATCCCTTCAACTTGAAGAATAATCAAAAATGAAACCTTGAAGACATGAAGCAAACAAGGACCAGCTTTTCGTGCATGTTAAAGGTGAGTGAAGCAAATTCCAAGAGAAAGTGAAAGTGAAATGAAAGAGATAAAAAGCATAAAAGATAAGAAGAAAAGATATGATATATATTTAGAAGATTTAGAGTTTTGTATCACCAATTTTTTTTGTTTCGTTAATGAGAAGTATCATCCCGTCTTTTTTTTTAAATTTCAATTAAAAGAGTAATAAATAACTTATTATTTTTTAAAAGACAAAAATTATGTAAAATTAACCGAATGCAAAGAATTCAAAAAGTAAAGAAGTTTAACTTCGTTTACGTCTAAACCTAATCAAATGAGAACAAAGCTCCAAAACTACATAGAATCAGTCATGTAACTGAGCATAATTCTGTAACAAATCCAAATTCGCAGAAGAACAGTAAATTTCTCCGGCCATCTAAGATTCGTACCACATCAAATCTTGCCGACTAACAAAGCCAGCCAACTGCGAAGTAATATATATAAGTTTTGATCCAACTCCATTGATGAGTCAAGTCATACCCAAACCCTTGAAAATTCTTGTGGACGTGAATGCTACAAAGATAGACACGAACCTATAATTCGTTGGTTTCGAATCGAATCACCATCTGTAAATAATGTTCAAAAATCATTGAGTGAAAGCACCAAAAGAAAAAAAACCGGAGAACACACTTTGCATGTGAAAGTTTTATCTACAGCTTGGATGGCTGCGGTGCTTAAATGCCTGTATCTCTTAAGCCACAAGTTCCAGCTAACTCTCAAGAATGCAGCTGTCAATGGTTTTTTCTCTGCTAATTTGTTTGAGCAATAATGAATAGAAAACAGTAATGGTAAATTTGGGTTTGGACAGCGAAAACGGGTCCATCTTTCGTGCTATAAATTGTTGATTTTGAAAGCAATGACACCCAGGAATGTATAAGAGAATGTCTTCGTCTTGTATTTAATTTCTAACCTCTCCACTAATTGCAAAGACTTAAAAGGAGATTTTGGAGAAAAATTTAATGCTAGACCAGTCTACTTCTTACATTTTTCTCACATTCTTAAAGTAAGACTGAGGAAAATTTAGTAGCGGCGTTAAGCTCAAAACTAGTAAACTGGTTTATCTCAAGTTTCCTGATTCTGAGGCAGCCAAAGTCCTATATTATTTATACTTTGCACCCTCAAAACATCAGTTGGGATTATGTCTCGGCCTACAATGATTGCCATTTTAATCAAATTGGTCCTTGATGTGTAAATCATTTTTCATTCTTGTCTGGCGAATGGATGGAAATTTATGAACAGGGGTTTAGATAAACTGGGGATGTTTATAGATCGGGGCAAAAAGGTCCATCCACACAATCATCCTCCTGGTCTCTTTACAAGTACAACCTATTTCGACTTTCGAGCAACGTTTCTATGAAAGAGGGCTTCGTTCATCTTGTCCGCGGTGGATTAATTAATTACTCATTTTTAATATATATCCACTTGCTAATTTATATGTAAGTATGCATTTCAGGAATATTTCTGCTGTGAAGTTTCCTAATTATATAGTATAATTAACAGATGAATTTCCAAAGAACTGACAAACCCTTCATCTATCTATTATATATTCCTTTTAGAACAATCCAGCATAGATTTTTGATCGTCTTCAATCATCTCTACTGGAATTATGAGGAATGAGAACCTTGACTTCATAAAAGATTTTTAAAAAGCGAAGAAAATAGGAGCAGAGCTGTGACTAATATATATAGCCATGTTTTAGAAAAGAGAGACACAAAAAATGGGTATCCATCTTTTAATACACGATTAGTTTAATTGCTAGTTGTTGTGCTTCTCCTTAACTAATATATAACTCCATTAGTTCGCTTTCTTAGGCTTCAAAACTCGTATTAACTACCAAAGTTGGAAGTCAATTTGTTAAAAAAATTTTAATCAGGTAACATAGTTTGAATTCGATTTACATTTATGTCTTTCTCGTCTTGTTTATCTAAAATTTTCATAAAAGATGTAATTAAAATTTATATATGAGGTTTTTTTCAAGACTTCGAATATTCTAGTACAATGTGTAATACACTATTAATTATAATATTTAATGTTTATAATTTATTTTTAAAAATTTGAAATTTATCTTAATTGGTTTAAGATAAATAAATGGAAATTTATATACTTAAAATTGTAGTAGAGAATTTCGAACTTTTTTCTAGGGCTATGTGTGTTTGGGGATTGGGCTGGGGGAGGGAATTTATACATTTTTCTTGTTGTTCTTTTTACATAGTTTCTTATCAGACGTCGGCAGCATTTTGAGCGAGTCGTCAAACGCAAAATTGAAGGACAGAAACAGCTGTTTTTCTGGTGGTGTGAAATTGACAAAGATATAAACTTATGGCTACATGTGGATTCCTTTAAAAGAGCAAATGGTCTAGACTGGTCTATTTCGAAAGCAGAAAAAGAAAAATATCATTTTATCTTTTTTAAAGTAGAATTAAATAGAGTTTAAATTTAAAATTTTTTACATTGGATGTCACATAAGTAAATTATTTGTGAGAGAATACATAAAATTTAAAATAAAAATTTACATTAAATTTTAAAATAAAACTCAATCTAAAAACACTTGCCTCGCTTATTTTTCAAGAAAATAATCATACAAGTTGTTTTTTCTAAAGATTAAGCACTAAAAATATCCCAAAAGTTTAAAATTCTGGTGTTTGATTATGTTTTTAATGTTTTGACAAAACAACCTAATTCCTTAAACCGAAAAATCAGTTCTAGGACAATGAAAAAGTGAATTAATGTATTAAATTTGTATAGGTGTATCACTTATGCGGGAAAAAGAGGAGAAATAATGACAAATAAATAAATTTTTACTGTTAATTCCCCCACACTTTTTTCTTTTCTTTAGTATCAAATTCAATATTATTCAACTCGATTACAATATTAATAATATTTTTTTAGTCTATATTGAACGATTTTTGTTGATTTATCAATTTAAAGCTAATATGTATTATACGCATGACTGAAAATTCATTCAATAAGTATTAAAAAAAAAACACGTTCAGCACAATAACCATCTCCAAATTCGGATTACCAAACGACTGGGTTTCTTTGAGGGAATTGATGTCCGAAATCATAGGTACCTACAGTTGGAACCAAACCAAACGCAGTCTTCCTTCGATTTTTCATCTTGGCCACAAATGAAAGAAAACCCACGGCAATAACTGGGCACTTTCCTAGGAAATAATTGCGCACGTCCGCGGCAAAAATAGACCCCCCGAAATTTCTGTACTTTACCCCCCAAAAAAATTTAGAAAAAGAAGTTGCTCCATAGAATTAGAATCTTTGTGGATGAAATGATTCAGACAAACAAACACGGTGGGTCTTTTCCAGCAACGACACATGCAATTGTTCTTTTTCTTTTTTCTTTTATTTGAATCCGTCAAAGAAAGTTATGTTGTAAAAGTGTGTTATTTAGTGATTAATCAGGGTGTTTTATTGGTAATTAGTTGATGATTAAGACATGTTTGTTTGGTCGGAAGAGGAACTTTTTGACCAATTTATATTAAAACCTGATCTTCTTTCCGTTACGAAACGGATTTGGAAGTTGCTTTTGTTGACCTTCCTAATCGCTTAGCAACGACTAGGGAGGTTGAATTTCGTAAGAACGACGACGAGTGTTTGCCAAGGAACTCTAATTTTTTGCCCCAATTCCAGCAGACTTTTGATGCAAGAGAACAACAAACACTATGCTTCTAATTCAAGAATGAGTACCTCCTTTTTTTTTTTTCCAAAACAAAAGAATGGAGAATGGTACGTAAACACGCATTGCTGGGGATTGTTATTAAATTTCTCCACCATTTTCTCTTAAGATAGTATTTCTTCAGTTTTCAAATATATAACTTTTTATGTATAATATTTTTTCGTTTCAAAATATAAAATTTTTATATCCTCTCTCTTTTTTAAAAAAATCTTTTACTTTTTATAAATTTTAAAAAATTATCCTCACATATCTCACATTCTCTTTCAAATTAATAGAATATAAATTAAATTAATTATAAATATAATAAAATTATCATTTATTTTTCTCTTAATTTATACAAAAAGTGTTAAAAATTTATATTTTGAAATAAAAAAATTTATTTTTACATAATTAATATTAAAATTGAATTTTTTCTTTTTAAAATTACACTGCTAATTTTTTTATTTGGAGCACTCAATATCCTTACCAATTGATAAGAATAATTAATATTAAGAATTTAACAAATCTAACTCTTACTCGAGAAAAAACTTAACTCAAAACTCTTTCAATACAGTGCATAAACAAAAATTAAACTCGTGATCTTATATTAGCATCAACTGCCAGCTTACCAATTGCCCAAAACTTCTGACATTTATCTTTTGAGTTATATTATCTGCCCGACAGACAACATATCTATATAAAAATGTTATTGAATTTAGTTCAAACCAGCCAAATTAACTTGTGGAATAGCCACGAGCAGATCAAATTTGGTAGCAAAAAAGTTTTTGATAATATAAATATGAAAGCTGAACATCTAAAATTGCAAGTAGATATTTAAATATATAATTGGTGACCTAACAAAATGATTTGCAAAAACAATCACTTTTCGATAAAAAATTATTATTATCGTTTATTTAAAATAAATAAAAGTGGAGATGTAATGCTGCACAAAGAGAATACTAATATCACTCTTTACAGGATGAAACGAAAAAATTAGTCTGTCTTTTTTTTTTTTTTTTGGAATAGAAAGAATTAGTGTGTCTAAATACAATGGATTAGGGGGCAAAAAGTGATAACAAGGGCAGGGTAATTGAGATCATAGAGCCACACGCCACGAGATTATCCAAAATGAAAATTTCAGCTCCAAAAAATTTGAGTCTCGCATGCCCATGCTCTATGCCCATACCAACCACGCATGTGTGGACCCCTTTAATTCACATGGGAGGTTCCTCCCCCTTCCCTCAAGTCTCAACCCACGCCAACCCCCTCCTTAACCCGACGTTCCTGATTTTACTCCCACAGCCTCCCAAACCGCATCTTGACCGTTCCCATTGAATCCTTAAAAGTCGTCCATATGGGCGGCTGAGCTTGTCTAACTCTTGTCTCCTAAATGCAGGAGCACTTGCCTCAAAGGTGCTGCTAATGCTACCGACAGCTTAACTTGCCTTTGTCCGAAAATCATGCACATTTGATACTACCATTACAACTCTCTAATAGCCCCTCCCCATCTCAGTACCCCCGTACCACCCCCCCCCCCCCCCCCCCCAAATTTCTATTCTATAGTCAATTAGATCGTATACCTATAAAACCTCCCTTGAGTGACCACCCCAACCGCTCCACGCACAAAGCAATAACATTTCTCTTAACTCGTTCAAAAAGAACTTGTGCACTCACCTTCTTTCAAGAGTTTACAAATCTTCAAGAATTTGATACCCAAGGACTCGGTGTTGGCATCTGGGTTGCCTTTGGTTTTATTTGATCAACAAGGGTTTATCATCAAGAAATATCCAGCAGAATGGAAAACCTTGTGGCTCATGATAATGATCTGAATCTCAAGGCAACAGAGCTTAGGTTGGGATTGCCGGGCACAGATGAAGCTGAGAAAGAAATGGCTTCTTGTACAAAGAATAACAAAAGAAGCTTGCCTGAGTTAGCAGGTGAGACTGCTTCAAAAGGAGATGCTGATGTCAAAGATGGTGACCAAGAAACTGCACCTGCTGCCAAGTAAGTTTCTGCCACACTCTTGAATATCTGAAAACATTTCTCGATAAAAAAAGAAACAAAAACTAAAATTGCAACTTAGAGCTGACTTGTATGATTGTTTTATGGAATGGCAGGGCACAAATAGTTGGGTGGCCACCAGTTCGATCCTACAGGAAGAACAGTTTCCAACAAAAGAAAACCGAAGCTGAGACCGGAATCTATGTCAAAGTAAGCATGGACGGTGCCCCTTACCTGAGAAAGATCGATTTGAAGGTGTACAAGGGATACCCAGAGCTCTTGAACGCTTTGGAGAACATGTTTAAACTCACCATAGGCGAGTACTCAGAGAGAGAAGGTTACAGAGGATCAGAATATGCACCTGCATATGAAGACAAAGATGGTGACTTGATGCTTGTTGGAGACGTCCCATGGGAGTAAGTTCTCTCTTCCCACATCCCTTCTCTATACAATGCAAACATCATCAGTGTGAAGATATGTATGCTAATTATGTGCATGTAATATTTGCAGTATGTTCATGTCATCCTGCAAGAGATTGAGAATCATGAAAGGATCAGAAGCAGGAGGCTTGGGCTGCGGGGTATGAACTCAGAAGCCGAGAGAGCCTACAAATACAGCAGAAGATGTCTCTCAGGAAGAGAGCAATCCTGGGCTTGGGTTCTCGAAGATCTCAGTTTAGAAGCCTCTTGTATCTCAACAGTTTTATTTCACTGTGACTAGAAAGACCATATCTCAGCTACGGGTTTTTTAGGTATAAGTTACGGGAGAACCATGGTGGTTTTCAGATCCTGTGAGCTTGTGCTTTTGCTTGTAATAATCCATCATATAAAACATATATAAAGATATCTGCCGCTGAAAACAAACTGTAGAAAGGAACATATCCTTGCCACCCAATTTTGCTTATGTTTTTCTGATTATTTACAGGCATAGAGTTTGTGTTCAAGGCATTCTTTTGTACATGAAATCTCCTGTTATCCAATTATGATTGATGAACCAGGAATCAAAATCAATTTCGATTGTTTCGTCAAATCTTTTATGGACTACTATAGTTAAATCCTGATGAATAGTCCTTCAGATGCTAAATGTTTCTTATCATTCTAGACAACTGAACTGGATAGTCCTTTTTTTTTTTCTTTTTTGTGTTACCAAACAGAATATTCCCGGTTAATGATCCAAAAAGCAATAGCCAGCTTCTCATTTTGTTACAGCCTCTAAAAATCAAGCAACTCTTATCAAGTTGTTGCAAACTTAGTCCAAATTGAAGTCCTAAAAATTAAGCAACTCCTATCTAGTTGTTGCCAACGAGGTTTACAGCCTCAACAAGGTATGTAGAAACACTGTCCTTACCATATACCCAATCTTTCTTAATTTTTTCCTTACAAAAGAAGATAAGAAGAAACAAAATCAGAAAACATTCAGTATGGGAATTGTATGGGCATTTCTAGAACACCTATACTTCATTGTTGAAGAAGATCGTTTATTTTAGGTAAAAACATGAAATTACCACATGATAATGTAGGTATAAATTTAAAAGGATTACTACTTACTCCCATCCCCCTGGTTTACTATTTTACAGAGGTGGACCTTACATGTATAGAGCTTAAAAGAAGTTAAAGCAGAAAAAATTACCTCATATTATTGTCATGCAGAAAGTTAAAATCCATCAGCTAGACTAGATCTAGTTAGTGAGATTTATAATTTTTTCCATTTCCAAATATGTAGTTATAAAGAAATACTTCAAGCCAAGTTTTAAGACCAAAAACGAAGAAAATTGCCAATTCTTTCGTAGGCAAAATTAAAATAAAGGTCTTATTTTTTCCACAAAAACTTGGGCAATATCAAATCTAGATTTCTAATCCAATTATAGTATCTGGAACTGGTCCTGGCCGGAGGGGTTCCAACTACGGTTTAGGTACTAACGACTTGTGGTATCACAAAAGCTTTGGCCAACAGTCAGTCAACAGACAAGATCAGTCGTAAGGGTCAGGACTCAAAGAGAGCAATAAGGGGAAGCAATCACCATTTAGACAACAGAGATAATTAAATGATCTATTCATTATTCAAATCTCTTTTTTCTTAATTTCAATTGGTCAGGTGGGAATGGGAGGGAGCTATTGTTGAGTAGGACTGGTAAGTTTTTTTTTTCATTTTTCTTTTGGGGGGGGGGGGGGTGCTAAATAGACTGTTAAGTAATTAACATAGAAATTCACCAATCACTATTAGAAAATTTCCACCTTAAATAAGGAAGACAGGGAGAATCCGCTTTCATTTGTATGTCTCGTGATTGAAGAATGAATATGAATAAGTTTATTGATTAATATATGCATCCCCACTGTTGCATTTGGCATCTGGGATTAGGTACCGTCAGTAAACCCTTAACACTGTGTTAGCTAGTTGGAGGACAATCCAACATTATCAAATTGATCTTTTCTATCAGAATCCTTTTGGGCACTGGAGAAATTTTTTGTGCTTTGTAAATACTGTACTCTAAACAGATTTTTAAATAGTATAGATAACCATTTTAGAGCCCTGTGCAATAAAGCAAGTGAATGTACTTCTGTATTTTATTGAAAGGTGAAATAAGTTAATCATCATATTATGATAATGATAATGGCTGTCCTTTACACATATCATGAATTTATTAAATATCCTATAGTTCACTGAACTGAACCTTGTTCATCAATACCAGAAATGAGCAGGTTTGAGATATGATAGTACTGGATCTACAGTCCCCCACGGGAAAAAAAAGAGGGCGGGGGTTGGGGTTTATTATGATCTTATGAACTATGAAGCTATTCTTCACTTTTAGAATTTTCATTCATTTTTCCCCACTTTCTGAACCCCGGGATTGAAACAGTCCATATAATGGACACTGGTTTTATCAGCAGGAGAGATACTTCCCCTAGACTAAAACATCATGCAACAGGGATACACCAAACCATGAGCATTATAATGGAGAAGTTAAATGGATTGTACTGAAGATGTTACTCAAATAATGAATCGTGATGGAGGAAAAAGTCCTGTTTATGTATCCAAACAGTTTGCTGCAATTCAGGCATTGATTTTCGCAACATAAAAGCAACATCAAGAGTAATTTTCAAGAAATAATTTCGTAAGAATAAACAGTCAAGCAGTCCATAATAAAGAGGGGGCAGAAAGCTTTTTTTAGATGATAAAATAACATTGTTTGCCTGCCCATGCATTAATAAGGGTAAATTCATGGGGAAGAACCCACAAAAACGGCATCTACACACCTTTATTTGAATAGATAGTCAACAAAAAGATAAAATGAAGAAAAGAATAAGAACTTGAAATAAGAAATAGCTCAAACCATTTAAGGCTTTTTTCTTCAAATCAGGAACTATTTCTTTTCAATGAACAAGCAACAGAGATTAAACAAGGACTTCTATCACCTCTGCTTTTAACAAGGATTACCCATCAAGAAGGTAAACCAACACATTCTGCAAGGATTGCTTGTAAGCCTTACCAAGCCATATAAGAAATGACAGATACGAACCACGAAGCTGGCAATATCTACTAGCTTATGACTGATTCACTTTTGTTCTGACTTCATTGTGATTTGGGTGATTTCCCACTAATTTTTCATTACCTCTTTTCACATCTAGTGTGTCTGTGTAAGATTGAACAATATTGTCCCTACTGGGATATTCATTTTCAAAATCAAAAAACGCAAATTAAGATGTTTAAGATTGACAACAACATCAAGTTTCATGCAAAGATTGCCAAAGAATAGCTATCGCATAATTTGATGAAACTATTTGAACAATATCTTATCATATGCAGCCATAAAGATATGTAGAAAAGCACTTCCTCCCTTCCACCTAATAGCTAAATTGGCATTAAATGATACAGAGTAAGAACAACCTATAGCCAGAATCCATTCCAGTACTTGAGCAAAAAACAGATTCAAAATATTGAAAACGCATAAAATTTGTACGATAATCAGAAACTGAAAACCTATCAAGTTTCAGAATTTAAAAGATGGACCATATACCTGTTGGAAGCACCAATTTTTCTCCTGAACAGCTTGAAAATTTGCAAAGGAGTTTCACTACCTATACAGAACATAATATTTCGTTGATAAAGTATAAGAACTTAAAAAATTACAGTAAACTCAAATAAATACAAAACAATGCAACATCTCAGATATTCAAGGTTAGAAACAATCAGATCATTAATGACAGCATTGCACCAACAGCTCATGAACTATTCGATACCAGACACTTGCACTACCATTTCATTTTCAGAGACGAATGAATGAGAAAAGTTTATAACAAATAATATAGTCCTTATATGATCTATAATCAGAACCATATAGGTAGCATCTTCCATTCCAAACTCGTGCACTGCAACGCCTAACTCAATACAACCCCATCCAGCTACAAGCTTCCTTTAAACATTGCCCATACATTAGAAACATTGACCAGCTTTCAGCAACAGTATGCTTGTGAAATAAAGGAATGCAACTGTTGGAATCCTTAGTTCAAATATAAATAAAATCAAAGCGCATCACAGAAATGTAGGTATCATTCGCATCCCAGTTGCCAGGTTCTGGACCCTACATAGCAGCAGAGAAAACCAAGTCTCTATGGATCTGCATACGCCTTTGGTAGTTAAATTACAATTTATCTGAACATTTATTTTAATCCCCTTCATAACATTAACAAATTATGCTTAATACAAGCATAAACAGAACTCCATGGAAATTTTGTTTTACCACACTAGTTCATGATTTCAAATACAGTGATCGTGGTACTGTGACTGTGAGAAAGCAAACTTTTTGATCACCGAATGGAAAGACTAGTAAGGACATTCTACCCGAATGAATAACCCTTCTGCTTGAAGCAATCATTCCAAGTCAGATTGTTCACAAATCTCGGACGTCTTGTAAATATCTTGCACCATTCAATTTCCTAGCCTTCATGTACCCCTTATTATTATGGTCCATAATACATTATTCTACTGGGACCTTTCCACAATATTTTGTGCCATTTCCATTTCCCTGCTTTAAAACACACCAATATCATCTTCCGGCAGCTTCATCCATCATGGACAGATATTACTTGAAATTTGGAGAGCTGTATCAAAATCACCACTATCCATGCTTCCGAAACGCAGAAGATTCCATTTGGCCAAGATATAGTTACGCATGTATCACAGAGGTGCCGCTTGTCAATCATAGAACATTTATTCACAGGCAACATGCTAGAATTTCAAAGAAATCATAACCTTGACCAGCGTGGAACTAACATGAACCAAAAGGATGCGAAACAATGAACTCCACCATAAAGACCAGCATGAGAACAAAATGAAATGGTGAAGAATGTCAAACAATCACTCTTGTGGATCCTTTTGGTGACCATGAAAGTCCTGCAAAATGGGTTTCATCCAAGAATTTCATCAAATAGTTGGTAGGTATTCCAACTGATGATCGATCTTAATGGAACAAGGACTTCTTTTTTTGGAGAACTAGATCCCAAATGGTTATTTACGTTCACTTTAGGATTGGTCCCGAATTTTTGCAAAGTTTTGATGATTTTGGATTTCTTGAAAAGATGAGAGGAGTATTAATTACGCCGGTGAATTTGAGTAACGGCCTCAACGGCAAACCTGTGGTTCTTGAACCGTTTCACCCAGTTTTAGTTGCTGTACTCAGCTCCGGAAATGGCTTCGTCCGGCCGCTATAGTTCTGAACGCATGTTTATGTAACGTTTGAAAGCATTGTTATGTCCTGCAATAGGCTCACAAGAATAGAACAGCGCCAACGGAAAAAAAAAAAAATTTTGAGTTGGATTTTTTAAAAATTCATATCAATCCTTTTAGTTTGATTTTCCTTTTAGAGATTCATTTCAATTCGATTTTTACAAGTTTCATTTCAACTTTTAATTCCGAATTATTAGAACCGAACCACCTTGTTGATCACCCAAGCGCGTCAAATTAATTCTCAAGATTTGGTAATCACAATGAAGCCAGTCGAATACTCCTGTGAATTGTGTTATATAACATGATGTGAAGATTCAATTTAGAACGAAAACAATATAACTCATAACCCCGGAGCTATTATCTCCCCAGAACATTGCTTAAAAGGATTCCTAATCTTTTTCCATCAGAAAACAGCAAAAATCTCAAGATCTTTCAAAACATGAAGCCACTTTCATTTCATCTTTGGGATCACACAGCAAAAGGAAGAGAAGCTTTTGCAAC
The DNA here is from genome assembly GCA_030512225.1 of Rauvolfia tetraphylla. NCBI lineage: Eukaryota > Viridiplantae > Streptophyta > Magnoliopsida > Gentianales > Apocynaceae > Rauvolfia > Rauvolfia tetraphylla. The sequence continues at coordinate 8,793,585 of JAJQKT010000053.1, forward strand.
CTCAAGGACTAACAGAAAATAAGCCATGGTTTATTCAGTACAAAGTACACCTTTTCTGAATTACTGTCCCCACCAAATTGTGTGTATATTTCCATGCGGTTCAACATTTCTAGTTCAGGCCTTTACCTATTCTATCACGTGATTATCCAAAATGTCTCACGTCATCCAGCCCTCTCCAACATAATAAACCTTCCAAAAAATTGTTACATATGATACATAATGTCTCATGTGCAATAAATTAGTTCTTTATTTATTTGGGGGGGTGTTGGTGGTTGTGTGCAAGTCTGCTCGAGCTCTTATGAAACCGTCTTTCTTCTTAGCTGGTCTATCAAGACGCAAGTTCAGCATTGCCCTAAACTCAGAACTCCAAATCACCATAGAGAATGTGGCAATACTGAGAGAACGTCTGGCCCATGCCACCACCCTTGCAGCTAAGGCTTGAATGCCTCAACTTGCTGGAGCAAGCTGCAGAAGACTTGTATTCATGATGATTCTGAAGTCATATTTAAAACGCCTATCTTTGTTGATCGAGATCTATCAGAACGGTGCTGTCTTTACTCTTTGGGGAAGTTTTTGTTCCTTGGTCACCTTGTTCTTTATTAGTACCATGATCAACGTGGTCATCTGATGGGGATGGAGAAGGCTCAACATTTGGGTTAGAAATCAATATAACTGAATGGCTCTGAAACTCAGATGTCTCTCTTTGGGTTGAAGACTCCTCTTGAGGATTTGACTCTGAAGCTACGTAAGATATGCCAAACCTTTGCCCATGCGTCAGTCCTGGACAGAAGCCCTATTCAACAAAGCTTTATATTAGTACTCCAAAAAGAAGTAGCACCAAAACACAAAGCATTTGGTTTTATCCGATGATTCACAATGTGCAAATAATTTCTTGACAGGGTTTCTTGCCATACATCACCTCTCATAATATGTTAAGTAGGGAATAATTTGATTTGACAGATAAAGCAAAGAAAATAATCCTTAGTAGTGGATCGAAAGTAAAAATATTTTAAAATGACCAAATATTTAAAGAAATCTTAAGAGGAAAAAGAATTTACAGAAAGAAATCCCACCCAACTATGGAACAAATTCAACAGGTTTTCACCTTTCTATTGGATTTCTTCTCCCCACTATGTGTTTCCTCATATATCTATTGCCTTTTGTAGGTATCAATATCAGCAATATCAAGCTTTTTGCATCAGAATGTCTTTTGTATCATCGCAGATTTATTAGTTTACAAGAAGCCCAGCCCCTTAAGTCCAATATATTGTTATAAGTGCAAGGAAAAGAGACTGGCTTATTCAAGAACAGACCTTAATCAATCCTGAGACCGGTGTTGAGGTATGAAAATTGGAATGTGACATAGAAACAGAAGCAGGATTGGTGTAGGATCCATTAGCGTCCCTGGGGTCATTTGTGATGTCTGAAAAATGAGTTTCCACTCTCAAGTTGCTGCTGTTACAGTATGCTCCGAAATAAGAACAATGTTCACGAACTAGTGATATTTGTGGAGTTAAAGGTAACAAGTGACCTTCTGTACTGAATATGTACCTGCAATTGGACACGTTATTTTCTAAACCAAGCAACTGGCAGTGGATACGAAAATGAATAGATGCATTTCATATATTTTCAAAAGATAATTAGCATTGTCTACACCTATCTCTTTGTGTTCTGTTTGTGTGCATACTTGATTTCATGTCCAAATAAGTATAAATGAAACCAAAATTCGCAGAGGGAGAGCCCATTATCCCACTTACTTGTATGGACCAGTCTCAATAAGGTTATCGGGACCAGCAGCCATGTCAAAAAGAAGCCACAAATATTTGACCTGGACAATCAACACAATATTAAACCGAGACATTTGACCTGAATAACCATAAAAAAATCACTTTTACAATGCAATGAGTATCCTCATTCCTCAGTCCTGTTATTGATGCGTTATGCAGAGTTAAATGACACAAGTCTCAGTAGTAGCAGGTCTGGAAATCGTAAAACTAGAAAACAGAGACGATGGAGAACTTTGACAGATACAAAAACAATTAATTCCCGTTTCAGCTAGATGATCATAATACACAAAGACCAGACTTTGAAATGTAGCATCTGTTTAACAGAACAGGACACAGTTCCTTACAGTTTCTGCTAAGAAGAAGCTTTCCATGTGATCTTCCTGTTCGTGGGACTCAACATCTGATATATGGCAATATCCACAGGTGCATCGGGCACCATATTGGAGGCTAGTAAGCATGTCCCTTCCAGCATCAAGATACCTACACAATTTGTTTTACATTTTGAAGAAATATAACAGTGTACTTCAGATAACAGAATCATGCAGAAGAAAGTTGTCCAGAAAAAGAGGAGAGGAAGAGAAAAGAGAAATGCAAAATGAAAGAAGAAAAATTGACCTTGATGAGAATTTTTACAAGAAGTATTTGGAAATAATTGGTTTCCCATGATCCCCTTTGTCCCACTTCTTATCAAAAGTAACATCTTGGATGAGATTTATAAAATTATATCCATTTCAGCACGTTAACAACACCACAAAATTTTTTTCCCAAACCCATTCAAGTGCAATGCTTTTATGTCCATGATACATCCAGCAAACAAGTAAGCATACCTCTTCAACCCTAGTGAAAAAACGTTGGTGGTTCTCCAAAAGCATTTAGATAGGATAAGCGGCTCACCTAGAGAAGCTGAAGAACAAACCTGGGATCTCTTGTAGCTTTGTACAGCCAATAGGTGCTCTCTATTAATTCTGGACGTAGTGGGTAGCTTTTCTGACCTCGCTGCAGTGAAGGTGCAAGAGTTAGATAGTGATGTCTTCAAAAGCAACTTGTAAATCAAAGGATTCCAAAAGCAAGCAACCAAACCCATAACTAAAGGGGAAACGCGATGAGAAAAATAAACATAGGATGAGCTACAGGACCACTAGGATAGAGATGGACGAGAATGAAGAGTTGCATTGTAGACTAGATTACGAATAGGGGGTCTCATTGTTGTAATATCTTGTCATCTCTCCATCATATGCAGATCCAAAAACAAAATGAAATTTTACTGAACCATATTTTTTGTGTTACAAACATGAAAAGGCATTCATGTATAAATTGGAGAAATTGAAGATATGCCTGCAGCCTTGGGGACATAAATTTACCAATTAAAGATAACCAGCCATATGTGCAGGTTTCATAGTAGGAAATGTAATCAAGTAAAATGAACAAACTGAACAATCTTAAAATTTAGATACTGAAGCACCTGAACATTAAATGTGGCCAGATTGAAACCTTCAGGAGTGAAGCCATATTTTTTCCAAACACCAAAGAAGGCAGCATGAGTACGCATAGCTGGCTCAATGTCTCCAGCTAGAACCTTCCCAAAATGACATAATTAGCTCGACTTCTTTTCAATAAAGTGGTCCTCTCCTGAAAGTTAAGCACAAATGCAACAACAGATGAAGCAGAATTTGATTCACCTGAAGGCCCGGCCAGAAAGCCTGAAGACTGTTGAACAATGGCCAGACAAGACCAGCAGAATTCATGTTTACTTCCACGTACCTACAAAGACATTAAAGTTTCAAAAAGAATACTTCTCATGCGAGTTCAGCATGAGAACAGAAAATTGCACTAGAGAAATAGACTCATGAAGAATAAACATGACAGATATGAGAAATTTTACCAAGGATCATTGAAAAGATAACGCATAGCAGCCTTATAAGCTTCTTGAAAGATGAATAGATATTCTTCATCTCCAAACAGCAAGCATGCCTAAAGTCGGTCAAAGACACATAAGATATCAAACTCTTTTCCATAGATGAAGTTATTGAACAGCATAAAAGTGAAGAAATGTGAGATAAGAAGAATGATACATAAAAGTGGATGTTCAATTTTTGACGGAGGGGGCATCTTCTAAAGCAATCTCATTCATGCTAGATAAGCAAAATGGCAATAATACCACTCTAATGATTAAACAATTTGGAAGAAACATTTCATAGTTCGAGAGTTTAGATGAAGAAAAAAGGCCAAGGACAAAATTTAGAACAGAGTTATTGCAATCCTGAACATATTCAACACCATGTACCTCTGCTTGTTTATATGCATATTTGACGCAAACAGAGAAAGAGAGGGGGAGGGGGAGGGGGGGGGTGGAGTAACATTCCAACAGAAACAGCCGCAACTGATACAGCCAATGCAAGACATCACAGTCAATTAAGGAAAAAAGCAGAAAGTGAGGCATATTCCAAAAGCTGTTACCACTACAACCAGCCAGCAAATAAATATAAAGTTCATCTATCATCCAAATTACATGGACAAGCAACAGAAAAAAGTGCATCTCTTTCAAGAAAGAGAGAGCGTAAGGAACTATTCCTATAGTCTTTGCACAAAAAGAGCAATCTACAGCTCCGAAAATAAAGCCAACAAGAAAAAGAGAATGAGTACGTTAATGCTGGGAATGTCATTTCAAGTTGACACAGCAGTTCATGGAACTATTACAATACAAACTGAAATGCACCTTTAGAAGATACTCATAGAAGGAATCTATACTTGTCCCTATTCCAGCATCCTGCAAATAACAGAAAATAATTTAACTCCAACAGATTGCAAGAAAAATATAATTATCAGTGTTGCATTTGTATTAGTTAGTCACTAAAGCATCTTCCACTTCACTTTCCATAATTGTAATAGTTGATCTTTTTCCTCAAAGTCAGCTACATCAGTTAGGAAAAAAACTATTTGAGATTAAAGTTACAGTTTTGCCCTCATGGTGTCTGTTGCGTTCTGGGTGATACAAACTATAATGTCTGCAGAAAACTAATCCTTCAAATATTTTGCTTTGGTATAACAGTAAACATTGAATAAGTTTTCCACTAACTCAGATGCCACGCCTTTATAAGGAGAAGAGCCACCCGGAAAATTTTGATGATCATAAATTGTTTTTCTATTGAATATTTTGTCGAAAATTCAGTTTTTTTAAAGCTAAGCTGACGTACAGAACTGCGAATCAGAATAGTAGGTCCCTTCTTAAAAGTCTCATTTTCTTGAATCAATGCACTACCAATCTGAAATACCGAGAAATTCTTTCTGCCTTTGGTTTAGATTAACAATAACTTTAGTCATCCAATCAAGAATCCAAAAGGAAGAGAACAATAGGTAACTGGACAATTGACAAAATTCATTTAACCAAGTAGTAACCAGAGGTACCCTGGACCTTTCATGCTCATACAAATAGAGGATTTATCGCTGTTCTAATTCTTATAAAAAGCTTAAGATGCCTTAATTGAGATCAGGATATGAAGTAACAAGGTAAGCAGCATATAAGAGTAATTATAACCTTTTGAGTCCATTCACCAGTAAAAACATCTATATGTGCACCAACTAGGTTGATCTTTGAGCGGCGTGCCCATAATCCCCGGACAGCGTTCTTTGTAACTTGCTCAAATACTGCATTCCACCAGATAAGTACAAGCTGAACTTTATAAATAGTAGAGCACAAGGCAAAAGAATATGCCACAAAAGAAGGACAATTTATGTGGAAGTAGTGAGAAAATTTTCCTTTAGAACGGCTGAGAACTGAAAAATTATTCTTGATAGTTGATCCATGAATTCCGCTATTCAATAATTACTTGCCATATAAACATTTTACCATAGATGTAGCTAAACCAAATGATTTTGATAACAGTTCACATCGTGTAAAATCAGGCAGAAAATCATTCAAGGACACTCGACAACAATTAAATTAAAACTAAAAAAGAAAATAATACACCCAAAAATAGAATATATTGACTACAAAGAGTATTACCATAATATCCAATGGTTAATGACTCACGCCATAGAAGCATACATGAAGAAATAAATGCTTTTTCCCCTTAACCTCATTAAAAACAATAATGTGTTTATTCACTTTGCACAGACCTGTCTGTCCCTTATTACTCCAAAAATATACCCTACAGATTTCCAGTTCTACTCTCGCCAAAATCTAATATCTAATCAGGCTCAGGTATACAAGTATGGCATTCGTATCAAAAGTATCTTCTGAAGATAATATAAAGCATTGGACAAACTGCATATCTCAACAGACAGCAAGAAATTTGACCAAAATCTAATCAGGCTCAGGTATACAAGTATGGCATTCGTATCAAAAGTATCTTCTGAAGATAATATAAAGCATTGGACAAACTGCATATCTCAACAGACAGCAAGAAATTTGACCAAAATCTGAAGCTTATTGAGATTTAAAAACACACAGGAACCACAGTTAGAGTACTTACTGGGATCATTTGTTAAGCGGCTAAGCACCCCAAATTCCAATGTCAGAGTCCCACCACCAGCTGTTGATGTTATCTACGCATGTAGGAAGCACGGACTTTAAACATTTTACCATCTAGAAATACAACAAGAAGAATGTAAAGCTGTGTTTTTTCTAAAGGCTGTCACAGTTGATCCTCATTGCTAACTGCTCAAACTTAAACAGATGTACTCAATGAAAATGTTGCTCCAGAATTATTTTGTTTTTCCAATTTGCATTAATAGACTTTTAGAAGCCGTGGATATAAAGGAAGGGCAATATGAAACAAGCTAGCTACTTCTACTTCATCCTAATCTCTTTATCCCACACGTATACACATCATAGTGCTTTTAATGAAAGTAAAAAAAAAAAATAGCATACATAACCACATTTGAAACTGTAAAATATTGTCCATAAGCACTTGCCTGCTCAAAATCAAAAGGCAGGAATCTGATTGATCCCTCATATCATTTTCCATCAAAAATTGTTGAAGGAGTACATTAAGTTCATGTTTTCTCAAAGGTACCATATCATTTTTCCATTCTTATTGACGGATAATTTATTAGTATTTACCCCCAGAAGATTTTAAGAACTTTAATCAGCAAATCATAAGGAGAGAGATTGCCATCTTATATACGTGAAATCAGAGTATAAATTTTTTATTGTACTCAGATCAGTGTCAGCAAAGCATTATATCCTAGAATATAAAATGTGCTTTGCAAGTGGGTCCAATTTAACTTAATTATATAGCAAACAAAGCTCACACTTTAAGAGGGAAAAGAAAGTACAAAGAGGCTTTGCCTTGCTTTCATTTTCATCCACTCCATGCAATAGATTGACAGATCCAAATGGAATTCCTGAAGCACATTAGCTTACAGATCAGTTCAGAGATTTTCTGTCAGTTACTTTAATAATGCAGAAATATGTTAAAGAAAGAAAATGATGGTAACAGAGTTAAGAAACTACGGATAACTACAGTATTTTATCTTTACTAAAAATGTACTCCTGCCTCTGCAAAATGAAGTAAACTAAACTTAACTAAACAATCGAAGGGAAGAAAACTGTAGCCCTATCAATTGAGACTTTTAATGTGTAAACTTGATCAGAGCCAAACTAATCAAATCATAATAAATTACAAACAGCACATACACCCACATACCACATACATTAACAGCTAAGAATGACAAGTACTTAACAATGGGGAAACATTTATTAGGAGGTCTCTATATTCCCTTGCTCTAAAAACTTGACCTCATCAGCAATCATTTAAGGGAACAGAAAAAATGGCAATTACATATACAAAATTGATTTAGAATGCGAAAGGCAAAACTGCATAAATTTTCAGGTATAACCAGATTTGTGAACTAAAACTTTAGTTGATAACTCGAGTCTGAGACCAGGCTAAGCTGAGGAATACCTGTTGGAGTATCAAATGCAGGTAACATTCTTCGTGCTAAATCCTCCGCCAAGTGAAGTAATTCACCATTATAGGAAGGGATTCCCATGCCCTGAATTTAAAAGGTCTTCAAATGGAAAAATCTTGGAAATATGGAAGTATGATTACAGGATCCAGAATAAAGTTAAAAGCTCAAGTCCACATTCAGAAGTTGTTCCATATACTCTTTATTCCAATTAAATTAGTGCTTAAGTTCACAAATATTACTTTCACATCCCATGTATGACAACACTTTCTATTTTCAGATGAAACCAAAGGAAATAGTCATCTTTTGAGGATTTAATAAATGTTCCAAATTTTCCCGCTCTTTGATTGCTTTCCACAGAGTAACTTCATATTCCTGCTTCTAAGTTGTTATCCGCAGACAGCCATTTTCAGACTGGTAAACTATAATGCAAGAGAAAATTAGTCTTCTGAATAACCATGCTGAACATAAAACTGAAATCAAGATAAAAAACTGGTCTTTCCCAGGCACCATGAAATGGGATCGATTGCTAGTTTATTAATTTCCTTAATGTAGAGCAATGAATATGACTCAGTTCATCTTACAGAGGTACATTAATTATTTGTTCAGGCAAAAGAACCTTGCAAAACAATTTATGCAGACAAGCTCATGCACTCTTGCTGCATCATCTAATGGTGTGATTTTCGGTGGTGCTTTGGTTCCATCCAATATGTTTCCAGCCTCTTGTATACGGTCCACCCAACAGACCAACTAACCAACCAAGTAAACCTTCTCTTGTCAGCATCTTAAAGATGCCCAAGAATGTATTCAAACTTGTTCAAGTATTATGAGTTCACTTTTACTTTGATGGAATAGTAACTTATGATATCTTCTCTTTAAGAAAATACCTTAAGACTTAGAGCTCCAGAACTTGGTAAGTCGGACAAAAGTTTTGAGGATCAAGAAATTAACTGTTCTTCCTTCACTAGCTGCTGTTTCATCTTACTAGATGAACCAAGATTCTATGCAACCCTAAACAGCAACCTTGAGATATTATTGTATGAAATAAGGTAAGGAAACAAAAGGAAATTGAAATAAAAAAAGTTCAGATTCTAAGTTTTAAGTCCCTCCCCCCAAACTGTCTGGATCATTTGTGAGTCATTTTTTTTCTCATATCGAACTCGTTTTCTATTTTTCTAAAAAATTAGCTTTCCCCCTCATTTAAGATTGTCCTACTTTAACATGTTTACTTCCAAACTACAGAATCTGCAGTCATTTATTTAATTGAAAAAAAAACTGAGTAATATTACATCACAAGAAAGAAAATCAAATCATAATGTTTCCCTGATCATTTCACTGCTTTATAGTGAAGTAAAACTTTTTTAGAAATTCTGTTCATATACATTCTGATGGACCAGGGCAGCTATTAGTTTACAGGAAAAACACAAGAAGGTTATAGCTAATAGCAACAAAATCTGCAGATAAATTTTCTCCAATGAACAAAATAATCAAGTCAATATCTGCATCCCCATACCGTGTTGTAATCACTTGCAATAAGATGAGCAGAAAGTAAGCCTCCAAGGACCCGGATTGTTGTTTCGAAAACTGATACTGTCTTGTTCTGCAAATGTTAGTATACCCAACCATTAGGGAAATTACAATTGGAACCTTAGTCAACTGAGCCAATTCAGTGGGGCAACATTTAAATGGTGAAAGAATCTAAAAGTAGCTGATTCTTGTTAGAAACTAATGACAAGGAGAAGCCATGCAATTGTAAGGCATCCCTTTCTGTTTAATACATGCAAATGCTCATCTAGCCTCTAGAAACCAACTAATTATCTGCCACCAAACACCCAAAAAAGGAAACGAGAATGAAAAATAAAAAGAAGTTGAGAAATAAATAACAATAGGAAGGCATCTGTTTCACTCAAGACAACACAAAATCCATACTCACAATCTCAAACTGAAGATTTTTACCAATCCATTCGACAGATGAGGTAAAGCGCTTGTGGTCACCAAGCAATGCCAATGTGTCCAGCGCATCAATCTGTGACCACACCAATTTGGAGTAACTTTAAAATGAACTATAAAAATTACCAGACAGGTATTCCAGATAAAGTCAAAAGTCGGTCATCTTACCAATGTCAAGGCATAGCCACCAAGAGTATCTTCGCCTTCACACGATAAAGGTTTTAACTCATCACGAGGAAAGGCATGCTCCATATACCCATTAAATGCATGGTAGAACATTTCACGAACCTAAATGACACATTAGAAGTTTTCTCAGAAAAGCATGATCTTACTCTCCATTTAAGCCCATTTCTGTGTACAAGCAACTAAGTAGAAGCCAAATCTCTTCGACTTGAAACTGTCTTCATTGACAAATTTGATGCAAGAAATGCAAGTGATGCTTCTGTTGAACTTTCTCCAAGTGAGTTATATTTCATCACTTCTTTTTCTCTTTTCACGTTAAAGGAAAAAGCTTCATGTACATTCTTTTGTATTTTCCTCCATTGTCATTTGCATTTCCGTTTAATTTCTCATCCCTTAAATTGCACACCAAGTGTTTACAAGAAAAAAGAACTGCCACAGAAACTATTGTTCACTAAAAGGCTCTATAAGCAAACGCTGCAGAATTTACATATATCTACCCCGATATAGATACATAATTTCCTGCATCAACATTCAAGAATCTAGATGAATTTAGCCATATCAATCAACCAAAACCCAGACGAAAAAAGCTTTCCAAAATCAGAAAAAGCAAACCTTTTTCCCATTTTTTGGATCAAGCAATTACGTTTTAACATTTTAGCTGCGAAGCCAGAGCTTTATTTAAAAACAAGAATCAAATTTCTCGACGAATTGAACTGTGTTTGTGAGTGTGATCTGTGATTGAGGAGTCAAGCGAATGATGAAGAAAATTTATCACCTCATCTCTGAGCTCTTTTGCTTCTTCAGAAGTAACGCCTTCCGATAAGGTTTTGGTGACATAAATGTCCGAACAAAGTAGTAGACAAATTAGCAACATTGTTTCCGGAGCTCCCATACTTTCTCTCTTTAAATCTCCTCTCTTCTTGTTTGAAGTGTCTACATATACACACATATTTACTGGTACTGGCAGTCTGCAATTTGTATGCATCAGAAAAACCCAAATCAGGTTGTGCTGAAAAAGATCTTTTCTTTCCCCCCTTTTTTTTTTTCGGCAGAAAACTATAGCGAACTGGAATTGGATAATAGATAGGCGGGGGACTTGGAGCCCACTCCCAAGTATAAACAGAGGACGCATTTGCGAAGGTTTTTAAAGCGATAATTTTACATCTTTAATTAATAAATCAAATTTTAAAACCCTTAATTTTACGGGAGAGAATGAGTTAATTTGCCATTTCTCGTATTGTTACTTTTATGCAATAAATTCAAAAAAATTATTTGATGCCATTAAGAGGGATAGAGATACGATGATCAATTTCTTTTGGAACTATTGATAGTGTCATTTGTCCTTTTCCATCTATATTTTTTGGAAAATAATATTATTGAGAGGATATATAAGAATTCCCCCTCCGTCCCAATAGATTTGTAAAGCGGACAATGGAATTTCGACTCCTACATTTTGATTCCTTTCGCGATGACTACCGTTTCGTTTAAATCCATAATAGAAGGACAACGTATTAGCATCATCCATGATTCATTCAGTCCAAGAAAAATAATGCATCTACGATTCATTTGTAAATGGTTTTAACTTGTGTGTGTGGATCGAGATACATCCCCTTCCTTCAATTTATGTTTAGCAGAGAATATGGGGAAAGAAAAGCTGTTCAAGCATTACCAATAGAACTTGGGATCTTCGGCGATGGATATCAAGCATTCTCTGAATTTGCCTTTTCAGACTATGGTACATCGTGTCACTAATAAGCATTTTGTCCCATGGAAGATCAGAAAATGCAGTAGAATAACTGGAGAGGAAGCCACAGAAAATTGCCTTCAACTAAAGTAACTTTCCTCCAATATACTGTTCTCGAAAGGGCCGAGGGCGGGGTTGCACTTGCTTCGCTGTCAGTTTGCCAAAGCAGCAAAGGGGAATGAGCACGTCCATTTGATCATAATGCAGGTTACTATGGGAACAAATCTTGGACCAATATGAATTTCATGGGTATGATTTTTACACCTCCATTGGGTGGTGAAACAACAATTATGAATCGTTGCTTCAGATAGTTAGGGGGGTGGGAAAGGGTACGTCCACAGCGAAAAACCAAGCTTATGAAATCTCTCCCCAACTTTTAGTACCGTCAAACCCATGCAACCTCGTCATGCCTATGGAAAAGCAAGGAAAGATCTGAAGTTAGTGATACGCAAAACTAAGAAAAAAGCAGGAGAATCTGAACACATGTACATCATGATGAATAGCCTCGACTCCAGGAATGTAGAAGGGAAAAGGATGCTCTCCTCTTCCGCAGAAAGGCAAAGAAAAAGAGAAAAGCACTTGAATCTAACGAGCATTGAAGAAAAGAAATACAGTCAATAAGTTCTCCATTGTGAGCCCGGACAGGAAAGATCTACCAAATGCCAAACTCATAAAATGAAGAATCCACTATTCTAATTGCTCCAAATAAAATAGATATGCTTATAATTAAAGTAATGTAAATGAATATACAAGCACAGCATATTCCAATATATATTAGATAAAGAATTGAACCTGTTGCTTTTTCTTCTTTGGTCTCCTCTTCCTTCGAGGTTTCCGTGCATCAGAGATGGAACTCACATTGTCACTGTTGCCTGTTTGTGGATCAAAGGTTCGATGCTTTCTGAAGCCTATGCTATTTGATGTATTGCTAGATGTGGACAATTCTGACTTCTGTGCAGCTGATTTCTTACTTGAAGATCCTCTAAACCTTTTGTCTTTAAAAGAACCAGAAAATGATTTGTTTGATTGTCTAGGAGGAGGCATCAGAGCACGAGCAGAAATCTGCCTCTAAACACGATTTTGAAAAGTTATTTCCATTACCATATACATATCAAATTATGTAAGCCAAGTGAATAAACGACTATCTGACTGACAAAAAAGTAACAAAAACCTGATTCCTTTCATCACTAGACATGCCAGATGCTGCCCTGCCAGAGGCACTAGAAGCTTGTTCCCTGTGGATCCAATGACAAAATATTGACTTTCTAAAAGTTGGGATCAAGTAAGATGTAAGGACGAAGCAAAGGGTAATTTGATTTCACAGCTCAAAATTAACTTTTGAAGCAAGCAAGAGACTGAGTCAATGAGGACAAGGGAGCAAGACTTAGAATTCAAGGGATGAGAGAACATACATACAAACAGATTCCAAGAAAAGAGACATTGACTACAAAAGGCCAGCTGAATTTTCTGGTGCTTCTAAACTTTCAGTTATAATTCCAGGAAGTAGAATATCACCCATCCAACTCACTGAGAATGAACAAATCTATGGAAATCATATATGAGCATGATTCATGTTCAATAGTAATTGTCTAACTGGTTATGCTCAAAAAAGTTAAGTTGCAACAAAGCAAAAACTAAGTAATGAAGACAATTACATGTGCTTTCTCTCCAGTGATTCATGAAAAGAGAGATGCCAAACTTGGGTTAAGACTGGGATTCAAGAGAAACAGTATTCAACTGTTAAGGTTAATCAAGTCCTGCTTTTTATCATCCTAGGATGAGTGGTAGGCTATAAATAAATCGCTGAAAGAAGTTACTATCAACATTAGAGTTCTAAAACCACATCAAAGAAAAAAGACACAAGAAGTACCTTGCACTTTTATCTGTCCACTCATCATCTGCATTACCATCGTCACTTGAACTTGCAGATAGAAAGAAATCATCCTCACTTGCATCTAGAAGTCCATCATCCTCACTACCAGTCTCTGTTAAAAGAAATTCAAGGTAAAAAAATAAAATAAATTCTGCCTAATGCATCTCTGCATTCAATAGAATAGTTCAGGTAAACAGGTGTCGAAATTATGAGATCATTGAATAAAACTGATCAATTCTGTGAATTAACAATCTGCCCCAGAAAATCTACTACTATAGAATATTATGATCTAGTGTTGTTACAACATCACTGAAACAAAAATCTGTGTTCTAAAACTGTCCTTGATACCTTCCCTAAAATGGAGAAAATGAAAGAAAGCCAAGTGGAGCTATTCCAAATTTTCAATCCAAAAAGCTAAGAAAAAGTTTAACCCTAGATATTTCCAACCAAAAGCTAAATTCTTTGATAATACAACCATCCCTGCCAATCTCCAAGGGTGTACTTGGATTGGTTTTCTAACCCAAAGAAATTCAACTCTTTTCTCACTTTCTTTCAACTTTGGGCCCCACTTCTCCTCTCACAAACAATCCACTTTTACAATTTCCAATATTGTCGCAGACCAATTATCAGCAGTTTTTTCCTTTTAACCTCAAACGAAGCATAAACAATCCAAATCTCCAAGGGTGTACTTGGATTGGTTTTCTAACCCAAAAATATTTAACTCTTTTCTCACTTTCTTTTCCCTTTGGGCCCCACTTGTCCTCTCACAAACAATCCACTTTTACAATTCCCAATACAACTCAACTGAAAAAAAAAATCCAAATACGCCCTAATTAATTATCGCAGACCAATTATCAGCAATTTTTTCCTTTTAACCTCAAACGAAGCATAAACAACCTCATTCTGTGATATTCCTTCCTCTCAAAGAATTGATGATTAGACAACATTTGTTTATATTTTCCTTGCCTCCAAAGTGCTTTGAAGATTCAAAGTAAATTTGCAAGAACACCCCCCACACACACACCAAAAAAGGATAGATAAATTAGTCTGAAGAACTTTTGACAAGGACTAGAAAGAACAGAAAGAAGAAAATGCCAAGAACAGTTTCCTCCCTTTATTTTTTTTTTGAATGAGCAGGAAAGGAAAAAGAAATGTAGAAAAGGATTTCTTTTCCTCCTCAGCTGAAGAGTTCATATCATGTTTCTTCCTCCTGTCTCTCAGTCTGACACACACTCACACACAGGAAGAGATAGAGAGAGCTAAAATCTTTTGTGTTAGACCTTCTTTTTACGAAGGATTTACTTCTATCTTCCATGCAAAAATTCAAATACATGTTTATTTCAACTGTTCTGATAACTGAGAGAGAGAGAGAGAGAGAGAGAGAGCCATAAAAGGGTGAAGTAATAGGAGAACGAAGAATATACCTTCCAGATCCTTTCCACTTGCAGCTGCAGCAAGTATATTTTCCTTAATTAGCTTGCGTAAACTATTTCTCTTTTCAACAATTTCACCATCATCACCCCCCATAAACAGAGATACATATTTCTCTGTCTTGGGAAAGAACTGCAATTAAAAGAAAAAGATGCCCTTCAGTGATTAGAAATGCAAGAAAAATGCCACCCCCCCCCCTTTTCTCTCTTTAATGGCAGATTAAAGGAAAAAAATGACCTTTAGAGATAAAGTAAGACAAACAGAAATACCTCAAATTGGGCTAGTAAAACTATAGTTCCAAAGAATTTATCATTTTAAGCAGTTTCTAAAAAGGGATGCTGAAACATAGCCGATCCTTTCAGTAACAACATTTTGTTCCTTTCATACTTCTTTGTGGCTACTTTTCAAAAGGTATTAAGGAATAATACCTAGTTAATTTGAAGTGTTATTTAGACACTTAACTTCACGAAAAAAGGGTCAAGCGGCTAAAACTATTCTTGATTTAGCCTTCAGGTAATACATTCTTATACCTTAACATATTCAAGATCTTCTTTCAGTTGAAAAAGTTGTGCAGCAAGCACTGTTTCCTGAGCCTGATCTGAAGAAGTTCGCTGCTGTCTTTCCACACGTCTTATCCTGCGCTCAATTTTTCTTCTCTCTACACAGACCAGTTTTAACTTTCAACATTCAAGACATACTTCTGAAAAGTATGAAAGTGTATAAAACAGAGAAACCAGTGTTTACCAAAAAATTTAATCTTTCTATCGCGCAAGAATAATTTACGTTCTACTGCCACCTGATTGTGGACCTCTTGTTGTTTCTTGAGTGCTTCCAACTTCTTTTCTTGGGCCTCTTCAACTTCAGGTGGAAGATCCTGCAATATCAATCATTGAATATGAAGCAAAAAGAACAGAACTAACAAGCAAACTTCTTGTGCCAGATTCTTTTTTGTGAGGATGACAGGAAAAGCATTGTGCTTTGCTGTCATGTGATATTCCTTCTACAAGTGAATTGATTTTTAGGTTGACCTTAAGGACATTGATATCCTCCACAGCATTGGAATTACTTACACAAGCAAGCTTTAATTGTTGAAATAATCACTTGCATAAATTTTAACAGATTCTTTGACATATGTTTGGGCAAACAAGCATAAAAATTACATTATATTAAGAATATATATAAGACAAATCTTCTTTTAAACACAGCAGAACTCAACTGAACTAAAGCCAAGCTTCCAGCCTATGGCGTGCTTACACGCAAACAAGGTAAATTATTCAACAGTTCAAGCCCTATCCACCACCTGAAGCTTGGAAATCTTCAGTAATTATTAAATTAAACTAGGTCCTCTCTCAAAGAAAATGATATACAATCATAATTTAAGTGACAGAAAATAAAAATCACGCATAAAGAAAGCACATTTTAAAAGCTACAGCCACAAACCATCTACATAGAAATGTTATGGACACAAATTTTTAATAAAAATGAAGCCTAGGAATCACTCTTCCACTCGGTTCCCATCTCCAGTCGTATAAAAATAGTTGCATTTGGAAAACACTTGGCTACTACAGATAGTTCTAAATTCAGCTTCCAACCAGAGCACAGAGTAATAAAACAGAACAACGAAAGCAAAAGAAATCGAAGTACCGCTGCGTTGTTAAATTGCAGGTTGCGAAAGAGAAAGAGAGAGTACCTTACGGAGCAATCGTTCAATGGAACGAATTTGGTTCTTAAGGGAGACGGATTTTGGCTTGGTCTTGGACTTTCTGTCGACAGCTAGGGATTTAGGACGGCGGCGAGCAGCCTGTTTTCGCTCGGCCACTCGGCGGTGGCCATACCCTCCGTGCGCCATCTGCTTTGGGGTATAGGCTACAGAGATAGGGGCTGTTTGACAGGTTTGGCTTTGGTCTTAAGCGGAGCTCTGCAGGAAGCGCCTTATAGTTATGCGTTCAGAAGATGCACTTGCAAACCCTCCACGCCGGCTGAGGTTGTACGAAACGAATAGGCTAGCTTAGTTCCTGAAGAACGCATTGAAGTAATGCACTGAATCTATTTATTTGCCACCGCCCACTCCCGTGTATATATATTTTTTTCTCTTCTGCTCGAGTACAAACGGATCATAAACCCTGGAGAGAGGTCCCCTATGTGCTTTGTGCTTTCTGAATAGGGGGGGTGAAAAAAACGAAAACAGAACGCGAAGAAGCAAAGGACAAGCAAAAGGTGTTTAACCACTATGGGATTTCACGAAATTATCACATTGCATTACTCGCAATAATATAAGGGAGAAGGTGAAGATAAATTTTTTAAAAATTATATCAACAAAACACTTTAATTATATATATATATATATATATATATATATATATATATATATAACATTTGTGTGTATATTACGTCACAAAATTATTTGTCATGATGAATTAGAATACTAATGCGCTAATCTTGTGCACTTACAGAGGCAGAAAGTGCGTATTAAATCTCACCATCAGCAAGGTTAATTTGCTTAATGTTCACAGCTCTCCCCACTGCCTCGGACAATTTCGAGGCTTTTCTTGAATCTCGAAAGTATGGGCATGAACCTTGAAAACAAAGTTTAGAAAGTCCAGAAGAGAAGCTCTGAAGGACTTGCTTGTGCCTTGTGAGATGGAGTGGGTAAAGTCATTTCTTGAGTTTTAAGGCTATCATCAGTCTATTTAAAAGTCAGAACCACAGCTTACAAGTACTATATAAGGAAATGTATGTCTATATTTCTTTGTTGAAAAAAATATATACATATATATATATATATATATATATATATATATATATATATATATATATATATGTATGTATGTATAAAAGATCTTATCCGAGTTCTTCCCGTGCAGGATAGATGGAATTTATATGAGATTGAATCTTCTTTATCCACACAAAGAAACTACAAATACATCTTACATGACAAAACATTTTTTGCAAGGTCATATTTCATAACCATAGTCTAGTATGGGCACATTCACATAAGAAATGATATTGTTAAAAGCCTAATGAAGACACTTACACCCACAACTACATTTGATTGAAGGGGATGCATTGTCTCATAAGCTTGAGAAAATTGATATGAGGTGAATCTAGAGGCGTCTACTGGTTCCCGAGATGACAAGCATCAATGAAGATGAAGTTAAGATTTGCCAAGAAAAGGCCTCTGGAATGTACAAACAGGGTTGTGGAAACTTATCTAACCCAGAGGCCAGAACGCTACTACCTATACTTGAAGTATACAAGTTCAAGAAAAATACGCTACAATGATGCTCTACTCTAGTCATATTGTTCTGATTAAGCATATGATTTGGTGTCTGTGACAAGTGTATTGCTTACTGCTCCCCGGTTTCACTTGAAATGAACTTCATTATTCAAGAGTTTAGTGGTTCTGTTTGAACATAAGATAACATGACTAACATCAGGACTCTGAACAAAACTTGAGATTTCCTGATCTTAGATTTGGCCAAAACATACATAGTTCCCAAAATCACACATTGGCCAAATGATGCATAAGCTGAAGTCAAAAGTAATGAGGACGAATAAAAGATTTTGATGCGATCTTCAATTTACACAAACACAGGTTGTTCTCCTTCAAGTTCAGATATCACAATTAGAGAGTCGCTCAATTCAAGAGACAAGGGTACTGACTTAGGAACCGGATTGATAACCTGCACTTATCCCAGTAGAAGAGAATAAGAGAAAGTGTGTGTGTTTGTTTAGCTAAGAAAATCAAGAGTTTTACCTTCTTATTGTTTTTCACATAACCAATGGCAACTTCCCTCCGCAGATGTGCTCTCTCAGAAAGTTCGGCAAATGATGGGTTCTCCCCTGCTTTCATATAGAGGCCAATATCCTGAAGGAGAAAAGCAAGCGAAGAAAAATTGGCAGCCTGTCAGTACCAAACAATTGATCTTAGTATCAAAATAGCAACTGATATGATGCCTGGTTTTCAAGCTTTTGTGATCATCATTTATCTCTGAAGAGAAGTTCTCGTCCACAACTATCTCAATCTCACATATGAAGAACTCCAGAAACAAACAATTATTTATCATTAGAGTTACCTTAATGTATATTTCATCTCCCTCTGCATTCAGAATGTCTTTCCAAACCTCATTCAGTTCCCTGTTCTCCGCCACTATCATAATTAAAAGAAATTCACCACTTTCAGTTGGCATCTTGATCACCAAATTTATTTTCTTCTTTATTTCAAATTTCTAGATGGTTCAAATAATTCTCGAGTGCCAAATGGAGAAAATTGTTAACCTTGAGCTGTCACAAGGCTCATTACTTCCTCGGATGCAATGTAAGTGAGGGATGGCTTGATTCTTGTAATCTGCAGCAGGAGATTTATTTATTACTCCATATGCATCTAAGGGCAGAAACAAGATATGTACATTCAAACTCGCCAATAATTGTGAGAACTTACCTGTTTCCCCAGCTTTGAATCAAGAATTTCTGCAACTAGGTTTTGCACCTAGAGTGAATTCATTAATTAGTTCCCAGGGAAAGAATGACACATCGAGCAGGCCATATAGCTAGTAACATAAAAGGATATAAGAAATTTGAAACTAAAAGACAAGCCATGAACTGATGGATGTTCTTATTTCATCCTATGAAGAAGATGCAATTTATAGGATAGCCAATATCCAAGTATGTTTCCTACAACTGCAAATAGCACGTAAGACTTTCCTTCACTTTCTTATTGCAAAATTTTATGCTTCATTGGAGTTTTTTCACGTTCAGAAAGTAAGCCCAGATCTCTCTTTCTCGCCCTTCCTCACACACGAGCATGTATATGCACGCGCAAGCTCACACACACACATTGACTCCAAGTGCGTAAAATGGATATGAAGAACCCTGGTCAATTATCCTGGATTCCAAGCTGTCCAGATAGCGTCTTGCCACAACAAGAAGCTTGAGTTCTCCCAGCTTGCAATCAAGGCAGTCCCTCTGCTGGATGAGACACATGACAATGATAGGGTCCTTGGAATCAGATGTTTGATGGGATAAGAATCTTCAGTGTCTCTAAGAGCATTTAACAAAAAGTATTGTATGAAATGAAAATCATCTTATGTATGAAATCATGCAAACTCCATCTTTATAGAACATCCTCCAGAAGTCCTCAAATACAATTTTCTGAACTACTATGCTTTCGTTGAAATATTCTCAGTAATTCAACTTCATAAGCCAACTGTTTGCAGTGAATTTCCAAAGGCATGAGATGGTTGACCAACTGGTGATTTATAGATAGATTTAGTACAAAAGCATTTTATAAAAAATGACTGATGAAATAAACTTGCTGAAATATTGAACCTACCTTCACTCCAAGGATATTGCAGATATTTTCAGCAAGAAGAAGAGAGTACGCAGAACGTTTGTCTGCCTTGGAAGGATCTGAACCAAGTGTAAGCGAATCATAAGATGCAGTCAACATTCTTTCAAATGGATACACAGTCAATTACCTCCAAGAAGCCTCTCCCTATCTGTTATTACAACAACAGAAAGGGGAATATCTTCATCTTTCTTGAAAGATTTTTGAATTTTTGTGATGGTTTCCTTTAGAGTATCATAGTCCATTGGATTTCCAATCTGCAACAATTAAATGAAAATAGTAAAAAAACAGCACCTTTGTGATATGGCAAAATGGTCAATGTTGTCCTCTAGACTAAAAATTAAAAAAGAGGAAATATATAGATATATCACAGAGAAGCAATACCCTGTGAGAGACTTGAACGTTTTTTGGCTTTCCTTGACCAGCAAGTTTGCTAGCCTTATTTCTGTCGTCCATTGGTACATCTGACAAGATTTCCTGCAGAAATGTGAGCAAAGATGATAAAACAGCTAAGAATCTAAAATCTTGATGGATAGAAGGATTATGGTACTTTAGTAGTCCTCTTTAGAAGCAATATTGTGTCCATTATTCAATCTGAGGTTAATGGGATAGATCCCAGGAGATAAAAGCACCGAGACTCAAATGCCCAAGTATTAAAAAAGACAGAAATAGAGGGTTAGTTAAATTCAGCTGACCACTAACCAGTTGCTTATTCAAACCTCAGAAAGTTCATTCATCTGATGACAAGCAGTACGTGAAGGTCACAAAATTAACCTAAAACCGTGCATCTTTCCTTTTAATTATTCTGCTTTTACTTGATAACTTTATCAGTACCCATGCTAAAGTTGCAATCTTCTAAACTGACTATCTCCATCAAGAAGCCTTACCTTAGCTTCATGAAAAAATCAGTCATGGCAAAATATATACAATTGATGAAGAATACATCAAAGCATACCAATACACTTCCAGGTCCTAGATAGTTGTCATATTCTTCAATCATTTCGACAACATCAGGACGCCATCCAAGCATCAGTACACGCTCTCTTGGTCCCTGAGATGATTCAGATGCCTGCATTAAAAGGTTTAAAAGAATACTTCAGATTGACAATATTTACAACATAATAGTACACAAGGAATTATTTAGCTGGAATGTACCTTTGAACCTGACTTGGATCGTTTGACTATATTCTGCAACCTAATTCTTCTAATGTCAAAGGCCCGACTGGAAAACTTGTCATCCTTCTTGATAGTTTCAAGATCATGATCAGCATCTTCTTCTTCAAGAACATTTGAAATTTCAAGCTGGGGTTTTTTCTTCCCATGTAAAGGTGCAATAAACAACAACTGCATATTTAAAGCACTAGTGTCACAGAAAAAAGAGAGGAGGAAAATAAAATATGCCTATACTGTCACCCCTTTGCTGGCCAGGGGGTGCAGGGAGAACTACAAGACTATCCCGTGAAAATTACATATGAGATGAACAGTATGTAACCTATATAAGATCAAGCAAGATTAAAAAACCTCTATTGAATGACAAAATAAACCTAAGAACATTGATTGTTAAACTTTGGAAATAACCATTATTTAACAAGAAAACAATGGAATTGCCTACATGCTTTGGTAAAGTTCGCAGCTGTAACTTCCTAGGTCATCCGCACCATTTAAGCCTCTTAAAGAATGGGGTTTACAGTAGACTAAGCTGTAAGTTTTCATCAGATGTTGCATATTTTGGTCCAAAAGAATGTTCCATATGTAAATTACAGCTTTATCGGAAGGGAGCAATGCTAGTTAATTCTGTTGATACAAACCTTATCTCATTCAAGAGGCAAATAGATCAGCACTTAGTTACGTTTAAAGAACAATAATTTATGAAAATGTGCATGTTAAACACAGAATATAGCAACAGATGAACATGTTCTGAAGCTGCTCCCTAAGGGAGCAAACCCAATACAAAATAGCAGCAAATTAAGAATACATCAGAAATCTAGCGTGCAACAAAAATCTTACACAAAAATTTAGAACGCATCAGAAATTTAACATGCCGCAGAAGTCTTATACATACTTTATCAGTTTGTAGGAGAACCTCATCATCATTTGGGTGGAAATATATCTTCCCATTTCGGTAAAGTCCACAAACAACTGCCTGAGAAACAACCATAATGCAGTAAACTAAAACCATGATACAACCGACACATACAGAAACTGTTCATGAGTATAAATTATTTACCTTCTGAAAACCACGTCTTAGTTGCCTATAGTTTAATCCCACTAGATCTGGAAAATTGCATAGGTTAAATACGTTTTCTGTAAAATAGCAACATACGTTAGCAGAATCCTGATACTCCCTCACACAACTGGAAAACAATGTATTTCAAAGAATGTGCTCGACTGCAAGAAAAAGAGTCACAACAATTACCTAAGTAATAACTTAATGGCCAAGGGATGCAAAATTGGTATAATATAATCTTATTTCCAATTTTAGTTTGTAAAACAGCTCTATAGAAAAAGGTATCAGGTAAAGCCCAAGTTCAACCCCTCCAGGAAAGTATGCTGCCAAAAAGGCCCTGTCCTGACAACCCAGAGTGCAAAGCTTCTCAGGGAGAGTACTAATTCACTAGAGCAAGAGTAGTCTAAGCTTTGCACCAGTAACATTTGTTAAATTCTGTAAATCTTGAGACAGTTAAATAGACTAAAAAGGTGGTGAAAAAGGCTTCTGAGAAAAAAAAAATGATGTGAGAAAAAGAAAAACTCAGTTCCACAGAAGGCAGTCAATGAACAACATGCATAACACAACTTATATGAATAGCAGGGTTTAGTTCAAGGTTCCTTCACTGGTAATGCGTCTTGTGATATCAGACGAAGCAATAGAAATCTGATAAGGTCATTTGTGACAAACATCATGAATCTCATAGAATATCATGCTCAAAAAAACATTTAAGAGAATTCGTCTTCACTTAAATGTTGTAAAGTACTTTGATAATTCAGCAGGTGCCTGTATATCTTTATAAGCCCCTTTTGCCGAGAACACTGAACAAATAATTTGGAGGCAACATTTTGCACGGGCTCAACTTTCAATCCTGCTATTGATTTTAAAAGTTCACATGTATTGGAACTTGAGACCTGCATTGCCAAATTATACCAAAACTTAAATCCAAACTTGAGATGATGAACGTTAATATGGAGCAAGCAAATATGGTCCAGTCTCTACATGCCTCAACAACTGTTGGTACAGATGCCATTTCTGAAAGTGGCTGAAGAGCTAGAACTGACAGGAATGCGTCCGTATCAACTTCATACCTAATAAGGTTAAGATCCTTTTATGGATAAAATCCAATGTCTTAAATTTAAAATAATGTAACAGTGCCTAGAACATGCTCTTAGCATCATGAGTTATGTGATGTAATGAACAGAACACGTGAAGGCACATCAAACAGGAGCATTAAACTTATCATAATGAATCAAAGCGATCAACATTAGGTCTGTGAGTCACTTTTTTCACATTGGGATTTAGCAAGCAGTTGCTAAGTTTTATGGTTACATTAGAAACTAGAATTGCAATTTCCACCAGTACTAGGAGGAAAAATGACTCCGGTGAACCTCATGAACGTATTTAGATGTAAAACTCAGCCTTCTACAAGGTTTAATGCACATTGCATACCCAAATTGGCATTCCTCTAGGCCTACTATCCAGTATCCATGCTTTAGAAACTTAAGCACATCAATTACATTCATTACGACGGTCTCTCTACAGAAGTACGTACTTGAAATTTGGATTTTCTGAATATTAAAGTAAATATAGTTGTCTGGTATGAGAACAAATAATAACATTGTGAACTAATTAAAAGTGACAAGTCACTGCTTCTTTCATATTCAAACAAAAGCACAACAAATGGAAAATAAAAAATGAATAGCACCCCTATACATCATCATAGAGCATCTGCAGTTTCTTACCTGTCACCCTTTGTCGGCAATATGATTATAGCTCGTGCTTTGTTGGCTGCAGCTCTCTCAAATGATTTAGTTAGATTTAGGATGCAGCTGTATGATCAGAAGTTGACAATATAAGACTTCGAAAGCAGGGAACAGCTGCATGGTTAAAGGTTCACAATACAAGACTTCAAAAGAAGGAAAGGGGATTTAATCCAAGGAAATCTTTTGCTGACAGAGACAAAGCTTGAATCTAGAGTATATTTTCTTGAAATTTACTTCTATTATCCCTTTCGGATAGGTGCAGCCTTTTTCTCAGTACATTGCTTAAACAGCTGACAAGCAACGGAAAACCTAAAACAACCTTGTTTTGGTTCTACAGTACCCTAATGCATGCTAACTTTATGTTTCCTGAGATGGCATCTTGGCACATACCTCTTTGAAAGGACATCTATGTGGTTGAGATCTTTCGTAATGTTGTCAGCTATTTTATCTATTTGCTTCCGTGGGAGATCAGATAAGAGAAGAATTTTCTGCCTCCTATAAAAAAGTAAAGCAATGAAGAACAGATGTATATCTGTATATATAGTATAGATGGAGGAAATATATAAAGCATTACCTAGCTGTTGCAGTACCTAAGCGCACAGTAGATTCATGATACTTGTTTAGTTGCTTTAATATGAAGGTCAGATGACTGTTGATGCCGCAAATAATTATATGATCTGTCTCTAGAACTTGCATTTGTGCCCCTTCTCGGAGTCTTTGCATGTTATTCTGCCCAAATTAGAATCAGAAAGATCCAAGCCGAGATTAAACTTTAGTAAACTGCAACATCTTCCAAGAGCTTACCCTGAATTGTTCTGTCATTGTGCTCAGTAACCGAGAATAGAACAGTAGACCCCATATAGCAAGAATAAATCCAATTACTCGTTCAATCCGAGTCCTTTGCTGCAATTAAGCAAAGTTTGGCTTATAACAATCAACAGTCAATAACACACTACCGCTAGCATTCTTACATTTTATCACATGGTAAATCAAATTAATAAATACAGTACGTACTTTTAGATGAGTAGATGATGAACACAGGCATGCCCAGGCCTCCCAAAAGCAGTCCTCAAGGGACTGGGAGTTTCCCCTGTATTTCTCTATATCTTATGTCAGCTGATAAAAGTAATAAATCAAAAAAACAGGAAGAAATTAAGTTGAATCATTTGTAGTTCAAGAAGATCTAATATGAACTTCTATAATTCAGCTTAGTACTATTACTGAATCTTTATTCTCTTTAGTATGCCTTTTTCTGGCTCTAGCATGACGTGGCTCTGTTCCAACAATTGACAAAATCACAGAATTGATCTGCTTCTTTGGTTTTTGAGCAGGTGCATCCAATACAAGCTTATCTTATTTAAGATGAGTCTGACTAGGCTAAGTGCGGTATTGGCACTTGTCTTCAAGGAATGGAACAAACCATATTCCACAAGAAATGAAAAATAGAAGTTTCAATCTTTAACAGTGCTGAGGTAGCTTTTGAGCCAATTCATTATCGCATGGAATGAATCAAGTCTCAAATGTTAAATTGGGTTCCTTTTTTCTTTTTTTTTTTTTGGGCTAGGTATGTTAAATTTGGTTCTTCAGATAAGAACTCGTAGCAAAAGATTATTACCACAACACTGAAGAAAAGCCATACAATAAAACCAAGGTTGGTAGATGCAGAATCCTATCCAAGATGTCATATTGTAACTCTGGTTTTTCCCTTATCTTACTTTGAGGTTAAGGTAGGGTTGAAGAGGCAACTCTAACTAGGAAGAGTAGTTTCAACTGATGCAAGAAAAAATTGTTAAACAAGTAGTCAATATTCCTGAACTTCTACTTGATAAGAAAGAAAAATATGAATCTAATATAAAATAAAGTATTCACTACTCCTACTGCATCTACATGAAAACAATATTCATTGACACCAGCTCAAATTGATTGATAGACTAAAAATAATTATGGAAAATCACAAGTCACCTTCAAGAGTTCTCAAGTAAAATGCTGGTTCAAGCAAGTTTATTCTCCAAAATAGCTATCAATATACATTTACTAAGAACTTATCCCTGAAGTGGTAATATGGAGAAAATTATATTCTATAGCCAGATGGCACTTTACCTGAACTTATAGAAGAGGAAACCACCAATAATGACAAATGAGAAACATGATACAAGGAGAACAATGAAAAACCTGCATAAGTTGATTGACAAAATTAACACAATCACATCAATGCAGACAGGTTCTGAAACTAAGATTGACAAATATAACACAACCACACAGGATAGAGAAATAAAGATTATCTGCAGTACCAAAATCCCTACTATATGTGTTGCTTATGCAAAAAAGACTTCTAAGCAGTAACCGGTTATTGCCTTCTTTAGGAGTGAATTGGAAGAAACCACGAGTCAGGTCAAAAACCTACTTCCGCTTAAATATTTTGGATGCACCAGAACACATGAGAGAATGGCATTCAGAAATGATTAGTTCAGCTCATAAGCATTAATCTTCACTAAAACTAGTAAATGTAGCATAATTAACAAGATTTCAGTTGTAGAGTATACTAATGCATTTAGTTTTTTGAAATATGAAGGAAGTTGAAAAGGCCAAATATGTGCTCTCTGGAGGTTATTAAGCTGTGGTGCTCTTAATAATCAAAACTCTTTTCTTACGAGGCATGTAAGTTTATCCATTAGAATCTAAGATGAAAGATGTAAAAGGTGCACACATAATTTACTTACGTAGCAACATTTCTCTCAAGCTGTATGTTGAATAAATAAATCAACCTTGAAAAGTTCCATCCAATATCTCGCAGTGAAGGCAAAGAAACATCCAATTGAAGAGGAGTTGGTTTTCTCATAGAACTAGACATACACGCAAAAGACAAACTCCTAGGTGGATATGTAGAAACCACATAAAAGAAGAGTTCTTGTATGGCATTCATCCTTGCATTGGTTGACAAGTATCCTATCAATCTAACTATGGCGTAAGATAACATGAGTGCTATCCCAAGTTTAGCTTGATTAGCCTGCATATTCTGCAAGAAGAACAAGTTGTCAGTTATTGGGTGTATTGGGCATATTTTTAACTGATAAATTTTAGATTGACCACGTGGCACTTGTTTTACTTAATCCAGAACCAATTATAGAAAGTCACGGTCAAGAAACATACACAATTTAACATTTCTGTACTTCGCCTCTGATTGGGCATATGAAGTTTCACTTCTAATGAATGATCACGTACTATTATATCAAGAAATTATAGAATATTAGATTCTTTCGGAAAACAACCTCCTTCCAGTTGCTTTCAAATTTCCCTACTGCATTTTCACCTTAGAAGTCTTTTATATACTCTCTTCATTCCTAGCACATCTCCAACGAAGCTTAGTCCGGTTTACTTCTAAAATTCCATCAGACAAATGGATTTCATATTTCTTGAAACTACTCGACAAGAAAACACCGGTAAGAACTTAAATCAATTAATGCAAGGATAGGACAGCAAACTTAAATGACATGATATACTCCTAGAAAGTTTTTACCACAATAGGCATCAAAATTTGGTAAATGCATAAGTTTTCATGTCCTAGAAGCCCAATTTGGTAACACGCACCTGAAAACTATTCAAATCTATCTTCAAGGATCTAGCATTCAGCTTTTCCAAAACATTCATATTCACCGAAGAATCTAACTCCCTCCTCTTCATTTGAGAGTAAATCTTCCACTTCCCTGGTGAAGATGATAATGGTCATAAGGAAAGAGCAAAGGTACTGTTTTATATTGTTAAGGGGAAAAAAACAAGCATAATCACGAAGCAGACACATATAATCCAATTTTGTAGGTAATTAAACTATCTGATCATGTAGAGAAAAAGTTGATAAAAGGGCCAACTTACCAACATTATGAAACCATATGTCAGAGGAAACAAAGGCCCCAGACAAGATAATAGGAAAAAGATAAAAAAATTACGTCTTTTTTGACACTGAACTGGGAAAAAAAAGTTTTAATTCAAGAAAACCTATACAACTGACAAAATTTTAACCCTAGAAGTTTATGGTTCGTCAGCTGAACTAAGCACAACAAGGAGATCAGTAGAAGGGATAAGTACGTTTCATGCAACTTGACTGTTTAGTGGAAACTGTAATATATTTATTGAGAAAGTATTATGGAAACAGTTCATTGGAATCAAAATAAACATATTGAATGTATGGGACACTGGAAGTAACTGATATAGTTACTTTAAACATTTCTTAGAATCATACGACTGCAAACAGTTAGCAAAAATGAATTATGCGATGGGTACATTTTGAGAAATGGCTATAAACAGGGAGGATCCAAGTTAAGGACCAACATGCTGGCTGAATGGATGAGAAGCTTTATCCAACATATTTTTTTACATCTCTCATTTTTTTTTTCCAGGAGATTTTGAAGAAAGGAGACGGTTAGTGGCTAAAAACAAGAGGTACAGGTTATGCCATTCATTCCAGAAGGCTTTCAGCACTAACATATGTTTGCTTGAACTTACTATCACAGGGTAAATTTTCCTAGTAGACTGACACAATACAGTGGTATTTGTGCTTTAATCCTGACAGTCCATTAGAAACAGTCTAAAACTCACCTCTGTATCTTGTTAACCAATCACCCATGCACAGAGTGGAACAAAGGTTGCAACTGCTGGGGTATGGCCTTGAATTTCTGAAAATTATCAGACTGCCATCAGATAAGAAAGCTCTAGAACCCAAAACTTATTCAAATCAATACATGCCTAACAAGGTCCTTTTTCGTCCATATGCAATCAGTAATAGCTGCTATAAGCTTGGAATATTAACAATTTATTCAGCTTATTGCTTGAGTACATAATATCATACAAACCAGAACAAGAAGAGAAGAAGCACCTAAAGACTGACAGAGCAAATGTGCACATCACTATAGAAACTATATTTTTCAAATGCAGTCTGAGAGAGATCCTTAGACACCGGATGACAAAAGCCTTATTTATGGAAAAAGTAAAACAGTAAGAATCTCATTGCCAAACAATTTGCAGCGGAAAACAGATTAAAATGTGGAACTACACAGGCTTTCATGTCACTTTTAATCAATCTGAAAAGCTGATGCCTCTGACCAATATGATATCACATCTAAAGTTGTAATTAAAACCAGAAATGAACTTAAGACATCAAGGTTGATGTTAATCACATATGATTCTAAGAAGGTTTCCAGACTCTAAAAGCCTTCATATTATCCTAAACAAGTACCTCTAAAGGAAGCAAAATATGAGTCATAATTAGGCAGAATATAACATGACAGCAAATTACTTAACAAACGGGGAAAAAAAATATGCCTGTAAATTGCATACATCAACGTAAGCAATTGTTTATGCAGTTCACTTCAAATGTAGAACATCTGAAGCCTAGCCTTATTCAATGTCCCTGCCCATTGTTAAAATTGAAACTTTTCTGTCCTAATTTTGTTGGGATGAATATTCATGATGTATAAGGCAAGAAGAAAAAGTGCATGAACCATTTCATAAATGAAGGAAAAACAAATGATTGCCTCTGTGCCTGCAAATAATAATTCCCTTTCCTTCCATTGGTTTCTTTTCCCTTTTCTTATGGTTTTAATAACAAGTTAGGCTCCGCCTTTTGTCAAATAGATACGCTTCACAAAATTTTCGTTGTAAGTTGCTCTCCAGAAACTAACGATACAGAAGCATTTCAGATGAATGCAATTTGCGTAAATCAAAATTACATGACCCCATACTGAATGAAAACAAAATCATTTCACATTGACAAATAGACAACACTTGTCCAAAAGAAAATGGGGAGAAAGTACATACATTGCAGTAGTAATTATGACTACTCATGCAAGAGCGGGAAGCCCACTGTTCAGAATTCAACTCAAACAAGACCTTCATATAAACTTCACGGTTTAACTATACATAACGCAAACGCAGTCCTGGTTTCCATTTTAAGAAAGAAATTGTCAAAGTTCTTGAAGTATTAAATGCGACAGCATTTAATGAATCACCTCTTAAATTGAGAAATCTTATTCAATCTTGGACTTGATATTGGAATCCATGGCATAGTGCAATACAACTGAAGTTGAAGCATCGTTCTTAACTCTATTATCCCTTCAAGTTTCGCTTTGTTTTTCTCCCTCCCAACAAAATGAATTGAAGAGAAGATACAGAAAGCAAGAAAGTTTTCCTGAAATTTGAAGACCTCTGGATTGGATTATGGATGCATAAAGAACACGACAGAAAGGGCAGTCTCTTTTTCCATCAAAGTCTACTATGCAGCAAGATTGTGTTGGGAAAAGTTTAAGCCCTTTAAGAGAGAAAAGGTCTTTTCTTTTTCTTGAATTGAGAGGACAAAGGGAATCGCTGTCTCTGATGAAGTGAAGTGGAAGTTGCTGTCCCCGTCCCTGTCCTTTTCCCTCGTTTGAACCGTGGAGAAATTGAAGTCCAAAGAATTTGCAAGCTTCTTTTGTTATTCATCTGTGTAACTGTGTTGGATTGAATGCCATCTCTTGGTTTTCATCATTGGTTAATTAGGTTTGCCCCCCTTCTAGTTTTACTCAGATTGCCAATTGTGCTCAATGTCTAATTGCTTCCGTATATGGTCTCCCAATCCTTTTAAGTTTTTGTTGGGGCATAAAATAGAATATGTATGGACTGAACAAAGGGAAAGCAAGCTTAAGATTGAGTTCTGCTGAGGCTTAGCGTAAAATTTTTATTTTTATTTTATTTTTTATAAATAATTTATTTTTATAAAATTAAAATAAAAAATTTAAATTTAAATATTATTCAACCTCATCTTCATCCTATAATTTTAAATAATTAATAAAAATTTTAACGTTTACCCGACTCAATTTCTTGTAATTTTAGTAAGGAAGACTCAACAAATCTTAAATTCATTGTAATATTTTTTGAATTTCTTGAAAATTTCTCCTGAGAAGGATAGACTACGTGAAGTATGAAAATTATGATTATTTTTTTTTTCCATTTAAAACACGGAACTGTAGGGTACAATTTTCATTTAACAAAGTGGTGTCTCTCCTTTTCACATTATCATTTTCAATACATCTAGTACTGATCCACCATGTGTTTTTAATGTTGTCCAGCAAAGACGGTATGGATCAAAAAAAATAATAATTTATAAGAAAATGAGATATTATTTTCTAACTCTATAAATTACTTACCGTAATTTTAAAAATATTAATTTTAAATTTAATTTAAAATTTTTTATATTAAATTTTATAAAAATAAATTTTTATAAGAGAAAGTGTGAGATCTAAAAAAAATTATATTAAATTTTGTAACGAAATTCAATCTAAATATACTTTAATTTTTTAAAGTAAAATAATATTACAAATAACTATTTAAAATTAAATATTAATAATTTTTACGTAAAATTTCGCAAAAAATTATCAAAAATCGTTTTTTTTTAATTTTTCTGAATACATAAAAAATCGTTACGCTATACATTTTGACAAGCTTTCGAGACATTTTCCGTAGTACATAACAACTCTTATATCTGTGTAACCCACAGGACGTGCTCACACTGACATACACCTCCCGACCAGCACCTCGGATGCGCTTCAAAAAAAATTTATATATTAAAAAAAATAGAATAGTCTGAGAAGATTAGAACAAGTGGTGCACGTGCTTCTTTGGACATACAACTACCCACTTTTTGTCTCCCAACAGTCAACAAATTAGCACCAAGCCACAATTTGATTATGCAAAAGAAAAACAGAATCAAATGAATTCTCCAATCTTGTATTTAAGAGTATGGAGTTAATTATTGTGGAAGAAAATATGAAGTATGAAATTAAATTTTTAGAAAAGAAAAAAGAATTCCCCAAAAGCCTATCTAACTGCCCTAGTCAAGTAGGTGGACGGATTGCGCAGACAATGATCTGTGTCAAGAGATGCACTCCATCAATTCTGTCCCTCTCTCACTCTTCGCCCTATTTAAAATAGACCATCATATTTTTTTTTATAAATTTTATATATTTTGCGATAACTTAACAATAATAATAATAAGATAAAATTCAATATAAAAAATTTAGCCACTGGTCATAGTATTACTAACTCTGTCATAGACTTCATAGTCCCTTGTTCTGCTGCAGGTATTCCTCTACTTTGGGAACCAACCTCTGTGTGTTCATTGATGTGAAATGGGTCCCCTGATCAATTAATGTACCAATAGCACAACACAAGATCGCCAATTTCGGGAGTTCATGTAAGAGCCCAATCTCGAAAGAATCAGTGCAGCGAAGGAAAATCCTCCGAGGCTCGGACACACTGGTCCAATGTTCAGACCATAATCAATAAATAGTCAATAATAGAGCGGTCTTACCCCGCAGACAAACGTCAAAAACCAGCATTGATTCACAAAAAATTCCAAGGATGAGTAGGCCCCCTTCCACTTTGAATGTTTCTGAAAAACTCACAAGTGGTCCTTAGAATTTTTTGCTCTTCTAACCAGTTCATAGCAGGCGTGCGTAGATTCTGGGCCTCCCCCTTAGATCTTTTGCGTACTGTGATCATTACATATGGGGAGGGGGACCAACTGAAAAAGAGGGTACTGGTATCGTTAGTCAACTTCGAGTCTGGTTGGCTTTCACATAATCAAAATGGCACAACAATTGTCAACAAGAAGAAAAAGATTTTCTTTGGCATGCTTAAAGTATTTTCCCTTATTGTAAACTATTACTATTCAATTTGAGTTATAATTATCAAAATTTTATTCTTCCGACATGCACGATATATACAATAGAAGTTTGAGCTGCCATATCCAAGGGGCAACTATACATAATTTTTTTTTACTATATGTAGTAGTACGAAAAATTTTTATTATTTCATTTTAATTTTAAAAATTTTCTAGAATTCTCTAAAGCATTCGGATAAGAAAATTCAAATTTACGAACAATGACGAAAAATTTTTACGAAAAAATATTAATTTATCAAATTATTCATAATTTTACATCAATTTAGATAAAAAAAATTTAAAATGACCGATTTTAAAATCGACCTAAAAAATCTTAAATTCTGCCCACTGAGTGGCAAAATTCATAGACGAATTCCGGCAACAGTTGGCAAAATTCTTCAATAAATTTCGACATCTTTTAGCAAAATTTGCAAATGAATTGTATTTGGGTACAATTCCATTAAAATATTTGTACCTGTTAGCAGAATTCAAGATTTTTTAAACCGACTCCAAAATCGATAATTTTAAAATCGATTTTAAAATTTTTTCTATCTAAATCGATATAAAATTATAAATAATTTAATAAATTAATATTTTTTCACGAAAATTTTTTATCATTATTTATAAATTTAAATTTTTTTATCCGAATACTTTAAAAAATTCTAAAAATTTTTTAAAATTAAAATAAAATAATAAAAAATTTTCGCATGCAAATGCAACCGAAGTTTGCCCATCTTGAGCAGTGAACGAACCAAGCATGATTAAGTTGGAGTACCCTACAAAGACAAACATGGGACGGTATGATTTTGTCAAGTAGGGCCTGACAATTGTCACTTGTTATCCCAAAGACTTCAAACAGGTTATACATTGACATCGAAATGTAGGACCGTTTAATATCCAGAAGGTCGGATAAATGGCATATTTCAACAATTTACTACCTAAACTCATTCCAATAAATGATTGTGTCGTTTCATCTTTATGATGAGGCATCATCACCAGATGAACTACAAAACCAAGCTGGTGAAGTTCTTATCCTAAGCAGACCGTAGATTCAATTTCTGTAATGCAACGGGGAGGTAGCAATATCAAAAGGAACAACTAGAGCAGGTGTAGGACTGAAGGCAGCAAATCATATTCTCGTAGTTTCCAAGAGAAGTTAAGTAGTCTACAGGAAAGATGTACGTGCAGATAATTTAAAACTAGAATAAGACTAAAGTTGAAGTAGACACTGGTTCTTTTTCTTCCATCTACATTCCAGCCGTCACCTTCAAATTAAGGAGGAAGACACCAATCATACCTTCCTAAGACTTTTAGAAACCATTCAGAATTAAAAACCGATAAATATCATCTGATTTCTACAATGTGCCAAAGGTATCCCCCACAATTCACAACCAAAAGGGGGAGTACCATCTGAAAGATAAGATAAATATATGTGCTCCCTTCATTTTAGTAATCCACCATAGCCTGCACTTCTAGTGCTTCTGACTAGTGCTTCTGTCAGGGAACGACATCATACCTTGTTTTGACAAAACCCA
Source organism: Rauvolfia tetraphylla (assembly GCA_030512225.1). Classification (NCBI taxonomy): domain Eukaryota; kingdom Viridiplantae; phylum Streptophyta; class Magnoliopsida; order Gentianales; family Apocynaceae; genus Rauvolfia; species Rauvolfia tetraphylla. Next base: position 8,828,006 of record JAJQKT010000053.1, read on the forward strand.
TAAAGAAAAATCTGTGGGAGGGACCGAAGGGAGAGCAAAAGCAACAAACATGGCATCTGACTTAGATTCAACTGCCACAGATGGGATTAGGGAATACAAACGATGATGAAGATGGGTGTAAAGGGATGACAGCAAGAAGGTCTTTGGGAGTTCTAATAGGCACGTGCAATAAGTTAGGTCTTTACGATGGGGCTGCTGGTTCGGGCTTGACAATTGTGGGGTCATCTGATTGTTGAGTAGGATAAATAAGAGCAGCAAGTGATATAGGCATGATGCAAAGTGATTTGGATTGTAGATATTGCATTGCAGCTCCAACATCTTCTCCCATTAGCTTAGCTACTTCCTGTTCAGTTTCCTCATTGGACCACTTCTCCCAAACATGCTGATTGGGTCGACTTTCACCATTGTCACCCTACATATTTGAGAATTTAATTAATTACTAGGAAGAACAAAGAATTGATCTTTTAATTTGATAATCTGAATTGCAAATCTGCTTATAGTGAGAAATATTATTTCCTTATTATTACCTCAACAGACTGCAGGGGAATGTCAGCAACAAGCTGTGCCACTGCACCAGCTCCTCCCAGCCTACTCATGCTCAGAACCTGAGAAGCAGTTCATTTAAAGAAAATTAATGGAGTAGAAACTGAAAGAGTAACACAACAGAACTTACAATGTTGTCTCACTTTCAAACTGCATTATGCCAAAAGTTCTTCAAAATGACGTGTGCCGGCAAACTAATGGGTTTAAAATGACATGTGGCATAGAATTTAGTTGGAATTGGATGGTGGAAATTCTTCCAAGATTGATGCATCAATTAATAAAAGTTTTCATTACATCAATAATTAATTAATTCACAGTCTTACTCCCTTTTCTCCATATGAGTACCAGAAATAAGGGAAACCCAATCAACTAAAAAAACTCAGAATATGTATTTGCGTCCATCTGTTTCTGGAAACTTTAGGAAATAATTACTTTCTTTAACACAAAATGTAAGAAATGACTCCAAATTGAGCTGGAGAATTAAAAGTAAACATGAATTTGAACTATTCAGTGAAAACTACAAGTAGATTACTCAAAATCCCTAGCAAATATGACTAGCCCACCCACTCTCTATCTAGATATCGTCTGTTAACAACTGATCTCCACAGTGCATGTTTCTAGTTAACACCAAATAATCTGGACTCCCGATCAGTTTTTATAGAAGAATTACCAAAATCATCTAGTTGCATGATATGCACTCTTTCAGAAGATCTACAATCAACCCATTTGAGCAGTTCACAGAATCACCTAGAACGAACCAATATTTTTTCCCCAAAAGCAATCTAGAAATCAAGTTAAAGTAACACCCACAAATTTCATCTGGCTTATAAGTCCAGCAAAGATACAGATGCACGTCCTTTCATTGATCAATTTGCATGGCAGCATTGCTTGAGCTTAACTCAATTCAATTGGTCATTGTTTGGGTAACTGAGAATCAGTGTCAGTCAACCCTCAACCAGAGATCAGTATTGATTACTCTATCTAGACAAAGTTCTTTCTAACAATGCATAAAGACATCAAACTTATATTCCCCACCTCCCTTTTGGAGCAAAAATATATAAAAGAGTACATCTGCAATGTAAGCATATGTGTTAGTGATGTAATATGAACTCTTACCTTAACTTGAAGCCTTAAGAATTTCACATAATCCAGAATCTCATCAAGCATTGCAGCCCGATCTGTCTGCAAATGAAATAAAGGGATAATACCTCCAAGCTTCAGTACACAAAAATATTTGCACATAACAGGGAAAAAAATGTATGATTTATATATTATGTATGTTGATTTAAACCTCTCGTTCTCTACAAGGATGGAGTCTCATAAATTGTAATAATTTGCGAAATTCAGAATCATAGTGTAGGTCCCCAAAGGAATATCTAACTGCTATGAAATAAAGCATTGTTGTCATGCGTCACATGTTTCCTCTGGTAGATAGATGATATCACATGAGCACCTCCAATAAAAGCATCTTGATTATGCATTCTAACTATTTAGAAGTGGCATGCGTTGTTAATATACCAACCATGAAAACAGAGTTACCAAATATGCACACATAGAATAATCTGATGCAAGAATGTAAAGAGACTAATCCTGCTTGATAAGAGATTTACATCAATAGATTTTGCCAGGAAATGATCAAGTATATATCTTCGATATGAGTGATTATGGGATAAAGTAAAAAAAGTAGAACATAAAACTAAACTATAATGAGCACAGACCTTGTTACAGCTGGGAACAAGTTCCTGCAAGGCCTTTATTCTCTCGGATATCCTCTCTCTCCGCAACTGAGGAAAGAAATGAATCACTTCAATGAATCATAAAGAATCTAAATCACAATTCAATTATACAGCTGTTATATGATGATACCCTGTAGATCAACAATCCAAATTTTTCTTACTCGCTCAGCAATACTATGAGGATCCGTCGCTTGTCCCCTTCTTGCCCTAACCCTTGGCCTAATAGCAGGAGGATGCGGCACAGTCACTGCAGTGCTTTGAGTTGGTTGACCTTGAAAAGACTGCCAAAGGATTCAACAACATTGAGGGACTATCATTGCATCAATAATTTTATTATAAGGTTATTATAAATCCTATCATTATTTCTCACTGCAAAACTTGAGAAGTAGTTCAGAATCAAAGGACTATAAGTCCTATCAGTCTCCGAAGTAAACAGGAATAAAGCACAGGATATTAATAGCAATGGCATCAATTGATTGTCAAGAATAGACTAAAGACTTTATTTTTCCATCCCCACCCCATCCCCCACGCGAACCAAATATTTGATACAATTAATGGCATAGGAGCTCACCAAAAGCAGCTAAGTGTTCTTGTCCCACAGAGAAAATCTTGATCATTAAATTCTTGCTTCAACTAAATTTCTAGACCTGGAATCAAGTTTAAACAAAGTCCAATTGTAATAAAGTACATCTGCTAAACCTAGAGATACACTGACATGCAGAAGAGTTCCTCAAAAATGATTATACTCGTCTGCTAGAGATTCGACTACATATCTTGTTGTGGTATCAACTTGATAGAGAATACTAAAGATGCGTCAACGTCTATAATTTCCTACTCCACGATTGAACTCCTTACCATAAAAGAGGGGCCAAAAACCATATTTTGCATGTAAGCAGTATACATGTAGATTTAGTGGAAGAATAATCTTAGTTCCACATAGTGGCCTTCTGTGAAAAATAAAATTGCTTCTGGCCAAACTAGGTCCTACTCCAAATCAAAGTCATATCCACATGAATAACCTCATGTTTCCAAACTTTATCACAATACATAGTGAACTATGTAGCTCCTTTTCCTTCTTCAAAGTAAAATCCGAAAGTACCGTCCCAAATGAATTAGCAATTATGACATATCACATAGGCACTCCGCTTAATCTGTTATAAATGATCTTTCCCAACCAAGCCGCACACAGGGAAAAGAAATCAACAGAAACCTATGGTAAGATTGGGAGGTCTTCCAACCAACTACTTTGTATCAACTACTTCATAGAAACGGAAACACTAAAAAGGTTCAATCTTTTTTCTGTACGACATGGATAAACATATAAAGGAGGCACACTGCAAGGATGTATTTAGATAGACAGCGCTACCCCTGTAAGTATTCACGCAAATACGCTTACCAGATAAAAGAAAAGTATTTACACTTACGAGACAGGAGAAATAGCTACTGCTAAACAAAGCTCCAGCAGATACAAGGACTTTTTATAAATTCTTGAACTTTGATTAACCAGGTTAGAACGAGAAAACTTTATTTCAGCAAATAATCGAGGTGCATACACTCCCAAAACGAATCACATGGACAAAATACTTAATTATAACTTCTACAAGGTAGGACCTGTTGAACCTGGGGAACAGCATGGCGAATTGCATGAGGCTGCAATTGCTCAAACGCAGGATACAAGCTCCCCATGTTTATTGATTCCCTCTCCTGCAGAAGTGAGAGAAAAAATCTGAATCACTCCAATTTTCCACTAAAACACACTCAAACTTCCATGGTTAGCTCAGAAACGAAGCGTAAAATGCTAGAACTAAAAGCTCACTGGTTTTAAACCAAAAGCAGCGGTATCGCTGACGTCATCTCGGCCGTTATCCAAGCTGAGGCCCAAAGGAAAGTGTTGAGACTGGTGCAGACCACCGGCGCCCGAGCTGAGCTGAGAGACTGCTGACGTCAGCGAAGCCGTGTCCGATGAGCTCCCTCCGACTTCGTTGTTTACTGGCAAACCGGAGTAGGAAGGGATCGCGAGGATTTGCTCGAGGAAGTCGTCGGAAGCGTAGCCCTCCGGCGGTTGGTTACCAGCCATGCCGGAAGCTGAAGAATTTCCCGGCGAGGTAGTTCACAGGGAGACAAATGAAGGGGTGGTTGAGTTTTGAGGGTATGTTTGTCTGTTGTCCTTTGTTGCTTTTTGTTCTTTGCCTTTTTGGAAGGGTGATGATTTTTGGCAGGGCCAGGGTTGAAACTGTAATATTCTACAAATTCAAGGGTAAGAAATCATCAAAGTCCTTGAGGTCTCTTTTTCTTTTTCTTTTTTTAAAATATAACTAAAATGCTATAGTGAATACCGCGTTATAATAACAGCCAATTCTGTACTTGCGTCTCCTTTTCTTTCTTTCTTTTTTTTTTTTTTTGAGTGGGAGGGAAGAATTGGTTGGACGTTGGTCCATTGCCGAACTCGGGTGTAGAAGTCTGGGAGAACCGGCTTCGCCACTAGGGCAGGTTATGGAGAAATTTACCAGTCTTAACTTTATAGTCATTATTAATTTTTATTCAATAATTTTATTTATATAGATAGGATTATTAGGAAAATATAATATTATAATTAATAGACCGTTCTAGTATTAAATTTTTAACATTTTTTGACTAGTTTTTATTTTGTATTCATTATTAATTTTTATTCAGTAATTTTATTTCTATAAATAAAACTACTAAAAAATACGAGATCAAGACTAATAGAGTGGTCTAGTATTAAATTTTCTCAAGTTCTTCGACAAGTCTTGACTTTATATTTATTACTAATTTTTATTCAGTGATTTTATTTGTATAAGTAGAATTATAGAAAAATGTGAGATAAGGACTAATAAATTGATTTAGTTTTCAAATTTTTCAAATTCTTCGATTAGTCTTAACTTTATATTCATTGCTAATTTTTATTTCGTAAATTTTTTTTGCATAAGTAGAAATATCAGAAAATTGTAAAACTATGACTAATAGACTGGTTTAGTATTAAATATTCTAAAGTTCTTTGACTTGAACTAGGATTTTTAAGTAATTAAAATTTTCTTTAGATACAAAAGACGCTTAAATTGAATAAATTTATTACTTAAAATGAGTTAATTGAGGCTTTGTCAATTTTTCTTTAAGAGTAAATCTTACAAATAATTGTCTCTTTGCAAATTTCCTCAATAAATTTTCTCTATTTTTTGTTCAAAAAATATTTTCTTTATTTTATGATAAAGATAATATCATCTTTAATATAATTCCATAAAGTATATATTCATCAAAAGAAAAAATTATATTACATTATATATAATATTATATAAAAATCGTCATGTATTAAAAAAATTATTTTACATTTAACATCTATGTTTGTTTACCATCTAATTACAATGGCATTACTGCAATTATTTAAGAATATTCAAAAGTTTATTGCATTTGAATACTAGTAAGATGGCCCGCATGATGCATAAGAAATTTTGCGGTTGAATTTTATAATTATAATAATTTGTATTATATTTTATCATAGAATAAATATTACAAGATAAAATAAGTAAAGATGAAATAATGCTGATAATTAGTTATGGCTAAATAAATATACAAAAACTTAATGACAAGGGCGGAGAAATGCAAATGTTGAGTATTCTTGTTGGCAACTTAATAAATGGCTAATCATCATCAAGCACAAAAGAAGAGAACAACATGAATCCAAGGGGCAAAATTTCCCTAACGCATGAGCGCAATATGCTTCTATTTCTCCCATCCCATCATAATTGTTTAGCATCATTGAAATCCAACAGCTACAAGAGATAATTACAATAAAGGAATCAGATCCTATGTTCATATCGCGCTCAGCAATGCGTTCGATTAACCGAGAAATCTCAATCATCCATTGTTACTCAATGCAATTCTCATCCAAGGGTTTAAGTTTAACCCCAGAAAAGGACAAAGCCCAATAATTTGCAAATTGAGCAGAAGATAATCTCCCAAGCTCAAACTCAATTTCACATCCAACGGCCCAATTTCCACCGCAAATAAGAACACTTGAACTTATGCGCTCAAAAATTCAATTGATAGTATTTTTTATAGGCTAAATTGAGAAATCTCAACCATCAATTACACGATCGAATTGTCAAATTTTCACCCCTTACAAAAGCAAATTAATCAGAAATTCAACAGGATCTTTCACAAGCCAATTAGTTATAAGTAGATTAAGTTGAAATTTATAAATACTATTTAAGTCAAGAACAAATTTCCTCTTTAGCTACTTATTGTAACTTTATTTTGGGCTAATTAATCACCATCATCTACTCAGAATGACAGCAAATTCTCAAATTAAGAAACTAGTAATTCCTCACCATCTCATTTCAGATATTGAATCTTTATTAGAGAATACTAATATACATGCAAAATATTATCCACGGCATCTCTCAATTATTAAAAAAAGAAAAAAGAAAAACCCCTGCCCAAAAAATAACCCAACCATGAAAAAGGAACAAAAAAAAAAAGAAAAAAAGACAGAGAGCTATTTATCTTGCAACAACTTGTGACCTTGGAGACTGACCCTCTTCAGAAACATCAAAGAGGACATCATCGCTCTTGCACAGAGCATACACAATATCCACCATGTTAGGTCTTTTTGAAGGATCTTTCTGCAAACAAGCAATGGCCACTGTCATCACATTCAGGACACTCTCCATTGAGATTGTTTCGCTCAAAAGATACTCATCCATCCATCCTCTCAGTCTCTTCACCTTCTCTTCTTCTTCCGTCCCCTCCAAAATCTTGCCAACTTTAGCCCACAGAACCTTTCCTGCTTCGTCGATCGCCTCTTTCCCCGAAACGAGCTCCAGAAGCACCACGCCGAAAGAGAAAACGTCCATTTTTGTGGAAACAACACCATCGCTGAGATATTCAGGTGCAATGTAGCCTTGAGTTCCTACAATGTGCATAGTTATGGCGTTGCAGCCCGATTTCGCTAGGCCGAAATTCGCGATCTTCGCTCTCATGTTTGAATCGAGTAAGATGTTGCTGCTCTTGATGTCTTTGTGGACAACTCTTGGCCTGGTGTGTTCATGAATGTATTGTAGGCCATTCGCAACATCAATTGCAATGCGAAGTCTTGTTTTCCAGTTCAGTTTCCCCTTCTTCTTTTCGTGCAACCATGAATGGAGAGAGCCGTTTTCGACGTATTCGTACACTAGGTAGCAGTTTGCTTCTTCTGAGTCGATGCAAAATCCCTCTAACTTCACCAAGTTCCCATGGTTCACCTGCAAAATGCAAAAATCATCATCAATTTTCTTGAGCTTATAATGAAGATGATACAAGTAAGAAAAAATTTTGAGTGCAAACGAAATGAAATGGGTCGGATTGTTTGGGTGCTGAATTCTGGTATGGACTGCATTTGCGCTTTACTGGGCTTATATAAAATGGGCTGGACTCTTATGACCACCAATATTATCTATATTTTTTTGTAAGCGAAAAAATACTCACATTATTTTTTATACCCTCCGAATTTTCATGGTTTACATTGTTTATTCACTGGCGGCTAATGATGATTATGAATGGAATATTTCATGGAGGGCTAAATAAGTATGACATAGGAACAACCAGCATATTGGTTATGCTAATGACATCATTGATACCCTTATCTAACACAAACAATATTTAAACAAAAAAAAGCAAATAATTTAATAAAAGAATTAGTTGTTAATTGATTACAGAATACAGCTAATTTAAAGTCCTTGATTAACAGAAATGACAACATCAAGTACAGTTCGTCAACCCTAATTACGAAATTTATATGGCAGACAAGTTGAGTTTTTTTGAAAAATCATGCTTGAGAATGAGACAGGTCATTTCACCAAATCATTTTTTAAAACCATTTAATAAAAACAGTTCAAGATTATCCCCTCCATTTCCCTTGTCTTACGCAATACTTTTGTCAACATTATCAGTCTCATTGAGAAGTCCTATGTTAACTAGGGAATTGCTTCCTTGAAATAGAATGGTAAAAGTTGGGTACTGAGTCAGCTTTGAAAAAAATATCAGAAGAAAAGGACAGAAAGAATCAGTCAGAGCCACCAAATCTGTAAAGGGCTTCTTGAAAAGCTGAAGATTTTCTACCCCATGGTTAAAGAAAGTGAGATTAAAATCACAGAATGGAAATTCAGTGCAAGAAATTTGAGGGTTTTCATTTTTACCTTCTGCAAGATCTTGAGTTCTTCATAGGCATTCCATTTCATCTTCTTAATAGCATAGTATTCTCCGCCAATGCAACCTTTGTACACAGATCCCTGAATCACCAAGCTTTCATCAAAATCATCTGTTGCTTCTTTAAGTTCTTCAATTCCAAACACACTGTATTTGTCCAAATAGTCTGAAACGTCAGCCAGCAAACTCACCCCAGCATCCTTCATTGATGCCTTTTCTCTCTTGCTAGAGTACTGTTTCTCCACATCTTTGAATTGATCTGCCTTCCTTTTCTTCAGCATAGTCCGGCTACGAACCCATAACACAGCAACAAGTATCAGCAGCAGCCCACAAATTCCCAGTCCAATTCCCAACCCTATGACTGCACCTTTCCTATCATCGTCGCTTGCAGCTGGAGCAGGGGGAGAAACGGGAGAAACAGGAGGAACTGTTGGCTGTGAAAGCTGAGGAAGCCGGGAAACTGGGATGAAAATCGTGTCTGAAGGCCGAGGATTGTTGCCATTAAACTCAACATCAAGAATGGACTGTACTGTGGTGTTAAATCTTGAAGCAACAGCAGTCAAGTTATCAGAAGGTTGAAAAACATAGCTAACTAGATAATTGACTTGGTTCTGCAACTGTGTTTGGTTTGGACACCTGCAAAAGATTGGAAAAACTGCAACAGTACCAATCGCAAGTTGGGTTGGTATCAGAGTTGGATTCACAACTTCAACTGATTGATAAGTAGTGAGGTTTTGGTAATTTTGCGTAGATAATTGCCAGAAGGTGTCTCCACTCTTGATGGTGTAGTTTAGGGCAGCATAAGAGATACTTCCGAAAGTTCTGTTGATTAAATTGCAAGAACACTCAATAGGAATAAAAAGGGGTTGATCATTGACGAGGGAGGAGTTTACAAAGGAGATATTCATATTGCTCGGATATGAGATCATCGGTCTGCTGACAGAGAAGAGGTCGCCAATGGTGGCCAGATCAAGATAGTTTGGGGGCCTGGCTCTGTAGAAAACATAGGTTTGGCATGCATAGGTACTCTGATTAGCTGGGCACTGGTATCCATCTATGGTTGGCTGAGCTTCAGAAGTGTTCAAATTTTGATAGAAGAAGAAGACGAAGAGAAGCAGGAAAGAGAGATATTCGGACTTCATTTTTATCCTCATTAGATCTATTGAGCTCTCTCTATATAGAAATCTTGAAGCCAAGGGCAATATATACCGTGGCAAGATTCCATCCTTCTAGTCAAGATGCCTGAAGTGGAAGACTGGCAATCTCACATCCTAGCCATTGATGAACATCAGACTTCTTTCTTCGTGGTCCCACCTAGAAGACTTCACCTCTGAAGACTTTGTCCGTTAGTGCCCCGAATGAGAGCGGTCTAAACATGACACTGATTCCGGGTCAACCACTCATGTTGGAAAAAATTTTCTAATCTTCAATGGATTTTACCACAGAAATGATGGCAACCTATTTGCACCTTTCCTATTCCTATCCACATTGAGGTGTTGGTGGACTAGGAAGTAGGACGGGCATAAACAAATAAACAATCCTGGGGCAGAGGAAATTTACAAAGACCTGAAGTGGTGGTGTCTTGCTTTGGTTAGGTGTGACTTTAATGCATCCCTTGACTTCTTCGGGTGAATGTTTGGATGCTGGCAAGTGAAAGCAAATAATGGAGTTCTAACGCGTAGAAAAATTTCATCAGTCAGAATTTGCCTTCTTCTCAGGGGCAAAGGTAGAACGCAGCTCACACGTAAGAGAAAAATCAAACCCCGCATAGTACAACTCTTGGACGGTTCATAACCTCTAAAGCTTCCCATCCTAATACCAAAAGATTCAAAGACCAGTGCGGGGGCTTCGTTTCCCCTGTGTGTGAGACTGGTGACCGTTTTCCCACGAGCGTGCTTGACTCGTAAAGCTTGCCAAGTTCAAGCTTTAGTACAGATCTAGTCGAAGTTTCACACTTATGCTACTCCACCGGTTCAAAATATAAAGTGGTTTCGGCACACAATTTAATGACTATAAAAATAAGATTTTTTTTGAAGAAAATATCTTTTGTACCCTAAATAATTACAGACAGAAAAATAGAAAAGAAATAAATATAAAGAGATTATATAATTAAATTAAAAAAATTATAATATATATTTTTATTAAATAAAAAATAACATATATTATAAAATAATTCTTTCTATCTAAAACGATTTATATTTTGATACGAAACTCCAATACTATCATGGCATAGTGTGAGCAAGATAATAATGCTTATTCAAGTCTTTCCTGTGTAATCTCGAATCCAAGACGTCCTGGGTGGCAGGTGCTACCAACTGAGCAGTCTGGGCTACCTCCTCGCATGAAGTCCAGATTCCAGAAGTTCAAAGTCATCCCGTCTCTTATCCAAGACTCACGTCAAGGAGGCCACTGAAATCTTTCGTAAGTATTGATCAGGTTCATTTCCATGAATTAGTAACATCTCTGAAGAGTGGACTAACATGACAGTTAAAGTAAACCAGTCAGCTATTGCAGAGAGAAATCAACAATTTGATCTTTGAAATGAAGAAGCATATTTTCTTAATGAGTCATGGCATTTCTTCCGGATGCTTAACTCCTGGAATCCTAAGACAAGTTATCAAAGATACTATCGTCATTTCGATCCCAAAGTGAGGCTTGGCCAAAATTGCCTTGCTAATTTTGATATTTCTAGGGAAAAAAGCTGCTAGTTTTCGCATGGTATATAACAGATACTTTTTGATTCCCACTGCAAATGAATTTTGACAACTTCGCAAAAACCATTGTAGCCTGCTTTAAACAACCAGCGAACTATATAGATGCTGCATATAAAAGAAGACTTAATTTCATCTCGTTGTTCTGGGGACGTTCATCAGCAAAAGTTACAAATATATTGTGATGGAGACACTACAAAATAGGAAGGAAGATTTTGATATCTTGAATTCTGATTCTGTATAGTTCCTTTTCCCTTCAAAGTTGATAGAGATTTCAGCTAGTTCATTCAACTCTTAAGAAGCATTATGAGATCTTCCAGAGAAGCAAAGCCACATCAATTTGCCATTTCTTGGTACCGAAATTTCTGAAACATCCATTTGTTGCGTAGTCTAGACTCTAGAGGAGTTGGGAAGTGACAAGCTCTCGAGTTTTCTTGCACGATTCCTGCAAACATAAGAACTCATGTGAAAATGTGTTCTAAAAGAGAAGAGTAAGAAAAAACTAGAAATATGTCTTGAATACCTTGATATTGTTTTTGAATTGCTTTACCACTATTCCATTTTATCTTTTTGTAATGTCATCTTTCTTGATGGTAAAATCCCAAAGGTCGCCATACTTTTCATTGAAATCCCATATGTCCATGGTGTTGTAATCAGATATTAACTTATCTCGAGCACCTCTTTCCATAGTGTAAATTTGAGGTTCAAAGTTGTGGGGTTCACTGGGTTTATCCATCTCAATAATGCAAAATACTATAGTAAACACACCAGCTCCTATGTACAGGTACTCTCCCTGCAGATCAAGGATGAAAAAGAGCATTTCAATCTAGTGTTGGGTTGAATAGGTGGGAATATGTAGCTGTGCTTCAGGAATTTTTCACAATGGATCAATTTTAAATCTTGGATAAAGGCGAATTATGGTTACATCACCGGAACATTGAAATACATCCCAGCACAGATTGCTGGAAGGAAGAGCCAAGAGATAAGACCTGCTCGAAAACAGATGTGAGATAACAGAAAATCTTCTGAAACAACTACATCTTATATTCTAGTGAAATTGGCTATTATTAGCTAGTAGTACCCTGGAATCCTGTAGGAGGTCCTATAGCAGCATAATCTTCTGCAATGGAACCCCAAAATGTCCCTGGAATGCAGCCATTGGAAATTACATACAGAATTGTTATGTTTCAATGGTATTTTCAGCTAAGTAATGCTTCTCATCAACCTTATGAGAACTTCCCAATTTAGATAAATTAATATCCAATTATCACTGTTTTCATTTCTTTTCTCCACAGAGAACAAATAGATCTTGAATAATAACACGTTGGGATTTCCCTAGATATCCTCAAAACAGTTTCATGGGGGGCAGAATAGCTGTAAAGAAAACTCAATCGAAAGATAAATCTCAAAGAGTCGATGATCTCACAAGTGTTAGGCAAAAGAATTCTTTTCAGTTTTTAGAAATTCTTCCAAAGCATATGCAAACTCATGAAAAATAATTCAAGCTAGCTGATACTACAATCGAACAAGATCATTTGCAATCAACTCAAGGCACCAAATACTGAGATGAATTGCTATAAACATAGAAGCAAAAATTCCCTTTCTCCGGGAAGCACATTTGGTTCTTCTAAACGACCATCACCAGTTAATCCACCATGGTTTGAACCAGAAACGCTCACTCATTCTCAGAATTCCTGCTATACGAAAATAAATGTATTTTTGCTCTTGAAGACTGTACTCTAAAACCCGACTCCATACACCTGGTGCCATCACTACTAAAATAGCAATTTGTACTAATTAAATAAACCATACTCATGAGAATTGATATAATAGCTAATTCAAGAGAATTACCTTTCTCATCACCTTCAAAGTAAGTGTGATGTCCATCATAATATCCATACTTAAAGTCTTCCTGCAACCATAATAAACACAAGAAGTACTCAAAATTGTCTCTTTTCAAGAACATGAACACAAACCTTTGAGCAAGTATCTGAGTAAAACATACTGCATCAACACCATTAGTTCTCCAGCGATCCACAGGGTCTTCATTAAGGTCAGGCTCTATCTCAGACAACCCAGCTGCATATAACCTTGTTGAGCTAATTCTGCTATGTTTTGGACTAATCCTTAAAGAATTCGTACGTGGGCTGCTCTGAAATGAGGCTTTAAACATAGTTTGACATGATTCAGAATTGAAAGAGGCAATCTTTGGGAGTGAAAGAGTAGAGAGAACTGATAGCGTCATTGAACCCACCATTTCTGTTAATTCTGTTACTCTGCAGATTGATTTTTCTAAAGTTTTCTTGCTGAAGATAAAGAACTTGTGAAGGACCATTTACGTTGTACGACATGCATTAAGTCTTGAACATCTCTTTTTGTTTCTTTTGGTCACATTTCTTATTGTAATTGGATTTTAGACAATCATTACAACTGAATATTTACATGTTCTAACCACAATACGTATTTTATGAATACATAATTTAAATATTTGAATTTTATGCATAAACTGTTTTTAATCTTTTAAAATGGCACAAATTCTTGCACCATTTGATCAACAAAGACTCACTTTTGCTTAATAGCTTTAGTTAAAATGGTTGCTGAATTGATTTTTGGGTTTTTTTTTGCCCTTTAGCTGCAGATTTTGGAGAATTGAATGTAAAATGTAGGATAGGGAGCCCTTTCCCATCTTATCCACATATGTTTTGCCAAAAAGTGTGGTGAGGTGGGACAAAAAAGAAAAGGAGAAAGAAGAGCGTGGTGGGGTCACAAATTTTGCCGGGAATTTCAGAGAGGAATGTCGAAAGGAAATAAAAAAGTTCTTGTTTTATTTGTCTTTGTCCAATTTATTTAAAAAATAATTCTGAAAAATCAGTTTGGATAAACTAATATCATTATATCTTTTATAAGTGGTATTGGCAATTTAGAATTGATTTGATGATTTTGGAAAGTATCCTCCAAAATTTATCTTTAACCTTTTCTTTCTAAAATCTTAAGGGAAAAGGGAAAACACCTCCAAGCAAACACATCAATTATGGTGTTAAAAAAAGAAAAAAAAATCAACTTCTTGTAAGCAAATGAGAATAACCAAAAAGATTAAATTTATGTTCTACCCAAGAGTTCTTATACCATATTTTTAACTACATGAGAGAATTTGTTTGAAATACTTAAAAGTTTATGATCTCATAATTAAGAATTATGATAGATTTATATCATTCATAAAAATGTATTTGATTGCATTTAATGTAAATTTTTTGTTTTTAAATTTTACTTTTTTTATAAATAATTTATTTTTTTCATAAATAATTTATTTTTATAAAGTTTAATACGAAAAATTTTAAATTCAAACTCTATCCAATCTTAAAAATTTTAAAATTATCGTCGTAAGTAATATTTTTTTCAAAATATTTTTGTGGAAGGGGATCACTATAAAAAATGATTGTATTTTTTTTTTTGGTGGGGTGAATGCTTGTTCTTTGTATCAGTAAGTAGTGGCGGCTTTGCTTAAATAAACAAAAAAATCTGATTGGGTTGTTTAATATATTGGTGATGTAGCCCAAGAAAAAGGAATATCACAGGAGGTCAAACCCATTACGATGCGCCATATATCAACTGCTACTGCTGCTCTTTCTCCCTTGCAGTGGCACACTCGCTTCAACTCAGTTCTCCCCCTTTGCCACCATTGCTTCTTCTCCTCACCTCATCTATTTCTCTCTTCTCAACTCTTTAAGCCCTTTTCTGCCAGACCCTTTTCTCAATCCAAGTAAATTCCTTTTTTTTCTTTTTTTTTTAAGTTTAATCTCTTTCTATGTACATATGCTTTTGTTGTTAATTTTTAGCTGTTCCTGCATATTATTTGTGTTTGTACTGGTGCCTCCCCTGGTGTCTTTTCTTGACGGTTCCCATGTGATATCTTTACATTTTCTAATCAATGCATTGAACCGGATTGAACTATATTTTGTCTTGCGTTGATAAATTGACACACTTTCTTGTTTTCTTGATTTTTCCATTTTTCTATTTCTTTTGTTGTGTCCATTGGCTGGGTTAGGTGCTTATGAAAATTGTGATTTGTTTGCTGGGAAATCGAGTAGAGTTCCATGAAATTCTGTGTTTAGTAAATAAAGATGGTGGTGTATGCAGTTAACTGCAGTCCAGTGTGCATCAAATTTCAATAAATGTGTATGCTTTGCTATAATTTGGAGAAGTAACAATGCTTCGTCAAACTAAACGTGGTGTAAATAGAAGTCATAGTTGATGGTGCTAAAACTTTGAACTTTTTACCTCCATTGTCCCACCTTTTTGTCTTAAAAGAAGAAAATACTTTGTATATATGGATTCTATCTAGATTAGTATACTGAGATATGGATTCTGTAACTTGAGTGACATTAGGGTCTTGAAAAAGGAAGCACATTGCATAGCTATTAGGCTTTCGTCGTATCTTTTGGAAAAATTTATTTGCTTTTGACTGATAAGTTTAGTTTATAATTTCTGATATGTTTCTGCTGTTTCACACTGATTTTATGGGAGGCCAAGAACGAATTTTTATAACTCTCTCTCTCTCTCTCTCCCTCTCTCTCGACTGGACTTGCAAAATTATTTGCCCCAAGTTTTCATGCAAAAGGAAACTCACATCTAGACACAGTTTGATTTTTCTGTTAAATCCTCTAACAGTTGTGCAAAAGGAAACTCAGATGTAGACACAGTTTATGATGTAAATTTCAAGATACTGTTGACTGCCAGTAACGTGGCTTCACTTGCAAACAAATTGATAGCTACATGTGGTAAATGATATTGGTATTTCCTCTAAAGGTTATCAAAGTTTACCTAGAAAGTGTTTGTTTAGCTGCTTATTATATTTACTAAGCTATTCTAATCTTATTGGGGAAATATGTCCTTCATTGATCTTTCTAACAATGCTCAATCAGCTCTTAATGCTATGGCTAACCCTCCCCAATCATTCGTTGGACCTGCACTTTTTTCCCACCGAGGACAAACTTGTAGCCCTCGCTTCCTAGTCTCACTGTGCTTTGGTTAGAAATTCTGATGCAGAAGCATAAATAATGATATATGATCAAAAGAAAACAAAAACAGCAGCTACATGTAGAGTCAATTTACTGAATACATCTGTAGAACTCGCCTGTACAAGTTAAAGAAGTGCTCAAATCACAATAGACTGGTAACTGCAGTGTGGAACCGTGCTTGCTGTTTGCAGAGTTTAGCCGTACTGGCACGCAATGAATACTGAAGCATTCAATATTGTTCATTGGATGTAGCTTGAATCTAATTCTATTTGGTTTATATCAGAAACTTTCTAAGCTGCTTGGCAATGGATGGTTCTGGGGGCAATTCCCTTCCAAAGATCCCAGTTGGTGTAGACATTGCTTCTGAAGAAGAATATGCTTCTCAGTCAAAATTACTCCAAGAATTCACAGAAATTGCTACAATTGACAAGGCATGGACTTTTAGGTCTTCCAGTGGTAAGAAAAGTTATGAAAAAAGTTTGGACATGGAAGAAAGTGTTAATCTTTTCCGCTCATGTTTTTCATCTTGACTTATTTAGTTTATCATTCTTTCTTAGAACGGAGAGTTGACACTGCTCTGACTTTTGACCACTTTTATGACTCTGCCGCAGGAAAAGGTTCCTGGGGGATGTTTGCTATTAGCCAACCAAATCTCTTGGCTAATTTAAGGAGAAGATATATATTATCTAGTCATATTTCAGGACAAAGTAGTGATTCTGTTAGCTTTGAGTGGGCCCCTTTTCCTGTTGAGATGGCTGGTGTCTCTGTAATGGTTCCATCACCATCAGGTTCAAAGCTTCTTGTTATCCGGAATTCTGAAAATGATTCTCCTACCAAGTTTGAAATATGGGCTCAAGCTCAAGTTGAAAAGGAATTTTATATCCCTTGTTCTGTCCATGGCCAAGTTTATGCAGATGGATGGTAACACTTTTAATCATTCATTGCAGGCCATATTTTCTTTATATTTCGTTTTGAAGGCTGACATTGTCAGAGTAGTAGTGAGTTGGCAGTGCTCTGCATTTCTTAACCGCTATAAATTCTTAACTCTGGTCATGATAGGTTTGAGGGAGTCTCTTGGAACTTTGATGAAACTCTTATTGCTTATGTTGCTGAGGATCCAGTTCCGCACAAGCCTACATTTTCTGCTTTTGGTTACAAAAAGGGGGATGCTGGAGATAAGGATTTAGGTAGCTGGAAAGGACAAGGAGACTGGGAGGAGGAGTGGGGGGAAACTTATGTTGGGAAGAGGCGGCCTGCACTTTTTGTTATCAGTATAAACAGGTTTCCTTTAGCTATATTTCCTGGCTTAATTTTGTGATGGGAGTGTGTATGTAATTGCAGCAATTGATCTGAACTGTTGTGCAGTGGAGAGGTACGCGCTGTTGAGGGAATAGGGAAGTCAATTAGTGCTGGACAAGTTATATGGGCTCCATCATCTAAGCACTCCTGTCAATATCTAGTTTTTGTGGGTTGGCCATCAAAGACTAGAAAGTTGGGTATCAGATTCTGCTATAACAGGACTTGCGCAATTTATGCAGTTAAAGCACCATTCTCCAAATCAAAAGCAAGTCATTCTGGGTATGTTCCTTAGTATGAGTGAAATGCTCATGGCATTTTTATCATTCGGTTTTTCAGAACGTATTTTTCTTCTGTCCTTAACAAAGTATTGCTTATCTTCAGAGGTGAGGCAACTGAAGATGCAGCTATCATCACTCTGACAGAAAGCATCAGCAGTGGCTTTTTTCCGAAATTCAGGTAATTTCAAGTGTAAAAGGGTTGTGGTCAGTCTTCCTTAGTATCTAGATCCCCTGCTGGCCCCTCTCAAAAGTTATGGCAAGAAAGGTAGATGAGTAATGGAAGAAAGACTCTAAACCAAAGAGGAAAAAGCAAAAGATGAAAACTATTTCGAGAATTATTTCAAGATGCCTATTGGTCCTTTGCCTAATTGTTTCTGCTTCTAAACAGATTGGCAGTTGGTTTTATCCAGGATTAGCAAGTTGGCAACTCTTATGTAATTCGTAGAGTTTCTCATACACTTTCTGAGCCAATGATAGTATTGCTGTCCTTAAGTTGGAAAGACTCTTTTACGAACACAGGAACTGAAGAACTAATTCTTATTTGTAACTCCACTGTCAGCCCGGATGGAAAGTTTCTTGTCTTTTTATCCTCAAGGGCTGCTGTTGATTCTGGGGCACACTCAGCGACAAATTCTCTTCACAGAGTTGAATGGCCTGCTGATGGAAAGCCGTCCCCATCTGCCAAAATTGTTGAAGTGGTATGCTTCTCTCTGTAATCTTGAGAATTCTTGTGAAAACACTTTGGGAACTAGTGTAAAAGGTCTTCACTGTGGTTAACTTCTTCTTTTTTTTTTTTTCTCTGTTCATAGATATCAAATTCTGTTTTTTTCTCTTCTTTTCTGTGTGAGGTTTTTAAAGTATGTTTTTTATGTGCAAGAATGTCTGTGTGAGTGTACACTATAATTGTTTATCTCTTTTTATGTATGTTTGGTACTTGCTTTTAATGACCCTCCCCCCTCTCCTTAAGAGAACGACTGGAATATGAAATCCAATTTTATGTGACTTCTGTAGGTTCCTGTTGTGATGTGTCCGCATGATGGATGCTTCCCAGGGATATACTGTTTGAAGATTCTTTGCAAACCATGGCTTTCTGATGGATCTACAGTTGTTTTATCTTCTTATTGGGGTAGCACAGAGGCAATAATATCAATCAATGTGTTGAGGTAGCTAAAACTAAATTTAACTAATGTCAATCAGTTTTAACTTTATTTACTCTCTTTGTGTAGTTGATTGTATGTTTACTCATTGCAGTGGAGATGTATCACGAATTAGCCCTACTGACTCAACATTTTCTTGGAATGTACTTGCAATTGATGGCGATAACATCATTGCTGGTGTGGCATTCATTTGTTTCATGATCTAGCCTAATGTATTGTCTAAACAGTTAGGTATTTCAAAATTTTCTTAGTCTAGGCCTAACCAATT
Source organism: Rauvolfia tetraphylla (assembly GCA_030512225.1). NCBI lineage: Eukaryota > Viridiplantae > Streptophyta > Magnoliopsida > Gentianales > Apocynaceae > Rauvolfia > Rauvolfia tetraphylla. The sequence continues at coordinate 8,847,217 of JAJQKT010000053.1, forward strand.
CATTTATTTTAATTCCTTTTTAAGTATGTAGTAGTCCTGTTGATGTTCCTCAAATAAAGTACGGTTCTCAAAAGGCATCCACATGGAGTTGGTTAGATGTTGCAAGTCCCATGTCCAGATGTTCTGAAAAGGTGCTTCTTTTACTCGGAAAATTGACCTCACTTCCACATTATTTTAGTTGTTTCTTGGGGTGCATAAAGCTCGTTTTTTCCAGTAAATTAATCCTCCAACTTTTGACAGGTCCAGTCTTTACTGTCATCTAGACAATGTAGCATACTGAAGATTCCTGTTAGAGGTGTCTCCGAGAATCTTGCAGAAGGTATAAGATGGGTCAGAATTTGTGAAGTTTTGATTGTGAATTGATATAATTTGGTTATACACTTGAAATCTTTGTCATAAATGAATGTTGCCAAACATAAAAGTGTGGGAAGGGGGAAGGGCAGGGATTCTTGTGGAAAACATGGTATAGAGTAACTCCTCGTTTCATTTGCTGTCTGAATCTTAGTAGCATATTTGAATTAATGTTGTGCATATATCATATGGCTTAGTTCCTGGCAAGGTTATTCTAGGAATAACTTCTCCTTGGATTGATTGCAAACCTAAAAGAAGGATGAGAAGAACTAACATTTTCAAGTTTTATGTGCCCTCTTTCATTCTACTTTGGGTACTTCTGTAAGCGCATATATATATTTATATATATATGGTGAACCTGCCAATTTAGGCCACCATCTGTTCCTAAAATTCAATAGGACCAATGAAAATCTATGATCATAGTGACTGAGGAAGGACATGTATCAGTTTTCTTTAGTTGGTTAGTATATATTCAAGTCTTTTACAAAAACATTAGAAGCATAATTTCTGCTTCTGTTCTGCATTCTACTCACCCCTGGAACACATAAGTCTTTTTGCATGGCTATTACTCAGAGAAGAATCCCCTTTTCTGGCCTTACAAATGCTACTCATCTGATTGTGATCTACACAAGGCCACTAGCCATGCGCTAATGATGTTTGAGACATCTTTGTATATGAGTAGCAATTGTTGATTTACCATATAGCTGAAAATAGGGGTGTTTGAACTTCTTTCAGTCACTAGATGGCGTGATTCCTTCTTCACAGATTATATACAGGATGAAGAATTTATGGGTTTTAGAATCGTGGCAGGTCTTTCTTGTTGTTTAAAAAGAAAACAAAGTTGACTTTTTTGTTTTATGCTCTAATCTTGTTAAGATGGTTGTTCCTTCTTGTGAATTAACCAGCTTCAGCTTTAATTATCAGTTTCTTATCCCATGCCTGAACAATAATAAGAGTTGAAATCAAGGTAATCTGGACTGCAGAAAAGATAAATTGGAACATATACAAGTTGCTAATGGAAAGATTGTATGGTTCTAATTGATAGATGAACAGGACATTATTGGCAGCTCAAAATTGAATTTTTGACATAAAGGTAAGTATATCATCTGTCACGGTACATCTGAATACCTATCTATCAAGGTAATGCAAGTCCTATGTGGGCTAGCATAGGGATACCTCTAGTCAGTTGCATGGATTTGTTGCTAGTTAGCAGTCCTGCCAGTATCAAAATGTGCTCACTTCTCTTTTGTTTTTCTTTTCCTAAAAGAAATATATGTGCCTTTGTTGTCGTATAATCCTTGTAATTTTCTGGAATTCTAATCTTCTTTTGTACAAGTTGATCATCTCAGGTGCCAGCAAACCATATGAAGCCATATTTGTTTCTTCCAAGTCTAAGGGCAACATATGTGAGCCACTAATTGTGGTCCTTCATGGTGGTCCGCATTCTATCTGGCCATCAAGCTTCTCCAAGTCCTCGGCTTTCCTTTCCTCACTTGGTTACAGCTTGCTTATTGTAAACTACAGGTATTTGAGCTAAGTTATGGGGCCTTTTCTTTCTCATCTGTGTTACAACATTAAACATGATTTTGATGGATATTTCAGAATTTTAGTCCAACTAATAAGTTCAGAATTTCATGATTAAGAGTTAATCTGGTTCCTTCATTAATTTTGAATAGAATTTCTTTATTTTGAGCATCATTTAATGTGATAACATCTTAGAGGCTCTCTGGGGTTTGGGGAGGAAGCATTGCAATCACTTCCAGGCAAAGTTGGCTCTCAGGTGCGCAGTGCTTGGTCCAGGGAAGATTTCTTTCTTGAAGTGACAAGTTTTCTCTGCTTTTCATGAACCTTGATGAGGTATTGCATTACGGGGTTGTTCTCTATCTTTCTTGGGCCTAATTTTGCACTATATTTGTCCAGGATGTTAATGATGTACTTGCTGCTATTGATCACGCCATTGACAAGGGGCTTGCAAATCCCTCTAAAATAGCTGTGCTGGGTGGTTCGCATGGTGGATTTTTGACGACGCACTTGATTGGACAGGTTCAATGTTCTCCAAGGATTAAACTTTTGTTAAACCATATTTCCATTGATAGCAAGAAAAGGTCTTTTGTTGAGCTAAGTATATGGTTGACTTACATCTGGCTTTATAAATTCGTGCATTAAGTTTCATGATGGAAGGTGTTCTTACTTTTTCCATCTGGCTCCACCGAAACCTGTTAGAAGTTGCCTGTTATCGCGCTTACTCAACATTAGTATGATATTATCCGCTTTGGGTTAAGCCCTCACGGATTTATTTTTGAGCATCTCCCAAAAAGCCTCATACTAATAGAGTTCTCTTACTTTTTATATTTTAGGCAACTGTCCCTTTAATTTTTCATGTGGGACTTAGTTTGTAACCCAACAATCATTCCCTCAAATTAAGGACCACACAAGTCACGTCTTCTCCTTCAGCAATAATCTATTTGATCTGCCAACCATAGTTTGTAACCCAACAATCTTCCCCTCAAACTAAGGACCACACAAGTCACGTCTTCTCCTTTAGCTATAATCCATTTGATCTGCCAATCATCTTGCACCGCCACTACTAATCAACGGGACACGCCACCTGACCAAAATATTATTAGGAATACTTTCGACACAAGACATCAATTGCATATTTTCATTCACTACAGAGGAGTTTTCCACATAGCGCAGTACGTCACCCAACCGAAACATCGGCTCTTATACCACTTGTTGAGATAAAAAATATTTAAGATCGAATAAGTTTTAGAAACACACAAATGAGAGAATTTTTTTAATATCAACAGAATAGAATTTACAAAAAAATTTTAAAACTATCAACTCTCTAGGGATTAATTCCTCTATTGAGAATTTTTTTTTACTCATCAGGGAAAGTCTTCTATTTATAGCTAAAATGAGGTAGGTGGTTGGTGGCCAAATTTTAAAGTTGATGGCTAGCCGGTGGAATCTTCAAACTTCAACAATGGTGGCTTCAAGCTTCAACAATGGTGGCTTTCAACAATGGTGGTATCCTACCACATGATTCTCTACAAGGATTACTTCACAACATACAAAATTGAAGATTTTGGAATTGTGAAGATGGGGAAATTTCACTTTCTCAAGAATTGTAGGAATTGGTGATATCCAGATCAAGACAAATATTGGGAGCACCATTACACTAAAGGATGTTCGGCATGTACCTGATTTTTGATTTAATCTTCTTTCAGGTATAGTTCTTGACAAATAGAGTTATGATAACCATTTCAGCAAAGACAAGTAAAAGTTGTCAAATGACACTTTGACAGTTGCTTAAGGACATATTTGCGATACGTTGTACAAGACTCATATAAATATATGTACTGGAAGCCTAAATATTATAGAAAAAGATAATTATCAGAATTTGTGGCATAAGAGACTATGCAATATCAGTCAGAAATGGTTATTTTCTCTAACTGAGGAAAAATTTATCATCATTAACAAGGATACTACTATTAATCCTGGTGGTCATTGCTTGTTTGGTAAGTAACATCGAATCTCCTTTAATATTGTCTCAACAAGAAAATCAATGTTGATTTGATGCACTCTGATGTTTGTGGTCCTATGGATGTTGATTCATTAGGCGGTAATAGATATTTCTTATCTTTTATTGATGACGCTTTTCGAAAAGTATGAGTGTATTTTCTTAGATCGAAGGATCAGGTTCTGGACTACTTCAAGTAGTTTCATACTATGGTGGAGCGTGGAATAGGAAAGTAATTGAAGTATCTTCGAACAGATAATGGGGTTGAGTATACTTTCAGAATGTTCAAAGCCTATTACAGGAGTTATGACATTAAATATGAAAAGACAGTTCCTCGCACCCTGCAACATAATTGTGTAGATGAGCGGATGAATCGTACCATTATGGACAGAGTTAGAAGCATGATGATCAAGGAAAAGTTGCCAAAGCCATTCTGGGGAGAAACTGTAAGGGCTGCATGCTACTTGATCAGTAGATTGCCATCAGTATCACTAAATTTTGAAGTTCCGAAGAAACTGTGGTTTGGAAAAGATCCAACATATTCACACTTGAAAGTATTTGGATATTTAGCGTATGCACATATATCCAGTGAGTTCAAACAGAAGTTTGATACGATGACCACTTCATGTATTTTTGTTGGTTATGAAGATGAAGAGTTTGGATACAAATTATAGGATCCAAAAGAGAGGAAGGTGATTAGAAGCAGGGATGTCATATTTCATGAAAACTAGACAAGAGAAGATATTGGAAAGCCTGCAATATCTCAGGAGTCAAGTATTGACATTTAATTTTCAGATGAAGAACTAGTACCATCTGTGATCAATAATGATGTAATGTTAAAAGACATGCCAGAAGCAAATGAAGAGGAGGAAGAAGAAGGTGTTGAGCAGGGAGAGACTCAACCCAAATCTCTAGAAGTTTCTAAACCATCACAAGACTAAGATGATGGTGAATCTTCTCAAACCGCTCCAAATGTTCGAAGATCTGAACGAGGATGGATTCCTTCTACGAGATATTCAGATTTTGAACATCTTTTGCTCACTGAAGATAGAGAACTGGAGAGTTTTCAAGAAGTAATATCTCATAAGGATAGAGAAAAGTGACTGCTTGCAATGCAGGAAGAGGTGGAATCTCTGCATAAAAATCAAATTTATGAGATCGTCAAACTTTCAAAAGGGAAGAAGACATTGCGAAATAAATAGGTGTTCAAGCTAAAGAAAAATGGCAACGGAAAGGTGGTGAAATACAAAGTTCGATTAGTACTTTAAGGATTCCAGCAGGAGAAAAGAATTGACTTTGATGAAATTTTTTCACCAGTTGTCAAAATGACATCTATTAGAGTTATACTTGGCTTGGTTGCAAGTATGAACCTGGAGCTTGAACAGATGGACGTGAAGACAACTTTTCTTCATAAAAATCTAAAAGAAAAAATCTACACGGAGCAGCTAGAAGAATTTGAGATTTCAGGTGATAATCTCGTTTGTAAGCTTAAGAAAAGCTTGTACGGATTAAAACAGGCATCAAGACAGTGGTATAAGAAGTTTGACTCTTGAATGGTAAGACAAGGGTATAAGAAGGCTGCTGCAGACAAGTGTGCGTATATCCAAAATTTTTCAAACGGGAATTTCATTATTCTTTTACTATATGTAGACGACATGTTGATTGTGGGACAAGACGCAATGAAGATCAATCAGATGAAGAAAGAGTTATCTAAGTCATTCGACATGAAAGACTTAGGGCCGACTCGAAAAATTTTAAGAATGTACATTGTTCAAGACAGAAACAATTGAAGATTATGGCTCACAAGAGAAGTATATTGAATGAGTACTAAAAAGATTCAATATGAACAATGCCAAACCATTTAGTATTCCACTTGCAAATCATTTCAAATTTGATAAAAGTGCATGTCCCTCATCCAAAGAAGAGATTAGAGAGATGTCATCAGTATCATATTCTTCAACCGTTGGAAGTCTAATGTATGCAATGGTGTGTACAATGTTCGATATTGCTCACGCAGTGAGAGTGGTAAGTCGTTTTCTCTCCAACCTTGAGAAGAAGCATTGGGAGGCAGTAAAGTGGATTCTCAGGTACTTTAAGGGTAATGCCAAAATGAATCTTTATTTTGGGGAAGCTAATCCAATCTTAGAAGGCTATACAGATGCAGATATAGTCGGTGATCTTGATGGGAGAAAATGCACATCAGGTTTTCTCTATACTTTTGCAGGGAGAGCTATCTCATGGCGGTCAAGATTGCAGAAGTGTGTTATTTTATCTATAACTGAAGTTGAATATATTGCAGCCTCAAAAGCTGGCAAAGAGATGATGTTGTTAAAACGTTTTCTTCAAGAATTTGGGATTAAGCAAGCTTATTACAAGGTATATTGTGACAGTTAGAGTGCTCTGGATTTGAGTAAGAACTCCATGTATCATTCCCGCACAAAACATATTGACATTTATTATTATTGAATACGTGAAGTGATTGAAAAACAATTATTGAGACTAGTGAAGATCCACATGAAGGGGAATACAGCAGACATGTTTTCAAAAATGGTTACACAAGATAAGTTAAGAGTTATGCATAGACATAGATGGAATTGCTGTTAGATGAAACTTGTTTCAGATATGGCTGTAGCGGAAGAATTGTTGAATATTCAGCCACCATTGTTGAAAGCCACCATTATTGAAGCTTGAAAGCCACCATTATTGAAGCTTGAAGTCACCATTGTTGAAGTTTGAAGATTGCACCGGCCAGCCATTAACTTTAAAATTTTGCCACAAACCACCTACCTCATTTTAACTATAAATTGAAGACTTTCCCTGATAAGTAAAAAGAAAATTCCAGTAGAGGAATTAATCCTTAGAGAGTGGATAGTTTTGAGAGTTTTTTGTAAATTTTATTCTGTTAATATAGAAAGAAATTTTCTCTCATATTTGTGTGTTTCTAAAGTTTATTCGATTTTGAATATTTTTTATCTCAACAAAACATTCCCATACTATAAAACAATGTACTAGGATGGTAATAGGTTGGCAACCCATGTGAGTTGGTCTCTGCTTGCTTGAACTACCCGTAGTATCCAAGAGGACATGTGAATCCACTCTACTCAATTATTCTTGGAACTGCCTGATTATTTATCCAGGCTGCCAGTGGATAGTTGCAACTACTAGTAATTAAAGACCACAAGACTTGTTAATAAGGGTGGGTAGGAGTGGTAACAAAAATGGAAAATATTATGAAGCCGACTAAGAAACGGCACTTTGTTCTACTTTTGATGTTTGTCAAATCTGATTCCTGTTTTGAGAATCTCAGTTCTCTTCTTTATTTTTGCTATTTCTTTTTATTTTTTCCTATTGTTTTCCTTGCTGCATCCCCCTCCCCGAGCACCCCAACCTAGAGCAGAAAGCCCAAGGACAGTCACTGCACTCTCTTTCTCACTACAATAAATTTATCTTTGATTTCCATTGTTTTTATGAGAGACCTACCTTTTTTCTTGATGTTTATCTTCCTACTTCTATGGTACAACACTCTGTGAGTTTAATCAAATCGCAGGAGTTCCAGACAACACTAGTGACGATACAACAAATTGAAGTGTTTGAATTGTTATTTAGTAGTAGCCTTAAACATTGGAAGTTCACTTATCTGCAGCTGGAGCTCCCATCTTCACTACACTTTTTACTCATTAATGCAAGACAGCTTTTTCTCAGAAAGGAAGTATGGTATAAGAAAGGTGCTACTAAAATATTCCCGGTTATGTGGTGGTATCTGACCACTGCCATCCCCTGTTGCTGTGCAATAGGTTTTATGTTACGCGGACTTAGTGAATAATGCATTAGAATGAGAACTGGGTGTTCAGTCACATGGCAGTAGATGGATATTTTACCTTTCTTTTCCTGGGTGCAGGCACCAGATAAATTTTCTGCTGCGGCTGCAAGGAATCCTGTCTGCAACCTTGCTTTAATGGTTGGTACAACCGATATCCCCGATTGGTGTTATGTGGAGACATATGGAAGAGAGGGAAATTCTATGCACACAGAAGCACCTTCTGCTGAGCATCTTAATTTGTTTTTGAACAAGTCACCAATTTCATACATAGACAAGGTATGTATTCTAAGATATATCAGTATGCTGTTGAAGTATTAGTAGCGAGAGTTGATTTTCCTGAAAAGTTGTTATGATTTATGTTGGTCAAAGAACACTGGAATATTAGTATAGGCCACGTAATGAGAATCTTTGTAGTTGTTCCGTATTGATGAATGTGTAATATATATGAAGCACGCAGAATTCAAGTTAAATATTTATATATCTTTGACAATATTGCAGGTCAAAACTCCAATACTGTTCCTTTTAGGTGCCAAGGACCTTCGCGTACCAGCTTCAAATGGAATACAAGTAAGGGATAGATCACCTTCTGCTTCCATATGATATGCTTGCAAGTAGACTAGTGTGCACTTAAGATACAGAAAAATGTGATTAATACTACTAGCTGAACTAATTTGGTATATCTGCAGGACCTGGCAAAATACTCATCATTCTGATCCTTCATTGTAGCATGTGCCTCTTTAATAAAAGAGCTATCAATTTGTAATTCTATTGACGACTAAAATTCAAATTGGAGTTTGTCTGAGTCGGTCATTCGGAACATTTCAGGGCCTGATGAAAAATGCACTTCTATTACTTAGTTACAGTATTTATAGCAAAACTCCACTCGTTGTTCTGCTCTTTCTTCCCAAACCCCATCATTTCTAACGCTTTCTTTGTTTCCATTTCTGGAATTATCCGCCTCTTGATACTAATGCTGTCCGTATCAATAAATTCAGTTTGCACGGGCACTTAAAGAGAAAGGAGGTAAAGTTAAGTTAATCATGTTTCCAGACGACATTCATGGAATTGATAGGTAAGAAACTCCTAGTTTGTGTTTCCATTCTCAACCTCATACACTTTCTAGTCGCAATTTAAACACGTGTGCTTCTTTTGCAGACCTCAATCAGACTTCGAGAGCTTTCTTAATATTGGAGTTTGGTTTAAGAAGTACTGCAGTTAACTGGTCAAATCTGTATCCTGCCATAGCCATGCTGATAGCAAATTGATATTCTCCTTTGATGTAAAGTTCTGCATAGCTGCATTCACCTTCATCTTATTGTTGTGGAATTCTCTGCATCATTCAACACTTGGGATGAAACAAGATTACCATTCTGCCTGTTGGATTATGTTTTAATTTCTTGTGCTGTGTTCATCTTTACGATGCAAGGAATCCTTTCATGTTCTTGAAGCAACTAAAATGCAATTGTATTGTATGACAATACATCAAAGTGGTCCGATGCCATTTATGCTTTCATTTTTTCTTTCCCTTGTTCTCTTAAAGACTTTATTTTGCTTTTCTAAGTACTAATATTTGGTCTATGTTTCGATTGAAAACAAAACATCAATTTTTTTTTTCTAAATTCCACTTCCTGTTTCACAAACACAATCGCTTTTTTGCACAATTGAAGGTAAAAATTTTAAAACTAAACAAGCCAAATACACCCTAACTACAACAGGAGAAGAGACGGGGTTGATACATTAAGAAGAGTCTCACTCTGTAATATAGAGAATATAATATATCATGAATTCAAATGAGTTGTAATTCATCTTATATTACTTGTACTCCAATTTGAAATGAAAATTCTCAGAATAAATGAATTTTAGAATTCTATATTCTATATTTTGTAAAAAGATTTTTTTTGGGCATGTTTTTTATTGTTTAAAATAAGTTATTTATAATTTTTTTAAAGTTAAAAGTTATTTTTGAGTTATTCTCAATTGTTTATTTACTTTTGATTTTTTGAGAAGTTATCCTGATAATATTTTTTAAAATAGTTTTTATTTATTAAAATTATTAAAAATAATTATTTTATTTTATTTTATGTATCAAATTTTTAAAAAATATTTATTTTTTAATTGTTTTAAAAAATTTAACAAGAACATAGTCAGACTAAATGGCCAAAAAGACAAAAACAAAAAATAAAAATACAAAAGGAAGCACCACTGGTCCACTCTTTTTTTATTGTCTCACTTTTACTAATGACAAAAGTTTGCACTACCATCCAAAGTATAATATAACACAATTACATAATATCAAAGTGAAAAAGAATATTATATCTATAATCAATTATTGAGTATATACCACTAAAAATTTAGGGTGCATTTAAACACTATCTCGAATTAAGAAATTAAACCTATTTCATTTTTCAAGAATAATCTATCTTTTTTGATCATAATAATAGAAGTTCAACACCAACTCAAATGCATTCTTAGAAAATTTCGCGTAAAAAATAAAAAGATTTTAAATTGGTAACATTATTATTTTTAAAATTTGAATATTAAAGTTTGAATCAATAGAGTTTATTAAATTATTTAACTGTGTAACAATAAATTCGTGTAAGAAAGCAAAACTTGTTTAATGAAATTGTTCTTGGTAAGAATGTTTTTCTTATATGGAGAGAGTAAACAAGCTAGGTTTTTTTTTTTTAAGTTAATTAAGTTTCATTTTAGGCTAAATAAACTAAGCTAGTTGAAAATTGATAGAAAAAATTCTCGTAGTGGGATTCGCATTCGAGATAATTGTTAACTAGGGATTAAGCTGGTTTTCCATTATACTTTTTTTTAAAAAATTTTCAAAAAAAGTCCTCTTGTTATATCTAATACTCAAATTTTTCATTAACCACTACTAGTAAATCCTTACTTAACTATCTAAACCAACCCTTAATTAGTTAAACCTTACGTTAACCATCTAAAATTTTACACTCTTAGCTAACCCTTAATTATCTATCTAAACCCTAAATTCTTAGTTAATGCTAACCATTAACCATCTAAACTCTTAACTAATTGACGACGATTTTTGTTTAAAGGGTAAAAGTTGAGACTGAACGATTAAAAAGTTAAAAGTTGAATTCTTATCTAGTAACAAGATTTATTTATTTTTAATAAAGTTGATACCCTCTTGTGTAATAGAATTAATATCTTTATTATATAATTTTTATTAATAATATAATTCTTATTGTTCTAAAAACAGTAACATATCATTTTTTTTTTAAATGGCGATGGTTAATAAAAATTAATGAGAATTATATATAAAGAGATGATATTCGTTAATAAAGAAAATGATGAGCCCAATCCTAATTTTATAGATTAAAATAATATTATATATTATTTAACATACTAATAATAATCTATTCGTGTAGCATTAATCTTGCTGTCCATTACGTGGATTCTACATCCATTTCCTCATTTTTACCGTCGGATACTGTCTCCAAGTCATTTCTCGAACCTTTCTATAGCAAACTTTCCAACTCTCAAAGAAGAACCTCTTCTTTGCATGATCATTTGTCTCGATCCCGGTAATCACTTTCTATGTCTAATGCATGCGTTTAATAGTAGTGTGCGTTGCATTTACTTGTGTTTTGCTGATTCTTGATGAACTTGCTTGATCATGTTTTGTTACCATCTTCATATTTCTGCAAAATGCACTGTCACTGGTTAAAAATATTCTGTTCTGCTAATAATTTTTGGAACTTTATTGTTTTTGAGTTTCATCACTAGGTAAATTACGCAAGGTGATTTTTTTTTTCTTGTTTGTTAAAACCAAGTGAGAATCTTGGAATTCTTTAGCCAAGAAGAAGATAAATTTGTTTTTGAGTATATCATCCGTACATATTTTTCTGAGTAAGTATTGAAAGTGTTACAAAATGCCATTGAGATGCCTAATGTGATAATGTAAGGAAATGGAGGTAGGGTACTTAATTTGGATTGATAACTGCTAGTTTCTTGTTCAAGATCATACAAGGTTATGTGTACGATTTTCAGAAGAAGGAGATCCAGTGGCTTCATAGTTCATCACTTTGGATTGATGAGTCCTCATTTCTATTTGTTTCTTCCCTGTTACATTTACTGACGTCCTAGTGACATATCTTTATTAACTTTTTCCCTCCCATCTCTATCTGATGCAGGTCCTTCCAAGGTAATATGAGTAGCTTGATTGTTGCCATATCTCTTAATTTTTCTGGTAAATCTACAGTGAGGACAAAAGAATACCCGATTTTTGAACTGGATTTATGTTTCTCCACAAATTTGCTGGGAAGTCAATGACTTATTTTTGTTTGATTTCTGACTATGCACAGAATTGTGGTATTTTCTCCAACCATTATCCAATTTTCACCGGCGGGTTACTGCTTTGATGCTTATCCCACCGTGCCATTCCAAATTTTATTGGAATATACACAGTCACTCTGCAAATACAGTTATTTAGATAAATACTGGCAGCAGGTAGTATTGAACCAAGTGTCCATTTTCTAATGCTCTATGCAATAGGAAACAATTTGTCAGACCTATGTTTTCAAGTGTCAACCGTTTCCATTGCTTGTTTTTTTGACTTTCATCTCCATTAAATTTGGATCAGAGGTTCTTCAAGCGACTTAGCAATGAATGCTTCTGGAGCTCAATCCTTCTTAAAGTCCTCTGGTCTTTCAGAAACCCTTTCTGAAGAAGATTATGCTTCTCAATCCAAATTACTCCAAGAATTCGCAGAAACCTCAACAATTGACAAAGCATGGACTTTGGCGTCTCAAAATGGTATTACTAGTACTTATACCTCTTATAGCTCTCTACGTACCTCTGAGAATCTTCAACCGGAAGAGCTTTCTTCACTGGTTTTTCCATTTTATACTCCTTTGAGATCTCTCTCTGCACCATAAAGCAGAAGATGGCGAAATTAGCAGAAAATACTCCCAAGTCCAGAATTTGAAGCATTAGTCTATCTCTGCACAGCTTTTTGATTCTGGCTTATTCGATCATTCCTAGTAAGAGTTGACACTCATGACTTCTGAGCTTCTGTAAATCTATTACAGGAAAAGGTTCACAAGCGATGTTTGAAATTAGTCAACCTAATCTCAAGCATAACATTAGCAGAAAGAGTATATTATCCAGTCATATCATGAAAGAAAGTGGCAATTTGGTTACATTTGAATGGGCACCATTCCCCGTTGAGATGACTGGGGTCTCGACGATCGTTCCATCTCCATCAGGTTCAAAGCTTCTTGTTATTCGAAATTCACTAAATGACTCTTCTACCTGCTTTGAAATTTGGGGTCAATCTCAAGTGGAAAAGGAATTTCAAGTTCCTCGCTCAATCCATGGCTCGGTGTATGCAGATGGATGGTATATTATTATTTGACGAGTCACCAAAGCTGGACTACTTTATTTCATAGCTGATAATTGTCATATATGTGATTGGTTAATTAGTACTGAAGTCTTTGAACCTTTAATTAACTCCTAACTCGTTCATGGTAGGTTTGAGGGAATCTCATGGAATTCTGATGAAACTCTCATTGCTTATGTTGCTGAGGAACCAGTGCCTCTCAAGCCTACGTTTACTGCTTTTGGTTACAAAAAGGGGGATAATAAAGAGAAGGATTTTGGTAGCTGGAAAGGACAAGGAGATTGGGAAGAGGACTGGGGAGAAACCTATGAGGGGAAAAGACAGCCTGCAGTCTTTGTCATCAACATAAATGGGTTTCTTTTAGTTGTACTGTATTCTTATCATTGTAAAAAAGGTGTATCTTCAAATTGAATTGAGCTTTTAACTTTGTGCAGCGGGGAGGTATGTGCCATTGAGGGAATAGCAAAATCAATCAGTGTTGGACAAGTTATATGGGCACCATCAACTGAGGGGTCTAATGAATATCTGGTATTCACTGGGTGGTCTTCTGATACTAGAAAGTTTGGCGTCAAATACTGCAACAATAGGCCTTGTGCTTTATATGCTGTCAAAGTACCATTCCCAAAATCAGGAGCCAGTGATTCCAGGTAGGTAATCATTATGAGTCAAACGCTCATATAATTGACTGACAATTATACCTTTTTTTTCTGAATCATACCCTGACAAAGTTTGATTTATTGACCCTTTGTTATTGATTTATTTTCATATTTATTTGCTTAATTTGTCATTATTATTCACTTCTGTTTCTTCAGAAAAGATGCCGGTGAAGATGCAATGATGGTTAATCTGACCCAAACCATTAGCAGTGCATTTTTTCCTCGGTTCAGGTATGTCACTTTAAGCTGACCATAGTCACCATTCATGTGTAACTATAATCAACTTCCAAACCATTTTCCTCTTTCTTCTCTCATTTCTCTTGGGAAATGTGTGAAATATGATACAACGACAAACACAAAAGAAGAGTTTCCAACCAAAATAAAGAAGGAAAGGCGAAAAGAGGGAAACCATTTCCATAATTACATGGAGATGCCTGTAGCCCCATTCCTTATTTCTTCTATTGCTATTTTCTGATGGACTTGTCTAACATTAGCAACTGTGAGGTTTCTTCTTGACTTCCTGAGGAATGATCATACTTGGATGATTTTGTGGGACTATTTTAAGAGACACAAAAATTCAAAAGCTCATCTCTTTGGTATCTGTATTTCAGCCCAGATGGAAAATCTCTAGTCTTTTTGTCCGCAAGGACTGGTGTTGATTCTGGAGCTCACTGGGCTAGCAATTCACTTCACAGAATTGAATGGTCTGCTGACAGGAAGCTCTCATCGTCTACAAATATTGTTGATGTGGTATGCCTCTCATCTGTTATCCTTTGAATTCTTTTGCATACTTTAGGGCCTAGACTTCATAACATTGGGAATTCGTTTGCACACTTTAGGGCCTAGGCTTCATAACATTGGTTGTCACTGATATTCCTTTTCCATTTTATATTCCATTCTGCTTTTAACCTCTATAAGGATTAATTTTTGATAAAATGTGTGGAATGTCTATGCATTTTAGTTTCTTTTTACATAAATATGTTCTTGTTCTTGTTATTTCCTGCCTTAAGACCCTGAAATTAAATTTGAAGCGTTCCTATATGACATTTCAGATTCCAGTTGTGATGTGTCCTGAGGATGGATGCTTCCCTGGGCTATACTGCACAAAGATTCTTAGGAATCCGTGGCTTTCTAATGGTTCTAATCTAATTTTATCTACTGATTGGCGTAGCACTGAAGCAATAATTTCAATAGATGTATTGAGGTAGCTAAGAGTAATTTTTTCTTAATTGCATTTAATCTTATTCTCCTTCTTCTATAGTTAATGATGTCCCCTTTCATTTTCAGTGGAGATGTATCAAGAATCAGCCCTAGCTACTCAAATTCTTATTGGGATGTACTTGCACTTGATGGTGACAATGTCATTGCTGGTAGGACAGTGCTAGTGTAGTATGAACTGGCTTGATTATGGATTGGAGTAGTGATGTATTTAAATTCTTTCGTAATCCAAGTGAAAATAAGTTCATTTCTTCTGTTTACTATTAAAGTGTGTAGCAGTCCTGTTGATGTTCCTCAAATTAAGTATGGATTTCTTGACCAAAAGTCATCCACATGGACCTGGTTGGATGTTGCAAGCCCCGTATCAAGAAATGCAGAAAAGGTTATTCATTTAGTTGAAAATTTGCAATGACACAGTATTTAAGCTCTTTCTTGGCGGACCCAACTTGATTTTTCCAGTGAAGTAATCTTCCTATCACTGTGCATAGGTCCAGACTTTGCTGTCATCTCGACATTTTAGTATACTGAAGATTCCAGTCAGGGGTGTCGTTGAGAATCTAACTAAAGGTACAAGAAGGATTATAATTTCTCTCAAAAATTTGATTTAAAATTGACAAAATTCTCTTATTTGAGCAACGCACTTCTGTGATGGCCTGACTTGCTCAACATTTTTGTTGAATATTGATCTCACTTTTTTCTGATGTTTATCGAGGAACATCGCAAATTCTTTCCAAATCTTTCACATTTCTGTGGAAAGAATTTCTCTCCTTTTCCTAAAAACACTTCTTACAGTCAAAATATACATTTATAGGTTCTTTGAGTCTTTCTTTATGTTTTAAAAGCATGAATCCGTTTGGTTTGTCGCCTCTGTGAATCCTTACTGTCCATCTCAATCCTTTGTTGTTCAGCTACCTCATGGCCAGAGACACAGATGGTTGAACTCTAGCAGCTAGTTTTTACCTGTCAATGTTCAGTCCTTGAATTTTAATCTGTTGTGCAAGTTGATTCATCCCAGGTGCTAGGGAGCCCTATGAAGCCATATTTGTTTCCTCCAAGTCTCGAAGTGATATTTGTGATCCACTAATTGTGGTCCTTCATGGAGGTCCGCATTCAGTCTCATCGTCCAGTTTCTCCAAGTCTTTGGCTTTTCTCTCCTCACTAGGTTACAGCTTGCTGATTGTGAATTACAGGTAACCGTGATTATTCCCTTTTCGTCCTGATATATCAATCTTTTTGTTCTATGGAACATTATAGTTCAACATTGGTGTACCTTTTGGTGTTGATGAAAATCTAATTTATTTGCTTTACTTATTCTCGCTACTCAAAATTTGAGCAAAATTATTACTAACTTATGCTTTTCTTTTACTATGAAGTTAAAATTGTAGCTTCTTTTTCTTTTTATAGTTTCATGTGCATTAAATATCTTGTTTTTTTTTTTAATTTATAATTTAACATGGTTATTTTATCCCAGAGGTTCTCTGGGATTTGGTGAGGAAGCTTTGCAATCTCTTCCTGGCAAAGTTGGGTCTCAGGTGTGGATTGCTTGGTCCAACAAAATTTTCTTTCTTGCTGACAATATGTCGATTTTCATCTGTTCAAAATGCATTTTTTAGCTCAAACATTATTCAGCATTTCCATCTAAAATGTTGTCTAGCTTTATCTGCAGTAATCTTACTCTGTAGTCTGACCAGGATGTCAATGATGTACTTGCTGCTATTGATCATGTCATTGACATGGGACTTGCAAATCCTTCTAAAATAGCTGTAATGGGTCTTTCACATGGTGGATTTTTGACGACACACTTGATTGGACAGGTACAACCCTGTTCCATGAATTTCATCAAAGCTCCTTTCTGTGAAATCCTTGCTCATTTCATTTGTATAACATATTCTATGGGGACAGTAATAGGTCAGTACCTGGATGAATTGGTCTATGCCTACAGAAAGTAGCCATTTAATCTCCCTTTACTCAATGTCACAGTTGAACCCAGTCTTGTTTCTCATTCCTCCTACTTGTTTATCTGGTTATCCTGGATACTGGGGTAAATGACCTGGTCATTAGGTGGGAGCACTGAGAAAACCAGAAATATCATGGGCCATTACTAGGAGCTGCTCCAGCTGGATTATTTTTTATGAGATGTATCTTTTTTCTGTCATTTTTTAATTACATCTACAGCTTTTCGTACTGAAGCTTGTTTTATCTTAAGACAATGGTGTAACTCTACAAGAATTAACAATTTCTGGAAGCTCCTCATTATGACTTGTAGTTAGCAAAATTGAGCTAATGTTGATCCAAGAAAACTGAAATATTTTGAACCATAATTAAATTGTAGTCATAAATGTAAAAGTCAATTTACTTATTGTTAGGGATTTCACCCTTTATATCTTTACTAATTAGTGAGAGATATGAATACTGAATAGTTCATATAAGAAGCTTGCGAGTCACTCTAGGGGATCTTATTCACTCAAGGAGATTCCTGCGTACTGAATAGCATCTAACTCCTGCCATCTCCTCCTATTGATGTGAAATGACTTGTATCTCAGAATACTTGAATGACCAAAATGTCCCATTCCTGATTATTCTTTCTTATTACATGGCTGTGGTTATTCATCAAACATGTGAATTACCCTTTTTTTCCTACCCAGTGCAGGCTCCAGACAAATTTGCTGCTGCAGTTGCAATGAATCCTGTCTGCAATCTTGCTCTGATGGTTGGTACAACTGATATCCCAGATTGGTGTTATGCAGTGGCATATGGAAGCGAGGGAAAATCTATCTTTACAGAAGCTCCTTCTGCTGAGCATTTGACCTCGTTTTTGAATAAGTCACCAATTTCACATGTAGACAAGGTATGTTTAGGAAGCTAATTTTGGCTTTCTTCTTAAAACAGAGAAGTGAAAAAGAAAAGGAAAAATCTTGGTAGCTTAGACTGTGTTAAACTAGTTGTGGCACGTGTAAGTGCTTTGTGAAAATTTTTGTAATTTGTAATTAATTTTGAACTATGTATCAATGTTTTAGTTTTACAAAGTTCTAATTTGTGATTAATGTTGAACTATACAGCATAATGAGGATGGTGGTATTTGTTTCACATGTGATAGTTGTGTAGTGCGTTTGGCGATCTATCTACTACTTGCAGCAAGTGGATTGGAGTTAATGTTTAACAATCTTTGCAGGTCAAAGCTCCTACTCTCTTTCTTTTAGGTGCTAAGGACCTTCGCGTACCGGTTTCCAATGGAATACATGTAAGGCCATATATTATCTCCAAAATAGTTGTCAGAAGCATGTCTGAGCAGAATTCCTGAATTACTGACATGGGGATGTAGCAATCCATGCATGACTATGCCATGATAGATTTGTAATTCACTAATGGTGCTATTGTCACAGGATTAGCAATAGGAAACCTGCTAGTCTATTGTGAAAGCACCAGTCCTGTAACACATCATAGGACATAGGAGGACACTAAGGTTTATATCCAATAAAGGGAGCATATTCTATGACAAGTACAAAGAGATTGCTGTACATAGGCAGAATCTTGGGAATTTATTCCATCTCATTGCTGGAACCATCCTATCATGCATAAAAACCATGTGATTGAATGGAACTTATGCATGAGGGATGGTTCATATGCCTCCACTCTTCCGACCAGTGAAGGCGTGTGCATTAGCTTATTCTACCTCTCATAAAATTACCTTTATGTGTTGCTAATGCTATTGTTATCTTCATATGCAGTATGCACGCGCATTAAAGGAGATAGGCGGTGTTGTTAAAGTAATTGTTTTCCCGGAAGAAGTACATGCACTTGAAAGGTAAGATACTCGGGGCTCTCCGTTATCTGGTAGTCATGATGTTCTTGGAAGCAAACGTCAGTTTCTTTTACACTTTTTATTGCTGATAGTAACATGCCATTTCTCCTGCAGTCCACAATCCAACTTCGAGAGCTTTCTTAATATTGGAGTTTGGTTCAACAAGTACTGCAGATAAATGATCAAAGGCTTCTGCATTCTGCTATATGCTGATGGACTTTTGGCACAAATGTCCCAGAAGCTGTTTCACTTTGCGAAAGCTCTGCATAGTTGATCTCACCTTGATATTGTTCAATAGTTTCTCTGGTGTATCCAAATGCTATACCGAATGAATAATGAACTGAAATGAATATAAAAAAAAATGAGCCCTCCATTCTATATTATGTTTATATTGAAACGAATAAACAAATAAACTACAAAGTGACTATTTCAAATTCTAAATACTTGTGAACGAATTTTGAATTAATAATCCGAGGATTTTAAACGTTGAAGTGAAAAACCAAAAAAGGTTTACAATGAAATCCTAAATGCTCGTACACACAAAATCAAAAGTTTCACTACAAAATTTTCAAAATCAAAAGTTTTACAACAAAACTTTTCACTTGAATTGGTTTTTCTTTTGAAAATGTTTCTACAAAAATAAAATTTTTTCGCATAATAACCCCAACTTCAAAAAAAATCTGGCGAAGATGCCAATAAAAAAATGCAAAATCGCCGTCTGTGGGGATCGAACCCACGACCACGTGGTTAAAAGCCACGCGCTCTACCACTGAGCTAAGACGGCTTGTGCCTTTCTCTCACATATATATGTTATTAATTTATATTTTTTCCCCTTTCAGATTTGCAAGTGATATCCAAAACCAAAACCTTTCGTTAAACCTCTCTGCGAGCTCCGTAAACAACTCTGCAGCGAGTATTCTTTGTTTCGAATTCATCTCTGGAAACTGCAAAGAAGAATCGTTGAGTGGTAAAGCAGTAGGCGCTACCATAATGTTTATGAAGTTGCAGCATTTTGATACCACCAACTGTTTCTCCACACTTCTTTCTACGAAAAGCAGTATCACTATCAGTTTAAGCACATCAGTGACACCTATTAAGAAACTCAATGACCATAAACCCCAGTGCCACCATCTGCAAGAGCAGAAAGTGCTTCTTGAGAGTTCAAAATTGGGGAAGATTGGGGGAAAAAATGGTCTTGGCAGAAACCCAGGTGGGAAAGGTCGAAAAGATAATGACTTTGTTGTCAGTTTTGTGCCCAAGACTGGCCGAACTAATGTTATGGAAAAAAATTCAGTGATTCGTGATGGGAAATATGGTGTTTCTGGGTCCGAAATTGACAGTGTGGAAAATTCAGATAGCCAAGTGGAGAAAAATGAGAACTCTGAGGTTTCATTCAGGACGAAAAGTGCCCGTGTTTGTGGTGTAAGTGAGTTGTGCTACCATAATTCGCTTTGGATTAAGAGTAAAAATGGTAGTTCTTTGAAGTACCAAAATGGCAGAGTTAAGAAAAACGTGAAGTTTGATGCTAGCTTCAGAGGGGGTAGAGGAAAAGATGCAAATTTGGAGAAATCACATTCCCAAGTTTCGGCAACGACCCAAAGTGGTTTCATAAAGAAGCCAGCTAGCGCAGTCAAGAATAAGAGGGCAGCTGGGCTCGAGTTGAGGTCAGGGAGTTCGAACGGGGCTATGAAAGAGCAAGTGAAGACTAAGTGCTCGACGAAATGGCTGAGATATGGTGGGTGTCTTCCAGCAATATTGGGAGCTTTAGAGAGTGTTAGTGATTTGGATGAGGCTTTGAGGCCTTGGGGAAAGAGTTTAAGCAATAAAGAAAGAAGTATAATTTTGAAAGAGCAAGTAATGTGGGAGAGGGCACTGGAGATCTTTGAATGGTTTAAGAAGAAAGGTTGTTATGAAGTGAATGTCATTCATTACAACATAATGCTTAGGATTCTTGGGAGAGCGAGGAGGTGGGACGAAGTTGAGAGACTGTGGGAGGAAATGTTAGAGAGGGGGATTAAGCCAATAAATTCAACATATGGGACTTTAATTGATGTCTATAGCAAAGATGGTCTTAGGGAGCATGCAATCAAGTGGCTAGAATTGATGCATAGTCAAGGGATGGAACCGGATGAAGTGACCATGGGGATTGTGGTTCAAATGTATAAAAAGGTAGGAGAATTTAAGAAGGCTGAGGAGTTTTTCAGGAAATGGTCATTGGGCAAATGTGTGGCAGAGTGGCAAGGAAGTGGTGGGTTGGGAAGTACTAGGGGAATGAATGGTGACACTAAACTTCATGTTTCTCTGAGCTCATACACGTATAACACATTGATTGATACCTATGGGAAGGCAGGGCAAGTAAAAGAAGCATCTGAGACTTTTGAACTGATGCTTAGAGAAGGGATTGTTCCTACCACTGTCACTTTCAATACAATGATTCACATGTGTGGTAACAATGGCCAGCTAGATGAAGTTTCTTCACTGATTAGGAAAATGAAAGAACTTCGATGCCTACCAGATATACGAACTTACAACATTCTCATTTTCCTTCATGCTAAGCATGATGATATAAATACTGCAGCTAAGTACTTTAAGGAGATGAAAGCAGCTGCTTTAGAACCAGATGATGTGAGTTACCGCACCCTTTTATATGCGTTCTCAATGAGGCATATGGTCCAGGAAGCAGAAGCACTTATATCAGAGATGGATAAGAGGGGACTCAAGATAGATGAATTTACACAATCAGCTTTGACTAGAATGTATATAAAAGCTGGAATGTTGAAAAGTTCGTGGGTGTGGTTCCAGAGATTTCATCTTGCTGGGAGTATGTCTTCCGAGTGTTACTCAGCCAGTATTGATGCTTTTGGCGAGCATGGGTATGTTTTGGAAGCTGAGAAAGTATTCAATTGCTACCGAGAGGGAAATCAGCTTACTGTCCTTGAGTTTAATGTGATGATTAAGGCTTACGGGATTAGCAAGAGATACAATGAAGCATGCTGCTTGTTTGATAGTATGGAGCACTACGGTGTTTTTCCTGACAGATGTAGCTACAATTCACTCATACAAATGTTAGCTGGTGCTGACTTGCCGGAAAAGGCGA
This sequence comes from Rauvolfia tetraphylla, assembly GCA_030512225.1. Lineage (NCBI taxonomy): Eukaryota > Viridiplantae > Streptophyta > Magnoliopsida > Gentianales > Apocynaceae > Rauvolfia > Rauvolfia tetraphylla. The sequence goes on from JAJQKT010000053.1 coordinate 8,869,055, forward strand.
AGAGCTACATTAGGAGAATGCAGCAAGCTAGATTGGTGGATGACTGTATCCCTTATTGTGCTGTCATTTCCAGCTTTGCAAAGTTAGGGAAGCTGGAAATGGCAGTGGAATTATTCAAGGAGATGATTGGCTTTGACATTCAGCCTGATGTTGTTGTTTATGGTGTATTAATAAATGCCTTTGCTGACATTGGAAGTGTTAAAGAAGCTGCTTTTTATGTGGATGCAATGCGTAGCAGTGGAGTACAAATTAATGATATCATCTATAACTCTTTGATAAAGCTGTATACTAAAGTTGGATACTTAGAGGAAGCACAGGAAGCATACAAAAAGCTTCAATCGTTTGAGGTAGGTGCTGATGTATATTCTTCAAATTGTATGATTGACCTCTACAGCAAACGGTCTATGATACGGCAAGCAGAACAGATTTTTGAAAACTTGAAGAGGAAAGAGCAAGCAAATGAGTTTTCCTATGCTATGATGTTGTGTATGTACCGAAGAAATGGGAGGTTTTTGGAAGCTGTTCAGATTGCCAAAAAGATGAAAGAACTAGGGCTTCTGACAGATTTACTAAGTTTCAATAATGTTCTTTGTTTGTATGCATCTGATGGAAGATACAAGGAGGCGGCAGAAACTTTCAAGGAGATGCTGGTATCTGCCATTCGACCTGATGATTCTACCTTTAAAGCACTTGGTACCATCCTTCTGAAATGCGGAGTACCAAGGAAGGCTATTGGCGAGCTTGAGCTATTGAGAAAGGAGGATGCTGAAAGAGGCCTGCAGGCATGGACAAGAACACTTTCTTCTGTGATCAGTATGTCTAATAATGTTGATGTTGATGATCGTTAGCTCAAATGCCTTTTGGATGACATTTGGTGTTAAACAGATCCTCACACTGGCTTAGCTTTCCGTTCATGAAAGAGAGGTCGATGGTGTGATGGCAAACGGCATGGTACATGTGGTTGTTCTAAACACTCGATGAAGTGACTTTAAGAGAAACAGATGCCTCTTCCCACGCAGCGAAGCAGTTGGGCGTATGCAAAAGGTGTGGAATGACATCCTCCAAAAGCCAACATTTTTAACATTTTTGTTTTGTAAATACATGTATGTTAATTTACAAGGCATCAATTTTATCGATGCTATCCGTGTCAATTTTCATTTACAAGGGTTTATAAGGTTGAGATGCTGTATGTATTTCATGAACAAAGAGATACGTCACATTCTTGTAACTATTCATTGGAAGATGCTTTCCATGTCTACTTTGTTTATAAGGGTTTATAGGTTCAGTTGCTGTATGCATTTGACAAATAAATTGGAACTACGTTTCTTAATCTGTAAAATTTTCACTGCAGTTTCAATAGATGTGTTTATGTTTGCTTTAGTGAGAGAACCTTAGCTTCAATGTAGCACAATGGCTAGTTATCCATCTGACACCAGCAGACGTTAGGTAAACCTTAGCTTCAACGTAGCACAATGGCTAGTTATCCATCTGACACCAGCAGACGTTAGGTAAACGGAATTGGGTGTTAATGTGGTAAAATTTTGGTCAAGTAACGCGCAAATGCTTTATGAATTGTATACGAGTTCAATGCTGAAATGTTCTATTCGCCTCACCTTCAATTCTCAAGCTTTTATTTTCTTGTTATCTTTCTTGCTCTGGGGGCATGAGGAGGAATTCTCCTGGTGATCAACCTCCTCAAGAACAAATTAACCTCCTTAATATAGGAGAGAATAAAAAAAATATCTATGATTAAAGAATCCAAGAAAGTTTGTTGCACAATATCCCGCATAGCATTTCCCATTTACACTTGCCCTCAATCCCGCATAGTATATGTGCTTTTACATTTTAGATAATATTTTGTCTTGATTTGGAAAATAAACTATTTATAAAAAAAAAAGAATCCAAGAAAAATATCTATGATTAAAGAATCCAAGAAAGTTTGTTGCACAATATCCCGCATAGCATTTCCCATTTACACTTGCCCTCAATCCCGCATATTATATGTGCTTTTACATTTTAGATAATATTTTGTCTTGATTTTGGAAAATAAACTATTTATAAAAAAAAAAAGAAACTACAGTGAAAATTTTGTAATATTAGATTTCAATGATTTCTTCATAGTTTCTAAAGGCATATTATCTCTATTTCCTTGCTATCTCAATTGTATTTTCAGGGAAAACACTAGTATTGGTTGATGCAGCATGACTGTTAAGAATGCTTAACGTAAACCGTGCATTCAGAAGATTTTGATCTCTTACTATTGAAGTATTGCTATTTGAATACCTGAAATCTGGGACGAGATGCTTAATTTGCTTTACCAGTGGTTTCTTCGGGATGTACCTACAAATATTCATATTGATGTACCAAAAGATTAGAAACATATCAGAAGCATGGTTTCAAACAAAGAAGATCCCCGACTTATGCAAGGATATCTTTCAAGCTGTTACTTATTAGGATATCTTCCGCGCACATCTATGCATTCGTTTTTTATCCCTTTTTCCCCCAGATACTAGCTGAAGGTGGAAAAGTGGCTTTAAATTCTTTGCTATCTTCTTGCAGATGTCTTGTTCGTTGGAATTTTCTGGTACTTCGGTTTGCTTGGTTGATACATTTGACTGGTTGATGACCTATTGACTCATCATAAACTGTTACTAGTATTGATTAGCTTCCAGTGGTTTTTGTGCTTAATTTGATAGCGATATGTAACTTTATCTTTGAGGGACTAGAAATTTTCATCCTGTTGCTTTCTTCTGGTACTTTTTTCTGAACTTTAATCTTACAGTTGTTAACTGAAGTTTCATTTCTGCTCAAATTCAAGGGAATGGTGCTTAACCATCTAAGAAAACACGTCTACTGAAGTGATAGGAATGTGAAAGCTGTACATGTGTTGATTGTTTTGATCAGAAGTTGTCTTTGTTGGGAAGGAAAATATAAGCAATGCTTTATTCCTTTCATTCGAAATTGAACATTTGCTTTCTTATATAAAATACATAGAAAAGTAAATATTCAGTTTTGGACGAGAAAGTATCTGTTATAGTCAATGTAATCAAGTACTTTTGTTGTGCCAATCTTTTGAACTTTCCCTTCCGCTTGAGAGTTATTCACTTGTTCTTCCTCTGGCAGAATTTGCAGCATTAGGCTAGCTGGAGTCGTTTTCATCATCGTTGGTTATGCCCTCCATCCACAGAATTACGTAGTCTAACATAATTGAAGTATTGGCAAAATAAGAGGGGATTAATTAACTTGATGATTCAGATGTCTGTTCAAAAAACCATATGAAGATTACTTTTGCTGCATCTGATAGATGATCCAAAATTGCTCTTTCATCAGTTATTGGAGATTGTAACAAGCATATTTCTGCAGCAAGATTTGATAGCATACTAATACTTCTGCATATTTCATTTCATGCTCTTGCCCCCTCACACCCCCAATCCCCTCAACATGAGAGTGCAGCTTTTTGTTTCCTGCAACCTAGTAAGCTCACATGAGAAAGCTTCTCTAATTTTTTACATATTCCATAAGCAAGTATGGGCAACTCGGTGTAGAAAATCACCAACTGATTTTGTTTGCTATGTTGACAAGGCAAATTATACTGAAAATTGTACGATGCAGCGAAAGAAACAATTTCAACTTTCAACTAATCACCAAATAGAAACTATATGTACAAAAATCAATCCGTGTTCTATCCTGATTTGCTTTCTTTCGGAAGAGCAAAGGTCCCTCATCTTTCACTAGTGCCTATCAGTAAGTCTAACACGGAAGATTCATGCCAAGAAGAACAAATTCTTACTACTGTACAAAAACTTCGCTGATCATCAGGCCAAAAGAGGGGCGAACACTCCACTGTTTTGTCCAAAATTCATCGTTTCAGGCCAACCCCTTCCTCCGGGAAACTGAGGACCCAACCTCTGCACTGTCTTCACTGGAATGAACCATTTGAGCACGTCTCCACTTCAAGAACCATCATATTCACTGTGCCATGCAAGAGCAATATCTCCTAGCCCGACTTTCAATTCTTCCCACTGGGATTCCTGAAACTCCACTGTTCTTCCATCCATCACCTTCAGCTCCACCATCCACAGCTCTTGAGCCACCTCCAGAATATCTACAACCAAGATCATACTCCCTTTTACCAATCCTATTCCTCCAGCCTTCCCCTTCTTCACGTTATACCCCAGTTCTCCACCAACTTTCACCACCCTCTCCTCAATATCCCCCACCTGTGCAGATGATGTAAACCTCATCTCCTTCCTCTTCAATCCCACCTCGAAAAGCCCCGACAAATTCAACCCGGATGACATAGAAATTATGTCAAAAGCATTCATTCTACTCAAGTACTTGCAATCTTTCTCAGGGAATGCATTTCCAAATTCTTGTTGCTTTACAACCCCCTTTACAGATTTCTTGAACCAGGAAAGGTTCATCAACTCTTCAATGCTTAGTCTAGTCGACGGATTGGGATCCAACAAGCGGTATATGATGTTTTTCGCTGGCTTTGAAACCCAATCAGGCATATCGTATGCCCGTCGGTGTATTGCCCGGTACATAGTCGGAAGGTTACTGTCATCGTATGGCAGAGACCCGACAAGAAAAACATACAATATCACCCCACAAGACCATGCATCAGCCTTTGCACCATCATAGCCTTTCCGATAGACCACCTCAGGAGCAGTGTATGCCGGTGTGCCGCAAGCCGTATGAAGAAGCCCGTTCTTGAGCTGTTCAGGCAAGGCGGAGAGTCCAAAGTCGGAAATTTTAAGGTTGCCATGTTGATCGAGGAGTAGGTTTTGAGGCTTGATATCACGATGAGTAACCCCGTTTTGGTGGCAGAAGTGGAGGGCTGAGATAAGCTGTTGAAAGTAGCCACGGGCGACGGTTTCGGAAAATCGGCCTCGTTGTTGAAGCTTGGAGAAAAGCTCTCCACCTGGTGCCAGCTCCATAACGAGGTAGATTTTGGATTTTGTGGCCATAACTTCGTGGAGTTTGAGGATGTTCGGATTGTGGTTCAGGCGGCGCATGGCCGAGACCTCCCGGATTAAGAATTGCTCCATTAGACCGCCATTGGTGGCCGAGCTTTTATCGATAACTTTCACAGCCACATTGCTCTGGTCTTCCAAAGAACGGCCGTGGTACACCTTCGCAAAGCTTCCACGGCCTAATAGCCGGCCGAGTTGATACTTGTTGAGAATAATTGAGCCGCTCCCACCGCCACTGCTGGTTCTAGAAATCGTTCTTGAAATCTTCCCGATGGTGGTGGATGGCGGTGAGCCCTTCTTCCCTTCCATGGCGGCGGCTGCGGTGGTCGGAGGTGGTTGCTCAGCAGCCACAACCAGAGCACACGGACCAGCACCACAGGAGCGGAGTCTAATAGTGGTATTGTTGCATTAGTGGCCGTTTTTATAGGGTAGATGATTAGGCCAGGTAATACTGCATTAATTCAGTATTTTACTATAATCACAATTAGTATTCAAATCGTTTTTTGTTTTTTTGTTTGGTTTGGCATCTTCTTTAGGTATGTTTACCCTTCTGCCCTCCGGAACTTGGACCTCAACGTCTCCTATCAAGTCTTTTAATAGGAGAAGGTCATTTGAGTAGTAGATTGGTAATTGAAAATTTAATTAGTATTTTAATAAAATTACACTTTAATAGAAAGATTCATCGGATGTATTAAATTTAACTATGTTATTTTTTTCGTTTCAAAATATAAAATTTTATAATTTTTTAAAAAATATTTATTTTTTATAAATTTTAAAAATTAATTTTTTAAAAGTATTAGATATATCTAAGTATCTTCTTTTTTGCTCTCATACAATCAAACTGACCTCTTTAGCCAGTTTTTGATGGGGATAGGTTGTTTTTCTTCCCGAACTACCTCCAAGGGTAGTTTTGGTTTTTGCTAGAATTATCAGTGTTTAGTATTCATGCGAGGGATACTATTTTTTTTTTTTTTTTTTGGTGAAATAATTGGATTTGTACAATTGAGTATTATACATATATGAGTTGGTGATGGTTGTTTTATTAGGAAATTTAGAAATAGAATAATAGGGAAGTCAGTTTCCAGCTTCTGGGGACATTGATCCAACATTTTATGCTTTTATATATATATATATATATATTCTTTGGGAAACAATAATCAAAATTTCAAATTATATATTAATTCTAATTATATTTGTTTGACCACACAAAAAAAGAAAAGAAAATAAAAGAAAAGGATGTTTGTTTGAAGTTTCATCATGTTTAGGAAGTTGGTTTGATTCTCAGAATCTGCTATTTAGGAATGAACATTATTTCTAATTTTATTGGTCCCTTTTGTTGCACAAGTAAATTGAATTCAATCTGTCAAAATTTCCTTCGAGGAGGTTCAAGTGGATGCATTTGGACTTCCGATGACAACCAGAAACCACCTATAAAATAGTTGGAGCACAAAATTATGCCATTGCTGTTACGAAACCATTATGGAATTTGATTTCGACATTCATTTGTACATTAATATCCACTTAATGCACTTATTAATCTCCACTTAATTCACAACGATGAGTAATTTCTTAATCAAGAATATATTCGGTCTATCTAGATTTAATTTTGTCTAAAACTCTTCTGTTATAAAAAAATTTACGTTTATAAAATATAAGATAAAAATTTTCAAATATAAAATATATTTATAGTTCATAAGAGATTGACAGTTCAATCTTTATCTAACGTAAAATTTTATTATTCTCTCTTTTATAAGAACTTTTTTATATTTTATAAAAATATTTTTTAATAAGTATTATAATTAAAAAATTATTTTTTATTAATTAATTATATAATTTCTATTAATAATATAACGCTCTTATATTATTTTAAAAAGTTTCGCTTCTAACAATAGTTATAACCCAACCGCGTATTCTGTATACTAACAAGTACACTCATCAAAAGAAAAAAAAAAGTATACCAGAAAGAAAAAGTCTCATCAATGAAGTAGAAGGAATGCTCCTATGTTATTGGTAAAGTTGTGGACTAATTGAGGAGTCGACAGTAAAAAGTTTTCTCTAACAAGTCAAGTTGATCTATCTGATTGGTAAAGTCCAAGAAATTACTGTGTGGTTGATCCCTCTCCCTCACTTTTCTTAACTGTCAATTACACTCCTAGATTTTCTACATTCTTGCGTCTAATCACACTTAGCTTTTTAAAAGACTGGAATTTTTAATTAGCTAAAAACCATTGTATAATCTCTATCTTCACTTTTCCTTCTTTTTGGTGCTTGCTTTTTAATCAAGTATACTGTTTATCTTCATGTGTAGTAAATTTTAAATTCGAAAAAGATTTTATTTTATTTCTGGGCGTTGTACTTAAATTAATAAAATTTTGCCGTACGCTTTAATTTTTTTAAAATATTGAAATATTTTTGACCCCATCACTTTCACTTTTTCAAGTGCAAAAATTGATAACTTCCATCTCATTTCCTCGATAATGTTTCTTAATATTCCACAAAGAAAAAGGCACTTACGGAGTTGATGACAGATTGGAAAGTGGTAATGAAATTCAGGAGCCACCAGCCACCAACCTTGCAAAATCTAAGAGATATTTAGCAGGCAATTCATTCATACACAATACAAGTTGGTCCTTTTGGTCAAGCAAGTTTTTGCATCTACCAATTTCATTTCTTTTGCTATCTTTCTTAGATGCTTCTCAAGTTGCCCACATTTAAATTTGATCCGTATTTAAGGGGCGGTGTGTTTCGCACCACCAAAAAAAAAAAAAAAAAAAAAAGCTTTTTGGATGTTCAACTCTTCGCTTCTTGACTTGCTCGCATTTTCTCTGGCTAATTTGGACCTCCAGCCTCTTTCTAGCTAGCAAGAGTTGAAATCTACTAGTTTCATCTTGAAACGAAACCTTTTTTTTTTCTCTCTCTCTCTTTTGGGGTGGCCTTCTTTTATTTTCTAATTACGACGTAGGCGTTAAATCGTTAAACTATTAACTCAAGAAGAACGTGCGGATGTTAAGAGTTTGTGTCTCTTAGATTAACATTGTTGTTGAATTAATAGTTTGTGTTCCTTTGTATAATATGACCCAAAAAAAAGGAAAAAGACAAAAATGTCTCTCCTACCTTAATGAGGAAAACATCATGTGCTCCATATGAGATGTTTAGGAAGAGTAATTTTAAGAAATGGTCAAAAACATTAGTATTACGTGGCAAGTTAGTAATTCTGAATAGAAATACTTTTTATTATGTAAAAAGTATATTATTATATTCGAATTATATTCTTTTTTCTTATTTATTAAAAAAAATATTAATAAAAAATAATATTATCTTATATTCTATCTATTTTAAAATATAAGAGTTTTTAATTATTTTTTATTTTTATAAAATTTTTAAAATTATTTTTAAAATTATTATCACTATAAATATAATTTTTTATTTTAAATTATATTAGTAAAATTAATTAAAAATATAATAAAAATACTAATTGTTTCCTTCTTACTTAATTTATACAAAAAAATTATGTTTTAAAATGAATGGAATAAAATTTGCTATTTTTAGCATGTGGTTCGATTGCTGTGTTTATTAAAGATGCTTTGAACAAACTTGGTAGGCTAACCTTCTTTACTTTTCATTTCTTTTCTTTTCTTTTCTTTTCTTTTTTTTTTTTTTTTGGTCAAGCTATGAACAAACTTGGCAGGCGCATTTTGCCTTTTATGTTTTCTCTCCCATAAAATACGTTAGGCAAACATTAGAAAAACAAGGAGCCGAATCTCACCTGCTAGTCCAGAGGTCAGAGTAGCATTTTATCTGTGTAGCTTAGAAAGATTCTTAATTCTGATGTAGCAGATGGTTGAACTCAACTGGTTAACACAGAGCTGTATTTGAATTTTGTTTAATTAAAATAATTTTAATTTTAATTTTTTAAAAATAAATATTTTATAAAAAATAAAATTTAATTAAATTAAATACTATCATAAACCCATTCTGTTTATTAAAATGAACTTACCCATAAAAATTGAAAGTACATGTATTGCTCCAAGAAATCATAGGCATATATCTTCGAAATTAAAACGTGTGTGGTCGAAAATCATCATTGAACTCTTCTAAAGATGTCGTGCAAGAAGAAAGTAGAAACGTTAGCTTCAGCGAGCGGAGGTGTCGGCACAGCAAATGATTTGCGTTGGGCCATGGAAGCGCATTTATGAGAATATTCAATAGCGGGCGACAAGGGCAAGCCAGCTCTCTCCGGTCTTCTTCTCGCCTGCTTGGTCTTTTCTGGCCTTCAACGGTGGAGAATCGCCGGCTGGCGTAATTGTGCACTGTGTACAATGTCTCTGGGTCCATCCCTCACTTGGAAGCCTTGGCTCGATCGTACTACGTGGACCCGTCTCATTTGCATAATTCGTGCTACTTTTTTTATTTTTTTTGAATTTGTGATATTATTAAGTAATTAATATATACGGTATTTTTTTTTTTTGCTTTTTGAAGCAGAATATATTAGTTGTACTATAAAATTTACAAAAAAAAAAAAAGAAAAGAGTTTGATAGTTTTTAGTAGGGGTAAATCTATCATTCCAAATCTAAAGTGTTGGTTCAGGATTATTGGTTCAGGGTTGGGGAAAAGATTTGGAATGACAAATTTACCCTTATCTAAAGTGTCACGTGTTGTACAGTGTGGAAAATTTTGCCTGCTTCCGCTGTATATGTTGGTGGCATACTGTTAAATGTCACAAGAAACTAATTTATGACTATGAATTATTAAAAATGAAGTTTATGGATAGATTGTGCCATCTATTAATAGTTAGTTAGTGAATATTTTGGGGTATTTTTTCTATTTTTATATTTTATTGCAACGATTAATAAAATTAATCTTTTAGTTATGTTTCAAATTTTAATTAAAAACTCACTATTTCATAAAAATAAATATTTAAATTTTGAACAGAGGTAATAACAAATTAGTTACTTGATTCGGAGATAAGAGACGACCAAAAGCGTCCAGAATGGTGGAAGGATCAATTTGGAGGAAGAGGGAGTTATTTTGGCGTTTCTAAAGAAGGCTTTTTCTTTTTATCTGCTAAGGTCTTCTTGGGAATAGGTTGACCAGAACTCTAATTGCAAAGACACAATATCCTAGAATCTTTCTTTCAACACATAGATGAAACAAATTGTTTTATAATATAATTTATTTTTATATATTTTAAATAAGTAATATTTATTATAATATTTTTTAATTCTATCATATATTTTTTTTATTTTTCTCTTTATTTATTATTTAAAATATTGAGTGTTTTTACTAATTCATAAAATTAATTTAAATTCGACCCAGTTACACCTGTAATACCCCCCATCTATTTTCATGTCCAAGTCGGAGTGAGTATCCCCCCTCAAAATATGAGCGATGATGTCTTGTATTGAGTGATAACTTCATAGTATTATAAATTTGTAACCAGCATCAATTTTTATTTCTTATGTCCATTTGAATTGCTAATTTATTATAATTTTTTATTTTAATATCATATTTTTTAAAAATAATTTATTTTATAAAATTTAAAATTTTTTAAAAATTTATTTTCTAATCCTACCCGAAAGAAAGCTTTGAATCTGTTCAACTATACTTTCCATTGCTGTATTTGGAAGCATTAATCAACGAGGGTTTTGACTACTCATGATCACTTAGCTGTTTACCTCTCCTAATTAATTAATCTCTTTAATTGTGGATCGTTAATTTTTTAATCATTAAATTACATCAACTAATGACATCATTCATCACTCTAACTTCTACGAGCAGTGGGGTAGATACTCCACATGGAGGCAGGGGCATATTCCAAACAGACGCCAGTAATAATTTCCAGGAAGAAAAGAGGAAACGATGAAAATAGTAATGCACACGGAAATGAAAGATATTTTAATTAATTAATATGTTTTATATTTTAATTAATTTAATCAATTATTTATTAACTCTTTTTCTCGTGATTATGACGTTCTGGAAAGGAACCCTCTCAAATCCTTGGTTACGTCAAATAAAAAGTTTGAAATAGCAGTAGGAAGAGAACGTTTTTTCAAAAAAAGAATCTTTTTGGAAGATTTTTTCTGAAAAGAAATCTTTTTGGAATTACATGTCACAATATTTGTGAAAACTAACCATCATTATTTTTTTGTGCTAAGTACTGTTTGTTCAATTTATTTAATATATTTATAAGTAAATACGCAAATTCGAATATTAAGTAGTAATAGATTATTAATTCATTCTTCAAACTCGTCTTTTCATCCAGCAAAAAAAAGAAAAAAAATTATTTTCGTCTAAAAGAGACTAGTTTGGTTAAGTTCAATCAAATTATGTTATTTTGAACTTCATTTGGGGGGAGATAATGTATCATTTTTTGTTTCTTAAGGGTCAATTTTACCTTCTTTACAACTCTATTTTACACACATAATGACTAATATATTGGTTTCGCCATTTACTTCATTATCACTCTAAGGGATTGGAATTTTACCATATTATTAGATACTAAATGGTAATAGATATAAATACTGGTGTCATGTTTACAATTAAAGTCATCTATGCTAAGGCTTGGACGATGATCAATTTTGAGATTACTCTTGCATTATGATTTACCGTATTACTGTCTTAATCACTAGTAGGAATCATACCTATGGAAAGACTAAACACTTCCATGTATATGGTATAATACTGTATTCGTTTTAAAATATAAAATCTTTTAATTTTTTAAATCAGAATATTTGATTTTTTGTGAATTTTAAGTTTTTTTTTAAAATTATCTTTACCACAAATATAATTTTCTTATTTTCTATCATATTAATGAAATTAGTTAAAAATAAAATAAAAAACGTATCCTTTACTTTTTTATTTTTTAATTTATACAAAAAGTATCAAAAAAATTTATGAATATACAATATCATCCTTATATCAACAATAAAAACCTCTCAAATATCAACCACTAATCAATCGACTGTTTATTCCATTTCACTAGTTGACAGTTAACAACTATTTTGTGAGATCAAACAAATTTATTGTTGGAAGCATTAGTTTACCTATCACAGATTATTGATCAAAGAGGGTTAAAGAAACAAAGAATGAAGAACCACTTGTCAATTTTCTTTTCTGTTTTCTGCTATTAATTACGTATATAGCCCTTGTCATTTCTTCTAAAGGAAAAAGGTTAACTGACATCTTGTCCATCTGGCCCAATAAGGGGACAATACTAGATGCCACGGTAAGTTCAAGCCACTAAGAAAAGAGCTATAGATTTTCATATCATTTTCAAGGAATAGTTTTAAACCATTGGGGAGATGTATAGTTGGGGCAATACAAAAGTTAATGCAACCACTCAAACACACAGTCTCTACTCCCTAGGAAGGATTGAGAGAGTGAAGACATCAAGTTTTGGAGTGCATAAATTGCTATGTTTTGTTTATTGTTTATGATTGAAATGACAATTTCTTAAGTTAATTATGCACCAAATACAAAAAGGAGTAGTTGGCATCTAATTGTCTATTGCAAATAGGAAGATATTCTGGCATGTAATGACTTGACCAGCACCTAGGAATTTTCAGTTAACTAAACTTAGTGGCTATAATGGAGAAGACAGAAGACCCCCCTACAAGTCATTTCAAGCCTCATTTAGAAGCAAAAATGATGCCCAACTTCTCCATATCACTCTATTGTATCTTGTTGGAGGAAGAAACTAAAAGAATTTAAGCATACAAATAGGCTACATCTATACTATAATTTTAACTTAAAAGTTCTTTTGGATATCTTTGACTTTTGCAAACCACTAAGTTGTGCGTAAATTATTTATGAAAAAAAATAAAGTTCAAAATAAAAAATTTATATTGAGTTTTCGTTATAAATTCAATCTAAATACACCAATTATTAAGATACTTTCAGTATTCTAAACGCGATTAACTTTTTATTCAATAAAAAAAAGATAATCTTATTAAGTTTACACCAATATGAGAAGGTATATATACGTTCTTGAAATTATCTAGTGCTCCAAGAAACCCGAACACCTTAGAACTAGTACTTGAAAAGGCTAAAAGGTCCGTCCTACATGCCATACCACTATTTCACGTATATTGTTTTCCTTTTAATTTTGTTTTGGGGGGAAAAAAGGAGAAAATATTAGGAAGTGTACCAAATTAGTTTTTTATTTAAAAATTTTTGTCTTAATTATCATAAAAATTATATATTATAAAAAAATAAAAATTTAGTATTTAATTTCGAATCAAGTAAATAAATGGAAATGTAGTGATCCAAAAGTTTAAAATCAGTTGTTGAGGGATCCAAAAGCCCTTACTATTATTAGTATGAGTCAATCCGACCAAACTACTGGGCTTCTTATCTCCTTTAACTACGTCTAATGAATGAAGCCTTTGGTCGTCCAACCCAAGAGATGCATCGATCCAATATGCAGTCCAAGCTTGATTCTTTTTTTTTTTCCTTTTTCAATGAATATTATTATCAAGTATGCTACTTAATTTTTTTTTTCTTGATTCATGAGAAGATAATTAAAAAAAAAATTGAAGACATATTACTCAGTAAGGGGTGAATTTAATTTCTATTTTTTAAAAAATAAAAATAATATATTTTTTTCAAAATAAAAAAGCAAAAGAAGCCATAATACGAGACTGATGAAGTACAAATTAATAATTGAGTGAAGAAGTAAGTAATTTTCTTTTTTTTTTATCAGAAAAAAGAAGTAAGCTATTTGGTCTTTTCTTTTCTGAAGGAAGCTAAGCCAAGAGTTTTGTCTTTCCTTTTTTCCACTTGAGGAGAAAATGTTGATTAAGTTTGAGAAACTTGCTTAATTGATTAATAAGAGATGCTAATATTTAGCCAAAAAAAAAAAGGTGCTAAGAACAAAATTTTAAATAAAAAAATTGATTCTTGGAAAAAAATATCTCTGATATTGTCTAAAAGGGAGAATTTAAAGGTAAAAATAAAAATAAATTCAAAAAATTCTAAATTATAAAATTATATAAAAATAAATATTCCTAAGCACAAGATCTTACATTAATTAAAAATTGAAAAACTTAAAGTCGGCATATTGGATAGATATATTGAATTATTAAAATATTAAAAAATTTTGAGGATTTTGATCTGTTTGGCCCTGTTTTTGTACTTAGCTTCGCAAATGGACCGGGTTGGGACTTTGGGTTACCCAGGGATACTGGATGACATTACGATTACACATGAATTATATAAATTTTTTAATTATATATAATATAAAAAATAATTATTTTTAAAATTTTTTCTCTACCCTACTTTCTTTTTCATGTGGACTTTCGCAGGTGGAGAGTTACACCAAGTGACAAAAGTTTATGTGGATTTTTATTAATATTTGGCAGAATATTTTTTAAAAAATTTTATTTTTTAAAAATATTTTTAATTATATAATTAAAATTTTTAATTCATAATTAATAAAAAAAATTTAAATAAATAATTTCTATCACTTCTTGATAAAAATACATATAAACAAAAAAATATTTAAAAAATAATTAATTTTCTTATTATACCATTATACACTATTTGTTCAATCGTTACTAAGGTGGTGCGGTTGAACGCATTAGCATCCGTTATAAATACGATTTTCCCGAATAAAATTGGGCTTCAGATCTCCCACGTAGCTGAAAAACCCACCTCATCCTAAAACCCAGACTCCGCGGAGGAACCCACCAGGGAATTCCCATTGATCTCTTTGGGGTTCTTTAAGAAACTGAAAAATCTCGGGATAGATCTTTGATCGGATGATAATTTAGTTCGAAAGTGTTAATAAAGAGAAGAAAAGATGTCATCTTTGGGAACTTCAAAGGGGATTTTGGAGATAGCAAAATTTGCCGTCTATGTGACTGTTCCAGTTGGTCTCATGTACTTCTTTGCCAACAACAACAAGAATCTTCAGAGAGTTATGGGCAATGTAACATTTCTATTCTCTCCCTTTCTTTCAGTGTGTTCCATAATGATATATACACAGGAATTTTGTTTACAATGCGATTAATGGTTTTTTGAACTTAGGTTTTTTGGCCTAAATGTTTAGTTGCTGGGAAGTTGAACGATGTTAGAGTAAACCCATTTCCATGATTTGATGATATAGGATTGACTGCTAACAAATTTTAAGCAACCTACTATGAGAGTTTAGGTATGCTGTTAAAATTGTGTTCTAGTGTCGAATACATAAAGGAAGAAGTACGAAAAAGAATGAGTTTAAGACGAGACTAAGGACGTAATTCCTGCCGAGCAATTCATAAACAAAGTACTCGACAGTTTATATGCACAATGGAATAATGTGAGCTTTATGAGCTTGATGATTAGCAAGGTAGTGGTGTTAAGTACATAGCAATTAATTTCTAGCAGTAACTTTTGACTTCTCTGAATCTATGACTAAATCGTCCACTGCAGTTCGCAAGGGTGTTTCTTTTTTCTTTCTTTGGTTGTTTCTTTGATTTCCCATCTTTCCCCAAGAATTCCAAGTATGGTAGCAGAACAGAACTGGCAATTATGGAAAGTAATTTTGAAGGTCAAGTCGTGTAAATCAATTTTATCTATTGTGGAAAAGGAAGAAGTATGATATGTAATTATATTGATGAGATGTCAGGGATAAATACCTTTAATGCGTTTACTTGTTTATCCTATTTAAGAAAAAACAAAAATTGTTACTTGTTGAAAGGAAGCTGATATTTTCAAGTAAGTTGCAAACTTCTTAAGAAGGTAGTGGTGTTAAGTACATAGCAATTAATTTCTAGCAGTAACTTTTGACTTCTCTGAATCTATGACTAAATCGTCCACTGCAGTTCGCAAGGGTGTTTCTTTTTTCTTTCTTTGGTTGTTTCTTTGATTTCCCATCTTTCCCCAAGAATTCCAAGTATGGTAGCAGAACAGAACTGGCAATTATGGAAAGTAATTTTGAAGGTCAAGTCGTGTAAATCAATTTTATCTATTGTGGAAAAGGAAGAAGTATGATATGTAATTATATTGATGAGATGTCAGGGATAAATACCTTTAATGCGTTTACTTGTTTATCCTATTTAAGAAAAAACAAAAATTGTTACTTGTTGAAAGGAAGCTGATATTTTCAAGTAAGTTGCAAACTTCTTAAGAAGGAAATTACAAAGTATTGAAGTGTATACGCATGCACACCAAACTGGGAGCAGAAATATAGAACTGGTTGCATCATTTCCTGATTTATGTATTGATAGACTTACTTAATTGTGATGTTCAGTTGTATAATATTAAGAATAAGAAGTGTTGCCGAGCATACTTACGTAATAATCTGTCCTAACAGCCTCTAGTCCCTCAAGTCAGCTAGGTTTCAGTTCGCTCTGAAACATTGCTTCATTTCATGAATTTCCCCTGTTTTAATTTGTTGTTGGTGCAATCTCTCCATGATTCTGTAGGTATATATGAAATGGGCTAGAACTTAAAGCCTCATGTTTTCGTACTGCAAAATAAAAAGAAATGGGTAATAGTTGAAACTAATCTGAGTATGCTTATCTTTTTCTTTGTTTGTTGCATAGTGTCATATTGAAGCGCTGTTGTAGTTCCGTTCTTTTGTATTCATTTATTTATTTTTTTGGTGGGTGGGTGGGAGGGACAACATGTGTACCTAAATCTCTATTTTGATGTGGGGATGACTTGTGAATATGCACTGCCTTATATTTTGCCTGGGATTTTTTTTTTTTGGTTGTCACTGCTGCTGCTGAAGCTCCTTGACTTTTATTCTTCTAACAAGTTAAGCAGCACATTCTCTATCTAGAAGTTGCTTCCTTGGGTTTTCTCTGTCTCAGGAAATAAGTACATCCAATAATGTTTTGTCTTGGTCATTCCATATCTACTCCAGAATATTTGTGACATCAAGAAAATCCCACACTTGCAGCAGCCCTATGTGATTCACACATTTGAGAGTCTGCATCTGCAAAGAATTGAGCCTAAACTTTTATTGTGTTAGCAAATCAATATGATAGGGCAGTTACTTAGGACTTGGGGCTTGCTTGAAAGGTGTCTCCGCTACTTCCTCAATATGTCAGTTCTGTTTCATTCAACATTTTTTGTATAATGATTTAAACTCGTGAATTGAGAAAGGATTTTTTTCTTGGTTACTGTTGGGCTTGTTTGTTGGGGGGTGCCTGGCTGGGGTTGGGTTGAAGAAGTTTTGGGACATTGGCAACTTTTGTACGTGCGTGTTTTTGTGTCTTGCCCCTAGTGTGGAGTTTTTAAAGGGAAAAAAAGAATGTCAGTTCCTTCTAATATTGCATTTGTGTGTTAGCATCATACTTCTGATGCTTTTTTATTATTTATTTTTTTCACTTGGTAGTTCATGAACCAGATAAATTTATCTAAGTTGCCCATATGGAGCTGTTTGAAGTTTTGCAACATATATTCACATATGCTTCTGTGGATTTCTGGTCCTTTTCCAAATATGCCTTTTTTGCAGCTTTAGCACATTGTTCTTCTCCTTTGTTCTATGAAATTACTGAACTTCTTCAGATAACTGAAACATAAGTATGGTAGCAAATAAATGCTTCTAACCAAGAAAAGATGTGCTAAGATATAAGGTAAATGAATTGTGGGTAAATGCTTGGGCTTCGATTGAGCTTGACCTCACTTTATGGATTGCCAAGTATTTGTCTTTGATCTGTTTTTTGTTGGAAGCATTTTACGAGTATATGGAGAATGGTTATTTGGAGCAGCTTTGTCTTATGTTGTGAGTTTTTGTCTTTGAAGCGTCAATATATTGTCTACCCCCCAGAAGGACCACCGCCTCCATCACCAGAGGAACTAATGGAGATGGCACGGCAGGCACGGGAGAGAAACAATCAATGATTCTCTTGCTTCGTGAATAACAATATAGCTTCCAGTTGTAGCTGTCTATGTACTATTGACCATCCATCAAGTAGGCTACTTCAGGGAACACTATACATGACTCGTCCAATAATGTGATGTATATGTATGATATTACATTTTTCATTAACAACATCCTAATTTCTGTTTGAAAAGAGTACTTTGGAGGTGTCTTTTCTTCATATTTGTACAATGAAAGTTACAGCTATTTGCATCTTCAAAATTGTTTCTGGAAGGCTTTTTCTTGGTCACGATTCAAGGTGATTTGTCACCTATTGAATTGCCATGCAAAATGTCTCCTTAGAAAATCTCACTCAATCTCTGTATGATTCTATTTTTTCTATTTTTTGTTATATATTATGTTTTTTTCTCGTACGAAAATTAAAGAAGTAGATTTTGTTGAAACAGAAAAGAAGTTGGGAGTGATTGAATATAATTTGATTTTGAGATTTTTGTTTTGAATTTTTTAAAAATTAAATTGTATGTGAGTAAAAATATGAATTCACATATGAAATTTTAAGTTTGGTTTCAGAATTAAATATTATTCAAGTTAAGCCCTAAAAATATAACTATTTAACCAAAAAAATTATAAATCCAAAAATATAGCTACTAATTGTATAATCAGTCAAACAGTCTGCATTTCTAGCATAACTTTTCCTTTTGAAAACATGAATTTTTGCAAAGCAGAAGGCGAAGATTTTAGCCGGACAAAGAAAATCTTTAACTGGCACTTCTCCGGATGTATGTCAATTTCGTATTTAACATCATTAGTGGTTGAGTCCACAGTCCTTGCGAATGGTTTTGCAGCGTGAGGTCGGATTTTAACAGAAAAAATGTTGAAGACGTGGGCGAAAAAGCATCATCTACCCTTGTAAGCTTGTTTTCAAGACGGAGTGTGTAAGTCAAACGAGTCAACCAAATCGGGACAAACCTTTCTGCTGGTGTGGGGGGCGAGGGGGGATGACTGTCCCCTCTTGGGGGCCCGATCTATCGTTTTTTTTCTTTTTCTTCCCCCAAAATGGATACAGTAGAAAAAGGTGGATAAATTAAGGTTAAGAGGAAAGAGAGAAAAATTCACGTAGTCGAGTCATCTTGGGTCTGCATTATAGATTAATTTATGTTTCTTCCTGGAAAATGCAAAGGAAAGCCCCAAGCACCAATGCATGCATTGACTTACATGAGTCAATTTGTTGGTCTTCTGTGGACAAATGGCAGTTGTGTTCACAAGAAACTCTGGAGCAGCTTTGAGGTACTTTCCGCAATAGAACTTTGTATATGGTTGTTTAGTTTTCTTCTTACCTTTCTCGTCCTTTCTTGATTGGATTTTATGGTGAAAAATGCTCAGGCTTTTCCTTTATGGAATCTGCCCTTCCTCTAGCTTATATGTAATGCTGATTTGAAGCTTACACTATGTTAGCTCCACGTTTCTTCTCTTGATCACTTGTGTGATCCCACAAGCAACTTATTTGGTCAGGAAATTGAAGCTAAGGTTCTTTACCATTTGATTGTGTTTTGGTAGCTTTGTTGCTGAAGTATCAACATTTCTTGTTCTCTTTACCATTGCTGAGTTTTCAATTATGTCCCAGAAATAGCGATGATGAAATTGCCCTTTTAAACCATGTTGCAGGTATAAAAGTTTCTCCTGTTTGTTAATTCTCCTTTGCCATTGCTGAGTTTTCAATTATGTCCCAGAATTAGCGATGATGAAATTGCCCTTTTAAACCACGTTGCAGGTATAAAAGTTTCTCCTGTTTGTTAAACTGGGGTCGGACGCGACTAGGGTCGAGGTAAATTTTTTTTTTGTTTCTCGTCTTTTCAGCATTCATACCTCCTCTTGTCATAGATATGTTTATTGGGACTGGTTCTAAAGTTTGGCTGAAAATCGTTGAAGCCATCAGATTCAGAAGGGCTTATTCTCACAATTGTACCATGTGGTGGAATAAGAGAGCATTTAGGATCAAAGTATGATATGAATCTATCCGATAATTGGAAAAATTGTTTTGAGTCTTAGGTTATTCTCCGAAGTCTTGTATGCTGGCAAGATGCTAATAGAGTTGGTTTTCTTTGACAGACATTGTTTATGTAAAAAAGATTCAGCATAGAAAGAGATTTTCTGATGGCAGAGTTTATCCCTATTGGTACTATTATAGCTGTAATCGGTAACCAGGTTATAAAAACGGCCAACGCTGCCAAAGATGTAGTATTTGAAAAGGAGAGCTTCAAGGTTCTAGCAGAGCACCTTTGTGACATTCAGGTAGTCCTAAACGAATTACAGTCGAAAAACTTGAATGATTCACCTGCTGCTAGAAAAGCCTTGGAATCTCTTGAAACAGGTGTTAAGAAGGCTAATAACTTGGTTGAGAAGTATAAAAATGGAGCCAGATTCTATTTGCTCATAAAGTGTAGGCACATCGTGAAGGAAGTGCAGGATGTCACAAGGGATATTGGAAAGTCTTTGGCATCTCTATCCATGGCTAACATTGAAGTCTTATCAGGGATTTCGGATCAGGTGAATAGACTACAGAATGAAATGCAGCGAACAGAATTGGAGGCTTCTCAATCTCGGGTGCAGATTGTTGACAAGTTGACTCAGGGACTCATGGATCAAAAACTAGACCAAGATTTCGCAAATAACATGCTCAGTGAAATAGCAAGGGCTGTTGGAGTGCCAATTGAGCCTGCAGAGATAAGTAAAGAGCTAGAGAGCTTTAAAAGAGAAAAACAAGAAGTCGCTGAGAGGAAAGAAAGGGCAGAAGTTTTGTTTTTGGAGCAGGTCATTGAATTGCTATCTCGAGCTGATGCTGCTAGGGATTATGACGAAATCAGAAACCAGTACTTCCAAAGGCTTAGATTTGTAGAGAGACATGACCCAAAAGAAGAATATATCCAGCCATTTAAAGCTTTTATTTGTTGTATAACAGGGGATATCATGGTTGATCCTGTCAGCCTCTGCACAGGTACTGCATGTGAGAGAGTTGCTCTTGAAGCTTGGTTTGCCAATGGCGAAAAGACGGATCCTGAAACGGGTGAACTTCTTGAAGACTACTCTTACAGGTCAAACCTTCGACTGAGACAATCAATCCAAGAGTGGAGAGAACTCAATTACTGTGTTACAATCAGGTCATGCAAAGCAAAATTGCTATCGGAAAAGGACTCATTGATCAAAGAGGCTCTGACCCAAATGGACAAGCTTATAAGGGAGAATTCTATCAACAGGGATTGGATAAGCATTGAAGGTCTTACAGAAATTATGGTCTCATCAGTTGGTCGCTTGCCTAATGAAGATGTCAATGCAAAAATGATGAGTACCTTGAAGAATATAGTAGAAGGGAATGCAAGAAACAAGGTTAGTTCTTCGGTTTCCAGAACCAGAAACTACAATAATACACTTACTTTCCCTGGGTACCGTTGGCAGCTTAGTTTTTAACTTTTGAATCAGTTTAGGCTCATAGTTCATAGTGGCAATTTAAGGTAGGCCTTTGTTGTTGATTTCAATGAATTTCTTATGCATGCGTAATTAACTTGTCCTCTGATTTTTTTAAGAGCACTTGCAATTGATCTTGCTGTTATGAAATTGCAAACTGAAATTTAATAAAATGTCCACCTGCGCATGCAATCAGATAGAATTATGGAGTCTTATGAAGTAACATACTTGTTGAATTTGTTACACATCTAGTATTTCATCCACTTCATCCAACCTCTAGCTTTCAAAATCTGTGCAATAACTTGCACAAACAGAAGCATGGACTAATCTAATATCAGACTTTCATGTCAATATGAGGTCATCCTTTCTAAGATCAGTTCCTGGAATCAAATTTTATAGGATGTGGTTATCGAGAACCAGGGCCTTGAAAATATCATTCCATGCTTGGGATTGGACTCGAGCATGTTAGTGGCTGCTATCGAGCTACTCTATGAGATAATGCAAGATAGTAACATGCTTTATTGCAAGAAACTCTCTCAGCAACAAGATGCAATCGCTTTCCTTGTCAGAATTGTTAAAAGTTCAATCGGAGATGCAGCTCAGAAAGCGGAGGAAATCTTAATGAAGCTCTGCACTGAGGACGAAGAGAATGTCATCCAGGCTGCTAAAGTAAATTGGTATGGACCACTCATTTATAGAATTAGTGAAGGTTAGTTAACCTGTTATTCTTAATCCTTTTCCTTTTCCTTTTCCTTCGGAGGATGGATGGGTGGGGATCAATATCTCCCCTGGTGAATCCTGTCAATATATTATGCGGTGCACAGAAACATTATTTGATATAATTTACTGACATATTTTTTGTTTCTTAAGGTTTCTTCCTTCCTTAATACTCTTTGTTTTTTCAAGACGTGGAGCTAAAACCAGAATTCGGTTTGATTATGACAATAAATGAGATGAACAGAATCACACTAACATATAGAATTTGTTAGTATATTGCATCGTGTTCATCATGTATTTTGTGCTTGATCAAATCAAGGTAGAAACTTATCTAATAGCTGTTTACTTGCTTAATTTTTTTTTTTCAGAAGGTGCAGAATTTTAACTGCTTGTAAATTCAAAGGAGACAAAGTTCTAATTAACTTGAGAGGCGGCATTGCCATTGAATATGATACAATTCCCTCATGAAAAGGTTATTGAAGGAGCATGTAATTTGAACACTCCAATGTATGTGGAAATAGTTCATGGATAAAGAGTGGGAAAAAGATCCTCCTTACCTTGCTGCTCAAATATCATATGTAAACTAATAAGAGATATTTCTTTCTTCTTTTCCTTTTTGTTCATGAGCTTAAAGTTTAAGATGACAAATGATCAGTCAACTACTTCACAGGATCAACATCTTCAAGAATATCAATGCTGAGAGGACTTGCTAGTTTGGAACTGGATGAAGAACATATTAAGCTCCTTGGTGCAGCAGGAGTAATTTCTCCACTGCTTGAAATGATATGTGAGAATGTTGAATCAAAAGAATTGTCATTGTCCGCCCTTGTCAAGCTATCTAGATCACATGACAACAAGCGGCTTATTGCTGATGCTGGTGGTGTCCCTCCCATCTTAGAGCTACTATTCTCTTGTCATAGGCCAACAACAATCATTGCCAAGTGCGCTGAAATCCTTGCTAATCTTTCTTCTCATGGTGATGGAACAAAGTTTCTTGTGGATGAAAATGGAACTCGACTACAAATGGAGCCTATCATTACCAACTTAATGGCTTTTCAACAGAGTCTCAACTCTTCAGACATTGTTCGGAGGCCTGCCTTGCGTGCTCTTCTGGAAATATGTCAATCTGAAGCAGGTCTTGTTAAAGTTTCTGTCCTCTCTGCGAGTGGTGTTTCTGTGGTCCTTCCTCTTCTTGATGACTCGAATCAGGTAGTACGGGAACTAGCAATTAATCTTCTATTTCTCTTCTCCCAGCATGAACCAGAAGGAGTTGTTGAGTATCTTCTTAAACCAAGAAGGCTTGAGGCTTTGGTAGGTTTTCTTGAGAATGAGGATAAATGTGATGTGCGGAGGGCTGCAGCTGGCTTATTGGCCAACCTTCCAAAATCAGAAATATCACTTACAAAAAGGTTGATTGAATTAGGTGGACTGAAGGCAATCATTAACATATTAAAATCAGACTCCATGGAGGCCAAGGAAAATGCTCTAAGTGCTCTATTCAGGTTCACGGATCCAACAAACATAGAGTTTCAGCGGTCTGTGGTAGAGCTTGGCGCATATCCTTTACTCCAAAGCTTCTTAAGGGATGCTTCAGTAACAGCTAAGGCCAGAGCAGCTGCTCTCCTTGGTGATCTTTCCATGCGCAGCTCAGAGCTCACCCTTATGTCCAAGAAAACTGGCTGCTGGTGTGTACCCCGCCCTCGTGCTCCTATATGCCCTGTGCATGGAGGCATATGCAGCGTGCCTATGACATTTTGTTTGTTGGAGGCAAATGCATTGCCTGATCTTGTTAGACTCATAACAGAGAAGGTCCATGAAACCGCTTATGAAGCAATTCAAACTCTTTCTACCCTGGTTAGGGAAGAATCACCCCAAAATGGCGCAAATGTTCTTCACGAAAATAATGCAGTTGTACCCTTAATAGAGGTTCTAATATGGGGATCACAGTCACTGAAGGGGGAGGCTTTAGGCCTTCTGGAGAAGATATTTATGGCAAAGGATATGGTGGACTTATATGGAACAAGAGCTAGATCGCCACTTGCTCGCCTTACTGGACGCAGCATCTATGAAGATGGACATCTCCAAAGGAAAGCTGCTAGGGTCCTGCTACTCATTGAACGATATTCAAAGTCATCTACCTCCCTTGTTCCTGCAGTGAGTGGATCAAACTGAAACATTACTTAAATCATTTCCATGCCCTGAAGAAGTTAAAACTCAGCAAATTGATACTGTAAGAGCTGGACCTTTGTAGCTTCTTTTTCTTGTTTACTGCAATTGCTTAGTTTTGAATCTTAATGGCTTCTTGATGCTGCTTCTGTCATTATTTTGCATCAGTTTCTTGAACATGAGAAGAATTCTATTAAAGAGACTGTAAACCTGATAACTCAATTCAGAAATGCCTGGCAAAATCCAAATTAATGGAGTTTATTCATCCAAGTTATCTACTGATTTTTTCTGCCAATCACCAGCTATGATTAACAGTATTATGTAGCTTGTCTTCAGTTATTATTCATCTACTCAACATTTCTTGAAAACCAAACATCAGAAACGAATTCTTTTAATCAGTTTGACCATTAACAGGACTATGAAAATTATGAGTAGAATTGCATGGTGGAAATCCAGCTATAGAAACACAGTCCTAGAAATGAAAATGACATAGGGTCACCAAAATGTGACCTGGGTTCAGAAGCTCTGCTACAAATATCGTCAAGTCAAGTCTACTGATATTTGTCATTGATACTAAAGTTTAGGCGTCCGATATCTATTCGGACTATCTCTGAATAATTTGAAGAAAAGGAAAAAATAAAATGAGATCAACTTTTAACAAATAACTAATTCTTTTACTAATAAAAAGTGAAGGAAAATATCAAAAGCAGCTACGAAAGTAGGTCCTTTTTTTTTTTTTTCGATACTGGGGAGGAAGAAAAATGATTGGTTCAATCATAGTTTTCAAAGTCGCATATCAGCAGTTCGACTACTAAGCTATGGCTTCATTAATGCAACAAAGAAAGTGAATGGATACTTGTACCTTGCTCCAATTTCCTTTAATCTCCCGCCACAACCACCCCCCCGGCGGCGCTGCCACCACAAACACCCAAGAAAAAGAAAATGAGGACAGAAAAGGAAATCTTTCCACAAATCAAGGCCTCAAGCATTGGAGAATCTTGTTAAGTACCTCAAAAGCTAGCGAGTTACAGCAGAGAATTGGAGTACATGTACGTATATGCTTGCAAGAAACGTTTTTGTCCCCACAACATTGATGAGTTAACGCCACTAGTGTCGGCTTTATAGAGTAGTCTTGCTTCTTATTCTACATTTCTTGATTTCCAGTATCTTGCGGCGAAGGACTAGGTGGATTCATAACATTTCTTCGTAACATCATTTCCTTATTTTTTTTTCTTTTCCATTATTGTTGTTTTATAAGTCACGAGAAGGGACGTGAATTTGATCAAAAAATTTCTTGACTATCAAAAAGAGATTTTACTAAGTTATTATTTGTATCATCGATTTGTATTGTTTCTTGTAAAATCGAATATGATATTGTAAATAAAATGATAAGGTATTTTTTGTTTAATATATTTCTAAATTGATTATTTTTAAATGAACCCTTGTAACGAGAAGTTAAAATGAATATTGAGAGTTAAAATGAAAATTGAGAGAAAATATTTTACAATTTATGTATTTAAAGAATGTTCAACCCAACCAAGATTGTCAAAAGTCCTTCTAACGAGTATTTAAAGCCTTGGGTAATTGACTAATTACATTCTTTTGTTTTCATATGAAAATTGGGAGGAACTTTCTACAATTTCTACACTTCAAGAAATGTACCATACCAAACCATTGCAATCAAGCTAGATTCTCAAAATGTTTTTGCACAATTTCTTTACTTCAAGATTGTCACTAAACAGCATGGGCAATTGACTTTAGTTACATTGTTCTGTTTCATGCAATGTTTACTAAATAAAACAAGGAATGAAGATTGTCAAGCCTTCTTGATCATGAACACCTTCACTTATGGAAGGATAAAGAAGACAATAACTCAATGATCGGAAGCAATACTTATCAAGTGATAAATGAATTTCATTTACAATCTTGTATAGTCATCTTGATGTCTAGATAACTGATCAGGGAAGGTCGTGAATTTCGTGTAGCTTTTCGATCCATGATAAAGAACAGTAGAAGTAGCAATGGGGACACATAATGAGTTGTTTGAGAAGAAAAAAGACTTTGATTATACCAAGAAATATGTCGTACGTACTTGATTTACACAGACCAGAAGTGAAAAACATGTGTACTACACACTTTCTATTCTCTCTCTCTATTCAGTTTCTTCTCCTTCTATTTGCTTATTCTATTTGCGCGCAATCATCTTCTGCTAGTCTCATGCCAGATTTGGCCACTAGCCTTGCCGAATTCTTTTGTTTACTGTCTTTTTTTTTATTATCTCTTCCTTTATTTTAACTACAAATCATAATATATATTTTTTTACGCAAATTTTATCAGAACTCAATATACAAATGTAGGATATCTTGTAAATCGTTACTAATCTTACTAATATTAATATTAATATTATTGTACTTTACTCACTTTAGATTTCAAGAGTATAATTTGAGGACTATTTTGGTTGTGACAGCCCTGAATATTTTACTATTAATGAATAATTCTTTATTCAAAAGAAGAAGAATATGTTGGAAGAATATATGCATCACTGTACTCGCTAATAGGATAAGTATTAAATACTTGATTTGCAATTTATAGATGTCAATATTTCAAAAAGTCGTTTGCTGTGAGAGTTACTTGCATCTTTCCTTCGAACAAAATGGAAGGTAATTTTATTAAGATACAAAACAATTTGTCAATCTTGCAAATGTTGCACCAGAAAAGGCATCCCTATGCCAACTACTAGATTCATTGGCAAGTATATAAGTCATTTACCAAGTCGATGAGTTGGGATATTACAACTTTACTTTGTGAAACCATTCTAAAGGATACAAGTGAAAGATCATAGAGAGAAGTTACAATAAAGCCAAGATTGTGACGACTCTAGCTAGATCAGGCAATTCACTTTATGCAAGGAACCAAAATAGTAATGCCACGAGCTTCATAGCCCATAGGATAAAATTTCAAATTCAAAGCAATAAAAACGAAACCAGAAGCAAAAAGAAATGGTGATGAAAACCATCTTAAAATTCTCGAAGCATAAATACATTTCGTTTTTTAAAATATACAAACTTTTAGGCTTTGTGTGGTTTGCGAGGGGGAAAAGGAAGGGGAGTAGTACCATTTACTTGATTACTTCCTCACTTGGGGGAAGTAAATATATTTACTTCAATTTTTTTTTTGTATCGATGGACGAGAAGTAAATTATAAATAATTCCTCTTGTTTAGTTGGAGTGAAAAATAAGAGAGATTGTAATAATTTTACTATTTTACCCATTACACATATTTATTATTAGGGGAAACAACTCAATTTATCCTTGAATTTTATCTGAATTTTAATTTTTACCCTCCAACTTCAAAATATAACATTTGTGACATTTAATTATGAAAAAGCACTACAACTTTTCATTCCGTTTATGTTTACTATTAAATGACTAATAAAATATGTTATGTAATTTGTATATGAGCATTCTTATGATGTTTTGGTCAATATAATCATCACATTTTTTTAAAAAAAATCAAAAATTGATTTTCTTCTTCTTTTTTTTTAAGAATTATTTTCTTTTCATTTTCTACATCAATTGGCTTCTTCATCGACTATATGTGGCAGCTTTAGCTTTGATAAAAAAAACCTAAAAAACTTGAAAAAAGTCATCTTTATCAAATTCCAAGAGACTAGTGTTTTTATCAAATTGATTTTAAACTGAATCTAAATTTAATTTTAAACAAAAAATTCAAAAAAAAATGGAAATGTAAAACAAATTTAATAAAAGAAAAATGTCATAGTTTGATTATATTGACTAAAGTATCATTACAAAAGTCACGTGAATATCACATGATATATATATATATATATATATATATATATATATATATATATATATATATATATATATATATATATATATATATATATATTAGACTTCTAATGATAAAAATATGTGAAAAGGCAAAGTATGATCTTTTTTCATAATTTAAGGTCACAAATCATTCATTTTAAAGTTGAAAGGAAAAAACTAAAATTAGGGTAAATTTTAAGGGCAAATTGAATTGTTTACCCTTAATATTATGAATTTGCTAAAAATTTCAATGAATATTTTGTTATTTTCACTAAATACTTCCTAACCCCTCAAGCTTTTGAAAGATTGGTTTTGCTAATGTGAAAGGGTGGTCTTTCCTCTCATATTTATTTCCGTTTCATATTACCGTCTAACTAAATAAATGCATTTATTCAAATATTTTTTTATTTACTTTATCTCCTTATTTACTCCCTCGTTCCACCCTAATCAAACATAATGTTAATGTTTCTATTACAAAACTGACCTGAAATACAAGCAAAACTATGACAATTGATGCCCAAATGCTAATAAATTAATGGATTGAGTAGAAAGGATGATGAATTATGGGATAAGAAAGAAGGCGCTGAGGCGGTGGATTTCGTGTGGCACCAAATTCTTCTCTAACTCTCCTACTTCAAAGCCCTAAAAGTTCTTCAAAATATTGGTGTTGAAGCACTGGTTTTGGGCAAAACAACCCAAAAAAATTGCATCAGCTATGAGCAAATTGGTGAAGTAAGCTGTCTGCGCAAGATGCCAGTTGGGAAGTAAATTGGTGGAAGTTATGAGTATTTATTATTTGCATTTATGACCATACAAATTATTTAATATGGAATGTAATAGACCCAAAAGATACAGCTTGGATTATTAGTCCACTTTTTTTTTTTCCAATTTTTTTTCCAAAGTGGAAAGAAGTCAAAGATTGTCTTTTGACGTCCAAAGGAAGATAAAAGGACAGGCAAGGAAAGAAAATTAAATTAAAAAATGTCAAAGGCTGCTCTTTTTACGGCATATCTTTTCACATCTGTTCCATACCTGTATACCTATTGAACTTATAACACGTTTTTTCTGCTTTGCCAAAAGTACCATTCCCAACTCTTCTTAACCACATGAATTGCCATTGGCCTTGCCCTCCATTCCATACTACTGTTTTCATTTTTATTGGTTCGAAGTCGATTATTTTATTATTTACGAAATTTATGTGCTTTCACATTCAAAATATTTCTTGAAGCAAAGTTGTCCTAATTAATTAGAGCAAAAAGGGTTTTAAAAAGGAGTAAAGTAAATTTTACTCCCTTATTTATTTGTATGAACACTAATCGCGCTAATTGATAATTTTACTTCTCTTTAATTGAAACAGTTTGTTTCAATAAGTACTGTCGAATAATTTGATATATATAAATCATATTAAATAAGGTATTTTTAATAATAGGAAACAATTGTGATTTTTCAGAATTTGACTTTAGTTTTACCGTCTCTTTTTATAATTGAATGTGTGGAAGTCATTAAATTGTTGTAATTGTTCTGTACAAATTTGGTTTGCTTTTTTCATATTTAAAATTTTATGAGGTCAAGATAGAGAAATATGTAAGGGAGTATTTGGATTGATCACCACCCCCAAGTTTTTGCACTATGGTTTTGTTCAAAAAATAACTTTATATTTGCTCAAGAACAAATTGATGTAATGATTTTATAGTTTTTTTTATAAAAATAATGATACAAATTCAAAGAATTAACTTCAATATCGAGAGACAATGATATATAAATGTGTGTGTGTGTGTGTGTGTGAGGATGTGTGTTTGGAGGTGGGGTGGGGGAGGATAACTTTAGTCCGATTAGAGGAGTTTTGATTGAAGGAAAAACATGAGTACCAGAGTTGAGATATGTCCAAATTAGTTTTAGCTTAAAAAATACTCAGTTTAATTTCTTTGATGAGGAGTAATATCGAAGCTCTTCTTTCCATTTATAATAGAGACACCCCTAAACTTACTAATTTGGATAATTCTTGAATCTTGAAACATTAGGTGGCTTCACTATTAATAATACATACGTTTCTAGATTAGTACTTCTCTATACCTGAAATTAAATGTTTATATTTTCTTTTTAGGATGTTTAGATTTAAACATCTAAATTTTTAAAATAATTATATATTATATTTAAATTTTAAAATTTAATTATTTTAATACATAAATTTCATCATTAATCTCTTTAATTAATAGCCAAACTACCCTCCTCAATGTTTGTATCAAATTAAAATAAGACATTCAATTCTGAATGAAAAGAATATTAATTTGCATATTGACTTTCTCTCCTCTCACCCTCTCTCTATGGCCAAGCAGTCATTGCATAAGAAAATCTTTGAGAGGTCAAGAAACATCACTCTGCAAGCTTAATTTGATTCGTTTAGGTAGGTTTGATTTTTGCTCTCATAGTATATATGTGTTGTCACCTACATCTTTTTATTTTTGCTTTTGATAATTGATGATGTTCACTTGTTAGTCACCAAACTAGCATCCCTTGGACCACACTTCAAAGTATGATTATCCAACATATGCATCCAAGAAACGTGGACAACTTTTGGATATCTATCTAGCTAATTGCCATAGATTGGGACACAATTATTAGTTATAATATCTTTAACACTAGGTCTTATTCTTCAAAGGTACTTTCTTTTTTTTTTTTTTCCTTTATATACTTTTACAATTTGATATTCTTTTATATGATACCACATTGTCAGCATTTTCAAGAGAACCGTTTAATTTACAGAATGATATTTTCTCACTTCAATATAACCTTTTACATACCAACATTTGCTTCCATCAATCTCTTTTAATCAATATAACTTTCGTTTTAAAATCGTATAAAGTACAAAAGATGATACATTATTTTTTAATTGTACATAGTACAAGAAATGATACATAATTTTTCTTTTAAATGATGTATACATCTAAGTGGTATTAGTATGTGCTAGTGTTGTACTCTTCCATTCCAAAAGGATGGACCCAATCTTATTTTCGTACACGATACAATTGAGGTTAAAGAATGCCTCAAATTCAAACAAATCATTCTCTAATACTTTTAATGAAATGATCAATTTAGTTAAAGTATCAAAGATAATTAGTTTGAATGGCTTAAATTGGCCAACAGCAAAATCAGGGTTTTAGTCTTCTATTTATTATTTCCAACTACAAAAAATAAATATTTATTTTAATTGACAAGAATACTTTTATAAGAATGTATATAGACAAGGATACATTAGGAAATTCACAAATTAACTACTCTTTATACTTGAAACAAAAGAAAAAGAAAAAGATAACAAGGTATATTAATTTCTTTGAAAATTTTAAAAAATTTATCATTATTGTTTGGTACAAGAATAAAGTTTAATGATAAAAAGTAATAAATACCTTCTTAAATTTTTAAACAATAAATAAACTTGATATTAGAAAATATTCTCTACAAGGACTCAACAAGTCTTTTTTTTTTTTTTTTGAAGAATCAATATTCAACTCATAGGAATCACTCAGAAGTCCTCTGCCCATCTTCTACCATAGCTTTGCTGAAGCTTTTATGTAGGAGAATATGCAGGGGAAGATAGAGGAGAGGATTTGACCTGCACAAGAATGAACTACGAGTTATCTAGCGTCGAAAAGGAATTATCGATTACTAGGTAACTTAATTTGTAATTTAAGAAAATTATAGTGGAATGGTGAAAATTAAAAAGAAAATGAAATAGGGGACAACGGTGAAAGACTTTCCCCAACGAGATACTTTATGGTGGTAGCTATGTAACTAGTCAGCATCCTATACGTTATATTTCATCCAATCATATTAAGTCAAATGTACTGTGGGTCCTACCATTATCACTTACACATTTATTAATACAAGGACCCACAGTACATTTGGCTTAATATGATTGGATGAAATATAACTTATAGGATGCTGACTAGTTACATAGCTACCACCATAAAGTATCTCCATAAATATGCATTTTCGAGCTCTAGGCTCTAATTTTTCCTGATTTACATATGCATATGCAGTACATCCAAAAATTTTTAAATTTGAATAATCAACAGGATTACCTGACCAAACTTCCTTTGGAATCTTGAAGTCAAGTGATGTGTGTGGGGAACGATTCACCAAATAACATGCGGTAGATGCAGCTTCGGCTCAAAATTCTTTAGGCAAGGCAGCGTTAGAGAGCATACAACGAACTCTCTCCATCAATGTCCTGTTCATCCGTTTTGTTGAGGCGTGCCGACAACCGTGCGGTGTTTTATAATTCCTTCATTTTCGCAGAACGTGTTGAAATCACCTGCACAAAATTCTAGACCATTATCGGTCATGAGTCGCTTGACCTTCTTCCCTCTCTGGTTTTCTATCAAAATCTTCCATTTCTTAAAAGTGGAAAAAACTTCATCTTTATGCTTTAAAAAATAAGCACAGACTTTACGAGAAAAATCATCAATAATGGTCAGCATGTAACGATGTCCTCCTTTTGAAGGAACACGTGAGGGTCCCCAAAGATCTGAATGAATATAGTCAAGAGTACCTTTGGTTCTATGAATTCCGGTACCAAAACTTAATCTTTTCTGCTTACCGAGAATGCAATATTCATAGAACTCCAACTTACCGGTATTCTGACCACACAAAAGACCTCTCTTGTTTAGGATGGTCATTTCTTTTTCACTCATATGGCCAAGACGCATATGCCATAAGTTTGTGACGTCTGAATCTGACATAGATGATGATACAGCTACGGAACTTGTAACAGTAGATCCTTGCAACACATACAAAGTCCCAAATCTGTTAGCTTTCATTAAAATAAGAGCACCTTTAGAGACCTTTAGAACTCCACCTTCAGCTGTATATTTACACCCAAGGGACTCCAGGGTGCCAAGAGAGATAAGGTTCCGTTTCAAATCAGGAACATGTCTAACACCTGTTAAAGTTCTAATCATGCCATCATGCATTTTAATTCTAATTGTTCCTTTTCCAACAGCTTTACACTGAGCATTATTCCCCATTAAGACAACACCACAATCAACTGATTTATAAGTGGTAAACCAATCTTTATGAGGACACATGTGATAGGAACAACCAGAATCTAGAATCCATTCCGTTTTAGATCTAGTTCCAAAATCAGTAACAGACAAAACTTCACCTTCAGACTCTTTTTGAGCAATACTTGCTTCAGTTGAATTTTCTAAATTCTTTTGATTATTGTTTTCGCCTCTTTGCTGCTTATTCTTCAACTTAAAGCATTCTGAAATCACGTCCCTTTTTCTTGCAATAGCAACAAAATTTCTTATTATCTCGGCCTCTAGACTTTGATATGGATTTACTTTTACTGCTAGTACCATGATCCATAGTTCTCTCTCTAACAATTAACCCTTCAGCTTCATCCTTTGAATTATTCTCATAGTCATATTTTTCTTTAGACAAGAGATTTTGTTTGACTTCATCAAATGTTAGGGTCTCATTTCTACCGTATAACATAATATCCTTAAAGTTACGGTATGACCAGGGGAGTGAGCATATTAACAAAACAGCTTTATCTTCATCACTGATTTCAACATCCAAATTTTTCAAATCAACTATGATGGAATTAAACTCATTAAGGTGAGTTTGAATGGGTGTACCTTCGACCATCTTAATTGTAAAGAGGCGCTCCTTGAGACGAATCTTGTTGGCAAGATTTTTCGTCATATACAATGACTCCAACTTGAGCTACATACCTGCAGCTGTATCCTCCTTGATAACCTCTCGCAGAACTTCTTTGGATAAACAAAGTTAGATTGCTGACAAGGCTTTTTCATCCAACTCTTCCCAATCTTCATCCGACATGGTGTTCGGCTTTTTCGACTTTCCCCCAAGGGCATTTTTCAACCGATGTTGGGTGAGAATGGCCATCATCTGAACTTGCTAAATGCCAAAACTCATTTTTCCATCAAACTTCTCAACATCAAATTTCATGATAGAAGCCATGTTGTGAAACCCAAATAAATATTACAACGCTCTGATATCAGTTTGTTGCGAAATTGGCGTGGTAATTGATAA
The DNA here is from genome assembly GCA_030512225.1 of Rauvolfia tetraphylla. Classification (NCBI taxonomy): domain Eukaryota; kingdom Viridiplantae; phylum Streptophyta; class Magnoliopsida; order Gentianales; family Apocynaceae; genus Rauvolfia; species Rauvolfia tetraphylla. The sequence continues at coordinate 8,903,078 of JAJQKT010000053.1, forward strand.
ATATTTAGTTTGGGTAGTTGATGATAAAATGAGAAGTAAAATAATAAATGAAAGAGACACAAGATTTATGTAAAAACCCTCCAATGTAGAGGAAAAAGCCACGGGGCGAGAGAGGACTAAATGCACTATGAAAAATATAGAGAAAATACAAATAGTTTTACAACCACACAAAGAATACACTCAAGATAACATCTCACTACACTCAATAAATATGACAAGAGTGTGTATATATATGAAGAGGTAGTATATGAAGAGAGTGGATAGTTTAGGGAGATGCTCTTGGAGGATTTCTCTCTTGGATAAATTCCTCTCTTTTAGATGTCTTCTTTGCTCCAAGCAAAATTGCCTTATATAGAGATATATTACAATGTAAATAAATTTCAAGTCTTCCTACCATTGTTGAAAATGTGTTAAGTTAGCTCACCAAATATAGCCAACCAATATTGTGTCATCTTAGTCCAAGTTAGGTTACCAAACATAGCTAACTAATATTGAATTTCCTTAGCCAACCAAAGACTAGGATAAACTATGAAAAATATGTGGTCAATCAATATAAACTTGAAATATAAATCTTAGAATTTTAAGACAATTTTAACACAACCAAATAACGCAATCCACAAATCCAATTTACTTCTCTCTTCAAATTCAACGGGAGAGGTTGCTAACCCTCTAGCTGGATATGGTGGATACAATGTCTCATCCTTGCTGAGACTTGGGACCCTTTCACAGTGAGGTCCCGATTCGACAAACACTAGACAAAGGAAAATACCATGGTCCATGGCGGTTGTAATTAATTTCTGCGTGGCAAGCTAGGACTTAAAGAGATTCTTCTCATCTACTTACTTGACATCATTAATGTATAGAATAGAAGCCCAGTTGGATAATTAAAGAGTACAGTGAAACCGCTATACGTGCTTTCAATATGTAATTGGCCAATGAATACTAGAAGAAAGCCCACAAGTTTATGAATACTTGTCAAGACGGAACCAGCTGTTTTCTGCTCAGAACAAAAATGCTGTTTATGAACTGTGAGCCAAGGGAGTAAAAACTTCGACACAACAGTAAGGAAAAAAAATCCCTCATTTCAAATATTTCAAAATGCTTATCAATTTATCAAACACAATGATAATGATATTGAAGGTTTCAAGATGATTTTTTGGTCATTTAAACTTAAAATATGTCAAAATACATTAATGAACTTTTAAATTTTTGAAAGTAATTTGGGACAGAAAGAGTACTGTTGTGAAATTAGACAGCCAGAATTGAATGAAAAGGACCTTTCAAAGATGGGAGGAACTGCTACTGCAGACTCCAGAGAGAGTATTAGGCTCTACTTGGATTGGGTTCTACACGGAACCCAATGTAAATTTTTCATCTCACATCTTACTTTTTCTCTCACAAAAATTTCTCTCTCTCGAAACCCAAGACAAAAAATCTCAAAATCAAACTCTATCCAATCACACCCTTAGCTGGAAAGACCGACGACTTCATACGGAAGTTGGCTTTACTAGAATAAATGCCATGCTCAGTTATGATCAACTTCCGGAGTTTATTTAATATTTTTGGCTGCTGCATTCGAAAGCAGATGTAAATGCAATTTCTGCTTGTTATTTGGCCTTTTTTGTTTGAATTAATGCCAAGGTTGTATTGTACCATTACGGTTTCTCTTCTTTTCTCAACTTTCGAAATTAAAACCACGATTTGACAGAATTTAAATACTGAAAATTATGATCCAACTAACTATTCTATTGATAAGATGAAAGGAATGGGATTTTAATTTAGTTATTATCTTACGTTTTTTTATTTAAAAATTTTTTTTATCCTAAATGAGTTTGAAATTATCTTTTTATTTTATTATTCGAAAGAAAAAGAATGAATGAAATGATAATTCATTTTCTACTTATCGTTCATCTTTTCTGTTTGAATTAATGCAAAAGTTGTATTGTACCATTATGGTTTCTCTTCTTTTCTCAACTTTCGAAACTCAAACGAGAATTTGACAAAGTTTAAATACTAAGAATTGTGACCCAAACAACTACTCTATTGATAGGTTGAAAGGAACGGGATTTAAATGTAGTTATTATCGTACGTCTTTTTACCTAAAATTTCTTTTTACCAAAATGTGTTCCGAAGGAAAGGAAGGAAAAGAATGAATGAAATGATAATTTATTTTCTGCTTGTTATTCGGCCTCTTCAGTTTGAATTAATGCAAAGGTTGTATTGTACCATCGTGGTTTCTTTTTCTTTTATCAACTTTCGAAACTCAAACGAGGATTTGACAAAGTTTAAATACTGAGAATGATGAGTTATTTATGACCCAACCAACTTCTCTATTGATAGGATGAAAGGAAGAGGATTTTAATGTAGTTATTATCTTACATCTTTTCACCTAAAACTTCTTTTTATGCGCAATGGGTTTGGAATTATCTTTTCATTTTATTATTCGGAAGGAAAAGGAAGAATGAAATGACAATTCATTTTTTTCTTGTTATTTGGCTTTTTTTAGTATGAATTAATGCAAAGGTTGTATTGTACCATCATGGTTTCTCTTCTTTTCTCAACTTTTGAAACTCAAAGGAGGATTTGATAGAATTTAAATATTGAGAATTATGACCAAACCAACTAAACTATTGATAGGATGAAAAGAACGCGATTTTAATGTAATTATTATCTTACGCCTTTACACCTAAAACTTCTTTTTACCTAAAATGGGGTTTGGAATTATCTTTTTATTTTATTGTCGGGAAGAAGCAAAAGGAAGAATGAAATGATAATTCATTTTTTGTTTTTGGTAAAATTATTATTCAATATCAAAATGTAATAAAAATTCTCAATAAATGATTTAAATATCCTACTAGATTATTGTGTCAATAAAGTCAAATTATACTCTAAGGATAAATTAAATATTTATTTATAAAATCTCTTTTAAATAAAATTCGCTCAAAAATTTTAAAAGCATCAAATATTTTAAGTATTTAAGCATAATTATTTATAAAGACAGCTCTTAATTTAAATCAAATTAAAGAAATTACTACTAAGAGAAATAAAATAAAATTCAAGACTAAATTATTATTTTTCTTAGTTGAATATTATGAAGATATAATATTCATAATCTTTTTTCGAATTCCTACTTCTTCTAGAAAATTCTTTTTTAAGTTTTGGTACGGGAAGGTCTTTCCTACTTTTTTCTAAAATCAATTTTTCCGTGAAAAGACATTTTCTACTTGAATTTTTCATACCAAACATTATACTAGAATGAGAAGTTAGAAAAGTTATTCCATTCATTTGTCATATTTCTATGTAAAAAGTTCATTTATTATTTCCTCCATTCACAATTAAATGTCTTATTTTAACTTATCATAAAATTAAACAGACTAATTTGATTATAAAAAAATTATTATGTCATCCTTATTAATTAACATACATATTGATTATAATGCGCTAAATTACTCATTGCAACACAATTATATATCATTTTTAAAGAAGTCTCTCTCTCCTCTCCCTAAACTTTCTCTAGATTTCACTACTATTTTCTTTAGATTTGCACAAATCAGCATCAAATTAAAATAATGTACAATAAAATACAAGAGATTTAGAAGTTAAAATGCATTTTTTAATCTTTAAATTGATTTTTTGGGACATTTTTAGTGATTCCCCAAGAAGAATTGGGGAAGTCACACAAATGATTCCCAACCACCATCGGTGGGGATCAATAAAACAAACCCCCACCAACAATAGGCTCCATTGTTGGTGGTGGGGGTTTGTTTCACTAAGCCGTGATAGGGATCATTTATGTGCTTCTCCCAGTTCTCCTCGAAAAGTCACCAAAAATGCAAAAAAATTAATTTAAGAATAAAAAATACATTTTTACCTTTAAATCTCTAGTGTTTGATGATATTTCTTCTTACATTGCTTCAATGTATTTTCAAAAACTTCGAATCATAAAAAATTTGTTTACATTTTTTAGAGAAGATAGAGAAACAAAAGTTAAAAATAAAATATAACCATGCTGCAATCAATAAGCCCTTTAATTAAAGAGTTTAATAGTAGAATTCACATATTTATAGAACTTAAATTCCTTGAATCTATGGAGTGAAAGAGATTAGTGATAGGATCCTTTTGTTAATGAAACTTACTTATCTTAAATTAAGAACGTTATTAATAAAAGTTTAAATAAAATATATATAAATTTAAAAAATACACATTCAGTTGTGGACATTTTTAAAAAGAAATATAGACATTAAATTGTGGATAGAGGGAATATTTTTTTCTTTTACTCTTTTCTTCAATTAACTATTTTACATGCTTTTTTTACAATAATCATTATTTTCTAACTAACAATTCAAATTGCAATCTTAAAAAAGGACATTTTAAATATTGTCAAACTTTCCTATGACATTTATCAAAATTTTAATTTTTGTATAAAATAGAATTAAGTAAATTATTTTTAAATTAAGGGAGAATTTTGGAGAAGTGGTCCAAGTGGAGAGGGGACATTTCTCCTAAGGTCCTTTACATGGGGCCTGAGGCAATAGAAAAAGCCAAGTCAGTTGATCCTGTTCAGTACTGGTCACCAACAACGTAGACAATATTGGCCACGCTGAAGAACCCTTGCTGGCTAACCTCTGTTGAGGACTCACACCTCTCTTTATGATGCGTTTGAACCATTACATAATCCTGTGCTTCTCTCGCCCTGATTTGGGAGATGAACACACAGAAAATGAACTGCACAAGCCTCCATTTATTTAGACAAATGCATGTGCATTGCCAACATCTTCAACTACTGAAACCTGAAATCAACTAACGTGAAGGGCTCGAGGCCAAGAGCGTTTTTTCTTCACAAGGCATCGTGGCAAATGGATTACGATAAGGTAGACGGGTAACAGGCCCATAGCGAAAGATTGAGTCACCTCGGAAGATAGGGTTTAAAGTGGCCCTTGTATCACCGGAGGTCTTAAAGCAGTGGTGATGGTGCAGTGATTCCATTGAGGCTCTGCTATAGAGACATTTCCTACATCAAAACTGACACAGAATTTAAGGAGACCTTCGGATTTGGAGACCAAGCAGTTTTTGACAACTGTTGCAATCAATTGATACTCTTTGTAACGTTTTAACATTAGCTATAGTGAATATGATACATTGAATTGTGTAAAATGTCACTAATGTGTGTATATATATATATATATATATATACACTATCCAATATATTATGCTATATACGATATGGATATACCTATAGTCCACTGCCCATAATCAACTGTAACGACTTCGAATCCAGAGACCTTCAAATGATACGGGAAAAGGCCCGCATATGGTCCTAATAAAAGATAAAGTTCAAGACATCTAAATATCAAAATAGTTTTAAGTCTCAAAGTGCAAGGCTGAGTAGCATTATCTGTACACTACTGTTAAACAAGCAACCACTTGAAAAAATCCCGATGGGTATAAGCAAGGTAATGATACAACAGCAAAGTCGGGAAAGGCATCAATACAGAAATATTCTAATCTATGAAAACTTATTCACAGATAAAATCAGGATTAGGATGACTGCTGACAAAATAAATGAGCTCCCTAATATCTACAGTCTTCCCGCATCGCTCACATATCATAGGGTGTCTTCGCAGAAGCCAAGTCGCTAGAAATGCAGCCAGATCAGAGGCTTAAAAACTACATTCCCCAAATACCACGAGCTGATGCAATCCTGTTGCTGGGCCGAGAAGTCAATTCATACAATATCCTTGCAAATGTATCAGAGTACCTTCCATCTAAGAAAAGCATCTCAGCAAATGCATTTTCATATATTAGCAAGAAAGGCTTGTTCTGCGGCTCGGATACAAGGTTCTCCAAAATCATTGCTGCTTTTCTGCAAATTTCTGGCACTGGGTGTGGAGCCCTGATAATCTTTAGTAGCCTATCCACTGCCCTGAAATGAATAAAATTGCATGTTATATTGAGGTAAATTTAATCTCAATTTAAAATGCTTGAGTCAGTATTTGATTATAAATAATTAGAGACACTCACCATCGTTCACTTGCCAGCTTCAGTCGGCAATCCATGTTAACTTCTGAAAGATTATATAGAGCACCAACAGCAGCTCCTTGGGCATCCTGAGCTGGTAGGCTCATTATATCAACTAATCGCTTATAGATCTGCAACAATTTAATTTTTTTAAAAAATTGTCAAAATGCCAAATAAATCCTAAGTCCATTCTCAACAAATACAAGGTAACTATTCAAACCTGTGGAGCAAAAGGAAGAAGAAATGGTTCATTATCTGGATTTATCACCAACCGCCCAAGTAATTCTGCAGCTGCACAATGCCAGGCTTTGACAGCAGATCCCAGCACACCCATGATGGCCTGGACTGCACGTTTTTCTCTGGTTGAATGAAACCAAGAGACAAATTATCAACTAATGCAAAATAGAACCACGAGTCGGCAGACCAGAAAGTAAAGTTCTTACGTGATCTTGATAAAGGATGGTTTTGAGGAGCTGAAGATGCGGAGATCCAGCAGGTGAGCCAGATTCACAACTGTCTCCAGGGCATTTGTTACAAGTTCTTCATCCTCTGGCAAAAGAATGCATTTTAGTACCAAGAAAAATATTTGGAAACACTATTTACGAAACATAATGAATTATTTGATTAGAAAAGACAGATAACTATAATTGAACAACAGGTTGAAGAAGAGTTTGTCCTGCAAAAGAAATCTTCTCACCTTTTACATAATCTTCTATACATTGAAATAGTGTTTCCAAGCAATGTCTATGCTGGGCCATAATGACTTCATTCTCTGGCATGAAGGAGAAGTTGCGGATAATATTTGAAGCAGCAACTGCACAAAGCTGCTTTTCAGCCCGCCCTTCATCATCCAGATTAAATAGGCCATCCTCATCAAACCACCAATCAGAAGGGCGGGGATTAGTAGAATTCTTCGGTACAGATGCCTCTTTATTGTTAGAATTAGATCCAGAACTACCATAAACACATCATTCAAATTAGACTCTAAATCCAAATTAAGCATCTAAAACTCAGAATTCAAGTAAAAGAGAAACAATATTCACAATAAACCACCTAGGATGAGCAGACTCATTTTTGCTCAAGGCCTCGTATTCATTTCCAAATCCAGTAACAGCAGAGTTTGCACCAAGCATTCTCACCCTTGGTGTTTTAACTAGCACCCTTGGTAGGGATATATCACGCCAGTCATCTATCTGTTACAGTTGAAAAGTTTAGCACAAGAGCGAACACTTGAAATGTGTAAATCTATTGAATGAAGTGAGACATACAACTTGAAGTAATGCGTCAAGTAATCCACTGATCTTGGCAAGAGGAGTGGCATCTTTTCGAATATCATCTTTTTCTTTAAACGAGAGCAGTGTCAGAGTATTCAGGGCCCAAGTCAGCTCACTCTTCAATCCACTTTGAAGAGCCAGAACTATCCTTTTGGTATTCTGTTCTGGTAGAAGAAGTAAACACGAGAATAAACGCCATGGAAATACATAATCAAAGGATCAATCTGCCAGGACTTAAAATAACAGTCTTTAGCCTTTCCATATTCTTTCTCCTATCATAAAAAAATAGAACTAAAGATGTTCTCCCTATTTTGTGGCTCTTTAAAAACCTCGGTTATGACTCTTTACAATTCTATCAATACCATTAAGACATAGGATAACCCCCATGTTCGACCATCCTCTTAACTTAGTAGTCGGAATATCTTAATCTCTCATGGGTAACCAAATTGCAGATTAATCCAAAACCCTAAAAGCTATTTAACAACATAAAAACATTAGCAAACAACAGCTTTCATAACATTAGCAAAAATCCTAAAAGCTTTTCACTCGAAATTCCAGCAAAAAACAGTAAAGTTCACAACTTTAGCAAGCTATTCATAAACTCCAGAGGTACTGACGTTAGCAACGTCTATGACACACGTAACTTCTCATTCTTCGAAAAATCTACGTAGACAAGAGTTTTCCAAGGTATTTAAGCTAGGGTTTTTAAAATCTGACCAGCGAAGGCGGAATGAACTTGGAGAGAGGGACCAAGAAGATTAGAAGGCGCTGCAGAATCCGCAGACGCAGCTGCAGCATTGCTGCTACCACTGCCGAAAGGACGGCCTCTCTTCGCCGCCGGCGCGGCGGAGCCGCCTGAAGTTCCGACTCCCTTGCTTTGGTCCCGCTTCTGCATCTGCGTTTTCCAAGTATGTGGATGGGCCTTGCCAGATGGAGGAATGGTAATAATAATCAGAAGTGGGCTAAAAGGCAGAGGTGGCCCAAATTTGGAGCTTTTACTCTGTGAAACGGGCTTCGATTGGTTGCCTAAGCAGACAATGAATGGCCCAGCGTGGATTTCATAGTTCTTAAGAAAAGTTGCCTGTAGGTTTCAAGTTTATTCATCCAAAAAAAAAAAAAAAAAACAAAAGATTGTAGGGTTCGAGTCTCGTAAAAGGCAAGCAAAAGATAATCTTACTAATCTCCTATTTCTCATTTCATTTCTTTTCTTTTTCTTTCTTTTGTGTCTTGGAAAGAAATAAAAGAGGTGTTACTTTCCAAATAACCCTTTTTTAAAAAAGTTTTACATCAAAAAATAAAATACAGGTCGAACTCTAAAGAAGTCTTTTGTTCTATATTAATTTTATAAGGATACACATTTATTCATTCCGTTTTAAAAATATAGAAACTTTTAATCTTTTTATTTATTTTTAAAATATTTAACTTTTTTATAAATTTAATAATTTTTTTTAAATTTTACTTTAATTTATTTCACATTTTTTATATTAACAAAAAATAAATTAAACTAGTTTAGAATTTTAATATTTTTTTTCTTTAATTTATTTAAAATGTGTAAAAAATTTTAAATTTTAAAACAGAACAAGTAATTAGTATTGCTATTTTATCGACTACTATGCAACGACGTTGACTAGAGCATCACGTCATATGCAATGTTGATCAACATTGCAGGTGCTAATCAACATTGCATCTTTGGTGCATAAAAAATCGAAGTCTTAAAATGCAACACTCACCTTAATAAATAAATGCATCATAACTTGATGTTTTGCCCTACTCCTCCCTCTCTCTTTCTCTCACCTCTGTCGTTCTTTGCAGCTTCCCTTTAACATCTCTCTACAACTCTCTCATCCTCAACCTAGTGATGGGCTTGGGAGTTGGGAGGAGACCCATCTTGGGATAGACCCCAGGATCTGTCCCAACCTATAACTTTTCCCGCCAAACTCTATGAAAATGTCATCTTTAAATTCCTGCATTCTCCCTAAATGTTCGAAGACATGGCTTCCCTATTTTTTCTACGTCTAAATTCGTCTTGAACTTGTTCTTTCTACGATGTATCACTTCTGTAAATTTATTAGCTGATACCTAAATCTACTTAAAGTTGTTCCTCAACTTCTGATCAAAGATTTTAGTGCTAAGTCTGGTTTGCTTCCTCTTTTTTCTTGGGTTATCATGGAAGTTGAGAATATGGAAACCTCAGAAACAATAAGAGCTTCTGTTGAGTCTAGAAACGAAAGGAGAAAGAAGGATCTCCCAGATTTTCTCCTATCTGTTACACTCAAATATGTGAAGCTAGGGTGTCATTGTCTAATCTCCTTTGCTATGTACTTGATCATAATTCCTCTTTTAGGGATTATTTCAATCCACTTTTCGACCCTTAAGGTTGAAGATTTGTGGGATCAACTCAAGCTTAATCTTGTTGCAGTGATCATGGGTTCTGCTCTTATTGTTTTCCTAGGTACCCTTTACCTTATGATTAGGCCTAAGAAAGTTTACTTAGTAGATTTTGCATGTTATAAGCCTGGACCAGAGTACATGTGCCCTAATGAACTTTTCATGGAGATATCATTACTAACTCAAAGTTTCAGTGAAGAAAATTTGGCTTTTCAGAAGAAAGTTCTGGAGAGGGCAGGACTGGGGCAGAAGACATATATCCCCGAACAGTTCCTAAAGGTCCAACCGAATCTGAGCATTGCTGAGGCCAGGAAGGAGGCTGAGATGGTTATTTCTGGTGCCATTGATCAACTCTTGTCAAAGACTAGGCTGAATGCAGAGGACATTGGGATTCTTGTAGTGAATTGCACTTTGTTTAGCCCAACACCCTCTCTTTCTGCTGCGATTGTGAACCATTACAAACTTAGAGGCAACATTTTGAGCTACAATCTTGGTGCTGTGGGTTGCAGCGCCGGACTTATCTCAATAGATCTTGCCAAACAACTATTGCAAGTAAGCTATCATTTATGTCTTTTCCAACCACACATGTATCTCTTTTAGATGTTATATAATTAGTGGGGAAGGCTGTTGGAGGGGTGCTAGCTGGTTCCCTATCATATTTATTTACGATATACACCATGTTAATATTCGCGTGTAACGGATAAAAGTTTACATCAAATATCTCGGCCTTCTCCAAAGTTTTGAAGACAAATATACGTGTAAAATTTCAATATATAGAATTAAGAATATTTACGTAAAATGTTATGGAGTTAAACTAGTCTACAATCCCACCCTTCAAAACTTTATAGTGTATTACATTATAATTGAGAATATGCAATCCCACCCTTCAAAACTTTATAGTATATTACAGTGTAATTGAGAATCTTCAATCTAACAGGTGCACAGAAACTCGTATACTTTGGTGGTGAGCACGGAAACCCTGACATTAAATTGGTACTTTGGAAACAACAGGCCAATGCTTGTCACCAATTGCCTATTCCGCATTGGAGCAGCGGCAGTTCTGCTGTCAAATAAATCCCGCGAGCGTCGTCGTTCAAAGTACCAACTCATTCACACTGTGCATGCCCACAAGGGTTCTGATGACAGAAGTCACGATTGTGTTTGTCTAGAGGAAGATGAAAACAAAAAAATAGGCTTAACCTTGTCAAAAGATCTCATGTCTGTTGCCGGAGAAGCCCTGAAAAAGAACATAACTGCACTTGGGCCACTAGTTCTTCCGGTGTCCGAGCAACTCCTGTTCTTTGTAACAGTAGCAGCAAGAAAGCTTTTCAACATGAAGATCAAGCCATATATTCCAATTTTCAAGCTCTCTTTCGAGCATTTCTGCATTCACGCGGGAGGAAGAGGGGTTCTGGATGAGGTAGAGAAAATCTCAGTCTTAGTGAATGGCATATGGAGCCTTCAAGAATGACGCTTTACAGGTTTGGCAACACCTCCAGTAGTTCAGTGTGGTACGAACTGGCTTATTCCGAGGCCAATGGGAGAATAAGAAAGGGCGATCATGTATGGCAGATCGCATTTGGTTCGGGATTCAAATGCAACAGTACTGTGTGGTGTGCACTGAGGAACATTGATCCAACTGAAGAGAAGAATCCATGGACGGATGAAATTGATGAATTTCCTGCAGAGGTCACTAGACTGGCAACCATTGGCTCTTGAAGCATTTCTCCTTGGCTATCAAAGATCCAACTCTATGTTCTATGCTACTCTGATATGGTAAAAGCAGCTCAGAAAATAGTAAAACCTACTACAATATACCATAATATTCTACTAATAGAAAATGATACTATCGTGTTTTGGACCTAAGTGGTAAATTTTATAAATTTGATAATGTTTAAAAACTGTTAAAAATGGTAACTTTTGTGATTTTAATTGTAACTTATTCAATTTTTTTAAAAAAAAAACGTATTGTTTTCTAATTGAGAGCTACTATATTTATCAAATTATTTGAGTACAGATTCATTCCGCACTGCAACATCTTCTATTTACAGTATTTCACAGATATAGCACTACAAACATACCCATGAATTTGGCCAACCATTTCCCCTTGTCCTTTCTTTGGTTCCCTAGTGAAATGGCCTCCGCGTGTAGTGCCGCCACCGCAATCCACTATCAGCCCCAATGTGCCAAGTTCTTGGCGGACTAGAAAACCGAGTGAGTTCCCAATATGAAAACAAACAAAACGAGTTTATAAATAAAGTTGTGTATCTTTGTTAACCATCATTCACTGACGGTGCTAGTCAGAATATCCCCACATAAACTTGAAGTTTTAAACCTGAAAATCCAGCTAACACCATACACTGCAAAATAGATTTTCAACTCTTAACCAAAAATAAAAATAAAAATCAAGCGAATATGAACTGGATTTGAAGGAAGGTTAACTTATAAAGGTGGCCAAAAAGTGACCTTAATGAGATATATATGTCAGATAGGATTTTTTTTTCTTTTTTTTCCTTTAAAGAAGCCGATAGAAATTTAAAATAGAAAATATGAGATTAATTGTATTGGCTTTGTTTAGATTGTAATTCACTTTAACAAAAGCTTTCTACTTTTTTCTACCTTTTTTTCATTGTGTTCCGTGTATATTTTCTCATAAAAATTAAAGATAAATTCACTAATACACAAAAACTTAAAAAACTTTCTACGTTGACTTAAAATCCAAATAGCTTCGAGGATTTATCTCTAATATTTCGGAAGTATTGGTTAGCTAATCTTTTTTTCTGTTTTTCTGGGCTAGGTTATCTCAATAACATAGATCATTAAGAAAACTAAAAATTTTGATAACAGAACAAGAAATCCGTGTAATGCATAGTTTATTCGACCCTCTTGAAATTTTATTTTTAAGTGTACCACACTCCCAAGAAATTTAGTCCATCTCATCGGCACACTCTGGTAAGACTAGAAGAGAATAAGGAAGGCATGCATTAGGCTATAGTGAACAAACAGACAAGAGTTTTAGGCATCAATTGTTGCCACCTTAGGCACATTTACAGGAAATTCATGAATTTCATCCGTCCAAGGATTCTTCTCTTTCGTTGGATCAATGCTCCTCAGTGCACGCCACACGGCACTGTTACATTTGAATCCCGATCCGAATGCAATTTGCCATGCCCGATCACCCTTTCTTATCCTTCCCTTTGCCTCAGAATAAGCCAATTCGTACCACAATGAACTGCTGGATGTGTTGCCAAACCTGTAAAGCGTCATTCTTGAAGGCTCAATATGCCATTCACTGAGATCAAGGTTCTTTTCTAGCTCATCCAACACTGCTCTTCCTCCTGCATGAACGCAGAAATGCTCGAATGCAAGCTTGAAATTTGGAATATATGGCTTCATTTTCATCTTAAACACCTTTCTGGCCACTAATGTTGCAAGGAACAGGAGTTGCTCAGACATGGGAAGAACTAATGGCCCGAGCGTAGTTATGTTTGTTTTTAAGGCCTCCCCGGCAACAACCATAAGGTCTTTCGACAAGGCCACACCTACCTTCTTGTTTTCATCTTCCTGTTGGAACACACAACCGTAACTTCTGTCATCTGCACCCTTGTGGGTACGTACAGTGTGAATCAACTGATACTTGGAGCGTCGTCGATCAGATGATTTGTTTGATAACAGAATTGCTGCCCCTCCCAATCGAAAGAGGCAATTAGTGATAAGCATTGGCTTTTTGTTCCCGAAATAGCAATTTAGTGTTACACTTTCGATACTCCCTATCAAGGCATAAGAGTTGGGATTCACCTGTTACATTGAAGATTAATGGGATAAGAGAGCCTTCTTCATAATAACTCAAGAAGCCAAGTGTTTGATATAAGCTTCTGTGCATCGGTTGGCCATGACAACTTATACCGGATACAATAAGTACTAAATTTTCCTCTTAACATAAGCTATGAATCTTGATGTATACATAATGGGTTCATAGAGGGAAAAGTGAGAGTTGAAAGCTTACTTGTAAAAGTTGTTTGGCAAGGTCTATTGAGATGAGTCCAGCACTGCAACCCATACCACCAAGGTTGTAGCTCAAAATATTGCCTCTGAGTTTGTAATGGTTGACAATCATAGCAGAAAGAGAAGGTGTTGGACAGAACAAACTGCAGTTCACCACAAGAATCCCAATCTCTTTAACATTGACACCAGTCTTGGCCAAAAGGTCATCAATGGCCCCAAACAAAACCATCTCCACCTCCTTCCTGGCCTCAGCCATGCAGATATTCTGCGGGATCCGTAAGATTGCCGGAGCAGTACATGTCTTATTACCCAACCCTGATCTCTCTAAAATTTTCTTCTGAAACGCCACACTTTCATCAGTAAATGTTCCGAGTTGCTTTGATCTCTCTATGAAAACTTCTCTGGTGCATGAAAGTTCAGGTCCAGGCTTGTAACATGCAAAATCCACCAAATAAACTTTCCTAGAACTAGTCATTAAGTAGAGGGTACCTAGGAAAATCAGAAGAGCAGTGCAGAAAATCACTGCAACAAGATTAAACCTGAGGTGTTCCCCTAGCAGGACTAAATCTTCAACGGTAATGGTCGAAATATGAATAGAAAGAACCCCTAAAAGAGGAATTAACAGCAAGTACATGGCATTAGAGACCAAATAATGATATCCTAGCTTCACATATTTGAGCCTGACAGATAGGAGAAAGTTGGGAAAATTATTCTTTCTCCTCTCCAATATAGGCTCAAGAGAACCTTTTCCTATTTCAGAGGTTTCCCTAGTTATATCCCCCATTGCATGCCAGTAAAATCAGAACCAGAAAGACACTTTGTTAACCCAGAATTCAAAGGGAATATAATATTTCGGAATAGATTTAAGTATCTTATGTGTGAAGCCTTATCTCATGGGGATATTAGATAAATTGAAGAGAGTTTGAAACTACAAGAAACTGGGGAGAGAGATGTTATGCTCGCAATGTGAAGGACAATGTAGGAGTGATCCGGGGTTGTGGAGTAGGGCTGGAGTGGGGGGTGGGGGGACAGTCATGTCACTTGTGTGAGTGTGCACATTGTTTTGTTACTTGAACTGTTGAACATGAATTGTAGTTGAAAATGCACCGAACATAGTCTCCCTCAAAATTCTCTAACACCAATCATAAGACTCATAACTCTTAAGTTGTTACATATACTTATCTTATTCTATTTCTTTTAAAGTTTTCTCATATTAGTAGGAAAAAAGAATAAGAGAGAGGATTCAAACCAGCGGGAATGTGATTCTTTGACATTCTTTTTATGCCCGAATTCTGAGTTTGATTCATATTTCTTTAAAGTAAAAGAAAAAACTAAAACGTTAAACATTGAGTTCACAAAAAGACTTTAATTTCAATAATATTTTACATTTCCAGAACATAAACATCGGCTAATATGCACTACTTCAGTACTATTGCCCCGTTATTCTTTTTTCTTTTTTTTGGTAAAGAACAGTAAAAGCTATAGCAATATTCGTCCTCTTTGTTATGAATTTGTTAATACGCAGTCGTCGTCGGCACAGCAAAATTGTAATACTAATGTAGAGAACTTAATAAAGAAATTATAATGTAGAGAATAGGAAAAAACTATAGAGAAAAAATAGATAGAAAGAACAACAGATCTTTATTAATTCTCTGAGAGTAAATCAATCAATGAATGAGTGAATACAACACTCTAGAGCCCTATTTATAGGGTTCAAGGGTATATCCAAATTAGAATAGGTATATGGTAATCAGAAGACAAATCCTATCACTAATCAAAGATATGATAGAACTCTACCATCTATCTTCTGGATAGTTGGAGTATCTTTATAACTCTAATAATGGACATCCATAATAATATTAATTTCATAACACTCTTCAATTTTTTTTTAAATAATTTCACTAGAGGAGATTTTGGGGAAAGAAAAGCGATTAGCGATTTTGAAGTGCTAAGTGGTTCCACAAGAAATCTCGGTTTCGATTTGTACTATGTTGATTAACACATTTGTTTGCGAATACTTTTTATTTATTCAAATTAAATTTTAAAAACTTAAAAAATAATACCCAAGAAAAGAAAAAAAAATCTTGCCAAGGGGAACCTTCGTTTGGTTTCCAAGAAAATACCCAAAAAAAAAAAAATTACAGGAGAACAGGCGGCCCCAAGCTGCGGCCAGGGCTGCTGGAAGCCTCCCTGGAGAGCACCCCCATTGTACCCTCGAACAATACTTAAAAAGTAGTAAAAAGAATGGTTGTAGATGTTGGAGACGTAGGTTTCCAAGCATTCTTAAAATAATTGGGTGGGCAATTTATGAAAATTCAAATTTGCATAGATAGTCATTTAAGAGAGAATATATAACAAATAATTGTAGGCCCATTTACTTAAGTTTTGTTTTTCTTTTTCATTCATATATGCGGAGATCTTTTAATTGAATTTTAAATCTTAATTTCTTAAACTATGTGCGTATTTAACTAATTAAGTTACTGCCTCACTAGTTCAGTCCAATTTAATTAATTTTTCTGTAATTAAAAACATGTTTTTGGATTTTTTTTGTCTAAACAGATGCAATTTCATGCCAGAGTTTTCAACAGCAAAAAAGAAAAAAAAAAGTTGGGGGAAAGGGTGGCATTTCAAAATCACAGTTCTACGATAGTATATAAGGACCCTCGCTCGCTTTGGTGCTCATTACATTGTGAATAATTATTAAATTCTTAACCGTGAAATTAAAATTTAAAGGTTAAAAGGCTATTCAACATATATTAAAAAATGTACTGAGTCATAGGAAGGACATTGTTTGCATTTCTTCAAGCATTAGTTAGTGGATCAGATCAAATCAAAATTTCATTTCTGTCTTGGAAAATTATAACTGAAGTACTTTTTATACTCTTGGTAAATAAAAAAGATGATAGAGTAAGATAGAAATAAATGGGAAAAGGGAGAGGATTAAAATTGAAAAAATTACAATAAATACTTTTTAAATGTATAGAATTACTTACGTCTTGAGAAATTTCCTCTCTCTAAAATAATTTAGATTTTGAAACGAAAGAACTAATTATTCAATTTTAGATTAAGAGAACATAATATGAGGGGGTGAGAAATGGACAACCAGATAGTGATAAAAGAAAAGAATCGAACAACAACTTTAAAAAAAAAAAAACAAAGTTACCGGATAGCCACAAACATTTTCAATTCAAGTGACAGTAAATTTACCCAGCCAAAAAAGAACCAAAAAAAAAAAAAAAAGTGACACTAACCCCCTTCCCTTGGCAAGTCCCCCCGTTCCTTCAAATTCTGCACTACCACAATTTTGCAGGACAGCTCTCTCAAGTTCTTGTACGTTCGGTAGTTCTTGAACTTCTTATATTTCCACTTACATCCCCATTCTTTGAGGGGATTCCGATCCATTGTTTCCAAAACAACTTTAAAGTATTCTTTTTCACTTTTTAGCATAATACTCAAGTGAGGTCTGATCTCATTGTGTTGGGTAACAACGGGGAAAATGAATAGGGAAACCTCGAAAGTTTATGTGGAGGCTATTACAGAAAGGAGAAAGAGTAATCCCCCTAGCTTTCTCCTATCTGTCAGACTCAAATATGTGAAGCTGGGATACCATTGTTCGGTCTCTAATGCTATTATTTACTTGATGTTAGCTCCTCTTTCAGGGGTTCTTTCAGTTCATCTTTCGACCATTACAGTCCAAAACTTAGTCTTGCTAGGGGAAAAGCTTAGGTTTGATCTTGTTGCAGTGGTTTTGTGCTCTGCTCTTCGGGTTTTCTTAGGCACTTTTAACTTAATGACTAGCCCTAGGAAAGTTTATTTGCCGGATTTTGCATGTTATAAGCCTGGACCTGAATTTCATTACAGTCGAGAACTTTTTGTGAAGTTATCGAGAACAATGGGAGTATTCAATGATGAAAGTTCGGCTTTCCAGAAGAAAATCTTGGAGAGGTCAGGCTTGGGCAATAAGACATATGGCCCTACAGAGCTCTGGGGTTCACTTCAGAATTTGGGTATGGCTGAGGCCAGGAAGGAGGTCGAGATGGTTTTGTTTGGTGCCATTAATCAACTCTAGCCAAAGACAGGGGTCAATCCAAAAGAGATTGGGATTCTTGTGATGAATTGCAGTTTCTTCTGTCCAATACCTTCTCTTTCTGCTACATTACAAACTCAGAGGCAATGTTTTGAGCTACAACCTTGGTGGTATGGGTTGCAGTGCTGGACTCATCTCAATAGACCTTGCCAAACAATTTTTACAGGTAAGCCTTCAATTTTCTCTCGTGTTAGAAGTATGTTGTTTACCAAAATACAAACTACTTCTCTGATGCCCTCCCGGAATCTATTCTGAAATACGAAAGTTTCAATTTCAAAGATAAATCATGGTTAAGTTGAAGACGAAAAAGGCCAGGGATGGCATTAAAGAATCTCAACTGGTACTTGACTCAATAATGGAGCAAGCGGGATGTTGTCTTTTACAGAGAGGCCTCTCTGATTATCTCATGATCAATGATCAACATCAGTAGTAGGACTACTCCTAATGTGGAAAGGCCACCTGCTGTTTCAGCATGGCCGCACATGTTTATGCCACGATGCTTACAAATATCGTCATCAGTGCAATAGGCGAATTCAAACTCGTATGCCTTGGTAGCGAGCATGGAAAGCATAATCTTGAATGGCTACTACGGAACTACAAATGGGATGGGCTGCAATTCTGCTATCAAACAAATCATCTGATCGTCATCGTTCAAACTAGCAGTTCATGCACACCCTGCGTACTCACGCGGGTGCTGATGACAGAAGTTAACCTTGTGTTTCACATTCCCAGGGCAAAGCCTATGTCTTTATTTTGCATATATAACATATCCATAGTTACTGACGTCTAATATAAATAAATAGTAATGTTTTGGGAGATATTGAGATATCAAAAAATTTAAGAATATTTATGTACAGTTTTTTTTTTTTTTTGGAGCTCACCATGCATTCAAGGACTTAATGTAAAGACATTACAGGGTTACCATTGATTTGTGCAGATGGTTTTGGAGAAGGTTTGGTGAGTTTAGGTCAAGTTGGCTAAAAATAGAGTTGTATAGGTATTTTATTTTTGTCCGTGAATATTATGTATGTAAGGAACTCATATCTGTTTTTTTGTTGGATTATATTGTAAGAGGTACCGAAGTGATATTAACCTACTTAAATTTTATTCAATAATAGAAAAAGTTAAAAATTAATATTAATGGTATGAATCGGAAGAAGCGCCTCATTTTAGTTGCATGAGTAACTAATTTCTCAATGTTTTATCTATTTTACTTCTCCTTCTCCCTAAATTACTGCAAACAGGTGGCTGGACATTCTTTAATAATCCTAACCCTACATTGTCCTCACAGTGAATTATAAGGTGGGGCTAGAATTACTAATTTTTCCTTAATCAGTAATTTCTTCACTAGTCCGGCATTTAGTGGACCCAAAGGATGTATTTGAATGGGGTATTTATTATTTTGTACAATTTGAAAAATCAAATCGAATCGAATCGGTTTTTTAGATTTTTGGTTCGATTTTTGGGTTAGAATTAAATTTGATTTTTGGGTTAGAATTAAATTCGGTTCGGTTTTTAATTTTTATTTTCAAACCGAACTGAAAAATTAAATTTTTAAAAAAATTATATATGAACTTATTTTGGTAATGTATTTTTTAATAAAAATTAATTTTTTAAATAAAATTACCTCAAGAACGCATTATCAAAATGTACTTTTTTCTTTTTTCTTCAATTTCAGTTTTTAACCGAACCTAACTGAATTATTTTGTTTCGATTCAGTTCGATTTTGTAAATTTTTAAAAAAACAGAACCGAAAAACGAATTATCTCATTGAAATTAAACCGAATAACCGAATAAACACCCCTATATTTAGATGCAGTTTCAATCTAAAACTCAAAACAATATTTTTGCATTAGGTTCCACTTTGCCTTTGTGATTTATTTTTATGAAATTTAAAATCAAAACTTTCAACCTCATACTCTATTCTATTCTACGCCCAATAACCAGCAAAAATACATAAAATGAATTAGCACGTCTGTTTAAACTCATGTGATTTTGAGCTTCGAGGGTTTATGCAGATTTTTAGGAACAGGTAACACAGCATAACATGCATTTTGTGCAGGACCACAGTTGTCCAAAAGTTCAGCATTAGCCATAAAAATTAACTTATAAGTTGTTCATGTTTTACTACTTCATCTGATTCAGAAGATCTAATCAAGAGTTGGAGTACACAAAACTCTAACTGAAGAAGTACTCTGGTTTGACAACATTTAGCATACGCATCTTACAGTGCTTACCCATCCCAAAACGCAGAAGTTGCTACACAACTAAGATGAGCACCCCCCCCCCTCTTCCCCTTCCCTTCCTCTTCTCAAATATGTTCACCAATTTCTTGTAGGTTCAATAGTTCTTGAAAACTTTTCTAGGCTCTTTCCATAGCACTTTCTTGATACTTATCTCACATCGCAATCCATTGAGAATAGGAGAGGGGTGTGCTCTGACTTTTTTTTGGGTTATAATGGGGGATGAGAACAGGGAAACCTTAGAGAGAGGAAACCTTTCTACTAAGGCTGCAACAGGGAGGAGAAAGAACAATCTCCCTAATTTTCTCCTGTCTGTCCAACTCAAATATGTGAAGCTAGGATACCATTACATGATCTCTCATGCTATGTATTTAATGTTAATGCCACTTTTGGGGGTTGTTTCAGTTCATCTTTCAACTGTTAATGTTGAAGATCTGGTCCTGATATGCAATCATCTCGGGTTCAATCTCCTAACATTGACTTCTTGTTCTGCTCTTATTATTTTCCTAGGCTCTTTTTGGTTTATTACTAGGCCTCGGAAAGTTTACTTGGTGGATTTTGCATGTTATGAGCCTGGACCTGAATTTATGTGCTCCAAAGAACATTTCATGGAGTTATCAAAACATGCTGGGAGTTTCACTGATGAAAATTTGGCTTTTCAAAAGAAAATTTTGGAGAGATCAGGAATAGGTCAGAAAACATATGTAGCAGAATCACTCATGAAAATCCCAGCAAATCTGTGTATGGCTGAGGCCAGGAAGGAAGCTGAGATGATTATAATTGGTGCCCTTGATCAACTCTTTGCAAAGACTCGGGTGAAGGCAAAAGATATAGGCATTCTTGTGGTAAATTGCGGTTTGTTCTGTCCAACACCGTCTCTTTCTGCTATGGTTGTGAACCATTACAAGCTCAGAGGCAACATTTTGAGCTACAACCTCGGTGGTATGGCCTGCAGTGCTGGACTCATATCAATAGATCTTGCCCAGCAACTTTTGCAAGTAAGCTATCTAGATCTTCTGATTCTCCCGACACAATTGTATCTGTTTTAAGTGTTAATACGTTCAGTTATTAAGCCAGAAAGGGAAACTTAATTATCATCTCCAAAAGTTGCAGAGAATTTCATATCGAAGGCCTAAAACTTTTAACAAAAAACATGAATGTGTTCATATCATGTTACATCTAACTGATCTCCGCATAAAACATTAAGGTGTAACCATCTTCTTTCAATATATATAACAGACGAATCCCAACACGTATGGCTTGGTGGTGACCTTGGAAACCATGACACTGAATTGGTATGTAGGGAACAGCCGACAAATGCTAGTCACTAATTGCCTCTTCCGAATGGGAGGCGCTGCAATTCTGCTATCAAATAGATCATCTGACCGTCGTCATTCTAAGTATCAGCTGACTCAGATTGTGCGTACACACAAAGGGGCTGATGATAGAAGTTACCACTGTGTATACCAACAGGAAGATGAAAGCAAGAACGTAGGCGTTGCCCTGTCGAAGGATCTTACGGCTGTTGCTGGAGAGGCCTTGAAAACAAACATAACTACGCTCGGGCCACTCGTTCTTCCAGTGTCTGAGCAATTCCTCTTCTTTACAACTTTAGTAGCCAGAAAGATTTTCAACAGGAAGATCAAGCCGTATATCCCAGATTTCAAGCTTGCATTCGAGCATTTCTGCATTCATGCCGGAGGAAGAGGAGTTTTGGATGAGATAGAAAAGAATCTCAATCTTAGTGAATGGCACATGGAACCTTCAAGAATGACGCTTTATAGGTTCGGCAACACCTCCAGCAGTTCATTGTGGTATGAATTGGCTTATTCTGAGGCCAAGGGGAGAATAAGGAAGGGTGATCGGACATGGCAGATTGCATTTGGTTCAGGATTCAAATGCAACAGTGCAGTCTGGCGTGCACTGAGGAACATTGATCCGGATAAGGAGAAGAATCCCTGGACCCATGAAATAGATGAATTTCCTGTAAACGTGCCTAAAGTGCAAAATATTGATTTCTAAAGCATTCCTCAGCTCCCCGTTCAATCCACTTTGATGTCCCCAAAAATCCTTTTATATTATGCAGAGCAGAAGAATAAAAATATAGAGGGAGGCAAATGTTAAGCAACCAAAGTGCTCAACTAAAGCACATAAATCTTAGTAAATTATGTATTTCTAGTTCATTTATTCAATATACTTACCCTTCTTGAATCTTAATTTATATTGTTTAGATTAACGCATTCACAGCGTACTGGACACACAGTAGTACGAACGCATAAGCTACTGCGTTCTTTCCCGGTGAGCACAAACGCATCAGCCTTTGCGCTTGTTTCTACTCACCAGTTTCCCACCTGTTTGTCTGTGGGCCTTGAAAGTTGAGCGGGTAATTAATTCAATACGGCCTATACGATATGCATACCGAGAATTTAAGCACGAACAAGCCTTCTTATGCAGCATGATGGCCTTTAATTGGGCCCTTTAGAGAGCTGCTTCGGTTGGTGTTGCTCTTTCTTTATTTTCCCTCAAGGTTGCCAATGTTTGGGAGTGAGGAAAAAGGCTTGCCTTGGTTTAAACTTTTTCTTTGTTTTTTGTTTTTTTTTTTGCTCGCTGAGGTAGGCTATGGTTTAACCTAATCAATTATTCGACTATTAAACTATTACATAAAAGATGTGTTGTTTATTATTAGATAGGTAATAGATACACAATAAGTAAATTTTGAATAATATTCTTTTATTTGGAAATAAAAGAAAAGTACTTTTACCAATTAATTTTTTTTTAATTAAAAGTAAGATGAATAGCAGATAAATAATGTCTAGATCTCTAGAAGAACTTCTTTTATGTTCAAAAGAGCAATGATAAGATTAGTTGGATCATATTTGTGCATTCAATTAGGTTACTAAAATCTAAAGAACAAATAAACCTTCCATAAGTAACTCCTGCTTTTCCAAATACTTCAGCTTCAAACTTTTTTTTTTTTTTTTTGATACAGCAAAAGAATGATCTCAAGAAATTCATTTATCACTTTGCCACACTTAAACCAATGTTATGCAAACAATCACATAGTAGTGTTATAGACAATTTTACCCCTTTAATATATTGTACTAATAAAATTTAAGGATGAACATCCCATTTCAAAACTAAATTAAAAAATTTAAATATAAAACACACATTTTACCTCAAAAATAATTTAATTTTTATAAAATTTAAAATAAAAATTTTAAAATTAAACTATACTCATTCACATTCTAAAACAATAATTGGTGTCAATCTTATGTAAAAAGGAATTGCAAAAGTACAAGCAGACCTTTTGAGTTAGATAAATTCTATTGATTCCTCAAAATATATACATCTAGGATTGTTGCCCTGTGGGGTAGAGGGGGGGTGCGCCTAGGGTGGAGTGCAAAAGCCAAAGAAAATAGCGATATGACTTGCATCTTGGTGTTCAAAAAGGCAATCAAATTATATTAAAGGACAATGATTGAGCACCAAACGTCATAAAAAAAAAAAAAAAGTTGCTGTTCTTTGTCTTCACCGAAGGGTCCATATATGAAATAACTTTTGTTTACCTCTACATTCATACCACGTGTTCTTTAATATTTTGAACCAGATTTTCTCCACCTTGCTTGAAATTCTAGTCCAATTTCTCAAAAAATGAAGTGCAAATCTTGGACCACTTTAGCAACAAAATGATGCTAGGCATCATCGAGAATCAATCTTCTTCTCTTGCATCTAAACTGATAAACACCACACCTTATATAGAGGGATAAGTTTTCAAATAGCTTATCATTAAAAAATTTAAAATAATATTTTTGTTATAAAATAAAAATATCTTTTAAACATATTTTTACTTTGATGCTTCGATATAAGACCTTCTGGCTTGCTTCGTATGAGTATAACAAATTAAACCATCATCCTATCACTTTTATGCATAAATTTTGGTCGAACAAATTGGAGTTTCTCTTGAAGTTTGACTTGGACAAATGCTCTTGATCATAATGCAGTTCCATAGAAGTGGCATGAGTATTGCAAGGAGAAGTGAAGGAGAGGAATATCCCCCAAAGAAATTCAGGGATTTACCCATTTTTTCCCATTCAGGGATATTCCTCTAAAGGCATGGCATGAATATGGGCTTGGAATCTCATTTGGAGTTGTTACAACTAAAATCATGAGCTCATTTTCAAATCTTTATTCTGTACCTACTACCTAAATTAATCTTGCTCCCCGATACCAAATTAATTGATGACAGCCTATGGCACAAGAAAGATTACATCATAGCTGCCATGGTTTTCCATGTTGCCTAGCAAGAAATTGAAAAGCAGATACAATGGTTAATAAAATTCAACCTTTCTTTTTCCAAGACAATAATGGTCTTGAAAGAGGGTTGGGGTTGGTTTTCCATTGTTTAGCTGGTCGGTTTTCCTTCTTTATTTATTGGAAACTACTTGTAATTTTATCTAGTATGTCCATTATATACAAGTGTACTCCATTTGTTTCAAAATAAATAACTTATTTTTTATTTTGATCTGTTTTAAATTATATGATCTATTTTTATCTTAGAGTTCATGTATTATTTTTTTTTTGTGTTTACTCTTATTTTCAATCACATACTTTAAGTACTTTTATTTTTAAAATATTTAAAGATATAAATTTTAATGTTAAATTTTAAATTCTCTACAAAGAAAATATTGAATTTTAAAATGAAAAAAATTAATAAATTTGACTACTATTAATTAAGAAAAGATAAATAAAATGATATTTTAGATTTTTTAAATAAATTTTATTAAAATTTTAATAATTATATAAAAAAATATATCATATATTTTAAAACGAAAAAGATATAAATTAATATATATATATATATATATATATATGCGTGTAGATTTCACGTTTTTTTTTCCTGCTAGAAAACAAAATACCAGACTGGCAACGAAGACGTACGGTTTCAATCAAGGCACGGGCACCGTCAATGGTCGTCGAGCCATATCTGGCCAACAAGTGAGCTACAGTACTACCAGAGGGAATCCATACCATATCCTAATTCCTCATTCTTCAAAGTATATGCAACTTAATTAACCATTTAGAGTAATTGGTAAGTGACTTACTAATACTAATATAAGATTACAAATTTTACTTTTTGATTGTGATGCCTTTTTGAGAGAGTTTTTTGTCAGATTCAGATAAAAATTAAATTTTACTGACGTAAGTCAAACTGAATCTGAATTAATCTCACAAATTAACGAGAATATATATTCTAAAAAATAAGATTTAATGTGCTAAGGAATAACCATAGCAAAAAAATTAGAATGCAAGTGGTACATACATTAAATGTAGTATTAAAATTGTGATACTGATTTTTCATACCAAATTGCTGAAATATTAAAGGAAGGGAAAAAAATATGTAAGAACAGCTAACTTGCTGCTATTATATTTTTTTTAAGAGAAAAGGATGGGTTGATAAATAGAGTTACTATGTAGTTTACGTATCTTATTAGTGGTTCCATGTATTTTACTCTTTTTATTTCAAAATATAAAATTTTTTAGTAATTTTTTAAAAATATTTAGTCTTTTATAAATTTTAAAAATTATTTATTTAAATTTATCCCTTAATATAATTCTATATTTTCTATTATAGTAATGGAATTAATTAAGAAAATAATAAAAAAAACATTTTGTTATTTTTTTCTTCTATAATTTATACAAAAAGAACTAAATTATATTTTAAAACTAAAGAAAGACGATTTGTAATACATGATTTAGAAAAGAATAACAAAAATAATTATTTTTAAGGGAAAATGATTTTTTTTTTTTGAAGAGAAAAGCAATTGGCTTACTGCCAGCACATTTTTTTCAAGGCAAATGGTTGCGTTGATAAGTAGAATACTATATGTATTTTATATATCTTATCAGCTCTATAAGTACACCACATGGAGAAGTAGGGATCCATCAACAGAAACAACTACTTCTCCTTCCTAGGATATCTCTAGCACATTTTGCTTCCTTCCTGTTTTTTCTAGGAAACACAAAAAAAGCTTTTTTTGAGGTGAGTGAAAATTTTAAACATCTTCTGTTTTATGTTTTGTTATAGCTCTTCGTGTCATGGTTTCTACTGTTGATTTAGTGAGTTTGTCCCATTGGGTTTTCTTTTCTTTTCATTTTTGTAATTTGCATTTTTCATTTCTCGGTTTCTTGAATTAATTGTGGGTTGTAAAATCTGTTCTCCTTCTTGTTGGGTTCTGTTTGTTTTGTTCGATTTTGTTTGTTTGAGTTGTTACTTATGCGTGCTCTGTTTCTTCAGAGATAAGGGTTCCAGCTTGCTCCTTATATTACTCAGTGTCTTAATGTATGGTTGAGTTTACAGGCTTGACTTTTAATGTGAATTTTTTTGACTTTGTTCCTTGAATTTTTGGAGGCAGTGGAAGCTGTTCTGTTTTTTGATAATTTCCCTGGAGTTTCTGCTTTTACTGTTTTCGGGATGCAATATGGCTACAATAATTTGGTACGGAAGTGGTATTCGAACCACTGGTTGTTGGTTTTTTTGTCGGTTCTTGGATTCAAAGAAAATGCTTTTTGGGTTGCAGTCCATACCTGGTGTTAATTGAGTTTTTCGAGATAGGATGTAAGCTTGCTGCTAGTCATGTATTTGTTTGTACCAGAACAAACTAAAAATTGTACAATTTCTTCCTTCGATTCAAGATTTTTTCTGAAATATTTTTTCAGAATCATGTAATCAAATGATTTGGTTGTATACACTTTTATCTTTATTCCTTCCTCCTGCCCTTTCCTCCTTTTGTTCCTCCTCTATTCTTGACGTTTTTTGAGTCAAATTGCATTATTTGCCTTTGTCAGAACCATAGCAGCAGTCATTTGCTAATGTTTCCTTTCTCAGAATTGCCACAAGTGACAGGGTTGGAATTTATAGTTTTGAGACTCATGTTTTATATCATACTGATTGCCACAGAATGGGAGCCACTGGTGAAACAAATTATGGAGCATACACATACGACGAACTTGAGAGGGAGCCTTATTGGCCTTCAGAGAAGCTCCGAATTTCAATTACTGGAGCCGGTGGATTCATTGCCTCACACATTGCCAGACGTCTCAAAAGTGAGGGGCATTACATTATAGCGTCTGACTGGAAGAAAAATGAACACATGACAGAAGATATGTTCTGTCACGAATTCCATCTTGTTGATCTCAGGGTTATGGATAACTGTCTAAAAGTTACAAAAGGAGTCGATCATGTCTTCAATCTTGCTGCGGACATGGGTGGAATGGGCTTCATACAGTCCAACCATTCAGTGATCATGTATAACAACACAATGATCAGTTTTAACATGATTGAGGCGGCAAGGATCAATGGCGTTAAGAGGTCCGCTGCCTTACAACTGCTATTGCTTCTGTCTAATGCATACTTTCAGATGATTACCCCTTTTCTTTTTAGTAATAGTAAATTGTTCTCAATGCAATCATTTTCGAGTATTTTATACCTGAAATTTCTTGAATTAATAGGTTGCCGGATCATGTAGTGCCATTTTACTGCAGAAGCAGGTTTTATCTCATAATTAATTCAGAAAACAAAGAAATAAATGCATGAATAATGCTTATTTGTCATATGATCAAGTTACTGTGTGAACTTTAAGTAATTTCTTGCTTTTATCTTTTAGGATCCACAATTTTTTTGAGATTGATTAATTTTAATCTTCAGACAGAATATCACTATAAAGGGTAGGGTGATTGCTTAAGTAGAGAGCAGTTACTGTCTTTGGGAAACTTAGTCGGCTGCAAAGCAGCTTTTGAGTCTAGCTTAGACAATACTGTTTTCCAACTGGGGTGTGGTCGTACAAGACAGAAGATTCTTGCTACTTTTGAGCCCTATTGATAGGTTATACAATCCAAATGTTGGAGAAAGTTTCTTCAAATTTTTTGCTTAATGCATGCTATCCATCTTATTTCCAGTATATTGCTGGCAATGAGTATAAAATTGCTTTGATGGTAATGGTTTCATATTATTTTTCACTGGTTCTTGCTGGGAGAGATGTACATGTCATGATGTTTTGGTAGCACACGGATAACATTTGTTCAACATGTCTTGCAGGTTCTTCTATGCCTCTAGTGCTTGTATCTACCCTGAATTCAAGCAACTGGATACTAATGTCAGCCTGAAGGAGTCTGATGCCTGGCCTGCTGAGGTTCTTCATTTGTAACTTGATATTAAATTTGATAATGATTCAGTACTTTTAGAATAATATGGAGAATTTTTTTAATGCTTTCCAGCCCCAAGATGCTTATGGTCTGGAGAAGTTGGCAACTGAAGAAATATGTAAGCACTACAATAAGGATTTTGGAATCGAGTGCCGAATTGGAAGGTTCCATAACATCTATGGTCCATTTGGGACATGGAAAGGTAGAATTTAAAAGAATTTAGTATCCTCATCTGGCAGTCCTTTGTTTGCAATAAGTCATTCCTAACAAGTTCTTGATTGACTGCTATAGGTGGGAGAGAAAAAGCACCTGCCGCATTTTGTAGGAAAACCATTACATCCACTGACAAGTTTGAGATGTGGGGAGATGGGTTGCAAACAAGATCTTTTACCTTCATTGATGAATGTGTTGAAGGTGTCCTAAGGTATGTGTTGCCCTTAATTGAGAGCGTATATGTTAGAGAATCTAGGATCAGAAACATGCAGTAATGGAATTGAGAGTCTATAAAGTTTGATTGTGTGTTTTTTAGTGGTTTTACCGATGCAAGGAGAAAATTCTACTGCCCTTTCTTCTCATGACTCTGAATATTATTGGACTCAAATTGAAAATCTATAGGTCTCTCTATATATGCAACAGAGTAATTGTTAAAGAAGAATATGCTTGCTAAATTTCATGTCATGGATGTGCAAAATGTCAGTGTGAGTTTTGAAAGTCTAGTTTATGGATTGTTAATATTCCTGTCTAGCTAACCTAATCCTAATGTGGTTTCCGATCAAGAAAGTTATATTTTGTGGCCATGTAGTCTTCAGCTAGAGTAGGAGGAAAAAGAAGGACAAAATGTGAGACTGTGTGTGATCTGAGTTTACAAGTTGCGAACTTAGTCTGGTTAGATTTTGAATTTTAGATTCAGTTGCTCCTTTATAAATCCTGAGTTGAACCTTTTTTTTTTTTTATGCTCAGGTTGACAAAATCTGACTTTAGAGAGCCTGTGAATATTGGAAGTGATGAGATGGTAAGCATGAATGAGATGGCTGAGATGGTACTCAGCTTTGAGAATAAGAAGCTTCCCATCCATCATATTCCAGGGCCAGAGGGTGTACGTGGTAGAAACTCAGACAACACTCTTATCAAAGAAAAGCTTGGTTGGGCCCCTACTATGAAATTGAAGGTATCTGAATTTAGCATTGGTTTTCTCTGCTGTACTTTTCAGTCTATCAGATACATGACTTGCTGATCCTGTCCTATGTTTTCTAATTCTATAGGATGGGTTGAGAATTACTTATTTCTGGATCAAAGAACAAATCGAGAAAGAGAAGGCCCACGGTTCTGATGTGTCTGTTTATGGGTCATCAAAAGTTGTGGGAACACAAGCTCCCGTCCAACTGGGATCTCTTCGTGCTGCTGATGGCAAAGAATGAAATAAAACCAACAGGATTTTCATTTCCAGATGAAAGCAACTTTTATAGTTGGTGCAACCATATCGCACCATAGTTTCGTTGTATCGATTCTCTGATTGGGAGTACTTTTCTCCCGCTCTTCAAGCTGCATTGAACTTTCGTTTATGCTTATTGTATTTAGCACTCAACAGATGCCTGAATCCATTTATTTTCCTTTGTCCACTATGGAAGCAGGAAACTGTATACTTGTTTGAATAATATATTGAGCTTGATTTGGTTCTCTTTTTAGACATCTCCTTCAGTTTTCATTTTTACGCTTGCTATGTAGCCTGTACGCTATGTAGCTGCGCCCTCTTGCAGGTTATTTTCTTTATGCCATTCTTCATATTGCATGTCAAAGACAAACTAATTGAAACAATTACGATTCATACGACAAAATACTGCCGGCTTATGCTTTCTGAATCTCCATTTAAGTTTTTTATATGCTAATATGCTAGGTGAACTCTGGAAGGGCTACACGTGCAGCATGTTAATCTAACTAATCATTTGTATTGTTCCTTGATCTTGGCATCTTTCTAAACTACCTGTATTTATGAGGTGGTCTGTTGATAAACTCAAGGAAGGTGCATAATAGGTTTGCCCCAAATGAACCCACAAAGATTTCAATGTGCAGGCTTACATCTTATATATATAGCTAACCCGAAGGCTTGTCACAAATGGGCTGGTAATGGAAATGGGATAGCACTTCTCAACGGGAAGTCAACAAGCGAACTCTGGGACTTTGATTTGAGTGTGGACATATCCATTTTCTACTTTGGTTGAAGTGCTGAGGCAAATTTCAATTAACAATCCCATGAAGGAAATGCAAGCTGGTCCACCAAGAAGCCTCTCTACAGCAACTCGTGGGCCTGGTTTTGTTAAAGGGCTGACCTGCACATGCCTGTGAACAGGAAGAAATTGTCAATCTCTTCTCCTCCCAGAGACATAAACCTGTGGCCTGAGCTCCTGCTTGTCTCCTGGTCTCAAATGGGTTATAAAGTATAAGAACATCGATAGGGGTGAGTGAACTGCGCAGTTGTAGACGGAGATTCACAACCACCAGTGTTATTCTTGTAACTGGTGCTGAGATTTTTTGCCTTCTTGTTGTCTTATGGTTTGTGCTTCTGTGCAATTTTCATCACCACTTCCCATAAGTATCCTTAAAAAGTTTAACACGCACGTTAAAAGCTGCGCATACTTTTTCCTTTTGTGTTTAATAAGATGATCAAAAAGAAATAAACTTTTACGTAAAAATTACGTTTTTTATATAACAAGTCGATCAACTCGTGTTAAATATATTTCTTTCTCTCAAATTCACACGATACAGTCACTAAAATCCCCAGCGGCATTGAGCTCGATTTTTTGTAATTGCTAGAAACTGCGTTGCTCTTGGCCTTAACGGCTTGGGAACAGAAAAGAAGCCAAAAAAAAAAAAAAAAGGCTAAAAAATTTGGATGCAGTCGTAGTGATACTGAAAATCGTTCTGAATCTTGAAATGGTTAGGGGGGAAGTGTTTGTGGAGCCATGAACTTGTCAGAATGGGATTCTTGACTTGACTATTAAGTTCAACAGGATCAGAGAAAGAAGGACTTTGCCTTTCACTGAAGTCTTTGATAGCAGAACCTAAAGATTTGAATGGACCTACTGCAGGAGATGAGATTGATCACTGAGGTTTTCTTGAAGTAGAGTGCCAAGCTTTTCAATGAGGAACAATTTGTTTTCACATGAAAACTCAATCACCATGCATTTCAGGCCACAGTGAGAACCTCAAAGATTTTAGTACATGAATAGTGTCAAATTTTGTAAGCCCTTGCAGAAGAATGAGATTGGTTTAAAGATTAGAGCATTTTGAATTCAGACACACAATTCTTTAAGTGACTTGAGCTACGTAAAAAATCATGCAGTTTACGATTTGTATCATTTTAGAATACATAATTTACATACGCCAAATAAGTTACAAATATTGTAAGAATTCAATTTTACTGACCAAACTTCTTGATTGAATTCTGGGGCAACTTGCAGGAAAGAACATAAGCTGGCTAATTACCAAACCACACCAATCTTCTACTGGTATTTTATTCCTCCATCAACGTTTGGTTTTCATATTCTTACTAATCAAAAGGCTAATATTCCTTTGGTTGCCCAAGTTTAGTTAGAAATTCTACGACTAAAGAACTGCTTATTTCTACTCATTGTCTTAACAACTCAACAGAATCAATCTAAAGTCTGTGGTCATTTGACTCTTCCAGATTCAATTTAGACTAAGTTTTGTTCTAAAATTAAATTTAAAATTTTATATGTAGAATTTACGTTTTTTTTCATAAATAATTTAATTTTTATAAAACTCAAAAACAAAAATCTCAAAACTAAATTCATTAGCAGAAACCTAAATTTTACAACAAGAAAACCGAAATCACGTTAATGTCATTGTTAGCCGATGATTACTGAAAGTTTTTCTTTCATAACATACACATTGATTAAGCCATAATTTAATGCAATACCTACCAAATATTCCCTTATGTACGTACATAGATCATTGCTTGAAATCAATGATCTTGAGATATACTATTATAGTAAACCTAATCAGTAGAGTAATTATGCAGCTACTGGCCCATAATCAATCACTATTCATTGACTTAGCGATCACGACGAGTTTCTAGTCCCACTTGCCCACTCATTATGCTTTATTTCTGGGCTGTTTTGCTCTGGTGTAACTGAAATCTTGCTTAAGAACTTAATCATGCTTAGAATTCTTGCTTAAGAGCTAATTAAGATATTCATCAGCGCACACAAGCATTTTTGTAACATAATGGTTTCTTCTTCATGTTTGGTGGCTATGTATTTGTAGGCCAACTACTAGTGAAGAATACAGACAAACTTCTCAAGCTAAGAGGAAAGAGAGAAGTTTATATCAGACATAGCAAAACGAAGGATGTTTCTCTGGTTGTCATTTTAGGCAGTTGAGGGCATTCACCAAAATTGCAATTCTAGTCACAATATGATAATTTCAGCATATCTTGATGCAGAACTCTTGAAACAATACTTGTTCTATGAGCAGTACTCAATCATGATTAGTTGAGTGGCGAAGAATATGATCTTATTGTGAAACTCTTTTCTTTACTATAAAAGAAGGATAGGATAAGGTTTTTTTACCTATCAAAAAAGAAAAAAAGAAGGATGGGATAAGGGCCCAACCAAAACCTATTCTAATGTGGGGAAGATGGGTTTTGATGATAATATACAATCTGCTTGCCCTGAAAAAGTGAATCAAATGACTCTGTTTACTCATAAAATCACAGGCATCAAACTACAACATGCCAACATATGATCTGAAAATCCGTATCAAGTCTCCTCCATAAGCTTCCTTTTTGGCTTTTGACACTGTAAATTAGACAAAATATAAGATATGGTTGATCACAAAAGTGTATCTCTTACCACTAATATCCAAATTTCAAGACATTTTAACATGGGTTTGATTCATTAAGCCCATTTAATCTCCATTTTGTCCTCGGTTTTGTCTCCAACTTCTCGTAGATTTTACTCTCGAGATAATGATTTATTGATCCAGTTAAAATTAAATATGATTTAACTTTAGTGGGTAGAAAGAAACAAAAAAAAGGGAAATTAGTTACTCCAAATTGTACACTAATGGAAGTTGATGATGATGGGGTTAAAATTTAAACCCACTGCAAAAATTCATGGGATTCCTTTTGGAGTATACCGCAGATATGTTCTTGTTCTACGAAAGTAGTCCCTATTTGCAATGGCAAGAATTGAACAGAAAGGACAGTTTGATGCCCTTTGTTTGAATAAGCTCTGTTCTATGTACCCTACCTTGATGGCCCATGACAATTACTCTTCTCTGTTTAACTTGTTTTGGGATTGCCAGAAGATTAGCATCTGGATCCTCTTATAATATCATATCCTTTGAAATTGACTGGTGACTTGGATAAAGAATTTCGATTGTAGGCATCATATCTCAGGGCTGCTTTGGTTTAGTTTGAAGTGGAACACGAATCTTCTTTTATTTTGTTTGCTAAGAGGTAAAGAATTATTTAAAATTTAGCAAAAACAAGCAAGAAAATATAATGAGGAACTTCCTCAATCCATAAATATGCTAAAAATCTAAGAACATGCTTATGGAGAGTCAATTTCAAAGCTCAAAGTCAGTTAATTGAATAGAAATGTCTAGTGAAAGAAAGGCCTTCATCATCGCGTTGATGCTTCTTGTATTTTAAAAAATAAGTCGTTTTAGATAGATAAAGTTATTTTATATCTCTTTCTCTATCTTTATTTCTCTCTCTATTTATTAAGGGTATAAAAAATATTTTGTTTAAAATAGTTCATTGCATTCAAAACAATTAATGTGCATGCAAATGGTTAAAAACAACTTGTATCGAATGATGAAATTTAAAGAAACTCGTAAATCTAATCGAACTAAAATATTTCATATTTAAAGTATATAGTAGAGCCTATGTTAATCAATGTGTTAAGAGTAAATCTGTTTTTCTTATACATTGTTAATATGCATGGCTTCTAAGTATGTTACTTTGGAAAGGTAATGCAGAATTACTAAACCAAAAATTCCTACTTGTTCCTTTCCTAATATTGTATATACATACAATGAACCATAATCTATTTGAACTTCGCAATGGCTAAACACGCTTCTAGTGGAACTCATAAATTCCTTTAAATTTGTACCAAAAACAGTACCGGAGAAAGAACAATTTTTGAATGATATAACTCATACTAAAGAGGCATGGCCAAGAATGGACCACATGTGTTATCCAACGGTAGACAACATATAGCAACGGATAAAATCCAAAAAGCTTTGCAAGATTGGATAAAGTCTCCTTCAACTTTCCAATGTGCCCTCTAATATTGGTACATTCTTGGAATATGTTCAAATAAAATCAATTCAAAGTCCCAATGCTAAATTAAAAATATATTTTTTTAAAAAAAAAAACCTCCCATCAAACAATTTAGTAGTATAGCCCATTTTTACCCTCCTATGTCTCTCCAACTTTACCACAAGATGAAAATGTCAGATAATTTATTATTGGATTCACCTGAAGTTTTTACGACTGTAAATATTAAAAATACGAAAAAAAAATAATTAAACTCCAATTTGTTACAAGTCATTTAAATATTTTAAGCTCGAACTTAGAGGCACTCTATTTCCTCTTTCCTATTTCCTCTTTCCTATTTCCTCTTTCATTTTTTCCCTTTTTTTTAGGGGAAGTTGTGTGAACAATTGAAAGGTATGTGGGTTTCTTGTGGGTTTGGCAAGCTTCTGTTAAATCAAATTTACACTTCACAAGCAATCTCAATTCCAAAACTATACCTATTGGGAGAGAGAGAGAGAGAGAAAAGAAAGAAGAAATATAAAGAGTAGGTGGGGGGTTGCTTTCATAAAGGTGTTATTATTGTCAAACTTTGGGCAATTGCTTTTGTTATTTGCTTTGTACAAGAAAGTGACCCTACTGCTAATTTTTTATTTTTTAGAGATGGGGAAAAATAAAAATATATGAAAATGTAGAGAAAAGGACCCCACAGCCTCTAATTTAGTCTAGTCCTGATAACTTTGTAACCCACCCCACCCACTTTATGTATGAGATTATAAGATAATATGATCTACACAACATAATGGATTACAAAAACCCCACCACAATCATTGTCATGAGTATTTTTCAAATAATCTTTTTTTTTGCTGAATTATTTTTCAAATAATCTACCTAATTGAAATAAATCAACAGATATACATGAATTCATAAAATAATAACTCGCTCGATTAAAAAACATTTACTCAGCATATAAATTTTGAACTTAATTTTACATTTGTAATATGTGAACGAAAGATAATAGCTCGTTTTAAATTATAATAAAAATATTTTTAATTGTTTTACATTCAAATTTTATATTCATAAATTATAAATAAAAGATATATTTAGATTAGGTTCTATTAAATAATCTAACGTAAATTTTTTACTTTGATCTTATAATTTTTTATAAATAATTTTTTTTAAAAAATTAAAACAGAAAATATTAAATTCAAACTTTATTTAATATTAATAAAAATGTATTTGAGGATATAGTATTTGTGATGAGACCTGGCAGCCGATTAGATATGTTTCTAGCAGAGAAACAATTTCCTTTTCATCTTCTATTGGATCACAGATATGAAACCTATAATTGACCAATATGTTGTAACATTTTCTTTTACATTTTTCTTAGCTTTAATGAAATATTATGCCATTAAGGCAGGCAGACAGACAGTGCCACCTAGCTGGGTTCAACATGATCAATAGTGATTGGATTGATAATTTTATTAGATTGAGATAAATATATTCAAGGAATATGCTTAATAGCATTAGAAAAAAGTAGAACATAGACCTAATTTGTCAATTATTGCAACCCAAATAAACAACTTTATAAATCAAATCTTAGCAATATATCTCCATCCTTTTTTTATCAGCATGACCCTTAAAAAGGAGGGCAAGTATTTCAAAATTATTTGCTCCTAACCCTTTTTTATTGATATTCTACGCTCGAATCTTACACAAGTTAGGTATTTTATAATGGGGAATTGTTGCTTTAATTATATGATTAAAAATACTAGATGAACGCAAACCAAATTTGCTAAGAATTAATATTAAATAAATAACTTCACGAGCAATTCTCTTATTTGAAGTGCGGTAAAAAAAATTTCTTTTTACGATCCTATAGTGCTCAAATATGCGGTGTTATTCAACTTCGGCCCTGCCCAATGTCACCGAAGTTGGAGATTTTGAGGTGTATCTATCCTTCCTCAATTCTTTGGACCATACTTTAACTTCTCAAGGTGGAAATGCCCATAACTTAAGTGTCTTAGATATTCCACATTTCACTCATCTCCATTAAGTAAAAAAAGGGCTTCATTTTTACCAATGTGAATAGATTATTACCGGTAGTAATAGTTTAAGTAGAAACTCAAAGACCAAACTCAAACGGGTTTTGAGAGCAAACAAACAGTCAATATGTGCAAATCAAGAAAGTCAATATTCTTTGCTTTGGGGCTCTGATTGACCACCCCAATGCATATCCACCACGTGTAAAAGGTCCTCAGACTTTAACCACCCTGCTCTCTTTTTTTATTTTTGTTTTTTCATTTTCATTTTCTTTAAACTCAATCTCATAAAAGCCTTCCCCTTGTGTCAATTCTCTAGTCAAAGTAAAGGGTTTTGTCTCCCAAAAGAAAAAGAAAAGAAAAGAAAAGAAGTATAACTCCCGTGGGAGAAGAAAAAGCAAGAAAACAGCAAAAGCCAAGTTTGCTAACTCCCGTGGAGTAAACAATAGTACAATCCCATAAACCCAGGTTTATAACTTCAAAAACGAGGCCAAGATGGAGCAATTCTGTTGGTAAATTTTTCTTCAGAAGCCCAAGGTTTGCAGCTTCCAAAACAAGGCTATTATAGCACTTCAGTTAGTAAACTTTTTTAATTTGTGCAGATAAGTTCGTGAAAAAAGAAATAAAATAAACGGAAAATTATTGTTGTCAAGCTAACGTTATTGTATAGTGTATGTGTATCATCGCCTAATGTGTATGTTTTGTATTCTTTCTTTTTTAAAATATATAATTTTTTTTATATAAAAATCAAAATTTTAATAAAATTTTTAAAATTTTTAAGTAAAAATTTAAAGTAATTTTATTTAAAAATAATTAGATAAAGTGTTATATTCAAATATTATTTTTGAAAATTAGTATTTTAAATAATTGATTAGAAGATTATAGTTTTGAGAAAATAAATACACTTAAATAGTTAATTAGGAATAAGGTTAAGATTGAAAAAATAATAATAAATAAAGTCTTAATATAAAAATAAGACATGTTTTAAAATGAATAAAAAAATTATGTTATATATTTTAAAGTAAATGAACTAGTGTATTTGAACAGCATATCCAATGCAAAATTTTTAGTTTAAAAATTATATTTTCTCTTAATATTAATTTAATTTTTGTAAAAAAATAAAAAATTCAAAATCAAATTCTATTAAATTTTAACAACATTAAATTCTAAGTTAATTTTCTATCAATATACTTTTTCAGTTTTAAAATATAAAAATTATTTTAAACTTATGTACATAGATATTTGTTGAAAATAATATATTTTTTCTATTTAAGTGTCTAAAAATATTTTTCCTTATTATCAAAGTAATATCATATTTTTAGAAAATCAGATAGAGAAAATATTATAACAAACTTAATAGATGTGTATTTTTAAAAGTCTATTATTTTAAAAATATTTAAATATCTTACATTGTTAAAGGGGTGAGTTTTTTTTTTTTTTTTTGGTCTCTCTCTCTCTCTCTCTCTCCTGTGACCTCTCCTTTTCTTAGCAATAATATTTTAAAAAGTTCTAAAAAGAATTTATCAAATAAAAGCAATTCAAAAATTTGAAGAATATAATTAACAAAAAATAGAAAATAATTTCTAAAACGACACCTGTACCCTCTGCCTCCGCAAACGCACTATTCAAGATAGCACGAGCCATCCCATCATCATCCCCTCCGCAGCTTCGCATTCTCGACTCCCCATACCATTTTTTCAACTTTCCCCGGAAAGAGTTTCTAATATTTTTTAGAAATATATTAATAAATGAAAATAGAAATCTGTTGATGTTTCCTTGTGAGGAACATTTGAATATGCATCAAATGCAACAAGGGAATATGGGGAGTTGATATGGTTAATTATTCAAAAAAAAAAAAGATATGATTAACACAATTTGCTTTTGGGATTTTTTTTTTACAATTTTCTTCTATTGCTGATTTATTACAATGTAGATCTTTCTAGATCACTTGATTGCTTCTTACAAAACCCTTCAAGAACAAAAAAAAAAAAAGAAGGGAAATTAAAAAAAAAAAAAAAGAGGAATACTTAGTCCTCTACCTCAAAACTGGAATTTATATATATAGATATATATATGATTTTTAACTCGGGTAAAAAAGAAAAAGGTTAGAAAAACAGAATTTTTAAAAAGCCAAAAATTTTCAAGGCTTCTCCTTGAGGAGAGAAGCCAATCCGGTAACAACGACCCGGTTGCCTCTTTCACAACTCTTGGGCTTTATCACCGGCAGGTGCCACGTCACCGTCGCCGGCGTTAATCCCTTTTCCTCTCCACAGGGATTCTTCGCCGGCGACGACAGGATGGACTTTGATTCTTCATCCGAAGGCGTCGCGTTTTCACCAAAAATCAGCTCCAGTTCTCCACACTCGGTCTCCTCTTGAGCACCATCAGCCCCCTTAGCCTCTGCTTCTTCTTCAGGTTTCTCTACGACTGTGACCTCCTCAGCCTCAGCTGCCGCATCGGCGTCTTCCTCGGGCAGATGCGTAGGTAGCGGAGCAATTGTGGTTCTGACATGTGGGCTGAGCCATTTAGCTTTGATATACTCAGCTTTACGCCATGGAGCAATATGCATCCCTTTCTTCTTCAAGCTTTGCCGGGCGGCCTCTGAAACAATTGCTATTATCTGTTGCAACCGATCAGCCTTACCAACAAAAACGAGCGGCAGTGATTGCAACATGGCTTTATAGCTGCCGGTGGACCTCGCAATCTCAAACTCTGATCGGAAATCTATGTCAATCAACACTCTTTCTTCTTCAGTGATCACATCAATGTATTCATATTCACCTACATGATCAAAGAATCAAAGGAATTAATATTCTGAATAAAAGAAGTACTCAAAGAAGTGCCACCAAGACAATCAAACTACGGATATTAAATACTTGCCAAAAATATGATTCTATAGAGGGAAGAGACACAAAACCACAAAAATCCACTCCAAACAAGAAAAAATCCGCAAACAAGAATGCAAAAAAATTCAGGTCCAAATTCACCAAAAATGATCAATTCCAAGAAAATAATTGACAAAAGCACTGATTACGGAAGGGAGGTATAGTACCAGCTGGGATGGAAGAATTTTTTTCCCATTTAGATTTGCAGATTGAGGCGTTGAAGCCAAGAGCCAAGAGTCCATCGGTCACAATTTTCCTCAAATCATCTTTTCTTTTGCAAGTTCTGTTCTTTTCAACTATCTTTGAAGTATCTGCCAATAAATTCCTCTCCAAAGTAGTAGGACAAGGAATCAAACTCTAAAATCAACCAAAAACCAAAACCCAATTAATCACAGAGAAGAAAACTGAATTCAAGAGCAAATTAAGATGAAAAGCAAAACGATGGTTACCTTGAGAGTATCAATAGAATCACCGAAAGAGGAGTTTATGTTGCCGATGGAATCCCCAAACCCAAAATCAAATTCATCATCGGAGCTGTCATTGCTGTTCCCGTTGAAGCAATTGCAGCGGTTACGGCCACATTTCTGAGTTGCCGGAGGCTTTTCAAAAGCGTTTTCCTCAATAAAATTCTGAACCATTTTATCTAGACACACCGAACTTGGCTCAAACTCCACCGTCGCTGCATCTTTAACTTCGCCGGAAATAGCAGGAGGCTTGTCTGCCGCTGCTGATGATATCCTTAAAACACTGTTAAATGGTCTGTCGAAAAGCCGTTTGAGACGTGATTTTAGCACCGGAGGCTTTGACGATTCACGGAACGCTTGTTGTGAATCGATCGGCTGAATCTTCATCGGAAAAGGCATATTTTTGTTCTGCCAGTCAAATTTCCAAAAGAAATCCTCAAAAAGAAAATTCTCCCTCTATATATTTTCTACACAGCTGCTAATTCAACTCTCTCCGATTGTCAGCTCTGTTAAATTACACACTCTCAGAGCTAAGTATCAACAGTAAATTGCCTTCAAACTCAACTCAAAATCAACACTACGTCACTTATCTCACAGCAGAAATCTACAAATCGAAGCTAAGTACTAACGACCCATGAGAAAAAAATACTCAAAAACAATTCCTTCCGAAGATTAGCTCATCAGATCATCGTCACAACCATCGTCTCCACCGGTAGGTACCCACAACAAAAGATCATTGCCTCATCACCAAATGCATTACTCCTGACACTCTAATCACTAACATTTCGAAGAAAGGAAAATCTCTGGTTCTGCACCAAAAAAAAAACAACACAAGAAGAAAAGTCTTGTGCTATAGATAACTAACTACTGGGTTGAAAAGGAGAGGACTAGTAATCAAGCTAGGCTTTTTTCACGGAAGACGTGGCGATGATGGAACGAAACGCGGACATTTCGCTGGTAGAGGAAAGGATGTACCGCCGGAATATTCATTTCCGGCGAGGTTTTAATGCCGGCGGTGAAGGGAGTAGTTCCTTATTTTTTATTTAATAAAAATTTCTCTGGTTTTTCTTTAAAAAGCACTTAAATGAGATGGCAGCTTGGAGATTGCAGATTCGGAGGGGGTATTTATAGAGGGAGAGGTCTGCTGCTGACTAGGATAGCCTTGTCACTTGGAGAATGATGTGGCCCAGATAATCCTGAAATTTTGAGCTATGCTAAGTTGACAGGTGTTAGCTCAAAGCCGTTTCAAAGGACATAATCAGGCGACACGTATAGAAAATCAGTGCATGGACGGTTACGATTTAGATAAATAGATATGGGAAAGCGTTGATGCTCGTGTGTGTTTGGACCGGATTTTGTTGGAGATCATAAATTAGGTGCGAAATTTTGGCCTTGGTTTTTCATATTTGGGTGAATAGTGTGCTTGTTTGTGGTTAGTGGTCAAACCTAATGGGGAATTAGTTCAATTTTTTCCTAATTCTTTAAAAAAAAACATAAGGGAAGTGAGAGAAGGAGGGTGATACGAGTTAGAAATTTAGTGGGTAGATAAATAACTATTTTATTATCGGTAGTACAGATTGTTTAATTAATAATTTTTTATATGAAATTAGTCTAAATTGACAATAAATTTCCCTTTTTTACATCAATAGAAAAAAATATTTCTTAAAAAATTCATTCGTGTCTTTTTTTTTTTATTATTATATGTAGTCTTTTTTTTTTGAGAAGGAAAAGAAATTACTCATTAAAGTTGATGCAAGTACATATGGTTTGGTGGTGTAGTATGTTGTAGTACAACAATTATTCAACTAATTCATTTGAAAATTACTAATCATTTTGTAAATCTGATTTGTCTTCAGATTTAGAATTTGATAATCATTTTGTAGACAGGATATGTATACAAATGTAAAGTATAATTAAAAATAATTACATGTGATCGAACTTGAAGGGGGGGAAAATTATTAACATTTAGGACAGTTAATTGTCCTTGTATACTAATCTAGTAGTATAAAGTAGTTACAAAATAATTACAAATAGTAAAACCTTTTACTCATTTTCTAGATGGACTCATAAAATTCTTTGTTGACAAGATCCTTAACACCAGTCAAGATTTTGGACAAATTTGAAGGGTACAATTGCTTGCTATAACCTTCTTACATTTGCCACTAATGTTGTCATCTTCTTGCTCTGTAGTCATCCAATGCTGCAATGCATTTTTTTTTCTTTTTTTTTTTCTTTTTCCCTTTCCTTCTAGCATGACTTTTGGAGATTGAGTGTGGATATTTGAACCTAATCTCTGATAATAATCGGGATACTGATTCGTAACGACATCTCTAATCAAGATAACGTCAATTAAATGTATAACATTATTTAATTTGCTGCTATAATCATTGAGTGTATGTGTAGTCCTTTGGCTTCCTTATCAAAAATTGAATGCGTGTACTAGTTTCTGATTACAGCATCTAGAGGTTGTGGTATTAGACATTTGACCTATAACACATGACCTATAGTAAGAGAATAGCAAGAGCATTAGCCAAAATACATCGCTATATATGCATTTTGCTTTTCCTTTTTCGATACATTAAGTAAAACGATGTCAATTGAATTCAAAATTTTTAATTAGTAAGAAATACATCTTAACTCGATTAAGTTACATCTCCTCACTGTTAATGTAAGAGTATAATTAGATATAATTTAGTTTTGATATTTTTATCTTCAATTTCGTAAAAGTTAAATTGATTGTAAGAAAAATATGAATCACGAACTTAAAATTTAAAATTTAATTTTATAACTAAATACTGTACAATTACACCCTAAATGTAGTACGAGTTAAAAAGAACATGCAATTGATCGTTATGGTTCTCAATATTCAAACACATGTGCACCTATAAATGTTGCATTTGGTTTTTCTATAGGGATTAAAATGATAAAAATTGTATACAGAACCAAGAAGAAAACCAAAGGACATTGACTTAAGAAATCAAACTATGAGCTATATGCTATTTAAGAGTTCAGCATGCTCTGGATAAATGCATTTTGATTGTTCATAGACTACTGTGGGATGTTTAATGAGATGCGAGTTACTCCCCCACCCCCAAACAGGCCCAACCCCACTTCTCTCTCTCTCAAACACGATTAATTTTATTACGATAACT
This sequence comes from Rauvolfia tetraphylla, assembly GCA_030512225.1. NCBI lineage: Eukaryota > Viridiplantae > Streptophyta > Magnoliopsida > Gentianales > Apocynaceae > Rauvolfia > Rauvolfia tetraphylla. The sequence continues at coordinate 8,946,118 of JAJQKT010000053.1, forward strand.
TATAAACATTACATAAATTATATATATATGTTAACAAAAATAAAATATGTAAATAAAAAATTATATTATTAAAAAATTAACTATCTCATGTGATTTTTTTATTAATATATTTTATTTTTGTTAACATACATATACCTTATGTAATATTTATAAATCACTTGTTAATCATAATAAAGCTATTCCTTTAACACGCATATACACACAATTTTGGAAGAAAACTTATTGTAAAATCCAATTTAGGTCCTCTATTATGTGTAACTCATCTCATGTGATAAAACTTGTGGGTTGTAGAGAAAGAGAAAAATCTCTTGTAAATCACAAAATTGTTTCAATTGAAGTTGTTGTTAAGGATTTTAAAAAACTTTAAGCACCAATAAGAGAATTTTCCTTTTTATTTGAATTAAAGGAAACAATGTAAAGTACAATAGAAACTACTTATCAAAAGTTTATTAGGCCATGTTTCAAAATCAAAATAAATGGAAAATGAATAAAGGTAATAACTCAATTAATAAAAAAAATAAAGCTCTTTCATTTAAATTAATAAGTATTATATTCATTGTTTTTCGAATTTGCTTACTCAAGCCTTTTCCCCTCCATATTATACTAATTACACTTCTCATTATTATTTGAGGAGGAAGAAGGGCAACTGATGTAGTCCTTTTGGGCACAACTACAATGCAGTAGTCTTTCTGGCTTGCCTCATAATTATTGTTGGGATGTAAATTCACCAGCAAAATCCAACAAAAACGATATAGTTCAAAGATTAGGAATATCTAACTTACAGCAGCATATTACCATAAATAAATCAAACTCGTAACTTTTTTCTTTTTCTTAAGATATTACTCATCCCGTTTCAAACTATAATATCTTTTGTCCCTCTTGTATATATTAAGAAAGAAAAAATAATGAGTAATTTTTTATTATATCTTTATATAATTTCGGTAGTATAATAAAGAATGAGATAATTATATTTGTAAGTCAGATTAAATTTTTTAAAAATAATATTTAAAAATTATAAAAAGTTAAATATTTTAAAACGAAAAAATATAGATTAAAAAATTTTATATTTTAAAATAAAATAAATACTAAACTCGTAATTTGTTATAACAGTGTATTATGTTGCTACATTCAGAACTAATGAAAACAAAGTTGCTATAACGTTATGTGGGTGAATTGTAAAGATTGGAACAATCAACATGTACACTTCCTCTTAGCCGTTGGGTGTTTGTGATTGATTATTCATCCACTCATTCAAATTCAAGCAAATGCAAAACGTTAGCTATATGAATTATGAATTGTAAAGAATGTTGCAACGTTTGGAAACAGAAATCTCCACCTTCTTTCTTTAACTTTTTGGTGCCGCTCATGAGATGTTGGATGGTCCACATGGCGCTTTCTTGACTGTCAAAATGGAGTGTTACGATAGACCCAACACTGGAGACTTGCATGATCATACTTGCAAATTCCAAAATCTACACCATACGTATAGAAAGGACAATAACCACTCCCCTCTTCTCCATTTTGATAGTGGACAAGTATTCATGAGAAATCTATGTAGATCGTTTGTGCTTTTTTGACAAGTGTAGCAAAGGACCATTTTTGGCTTTCTTACGTTTCTCATCTTTTTTCTACCCCTCGTTCTTTAACTTCTAACTTTCTTGTTTTCTTTTTTTTTTTTAATAACTCAGTTATTTAAGTTATATTTAATTATTCTAAATCCTAAGACCTGCATCTAAACCATGAGATATATAAATAGTGTAACGTGACACACGAACTGGTTCTCAAGTTCTTAAAACTTCTGTACATTACTATATATAAAAAATCTATTCAAAATTAATTATTTCATTATATCCTCCAAATATAACTCATAAATTTTCAATAAAAACTAAACCTCCACTCTACTGTTGATAGTGATAGTAACATTATTTGTTTGATCAGTTCGCCTGTGGCCTGAGGCAACTTTCTTGCTTTCTTGACTATGCATGAGGAGGCCAGAATCATAATTAAACTCAATATTTATTGTTTAATAAAAAATATTTTTGAATAATTGAAGTATAAATTTATTATTTTTTAAAAAATTTTGACAATAATAATTATTTTTTATGCGTACATTGATGGAAATGTTTTATATATGTTATCAAATTTTAAAGATTTGTAGTTTGGTCAAGTACATTTAGGCTCAGTTTGGATTTAAATTTATTTTAAATTAAATTATTTATAAAAAATAAAATTAAAAATTAAAAAATACAAAAAATAAAAATTTTTTATTTTAAAAACCAATTCAAGCTCACCTTAGGTACTTGGGAGTGATGCCAATGCGGTTGTGAGTGTGCCATGTATGGCGAATGGCGACTCAATTTCGCCACGAATAAGAGATAAGAAAGTCTTCCTAGCTGTGTCAGTTTTAGGAAAAGGTTGAGTAGGTAGGCTAAGGCATAGGGGACTTGCAGTTGAGGGGAGGTGGGGTTTTGATAAGGACAAGAATTATTCAGCCACAAAAAAAATTTTTTTTTAAAAGATAAGGACAGGAAATTACTACACAGTCAAGACTTTAAATATATACTTGGAAGTTTATGAAGCAGAATAATTTAAGAGTCAAGATGATGGATGAGTGAAAGAGAAATTAATAAATAAAAAAAAAAGAAGAATGGGTTGGGAATATATATGAATAGATATGAGTTTTGAATTGTATGACAAAATCACTTACTTTGGAGTATGTGGAAGGAGTCAAACGAATATTTTTCAATTAATATCATAATCTTATTTATTATCAAATTATCAACTAACAATGCCAACTACTAGTCTATGCGTGGGACAAAATATAAAATGAAAAAGAAAGAGAAAAAGAATGAAAATTGGACTCTTTCCACCGCCTAGACAATGGTCATTTAATAAAAAAAAATTCTCAAAAAGAAAAAGAAAAAGAGATCAAAAGCATTCATTTTTTATCTTTATATATATATATATATATATATATATTCAAAAATATTTATACATGATAAATTTCAACACTTTGATATTATTTATCTGTTTCATAATAAGTATTGTTATATAAATTTTATTTTGTAACAAAATAAGTATCATTTATTTTTATAATAAAATAATAAAATTTATATAATAAAGATGATAGTAACTTTTATTAAGAGAAAAAATATTTAATTAAAAATAAATAAATTAATTTAATTATTATCTTAATATATGTAAGAATATTTATAATGATATTTACTATAATAAACTAAGAGAATAATACTTTTCTAGAGAAAACATCTTAATCCCATCTAAAATGTAGATAGGACGCATAGATATTAGGGTTGTTAATGGGTCGGATCTCACTCATATCCGACCCGGATCGAACCCCCTAGTAGATATAGGCAAACAACAACATCAAAAGTGCAATAAAGTTTCAACAAAACCAAGAAAGTGCTACCACAGCCGCAGTTCCTTTTGGGACTTGTCAAGTGAATTGAACACAGGGCCCTCCAACCTTTTGTTTTCTTTTCTTGCTTTTTAATTTTTTTTTCTCGTGTTTAATTTTCCTTTTTCACTTTTGCACGAGTTATTATAGATTGCAATTTTCATTGCTTTGAGAGTAGAGGAAGGATCTCTCCAAACAAGTCCTCATGAAAGCACCACCTTTTCTTGCACGCATTTCCTACCATGGTCTGAACCCAAACGAAAACGATCTACGGTTGCTCTATCATTGCTAACATTTATTACGTGTGGGGTGTAGATACAACATCTATAATCAACGTGCTTGGACCACCAAAATACAAATGAATGTTGATCTCTACTTCAAATGCTACATCATGTATGCAAAATTATACTCAAACCAACGGTTATATTTGATGTTGTTTTATTTAACTCGTAATTTAAAAAATTAATATTTAAATTTATTTTAATATTCGAGAGAGCAAAAAAAAAATATTGCATTCGTAAAAGATAGAAGCAGTTAATTAATTAAAAAATGTATTATTTTTTAAGTAGAAGATTTAAAATTTAATTCACGTTCCTTTTTTTATATATGTATTAAAAAGAAAAGAAAAAATTGAAGACATTAATTACCTCTAACTGGCTTTAATATTTCTTTTTTTTACTATTATTATCTTATTTCTTGCATTTTTAAATATGGTCTAAGAGAAGGAGAAAGAAAGTTAAACATAAATAAAAACATTTTTTCCTTTTTTTCTTTTATTTTGCGTCGCATCAGCTTATCTATTATTGGTTAGGGGAACCCAATCAGTGGGCTTGCAATTATTCTGATTTGACTCTGAAAAGAAAAAAAAAGAAATAATAATGTGGCAGTAGAGAGCTGGTAATGAAAATAAATACAGGGTCGACAAACTTGGTCCCAATTTATCAATTAATGTAAAGAAAGTTTGAATGACAATATGGATGATGAGTTTACTTGGAACAAGTTTGACTACAAACAGGTATGTCCCTTTTTTCATTAATTTTCAAATTTCAAATGGAATATAAGTTCTTACCTGCTATTAACTTCTAAGATTAATTCCTAAAGAAAACAGGAATTATGATTTTTTTTTCATTTAATAAACTAAAGTATTATCTTTTACTTCTTGATTTTACTAGTAATTAAGGTACTAGATTATGCTAGATTAGATATCCTACCTTTGTCCTATTTGTTTGCTTTGGTGCTTTAATCATGAATCTTTCACTAATCCAATTTGTTTCTCTCCATGTTGGAACTTTTGGTAGACAAGAGTGTTGATTACAATTTCTTTCATGATGTCTCTTGAAATAATTGAATCACTTTAGTACTCATTATATCTCCTTTAAAGACTCTTAGGAACATGGGTTTGTTATTAGCTTTGGAGACTAAATGGATCTTCTGTTTTACATAGTTTCACCTTTTATGCTAGAGATAAAGTTTCAAATTTCAAGGAAAAAAAAATTTGCTTTAGAGGGTCCCTAATTTTCATAATCTTTTTAAGGATCACTATTTCCTCGAAAACTTAATCTATTTGTGGTACCATCCTTAATCATGAAATGATCTTTAACTTTACCTTTCCATTAGCATAAAGCAATAGTACTTTTTTCCTCATTCCCATTGAAATTGAGGGCAAATAACATCATGTTACATGCAATAAGATCATGAATGGAATGGTTTCAAAACTTTCAAGAATTTGGGGGTTGAGATATTAGTTGAAATCCAATTCTTTTTTGCTTGTAAAATTGTGATTTGCTTGGCCAAAAATACAGGTAAGCGTGGATATAGGAGCCATTGGGTACTAAAATCAGTGTCTTTTTCCATCAAATTATAGCAAAAGATACAAGTTTACAAGTGAGTGATGAAGTGGGTCCTTTTTGCTTATGTTTTACAGGTAGATGAGGCATCATAGTCCAAGTTGAGAATTATGATGGTACTTGTGTAATACATTCTATCACAATGATAAAATGAGGGTCCTCAATTATTGTGTACCGCACAATAATTTGATCCCTAGACACTGAGCCTTACTCAATAAGTTTTAATTCACAATAAAAGAATATCCATACCACTACTGTTACTGTATATTCATATATACACATAGTTCCACATATTATTAAAAATAGAAAACTAAAATAATATAGATATATTTTTTTTCAACTAGTCATAGTCAAGTATCGAATTCAGTCAAATTTGATGATTTATAGAGTAAAAACAAAAACCAAGTGCGAAATTCCACCCATGTTAATTAAGTCAACATTAGTTATTTTCACAATTGAGGATATGCTTTGGTGCTTCTAATAGGATAAATTTAGTTTGACTATAATGTTTCAATTTTAGGCATCTCTGGCAAAGTCATATACTCTTTTGTTTTTTTATGAATAAAAAAATAATTCATTAACAGTAAAATAATTAGAGTCATTATAACTAAAATAATTCTTAAATTCTTTCTCCAATATATCAAAAGAGAGAAATTGAAGGACCGAAAATCATATCTCTTTTTTTAATTAATAAAAAATTATTTATTAATAGTAAAATAATCAGAGTTATTATAACTAAAATAATCATTAAATTCCTTCCTTAATACATTAAAAGAGAGAAATTGAGAGACTGGAAGTCATATCTTCTTGCAGACTATATATATATAAAGCTTTTCTTACCTATAATGGGATTATTTTTCCTTGAGTGATGATGTGTGACAATAATCAATTATTTTCAATAAATACAAATAATGAAGACTTTGATCAATTCTTTTGTAGTATCAGAATCACTATTGTTTATAGTATGGGAATCAGATGGTGGCAGTTAATACATTATTTTGCTTCAACACTCACCTACTTCATATTTTCTTAAAACCAATCAACAAACTTTGCCATTCAAATTATTGTTGAAGTTTGGCCAGGCAATCATAAAGAAAATATTGAAAGATTTGCTGCACTGGAATATTTACATGTGTCCTTTTGAAGACAATTGTGAGGTTTTTTTTTTTTTTTTTGCTGTTGCATATATATATATATATAGTTCTTTGAGCGGATAATTCAATGATCTAGTAATTAATTTGTAGTGTAAATGTTATAGGAATCATCCATAAATAGGATGAAATTTTCAGAATTGTTATCTACAGAACATTCTTGATGCAAATCAGTTTCCTCTCAATAATTTGTTTTCGAAAGCAATAATTGCTTTGACAGCGGCACAAACTACTCCAACCTAAATATTTTTGCAAATAAATGTTACATCAAAGTATTCCATTTCATAAAACTATTATTGATTCTTTTTTTATGGTACTAAAATCACGGATAAAGTTTGTGGTTAGAATTGGTCAAATTATGAAATTAAAAGGAGTTAGCAAAATAATTCTTCTCTTTCGATACTTTCTCTGTTTCAAAATATAAGACATGTTAGTCATTTATGCACTTTTTAAAATATTTAGTCTTTTGTAAATTTTATATATTATTTTTTTAAAATTATCTTCATCATAAATATAACTCTATCATTCTTTATTATATTAATTAAATTAATTAAAAATAAATACAAATTTTTTTTTTATTTTCCCCCTTAATATATAGAGAAAAGATCAAAAGATCTTATATTTTGAAACAAATGAAGCATTATTGAAGAATTTGTTAGACATTTTAAATTAATTTTCACAACAGTATATCTTTAAGAAAAATCTCAAAAAAAATATTTACCCAAAATCAATGGCTTAATTTGGATAAAGAGCCCCTTGTGTTTAATTCGACTTTCCAAAAGGTTTCCTTTTAAGTTTCTATAAACTTATTCCTCAATCCTCTTACAAAATTGTTTTTGTACTTTAGCTTTACTAGAAAAAGTGAAGTCAACTTGGGATTAACCAAACTTGTTGACCTAACTAGGAAGCCACATTCAATAACGGGATAGGTATGTTCTTCTATGCATCTCAAACAAAATGCATGTAAAACAAAAAATAAAAAAATATTATGCATTTATAATTTTTTTCAAAAATTTTTATACAAAAATACTAAAAATAAATCTTCACGTCCGAAATTCAAATTTAGATTATGAATAAGAAAATAAGAATTCAATTCTGACCAAACAATATATAAAAATCTTTTTTTAAAAAAATCCAAATCAGGAGCTACATCTATCAGTCATACTGCCATTGCCCAATTTGTTGGCCTACCAAACTCTAGCCCCTTTTACATGATAATCTTCCTTTCTCTCTTCCATTGTACCCATTTTGTCATAAGGATTTCTATCAAAGAAAGGGAAAAAAAAAAACTACTTATCACATAATCTCTTTATATAATGACAGTCCCATATATATTGTCCCACAAAAAGAAAAAAGAAATTATTTATTTCCCTTTTTTTGGTACTTTGCTTTGCCTTGTTATTGTCAATGTTCTTTTGGCACATAAGAAGGTTTTCAAAGATAAGGTTTTCAATTCTTCTCTTATCATATACTCCACATGACTGTAGACATTATATATACTGCAACTTGGAATATTAAATGTTTGGATAATAGTTTAATCACTTAAGGTGAGAAAAACAGCTAATGTGGGAAAATGACAATTATTGTTTGATGAAATTCATTTCCCTGGAAAACAATATTGGTTACCATTTGTGCATCATCGTGGTTGAGACTACTAAGATTGAGCTTGACTTATATATTTAGAGGTAATATATTGTCAAATCTAATAATAACGCTACAATAATTGTATTTTCTTGCTTAATTTTTTCAAAAATATACGTAAAACTATACCATTCTTGATTATTAGGGTTGTATTTTCTCGTGTTTGTGATTGAAAAGAGAATAGGTGTCTGTTTGTTTGGATTGATAGCAACAAAAGTTGGTGTCACAACATTGAAAAATTTATGATTTATTTAATATCAGATAAGGACTGATGAAGACATAAAGGTTTTTGATTAAGAAAGGTATGTAAGATGATGGATTTGTTTTTGCTCATCCCACGAACCTAAACCGCTCTTGGGAGATTATTTTAGAAGGATTCTTGTTTTTGGGTTGTCATCTGTTCTTTAGTAGACCGCCAAATGAAGACATTCATGTTGACATCTTACATTATTTTCTTTGCTTGTTTCTTTTTCAGCTATGGCTTTGGCTCAAAATCCTCAAACTATGGCACCAATTGAACTATCTTAACCCTCTAAGAACTTAAAATTTCTCTCTTTGGCATCTCCATTTTATGAGGGTTGAAGAGGTCTAATGTTGTGATTTGTGGGTTTGGAGAGGCAGACCCCATAAAGACCATTAGTCGGAAAAGAAATCAACATAAAGACACAATGCTATAGACACCGGGATATGCATGATGTTGTCCACATCAACTAATGCTAAACTAGATAATTCTATCATGTACTTGGTTTCTTCTTCAAAGATTATAGATGAGATTTTTTCAAAGACGAGGTCTTTATAAAGATATAAAAGTCCTTGAAACCAAAAATATTATCATATTGTACTTGAATTTCTGAAGGGCACACACAAAAATCTTTATAAAGGTTGAGTCAGTATTAGAAGTCGACACAAATATCTTTACAGTAGTCAGGATAATACCTGAATTTTTCATTGAAAGGTACTACAAGCAAGGGCTTTATTTTAGATCATGTATTAGTTTTTGAAAGATCATATCCGTGTTAGAATTTCTCATCCAAATGTAGCCCTAGCAGGGCATTGATTTGATACTTTATCCCCTCTCCCCCGGGCTGGTGGATATCAACTTCGAAATCCTTTTTTTTTTTTTTTTTTGAGTTTTGGCAAAAGCAAAGGGCAAAGGAGGTGTGAAAGTAAAGGGCCCATTGAATTATGAAGGTTGATGATAGGGGTGAGAGATAGGCAGAGCCTTTATCGTGGCTGTTGTTGTTCTTTTGAAGTGTGACTCGTGAAGGAGAGAGCATGTGGTTATGAATCAATTGCCCTCTCAGCCTAATCCGTTCTCATAGTTCAGATATGTACCCTGCATTTTTTTCAGGAATATGCTCTCAAGTGGCCAAGTTCTGAAAAAGCACTTTCTTTTTTCTCTTTTACTTGAGGATCATTTCTTGAAAATTATTGGGTTCTTGGCAAAGTTTAGAAGGGTTTCAAACTCAGGAATTAGACGTTGAAATTGTACCCTTCTCTTGAATTATTTTAATATGAGCATTCTTCAATGGCAGAGATTGGAGTTGATTACTATTCTCTGGCAGCTAATGGTGGGATAGATTTCTTTGCGAGAAAGTAAATTTTGTTATCAAAAACAAAGATGACGTTCAGTTTCATTGTCCCTTTAGCACATCCCTTTCACTAGCTCCGCTTCATCCTCTCATATTTTAGACTTGTAAAATCTTCCTTAATCTACAGTAGGGAAAACTGTATAGCTAACTGAAGATAAAAATTTTTATTTTCAGACCAATAGGTTCTCAACACAACTGAATAGCTGACTGGAACATATTGTATAAATCAACTAGACTCCAGTGACCCTTAGCTTGGGGATAATCAATCTTATCTAAGATAATAATTAAACATGAAAATAAAAAGTAAAACAGGAAGAGGCATGATCAACTTACATCAGGTGTAAGGATTATTAAACTCGGTGAAAATATAAGAATCTTAAACTATCACGTAGTAAACACTAGTTTTTGTGTCTTGAAGCTCAATGTTCAGTAAGCTTCTTGACACATTTTGTCGGTTTGATCAAGTATCAGGATGAGATTATTTGCCTAAGAAATTAAGGATTTGGTATGCATAAGAGCTAATATCAACCATGTTTGGTTTGTAATGATATTTTAACAAGACAAGAAAATGTCATAGAGAAATGGAGTAATATAGTTCCTCCCACAAAGTACAGAAAACATGGATTTGATCATACAATCATGTTCTCTTCATGGTTTATTACAGTATTCATTGAAGAGGTCAATATATTCCCATCCATGGGTAATCCATAACCAGATTGGTCCTTAGATATTTTTATTATCTTCTTGGGCCAGTTTGAGTACTAGACCAAGTCATTCCTGCGTAAATTGTGTAGTAGTACAAATGAAGGATATGCCAAGCCCTTCAAAATATGCTTTCTAAAAAGATTTGTCCAGTCTAGAAGACTTTGGAAACTTAATACCTGATTGGATGGCAAGTAATTCCAATAAGTGGTGGTTTCTGTCAACAAACACACCTTATGCTGCTATCTTCTTTCAGCAGACCACTCCAATGAGGATTAAATGTAGGCTGAGATCACTAAAGTGAATTGTAACAGATGAGAAATTTAGGTATACTATAAGCAGACAAGAAGTGACTCCGGGTAACATCTGAGGTTCATGATTTCTGATGAATGTTCTGCTATCGTTCTACTTGCTCATTATTAGCCAAAACTGAACCTTCTACTTTGATAACGAAGTATATACAATGATAGTTATGGAACCTAAAAGAAAAAATAAAGATCAAGGTTCAAGCAGAGGCACGTTCAGTAACAACGTTTCTCCTGGTAACACTAAACTGCTCCTGAAGACGGAAGTCCACTACGTAAACCCAAATTGACAGGGATCCAACTATGACACCGGGAGAGAAGGGCTGAAGCCCACTGATGCAACGTCTTCTGTAGCTTAAAACTATTTGTTAGGCAGAAAGAAAAACAAATAGTAGTCTCACAGGCACTTTTATAGCCGAAATATGTCAGGTTCTCATGGAACACTCATGACCTGAATGGATAGTAACATGTCAGATACAACAATGACAAGATCACCTGGCTTGATCATTCCCCGGCCCTTGAGTAATTAAATGTTTTGTTAAGGTTGCTTTCAATATCGTCAGAGAAGCTCAAGCAAAGGTATCAAACCCCATTGCAGATTCAAACGCCTATGTACAGAGTTGTAAATACTAAAATGCGGAAGTCAGGTCGACAACATGATAGGAGAGATGCCATGTGTCCATTCTTAGTGTAAACGAAAAGAGCATCCAGCTCCAAATTGTTGGCAGCCAAAATAACAGAGAAGTCAGTTGCCATTCAAATCCAGAAGCCGGTAAAACTGGGAAAGAAAATCCTGAAAGTAAAAATTGGCATCGCATTTTAGCTACCACTAGTAAGAAGTGACAGGAAACTGTTTCATAAAACGTGGAAGGGAAATTGGAGAATAACACAACAATAGAAATATATCGCAGCCTTGTTGGATGCCTGCCTATATTAATTGTTATAGGCAAAGCCAGTTACCCAAGTTCCTAACTTCCTAGGTGTTTCCAGTAACCCAATGACCCAAAATATTTTGGATTCTGACAACATCATATCTGTGCCTACTAAAATGAGATACACCTTTGTCAACCGACGACCAGAAATGGCAAATTCATGATGAACATATTTGAATAATTAACCAACAAGCATAGAAAAAATGTTTCAGAGTATAGAAATTACCTCCGTGCAAATCTAAATGACCTTCAAGTAAACATTAAGACAAATAACATTAGTTAAGTCTGGCGATTACTATAACAAATTTCATAAACAAAAAGGGGCTTCAAAATTAACTATGGTGCACGATCATTCAAGCGCAATCCACAAAAGTAGTAGAGGTCCACAAAATTGGACAATTCTCTGAAGCTATGATGCTAGCTTATCAATAGCCTTGTATAGTATGGTTCCTCACTGATTTAGATACTTTGTTTTAATTCAATTTTAGAGTGCGTAGGTATTTTCTCGTATGATTAAGAAGGCTACAAATAATGTGGGTATTTTCTCGTATGAGATAATGCTTTCATTAGAAATAAAATTGTCTGCATGTATTCACAACGATTGATATTCTCTCATGCAATTGAGCTTTGTGCTTGCCACCTAGAGGCCCTTTGGTTTGACTCCTAGGTTTCTCTCGCTCCCCGTTTGGTTCCAAGACTCTCTCACTCTCTCTCTCTCTATAAATAAAAATGTTAGTCATGGTTTGCAGTCTACTTTAGTATTCAAGGGCCATTTTCTTTTATTTTTGGGGAGTGGACCCGCTTTGGTTGAGTTTCCTGCATCGCATGTCCAACTCGAAATTTGTTGTCACAATTGTATCAGAATTTGTCTTGCAGAAACCTTATATTTATCTTAGCGTCTATAATTTCTGTTTCTCTAAAGATGTTACTAGAATTTGAGTTCATTCATGTAGTAAATTTGTTTGTCAATCATACCACATATTTGTCCTCAAATATTACCTATTCGTTTTCGCTCCAGACATGAAGTTCTGTACTCGGAAATTAATATTGACAGGAACATCCTGCATTTTGTATGATCTACTCAAGTCACTGCTGTAAATGCAATTTTGTCCAGGGATCGAGGTCTTTTTTGCTGCAGCTATATGTGATCTTTCTCCAATGATGATGAATGTGCAACAAGTTCATTTCTGATCCTTCTTTCCGGCGAATTCACTACAAAAGCTCATACGACATTCTTGGGCTTTTAGTACTTCAAGCAAGACGTTTTGGGAAAAACTGTTTCCCAGTTGGTCCCCTCCGCTTCCTCTCCTTTGGTGATTACAGAAGCAGATTATCTTTGGATTTCCTCCCAGAGAAAGTGGTCCTTGTGGGCTCATCTAACGGCCTTATTTGTTGTCGGACTTACAAATGTCCAGATTTTCCATATTATGAACCTCAAAAGTTTATCGAAAGGGGTTGTGCAGAATTGGTCATCTACGTCTGTGACCCGACAAGAAAGGAGTGGTTAACTATTAGACCTCCTGAGGGCCTATGCTTTGCTGATATTTTAATCTTTGGGTTAACTTCCTTTCCTTTTGCTACTTCAACAAACCTTTCTCCCAGCTTCAAGTTGGTAAACGTTCAGTGTTCAAGAAATGAGCCGGATATGCACACCTTCTTCATAGACTCATCTGATACCCGAAAACGGAAAATGTCCTATGCAGTTTACAGTTTTGGTTCTCAAAGTCGTAAAGATATGGTGACCTTTGCCAATGGGAGGCTACATTTGTCCACGGAGGACAATCACATATTGACATTCGATGTTGAAAACGAATTATCCAAATTGATTAAGTTGCCATGCTGTGAAGGCGGCTGTAACCTGGCAACTTGTTTTGGGCAATCAGAAAGATATATTCATTATATTATTGCTTTCTCTAGAGAACTTCTGGTTTGGGTTCTGGAAAATTATGATGAACCTGCTTGGTTGCTTAAGGATCGAATGTACCTGCCTGAGTTCTTCTTAAAAAATCCCTACCTCTTTGGAGCTGATCTGGATCGTCTACTTCGTGATTGTTATGACTATCCGGTCCACTTTCCAGGTGGCTTTGTCAAGGCTTGGTCATACTTCAATGAGGTCCTGATCCTGCTTGTTTTTGATAGGGTGATCTCTTATAGCTTCAAAACCGGAAGAGTGATAAAGCATGATACTACTTTTGAAGAGCCAAGGAAGCATAGCCGTTTCCTTCCAATTGTTGTTCAATTGTCATACGAATTTGATCTCACTTCGAAACGTTGTAGGTGATGATAATCGTGTTATGACTTGTTGGAAGCGAGGCAGAAGGGAAGCGACACTTCCATGTGGAAGAGCCCGTAAGAATATCTAGAGGGAGAAAACAGTCAACCGCGTTGAGGGCTTTATTTGTTTTGAATCGAGTAGATATCATATTTATAATTATTGACAACAATGGTTTTTCCATTAGAATTGGGTGGTTGATGCCATTCGCTGCCTTTGTACTTTTAGGGGTGTGTTAAGTTGACACTCGTACTTTCAAGTTTAAAACTCGCATCATTAATAGTTAAACTCTTTTGGATAAATTAGATATAAATATATAAAAGTTAATGTGCCAAGCCCCTCTAACATAGCCTAAGTAGCTATCAACTGTGTTCGGTTAGATGGATTGTATTGATGCATTTGAAACTTTCTACGCTTTGATCAAATTCAAAGTTCAGAGACGGTGAGTGACACTGTCATATTATTATTATTATTTACATCAAATGCAATCAGATATGTACAGAGGCTAAATTTTAATAAGTTTATGAACAAAATATTTTTGCTACAAATAAATAATATATTAACTAATAAAGTCTCTTCTCATAATAAAAGATAGGTTGCTTGTTAAGAAAATAGAAGTACAAAAATAAAATATTGAATAACAACCAAAGCCCTCTAATCAATTTTAGTATACGTGGATTTAGAATATAATCTCTATTTTGGTTGTATAGACTAGAGCATCATACTCTCCCATTTTAAAATATAAAATTTTTTAACTCCTTTTTTGTATAGATTTAAAAAATAATAATAATAAATATTTTTATTATATTTTTAACTAATTCTATTTACATAAAAAATAAAAAATTATATTTATGATAAGAGTAATTTTTTTAAATAAATATCATTAAAATTTATCAAAAGGTCAAAACATTTTAAAAAGAGAAAAAAGAAAAAGGTTAAAAATTCTTATATTTTAAATCGAATAAAGTATTTTATTTTCTCGTTTTTGAAATGTATTTTTATGGATTAGATATCGAAAATAAAGTTAATAATAGCATGCTTGGTTTAGGGTTTTCACGGATATATTAACAAGATTAGAAAATGTCATAGAGAACAGGTATTTGACTGTACTACCATGCCCCCCATCGTGGTCCTACACAGTATTCATTGAAAAAGTCAATATTCTCTTCCATTGGTAATACAGAACCATATAATCCATATTGATCCTTCAGAACCAGATATTTTCTTCAGTCAGGTTCCAGTGCTGGACTCGATTTCTCCAGCACGTGCAGGATGGAATCTTGCCCGTTGGATCTCACTGCCTCTGATCCAACGGCCAAGAAACATTAAGGGTAAAGAAGGAATTGAAAATTAAAAAAAAAAATTAAAATTGACCAAAATTTAAAAAGTCCGCCACAATCCATCTTGTCAAACTGTAAAGCTGCAAAATGTTAGCTATCAAATTCAAAAAAGGAAGAAAAGGCAGCTGTTATCTCTTCTTCCTCATTTTTCCATCGTTTTTCTTCTTTCTAAGAGGAAGGTATGTCTTCCTTGTTCTCTCTTCTGTCGTTCTTCTTCTCCTGCGTTTCTCACGACAAGCTTCTCCAATGGCCAGTATAGTAACCTCCACAGTTGAGGTAATGTTGTTGCTATAATTTTTTATGTTTTTCTTGCACTGCCTGTATTTTGCGTCTATTTTTTTTTTCTTTTTTGCACTGCTTCCTTCGTTGTAGGCCTGCGTTCCTCCTCTATTGCAGGCTTACGGCAAAATGAAGTGAGGTTTTCTTCAAAATACTTGGCGTAACTGTAACTAATGATCCTGTGTTGAACTGAACACTTGTTCATACATGACTGAACAATTGTTCTACCAGAATATTTCTGATTGGTGCTTTAAGATTTTTATGATGGTGCAGAAAACTTGGAAGAAATGAAGAAGATGGAGTTTAAAACATTGGAAGATGCCTATGAGTTGTACAATAGCTATGCTCATCGGAAAGGATTCGCCACAAGAATAATGTATGAGAAGAGGCGAGCGAAAACAAAGAAAGTGCACTACGCCAAATTCGTCTGCAACAAAGAATGATTCCGGAAGGGGAGCAGCTTACATGGAGCAAAGAACCATCTCGTTAGGAGGCGACAAAGGACAATGACCGCTGGGGAAGCCACGGCACTGCATTTTGCCTAAAAGGCAAGAAGAACACTAGAAGATGGCCAGGAAACATGTACCTTTTGTTGTGGCTTGAACAATTGTTCTCTGGAGCTTGAACAATTGTTTAGTTTTTTTTTTTCTTATTTTGAGCTTGAACAGTTGTTCAGTTGAATAGGAAGAATAAAGGCTAAACTGATTTATGTCTGTTGGTAGCGAACAATTGTTTCGTTGTTAGTTTAGTGCATTTGTCAAGTGTTTATTTCTAGTGAACAATTGTTCTGTTGTTAGTCTATTGTTTATTTCTAGTGAACAATTGTTCTGGTCAATGCTTCAGTGTGAGTAATTTTATAGTTTAGTGTGAACAGTTATGCTTTTATGTCTTCGAAGTCATTCAGTTGAATGCTTAAGTTGTAACAACTGTTGCTCCTGAACAATTGTTTTTTTAGGTTGTGTTGGTAGTGAACAATTGTTCTTCTAGGTTGTGTCAAGTGTGTTAGGTGTGAACAATTGTTCGATTGGATGACATTAATTGTTACGTCAAATTCTATGTGTCGAATAATTTCACAGTGCACAAGTATAAACCTACACAATTACTTACTGGCTGTATTTAAAATACTTACCAAGTACAAACTAATAAAAGGATCATAGGAGAACAATAGTTCGTTCACAATTATTCACTGAGAATAATTGTTCGTGCACAAGTGTTCTCCAAAAAATAACAATATTCTTATTTATCAAATACTTATATTCTACCCTAGCACAATTCTTTATCACAAAAAATAGCGATCGATTGGGTTCTCTCTCAATTTAACAGTGTTTATCGAAAATAATTGTGCTTTCGCACCAAATGGTGGAGTAAGAGTTGGACAAATATTTCAGAACAATTGTACCCTTAATGCAATAGGTAAAGAATCGTGATAAAGAAAAAATAGCGATCGATTGGGTTCTCTCTCAATTTAACAGTCTTTACTAAAAATAATTATGTTTTCGCACCAACTTGACACAACCTAGAAGAACAATTGTTCACTACCAACACAACCTAAAAAAACAATTGTTCAGGAGCAACAGTTGTTACAACTTAAGCATTCAACTGAATGACTTCGAAGACATAAAAGCATAACTGTTCACACTAAACTATAAAATTACTCACACTGAAGCATTGACCAGAACAATTGTTCACTAGAAATAAACAATAGACTAACAACAGAACAATTGTTCACTAGAAATAAACACTTGACAAATGCACTAAACTAACAACGAAACAATTGTTCGCTACCAACAGACATAAATCAGTTTAGCCTTTATTCTTCCTATTCAACTGAACAACTGTTCAAGCTCAAAATAAGAAAAAAAAAAACTAAACAATTGTTCAAGCTCCAGAGAACAATTGTTCAAGCCACAACAAAAGGTACATGTTTCCTGGCCATCTTCTAGTGTTCTTCTTGCCTTTTAGGCAAAATGCAGTGCCGTGGCTTCCCCAGCGGTCATTGTCCTTTGTCGCCTCCTAACGAGATGGTTCTTTGCTCCATGTAAGCTGCTCCCCTTCCGGAATCATTCTTTGTTGCAGACGAATTTGGCGTAGTGCACTTTCTTTGTTTTCGCTCGCCTCTTCTCATACATTATTCTTGTGGCGAATCTTTTCCGATGAGCATAGCTATTGTATAATTCATGGGCATCTTCCAATGTTTTAAACTCCATCTTCTTCATTTCTTCCAAGTTTTCTGCACCATTATAAAAATCTTAAAGCACCAATCAGAAATATTCTGGTAGAACAATTGTTCAGTCATGTATGAACAAGTGTTCAGTTCAACACAGGATCATTAGTTACAGTTACGCCAAGTATTTTGAAGAAAACCTCACTTCATTTTGCCGTAAGCCTGCAATAGAGGAGGAACGCAGGCCTACAACGAAGGAAGCAGTGCAAAAAAGAAAAAAAAAATAGACGCAAAATACAGGCAGTGCAAGAAAAATATAAAAAATTATAACAACAACATTACCTCAACTGTGGAGGTTACTATACTGGCCATTGGAGAAGATTGTCGTGAGAAACGCAGGAGAAGAAGAACGACAGAAGAGAGAACAAGGAAGACATACCTTCCTCTGAGAAAGAAGAAAAACGATGGAAAAATGAGGAAGAAGAGATAACAGCTGCCTTTTCTTCCTTTTTTGAATTTGATAGCTGACATTTTGCAGCTTTACAGTTTGACAAGATGGATTATAGCGGACTTTTTAAATTTTGGTCAATTTTAATTTTTTTTTTAATTTTTAATTCCTTCTTTACCCTTAATATTTTTTGGCCGTTGGATCAGAGTCAGTAAGATCTAACGGGCAGGATTTCATCCTGCACGTACTGGAGAAATCGAGTCCAGCACTGGAACCTGACTGTATTTCAGTTCTTGGGGCCAGTTTTGAGTACTAGACCGAGTCATTCCTCTGTAACTAGTGTGGTACAAAAGAGGGATATGCCAAGCCTTTCAAAAAGACGCGTCCGAGTCTAGAAGACTTTGGGAACTGATTGGACGGCAAATAAATCATGGTTTGTGTCAAAAGCATGCGTTATTCTACTAGCTACTTTCAACAGACCACTCGAATTAGGACTAAATGTAGGCTGAGATCACTAAAGTGAATTCTAGGAGATGAGAAATTTGGGTATGCTATAACCAGACAACAAATGAGAAGATGAGTGACATGAGTTTCATGGCTTATGATGAATGTTCTTCTAAAAACTAATAATGAGTTGAATTGAATTGTATTTTATCTTGAGTTAAATTTTATAAGAATCGTAAATTATTTAGGATAGGAAAAGTATAATTTGAAATAAAAAAAGAGAGAAAAAATAATTTTTTTTGATTAAAATACCAATCCAAATACATCCTAAAGTGTCTATTTCTGAAAAGAAATACATACAACGAGAGCTTTGGAACGTAAAGGAAGAATTACATATCAAACTTCACGCGAAGGTACATTCAGCAACATGTTTCTCCCAGTAACACTAAAGTACCCCTAAAGACTGAAGTCTCCCAAATCGACAGGGATCCAACTACTGCAGTAGAGCTTGAAATAAAAAAAGAGAAAAAATAAATTTTGTTCGGTTAAAATACCAATCCAAATACACCCTAAAGCATCTATTTCTGAAAAGAAATACATACAACGAGAGCTTTGGAACGTAAAGGAAGAATTACATATCAAACTTCACGCGAAGGTACATTCAGCAACATGTTTCTCCCGGTAACACTAAAGTGCTCCTAAAGGCTGAAGTCTCCCAAATCGACAGGGATCCAACAACTGCAGTGGGAGGGAAGTCCCCAAGTCCATTGAAGCCCCATCTGCTCTAGCACAAACTAATTGTTGGACAGGATTTAAAACAAATAATTGTCTGAGGTAATGGGCAAGTCCAAAGTTTTGTAGCCACAATCTATCCGGTTCTCATGGAACATTCATGACCTGAATGGATTGTAACATGTCAGATACTGCAATGACAAGGTCACCTGATTTGATCATTCCACGGGCCTTGAGTAATGAGAAAGTTTTATTGAGGTTGCTTTCCATGTCATCAGTGAAGCTCAAGCGAAAAGGTATTAAACCCCATTGCAGATTCAAACGCCTACGAACAGAAGTTGAAGTCGTAAATGCAAAAATGGGGCAGTCAGGTCGACAACGTGAAAGGAGAGATGCCATGTGTCCATTCTTGGTGTAGACGAAAAGAGCATCCACCTCCAAATTGTTGGCTGCAAAAATAACAAACAGAGAAGTTAATCGCCATTCAAATCTAGAACCCAAAAAAACTGGGAAATAAAACATGAAAAGGAAAAATTGGCATGGTATTTTGCTAAGACTAGTAAGAAGTGACAGGACACTGTTAAATAAAATGTGGAAGGGAAAAGGGAGAATAACACGACAACAGAAACATATCACAGCCTTGATAGATGCCAGGCTCCAGAATAATTTTAGGCAATGCTAGTTGCCTTGCTTCATGCTTCTAGGTGTTTCCAGTAACACAATGCCAAGTATCTAGGATCCAGACAACAATATATCTGTGGCTATTAAAAGAAGATGCACTTTTGTCAACCAAGGACCAGAAATGGCAAATTTAAGATGAACATGTTTTTATGATTTACCAACAAGCATAGGAAATATGATTTGGAGTATAGGAATCATCTCTGTGCAAATCTAAATGACCTTCAAGTAAACATTAAGACAAATAGCACAACTGAAGCCTGGCAATTACTAGGACAATTTTCATACACAAAAAGGGGCATCAAAATTCACTATGATGCACAGACATTCAAGCACAATCCATGAAGTAGTAGAGATCTGTGATTTGAACTTGTGGATAAAGGATGGGTCTTATACCGTAAGACAATTAGATGGAAGGAAATTCTTTTCTAGGCAACTCTTAAGCCTCTATAACAGAATCGTCTGAAAACTCCAACTGTAGAAACTGAAGTCACTTTTTTAATGTTACTTAGCAATGGATTCTAGTAACTCTATTATGCCTTTATGTGTCCATCCCTTCATAGGTAAAAGAGCTGACTCATACATGAGAAAGCATCATCTTCCTAGGCTTTCCCTCCCTTTTCTATTGTTTAAATTGCGTTCAAGTTTTTTGTTTTCTTTTCTTTTTCAATTTGTTTCTTTGAGAAGGAACATCTATGTCATGCAGGCAGCGGGCGAACCATATAGTACAACATAGTAACATTTTTTCTGTAAACCAACATATTTTGTCCTAAATAACAACCATCGAAAGGTTTTTTCGCAGGTAATAATCAACTATCCACAAGATCTGATTATTTCAAAAATCAGATTTTCGCTTTCCCCTTGAACCTTTATCTGTTTGCCTCTTATGCTTAACTAGTACATATGCTAGTTTGTCAAAGATTACACATATGAAATGAACAATTTACATGAAACACAAGTCTATTGAAACAATTAAACACGAATGCAAGTTAAAAAATATCAGCATGCTATGAACGTAACAAAGTCCCCACTCAATAATGATGTCAATATATTCACGTGAGCTTTCTACAACATAAATCTTGTTAAATCACGAGACATAGTAAAGCAGTTTTCATACCCATCTTGGCAGCAGAGTTGCAAATCTCTTCCGAGATAGAGTCAGAAAATGAGGATGCTATGTCAGGGAGCTCCATAGCTTCATGGTGTTTCTCTTCTCTCCACCACCTCTCAATTCTGAGACTAACACTTCTCAGAACGGTCAATGCTTTCTCAGGGTACTGGCCCATGGCTGACTCCCCTGAGAGCATCAAAGCATCAGCTCGTTGCCTAACTGCTTCAGAAACATCAGCTACTTCTGCTCTAGTTGGTGTAGGGTATTCTATCATAGACTCAAGCAATTGGGAGGCCACAATAACTGGCTTGTTTAACTGCCTGCAAAGCTGAACAACCTTTTGCTGTTCTGAAGGGACCTGTTCCAAGGGGATCTGGGCACCGAGATCTCCTCTCGCAACCATAGCTCCATCAGATGCTTGAATGATCTCCTCCAAGTTCTTTAATGAGTCAACACTTTCTATCTTTGCAATCAGAGCAATATCACTGCATCAACAAATAAAAAGCACATATAATTCATCAATGGAGGTGAGAAAGATAAAAAAGGTAGCTCTCTATAAACAAGCAGCAGGAACTGGGAAAAGATAAGAGAAAGGAATAAGAACAAGAAAAAAAACAGTGAAAGTAAACTATGGAAAAGGCCAGGTTAACCCATAACAGAGGAAAAAATGAAAAGCCTTTGTTCAAACATGAAAGGCCAAATGAATATGACTATTCACCTCCTAAACCATCTAGAATTGGAACCTTCATTTGCCTCTTCACAGGAAGGGATGGGGGAGGAAAAAGAGGGGACAGAGGGGAATTGTTGCAGTGAATATCATTTTCAGACAAATTGTTTGCCTCTTCCACTTTTGTTAATAAAAGGCATGTTTAAGTCTTTTACATCATAAAATGAGGAACATACAGAAATAAGCTCATTACATACTGCCAGAATGTAAGAATATAAGTTACTCATACCTATCACGAGCCCGTGCTTTAATATAGCTTTTAAGATGATTAAGCACCTCAGCAGACTTGACAAAAGATACTGCAAGGAAGTCAACACCCTCAGCAATCCCAAAATCAATGTCTATCCAGTCCTGCCAAAAGAATATCCTCCCATCTCAGATTATTTGTAATATTTGTGTCTTTAAAAGAGACTAGAAATCTAGTGGTGTCATGAAGTATATCATCAACATGCATTTATGCATGTAAAGATAAGAAGGATCCATAATAAAGGGAAACCTAGATGCAAAAATTAGTTTGTTGACATATCTAAGCAACTCTTAACATATGGCTTACAGCCCCCACCATGCCTGCAGGTATTATCGATACTCTTCTTAAGTCCATGATGGTACTGCCAGGGGGTTGGCAGTCCTCCCCCTGACTTTTTAAAAAATTTTGCTGATAGGTACTAACTTCTTAGGCTTTTAGTAACTTTTATTTTTTTCAAATTCACCCCCAACATTTTTGAAAATTTCTTTATATGGGTCTGTGTCTATTCTCACCCCCGCACCCTTACAAGGTCAAAGTTCTGGTGCTATGAATGTACTCAACTCCAATAAGCAAATGAAATGAAGATGGGCCCATGTACCGGCACAAGAACTTTCATCCTTCTTCAATCAAGAATCATTAGGGAAAGAATTCAAGATAATCTAGAAATTGTCTACTAAATGTTCTTTCAGCAGAAAGTAATGAACTCTAAATCCAGGTAAATTGTTAGATTCTGAAATTCCAACAAATGAATCAAATCAGTAAAAGAAGTTTGCAATTGTTATGGACAAGAGCATCAGTTCCAATTCCCGTGCTTACCAACTTTAATTTGCCACTATTTATAGTTGTCTTCATCTAAACGAGAGGCAAACGTTACACAGAAATTTTGTCCGCAAAGAAACAGTTGAAACTTCGAATCAGAATATCCTATTTATCAGGAATTATCATTTCAGAACAGCAAAAATTCACCCCTAAGAACAAATTAGCAATTAGAATATATTTCAAACACAAATATCCATTGGCTGCAAGACATGTTGAAAATTATGAAGTAATTCACTCAACTGATGAATGTCCCAATGAGATACTTACCAAAAGTTGACTTTAGAAACCTGAACACTGGATAATATTTGCAGTCGGATTTATGACAGAGTATAACGCAAAAAGCTGATTTTGTCTCATCCTTCCCAATTTTATACATGAGTATTCAAACCTATTTAACCAGATTAATGACAACAGAACATCAAAGAGAAGTCATTCCTTTCTGTTGTAAGAGATGAAAGCTCTTTCAACTCTAATCACCTGTTTTTCCACACTAAAATAAATCCTTCCATGAACAACTTATTCCTACACAAGCTCTGTAAGTAATTCATAATATAAGTGATCATATTATACTCTCGAGCAGATCTAATCCTCACAAAAAAAAAAGGGAAAAAAAAACTCAAACCCAGGAGAAACAGGAAGGGTGATGATCACCAAGAGACCACAAGATTAACCCGTCAAGGAATAGAATAGTCATTCGTAGTGCAAATTGCCTCATAATTTACCAAATATATATTATCCTCTAAATTCTATGATGCAGGCACCATAGTTTCAGCCTGCCACAATCAGTTCAATAACACATTTCCTCCGGTCAAGACTAATCACAGTGAACTTGTCTAGTTAAGAAAGTATACAGTTGATGCTCCAAAAGTTTAGTTATAGGTAAGGGCAATGAGTTTGCTGCTCACTTCCAGGGACTAAAGAAACTAGTAAACCTGAATCTATATCTAAGGAAACAAAGATCACTGTGAATGTTATACATAGATTATAGCTGGTTGTTTCTGTTTCTGATTCCGGAATTCTAATTAAACAGAATAAGATTCAATGTTAGAACTGCAGAAAGGAGTTTCTACAGAAAACCCATTAAGCAGCAACCTTAGATCATCAAGATACATTCAACACACAAACTCACACACCCAAAAAAAGAGTAATAAAATAGGCCAAAAGAAACTACTACCAAAAGGAATTAAAAGGGAAAATGTATAAACCTTTGAGGAAATTGTAGGCAGCATGGCATTACGTTCCCGTACTAAGCTTCCATTTCGCCAAAAGGTCAAATTAGCCCGAGGAAGAAGAAGTCCAGGATCAGTACATTTGCACTTAACATCAGGACCAATTTTCTCCACTACCTCAAATCTTACCATACCACCATCTACGAGGAGGTCATCCCCAACTTTTACATCTGTGATGATAGGTTAGATAAAACTTACTTGATAAATTGAGTATGAAGAGAATAGAGACATTAAATACATTGTCTGTTGAGTGCGGACTTTGTTTCTAAGAATAAGAATATTTTATGCAGTTCATAAGTATCTGACCTTCTGCAAAGCCATCATAGTTCACATTTATGGTGCGTTCTGGTAGAGGTGACTCAAAAGCTCGAACGCTGAAAGTCCAAATTTCTCCATCCTGTGCAATAGGGCCAGTTATAAGAGTAAGCATCACAAAGGAGATAATGGAAGCAGAACAACACTTATTCTTTGCATTCAATTGCACATCTTATTCTCAGTGTTTAAGCAAATCAAATTTTAAAAGGAAATTCTAACATTTTATCATTTGCATTCCAGTAGCACATCTTATTGTTTAAGCAAATAAACTTTCAAAAATGAGACATCTACTCTTTTTGATATCTGATACTACAACTTCCAATTCCATTTGTATTCAAATGGGGCCAAGAATTTTTAAATAAATATAAGAGAAAAACATAAGTAAACTCTTCAAAAGATTAAAATGGCACTAGGAAGTTCCTTTAGTCTTCAAGGGGTTGAAAAGAATAAAGACTGCTTCACCTTTCACCTTCTTTCCTAGTAGTACAGCTGCAAGAGAAATCTCCATATTCATTACACAAAGCCACACCAGAATTCGTACTGATAAGTTTCAAGACAACTAGAAGAATGTTAACAATTAACAGGACAAACAGGCTTAATTATTTTAAACCTGAACAAACTAAGTTGGCCAATGATAAGCAATAAATAGGAGAATCAACCATTTGAAATGATTACCGTAGTATACAACAGATCCTTTTACATAGCAAGACGTTTGGATTTCTTCAACGTCCAAATTTCAAATAGTTGATATTGTTCCTTAGTGAGCTACGGGGATTAGACAAGCTCAAATAGTTCGCTTTGATATTTTTCAAATAATTCTCTTTGCAATATTTTTGAAATAAAGAAATATGATTGGGACACTGCAGATTATTCCTTAGTGAGCTACGGGGATTAGACAAGCTCAGGTCAAAAACAGATTTAGACATTTATGAAGAATTTTAATATAGTTAACTCTTTTTCCAACTTTTTGGTGCTTTTTCTTTTTTTTTTGTTGGTCAATGAGTATTTTAAAAGCACTACTGCATCAAATAATGATGGAATGCCCATAGTGAATGCGCATTCAGCCCTCAACAAATATCCATATAGCAAAACCCAGGTGCAATGCCCATGGCAATAATTCTCACTGGTCAACCTAAAATAAAAGGAAATAAAAGGGAGCCAACTCCCTAATCCAGAAGCTCAGATGAATACAATCAAGTAATTTCTCCATTTCCCTCTCTTACTTCTTTGAACTTTCCAAGAGAAATTTCAAGAAAATACCATTTTGAGAAGCAGTTGTTCTAAAAGGAACCAGGACAATGGTGCAACTGAAAATCAATGAGGAACTAAAGCAAAACAAAAGGCAAATTCTCCACCGGGATTTCAGAATCTTCTGTCAAATTCCAAATGGAAAATATCTGTAAAGTAGCCCACAAGATAGACTTTTGCATCAATTCCATTACGTGCACCGATTAAGCAACTAAACAACTCATATTCCACTCTTCAATTAAATTCAAGAACGGAAAGCAATTTAGCTCATTATTGATCAAACTATCCATTCACACCTCCTAGGAACTAAACTTCAATAATGAGACAGGTGAATGAAGGTATTTGAAATCCTAATTTTTCTGGATATCAATTCATAACGTGAACATTCATGATTACCCACCCTGGGTAGCCTGTGTAAGTTAGTTCTTTGTAGGTTCAGCAATTCATCATCCAAAATAACCACCAATAAGTAAACTATTAAAACAGCTAAACAAGCTCAATATGATACTTGGAAAGAAATGTAATGATTTCATTTTCACTCCTTTAGAAAATAACCCAATTTCACAAGTAGTCCAACAACTAAACTTCACCTATAACGTTGATGTATATATGTCCAGAATAACTAATGAATTCCAGCGTGGAAAAAGCAAGATTCATATCTTTCCTATTCACTAAGTTGTCATTTAGCTTTGGTTTAATGTTGACGTTGAAATTTGCTGAATTCCACTTATTATGCGTTGATAGAGACATCCAATTTCACTAAATTCCCTAGTATCTCCCCAATTCATTACAACCAAAAAGGAACTCACCTATGTTATAACAAGAAAATTGCACCAAAATACAAAAGAAAAAAAGATTAAGAAATTATCATGATTGCATTCAAATTATGAAATTAACCAGCAAACTTCTTATTGCCATAAGATACCTCAGCTTTTGCAGAAGAAGCGCCACCAAGATCCCCCATGTGAATTTCACTGCCTTCAGTATCCATCATAATTGCCACAGCAAATCCCTTTTCCTCATTTAATCTCCGAACTCTCTCAATAACCCTGCGATGCCACTCCCTAGTCCCGTGACACATATTAATCCGCGCCACATTCATACCACCCACAGCCAAGGCCTCCAGCTGCTCCGACCCACATGTAGCCGGTCCAATCGTGCAAATAAGCTTTGTCCTTCTGGTGCTCCTAAAGCCATTCTCCTTCAACTCGGCCTCAGTCACCGCATCCACTTCAATCGAGCTGCTATCAGCCGCTGCAGCCGCTACTCCACTGAAATTTGGGCTCTCTTGCGACACATCGGACAACACCCCTCCCAACCCATTATCAGATACCAAAGCTTGCTGAGACACGGCCTCCTGATCCGAAGACGCAGACGAGGCTCTGATAATCAATTGTGCCGGCGTACGGACACCAGATGGTTTTACCTTCACCGGAATCCGGACACCGCCGGTAGAGAAGGAAAGCGAGGCTTTTGAAGTTGCTGCGAAAGCTGGTGAAGTTCGTGATGGAGAGGAAATGAACAAATTGAGCGATTGCGACATTTTCTCTACCTGATTTCACCGGAGGCGACGACTGATGATACAACTTAAACAGCGGACAATTGGAAGTTTCCGGCAACGAAGATGCGTATCTCTGCTAGTAAAATGCTGAAATGAGGAGAGAGGGAGAAGCGGAAGTGCACTCAGAACTATATGTTGGGGGCGGAAAGCGCGAGGTGGGAAGAGTGAAGTTGGAGCTTCGAAGTTGTCGTCTGCACTTTTGTATCTGCCTAGAAAATGATAGAAAAAGAGAGAAAGAAGAGTTTGATTGGGTTCCATGAGGTCTACAGTAGTTTCTCCAATGGGATTCTGCCACATCAACGGGAAAAATGTCTTCCCCACCAGGTCAAAATGGGGCTGGAGGAGTATTCCCCTCTGTCTCCCCACTACCTCTTTTTCTTTTCTTTTCTTTTCCTTTTTTTTTGGTAAAATTCTTTCTCTTTTCCCTCGATAATTTCTCAAACCCGGTAGTGCTTTATTTATATGAGTGCCTTCTAAACTTTGGAACATTCCTTTTACCTTATAATAAGAAAAATATTCTATTTATCTTATTTTTATTTAACAGTATTTAATCAAATATAAAATTTTATATAAAAATTTAAATTTTATTATAAAAATAATATATTATAATAAAAAGTAAAAAAATATATGAGTTAGTAAATATTTTATGTTAAATTTAAATATAAAAAATAATATATAATTAAGTTATGAATTAATTGATAGTATTTAATATATTAAAATATTTTTTTATAAAAAATATTAATTATTTTGAAACATCTTAATATAATAAGAATATCAATTAAAATGAACGGATGGAATAAAAAATACTTTATTTTTCTCTTGATTAATATATGCAAAAAAATTAAAAGGTATTATACTTAATATAATCAAGGCAATTTATCATGAAAATTTAGAAAAAGTAATAAATTATTAATTTATGATATTTTAAAATTTTTAGAATTTTTTTTCTCTTCATTTAAAATAAAAAATATCTATTAATTTATTGATTTTTAGTGAGCAAATAAATATTGAATTTCGAATTGAAGAAATAATCATTTTGAAACTAATTCCTTATGACAATTTGGAAAAAAAATATATAGAAATATAATTTACGAATTATTATTACTGACAAATTTTTAATTTGTAAAATGCACCATAAAGCTAAAAATCCTACACTATCATGTTTGTAATTAGTGTAGAGTTTTGATATCTTAAAATTTTATTTTTTGTATAAACTGAAATCTTTATCAACAAATGAAATGCGGAAATTACATGACAAGGTTAGTAGACCCTTTGCGCACATCAGTAGTAGAAAGAAAATTCTTATGCCTTCTTTGAAGTTCAGAAATCCTAACACGAAGGGGGTGGAAATATCCTTTCCCCATGCATGGAGAGGCTTGTACGCCGGAGATTTTGGGTCCAGGTCGTAATTGGATGTCTCAAATGTACAAGAAATACATGCTGCATAAGCAAACAGGTGTATAATGCCAACCGCAACATCTTGCTGCCAACGGATTAGTAGCCGGGGGGTTATCTGTCCTCGTCAGAGAGTCGCCCACCTACTGCGTTCTGGTTCAACGCATTACGCTGCGCTGTGCTGAAGTTTTTCTTGATAAACACAAAATTGGACGCTCTGAGGAAATGCGTCATCTTAACGTTGTTGTTCTCCGCCAACCAGGGGTCCAGGGCCATTTGTGGAGCTTTGTATAAAAAGAGGTAGGCATGTCAAAAGCCCAAAGATCTTCGAAAGAAAGCTGCACAATTAAGATCTTAACTGCTCTTGATTGGGCATCTCTTTTTCTTCAATTATTCTTTCCAGTTAAACATTTCCGCATCAAGAAGTTAACTCCAGTTGGTGATTCCATCCGCATACATCTTGAAAAGAGTAAAGCAATTCAGTATCTTTTTTTTTTGTTGCTTTTAAAGTTTAGCTGAATTATTTGGTTTTCTGATACGAAACAGTTCAATTTAGATCTGCACCGATGTGTATATATGGGGACTGAATTAGTGATAGCGATTATGAATAATATAGGTAAGGCATGGGAGCATTTTTTTCGAGATTCTGGTTCATGTTGTTTCCGGCAAAGGAGTACAAGATCGTGGTTGTTGGATTGGACAACGCTGGCAAGACGACGACGCTTTATAAGTTGCATTTGGGAGAGGTTGTTACTACTCACCCTACTGTTGGAAGCAACGTTGAGGAGCTTGTTTATAAGAACATACGATTTGAGGTGAGATACATATTTATCTAAAGTTTGAGCTTTCTTCTTAGATTAGGATTCTTGCTTAATTGTAGTATTTTTTAGAGGTGTGCTTGTTCTGTATATAAATCGCCTATACTAGTGAGAGGAAAAAAGGTTCTTAGTCATTCTCCTTGGGTGATTCCCGGTTATTGGACGTAGAATTATATTGAAATTGGATATGAATGAATGAAACCTATGCTATGTGACTGTGAAATTCTGGTAATATTTGTTTTACTTGCACGTCTTGTTGTGTTTAAGAAAATAGAGGACACAATAATATCAATTAACAAATAATGGTTCTGCTATACAGTATGTTGGAAGTGTCTCGTAAATGTTTATGCAGTTTGCATCAAACTTCAATAATGGCCTAGCTACATGTTGGCAGTTTCTTGTAAATTGTTATGCAGTTTGCTTTTGTGGATTTGGATACACATGGGCAAAGTTACAGAACTGTTTAGCACACTGAAAAGACTATCTATTGGAAAATGTTTCATAAACTAGAAAGAGCTTATTGTGTGTGCCTGCAAGCTTTTTATCTCTTTGTGCTCAAAGGTGACAAAATTTTCCTTTAACTAATTTGTTGATGTATTCTTGTACTTTTAACTCCTTTGCTTGTGATTTATATTGTAAATTGGTTCGTAATTTTGTATTTTGGTTGGACACGCTAGAGGTTGAATTAGAAAGGCAAAATATGTAGATATTTGTTGCCGTGAGTAGGTTTTGATGAAACTCTGAAGTTTGGAGATGATTCTGAGATTGATTATGCTAGAAACTTAAGTCTTTTTATTTCTTTGGCTTCAATAAATTGATTGAATTTTTGAAGGAGAGACGAAAGGTTAATGATATAGATGTAGAAGGTGGACCGCAATGTATGAATCTGTTTGATTTGGATTAGAGTTATATATGATTAGAAGAAAAAGAACCATCCTTGTAGTCTTTGACCTTCTTAGGCACATTCAAAGATTTCTTCGGTTGTTTCTTCCATTTCCTGGCTTTCAAGATTCTGGACTTCATCCAAGTTTCTCTTAGGTCTTTCTACTATGTTGTATCTTCCAGTTTCTTGTGATTGGCTGCTGGAGTCAACTGCTATTGCTATTTACCCCTAGAGCTTGAAATGACAGGATTGATCTAAGAGCGTACATGTCGAATTAGAATTTTCAAAAATGAATTTTGTCCTAAAATTTTGGGCATCTCATGTAGCACGAGGCAAATTCGTTTTGATTCCTTCTTGCTCTTCTCCACATACTCACTTATTTTATGCCAGGATCAGGATTGCAAAGTTTGATTGAAGGATGGAGTACAGGGTTGAAATTGGATAATACATCTGTTGTTGAAAGTGGAGGATAGTTTCTAACCTCTCTCAATTATCTTCTGTCTGTACATGATATTCCTTTGGTCCCTTAGATGGCTCTGTCAAGATGAGGTAGATATGCCTGAAAGGGCAATATACTTGAAAAATGAAAGAGGGAGACTTGCTTTTGTTTGAAGAAGCTATGGAAGAGAATAAAGTAGACATCCAGAATCTTCTCTCCCTACCAAAAGATTATAGACTAAAAGATTTGCTTAAAGTGTTCCACTTCCAGAAGAAGCAATTGTGATGCTTGTGGTGTGTAAATCTGGTTTGTTGAATTTGTTTATAGTGATTGTCATTAGTTACGAACCTGTGTAAGTAGGGTTGAAAAATTATGATCCCGTGGATGTCAGTCAGAGGGTTTTAATTTTAAGCAAGAGATTGGAGAATTGTTTTTCTCGTCTAGTACACACAGGTGGAATGATTACCTGTCAAATGTATTCAAGGATCACTATATCAGATTGAATCCAGTGTTAAAACGGTATGAAACTTCAATGGTTCTGAAAGTTGGAGATTTTTTGAGAGATCAGACCTTCTTTGAAGTGCTTTAACTTTTTCTTTGACAATTTGTGTGTTTGTGAATTGAATCTCTTTGGTGGTACTGTCTGAGATTAGCAGCACTTTCAACCTTTACAGCACATTAACTTGCAATTCAGGTAATGCATCATATTTCCTTTTGGCTAATTAGTTTCCTTATTCTGAAATTAATCTGAAACTATGGTTTGAAGTGTTTCTTGTCATTCAGGTTTACTTGCTGGAAGAAATTTGTATTCCTCCATAATAAATTTCTCTTGGACTTTCTATTCAGGTCATCCATGGTCATTTTGCATCGATTAGTCATTTATTACTCTTGCAATTATTCCGAATTATGCAGAAGGGGGAATTTTTTTTTTAAGCAAAAAGCAGTCTTTCAACTATAATGATCTGATTCATTTGCAAATGACACTTTTGTCAGGTCTGGGATCTGGGTGGACAGGACCGGCTTAGGACGTCTTGGGCAACCTATTATCGTGGAACACATGCTGTTATTGTAGTGATTGACAGCACTGATAGAGCAAGGATTTCCACTATGAAGGATGAACTCTTCAGACTTCTTCCGCACGAGGATCTACAGAATGCAGTCATACTTGTCTATGCCAACAAACAGGATCTGAAGGATGCCATGACCCCTGCGGAGATAACTGATGCACTTTCCCTTCATAGCATAAAGGATCACGATTGGCATATCCAAGCTTGCTGTGCCCTTACCGGTGAAGGTCTCTATGATGGTTTGGGGTGGATTGCACAGAGAGTTACTGGGAAAGCGCCAAGCTAAGAAGGGGTTGAAGTAGAAGATTCTAATGCTTTCTAGTCATTGCATCAGGCAACTAAAGAGTCCCTACTCCCTTGTTAGGTGTAATTAATTATATATGCTATCGTTTATCTTTCTCTTTCCATCTTCCTGTTTGGGATTTCTTGCACATGAGTTGCCTTCCACAAGGAAAAAGGGGGAAAATGAAAGAGAAAAAGGGGACAACGTTTTGTATTTGCAAATTGTGACTTTCATATCAATTCTTGCTATAAATATACGATTTTTCGCAAGAAATGTACATTGAAGTTCCATTTTCTTCAACTTTGATATAAAAATCTCTCGTGTCAAGGTGCTCTGCTAACCTCGAGGACATTGCTAGGGGTGAGGCTAGCACGTGCAGAACTAGCACACATCCCATCTATTGACATTGCCCGTTTGCTTATGTATTCTTATTTGACGGTAAAAACCATGGTTGCCTGACCCTCTTGGTAACATTGTTTGCACGGCTGGCTGCAAGGCGCGTGCCGAAAGGAATTCATGGTTCTTTCTGTTGATGGCGAATAATGCCCGATTGAATCCATCTCTTAACAAGGTGACAAAGATAAAAGGTTCAAAATTTAGCATGTGGGATACAGGGTCTTGCTTCTCGAGTGCATCTATCTTCTCACCCTTTGGGGGGAAATAGGAAGGGATAGAAAGCTCTCTCTGGTCCATTCAATGGTCAAGATCTTACCCGTAAAGTAGAAAACAAAGAACAAAATAAAGAAGCAAGCAAAAATGACAGCATGGTACAAAAACAATACTGTGATTATATCAGCCGCACTAGGGGAAAATCAATCTCAATTAGATGTATTTTCATATGAAAATGGCATTTCTACACAATGGCTTTCACCGGACATCTACAGATGTCAAACTAAAGGAACCAAAGTATTGGACTTCTTTGGCTTTGAATTAGATAGAATGATAAAAATTTAGGATTTCTGCACAACGGAACATTGCCTTTGACCCAGCAAAGATTCTCTACTTTTGTTTGCCACAAGTTCAGGTATCGTTTCTGAAAGGCTCCAACAGCAATGTTTACAGGATCCAGCACCTGCATCCTGATTTCTCCTGTGGTCCCTCGAACCATCGATCCCATGATGGATTTACGGGTCCATTTGTTCTGGTAGAGACATAAATGGAATCCCTTTAGTACGAAGTTGATGGAAAGAGGATGCATTTCAAGATATTCTAAAGTAAAAGATGTAATAATACAGTGGAAGTAGCGGATCTGGTCTTGTTTCAACATTAATAAGCATCCTAGAGTGCACAAAAAAGGCAATTTTGTCAGAGCATTTATGATAATGATAAGACACATTGAGCTGAAATGTAAGTTGTGCAGATATATCTCTCTTACTTACTCCTTGCAAGCAGCTGAGGCGTTCTCCATCTTCTCAAGCTGTTCTAATTCTTCCTGTGTAGAAAACAATATCACAAGAAAAGGCAATTTCTTTAAGAAGGTAACTCCAATGTATGCGCATTCAGCCAAAAAAAAAAAAACTCCAATGTATGCTTTGATGCCAGAAAGAATTTCAATTAACAAAAAGGTAAAATTTTCTTGAAAGACAGAATGTAAATGCACATAGTGCTCAAATATCATATTGTGAGACAGCAAAGAAAAATTATGCTGCCTTTCTACTCCTTTGGCAGCTTACTGACAATAGAAGTGCTGTTTTATAAATGAACAAGCATAACACGGTTCGGACAGCTATAGGACCACCATGTTCTTTTCTTGAACTGAGCATAGAAAATAAAATGCTCACACAAAAATAATGTACGTGCTTAGTGAAATGATGATATCACTAAATTCGATGGAGAATAGACTACTATGTTGTGTGGTACTGATTCATCAAGCAATAAGAACGAAACCGTTAACCCTGGAGAAGAAAAGTAATTGCTGTGAAAGTAACTGAACAAGGTGCTGAAAGACTATTACTTGGGCCTTTTAGTTTGACAGATGAACTTTAATTCAAATAGGTTTATTCTTGAAAACGGTTTCCTGTTCTACACTGACCACTAATACGTTTGAAAATAAATACTGGGTTTCATGTTCTGAATCCAGAAGTTGGGCTGTTTTCAGAAAAATGACCTACAAAAGAGAATGACTGAACCAAATGCGCACAAAGACATTGTCGCAGATACTATAAAGATCATTGTTGAAGAGAGAATGACAGGAACTATGTTGAGTCGGAAAAACAAACCACAGAAGTGTAATCTAAAGCTAAAGCAAGAAATTTAACAACTTCTCTGGGACCCTGAAATTGTTTTAACTCAAATATATCACCAAACATCACAGTTAGTTACTGGATATCATCCTCTCCCCCCACCCCCCCCACCCCCCACACCACACACACACACAAAAGAATTTCCTACCATCTAAAATCACCACGGAATTAACAGCACAGGACATGATTACCCCACATGTAATTCATAAATCTAGTACTATACATTAGAAAGAAGTTAAACTACATAACCCTTGCCAGTCAAATGATATATCTTGCCACTACAGGACCATTCTGCTAACACTCATTTGGACTTCCCACAAGAATTCTAAACTAATTAGGTAAAGAGAAAAGGTGAAGTTTGGCACTTTTAGTTACAGAGGAAAGGAGTTTAGGATCTGGTATGGCCATATTTTCTTACTGCACCACTAAAAATTACTTCTGGTAAAACCTCCTAGTTAAAGAACCTCATAGCAGAGAAAACATTACAAGGCCACTACCAAAAACTAGTCTCTGCCTTTATATATAATATAGGCCGCCATTAAGTATATTCCAGGTAAAGTGTAATGTGCGAGGATTGCAATCATCATGGTCAGAGAAAGAGATTCTGCATAAGTGCATGGGTATTTTGGAGATATATGTCCAAGGGTATTTTGGATGGGACCTTATTCCCAAATATTAGACTAGGCTCATACTTCAGGTTAGGAATTCCGAGTTTTTGTTGGTGTTCCCGAAGTGGCCTAAAGACATTTTGGGAAATGATGATACTTTACAACATTGTATTAGAAACCTTAAAAAGATTTCCTTCCTAACAAGAAAATCAAACCCAAAATTTTCACTAAACAAAAATCACATTTGATTACATTAGCCAGTGAATATTTAGTGGTCTACTCGAGAATCCAAAGTAATTTATTACTTCCCGCCTGAGTTCACCCGACTCTTATGCCTGCTTTGTAGAATTACGTCTCAACAACAATGCGTTTCGAGTATTAATGCTAAATCTTGATCTGCATTTGCAGGTATTAGCAAAACACGACTTTCTCAAATTAACATGCAGTACTATTTCTAAATTTTCTCCCTTATTCCATATTTCTGCAGAAGCACATGACATCCTGGGTATCAAGAACCGTGACAAAGAAAAATAGAGAGACGAAGTTAAAAAGATCAAGTTGCTTCTGGACCTCTGCGCATGACTACGGACTTTTAGTCTTTCCAAAGCAACATTCCTAAAGATGAACTATAGAACAGCAGCCTTAAAACAAACTTAAAGATTTAAACCTGGCTAGAAGCAGAAAATGAGAAGTAAATGTTAATGAACAAGATAGAAATTACTAGAAACTACACAAGTATCACATAGTTCAATCTCAAAACTTAAAGATTTAAACCTGGCTAGAAGCAGAAAATGAAAAGTAAATGTTAATGAACAAGATAGAAATTACTAGAAAGTACACAAGTATCACATAGTTCAATCTCAAAACTCGATATATCCTTCATGAATGTTATCCGCAAGCTTTCTAAAAGGCGAAAGAACTTCATTCGCCCAATTCAAGAACCCTACTCACCGTAAAATAAAAAATTGGAATCAGAAGGAACTTGCTGCACCAAAACCTTACTAAACACACAGAGGCGAAAGATCGAAACATGAAGCAGTGAAAAGTGTGGTCAGTCAAAGAAGAAAAGCCATACAACCTGACACAAACCAAGGGACAAAGACTAACCTCCAGAAAGCGAGCTTCTTGCTCAAGTCTTTTCAATTCAGCCGAAATCCTATGCTTTCCTCTCGTATCTGCCACCGATCGAACTTGCTCCAAGCTGGCTGACTGCATCTCTCTTCCACAGTTTACCACCAGAGTCCCCAGTTCTCTCCCTTTCTCTCTCTTTGAAATCGTTGAAAACAGTTAACAACCCCAAGAAAATTTAATAAATCCAAGTTCCAAGAATCAAAGACAGAGTTCTTAATCAAGTATTGAAATCCCACTTCAATTGAACAGAAAAATGTATCTGTTGCTCACGAATCATCTCGTTTCAATTGCAAGAAACTTATTCCGAGTTTAAAAACATGATGGGGTCTGGTTGCTTTGAAAAAATACAAAGAAGCAATTTGGCTTTGTTTGAGGATATAGGAAGCAGGAACAGAAAAGACTAGGAATAAAGAATAAACAAAGTGGGAAAGGGAGCTTTTCGGGGTCACAAAGTCATTAGTGGACGAAGGAAAAGCTGTAGTCGTTTTTTTATCACGTCCTGCTAGTCTTTATTTTCCCTCATCATTTTCTGTCCTTTCTTGTCTCTCTGGTCTCCAAGTCCGTTCCTTGCTGCTGATGCCCATGGTGCAGCAGTACTAGAGCGAGGTCCACCTTGTGGAGTCTGGACTAGATCGATTGTCTTATATTGTGGAGTATACACACAAGCAGAAAGGGGAGCCAAAATTTTATTGGCAGTGAAAGCTTTTTCTCAAGTGTTTTTTCTTTTTCCTCTTTATCTATGCTCATTGATGGAGTGCTTACATGCGTGGGATTTTGAAGCCAATTTTTTACCGTTGTCTTACCTCTTTCCTCTTATAATTAAATCACCTCCTAAGAGGAGAAATACTCGAATAGAAATCAAACCTAATTATACCAAAGTTATTAGCATTTATATTTTTTTCGCTCCTACCGTTTAGAATAGTGTAGATTTATTGTAAATTTTTTTACAATTTATGAGTATTTTGTTGTAGAAAAGATAAATCCTCAATAATGTGGTGGTAAAAACAGGTCAGTCACGATTACCATTACGATCACGATCACAAAATCAAGTTAATTAATGGAATCTATATGGTTGTTAGGTATAAGTTACAATTATAATTAATTTGTGATTAATTTTTAATTAGAGTAAGATAAGTAATTTTCTAAAAGAAAATAAAAATTTCATTAAATAGAAGAATGTGATGAGGAAGCACAGATTACATTTGGGGGTGCTCCGTCATTCAAAATCAATCAAGCGGATGGATTGAGACTAAACTCTGCTATTCTCCTTAGTGTGTACAGAACTCTTTATGAGATGAAGAAAACGTCTGACAAGTGAAAGATCAATAGCGATGCTCTAGGTTCAGTTTGATTCGAGGATTTTGCTGTGGAAAAAAGACATATTTTTTTATAAGTAGAAAAAAAGAAAATATTTTTCTTAAAAAAAAACTTTTCTTTTGATTGGTGGCAAAAGAAAATACTAAGAAAAATGAAATAAGAAAATTAGTGGAGAAAATTTTATTAAAAACTGTAGAAAACCCTTTTCCGCACAATTTTGTGAGGCAAAGGAAAATCAAGTGGAAAAGATGCCGCAACTGAGTTCATATCCCAGAGGCTGAAGGCTGTGTAGAATTAGAGAGGAAGGGGTCAGTTAAAGAGGGGCTGGATTAATTGGAACGACATCGTTTAGCCAGGGAGCACTGCGTTTTACCAAGGAAGCATTCAATATACGTTCTTGTGCATCCCTTGACCTCCAGCTACGTGTACTGTTGAGATTGAAATGCCAGAAAACTGTTGTAACGCTCTTCTACAGTCATCTCATCTGGTGCAACCGTGCAAGGTCGTTTCTAGGCATGGATATGGCGATGATGTCAGCTGAGCCAGGAGTGGATGGAGAAGATCATATTCGTGTTGTGATTACTCCAGTATATAAGTCAAATAAACAGTTGTAGTTGTGTTTTTGCCCAAGAATTGTAATCAGCTGCTTTCCCAAGCTCTGAGAACACCTTTTCCTTATTCCTTCAATCCAAGCACATTCCATCCTAATTCCGCATTATTCGCTATTCTCTGTTTTTCTTTTTTCAATTCATCCGGAACTTAGGTTTCTGGTTGAGATACTGGCTGTGAATATCAGGGGTTTGACAATCTGCTTCATTAACACAATACAAGGAGGTGCATGGCTGAGAAGCACAAATTGAAGAAACCATTGAGCTTGTACAAAGTTATCAGACATGGATGGACAAAATGAATAATTGTGCTTGATAGGAAGAATTTTCCATGAAAAATAACCTAAAGAACGGTATTTACATTAACATTCCTGAAATGAAGAAGGCTACTGCAAGGGTCTGTGTATTCTCTAATATCCTAAGAAGCGCTTACCTTCGTAATTGACATACTTAGGATGTAGTTCTCGTTATTTAACAATTATTTACAGAGCTTAGCAGTTAAAGGTACTTTTATGTTTCTCTTACATGCAAAAGATATTGGGAAATGGGTCTTCTGTTCAAAATTTAGCTACTTAACTGCACTTATTCTTCACTTATTCTTCATTTGTGTTCTTTGCTCTTATTCTCTTCTGGTCTTTGTTCTACTGTTACTGTGAGTTAATGATTATATCTTAGCTTCAGCATGAAATTCTTATTTGATTTTGTATTTTCTCTTTTAGATAGGTTCCTGCAATATAAGCTCTTTGTCTGTCTGGTTTGCACTTCATACCTTAGGTGAATCTAGTTTTGCTTGATTGGGAAGCAGCTTGAGTCAAGTTCCCTGGATATACTGGAGTTAGTCTTCGAAGGCATTTTCTTTATCATAGCTTCTCCAGTCTCTAATTTTTAATTGAATTTGAGTTCACTAGGTCAAGGACTTTCTTCCAAAAACTGCTACTTCGTTTACATGAATGAATTAGTACTGCATTTCAGGATTTGCTAGTCTAGTGTAGGACAATTTTCCACTAATATTTACCTATTTGTTTCGACTCAAATTCGGCACTTGAGATTAATCTTGATCATTTGTGTGTGTGTGCGGTGCTTGGAACTTCCTGAATTTTGTATGAACTATGCAAGTCACTGTTGTAAATGTGA
This sequence comes from Rauvolfia tetraphylla, assembly GCA_030512225.1. NCBI lineage: Eukaryota > Viridiplantae > Streptophyta > Magnoliopsida > Gentianales > Apocynaceae > Rauvolfia > Rauvolfia tetraphylla. Next base: position 8,985,243 of record JAJQKT010000053.1, read on the forward strand.
TTTTGACCAGCGATCGAGGTCTTTATTGCTGCAACTATATGGGATCTTTCTCCAATGATGACGTTGCAACTGAGATCTTATCTCGATTGCCTACAAGTTCTCTTCTAGCATTCAAGTGCACCGCAAAAATATGGAACAAGTTTATTTCTGATCATTTTTTCCTATGAATTCACTATAAAAGCTCATACGACATTGTTGGTCTCTTTTTATGTTATATAAATAACCTTAGGCCACTTAGTCCACTCCGCTTCCTCCCTTTAGGTGATAATGAGAGCAGATTGACATTGGATTTCCTCTCAGAGAAAGTGGTTCTTTTAGATTCATCAAACGGTCTTATTTGTTGTCAGACTTATGGACATCCAAAATCTCTAGTGTATGATATGAACCTAACGAGCTTACCATCAAGGATTCTGTGGAATTGGTCATCTACTTGTGTGATCCGACCAGAAAGGAGTGGATAACTATTAGATCTCCTGAGGGCCTAAGCTTTGATGATAATTTACTCTTTGGGTTGGTTTGCTATCCTTTTGGTACTTCATCAAACCCTTCTCCCAACTTCAAGTTGGTAAACATTCAGTGTTCAAGAAATTATCCAAATATGCATACATTCTTCATATGCTCATCAGATACCTGGAAATGGAAAAAGTCAGATGCTGTTTGTAGTGTTGGATCCATAATTCGTGAAGATATGGTGACATTTGCCAATGGGAAGTTGCACTGGTCTACATTGGACCAACACGTACTGACCTTCGATGTTGAAAATTAATCATCGAAATTGATTAAGTTGCCTTGCTGTGAAGGTGATCTGAACCAGGCAATTCGGTTTGGGGAATCAGAAGGATATCTTCAGTGTATATGTGTTTTTTCTAGATAAGTTCGAGTTCGGGTTCTAAAAGACTATGTAGAGCCTGCTTGGGAGCTGAAGCTTCATCTGAATCTGGCTGAATTTTTGTTACTAAATCCTGGTCCATTTGGATTTGAGGTAGACGATATGATTCATGTTTATTGTGAATTTCCAGCTGACGATGGGAGTTGTTTCACTAGAGCTTGGTCATACTACAATGAGTCCTGGTCCTACTTGTATTTGATAAAGTGATTTCATACAACTTCAAGACTGGAAGAGTGAAAGAGCATTGTACTTTTGAGGAGCCAAAGAAGCGGAGCCATTTCCCTCCAACGGTTGTTCAATGTCATGTGAATTGGACATCACTTCGGAACTTTGTTGGTGATGATGCTCGCGTTATGTCGTGTCGGAAGCAAGGTAGAAGGGGAGCCATACTTCCATATACAAGAGCTGGTAAGAATGTCAAGCGGCAGAAGAAAGTCAACCGCTCGGAGGACTTTATTTATTTTTAGTTGATTGGATATCTTATTCGTAATTATTGCAACAAATTAAGTTATTTGTTGTCCATGGATTTGAAGAAACAATAGTTTTTAAATTTGAACTTTGAGAGAATCCACCTTGTGTTTTAATAATTTTATTTCTGGAATTTGACCGTCTTGTAGGTTGTGAGAACTAGAATGTGCACTACAGCGTCTGTGTAATATGGTTGCTTCATTGAACCATTTTGATTCAGTATCAATCATGCACAATAATGGAAAATAGCATAACGGGCTAAGTTATATTTGCGACTTGATAAAAAATTTAACAGTCTATTACTGGTTCAAGAAAATAAAGGTTTGATCATAAGTTTTATAACGTTATCATCAGACTTTTCTGGTGCAAAATAAATGGGCTAGGTTATATTTGTGACTTGATAAAAAAATCTAACAGTCTATTACTGGTTCAAGAAAACAAAGGTTTGATCATAAGTTTATATCGATATCATCTGACTTTTCTGGTGCAAAATAAATGACATGATACTGAAGCCACAAACATACAAGTAAAAAAGATTACTAGAGCTTGTAAAATGTCTCGAGATCAACTGTTGGCATCTTTTTTTGCATCATCTTCTTTAGTCTCATCTCCTGTTCTGTTACCTTATGCTTTGTTAATTAATAGCTCTTCGATATCAAACCAATGCGCCTCAATTGTTTCACTCGCTTTTAAGTGCATGCCTTGCACAATTGTTTTCCATCCTCCAATGAGCCAGCATCCAACTCTTCTGTATTATAGCAGCAGACCATTATATTGCCTTTTAGTTTCAATGTCACAGACAGTCTGAAACTGCAGGACATCACGAGAATTTTTGCCTTGGAGTCCTTTGTTCAAATAGGCTTCCACTTCTCCAAATGGCAGGAGGAGGTAGGAATTGTATTCAATATCAGATTTTGTATGTTTTTTGCTGAAACAATTAGGTTGGTGGAGTTCTAAGAGCAGAGATACCATATCATTCTGTAGGTCCCATGCTGGCCCTTGCTATTGTTGCTCTATCGCACCACTAGAGATTTTTTCGTAGAATATCAAGAAAGCAATTTTAAAAAATTTAAGCATCTCATACATTGGGACTTTAACCTGCAAGAAAAATGAAAAAATCAATTGATTTAGGACTGTAATGCTATTTCTAAGCTGTACCAAGTATCATTATAGTCATTGTAGAGATGATTAATTAGGGCAAGTACCATCTTGGGTTTTCAAAAAAGTAATTCACATTCTTTCCAAAAATAAGGAATGAATTCTCCATTCTCATTTGTTATTACTGCACGTAATTTATACATTACATCCTAGATCTATATTAAAAAAAGAATATAAATAGAAGAAAAAGAACAAAGTTGGCGCTAGAGGACCCTTCCTCAGGATTCGAAAAGCGATGATCTTGAGATACCCTTTGCATTCTCGAACTTGAATCTTGTCTATGCTACAATAGTTACATGTCTCCCTTTCTCTCTAGTAGTTCCTCAGTGCAGCAGACATCGATTCTTCGGTGCTATCAGGGTAACACAAATTGCTTGGAATTCAGAAGCAGTCAATGTATATTTGCACTCACAATCTTTCTCAACCTGCAAAAATAAATTTTAAACTAGTTCAGGAGAATATTGTCCAAAGGATGGTACAAACAGAGACAAAAGCTGTGTTAGCAATTCAAAAACATTAAAATTCTGCAGTGCTCGACTAACAAAGTAAATAAAAACAGTAGAAAATAGTTGATGATATGCGTAATTGCAGTAACAAATAGAATACCCTTTCAGAAATTTGGGTAATCAGTGGACTGAAGAAGTGTTTGTCACACCTTTAAAACTCTCCAAAGAACAGTATCAACAAATGAAGTGGATCTGTGAACTCTTGTGCCTCTGCAAAAGTTCACACAAAAATTAGAGAAATTAAAAAAATTTGTTGTGGTACAAAACATTTACTATAATGATATTTACTTTCAAACACACCTCTAATCCAATCTCTCACTTGAATATCAACTTCAGGTCCTTTCTCTCTCATATATTGAAACACTTTCATCAGCAATGAGATAGTACACCTATCTCTATTTTTGCCTGCATATAATATGTTCATAATTAGTAATAGTAAGACATGTTATTCTATAGTCATATGGTATGTTTTTCAAAGTAGATGGTTATGAAACAAAGATGAAATTTATAGGAGTGTGCCTTGTTGTCAATACCCATAACTTCATTCAGATATCGAGATAAACAAAAGAATATATTTCTTCGCATACAGACATTAGATCCCTATATTAAAAAAATATAGATACAAAGAGAAAAAATTTCCCACATTAGAAAGACATGAATAATGAAAAAATGATGAGGAGGTACTTTTTATTCTCCATCTTACAATACTCTTCTTTTGCGAAGATCTCAGAATTAGGACATGTTTATAGTTTGACTATCTTTTTTATTTCTATATTTTCTTTTCATCGTATCTATATTTCCATTGCCTCATCGTCATTTTTTCATTATTGATGTCTTTCTAATGTGAGAAATTTTTTTTTTCGTATCTATATTTTTTTATTTAACTCGATGTCTAAATAAAGCTATGGGTATTAACAACAATGCACACTCATGTAAATTTCCTCTTTGTTTTTAACCATCTATCTTTGAAAAATATATCATATAACCTTAGAGTAACATGTCCCACTATTACTAACTATGAACATATTATATGCAGGAAAAAAGGAGATAGGTGTACCATCTCCTTGCTGATGAAATTGTTTCAACATATGAGAGGGAAAGGACCTGAAGTTGATATTCATGTGAGATACTGGATTGGAGGTGTGTTTGAAATTAAATATCATTATAATAAAAGTTTCATACAACAACATTTTTTTTAATTTCTCTAATGTTTGTGTGAACTTCTACAGAGGCACAAGAGTTCACAGAATCATTTCATTTGTTGAGACTGCTCTTTGAAAAGTCTCAAAGGTGTGACAAATACTTCTTTAGTCCGCTGATTGTCCAAATTTTTAAAAAGGTATTCTAGTTATTATTTGTTACTGCAATTACGCATATCATCAAGTATTATCATCAACTATTTTTTGCTATTTTTATTTACTTTGTTAGTCGAACACTGCAGAATTTTACTGTTCTTGAATTGCTAATACAACTTTTGTCTCTGTTTGTACAATCCTTTAGACAATGTTCTCCTGAACTAGTTTAAAATTTATTTTTATAGATTGAGTAAGATAGTGAGTGTAAATATATATTGACTGCTTTTGAATTCCAAGCAGTTTGCGTTATATTACCAGTATCGGAAGAATCAATGTCTGCTGAACTGAGGAACTACCGGAGAGAAAGGGAGATATGCATCTATGATAAACAAAATGTTTTCGAAGACTTCACACCAGTATACTCAGGCGACTTGACCGATGCTGAAGCTGCTCCCCCGTCAGACTACCCTAGATTCACCTATGGTATGGAATGCAAACTAAACAGACAGAATCAAATGAGAATTTCATGCAGAAGCTAAGATATAATCATCAACTCAGAGTAAGAGTAGAACAAGACCAGAAGAGAATAAGAAAGTGAGTGAAGAACACAAATGACGAATAAATGCAGTTAAGCAGCTAAACTTTACCCATGCACTTATGCAGAATCTCTTTCTCTGACCATGATGATTGCAATCCTCTCACATTACACTTTACCTGGATTATACTTAATGGCGGTCTATAATATAGATAAAGGCAGAGACTAGTTTTTGGTAGTGGCCTTGTAATGTTTTCTCTGCTATGAGGTTCTTTAACTAGGAGGTTTTACCAGAAGTAAATTTTAGTGGTGCAGTACGAAAATATGGCCATACCAGATCCTAAACTCCTTTCCTCTGTAACTAAAAGTGCCGAACTTCACCTTTTCTCTTTACCTAATTAGTTTAGAATTCTTGTGGGAAGTCCAAATGAGTGTTAGCAGAATGGTCCTGTAGTGGCAAGCTATATCATTTGACTGGCAAGGGTTATGTAGTTTAACTTCTTTCTAATGTATAGTACTAGATTTATGAATTACATGTGGGGTAATCATGTCCTGTGCTGTTAATTCCGTGGTGATTTTAGATGCTAGGAAATCCTTTTGTGTGTGTGTGGTGTTAGGGCGGGGATGATATCCAGTAACTAACTGTGATGTTTGGTGCTATATTTGAGTTAAAACAATTTCAGGGTCCCAGAGAAGTTGTTAAATTTCTTGCTTTAGCTTTAGATTACACTTCTGTGGTTTGTTTTTCCGACTCAACATAGTTCCTGTCATTCTCTCTTCAACAATGATCCTTATAGTATGTGCAACAAAGGAAGCATCATCTTAGACGAGAAAAGACCTACATTAGTTATGGCCTCCAAGACCAATTCCTAATCTAACCACAACCTTGACTCTTAAAGAACATTTCAAAGCCTTGGCAATTTACTAAGTGACAACTTAAATTTCCTAATGATAACAAAGCAAAATTCTTAACCATGAAACACCCAATACACTAAAACCGAATCAAAACAAAATATCTGAACTATAGATGAACCATACTACCCAAGGCTAGTGACAATATAAAATCATGGGAAAGTTAGTAGCAGTAGCAGGCCAAATAAGGGTGATAGTGGCGATAGAAAAGCAAAGGAAAAGAAAGACAGAGAATTGAATTAGAGGGATGACAAGATGAGACTGCAGGCAAGTGATTAGAATAGAAGCCTGCAATCCATGACTAAATTTTGAGAGAGAGAGAGAGAGAGAGAGAGACAATATTGCATCAGACGAGAGGTGAAAGAAGCCAAGAAACAAACCAGAGGCCAATTAGGTGCCAAGCACAAAGCTTGATGGCATCAGAGAATATCAATTGTTGCGAATACATGCCGATTATTTTATTTCCAAAGGAAGCATCATCTTAGACGAGAAAAGACCTACATTAGTTATAGCCTCCAAGACCAATTCCTAATCCAACCACAACCTTGACTCTTAAAGAACATTTCAAAGCCTTGGCAATTTACAAAGTGACAACTTAAATTTCCTAATGATAACAAAGCAAAACTCTCAACCATGAAACACCCAATACACTAAAACCGAATCAAAACAAAATATCTGAACTATAGATGAACCATACTACCCAAGGCTAGTGACAATATAGAATCATGGCTTCAGAGAATTTCCCAGGTTTTGGACACTTCTATTGTCTACATTCGAGAACAAACCTCGCTGTTGATTTGGCAGAGGAAAGGAAGGGAAAGATGATTGTCGGCAAAAGGAACAGGAAAGCATGAGTGGAGAAGACATGCAATGGGAAAGTTAGTAGCAGTAGCAGGACAAATGAGGGTGATAGTGGCGATAGAAAAGCAAAGGAAAAGAAAGACAGAATAAGAGGGATGACAAGCTGAGGCTGCAGGCAAGTGATTAGATGGAATATGAGAACAAAGAAGAAAAAATTTTGGAGAACTGGGGTGGCTGGAATGGGAGTATGTGCAGGGAATTGAGCTTACATTTTTGCGTTCCCATCATTGAAAAATTGTACATCCAAGGATATACCAGTATGCTCAATTGCTGATCCAGAGAAGCATAAAGTTAAAACAATTCGTCTAGAAACTATTATTCAAACCTATCATAGAGAACAGACTGTAATTTTCTGAGGGAAAAGATATGCCTAATTACCCACAACTTTTTCTTTACATACATAGAGTATCATGCACTAAAGATGTAATCTTTCCAGCCCAGCTATGCGAGATCACAATTTTGTGCAGTAAATTTGCAGCATTTGCTCACAGATTATCCCAAATTAGAAAGTGGTCATCTTTGACAGAAAAATAAGTTTCAAGTGCTAAATTTGAGCCAAAACGAAAAGGTAAATATTAGCAAAAAATGTCCAACCCTTGATAAGCAAATCCTAAAAGGCAATACTAATTCATTCATGTGAAAAAAACACCAGTTTTTGAAAGAAAGTCCGTGACCTACCACATTTATGTACTAAAACTGAAGTAATCTTTAAAAAAGAATTTACTGATTACATCGTGTTAAATTACTAATTATAGTAAGATTATTTTTTATTAATAAAAAAATTTTATCTCTCTAAACTTTAAGATTTTCTGAACTTTTTTCTCTAAATAAAAATCTTAATAAATTTTTAACCTACTCATAAATTTAAAATAAAATAAAATATGAAAAAAAGAAATACAAAGTGAACAAGTCCCCAAAAAAAGAAAAAAATGTAATACTCAAGAAAAGAGAGAAAAGAAAAAGATTTTTAGGATTGTCAATGGGTCAGGTCTTACATAAATTCGACCAGATAATATAGGATATAGTATGTCATTTATACTTGTTTATCTGGATTTGGACCTGATAATACATATGCTAAACAAGTACGAGTATGGTACGCAATGTTTCGGACCCGATAGATTCAAGATTCGATTAAATTTTTAATAATAAATATTTTATATACTTAATTTTTTAATAATCGCTAAATATATTTTGATCCAATAGTCATTTAAATTTTTTTTATGTATTAAATTTTTTATTTTTAAAATTCTTATCGAATCTATCCAGATCTGAATTAAGATCATATCAAGTAAGGTACGAATCTAAGCTATTTAGATTTGTAAGGCAATCAAGTCAAGTTCAATACTTTTAATAGTCAATTGAGTTCAAATTTAAACAGGGATATCCGGACCTATTTGACCCGGTTAGCACCCCTAATCAGTATTTGTGTTAAAAAATCAGGGACGAGAGAAGTTGGTTGACTTTTTTTTTGCAAGAAAATGGATCAATATATTAACTTGCAAAGAGATTCAAAGATTACAAAATATAGAAGTCCAGCACTAATTGCTTAACTTTCAATGCGACCATAATTCATCTACTCTAGAACAGATACCAATAGCAAACATATCCACTGGTTACCACTCACTTCTTTTAATATAGATTTGAGACATTGGTTGCCACTCACTTCTTTTAATATAGATTTGAGACATTCTCTCTCGCCAAATAGCATGTAACCATCCTCTCTGAAGTTGGTTGACTTTGTTAGATTTCCTTGGCTGCCGTTTGATTTGAAACGGTGTCGTCCGATTTATTGTAGTCCTAGCAGCATCGGCAATGCGTTCTGAATTTTCGGTGTCGTCTCACTTAACGGCTTAAGGCTGCAAATCATCATCTGAGTCTCAACGTGGACGGCCTTGATTTATCAGACCATGTGACCGGTGTCAGATTGGCCTTGATTTATTAGACCCATGTGACCGGTGTCAGATTGGGATTCATCATCTGTTCTCCTCTGCACCTGGGGTGGTTATACAGCTTGGGGGATAACCGGTGCCGAAGTTTGAGGCCTTGAAGTATGCAAAGGGCGTTTTGCATTTTAGAAGATAATTGTTGAGGTTATCTCATTTCTCTTGCGTAACTTCTGTACCCCTGTCCATTACTCTCTGGATATAACAGCAACTAGGGTTCAGGATCTTCATCAGTCAATTTTTACCCTTTGCATTTTCAATTCTCCTTTTCCCAACTCCGTGTAGTTTCTTTCCTTTCCGACATCATCCGTGCTTTGATTGTTCCTTAAACTGTAGTTTCTCTGCTTTATATTGTTCATTGAGGACTCAGCGGCCTCTTTCGTTTTAAAGGAAATATAGAGCTTCCTGGTGATTCTTGTTGCTGAAATTTTCCAGGTGTTCTGTCTTAGTGTCTTTGTCCTTCTCTTTGATCTCATCCATGGCTGATCTATAATCCAAAGGGAAATAGACCGTATCTCAAAACCCTAGTTTGATCTCTTCAAACCAGTTTCTGCCATTGCCAAATTCAAGTTCTGCCGTTTCCAGAATCACGTTCCAAATTCTCCAACCGGAGACCGTCAGCAATAGCTAATTCGAATCGAAAATTTCCATCAAACTTAGAAAAAGTTACCAATGCTAGTCAAGGAAAAGATGATTCGGAAGAGTAATCTTTATCTTATACCATCTAGTTTCAATTGCTTACACACCTCCTCGGCTTCATTTTTTTCTTTTTTAATTAAATTTGATGCCAAGATTAATTGCCTGCTAAACTTTCAAAGATGCATAAATATTTGTTACTATCATAGGATGCGTTCAAGTTGATAACGCGTACAAAGCGTTGAGGCTGTTTAATAGGTACCCGCAGGAGCAAAGGCAAACACACTGTGAGCCGCGGTACTGTCTGCAACGCTTACTGTGTTCCTCTGTTAGGGACCTGAGGTCGACAAAGGAGCAAACTTTTCAAGCCAACAGTCACTGAAAAACCCCAGATAAACCCACAGCTGAAAAAGAGCGAAATTGTAAAGAGAAATGGGAGAATCAGAAGCGAAAACGGAAGTGTCTTTGAAAGATCAAGGCAACGACTTCTTTAAATCTGGGAACTATCTCAAAGCCGCTGCTCTCTATACTCAGGCCATCAAGCATGACCCTTCTCTCCTACACTTTATAGGTAATTCTATCTTTCGTTGCTTGTTAACTGATTACCTCAAGTTTGCCTTTTGAGTCTGAGTTCTTGTGGGGAAAAAGTTATCGTCTTGATGATTTTATACTTGTTTGCTGTTTGATTTGTATGAAAGTTTTTGTTCGTCAATCATGGATTAAGTAGGAATATGGAAGAAAAGATTTAGTTCCATTTTTCCGCTTAATAGTTGTATTCGCTTTACTTCTGTTGCAAACAAAGTAATGAAAGGAAGTAGCTGGAATGAAAATTTTGATTTTGTATACGGGTTGGCATTTCAATGGCCTATTCCAGGGAATTGGGTCCAGAAGGAAGCAATTGAGAATTATTCCAGGGTAGTTAATGAGAATGTGATGGATTAGAAGGATTCTGCATTGCCCTTCCGGATTAATTAACGTCGACGTTGATGCCAGATTCGTTTATTATAGGAATTCTTCTATTATTCCAAACACTCAGTATCAAATTTGATAGAAGATTATGTGCACATTGATCGTGCTACTCTTTTCCCTTCTTTTTGTTTTTAGGAATTTTGGTTGATTTTTCTATTTTGGTTTCTTAGATTTGTAAAGAATTGAGATAAAATATGAAGCTTTCTAAGTAGAAAAGCAACAGGTGGAATGATGTAGTCTAGCTAACCAATTGGTTACATGCTTCCTATGTAGGCAGGATACTTTGAAGAAAGAATAGGATGAAAAGTGTGGATGATTGCAAATGCAGATGAATTGGGTAACTGATATTATTAACTTAAATGTCTCAAAAGATACTGTATTGGATGCTCATTGGCATATTTAGCTTCGTAGAATGCACTTTGTGTGTTAAAATAACCAAGTTAATATTTTGTTAGACCAACAAGTGTGAAGTGACATTGGTAAATTTGTATATTATCCACTTGGAACAAATTTGATCTAAGTTTCACGGATGTATACTAATAAGGTATAGTGATCTTTCTTTGGATCACTGCCAACTTATTTATTTATGCTTATAGGAAAATAGAAATGCACTGAGGCACCCACCAATACGAGATCTTTGTTGCTAATTTATCAACTTTCATTTTTATCCTTTTTATTTATTATTATCCATGGAGATTCCTCTTTCAAATCAAGGGGGTATATGTCATTGCATTGATTTCACATTCTTTATATTAGAGCTTCAAGGATATGGTGTAGGACCTATTGTCTGGTTATGCTTTTGGCTATAGGTTGTACTAAAAATTCTGGGACCTGCTGCTTCATGATTTTTATACTTCTTTTGTTTCTTTAAACTAATGCCTTGTGCTATAGTGTTATATTCAGTTTTTAGCTATTCCTTTTATATTTGATGTTTTCTTGTGGTTTAGAACTTGAATTTAATGGTATATCCATCTCTTGGTGTTTTATATCTTTAACATAGGCCTTTTTTTCCCCCTTTTTTGGTGCTCTTTGCAGCAACCGTGCTGCAGCATTTCTGCATCTGATGAAGCTTACTAAAGCACTTGCTGATGCAGAGACCACTATTAATTTGAAACGGGATTGGGAAAAGGTATTTCTTTGTGTACGTATATGTCAGTGTATTTCTTTTTCTACGATTTGATACGAAACACCTAGTTGACTGTAATTGCAGGGGTACTTTAGGAAAGGATGTATACTGGAGGCTATGGAGAGATATGATGAGGTATGTGTAAAACTTCTTCCTTTTCATCTTATAACTTGTGAGCCGTAACTAGCAATCAGGCACTCATATATGTCATTCAATTGTTCTAGGCCATAGCTGCATTTGAGATGGCCCTGAAGTTCAATCCACAGAGTTCAGAGGTGTCAAAGAAAATCAAGAGGCTTGCACAGTTGGACCAAGATAAAAAACGAGCTCAAGAAGTAGAGAACATGAGATCAAATATTGATATGGCAAAGCATTTGGATGCATTGAAATCTGAACTGGTGAGCGTAGCTTTTTATGAGCAATGTCAGGTTATGTGTGTTTTTACATACAAGGACAGTTTTTCACTGTGTGTTCTCCTGATTTCTGTTCTTTTTATTACACATTTCTCGTGGATTTCTGAACTCCACTTGTCAGCACAATCTCTTTTGACGTAAAGTTTGATATTCTCATTTTTCATTATGCAGTTAAGAGTTCCTTATTGCATTGCGATCTGTATGTATAAGAATTCTGAAAGATTCTCTGGAGAAGGATTCTTTCATGGAGGATTAAATTAGTATTTATTTTTGCAGTCTGAAAAACTTGGACCAGAAGAGTGTTGGAAAGATATCTTCGCTTTCCTGGTTGAAACAATGGAGACTGCTGTAAGATCATGGCATGATAGTTCAAAAGTGGACCCTAGAGTTTATTTCCTCCTTCATAAGGATAAAACAGACACTGAAAAATATGCTCCTGTCGTGAATATTGACAAGGTAAAATATGCCCTTTTATTTCTTTTTTCAGTGAGCTCCTGATTTTTGCAAATATATAGGTAACTAATTCTCCAAAATTTGCCTCAACTGTGTCAGGCATTTGAATCACCCCATACACACAGCAATTGCATTTCGTTTCTCAGGCAGTATTCTGAAGATTCTTTTGCTCGAGCGGCTTGTTTAATAACACCAAAAAGTGTAATATCTTACCCCCAGGTAATATTGAAAATGCATACATTAAGCTTTTTCATGTGATTAATTGTGATAAGAGTTGATGAATTGCATGCAAAATAAGGCTGTAAATGTTGACTGATGTTTCTTTGTCTTGAAAAGAGTATCTGTGGCTAATTGCTTCATATATGTTCTGCTACTCCTCACTTCAGATTTATGTGGCTAGGGGCATAAGAAATGAACATAGTGAAGGAAGTCCTTTAATGGTAGTATACTTCATTATAAAGTGAATGAGACTGTAGTTATATATAGAGAAAGAGAAATGTGGAAAATCTTTTGATTGCCAATTACCAACTGTTCACCTACAGTTGCTTGAACCTTTTTACCCATGACAACTACACAGATTTTTCTAGCTTCTAGGACGTTTTCTAGATAGGTCATTCATGATAATTTGCCATAGGATCGGATGCTGTCCCTACTGTATTTTGCAGCTGTAACAATTTTTATATGCATTAGAGTTCAGCCTCAACTGGTTTTCTTGTTAAGTGAGTAAAACTAGGCATATAATGGTCTATCGCATGGTAAACCAAGAGTAAATTCTTATGGAATTTCCATTCTTTTCTTGTTTTGAGATTATTAATGCTCACATTGATCTAAAATTATTGTATACCGAGCAGACATGAAGGAATATGATTGTTATTCCTGATCTTTCCTGTTTGAAGAACTTCAAAACCAGCCTCTCCCAGAGATTCAAGTTTGTAATCTTAAGTTACAGCAATTTGCAGATATGTTTCTTCATTTCTTGATTATCTTCTCTTTGTTCCTAGTGTACAAATCATTCAGATTCTAAGAGTCCTTTAATTGAGGGCAGTATGACAACTTAAGGAAAGTTAGTATGAAAGTTAAGTCCATGTTGGTCCCTGTTGTACAAATAATCCTTTGATGGCCACGTGATTTATGAAATCCCATTCCTTTGTGCCTTACTTAGAAACTTATTAATTCCCTAATACCTAGATTATACAAACTATAACTGGACCCTGTAAAGAAATTGAGATTTGCCTTTTCCCCATAATTTATAGGGAACTTTCATGACGTATAAAAAGTGCAAATGAATTGAGATTAGGGAAAATCATGGAGAAACTAATCTGGTCCTTTTGAACTAATTTATGCCCTAGTTAAGGTTGAGATTATCTGTAAATATCTCCGAAAACCCTTTTCTTTTTTCCCGGGAATGAACTTTGAAGTTTTCTTCTAACTCTTTCCTGAACCTCTTACAGGGTATTATGAAAATGCTATCCTAGCGAGAAACACCTGACAAAAACCCTATTCCTTACAAATAGTTAGGATTCGGATATTAGTTTGTTGGACAGTTCTAAAGAAACACAATCCATTGGAATTTTACTTGGAACACCTTTACTGCACCTCAATTGTTTCACCCGCTTTTAAGTCCATGTCTTGCACAATTGTTTTCCAACCTCCTATGAGTCGGCATCTGTCTCTTCTGTATTGCAACTGCATATTATTATATTACTTTTTAATATTAATGTCACGGACAGTCTGATATTGCAGGACATCATAAAAATTTGGGTTTTTACTCAGTTTGGACGCCTTTATTGAAAAAGGTATTAAAATAGACCTGATTTGAAAGAAAATGTATGTTAATGGACATAACGTCATTTTAGATGGCGTTATACAAAAAGTAATAACGCCATTTGAAATGGCGTTATACGTTAAGTGTGTATAACGCCATTTCACATGGCGTTATACACACAGATTAAAGAATCCAATCCCAACAGGCCTTCTTGTTTTGCAGTTTCACCTGTTATCGCTCCTCTTGATGCTGAACCATCGATCTCTTATGATCCTAAAACTAATTATCTTTCTCCCAGGCCTCAGTTTCTTCATTAGAAACCCAACCCAAGAATTGAAGTATTCCTCCACTACAAAGAGAACGAACTTGATTCGGAAGTTAAGCGGCTCGATGATAGTTTTATAGTTCAGAGCTTATCTGAAACCTTTTCGGATGAAAACATAGACAATTATCGCTATACCTACACTAAAGCTGAAAAGCTTGAAATACTTTATCTTCCGTCCCAAACCTTCTGGCAAAAACCAAATAGAAAATTCAACAAATAGCACTATCTCCCCCTGTTGCGGGGAAAACATAGAAAATTGATAGTAAAATATAAGTATAGAGCAAAGCAAAGCAGAGCAGAATGATCCTTAGCAGTAAATATCAAGTGTTTTAGTCAAACACTGAGCAGGTAAAACTTCCCAAAAGAAGAAAGAATGAGATACAAACCCAGAGAGAGCACTCAACTGAAACCAATCCATGCTTGTATGTATCTACACATTAACGGAACCAAAATGCTAAAACTACGGTTCCAATACTTACGATGGGAGTGTCCTTGATGCTGAGAGGAGGCAAAGGGTCCATGGCGCTAACGTGCACCGGTGCCAGAGACGTGGCCATGACACCAAGCAACAGCCTCAAGTCACACCTCTTGTTGTTCCTGTGACTGTTGGTACTGTTGTAACTGTTGGAGGTGACAGATGGAGCACGGGACAAGTAACCCTTCATCCAATTGCTTATAACGCCATTATACTAAAGGTATAACGCCATTTCAGATGGCGTTATTATTTTTTGTATAACGCCATTTAATAGCGTTATGTCCATTAGTATACATTAACTTTCAAATCAGGTTCATTTTAGTGCATTTTTCAAAATAGACGTTCAAATTGAGTAAAAATCTTGAAAATTTTTGCTTCAGAGTCATTTGTATAAATAGGTTTACACCTCTCTAAATAACAGAAAGAGGTAGGAATTGTATTCAACATTAGATTTTGTAAGTTTTTTGCTGATGCAATCAACTTAATTTTTAGGCTGTTGGAGTTCTAAGAGCAGAAATATCCTCTCATTCTGCAGTTTCATTTTAGCCGTTGTTATTGTTTTATTAGGAATTTTCTCGTAGAATATCAAGAAAGCAATCTTAAAAAGTTCAGGCATCTCATAAAATTAGATTTTTGCCTACAAGAAAAATGAAGAAACTAATTGATTTAGCACCGTAGTGTTATCTTTAAGCTGTACCGAGTATCATTGTAGTCGTTGTAGAGATGATCAATTAGGGCAAGTACCTTCTTGAGTTTTCAAGAAAATAATTCGTATTAGTTTAAAAAATAAGAAATAAATTCTCTATTTTCATTTGTTATTGTTGTCCGTAATTTGAACATCATATCCTAGATTTATATTGAAAAAAGAATATAAAAAAAAGAAACTTAAAGGAATAGAAGAAAAAGAAGTAATGATAATTTAAAATTATTGTTTAGGTACATTGAAGTCATATTTCATTATAAATGGCGCTAGAGGACCCATCATCAAGATTCAAAAAGCGATGATTTTTAGATATTTTTTGCATTTTTGAACTTGAATCATGTCCATGCTATAATAGTTACGTGTCTTCCTTTTTCTCTAATAATTTCTCAGTGTAGCAGACCAATTCTTCGGATGCTGACAGTGTAATACAAACTGCTTGGAATTTGGAGGCAGTCAATGTATATTTGCACTCACAATTTTCCTCTTGTAAAAATAAATTTTAAAATAATTCAGGAGAATATCGTCCAAAAGATGGTACAAACAAATAGAAAAATTGTGTTAGCAATTCAACAATAGTAAAGTTCTGCAGTGTTCGATTAACAAAGTAAATAAAAGTAACAAAATAATTTATGATAATATTTGATGATATTTGTAATTGCATTAACAAATAGTAACTAGAATATCTTTTTAGAAATTTGGGCAATCAGTGGACTAAAGAAGTGTTTGTCACACATTTGAGAGAGACTAAAAAGCAGTCTCAACAAATGAAATGGATCTGTGAACTCTTGTGCCTTTATAGAAGTTCACACAAAAATCAAATAAATTAAATAAAAAAAATATTGTGGTACGAAACATTTATTACAATGATATTTACTTTCAAATACACATCCAATCCAGTCTGTCACTGGAATATCAACTTTAGGTCCTTCTCCCTTTATATGTTGAAATGCTTTCATCAGTAAGGAAATAGTACATCTATCACTATTTTCGCCTACATATAATATGTCCATAGTTAGTAATAGTGGAACATGTTACTCTATGGTTATATGGTATATTTTTTAAAGATAGATGGTTAGTAAGAAAGAGAAATTTACATAAGTGTGTCTTGTTGTCAATACCTATAACTTCATTCAAATATCGAGCTAAGCAAAAGAATATATTTTTTTGCATACGGACATTAGATTCCTATATTAAAAAAATATAAATATAAAGAGATTGAATTTTTCACATTAGAAAGATATGAATAACATCATAATCAAGACTTGTATATTGTTTGACTATCTTTTCGATTTCTATATTTTCTTTTCATTGTATCTATATTTGCGTTGCCGTATCATCTTTGTTTTATTATTTATGTCTTTCTAATGTGCGAAATTTTTTCTTTTTGTATCTATATTTTTTTAATATAAAGATCTAATATCCGTGTGCGAAAAAATATATTCTTTTGTTTAGCTCGATGTTTGAATGAAGTTATGGGTATTGACATTTAGACACATTCATATAAATTTTTCTTTGCTTCCTGATTATTTATCTTTGAAAAATATACCATATGATCATAGAGTAACATGTTTTTGTCATATCGCACATGGGGTTTCATAGGAAGAAACTTGTGGTTCATAAGTGTAGGGGTTCTTTCACCCATTGGACTAGTCTTTTGAGCTGGGCTTTTCCCTGTCTTGTGGACATGATAGATGGTATTAGAGCTGGTGGTTGGTCTTTCCGAAAGGGGCGACCAAGGAAAGGGCTACTTGGGCCTTGATGGATCTAGAAGAGAGCCAAGGTGAGTGATGAGTGGGTCATCGGGGACTCCAGTTTCAGAAGGGAACCATTGTCATATCCCACATGGGGTTCACAAGAATAAACTTGTGGTTCATAAGTGTAGGGGGTTCTTCCACCCATTGGATTAGTCTTTTGGGTTGGGTTTTTCCCTACCTTGTGAACATGACAGTCCCAGTATTACTAATTTCGTACCACAATATTTCTTTTATTAATTTATTTGATTTTTGTGTGAACTTCTGTAAAGGCACAAGAGTTCACAAATCCATTTCATTTGTTGAGACTACTCTTTGGAGAGTTTTAAAAGTGTGACAAAACTTCAATCTATTGATTGCTCAAATTTCTGAAAAGATATTGTAGTTACTATTTGTTACTACAATTACGCATATAATCAAGTATTATCATCAATTATTTTCTGCTGTTTTTATTTTCTTTGTTAGTCGAACATTGCAGTACTTTACTATTGTTTTGCTAACACATCATTTTTCTCTGTTTGTATCATCTTTTTGACAATATTCTCTTGGACTATTTTAAAATTTTTTTTTGTATGTTGAGAAAGATTGCGAGTGCAAATATACATTAACTGACTCTGAATTTCAAGCAGTTTGTGTTACACTGTCAGCATCTGAAGAATCGATATCTGTTGTACTGAAAAACTATTGGAGAGAAAGAGAGACATGCAACTATTGTAGCATGGGTATGATTCAAGTTAGAGAATGCAAAGAGTACCTCAAGATCATCGCTTTTTGAATCATGAAGAGGTGTATTCTAGCGTCATTTATAATGAAATACGATTTCAAGGTTCCTAAGTAATAATTTTGGCTTACCATTACTTTTTTTCCTTTAGATTTTTTCTCTTTAGATTTTTTTTTCAATATAGATTGAGGATGTGATGTACGAATTACGGGCAGTAATAACAAATGAGAATGGAGAATTCATTCCTTATTTTGAAAAGAATACGAATTATTTTCTTGAAAATTCAAGAAAGTACTTGTCCTAATTGATTATCTCTACAATGACTATAATAATATTGGATACAGCTTAAAGATAGTATTACAGTTTTAAATCAATTAGTTTCTTTATTTTTCTTGTAGGTTAAAATTTAAATTTATGGGATGTTCAAATTTTTTAAGATTGCTTTCTTAATATTTTACGAGAAAATTTTTGATAGAGCAACAACAAGGGACAGAATGGGACCTGTAGGGCGAGAGGGTTTTTCTGCTCTTAGAACTCTAGTAGCTTAAAAATTAAGTCGATTGCATCAGTAAAAAACTTATAAAATCTGATATTGAATATAATTCTTATCTCCTTCTGCCATTTAGAGAGGTGAAAGCCTATTTGGACAAAGGACTCCGAGGTAAAAATTCTCGTGATGTTTTGCAGTATTAGATTGTTTGTGACATTGATATTAAAAAGTAATATAATGGTTTGCAGTTGCAATACAGAAGAGACGAATACCGAATTTTGTAAGAAGTATTCAGGCGGATTCAGGCAACATTTGACCTCCCATGCAGGCTCACCATATTCTTTTAGAACCCAGATGCGAACATCTCTGAAAAAAAAGCACAAATACACTATAGATATCCTTCTGATTCCCCAAAACGAATTGCCAAGTTCATTTAACCTTTACAGCAAGGCAACTTAACAATTAAAATTCATTTAGTGAATATTAAAAAAATATTATCATATAGCCCTTGAGTATCAAAAGCGGGGCCATAACTTTATCTAAGTGATATCTTAAGGTTGAGTTTTGGTCGTCGTTCAACGCATTATCATAATGCGTTCTTTATTTTTTTAAATTTTCGTTGAAAAAGAACGCATTACCATAATGCGTTCATATTTGAATTCTTTGAAACTGCTCAATGTGGACGCATTATCGTGATGCGTTCATATTCAGTGATCAGAAATTTCCAGAGAACTCTACCATTTTCTCTTCCCCATCACTATCCTTTCATCTACATCTACTCCACCAATCTTCCCTCTCTCTCCACAGATTTTCTCTCTCCGGTTCTTTTTTGCTGTTCTAGAGCCTCTGTTGCTCTCTATTTCCTTATCTTCTCTGCCTTTCGCAACGGTTCCGTTAATTCAATTTCCTCTCCACTAACTGAATTCGGAAAAGATTCGTTCGAGCTGCTTTGATCGGGGGTTTTCATTCATTTTTTTGTTCGTTGCACCAAGGTAAGTTCTACCGAAATTTTCCTCTGTGCCTTTTTGCCATTAAAAAGTTGCAACATTTTTACTGTAAATTTTCCTGTCCCCTCACTAAAATTAATATCTTTTGATGTGCTTGGTTTGAATTGCTATGCTTCCCTCTTGAGAAGAGAATCTACAATTGTAGTACATTGAACTTCAATTATAGCAGCGTGATTTTCAATTTGTTTCTTTTAGGGTTTATTGATTGACCCACCTCTCTCTGCATTCCTAAACGAAGTCTTCATCAAATTGGATGATGCTTGGGGTCTGAAAATTTCTGCATCTCTTTTTTTATTTTCATCTACTTGATGCCAGACATTTAGCATGATTTCTCAAATATCTTTATTTCAGGTCTTTTGGGCACTGCAGCATTCGCATTCTTCTGCTTCTATCTTCTGCTTGCAGTTACAGCTGGAGCGATGATGCTTGGCTTTAGATTAGTTTTCATAACTATTCATCCAATGAAGTAAGCATGAAAAATTTTGCTTAGTTTCTCTTGTTTGTTTTACCCCTATTCTTCCCTTTACGCTTTCATGCTTGTTCACGCTTGCTGATGTTCATTGAATTATTAAATTATATTTGTACAGGTGGGGGGCAACACTCATGAACTCCTTTCTTTTCAATGCGGGACTCATCCTTCTTTTTTCCATCAGGAAGGCATTTTTTTCCCCTAAATTGTTTTTTGGTGTTTGGATAAAGACACCACAAAATTGCTGAAGAGACTAGCAGCAACACCTGCTGTCTACAACACATTGAAATCTTTTAGAATGGTTCATTTGATTGGACTCTTTTGGCATTATTATTGCAGTGTGATTCAGTTCTGTGCCACTGCCTTTGCCTACTATGCTCGAGCTACTGCAGCTCAAGAAATATTTGGTCACACCTTGCAATCTCTTCGGGGAATTAAATATTTATACAAGTCAGTTACTGCATTTTTTTCACTCCTTAAATTGATAATCGTTTTTCTATCATCTTTAATTCTTTGATCATCTTGCAGAACATGCATCTAATCAGAATTTCCAAGGCCTCTGAGGTTTAGCATTTATGTGGATGGCGATATGCTGATCCATGTTGCCTGGTTTTGTTCATTTTTCCCCAAAGTAGGCAAGCATGACTGTGATCAAATATAATTGCCGCAGGGGAAAGGGATATGGTGCCTGTTGCTACTGGTGGCTGTGTCCTTGCTGAGCTACTACTTGGACTGATAGATAACAGGTTTTCTTCGTGAAATAGGCCTTCAAGTTGAGATCATCAGGGTACTTCTGCCTCTCTACAATCCCTCTGTTTGTATTGGTTGTCATGGTGGTGCTCATAGTTTTATTAAAAGCTTAACAATATTGTGTTTCCTATTAACTTCATTCTCAGAAAATGTTTGTTGCTAGGAATTTGAATGAGTTATTTTGAACCTTTCAATATAGACGCATGATGATCATGCGTTCATCGTCTAGCACAAGCAATTTCTAGAGAATTCTGCGGTTTTTTCCTGTACAATTATCAATTTCCTTCATGTTTTCTTTCTTTTGCTCCTTCCCTTTTCTAGAAGACACTTCCCATTTTCTCTCTCCCGTCACTCACTTCTCTCCTCTGTATCTCGATCCCAGACTGAAGTTGACAGTCGTAAATCGTTTGCTTCTTCTTCTTCTTCCTCTCCTCTTGCAGATATGTAAGTTTTTCTCCTCTCTCTCTCTCTATCTGCTACATCAATCGAAGTATTTTGTTCTGTCCAATCATGATTATGATGACCGGCCTTTGGATGTAACTGACTTCTCCAGCTTTGGCCAAAAATTGAATTTTTTTATTAGCTGCTGATGTTTTGTTGCAGAATGGGGCACGGGTGGAGGCTGCCGATAACAAGGTTATCAGGTAATGATTTTGGCATTTTGAATATGTCCAAATTCCAATCATGATATGGATTTTTTCTTTTTTTTATTAATGAAATGAAGATACTGAGCTTTGGCAAACCACGGCCTTGAATGAGGAGAGTTAAGTGTCAAGACTTCTTTGTGCACATATGTGGTAGAGTTTTAATTACATGATTAGTATACATTATTCCTATACTTGGTTTACTTCACTTCCTATAGATGGTTCCTTCAAGTATTTGAGCAACACTTCATGTTTAAACTATGGCTGTTGTGAAGTTTTCTTCCTTGAATTGGTGAAATAAAGAAGATAGTTTTGAGCAATCACAATGTCGAACCTGCAGATTTAGGGTTCGTATGTGTATACATGTATTTTTGGAAACCTTAACTATTAGTATGAGCAGCAAAAAGGAAATGAAGAGATATTATTAATGAAGAAAGAAGGGAGTAATGTTAGGATTAAAGTCAGTATTATTGCATTTGGATTAAAAAAATACAAGGAACTTGACAACTTAAGTTGAATTGCTTAGCTCAATGAAGACTTGGTTATAAAATACATAAAAGCAGAAAAAAGGGATTCCTTCTGTTTGATGAGCTAAATCAATCATTCGTATATTTCATTTCCTAATTACTATATTGATCAAATAGATAATGGATATTACAGATAAAATGAATGCTTCTCTGATTCATTCAATTCTCTACATTATATACATTGACGTAGTTAATTTTTAGTATTAAGTATTTTTACCGCAGGAAGAAGATTGGAAAGGAAGCTTTAGTGAAGCTCTTGAGATGGCATTTTGGGCATTCTGAGTTTCGAGGGAAGCAATTGGAAGCCATTGAAGTGGTCCTCTCGGGTGCAATTTAATGCTTCCCTGTCTAAAATTCATAGATGAGTTTGTGGTCTTTAAAGTTTCCCCCTTTTTTTTTTTGAGATCTCCAGTAGTGGAATTCATAATGTGGATATTTCTTTGGTTTTCATCTAGGAAGGGACTGTTTTTTCTTATGCCAACTGATGGCGGGAAATCAATGTGTTATCAGATCCCTGGTCTAGCAAAAACCGGAATTGTACTTGTTGTTAGCCCTTTAATAGGTGAAAGCCAAGTATTTTATCCTACAATTTTGTTCGCCGAGAAGCATAACTACACACCATTTTGCTTTGAATTGCTAATGATAGTTTATTATCTGATTATTCTTGTGGATTCTCCTTTTTGCTTTCAGCCCTTAAGCTTAGTGTATTTAAAGGTTGCTGCTCTTATTAGTTCAGTATATTCTTGAATGAACTCAAATGCTCATTTTAGCTTGCACTTGATTTCTCTCTTCAGGAAAATCAAGTGATGGCGTTGAAAAGACGGGATTGCCGCTGAATATCTTTCATCAACCCAAGCAGCGCAAGTGAAAAACAAGGTATTCTTTTGGAAATACAATATTGTTTTAAGAGTAGATATTAAAGTAGTTTGCTTGGGTAGGTAATAAGACTTTCAATGTCAGTGGGTTTTGCTCACAATTTCAAAGGTATTACTCTGTGAGGCTAAGTTGAGCACAAGGCTCAATGAAAGTTCTTGCATTGAGAATTGAGATTAGGAGGACAAGTTGACTTCATAACTGAATTGCTTCTTGCTATTGGTTGGATCCCAGTGTGGACTCTTAGATCTGTGTGTAACCATGTGAAGTCCAGTTCCTTAGAAGGAAATCTCTCTGTTCTTTAAAAGAATGATTTTGATGCATCCGCTCAAAAATGGATTTTGAATGGAATTCTAATTGTTACCATAAAAGAATCCTGCTATAGTTTCTGCAATGCTTAATATTTCATGGGAAATAATTCTCTATACACGTGATTGTGCTCTTCATTTGGTTCAAGCAGATCTATAAAGACTTGGAATGTAGAAAACCATCTATTTATGAGGTATATACTGGAATAGCTTTTGGTAGAAACATGAGCCATTCTGCTAGATGCATCTGATTTACAACTTTCTCTATTGCTGAAATCTTCTAGGCACATTGCATTTTGACATGGGGTCATGACTTCAGGTAACTTCTGAAACTTTGAGATAGTTTATCAAATTAACTAGCTCTCTGCTCTTCTCACTTGACTAGCTCTTAACATTTGCTTGTAAAATATAAATGGGTGAAATCTCTCCCTGCCACAAAATGTTGTTTGCAGTTCAGTCTCCAAATTCTATAAATTGCTCCTTGCCAGCCAACTCCTACCTCCGCATCCTCTAGGACCTATAATACCTTTTTGACCATATTCACCCAATTTTTTACTTGGCGACCTACCCAGCCCAGATGATTACCATTATTACCCTTGGAATTTTCCATTTATAAAACTTTCTTGGTTGTCGTATGGGAACCTTCAGTGAGTTCAATTTAGGAATTATGAACAAAAGATTGAAGCTTTATTCATCCAGTAGTTCCATTTCTATTGATTGTTGTTTATTTTATGATCGAGCTCCAAAAGCTTATTGGAAAAAGGAACCATTTTAAGATCTTCTGAGACGAAGTCACATATTTAAGCATTTTCCCATGTCATTGCTGTTGCTAATGTTTCTGAGTGCAACTAAAGTTCCCAAGTAAGTGACTTCATGCTCTTTACAAATCAAAGCTTAGGTTTCTATTTTGGTTTTGGTTGTACAACTTCACAGATGATATATGGATGCCGATATAATATTTTTTTTTTACAATGCTCCTCTATTTGGTTTCTCTTGTTGCTTGCTACTTGAAAATACACTTCTTACATTTTAAATTTCAGCAGTTATAGATAGTTTTTCCCCTTCTCAACTTTCTTTGTCCAGGAGTAACTCTTTCTGTTATGATTATTAAGTTTGAGTGAATATGTGTGCAAGTAATATTGTACCACTGAAGCACTCTGATGCAGGTTTCAGAAGGATGTGATGGAGTCTGCATAACCTTTTGGTGCTGAAATCATCCTTCAACCGTCCTATTATTTATTATGAAGGTCAGATGGATATGGCATGATTTATGGCTCCTTTTTTTTTCTTCCAGAAGTAGTAAAGCAACTACATTGTTTCTAGAATTGCATTACATTGCTTCATCCTTTATCCTTTCTACTATCATTATTCTTATTTGTACTTTGAAGTGTATGTTATTCAAATTAATTAAAGCCATATCTGTTGTCTCTGAGCATGCGACTTTGTTCTTTTCCTATTCCCGCATTACCTACGTTTGGTATCTCTTCCTTATCATAAGAAAAATGATGACGCTCGATCAGCATTTTGTCATATAAATCCAGCACCCAGACAACCTGCTGCCTGATAATAACTAAAAATATGCAGTTTTATGTTGATGGGTGGCAGATGAAGTTTAGATGAACAATTTACTCATTCTTCTTCTTTGGTGACAGTATCAACTTCAAGCATTCACCTGAAATATTTTTATGAATCACGTGAGTAAACTGCAAGAAGAAGTTTAGAAATCAGTGTCGCTTCCTAAAGGAGGAGATTGTTGGAGATGAGTCAAAAAAGACATCAAGAGAATTCACTGGAGTCAAAAAAAGACATCAAGAGAATTTGGTGTCATTTTAATGTTCGTGCGCTTTTTTTTTCAGAGTTGATATTGCTTTCCACCTCTCTCATCCAGTGCATATATACAATGTAGTTAAATTATAGAAATTGTGCAGTTCGATATAAAGATCTTATGGATGATCCATAAGCTGATCTGTATATGTCTGTGTAATTGTTTACTGCCTTGAATGTACATCCAAGCAATGCATTATTTAGACGTCTTCATATTACCCTTTTTTGGTTATTGAATTTACTGTTTTCACAGCTTATAACCTTACCAGTATTTTAAAAATTTTAAGTGATTTTATCAATTTTCAATTAATATAAGTAGATCACAAGCTAAATCCCGCGCGTAGCGCGGAGTTCTCTACTAGTTATTTAGCAAGTATGATGGTAGATGCCCTTGAGGAACTTACAGTTCTTACCGTTGAAAAAAATGTGGACAGAAACTTCTCAGGTATAACATGCACATTTAATTATAATCCAATTCCGTGGTCTCTTTATTTATAAAATATTAATTGAAATTTGACTCATATTATTGTTTTGCTAAGTATATTATTTGAGCAAGAATCAATGATGTTTCTAATTAATAATTCAGTAATTGAATAGTCATATGATAGTTAAAAAAAAAACGAAAGTTAAACCATATCCTTAATTGGTAGCACGTTTCTTTCTCTCTCTAACCTCAGTTTTTCCTCTCTCTCTAAACTTCTGCATTTCTCTCTTTTAGACAATGTCCCTAGTCATATCTGGCCAAAAGCTTCGGCTTATGGCTGGATCTTGGCTTGCTTTTTACTAGTTTTGAGTTTTTTTATTTTTTTAATTATAAATTTCTTTTAAAGCATAGTTTTTTAAAATTTAAGATTCATATGCTAGATTTTTTTCCGATATTTTTAGATAGAAGCATTTTTTTCTATTTTCTTTAGAGAATCGTTTAACTCTTAACTCAAATTTTTACTTCTCTTCAATGTAAATTTTTAAAATCGTTGATATGCGTATGATCTTTTAAGTTGTTGCATTTCAAGAAAGATATTGAAGCTTAATTTTTAAATCGTTGGGATTGAAGAATTATGACAAATGTCTTATGCAAAAAGTCTATTATATATTTGTTTACTTTATTAGTATTAATTGTAGTATTATTATATTTTATCTATTTAAAATTTTTAAAGTGTAAGTTATTATCTGTTATCGTAATTGTCTAACTATTGCATAAAATTTTGTATTAATTTATTCTAATTTTTAAACTATTTTTAAAAAAGAAGTTTTGGAATTTTTTTAATTGTAATGATTTTAATTATTTTAATATCAATAGATAAATTTTTTTATTTAAAAAAATTGAGAGTTGGACAATTGAAACCAAAACAAAAAGGCACTATTATATGTAATTTTTTTTATTATACGTAGTGTGAAAATTTTTCATTATTTTATTTTTATTCCGAATAGTTCTTAAAATTCTCTAAGACATTCGGACAAAAAAATTCAGATTTATGAAAAATGATGAAGAATTTTTTCAAAAAAAAATTATAATTGATCAAATTACTCATAATTTTATATTAATTTACACACAAAAAAATTTTAAATCGGCTTTAAAATGATTGATTTTGAAGTCGATTAATTAATTTCACAAATTTCGCCAATTGAGTGGCGAAATTTGCAGAGGAATGCCGCCACTGTTTGGCGAAATTTCTTCACTAATTCTGCCATAAGTTGACAAAATTTGTGGATTGAATTGTACCTGAGGTACAATTCTTCAACAAATTTCGCCACAATTGTGGCGAAATTTGTGGAGCAATTTTGCCACTATGTGTTAAAAATTTGTCTTCAAATTTCGTCACATAATGGTGGAATTTGTCCTTTTTTTAACTTCTTTAAGGAATAAAAAATTATTTCATTGATTAACTAAAGATATCATTTTGACTTTGATACTATAGTTATTATTTCTCAATTTTTATTATTTAATAATATATAGAATGAAATGTGATGGATTATGTTTTGTCTAAAAATAAAATAATAAAAATTTTTAAATTTTACTTTTTTTTCACAAATATATCTTTTTTAAGTAATTGAAGATAAAAATTTTCATCTGGACAAAATTTTTAGAAATTTTCATAAATTCATTCTTTATTGAAGTTGAAGAGAGGATTTTATGGGCATGATGAAAATCTTCATATTGAAAATGTAATTGATTTGCAAGATGTCTCCTTTTGGACCTGTATTGCAAGATAGACATTTGAATTTAGACTGTGTGGTCGAATGTAATAGTTTAATAGGAGTATATTACATCTATTTACTTGAAAA
The DNA here is from genome assembly GCA_030512225.1 of Rauvolfia tetraphylla. Taxonomy (NCBI): domain Eukaryota; kingdom Viridiplantae; phylum Streptophyta; class Magnoliopsida; order Gentianales; family Apocynaceae; genus Rauvolfia; species Rauvolfia tetraphylla. The sequence goes on from JAJQKT010000053.1 coordinate 9,012,325, forward strand.
AATAAAGTTATTTTTTTATTAGTTTGATGCTTCAAAATGAATAATAAATAAAAGAGTAAATGTTATATTCACATCCACTTGCATAATTTTTACCTTTAATTACTTAAAAAAATGATACATTTGTGAGAAAAAAGTAAAATTTTTATTATTTTATTTTTTGTCGAAACATAATCCATTACATTTCATTCTATGTATTATTAAATGATAAATATTGAGAAATAATAGTCATAGTATCAAAGTTAAAATGATATATTTAATTAGTCAATGAAATAATTTTTTATTCCTTGAAGAGTTAAAATGAGGACAAATTTTACCATCATGTGGTGATATTTGAGGATAAATTTCGTCACATAGTGGCGAAATTACTCCACAAATTTTGTCACAATTGTGATGAAATTTATTGGAGAATTATACACTATTAGGGTAAAATTCAATCCATAAATTTTGTCAACTTGTGAAATTCGTAGCAGAATTTTGCCAAACAATGGCAGAATTCTTCTGCAAATTTCGCTACTCATTTGGTGAAATTATAGAATTAATTAGTCGATTTCAAAATTGGTCATTTTAAGGTCGATTTTGAAGTTTTTTCTGTATAAGTTGATGTAAAATTATGAGTAATTGGATAAATTATTATTATTTTGCAAAATTTTTTTGTTATTTTTCGTAAATTTAAATTTTTTTATTTGAATATTTTCAAATTTTTTCAAAATAAAAATAAAATAATAAAAAATTTTTAACAGTACATATAATCTAAAAAACATTGCATATTAAGATTATGAGTTTTCAAACGGATTTCGGTTCGGTTTCGATTTTACTATTCAGTTTTCAGTTCGATTTTTTTCATTTTTTAAAAACTGAACCGAACTGTTTTACTATTCAGTTTTTTAATTTGGTTCGGTTCGGTTCAATTCAAACCGAAATAACAGAAGAACGCATTATGGTAATGCGTTCTTGTATTTATTTTAAAAAAAAAATACAAGAACGCAGTACCATAATGCGTTCTTGTGTTTTTTTTTAAATTTTGATTTTTCGATTCAATTTTCGATTCAATAATCTAAATTAAAATTTATATAATTTTACAAATCGAATCAAACCGAATCAAATTTTTCGATTCAATTTAATTTTTATAGTTATTCAGTTCGATTCGAGTTTTGAACACCCTAATATGGCGAAACAAAAAGCAGTGAGCGGTTGTTGGAGTATTAAGAGAGCAGCCAAATAGCCGGAGCGGTACAGAAGGCGGAAGATAATTGACGTGTCGACTGCCCAGTGGAGGCCGTATCCTTGTAGATAGAACAGTGATTTTAGAATTTGCACAGACTTTCTGCGCTAACCCTTTTGACTCCTCAAAATCATTCATTGGTCATTTGTATCATAGTTGCTGAAGAACTGAAGAAAGAAAGATCGGATGAATGGGAAAAGTGTGTTGTGATTCGGATGACAATCAGTCACTGCTGCTGTTGGTTGCAGCCATAGTCATGGGCATGGTTTTCTTCATCGTTTGCACACGCCCTCCGGTGAGAAAAATCGCTGTTTACCGTTGCTCCTGACTTCCTCTTAATTTCTGCTCCAGACATAGGCGCTTCTAATAATGTATTGGTAGAATCAATTCTCTTTGGTCTACGTAATCAGTATGTCATAAGCATCTCACTTTTTCTTTTCTGCTTGAAGTTAGCCCAAATTTACAAGTATGTTTCCTATGAACATGAGAATTCTCAAAATAGGGAAATTAGGTGAATTCTGTTCACTAGCTAACTTATGGATGGGATTCACCGGAGGAAGTTATGTGTCTTTTTTTATTATTTTTTAAATTGAAAATTACTGGAAAACTTGTTTTTCTTTTATTTTTATTTTCTTAAAATGAAAAAATTAAACAAAGGAAAGAAAGAGTTAGCGACACAGACGAAATCTTCTCAGCTACCGCCGCCCTCCTACCGCTGTTGTCCAACACATTACCCTTACTGCGTTTTATTCTCTTCCTCTCAATTGCCGCTATCGCTCATCGGAATCAATTATTTCTTCTCACACTTAGATTGAAACAAACAGGTAGATTCACCCTCACATCAATCATCTTCCTCCTTTCCCCATTCAACCACCACAGCCACTCAATCGCTTCCCATATCCGCAACTCACTTTTACCATTCATCTCTTCTCTCCCGCAAAGTGAAACATGCTCCTCTATCCAGCCGTCATTGTCGCTGTTATGGAAATGGACCCAGAAATAAATAATATTTCTAGGTATAATCAAATAATTTGGAGTTGTATATGAGAAAGAGAAATTATGTAAAAAAGAAAATAGCACACACAAAAGAAAGACAAGGATTTAACGTGGTTCGGCAATATGCCTACGTCTACGGGCGAAGACGGATCAAATGTATCAACTGAAGATAATATGATACAAATTTGATGGTGACTAACTCTCAAAACCTATAACCCAAAATATACCCAACAATTCTAACAAGGGTGAGTATACTAGTTTTTCTCCCTTTACAATTCTAGAATTCTCTCACAAAATTGGGGATGATTAGAATGAATGGAAGATGTTCCTTATAGGAATTTCTTCCAATGTAAATGCATAAATATGAATATCAATGTAAATATTCACGTTAGCCACCATTTGAATAGTTTTCAAGTGTGAAATCTTTAAAGTAGTGTGAAACATCAATGTGAACATTCACATTAATCACCATTTAAATAGTTTCAAGTGTGAAATCTCCAAAGATAGTGTGAAATCTTCAAAAGAATAGTAGCCTCCATTGTTGAAAATTATCTTCATTTTAGCAGTCGCATTGCCTATTGCAACGTTCTCACATGTCTATCGCGAAACTCCAGTTCTAAAGAGTGTAAGTGTTGGTAGCACAGAGAGAGGAAGAGCAAAAAGAAATTGAAGTAGAAAAACCCTTTCTTCCTTTCCTCTTGATCTTGGGCCACGGTTGGGAAGTCGAAATTTTATTTACTTGGATCTCATCTCTTGCTTGATCTACCTGTGAAGAACGAGTAGATTGAGATAGAGAGGGAATTTGAGAGGGTAAAGGGGTGTGCCAGTGGCTACGTTAGCTTAGAAACGTGGCTTATTTTGGTAAATTCGATCCACTGAACGAAGACCGCGTTGACTTTGCAGTTTCCCCTCAAAATAAGGCGAGCAAGAAACCCCATTTTATCAGCTTAGGGGATACGTAATTAGTTCATTAGAGTTCTACTGTTCTACATGCTACTGCTTTTGAGCATGGTTTAAATATATTTAAATCGTAATTTATAAATTATTTAAAATAATTTTTTCTTCTCCATTTTTCTTTTTCTTTGGATAATTTGGAACTCTTATCCAACTACGAATCCAGAGCAAAGCCAGGTAATCATTTAGAAAGTACATTACTTCATTCTTTTGGGATGTTTTTTTTTTTTTTTGGGTGCTGGGTTGAGGAAGCCTTACTTCTCTTCTTGTTGATTGGGAATTTTCTTTGCCAATAACCAACCAAGCTGAGACATGCAATGGAGAGGATTACAGTATGCAGAATTTGCATGCTACACAAGTGGCTCCCCGTCGTGGCACCGACATTCATGTGTCATGTTCTAGCCATTTTATTGCTCTTTCTTTTTTCTTTTTTTACCCGAATTTATTGCTCTTTCTCTACGACGGTAAGCTTTTAAATTGTATTGCTCCAAGATCTCCATTTCCCGTCTTTGTTAAAAGAAAGGAATGTCTCGAGTCTACGCAATTTCATCCATCTTTGTGAAGAAATCATTTCCACTTCATGTAGTCACCTCACCGGCTAGAAGAATTAAATTTCCACAAACCTTGAACACAATTTCCATCGAGAATACTGCCTATGATAGACACAAGAAGTTCATTCATGCTTCCACCAAAATGATGGGTACTGATCCGTCTGATCCACCGGCAAAGTCTCTACCGGAAGTCCCCACGTCTCCGCCCGTGCAGAAACCCAGTGCTCAGTCTGAAGTTCCCCGGACGCCCAATGTGCCGGACTTTGATCCAATACCGCCAGAGAAACCGGCTGAACCACCGCCAATATCACATAGCCCCGAGTATCCTGGCCCACCAAATCCTTCGCCACCGAAGCCCGAAGCTCCAAAGCCACCGGCACCCTCTCCCCCCGGCCAACCCGAACTCTTTCCTCCTCAAGGGCAGGACGTCAATCCTCCAAAGCCTCCAGATCCTGGACCACCGCATCCCACCCAACCTGATATTCCAACTCCTGTTATGTAGCGTTTTTCAGGCTCTCTAGTCTTTTTTTGTTTTGAGCCCACTATTCCAAGAGCATGACTTGATTCTCGAGTATCTTTAGCGGTTTTTTGCACATTAGTGCGAGCAATTTTTTGAAAATGAAAAAAAAAATCTGTTGTTTTTCTAATATTATCCTTGATATTTCTTCACAGTGGAAAATTCCATGAATTTCAAATATCCGCTCCAAGTGAATGGGCATAATTATTTAAAGTTTACAAACAAATAATCATATGTTTACTGTCGAGCATAATTTCATGATGCAAGACTCAATGCTTCTGGTTTGAAATTGAATATTATTTATTTTATATAAAATGAATGAAAATGAAAAATAATTTTAAGCGGAGTAGTACTTCGAGAAAAAAGGGAAAAGACGTTCCCAATTGAGCAAAATGAACAACCGGACATACTTATTATCATTTTTTTTTTTGCATATTTGGAGGTATTATCTTTTTTTTTTGAATATTTGGAGGTGATATGATTTTAAAATTAAATTCAAAATTTTAAGTGTATCAAAATCAATTAAAATTTGAAGTGTAGGATTTACATTTCTTTTTATAAATAATTTAATTTTTATAAAATTTAATACAAAAATTTCAAAATCAAATTGTATCTAATAATACTATTTTTTTTTTGAATCAATCATGTAGATATAAGTTTCTATAAAAAAATAAATATTATGTGGTCTTTGTATATTTTTACATTTTTTAAAAAATATTATTAAGTATCTCTATTTTAGAGTGTAATTTGTTTTAAGCTTTATAAAAATAAATTTTTATAAAAAAGATTTAAAATTTATATAAAAAAATAAATGTTATGTGGTTTTTGTATAATTCTCATATCTTTTTTTTTAAAAAAATTATTATTAAGTATCTCTGTTTTAGAGTGTAATTTATTTTAAATTTTATAAAAATAATTTTTTTCATAAGAAAAGAATTAAAATTTAAAGTGAAATTTTTAAAATTTTGTAATAAAATTTAATTTAAATATATTATTAATTTGTACAATCAAATAAATAAATTATTATATTTTTTAAAAAATAAATAAATAAATACTTAATTAAACAAAAAAACACATAAGCTTACCTAAAATGACAAGTCACCGCACCCATCCTGACCCTACATTGTATCTTTTCTTCCTTTTATTTATTTATTTGTTTGGTCGAGAAAATGGAGTCTGCACTCTGGAGCATTGCATGCTGCACAAGTGGCCTTATGACGGCAAAAGATGTCCACGTGTCATGCACCCTAAACACGTAACGTTTATCTTTCGCTGCCAATTAAGCATGAACAGCACCAAAATCCTTTTTAAAAACTCGATCAAAATCCGTCGACCCATTTGCCAAATCTTGAAGAACAGCAAAAATGTTGAGTGTATATGCAATTTCATCCAACTTAGTGAAGATATCGATTCTACCCGTGTATGGATCAGCAGCTAGAGGAATTCCTCTGATACAAACTTTGAATTCGTTTTCATTCAAGAAAGTTAATCACGAGAGATTTAAACATGCTTCAGCTCAGACCATCGGCGGTGACCCATCCGACCTGCCGGCAAATTCTCCACCGGATGTCCCCACCGCTCCACGGAAGCATAGGCCTGGGACTCCTTCAGGGATGCGTAGGATACTTATAAATGAACCAGACTTCGATCCAGCACCCCTAGAAGAAGCTGCTGATCCACAACCAGTATCACCGCCAGAACCAAAGCCGCCGGCCCCTTCACCGCCAGGCCAACCGGAAATAATTCCACCTCGTGGACCTGATATTATTCCCCCAAGGCCTCCAGAGCCAGGGAAAGTAATTCCACCACGGAGGCCTGCGATAGACCCACCACGTGGCCCGGACGTGGTACCTCCAAAGCCTCCGGAACCCGGATTTCCACATCCTATCGAACCTGATATTCAAAAACCTGTTATGTAGCTCTTCAAGGTCTAATACAGTATGTCTGACGTGCGAGCAATAACACTTTCCCTAATTACGAGTTCGCTGGTTAGAAGGTCTACGGCTCCTTTTATCTCTATCTAGGGAGCAGATGTCTCCAGAGTTGAATGTCTAGAGTTTTGGTAGTTTTTGGAGTTAGGAGGATATGTTAATTTTTGACAGTTTCTTTGAACCATGTAGATTCCAATACACCATCTCTGATAATGTCATGGTCTCGTTCTGTGATTTATGTGCAGCTAAAGGACGTTAGGATGGGAAATTTGTGCCATTTATTCTCTCTGTATAGCAAAGCAAAGTATTACTGCCATTTGCAGAATGAAGTTTTCTGGAAAGTTGGATTACAAGCATGGAAAACCCTTATTGCAGAACAAACCAAACACAAGAAAAAGCCGGATGAGTACAGCAGTTTCAAACTGGAATTGAGAAAGTATGGGGGCAGGAGCCAACATGAGAAATTCAGGGATAGGCATCGGGGTTTCGGAGAAGATAAGCTTCGACAACCTTGTAAATTCCTAACACCTTCTCTTTGCCTGCTTTGATATCCTCCTCATTGAGCTGGAAATCTCTCTTGGTATAGTACTTGCTGGTTACCTTAGAGATGGAACCACCATCTGGACTAGGCTCAAACTTGACCTCATAGGTAATCTTTTCAAGATTTTCAGTCAAAGCCCCTCCTTCGATCAATGTATAGTTGTATGTGAACGTTTCTTCGTTGAGCTCATCAATGTGGTACTTCAAAGATTTGAAATGGCTGCCTGCGGAAAACCCATCTCACAATCATCTATATCGTGGTCAGAATTCAATGTAACAGTAAGATTTTGCATATAATAGCCGATCTTACCTTCGGCAAAGTTGATCTGTTTGATATTCCTGCTCCACCATTGCCCTGGACAATCCGGATGCTTTTAATGGCCTGTGGCATGAGCTTGGGAATCAAATTGTGAGAGTCTACAATGGAGGCTTTGAATATCCTTGATGGGGAGATTCAAGAAGTTTGCTCATCAGTGAAGGTCGCGACAGCCATGAGGGCAAAAGATCTGATAGAATATTAGCTTAATTTGGCTTCTGAAATGGAGGAACTTTAGATGGTTGGAAGGCTCTTTTTGTTGAGGAAACAGGAGGGTACTGATACTATTTATAGGACTAGTTGGACCAACCTTTTGTACATAGAAAGAACAATGGAATTCATTTTCTTGGCAAATAAACAAGTAAAGAACCAATATATTCGACTTCTTGTTCGTTTTGAATGTTTTGGGGAAAATTTTGTCGGAGAAATTGGAAACTACCATACCATGAATATGCGTTATCACAAGAACAGTTCATAAACTATGAGTGGTTAAAAAATTAATGTTTAATTTCGTAACCAATCCAATCCAAATACACCCTATTCCAATCTGTCTGTTGGAATGGGACAGAAAGCAGGATCTCCTTCTCCTTCTCCATCCTCTATAATTTGTCTTTCTTTTCTGGCTGATTTTTATCGGATTCGTTTGGTATCATTGTGTATGTAAATTCTCAAAGGATTCCTAATTTAATTTGTTTATAGAATATTTGTAATATAATTTTTTTTTGGGTTCAAAGTGAATGTATAATTATGGGTGTGTTTAAATAAAGTTTGATTTTAAGATTTTTATTTAAATTTTTTAAAAATTAAATTATTTATGAGATGAAATATAAGTTTTACATATAAAATTTTAAAATTTAATTTTAAAATAAAATACAATATAAGAGTGTGATTGGATAGGTTTAATTTTGAAATTTTATTTTTAATTTTTTAAAAGTTAAATTATTTATAAGAAGAGAAATGAATTTTATATTTAAAATTTTAAATTTAATTTTAAAATTAAATTCTACTTCGTTAATCATAAATAAATTTTATAAATAAATAATAATAATTTATGTGTTATATCTGAACGGGACAATAATATGATGGGACCCTTTTATTTCTTTGATATGACTCGACTTCTTTGGGCTGTTTTTCTGATTGCAGGCTCGTACCAACGGCCGTGGGTACGGTGCCTATAAACCGTTTGGAAATATGATCCGACGGTTCATATGTTTTACTTATTTGTATTTTTTTATTTCGGAAATTTATAAATGTTTTCAACCGTATAATCAGATCTCAATATGATCCGAGGGTTGATATTAAATACTGCATTTCCTGGAAAAAAAAAAAAAAGACGTGAATCACAGTAACTTTACCCCTCTCGAAACTCAACTGGAAACAATTTTTTTTTTTTAACCTAAGATGCTACTTAGTGGTATTAAATTATTGTAGTTTTTATAAATCAGTGCTTTGGTATGTGATGACAGATGAGGAGAAATGCTAATATATTATGCTTTTTTGGTAAGTGATATATCTATCAAGCATTTCATTAATGTCAAAAGGAAGGGAAAAAAAAAAAGAAGAAGTTCGAACCACATTCTTTTTTTTTTTTCATTTTTCTCAGCCCTTATTTCCTTTTCTCTTTTTCACCTTTTCAGTCCTTGTATTTCAGCTGAACATTTTTCAAAGGGAAGATCAACTACATGTGCCTTCTTCTGCCGATGCTCAAAAAACCGAACTCCTCGAGTTTTGAATTTGGCAATTATACAACGCCAATCCAAAGGACCATGTAGGGAATAATTTATTTAGGGCAGAATTTTACGATGAATATTTTATTTTGTAATTCAAATTTTACTTGATTCTTTACTTTATAATCGGAACTTTATTTTATCTCAATGTCACGTTTCTACTACATAATTTTATTCACTATTTCTATCCTCTTAAATTACCATTAATTTATCGCTAACCAACTAATATATTGTGAGCAAACATGTGTTACTTGAACTTTAAATTATAAAATGACCAAAATGTCATGAACTAAATTTACTTTTTGGACGTATTTTACTAGTAAATATTTTTATTTTTTATTTTTTATTTTTATTCTATTTATATAAGTTTGCTTACTTTTTCTATTAGCTCGTGCTAGAATTAGATAGAGTTTGAATTTAAAATTTTCTATTTTAAATTTCGTAAAAATAAATTATTTATAAGAAAAAATAAAATCTAAAAACAAAAATTAGCATTGAATCCGTTGCAACACCAATTTAAATACATCATCAGTAATAGTAAACTGACGCTAATCTAGAAGATAAATAGTAGAGTGAACTAATTTTACATACATAAGACATGTCAAATTGAGACAAAGTAAAACCCACATGGCAAAGTGGAAAATCTATCAAAGTTAAGACGTCCGACTCAATTGCTCTCAAGAGATGTTTAGAGTTTTCTTGAAGAAAAACAAACACACAGGGAAAGAATAACAAGAGAGTAAAACAGACAAAAAGTTTGGCCAGCAATGCATGCTCAACATAGGTTCATTAGGTGCGAAAAAACATCATAGATAAAGTACAATTACATAATTTAGCAAAAAAAAAAGTACAATTACATAAGATAAAATGAGGAAAGAGTTCTTCAATTTCAGAAAATTCATTCTGGCATTGAATCTATTTTTTAGGAACCTTATTTCAATTCAAACCAAGGCAACACAGAACATTGGAAATTGACATCATGATTGCAGTTCTTGAAGGCAGACAGAATCAAGCATAAGCATCTGGATTTTGAAGAAGGTAGGCTTCCACAACTATGTAAATTCCCAACACCTTTTCCTTGCCTGCCTTGATATCGTCTTCTTTGAGCTGGAAATCATCCTTGGTATAGTACTTGCTGGTTACCTTAGAGATGGATCCGCCATCTGCACTTGGCTCAAACTTAACCTCGTAAATGATCTTTTCGAGCTTGTCTGCTAAAGAATCACCTTCAATCAATGTGTACTTATACGTGTATGTCTCCTTGTTGAGCTCATCGATGTGGTACTTGAGGGAGCTAAAATGGCTATTTGTAAAACACCATTACCAAAATATTTCCATGAGTTCGAAACAGTTTACAACCAGGGAAATGTTCTCTTAGTGGTCATACCTTCTGCAAAGTGGATCTGCTTGATACTTCCAGTTCCACCGTTGCCCTGAGTGATCTCAATACTCTTGATAGCCTGTGGCAAGAGCTTTGGGATCAAATTATGAGAGTCCACGACTGAGGCTTTAAAGATTCTTGCTGGTGAGATGGGAGAAGTGTACTCATCGCTGAAAGTAGTTACCGCCTTGGTAGCTTTTTTGATACTGCCTCCTGTAGTGAACGAACTGATCAGATGGTTTGAGCCTTTGTCTGTCAAAGGAGACTGAAATACTACGCTATTTATTATGTCCCTGGTTAAAACTATTTTGCAGGAGCAGAATATGCCCTTTTTTAATTATACATAAATAACAAGGAAATCTGACCATTTCCAGCAGTTTGAAGTTGGTCTAGAGGTTCCTGGAGCAATTATATAACCTCCTGGAAACTCCCTTTGCCATCTTTTTCAGTCCCATAACTTATTTTAAATGACAAACTTGAATGATAAACATCCCAAATTTGATACCCAACTTGGTCTTGCCGAATGACTAATCTAGTATTCAACCATACTACTAAATTATTGGTCAAGCGGCAAATGCGCCGGCCTATGCGATTAATTGCCACTTTTAGGATTATAGAGGACCTCCCTCATTTCAAAGTTCGGAATGCAGTTGAGATCAATAGACTGGTCTTTTCATCCAAAAAACCCAGCAACGCAAGGTAGAAAAATAGGAACCATTTTCATCGCGCTGGTCTTCTATAGTAATATCCTGAGAATTTTGGCTCACCATACTCTTAATGCACGCACTACGGCACATATCTGTTAGCTATTCCGTGCCAAAACTTCCATCAATTATCAAATAATTACGTGAATTGGACAAAAGAAAAGCATCCGACACCTTCATTTTTTGCTTGCAGGAATAGTATTTTGTATTCCATTCTAATTCGAAGATCACAAAAACATCTTGAGATAGTTCCTTTCTAGATCACCAAGCAAAAGAACAAGGAGATACTTATGGTAGAAAATTGAGAATTATATTTCTATTTTAGTTGTGATATCTTGTTGATATGGGAAAAATAATCAGATAGCACAGCTTTCCCAGGTGTTCAAATCACATAACTCTGTCAAATGGTTCGAAGTGTGGCGGTTATGACACCAATAACTAGACAAAGGCGAATAATAAGGTTCAATAACTCCGACCCCAGTAAGTCCACTTCTTGGCTGGTTTGCCTGAAGCAAAGCACAAAGTTCCTGCAAATAGAAATAGCAGCAGAAACCATGTCAGAGAAAAAACCTCGCAAAGGAATAAATTGTAGTAATTGGAATTGGTTGGTGGATGGACATTTCGTCAAGTGAGTTTTCAATTTATCTTTTTGGGAAGACAAAAAAAGAGGGCTGTAATAGGGTAGATGAGGGGAATTCATGATTTGCCCCAACGTTCAATCATTGCTTCAAACCGTAATTAGAGGCAGACCAACCTTCAGGCAGCTCTGGCTGCGCAAATGGAGAACATAAGGTTTTGGCTGCACCCATTTCACCCTTTGTCCGAGCTTTGACATCCTTCTCCACCTCCTAGATGTAGGGAACAGAAAATCAATGTAGCACAAAAGCAAAAAGCTACTAATATGTAAAACGACATATGCAAGTTCAGGTATTCAAGCATAAAAAATTTTGAACTTTGAGCTACACATCCAAAATCTATCATACAAATGCAGCAGCAGCTATGTAACACGGAGAATGACAAAGCCGTACCTCTTCATCGCACCATGTAGCCAAAATCAATTTCTTTTGCCCTAGTGCTTCCACAAACTCTTCCCAGGTTTTCACAACCTGAATGCAGGCTTCTTTCTTTTGCTTGGCAACATCAAACAGATTTTGATGGATGGTATCCAATAAATTTCTCACTTCTTCAACCATATTATCCATCGGAATGTCAATTTTAGCTGAATTGTCACGTCGAACAGCACGTACCTAGGAATAAAACCAAGCAGCAGTAAACAGAAGAAAGTGCATTCAACAAGAACTCCTAGCCTCAAAGCCCAAACCAGTGAAACAAAAGACAACTAAACCAAAAATCAAGTATCATAACAAATTTACCCTCCAAACAAATAACACTGGCCCAGAAAGTGAAGGAAGAATATGACAAACAACCTTGAAAATCAATGAATTTGACAAGAGCGATAGTAGAGATCTAACTCACTACCTGCTTATTAGCAAGATCTCTTGGCCCTATTTCAATCCTTAGAGGGACACCCTTCATTTCCCAATTTGAATACTTCCATCCTGGGGAATAGTTGTCCCTCAAGTCTGCTTCTGCTCGAAAACCTGATTCATTCAAGGTTTTTACAGTGGCAGCACATGCATCCAAAATTCCTTGAGTATCGGCATCCTTGTAAGGAACAGGGATAACAACAACTTGGATAGCTGCAACTTTTGGAGGCAGCACCAGTCCTTTATCATCCCCATGGACCATTATCATCACGCCAATCTATCATAAAGCCCCAAAAAAGTTAATTCGAGAATCAGGAAACAAAGAAATCATCTGATAAATGAGGTAAAATAATGAAAAAGTCAGCTTACGGTTCTGGTAGTATAAGCCCACGAGTTCTGCCAAACCATACACTTTTCTCCTTTCTCATTTTCAAAGTTTATTTCAAACATTTTAGCAAAATTCTGGCCCAAGCAGTGGGATGTTGCACCTTGTATACCACGGCCAGTGTTTGGAACAAAAGCCTAGTAAAGAAAGAACCAATCATGTATAAAGGACAGAATGACAAAAACTGTTTACAATAAAAGCCCATGAAAGCCCAACCGGACAGGGCACAATGACAAGAACTGTTTATCAAAGGAATGGGAAGAATGTATTATTAGTATCCAGTTTGTACCTCAACAGTAGTTGTATAAAGGCCACCAGCAAACTTTTCAAGCTCACTTTTCTTTCCCTTAATGACAGGAACAGCCAGGAATTCCTCATATATGCGTCTATATAATTCCAGAATTTCAAGCACCTAAAAAGATACAGTTTACAAACACATAACCTTGATAATCAAGTATCATTACTAATATATAGCACAAAACAGTGAAAAAGGAAAAAAGGTGGGTGGGGAACAGGCAGGGGCAGGGAAACCATTGCACAGAAAAGGAAAATATAAAGGAAAACAGAAACAAAGACAAGGAAGAAAGAAACAACAAAAATGGCATAAATTTATCAGGTTTGCAAAATACATATCAACTCTGACACAAGCATGAAACCAGCCACATACTTCCTACAGAAAGAACCAAACTTCACAAGAACACAAAAGCATCAATATGACCCGTATAAGGAACTAAGGCTTATAGGTTTACAATGTTACTATGTTAGCAACAGAAGCTCTTGCATCATTTAATTCTTACAACGAAAATCATCCATAATAGAAGATTTATGATAAGTCAATTCTGTTAGTTCTCTGCCCAGGTGGGACAGTCCTTTATTAGGTTCTACCCCAGAAAACCAGAATCAAGAGGCTCAAGTTTAAAGAATATGCATCACTGCAAAAGGAAATCAAAATATACAAAAGAAACTATAGCCTTGGAATTCATAAATCCCGTTTAACTGAAAACCATCCAATTTGATAGTTAAATTCTAACACTGCATCCCACAAAATATTTTAACTGTACCTCTTGATCAGCCTCCTCTTGTGTAGCAAAAGCTGTATGGCCTTCTTGCCAAAGAAACTCGCGACTCCTGAAAAAACGGAACAGAGCATCAGAAATAAAAACAGATTTAAATAGATGCCACCAAAATGAAGTAATATGCAAAGGGGAATAATAAATGTGTAACAAAGATCTAAAATAATCATGTTCAAGGAGGAACAGGCATACAAAATAACCAACCTTCAAACTCTTCCCCTTTGAAGAAAAATATGGAACAACTCAGGAATCATAAAGAAGCAGAAAAACAAGTGAAGCCACAACACAATATCCGAAATAAGGAAATTCTTTTGAATGTTTTAAAAATTGACGAGAACTATAAAATGGAATAGAACCAAATAAAAAGAACCACTAATGGAGCACCTTATAAAAGGAGTAGGATGGCTGAACTCCCATCTAACAACATTGCACCACTGGTTGAGTCTTAGAGGCAAGTCACGGTGTCCCCTTATCCATTTAGAGTAATAAGGATACATGACAGTTTCACTAGTTGGCCGAATAGCAATAGGCACTTCTAAATCTGATTCTCCTGATTTGGTAACCCAGGCCACCTGTAAGAAGCTCAAGGTCATAACTAATGAACATGAATGAGATACTAGAAATTATTAGGTAAACTAAACAGGATACTAGCATAACACAGAGTAACTAATAAATACTGGAATAAACTAAAGCCAAAAAATTAGAAAAACAGAACTGGAAAAAAAGGTAATTAGTCTAATGACTAGTGGAATAAGAGAACTAATTTCATACTAGCTCCTCTCTCCTTTAATATTCCTGGATGAAGCATGACAACATGATATGTAAAACTACTTGTTTAAGGTAACAGCCAATAAATACACAGATATGTATTTATGTTCAAGGGTTAGTAGACTTATAATCTCTGTTATGTCTAAACAAATATTTACAACTCTTTATTGTCCTCAAGTAACAATAGAACATTAGGAATACAAAAAGAATAAATTTTCGTCCAAGATCCCTGATATTTAAGATTGTTATATACACTGCTAAGATGTGAACGGTAAAATGCTTCAAAAGAAATTTAAGATAAAAGAATAGAACATCTAACTTCGGGAGCAAACCCTTCTATGTGATCCTTCTCCTTTTGCAGCACACCAGGAGATACAAACAGAGGGAAATAACAGTTCTTGATATTCATTTTCTTAATCTCAGCATCAAAGAAGGCCTGAAAATTGAAACAAAATCCACAAATATTAATAAATTCGTAATTAAGGAAAATCTAAAAGAACTTAAATAGGACTAAATACTTTCTAAATCTTGCTGAACAATTAGCACCGACTAATAGATAATATATCACCACCAAGTTCTGTGGTAGTCACCAAGCTCCTGGACAGAACAATCACCACAATGACTAAAAGCATGAAAAAAGAATCAAATTTGGAACTTACTTGCATGATCTCCCATATGGCCATTGCCCATGGCCGTAGAATATAACAGCCAGAAATGTCATAGTACTCAATCATTTCACCACTAACGACAACCTAGAGAAATTGTTCAGGAATATAAAAGGATTCAGGAGTCAAATAACAACATGTCTGCAAAAACATACAAAGAAACATTTGCAGATAAGTTTGTTCATTATTCGGTTCAAACCAAAAATTGAATTGAACCGAATTTCTAATTTTGGTTCGGTTTAAAAAAAATTGTATAATTCAGTTCAGTTTTCGGCCTCAAATCTGAGACCGAAAACCAAAATACATACTTTTAAATTTTTTTATTTTATTGTACTATTTCCCATTTATTATTCCCCTTAGTTTTTTTTTTCCTGGTTCCTTAAAATTCAGTTTGAAACCAAACTGAACCAAATTAATTTATTTCGGTTCTTAATTCGATTCGGTTTGGTTTTCATAAAATTTTCGTAAAACCGAACAGAACCAAAATTTCAAACCGAGTGAACACCCCTATAATTGCAGACTAGCAACAAACTTTCAAATGATCATACATGTACCTGAGGCAACAAATGTAACTAACCACAGAAGAAGAGTTGCAACACTTTACAAGCTTCAGCCAAAAATTCTTGAAGCCAGTTGCATGTTATTAACCATTCAGGAAAAGAATTACCAAAAGCATTAACCCACAAGGACTTTCGAATGCATTACTATTGCCAATGGGAATACTCTGTTGTCTTTTCCAGGCACCTTATGTTTACCTAAACCATCTTTTTACATTACATACATGCACTCAACAAAAGAGGCTTATCCACGAAAGAGCCAAGACAATCTAATAAAAATTCTCCAAGCTCTGATGATTCAGCATTTTATAATTTTGCAGAATATTGTTCCTTTTACACAGAAAGCCTTGAGGCCAAGTCGCTGGCACTTGCAGCTTAAAAGGTTTGTGACCATAGATAGATTAGGATTAACATACAAAAGCTTTAGACTGAAGAAGATGACTCCCTAGCAAATTTTCAACATCAGTCAGTGAATGGTAATGATATTGTCTGACCTAGTAAACTAAATGTTCAATTTCTTGTAATTGACGGAGATGAAAGTACTGTTCATTAGTTAAAAATTCCACCCACTGCTTTCTAAGATAAGGCGATGATCAGGGGCAAGGACTGGGATGCTGTTGAAGGTGTTAGGTACAGAGGTCCATCGTACTCTCTGAAATTTTTTATCCGCCTAGTAAATGACATGACATCGACAATTTAATAGAGTAAAACCAGGGGCTCAAGTCCTGAATGTATTACTATTTTCCAGGCTCAACTTTGAGGTTGAAAAGAAACAAAACACAAATAAAAAACAGGCTTGTTAATAGTTTAGACTTGAGAAATTAGAGTGCAAGAACTTGAGAAAAATAAAGTTCAGGAGAGTGAAACTGAAGTTTGCAATTGCAAATTAGAGTGCCATCATTACATAAAAGAAATTATACTAGGTGAAAGTTATTAAAAGAAAATGCCATATCTTGGGGGTTTGACAATACCTCAGAGTACCATTCTCCAAAATTTTCATCCTTCTTGGTGGTGAGACCAAGACCAGTCTCCTTTTTCACTTCTTTTTTTTTCCCCTCTGAAAATAAGAAAATTATAAAAAGTGAAAAAAAAAATTGCACAGCGCATGCCATACGCACCCAAAACAATCAAATGCAAGGCCTAAAACTGAAAACAGAAAACACGCTACTTACTCGTTTTTGAACCCGCAGCAGAATCTTTTGCTTCTTTACCAGCCATATGAAAAAATTCACTATGAAGCCCAAAAGAAATCTTCTACAAGAATGAATCTAATTCAGGAAAAAAATCACATTATAATAATACTGAAAAAACACGAATGCTAGAATCACTCTCATTGCCCTGTAAACAAAAGGGTCACATCCAAAAGCGCGCTGCAAATTCAATAAAAGCATAGTTCCATATTTTATACATATCCCATGAGATCCAAGCATATATTTCACAAAATAGTAATAAAATATGAGAAAAACATTGCACAGGGAAACCATTGAATTGGTTTAGTTTAGACATTTGATCAGGGAAAATTCTACTTCTTCATTTCTTACCTTAAGTGGAAACTCAGCCTCAGTCAGAGAAGAAACGCAAGAGTTGGAAAGAGATAGGGTTCTTCGTATTAAGTACGGAAGTGCGTTGACTATTCAGTTTAGTTGGGCTGAAATAGTCGGCCCATTGCTTGGTCTTCCAAACAATAACAGCTAACTATTTCAAAAAAAAAAAAAGATAAATTTTTAATTATGTTCGTTTTAAAACAAACTTTTACTATCATTATCATTTTTCTTAGTATTTTCAACTAAAATTAGTTAGTAGTATCTTTTTTATGTCTTTCTCAAAAAGAAAAAGTATGTTATTTATGTTATGCGAGATCGTAAAGGATTTTACGGTCTTAATTCATCCTTTTAATAATAATATTAATAAATAAATAATAATAATATTAATTAATAAAAAATTTATAATACAAAGAAAATTATTATAATTAAATAATTTTATTTATATTATAAATTATATATTTATTAATAATTTAAATAAAAAATAATATTTCATTACTTAATGAGTAATTTTTTATATGAAATAAAAATTTTTATATACATATTTTATTATTATTATTATTAATGAATATAAATTAATATGTAATTAATATAAAACTATTCATTATAATCACAATTAGTGCGAAGGATACTTTTATATTGCAGGAAGTCCACTAATAATTTTTTTTTACTAAATACTACTAATATTCTAATTAAATTTTTATTGAATACCCAAAATATTCTAATGAACTAGACCATATGCTGGAAACTAATTTATATCTTTTTAATTATTAATATCGTAGTGACGTCACGTCCTTTAAATTTATGAACTCACTGAGGAGAAATTGACCTATTTCCTCCCCCCGCGCCCCTTAATTGACCTCTAATCCCATAACGATTGAAGGAGATGCCAAAATATTAATAGTACTACTTTTTTTTAAGTCATTTTGCATTGATTTTTTATTAAAATTTTTTCTTACTTTTTTATTTTTATTTTATTTATTTTTATAATTATTAATATAATTTAATTAAAAATATCATCCTTGAAAAAATAAAAAAAAATTGATGTTTTAAGGAGAAATCACACAGAAAAAAAAAATAAATCTCAAACTTTGACGATCATATCTTAAAATAAAATGATTATTGTAAAAGATAGACCTTTCCCTCTTATTATTTCTTCCGTTCGCAATTTTGTTAGCAAGAACTGAGAAGCAGCTGGTAGAAAAAACCATGGGAGGACCAGCTCCTTCTAGCACAGGAGAAGTTGACCACAGCTACAGCTTTGTTCAGGAGTTGGTGAACCATGGAGTTGAGATCCCAGATAGATACATATGCAAAGATCCTCTATATGGAGCCATAAGTGCCTCTGTTCCATTCATAGAAGTTCCAGTTATCGATTTGAGTCGTTTGACAGCAGAGGAAGAGCTCCAAAAGCTATATTCAGCTCTTAGCTCGCTGGGATGCTTTCAGGTTCTTCTCTAGACCAAGCCCAGAAACTCATCTGACCTCTTTCCTTTGCATTTTTCTTGAATATTGACAGCAAGATAGGTTTTCAGGTTATAAATCATGGAATAGCGTTTGCAGTTCTGGATGAACTGGAAGAGGTTGCTAGACAGTTCTTTCATCTGCCCATGGAAGAGAAGCAGAATTACGCCAGGCTGGCAGATGATATTGAAGGGTACGGCACCGATATCGTCTTGTCGGAGAATCAAACTCTGGATTGGACAGACCGTCTTTACCTTTTAGTGAATCCAGAAGGTGGACGAAAGCTTCAATTTTGGCCTCAAAGTCCCAAAGATTTTAGGTAATCTAATTTTTGCGAAAGAAAGATTATTCAACTTTAATTCTCGTCATTCCTGGAATTTGATAGTGTTGAGATACTGATGAATTTGTATGAGGTTCAGCTATTTGATCGAAGTTGTATTCCTATTTCCTGCAGAAAAATTTTACACGAGTATTCAGTAGGGGTAACAAAGGTCATAAAGACTCTGCTTCAGTCTGCAGCAAAGATGCTGGACTTGCCCGAGAACGGTTTTTTAAACCAATGTGGGGAACAACCAATAATGTTTTGTAGGTTTAATTTGTATCCTTCATGTCCGAGGCCTGAACAAGTTCTTGGTCTTAAACCACACACAGATGGTTCAGCAGTAACCGTCCTCCTACCAGACAGAGAAGTAGAAGGCCTTCAATTGCTAAAGGACAATCAGTGGTACAAAGTTCCTCCTCTCTTGCCTCATGCTCTTCTTGTTAATGCAGGCGATCAGTTAGAGGTAATTCTAATCCAGTTAATTACATTTCACCTCTTGTAATCAACTTGTACATTCAGCTATTCCTTTAAGATCAGTTTTTTCACATTTCTCATAGTGCATTTGTCAAGAAGTATAATCTTCTGCTATCTGATGCTTGCAGATCATCAGTAATGGGATTTTTAAAAGTCGAATGCATAGAGCTGTGACTAACTCGGAAAAGGAAAGGATGTCTGTGACAATGTTCTGGGCACCAGAAATTGGAAAAGAAATTGAACCTTTAGAAGGGCTTATCAGTGAAGACAGGCCTAGATTGTTTAACAGGTTAAAAGACTACCATGAAACTTACTTCAAGTACTACCAGCAAAACAAAAGAGCAATTGATGCTGTGAGGATATATCCCCAAAACTAGTTTTATCTAGTGTTATCAGAAGTTTCATGCAGTAAGTTTCCCGTGTTTGTCGTTTCTTTACCTCTGAATTCGGATTGATATCAATTTTGAGGTCATGGAATGTTTCAGAATGAATCTTCTAGTCTTGCTCATAGTTGAACTTACCTCAGTTGTTAAATATACCTAAAATCAATGTGTCCTAGGTTCATAATAGAGAAAATTTGTACTTTTCTTACTTCAAACAACTAATTCATTCTTTGGCTCACTCTGCTTGTGCTTGTACTTTGATCAATCCAGTGTATGCTTCCCTCTTCAGAAGCATCTGACAAGAAAAGAAAAGGGAAATAAAGAAATTATTTAACTTGAGATAACTACTACGATTATCCAACTTACAAGACAACCATCAACTATAGTACAGGAAGAAATTGCATTATCATGCTATGGAATTTCAGAATATTTTGGAACTGAAGCTATTACTCAGGTCCTTATTGGAAACCAAATGCAACACAAAACGCTGGAATTGGCAATAGGAGTTTCAATTAAGCATAGGCCTCAGGATTCTGAAGAAGATAGGATTCCCTTGCCTGTCTTGATTTCGTCTTCTTTGAGCACAAGGTCATCCTTGGTACAATACTTACTAGTCACCTTAGATATTGATCCACCTTCTGCAGTTGGCTCAAACTTCGCCTCATAGGTAATTTTTTCTAGCTTGTCTGATTACCTGTGGCATTAGCTTTGGGATCAAATTATGAGAGTCCACGATCGAGGCTTTAAAGATTCTTGCTGGGGAAATGGGAGAAGTGTACTCATCGTTGAATACTTGTACAACTTCTAGTACCAGAAAGCTACTAGAAAGTAACCTTGAGTTATTCTGTCGAGGTGATGTTGAGATGGTGCTATATATCGGTCCTAGAATGAACATTCAAATATTCCCAAATTGTTCCTAAGGATTAAAATAGATTTGACGGTGAAAACGATGCAAAACAGGCTAATAACCAATATTATATCCGAGTTCTCGTTTGATTGCTATGTCATTGGTCGGCTTAACAGCAGAGACAAACATTGTTTCAACCCGAATGTCTTCACCTTTAGGAAATCCAAAGAACCAATGACTCAGCCCTTAGAATTTTTATTAGTATTTAACATTGGACACTATTGAAGATCTTCTCCTCCTTGTTCTTCTCGTCTCAACTTTATGTTTTTGGATTGAGATCTCTGATCGACTTTAACATGAAGACATGTTTCAAAATACAAGGTTGTTATATTTCTATTTGCCAATGTTTTCTAACATGTCTCCAGCAATAAGAATCGATAGAGTTGTATATTCTGCTGCTCGGAAGAATAGGTCAATCTCTAGGCCAGTAATGTACTCTGCATTAATCTTTGTCCCTAGCACACGATGCAATGATGATGCTGATAAGTTGAAGGGTGAAAATAAAAAGAAGAAGAACCACATGGTTTTTTAGATCCAAGAAGGACTCAGTTCTTCTGATACTCTATTTCTTTAACGTATACAATCTGCTATCTGTATTAAGTTTATTGGCCAGCAGGTCTCTTTCTCTGTGGAACTTGGTCCCTGGAGAGAAATAAAACAGGATTTCACATAAGAGAAGTTCAGGATCTCGGGGAAAGTATTATGCTCCTTCCTATTCTCTGGTTAGCATTCTTGAATTATGATTTGGATCACAAACATGCAAAATTAGACAAACAGTGGAACAACGCCGGCTTCTACGGAATTATACAAACAAGTAGAAACAATTTGGACATTAGAAAATTCCCTATCTTTACCTATAAATACAATCCCTTTCGCCATCCTTCTGCATCAAACTCTTCACCAGTCTCTTAGTGTTCTTCTTCATCTGCTAAGCACCACATTTTCTTCAAGCCATAATCATGGGTGTCGCAGCCTACACCGACGAGCACACCTCCCCGGTCTCCCCATCAAGAATCTTCAAGGCCTCAATTCTTGACTCCCATAACCTGATGCCTAAACTCATGCCACAAGTCATCAAAAGCATTGAGATTGTTGAAGGTGATGGAGGCTCTGGAAGCATAAAGCAAATCAATTTTGCAGAAGGTTAGATCATTACATATTCCAAAGGGAATCAGTAATTTTTCAATTTCTTAGCAGAAAATAACTTTGTTTCTGTCTAGGTAGCAACTTCAAATCCATCAAGTACCGTATCGATGAACTGAACGAAGGAACATTCACATACAATTACACATTGATTGAAGGAGATGCATTGGTGGACAAGCTTGAAAAGATCACTTATAAAGTGAAATTTGAGCAGGCACCAGATGGTGGTGCCATTTCTAAGGTGACTAGCACATACTACACTGTTGGAGATTTCAAACTCAATGAGGACGAAATCAAGGCGGGCAAAGAAAAGGTCTTGGCCATGTATAAAGCAGTTGAGGCCTACCTCATTCAAAATCCAGATGCTTATGCTTAAAACTGTTTCTGGGATCAACTTCTATCGTGGCATTGTTGTGTCTGGTCTTGGCATGTGCTTTCGTTTCGGCATAGTTGTCATCCTGGCTAATGAATAACTTTCAAGGGTTGTTGGGAATGGATTGGGGATGATTTCCTCTCAAGTTTATTTTATGTATTTTTCTTATGATAATGAAGTTCTCATTTCTCGGAAATTGCATTCTTGATAATATTATTTTTTTTTTGTAAAATCTTAATTCGTTTCAAAATTCTAAGTCTTAAAAAAAAAATCCTATATACACATTAAAAATGTTCAAATTTAATATTTATTTAATATATTATTCATTCTTCTCGTTATATTTCTTTGATTACATAATAAATATCATTGTAAAAATCTTATCATATATTAAAATAATAATAAAATTAATTTATTTATTTTTAATTAAATATTTTTTATATTTATAAAAAATTATAATACAAAAAATTATTACATTTATTATAAAAAATAAAAAATTAAATTTTAATTTAATAATATTTATTTTATAACAAAATAAAATTTTTTATTATAATATTTACTTATAAAATAAAAATATATATTATTTTAAAAATAAAATATTCAAGATTTTCTCACCACCCACTCTCTGCCATGTGTGATACGTTAACCCCTTTTCATATTTCTATATGCCAAGTGTCAGAATCCCGCTTCCCTTATCCTTCACTCTTCGAACTTTAAAAAAAAAAGAGTAAGAACAGTTAAATCCGTTAAAGTTGTCATATCTTCCCCGCCAATATAGAATGGATAGCATCCAAACCTTCCTTCAATTTCAAGAAAATCTTTTCCATCGTTTTCTAAGAAGGGAAAAAGAAAATCTATAAATAACACGAGTGAAAGCTCATTTCAAGAAAACTCACTCTTCCCAAGTATTCAAATCCACCGCCCGCTCCTCTCTCTCCCGGCACCGGCATATTAACTAAAATGGCTACACATTTCAATTCTACCTACGCACGCGCCGTCCTACGCGCCACCATTCCGTCATCCCACAACCCCAAACTCCAGAACCGACATTTTCTTTTCTCCAAAGGACCACCAGATGTTATGGGACTAACCAGGAAAAGCTACTCCAAGATGTTGAAGAGTTCAGGAATCCATGTCTCCAGCGAGGGAGACTCGTACTTGGACATGTGGAAGGACGCTGTGGATCGTGAGAGGAAATCCAAAGAATTTGAAAGGATTGCTAAAAACTCTGGTGGGATCAGTAGTGATGGTGAAGAAGAAGAGGAAAGTCTGAGTCAAGCAGAGTTGGAGAGAAAAAATAATGAGTTCAGGAAGATTCTTGAAGTGTCTGCTGAAGAAAGAGACAGAATTCAGAGAATGCAAGTGATTGATCGTGCTGCAGCTGCCATTGCAGCGGCAAGAGCTCTTCTCAAGGAGGATTTGCCACTAAAAAAGGAGACCTCTCTTGATGTGGAAATTGCGGATAGCACAAAAGCACAGGATCAAGAAGGAGGTAATGTGACTTACTTTGCCAAAAATTTCTTTAGATATTGCCTTCCTTATATTCTTAATTTTATTTGGTCGAGTTATAGAATTATGCTCTGAGTTCAAGAATATAGGAATTTGCCATGCCTTTGAATTATGACATCCAACTTATTTGCCGCCTAGGGCTAATTATGAACTGTCAATTTGGGAATGTAATCGCTCGAGGTGGTGAGATGGCCCTGTGCCTGTGGCTAATGATTCTTTAGTACTGCAATATGTTCAAATGGGGTCCTGGGAAGGTAGAACTGTTTTGTTGACCATGTCTGCGATATTGGACAGCGAGACTTTTAAGATGGTATCTATGAAGTAGTCCCCTTTCATCTACTTTCTCAGTTTTGTCAACTTTAGTCAGAAATAATGAAATTGGTTCTTTCTGTAGAATACTACCATATTGTTCTTACCATGACTAAAAGTGCCTTTATTCATTCTTGCGGTTGGAAGGGATAGTTTCAAGAACTGTATTACATCCCTTGCCATAATGCATTACAAATTCTAAGTTGGTTCAACAAACTACGAGTCTTGAGTTTTTTGTAATTTTTCTTTACTGTAGTTGAACTAAAGTTTGATAACCTTGTTAACTTAATTCAAGATTCCGAAATTTGCAACATTCAAAAGCTTTCTTAGTTGCTAATGGCAATCTTAGGAAATATTCATAGTTGGTTTGCATAGGAGTTGGCAGAATACAGTTTGAAAATATCTGAGACCTAACATTGCTTTCTACCATTTTCAAATAATATTCTTTTGTAGATTCAGGCTGTAGTACTTTGCAGCAGGTGGGGAAATTCTCATTCTTCTTCTTTTAGAAGAAATTCAGTTCTCATTTTATAGTTTATAATGGTATAAAAGTTCCACTACTTTTTTATATGTATGGCTCTAGTTACCATTTGCTATAGTACTTACTAACGACTAAGTAATGCATTTTGGTAATCTAACTTGAACGCGAAATTCACTGTACTGGTACTACAGCAGCTGAACATACTTTCCTTTTGCACATTGCATATCTTATACTCTAAGATAATTAGCTGAAGGTGGGAAGTATTTCTTATTTTTTGTGCATTGAATCTCTTTCTAAAACCATTCAAATCTACCAAATTTTAGAACCTATGTGCTCGGCACAAGAGAAAACTAGTACTGTTGCCTTATCCAAAGTCTGCTTAAAAATTAGGACACAATATAAGTGGTGCCCTTACCTGGGAGGCTATTGTCCGTGTGTTCCTGCCTCAATCATTAATAGTTCATTGATCTTCACTTTTTTCACTAACTCCATATCACAGTACTTGAGAAGCTGGGTGAGGTACTGAAAACAGTCTTTTCCATCTCCCAGTAGATTGGTCTGGCTATCTGGTTTTGAATTACTAAGTTCTGATGTATACTTTTCTTTCCACACAATATGGAGCTTGATAATTAGTGAAAATTTTTGTTAGATTATACTGTGACGTCCTCAGTGTTGGCCTTGTATTAGATGATAATGTCATATCTCCTCATTATTCATTTATAAATCTGATACCACTTGTATTTATCTCGGAGCAAATAGTTACAACTCCTTTCTGGAACTCATATGTCCTTTTCTTTCTTTTATGTCATTGTGAGTGCATAGTTTTTGTAAATACTAGATTTCATGTTCGAGGCAGTACAGAGGTTAACTGTTAATATTACATCCTCGTTGTTAGTGTGCTTTATTACAACGCCTACTCTGTGAATTTTGGCAGGAACACAGAGTAGCAGCTCTTTAGTGTCTCCAGCTAGAGGCCAAATTTCTGGGACACCTGGTCCAAATTTCTGGTCTTGGGCGCCTCCTTTGGATAGTGATGCCACTACAGATGGAAAGGAGGCCACTAAGGCCTTTGCAGATCCAGCTCAGTTCAACCCTGTGATAGAGAAAGAAAGATCTGTAGATTTCCTTCCAATCCCATTTGAGAGTGCACTTCTCCAAGGCAAACCTCCACTCCCTCCCCTACAGTCACTAGTTGAGGTGGAAAAATTGGAAGATTCTAGCTCTATTCAGGAGACACCTCATCTAGAGGAGGAACGCGAACTTGGTGTTGCATTTTCTGCTCATGCAGCTTTAGCAATACAAGCTCTTAATAAGGTGAATGATGAATCATCCCAGGGTGTTAATCCTGATGGATCAAGGTGGTGGAAGGCAACAGGAATTGATCATCGACTCGATGGGGTGGTTTGCAAATGGACATTGACTAGGGGTGTAAGTGCTGACAAAATTGTTGAGTGGGAAGAGAAATACTGGGAGGCTGCCAACGAGTACGGTTATAAGGAACTTGGTTCAGAGAAATCAGGACGTGATGCTACAGGAAATGTCTGGCATGAATGTTGGCGAGAATCAATGTCTCAGGTGTGCTAAAGTTCATCTCAATGTTATTTACAAGAAATGTTCAAAGAATTTAACTTCTTTTTCCTCAAGTTTCTTAAATGCAAGTTTCTTAGTGATCCTTCCCATTCCACCTTGCTAAAACGTACAATTCAGAGAGTGTAGGATGATGGCCCTTTTAGGAGCTAGGAATAAGTCAAAGTGATGGAGGATGATGAAGTCACAATTCAACATTTCAGCACATAAACTCCTATACAAGGCTGGTATTCATAAATGATAGTGGTACCTGCTGTAAATGAATAGTTTGGCCTGCAAAATTATGGCAGATATGCAGACGCAAGTTATATGCAGCATGGTGCATTTACATTTCACAATAGCAGCTTAAATGGAGCGACATTTTGTTGTTCTCTGTTTTCGGGTTTTATTGTTTTCAGCAATGACCATGAAACTGAGAATCAATAAAAGATCATTTAATTACAAGTTCCTTATTTCTTTGGGAATATTAAATAATTTGCTTTGGGTAAGACATTTTTGTTCACCACTGCCATCTCTTGTCTTTCTAGTTTGTTCTCAGGTCACATGACTGGACTAGTACTAGTTAGGATTCAAGAAGCCTAAAGGTCTAGGAATTCAATAAAAGTTCAGTTCTCCAAATGTGGACAGTATTGTTGGTTTTCATGTGTAATTAAGTTAAGAACGCTTTTTACGCGCAGAATGGGGGGCTTGTCCATCTGGAGAAAACTGCAAATAAATGGGGGAAGAATGGAAAAGGCGATGAATGGCAGGAGCAATGGTGGGAGCATTATGATGCCTCTGGCCAAGCAGATAAGTGGGCCCATAAATGGTGCAGCATTGATCCATACACGCCCCTTGAGGCTGGTCATGCTCATGTTTGGCATGAGAGGTACTTCCTTTGTTCTGGCTATTTTGATTTCTCTGGAAAGTGCCATGAATTTAAGTTTCAATTTCCGGTTATGTTTAGTAATCATCTATATGCTTCACATTTTGCCCATTATTCGTAAATAATCATTTATGATATTCAACTATCTTACCTTCTTGGCTCAAAAAGGAAAGTCGCGTCCAAATTGTTCTGTTTTTCCCAAATGATGTAAAAAGATACAGATTTCTTTCTTCAGATTACTTATAAATTTCTTTCTTGATTTGTTTCTTTGCTTTTCATGTTCTAAAGACTCAAATACAAAATCTTTTAGATTTTCCCCTTCATATTCTTGTGAATGCGAAGAAATGATATCCTGAAATATGAAACAATGCAATTGGTCTTTTAATGAACTTTCATTTGTACTCAATGGGAATTGATTGAGCCTATGTTAGGTGACGTAATTGACGGTCAAAACTTGTTAATACCTAGATATTAGAGGGATAAACACTATGCTATCACATTTCAAACTCATACTGATAGATCTTGGCTTCATATCCTACTAGATAGATACAGATCACAATTGAAGAAAAAAGGAGCAGTTGAGTAGAACATACTTATCAAGAAAGAACAGAAAGTATATACATTTTACAACAATCACACCAATTTTTTGCAGGTGGGGTGAGAAGTATGATGGCCAGGGTGGCAGTATAAAGTACACAGACAAGTGGGCTGAACGTTTCGAGGGTGATGGCTGGGAAAAATGGGGTGATAAATGGGATGAGAACTTTGATAATAATAGTCGCGGTGTAAAACAAGGCGAAACATGGTGGGCAGGCAAGCATGGAGACCGCTGGAATCGTACATGGGGTGAGGGTCATAATGGTACTGGATGGGTGCACAAGTATGGCAAGAGCAGCAGCGGAGAACATTGGGACACTCATGTGAAGCAAGAAACTTGGTATGAAAGATTCCCACATTATGGTTTCTACCATTGCTTTGATAACTCAGTCCAGCTCCAAGAGGTTAAGAAGCCATCAGAGTGGTCATAAAGCAAGGTTCTGAAGCCACCCCCGCCCCCTCAAACACGCACATTATCAAAGAGAGCATTCACTATTCAGTATTGTAACAGAGCCACAGACAAAGACTTGCCTTGGGAAAATGGAAAACAGTGCTACAAGATTCAAGGATGCAAATATTCTGCAAGTATACTAAGTACTATTTCCCTCATTAACTTGCCTTGGGAAAATGGTCCATGGAAAACAGTGCTACAAGATTCAAGGGTGCAAATATTCTGCAAGTATACTAAGTACTATTTCCCTCATTAACTGAAAGCTTCAAAATGTAATTGCTGCAGTTCTACCCCTACCCTCTTTTTTAGTGGGCATAATCTGTATTCTAGCTATTATTCCTGTATCGTTCTCTCATACAATGGGACCTTTAGATTTGTAAACCTCGGTTTTCTTTGGGGAAATTTTTCATTTTTCCTGGAATTAGAGTTGACTATTGCAGGAGAAACTGTGGAGATCAGAATTGACATTTTGAGAATAGTTTTATTGTTTTTGGACAGAAAACAAATCCTAGTAAAAAAACATTTTTGCTTAGAAGTAAGGAAACAACCTTCAAATTTTTTGGTCAAATATCAGACTCAGTAACTATGGACATTTAGGATTCAACTTAATTTTCTTGCCCATCTTGAATTGTCCAAATATACAAACTCTAAAAAAACTTTGAAATTTTATGAAAAGGAGAATAAGCATCAAGTTATTTAAGTCAAACATGTACAGCGGGTAAGAACTCTACAAGCCAAACTGTATTTCTTTATCAAGAAACAGGCTTTTCCATGCTACGATTGGCCCTTTCCTACTCCGTTTCCGGACGTGATTATTGTACTACCAAGGACCACGTTCATAATTGAGCATCTAAGTGAGGAACGGCGCTGAAATTTATCATCCAACGAGCATATTAGACAGTAAATGGGACGTAGAGACTAGAGACAAAACGTTGTTCCTGTGCCTAACTCCTCGCAAACTACGTCGTATCTGCGTTGTGGATCCTATCTTTCAATCTCCTCGGTAATCCTAACTTGTGGTTGTACTGCCTAAGTGCAATTCCTTCAATTTCGTTGGGATTTTTTGTTTATTTCTTTTACTTTCTGGTACAAATTCGATCGATACTCTTTGGTGTCAGCTCATTTTTCAATTTCAGTTATTTCATTCCTACTGCCTGCATTGCGGAAACATCCTAGCAAACCACAAGAAACATGATTTAGCCGATCCATCAATTAGCCATTTCTATGAAGTTTGATAATTCAAGCCCCAAATAATCTTCTTTTTTGTGGGTTTTCCTGTTCTGCCTTGTATTGTCCTATCATGGCTTCTTCGCTGCTCAGTGGAGCTCAAAATCTCAAACTCGTTACTGCCTCAAATTTTCTTGGCTCGGAACTTCAATTCAAGTGCTATCCAAAGAAGGGTTTCGTAAATTATCCTAAAAGCTCCAAGATTTCAACTTTGGCACCAAAATGCAGTTTGTCTTCTTCCAGGCCAGTGTCTCAGCCAAGGTTCATACAACACAAGCAAGAGGCTTTTTGGTTTTATAGGTTCTTGTCAATAGTGTATGATCATGTGATAAACCCAGGTCATTGGACTGAGGACATGAGGGATGAGGCACTTGAGCCTGCTGATTTGTTTAGCAGGAATATGAAAGTAGTTGATGTTGGTGGCGGCACTGGCTTCACCACTCTTGGCATAGTTAAGCATGTTGATGCCAAAAATGTCACCATTCTTGATCAATCACCACATCAACTTGCCAAGGCTAGGCAGAAGGAGCCTTTGAAAGAGTGCAAGATTATTGAAGGTGATGCCGAGGATCTTCCTTTCCCTACTGATTATGCTGATAGATACATCTCTGCCGGAAGGTGATTTTGCCCTTTTCTTTTTCCATGCAAAACCCTCCTTTGTTTCTTTCTTTGAGTTAATTTGTTGCTCTGTTAATTACTTATCCCTCCATTCCCTCCCAAAGTGTTGCTCTTTGATGATTGATCCTGTGGCTTTCTTTTGGAGGAGTGTTTTGTTTAAATTCATTTATTCTGCTTTGGACGTGTAACAGCAATACTTGATACTGAAAATATTAAGTTAGTTATTCTACTTTGGGCAGTAAAAATATGAGAGCAATACATAATTGTAGTATTAAGGAGTTTATTTACTTCTTTAAAAATAAAATAAGTCAGCACCAAGTATTGCTTCTATGGAAAGCAATGAGTTTTAGAATAAGAAGTTAAAAACAAGACATTGATTATGGACTTAGCAATAGCAGAAGTGAAAGATTATGGCTAAAGCTACAAGTTGGTTTCCTGGTTATTGCTATCATTTTGATGTTGTTACTGTAAGTTTGCATGCTTTAAGGCTTTACTTGGTGAAATCTAGAACTAACTACATGATAATGTCATCTTCCTGAAGTAGATCTCCTTTCTCCACTCTTCTTCATTTTCAATGGAGCATGGTAATAATGCACTTACAACTGAGCTGTATTGCCAATCTAACTTTTCTATTTCTATCTTTTATATGGCGTATTACGAAGTGCTGAATGATATTATTCTAATATACTACTTGTAATTTTCCCTAGTATTGAGTATTGGCCAGATCCACAGCGCGGTATTAAGGAAGCATACAGGGTCCTGAGAATTGGGGGCAAAGCCTGCATAATTGGCCCCGTGTACCCAACGTTTTGGTTATCTCGCTTTTTCGCTGATATGTGGATGCTATTTCCAAAGGAAGAAGAATATATTGAATGGTTCCAAAAGGCTGGTTTCAAAGATGTCCAGCTAAAAAGAATTGGTCCAAAATGGTACCGTGGAGTCCGCCGGCATGGCTTGATTATGGGTTGTTCCGTGACTGGCATAAAGCCACTGTCAGGGGACTCTCCTCTGCAGGTATAATATTCTTTCTTCTTTATATCTGTGGGTTTTCCTGTTTGCTTTCTTGACCATGTTATCCTGTATTCCCCATCCCAAATTTGCCGGCATTCTTAGAACCGTGGATTCTTGGAGATAATGCTTCTGTTATTATTTGTAGTTTTGATGGAGAGAATCTGAAGAGAAGCGCAATTTTTCAGACCCACTATAGTTGAAAGACTATTCGAAGAAGTTAAATATACCACAAGAGTTATGGCTTTAAAAACTCATTGTTGGTCAAAATTCAGTGAACTCTCGCTCAATCTGGACAGAAAGATATAGTATTTTTGTATGATTTTTTCTTCATTGCAAGTGGAAATTTGGATTTCTTGAAGTCTGGTGTCTTAATCAGTAATAGTAGAGGCCAGATACCTATAGTTATGGGTTTTGACACTTAAGAATTCTGTATGGGTCTTCTCCTGTTATACACTTTAGGAAACTATTTTGAAGTAGTTTTCAAATATATAATTGCAAAATTCTTCTAAAATGGAATAAAACAGAGGATAACCAATCTGTTATTCTATTTACATCTTCAACTCCCTTTATTGGGTAACCTTAATGGGTTTGCAGATTTGTGCTTTCTTTTACCCTGAAGTACTTGGGCCTTTTTTAGCGGTGGCAATTTATTGAATCCAATGAAACAGCTATGTACTTATCTTCAAGGTGAACAAAGATATCCAAGCCAATTCCAACGGACCTCTATGTTTTGAACTTCAAGTCCTCATCTTGACTCCATTGAGTGAAATGTATGCTCAAGTCTACTTGACTTGATCCAATTAGTTCAAAGTGTGATATATTATAACATGAATCTAATGGAAGATAATAATGTACGGGGTATTTGGCTCTCACTTATTCCTGATTAGGTTTCTGGGTACTTGAGGTGAATATTTTCTTAGCAAAATAATAAATATTCAAGTTGTTTGAGATATCTATTTAAATAAGGTTAAGTGAATCATGCCCCAAGTCATACTTGTTGCTCTGTTAAACATAAAAAGCAAACCTTCAATATAAAAGGAAAAATTGTTTGAGATTTTCATTCTTCCAAGAACAAGAGTCCGGGTCTGATCAAAATAAGCACTACAAACTTGTTCAAACATCATCATATGAAAACTGCAGAGTGGTTCGGCAGTTTAGTTTACCTATAACTGCAGATATTGAAACCATGTATTTTACTCCTTTGATCCTTAGTAAACTTTGCTCTGTTGTTTATTTTTTATGATATGCCTAAATTCGCTAGCGCTCAGAACATACTTTATTAGGAGGAGAAATACAAACCTACGAATTGAATTATAACCATAGAACAATACTAGACTTGCAAACATTTGTGGCAAGAGATCGAGTCATGAAAAGTTACTTGCATTTCAACTTCTGTTTTTCTAGATTTCTCTTTATCTGTTTCATACATTACTAAAACAAGCATAAGATTTGAACAATTTCTTACCAAATATGGAACTGTCAGATGTTTTTTTTAACAAGTTTAGGTAGCTAAATTTGTGGATTTCAGGTTTAGATATTCCAAAGCTGGTCCTTTTTATGGAGAGACTCATTGGTGGCTGCTTTTGCAACTTATCTTTATTTTGTTGATTTGGTGTTCAATCCAACAAATGTTGTGGATTTTTAATGATTTCAAAATTTTAGTTGATGCTTAGTTCTCAAGTTTTGCAGTAAGTACCTAAAACTCAGGAGAAACTATTGTGTAGATACACGAGTGCATTCACTTACTTTGTTAGACTATTGCTTAATAACTAGGATTATTCGACCTAAAACTTAATATTGTTCAGAATTCATAGGAAGTCTAGTGAAACTATGAGATATTAGCTAATGTGGTTTAAGGTAATGAATTACTTATTTCTTGTTTGTTTAAACTTTATGATATTCATATATACTGACTACGCAAGTGTAAGAAGTTATGCAATATGAAAATATTGGATTAACAGAGAGGTTTACAATCTTCTTTCTGCAATATGCTTTTGTTTGTATTTCTGAAAGATATTTTGTTGCAGCTTGGTCCTAAAGTGGAAGATGTGAAGAAGCCTGCAAATCCATTTGTGTTTCTTCTACGATTCATTCTTGGAGCAATTGCGGCAACTTACTTTGTACTTGTTCCCATTTACATGTGGATCAAGGATCAAATAGTTCCAAAAGGTATGGCTATCTAATGAGGTAGATTGAAAAGATGTATTATTAAAAAAAACAAAAAGGGGGAAGAAGAAAGATGCAAGAAGATGTTTGCCTATCTCCTCGTTGCTCTCGAGAAGGTTACAACAGCATTACCAGTATGGATGCATTTGACTGAAAGCAAACTAGTTTTCCATGAGCTTGTTAAACTAAGGCAACTTACTAAGACATTCATGGAACAGTTAGGGATTCAGCATTTCCAGTGCTCTGTTGAATATGTAGCTCAAATAAGGTTTTCAGATTGTAAGGTAAATCAGCTATTTCTCTTTTGCATTTTCTGATGTACTGTGTGAGTATTCACAGTTTTTTTTTGCTCGAAGCGTAAAAATCTGTGAAAAGGTTAAAACTGTCCGATTTTACTTGGATTGTTCTTTTTATTTTTATTTTTATTTTTATGTTTTTTTCTACTGAACTTGTTCTTATTTTCTGTAGGATAGAATAAGTTGTTGTGATTGTGGGATGCCATTTATATCTTTTTCAGGAGAAAGTTGTGGGGCAATAAATAGCAAGCAAACCCCTTTCCACCACAACTGAGCTCATCTTTAACCGATTGCGAGATACTACATGACCCACTAATCCAAAAAAAAAAAAAAAAAAAAAAAAAAAGATCCTACATGACCCTTCTGAATGGTACACTTCAACTTCTGCCAAGTGGGTTTTCTTTGTGCATTTAGCGGTCTTACAGGTTGGTTATCGTGTAAAAGCGCAACTCATTTATTTAAGATGAATCATAATTGGATAGTCAAAGTTATTTTTTTTAAAGATTATCTTCTTTTAAGTACTTTTTTTATTTAAAATATATTATATATTTTTTATACAAAATTAAAATTTTATTTTTAAGATTATCTTCTTTAAAGTATTTTTTTATTTTAAAATATGTATTTTAAAATATATTACATATTTTTTATAGAAAAATTAAAATTTTAATAAATTTTATAAAAATATTTTTAAAAATAATTAATTAGTATGTTAAACTTAAATTTAATATTTTAGGTAATTATTTAAAAAATTAATACTTTTTTAAAAAGAGAAGTATGTAAATTAGTAATTAGAGATATGAATAAAGTTAGAAATAAAATAATAAATAAAAAAATTTATGTAATATATAATTTAAAATAAATTAAAAATAAAGTAGTATATATATTTTAAAATGAAAATAGTACTATATATTCTTAATTTTTGTAATTTAAATCTTATATAACTTGTGTCTTTTATATGTTTCATTAGTAGTGTGAGTTGTATCAACTTTATCAATTGTTACAACCATGAATTTAATGAATAAAACAAATATCCTTTTTTTTTAAGATGAATAAAAAAATAAAAATTACTTAAAAAGAAGGGGAAATGGAAAAGTTCCTAGATCACAAACCAATAACTTTGAATGACTTTTGAGACAAGAACAAGAATTAGTCAAAGTTTCCAGAAGGGGATAGTTTTCCAACCAAGTCCTACCGTAAGTGCACCCTCCTCCACCTATCTCTACACAGACATCCCCACCTCCACCCCCCCCCCCCCCCGGGGATTCATGACAACTGCCCTGAGCGTGCTAAGTTAGTCATTCCTGCTAAACATTGGCCCTTTTAAAATTACTCGATAATTAATCACATTGGGCTAATAGTTCTACGATTTAACACCTTGGGTTATTTTTCAATCCAAATTATTTTCTACTTTGAATTTTACATCTTTTCTTATAAATAGATTTTACTAAAATACAAAAAATTGAAAAAATATTTTCTTTTTGAGTTGTAATTCAAATAGATTAACGGATTAGAATCAAATCCTACAATATCTTAAAAAGATTAATGATATAGAGAATAAGTAAATGAATAAAGCAATATTTTGGAATAAGCCATTCCATGTTCATGATATCATTGATAAGATATGCGTCCTAAGGAAAGTGCTAGTAAACACTTCCTTAGTTTCTTGACTTGTTCAATCTTGAAGTCCAAAAGTTGGACCACTACCGAGTAAAACGAATATGTAACGTCGATATATTCTAGAAGAGATAATTAGTTTTATAATTAATAATAAAATAATAATTTTAATTAATTATAAATATTTTTTATCAAATAATAAAATTTGTTTTAGGTCCCTATTTCTATTACTTCTTTTATATTAAAAACTTTAATTTAAATTGGTAATTCTTTACGATACAATAGAAAAAATTGCCTTTTTTTTAAGCAAGTTTTTTAGAATTTAAATATTCTTCTTTTGTCAGTTAAATTCCATGAATGTGGAGATTAATTCCATAATACAAAAGTGACAATGACAAACTTTTCAAAATCCATTAATTATTTTCGTGATTTGTTAAGTAAATCACTCGAAATTGCATAAAGAAGTTCCAACTTTCTAATTCGGCCCCCCGCTCTTTTTAACTTGACGACAAAAACCAAAAGGCCCAAATGACTCTTTTCCTGTTCTTGACGGTGCAAAAAATATTGTACTAAAAAATAAATATGCAATTTATTATATATTAATTTTTAATATCACAATTTAGTAAATATAATATTTCTATAAATATGACCGTAATTGATAAAAATTAATGTGAAAATTTTAATATATGTGATTCAATTAAGCCACTCGAGTTTTTAGAAAAGGGGGAGGTCGAGAATGATTAATGTGTTGCAGTCTTTTTTTCAGGAAGTACAGAATTTAATATTAGTCTTCAGATCAAATCTCGAATCTAATTTGATAGCTGAAAAAAATTTATTAAAATTTTAATATATATATATATATATATATATATATATATATATATATAATGATCAATTCCATATTTAGAACTGCATGTACAGACCGTAACTTTGGCCGGCATTAGAATGGGACTTGAGTTGTATAGGTCATCGGCTGCTGAGCCAAGGGCAAGTAAAAGCGCGTTGACAGCCAATTAATGAATAATGATCCAAATCCAAAGGTTTTTTTTTCCCCTTTTTTTCCTTTTTAAAGCGCAAAGGCCAAAGATCCAAAAATTAATTCTTAATTACTACTTCATCCGTTTCACATATTCAAATATTAATTAGGATAATTAATTTATTATTAATTAAATATTTTTTCTTATCAAAATTATTATTATTTACTGTATAAAATATTATTATTTTATTATAAGAATAAATATATTTTAAATTTCATAGTATTTATTTTGTAAAAAAATAAAATTTTTACAAAAGCATTTATATTGAACCAGACAGAGTAGTACCATGAAAAGGAAAAAAAGAAAAATCTTAATTACTAATATTTCCTTTCTAACAGTTGGAGCATCCCTTAACCCCCACACTTTCGGTTCTTAACCCACTATCAATTGGCATGGAATGTTTAGCACGGGCCGGAGAGGGGGTGGGGGGACCCTAGGACGGCTAGCTGTCGAGGGGTCCTTTTTTTATTCTTTTCTTTTTTTTCTTTTTTGGAAGTAGGGATCATTTTCTTATTCAAGTGACAGCCACCTATATGTCGAGGGGAGTAGTATGTTTTTTTAGAATAATACTTGTACAAGTAGAGAAGAGAACCATTCGATTTCAAAGAAATTTTCGTCTTTTTTAGTTGATTAAGGGTGTATTTGGATTATTGAATTAAAAAATAAAGATATTTTTTAGATTAAATTTTGTTCAAAATTCGATGCATTTAAATCTCATCTTTTTTTAATAAAATTTTAAAATAAAAAATTTTAAATTCAAACTTAATCTAAATACATCTTAAATTATCATCTCGAATCAACTATTACATATAAATTAATTGTGTAAATGCAAAATTGATATAATAGCAATAACGAAAGTGTTTTTTCTTTTTGATAAAATTATGGAATTTTTAATAAAAGAAAACAGCAAGAAGATCCGATACGAACATTTGGTGATCTCTAGCGTTAACAATTTTAATTAGTGGGCTGCAATCATAAGTTCTAGTTGACGTGAAGTATACTACAAAACAAATAGGAAAACATATATCTTAAACGAAGAGAGATTTAAGAGCTCATATCAAACGTCGGAATTAATCAAAAATAAGAGTGTGATTAAATATAATTTTATTTTAAAATTTTTATCTTAAATTTCGTAAAAGTTAAATTATTTATAAAAAAATATATTATATACTTAAAATTTTAAATTTAATTTTAAAATAAGACCCTTTTCAAGTATACCTTAATACTCTTTTTATCCTATTCAATTTCAAAAGAATGGGTATTTTTAATAAAAATAGAGAAATTGCTAAAGGTCGAAAAAGAAAAAGATTTTTTTGTAGTAAATGCAATCACGTGAAATGCAGCTGTGTTTAAACAAATAAATAAAAATAAACATAAATAAAGAGGAAATCCTCGGGTAAGCAACGCAGCGTGGTGCTTGGGCTCTATGGAAATTATAAGCTACGCACTTAGTAGACACTGCACACCTCCCCATACGGCCACGCTCTCTCTTTGAATGCTCTTTTGTCCCCAAAACATTCAACCATTACAGCTGTGTGTCTAATATCCTACTAATAATATTTATTTATTTTCAAATAAAAAATAAAAATAATTATTTTATATATATGTAATATGAATTTGCATGTTCATGGCAACATAATATGAACAGATACATTTCAAGTGTCTGCAGAAAATCCAGTGAGATTTGGGATTGTCTTCTTGATCTCGGACTGCTACAGAGAGTAGCTGTGGAAGAAGAAGACTGACAACGAAAGACCAGATCGTCTGCTGGTCCGATTCAACCAGGTGACCAAGAAGTTTTCACGACTTGCAAGTTGCACCACCATTCTCCCGTGTTGGCTCTCCGTCTTTTTACGTATAATCGGGTCAAATAACGTCGGAAAAAGAAGTATTGAGTCTTGCGCAATAATATTTCAATTTTAGAAAAAAATCTCTATAATTATTTATTAACTATTTATAAGAATCTTATTATATTTAAGAATATTAATTTTACTTTTTTGTACCATTATACTTTTTTAGCATTTCTTTTCTTGGATCACGCTATTTAATTTTAAGCAATGAAAGTCACATGTTTTTTTTAATTATATATTAATTATTTATACGAATCTCATTATATCAATTAATTATTTATTAAAATTTTATAAAACTTAAAATCTTACCACAAACTATCGTATAGGTGAGCTGCGTTTGATAAATTGATATATAATTTTAGTTTAAGAGTATAAAAATAAAAATAAAAAATATAAATAGAATATAACTTTTATAAATAATTTCGAAGTAGTTAGAGAGATTTCCCCTGCTTTTAAGTAAAACTTGAAATTGCAAGATGTAGACAGAGAAATTATGGAATCTTGTGTTCGATAATAGGAAAAATACTAGTATATATTAATTACAACTAAAACAATGTTTAGAGCATTTCACGATCTTGGATGAACTTTGTCCTAAATAAACCTATGGTAAAACTACTTTGCTACGTTAACAATATTGTTGCCTAAACATTAGTATTATGAATTGTTGACTTATTCTTATTTTTTTAGTGTTATTTCATCTTTTGAATTTTATCGAAAATGCACAAGCAACAACTAGCTCATTTTCCGTTGGAGTTCTTGCTACATAAAGCCCAGCGAGGATTGAGCTATACTCAACTAACTCTCTCTCTCTCTCTCTCTCTCTCTCTCTCTCTCAAGATTCTCTGTTCTTTCTTTGAGCGAAGGAGACTATTCAAATCAGGACGATGGCAGAAGTTCTCAATGAAGAACAGATTGTTGAGTTCCAAGAAGCCTTCAGTCTCTTCGACAAAGATGGAGATGGTAATTCTTTTCTCATATCTTTTGCTCATTAGTAATACATATATATTGTTATCTTCTTAAGCTCATCATTCTTTAGTTTCTGAAATTAACAACGTTGTCAAATACGACTATGTGTAGGTTGTATCACCATTGAAGAACTGGCCACTGTAATAAGGTCACTGGACCAGAACCCAACAGAGGAAGAACTGCAGGACATGATCAGTGAAGTCGACGCTGATGGAAATGGAACCATAGAATTTGCAGAGTTCTTGAACCTAATGGCCAAGAAAATCAAGGTTACTTTGCTTGATGTTGACCTTTAATTGCCTCTGGTTTGTACTGAAAATTTTGCAGAACAATAATGTGATTTTATGGATATTTTAAACCAGGAAACTGATGCAGAAGAGGAGCTTAAAGAGGCTTTTAAAGTGTTTGACAAAGACCAAAATGGCTACATATCAGCCAGTGAGGTGAGCTAATCTCTTCTGTACAACTCATGCTTCTCTATAAATAGAAAATTTTCACTTTCCCTTTTCATGCATTTTTCGCATATTGGTCTTCACAAGTGAGAAATATTTTCCATGCATAAGTCATTTTCTAAAAACAAGTAACCTTTTTGAAAAATAGTGCTAAAAATTTATAGATTTTTTCTTTTTTTTTTTACTTCCCCTACTATTTTTGGCATAAGGAAAATCAACAATCGAAATCTAAGCTCTTGGCTCACCCTACTGTTTGTATAGTGCAATAGAGATTTTTTTTTTATATAAATGCAATAGAGAATTAATATACATATATAATTTGGAAATTGAGAATTTGCAGGCTTGAAATCATGTATGAAACTAATTGCGGTAATGAATTTATCTCTTTTTGGCTGATGAAAGATAATAACTTTTTTTGTTTGAAATATAAAATTAATTTTTAAGGTGAGATTGGATAATGTTTAAATTTAAAATTTTTTATTTTTAATTTTATAAAAATAAATTATTTGTGAAAGAAAAAATAAATTTTAAAATAAAAAATTTACATTAAATTTTATAACTCAACCAATCAAAATACACCCAAATAAATATTGCAGGCCAAAGTATATAACAAAACTTGACCGAAGAAAAAAAGTTATTCCCATGTATTTTTGACATCATCACTCTATTGCAGGCCAATGATGTACTATTTGTACTTCAAATGTCGCGTCGACTAGTAGAATAAAAAAAAATTATTCTTTTTCCATCATCTTTTCTCTTTTTTTTTTTTTAATTTTTTCCATCCTCTTTGTTGGTTCCTGAGGGCATTAATATGGTAAGCCGAGTAGCTCACATGGTTATTGATCTGTCATTAATTTTAATAGAATTTTTTAACAGTTATTCGTGTATAATTATTTGATTTACCCAAATCCAGGCAAAATTTCTTGATTTTTCATAATTAATCTGGGAGATTTTTAAATTTATTTTTCCTTTTTGATCCGCTGCAGCTGAGGCACGTGATGATCAATCTCGGGGAAAAATTAACCGATGAAGAGGTGGAGCAGATGATCCGGGAGGCTGATCTTGACGGTGATGGTCAAGTCAACTATGATGAATTTGTCAAGATGATGATGACCATAGGATAGATGAACCCTTACAGTTTTTGTGGGTCAAGTCTTCTTTAATATTTTTTGTATTTTGAATTTAAGTTCCTTTTTAATTTCATTTAGTATTAGACTTAGTGATGAAGTAGAGGTTCACCATTCACCAACCCCCCCCCCCCACCCACTCCCCCTTAAAAAAAAGAAAAATTCCAAATAAAGTAGGAGAGTGGATCATAATTGTTGTTTCAATTACTTAACTATTTATTGTATTCTTTCATTTGTAGTTCAAATGTATGGAAGAAATTGTTTGGGCAGTTGACACAGAATTATTTCTTATTTTTTTCATAAGTAGAAACTGTGCATTTGAAAGGCGTTAGGTTTAGCATATGAAAAGTCTATCTAAACCATATAACAGAGTTTTTTTTTTTGGTATATTTGGATTGAATGTCTACTTGAAATTTTTTATTTAAAATTTTATATAAGTAAATTATTTATAAAAAATAAAATTTACAGTAAAAATTTTATTTTAAATTTTGTAATGAAAGAATACCCCAATGCATCAAGTTTTTGATGATGAATGATATTCTACTTAGCAATAATAATAATAGCCGAAAAAGAAAAGAAAAATAGAAATTCAGAAGTCCAAGCATTGTTAGCAGGATTGTAGGACCATTGAAGTGTAACCAAACGCGGCCTTTACACCTTACCATGGTTGGTCGGTCCGAAGTCTAATTTTGACCAAGGAAAAGTTGTCCGAAGCGAACGGTATTCGTACAAATGGAATTTGAAGGTGACCTCTTTGATTCTTTTTCTTTTTCAAATTCTTCCTTCTTTTGATTTAGACATAATGTAATGCTTTGACAAAACTACACACCTTACTTTTCCTCTTCTTTCTCTTCTTAAAAGAATTTGTTCTAAAATGTTCAATACAAAATTAAATGTTTATTTTACTTTTTTTTATTACCTAATTGGTATTCTTATTCCTTAAGTAAAGTCTCATGTTTGAACTTTATGTATAAAAAAAATTTTGTTATGAGTTCTTTCTTAAAGAATTCAACCGTAAAGCGAATTAAATTAATCATAAAAAAAAATAAAAGAGTGTATAATTTTAAATAACGAAAATATAACTAATTTTTTATGCTTGGAAAAAAAAAACTAGAAGATCGACCGTTTGAGCAAAATACACATCAATAATTTAAAGTCACTTTTAAACTGGACAAAAGATCATTTTTTAGTTTTACAGGCTAGAAATGAACCTATGCCACAATCTAGCAAGGAGCTTAGAATAACTTATCGAAATTGTAGTAGAAATTAATTGTTGTGCCGACATGGTCAATGAATTTGGCAAAAACGTCTTATTGCGTTGTACTTACTTGGCGAAATTTTATTGGTAAGAAATAATTTTGATGACCTTTGACTAAGAATCAAGGCCTGGCCATAGTCCTTCTTTTGAACAACTACAAGCGATAACTGCCCACTAAACACCCTTTACTTAATTCGAGTAGTTAATAGTTGTCATAAAATATCTCTCTCATTAGTCATATAATACTTCCCTCCCTTTCAAAGTTTTTATAAATTTTATAAAAAAAATTTAACAAATATCTAAAATATCTTTATTTAAAAATAATTAATTATTATGTCAAATTTAAATTTAATATTAAATATTAATTTTAAAGATGATTAGTTAAAAAATTAATGTTTTTTAAAAATAAAAGTATTTAAATAATTAACTAAGGGATAAGAGTAGAGTAAAAAAATAAAATAATAAATAAAATCTTTATATAAAAAGAGTATATATATATATTGAAATAAATAAATAAATAAATAAATAAATATATATATATATATATATATATATATATATATATATATATATATATATATATATATATATATATATATATATATATATATATATATATATTGAAAGGGAAGTATATTTGAAATAAATAAAAAAAGAAAGAAAAATATATTTTTTGAAAGGGAAGTATAATTTATGTTATTTCCCCTTGGATTAAAAAAAAAAAAAGAAAGAAATTCACAGTTTTTTTTCTTTTTATAAAACAAACTCGATAATCTTATAATTATGTCGTATCTCGACTAATGTTCACGGGCCCTCAAAAGTCACATAAACCAAAAAAGAAACAAAAAAAATCAAAGGAAATTTAATGGTATCTTGTCCATGATATACTGTTAAATTTCACTTCACCCAAATGACAAGCATTGAACACAAAGGA
Source organism: Rauvolfia tetraphylla (assembly GCA_030512225.1). Taxonomy (NCBI): domain Eukaryota; kingdom Viridiplantae; phylum Streptophyta; class Magnoliopsida; order Gentianales; family Apocynaceae; genus Rauvolfia; species Rauvolfia tetraphylla. The sequence continues at coordinate 9,055,058 of JAJQKT010000053.1, forward strand.
AAAAAGAAATCTGTTTCATAAAAATTAAAAGGAAAACAAAGTAAAGGAAATGAAATCCATGCTAAACAGAATCATTCTCTCTCATTCTCATTCTCATTCTCAAATCCAAACTTCTTCCTCCCTCCCTTCAATCTTCTTAAACAGATGCAGAACACTTATAGTGGTCAAAAAGTAGGGATCTGTTTTTCTTGAAAGGGAAAATGTTTTCACCAAGAAGAAAAAAAAACCATAAAGGGAGTTTTGGGAAATGAATGTTTTCAGGTGATCTTCAATGAATAGCAGCTGTGCAACAAATGCAAGAGGTGAAAAGGGAAGGCCTGCTCTTGCGTTTCCCGCTCCCTTTTGGTGAGGTCAATGCAAGTTCTTCTGTTGATGACTCATCTGAGTTCCTATTGGCAACAGGGCTTTCTTGCTTCTGTGGAGAGAATTGATCATGGCCCTTCTCATCTTTCTTCAGCAAGTTCATGAATGCAGCTCTTGAAATATCGGAATCACTTCTTTCCATTCTGATGGTCTTTTCTTCCACTGCCACTGGCTCAAAATCTAATGAATTTCGACCATAATCAGTTTGAATGATTCTGTTTTGAAATCTCACATTAGCAAAGCCTGAAAAACTTCTTGCTGCAGTCTTGTCATGGTGCAGTAGAGGAGTTTGATCAGATTCTTCAGACCTTGCATCAAGTTGAAGACCAAAATCAAAGCTGGGAGACTTGCTACGCTGCTGCACGTTACCTGGATTCCCTGGATTTGATTCAATATTAAGCTTTGCAGAATTTTCTTGTGTTTTACCGTTTGGCAATTGGGACCTTTCACTTGATGGACGTTGCTCGTTAGACTGGTTTGAGAGGACTTCAGCATCTGCTGACATACCTTGTGTCGTCTGAGTATTGATTGCAGTTTCTGGTATGAAACTCTCTAATGCACTGGAAGAAGCTGGAGTCTGCGTAGTTCCTTTATGTGCATCAAGATTCGATATTGCATTGACACAGATCTCTTCTGAATGGTTTGTGGTGCATTTCTTTCTGTCTTCAGAAGCCTCACAGTTTGCCAACAGACCATTTTCCCATTTGAATGACTCTGAGCCCGATGTACCCTCATTTTCTGTACCTCTACCATCATTCTTCATCGCCCTTGAGGACGAAACATCTTCTCTTTTTTCTGTTGTCCTCTCTTTTTCATCATACTTCTCCATGGAAGATAATTCTGTTGAGGATGCTAGGACTCTAGGCAACATCTTTATAACTTCTTCAGTATCCTCAAATTTTTCAAGTGAAACACAGCCTTTTTGGCCAGCCAGAATGCTTCTACTCCTTTTATGAGTCACTTTAGTCTCCCCCGTATGATAAACATTTTTCAAGCCAGAATTAGAATTCAATTGCAACACAACTTCATCTGCATTCTCCTTAGAGGAAGTATCTTGCAGAATCATTGATGGAGTGGAATTGCTGACAGTCAATTCACTGAATGTCTGCATGGATGAATTGACTGTGTTTGAATCTTGCTTGTTCTCCCCTTTTTCTGATTTATAAGATGCCAGATCAATCTCTTCAGCATGAATAATGCGCTTCTCTTGGGGTTCTGGAGTTGCATCTAGCGAACTAAACTGTAAAGCAGCTTCAGTCGATGAATCTGAGCATTCACTCAAGTTCATCCTGAGGAGCACTTGGCCATCATCTTTGTTTTCCAGAAAATCCCCAATGTTGTCCTCTACACTCTTGGTGTCACAATTTTCTGTAGCAGGTTTTGTTTCTGGCAACTCATCCTCTGTGACACGAGACACCTCTGGCGCCAAATCATCCACATTTTCTTCTCTGTTAATGACATTCTGAGCATTTCCTTTCTCCTCTAAGTTGCATGTGTCATTCATCTCGGCGACTTCCTCACTCTGGTTGGACAATAAACATTGGGTGTCTTCTAGTGACCTGGTAGAATGATGGGATGTTATTGAAGGCTGTGATGCAGTTTCCGAGTCAGTTGAATCACTTCGTTCAACCTCTTTTGCATCAGTTTCTAGCAAATGAAGAGAAAATGTTAAAATGAGATTTCCCTTCTCTCAATTAAAAATATGTCCCTTCTATGTCACAGGAAATTTATTCGCTACATGCAGATTATCTTGATCATGATCAATATGCATTTTGTACTTCATAAACCTAAAGATGGTGAAGTTTCAACTGAACAATAATAGAACTTTGTCTTCTATCATGATCAGAATTCAGTTGAAACATCATAAAACAAGAAGATAGTTGAATTCATGGATGAAAGAGATCTAACCTTTTGGAGTGGAGGTCTGATCACGAATTTGCAGAATGCCGCTGGAGGAAATGTTCTCCTCCAAGTATGGCTCTAGTGGTTGCCCATACTTTCCCTCATCTGGTGAAGCTGATTTCTGAATATCACTGTCTTGACTATTTGAATCATTTGATTCTGTTGAAGCTTCTGGAGATTTGGAATGATGCTTAGACTCTTCACCCCCAATCTCTGGAATCAAAGCTAAATGTGTTCAAAATCTAGTTCTTGAATACTGAAGAGGTGAATACGAGGTTATACAGGATATCAATCAGAGACAGGAATCCACCTTTTTCATTTGATTCACGTCTTTCAAAATCTGAATTATTCGCGGCTGACTGACCATTAGGTGCCAAGTGGAAATCTTTAGTCTGATCTTCAGGAGTCACATGATTTTCTCCTTTAACTTCATCTGCAGGAACAGCTGCTTGTGCTTTTTCCAGAACTTCAACTGCTGCAATCTCTTCTTCTGCAGCTCATCAATGGAAAATTATGCAACTTAAACCTCGCACATTTCATCAAACAGAAACAATACAAATCTACAAATCCTGCACAAAACATACCTTTCATTCCTGATACGTTATTGTTGCCCATTTCACTTCCCATACTCAAACTACTTGTGCCTGCAATACAACAGTATATGTAAAATCAAAACTTGATGCCCAATTATGCATTTGGTTGAGAGACTTTCTAGCAGAAGTGTATTAATTATGATTATTCCATATTACAAAGTTGAAAAACAATACCATAATCATGATCTTGATGATGATATTCACATGCTAATGGCTAGAAACTTTAGTAGACAGCCTGAAATCAGTGAGACTTCCAGAGTGTTAATACTTGATTACAGTGACCTCTGCTTCACTGATATCCCTTAAAGCTCAAGCCTTGTTTCATTGATCAGTGACCAAGGAATCACGGAAAGTCTCCAGATATACATTGCTTACATTCTTATCTTTTTGCAGAGAAAGGGACATTCTGTGATCAGTGATCATGAATCATGATCTTTTGAAGAGAAAATTGTAACCTAAAGAAAGAACTTTGTCGGTATTCGACAACATTCTTCAATTAGCCTATCAGCAGCCTGTACCTATGATAATCTGTTCTTTTGCCTCTTTCATAGGATTAGTCTTTATTTAAGTCCATATCTCTCTGTCATGGGGAATATCAGTGCCCCTTTGAACCAACTTTTCCAGGACAGACCATATTTAACTAGCCTTGCTGCAATTTAACAAGTAAAGGTCGCCAATTACAGCTGCATTATGCTGTTTGCTGTTGTGTTCTTTGGTAACACAATCTTGATTTCCCCAAAAGAATAAACCAAGTCAGAACTGTTTCTCCTCTTCTCCCGATAGAATTGAGTTGGATATTGATTACAAGGAGGAGATTTATTAATTATAATGCACGATATCACTGAACTTCTGTACATAATCCTCCAAATTATATATTTGGAAGCCCAATTCGTCACTCAGTTTCATCAAAGCGTTAGAGGTTTAGAAAGAAAGTCGATCTTTTCTTTATCCTCTGTTGCCTCATTCCAAGGATAAGAAATCATGATTCCATGAAGAGGGTTGTGTATGGTGGGTCTAGATTTCGACATTTCTTGGTGTGAAAGATTATTCCATTTAAGGTTTTCTGCAACTAAATATTCATCCAGTGCTAATCTCATCATAGCGCTGCATTTTCTTTGGAGCCCTTTTTGATTGACATGCTTTAAAGTGAATAGATGGACCCTTTGTGTATTTCTTTCTCATCAATAAAAGCTGTAGGAAAGAGGGTTTCGAAGAATCCTCCTTACCTTCCTTCAGTATAAAAATACCTCTTCAAATCATTATAGCAAATGCATTCATTTGGGGCAGTTTCTTTTTGCTTTTGATCCAACTAATTGAACAATAGATTAGCATTGTTTGTTCGAGTAATTGAAGAACATAATGTGGATAATTGAAAAATGGATCGAATCTTTCAATCAACCACCAAAGTTATCGCTGCCTAGTCTAAATAAAGGTTGTCTAAGGATTAGGAAAGGTTTTCCTTCTTTTCCCCCTCTTCCATCATGATTCTCTTTTAACAAATAAAGTTGTTAATCTTATTGCTAGAGGTTCTGAGAGTTCACAAAGTTCTTCTGCCAAATGAATCCAAACCAAGACTTATAGACTATAGTCGAACAAAGAATACTTCTTACCAATTAAGAGACACCACTCTGTTACAAGTTTACAAAGGTTATAAGTAGTTTATTGATGTTAAATACCAATCTTAGTAATGTATTTATTTGTGGTTTTAAGAAAAAAAATTGTATTCTTTGAATTTTATTTTCTGTTGTTTTAAGTTGTTAAAGGGAAAATAAATAAATATATATATTTTACTCAAAATTTTCAATTAGAAATTTGTAGATGTTACTCTTGTTGAGGCATATTTTTAAAAATTAATTAATTAATTAATTACTTTAGAAAGAAAACTTATAAATCTTTAGCCGTTTTTGTTTTTTATAAACATCGAGGGAAGAAAATGTTGTTCGAACTTAAAATTTTTTATTTGTTAAGAAGTTTTTTTACTACTCGTTTACTATTTTACTATTTACAAACTCTAAGCTAATTTATATATTTTTTAGAAAAAATTAACTAATAGTCTAGCAATGGAGTGTGATTAGTAACTTAAGAAATTTTGAATTATGCTGATTGGAGTTTGGACTAACCTGCTTTCGACAGCAGGCCTCAATCCAATAAATTAAAACCCCATCATTTAGTTGGGCTTTTCACATTTCATTTTTAATCGTCAGTTATTGGACTCGTAGTTTTTGATGAGTGATGCAATAGAGAAGGCTTTAAGCCGTGTATAAAACAAAAAAAAAAAAAAGTGTGAATAATAGGAGCCCACAAGCCTTGACACGTAAGTATACAAATTACTTTATATGGAATTAAATTATTTAATAAACAACCGAGGTATGCGTCTTCAATACTTTTAAAGATTCTTAAAAAAAAAAATTAAAGCTTCATTTGAATTGTGTTTAAATTTAAAAATTTTATAAAAATAAATTTTTTGTGAAAGAAAAAATAAAATTCAAATACTGTTACATCTGAACAAAATTTAATCTAAATAAAATTTAAATTATTAAAAATAACATACATGGAGTTTGTATTCCATGCAAGGCTTCAATCACATAAAGTTTTTATTCATGCTAGTAAATGTTGGTTTTACGACAATGCACATATCTTGGATATCAATTCTTAATTAACAAAACAATTCTTATATATATATATATATATATATATATATAACAAGTTTTCTCAAAAAAAAAAAAAAAAAAAACTCTTCTTGTTGAGATCAATATCCATCACATCACCAATATATTGACTATTGACTTAAAATGAGAGAAAAGTGGAGTTTGGGATAGGAGATAAATGACAAAAAGTACAAGTAATGAGTCTTCCACTTTGAATACTACCAGTGTGGTAACATTATTCCTCAATTTGGAAGAGTGCTCAGTAAATGAAGATGATCTCATTGCTGACATTTCACACATTGGGACATACGATTAAGCTATTATGATAAACTTAAATAAAATTTAAATTTAAGAATTTTTATTTTTAAATTTTATAAAAATAATTTTATAGAGAACAAATAAAATTTATAGTAAAAAATTTACATTAAATTTTATAACCAAACTTAATTTAAATTTAATCTTTTCAAATTTTTATAGATATTTAAATTTTTCGAATTATAAGTCAAATAAGTTAAAATAATAACTCATTCGATAAAGCTTAAATATGAATTAGTATGTATTGAATTTGAAACTCACCAAACATACTTCTTTACTCTCTTTCCCTTACCAATTATTTAAAAAAGAAATTCTTAAATTATAAAATTAAATACTCGACCATTTAACAATTATATCCACGACAATTCATTTTGGGATTGCTAAGGTCTCGCACTTCATACTTCAGTGACTCCCATCATCAATGTTTCCACTAAGAATTCTTTTTCTCTTTGCTGCAAAGCCAAGAAAAGATATTTGTTGCCTGGGAATTATTGATGCTATTTGCACAATTTTCAGGACACTTATCCCATTTTCCTTGAGGATTTGTGCAAACTCCACTTCTCCAATCTGCATGCACACAAAGGCCCGGGGCGGCTGAACGTACATTGCAACAATAGTTCTGGCACTAATCCTGAACTAATTCAGGAAGATTATCAAAGGCCTGACTTCTCTTCCTAAGGCCCTCTTGTCTTCCGGGGATAATTAAGGGTTAGCATAGTCGCATTAGTCATAATCTTATTCTTTCTTCACAGTATTTTTTTTAAAGTTTTATTTTTACATGTAATGTCACTGAATAATATGAGGAGGCGTTGCAGTTAGTCCTTAGTGATTTATCAAAGTTAACCAAATATACAACTTAGATAATGAGGACTCACACATTTTAGTTGGACCAAACTATTAATATGCTTCTTTTTTTTTTTTCTTTTTGAGTTATTGAGATGCATATTATCTTGTGTGCTCCTACAAATCTACGTACTCAAATTTGAAGCATGTTAGTAACTTGCTTTATTAAACAAAAAAGAGTAAGGCAAACATTTCAAAGAATATTTAAATTAACATAACCCGGGGAGAAGGGGGGGCTGTGGTTGTTAAAGGGGAACACTATAGAATATCTATCAAGAATTAACTCGGATTGCTAGATAATTTTTTGTAAGCTTACTGATGAATTAAAAGTAACGTAAATATAAAACAAGAAGTTTTAGTGATAACAAGATATTGTTTAATAGCTCTCTCTACACACCACAACTCTCCAAAACTGGGTGCACTGTGGTTGTCTTTAGGGCTGTTAATGAGCCGGGTTTTGTCCAGATCTGACTCGATAATATCAAGTACGGTATATCATTTATATCTGTTTATTCGGACTCAGATGCGAACCCGATAATACATATTCTAAAAAGATATAGGTATAAACGTAATATTCTGGACCCGATAGACTGAGATTCAATTAAATTTTTAATAATAAATATTTTATATACTTAACTTTTTTACAACCGTTAAATGAGTTTTGATCCAAAGATCAATAATTTTTTTTTAAAAAAAAACTCTTATCGGGTCTACCCGGACCCGAACCTAGACCATATCGGGTAGAATAGGATCTAACATATTCTGATCTATCGGGTAATCGGGTCGGGTCTAGTATCCTTAACATTCAATTAGGTCCGAGTCCGAGACAGAATACCCGTTGACCGCCCTAATTGTCTTACCATCCCCCCCCCCCCCCCCGCCCCTCCTATTTCTCACTTTTCATTTCGGAAATGAGAAAATATATATATGATATTAAAGAAGGAGAGAATATGATGATTTTGTGTCTAAACTACATATCCTTTTAGAGTGAAGAGTCAGTAAGATTGAAAAATAAAACAATTTTGTTCAAAATGAAAACGAATCCACGGCAGATAATAACCATAATGCAATAAGCGCAAGGTCGGATAAGGTTATGGGTCTTTGGCCTCGTTTCCATGCTGGTAGCATTACTACAATAGTGCGTTCTTCTTTTTTATATGCGTTGTTGGCCTCTAAAAGGAGAGAAAAAAAAAACAGTTTGAACGCATAGTATCATGCGCCTGAAAAGGAAACGCATTTTATGCGTTTCTTTTTAGGCCACCATGCAAAAGCCCGGCTATTTGCAGCAGCAGACAGATTGGTGAGAAAGCCTCTGATTCTTTTGAGTTTTGAGCATGCGAAAGAAGACTCTGAATTAAATGTGGGGAGACGAGGGATTGATAAGAGAAGATTTTAATTGTATTTTGATCATCTTGATGCAATGTGGAGACCGGAAAACTACACTACAAACTTAGTTCCTGAAGGGCAAACGTGAAACGACCGCTTCGACTCCATCAGTTGCGGGTGGACCTTTTCACAGACAAAAGAAGATAAGGATGACTTCGCGAGTGGCGACGGAGATGGTCTTTGTTGAAAACTGAGGAAGAAGAACAGGAAAAGCACAAAAAAGAGCAAGAGACATTGGTTGGTAATTTTCATCTTGATCAATGCTATTGGAAGAAAGACACTTTCTTTGCTTGAGGTACCTTTTTATCTTCTTCAAATGAATGCTTGATTCTGTATAATGCGGTGATTGGCATCGGAAATTCAAAAGTTTCGACTTATGTCATGATTATGAGGGATCATGGTACTCCATTGTGCTATTCTTCTCTGTTTAGAACTACTTGTATTGAAAGTTTGATTCACTGTTTAAATGCGTTGAAGATTTAGTGGGATAGTTAAGTGGTACTTTTCCATACCAAGAAATTGACTTCGGCATGCAAATGAATTTCCAAGTTTGAAGTTTCCCAAAGACGTTTTGCTGGAAAGTGCCATAATGCTGGCTAGGAAAATTTGAGGTGGATGCCTACTTGTATATCTGTACTTGCACAGTACTCTAAAACCAAAGAGAAAATATTGATGGCTCAACATTCTATCTATACTTCTCTGGTCTTTTGTCACGCCAGAAGCTGTGTTTGGTACATTATTAGCTTCTAAGTTAAGACCACTGTATGGCAAAATTTTGTCTTTTTGGCAGTGCACGGAATATTAATCCATAGATTGCACTTTCCGGAGAAACAAATAGAAAATGTCATCCTTTTGAAGAATATTTACGATAATTGACATCAATTTGAACAGTTATATAAATGGTTACCATTACTGAGTGGTCAAGAGCCTGTTTTACGATGAACCAAGTAAGTTAGAAATCAACTTGTTTCAGCTATGGAATGTCACAGGAACCACTTGCCAACATGCTCAAGCACCACGAAGTTTCCAGATTTCTTAGCACAATAGTAACTGCTATGGTATATATCTGAAGATTCAAGATCACCAATCCGTGCTGTTCTAGTGATGCTGGCTACTGTTTATGAGGGTAAGCTTGAGGGTTCCTTACTTCAATTGTGAGCTTTTGTATTATCTGCAAAGGGATAAAGGAGAAGATTTGATGAATCAATGTTCTAGAGTTGGAAACTTTTGGACTTTGAATTAACCTAAAACAAGGAGAGCGGAAGCTCTAGCTCACATTTTATCTACTGCATATCCTGAATTTGTGTAACTTAGCTCCTGCTATCAAAGAAGAGAAGGAGAGCAGGAAATCTCTTGCCGCATTCCTATTGTTTCTTCTCCATGTTTTGCGTGTTTCTTGGACTCTGGATACTTAGATCAGATATTTTGCAAGCAACCTTCTACCGTACATGTTAGAACAAGAGGACAGACTGATTCTAGAATCCAATTGAGTCCCTATCTGAAATCAATTTTCCAAATTTAATCTTGCAGGATTTGATTTGTACATAATAGAATTTGGTCCCACTTAATGGCTGTTACCGCATGGCTGGTGCAGATCAGCTCAGAGAACTCATCCTAACACTGGAAAATTAAGTTGGAGATGATGGCAGTAGGCCTATATATTTGCTTGTCATCAACTCGACTTCAATGTACTTGGGAGGGTGGGCTGGAAATTAGTATTTCATGTTTAGTTGGGAGAAAGGTGGTCTCTTGAGTCTTGTGACAATTTGTGATCTATCTACTCTTGGGTTTCTGTGGTGTTCATCTCATCTATTCTGTTTCTGCATTTATCGTTGCTAGTTTGAACTATCTGTTTCTTTTTGGTTTTTGTGATATTAGTAATCTGTCTGTGATTTTTCGGAATAGCATGCCCATAACAATGCAAGGAAACGTCCAATGCATGAATCTTGTTACACCCCTGAAAACAAAACTTGGTATGCACAACATAAAGCGGCAGCGTTCTGCTTACATTTCTATTTTCTGTTCAAGGACCTTAAAAGAAGTTCTTTTCAGCAGTAACAGCCAGGTCTTCCCTGAGCAATCTCATAGAGTTGAAAATAACTGGAACAAAATTATCAGTAGTGCCATCTAATAATATTCTTTTTGATAATTTCAGGTTGGCCTCTGCTTCAAGATTGATCGGTCAACTTTAAAACACATTGTCAAGGATAAAAGCCTTGAACATCTCAATAAATGTGGTGGAATTCAAGGAATAGCTACTTACCTAAAATCTGATGTGCATGATGGAATCGATTCTGAGGACATTTTTCATAGGCGTGAAGCCTTTGGTTCCAACACCTATGGTCGTCAAGCTGCAAAAAGCTTCTTGCAGTATATTCATGAAGCTTTTCAAGATCCTGCTATCAACATCCTTCTTGTTCTTACTTGGATGGCTCTTGGTTTTAACATCAATGAGCATGGACTGAAAGAAGGACTTTATGATGGTGGCAGCATACTAATTACTACATTTCTTTTCATCTCAATTTCAGTCATCAATAACTTCAGGCACCATAGAAAATTTTGCAAGTATTCCACTTCGGAAAATGATATCCCAGTTGAAGTTGTGAGAAATGGCAGGCGACAACACGTACCAATATCTGAAATTACTACTGGAGATGTTGTTTTCCTGGAGATTGGTGATGAAATACCTGCTGATGGATTATTCTTGGATGGGTGCTCCTTACGCGTGAATGGATCTAGCTTGACCAGCGGAAGTGTTCATGTTGAAATTAACCATAGCAAAAATCCCTTCTTGCTTTCTGGCATGAAGGTCGTTGATGGTTATGCTAAAATGCTTGTCACTTCTGTTGGAAAAAGTACAACCTGGGGTCAGATGCTGAACTCATCTGACTGCAACTCAAATGGAAGGAAAACTTTCCAAGCTCAGCCTAACAAGATAACTTCAGCAATAGGCGAGGTTGGTCTAGGAATCACTTTCCTAGCATTTGTAATTGGCTTATGGCATGCAAGAGATTTCACAGCAAAGAAAAGACAGGAGAAGCTGACAGAATATGCAGTGGTCATGACTCCTTCCTGCATTGCTTCCTCTATTTCCACAAATGTCTTTGGTGCGGGAAAATTCATGACCAAGCTGTTAAAAGTTGACCAAGAGGCATTTCCCAGTAGCACTCCACTATGTGCCCCTCCTCCAAAGCCTCTCTTAATTGGTACACCATCAGAATCAGGAGTGTTTCCAGTGCTGTTGTTAATCCATGGCTATCTTCTATACAACTCTTTCTACTCTCAGCTTGTCCAACATATTTCTTCTCATGGCTTTATCGTTATCGCTCCACAGGTTCATATCTTTTATCTTTTGTTTGTACTCCATATTTCAAGTGGTTCTGCTTAATTATAATTTATATGATATGATATTCTTATATTTAATCTCAGACATAAATTTTTCTGTATCCAGAAACTACACTTGATTATAGGCCCTGTTTCTGATACCTTCACATGCTTATGTACATTCTTAATCCGTCCTTGTTCAATATCAAGTTGCTTCAGTTACACCTTCCATCTGCACTTAGGATTAAGAAACATTTCAGACTGTTGATTATTCTTGAAATTCCTTCAAACAATACATTTCTTGTGCATATATCATCTATGGAAACTTCAAATGATTGGGTAGGGTTTGGCATGAATCTATTTATCCTTCGGTGAAAAAGTTCCCAGTCAAACCATTCATTTCTGTGGGACCTCAAATTGAAGGCATCTTTCAGTGGAAAGTCTGTATTTTGGTTGCCTCACTTCTATTGTCACAATAATGGCATTGCTCCTAGTTAACCTGGAAGCAAGTGATATTTAGTGGTCATAGATATTCTTGGTGTCAAATCAAGAAGTGAAAAGTTCAGTTGCCTATCATTTGTTTCAGCAAATCCATCAGGTATTCATCAAAGGGAAAACAGTATGACCAGAATCACGAAAAGCACTTAACTTCCAAATAAACTTTCATGTAATTTTGAATAAATATCTGAAGCTTCTAGAGTATATCATCATGTCTTGATGTTATCCGTAGGTCTACTATTACATATTCCTTGCTTCAAAGCTTGATTAGGGAAACACTTGGGATGACTTTGGAATAACTTTGGACATCTTGAGACAACAAAATCCAAGTTGAAAGAACAAGGGCCACGATGATCTCTGCAACTTGTGAAATTATGGCATCACATTAAGGAATGCAGCCGAGTAAAGATCTAATTTGAGCTAAATTCCTTTGTTTTGTCTATTATGTCAGATTAATCATTCAGAAAATCCATAGGTTCAATTTTTTAATATTGATTCAACTTCTGTTTCATTTACTGGCTGGAGTAACTTTCGAACACTTAAATGTTATACTGGAAAACTGCTCATGGTTATAGCATAAGACTTGATTGTTGTACTTGGGCTCAAATTTCATTTCATTTGCATCTTAGCAGTTATATAGCATGGCGGGCCCTGATACAACAGAGGAAATTAAATCAACTGCTTCAATAACGAATTGGTTATCTGAAGGACTACAGCATTTTCTACCTGCCAATGTCCAGCCAAACTTAAGAAAGCTGGCACTAGCTGGACATAGCCGAGGCGGCAAAGTTGCTTTTGCTGTAGCACTCGGAAAAGCAGTAACTTCTCTGAAGTTTTCAGCTCTTATAGGCATAGATCCTGTAGATGGAATTGAGAAAGGGAAACAAATACCTCCAATTCTTTCATACATTCCTCGGTCCTTTGATCTTGATATGGCAGTTTCAGTCATTGGATCAGGACTTGGGGAACTTAAAAGAAATTCTTTTTTTCCTCCTTGTGCTCCTAAAGGTGTTAATCATGAAAACTTCTACAATGAATGCCGCAAGCCAGCCTGTTATTTTGTGGCTAAGAATTACGGCCATCTTGATATGCTCGATGATGATACTTCTGGTATTCGTGGAAAGGCCACATATTACTTGTCCTCAAATGGGAAGTCCAGGGACCCCATGAGGAGATTTGTTGGGGGAATAGTAGTTGCTTTCTTGAGAACTTACTTGGAAGGTAATTCCAGGGACTTGGAATCTATTAGGGATGGAAACATTACTACCCCCGTAGAGCTCCAAGAAGTTGATTTTCTTGTGTAGAAACTGTTTGTATACACAACCAAATGATTGAATTTTCCAGGAGATTCTTATGTTGTCAGCTAAGGAATGCCTCAAGGCTACAAAAAAGGGTTAGCTCACGAGTTTTAGCTTTGCCGTCTGGGAGTCAGATAGCAAGCTGATGTCAGTTCGTTTTTCAAGCCCGTTTACATGCAGGCAAAATTATCCCACTCCGTTTAACTTGCTGATCAAAGCGAGCCAAATTCTCTCTCTTTTTTTAATCTTTATATTAGAAATATTATAAAAAAGAAATGCATGACAATTTTGATATCAAATTTATCTGCATGACATATTGTAATTATATTTATAATTAAGATTAATTAATTTAATTTAATTTTAAATATTTTTTATATAAATTTATTTATATTAAGAATGATATAAATAATTAATAAATATTTTTTATTTTAAAAATATGGTTAAAGATTTTTTTTATTTCAATCATATATTTATATTTTTATATGTGATAGAGAGAGATAATTTGATAAATAAGTAGAAATCCCCTGGTTTGATTCCCACGAATTAGCTGCAAATTGCAATGGCAAAAGTTTCCTGTGGCAGCAAAATCTAATGCACTTTAAACATCGTTTGCTCGTGTGCAGTCAACTTCCAACCTAGTGCTTAATTAAGGCATACGAATTTTCCCAATAAGCAGTGCTTAGATTACAGAGTTTGGAAACAATGTAATCACACATTTTGTGCAATAACGCCATCATTCTTAGATTTGTTTCCTTCTGTATTTCTGCTGGGGTTTTCTTATACCACTAGTGATAATACCCGCGCATTGCACGGATTATTTATTTATTTAATTATGATAGTAAAAATAAAATAATTTTTTAAAAATTAATTTAAAAATAATATTATATTGTATATTTTTTTAACTTGAAAATGCATTCAAGATCATTAGTTGTATCCAAAAGTTCAAAAGTCTATTATTTAATATTGTTTAAAGATTTATTGATTGTACAATTAATTACATATTATCAATATTAAAGTAATTAGTATATTCATGTATTTTAATATAAATTAAATTTCACCAAAATTAAGGTGATTAGTTATTTATATGAGTTAACATGGGCACATTAATCAATAAAGTAATAAATTCTTAATATTCAACTTGGCATTATTAAAATAAACCTAAGCTTAGAGAATTCTACATATCACTTTCTAATGATATTTAAGATAAATTTAAGATCATTAGTTGTATCAAAATGTTCAAAAGTCTATTATTTAATATTATTTAAAGATTCATTGATTGTACAATTAATTGCATATTATCAATATTAAAGTAATTAATAGATTCATGTAATTTAACATAAATTGAATTTTACCAAAATTAAGGTGATTAGTTATTTATATGAGTTTATATAGACACATTAATCAACAAAATAATAAATTCTCTAAATTCAACTTAACATCATTAGAGTTAACCTAAACTTAGAGAATTCCACATGTCACTTCTTAGTGATTAAACCTCAACTTTATATATATATATATATATATATATATATATATATATATATATATATATATATATATATATATATATGTCTATTATTTTTTATTATAAGATAAATACATTATAAATATTTTTTTATTTTAAAAAATCATATTATTATGCCATTTTGTGTAAATATCCTTAACAAATTGGTCTAATAATCACAAATGATAAAATAGTTTCTAATTCTTTTAATCAAAACTTATCATAAATTCCTTTCTATGTCTTTGATAGTGGTATCATGTTGTGGTTTATGTATATTTAAAACAATAATTATAACTTTATGTATTAATTTTATAGTAGATTCATGTCTCTATCTTATAACTAGAAACATATATATAAAATAAGTAAATTTATGATAAGTTCAAGATTATTAGTTGTATCTATAAGTTTAAAAATTTATTGTTTAATATTGTTTATAGATTGATTGGTTGTAAAATTAATTATATATAATCAAAATTAAGATAATTAGTAGATTCATATATTTTAACATAAATTGAATTTTAATAATTATTGTTTCTTGAATTTATCCAAATGTATTTAAAATTTTGAAGAAAAATATTTTCAAATTCTAATGATTAAACTAAGATCATTTTCAAATTTTATTTTTTCTTAAGGTCTTTTCAACTACTTTTTTTTTTACTCTCAATATTTTAATCTTACTTAAACTTCCTTTTATGCTCCGCTATTAATTATTTTCTAAAACTTTGGTAATATATATATATATATATATATATATATATGGTAATCAATTACTTTATTAAATTTATGTATTTAAAATAATAATTATAAATTTATGTATTAATTTTATAGGAGATTCATGTATCTATCTTATAGTTAGAGACATATATATATAATAAGTAGATTTAAGATAAGTTCAAGATCATTAATTGTATTTAAAAGTCTATTGTTTAATATTATTTATACATTCATTAGTTGTACAATTAATTATATCATCAATATCAAGGTAATTAGTAGATTCATGTATTTTAACATAAATTGAATTTCACTAAAATTAAGATAATTAGTTCTTTATATGAGTTTATGTAGGCACATTAATCAATACATTCATAAATACACACAATGCAACTTGGCATAAGAAGAATTCAATTAAGTTTAAAATTGTCCACATGTCACCACCTAATGATTCTACATATATATATATATATATATATATATATATATATATATATATATATATATATATATATATATATATATATATATATATATATATATATATATATATATAGATTTCACGTCAAATCTTAATGGACCTTTTCTTCATTTGTTTTTCTCCTTTTTTGGGGGGTGGGTGGGTTGGGTTGCCAATTGGCACTCTATATATGCTTGGATAAAGATGTCAATACGGGCCAAAGTCCGGTGACGGACCCGTATAGGCGGGCTTAGACATAGTATACCCAAGTTCGTTTAAATGCAAATTTTTGACCCGAATCGTTTAGTCCGCGAACCAGCACGGGCCAAAACGAGCCGGATGCGGGCCAGTCCGTTTTTTCTAAGAATTTTTTCTCAAAACGATATCATTTTGATATTTTTAAAATTTTTTTCTAAAACGATATCGTTTTGCTGTTTTTTTATAAAACAATGTCGTTTTGTGAAGTCTATAAACTGACCTGTTTAACTCGCGAGCTTATTATAACAGACTGTAAAATAGAATTTTTTAACCCATAAAAAAATTAAACCAATCTGTTTCGTTCCATTTTAAGAACAATCCTACAAAAGATCAGGTCGGAACGGAACGGGTTAACCCATTTAACATTACAATGCTTGACAAACTTGGATGTGACTAATCATAGCGAAAATGGTGAGAATTTGCTTTTTCATTGCATAGGCTTTAGGCATTTGACTATTCTCTAACCCACAATCAACCAACGCCTAACTTCTATTCCCACATTTTAGTTCGAAGTCTAGGTTGTGAGGCAATTGTTAAATCTATGTCCAGTAGCATAGCATATATTCTTGTCATTTCCTTGTCCAAATATCCCTGCATTGACTTGATTCTCAAATATCGAGACAATCAGTACCCAAACTTCTACACACTTGAGCCAAACAAATATGTTCTGCGGACAAAACTCCTCTTACGTAAACTGACACATCTCAATTATAAAATTACGTATGTTTATGTGTCCTTGTCCTTGTTTACCCAACGCCTACATCAATTCCTTGCCCTGTCTAGCGTGATGGTATAGAATTTCATTTCTGGAAAAAAAAAAGGAAAATGGAACATGATGATGTATTTAGTGTGATGCAATGCATGTATTCATCGCATTACAACAAAACACACTGATCCAGTATACATAAAAGATTCGGTCGTCTCCTTTATTTTCTTGACGATTTGACCGTCTTTTCCAATTCTTTGAAGATCCGAAGGTTACGTTTTTTTCCTTTTCATGCATGATCCGAAGCTAAGTCTGGTAACCAACTTATTGACTGGCTGAGCTTGAAGAGGGTTCGATTTTGAAATTGAACTCAAAATTTTAAGTATAGAATTTATATTTTTTTTTATAAATAATTTAACTTTTACGAAACTCAAGATAAAAATCTCAAAATTAAACTCTATCCAATCACACTCTATTAAAAGAGTTATTAATAAAATAGTAGTTCACTTAGCTTAAAACATACTCTTTTTCAAACGTAAAGTTTTAAATTCAAATCACATCCTCGTCCCTTAATATATAAAAAATTAGAGAAATTAATAAAATTGTACTTCAATTAGTTTAAAACACTCTTTATCAGACACGTAAAGTTTTGAATTTAAATCAATTCCTCAATATATAAAATATCGGAGGAGTCAGAGCACATTTTCTCTCGTTTGTACATCCAAAAGCATTGCAACGTAACCTAACACATCTACAGCTGATGCTGCTTCATGACCCTAACTTTCTACTACTTGCCTTGGTGGTTCCAAGTCACAGATTTGGTTGAACCCTTTACACCCAAAACACGTTTTCTTGTGGTTTCTCCCATATACAAGATTCTGCCTTTCTCCATCGAAATGTTTCAGCAGCCAACTCGTGGACCTGAAGGTCTTACATTTGGCGAAATTCTATTAAAGTTTCATGTAATCTTTCTGCTTTCTTCCTCAAGCAGAATGCGTAGACTCATCCTAAAGGAGTTTTGAGTCGATTCTTTGTCAAAAGTATCATATTGCTGTGGACTAACGCCAAAGGGACAGAGAATACAAGTTTAAAATTTTATTATCATTGTCCTTCAAAGGGGAAAGAAAACAAAAAAAGGAAGAAAAAAGAGCTGCCAACGCGCTTTATGACTGCAAGCGAATAAAGATGATGTTAATTTCTAAGAAAATTTCCACAAATGCTTTAGCAAAGTGCACTTATTGGTAAGACGCTATTTTTGAGAAAAGATAGTTCAGCGGATTCATAGAATCCAATACAAATTTAAACTATTTGGGGAAGACTTACGTCTTAATTGATCATTATATTCTTTAAATAATATTGTAAAATGCAATTAGCTTCATAATCGTATTTAATTTATTCAAATTATTTTTCTTTCCTCTTCATCACGAAGTGAAATGAGATTTATATATTGTGATCAATTTATTTAGTAAAATACTTTTTTATTTTCTTATTGACCGAGATATTTTCTCACCTTACTTAATACTCTATTCGTTTTAACATATATCTTTGTTTCTGCTTTACTTTGCTTCAAAATATATGACCTATTTCTATACAAAAGTTTCATTTATTATTTTATTTTTAACTTTACCCTTATCTTTAACTACTTATTTAAAATGCTTTTTGTTTTTAAAAAATATTAATTTTTCAATTAACCTTTTAAAATACTAATCTTTAATGTTAAATTTAAATTTGACACACTAACCAATTATTTTTAATAAGAGCATTTTAGATATTTATTAAATTTTTAGTTCTCATGAAAAAAAAATCATATATTTTAAAACATAAGAAGTAGTACCAAATACATAATTGGCTATTCTAATCATTTTTTTTTAACTTTTCATTTTGCAAATCAAATTTATCTCCATCTAGTTAGATGGCAAATATTTGACCAACTTTGCATTTAATCATTCAAGGTATATTTGAATTGTATTTTAATTTGAATTTTTTTATTTTAAAAATCGTAAAAATAAATTATTTATGAAATGAGAAATAAGACTTTAATTACTTTTTTTTTTCTTTTAGTTTAGAATTCACTAATAAGTAGATTTGTCCTTTGGAGAATTTGACCAATTGAAGTGTTTATTCACATCTCATTGATGTTCAGATCGGAGTGCTAACTCGGATGTCGGGGAAGACAAGGATTGATGAATGATGGGAAATGAAGCAAAGCTGAACATAAATTTTCTCGTTTCTCACCGTTGCCAGCGGGTGTTTACATAACATAGGCCGACGTCGACAGCCGCCAAAATCAAATAGAGACGACCAGCAGAATTTCCTGATTGTATGATAGAATTGAATGCTTTCGCAGAACGTTGCTTCAATCCTAAGTCACGCAGCAATAATCGCATTTCAGATTGGAGCCACTTACGTTGGGGTCAAAACTCAGAAGGCCAGACTGTTAGTAGCTCACTATACGATTTGATAATGTTTCAACAAATGCTCATCATAACAAATTTAGGGTAGAATTAGATAAATTTTAAATTTGATATTTTGTATTTTAAATTTTTTAAAAATAAATTATTTATAAAAAATATATATTTTTTAAAATAAAAAATTTTATATTAAAATTTTTAACAGAATCCAATCCAGATACATTTTTAGTTCATAAGCAATACTGATAAGCCATAATTTTTTACTCATTTTCTTGTTCATAACTCAAGGAGAGTTCGACTCTTTCAGGGTATTTCAAGTCAGTTCTCAAGAAAAATTTCACCAAAAAAAAAAAAAAGGTCCTCAAGACAATTTACTAGTCGAAAAGACTTGGACCAAACATTTCTTGATCAGCAAGGACAAATGCCAAACTTCCTAAGCAAGACTTGTTTTCAACTCGATTGCGCAGAAACTGCGGGAACCGCGTAAGAAATACCGACGCGACTCCCTTTAACACGTCTCTATATATGCTTTTGTCATTTTTTTTTTGGAAA
Organism: Rauvolfia tetraphylla; assembly: GCA_030512225.1. Taxonomy (NCBI): domain Eukaryota; kingdom Viridiplantae; phylum Streptophyta; class Magnoliopsida; order Gentianales; family Apocynaceae; genus Rauvolfia; species Rauvolfia tetraphylla. The sequence goes on from JAJQKT010000053.1 coordinate 9,074,830, forward strand.
AAAAAAAAAAAAAAAGCTCCCCTGGCTTTCCCTTCTTTATTCTTATAGTAGTATTAATTTTTTGGTGACATTTTTCTGCAACTGCCAGGAATCTTATTTGCGAACATTGTTTTTATATCGATCAGTCAGAAAAAGGTTTAGCTTAATCCAAATGCTGAAGGTATGTATGTGATCGGGCCCACCGATGACCTGAGAAGTTGACATGGCTCAGTAAAATTGGTTCATTATTCATTAAAACTATAAAAGTTCAGGACGTGAGAACAACCAACTTTCGGAGGAAAGATAACCAAGTCGGAGCTTATATATGGAAGCTAATTATCATCCTCATCTAACAGCACAAAACTTCTCATGCGATTAAGTTGAGAGCTTGGCCATTTTGCTTTCAATCCCCCATTTCTTTTTATCCTAGAAAACACAAAGTACAAAAGAAGGATACATTTGCCGGTCATAGCGAGTCCTATAGTTTCTTTTACACGCAAAATTCTCTTCTCTTCCTGTTCTGTGGCTTTGATATATCTGCCTCGTATAGATTCATATTTCTTCCCTTTTTTCTTTTGTGTTTTCCTAAACATGTCTTCGATCATTCATGCAAACTTAGAAAACATTAGCGTCTTCGTGCCATGCAAAACCAATCTTAGTACAATCAACCAAAAAAGATGGTTCTCGGCATTTTTAGTCATTTATTGTTCAAGGGCCTTCAGAGGTGTTCTTAAAAGCCATGACAGTAAGATCCCACTGCTGCCTTACATGAGTGTTGCAAAGCTTGAGAAGAAAATATTATCATTTGTTCCATCTGATAAGATTGTTATAGATGTTGAAGATTTCTCACCCTTTTATGATATTGAGCTGCCAACTTTAACAAAGCTTGTCAAGGAGAAAAACCTTGAGAAGCTTGATGAATTTCGTGGTGTTCGAGGAATAGCTACTTGTCTCGATGTCAATGTTCATTATGGCATAAACGGTGATGATGCAGAAGATATTTCACGTAGAACTGAAGCCTTTGGTGATAATACGTACCATCAACCTCCGAGGAAAAGTTTCTTCCACTTTGTTTGGGAAGCCTTCAGAGATCCCACTATTGCCATCCTTTTGGCTTGTGCTGCACTTTCACTTGGTTTTGGCATCAAGAAACACGGACCAAAAGAAGGATGGTATGACGGTGGAAGCATATTTGTTGCTGTATTTCTTGTCATCTCAGTTTCGGCTATTAGCAACTTCAGGCAAAGCAGACAATTTGACAAACTTTCCAAAGTCAGCAACAATATCCCGATAGAAGTCATAAGAAACGGCAGACGACAACAACTATCAATATTTCACATCGTTGTTGGAGATGTGGTTTGCTTGAAGATTGGAGATCAAGTCCCTGCTGATGGGTTATTCTTAGACGGGCACTCATTATGCATTGATGAGTCCAGCATGACAGGTGAAAGTGATCACGTTGAAATCAACCACAGCCAAAATCCGTTCTTGATCTCAGGCACAAAGGTAGCTGACGGATATGGTCAGATGCTCGTCACGTCTGTTGGAATGAACACAACTTGGGGCGAAATGATGAGTTCAGTAAGCCGTGAAACTAATGAGAAAACCCCTCTTCAAGAGCGACTCAACAAGCTAACTTCAGCCATAGGTAAAGTTGGTTTAGCAGTTGCTTTCCTAGTTCTTGTTGTCCTATTGGTACGCTACTTCACAGGGAATACAAAGGACGAAAGTGGAAACACAGAGTTCATGCGTGGGAAAACAAAGATTGATGATGTGATCAACTCAGTGGTGGAAATCATTGCTGCAGCAGTTACAATTATAGTTGTAGCCATTCCTGAAGGTTTGCCTCTTGCAGTTACACTTACTCTTGCTTATTCAATGAATAGAATGATGGCAGACAATGCTATGGTTCGGAAGCTTTCGGCTTGTGAAACCATGGGTTCTGCCACCACCATATGCACAGATAAAACTGGCACTCTTACGCAAAATAAGATGACTGTCACAAAGTTTTGTCTGGGCAAAGAACTTATTGAAACAACATGCTATACTTCTATTGTTCCCAGTATTCTTAAGGTGCTCCACCAAGCGGTAAGTCTGAACACTACAGGTAGCATTTTTAAGTCTGCAAGTTCACAATCCAAGGACCTCGAGTTCTCAGGAAGTCCCACTGAAAAAGCTATTCTTTCATGGGCTGTTCTGGGACTAACCACGGATATGGAGCAAGTAAAACAAAGCTGTACCATTCTTCATGTAGAAGCATTCAACTCAAAGAATAAAAGAAGCGGCGTCTTAGTTCAGAAGAATACGGACAACACGATCCATGTCCACTGGAAAGGAGCAGCTGAAATGATACTAGCAATGTGCTCACATTACTATGATCTGGATGGAAAGGTAATAGTTCTTGATGATAACGAGAAGAAGCACTTCAATCAAATCATACAGGGCATGGCAGCCAGCAGTCTTCGATGCATTGCATTTGCCCACAAGCAGATTTCGGAAGCCAACCATGAGGATGGAGAAATAAAGCAACAGTTACCAGAGAATGGATTGATCCTTTTGGGAATTGTTGGCATAAAAGATCCATGTAGATCCAGTGTGAACAAAGCTGTGGAAGATTGTCAACATGCTGGAGTGAACATCAAAATGATCACTGGCGACAACATTTTCACAGCAACAGCAATAGCCACGGAATGTGGAATCCTTAGACCCAACCACAAAGTCGACAATGGCTTAGTGGTAGAAGGTGCAGAATTTCGCAATTATACAGACGAGGAAAGAATGGAGAAAGTTGATAAAATTGTTGTAATGGCAAGATCATCTCCTTTAGACAAGGATTTGATGGTGAAATGCTTGAAACAAAAAGGCCATGTTGTTGCAGTGACTGGTGATGGAACAAACGATGCCCCAGCACTAAAGGAAGCTGATATAGGCCTTTCTATGGGTATTCAGGGCACTGAAGTTGCCAAAGAGAGTTCAGATATTGTCATTTTGGATGATAATTTTGCTTCTGTTGTCACAGTTCTCCGATGGGGGAGATGCGTATACAACAACATTCAGAAATTTATTCAGTTCCAGCTTACAGTGAATGTAGCAGCACTTGTGATAAACTTTGTAGCAGCAGTTTCAGCAGGAGAGGTACCGCTGACAGCAGTACAGTTACTATGGGTGAACCTCATTATGGACACACTGGGTGCCCTAGCTCTAGCAACAGAGAGACCCACAAAGGAGCTCATGGAGAAACCACCAGTGGGTCGCACTGAGCCACTTATCACCAATATCATGTGGAGAAACCTTCTTGCTCAAGCCTTCTACCAGATAGCTGTTCTCTTGATGCTGCAGTTCAAAGGCGAATCAATCTTTAATGTGAGTGAGAAGGTAAATGACACTTTGATCTTTAATACCTTTGTGCTTTGCCAAGTATTCAATGAATTCAATGCACGGAAACTTGAGAAGAAGAACGTATTTGAGGGAATACACAGGAACAAGTTGTTCTTGGGAATCATCGGAATAACAATTATTCTTCAAGTGATCATGGTGGAATTTCTGAAGCATTTTGCAAATACAGAAAGGTTGAACTGGGGGCAGTGGGGAGCATGTATAGCAATTGGTGCAGCATCTTGGCCAATTGGTTGGTTGATCAAGTTTATACCTGTTCCAGAGAAACCCTTATTCAGTTATCTTAAGTGTAAGAACTTCAGACGCATGTAAAAAGGACCAAGATGTGCCTAGTGTTTGATTTGTCACGACTAAGTAGTCTTCACATCAATATTGGTGTATTCTTTACAATATTTGTTTACTATTAGCCTATTCTTTCTAGTATTTGTTGTTATCAAATTCTTAAGAAACTGCAGGTAAATGTATCAGTAATACAAAGGAATAACGTTTTACTCATTTGGGGAAACACATTTGACCATGACATTGTTTATTTTCAACTAGCATGTGAGGCTAAATGTGGAAAATCTGTAGTCTGATAAGAGTGTTTTTCCAAGAACAGGATTTAATGGCATTGTTTATGAAGCATATGAACTTCTTTAAGCAATGAAGCTGAATTTCACAAGTTTGACATCAAAATGGAAGATATTTTACATTAACGATCCATGCAATCAAAGAGGCATTTGCAGACAGAATAGATCAATTGTCGAACTGTAAAGTACAACTAAAGAAATAGATTGAAATGGATAATCAACGGGTACCATAATCACATGCAGCTATACTCTAGTTATAAGACAATTTCTTTGTGCATTTTTTTTAACAAAATAAATATCAAGAATAGATAAATGGATCAAACTGATTACTTTTATCCATTAAATTATAAATAAGGTGATAATTTTGCAGAAATTAACTGGCTCAGGAACCAAGGGAGTGGACAATTCAAAAGGTGGACTATCCACGGAACTGGTCTTGATTTTTAAAGCATTTCTAGAAATTCTAAAAGCCAATGCAATTCTTTCCAACAATTCCTACAGAAGGCCTTCCCAAACAAAATCATGAATTAAGTTTTCTGTTTCTAAGTCTTATTAGTAGAAAAATTCAGATTGAGCAACTTGCAACTACCATATCATTTGGAGATTGAAAGAAATCAAGAAGTAAAGACAGTAGGAGACATCGGATTTCTGTGAAATTTCTTCTCACATCATATTCACTAGAACCGAATAGAAATACATGATTTACAATCCCTGGTTATATGGCAGTTTCCTAAACAAATACAACTCCTAGCTGTGGTAATTACCAATACAAACCAATCTACAACCAATCTATCAGCCATGAGTTTATCAGAAGATCACAGTATATCTATCAATTAAATTGACTGAGCTATACACAAATTAATATTACCAAGTTTCTCCTTTAGAGATGTTCTTGCATCCTCTTCAACTATGAATACCAACATATTTCTTTCACGCTTCCTCCTATTAAAAATCGAACTCAGTAGTTCACTTGAAGGATTGATTCATAAAAACTATGAGGATAACAGATGCAAACACATATACACAGAGGAATATACTGTAGACTGATTCACACACAATACTACCAACTTTACTTTCTATCAGACGTCTGAATTATATTTCACAAGCAGGCAAGCTTAATATTATATGAGGCACAGCACTAAAGCAAATTAAGAACATGAAAACCAGTGTAAAAATTCAATCTTTTCTTCACCAATCTCTGAGCAATCGAACAACGCAATTAGATATAATGTAAGTACAAATGCATTATTTATGTAAGAAGGTAAGCAAATCTTGGTTTGGAGCTCAGAAAAGCCATCTTCCAAAATAACATAGCAAGATTAGCCTATACATTGCAAAAGCCACTGAATTATCCTATCCGAAGTTTAAGAAATGAACGAAAGAAAGTACTCCCAGCAATGCATATAGTAATTAAAGCATCAAAAAATACGTGAAAAGCAAAGCATATCAAAGTAGAGTCTTTTTGTTTTTTTTTTTCAAATAGAAAAGAAGATTCTTCTTCAAAAGAGAATGAACTGTAACGACAGGATTGTAATTCCTTTAAGTGAAGTAAAGGAAGAGTACGGAATCGAAGCCGCAGCTGAAGATGAAGCCACCAGAAGAACGTTTCAGTAGAAAGTATACTTGTATTCGAGAAGGACGAACGATCGCCCGAAAGTACGGCAGTTAATCTGGCGGCAGGTGGCGACTTTCCGGACTTGTCTGACCAGCGGCAGTGACGCCGCCTATGCGAAGCTGGGCAAGTACTCCGTGAAAACAGCTTGAACGCATTGTAAAACGACGCTCCGTTCTCCAGGAAGCCTACTCATGTGCATTCCTATGTCCATTAACCCATTAGTTGATGCGTTGTTACTCCCTCCTTTCAAATTATATAATCTAATTTCTTTTATTTATTCGCTTCAAAATAGGTATCTTGATATCTTCGTTGTATATTAAAATTTTATTTATTACTTTTTAACTTTATTCTTATTCTTAAATAACTAGTTAAATTCTTTTATTTTTAAAAAAATTATTAATTTTTAATTATTTATTTTAAACAGTAATTTCTAATATTAGTTTAAAATTTAACATACTATATATTTATTTTTAGATAAAAGTGCTTTAGATAATATATTTTAAAATTAGATTATATATTCTAGATAATACAAATTAGATTATATATTTTAAATAAGAGTGATAGGGTGCGTCAAAACACGCGAATGGAGGGAATGTGGTGACGGGACAAGTGGTCGGGAAGGTGTGGATGCGACAAAATGAAGCGTTTCAAATACGCTTTGGGAAACTAGAAGACCCAGCGCTTTCATTTTCAAAGCGCATCCACGTGCGGGTAGTTGCGCGCCGTGTTTAGGTCAGGTTATTCTTTATGTTGACTACTTAAAGTTAATCATTTAATTAACTAATTAAAAATTAATTACTTACATGTCTTTGATAATTGATAATTCACTTCATTTTGATTGATGTCATTTTTTTATTATTCATTTGTTTATCCATGTAATTGGAATGGTTTTATTTCAAATCACTCTTTCACTTTTTAGGGAATTATGAATTAAATATTACAGGAGAAGATGTAAGATTTATTATTATATAAAAATGATCTAAGATATTTTGTAAAAATTTAAAAATAAAATTAAAACGAAAATACAAACAAGTCTGGCCTAAGATTTATTCGATGCAGTTACTTTAGGGCGTATTTCGATTAAAGTTTTATTTGAGATGAATTGTATTATAAATTATAAAAATAAATTATTTTTTAAAAAATAAGTAGGGCTAAAAGTTAAAAAAGAAAAAAGTGAATTTTTTTGTTTAAAAACCCTTAAATTTAAAGAAAAAATTTACTTTAAAATTGAATTTTGATCAATTATCCGGCAATTATTGTGTTTTTTTCCTCTTTAAGCCTAATTGCCCATCTTTTTATCTACGGTAGTTTATTTGCTCAAACAGAACTTCATACTTTAGAAACAAATATTTTGAAATATTTTTTTGTTTAATTAAATTTCTCTAAACCTTTACAGAACTTAACTTAATTAACTTTTATGAATTGAGAAGAGGACAATAAAAAAACTATGCTAATCGCAAAGTTGCCAAACTTTGGTGTTTTATGTGCAAAATTATGGTTGTTTAATTCGCTACAGATTCAGTTGATGATGGAAAAATGTCTTTAAAAAAACTATTTTTACCAATATCATATTTATAAAGGTAGTAATCAAGAGTGATTGCTCAAAAAAATGTATTTTAAATTTTTTGAATAAAATAATTAATGTATAAATTTTATTTGCATATCAAATGTTAGCTATTTCGATTGCAACTCAATTTGAAAAGTTCTTTACTTTTTTGAGTTTAAATAGAGTCTATCGTTGATTTTTTTTAAAGGAAAAAGTAATACTCATTTCCACAGTAGAAAATTTGAGAAAATGGAGTTGTTTTTTGATTGAGTAGCAATTTCTATTACAAAATAGGTCTTTTACAACGTTTTTATGCCGATGTTTTTGTCACATGTCGCTTAAATAGTGACATTTTATATAAATATTAATAACTTTTAATTTTATGCAACATTTTATAACAATACTTATAATTAATGTTGTAAAAGTATTTTTTTATAGCAACATTTTTATGCGAATTAGTAAAACTTATATTAAATGTTGCTAAAATACTATTTTTTACAACTTTTATAGTAACGTTTATAATTAAATGTTGTTATAGCATGTTACATTTATATATAAATATCAATGCATTTTGGCATTTTCTTTTAAATTAGTATAGTTTGTATTAAACATCGATTTAGTATTAATTCTTACGACATTTACAATGACGTTTTTAACAATCAAATTCATCATCTCAAATTGAATTATTTTGTAAATGCGTTGCTTTTCATGTTCTATATAATAAGACAGAAGATATATAGATCTAATATAATATACGCCTTTAACTTATGAGCATCAAATAAAAGTTTTAAAATTTTGAAAGACTAAATAGTTAAAAAAAAAAAAGGTTCTAGTAAACCTAGATCTCAATTTTCTAATTTTTGACCTATTGGAATAAGTAGATTAATATATAAATGTCAGAGACATATATCTTATACATTTTAAAATAACATAACAAACATCAGGAAAAATATTTTTTGATACATATTGAGTAGCATAACAAATGTTGGAAGATATATTGTATCGTGACTATTTACAAATGTCTGGAAAAAAAACTTTCTGATTCACTTTAAAATACTAGAACAAACGTTAGAATAAATAGGTACTGAAATTTGTTACAAATATTAAAGGAGGCGTTAGTTGTCATTTCTTTCTCAAAAGTAATTTTTGGATGCAAGTAATTTGTCTTAACTATTTGCATGAATTGTTTTGATCTAATGGTTAAAGATATTTAGGAGTATCTTAAAAAATAATTGTTCAACTTTGTAGAATAATTATTCACACTTTACGAAATAATTACTTAACTTTATAGTATAATTATTCACACTCAACAGAATAATTATTGTCAATAATCAATTGTTATTCACACTCAAAGGGAACTCTCTAATATGACCAACTAATCTTTCTAGGTGAGAGAAGGTAGAAATCATCAATAATCATTATAGTTGTGAATCAAGTTTTGTCACAATAGCAGTGCTAATATCTTATAACCAGAAGATTAGAAGTTTAATTTATGCTTTTCTTTGATAAAATTTTAACTAACAGTATGACACCCCTCCTCTTGCACTAAAAAACAGTTAACAACAAAAGTAGACAAATATAACTTCAAATAAAAGGTGCAATTATAATTATAACTGAAATCCCAAAGAAGATAAGGTGCAATTATAATTATAATTGCCTCGAAATAACATGGGTCGTCAAACCAAGGATAACAAAAGTCAAAAGAAAATTGGATTTGACCCTTTTGAAGCAATTCCTAGGAAGGTTAGTGACTTCGTTCTACTCGTTAATTTCAATGCATGATGTCATAAGAATCATTTTTGTTGTTTCTATCCATTGATAAGGATGCTAATATAACAAGCAGTTAACAAAATAAAACATTTTTAAACAATCACTTAGATTAAATAGGCACTCTAAAAACGTAATGTTGATGCAGCTTTGACTAATACATTTAGCGGAGTGGGGCTTATTGTTCGAAACCACAATGAAGAAACTATAGCAGCTAAAACACGGCAATTACAGCATGTTTACTCTGCAGTGGAAGCTGAAGCAAATGCAATCTTGCAAAGTATTCTTTTTGCTCATGAATTATAGTTGGAGAATGCCATTATTGGAAGTGATTCATTAGTTGCAGTAAAAGCAGTTAATGACATGGGAGCTTATCTTCATAGCATTTGATTTCAATCGCATTGATTCAGGCATGTCCGAAGAAAAGGCAACATTCTTACACATTTGTTAGCCCAGAAAACTAAACAATAGTTTAATTCTTTTATTTGGTTTCCTAATTTTCCTTTAGACGTTGTTCAAGCCGTTACCTGTTATTTAAGTTAGTACATTTTTCTTTTTCTCCTCAAAAAATATCTGAACTTGTTTACCAGCAGCTAACAGAATTAACTCTATCTAACTATTTAATATTAGTGTTAATCTTAAAAATTCAGAATGATGAACACAAGAAACCACATGATCTCAAACTCAAGTCTTCTGGCGTCGCTTATCCGTATTATGAACAAAATCCAGTATTGTTTAAATAAGGGTGCGCTTTCACCAGAGGAAAGGAAACGATCCGTGACGAGGAGTTCCTGTCTTTCAGAGGACGCGGGGGGCGGCTGGACATGCCACCTCAGCTGTTCCATCATTAGTGTCCGAAACTGTCAACCTTGTACCATGTACAAAACCTCTAAACTGCCAACCCCGTCTCCTCAGATTACCATATATGCTTTTCTTACTGATTTTTGTTGCTATCATCATCTCTAGTGAATATGACAAAAGGGTTCAAATACGGATTCCGTGGAATTTCCTTCCTGTTTCCGTGCAAATATGCAGCAATTGCGCTAGCACATTTTTTCCATAAATAGATAGGCCTTCTTCTATTTTTCTCAAAAGTATCCCGTCTCTTTCCAAAAGTATCCGATCGCGTTGTTTCTGATACAGAGATAGAGAGAGGGAGAGAGCCTAACCTGCTGCTCCTTTCCTTTCTGGAGGTGCGACCATGTCAGGCGACTTGGAAGAAAATCTTGGAATTGCAGAGTCACCATTACTTTCCACTGACGCCCAGAAGAGGTGGTCAGAAGATGGGGCCGCCCTCATCGCTTTCACCCTAGAAAAAGAAGCTGTAGTTGATAGCCCAGGGTTGGAGTTGTCCACATCTGTTGCCATCAGTGCCAGGTACCGGTGGCGATTGGCTTGGACAGCGCTTCGAATCATCGGGGCGTTCTCTCGAGCAGGACACGTTATAGCTGACAACCGGAATGACCTGCTGGAGGAGCTGTTGGACAGCTCTCCATCTCATACAATAATCGATGTCGAACCAGGTTCCCTTAGCAATCTTGTTCAGTCCCAGAGCAGTGAGCAGCTTCGTCAGCTCGGAGGTGTTGAAAGGGTCGCCTTGGCCCTTAGAACAGATACAGAAAATGGTATCAATGGCAACGACGAAAGCATTGCCCACAGGCGCCAGCAATTTGGTTCCAACCGAATACACAAGCGACCTCCAGAGGTTCTGAACATTGTGCTGGAGACCATCAGGGATCCCATAATTCTTATCCTGCTACTATGTGGCGTACTTTCTCTTGGGTTCGGCTTGATAAAGGATGGATGGAAAGGATGGTCTGATGGAGGGAGCATAATTTTGGCCGTCTTTGTTGTCACTGCACTGACTGCTTACTGTAAAATCTGGCCCAGTAAAAAAATTTTCAAGCTATCAAGCGCCAGTGACGATTTCGCCACTATTGTCATACGAAATGGGCAACAGCACCACGTATCTGTATTCGACGTTGTTGTAGGAGATGTAATTTCCTTGAAGCTTGGAGATCAAATCCCCGCTGATGGCCTATACATATGCGGCGACTCCTTACAGGTGGATGAGTCAAACATGACTGAAGCAACGGAATCTCCTAAGCTTAAAGATAGCAACGATCCTTTCCTTCTTTCTGGCTCAAAGGTTACCAACGGTTCTGCTCGAATGCTTGCCACTGCAGTTGGCATGGAGACAGCAAGGGCGACTATGCTCAGCACAAATTGCTATAACGCTCATCAAACCAGTACCCCTTTACAGATGAAGCTACACGAGCTGGCCATGCTTATAGCCAAGGCTGGTTTTGTGTCAGCTTCCCTTGTTCTTCTTGTCCTGCTGATCCGTTATTTCACGGGGGATATGCGAGATGATCAGGGAAAGCCACATTTTCTCGCAGGCAAGACAAGAATCCTTCATGTTTGCAAGGCTATAATTGGGATGTTAGCAACACCATTTGCTATTGCATCAACTGCTATTCCGGAAGGTCTGCTGCTGGCAGTCACAATACCCCAAGCATATTCAACCTGCAGGATGGTAGCAGAAAATAAGGCACTTGTAAGAAGCCTTTCAGCATGGGAAAAAATAGGCTCTACTACAGTCATTTGTACAAATGAAAGAGGCAACTTGACCACCCATAAATTGGAAGTAAGTAAATTTTGGTTTGGCCATGACACTTTCTCGTCAATTGCACCAAATGTTCGTGAACTGCTCCTTCACGTAGTTGTTTCAGACTGTACACAGGTCTCATCTGCAGAATCATTCACTGAGAGTATTGAACTTGTAATTCAAGATTGGGCTCTCCGACAGATGAATGTGGACGTTGAACAGGTGAGAGCAAATTGTACCATTCGGCATCAGAAAGGTGATCCAGAGGTCATGTTGGCCAAGTGTTCCCAATATTATGATGAACATGGGAACACCAAAGAGATCACTGGTGATGTAAGAGAAAAACTGGACCAAATGATTCTCGAAATGAAATCGAAGTGCCTCCAATGCTTTGCATTTTCATGCTCAGATGTGTCCGGAGACAATGAGGATGGCAATGAAAATTTTGATCCCAAGCTCGGAGAAGAATGTCTTACCTTACTTGGGTTTGTAGGTGTAACATACCCATGTCCACCCAAGATAAAGGAAGCTGTGTTTGATTGTCAAAGTGCTGAAGTGAACATCAAACTGGTTACAAGAAGTGAACTTCCGGCCGCAAGAGCCATAGCCTTCCAATGTGGAATCCTTGAACCAAATCAGGACACTACTACAGGACAAGTGGTTGAGGGGCTCAATTTTCAGAACTATCCTGAAGAAGAGAAATTGGAGAAATCAGATAAAATTCGTGTGATGGCACGAGCCTCTACTTTGCACAGGCTTCTCATGGTCAAATATTTGAAACAGAAAGGTCATGTGGTAACAGTTACTGGAGATAGTATAGGGGATGCTGATGTGCTTAAGGAAGCAGATATAGGTCTCTCACTTGGGATTCAAGGGAGTAACATAGCAAAGGAAAACTCAGATATCATCATCTTGAATGACAATTTTGACTCCATAGCTACTGCATTGAGGTGGGGACGAGTTATGTATTACAAAATCCAAAGGTACACACAGTTCCAACTTACAGTTAGCATTTCCTCTCTCGTGATAGACTTCGTAACAGCAATTTCTGCACGAGAACCTCCAACTATCAAGATCGTTGCAGCCATTTCAGCAGGTAAAGTTCCATTTGCTGCACTCCAAGTCCTATGGGTGAAGTTGATAGTGGGTGCATTGGCTGCTCTAGCTATCACCATAGAGGAGCCAGCAGAGAAGCTCCAGCAGGTACCATCTGTCAGCAAGACTGAACCGTTTATAACCAACGTCATGTGTAGGAACATTGTGGGACAAGCACTGTATCCCATCATAACTTTGTTAACAATACATGTCAAGGGTGAATCTCATTTCAAGCTGGACGCGAAAGTAAAAGAGACAATGATCTTCAATACTTTTGTTCTCTGGCAACTCTTCACCATATTCACTACAAAGGGTTTTGATGTAAATATCGTCAAAGGGATAAGAAGAGAAAAGTTGTTTTGGACTATAATTGGGACCATAATTTTTCTTCAGGTGATGATGGTTGAATTGTTGAAAAAGTTTGCAGGCACAGAGAGGTTGAATTGGGTGCAATGGGCAGCATGCACTGGAATAGCATTCCCAGCATGGCCAATGGGATGGCTTGTAAATAGAATAAATGTCCCATGAAAACCTTTCTTTTAGCTTTTCCAGCATTTTTAACTTGTAGATCTGATCTGAATTTACTGGCCAAGCTACCCTCTTTCATCAATTTCATATGCTTGAATATTTCATGATATCTTATTTCCTGTTTATGTTTGTTAATACAAACATGAATATAAACATAACTGAACTTCTAGACTGATAAAAAATTCATGGTTGTTCATTTATTCCATGAAGTTGATCACATTTGTATTTGAGGAATAGAGAGGTGTAAACTTTAGCACCCCAAAGTACAGTTGGAAAATACAGAGTTCTAAAAGATGGTACAAGCGAATCCTAATCAAGTAACTCTGGCCAGACAGTTCATGCCTCAACCTGTTTCTCTTTTAAAAATCTGTATTGCCAAAGGAAGCTGAAAAGGAGATTATAGAATTCTAAAATGCTTAAACAGGAAAGGAAACCAACTGCAAGTAGACAATAGAAATAGAAGAATCACATCAAGCAAGTAGTCATGCAGAACGTTAATGGTGTACTTCTGGTGACAAATAAATATTAGAGGTTTAGATGATCTGATAGAAGTCAGACTCTTATTATGACTCTTTAGGAAGTTTACCTTTTAAATTAATCCTTCTAGAAATGACCTTATGGCATTTGGTAGCTATCTTAAGGGGTTCCAGATTAGTCAGGAAGTTCTGTTTATAGTTAGATTCACAATCAAAATTTGCCTGTATGATCAAGCATCGTAGTAACAAATGAGATTTGCCCTTTTCTGGGTGCTTCCTGTCAGTTCTTTTGCTGTATATCATTGGTGGTAAGTGTTTGAAATTCAGCATAAAATGTCAATGAGAAGTAAATTGTTCAGTAATTCTCTGCTTTCAGGCCAAAGGATCTAGGAAAAGGAGGGCATTGCAGTACAGTCCTTTGCTTTATTCAACTGCCTCGCAATATATAGTATGCGCAAATTATTATTACCTCTTAACATTTTTTTTGAGAGTTTGCTCTACTGCTGGTAATTAATACAATTCTTCTTTGTAGTCGGATTGTTGAAACTTATATTTTACTTGATTATGAACAGCAGCAAAATGAAACCACTAACAGATGACCAGGAAACAGTTGCCTTAAGGGAGCATTCTATGGACTGACATTGCATTTCAAATACCAAATCAACAAAACCTTGTCTATATGCTCTGCAATAAATGGAAAACTAAGTGCAGAACGTCATTTCCTAATGAAGAATCATACAAAATGCTCTAGGCTTAAACTGGGAACAGGCTGTAGCACAATATACCTCTCTAAGTGAACAATCTCATAAAACACCATAGTGCTACCATTACAGATCAGTAATTTCTTATGACAAAGAATCTGATAGGAACAGCAGAGAAGAAAAGCTTATACTAAAGAAACCATATGAGTATACATTTGAAAAAATTAGCAAATGCAATAGACAGTAGTGATGAAATAATGCACGAGGTAAAACTAGATCTAAAATAATTTTAAATTACCTAAATCTCTCTATTCTATATAGAAGTGCTGTTGTCTTAAGTCTTATCAACTATTTCTAACACACACAATTTCTTCTACCAATTTATTCTTCTGAGAATACCCATAGTACTACTCAGCTGATGCTTTTTTGGCTCAGATCATTCTGTAATTACTGATGAAGTATGAAGGTAGATTAAGATCAGTACCAACTTAACTTGCCTGAAGCACAAGATACACAAAAAGAAGAGACATTTTCAACTAAACCTCGCAAAAAGAAGTATGAATAGCGAAAAGTGAACTTAGAGCACAAGGCAAGACAAAGAAACAAACAGAGCTTGCAGATATAAGATAGTCATTGCTTCTTTCAGGGAGGAAATGGAAGAAAAGAAGCCCTAAACTTCAGATTGTGGAAGTATTTGTAAAAAGAAAGGCAGACTATATTTTTGTTTCATCTTATTAAATACAGCAACAACAACCAAGCCTCAGCCACAAGATTGGGGTCAGCAATATGAACCAAAGAAGAAACATTCAGATTTTCGCTTCAATCAAACAAACAGGAGACTAAAACATCTCAACTTTTTAGGTAATTTTACTAAGTTCCTTTACCAAAACAGATCCCAGCTATTACTGTTGGCTAGGAAGAGAAACATGATACCAATATGATAACAGTTTTGCTAATCCATTAATGTTGTTGCTTGCTGACATGAGGGAGAACAAAAACTAGAAGATAAAATGACAGGGGATGTTGACAATATCAATTGCAGAAGTATAAAGTTCAAGATTATTAGTTTTACTCTAGGTAACATGCATCAATTGTAGAAAGATGCATTCTGTCCTTCAACGTGTCCTGAAACAGCTAACAATTTTCAACACCAAGATTACAAATGTTTGCAAAGATATCAGGAACTGAAAATTTTGAAGATTCAAGTTCTGCATTCTTAGAAGCAGCTTGGGTTCTTTAAGGACAAGAAATATGATTTTTTTCCCCCTGGGCCAACTTGTTCTACAATTTCCAGTTGTCTTCACGCTGTTTCAACAAACTAACTAGGGGTCCACATTTTTCATTTCAACCTCCTAGATGTAAAATTAACAACAGGTACAAACTTTCTGTTCCCTTTTCCCCTTGAAACAAAATCTTGAATAGTTCACTCTGGAACCAAACTACCCGCTGTAAGCCTCATATTCAGAGATTTTCTTTTAAAGAATCGTCTTTGTTTTTTATTACTTGAGCATAAAAAAAGAAAGACTATAGCAGCGCTTAGAGAACCACAGGAATTGCACAATCATTTACAATTCCATTTCCAAAATGTGGATGACATAGGAAATTCAACCATTATCGAAAGAAGCTTATCAAATTGAACAAGAAGTATACAAAATTTGGAACTTTAGAACTAGAAATCATGATTTCATGAGAATAATCATGTATCTGAAAGAGAAGGAGAGCATCTAACCTTAAACGAGCATGTTAATGCAGCTTGCGGGAATCAACTGCAACAGCTCTCCTCACTGCCTAACTTCAAGAATATATTAGCGTGTGTGATTTGAGATATGTTATTGAGTGGATGTGAGTTTCTCTGTCAGTTTTTGCATGACTTTTGAGTTGACGTAGAAAAAGGAGGCGACTGACTAGATAGTCTCGCGGTATAGAACGCATGAAGACATGCGCTTTAACCCGAACATGCTTATGAAATATTGCGTTCAAGCTATCGATTGACAACTCCAAAAACAGGGCCACTTACGAGCCATGTTTACAGCTCAAAAACCCTGTGAGGTCATGTTTTATTCCGAATACATTTTTCTCCTTTTTTGGCGAACATTTTCTCTTCCGGGTGTTGGGTGATGGGCAATGTTGTCTTTTAATAGTCTTGATTTTTATTTTATTGAGAATGAATTGTTCTGAATAAGTCTTAATGTTACCAGTAAAATGTGAAAAATTTAATGAATGACCCCCCTTTTCTTATTAATTGAAAAGGGTAAAAATGCTGATTTTTTGACAAAGAGTATAATTCTAAATATTGTAACACTTGAGATGTAAAATAGAAGCTTGTGTAAAAGTAAGGATACAATTGTAAAAGTTAAAACATTTGAAAGACAAAAACATAAAAATCAAGATATTTTTTAGTACAAAAAATATTACGTCACATATATCACGTATAATATAATATAGAGTTACAAACTTTATTAAAAAATATATAATAACTTATTAAAAGAGAAAATAAAGCTAATAAAAGGAGAAAATCGGGTGCTGGACAAAAATTGAATTAAAACATTGATGCATTTCTACAATTAAAACATTTAAAAGAAAAAATTGTGAAAGCCTTGAATACTTGAGAAAGATGCATTTCTCCAAGTAAGCTAGTAACTCTATAATTAAGGACTTAACTGCAATAATTGAAGCAAAAGTGAAATTTTTATTAAAAAAAAAAAAGAATAGAACCCAATTACGTTGAGTTTCTTATGAAACCCAAATCCAAATACATCTTCAGCTATTATCTTCCGCGTCATAAAAAAATTCTTCAAAATTTATTACTTTACCTTGCGATATATGCTAACTTCATGATAAGCAAGATCTGTTACCCTTAGCATCTCATCAGATATCAACCCTCCTGACCATATATTTTAGGGGCTCAAAACTGCACAATAAGCAAATCCAGTATTCACTTCTTAACGGGAAAAGTAATCTATTTCGTCACAACACCACAAGTCACCAGTACAGAAAGCAGAAACATATACAAGTCCACACTTCCAGGTTGCCATATATTGCATTGTATTTACAAATAGAGGTGAATGTTCATCACCTATAACAGAGGCCCCATGGATTATTCTCGACTATGAGGACAATGATTTCCAACGTTTTAGGAAGAAAATCATACATTGGTTATAAAAGCTTTAAGGTTTCTCCCTAATATCTGGTAACACATCTTCGGATTTCTCATCTTATGCCAGGGCAGGCACGGGAATTTTGCCATTCTCAGAGGGAGTCACACTATCATAGTACTCAACCAAGACTTTCCAACCACCAGGGCACATAAATCCATCTGGAGGATTCTCCCGGTTCTTTGCAAGCGTTCGCATCTGAGAAATGAAAGAGATTAGAAACAGTTGCATAATATCTTAACTAGTTTCAGAAAGAGAAGTAATAGAAATCATCTACAGCACCATTGACTTTTGCTAATTTAGTTCTGGAACAATTTTTTTTTTTTTTTTGACAGCTTCTGATGCTTTACCTTCCCTCTTTTTCTTTTCTTTTCTTTTCCTTCTTAATTATCTGCATATGCATTTCATTTGCCAATTATTCTTTTTCCTTTCTCTTCTCAAGCCATTTTAGATAGGTTATATCAGAAAGAACTGTGCCACAAACCACTTTGAATCATTGATACCTTGGTGCCTGATATGAAGATGAAATCTTGTGCTCTTGACGGATCAAAGAATGCCATTTTCCTCTGAGTCTTGTCATATGCAGCCACCTGGAGTAAAACTCGACTAGTCATTTTTCGTATCTTTTCAGTTCCATTAAAAATTTTGAATTAGAAAGAGTGAAACAACAAAAGTTATTCATCGCAATATTAGTTAGTACCTTGAAAGGCAGAATGTTCAACCGTTCCAGACCAGGAGCCATGCTCAGGACCTTCTTGCCGTGGTCAGCATTATACAGATCTCGTTTCTCCAGTGGATGGCTCATCCCAGCAGGGTCTCGACCCACAATGTAAAAGTTTGCACCTGCATTAATACGGGCTTTCGCATGCCATTGTACCTCAGTAGGGCCAGCATAGTGCATTGGCGATGGGAATATAGAGACCACTGTAGTCTCTGGATCAAGAACACCATCTTCAAGCACCTGAAGCAAATTTTACTGGCGAATCAGTATATGGAAAGGCTGGCTCACTTAAAAATGGGAAAGAAAAAGGTGGTCAGTATAGCTGAATTTGTCCCAGATATACAGTAAAACATATGTATAAACCTTCTCATGTTGCATCATGCGCCAACTAAGTGGAACATCATCTGCCTTGGTGTAACCTCCCAGTGGATTAAGCAACAGGATGGGATTTTTATATCCCATTTCAAGGAGCCGACGACGTGTGTCAGTCATCAGTAGTGCATGACCGTTGTGCACCGGATTCCTCAGTTGGAAAGCAAACACTGCATCAGCATTTCGTCTGGTGAACTCTTCACGGAGTTCTGCAGGGGAGAGGCGGAACCTGTCAAGACCATCATGGTACCTGACAGGTTGAATGACCTCCAGATCACCACCAATCAGCCAATTTCCAGCATGGATTATAGCTTCGTCAACATAAGGAAGGCCAGGGGCAGTGGTTCCCCAAGTTCTTGCAATTCTTTCTTCTTTATTGTGCTTGTAAATCTCGATACTGCAATTGCACAGCATAGGAATGAGACATACAATTCTCAGGAAGTCCTTGAAGTAATAATCAGAAAACATTTATCCAGAAGCAAGCTGAAAGGAGAACTGCATTAAGATGCTATCTCAGTGGGCACTCAAAGGAAGCCAGATATCTTCAGATAATGGATCAAACTAACACAGTGAAAAACAAAAATTGGAAAACCAAGATGGGCTTTTTCATATTCCAAACCAGAACTGTTCAAATCTCATGCCAAATGCATGCATGTACCGAGTCCAAATTGTTACATGAACTAAATTTTTATGAAGCGATTCTCAAAGTTACTGACATAGTTTGCTTTCAGAAGGAAAGAAAAAGGAAAAAGAAAATTATAAAAATGGTGGCCTGCTAAAGGGTCACTGCCCTGTATAAATAGCAGCAGTTTCTTTAGAAGAGGATCATAAATCTAACAAGATCCTAACTTATTCCAGAAGCCATAGAAGAGAAACAATGTTTCCGGTACAACTAATTATATGAGACCATTCTGCCCAGAAACAGATTCAAAATCATTTTATGAACTCCACTTTGCATTTTTTATTTTCTCCTTTACTTATTGTGATAGTTTATAATGTGGCTAATCCAAACTTTGAACAGCATGATCTTATCACTTCCCTAGAGCATATCCAAACAAAATTTGGTGAAGAAAAAGAAAGATATGACCATATAGTAATGGATTGATATCCAGAGAGATCACTTGTGCAGTATAATTTAGGTCTTTTTCCTATGCATTTGGAAAGAGACAGATTTCATATGTGAACACAACTTCGTAGATGATATACTCAAACTAGTAATAGATGAACACAAGCTTCTAAAATCCCAAACAAAAAGTTTACAAATTAAAACTTTCATCTCCAATCAATTTTATTTCCTTTTTCGTTGGGACAAACCTACCACTACCAAAACAATTCTTCTGCCAAAACAAGTCTTGCATAGTTGTATATGTATGAGCCAAACGAGTTGTTATTACCAGTTCTCTTTTTATAACTGAGACTTCATTCTCTTTTTATCTTTTATTTCTCTCTTGCTCCCCGAATCAATCTATAAGTTGAAACTTTTATGCACGGTCGCTCTACAAGAAAATCTTTAGACCATACTTAGTAATCGCAAGAAGGAAATTAAAAAATTATCCATAGGCATAAAAATCATTAAACATGAGCGTGTATGCAGTCTTTCAATGGGTTTTCCGTACCCTGTATTCTTACTACAGTTATTTGCAAACAAATTAAATCCAAGGGGGGAAAAGAAAAAGGAAAAAAGACACGGGCACACATACACAGAACCACACAGTGTCTCTTTAATCTTTCCACGTACAGAAACATAATCCCATTCTCATCTAATCAACTCAAATAATTGCATTCCTAATCACCTACTAATCCTACCATAATTTCAAATATAGGTGAGATTTTTTTTAAAAAAAAGGTCATTACTAAGTTGCGGGAATGTCAAAAATGCCCTTACTCGTTTAAAATGGCAACTGGATCGCCTTGCTCATCCACCAGAGCCACAGAGCTCTGCTGGCCGATAATCTGCTTCTGAGAATCATCAATGGCGAGCACGATCGGCACCGACATATTGACGACCGAGCCGTCTCCGAGTCGGAGCGAGTTAAAATGAAGAGTTTGGAGGAACTCGGATTCTCTCATGAATCCCTTCAATGGGCTGGCCCAGCCTTCGCTGAGCACATGAACCCACTGAAGATCAATTTTTGAGAGCCTGATTGAAGGCAAAGACAAGGCCTGCCTCGTCTTCGCCTCTTTCTCAGACTCTTCAACCAAGAGCTCAAGAAGCTTCCCGCCATCGGGTTCAATCAAGCCACAAGAAACCCTGACCCCAACTCGGCTTCTCGCTGTAGTTCTCCGTGGAGCCTGGATGATGCTGACGGACGGGATGAAATGGGCTTTCTGGATATTGGCAAAGGAGGGAGATGGACTTGGGGTCTTGAGAAAAAGAGAGGCCATGGTCGCCATTGATGGAATGGAGACACAGCAACAGCTGTCTCTCCCTTTCCCTCACTCTTGTTTATTCAGGGGGGTCTTTCTTGCAAGCTTCAAGGACTGCTTACTAAATAATACTGGAGATGGTGGTGGGGGAGGGGGGATGAAGGAAGGCTAAATATGGGAATAAAAAATGGATTCTTGAAAGCATGCAGATACAAAAGACAAAAGAACAGCGGGATAATCTGATTCTTATTCAATTGCTATCAGTTGGAATTGAAGGGTTTGAAAGAGTGACATAGGATGCGTTAATCGTTTCAAACTGTTTGGATACACAAGGGCTGTGCGGGGGAGATTGTGAAGTTTATGTAGGGATTTTGGGAGGATGAACCTGGACACTTGTTTTCTACACTAGTATTTTGAAGTTTCATAGTAATTGCTCATTTGAGTAATTTGCTCATTGATTATCTCATTTACTTAGAGTTTATCTTTGAATATGAATTCATCCTCCTCAATTTGATCTTGTGGCTTTATTTGGTTCACGAAGGGGTGTTAACCTTTATTTGATTCGTTGAAGGGAGCGAAAGTTACACATTCCCTTCCTTCTACTAAATTTGTTTGTGCTAAGGGAGTGTAATTTAAAATAAAAAATTTGTATTAAATTTTATAATAAATTTTAATTTAAATACATCTTAAATATTTTTATTTTCATTTTATTTAATTTAAATAAAATAAAAAGCGATAAGTTTTCCTCTATTTAGAAGTTGATTTACTGAGGGAGAGGGAGACTTCCTCCTAATTTACTTATCACTCATGCCCTTTATCAATTAAAGGAGGTAAATTATCTATTTACCTTCAATTTACTTTTCATTCCGTCTTACTCTTATTTCTCATCCCACCCAAACAAGCTTTAAATTAAAAATCATATTCTCTTTATAATTAATGGATTGAATTATAACTGACATTACGTGTTAGTAAAATACATACTTTATAAAAATAATATAACTTTTTCAATTAATATAGAGAATAAATTAATTGGCACGTATTCAAATTGGTTCAATTCAAGATACAGTGCAATTAGATCACACAAATTTGAAATAAAAATAAACTAAAAAATTTAAGGGTGTAATTGAATAGAGTTTGATTTTGATATTTTTATTATGAGTTTCGTAAAAATTAAATTATTTATGAGAAAAAATGTTAGTTTCACGGTTAAAATTTTGAGTTTAATTTTAAAATGAAATATTATTCAAATAAAGCATAAACATGTTTATAATATTAAATTATTATTTTAAAAAAGTAAAAGTTTGTATTTTCTATTTCAATATGTACTTTAATAATCAAAATCTTATTATGCACTTTAAATATTAAATGTTTGTTTTTGGATAGTATATCTGAATCCAAGTAATTATTTGATTATTATTGTTGGCCCTCTAACGACTTCGAGGGACCTTGTGTATGAAAGAATAATATGATATTATACTCGTGGTCTTTTTTGAAAGAAAAGACGCCAATCTCTTTAATTTTGAACATAGACAGAATCAGGGTCACATACAAAGGCGGCCGAAGACGCGGTCTTAGGGTCAAACTTTTCTTCCCAAATTTGAATTTAATACGATCCACCATACTGTTTCCCTCAAAAAAAAAAAGAAAAATAAAAAATCACCCACCAAAGTTTAATTAACTAAAATTAGGTGGGCTCTCCTAGGAAGACAGAATTAACATACAGGTTTTAAAAAGAAAAAGGAGACAACATTAATTTCAATATTTTCCACTGCCCCGGTGGTTGGGAGTAGTCAAGCGCATGGAGTGAAAATACTTAAAAAGTTTACCTTAATGAGAAAAATTACTAGAGGGGCAAAAGTGGAATTCTATAAGATAATTGTTGTTTCTTGAGGAAAAAATTGTTGTATTAAGATATATGATTTGGTAGGTATAGGCCAAACAATGTTTTCTTTTATGATCTCAATGATGCTTAGCTTCCATAAACATTTATGCTAAACTCGTGTTAGTAATGATAATTGTTAATTATATATATAGTAATTTGTAAAAAGTCTCATAATTATTTTATTTATCTTAAAAATATTCTTTGATTTTAATTTTTATAATTTTAGTTTTAAATCTATTTTTTAAAAAAATACAGTCATTACCGTCTGTTCTACAGTAGAGTTCAATTGAAATTCATGTATGTAGCATAAATTAGTTATATATTGTCTCAACACCATCTAAAATGATTGAGAATGAAGACTACATGTATTTCTCCCAAATATTTTACCATTAAATCACATAATTCACAATTAAATTTAGAGCTAAATTATTATTATAGATTGCAAGTGATACTAATGTGAATGTATTTTTTTATAAAACTGAACAAGATTTAATGAATTTGTCCTTCAAATTAAACTCTCATGTACGACATATGTGAATTTGTATCGAACTTCATCATAGGACTAGTGACCAGGATTGTATTTTTTTTGAAAAAAAAGATTCATGACTAAAATTATAAAATTAAAATTTTCGGATATTCTTAAGACAAATAAAATAGTTATGTGATTCTTTTGCAAATTACTCTTTTATATATTCTAAGGAATAATTATTACATTTTTTGAATAATATCCGTCTCATAATTTCATCATATTTATCAAGCATGAGAGTTTTTTCTCTAATAGATTATTAGGTTACTCAGATGTCTTTTTTCAGCTTCGAGAAGAAAACTTGGGTTTAATTATGCTTAATGAGGCTCTTTAAGTACATGTTATGTCCCGAAGAAAACTCTCTCCCTACCCACTTTTTCCCTCTTCTCTCTACTCCTATCTCAGCGCGACATATATTGCCTTTCTTCTCTGGCCAAATTTGGCTACTGGTCTTGGATTGTTCATTCATATTTTAGTTTAAAATTTTGATTTTTGGTTCAATTTTTTAAAAAATTACAAAAGCAAACTAAAATCAAATTTTTAGAAAATTGAACCGAAATAATTTGATTCAGTTCAGTTGAAAATCTAAATTAAAAAAAAAAGAAAAAAGAACGCATTTTGATAATAGGTTCTTAAGATATTTTTGTCTTAAAATTTTAATTTTAATGCAAGAAGGCATTACCGAAATGCGTTCATATATAATTTTTTAAAAATTTTAATTTTTTAATTTGATTTAATTTTTTTAATTGCACCAAATAATGAATACTCCTGGACAGATCCTTTTGTTTTTTTATCCTTTTTGTATGTTCTTACCCCTTATTTTGACTGTAGACTATGGTAAATTTTTTCTACACAACTTTCATCAAAACCCAAGCCGCACAGATAAATTATTTGCAAATCGTTATGGATCTTGCTATTTTTCTCATCTGTTTTGGAGGAATCTATCAACCCGGACTCAATTTGGGCCTTCTTTTGATGTTTTGCATCTTTCCAACATAATTTTTAAAATTGTTAATTCACCCATGATTTTTTAAATTATTGTCCTCTAAGGAAGAGGTAAATACTAACTAAATTTTGTTTGTCTATATATTTCAAGGATAGCGATACTGTTGTAATGAAGAAGATCGAAGTGTATTTACTTTTTTCTTTACTAGTATTAATAATATTATATTTTACCCACTTTGAATATCTATAGTATGGAATATTCCCCGTTACCATAAATTCTGAATCAATGTATAATTTTTATTGTTCTTCGTATTGAATTATCCCGGTCTCTCAATTCCTGTCTTTTGATGTATTAGAGTAGGAATTTGAGAGCTATTTTACTTGTAATGACCCTAACTATTTTTATTATTAATAAATAATCTTTATTTAGCAAAAAAAAATTACTATTTCACGTGGAAAAGGAAAAACAAAGTCAAGAGTTCCAAAACCACTTTAGTTTCAAAATAATGTGCCTTGAAAACCAAACTCAGACAATCCAACTTACTCGAAAATACAGCATGTTAAGACTTTGAAATACATTTTTGCCCAATAGAGTGTATTTGGTTTGAATTTTATTACGAAATATAATATACATTTTTAATTTATTATGAAATATAATATAAATTTTTAATTTTAGATCTCACTCATTCTCACAAACAATTCACTTTTATAAAATTCAAAACAAAAAATCTTAAATTCAAACTCTTTCCAATTCAACTCATATTAAAAAGTTATAACTTCCTTCCATGTTTTTGGGGAGATGATTTTTGACATAGATAACGGACGCTCGTGCCAGAAAAAATTAAAAAATAAGAAACAAATTACACATATAGATCATGGAAGAAGCACACATTATTTGCAGTAACAAAAAATAAATCATACCTAAAAGTTTTAAGTGCGTTTGATATAATAGATGGAAAAAAATAGAATAAACACAAAAAAAAATTTCTCCCTCATTATCGATGCAGCTGTTCTTGAACTTCACCGGTATGATAAACTCAAATTCACTTAGATCTATTAGTAGAAATCCACAAGAATTTAGGCGTATTAGTATTTTTATAAATTATCAAAAACTATGACGAAAATTTGAGAAGTGACTCAAATCTGGTGTGAGTAGCGAAATATTTTCTTAAACAAGGAGAGATGATCTTTGATCTATATAGATTTGATAGAAAATCCACCAATGAACCAAGAAATTAGCTGCGAGACTCCGAAGAGAAAAATTGCTAATATTTGAAGACAAAAGAAGGTGTGAGAATACAAACTAAAAGCAAGAAAGGAAAAAAATTAAGCCATAACCGAAGCTCCTGAAGAAGACGAGGCAGAGAGTTGGAAGTGCCGAGAGAAAGAATTTTAGAGATAGAAAGAAAAAGAGCTTAAATTTGCAACAATTTTTCGTTTAGTAACTATAACCCATAGATTCTTTAAATTTTGGAATTAACAGTTCGTATATAAGAATAACTTGGGAAAGACAATAATATAAAACCGGTGGTATTTGTATATAACTTGTCTTCCTTTATACATTAAAAAGAAAATGAAATGCAATGAGGGCCAGCGAGATTTAAGCCCATTTCTGGTTGGGGGTTGGTGAAAAATGAGATATTCTGATCGTGTTGGGCTGATATTCCAAAGAAACATGGACGGCCCAAATCATGGACCCACCGCATTTTGATCCAACCCAAATCCATATTCCCTTCATTTCTAGTCTTCAACGAAACTTTACTCGCATACAAAAAGAATAAATATATTAAATAATCAGCAATTCTTCTCTAAGCCAGAAGCCAAAAATCAAGTACACTGAAGCATAATATAGTAAAAATATCAAAAAAAAAAAGGTCTTAAGATGCAAAATCTTGAATCTCTAACCTTCATAGTAATATTAGTGAATTATCAACATGAAGTGTGAAAGATAAAATTCCTTCACGCCTAAATTTTAATGAACAAAACTTTCTCTTTTCGCGAAATTTTATTCGACATATATTGAATATCATGTTTGATTGCTAATCTATTTGAGGGATTAAAATAAAATTAGAACATATATTTTAAAACTGATAATGTAAAATTAAATTAAATTCATTATTTTTTTAAATCGTGTCAAGCTTTTAAGCCTGTCAAATAATTTAAGACGGAGGAAATAGTATATAGCAAAAAACAGTGCATAAATGAAAGGGAAAAGGGAAAAGCTGAAGATCACAAAAGATTCTAGTTGTGGATGGAACAAAATGATGCATATGAGTCTCCTTTCTTGGTGGTCATGATGGCCAAATATTCAAAGAATTGGCTCCACCTTACTCGATGATTAAATCAAGCTAACTACTTCTTTCATATAATGATGAAAAGCTACCAAAATCTTTACCAGTTTTTGTGGAACCAATTTTATCAGTCATCCTCTTTGATGGGAATTGTCTAATCGAAATCTTTATGGATTTGGCTTCAACCTTGGCTCAAACAAGTAGAATGATTATGATAATCATGATGAGTTCATCATTTTCTTTGCTACTGCCTTAAACTTCAAGATTCTTGCCCCCTTTTTGCTTTTGTAAATTGAAGCTTCTTGGCCCGATGACAAAATTAACTCAAACAAAGCAAACACGCCTCTAGGTTTTTTTCCCCATCCAAAGTTTTTTTTTTTTTTTTCTGGGTTTTCCCCCTCCAAAGTAACCCCCCCAGATGAAGAAGCTGAGCCACTTGATACAATTTTTTTTTTCAATGGATCATTTAGTACAGCAAAAGGAGAATCGAGAGTTCTTAAGTACTAAATCTGAGATATTTCAATTTGATAAAAAAATATTTTACGGACTCAAAAAGTACCTTGAATCCTAAATGAATTAGTTAAGTTAAAAACTCTTCATATTTGTAAACTTGATATTTAAGCTTACCCATTATTAAGATTCATGATAATATCATCAAAATTCTATTACATCAAGGTTTCTTGCAAGATCAACGGGCGTATTTAGATAAAATTTTTATTTGAGTTGAATTATATTAAAAATTATAAAAGTAAATTATTTATAAGAAAAAAAAATTGAAAGTAAAAAGAATTATAAATTAAAAAGATAGTCTAAATATACTATACATTTCAAGAATAAATGGTTATATATAATGCACATTACAACTAATATGACAAGATTGTCGTTTTATCAAAACTCTTTCTTTTATTTCTTTCGATGAATTATCCGTTATCTTGGATAATTAAAATAAGACAAACATTTACCTCTAATTCATAAATAAGACAAATAGTTTGAAATAGGCCAAAGAGAAATTAGGAGAATTATTCAAGGTAGCATATGATTACCTCTAATTCTTGGATATTACACTTAAGATTCAGCTGTAAGAAAAGATGATGTCTTGTCGGGCTCGCAAAAGTTTACCAGTCAAAAGAAGGGTTGGCATTGGTCCTATACATATGGTCCCAACAAAACATCCTTTTGCCATCTCCAATAAAAATATAAAGTGAAAGTGAAGAAGCCCTTTCAAGTTTTTAGTTTCACTTTTGACGAAAATGATGTTGCATTTCTTTTACTATTAGCCAAGGCATACGACTCAATTGGGAACCAAGCATTTTTGCACCAACAAAGCAAAAGGTCTCCAATATCCCATGCGTCGTTGTCATAAATCATCAAATAGTAGTACTAAATATACAAATTCATGCATATCTTCAAACTTTTTGTCCCTCCTATTTCTTGATCATCATCCATACACGAAAGTGATTTGTGATATATTTATTGAAAGGATCTTGATACTCCAATCATCTTATACGGAATGTTGTACATTTATCGTCTTTTACTTAATGTCTATTAATCTAAATAAAAGTTCGTTTGAGAATTAAGTTATATTTAGAAATTATTTTATTTTAAAATTAAATTTAAAATTTTAAATATATAATTCATATTTTATCTCATAAATAATTTAATTTTTATAAAATTAAAAAAATTAAAATTAAATTCTATTCGTTCAAAATTTCAAAATAGTATTTGGATTGTAAAAGCTTATAATAGTATAACATATTCAACTGATTGCATTTGTAATATCTAAATTTAATAAACGATATAATGGAAACAATTTTGAAGATTTTTATCTATGGGCTTTTTTGTTTTTTTTTTTTTTTTTTTTTTCTGAACGGATAATATCTATGGCTGTTGTTGAGCACAAGGAAAAGTTTGACTGCAAGATTGGGAAATAATTTAGACGGAGGGACAGCACGACTACACGAGGGAAAGTGCTTTTCAAGAAAAAGTGCGGCTGTAGTAAGGGTTGGTGTGCTTAAAGGCGGGCGTGTGAGGAACGAGTTTTCCTTTGAAGCTCGGACCGTTCTGCTTTTGGGAGAATAATGATGAGAGTTTTTGTGTCTTTTGATGCAGACATTTATTTTTTTTAATACAAAGGTGTCTCTTGATTAGTGAAGGACAAGAATAGTCTCTTAATTATAATATATATATATATAAATTAAAATTATTTTTTTAAAAAATATTTATATAAATAAAATATTATATTAAATAGAAATTAAACTATCAACTTTATTATTGAGGTTAACATTTATTGTGTGTGTGTGTGTGTGTTTATCGATTCAAAAAAGCAAGGTAATCGTATATTGAAGGGATTTTGTATGGGACAAGGATCTTTGGAGGAGACATATATAGATAGAGGGAGATCAATATTGGAATCAAAGTTATTAAATTAGTTTGGCCTTCTTTTACTAATTAATCACACTAATAAAGGTTGAAAATCTACAATTTAAAAGCTGACATTTGGTTGCACATAAAAGAGATAAAAATGTATTAAATAATGATGTAATAATCAAGTTTTGACTTATAAGTGTGCATGCAGCGTGCATATTGTTTTTCTCAAGTTTGAATAGACTTCGCGGTGAAGATAATAATTTAGCGATAAAAGTATTAATTATTAAATAAAAATTTTTTAAATTTAAATTTTATTTAATTTTAACGCAAGACTTATTTATTATCTGTGAGCGTTTTATTACAATTCTTGATTAATCTAATCTACTCTTATAGTCAGACTCTCTTGTGGGAGGGAGAAGTCCTCAATATATATATACATATATATTTTCCATGTACAAGTTCCAAATTCAAAATTTTTAATGATACCAAACGCGTTCTCCTTATCCAAACCCTTGGAGTTGCTGGACTCCAATCTCCCGTGCATTTGGATTTGGTTGTTGTGAGGTCAAGGGCCATTTTGGGATACAACAAAAAGGACGCTACTGAGTAATCTCTGGATACGAATTGAAAGTCTAGGGTGGATTTGGGACGCTGGTTTCTGCAACAGATCTGCTGCAGAAGATATTATTACCGCTTATGCAAGACCGACAAACATCATAGGCCAAAGATTTTCTTTCTCCGTCCTTGGAATGAGAGATTTTCTTTTCCTTTTCCT
The DNA here is from genome assembly GCA_030512225.1 of Rauvolfia tetraphylla. Taxonomy (NCBI): domain Eukaryota; kingdom Viridiplantae; phylum Streptophyta; class Magnoliopsida; order Gentianales; family Apocynaceae; genus Rauvolfia; species Rauvolfia tetraphylla. Next base: position 9,104,511 of record JAJQKT010000053.1, read on the forward strand.
TAATACAACCCTGATTTTAATTTTTACTATTTTTCCATAAAATAATAAAAATAAATAAGCATTTTATTATATTTTTTAAAATATATTTTTCTTCACTAATAAAGAAAAAAATAGAGGAATTATATTTATAAATAAGAAATTTTTTAATAAAAATAAAAATTTATAAAAGTTAAATATTTTAAAAAGATAAAAAATACAAAAGAGCTTATATTTCAAAGACAGTGAGTACAAGAGAAGAATGATAAATATCAAATTTATTACAATGCAGAAAAATTACTATGGTGTTTTAATTCTCAAGAAAATAGGAGTTTTGGTTGAACACAAGACAATTAAAGTCCTTCATTGTTACTAATCAACATAAGTACATTATTAATTTAACAAATTTTAAGGGGCCCAAAAAAAAAGTAAAAAGCATTTTCCATTTTGTTTCCTAATCTTCAATTTTGGTCCTCAAACTTTAGGAACAATGTAATTTTGTATTTACATAACAAATTCAAATCATTTAAAAAATTACAAAAAAATAAAAACAAATTTCGAACATGCTAGTGGAACAAAATTCACTTAACAAATTATGCACGACCAAATTTAGAATTGGCAAAATATTTTACAATAGAATCTTTCTAAAGTTCTAACTAATAAATTGCTCACCAATAATACGAACTACGCCTATTTCAAGAAAAGTCTACAGGGAAAAGAAATTAATAACGAATAATTTTAAATACTATTCTACTCTTTCTATTTTTTTTTTTTTACTTTAGTTCCTACATCTGCTCTTACAAAAGTTAAAAATTATATCCCATTAAATTACAAAAAATTTTAAAAAATTTTCACTTTCAACAACAATCTACATCCCCGAGTATGAATGATGATAGGGACTATGGGAGGCTACCTTTTTAAGCATGCCCAAATTATTACTATTAGTGCTAATAATTATTTCTACTATGGTAGACTCTGAGAAAGAAATAAACAAGAAAATTCTCAACATTGCAAGTGTGTAATGGTGAGCATATGTTTTGTGTCGTTCTTGTGATTATTTTGCTGCTTCATTATGGGGAGAATTCCATTTCCTTTTATTTAATTCCTTTAGCCATACCCTATCCACCACTATTACCAATTCTATTTCTCACTTTTTATTTATTTTTTAACCTTTTCCATTCCTATGTAGTCCTTATAAAATAATCAATCTATTAGTTAATTAACTAAAAATATCTCTTTTCATATAATGGGTTCAATTTAGATCTCCATTCACTAATTTATTAAAAGAGGAATTAATTGAGAGATCAGAGGATAATTGCATAACTAGAGGAAGTAGGGTGCATATAGGTTTTATGTGAATCTCACATTTAAATACTTTTACAAAATCTATAACAAAAAATTTCAAACACAAACCATATACGTCCAGTTTTTAATGGGACAATATGATGATTAAGTGAAGTTGAATTTGGAATTCGCCAATAGTAGAGTTTAACAAATTATCTTGACGTTTGAAATCATTTTCCCTATTCTTTTTCATATTCTCTGTCTCATTCTTAAAAAGTCACTATTTGTTTTATAAGAAAAATATTTCCATTAAGATTCTTTGTTTTTTCATCAATTTTATATATTTTTAAAAAGACTAACACTAAAAAATAGTTTAACAATAATGAAATAAAAAAAACGAGAAAACATTTGAAAAGAAGATGGATTATTATTTTGAAGGGAAATACGGCCACGGCGGAGTTTGAGCCAGCAGAAACGCACTACACAAATTTCCATGAGGTCAAACATAATTGCCCCTCCCACTCCACTATTCCATTGAAGCACGGCATCCCTAACATGGCTCCTAACGTTGGACATGGGTGGAATTATACCAACAATAGAGCACCACAAACTCTAATTCAAAAGATGCTGCCTGCTTCTCTCGCTCTTACATCCCATTCCATCTAATTAATGTGTGTTATACGAGGTAAAGTTGATTTTTTTGTGCCAATTATCTTTAACAATGACTATTAAAAGAGTCTTATTATTAAAAATTATTAATATAAAAATTAATTGATCGTAATATATATAATAAATTATTTTAAGATTAATTCAAATTAAAAAAATTATATTTTTTAAATAAATAATTTAATTTTACGATATTCAACGTAACTTAATTAACAAATTTTATTTTGGAAGGGGGTGGGATTTTTTTTTGTTTGATAAGGAGTGAGCACTATATTGAGGAGCAAACGTGCATGTCAGTGGGAGCCACCACATACTTTAGGGAGAAGTAAAATTTGGAGCGTATTCACCAGCAGGGTTCCCAAACCCCAGGGCAGCACTTCTCACAAAAATCCCTTTTCTTTGTCCAGATTCCAGAACCTCTTTATATTCATGTTCCCCTCTTCTACCATTTTTTTGACACCTAGCTCTGAATATAAAATTACCAATCCCAAAACCAAACAAAGGCAGCCCATATATATATCTTCTTGAATACCATGTTTATACTTTTTACTGACCTCTGCAATTTACCAGTACTAGTATTTACTATTATCTTCTTTTGTCTTTTCTATTTGTTGTTCGGGGAAATCTCCAAATCACTGTTCGGATAACAACAAGACGAGCCCATAACCAGTTTTTGATTTTTTTTCCCCCCCTCCATAGCCATGACTGTTGATTCCCTCCTTCTCTCCTTCTCTCTGTCTGTCTTTTGTAAGAGTTGCGATTTGGTGTATTTATTGATGTGTTGTCGCTTGACTCTTATTTCTATCTTGATCATTGCTCGCAGCATCTGTTAGAGAACAGTTAAGCTTTTGAAAATAACAAGGAGGGCAAATGAAACACAGTCTGATCAGCACTGGTATCCGGTCATTAGTTTTAAATTGTGCATATTATGAGTTTCAACTTAGCTAAATAAACATATCGGAACTTGAGAAGGATTATTACATTGGTAGCTATATTTCTGAGAGAGTAATCACTATTCGTTCATCGTTTGTTTTAGAATTTTATTGTTTACGTTATATCATGTCAATTTGTATAACTTAAAAATAAGTTATTAAGCAGGTAAAATTGAACTCTAAGCCAAAGATTTAAAGAGTTAATCTTCTTTTACTAGAGTATTGCGGATAACACAAATCTTTTCATGGAATTAGAAGTATATATCCGAAGCCCTCCACCAGAAAGTACATTCTTTTGTTAAGGTTGTGTATATATCAGTCAGGAAAAATGTGCTGAGGTTTTTGACAGAGGTCACATGAGGATTATCATTTGGATGATCTGCTCCCCAGCTGGTGTTTTTTGGCTTTGTGGGCATTACCAGACACAGACATATGTATCAGCAATTTCTTGACAAATGTGGTCCTGTTCCATGAATCTGGAATTCTGGACATGAACAGAAATATCAAAACCCTTCCATTTATTCTTTATGTTTTCCTGTGATTCTGCTTTGTTCATATGCGTAGTCCTCATCCAGACAACGACTTTACCTCCATTTGCATTCAAGTTTAGCCAGTTCGACCCATGAGGTGCATTTTTCACATAAGAAGTTTCTCTCTCCTCTCTCGTTCTCGCTCTCTCTCCTGCATTTTTATCTCAGTTACTCAGAAAATGTAGCATGCAATAGATTGAAGGTGACAGTAAAGATACGAAAGACACGTTTCCTCCATTGTTACGATGATTAAAAATGTACAATTAACTATCAATTAATTAAGTTTTAAAACTTTTAGATTAGATTTTTATTTAAATTAAGTTACATTAAGAATCATAAAAATAAATTATTTATAAAAAGAAAGTAAAACCCAACATAAAAAATGTGAATTTTTTTTTTTTAGATTGAAAAACCAATTCAAACACGCCCTTATGTTTTCATATTTTTCTTCTTCATTTGTATAAGCAATTGCAAATTTCATAACTTACTTGGGAAGCCTAGAGAAATCTAAAGATTCAACGCTATCAATCAAGATCTTGCTAGAACCTTTTTAAGAAAAGAGTAAGAGAAAATGGGAGAAATATGGAATTTATTTAAAATTAATGGGTGACAGTAAATAATTGTTTTATTTTATTCTTAATTAATTTAATTATTTTTTACTAATATAAAAGAGAATTGAGGAGTTATTTTTATAATTAAGAGTAATTCAGGAAAAATAATTTTTAAAATTTATAAAAGATTCAAACATTTTTAAAAAGAATTTTTTTAAAAAAGTCTTATATTTTTAAAAAGATAGAGAGTGTAATAAATAATAAGAAAAGAGTCATATAATGGAGCACAAGTTTATTGCCGGCTTGGAAGCAGTCAAAGATTCATGGTGTGCTTTTGATTCCTCACCAAAGTCGGAAGATGAGTTAGGATCAAAGTGGCACTATCCTATCACATTAGTACCATATGGTATCAAAAGCTTTTTGGCCTTCTTTTGTGAACTTCTAATCACGATATTGCCAAAACGAGGTTCTATGGTCAGATCCAGTATTCCACCAACAAGTGTTGGCATTATTACTCTAGTTTTCAAGTTTGAATGTATATTTAGATTGAAATTCTGTTCAAACTTAATGTAAACTTTTTATATTAAATTTTATTTCTTTTGTCTAATTTTACTAGTCATCTGAAAAGATAGTATGATGAAGTTTGAGTTTTTTATGTTGGCGATGTTAAAGTGTAATTATATGGTGTTATAAAAGATTTTTTATGTATTTATTTTTATTTTTATCTATATATCTTACCTGGTTAGAGATTTTAAAGTGTGATTTTATTTTTTATTACCATATGAATGATAAATTTTTACTCTTTAACTAATTTGTGTAATTTATTAATAAAATTATTTATAAAAAATAAATAAATTCACACCTTTAATTCTATTCAATTCGAATAGTTTTATTTTAATAAATTAATAATTTATTAATATTTTAATAATTATTTATTTATTAATAAAAAAATATAAATAAAATATTCACCACACCTCTACGGCTCTACGGCTCTACCGCTCCCTTTCCTGCGCTATTGCCTATTGAGTAGAGGGAGGAATAGCCCCAAAATCGCCCCTCACTTGAGGACCAGAGGTGTCATCATGTACTTTGCAATCTTCCAAAGCCACAATGCTCCCATTTTCAACACTTCTGATCTTACACCCATACTGTCCCACCTAATCATTATGATTTTCATCAAGAACCTTTCAGATCGTGGGGGCCATCATGACTGAAAATTTTTAAGATTCAGGGACAGCAAAATCAACAGCAAAATTTCGTGCTGTCATCTGTTGTACTCAACAGCAAATAAAATGTACCTTGGCGTTTCAATTCCTGGTGGGGAATAGTAGATCTCTTCTAACCAATAAGCCAAAAAAAAAAAAAAAAAAGCACAATTATCAAGCAGGCGTTATTTGACGTATACTTCTAGTGACTCTATATAAATACAATTTTATTGTATTTATTTTTTTGTTAGGAGTTTCACATATTTTTCTTAATTTATTAAGAATAATTATGTAAATCAAATTTAAAACTTTTATTTGATTTTACTATAATTTATATATATTTTAAAAATATATAATTATCAATAAAAATTTAAATAAACACAAACTCAATTAAATATCAAATTTGAGATTTATTCATTAAATTTACTAATAATTTTTTCTCTCAAATTCTTCTGTTATTGACTTTTTTTACTCTTTTTGAAATTGTTACGTGTCTTTATATAATTTTATTTATTTTATTTAATATAAAAATTAGTATGTAACAATATTACTATAGTGGAAGAAAGAATGAGAGATGAATTTGAGAGAGAGAGGATTCGTACCAATTTAATTAGGGGTTTTGCTAATCTTTTGTTCAAGTAATTCAATTAGAACCCAAAACGAGTCCCAAGTAAAGCAATCATTCTCATAAATCCAGAAAGCAGATAAGGCCACACATGTTGTGGACCCATCAAAAGCCAAAAAGACGTTTGTGGACCCGTTTCCCTTTGAAACTGATCGAACCGACCGTTACAGCTTACCACAGCCTTGACTGCTTGCTGGGAGACGGAGGACACAAAAAGATTTTAGGACACTACGTTATACGTACAAGCTATAGGACTTCCAAAGCTAGAGAAAGAATAAAAATGTCTCTTGCGTGGTTGGAATCATTTGAGATGTACATTTTCTATATGTATTTAAAGAGAAAACCTATCTTAAATGTTTATATCAAAGTATTTTGTAACATTTACTGTTTATATTAATTCAATCCTTCACATTCAAGTAGTTCATAAGTTGGCGATTTGGAGGTCTCCAAGGAAAGGATAGACGGGGCTTGTATGTATTGTACCGCAGTTTCTATGCCCAAACAGAAAAGAGGAAAATGCATGCGCAGAGAAAGAGAGTGAGAAGGGAAGAGCCCATATTGTGAAGTCTGCAGGCTAAAGAGCACTGCATGTTCGAATTATTCTTCTTTTGTGTTTCTTACTTTCTTTGCTTTTATATACATCATCAGTAGTCTTTTTTGGACTATTACTCACTACCCGTCTCCCCGTCCCCCCACCCCCATGCCCCATCCCAGCAAAACACTGCCTTAAATGGTGCAATTTTATACTGTAAACCGAGGCTGCGAGATCAGTCCTGAAGCCAAAGGAAGAAGAGAGGCTATAAAGGAGGGGGCAGAGCAGTGAGAACCACGCAGACGGGTGAGCAGGAGAGGTATAGAAAAGCAAAAGAGTACCCTTGACAAGCCTTTTACACGTGATAAAGAAGACACCAAAAGCATTTGCATGCGTGTATAAAAGATTCATCGCCTTCATCTTCTCTCTTTCCTCTCCAAAAAACAGTTTCAAGCCTTCTTTCTCTCTCTGATGTAATCTTGAAACCCCCCACTAGAAAAACTCTTCTTTTTCACCTCCACTTTCTAGCTCTTTTCCGTTCTTTGCAATCCCATCTTTTAAGTCTATCCCTCTTTCTCTCCGTGTTAAAGATTTAAAGCCCATTTCTTTAAAGTTTTAAAGCTTATAGTTTAGCACTACATAAGCTCTTTAAACATCAAGGAATCAGGCGACTTTCCAGAGGTTCATCCAATTGTGGGTTCGATTCAAGGTTCAAAGTTTTGGTATGTTAAAAAAACCACGTTCTTTATCTGCGTGTGAAGAGTCTATGGACGTTCATTTTCCTTGGGGTGTGTCATTTTCTATGAAGCAGTGAAATTGGGCCATCTTGAGATAGTGATTTTCAGTGAGGTTTTCAATGTTTATTCCTTTTATCCGTTCCGGTTACTTATATGCTATTACCTTGTGACTTTTGTTGCTTTCTAGGCGTTTTTATTCTCTTCTTGAGCAGTCATATTTTGCCTTCGCATTTATTAATGCTTGTGCGTATGTGAATATATGATTCGTCTTTTTTCTTTGGATTTACTTTCCCGTCTTTGTAGTTTTCTGATACAAAGTTTTGGTTTTGTTAGGAGACAAGTTGAAGGAATGGTTTTTGTCTCCTGGGTATTTCCTCAGTTTGATTACTGTATTCTGTTCTTTTTGCATACATTACATTGGCTTATTCGCATATGGTTAGTATATTCATGAATTTGCTCTCTTTCCTTCCTGGTTCATAGATTTAGGTTTGTCAACTGAAGCATCTAATAGGATTTGGGTTCTGGGTAGTGTTCCCTATATTGTCTCTACATGTATGGTTCTTTCTGAGATCAAAGCTTAGTTTTGCTGCAATATTTCTTTTAACTATATCTTGAGAATGGTAGATTTTGGGCTTGAGCGAATTCCTGAGCTGTTAAACGAATGACGTACTCAAATGCTCGCAAGTAAACTGGTGGTTAAGGTTGAAGCATAATTTTCAGATTTTCTGACATGCAAATGTTTATGCAGAAGCATGTATATTTTCTTTTGTCTTTGATTATCTGTACCGCCCTCCGCCCTTGTTCATGGTTCTTCAATCCCTGCACTCAAAGCTGTTCAATTGCTACTTTCGCTTTTCGAGTTATGTGTATTTTTGGTTTAGTTGATGAATCAAATGCGAGAAAATGGGATTACTACATTGCAAAAGAATGGTAAACCTTTGTTGTCTGCAGGAAAGACCTGATTTTTAATGCTCACATCTTTTACTTCTGCGTGTGAAATTCTGATGCACCTTCCGCATTTTCCCGTGTGTTTATTCATTTTGTAGAGTTGGGTTATTTTTCTGACTCGGGTTCTATTTTCTGTTTATGGAAGTGCAGTACAGATAGCCTTAAATCTGTGAGTGATGAGTGAAGACTGAAGACCAGAAGGGAAGACTATTTTGGACTGTGCCATCTGCCTCAGGATATTTGTTACGGAACAGGTTTTTGCAGTTGGTGGACATCAGTTATAGTAATCCAGCTACCATCGTTATCATTATCATCATGCCTATGAGGCAGGTAAAAGAGAGCTCAGAACAGCACCTAGTGATCAAAACCCAGTTGCAGAACACCATGAACACCGTCATAAAGAACCCCAAAACAGCTCAAGATGGAAATGGGGCTGCATCTCAAGAACCTCCGAACACCAAGCTCCATAATCAGACGTCACCTCCATCAAGAAATAGAGGAAGAAGAAGGGGCAGAGGAGGCCGGAAATCTGATCAGGGTGATGTGTTTATGCGGCCAAGCTCAAGGCCTTGCACCGGGGCCAATAAGTCAGTGGTGGTAGAACCTGCTGGTGCTGTTGAAGTAACTGCAACTAATGGGAAAAACAGTTTGTCTGTGCCGAGTGTGCCATTTCCTTCTTCAAGCAAGTCCCTGAGTTTTGCTCCTCGGCCGGGGTATGGGCAACTTGGTACAAGATGTATAGTAAAAGCAAACCATTTCTTTGCGGAGTTACCAGACAAGGATTTGAACCAGTATGATGTAAGTTGGTTTCCCGGATCTATTTACATTAAGCATATTCTTCGGTCAAAATTTGCTGAACAGTTACTGATTCACCTATATTTCTTTGTCACATTACTCTTGGGGCCCTTAACCTGACATTAGTATGTTTATGGTCTGCCTTCTTTTCTCTTATACTTGCTGTTACTTTGACAGGTATAATTGAGTAGTCTTCTGTCTCTTTGTTCTTTTGCTTAACAAGCATTGATGAGTCGATGACTCTTTAAACGAAATCAATTATATTCTTATTGTTCTGTGGTGTGTCTGCTTTGTTAACCCTGCAGGTCACCATTACTCCTGAGGTAGCATCAAGAGCTGTGAACAGAGCTATTATAGCAGAGTTGGTGAAACTGTACAAAGAATCTGACTTGGGGAAGAGATTACCTGCATATGATGGCAGAAAGAGTCTGTATACTGCTGGTGAACTTCCTTTTGCCTGGAAGGAGTTTACCATTAAGCTTATTGACGAAGAGGATGGAATCAATGGTCCAAAGTAAAGGCTTTAACTACTTCTGACAAGAAATTCAATATTGAGTGCTTGCATAAAATATTGAAACATATTAATAGTAATCTGTTACTTTCTAAAAACAATATCCAAAATAGAGCAATTATGCATCTATACCTTATTTTATTATACAGTGAAACTTTTGCATGCATTTCAGGCGTGAGAGGGAGTACAAAGTTGTGATCAAGTTTGTTGCTCGGGCAAACTTGCATCAATTGGGGCAATTCCTTGAGGGTAAGCGTGCAGATGGTCCACAAGAAGCTCTTCAGATTTTTGACATTGTTTTGCGAGAGCTCTCCATGAAGAGGTGTGATAGGGCTGTTAGACAATTTGTTCAAACAAATTGACATGCCTTCCTTACTTCTGCAAAAAGTATAATCTTTCTTCATACTGCACATCTAATAGGTATTGCCCCATTGGGAGATCATTCTTTTCTCCGGATATCCGGAAGCCACAAAGGCTTGGTGATGGCTTGGAGGCATGGTGTGGATTCTACCAGAGTATTAGACCAACCCAGATGGGCTTGTCCCTTAATATTGGTAACAGATGACAGCTTAGGAGCCAGTGACACAACTATTCTTCTGTTTGTCAACTTTATGCAAATTTTCCTGTATTTTACAGATATGGCTTCAGCTGCATTTATCGAGGCTCTTCCTGTGATAGAGTTTGTAGCCCAGCTTCTAGGAAAGGATGTATTATCGAGACAGTTGTCTGATTCTGACCGTGTCAAGGTATTTGTCTTCATCTTTTATGATTTTAAAATAGTCTTCTGCTAGATATCTAATATCAAGTTCTTGGTTTAAATCTGCTCAGATAAAGAAGGCCCTTAGAGGAGTGAAAGTAGAAGTAACACACAGGGGTAACGTACGGAGAAAGTACCGTGTTTCTCGGCTAACATCTCAACCCACAAGAGAACTAGTGTAAGATATTTTTTTGTGTATGGTTAATAATAATCAGTTCTTATTTTTCAGTAATGGATTCATTTTTTTTCTTCTTAAATTAGAATTATGTCTAAAAGATCCCACAGTGCAATCAAATAAAGAACTATAGGAAAGCAGTGCATCAAATTGGAAAGTTAATTTATAGACAGATGATGATGGCATATTGTCCGTGTTGTACCGATTGCCACATCATTCTCAAGTGTTAGACAAGCTGTAGAAACAGGTTATGATATATCAGCTGACTTATCCTCCATAACCCTGCAGGGAGCTTATCATCAACTAATAGGAATAAATTTTGGGTTTTTTTGAGTTTTGGTTTACTGAGTGGAAAATAAATAAATAGTTCTCATTTTTGTCAGTTTTCCAGTTGATGACAACTCAACCATGAAGTCAGTGGTTGAATACTTCCAAGAAATGTATGGGTTCACAATTCAGTATACTCATCTTCCATGCCTTCAAGTTGGGAACCAGAAAAAAGCAAATTATCTACCGATGGAGGTGAAGATTCATTTTTTAATATCTTCTTTCTGTTAAGAGGGGCTAATCTTCTCGTAAATGGTCTGATTACTATCAGCTTTTCAGGCGTGTAAGATTGTTGAGGGCCAACGCTATACAAAACGGTTGAGTGAAAAACAAATTACTGCTCTTTTGAAGGTGACATGCCAAAGACCCAGTAACCGTGAAAATGATATATTGCAGGTAGTCCAAAATACTAGTGTTCAAGTGCCCGACAAATCTTATTGTTGAACCTTCTTCGACCTCCAAAGATATAGTACTCTCTTATATCTATCGCAGGAAAAAAAAAAAGAGAAGGAAAAAAGCGGTTTCTTTTTCTTTCTGTTCTTGTAAATGCTTTATCATTAACAAATTGAGCAGTGACATAATGAAATCTCTGATTGAACAGAAAGCTGCAAAAACTGAGACGTCTCTCTCCTATGCTTTCTAAGTCAATATTGAGTATTGACCTTGTTAGTTAAAATTTGGACTGTGTGGGATAATAGAGGAATTAAGATTTGGATGGTAGTCTATCAAGATATTCAAGTCCCTAAAGAGCAGGTAGGGGCTCTTTATTTTTTCCCATTGAGGAACTTAAAATTGCAGAGAGGAGATTCCAGTTTTTTTCTTTTTTTTCCCTTTCTCTCTAGAGGAATCCTCTTAACTCTATAACATGACTGGTTGAAGTTCTATCCTTTATAAGGTTCTGACTGCCATTTGAGACTTAGCTAAACAAGTTTAATCATGGACTCGCATATTTCAATTGGCCAACTTATTAAAAGCTAAAGTAAGCTAACAGAATTAACAATGTTGAATAGCATGATAACTTGTTTCTTGAAAATTTCTTATGTGAAACCTTGAACATCTCCAAGCAAACATATGCTGGCAATGAATATGGTTTGTCAAATTAGGCATGTTTCTGTGAAGTTGACTTACTTGGAATATGATACTGTATCTGCTTTGCAATACAGACTGTTCAGCACAATGCATATGATCAAGACCCATATGCTAAGGAATTTGGGATCAAAATCAGCGAAAACCTAGCTTCTGTGGAAGCTCGGGTTCTTCCAGCTCCATGGGTAGAATATCCCTGAAATTATCATTCATTTCTTAAAAATAGTTTTTGATATCTTTTCCTTAACCTTCATCTTTTGCTTATTTGTAGCTGAAATATCATGAAACTGGAAAGGAAAAGGATTGCTTACCTCAGGTTGGACAATGGAATATGATGAATAAGGTATTATTTTGTTTTTCTTGTCTGACACATAGTCTAACTATTCATGTCTTTTGGTCAACCTACATAATCATCTAGATTTGGATAAATCTTGTGTAAAAAAAGTATGTGGGGCATATTAATGCGGTTGAGTAAAGGACATATTCAGGTTTCCTTTTCCTCTATGTCTCTCAGCTTCTTTAATATATCGAAGACACTTAAGTAAGCAAAATATTCTGATTTCTTCTTTTCCCAGTACTATGGGGATATATCTCCAGAAAATAATGCAAGTGCTACATCTGTGCATTGTTTAGATTGTTGAACTGAACTCCTGTGCTTCTCATATTCACAGAAAATGATTAATGGGATGACTGTTAGCCGTTGGGCATGCATCAACTTCTCAAGAAGCGTCCAAGAGAGTGTTGCTCGGGGATTCTGCAACGAACTGGCTCAAATGTGTCAAGTATCTGGAATGGTGAGATTTCCCTCATTTCTTCTCTTCTTTCTAATGCCAGTAGTAGAGGAGATATTTTATTAGTCATTAGTCCATTGAAAAGTTGTGACGCTTGTATTACAGGAATTCTATCCTGAGCCCGTTATTCCAATCTATAATGCTAGGCCTGACCAAGTAGAGAGAGCTTTGAAGCATGTTTATCATGCATGTATGAACAAACTGAAAGGAAAAGAACTGGAGCTTCTGCTAGCCATTTTACCAGACAACAATGGTTCATTGTATGGTATGTCATGTCATGTCATATTCAATTTAATTTTGGTTGGATTCACAAGAAGTGAATATTCAAATGACTTGACACAATCTATGCCATCAATTTCTTCTTTACAGGTGATCTGAAGCGAATATGTGAAACTGAACTTGGTTTGATTTCTCAATGCTGTCTAACAAAACATGTCTTTAAGATCAACAAGCAATACTTGGCTAATGTATCCTTGAAGATTAATGTTAAGGTGTGAATAAAATAACAGAATGTATGATTATCCATAGTTGTTTAACTGAGTTTTGGTTCATTATTTGTGATCCTTTGTAGTGTAAATCAATTAATCAGTATACTTCTTTCTTACGTTCTCCTATTTTACCATTTCTACAACAGATGGGTGGCAGAAACACTGTTCTTTTGGATGCTATAAGTTGTAGAATTCCATTGGTTAGTGACATACCTACAATTATATTTGGAGCAGATGTGACCCATCCAGAAAATGGAGAGGACTCCAGCCCCTCGATAGCTGCTGTATGTTTCATTCTCTCAAAAAGGCCTCTTTCTCCTGTTTCCTCCTTTATTAGTATACCTAATCGCTTAGGTTATTGCTCTAATTACTGTATTTTTCATGAACGTTAGGTCGTAGCGTCTCAGGATTGGCCTGAAGTCACTAAATATGCTGGACTAGTTTGTGCCCAAGCTCATAGACAAGAGCTCATACAGGATTTGTACAAGACATGGCATGACCCTGTCCGTGGAATAGTCAGTGGCGGTATGATCCGGTATGAGGTTCTCTTTCTCTATTGGATATTTACTTTGTCATAATTTGCTTTCTTCCTTTCTCATTGAATGACATTATTTGTTGCGATATGAGAGTTGAGTGAGTTGAATTTGCTTCTTTAATTGCAGGGATCTTCTGGTTTCATTCAGAAAGGCAACTGGACAAAAGCCTCAAAGGATCATCTTTTATAGGTCAGTGATTCTAGTTGCAACCCTGGTCCTTCCATTCCCTCTGATAAACTGAACTGTCAAAATTTGCCTTTTGCAATAGTTGCACCACCAAGTTGTTATTTTGTTGCCGTTTTAGTGTGCTCAGTTATCATTCTGATTGGAGTTTTGTATCTGCAAATTCACCTATACTCTTAACCTTATAGTGGCTTGTCTAGGTTGCGTGCAGGGATCCTTGTTTTTCATGTTATTTGAAAATTGATATGGTTACTTACCAAGTATTAGGACAAGGTGATATGCATTTCTCGAATTTACTGGCAATAACTTTTGGTGCCAAGAGAATTAGTGGACTTAGATTAAGCAGCTCTGAGGGCCAAGCCCCTTATTGGGAAGCGAAGAAGGCCATTAGACTTAGATAATCTTCAAAAAATAGTGGGTTTGTAATGCATGGCAATACAGTAATGTTCTAGTGCTGTTTGGGTTTCCAATGATTTAGAAAATTTGCACTAGTTTTTGCATTTGCAGACTTACGAGTAACTGTATAATCTGGCTAATATTTTCATACATTTCGACTGACTATAACCTCTTTGTTAGTCAACATTCTTTTCCTTTTTTTTGGTTGGGCAGATAATGAAGTTTGATTCAGTCAATGGAATTTTATTTGATATCTAAGCTTGTGCTTATGATGAAGATGTTATATCTGATGTATCTGTGCAGGGATGGTGTAAGTGAAGGGCAATTTTATCAGGTTCTACTTTTTGAATTAGATGCAATCCGGAAAGTAAGTCCCCCATGTTCTAGTTTCTTTTCTACTAGTTACAAGCTTCCTTTTGCTTTGGCTGCAACTGACTCCATGAGTTATGTCCTAGCTCTGATCAAGAAGAATTCTCTTTTAGGCTTGTGCGTCTCTCGAACCAAACTACCAGCCGCCAGTAACTTTTATTGTGGTACAAAAGCGCCATCACACTCGTTTATTTGCTAATAATCATAGGGACCGGGGTAGCATTGACAAGAGTGGAAATATCTTGCCAGGTAGCTGTTGTTTGCTTCACTACTACAATTTTCTCTCTCCAAATTACTTAATTGCTTCTAATTCTATTTACATGATGCTATATTCTCATTTGGTTAGGCACTGTGGTCGATACCAAAATCTGTCACCCAACAGAATTCGATTTTTATCTTTGCAGCCATGCAGGTATTAAGGTAAACATTGATGCTTGCTTCTTGTCTAACACATCATTCATGATTATCCCTGGAGCTGACTCAAAGCAATAATGATTAGTGTCAACAAGAAAAATTCTTGTGGTTAATCTCAACTGTCATTTAGTATATTATCCATGCATAGATGACGATATAGGCCCCAAGAACTGATCTTCATTGTTATTGGTTCCATTACCATGACATTTTGTTGATGGGCTGGCTTTTTGCTCCTCGACCTTTTTTTGGGGAAGATACGACATGTTTCTTTATTGGCCAAAGCTCTGCAGTTTGGAGAAGTTGAGGGCCGAGCCTTTATATCTATATCTTGCATTTAATGAATTTTTATGAAATCCTTTTATTCGAAGCTAATCCGCAAAGTCATCTTTTGGTGAACTTGCTTGGATTTTAGTTAAATGATGCTGATGGGCCTTATTGCCATTATTGATGTCAGAATATGATTTTATTGCCCATCTGCTTCTAGTTTCATCTTTAATTTGATCCTAGTAGGCATTTTGGATAGAATAGTAATAGATTGCTCTATTTCACTTCTCAGGGAACTAGTCGACCAGCTCATTACCATGTTCTGTGGGACGAGAACAATTTTACTGCTGATGGAATTCAGTCGCTGACAAACAATCTTTGTTATACATATGCAAGGTGCACACGTTCTGTCTCTGTTGGTGAGTCACAAGCGATGATATACTTAGTTGAGTTTTGCATACAATTTTAATCAGCTCACTGGACATATGTGGTTAAAAAAATCCTTCCCCGCTGGCCCCATTCCCGAACAACGAAAGAGTAAGAACTGCAATGGACACCCAAATAATGCTCTATGATGGAAAAAATGCCAAGTGAATCATCTATATGGATAAATGCTGTCTATTCGGGGATGAAAAATTCTCAATGATTCTTTTACCCTTTTAAAAGTTTCATTGTCTATAATACTGCATGCTTTCAATATTTTCAAGAATTTTTGTGTTTGTGCAGTTCCTCCAGCCTATTATGCACATCTAGCTGCATTTCGAGCTAGATTCTACTTGGAACCAGATGTACAGGAGAATGGTTGTGGTGCTGGCCGGAAAGGCACTCGAGCGGGGGGAGAGTCTGGTGTACGGCCATTGCCAGCATTGAAAGAAAATGTAAAAAGAGTAATGTTTTACTGTTAGGGAAACAGTAGATATTAGAGTGGCAGAGGTAGCAAATATCTTCTGGATCAGGTAACTTGGACGCAGGATAGAGGCCTTTCTTTGTAAATGAATGAGCAGTCATGCAAGAATGCATGGTTTAGAATTTGAATCAATGATGTAAAGAGAAAAACTTTCTTTTCCTTGCTTCATGCTGCAGGTTGGTTCTATTTCCTTCCGTTTTTTTCTTGGCTGGCTAATATTAGGAGATCAGAATTGATCTGTCTGAACTATTGTCAGGATTTTTATAGGTTAGGTCACAGATTCCAGATCTACGTTGTTATCTGATGAGTCTGCGGATTAAAACTTTGTCCTTCGCAAACATTTGTGAGCAAACTGGTTGAACAAGCTTACAATCAATTAGTGTTCTGTCTTTATCAGCATATAATATTTAAAACTTGTGTCCTTCAAAAGAGTACATTTTCTGTTACTATATTATACCAAGTGGTTAACATATTGATTCACGATAGAATAGATTAAAGCGTGATTTAGATGACATTTTGAAGTGAATTTACTTTAACCTAGTAACTGAAAGTGATGTAACGACATCCTTAAATGGTTGCTTTGTCCGAATGCTCTCTTGACAAATGTGAGAATCTTGAACCTGTCATTCATTTGGAATGAAAGTGGCATGGATTACCCAAGAATGGAATTTTGCTAATTGCATGCTGATCAATGGAGCCCTCTAAGAAAGAGGAATAAACACATCCAAGTTTTGGCATAAATCTATGTCCAGAGGGTTTCTAGACTCTAGATGCTACACAAATATAGTAGCATAAAATTTCTTGCTCTACTGAATCCATATCTTGAAAAGAGGCCTAAGTTACAATATATGTGTATAGGCTTTTTGAGCACACAACAGTAGTAATGTTCTCATCAGGACAATTCTGATTCACGATTCTTCTTTCTGATCTCTTGTTTTCATTTCTTTGGCTGTTAAAAAAAAAAAAGGTTAAAAAAAAGTGAAAGAATAGATTATTGACTCCACCACCCTAAAGTCTAGAGTGACTCCATCACATACCTATATCGAAATGAAACTTAGGATCTCTCAAGAGTGAATATAACCAATTTAGTTCCGGTGCTGGACGTGCTTTTTGCAGCACGTTCAGGACTGGATTCGTGGACTCCTATATTTATTTTTAAATTTTTTTTTTAAATTTCGACAGTTGGATCAGATTTCGAATCTAATCCAACGATTAAAAATCGATCCTGCACGTGCTGCCGGACTGGAATATAACAACGGTAAATGATAATTAAAACTTTTACTCTCGATCTTTTTAGGATTGCTTTTGAGATATTATCATTGGTATAGGCCACGATTGGACGGTATTCTCATTTGAAGACTTGAGTACAGATCATCGGCGGCAACTTCTGTAAGTAGGAGCAGCTTTTTGGGTCTCTTGCTCCTTGTAAAATTTCCATTTGGAAAGGTAATATTGGTCTTTAATGTGTTGCGACTGCATATTATTTAAAAAATCTTTAGTGATTAAGTATTTAGCTTATAATTTAAGAGATCGACGACAATGAATTTTAAAGCATTTCAAAAATAAGAAAAGTTTCTGGAATGCTTAAGAAAACTATACTAAAAGTATGGATAAGGGTCATGGGGATTTAAACTTAATTGTTTCTTTCTTTTTTGGATTGTCTAAAATGTTCTTAGAAAAATAATTTATTATTATTTTGATGGATTAACCATATTATGACATTAAAAGCACACAAGGTGTACAAATATAATTATTTCATGTAAATGCATCCTTTAAACTTTAATTTAATTACAATTATTTAGAATTTACATAAAGAGTAATACAAAATAAGAGTTATTTAGGAGTTACATTAGTTAAAGAAGAGTATTTTTTTTAGAAAAAGAAGAGTACTCTATTAGTTTATTATTTTTGTTATTATTATTTATATTACTATTAGCATTATTATTAAAAATTTGAATTATAAGTGCCATGTGGGAGTTACATGAGTTAAAAGATAAACAAATAAAAAATAATAATTATACATAAAAAATTAATAGAAAAGTTCTTAATTAGGTTTTTAACTACTAAGTAATAATATTTTAACTCCTCTACTTAAGTTACAATTTTTTTCTAATTCAAATATATAAATATAATGGGAGATATAAATAGATCATATAACCTCTATAGAATAGATTATATAATTAATACTATTATTAAAATATTATACGAATAAAATAATCAAAAGTAAATAAATGTACTTTAATTTCTACCTTTGCAAGAAGAAGAAGAAGGAGAAAGAAAAAAAATAATGTTATTTTACAATAAAAAATACAAGGAATAATTATGATTACTAAAACTCAAATGCAAATATATTTAATGAAAAATAAAAAATATAATAGCATGAAAATAAAATAAAATATTAATAATTTTTAAAAATTAAATAAATATAAAAAATAATTATATTGAATAAAAATCACAATATCAGTATAATTTTCAAAATATTTAACATGTGCAAATATTGCAGGTGTTAGTTCCTACAAAAGGCCTAAAATATAGGCAATGTCTTATCATTAGTTATTAATGAAGAATCAATCTGAAAAACAGAAAAGAGATCTAAAGGTTTTCTTGAAGACATGAAAGCTTGGTTTAAAACTCTTTCTCTTCTCATTATTTGATAGAGAAGAAACCTACTTTCTCCTTCTTTGCATATTCAACAATATTGCCCACAAGTTTCATTCAATTATTAAGCCAAGAGCGAAACTTTGGTCTCCCAAGAAACTCCGATTCCGTAAGAGTAGATTAGTCCCATGAAGTAATTAAAGGCCTCAAATGCAAATATCAATGAAACAAATTAATTTCAGTTTTATTGTATATAGTAAATAGGATATATTTAGAGTTTTACTCAATACATAATCTGGGTTTAGAAATCCTAACAAATATAGTCTACTCTTGATTTAGTTGTTCATATTGTGTAGAGACATACACACACACACACACACACACATATATATATATACACACACACAATCAAATCCTTTCTTTCTTTTTTCCAGTTTTTTGTTTTGACATGGTAACGGAAGTGTTAACATATCTAGTTATATAAAGGGGGTAAAGCACTCATCCAGCTGATGAGCTTGAATTTTCCTGACATGTCTGCTTAATAATTTTAGTCTAACATTTCACAAGAAATTG
This sequence comes from Rauvolfia tetraphylla, assembly GCA_030512225.1. Taxonomy (NCBI): domain Eukaryota; kingdom Viridiplantae; phylum Streptophyta; class Magnoliopsida; order Gentianales; family Apocynaceae; genus Rauvolfia; species Rauvolfia tetraphylla. The sequence goes on from JAJQKT010000053.1 coordinate 9,123,667, forward strand.
CCATGAAAAACACTCAATCAAGCCTTATCTTCAGTATAATAACTATTCCGAAATCATAATACTCAATTCATATAAGAATGTACAATGATGATCATCTTGAACCACAGTGATCTATCTGTCTGGAGCTTTCTGTCGAAACCCAAAGACGCAGACTTGAATTTTCCATATATATGAGCTTTTTACTATGAATCAGCCACAGCATCAATATGCTTTGATCAAATACATCTGGACGAGATCGTGCAAAGTAGTAGCCTCTGGATTCAGCGCTCCAGCAATATTGCTGGCAAAGCACATATTCTGCTGTATAAATCAAGTAATTAAACAAAATAGTAGATCTGGAACTGAAAGCAAGAAATCACATTCTCATCTCGTCTCTTGGCATAACCCAATGATTAAACAAACCATTCAATCTTTATAATTTCAAGGGGAATATTTCAAAGGAATCAAACAAAGAGGCAGCAGTTTATGTATGACTCAAAACCTTAATTGTCACTTAAAGTCTTATGCACCAAAAAAGAACTTAAAATCTTAACCTATTTGGTTAATATTATAACGCTAATCGTTCGATGTTGTCGTGCTTTGAGAATGATGTAAGATTAAAACACCAAACCTGACCACAAACGACATGACAATGGGTTTATTAATATGCATATGCTTTTTTTTATAGTTTCAAGTTAATATTGATTATTTTTACCTTCTTCTTTTGCTGGGTGGGGTTTGTTTGGGGAATGGGGTAAACAAGTACGTGTTGATCAGTTGTGAGAAAGGCCTCAGCTGTAGTAGTTAATTCTGGAACATCCTAATGTTTGTTGGTACGTTTTGGTGATTCTCATTTGACTAGCATAGCATGCCTCTTCTAGCCTTGAGTTTTTAGTTATCCCAAAGAGTGAAAAAGTTGTTGAAGTGCCAGTCCCTAGCTGGACCTCAACTTAGGGGACCATTCCTTTAATTGGAAGGCAACAAACCCTAAAAACACATTCCAATTTCCATCATTTTCATTATGCAGAAGACCAGTAAACAAGGGTCCCGGAAAATGGTTGGGAGAATCAATTGTAATGAGGGATATGAAATGCACATGGAATCTTGCCACAACATGAAGTTTCCTCAATAGAGAAAAATGCCAAAGTTCGATATCTTCAAGAACTGAACTAAAGTAAACCAAGTGCTTATCATCGGAAAAGACAGAGGAAACGAGAAGGATGGAATCACGGAGGAGCAGAAGAAGCTGGTGATATTGAGAACTAGTTCAAGAACAAGGTGAACATACAAATAATATGCATTCCACTGTTTCTAAGGTAGACAATGGAACGCCTTTTATTGCTCAGAATGGTACTTATAAGTAAGGAAACCTTTGAAAGCTGGAGATCCCGTGGTTGAAATTTCTCAACTTGTAAGAAACTGTCATTGTGTTGTCTTTTCAGACATCAAATGATCATTTTTTTTGCTCTACTGTATGAAATTCAAGCATTTCTTTGAATATATAGTTGCTTTAACTGTCTTTCATAACAGTAAATAACATGATTTCCTTCTCAATCACGAGAGAGTTAGAATGACTTTTGTAAAGAAAAGTTCGTCATCAGTTTCTGGAAATGGCAGTGTATCCATAATATCTGAACATATATAGTCTCATTAATGTGTGGGGGCGTTTCTGCTTTCATATCTCATGTCAAGCCAAAAGAAAGTGCATCTTTTTGTGCCTAATCAGATCTGCTAGATGCTCAAGGATATGAGCATCTTCAAGTGGGACAAGCTTTCTGTTTCATAGTTATACCTCTGGATCTATAGGTATTTTCACAGAGTAATTGCAGCTCAAGAATTTACACACCTTCATGTATTCCTAGGATGCTGTAGTTGAAAGTATCTGACTCATTGCTGGGGAACCAGAACTAAAACAAAAGCAGTTGTCACAGTTAGGTGAAAAAATTACTATAGCAAGATAGAGTGTATACTCTTCCTCTTGCAACCAAACTATAGAGAGTATTATGAGGACTATTTCAGTATCATCAATAGAGTTGGGAACCTCCCTCCCTCCATAATATTATGCTCCAACCCTAATGCTGCATCACTGGATTCTAACCAAGGGTTAGTTTCCACATTGGAAGCAGGAGGAGGCAATAAGATATGGTAAATTATGTACACTGAAGGATTACATTTTAAAAATTATCCAAAAATGTATAGCTGCAAAGGAAGAAACATCCTGTGTTGAGACAAATGTAAGCAACCTAGATTGGCAAGATAAAAACATGAAAGATAAGAGACAGGGATCTAATCCAGATGATGAATACAACAAAGAAAATGGATTTTCACGGATGATTTTGGAGAAAAATTCAGTGCTTTGTTGTTACAAAGCCATATAAATCTCAACAGTATAGCATGAAAACTGAAATCTATTCTTGTGCAAGAGAAATAAGACGGAAAATCCAATATATTACCGAAAATGTACGGCAAATTCAGGCATATGTCCTGGCTCAAACCCCAAAGCAAATCTAAGGTCTTGGAATCATGGAATTGCATGTCATAGAATCCCTGTGATACCGAACCCAGTAGAAAAATTTTACGACCTGAATGCAAAATCTGCTGTATAACCCACAACGAAACAAGCTTAAGCATAAACCAGTGAAGCATTAAAATTCGAACAGACCAACATAAATAGACATAGGACGCAAAAAGGGTTTCGCTAAAACGTACCTCTTCAACCAAGAAGTCGGTGGATTCATGGTTAGGGAGATGGCAACAACAAACAATGGCAATTAGGGTCCATGCGAATTTAGATTTCATTTTTCGTGCCACCAACAACAGGTGAAGCTACCATATGATCTGATCTTTCCACAACAAAAAAGGTAGAAAATTTAGATCATGCTGGCAGCTTCAACCGATATCGGTGCACGGGAAGAGAACGAGCCCCTGCTACGGCTATGCAGATCAAGAAAAGGAGAGCCCTCTAGAAGAACATGGCTTTCCCTTCTTCTTCGGCTAAATATTCAGCTCCACCTCAAGGAAGAAGAGCAAAATGGCTATAAATAGAGGTGAGAAGCAGAAGCATATGTGTAAAGAGCCATTTAAATTTTTTTTTCTTTTAGGTTGTGAAAAACCCAAAATTTTCAATGGATAAAAGATAGAAAATTGGTGATTGAAAAGCTCTGAAAAATCATTTAATAGCAACAAAAGAAAAAGGATTTTTGTTAGATGTTAAAAGGGTGGTCCCTGATTATGCAAATTGAATATTGTCACGCCAACACCACCACCATGCAGATCACAGGCAGCTTAGTGAGAGTTTCTATATATTGTAAGAGCATTTATTAACTTTAGGGTTGTGGACGGTGGGGGACCCTTTCATCCTCCTTCCTCCTCCCGAACCCCAGCCCCTGACCCTCTTTCTTTCTCTATGTATCTATATGTGTATGTATAGGTCATGAAGCAATGTATCAAGAAAGGTCTAAAAACGTAATGTGAAGAGGGGGACCATAATTTGCATGGCTACACAGGTGATGTATAAGGTTCTTTTAAAAGAAGAAAGAAAGAGCATCTCAACCAAAATATATTATGTGAATCTCTATCTTTTTCACAGATTAATAAAAGTGCTGTGAGGACTGAGGAGGGGGGGACGCATTTAAGTCATTCCTCATAAGCATCTATTCCTTGCCCAGTGTCAATGGCATTTTCTTCAAAATTTGCCATTTGCTCTATACTCACTGCTCATAACATCTGATTGGTGACAGCGGGATAAATGGCTAGCCTAGTCACCTGTACTAATGATCTGATGCAGACAACTTGGAAAATGACTTGGCATCAAATGTACACTTATTTCTTTTTTCTTTTATTTTAATTAATACATGAACATAACTCGAATTCATCAAGATTATCTAATCTGATAAAGGATGCTTAATTTATGACTCCCTCCGACCTGAAATATTAGCTCTATTTGCTGTTTTTATAAAAATTAAAAATTTACTAAATTTTAGAAGGTTAAAAAAAAGACTTATGTGACCTTTGAATTTATTATGATTCATTCATTAATTCTTAGTTGATTAGATAGGATTTGGTTTTGAGATTTTTGTCTTGAATTTCATAAAATTTAAATTATTTGTGAGAGGAGATATAGGTCTTACACTTGAAATTTTGTGTTTGGTTTTGAAACTAAACTCTGTCCAAGTTCCCCCTAGAATACTTGGAATTTGGAATAAATAGTAGTTAAATGGGGATAAGAATGAAAAAAAACTTATTTAATTTTCATAGATATTATAAATGAAGCAAATATTATAAGATAATTTAAGAAAAATAAATGGGGCAAATATTTCGAGATGTAAGGTATAATAACATGCATCGGTTACCCCTAAGAATGCTTATAAAGATGACAAAGAGGATATATGCTGCAGAATATGGATTTGTGATTAAGAGGAGGGAGAGAGAGAGAGAGAGAGAAATTGCATAAAAGAATAATGTATTAAGTAATCTTGAAAAATGATTAATTAAGATCTACATAAACTTTTAAGATTTCATCCATTGAAAAGCCAAATTAAGAGAACAACCAACAAACTTCTATTGTCCTCTATCTTTTTCTTTCTCTCACCTTTCTGCGGCAGATTCTTTCGGCCTTCATTATATTCCTCAAAAATGCATTATGGAGATCTCACTGTATATTGAATTATATTTGTCCAATGATAAACTGACACTAAAGAATCCCTCAGTATGAAATGGCAATGCCCGCTATGGATCTTTTGTGCCATTTATATGCCCTTATGTTTATGCTGATCTCATGTCACTAATTGTTTCGACGCCAGATTCGGCTTTTAGCTTATGCAATTGGTAATCTTTAACATTGCAAAGTTAGAGGAAAAAAGTAAAAATAAGAAACACAAAAGTTAGTGAACCCTATAACCATAGGCTATAAAGATCTTATTCCTATGATGCAATAGTTTATACAAACTAATAAATTCTGATAGCAGCTTAGCTCAGTAATAGAAATACTTATTACCAGACAGAAGATTCTGGTTTTAAATCATATCCTCCCCTATAGATATAAAATAAAAAAAAAGGTAATTAATGTCTGAAAAAAAAAAACAGTTGAAAGTAAAGAAATGTTATGAAGTGAAGCATAATTATTTGAAAACTACTAGACAGTATCAAGTAAAAACATACTTGTTTTTGAAGCTATTTTGGAAGTAAAAGAAGGAACTCATAATCATAGTGATCATATTACCCTCAATAAACTAACACTATGATGCATTATTATTTTGTCGTACACAACGCATTCTATAACTTTCTGTTATCGTTCAAAATCATTTTCTTTTCCTGAAGTAACATGCCATAATCATTTGTCACATAATGTTTGCCTATATAAGCAAGGATTTCATGGACACAACTTACTTCGTTGACTGAAATTTTGGGAATCAGAAAATTACGCCAATACGATGATGCTACATAATCATAATTTTAGACTATTATATACTACTATTAAAACATGACTTTCAAAACTCAACCCCCCTTCCGCTCCCCAAATTTCAACTACAAAAGGATTAACATTGAAATTACCTGGCCACAAAAAAGGGGGTTTATTGTGTGTAGCATCCACGCTATACTTATTTTATAAAGAAACAAAAGACGACCTCATTCATTTCTTGCATTTCTCAGATATCTAGGTCTCTCATATGCCTCATTGACAGGTTAAAATACAAGTTAATTTGCATATATATATGATGTATAATAATTTGTTCTTTCTTATACTTTAAAAATCAAATCTCGATCTTTTAAACTACAAGTTATTAGTTAATTCTCGACTAGTGATGCTAGAATTATTGAATTATAAAATCTTAAGCAAGAGAAAGGTGTTCGCAAGGAAGGTAAAGGGATCCCTACTTCCCTTGTACTAAATCTAGAGTACGTAGTAGATCAGAGACTATACCTAGAACTACTTAGATATATGATCTCCCAACAACCAACAAGAACATACATTATAACAAAAAACTCTAGATTTCAATGAATCAATTTTCCTTATTGCTTAAGAATCTGGACTGGGGGTTTATGTATACTTTCATGATTCCATGCATATGATCAGTTCTTTTCCAAGTTAAAAAACCCCAAGTCATTCTATGTTCAACTTTCCTTCTGCAAGATCAATTCAAACAATAATTACTACATACTTTATATGATCATGACCCGAGCGGCCCAACAGTCAGTCTATATTGATGATCATAAGGCTTCATCAGGTGACAGGTGGGGAGATTTATACCATAGGATGAAGAAAGGTAAAAGCAAAAATCAGTGGCCATAGTCTCCCAATGAGCTCCTGATGAGTTGATGTTGATGTTTGTTTCCAGGTTCGCTTTTCATTCATTTGACCCTTTCTCTTCCTTTTTCCTCTGTTCCTTATGAACGTGTCTGCTTCGAGTTCTGTGTTTGTTTTCCCAGGTAAGACGAGAGTCCTTTGAGCTTTGACTCCAGCAGTGAAATTTCGCCTAGGACAACATAGAGTTGACCCTATAATCTCAAACTTGATCCTAGAAAACTAAGAAGACACCTGTAGCTAGATGCTATCAAAGAAGTATCCATGCTTCGGATGCTAAAGAGTAGTTTCATCAATCCCTTTCACAGGTGACAGATTTCATGGATTGCTTTGTACAATCTGTGATTCCCATGCATTCAATTAGTATTGAGTTTCCCTCTCCCGTCGGACTTCCGATGTATTAGTTGCCTCAGTAGTACTATACCAGTATTTGAAGCACCCTCGTGTCTTGAATAAGATTCAAGAGTCAAGTGCTCGACTGCGATTATTAACTCAACCGCTAAATTCCTTGTTTCCACCCCAAAGATATGAATTTTGCATAGTTTAGGATATTAGCATAAACTGTATAATGTGCAGAAAAGATTTTTAGGACCAATTTTTTCGTCATTGTTTTATCGATTTATGCATGAAAAATAGCTGACTACTCTTCTATATATTCTCCAAATTTAGGAGACATCCACGTAATAGTGGTAATAGGTTCCGCTCCTCCATGCCCTAATGGTAAAGGTAATTGACTCCAATTTACAACATCCAATGCTTTAACAGCAGATAAAAGCCAAACATAGTCATGGCTGCAATGGCTCCAAGTCCTCGTTCACTTTAAAGGCGGCGGTGCCGAGGTGAAAATATTGCTAATCAAAATTATCATCAACTCTTTCAGTTGGCGGATGCACAAAAGGGAGAAACATACTACAGAACAGAACTTCTAATTCCACATCTCAAACTAAAGCGCATTCTTAGAAACAACCTTTTCCACATCAAATCCTATATCTTCAAAGAAATAGTTTCAACTCCAGTACTGTTAACCCTTCTGCTTCCCCATTTTGCAGTATTACCCCGAAAAAAAATATTTAAGAAACAAACAAAAAAACTAGGTTAAACACTACAGTCTTGCTAGGTGAAATGTATCGGTATGCTTTTAGACGGAGTATGTGCATGCGATTAAATTTGAATTCTTGGTTCAGCATTTCAATGGACAGGTTCGCAAACCAGGTTGTCTTTGCACAGCAGCTAATTAATAAAGAATCAAACTACCCATACTAGCTAGCTATATGTGATCTTCAAGTTGTGGCCATGTGACTGCTGGTGGGATATCAGCATTTCATTAGAAGGTACTGTTATCACTGTCTAGCAAGCAAGCTGCTAAGAGATTGTGTTTTGTGTCACCTAAGAACCCTAAGAAAGCCTAGCTTTTAAAGATATATTTACAGTGACTAGTGAGTGGTCCTATATGTAAATATATATAACACGGTAGAGCAGAAGGGCAGAAGGTATAGCTACCTTGATGAAGATAGACTGGTAGTGGTAGTAGACTAGAGTAGAGTGGTCCTCTGACTTAATACCACACAGGCTGCTGGAATGCATTGCATATATAGCTGTGAAGATGACTCCTTCCCAGATCTTGTTGTACTGTCTTTGTATATATAAATGTAATGTACAGACTACAGAATACGGATCTGCTTGTGTATCTAGATGTACATATCATAATTACATTAAAATAAAACCATAAGTCTAATGGCCTTTTTGATTGACTAAAACTAAAATATATATCTGCACCGCACATCTAACTTGATCGCTCTTGCTTCATACGCTTTCACGCGGCTCATTTGGTGTATAGTCAGTGAGTCTCAATTTATATATAGAACAGTGATATTAAAAGAATATGATGTGAAATTTATAAGTGCACAAATATCGAATAAGTAATAAAGTAGTGAGTACAAGTCGTCCCAAGGAGGATTGCTACCTAACTGCAAAATTCTTTTACTTATAACCCAACTTAAACCAAAATAAATGTGATTTTATCTAAATTTTAATTACCAATAAAAATAATTAACAATAATAATAAATACAAAAATTAATAATTATATTAATTAAAAATCAATGGTAATGAATAGACTAAGACACTCCAAATCCACCTTACTTCTCTTATGACAAATAATTAATTTCTTCAAATTAATTCTCGACTTGGTTAATGGTAGAATTTTCAATTATAAGTTAGACCCAATCTCTTAGTGAAAAATTCCTAACTTTAATTAATAAACCAATCATATCTCTACGTGATTTTAATTATCAAAGCCACAAACACCTCTATGGAATTCCCTAACTTTTGTTTCCTACTCGCTAGAAACCACACAAAGAAACCGGATCTATCTCTAGTCAGTTTTACAATGTGTTGTTATTACCATGATTCAATTTAAACTAGTACTTCTCAACCACTAGAATAAATTTAAAGGCGTGCAAAAATTGGCCAGAAAATTACAAGCATTAAGAACAATAATAACAATTAATTAAAATCGAGATAAAAAAAACAATCTTTAATTGAAATAAATTAAATTCATAAGAGTTTAAACCTTTATCGAATGTATTAATCACAAAAGATTTAACTATTTATGATCTGAATATTTAAAATTATAAATTTAATTAATATAAAAAAATAAATAAACACAAAAAAACTTCTTTATTCATTTTGCTTCCTCTCGATCAACTCCGCTTTTCCCTTTTTCGTCTCTTTCTTCTATCGCAATTCGCCTTCCCTTTCCTCCTAACTCCCCCTACCTTGGCTGCCCCTAAATTTTTCTAAATTAACTGTCCCAAAATCTCCTTTCTTGCTGCCCGATTTTCTCTCTGGCTGCCCCAAATTTGCTTCCTTTTTGCTGCCCGATTTTGCTTCTCTTTTGGCTGCCCGAATTCCTCTCCAATTGCTACTCGAAATTTGCTTCTTTTGCTGCCCGAAAAATCTCCTTCTTGGCTCCTCCAATTCCTTTCCCGGCTGCCCCAATTTTCTCTCCAATTTCTACCCGAAATTCTCCCTCTCTTTGGCTGCTCGAAAATCTCTTCTTTTGTCTATTAGGAATTTCAAGCCAATTTAGATTCTAAATCCTATTCTAAATCAAAATCAATTTTAAAATTTTCCTTTTTCTTTTTTAAATTGAATCCTTATAAATTTTAAAATAGCATGGTGAATTTTTATTTTCCTTTCATAGTCAAATCTTCTTTTATATTTTCTTCTCTTGATATTACCATTTTACCCCTGCATCAATAATTAGTAAAATCAGTAAATTAAAGTGTACTTTATAAATAAAATTATCTTAATTAATTCATACTAAGTACAAAAATATTTAATTCACCAAAGCAAATTAAAGTCATAAGATTTATATCAATTAACCCTTAAATAAGTGAGAAATTAATTCTAAATAATAATTAAAATATGATCTCATCGGAATACTTTCATTTTTCATATATATTGACGGAAGATAGTGCAGCTGAGTGTTTGGATAGGCCAGAAAGTTATAAAAGGAGTGACAGAAGAATGCATTGACAGGATGAAGAAACATGTACTGAGAATGCACGCAGAGGGGCAGATGCAACAGGAGGCCATTAAATATACTCTGAATCAATAAGGTAGAAGTCGGCATGCAACAAGAACAAGGGTCAGTTTCAAGGTTGGTTCTGTCATTTATCTTCTCAAGGTTCCTTTCTGGCTTTTTCTCTAAGTCACATGTATATTTTTTTTTAAATATCCAGACAGAAAAGATTGCCACCTTTTTCTTTCGGCAGGGATGAGAGGGATATTATTGCAGCACCTGCACCTTCGATCTTGGTGTTTTGATTGGGTAGTTCAAATTCATGCTCCAGCTAAGGTATGAGTCTTTCTCTAACTTCATTTGAAAGGCCTTTTGCCCTTGTTCATTTTCGTATTGGAGTCGTACCTTGCTATGCTCATACCAGAGACAAGGTTGGTTTTAGTCAAAACTTGATATTAGATTAGTTTACTATTAATTAATTCTGACCTCACACAATTTTTATTCAGTGGTCTTATTTGTACAGTAAAGTCATCAGTAAGATGTGAGAATAGATACGAAGTTAAGATCAATAGATTAATCTAGCATTAAATTTTTTGTTAAAATATTTGTTTATATTCACTCTTTGATTTAGTTAAATAAACATGAGTCCAATATTTCACAAATATTTTTGTGTACCGCAACTTGTTTGTTTTCATCCAATGCGCCTTTGGTAGTACATAGTGATGAAGGTAAACGCTTTTCTAAAAGAAACATATAAGGGATAACACAACTTCATCCTAATTTGAAGAAAAAATGGAAAAAGAAAGGATCCTAAATTTGTTTCTGTTCAAAGGCCGAAAGGCATTGCCTTTGCCACACAATTCAACTTGTCCCAAGATAAGAAAAAACCCTCCTTTCGACATTGAGATTCTGAGAACACATATACCACCAGAAGCTTATTTTGCAATTGGTTCTGTCCCCCAGCTTCAATTGAATTTTTACGAAAATCCCCATAAGAACGCATTGGTGAATTCAAGTTTCTCTAACTAGCAAAAATGCCTAGTCCTAAACCCCACTCAATATCTTGTAGACAATTTAAGAGTAGGGACCAATGTTGCTTCCTACTCCCTACGTTTTTATTTTTAAAATATAAAATTTTTAACTTTTTTTTTAAAACTAAACACAAAAAAAATATAAAAAATATTTTTTTATTATATTCTTAACTAATTCTATTAATATAATAAAAAATAAAAAATTATATTTATAATAAAAAATAATTTTTAAAATTCATAAAAATTAAATATTTTAAAAAAAAAAAGAGAATATAAAATATTTGTAAACCTAACCCTGAATAGATTTTTCTCATTTAGAAAAAAAAAAAGAATAAATCTTTTTCGTTACAACTATATTCGGACTAGAAGGGAATTCATTAATCTTTGTAACCGAGAACAAGTTATACAATGCATAATAATAAAGGCAGAACTTTCTTGCAAACGCTCTTAAAAAATAATGAAGTTTCAGCAACAATGAGAATTTATACATCAATAATGACCTCACAGAACGGCGTTACAAATTACAGCACAACTAAAAGATTAAAAGTAACAAACAAATGAAGATGGGCTCAGCCTGTGAGTGGCAGCTATGCATGCCACAGAGATTTTCCAGAACAGCGGAAAGTCACGTGATGAGGCTGAAATTTTCAAGTAAAAGCACTCTCCCTAACGGAGATATATAAGCCAAGTAATTTATCGCTTCTCTTCACGCAAGAAACTGCCAGTGATTCTAAAGCCACACTAACCCTCTCAGCTTAACCAGTAATTGGTCAGGCAGATCTACAGTGTGCTCTACACATCCTAGGCTACAAAACTTTAGAATGGGCAATAAATTAATACCTGAGGAACAGCTATTGCTCTACATTTCTTGAACCAGTAAAGGAAATTGCTTTCTCAATCAACTCATACAGTTTCCTTGCAGTTGGACGATCTGCGGGGTTCTCTTCAGTACACCAACGGTACATTGCAACAAGAAATCTAAGAGTTTTGGATTCATTCTCCAATCCTCCCATCTTAGTTTCACATTGAGCCACTAGTAATGACTCGGGATCTCTGCAAGAATCAGTTAATTCCTCTAGCTCTTCAGTTAAGTGCGGTCTTTCTCCCCTCTGCAATTAAGTTGATGGAAACTTTATGTCATTTCTACAACTATATCACTGAAATCAGATGATAACTGCAGATGCATGATTTATGTATAGTATAGACATGAGACCTCAGAAGTAACAGATCTTTCACCAAGAAAGTTATGTATGCAGAAAAAATCATATAAAAAGGTATCACTATGAGAAACATGAGGTGTTTGTTATAATACTCCTGTAACTGATCTGAACTCACGACCACCCTTTTAGCATGTGGATACATATGTTCACGCTTTTCGCACCAAATCACCAACTATACAATGCTACTGTGATTCTTCCTTTCTTCATCTTTTCAATCTACAAGGTTTCAAATACGGATGAACAGCATCAATTATTTGACAGAGATGAAACCATACCTTGAGAAAGTTGTGAATGTCAGACTCTGGTAAGGTGAAGTAAGGTACTTCAAGAGTTAGCAATTCCAAAAGCAGACACCCAAATGACCAAATATCCACTTCCTATATTCAGCAAGGGAGAAAAACGATTAAGCAATTGACATGAAAAGATGACTTGACTCCTAGAGCAGTTAAAAAAAACAGAAAAGGAAGACCAGAAAGACGGGAACAACGCAGAGCAAGAGAAGAAAAATAAAAATGGGGCAAACTACCTGCAAACATTATGGGAAGTAGGGGAATGGATTTAGGTATAGGACAGAACTAATTATAGCGAGGAATGACTATTCAAGTAAACAATTTATAGATGCCCAGTTGATTTCTGGACTTACCTAATGGCCAGTCGTTGAAATTATTCTGCATCATCTGTCCAATGCTATGAACTAAAATGAACTCATTTTACTTTTCAAAGCACAACAAATACCAATACAGCAGCCCAAGACTGGGAAGCACATAAAATAATTTCTTCCAATATAAATTTACCGAATAGATAGTATACTAGCCACTAAAACTGGACACTGATGTTCCTTATCAGAATCAGTGAGTTAAGCCTTTCCTCCTACTAATCATCGCATGTAGACGTAATATTCCATGCTTTAAAGGGGCAGACAAACTAAGATCAGCTCTACAGTTTAAAGAATGTGAAATTTGCTTGGTCTTTTGCTAAGGTATCAGAAAACTATGCATATAAATGAACCACAGTTTTAGATAATGCATCACTACCATGGTATATATCAAAAGTCTTCTACTGGCATTAAACATCTCTTCTCTCTCTCAAGCATTTTCCCAGTTTCCCAGCAACCAGTGGTAAACAAAAAGATACAGGGCCAGGGGTTCCCTCACAGCTTGGGCACTTTTTACACAAATGCTGAACTCTTTAATCTTCCATAAAAATAAGTGTGAAAAACTCAGGATCCCACCAAATAATATTTTAAAAAGCTTTCAATCTCCAATTCATCTTTTACATCCAGGAAGGTCGTAACATGGTAATTTTACAGAGCAGGATTTTAAGATACTTGAATGTCTGATAAAGTAACAGCATATTGGAGAATCTTTCCAGCATAAGTTCAAACATAACCAAACCCCTCATTCCACGTAGTGCCATTGCATTCTGATAATTAAGGAAGCAACCAGATTTGTGGGCCTTCATCTCCATATATCATGAAGTGATATTTCATATAATGTTACACAACAACAATAGTTGGAGATAAATCTCCTCATCCTAATAACTAGCAAATAGATAAATCTCCTCATCCTAACTTGCAAATCCTCCCAGATATTCTGAGAACATCGATTCCACTTTGAGAACATACTTCAGGATATCTTAACCTAGAAAACTTTTTTAGCACAGGAAAAGAAATGAACTGATTAAAAATCAACCACACAAGTAAAACTGAAAACAGACAGCAGAAAGCACATACCAGCCCATAGATGTCACGCTTTTCAATTGTGCGGAACACCTCAGGAGCCATCCAACAAGGCGTACCAACACAAACGTCAGGTGGAGGGATTCCAAGATGAGCAATACAACATGAATGCAAGCTAGAGCGGAGAGGGATTGCCCTATCAAAATCACCGAGCTTCACAACAGGTGAACCATCAGCCTTCTTCTCGTCGAGATTAATCAATATGTTCTCACTTTTTATGTCACGATGAATAATGTGCTTAGAATGCAGCTCTGCCAATGCACATGCAACATCTCTAGCAATAAATAATGCCAACATCAATGGAACATGTTTCTCACCAGCTTTTGCCAATTTCTCTACATAATGCTGTATGCAGGGGAAAAAATTGCAACAAACAATACTAGTGTTAAGAACAGCAAAAGCAGACTCAATCAACACAACTGAATCAAAAGCAAAAATATTACCTTCAAGGAGCCCCCTTTAATGTACTCCATCAGTATGGCAGATTGCAATATTCGGAGATCTGAATTTCCTTCTGATGATGCAGCCCATTTAGAAGATATCTGATGACCATAAAATTGGACAATACATGGATGCTTCAGACCACCCAAGATCCTGGCTTCTCCTAAACAATTTAGCTCAAAATTCCTGATTTCATCTGCAGAAGTCCCACATATTTCTAACGTACGCACCTGCAGCATCAAGCATGTTAGTCAAGCCACCTCTTCAAAACAGAATTAGCAAAATGGTCACAGCTCAGCCAGAAATAATCCCATCCACTGGCATAAACCTCATACACCAGTGAGCTAACAATATGCACTTAGAAATGAAATAGGGAACAAACCTTAGCTACTGCCACATGAGATCCAACTTTACACTGAATGAGAGTGGTTAATGCTGTTTTCCCTACTTCATCACAGGCAGACAGAGAAGGAAAAGAACGGCACAGTCCAGATTTATCATCTTTGGCGCAGCAGATATTGATCCGACTTAAAGGAACATACCTGAAAAGCCACAGTTAATGAGCACAGAATTCAACTCACGATCATGCCATACACAAACCATATGTTTCGTGTACCAAGTATCACATAGAAAGTCCAGGACATGGTAAGCAAATGCATCCACTGAGGTATCTAGAAACTGAAAAGGCAGCAGGTGATTCTGCGGAAGCATGCAAGTGTTCCTCAATTCCTAAGGAATCCATTACAACCTTAAAACTGATGCCTACTAGGTAATCATGAATAGAAAAAGATAAAAAGACCTGAAAAACAGATTAAGGGCGTATTTGGATTGGGTTTTTGTTTGAGTTGAATTGTATTAGGAATCATAAAAGTGAATTGTTTGTGAGAGGAGAAGTGGGGCCCAAAATGAAAAAAATTGAACTTTTTCCGTTTAAAAACCAATCCAAGTTCACCCTAAGTAATATTCAAAAAGTCCAAAAATTGGAAAAAAATTATTAATTAATATCTAGTTTCCCCAGTAATCTGGTGACTAGAATCATCTCAAATAGCACGCAATTTTGCACCAAGTACAGTGTCTAAAATTCTGATTATCCATATGAGAAGGAAACAAGTCACAGAAAATATGTCAATCGCATAACTTGAAAAAGAGGGGAACAAAATTACTCAAGTACAGCATGTTGCACAATCAGACAGGACAGAAACAAGTTTCAAGTCCTCAAACAGTTCTTAGAACGAGAAAGAATAAAACATAGTTTAGCTGAGAAGAAAGGCCTGAAGCAGTTCTAAAGAAAAACTCCAAACCTGCAAAAGTATTCAGGATCTGTCTCTTCTCTTATGTCATTTGGATGGCATGCATCAACTATCATGCGAACCCAAGATTGTCCTCTTCTAAAAGCAATTACATTCCACGCATGGGGTGAAAAATCCAAGAAACCTCGAACAAGCTCACAGGGTATTGGGGGTTCCAGCCTGTCACAAAGGTACTAGAGAAGGAAATTTTGTAAGTTCATGAATAATTGAGTGCAGCTCTGTGCAGAGAAATAGCAAAGAAAGCATCTGTTACGAATTGTACCTTCATAAGCAATGCCCTATGCCTGCATACACCAAATTGCAGGCTCCCAAGAGGAACTACAATAGAATTTCTTTTTCCTTTTACAGACTGGAGAGCCCTCTCACAAATATCAAGGAAAACAATGTCTTGCATACCATCTGGACTCTCTTTCATTGTCTTTTTCATTGTGTCATCATTCCCAGTCGAGCATGTGCATACAAAAGGTTTTGTATAATTTGAACCAGATACAGCTTTCCTTGTCCTCTGAATAAATCCGCTTTTGTCACTTCCCCCAAAGTGGTCAGAAACAAAAAATGCAAGTAAAGACATAATCTTCAATGTATTAGTAGCACCATGCCTCCTTTCCCTGATTGAACCACCATTAATCTTCAGAAAATGAGACACCAATGCTTGAGCACAGTGCGCAACTGCATCCAATCTTTCATCCCTCACCCTAACCAAAGACTTAAAACAATTACAAACCACCAGTAAATTTAAAAGAGATAAAATCTGTTCAAGCTGAAGTACATGGAGAATCACCTATCAACAAGAATGACTTCCCGTGAGTCAAGCTGCAGATTCTTCTCATAAACGCTCAGTGGCATAAATGGCCGATCTCGTCCTGCATCATAAAACCCATCTGGTAGATAGTCGTCAATACCGCAGTAGGATATCCTGCTATATTTGGATGACATATCTGAGTGATTGGCAGTTGGCCTGCGGTATTTACTTGGTTTGGGGTTATCAAGATCCGCATCAGAATGCCTTTTTGAATTTGAAATACTGCTACATACTTCAGAAGACAAGCAGCTCTCCTCTGAACCAATAGCATCTGGAAGAGAACCTGAGGATTCATTGCATGTGCTACTGCCACCTCCAATCTCCTTGTTTGTCTGAAGGGGTTCTGCAGCATGACATGAGCATTTCACTCCACAAAAATTATTCCTCAACGCTATATCATCATCCTCAGTGCTAATAGTGGAGTTCTCATTTTCAAGATCAGTAGAAAGAAATTCTTTGTCATCAACCTCGAGAGTTAAGTTGGGGGATAAACTTTGTGCAAAAGAGTCATCTGCAATGCTAGGTTTACAAGCTACGCATTTTTCAGAAGCTTTACGAACTGCAGCATAATTTTGACTTTTCCACTTCCGACTACTCAGTCTTTCTTGGCGAGCCCTTTGCTGCAAAGAATACCGTCTTTTCCACCTTTTGGACTTTCGTGCAGCAAAACATCTATTATTTGGTGATGACCCACTTGAATGATTCACTGATGCGGCAGAAGGCCCTGTAAAATTTCAAAATACAATTATTAGAACTGTATTTACACTAACATCCAAGAGAGCAGAAAACTTCAAAGAAGCAAAGATGTGTTTGCATCTTTGCAGAGTTGATTTTGTATCTTTGCATAATTTGATGCATACCCATGGGCCTAACAGAACGTTTGTGTGTGCATGTGTCTATGAGGAAGACAGAACAGAAAGTTACATTAACTTACCATTCCGGGCACTCTCATGTGGTTCCTCAGCAACACTCTCAAGTACATCCATTTCTGCAGAAGAACTGATGAATTCATCATTTGACAAATCTTTGCCATTTCCCTCCAAATTGCAGCATATCCAAGAAGGTATTTGGCAACAACTAAGAAGTTTATTAAACTTCCATTCAGGAGAAAAAAAGCAGGGAAGGAAAAAAAAAGGAGCTAAGTTAGCATCATGGTCAGTTACCAAATATGAAGTTTGGATAAAAAGAGAAAAAGAAAAAGCATCCACATATTATATTGTGCAGTTGATCAAAACATACTGTCACTTTTGACGCAAGAAAACCATTTTGGTTCTTTCCTCATATAGAATTAACCAGTTCCAACTATCTCATGTCTGTAGGCCCACTTCAACTTAAAGGTAGGGATCTGCACTTAGGCATAGTTTGGTGCAAGGAAAGGAAGTTGAAGGAGAGGGGACGGGTAAATACTTCACATAGGGAAAGTACTTCTTTCACCAACTTTTGTTTTGGCATGAGAAGGGAGAGAAGAGGAAGGAGGTCAAGAGTAGTAAGAATGATGAACTTACTTTATGTTTTTTCTCCTCATTCTTCTCTCTTATTCAATTTTTATGGCTAAATTATGATCAATTTTTTTCATTAAGGTCTTCATCGTACTCTCTATCTCCCAACTCCTCCAATTTGAATGGGCAGAAATGTTGTTGTGAAGGGAGTGGTATCCCTCTCAATTTAATTCCACACCTCACCTTCGTCCTACCCAGAGAATTTAAATGTGCCATATATATCCACATTTACTTCTCTGACATTTTTCATTCCACAATTCACCCCAACAAAACTGAGAGTTAATTATCTTTAATGCATGAAACACCACTTGTCTAATAGATGCACTCAGATATATTGAATAAAAAGAAGGTACTACTATAAAACATAATGAAGGACAGCTCTATATTTAAGATTTTCTTTCTTAAATTTTTTAGGCCTCAGAGAGGGAATTGTGACATAATGCGGTATTCCATGCAGCACTTTCTGTCTCTGAAGATTGAGCCAAGGACAACGCTTAATAGAGGATGAAAGAATACATGTTGGAGACAGGGTAAACAAATGTTCTTGAAAGTTAAAAGTCATCAAAGTTTTAACATGACTTACATCAGATTATAATTCGTTTTCTGAGGTTACCACATACCTGAAGATTTAGTCTCCGAAGGTTATGCATTGATCCCAGTTCAAGACACCCCAAGGACTTCAACCTATTGCTTGACAAGTCCAAGTTCTCCAAGTTTTTCAGAGAACATAGACCAGAAGGTAGTTCAACCAATTTGTTGTTTGCCACTTTCAAGTGCGTTAAGCATTTCAGGTAAGTGATCTCACTTGGTAAGTTCCTCATCTTATTGAATGAAAGGTCCAAGTACTCCAAATTATCAAGATGCCCAATCTCTGGAGGCAGGTATCTGCAGGCCAGGAAAGAACAGAAATTATTTCTCTTCAAGGATCAGGTTCAAAATAATAGTTGGATATCACGAACCAGACATAAAGAAGCTGTTCAAGCTTAAATAGTTATGGTTTTTGTTTTCTTCCAGGTATTATGCTTTTAACTTTAAGAATTGTAGCTCAGCTCCCTCTTTTTCAGAAATATTGGCAGGCTTGAGTCCCCAAATAGTGTTCTACTTCTGAACCTCTTTTGGCAAACATTCAAAGTAGAAGAATTACCATATAGCAAGGTCAGAAGCTTATATGTATCTACCACTGCTGAAAGCCAGCCATTTGGATCTAAGCTCTCAAGGACTGTTGTTAATAGTCAGAGCAGCTGGTTGCTGAAGGTCAGGAGAATCTTCTCAAGTTTTAAGTTACCTGAGAACTTATGAATGAAGCGCCTTAATATGACCATATTCTTTTTTTTTTTTCCCCCTTTTCTACTTTCTCTTCTTTCCTTTTTTCTTGCACCTCCTAAAATATGGCGTTCTTCTAGATTTTAACTTTATTTTGTACTTCTCAACGGTGAAGCAAATTTTAAAAAATAAATACAACGTCCACAGATCTACATCACAAAAGATATTCTAGCATTCATAAACAACTCTAAATGGATGACAATTACTTAAAGCAACTATGAAATTGTAAAGGAATTTTCTGAATAACGCATAAACTCTAATAACTTCACTGAGGAAAATTTTTGCACCTCAATAAGAATGAATTTGTATTAATCCGGTTCACAATTCCATAAAGAAAAACCCATCCCATGAAACCAAAATATACAATATCTTTAAAACCATAAATAAGAAATCAGAAACTAAATAAGTTCCAAAAATCCATGCGTGTTCCATAGCTAAAATCACAATTAGCGTAATAAAGCACTGACCTGATGGAAAAATGACAAACAGAGAGCTTAGTCAAGCACTTAAGTCCAGCCAGTTCACTCAAAAAGGGAAATGCAGATGGTCTTAAAGGTACTCTACTAAGCTCCAACTCTTTTAAGGACTTCAACTTTCCTAAATCCAGCCCACCTAACCCGGGCGCCTCAGGAACCTTCAATTGCAAGCACTCCAACTCATCGAAATCATTGAACTCCGGAGGAAACAAATTCAATTCGTTTCCAAAGAACTTCAAACTCTTCAATCCTTTTAACGCCCCCGCCGCGCCAGGAATCAAATTAAACACATTCTTGTACATATACAACACTTCTCGCGCATTTTCCAACCCTTCCAACAAATGAAAATCTAAACTTTTCCCCGAGACATCAATAATTGATTCAAAATCAGCTGACCTCTCGCTTGAATTATCATCTTGAGACTTGGTATCTTCATTCACATTGGAGTTCTCACATGGGGTCTCCTCAGAATTCTGAGATTCTTCCAATTCTTTGACCTGCATTACTTCTTCTCTCCCACCAAGAATGTAATCCCAAGAAAAACAATAAATGATCAAAACCCGCCTCTCTGCAGGGAAAAGAATTAGGGTTTCTCAGGTGCTACAAAGGGGATGATGAGATGACTGTAATAAGCTTAATGGTGTCTGTGTATATATATGTACATGTATGCAAACAAGAGGATAACACAAAATCAGTGTGCGAGGAGAAGAATGAAGGGAGTTGGTCAGGGGGAGTAGAAGAAGAAGAAGACCAGAGAGAGGAGAGGAGAAGAGAAACCCTAGAATGTAGAGGAGGAAGTTGCACTAGCCCGTTAGGGACTTGAGGCGGAAAGTAGTTTGATGGTGGGTTTAATTTGGGATTTGAAGAAATTTTGGGGTGGCAATTTTTCAAAAGGAAAACATTCAAACTATGTTCTCTACTTGAATTGGGGTTGCAACAAAATTTTAAAAAATTAAAAATCAACTTTGAACTCAACGTTCTCTTTCAGCAGTCAACCATACATGTCACCAAAACAATTCAACACAAAAATCAATCTAAATATGTTATTTTGGGAATTAAGTTACTATTTACAATTTTCTATATTTATAAAAAATTAAAATTAAAAATAAAAATTTATATTTGAATTCGTAAGAAGTGAATAATAAATTATTTATAAAAAATAATAAAATTTAAAATAAAAACTATTTGTATCTAAAGTTTGTAAGGAATTCAAATAAGATGCTTTCCGAGATTTGGCCACTTTCATTTTTGTTGGCTTCCTTTGGTCAAACTTCTTTGGCTTACGTTGGATATGGGAAAAGTTTTTTTTTTTTTTCCCTGGGTAGGATGTCGGAAAAGTAATGTGGAGCCAAAGTGTTTTCCAAGAAAATGTAGTTTCCGTGTTTTTTTTAGCTGAAAAAAGAACGTAATTCTTTATTCAAAAAAAAACTTTATTAAGAAATACGTATAGGAGTAGCGCAACTGTTACACCAATCAAAATTTGCTAAATATATATATTGACATGAGCACTTTACATATTTCATAATGAGTATAGTAAAAAAATATATGAACTTCAACTTATAATTTATCATGTGCAAATCAAATCCTTAAAATATCGAAAATTAACAAGGAAGATGTTTGATTGGTGATTTTAGTCGGCTCTTAGGTTAAAAGTAAATAAGAAATTTAAATTATTTATTTCTCTAATGTGTGAAAATTTCAAATTAAATTCAATCTCTCGATTTTTTTATCTTTTCTTTTCTTATTATTTTAAATTAATTTAAACGATTATAATTCAATTCTTCCTCTCCTCTCTATTAAATTCCTTCCAAATTACTCCTTCGATTGGAGCATAGTGTTAAGAATTTGATGAGCTTTGTGATTTGATTAATATTAGGGTATAATAAATCTATAGAGAAGTATGTAAGTATTGTTTATTATAAAATAAATTCAAAAAAATAAAGTAGTATATTAATTAATTTCTAAAGAATGAAATGCGTTGTAAGAGTGGTGTGTGTTTTTTGAGTTTTGTATTTTTTTTTCTTTCTTTATAATTTTCAAGTGGGCAATTATTTGAAAAATGTTTGACTCACAGATTTCCCTACACAAATCTTGTACGCTTTGTAGAGACAAAGAGGTAGTACTTGTAAACTTCAAAAAAAAAAGAAAAAAGAAAAAAGAAAAAGAAAGGAGGTAGTATTTGTATCTCAAGTAAATTCCAGGACCTTTCTCGGAAACTTCACTCTTTTTTCTTTTTCTGTTAGTCCAAGTTTCAACACGCCTCTGTCGTTGGATTCAAGTCTAACCACTTTCCCCACCAATCTTCCAAATTTTGCAGTGGGATATTCTCGTACATTCTCTAGTATATTTTTAAAAATATTATTAATTATAATATTTAATATATATAATTTATCTTTTAAATTTTATAATTTTTTTATTTGGGTTAAGATATATAAATAAAAACTTTTATTTTTAAAAGTATAGGAGAGATAATAACATAAAAGTTTACTAACTAATGAAAAAACTTCCAAAATTGCTCTAATACATGTTATAAATAAAAACTCTTTTCATTTTAAAAATGTAAAGTCTTTTGATCATTTTCTTCCTTTTCGAAATATTTTATCTTTAGTGAATTTTAAAGATTATTTTTCTAAAGTTATCTTCACCATATATAATTTATTTATTTTCTTCTTTCTTATAGCAAAAAATCCTTATATTTTAAAACGGAATGAGTATTGTAAAATGGTTGTACGATACTTTGTATATAGCATGCCATCTTTTAAGGGATTATAATGTGCTATTTAACTCTTATAAGATGATTATACAATATAAGACTAGCTTAAAAAGACTCATGCAATGTACGTACTAAAATATTTTAGAATTAAAATATCGTAGATTTAGTTATTTAAATAAAAAATTTATTGAATCATTATTATAATTAAATATATTATTTAACTCTTCCCTTCTCTTACTTTCCCTTCTTAAGATGGCAAAAAAAGAATAAGACTAAAGATATTAACATTTAACATAATTAGAACCTCAAAAATTTTGGTAAAATTTCTTTAATTTTGTTTAACAAAAAAAGAGAACATATTGAAAAAATATTCCATTTTATGATGAAGTTATCTCCGCGATACTTTTAGCCCAAAAAAAATCTATATAGAATCTAAACAATAATATGTATAAATATTCAAGTGGTAATATATTTATTGATTCTAAAAAGAATTGAACTCATCAAACCCTTTATTTTAACAATATTACTTGTTAACAAAAATTTCTTCTTATACCCCACACTACAAGGGAAAAAAAAAGAGTTTCTTCTCCCCCAAAAAAGGAAATAACAAGTGTTGTTAAGGACTTTCTTTCCCTATACCTCTCAAAAAATTAATGAATAAGTTCTCAAATATAATTTATGTGAAGAGGAAAGGAAAAGTTTATTTGTTATATCTAGTAAAGCTATCCCCTCGAAGGATCTTTTTGAAAAAAATAATTGAAAAATATCTGATATATTTATGTTTTGAAATGTCTTTAGAAAAAAAGTAATTGAAAAATATTTGATACATTTATGTTTGAAATGTCTTTGGGAAGAATTTTTTCAATATTTACATCTCATCTTTTTTTTTCTCTTTTATATTGTCTCTAATATTAGTATGACAGTTTATAATATCATAGCCTAAAAGCAAATTCATATCACCCTAAATATAAAAAAAGTACAGTAAATAAAAAAAATAATATACAGATAAATTTACTTTAATTCCTCCACTTAAAGAATTGTATTCATAAAATTTGAAGAAAGTTTTTAAAATAAATATGGTAAGATTTGCTCCACCCATATCTTCGCAATTTTCACAACCTCTTGAATATGCTAAGGTAATAGTCTCTTTAGCTGGCTAAATATTTTTAATTAATGCCTAACTTACTATTTTAAGAAATATAATATATAACTATATACTAATTTTATGTCTCTTTGATAAAAAAAAACTTCATATAAACACAAACAAAATATTCAATGCGAGTAATTGCATGTTAGCCTTAATAACTTCATTAAAGAAAGGTCAATTTAGGCAATATAATTAAGAAAACAAAATTATAAATAGTGAGTAAAGAATTCATCGTAAAAGAGAGAAAAACAATGACCAAAAGAGAAAACAACAATCATAAGAAAAACTAAAAAAAATGAAGAAATATTCGTAATCAATAGATTCGTACTCGCTTTATTAAACGGATATATCGTATAATACACGTGAAATTTTCATTTTCATTGATCTCCCATACAACTATTGGAGAATCCAAGCTAGTAATGGAAAGAAACTGTAATTTTTGTTTCCGCAAGATTGAAGGTTATATTTGAGAAGTCTACAAACATGAAAAGAATTAAATTCAAAGCAAACAAAGCAAAAAAAAAAAAAGAGAAATAATATTAATGTAGAATATCATTCGTTGATAGGATAGTCTGCAAGAAAGATGGCATAAATGGGAGAAAAAATCAGACTGCAAAAAGAGGGAAAAAGAAGAAATGAAAGAAAGAACATGTTATAGGAGGCTTGGCAGGTGAAGTCTATATTATAATTTTTTAAAACATCCCAGCTTCTCGTTCTTTGCAATTCTCTTGTATCACTTTCCTTCTGTTGTAAGAAAAGCAATTTTAAGATTTAAATCTTATTTTAAAAAAAGAAAAGGAACCATCATCTCTACTGCTACAATAATTGAACCATGTAACAAAGCCTGGAAATATGCAATTGCTATGGGAAAAAAAGAAAGCTTTTTTTTTTTTTGCTAAATAAAAAAAAGAAAGCTTTAGATAGGTATGTGATGCCTCAATCTCACATGGGAATGGACCTAAGCACCTACTGTCAATTTGGGATATTTATTTTGTCATAGCGAGGACCGTTGCCAAGTAGTTAGCTGTGGGTGGTACCAGACCCATGAGTCGCGCGCTCAAATTTGCGAGCATAGGGCGTGACATGGTACATATGTGTACATTTGCAATTGCAACACCTCAATCAACCTTACCTCAGTTGCATATTAATTTGCTTTTGAGTCCTGCAAATCCTTGAGCAAAAATTGCCCATTTGTTTGCCAAACAATAATTTTGGTAAAAAATTTATGTTACAATGCTAAAAAAAAATACCTTCATAATTTAGGAAAAGAGATAGCACGAAAAAAGTCAAAATCAAATATATGGAAAGAAAAAGAATAGAGAATGGAGGAAAAGAAAATAGTAGAGAATGAGAAAGATTACCTTTATAATTCAGAAAAAGAAGCGCAAAAAGATTTATTTCAAATATTGAAGGGATGAGAAAAATTGGTGAAAAGGTGTATAATAGTGGGAAGTGGCTTCAAGGGAATTGTGGTGAGTAGTAGAAGATAATGAATAAATAATGTGAAGTTATGATTTTTAAAATTTTAAATGAAAAGATTAATTTAACACATAAAAATTTTTTTTAACCAATTTTAAAGTTTCTAACTAATTAAAAAGTTATAAGGCTTTTAGAGAAGGAGAGAAAATAAAAATATTATATATATATATATATACTTTACAAGCAAGGTAACTTATTGTCTTACTAAAAACTTTTGGGTAAAAAAATTATTCACGATGTATTTTGATCGAAATTTGATTTAAAATCTTTTTCACTTATCTTACAATGAGTTCGACAATGATCCCGCAAAAACAAAAAAGAATTGAAAATTTTTCATTTTGAGCGGAAAAAAGAAAAAGACTGGAGCCAGCATAAATTCAAAGGAAAATGCTTTTTTGACTCAAATTAAACTAATTAATATAATTGGTTCAATGTTGAAACGAATAATAGTGTCTAAATTCTAATTGTCCATTCTTGACTAGAAATACGAAACAGAAATCTCTGGGCTTGACGTAGCCAAACAAACTTTGAACGGAGTCATGCTTTAAGCCTCTTAACCCTAATCTTTCTCTCCTACAATTTTGCGTAACGTGATTATTTTATATATTATATATATATATATATATATATATATATATATATATATATATATATATATATATATATATATATTAATGTGATTAAATAGTATTTTAATTTTAAATTTTTTATTTTAAAAAACATCCCCAGTTCCAACTGATTGTAACTCAAGCGCGAATAAAAAAAGATTTATAAATTCCTAACATCCGCCATATAAAATGACCCAAGCTTCAGAATTCAAATTCATATTGCACCCGCCACTCGCTGTTCAAACCGCGCTCTCTTAGTCTCTCTCTCGCTGAAACACAATTTCTCTGCTGCAGAAAAAATGATCGCCTTCAAGTACTTCTTGATCTCCTGATTAGATTATTGAATTCCATAGTAATGAATCGTTTCTTCCAGTTAAGCAGAAGTCTAATGTTTTTTTGGCATTCATTTGTGTGTTAATGTTGAGATCAGGTCCGAAGAACAGAGCCAGTTACAGCTTGTTGAAAGAGAAGAGATCGAAGATGAAGAAGACTTATTTGAAGCTATAGATAAACGTAAAATCCTTACATTTTTAATTCCTCATCATATTATCCACAGATAGCTGCCCTTTTTTCCTCTTGAGTTCTTTTCATATTCATTGGGTTATCAAAACTTCTAGTTCTGTTTCTCTCAGAAAATATGTCATCACTTTGAGGCATAAAAATGTTGTGTGCATCATTTACTTCGACCGCTCTTAATGCTCCCTTCGCACTTTCTGTATTTCCGGTTTAATTTATGAGTTTTTCTGCATTTACTCATTTAATTTGACGATCAGGTTAGTCAACATGGATTTAGTTCTTTTTTTTCATTCGATTGCACCGTTTGCTTGCAGCTCGATTGCTTAAATCTGTAAAAATTATGTGTTCAACTAAATCTCCATGTGAACATTTATTCAATCGGATAACTGAAAGTGGAGCAGATTTAGCTCAAATTTCCCGGTTACTTCCCCTTCCGAACTATCCTCAACGCTATATTTACTTTTTCTCCTTTTGAATCAGAACATGAATCTTTTCCTCCAGGTGCATCTTTATTGAGCTCAAAATACTGTCTGTGTTGACAAATTATCTGTCCCGTGCCTTTGGGCACGCAGATGAAAGTAATCTCTGTTGTACCATGTCTTCATCTAAGAGCTATATGGTGAAAACTAAATTGTTGTTTTGCCTTTTGGTAGCTGTTCTAATTCTACAATTCGCACATTATTGTTTTAACCACATATTAAGAAGAGAATTGCTGAAAAATAGTATTTCAGGAAAATTTCAGAGTGTCTAATACATCCTTAATATCAAGGAGAACGCTGCTTTCCTATGGGAGTTTCCTCAATTAAGATTTTCATCGATGTTGTTTTTTTTTCTTTTCGCAGTGATCTCTCATGGAATCAATGCTGGGGATGTGAAGAAGCTTCAGGATGCAGGTATTTACACTTGCAATGGCTTGATGATGCAAACGAAGAAGGTGATTCTTTTTTTCTTTTTGTCGGTCAATTTAGTTGCTTAAAATATTTTATTTCTAGGTGCTAAATAGTTACCATCTTTCAAATTTCAGAGTCTCACAGGAATCAAAGGATTATCCGAGGCAAAAGTTGATAAAATTTGTGAAGCTGCAGAAAAGATAGTGGTCAGCTTTGATAATTAGTTGGTTTCTTGTTGGAATTTAACAAAAATTAATGTTTCATTAGCATATTTTCATCGTCATTTCTCTTTCTCTCAGAACTTTGGTTACATCACTGGAAGTGACGCTCTTCTCAGAGTAAGAGTTCAATTTCTCCTTAGATTTAGACTTTCCCTTCCCAAAGCTATTCAGGTTAACATGATTTAAGCTGTTCAATTTGTTCTTGTATAGAAATGACTGTCTTCTGAGATGCATAAGGTCATACCGACCATCAATGCTGATAGTTTTACGTTTGTTATGCAGAGGAAGTCAGTAGTTCGCATTACAACTGGAAGTCAAGCTCTGGACGAGCTCTTGGGAGGTATGCTCTTGAGCTTGATCTTACTATTGAATCTGTTTAAACAGCTGTTGCTTATCATTGTGATCATTATGTCAAATTTCTGTAGGTGGTGTTGAAACCCTGGCAATCACAGAGGTTTTTGGGGAATTTAGGTGATGACTGAATTACTAGCATGAAGTCCAATTCCTGGACCATGAATTTTTAAATGAGGACTGTTAAATTGAATAATAACTATTGTTTTTGAAAACTTTAACTGTTTGCTTCATCTATTTGAGACAGATCTGGAAAGACACAGCTTGCTCATACACTCTGCGTTTCTACTCAGGTTTGATTCTTATCTTCATCCAGCAATAATATGAGAACCAAATCCATTTAAAAATATAATCTGCATAACTCTTGGGAAATATCTACTAGAATTTAGATCCAGCAGACCTTTGGCTTAAATTTCTATTGAGGGAATGGAAACGTAGTATGCTGCCTCTTTGCAGTTATTGGGCTAGTCTCTTCTATTTGTTAATCTACTGTAGAGATGAGGACCACAATAGCGACTCTCAGTTTATCAAAATTGCAGTTTGAGTTGATCTATTATTTGTCATACTGCAGCTTCCTACTAATATGAGAGGAGGCAATGGAAAGGTTGCTTATATTGACACAGAAGGAACTTTGTATCCTTGCTGATTATTGTTCTTCGGAGACATTACTCTAAAGTGTTTTAGGTCTTTACAACAATATGTAACTAGACAAACAGCTGTTTTCTTCTTCTGTTAGCTTCCTATATCTATTTTCTTAACTAACTGCACTCCTAGCCGACCTGATCGTATTGTGCCAATTGCTGAAAGATTTGGCATGGATCCAGGAGCTGTACTTGACAATGTAAATCATGTTTCTCCTATAATATTTGACCGTATTTATCTATTTGCGCTGGTGTAGTGCTGTTAAATTGATTGTTGAAAACGGATTGTTGTTTCATCTTTTCTTAAATGAAGATTATATATGCTCGTGCATACACATACGAGCATCAGTACAATTTGCTTCTTGGTCTTGCAGCAAAAATGGCTGAAGAACCATTTAGACTTCTGGTGAGTCACTACCAACATTTGATTGCAAGATTTCAAACACTAGAGCAAGCGGCTGATTTACTTAAATGATCTTTTCAGATTGTTGATTCAGTGATTGCTTTATTCCGAGTGGATTTCACTGGAAGAGGAGAACTTGCAGAACGACAGGTTCACTGCATAATGAATTTATGGTGGCTACAAGCTTTTTCCCGTTGCTGAGATAGTTCTGTCTTGTTAACTCCTTGTATATATGTCAATTGCAGCAAAAGTTGGCTCAGATGCTCTCCAGATTAACTAAAATTGCTGAGGAATTTAATGTTGCAGTTTACATGACTAACCAAGGTATGTAGATTCGATAAAAAGAACTTGACATATTCAAATTTGATCACATAGTAAAAAGCCCCTCCTTTTCACTGCATGAAATGTGTCAGATTATCGTTGCCTTTCATTTTCGCTGATCCCTGCACATGATTATGAAATCCCAAGATTAGTTTGGAGGTCGCTTTGATCAAGCTACCGTGTATTGCGTAACTTTTTATTGCAGTCATAGCTGATCCTGGAGGAGGAGTTTTCATATCTGATCCAAAGAAACCGGCAGGAGGACATGTTCTTGCTCATGCAGCCACTATACGGTTAATGTTCAGGAAGGGCAAAGGGGAACAGCGTGTCTGCAAGGTCTTTGACGCACCAAATCTTCCTGAAGCTGAAGCAATATCCTTGAATAGTACTAATAAATTATTTACTCGTCACCACATCTAATGCAAGTATCAGTAGTGGTTACATAGCTAAGCCCCGGGTTACTAACTTATTATGCTATTAATGAACATCCAGAAGTGATTACTTTAAGGCCAAAAGATCAATCCCCAGCTGCCCTTGACTAAGAAAACGTATTTCAGATAACACCAGGAGGAATTGCAGATGCAAAGGACTGAAGCACTATAATTTCTTTCCACTGTAAGCAAGAGAAAAGTGCATTCTGCCAAACTGTTCGTGCTATCATAGTTTTTATATAACTCTCTAAGCTGTATAAGGTTGACTTCTTATATAACGCTCGAAGCTGTATAAGATTGAAACAGAAGAAACTCGAAAGTGGTGAAGAGATGTATGTCTAATTGCTCATTTTTTGGTATGGCAATTTACTTTCGTTTCTACTTAAATTGCATTTGCTGATAAAAAGGTTTCAGCGAGCTAGCATGAAACTTTTGCCCATTGCAAAAGCCATAGCGACAAGCATGTAAAGAAGAAGAAACAGCGACTGAACCATGAGCGGCCAGAAAACTGGCAAGAAGCTACAGCTTCACAACAGTTAAAACATTTCTAGACTAAATCTGCAAGGTAATTTGGTTAAGTTGGCCAAATTTTTAACTTTTTGCCTGCGTTCCATCATAGAATGAGAGTAAATTGAAATAAAATGAAAAGCCAAAAAGATACTCTTCACAGATTAGACAGCCTTTTAAACAAAGTACGCCATTATTTGTATGTATTATGCATCTCTGGGACCTTTAAAATGCCCTCTCCTGGAAGCATCATACTGAAAAAGCAAACAGCTTAAAATTTTTGTAGAGCTACACCAAGTGTAGCAGTTCTCTCTCTAAATCCATATTTCCTATCAAGATGAAGCTTTAGTAGTCTCTAATGAGAAGAGAAATGCAAGGCCAACTAATAACAAAAGCCTGGCCATAGTGAAGAATCATCAGATTAGTAGTGTTCGGACCAGTTTGCAGCACTTCCGACTCTAGGCATGCCAGTTCCACCCTTCTTGGTTTCCTCATCAACCTTGAAGGTTGCACCACAAACCTCGCCTGAGCTGTCCACCCTTGGCACTGGTTTTAACTCGTTAAGGGGATGCTCATAACTCCTCAGCCCTCCAG
Source organism: Rauvolfia tetraphylla (assembly GCA_030512225.1). Lineage (NCBI taxonomy): Eukaryota > Viridiplantae > Streptophyta > Magnoliopsida > Gentianales > Apocynaceae > Rauvolfia > Rauvolfia tetraphylla. The sequence goes on from JAJQKT010000053.1 coordinate 9,154,136, forward strand.
AAGATGTGAAAAAGCATCCTAGAGAAAGTAATGCACAAGTAAACAAGACAAAGTATTTACTATCAAGATACATCACGAAAAAGTAGAGACTCAACAGGGGAAGAAATATTTTTGACAATTATAAAAGGAAAAAGGAAAAGGATCCACTGGAAAAAATTAAAAATGGTAAGACAGTTTCATGTCAAAGTCAAAAAGAAAGAAAACAAAAAAGAGACTCGAAAGAAATAATTCAAGTACAGTTAAAACGGAGTAAAACTGAAAGAGACTCAAGATCTATTTTCCAAGGACCCTGTGTAGGAAACCAAAGATGACAACAGCATATACAACCTCCAACATTCATAGAATCCACCTTGAGTTTCATATAGAAATTCTACACCAAGAACAGCTAATTATCAGCCATGTGTCGAAAGTACCTTTGGGAAATGGTGCAAAGGATTTGCCACAGCCTTGTTTCACAATATCAGAGTCAGTTGAAAGGACAAGATGCTCTTCTGCATCAGTTCCCCAGAAGAAGGGTACGCTCCCATCAGCATCCTGTATCCAGAGCACAATAAAATAAGCTTTGTTGAAGTAACATACAAGTAGCGTAGAAGTGAGTATTCAACATAATAGATTTAACACACAAATGTGGAAGCACAACATCATTTCTTAGCGTCAGTGGATGAAGAATGAATATGCAAAAAACTTGTTGGATACATACGGCAGCCAGAAAAGTAGTCTTTGAAGAGCTGTCATAAAGAATGAATGCAAACTTTCCAAGGATATCCCTCACAACTTGATCTGCTGGGTAAGGACCTCTATCCCTCAAGGTTCTGTAAGCTTCAATGACGATGATCACTTCATTTGCTGCCTTGTTTAACCCATACTGCTGCTTCAGATGTGCAACATTTTCAATGTGGCCTTGGAACAAGCAGAATATATCATCCACCACGGCAAACAGTCTGCAGAGAGTGCACAGAAAACATGGTCAATCCAATTGCACCAAATTAAAAGTTCCACATCTTATCTTAGTACTTAATTTAGAAAATAAGGAGAAGACTAAGGATGTGCCCTAAAAGTTAACTTCCATTTCCAAGGAAATAATTACATGCTGTGACCTTCTTAGCTTCATTCTGTGTAAAGTAGTTGCACTAAACATAGGAATTAGCAGCCAACATATATAGTTGAGAAGATAAAAAAAGATCTTTATTTTCTATAGCATGTTAAAGCAGGAAAAAGAAAGAAATGCAGCAAATGTTTAGCATCGCAAGAAATGAGGTACAGAAAGCATAAGCATATTTAGAATGTCATCAACGAAACCCAGCATTTAGGCTAGAAGCTCTATTAGGCAACCAAAAATATAATTCAGGAGTTATACAATTCAAAGTTTCACATTGTCCTGGATCTTAACCCTGAGGAATCCTGCTACTAAACACCATGAACAATAGTCGAGATTACCATTCATCACCACACTCCTGCAATCTTGTCCTCACTAATCCCTCTATCCGGACTTAACAACACAAACAGATTATCAAGATATCAGTCATCCTGATTGATATGGCCAGTCAAGAAACAAAAACAATAACGGGAAGTAAAAATCATATACACAAGGGTAAAAGAGTAGAAGTTATTCAACCACCAGATAGTCCATTCCACAAAAATAGACTCACAATACTCATAATTTTTTCAATTGCAATTACTATTTACAAATCACATGAATGTTCTAAGTGGCATGATGATGGATCCGAGATGTGATGATCTTCAAAATGGGTTCTTTATCCGACGGACAAACCCAAAAAAGATCTCTAGGTAGCGAAATGATGAAACAGAACACGTACAGCAGCTGAAAGGGTAAAGTAATTGCGGAGAAAGATAATGTTAATTTCCACAAAAGAAAAAAAAAGATAATACACTTCAGAGAATCCAAATCAGGAGCACAGGTCGCGGAATCAGTAATACAACTCGCATCTACTGAAATATCCAAAATGGGATGATAATGAAACAAAAGGAAAAAGATCCAAGGCCTTCGATCATTACATATAACGATCACAACTAAGCAGAACATTAAAAAAAGCAAGAAAAATTTTCGTTACGACAAAGATCAAGAACTTCTAGACAACAACAGTAACCACCATATCAGATCAAGAACAAGAACACTTTTTTTTCTTAAGAAGAAGGCCAGAAAGGAGAACAACAACTGTACCTGGGAAGAATTGGATTTTGCTTGTCACTAGTGTAGGCCATAAGCCCGGCGGAGCCAAGGTTAATGGTTACAGAACCGGTATGTACGGCAGAGAAACGCCCTGCCAAGAAGCCATCTTTGAGCACATTGACGGACTCAGAATTAGGGGTCTGCAACGCATCTGGGCTCTTCGCCACTGATTTATCAAACACAGCCAACATTCCTTCTTCTTCTTCTTCTTTGTTTTCGCAGATGCAACTGAATGATGAACAGAAGAAACCAAGAGAATGATTATATGGAGAAGAACAACGGCTGATCCAGGTGGTTAAAATGCTTTTGCGGGGAATTTTATATTCTCTATTTTGCCCTTCATGTTTGTTGAAAATACATCGCCAACTTGGACCTTCAAATCTTTGAGATTTTACATTATCCCTTGCCTAATTTTTACAAAATTCATAATCCTACCTTCATTAGTATCATTGTTTCTGCAATCATCCCCTCATGTAAAGAACTATCATCTTCACCTGTCAGGTGTTAAATGTAGAAATATGATCAATATTGCTCTCTTTTTTTGTGAAACTAAAATATAGTATAAAGATCTTATAAGTTTGGAAGATAAAAAAAATCAGAGTTTTTGAGAAAAATTATAATTATAAAAATTGAAACATTTAAAGGATTAATTAATTTTACTATAAAATTATGATTTTGAAGATTTGAATATTTGGAAGGAAAGATGCTAAAGATTCTTTTTTGTCGTATATGGATAGATTATACTATAATACTAGGTATGATGCCCGCGCGTTGCGCGGGTTTTTTTTTTTTTTTTATAGTTTTTAAGTTTTTTTTTTATTTTTTTAGAGTTTAAAACCGTTGTATTCAAAGTTTTTTTTCTCGATTTTAAACACTTGTATGCTATTTTTAAAGTTTATATGCTAAGTAATTCTTTGACACTTTGGAAAAATAAATTCAGATAAGAATACATTTGTGATTTCTCGCTTTTTCATATTTCGATCTTTTTTTATTTATTTATTACTTTCAAATCCTTCAATTTAATCTATATTTCATATATGCATACCTATTATTTATTTGGTTTACTTTATATATATATATATATATATATATATATATATATATATATATATATATATATATATATATATATATATATATATATATATATATATATATATATATATATATATATATAACTAAATAAGATGTACATGTACTTTTTTCTTTTTAATTTTATACATCATTAAATAAAAATAATTGAATTATATTTTATTAAGTTATATAGATATGGTTTTAATATTAATGATAAGAATAATAAGATGACCATGTATTATGCATCTTCTTAATGTTATTCAACATTAAATATAAATAATTAAAGAGATTTTATTAAGTTTATGTATTTATTTACTTGTATAAATTCATTAATTTTATGAACTTATCAACTTTATTAAAATTTGTGTTGTATTAATGAATGAAGGATATGTATCTCATTCCATTAATTCAATTCATTGTATGTACAATAGTCTTTCATCATAAGAATTAATATGTTGAATCTATTGTATTAAACATACAATTCACTTAATGTAGTATCTAATATTATTTTTAAAAACCATTGTATTAATGAATGAAGGATATGTATCTCATTCCATTAATTCAATTCATTGTATGTACAATAGTCTTTCATCATAAAAATTAATACATAAGAATTAATATGTTGAATCCATTGTATTAAACATACAATTCACTTAATGTAGTATCTAATATTATTTTTAAAAACCATAGATAAGGTGATTAAATATAGATATGAGTTAATGTGGGTACATAAATCAATAAAGCAATTAATTCTAAACATCCAACTTGGCATCATTAGAGTTAAGTAAAGCTTTAAAAATTCCACATGTCACATTCTCATGATTCAACCTTAACTTTAATATATATATATATATAGATTTATTAGTGAGATTCAATATTTCACCTTTAATTTCACAAAAAATTATTTTTGAAATCCACTGCCATTTTATTTTATTCATAAATATTGTACATAAAATATAATTTCACATATATCAACCCCAAAAAATATAATTTATCATTTTATTGGATAAGAAAATATCTTTAAATAAGAATTAAAATTTAATTATCGAAGTTCTTAGTGTTAAAAGTAAATTTTTTAAAATTTTTTAAAAAGTATATTAGCTTTATAATATATTTTTTATGTATTTACTTTTATTTTCTGAAATTTAACATGATATAAATTCTTTCCTTAAGTCATTTTTCTCAAAATTTAAAATGAGTATATGTATATGACTCAATTAGTTTGATAGTACCAAAAATTAAAATAATGAAGGCGGTGGAGGGGGCAACATTCAATGTATCTATTTTATTATTAGTACTCGCACACAGAAAATGTTACGAGGGTTGTCTGGTAACTTCATCAACAAAATAATTTAACCAAAGGAAAATACTTTTAAAAAAGGCTGGAGCTTATCCAAAGACGGAGGGATGACGTGGCCACGGTCATAATGTCAAGCATTAGGCAATTACTCTTTTAGATAATTGGATAGGATTATTACCTTATTATTTCCTAAATTCTAGAGTGTTATATATAATATTAAATTTAATTATATATAATTAAAAATAAATTATTTTTATTTTTTATTTAATCTTTTCTTTTATATATTTTATTTATAATTTTATTAAAATTAATAAATATCGTATTAAATTAAATTATGTAATATAATTAAATAAAAATTATACAAAATTTTTTAATTTTAAGATAAAAAGTTAAAAAAATATCAAAATTTATTTTTTTGTGTCCTAGACGTGACGAAACTTTGAACAAGTTTGGCTACGAAACTTCTAGCGGAACTTGTTCATAATATTAAAAAAAGTGATATATTTATAAGTTATTTATTTTAAAATAAAAAAATTAAATATAAATTCATCACTTATTATATAACTCAATCTAACAATATTTTTTAGTTTTAATAAATCTATAAAAAAAATAAAAAAAATGTAATAAAAATATTTAATTTTTAAAATATATATAATAATAATTAAACAGGAGGAGATCAATTTTTCTCAAATGACAAGATTATCCTCCCTTGTCAACTTTTTCATCTTTCCCCTAATCTCTACACTCTTCCTAATATTCTCTCTCCTCTACCCCCTGGAAAATCTCTCTTTTTTTCTCTCTCTCCTCCATCACCTCGCTTCCTCTACAGCGGACCCCTATTTGCATTTGTCTATTTGTCAAGTTTCTTGAGTAGATCTATGTTTTAGAAGCCCCTTCTCCCGTGCACTCTCATTTTCCCTCCCTTAATTGAAATGGCACCAAACCAAAGACGAATCACAAGGAAAATACCAACTTCTTTTAAAGATGAAAATCTAAAACCAAACTACTTCTAATCTAAATGTTAGAATTTATCAAAAAGTTAATAATTAGAGCACTAATTTTGAACAAATATGAATTGCAGCTCTCTAAATTTACCGGCCAATAATCAAGTTTCTTAATCAACTAATATTAATTTACTGATTGCCAGGAAGGGGCGTTTAGCAAAAACAAAATTAGGTACAAGAAAGGCGACGGATGCAGGGGAATGATAAGGAACTTGAGGAGATAACACCGTAAGCATTCAACAGGGAAGATCACAAGAAAGAGGGGACAAGAGAGAGAAAGAGATCAGAGGTGTAAAAGTCGGGGGAGGATGGCTGGTTTTAATAGGACTAGTAGGGCCCACAAGCTTGATGGTATTCTCCAATTTAACCCAAAGGACGGTACAGTCATTTTATAAGGAATTGCTCTGGCAGGAGGAGACCTGCTCTGGCAATATCGCCAGCCAAAACTAAATTCGAGGTAAAAGAAAAAGATATTTTGGCCAAATGAAAAGGATGGTGACGTGTCTGTTCCGGTTTAGTAGTACTATACTCCCTCACTATGTCCAGGAACATTTTGGTCTTTTCCCCCTATCTGAGAGATCCAAAGCCCAACGAAAACTCTAAATATACAAAGGGTCCAGAAAGTTGGTAGCTCAACAATACCGTCCCACAACCAGGCCTATCAATCTGAGCATGGACTGTAAGTTCGAGCCGGGTCCACGGTGGACAAAAATTTACCCATAAAAAATTTCACTCCAAATTTGAATATAAATATATATTTTAAAAATATTTTAAATGGAATAACTACTTCACAATTATATATTTTATATAAAATTTCATTATTAATCTCTTAATTTAAGAAATTAAACTCCACTAACACAATAGAGGTATCACCAATCTTTTTGATTTTATTAACTTAAAAATTTTAAATTTTACTAATATATAAATTTCACTACTAATCTTTTTAACTAATAAAAATGTTATATTATTTTCTCTATTTTATTTTTATTTGACCTTCTTACTATATTTTGACAGTCTAAAATAATTATTACTTTTTTTTAAAAAAAAATATTTTAATATATTTTATATTATTAATCAACTACTAACCTTATTATATATTACTTTTATATATTTAAATTTAACATAAAATACTCGTTAGCCCACATATTTTTTTACTTTTTGTTATACATTATTATTTATAATACAATTTAAACATTGTCAAATGAAATAGGACGGAGGGAGTAATTTTTTTAGATTCAAACTACTCTCTTTATTTTTTTGTCAAGTTAAAATAGAATATTCAATTTCAAATGAATAAAGTAATAATAAGTAATATGCAAATCTTGTCAATTTTCTGATAACTTAGGGGGAAGATTGCACTGGTTTCTATTTGAAAATATTATCTCAGATTTTGCTAAAAATAAATTTATTGTGAAAAAAATATATAAATATATTTGGATTATAACTCAATTAAAATAAACTTTACATTTTTTTTAGTTTTTTAGTCATGTGAGTTTTATATTTTTTCTTGCAAAAGTCAGCTGTGTACCCCACTAACACATAACAATTCATTTTTACAATTTATATATTAAAAAAAAAACTCAAACCAAAACCCTTATTTGAACATCTATTTAACACACAGAAAAATTTTAACGAGTATAAATAACTAAAGAATCATTCAAATATTAAGCTATACATATGGAGAAAATATTGTTTTTTAAAATTAAAGTTTAATTTGAGAATTTTCATATAGTAAAAGTAAATTATTTATTAAAAAAATAAAACACAGACTAAAATTTTTGAATTTGAGATGGAAAACAAATACACATTGGCCATCAATTTTTACCATTTTCCACTAAGATTGCAATTCATAACGCCAACATGAGCTAAATAGTTAGAACGGTGAACTGTTAAAGTGTGTAATAGAATGAAGAAGTACGACAAGGTATATCATTTGTTACAAGTTCAAAAAAAAAAAAAGAAAAATAATTCTCTAAACTCATTGTCTAAATTACACCGATCCAATTCTTTGAAGTAAAAAGAAACCAAAACGCCTAGTTTGGCAGTCTGGGGAAATACATTAGACACGGTTGTAGGCAACTGATTTGCTGAACAAGCGTCGAATATAGACGACTTGAAGCGTACTTGCTAGAGCTAGTAAAATGTACTCTCCAACAGTGTAAAAGATTACGCGCTTTCGTGTACTCTCATTAGCTGCACAGGAGATGGATGATCACTTAAAATTGGATGGAAAAGATTTTAGCAACCGGAAGGAAAAACACACGAATTAAATAGCTGCATTCTGCATCTCTAGGCCTAGGTTTTTTTCCAACACATTAACATAGCACAGAACCATGCATGTGACAACGGAGGTAGAAAATATGCCTACATAAACAAGACTATAATAGTTAAATATCTTTGCTGCCACATTCTTCTCACGCTCTTTATTTTTGTCCATCTATGCCAAATAGATGTACCTTAAGAATATCAAAATAGGCCAAGAATCTCTGGGGAAGAGTTTATAAGAAAGCTTACCTCTATACCCTAAAGTTCTTATATTTCTTAGAATCAGAAAGCTTCAATTGAGCCAATATGGGTCTTTATTTTTTCAACTCATACCACATTAAGTCAAGAAGACATACTGGAACCACATTCATGTACAGTAAACAAAACAAGAAGATCATCAACTTTCACCCTTTATACACCCCTCAGGAGGGCCTTATCTAAGCATAAAGACCATGTCTGCTACATGGCTATATAAGCCATGTAGCCATGTCCACATAACATACTAGATCTACTATTTATAAAGTTTTGCATATGCTGGTTGACAAAAGTATTTTGATAGAAGTCAGAGATCATCCCCTTAAGCTCCTCTAACAAACATGCAGTCCAGTTTGTGGCAAATCTCTAGCAAAAAGATGACTTGGATTCAGGACCAAGAAATTAAGGGCAAAATTGTTTCAATAAGGAACTTACAATGGAGTTGAGATTTTCCATGGAAGGACTTCTAAAGGCTAGGGGGCAAATGATGCAAGTTTCATAATATATGGAGACTGGAACTACTTCATTTGGAAAATTGAAATGCTGGTGTAACCCCTAGCCATAATTTGTTTTCAGTCTTTTCCATGTTGGACATCTTTTGCATTTGGCTATTCAAATTGTTTTGTGGAGCTACAGCAGAGCTAGAAGTTCCATCCCATCAATAGACTATCATTGGCTACAATCAAGCTCAAAGCTTACAAACATGAATAGGAGTGTTCTCTCACTAGGAAGCAGGACCAAGATTAAGTTGGTCAAAGGGTAAATCACTATAACATGCTTTCATGTGTGGGGTACATCTCCTGAGATATGTCATCAGATGCTTCAAACAAGAGTCATACAGATAGTGTGATCCAAACAGATCACAGTTTATTAGAGAAAAATTATAAAACTAAAGATCAGAAATATGGATAGGTCAATGTGACACTACTCTAGCACGATATGGCAACTGTTAAAACAATAACTAATTAAGGTTTTGATAAATGACCAAAATCAAATATCATAATCTTCCAGACAGCAATAAGTTAGATTCAACTTTGTAATTAAGAATGGCGCTAAACACTACAAATTGTGTACCTTGGAAATTATCCTCGTCCTAACAACAGTTTTGAGGGTAATCAAAACTGATGCCATCATGATTTTACTGGTTTCTGAGAATTCAATGTTACTGTTACAACAAACAGCTGAATATATCCACCACCTAAACTTTTGGATTAGATTTCTGTTTGAAAGTATTTGAAAATTTCCAACTTGGTTTTTGTAAAAGTAAATTGTTTGTGAGAAAAGATATGAGAACCGAAGAAAAATTTTTGTTACTGAGAATGGAAATGAAGCCTAGTCCACATATAGTCTTAGTTAATTACCTTATCGCGACTGCTTATCAGAAACAGGCAAAAATACTTGCCAAAGCCAGGAAAAGGTTAATTCCAATGCTATACTTCAAGGAAAAGAAGAAAGGGCCTTACTATTGCGGTGACGAGCATCACGAGCTTTCAAGTACTTCTGCTCTGCCGTAACAGATTCCAATGCCTCACTCAATTCAGCAATTTTAACATTTATGGGATCTAAATGCTCTGCAAAAACAACACAGCATTTATGCTCATTTATAAAAGAAAGAAAGCAGAGGCATAGTGAATATTTGCCTCTAACTTTAAAATATTTACAAGTTATTAACTCATCGGTGAAGTCTGAAACTAAAACTAACTGATGCTGATTTTAATTGAATTAAAAGATAAAGATTAGGACAAACCATCCTTAGCAAGATCATGTTCACTAGGAATATGACCAACATGGATGTAGAAAGAGACTGTTTCAGGCGTTGAATAAGGATTGTGAAAACAGAACTTGTACATCCCACTTCTTGGGGCTTTAAACTCAAACTTATCTCCTGATGATCCCTTCAAAGTGTGCACTGTATTGCCTCCAGGAGCTGTCACCTGCAAAGAAAAGAAAAAGAAAGTTCCACAGCTGATTTCTTCAACATCGGCTGAAAACCAGAAGCAGCATGGAGCATTTCAAAATTCTTTATAACCTGACATTTGGTTCACCAAAACTAACATCCTCATCATATCAAACCTGAACTCACATTGACAACACTTGTAAAGCGACATTGTGCCGTCAAATATCACAACCAAAATTCTCACACAGAATTACTTCGAACACTCATGTATTTTGGTCAAAGTCTTGAGAAAGAATCTTAAATTCTTAGGAAGCCTATTATGTCACAATGTTGAACCCAAGGTCAGATACGTTATTCACATGTTGAGGTAAAGAAAACTTATTTAAAAATCCTTATGCGCAAATGCAAAAGGGCCAGCAATCAATTCATTACCAAAATTGATCATATACATCCAAGGAAACAATTACAGCTGCCACCCCAGCAATACTTAGCTAGGCCACAAGAAAGACAAAAAAAACTGAAAAATCTACAGTACATCTGTATGCTCAACCGACTGAGCTTCCATAAATCCAATAGAGCCTCAAAAGTAATTAAGAAAATAAAAAACTCATCTTTTCCACATTTTCCAGATTCCAACTTAAATTAACCAGCGGAAAAACAAAAGAACCGTTTCCTCCTAGGCATCTTCATCCCAATTGTTCTGAATTAAAATTTGACATTACTCTTGATTTCCATATTTCATATTACAAAAATTCAAATTTGTCCCAAATTGAACTATTTCCAGCAAACCCGAAGAGAATTCCAATAATTTCTCATCCCATCACAAGAAATTCAAATTAGACTCCAAGCAATCACAAATTATATACAAAAAGATCGACAAATAAAGGAGAAAATGTCATACGACTAAGTCGATGCCCGGATGATCCGAACTCCAAAATATATCGTGATCGACGACGACGAAGTTTCCTGAAACGGCATCCCCTTCGTAAAGCACGTACTCATAAACGCATTCGACCTCGTTCACTGTGACAGACAGCGCAGAGACAGAGAGGTCTCCGACAAAGCTTAAAAGCAGGAGCACGAGAAGCCCATAAACCTTCAGGCACCCTATCCTATCTCTTCCTTTCTCCATCTTTCAATCCACTCCTACTGTGGCAATTTTCAGATTTGGAGAACACCTCCCAAAACCCTTTTTGAATTTGATTTATTGCAGTGATTTTCTTGCAAATTTCAACTCCGGCCGGGTGATTCTTGGGAAGAGGAAAAAATTGACTATATTGAATACTTGTTCGAAGAAGGCAAAAGCTGGGGTATGTGTACCTGGGCGCCTCTGTTTTGAAGAAGAACGCATTAGACTTAAGAGCTTCTAAAACGCACGTCTAATGCGCTCATGCTGCTATTATTTCGTCGGATGGTGTTTGTACAGCGAAGTCTGATGCGTGCAAACTAAAAACGCATTAAGAAAGACGGCCAAAGAATTCGACGTGGCCTCTTTCTAAGCATGTGGCACCTGCTGATTGGACATGTTTATGTGTCATGAGCCCTTGACTCTTTTTTTTTTTTTTTTTGGAGAAGGAGGAGGAGGAGAAATAGTCACTTGTCAGTGATGCCTTAGCAAAGCTGTCTTTTCTTTTCTTTTCTTTTTCTCTTGAATTTTATGTTAAAATTATTTTATTTTTATTCTCACTTTTTTTTTCACATCTCTTAGTCCAAATACACCCGAGACTGGAATGGCATGACCTAGCAGGAAAAAAAAAAAAAGGAAAAAAATTGATGGGTGTCCAAAGAAAGAAACTTCTCGATCATACTATAAAATCAGTAAGTGTTAAAGCAGTAAGTGTTAAAGCCTCTTTAAGTGTGAAGTCATAAGTTCGAATCTTAGAATTAGTACCGATGCTCTCAAAAAAATTTCAGGCCAAGTTGGGTATGGTAAACGATGTATACTAATCCGTAAGTTCAAGTCGGAAGTTTGTGGGGTTTCTTGTGGTGAGGTCACAGTGTGGTGGGTTGATTAGTATAAAAAGTTTACCCTCTAAAATTTATCCTTCGGAGCATAGCTTAATTGGTAAAGACCGAGAGCGTTGTGATGATAACCTAACTCACGACTGACAGTATGAGGGTTCGAATCCTACTTAAGGCATGATATTTAATTTCTTGTACAGTAGAATAAATAAGCAACCCTCGTTTCCTTCCTATCTTGATGAGGTACATCCCACGATTTACATCCTCGGTAAAAAAATCAAAAGGATGGGCAGCGAGGTCCTTAGTGGATAGGGTACTAAGCTTTTTTAGAAATGAAAAGAAGAAAGTAGAGTAATAATATAGGAGAGAGAAACACTCATCTTTGAGGACTTCTTCCACTCTCTCAATCCAAACAGGGGGTAAAACTTCTTGGTAAAAAGAATTAACTACATAATAGCCTAAGGTGAGTAGTTCACGAAATCATGAATTTGACCTGTAACATTCATCAAATAGAAAGAATGAGAGCTGTGAGTTTTAGAATTAAAAAAGAAAAACAGAATGTGCGGTGTCATCTAATTTTATAGCCGAAACAAGAATTTTCAGACAATTGCAGAAGCAATTCAAGTTAACGAACTGGCTGATAAAAAACAGTTGATAACTTCACCAAACACAGCTGCAAATTTGCTACTGCTTCCCTAAGAACTTAGGAGTTCTTTAAAAGTTCTTAAACTCCAACCAGAGAAACTGCAACGAGGGATGGATTTCTATGTCTCGTTGTTTGTTTTCAGCAACGTATCATCAAAAGTACCATTGCTGCAACTAAGATATGTTTGGATGAAGAGATTATATCCAAGTTATCTGTTCATAATCAGTGTGTTGTTTCTTGTAGAAATATTCAGAGAAATATGTTTCTTTTGACGTTTTCCTTTTTATGTTCTTTTTAGTTGATACGTTAACTTCGTTGGATGCTTTTCCCATCTCACCCCCCTATCAAAAACACCGATCATCGACTTTGAGAAAGGGGAATCAACTTTTGAGCACAGTGAGTTCATTCCAACTACTTCACTCTTGAATTGTGTTTTGGTCTTTGTACAAGAGGAGATGGAAGAGAACAACCAAATCCAGATCCCAAGAGTGAAACTGGGTTCTCAAGGACTAGAGGTAAATCACTACATGTCCCATAAAAATTATAGGAAAAAAGTCAGACCTTTACTTTTCGTTTTCTTCCCAAGAGAAGTCATTGTTGTTTTAGTCTGGAATTACAGATGAAACTACTTCTACTTCTTGGTTTTCTTTTCTTTGTTTTCTGTGTCTGGATGTCGAATACATTGGTCAACTCTGCCAGTTGAGTTTAATTGGCTGGAGTTGTTCTTTTGGTGGGGTGGAAGGATTGGCTGGAGTAAAGAAACTGAAGTCTGATATCAGAAGCGTTAAAGTACCCAAAGATGATGGACTATCCATTGTCCCTAAAAACAAGTTCAGATATATGATGTGTTTTCCTTTGCTATGCAAGGGATTAAATGGAAGATAAAATCTTTTTGTATGTCCATACTGTGCAAGGATGATCAGGACTGATAGACAATAGAACTGCTGAAAACAATTTCTGGGAAAATCTAGAGTAGTTTTTGCTTTTCAAACTCGGAATAAAAAAACTTAATTTCATTCTTATAGTCACGGAGACGTACAGATTTGATCAAATTTGAATGTTCTACAATTTCAACGTCCAATTGCATTGGTGGGGAACATAGTGAATCAAAAAGTATTTACAAGCAGCTGGAGTCAGAGTTGGTTAATAAGTTATTTTGACTAATTAAAAGGTTTTGGAGACAGCAGTAGGTTTTGATATGTTCAAGCTTCATCAAAGGAGTAAAGACCTTTTGTTTACTGTGGACAGAATAAGTTGATCACGCAAAGATGAAAGCTTTCTATTTAATGGTGTTGACTTCTTCATCTCCAGGTATCAAAACTGGGGTTTGGATGTGCAGGACTTTCTGGAATTTATAATGCTCCTCTCTCCCACGAAGAGGGGTGTTCCATAATTAAGGAAGCATTCAATAGAGGCATCACTTTCTTTGACACTGCAGAGATGTATGGAGAAACCGATAATGAGATCATGCTTGGAAAGGCAAGTAAAAGTTTAAGCCTGCATTTCCATTGCTCATTGGAATTCCTCTAGTTGCAATAAATGAATTATTTTAAAGGAAGGGACTGATAGAAACCATCTATATGCATACACCGTAACAAATTTTGCTTCTAATCTTTTTGCAGCAGTGAAGGGACATTCATACTCCTTAGATCAATTCTAGCTAGTCATTACCGTCTTTCTTCAAGAAAAAGAAACTCTTTGACATTTTGAAGCATGTTTCTGACTAAAAGTTTTCTGTTATCTTTGGTTTCTTTTCAGGCTCTGAAGGATCTTCCAAGAAAAAAAGTTCAGTTAGCAACAAAATTTGGCATCATTACACAGCAAGATGGACAAGTGATTATCAAGGGTACCCCTGAATATGTTCGGAAATGCTGTGAAGCTAGTCTTCAGCGGCTTGGTGTGGACTACATTGATCTGTACTATCCTCACCGTGTAGACATTTCAGTGCCTATAGAAGACACGGTATAACCAGATTGTTACTTCAATATTCATGCAGTTACGAACAGTTCAATCTCTAAACTTCGAATTCTAATATTCAGCTTCTTGGCCAAGTTAGGTGATAGAGCTCAAGAAGCTTGTGGAGGAGGGAAAAGTAAAATACATTGGGCTGTCTGAAGCTAGTCCAGACACAATAAAGAGAGCACATTCTGTTCATCCTATTAGTGCCATACAGATGGAGTATTCTTTGTTGACTCGAGAAATTGAACACGAAATTATTCCACTTTGTCGGTTGGTTATACTTTGGTCCAGTTACTTGCAACTTGGAATTTTGCTTGCATGAACACAAAATATTTTTTGAACTCATTGGCTACTTATCTGCAACTTCCGATTGCTGAATTTGTCTTGGTTTGTTTCTTCCTCTCTGTGCAGAGAGCTTGGTACTGGAATTGTGGCTTACAGCCCTCTTGGTCGTGGCTTTTTCGGAGGTAAGGCAATCTTGGAGAATCTACATTCAGAGAGTATATTGGTACCTGACTAGGACTGAGTATTTTGTTTCTGTTTTGCTGAATGTCAGAATTTTCCCTGCCCTAAAAAGGGAAGGGAGGCCTATGGAGGCTGAACTGCTATTTCTCTTTTCCTTTTTACTAAGGTTTCAGTTGATTGGGAAGTGAGGTATCATCCCAATGAGGGGATAGTGACATCTGCTACTGATTTTACAATGTGGTTGATGAGGATGAACAAGTATTTTGAGGAAATAAATTATAATGTGGTTGATTATAATGTCATTGATTGCTGTTGCAGGGTTCAATTCCACGGTTTTCTGGAGAGAACTTAGAGAAAAACAAAACTCATTATGCCTCAATAGCAGAATTCTCTGTAAGGTATGCCTGTACTCCTTTCCAACTAGCTTTGGCATGGCTGCTTCATCAGGGCAATGATATTGTGCCGATTCCTGGTAAGTCTTACATTTACAAAATTTATGTCATTTTTTTTAAAAAAAAAAATTAAAATGCTAGTTTATGTATTTGTCTGTGTCATAATTGCCAATTTATGTCAAAGCTTCAACTTGTGTTTTGTACTATGGATTTATCTTAATTCCCATAATGCATAAGAGATGGTTTTGGGGAGATTATCTATCCTTTTCCAACTTCTTACTTTTAGCAACAGACAAGGCATTTTCAACTTGATGGATTAAGTAAAATCTCTTTAAGGGGTAAAAAGTATACTGCGATTGGGCGCTATATATATCAACTTCCTGGGCAATGGGAGTCTGCGACCAATCCTGTTTCTTTGTAATAATTCACCTTTACATT
The DNA here is from genome assembly GCA_030512225.1 of Rauvolfia tetraphylla. Taxonomy (NCBI): domain Eukaryota; kingdom Viridiplantae; phylum Streptophyta; class Magnoliopsida; order Gentianales; family Apocynaceae; genus Rauvolfia; species Rauvolfia tetraphylla. The sequence continues at coordinate 9,169,984 of JAJQKT010000053.1, forward strand.
CCACAGGGACAACCAAGCTTAAGAATCTTGATAATAACATTGGATCCTTGGCCTTGAAGCTAGCTCAAAAGGATTTGAAAACCATTTCTGAATCAGTGCCCACAGATGAAGTTGCGGGTGCAAGGGAGCTGGATGTCTTCTCTAAATACTGCTGGAAGTTTGCAACTACCCCTCACAAAACTGGGTACTCGTAAATTTGCATATTGATCCACGGAGTTCAGTTCACTACAGAATTCTCATTGTTTGTACCATTGATAATACGGAAAAAGCAATTCATAAACTGTGATCTCTCATCATGGCTTGCTGTTTCTTTTGTCATTTGTTTATAAAAGGCATATTTAAAGAGCTTCTACTTGTTGAACATAAGTTCTCTGAGTGAGATCCAAAAGCTCTATGATAGATTTATGATTTATCACACTCAATCCTTTACCAAAGTAAACACTTCAATTCCATAAGCAGCAGAAACAGACTGATTAACCAGAATTCCTTGCACAAGTGAACGGTATGGTTAGACCCTGCTCTTGTGGGTGTGTGGAACCAATAGGTGAAGTTGTTTCCAGCATTTGCAGTTGCTCTTTCTGTCTTCACCAAATGGGGGAATTGATAACTTTCGCAAATTTTGATCTAAAGTTGAACGTTTTACATTCTCGCATAAGGTGTAATCCTAACCGAAGTTTAACCAAAAAAAAAAAAAAAAACGCAAATCTTGATTCATATGACTCTTTCGTTCCTTATTCATTGAATGTTCAAGTACATCAACTGTTATAATCGAGAATTTGCTCGCGCAAAGTAATTTCCAGTAGTCTCATATCCACCAACTGCAGCAGAGAAATGATGAATTCTGATTTACATAAAAGATAATTTTCATTACTTGTCCTCACTAAATGGTGCCAACCCCATTAAATTTGGGACCCGCTGGTTGAGGAATAATGGTGGAAAGCAAAAGCTTCAAGCTATGACTGTGAAATGTGGGCGTTTTATGAAGACGGAGACTACCCAAAGTCCAGTCACTTCGACACCTACCCACTGAGAAATCTAGAACAATCCTGGCCTCAGATCAAGCTTTTCAAGAAAACAAGATTTTCTGGTTCCTAGGTAGGCCACAACGGCTCTCAGTTTTATCCTACCGGACGATATGAACCCACGTGACTTTCGTATCTTTTCAGGGCTAAACCTTACTACGTGGATCCTGAAATATCCACTACCTGTGTCTCCCCCATGGGCTATATATACCAACCTCGGAGCCTGCAGTCGTAAACACGTAAAGAGCAATTCTGAGATCTACACAAAGTTCTTATCTGCTGGCAGTTTGTAGGTTCACTTCAAGGATTTAGTTGGTAATCTCTCCTGGTGTTTGATACAGAATCAATGTCTGCTTCAGCTACAATGCAGTCCTTCCGCGGAAGCCCTGTTACTGGTTTCTCGACCAGAACTAGGCTAAACCAGTTTGTCAGAGTTAACTACGTGCCTCAACTGCCGAAGAGAGCCAGCATGCGAGTGAGGAACATGGCCGAAGTAAGTTCTAAGTTCATCTCTGTCCCCGATATCTTTTGATTTCCAACCGGGATCGGCGATTCTGATCTCTTTCTATCTTGATTCTTGAATGTACGTTGCAGGACGATGAGAAGGAGACTGCAGCTCCTAAATCAACCCAGCCAGTACCTGAAGCTCTTAAATCAACTCAGCCAAACCCTAATCCTAAACCAAGGGTTGTTACATCTTGCCCATAATTCATCATAACTCCTGCAATAGTGTTCATTCCAGCTTGACAATTGTTGGATTAATTTCATGACAGGTAAGCACCAGATTCGAGGATATTCTTGCCTTTAGTGGACCAGGGCCGGAGAGGATCAACGGCCGGTTAGCCATGATAGGGTTTGTAACAGCCATTGGAGTAGAGCTAGCAAAGGGTCAGGACTTGCTTTCCCAGATAAATGATGGTGGCCTTGCATGGTTTCTTGGTACCAGTGTTTTGCTATCCCTTGCATCATTGGTTCCTCTCTTTAAAGGAGTTAGAGCCGAGGCAAAATCAGAGGGATTGATGACCTCTGACGCTGAGTTGTGGAATGGTAGATTTGCCATGTTGGGTTTGGTTGCCCTTGCTTTTACGGAGTATCTTAAAGGTGGTGCCCTTGTGTAGAGAAATGTTTGAACCTTCCAAGTCCGTAGTGTTGTAATGGATTCAAGAGTACTTACAAATTAGAGCAATCACACAAGCTGCTATGTTTTTATTTCTTTTTCCTGATGGAATGATTATTCTTCACTATAGCTGCAAACTGGTTAATCACAGATAGGAGATAATGGAAGGCTACCCTTTTGTTTTCAAATACTTGTCACAAATTTTTATTTTTTTGTTAATTTTATAAACTAATAATATATTTTAATTGCATTGTAAATTTACATTAAATCATCTTAAATAATATATTTATTACTTTTAAGAAATATATTTGTTAGATAAAATTATTTAAGTCGTCGTACATTATCTTGATATAATTTTAACAAATTTTAAATTTATTAGACTTGTCCTAAATTGATAAGTATTTTAAAACGAAAGGACTATCAAGCTCTAGAGATCTTGAAGAGTAAAAAAAATGTCAAAATCCAACCGAGTGACAGTGCTCTGGAGACCGTAAATATTGTAGCTAGAAGTTGCTTCGTTGCAAGATGATGGCGGTGAAATTACCCAAATGCAACTTCCGCAGATGAAGATAAAAAAGAATGTACTATTCTAGTAAATCATGTTAGTCAGGTGAAATATATTATGCTACCGAGGACAGAATAAAGCAATATTTATTCATTTCACTTGTCCTTAGTCACAAAAGGAGAGAAAAATAAGAAGGGAAAATTGACTATAAGGCTAAGGCTTTCTACACTCGAGGGATGTATAAACAAAAATGAATAACGATAAATCCATTTTATGCTATTTCACATGTATTTATTTACATAAACATTACCAGCCTTAGAATCGGACCATCATCCATCAGAGGTCCGTTAACACTCCAAATCCACGGCCATTCAAGTCCACACTTTGTAGCTTCTCGGCCATCTCTCCAGCATATCCATCCTGTTTCTAACAAATACCAGTATGTTAAACATGTATAACAAAGCATCAAACAATGCAGTGAAGGAAGAGCATAGCGTAAAAACTTCCAGACACCTAGCAGCTCATCCTTCGATCAAAACAGAATTTTATTGACACAAGATGAGTACAAACATGAATCAACTAAATCCTGAAGAACTTCTCAGGCAACGGATAGACCTATATTGAAGTGAATCATTCATCAATCCGATTTAGTGGCCAGTGGCACAATATAGGACAAGCTTTGTATAACTATGTCCACCATAAAAGCAGAAATGAGATGCAGAATACTCACTTCTGGAGAAAGGTCTACAGGGAACAAATTTATGCTGCTGGGGTTGAAACTCAAACCACTGCAACAATGTCAACAACAAGAGATCAATAAACTGAATATCTGCAATTACATAGATTGATTTCATTTAGAGAAAAAGGAAGAAAGAAGAAAAAGAAAAAGAGGGGAAAAAAAAAGAAGAGGAAGAAGAACAAGAACAAGAAGGATGCACAACGTGGTATTCCCCTTTATTTCAACTGAGGGCTCAAAAGTTGCGGAAGAGAAGCAAGGCAAAAGCACAGTGAGAATTAATGAATATCCAATTAACATAGCGAGACATTCTCTTACTTTCTATACAACTCTAGTGCTGAGGATCAGGGAGGTGATGGATGAACTGCAAGGGTGTCAACAGAACATTTTCGGTGTTTTACTGTATTATTGATCTTTTTGGCAATGCCCAAGGAGAAAACACAAGATTGTTTGGAAGAAATAGTACCTGCGACCCAAAACTACTTGCCACACATATGGTATGAAGAACTCCTCTGGATGACTCTCTTGTTCATAGGTAAATCGCAATTGTGTAAACATCTGGTCAAGAGAAGAGTTGTGTTACGAATAAACACTGGAAATAAGAATTGTGAATGTTTCAAAGAAAGTATTCAACTGTAATTTGACACAAATTAAAAAAGGTTCTAGAATTAGTGGTTTCAAGCAGCAGTTGAAGCTTTTGTCTTGTACCTTCAAGCCTTCACCTCTCCAGGATCGGCAGTTGATGATTATAACTTGTAGTACTTTTTCAACTGACCACTCCCCATCCACCTTTTGACTATCCATGCGGCTATTGAAGAAGTCTAAAACCTACAAAAATAGCAGTTCACCCATGTGTATCAACAGACCTTTTCAGAAAACATGTTCGTAACACTCATCATTAACTTATTGTGAAAAACTTGAGGCAATCCAATGAACTGTCATCAAAGAAGCTCCTTAACTTGCATGTTATACCCAAAACACACATATTAGCTGAGGTCATATAATTATCAGGATCTGAGCACATACTGTAAATATGTTCTCAAGCAGCTCATTGAAACGGGGATGATTTCTGAAAGGCTGAAAGACCTCTTGCCTGTGCATAATTGCATAAACAACCTGCCGGTACAAACAGCAAGAATATAATAACTGATAACACTTTAAATAAACCATATAATGAACTAGAATCCAATTATGAGCAATAATTTGCATCAGTAAGAATTGAATTAGATTATATACCTCAGGATTCCGTGGCAAAGCATATGTGAGAATGGCATTCAATATTTCCAGAACGATTCTTAAAAAATCTGTGTAAATATGCAATTCTGCTGACTGCAACAAATAATAGTGTTTAGTTGTCTGGCAAGCTCAGAAGTGTAAAGAAGAAACAAATTATTAAACAAGATGAAAATAAGGTAAAGGGATATGCTACCGTATCTTCCGGAAGGTTATCTCCTTCTCTTGATTCACCATTAGGCATTTGCATCTTGTCATTTTTCATTTCTGCTAATTTATTGTACCTATGTTTTATATCCATATTTTTAGATAAATAAATTAGAGATCAGACAGAGATAAAGCATGAAAAGATTTCATCTGATTGAACACAAATTATTTTGACACGAGTAGGGGAAAAGCAATAACATACTTGCGAGCAAGCATATCAAAAAGGCTGACTAATCTCTGTGAAGCATAAGCACTTAGGCGGTGGACATGAGGTGCCATGTTCGCCAAAGTTGCAAGACAATTTGTATGGAGATAAACATCCTGTTTCAATTGATGTTAAAATAGCAGTCTGGAATATATATATAGTCCCTATGTCACATTGTACATGAAGAGGCCAATTAAAAGAATTTTATAGACCTTTCCTGTTAGGATATTTAAGGACTGCATAAGCAACCAGCATATTCAACCACTTGATAGAAAATTCAAAAGGTATATTATTACATTTAAAACCGCCCTTGTAGACAAAAAACAAGCACCAAGCACCAATTTCATTCTGTGCAGTGGCTACATTGCCGCCATGATTTACAAGAAAAGTTCCCATAAAGATAGAAATTCTGAAATTGGCAAGAGACATCAGTTTGTGTTTACCAGCAGATTAACATCAGATATCATGACATAGAGAGAAATAAAATCATTTCTTTCCATGTTTCTTTTTCAATTTATGAAGCTCCGATTGAATTTCAGAAACCAAATATTCTGACAGCTTTCATGCATTGGATATTATAACAATAACTCAAATAGAAAGCATTAACATAATTTAACAACTAACTCAGGAGCTTATTAACAGGAAAAGGCAACTTGATTAACATTACAGAAATAGATGGAAGTAAAATCCCTAATATATGCCGATGATTTCTCCATAAAGCATAGACTTCTGTTTCCTACTTTCATCTTTTGGTATTTGATTAACATAGCACAAGTTGAAGTTCTAGAGCTTAATTTGCATAAACAATGTTTCTGCCTTTTGGGATATTCACAGACCTGCCAGCAATGACCTTAAGAATATCACAATCTGATATAGATCTGATACAAGGGACCTGTGTAACACGTTGGTCCACTGTTTCCATTCAAATTTAAGAATTTAAATATAAATATAATCTAAAATCATGTTATCCTAAGAAAACTCATTGACAGCAATCAAATTGATAATAATCAAATCCTCCAAAAGCACAACAACAAAGATGGAGAGTTTGTGAATGCAAGATTATTTGAATCATACCCGAAGTTTAGATAGGTTATATTTCACAGTCCTAATTAGGATTATGACCATAAGAGAGCCCAGAGATGTTTGATGAAGAAGGCGTTCTTGGTACCACGGAACACTAGGCAGTATCTGGCAAGAAACATAATAGGTCAGTACACTTGGGCTTAGTTTGGTTCACAAGAGGGAAGGGGAGGGGAAGAGGCACATTTTACTTCCCCTAAGGGAGGTATTTGTATTTACATTAGTTTTGTTTGGTATGAGGAGATGGGAAGTAAATTAGAAATACTTCCCCTTGTTTGGTTGTACAAAAAGTGGAAGGGAAGGGGAGGATATTTTGTTGTGTTTACAAATTTACCCTCCTTAAATTGAGGAATTATGATAAAAGTGAAAGTTGAGGGCATAACGGTCTTTCAAATATCAAATACCTCCCAATCCTTTCAAAAGTAGAAGGATTGGAATTGTTGATGTGGAGGGGGAGTAAAACACCCATTTACTTCCTCTTTTCCTTCCCCTCCCCTTTTCCTCTCTCTTTTCCTTCCAACCAAACTAGGCCTTATTCCCAGGCCAGTAACAAGCTTATAGAGGAGATCCATACCAGTTTATGGATAGTGGCATTGAATGAGGAGTCCTGACTTAGTATTAGAAGGATAATCAGCACCATGTATATCTGATTGGATGTCCTCCTTGATGCGTTATACAGTGTCTCCAGCATGGGCATCAGCTGTGGATGCATTAAATAATGAGAATCAAATAACAAGAATAGAGTGTTGGCTATAAAATGTAGGAAAACCTGATTCTACAGCAATAGTAACTTCATCTTCTTCTCCAATATTTTACATGTTTCCCACAATCTGCCTAGTGAAATTCCTCGGTGCATGAAGTTTGCTTAACCGTGATATCAAAACAGATACAGACTAAGATAAGAGTTTTACTTCTGCATACCAGTGTATCAAGGTCTGTTCGCACCAACACATACTCCAGAAAAGCTGAGTTCCCATGCACCAGAGAGTAAAGCAGAAGGATAGAACACTCATCAGCCAAGCACCTGAATCGAATAAAGAACAGAATTCAATAAAGAATCTAGAAATATTTATGCACAAACGAAGGGTAAAAAGATGTATACACGAAAGTACATCTCAAACTTCTCCCCTCAAACTTTATAACTATTGTAAATAACCAGGGAAACCCTTAAAGATCACTTCCTCTATTCAAAATTGCATGTCCACTTTCCTGTTCATTTTGTATAGGAAAGTGAACATGGAATTTTTGGACGGAGGGAGTATCACAAATTTTTTCCCTGCAAATATAAACAGAAAACCATTTGATAAATATCACAACCTAGATCAGAATCCCTAGCGGAGATACATAGAAATGTGTATATTGAAAAAATCCTCCATTGAGCAGTAGAATAACCAATTTAACATGAGTGCAGAAATCCTCTGCTAGCAGAAACAACACACTTACATGCCAAGAGTATCAAAGAGAGAAGCGAAAGGTAATCTCGCAAGAGGACCAGTATGTCCATTACCCTCAATGTCCATGCGATCAACTGCAAGTACAGTAATGAGAAATTGAGAATTACACAACATGTCAGCTCATTAAAAGGCTAACAAGATAAGAAGCTCACATTCAATATCCCGAGCATTCTCTAAGGCCTTGCAATAGGGGTTTTCAGAAAAATATGTTTCTTCCTTTGGGAGAGAATCTATGTCGGAGTCCCTTTTGTCCTTTATGTCCATGCCAACAAACTTGCGATAATGTATGAGTATAAGCAGAATGTTAAGACTATTCTGAGCAAGTGGACTTCTTATTGCATGTCCTGGTGAACTGATGAATAAATTGAATGGCAGAAGTACAAGATTTGCTGCAAGTGAAGAACAATAATGGGATTCAGTCAAAAGAAGAAAATCTTTTAAAGCCAAAAATATAATCTATACAAGCAGGCAAAATTTATGTGAAATCTGGACAGAGTTTTAATTTTGAGTATCAGCATTTGCAATTCAAAGTAATTTTCTTGAACATTCTCTGTACTGAACAGCCGTTATGTCTACTTACAAGAACAAGCATGAACCCTTGAACATCATGTACTTTTTTACAAACTTCGGTGCATTTAAAATAAAAAAAAACACGGAAAAAATTAATGACTTAAAATTCAAACAAATTTTTATGTATGGTATCTGGTGAACCAGCATCTATAGGCTTCGACTTAAACACATAAATATCTTAATGTGAGGATTGCTATTGTATGTTTTAATCATCACCCCATCTCTAATGTGGATAGAGTTGGTTACACAATTTTCTAGTCCTAACTAGAAACTGTGGAGGAGAGATTACAGTGGAAAGCAAACAGCAAGATAAATTATGGTTTGGAAGCGAGTCAATTTTCAACATACCAGCTGCTGAGCCAACTCTCTGTAGGACACCAGGCTGATTTACTTCTGAGAATATGTTGGAAGATGAAGCATTGGTTGAAAAGTTTGGCCTTGTGATGTAATTTATGAGTAACTTGCGAACAACCGAAATAACCAAAGAACTTTCCTGTAAAAGAACGGGAAAAGGTTAGCAGGCATTTGAAAAGTCATACATATGAAAGTAAAGATTCTTCCTGTTACCTGAACCATTGCTGCATCCATGAATGGGTGGACATCATCTGGACCGGGTGATGGTCCAGAAAGAAGCTGAGTTGACATGGCAATAAGCATGAACTGAAGGAGTTCATAGTGTAAAAGATAGGTGTTGGAGCTTTGGGGGAAAAAGACATTGTATTAGTGCCACAAAATTTTAATAAGCTTCAAGAACATGACAAATTAGTGCATCATATTGACCCTTACCTCACATCTACTTTGCTGAGAAAGTGAAGAACACTATGCATAACCAAATGCTCAATGTTTTGATCTGCTTCAAAAGACAAATGAACCATGAAAACAGTTAGACAAGATCTCAGTCCATTTTTAAGAATTTACAAGTCAATTGAATTTGAAGCCTTCATTGATGCACTACACCAAACCTTTCCCATGTTTAAAAGCATTTTTCAAACTGAAATTTTTGTCAGAAAAATACACTAAATACATAATTAGTAACAACTGATCAACTGAAATGATAATTTTGATTACCTGAATGCTCTAACAAATTCCAGAATAAGTGGAATGAAGTAAAAATTTTACATCTTAATCTTCCTTTACATGACGTAGCGTAAATGTGGTTTATCATTAACCAAATGAACTAATGCAAAAATATTAAAGAGCAGGCGCTCGAAGGGGGGAAAGGAAAAAAGGAACAAAGGATCCCAAAAATGAGAAGGATAAGGAAAAATGAACTGATCCAGACCAAGTATTACAATCCTATTTGAATGTCAAATTTTTCTCATTGGCTTGATTGTGTCCAATTTACAGCACAATCAGCAATTAGCAAATGTCATCTCTTTCAAACTATAAATCTAACTTCTACATGCAAGAACGTCACTGAGCAGAGAGAAAACAAAAAGAAGATGACCCATCCATACACCAGAGGATTCCAGGGAAGACCAAAGAAGAAAAAATCACCAGAGAATGGTATGAACTTCTTTCCTTCAAACCCATGCATAATAAGTCATCTAAAAAGAAAATTCTTAATTTACATTTTTTAAAATTACATAGGCACAAAGGATCCTCACCATTGACAACCCCTCTTCTCTGGAACCTGTGAATCTATAACCCATCACACCCACCCCTCCCAAAGGAAAGACCAAAGGGAAGGGGGGGAAAGGGAGTAGATTCACTTAATGTTGCTAAGAGATAAGTGGTCTGAGGGATTCTTATTCAGAATGATGGATAAAATGGTCCATAATTAATATCCTGCAAAGTTGTTGTCTAGCAAATTCTTGGCCTGGCCCTTGGTATGCGGTATCCATACTTGTACTACGTAAATTATTTGGCCTACTTGAAAAGGGAGTAAACAACATGAGTGAGAGAGAGGGAGGAGGGAGGGGCAGAGAGGAAGACAGAAATTCAAGGAAAGAGCTGACTGAAGGTAACAAAGTCGAATCAAAGATGTCAAAGAGTGAAACAGATATCCAAGAAAATATTAGTTATAGCAGAGGGAGATTTACCTGTTGAGAAATTAGTTGGCAATGCCTCACTTTGATCTAGAGATAGGTATAATTCTTCAAAGTTGTCACTTTTAACAGTCTCAATGAAGTATTTCAGGAAAACAGATGAGATGTATAATGCATTCAGAGCTTTCACAATGGCTATGGATGGCACGTCTGGAGTAGAAATACACTCTTCCAAGCACCATGATAGATGAACTAGAATTTTCGCGAGGTGCCTTGTGTAACGGTTGTTCTGTGCTGCAGAAATTAAAAAAGGACCAAAAAATGCAGACCTGTTAGCAAAATTCAGGAAGCCAAAAAATGGATTGCTGTTTACATAGTTTGTAAGTAAAAACTGCATGTTTGGTGAGCAAATTAAAATCTAGACTTCCTTTCCTTTTTTCTTTTTCAGTTTTTTGTACAGATCATGGGTTTCAAGCACAAAGAAGGGATATGAATGCATTGACAACATAAAGATCAGGTTGAGGAATCTGTTCGTAAATCCTGAAAAACCTTGTTCATCGATGTTCAGATGGTTTTAAAGTTAAGTTCCAATTCCCTGACGTGCAAATTGAAAGTACATAAGCCATTAAGTCTCTCCTCCCCTAGAGTAAGTCCTCATTTCTAGTTTAGGTAGCTAGCTGCAGTTACACCCTTATAATTATAATCCTGTTAAGAAGCCAGGTCAAAAGCAAGCAAGTACTGCATTCCCAATTCAAGCAAGTAGTATTCCCTTCCCTGACTCTGTCTCTGCTTTCTATATTCTCTTTCCTGCCTTTGGACGATTCAAGAGTTGGTTCCACTTCCACAATAGAGAGTTGGTATGCTATAAGAGTAAAGTGCCCATGTCTTAAGCCATTGACCTTATCCATAAATGTTATTCAGATGATAACACAGTGCATGTTACAAAATAATAATATTCCCAAAAGTCACCAAGTACCTGACAAACGTAAAAACAACATTGTGCTGCTTAATATTTCAGAACACAAAAATAAAAGTCACTTTGCATTCATGCAAAATGTACCACTCCCCCCATGTGTTCTTAATATCGCATTAGAAAAACCACTAAAGACAACTTTAATTCAGGGAGATGTTGGGGAAAAATGTAATTTTAACTCTATGTGAACCAAGAAAAAACAATTTGCCCCTCCAACACCGACACATTTACACTCTGTATATTGCATCAATCTCTAGCACTTGCAGCACTAAAGATAATGTGACAGTCTGCGAGACCAAGAGGGATATGATAGACTTCTGCAAGCACTTAGAGGGCAACAGTTATCCCATGTATCATGCGACATCTAAAATTTATTCGTGCAACTAATCTGATGCCAAGAAGACACCCAAGAACTGCAGTAGCTATCTGTGACTCAATCATTCCCAACCTCCATGCTTACTTCGCAACATTATTCATTTACTAAGAAACGTAACTCAAAGCTAATGAAAACCTAGCTAGTTGGACATGCTTTGATCTATGAAATACCAATATACCCTTCATAAAATCTCTATTGCCAAAAATTTTAGGCATATCTATTAAAGAATGCGGGTGAAACAAGAATAGAGCATTTGCAACTACATTTTCCGCATGCTTAGAACCTCTAAATCAAACATCCTCCGGACTTTATAGCGACAAACATGGTGTGAAGGTCGGCAACAAGGATTTGGCATCATGAAGGCTCTTAAAGTGGCGTTGATGGTCTCATGCATGGCGTGATCCTTTTAAAACTCTCTTTCTGGAACTAGTTCTGATACCAAGTACAACACAGAGCGGCTATTGCAGTTGCTGAATCATTTCCAGACTCCATATGGAATTCACAGAGCCCCATCGATAACCGATAAATGTGCCTCATAGCTAATGAAAACTTAAAAATGTCAAGAATTTTGAGTATTCCTCATTTTGTATAATGTGCTAATAAACCTTAAGTGATTCATTATGACCAAATACTTATGCATATCCACGTAAAACATTTCAATAATTTAATCTGAATTCGAAAGTAGTTTTGAGAAGCATGGTAAAAATTCATACATTTCATGTTTTATATTTGGCTAAGGTCCTTTTGCACAGACAAGCTTTGCAAAACACAAGCTCAAATTCCATAAATTCAAGTGACAAGCTTTGCCGGACACAACCTCAAATTCCAGAAATTCAATCCAAGCACAGGCATTCAACCTATGTACCTCCCGAAACCGAATCAATATACCGCCACAAGTAAACGAATTTTACATCAAATCATCTGCAAGTCACAATTTTTAAAAATCCTTTGCGGCAAGGAAAAAACTTCCTTAGTAGCACGATTACTTTTTCAGTGCAAACAATAAGGCAAGGAAAACGAAATGGCAAGGATAAAAATAAGGAACTAACCAAAGAGTTGAGAAGCATGGAGGACACGGTGAGCAGGCCAACGGAGATCAAGAGGAAGCTCGAGAAGCTTCTGCCAGTAATCAGACCCCAACGGGAACGATTTCTCCCCAACCAAGGTCCCAATTAAATACTCCGCTGTCTCCGCCGGCCTCATACCTCCACTGTTCCACCGCGGCGTGGATGGCACCGCCCCCATTATCTTACACAAACCGACTAATATTCAATTCAGATAGACGCTACGCATACAAGAACCAATACATACAAAATCTGTATCAATCTGTGTAGTTCGGAATGCGATTTGAGGCAGCAATGGCAATGCTGAAATGGAAATTATTCAGAGTTGGTTGGATCTGATGAAGTGACTAATGCAAAAGAGGAAGGGAGCTTAGGGAAGAAGGTTTTGAAGAGAGTTTGGAGACTTCATTGACAAAAAAAGTAATTAGGAAATGTATTTTTGTTTTCAGGATGCGGATGAAATGATAATGATGATTTTTTCTTCTTTTTTTTTTTTAAATACTGCTACGGTTACTGGTTCAGTACGAAATGGAAATAGTTTTTCATTGACAAAGCTACCCTTCTTGTTTGCTAGTGATAACAATAAGAGGTATTTTTCTTTTTTCTCTTTTTTTGGTTTTCTTTTGAAGCTGCATTTTCTTTTGTTTTTTTTATATGAGTCATTCTTTATATATATATAACTAGTGTTAAAACCCGCGCATGCGCGGATATTTATCTATTTATTTTTTAATAATAAATAGTATAATTTTTTTAAAAAATAATTGATAGATAATATTATATTTAAATATTTGAACTTCTTGTACTCTATTAATATAGAAGATAAAGGGTAGCTCATTATTAATATTATTTACTAAATTTTTTTTAATGGAATCAAATTTTATTTAAAATTTTAGATATAAATCTTTTTAAATTCTATTAATTGAATTAAAATTCAAAATCTTTTCATATGCCTTTTTTAGATATAAATCTTTTTAAATTCTATTCATTGAAGTAAGATTCAAAATTTTTTCATATGCTTTTTTTAGTTATAAATCTTTTCAAATTCTATTCATTGAAGTAAGATTCAAAATCTTTTCATATGCCTTTTTTGACTCAATATTTTAATTTTATCTATATTTTTTGTTGCTCTTATGAATGAAGTCATTACACTATTGATGTTATTGAGTTGTGTGTTTCAGTTATGTACTTAAACTAAGAAATAAATTGAATAAAGAGCTATAGTTATATATATATATATATATATATAAGATAAGTTCATAATAATTAGTAGTATTCAAAAATTTTAAAGTTTATTGTTTAATATTTAATATTATTTATAGATTCATTGTTTTTACAATTAATTACATATCATTAAACATTAAAATGATTAGTAGATTCAATGTACTTCAAATGAATTGAATTTTATGAAAATTAATGTATAGTTATTAAAAATTAATATATAGTTAAATATTGTATTTATCTATGAATGAATTTAAGAACTTTATCTGAACTCATTGATATTGTGAAATAATTAAAGTCTATCTTCTAATATTTATTTAACTTCATGTTCAATGCATAATTTTCTATTAATGAATGAAGGATATGTATCTCATTCCATTAATTCAATTCATTGTATGTACAATAGTCTTTTATCATAAGAATTAATATGTTGAATCCATTGTATTAAACATACAATTCACTTAATGTAGTATCTAATATTATTTTTAAAAACCATAGATAAGGTGATTAAATATAAATATGAGTTAATGTGGGTACATAAATCAATGAAACAATTAATTCTAAATATCCAACTTGGCATCATTAGAGTGAACTAAAGCTTTAAAAATCCACATGTCACATTCTCATGATTCAACCTTAACTTTAATATATATATATATAGATTTTGTTTAACTTTATAAAAATTTAAAACTCTTTAAAATTTTTAAGTTAACAAGACAGTTTTTAATATTTTAAATTTTCATAGACTCATGCAAAAAAGATCTTGAGTAATTTGATTGGAAATAATTTTGATTTTTATTTTTCTTTCCAATGCATTTATGGGTCAATTTGATAATAAATAATTTTCATAATTAGCCTCTAATTTTTAATGTATCACTTTTTTTATTTGTTTGATGTGAATTCTAATAAAATTGAATAATATTTTTTTGTTTCAAGAATTTTAAAATATTATATATAATACTTGAATCTTGAAATAATACTAATTCTTTTTTAAATAACAAGATTATAATATTAAAATTTAAATTTTTTGAGTAATAAAAATAAAATATGAGAGCCTTTTATAATTTGAACTAAAACACTATCTTAATTAATATAGTAGTCTTCACGAGATCCAAACGTCTATAATTAGATTCTCATTAGATAAAATATTTAATTTCTTTTATAGTCTTTTTATACAATACTGTAAAATCTCTTTAAAAAATATATATTCTATGACTTTAGAGTTATCAATTTTTCTTAACAAAAAATTATCAAATTAAAAAAAAATTTAAAGCAATATCTTAATGAAAATTTTCTTTATCAATTAATATATACATAACTTAGTTAGTAACTAAATATAAAATCTTGAAATAAATCTATTCTTGGTAATAATGTAAAAATCTTCAATATCTTAAAATTATCTTTATGTTAAGCAAATCGTTTCGGAGAAAAGATTGATTTACTTTGAATAAAGAATGTGGAAGGGCAATTCCGTCAGTTCAATTAATGAATATGTAGGTAGAATTTCACTATAATATTCGGTTTTGTTGTCCTCGGTCGCTGGTTTTTCCTTTCGTCGGCGAGAGTTTACGTGGCAATCCACACATAGTCTCACGTCAGGAATTGATGAATGTTGCAACACACGCTCCTTGTTGGAGCGTAAGGGACAATCTGCATCTGAAAGAATGCAGATCCGTCAATGAATCTGATGTTCGTACTACAACTTCAATCCGACGCTCCAGAATTATGTCTAGTCGTTTAAACAAGCTAGGGACGGTACTTGTCATGTTGAACCCTTAGTCTGACTGGACCTCACATTTGATCTAGTGCTTCACGACTATGAATTATTCTGTGCCTGGGCGTTGACTTAGAAATTTGTCTTTCGGTTGACTTGGAGGATTTTATTTACTTTGTTCTTTTTCTTTTTTTCCCCACTATAGAATAGTTGGTAAATTAAGAGAGTATTTTGATTGGATTTTTAGTTTAGTTTTTTTATCTTAAAAAATATAAAAGTGAATTGTTCGAAAGAAAAAAAATAGATCTAAATTGAAAAAAGTGAGATTTTTCCTAGAATTATAATTCAAGTATACCCTAATTCTTAACCAAAATATACATATATAAAATGATTTTTTTAGTTTTCAATATTTAATTTTTTTCAAAAAAAATGAGATGAAAAAGAAAAGGTGTGATTTTTTTCTCTTTTCCATTAAAAGCAAATGATTTTTTTTCTCTATCCAAAAGAAAGTCTAACAGGTTCTAATCCGAAGTTCCCCTCTCATCTCCACGAGTCCATGTAACCCAATATAGAAGGTAGCAGGTTTTATTATTATTATTATTATTTTGGGAAAAATAGAAGGTAGCAGGTTATGGGGATGAAAAAGGGGAAGTGAGGTTGGAATATAAGCAATTAATTGGCTTCTAATATTTTCTAATATTAGTCATTTGAAGTTATCATTTCATACATAAAATTATGTTTTAAAAGAAAATATCAAACTTCTTTTCTTATCTTTTTCTTTGGTTGGTAAAATTTGTCTCTTTGTTAATTGGGGTCAAAGAAATATAATATAATGTGCTTATTCTAAGGGGAAAAGAATACCAAATTGAACCAATTCCATGAAAGGATTGATTAGGGATAAACAACTTGGTCTTACATATTCAAGTGCTTCGACTTTTTTTTCTCCTAGTTATTTTTTTCCAACTTCAAATCATACTAAAACCTATTTTATATAATATATTTAGATTTGATAAATAAAATAAATTATTAGGAAAATGGAAATTATTTTGTCACAACCCTTAAATCATTTTTTGAAAAGATATACACACATAGGCCTCCTAACTAACACTTTCTCCCAAATACAAGGGTTGATGGTTTGTTGAAAATAACCTCTAGGAGATGATGGATAGTGTGTTCTCACAATGGTTCTCAATTATTTTTTCATTTCTAATTTTACCTTAAAAAAGGTAAAAAAAACAAAAAACTCTTTTGAAGAAATTTTCTTTAGAGGTATTATTTAAATTTTTTTACTTATTAATACTGTTAAAAATAAAAGTAGTATATTAAATTTTAAAATAAATTTTTTGAAGAAATTCTTTAATAGTTCAACAACCAAGAATAAGCCTTAAGTAACTTTATTTATGATTGAATATGTGACTTACTCCCTTTGTCTTTTTTTTTTATCTGCTTAAATTTGAATTAATTTTTGTTCAGTATTAATAACTATAACTTTATAATACCAAAAAATTCATTTATTATACCTTTTACAATTTTACCTTATTTTTGTTACTTTACTAAAATGCATTAATTGATTTTTTAGGATTATCATTTTGTCTTATGATTTAACCTATTCAATGATATTTCTTAATATATATGAAAAAGTCAAAACTAAACAAAGAAAAAAAGATACTATAATTTAAGAAATTGGGCTGTCTACCCCAATTAAAAAAAGAAGAAAAAGAAAGTACTGTGACTTGAACTGATGAGTGTGAAACCTATAATAATAGTAAAGAGAGAAGATTTGTAATAAAGAAAGAAGAAAGTTAAAATTTATTTAATTTTTAAATTATATATAATAATAATAAAAAAGTACTTTGGCTCTATTTATTTTTAGCATTAATTACTTATATATATATATATATATATATATATATATATATATATATACATATATATATACATATATATATACATATATATATATACATATACATATATTACCTAAACACTTTTATTCTCTCTCCTCTTCCAAAACTTTCAAATCTCTAATACTAATTTTTAGAATTTTAAATTATTTTTATAAATTAGAAGAGTTGTCAGTGGTTAAGAGATTTTTTTATGATAAAATAATATGAACACTTTATTTTATCCTAAACAAATTTTTTAATTTAAATCAAATTCTTAATAAATTTTTACTATCTCCACATAACTTTAAATATTACCACTTTCTCCACAAACATTTTCTCAGAAGGTTTTTTATCGTAATATCCTTTTATTTTTGTCTGATTAGGGTTTTCTTTTTCCAAACTGAAGAAGTAATCTTTTCAATTCTTTTTTTGATACAGGTTGTTCTTATTTTCTTCTTTTTTCTTTTAATTTAATGTTTGACATATGAGTTTGATAAATAGTATTATAGATTTGATTTTATTTTTCTTTTTTGAAGATATAATTTATTTTCTTGAGAAGCTTATCAATACTCAATGCGTTTCTAATTGTTCAGAAGATATTTTTGAAGTAATTCTTCTTAGAAAATACTTCTTTTTTTTTTTAATTTGTTGAGAATTTCTTTGCGTAGAGATGATGTGCTTATGAATTTATTTATTCTTAGAGAAGATTTATTTATTTATTTATTTGTTAAGAACATTTTGGGGTAGAGGCCAAAATGAAAAGATTGTTTTCATGCTTCTTCCTTTACAATGAAGGAAAATGTATAAGCGTTATACACGTTAGGCATCAGACACATTTAAGATATTTCAAATTTTCATTCAAATAAGTGTTTTAATTATATTATTTTTAAAATTTTGAAATGTATCTTAGACACTTCGTCAGTTAGATCTTGTAAAATGAGAGGTATGTACTTTTTCTTTTAATTTTTAATTTATATTTTTTTTCTTCAATATGATCCCATTTAATTCCTTTTGAGAATAACATATATTTTTTTTCAAACTTTTTAAATTTTTTAATCATCAAGAAATTTACAAATTGTATATAACTTTCATATGTTGTTATGCCTTTGCTACATTTTTGTCAGCTTCTTTTATTTTTTTTAGTTTTATTTTTAGCATCATTGATGTTTTCTCTTTTTACTTCCTTCATGATTTTTTTTTGTTTTGATTGGACAATATAATCTATTGTATATTTTCAGTTCTTTTAATAAAAAATTATTGTGTTTTTGTTTTCTTTGACAAGTTTTAAAGATTCATGCTTTTTTAAAAAAAAAATTATTTGAATGGATGACTTCAAGAATATTTATCTGTTTAGTCATTGGTGTATTTAGATTGCTTTCCAATCTAAAAAATATATATATTTTTTTACTTTTTTCACTTTGAGTCCCACTTCTTATTCACAAAAAATTCACTTATATTATTTTCAAATCTCGAAATACTAGCTCAATTTATTATTTTTACACATATTAAGAATTTACTAAAATATATAACATTCAAAACAAAAAGATTGACGTACATTTTGACTTTAACTATGATTCATTAATTAGATTATTTGAAATTTGGGATAGGTAGTTGTTAAAAAGGGATAATAATAGAAAATTCTCATTATTTTTGTATTTTATTGATATTAAAAATGAATTAGATATTATTAGACAAATGGAAAAATTAGATGAAATTAATATTTTAAAACCAAGAAAGTAATACATTTTATAAATTTCTCATTTTAAGTCTCTCATACCTTCTCATAAATAATTTATTTTTACCAAACGTAAGATAGTAAATCTAAAACTAAAACTCAAACTCTTTCTAATATTTTTTATGTTATTTATTTTTTAGGAATGGAGAGAGACAAGGAAGGAGAGAAGGATTATAGTATTCACAATGATTTTATTACAAATATATTCTATTTTTTAAAGAGTCAAAATAAATAATTAAATGATAGTATAAAAAAGAAATTCTCTTTTTCTCTTACACATAACGGGAGTAAGAGGTGAATACAATAAAAGAATTGAAAGATCATTTTATAGAGTTAATTTACTTTAAAGATATAAAAAAGTACAACTTACAATGTATTTTTTTTATTTCTTTTCTCTTCATCTTAATTTACTTATGATTAACCATCAGTATACAAATTTTTTAATTAAATATTCATATTATAACTATTTATATAATAATTCGTATTAATATCTTTTAGCAAAAGAAAATTTGACTGTGTCACTAAAAAAAGAGTATTACTCTTAGAACTAATTTCTCTTTTTAAAAACTATTATCATTATATGTCTATTTTTTTAAGAAGTAATGTATATTCCGTACAAAGTAAGGACTTTATGCTAGTATATATATATATATATATATATATATCTTGCTATCTATTACAATTAGTATCACTGTTCACAAGTAGACATATCTAGTTTTTTTGCATTTTTCTTCTTCTCTTTTCTTTAATTCAAACAATAAACATGCCAAATATATAAAATTTACTAATTAAGCTATCAATTAAGGTAAGAGTTTTTTAATTGATCATCAAGAACACTTGTATCAGAAATAAGCCTTGATTGATTTGTATTGATAATTTACTATTTATTAGGTATTAAATTGGTATAATTTAGCTTTATTTATCTATGTTTATTGTTATTATTGATATTTGATTAAGTTTTAAAATGATTATCAAATTATCAAAATAGAACTACTCATTTTGTTCTAGCATATAGGAAAGCCAGATGTACAGTCTCTAATACAATTTTTTTTTTAAAGTTTAGAGTCCTTCTTTTTTCTAATTAATAATTTAAAAACTCTACCCATTCTCATAAGAAAACCAGCTTTAAGAGTTATTTTCTAAATATGGCAAGAACCGACAAAGAAGAGTCCTCTCCAATAAGTAGCAGACAGCAATGCCGCGGTCTTTGCAGGTGCCAACCTAGACTTGCTGCACCCAGCACCAATCCCATGTGAAACCCTATCCACATTCCCCGGAGGCAGAGACTGTACATGCATCCATCTTTTCTGCATCTTTTTCTCTGTGAATCTATTCAATTCCACTGCTCACTGCTTCATCATCGATCATCATTAATAAGTCCATGTCTTTATTTTTTTCCAAAAAGGGAAAGTGGAAGCCGACAAGAGCTTCCTTCAAGAAATGCGCGTGTATACAATGATAGATTCTGCCATTGTCTTTTGCTGCATCCATCACCAGTTCATCAAGGGAATGAGAACATATGAAAGCTCGATTTCCGTTGAATTTAAGCAGAAAATATATTTTATAGCCAAACCCAGAAGTTGCAGTGCATATATTAGAAGGATCTCGAGGTCAACTATTGTTTGCATTGTCTTTTATATAGAAGGAAAAGGAAAGGAAATGGAGACCAATTTTGTAGCCTCCGAGGCAGCTTCTTTTTAATTTTTTTTCCATATATTATATTATATGAAAATTCAAATTTGAAACTTGATTTTCTTTTCATTTAAAAAATCTTGTACCTTATTTATCACTAAATATTATAATTTTGTAATTTATAATCAACCAAACACAATATAAATCTTAGAAGAATACTAATTTTTGGATCTCATCTATATTATTTCCCCTCCTTGAATGCAAACATGGTGAATTTATATCTTGTCGGTGATACCATGAAAGCAAGTAGATGAAAGACAAGAACAATTTTCTCTTTAATCAATTGTACAGGTTAGTTTTATAATCCTTTAATTATATATATAGAAAAAAGATATATATTTTGAGTGAAGTGCTAGACAAAGATTCTGTTTCTAGTGCTTGTCAACCGGAATTGGGGCACGTTTGTTGATAAGCAAACAAAGTTCAGTGAGCTAAAACTTTAGCTCAGATCAAGATCAACAACATTAGTCACATGGCTAAGCTGCAGGAGATCCTTTTCTTGAGTCAGAATCAAGATAAGACATGAAACTAACCATGCAATATTATAAGGACAGTTAACGTAATAATCATAAAGAAAATTAAGAGTTAATTCAATTGGAAGGAGTTTGGCGCCTCTTAAGTAAAGTTTTAAATTCGAACCTTGTGTATGGAGAAAACTTTATTGAGAAGGTCAAATTGTAAAGTAAACTCAAAACTCGTCTATGAAGAAAACTTTGTTAATAACTCTCTCCTGAATTAGTCATATGGACACGGAGAGCGACCATAAATAAAATTGGATTTGGATCCTTATTTTCATTTACATTTTTTTTTCATTTTTAAGAATAATTAAATTTTGTTTGAATCCTTATCAATTTTGAAATGACATTGTAAATTTTTATTTTCCTTTCTTAACCAATTCTTCTTTCATCGTCTTCTCTTGACATTACCATCTTACTCCTGCATATTGACATGCCGATTATAAGCGGTCATTAATGGAGTACCATCAGAGAAGATTCAAATCCAACGAGCACGTATGCACATGAGAAATGAGAGAGCAAAAACTGCATAACTGGGCATTTCATAACTTTCCAAATCTCACTTCATCTCATAATAGTGTAAGTTCTAGTAACAATTAAAATGAAGTCACAGAAATATCCTTCGGATCAATCTGCGTTGAGCTAGCATTATGACCGAAAAGATCAAAAACAAAAATGCAAAATAAGAGAAAATCTCAATTCATTGAAGGGCCATTAATTAGCACAGTTAATCACTGAAATCCATTATCATCAGATCTGGAGAATGAAACAACACAGACAATGAGAACAAAGTATAGTCAGATTCATACATGAAGGCTATATATCTTAATGAGCCATAGAGAACGCTTTTTTTATCTTGTTCTCTCTCTCTTTTGAGGAAAGAATTGAGAGCTCCAATCAGAAATTCATACAACTGAGGAACTAAAACATCGTTGAATAAATTTTCAGATGGTATATTGCATTTTCTTGGACCCTAGATGATCAGTACTGAGGCAGTTCAGTACAATAAGAGAATGACCCAAGCCTTCTATGGAAGGTTAGAATCCAAAAAATCAAGCTGCTCAGCTAAGATATCAACATCTACATCTTCTTCCCCTTCAGCACCAACAAAACCAATCCCATCATCAATCCCTTCACTTATTATTCCTTCCCAAAATCCCTCCTCAAACGATTTCTCTCCACTAATGTTAGCTGCTATATCTTCCTTCCCTACATATTCTTCCTCCAAATTCACTGGTGTACTGGATGATCCAATATGCATGTTCATTGAAAGTGTTTGCAGCTCTATATCATCAAAAGATTTAAAACCAGTAGGATCACCATAATCTTCAGGTTCTAGTTTGACATAGGTATTTGTCTCCCTACCTATACCTATTTCTCCAAACCCAACATTGCTAGTGCCTTGATCAATTGGACCCCTCCTTTTCTTATTAATTGCTTCCTCTAGTTCTTTCCTTCTTTCCTTGTGTTGGACTATCTGGGCAAGAAAAGTAGGATTTTGTAATGCTTTTGCTAAGAAAGTCACCATCTGTTGCTGTTTAACCTCTGTCCCTTTTAGCCTTTGTTCCATGGCTTTAAGGTAAGATTTAGTATGCTGCTGTTGCTGTCTAAGCTTCACTAGTTCCACCATTAAAACCTGCTTGTCACGCTTCAATCCATCAACGTCCCCGTCTAATCCAAACCTGCCCACTTCAACGCAAGAGTCGAAACTTTGGTTAACTGGGAGCTGTGGAGGTGTCTTTCTTCTCCTAATAGTTCTCAAGAGATGCCTTTGTCCCCTTAAGAACCCTTCATTTGCAAACTCCCATTTGTCTGGATCAACCTTTCTAAATCCCTGCACAATGAACAGTCCTAGTGTAATAGTAAAAGGAAATTCATAAACTTTTGCTACATATTGAGAGCCACATCAAGAAAATGATCAATCTTCAAATAGGACTAATGTAGTTTAACGTATTTGAGGACAACATAAAATCTTGAGAATTCGATTTAAGTGATGATGGTAATGGCACATTCGAGAACAGTAGGAATTATGAAATGATATCGTAATTCACAGCAACACATCTACACCGGCGACAAATAGTGATATCAAATGCTCTCGTATTGGTTTCTCTTCTTCCTTTAGAAGCAATTTTGAGAGAACAATCAAGCCAGTAGAAGCAAGAAAACATTTGAAGAACAACAAATAATTGGGTCACATCTAGTTTTTTACTTCAAATCTTCAACCCAAATTGAGAAAATAAAGAAAAATGCAGATTGTAATAATGGACACTATAGGTGCATCACGAACTTGAATAAATGGTGATAGAAGTAAATCTAAAGCAATCTACCCGCAAGATTCTTAGAATATATAGATGAAAATAAAAGAGAGATGAATTTGTGTTAGTTCTTTTAGAAAATACTCACATAAGTATTGAGCTGCCTGACAAAGCTTGAAAAATTGTTATGCTTGAAGTACCTAGGAAGCAGATTCATGGCAAAGGTCTGGGGATCCCAAACAACGAAACTGTTGTTACCTTTACTCCAAGAAACAACATCGTTGGTATTTGGATCCTCAACGAGTTCATAAGTCTTGGTTAAGAATGGTGGAGGGCCAGTTTCATGAAGCCCCTCCATTGGCTGAGGAATGGCCACAAACTGCTCATCGGAAAATGATGAACTGGATCCAGGGAACTCATTTACCTGGCCTA
Source organism: Rauvolfia tetraphylla (assembly GCA_030512225.1). NCBI lineage: Eukaryota > Viridiplantae > Streptophyta > Magnoliopsida > Gentianales > Apocynaceae > Rauvolfia > Rauvolfia tetraphylla. The sequence goes on from JAJQKT010000053.1 coordinate 9,193,961, forward strand.
AAGGATTCATATCTGGGAGCAAACTCAAAGCGAAATCTCTGCTGGGGGTTAGGTATATGAGAGAGGACTTACCAAGAAATACCTCTTCCTGCTTTTCTTTATAGATTTGAGAGGCCAAATGGAAAAAACAATAGACTACGGTGTTATAACTATCTTTAATAAGGATATGGGATTTGATTAGTCTCTTCCATTGAACTTCTTCCTCTCAGCAAGAAAAGAAAACCACTGAAACGCCTACAGAAGATGATCAGTTTCAGATGAACAAGTCATGAAAGAAAAACATAGCAGTTAATTTGCTGCATCTTTTTCCATAAGTATAAGGGAGGTCTGAGAATAAAAAAAACGGCAAAAGACAGATAATCAGAGAAGAAAGAGAGCTTTGAAGAGTATGCTATAATGGAGGCCAAGAGAAAAGAAGAAGAAAATGAAAATAAAACAATAGTAACAAGGGAACAATGAACTGGATGGGAAGTTTTATGAAAAAGGGTTCATAAAAAAATGCATAGTTTATGGAGAACTGTAGCTAACTTGAACAGGTGAAAACTTTGCGATGTAAACAAGAATAAAATAGTCTTCAGATATTTTCAGCCCCCACTCCCCAACAGTCAGCCCACACCCTCGCTTATACTTTGGAATGGCGAAACTATTCTTATTAGTGTCATTTTCTCTTTTCAGCGTTGTACCAAAGACACCAAAGACCATTTTTCTTTAACTTTTTCCATTAAAAGAAAATTTGTAGTAGAAGACTGTAAGAATGGTTCCATACTACGTGCATTCATTGAATATCAAATTTGAGATTTAATTGCTGTTTTTTTTTAAAAAAAAAACTAATGCCTTGACATGAAGAACTTTCATCTCTAATGATGAACAAATCTTCATTCCTTGAGTACCCTTCAAGGATTTTGGTCTTTTTCGCAGCCAAAAGTTTATATCCATGCTTGTGATACCATTTCTGCTATGTATTCAAACTATTTCCAAAAACTCTAGACCAGAAATGGCCACCACTACGTGAGAGTTCTTTCTTTTTTCTTTTTTTTTTTTGTTGGGAAAAAGAAAAGATTCTTGTAGATATATGTACACAAAAAGGTAGAAATTGTTGGTCATGGGGATGAATATGCCTAGAAATATCTTCAGATAAAGTAAAGATGAAAGGAAAATATCTAAGTAACTTTAGATTATGATACACAATAATCAAGTTCATAGTTATAATAGAATATTAATAAGTTATATATATATATATATATTTTTTCAGGGTCCGCCGTCTTAAGTGCAGTGGGAGCATCCAGATCTTGCAATGCATATGAATAAAGAAATGCGAAAAGGTCTCAGAAACCCTAAGTCTTGTGGAGGGCTTGGCTTGATTGGATTGTCCTCATTACAATATTATACTAAACAAATTGTGAAAACGATTCAAACACGTCGAATGTAGACGGGTTTTGGATTTGAAAACAGATTTGATCATCCAATCAAACTCATTCTATATTACATTGTCATTGTCAATATTGTTTTTTTGGCTGAATTCATTGTCCATATTTTGAAAAAATGAACATGTTTTCTTTGTAGTTATAACAGCGACTAACAGCAAAATCTACATGACAATATAGTTGATATCGTGAGGCCAATTAAGTAATTACATAAATTATAAGATATAATTTTATATGTATAGATGCCATGGTGCACTTTAATGGTAAACAAAATTCATCCACCAAATACTTACAAGTTACAACCACTACCAAAATAACAGGTAAAAATAAAAAAGCATAGATCTACCTTAGATGAAAACTTAACCTAAAAAATGTAAATCATATATATTACCTTCAATCAGATGACTTAAATATGAATTTTTCGTAAACTTTCTTATTTTAAAAATTATAAAACATAGTATTTTATATTTGATAAAAAAAATATTTTACGATTTAAATTAAATAAAACAACCCTAGAGCCAATGGTAATCACTATAGGGTTTTTTTCTTTTTTTTTTTACATACCCGACCAGCCCATCGGGCTGATGGGAGGAAAAGAAAAACCGCCCTTTCGCAACAAAATAGAAAGAAAACCTTCATCACAAAAATTGGAAAATCCCTTTCATAGCCAATAGAAACATAGGAATTCAAAGGACAAAAAGAGGCTGCATCACCCCCAAAAAAGAAAAAAGAGAAAAGGAGAGTGAGATAAAAGGGGCCTCTGGCAGTCCACCGATGCTATAAATAGCAATCCGCAAAAGCGTACAGCATGATTATTAAAATCAGAGTCTACATGCGTTGAATTAATAATAATCGTCCAAATTGGGCAGCACGCCTACTAAGTCGAATTTTAATTATTGCATACCAGAAAGTACCCGCATCAGCATCTCCGTACACGTGTCCACCAAATGAAACAAAGATTGAAGAATACTTTAAAGGCTAATAATAGTACTAATTAAACTGATGAAAGAGATTATGAATTAATAATAATCTATTAGGGCTTCCGGAGAGATGTAGAACCCAAGATTCTAAAGCATAATACTATACGTTCAAAGAAACATTATTTCCGACAAGTTGAATAGAGCTTTAGATGAAATGACGAGAAGCATCAAACTTTATTGGCCCCTTTTGTCTACTGCTCTGCTTAGCAAATTATTGCCTCCGAGATCCGAAACAGCCATACACACTAGGAAATTGTTAAATTGAATAGAATTTAAATTTAAAATTTTTATTTTAAAATTTTATAAAAATAAATTATTTATAAATAAAAAATAATAAATTTAATCGAATAAATTCTATAACAAAACTTAATTCATGCCGAAAACCAATTCTTCAACTATACCGCTGGTAAACATGCTAACTTTTAAGCTGTATTGTTTCAACAGTTGCACCTACCAATATCAGGATTCCAAACCTAAAGCTACAGTTCAAATCTGCAAGTCTCAATTTCAAACCACATAGAAACCAACCATAAGCAATGAGTTTCCTGTTTTTAGTTCAAGGCAGCGATTTAAAAACTTGCTTGCGGATCAACAGAGAGCATAAAACCATTTAATAGGCAACAAGCTCCACCTATAAAACATAGACAAGGACCAGATACGATATATTCAACAGACCAAGCATCCCTTTCATTACAAGTTCATGTTTTGTATAGATTTCATGGTCACAAGTCATAACACAAACTTCATAACAAGAATACGTGATTGGATGATAGAAACAAGCCAGATGAACATAGAGAACCCACGACAGTACGGCTATTCTTATTGGAGGTAGGCTTGCTCCAGTATTCAAATTCCAAGTAGATTTTAGGCCGCAGCATCAACTGCCTGACCAGCACCTCCCTTCTGCACAAAAGTTTCAACATACTCTTTCCTGCACATATGGACCTTTTCTTAGGACTCAGGACCAAAAGGTGACTGTCATTTTCAAGACTAACCAATTCCCTCCTCCCCCGAGGATCTCATCAAGAGTATCCGGAAGGGAAGAGTTTTCAACTAAAAAGTCAAAACACACCTTGCAGGTAAATGATCATGTGGACGGTTATAGGGGGTCCAAACTGGATCACCAACAAAAAGCCGCAGAGCCTACAAAACAAGTTATCGAGTGAACCACTTATTTCTAAGATATACTCATTTTCCAAATTCCTACAGCAGACACACTTCTAATGCAACAAAATGTTCTCAACTCAATACGAAACAGAAAGATCATAACAACATACAGTCTCCTACCACACATGTAAAACTATGAACAATTTGCATCAGGGAAAAAGTGATTTTACCATTTCTATTTCCCTGCAGACACCACCTTTCATCAAATAGAGGACTCCAGGGAGTTATATGAAAACGACAAGTGTAATTATGTATCTGAACATATTCTCTCTCCGTCTCTCAAAAATGTTCCCTTCATTACCATATAGAGCATTTTGATCTGAGAGAGAATATGTTCAGGTATATATATATATATATATATATATATATATATATAGTTACCATATATGAGCAGGAAGAAGCTCACATTTATCCATTTTACCTTAATATAGTTGTCAGAATCAAGAGTAAACCGGTGATAAATCCCCGCAGGCAGGACAATCATGGCACCTTTCTTGACCCAAATGCGAATCCAGGCTTCATTATGATCCCTCACATCAAAGTAACCTTCACAAAAAATTAATCATTAGGGCCTACACTAGTAATTAAGCAAGTGGGTCGTCAAGTTAAAGTTGGTTTGTTAACCTACCACTCCCTGCGACACAGTAGCGAATCTCTTCATCAGTGTGAAGGTGTTCTTCGAAAAAGTTCTTAATCTTTTCTTCATAGTTTGGCAGCTTTTCAGGGGAAACTTCACAGAAGTCCTAAAAAGTTTTTCACCCATCAAGACATTCTATAAGCTACTCCCCAAAATGTTACAACATATAATCGTTTTATGATTATCAGTTTAGAAACTAACATACCATGTATGAATATCCACGGGCCTCACGAATTTTCTTCAAGTCTTCATCTGTTTCATAGTTATCAGCATCTAGTCGCCAGCTAAGAACTCCAAGCTCTGAAAAGTTCACAATGGTAGCTAAGAACAAAGGCAGGAAAGATTAATGCAACACTCGCTGAACACATGCTTAAAGAGAAAGAGCCTTAGCAGGTATACTTTCACAATATTTACCACATTTCGAAGAAAAATTAGACACTAGGCAATCAAAGGACTGCAAAGAGGAAAGGGTATAGTTGGCTCTAGTCCATGACAAAGGCTGAACACATCTAAAAAAAAATTAGCCACAGTAACTTTTCAACATGTATACCAGCAAGTTTGTCAAGTGATACAAATTCCTTTGGCTCACGGTGATGGGGAAGTCTCTGATCCTCTTCACTATCATCCATGTACCATGCTTGTATGACTTCCTCCCTGTCATCCTGCAAGAAGGTTATATCACTGAGAAATGACCTTCTATACTCATTTTTCTTCTGCATCAACTTGTGAAATTTTTTTCCATGAGAAAACACTGAGCTATTTAAGAGAAGAAATCCGAACATCGATTGCAAACATCTGCCCCAACACAAATCCAATAAAATACACCAAGGTAGAGTAAGTTAGCTTGCCCTCACGTCGGAAAGTAGAACCTCTTCATATGAGTAATTTAACAGACCACCAAACTTATCAACCAACCAACAATATAGTCAATTGTAACTGGAGAAGCTCTTCTGATATTAGGAAAACATAGAAGGATGTGGGTTCTCTCTCTCTCTCTCTCACACACACAGAGGAAGGATTCATAAACACCTTATGTCCCTACGAAAAAACCACTGACTAAAGCTAAGAAAAAGATCAGCCCTTGTAACATCATACACATACAATCTATCAGCATAAAATGACTCATATGGTACCAAATGCTGCAGCAAAGATCCAGAAATGTGACCTCACTTCACTATTCAAACAATGGCTACTCAGAAAAGTGAAGTCACTGATGGACGTTATTAGGTCAAATAGCTTTCTTGCTACCATAAGCAGTTTTTGCATGAAATTCACACCATAGTTTGGTTCTTTCATAAAAGGTTACCAGCTTTCAGGAAAGCCCAAAGAAAGGAAGACCAACAAAAGAAACAAAGCAAGTACGACCAACAAAAGAAACAAAGAAGTACAATTATAAAGGCTGCGGATTGAATTCAAAATGGATCATGAGTGAGTTTAGAATAACTGGATTAAAAGATAACACTGGCCAAGAAAAACAAGATATTGTAACTTTCTGTTCATCTCCACCACTCAAGTCACCATAATAGTAGTGAGGTGAAATAATTATATAGTCTGCATTGTGAAATAAAGCAACAAAAGAAAAATCTGAAATAGAGAATAGAGAGCTATAAAACTCCAAAATACTACATAATCAACAAGTGAAAAACACTGTTGTACTATAAGCACTATGCAAATTAAAGCCCCAACAACATGAAGATAAGGGGTTCCCTACTATATTTTTTTTCAGAATCAAAACTGCTCCATGCTTGAATTAAAAGGGGTCGTTTATGCTCTGAGATGAGTTAGGTGCCTAAAATCTGTAGGTAATCAGTCCCTCTCAAAAATCATAAGGCAAGAAGCAAGGGGTAAAAGAACCCTTCACTTAATTCCAAGAAAAATTAGCCTGACCTCCTTTCCCAACAACCATGATCAGAAGCTAAAGTATTAATCCAGATATAAGATCACATTGCCACCAAATTTGAATCAAGCTTTAAACTTTAAAAGCTAAGCATAGAAGTAATGCATTTCAGCATGCGTGTTTGACAAGCACCACCATGCAATTGTAACATACAATTCTTTCAATCTTTAAACTTATTTAGTTCTTCGTTTCTGATGGATATAAATCAAATCAAAACTATAGGGCAGCCTATGAACTTTCTCAAAAGACTACCAACTTCACAAGGAAAATACCATTTCCTAGAACACGCTTGCAAAAAACAAAGTAATCAAGGCTCCAAGTTGCAATTTTTACCTAGTCATAAGAAAAGCTTACCTTCACTTTTGCGCTTTTCTAACCTTTGGGCTAAACTCGGCTAAGCTCTACATCAAAATGCAGTCTTTACTAAATAAGATGTTCAGCTCCACTATAAGAGCCCGCATCAAACATAAAGTATACCAACTTAAATTTCAAACGGGAAGAACAAAATTCCTTCAACAATTCTATACGCATACCCATTCCAGCTGTTCAATTTCATAACCAAAACAAAAGAATCATCCAGAGGTCATCTCTCCACCTCATAGTTCCATAGTTCTAACGATATGCTACAAATTTATGCAGTACATACAAAAATCCGAAACCCGTGTATCATACAGAAACAATCCGATGAAAAAACACAAGGAATTAAAGAGAAACGAAAATCAAAATGTCCTAATTGAAAATTCAGCAAAGTTAAACTACCATAACACACAAACAAATTAAAATAATTGTAAAAATAGCAAAAGGTTCTAAGACGCCTAGTTGAAATCATACCTTTCCAAGAGACCCCATTTTTTATCTCTCTGTCTCTAACTCGGGCTGCTTTCGCTGTCCCCAAAATGTTCTCAGCTTCGCACCAACGCCAGAAATATATAGTGGTGATTTCAACCGTCCTTGAATAAATACAATTCCTGTTTTTGACAAAATTCGACTACAAATTTCCGAAAACGTCCTCTGAGTTGACCATGTATCTGTCCAGATTAATCGAACTACTGCGACCAGACGACAAGCGTAGATAAGGATTTTAAGGTAATTTTGAAATGTGAAAAGAATCGATTGAGAAAAAGGAAGAGGTATTAAGAATTTTTGTTTTGGCTTCTCCGTTTTTTTCTGGGCCTTTTTCTAATAGCAGTTACGTATGGCGGCACAAGTCGTGCCTTGGACCGAGGGAGAAATTAAATATTTTACTCAATAAGGTTTGGACGAACGCACCCCTCATAAGAACATGAGAAAAAGAAGAAGAAATCATACATAGGCAAGAACGTTGATTTATCAACAGGGGCAATTGGCACATTATTAAAATAAATTTAAAATTTAAAATTTTTATCTTAAAATTTATAAAAATAAAATTCTATATAAAAAATATAACTCTTAAATTTAAATAAAATATATAATTAAATTTCACAAAATTTCAAAGTACAAACTAATAAATACGTGCTTTAATTGATACTCTGATACAAAAGCAGGAGGAAGGGAGAACCAAAAGGGGTTAATGCAAACTATGACAGCCGTTGCTCAAGACTTAGGAGCTGCTAGCTTGCACACTTTGGTTTTTGGCAATGGTGCACGGTGAAAAGTGAGCAGAGCAAGGCTATTTATATACCGGCGGTAACATTCTAGAACTGTTCGGTAAGCATTAAACAATTGTTGTCTGAGCAGAATCAACTTTTGTGAGGAAACCAAGAGAGCATTCTGGACTGGACTTGAGAGCTGGGGAGAATTCTAGAGTGCTGACCCTCCAAGACCCTCAGAGGTACAATCCGCAAAGAAAATATTATTATTATATATAATTTCCTTTTACTAAATATAGTATATTTATATTTCAATTTTAAAATTTTATATTTGTTTAACTCATATATCTTTTTGTTTAAAATTTACTTAAAATAAAATTTCATACAATTTTTACCGGGAACTTCTTGCCAATTTGCATGCCACTTGGCGGAAGTTACATGCACGTTCTTTCCGCTTTCAAGTTAAACTGTTGCCCAAAAGGCAAAGCCAGTTCTGGGATATTCTACATAACTCGCACCAAATTTTTTATTTCTTTTATTTTGACTGTTCTAAAAGAAAATTTTTTAATATACAAATATAAAAAAATAAATATAATTTGAATAACTTAACTTCTTTTGTATAAATTCAAAGTAATTTTTTTAAAAAAAATTGAATTTTAGTTAGTATCTAAGAATTTTGGGAGAAAATGAAAGAATTTAGGGTGTGAAAAGTTTCAAATAATTTTTAAAAAATTATATATAACACTCCAAAAAAAATCTCCACCTGTCCCTTGCTCGAAATCTATGTTTATTTGCCCCAGCAACCCGAAAGATATAGTCCCTCTCTCTGGGCATCGATAAAGATTTGGTTCTTTAACCCGATAAGCCCACTTGCATTTTGCTTTGATCAGAAACGAAGAACCTCTTGCACTTCTAAAACTTTTCTAACATTATTGTTTTCTAAGACATGAGAGGTCACAAGGAGTGAGAATAGTTCTAAAGTTAAATGTAAAGTTGAAGACTCTCTATCTTTTGGTACATTCTCTAATATACTTTCTAATATATTATTAATAATAATATTTAATATTTATAATCTATCATTTAAAATTTATCTTATTTGATTTAAGACATATAAATAAAAACTTTTATACTTAAATGTGTACCGGAGAGTGTAACACAAAAGTGTATTAGAAAATCACAACCCCAAATTAATCATGGTCATGGAGCAGTTCTTCATACAAGTTTTGACTCCCAAAATAAAATGCTCCTAAGAGACCTGTGCTTAGTGCAATGGAGCTTTCTTCAACAAGTGAACATAATATTATTTAGCAACAGACGAGCAGAGTCCAATAAAAAACCTGCAAATTGCTATATGTTTCAATTAGATCATGATGACTTCTAGCTAGTTGTATTGGCACTTATAGACTAGGAAGTAATTGCACAGGGGATAAGATGCCACATAGCACATCTTATTCCGACTATCATATACAAGGATCATAAATTGCCGTTAATGTGTATGTATTTTGCCTCAATGAGCTTCAAGTGGCACTGCAATCTTTAAAGAAAAGCTCTGTATGTATTCCTTCCTCGCCGGATGATCCTCCTGTGGCCGATTGTAAGCTGTCCAGACCGGCTCTCCCACGAACAATCTCATTAGCTGCAGAGGACATCATAAAAACTGAAGTTACTTTCAAAACCAAACATTGCCTTGTAACTTGCAAAACTATGAATCAAGGAATCCCACTGTTGGTAATTTTACTATACAGCATTGATCAGATCATGATGTGAGTGATACAATTTTCATTTGAAAACTCGGGCAGTAGTTATTGATAATGAGCATTGCATCGTTAACACCTTTGCAGGCAACTAGTTGCGATATTATATTTATACTGAACATTATCTGCATCTAGTCTAGATGCTAATACAAATGCACAAGATAATCAAATTCCTTCTTTTACCTTCACATAGTTAGTTGTGTCAAGAGTGAACCTATGGTAAATCCCTGCTGGTAAAACAATAAGATCACCAGCCTTAATCCAAATTCGAATCCAGCGGTCATCCTTGTCTCTGACATCAAAATATCCACTCCCCTCCAAGCAGTAACGTATCTCCTCATCTGCATGTATGTGCTCTGTGTAGAAATTCTTCAGCTTCTGCTCATAATTCTCCACTTTCTCAGGGCACAAGTCCAGTAAATCCTTCATTAGGAGGACAAACACTTATTAGATACACATTCCATAGATTCACAGCATGACTGAGACATTATTGAAAGTGAGAATAGAAGTCATCACTTGTTTTCTTGCCAAATTTGACAGCTTCATAGCCCAAGAAACTCCATATGTCAATCAAACTACTAAATGTCTTGGTTAATCGGAGCCAAAGCATCCAAAAAAAAGGGCCAATTAATTCTTCTTTTTTAATAAAGCTTTTCTGACAACCAAATAGGGAAAAGGTTCTTTCATTTGAAGGTGTGAGATTCAATTATTTCCATTTCAAAACTAAACCAAATAAATTGTACCAAACTTGATATGACATGGGCACTATACGTCGAAACTAGAATCTGGATCAGCATAACTATCATCCCACCATAGTAGGATATATCCATTCTGTTCTTACTCTTCTTAGACTTAATTACAACAAAAATTTAAGCAGGCTACTGATGGGAAGATGTTATACTAATCATTTCTCATCTTAAGGATCCACGTAATAGATGATAATAAGCTCGCATTATCTTATATCTATGCTCTCAAAATAAGAAAAAATGTGCATTCAAATGCAACCACACAAAATTTCGTGTTCCTTTTGAAATGCCAAAAGCATGAACCTTATGAATCTTTTCCTCATATCGTATATGCATGTATTCTCTTCACACAAGAACATCCAGAATCATTTTTACGAAGAGGTTTTAGATAATCAACTTACACTACCATCTATATACTCATACAAACATGTCATTAATTAGAGAAATGCCTTTAACATCAATGGTGTTCAACATTTCGTGATTCTTTCTTTCCATATTTCTCTGAAAGCAAATAACGGATGCAAAACAAGGCAAAAGAAGTATTTTGAGATAAGCCTATTCCAAAGGACCTAATTTATTATCGACTTCTCCAAGATGGACAATAAAATGACCATTACAAAAGCATTTCCACCAATTAAGGAAGAAATTTTGTTACAATAAACAATTAATACGAACAAAAACAAGTAGAAAACAAACCAAGAAAATTCAAATAATTAGTCTGAACATTGAATTGATCACATAAAGAACAAGAATTTCACGAATTTCGGATACAAAAAATGGAAGAAGAAGTACCATGTAGCTGTAGCCCCTGCTCTCTCTAATCTTCTTCAACTCCTCATCATTCTCATAATCCTTTGGATTCAAATGCCAGTAAAGTACCCCAAGATCAGCCAAGTGCTCCAGTGAGACATACTCTGGAGGGTCCTTCTTATGTGGAAGTCTTTGATCCTTTGCACTTTCATCCATAAACCAAGCCTATGACCCAGAAAGGAAAAATTACATAGAACAGCAGAATCAATATGCGAAGACACTTGGTTTTCATTAAAATTCCATGAAGTTTGTTATGTGGGATTTGCTTGACACGCTCACCTCAATCGCCATGAGTTGCAGACTTGCAGCTGCAGAGTGAAGTCGTCAAACTGTTGTTGAAGTTATATTCGATGCCTTAGAATGTTTCTCTATGTTGGCTGCAGAAAGATAAGGTGCTGGTGATGAATGCGGTGATAATTTGAGGCATCCTATTGGTAAAGATGCCACGTGTTAGGTGAGATGTTCATTCGCTGTGTGTGGCTTGGGTTGTTTTAACTTCTACTCATGCTCTTTAAAATATCATAATTTCTTCTTTTTCTTTTTTCTTCAAATTTTCTTTACAAAAGACGTACAGGAAAATTCAAGGTGAGAAAAATATATATTGAAAATGTGGATATAACAAGACCCAGGTAAACCTTAAAAAAAAAAAGCACATACAGAGGAGAGCTAGAAAATATCTTGACTTTTTTATGTACAAAGTTTAGACTGTATTTAGATTGATTCTGTTGCGAAATAAATATAAATTTTTTATTTTAATTTTATATTTTTTAAAATAATTTATTTTTATAAAATTTAAAATAAAAAATTAAATTCAAACTCTATCTAATTATATTTTTACTAAACACACAATCTCTTCAATCACTTGATACACAAAATTAGCATAAATGTAGATATTTATAAATATTTTTAAAAAATAAAAATTTTTGATGAAAAATAAGATATTTTAAAAAATTTTAATGGTTGGCACATCCGTCCACCAAGTTCCACCCCTACTCTTGTTTAAAAAAAATAAGAAAAAGAGAAAAAACAACATTTTAGTCATTGTGCATTCTTAAGTTGGAAAGTAGCACTGCAGAACACTTGAGAGAACAGACAAGATGAAGCTCCCCAAATTTTTCCTTTTTTTTTTTTGGGGGGGGGGTGTATATATGAAGCTCACCAAATAGGAGAAGGTGAATAAAGCAGCCAAACAGTATGAAAGCTCAAGTGTAACAAGTGGTTGAACGGCCAAACCAAACATTCACCAAAAAAAAAAAATAATAATAAATAAATAAAAGGAATGGCCAAACCAAACCAAATACAAAAACTGGAAATCAAGAAAATGAATGAGAGGTACATAGAGATACTTTATGGTGGTAGCTATGTAACTAGTCAGCATTCTATAAGTTATATTTCATCCAATCATATTAAGCCAAATGTACTGTGGGTCCTTGTATTAATAAATGTGTAAGTGATAATGGTAAGACCCACAGTACATTTGACTTAATATGATTGGATGAAATATAACTTATAGGATGCTGACTAGTTACATAGCTACCACCATAAAGTATCTCGAGGTACATAGGACAGAATTTCTTGTCCTCTTAAGAGGGGAAGGGGAGGTGACATGAGACAGCTCATGCTAGCAATTTCTTTTAGAAGTGCAGAAGTGGCCCACCAACTAGCAAATTTTTGCAGTTATGTACTTCCATTACTAGCAATTTTTAACCTTCTTATTTCCTTATCTAGCATTTATTTTTGGATGAAATAAGTATTTTGTTTTTATAATTTTACGCAATATTTTGATCATATTGCATTTTTTCACTAATTAAACAATTACTTGTGAAAAGTTATTTTTTTGGAAAGAAATTAATATTACTTTGGTTGTAAAAAGGCTAATTTTACTAAGCCCCTTTTAACTTCTCTTCAAAATTAAACTCCCCCTTCATCTTTCAATTAAAAAAATGTCCCCTTATGCAGTCTTTTTTCTACTTCTCTCTTTAGAACACCTATTTTCTCCTCGATTTTCACTGCATCCCTCTTCTCCGGCCAAGTCGATCTTGACCGGTTGCCCTCTCTTTACTTCTATATTTTATTCCTCCACACCAATCTTTTATCACAAACTAAGATCCCCTTCTGTTTGGCACCTATTAGTCCTTTTCCTCCCTTTTTAACGTGATATTCACATATTCTCTCAAAGTTTCTTCCTTTCTCTGCCACACTTTATTTACCCAGATCTGATTTGGGCCTCTCTTCGCTCTCCATCTCTTTCTTTGGCTCTTTTCGCAATCACTGATGCGCTCAGTAATTCGTGAATGACTTTTTAACAAAGATCGAGATGCCGCTGAGCTTTATCAGCCAAAAATATTAAGAGTTATTTGTACAACGTCAACTATGGAATTTTTTTATATTTGTTTTTGTTATTTTTATTTATTGTATCTTACACACTTAAAATTTTTAAATTGTGATTTTCTCTATTACGTTATGAGTGATGAATTTTTCCTCTCTCTACCCATTTGTGTGATTTGCTTTTGTTATTAATAAATTTACTTATATAAAAAAAGAAATGTCCCCTTACAATTATGAATTGTACCACTTAAGTACAATATTTACCCGATCCATGTCCACTGGAACAACCCGCCAATTTATTTTGGATTGAGCAGCCAGTGTGACCTTAACTACTGGTAAAAGGAAAAAAAAGAGGGAGAGAGCCAGAAACCTCCTAGGTTTTTCCCTTCTTGTCTGTTACGTGAAGATGCATAACAGAGCGAAGATGTAGTGGCGAAAGGCCAAAGGAGAGAACGAAGAATGGCCATTGGCCAGGAAAGAGAGGTGAGAGGCAGAGGCTCCACCGCCACAATCAACGTCGTCTTCTTCGTGACGTTGTAATACTGTAGCTCTTTCTCTTTTTCTATCTCATTCTCACCTCAATTCCAAGAACCTGAAGATCCGAAATTAAACCTACATCAGATTTTCTGCAAAAGCCAATTCCGAAAGACCCAATATAGGATATTGTAAAAGAAAGAGAATGTCCTCAAAATTTGATATTGTACCATACAATTAGGAATGAGTACAGGAGGAAGAAACTAAACAAGGGGCTTGGTTTCTTGCTTAATGTTCTAAGCTGGAGCTGCATCCCCTGTTCTTTCATGCACCGAGAAGTACAAAATTTAACCTCGCTTCCAATTTGCAGTTCTAAATCTTGGCAATTTTCTGTTAAATAAATAAACAAAGCTGGGTTTGTACAAAAAGATCTTGGCAAATTTGGATACCGCTAGTAATGGTGGTGTGACTCGTGAGGAAGAAAGATGGCTATGGTGGCTGTCAAGAAAAAAGAGCTGACGGAATGTAATAGAAAAGGAGAGGGAGGCTGTGCGGTGATAAGTGGTGAAGAAGGTGTACTCGTTGTGCGGATTCTTTTTCTTCCTGTCAATTCATCTTCCCCTCTCAGCCTCTCACCTCTCTTTCATGGCTTTTCCATTTTTCTTCTATCCCCCAGTACTCTCCCCTCTTCGTCCTCCTCTCAGCTTTTGCACATAGACTTCAATGGCGAAAAAGGTCTGACGTTTGTCTCTCTCATCCTTTTTTTGTTTCAATAATTAAGGCAGATAGTTCAATGACTTTCAATTCAAAAGTAATGGGTGGGTTGATCCAAGGAATCTGGATTTAGCAAAGATTGTACTTAAAGTGGTAAAATTCATAATATCAAGAAACAAAGTAAAAAGCATGAGAAGTAGCCGGTTTTACCCAATCAGTCGCGAATTGGTGATTGTCGCACGAGAGAGTAGACCGGAGAGACGACGGCCCAAAATGCATATGCTTTGGTTCTTTGCTGTGTCGGAGTCAGCCTTAAATGAGCTTCTGAACACATCTGACTCAACCCCACTAGTAGGCCCGCACTCGCACACTCATCATCACCTCATTAAATGCTACTACTACTATCACTCCTCGTTTGTTTTTCATTTTATCTTTTAGAATTTATTTATTAAAAAAATCGATTTCATAATAAAAGCTTTCCTTATTGCCATTTTTATGTTTTTTTTTACTTATCAAATCGTGAATCTATTTATTTTAATGAATTAAAGAATTGTGATTGCGACTATTAGTGATAATTTTAATCAAATTTTATGTAATAAGCAATTAATTTTATTTTTATTTTTGACGTATTAAGTTCTTTTTAAAAAAATTATCAAAGTAATGTACTAATTGGAGTAGAAATTGGTTACAAATTCTTTCAATAGTCTTTTTTTATATATATTAGGACATGATACATATTTAATTGAATTTTCTAATTAATATAATTTCATTATGATTTTAATAATTTTGATAAGTAAAAAATATTTTTTCATATTTTAATTTAATACTTTGAAGAGAAAAAGATTCAAAAGAGGAAGAAATGACACGCATGAGATCCAAGTTCTGAGCGATAGTTCTTCAATTATATAAGCACACATGTAAGAGAGATAAGAAGAGTCAATAATGGTAGATTTTTGGTTTCCTTGACTCAGATGTTCGTCTCGTACAAGACAGCCTCTTCCCATGCCCACCACAGTTCACATAACCACACGGGTGCTGTCCTTTGCCCTCTGCCCCTACCCCACGCCCAACCCCGGCTGTGTCCTTGTAATTTTACATTCTAGCCCCTCCGTTTTTACCACATGGGCGTCATTTATTCAATCCTCACATAAAAGCTTTTTTGCATTCATCTTAATCTCCTGCCAATTATTTTTTATTTTAAATTTTATTTTTTTAATAAATAATTTATTTTTATAATTTTTATAGAACACAATTAAAAAAAGGTTTGTGAGAAGTCTTTTGATGGTGAAATGATGAATGACAAGGATAGTTATATAAAAGTGTGAAAAAAATGTTTGCATTGAATGGTTGTATCAGTAAAGAGTTAAGAAGCCAGTGCAGAAATAACTCTATAGTTTAGGCTCCCTTGGTGAAATGATGGGAATGCAAGCATGTCAACAGGGCACATCATCAAGATGGTACAGTCCTATGCTCCAAGATCAGATCAGGGGTCAATCAATCCAAAATTTGGGACCCTCTTGAGCTCTTTTTGATCATCAGAAAATAGACCAAACAATACCATTCTCTATTATTATATGTCCCTGCATTTCTTACATGAAACGCCCATCTACATTTTCCCTCTTTCTAGACTAGGGCTAGGTGTATAAGACACTCAAATTATACTTGCTTCTTTGAATTCTCTATATATGGCAAGGAGAACAAGGCACCTTCACTAGGGGGCATAGATTTGATAACAAAATGGCAAAAGATATTCTGGATTCGTAGCTATTTGGTGCTATTTCAAATGATCACTCCACTTGGGATCTTTGTGCACAACTTCCATTGGTTTTTTTTGTTTGAATCATTTTTCTATGTATTTTTTTAATTTATATAAATTAAATTTTAATCGTCAAATCTTAATTTAATAATTAAAATTTTATATGTTGTGAATAATTAATCAAATTAAATAATTATTTATTATAAAATTAATAATTATTCATTTTATAATTAAATAATTATTTTAATTTGAATAATTATTCATAACGTGTAAATTTTTAATCGTTAATTTAAAATTTAACAGTTAAGAATCTGTTCAGTATAAATTAAAAAAAATATTACCTGTAGCCTACTTGATAAAAATTTGAGGATAATGCGAGTTTGGAGTGTAACATGATACCAAAAAAGAAAACGCAATGGTTGTTGAAAAGTAATGTGGTAGTTGAGGTCATATTGAGCATTTGCACTTTTCTTGAGGAAGTCAAATAACTGTTATTTATGAATCAATTCGAATTCACTATAATGCTTAGGTTGTGCAAAGAAATTTAATATAAATATAAATTTTTTATTTTTATTTTATTTTTTTATAAATAATATTTTTTATAAATTTTAAATTTTAAAAAATTAAATTTAAATACTATTCAATGAGATTCTCTATAATCTGGGCCAGAATTGGGGGACAGGTGGTGCCTTTCGGCCTCAACAATTTTTAAAACCCTTCTATACGTATATATTTTTTAATTTTATAATAACGTTTTTTCAAATTCATTACTAATATTTTTTAATTTTTTTTATAGGTTAATATAGATTGTTGCCTCCAATGTGAAAGTTTTGTTTATATCTATGTCTATAATGTTTTTTACTTATAACTTATAATATTTATGGCTTATCTTTTAAAATTTATAATTTATTTTATTTAGTTTAAAATATATAAATGCAAAATTTTATAATTAAAAATATTACAGAAAACGTTGTACAAAAAGATTGTGGAGGATTTGAATAATTTATAAATTGAATTTAGATAGAATATGTAATTATGGTAATTGCTCTTTTTCAAAGGGAAAAGAAAGTATTGGATTTGGCCAAACCCTCGCCCCCTCTTTTTTATTTTTTTTTAAGATAGAAGAAACAATATTGCTATCGGTGAAAATAGACTGGCAAAACTTATTCTTCACGGAAATTTTTAGGAGTGCATTTTGAGACAACAAATTCAACATTCCAAGTAAAGAAAAAAAAAAAGGGAATCGATAGAGTAGAAGGAACAATCGCAAACCATTTTTGTCCCATAAAATTTACCAGCAATGTTGATATTCTCCACTGCATGGAGATGAAAGGAAACCCACAACCAACCACAAAGAAAAACCAAAACAACTTCTTGGATTGGAAAAAAGAAAAATGAAAGACAGCATGACCACTTCCATAAGTTACCTAATATTTTAGTAAATAAAACAAAAAAGAAAAACTAATTTTTACTTACCCGATACAACCCTCATCATATACCTTTCCTCTATTTCATCCTGCTCATGTCTTACTTCCTTCTTCTCTCACCCCCACCCCCTACCCCGAACCACAGAAGGTGCCCAAGAAAAAGCTTCACTTCTCTCTCTCTCTCTCTCTCTCTCTCTGTGTACATGTGCATAACTAAACTCAACACTTCCCTCTCTCATCTTTTAATGTGGTTGTGTCTTTGACTTGGACTCTCTATACTTGCTCGCACGCAGCACTTTGCTAGTTTAGCAATACTAGCCGCTGTTAGTAGCAGTAGTAGCTCTAGTATGGAGTGGTATTAGATTTCCCAGACAGCATATGATTTTCCACAAAGAAACCATCTCCATTCTTGAGCTTCTCTTCTTCTTCTAAGGTTGTTCAATCAGTTTCTTGAAATTTGTGTTAGCATTACTTAGTTGTTGTAATTATAAGACAGCCCCATCTAAGCGATGGGCGTAATCCTCCGCCACCGCCGCTTCCACCACCATCATCACCACCAAGGTGCACTCTCGGTTGCTACCGTAACAGCCCTAGCTCTTCTGTTACTTGCTTCAGTTTCAGCTCTTAGGTTTGACCCGACACGCCAACTGAGTAAGTTCACCTGATATAAACCACCCTTTTCTTGAACTTCATTTCACCTAACTAGAAAATGTTGCTAATTAGTTCGGCTTTTTCTCGAGTTCTATACGCAAGGGTCTGCTAGTTTTTTTTATCTTTTGATGGGACTTTCTAAGAAGTTGATGGGACTAATTGGGTTGGTGTTGGTTCGAGTTTATGTGTAGGTGGTGGCAATGGCGGTGGTGCAGTGAGGGAGGAGAGAACGGGAGGAGAGGTGAAGAAGACTGGTGGGGTGGAGATATTGAAGCGAGCTTTGGCTCAGAGACTGAGCGGACCAGGATCATCGCCACCCTCGTGTAGATCCAAGTGCGGAAGGTGTACGCCGTGTAAGCCAGTTCATGTGCCGATTCAACCCGGATTGAGCATGCCATTAGAGTACTACCCTGAAGCTTGGCGCTGCAAATGTGGGAACAAGCTCTTCATGCCATAGATGAAGAAGAAGCAGAACAACAATTCTTCATCTTTAACTTCTGCTACTTATCTGGCACTTACTTTTATGTCTATAATTGCAGCAGCAACACACTGTAGTAATAGTGCATAACAAATTGTCCAGAGATCATATAAAATTTTTAACTATTTTGTCTGCAATACATTTAGTTACATTTTACCTAGTTACATACTTATATTGAACTGCTGTAATTTTTTTTTTATTTTTTGGGGGATGAATTTGAACTGCTGTAATTTGGTGGTAGCAGTAGTAGTTTTACTAGTAGTAGCTTTTTCCTTTAAGGATGATCTCCAGGTGCAGGCAGTAGTAGAATTGATTCTTCTCTTTTTCATGCAAGAGACAGGGAATTTTGGGAATGTAATTTTCAGGTGAGTCTCTCGAGATAATCTATCCTCCCTCCCTTCTCTCTCTCATCTGTATTTTCTTTAACAGAATATTTGTATACGTCAAAGAATATTTGTATCAATTGAAGTTCTTTGTTGCATTTAATGTTGGTAAATGAAATCTTGATGCCCCCACATGATTTTCAAGTCATGAAAGGTGATAGAAATACTCCAATCCAATTTTACATTCGATTCGATACAAAGATTTAAGAAATTATATTTGGAAATGTAAGTTATTATATTAGTTTTATTAATTAACTATGTTAGTGATAAAGATTCATTTAAACTTATTAAAAAATTAAAAAATTAATTAGGACATCTCAAAATTGAAATTCAGACATTTAAGGTCTATTTAGATTGGTTTTTAAATAAAAAAATTTAAATTTTTTTTATCTTTTTCACTTTGAATTTCACTTTTTTCTGACATAATTTATTTTTAATATTTTTAATATAATTCAATTTAAACAAAAATTAATCTAAATATGCCCTTAAAGAAGTATCAATTTTTTTTTGTTATAAATTTCTCGAAACAACCAACAAGGGAAAATTGAGTAACATTTGTCTATTTTTTTTCATGGTACTTTTTTTTCTGGATATTTTATGGTACTTTTAATAGTATTTATGGTGAAGTTAGAGAGAGTTTAATTTTAAAATTAAATTTAAAATTTTAAGTATAGGATTCACATCTCATCTGATAAATAATTTAACTTTTACGAAACTCAAGACAAAAATTTCAAAACTAAATTCTATCCAACCTCCTTGTTATGTAGACATAGACCAAGTAGATCTTATATGATAAAACATGTTCAAACACACGGACATGAAAAGAAAAGGAAAAAAAAGAAAAAAGAAAACAACCTCCTTACTATATTACCACAGAGGCTTCATCTCCTCTTACTCCCAGACGCTCAGAGTCGCAGCACAAAATAGACACAACAGATGCAGAAACAAACTTTGGATGGCCATATTCTTATCTTTGTCGAACCTCCTCTCTTAGTACGTAAATCTGTTGTTTTTGAGAGCCCTGCAAATGTCTCTCTGCTATACGTACAATAATGTATTTTATAGCCTTACATATATTCTTACTAATTTTCAAGTTTGACATCTGTAAATTATTTTGCTCGTCTAAATTAATTTGTTTTTGCAAAAATTAAGAAACTTTATCAGTTTTATTTTTTTAATAATATACACATTCCGTTCCAAAAGACAAGATGTTTAAAAACGAGATTATTATATTTATACAATTATAAATGTCTACATTGTGTGTGTGTGTGTTTGCATGTGAAAGAAAACATGGGTTTTCACAGAAACAATGAAACATGAAGGAGACCTAAAAGATGGAGGTGTATATGAGTATGAATAGACCTGAGAAGAAGGGGGGAGAGGACACTACTTACTCGTTTCATACTCGGTTTCAACTGCTGCCGCTGCATTTAGGCTCTAGCCTTTTTCTGACTGTCGTTTTCTTCATTTTGCTTCTTCATAACAATGTCGTTTTCTATGCATAAGCTGTAGCATATGAATGTGATGTATGAAGATGCAGCATTCATTTCCATAGGGGACTGCCCAATACTTTTTGTTCATCCAATTAGTAATATTTGTATAATTGCAGGCCGTAGCCACGGCTCGTTCTTCTTTTATCATCTTTTCCACTTCAGTCCTTTCCAATTTGTACAAATATTTTTGTCCTGTCAGATTTCTGAGTTTGTGACTTTGGTAAGCGTTGCTGTAAAAGGAGAACTTCTCCTTTGGTTTTACCACCATTGTTTTGCACAATAATCTCTTCTTCCCACACCAATGAGTATGACCATCACATTTTCTATTTTCATTTATTTCAGAGGTTATAAATTTTGTGATTTTTGGTTCACAAATAGTGGTTAGAGATTTTCTTTAATCATAGAGGGGGTTTGCAAAAATGTTGATCTATTAATATCCATATGAAACTAGTTAAAATATTTTGATATTTAATATACGAGTCTTACCTTTCTTCTTAAAAATAATCTAACTTTAAAATAATCAAGACAAAAAAATAATAAAAAATTCAAATACAAATCTAAATCCAAATATTCGGAAGAAGAGGAGTTATCATGGTGGCAGTAATAATAGAATTTGAGGTTCATATGCAATATGAAGGAGCAAAACTAGTATTCAGCAAGTCATTATCAGCCTAAAACACTTGGTCTGTGACGTTGTTTCTCCCCTCTTTTCTTGAGACCAAGATGCAATGCATCTTTTGACAGGACAATTCACATGCTTGAAAGAAGATGCAGACTCCTTGGTTATAGTGGAGTTAATAGGGCCCTAGAGTTCTCATCCATCCCCTTCCTCATTGCAACTTGTGTAAGAATGAGCAAACCAGAGGTATCATGCTGTCTCTTTATAATATCATCAGGAAATTCAAATTGTCTCAAGAGATAATGGGATAGTGGTAGAACTTTCTTGGGTTTGGAAGAAGGTGTAGATGGAGAAACTGGATTGAATGCTCATGTTTTGTACTGTAAAAATCCGTCATCATTAGAAAATAATACCAATTAAAGATAAGTAACAATTCTTCTTATATATATATGCATATATTTTTTTTTAAATCTTTTGTTTCTCTCTTTGAACCGCAACCAGAAATTCTTTAGCAGATTTTGAATATCTCTTAAGATTCCATGTTAAAAACCTTTCCACATAACATACAAGATTGCGGACACCGGTATTTGGCTCAAGTTGAGCCAAGATCATTTTCCAACATAGCTATTCCAAACTTTTCTTCCTACTTTTTGTCTATAAAGACGATTCTTACGTGAAAGGCTTTCTCTCTTTGAGAGAGAGAGAGAGAGACGATGGAAAGCTGGGGTGGGGTTGGAAAGGCTCCGGAGGGGTGTATTTGCCAGATTAGACAGAATTTACTTCTTTTACCATCAAGGCTCTTTAAGCATTTTCAACTTAGAAATATTATACTATTTCCTTAATTAGGTCAGACAAGGTGACCAGAAAGATAATGGCAGGAATTGGTATGACCCCGATTTTTTTTATGAAAACCCCAGAGGGTCTAGTCAGTTTGCCCATGCCTCCATTTCCCGTGGATTTTCTATTTAAATTAGGAAAGAAAAGAGGGAAACTTTTGGAAAAGTAAAAAAAAGAAAAAGAGAAAAAGGAAAGAAATGATTTGAAGTGATATTTGATATGACAGTGTTGTTGGCATTGCCGGGTGACTCAGGGAGTAATGGACAGATAATATGGTCCTTCCGACTTAAGGACGCTTCCTCCCATAAGGGTGCAATTCAAGCCTGCAAATCTGCCAACCTTTTCAGCACCCCACGCCCTAAGAATATTTCTTACCTTGACTAAGATCCGTGGCCTCATCATGAACGCCCCCTGCTTTCCATATCCTGAAGGATTTTTCTTAGACTTCGGAGATAATAAAACAAGAGTACTAACTATTTACCTCATTGCACTGGTTTTTGCCAAGAATGTTGTAAGGGGTTCTTGCCTGAGATCAACGGGTGAAACCACGGCACTGGAATTGATTCTGGACTAGCTATGAAGTTATGCCAGCATCCAGAATCGGAACCACAGAAAATGGCTAGGAGGAAGAGCCTGCAGGAACATCCGACTCTAGCAGATTTATCTATGTTTTAAAGAATTATGTGAAAAATAAAAATTTGTTCAAAGTTCAACACGCATCTTTGCTTTGGTCAAGCTCTGGAAAATTGCAGGCCTAGGGAGCTTCATGTTGACGCAGCAATTTAAGACCACGCCCAACGGTCAATACAAGATGCTAGTAGCATCAGGGACTTGGGGCTGATACTATCCATGAGGTTTTATACAGTCACTTTGAAGTCCTTATGGACCAAAATATTATAGATGATTAACAGCATTAACCGTTCTTATAGTTAAGGTAGCAGTTTAATCAATTGAGGAACAAAAATATCAAGTTCCATAATCATAGCTGTATAAATCACAATCTTTTTTAGATCGTCGATACAAAGTGAAAGAAACAAGAAGTGCATATATAACGACAGCCACCTGAGATACTATCCTCAATCCACTTAAGATCCATACTCCATATTTTCCTGCATAATTCCAATTGGGGCAATGAGTTCCTAATATGGTCATCTAAACTACCTCAGGCATTAAAACCTTGGATTATTACTCGAGCGATTACAGGCCACTAGTCTGCAACTGTGGCCTGGCTGTCTTGAGAACCCATGAACTACACTATACTTTAGAGGCTGTATCGTGGTCATCCGATTCCATCTGAGAAGGAGGAGGTGGCAATATCTGGGTAATAGTCTCTACCAACTCTTCCACACTTTCTCCAAAACGTGTGTCACATTCCTCTATGATCTGGAAAACGAGAAATGGGTTGTTTAGTTTCAAATCCTAAGTTCTTGAAAATTTACAGGAATGAAAAAAATCCAGACAAATTAAGCACGTAATAGAAATAGACCGAGGGTAATATCTGAAGGAACTCCAAAAGAGGAAAAGGCACAAGAATCCATATAATCACAAAAGCCAGTAATAGACCGAGGGCGATATCCAAAGGGCAACATGATTGTAACTCCAAAAAAGGAAAAGCACAAGAATCCATATAATTGCAAAAGCCAGAATACATCCAGACAAGCACAAATCCTATCTTAAATTGTCGAAGAGAAACCCAGAACTTCCTTTCTAGGGTAGTCCAGCACGTTATCAACAAACTAAATCATGGCATGCTTTCCAACATTTCTAATAGGGTTTGCCACAGGAAGCTTGTTTGGAAGAAATTCAATAAATAACAAGTTGACAACTAAAGAAATGGACTGAAAGCAAAGTAAGAAGATTTACACCACCAAAAAAAAAAAAAAAAAAAAAGGGTCATACTTCACAAGTTTTGGCAGATTTATGGCCACTCTGAGGCATGGACTTGCAACTTAATGAATAAAATTTCAAATTGGCAAACTGATATATAAAGCATGCATAGCCAGCAGCATGCCCGCAATGCAAATATAATTGAATTAAGCAGATAACTTTATACAAAAACACTATAAAAGATTAAGGAACTTGCATAAGCTGATGTGCAATTAAACTGAGAAAAAATAAGCAATTTTGATATGGAATACCGGATCAATTTCGACAACAGATGATGGCCTAATATTGATGATGTTCAGAATCTCAGCTTTTGCAAGGTCATAATTTTTGCATTTTTCTAAGAACTCGTGTATGATTTCTCTTGTCTGATTGGAAGCAGCAGTTTGCTCCAGATAATCATAAACCTGCAGCAATCCTTAAAATATCAGCTAGTCAAAGGATCTCTACTTTTGAAAGAATTGTAATATGTCTGAAAGGCGAACATCAACCTTATACTCTGATGGTGCTATGGAAGCAAGACAGCGTGTAGGATCCTTTCCAGCTCCTCTAGATCTCAAAAAGTCAAGGACTTCAAAATTAGTAGGCGCACCAGCGTTTGCTTTGAGTCTGCAGAAGTCTTAATTTAAGCAGATAAGTATGCAGAAATATAACAGTTTTAACTTTACAAATAGCAAAGGGATAAACCTCAGGCTTGGTTTATTATGATTGGATCTGATTCACAAGAACTTACATTTTCATTGTAAGAGAAACAAAAGATAAATTCCACAGGAGCAACACTGTTCGCTCTTCAAATACTCAGATGAATTGACAGTCAATAAACAATATCTGCAAAATCAAGCTGACAAACACATATCAAATATTAGTTGTTAATAGTACTCAAACAAAATCAGCAGTCAGGACACAATTAGTTTCATTCAGATGGCTAATATACAATCACAATGGAAATGCACAAGGAAAAATTAGAAGCACTACAAGAAATTTGAAAAATACAAAATGCTTCATAAATAGTATATATGAAAATCAGATTCAAACTATTCCACTTTTTCATAAATTCATTACTTTAACAAATATTCACCAATATGGGAGTCATTCTTGTCCATACTATAGGGCAGCCAAGCAAAGAGGGTACACATTGAAAATTCATCCACTGATATTATGAGATAAAAAGTAGTCACTAGCAACAAGGGCACACTGTTAACACACACAACACACTATTGCTGGGAAATATACCTCACGTTGCAGATATGATCCCACCTTCTATATACTCAGTACTAAGAAAATTGAATTATCAACTTTTAGATTATCATCTCCATCTACAGACAACAGGAGCAAAACAAACCATACAATATCCTCCTTTCTGGAAATCCATTATTCCATAGCCTGCTTGTGATAGTCAGCAAATAGCTCAGAATCAGAGTATCTGTAATTTACTCAAATCAGATATGCATCTGACCTAACAATAAGATAACATATTTTATCTCATAGTCTCAGAAAGCAAAGCCACTTCTTGTATTAAAGGTACATCCTAATGCGTTTTTCCAACTTTTATCTTAAACAACTAGAAAAATCATATAATCCGTACATGTTAGTGAGACCAGATGCTGAGGAAAAAGACATTCTAACATAGAAGCAAGCAAGTTGGTAAAATCCTAGCCAAATCCAATTTCAACTCTTTCTGTTAGAAAATAAATGAGTTGTATAAATTAGGCACTTAAAAAATTATTAAACTGAAAGCAGCCCAGCATCTTCATATTTGCAGAATTGGGGACCGAGTTCAATTCTGCATCCGTGATACCAGAGGTAATATCACCCATCACTAATTGACTCTTGAGCTCTCCTTCGTAGCTTTCAGTATTTGACAAAGAACCACCTATACTAACCCGATAAAGCAGTGCAGACTACGTAACTCTGCGCAACATGGAAATGTATTCCCTTTTTAGCAAAAGTTCCACTTAAAACATTCACGAACTATTTCAGAAAACTTTTGAACGAATACAAAATAAGATATTGACAGATATCTTATTCTTTCCTATAAAAACCACCATTGGTAAAACTTGATCATGCTGTACTACGGCCATAAAAAACAAATACCAAACGCTTAAACCCACCTGTTCTTTGCCAAGAAAAACCAGATAAAACTGATTCAAAGAATTATTCATGTCATCGGCAAAACAAGCAAGAAGAATTTAAAAATTGCTTCTCTTTCATTTGTTTTTTCTTTTGACGTTTCAACCAAAGAAACATCGCTGTAAAACACTGTATATAGGCAAAAGGCGGAGAATCGAAATCGCAAGAGAGAAAGAGAAGTCTGCTATAATGCAGGCGCTAACCGTGCCGGAGGATTCGTCGGAGAAGCAATGCAGCTGCAGGTGCCCGCGATTTCTTATTTCTTCTTCCTTTCGGCTTTTCGGCCTTTTACCTTTTATAGTTTAGGACCTGTGCTGTGCGCATCCATTCAAAGCTTTATTAACGCATTATCAAATTGTCCCACTGCTGAAGACTTTGTCAAGCTATGGGTTGACAATGAATTCTTCATCCACCGACTTGAACTAGTGTGGTTTTCCCTCCGTTCCTAAGGCGAGCATCCGCTTTTCTCAAGTCGATGTAGTTGCAGGAGCGGCTGTAGCTTTACCAGTTGTACCTATTCCAATTGGTTAGCTGAAGTAGCAACTGCTGGGGGAACCTATCCAACTGTCTCTGGGATATCGATCCAGGTTCGAACGTCAGCGAAGGGAAGGTAGGTACTATGGTTCAGTGGGTGAAAATACTAGGTTACCTGCTTTTCAAATCGGGTTCATTAATAAGTCGAACACACTGTCTAAAGTAAACTAACGGATCATTGATTCGGACCCGTTTCACAAACTCTAACTGCATCTAAAAGATTGATGATTTTCTCAATAAAATAAGCCCAACTCTCGCTCAAGCCCAATTCACCAAGGGCCTGCAAAAATGTGGACGTTGGAAAAAAAAAGAACAATAAAATATAGGAACCATTGTCAATTGAAGAAATTTTCTGCAGTAGCGTCAATGCGTTTCAAAGTTAGGAACTACCGATCTTTAGGGTAATTATTATTCTGCCACCGAAGCAAGTTTGTTTCGAGGGTATTTCACTTTTTTCCCCCTATTTTTTCCCTTTTTTTGGAATATTTATCAAGCAATGGTAGTATATTTAGTTCACATTCTATTTCTATATGTTTATAAAATAATAATAATAATAAAGGAAAAGAACTTGTTTTAGAAACACTGAAATCAGCTAACTGGATAATTTCGTCAAACAAAATCCAAGTGTTCACCTACTTTGCCCCTTATAACAGAGGAAAGTGAAGAACAAATCAAGTGTTGAGAGGGGATGTATCAAAGCCAAGGCATATTTGATGTCATGATCACAGTTAGAAAATAGACTAACAACTTAAAATCAAGTACTTGACTCGTAGTTTAGAAAGATTAAGAGTCAATATGTCGTGTTTAGCAATCTCTAGCGAGATAACATTTGAGGGGTTCCTGTGCAGTGTGCACCATTTGCTTTGTTCCAACGTCCCACGTACCCTTTGCTTTATTTTGTTTCAGTTCTTGCGAAGTGAGCATTTGAACTCCTAAGACTTGACCTCCTTATAGAATCGCATCCCATAAAATATCACTAGCATTAACACCTGATTAACTAACAAGCAAATTTCCCAAGCACATAGAAATATACTTCTGTTATTTCATTGTTTACTGAATTTGCATACTGATAATTACCCGTCACTGGAAAATACATGAGTTCGTCATAGATATACTTCTACATAAGAAAATCAGCTTTTTGAATCTGCAGAGGTGGTACGATATGTCCATCTTTGATGCCCTCCAAGTCCCTGAAATCATCTTCCAAGAAAGCTTTTAGGAATGCTACCACAACTCCTCCAGTAAATCTCCTCATAGGCTCCCTGGACTTCCCATTTTTGCACAAACAGTATGTAGCCTTACCTCGAATCCCAGGTGTCTTATCATCTAACATATCAACATGACCATAGTCCTTGGCAACAAAATAACAGGATGGTTTCCTACATTCATTGTAGAAGTCCTCATGATTTACCCCTTTTGGAGCACAAGCAGGGAAAAGAGGATTCTTTTTCACTTCACCTAAACCTGAACCGATCACCATTACTGCCATGTCAAGATCAAAGGAATGATGAACATATGTAAGAACCGGAGGGGGAGTTTGTTTCCCTTTGTCCATTCCATCAACAGGGTCTATTCCTATCAAGGCTGAAAATTTTAGAGAGGTAGTTGCTTTTCCTAAAGCCAGTGCAAAGGCCACCTTTCCTCCACGACTATGCCCTGCAAGTGCCAGCTTCTTAAGATCTGGCTGAACATTGGATGGAAGGAAATTTTGAAGCCCTTCGGAGAGCCAATTTGTTATTTCAGCAGTGGATTTAATTTCTTCAGTTGTATCAGGTCCAGCCAAAGTGTATAACTGGTGCAATGCAGATAAATTTTTGTGTGAGCTAAACAGATAATATTGTGGTCTAATTCTAACAAATGTCATTGTACCTTTAGCTGATTATAAGTCTCAACAGAAATAATTGGTAAGCAAAATTGTCTGTTTCACCAGGGATCTTCACAAATGGTCTCAAAGTAAATTGATGAATTAAGGAATCATTATGGTCCTTATATAAATATGCAATTTCATTAAAATGCTAAATTATAATTAAGGATTCTGAACTGGCATGGTGGCATTACCAAGAGAAAGTAATGGTGGAAATATGGAATATACCATATAGAATCCTGAAGTTTTCTCACCTGATGGCACTTTGTGCAATTAAAAGCTGATGCTTTTGAGAAACTATGACATTTATGGTTGTGAGCTGGTGAATAAATAGTGAGGTAATTGAAGAGAGAAAATCGCAAAGGATGCTGCCAAAAGATTACGTCAGAGCTGCAATAATGTGCCTATGAAGGATTTGGGAGTTGCTTAACTCATAGCACTAAAATTTCTCGTCAAGGAGATAACCAAGTCTTGATTCAAAGAGGAAATGGCAAACAATTGAGGAATGAAATTGAAGCCAAAGATTTTACAGATTTTATTCATGTCTGCATAACAGTAATCTATTCTATTTAGGCATGATTTCAGGGATTTGACTTATGACACTAACATAAGTACATATGGAGAATCTACAGAAATGATTAGGTAGCCCTTTAATCCTCCCCATTCGGGAAAATAAGAAAACCAGAACCTTCTAAAGCTTCTCTACATTTAGGTCTCCTCTATGGAGAAAATCCGTTGAGAAAGCATCAAGCTTTCAACTTTATATCTCAGGAAGTAATTCCTGCAACTAAAACTAATTCCAAAACTACTATTGCAGCGACGAAACACCTATTTTATGTGCAGATAGCAGATAAAGATTGGTAATTAGGGTTCGTAAGCAAGAAAAGATATAATCAGAATCAAAGACTAACCCAGAAATAAGCACCAGATTATGACTAGAACAACCTCAGCAATCACGAACCAAAATGCACCCTGACACAGTAGATATCGAATAGAAAAATGTACAGATTCAAAATAACCTGAGGAGCAACAACGATGAAGCCATGGGAAGCAATATGCAGAATGAGCCCAGAATAGAAAGAGTTGTAGAGAAGGTAGCCATGAATCAGTAACATCACCGGGAACACTCCTGGTTCTGATGGAGTGCCAATTATGAGTGGCTTCGGAGGAGGAAGAAGAACTGAAGAACCGCAACTGCTGCATGTCCCTTGATCAAATTTTACCAGTTGAGTAGTGTAATTTCCAACATCAAAGACATTTGCTGAAGTGGAGGACGCAACCGAAGGGGAATGAGTCATAATTGGTTGTGTTTTTGAGCTTCTGCTTTGTTCTCCAGATTCTTCTCATATGATGATAAAGTTCACTTCACTTCACTTCTGTGGCTTTTACACGCCCACCTATTCTGTTTTCCTCCGGTTCGTCTTTCGTTGTGGGAAAGCAAGAATTTTCCCTTTCCTGTTTTAACACCTTTAATCACAAAAAAATCTAGTCCTCCATCTCCTTTTTATATGCAGGATTCATCGGTCTTGATTTAATGACTGAAATAATTATTCTTAATAATTATTTAAAATAATTATTTTAGTTATTAAATCACAATTATAAATAAGTCTTATACATATTTAAAAATTACAATGCAAGACTAAAACTGAATGCCTTTAACCAATACTTGTATTCAAAGATCAAATTATTACTTTGTTGTAGAAGAAAAAGAATCTCTATTTCATTACAAAATTAAGCACATAACATGTCGACAGTTTAGAAAATTATAAACCAAGGTTGAATGTTTGGAGAATTTGATTGCCATCCTCTATAGTTTTTACTAGTTATATCTCAGTGCATTATACAAGTTTATTTTATGTTTGTTAAAATTACAAATATAATTATTTTTATGCAAACATACTTTAAATATATTGTCGAAGCTTTCATTGTATTCTTTTTTATTTATGCGAACTGAAATCTAAAATAGACAGAAATGATAGACAAAATATTAAAATTGATTCATCATTCATAATTTGTTACACATAAAGTTATGAACTATCGAGAAGGGTTGCACTTCAAGTAAAGACGCAACGAAGTTGTAAAGAAGAACAAGCTCAATATAACAATATGCAACAAAAAACAAGTTGTTGCCCCGATTAATTTTTTTATTAAAAAAAGATAGACATTAGTATTTCTTTATAATTAACTTATTTATCAAATAGATTTTTTAGGTCTAAAATTAAATATTTATTTTTCTATTCAAAATAAAATAAAAAAGTTGCTATTCATTATCGGTAGGAGAGAATATTCACCTCTAACATTGGACTAAAATTAGACGAAGCAAGGATCTAAATTCCGAGTTAGATCTCAGACACATTTCTCATAAATCTATATGAACCACATGCTGATTGCATCAACTGCCTTTTTCTATTGTACACATAAAGGACTTTTTCCTGGAAGTTTGGTTGATTAGTATCCATGAAGGATTAAAATAAGGTGAATTTAGTAAGGCGACCAATGATAAAAACCGGAATTCTCCTGCTTATTTTTGTCCATATTTTCTGCTCTTTATTCTGAGTCATGCATGCTAATTCTGATTGATTCCGCACAGGGATCATTGTATTGGAGGCTGCAGGGCTAACAGCTCTGGTTACTATTGCTCTGACCCTCTACACATTCTGGGGAGCAAGAAGAGGCCAGGACTTCAGCTTTCTTGAACCCTTTCTGCTCAGCGCCCTTTTTCGTGCTCATCGGAGTTGGAGTTATGCTAGTACGTCGAAACTCTTAGCATTTGGTTTCTATAATATTCATCAAATTCCTTGCTTCCTGTTTCCAATTTCCTGTGGTTATATAGCTTAGAGCAGATATTAGAACTGACTCAAATGCAGTTTTTCCCATCTCTGATATCTTTGGCTACATGGTGATTATTGATGTACTAGCTGATGGACTGTTCTGTTGTGGTTTCTTATGCTAAAAATGGTGCATCTCATTGTTGGATGTGTGGGAGTAATGATTTTCTCTGCCTTCATCATATACAATACGGACAACTTGATCAAGAGCTCCGATTACGATGATTACGTTGAGGCAGCGTGTACTCTATATTTGGAAATCCTCAATCTGTTTCTTCAGATATTGGATTTGGGGACCATAGCTGGGAGTGACAGCTGGAACTAAAGCCTTTGCAGATCCTCCAAGCTTAGAGCTGTGGAATCCAAGCGCGAACATCAACAACTTCCAGTTTTGGTATGTTAGTGGCTGGGTGGTTTTTGAGCTTGTATTTTCCTCAGATCAATAGAGCTTTATTTCAAAAAGTGTTGCAGGTTTTGCCCTTATTATGTTTTCTCCCAATGGTTCAACTTCCAATTCACGTTCAAGGGCTCCTATATATGATAATGGAGAATACTAATTTTGCAATCACATATAGTCCTATGACCAATTATATCACTCTTAAAGTTTTAAAAACTCTCAAAATTGTATTTTTGGTAATGAGGTAGAGAAATAATTTGGTTTTTATGTGATTACCGACTCATAAAACACTGCTAAAACTTGTTGCTGGGCTTGACTTCTCTGTTTTTGCCCCTTCTTTCTTGTTCCATAATGGCATCACATCATTTTGGACCCAATCACGGTCTTGGCCGAGGACTCCTAGCCCCTGCCGATGGTGGCAAAAGCAGCGCCGCCGGCAGCCATGATGGAAGATCCAAGAATGAGATGGGCTTTCATTAGGAAAGTTCACGTGCTGCTCTGCTTGCAGTTGCTCATTAAATTTGGTTTGGCTTCCGCAATGTTCTTCGTTCATCCCGTTAAGGCAATCGTGACTTCCTTTAAGGGTGGTATCATCACCCTGATTTGCTCCGCCGTTGCTTCCGTCATATGTAAGTATAAAATCCTCCGCTTCCATCACTCTTACTTTCTTGATTTTTAGGACATCAAATTTCTTGATTATGGTCATGGATTTCTTGAGAATTTTGTGGCACGTTATCTTTCTTTGTATCATCCAACTTTGTGCAATCCATTACGTTATTACCATCTGGACACAGAAAACAGAGTTTAATTTTGAATCAAGAAAACGTGTCATGATTTTCTTAAGGGATTTTTCTTTTCTTTCACGCTGACCTTTCATGCCATTCATTTTTTAAGGGATGTTGGCCTTTGCATGGGTTTGTAAAGTTGATTATTAGTAAATTCAGTCTACTTTTCCCCCAATTTGTATCTCCACGCTGCTATTCCATAGATGAAGGAAATGGGCTGAAGCAGATACTGCTTCCCTAGGCCCAACTTGAGCGGTTGGGCACTCTCCGTGGCCGACTCAAGTCTAAGTGTGTGAAAAGACAACCCATGACAATACCCCTTCCATTGCTCTACAATGAAAAATACAGCTTCATCACGACCCTCTGACTTCATCATCTAACAAATTCAGACTTACTGGTGATCTTAGATTGAATTTTCAAGTGAAAATGCACTTATTTTTTTTAGTCAAACAAGATTTCTAACACAACTCAAGTAAATATATTCAAATACACCCCAAGTGTTTTTCTGGGAACAAATTAGTGAAAGACGATATAAGGAGAATGGTATTCGGATCTACATTTGTAGACAAAATCTTGTTTCCGCTAAGTGGGAAAACCTTGGTACATTCTTCCGTAGCCACTCCGAGACAAGAAAAAGCTAAAGTTTAATCACTAAAGCACAGCAGATTAGGATCAATGGCCTGTCTTTATCTTATTTTGCAAAATCCCAAACTTAAATTGGATTCTTTCCTCATCTTTTTGACCGCCTGCCCCAGTCCAAGATCCTACTTTTCTTTTCTACAAAAATGAAAAGAGAAGAACAAAGGCTTCCTACCACATGGTTTCCCTTTCCTTTTGATCACTTCGCTTTTACTTTAATTAATTGCCCCAAAGAAAGAAGGCAAAGATAAAGAAAGAGCCAAGAATTGCATTAGCACCGAGGAAAAAGGCAAGGACAAAGGGTTTATGATATTGATATAGATATAGAGAAACTTGTGCCAACTCTGGACAAGATATCATTTCAGACAAATAACTCATAAAACATTCCTCTTTATACAAAATGAAGGAAAAACAATCCCACCCCAATCCAAAATTATATTAGCTAATCCATGTCCTAAAGGAAATGTGCTCTACAAACAAACATCACTACTAAACTAGCAAACTTTCTTCAAGTTTAGCTCTTAGATGATATGTCTATTGTTCCTTTCTGCGGCAATTGTTAATAACCTTTGAACACCTTGAGTCCAGATATCATATTCCCTCTGATTTCTGCATTCGAATTCCACTACTCCTCGCGTCACAGTCTTTAGTGCAAAGTACCGGAAGTTCTCACCGCCCTCCAGCAAGTGGCGGCCGGGCCAAGCCGGAAGATCTTTCAAGACCTCCAACACAACATCTACAAAATTCAAAAGATGAAAATTGAAGGATGACGACTTTTGAAAATTTTCCACTCAGTTGCATACTACTTTCTCAAATCCCCAAATAGAAGGAAACCCCACCACCTACAATTCTGTTCATATCATGAGAGAGTGAGAGAGAGAGAAAAGCAGCAACAACTACTTACTCTTTTTCTTTTTTGTGATGGTCCCAGCAACGTGCCTGCTCTTCATCTTCAAAATAACCTGCCATATAGAATTGCCACGGACCACGGTTGAGATAACAATGGAACGTAAAAGCAGAAACATTTTGTTCTAGGTTACAGCAAAATGTCCAACTTTTTTCACAGGAATATTTGATGAGAAGCTTTCACGTCAAATCCTATGCAAGGAACATAAAAATCAAGAAAAAGTGAAAAATGTGATAATACTTATATGGTCATCAACTGCCGTTGATCATCCAATCATAAGAAGAAAACCCACCTGACCCATTTTGTTGATGTAAACTGACACTATTTTCCAATGAAGATCACCTGCAATTACAATAGGAATGAAGCATCAAGCCTCTGTTACACTCAGAAAAGATAGTCCAGCAAACAGCAAACATGTACACCCTCCAGCAAGATGTAAATCCAATGACCTAATTGAAGCGTCAAAGCCAAAAAATAGGACATTTTTACCAGCCACATTTTTTGTTAATAATGCATAAGCAGATTGCTTTTATTTGAAAACTCCTGAGGGCTAATATTCGTAACGCTTCTTTCTTTGATGTCCATCAACCAAGAAAGTGGATAACTCATTACCTTTGCGAGTGCGCTTCAGGAGCTCACCACCTCTAGCAAGTAATTCTCTGCTACAAATTCCAAGAAAATTCTCTTCAGGAACAAGCTCACCACTAAAACTACCATTTGAACTACCATTACTTCCTCCATTTCCACCACTAACACCTCCGATTCCTTTTTCCATTGGAATGACAGATGCAATATTCCAGACCTCCTTCAGTGCCCTTGCCTTCAATGTTGCTGCGCCTCGTAGAGCTACAATATTGGAATACTTATAGCAATAAATATCAATGTTCAAATTTTACAGGAAAACAGATACAATCAGAAACATCAATACAATTGGAATATAATTCTTAGAGCCAATTTATTAGCTAGGTGATACAATAGACTGAAAAGAAAATTATAACAGAGAATTCAAAACATTAAATTACCTAGATGACAAACTGTTGGAAAGGAAAAAGAATCACCATTCAAGGATTACATACCAGTAGCTGCAGCAGCAGTAAGGGTCATGATATCACCGGCAGAACGGACATTAACTGCAGAACTAACTGCTGAAGCAAGATGCTCACGCTCGGCACCCATTGCCTCAGCAGCCTCAACACACTGTGCAGCCACCAATGTGGCAGCCGAGGCTACGGCCATGTCAGTTTTGGCCATCTGCTCATCCTTCCCCTGTGATGATGAGGCAGCAGTAGCAGCAGCAATGGCAGCAATAGCGGCAGCCACCCCGGCAACTGAAATAGCAGCATGAAGCTGGGCATTATGTGCCCTTGTCTCCTCTTTCTTCTTTTCTCTCCTGTCCTTCAACCACCTCCCCACGGTCTTGCCCCCACCACCACCACCACCACCACCAACGGCGGTGCTAGCGGTGGTGCAGCCTCTGTATTGATTGCTAACGGGGTTGTTTACTCGACAGAACTGCAGAAACAAATTTTTGTAAGGATTCAATAATTACTACCAGACAGGTTGTCCACACCACAACCCAGTTCAACTAGCAGAATTCAATTTGCTGACAATTGAGTACAACGTAATTCTACCAGCCGCCCATAAGCTAAGAAATGCACCATCCCCTTGTGAATTCCATTAATATGTCTATTATTTGCAGCCAGAGCTATCAGATTGACCAATTGTCTAGGTGCATATTGCATAATACTGTTGGCCCCATACAGAGATCACCATGGACCGTTACCAAGATTTAGATCAACATCGTCAGACAAGTCCCAACTCGTCCACGTTTGATCCAAAAAGAGAGACAAATTATGTTATTAGAACCCAATCACAACGATCACATGCCCAGATGTATGAACTGCAAAATCTCTAACTAATTTTTGTATACAAGGACATTGACGATAGCCATTGCTAACAACTCCCATACTGCACCTTATCATTAGACGGAAGATGTACTGCACTGCATTTATGAGGAGAAGCACAAGAAGACAAAAATTCTAATATCTTGAGAAGTTCTGATAATATTTTATTTATGTAAGGATTTGAGGTAAAGTTTTTCATAACATTATGTCGAAATGGCACAAAAGTAAAAAAGTAAAAAGTTACACTACTACTATTCCAGTGATTCGGCTTTGTGTATGGAAGAAGAAAAAGCATCTATGAGGTACCCTTTTGACACAACTATTATGTGTTTCGGTTAAAGAGAAAGCTGAGATATTGCGTCTCTCTGAGAGTTGCTGCAGTTTCAGAACTCGTGTTTAGCAAATCAATATAAATCACAGAAACCAGCAGAATACCCATCTGAGTTTTATGTAAGAGTTCATACACAAAAAAAATGTTCCATGAATGAAGAAAGAGAGTAGACCTTTTCGTCAATTTCAGAAGGAGAGACAGGAGGACTGTCAGAGAGAGAACCACAGCTCTGGCCACCATTGAGAGGGCCGCTGCTGTGAGAAAGGCGCCCAGAGGTGCGTGGTGAAACCTCCTGCTGTATCGCACAAAGCCCATTTTAGCATATCACCATGAGTTACTAATATTATGTAAGCACCGAGCACTAAACTGTAAAAGTTCAAAGAAGATAATAATCATTTTATATTTTCTGCAGACATGCAAGGAATCAAAATCATTGCTAACCCAGGAAAAAGAAATCCTAAAAAGGATCCATGATTTCTTGAAGAAAGAGACGAAAATGGATGGAATGATGATTTGGGAGCGAACGGTTAAAAAAAATATTACCGAGACGTTTTGATGAACAAAGCAGGCAAAACCCAGACAGTAAACAGGAGAATGTTAAAATTTAAACCAGTGTTAATGCTGGTTAGGCTTTCTTGGAAACCATAATCATACTACTCTGATTTGATAAGTCACATTGTAAAGTTGCTAAAGTGCCTATTTTTCGCAAGAAAGTCTTGGTTTTCCCATAAAACAGACAAACCTCAATGGCAGCAACTGAACGAACAAACAAACAAAAAACATGAGTAAAACCAACAGAGACTACCCTATAAAACAAACAGTGGAGTCAAGAATCTAACCCGCCAGATTGAGTAGCTTTGGCAGTACATTTGGAAATAAAACAAGCCCATACCGGAAACACCCAAAAAAGGTTTAAAAACCATTTTCTTAACACAAAGATCAAACGTAAGACAAAATCAAGGAATTTCTTTGAATCTGAATCCTCGTCAAATTGCCGTATAACTGTCCGTTATAAGAGCTTAGCATGTAGTATTTACTAACGCAGACGCACACTTACAGACTGAGACATAATACGTTCCATGACAAGCTGAGAAGTCTCGGATGAAGCAAAAGAAAAAGGGTTGCCAGAAACAGTGGCAGACTCCTCCAACTCCGCCGCGATATCCTCCGGAATAGTTCCTCCACCGCCATAGCCACCCGGAGTACCACAACCACTATTGACACCGCCGCCTACACCACTAAGAGTCTTAGCTAAAACTTGAGATGGAGCAAGAGCTTTAGAAACTTCAAGGGCTGACACACTCCAAGAACGTGAGAGAAACTCCATGGGCTCTCTTGGAGTCTCCGGCGGCCTATACATTTGCTGAAGTGAATCCATATTTTTCATGGAGAGTAATTTTTCGCCTCTGTTTGGGTGTGTCATGAACTCGGTAGGAATTTTGGAGGTTGAGTTTAAGAGAGAATGAAGCTTTATATAAAGAGAGAAAATTGGGAGGAACAGTGTCAGTGTGTGTCTGTGAGAGAGAGAAAGACAAAGCAGCTGAAGTATGTCAGTCCTGTGTGTATGTACATTACATTACAAGGAGTTTTGTTGTGCGCCCGCGCTTCTGCTGCTTTTTTATTTGCCGCTGCCCAAAGGCAAAGATGAGAAAATAATTTTATTCTAAAATCATTTCTCTTGTAATATAAATTTTAATTCCTTTTTTCTTAGGGTAAGGTATAAACTTTTAATTTCAATAATCAAAAGAAGTATTTTCTAATGGTGCTTTTATTGGTAAATTAGAAAATTATATATAAAAAAAGAATGTGCATGTAGCTTATGAGGATTATACTCAACCGGAGTTAATTTGATAAGAATTATTTTATCAAACGAATAGAAGTGTTTATTGAAAAGGTGAAAGAAAATAAAATAAAATAAGAATTATTTTACTAAATGAGTAGAAGTGTTTATTGAAAAGGTGAAAGAAAACAAGATAAAATGATTAATTAACTAATTTTATTCAAAGGTTACAAAAGGTAATTTGAGTTGTGGCGTTCTTCACTTAGCCAAAAAGAAATAAAAGAAATGACCGTTACATAAAACATAAGGGATCGATATATATATTTAATGAGTATCGAATTTAAATTTATTAATTTAATAAAAAATATTTTATCAATTGATCATTTATACTCTCTCAAGGGTTGCAATATTTTTCATGCCTTCTCATCTTTTTATTTAACGAAAAAGAAAGGGAAAACTCTTACCGTTCCCTTGATGATCTTGTGCTATTTTGTTCTGCCTTTAAGAGATAGACAAAAATTCATTATATAGGCATTTCATAACTCACGACCTAAATCTTTTAAACTCATTCTTAATATATATATAGAGAGAGAGGTAGGTACACCGCTTCCTCCGTGGAATCCTCTGATGGCGTGTCATGGACATGGAGTCGGCTATAACATGATCGCGCAGTCGAGGCTTCACGGAAGGGGGCCTTACCTTTTCCTCCTCCCGGCGAGCGTAGCAGTTCGTGTATAGTATATGCAGCTAGAGTCAGGCCCTGGACTCTTCCTGTTCCATGTAACGGATAACTTTCTTTGCCCGGGGTTGCCTTCTTAATTCTTGTACTGAAATTTTCGAGTTGAAGGTATGTATTAACTTAAATTAAAATTTTAAGTATACTGGGGGCGTGTTTTTGTTTTTTTAATAAATAATTTTAATTTTTATAAAATTTTAAATTTAAATTTTATTAAACATGACATTATAGTTGAATGTGTTAAAATTTTATATTAACTTCTTAATATAGTAATTAATATGAGTATAATAATTCTCTCCCTTCTAAGGTACCTTTTAAAGAGTAGAATTAAATTTAAATTTATTTTTTTAAATAGTATCTAAATAATGTTCAGCTAAAAAATATTTTTCTCTTTTGAGGTATTTTTTCGAGATTGGAGTTAGACCCAATATCATTTTTCAAGAGAATCAACTAGAATAACTTTTATCAAGTTGAAATTTCCATTAGATACAATATAATTTGGTTTAAAGTATTTCAGCTTGAAAATTGCACATATATAAATTGTCATTGTTGTCAATTAATGCATTTCACCTTCACTATTCATAAAAAGACTTCTTTTTCCTTTTTTTTTTGTTTGGGCCTGGGGGTGGGGGTGGGGGTGGGGGGGAGGACGGGGCCTTTAAAGTTTTTAGTATTGATATGCAAGACAACAATGGGCATCCAAATGAAAGATTCACAATTTGTCATATATCTTTATCAAAGTCAATAATACAACATAACAATTATGATATAAATTAAAAATATTTCCTAAGAAAAGAGGAAATTCAAAATGCTCCTATTTGAGATAATTGTCAAGTAATATTCATTCACATCACATTGCACAAAAAATTGACATACAAATCGTGGATAGTACTTGAAAAGAATCCGCCGAAGT
This sequence comes from Rauvolfia tetraphylla, assembly GCA_030512225.1. Classification (NCBI taxonomy): domain Eukaryota; kingdom Viridiplantae; phylum Streptophyta; class Magnoliopsida; order Gentianales; family Apocynaceae; genus Rauvolfia; species Rauvolfia tetraphylla. The sequence continues at coordinate 9,233,736 of JAJQKT010000053.1, forward strand.
ATCGGTTGGTAAGTAATCATCTTAGGAGCAGAGACCTATGGCTGCCTCAAGTCTTTTCTCCCAAAGTTCATCAAATACCTATCACTATTTTAGTGCATGACCAATGATTTTTTGCTCATTTAACTTAAATATTGCCATTGGTTGCTCGAGCGATCAATCAAATGGGAAATGGCCACTCTCTTTCATTTATAATCTCATAATGAATCAAATTGTTCCCAAAAATTTTATGAAAAGACAAGCCTTTAATTAGATCAAACTTAAAGATACTAGGTTATATAAAAAACAATTCAGGTTCAACTCCACTCAACTCAAATCAAGAGAAATTTTAATATTAAATCAGTTTATTTATCCTAACTTCATATATCTTTTTACATTCTTTTAGAACATAAATAAAATCGCTGAGTAAAAATCAGTAATCGCTATAGAGTCAAACTAATAGAATATTTTAGCTCTAAATTTTTCTGAATCAAGTAATTTTGGAGATTTTCAGTAAACTTATTCCTTAATTTAATGTTAAATTTATTTATTTATTTTTTTTGCTGATTAACTAGCTAACAATGTTAAATTTGGTTCTACGTAGATAAGATGAGTGATGAAAGAAGCAGAGAAAGATGTTGACCGGAGATGTGTCAAATTCAATTAACGTTAGATGTAGATAATCTGAAAGAGATCAAGCTGGCAATGGAAAACCCACGTGGATGTGAACCACAACCAATCAATTGTTGCCATCAAGAGAATTCAATAAGTGGGGGCCATTTCAGGTCAGGGCTGGAGAGCAACCTGAGAAAGAGGTAACATGTAATTGCACTAACCCTGACACATTATGAGCAATCACCAACAACGAGAGTCCTAGGCATATTAGTACCTTCTCTATAGGAGTTCGGAATCTCCTGTTAAAACATATACTGTAATAATTTAAGAACACACCTTCTCGCTATACAGTGTTTTTGTTTATAAAATTCTCTTAAATTATCTCTAAAATTTAAATCTATTTTGAAGATTTAAAATTTATCAAAAATATTTTAGTACATCTATTGAATAGATGATAAATAATGTATATTAATTAAAAATATAGAACGAAAGAATTTCAACCTTAACTTTATTTTAAAAAATCAATAATTTTACTTAATTTTAAAAAATAATTCTAAAAAATTCACATTTTGAATAAAAAGAACCTTTAAAAAATTACCAAAAAAAATGATGCAATACCCCCAATTAAAATCCTACACCTTCTTAGAGTTCTCAAAAAAGAAGAAGAAGTCATAGTCTTTGCTTCTCCTATTTTATTTTTTAGTGATTTGTAGTAAACAGTTTATTTTTAAAAAGTAATAAATTAAATTTTATTTTAAAGAAAAAAATAATTATTTATATGAGTATGATTTTGAATTATTTTATTTTAAAATTAAATTTAAAATTTTAAGTATATGACACGTATCTTATCGCATATATAATTTAATTTTTATAAAATTTTAAATAAAAATTCAAAAATTAAACTTTATCAATTATATTTATAAATTGATATAGTTCTTACGTGCTAGGCTGGAACCATTTTCACAAATGTCTTGCAATATGAGTATGGTCTTGGAAACTAGCCGCGTGGTGCTGGGAGACCCCATTACTGACAGAGAGATCTTAATGTGTAGGACCTCAGCAAGCCTTTGGTAAAGGGTCACCCTCACGAAAATTCAGCCATATTTCTGCATTTCTTTCGCAAGTTATGTGTCATTTTAATGATTTATTACATGCTTCAATTCTTTGAGTTTGGATTCCTTTAATCTACTATTTCAGTTTGAAAGATCGACGATAGCTATACCTGCTTCACTCTCAATATAAATGCGATGGATCTCTTTTTCTTTTTCGATAATTATGAATTGTCAAAAAGAATATTGTTCAACATACAATATTCTTAACAAAAATAAATAAAATAGTTTTTAAATTCTAATAAAACAATAACTTAATTGATTTAAATCATCAAGATTGTACTTAGATAATATTTCGTTATAAAATTTAATATAAATTTTTTATTTTAAATATTTATTTTTTATAAATAATTTTTCTTATAAAATTTAAAATAAAAAATTTAAATTAAAATAATATTCAATCTTATCCTAAATATTGAGTTGGCTGATTGATGTGGATGTAGCTTCAATATCCTTGATGCGTGTGTGTATAGCACAAACACGTCTAGCAAACTTGAATCCGAAGATTAAAGTTGGAGCTCCTATAAGGATCTTTGATCCTAGTTTAATTTAACTATTTTAAAATTAAATTTAAAATTTTAAATATAAAATATATATATATATTTTAAATAATTTAAATTTTATAAAATTTAAAATAAAAATTTTAAAATTAAAATATATTCAATCACATTTTTTATTTATCCAAGTTAAGGGGTGAGACAAAAACGAAATATTAGTAATATATATATTGTCCGGCCATAGCCATTGACATGGGTCGTCTGCTAGTCCTAACTAGCAAGGGCTCATCAGTCCGTACATTCCACAAACAGCTGCCATTGCCGTTGCCTTTATCTTGAAGGCCTAGTACGTGAGTGCGTGGGTACGACCGAGGAGAGGGGGCTGAAGAGGAGAAGACGAAGGAAAAGTCGGTCATGGTGACCCAAATGATGACTGAACTAATATGGTATTATATGGTTTCTCCAATTGTCTCGTAGTACAGACCACGCCACTGACTTTGGCTTCTCCTCAGCCCGACAATCACATTCTGAACCTTCTGACCAATAACAAAAATAACCCACATAACATTCAGCCAGTATCACGTACAAGGTGTGTGTAGATTTTATCTGGATACTTTTTTATTCAATTAAAAATATAAATAATTTTTTATTATAAAAAATTTATTTTTATAAAATTTAAAATAAAAATTTTTTTAATCAAACACAATCTAAATACATTCTTAAATTTTAAATTTTTTATAAAAATAAAAAAATATAAGTTACGGTTAAATTTTTTAATTTGAAAGAGTGCTCAAATAAACCCCAGATCGTCTTTGGTGCCCTGAATCTGATGGATCATATTCTAGCAACACTTTTAACATTGAGTGAATATAGCGAGTATTTGGATTGGAAACTCAATACAAAAATTTTTATAAATAATTTATTTTTATAAAATTTAAAATAAAAAATTTTGAATATAAACTTTATCTAATCCCATTCTTATTCTTTTAACAGTAAATTTCGTTCAAGAAAACAACCATATAATTAAGGGCGTTAGTTTCATAACTTAAATCAATTTACATTTTCTCTTTCTAGTAGTTCATAAATTGAACATTGGAACCCACAAGTTTTGAGTCTCTATCATTTTGCAATAAAAGTATGGTTACGAGATTACCATATACGGTATAGAGCTGAGCCACGGCATAAATTACAGAATAGGTATGAATTATAATTCATCAAAAAAAAAAGAAAAAGAAAAAAACGGTGTGAATTATTTTTGCAAAACATGCATTATATGGCGTGGGGAGACAGTGTTTTGGATGCGTCATCATCCACGTCTTTGGCTTTTGGCTTTTGGCTTCATCTTCTTCTCTTATGAGAGAGTCAGAAAGATAGAGCAGAAAAGCTATTGCTTTTCTTTTCTTGATTGTGGCCTTCAATTTTAGCCTCCTCTGTTGGTTGTTCCTTCCTCATAAATGAACAACGAGAATGCTGAAGAGGACAATTTCTGTGCTTTTCTTTTCTATCTCTGCTCTTTTATCTTCAGCTGAAATTGGCATGGGAAGTTACTGTAATACTGTTCATGTTTCCATTTTTCCTGCTCTGTTCCTCCTTTTGCTTTTGCATGCATTTCTTTACTTTTTGGTACAAATAAATCCATAGGGAGAAAATGACTGAACTGGGAAATTACTGCCTAGTCCCTCTTGGGAAAATCGTCATTATAACTCCATCAAAGCGGTAACTTGTTTTGGGATTATGTTACTATTTCAAGATTTTACGAGCATTATTGTAGTTAACAGTTAATTATCGTTCTTAATCTTAGCCGCCAAGTTACGATTATCAACTGAACTTAAACCCAGATAATTAATAATTATCCTAAAACAGACTTAGCAACTGGAACTTGTGCCCTTGGAGTATCACTATAACCACTATCACATCAGCTGATGCCAAGAAAGTTCAATAATCACAGTGAAAATCTGTCCTTTTATATAAACAATTTTGCTTTCTTTCCACTTTTGTTCTTTAGTGTATCAATTGAAGATCAGAAACAAGATCTCAATGAATGCCAACCATATACTAGTTTGAATGCAATGTCATGATCATATGTAATTTCACATGAGTTAAATAGTTGAGTGAAACAAAAAGAAGAAGAATGATTGCATCTATAACAAGCACCCAACTTTGAAAGTAGACCAGACCACCCAATCATGGAATCTTGGAAGCATCCCTTTAATTTGTAGTACTAATTTTTGCTTTCAAGAAACCCTAAAAACACAAAAAGAAAGATGATCATTCCTTGATGAGTGAGATTTTTGTCCCTCTTTTTATCCAGTTTCTGACTAAAGTGACATTGATGGCCTACAAGATTGGAATCAATGTCTTCCGAGAAAATTAGAACAAAACCACGCAAATGATCAGTTAATCAGGGTTGTATTGGGTTTAGTTTAGTATGCACTCGATTGGGACATAAACACAGTTCAGGAATGGATTAAAGTTGGGTTATGATGGATTCAAAATGCAGAAAGGATCTCACTTTCATCATGAAGTTTTGATACTTATCTCCTCCTTTAGAGGCCCTATGCCTCAAAACTTTGAAAAGCAATGAATTTAAACTAATACATAGTCTATTTCATCAATTTTAAAATGACCTTCAAAAATATCATAAAAAATCAGAATAACGAAAATAATAAGACATATTTTTAACCAATTGAGTTTAATATTACTTTTGTTTATTTTTTTATACAAAAATAAATAGAAAGGTCAATCTCATAACATTAAGATGAGAAGGTGACGGGAGAAAGCAAGAGGAAGGAAACTACTCATAGAAATAATCAAAGGAAAAGGACATAACTCTAATAATATATGAGTATGGGAGGAAATGAATTAATGGAGACATAAACCCTCCACCAACCTTCAACAATTTCGTGGAAGCCAAATATGAACCACTGAATTTGATTCACAACCAATACATTGTTTGGAGGAAATTCTTGGGTGGTCGACAGAGCGTGGTTATTTTTAGTATTTTGAAGTGAGACCATTCTGCTATTAGGATTCTACTCTTAACCCTCATTCATCTCTTCCATTCATAGGCACTTGATTTTTCAATTCATTCTTAATTGCATCTTTGATTAACTCCACCTTTGAAATATTTTCACCAAAACATCTTCTTCAACCCTCTCATTATTCCGATAGATGTACCGTATCCTATAAATCTATTCTAATCCCCTATGGTATATCTGTTACTACAACAGAATATCGTAAAGGACTCGAAATAACTTGCTCATCATGGTTAAAGTAAATGCTTAAATTTTCTCAAAAAGGTTTTTTTTCCCTTTTTTTTTTTGCAGAGAAGGATAACACTACAATTACTACTTGGTTATGGAGAAGGGGCTTCCGAAAGTGTTCTTCCCTACGAAATCCATCACCCCTGCATCTATCATGGAACCGTAATCCAACTTACAAAATTGTGTTTAGGGTCAATAATCTGGGTGACCGCCACTAGTAATTGGAATATTCCTAAGAAATATTATAGTATTTGAATTTAAAATTTTTTGTCTTGTATTTCGTAAAAATAAATTGTTTGTGAGAAAAGAAGTGTAACAGAATCCAATCTAAGTATGATTTCTAAAGTGTTTCAAAAAAAGATAGTAAGAGGTAAAATAAACATAAAATTTTACTTCATAAGGAAAGCAAGGACGCAAGTCTCGCAAAAAAAAAAACCTTTTAAGTAAATAATTTACTATATATGTAATTTGAAAAAGGTTATGTAAAGATGCATTTAGATTGATTTTTATACCAAAAATAGCTCACCTTTTTCAAATACTTTTTAAACTTTGAGTCTTATCTCTTCGCTTGCAAATCAATTAACTTTTTTCCATTTTTAAAACATAAATTCTCACAAGAAAACCAATTAAAATGCACCCTAAGTTTTAGATATCTAAAACGATCATTTTATGTAAACCAGAAACGAAAGGAACAGAAGAGCGTGCAGAATTTTGTTCATTTTTTAACTTTACTTTTTAGGTGTAAAGGGATTCAATTTAAATTTTAAAATTTTATAAAAATATTTTTTTATACAAAAAATGAGACCTAATTCTATTAGATCTTGTACCAAAACTTAATTTAAATACACCCACCTATTTTGTTATGGAGAGGATGAGACCAACACGTGACAATGATGTATACAATATATTCTTTTCAATATGTACAATATAAATTTCAACTATAAAATTTTAATTTAATAATTAAAAATTTATATATTATAAATAATTATTTAAAATTTAAATAATTATTTATTTTATAATTAAATAATTTTTTATTATAAATAAAATTATTAATTATATAATTATTTTATAATAAATAATTATTTAAAATAATATATAAAATTATAATTATTAAATTTAAAATTAATAATTAAAAATTTATTCAATATGTATTAATAAAAAATAATACATACACTAATGGAGCCGCGATACCATGGGTGACTGTTGGAAGAAGTGCGGTCCTGAAATTGTACCCGTAATTATCTTATGACATTGAGATCGCCCATGGGCTGGGGGGATTGAACAGTGATTGGGATGGTTAATTACTGTACCCAAAAGCCATCACAATCAAAGAACTAAGGAAGACAGGCTACCATAGAGATAACTTCAATTCCCAAGGATCAATCAGTCTCTTCCAAGTTCGCAACTCCCCATTTATACTTCGCATAAACAGCAACCCAGAAGACTCTTTCATCACTTGATCCATAAAGGCCAAGGGTACGGTACATTAGAAATTCTTGATCCCAAGACAGCAATAGGCCATTGTACTTCAATTATTGTAAGATAATTCGATATCCGATTTCAGAAAGAAAATTTATACTTGTCATACATATATTGAACATTCTTGTTTATACTTTCTGCTTTGCTAATAAAGTGTAAAACCATAATTCCATGAGGTAAGATTCAACAAAATTTTTTAATTTTTGTAATTTAGAAAGTTTAAAGATAGTAATTAGATAATATAAATATAATGTAACTTTTTTATTTTAATTTTAATTTTTTATAAATAATTTTATTTTTATAAAATATAAGACAAAAAAATTTTAAATTAAAATTTTATTTAATTTTACCTTAATTAAATTTTATATTTTAAATTTTATAAAAATAAATTATTTATAAAAAATTAAAAATTTTAAATTTTACATAAAAATACTTTTTAAATGATACGCTTCAACACTCGAGTTATTAGACTATCAAAATCTAACCAATGGAGCATTCGGTCATTAAAAATAGTTAATGACTTCTTGTCATCAAAGAAGAAAATGTTATCAATGGATGTCACCCCTATAACAAATTAGCGGTAAATAGATAGATCCACAAACTTAAGAATGACCAAATTTGGTTATCTTTTACAAGAAGAACTCTAAGGGTCTACTTGGATTGGGTTTTACACTGAACTCAATATAAATTTCTCATCTCACATCTTATTTTTTCTCTCACAAAAATTTTTTTCTTTCGAAACTCAAGATAAAAAATCTCAAAACTAAACTACATCTAACCACACCCTAAATGACAGGAAGTAACTATTCTGAACATGATGGTAAAAATAGATTAACTTCAATGGAAACAAAGATTGCTCAGAGAGTCATAGATGTATAGATTAGTAGGCTGCTGAGAGTCAACAATGCTGAGGAGAAGGAGCCCCCGTCGTATGGTAGGAAAAGAAAAGCTTCAAGTGGTAACAAATACCGAGAAGGGAAAAAGTAGAGGAGAGGAGACATTAGAGGGAAAAAGGCTTTGCAATAATTCAGACACGAATTTCAAAAAATTGCAAAAGAGATTCTTAAAAGAAAGAAAGAAAGAAAGAAAACTTGTGTGTACTTCTCCTCCTGCTTTCGGGAATTAAAATTCGCTGGTAGGGGCCTGAGAGCTGCAAGTCTAGATGGGTTCTGCTTGTAGACTGTCTCTATAAGTGTCTTTTTACTCAAATAATGATCCTCCGTACGCCGCCGGGAAGAGGGCTGCGCCATACCAAGGTGGCGCCTGGTCTGCTGGCGCTAGTAGCTAGACTTTTGTCCTCCACAAGCACTTGTATAACCACGGTATTAGAAAGAAGCAATATCAAAAGCTTATTACTCCTGTGATGTAAAAATTAGTTTTTTTTTGGATATCTTGAAATTTTCTTGATCTTTTCTTTTCACGTAAATGAGAGATTTTTCCGGATGAGTTTCAGCCAAAGTTGGCAATCAATTTTGAAGTTTATTTGAACCTCGTATCATGCCGGGTTGATCAATGACCATGTTAAATAAGGACTTGCTCATTTGGGAGATAGATTTTCACATTCATAGGACATGGATTTTGGCTATAGCGGAGTAGGGTAGGGTGAAAGAGCTTTTTATTAAAGAGTCTTTCACCGTGTCATACACTACAGTCAGGTGAAATCAAAAGTGAGGTGATGATATTCACATCATATCATAGATATATAGAATCCATAGGGTATTTATGATGAGCTTTTTCTGATAAGAGTGTGATTGGCTTTGATTAGAAATGAATAAATGGGGACTGTGTGTGTGTGTCAGTGACTTCCCAGTTTCCCACGGTTTGGTTACTAGGGGAAAGGAGAATCCAACTTCTTCAAGTTCGTCGAGTTTGGTTGAAGGTAAAAGCATTGTGCAGCTTGACGTCCACTCGGTTCACCAACATCAATTTCGGATCCTATATTTTCTTTGATACGTAGTTCTTTGATAGTTCCTTGGGGACTAATTTTTCGTTACCCTGTCCAAAAGGGATCTTTGCAGGCCAGAGGACAAGAGGACTCGTTCAGGCATCTGCAATTATTCAGTTTGGGCTAAAATGGTTCGGTGGTTTTCTGGTTAGACTGGACATAGGTATTGGGCTTGAAAGGAGAAACTACCAAATCTTCTTATTCTTTCTCAATCAGATTCCAAATCCTTAATTTGCCTACTCAAGCATTGAAGAAAAACCACAAAAAGTAGCACTGCAAAAATCTTGAAATACAACCTTCTAAAGCAGGTAGAGAACTAGAGATCCATTTTCTCAAATTGAGCACTGAAAAAAGTGATCTATTATATCCTAACACTGCCTATCTTCACTAAGTGCGTGCCAATGAGAACAGAACGAGAATCGTCCAATTAAGATCACCCCCCGCTAGTGCAGTTGCTGCATAAATACAAAGCAAATACCAATCAAAGCTTGAATACAAAGCAATATGTAGAATGAATCCCGCTGTTCACATATCAATTTTTCTGGTTTTTGAGTCGACAATCGTGGCAAATTGCAGCGGCCCTTTTACGTGCCTGAGTAAACTCAGGAAATACGTGCATCATAGCTTAAAAACTATGAGCAGTAGAGATTTGTTTGTGGCCTTACCCCAAGGGTTTAATCTTACATTTTGTTCTCTTTCTGGTATTTGTATTGTCAACCATGGCAATCTGCAGCAGCTCTTTATTTGCATACTTAGTGAGAACTCATCGAGCATGCATAATAGCTTAAGAACTCCATTTAACAGAGATTTGTTTGTAGTCTCAACCTTAGGGCTATCCATGATGCACAAAAACATGAAAGAAGACGGATGAACATACCAATAAGAGGTTTCAAGACTGGGGCAGATTAAAGCTTGCGACTGACCAAGACTGCAGACAAGGATGGTAACGACCAGAGCAATGCAATATAGGAAGCCATTTTCCCAGGTTTTTCAAAGCCTTAGTTGTGTCATTACCGTATTTAATGGGATTTGGTTCTTCTTCAAACGCAGCTCCTTGTTTTAGACAAGTGTAATCTGTTAGCATCAGATAGACTAGTTCGCTTCTAGTTCCCGTACAAAGTTCTATTGAAGTAATGATTTCTATCCACCTTCACACCCAACGAGGTGCTGAAAGAGGCATTCCTCCGTCCAATAGAATTTCATATATTGTCCCTTTAGATCAAAATAGCACACTTCTTTTGATTACAGTGTGGATTTGGAATCAAGAATTTGATTCAAAAAGGAGATTGAGAACTATGTCTAAGGTAGCAGGACTCGGATACGGCCTTGTTGTAGCTCTGTCTATTTCCATCTTTTACAAAAAAATTGAAAATATCACGAGAGAATTTGGAGGACTGTAAAACCTAATCATGCAGCAATCCATACTCCACAAAAGTTGCAAAATTTTGTACAGAATGTTTTTCTACAGCAACTGAAAAAGTGAGATAAGGAATGAGATCATAATACAAGCAATCATCATAACAACATATGTAAAACCTATCTACCTACGTCTCTGGTGGGACATGTAATAGGTATACCGACGGAAATATCCAAATATCAATCTCAGATCTCTTCAAATGATCTATTTCCACAAAACAAATGCCAGCAATGACGAAATGAGAATCTTCCAATTGACGTCATTGATTGTAGTTGAGGTAGCTGCAAGTACAAAGCCAAGAACAATCAGGCAAGAATGGTAAAGCATTACAGTTGACAGCGAAGGAACAGCAATCCACTCAGGTAAATTAGATGGTCGTCCAATTTAAGCTTTATCTGTTTCTTTACAAGCATGATTATATATTTTGTTCACTCATGCATGTCATGCCATATATCTGCTGCAAATGATTTGATAACAACTATAGTAGTAGATTATTCGTCATCATATGAATGAAGAAGATTAAAGGTATTGAAGTATTTTGGGTAAGGAGGAAAGTATTAGCCCTTAGCAATAACAAGAAAGAAAGAAGGCCATTTAGTCTTCAAAGAATATGAAGTAATAAAATGTAAGAACCTTCTGATATGTTAAGGTAAAACCTAAAAGTCTAGAACTTAATCTCACCTTGGCTGTTACTATTTGCTGGCAAACTGGAAGATGGAGAAGATCTGTTCATTACGTCAATTCCCAGTCTAGAACAGTCCATTCCAAGTGCACCTAAAACATGTGCAAGAAGATTCACTTAAAATTTCCTTTAGAAAGGATAAAAATCAGGAATATTCATACATATTGGTAGCATATATCAAAACTATAATTCATTTGTTCCGTCGCCATAATACGTGTGTTTATATATTCTTAAACTTTGAAATTTCCGAGTTCCAGCATGAGTCTTACACTCTTTGAAACAGGGGAAAGCAGTGACATTGAGTAGATTGTAGTAGCCCTCATTACATTCACATTTGTGGGTGAATGGAGAGGTCTTGTTGCATGTGCCTCCTCCACAATCAGCCCAGTGGCAAGCTGAAAAGGCACCAAATTGTGCATTAGGGAAAAAACAGAAAAAAAAAAGAATTGAGATAACGATTTTATTGGTTAATTAATCTAGGCGGGAAAAGAAAGTGCAGCTGCAATTACGGTCAAAAAATGAATCGTTGCTTCTCTTCTCTTTTCCTGCAGCAGGGGAGGGAGCTTCAGCACAGGAGAAGTTAAGTGTACCTGGGAACCAAAACTGTTGTTACCAAGCAAATGATATAAACTTTAACAAGTTGTAGACAAAGTCAAATTGATAACTTATTCAAGGAAACTCTCTGCAATCTTGAAAAGTCAAACTCTTAAAAATACAAATATCTGCAATAAAAGTATCATTATCCATTTCATATGTTCATACATACTATTAAAGAAATGAGAGACATCAACATCGGTTAGATATGATGCAGATGCACTACCAACTAAAACAAATTACCAGAAATGAAAACACACGTTAAAGTATCAGAGGTTTCTGGAGTATATGATTAGATCAGACGTCTTTACTTTGACTGCTTTCACATCATTTTGTTTGTTAATTTCCTGACCATTTCTCATGAGCAAAGATAACGTGGGAACTACGTAGCTGTTGCTTTTAAGCACTCTTATCATTTTTGCGATCTTGATAAGATCTTGTACTAGAAAAATGTTTTTTAGAAATCTTCTAAGGCATGCCAATATGCAATCCCTATTCATTGTAAATGCTTCAGCGAATGGATGCAATCTTTTCCTCAAAATCTTTTTACAGTACCAAGAAAATCTTCAAACTCCAATGTAAACTTGCACTACATTGGACCTTTCAGCAATCTGGACGAAAACGTGTAGAAAATATCACTGGGAATTTGTTCAATAGCATTGTTTAGCTGGCTAAAATCCTTTACATGGCAACAGAAAAAGAAAAAGAAAAGGAAAAGAACTCCATATTTCAAATTCTTTACTCTGCCATTCAATTTAGCTAAACTTATACCCGATAAAATGGAAAATTATGTTACCAACTTCGAAGTTTTTTCTGTTCCATTTCGACATTGCAAAAATCGAATTACAACCATGATTCAATTCGATATAAAACAAACAAGACCGTGAAGTTGGAATAGGAAAAGTATTCATAAGACAACGTACGAGAAAATAAGTTCACCCAGAACGAATCCAGTGGCACGTAGTCGAGTCATTGAGCTCTTCTCAATCAAAATAAGTTCAGTAGAGAGAGAAATGAAGAAAGAAGATTCAGTTTTTAAGCACAAGGTAAATCCCAAATCATATGTGAGAGAGAGAGAGAGAGACTCACAGTTGGGGATCACACAAGGCAGAAACTTGAGATCATCATCATGTTGAGGACGAGTCTGCGTCCATCCAGGTTCACATTCACATACATATCCGATACTGCTATTCGAAGCCTTGCAGGTACCTTTTCCGCATTCCACATGTTTGCAAAGATCCTCTATCACAAAAAGAAATCAAACGACACCAAAAAAGATCAAATCTTTGGAAACCCCACTACAGTCTGTAACTTCGACACTCGCACCAAAAGATTGAAGTTCAGCAAAACCACAAAACACACAGCAACTACCAAATCCAACTCTGAAGTTCATAAACCTCAAAACTGACACACTCGGAATAGGAAAAGATAACAAGAAGGATTGCCCATTGGCATACCAAAAATGGGCGAGAAGACCGGAGCTAGATTAAAGCTGCTTGTGAGCGACCAAGACTGCAGAACAAGTAGGATGCTGCAGAGAACAACCGCACGAACCGAACCCATATTCAATCTTTTTTCAAATGCCTAGTTGGAGAAACAAAAAGAGAAACTAACTATGGCCAAGAATTTAATGAGTTTATCAGCCAATCGTGACTTTGAGCGTTACCAAATTAAAGAGAAGGAAGTTTGATTGGGGCAGTTTTCATTTTCTGGCAGCGTGGAAAAATGGCAGTTGAGAAGTGAACATGGTCAAACGCGGCTGTTGGCAGTTGGAAATTACGGAGTTAAATGTGCTTCCGGGCGTTACATTTCACTTTCTTGAGAAAATTATTAATTTGATACTTAAAGTTTTATTATCGTTTTAGTCCTATAAATTTTTTTAATTTTTAATATTGTTAAATATTTTATTTATTATTAAAATAATTCTACTATAAAAAATAATATATATTAAGTATATGACGTTTTTATAAAAATATATTTATTTAATTAATATTTATATAAAACGTACTACTTAGCGTTATATTTTACCATAACCACGCAATTTCGATTTAAATTTATTGTGGCACTTACTCTCTTTATTTCAAACATTTTACTTTTTATGAATTATAAAAATTTTCTAACAGATACTCAATTTAACTTGTATAGATGGAAAAGAAATTTCAAAATTTTCTCTTTAAACAATTTTTTGGGTCATGCTCTTTAAACTTTAATTCCATTGAAAAATGTTGATTCTTCCTCAGCTTTAAGCAAATTGCAAATACCTTATTGTTAGTAATAGAGACGATATGGAATTGTAGTAGCTTCTCCTTTTCTCTCTCTCTCTCTTTCCTTCTTTTTCTTCAGTCATTTTAAAGATGTACATATGCAATATTCATAAGAAAAAAATAAAAAGAAAAAGAAAAAGATGTACACATGCTAAAGCAAAAAACAATTTAATAAGTAGTAACAAATTAGAGGGTCATAAAAGTTGCGAATGATCGATGCCGCAGTCTTGTTTCGTGTTTAGAAATATATGGATTTTCCTTGTTTCATGTTTAGGGATCAACTTATATAGAGTTTTGTTTTAAAATTAAATTTAAAATTTTAAGTGTAAAATCATATCTCTTCTTACAAATAATTTAACTTTTACGAAATTTAAGTAAAAATTTCAAAATAAAACCTTATCTACTTTTACAAAATCTAAAATAAAAATTTCAAAACAATACCTTATACAATCATACCTAAGAATATATGGATTTTTCTTGTTTCGTGTTTAGGAATATAGACTCTCCTGAATATTTATCACTTTTTGGTTAGTATTAAAAATTTGTGAATCTTGTGAAATAGATGTTGATCATTGGATTATGATTTAGCATCAAGCATTAAGATTTTGGAAGATTATAAAATTTAACAGAGTTTAATTTTAAATTTTTTATAAAAATTAAATTATTTAATTAAAAAATATAAATTTTATAACTGAAATTTTACTTTAGATTTTAAAACAGGATATTGTCTGAATATGCTAAGGAGGTCTATAAGTCCAATAGACTTATCCCGCAATTCGTCCCAACTTTTTTTTTTTTTAGTTTTTGTACTAATATAAAAGCAATATTAAACAAGCTGACGTGCCTCCCTAGTCAAATAGAGGACCAATTGAATATGTGCCTATATTTTTTTATCGAAAATTTTTAATTTAGATAATATTTGATTTAATTAAAATTTTAATTTTTTTTAAAAATTTTATTTTTACGGAATCAAAGATAAAAACTCTCGTAACCAAATACAATCTAAATACACTCAAACTATTAATTAAGTGTTAAATACATGTCAACATTGTTGATGGTTTAGTCTAATCTAGAACAGTCTATAATGTGAACATTTTTCTGGGTAAAGTCGGTAAGGCGGTGCAGCCATTTAATATGAGCCTTCAAAAACAGAAAGTAACGTAAACTATATAGATGGAAAGGGAATAATGATGCTTCCTTATCTTGAAGATGGTTAACTACACAAATAAGTTTATGAATTTTGGAAGTTTAGTGGACACGTAACGCAATCTCTGAATTAGAAAATTAATTTAATTTAATGACATATTATGAATAATCGATGCATACTTATCTACGTTGCAATCACAAGTTTATGACAGTTCGATTATAATAAGAATATATTAAGGACTTGATTTGAAATTTTTTATTTTTAATTTAATAAAAATAATTTTTTGTGAGAGAATGAGTGAGATTTAAAGTGAAAATTTTGTATTAAATTTTGTAACGAAATACAATCTAAATATTTTGTATTTGGATTGAATTTTGATTTTGAAATCAGTATAAATTTTTACTTTAATATTACTTATTTTTTATAAATATTTTATTCTTACGATATTCAAAACAAAAATATCAAACTAAAACTAGGTGCGATCCCATTCTAAGTGCATCCAAACACTCATCAACTCAATAATGTAAAATTGCTATGATACGTAACTTGGTTGAAAGCAATTTTTGTTACATGGATTAACCGGATAAAAGCCAATAACAATGGAGCAGATCGCATTAGGGATAGAAATGTCAACTAAACGGGACAAATATCCTTTTCAACCGTTGCTTTGACATGTTTTGAAAAATATACTTGAAGTAAGTGACAAGTTAGCTGAAGGGGATGTAAGTGCCATTCCATTGTAACACGTAGGGATTACATCATACCCCTTTTCTTGATATCTTCCCACGTAGCTTGGTTGGCTTATTTGCTTACTCTTCCAAGTATCAATACTCCTTTTGTCTTAAATTATTTGTCAAATAATTATTATTTCTTTCAGAATATTTGTTAATTTTTCAATTTTAAAAAGTATTTACTCATTTTTTATAATTTTATCTCACATTTATTAATTCACTAAATGCAATATTTCTTCTATTCAAAGTATCAAGATAATTATTTAATTATTTAAGTAAATAAATTAAACCAAAATAATTATTTTTTTAATATGTGTGGAACTTTCGAATTTGACAAGTGATTTTGGACACAGACATTTTTTGCTAAGTAGAAACCCTCTAAGTTATTGTTGCACAATATTGAGCAATTTTGTTTCTTCTTTGATGGGTCAACTGGACTGTTCTCTAATGGGTCGCACTTGTATTACCGTTTCGGCAGGGACATGTTCTTTGATTGGACATATCAAGATATATAGCCCATTTGGCTTTCAGGCCTATCCACCAATTTTAGGCCCAAAAAGGTAGGCTGGTCATTTATTGCCTTTTCAAATTTCTATTCTTGGGTATAGATGAATGGATAACAGTAAAACTTCCGTTTAAAAATAATTGTCGATTTTTTGTGTCAAAATATTTGTTAATTTGTCACTTTTTCATAGTATATTTACTTCTTTTCTTCCTTTGTTACACCTCATATTATTTAATTCTAAATTCAAATCCTCTCATTTATAACCAAAAAAGAAAATTAAATGCTAATTTCCAAATCATAGGGGAAGACATCTAATGTGTCAATTTACTATATTTTTCAAGACATTTATCCTTCTTTAATTAGGTTATTTCATTCTTTTTCAAAAAATTTATATTGAGTTTTGCGACGTAATCAAATCTAAATACACCACTTTTTTCAATTAGAACTCTAATACTCATACTTAAATCATTTCATTTTTTTTCAATCTTTTTTCTTTTAAGAGGGAAAGGGGAAAAAACAGGGCATGCAAGAACATGACCAAGAAACTTTTTATAAATAAATCCTATATATTATTATATAACTAAGAAACTTGGGATCGTCTTTTTTATTTATTTGGAAAAGTCAATGTAGGGAAACTTGTTATTACACAGAAAATAGATATATAAAAAACACCAAGGGATATAAAATTTGGAACTTTTTAATTCAATGACGAGAATATTATGAATTAAACTACTTTTAGTAAAAGAAAACCATCTCTAAATGTTTAAAATATTTTTTTTTGAAAAATTAAAAATTAAACCTGATAAATGTCATCGTGACTAGCACGAGAAAGAACCACCACTTCACTATAAGGAATCTTACCCCTTCTTTCTTTAACTTTGATTCCATCTCTCCCATGTTACATATACCATGCTGTAAAGTGTTAAATCTTCAACTTTACTCACTTTTCGTCAACTACTTTTCTCTTCTTTTCTATAGTGTATTTGGATATCACGGAATCTAATTCTGTCCAATAGTATATTTAGATATCACCATATTTCAGAATTCAAGTTAAAATTTTAAGTGTAAAATTTATATTTTTTTCACAAATAATAAACTTTATGTATTCTTGTCTTAATAATAAAATAAACATACATACTCATATATATATATATATATATATATATATATATATATATATATATATATATATATATATATATATATATATATATATATATATATATATATATATATAAGCATTGTGTTCAAAAGCAAGAGAGACAAAATCTCCATTCTAATCAACACAAACAGGTCATGTGCTCTTCAAACAAAAACATTGAACATATACCCAACCATGCAAAATCCACATGCATTTTTTAATTTTTAAATCAATGAGGTCAGCACTTAGGCGGACAATGCATCTCCCAAATGTATTTGGATTTTATTATTGATAATTAGTTATTCTTCTCAATTTCCTCATATGTATTATATACTCTAATTTTGATACAATTGGAATTATTTGCTTTTGTTATTTCTTAAATACTCGTAATTAATCAGAGATTATCAACTGTCAGAATCATTTTGTTGTCTGAATACAGAATGTCTTGGAAGGGCTGTGCACTGGTGCCCACATGATCTGATCAGCCATGCCACAAGATCAGAGAGATTGTCTTGGGTCCCACAACTTTCAACGATTTTGATTCGCAAGCTCATTGGGATCTATTTATATACTTCAAGCGGACACGTTAAATTCTTTATATTTCTATAAACTATATATTTTCCGTTTGAAATTAAATATTATTTTTACACAAATATTTAATTTTGAATGGAAAAAATTGTGTACTCATAAGTACGTAATATGTGATAAATGATACTATGAGCAGATTAATGTTAAACCAGCAAAAGGTAGTTTAGTTTATTTTTATTTGAGATTTAAAATTCAGCTATATAGTTTAAGAATAAAAAATAAATAAATAATAGTAATAAATAAAATTGTTTTACTAGTCAAATGTGGGGTACGCATTAAATTGTACTTCATTCGTTCCATTTCATTTAATAGTATTTGAGTGGATAAGAATTTTATGTATAAATTTAAATTGTATTATAAAAATAAGATAATATAATAAAAATAAAAAATATGCGGGTTAGTGATATTTTATGTCAAATTTAAATATATAAAAGTAATATATAGTAAAATTAACTATTGATTAATTATATAAAATATATTAAAATATTTTTTTATGAAAAGTACTAATTATTTTGAGATATTCTAATATAATAAAAATATCAAATGAAATGGGGCGGAAGGAAGGAGTGGTACTTACTTCATGACAATGAGCATTTATATCAGAAGAAGACACCGACAAGTGCGTGTTGAATAAGTTTGTTTGTTTGTTTGTTTGTTTGTTTTTTTTTTGGAGGGGATTGAGAGAGTCTTTCATTTGTTAAAAATCTTACATTGAATTAATCAAATGTACATAATTGTAATTTGGTGAAGAATTCCTCACTAGAACTCACAAGTTTTTTTGTTGTCAGATTCAAATTGTAATTTCTTAAACTAGGGTTCTTAGTAGGCAAGTCTTTTAATACATTAATTATCTGTAGCTTAATTAGTTAGTTGATGGGGAGAATATTGGCAAACCATGTGATTGCCAACCTTAGCTCAAGATCAATCAAAATACTACGATTTAGAGGAGACAATTATTCATCTTTGTTTGCCAACATAGATTCAACTTCAACACCTAAGCTTTAAGGTAAGAACTGTTCCCAAAATCACAGCCTTTCCAAATTTTGATTGAGGTTAGGTTTTGGATCTAGAATGACAAGAATATGAATTCTCCCAATGGGACCTCAGAAACAATTGAAAAGTATACTATTAATTTCCTCTCATGAAGTTTCCATCAGGCTGCCATCTTTCTCTATTGTCTTCATGGGGTCCTGTTTATAACATGGGGATGGCAATGTATACCCAATAAAGCCATGGAAATTAATTTCACATTTACTACTGTGGTTGCCCACCAAATGCACTGATTTTCTTCTCATCACTACCCACTGTCTTCTCACCTTGGTACATCAATTAAAAGCCTGTGGGACTCATCTTGTAACTATGTACCTTATTAAATACATTTGACATTGTGTATTTGATGTAATGGAACATCTTCTTGATACTATAAGGGGGAGAAAGGACTGTAAAGAAGAAAATTTCAGATTCAAGAAGATTTTGGGTGGTGGTTGGGGCGGGGGCGGCGGCGGAGGTGAGGAGAGGATGGGAATGACTTCTTGGGTTTGTGTTGTGCTTTGCTGTTAAGTTGCAAAAATATGTACGGCATTGGTTTTGTATGGGACTTCCTTAACTGGACTTTATAAGTTTCGGGACACTAGTAGCTCTACAAAGTTTCTTTCAAGGGTCATTGGATCAAGGTGAGCCTCCCTCGGATCATGAAAGGAGAAGACAAGTAAGGAGAGTAAAGAATTGAGCAGCAAGAAGAGGAGGACCATGTGCTGATCCCACAGGGCACCCCTCCCACTAGGGTCACACCCCATATATGTGGGGACCCCCTACCCTAACATGGTAATTTGATAGAGCTGAGAACCCATGACTCAAAAAAAAAAAAAAAAACACATTCAACACTTGGATACGAGTATTTTACAAGGGTCTTCCATGTTGCTTCACATGGCTTCTGAACGCTTCTATCCTAAACCATCCAACAATAACAGCAACTGCAGGATTGTTATTTATAAATCTAACCTTAGTTTACCCCCTCATCATTGAGGGATTCCCGAGGACACAGTTGGCATCTAAAAGTTAGAGCTATACTCTACTAACAGGTAAAGAATATATTCCAAAATCATCCTAGACTTGAGAGGTTGGCAAGTGGACTCAATGGGGATTTTCCTCCCCACTTCTTTTTCCTCATATCATCTGCATTTCCCCAAGTGAATAAAGAAAGCTTCAATACCTTTGTAACATTATTATTAGACTGGTTATTAAAGAGTACAGCAGTGCACTGAAGAGACAGTGATATATAGTGCGCGGTTGAGTTAATAGCCTAATGATCGAGTACTAGTAGTTCAGCAATCTCAGGGCTACGTGAAACAGTGAATATCAAGTCTAACAAAAATGAGCAGCAAGTAAGCACTTCATAATAATAAAGACCATAATGCTATTGAAAGATACTGATCATACACATAGAGGGAGATACAGGCAGAGAAGCAAGGCAGTGAAGGATCTTCATATCATTTTCCTTGTTCCATTGATCTTATGGAAGCTTAGAAGATAGTGAAAGAGATGGGGAAGGCTAGCAAGTGGATAAGGAACTTCTTGACTGGAAAGAAAGATAAAGATCAGAAAGAGAAAGAGACAGAGAAGAAGAGTAATGGAAATCAGACTAATTCTACTGCCACTGAACATCCAACAACACCGATAGCAATTCTTCCGACAACTCCAAAAGAGAAAAGGCGATGGAGTTTTCGGCGGTCATCGGCTACTGCACCTGGTCAGAAGGACATGAACTCAACAGAAACCGTTGCCACGACGCCACCAGCACAACAGGTATTTGTGGAATCGGAGAATGATCAGAAGAAACATGCGTTGGCAGTGGCAGCAGCCACTGCTGCAGCTGCTGATGCAGCAGTGGCAGCGGCAAAGGCTGCTGCAGCTGTGATTCAACTAACTGCTGCAGCCTCTGGGAGAGCAAGTGCTATTGAAGAATGTGCAGCCATCAGGATTCAGGCTGTTTTTCGCGGTTATTTGGTATGCAAAATCTTGAACTTGTCGTTTTTACTTCTTTGTTTCTGTTTTTGTTGCACAAATGAAGTGAACATGTGTAGTTACTCTGACTTCTGATTTGCTAATTCCAACTTTTTCCATGAACATTCACCTAATGTTTTGAAGGAAGTTTGTAAATTGACTGTTTCATTGCTGCTCTTTCCAGGCAAGAAAAGCTTTGAATGCATTGAGAGGACTGGTAAAGTTGCAAGCACTAGTGAGGGGACATTTGGTGAGAAAGCAGGCTACTGCTACACTCAGGTGCATGCAGGCATTGGTCACAGTTCAGGCAAGGGCAAGAGCCCAGAGGTTACTAATGGCTCAAGATGCTAAACCCAACCATCAGAGGCAATTTAATCATAGAAAATCGACACAGGAAAACAGGTTCTGGAATCCGAATCAAGTAAGTCTCATCTATCATTTTAATCCTAGTCCATTTAGTAAAAATGTGGTAAAAAATCATTAGTAATTGAGACATTTCCTTTCATTGGGAAAGAAAATTATTCCCAGAAATGGAAGGAACACGTTTGAATGTCATCAATCAGAAGAACTCTCGACTGATGACTGCAAATGCGTTCAGAATTTGGAAGTTTTTCTAGTAAATTTCTTCAAAAATCCTCACATTTCTTTCATGTGCGTTTAGGATTTTGATCGAGGCATGGAAGAGAACATCAAAATTGTGGAGGTAGATATTGGTGAATCAAGAGGAAGCACAAAGGGTAGAAACAGTTATTCAAACAATGGCCAGATAGAAAGGATGGAACGCAGGATTTCCACACACCGGGGACTCTCGAAACAAGATCATCAACAGATGTCTCCAGCTCCATCGACAGTAACTGACCTTAGTCCAAAAGCATGTAGTGGTCATTTTGAGGAATATTCATTTTGCACAGCACAGAGCAGTCCTCAATATCACACCGCTATGTCGAAACCAGATCCAGCAAGAGTTGCATTTTCATATGCTCGGTCAGAATATGGGGATTCACTGTACCATGAGTATCCATTCTACCCCAGTTACATGGCCAATACAGAATCTTCAAGAGCTAAAGTGCGATCGCATAGTGCTCCCAAGCAACGTCCAGTGGAATCATTTGAGAGGCAACCAAGCAGGCGAAGGCCATCCATAGAAGGAAGAAATGTTCCCAGAGCTGTGAGGATGCAGAGATCATCTTCACATGTTGGTTCCACTGCTCAGAATTATCAATATCCTTGGTCAATCAAACTTGACAGATCAAACATTTCTCTTAAGGATAGTGAATGTGGATCAACCAATACAGTACTCACTAACTACTGCAGATCGCTTGTCGGATTTGAGGTAAGTGTAACAATTGTGTTCAGCAATCAATAATTACTAATAACACTTAACTAGAAGCAAGTTGCAAATTTCAGTTATTTGTTGATGTAGTGGAAATTTGAGTACTAATGACTTCTTTGCAGCATCTTATTGTACATTGTTTGCCTTCTCTGAGCGCAGGTTCAAGGGAGTAGATTCTGATTGCATATGGCTAGGAAACGGTAAAAGGCAGCCAATGCAGGTCATAAACCCGGAAGATTTGAAATATGGCTGACACTTTTTTTTTTTGGGGGGTTGTGAGTATTAGTTTGAGCTCTATGTGGACTTTCTATGCTTTTCGACTATGATTTTGCTTATTTGGCTACTGGAGATCAGTGTGATTCTGAGTTAGAATTGTGAGGAAACGTATATGTAAGAAATTTCAATTGTTCATAGGCAACCTTTTGTGCCAAAATTTCACCTTGATCAGAATTGATTTATCTTGAAGCTTGTTTCCCCTCTCTTTCCTAAGGTTTCTTCTTAAACCTACTGTCCTCATGCTGTTAAAGTAATTGTACTTATCAGCTACATTGATAATGCGATTATGGCTATGGTGAGGCTTCAAGAGAGCTTGTTTACTTTGTTTCTTGAATCTGGGACAAGTCAATGAGTCAAATATTCAGTTCTTGGAATACTTTGGGATTGGGAGGATTTCAGAGATGAAACTTATCAGGTTTTGCAATTTGGGTAGCCAGAAAACAATCTTCTGTTTTCTTCTTATCCTCATGATCGGTGAAGTGAAGAATGCATTCTCCCAAGCCAAATAGAAGACTGGTTCTGTATATCCCTATTTCCTGCAGATGCAAGGGACAGATTAAGCCACTGGCTCTTTGATCTCAAGCACGTCCTTATTTCTGACCATAAAGTTTGCTAAATTATGCTGCCTGGGAAAAGATTTTTGCGTGATTTCAATGTCCTTTTACTTGAGCTGTAGTTTCACTATGTCATACAGTAGCATTGATGTTAAAAACCTTCACAGTATCGGGTATTAGACTCGTAATATTCGCATAGTCTTCACGTTGAACCATCCAAGAAGCACAGAAATGAAGCACATTTATGTGCTCTTACGCCCAGAATTTGAATCTTACCCAAGCAAAGGACCGAAAAGGCAGCATTTTCAAGGTTTCTCTCAGGAACATCAAGCCTGAGCTCTGGAAATTTCATCCAACAATATCATCTAAGCCACAAGGCTTAGTACATCCATAAATGAGAACTGAGAATTCACAAGCCTTAAAGACAGGAACAAACTCCTTACTCAGATGTAACTGACTAAAACCAACAATATAACTTAATTGCTTTCTGATCTCTAGCATTCGAATTCTTAATCCTTTTAGTTTGAGTTTTGTCACAATCTCTAAAATACTTGACTTCACAGCCAAATCAAGTCGAGTATTTACATGCGCTGTCTAGCATAAAACTGAGTTGCAGCTTCAAACTCAACCCTTCCGACCGAAGTTATTTTTCTACTTGAGTTGTTCTCTCCCATATAAGAAATTTGGAAGAAAATGGATATTACGAATTTTGTTTCTAGCTCTTATGTTTATTGCACAACCAAGCTGGCGTAAAATCTTCAATTAACTACTGCAATAGGTAGCTGGACATGGATCGGGAGTCAAAACCCCCTTCATAACTTGCTTTTCGCATAGGCTTCATATATACTGCTGCAATTTTCAAATACATGGACAAGATGGGCTTGTTCAAATACATGGAGAAAAAGGAAGGTGGATCCAACCCATAACTTCACACAGAGGTGAGAGGGGGGCAAAATATTCCTTGATGAAAATGGTGAAACAAGAACTTTAGTTCAGGAGCCTCCCCATACCAAGTCAGGTATCACATTCCTTGAACCAGTGCAAAATATTTGGACAGTCCAAATAGAAATTTGCAATTCAGAAAGTTCCTTCAGTCAGAGACCAACTATATTATGTGTGGGGCCCCCAGATTTTGGGAAAAAAATTAGTATATGCATTAGATATATAAATTGTGTATAGTTCTTAAAATATGAATTATGGCCCCTCAAAAAATTTCTTTTCCATTGGCTCCTTTGAGTTGTTTTTAAAATTTTTAATAAGATTAGATGGTGAGAATAAAATATTTTTGATACATTTTTATTATTTTTTTGAGCTATTTATTTTAATTTTATGACACGTTCATATTATATATATGAATCTTAAAAATTATTTTGCTCTTTAATTTTTTGTGTTTTGTTTTTTTAATTGAGAAAGTGCATATCTTACTTTTGATTCTTTTCCTAAACTATACTTCTTTTCCTACTAAAATAAGAGATTTTAAATTTAAAGCCTTTTTATAGAAATATATTGCTTTGTGGTAAATAGAAATAGAAAAGTGTAATTATTACTCTTTTCTCATTAATTTATTTCCCTTGCCATGTTAATTCATAGCTTAAAGCTCTTAAGTGAGCTTTGTTTGTTCTTTTCTTTTTCTTTTTTAGTTTTCTCTTAAATTTTTGCTTTATTTATTATTGTCCTGGTTGGTCTTTACTTTTCCTCTTTAATTTTCATTCCATTGAATTTTTTTAATTAAATTGTTTTGTAGAATAGTATTAGTATAAAATATTGATGTATTCTTTTAAGAGAAAAAATAGTGATAATTGTGATAGTAGTTCTACAATAAATGGCGATAAAATATTCTTAAAAAATCAAGATCAAAAGTAAAAAAAAAAATAGTTTGACCTTCCTAAATTCAAATCTTGATTCCGCCAGTGCTTTCAATGTTTCTGTTGGACAAAAACTATGACGCTTGTATCCATTAGCATGGCATGTGATGCTGATAAGAAAAAAGAACTGTTGCAGAATCTTTAGCGTCCTTCACTCACACCGATTTGGTTAAGTTGCAGATTTTTTTTTTCAGTTTGTACAGATTAAATTTTAGCTGTCAGATTTTGAGTCAACGGTTGAAAACTCACACGTTATGAATAATTATTTTATTATGGAGTGAATAATTATTTCAACTTAAATAATTATTCATAACGTGTGAGTTTTTAACCGTTAGATCAAAATTTAACGGTTGAAAATCTGTTATGTACAAACTGAAAAAAGTATTATTTACACCCTAACCAAACTGCCTTCACACAATCATTAGGTGTTGCGGTCGTGTTTGGCTAAAATCCTGCACCTAATTTTTTTTTACAAGAGCAGGATTCATTTGTTATTATTTGATCAATATTATTTTATTTAATAGCTAGAAATATTTAAGAGTAATTTAAAAAATAATTATTTTATTTTATAGAATAATTATTTAATTAAATATATGAAATTTTTATCTTTATTTTTATAAAAATAAAATTTTTATTTAAAAAAAAGTAAAAGGCTCAGTTCCCACCACAAAATTTATCCCAATAAAGCTTTAGTGCAACTGTTTGGACCAAAAGTGTCACTTCGACCTGTCACATGTTAAGGAAGTCACTTCAACAGAATCCACCGGCATTTTCAGCCAAATTGTTCACTTCTGGTTCTGGCCTCTGGCCTATGCATGAGTAACTACTTAACAACTTAATGTAGACAATGCCATGCCATTAACTTTTCTTCTCGGAAGCACAAGCTGTAGCAATGTTCTGCATTTTCTTGGAGCATAAAACGATGGATCCGACTGTTTCAAAAAAAAGGATCCGACAAAGGAAACTTTCTACACGTGAGTGAAAAGCAGTACAAGCTAACACCATCCATGGTTTAGTTCACGATTCAACGGGGATAAATCACGCTGAATCGTGGTCTTCTTTCCCCATGATTGATCTGTTCATACTTTTCTCAGTACAAGCACCGTGATTTCTCTCCCAGAAATGAGTTTTCCAATACGTGGTCATTTTGCTAACCTCTTCTATTCATTTGGTCCTCTTTCACCTACGGAACAACGTGATAAGAATATCAGCAGTGATTCGACTTCCGTGGCCTCCAAATGAAACGGGGCCATAGGTATCATTTTCAGATTCCATTGATCTCTAAAAGGTGATGCGGTACAGTGCTTTCCACCTCTGAAAATGGTCTGCCCTAGTACTGGTTTTAGATTGTATTTAGCAGACCACTAACTCACAATTATTGATCAGTGCGGTGCCTGCACCAATATTCCTTCTTGTCTTGAAACTTTTCATAATCTGTTCTTTCTGAGCAAAAATCAACAAGAAAACTGAATTTTTTTGCTCGTGAGAAACCCTTTCCTCTTCTTGAATTCAAAGTATTTTCTCTGTAGAACCAGTTTCATTACTTCTTTGCATGAATAACGTTAATTTACTGCAGCAAACAAGACTAACAAATGTAACAGAGAAATTTCCGCGACACAAAACGCAAACTCTAATTATGCCAGGACAAGTCATCTCGACTCTTACACCCAAAAAAGGGGGGCTTGAAAATGTAGTTCAGACCATTTGTTCCGCCCCAACAATGAATTACTCTATAATAAGATTGCAATAGATGGTACATTGATGGATTGAAACCAGAAAAAAAAATGAAAAAATGAAAAGAGAAAAGTTAGTGCAACGTATATTATTGACAATCTGTGAGTGGTCTCTAATCATATATCCTTCAAAGGAAGCCTGTCTCATTCTGGGATTTGTTTCTCTCGAGGAGGGTCTAACTTGTGAGAAGAGAGAAGTGGAGTAAGGTTCTTCTTGGGGAAGGTTCTTCTAACCTTGTCTTGCCTCCGCTGCTGGGCATTCATATTGCTCTGCTATACTCTTCATATTGTTGTTTCTATAGCATTGTCAACCATACTCTTTAGCAGGAGGAATCCCATAAACAAGTCCATACTAAACTACTGTCGCATATGAAAATCATTTACATTTTTCAGCGACTTCTGTGTTGCAGACTACTTCTTTTTTTTTTTTTTTTTTTTATGTTGCAGACTGATGATGATGCACTATCTGAGTAGAATTTATAAGGTCTAGCAACATAAAACACAAACAATAATTCATATTACTCTGTTTTAAAATATAAAATATTTTAATTATTTTATTTCTTCTGAAAATATTTGTCTTTTTGCAAATTTTAAATATTATTTTTTAAAAATTACTTCTACTATAAATATAATTCTATCATTCTTTATTAGATTAATGAAATTAAGAATATAATAAAAAATATTCTTTTATTTTTCTTTCTTAATTTATACAGAAAGTATCAAAAAGTCTTACATTTTAAAACAGGAGTAGTATTTGGTTAGGAAAATGGATATCCAAGAGGTGAACTGGTCAAGCAGTCATAATTTTCTTGAAATTAATGCATAAACCTTGTTTGATTTTATGATACAAACAGGTCAAGCTTGGACAGGAGAAAGAGTACTTTTGATTGAAGAACATTTGTTGTTTTTTTTTTTTTTTTTTTTGGGTGCGGGGAAGGTGGGGAGGGCGACATGGACTATGGAGTGGGAAACGTTAATTAAAAATGTGAGGCACATAACTATGAAGTGCCAATTATTTAGAAGCTAGGTGCTGCCAGAAAGAGATGCCCAAAAGATTCAAGAATTAGGAAAGTGGCAATCACTATCTCTCGTTATATTTGGTTAAGGAAATAATTAGGATAGATATTCCCTTCCTCGGTTCCTCTTTTATGAAAAGTAATCGGGACCTTAATTTTCTTCTTAACCATCATTATTCATTAAAC
Organism: Rauvolfia tetraphylla; assembly: GCA_030512225.1. Lineage (NCBI taxonomy): Eukaryota > Viridiplantae > Streptophyta > Magnoliopsida > Gentianales > Apocynaceae > Rauvolfia > Rauvolfia tetraphylla. The sequence continues at coordinate 9,261,655 of JAJQKT010000053.1, forward strand.
ACCCCCCCCCCCCCCACCAAAAAAATCCCTAACACCTCCAGAACACCTTAGGCAAATATATCCATGGAAAATGCCAATACTTTTTATTTTTTCTTTTGTTTGTTCCCCAGTAATTGAAAATACTCAATTAAATGTTTACATCTCTATTTTAATTAGTTTAAAAATAAATATTATTTTTTAAATAAATATTATATATATATATATATATTAATCCTCCATAACTAACCTCTTCCATTTAAGAAATTAAAATTCTTCTAATACATAGATTCTATTGTAAATATCATTTAGTAATAATAAAATTATAATAACTTAAGGTCAAATTATTTTAAAAAATTTTTATATTAAGTTAAAAATAAATATTTAATTTTAGATAAAACAAAGGAAGGTTAGTTAAATAAATATGTTAGTGTGAATCTTTTTATGCAAACATGTATATTGAAGCTTATTGAAGTGGTAAAATTAGGTGTTGGAAATCTTTGGATCATTCCACAAAATATCATGGCTGTTAGGCTTTAGTTGGTACAGGCAATTAAGAAAGTGAAAGTAGAAAAGGTTATCTTTATTGGAGAAGGTTCTGTCTTTTTAGTTTAAAAAAATAAAATAGAAAAACAAAACAAAATGATACAGTTAAAAATATGTTTTATATATACAACGAGTTGCTAAAAATTCTCTTTTTCTCTGTCTTTTTTAAAAGCGGTAAAAAATCTCTAATTCTTCGTATCTTACCAAAACAAAGTCGGTCCTCCTACTGCCTTCCTAGGCGCTAATCTTCCACTCTCCACGTGTCCCGCGGAGATTTCCTTAACCAATGATATCACAACACGTATAATTTTTACACGTGGCGATAGATCAGCATACTCGAATTTCGGTGATCCACAGCACATAATTGCTTTGCTCCACCACTGAAAAGATGCAATGAGCCATGCCTAATCAAAGAGCTACCCAACCATGTGCTGTGGCACTCAGACCTTTGACCGTGTCTCCCGTGTCCAGTCAAAAATGGGTCCCACAAATCCACATGTTTTTGCGTATAAATTTTTAAATACAGTATTTACAACAATCTCATTCTAGTAGAGAGTGTGATGCCCTAAATACATAATTAACAAAAGAAAATACAAATTACTTATCTCTTGATACCATATCATTTCTAAAGTGAATATCTATATTCTGAACATTACAAAATAAACATATAAATTAAATGAAAGATTATAAAAATAGTTACTTAATCTAATACAATCTTGATTAGGATAAAAATTAAGCTTAAATAACCCAAATTAAAATGATCCAGATAAATTATACATACAAACTATATCGATAAAGATACAAAAATTTTCTATTAACGAAATCAACAATATATAAAACTTATATTTTATATCTTATAAATAAAGAATTATATTCATCATCTCAATATAATATGTCTGTTGTTACCATTAATCCTATTTAGATATCTTATCTAACTTATGGGTTGGAATATACTGAGGATTCCAACTTCTACTCTTACATCCTTAGGTTAGGTTCTTATACTTCTTTTGACCAATGACTCGACCATATCCGCTCCAGTACCTCCCTCCTTGCTAATACTAGTATATATACGGGAATCTTAACCTTACCTCCCTCCTACCGCCCCGCCTATATATATGGCATCACCTTTCCGATCAGACCCAGTAACACAGCAGAAGCTCAAACAAATTTCTTCCTGTAAACACATCTTTGAACGTCATCCCTACCTTCCCCACCAGCCTGCTTAGCTAGAAGGTAAAAATAAGGCCACAGCTACGGGAATAGCTTTTGCAGCATAATCTTCATCTTCTGTCTTTTGTATTAGCTAGAATGGGGAATGGTGATTTTGAGTCTCAGCACCGGGTAGAAATGCCTCCGCAAAAACCATTTTTCAAGTCTCTAACTACGTCTCTCAAAGAGACTCTTTTTCCAGATGATCCTTTTAGGCAATTCAAGAACCAACCGCTTTCAAGAAAATTCGTCTTGGGGTTGCAGTACTTCGTGCCTATCCTCGAATGGGCTCCTCGGTATACCTTTGAGTTCTTCAGGGCTGATTTGATAGCAGGAATCACTATCGCGAGTCTTGCAGTTCCTCAGGGAATAAGTTATGCAGGCTTAGCAAACTTGCCTCCTGTTATTGGCCTATGTGAGTTTCCTTTCTTTCATACATTGCTTGAAGATGATAGATTGGTTATAAAAAAGAATTTATCTTACGAACTTCTGCTTACATGTGTGTGTTTGAGAATGCAGATTCGAGCTTTGTACCACCGCTGGTGTATGCCATGTTGGGAAGTTCCAAAGATTTGGCCATTGGATCCGTCGCAGCTCCTTCACTCCTCATATCTTCAATGCTGGGAAAAGAAGTTCATCCTTCTGAGAATCCTAAGCTATATGTTCAGTTAGTTCTAACTGCAACTTTCTTCGCCGGAGTGTTTCAAGCTTCTTTAGGCTTGTTAAGGTCTGTTCCTGAAACATCATTCATTCAGAACTCAGATAGATGACTTTAAGGACAGAATAACTATTGAGTCTGAGTTATATTACCATTTGCAAAGGAGTTGATTATATTCTTACATTTTTCTTGTTTCATTGCAGGCTTGGTTTCATTGTAGACTTTCTGTCGCATGCAACAATTGTGGGATTTATGGGTGGAGCAGCAACAGTTGTGTGTCTACAGCAGTTGAAAGGAATTCTAGGGCTGGTTCATTTCACTCACGAAACTGATCTGGTATCAGTTATGCGGTCCATATTTAGCCAAATACACCAGGTTTGATCCCCTTAATACATATCATCGTTTTCCTCTGTGCTTTTCAAACTTTTTGTTCTTCTGTCGTTGGTGATGGATGTTCCTAACTCCCTTCCTTTTCTTGTTTGATCTACAGTGGAGATGGGAAAGTGGAGTTCTTGGTTGTTGTTTCCTTTTCTTCCTCTTCCTCACGAGATACTTCGTAAGTCCCTCTCATGCATGCAGGACGTTTAGAAGGCAATATTTTCTTAATTCCCTCGCCAACATTTTGCTATCAATCTGTAAATAAGTTCTAACTAAAGTCAAACACGACTATGAACCGTCGTATTGGTTACAGTTATAGATATTATACCTTTAGTACACGCTTTTAGAAGTGTTATTATTTTTATAATTGACAAAATTTTTAACTTCACTTGTTTATTTGAGATACAAAAGTTGTGTGGTTTTGGGCTATTGTTTAATCTCCAATGTGTTCTTAGAGGGCCTTTATGTTATTTGATGGACGTGATCATTTGATTATTGCCTTTTCACTTTGGCTGATCATACTCTTGATTGCATATATGATGCAGAGCAAGAGAAAAGGAGCATTCTTTTGGATAAATGCTATGGCGCCTCTAACCTCTGTTATATTGGGAAGTGTTCTTGTATACCTCACCCATGCTGAAAAACATGGCGTCGAAGTGGTAAAACTCTCTCATCTTTCTCTCCCTCTTATCCCTGTTGGACTTGCACTCGATTACACTTCCCGGATTTGTTCACATTTCAAAGTTAGGCATATGAGTATAATATTATGGGGACATGGCTGTGTTTGGATATATCTTAAAATAAAATTTTTTAAACGTGAAACGTATATATTTTTTTATAAATTATTTAATTTTATAAAATTTACGATAAAAATTTTAAAATTAAATTCTATCTAATTTTATCTAATTAAATTATTTTCTCGATTGTTAAAAGTTTTTCTTTAAGTTTGATGCCTTTGAAATAAGTTATGCTTAAAAAGTAACATTTTTTTTCTAAATTTTGAGCCTTTAATGCTTAACCCTAAAATAATATTTGTACAATAGTTAGTACAGTGTATATTTGAGACGCTGTTTGGTGCACTATAGCAATCCTTAGTGTAATAGGATAGAATTGTGGTATTTCCTACACTAAAGATTGTTCACTGCTAAAATATCAAATACCACCATCGGTGGACCAAAAATTCTGTCGAAGACACAATTATTACCACATGGATACCGAGTCGAGGGAAGCCAACTTCACCGACTCCAAATCTACATCCAGTATATCATTGATTTTGACTAGACCAGTTGGAGTCACACTCACACGTCAGAAATATGGCCCCCATTAGCTTTATACATTGTATACATGACGCGAGCAACAAAACCATATAAGGTAACAACAAAAAGGTGAAATAGGGAAAACTTAGTATTAAATTAGTTTATTAGTTCTGACATTATATTCATTATTAATTTTTATTAAGTAAATATTTTATTTTTATAAGTAAGATTATTAGAAAAATATAAGAAAAAGTATAGAATTAAGATCAATAAATTAATTAAACATTAAGTGTATATTTAAATTGAATTTTAAATTATATTGAGAATTATAAAAATAAATTATTTGTGTGATTAGTAATTATTCTTAAAGTGAAAAAAGTAAAAAAATAAAAAAAAAATTTAGTTTGAAAATCAATCTAAGGTCACCTAAATTTTTCATGGAGTCACGTCTCGTGGTCTCAGTCATTCGATAAAATTGATGGTCACTTCAAAATAAATATTTATTTTTAAACAAAAGAAATAATATGTAGTGCAAGAGAAGTACAGGAACATGCATATATAAGTGACGTCCGTGTGTGTTTGTCTCGTGGTACACACAAAGAAAAGGTTGCATCTAGTCCCGATCGATGATGCTGAGTCTTTTGTTGCTTTTGGCAGATTGGCCACTTGAAGAAAGGCTTGAATCCGCCATCTATGGCTGAATTAGCATTTGATTCTGCACATCTTACGACAGCCATCAAGACTGGAGTCATCTGTGGTGTCATCGCTCTAGCTGTAAGTAACCCCCACCCGCTACATGCCCTGTATATCTATCATGCATGTGTATTCATTTTCAATGGCTGCAACATTAACTTCATCTAGTCATTCAATCACAATTATGTCCATATGCACTTGGACTTGTATGTAAGATGTGTCTGGTTCCCAGCCTCAGAATTTCTACAGTGAAATCATGCAAAGTTGTACATCTCTTAGTAGAGCATGAGAACAATCTCCGGCCATATTGTGAATTGTTATTTACATCGTTAGTCTTGATCGTGTAGCGTTGAGATATTAAACTTAATTCTTATTGCGCAATAAATATATGACTCGAATGAAACATAATTACGTAATTCTAAAACAAACTTTTATATGTTCACACTTAAGAAATATTATTATGCTATTTCTCTTTTTATCATCGAGTATCATATGACTTAAGAATCCATGATCAATCAATCAATGTAGTATCAAAGAAATTGGAGTATCGTGAAGTCTACTTTGATATGTCTTATAGGCTTGTAATTGATTGCTTTTAAAAATTGTTTTTGAAAATAACGAAAGATTTTAGAAATTTGTTTTAAAAATTATTAATGTAGCATCTAATTATGTTCTTTCAGGAAGGTGTAGCTGTGGGAAGGAGCTTCGCTATATTTAAGAACTACCACATTGATGGGAACAAAGAGATGATTGCTTTCGGGATGATGAACATTGCTGGCTCATGCACCTCTTGCTATTTAACCGCAGGACCATTTTCCAGGACAGCAGTGAACTTCAATGCAGGATGCAAAACTGCAGTCTCCAACATTGTCATGGCAACGGCGGTGATGATAACGTTGTTGTTCCTCACTCCATTGTTCCATTACACCCCGCTGGTGGTTCTCTCCTCCATCATAATTGTAGCCATGCTCGGCCTCATCGACTATGAAGCCGCATTCCACCTTTGGAAGATGGACAAGTTTGACTTCACCGTGTGCCTCAGTGCTTATGTAGGTGTTGTCTTTGGCAATGTCGAAATAGGTCTAGTTGTCGCGGTATGTAAACAACTTAAATCGCATCAAATTTCATGTTACGAGAAAACTATAGAAGCAATCTTCAACCTCATGACCTCAAGTCTATACGCATGATGTAGGTGGCGATGTCACTGTTACGAATACTTCTGTTCGTGGCGAGGCCGAGGACAGTTGTTCTGGGCAACATCCCGAACACCACGATATACAGGAGTGTTGATCAGTACACAGCAGCCAGCAGTGTTCCTGGAATCCTCATCCTCCACATTGATGCTCCGATTTACTTTGCCAATGCAAGTTACTTGCGGGAAAGGTATAGTAAACCCGCAATAATTTCACGTTCAAATTAGGGTAGTCTTGAGAATGAGGTGACACTAACATTGGTTTTTGATTCTCATAGGATTGCGAGATGGATTGATGAAGAGGAAGATAAACTTAAGTGCTCCACAGGTGATGGTTTACAATATGTAATCCTGGATATGAGTGGTAAGTACGAAAAGAATCATTCAAAGTGTGGCTTCTGATTTGACTATGACTTTCTAGTTCTAACCAAAGTGAACAACAAATGAAACAGCTGTTGGAAGCATTGATACAAGTGGAACCAGTATGCTTGAAGAAGTCAAGAAGAACACGGACAGAAGATGTCTGCAGCTCGTGCTAGCCAACCCAGGAAGTGAGGTGATGAAGAAGCTAGAGAGATCAAAGCTGATTGACACAGTCGGCCAAGAATGGATCTTTCTAACTGTTGGAGAAGCTGTGAGTGCATGCGGTTCCATGTTTCACTCATGCAAGCCAAAAGCCAAGGCAATTGAATATGAAAATGAAGCCTCAGATTGTAATGTGTGAACTGTGACAGAGAAACAGAGCAATGAAGAGCTCAATTCGAGATCTTGGACTCTAGTGAGACAAACCGTGAAGCCCAAATATCTGCAGAGAAAACTTCCTAATAAAGGGCGGAGCACACTATTCTAACAATTCTGAAAACAATAAGAAGACCATCTAGCAGTCAGGCCTCTAATTTTACCCCTTTTAACCTATCCCAGAAGAAAATGGATCATTTTCCTTTTTTGCAATGTTCTCTGGGATAAATTCATCATCATAACTAGTGTATCAAAAGATTTCTTGAAGACAATTGAAATGTAAGTGTAAACATTAAATTATCCTAGCTAAAGGAGGAGTAGAGATGGAGAAGTGAAGGAACTAAACAAGTTAAGGAAAATGAATAACATTTATAAGCCAGTATAAACCAAAATTTAGCATGAAACCAGGATACAAATTTCTATAGAATTTCAAATTTCAGCCAAAAGAACAAATCCTCTCCAAAGCTAAAGCCACTGGCCTGATTGACAACATAAAAAGAGTTCCAACATAAACAAGCTATCCCTAAACGGCCAACCAAAACAACCACCATATTGCAACACTTAAAAAACATAATCGGGATTTAATTAACTGAAGGTGATGCAAACTCCCAAAAGAACCACCAAACCTTTCATGGAGCCTATGTATGAGATGAGACTTGTGTGCATTCCACCCAGCTTGTATTCTCATGCAAGGAAATGCATGAGTCCGGCATAATTTCTGGGAATAGTCCCCTCTCCCTCAAAACTACAGGCTTCCTATTTTAGCAATAAAGCAATTTTGCTTGCTCTGGCATTTGATCCAAGGCTAGTGAGACCCAACATACTCAACTACACTTGCTTGAAAAGTCGAGGAAGAACCTCGTGTGCTGTAATGTCCAAAACAACTGGATCCCTGTAGAGAATAAGGAGATATGAGAAACCTAAGCTAAACAGGGTTCAACAAAGGAGCAAGTTAAAATTCCTTATCAAATAGAAAGGAAAGGAAAAGTATGAATATATCAGATATTACTCAGGATAATTATTAATTATTGCTGTCTCGTGCATGCAGCCATTTGAATACAATCAAACTACAAATTCGTGCTGAAGTGGACAAAAAATCTCATCAAAGAAGTGGGGGAGAGAGAGAGAGACCTGCACAAGGATTGTCCTTTATCATTTGAACTAGGGACAAACCATAATTTGCGTAGGGAAGGTGCTTCAAATTGAACAAAGAATCCATCACTTTGTGCATGCTTCCATTTCCTTGATCCCTGACCTTTCCACACCTGCAACCAACATAAAGAGATAAGAAAGATTGAGGACACAGATCTAAGAAAAAGTAATGGGATATTTAAGTGCAAAAATGAGACCCAAAGACTAAAGGAAACATAATTCAGCCAAACAAAAAAAGGCTAAAGGAAACATAAAACTGGGAAACAATTATTATGTAATTATTTATGGTTTTTTTTGTTTTTTTGGCCGGGGGGTGGTGGAGAGAGGAAGGTAAAGTCATCCTCAAAAACGCATTTTCAAAGAATCCCTCAAGAGGACAATGTTTGTAAAGAAAACAGTTAAAGTACCCAGTCCAATTCAAGATGAACATATCTTGACACACTGAATTAGACTTTGCCAATTAAAATGCAGCCAGACCTTTCTTGTCACAAATAAAGGTGTTCCAAGTAAAATTCCAAAGGATCGTGTTTCTTTAGAACTGTCCAACAAACTAATATCCGAATCCTAACCATTTGTAAGGAATAGGGTTTTTTGTCAGGTGTTTCTGGCTAGGATAGCATTTTCATAATACCCTGTAAGAGGTTCAGGAAAGAGTTAGAAGAAAACTTCAAAGTTCATTCCCACGAAAAAAGAAAAGGGTTTTCGGAGATATTTACAGATAATCTCAATCTTAACTAGGGCATAAATTAGTTCAAAAGGACCAGATTAGTTTCTCCATGATTTTCCCTAATCTCAATTCATTTGCACTTTTTATACATCATCAAAGTTCCCTATAAATTATGGGGAAGAGGCAAATCTCAATTGCTTTACAGGGTCCAGTTATAGTTTGTATAATCTAGGTATTAGGGAATTAATAAGTTTCTAAGTAAGGCACATAGGAATGGGATTTCATAAATCACATGGCCATCAAAGGATTATTTGATAAATAAGAGACATCTATCTATCTATCTATCTATCTATCTATCTATCTATGTAACTACAGTCTCATTCACTTTATAATGAAGTATACTACCATTAAAGGACTTCCTTCACTATGTTCATTTCTTATGCCCCTAGCCACATAAATCTGAAGTGAAGAGTAGCAGAACATATATGAAGCAATTAGCCACAGATACTCTTTTCAAGACAAAGAAACATCAGTCAACATTTACAGCCTTATTTTGCATGCAATTCATCAACTCTTATCAAAATTAATCACATGAAAAAGCTTAATGTATGCATTTTCAATATTACCTGGGGGTAAGATATTACACTTTTGGGTGTTATTAAACAAGCCGCTCGAGCAAAAGAATCTTCAGAATACTGCCTGAGAAACGAAATGCAATTGCTGTGTGTATGGGGTGATTCAAATGCCTGACACAGTTGAGGCAAATTTTGCAGAATTAGTTACCTATATATTTGCGAAAATCAGGAGCTCACTGAAAAAAGAAATAAAAGGGCAGATTTTACCTTGTCAATATTCACGACAGGAGCATATTTTTCAGTGTCTGTTTTATCCTTATGAAGGAGGAAATAAACTCTAGGGTCCACTTTTGAACTATCATGCCATGATCTTACAGCAGTCTCCATTGTTTCAACCAGGAAAGAGAAGATATCTTTCCAACACTCTTCTGGTCCAAGTTTTTCAGACTGCAAAAATAAATAGTAATTTAATCCTCCATGAAAGAATCCTTCTCCAGAGGATCTTTCAGAATTCTTATACATACAGATTGCAATGCAATAAGGAACTCTTAACTGCATAATGAAAAATGAGAATATCAAACTTTACATCAAAAGAGATTGTGCTGACTAGTGGAGTTCAGAAATCCACGAGAAATGTGTAATAAAAAGAACAGAAATCAGGAGAACACACAGTGAAAAACTGTCCTTGTATGTAAAAACACACAAAACCTGACATTGCTCATAAAAAGCTACACTCACCAGTTCAGATTTCAATGCATCCAAATGCTTTGCCATATCAATATTTGATCTCATGTTCTCTACTTCTTGAGCTCGTTTTTTATCTTGGTCCAACTGTGCAAGCCTCTTGATTTTCTTTGACACCTCTGAACTCTGTGGATTGAACTTCAGGGCCATCTCGAATGCAGCTATGGCCTAGAACAATTGAATGACATCTATGAGTGCCTGATTGCTAGTTACGGCTCACAAGTAGTAAGATGAAAAGGGAGAAGTTTTACACATACCTCATCATATCGCTCCATAGCCTCCAGTATACATCCTTTCCTAAAGTACCCCTGCAATTACAGTCAACTAGGTATTTCGTATCAAATCATGGAAAGTATGCCAGAAAAAGAAATACCTTTTCCCAATCCGGTTTCAAATTAATAGTGGTCTCTGCATCAGCAAGTGCTTTAGTAAGCTTCATCAGATGCAGAAATGCTGCAGCACGGTTGCTGCAAAGAGCACCAAAAAAGGGGAAAAAAAAGGGCCTATGTTAAAGATATAAAACACCAAGAGATGGATATACCATTAAATTCAAGTTCTAAACCACAAGAAAACATCAAATATAAAAGGAATAGCTAAAGAGTGAATATAACACTATAGCACAAGGCATTAGCTAAAAGAAACAAAAGAAGTAGAAAAATCATGATGCAGCAGGTCCCAGAATTTTTAGTACAAATAGCCAAAAGCATAACCAGACAATAGGTCCTACACCATATCCTTGAAGTTCTAATATAAAGAATGTGAAATCAATGCAGTGACATATACCCCCTTGATTTGAAAGAGGAATCTCCATGGATATTAATAAATAAAAGGGATAAAAATGAAAGTTGATGAATTAGCAACAAAGATCTCATATTGGTGGGTGCCTCAGTTCATTTCTATTTTCCTATAAGCATAAATAAATAAGTTGGCAGTGATCCAAAATAAACCTGTAGTTTGTCACTTATATATCATTAGAATATCATTCCAAGATGAGCTATATAAGGCATTACATTTCCCACAAAGTCAAACACAAGTAGGAAATATAGAAAGAATACTCCACAGAATCTAAAATGGAGACAACTCCCACAAACTTAAATAGGAGAACATAAAGGCTGACTTTAGTAATATTTGTCTATTGTCTGGTTATTACCCATTTATAACACTATAGACCAACATCGCCCCACTAGTTTTGATTATTTCCCCAAAGAAAGATCACCTATAACTTATTAGTATACATACATGAAACTTAGATCAAATTTGTTCCAAGTGGATAATATACAAATTTACCAATGTCACTTCACACTTGTTGGTCTAACAAAATATTAACTTGGTTATTTTAACACACAAAGTGCATTCTACGAAGCTAAATATGCCAATGAGCATCCAATACAGTATCTTTTGAGACATTTTAAGTTAATAATATCAGTTACCCAATTCATCTGCATTTGCAATCATCCACACTTTTCATCCTATTCTTTCTTCAAAGTATCCTGCCTACATAGGAAGCATGTAACCAATTGGTTAGCTAGACTACATTATTCCACCTGTTGCTTTTCTACTTAGAAAGCTTCATATTTTATCTCAATTCTTTACAAATCTAAGAAACCAAAATAGAAAAATCAACCAAAATTCCTAAAAACAAAAAGAAGGGAAAAGAGTAGCACGATCAATGTGCACATAATCTTCTATCAAATTTGATACTGAGTGTTTGGAATAATAGAAGAATTTCTCTAATAAACGAATCTGGCATCAACGTCCACGTGAATTAATCCAGAAGGGCAATGCAGAATCCTTCTAATCCATCACATTCTCATTAACTAACCTGGAATAATTCACAATTGCTTCCTTGTGGACCCAATTCCCTGGAATAGGCCATTGAAATGCCAACCCGCATACAAAATCAAAATTTTCATTCCAGCTACTTCCTTTCATTACTTTGTTTGCAACAGAAGTAAAGCGAATACAACTATTAAGCGGAAAAATGGAACTAAATCTTTTCTTCCATATTCCTACTTAATCCATGATTGACGAACAAAAACTTTCATACAAATCAAACAGCAAACAAGTATAAAATCATCAAGACGATAACTTTTTCCCCACAAGAACTCAGACTCAAAAGGCAAACTTGAGGTAATCAGTTAACAAGCAACGAAAGATAGAATTACCTATAAAGTGTAGGATTAGAAGGGTCATGCTTGATGGCCTGAGTATAGAGAGCAGCGGCTTTGAGATAGTTCCCAGATTTAAAGAAGTCGTTGCCTTGATCTTTCAAAGACACTTCCGTTTTCGCTTCTGATTCTCCCATTTCTCTTTACAATTTCGCTCTTTTTCAGCTGTGGGTTTATCTGGGGTTTTTCAGTGACTGTTGGCTTGAAAAGTTTGCTTCTTTGTCGACCTCAGGTCCCTAACAGAGGAACACAGTAAGCGTTGCAGACAGTACCGCGGCTCACAGTGTGTTTGCCTTTGTTCGTGCGGGGAGCTATTAAACAGCCTCAACGCTTTGTACTGCGCAATCAACTTGAACGCATCCTATGCGTTATAAAGATCTTGCGCATTATTCTCTTGAGCTCTTTTTCCTGGCGCCTTGCCTGTTTCAGCCAAAACCCGGCTATTTGCGTTTTAACAGGGTCTAAGAGGTTAAAAACCCCGTGAAGTATGGGCGGTAAGGGTTACTGCTCAACGAAGCAGTGGAGTGATATTTGTGGGTAGCTTTTTCTTTTTCTAAAAAATATATATATATTAAATAAAATACCTCATGTATCTCGCTGATAATAACATGATACTTCATCCTAAGCTAAAACGTATGATTCATATAAGAGTTATAATTAAAAAATAAAGAATACTTTTACTTAATAGTATTTTTTTAATGTAAGAATACTATATTAGTTTTTTTTTTAATTCTTTAAAAAATCACCTTTTCTTTGTGCAGGAATAGCTTCAAGCAAAAAGAGTCTCTCTTTTGCTCCCAAAAAGGGAAAAAAAAAAAGGGAAACCAAAACCAGGACCTAACTGAGGTTTCCTTTTCTATTATCAACACTCGTTTCCATCTTTTTGAAGGGCGCCACTCTTTCCCATCTGAGATAGTAATCCAAATTTTCTATCATTAATCTTGCCTATGAGATTCATAAGATTATTCAAATTCGCAAAGAAAAAAAAAGTCTTATTTTTTTCAGGGTTAAGTTCGTATAAGTACGTCAAACTTTGAGAGTCTTGATAATTAAATACTTAATTATTACTATGATAATTAAGTATTCAATTTGGATGAATATATTAATTTAAATGAAAAACCTTAAGGTCTTGACAATTGAGTATACAATATTAATACTATGACAATTAAGTACCTGTGTTCAAATTACAAGGTAGTGTAGTTATAATATATTTTTATTTTTTATCTCATTCTTTAAAGTCAACTATCTTGCTCATAAAATTTACAAAAAAATAAAACAAAATAATTCTTGTGGATTATTCCAACAGTTAATGATCCAATATGTGAGAAAAAAATATAGAAAATATTCTATTAAAGAAGAATGAAAATTTGAAACAAAGCATCACAAATATTGAAGCAAGGTATGAATAGTAGGTGAGTTCAAATTCCTAATTGTAAGAGACAAATGAAAATTTTCTTCTCAATATTAAGAATTTCTCTACACGTAGAAAATTGAAGAAAGTTTGGAAAGAGTTATGCTATTTTTTTCCTCCTTCCCGTAATTTTCTCATTGTTAACTTCCTTCTAATACCAATGGGTAAAATAAAATTTCTAATTTTTCTTAAAGGTATTGAACACATTTGCAGCAGGTTATGAGTTTTTTGTCTAAATTAATAGGTTCTATTCAAATTGGGTGCTCAATTGTCACACCCCCAAAATTTTTTCGTTTGAATTAACTAATTCCATCCAAATTTGATACTTAATTTTCATAATACTAAAATTGGTTACTCAATTATTAGGACCCTCAAAGTTTTCTATTTGAATTAATGAATTTTATCAAAATTGGGTACCTAATTATCATAGTGTTGAGATTGAATATTCAATTATCAAGACCTTCAAAGTTTAGAGTGCTTATATGGACTTAACCTTTTTTTCCAAAACAAATTGTTTGAAGAAAAATTTCAATCGTATCAAAATAGAGTATGATCTACTGACCTTAAGTTTTTACATGCTCATGTACTTGCTCGAGTGAGTTTGATATGTAATCCTACACTTTTCTCAGGCAACCACCATTCTAATGTACTTTATGTTGCTTTAGCATACTTGGGTTTAAAATGAAATCTACTACTCCCTTAAACGCCTTAGGAGAGTTATGATACTATTAGGCATAGTTTGGTTGGGAGGAAAAGAGAGAAGAAAAAGGGTGGAGAAGTAAAAGAGGAAGTAAATAGGTGTTTTACTTCATTTGGTTAAGGAGAGAAAAGAAACGAGAATAAATGTAGAGGGGTAGAGCAATTTTAATCCTTCCAAAAGTGGATGGATTGGAAGGTATTTGTCTTAAAAACTATTATGTATTTATCTTTCACTTTTATCATAATTGAAGAATTTAAAAAATGATAAATTTATAAACATAATAAAATATCATTCTCTCCAATTTCACTTTCTATATAACCAAATAAGAGAAAATAATTTTAATTTACTTCCCTTCCCCTCACATCAAACAAAACTGAAGTAAATACAAATATTTTTCTTAGAAAAAATAAAATATCCATCTTTTTCTCTCTTTTCTCCTTCCCCCTCCCTCTTCCCCCTTCTCTCTCACGAACCAAACCTTAGTTTGGTTGGGAGAAAAAGAGAGAGGAAAACGGGAGAGGAAGTAAAAGAGGGAGTAAATGAATGTTTTACTTATTTTGGTTAGAGGGAGAGAAGGAAAGAGAGTAAATATGGAGGGAGAGAGCTTTTCCTCCACATCAATAGTTTCAATCCTTCTAAAAGTGGATGAATTGGGAAGTATTTGACCTCAAAAGACCATTATGCAATCAACTTCTACTTTTATCATAATTAAAAAATTTAAGAATATGATAAATTTATAAATACAATAAAATATCTTCTCATTTCCTTCCACTTATGTACAACCAAACAAGAGAAAATATTTCTAATTTACTTCCCTTCTTCTCATACCAAACAAAATCAAAAATAAATATAAATACTTTCCTTAGTAAAAGTAAAATATGTTTCTTTCCTTCTGTTTTCGCTTTCCCTTCCCCTTTACCTTCTCCCTTGCAAACCAAAGCCTTAAAGTTAAAATGAGCTGAACTGAGTCGAGTCGAAGTTTTGAAACTCGAGTTTTGCTTGGAAGTTTGAAGTTCGCATTAAATATTTGCAAACTTTCATATTGAACATTTGAATGTTCGACTTTGACCTGTTTTAAAAATTGAGTTTGGAATCATTTTCGAATTTTTTTTAAAAAAATATTGAACTGAATCCAAACATGTTTGATAAGATCTTGATTCGATTGCGTCTCATCTCATCGTAATTTGTAAAAGATTAAAGTTTAATTTTTTAACAAATATTGGGTCAATATTAAACCATTTCCAGTTATTTTATCATTCGTGAGTATCACAATGACCTACTTATAATATTTGCATCCATCTTTTTTACCGTGAGATGAATAACTGTGATTTTGGATTGGTTTCAATTAAAAATTTTCCTCACTTTTTTTATTTTTTATTTTATAAATAATTTATTTTTATAATTTTCAATATAATTTAATTAAAACAAAACTTAATTAAATTTCACCATAATTTACTTGTCAAAGCGCAGACGTTGGACTAGAAATCCATATTCGGGCTTTGATCATCAAATAAAGAGAAAAAGACCCACCGAGACCAGACACGTCTCGTTAAAGATGAGCCGCATAAGGGCCCACAAAAGAAAACATCTCTTACAGGATTCAATAAGCCCCACTCCCCAATAGTCCAGAGACTCTTGAGAATATGGGCCATCACTATTAAGCCCATGAGACCCAAGTTCTCCAAACCTATCTACACAACGATTCACTATATAAACCTAGGGTTTTATATACGCTAGGGTTTGCACTTAGTTCTGAGGCCGTTGTTGAGCTCTCTCATTGCAGTCGCTCTTTCTCTCTCAGCACAGCAGCAGCTCAGGAGCTCCAACTATGGCCGTCGGGTAATCACACTCTTTTCCTGTTCATTCGTTTATAAACTAATATGATTGTGCGTTTACATAGACTCATTTCTTTGTGCTTTCTATGTGATGCAGGAAGAACAAGAGGATATCGAAGGGGAAGAAGGGAGGAAAGAAGAAAGCGTGAGTATTAATACTTTTCCTCATTGCAAATCTGATTTTTGGAGGATTTAGTTTTATGACATCTGATTTACGTGTCATTTTTGTTTTCCATTACAGAGCGGATCCATTTGCAAAGAAGGACTGGTATGATATCAAGGCTCCATCAGTCTTCAATATCCGTAACGTCGGCAAAACTCTTGTCACCCGTACCCAGGGTATCAAGGTACTTACGCGTGCACTGTTGATGTGTAATAGTTCTATACTTTTGAAGATTTGTTTCTAGTATTCCTAGAATCCGTGAATGTCTTGTGTACTAGATTTTGCCAATGGTTTTGTTATTATTCTGGCAATGTTAAACTAGTTTAGTATTCCATACTTCATCAATTAATACAAGTGTACATAAGTTCAGAGCTAGGATCCCTTTGTTTATGCTGTTGGACACTCTTCTGTATTCCTCATTCAATCCTGGTAGACTTTGAATTAGAGGGATGAGTAGATGCATTTCTGAATGTGCTTGTTCCTGCAAATCATGTTTGTTTGCCAAGATCTGTGCTGGAAATGCTGTTTGGTGAGATTTAATAAACCAGTTGAATGTTGTAATAGGTGAAACTTATGATTTTGTCAGATGTAAATTGGTCTGTGGACTGCAATCGAATTTGCTCTTTGCATAGTTCTACAAAGGCAATAAAATGTAGCATCTGATGAGACAATATTTATGCTGATTAGTATATTCTGCTTAGCATTGGCCTCTATTTTTTTTTCAGTTTGTTCGTTCACAACTGTTATCCATTAATTAGTTCAGTTTGTTTTGTTTATTAATACTATATTTCTATTTGGTTCTGGTTAGTTGATTGAATTTCTGTATTAATTCACTTTTTGCTCCATTGAGCAAGTTTTGTAATGTCTCCTTTATGAGTAAAAAACAACCAAAAACTTGTTTATTCATCTAGATTGCTTCAGAGGGTCTCAAGCATCGTGTTTTCGAGATATCTCTAGCTGATCTTCAGGGTGATGAAGACCATTCATTCAGAAAGATCCGTTTGAGGGCAGAGGATGTTCAGGGCAAAAATGTTCTAACGAACTTCTGGGTATGCTGGAGATTGTCCATTGCATTCCAAGATTCATATCTTTCATGGTCTTTGTGCGTTTTATAGATTATAAATCTTTCCAAAAATGTAGGGTATGGATTTTACTACAGATAAGTTGAGGTCCCTTGTAAGAAAGTGGCAATCCTTGATTGAGGCTCACGTTGATGTTAAGACAACTGACAACTACACCTTGAGAATGTTCTGCATTGGCTTCACCAAAAAGCGTGCAAACCAACAAAAGAGGACCTGTTATGCACAATCAAGCCAGATTCGCCAGGTGATTGTGCCATGATATTAAATTCTTTTCCCAACATTTTTTACTCTCATGGCGCGTTTTTTGTGCAAAATTTTAGCGTGTTAATTTTTCCATGCCATTTTTTCTTTTGCTTGTTTGATCATGGAGGACATTCACATTAAAATTTGTGTTGCAAAATTCTTTCCGTGCTAATCCCAAGATACCTACAATCTGTCTTTTTCCCTTCTGAGATATCTGAGGGGCTCATTTGTTTTTATTTCTTTTAGATTCGTCGCAAGATGCGAGAGATTATGGTCAACCAGGCGCAATCTTGTGACCTTAAGGACTTAGTCCAGAAGTTCATTCCCGAATCAATTGGCAGAGAGATTGAGAAAGCAACCTCAAGCATTTATCCTTTGCAGAACGTGTACATCCGTAAAGTCAAAATCTTGAAGGCACCTAAATTTGATTTGGGTAAATTGATGGAAGTAAGTTTGCGCATGCTTTTCTTCTCTTTTTGTTTAGTGAATTGATTGTGACCTTGTCATGTAAAAGGAAAGTAAAGAATGAATATTACATAATTTTTAAACTTAGATGATTGGACTTTGGGGTTTAATGGGTTACTATTTTGTTTTCTTTTGTTTATTTAGGTTCATGGTGATTACTCTGAAGACGTTGGCACCAAGCTGGATAGGCCTGCAGAAGAACCAGCAGCTGAGCCAACTGAAGTTGTTGGAGCGTGAATGATTTTCTGAATTTTTTTGAGTCACTGTCTCTAGGAGGAACCTTACCATATATTTTGTTTTTGCAACTTGAGTGGGCTCTTTTATATTGTTTCTGCAATTTTGACATGACTTCTACTTAAATTAGATGTTCAGCAGCCCTTTGAATGGGTTTGTCATTCCGTCTTACTCATACCCGTAGCCCTTTAATAGACTATGTTATCTGTCAATCTATTATTATGCTTTTGAAATATTATGCAAATGCCAGTAACATAGTTGTCTTTTACTTTTTTAAGGGAAGAAAAAGGTGAATAATTCTCTTGGAATTTCATTTTGACTTATGAGTTTTCTGAGATCCTTTTGAGTCTTGTATTTGACTTCTTTTCCCCAAAATTTTGGAAATAAGAATATAGCCTGAAGAACTAATATAGCCTGAAGTTTTATGAAATCGGTATATCGCAGCTTCTTGGGTGTCTAATTTTAAGATGTCCCTTTTATATAAATCGTGCACTTTAAACCTTCCTCGCTATATAATTTTAAGATGTCCGTCCTACGAGAGATCAGAAGATTTTTAGCTTGCATTGCCGCTTCAAGTTCTCTTCTGAAGTACTCCGGGGGACAATTCAACACTGCAAGACAACTGCTCCGCGCTTGTGAAGGTTCTGCTCCTGTCAATGGAAGTCCGGTTCAAAGAGTCGTCCAGTATTTTCCTGAAGCTCTTCAGGAACGGATAAACCAGGGGATGAGAACATCTGCCTTAGAAGCACCCCAGCACAGCCAGATGCAGCATAGGTGTATGGATGACGTTGTGACATTTTCGCTGCCTGTTACGATACAAACTCAGAAAGAAAGTCTTTTCTATAGGGTTCAACAATGCACAGCGGTTGAAACAATAATAGAGCATGTGGCATCCGCCAGAAGAATTCATTTTGTTGATCTGGGAATCAGAAGCGGGTCTCACTGGTATATTCTAATGCAAGGTCTCGCCTTTCGAAATGAATGTCCATGCTCAAGTTAAGTGCTGTGGGAGCATCAAAAGGTACGCTTGAAGTTATTGGTGGAATGCTGTCATCCTTTGCTAAGACTATCAATGTGCCCTTCACATTCAAATTAGTTATGTCAGATCCAAGAAATCTCAAGTTTGACATGTTCGAGTTGGCTCCTGGAGAAGCAGTAGTGGTTTACTCAGATACGTCTGGCGAGTTTGTTACCCCGGCCTGATAGCTTAGAATCAGGCCAGTACAAATTATGAAGCCAGTAGTTACAAGAGGAAACCTTAGTCCCTGTCTAATGGTGGTCTGTGACTATGAAGCCAATACAAATTCAAGTACTTTCGTGGTCCGTTTCGATGAAGCACTTTCTTTTTCCTCTGCTGTTATTGATTGTTATGAAAACTGCATGGGCAAAGACAATCAGTTCAGAGCACAGGTTGAAGAAAAATGCTTGCGGAAGGCTATTCGTAACACTATGACGGCAGAAGGTGAAGAGAGGATTCACCTCCTAGAAAGGATTGGTTTCTGGAGATCATTTTTTATTTGGCATTGTTGAGATACCACTGAGTGATTCAGCTTTATGTCAAACAAACTTGGAATCCAACAGCCATGCTCTTGGGAGTTGGTGCATTCTAGATCACGATTCAAAGTTGCGGTTTCGCTGCAGTCTCGGAGGCTACGGTTTCATATCAAACATGTAATTTTCTAGTTACAAAATGTTCAAAAAATTCTGAAAAAAAAATATAAGTAATATAATGGTATTATTTTTAAACCTAAATAATAACATTTAACAAAGCAATTACTTATTTAATATAATAAAATAATATCGAGTAAAAAATATCAATTAATATAAAAATTCAACATTTGATAACAAAATGCACACCTATAGCAAGTCTATTCTAATTTTTAAAATCAAATAATATATGAATTGATTGTGCTTTGAACATTGTAGTTTTTCAGATCTTTTCATATTTGTCTTCTTTTGCTTTCTAATCACAAAAAAAAAAAATTATTTTTTTCACTTTAAATCATACTTCTTTTCTCACAAATAATTTATTTTTATAATTCTTAATATAATTTAATTAAATAAAAAATTTAATTCAAATACGTACAAATACTTTTGCTCTCATTTTCTTTGTTTGTTTTGGCTGACTTGTTTTGGCAGGCTTTGTCCCCGGATATGACTCGGGCAAGCCTTTGAACCACGCTGTAGATAGTAGTGATGGAAAATCACTGCCTTAAGGTGGAAGGGAACTCCAATAAAATTTCTATCTGCTTGGAAGTTCTCACAAGATTCCTTGGGATGATGTTTTCTCATATTTTTCCAAACTGCTGTACCCACAAGAAATCAGCTGTAAGTTAGCTGAAAGAGTTAATTTCACTTTGCATTAAAGATAGGTTTATGCAAATGAATATAGTGTAAAGGCAGCATATAATATAATGAAAGAAGAAACTATAAGGAAGTGTTTCCCACAAGAAATACATTGCACTCAACAACTTTCACCACACATTGCACTCAACAACTTTCACCACAAGGCTGGCTAGTCAGTTAATGATTGATAGAAGACTCCCCTTTGCCAGCATCATTTGAATTAGATCAAATAGTAATCAAAGAGTTACCATCACCTTGGTCTTGACTTAAAAATCCAAGAAGAATAATTTAACCATTGGCAATATTGGGTGGTCTTATCCCTAATCGCTTTCCCTCTATGAATGCCTCTCATGACAATTTTGTCAATTTCACACCTCTGCATCTAATATTTGCAAGTTTTGGTGGTCAAGACTTTAGTATGTATTTAAATAGCATTCTATTTGATAACCTAATATAAAATTTTAAATTTAAAATTTATATTTTAACTCTTAAATAATTTAATTTTTATGATATTAAAAAAATAATTAAATTTTTTAGATAAAAAATAATATTTTTCAATATAAACTCTATTTAATTCCATCATATAATATAAATCTATGGCATCAACTCCCTAGTCATCAAATGTTGGAGTTGTCGTCCAAGAATCTACCCCAGAACTTGTACTTTCGATCACAGACAAGGATGCCTTTTTTCCATACTTCCAAATGGTTGGAAATATTACACTCAGGGTGTGATTGGATAGATTTTTGTTTTGAAATTTTTGTCTTGAATTTCATAAAAATTAAATTATTTGTGAAAGAAAATGTGAATCCTATACTTGAAATTTTGGGTTCCGTTTCAAAACCGAATCCTGTACAACTACATCCTCAGATTTTTTTTTTTTTTGGGTGGGGGAGGGCGGCAGGGGGGACAAGGGAGGAACCTGAGATTTTTACTTGAACCCCTGAAAAGTGGATGGAAAATCAAGAGCTACAAGTTCAACTAAACACACTGGACACAATGGATCCAGAAAAGGCAGAGAACATGAAGTGGAACGAACCTCGACCATCGTCAATTTCCTATCTTTCAGAGGCTAAGGAGGAAACTACATGTCTTCCTTTTGCATCATTACAGCTTCTAAAGAATTTGGAAACAAATTGAAGCGCTTAAGGATAGAAAAGCCGAGGGACGGTTGACCTTCTGGCTCTGATGATCAAGGATTGTCAGCCAATGGAACTATGAAGATGGCTAAAGCAATAGTGCTCCAGTGCAACATTCAGAATTCTGAGATCATTCCAATTCTGAGGAACGAATTCCTACGTCATTATTTTGGCCTGTCTTCATAGAGATCAGAAGATTTCGAGCTCGCACTGCTACTTCAAGTATCTGTTCTAAAATACTCCAAGGGACAACTTGTTCGTGCAAGACTACTGCTCCGCTTATGTGAAGATGCTGCTTCTGTCAATGGTAATCCTGTTGAAAGAGTGGTCCATTATTTTGCTGAAGCTCTTCAGGAAAGGATCAAGTGAGAGATGAGAACATTTCTCTCAGAAGCACCCCAGCAAAGCCAAATGAAGCATAGGTGTATGGATGGTGTTGTAACATTTTCTCTGCCTGCTCTGGCACACATTAAGAAAGAAACCCCTTTGTACCGCATTCAACAATGCAGAGTGGCTGAAACCATAATGAAGCATGTGAAATCTGCCGCAAAAGTTCATTTGGTTGATTTGGGAATCGGAAGCGGGGCTCAGCGGCCTATGCTGATGCAAGCTCTTGCTGATCGACATGAATCTCCACTTGAAATGCTCAAGTTAGGTGCTGTAGGAGCATCGAATGAGACGGTTGAAGAGATTGGTAGAACGCTTTCATCCTTTGCCAAGACTCTAAATCTACCCTTCACATTCAGACCAGTTCTATGGCATCTAAGATACCTGAAGGGAGACATGTTCGAGGTAGCAGCTAGAGAAGCAGTGGTGGTGCACTCACACATGCGTATGGCGAGTTTGTTAACCTGGCCTGATAGCTTGGAATCAGTAGTAGTTACCATTAAAGAGCTCAATCCCTCTTTGATGGTGATCTCTGAACGTGAAGCAAGTACAAATTCAACTAGCTTCTTGGCCCGTTTTGACGAAGCACTTTCTTTTTCCTCTGTTCTTCTTGATTATTATGAAGATTTCATGAACAAAGACAATCCATTCAGAGCACATGTAGAAGAAAATTGTGTTTGGAAAGCCATTTGTGACGCTATTGCAGCAGAAGGTGAAGAGAGGATTCACCGCCTAGAAAGGATTGATTTCTGGAGAACCTTTTTCACAAGGTATGGCATTGTTGAGATACCAGTGAGTGATTCAGCTTTATATCAAGCAAAGTTGGTAATCAAGAGCGATGCTCTGGGGAATTGGTGCACTGTAGATACTGATGGAAAATCACTGATTTTAGGGTGGAAGGGAACTCTGATAAATTTTTTGTCTGCTTGGAAGTTCTCACAAGATTCCTTGGAATAATATTTTCTCATATTTTTCCAACTGCTGTATTCCATGTACCCACGACAAATCAGCAACAAATCTGCTGTAAGTTAGCTGAAGGATTTAATTTCACTTTGCTTTAAAGATGGGTTTATAATTTGTCTGCAAATAAAATATAGTGCACACTGTAAAGGAAGCATATAATGAAAGCAAGAAACTATAACGAAGTGTTCCCACAAGAAATACATTGCAACTCAAGAACATTCAACATAATGCTAGTCAGATACTGATAGATAAAAGTCTCCCCTTGCAAGCATTATTTGAATTAGATCAAATCTAATGCTGCAGACTCTCTAGACTAGAAGATTAGGTTTCTCTAACTAGTAGAAATAATCCTGCCCAGAAGCATAAACTTAGGCAGGATATTTCATTTACCAACAACAAAGTACAAAGAAAGTTAATTAGCATTACATCCTTCTCGAGTCATTATTGGTTGGAGGCTTGAAACATCCGCAGAGATGCTTCTTCTTCTTTCCACTATTCTTCCTTCCGTTGTAAATGAAGTCCCTCAGAATAATGCTTGTTCTGCTCCTCGCAAATCTTCCTTTTCCTTTGCTTTTCTTCTCATCATCAAGTCTGAGCAAAATATACTCTATCTTTTGAACCTCCAACTGTAACCGTCCAATCTTTTCAGAGCCTTTACGTGCCTGCTCGGAGACTTTCTTTCTCCTGATGCTTGCTGCTTCTTTCAGCTCTCCGGAAGCCTTTCCATCCGGAGAAGAGGGGGTCTCTTCAATACTTTTCATCAACTGGCTATTTAAATCTGCAAGCTGGAGAACAGTTTCCTGAACTTCTTGCAACTGTTCCTTGACAGTATCCAAATCGACATCGACATCGACATCCTTATCCTTTCTGCTCTTTTTATTTCCCTCCAATTTTCTTCTCAAATTTTGTACTGTCATCTGAAGACTTGTCAATTTATGTGCATCAGAAGCAAGTCTGTCAAGGATCTTCCTGTTGTTAAGGTCTTGATGCGACTCCGTAGGATTTGATGAAAGCTCTAGCTTATCCACACCCAACTCCTTCTCCACTTCATAGGCAGTAGATGGGTGTTCACTCTTCCGTTTTATATTTTCCAGTTGGTCAGAAACCAAACCCCTCTCAATTACTGAATAAGATGGCTTTTGCGAGACTTTCACAATTCTGTTGAGACCATTGTTCTCTGCAGTTTCCCATAGCTCAAGCATCTGATCATCTGCTCTCTCTGTACCACCCTTAACTCTCCTGCGAAGTCTGAAGGATGAAGAGTCTGAGCCTTGATCGAGAGGAATATCTTTCATTAGAATCGCCTTCCTGATGTCGGTTGCTTCTGGTTTGGCATTCTGCAACATGAGATTGTCACTGAGATAACATCCACGCACCTTCTTTTCCCTATCCTTGCCTTCTTGACTTGAGCTCCATTGAGGTTTTAGTTCCTCTATCTCATTCGGGACAGTTTCTTGCATTTGTTTGGTGCTTAAGCTTCTCTGAGAGAAAAGTTTGCTAAATTCCTCTTCCATTGCTTTCTCAACTGCCTTGATTCTACTCTGCAGCTTCCGCAAATCCTGAACTCCACTTGGCATTGCTAATTGATGATCTGCTGCTTCACTAAGGAAGCCTTCATGAGGATGAATTATGATATCTGTGCACTGCAAAGAGGGAAAGGAATAAACAGAATTATCATTTGACCAGTGAATTTCTAAGTGCAACCATACCCATCACCAAAGGCATAGGAATCAGAAGGCTTACGACCTAAAGTATGTGGCTCTACACCAGAAGCTACGTAAAATCCTTTTGATATGTCAGGAATTTTCAGTTCATAAGATGAATGCCAAAACAATTACACTGAACATGGAGGTCTCTCTTTTCTTGATAGGAAAAGCAACAGCAGTCCTACCTTACCTCTGGTTTTTGTTTCTAACAAAAGAAGCTAAGATTTTGCGGTCAGACCGGTTGCCAGGTCAGGCACCTACTCCACCACAAGCACCAAGGCGAGACCAAATGATAAAAGCTGTAATTATAAAGAAGCTATATGCAAGTTCTAGAACTTGCAATTGGGGGTAATGATCAGCAGGTTTCATGACAAGGGATGGGTCAACAAAATGAAAGGAATAAGAAGAAACAAGAAACAAAATGAAAGGAATAATTAGAAATAAGAAGTATAGAGGCATTACCTTTGGTTCCATAGCATCAGCTACCCTAAGCTTTGTCTGAAGGAGTGCATTACGCTCAAGTGATGCCACATCATCTCTTAGGGAAGCTATTACAGGTGCATATGCTGATAACTCAGACCTTAATACTCCAGTTTCATTCTCCATTAAGCTAAGTTTTCTTTTCATCTCTTCAATTTCCTGAGTTCTGGAAGTGGTTTCATCCTCAAGATTTTCACACAACCCAGAGAGCTCATGAACCTTGTTTTCATATAGAACTCCACGGATGGAGGAGATTTGAAGATCAAAGTAAAAAGCCGTAGCCTCAGCCTCCCAGAGTTCAAACTCATTGTTTTTTTCTTTCAGCTCTGAACTCAAATACTCTTGTCTGATCCTTTGCTCTTCATATTCTTCGTGCAGTTTATACAATTCAGCCACCAAGTTTGCATTTACTTCACAAAGGCCTTCAATCTCCTTGTTTTGGATGCTCTTATCTTCAGACAAGCTCAGCAGATGCTTTTCCAGATTTTCTCTCTCTTCAGACGATTCTTGATACTTGGCCTTTAGTACATCCAGACTCTTGCACAAATTCGAATTCCTGTTCTCTTCAGTTTTAAACTTTTGTTCTGCTTCCATAATCTCAGCTTCCCTCTGCCTCAAGACTGCCTCTGCGCCTATAATTTCCTGCTTCAGGCCATCATTAGATTCTCTTGGCCCTTGCAGCTCCATCTCTAACCTCATAACTGAATCTTTAAGCAACATATTTTCTGCTTCTTCCATTTGCAGCTTTCCTCTCAACATGCTGATGTCATTTTCTAGGCCATCCTTTATCCCTGTTAGATTATTGATATCTTTGTGCAGTTCAGTCAGTTCTAATGATTTCTCATTGCCAGAGCTCTCCAAAACCGTGTGAAGGTTTGAAACAGCTAACATCTCTTCAAGAATAGCATCATTTTCAACTTCCAGCATGCATTTCTCTTCCTTGAGCTCTGAAAATTTCTGCAATAAATATCTGTTTTCATCATGCACCTTAGAGTAATTTTCTTTTAAATCCAAATAAGCATTTTCCAATTCTCCCTGCTTAGCTGAATGACTCTTCACTTCTGCCTCAAGTAAAGAGATCTCTTCATTTGCGTTGGTCACCTTGGATTCCAATAGCACATTCATCTCTCGAAGTCCATGCTTGTCATTCTGCACTGCCACAAGCTTCTCTTTGGTGGCATTTAGCTCCTGCTCTATAAGTGCCTTCTCTGACACAATATGAGTGCCCTCTAGTTTCAGCTGGCTGAGTAGAGTAAGAAGAACAGAATTTTGAACCAAAAGCAACTGCTCATCATCCTTGTACTTCAAGACAGAATGTTTCATATCCTCAATACTTCCTACAATTTGATCTAAGAATATTTGCTCATTTTCAATCTTATCTTGAAATAAACCAGCTGAACCAGCTTCAAGTGCTTTGAACACTTGATATATCCCTAACCTCAAATTCTCAATTTCATCTAGCAGAAGTTCTGCTTCAACCTGTTGCTCAAGATTTTCATTCTCCAATTCAGAAATTAGTTTCTCAGCAAATTTGGATGCTTCAACATGCTTCTGACATTCAATCAGTAGAGAGTAATTTTTCTCTTCCATGTCTTTTATAAACTTCTGCAGGATGGAAATCTCAAATTGGGCTCTTACAGCTTTATCAAGTTCATCTTCAAATTCTTTCTTCCTCCACCTACTTTCGTCTTGCAAGAGCTGTATATGATTTTGGAGACTAAGCAATTGAGCCTCACTTTGAAGTGTTGAGTTTGTCCTTTCGCGTTTCTCCGAACTGTGAGAAAGTTTTAATTCATGGACTTCAGAGTGCACGGATTTGTTTTCCTTCTCCAGGCTGGCATATTTTTCTTCTAACCCTGTAAATCTCTTCTCAAGGCATTCTAATCGTTGTTCAACATTTGCCAATTGCACAATCAGGGTTCCTCTTTCACTTAGAAGATCTGATTTTTCATTCTTAAGTAATTGGCAGATCTGTTCTAAACCCCTTGATTTCTCCCTCAAACCTTCTAGCTCAACCTTTGCACCTGAAAGAGAATGCTCGAGGATAGCATTTTTTTCCAGGAGCTTCTGCATATTCTCAGTTAAACCATGCAACTGTGACAGTAGTGCAGCTTTCTCAGCAACAAGGACAGATTTTTCTCCACGCATAAATTGACATGTCTCTTGCATTTCCCTGACTCTTCCACGGGATGCTTCTAGGTCACTGTTAAGATCTGACAAGGATCTCTCTAGAACCTGTTTCTGGTTTGAGAGTTCCTCCATATTCTCCAGCTTCTTAGAAAGAGCTCCTTTCTCATTTGTTTCCTTCTCACAGATTTGTCTTAGTCTTAAGTTCTCTTCCTGCAAGTTTTTAACTGAAGGCACAATTGTATCTGGCGTTAAACCTATTGATTCCAGTTTCTCAACTAAATCTTGGTACCTCCAATTCAGGCCCTTAATTTCCTCTTTCAGAGATGATATTTCCTTCTGAAGGGAATTACTTTGGCCAATTTGCCTTGCAACCTCTTCTTCAAGTCTCTCCTTCATCTCCCTCAAGGAAAGAATTTCATTTTGCAGATTCTCAATTGAAACGGTTGATGACTTTGTCTCTTCGCTCAAACTATGATTTTCATCCTTAACACGCCGAACTTCATCTTCTAGCTTATGTTTGCATATCTCCAGATCCCTTAACATTTCAAGCCCTGTTTTAAGTTCTAGTGCAAGAGCTCTGTGCTCCTCTTGAGACTGAGAGTGAATATTCTGCAATGTTTGGAGCATGGCTTCAATGTGGGAATAGCGCATATGTTCATCTTGCACAGATTCCTGAAGCCTCTCCAACTCCTCCTGCTTCTTAGAAAGTTCTTGATCTTTCATTGCAATCTTCTTTGCCAGATCCCCTGCCTCCAGCCGCAATGACTCATTTGAAATCTCCAACAGATTGCACTTGTCTTCAGAATTCTTAAGTTTCATAGCTCCCAACAAGATCTCAGAATTGAGGCGCTTGACATCCTCTTGAGCAGAAGATATTTCATTCTCAAGCTCAGATATTCTCTTTAGGCAATTCTCGTACAGGAGTGCTGAAGATTCCCTCTCCTCATTCAGCTCAGCAAGAGCTTTTCTAAGTCTCTGGACTTCATTTTCAGCTAACTCAGCCTGTTGCTTAAACAGTATGACGTCCTTCTCTGCCAATGAGATTTTATTCTCCAAATGAGATATCTGCTCCAAACAGTTTCTGTAGTTTAGTTGGCCATCAGCTTTTTCAGACTCTAACCTGGAGATTTCACTATTTAGGCATCGGCCTTCAGTTTCTGCCTTAAATAGTCTTCCGTTCAATCCTTCTAGTTCCTCTTTAGCATGAGAAACCTTACCCTCCAGAACGGTAATCATCTCCAGTGACTCCTTGCTCTTCATGTCGACAGCCTCTTTTTCAACTTCTAAGCTAGCAAGGGCTTCCTTGAGGGTCTGAACTTCCATTTCAGCTCTGATTGCTCGGTCGCTCAGCCTCAGTGAATCATTTTGAGCATTCTTGAGCTCAGCCTCCAGATTTGAAAACTTTCCTAAACAGATCTGGTACTGGAGGAAAACAGAGTCCTTTTCAGCTTGAATATCTGCAAGGACCTTCTTCAAATTTTGAACTTCACTTTCTGCCCTAACTGCACGTTCAGACTCACAAACAGCCTTGGCCTTGAGATTTTCATTCTCATTTGATAAGTGGAGCATTTGATCTTCTGTTTCACGGTTCAGAGATTTTCTCAACCTTCCTTCAAAATTCTCTTCTGCTGTCTCTTTGGCCCCAATCATCTCGTGTAGCTGTTTCAAACCACTTCTGCTGTTGGCAGCATCAGATTCCGTGGAATCAGGTCCACTCTTCTCTGTGCTTAGCAATGCACGCATTGGATGCGGTACATCAGAGGTGTGAGGCTCCGTGTCATGTGTTGAAGATCTTACAGGTGAATCTTCATCCAGTGCAAAAGGTCCTTGGTTTGGGAAGACTTCTGCCATTGTTCGATGAGCTTGCCGCAGCTCTCCTGTCAAGTGATCATATCTTTCAGCTAAGGCCCGGTATGCTCGGTAGAATTCCTCCACCAGTTTCATGAGTTCAGGCCGCTTCTTATAGTACATTTCTGCCCTTCTGGCAAATGAATCTGCATCCTCTTCAATGAGCTTTATCATTGCTTTTACTTTGGCATCCATGTCTGCTCGAACAAAAATTTATGCAGGTTTAGTAGATGCTTTAACTCAATTACGAAAAGAAAGCAAAAGAACTAACTTGATAATGTCAAGAATATGCCTGTGGAAGACTTATAACAGAATCAACGACCACTGACCACTAGAATTAGAAGGTTTATTTAGTTCTTGATTTTATAGAAAAATTAGTATATCATCCAACAACATTACGTTGCATGATTGGGACCGAGCCACCTGATTCAGCACCACTAACCCTTCTGCCACAGGGTTTACTTGAGAGGTTTCCATTGGTTTCTCAATTTCACATTCTGTGATCATCCTATTATACGCAAATCAGTTTTTCTCTGATTCACCGCCAAAGCACAAAGACCAATTTTGTCATAATGACCTGCAGATTTGAAATCCCAGACTTCTACTATTGACCGGACTATAGACACTCTTCTATGATACCCTAGGCGAAATGGTGCAGTCTAACACAAGAGACAGTAGGTTTTCCCCACCAAAGGGGTTGGCTGAAGTAATAATAAAGGCTGTAAGTTCATCTAAACTAGGAGCAGATGTGTGTTACACTTTAGGTTATGAGGTAGTGACCATGCTCAATGCCAACTATGGTATATAGCAGGATTATCAGGGACTTTCACCTCCAAGATGAATCTGATTTAATAATTTGCTACTTCAAAAATCAATTTTCTCATTACAGATGTTCAACTGTAGAGAACCAACCACTCATTCTTTATCACATTCATGGTTTGAAATTGTAGCGGAGAAACCTAACCATTCATTCACAAATGAAAGAAAATTCGTGTAGATATGCGGTTGCACATGATTACTCTCGATAATATAATTGCCAATTAGAGGATGAAAAGTACGGCTTGCAAGAAGCATTTGCAAATGCAAATCAATGTCAATAAGTTGCATCTTGTTCTAGAATTTAACCTCCAACTCTCGGAAACAGTTAGCTCTGTAAACATTTGTGGTAACTTTTTGTACTTTTTACAGGGAATAGGAGGTAGAAGTAGGGTGCAAGGGAATATCATCTGATAACCGTAGGCATATAAATTTATCATTCAGCAAATGTAGTATCCAAAAATATGTGATGCAAGAAAGCTCAGGAAGAGTGAAATTAGTGTTTTGCATCAGAAGTAGCAAACAAAGAGAACTGAAAACAGCTACTCATCAAACATTACTCAGAAAACTACTGACCTGTAAGGTTGTCTTGGAGCCATTTTGAGTTTTTTGGGCTAATGTGGCTGTCCCACCACCAAGAGTACAAGCGCCTAGACTCTGAGTGCAACAAGGTTGCCATGATTCCAGCTAAAAGTAAAAATGCAATTGGCTTTGATTTTGCAAAACCCTGGTCCTTGTTCCAGTTACAGGAACCAAGGTACCAGATCCAGGCCAGTATAAGCTTCTGATGCTTAAATCACCCAACTAGAATATATGGAGCATACTGGTGGCAAAAAATGGTTGTTGCTCCTACAAGAAGCATTATTCCAAAAACATGCATTAAGAAGAAGTGATAACATCTTGCAGAAGCTTTTTATCTACATTAATGACAAAGAAAATTGTGTACCTGATCAGTCAAACACAAACCAGAAGCTAAGATCAATTGGACCCCTCAATTGAAAGTTCTCCAACAACAAATCTGAGAAATTCTGCACTAAAGAAGCAAACATTATGAAAACCAGATTGATCATGAAACACACAGGTGAAAGTATGTCAAAACCAAGTTATTAATCTACGGAAATAGTATGTCAAGGAGAACATTTCGGCCTGCACTTCTGAGGTATGATGATAAGCATAAAAAGATCAAATATCCACAAGGCGGTAGATGCTCAGTCGCAAAATGGTCTATATGTTCACAGGACTGTACTAAAGAATTTGAATTCCTAAAGAAACCAGAACATATTAACCAAATGACAAGTCAACTCCACAGGGAATCCATTGAAAAAATGGGATCTCTACAGACAAATGAGATCAGAAATATCCAAAAAATGGATCCAATTCAAAAGAAACAGAGCAAGACTATACCGATCAGAGCAGGAAATATAGGGACAGGAGTTATTCTGCAAATGGGCCTCGATGAAAGAACCTCAAGACTGAATCTTTTTCAGATTATACTGCAGGAAGCATAGAAGCAAGAGTGTTCGTGCAAATGGGCCTCCACGAAAGAACTAACAACTAAATCTCTTTCGGGTTATCAGATAAAAGACGTGCTAGGAAGAACAAAATCTCTGAAAAGAACACTAAAACAGAAAATGTGCAGATATAGACTGCAACAAACACAAGCAGAAGCTTCATCTCAAATCAAGCTCCATCTAAATGAACAAAATAGGCATTAAAGGCAGCAAACTGCACCTACACAAATTAGGAATAAGTAAAATCTTTGAGCAGAACAAGATTAAAAATCTTACCACAACCAACAAAAAACTGGAATCTGATAACAGAAACTTGATCAGCAGCTGTGATCGTAAAAACCATCAAGCTGCTTAATTTTCCTTATTAACCCATTTTCTCTATCAAGCATAGAACTCATTCACTTCCCTACTCCTCTCTTTCTCTCTCCTCTCCAAAGGGTCATCTGCATTTTATTCCCTAGCTTGATTCATTGGTTGGTACAGTGTCAGTGCGACAAACTGTAAAAGTACAGAACGTGAATGACTTTTATAGGGTATATGCATATGCATATATACAAACCTCTTACTAGTATTTTATGCTTTTAGTATATCCTACCATTACCATATATACATTCACAAATCACAGAGCTCCATGTTAATTCAAGGTCTGATAAAGGTGAAGTGTAACGGGAAATACAGCAGTTATGATGTCATTAATTGGGATTCTGAAAATCTTTCATTATATTCTGTACATTTTGATGTTTCCTTGTCGTTACTTTATAGGATAACGCAATGTGCTTCATACTTATGACTCAGAGTGCGGCTGGAATTGACTGATTTATCCCTGCTTGAGTTCTCAATATTGTTCTTTCTTGGGTTTCCCATTTCTTTGATTGACCCTTTTTAGTAACAAAGCCTTCTTCTCCTATTAACAAAATGCCTCGGTTTTGAGGGATTGATATTCTTGGTGGTTTTTCTTGGTTTGTTTTGCCAATTTGAATCCCATCAAGATTTGGAAGTATTTGAATATCATTGAAGAAAAATTAAATACAAAGCCACTATAAACATCAATCTTGACTTGTCTAAGAATTAATGATAAATAAAATTGAATAAAGTTTGATTTTAAAATTCTAATTTTTAAATTTTATAAAATTAAATTATTTGTAAAATAAAACTAAATTCAAAATGAAAAATTTTTGAAATAAAACCCACTACAACTATTATTTATTACAAGAAATTTAGGTAAGATGCTAAGTTACTTTTTTAAAAAAAATTAACCCAAACACACAAAAATAGATATCTTTTAACCAACAGAGTTGTCAAATGATATAAACGAATGTCAAATAATGTATGTAATCTTCAATAAACAATAACCAAATGATGGCATTATTCAAGCCAAAAGCTTACCTTTGATTAAGGAATTCCTTCCTATTCAAGATTGTAATAAAATACAATACCATAACTGAATTACAAATTGGGTGAAGCAATGCATAAAATGGATAAGGAAACAGAACATAAAATTAGATTTAAATAGTTATTCCATCATTTTTCTTCCTCTCATAGTTGTTGACTTGTAGTTATGGTTTTGACTCTGACCTTGCAGTAAAAAAAGAAGGGGAAAAAGGAGATTGATGTTATATGCAAATTCACTAATAAAATTACTTGCAAATTCACTATTAACAGTTAGTTTCTAGTGCATATGGTCAGAGCAACCATGGTCAACCTTTGGATATTGAACTTGATCTTTTGCCTTAACATTGGTAAACTGCAAAATTAGAAATAATTATAGAATTTTATCTTCTGGGATTATGGGACTTTTTTATTCTTTTTTTCCCCCGGCTCAGTAAACTTCTAGATAATTTATTTACAAATGGAAAGTAGAAGAAGTATGAGTTTTTCCTCAAAAAAAAAGAAAAAAAAAGAAAATAAATGAGCTACTATTTTATTACCTTAGTTGTACATGTATGACTACTATTCCATGTGGGACTTAAGTTAGAAGGAAATCTCTTTCCTTATGTTTTTTTCTAGTAGAACATACTTCTCTTTGGCTTTAAGGAGATGTAATGCGTGTTTGAAAAAGCCTTGTCACCTTATTAAACACTTCAATTTTGGATATTTTTTCATCTCCTTATTACCTTGTTCTACTTCTACCCAGCCCCAGCAACAAAAAAAAAAAAAAAAAAAAAGAGGCAAAATGTAAAAAGGTGTTGAATGACAAATTCACTTCCTTTTCTGCTATTTTCTATAGGATATCATTACCCGACCAGACCAAAGGCTAGGCTTTTCCAGATAACGCCACTTACCACTTAGCATTCATATTTTGACTAACCACATTTTCCTCCTTTTTAAATCTTTTCATGTTGTACAAAAGTTAAATTTTTTTTAAAAAATTTAAATAATATATAAAATGAATCAATATTTATATTTGTTTTGCAATTCACAACTAACCACTCCTTTGGTCCAACCCCTTACAAGCTGAGGCGCAAACACACCTTATACTTGAGGGAGCTTTGGTCACTCCTCGTTTTATGAATAATGTTTTTTAAATATATATTACATAACATGATGTATATATATATAATGGCACCCCACAAAACAAGAAGGCTACTCCTTTTCTTTTGAAAGATTATTATTTCTTTTCTCGTTAACTAATGGTTCTTTAAATTTTAGTAAACGATGTTTAATTTTACATTCAATCCTACTTATAATGATATAATTTATAAAAGAGTATTTTTCTATATAAAAGTTTAAACTCAAGACTTTTTTCAAAAGGACACTTCAATCAAAGATAATTTCACCATTGAGTAGGTGTGCTAATGGTTAACTCATGTAAAAGAGGTTGACCGTTCACCATGATTTTTTCTCCATGAATGTGGCATAGAAAGACTGTAACCCCAAGAATTGCCCGTGTGAGGAAGAAGAGAAGTGGTTGGCCATTGACTTCTTGCGATGACAGTTGTCAACAATTGCGGAGATATTTAAGATTCATCACTGTGTATAATGAAGTACAATTACATAGTATCTCTCAGGAGCAGCCTCTATTTTCATGCTTCTCATTGATTAGCCAAATTGCAAACTACATCGCATTTTTAATTATCGTTGTGTCAGATGCATGATTTTAGAGTTTTAGAAGTACATATAGAAAGGATTATAACAAGAGTGCATTGGCAGCATTGCTAATTTATTATGGACAATACTTAAATGACACGAAAATTTTAAATTTGACAAGTTATTTTTTAAAAATTTTGCTTCCTTTTTACTAATAAGAAAAATATTATTTATTTTTTAATTAATCTATACAAAAAATATCAAAAAATCTTATATTTTGAAATAGAGAAACTAATAATTAGACACGTTCTGTTTAATACAATAGGTATAGTTTGAGACTGTAAAGTACATAAGTATTACATTTAGTTCATATTTATCTCCTTACGAACCAAAAGAAAAGAAAAATAATTATCTTCTAAAAAGACAGTACAGCAAAAAAAAAGTGACCTTAATTTTTACCAAGAAAATTATCTATTAAAGTAAATAAACATGTATCTAATAAGTGTCGAACTCAAAATCGTCTGATTTAATATAAAAAGAATTTACCGATTAAACAGCTGTTTCAACCCAAATAACCCTCATTTTCTTTGAAAGCAAATGATCCTCTTGATTTGAAGCAGGGAAACATTTTGGGGGAAAACTGTGAGTGTCAAACCGAAAGGGAACAATGCTTTTGTTTAAGCCTAAAAAGTACATAACTTTCCATTGGGTGGTGTCACAAACTTTGAATCTTCTCTAGTATGGGAATAGTATTAAAGAGAGCTAAAAAGTTTAGAATTTTAATGAAAAGTGGACCTTGGTTGGATCTCCATGGCACCGCCTGGTTCTCTGTCCTCATTCCATATAACCTAATAAGTCATGGCTTCAAATCAATATACTATGTGGATCCTCCTTGCCAAAACAAAAATTGTTTGAAAATTGCCTAATCAGTTGGAGAAAAGGAGGTGGGGGTGCTGGAATATTTGGCCCAAATTTGCAATTGTCTACTCCATCAATAATGCAGATTCTCTATATTGGAAATATTCTAAGTAATGCATGTTGCAGAGAATGTTTTTAAAAGAATCACTCTTGATAACTAGGTTGCCTTTTGCGAGCGATGTCCTTAGCAAAATGCAGGGGGGAAAAAAGGTCTTATGCTGATGGTACATGGAAGATAAATCCAGAGCTTATTCTCTTATTTATTTTGTTGGAAGGAAGATCTTTGTGGCTTAATCAAAGAATTGGTTGTTTTAGATTGATTTGCTGAATAGTTACCATCATTTCTGCCACATTAATCATCATATAACTGAGATTTATTAAGACATGCTTCTATTTAACTAACCTAAATGGTTAGGTGGTTCTATTTAACTAACCTAAATGGTTAGGTAGCTGTCTTACTCAAAATTGGATCAGAGCTACCTGGCTTTGCAAGAAAAACTACAACACTCCCAAGTCCAGTATAGATAGGACATCTTAAGTGCTTGATTTTTTTTTTCTTTTGTTGGGGTATATACTTTTGTGCACATGAAAAGCCATGTATGGTTATCATTCCTTAAAATAATAGAACTTTATGGATCAAGACTCAAGAGTCAAGAGCATTACTGTTGGAGACCATTTTTTCCCTTTATTTTCCCTTTTATTGGTCATTTTTCTATAAAAACTGTTTAACGGAAACAAAATAATGCATAGGAAGTTATAATAAGTTTGAATTAAAAAAAAGGAAAAAACTATAAGAGCAATAAGGAAAGGGAAAGAAGAAAAGAAAAATCCCTTCTCTTTTAGCTTTGGCTAGTGTGAATGAACAGACACCATTTTCTAACAAAAATTTTTGACTTTCAAATCAAGAATTGAATTGTGTAGGCCATAATTTGACTAATGCTTACACTATCGCAAATTGGAGGTTGGCAGAAAACATGAGTCTATATATTCTTTTTTTATTCTAAATGAGTCTATATATTCTCATGACCATCAAATATGAGAATGAAATTAAGTGGTGATCAATTATTAAACGAAGTTTTTCTTTTTTAATATAGGAAGAATCTTTCTGGACTCAAATGCCAAATTTTTCCAAACCTGAGATGTAAAATCCTAAGACTAATCTCACCTACTCTTCCAAACAGATTAAACACTCTTTGCTCTACTACGCTTGATCTTGAATAAAGGAAACTCTCTACATAGTAACCCTACCATATGATGTATCATTTGTCCGAAGTAGTCTCAACATCAATGCATTAAAATGTATGACTCGGGCATGGTGGATGGGGCATTCAGCCTTAGGAAAAGTTCTTTCATATTATCATTTATGGTCCACTATGCGCACAAGGGATATTGTTCTGTCTGAAACTCGTTCCACAGAAGACTCCATTTCTGCATGCCCTTCCACTAGAAAGGTGGCAATGATAACTACTATACACAGGTCCACAAGCTGGAACAGTTCCTCTTTTCTTGAATAGTTAAAAGAGTGTAAAAAAAATTATCTCCTTGCTTCTCAGACTCAATAGCTTTTTCATCTTCTTTAAACCAACTTAGCAAACTCCCCCCTCTCTTTTTCTCTTAAAAAGGTACAAAATGACTGCTGATAATGAAGTCAAATTAAATGTTTATCGAACTTAACAAGAGAAGCATGAAGGTTGAAGAGGGATTGAAAGGTTTGGTAGATAACAAAGAGGCTGTAACTTGGAAAACACAATAAGAATAATAGTAGATAGTAAACAATATTTCAATAGATCTGCAAACTGCAATGTATGTAATAGGAGAGCCGTGTATGTTTTGAGATCTACGAGGACATGAAGTTTTAGAGTTTTATTTTAAAATTAAATTTAAAATTTTAAATATAAAATTTATATTTTTTAATAAATAATTTAATTTTTATTATAAAATTTAAAATAAAAATTTTAAAATTAAATTTTATCTAAATAATATACACCGTATTAGGATACTATTTTAGAAACCCATAGTTGCCTTATTTGGGCAGCTTTTGTAATAAACCCACTCAGTTTCACATTCTCTTTTCTTGAAAAGATATTATCAAGATTCACTTTTGCAGGGTAATAATTAAGCTTACCTAAACTAAAGCAATCAACAATCAGAAAAACAGGAACATAGGGTACATTGATGGATAAAGGTGCATATGGTCCAAATAACAGTGACTTGTTTCTCTTTGATCCATATTGCTGTGTTAAACCACTTGCTCACAACCACTTTTTTCCTCTTGGAAAGTCAAGAAATTGATTGTTAAGAATGAATAATATTGTGTCAAATTATTGTCCTATTAAGCTCTACATGTGCCATTGTTCTGTGAAGCTCCCCAAATTTGTTTGATCTGAGATGGTAAAGGTGATATGATTTTGATTGACATGAATGATAAAGTTTTTACGAAAACCATATTGTAAAGAGTGTATGGGTGTGATTGGATAGAGTTTAGTTTTGAGATTTTCTGTCCTGAGTTTCGAGAGAGAGAAATTTTTGTGAGAGAAAAAGTGAGATATGAAATGAGAAATTTGTATTGAGTTTCGTATAAAACCCAATCCAAATAGAGGCTATAGTACTTCTACTTTAAATTGAAGGCAAAAACGGAGGAGTCTTGAATATGTATTACACGTAGCTGTGGGCTAATGTGTTCTGTGTTACATCAATTCCACAAGGGACAAAGACAGTTTGGTTCAGCTAAATTGCACATATTCTTCTTCATTCTTCTCTGGAGCCACATTGATGTTGCTCCCTACCTATATCATATGTTCTCCTCCTGTGCTTTCAATTCACTCTTGCTGGACTTTACCGACAAAACAAATATGACCTCTATCCTCCCCCCACCCCCAAGCCACCCAGTTCCCAGCACGACCACGCTCCTCTCTTGATGAATGCTAATAGATGGGGGATCGATTTACTGAATGAATCATCTGCTTGAAATGTATGAACGATTAAGATCTCTCCGTTCCTTAATAAGTAGATTGCTCCAAATCCATCTGCTTAAAAAAAATTCCTGGAAACTTACTCCAATTTCCTATACCGACACATACAGAGACAGAAGAATTATTGGGGTCCTGGAAAAAAGAGATGAAATGCAATAGATGGATGACTTTAGTGTGCCCTTTTGAAAGTTAGAATCCATCTCCACCATCCAAGAATTGCAGACTCAAGATCCTCCTACCAACCACTCTATATGAACAAACAAAATCTAAAAAGCAGCATGGAGAAGAAAAAGTTAATTCAATGGGGCCTCATAAAAGGATAGGATCCAAATGTTGTTCTTGTTTTCTAGTGGAATTGCCAGCTATATACCTCATGTTCCCCCTCCACCACGCACCCTCGCTCCCCACCCCCATGCCCCCAATGATTCTGAAAAAAGTTGTAGATTCTGAAGTATAATGATTTTGTTTTGCTTTCTACAAGCGAGTTCAATATCACTATGCCATAACCCACATAGAAGAGCTCTTCTCCTCTTCCTCCTTATCTTGAGAATTGAGGGCTCATCCAAATCCATTTCTATGTGATATCATAGAGTCAAGCATGTACTGCACGGCCCTTTATACGAATGACTGCTTTTATCTCAGAATTATTAATTATTCTACACTACTTGGAGATTTGTATTAACATAATCCAAGAACATCATAATAATACAACATTAAAGGCCATCAACTATGCTCCAATAATGTTTATTCCTCTGCTTTTCCATTACTACATTTTTTTTCCCCTTTCTTTTTAACATTTGAGGAATGGGGCTTGAATTCAAACTAGGGTTCTATAGATAAACTTAAGTACTAATAAATTGAGTTATCATTAGTCATAAAATTACTTGCTTGAACAAAACTTTCTTTCTTTTTGGATGAAATTTTGTTGAACAAAAACCTACAATCAAAAAACATAAAGAGAACTCCTTACCAAACAAAAGATCGGAGTTGGATCTATATTCTCTGTCTAACGTAGGGTTCGAACCTGGTTACTAACAAGTTCTACTGTTCCA
This sequence comes from Rauvolfia tetraphylla, assembly GCA_030512225.1. Lineage (NCBI taxonomy): Eukaryota > Viridiplantae > Streptophyta > Magnoliopsida > Gentianales > Apocynaceae > Rauvolfia > Rauvolfia tetraphylla. Next base: position 9,301,035 of record JAJQKT010000053.1, read on the forward strand.
TCAGGAGTGCTGGATTTCGGAATTTGGCCGGCCTGGTTCAGAGAAGAAAACCAGTAGCTGAATACAGGCCAATAGATTGTTCGTTAAAGATCCAATAAGATGGTGGCACTAATGCTTCATGCAGATTGCAGAGGAGGGTTTCTATCATGCTATTTTTGCTTCCCCTACCCGAACAAGTGCACTTTCCGTTCTGTTTTTCCTTTTGGGCCTTCTGCCAGTGGGCATTTTATTTTTTTGAACCATTTATTCTTTTTTTTCTTTTCATAGGTCGACACAAGCTAAAATATATGCATCAAACACTATTAAAAATTTTATTAAAAAAGTATTGGTAAATAAAATTAGTATTGATTTTTCTTCGACAAAAAAATTTTCAAAATTTTATTTTTACCATTGTAATATTTCTAAATATAATGAGAGTCGAACAAAAATTTTTCTTTTCAATATCCTTTGCAAAATAAAAAAATTAAAATTTTTAATTTTTTAAATTCAGTGATAAATAATATCACGTGTTAATTAATTCATTATTCAAATTTATATTATCCAAATTTAGTCGTCACTTTCACAAGAAAAAAAAAAGATTCAGTCTTCAAACTTTAAATTCAAAATTCATAAAATTAAATATTTCAAACTTTAGTTTTCAAAAATTTAATTTTATCAAATGGGCCATAACCATAGGATAAATCAAAATAAACTCTTGCTTTTCCCTTGCCCTTTTTTTTTTTTAAAAAAAACTCTAGAATAACTCCAAATCAAAATAAATAAACTATGCAATTTTTTGAATTTTCCTAAACATCCCTCCGCGAGCAAGTAAACTTTGTTTGTTTTTTTTTTTGAGGGATGAGCAAGTCAATTTAGTTTGGCCTTATTTGGATTGAAACTGAAATGAAAAGTATTCTTAATTTTTGTAGTTTAGTAAGATCTACGTTTGACTTTTATGAGATAAATTTAAAAATAAAAATAAAAAATTTAATTGAGTTACAATTTAAATATACCCACCCAGGCCCAGGCAGTCAAAGACGAAGCGAAGGTCTAGAATAACCCCTTACTAAACAAAATGTTGTAGGCTTAATCCACATCCGTTCTCTCCCGATTTTCTCTCTCAGGCTTGGAACCTGCTTGCTTGCTTGCAGTCGGCCAGTCCGACTATTGGATTTTTGAATTGGGTCGGCCTGCTCTGGTGAAGGAAACCAAAGCTCAAGAAGGTCCAACCAGATTGAGCTATGGGCTGCTGCCTGAGGGTAAGTATCCATGAAACAAAAGATTTATTATTAGTAGGAATTTAGTTGTAGATTTGCAATATTGTGAAAATTGTTTAGAAATAAATTCTAATGCATCAGAAAATTATAGTTACATGCTGCTTTTTTTTTTTTTTGGATGGGTGTTACACGCATTTTTTTTTCAACTTATAAACAGATGCAGATCACAACTCCACCAACGATGCACCGGAGTCTGTGGTACAAGATCGGCGAAGAGAAAAATATATATATTTCTCTCCGACAAGCGCTTGGATGGGTTTTTATTATAATTTTACAGAATTCAAAAGGAGATAGAAACTAAAAGAGAAGGGAGGATCACAATGAAATAGGATCGGTGGCCATCTTGGCTGAAAAGGCCACTGTTCCTGTAGGATATGCCATGCTTATCTGCCTTTCATCGTGGATGGGACAAGACTCCAAACGATACCTCCGGAACAGATATGAAGTTGATCAACAAATCAATGGGCCAAGATGCAGCTGCAATTCCTGCACTTGCTGCCCACTGTCCCCACTCCAACCTCTCAGTATTTGCAAACCTCTTCAAGAACTCTACCATCACCACCTGAAGAATGATTGTTGCACCAACAATAACCAAGAGCAACTTGTTCCTCTGAATTCTGTCAAATACATTCTTTCTACCAAGGCAGTGAGCATTGAATTGATTGGCTACTTGGCAAAGGATAAATGTGTTGTACACCAAAGTGTCGTTTACGTTCGGGCTTAGACCGAAGACTGATTCACCTTTGAACTGCAATGCCAAGATAACCCCTATCTGATACAAGGCTTGACCTAGTAGGTTTCTCCACATGGTTTTGGTGATTAGGGTCTCGTTTCGACCTACCGGCCGTTGCTTCTCCATTTGCACCTTCGTTGGCATCTCTGCTACAAAAGCTACAGCAGCCAGTTGATTAATGATGAGGTTCATCCATAATACTTCTAGTGCTGCTAATGGCACCCTTCCTGTTGAGACTGCCGTAACAAAGTTGATTACTAGTCCTGAAATGTTTGCTGTAAGTTGGAATTGAGTGTATTTCTGGATGTTGCTGTGCATGCATCTTCCCCATCTAATAACCCTAACAATAGAAGAAAAGTTTTCATCATCCAAAATAATAGTATCTATACTCTCTTTGGTTATTTTAGTACCCTGGATCCCCATCAAAAGTGCTATGTCAGCTTCTTCAAGTGCTGGCGCAGTATTTTTGCCATCACCAGCAACTGCTACAACATGACCTTTCCGTTTCAAGCATTTCACCATCAACTCCTTGTCAGAAGGAGACGATCCTGCCAACACAACGATTTTATCGACTCTCTCCATTCGTTCATCATCTGTGTAGTTGCGAAATTCTGCACCTTCTACCACTGATCCATCGTCAACTTTGTGATTGAACCCAAGTATTCCACATTCAGTGGCTACTGCTTTTGCTTCCCAAATATTATCCCCGGTGAACATCTTGATGTTCACTCCAGCGTCTTGACAATCTCTGACAGCTTCTTTACATGGGTCTATTAGGCCTACAATTCCAATAAGGATCAAGTTGTTTTCTGGTAAGTCTCGCTTCATTTCTCCATCATTATAGTTCTCTTCCAAAAGCTGCTTGTGGGCAAAAGCAATGCATCGGAGACCGCTAGGCGCCACTGCCTCCATCATTTGAGTAAACTCGAGTCTATCAAAAGCTTCAAGAATTCTTTTATCTCCATATCGATCATAGTAATGAGAGCACATTTCTAATATAGTTTCAGCAGCTCCCTTCCAGTGGAGGTGAACTGAATCATCCATATTCGTCTTTACTAAGACACCTCTCCTTCTCTTCTCTGGGCTGAGCTCTTCTACCTGCAGAATAGAATAGTTTTGTTTTATTCTCTCCATCTCCATATTTTGTTCGCCTGCAACCCATGATAAAATTGCCTCGTCAATGGGATTTACGGAGAACGCTTCCTTTTCCCCCAGAACGGTGGTGGACCGGTTCAGACTTACTGCTTGGTAGAGTAAATCAAGAACACTGGGGATGAGAGAAGAGCAGTTTCCTCTTCCCACAGATTCTTTGCCCAGCCAAAACTTCGTCACTGTCATCTTTCTTTGAGTGAGAATAACACTTTTCTCCGTGCATATGGTGGTAACGGAGTTCATAGTTTCACAAGCAGAAAGCTCTCGGACCTTTACCTTATTTGCCATGATTTTCCTCAATGAATAAGAAATAGCAACTGTGGCTGCAACGGGCAAACCTTCTGGAATTGCACCTACTATAGTACTCATCACAGAAGCAATAAATTCCACCAGAACACTTACGTTGCTAAATTTGTTTTGTCCACTTTGGTTCTTTTTGTTCCAGGCTAAGTTGCAGACAACAGCAGCAACAAGAGCGAGTACTGAACCAACTATCTGTATAGCTGAAGTCAGCTTGTTTAACCGCTCTTGAAGATGGGTTTTCTCATTAGAGTCAAGGCTTACCGAGCTCATCATTTCAAACCAAGTTGTGTTCATTCCAACGGAAGTGACAAGCATCTGACCATGTCCGTCAACCACCTCTGTTCCTGAAATCAAGAACGGATTTTGGCTGTTGATTTCGACATGATCACTTTCACCTTCATCAACGTGCAAAGAGTGCCCGTCTAGAAATAAACCATGAACTGGTACTTGATCCCCAACCTTCAGGCAAACAACATCTCCAACAACAATGTCAAAGACTGACACTTGTTGTTGTCTGCTGTTTCTCACAACTTCTACGTGAATACCGTTACGGACTTTGGAAAGTTTGTCAACTTCTCTGGTTTTTTTCAAGTTAATAATACCTGAAACAGAGATGACGAGAAAAAGGGCAACAAATATGCTTCCTCCATCGTACCATCCTTCTTTTGGTCCGTGATTATTGATGCCAAAACCAAGTGAAAGCGCAGCACAAGCCAAAAGGATGGTAATTGAGGGATCTCTAAAAGCTTCCCCAACAAAGTGAAAGAAACTTTTCGCCGGAGGTTTATGGTCTGTACCTTTACCAAAGGCTTCAACTCTACGTGAAACATCTTCAGCATCATCACCATTTATACCATCACGAACATTACTGTTGAGAGCGGAAGCTAAACCTTGAACGCCACCAAACTCATGAAGCTTCTCAAGGTTTTTCTCCCTGACAAGCTTTGCAAGAGTTGGCCGATCAATATCATAGAATTCTTTGTCAATTTGGACAACGGTTGTGTCAGATGAGCCACTCGGTGATATATTCTTCCCGTTATCCCGACTTGTGAGAACATCTCTGAAGGCCTTTGTGCAAGAAATGACGACAAAGGCTAAGCGCCATCTCTTCGTGTTGGGTATACTAATGTCGACGTACCGTGGAACAGAAATGTTAGCATGCGTACCCAAGTTTGCAGGAATATTGATCGAAGACATGTTTCCAAGAACTCGGAAGCGAAGAGGAGGGAAGGGAAGATGGAGAAGTGAGGAGGACAATATGTTTGGACAATTGGGCCGCTCGTCTCTATGATATAAAAGTGTCTCTCCCAATGTATCTCTCTGTTCAAACGGAGAAAGCCCTTTCCAATGGACAGGAAAAAATTGAATAAATTAATATATTGATCCCTGTAATATAAAGTTTGACTTTGTACATTAATCTTTATTAATTTATTATATATTTTTAAATTTTTAATTTAAAATTAAATTAAATTTATAATTTTTTATTATTAATTATGTATTAAAAGAATTTTAAATATAATAATAATAGAAAAATTATAAATTTAATTTAATTTTAAATTAAAAATTTTAAAAATTATAATAAATTAATAAAAATTAATGTAAAAAAATATTAAGAACTATACCACGCATCATTGAATTCTTGGTGATTGCAAACGAAAAATAAAAGAAATTTCGTGATGTAGACAACATCGCAATGTTTTCGTGACGTGGTCTACATCACGATTACTTTTCCTTTGCAATCCCCCCAGACTTGAACGTGGAATAAAACTTATGACTCAGATTGTAACACAACAGTTCCTTTCCCGTCTTGGAGTGCTTTTTGCGGTTTGGGTCGGACTCAAATTTAAAATATAATTTAATAAATATTTAAAATTTAAAATAAATATTAAAAATTAATAAAATTTAATTTGTTAAATTAAATTAAATTTAAAATATAATTTAATAAATATTAAAAATTAATAAAATTTAATTTGTTAAATTAGATTTAAAATCTGATTAGGTCCACGCGTCAAAGACAAATTGATAGGTAGCACTAAACTTTTTCCTTCGTCATAAAGATTGCTTTTCCATATGGTGCTTCGTGGATGGCAGTCTGCGACTGAAGCAATTTTCTTGCTACAAACAGAGAAAACAGATCTCATTCAAGACCAAAAAATGATGTATAAATTGCCTTGAACTTATATACTAACCTAAATGTGCACATCTATTTTTAAATGAAGGTAGTATTTCCTTTACGTTTATTGTTTTCTTTTTTACTCCCTCTGGTCACTTATAATGACCAAGGCATAAATATTAAGAAAATACTAAATTTCAAGAAAATTTAAGTCAGTAGTGCTTCCGTTGTATTGATTTACCAAAGTAAAATTATTCTTTTCTCTTGATAATGCTAATAAATGATTGTCCAGTATCTCAACAAAGAATGAGAATAAAATTTACAAAAAAAAAAGTTATTAGAACATTCCAGAATTTATAAATTGACAAATAAAAATGACAAGAAAAGTCATATTTCGACGAGTGAAAAATAATCAAAGAGTAATTTTTTATGAGTAACAGTACGAGTTCCCGCCACTGTACAAATTGGCATGAAAGAATTGCAAGTTTCCCTGGTTTTTCCAATATTGGAGGGAGAAAAAGGACAAAAGTGGACTAATTGCAAGAGCATATAGAAAAAGGCAGTCCATGTTAAATTTCTCGGAAAATCTTTGTCACTTTTGGAAGAAAAAAACCATCTGCTCAATAGGCTCAAAGCAATTGCCGCGAAAGAAGTGATTTTGGGCATCAAGCCCATAATCTCACCGAATATTCCACCTAACTTGGATTCTAGATGTTAAAACCCAGTCCCGGTAGCAAGAATTGAGGTTCTGACTTCTGACATCCATGTAATAGCAAAATTTCCGAATCCAAACGCTCTCCCTACTTCTGCCCCTCTCTCTCTGGGCCACTCTTTTCCCAAATTGACCATGAGCTCCAATGTTGGTTTTGACGATGCCAAAGGAAGTAAAGAATGCAGGTGGGGCTTCTTGGAACCAAAAAATGTATCCAAAAGAGTAAGGATGTAAAAGGATTAAGGCTTATATATCACATTCAACAGGTGATCATCTCTTGCAAACTGAAATGATTTGGCTTTATCTTACATAACTTGAGAATATTATTAAACAGCAAAACTATTTTACAAGCACAAAAAGGCAAAGCTAAGAGTGCTGACATCTAAGCATTATAACTACAAGAAGGATCGAGGATTTCCTTCACACTTCACCCAAGAAATAAATCTGTCTCTCAGTGCTTAGGAGTTAGAGAAGGAAATGCAGGAATAGACTGCAGAATCAACTTCCGGCTGCTTCTTCGTCCAGGAGACATTCCAAAGTTGCAATGGGGAGGAGAAACTCTCTTGCTGTTAGGAGATGCAGACTTGATACCAGTAAGTGGAGATCCGTTGCCTTGAAGAATCTCAGGCATTTCGTCCTCCATAACCGTTTCGAAATTCTTATCAAACTTGGGTTGAGGTGCAGGTAGAAAGGGTGTCTTGGCAAGGCCTTGGCTACGATATAGAGATGAGGTCCCCCCGATAGAAGGCAATGAAGATCGCGGTGGCTTCTTTTTTGAGGAAAATGGGACCTGCCCCAGAGGTCTGAGACACAGGAGTGGCGAATGGTTAATAAAATGTTGAGAATTCTTGAGGTAAACCGGTCAAAATTTTCATTGCTTTGTACCTTGGACAACGAAAAGGTGTTGCAGGTGGAGCAGATTCATGGTTCTGCTCTACATCATTTTGGCCTCCAGTTCTGTGTGAAGTCCTCTCCCTCACACTCTTCTCCAATACTTCTGTTTCATCCTCTTCTAGTTCAGCTTCTGTGCCTATGAAAATAGAACCTGCGGTAGAGAGAAAAAACAGTTCCAAAATGATCAAAATGAAGGAATAACCTGTTCATCTAAGGTTAACATAGACGAAACACAGGATCTTGGATAGTAGCATTAGATCTGAGGTCCAATCAGAAACTCAGAGCAAACTTACCATCCTTTCTGCCAAATGCATTCTTACACCCTTCACATCTGCAGCTAATGGAACATCCAACGCCACCCTTTACAGAACATTGCAATTTCTCTATCAGAAACAAACAGAAGAATATGGAATGCAGCAGGAGAAGAAAAAGACCTGGTAGCATTCACAGTATTTCTTCAAGCAACCGGACTTTTTGCAGTTGCATCCTCTCTTATGTCGAGCCGAAGCCGGAGTTTTGGTTGAGTCATCCTGCAGCAAAAAAGATCATATAGAACATCACTTCATATCAGCAAATAAGGAAAATGAAAGTCCACATTTGAATGCCTACCCCTGCTTCAGACAGAGAATCAGAGCCCCTAATCACTTTGGGAGCAAAAGCAAGAGGATTCCGGGATTCAATCTGCTTGCGAGTTGCAAGCACAGTATCCTCATGAATTGGCTTATTGAAGCATTCTTGACAAGAACATGGTTCCACACAATAGACACCAGCAGCAAAGCATTCACAGTAACTGTATTCAGAAGTTGAAAAAATCTTAGAGACTCTAGAAAACAAGGCGTAATGCAATCATAGTTTCAGTACATTAACCCATGGCAGTGGTTAATGAAGGATGCTAACAATGTCATTTTCAATCAACAATGGATTGAGCAATTGTCCTATCAGTATACAGTCTAACACTGATTGAATAAATCATAAACAAGATATATTGTAATAAAGTAGGGCTCAAAAAATCTGAAGGGAAGAACTTACAGTTTCAAGCATTTTGATTTCTTACAGTTGCACCTCTTACACCCTTCACTTTCTCCAGCTTGTTCCACCCTTCGCCTGAAATATCTTTCAAGTGTCAAGAATACAGAATGCCGAAAAATAAATTTACATGACTATTGTACTAAAATGCAAGGTTACATGCCTCTTCTTCTTGGGACTACTCTGATTGAACTCTTCAGTAACCATGTGTATAGATGCCTGGCTAGCATCTTCCAGAAGCGGGACACCGTTTTCAACAGGGTCGGTGTCCCTTTCTGCAGGGATTATTGCCAAAGATTGATTTACTGTTTCTTGACCAGTGGCTGAAGAATGAAAACTAGAGATTGAACCGGGTGCAATTACTAGTCTACCAGAAACTGAAGCATCTTGCTTTACAACCTTGTACTCCTTGGGAGCCGTTGCTAAAGCATTCAAATGCAAGCCAATTCCAGGCAAAATGCGCTTAGATGAATCATTTCCACCCTTCATGGGAAGCAGTTGCTTACTACTGGAGGTTGTATTTCCATCGTGCATTAAGATGGGAGAGACAGAACTTGAATTCTCATCAAAATGCTTTCTGCGAGCTCCAGCCATCTCAAAAACAAGACATCGTCTTCTCATACCACGGTACAAATGAGAAACAGTCTGTAATGAACAGATAAATACTCAATCAGCTTTAAGAGAAACAACACCACTAAACAGTTAATAGTAATAGAAAAAAGCTAAAACATCCAGTCCTGGCAGTAGAGAAATGATTTAGAATTGATCTAAATTAACAACAGAAATCAGCAAAATTGAAGAGAAAACAGTATGCCTGTGTTTCTTCAAAAGATAATTGCAAGGCAACTGATCCTAATACTTTAAATGCATTTAATATTGGCTTAGGAGAAAATCGAAAATGTGATTACGAAATAGAACAATATGGCAGGACACTTGTGTTCATTTTATTTTTCTGACATCTAAATGAATTAATGTCAACCAGATGAACATGCACATATAAAATAGTGAAACATGGAATTTCGAATAGAGTTAATTTTTGAGACACGAATGAAGATCCAAAGACAACACAAGTATCATGTAATGCCAGATAAGCACCAGTTCAGTTCTGTAAGGTTCTGTAATCTGCAATTCTGAGATTCAACTATTAGTTGGAGCACTTTATTTGTCCTCGAAAATATATGTAGTCCAAGACAACATTAAAGCAAAAAATGTCAATAGCAATAAAGCATCAGGATAACAAAAAGAATTAGTTATGATTATCCATGTACTGGCTACTTTATTGAGTCATTGATACGAGTACTAAGATCCCAAAGAGCAGGGACGCAATTACTTACTTCACTATCTGTTTTCTCACCGAGGCTCCCATCCTTGCAGTTATTTTCCAGAGAAGAACCAGCAAGCATGTCTTGAATCTCAGAAAATTCCTTCAGATAACTTCCTTCTCCAGGTTGAGTGGAAGGATTATCTGTTTCATTTCCGTCTCCTTGCTCAGCAAGACCCAACGCTTGTATATTTTGCATATCATTAGTAGCATCACTGTATAAACCAGTTGCAGGATCCAGTAATTTTTTGGCAGCACGCACATCATCTGGTGAATCAAAAATTAGTAGATCAGCAGCATCAGTTATTAAATTGTCCCAATCACATCCTGCGGCATCTCCGGTTTGACTTGTTTGGGTCATTCCCTCCATGCTTACTCCATTTCCAAATAAACCTTTCCCTAACACTGCTTGGTCAAATGGGACGAGTGCTCCTGAAGTTGAAGTGAATTCAGACGCACATTTAGCTTCAGCAGGATAGCTAGTCTTTGAACTAGAAACCGGAGTGCATCCGTAGTTCAAAGTGCGGGCAAGTGCAACGGCCAGCTTTGAGCAATCATAAGACTGTTCTTCAGAAACTTCACCATGAGAATTCCCTGGATCAATATTTTCCTGCTGCTCATTGGAGTTATGGGCAACATTGGTATACCCCTCTTCTGCATCAGTTTTATTCCCGTTATCAGAGGAGAACTCAGGTTTTGATGGATCTACAAATTGATGTCTGGAAAGACAGAAAGTAATCACAAAACAAATGCTCAATGTAGACGCACAATTTAAGACGAAAAATCTCAAAGAGCAGAAATCAATCAAGTGCAATAAATCTTTACCTTCTCAGGAATCTAGATTCCTTTAGGGAACTGACATGGGGTGAAGTAAAAATTGATGGCAAGGATGCAAAGCTTAGTGCATTGAGAGTCTGGGTAATGTGAACAGACTTAACTGGCTTGATGGGAGAAAGATTATTAAGAAAACTAAAGACAGGGGACTCCTGCACAGCAGAAAAAGGAAAACTTCAGCATGAAAGAAGACCACCCAGCAAAAACATATTCTATGTTGAAAACAATGTGTTCAACAAAAATTTGGAAGCATCCCAAAGACAAATTTCTGCAACAAAGAGACATGAGCTCACGAAAACACAGATCTGCAGCAAATACGGTTATAAATAATAGCTGCTCCCAGAAGAATACGTAAAGCCTAAATATTTCACTTGTCAAATAACCAAATCCAAGTTAATGAAACATCCAGCTCCCGGGTAACAAAAATAGTGCAATTTAAAGATCAACTACAATACATCAAAGAAAACCCTAGCGATCAACTATGAGCAAACGAAAAATGAAATTTTAGGAGGATTAATCTCAAGTCAAGAACAATTATACTTACCAGCCAAACTAAAAATAGCAAAAAGCATGACAATTGAGAATTCAACCCTTATTGAAACTCCTTAAAAGCACACTTAAATCTTTAACAGCAACCAAATAACATAAATCAACCAGCAATAAACAAAGTCAACAAAGAAGCTCCTCAGAAGAATATTTGACTAGTGAAATTACCCAAAACCATTCTCGAAAACCTTTGACCAACAAAGGCGATAATTTGGAAGATGAATTAAGAAAAGCCAGGATTCAAAATGAAACAAACTTTCCCCAAAGCACCAGCAAAATCTGAAGCAGAACCACAATAGTAGCAAATTGTCAAATTTGCCAAAACCCATTTCTCAAAAAGGCTTTTTCGTTTTTTTTCCCTCAAAAACCAGTTCACACAAAACCCACATTGAAGTCCATCCAGCTCATAATTAGAACCCACACGAAACAAAACTGGGCAATGCAAATTTGAAAGAACCCATAAAAAACCAGACCTCGAATTTAGAAACAGGGGTTGCGATCTGGTTCCTGCTTCTCTCCGGCGTATCCATCACCACTACCTCCTTCCTTTTTCCCCCTTCTTTCACTTCAATATCCCTCTCCTCACCCTGCTCCCTCTCTTCCCCCATCTTTCTCTCTCTGTATATATACGAAACCCCCCTCTCTATATTTTATCACTTTTGTATGGCCATTTTCACTTCACTTCACCTCAGTACTTTGTCTTCCTCCACAGCCCAGCTTCACACACACTGAAGCACACACACAGTTTCCCTCTCTACAAGAAGAAAGAGACGAAATTTAAGAAGAAGCGGGAAGAGGGCCCCTCCTCTCCTTTGTTGTGACTATGGATTTTCTCGTGCTTGCTGATAAAAGAGACCGACCCTACCACCAACCCCACACCCGCACACTCATCAGAGAGAGACACTGAGAGAGATGCCACAACAACAGCAGTGGTGGTGGTGGTGGTGAAATTTTAAGAACAATAATGAGAGGGAAAAAGAGGAAAAAGGTAACGTACACTCAGGAGGATCTACCGATATTTGACCTGTTTTTTTTAACAAAATTACCCCGCACTTTAGTATCTTTTACAATGGTGTCCCCTCGTTTTCTTTTCCTTTTTTGTTTTTTTTTTCCGTGGAAGGATGTGTGTATTGACTTCGTCAATGGCACGCCATGAATTTCTTAAAAACGGATTTGGATTTTAAATTTCAGTTACAGTCATTAGTAGTATTATATTCAGAGTATTGATGATATTCAATATGAAGAGTGTGTTTTCTCTTTTTTTTCAATATATGAAAGGGAGGGAAATGTGAGTAAAATTTAAAATTAATTACGCGTTTTTAATTAATTGAGCTATCATCTCATTAAAGAATAAAAAATTATAAAAATAAATTTTTTATTAACATCATAACCTAATGTTCTTTGTAATTCTTCTACTATTATTAAGATTTATAGAACAAATATTAAACGATAATACAAGATAAATAATTTTTTTCATAAAAAAAAAGACTAGATAGATATTTGATGTGAAATGTGCCAATGATAGTGAAGTTTAGTAGAGTAGATATTATGTTCTACATCTTGGTAAAAGTTGCTACTTAATTATTTATCGTTTCTTTTCTTTTTTAAGAAAAAAAAATCTAGATTAAACATATCTGGTTGCATCATGAAACATATTTTTCTCTTCATCACGTCAGAATTTAATTTCTCTTTTTACTTGTGTAATAATATATACTTTCTTCTTCAAAAATATCATTTTCTATCTAATAACAAATGGGGGAAAAAATCATAAGTTAACTTATAAAAATATTGAATCACAACCATAAAAAATAATAGAAAAGGACTCAAGCATTTTTTTCCCCCTGAAAATAAGGACACCCTTATATGTATCTCATTGATGAGGAAGTGTGGACAATGACATGACTTTGGGAGATTTTATTTTATTTCAATAATAGTACTTATATTGCATGTAAAATTAATTAGGGGGAGAATATCCATATCCGGAAAGCATGAGTGACCCGTGAATTGCATTAAACGAGGACGATCTGTTAACGGAGTAACAAACACGACTCCGTTATAAATATAATGCGCGACCACTCTTCCGTTCCAGTGCCGCGCGCCCTTTACTTTTCAAAATAAAAACTAACCCGGTTTTGCGCTATGCTTCGTGCAGGCTCCACACTTATTCTATACCACGTGGTCCCTTGCCCCGACACTATAAATAAAAACTACTCCTATGACTTCACTTACCGAATATTGACCATATCAAATTATTTATTAGGGGTAGTTTTATCTTATTTATTTAATAATTTATATTTATTTTATTAATTATATATTTATCAATTATAATAAAATATATAAAATAAATATTATTTTATATAAAAACTTAATTATCTATTAAAACTACTCTTACCAATTTCATGTTATCGGAATAGTTTTGTAATAATTGATTAATATTTTAATAATTTTTAATTATTAATAAAAAATATATATAAATAAATTTATTAAAATAAAATTATCACACCATGAATTAACTATTTCATTCATATATATTTTTTTATTAATAATTAAATAACTATTAAGATATTAATAAATTATTAAAATATCAAGATAAAATTACTAATATTACTTATTGCGACTAACTATTTTATTTAAAATTAAATATTTAATTTGTTATTTATTTTGTATCAGGAAATAAGCATTCGAATTTCACCGAATAGAATAACCACTATGTTAGTCTACTTCAAAAAATTATTAATTTATCTGGATGCAAAATGAAATCCGACCTGTCATCTATAAATGAAATTATTAACTAATTGAATTATCAATATTTTAATGTATTAAAATAGAGATTTCTTTATATGGTTTGGTTGAGGTGTAATGTAAAAGAGTTTAAATATTTACAGTATTTGGTTAAGAAGAAAAATAGAAGAGAAGCAATTCAGTACTTTTTTGCCCATCCAAATAAGAAGGTTAGAAGAGAAAAAATGTTGGAGAGATAGAAAGCATAAACGGAAATGCTATCATCATTTTTAAAATCTTAAAAAAAAAGAAAATAAAAATAAAAATAAAAATTTAAAAGTAAATATTTCTAACTCCTCTTCTTCCCCCTCTTTCACCACTTATATTAACAATAATAAGGAGAAAAAATGTATTGTAATTAGTAATCTCTGTCTTTATTTCCTTGTCTTTTTGCGAACCAAACCAAGTGTTAGACTGGCAGAATTTAGCATTATCAAACCCTGAATTTTATTTTCCGAGGAAAAATGGATTGACTTCATTAGGTGCAGCAATGCATTGTCTTTATACTATGTTTCTTCTCGCTCATCTTTTTTCCTACATCTTCCATATGCACAGGACAAAGCTCAAGAATAGAATATGTTTCTGTCAAAAGTTTTAGATCCAATCTAGAAGATGGTCCACCAAACAACAATTGATAATTCCATATTATTACTATTTATCTTCTTCTTCTTCTTCTTTTTATTGGTCCTTTCCTTTTATAAAAATTTGATCATCATCATCATGGTCATCAACTTGAGGTATGGTAATCAGATTAGGGATACATAACCAGAACCCAGAGAGGCATATGACTTTCTTGATTCTACCTTTAACTTTTTACTTTGTCAAAATCTTGCAATCTAGGGTTCCTTTTTCCTTTATTAAAAACTCTATGGTTGTCCTCTTTAATCTTTTTGCAAAACCAAAGCTAGCCCTTCTGTCATGTGACACCTCCATTCCCAACCATGAGATAAAGCTCCAAAGATATATGAGAGGGGGAAAAAAAAACCCTCTAACTTACGCAAATTTCAGACCTGTTTTCATTTAACAAACAGTTTATCTATTTATCATGGTATAATATTTATTTAGATTTAAAAAGAGTAAAAGAAATTAAACTATAGAATATTTGAGGTGCGAGCGATCTCAACTATGTACTTTTCTTGCTGTTTACTGGTGGTAACATTTGTTCTGTTGCAGCTGCTTTCTCAACACCCCACATTCTCATGTGTGAAGCTATGATGGTGTCAAGAACTCAACTCCCATGCGTTGTCTCCATCACGTGACACATGGCTCATTACAATATACTCATTGATCATCAAAGCCCCCCACAGACTTTGTTGATGTTGAAAAACAAGATTATTCTCGAAAGCTGGATGCTGTTTGGGTATAAATTTTATGAGAAACTCCAATCATAGTCCGATTTAGTACTGATCAATGTCTTTACTGTTCAAGATTTTCTGTTCAGATCAGATTCCTGCTTAATATAAATACAGAAAACAGATAGAGAAAAGTGTATGTACAGTTGACTATCTGCATAAGCTCCAAAATCTTTTGCATAAAAAATAAGAAAGAGGTTGATGCGATCACAATTGAGTTGGACCAAAAGAAAAGTTAAGTACAGAAGAAAGGGATATAATATTGGAGGGTTTTGATTAACATTCGCGTGAGTACACTGTTATGTATTCACTCCAAAAAATGTATGGCCAAACTGATGATATCGTCTTCTTTCTCTTAGGTGAAGCCTAGGAAATGGGAGCTTGGTTTCTATTGAGAATGGGGCCAAAGATGTTTTGGGTTCAAGAAATTTCCCATTAGAGTACAAATGAATGAATTTAGTGTAGTCGCCAAGATTTGTCTGTCCTCTTTAAGTTGTTTGGTTTGTCTAGTAGGGATCAATATACATTTTGAAGTTCCCTCCCATTTGCATGATTTAACCCCCAAATTGCCTTGCCATTTCTGCCTTTACTAGATTGAAACTAGCGCGTATGTTGATAGTTTTTTTTTTAATTTAAGTTATATTGAAATTACAAAAATAAATTATTTATGAAAAAAATTAAAGTATAAAAAATAAAAAATATTTAAAAATTAATCTATATATTATATATATATATATATATATATATATATATATATATATATATATATATATATATATAATATTTATTTAAACTACCGTGTCTATGATGTTACAAAAGAAACTTCATATGCCTAAGAAAATTTTCCTTCCTCGTCCCTACGTACTTTTCCTTACTTTATTTTTTGAGATTTTATATATGAATTTAGACTTGATAAATTTTGAGCTTTCTTCGTCTTAATACTTCCTTTTCACTCAACCTCACAACACCGCTCCTCATCCAACTTGGTGACCCACAATCCTAATAAAGTGAACCCCTAAGGACATCCATATTCTAAAGCATGGAAGAAAAATAAGAGCATCATTTATAGGTGAAATTGCTTAATCACAAAAGTGGTCCAAACCGTTTTTGTAGTTGGTGGAAGTACAAAGACCCTTAGGCATTTCTTTTGGAACCACCACATGGTTGCCCTGCCAGTGCCATATGCCTAAGTTATGAGGAGCAACTTTTCCTCACATATGATCTAACATTCGTTTCGAAAACCAAATGCGTCCCAGACTTCCGATTAGGTTGGCCAAAAGAGTCACTGCCATTTCATTTTTGACGAAATCAATTCTAGTACGACGTAGACTTGCTCTATAATTTGCCCAATGTGGCGTTCCCAAATCCCTAGCCCATCTTTTTCTATTCTCTTACTGTTTTTGTTTTTATACGTGGTTTTAATTAAGATTAAGAGTTCAATTTATATTTAGTACGAGATTAGATTAATACTCTCTTTTGTAATAACTTTACACTATATTTAATTAATAATTATATAAATTATCTAATTTTTAATTTTTTTCTATCCAACCAATTCATATTCATTTTACTATTTACGATTAATATAATCTATTCTTAAACCAAACCCTTTACGAGAACAGAGCTCCTAACTGAATTTTTTCCGATATAACTCACTAATGTTGTATTCTTACTCTACCGCGCAAACCTGATCCTATATCCATCTGTTTGCTGCCCACTGCAAAGGCTATCCTGAGTACATCGTTCTATCACGTTCGAAATTAGAGTTTTTTTTGGGTAGGGTTTGAGCGAGCCAGACACAATTAGATCTTATATTTTTTTTTATAAAAAATTTATTTTTTTGAAATCAAGACAGAATTTTTTCCAATCAAACATAATTCAAATACACACTAGATTCTTATGGGCATTTTCATCGAATTAATTTATCATCATTATGAGTATTATAAACCAGCAAGTATTATAGCTTGTGTGATTAAGCTAAACTAAGGACATCATGCTATGAAGAAGCTATTAACTTAATAATGAATTCTCATAATAATAACTTGAGAATTGAATAATATATTAACGAGTTACATTTTATTGAAAGTTTTCACTGAGTATTATGTATGAAAACCTTTTAAAACTGAAAAAAGATTTTGATTTCTAAATAGGATTGTTATGTTGATAAATCATATAAAAATAATATCATTATATTGGTCAACTTAATACCAAATCATATTAATTGCTATTCTAAAAAATAAATCATATTAATTGCTTTTCAACAGCATTTTTTTTTTTGACATTTCCATAGAAATTTTTTCTTTATAAATTCCGCCCCTAAGAATCATAAAGTTATTATTCTTCATAGATTGCTGTCGCATAATAACTTTTATAATTTCTGAAATTCTTAATAAATCAAAACATGCTTCTTATAAGTAAACGTCATACACATAAAATTTCTTTACATTGACAGGTATCAGTTGTACCCATAAAGCAAACAATTACCAAGCACCAAAAAGAAAAAGGAAACAAAGAAATGAATGGATTTTGGATTTTTTAATATATTTTTAGGATACTCCTTAGTATATTATTAATTATAATATTTAATATTTATAGTTTATTATTTAAAGTTTAAATTTATCTTGTTTAATTTAAAATATATGAATAAAAAATTTTTGGTAGGATTGATAGTATTTTGATTTGAAATTTTTTGACTTGAGTTTCGTAAAGAAAATTCTTTGTGAAAGAAGAAATATAATTCAAAATAAAAAATTTATATTAAATTTTATAATACTGTCTAATTATATTAAAATATCATATAAAAATGTTGTAGAGTATCTCAATTTAAACGAATAATTTTAAGATAGTCTGAGAGAAGTACTATTAAGATAAATTTAAAATTTTATTCACACATCTTGTCTCCAGATATATGAAAAGAAAAAAAAAAACCCACTCAGCCAAAACCAATTTATCAACTCAAAATCCTGCCACTTCTATCACGTTCAATTTTCATAATATATTTATTTTTATTTTTGCTTTTCTAAATAAGTTTATTGCCAGCAGTACCTTTCTTTGCTTGGTCGGTCTTCATTGGACAGAGGGTTGTGTACTGATATTTGTGCATATATATCGATCTATATGTAACGGCTGCTTTTAATGCTCTGCTGAGATAGTTAAATTAATGGCTTCCGAGGCTACACCATAATTTTGTTGCTCTTGTACCCTTCACGTTCAGTTGGAGATAAGAAAGAAGTATCTGAAAATGAATTACCACAATGATGAGTAAGTTCTCATCTGCTATTGCGGCCTTTTGCGTTCATGTTCAGTATCAATGTTGATTTCTTCGATTGTTTTAGTGTTTCTTTTGTTTTTATATCATTTCCATTAAAAACCAAAGCAAGCCTTGTTGCTGCTTTCTTCTGGATGGAGTTGAGACTGGAGAGGCAGTTGGGTGGGTTGATGATGAGTTAGTTTTCTCTTCCTTTTTTTTTTAATTTTTTGGGGCGGGGGGGTGGGGGTCCTGGGGAGTGGGTTTTCTTTCTTTTTTTTTTTATTTTCTGCTAGAAATGCTGGAAATGTTGATGGGTTCTGCAAAATTTTTGTTTTTTCTTTTGTGTTCTTTTTAATGTTGATGGGTTCTGCAAATTTTTTGTTTTTCTTTTGTGGGTTCTTTTTTATTCTGCTCAAAGATTGAGAGAGAAAATTTTTGAGACTCTGGATTGCGGTCTTCTGGATTTGCAACTTCAGTCTCTTCTTGGTAATTTATGTGCAATGCAGAAAGATAGAAACTTTCAACTGCTGTGGTATTACTTGCTTTTAATTTAAAGAGAACTTTGATTCAAATTCTGAAGTCCATTTTGGTTACTTGTTTCCGATGTTTGTATTAATTCGGGAACTATCTGTGGTTTAGATTGTACTGATAACTAGATCTGTACTCCTGCGAATCCTCATCACGCACCCGAAGTAACATTTTTCTTTTCCTTTCATTACAAAGCAGTTGGAGATGCTTTCTTATCTGCTTAATGACTGACTGAAATGGTTATACAGCAGTCTGTGCATACGGAATCCTTTCATAATCCTGTTACACTGTCACTTTGGTTTTTTTAGCTGTAGATTTAGCAATGTTGTGAGTGCATCACATTCCACTGCTTTTCCTGTCATGGAGCTTCTGGTCTCCAAGTTTCGTTTGCATTCTGATGAGCAATTTATTAATATTATAAGAACAATTCTTTTGGTCACAGCGACATGTGGGATTGGCAATGTGAGGAATATTGTCTGGAGGACAATACGGATCTTGGTGAGTGCGTTGCATTAATATTTTCACAATGTTGTTTTAAGGGTGAAATATTGATGTTGGAAGCTACTTGTGGTGGACAGATATATCTAAATGTCTGCTGAACGGAATAGGCCAAAATGATGAACCTTCCTACATCGTCAATGATGAAGCTACACCAGTTAAAGCTTGTGGGGATTTGGTTTACCAAGGTAACAGCACAGGTATAATAATGTCTCTTTCTCACCATCTCTCTCTCTCTATCTCTCTCTCTTGGAGCAGAGAGCTATTTCTCTCTGAGGAATGTTAGACTTGGATGTGAGAAACCTTTTCGTGAATAAACTATATATTCTGAGAGCAATTAGTGAGATCTATAAATATAAAAACTAGAAACTAGATGAATGCTTTGGGAACCAAAAGCAGCAGATATTGGTCATCTGCTCGTTTATTTCTTATGTGAGTCATGTTTAAGTTCACTTGGCATTGAGTTCTTATGCTTGAAACATCATATTATTGCTTATTTAACATACATGTACCATTTAGAACTCATGTCCAGCTTTTTGCTACAATTTAAGGAGCTTAGATAGCCTTGCATTTACCTTCTTGTGTCGATGTTTCTGATCTTGCGGATTGGATTGCAGATAACATGAATAAGGACAATCAAGGTTCTTTGCAAGTCAAAAGGCGCCGAACTCTTTTCTTTGGCTCTGAAGATCTTGATGCTGCAGCATTGAGCAGTGAGGAAATATCATCCTCAATCTTAAGATCACAGGTTGGTGGTGGCTTACCTTTTTGTCTTTACCATGTGCATAGGTCATTCTATGCTGGTGAAAATTTTTGGAGCTGTCATATATCTTCCATAAAGGACATTTTGACAGGTTACTATGATGCAGCATCATGACATGGGTAAATTTTCCAAGTAAAGTTTGCCATCTACTTCACTGTTTATGTTACAAACTGTGGTTTCATGTTGCAATACAATTAGTAAGAGTAACTCACTGATACAAAGTACAGCTAAGAGTTTGTAGAATTATGCTGAAAGATGATAAACTGAAGCTACATTTTAACAAAATAAAGCAAGTTGAGCAAACAAATTGTTTCTTCGTACATCGTTGAAAGAAATGTTCAAGACCTTGATACTTGATCTATTAAATTTTCCAAGAAGGGTTCAAATTTCACAACATGATTTTACGTTTGTTCTGAAAATGATTATTTTCTTTTTCCTTTGTCATGTTCAGGAGACACAGGACTCCATAGCTGATATTTCACAGTGGGTCTCCGGATTTGCAGGTCTAGTTAATTTTACTTTGAAACGCATCATTACTTTCTTCGTGTGTCATTTGAGGCAGTAACATATGTGTATGCAGAGAGCACATCTGCAACTGTTGACGAGGTCCTGGATCAACCATCTGAAGGTTGGCTTGCCGATTGCTTTAATGATACTGAGATCCATATCATCTCAGAGGATGTGTATGTTACTTATTGCTTTTAGCCACCAGTTATGTTGCTTAATCTTTTAGCATGTGGTTTTAGAGCATAAAGCATCTATCCTGACTAACATAATACATGGGAAACAGTAATTCTTCTTGTGGATCTGATGTTCAAGTCGATATTGCAGGTAGATGAAAACTTATTTTTGTCTACATCTGTGTATTTTCTCCATACATTTATGTTTTCTGTGTACCCTTGGTTATCTTTTTTTTTTCCTTCACTTTCTAAAGAAAAAGCATCATAATGCAGAACCTTGTGGCACGCCACGTGAATATGAAGTAAATGTTCCTCAAGTTCCTCCTGTTCGTACCTGTTGCAATGTTGTATTCAAAGGTTCTCTCAAACACAGCCTCTGCATATGAACATGTTTCTTTTACATAAAAAATTGAAGTAATTATTTATGATTTTACCCTCAGGAAGAAAATCATATATGCAGACACCTACAAAGTTAGCTTCTTCAGTTGTTTATCCATTTGCTTTTATCAAACCTTGTGGTGTTCACGGGGATGTGACTCTGAAGGATATAAACCAACAGATACGCAATCCGCCATCGAACTCAAAGCAAAACAAGGAAGACCCTTCTGTTGCTTATCCCACATCGGCTTTCTCCGGGAAGCCTGTAGTTGGGAAAACTAAAATTCGAACTGAAGGAGGCAGAGGAAGCATTACAATTATGAGAACCAAAGGATAAGCAGATGACTCATGGTGATCTCTTCATGTATTAATGTTGTTCTTCCATCATTTCTGCTACAAATCCTTTTAACTAGGCCTGACTTTGCCCCTTGTACAAGCTAACTTTGCGGTTACTGATGTTGTGGAATTTGTAACAAAGCTGTTTATGTTTCCAAACTCCAGTCTTCAAGGTAACTCATGCTTGTTGTCTCACACTCGTTGATAGCTGATCTTGCGGTCTTTGAGATTTTGATCTTTAGTAGATCCTCCTAATAACATTATCCATATGTTAAGCCCATTGTTTACTAGATTTCTTCTGTTGCATGGAACTTGTACTCTCTCCGAGTGGTGGACACCCTCAACCGGCAAGCTATCTCCAGTCTTCTGTTTTGAGCATCAATTCCATGACAGCATATTTTATGTCTATTAGGAAGTCATAGTACTGCTCTGCGTCATGTAATTGAAACTCCTCTGCAACTTGATTCTCAGCGCTTTATGAATAAGAACCTAACTTGATGGAGAATTGATATTTTTGGTTCCTTCTTTCATATTTGCAATTAACTTCTGCACTTTACTGTTACTATTAGTTTAAAATACTGTAGGATCTTGATTGTAATGTTCCTACTCTTAAAGTTCAGAACACGGTTGATAGTTGTACAGGGTATATTCACCCTACATTGAGGAATCATTTACCATTCTCCATATCCGTCTGCATGAGGAATATTTGGCATTGATGTTGCATTGCCACATTCTCCACTTTGTCCTTGTTGTCAAGGTGTTCCTTTAATCCTTTCTGAACCAAGCATAGTTTTTCTCTTGAATTTTACCATGGTATCAGTTGAGGTTGACATGACAGCGTGCTATTGTTGTCTGTGCGGATTCTGGGGAAATTTCTCAGTTGAGATTGGAGGGTTGTGGTCATTCAGCCAATTTGCGAGTTGTAGGAAGCAGCATTTTTCAGAGCGAGTCTCTCTGCGGTTGTTGGAAGCCCTCTTTTCCCTTGGGTCTTTGTATCAAGAATCACGTTGGAAAATCTTGGACTTTTCAAAGCAAGAATTTGAGCCAGAAATATTTGGATTGAGGTTTTATTTGAAAATTGTTATTTTGAAGTTTGTGAAAGTAGATTAGAAGCTTGGCGGGAGTTCGCTTCGCTCCCGCCTTCAAGCCGTAGGCTTTCCGGCGCCCTCGAGTTTCTTCGAAGCTCTCGGCTGCGGGCTGTAAGCCCTTGTCCCGAGTTAGGCTTCTAATCCGGGTAGAGCTTCGTTTCGATCTATGTTCTACAGAGATAGTCGGGCCTAGCTAATCCACTCACTCAGAAGAAAAAAGAACACTCGAACTAAAATTTGAAAATTGTTATTTTGAAATTTGTGAAAGTAGATTATTTGTGAGAGGAGATGTGAGTGAGACTTAAATTGAGTTTTTTTTTAATCGGAAAGGCAATCCAAATACCAATTAAGGTGTGAATGGGTTTTAATTGTGCATACCCTCAAGTGGTAGATCAGTTGGGTGAATTTGAATTGAGTTTGAGTTTGAGATTTTTATTTTGAGAAGAAAAAAAAAGGGTCCAAATTTTATTGGATTTCTGACGAAACTTAATCCAAATACATGGATTCCTTCCCATTCTATTTTGCAGCAGCCTTAGAATTCGTCCCTATCATTGTATTACCCTAGCTAAGTTGGTCTTTGTATTAATCGATTATCATTGTGTGAAAATTCACCTTGGTAATATCCACCTTGGAAATTATAAGTTTCCGATCAAATGAAAGAGCCAAAAGAGAGATGTGAAATCTACACATAGAATTGACAGCTTTATATATTAGTAATTGGACTTGTTGAGATGCTTTTGGTTTGGTAGATTCCCTCGTTTTTTTTTTTTTTGGCTAAGATAGATTTTTTTTTTGGTAAGTTAGATTATCTCGATTTTCAAGATGGAAATGCTCTCTATTATACTTAGCTCAAACAATTCCAAAGAGGATCATCACTGCTTTGAGAGGCTTATTAGATTGTAATAAGCAACAATCTGTTCTACTTTTAACTGAAAATATTATCTTACTATCATCTTACAATTACTTATAATAAATTATTTTTTAAACTAAAAGTTATTTTTAAAGTGTTCTTAATTGCTTATTCACTTCTAATTTTAATTTAAACAAGTTAAAAAATTATTTTTAAGAAGTTACCATGGAGAAGTATTTTAATGTACTTATCAAAATTGTTTAAAATAAAAAATTTTATTTTAATATTTTAAATACAAAAATTTTAAAAGTATTTATATTTCAGTTATTTAAATTATATACATGTATTACTCTTTTGTCGTTAATCCCGAAGTACATCTGAATTCTTGTCCTACGTAGGGATACCTAATCTGATTTTTAAAATTTTTTATATAATAATAATATTTTTAATAATATAATAATAATAATATTATTATATATATATATATATATATATATATATATATATATATATATATATATATATATATATATATATATATATATATATATATATATATATATATTACGAGCCAAGTTAAAATAGAGATGAACTTCTCTTAACCTGAGCTCGACCTAAAAAGTTATTCAGATTGAAAATTTCAGTCCGACCCCATAATTAAGCAGGCCGAACGAGCTGGGTTCGGACCAACTCGACCTAATTAACAATCATAGTCCTAAGTCCTAAACAGTAAGTATTTGTTCATTACTTAGTACAATGATTTATTTTAAAATTTTATCTAATATTCTTTCCGTCTATAATCAGTATTGAACAGAAGGGATACTTTGCATACACAACGCCACTAGTTAGTATAGATTAATTTTATCCACTGTTTCCCTAAAGAATCGATCCAAAATTTATGGCCTATTAAGAGATAATCTACCAATCTATTAAATTACCTTTTTACTGAAAGTTTTTGCAACCTAACAATTACTGTTTTACTCCTTTCAGTTTCGTGACAAAAAGTAGAGTAGGGAATACTGTCGTCTTATATCATATGATAGTCATAACATTGGCCTCGTGCACTTCAATAAGGGGAAAGAAAAAAAAAAAGGAAAAGAGGAAATAGACCTTAATTTTTACCTTCTTAGAGACAAGCTGAATAGGCTTTTTATAGAAACATTTTGCATCCTTGAAAAATAGAAGAGGAAAATCAGACGTTTATTACCAAAATTACTAGTATTAGCATTGAAAAGGTTCATTAATTTATATACTTAGCAGTAGGAGAACATCAAGAATCTGTCTTTGGCAAGTAAAGTGAGAGGAAAGCTATAAATTCACTTGTTCTAATCCATTTAGATGCAACTTTCTCATCTAAAAGCAACTTCACTCCAAAGCATTAACCCTCTCTCATCACATAATTCAAGAATCTGAAATCAAAATTGATGTCTTAATTATCCTAACAAAAAAAAGATGCATTCCGAGAAATTAGTACCACATTTGTACTCCTCCAACCCACCCACCGATTTTTCTGTTGGACTGAGATGGGATATCGTATTTCTTTTCGAGAGATCTTATACTATCAGTAGGAAAAAAAAAAAAAGGAATTGAGTGACGTAACTTGATAATTCTAAAATAAGCCTTATATATTTTATAATAGAAAAATGAGTTTCTCACTTCCTTTTTACCTTCTTTTATTTTTCTTTTATATTTTTATAATTAAAAAAAATCTTAATATTCAAATAAAGTTAATTTTAAAATTTTAACTTAAGTATTATTCTAAAAAACTAGTTATGGACATTAAAATATTTTAATTTATATAAAAAAAAGAAAGAAGAATGAAAGAAGCTAAAAGCAGAATAATAATATCACATTTCTTATAAAAATTTAATTAATGTCTTTATTTAAGAGAAAGAGAGAGAATTTGAGGTATGGGAGTTTTTAAATTACTTATCTTCTTTAATTAATAAGGATATAATGAGATTAATGAAGATAAAATTGATAAATTTAAATAAGTCAAAAATTCTTCTTAAATTATATATCAAATCAAAATAAAATATTCAATTATTGAAGGAAATAATATTTGTCGACTGAAATTTTATTCCATATTCTAATTTGATTTGTTACGTAGAAAGTTAAGGAAAAGAAAAGTCTCGACACGTGATAGAGCATCCATGCAGAATTTCCCAAACAGCCAAAAAGCATAACTGAGAGAATAATTCTAGAGATATTCTGGAAGAATCAGTCGATATTTTGCATGCACGAAATATTAGTATTAATTTCCACATGGACAATTTCCCATTTCAGTGCCAATTATAGTCAGACTTGTTTAAGATCTTTCATTTTAGCACGCATAATCTGGAAGTTCTTGATTGACTAAGCAGGTGAATATTAAGATGCAATCACGTTAAAAACAATTTCTTTTATCGGATAATAGAGTTTGAATTAGTTTGATATGTTGTTCCATTTATAAATTTTCTAAAAAAATAAACTTCAAAATAGATCGATATTTTTTATAAATAAAATATTATCTATTAAAGTTAAAACAGCAAGAATGATAACTTTAATACTATAACTAAAGAAGTAAAAATTACACATGAATGTAACAAATAATATCTATCTCTTCGGCAATCCTTCAATCACATTGGCAATAAAAGCCACAGCGATTTTTTTTTTGATTGAGTAGAAATAAAACCATCAATTTTAATAATTGCATTATCAATTTTCATTTAAGGAATACATCATATTCTTACGGGTGGAATATTGTTGTTTGCGAGACTAAGTTGTGATGCAAATCGTCACGCATCATTATTTTATGCTTGCGTTCAGGGGATAACTGTACTTTGAGTTGGACAATGATGGCCATGAAATTAGAAGTCATATGTTAGCACTTCTATCCTAATTAACTACCGTCCATATCTTTTCTTCGATATCTTTATCAAAGAATTCTTGTATTATTATAGATATTTATACTCTGAAACAGATATATTAATTAAAAAAGTACTGATAAAATATATATTACTTATTATGCGACTTATTTTAAAAAAATTAATATTCATTTTGAACGAGTTAAAATAAAAATAAAAATATTTAATTTAAACGAAAAAAGTAATAATATTCTGAATATATCTATAGATCTGGTTTTAATCGTTGAATTAATACTTAAAAAGTAAAACAGTTTGATTATTAAAAAGTTTACTATTCAATCCTCACAAATTTGGAACTTGTGATAATGAGTCTCGTGGAGTGAAGCCATGAGAGCAGGAAGGAAGCAAAGTTGATTGTAGTGATCTTGAAATGTCCTACTCCGATCAAGTGCTTATGAGTTTCCCAATCTCTCTTGTGGTGATTGCTCCTTTGAGAATGACAACTCTTTATGCTATACAAAAAGAGCCGTGCTCAAAAATAAATTTTTTGAGAAAAAATAAATCCAGTAGATATAAATTATTTTTATTTGTCAAAAGGAACACATAAAATAAAAAATTTATAAAATATAGATAAATTAAAGCTTAACAAATTGTTTTATTATTTTCATTAATTTAAGTACGAAATTTATTTTTCTCTGTTTCTTAGTTACTTTCTCTTCCTTTTCATTAAGACATCTCATCTAAAAAATAAATTTAAAATTTTAAGTGTGAGATCCACGTCTCTGCTTACAAATAATTTAATTTTTATGAAATTTAAGATAAAAATTTTAAAATCAAACTATATCCAGTCCCACCTTAAATTAAAAATAGTAGCCACTTTTAAGAGTATAATAAAAAATTTTCACTAATTTTAATATGCTTAAATAAAATTATATTTATAACTTAATAATAAAAATATTTTCTGGAAGGAATACTATATTAGTATCTGAAATATATTAAAAGAAAAAGAAATAGAAGGACGATATGGTCCATCCAGATATGTACTTGACAAACAGGTAAATTAGTTGGAAGGACATGCACGGAATAGTACATTTGTTCTCTCTTTTGGTACACATTTTCAAAGGCTGTCAGTCA
The DNA here is from genome assembly GCA_030512225.1 of Rauvolfia tetraphylla. Lineage (NCBI taxonomy): Eukaryota > Viridiplantae > Streptophyta > Magnoliopsida > Gentianales > Apocynaceae > Rauvolfia > Rauvolfia tetraphylla. The sequence continues at coordinate 9,328,406 of JAJQKT010000053.1, forward strand.
CCGAAACTAAATACTCCCTATAAAAAGTTAACAAAATTAAACAAATACTACTAAATTAAATTCCCTTTTACAGGCAGCCCCGTGTCTCTCTCTCTCTCTCTCTCTCCTCCTCAAAGAATCCATATCTTCTCTTTGCTTTCTTCGAATCCACACACACATTCACTGATTCACGAGCTCCCTGACCCTCTCCCCTCTCCTCCCTCTTTCCCAGAGGCATATCTCGTAGTGGAATGTTTTGTATATCAAATTTCTTTGAATTTTGATAAGAACGGAGAGGGCTCAGTCAACCTTTTTGTCGCTCTCTCTGAATTTTCTTCTTGTTAAAATGGCCTTTAGTTGACAAAAAAAAGCTTATTTTCTTTTCCATTTTCCTTTTTTTTTGGCCGGGCTCCGGATTTTTGCCTTTTTTGATTAGTATTTGCATAGACATGGGGTGGGTCATCGGTTTTTTGTCTATGCAAGTTGGGAACTAGGTCGTTTTCTTGGAGTTTACCTGTTTTCTTTTTTTAAATTTAATTCTTGTTTTGGGTTTTCATTGGTGAAAAGAAGTGATGTTCGGTGCGGGCAAAGCTAGGGTTTGAATAGCTGAAAGTCAATTTGTTTTCTCTCTTTTTTCCCCTTTACATAGCTTTAACAAGCGTTGAATTTTCCTAAAGCCATTAAATCTCTGGTCTGTATGGAGATAAATAATTTGAAAATGGGGTTGGTGTATTTGGGTTTCTGTTCAAAAAATGGCTTTTCTTATTTTGTGTGAATGAAGAAGGCTTTCTGAAGCATATTTCAGCATCGTTTTTCCAGTAAAGGGCGCTCCTTTTTGTTGATTGAAATATCTACTTTTTTCCCCTTATTTTCTGCTAATCTTTTGTAATTGATGATAACGAAAAGTTCTTAGATCGGTTTTAGTCATTCTTTCAGATAGTTTTGGAAAAATTTCTGATTCGATTGATACTTCTTAAGCTTTTGGTTCGTCAAAATCTTTTCAAAGTTTGAGCTTTCTGATTCTTGAGGTTGAGAAGTATTTATTTAGAATCTTCAGGTATGGATGCCAAAGCTAGCGATGAAGGCGGGGAATTCTTAAAAACTGGGCCTTCGGAGAAGCAAAATGGAAGCACAGATTCTAAGTTGAAAGGCACAGGAAGTCCCAGTGAGTTATCAAAGGGTCCTGGGAACATTAGCAGCAAAGATATGATTTTTCGGGCTGATAAAATTGATCTGAAAAGTTTGGATATTCAATTGGAGAAGCATTTGAGCCGTGTTTGGTCGAAAAATGTAGAGAATAATCAAAAGCCCAAGGAAGAGTGGGAGATCGATCCATCTAAGCTGGAAATAAGATATCTTATTGCTCAGGGTACATATGGTACCGTTTATAGGGGTACTTATAGCAATCAGGATGTTGCAGGTAAATTAATGTGTTATTTTGCATGAATGCTTGTTGATTTTTAGGTTTTTTTTAGTTGTCAGTTTATGCGTGATTTTTAGCATAATTAATATTAAGTTATTGTTATTGTTTTCTGGATTAATTACCTCATTATTGTTACTGTAATTACTTTACGTCCTTCATCTGTGATTTTTAGGGTTCCTAGTCATGCTCTGATTGTTATCTAATTGTCATTGATATTTTACCGTCATTCTTATTAAGATACCGAAAAGAACAAATCCCAAAGATTATCATCAAATCAAGGGTTCTGATTAATTGTGCGGAATTTTGGGTCTAATGATTGAGAATGTTGTGTATGCTGCTGATTAGAATTTCTAAGAGTATTTCATTTTTCGGAATGTGCCATTATGTGTTTTTGGTTATGAGTCCTTCCAAGTTTATAGTGGAGTTCAAAAGGATGTTGGCTTTTCAGAGTTGAAGTGCAAGCTCAGGGCAATACTTTTTCTGAAATATAATCTCCTTAGCTAATTGTAACTGAGTTTTTTGAAGGGCCCTTTGGCTCTAAAAAGCTGTGATAGCTGGAATTCTGCATGCTGCAACTATGTTAAACTTTGTCCTCTGTGAAGAGAATACTTTTAATGCTAGCATTTTTTGGTTCTGTACATTCTTTAAAAGGACGCTTTTAGATTATGGAACTGGCATTTGGGATCTGGGATGGATCAGAGATCAGAAAAGGCTGTCTAGAAGTACTGAGGGGAGAAAATTTTTATTCTTTACTGAAGGACTGGACGACCTTTTCCTTTTTTTTTTTCTATTTTTGGTGGATTGTTATCTGCAGATTATAAATCATTAAAACTGGGGTGGTTTCCCCAGTGTCAGTGGTTATTGTCCTACATTTTCTTACTACAATATTATCTTTATTATGTAGTCAAGTTATTGGACTGGGGAGAGGATGGAATGGCCACAGTTGCTGAAACTGCTGCTTTAAGGGCATCATTTCGTCAGGAGGTTGGTGTATGGCACAAGCTTGACCATCCAAACGTCACAAAAGTAAAAATTTGGTTCCTTTACCATTTCTTATATATGCTTTTGGAATTTTTGTGATTACTCTCTATATGATAAGGGTGTGCCTTTTCTATTATATTTTTGAGGTTCCAAACTAAAATTTCTCCATATGAGTAACAGGAGGATTATTGGATTCTGTAACTTTAGATGTCATTATTCTTGCTTGCAGTTTATTGGTGCATCAATGGGGACTTCGAATCTTAAGATTCCTTCTAAAAATCCTTCTGAAGGTTATACCAATCTTCCATCAAGGGCTTGTTGTGTTGTGGTGGAATTCCTTCCAGGAGGGACATTGAAGAAATTTTTATTCAAAAATAGGAAAAAGAAGCTTGCTTTTAGAGTTGTAATTCAACTTGCATTGGATCTTTCTAGAGGGTGAGTTCTGTTTGAGGTATAACTTATCGGGCCATATTTGAAAACTTAACATCTTCTTTTGCTTTTGCAGGTTGAGTTATTTGCACACTGAGAAGATTGTGCATAGGGATGTGAAAGCTGAAAATATGCTCCTAGATTCTCATAGGACCCTAAAAATTGCTGACTTTGGCGTTGCCCGTGTTGAAGCACAAAATCCCCAAGAGATGACTGGTGAAACTGGAACACTTGGATACATGGCCCCGGAGGTATTCATTCCAAATTTACAAGAACTTACTGCTTTCTATGAATTTTCATTGGCAGAGATGCATCATATAAATACAACTAAATATCTGTTTTAAAACTTGAAACTTTCCCCTTTTATCTTTTGTTTCAGAGTTTCACTGTTACTTGCCTTACCCACTTCATCCGTTGTACCTTGTTTCTCCCACTCTTCCCATAAAAATTGAGTTACTTAAATCTTTCTTATTCATATGAGAAACTAACTACGATTCTATATGTAGGTTCTTGATGGCAAGCCCTATAATAGAAAATGCGATGTCTACAGTTTTGGAATTTGCCTTTGGGAAATTTATTGCTGTGATCTCCCTTACCCTGATCTTAGCTTTGCTGAAGTTTCTTCTGCAGTTGTGAGACAGGTAAATATGATTGAGAAAAAGTATTTTGATTTTATCTTCCTGTTGAGTGACTTTGTATGTGCTCACATGTTCTTTGCTGTATTTTTACGAAATATTTGGATTGACCTGGTCTTGACAAACTCCTCATTTTGCAACTAGTGGGTTAGGGAATTTCTGGGTATCTTGAGATATTCAAGAAAATTATACATCCAGCTTTCTTATTTGCTTCGAAATGGACTAACATATATATTTTATGTTTTCAGAATCTAAGGCCTGACATTCCCCGATGTTGTCCAAGTTCTTTGGCACACATCATGAGGAAATGCTGGGATGCAAATCCGGAAAAACGGCCCGAGATGGATGAGGTAGTGAGGTTGTTGGAAGCCGTTGATACAAGCAAAGGAGGAGGAATGATTCCAGAAGATCAGGCTGGAGGCTGTTTCTGCTTTGCTCCAACTCGGGGGCCATAAGTTTTCTTTACCCCATATCTTTTGTCTGTTTTTACACATTCATGTCCTCTGTGGCTTGGTAATTTTTCCAAAGGTGTTCCAGACTCATTCCTTTGTGTATAATTGAGAAAACTCTGTTTTAAGCATCAAGAATTTGTAATTCTCTCCCCTTAGGACCACTCCTCAATCTTCCTGTTTTTCATCTTGATTGCTTGTGAATGACAGGATCATTTGCTATGCTACCGGACACAAACGAAAGGACGTAGGAAAATCTTCCTATATATCTAATATCTCGTTTGTAAAAGTATGAAAGCAACATTTCCTTTGCTGCCAGACACGGAATAAAGGAAAGTAAAACCACCACTGAAAAACTACTTCAGAGCCTTGGTTTTTTGCCGGTGTTACAATATTATTCGCACAGTTCTTCCGTAGTCCAGCGAGACGTGCCGGAATTTGGCCTTTTCCAAATATTCTTGGAACAATACAACCTAGCACAGATTCATCAAACAGTGAATGCGCAGTGCATATGAGACGTTCTTGACTAAAACCCAAAAAAGAACAGGGAATTTGCAAGGCTCAGAGCCATTTTCTGCGATAAGAGAGAAACTCTCTGCCTAGAATGATGCTCCAACTTGCACCCCATTTCAGTCGAGAGATGCTTTCCGTTCCCAAAAAGTTTTCAGAGATGCTAACACTATCCCTTAAGTGGACGTCAATTACGGGACAGAATGATCTGTATTTGGTGGGAAAGGAATTGGTGGATTTCCATTCAAACCATTTGGATGTGAAATGAGAAGTGAATGGCTTTCCTCTCTCCTCTTTTTCCCTGTTTGGCAAATTAGAATCCATTCACGTAATGGCCATAAGCTGATTAAGGGATCTTGATTACGCTTTTATTCTATAGATTTCAAAGATCAGAAGGGTTGCATATGAAGAATAATATTATTACGAATGGGATTTCTGTTGTATTAAGAGAGGATTAACATAAACACATTCACCGCAAACTCTGCATTCGCCAAAGAAGTTGGGGAAGAAAATGAAGAACAAGAAACATCATTGGAAGATTACTCAGAAGAAAACATCATTAGTTTAAGAGATAAGAATTGTTTATTAATCCATCCTTCCCTAGACCAGCAAATCATTGACGGAGATAAAGATTCGATGGGCAATAGATTCTTGAACACGTTGTATCCTGATCTCTTTAAAAATAAGCCATTTTTGCACTACACCATTAAGACACTTGTTTTTGTAATCCTGCGTAATCAACAACCTTTTTAAGTATTATTTCTTTCTTGTCCTTGTCCAATGCCTTCTCTCTTGATAATTCAACAATCTAATAGGTTTTTTTTTTTGAAAAAATTACGAATTAATTATTATTTAATTATGATAATACTGTTTTCTTCACCCTAGATAAAAAGACTTGTGGTGCAATGGTTGTATTATGAAGAATTACTAATTTTTGTGGTATAGGCATAGCACTTATTCAGGTTTTGTGTCCGACCAGAATTCATATGATTGCTGTCTTCTTTCCCAGTTGTTATAGAAATGAAATAATTCAATTGCGTCATAATTTATATTTCTTATATTTATATAATTTCTTAATTTGATTGAAAAAAACTTTACAAATTAAGTTAATACATATTTGTAAGTGCTTATATCAATACTCACTGCCATATGGAAAGTGCCAAGAAATCTTTAGTGTGGTAAGTGAAAGGAGAGTTTTTTTCCAAGGATTAGTTAATAGAGACGTGAATCTGCCTATATTCATTGTTCACATAACAGATGGAGATAAGCACAAAGGAATGGGGCATTTTCTGCTGGGACTTTTACTACAAAAGTCATCAATGTTATCATCTTAGTGGTGATGTCTCCACTTGGAGGAATTTCTTTCCCCCTCAGAAATCTTTCTTCGTTCCAAGAATGAAAGCAGGATAGGACTAGAGGACTCTCACTCAGCAACCACTATTGCCAACCCAGCTTGGGGCGTATTTGATTTTTTTTCGTTGAATTATATTATGAATTATAAAAATAAATTAATTATAAAAGAAAAAATAAAATTCAAATAAAAAAAATAACAAAACTAATTCAAATACACCATAAATCATCAAGAAGTCGTCCTTTTCCATGTAGGGCAGGGAAGACTATTACTGCTAGCAGGTTTTAAAAGAATAAGTACTCATCCTAGGAAGGAAAGGAGAAACTATTATTTAAAAGCAGATTCAAGGAGTCATTTAGGCCGGGAGAAGAAGGATTATTACAATAAATGAAATCGAATTAATGAGTCGTTACTCAATACTACCTTTCCTCATTTTTCATTCTATGTTTATTTTTTTTTATAATTTTGAACGAAGAGAATAATAATTTTACTTTTTATACTAATAGTATAAGATAAAAGTGATGTGAAGAGGTGTATCCACTCAAAGTTGAAGAATTTGAGGCCAATTCACTTAGACATTTGATACTTTATCTATTTTAAAATATGTATTATATTTCTCTTTTATATAATAGGAAAGTAATATTAAATTTAAAATTTATTACTTTTATTGGATCACTTATTACGTGTATTGATATGATAGAATCTAATCTTTCTATAATTAGTAATACTATTTTATCAATACTTAATAATTTTTTTTTCTTTCGTGTGATTTTTATTTGCAAAAAAAGAGTGAGATTTACCTTTCAACTTTCATTAACAAAAAAAAAAAAAGAAAAGAGAAAAACCATGGTTTTGAGATTTAACCTAAAGCAACAAATCTGAAATCCCCCCAGCTTGTCTAATCCTACAGATGCGATTGGCCTCACCTTGGGCAGTTGTTTAAAGTGAACGAAAATGAATAGTTTAATGACCTCATGTTTGGGACTTGGATCCTGATTGCGCCTATAAATATGCCAAACGCCCAGCTCTGAAGCAGACACACAAACTCCCTTCGCTGTTTGCTTGTGGATGCTGATGATTCAGCTTTCAGCATCTCTAAACTTCTGACACCTTTGATAGCAGAAAACTATTCCTCCCTCTTCTTCTTTGGGTTTTTTTCCCGAGAACACCAAAACCCATAACCAGAAAATAGCACAAATTTGCACAGTTTTCAAATTGAAGTTAGCCCGTCAAGAGTACATTTCTGATAGAAATGGGCCTCAGAAGAGAGAAAACAACGAGTGTTATGAGCGATTTGCTCAGCCAATGCGGTGGTTATGCTGTCATTGACGGTGGTCTTGCTACTGAACTGGAACGCCACGGGGCTGACCTTAATGACCCTCTATGGAGTGCCAAATGCCTCATCAGTTCCCCTCAACTGATCAAAAGAGTACTCTTTCTCTCTTGTTCTATCTGTTTCTCTCCCATATAAACTGACGCAGTCTAGGGGATTCTGGACTTGAGGGCTGGGACGAGATAGGTGAAAGACTAACGACGACATGCATATGAATTTCTATAGGAATTAAAGTCGCAATCTTGAAATAAATTTTTGTCAATTTAAACTATGTTTCTAAAATTTTGTCAATGTGCATTTCCGTTTTTGTTAGTTCTCTGTTTGAATTGCGTTTATTCCTTTTCTTATCTATTATCAACTTGAGACTTATTATTTTGCTTGGATGATGCTGATTTTTATACTGGAATCATGTAATCATATGGTTTGCACATTTATAAATTGAAAAATCTGTATGTTCAACTAAGAAATGCTTATATTGGTCTGCAATTTGGGGATTTGTTCGACTTTAACTTGTACATAGCTTGTTTTCTAGCCCAGGTGTGACTGTATTCACTTACCGGTATGGAAGAAAGAAACTTAGGTTGTAATCTGCAAAGACATTAAGGTTTGTTTGCCGCTACATTGGGAAAGACGCTGTTCTATGCTTGATAAGAAGAATAATATGTCCTGGATTACCCATTACAAATAGACCTTATTAGTGGAGAATGATCTGATTTTGTGCCACTGATGGGAACATTTTGTTTGAAATAGCTCAATACCCAGCTCTGGTATTTGGGAAAGGCTTAATCTGGAAAACAATTTTTTGCAAGGTATTGTGTGGTAGTATGGTTTTACTACTACCTGCTGAACTTCCAACTCCAATCTGTAATTTGGCTTTCTATTCACTGTGTGCATCTAACTGGCTTATTTTGACATTGGTATTTGTAGGTGGTTTGTCAAGGATACTTGTCAGCTAATGCATATATATTGAATGTTTCAGAACCGGATATGGTTCTATCTTAGCTTTGTGGTTCCTTTATGTTTTCTCCATTCATTGCTTCATCCTGTGCAGGTACACTTGGACTATCTTGAAGCAGGTGCAAATATCATAATATCTGCATCATATCAGGTTAATACTGTTCCTATGATTCCTTTCCCCTATACATCGGACTGATTACTTAAAACTATATGAGATTCATTCTTTCTTTCCACGTGAGGCAGGCTACACTTCAGGGTTTCGAAGCCAAGGGCATAGTTCGGGAAGAAGGTGAAGCTTTACTCAGGCGAAGTGTTGAAATAGCCTGCGAAGCACGGGATGAATATTGTGATAATTTAGATGTAAAATCTCTAAAACATCCAATCCTGGTTGCTGCTTCTGTTGGAAGTTATGGGGCTTATCTTGCTGATGGTTCTGAATATAGGTAAATTTACGATCTCCTTATTTCATGGATTGCATTGAGTTTTGGCCACTCAACTCTGAGATGAAACTGTTTGGAAAATATGCAATAAGCTCGTTTTATGCCTTAAATAGTATGCTTACGTTGATTGCAACATCTTTGCTCTTCTTACCCTCTACAGTGGAATATATGGGGAAACAGTGACTCTAGAGACTTTGAAAGATTTCCACAGAAGAAGGGTTCAGGTTCTTGATGATTCTGGTGCCGACCTTATTGCATTTGAGACAATTCCAAACAAACTGGAAGCTCAGGTATCTTGTACACCGATGTTAGTTTTCAGTTAGCTTCGTTTGTAGGCTCTTAAGTCATTATTGTTACACATTCTCTCTGATCACCGTATTAATTGGCGCTTTTGTATACATGTAGTAGTCAATGTATAACTTGTCTAGTGTATGCATTTGATCTGAAAGGGGTCTAGGGAATTTGCTCAGTTGCTCATTTTGTGTTGTCTTCCTATGCAGGCACGACACTAAATCAAGACAAAGCTTATTTGTTTTTCAATATTCCACTTTTTCTCTTGCAAAAGCTTTCTATCCACCACTCCAGAAGGGAGGCAGACCTAATTTTAGCTCTGCATAGGACAATTTCATTATGCAGTTGTCAGTCTTCAGAATCAAATGCATATAATTTTACAATTATATATTCTCAAACACATATTTTAGATAGATAAAGAGTTCTAGCGGTGCTTCTTCCTCCACAAAGTGGAGCTTAGATGCTCACTACTTGACTGAATGCGATACTGCTTGAAAGAGAAGTATAGGAATTTTCCTTTTCTTTCCTTTGTTGGTAGATGGAGAGTCCAAGGGTCTACACATAACTTTTATTGCAATTTTTTTTAAATTTTTGGGGATAATATCTTCTGATTGCTCTCTAATACAGGCCTATGCTGAGATTCTCAAGGAAGAGGATATAAAGACTCCAGCCTGGTTCTCATTCAATTCTAAGGACGGAGAAAATGTAGTTAGTGGGGATTCTATTCAAGATTGTGTCGCAATTGCTGATTCATGCGAGCAAGTTGTCAGTGTTGGAATCAACTGCACCCCTCCTAGATTTATTGATGGACTGATCCAATCAGTCCAGAAGGTAATACATTTACTATCCACAAGATACGTGCAGGAAAATTTGATATTCAAAATTTAACTGCAGAACTGTTATTTATTGACTCTGTAAATATCGTCTGTCCATGATTCTGCTTTCTTGAACGAAATTTGATGCTTTGCAATCTGGGTTTTAAACTTCAATAAATTCCTCTTTTTTGAAATTTTGAAATCCAATTTCTTAAGGGCGCATGTCTTTCATTATGTGGCTGTATTAACATGAATTGACTATGACTTTGATTGTAAATCATACTTGAATTGCATTACGTTCTTCGGTCGTTGAATTTTCAAAAACTAACTGCAAGTTTGATTATAGATCATGCTGAATTTGCAAATTTACTGTCTTCATATGAACTAAATTGTAACAAATTTCCTGGGTATAAAACTGGTTGAATAGCCTTTGTAAACTTATCTGCTAATCCACTCATATTGTTTATAGTGAGCATATTCATTCCTCATGTTATTTCAAGTGATATTTCAACTTTCTGCATTTTCATGGCATAAAAGCCATTCGGATGTAACACTGGTAACGTTGAACTTGAGGGTGTTTGGACCTCGTTGGGACATTATTCCTGTCTAAGTAGCACAAGAGAAATGAGCTGTGGGGACACACACACACACACACACACACACACACACATATATATGAACCAAATTAGAAGCTATAAGTGTGGATTGGAATATAAATCCTTTTAAGCTTTATATCTTAGCTGTTGTAGTTCTTGTTGATCTTCCTTTTGGCTAATTTCTTTTGGTTTTGAGTGCCTAATTTTATCGTCTTGTAGGTAACCACGAAGCCAATCCTTATATATCCCAACAGTGGTGAGACTTATGATCCTGACAGAAAGGAATGGCTGGTAATTATTTTTCTTCTTTCTGATGCAAAAGTTCTTATGCTCGGCTGTGCAACGAGCATAAATGGTTCCTTCATGTCTCAATAAGCAATTAGCTTTTTAGTATGCTAACTTCAGAATGTTAGTTTGAGGTAGAAATTCCCTTTGAATGAGGACGTTGAGATAACATTCACTTGAAGTTCTTTTGATGTCAAAAGTTGAGTATTCCAATGGTCAAGTTACTGAAGTCCATCTAAAACAAAAGCCGAACACTGACATGCTTTATCCTGCAGCTATCAACAGGAGTTTCCGATGAGGGTTTCGTGTCATATGTATGCAAGTGGAATGAAACTGGGGCTTCTCTTATAGGAGGTTGCTGCAGGACCACCCCAAATACCATCAGAGCAATCTCTAAAGCTCTCTCTAGCAGATAGAGGGCAACCAATTCTGCTGCACTCAAGACGGCAACCGAGTTTGATAGTCAAGAAGAACAGGCAAAGCTTTTGTTTTGTACTGGTTTTTTTGGTTTGACAATAAACTTTCTGGTAATGATCCGTGTGCTTTATGCCTAAACATAAAAGGTTACCCATCTCTTGTGTTTTCTTGTCTAAATGCCATGCTCTACCAATATTTCAAAATGCCATCCTATTACAGCCGCCACCTGGTTAATGAATAATGGTATTGGTATGGGAATTCTTGGAGTTTTGATAAGTTTTACCAAACAAATTGGTTCAAATTCTTGTAAGGTTTTAAGTTTCCCCATGCCTATAACAGCACCGAATGAGGCCCCTCTTTAAACCAATTCCACCAGAGCAAGCTAAATGGTTTTCAGTATATATTCCCAAATAGCAGAACAATGTAGTAGTGAACGAGGATTTGTTAAGCTTCCGCTTTGATGTTTTAGAAGCTGATGTCATTCTCATTCAACGAATTTGGACAGCCCTCTCCAAGTAATTTGAGTTTTTATTTCCAAAAAAAAAAAAAGAAAGTAATCTGAATTTTTATCCTATGCTGAAAATGACAAGAATTTCAAAACCTGGGACAAGACTATTTTTGAGTTTGACAGAAATTATAGATCTTATTATTATTAAAATCAATTGAACTCTGAGTTCGACATTTAAAAAATATTCTAACAATATATCTATTGAATTCAAGAAATTATCTTGAAAAAGAATTGTAGAATTTTAGTGACAACCACGTTCTTCTTCTTCCTTTTTATCTAAAGAAGCGACAACCTTCTATTTGAAAGAGAAGAAAACTTTTATTATTTTTTTTAAATGGATCATGAATTTTCTAATACACTCTTTAATATAATATATCAAAAAAAAAAACAAAGAGAAATTCGGTGAAAAAATATGTTCTAACGGTTGGAGAAGACTGCAGTAAATTTGGGATTTTATGGTGCATTTGAATTGGGTGGGTTCTGAACTTAAATGTAAAATTTTTATTTTTATAAATAATTTACTTTTATTAGATTATGACATAAAATTTTAAATTCAAATTCTGTAAAATTTCACCATAATTGCAATAGGAACAAACAGCCACAATTGCGTTTGTATTTTTCAACTGAATTATGTTGAACGCATGAAAAATGCGTTTTGTTTTTCTAACTAGATTCGCGGAAAATAATATCCTAAACTTAAAACGGTACAGGTAATGCGATGGAAAACAACGCTCCCTGATGCGCTCAGCCTTGTGGAAGCAAAACGTTTTCAAATATGTGTACTGTCCGAATTATTTTAAACTTAAACGCAAGTGGTCCATGCGCTCAAACGGTTTAAAATGCGTTCATTTTAGGACGCAAAAGCCTGGTACAAATTCCGCGCCTGGTCAAAAACCCTTAGCTATACCCCAGGCCAAAAGCAAGAGTTCTCCTCTCATTTGAATCTCTTCGGCTATGCCCTTCTTGATTTTTTACAGTCTTGTTTCATCTCTCACATTTTCTGATGCAAATTGTGGTCTGGCAAACAAGCAGCTGAGTGTAGATAAGCCCTTTTGCTCTGATTTTTCATTCTCTTAGTAATCTGGTTTATGTTTGTTAGGTTTGTCAACAATGCGGTTAATTTTGAAGAAATTCCAGCCTTTTTGTTGTCTAAGGAAAAGAGTATGTATGAATACTTTGATAGCTGATGCTATATGTGCAAATGTTGGGGTCTTGCGCGAAGCGTTATGCACCAGCAGTCAGTCACTTCACGATGATGTGTCTCTGAAAACAACCGAGTCACCTGAGCTCCCGGATTGGGTTAAATCTCAAAAGACAGATGATGACGACTTTGTGCTTCCGTCACTTTCCTATTGGATTGAGAGCCACAAGTCGTATGGTAAAAAACCTGCTCTTGAGAGCCCGGAGACGGATGTAGACAAGATTTCTAAGATTCTGAAAAATCACTTTGAATCACCGGATGCTATTATAGAAGCATTAAGCGGTCTTCAACTTGAGGCGACAGAGAGTCTGATAGAGCAGATTTTGAAAAGATTCAGCTTTGATTGGATGCAAGCTGTTGGATCTTTTAAGTGGGCAAAGTCACAAGCTGGTTTTAAATGTTCGCCTGATTTACACAACTTGATGGTGGATACTTTGGGAAAGGCAAGAAAGTTTGATCTCATGTGGAATTTTGTGGAAGAAATGAAGGAACTGGAAGGTTATATTACAATTAATACAATGGGTAAAGTCATAAGGAGGCTTGCGAAGGCAGGCAAGCATAATGATGCTGTTGAGGTATTTAGAAGTTTGGAGCGATATGGGGTGCACAAAGATGTTTACGGAATGAATTTGTTGATGGATGCACTGATCAAGGAACGAGGCGTGGAGCGTGCTGAAAGTGTGTATCATGAGTTTAAGTTGGATGTGCCTCCGGATCGGCAGACTTTTAACATTTTGGTCCACGGCTTGTGCAAAATTAGAAAGCTGGATAAAGCTAAGAAATTTGTTCAGGAGATGCAGCAACATGGTTTTGACCCTGATTCAGTAACTCACACTTGCTTCATTGAAACGTATTGTCATGAAAAAGATTTTCGCAAAGTTGATGCTGCTATTGATGACATGAAGAGGAAAGGACTTCGTCCAACTGTAGTAACATATACAATTTTGATAAAAGCTTTTGGGAGGGCAAAGGAAATAAATAGAGCATTAGATGTTTATGAGAAGATGAAGCAGAGTGGTTGTCTTCCAGATAATTCATTTTATAGCACTATGATTCTCAATCTAAGTAAATTTGGGAGATTGAAGGATGCTCGAGAAGTGTTTGAGGATATGGCACAGCAAGGAGTTACTCCAGATGTTATAACATACAATTCAATGATTACTGCTACTGCAGAGCACTCAAAGGAAGAGGATGCCCTAATGCTGTTGAAAAAGATGGAGGAGAATCAGTGCAAGCCTGATCTTAGTACTTATGCTCCATTGCTAAAGATGTGCTGTAGGTTGAGAAGAATGAAAGTGCTCTCCTTTTTGTTGAGCCACATGTTCAAAAACAATGTCTGCCTTGATCTTGGAACGTATGAGCTTCTGGTTGGCAGGCTAAGCATGAATGGAGCTCTTGAAAGGGCTTGTTCTTTCTTTGAGGAAGCTGTGAACCGAGGATTTCTTCCTTCTACTTCTTTATACAAAAAGTTAGTGGATATACTTCAGAAAAAGGGTATGGATAAAGAAAAAGACTGGATTGAAGAATTGATGCAGAAGGCTAAACTGAGACAATCTATTGATTCCCCTAGGAGTTCTATCCAAGCTGTGGAATGAATCTCTAGCACGTTTCAGCTAAACTTTTGCCTGATTGTAAAGTGTTTGTTTCTGATAAGAGCTTCAGTTCAATTACACCAAGGACTTCTTTAAAAGTAGAACTTGAAACTTCATCAACAGTGTCATGTTAGCAGTTCTAGATTTCCTGTGAATGTCAATTTTGCATGCATGATACTTCTCATTTAGAGTTGGTAAATTTGAAGAGATATACAGGGTATATATGTAGCTCCTCATCTTTTCTGACTAACTCAGAATTCCAGTAATCGTACTCAAGAAAAATTTCTGGAAAAAAAAAGTCAAAAAACCTTTGATCTAATAGCGTAATGCATTCGGAGCATTTGAAGAGTCTGCTGTAAGAGTTGAGATATTTTGGAAAACAATGTCATTTCGAAGTGGTTGGTATATTCGTAATACTGCTAACTGGAATGGTGTTTGCAGTGATAAAATGGAAGATTCTTGGATGCTTGACAGTTTTTGTACCATTTTTGGTTCTTTTGGATTTTATTGTTCAACCCAGCTCGTTCTGAAACCTATTGATCGAAATGTTTCATGATCCGCTCCATCATAGGCTGACACTCATAGAAATGCAGCTCTTGGATCGTGCAACATTTAAGACTAATTACTTGACAATCATTCTCTTCTTTCCAGTGAAACATTGAGCTATCAGCAGGTGGATTAGCTGATTCTCGCGTTTCACATTTCAAATCTCCACTTCTGAGCTGCCACCATAGATATGAGGATGGCATCTATGTGAAAGCTTTATAATTGAAAGAAGAAGAAGAAGAAGAAATAGTTACCAGGCAGTAATGCTTTTGTTGCGCATATAATGTAGTAAATTAACTATGGGGCAAGTAGTATATATTGTAAAGAGATTGGTAGTGTCCCCTCACTCCCCCTCCCAAAGCAAGAGGAAAGTGTAGCTACATACTATATACATCATCAAAAATAGTTGAGAAAATTATTAGTATCTCATTCTCTATTGCAGCCAGCAATGTGACGTTACATTGCAAAATTGCTGTCTGAATCAACCAGTATCGACCACAGGGCATGCACGTCTTCGCAAGAACAGGACTTTACATCTTCATATAGGACGTATATTCCAGTCCTGCCTGAAAATCAAGCAAAACCAAACCAATGTCGGTGAATCAGTGATTTGCAAGGACAATCTGCAGTACAAAGATGATCAAACAAAATACTAAATGCTGCAAAAGATAGGCTCGATCACATGAAAAAATTTTCATACTGATTGAAAGAGAAAAGGAATGCGATGCAAAAATGATAATGTAGGACCAGCAGTAAAGATTCAAACTGAGGAAGTAGAGGCAGTACGTTTTCTGCGATTCGAGTGCAGACGACCCCAGAACTTCTTGAATGGTGAGAGGAGGGAGTGAAGCCACCCCATTAAGCCTTGTTTTGGTTCATGTTAGGTGAAAGGTTGGAAAGAAATAAAGAGTTCAAAAGCTTCCTTAGACGAAGGAGAAAGTGCAGATCACTGTTCTGCTGCATATTCTAATCCTATTATGTTTGTTACACACAAATCATGCAAAAAAGCATTTTCTCTTGGTGTCAAGTCACTGTCAAAAGACACGAATGTCATCCTTGCAGAAGGGGGTGACCTCTTCTTGAATCATAATTTTTTCCTGTTTGGTAAACTCTGTAGTATTTCTACTCAACATATACTTGTGGTGCCTACCCACCCTTGTGTGTTTCTTTGAAATTGTGCTGCTTTTCTTATACTACATATTCTAGAATTGGGGTGAACAAGGCTGAAATTCCTCCAACAAGATTTTTGTTCTTATCGTTGATTACTGCAATTTTCTGCTCATCAATAATGAAGTGGGAGTAAAAAACTAAGAATAACACTGCAAGAAAAGGAGTTGTCGGCAACAATAGATGACTTTCTTGTATGGAGGCTTCGGGTTAAAGCCTTTCACGCCTTCGTCCATGACATCTCTTGTATTGCATTATCAATTCAACGCTTCAAAATATTCAATTAAAGAAGGGAAACATTCTAACACCTGAATTCATCCCAGGGGTTAATTTAATGGTTCGAAATTTAATGTGTTAGAAAGTTCTATCAACAAGACTTATAAATTTATTTGAAACAAATCGTATACTATTAATACATTTATTTTTACGTAACTAATTATCTTACTTAATTTTTTAAGTATAGGACACTACGTGACTAGATTATAATTGACATAATTCTCAACAAAAAGAAGAGTACCTCTGACCTTTTCAGTACGCATCACATCTCAAAAAATCGGAAATTAACATCAAGCTTCCACTGATTCTCCCCTCCACATTTTCTCGAGTAAAATTGAAGGCTCTCTCTTTTTGTTAGTTGGTTATGCCCTGCAGCACCAATTCTTGCATTATTTGTGATTACATGTGGAGCAATGTCTTGCTTCCTCGTCTCCTCAACCACTTCTTGGACATTCTTAGGTTTCCCAGTTTTACTTCGGTAATCAGAGTCCCATGAAAACTACTAAAAACAAAATCATTATGCATCTTTACCTCCTAAATATATAAATTCCTTTGGCCCTTTTTCCCAGACCTTTACCTTTAATGACACATTTGAATGTGCGGTAAGCTTTTGTTTGGATAGGGGAAGTATAGAAAGCCAACAGTACTTTATCCTTAATTAACTAAAATTATCTAAAGATAAGTCTTGGGTTAAATTGGTAGATAGCATAAGTCGATGACCGTTGAATTTTTTGGAGGTGTGAATTGATTGACTTAAAAAGTTTTAAGAGAAATTTGTGAGTAGAATAAAGACTGATGGGGTAAAGTGATCTTTAAGCAAAATTTTATTAGACTAATCATAAATGATTTACAGATGTAAGTATACAGTTTCAGGGAAGCACATTTCCCTTCTTTTGTTCATTTTGTCAAAAACTAGAAATAAAAGCCCAAGAAATTTTAAAAGAGAACAAGGTGAATTAAACAAATTAGGTAAATCAAAACAGAATGAATATTAAGCAAAAAGCTCGTTCCATATAATTGGAGAGGGGTTGGCTTCTGGTAGCTCAGTCTTTCTACTCCAGAAACTTTTGATTGGCAGCAAGAAGAGGTTTTGGATTTCTTGGCAAGACCAATATGAAGATCTTAAAGATATTGCCTCAAGCGATCAAGCAACTGAGAATTTGCCCTACCATGCTGAGATAAGCTTCTACCCTTCACCTTTGGCTTCTGCCACCCAAATGTTTCTAAAAACTCCTCTATCAACCTGGAACAAGACAAAGTGTAATCAGGACTATAACATACAGGGATACCTACTGAAAAAAGAAGATTACTGCAGGGAAACTCACAAACTGCAAATAGCCTTCTGTGAAGAGGCCAGTTCACGATCTGGGAAGCTATCTTCCAACCGAAAACTTAACCAAACATAGAGCTCCAAAACCTTTAGTTACCAAAAGCAAACAAAACTAAGCAGTGGATCACCTAAAAACAATCAACATGTAGGATACATCATAGATGTTCATGTAACTAGTCAAACAACCTGTGGTCATCTGAGTGGACTTAGCAGTAACTCATGATGTTCACCAAATTTTGCCAGGATATCGAGAGAACTGCTAGATATCAGAAATTATATTGGCCTGTAATTATTATTGATAAAGAAACCATATTGGCTGTGGTTACTATATCAGAAACTGTACTGGCGTGGTGATGATGTTACTATCAATAAAGAAGATCACAGACTCACAGTCAAGCCTACTAACCAGCAAACATCCACCACCCAAAAGAAAAAGGAAAAAGATCAATGCAGCCCCAACCTCTGAAAGATTTAGCTTATGGAAAATTAAGAATCAGTAACTCCTGAATTTAGATGGTTAGCATAGTCTATGCAAGTCCAACTTCAAGTGCTTTCCGATAGGCAACTGCTAGAAACCATTAAGTCGATCTAAGTTATATACAACTTATCCATTCTATAGTAGGGATTGCAGGATTTTCTGCTATTTTAGAAGTTTAATAAACTAACAAGAGGCAAGACAAGAATTCTCATTTATCAAACCTTGAAAGCACTAGACATACAAACCTTATGAATTGATTCCAGTTCCATGAGAGCAGTCTGTGTTTTTGGCACTTTTAAAGTCCCTGGGGTAAATATCTCACGAAGCCGGACAATGCCACTTTTAGAATAACGTTGCGCAAACTGAGCCAGAGAAAAGGGTTGTATCAGTTTCTATAAGAAAAAACATCACCAAAGTATTAAAGAACTAGGGATTAACTCACCTGGGCAAGGCCCTGAGATGAAATTTCATCGGCCATGTCAACTGGACTACAAACAACAAATTTTGTTCAGTTAATTATGAACATGATAATTAAAAGAAAAGCAATGTCAACTCTGCTTACTGCAAGAGAGGAAAATGACATTTTAGCTAGCAGCAATTTAATTACACAAATTATTTGTTGGATCAAGCATCCATTTTTCATCGAGGAGTTGACAAGAAGCACGTTTAACAACGTGCATGTGTGTATACATATGTATGGGTACTATACCAGTATTCTAGACTTCGTTAAACCAACTGTGGACCCAGACTGTTCCATATGATGCAGCATTAATGTCACTTAGCTAAAATGCATTTATTCACAGAGCAAATCTACAAATTCATTTTATGTGCAAACGATATACCAAGAAGAATTATGTGCGAGTGAATAAACATTACTATTAGAACGGAAACGTATTACCTTATACAAAAAAGATACTTATCATGCAAATCAAGAGGAAGCTCATCAATTAGAGCAGCAACTTTCTGTCATCAAAAGCATCAAATCAGCATATCGTAAATGTGAACACGATACAAACCTCAAAAGACAACCAAAAGGTAAGAACAATTAGACAAACTGAATACTGAACATACCAACAGTTCTTCACAATCAGCAATAAAGTAGTTTTCAGATAACTTGGCATGTTCTATGAAATGTGCCTGCAGGTTAACTCGACCAAAAAGAGGGAAAGAAAGGGTTATATATGACCCTACCAATGGAAAATTGTATCGTCCTATAACAAATTAATACAGAATCTTTTCATTTTTGAAGATTTTTGAAGATCAGCTAAAAAAATGTCAATGAAAGAGTTCACAAGTGGAATACATTAAGGACTTTAACATGCACGTAGAGGAGGAAGAGAGAGGGCTACCAATATCTGGTATATGCTTTGCTCTGGATGCAGGCGAGAGTACATCAACAATAGATCAAAACTTGGAAATAGACCGGCTTTCTGCATCATGGTCAGTTAAAAAGGTCCATTTTAGTCATTCTGAAAGCTCATATCATAGAAGCAACAGAAACCATATATAGAGATATATTATTAATCAGATAATGACAACGTCAAGAGTATATAACCAACTGAACTTTCAAAGAATAAATGCTCTGGAATTAACTTGATTACCTCAAGAATAGGAGAAGGGGATTCTAGAGATGAATGAAGTAAGGGCAGATCTCTAGCAGATAGACAAGTCACTTCTCCATCTGGATATTTGGATCCATATCTTCCAGCTCTTCCTGCAAGAAAAACCAATCACAATATACTAAGGTCCCAAGCACACAGCCAAAAATTGTGTGAGAGGGGGGGGGGGGGGAGCGAGAGAGTAGGTTGGCTGATGTGGCATTGCTTCGACAGAGAGAGTGTCTGCGCGCGGGCGCAAAGATGGCGCAGAATTTAGAAGGGAATTTTTCAGACGAAGAGAAAGTGCAAAAGAAGAATGAAAGGAACAGGCATGTTAGAGAGGAATATTAAGGAGTTTCATCAAGAACACTAGGATCCAACCCCCCTGAAGTAAGGTTCATTGAAGGCAAACACCCAAAGAAAGCACACAAATTCATAACAAACACACATTTACTTTCAACTCTCCAGCCTCCTTAATTAAAAATAATAACAGCCATTTATATACAATATAAAACTTAAAAGGTTATAGAAACTTCAATAATACGGAACTTGAAAGTGCCCTGTTATAAAACCAAACCATAAAATTTAGCTATCAAACCTTGAGATTTCAATTGAAATGATTTTGAGCTTTCAGAATGATTAGCAAAATTTCTAACTTACTATTATCACAGAACAGTATACCTTTATCTAAAACATGTCTGAAATAACTTCAACTCCAAAACCACATGAAATCTCTGGAGGCCCTTTAGACTTGTCTGTGTGTCCAACATAAGAAAGAGTGTGCATGCATTGGGCAACATGCACTAAAGCCATTCATTTAAAAAAAAGAAATGCTGACAGGCACTGAAATTATTCATTACTCAGTTTGGATGCATCATACACTGAAATTATTAGTATATCATTATTATTTTGCATAAAAAACTGATTTAACACACCTGCAATTTGTTTGATCTCTGAAACAGAAAGCTCCCGCATCTGCACACCATCAAACTTCTCTAATGTTGAAAATATGATTCTGGAGATATTAAGATTCAGACCCATCCCAATAGCATCACTTGCTACAAGAACATCAAACTCACTGTTGGCATCATTGAACATAGATGCCTGCAATCCTGAAAAATGTGTTAGCTAAGCTAATTGTGGCTTATCAGTCGATAAAGTCAAACAGTTCAGAGAGAACAAGGAAAAGCGAGGAACGGAAACCTGTCTTGTACGAGTTGCCGGTGGCAGTGAACCATAAACAACAGAACAAAGATGCTTGCCGCCGCCTTGAATTTCTTTCTGTTGACATAGAAAGTAAGAGGTATAATGCAGATTGAGTATGTGGTGCTAATACAAAAGCACGCATTGGGTAGAAAAATAAGATACCGACAAAGTGACAAGCATATTCTACTCAAGTTTTGAGTACTATCTACCAAATGAAACTTGGGTATGAAAACGTGACAGAAAGAACAAAGAAAATAAACTGCTTGCGATTATAAGCTATCTAAGAAAGGTTTCAGATCAACCTAAGTAAGCCACTTGCACACATTTATGTCACAAAAGTCACAATTTACCACAGCTAAGATAGGTTTGGAACTTGAATTTCACAAGATAACAAAGGTGATATGTGCATATGCAAGGAACAAGCATATGCACAAAGACATACATGAATAGCATCTATGCTTTCTGTGTATATAAAGACATATGCTTATTTGTAAATTAAATCAAAGCATCAACCTTGCACAGGCTCTACGCAGTATGCTTGGCATCATTACAAAAGTTTTACCAAGGTAATTATAGCATATGGGTGGTCTTCAGAAGTGCATGATGAGAAACCAGGAGAACAATCGATCGAGAAAAAGGGGGAAAAATCATTCATTCTATTAATTGAAAAGCATGTGCCATAAACAAACTATAAAATGTTTTGCTCTACTGACAGATGAACTGCAATAGATATCCCGCAACTTTTGGCTTTCTAGATTAAGAAAAGCTAAACAGCAGAAGCACCAATAACGGAAGTGAGTTCTGCAGCAAATGTAGCACTCTTCAAATTGACCTCATTAAAGGAAATAATTGAATTTGTACAACAAATTCATACAAGTTGTTGGGTAAAAGTATCCTTTTCTTTTTTCGTTTTCTCTTTAGTTTCATTTATTCAGGTAGGGGTTGGTTAAGAGGATATTTTTGGAAAGGGAAAATTTGAAAATTATGCTGACCTTCAACCTGTATATTTCACGCCTTGAAAAGGTGACGATGCAATCACCAATTCGTACATTAGAGAAAGATCCCAATGCAACCTTCAGAGGAACAAGAGGTGAAAGCCTCTCATAGTAGTAAACCTAAGCAGAAAAGTAATATTTTTATGTTAGACAAGCAGACAGCAAAGAGGAGGAAAGGGCAATAAAACCAGAACCTTGTAATGAAGGAGGAAAACAAAATAAAGAAATCCATCTGACTAGCAAACCATTTAATAAATAAACAAAAAGTCTTCAGAATTTTCTTTAGTTGAGCATTCGAGTTGTCAGACTGCATATCTTCTCTCCACCAGATAAACCAAGAGAGGATAGCATGACTATTGGTGCTATCACATCTCTCATTAAAATATTCATGAAGAAAAGTCCTATAAAGTGTCCTATTTTAGCCCATAGGAAAAATTTACAAATTGAAGTCACCCAATCAATATATATGAAAAGAATCTGCAATAAAAAGGCTAAGTGATCCAATACATCTAAGGAACTATCTTTCAACTTGGACAACCATATTTCCAATCTCCAATATTTTACATGTACCGACCTGAGTTAACAGATCTCTCCAGAAAAAGCCTCCATGAAAAGGGCTACCACAGATACCAAGTTCAGTACATCTCAAACCCAGGAGGAGAATGAAGTATTAGCAGACAAACAACTGAAGAATCCAATAAATTTTTATTCATGTAACTTCATCAAAATCTTTAAAGGAAGATGTTTTAATTAATACTGGATAAATAGTTTCATACCTTAACACGGTCACCAGTCATTTTAAGTAATTCCTCGATTAGAGGAACAGATGCTGGATCTCCACAAAGGTGTAGCTCATTTGCTGGTAATCCTAGTAAAGCACGTGTAAATGAAAAGCCTCTAGTCTTACATCCCAACATCTGCAAGAAAGGAAGTAAATTTAGTATATGTGAATGATTTACCTGGAGGGATGCAGGAGGCAGTTAAAACATTTGAATGAGGTCTGAAACATAAAATATTCTTTTTCTAGAAACTCTTTTGTGAACCTTTAAAGAGGATGAAACTATATTTCTCGAAACGAGAGGCATAGAAAGTCAACGGATATATCTTTTCTATTTTTTTCTTTTTCTTAGTTGGGTTAAGATCAAAGATGGATATCTCCTTAAAATAAGAGGACAACAAAAAATAAAAAACCTTTTCCACTTTTAATGCTAAATTATTTACAGATGAAGCATCTGAATTACATGAACAAAATAGCAGTAGCCTACAGTTGTGTCCAATTAAACAGCTACATGTGAGCAAGTCTAGCATGCTGTTCTTGTGCTGCTTGTTGATCAACCATAGCATATTCCTTGGAAACCCAAACAACATTCCCATTGATCAATATGATACAATTATAATAATGTTCATGGAAAGTTTTTAACATGCCTGAATTTCATCAATTATAGCACAATCATAATTGGATGCCACATCAGCCATCTCCACAGTGGCAGCCTTATGTTTTGCTCCTTCAACCTCTTCCCTTTCTTGTCCAGTAATCAGATCACAAGGAACGTTTGCCTTGTTCAACCGTTTTGCCACCTCCCAAGCCAAAAGCCTCAAAGGTCCACAGTAAATACCTGCAATACACATTTTACTAACTTACCAATTAAGTTCAGAAATTTTCAATTAAAGGACCAGAAAAATACAATTAGACAAATGAAACTATTAGCTTTCAACATGTACCAGATGAACTTGCCTCCAGTCGCTTCAGGGCCTGGTGCGTTTTGCCACTATTTGTAGGACCAACATGCAAAAAGATATTCCGCTTCTTCTTTCTGGCATTCGGGTACCATGTATGTGGGTGGCTAAAATTTGGAAGAAGAAAACAAAATAAAAAGGTGCACTGGATGCAATGAAGAAAAAAAATCATAAACATAAGCATCACTAGAAACTAAATTTCAGACCAAGTACAAGAAAATAAAATTTCTAAACAAGAAATGTTGTGCCGAAAACAAATAGTAATAGGACACAGGTACTCTTACGTAAGATCAGTAAAATCAAATTTAATTGCACTGCTGGAACTGCTGAACTGCTTGAAGCAATTAGAAATACCAATTGAAATTCCATACTTCAAATCTAAAGGAACCCAGCAGTCTATTGTGCTATCTGATACACAAACAAGGTTGAGAGAAACATCAGACCACATGAACAATGACAGAAAAAATTCCAGAATGAAGCTAGTATGCTGCACTTATCTATATAGATCAGGTTGATAATCTATCAGAATAAACAGATAACAGATCAAATTGTGCATTCCAAGCCAGTCAACCTGAGAATATCTTTTGAAATCAATTGAAGTAACCTGGTAGAATTGCTAAAATGCTAAATCATCACTACTTAGCATATCTCACATGCCATGCAAGATATGGTAATACAATAATCATGAAAAGAACTAAGCAGAAGAGTGGGACTTCAAACACCTGATAAGGATTTGCATCATGACAATGTAACTAGTTTTCCTAGGCTTTACTAGAAGAATAACAACTTCCTATCCAGATATACTACAAAAAGTATATCCAGTTTTGTTTTCCAATCTTCTCACTTTAGTTGACTAAAGAGATCTCTTGATTTCTCATAAGAGAGAATGTATGAAAGAACAGACGTAAGGAAGTTGTATAGAATACTATGACAACTTATCTTACTTCCCTCAAATCTAATCCGTTAGGATCTAAATCCATGAGACACCCAAGCCCCTCACTCCTCCGGGTTTACTAGGAAACAGGACAAGTTATGATTACTGCATTTAAATTCTATATATATATATATAGCATCTCATTCTAGTCAGTAAAACAGCTTGTCAACACATTAGAATTTCAATTTACATTGATTATATGACAACATACTCCTGTCCTTCTCCACGCTCACTTCAACCACATTTAGTTCCTCAACAAGCCGACAGGTGACTCTAAAGAGAAGACCGTACATATGCTTGACTTGTATATGTTACATGCCACTTCGATAAGTAATGCTCATAATCCAGATCCCAACTCTTGGTGAGCGATAGTAGCTTGCTACCATAAAGCAACATGAACAATCCACTTAAGCATAAGAGATATAATGCAAACTCCCAAGGCTTAAACAAATATGCGTGATCTACACCCTACGGCTATCCTTTTTCTCCTTTTTGCTAATAACTTTAATAAACTCTTTCAACTTGATTTCCATATTTTTCATAAGCCAAAAATTGAAATCATATGGAACATTTCAGGCACAATGTTAGCAAGAAAATCACGTACTTCTTTATTCTCCAACTAATTGGAAAACAAAAAAAGCACTAAAAATTCTATCTTTCCAAGAAATTCAGCTACATGAACTCCAATAATCAGTAACATCAAGCAACTGAGCTAAAAACTTCTACCATTGAAATTAATATTATACTAGTTCACCTTCTCCTCATCATTTTGTTGTAACATATATAATTCCTTTTAATTTTAAACGAATTTCTTCTGAGAAGAACCAAAAAAGACTATTCAACGCAGACTAAAAGGGAAAATTTCAGGGGTGAAGAAATAACATGCAGAATTTGGTTTTCAGGAAGCGAACCACATACCATGTAGCACCCGACAACCTGACAGTCTTCGTCTAAAGAGCAAAAAGACCATTTTCCAAATTGATTGGTTCCAAATATTTCCTGGCGATGCTCAGGACAAACAAATTGAAGTTTGTCGATACCTCAATTCAATGAGAACACAGACATGAATTAGAAAAAGAAATCGCCGGCGGAATTTCGGAGAGTTTGTGGCTTCGAGAGTTCATGCTTGGTTTACTCTCCGCCGTTCTGACGGTCGACGCAAAGCGGCTTTCCTGGGCATCTACAGAAGGGCACATGGCCTGTTTGCCTTGTGTTTATTGCGTGAGCGCATTGCAGGAACGTATTAACGCATTCTCATTTTGCTGACAAAGCAAAACGACCTTACGTAATGCAACGTTCATCGTAATGCGTTCTAACAAAACAGAGTCACACTAGTCAAAAACCTTCAACCGGATTCCGAGCCGGCAAAGTCACTGCACCTTTTTCTTTTTTTTTTTAATTTTTTCTTGTTCTATCTCCATGCTGCATTTTTTTTTTTTAATGAATTCTATGCTGCTGTTTCGGTGAGGAAGCACTCAGCAACGGATCATAAACTAGATGGGCCAAGATTAATAAGAGCGAGTCTATTTCCCCAAAAGCCCACTTTGCATTCAGCCCATCATGCTAGCACCTCTCAAAGCATAAAGGTCCTAATACCAAAGTTTTTCTTCCGAAAGTCACAGTCTCACAGACTCACAATGCCAAACTAGTCGTGGGCTTCTTCACTGTTGAAGAGCCGAAGCTTTATAGCAAGTTTTTTGGGATATTCGTCTAAAGCTATTTTTTAAGGTGTTTAGTTTCTTCTGCTTGTTGATATGTTCCTTTCGTTTCCAAGAGCTAGAAATGCATTCTTTTACTTTTTTTTTTTTTTGAATATCAAGTCTCCTGCACTTTTCGGAGTCTGTCTTATCAAAATAGTTACAGAGGTGAAAGTATTGTTTCAGTTTTCCAAGCAAAATTTTCAATGGCGACTTGAATAGGCCAAAAATCTTTAGATATGTAAAGAACATAATGTTGGAGTACACTATGAACCTCACAATATTTATCTCCTGTGAATTTCTGTTTTCGGTCAACCAAATTGAAGCACTTAACATGTAGCAAATGATTTGGTCCACTAATTTGCTCACTATTTGTTATTGACAATGGCAAAATATTTCAAATCAACAATTTAGAAGATTCTAGGATTGCCTTTCTTGCCTTAGCAATTCAAGCCAAATGGTTGACCTTAGCATCAAGCAACCAATGAATATGCCGTCTGCCTTGGACTCCTTTGTGAATAGAATCTTTAGTGGTTGATTGGAATCTTTCATATGAACTTCTTTGTTCGGTCCAAAATAATCTAGGACAAAGAGAATAAATACACAAACGTCTAAAATATTTAATTTAATTTTTTATTTTTTAAAATTATATTTAACTGTTAAATATATACTTAGAGGACCGCGCCGTGCAAAAGTTTCGAGTGGGATAGAAGTGACATATATTAAAGACACACAGATAGGATGGGGGACGATTGGTTGAAGTAGATTGAAATCAACAAGCTATAGCTACTAGCTAGTGTAGATGAGGGAGACAATTGAATGAGAAATGGAAAGAGGCAGCAATAAGCCCCTCTCTCCCTCCGCCTCTGATCTCAAATCTTGATTTGATAGGCAAACAGGAAGGCAATAAAGCAACCGAGTCTTTGAAGCAAGAAACGAATGCATGGCAACCACAAAAGACATTGGCGCGGGTTTTGGTGATGAGGGTTATCACATTTATGTCAAAATTCAATTCTCCACACACCTGTGGTAGGCAGAGACAGTTGTTCTCATCTATGGGTATTCTGATGGCAACTTACATATATTGTGGAGAACGTACAAGTGAATCCCATTATATCTCTCACATCCCAATCAATTCAGCATCTTAAAGATTTTCCATTCTGTGTTTTCCCCCTCTCATAGCATTAAATACAATGATTTTTCATTCTGTGTGAGAATTGCTCTGTAATGACATGAGTTGCTCAGGTACAAATCATTAATGAATTTCTTCAGTTGCAGGGAATTATGGATGGTGATCAAAGATCAAGGGATTTGAAGGAAAACTTTGGGAAGTGCAACGCAAGGGCTATCTTAAGCTTGGCACCTCTCGACTTGCATCGAGTTGATTATGATTGAGTATTTGATTCTTAATTCGAAAAGACTAAGGTCGATCTTATCAGAATACAAAGGTAATTATGGTAGCTGGAGGAGCTGGACTGCCCACTAAGATGAATGGTTGAAGAGGCCAGAATTGGAGACAATTGTTCACTAGTCTGCTTAAAAATGAAAGTATCGACCGTACTTTTTAACTACATGACAAAAATGCAACTTATGATGAAAAGTCTCCGTTGAAATTCCCAAATGCGGCAGAATCAAACACAGAACCAAGTAGAGTGCAATACTAGTTAAAAACATGTAAACGATCATTATTTTATTGTATGGAAATTCAGAAAGAAGAAATTAACGCCTTGGGATTTTTGGTTGGGGGCGGGAGTGGTTTGAAGGAGGAGGGAAAAGAATTTGGTTAACCCCTTCCAAGTCCTTTTGTCCTGACGGGCTATAGGAAAAACAGAAGAAAACAAGATTACACTGGCTCCTTGTCTTGTTCATGTGACAATACCTTCTGATCCATTAGGACATACATTTATTGCATGGCCTAAAAAGCTTGAAAAGAAGATTTGATACTGATAGCCACCATTAGATTGAAACTTATTGGTTTTAAGCAGAGTGAATAGTTGGTAGAATTTTCATAATCGATGCAGACGGGACATTGTCAGCATAATACTTCTTTCCCATATCTAATTTAATTTTACAAGTCAAACTACTTATTTGAACTTTACTAATAATCGATACAGATAGAGATATTAAGCGTGATATAGGATAATATTTTAATTTAAAAATTTTTATTTAAATTTTTTATGAAAAAAAAATAAAATTTAAAATAAAAAATTTGTATTGATTCATTACGAAATTCAATCTAATATAGTGTAACTTATATCATAATTTAGTAAATAAGCTAGAAAACTTAAAAAATAAATCATTATCATATACGACAAAGTAAAATCTGTGAATCTATTATTTATCATCTCATATTAACAAGTTAAGGATAGGAATAATTGCTGTAAGTTTGCCAACATCATCTTATTTATCTTCTTTTTACTCCTCCGCAGGACCGCAGTTCTTTTTTCTTTCACCAACTGTTTTTTGTCACCAAGTAGAGTGGGCTCGTTGCTTGTAATCTAGGTTAACTTGCATGAACTCCATAGAAACTTCAAAAACAGATATTCACCCGAATGCAAACTGTTGATATTAATGTTTGGGGGACTTGGGGCCCGGGGGGGGGGGGGTGGAGGGAGGCGGGTTAAATGCTGTATCCCTCCGAGAAGAAGAAAGATATGTCCCTATCAAGATTTAAAGCTATATCTGGGTACATGATTTCTTGGTCTACTCGGGCATGATCAATATTCTTACAGATACACTAAATTCCTTTTTTTTTTTTTTTGCTCTCAAATATATATTTCTTCAGGCAAAGCATAGCAGAGGATACGAGAGAAAATGACAAGTGAATCAAAAGGCTTTGGTCATTGTTGGAAACAAGAACAGAGAAAGACGCTTAACGGATACAGCCAGCAAAAGTTAAAGAAAGAAGAGATCACGGAACTATTGAAATGGGGGCCGTGGATCAAAGAAAGCATACTGAGGAGAAAAATAAAGCAATCTTTAAAAGAGTGTGGATCATGAAGGGATCAAAATGTTCCCCTTTGACTACCTCGTAATTGTGATTTTTTCTTGCCTCACATTCACCACAAGGGCAGTTTGGGAAACCATAAAGTGAAGGGCAGGATCTTCTGAGAGTACTTTTGGTTGGATTTTTTTGACTAATTTTGATTTCTTGGGCGGGATATTATGCTAATCTCTACTCTTATCTTTTTTTTTTATATATAATTTGGGAAAAAAGAGGTCCCGTGATTGAATTATATAGTATTTTAATTTACAAGTCATCTACTCGACTTTGGTATTTATTGTGGCTTTTTATTCTTTCTTTGTGAGAAGTTAGTTTTAATTAGCGCCTGTCTAATGCTTATAAGGAAACATGAATATTTTTTAGGAAACATTTCCCCTTGGGCATCCATTGGTGGGTGGAGTAGTAGTACAACGTGCACTTTGTTTTTTTTTAGTATAACACTTAACTTGGACAGGGTTCGATTTTGAAATTGAATCCAAAAATTTAAATGTGGGACTCACATCTCTTCTCACAAATAATTTAACTTTTACGAAATCTAAGATAAAAATCTCAAAACACAAAGAATTGTTATGTTATTAATAAAAATTACACGATCAATAATTAACTATCGCACAAATTATAAATAAAAAAATAAACCTTATAAAAAAGATGACAAATAATGCGCTATAAAAGAGTTGAATTTGAGATATATATGAACTTAAAAGTTATAAAATTGGAATGATTTTGAATATCGTTTGGACAAGAGATCACCTCCATGTCCGGACTCAAGTATTAAAACAAATTCGTTTTGATGAAAACAATAAAGGGCAAAAAAACGATCTCATTTATGGAAATGTTCAAAACTTTATTACAATATAAAAAAGAAAAGAAAACAAATTTTGGGGGCGCTTGTGGGGTTGACTAAGACCTTTGAAGCTTGAGGAAAATGTGGAGAATATTTTACAAATTCTTAGCCACAATTTCTTTTCCCCCTTTTTTTTTGAATAGAACCTCATAATTAATTGTTGGCCAAGAGGAACAATTCCTAATAAAGGAAAGGATAAGTATTCCTTAACGAAAAAGAAAGATAAGGTCAGAAGAATTGGTTAATTACGGTGGAAGTTATTCTTATTCCAAGATAACGTTGGAATTTTATTAATTACCACAATCATTTAAGATATCACATAATT
This sequence comes from Rauvolfia tetraphylla, assembly GCA_030512225.1. Lineage (NCBI taxonomy): Eukaryota > Viridiplantae > Streptophyta > Magnoliopsida > Gentianales > Apocynaceae > Rauvolfia > Rauvolfia tetraphylla. Next base: position 9,358,735 of record JAJQKT010000053.1, read on the forward strand.
AATATATTAATTTCTTTACCTAAAGGAAAAATATTTAATTTTTTTTTTGGGGTTGGCAATACTGATTTCAAGAAATGAAGATCGGATTCTCTCATTAAACAGAGAATCGAATAATAATAATAATAAGCATAAATTGAAAAACAGAAGCATGATATTCTCCAAACGTAAGTTATTCTTGAATGGAGTCTATAATCCTTTTAGTCTTCTTCTTTATACTGTTTAAAAGATTCTATTTTTGGTCTGACAATTTATGAGTATATACTGGCTTTTATTAGATGTCTAATTGAGCTTGAACTTTAATATTATTCCTAAACATGGAAATAAAAATTACAATGGATTTTCAACTTTCCATGTTATGATCTTTAAAAGGGATTACAAGGATCCTTTGAAAATCATATTGGATTTCAAATGCAATCTTGATCATAATACGAATATCTCGTAAGCATTTTTGAGATTATAATGCAAGAAAATTTGACAATTACTGTTGAAAATGACTTTCAATATGTTAACATAAGAAGAAAAAAGAAAAGTTTCCATATATATATATATATTATGTGCGTGTGTGTGTGTGTATGTATGAATATGAATGGTTGGATGGGCTGAGAAAAACAATGTAGACCAGCGGTCTTTCTTGTTCCTCCTTGCAATGTTGAGGCTCAAAAGAATAAGCAATTCGTAGTGTTATCCTTTCATCATTTCAAGGGTTGAATAAAAGAATTGATGTCTCTGTTAGATACCATTTGAAATACAAAATCTTGCATCAAAGTTGCCAAAGCTATATATCGTAGGGTCACATCTTGTTACCCTTTAGATATTCATTTGCTAATTATGGCCCATCGCCCTTATTTTTTGACAATTCTCAACTTTACAAGTTTCTTTGTAGTACAACAATATGGCCTCTCTCTCTCTCTCTCTTTCTTTCTCCTCAAATCATTCAAAGACAACACATTAAAAGAATTTAAAACAAAAGTGTCTTCTTTACTAGTATTTGAGTTTCTACAAAAGGGAAAGCACATCACCAACCATCCTTCATGGGTTCATTTGATTAGATAACTTTGATTTGATTAAAAACAATTCCACACATAATCAATGCTTCGAAGAATGTACACATAACATACTCTAGCCAGTCATTCCTCTCCTCCCTTTGTTACTTGATACAATCAAATTCATTCAATTCCATGCGAATTTGATTTGCATCCCACTTGGATGGAGATTTTCAAGATTGTTACTCGAGAGAAATTTGTAATTTTGATTTGTAGAAGAAAGACGAGGAAAAACACAAATGTCTTTGCCACAACATGGCTATTATGTGAGCATGAAAAGGAAAATGGACAACGAGGAAGACCATATGACTTTATTACAAGCCTCAATCATAACTAAATCGGGACCCAAAGGGCTCCATTGGCATAGTGGAGGCCGCAGTTTGTGTAGCATTTCCATTTGTGCTTGACGAGGTTTATGGGACCAAAAATTTAGCACTTCCGCCGTCAGCTTAATTAAATTAATAGTATCAAAATGTTGTTTAATCTCTGCTAATCAATTACTTAGCTCCAAATGATCATGAACGTTTCTGCTTTTTTATTTATTCTTTTGGGTGTGCAAACGAAACTATTGAAATCTTGATTGCCTAATTTCCGAGAAAGTTTGCTCACCAAATATCAACAAGTCTCACAATCAGTACTAATGAAGTATTTTTAGTATATAAGACCAGTCAACTAAAATGATAGAAAATACTTTTTCCGGGCACATAAGCAAATACATGGTGGAGCCGTGAGCGGCGGTGGGGCGGCGGCAGCTGCAGCGCTTCCTCATGATCAGGGCCTAAATGATAAAGCACATTCCTGTAGAGGAATGCATTCAATCCCATAGATTGATCAGTCAATGTTATGGCTACAACCCCACAAGATGGTAGCTTCTACTGAGAAGAAATGCATTAAAAGGGAGGACCACAATGCCTTAATTCTGGACACTTGCCCTTGTCTTCTAGGGCAGAAGCCCATTTTGGGCCTCAAATTGTTCATCAACATTCCCCACTTTGTTTGAATGTGAACTATATACTACTATCTACGTGTACATCTGCATGCTGAAAAACACAGAAGGAATTGCATTCTTAAACTGTTGACCAAAAGGAAAAACAAAATGGAAGCTGCTAATGATAATAAAACAGTTATGCAGAATCCAAAAAGAGGATCTTGCAATAGAGGCCTGACCAAAGTCACATATTTTTAAAATTTCTCCTCCACCTCAAGGGCTAGGCTACTTGAATGGTCAAACCACACGGAGGTCTAGCATATGTGAGCTATGTACATAATTTTGGTATATTCATGCAAAAAAATTTAACATTTATTGGTTGGAAACTTAGCCTGATCAAGGTTGGTCAATTATCATCCAAGTTTAAGCCCAATTTAAACCCTTGTTGCGACTAAACCAAGCAGTGCATTTTTGAGTTCTTTTGATTCTTTCAAGGTCATACTTGAAACGCAAGACTTTGAAACTGCTTGTTCTCTAATCTCTGGTGTGGATCTTGGTTGAGCAAGTCAATTGCTTGTTGCCCTGGGGGTTTATGCTTTGGGGGTTTTAACATTCAAGCTGTATAGGGACTATAGCAATACAAAATACGAAGGGGTTGTTGTACAAACTGGAGTTCTTTCTCTAGACATTCCTTATACATGAAACCAAAACGAAGTCCAAGAGAAAGAGGAAAGAAAAAGCAAAACAGAACAAAAACAAAAACTAGAAAACAAAAATAGCAAGTGTTACAATTACTGCGATAATGCAACAGCATGCATTCCCCTTTATCTTTATTTGCCTTCTTTTAACTGCTTTTAACTTTGTTTCGAGACCAAATGGCAAAGAAAATATGCAGCTAAAGAGGGGTGGCATTAGTCTACAGATCTCTTTGCTGACCAGGGGGGCAGGCCTTTGCGTAGCTGACTAGGTCGTTTCATGTTCTAATCTCATGCAAAACGACTTGCCCGTTGCACTTTTGTGCTGGGCCTGCCTAAACTTTGGGTTAAAAAAGGAAAACTAGTCTGCTCACACACAGTGTATTGTGTGTGTGTGAGAGAGAGAGAGAGATTATGCGCACTTTATTCTGTTCAAATTCGATACTTTGCTGTTGCTACTTAGAACGAGGGCCGTGTTTTCAAGAAAGAGGAGCAGGCCCCCCCACCCCCCCCCAACCCGATCCCTCATCTCTCTCTCTCTCTCTCTCTCTCGTACTTGCATTGTCTTGTTCTTAACATAAAGTGTTTATTGTCTCTCTCTTATGTTTCTGGGTTTTGAGTCTTTCTTTTACTATATAGTATTGTGAGTAAGCAAACACGCGCAGACACTCTCAATACTTACATTAGCAGAAGAGTGATTCAAGAAAAGAGGAAGTTAGTCTATTTTTGAGAGTGCATTGTGAAATGCCCAGAAAGTGGAGGCCTAGAGATTAAAAATTTTCTTCTGAACCGAGAAAGTGATCGAAAGCCCATCTGTGATTTGCGTTTGCTTGCTGAGTTTTGACATTCTTCCATCAATTGAAGGGAGCGAGGAGTTGTAGAGGAGATAAAAGATTGAACTTTGGGAAGTTTGGGACCTGGAAAAAGAATTTCTTTGGAGGAGTCTATGTTCTTGAAATTTTGATTTTGGTGGGGTGACGTTAAGGCAAATCCAGATTTTCTGGGAAGAGGAGGGAGAGGGAAGTATAGTACAGAGAGCTGCATGAGGAAACAGTGAAACAATGAGAGATGAAAATTCCAAGAAAAGCAAGGTTTTAATCTTGTTTCAAATTCATATTATTGCAAAATGTAATCTGAATCTTTTCCTCCCACAAAAGTCAGTCTTGCTAATTGATGCTTTTTGTTCATGAAGCTCTCCTGGTCGAAAAAATTAGTTAGAAAATGGTTCAATATCAAGGGAAAGACGGAGGAATTCCAGGCAGATGAAGTTGTCTATGAAGGTGGGAATCTAATTTTCTGTGTGTTTGGGTTCATTAGCATGACGCTTGAGCCAAATTTTGATGGACTTAATGTTCTTTTCTGAGAAAATTATGCTGGAGAAAATAAATGTTTCGTTAATTTTCTCTCATCTTTTGTGTTTCAAGTGTTTTTCTGTCCGAATGTAAAATTTTTTAGTTCCATTTGACACAATATAATTGTGTTATTATGCCATGTCATGTGGATTTTTATTGTTGAGTACAAATAATTAGATTCTGTTGTCTGATTAGTTCGGATTGGTTTGCGCATACTTGGGAATAGGAAGTACTAATAATGACTTTTTTCTGAAGGTGGTGATGTGGAATGGAGAAACAGCTTTGAAAGAAGAAACAGCTTTGAAAGGGAACCGAGCACAATCAAGAAAAGTAAAACAGGTTACTTGCAGTATTACCAGTTTAAGGAAAATTGTTCAAGTTTCTGCATATTGGTGTCGATCTTCTATAATGGTGTTAATACTAATTTCTTTGCTTTGTGGATGTTGCAGAGAGATCAAGCAGGAGCTCAGAGCGTTCCCGTCGAGGAAGAGTTGATCTAGATCATCCACAGATTATAAATGTACACAATTACAGGTTAGTCATTTGAACCATCTTCGCAATGTTACAGGCTTTGTCCTCGATTATTATCCTTAGTTATTAATGCTTTTTGTTCTTGATTTGAACAGTGTCTTCGTGGCGACATGGAATGTGGCTGGGAAATCACCGCCAAGTAATTTGAATCTGGATGATTGGCTACATTCTGCACCTCTTGCAGATATTTACGTACTAGGGTATGACGTTTTGATTTCCAATTCTTTCTTATCGTGTTTATCAAGTTTTCTGCTTTATTCACTAAGTAAACCAACTCTCTTCCCCCTCAAATAGATTTCAGGAAATTGTGCCTTTGAATGCTGGTAATATTCTCGGTGCTGAGGACAACGGTCCTGCTAAAAAGTGGATTAGTCTGATCAGGAAGACACTTAATAATGGACCTGGTACAAGTGGAGGTAGTGGGTGCTACACACCTTCTCCTGTCCCTGATCCGATTGCTGAATGGAATGCAGATTTTGAGGGATCAAGCAGGCAAAAGAACTCATCCTTCTATCACCGTCGATCGTTTCAAACACCTCAGTGCTGGAGAATGGACAACGACATGTCAATTCCTCAGCCCCGCCTTGATCGGAGATTTAGTGTTTGTGACCGTGTAATTTTTGGCCATCGGCCTAGTGATTTTGATCCTAGTATGAGATGGGGCCACAGACCCAGTGACTGTTCCTCTAGTCACAGAGCAAGTGACTATTCCTCAGGTTGTAGGCCAAGCGATTATTCCTCAGGTTATCGGCCAAGTGATTATTCTGCTGGTTATAGGCCTAGTGATTATTCTGCTGGTTACAGGCCAAGTGACTATTCTGCAAGTTATAGACCAAGTGATTATTCTGCTGGTTACAGGCCAAGTGACTACTCCTCTGGTCGCAGGCCAAGTGACTATTCTTTGGGTCAGAGGCCAAGTGATTTCTCCAGATGGGGTTCATCAGATGATGATTATGCCCCTGGGGATTCACCAAGTACTGTATTGTATTCACCAATGTCCACCAATGTTTATGCACCATCAGAAGATGGATACAGAGTACGAGGCCGGTCAAGGTATTGTTTAGTTGCAAGCAAGCAGATGGTTGGCCTCTTTCTCACTGTCTGGGTACGAAGTGAGTTAAGGGAACATGTCGGCAACATGAAAGTATCATGTGTTGGAAGAGGATTAATGGGATATCTTGGCAATAAGGTATTCTTTCTACCAATGATTACGACACATATTTCTTCTGCGTAGCTAGAAATGATAAGCTAAGTGACAATGCCATATTATGCTTGGTTTTGCAGGGATCCATTTCAGTCAGCATGTCGTTGCATCAAACAAGCTTTTGCTTTGTATGCAGTCACTTGACCTCAGGCCAGAAGGACGGTGATGAATTACGTAGGAACTCTGATATAATGGAGATTCTTAGGAAGACAAGGTTTCCACGAGTTCAAGGGTCAGGAGAGGACAAGTCTCCAGAAACAATTCTTGAACACGAGTAAGTTGGCTTGTATATTCCATCAATAAATTGCACGATGCATTCTAGCTTTCTCTGCCCTTGAAGGGGCAAGCATATACAACCACAAGAAGAAAAGATGAACTTTCAGTGGAGGATCAAAATAAAGGGTGAAAAGCGAAATATGAGCAGGAATAGCAATGAGCATTGATCTTATAGCAAAAGAATCCAAAACAAATTCTCCTTCTTATCAAATCGTTCACTTAGTTCCTGTTTCTTTTCACAGATATCTCTTCATATCTATCAGCCCATTTCATCCTGTTTATATCCTGATCTTATTACTTCTGATCCAGTCGAATTATTTGGCTTGGGGATCTGAATTATCGAATTGCCCTCAAATATCGAACTGCTAAAGCGCTTGTTGAGATGCAAAACTGGAGAGCATTGCTAGAGAAGGACCAGGTATGATACTTAAATTTCAACCACTGATATGTCATCTACTCCCTTTATCTGAAGTCACTTCCCCCCACCCCCAGTTTTCCCTTTTAGATAAATTTGAACTTTTGATAATTTTGTTGCCAGTTGCGGATAGAACAGAGAAGGGGTCGTGTTTTTGAAGGGTGGAAAGAAGGGAAGATATATTTCCCACCAACATACAAATATTCACATAATTCAGACAGATATGCAGGGGATGATATGCACCCTAAGGAGAAACGGAGGACACCAGCATGGTATGAACCTTTTCTTCCCAGGCCTTGAACCTTTTTGAGGTAGCAAACTCTGTATAAGTTAGACCGCGCAAATGACTGATCTAGTCACTTTTTCTTCTCCTAAGGTGTGATCGAATTCTATGGTATGGAAACGGTCTTCAGCAGTTATCTTATGTCCGGGGAGAATCTAGATTTTCGGATCATAGACCGGTTTCAAGTGTATTCTGGGCTGAAGTTGAGTCTGTCCCCAGCAGGTTGAGAAAAAGCATGAGTTGTTCAAGCTCCAGGATTGAGGTGGAGGAGTTGTTGCCATACTCGCATAGCTATACAGAACTCTGCTTTTTCTGAAGGTCAGAGGAATGTAAAGAATGCCAGATTGGGTATTCTCTTTTTCCTTCTTTCTATGTCTCTTTGTGTGCATGCATGAGGCGCTGTCAACTAATGCTTCTCCAAGTATTATTTGCTAAAAGCTGAACAGAGAATAATAGACATTGTGCCATTAAGCTCAAATTGCCAGACCAAACTATGATCTGAAATGTGCTTTATTATTGTTACCTGCTGTTCCCAGTCAGAATTACTTGAATTAAGATGGCCATTCTTGGCGTCTGGTCATTATCTTGCCATTCCTTTTTAGTTTTCTATCTTCCTACTTTTGCCATAAATTTCAATTGATTTGTTTTTCATTCATCAATCATAAGCCCCTAAGTTATGTACCGGACAAATATGATCACGACTTGTATTGCCTCTTTCTTTTAGAAAGTGTTGTTGACGAGATCTTCTTAATTTTTACATTTCGTTTGCATGCAGGCGGGAATCGCTTCCAAGAAACTCAAACCTGAAGGCTGATGGGGACATTCCTTTGCCCACTGACCAAAAAAGGTTAGTCACGCACTTCCTTTTGTTCTCTTTCTTGGTCTTGCTGCAGATTTTGGTTCTGTTTTCTAATTCTTGTCATCTTTTCTTTGATTAGGTGTAGATATGGACATCCTTTGATATTAACTTATACAAACCTCAGCTTGACATTCAATTAACAACCATTCATTTCCAGCAAATAACTTGATTGAAACATCGTTCAATTAGCAGATTGACAAAGTCCCACTTTAAGGCGTGTCAAAGCAATACAACCAACCCATCGATCTTGCATGCTCATCAGGTGGAGTAATACTCCATGCCTATCAATTCCACTTGCAAGACAAAACTTCTTATGATTAATCATTCAATTACCAACAAAACCCTTTCTTCCTTGCAGGGCTAACTCAAGCAACCAAAAAGACTGCCAAGTGGGGAAATGAGGATTTGTTTATTCTAGATTCTTTATTTGTTAGGTTAGATATTCGATGTCTTCAGCAATAGAATAGATGGTGAAATAATCATTTGGCTTTTGCCTTTTCGTTTTAAATGAAGAGAGGAAGTACTGACTCACACTCATTGCTAACGTGATACAAGAAATTTAGACTATTGAATTTTGTAAGCACATTGTTGCTGTCTGTCAATGCCAATGATTTTTCTGAAAAGAGGTTTTCTTGGTTCTCTCCAAAACTGTACTATTGGTATTTGCTTTTCTTTTCTCTGCAAAAGCTAACCAGAAGCTGCAAAAGTAGAATACAAGTTTGCAGATATTGCAGGAAAACACTACGGGAGAGAAGGCATGATTCAGAAACCCTTTCCTTTAAGAGATGCTATTCACATTTGTCTTCTACCTGTAAATTATTGCTTCGCGCATGGCACACACTGTGTCCGGCCAATTCTTACCTCGTCCTCTTGTTCTCCTTTAACTTCCTGTGAGACATGAGAACGGAGCATAAATTATCTCGAGGATATTCTCAACTTAATCGCATTAAAATACTCTCTAGATACAGAATAATGTATTACATTAGTTTCTCAAGGATGCGCATGATAACCTACTTGTGCTCATAGAATTTGCAGAGAGAGAGAGAGGGGACCAATTTGCACCAACCCATGCTTTCCTGATTTCTTCCTCTAAAAACTATTGATGTTTGGGAAAATGAACGAGGCTTTAGGCATTTCCCTTGTTGGTCTCCTTCTTCTTTTGAACCGATGTTGATTGAATTGTTAAGTAGCATAAAATTTAAAGGTTGACTGCATGTAGGCGCTGCTTTTGACTTGATTGGTCAAGTTTGAAACTTGGTTGTCCTTTTCAATCAAATCCAGAAAATGAAGCTGAATTAGGGTTTGCAGCGGTCATGTAACATCACAACTCACAAGAATTTGTCCACACGTAGATACCCTATCTATCATTATGGAATCAATTGCTCTCCTCTAGATTAGCTGACTGTTCATGTAGGAGATGGAAACAATGGAAAATTTCAGAGGTTACATGCATGCAAATCTTAAGCAGCAACCCTTTAAATAGTTTAAGATTAGAATTTGATTCTTAGTTCGGAAACTACGAAAAACTAGTTTTAAAGAAGTTCCCTGGTCTGAGCCATTTTTTTTTTCGCTTCTGCTTTCGTTAGCTCTGGAGATTTGTGATGCTCGATTCAGAATATGTTGGCACTAATGGTTGCACGATTGCATGAGTATGCTTCTTTTTTCTCTGTGCGTAGAGCGGGGAGGGGGGAGGGGGGGCGCTCATAAAGGTTATCATATTAGATAGACGAAGTACCTGAAATGTCTATTTTGCAAAGATTAAAGAAATTATTCTCCTGTCACAATCTGGGGTGAAAAAAAGCAGCATGCGAAAGGCGGTATTTAAAGCCTCGTCCAGATTTTCTTTTTCGCTTCTAGTTTCTGCTTTGATTCAAATCTTTTTCTGTGGAGTATATCCCCCACTCCCAACAAGCTAAACTAAAAGAAGAAAGAAAAGGGTAATTTGTTGAGTGATTCGGGAGGGCAAAAACTGTTGTGTACAGAGAGCAAATTCTGGTCCCAGCACCAGAGGGAGGAGTTGACCTCCCAGTACCGTTGCCATTAAAACAAGTGCTGTCCTTGTTATGTATGAATAGTGGGGGAGGAGGAGCCAACATTAGTGGCCCTCAGAGATGATTTATTCTTCAGGACAGCAACAACAACAGATGGTTTCCACTTCCACTCTTGTCTTCCTGCAAATTACAAAGTTCTGTTCTCTCTGTTTAAAAGTAAAAGAGATCATTTATCATGACTTCTCCATAAACCTGCAAGATCTGCATGTTGTTCTTTCTCTTTGCATTTTATGTCTATTGTGCATTATAAATGAAAAGCGGAATCTGTCTCTGCGGGACTATCAAGAAAAAACAACTTTTTCTAGCCCAGTAAATCAAGTAGTTGCAGAGATAGCAGGTGTCCATCACAAGCTCTAGATATATTTTACCTTTTTTTTTTCCCTTATGCTAGGAAATTAAGCATTTTCTGCCTTAAATTTTGAGAGAGATAAAATTATTTGTGAGAGAAGAAATAGAACTCAAAGTAAAAATTTTATATTAAGCCTATAATAAAATGTTGACAAATACACCCTATGAGTCAAACGCTTAGCATTCATGCAGTATAGTTGGGTTTCAAATTCATAGCTAGCAAGAACTTCATTCAACTGTTTGAATGATTAGTTGGGACATTCTAAATTTAGAATAACTTGTAACCGATTCATCAGGTTGATGATCGTTTTGAAATGATTGCTGTTTGGAATTTGATTTTCTTTAAATGCTTCTGTTATTAAAACAAAGAAATGATGCATTTCCGTTATATTTGATGAATTTATATACGAAAACCAATTGAAATCATGATGTTACCACTGACTTTACAATGCATTATTGTCATTTTTCAAGTGCTTTGATTCTCCAAAGAAGTTAATTCATGAAGTCTAATTAGGGTGGATTTGGATACCATCTGGTTCGGTGAAAGGTAAAATTTTAAGTGTAGTACTTATATCTTATCTCATAAATAATTTAATTTTTATAAAATTTAAAATAAAAATTTCAAAAACAACTTCTATTTAATCTCACTCTAATGAGATATCAAATAATATTCGTTCTATCCAAAATTAGTATGTCTACGCTTTTATTCATTTTCAATCCGATAATAGATATTAAATATCCTTGATAGAGGGAGTTATTTATTTATACTCATAATCATATCTATGCAAAACTAAATCTTCAAAGTACTTACAAAAGAGAACTTTTAACTGGTTCTCAGAAATTCATTCTGTGAAATGGGATCAATCCCGAATCGAATTTAACTCGTTAGTTTGACTCGGTTCAATTTGGACGGAAACTCTTCTGGGCTGCAATCATGGGCTCATTGGCCCAATTGAAACTTAGTTCAATTCAATTTCTAGCGCTTCTAAAATATTGTTTAGACTTTCGCCTAATTCATGCCACTTAAACTCAAATCTTTTTACAATAATACCCAAATTCATTTTATAAAATATTTTACTAAATATTATAAATTGTATTATCTATAAAAGAAATAACTGGATTTGAACTAACTCAACCAAATAATTATTACAATAAATTAAAATTTTAAAAGATAAAATCAACTAAATTTTACTATAACTACCAAACCAAACAGAAATTTTTTAAAAAATCGAAGAGAAAATTGAAATTCACTTGGCGATTTTCGATTTGGTTCTCGAATTGAACGAAATAGTGAATACCCTGTGCAATTGTCATATGCAATAAAAGGTGACTTTATGAAACACTTGAAGTTAATTATACTTGTTTCAAAAAATTCACGGAAACAGCAGCCCGCTTGTTGAGTGTGCCTATCTACTATTCTGAGTATAGCCCGCAAGAAGATGAGCCATGCCGACCGTGCCATGCATGCATCGCATGGCATTTTGTAGTAATCCATCCATACTTATCTGCTTGCCGAATATATATGCAGAAAAACCAGCTATCTTCATCAAAATGTTACTACTGAAGATGTCAACTCCTCACTCACGTGGAAGCCAGTAGCGCAGCCAAACACTTCCCGTCTCTTGTTTTTAATTGATGTTTGTCTACTTATGGTTTGTAACGTGGATATACAACAACACGTTAGCACTTGTGAAGAATCAACACTTGGCAATCTGCATGTTAGACCATGAACCCATCATGCAAGAACTCCAACGAGTATAAAATTCAGCCAGTTTTATGCATTGTTTTCTGTCCCAAACCTCGTCTTTTGATCTGAAAATAAGAAAATGTTTCCTGGAACCAAGTGTTTGTTGCTTCTTCTGTTCGCTCTTTCTCTATTTATTGCCACTCAATGTTATGATGATGTACCAGAAGTGCTAGAGCTACAGAGATGCCAACTTAGGTGCTTGGGGACGAGTTTCAGCCCCAGCCAGGAGTGTCTCTGCTTGGTGCAATGTCATCAGACGTCTATGCAGGAGCATGCGGTTGGAGAAAATGGGCAAAATCCACAGATTGAGGATCCTCAGAAGCAGTACGAACAGTGCCAGAGAGGTTGTTCGTGGTATGAAGGAGCTGGTCAGAGGCAGCAACAGCAGCACTGCCTAAAACAGTGCAGAGATCAGTACGAAGAGCACAGGAAAGTCCAGGAAGAAAGAGAGAAACGAGGTGGCGGTGGTCTTGACGTAGAGAATCATCATAGACCTCATGTATCTCCCGAGCAGAAGTACCGGCAGTGTCAAAAAGATTGTCAGTTGAAGAGAAAGGAGGTGGAGGAGAGGAAGTCTTGCCCACAGCGATGTAAAGAAGAGTACAGTAGAGAAAGTCGGCGAGAGGGAGAAGACCGCCGACATGGAGGAGAAGAAATTTCAGTGGGAAAAAAGAAAGAGGAGGAGGAGAAGCAAGAGAAGAATCCATACTTCTTCGAGGAACACAGGTTCGAGTCTAGGTTCAGGACTGAAGAAGGCCATTTTAGGATTCTTCAAAGGTTTTCCGAAAAGTCTGAGCTTCTAAAAGGCATCGATAACTATCGTTTGGCCAAACTTGAGGCAAATTCCAACACTTCTATGATTGCACATCACTGTGATGCTGAAGCAGTATTTGTTGTCACTAACGGTGATGATCAAACAGTTCCTCAAACGTTTGAGAAATCAATTGTTAAGATAAAAACCAATATGTTTATGATGGTTTTTTCTTGTGGTTTTTACAGGACAAGGAACCATAACCTTTGTGCATCAACAACATAGGAAGTGGTTCCACTTGCAACAAGGAGATGCAATTAGGGTTCCTGCTGGATCAATTTTGTATCTGATCAACCAAGACAACAACGAGAAGCTGCGGATTTTGATGTTGGTCCATCCCATAAACACTCCCGGCCACTTTGAGGTATACTAGTTGCTACATAAAAATTTGTAGTAGTACATAGATTGTCAAATTTCTTCAAATATATTTTTGGATCTATCTAATTTTGGATACTATTTGTTATAGGAATTTTTCGGTGCTGGAGGTCGAGATCCACAATCTTTTTACGGAGTCTTCAGCGGTGAACTCTTGGAAGCTGCTCTGAATGTACTTGTGCTTACTGCCTATTGATTTGTAATCACAATTTATACGGTTATTGTCTCGATCTTGATTCTTGTTTCTTGTTTGATCGACTGGAATGATAAAAGAGCCCCAAAGACAGGTTCGAAAGATTGTTTGGGAAACACAAGAGGGGAGTTATAATTAAAGCAACTCAAGAACAGATTAGAGCATTGAGCCACGACCAGGAGGCAGGTCCCTCTGGCCAGCAGGGACAGGGAAGTGAATTCAGGGGTCCTTTCAATATCCTGCACCAGCAGCCACTGTTCTCTAACGAATTTGGACAGTTCTTTGAGGCTTCCCCTGATACTAATGAGCAACTAAGGCACCTAGATTTCTCAGTTGCCTTTATGAACATTAACCAAGTAAGTTACTTTCCTTGATGTAAAACTTCACTTCTGGATTTGGCCAATGGTGTAGTAATATGGCACCATGCCTCCCCCAAACAATTCTGTTTTCCTTTTTCTTCCCAGGGGCCAATGATAGTACCCTACTACAACACCAGGTCCACAAAACTGGTGGCAGTTGTAGGAGGAGAGGGTCATTTAGAAATGGCCTGCCCACATTTTGGAAGCCGAAGCCAAGAGTCCGAAGGAAAGGAAGAAAAGGAACATGACTCCAAAGATAAGAAAGAAAAGGAACGCGAGAGAACAAGTTTCCAGCATCAGAAAATCAGTGCACGCTTATCAGTTGGTGATGTTTTCATAATCCCTGCAGGGCATCCAATTTCCATAGTCTCATCAGTAAATGAGAATCTGCAGTTAGTCGGGTTTGGCGTCAATGCCCAAAGCAATCGCAAACACTTCCTCGCTGGTAAGTTTTAATGGTTGTTTGGAAGACTAGCGCATTAAAACCCGTTCAGATCAGAACTCAGAAGCCAAATTAGTTAATTTGGTTCTTGTTTTATTTTGTACAGGAAGTAACAACATACGGAAGCAGGTCCCGTCAGAAGAAAAAGCACTATCATTTGAGTCACAAGCCACGGAAGTGAATGAGGTATTTGGGAGCCAAGAGAATGTTTATTTTGTGCCTGGACCTAAGCAGAAACAACAGAGAGATGAAGGAGAAGGCCATTCTGTGGCGTCAATCTTGGATTTTGTGGGCTTCATCTAGGGTGGTGCAGGAAGTAGATAGACTGCTTGTGTTGATCTAACGAGGCCAAGCTAATGTGTTATGACTCCAGCTATGTAAATAAATGAAGGTTGCTTTAGCTCATCGCTACATCTATACTACATATTAAAAGTGTGAGAAGTGATCAAAGGAATTTAAACTTATTTTGTTTTTTTCTTTTTTGAATGGTTAAAAATATATTTTAGTTGAATGAATTATTTTAATTTTGATGGTTTAAATATTTCAAAGTTCTATGTAAAATTTGAATATTTTATTTTGATGTTTTTAATATTCAAAAGTAATATTTAGAATATGAACAATATATTAAATTTCTCACTAACTACTAATTTATTTTGGTATTAATAAAAATATTTGTAACTATTTATTAATAATTATATATTAATTCTCTTACTTAAATTACAAATTTTTGGCAAATTAGTATATTTCGTCCCCAAATATTTTTTCTTTGGTGAGTTTAGTCCTTAATGTTTAATTTTAAAATTTTAAATCGTTATTATTTTTTTAAATGAATTATTTGATCATTCTGTCTAATTTCTGTTAAGTCAACTGTTAGTCAATGACTTGGTCAATTCTTTGGCCAAACACACATGAGTATTTTCATCACATCACCCACTCTTTTTTCTTTTTTCTTTTTTATGAATCTCATCGTTTTTCTTCCATTCTCGTGAACCTTTCTCCTGTTTAGGGATATCCTTATCTCTAGCATATCCGATCCTTAAGCCAGCAGTCATTTTTTTCTTTCGGATAGAAATTTGTCGCTGAGTCACGGCAGTCGATGATAGTGAGAGGGGAAGAAATTCGGAGGGTTCTGGGGCTTCAGTGACAAGGACAACAGTAAGATCGGATAACAAATTCTCATCCAGCGGGACTGATGGTGATGATGATGATGATGATAGTGAGCCCAACTATATAGATGTGGGATTCATCGGTAGTGGAGGATTAGTTCAGCTGCTTTGCGTTATCGGAATCTGATACAGTTTGAGGACTAAAGAGGACCATGCCCTCGAATAGAGAGCCCAGGTCATCACTTTTAGGATCGATCATCGTCGAGGACAAGGACGATGATGCCATTTCGTCTCTGCGAATTTCTTTGACTTTGACCAGCAGTCGACTAATTTTACTCTGCTTCGCAAACTGCAAGCCGAAATTGAACTAGAACTTTGCTTGACCATTACTCTAGTTGTTTCTTTTTTTTTCTCTTTTTTCCCATTCTTCTTTTTGGGTAATTTTGCTAATTCATTATTCTGGATCTCTTTCTGCGGCCCCCTACTTCTCCCTCCTCATTCTCCTCCTCCTCCACTGACAATAGAGGGGTGAACTGGTATGGCAGATCCGAATTGGGTGGTGATGTAGATGCCATGACCTTCGACGACCCCATACCTGCTGGCTTTTTAAGGGTGATCGTTTTATTAGTCCTTCAAAAATAGTTTTCTTAAAAAAAGTTTCAAAGGAACCCAACAAAATTTTTCATCTCCCTCAACTGTGATTCACTCTGTTATCAGAGAGACAGAGAGAGAATCAAGATTCCCTCGCGCACACTTGGAATCTATTCTGCTGCTACAACCTCCTTTAGTTAACCCTATCTCTATTTCTTTTTCGATTGCAGGAGAAAGGTTGAAGAGAATGAAAGAAAAATGATGAGATTCATTAAAAAAAAAAGAAAAGAAAAAAGAGTGGGTGATATGATGAAAATACCCCTGTGTGTTTGGCCAAGGAGTTGACCAAGTCATTGACTAATAGTTGACTGAACAGAAATTAGGTGGAAGGATCAAATAATTCATTTTAAAAAAGAATAAGAATTTAAAATTTTAAAATTAAACATTAAGGACTAAACTTACCAAAGGAAAAATGTTTGGGGATGAAATATGCCAATTTGCCCAAATTTTTCTATCTCAAAATATATATAATGTAATAGAATATAAGAATAAATTATCTAATTTCTATAAAGAAAAGAAAAAGGTTATTGCTATTTTAAAAAAATTAAAATCACTTGAGAAATAATTATAGTAATTAAATATTTTAAATATTATTATAATTTACAAAAAATTTAAAATATTACAAGATTAAGTGATTTTTATGAAAATATTTTCTATAATTATTAAAAATAATATTTTTCTTATTAAATTAAATATATTAGACAAAAGGTAAAATGTAAACAAATATTTATTTTTAAAAAAATAAAAGAATTATGAGGAATAATTATGAAAATTTAAGAGTTTAAATACTAATATAGTTTATGAAAAGTTCAAAATGATAGCATGAACTACAAAAAAGAAAAGACTATTTAATCTTTTATGAAAAATAAAATATGTGTCTTATTCGAATATCATGTAAATATATAAAAAAATAATAAATCTATATATATATCTATATCTATACTATACTAAAAGTGTGAGAAGAGATAATGGGGATTTAAACTTATTTTGTTTCTTCCTTTTTTGAATGATTGGATGAATTGTTTTGATTTTGATGGTCCAAATACCTCAAATTTATATATAAAATTAGGATAATTTATTTTAGATTTTTAATGTCCAAAAGTAATATCTAGAATATAGACAATATACTAAATGCCTCACTAATTACTAATTTATTTTGGTATCAATAGAAAGGTTTGCAACTACTTATTAATAAATATATATTAACTCTCCTACTTAAACTACAAATTTCTCTATCGCAAAGTATATATAATGTAAAAGAATATAAGAACAAACTATATAACCTCTAGAAACAAAAGAAAAAGGACACTGTTATTTTTCAAAAATTAAAATCACTTGAGAAATACTTATAGTAATTAAATATTTTAAATATCATTATAATTTTAAAAAATTCTAAAATATTACAACATGAGATTAAGTGATTTCTATGAAAATATTTTTCTATAGTTAGTAAAAATAATATTTTTTATTAGACTAAATTGATTAGATAAAAGGTACAAAGTAAAAAAATATTTATTTCTTAAAAAATAAAAGAATTATGAGGAATAATTATAAAAATTTAAGAGTTTAAATACTAATATAGTTTATAAAAAGTTCAAAATGATAGTATGAATTAAAAAAAAGAGACTATTTAACCTTTTATGAATAAACAAAATATGTACCTTATTCGAATATTATATAAATAAATAAGAAAATGATAAAAAATGCATTTCAATATTTATCATTACAAAAGAGGAAAAATATTATTGCTTAAAAAAAGGCTAAAATTATCACAAAAATTATAATGTTAATTAAAAATATCAAAAATTAATGTTATTTAATGAAAAATGCAATGACATAAGATGTAAAAATAAATTACATGATCTTCATGTATTAATTTATATAATTAGTAAAAATAAACATTTTATTCTAATATTATAAAAATAATTAAATAATAGATAAAAATATCATTTATTTTCTATTACTATTATTTTATAAAAATTTAAATAAAATGTTCAATACACGTAATTACACGTAAATAAAGCTAATATAAATAAAATGAGGAGCTCTGCGATAGAAATAGGTAAGAAATGTGGAGCATTTTCCTCCTTTTAGTTGAAGTCCATGAGGTGAATTATTGGTTAATAACACAGATATATAGAGTTTAAGGATCTCTTTTATACAACTTATAAACGTTAGATCTTAATCAATTATTGAAGACTCTACTTTAGATAAGGACAAGGATGAAGTCAATTTTGATTCTAAATAATTCTCCAAATCTTTGAGTCTTGTTATACAGAGGGCCAAGATACAGGAGATGATACAGAAATCAATTAGAATTTAAATTGAAGACGGATACCTAAATACTTGAACGTGACTAGGGAAATCAACAGATCACTCGTTAATTGCATCCTAATCCCACTCTCAATCACATTCACATCAAATCTTCAAGAATCTTTTCTTTTCCAATGAGTTTTCGGAAGCAAGTCCGAATTGTATAAGGTTATTACCATACTGGAAACATCAACAAAACCCAAAATTTTTAGCCTTCATGTAAAGCAAGAATATAGTTCTTTTATCAAAAGATTGAATCTTGATAAAAGCGTTGCACTAATTGTACCCCCTCTTTCTTGTTTACGCTTTGTTATTGTGCTTAGGTTCTAAGAGTTGCTCTTCTTGAAATTCCCTTTCGCTACGGATATTCTTGCGGCAGTTGGATTAGGTTTTGTGATCTTTTGAGTCAGAGAATGGAATCAAGCAACGGGCAATGGGATGATCTTCCAGATGATCTACTGGGGTTGATTATTTTGCGAATAACTATCTGGGATCATGTTTCCTTCAGCGGTGTGTGTAGGAGATGGAGGCAGAAGCTCAGAAGCATGTCAAAACCACTGTCATTACACAGAGGGTCATGGTTAATATCATATGAAAACGATGGAGGACATCGCTGTTACTTCCATGACTTGCTCAATTCAAGCCATTATGCTCATGAGTTCCCGGAACTACATGGCACGCTTTGTCTCGCATCAAGATACGGCTGGTCACTTATGTGGTCTGGCCTGTCGACATTTTTTTTCTTCAACTTCTTCTCAAGGCAAAGAATTGTACTTCCAGAATGGAAATCGAAGGAAGCGAACTTTGAAATCTTCAGATTCTTCTCAAGGAAGTCGAAAGATTACAAAAAGAGGGATCTTGTAGCTAGTTTTTCAGACCTCTCTTCCTCAGATTGCGTGGTTGTTGTAGTGCACAGAATTGACGATTACACGATTGAGATTAGCAGATGTAGTCTAGGTGAAAAGGCTTGGAGTACTCAAGTCCATTACATGAAACACCGTAAGAGAAAGATGGGAAAGATTTCGGGTGCATTAGTTTAGAAAAATGTAATCTATTGCTTTGCCGAAGATACCAATGCTAACCTTGAAACATGGTGCTTTGATGCTGCCAAACTGAGTTTAGCTACCCTCATGACAAATGGTAAATCACAAGTGCAAAATCAGCCAGTTCCCCGGCCAGTTCACGGGAAAAAGATTGATGTGTTTACTCTTAATGTTGGTTTATTCGAGAAATTCTTGAGGAACATTCCATCTTTGTCAAGTTGGTCGGCAAGTAGATGCGATGGTTGTGGTTACAGCAACTCGTGGCAATATGTATCTCTATGCCCGTATGTCCTAACACAATGGCCTAAAGAATTGGCTTCCGGTCTCAGTTCCGATTCCAATCTCAACTTGTGTGTCATGACCAACAGATGTGGTTCTGCTCCCAAATTTTCAAGTCATTATCCCCTTCATCTTCAAGAAGGGCCAAAGAAGGGATCCCCCCATCTGCAAGTGTTTTATGTTGAACCACATCTTTTCCAGGCTTGATTTGGTTTGATTTAGTTATCAATTTTGGTTGTTCTGCAGTGAACGATTCAGGTACTTAAGAAGACAATGTTTTAGAAATTTGTAAATAATTTAAGATTGTTATTTGGCTTATGGTATTTCACTATTCTTTTGTCTGGATTTCAGCCACCGTCAAGTTACCTATACAAAAGTTGTACATTATTTTGACATACGATAGTGTCGGATCCGTCTATTGTTGTTACTACTGGGCTTTTGATTCTGTAAGCAAACATTGCCGGGCCATATTTAATGCCCACAACAACTTCAGTAAGAGCAGCATTTGAGATCATGATCAAGACCTATGAATCAAACACCAGGAAGTAGTATTTACCCAAAAAAAGAAACACTAGGAAGTAGAATGAAGAGCCCATTTGCATTGCATATCTTCCATTTGTTGCCATTTTCTGAGGATGAAAGCTTGTTGCCTCACTTCTCCTCCTGCTTCTGCAGCTCTTCTCTTTTGCAGGTCTGTTTCTTTTCATTTGAAAACCCAAACATTAATCAAAAACAGAATAGTTCTTAGCTGTTTTAAGAAAACCTTATTTACGCTTTTATCAGAAAATTTTACTTCTGAATGAAACAAACATTTTATTTAATTTTCCTGCAATGGCCAGCCAAATGAACTGAGAAGCTGTGCAAGGATAAGTGGTTCAGTCCAATATAGTACACCAAAACACCAGTGGTAAGTAAATGTTACCTTCATGAAGATTTAAATGAATGCCATTGCAGGTCTGAAACTGATCATAAATGCAAGAATCTTCCAAATTGCCCTTCCTGCACTGTTTCGCATAGCCGTGCAGCTCAGGCTATTGATCTATAAATTACCATCCCAGTAAAACCAGAGAGCATAGTCAAAGTAATGTACTAAATATACTTGGGTTATGTTTTTTCCATCTTTGCTGGCCAGTGGCCAGTATTTTTGTCCAACTGGTTTGGATCAGTAATCTTGAAATATGGGACTGGACAAGTCACTTGTACAGTAAGTTGGCAGTTAAAACATATACGGTATGTGCAAATCATATGTTGGCGTCGAAAGATATTTGAAATCTGTACAGTCATATCCTAGACACTTATCCTAGTATCGTAGTGGTGATACTTTGCTTGTAACGTACCCGATATTAATTGTTCAACCAGGGAAGTATTGACTTCTCTCAACCCAAGTCTACAGAATCTTAGACGAGTAACACAAATCCTTGCGGAAATGTTTTTCCCTGTGAATATGATCCTAATTAATGTTCCAAAAAGCATCCAAAATACAACTGCTTTCAAACTCAGTACTAATAATGTATTGCCATAAAGAGAGAAAAATGGAAAGCCGTAGCAAACTAGTATTAGTCCTTTGCATATCCATTTCTTTTGACTTTCTTTTGCCTGTTTTTCAATCATCTTTAACGTGTAAAATAAAATTCAAAACAAAATGTTTTCTGAAGCTAAACCTGATCTATAAAAGCCACACTAGTAAGAACTCAAGGATTATAACTACTTCCCTTCTTTGAACTTGGAAACTTCATAATCTCTGAATCATGTACAACTTGAAGTGTTTTGCTTCATTTCTTCTGGTTCTGCTTTTCTCTGTGACAGGTTTGCATATCATGTTAATAACAGTCATGAAGTTACTTGGTAGCTGGAACTAAAGTTCCTGATTTAAATATCAAGAAAACTGTTTTCTTTTTTTGGTTCATTAAGAATATTCCTTTCCTTTTCTTGCAAATGCACCTGTATTCTGATTCTGAAAAAAATGCAATTGCAAATAATTCTCTTGCAGCTCAAGCAGACATCTGTATCAAAGTGATCGCCGGAGATATAAGTGGCTGCCCGGACGAGAGCCAGTGTGCAGCTAAGTGTGCCCCTTGTAAAAAGTATGCCACTAGTCCAGTGAAAAGCTACTGTGACGGTCGTGGAGGAATAAATGAATGTTACTGCTATTTTGAATCAAACCAGTGCCAAGGCCATCCTGATTGCCCTCCATGCATTGGATACATGTGCCCTCCGACCAGTGCCTAGGCTACTGAATTCAATCCAATGTAATAGTCTGAAAGGTATCCCTTGAAGGGTTTACCTAGTACAAGTACGTGGGACAATGAAAATATCTGTATTCTACTTTTTTTCTTCATGACCTCAAAGGCTATCTACTATAATAAAAACTTGACCCAGTAAAGGCTTTTTGGTAGACAAAGAACTTGCTTAATCATCAATCACAGAAGGAAAACACTGAGTTAATAATCGTTGGCTCTAAAAGTATTATGCGTATACTCTTATTAGGATTCTGCAAAGGAATATTCTTGAATATCTACAATAAGCTACTTAAGGAAAAGTCATTCTGGGAGCTGATTAGCTTCTGTTCCCCCAAAATCTGGTTTTAGCTTAACAAGCAAATTACATATGACAGGAGCAATTTCATCATAAACTAGAAGCTCAAAACCGTAAAATTGACCATGACTATACTGTTTATCTAGAAAGTAAAAGCAACAAATTCAAATTTCTGTCTTCTGAAATATGGAGTCTTTATTTCCTATACGAATTTATAGTGGAACAGCTGTGGGATCCAACATTTTAATGTAAGGCTTATCAATTTTTCCCGTCAGAACTGCAATAAATTCGTACATATGGTACAAATTTACAAGAAAAAAAACAAAAACATTCAAACCACTTCATTGTATGTGTTCAGCTTCAGTAAGAAGCCCACGGAGCAACTCCCTAAGATAACAACTTTTTTGTTCCTGAAATTTAAATAATGAAGAAGTTTTCAACTTCATTTATCCTGGTTTTCTTTGCTGTTATTTCAGGTAGGTACCATTTCTTTCCTCATTCTTTGGCTTACAATTTATTTTTCTGCTTAATTACTAGTGATCTACAAGCATCTTTCTCCTCCAAAATGCAATCTCTCACGATTCTCACAGAATGCACATTGTAAATTAAACTCGTATGATCCATTTTTGGCTATTTCTCAAAAATGATATTTGTAACCCTTAAGTAGGGATGAAGTAGAATGAAGGTACTTCTATCCCGTCTTACATTTCATTAGTTATGAACTGGTTCGTTCTCTAGTATTTTGTGTAATGTACCCTTCCACCTTACCTTACATGTCTAAATATAGTGTAAAGCACTAATATCTTCTTCTTGGCTTGATTCTTTAAACTCATGATGCAGGAAATATACTAGATCTGAAACTCCATGCAGCCAGCTGCGACTACTTGGAAGCAATTGGAGGTGGTTGCCCCGATCGGAATCTCTGCCATGAAACCTGTTGGCCGTGCTACGTAGGCATCGGAGTAGTCTTAACCTACTGTGTGGCTCTTGGTGGTGGAATCAACTACTGGAGGTGCCGCTGTACTTTCATGAAGGGGGCACCATGTCGACTGCCAGGAATAGCTTGTCCTGCACCCGGAAGAGTATCTACTCCCCAACACATCCCAAGTGGCTACAAAAATCAAACTACTACTGATCATCCCTAGAAAATTCATAGTAGCAAGTTAGTCTATGGAATTTGAACTCGCAAGTCAAACTATCCTCTGTTTATGGAGTACACTTGCAAGTATTTGTAAGAGAAAGGTTTCAATAATCCAAGTGGAAGCAAATCTGTTGATTGTTGTCTATCATATATGACAATCATGAGGGAGAGACTTGTGTCATTGTTCTTTCAAGCAATGCTATTATTTCAGCATGCTTTTTTGACATTACCAAAGGAACATCTATATCATGCTTAGTTGCTTACAGAGTAAACCGCTAACTCTAGCCCCCCAAGGAACGCAAGCAAAGTGAACAGATTGTTAGGTTGAAGACGGGAGACTGGGAAGAGCGAGGTGGGAGGAAGAGAAAGGTTCCAATATTCCATTTAGTTCTTCTCGGCGATGCCGCTGGTTGAGTGACGGTTCTATTTTTTCTCTTTGGCATTATGAAGAGGTGATAAATAGGACCGAGCACAATAAAAAATTTTTTTGGAGTTGATTATATTAAATTATTGATTCTAATGCATTATTAAATTGTTAATTATAATGTATTATTTTTTATTTTAAAAATTAATAAATAATTATCTCAAATTTGTTGAGGCTTACCAATATGGACTTCTTTGAGAATTATCTCCGTCTCTAAGAGGTATACTGCGATTGTGCTTAATTGGAGGGAGAATTAGGGAACTTTTTTTTTCTCTAAAAAAAAGTCTTATGAGAATTTATTTTTTTATTTAAAAATATTAAAATATTTATTTATAATTAAATTAATAATAATTAAGTTAATAATATTTATTTACAACTATCAAGTTAGTAGTATTTATTTATATTTAAATTAAGAACCCTATTCAAATTGATTTTTTTGACAAAAAGTTAACTTTTAAGATTTTGTATGAATATATTTGAAATAAATAAAGAAGATTAAGAAAATAAATTTATTTTATTTAAATTTAATATCAAAACAATGAATATATATGAAATAGATTGAAAAAATTAATGAATTAAATTTATTTTGCTTAAATTTATATTAAATGTTAAATATCTAAATAAATTAATTTATAAATATAAAAAAAATTTAAAATAAGAGAGACAGAAAGAGAAAGTAAAAATAAAAAGATAATTTACTGCAGTTGATAATTTAGTATATTGTAATTAAAAAGTGTGTTAAAAATTAAAAATGAGCAGACGGTTTATCATAGTAAATCTGCTACTTGTGCCGTGAATCGTTTCACCTAGAAATTTCCCCGATCTTTGGAGTTCTTGCCTTCTTGGTGAAAAGGTTGGCCTGACTTGGAATTATGAGAAAGGGCTAAACTCGCAGCTATACCCGGACGACTTCGAGAATAAGCAGGTTCTAATAATACTGGTTTGGTCCAAATCCATCCGGATCCGGGTTGGAGTATTCTTGTTCACCAAGAAGATGCTTTCAAGTCTTCTGAGTACCATCAACACCTAAGGCAAAACCCTTGGGAACACCAACAGAAAGAACAAAATTGAAGAGAAAAACTTTGAATCGGAAAGAGATCTCTAACCGGAAGGAAGAAATTAATAGTAGGGAAGAATGGAGTGCGTATTTGGGCTAGTGGGAAAGGGATTTGCTTTGGTAGTCGCCGACACATCTGCCGTTCACAGCATCTTAGTTCACAAATCTAATGAAGACAAAGTCATGGTCCTCGATTCTCATAAGCTCATGGGCGCTAGCGGTGAAGCTGGTGACAGGTAGTGCATATGATTTTGGATATTTATTCATGTATTTCTTTGCTGAAATCAGAAGGGTTTATAGTCAATTAATAGTACTTTTTTTGGGTTTGTGCGAGGTGATTGGGTTGTGGGTTTTTGATATATGTTGATTTCATCTTCTGGGTTGGTGTCAACTGAGCCTTTCAAATGTTCATGATTCTTTACGGTGATTTTGTAATGGGCTTTAGCTCTTTCTTTTTGTTACTTCTAGCACTTGATAGGTTCTGCTATTTGATTGGTGAAATTGTCTGCCACTTTTAGTTTGCGGTTTTAAGTTATTTGATTTTGTTTTATTTTGGAGAATTTTTTTCATTTTTGTGCTAAGGGAGCTCGTGATTTGTAGGGTTCAGTTCACTGAATATATCCAGAAGAATGTAGCATTGTATCAGTTCCGCAATGGGATCCCTTTAACAACAGCAGCTGCTGCTAACTTCACTAGAGGAGAGCTTGCTACTGCCTTGCGTAAGGTATGATTTTGGAAATTGTAAATTGATTTGTAAACTACAGTAAACATTAATAGAAGTAAAAATCTGGGAGAAAAAGAAAGTATTTTAAAAAATCAGTACTTGATTTAAACATCGCCAAGAATTGTCAGTATTGACTAGTGTGCATGTAAGTTCTGGTTAATAACATAATTTCATAGTTATCACCTTTGATGCTTGGATTGTCTCTTTAGCTTTTCTGCTTTCTCCAACTTTCCTTCGCTGTGTGTTAATTAGTTACCTTTGTAGTAAAATGCATTCTATGAAATGTTCAAAGAAATTAAACTTAGAAAGTTTTGGAATTTGTTTCATCTATTAAGCCCAGGAGGTTTTCTAGTAACTTTTGTCCTCTTTAGAGCCATAACAAAACTTGAATTGCATTTCACTATTCTCTGGTCTAACTAAGTTCTGTAGTATGCTGCATATTATAGATTTTCTAGCATTACATCATTATTCATGGATGGCAGTCTCTAGCAGCATTGTGAGGAAAATAAGAATTGATCCGGTAGTCTTCTAAGCTTATTTATTAGTGAATGATGCTCTCTTTTGAGGAATAGATTGAGCTTCCAGAATTTTAAGATGTTTGCGTACATGTCGGTGCATCCTCACTTCTGTGAAGTGGAAATTAAAGATTCAAAATCCAACTTTCTTTAAATCGAAGACAGTTTCACCTCAAGAGATTATTCATACTAAATATCAGGGAACTTTTTGAACTATCCTGGTTCCAAGGCCAAATCAACTCTAAGCCTTTGTTTTAGCCTTTAGGCCATAACTTAAAATCAAGACCAAGCACAAACCTTTTCTAAAACGATCTAGTTTTATCCTTTCTAGTTTTGCATCAAAGATAAGGTGTGTCCTGTTCCGGAAATCTGTTTTTTGTTGTTACTCCTTAAAACTTTTTCCTAACCTCTGTGCTTCCAGATTTTAGCTGTTATTGACTCTAGATGCATTTAATAATAATTTGGCACTCAAATATGTGTAATAATCCAAGCAAATAAATTTGGTTTTTGCTTGTTATTGTTATTTATTAAAACATTATAGAGGTTTCATGTATCAATGTGGAAGTTTTGGTCCAAGTTCATTAGTTCTTATTTTCCTTAAAAGAAGGGTAAATTCACCTGCAGGATTGTGTCTCAAATCACTTTCCTTGACAGCATTCTATTGAAGGAACATTTTCTTTCAAGAAAATTGCACCTAGTGACGATCAATAGCAAGCATTATATTAAAGAAATCTTGAAATGTAGGAAAAGAAAAATACTGGAAGCATTTTTGAACATGGGATGTCTAAATTTTAAGAGAAATCAATGTAATCTTCACACAAACATTGGTCTGTGGGCATAGATGGAACTAGAACATTGACTTTGGGGGATGAGAATCTATTTAAAGGAATTTTCAAAGACGTTGTGGAGGCAAAATTGGAAAGAAATATGACTTATAAACCTGAAAAATCAATATATACAGAAACATATTAAAAAAGTGTTTTTTTGGGAGCCATATTGCCTGGTAAGAGGGCTTGGTGGTGGAAGGTTCCATGTTCAAGCTTTATGTTGCTTTGTTTTCAGTTGAATTTTTCGGCTATGCAGAATAGCGGAAAACAAATCCATTATGTATTAAAGCTGAAAAAGGAGGCTCATCTAGAAATTACACATTGATGGTACCTATTTTTCTGAAGTGAGTACTAGTTGTAAACTTGCGACTTTTAACCTTAGTTAATGTTTGCATGATTTTCATTTTGCAATATTCCATCTAATTACAGACTCATGTTTTTTGATGCTTGTCATTGAGCAGGAGTTCTAAAAATTTAAACAACAACTTTGCAATCATTTTGATTCCAACATGTGAGGTTTATGTGTGTAATGTAGTTATTTTAGAGGTTCTTAGCCATTCTTGTCAATATTATCTAATAAATAGGAATGTAGTGATTTTCCATGTAAACATAATTTTGGACCCAATGGTACCTGGAAATTTGGAAATGCTACAACAGTTCTATCTGCACTCACTTTTTGTGTTACCCTCTTGTTTCTGGCTTTGTATTATTAATAAGTGATAAAAAATTTACCATGACTGGAGAAGTGTATCAAATTTAGTCTCGTATACAATCTTCATCATTTCTTGATAATTTTTCATACGTTTCGATGCAACCCTGGAAAATGCTGTATGAAATTTTTATTCAACTTTCTTAGAATAATATGAAGATGATTTTGGTTTCTGCCTTTAATCATACTTAGTATTTGACATGTTCTCGACAATCTAACATGTTCCTGTTGTGTACCATGGTAACCGTATGCCTTGATGTGCTACTTGATGTGGCAATTTCCTTTTATCTTGAAATCATGCAATGCAAATATAAGTTGGTTGAAGTCTGATTTTTATGTTTCAGAACCCATACTTTGTGAACATCATTTTGGCTGGCTATGACAAGGAGACAGGTCCTTCATTATACTATATTGATTACATTGCCAGTCTTCACAAGGTTGATAAGGCGGCTTTTGGTTATGGGTCCTATTTCTCGCTTGCCATGATGGACAGGCACTACCATGGAGATATGACTGTTGAAGAAGCCATCGACTTGGTTGACAAGTGCATAATGGAGATACGTTCTAGATTGGTTGTGGCTCCACCAAACTTCGTGATCAAAATTGTCGATGAGAATGGAGCAAGGGAGTATGCCTGGCGTGAATCCGTCAAGGATGCCCCCGACTCTGCAAACTGAATGTCTTTTAAGGTGGTTACAAGGCTTTGATTTGTTAGTTCTGTAATCTCACTTGAACAAACCGAACACTCTCCGTGACTCCTGAAGTTATATGAGCTTCTGGAAAATGCTTTTTGTTCATTTAGTAATATTCACAAATTGTTTTCTGTTTGAAAATTATCCCTTGCTGTGCAAGATATTTACCCTACAACTGTTGCTATTGTCTTTGCAGGTTTGCCCCTTTGGGCATACAAATGTGTTATTAGAATTTCACCTTTTTTTTGTGTTTTTCATTATATGATGATTTGAGTAGAAAACTTACCTTTGCCAACGAAACTTTTCCATGAATTGCTAAATACAGAAAATTTATGATGAATTTTGAAAAATAGGAGGTTTGGTTTGTGCTGGTGATACGGAAGGTTTTCTTGTTTAATTTATATTGAGACTTTGTTTCTCTTGCATTTGGATTTAAATGAGATCCGAATGAACAACTGAAATTAGTGTTCCTGAGTCAAATTGAAAAAGGGATAAAATCACTTAATAACTTTTAAGGGTAAATTTTACTTTACCCATTAATTTTGGATCAATAAACTTCACTTCATATGATTAATAGTCTTGAAAACATTTAATTTTGTTTAATTGACGAAATTGTCCTTATTTCTTAACAACTCATTTACCAGATTATCCCACCTTTTTTGTAGAACAAAACATAAAGATCAAATTGCTCAAGAAAAAAATTTAATAGTTCTATTTATTTTCTTTTTTTCTTTCCCTATTCTTCTTTTTTCTCTCTTGCGGCTGCCCCTTCTTATCCTCCTCTGTTTGCCACCTCCCCAACCAGAACTACCTACAACTCCTCGAATACAAGAAAGACCCTTCGAAAGAAAGGATATCAACCCCAGAAAGGGATCTCCTAGAGGCCAAAAATTGCAATTGTCACCATTGCTTTAATGAAGAAGAAGACAATTCCTTGCTCTAAGTCTTGCACGGAAATTGATCGAAAACTTATGTATTTATATCAATCAGAAAGGAACTTGAATACGATAGTCATGATCATGGAGGATGAAAATCCAAAATTTTCTGCTTTCCAGACCCAAAACTCTATACCCGTTTGCTCATTTACAGAACATAAGAAGTATGGAAGCATTTACTTGTGGTTTGTGGGACCTACTGATTCAACGATTAGTCATTGAGCTAAAGGACCAAGCTCTCCAAAATGGGTTTGCTTTAAGATGAAAAGCTCTGTGATCGACAAGTCTATAGTTGTTCAGTTACCGATCTTCTTGGACAGTTTGAGGATATTTTTTTTTCTTTTTTTCTTGGTTAATTTTTAAGCATTCAAATTCAGGGAAAAGAAAAAAAGAAAAAGCATTCAGTTTTGATACAAAATTAACGTCACAGAATAAAATGAAATTTGTTTTATATGTTAAGGTAGTTAAATGATATTATTCTATAAATTTTTTTTGTTAAATTTCAAAATAAAATATCGTTTCAAAAAAAATTATCTTTTTCCAGTTGCCTGAGAGAGATACAGTCATTCTAAAACTTAAGCATGACTTCATAACTTTTTTATTGATATTTTTATCATTCAGTATAATGTTTTGGTATATCTAATTCTTTCTAACTTCGCAGTATTCAAATATCTAAAATAAAAGTGTTCTTATGATATCTTTAGTGGTTAATAACGTTATTAATATTATATTATTTTTTAAAAATATTATTGATAATAAAAATTAAATTTAATTTTTTTAAAAGTATTTAAATTTTATATTAAATTTTAATCTAAAAATATTTTTAAATTAAAAGATATCAAATTTAAACTATATCACAGATGACTACTATTTTTTTTTTTTTATGAGGTAAAACCTGTGTTTGTTTGTACTTGGAGGCGTAGTATAGAAGACAAGACTGTATTCAGTTCTCCGAGTTAGAACTACAAAGGGACCAATTGAATATCCCTTCTCATTTAAAGCTAATGCGTTTCCTGCCTCTCCGTAACTTTTCTCTTTTCCAGTCTTTCCGCTTGTTCTTCAATCACGGTAATTTCTGAGCCAACGGCTTTTTGACTTTGACGTTGACTAGCTACACAGTTAGATGAGCTCCAAAAAGGTTGTGAATGGCAACCATTTTCATCTTCTTGATTTTTGGATGATAGGGGACTGCAGAATTGCCATATTCCATTCTATTGGTGCAAAAACTAAGGTGGGTTTCAGTTTCTTCATCTCTCACCACCCTTTTCTGTTTTCTTGATGGTTTTGCATTCTGCCGTTTCTTTCTTTTTGTGTGTTTGTTGGGTCGCTAAATGTGTGAAAATGTATTTAATTTTGGGATTTGATGTGTTGCCGATCAATTTGGGTTGACTGGGGTATGAAACCGCTCATTTGTCTGTTTGTTTTCCCAAAGGTAAAGGTGCTTTTTGTTGTATGTGGATTTCAGCATTGGTATTTGATTAATCTCTGATGAGGAAAGGTATGGGATTACAGCATGAAAGTTTTCCTTGATGTTACATGGATTTTAATAGACCGTGTTTACTGTGATCAAATGCGTATAATGATTATTATCTTGGGGGTGTTAATGCTGCAAATTAGCCCTTGTATCTCTTCACCACCAAGTGTTCTTCATGTTTAAACTAATCATAGTTGATTCAAAGTTAAAATAGAAAGAGTGATTTAAAAAAAAAAGGGAAATTCTTTAATTAACATCAGATAGATCTAATAACTGACAAATTCCAGCAAACTTTTGTCTATTCTCACTCTCTATCCATCTCCATTGATGTTTGTTGTTCTTATATGTTTTGCAACGATTGGCCACGAGTTTAACATTGTATGCCTACACTATATATGTATGTTATTGTTGTTATTCTTCCTTGTCAATTTACAGATACATTATTTTTGCTGATTCACTGGTACTTCCTAGCGGCTATGTTTTCTTTCTTGTTCATAAGAGGTAAACAGAGGACAACACGGACTGAGTCTCTTTCTTCATGTTCAAACCTTAAGGAAAGTAGAGATGAACACTAAAAAAAATAATTATACAGAGAACCTTCGTGACTAGGTTAGGAAATTAACCCAAAAGATTTCTTGAGGTTTAATGTTTCTTCAAAGTACTTCTCGTTTTCTTTCTCCAGTTTTTATAAGCTGCTTGTTAAAATATATTTTATCACTTGGTTTTCCCTTGTTTTTCCCCCACTTTTTTAACGTTGTGTGCATGCAAAGTTCCTGAGCAGAGAGCTTGATTGAGCCTAAGATTTGGGATATCTCATTTGCTCGTACGACACCCCATCAAGTTAGAATGTGTTTACAAGCATTTACTTGTCAAAGTTGAAAAGTGTTTGGAAGCAATTCTAAGCATCTCAATATTATTTGTAGATAAAAGAATTAAACATCTCAATGGTTCGATACATTATATAAATACTGTGTGATTGAATATTCCTGGGATGATAAAACAGCAAAGTCTGATGCGGGAGGTAAAGAAAATAAAGGATGCTTCAAGTAGAGATTATGCAGTCGTTCTGCTACTTTCTGCTTCTTCCACAACTGTACCATTCTATAGAGTTTTTTGGTCCCACAGGCACTATGGCCATCTGAGTGCCTGGTGAAACCAAGTCTCTTTCAGCACAAAGCTTGTGCTCTTAAATTAATACAATAATCTGATAGAATAATTAATTGACTTTTCCATAGCAGTAAAGATGATAAAATGTAGGAGTGCTGTGCTAATGTCGCTTCAGTGCCTGATTTTTTCTGCCCTAAATTGGAGGCAGGATCAATATTCTTATACTTCTAATATGAACACGAGATTTTTTTACACTAGCCCTTAGTTCAAACATGTCTAAAAACTTTCTATCCTTACTACTTAGGGTTCTTCTGTTTTTAACATGATCTATATTAAGTGGTTCTGCATTGTAAGTGAAATGTGTATTTCTTTAGCCACTGAGAGAGGCTTTTAAGACCAAATACCAGAAATGACTCTGGGTATCATGAAACTTTTATCTCCATTTTCTTATTTCTCTTATTTGAATGCTAAATTAATGAGCTTTCAGGATTACTATTATGAAAAGCTTCTGGATTTGCTTCATCTCCTTTCTCTTTGTACTAATTCCAACTCCTGATACTGCAGCTTACAAGTAGAATGCCTAAAGCTCAGTTGATTTTTCCATTTTTCCCCAGAACCTGGATATAAGTGTATAGCGCAGGTGATTTACTTCTTTATTTTTTCTTTTTGGGGTTATCTTTTTGGCTCTTTAAAGGTAACGATTCAGTTGATTTTAAGAAGGTGCTATGCATTTCATAACAATTATTCTAAAGGGAAATGCAAGTTACAAGAAAACTACCTCCTGGTCTGTGTTGAGCTTGAATATGAATTTAAACATTATTTTAAATTCGATTCTGTTTCCAGGCTCAACTCAACTATATCTATATTAGACTCGAAAGCTGACAGATAAGCTTGATGAAGCATGCTTATACAGATAACATCTGCACGTATTCTACCATTTTAGCCAGATTTGACTGTAACAGTCATCTTGTAAATCCAAAAACAGAGAGGTGTCCACTTTTGCATTTAAAGAGTGATTAGGAAACTTAAATTCAAGCTTGGAATCTTAATCAAATTACCAAATTTAGAATCATTTGAGCATATCAAATTATTATTCGAATTGAAAGGAGTCCAAGTTTGGAGTTCAACACCTGGGGTTTGCTTTGAAATGATTGAATTGAGCTTTGATATATGTGGCTTAATAATCTGTTTACAGCTCTGGTTCCCCTGCTTTCTCTAGACCTCTTTCTTTTCTTGCCCAACATGGTAAGGAAAAATTATTTCCTACAGAGGAATGAACTCTACCAGAATCGGAAAGAAACATTAACTAACCCAGCATATTCTGCGCATATGCAATTTGAAGCCCTCATGCATACAATTCTAGGTGATACAAGCATTGCTGAATTATTGGTATGGTTCAACTAATAAGAGTTGAATATCCTGTAATTTTTCTGATAATACTTGTTTGTGGATTTTAGCTGAATTTTACTTCCCGGCCATTTGTTCATTGATCCTGTTCTTTGTGTAACTGAGAAAATGATATTTGCATTTCCCTTTCTGGTCATGATCTGCAGTATTCTTGAACACTTTCCGAGTTAAAATGGGTACAATTATTAAATCAGATGACGAATACTCTGTCATTGGTGATAAAGGAGATATTGGCTTCATTGACTTGAAGGATTGTGAATCTATTTGTAGCTATAATCCTGCTGAAGAAAGTGATGTAGCTATCATATCTGTTCCGTTCCCTTTGGTAGGAGGAAAGCCTCAATCAGTATTGGTGGGAGAGACTATTTTTGATTCTTTCACTATCCAAAACATTACTAATGAATCTCTAGATCTCTGGTCTGTGAAAATTTATGATTCAAAACCCGAAGACTCATTCACTCTATCCATAATGAAACCTCCAACTGCAGCTTCAGATGAGCAATATGTTCTAGAATTCTTAGAGTCATTCTGTTTAGAAGATAGAATATTGCAGCCAAGGCAGATTCTAACTGCTTGGTTGTCCTGCAAGCCCAAAGCTATAGGCTTACACCAATCAGCTGTGCATATTAGTGTCGGGGATGAGACAATTGAGCGAGTTGTTTTTCTCATGGCTGAAGATAAGATCTCAAAATCTTTAGCTTCCAGCAGGCCATTCCACAGAAACAGGAAGAAAAAACATTCAGTTTTAGATGCATATTCTGCCGAGCCATTTATTGCGGGTTCACGACCTTCAAAGCCTTCAAACCATGGGCCTCGCTGTAGACTTCGAGCATATCCTATCCCAGAGGATATCCGAGAGTTGATAGAGCGCAAGGAAATCCCTGAGGTTATTAAAGCCGGTCTAACAAAAGTGAACTATGCTTCTTATTTCAAGACTTTAGTAGTCATGGAAGAAATCAAAATGGAGGTATATTCCAAATTTCTTTTTGTAACTATTATACAAATGGTTTGATCTATTGGCTCAACGGTTGATTAGTTATTTGCTTCAGGAAGACATGAGGGACTATGACATGGAATTTGTCAAGCTGAGGAGTAAGGGGTCCCAATTCTTATCCCTCGAGGTCCCAGGATTGGCTGAGAGAAGGCCTTCCCTTGTTTATGGAGATTACATATTAGCTAGGCTTTCTTCAGGAGATCCAAACAAGACCATTGTATATCAGGTTTCTACTCACCGTAGCATTTTCAAGTTAACCTAATTTAATTTTTGCTGATTTATATTATGGCTGATTTGGTTTCTTAGCATCATGGTAATGGTGATTAGTTTAAGAACAACTTAACTGATTATTATCAAAACAAAATCTTTTCTTTTGTTCCCATTCTTCCTGCAAGCAGAGAGAAGGGGAGATAGCAGCAATTTGCGCAGCAGTTATCGTCGAACACACAATTGACCTTCTGATGCGGCAGGGTCATGAATGAATTTCATTTGAAACAGAAACAGAAAATATTTGTTTATTTTCAATTTCCTGCTTCTGTTTACAATTTAGAACCTTCAACTTGGTAAATGGTCTCTGGAGTTTATTATGATTCTGATCTTCAATAGCATAGGGGCAACTTTTTTACTTGGTATCTCAAATGCATCTAGGGGAATGGACAGTGATGCCCCACTAGGACTATAGAGCCAGTCCTGCCAAATAATTTCATGTAATTATCTAGGTCAGCATTATGTCTGGTGTATTATAGCTTTTACCTCTTCTTCTAACATTATTTTTTCTCAAGTCAAGCATGTACAAGTATCAACAGGAAATGCTATTCTGACTTGATCAATAGTTCTATGGTCTCCCCACATATGTAATCCTGGAACAAGAGTAAACAGCCTTCAGCTCATCTTTTGCACCTGTCCAAATAGTAGAAAGTTTCCTTCTTCCCGTGTATAATATAAAAATGAACAGATCTCGAACTTTACAAGCTGCACTCAACTTTGATTTCCAGAAATCTGAGAGTTATAATTTTTTTTCTGCAGGGCTATATCCACCGTGTCGAGGCAGAAGAAGTGTTTTTGAAATTTCAAGAAGATTTTCACTTAAACCATAGGCCTGAGAATTTCTACAATGTGCAATTCACATTTAACCGGGGGCCTATGAGAAGGTTATATCAGGCCATTGAGGCTGCAGAAAGTTTAGGCTATGAAGTTCTCTTCCCTTCTAACTGCCAGAAAGAGAGATTTATACAATCAACTGCACTAGTTCCAATATCTCATATGCTTAATGAGGAGCAGATTCTTGCCATTGAGATGATCCTTGGCTGCACAGGGGGATCTCCTTATGTAATTCATGGGCCTCCAGGTACTGGCAAGACTATGACTCTGGTAGAAGCTATCCTCCAGCTTTATACTTCAAGAAAGACTTCTCGAATTCTAGTTTGCGCACCTTCAAATAGTTCTGCAGACCACATACTTGAGAAACTTCTCAGTGAGAAGGAAATTGAAGTTTGTGACAATGATATCTTGAGGCTGAATGCAGTTACACGTCCTCTTGAAGATGTTAATCCAGAGTACATTGGGTATTGCTGTGTGGACGATTGTGCATTTAGGTGTCCCGACCTACACAACCTCAGGCGTTATAGGATAGTTGTATCAACATACGCAAGTGCATCTGTTCTGTATGCAGAGGGGATAAAACGAGGCCACTTTTCCCATATTTTCTTAGATGAAGCAGGCCAAGCTTCAGAGCCTGAGACATTGGTTCCTGTATCCCACCTTTGTCAAAGGACAACAGTTGTTGTACTTGCTGGAGATCCTATGCAGCTGGGCCCTGTACTCTTCTCAAAGGAAGCTGAAAGTTATGGATTAGGAAAGTCATACTTGGAAAGATTATTTGAGTGCCAGTTCTATTATGACGGCAACAAAAATTATATAACCAAATTAGTTCGGAATTACCGTTGCCATCCCTCAATTCTGCATCTTCCTTCAAAATTATTTTATGGGGGAGAGTTGATCCCGTGCAAAGAGAATGATAAAGATGCTTCAACAACTTGGCTAGGCCTCTTACCCAACCAGGAATTTCCTCTCCTTTTCATGGGTATCCAAGGTTTTGATGAGAGGGAAGGAAATAATCCATCATGGTTTAATAGGATCGAGGCAAGCAAGGTCGTTGAGATCATTAGTAACTTGACCATTGATAAAGGGCTGAGTGAGGAAGACATTGGGGTTATAACTCCTTACAGGCAGCAAGTACAGAAGATAAGGAAGGCACTTGAAAGTCTTAATCTGCCCAATATCAAAGTCGGAAGTGTTGAACAGTTCCAAGGGCAAGAGAGAGAAGTTATCATTGTATCCACTGTCCGGTCCACAATAAAGCACAATGAATTTGATAGGATGCACTATTTGGGATTTTTGAGCAATCCTAAGAGGTTTAATGTTGCTATTACCCGAGCAAGATCTTTGCTTATTTTGGTTGGGAATCCACACATCATATGCAAGGTAATCCTGGATAATGATTCAAACTTGTTCTACTTTGAAATGGAAGGCACATATATTTTCATTGCAGGATAGAATTGTGCTGGTCCTCCTTAGAAACTCTTCTTGCACGATTTGGTAATCTGTTCCTATTAAATTAATAGTTGAACATGATCTGTCTGCTTGTAATGTGTATATAGATTTATCCTAACGTAAACATTCATGTTATCTAATTATGACATTTAAGGTGTTCCAAAAAGTTGTCAATAATCATTTTGATATTGCTGGAAATAACCACACTGGAAAACTGTAAACTTTTATTATAGTGCCTAATGTGCTTCTGAGCATGTATTATTTGCAGGATGAATACTGGAACGAGCTTTTGTGGTATTGTTCAGATAATGAGTCCTATAAGGGTTGCTTTCTCCCTGTCAGGGAGGAAGTCACGGAGGAGGGAACTGCACCTGGATTCTGTTCAAACTATGAAGGGGGAAAGGACTTCCGAACCTATGGCACCAATGAATGGAATGATGATACTATTCATATGGAACAGATTCCAAAGCCATATGGGGATGTAGCATGGGGGGACGACACAGTTCATGCAGAAGAGATTCCAAAGCCTGTTTTTGATGAGTCTGAATGGTCTGATGGCTGGAAGTGACTTGTTGGATGATGAAAATGTACGGAACTGGTGATTTTTGGAATTGTTGTGTACAGGTGCTTGCCATGAAAGGTTTATAAGCAAAATATTGCACCAAGGACAATGGTTTCTTTTAAGTTTAGAATTATTGTTTCTGGAGTTTCTGACTACATAGCGTAGCAGCCATCACTAAGATCAGTACTACTTAGCAAAAGGGCGAAAATTTTTATTACGTGTTCTTGGTACTTCGCTGATCAAAGTAGCCAATAACATATGAAGCAACATTTTCCAGGATATCTTTTTGGAGGCTTACAGCAATTTTGCACAATACAAGATAAACAGTAAACAGCAATAGTAGTATTTATTATTCCGGCATCTTTTCCAAGAGCTTAGCAGAAGAACTAGGGCAAAGCATAAATCGACGCACATGTTCTTGCTAGTTTGCCTAGTAGAAGTTCGAAACTTGAATCAAAGAACTAGAAGCAATCGAAAACTTAAGCAATTAGAAAGAGAAAGAACTTTGGCGCCATCAATATAATTGCAACATTAAGTTCCCTTTCTGAATCAGTCATCTATTTCTCACACCAGAAAATGATTTGGTTGTGCCATATATGCCATTTTCAAGTGCAACTGTAGCTGCAATATGACCACCAGTTACTCCAGAGAGCCAGAGTTAGGTAAAAATATTAGACAAATTGCTGTTGTGCTACAGGTAAGTTGAAAGATGAAGGGAAAGAATCATGATCTGAGGGAGAAACCACCTCCACTTGCTGCCACTTTTAGCAGCAGTAGCTGATAAGCTAGGTTGCGTCCCGATGCTGGCAGCTGATACATGTTGTGACTCGAAATCAAAATAATCATCGGCTGGTGCAGGCATTGGTGCAGGTGATTCTGAATCATTAGTTGCCTCTGAGCTCCTTGAAGGGGGCGGTGGATTACCAGGTCCTGAAAATTTTACGATAATTCAATCTTTGATGTTGTCTTTCACTAAACTGAACTCACGTATCTGATCTCTTGGTTTTTGAGAGGTTCAGTTCATCAGGTACAGGCGAAACATGCATGTTTCTCTCATGGCAAAGAATATGAATTCACAACATCAGAGCTCTTATCAATGTTTGTCTAATGAAGAGAACAAAAGAAGTTAACTTCCGACTTTGCCAGAATTCATATTCATGATGCCATGCACTTAAGGCTCTTAATACTTTTCTTCATCTATAGAAACCAAAGTAGATGAAATATGGACATGAAATAGTAACAGACAAGCAACTAAATTCCTGCAATATCAAAATGATTTTTATAGATTACCGGAATTCTGTTTCGAGCTACCATCAGGAGTTTTACGGCCAGATGTGTTTTGTTCTTTGTGACCGCCAGGACCTGTAACATAAGGTTATAGAAGTAACCATCAGTTGTTATATAAATTGACCATAAGGAGAAGATGAAAAGTAAAAGACTAGAGTTACAGATAGCAAGGAAGCTACCTGTTATACTCTGCAAAGGAGGCAAAATAGGTGACTCTGATTCACATAATCAAAAGTGAGCAAAGATCAATAATGGAAAGTGAACACAACAGCCAATCGAAAACTCCACAAAGGAAATTTCATTTGGAAGTACTAAAGTTCGATAAGAAATGAAACATTCAAAAGTAATTACCAAAAATAGAATAAAAGAAAGTCCGGTGCAAATCAATTGATAAGAATTACCCGTTGCTAAACAGCTAGTATCTTCTTGCCATAAGTCATGCAAAATTGAAGGTTTCCTCTGGAAGATAAATAAATCAAAAGACATCTTTTACCATTAATTCTGCCTTTTTGGACTTTCCCTGTACTCTCAAACTGCGTCGGTTTCAAGCACTAAACCAAAAATGATTCGGTTTTTTAATGCCGGAACACTAAGAATGCAGAAGTACCAAATTTTCCTCCAAAAGATTATGAAAGAACAAACTCTTGTGAACAAAGAAAATATTTACAGGGATCTGTTTCTTTATAGATAATCGTATTTACATTTTCTCTAATGCTATATCAGCCAACATCAGATAATCAAGTGTCAACAGCTGTGAGATTGTCCGAATTCAGAATCAAGAGAAAGGGAGGCTATTTTATCCAACAATCAGAAAATTAATAAATCACCGGAAAACGTAAATATATATCTCTTCGGCTCTGGATTTCTATCATCAGCAACTAAAACTAACTAAATAAGTGAGAATGCAGAAAATAAAAGAAAATTAAAGAAAACCATTAGCATTAACAAAATTTACAGGAAGTTTAAAGCTAAATCGAGAATCATAGTAAATCAGCCTCATTTTATTTTTGCGCTCAATTCTAACATACATATTCAGAACAGCAAAATCAGAGCTAGTAGTCATGCATAATTCCCGTGCTCCATCTTCAACCGCCTATTAGATTGACATTCTTCTTTTGAAATAGGAATTCACTGGGCATGAATTTCAATACAGAACGACGCATGAAGAAACATTCCCGCTATTCTCTGAACAAAAGCAGGCATATAGAAACATAATCGTATGACTAATCGCACCAAAAATCCACTTCCCCGAACACTGTCTTGAAATATTTAATTATTAGAAGGAAACTCTGACTCTTACCAGAGCAGAGGGAAACAAGAGAGAACGTAGTGCTGTTTCTGCCATTTTTCAATCGACAGAGCGTCGGCAGAGACAGGAGTCTGGTGGAGTTGAGAGGGAACCCGAGCATGAGAGGCTGCCGAATGAAGTAGCAGAAGCAGACCACCGTTCCAGAGGTGACGGCGGAAGCAACGTCGTGACAGCATTGACTTGAAGGCAAGCGAGTGAGATTGTTCGGATATGAAGAGATGTATGGAAGGCACACTGAGAACGCCACCAACTCATCTGAGCAGTTATTTGGCGCTGCCGACGGCGGGAGAGGTGGTGAACTTGGTGGTGCGGCAGTGGAGAAAAGTGAGAAGGACAGCAGGAGGTGAAGTAGTGCGGCGGTCATGGCCGCGATGTGGTACATTTGACGGCTTATGCGTTGTGTTTTAGAGAGAGAGAGAGAGAGACGGTTATTCTGTTGAGAGTGGTGCCCCCGAGAGCGAGTGACGATGTTTACATAACCGGTTGGCGGGAAATAGCTACTGGTTCTTTGACACAAAAGCCCTTATAAAAGTTTTGATTGCAAAAATGCACAAAAGGCTTTCTATTTTTTTTTTCTTTTTCTCTGGGTATTTTAGTATTTTTAATGTTCACGTAGAGATTATGTTAAGTGTCCTAAAGTAAAATTCTTAAGTCTAGTGTGTGGAACTCGTGTTATTTATTATTTATAAATAGTATTTTAAAAGATATACGTTACTTATAAATTTATAATTTAATTTTTTATTTTACTTTTATAAAAATTATATCAATTGGATTCAAAGATTTATTGAAAATAGGATTTATACTATGTCAAGTATAAATCTATGGCAGAGAAGAGTTGGGGCGAAAGAGAAGAAAGATGATTTTACAAAACTACCCTTGTTTCTATTGCTAATTTACAATGGTGGTTTCCTCCCTGCTCCTTGCCTTTACACTTCGGACATCGTGACAACTTGTACATTTTTTAAAATAATTTTTAGGCAGAAGGGTAGTGTATGATCATGTAAGTCATTCAAAAGAGAAACACCAGAAAACAAATAATTGTATTCTAATATAATGGCTCTTATACAGAAACTTTGATCTTATGTTATACCTTTATATATTTGATATAACCATTTCTTTGTATAAGAAGTACAATCGACATGAGGCAAAGAATACTGCATTCGTTTTACTCTTCTAATCAACCTTATTTGATCAGAAGTTCAATGTACTAAATTTACACGTCACGTAAGCAAATTCTACAGCCCCAGTAACAGAATACAGAAAGCACCAAGTGCAGTAGCCATGAAGACCCTTGGAAGTAAAGTGGTGTTGCTTTTATCTCCAGAAACGCATATCTTTTCCTCGTGCTCAGGGATTCCCCATTGTGGAATAGTTTGGCTGTTTAACGTTGGTAGCCCCGCAGCAACGGTTGAATTCTTGATGGGGGGTGGATTTAGGGGGATTTCATTGATTTTTGGAGACAATGGCCTGAGGAAATCATTTGGAACAGAAGGCTGAGGTTCCTTCTTGGGTATTTCTGGTGGCGTTTGCACTGGTAGTGGTCTAGCCGGGGAGAAGCTTAGAGCAGGCACTGGAGTAAAATCTGGAACAGTAACTGAAGGCGGTGGCTCTAAAGGCACAACACAAACATAGCATGATAATTCTGTCCAAGAAGCATATTTACAAATGCATAGACAGGAAATGATTCATCCTTAAACAGAAATTTGAAACTGAACTGAGAGAAAAATGATATTGTAGATTCAGATCTTACTGTGGCAGTCAGACAATGAAGGCATTGATATATAGCAATTAGACAATTGCAGTGTTATAGTGATCCCTATGATAGGTGTCGATGACATTAGAAGTGAGCACAAGCAAGAATAACCAGCTTCAACTGCTTGAGTAAGGATTTTGCAGCAAGATTCAAATGAATCTGCAGTCTGGACTTGATTCAAGCATTGTTGGAACTCTATTCCCTTAAGAGAGCACTCCTTCATTTTGGAATTTTCTACTTGGGAAGAAATACAAAGTAGCATTATGATAAGCAAAGTGAACTTGAAAGAATCCATTAATCCCCTTCAAATTCGAATGCTTCAACAAGGAGATTAGTTCCTGAGTGAATGTTTGAGTTTGTTTTAGGAACCTATAACATGCATTCTTTATTCATGGGGTGATTTTACATGCTTTTGACCTACCTCAGGTCATGAAAATAATGCCTTTCCAGTTGCTGCAGCAGAACTATAGTGGAATCAGAAACAAATGTGAAATTACACCTTTTTATCCTGTTTTGCCAAGGCCAAACTTGTGCGCAAAAACTCAAACTTCGAGTGTAATGACTTTGTCTAGGCAAACTTTCCATTCACGATTTTGGGTTTCTGACTGCATTGAGCATATTTGAATGATTCAATGTCTGCAACTGAATCTATCCTTGGCATTAGGCAATTTTTTGCAAGAATGTCGCCACGCTCTCTTTATTCAATTACCTTCTTTTGTAACTTCTTTACTAGAAACCAATTTAATGGTGAGGGAATTTGCATCAAGAACAAGGTTGCAACAATAAAAGTAGGACAAAAGGGAGCAAAATTTTGACCTTTATGAAAAGAATACAAGGGCAAGGAGGATAGAAAGTCATCTGTGAAGGTCCTTACCAGTGCAATCAAATGAAGCTAACGGAACATTACATTACAAGGACATAGTAACCATTTGATCCAGTGTTTGCATGTCCCCTCTCTCGGGCCAGCTTATTGGGACTTTAAGAGTCTTGAAACAACTCAAAATTTTCTCAATGGAGTATAGATTATTCATCATGTGGAAGCAATTCGCAAAGTTATTATTGGCAGATTGTCTACATGAATAATCTCAAGAACTTAGTATTCACACAATAAAGAATGTCTGCAAACCACAAGAAGAACACAAGACAAGAAGTCCATCAGGATCAAGCGAGAGCAGCAACTCCACAGAATGCTAGCAGAAGAATAGGTGAAAGGCTTTCATAAGACTGGGCAGCTGATAAATCAGGCCGAACTCCAGGTGGTGTCATTGGAAACTGCTGTTCACCAGGTGTTAGTCCTGGAGGTGTAAGAGCCGATCCATCACCGCCATCCGATCCTGGTGTATTCGGTACATTAGGCTCTGGCAGCCAGGGTGACC
The DNA here is from genome assembly GCA_030512225.1 of Rauvolfia tetraphylla. Classification (NCBI taxonomy): domain Eukaryota; kingdom Viridiplantae; phylum Streptophyta; class Magnoliopsida; order Gentianales; family Apocynaceae; genus Rauvolfia; species Rauvolfia tetraphylla. The sequence continues at coordinate 9,401,420 of JAJQKT010000053.1, forward strand.
GTGGATCAGAACCTGCAAATGAGAGGACTATCAAATGAAATTCCACGGATTTATGCTTAAATTGTTTTCAGGCCAGATGTTATTAAATCATTTTTCTTTCTTGACCGGAAGAATGAGATTAAATGCAAGATCTTTTACTCGGGGTTTGATCTAAGCACAAAATTAGGATAAGATTATTGGGTAAAGAAGCTACCTTGAGGAGGCCCTCCTGCTCCATTCGAGCTTGGTCCTGTCAGTGATAGCTTAGGTCAGTTTCATATTTGCATGGTGGGAAGAATAGTTTTTGATTGACTGAAAGAGTTTGTGTTACTATGGTACCTGGAGCTGGAAGAGGGGAACCCATTGCTACAATTTGAAATTGACAAACGGTCAATATCACAATGACTAGCAAAATAAAAGAAAATTAATCTTCTTGGAGCACTATGCAATCACATCTTACCTTTGCATTCAATTGGCACACCATTCCTCCTACAAGCACGAGGAAGAGCAGCTGCGATGGTTCGATTAATTGGCATGCGAAAAGGGACTCCACCAGTAATGATAAGGCACAAGCAATCTCTACCACTGCTCATGAGGGACTTGAGTGAATCACAGCAAGCTCCAGTTGGTGAATTCCCATTACCACCATTACTGACAAAACTTATGCAAGCGTTAAAGCTCTGGAGCATCGCCGTGGTGCACGATGTGCTAATTTGACCATAAGCTGGCCTAATTATAAGCAGAAAAGCAATGGCTAAAGTTGGATTTAGTCTTTGAAATGTGGATCCCTTCATTTTTATGGAGCTACTAGCTGTGATTGGCTAAAGGGTTCTTGGTTTTGGTAATGAGAAGAATGATGAGGGAATATATAGAATGGAACTATTTGAACTGAATTGAAGAGAAAAGGAGGGAAGAACACGTAGAGTTGAGGTGGGTTTAGAGCTCAGCTACCTTAACTAACTCTCTGAAAGATGAGGCTTTTAGCTGACCTTGCTAGCTTTCCCTTGCTTGTCACTTCCTACAGAAAAGCCTTTCAACAAAATTTTATAATTTTCCAGCAGCAAGACAGGCCCTTGGTTTGGTTCAACTATATTTTGTCATATTTTGGTAGGCAATAGTCGACCTAGAATATCTCATCCTTCGACTACGACCACTAGAGAAAGTCAAATCTTAATTAATTGGAAGATACAAGAGTAGAAGAAGATAGATGTCTAGAAGAGCAAAATTTTTCGGAAGACCTACACCATTGCAAGCAAAAAAGGGACCGAGGGAGAGAGACCGACATACATGCCCAATCATGGAACTCAGGATTTCTTGATTTGGTAAAAAGAACTTTACAAAAGAGCAAACTTTCTTGACTCATTGTTCAAATGATCTTCATTAATAACCTTCTTTTCTTCTCAAACAATAAGAATAAACGAAATCTGGGAAATAAAGGAAATTTACACTGTGGTACCGAACATGTAACGGATTTAATGGTTAGATCAGTGCCAGATTAAACAAGACAGCAACTCAAACTCCTAATCTTTTTATCTGGAACAATTGAATCTTGCTCAAGTCAGAACAAAAGAGCTTGATCATGAAAGCATTAGCATATAGGTGTTTTCTTAAACATATCTGCCTATGAAGTAGTTGAGTTCTTTGATGTCTAAGCTTAGCTAACAAATGGTACTTGTAAAGTCGTTAATTTTGTCCCCCGTGCGTTAACCATGTTATATTCAAGGTCTAAGGATCTTGGAACTGGTAGCAGAAAGCCTCTTGGGAAAAGGTATATAGTTAGTTTCTTGAAGTTTAAATCTTCCATCTCCATAAACATATTAATTGGGGCAAGTCTGGATTAAGATAGGATTAGCAAGTCTGCAATTAAACAGAACAAGGAATGAAGTTCTGGCGGTTCTAGCTTTTCTTAGAAATCATTTGGAAATGGTTAAAATTGTAAAATACATCTCCTGTTAAGGAAAATTTGCCGGAAAATAATTTTACAGAAACCTGCAGAATGATCAGCTCTACAGTCGTTTCAAGTGGAAGGGCATAACTTTCCCGTGTTTTTTTGTTTTTTCGATTGGTAGCAGTGAAAGTAGATCCCGAAGGCAAACAAGAATGCGCCAGCAATAATTCCAACTTTTCTTTTTTCTTTTCTTTTTCTTCTTCTTTTTGGGGTTTTCCCTATGTTGATAATTTTCAAAGTCCAGAAATCTTTGTTCAATTGCATATTTGTGGAGTATTCTCCGTAGATGCGATGCCTCACCATAATCTGTTGGATGATGCATCAGAATTTTAACTCTAGCAACCAGGTTGCAGAAGTCCTGGTACATATTTATCTGAGCTTGATAAGGTTGTCATAGTATCAATTTGGATGGAAAATACAGTACTTCTTTTGAACCATTGCAAGTGTTTCCCGTTAGAGTTCATAAGCAATTAGTGCAACTTTTTCTTCTCAGTAGAAAAATATTTATGATATATGTTTATTTTGAACCCATCCATAGGTGCATAGTGTGAAAAATATGAATAGGAGTGTAGTTTTTTATAACAAATGAAATCTTTTTATTTCCACCAGTAATCTCATAAGTAGTAAAAATGAGCAAAATTTATGTTACAAAGAATCCAAGCACACACTTCCCTAGCCAAGGCTCAAAATACTATTATACATCAATGAATAATTGTCAAACATAATGTTGAAGAGCTGGAAGTATCCAACTAATAGAACTTCAAAGCAATAGCTCCAACCGCAACCAGAAGCAATGGTGAGAAACTCTGTGTTGAGGCAGCCGATGGATTCACAGACTGTCGGTTCCCTGGATTTGAGGACGGAGATCCTGAGTTCACTGTTGGAGGTGGTGGAGTGAGAGTAGGAGTTTCATCAGCTTCTGGTGCCAGACTTGGTGAAACTGGCAAAGGAACAGTGGAACCTGAAATTTCAGAAAATAAAGATATCTAAGAATGCATTGTACTGAAGAAACAAACTACATAACAGGAATAGAGCACTGCATTTCGTACCTGTAGGAGAAGGAGCAGCTGCAGGTGATGTTGCAGGTCCATTTGCTAGAGGGCCTGTAAGTCAAAACATAATGGATGAGCCCTTAGCCACGGTGTCAAAATTTTTAGAAAATCCGAACTATAAACAAAATTGTTCAAGAAACAGATAGATTACCTGGAGCTGGAACAGGTGCTCCAGATGCTGTAATTCAGAAACAATCACATGAATTAGACACCGAAGAACCAACTCATGGCCGAGATATTGATTTAGAAGGAAAGGTATAATAAGGTTACCTCTGCACTGAAGGGGCACGCCAGGCATGTTGCAGGCACGCGGAAGATTGAGAGCTAGAGTTTGGTTGATGGGAACTCGAAAAGGAACACTTCCGGTGACAATTAGACAGAGACAATCTGTTCCATTGCTCACAAATGATTGGAGAACATTGCAGCAGTCTGCAGTAGGGGAAGTGCCATTGAGACTACTATTTGTGATGAAATTCATGCAGGGAGTGAAGGCAGTCAGCATTGAAGGGGTGCAAGGCATATTGAACTGCCCATATGCAGGCACAGCTAGAAGCACAAGTGCAATAGCAAAAATCGGAATCAAGCGTTGAGAAGCCATCAGTACAACAACAAGTACTCTTTGATTTGTCTGCCAAGCGTTGAAGAAATGGAGGAAGAAAAGCAGCTGATTTGCTTAAAGCAGTTGTTTGTGTTGCTGAGGATTTGATCAAAGAGAGAATTTATAGAGGTTGAAATTTGAAATAAAGGAGGGAAGATTGTGTAGATTAGGAGCTCAACTACCTTAACAAACTTTGTGAAAGACAAAGGATTTAGGTGGCATTGCTTGTTTGTGGCATATTCCTTCATCCTCTAATCACATTTTGACGTTTCACATATGTCGTCCAACAGCCCCATTTTGGCTTCTGACTAAACTAATTGATTGGTGAATTCAGCGAGGACCTCTCTTGCTGCATTAAATCTTCAAGTCTAGAGTCATTGATTCAACTCGTGCAATGTCTTTTTATTAAAGTATAAACTTGTAACATTATCTTTTAAATATACATTAAGTAATGCGTAATATCTTGAAGTTCACACTTAAAATTATATAAAAAATTGTTCAAGTGACATTAACTTTTTTTACTACTCAAACAATTAAGGATAAGTTTTATATTAGTACCCTAAAGTAGGAGTTATTTTTAATTGAGTCAATCATCTTTTTAAATTGTCAATCAAGAGTCAAATTTCATTCACCGGTCAATTCAAATCGCCGAAAAGTGTGAAAAGTATTTTATGCCTATCAATTGAGTACCATATCTTTTAAAATTATCAATCAAAGAACAAATTTTAACTGATGTCTAAATAATTCGATCGAAAATACTTAAATGATCTATTTACCCTTTAAATAAAAATTAAAATTCTAATTATCCTTTTACTCAACTAAACAATAAAAAAGAAAGATTTAATTTAATTTTTTAAAAATAATTTATTAACTTTTTTCCCTAAACTTTATGTTCATATCTTTCTTCCTGCAACTGTTACTCTTGACCAACAACAACAGCCGTCGCCTATACTGCTTGGATTTTTTATGAAGATTTTCTTGTATTATTTAGAATATTAAAATTATCTAAAATTTTAATAAATTAAAACAAAAATTATCTAATTATTAATCTAGGTTTATGAAAATTTGGTAGTGACTGCAGCGACAAGGGTTTTGATGTTTGCAACAAGATTTATGAAAGTTAGTTAGTGGTGGGAGGAAGAATGGCAAAGAAGAAAAAGATAGAAGAGAGGCAGCAAAAGCAACGAAGACGATTGTTATTGTTGGTCAAGGGCGACAGTTAGAAAAAGGAAAGAAATGAATATGAAGTTTAAGGGGAAAAAGTTAATAAATTATTTTTAAAAAATTAAATTGAATCTTTTATTTTTATTAATTAGTTGAGTAAAAGGATAAAATTAAAATTTTAATTTCTATTTAAAGAGTAAATCTGTCATTTAAGTATTTTCGTTCAAATTATTTAGATATCGGTTAGAATTTATCCCTTAATTAACAATTTAAAAGATATGATACTCAATCGAAAGGACTTTTAACTTTGGAACACTAAAGTAGCATTAACCCAAAAAAATAAATAGCACAAAAGACTTTTCATACTTTTTGATAATTTAAATTAGTCGACCGATAAAATTTGACTATTAATTGATAATCTAAAAAATATATATGATATTCAATTGACAATACTCCTCTATTTTAGATACTAAAATAAAATTAACCCAACAATCAATTCCTCTCTCTTTCACGGTAAAAGTTTGATATTTGTAACCGAGCACAACGATTCCCTAAATTATAAAGCTCATGCATTCAGTCATTAAGTTATTGTCCTAACTGTTTGAGCACTAATTTTAATTGGCATCTAGTGTCTATCCCTCTTTTCTTTTTCATTTTCTTTTTTTTTTTCAGAGGGGTGTCCGGGGCATTTCGGTGCTGTCGGTCCTTTTCAGAAGCACGACGTCGTTTAGACCCTGTTCATTCCGACTCAATTCTTTAAATTCCTCTTAAGCCTCTGTTCTTTTCCAACAAAAACAAAAAAGGAAAGAAAAAACAATTTGGAACACTAAAGTGGCATTAACCCAAAAAAATAAATAGCACAAAAGACTTTTCATACTTTTTGATAATTTAAATTAGTCGACCGATAAAATTTAACTATTAATTGATAATCTAAAAATATATATATAATATTCAATTGACAATACTCCTCTATTTTAGATATTAAAATAAAATTAACCCAACAATCAATTCCTCTCTCTTTCACGGTAAAAGTTTGATATTTGTAACCGAGCACAAAGATTCCCTAAATTATAAAGCTCATGCATTCAGTCATTAAGTTATTGTCCTAACTGTTTGAGCACTAATTTTAATTGGCATCTAGTGTCTATCCCTCTTTTCTTTTTCTTTTTCTTTTTTTTTTTTTTTTTGAGAGGGGTATCCGGGGCATTTCGGTGCTGTCGGTCCTTTTCAGAAGCACGACGTCGTTTAGACCCTGTTCATTCCGACTCAATTCTTTAAATTCCTCTTAAGCCTCTGTTCTTTTCCAACAAAAACAAAAAAGGAAAGAAAAAAGTTTTTTTTAAAAAAAAAAGTGGCAAAAGAAGGGGTTTTCCATGTTGCTAAAATTTAAATAAAGATAATTAATTAAATTAAGCAAGTTGATAGGTCTTCTTTCTGTATTTTCGTTCGTTGGTTTTCCCTATTTTCCCGAAAATCACAAGGAAAAAGACAAGGTCAAACAGACTCAACCCCCGGGAAAAGGAGGAGTTACATGTAGCCGTTTTATTTGACACAGAACTAGGAAACCGCCGCCAACCGCCGCACCCTAACATATTAAATTACTGAATCATTCATTCTAAATCCAAATAATTGGAAGTAGGTTACCTGTTATTGCATTAAAAATAGCGGTATTCTTCGTAGGGTAGGCGCGCATGGCAACTGGATAAATTCTTAGGCCCATGACACATTTTGTTTGGACCTATGATCTTAGACTTCTGGAGACAACGTTAACTTTGTTGATGATGATGATACATGTGGTCATAATTAATAAATTAGCTCATCTTACCTCATAATGTCTGCCACTTCTCTTTCTGTGATTCAACTTGGATGTTCTTCTTGTTGAAAACATATTTAATTTGAAAAATGTATTGAACCGTCTCTTTCAAGATTTTGAATAGATATAATTAAGAATGTGTAGTTTCAAGATTATATTTTTTTTGTTTAAAATATGAAATATTTTATATTTTTTATATAAATTAAAAAAAGTAAAAAATATATTTTATATTTTATTTTTAATTAATTTAATTATTTTTATTAATATAATAAAGAATGAAAAAATTAGTTTTATAATGAAAAAAATTTTAAAAAATAATTCTTTAAATTTATAAAAAATTAAATATTTTAAGAAAAATGATCAAAAAAGACTTTATATTTAAAACGCACAAAAAAATATTTAGAAGTTTGGTCTTTAGCTTTTTATTCAAATAGATTTTGACAATAAATTACGTCTTTCACAATGAAATTGAACAAAGATTGACATCTATGGCAACCACTCATTGTTTGAGGTTTTGGAGAAACATAATTCTTCAGGAGCATATGATGTCTCCTCCCCATACTCTGCGCCGAGTCCAGGAAAGCCAGTTCCTTTGTGCTCTCGAACTACATAAACTTACACGGAAAAAAAAGGGATGCATTGCCCGGTGGGTAATTGTTTCTCTTTTTTTTTTTTTTTCAGAGGAAGCCCACTTGTAATTGTTATCCTTTGAATTATTGACATGATATAGAGATCCCATTTTTCATTAAGAAAAACATAATTTAATTTTGATTCCCGTAATCCGACTCCTAACTTGATCTTACAACATACATATTAGAATAGTAAGATTTTTTTTTTTCATGATTTTAGAATATCTCAATATTATTTTTTTGATAAATTCTCAATATTATTACATAAGTTGTAAATTGGATGAACTAAGAGAACAAACATTTCAAATGGAAAGAAGAAGAATATCCAAATATGTTAAACGATATTCTCTCTTTGTAGCTAAGTTATAGGCTTTAGGCAAGGCCTCTGAGTAAAATTTGGAATATTTGGACATCATTAGGTAAATTGAAAATTTCAAAAAAAAAAATTTATTTGAAATTGAGATAAAAGGAATAAAAAGGTCAAATAAACTATGACTAGCCGTCTTGTTAAGGGAGGTGTTCTATATATTAATGATTATAACATCAACAGATAAAATGTATGTGTTCAAGTTTAATGCATAAGGGTGGAAATAAGCTGAGGTGGGCTAGTTGGTCTAAAGTCAAAAGTCTCAATATACATTAATCTTCACAAATATTGGGTGTAAAGACACAATATACAGGTTGATTCTCCAAAGGAAAAAGGAGGAGCAATCAAGGGATAGATTCCTAAAAAACAAGAATCACGAGTGAGCCTCTTTTCTGCAGAAATTTCTGTGAGATTGATCATACAATTACCCCTTGTTGTGCACAGATTTCCTCTCTAATCATTTGTAACAGAAAACTATACAGATACTCCTTAAAAGCTCACTTCATAGCAGTGACCCTCCCTCCTCTCCGGGGAAAATCTTCAAGTTCTTTAAAGCTCAAGAAAATTATGCTCCATATTGAATTTAATCGATTTTACAGCCAAATTTGAGGGCATTGCTTCCATATGACACGTTCTCAGTGATTCTTTTAAACAAATGCAAATCTTGCATCATCGTTAGACTTTTCTAGTTTACCAAATAGTAGCCATGGCCGTAATTGGAAAGAAAAAAAAAAGTCAAGAAGAGATTAACCATGGCCAAGCATATATAAATATCCCTCTTCTTCTTGGTCACAAGCGCCGAACCTCAACCTAAAACCTAGAATTTTCATTGATCATTTGAGTATTTTGATCGTTTCCAAGAATCCCATTGCGGAATCAGATCAAATGGCTGCAAAAAGGATTGAGGTTGGCCTAATGCTGTTCTTTGTCTTGGTGATGCTTTCATCAGAAGCCATGGCCCAATCAAATTGCATGAATGTGATCATTAGCATGGCTTCATGTCTCGACTACGTTACCGGAAGCTCTAGAAATCCTACTCCTTCCTGCTGTTCTTCATTTGCTAATGTAGTTCAAACACAACCGAGATGCCTCTGCAGTGTGCTCAACAGTGGTGGCGCTCAGTTGGGCGTCAACATTAATAACACCCTCGCGCTTCAGCTGCCCGCTGCATGCAACGTCGAGACACCGCCCGTCAGCAGATGCAATGGTAAACCAACTTTTTCTTCAGTAACGCTATGTATCGCTGCTTTTTATCCGGATAAAAATTATCATTATGATTTCTTCATAATCATTTCAAATTCACATTACGACTAAGAATTTCTTTCATTACGTGATTTTTTACTCATATAGATAGGTATAGGCATATAGCGTCTACCAAGATAATTACTTCGAAGTATATTTTGTGCTAAAGCCCCTCCTATTGATAGAAAAAGATCCCATGATCTTGAACCAATCTTACCTGGATTGTGAATTAATACTAAGTTTGTCGATGCGAACAGATTTAGTTTTATTATGTATCTTTCTTTTTATCAATAAATGTGATCCGTAAATATGTGCCAACTTTTAAAAAGCAATTTTGAGGCTTAGACTGGCTTCAAAATGCCCTCTAGTAACTGTGTTTGGAAAATACGAGGCTAGTTTTATACCATACTGAAAATGCCATCGGGCGAAAGAGGGATGTGTATGCTTGATGAATCTATCACGGTCGTCTTCATTTTCATGCATGTTTAGGGATATATGTGTATATTTGACTGCTATGGTTGGTAGAAGCTAATGGACCGGCACTGTCTCCCGTGGGTTCTCCAGAGACTTCACCGGGACCTGCTGGATCTGCAGATGGAACTTCTGATTCATCAAACACACCAGCAGTCACAGGTAAAAGTTGCATCTAATTAAGCAAACAAGTTTCTATAGCCAAAAGAGTTCGTCTTGTGAAATAACTGGTGTTAACATTTCGAGACTTACCAGATTCTTTATGTAAGCCTCTGTTATGTCCACAACAAATCCCTTCAATCCAAGTGTTATCGAGTAATTCACAAAATCTTTGAATTCATCTCTAAGTTTCTCATAGAGAATGTATAAAAAAATTTACAGGATCTAAGGCAACGCCAACAAGTGCCACAGCCTCCAGCGGAAGCGTTTCGAAGAAAAATCTGAATCTGGTCGGGTTCCTTGTGCTCTTGGTTGCATACGTTTCGAAGTTCAACAATTCCTGATCAGTTTCCTTAATGGAGTTGCAGAGATTCTACCATGACAAAGATTTAGCGGAGTCCTACTTATTTGCAATGCTTGATTATCTAAATAAAACTAGATTTGATTGAGGTTTGCATGAGTCAGTTGATGCAGCTATGCACCAACACCATTTGTGTCTGTCCACCCTTTGTACTTCTTTTGTACTTGTTTTGTAATGTTGGTTACTCTGAAGTTAAATTGAGTGTGTTTTGTGTGTTTGTGATTACCTTTTTGATAACTAAAAATAATTTACGTGTCCTTTAGATAATAGTCTAACGAAACAATACTTAATTCGTAACATAAGATATTAAAAATTAAATCTTGATAGGAAAATATTTTGAAAAATATATATTTAAGTCACATTCCTGCAGTTTAAAAATTCATATCTTGGAAAATCTCCTCAAACTAATATCTTGCAGAAATTAACTAAAATAATATTTTGTAATTATGATATTTGAAAATACGGAAAATGGAAAATCAGGCTGAAATTTCGTACTCATTTGCATAATCTAATATTCGAAATTAACTTTTCACATTGGCATAAATTCAAGTTAAAGTTGTGGAAAATATTTTGTGTAAAGGAATGTCAATCAAATCTTTACTCAATAGTTAAAAGCAGAGAATGATAACTCTGAAATTCTACTCATATTATCATTCTATATATATATATATATATATATATATATATGGAAATCCTTTTGAAGAACAAACAGTTTTCTTTTTGTCGGGAAAAATTTGATGTTTGTGTTCGTTAAGTTTTTAACTTTGAACCTTTTTGAGATGCACTGAACTTGTAATGAGGATGCAGCTTAAGACCTTAAGTGTACCTTTTGACCAGGTAGAGTTGAAGCTTTGCTTACAAAGTATTCACTGATTGGGCTAATGCTACGTTGATATATTAGAATAAATTAAATTATTTTTAATATATTTTTTGTATTTAGTAAAATTATTATTTAATATTATAATAGAATAAAATTTTATAATAAATAACTTAAATGTCATACTCGTATATTGTGTTACTAAAGTCAAATTATACCCAAAAAATGTTAAATTAAATATTTGTATCTAAATTCTCATTAAATAAAATTCACACTAAATTTTCAAAAAAAAGATTTTAGTTATTGAAGTATAATTTAATTATAAAGATAATTCTCATTTTAGATCAAAGTAAAAGAAGTATTACTTAGAGAAGTAAAACAAAATTCAAAATTAAGTTATAATTTTTTTAATCGAATGTTATGGGAATATAATAATAATAATAATTTTTTTTAAGAATCCTACTTTTCTTGAAAAGGAATTTTCTTATATTTAAATATGGAAAAGACTTTTTCATTTCTTCTTAAAATTAACTTTCATATGGAAAGAATTTTCTCACTAGAAATTTCTATATCAAACACTGAAATAAAATGAGAAGTTGAAAAAATTATATCATTGCATTCTATTATACCAAACATACTGAAGTTTCCTTTTTTATTTAATAGCTTTTAATTAATAAATTATGATATTACATTTATATGATAATATTACAACATTTCGCAAAAAGAATTCCCTTCTCTTTTCTAAGCTCCTTTCTTTTTTGTGTTCGTACAATATTACATTAAATGTTTATTTTTGTGCTATAATATAATAATATTCATTTTGTGTTATAAAATTATTTGCACAAAGATTGAAAAACCATTAAAAAAATAGACTTTGGGAAAAAACTTTATAAAAAAAAAAAGAGTTTTGCCAGCAGAAGCTTCGCCCTGTCATAGCAAAGCTGTCTTTGACCCGGAAAAGCTCATGGGCTTTTCAACTGTACTTGAAGATAAAGTGAAAACCGAAATCCACTCGAAGTATACCAATATTAATCGTGAGAGACAATTAATGAGTGAATCAATAGTAAAAGAAAGCATTGCAAGACACTCCCAAATCCCCCCTCCTTCCAATTTTTCAATAAATAAAGGAAAGTGAACCTAGTAACTTATTTAACTATTCAGGCTTTCAATATTTTTTTAAAATTATCCTAACATGCTTACTTTTTAACAATAGCTATTACTTTCTATGGAACATTCAATTATATAGTACTAATATTACATTTTCTTTAAGTTTATTCTCTTAATTATAGACCAGATATTTAACTATTAAATTATTACTTAAATGGCTCTAAATATCATCTAAATAGGATTGCAATGGTTATTACCTCTTTAGCCCTTTCCTTAAGGAGAACAAAGAAAAGTATACACAGAGATCCAAAGATAGGAGTGAGGGACACGAAATGCACCAGTGCTTGATTCCAGAACAATGGAAGTCTTTTGGCTTTGAACAGCTTGAGGTTTAGGTCACCGCTTAACCAGAAATATATATACATATATATATACACGCATGCCTTGGTAGGCAGCATAACTACCATATTGTTCTTCCCATACTTTACTCTGTAAAAATCAACCACAGATTTACATACGTGTCCATGTCTGAACACATCTAAAGAATTCAAACCTTCAAAAGAGTAGAGGAAGTTTGGTTAACAACAATAGCTTGCCTAAGCCCGTCTTCATTTGACTTCTCTATGCTCCAGTTCCCCTTTATAAAGGCATAGAATCCTCTTTTTCCATCAGAAACCGTTCAAGTCTTTCATTCAGCGGCACCAGTAGCTTCTTGTCTTCTTCTTTTTGCATTTTCTTCAAGAATTCTTCCAATGGCTTATCAAATAAATCAAATGGCGTTGGTCATGTTTCTGATCGCCATGATTTTGGGAGGTGCCAAAGCCCAGGATTGTACCAATGTGATCATCAGCATGTCCCCCTGCCTCAACTACATCCAGGGCAACTCCACCTCACCCTCCTCCGGCTGCTGCACGCAGCTATCTAGCGTGGTCCGTTCACAGCCGCAATGCTTGTGCCAGGTCCTCAATGGTGGTGCCTCAACACTTGGACTCAGCATCAACCAAACTCAGGCGCTAGAACTACCTAGAGCTTGCAATGTTCAGACTCCACCAGTCAGCCAGTGCAGAGGTAAAGTCACAAATCTAGATTTGCTTTATCACATCTCATTCTCGTTGAAATTTTATCTGATTGGCTCCCTGCTAACCTGTCATGATCTGCGCCACTGCAGCTGGTTCTCCAGCTGGTTCTCCAGCCGGGACTCCGGGAACTTCTGGATCAGTACCTACAGGTACTCATGGTCATCTTTTACTGCATATAACAAAAACAACTTGTAACATGATCAACAAGTAAATGCTAGACAGAAAGCACTAACTCTATTTATGATCTTATTATGCAGGAAGAGGAACGAACTCTGTGCCATCCACCGACAACGGTTCATCTGATGCAACCACCACCAAGTTGGCGGCTCCTCTGCTGTTCTTCCTTTTGTTCGTTGCATCCTATGCCTTCTGAGTTCATCCTGCATATGCCACTGTTCTCTGGATCCAGTCGAGGTGCCGGAATTAGGTGGAGCAGTTGAGTTTTCCTTTTGAGTTGATTTGTCAATGTATTAGTTATTCTTTCACGACCATTACGGTTCGATATGTTTTTGTATTATTGGATCATCTGCATAATATAGAATAATAATTATTCTTGGCTTGGAAGTCTCCACAGAGAACCTAAGGTATTCTTTCACGATTATTACTTTTTGATATGGTTTTGTATTGTTGGATCATCTTCATAATACAGAATAATAATTATTCTTGGCTTGGAATTCTCCCCGTGAACCTAAATATTGACCAAGAAGCAAAAAGAAGCCACATGTAGACTTTTCTTTGCATCCACCTCCACAAAGAGGGCACCAGAAGACGAAGAATTCAGTGGAAGGAAGAACTAGATAAACGACAAAGACACCGTTAATTTAATGCTAAATGCACTCAAAGAATATATTTCAGGGGGATTGAATCCTCAGAATTCACGTACTAGTGCACTTACTCCAGCCTTTTATCCACCAAAAAAGAATGTCACAGGGAGGAGCAGGGAGGAAGTTCATGGGAAGAAAAGCTCTTCCAACAGTGAAATTTAATAGGCAACATACAACAATAGGGCTATGTTACAAACGTGTCGTGTTCGGGGTAGGGGAGGGGCAGGCCCAGTTGCACTGGTTTCTCTATCATTTTCCTTGTCCTCTTCCTGCAGCTCGTAATAGCGAGCTTCAGCATCAGTTTCTACTTCACCTCCTGCAACACAATATAGAGCAAAGACAAGTCAATATTTTCTTTGTGGCTGGATTATCCATTTAGCTCAAAAGGAATATGCTGATAATCAAACTTGACAGGAGATATGGACCCATACACACTGAAAATAGGAAAGCGAGGCAATAAAATTACCGTAACTCATTGCATTACATGCAAAGGCTTATATAAATTGTGTACGTGCAGGGTGATCAAGCAATATAGAAATACCCTAGGATAAAGAAACTTCAAAAACCAGTTCATAACATCTGAGGTAGAAATTGTCTTTACTTAATTGGTCAGGCTCATAGACCAGAAAGCAGCCCAAATATCCCACCATGCTTCAGCAACATCAAAACCTGTTTCCTTCTTGTCCTCATCATTAAATAAAGGATGAAAATTGAAAACCCAATTTAAATGAATTGCATTGGAGGCAAACAAACAGGAACCTATATTTCTGGATAGGAATACATGCTCCTAGTAACTACTATCAAGTTAAAAGAACAATTTGTTGATTTTAGGATCATAAATGAAGCAAGAGTAACAGCAGTACCACCCCCCATATCCAGAACAGGATTTCACACTTGGAACTCGAACACTCCTGATACAAGGACTATATTTTGATCTAATCAGAAGATCGTTCTTACTGAAGACAGTAAGGAATTCTGTATTTGCCTGCAAGAACATAATTACTTCAGAGCAATTTTATAACACATTCAGAATGGCTATAAACAAGTATATAGAACATAACCTGATTCAGCTACTTTACCCCATCAATCCTTTGACCAATCACAAAATGAACTGAATCACAAAAAGGTAAAACTCCAGAATGGCTATAAAAAAGTATGTATACAAGACCACTTAGTTCAGCTACTTTGCCTCATCCATCCTTCTGACCAATCACATAAATGAACTCGAATCACAAAATGTTCAAACACTAGGATATCTAAAGAACAGAGGAATCTACTACTAAATCAATTTATCCACTCTCTGACTAATGCCTGAACTAAAAAAATTACTTTACTACTATCCTTAAATATTCAGAAGAACAAGCATTTGGAAGAAGCAAAGCTAAGCAATGATAACTTATGAATAAAGCCATCTTAGAAAACGCACAGCAATAAGGAGATAAATGAACGTGCACAAATAAACAAAACTAGTTACCAGCCTATCCGGAGAAAAGATAATAAGTAGCAGTCTGATAATTAATCATAAGCTAATAAATTGATCATAACATCCCAAATCAATGTAAGGGGTAAAAAATGATAAAAAGCATTCTCCTCTAGATGGCCAGGATCATCCCAAACATTTACACATTAGATATCCATATTTGCATGATATGATGAAGCTTCTTAACCCCCAAAACAAGATTCTTATGATGGCTACATATCATCATAAGTAAGATGCATTATTCAAGCCTGGGGGCCAGCAAATAATTTCATAAGCCCGCTGAATATGCCACAAGAAGATCACCAAGAATATCCAAACCAAATGCATTCCCTTCCTAAGTTCATCATATCAGTCTCCTTGACAGACTACCACCTCCTCCCTTTCATGTCCACTAAATTTGCTACCTTTGAATCCATAGACTTTAAATCAGTTTCCGTCATGAATTCCATCATCCTTTTGGCAAAAATCATCTTGCCAAAGATGTAATGTATTCAAGATTAGAGATGAAAACTGTCCAGAAAATGCAACTCCAAAACCGTCTGGGCTCAACAACCCAAAGAGATGCAGCTCTAAGTTCAGAGAAATTAGACCTTCTCAATCAATACAAGGGCTAAAGGTCGAAATTGAAATTACACTACAGTTTTTGCTGCTTCTGGATCTTCATTGTTGGAAATATTAGCAAGCAATTCACTTAAACATGTTCTGCACACAATTCTCTCTTCTTGTCCATGTAACATAGCCAAATAGCAATTTTGTTCACACTCTTTAGAATGTGTATATATGCTTAGTCCACTCAGCATATGCAGGCAGGTCTATGCTTGGGATAATGAAAATTGATGTGAATGCTGGGCTGCAAGCTGTATATTTCAGTATTTAAATTGATTACAGAGAGAGGGGGAAAAAAACTAAAACTGCAGTAAGAAAATACTGTTTTACTAGTGAATGAATTTGGTATCAGCATAATCAATTTAACCATTTGACAATAAGTTTGCTGCAAAATATCCAAAATTTGAAAAGAACTAAAGTGGAAAATGCCTCTAGAGGATGGACAAAGGAAAACATTGACCAATTTAAACATTATAATTATCCAAGATATAAAGAACCTCAAAACTAACCATAAATGCTCTCTATCTGCAATAATCGACCACTCTTTAATTGCATCTTAATTCAATGTGAGTGGAAGAGTGCTACAAAAAGCAAAATCACCACATATATAATTCTAACTTGTTTAATAAGGGCAGGACTCAGCTTGAGTTTGAAATACTATAAAACCCACAACTTTTCTCCAGGTAAAGAAACAGTATAAAGAAATTATGTCATTTATCACATTGCTAAAATATTTAAAATATTTCAAGTGCTTCACGAACTACATCTGAGATTCCCAGATTTGATGCTGAAGAATATATAAGCTTATAAAACTGTTCAACTTCTTCAAAACTAGAAACAGAATAAATCTTTTTACATCTGGCACACTTCAACGAGACCGAGACCGCATAAATTCTTCAAGTCTGTCCCACACCTCAAGCGCAGCAGCTCTGTCCTGGTGCCGCTTGTTCTTGCTAATCTGCAAGTCAAGTTGAAAACTTTAGGGTGGACATTCTACATATATTGTGAAACGATTATGTACAGGAACAAAATCTTCAAAAATGGTAAGTTAGATGAGAACTAAGCTTTATTTGGAATGGTCAGAAGTAAATAAGGGCTACCTTGATGAATAATAAATGTACTTACCGAGATAATTTTCACATTCCACTGCTTCACATTCTTTGCCGACTCCACACTATCATCCTCAAAACGCAAGTAAAAACCAAGAACTGTAGCAGGAGACAAAATTAGTAGCTCATTAGGAATACTTCTCTGTTGAAAGCAATTTTGAATAAAAACTTCTAAAAACACTAGAAACAGCACAAAACACTAACCAAGACTAATAAGATTAACAAACTATAGTAAAGTAAATATCAATCTCTACGTAGTTCAAGCATATAAAGTCCAAATCAAACCACAAAAAGCACAAAGTCATGTATATATACCATATTATTAGTCCACCAACCCTGAAAACCAAATTACTAAATGCAAATGCATTATTGCAACTTAAGCAGTCAAATATTCGCTACTTACTCTTGTTAAAGATCTCCACATGATCCTTAAAAGGCCAATCTTTGAACTGCCAGTCCTTCCCCAGCACAAAAACAGCCACCACGCGATCCCAATCCTCAGCCTTGAGCGCCGATGGCTTATCTCTCACCTCATAAGCTGTCACAACCCTGTCCCTGCTGAATTTTTTCTGCACGGTGACACAATCAGGCTTCACCTTCATCTGCTTCACCTTCACATCTGTAGGAATAAAGACCCCATCTTCCAGAAATTCCTTCACATTATAAATAGTAATCAAGGTAGAAAACGCACTCGGCACCAGAATTATTGGCACACCCTCTCCAATCTTACTCCCCTTCAAATGCAACTTGGCCTTTGGCCCATCAAACCCTGAACCTAACTCCTCCCCACCTCTCTCTATCCTATTCTTCGCCACCAAATTATCCTTCCTCTGCAAAGCCTCTGCCCTCTGGCGTTCCTCGTCCCTCCTCGTCGCCGCAGTCAAAACACTATAAAAGTCGCGATTTTTGCACAAAAGGATTTGCTCCCTATCTTTTAAAGGACGCTCCGTGGCCTTTATCCACTCAATAGGGTTAACTACGGCTTCGGGGGCACCGGAATCGTCCAAGAAGCTTTTATCTTCACTCTCTCCTTCCCGCGGCGGGAGAACATTCAAATCGTTCTGGATTGGAGCAACCACAACCTTGGCGGTGAAATCAATGGAGTCGGAGGAGGATATCTTTCCAGTGAGGTAATCAAGGAGGGTTGCCCGGTCCGGGAGGGTGACGACGGGGATACGAAGGGAGCGGGCATTCTGGAAGTAATCGGAGTGCTTGAGATGGCGGTTAGTGATGAAGTGAACTAGGGTTTCCAATGTGTAGCGCGAGCCTTGGCCGTGTTTAGAGCGGTAGGCTGTCTCGATGGTGGCCGGAAAAGTGTAATCGTCGCCGAACCGAAAGTCCTCGCCGATTCGCACTATTTTCTCGAGGTCGTTTCTGATGGTGCAGTCTCTGAGAGCTGTGAGTGGGTCCATTGGGAGTCCAGTTTAGTTTGACTCAATTTTTGGGCCTTCTATTTTTATAGTTATAATAGCACTATTGTTGTAGCTTGTTGGGTTTTTACCTAATTCCCGGTCCGGTTGGTTGAAAATGGCCTAAACGCATTAGAGGAACCCAAAACGCATTTGCAATATATATCTTTCCCTGCAAAAAAAGGAAAAGAAAAGGTAATGCAACAGGCTATGTGAGTTAATAATTATTTTTCTTCTTTGCTTGAATTTATGACGCATTCATTTTCTGCTTTTTTTGCTAGTCAGAAGACGAATGCTATAGGATCTTTTAATTTGATGTTATTTTTTGCGATTGGGAAAAGTGGAATACCAGACGCGTTATAACAATGCAATGGGTTAATTCTGGCCAACTCCCGGAAATAGGGCTTAGGGTTTAGGGTTTACAAAAGCAGGTCAAAACCCCCTAATTTCAACGAACGTTGTCAAAAAAAGCGAAGAAAAAAGTTTTTATTTTCGGATAAACAATTAGAGGCAAGATAGTAGTTTGATTGATGAAGTTAATATTAATAGTAAGAGATATGCTTTGAATGCTCATCTATTCTTGACTTATGGCTTGTTAGATTATATGATGGTAAACCAATTTGTAAGAGAAATAAAAAATACACCATGATGTTGCATATAAATCTTAACAAAGGAAATCGGATTGTTTGGTTGGATCCAAAATGTGGAAGGAAAAGGAGGAATTAGATTCGGATGGTGCAAAAGTGAAAGAAGTGTCACGAGATTAGATTATGCAAAACAAATCTACCATAAAAATTTTATCACATACATATTTTAAAAATTTTATCACATACTGTTGAACACTAGCATGTTCCCTTGAGAAGCAAATACTTACTCAGCATTCCATTCTTTCTGGAAAACAGCTTTCTCCGACGAGACCTATGCGATCTTGGATTCTCAACATCCACCAGAGCTTCAAGTCCTGCCACACGAGGCGGTTCAAGAAAAATAGTTTTCTCTTTTGTTTTGCCAGATCAAGAAATATAGTTGAAGCCACCATTTTTAGCAGACCATGTTTCAATTCCTTTGACCCACCCCCACTTAGTTAGATATTACTTTAACAAATCTATTTTCAGCTTTGCAATTATCGTTTCCCTTAGACAGATTGGATCACCCGATTGACTATTCAATGAATAGTTCTATGCTAAGAACAGATGACGGAGAAAAAAAAAAAAAGCAACTTTATAAAGTCGAGAGAAGTTTACATTGAAGACCAATTTGATTTCATGTTGAGCAACTGCTTCTGAAGAACTTTTGTTCTGATTCAAGGTGGACTAGATGTTTCTAATCATCTTGATGGCCTAATAATTCAATCAAACAAAAAAGCAGTTGACGTGGGGATCAGTAGAGAGAAGGCTATACATAACCATGTCTTTTGGCATCCCTTTAAGAAGGCAAAACTTCCTCAAAACTCCTTCCTTTGTAAACCCAGCTTTCTCCATCACCCTTTGTGAGCCAATATTATCCACATCCACCAAAGCTTCAAGTCTCACAAGATGTGGCCACTCAACAAAAATGGTGGAAGCAACCATCTTCACAGCTCTTGTAGCAATTCCTTTACCCCAGTACTTGGATGAGAGAACATATCCAAGTTCAGCCCTGCAATTTTCATTACCTGCAAATGGTGACACAGAAATAGAACCTACAGGCTTATCTTTTACGCAGATTGCTCTGTACCATGGATGAGGAATAACTTCATTAGCAAGATAGTTCATGGCTGCATCTCTGGAGGGATAAGGATCCCAAGAGCAGAATTTACTGACTTTGTCATCTGTAAGCCACTCCATGAAATCGTCAACGTCAAACAGATCCACCAGGCGAAGATTGATGTCTGAATAGTCATCATCTTCAACTTCTTTACTCTCTAATTTCTGGAAACGTTTCATTTTTGGTTGCTCCTGATCCATGACCAATACGGGTAAATGCTGGGTTCTTGAGGTTTTTATGGGACTCAGTTCTTGAAAAGGTCTCGAACATTATTGCATATTTATACTGCCATTGGCTAAGATGTTAGCAGGAAGGTCAAGACTCGAGAGGGGACGACTTCATTATCGAGCTGTTAGGAGTCTCTCAAGTCTATTCAGTTGCAATTTAAAAAATTTTAAAAAAAATGAAATGTTTGTTATAAATTTGTTGGCACTTGTCACAATAAAATCGAGTAATATAAAGAATTGTATAAGAAATTATAATAAAGAAAATATAGGGAGAAACTAAAAAAAATAAAAAGAGAGCTTTTATTGATTTTATGTGAGTAAATAAATAAATTAATAGTATATCTAATATATTAGTCTAAATTTTTATTTATAGTATTAAAGACACATATCAATAAGAAGAGATAAAGAATATTCTGAAGATAAATCTTATCACTAATTAAAGATATGAGAGAATTTTAATATCTATTTTTTAAATAGTCAGAGTATCTCTATAATTTTAATATTAAATTATTTTTTAATTTATAAATATTTACAATATTAATTTCAATTAATTTTTTTATCAATATTAAAAAATTAAAAAAAAAGGTAAAAGACGATCACTTTATAAAAAAGATTTTTTTCAACTTGGCACATCACATCAATACCAAGTTCAAGTTGTGGGATCATTTTTCAACTCATTAGTCTCACACATATTAAATGCAAAGAAACAAGAATTCATGCATTGAAAGTTGAAAATTTCATTTGAAGCGAATGGGAGGCAATGCCTTGCCTGCCACTTTTAACGATGGTGTCTACATTTCTGACCTAGAGATATTAGCCCTTTTGAAGGAGCGAATCATACCAAGAAGAAGAGAAACAAAAGAGAGTAAGAGAAGATAGAATAGCAGAAATTTTGAGAGTAATTAGAATGAGAATACTAAAAACAATAGAATGTTTATTTTTTAAAATTTGTTTAATTATTTTAACTTGTCATTCTCTCATTAGATTATATCTAACTAGCTTGGGAGAATATTTATATTATCTTTTAGTATATATAGAAAAAGAATTTGTTATTATATTTTTATAACAAAAGTTTATCAGAATTCCTAATCATTGTCATTGACTAGTAATTTTTATTCATTTTGAATTTTTTTACATAATTTTTAATAATTTTATTTTTTATATTTGTATTGTCAAAATTATCTTTTTTAGTGATTATTAATCAATTTTTTTTATTAATACTTGAGTTTCTGAAAATTTTATTTTTAACCCGAATATGTATGTCATTTATTTTGTGATTTGAATGTATATTTGTTTGTCTCTATCTCCCAACACAAGTGATACGGATTCAGATAGTAAATTAAACCATGCAATAGTTTATAATTTTATTGCTTCAACGGGTGGGAGGATTTATTTGTAATTTTCTGAACAAGGTCTATGGGTCGACATTTTGAAGGCCTTGGGGACAAAGGACATGACAGAACCTCCAGTCAACTATTCGTTTAGCCGCCTTGGTGGGTTTCCACCAAGTCCAAATCGTATTCAATCAACCATTGGTTTGAAGATTTTTCGGTGTGTTACCACTGCCTTACAACATATCTATTGGATCAGATTTTTATTTAAGATGAATTATATTAATAATTATAAAAATAAATTATTTATAAATAAATAAATAAAATTTAAAATAAAAATAAAAAATATTTAAAAAATCAATTGAAAATCAATCCGGATTAAACCTAATTCTTTCCCTCTTTTTGGACTTCAGGTTCTCAACGGATTTCAGTCATGTCTTCTCTACCACCTATTGATATTATAAAAGACCAGAGAGAGAGGAAGAAGCAGTTTAGATAAGGAATCATCCACGTATTACATGTGATGTCCCTCTTACTAGTCCTCCAATTTAGTAGAAAATCGTGAAGCAATCCTAAATTAGTGAAAAATCATCATCGCCAATAATAAAGCAAAACGGCAAAGCTTCAGCTTAGACTATTGTTTCAATTCAAAATTATATGTAAAATATGTATCCTATGCATTCAATGTAATTAATTGTAATAGTATAGGTTACGATTTTTTTTATTTATGAAAAGTAATATATATATATATATATATATATGGTTATACGGGACAAAATATTAAGTAGTTGCGGTGCCACTGATTCAATGTATTTTTCAGACTACTTCAGGTCACTGAGGGCTTCAGCCTTAGTTGACCACTTCATATAAGTATGAACCTGCTCAAATCTCTCTAGCAAAATTGCTCAGATCCAATAGCAAAATCTTACATATCCTCAATTTAGCAAAACTGTTCGAAACCTTGCAATTCAGATGGAATCGTCAAGAATCTCTCTCCGCGCTTTCAGACCTTCTGATGTTGATGACTTTCTCAGCTGGGCAAGTGATGATAAGGTCACACAGTATCTGAGATGGAACACCAACTACTCCAGGGAAGAAGCTTTGAAGTACATCCAGGAGGTTGCTATTCCTCATCCTTGGCGGCGGACCATATGCTTAGATGAACGAAGCATCGGATACATTTCCATCAAACCAGAATCGGGTAATGATAAACATAGAGCTCATGTTGGATATGCAATTGGCACCGAATATTGGGGAAAAGGAATTGTGACTGCAGCCCTGAAGATTGCCATTTCTGATGTTTTCAAAGAGTTCCCTTACTTGGTTAGGCTGGAAGCCTTTGTGGAAGAAGAAAATCAAGGGTCAAAGCGAGTCCTAGAAAAAGTTGGTTTTACAAAGGAAGGCTTTCTAAGGAAGTATGGGTTCAACAAAGGTGAAATGAGAGATATGTTGATCTATAGTTTCTTGTCAACTGATAAGGTTGCCTAAGAACTCTGTCTACAGATTCTGAGATGCTGAGCAACTACTCTGAAGCAAATGAAGTAAACTCCTTAAAGAGTAAGACAATGTTGCTCATCAGAATAAAGAGAGATTACTAATATTGATCAAGTAATAATTTGCAGAACACAGAGCAGAAAAGAAGATTACTAAATTCATTTTTCCATAACTTTCTCCTACAGAAACAGGCAAAAAGAGAGAAACAAAAGAAAATCCTGTGTGAAATGGAAACTCAGTCAACTTGATGATCAGTGGAGAGGAAGCTAAACATAACAATATCCCAAGTTCTTCCCTTCAATACTTTGTACTTCCTAAGAACACCATCTCTTTGAAATCCAGCCTTTTCTAACACCCTTTGAGAAGCCTTGTTATCCATTTTAACTAGAGCTTCAAGCCTCTCCAAATCTGGCCACTCTTGAAATATAGTGGAAGTTACCATTTTCACCGCTCTTGTGATGATTCCTTTGCCCCAGTACTTTCTAGCCAGAACATATCCAAGCTCAGCTCTGCATTTGTCATGAGTCCCAGAATTTGGTGTTACAGAAATGGCTCCAATAGCCCTATTGTTAATGCAAATCACTTTCGACCATGGATGGGGAATAGCTATGTTGTTGATGTAGTCAATGGCTTGATCTCTTGAACTGTAAGTGTCCCAGACGCAGTAACGAGTCACCTCATCGTCGGCAGCCCACAACATCAGATCATCTACATCAGATAATTCTATCGGCCTGATGGTTATCTCATTGAAACCGAGCACCCCTTCTTCAGATGGTGATGATTTCGCAGATTTTTCCGCCATCTTGAGTTTCTCTGCTTCAAAGATGTGTAATTGGATAGCGGCTCGGCTTAGATGTCCTTGGTTTGGGTTAGAGATACGGCGTGGACAGGTCTGATTTGAGATTCAGGCGGGTCAAAACCAGACAACAAAGGCGGGCGTTAGATTGACGTTGATCAACCCGACCCGCTCTAGAAAATTGCACTGAATTGTCAGACTACCTCCGATCTCCAACTTCGCCTTTGGGAGAGAAGATGATCGGTGCAACTTTTGCATCACAAAGAATTGAAAGCTCAAAGGCCTTCTCAAGAAGTCCACTTCAATTGAATAAGTGACTTGCTTGCTGGATGCAATATCACTCCTCTCATCTGAGTTTTCCCTTTCGCCATTTCAAGAAGCAAGACGAATAGTCGATTCTTGTGGAAGAAAGAGCTGATTCTACAGAAGGCTCAAAAGGAAAGGAGCAGACAGAATTCACCTACTAAAGAAAATTGCGGAAATTGTACTCAAAAGAAAATTGCAGAAACTCATAGGCAAGAGGTTTCTGAAGCAGGTGCACAGGGAAAATTTCCGTTGTGAGTTTTTTTTTTTTCCGCCTTTTATTTTCTTTGGCTTTCCTAGAGTTATGATCAAGACCAGCGAGGACTAAAAAACCTCAATTTTTCTTCTTCTGGTAAACAACATACAGACTCATGGAAAAGACACTTAA
This sequence comes from Rauvolfia tetraphylla, assembly GCA_030512225.1. Lineage (NCBI taxonomy): Eukaryota > Viridiplantae > Streptophyta > Magnoliopsida > Gentianales > Apocynaceae > Rauvolfia > Rauvolfia tetraphylla. The sequence continues at coordinate 9,425,919 of JAJQKT010000053.1, forward strand.
GCTAACTAGCCTAACAACTTCCGCTGTTCATCTGCTCATTCGATTTGGGACCGCTGTTCTTCTCTTACCTGCACAGGTGCAGCGAAAGAAGACACCGAATTGGAAACCGATGTTGCCTTCCTGCTATACGGGTCGCGCAGTCAACTTCTGTGCGCGTCTAAGGATGGAGGGTTGTATGGTCTTCGTCCAAATTTTGGTAATTGGTTTTCTCGAGGAGTGAGGAAAAAAAGGGCTGCCAGGACTATGAGATCCTTCTTGTCTTGCATGGGCTTGGGCTTGCCTTGATGATGTGGCATTCATTTATCCTAGATGGGCTGAAATTTGACTATCGAAAATTCGTGCGTTGACACCCGATCCAAACGGGCAACTATTTTTGGAATATTAAAAACCCAACATCCTTAATTGGGTCATTCCCACTCCAGCATAGACGCGATACACTAAAAAGTAATGGATATGGTTTAATTTTAAAATTTTTATTTTAAATTTTATAAAAATTAAATTATTTTTTAGAAAAAATATGAGTCATATATTTGAAATTTTAAATTTGGTTTTGAAAACAAATCATGTCAAATTCATCTAAAATTTCCAAAAAAAATCGGTTCATTCCTGCTGTTATCCAAGTGCTATATTTAGATTGGTTTTTAAAATTAAATTATATTAAACATTATAAAAATAAATTATTTGTGATAAGAGAAATATGATTCAAAGTAAAAACGTTGAGAATAAAGTAATTTTTTGTTAGAAAACCAATTCAAGCACAGCCTGGAGTGTGTGATTGGATAGGGTTTGATTTTGAAATTTTGATTTTAGATTTCGTAAAAGTTAAATTGTTTGTGAGAGAAGATGTGAGTTTCACACTTAAAATTTTATATTTAGTTTTAAAATTAAATCTTGTCCAAGTTGAGAATATTTTTGCGTATGAGAATGGAGAAAAGTTGGATCAATAATGTTCAACTCCAATTGAGAAAACGCTTGACTGATTCCAATTCATGAATCAAAGAAATTTCTTGGTAAGGAAAAAAAAAAAGTCGTGGTGGCTGCAAAAATGATGGGTCAGTGATGATAACACAAAATATCAAAGAAATTGCCGTCTTCATCTCTATCTAATTCTACTTCATAGATCAAAAAAAGTTCTGGGTAGCTTCAATCAAATGAGCATCTTGTCCTTTATATAATTGCTTCTTCATAATCTTGATGAAGTCCCAAACTGAAGTAGCCATTCTAGTCCACTGATCTTGCCAGACAACCTCTTTATTAGTTCGACTATACTACTAAGGAACTTCTTGGTTTTTAGTAGTTTGAAGTAATAATCTAACATTTTTACTTTAATGTACACACAGGTAGAGAAAAATATGAATTAATATTAAAACCTCACGGGTAAGGTGGTACTTTAACCTAGGTGTTCAAAATTCGAACCGGACCGAATAACTGAACCGAATCGAACCTAATTTTTTCACTTTAAACTATACGCACCTCTCACAAATAATTTATTTTTATAATTTTTAATACAACTAAATAAAAAAAATCCAATCTAAATACGCCTTAAGCTTTCCCAATTGTTTATTAGTATAATGCTTTCCACTTTTTAGAAAAGAGAGCAACAAGGTGCTATGAGATTGCCATATTACTTTGTTGTTGGTGTTATTTTCTACTTCAATTAAAGCGTGACACAATTAGCTCAAGGACATTGAATTGCAAGGTTAGACTCTGGTTTCTCTCCTTCTATGTATTTGGGGAAAAAAAAAGAAAAAATGAAATATGTCATTGGTTCATATATTCAACCAAGACATCAAATCATACGCATGTCAAAATATCTTAAAATCCAACAACATAGTAAATATTTTGCAGTTTGTACTAGTGCTAGTTGGTACTTGGTACTTGGAGATGGTCCTCAAGAAACTCTCAAGATTAACTTACAAGTTCTTGGATTACATGCTTTCTCATTGGGCAAAACCGTTTCACATCATTTTCCAACTTCCCTTAACAAATCCACAATGATGAAAAATGGGCAATCTTGTGAAATATATGCCAAGAAACTGGTACAAACGGGGTTGGCAATGATCACTGCTCATTGGACAATAGAGAAATGTGCAGAAAAGGGACCTCTTCTTCAACTCATTCATGCACCAGTACCACAGTGTCATCATAGCTCCTCTTTATGAATCTTTAACAAATTGCAATCATATTATCTAACACCTAATGCCCATAATAACACATAAAAGGACGAATGCATAGGCATTCATAGTAGTGTACATAGCTATATATTGTTGGGGTCTTTTTTGGGTAAGGAGGGTAAGGAGTTATGTGCTGTATCTAATATGAAGATTATTTTATGTAGTCGATAAATTTATTTTGTTTGCGTGAAAAATCTTGATTGTCGAGGATTCTATTTATCAATAAAAAGAACATAAAATATAGATAGAGCTCAAAGGAATAAAGTACCACTTTGAAGGCATATGCTTTGCTTAAAAGCATCCTAAAAAGCAGAAAAATCAATAGGTACAAAGAAGATAAGTGAAAGTAAGTAGCACAATGTCCCATACATAACAGAGAAAGGGAGAATGATAACAAAGTTTGTTAATCACTTTCTTCTTTTAAGTAAAAGCGTCATTAACATGTGAAATCAGTCTCCAGTGTACTTCACGAGTGATGTTAATGAAACCAAAATCAAATATAGAAATGTGGAAAAAACTTCTAAGCGAAAATTCAATAGATGTTTTTACTGGAAAATTTAATGCTATTTTAAAAAGAGTCTAAATTTTTAATATAGCTAGACTTTCTATATATACTTAGGGTAGGACTGAATAAGTTTTAAGATTTTTATTTTAAATTTTGTATAAGAAAAGATAGATATGAGTTTTGTATTTGAAATTTTGTTTTAAGTCTCCTAATAGAATATTGTTCAAATACTATAAATGATTATTTTCTAACCTAATAAGCCTTTAATTTAGTGGTCAAAAAACAATAATTAGGAATAATAGCAACCTTTTGAAAGCACAAATCTTTTTCTTTCATAAACCACAATGTTATTTAATGAACAAAATTCAACAAGGCGCAAGCAAAAATTTAGCTAATCAATCACTAATCTTGGAATTGCCACATTCTTCATATCTTTTCAAGTGTTATGTTAAGTGGACCAATAGAAGGGACATTGGACTTGCCTTGTCTCACTAGTTCACTTCATATCAATTGATAGGTTATATTATCCTACCTTCTATGGTGGTCCCTTATGCTTCCAAAGACATATTTGGTATAATTCCACTCTCCTCCTATTTTAAACATAAAGCCTTGCAAGGGCTCCAAGCCTTTACAAGGCCATATGGTATATACATACAAAATACAGATACAGACATATCATAACATCATATAATCTACTATTATTGCTTGAAGGTTCGATCCATTATAGCTGTTGAATCTGTCCAAGCATGCATATAATTCACCATTTCTCTTTATCCCACCATAAATTTGAAGAAAATCGAGTCAGAAAAATAATTAATATTCAGTATTTATAAACATCGAACTTATATCATTACCTTCTATTTCCATGAACGATTGTTTTCCTAAGAAGCATTAAGGGCAAGGGAAATTTATGGCACCAGCTCTTGTACCTTACTTTTTATTGAAAAAGATGAAGGGTTTGCAATCGTATTGGGGAGACTACTCTATCATTGGCTCTAACTAGAAACATGTCACGAAATTGGTGTTTTTCTAGGATTAAAGAATTAGAGAAAGAGTCAAGGGACTAACTAAGTTAATAGAATGTTTTTATCAGATCGGAAAGTCTTGAATTCGATACTTATCAAGCACAATGTCTAACTTCTTCCCTTATATCTCTTCGTAATAGTATAAGATTCTTTAAAAAAAAAAAGCATAATTAGAGGAACAGAAATGGAAGTCCAGTGGCTAGGAATCTTGTTAAGAACTAACAAGAAAAGTAGGCCAAATAGTACCTTATAGTAATGTGAATGTATTGCAGTAAGATATGTTGAGTATATTAAGCGGTAAGTATAATTTACATGAAATGTCATATTATTATAAAATACAATAATGTTTATATTAAATTGGTTGTTGGAAGAATAATAAGCAAGGTTTTGAATATTATATTGTTACAAAAATACAATAAATAGACGTTCCATGTTGAAGCCATATTTGATAAATCAGGTTGGAAATCGACAATCACATTTAACTCCAAGAGAAAATTTTCATGTTCAAATGTTTTTAATTAGTATGTGATATAGAAACAAGTAAAATGACCCTTTGCCCACTCTTTAGGCTTTGATTGAATGTCACCAATGAAAGTGATTTAAGGTCTCACTTCAACAACCGGAGCTTTTAAAATTTCTTTAGTGCTGTCTAATCTTTCAATCTAATCACTGGTTTCGTTGAAATTTTTCTCTGACGAGGAGATAAAGAACTTATAATAGATGCCTAGTTTGCTCCATCCCTCTTGAAATTCAATTCCGGATGGAAAGAAAAATTAATAAATATTTATTTGTTTTATTTTTTCTATAAAAGTACTAAATATTTTTATCAATTGTTTTAAAGGTTAATATTGTCTTTTTCCTTCATGATAATATATATAAGAGACTAAAAATTACAGCCTAATATATTAAATTATTAATTAAGTACTTAATTATTGTACTATTCACTAAACAACACCGACAATTCGATCATAACTCAAAATCTTCCTCTTTTAAATGGTGAGACCATGGCATATTCAATATATGAAATAATATAAAAGGTGAAAAATATGAAAATCAAGGGACTAGTTTTATGAATCTCTGCATATAAATACATATAATTTATAATAATAAAACTTTTAAGAATGTTCGGGAAAAAAAATTATACGATTGCAAAAGAAAATGCGTTATCATTCACAACTTTGAATATGTGGAAGCAAAGGTAATTAGAACCTTTGCAATTTCCATATTTTCTTGACAGATTAGACAGACTGATTTAACATTTTCTTTTCAAATAATTCGATGATCTCAATGTGAAAAGCTTCGAATGGTTATTCTTCACGTCTACTTCATCACGACTTATCGATAATTAAAACACCGGAATTATTGGTCTTTGGAATACTTTGATAATGATTTTTTTATCTTGTTCAATAACTACATCGGACAATCAAAATAATTTTCAATTTGTACTTTCTTAAAAAAAAAAAGATCCACAGAATCTAAAATCTACAATCCCATTACGACAAGTAATAGTTCATGCAACTTTTTTTTAATGAATAAAAGATTATGTATACATCAAAAGAGAAAAAATTAAGGAATTGGATAACACAACAATAAGAATAATAAAAATTAAACAGTAGTTCGAAAATTATGATAATAGAAAATATCTCACATCTTAGATATTTAAGGTGAGTAAAGTACAATAATATTAATACTAGTAAGATAATAACGTACTTCGATCTTCTTGGTAATATCGTCATCGTCATCCTTAAAATATAGAGACAAGTAAAAATTAATTTCAATATTTTCTTTAAAAGACAATAATTTTAAAATTCATAGATGAATCGATAGTTTTAAAAATTATTTAAGAAAGAAATAGAATACTAAAAGAGAGCCCATATCAAGTCCGAGTAGATAAATTCTTTTAACAAAGAAGAGAGAAATAATAAAATACGCAGTGATATGCAAAAGATTCTACCTTTGCATCTTGAATTTTGATGAAAATTACTTAAGAAAAAATCTATTATAATTTATAATCAAAACAGATAGTAAGATCACCCAAATAAAAGATAAGAAACAAGAGGATCTGTCCAAGATTCGATTAAGGCCAGTAGCTAGATCTAGTCGTAAACGAGATGCAAAATGAGGATAAAGTGGATAGAGAGAGAAAGAGAGATGTTTAAAAGTATAATTTATCAAGTAATAGATTATGAATTTAATTTTTTATATTATATTCTTTTAAATATTAACTTACATTGTGAAAAGTAGTAACTCAATATAAAAGCACGATCCAAATTCCAATTATTAACTAAATTGCGTCTTTATTTGTTCATTCTTGATAAGCATTTTTACTACTAAGAAGATTACTAGTTTCTGGTTAAGTCGGCAACTTAATCAACTTGATTAATTATTATGTGCTTCCGCAAAATGGATGTTCTATTGATCTATATCTTCCCTCGTGATGATAATAAGGAGAAAATTAGAAAAGGACTACATGCATGTATTCTATTTAAAGAGTCAATAGACATTTATTACCCAAAAAAAAGGAAAAAAGACATTTCCACTAACAAGACAACGTGGGCCCTTCCGGTCTCCAGTGCTTCGTTGTTTTACATTCATATGCCATCAGTTAAAAGACAAAATGAGGCATTGTTATGACAAAAATGAAATTCTTTCCAAAAAGAAAAAAAAGGGAAAAGGAAATAGTTAATTCGAGGACTGTTACAGTGGTCAAATGATGGTTTTCTTGCGTAAAAATATCTTACTCACTACTTCAAAAATAAAAAAGAGCTTTATCAAAAATAAAAAAATAAAAAGAGAAAGTAAATAAGTACCCATCTCATTTTTCAGAGAATCACGTAGTATATGGTCAAATATTAATACACTAGGATAAGAGATAATTCAAATCTAGATGTTCGTTTTTTTTTTTTTTGGACATGTAAATGTAAATCTAGATGTTAGTTGATGAACAGACTCTTTTTCCTTAAAAAAAGTATAAACATAAATGAAATTTAATATTTCCTATGATAATGAAAATTTTTGCTAATAAATATTTATTTAGAATTAAATAATTATTTTTTAAAAAACTTTCTACTTAAAATAAAAAAGATACTTTAGTATTCTAAAGTGAAGAAATGTTGTCGATTGAGTACCATATCTCTTTGAATTGTTAATTAATAGTCAAATTAGTTCAGTTGGTCAATTCAAACAACTGAAGTCTTTTATGCCATTAAAAATAAAGTTAAACCCACTTTAGTATTTCAAAGTTAGTTGTTCATGTCAATTGAGTATCACATTTTTTAAAATCATCAATTAAGAAATAAATTTCAATCGACTGTCAAATAATTTGATCAAAAATACATAAATGATTGATTTACCCTTTAAATAAAAATAAAAAATTTAATTTTATTCTTTTACTTCACTAATTAATAAAAAAGAAAATTTTAATTTTAAATTTTAAAAAATATATTTTTAAAAAACAATCCAAGAAAATCCCATAAACCCATATTAGTAGTAGGATAATTTTTGTATTAACCCATTACATCCCAAAATATTTGCAGTAAAAAAGAATGCAATTGCCTAGAATATCTGCAGTTGGTCTGGTTGAGAAAATTTTTCAACGGGCAACAAGAATAGAGGGTAGGGCATAGAAGGGATAGTCAAAAGGCAAGCACTAGAGGGCAAGAGGAATAAATTAGCAAAAAAAAAAGAAAAGAAAATAGAGGAGCATAACAAGGATGAACTTACAGTGGTGTCGGGAAGAAGAAAATGAAAGAAGCAGTGTGAAAAAAGGAAAGGGAAGAAGAAAAGAGTGAGATTAAAATTTATTTTATTAAAAGATACATATATTCTTATAGAAGCATTATTAAAATGTATTCTTTTTTATTTTCGATTGAAATTTATCTCTTAATTGATAATTTTAAAATATATAATACTCAATTGACAATGATTCATAACTTGAGATATTAAAACAAAATTAATCTTTTAATTTCTTAAAATATATTTTTATTAAAATACTTATATACTTTTATGAATGCATTATTTAAATTAATTCACTTTTACCATAGATAAAATTTATTTATTAATTAATAAATTTAAAAATATATTATTTAATTAATAAGATCTTTTTATTTTAAACACTAAAATAGAATTAACCCAAATACAAATGAGTCAAAATAAATGACAGGTAGTGGGAATAATCAAAACGTTGACCAGAATGTCATTTTCTTGACGTTGCATGTCCCCAAAGATTATCTTAAGCTGGAAAAATTGAGAGAAATCTTGAACTTAAGCAATCTGGATTACCATCCAATTATCTACATTCTAGAAATTGACCAAAGTCATTGTTACTTTGTCAAGGTGTATTTGGATTGTTTTGCCTTCCAGTCAATACAAATTTTTTATTTTTTTATATAAATAATTTATTTTTACTTAATTTAAAATAAAAATTTATAACACAAATTCAATCTAATTTCACGTTTTATTAAGTAATTTCGATAAATTTAAATGGATATCTTTATATGCTCAAATTGGAAATTAGTACTAGGCACAGTTTTTTTTTTTTTTAAAAAGTTACATATTTGTGTTGCCAGAACTTTAAAAATTTATATTGTATTTTTGAGGGGTAATAATTTTAAAAATTTTCGCTTTTAATTTATACAAAGAATACATTACTTGTGAAAGAATATATAAAATTTTAAATAAAATTTAATTTAAATACACATTAAAAAATATTTTTTATAAATAATTATTGTTTTAATATAGTACGTTATAAAATTTTAATAATTTAATAATATATTTTTGTTGCATAATTAATATAAATTTTTTACTTTTTAAAATTAATTACATCCTTCTCATAAATAACTCTTTATTTCGAAATTAAATAAACGGACAGATCCAATATTACATATGTAACAAAAATTTTTGTGTTTTAAAGAGAAAAGATAGAAATTTTAACTGAATTTCTCAAAATAAATCCAATGGGAAATTAACAAATGAAAAAGAATAGTGGGACCCATGAAGAATCTAGTCCCGCTGTCCACTTAACTGCAGTTAAAGGTCCCACATCCTACAAGTTAGTGGCTGGGATGAGGGAAAGACTGAGGCGGGCGAGGTGGCGGTGGAGGGGAGGAGGCCGAAGAGGAGAACCGCGGCCCGCCGGTGCTTCGGTATGAGGGGTAGTACACAAGTACTACCAACGATGAGTGCGTAAGTGGCTCAATGGACCCGCAACTGCTACTGGGCAGTCCGTGACTTTTCCACCTCCTTTCTTTCTTTCAGCTTCCCTCATTTTTAGTAACCTTTTCAATGGACCCCACTTCCTCACTAACTTCGTCGGATTTCTTCTCTCTCTCTCTTTTTCTCTTTTTTCACCTACACATCATTTTACACATTTAATTCCTGCACTTCACTGCAATTACTCAGTATTCCATTTCTTTTTAGAGATACCCGTATACCGTGGAAGAGTTCTTCTCTTAACGCACCTCAAAAAATTTAAATTTTTTAAAATTTTATGGACTAGATTTATTATGGGGTGAAACTTGTGCCATGCTAATAGGAGGGGTAAAACTTAAAAACTAAAGGAATTTTAATTTTTTTATGGAGGTAAATATATTTTAACTTTATAAATTACAAATTTAATATAAGATTAGTAAAATACGTATTGAATAAGTATCGAATATAAAGATATCTTATTATATATGATTTTACTGTAAATAATCGTATATATATTTAAAAAGTTATAGATAAATCGATATAAACACAAGAATAAAGGATAATATAATTTTGTTACATAAGCATTAAATATGAGAATGTTTTATTAGATTAAAGAAAATATTACCAACTAAGCTATTAATTTAATTTATTCGCTTTTTACTAACTCTGAGTAATCATGTGTTGTTACGAGAATAGGAAAAAAATATAGTTATTTATCTCTAAGTAAACTACTAATATGTACTGTTAAATTTTATCAATTGAATTATTTGCAATTATTCACACAACAAAATAGTTATCTTATATGATAAACATCAAATACAAAACCTTTTAAGGAAATAAAAAACTTTACCGAACTAAGCTGGTCTCTTCAACAATAAAAACGACTACACAATCAAGGGGGAGGAAGAGTAGAGTTATATATATATATATATATATATATATATATATATATATATATATATATATATAGTGTGAGTATCAAATCATCATTAGCAAAAGCTTTGTTTGTTTCTTTCATTCTATGAGTCTCTATCTTTTCAAGTATGGCATCGCCACCTAAAAGAGATTGAGAATAAATTCTTTTAAATTAATTATTTATCTTTTTATAAAAAGTATATATATATATATATATATATATATATATATATATATATATATATATATATATATATATATATATATATATATATATATATAACAGCAGCTTTTAATCAGGTAAAGCAAAAATTTTCCTGCTATTTGATTCTGAGGTTTAATTTCCTCAAGAAAAAAAAAGAAAAAAAAGATTTTGAGGTTTAAACGTCCTTTTCAATGTCCTACTATTACAAAAATTATTTCATTTGTTTTTTGACAAACGAGGTCATAGAAATTAGCGGCAAAATTAACCACACAATGTCGTCATCCCCAACTGCCTGAGCCGAGTGTCCGTAAATGTGGCTGTTTTCTTCGCGTCCGTTGACAGAAAGCAAATTTCACATTTCACACTAAGTGCAGACGTTAAAACCGCAGGGAAATTTAACTTTACCAGAAAATCCAATATACTATATATAGAGTAAGAGAAGTGGTTTCATCAAAACCACTGATTCCCATGCACACGCGTCTTTAATAGGCCCTAACAGCACAGCAAACTCCCCTTAAGCCATCCCTTTCTCAGACCCTTGATTTCTCCCAGTTTTTCACATCCTCTTCTCTCTCCATAGATGGACTACATTCAGGTCTGAGAAGAAGTTTAGGGAAAAAAAAAAGAAAAGAAAAAGGGTAGAAATATACTGTACTCTAGTGGGAGGCAAAGAAAAGATTGCTGATCAACCCACTTCAGTAAAAGGGACTAGAAAGAGTGGGAGCAAAAGGATTACGGGGCAGAGTCCTTTTATTTTCTGCTTTGGGTTTTGGGTTTTGGGTTTCGGGTTTTTAGTCTTTCTTTTTTCTAATTTTCTTTTCAGGTATCTTTGATCTTATGGGTATTGTCCGCTTATAATGGTTTGAATCTCTATAAAGAAAAGAATCCATTTTTGCTGATCTAATAATAGGAGAGGATACAAACAAAAGCGGTGATAAAAGGCAAAGGAAAGAGAGAAAGATGAAGGGAGGCTCAAAAGGGCTTGGTGTATAAATTTTGTTTGCATGTATTGGTGCCTGGTGTTGATGATGACTATTGAGGGTGGCTTTGCATGTCGGGTATTGAGAGAGATGAGTGATTCTTGCTGAGAGTTTTAGGATTTTTTTGCTGAAAAAAATAGAGTGCAATTGCGTGAAAATCGGGGAAAAAGTGATAGGCTTTTCTCTCTCTTAGCATTCTTTCTCCGTGTAAGAAAATGGAAGTTACAGATGTCTAGAGTTGGCACAGTGCATTCATGGATTCTGCTTCGAGTTTTATGGTTTCTGGGTTTGCTAAAGACGAGATTTTTTATTGAATTTGCAAGCTACTAGGCCTAGGAAAATCAAAGCTTTTTCTGTTGTTGAATTGTGAGATTGTACTTTCTTTATTTCAATTGCAGCAACCGGATGCTGAATTTTGATTGAAGTTCTTCACATCGCAGGTCTGTGTTCTCTGAATTTTCAGTTCTTCCAGCTTCTGCATGACCATTGTTTCTGGGAACAAATTTCTGGGTTTGAATTACAATCTGACACTTTTATTATGATGTCAATCCAGAGGATTTCAAGCCGATGCTGAGGAAAAGATCTAGGCCAACTTTCTGCACTAGTAAAGAAACTCTAATGGCAGAGCATGGCTTACCAGCCCCTACAGAAAACCGAAAACCTGCTTCATCCCTTCTTACTCCTAGGCTTTTCATTGGTTCCATACCAAAGGCGGTCACTGGTTCCGAATCTTTGATGAGTCCAACTTCAATTCTTGATAGTAAGCCGTTTTCTGCACTTAGGAATCCATTTTGGTCAGATCCAAGCACCCCAAAAACTCCCAAACCAGAAAATAAAATTCACTGGGAGAAGTTGGACGCAAGGGGTGTTGGCCTTGGCCTTGTTGATGTTCTAACAGATGGAAAATCCGATTCCAAACTATCTAAACCGGATAGTCCAGTGGTTTTATTTGGTTCGCAATTGAAGATTCAAGTTCCTCCTCTGCCTACCTCTGTGAATTCTCCTACTGATTCACCAAAATCTCCAGCCGATTTTGGCATCAAGACAAAGAGCTCTCAAATGGGTCCATTCTCACCTGTTTCTTCAGTATCTCCTCTGAAGAAATCTCCAGTTGGATCCTCAAATTCGGGGCTTGGAAGCTCGAATTCCCCTCGAGATTTTAGCAGTCTTTCTATGAGTGAAATGGAGCTGTCGGAGGAATACACTCGTGTGATATCTCATGGTCCAAATCCAAAGACAATTCATATATTTGATGACTGTGTTGTTGAGAGCTGCTATGGTAACCTTGGATCCCCTTTGTCAAGCAAGGAAAATGCTTTCCTCATCGAAAGCCACCCAATGAGCTATCCTTCTGAGAATTTTCTCAGTGTCTGCTACAATTGCAAGAAGAATCTGGGGCAAGGAAAAGACATATACATGTACAGGTGATCTCAATTAGTTTACTGCATTTTCTCTTACAGTTTTTGGCTTTTTACTCTTATCAAGAATTATCTTTATGAGAAATATCTAAAAGGAGGAATCTTGGGAAAAGTTCCTCTGATGTTTCATCGATATTGAACTGCAAACTGGTGTTCTGCACTGGGTATGGATATATTATAATAAGCGAGTTGAACTTTGGGCAAAAATTTTCAAGTCTTTCCAGATTTTTTGTGTATTCCTGAGTTTCTTGATTCTTGTTTACGAATTTTACTGCGGTTCTTGATTCTCAATCTTGTGAAATCTTCCCTGCAGAGGTGAAAAGGCGTTTTGCAGCATTGATTGCCGTTACAAGGAGATGATGCTAGAAGAGGAAATGGAAATCACAGAAGAGTCTGATGATCATTAAAGGAAAACCCTCTGCATGACAGATCTTCATGGCTCCATTTGGCTAATAAATCTTCAATCTTTAACTTGAAGAAGTCAGTCTAGGCTTTTAGATACATCAGCTACAGATGAAGGCAACAGAGATTTTAGTAGTAATAGCTGCAGTACTACTTGCGTATGCTAGATAATTGAGTCTGCTCTTGATGTTATTTTTCTGCAAAATATGCTTAGATAGTGGGTGATTGCTGTTGTCTACAGTTTTTGGCTTTGAAAATTGGATATGATTGCAGATGCTAATGATGCTGTTTAGATCAAATCTTCCATTATTGTTGTTTATTACTGTATGCAATTTGTCTCGTAATTAAGCACATCTCAGAAAGACCAATGACCTCAATTGAGTAGATTCTTTTCTTTTCTGTGCTTTGTCCTCTTTTGCCCCTCTTGACGTCATGCCCATTTTTGGCCATTTTGCAAGGGCCTCAAGTATTCCTAAAATACTTGGGAAGTTGGGATGGCCATTATTTTATAGCACAGATTGGGCAAAGACTTCTAAACAGAGCATATTTTTGTGCAGTGACAGGAACTCAGAGCAATTAGTGATTCTTGGGATTAGGTGATTAGCATTAAGTCCTTGAAAATCTTGCAGTAGTGATATAGCTCTGCCTTGCTTTGCATATTTTTTTATTCAGAAATAATTTTTTTTTTAAATTTAAGAGAAAAAATTTTAGTATTATTTTTTTTGAAATAATTTTTTTCTCAAAATTCAAAACCTAAGATAGAAAATTTTAGTATGGTAAAAATATTTCATCAATTGAATAACTATCTAGAATGTTTAAGTGTTAAAATAAATGATACTCAATTTTTTTTATTATGTAAATAATAGTAAATTTTTTTTATTATTTAAATAATAATAATTTTTTTTATCAATTAAATAACTGTCTTTACTCAACATCTTCTTGTGTTATTGTGAATGTCGCAGAAGAATATCGGATGTGGCAATACGCAGATGCGTCGTGGTACAGATGAAATAACCATCCATTGCATACAAGCTTATCACAGATTACTTTTGACGTGTAATGGAGGAGTTTTTGTTGTCAAAAGAGATAAGAAGAGCTTTTGGAATTGGGGGTATTCTTTCTATCAAAATGATTGGTTTGGAGTTCAATATTCTCCTTTCCTATCTATGCTATTTCTCCTATGATCAAAGCCAATCTCATACCAGCAAAGACTAAGCATGACATGATTTAACTCAATGATCGTATGCGTATCCGATAGTGCTTCTTACGAGAATCTGGGTTTGGGTATTGCTTATATTGTCTTTTATTTCTAAAGAGAAGGGATAAGAAAATGATTAATATTATGCCTGTGGTTTTTGGGTCAGAGAACGTGGCATGCAGGCCCATAATTTGTGATGTAATTTGGTCCCTTTGGAAATTCGAAAGTTAATAGTCTTTATGTCCATTCTGGTCCAAAAATGGTTGCTGGATGAGGAGACAAGCATGCATGGGGACATATGGCTCAGAAAATTTTCAGATGCTTTGGACCATTGCCTCTAATGCATTTTCGTTTCTGCACCCCTTTAACTTTTGTTCTGTCTAATTTTTCTTAGTCTATTATTATATATAATTTTAAATTTAATTATATATAATAAAAAATAAAATTTATTTTTATTAAAATTAATAAGTATTGCATTTAATCGTACTATATAATGTAATTATATAAAGATTTTTTAAAATTTAAAATTTTAAAAAAATAAAAAAATTTTAAGTTTTTTATATCAAAATCGAGATAGTCTGATATAATTACTTATCTAATTTTATTATATAATTCAATTTATGTTCTGTTTATTAATTTTAATGAAATTATAAAGAGAAGATATAAGTTAAAAAAAATAAATTAAAAATTATTTAATTTTTAAAATGTATATAATAATGACGTTTTTCTTAACCTTAGTAACGATGCTACTTTTTCCTCTCTTCTCTCTCTCTTTTTTTTTTTTTTAAATTATAGGAGAGAAATCGAATATATTCAGCCAAATACCGGTGAAACTTGAATCTTGGGGAGTCTTTTTCTTTTGACCTTTTTGAGTGTTCATACATGTTAAACCTTTTCTTAACCAACTTTCCAATCTTGTATTGATTTATCCTATCTTTTCAAGACTTTATTTTTATAAAATTGGAAAGTTTGTAACGTTGTTCATTTGTCATCTTCTTACCTATCCGATTGAATAAACCATTTGAAACTTTCTTTTGTAGTATTAGTGTTATATAATACAAAAGCAATACTCTTTTTTTCTTATTCTTTTTGAATGGATCCTAACCATTACAAAAGAAATTAATGGAAAGAGATGAATATTTTATTAAATAAGTATAAAACTCGAGATTTTTTACTCTGTTAAAAAAATATTTTATTAATTGTTATTTTGACTCATGTTGTATGAATATATATATATATATATATATACAAGCACACATATATTTTGGCGTGTGATTTCCCAAAAATATGTTCGGATTTGGAACAATAGTTGGGTGTGATTTTGATGATAAGCAAACCACATAATCGCATTAAGGGCCGAAGTGGGGAATTTTTTGTTGTCTTAATATTCATTCAAGAACGAGGATGGGCCGCCGGCTGAGCTTACAGATAACTGGCCCTTTTGAAATTCATGTCATTTGAAGTTGTATGAATTGTTTAAGGGTGTGGTGATCTGGTCCATATCTCCGGCCCAAAACAGTCTGTCGCCTCCCTGTGCTGTCAATCTGCAAAAAGGAATTTCAGAAGCCATCCACCATATGGTCCATATCCACTAGTATGTTAGAAGGGAAACAAATGCTAGAAATTTCACCAATTACTATTTTCTTTAAAAATGATAAGGTGAGAGCTTGTTTATTAAAAGTATTTTTAATTAAATAAATTATATTCTTACTTTTATTGTATTAAAAGCTCAATAAACGAGTCAAGACAATACTTTAATTGGTAGAGTAATGTTCATTAATCACAATGCTAATTTTTTTTTCTTTGTTTTCCTTGTAATAGTATGCAATTTTGCTTGGTATAATTTTTTTTAAAATATTTTTTTATAATCAATTTAGAGAAATTCTAGAGTTTTTCAATATAAAACTAGAAAAATTCTTTTGTGGTTATGGTTCCTAGGTGGATAATCTTGTCTCTTCAGACACTTTTCTCAATTAAAAAAACAGTGTCCGAAACTCCGTTACAAGCCGTTAATTAATGGCGACGTTAACTTCTCCGTTCTCAATCTTACCTTCTGAAAGTCCAGTTTGGTCCTTCGCCTCTGCCTCCCCGACTCTTCCTCAGTATCACTACTACCACAGTAGACGGTCCCGTCAAAGAGCCGCTGTCCGCCGGATACCACCGCTGCAATCCGATATGTCCGTTTCCGTCCCCACGCCGCCGGGTTCCTCCCTCCGACGTGACTCCGAGTCTGAATTTCTACTTGATTCTCGAAATCGTAAGTCATATGTGTGTTGATTGTTATAAGACCTGTATCCATCGATTAGCTCTATTTATATAGTGAGTGCGATGGAATTTATATTTTCGTGATTGCTTAGCTCTTTTGGTCAATGTTTGGCATTGATCACTGAAATGACAAGGAAAGTAATCAAAAACTTTTAGAAAGTTTTAATTTTGATTAGTGTAATTTCATTGTCATGTAATTAAATCGAGAATTTTGCTAATGTGCTGGTCATCGACACTTGGCTAAAGTATGCAGTTTTGATTCTTGACTGAAATATATAGTTTCCTCGGAGATTATAGGCATAAGACTGATAAGTTAGAGCACGGGTATGATAAGCAAATGAAAGAAATATGAATGAGCTTTGTCTAGGAGAGTTGATGTAGGAAATGGTTTGCACAATAGGTATGAATGTATTGTATATAAATATAACGTTTATATGCACCTGGTGAATTTTTTTTCTCATGATCCAGAGTGGAAACTTGTGTGCTTTTTGAGGTTTCAGTGGCCGTCTGTTGTTCTTCTGGCTGGAGAAAAACGTCTAGTGCCAAATGTTTACTGTTTTAATAGCTTTTCTGTGGTAGAACTTTTAAAGGATAACCTTTTCAGTTTTTAGTTGTGTAAGAATCCAGGATAAGAGTATGCCCGTGTGTGTCTCAGAACCAAATTGTCATTCTTTAGGCTTGATTGTTTGGAGCCTGTAGTTTAGAGCAGTTTTGCTCTTGATGTTTTTAGCGAGAGCTATTAATATCTAATGAATTTATGCTAAGCACTAATTCAGGCATGATTTTCCTGTAATCTGAGGTGATGCTCAAAATCTCAGTTTTGTTCCTTATTCAAGCAGCACCTCTTCCTTCATTAGTTATTCCTCGGCTGAATGCTTCTAAGTTTTGATGAAATGTAGTCGTATAGTTTGCCCTATGCTGATGGTTATATGCTTTTAGGAGTAACTTCCATAGAAATAATTAGCAAGCATTGAAACATAAGATCCAATCGCCTGGTTCAAAAGATTCCTGAAACTGACAAGCTAATTCCATAAGGGCCCTGTTCTGCAGAGGCCATATTGGTTAGGCATATCTGTCTCCACTCCAGAATTGCGTGATTTCCATACTTGACTTTCATTATGCAAACTTTTCTTCGCAGATGGTATATGAAAACTGGGGTTTCTTTTACCCAAGAATAGGGCCAAAGTATGTTGTTTCATTTTATTATAATCTAGATAAAATCTCTTTCTCTCTCTCTCTGATACTTCATGTTTATAATCAAGGTGCGGGGAAAGGAGATATGCTGACAACCAATGTGGAGGAAGATGCTAGCCCTTCTAGCAAAACTGCTATCCGCAAGAACAGATATTCTGCTAGCTCCCTTAGATTGTTTGAAGTGGACCTAACGCCAGATAATATTGCAGTTGCAATGGTATACTTTGTCCAAGGTGTTTTAGGGATCTCTAGGCTTGCTGTCAGTTTCTACTTCAAAGATGAGCTGCACTTGGATCCTGCAGAGGTATGGCATTCAACAAAAGGTTTTACAGAATTAAGCAAGTCATCCACGCTTGTCTATTACCGATTGAAGTATAATCCCTAGTCCTAATCTTTTTTGTGACAGAAAATTATATGAGATATGGGATAGCAGGATGGTGGTGTCTAGTAATACATATGATTTCTGTCCATATAAGTATATATTACAAAATCTATCAAATTTTAGATAGTGGCTACCTTTCAAGACTTATGTTTATGTATATTGTTATTGTGTCCTATTACAGTAAATATTAGCTAGTTCATTGATGAAATTAAAATGCAGTTTTCCGTTTTTCTCTCAGTCCTTAATTTCATGCTGTGGTGGTATTTTTGTTCATAAGGTTGCTCTTTACCTTTTCTTTGATATATTTTTTTACATTTTTCTTTCTCAAGTAAACAGATTTTGAATTTCCTTGCTGACATACAGGTTGTTACCTTCTCTATGTTTGTCATATATTTTAGCTAAATTTTCTCTATCTCTCACCATTTGCCCTTGCTCTTTATCTCTCATCCTGTTCTTACTTTTGTGATCATATATTCTTATACAAGCATGGGGGCCTTTTCCCTTCTTCGTGGGAAGAGGGTCGGAGGTGGAAATTGCTTCATTTTGTGGGACAAGTGCCTGTAATGTATTCTTATAAAGAAACTACTCTTCATCATTGACCACATGAGCTCTACATGACAGATAAACTGTACTTGGTCAACAGATATATACAAGAATCAGAACCAACATATATGAGCTCCACCATGATGGATCATTTGCTTATTTAGATTTAGTTCATAAAAAGTTTTTGGCATTTACTACGCCTTATCGTTCTTCTTTGAAGGCCTTCTCTATTTGGTTTAAGATCTAGATGCTTCCTTTTGTTATAATAAAAATTTAAAGGTGATGGCCTGGAATCCTTGTATAAATACTTTGGCTCGGGAAGCCTTTTGATGGAATCAGAGATGCTATTGAAGTGCACACTTCTCCATTGTTAAAATGTTTGTCTTATGACTATATAAAGCACTGACACATTTGTATGGTTGACTAGACAGCTGTAATATCTGGTTTCACAACAATACCATGGCTCATTAAACCACTTTATGGATTCATGAGGTGCAGTCAAGCTCGTAAAGAATACTTGATTTGACTTGTCTTTTGTTTTCATAAAGTTTTTTCCCCCTCTTTGTTGAACAATAAGTTTGTCATTCCCATTGCAGTGATTCTCTTCCACTCTTTGGATACCGGAGAAGGTCTTACTTGGTCTTATCTGGGCTTCTTGGAGCACTTTCCTGGAGCCTAATGGGCACTTTAGCTGATAACAAGTATAGTGCTGCCTTCTACATACTTATTGGATCTCTTTCTGTTGCCCTCTCGGATGTTGTAAGTACATTGTGCCACTAAAGTTGGTGCGTTTAAAGTTGCGTTTGAATGCTACAAAGTAACATGTTTTTTTAATTTTCTTGTGCACTACTGCGTGTTTTAGCTAACACCTGGAGGGTACTCTCAAATATAATTGTATCTCATGTTAAAACTGTAGTCTCTGCTGTAGATCTCTGAATTCTTGAACAGATGGAATAAGCAGGTAGAATAATTATGTGATACAGGAGGAATTGGAGATTAAATAGAGAATAAGGGAAAGGAAAACCAAAGTTGAACATAAATGTTAAATAAGAGAAAGGAACACAATTGAAAAATTGAACTAGAACTGAAAGAATCTTCAATCTGTAACTTTTCAACATGAGAAGTTTGTGATTCTCAAATCCACTTAGTTATGTCAGAATAATATGCCCCTAAGAGTCTGGTAGGTTGGAGAGGAGGAGGAAGGGGAAACCTATGGGATCTAGTGCCAGTAGTCATCACGCAGGTTTTATGAAGAGATTCTGAAGGATTGGGCTTTTAGGAGCCTGGGGAAGCCTCTTCTGGCAAGTAAAATGTATCAATATTATTTTCTTGGTTGAATCATCTATGCTTGGGTGGAGAATTTTTTTGATAGTTTTAGGACCAGGTGTATCTAGGTTGATGGAGTCTGTTCATGGTCTTTATGTGGAGTCTTCTGCATTAATTCTCAGGGAAACATTATACTGCTATGCGCTTTGGAGATTGCACAATTTCTGGGACCCCTTCCAGGACAATATAATGAACCCAAATCTTTCATGGATATTTCAATAATCAGTTGTGCATTAAAACTTATCCAATAAATGCACAATTGGGCTTTCAAATGTTCTGTTAGGAATTCCTTTACTGATTAGTCCAACAAATCTTCCGTGAGTGCCACTTTTTCTCGGACATTGAGGAAGTTATGCAGGCTATAATCTGGCGCTAGTGTGGCTTTAGTTTATTGATGAAGCTATTTTAGCATCCCTTTGGTACTGAGAATGAAGGCTTTGATTACTAAGCTGTACCCTCTTTGCTGGGTTTCTGGTTATAGAAGGGGTACAGCAGATTATGGAAATGCATTGCATTAGGTTCAGCACCTCTCCTGAAAAGAAAGCAAGGAAGGAAGGAAGGAAAGAAGGAACGGAGAAAGAAAGAAGAAAGAGGGAAAGAAAGAAAAAGAAAGAGAACATTGCTGAACATTATTGAATAATATCTTTTTGAAATTATCATGAACTGTCGTTGAAATTGGATTTTATTATTTGTTTCGTCTATGTTTGAGTAGATCATATTTGTTCTTGTTGGCAAAAGAATTTTATTGGGTACTTAGACCATATATAGTCCTTGATATTTGTTAATCCATTGACAAATGGAATATTTGAATCACCCAGAATACTGAAGCCTTTTTAGGTTGTAGATTCCATGGTTGTTGAGAGAGCTCGTGGTGAGTCCCAGAGTGTGTCTGGATCTCTTCAGTCACTCTGTTGGGGTTCTTCAGCTTTTGGGGGAATCATTAGTGCTTACTTTAGTGGCTCACTGGTGGATGCTTATGGTGTGAGGTATACCTATTTGTGTGTTTAATTTTTGAATTCTGTGCTTTTGGCCTTATTGCTTGTGCATGACTTAAAAATACTTCCAGGTTTGTTTTTGGGCTGACAGCATTGCTTCCTTTGATAACATCTGGAGTCGCTGTTCTTGTGAAAGAGCAGCCTGTACACGATGCATCAAGGGTTCTGAATCTTCCTTTGCAGAGTCCTGGCTTTTATGAGGTCTCAAGAAATAAAATCATTCAGTTGTGGGTTACTGTTAGACAGCGCAATGTGTTTCTCCCCACATTATTTCTTTTCCTCTGGCAGGCCACTCCACAGTCAGATTCAGCAATGTTCTTCTTTATGTATGTTGGCGATTTAAGGTTTCTCAGAAATTTATTTATTCCACATCTTTTTGAAACATAAAGCCAATTATGTTCCTTTTCTTGATTATAGCACGAATAAACTTCATTTCACGCCAGAATTCCTTGGCCGGGTGAAGCTTGTTACTTCAGTCGCATCACTTCTTGGTGTTGGAATCTATAATGGCTTCCTGAAAAGTGTTTCTTTGAGAAAGATTTTTTTTGCAACTACTATCATTGGCGCAACTCTGAGAGCAACGCAGGTATATGTGACGAATCCTCTTGGATTAAGGTTAAAGGAAATTGTCTTACTTTCTGGCTAGTTGTTTGAAGTGGATGCTTCTGTCTCCACAGGTGTTCCTTGTAACCGGTTTAAACAGGCAATTTGGGATAAGTGATGAGTGGTTTACCATGGGGGATTCATTAATCATTACCGTTCTTGCTCAGGTAATTTGGTTCTTGAAGAGGTACTTCTTCTCTATAATATATAATGCAGGTGTACTCCTGTTCCACTGTTTTTGACCTGCCTAATTTCTTCACAGGCTTCATTTATGCCAGTTCTAGTATTAGCGGCAAGATTATGTCCGGAGGACATGGAAGCGACACTTTTTGCAACTCTGATGTCTGTTTGTAATGGCGGAAGTGTCCTTGGAGGCCTTATTGGTGCAGGCTTAACTGAGGTATTTGGTGTCACAAAGGACAGATTTGACAACTTGGCCGCTTTGATAATCCTTTGTAATCTGAGCTCCTTGTTGCCTTTACCTCTTCTTCGACTTCTTCCTCAAGATGACTCTGATGCCAATTCAAAAGAGACCGACGATATTGAGATGAAGTCTAATTGAAATTCTGATTCCTGCAAAAAATATCAATAACAGTCCCAGCATCAAGAGGACCTCGGTTTTTTGACTGAGCTAATGGATTCGACATCCGGTAGCTTTTGGAAATGACAACAGGAAATCATGGAATTGAAGACAGCAGAAAGGGAAAGGAAAAGAAGTCTACATACAAGTTACGCAAGGGTGTTTGTATATTACTTGCTAACTGGAAGAGGATCATTGATTGGAAGTGCCCCCTTCCCAGGCAGAAAGTGAGATTCTTGAGAGTTTCTTTCTTGGTCTTTGGTTGTCACCGTTCCCGCGGTGATCCTCTAAACTGCTGCCTGTGACAGCATTCTGATCTAACTTGATGAAGTCCCCTAGTAAATTTGAGACCAAGAAGCAGGACATTGTAGATGAATCCATGACAGATCACCACAAAAAGAACGCCTTTGTTCTGTGTTATGTTTTGGGATTAATCCTTGATACATTTTCAAAGCAGTAAAAGTGTTACGCTTTTCATGTTTGAATTCGCATGGCATTATAACCAATGCATCTCTTAGAATCATGTATGAGACTATGGCATCTTGGGGTAAAAAAATTTTCAGATGCATGATAAATTTGGCATTTTCTTTTTTAAAAAATTTTCCCCTTTTTCTCTTTCTCTTCTCCTTATTTCATTATTATTATGGGTAAGTTTTGTCTTATTACTTTTATATCCCACAAATCTGCTAAAAATCAAACCAAAACGCAGTCATTTACAACTCGAATCATTGCCATCAAAAGGAAATATATTGAGGGGGATGAAAAATTAAAAAATTCCAATTAATTATTTTGATTTTCTTTTTTTCTTTCCCTGAGAGGGGTTGTGAGGTTCGCCGGAAAATGAAAATTAATTAGAGGCTTCAGCCCACAGTATCCTTTACGACGCGACGTGTCACGTGGCAACCTGACTGGAGAGCACATGGTGGGTCGCACCAGTTTTCACAGTGTTGTCATATCTGAACAGTGCCGGCCAATTTTGGTCGTTCTAAATTTCGTGGACTGGCCACGCCAAACTCTTTCGAGTTTTATACTTTTGGCCAATAAAAGAGGCCACCACGCCACAGCTTCATAGTAGTTTGCCCTACAAATCTTTCCATGATTTCTAATTGGTAGGTTGAATTTTATGCGTTGTTCATTGCCTGCACTTTGCCTCTAACAGCTTGTGTTAGACGGCATCTGTATTAGTTGTGTTAGAAAATTCAAGTTGAGTGTGTATATGTAAATTTTGTACGTATAAAGTATAAATAATAGATATTTATAAACTCAATCGATCTATGTAATAAAATTTCGCATATCTAACTATAATTCTTATATGTAACTTTTTAAGAAATGCGTGTTCTAAGAACTTAAAAAATGCATTAGGATAACGATAATGCTTACCGTTGTGCTAGACATTTATAATCATAATGCTTCCTTTATGATTGATTGCATGGAACTTTATATCAATTCATCTCCAAGTTGGCTCATTCATTCCTCCTGTCCATGAAAATTTCTTGAAGATATAGGAATAGCCCGTCTATCTAGTGTCTTAGACTCTCAGTGTCTTTGCTCTTATCATGAATCAAACAAACACTTGCGTCTTTTCTTTGATCTTTGAACCATTGCTTGTCTGGTAGTTTTGCTTTTCCAATATTATATAATACTTTTGTTTCAGCAAACATATGAAAAACTTTCTTGTCTTTCTATATCAGGTTTCCAATGAGATCACTTGAACAATTACTATTTGGAGCTTTCATTTTCTAGTCAAACAAGTCTGACACACCAAAAGCTGTATATCATGTGCGGAAGTTGGAAGTTGGGATGGTTGTTAGGACCTCAAATGATTGAATAAATGAAGCAGCTGAATTGCCAAAACATCCAAAATACAAAGAATATTATGTTTACCACCAAGAATCAGCTAATAGCAAAGTTTCCTAAGCAAAACCGAGGTTGAGAATGATTAGGAACATTGATTTTACTACTTTTCCACTTAAATTTGAGCATGATGTGTTATGTTTATACCTACATTTGATGTGCTTAACGAAGTTTAATTATGTTGATTTTTGAGATAAATAGTGATTTATTTTGAGTGTTCCCCTGTTAATTTTTTTCACTCTTAACTTGTAGGTGGCTAAAAGTACAGGAGAAGCAAGGACACATGCGCATATTCTAGGTTTGGACTTCTTAGGTTGTTACTTGTTAGAAGATAAGATAAGATTCGTGTGGTTTTCTACAATAAATAATGATTTGATAGACTTGAGGATTACTGCTATTGTATTATATAGAATCTGTAGCAGAAATGATTATATGAGTTTAGTTCATGATCATTAAGGAGAAATACCGGAAAGGAATTGGCTTTCTTTTTTATGCTAAGATCTAGCTAGTAAACTTTAGCAACTATTTTTCCCCCCCACAGAGTCACTTTGAACTCAAATGTCAATAATTACTTCACAATAAAAATAAATATTTTAAATTAACAATAAATTCTTAAACTCGTGCTCATATATTATTTCTCTTACTTACACTCTTCCCATGCGAGATGCGGTATCACACCACTCATGCCAATGCCATGCCAACTTCTAAGATTTGCTGCTGAATCTCAAAATGACCACTTAAGTAAAGACTTTTTAGAAAAATTGATAAAGGCTAAAGTAGTATCTTGAATATTTTTTTTGCGGAATGTCTAATCAAGTACCCCTTAACCACCCGACGAGCCACTGGAAGCAAATTGGAACATTGTTTTAAGCAGAGAGAAGAATATCCAAGGTAGGGGGAAATTTTGCATGTGGAAAGCCATGTGGATGACATTAGAAAACAGAAGCATCCATTGAAAGTTTGAACATTCTTTATACCCTTGATAATAACGGGGAACTATGTAACAACCCCCCGTGAGAAATCATTGAAGTTCTGAACAATGGATCTAGGAAAAAATCCACAGAGAGCTTATTGATTATGCAGAAGAATATATGCATTCACAGTTAAGTACCTAATGGGATTTGGTCACCATCCATTATTAAAGACAAAGTACTCAATTATTATTCTAAGGAACTTTTCATCATTTCTTTGTAGATGTCCAGCTCTGATATTTGCTTCAGAAGCCGAAAGCTTGAGCAAAATCAGTTCCTTTGAAGCGGGTTCTGCATTAGCCAGCAAATATAAGCTTGTACATGATCACAGTACTGATTATTGGCAAATTTCTTGGACGGATACTGAATCCCATATGAAGCTGTAAGAAGGAGAACAATTTGTTTCTAGACAATGGGCGCTGTTTGTATTGTCAAACGGACCTCTTATCTCATGTTCTAACAGAAGAAATCAGGCGTTCTTGTTATTGAAGAGACAAAAGGAGGCTGGAAGGACATTTAGTTTAACTTGAACAAGTAAATATTTCAGATTAGGAGCATCATTTTTGTCCTCTCTCTCAAATAGGAAACAAAGTCGCCATCCATTATCCGTGGCAACAAAATTCACTTCCCCATGAAAGCAAACATCTGATATATAGCCTGCACATTGGCTTCTGATACATCATGAAAAGTTGAAGGAGGACACTGTTTTAGCCAATGGAACTGCTGGTCTTCTTCTAGACAAGAACTCACATGTTGTAAGGTTAGAATATGACTATGCCTTTCTTGTGGCCCAAAAACTTTACAAATTGGTACAACCCCACATGCAACCCCATCATTTTTCTGTGGACCATTATAGATTTTATACCTTTTCCTTAATCTTTGAAGGAATGGTATATTTGACTGAAGTTTTTTAAGAACTCAAATGGATGATAAAAGATTTTTGAGGTTCACTTATGTCGTGGATAAACCTATTGGGGGAATGCAGTTGTGCCTATGTTATAACCTGAACATGCCTATTTATGGCTTGAACAAGTATTGATTTTAACTGATCTGATGGTTTATCTCATACGTGTCCATGTCTTGCAAGTTGCAACTGCATTTGAGTCTTGTGGGTTGCCACTTTAAGTGCATATCAAGAAATCATCCATATATGCTGTCGAGACCCTGAAAGCTTTTATCATTTTTCCCCTTTATTATAAAGATTGAAAGTGATTCATAAATTAGAACTATTTAGACAACAAAATAGCAATTGTCATCTTGTGATAACTATACTTTGTCGAGTTATGTGATTTTATATATAACGGAATGCATAAAAGAGTATTTAGCAAATAAAAAAAAAAAGCATAAAAGAGTGCTTTGTTGATCAGCTTGAACAGTTTCTTGGTTTTAATCAGGTATGTTTCTCTGTATAATATCAAACAAGTATGGTATGTGAAGTGGGGGTCCATTTGTATGGTGAATAGGAAGAACAGTTTTGCGGCCAAGTATTTGGGAGATTGAGGAAAAATTGAAAGATTTGTGAGGTGCAGAATGCAGACCCTAATTGTCTCCATTTTCTACTAATTTGCCAACCGGAAAAGGGCATGATTCCCTATCTGTTTCCTTCTGGTCTGGATGACAATGCTGTTCTAATTAATAACCTAATCTTGATGTGTAATTGAATTCATCTATACAACTGGATAGCGTCATCTTATTGATCTCTAGATATATCTAGCCTCTCTAGAACCCTAAAGATTTTTTCTTTTTCTTTTACATGGGTTGCATTTCCAATTTCATTCAGATATACATTGTACAAGTTTTAGGATCAGAATTTAGAGGAGAACTAGTAATAGTATAACAGTACAAGTACCTTTTACGCAACTCTTAATCTTATGGTCAATCCATAAGGTAATAGCTTCTTATGGAGCAAAGTTTTTAGAATTAAATCTGCATTTTCTCGCTCAATGTATTAGAAAGAGAATTAATCTCTCTGGTTGATGCATAAAAGGAATGGGAATTAAGATGTTGAACAATCTATGATTGATGTAAGTTGAGTACTTGATGATCTTCAACTTTTAAAAATAGAAAAAGAAAATAAAGAACATCCTTGCTATGACTATTCAATTATGGAGTGTATACTTGGAAAAATTTTGAAGAACCTGTCACCTTAATTATATATATATATATATATATATATTATGACAACCCCTCGAATTAATAAATCACAAATTTGACAATGAAGTTTTGCCTTAACGCAAGTAATGAGGCTTTCCAACTTATTTTTAGTAGGATTGATTTTTCTTTTAATAAGGCTTGTAACTTTGTGTTATAGTTGACTATTGATAATATAATTTTTAATAATAGAGTGACACTCCTAGTCAGGAGCCAAACTAGGGGTAAGGCCTGTGGGATTGTAAAATATTGAATTTTTAATTTTGCAATTACCTTTTTTTTTCAAATTGCCCCCCAACCCCAATGTTTTTAATAATTTCTTTGTATAGGTTAATATAGATTTTCGTTCCTTCAAAGTAAAAATTCTGTTTCCGTTTATGCCTCTAGTACCAAAAAAAAAAAATCACAAATTTCTTAGAGCATTTATTTGCCCATCTAGTCTATAGGAAATTATCATAAGAGATCTAAGAAATCAAACATAATTATTGGCTATCAACATTAGTCTTCTCACAAAATCATGCTTTGGGTAATTGACTTAGTAATTATGCATTTATTTGAATGCCTTAATCCACACGGCAGAATTAATTATATTATTTTATCACTAAAGGTGATTTTTTTACAATTCAATTAAGGCTTTAGTTGGATTAGATTTGACTTGAAATTTTTTTTTGAATTTTGCGAAAAATAAATTTTTTTTGTGAGAAAAAATGAGACTCAATTATTATTCTATTGGGACAAAACCCAATCCAAAGTGAAGGTGAAACTTATTGTTAATCACAAGTACAATTTAACAATAATAAAATGATACTATACTATTTTTTATTGTATATACAGAACTCATTTATGATCATTCGATTAATTATTTTGATCCAATCACTTGAGATTTTTTAAGAACCATTATTCATGAACAATCGTTCTTGAATAATGAGTCAAGAATAATTGTTTCAACAGTTAAAAAAAAAAAACGATTCGACAAACATAAATAAATTTTATATATATAATAAAAAATGATATTAAAGATTGAAACCAACATGAAAAAAGTAACCTATTAAATATGTTAATAGACAGTGCTTCCTTGGATTCAATCAGTAGTGAGGGTCAGCAAAGTAAAACACCCTTGTTTCTTTTGCCACTGTTGTGGTTGACATGCCTCTACTTTAGAATTTTGTCTTCATTTTGACAAGCATTTACCATGGGACACCCCGGTCGGACTAAGCCATGGGAAAACTATGATCCTTTAAAGTCGAGTTAATAGTAGTTGTTGCTCTAATCACTAACTATATAGATTCGATGTAAAAAGTTTGATCTGTAACGTTGTGTTTGAGTTATTTATTACTCTCCTTTACAGGTTCCAAATGGTAGGATTAGATTATTATAAGGTATTCGAATTGAGTTCTTGAAATATCTTTTTGACTTTTGAAGGAGATGAGGAGAAAAACTTGCACCCTCTTAATTTCTTACATTACAAACTAGATAAACAGCCATTTCCAAAAGAAATTTAGTGAGAAACCTTGTGCAATTTTCAGTCTATGGATGAGTGCATTTTGATCCGAACTCATCTGATCGATCTTGAATATCCACCATTGCTTGGTTAAGACTACATTATATAAAGGGAGTTACAAAGTAAATACAGGACAATATTTGATAATTTTAATATTTTATAATTTTTTACAATAAATTATTATTTATTTTTAAATTTATAATTATTTAGTTAAAATTTTATATTAAAAATGATGTTCCGTTTGCAATATTTTGATTATAACTAATTATAATTTTAAAAAATAAATAAAATAAGTATTAAGTAAGAAATTTAGAGTCTTATGAAATATTTGAAAGACAAAAATATTAATATTATATTAAAATTATTTTATATTAATAAAATTATACTGTATTTAGTATTTATATTAAAAATAGATCCATCTTCAAAGCGTAATGGTAGAAAAGGATGACCAAAGTTCTCAACTCTTTTTTGACTAACGCACATTCTTTCTCTGTTTTGCTCAATTAATTTGTGCTAATATTTTACTGAAGATTAGTCAAAATAGACCAACCAATAATTGCCCACTTCGACAACAAACAATTATACAAATCAAATTGATCAAAAACCACGAAAGCAACATTCTATCCCCAGAGAAAAGTAGCCCTTTAACCAACCACAAAACTGCCTTGTAGAAAACCTAATAGTATCACACTTAAATTATTGAAGCTGTCAATTTCTTGTGATGGAAAAGATCTGATCAAACATTTCACTAAGACAACGCATGCTCATGATGCCTATACTTTTTTTTTTTTTGGTTATATTAATTGCTTAGTTTCGCGACTATAAAAGAGTGGTGTATCAATAATCATCGATGTAGGAAGTCAATATTCTTAATTTGGTCTAAACTAAGTAATTTTCTTTTTCTTTTTAAGCGTTCAGGTGCTTAGAAGTTAAAGACTGATCTGTTACACATAAGTACATATAATATTTTTCCTATTTTTAAAAAATTAAGGTACTTATTTAAAATTTTAATTTATATATAAATTTAATCAGTATCAAAATAAAATTTATAAAAGATTATGCGTTAAAGCCTCGTAATGCATAAAAATAAGATTCTCATATTCCTTTAACATACAAATGTATATGTATATGCATAGTTAATACGTGTTCATTGGAGAGATGAATATTTAAAAGGTTTATGCACTAAAGTCTCGTACAATGTTAAAAGAAGATTCATAAGCAAAGGACAAATATTATAGTACAAATATGGTTGTAAAATTTGACTCCACGGTTAGGTTGTGATCTGTAAAATGAGTCCATCGGTCAACACATGTATCATGCATGGAATTAATTGAAAAATGAGGAAATTTAGCGCCCCAAAAAGAAAAAAAAGAAAAATAAAAATGAGGAAGAAAGAACACGAAAACATGCATAAACTGACCAAAAAGGGCCCCCCGAAAAGTCACCAAGCGCCTAGTGAACTGAAACGAAGCCAGATGAGACTTATTCACTATTCAGCAACGTAACCGAAAGTAACCGTCAATCAGCTAGAAAAGCTAACCTCTATTTATATATAACAACTACGAATAAAAGGACAAAAGGGCAAAGGACAGAGTTTAATTAACTAATTTTCTAACATATTACCTCCGTTTTTTTGTAATAATAGTCTCATTTTAAAAATTTTACTTTGTTTCAAAGTATTTGTTGTATTTTTTCCAATCTTACCCCTGAGTTAATAGTCCACCGATAATTAGTTATTTTATTGGGATGTTTAGATTTTTTTTTTCAATAAGAAATAAAATTTTTTAGTTATTATCTTAATTTACGTACGAATGCGAAATAAAATTATTATTACGAAACTGAGATAATAATTTTTAATTACATACACTTGTTTGTTAAGAAATATTGAGATTCATTAGACATTATGAATTTCAATCTTAAAAAAAAATTGCGATCATTATTTTGTTATATAAGTAATAATTAGGCGAATATGTTTATTACCATTACTATGTTTAAAGCGTCTATTGTATGTTTATGCTGACCAAGTCTGTTTAAGTATTAAATAGGCGAGATTTTGAATTGATTTTTATATGCCAGGAGGGCCACATATCAGGGGCCCCGGACCATATTTGTCTCATTTTCCACTGCCCCCATGTCCCTTAGAACATGGAGGAAATTATGGCAGCTTTGCCTACTATAAGTTCTCTCTCCCTCCAAGTCTCACCTCCCCTGTTCTTCTCCTTTCTCTCTTCTAGATTCCAACCTTAGTACCTCCTCAAGCACCAAAAAATACTTTAGCTTCTTTCCATGGCATAAAGGCCATAAATTTCCTGTGAAGAACGAGGTCCAACAGAAAAGGAAACAAGTCTAGCTATCTACTTTCACCATTTCTTGATCAAAGCTGATCCTGGTGAAAGTAAAGTGATCATTGAACACATAGTTCTTGATTTGATCCTTCAGCTTTTTGAGAGATAAACATGGAGATTGAATTGGCGAAGTGTGAGTGCTGTGGATTGAAGGAAGATTGCACCCAAGACTACATTAGGGAGGTGAAGGAAAATTTTGATGGTAAATGGCTTTGTGGGTTGTGCTCAGAAGCTGTGAGAGATGAAGTTAGCAGAGGGAAGAAGCAGTTTGGGATGGAAGAAGCTGTGAAGGCTCACATGGCGTTTTGCCGGAAATATAAATCAAATCCTGCTATCAGGGTTGCTGATGGAATGAGACAGATGCTAAGAAGAAGATCAGGAGATTTAACATCATCTCCATCTTCTTCTAAGAAGTATTCAAGATCAGCTAGCACATCCCAAGTAGGAGATGACTCCGCCTTCTCATATTACTAGCTTATTTCTGACCCAAAAAGCGGCCTTGATCAACTTTTCTCCTGCAATAAGAACACATACTTCTCGAAAACTTTCGTTGCTCAAATTCTGATCTTGTTTTTGTACAGAGGATGTAATTTCAGTGGAGGCTATTTAGTTCTGGTTTTTCTGCGTCTTGGATGTTCATTTCTTTCCCCCTCTTCAATGAAACAGACAACACCATCATAGCCTTCATGAGAAGAAAATTCTAACTTTTAAGTTCAGTAAGTCAGCTTACATTTCCTGAAAATTTTGCTTCTCTGTCATTCTTAAATAAGATAAAACTCAGGTAAAATCGATTACTTCGCAAAATTTTCAAGAAAAACTGCATATGCAAATCTAGTTTTTCATGTTTCTGAGGTTTGGTGTTAAATTTGGTATTTTTGATGCAGAAAGATTGATTCTTTAATGTAAAATCTGATATTCCTTTTTGCTAATATTTGATAACAAAAGAACTTTGGAGCATCTGAAA
The DNA here is from genome assembly GCA_030512225.1 of Rauvolfia tetraphylla. Taxonomy (NCBI): domain Eukaryota; kingdom Viridiplantae; phylum Streptophyta; class Magnoliopsida; order Gentianales; family Apocynaceae; genus Rauvolfia; species Rauvolfia tetraphylla. The sequence goes on from JAJQKT010000053.1 coordinate 9,457,605, forward strand.
TGTGCATTTAAAATACATCAGAGGTCAACCTCCCACTAAGCCTAAAAGGACTTTTGATAATTGTGCTATGTGCTTCAATCATGATAGTTTAAATACCCTAATAGATATTTTTCCAGCTCATATGGTGGATCTAAAAGAATTTAGGTATTCCTTTCCTTTCAAGAACATTTAGCATACCTTTTACCAATGATTCCGTAAAGATATATTCAAAGTTGCAGCAGATTAAATTGCAGCTTATGACCTAAATGACAACTGGTAGATAGGCAAACAATCAGCTAATTGTCCATCTCATTTCTACGTCAATATAAAAGTCACCAAAAATACAATTACTTTTTAGCTGCTATGGAGGATTAGTTCACCAACTTGCTGATTAACAATCTCAAAGACACCTAATTCACAACTTGAGACAATGATTTCAGCAATCTCATCTTTGTTTCGTTGGATCGCCTTTACTACTTACTTTGCTAGTTGTGCCAAAGCTCAGTTCATATTCACCATTTTTTCTGTTATACGAATTATAGCACAAAATAAACTTCCCTAGTTATGAAGCTCCCGATGTCTTTTTTCAATTCTATTGAAAAGCTGTTTTCAGAAGACAAATAAATAAATGCAAAGATCAATCTCATAAAAGAAAAAATATGATGAAGTTTTGGGTATAGGCCAAAGCAAAGATGTTGCTTTATGATGAAGTCAATCAAAGTTGAAGCTTTTCTATGGTGGACTGCCTTGTAACGTAATCTTCAACGCCATTTATGCTAGGTTCTGTTGATTTCTTTGGATCCAATTGAAGTGACAAAAACTGTTTATTCAACAGACTGTTTTTGCAGTGGTGTCTCGAATCATACATGTCATCCCTAATAAGGGGAGTTGATTCATGGCCCCAAGCATAAAGTTTCAGGTCCCTACATGTAAAGGGGACTGGGGGGATGCAGAATGCTTTATACGTGTTAAAGTAATTGGAGCTGCTACCGTATGTGCAAAGTTTGAGTACCAAGGTACTTTCTTGAAATAGAAACTCAAAAGACACGATGCTACTAATTTTTGAGTTTGCCACAAATGTGTACGGAACTTGATTCTTTAAACACCTTAACTTGCGAAAAATATAATTTCAAGCATGTGTACATAAGAGAGCGTGAATTTAATAATTCAAACTATTTATACTACAATTTTTATTTGATATTATTCATATGATTGAAATTAAACGCTTTAAATTCATACAATTATTAACTTATCATTTTTTCAAAAATCTTTCTACATTTTTAAAAAGTTAACTAATTGTGTTTTTTCCCCTAATTAAGTCAATATCTTAGCTACAAGCAAATGAGAAACGTAAATAAAGTTGAAGTTCCTAAGTAGCCTGTGGGAACCTCTTGTCATCTTGAAGGAGTGCTCAATTAGGACAACAATTATTTTCAGCATACGCGTGTCATATGAAGCAGAGACTAGAGTGACATGTTGAATCAGAATTTCAAAAAGCACATTAGTATTGATTAGGGTAGTTTGGGTATGGATTCCTCAGCCATTTGTGTACATAGTTAGAGGGTAAGATATGTATGTTCTGATGAAACTTCCACAATTTGAGCATAATTTGATGGTCAAGGGTTTTGGCTTCAAAGTATGACACATGTCTATTAGGTACATAGTAGGAATTATTCAAGAGAATAATGTGCAGTAATAGGATTTTGACCTTTTGAATAGTACTCCACTGTTATTATTGAGGGCTAGTTGCTGATTACTGAGTTAGAAAGTATTGCGTTTTTTTTCTTAAAAAAAAGAATTGCATTCTCATTTGAAGAAATGTATGATGAGATGTACATGTACATGTATAGTAGGACCTATTAGATATTTTATCATTTACAATTTGACGTTTTATTAATTAACGATTAACGTGAGACTGCTTGAAGAATGGTAAAAAAACAAAATGATAATGAAATAAAACATTAAATTTATAAAATTTGCAGGCCAATCAATATGATTCAAAGGGCTGACCCAACTACTTCAGATACTTTGGCAAAAGTATTCGGTAGTCCCCTTACCCTAGCTTGGAGGGAAGGGAACAATCTTTATCATTTTCCTTCTTAGGGTCGACCAGGGCTTCAATTTTGCTTTTGCAGGGTAATAATATTCAAGGTTTTCTTTACGTTATAGATCTGCTTTTAGTACGCCATTGTTGACAAATGATGCCACATAATAAGGACACATGGAACAAATTTAGATTAAACGAGAAATTTAACGATGTGACGTTGATAACGTAGTTATTATTAATTTTTAGTATATATTTTATATCAATAATTTTATATCGCGACTTACATAATTATTTAACTAAGTTATTATGATTGTTAAAAATTTTTCTTTTACTAAAATTAAGGACTTAATATCACTTATAGAGAACAAAATATACTACTATAGAGTACAAACATTGAGTTACACTACAATTTCATATTAGTAGATTTTGGGACTTTCTGACCTTTTTCTATCACTATCACTTGACTAATGTCTTTTATTGCATATAGTTAGCTAAGATCATAAGGTATATAAGGAGTTCTTCTCACCTTTTTTTTTCTTTCATACTACTAAATAATGAAAGCACAATTGAATAAACTAGTAGTGTCCAAATTAGTTGCTATTAAAGCCTATAGTTTAATAGACAAAATTCTTACAAGTATTGTGTTTTTATTCTATTGTTATTTTTTTAATTACATAGTTAAAATTCTCTGAGAAAGAGATAGAAAGTCCATAACTAACTATAGCTCAAGCAAAAGAAAATGATCCAATAAAAATATCAATCTATAATTATTAGTGTATGGCTAACTGGCTCAAGCAATGCAAAACAAAATTATTGAGAAAAACTTCCTTAAAATATAGAAGGAATCTAAAGTGATGCGAACACCGCGATGCATTGGTTTGGTGCAAAAGTGGGGACATACACCTACTTTATATAAGAACATTCCGTCAGACGGTCAGCTCAGGACCGTTGGAATTCAAATTTCAAAACCCGAAATCTTCACTAAAAATTCTCAAGAAATCATCAGCGAAGGCCATCCAAGAACCTAAAATCACTTCTTGAAAGAAGGAAGGAAAGAAAGTGGAAGAACTGAGAAAGCAAAGAAGCCATGAAATCGGAAGATTTAACACCCAATTCCTCTGTAAAATCATCCTCCACGGTCACCAGCACTCCCACCAGTATGGAATCTGAAAACAGAGACAGTTACTATTTTCCGGGATGTCGAAAAGATGCCAACTGCAACTGCGAAATCTGCATCGCCAGCATCAATGCCACCCTCGATCTTTTTCCACAGAGCAGACGTAGAAGCTCTTTCACCAAGATTTCTGCCTCAAAGCCCACTCTTCCAAGAAGCCCCATTTCCTTCGACCCTTCTAGTCTTTCACCTCCTCAATCAAGAACTCCGCCCGCTATGGTCTCGCAGAAACTTAAGATTACTGAAAGACTGAGCTCTCATGAGAATGAGAAGAGAAAGAAGAAGGAGTTTGGAAAAACTGGGACTTTTATGGGTAGATTGATTTTGGCTCTGAGCTTTTTCGGGGCAGTGGAATATGGGTTCAGTTGGGTCCTGTCTGGGTTTTTGCAGCCTAAATTTTCACCAGATATGGTGAGGAATTTGGGAGAGAAATCAATGCTTCTAAGAGACTTGAACGAAAGTTTATACTTCTTGAAGAAAGAAGTATCTGGCATGGTTGATGAAGATTTTCCCAATTCCAGCTACGCGGATTCCTTGTGGAAAATTGATCAGGTACATTTGTTGAACTTTAACCAATATGGTATTTTCTGATAATATAGCTGGGAATGATTAAAAGGACTCATTTTGAAAATATATTAGGATGGTTTGCTTTTGAATTCGCGATATGTACTGTATGGTTCCTTGACCGAGGAGGTGAGCATCTGGGGATGGCCTTTGCAGACAGCTGGATTGCTTACAGCAGAATTTTCTTCACGATCGTTCACCATCCTATCAGGAAGGGTCACTGAGGTACTATAATTGTATTATTTCTCCCTTGTATCTGTTTTGGTTATCAGTGTTATAATGCTATTGTTATTGGTTCAAATCCGGTCTTGTTGATTCTTGCTTTCTTTTTCTGTTGGACAGTGGAGATATGGGAAAGTCAGTTATTTGGTACGGGAGAGTAATAGTTCATGGGTACAAGAAAAATGGAGTGCTTCCCCTGTACAGTTAGATCCAAATACATGGATTCTTGAGTACAGACAGAGGTCTGTAATGGCGAATTCAAGACTGGTTTCAGCAGGTTTGCAGTTGCTGAAGTTTAGGCTGGTAAGAGAGGTTAAAAAGATGCAGCAAGAGTTTTGGCTGCTGTCTACATTTGAAAGCCAGTACAGTGAAACAGGAATGCGTTTTAAAACCCCAACCTAAGAAGGTTTATTTTTCCAGGCAACTACTTCAGATTTCTCATCCCTTGTGAGAAGCTTTTGGTCCACCTGATCTGTTTTCATGAACCTTAAGACACCTTTCTTAGCTTTAACTCACTCATCATTATGTACATGTATAGTTTCTTTAGGAAGTGATAGATTAATCATTTGAGAAGTATTCAGCGTAATAATTGAAAGCATTTGGCAGACTTGATTTTCGCTAACTTTTGTATGATGAAAAAACCATGCTGAAATCACCAAAAACCTTTACAAGGACAAGAACCATCTTTATAATAGTGAAATCTAGACGTCTCTCTTACAATAATTTCTCTCTCAAACACTGTAGATGCCAACTTCATGAAGTTGTGGCAGTCCTCACATATCCTAAGGTTCTTAATGATACGAATGCATGATCCCTTGTCCTCTCTGGTCAATGCATAACAAAGTGATAACTTCTCACTGTGCCACAGAACTACCTCTCCCCCTTCTTATCTTCATCTAAATCAATCAATAAGCAGCCCGCATCATAACCTACCTGTTTCAACTTCCTAACGACCAAATCCAACATAGCATAAATCTCATCTGCTTGCTTATGATTTATATCAGCTGTCAAAAACTCGTGCATCTCATTGTCCATCTCAATTTTGCTACATCCTTGTTCCTTTCTTGTGCATTTTTGTTGCACATATTTTCTCAGCTCCCCAACATTCAGCCATTTCCTTTCTGTGGCATAAATGTTGGATAAAAACATATGAGCCCCATCATGATTAGGATCACTAAACTCAAACTTACCGCCGATTCGACAAGCAGCCACGAGGGAATTCCATATTAAAACACTAGGAGCTGGAGGCATATTTTCTGCTACTTCAAGGGCTTCTCTAAGAAGATTTGCACGACCAAAGAGATCTACCATTCAACCATAATGCTCAACATGGTTACTTGGTCAGGTTCTAGTCCAGATGCCAGCATTTCAGTAAATAGCTTGAGGGCTTCTTGAGGTTGATCACTCTCTGCATAACCTGAAACCATGGCACTTAAAACAGACCAAGTCCTTCTGTGACATTTGATAAAAAAATTAAACAAACAGCATCGATATTCCCAATTTTGCAGTATCTAGATATCATGGCAGTAGAGGCCACCATACATCTTTCGGTGACAACTCATCATACAATCTCTGAGCCACATCCGTGGAGCCACAACTTGCATATAAGAGCAAAATACAAATAAGAGTCAAGGACTCTCGGAGATTATCCCATGAAAATTTAGCCACGGCCCTCAGCAGAGCTGGGAAGCTGAACCTATCATTTTTCATCTCCTCCTCAAATTGATACTCCCTCCGTCCTAAACTTTTTGATGTGAAATATATCGAATTAAATTAAAACTCAACAGAAAATTCACAGAAAATTACGACAGGGGGACAAAGTTACAGACATCAGAGACACGAAGCAAATCTATCTCTGGACACAACGACTTTGACTCTGGTGTTTATCGGAGGGACATGATAGTCTGGAAGTGGCGTTAACGTGCCAAAAAAAATTTATTTGTAAAAGTATTCAAATTTTTAGATTATTTATTTATTTTATAAATATAAGACAATATTTTCTTATTTATTAAAATACTCATATACTTTTCAAATATAAATCGTTTTAAATAAAAAAATTACTTTATACATTTTAAAGAGTATTTATTATGTTTTTTATAATTTTCTCTCTTTCCCTATTTAGTAAGAATATAGAAGAATTTTTGTTATAAATATTTATTATTTTTATAATTCTATTTTTTTGTAATAGGTTAAAATGATTTGTATATTGAAATGGAAAGAATAGAAGATTTGCATTGATTTGGTGATGAAAACCAACCTAAATGCAATTGTAGAATTCAAAATTTATAAAGTTTGACAGTACTACGTTGTCATCAAATTGTACTTTTTTAAAATATTTTTTAAAAAAAAACTATATTGAAATTATATTTATATTTTTTTGAAGGGGACCGAATTATATTTACTTAAAACATTCATTTCTATTCTGTGATCGAATAAACTTTCTGTCTGTTTCTCTTAGCTTAAAGTTAAAATAAAAAAGAGAGCAGTACAGTGATTTGAAGCATTAACACAGTATATGTTGAAAAATATTTTCAACTGTCATATTTTAATTCAACGATTGATAATTCATACATCATAAATAATTATTTATTATAAGTAAAATAATTATAAATAAGTATTTAATTATAAATAAATAATTATTTATAACTTTTGAGTCTTAACCAATTGGATCAAAGTCGAGATTAATTCAGTACATATTGAAGCCAGGTGCTATCTGCACCGAGTCATAAAATGAGGAGTGGTACAGATGGCGATACGAAAATGGATTAGTGATAAAGATATAGGAAGTTAAAAATATGACAATGCGTTGTGTTGAGAATACGTAATAATGCGTTCAGACGGGTGGTGAAAAACTGACCTCGTATCCCCGAAAACCCAAGTTTCAACTACAGCGTGAAGTTGGAAGCTGCTCTGTAGAACATTGTTGCCGGCAAAAATGTCACTAGGTGTAGTCTTTCTGCAATTCGATCGAGCTCTCCGCATAGCCGAGGTATCAAACGTATCTCTTTTTCTATCTTTCTTTGAATTTGATCAACACAATAAGCAAAAGATGTAAGATTTTCGATTCTTCAGGCATTTACTGTGTTTTTCGAAGCGGGTTCTTGATTTTTCTCTTCGTTTGAGTCTTGTCAGGTCGATTTCGATAAAAAATTGGCGTCTTTCCCCATTTTTGCTACTGTTTTCTATTATTCTTTCCGGACTTGGAGTTTGAAGCAGAGTATAATTGACAGGGAGTTTTCACAAGTCAAGAAACAAACGTGTTTATGCAATGCAGAGCGAATTGTGCCAGAGACTTTAATCTTGGTCTCACTGCTGGTGCCACCGTCACTTGGTTAGGTATGATCTATGGATAACCACATTGTGATGAACCAGACTAGCTTCCCTCAATTATTTGCATTTTTTCTTCTTTGCGGATGTGGGTTGTCTTTTGGGGAATATGTATATATATGCCACTTAATTCTTACAGCAGGGAGAAATAGTCAATAAGACATCTCTGCCTTTAACTGTTATATTCCGTTTTTTTTTTTTTTGAAATTTCTATTTAGTTCTTATCCAATGAGCTATGAGGGCCCTCTCACCTATATATGCATGTATACTAGAAACTTGATTTGAAATGGTGATGAATTCAAATGCTTGGTCCTTTTTGTAATCCGAAAAGTTGGAGGTGTTGAGCATTCAGAAAAAATAGTTGGCATCGGAAGTTATTCAATTGCTTAAATGTCATTTGCTGCATGTATGGCCATAGTTTTGGTAGAAGGGTAGGTTGTCTGAGGACTAGAAAAATGAAGATTTACCTAGAGGCTAAGGACTAGTTGATACTGGTAGGGAAGCTTAAGCTTCTACAGCATGCAGAGTTTGCAGAAATGGTTGTGAAAGTGTCTGGTAGACTATCATAGATGTTGTAAGCCCCCTTGACTTTGTTGGTGGTCCCCCAGTTGAGCAGCGTGTAATAATGTGGTAGCTTGACGTCTGGCTAGTATAATTCTGTACACTTATTTTAGTTCAAGAATGCCCTTGTACATTTTGTTCTATATATTTCAGATTATGATTTCCTTGCAGTCTAGTTTATTTATTGACAGTGAAAGAAACCACAAAACCTCGCCTTTCAGAGAAAAGGATAAAATTTGATTAGAAAACTATGGAAGATAATTGATATTTGTTGGATCTTGATCTAATTTAGCACTGGCAGTCAATCTAGGATTTCATTTAGCTAAGAAAATATTTGTAATGGTATGAAAATCTGTTTTTCCTTTCATCTAAAAGGTGAGTTGGAAAAATTTTCACCCTCCAATACGATATGATCCTAGAGAAGTTCTAAAAGGAAAAATTTCGCTGATGACCTTTGTGATCTCTCTTTGAATCTATATTTGGGTTAACTTGTGACTAACTAATGACTTTAGTATCTAATTGGTGAAAAACTAGATGCTTTTTCTTTCTGTAGTTTATGGACAAAGGACTTCCTTTCTTTACATGCTTATTTTGTATGCGGTCTTACTCATATCATCTTCTTGCTCTTCTTTAGTTAATTGTTTTTGATTGACTCAGCTACCTTGGTTTCTTCACATTCTGTTTTGCAGCAAGTCAAAAGCTACCTCTTTTGCTTCGTCTTTACCTTACAACAGGTCTCTCTTCCTTTCTCTCTTTATGCGTATATACACACAAATATGAAATATGTTTGTGCAGGGCGTAAATGTAAGTTCACGGATCTCTTAGCATGTATCATTTGCACATATAATATAAGATACTTCAGTAATCGAATCCCTGGTGTAGAGGTCAGGCACAAATTACAGACCTCGAAATCACTTTTTCCTTGGACAAGGCAGAGATAGTCATTTCTGGAATATTATATAAGGCTTTTTTACCCAATCGCTGCGATTGTGGATTGAAATTTTTGCAGGAATTAGCCTCTTTTCAGGCATATGGACATTTGAAAGGGCATCAAATAATTGTGTTCAAAAAATTCTTTCTTTGGAGGGGACACGGCTTCAGAAGGAATTGGGAGCACTGTATGTTCCTACTCTAATCTGTTGATGTCCTGTAAAGTTCTAATAAAAGGAAATAGGCTGAGTCTGTAATATGTCACGATGGTCTATCCCTATCATTATTCCCTGCATAAGCAAATATAATAACTAATTTGTTAATTATGTATCTCAGGATTTCTCTCTATTGTTTTAATTGATGATTCGTAAAATTTTTCAAATTTATTCTCAGAGTGATCTCTATATTTTGTCACCAATCTTTAAGTGACCACACAACAATCACGAGAAGGATGTATACTCATTTGATAATGAACAGAGTTAGTCTATATGTTGTGTGAATATGAGGTTGAATAAATTAGAAGGTCAGTACCCATCATACACTTGCTGCTGTCTTCACCTTAACAAATTGTTGGAAATATGATATATGTGCTTCCAGGAAACTGTCAAAGGAAACAACAATAGAGAAGTAGAGATATTCAAAGTTGAAGTAGAAAACGTATGGGAAAATTGATTTTACAATTCCAATATATTTACCTGATATGGAGAAACACAACAAAAGGAAAAAAGCCACCATCCGTGCACTTGAAGAGAGAGAAGAAAAGGAACTACTCCAGCTGTTGAGAAACAAATGGTACTTGTAATACATTACATGGTCTTGCACAGAAGTATATTTGAAATGTCTTGCTTCTTTGGAGCCGAGAGATTCCAAAATCTCATTCATGTTGCTTATGTTCTTCATAAAGGAGCTTTTTCTCCCTGTGCATGTCTATACAACGTGTTGGTGCTATGATTTTTCTTTATTTACTTATGATTTTTCAATGTTTTAAGAGAGATAATATTTTCTCATGGTAGAATGTTAAAAAAGTACCGGGATGATCCGCTGATAATGCAACTTGTCTCCAAATACTTTTACTCTGAGGAGGTTTATAGTGATGCTTCAGACAGGCCGAGATTAAGTTGGCGTTACCGGAACTTCTTTACTGACTCCTACCCCGAGACATCTGATCAAAAGAGGAATGATATAAGGACATCTGAAACGTCTGATCAAAAGAGGAATGATATAAGGACATCTGAAACATCTGACCAAAAGAGGGTTGGTCTAAAGAAGATTAATCAGGACAGAAAAAAGGAGCAGGTGCGTTTCATTAGTTCTTTTTCCATAAAGAACTTGGCAGTTTACACCTTATTAGAGCGAAATTTTACCCAATGTGACATAGCGAAACTTGAAAGACTTGTAGTTTTTATCAAGCTTAACATTTCCAAATATCTGCTTTATTCTGGTTCTAAGTGCCCTGAGATACTCTTGCTTTCCCCATTTACATCGTTGTTTCCTTTATTTCTGCCGTTTGTAATTGTAGATGAGTGCTGTCGGTGATGCTATGGAGAACCCATTTGATTGCATTTTTGGGCTTCCGGAAAGTGCTGACGAGCCTCATTCTGATGCATCCAGCAAATCATCTACCAGACCTGTTCGTGGTAATAAACGATCTCACCGCAGACACCAGAAACCTCACCAGGAGGCTGCTGAGCATGCTTGAGGCTCATAAATATTCTACCTTTATGTGATAGTTGACATCTGACTTCTTCCACTTAAGATTGCCATACGGAAGACCCTTTTGTGAGCCTGGTTGAAGAAGAAGCACGCTCAACCTTCTTGTTTATTTCTTCAATGCCATAAATTAAAAGAACCTTTTGATTTTTAGTAAATGAAAGTGAATGAAATGATTGGTAAACATTGTATAAGTTTCTCCCAACTGCCGTATATAAATTTCAACTAGAAGTTTATTTTGTTTTGTTTTTTTTAAATGTTTTCAATAAGAACAAATTTTGTTAGTTTGTTAGAGTTATAGTGTTAAAAGAAATGAGTTACTTACTACAGCATATTAAATTACTAATTGTAACGTTATATGTTTTATTAAAAAAGAGCAGCAAACAGCAGGCCACAAGCGGCAGCACCCCATGTTGCCAGCGGAGGCACCCCCAGCACCCTAACGGCACTGTTGGGGGCCATTCCTAGCGTTTATGGTTCTCCATTTTTCTTTGTTCTGTTTTTCTCCTCTCTTCTTGGGGAAGAAGTGTTCCCTTGATTTTTCATTTTTTTCCTTTTCTTCTTGGGAAATACTTTGGTTTTATTTGTATATAAAATTCAATTCAAAGTGTGGTCTTTTAAAATTCTTTGAAATAAAATCTAGTGAGATCGGAGAGTGATGAAAAAGTATGATCAATTACTTTATTAGTTAATATATATTTTTTATCGTCTAATACAATTTTAAAATTAAGAGAGAGATTGAGAGAAAGAAAATTTAAATAAACAAAAAGTAATTACATTGTAATTAATAATTTAGTGTATTGCAGTTAGCAAATGTAAAAAAATTAAACAAACAAAAAGTAATCACATTACAATCAATAATTTAGTGCATTGCAATTATCATATGTAAAAAATGACCGACATTCTGTTGAATTCTAACTTGAGAAGCAAATATAAAAGTTAAAATGACAAATTAAAATTAGATAGTTTACACCCTTCACCTGCAAATTTGTTTATGGAGTTTATTTATATTGCATCCCTCTTAACTAAATACACAATTGGGCATAACTTCTCTTCTCACAAAAAATTCACTTTCAATGAACACAAGACAAAATTTCTCCCAACCAAACACAATCCAAATACACCCTAGACTTGGAACAAATGGGATAAGATATATTTAGTTTTAGTATTTTTATCTTAAACTTCGTAAAAGTTAAATTATTTATAAGAGAATATATGTATTTCACATCTAAAATTCAACCTTAAGTTTCAAAACAGATATTTGGATTGGATTCTATTGCGGAACTTAATATAAATTTTTTACTTTAAATTTTAAATTTTCTTTCACAAATAATTCATTTTTAGGTAATAAATTAAAATAATAAATTTCAAACTAAAACTTTATTCAAATATACTCATAATGACAAAGCCCCTCTTAACCGGATAAAGCTTAAATGGCATATACAATACCCTTTTCTCTATTCTCCACGTCTAAAACTCTATTCTTTTGGATAAATATTGTCAAGTTCTTGCAGTATATATATAAATTTAAAAAAAGAAAAGAAGAAAAAATTGAAGGCCATTGAAGCATCTCCTCCCGTGACGGTAGGTTGCCTGAACAGCTTTTTCCTCCATGCCCCTCCTGAAATTCCAATTTTCCATTATGTCTATAAAGTCTCATTATCCACATAGTCCCACATGTACATATCCAATTCCATTAACGGTACGTATACATTGATGAAAAGATAGGTTCTGATACCTTCATCTCTCAGTTACAAGTCCCATCTCTTTGCTCACAGACATTTCATATATGTGCATGCTTAATTTGCTTTATGCATGCATGTATATATACATGAGAGGTATCTCATGTCTAACTTTTGATCAGATTTTAAAGAATAGTAAATCTTGAAGAAGAAGCATCCGATTCGATATCCGTTGTTGATTGCTTCAATTTTTTTGCCACCCTCAGGAATCTTAAATCTTATCAAGATTTAGATTTGGGTTCTCATATTGTTCTCTTTTAACCGCTCCAAATTTTGCTGCCAAGAAATGAGAATCCATCCTGTAGCCATCAAACGAAGCCTCTCCATCCGCGACGGCTTTGGGTCTTCGATGGCTGGAAATTCGTCCAAGAAACTCAGAAAACTTCCTCATGTTTTCAGCAAGGTCCTGGAATTGCCCTTCAGGTCAGATGCCGATGTGGATGTCGAAGATAGCCCGGAAAATATCCGTTTCATAGCGAAAATCGACGCTGACCATGGTGATGGTGGTGTTGACGGATTGAGAGCCCATGCTGTGGAGATTCACCCTGGGGTAACCAAGATTGTGGTGAGGAATCGTGGTAGAGACGCCGCATTGCGGCTGGATCAATTGAAGGTGGACGCATGGCGGTTTAGGCTGCCCCGGGTGACCAGGCCGGAGCTGGCCACGGCGGTTTCTGCAGATGGCGAGCTAATTGTCACGGTTCCAAAAGACGGTGGAGGCCAAATAGCCATTGCTGATGGGATTTGGCGAGCGCCTAGCAATATGGTAGTCGTCCAGTGATCAAATCCTCAAGGCTTTGTATCATGAAAACAGAAAGCCTAAAGAAATGAGAAAGATGTCGGAATAATATCTTGTGTTTCATCATCCATTCTCGTCTGTGTTTCAATGGGATATTTCTTGGCTATCGTATTGAACTAATATACTTACAAGCAATATATCCTGAAAAATTGATGAATTTTACCTTATTTAATCTTTGTTTTTGTTGTTGATATACGTGGAAAGGATCAACTTGGTGTTGTCATCAATAGAAATCAACCATTCCTACGTAATAAATTGTTAGGTCGAAGGAAAATATCAGATGGGGATCTTACTCACAATTTTATTTTTGAGATTGATAGAAACCTTTTCAATTTTTATTAAATATAAATTCATTTGTTGTTATATATATATATATATATATATATATATATATATATATATATATATATAATAGCACTAATTTCTCTACTGCATAACAAGTTTGCACTTGTGAATGATTCAATAAGAAATTTGTTGAAGATATTTAAGGGCCATTTTGGTTTTTACTAGGAAAGCTGTCCTGTGTATGTGTGATCTTCAATTAGGATTCCTTCATGGAGGTTCATTTTCCAACTTCATGATGACATGATAGACAAAATGTCTTGTGATGTTCTAATTATACTACTCCTAATACAACCTTGGTGGCAATGCCATTACACTAATTTTACTTTATCACCTATCCAATCCCATTTATATTTTGGAAATTATAGAATAGTTCATTGGTATTAACAATATCCAAAATTTTGGGGGTCTTTCAAGGGGGAGGGGGGGGAAAGAAGCATGTTAGAGGAAGAAAGAGGTATTACAAGGGAACTAATCTAATATTAGGGTAGGTTTCTTGTGGTTTTACTCTTTTAAGTCTTAACATCAAATGTAGAGAATAATCATATTATCTCCCCCCAATTCTGAATCAAACTCAAATGTCACTTTTTTTTTTGGGTGGGGGCTACCAAAGCCAATCCCTCATATATCACTAAAAATGGAAAATAAATGAATTTAATTTTTAGTACTTCATTTCTTTTGCACTCTTCATATCAAAATACTTGTAATAAATAGATGGAATTATTATAATAAGTTTGTAATATTTAATTTACTTGTATTAGAGCATTGCTTCCATCGATAATGGTATATATCATTAGGTTAATGATTCAATTGTGAATGGTGACTCTCAAATTACCCGATACATAGGAAATCATAATCAGATTAAGACTAGTTACTTTATATGAGGTTATTGTGTTAATTGGTAACCACTAAAAAATGGAAAAAAAAGTTAAAAAGTAAACAATTTTGCATACGCCATTTGATTTGTTAAATCTAATGATATAAATTTTTGATGTAATAAATATAAAAGTTTTCACGTATTTTTCTTGAATGATCATTGATTACCCGAAAAAACAATTGCAAGGGCAAACGGTAGACCCGTGTTTGAGTATATGGGACGACCCATTGCCCCATGTGACAAAACGGGCTTCACGTTACAGACCAGATTATGGGGCAATCGAGCCGATGGGCGAACACTTCTTCGCCTGCCAATTCCGCACAAGTGTTCACTTCGCAATTTAAGAAGAGCGAATTTTTTTTTTATAAAAAAATAGTATTTTTATGTGAAAAATTTTTATCATTACATTTAACATTACATGTTAATAACTTATCATGACTTGCCAAATATTTTACTACATACTTTCAAATAAAAATGTACTCTAAATTTATTAATTTATATATAATCGTTGCGTTTTAGAGTATAGGTAAAATAGTTGTGATCTACCACCGGAGCGGTGGTCTAACTAATTAGAGTTCTGTCATTCGTCTTGAACATCGATGGTTCGAACTTTATTGAGAATGTAAAACCCTTCCCACCAAGAGAGTGGTATGAGATTGCACCTAAATTGTCGGCTCATAGCGTTGATCCGACGGGATATGTCTATTCTCACTTGGACTTTAGTGGGCTATTCAGTTTATTTTCGTGAGACAAAAACACAAATCCAAATATTGGGTAGTGGGAGCTAATAATTTTACATCTCTAAGCTCGCCCTTTTTATTCAGAAAAAAAATAGTAGTGATCTAATTAAATTTAATCTTAATAAATATTTTATCTTTCTAGATGAAAAAAGAACATCTCGTAGTTATTATATTTTTAGAAATAACCACATCAAATTTATCTTCACTGAATTTTTTACTTTAAAAGGAAAAAAAAGATAGTAAAGTACTGTATGTAACCGTCCCGTGACCTAAGAAGAAAAAGAAGAAAGAAATAAAAGCCTAAGGATTTTTTTCAAAAAAAAAAAAGAGAAGGTACTTGAAATAGAACTCCACTGTTCAGACAAGGTAAATTGCCGTTAAAACTTATAAACGGCGAATTGGGTTTTTGCTTCCAGCGGTTTTTCGAATCTGAGACGCTAAAGCTGAAGCTGAAACTCCCACCTGCACATTCATCTGATGGTTTACATGATTAGTAAATGCATCAGTCGATTAGTTGATTTCTCCGGTTTGTCTGTGATTTTATCAGGGAAAATGGTTACTTTTTTCAATTTTTCGCTCCAAGAATTATAAGTTTCTCTCTCTGCACATTTCGTTCAGGTATGTTCGTCATTTCTGTTTGTATCTGTCAATCTATTTATGTAGATAAACCCACCTCGCATATATGTTGTCTGTGGCTTTTATGGAAATGTTTGTATTCTTGGGTTTAGAGATTCCCATTGTTGCCAAATCTTTTGTTTCTCTTCTGTTATTTTCTAATTCTTGTTCCTTTACGGTATTCGATATTTTAGACAAATGGGTTCTTTTTCTTGGGATGATGATAAGGATTTTTGTTGTTATTGGTTTTATTTAATTTAAAGTAAAACCCACCTGAAGATAATGGCATTTCTCGAGAAATGCAAGAAATTCCGGAAAATACTTGGAAAAAGGTTAAGCTAAGAAACAACAGTGGGATTGAAGAGTAGTTGTTTCAGCTGGAGTTTCTTCTGTCCGTTTAAGTAGAGGTACTTTTTACGCATGCAAGTCTATAAACTTTGGAGCGTTTTCTTGATTGTTCTCATAGCTGCTAAAGAAAGGAATCAGACTCTGGAGTTATTAAGACCGTGTGGTTCAGTCTGAGTTGTGGAGTGAGATTAAATGTTTAGCAGATATCTCTTTTTGGTGAATGACAAGAAGATGTTCAGGACCTCTTTTAGATCTAGCCTTCTAGGTAAACTTCAAGGTGGCGACTTGGATTCATTGAATAAAAAAAAAGTCTCTTCTAGCTTTTCTATACCTTTTTTGGATATTAATTTTAATTCGTAATGGTGAAATTGGAGTGGTGAGATTAAATGTTTAGCAGATATCTCTTTTTGGTGAATGACAAGAAGATGTTTAAGACCCCTTTTAGATCTAGCCGTCTGGGTAAACTTCAAGATGGCGACTAGGATTCATTGAATAAAAAAGTCTCTTCTTCCTTCTCTATACCTTTTTGGATATTAATTTTAACTTGTGTTGGTGAATTGGAGTGTATCTGTTATTTCCAAACTTGCCAGACTGCTTTTGGGCAAAGGCAAATGATGTTATTTTCTGGATTTGGTTTAGTTTCTGACTAATATTTTGTGACTATGTTCTTTTGGTTCCAGCTGAAATGATATGCTAGTTGTGAATGACTATTGACCTAAAGAACATAAGTGTGACAGTTTTTAGATTGCTAGCTGGAATGATGTTTCTTTCATTTTTGTTTTGCTCACAGTTAAAAATAGAAAATAAGTCTGTAATGATGAAGAAATCGATGGAGATTGAAGGCCTGGATGCAAGTAATGGGAGTGTACATGGTGATCAGGAAAATGGTTTACACTTTTATCCAGTCGCTGCTTATACTGGAGGTGAAGGTTTGCCATATGCTCCAAAAGACTGGCCTAATCCTGGTGATAAGTGGACTTGGAAAGTCGGGAGAAGAGTTGCAGCTTCTGGCCACTTCTTGGATAGATACCTCTATCCTCCTAAACATCTTCAAGATCGTAGAGGTGGGAAAAGTGGCTTGGCAAGCAGGCAGTCGGTTGAGCAGTATGTCCGGATGAAATTCCCTAATGTTGATGTTAATGCATTTTTTGCCTCATTTAGTTGGAAGATACCTGCAAAAAGGCCATCAACAGTTAAAGGTTGGTTATGGAATATCTTTTCCTTCTAACCTCTCTGCAAACTATACTTATTCCCCGGCTATTATGTTTACAGTAGGAGACTGTCTGTCATGTTATGTAGATAATGTTGGCTCGTTATGCAACCTTTTGGTGTGATATTAAATTCCAAGTACTCCTGTCTGTTCTTGGTTCTTCTACCCATGTAGTTTGTGTCTATAGATGGAAACAGATGGCTTCTGGAACATCTTAATTAACACTTACAGGGCACCAGCATATTTATTTAAAAGCTCCCTCAAATAATATCTAATCATTTAGAAGAGAGGGAACATTATGAAAAATGCGCAAGGCAATTAAACAGTCTCATTTTCTGTAAGTCTTCTATTATCAAATTTAACGACAATTTAGCCTATTTTCTCAATTATCAAGAAGAACCTTCTTCTATCCCTTCTTAATGCTTAAATATCCCTGATTTGAACTTTCAGTGACTTGACTTATTACATGATATTTGGCTGCATCGTACTGGGGGAAAACACTTTGTAAAGCCTGTGCATTAAAAAAATTTTAAAAAGAAAGAACTTTGAAACTGAAATTGTGCTTAAATCAGTCTCCTCTCTGGTAAAATATGAGATGCAAACATAGTAAGCTGAGGCAGTACGCTGCTGTTATCTTGAAATTATAATTTTCAGGTTAGTCATTCCTTTGGTGATCACGTCCTATACTGTTGCATGTATAGCTGCTTAATAGGAACCTTGAAATAATAGGATTTGCATCTGTAGCATGTTCTATCATCCAGATTTATCCTTCTGTTTTAGCCTAGAATATAGCCTGATTGCTTTTACCTGTTTGTGGATCACTTTTTAATTGTAATTTGACCGATGACACACATCACCCCTAAATTATACCCATGAGATTGTACATCGTTGTAAAAGGGAACCTGGTAGGCAATTGCACTTATTTTCCCTTCTTCTCTTCTCCATTCTAAATCATAGTATTAACCTTTCTTTAGATAGTGAGGAGGATGTTGGTCCATTGGCGGAGTCAGCAGAACCTTCTATTTCTAATCCCCAAGTTGGAGTTCTGGCTTGTAAGGCAGGTAATAGAACCTGCAGCAGTTTAGAAGTCGGAAATTCTTCCTCAAGGTTCATGCCCTGTGATATTTGCTGCAATGCACCTTGTTTTTGCCGTGATTGTTATTGTATTCTTTGTAGTAAGACCATAGATCCAACTCATGGTGGCTATAGTTACATTAGATGTGAAGCACTAGTTGGAGGCTACATTTGTGCCCATGTTGCCCACATAAACTGTGGTCTCCGAGCTTACCTGACTGGTACTGTAGGGGGAAGTATTGGGTTGGATGCAGAGTATTATTGCCGGCGCTGTGATTCAAGGTCAGATCTAGATTCACATGTTCAAAAGCTTCTACAGACCTGTCAAATTATTGATTCCCGTGATGAGATTGAAGAGATTCTTGAAGTTGGTATGTGTATTCTTCGTGGCTCACAAAGAGAAAGGGCAAAACAGCTATTCCATTATATTTCACTGGCCATGGCAAAGGTATAGCTGATCAAATAGTCTACACTTTTGTTTTCCTTTTCATATATTATAGACAATGACCAATCCATTTCTAAAATCAGCTTAAAAGTGGAGTAGACCTTGAAGATGTTTGGAAAGAGGAAGATGAGTTTGCAGTCAAAGCAGGTAATTGCTACTGCCTAGTATTCCTTTGAATAATGTACCATCTGATTGAAATATTTAAATTCTGAATACAGAGATAAAGAAACATATAAATGCATGCTTAGCTACTTGTAACTGAATTTTTAGATAGAATCACCACTACGATGTGCTTCGCACAACATAAGAGATATGAGTAGAAACTTGAGAGTATAACAAGTTGTAGGTACATAACTTAATCTTAAAGCATTATGACCTGCAAAAATGAATTTTTTAGGAAATAAGAAATGCCATCTTAACCATTTAAATCAATCTCTTTGGCACTGCCCCCGGGATTTACTCGTTTTATTCTTCAGATGCTTCTTATGCTGCCAAATTTTGCTTCTAAATTGTCCTTAGAGTTTACTTACAATTTCTACAACCTTTTTTTCGCATGAATACTCCATGAAGAAACTCGCCTGTATAATCTTCTGCAAAATTTCTGTTCAACTAGCATGTCTTCTACTGTCTCGTAACGTCTTATGTGTAGCATCCCTGCATCAGTTGTGTAATTAGTTACATAATGTCACTAAGGAGCATCTGCCCATCCGTCATGAAAGCTACTCCGCCACAATTCTTATTGGTATGGAATGTGCTTCATCAGGCTTGAATACTTATCTCTTTTGCATACTCTTCTGATTTGGCTCTGGATCTGGTAGCAGGATTTCCATGCAACTTCTACCAACAAGGTTGAATACTATTTGCAAATTAGGTTTAGAATCTATCTGGAAAAGCCTAAGAATTCTATAGCAACTTCTTAATATGCTGTTTTTTTTAGTGATTTAGCCTATAGTTCAATGGTTGGGAATGGAAGGGGAAATCGACTACTTGATTTATTGCACCCACATTTCTGAAGACTAGTTCTTAATTGTGCCACAGAAGTGATTAACTTTGTAGGAGCCATAGAGTCGGAACTATTTACAGCCATCTTGGTCAACTATTGCTTCTTCCTGTTTTTCTGGCTTAAATGGATTCAGTATTTCAGTTATCGACAAATTTGTATTAGTATTTCCTTCAGGGCCATGGTATTTTCTTCTGATTACAGGAGAGCCATCTCATGGTGAAAATGGTAATGTGGAACTGACAGGTTACAAGGACCGTCCAAAACGCAGAGCTAGCTCACCACCAACAATATCTTCAGAATTTGATCTCCAACTTGAGTCACTATTACTTGAGGATGAAATTGATCAGATTCTGCTGCAACTGAAGAAGTCCCAGGAGTCTGAATATAAAATTGCAGAGGGAGCCCTTACTGCTCAAAAGAACATTATTCGAGATATGTATAAACAGCTCGAGTATGAGAGCTCTGAATTTTCAAGAAATACATCCTCAACAGATGCAGATGCCTTGCCTGACAGTGTCAAGAGCAGGATGGATCAAATAAAGCAAGAGTTACGGAAACTCGAGGACATGAAATTAGTAGCAAAAGGATTTGGAAGAACTTCCAAGCGTACCCTCAGGAAATATTTTGGTTTAGAAACTTAAAAAAATTTGACAATTCTTTGTTCTTACTGTATGTACCACAATTTTGTCAATCTCTCTCACAGCTTGAGCAGTCACTTGTATCAGGCCTCGTGGCTGCTGTTCATTGTAGGATCAAAAATTTTCCTAGTAAATACACATGATATGTACTTTGATGACCATAAGAGACACACAAGTCGATTGTATTAATGTAAGGGTGCACCAGTTCTTTCCATCATTTCTATTACTCGGAAACTACAGATGCCAGAGAAAATTCTTCAAGAATTTGCAGTTGGCTGATTTTATCTGTTAGTATTGTGTGAAGATCAAGAGAAAAGAAACAGTTAATGGACTTCTTATGCAACAACAAAGTCTATAAAAAGATGGGACAAGTCATTTGGAAAGTTCTCTTCCTCAATATGCATTCCCTTGCAATTTTTGGGTCAACTAAAAATGAAACATGAGAATGACCAAAAGAACCAACAGCATGATTACTACATGTTTATGGTCTAATATCTGAGGGCTAAATAAGAAAAGAGATCAAGCCTCTAGCAGGAGAGAGGAAATTATAGAAGCATGAGAGAAACTTTCTTCCCTACTTGACATGGATTTTCCTAGTTTGATCTCCTCTGACAAACTTAGCTACTTGCTGATCTTACGTCTAAGCTTCGAAATGATCTAGGCCTCAGTCGTAGAGAACTTTCCATGATAAAGCATCTGCATTCTTGCAGAGAAGATTTGGAAAATGCTGCAGGACATATCAAAAGAAGAATCCCTCGAGTGGGGAAAATTTTGCAAGAATTTCAGCCTCCTCCTCAGCTGACTTCTTCTTTTTCAACTCCCATTCTGCCTTCATGGAATTGGCCGCCTGAACCTCTTGAACAATCTTTGGAAGACTATCCATTACTCTTTTCTGAGTTGAGGTACATTGCGCAATATTCTCGTTGGCCACCTTTACTGCCTGAGTCAATGACAAATAAAAAGCTTGTAGGGCAGCAATTTGATTCTCAATGTCTGCTACGGCCAACAATGCAGATGCTTCTTCAGCCTGGAGAATTTCTTTTTCCTCCTTGGATTTGTTATATTCCTGTTTCAGAGAAGTAGCAGAAGCAATTTTGGAGTCAAGATCTGAAAAAAATTTGTCAGCTTCAACTGATATTTCCTTGGCTTCAAGGAAGGCCTTCCTCCTTAAGGGAATTTCCTCTATTAGCTTTACCATGGAAAGTTCTCTAGGAGTGAGGCTTGAATCATTTCGATGCTTAGATGCACAATCAACAAATTCATTGAGTTTGGCAAAGGAGATCATACTAGGAAAACCCATAGCAAGTAGGGAAGAAAGTTTCTCTCGTGCTTCAATAATTTCTTCTTTTCCGCTAGAGGTTTGATCTCCAGGAAGAGGTATGTTTAAGATTTCGTCGAGGGCATCAACATAATTATCGAACTCTTCCACATTGAAAGCAGCTTCAGACTCCTCAAGAGGTTCTAAAGACTCAAATTTGCAGCAAGAAGCGCAAAAACTACCACCATTTGGAAAAGCAGCAGCATGGCCATTAGAAACTTCACCTTTTTCAAGATTGCTAGTCCGCACATTGTTGGTTTCTGTGTCATTTGCCAATGTTTCTTCTTCCACCAAAGACTCATCCAATGTGAGTTCTATAACAACGTTGACATCATCTGCGGATTCCTCAAATTTTCGCCCTACCTTTGATCTTCTTGTTCTTCTATAGATTCCATCAGCTTTTTTCTCTTCCTTGGATGCAAACTTTCCTGCAGGAAAATATCATGCTAAGTCCAAAACCAACATTTATTCTAGGACAGAAAAAATTTCTTACTTTAAAAGCCTACAGACTCCACTTTTCCCTACCTCCACAAATAACATACAGAAAGCATCTAGAAGTAACAACTACAAATAAGCGACATTAAACATTGGGCGAACTTCATATGGTGATTACAACTCCTCTCAGCAACAACAGACTTCTTATACGATCTTGATGCTGAAAACTACACAAAAGTTACAGCTCTTACCAGCCCCAAATAAGAATCAGATAAAGAACATGCCTTACTTTTATGAAACAAAAAAACAGAATCACAATGATATGAAATTATGAATAATCAAAGTCACATAAAACGATATCCTCAAAATACCAAACATACCACCGCATCAAATTGAATCTAAACTGACCCTTTTTCTGATAAGTTGCTTTTGCTGGAATTTCCCAACTGAATGATGCAACAAATGCATTGATGTTGGCATTAGGAAATTTTGAACGAATGAAACGCACAACTGATAACTTGCTGCCAAACAATATTTGCCTACTCGGCCTTTCTTGGAGACTCTTTGGCGCAATCAAGTACCTATCCTGATGGAATCCACTTCTTTTTCTAATTCTTTTTCCAACTTTCCAACCCCAGATATCACCTAGATTTGGCCAGTCTATAGGAGCATATGGCAAACCTTTGCCTGACTCAGTAGGTGAAACTGGTATGAGAACATCATTGAGTATCCTTCTTGCATATGCATGCCCTTTACTTGGGTTGAAAATACCAGTCTCCATTTCGAATTACCCCTACAGAATATTCAATCTGGTCAGTTAAAAAATCTCCACAGCATTGCTTCTCCAGAATCATCACAAAGACAATCAAAAAGAAATTATTAACTTATAGAAGATTATGCTACCATATATGAAGTGACCTTCTAGGCTTATATGTGTAGAAATAACTGCAGAATTCCAAATCAAAGTGAAAATTCCTTTCAACATCTGATTAATCATGAATAATAAATGTTATCTTGTCATTGAGCTTGATGTAGAGGCTTGTATTCTGTCCTAATCAGCGGCATAAATACATAAACTTTTGACATCCCGACTTCACAACAACCACAATTTGTTTTACACCTTACCAATCACGAAAGAACCAACATGTAGGAAAAGCTAATCACAAGATGAAAACAAACCATTATCTTTTTTTACCATGACAACCTCACCTTCATGCCATAAACCGAAGTTTCTTTGCAAGTATGACGAGAAACAAGTGCAAGCCAAAAGGATGCAAAAAGGAACAACCTTGTAGATCTCTAACACCTTGACTTAATGAAGTACTAAGACCAAAAATCTAAACTTCAGCATGATCCAAAGTCCTCCCCCTCCCCCAACCCAATAGAAGAAGGTATAAATCAAAATAAACGGGATTTCTGCAAAACTACAGAAACAGGCAAACAGAAAATAAACAGAGATTTGACATGAATTGTGAAAGAGGGCGTTCGAGTAAGCTCACCAGTGGAAGACAAATGACAGGAATAGAGGAGATGAAACCACAGAACTTTCTTTGAGATCTTGATGATCCACTTACAGATGACCACTGATCAGACTCGAGCTTTGGCTAAGTAAAGAATGCATTCTTCTTCTTCTTCGTGCTGTGGGCTGTGGCTATAGTATAATGGCAAAAGATGAGAAAACGTTTGGGTTTCCTTGCGTATGGGAGCCAAGAAAATAGTGAGTCTTACATTTACTCCTTGAAGAGATAAGTCTGATTCAGGTCACAAAACAAGCAAAGCAATTAGCTGTGCATAGAGCTCAAACATCGATGAATCATTTTTCAGGATACCTAAAATCAGCCGCAGAGATT
This sequence comes from Rauvolfia tetraphylla, assembly GCA_030512225.1. Classification (NCBI taxonomy): domain Eukaryota; kingdom Viridiplantae; phylum Streptophyta; class Magnoliopsida; order Gentianales; family Apocynaceae; genus Rauvolfia; species Rauvolfia tetraphylla. The sequence continues at coordinate 9,481,555 of JAJQKT010000053.1, forward strand.
TTTTTCCTGACGGTTAAGTGTAGCCCAACCTTGCATTTCAACCAAGGATCCAAAAGGTACGATCAGTGCCACACTATCACAAGTGATCCGCTGCAGAGATTTCTTACAGCGTTCAAGGATTTTCAATTATTACACCTAGCCCAAAAAAATAAAGATATTAAGTTGTTATTACTACCTACTTTTATCCTCTTATTCACGTAATTTGAGATTCTTTGAAACAAAAAGTTTCACATAATGGATTTAGATCCCTTTAAAATTTTCTCTCCCAAGAACAAAAGAATTGAAAAATAAATCCAAACTATCCTTGATATTATATCTCAGTTAATTTGTAATTACAGGAACTGTGGTATCTTTATTCCAACCAAAATTATCTTTTGAAAAACAAAATGTGAATTTGTCGTACGAATCTTTAAACCCATACACGGTTATGGTCATAAGAAGATCCTTTCCCCTTTTCGCAATGTCCCGTACATCATCTTCAATGAAGTAAAGATATTCAGACTTCAGCTCTCCTCCTATTGAAGAAATTTCTGAAGTTGGTGGTTGTCCTCATTGATGAATGAGTAATTATCATGTGCAAGGTGTAGTTAGAACCTCTGATAAGTGACTCGACTTTGTGCAAGGTTTGCTCAAGGACGCATCATCATCATCAACTCTTCCGCAACCTGGTTTTGTTGGAGTTGAACCAAGGATTAGTATTTATTATCGTACATCAGATTCTTGAGACTGCAAACATAGTACCACATGAAATGAAAGTCCTAAAAATACTAAGAAATATTTATGAACGGTAGTTTAGGCAACCAAAATTGTAATTGTACCTCCTCAATACTGCCATCCTCAATCTCTGTGTTAAAAGAAAGTAGCAATGTTTCATGCAACAAACTTTCTAAATTTTCAGCTTCTAGATATCCTGCTGTAGTGGGAAAAGTAAAAGACCTAGATCAGGAAACAAAATTTCACTGAATTACTGTTCCAACGATTTCCTTAAATTTTGATTTTTATCCTTAATTTTTATGAGTGCATTTCAAAAAGGAAGAATCAATGAGTTGAAGGGATTATTAATTGCTGGTACCTCTAGGCTGAGAAAACCAGTAGGCAATATCAGAGACAAGTTTTTCGTATTTCTTGCAAGAATCAGGACCTCCCCACTGATTTTGGACAGCCATGTTTAATGCAGACCATCTTGACAAGAGCACTGATATTCCTTCCACAGGAGAAGAAAGAGACTCAGCTTTCTTTGCATGAATTACCATCCCATCTTTATTACTCCTACCATGGGAATCCATAATCAAAACAAGAAAAATTTTCAAGCTCCCAACTCTCTCCTCCGGGGAAAGGAACAATGCAGGGAGAGAGAGAAGCTTAACTTAAGCGATGGAGGACAGAGAGAGAGTAATTTAAGGTAACGAATGGCGCGAAAATGGGATAGGGAGAGGCTAGGGAGAGAGTCCCGGGAAAGCTTGGACGTCATCGTCACCGGCGACAAACACTTTTAAAAATTTTTGCGTTGAGAAAAAGGCATAGCCGCTTATTCTTTGAGCTTAATTGACTGTGAATAAGATATTTTCCTTTTCTTTTTTCTATCAATGTTGACCATTAACCTTTGATAGGTTCTTTCTTGGGATATGCTTACCTTAATTGTGGGACAATACACAAGATTTTGATATAATACATTGAAATCAACTGAATTTTTTTCTTTGGTGAGAATTATTAACTAAATAAACTACTAATTTCTTTCATGATACAATCTATAGTGCACATTTTAGGTCGTGTTCTTGATTTTTGAAGATTTTTTAAACTGCTGAAAAATAGGTATTTTAAAAATTAAAATAAAAATTTTATTTTTAAAAATTTTAATAAATAAAAACTATTTTTAAAATAACTTTTTTCCTCATTATATCTTCCTAATTATTTTATCTTGTTTTTTTCACATTAAACTATAAATTAGTTATATAAGTCCTATCATCCAAGAGACAAGCTTGTACTTCAACTCACAATCAAATAGTTTTGTAGGAGATTGATTGCTTCAACTTTTAAAAAGTCCTTCACAAGTTAGAGAAGTCGAAATTTATTCAAATTTTTTTGTAGATTAATCATCATCTATCAAATTATTAGAGTTTTAAAAACACATGAAATCTAATAATTTGATTCATGGTCTAACTATCATTTTATCAATGTAAAAGAGAAAATGATTTGGTGCAACCATCAAAGAAAGCTCATTGCTTAACTATTGCCCCTTTGGTTTCAAAGTACAAAGCCTTTTTGGCTTTTTTTACATAGATTAAAGAAAAATAAAATAAAAGATATTTTTCTTATTATATTCATAAATAAATTAATTAATATAATACAAAATAAGATAATTATATTTATAACTAATATAATTTTAAAAAATAATTTTTAAAATTTATAAAATGTTAAATATTTTAAGAAGAGTGATGAAAGTTAAAATATTTTATAATTTAAAATAAATAGAGTATCTCAAAACGACAAACGAAAATACATGTAAAAAAACAAAAGAAGTTTCAAAAAGTTTGTTGCAGTAGCCCAACAACCTTTACCCAGCCCAATTCTACAAGGTGAAGAAAAGCCCAAAAGACACACTAAAGTTCCCGTATACTGATTTCATCCTCCCACGTAGACATCCTCTGAACGCAGTACGACCATGCTTTCGTTGCCTAACCGCCCTTTCGTTAGCACTTGCAGGGTAACAGCGACATAATTGACGCATTACGCAGATGAGTTCCATATATTTTTACAAACACCCAAGCCCGCAAAAACGATGGAAGGAGAGAGACGAAGCTTTTACCTCCCGAAGATGGCAGCAGCTAAAGGAGTATCCCTCAATCACGTTTCACGAGAGTCCACAGACATCAAGCGGTTGGCTCAATTCTACATAGAGGTCTCTATATGTTAGTAAATTATTGCATTTCATTTTTCTGAAGTTCCTTTTTTGGGATGAAAAATGGCAATTTCAGTTTTTCTTTTGTTTGTCAGATATTTGGGTTTGAACAAGTTGAAAGTCCCAAGTTTGAGTTTGGTGTGATATGGTTGAAATTGGCTCCATCGTTTTACCTTCATCTCATCGAGAGGGATCCCTCTACTAAGCTTCCAGAAGGGCCGTGGAGTGCCACTTCCGCTGTCGCAGACCCCAAGAACCTTCCCAGAGGTCACCATATCTGCTTCTCCGTGTCCAATTTTGATTCTTTCGTTCAGACCCTCAAGGTATATATTTTTTCTCTCTGGATTTTTTCTTTATAATTAACTTGTATGTGTAAGCACAATCTGCAATGTTATGGCTTTTGGTGATTATAGTTATAACTTGATTAAATATGTAATGACTTTTCCTTTTGTGGATTAAATTTTGAGTTCAAGTTTGGATCTTGGACGCTAATAGGAATCCAGAGTTGCGGACTTTCTTGATCATGATGTTTGTAGGTTCAGTATTTTATCAAGGAATTCCTCAAGTAATTTCTGAAAAACTGTTGTTTATAATCTTGAGAATTTGAGATATCCCTTGATATTTTTAAATTCCAGAGGGCAAATTTCCTGCAGGAGAACATTTTGGCAACAGATTCAATTCTTTTTATTCCCTTACATTTTGCTTTCAGATTTTCTTTTGGTTAACCCTTTATTTTAGTTTGCATGTAATTTCAAATGTCTAAATGGAAAATTTTACGCTGGCAAAAATACTGTGTAGCCTTCCAAGCACAAAATCTATCCCATTTTCAAGAGTGTTTTCATTCATGGTTGTTGTTTCTATGCTGTGAGATTTCTCAGTCAAATCTGTGCATATTCTTGTGAAAGAGGGACTGGGGCTTTTGATTCTAGTATTCTTTATTGGATTGTTCTTTGGTAGTTTTCAAGTACCATTTGCTTGTTCCAGCTTCAGTCACCCCTGATAAACAGTTGCATTTAAGCTGCATGAACCGTTTTCTAATTAGTGACAGCTTTAGTTATTGATCTTTACCAGTCATGCTACATAAACTGGCTTTGATGAAGTATACATGGGATATCCCTTGGACAATATTTTGATGTTTAACAGCATTTGTGGATGCTAATGAACTACGCTTCTTGCCTTCTGACTTCCCACAAATATTATACACAAGGTCTATGGGAGCTAGCTGACAACCTCGGTCAATATGTCCTTCCTATGGATGCATAGCTAAAATTATTCTACTTGTGATTTAATTCAAATACAAAGTTGTGTGAAACTTTGCATTTCAATAATTTCCATGGGAAACAGTTGCATGCAAATTATTCATAACATTGCACTTAATTGAATGTCTTCCTTTGTAGTTGAAATAGTAACCATATGTATTATTATCATTGTTTTGTTAGGTTTGGGGGGGGGGGGGGGGGGGATGGTCAGCAGTCCAGCTATAGCTAGCATGGATGCATTTGAATGAGGCATCTGGTGCATCGTGGTTCTTTCTAATGCCCTAGGCAGCACTGGTGAACTTAAGGTTGTGTTACTCAGCTAAAAGCTACAGCTCACATGTGACAATTCATGAACAATTTTAACAGCTGACTGCATTTATGCAAATATTTTCTTGCTTCTTTTTCTGTAAACTGTTATTCAACTGTAAGTGGAAGGAGCATTGCCGGCTTCCATGAACAATGGAACTGAACTAGACATCAAGCAACCAAGAAATACTTAGTGCCTGCACTTTTGCATCACTTAGACCATGTGAAGTGATTGCTGAATGAATTTTGATTTCTGGATGATTGATGAGTTAACCCCTAGTGTATGGAAAGAGACCTTTTATTCTGCATCACTGTGGAAATTCAGAAAAAGAATTTCTAAATGGTGTGCGAATGTAACTCACTTCTTCTTTCAGATAAGATTTGGTTCAATTCTCTTCTCTCCTTTCCTTTTCTTCCTGTTTTCCAGTTATCTTTTTCTTTCTTCAATGAAGATGACATGCTCTTGGCCGGCAGGATAAGGGGATCAATGTGAATGTGAGGACTCAACCAGATGGGAAGACCAAGCAAGTGTTCTTCTTTGATCTAGATGGTGAGATTTCTATCATTTGTTATCTGAAGCTACTCAGAACTTCACATTTTCACATGAAAAATAATCAAAGTCAAAAAAATGGAAGTGAATATATAGATTAACACCGTTAGTGTCACTAGAGGTCCGTGCTTTCTAGTTTAATTAGTATTTCCTCTTCATGTTGCTTGTTCTATGTTCCACCAATTTGCTCAGTTATAAAATTGGTAATTCCTTGCCTTGCAGGTAATGGTTTGGAGGTCTCCGGTCGAAGTGCTGAGTAATCAGCCAAGGCCTTATCCTTGATCTATAGTGTGAAATAAAACTCGCAGCTATAATGAATTTTGATGTACGAATGTAGTACCTTTACACACAGCTTTTCAAATAATTATCTGTTCTATTGTTGATAGCTTTATTTCTGGTTGATATCTTCTTTTTTTTCCCCTTTCCTTTTTAGAGCTCCAGATGTGCTGGGAGTCTGTCTCCAAGGCAATGTCCTCACTGTGAGTGTATCATGAAAAACAAAATGAACCATCGGGTTCAATCATCAAAGTAAAATCAATCTTTGATTGCGAAATCACACGGAAAATCATTTCTAAACAACAAAAGATATTACAAGAATTAAAGAAAAGAAACTAAAAATTAACAAAAAAAGATTTGTATTGACAGCCCACTCTGCCCATGCTTGTATGCTAAAGAAAGAGCTGAAAAGATTCACCAACGCAATATTTGTACAGCGTCGTAATTGTATTCTACTCTTTCCCCAATCATCTCCTTTCCCTCCCACGCTTTTACAGCAAAGAGAAAGCCTAAAGGGTAAATCACACAGTTTTTGTACCCGTCTTGTAACTTCAACCCTTTCTGCTTCTCCCGCACTCATATGGCAAAGCAAGAGCTCAAAGAAATTAGTATCCTTTTTTTATACAAGTCCAAACAATTTATCAAACAATATCTGTACACGTCTTTTAAGTCCCAAGGCCCTCCCCGCTTATTAGGTAAGAAGCTCAAAAGATCCCTCGATCAAATATTCTTACAACTCTAGCCCCTCCCCCCTCTTCCGGTTCTCATGTAGCCAAAAACAACCAAAAGATTCATCAAACAATTTACCTAGACGTCTCGTGACTCCATCTCCTGCCTTCAATGGTAAAGAAAAAGCCCAAAAAATTCATCAAACAATGTTGTGGACGTCTTCTGCGACACTTCCTTCCCCAAGTAGACATATCATCGTCCAAACTTAAAAGCCCTTTGCAAAGCAAAACACTTGATAAGCAGCAGAAGAAGAGCAAGAATTGCAGCAGCCAAAAGGAGCATTCCTCAATCACATTAGACGAGAGTCCTCAGATATTAAGCGCTTAGCTCAATTCTGCATAGAGGCCTCTGTAGATATATTAAATTACTCTATTTTGCCTTCTTGAAGATATTTTAAGTGAAAATGATCATTTTGACTTTTCCTTTTGCTTGTCAGATATTTAGGTTTGAGCAAGTTGAGAGTCCGAAATTTGATATTAATGTACTATGGTTGAAATGCTGAAATTTGATATTTAAATTTTAACTTTTATACGTCTAGTACTATCATGTCACACAGCTCTGATACTATCATGTCAAGCACTACTAGCGAGATCAAGCGCGCTACTCATGAGCATAGCAAGACCCACAATCGTTTACTTGGCAACCGTTTTTGCTTTACCAAAATAAATATATCAAATTAATCATAAATACTTAGGTCTATGTTTATATAAATATCACAAGTTTCATAGAAATTTCATGTGAGATCTTTGGGGCTTTACACTGTAGCTTTACATTCGTCTCATTGAGAGAGATCCCTCTACTAAGCTCCCAGAGGCCACCATATCTCCTTCTCTGTTCCCAATTTTGACTCCTTTGTTCAGACCCTTAAGGTATATATTTTTTCTCTCTCGTTTTCTTGTCACAATTGTCTTTGTATATATGTAAGCACAATCTACAATGTTATGGTTTTTGGTGATCATAGTTATAAGAACTTTATTAAATATATAATAATTTTGTCTATGGATTGAAAATTTTGTGCAGGTTTTATATCTTGAATGCTTGGAGTTCAGAGTTGGGAACTTTCTTGATTATCATACTTCCTAAAAATATATTAGCGAAAGTGAAGTGGATCGATTTAAAATCTTCCATATGGTAACATGCTCTTGGCATGCAGGATAAGGGGATCAATGTACACGAATTGACTCAATCAGATGGCATAGCAAAGCAAGTTTTCATTTTTGATCCAGATGGCCAGGTTTCTTTCCTTTCTACTACTCAATAACTTCACATTCTCCCACAAATCAACATCCCTATACAAAATCCGTGATTACAAGCTTAAATCAGTAACCTTAATCAATCTTGTTCAAATATTCCACCCATTTGCTTAGTTATAAATCTGGTAATTCCTTCTGAATACATATATATTTGCTTTGCAGGTAATTGTTTGGAGGACACCAGTCAAGTTGTTGTGAAGCCAACGAAGGCCTTCTCCTTGTTCTTGGTTTCATATATTATACTATTGTGTGAAATAAGGGTCAAGTTATCATGAATTGTTATGTTGTATAAAGATCATAAAGAAAGTATCTGTTCCAATTATAGACATGGAATGGTGTGAATTTATAGGTAGCACCAGAGACTATTCAAAATGAGTATAATATTTGAAGAGAACTCGTACAAAATGAACAAAATATAGAATATAATCTAGAAATTGTTAGACCTGAAAAATCAACTAAATGAACTGAAGAATTTCTTACCAACTCACGAATTTTTGGAAAAAAAATTATGGGACTTTTAATAATGAGGTGATACTATAGCAATATTTTCTTTGGAGTGCCTGCTAGATGGAGCTCCCCAAGAGGGCGCAGCAGGCACCTTCCCCTTAGCTTCCACCTAAGCTATTCAATGGCAGAGTCATCTACTTCAACAATTGCCATATGTCCAACGAATTGCAAGGTGTCAAAATACTTAGTAACGCTGCCATAAGACGGTCGAAAGTTAACAATTTTGCACGTATAAATGTTTCGCAAGAAAACTGGGAATCGCCGGAAAACGCTGAGAGCGTCGTGACTTCTTAGTAGAAAAGAATCGCCGATGAGCCAAGAACAACCACAATGGCCAGAGGCAAATCCGGAGCCGGTCAAGTACGGAGATGTTTTCCAGGTCTCCGGAGAGCTCGCGGACAAGGCTGTTGCACCTCAAGATGCGGCAATGATGCAAAGTGCAGAAGCTAGAGTCCTTGGAAAGACCCAACAGGGTGGCGCTGCAGCTGCTATGCAAGCCGCTGCCACCTTTAATGAGAGGGCCGGCCTCGTTAGTCACGAAGACGTAACAGATGTTGCCGGCCACCAAGGCGTTTCCGTCACCGAAACTGATGTCCCGGGGAGCCGTATGATCACTGAAGCAGTTGCTGGACAGTTATATTTCTTTAGCTTTCAAAGATTTTATTCTGTGCGTGAATTAGAGCTCCGAATCCATGTAACAAATTAATGAATTTGTTCCAATTACAGGTAGTGGGGGAATATGTTCGGCCTACTCCGGTGGCTACCCAGACGACAGCCGCGGGAGGATATAATGTACAAGAAGGATATGCACCGAGGGCTGCCATAACCATTGGTGAAGCACTGGAAGCAGCTGTGCAAACAGCTGGGAACAAACCAGTGAATCAGAGCGACGCTGCTGCAATACAAGCCGCAGTGGTTAGAGCAACTGGTGTTAATTCAATTACCCCTGGTGGGCTTGCTGCCACAGCTCAATCTGCAGCTTCTTGCAACGAGAACTTAACGAGGGACGAAGACAAAGTCAAACTCGCCGATGTTTTGTCGGTAAGCATTGCCTAAAATCATATTCGCTGCCAAATGGTGTGGTTTTATAGTGATCAAATGGCAAGAATTACAGGTGTTCTGTTGTGTTTGTAGGGTGCCTCCGCCAAGCTGCAGGCCGATAAGGTGGTAAAGAGGCAAGATGCTGAAGGAGTTGTGAGTGCAGAGCTGCGTAACAATCCGAATCTGTCTACATATCCGGGAGGAGTAGCAGCATCTGTGGCTGCTGCTGCAAGGCTTAACGAAAGACAGCAGCAATGAACTTAATTAGCAAAATGGCGGATCATGTTAAGAAGCTTTGAAGTTGGAGGGTTTTCTTTTCTTTTTATTTTCAGTGTCTTGTAAACTGGATCCGAGTTTACATAAATATTAGCTTTCACTCTTTCGGTTAATTGCGTCGGTTTGTTTCGCTGCAAAATTCTATGAATATAACCCATTTGCTCCAATCTCTTGAGAAAATTTGCCTCAAAACGAGCTCATACATTTTCATACTTTCACACAATATCAGACAAGCAAGATGTATGAGCATTAGAAGGGAGTTTACGTGATCAATCTTGGCCTAACATCGCACTATTAACTGTGTGGAACTTAGAAATCAAATTGAATAAAGAGCGAACATATGAAAAACCTGTCATTTCTTGATCTACGTACATGGTGGAGATAGAGACGTCCGCAAGAGGCCATCCAGAAAGCTGCTGCAAATAAGTTGAACCATGTTCGGAAACGAAGGACGAGCCTTCCCGTGAGCTTTAAACAAGGTTAAAAGGGCAACTGTGCTGTCAATTTTCTTTGGTACTGTTAACTGATTTGAGGGGATCGATGGCTCCAAAATTTCTCCTCTACAGTTGCAATTCTGTTATGTTTCGGGATGAAACAGATTCTAATGTTGTTTTATTGCAGTCCTTGATGGTAAGCACATGATGCCTATGCATGTTCTTCTTATTAGGAACAGAGAACTAGCAAACTTTAGTTATTTGTTTGTATGTTCCCATCTTTTGTGATTCAGAGACACCTTATAAGGTTAACAATGATATCATTGGAGACAAAGATGGTTACTATGATTAGACAAGTCATCATGAGTTTGATCTCCCTTATAGAAGTATATTTGCTAGCAGGACTAATACGTTCAAACCTGGTAAAGGAAGTTAATTTGATTGAATTTTTTTTCTCCTTCTTTAAAGTTTTTGGTATCATTATAATCCAAATTCTGGATCAATGTGGCATGCAGATAGGTGAGGAGATTTACTACAAATTTAACTCAATTATTTCTGCTAAAGATGCAGAATGTCTTGTCAAGCTTTTCGGTTTTCAGATTCTGCTGCACTTTCTCTTCTGATTGTTTGCTGAAAAGTTTCGAATTCACACACACAAACTTATCATGGAGAGTCCTCAACTTCAACTAGAAGTGATCAAAGGATGCTCTGTAAAGATGGTTGATCTGTTCTTTGCCCTGCGAGATCCGACTTCTAGTAAAGAACTGATATTGGTTTTGGCTGTTTTAATATTCCCTCCTACGTTTTAAAATATAAAACTTCGTTATACTTTTATTTCTTCTTAAAATATTTAATGTTTTACAAATTTTAAAAGTTATTTTTTAAAAGCTATCATCATGAAAAATATAATTATCTTATTTCTATTATATTAATTAAATTAATTAAGAATATATAATAGAAAAAATAACTTCTTATTTTCTCCTTTCTTGTCTATAACAAAAAAAATTAGAAAGACCTTATATTTTGAAATTGATAGAGTATTAAGATTCATGAAAGAAAATAGCTCGTTAATTCATAAGCTAAATTTAGCTTTTGTTGCTCATTGAGGGCTCTTGCACTAAATTATCCTTTAATAACTTTAAGCTAGTAGTGTTAAGCTATTTTAATTCGATTATTCTTTCTTTTTGAAAGTATAGTCGATTACACCATCAAATGAATATAATCGGGTAAGACATGTAATTTTGACAATCCATAAAAAATAAAAATAAAAAACAAGAAAGAAAAGTTTGTTATGCTATTATCTTCAAAGCCATTTTTTCATTCTTTTTGCACAATTATTTTTGTATAAAATATAATATATTGGCAGGCTAATAAATTAAGGAGGAGATTGGATATAATTTTTGTTTGGGATTTTTAATTTTAATTTTATAAAGGTTAAAATTTTTCTAAAGAAAAAAACTAATTTATAATGAGAAATATGAGTTTCATTCAAGTGTTAAATCCATATAAGTATCCAAACTTTGGAGTTCTAACAATTGAATACCCAATCCCCATCACTATAACATTTAAGTACTCAATTTGGATGAAATTTGTTAATTCAAATGAAAAACTTTAGGGATCCTAACAATTGAGTACTAAATCCTAGTACTATAACAATTAAGTATTCAGTTTGGATATAATTCATTCATTTAGACAAAAAACACATGTTCTACTACAAATGTGTTCAATATTTTTTAAAAAATAAAAAATTTATTTTGCTCGTTAGTATTAGAGGAAAGTCAACAACAAGAGATTACGGGAAGGGAAAAAAATATATCATCACTCTTTCCAAACTCTCTTCAACTTTCTACATATAGAGAAATCCTCAATATTAAGATGAAGTATTTCATTTGTCTCTTGCAATTTAGAGTTTGAATTCACCTACTCTTTATGCCTTGCTTGCAAATTAGTGATACTTTGTTTCAACTTTTTATTCCTTCTTAATAGAATCTTCCCTATATATTTTTCTTTCTCACATATTGAATCATCAACCTACTAGAACAATCCACATAAATTATTTTGCTACATTTTTGGCAAATGTTATGAGTAAGATAGTTGATTTTAGAGAACAAGATAAAGAAACAAAAACATATTATATGGAAATAGGAAAATTTGTTCAATGTGTTCAATATTGGGTTGATTATCTAATATGCGAGAAAGGAAAATATACAAGGAATATTCTAGGATGAACAAAAAGTTGAAATAAAACATCACTATGTGTGTTCAATGTGAACATATTTTTACCAAGCCATCATTTTTAGCAAGCCATGTGTTCATAGTATTAAGATTATGTATTTAATTATTAGGACTCCTAAAGTTTTATGTTTGAATCAACGAATTTCATCCAAATCCAGTACTTAATTATCATAGTGGTAGAATTGCATACTCAATTGTTAGAAATCCAAAATTTAAAATACTTATACATACTTAACCCTTTATTCAATTTCGGATAAAGATACCATCCAAATATACGTCCATAGATACACACATGCAGGCAAACGCAGAAACTGCTATACAATTCATATATATTATATATTATATGTTGCCTTCAAATGGCATATAGAACTCTCTCTCTCTCTCTCTTGTTTGAAACAAGAAAGATGTCCAACATCTTATGGAAGAACATCCACCTCTGCTTACCCAAGTTCAAGTGCCTACCGACCTCTCTGTCTCCTCCTCCGACAAATGATATCGATGAAGGAGAAGAAGAAGTAAATCTTTTGCAGATCAATCCTACCAATGCAGCCTTGGTCAAGAACTTCAATTCAATCTATGATATCGCCTCCGCTTCCACCTCCAAGTCTCTCACCTATTCAACAGAAGATAATTTTTTCTCTTCCTCGGATGATTCTGATGATATTGACTCCATCCCTGATTTTTCCACTGTATTTGCCTCCCAGAGGTTCTTCTTCTCGTCGCCTGGCAAGTCCAACTCAATTATTGAGTCACCGAGAAGGCCACAGGAAAATGATAAGGTGGTTTCTGGAAGTGTCGCTATTCAGACATACTCGCCGGACCCCTATGCCGACTTTAGAAAATCGATGCAGGAGATGGTTGAAGCACGCGAGTTAAGAGACGTGCAAGCTAATTGGGACTTCTTGCATGAGCTCCTCTTGTGTTATCTCTCCCTAAATCCAAAGCATACTCACAAGGCCATTATTGGTGCTTTCACAGACCTTATTGTATCTTTGATATCATCGCCGCCGAAGGCCAACCATAGTCACCGGAAAACCAACGTCGACCAGTACCGTTGTTCCACATCACGACTATCGGTGTAATTTTCTCTCTCTCTCTCTCTCTCTCTTTGCCCTCAATATAGCTAGCACCTGTCTTTTGTTACACAGATTGTGTTTCTTCTATGAAGACAAAGCCAATGTGCGATGAGACCAAGAAGCCAGAGGCAAGCGTGGGTCGACTTTGATGCCTCGATGCATGTAGTTTCTCTAACGTTTAATGTCATGTAAGATGCTGCGGTAGTAAATAATGTTTTTTCAAGTTAGGATAGATGGGTTTCTTGATGAAAATCTTCTTGAAAATTGTCGGATTAGATGTCTAATTGTTCTTTTGCTATATTCATTACGAAATTATTGGATCGACAACCGAGATCGTTTATTGTCCTTAACTTTGTTTCATGGTCCAGGAAACTTTATAGGCTTTCACATGTTCAAAAGGTGTTTTTGCACACACACACAAACGAGAATGTCCCTAAAAGAGCAGTCCCACTGCAGCTGTTCAGGGTATAAGCTTGCCAACTTCTAGGCTAATAGGGGTGACTGGTGGGGAATAGTAGAGGCAGTTGAGGGCTTTCCTCTGCAGCTTGAAGACAATTATTTACTGCCTGTGAAGTACCACTGGCTGCAGATCTTCCATTCAAAGCCTCGGCTCACCTGGTCCGACTTCAAAAATATGTACTGTTCCGGTGAATCTGTACTTGTCTCTTCCAGCGTCGGGACCCTTCATATCAGTAGCTTTTCTGCTGCTAAATTACTACACCGTTTCGTGAATTTTGATTAAGTAAACTTGCAGACTGCACTGCAGTGGTCAAGAATTCTGTAGTAATAGAGTAAACAACCGAAAAAATTATCAGTCAATTTATCAGGTACCTAAGCTGAGATTATTAGATGGACAACGATATAATTTACTGAAGAAAATGCTCATAAATCTTAGCCAAGCTTATCAATGACTAGAGAGAGAAGAGAAGAAGACAAATAAAGTAGTATGGATATTAAAGAACCCCAAATTTTGGGCATGAAATTGGCAATCTATCAAGCGGTTCTATGACATACGCAGCCCCTAGATTTAGCAAAATTATAAGTGAAAAACAACCTAAACCGCATCAAAAGCGTACTGAAGTTGAGAAATGCCACATGTAATGTTCAACCAAGGGTCATGTCACTTACCATGGAGTAAACCTTTATCTATCTATGTATATTTTATATATTTGAAACTGTGATTGGAGGGATTTTGGGATTTTGTGATTAATCAAGTGATCATTGAATGAGTACTCTATACCGCAAGAGACCATCAGGTCAAGCATTAACTTCTTAGTCTATAGTTATTTAGTTAATAATTTAACGATCAAATTCTTAATTCTTTTTTAGTTAAAAAACTAATGATTAATTCCTAACAAATAAAAAAAAAGAACTTTTGGGTCTATGCATCAGCTCAAGTGCAATCCAACCACGACATCAAGCATTGCCCAAATTGTGCTAAGGTGTTACTTATGAATGATTATATGTGAGGGGTTAGAGAATTAAGGTGCTAATAAACTCTCGGGTGGGGTGGGGAATTTCTAGTTAGGAGTTTTATATGTCTGGTAAGGGAGACAAACAAAGAGAATCCAATAAAGATATATCAACCACTACTGAAAATAAATGAAAGGCTATTGCAAACAATTCTTAAGTTGGTTTAGGTAAGTACCAACTTCCCATAAAATTACCATTATTTTGATCTCAGCCTTGCTTGATCACTAACGAATGTAGTATATAATATGCTTGGACATGCATGTATTGTAGGGTTGCATTACAATTTTGTTTGATATTTTTGGGGAAATGAGCTTTTAGGGTCTGGACAAACTTGACTGGTAGGGCTGTGCTTAACTTTAGAAAGTCAAGACACATAAAATAAACAGCTGACTATACCAAATCTAAGCATGCCCTTGTGCTTTAGCTCCATTAAAGTAATTGCTAAAGACAAATGTGGTGTTTGATGAGGACAAATACAAGAATTGAGAACTTCACCACAAGCAAATAGGCTCAAATGGAATGCAATAGCTAGGTAAGGGAATCTTGATTAATTTTGTCCCTTATTATTTCTATTTGTGTACAAATTGAACTGATTTATCATTAGATAGCGACATTCTATTTTACGTTCTGTTAAATTATAATTTTAAATTTTTTTAATATCGAAACATTAATAACGACAAGTATTGAATTTCTAACACCTTATTAAAGGTGTAATGATAAGTTCAATTTGTTGCAATACATTTGAGGGTAACGTAACAGTTTATTGGTTTAGCCAAAAGCAATTAATGCTGTAATATCAGTCTTTGGTATAAATTGATATCTCCATTTACTGAAAATATTTCAGCTTGTTATGGATGGTAGTTAATCAAATGTCATGGACTTTACTTAGATAGGAGACCATATCTATATGAAAATGACTCTTGATTTGTATATTTTGAAAACATTGACAAGGGAGAGGAGGCCACATGTGGATAAATCATACTTCAGCAAACCTATCAATTCATCACCAACCATGTTGAGGATGACAAAACCCCCCAAAGACTATTGCAGAATCATCTCCCATTCAAGTAGTTGAAAGACGTGAAAATGAAAACTATGGGTCCAATCCTTCCTGGTTTTATTGAAGGCGATAGCCTACCGGTTCTTCATTCTTACTATTTCTTAGTAGAATCCTCAATCTCACAAAGAAGAAATATCCTAGTATCCATCAGTTTCTCCGTTGGTATACAAGGCGGGTAGGGTATTCAAGTTTTTTGATAAACGAAAAACTAGGTCAGATTAAATTTTATTGATCCTTTTGTCATAACTCGCCAGGACTAACCCCGGATCCTTAAAATGCTACGAGTACGGGATGGATAATCCACTTTAGGACATTGGAATACTGTGTCATACACCATGATTGATCAGAAGAACCAAAGAAGAGAAGGGTGCTGGAAGCTGCTTGACAATAATTGGAACTGGTCACATATGACAATCAAAACTCGATGTATAGAAGATTGATTATGGCATCGCAATAGCTGGAAAATTGTCTGGTAATGGATGTGTCAATTCAATCAACTCAAACTACAAATCCAAAATATAGAACAGTGATCAAATTTGGAGTATGCATTGTTGCTCTTCAAAACTTGCTTGCAGTTTGCCATAGTACTTGGTTTGTGCTACTATCTTGGAAACGGAAAAGTTTTTGAATCTTGCTGGATTTCCTTCTATCCTTTTTCGTGATAACAGCAGAAGTTCAGTGGCATCATTCCTTTGGCCATTAGCTTACTTTGGTCATATTTTTTCAGCGGGTACTGGGAAGATAAGATATCTTCATCGAAGGAACATTCCTCAAAAATAAGTATTCTTTTTATGCTGTTTAAAATAATTATTTTAAAAATAGTCTTTTAGCAATTAGTAAAGCAGTAAGTTTTAGTATTCTCCCTTTTGGGATAAGTTAATAGTTTCATATAGTAAAATATTTGTTACCAAATTAAAAGGTCTTCAATTTAACGCTTATCGAATACATGTCTATCCTTTATTATACCCTTTTTTATTGTAATATAAAATTCTGAAAAAAAACGTTACTTTGATAATTAACTGATTTTTGAGCTACTGAGAACAGCTATTTGCTTACCCCCAACCCCATATCTCATCTCTAAATCTTTGATACTATTTAAATTATTCAATCTAAAAAAGAAAAAATCAGGATACATTTCCAATAAAAGAAAAAAGAAAGTGATTCTGAAAATCTTTCCAAATATCAGATTTTGGAATTATGTTTTCTGTCCAATATTCTAGAACTTGACTATGTTTGGATTTGATGTTTTGGAGATTAGACGTCCCAGAGCAGTTCATGTTGTGAAAATAATTTACCCCGTTCAATGAAATTCTAGGCTATGTAGTTTCTTGAATTTGCAGCAAAATTTTTTTCATCTTGCTAACTCAATTACTTGATCCTCAACTCAAAACCTCAGCTTTGAAATCTTATAACAGCTGATGTCTTTTCTTTATTCGTTATTCTTCGTGATGTTAACATTCATAATGAACCGATAAATCTATATCTCACTGATGTTTGAAATCTAAATGATGAAGTCTGAATATTGAAGTTTGAAATATAATATGTAATTACCAATAACTTATCGAGTTTGATTTTTTTTTTGTTGGATAACTTATCTAGTTTGAAATAAAGTACTCTTTCGATCTTATTTCTAATAAATTTTTTATTATATTAAGATGTCTCAAAATATTTAAAATTTTTCATAACAAGAAATATATTTATGTATTATATACTCCAGTCGTTTCATAATAAGTGTCATTGCAGAAGTTTTATTTTATTACAAAATAAGTATCTAGGATAAAAATTTAACTTTTTTTCATATTTATTCTTATAATAAAAGAATAGAATTAAATATATAATAAAAATAATAATTTCTTCTATTGTAATTTTTCATTAAAAGAGAAAAATACTTAATTAAGGACAAACTAGTTAATTTAATGAAACTGAAATATATAAAATACTTGATAGTTTATATATTTCTTATTTTTATTAAATTATAGTATTAATTTTATAATAAATTTTAAAATTTTATATAAAATTCCGTACTCAATTACTATCAGAAATGAGATGAAAGACTTAATTAGGAGTAATTCCTATCATTAACCTATTTAAATGCATTTGGAATCTTCGATTGATTTTTCTGTTTTTGTTTTTAGAATGAAAAAAGAATGGCCCATTCTCCAAATTTTCTGTTAGTTTTAATACAGCCTATTGGGTTGAGGAGTAGGTCCTATGGTAGGCCCAAAAATATTAGGCCATTGCCCATTAGCTAACACTGGAATCAAGCCCGAAACAAAATTTCAACTTGTTAATTACCAAAACGCTGGAGCTTTTAGAGTTATCTTAACATTATATCCACCATGTATCCCATAATTCCCAGGAAATGGCTCTTTCGCCCTTACGGTTCTCCCCATCCTCTTCTCTATGCTTCCTCATTTCACCAAAACAATTTTACTCGAACCTCATTCAAATCCAGCCCAAACCCAGTTTCAAATGCACCCCATTAATCACCGTCGCCGGAGAACACCACCGGCTAGTACCCAAAGCCACCCAAGAAAGCACCAACAAGAGCAGTACTCCTGAAGCTGAAAACCGAGTCCCCACAAATGAGACTGAAGACAACGGGAAAGTGATTAAGGATGATGAAGGTGGAAACGGTGGTGAAAATGTATCGCAACTGGGTGCTGAAATCCAGAAGGCTATGAAGGAGAGAGCAGAGAAAGAGCAAGGTTTGCTGAGTGGGGTGGCGGAGGAAATAAGAGAAATCGAATGGCCTGCTTTTAATAAAGTATTGGGTACCACAGGGGTTGTGCTAGGAGTCATTGCTGGCTCCAGTCTTGTTTTGCTTACTGTTAATGCCGTTCTGGCTGAGCTTTCTGATCGGTTCTTTGCTGGGAAGGGCGTTCAAGATTTCTTTAGCTGAGGAAAGAGAAAGAAGGATAAGGTTCGGTCATAGCTCCACCATCCGTGCGTTTGGAGGGATGTATTCTAGTGGAGGACTGAATTCTTGCCACGGACCTGTCATCCCTTTTTGTATTTTTTTTCGTTGTACTCAAAAGTTTCTTCTTTAGTTCTAGTTTACTTTGTAAACAGAGCAATAAGATAGTTTGATTCAGTGTGTAGCACCAATGCCTATTTCTGTAACATTTTGTTCGTGTATAAATCAAACACCGCTATTAACTACGCAATCCATTTCTAGTTTAAATAACCCTCTAGACTTCCAAATTTATACAAGTCGACAGAAGAAAATTAACAGACTGGGCATATTTGTAACAAAAGAAATTTAAGAATTTCCCAAAGCAGCATATGGCAAATAAAAATCTTTAAATGCTTAACGAGTGGGTAACAAGCGAAAATGAACATTTCAGAGTACAGGAACTGTGACTAAAAAGAGTTTTGCAAGAAAATGGGTGAAATGAGAATGAGATGCAGTGAAACCTTCATTCCACCAGTTTAATTGATACAAACAAAGGTATTCAAGTGAGACTTTCTCTATTCATTAGTTGCACTAGCAGGACCGACCAGGACACCCTGTGCAGAGCCTTCCTTCTTACCACCCTCATCCTTCATTTCATCAGATTTTCGGATTCTGATCTTGCATTTAGCCTCAAATTCAGCAATTTCCTTCTTCTTCTTTTCCAGGGCCTCATTCAGCCTAGCAATTACCTCCTCAAGTCCTTCCTTATTGCGCTGAACAGCTGGAAGAACCTCTTTAATGGTTCTCTCCACAAGCACACCGCCAATCATTCGATAGCATCGTCTTGATTGATCAAGTGGTTGTATGGCATTGATAACTAGCGAGTGCTCACTAACTTCCATTTCCAATTCTGTAATTTTTGAGTAAATTTGGTTGATTTCAGCCCTCAAGGAACCATATCTGTTGGCAACTGCTTGTTCATTAACTGGTTCAGCTTCAGCTTTACCAGCCATGGCCCTGAAGTGTGGATCAGAATACATAAAATTAGTCATGATATTCGTTAGGCTGAAATCTGTGTTTAGTCGTGAGTAGATGCTCAATTCATAACACAGACCCTTCTAGCTATTCAAGAAAACTATGTGAAAACAAAGAGTTGACTTACATTCATATCTGAACAGTATATACAGTCTACAGCTGAAGTAACTTCCTTTTTGAATATTTTAGATAAGGCATTTTAATCAAATAGGCAGCAAGTAAATCAGTAAAGCATCCATTTCTATCATTATTTTCAACTAAAGTTTACAACAGCAGGTTCCCTGGAACTTATACCATTAGCATGACAGAAAGTTTGAAGTAGCTCTAGCTCCTCCACCCATTTTTTTTTTCTTCCCATTCATTTACTTGAAGTAGCTCTAGCGCATACAAAATACATCTAAGTTTCTAAAGACCTTCATGCTTTTAAGGATGGTGAATTTAACCATGCTCCAAGGACCGCAGAAGGTAAGCCCCTATAAAGAATTTGAGGAGCTCAAACATTTGACCATTCATGACAAACAGTAGCTTTTTTAAAAGAAGGATATGAACTCAAAGATTGAAAGATCTTGATCCTCCACATATAAATCCTCAGCACTCATAACATATGCACATCAGACTCCAGCAATTCAGGAGCCTGGTATTTTGGCCTACTTGCCCAAGAACATGGAGCACTTAACTGTCTTTCTATCCCAGTTAACCGAATATAAACTGGAAAGTCTTGAGAAATGCAATAAGAAAGAAGAATGACATCTGCTAAACAGTCTTTGCAAAAGATTTCTACCAAGATTGATGTACCATATACAGCTTTGCTGGTCCAAGATGTAATCGATAAATTCCTGTTAATCTAATCCAAAAATCTTCCTCATAGAAATATTTTGATGTTTAAGCTTCTTTAACAGAAATCCCGTCCAGCTTCTAAATTTTATCCTTCAATGAATACAAAATCGTAGCTATGGAAATATTTGGATGTATAACTTCATTATCTCTTTTAGAAACAATTCAAATAAACAAATAAAATCTCCATCCATATTATTGTTGTCCTATTGTGCAGATGGGCATTACTAGTAGTTCCTTTTTAGTCCAACCCTTTTCTTTCTCTCCTTTGAAACACAGACATGCCATATCCAGCAGGTTTAAAGGGACAGGCGTTTTCTCACACTTAGTTCGTGAAGAACAGAATTACAAGAATGTACACTGATGACTCAAAAGGGATAGCACGAAAAAGAAATTTCTACACTATCATAACCCAAAATAAGCGCAGAACCCATTCACCTAGTCGTAACAGCCCATAAAGTCTCGCCCCAGGGAGCATCGAAGTTCTGATCTTTACAATAATCCAGAAAGCAAATGCCAATCCGGTAACATAAACACTAATTCCCTATCAATTAAAAGCAGCAAAAGGAATCATCTTCACAATATTTCAACTAAATCAGTCAAATTGAGTAGAAAGCAGGAATACCGTCAGGAAACCAAAAAATAAAAAAGGAACCCTAGAAAGTGTATTAGTTAAAATATGCAAGAAACCAGCAAATAAAAGGTCGAAGTAGAAAGCTAACACCCGATCAATCAATAATTTGAATTTACTCACCTTGTTGAAATTTTATGGCAACCCGAGAAAAAGCTTAGCAGAAGCGACAGGGTTTAAGGAGCTGTGGCTCTTCTCTTTGCCTTTCTCTCTAGACTTACGTAGCCAGTTCTCGTATGTGCTGAACAGATTGTGGTTTTGTCCCATGAGAAAACCGAGCGATAAAATAAATATTTCTTCTTTTTATAATTGGATGTCTTTTTTTTATTTAGAATAAAATTTAAAGACACTAATTTGATTAGAAAAAATTACTATAATATTTTTATTAATTAAAAAATTAATAGTAAGATTTAAATCAAGAAAGAAAAAAAGATTAATGGAGAAATTTTTATATTAGTGAAACTTACTTTTCTTAAATTAGATAAGTGATTGGATAGAATTTGGTTTTGAGATTTTCTGTCTTGGTTTTCGGGAGAGAGAATTTTTTGTGAGAGAAAAATGAGATGTGAGATGAAAAATTGTATTGGGTTCCGTGTGGAACCCAATCCAAGCACACCCTTAAAAATGTTATTAAAAAATTTTAGATAAAATATAAAATTATTTTAAAAAATAAATATTCAATTGTGAACAATTTTAAAAATATATATATAGAAGGGTAATTTAAAGATATTCTCGTTATTCTTTCTTTGATAAATCATTTAAATATCTTAGTTTGGGGTAACTTTTCAAAACTGATACTCCAATATCTTTGTTTGGAGTATTAAGATTGTAGTATAGTGGTTATAGTTCATTAGATCAATAGGTTCATTCAAACTTTAGATTAGGTTCTCTGTTTTCCTTTTTTATGTTTAATTAGTATGGAATTGTATAAAAATTTTTGTGAAGGTGTTAGTGTCAAACTTAAAATGTTATATATAAAAGAATGAGACCCAAATACGCTTAGAAAAATATACAACTTTTTATAAGAAAAAAGTTGAGATTCCTCTCAATCTTTTTTAAAGAAAAAAATGCTGATTTCTTTTTTAATTTTAAACCCAAAAATAGCCACAAGAGAAAATGTTTAGAGTAGTGGGCCAACTTGTGTCGTAAACCCCTACAATGTTGTTTGCCCTCGGTTTAATTACATAGGGACTTTTATGTAACACATGAGAAATTTGGCCTTATGTAATGCAAGGCTAACGACTTGAGAGAGAGAGAGAGAGAGAGAGAGAGATTTGATCTTTTGAAGAGGGCTCTTCAACAGGAGGGTACCCTTGTCCATCTAATTTTTAGTAAATTCTACAGTTCATTTTTATACTTGTTCTGTTTATAGTTAGCTGCCCAAAGTTTAAGAGGATGCATGGATTTTGATTAATAAATATCTTGATATTGTAAATTATGCTGTTTTGGCTACTCTCCCACTCAAATAAAGCTTTGATACAGTTACATTTATGAGGATCTAGACACTTTTAGTTTTAGGCACTGTTTATGCTATGTTAGTCAAATTCTTGATATTTAAATGTTCCCCACTCTGCAGAAAGAAGCTGATCCATATAACTAGTCAGCCTAACAAGAAGATAAAAACTGCAACAACTAACAGAGAACAAGGAAAACAGAGCAAGTGGAGTTGGTTTTCAGTGTCAAGCTAGACATGCAATTAGCATCCCAACATCATTTTTCTAATTCTCATATATGATGATACTATGATAACATGAAATGATAAAGATGAAATTCAAACAAAAACTATATAGCCAAAACAAATATTAGTAAATCTGGCATTGAGTTTGAAGTTTGTATTAAACTAATGATCCGAAAAGGAGCACGAAACGATATCCAAAAAATTTACATTCACTGTAGTTCATGGCTTCTCTGGTAACTCAATAACCAGGGGCCAATTTATTCAAGTAATCAGTGGGGCAGTTGTTCATTTTCTTGTTTTTTTCCAAACAATCCCAGATAAAATCAGGGCTAAATCATGTATAAGATGATTTGCGTTTTGCCAATCCACATGTATCGCCATTGTTTAGTTCAAACTCTAGGGAGTAGCTCAAGGCTCAAAGGTCATGCTTTCTGCTTCCTTTCTCACGGATTCAAAGAGCACAGAAGATAGATACCGCTCCCCAAAGCTAGGAAAAACCACCTATCAAAGAGTTGAGAGAAAATGAGAGAAAGCACAAAAGAACATATAGAAATTATAGGAAAGGAATTGTGCATCCCTTTCTTAGGAATTAAATACATACTTCAAGAGTATATACGTAACTGGAAAACAATAAAAGCTCCAGAGTTTGCAACCACAAGATCGAATAACATAGTCACCAGGTCCATAAAACAACTTACCAAATCAACCAACCAGTGGAACAAAACGCAGAATGGATGATAGGCTTGTGAATACCATACTGATTTTGCACTGTTCTACAACAACTATTTGAGCCTCACTAGATTAAGTATTTTAGATGATATGCTATGATTCTTAAACAATTAGAGAATTGTTAAAAACACGCACAGCTATACATGTCTCACCAGGGGAGCAAAATGTGGCATTACAGGGTGATAACTTAGAACAGCTATATTCATCAAAACCATGGAGGTAAATTTTGTTTCACACAGTTACATAGTCCAACTCCTTTTACATGCAGAACTTGTTTAGAATGACAGTGAGAATACTGTATTTAAAGAGGCATATGTTAACATTCCACGATTGGAAAAGCTTGCGCACCAAAGCCTAAAAGCAGTCCTCACTTGTACATTCACATTGCTTCTTCCTCTTCAAAGTTTGAATGGAATATCGTTAAGGACATGATAGAAATTTCTCAGCAAATCAGTTCATAAATCTAGCAAACCAACTAGAAAGACTTAAATTTTGGCACTGATTGATGAGGAAGCCCCAAACATCCAACAAGAGATCCAGACAATATGTATGCTTCAAGTTCTCATCACTTCACAAAACTAACAGATCCCAGGGTTTCTTCTCACGGCTTGAAAGTCTCGCATAATCAGTATTTGAGCATGAACTTGCATATCTATTTAGGTTTGGATAAAAGTTAGAGACTTACGACAATTAGTTTGCCAGCATTTTCAGGGCGCTTTGCAATCTTGATTGCAGCAGCAGCAGCAGCACCAGATGATATCCCGGCCTACAAAAATTTCACATTCAGGATATTCAGAAGTAGGAAAAAAATAAAAGGAACATGTAACAAGAGATAATAATAAAATAGTTAAGCAAAGAACACAGAGGAAAATAATTGGTTTCTGCACAGCTGTATAAAATTAAGAAACATGAACATACTAGTAATCCTTCTTTCAGTGCAAGAAGCTTTGCTGTTTCAATGGCTTCATCACTTGAAACCTGCATTAGATGCATGATTTAATTATGGATATCCGAAACACACTGAGAAGGATGGAAACTAACAACTCCCAGCACACATGTAATTAAGTTAAGAAATGAAAACATTGACTTCAAATTTTGACTTTTAACTTATATGTTTCTAGGAGAGGATGAAGAATGCAAATATTTTAACATCTTACTTGAATAACTTCATCAATTAAGTTAACATCCAAAACACCAGGAATGAAACCAGCACCAATTCCCTGGATCTTATGTGGACCTGGGCGTCACAAAAGAGATTGCATCAAGTCAAATCTAACAATTTCAATCTTCAATCACAAATGCAAGAGATTAGAAAGGATAGAGAAACAAAAATTTCAAAATCATGTTAACAAGAAAATTTATTTCATCAACTAAGCAGCCAAAAAATGCAAAATAAAAATAAGAAAAGAAGATAGAAATCCTGCAATATATGGAGAAAAGTAAATAATGTGATCCAATCTCATCTCCAAAAAAAAAACTCTTTCATTAAGCATTCCATTTTAGTGTAAGCTTCGAAAAAGCAAACGAAAAAAATGTCCAAAATCTTTTCAGTCACCAAGAGCAATACTATCCTGAATGCAATCACCACGAACAATAATATTCTAAGTTCAACAATTAAGGCTTAATTTCCAAACAAGTCACTTCTCGAACCACAGGCCAAAAAGAGGATGCGTCTAGGTTGAAGTACATAAAAGATGACTGTCATCCTGTATAAGTATAGGAAAAAAAGCATGCATAATCTCATTACCATATGGTATAAAAGAAATCAAGGAGGAAAAAAGGAAGATAGCAATCTAACGCATGGCAAATTACACAACAGAACACCTGGCAGATGAGCATGGAATGTTATCAGATACTCTAAAGCCATTAAACTTGTCAACACCAATAAAATATAACACAAATGCTCCAGTATAAACATTTAAGAAGTCAAGAAATGGCTTAATCAGCAGTGAGTTCGATGTCTTTCACGGTTTACATCATGCAAGTATGCATGAATGCCCTGATTCTTGCTGTGGTTGTTTATGTGTGTGTTTTGCTAGTGTATACCAATGACACAGAAAACAAGAGCATTGGAAAGACTTGATTCCAAGGGAATCAACTTATTTAGAACAGAGAATGCACTAGGTAGAAGCAAGAAGATGTAGCTCACCGGGCTTTCCTCCCGATAGGACAGCACTTTCAACTGGTTCTACACCATAGAGCTGGGATGCAAAGTGACAAATCAGAACATAAAAAGTAGGTATAAGATCTAAACTGAAAAAAATTTCCAACATCACAATTTGTTTAATTCCATAGCATTTGTAAATGCTTGCTCACCTTTACATCAGGATTCTGCTCTTTAAGGAATTTCCCAGCTCCTGTTATTGTACCCCCAGTACCAATTCCAGAAACAAAAGCATCAACTTTCCCACTGGAGGATTTCCAGATCTCAGGTCCAGTGGTTTCATAGTGTATCTACACCCCAAATTGCAGAATAGCTAAATAGGTAAGACCATCAACAACAACAAACTTGGAGGTAAAATACATACCTTTGGATTGGCAGGGTTCTCAAACTGCTGAAGAATGTAGGAATTTGGTGTATTGACCCTTATTTCCTCAGCCTTCTGGACAGCACCTTTCATTCCCTTAGCAGGATCTGTGAGAACCAATTCAGCACCGAAAGCACGGAGGATTATTCTTCTCTCAAGACTCATTGAAGCAGGCATTGTAATGATAAGCCTGTAACCCTTAGCTGCCGCCATAAATGCCAAGCCTATTCCAGTGTTCCCGCTAGTCGGTTCAATCAACACACTCTTCAGAGGCAAATAAAGATCACAATCAGGTTCTGCTCTACCATCCAGATAAATCATTTAAATAAGGATTTTCAACCTAGGAGGGAATAAAAATTTTCACAAGTGAAACATAATGTATCACAGAAAACTTTCTAATATAGTTATGGACAGCTATTAAATGCTAAGGACCACTATATCAAACAGTCACCTCCCCAGGTTTGATAAGTCCTTGGGCCTCAGCATCAGCAATCATACTATAACCGATCCTGCAGAGAAGGACAAGTTATGGAACAACATATTCAGATATCTGAAAAGTGATAGCATATACATTCAAATAACAAATAAAACCCAGCATCAGGACAGTTAAAGAAAAATAATGTCTCCACAAACAATTACAAAGGTGTAGAAAGCAACACCTATCCTTAACACTAGAGCATGGTTCCATCATTTCCAACTTGGCTGCAACACGAGCAACGCATCCATCCACAATGTTGTTCAAATATACCAGTGGAGTTCGACCAATTAACTGCAAATTAATGCCATTAATAGAGTCACTCAATCGAAGATCAAATTTGAACTTCTCTCAGAACCCACTATGAAGATCAAGCTAAAAACTAAACACAGAAAGTAATCAGTAGATGTTAGTCATGCAGACTTACTTCAGTAACGTCCTTAGCAATACCAGTCCTTTCCTCTGCCATATTGCCCGATTAAATTTCAATTCTGCGATCAAACGAATTGAACCCACCAGGATTTTAGATTAAGCCTTACAAATATCACCTTATCACGAAAATCACTCTATGATTAGCAACCAATTGGTAGAAACAGAAGATAGAGAACCTTATCCGAATAATGGGACAAAAAGACAACGGTCGAATAATGTACTATTGTTAGACCAAGTAAAAGCATTCCTTTTAAGGTCCACCTCCTTATGCATGATGGACTTGGACTTGTTCATACATCCACTTTCAACAACTACAAGAATTGACCCAAGAAACTAAAAAGCGAACCAAGTCTGATTATTGCATACTAGAATAAACCAGATTTCACCCCCCTTTTCACCAACCACAACAGAAAATGATTAACGAACCAAAACCTTATCTCCTTCAGAGGATAGCTCGAAAGGTCAAGAAATCCAACAGATTAACAGAGAACAAACAGCAAATTAATCAAAAGATCAGCAAGACAAGAATCAATCAACAAAATGACCTAAGAAGGCGTTGAAAATGACTACGACAAGAATGAAATTACTTCGTCCAAGGTGCACCAATCTTGGAATCTACCACTGCAGAGCGTAGACTTTGAACGAATTTATAGCGGAAATCGTACGTTATTTTTTTTTTTTTTTGCGGAATAGTTAATTACTATAATTGGGAGTGAACTACGTGGGATCAACCGCCTTCGACAGGTCAGCCGACGAATGAACATTCCCCAAGAATGGGCCCAAATGCAACATGCTGAAACCATTTAATCTCTGGGCCAGCAGATTGGCCTTGTCCGAAAGGAAAATGAAATTAGGAACTTCTTATTGGATTGGATATTTCAATTAGATATGCGGTTCTAGTTTCTCCGTATTTTTCCTTTTTCTAAGGAAAAAAAAAACTGAAATCGAAGGTTTGAACATGTGAACAAAAAATTGACTATATGACCATGTTCCAAGGGAAAATGAATTTGGATTTCTTAAATTGGATATTGTCATTCTTCTGTAATTTGTGCTTTGTGGTTCTAATTCCTCCATAGTCTTTTTTTCATTTATTTTGTAAATGAGTCCTCTAATGTAACTCAACTAATTGAAAACCTTATCAATATATGCTTTCATAAATAAATAAGAGATCTTGAATTTGATTTAATTTAATTTTTTCAACAAGTGAATTTTAAAAAAGAAAGGATAAGAAGAAGAAGAAAATGATGATGATGAAAGAATTGATTTTTCAGAACTAAAGTTGGCGAACTAGAAACCAAATATAGAAGGTTGGGTTATTAATTTATATGCGTTCTCTACAATTTTGTTGTTTGACCAGATTTATATGGTCATTTTCCTGTTTGTTTTCAAGATTTCTTGACTGTTTGAGAAAAGGAATTTGATATATTAGATGATTTTTGTCAAAATTGCTAGGGCAAAGGGAAATGGGGAGGTTTTTCTTGGAGACTTAAACGGGGAGTGATGAGGAAATTCTTGAATAGGTATTGTCTTTTTTTTTTCCTGAATAAATAGGTATTATCTTTCAGTAAAAATTAATCTATAAGAACTACGAGTTATACATTTAAGGAAATTTGTGTGTGTTTTTAAAAGGCCTAAAAACTGTAATGTTGAAAGAAACTATTAGTATTATACTTCTAATTATCAATTCATTTCGGAGAAAATAGTAATTTAGTTAGTAAAAGTGCTTTTTATGAAGTAAAAGATTTTATTTTCAAATCACATATCTCTTCTGATATATCAAAAAAAAAACAAATGGTATGGCAATAATTTAATGATAAAAATACTTTTATCAGGTAAAAAGTCATAAATTCAAATCATATTTTCGTTATAAATTTTAATCTTTTGTATAACACTCTTTATAACGTTTTTAATTATAAAAATTATTGTTTATATATCTACTTTTGTTTAAGTTGTCTCCTAATGTATAAAAAAAACACAAGGAAAAAAAGAGTCGCCTCTACAGTTAACAAGAGAGACAAGTATAGCCCTCAATTTACCGTTCAATAACCATCAAAACCTTATCCTTTCAAGCACCATACAGCACACCCCAAAAGAGCTCCTCCAAATTCTTCCCAAAAGAATAATATGGCAACACTTCATTTAACAGCATCTGCTTCCTGCACTCTGATTACACCAAGAAAACAGACCAATCTTCCTTCTCTGCAGTTGAACTACCCCTGGATGAGGGGTACCTCAAGACGCAATTTGTCGTGCTCCGCACAATCTTACAAAGTTCTAATTGAGCACGAAGGTAAAACAACCGAGCTAGAGGTTGATTCTGATGAGACAATTCTATCAAAGGCAATAGACTGTGGCTTGAATGTGCCACATGACTGCAAGCTTGGGGTGTGCATGACTTGTCCGGCTCGGCTTCTCAGTGGGACGGTCGATCAGAGTGAGGGGATGCTCAGTGATGATGTTGTGGAACGTGGGTATGCTTTATTGTGTGCTGCTTATCCAAGATCAGATTGCCGTATCAGGACTATACCAGAGGAAGATTTGCTCTCTCTGCAGCTAGCAACTGCCAATGACTAGAGGCTGGACCTGATTTATGTGTTTTGCCTCTTGCATTTTTGAGCACTGAATTAGAATTGAGATAATGTATTTGTACTTTCAGATTTAAAAAATCCTGCGTTTTCTGCTGCTAATTTCTGATGTTTCATTTGTAAGAAACAAACCGCAAATGATTATACGAAAGCAACGGATTTCTTGGATATACAAGATTCTGAAATTTATTGACTTGTGAGATTACACTGCGTCTTTCTAATGAAGAACTTTATCATGGCTTATTAACTCCAGAAGCTACAGCTGTTGAATGTAACACAATTACAAGAATTAGATCTCAGGAAACAAGTTGCTACTCGCTCCTTGCTTTTGAAATGCTCCTTCACAACTAAAGCTTAAACAATTCCGTCGCGCATTAGAAAAAGATGCTGCTAGGGTTTCTACATTACTTGCAAGAGAATTGTTAGCATTTTCCTGAAAACAGATTGCAACCGTTGAAGTTTGCTTTTCAGTTTCTTATTTGTGCATTCAACAATACTCACTTCAGGATATAACAAGCTGTGCTCTGCTGCCACATCTAATAGGACACTACCATCACCATTTGAACTGCAACCATCTGATAAAGCAGTAGTAGATGTGTGTAATCTGATATGCAGCAACTCCGCAGAGCCCTTACTTCATCAGCAGGTCTCTCACAATCAGCTAAATCCTCAACTTTGTAGAAGGTTTTTACCATAATTTTCCGCTGGTTGATGGAGGAAAGTACAAGCTTCTGTTACCTGTGGCCAAAGAAATCTCATCTCTAAGACTCAGAACAGCAGAGATTGAATGGCCGAATAAGCAACTGCCATCTGTTTAAGGTAACTGAATAACTGTCCTTATTCCTGGAGTCGACTAGGGTGCAGACTGTCCTTTATTCTGCACGTGCAGAATAAAATCGTGGCCATTCAATTGGCCTCATTTTGATCTAACGACTGAGATTGATTGAAGGTAATTTTAGTATCGAAAAAAAAATTTTAACTCCACTCAGTTTCGAAATAAACCTCAAAATTTGAATTCAAATTCATACATAAAATCTAACTCTCTCACTCTCTTCATAAAATCTGATTCTCTCTCTCTCTCACTCACTCTCTCACACTCTCTCTCTTTTTTCTTTCTTCTTTTGCTCTTCTTTCTGCCATTGCCTAAATTGTTGTTCCGAAAATACCGAAAAATAGTAAATATGGATGGACAACGAGTTCAAAATCGGAATTTGAAGCAACAACGAGTTCGAAATCGAAATTTGAAGCAACAGGAGTTGAAATCGAAATTTTGAGATCGTTTCAAAAATTTTATGAAGATTTGCAGTCATGTAAGATATGTTTCGATTTTTTTTGTCATGTTCACGAGTTTTAAACGACTTTTTGATTGGAAAATGGAAGAATTTTAAAGAAGAGCGATTTCTTCCATTGATTTGGATTTTGGTAGTGCATGGATTGTGTTATTGTGTTGATTTCGAATTTGAGAGAATGATTATTCAAGCTAAAGTCGCGAAGGCATTGGTGGTGAATTAATTTGTAGTGATTCTTATGACTTGAAAAATGATTTTGATGATAGATGATTATTGATGTGAAGAATAATTATTATTGATGTGAAGAATAATTATTATTTACTCGGTCCCAATAGAGATGCTATTTATTTGTTAATGTACCATCACAATTGTTATTGATGTGAAGAATAATTATTATTCACGACTAAATAATGCACACTGTCTAAAATCTCTAGTTACAACTAGGCAAGACATGTTGTGGAGTTGTCCTTCTTCGTAAAGAAAATAGAAAGAAACATGCCTCTTGTTCATAGGACAATTTGTACCTTTTGCTAGTAAGAATAATTATGCGGTTAAGCAATAATAATTATTCTTTTAGTAAAACTTGTAAGAACACCTTTCAACGGGTACAAATGCTAACAAAGGCCACATCTAGTCACAAGCATTACAGGAGGCTCTATTGATGAGTACAATATTCATAACGTTAGATTCAACCGAATAAATTTTGAATCATATACTTTCAGCGTTCCAACGGCACAATCATTTTCTTCATTTTTTCGATGCTTGCTGCGACATCACGTAATAATTATTAATCATATTAATAATAGTTGTTCCTCCTATCCATCACATTCATAATCTTTATTGATGTGAAGAATAATTATTATTGATGTGAAGAATACTTATTATTGACTCGGTCGCAATGGGGATGCTCTTTGCTTGTTAACGATCTTATCGAAATTGTTATTGATGTGAAGAATAATTATTATCCACGTACTAAATAATGACACTACCGCTAAAAATCTCTAGATTACAACTAGGCAAGACATGTTGTGGAGTTGGCCTTCTTCGTAAAGAAAATAGAAGGAAACATGCCTCTTGTCCAGAGGGCAATTTATTCTTTCAGTAAAACTTGTGCATTGTATTGTCTAAAACAATTACTGAGGACGTTGATAACACTTTGTAAGTTAAGCAATAATAAATTATCTTTCAATAAAACTTGTGTATTTTTCTGTCCAGAACAATTATTGAGGACTTGAGAATAATTATGAAGTTAAGCAATAATTATTATTCTTTCAATAATAATTGTTCTCAATTAATGTATTTGATACATAACAGTGTGTCATTATTTAGTTGTGATGGATAGGAGGAACAACTATTATTAATATGATTAATAATTATTACGTCTATCGTCATGCAAGCATCGAAAAAAATGAAGAAAATGATTGTGCCGTTGGAACAATCGAAAGTATATGATTCAAAATTTATTCGGTTGAATCTAACGTTATGAATATTGTACTCATCAATAGAGCCTCCTGTAATGCTTGTGACTAGATGTGGCCTTTGTTAGCATTTGTACCCGTTGAAAGGTGTTCTTACAAGTTTTACTGAAAGAATAATTATTATTGCTTAATTGCATAATTATTCTTACTAGCAAAATGTACAAATTGCCCTCTGGACAAGAGGCATGTTTCTTTCTATTTTCTTTACGAAGAAGGCCAACTCTACAACATGTCTTGCCTAGTTGTAACTAGAGATTTTTGACAGTGTGAATTATTTAGTCGTGAATAATAATTATTCTTCACATCAATAACAATTGTGATGGTACATTAACAAGTAAAAAGCATCCCTATTGGGACCGAGTCAATAATAATTATTCTTCGCATCAATAATAATTATTCTTCACATCAATAATCATCTATCATCAAAATCATTTTTCAAGTCATAAGAATCACTACAAATTAATTCACCACCAATGCCTTCAGTTCACGGTTTCTTGAATAATCATTTTCTCAAATTCGAAATCATCACAATAACACAAACCATGCACTACCAAAATCCAGTCAATAGAATAGCTGCTCTTCTTTAAAATTCTTACATTTTCCAATCAAAAGTCATTTCAAAACCTGTGAACATGACAAAAAAATCAGAAACATATCTTACATGACTGCAAATCTTCATAAAATTTTGAAACGATTCTGAAATTTCGATTTCGAACTCCTTGTTGCTTCAAATTTTGATTCCGAACTCGTTGTTGCTTCAAATTCCGATTTCGAACTCGTTTTCCATCCATATTTACTATTTTTTGGTATTTTCGGAACAACAATTTAGACAATGGCAGAAAGAAGAGCAAAAGAAGAAAGAAAAAAGAGAGAGAGTGTGAGAGAGTGAGTGAGAGAGAGAGAGAATCAGATTTTATGAAGAGAGTGAGAGAGTTAGATTTTATGTATGAATTTGAATTCAAATTTTGAGGTTTATTTCAGCTTGAGCGGGAGTTGAAAATTTTTTTTGATACCAAAATTACCTTCAATCAATCTCAGTCGTTGGATCAAAATGAGGCCAATTGAATGGCCACGATTTTATTCTGCACGTGCAGAATAAAGGACAATCTGCACCCTAGCCGACTCGCTTATTCCTATAGACTATACACATTGAACTGAGTGAACATGAGGCTGCCGTTTCTGTACTGGACAAATAACCTGGCTGCTGTACAGAATTTTGTCACAATGTCTACAAAATGGTAAGAACCCACAAAATGACGATCATAAATGGATCTTTGTGAGACTTCTACCACAGAATGTTGTTGGAGATGAAAACAGCATCCAGCCTCTTGGAACTCACTCACTGGAAAGCAGATTACTTGATTTCACTTCAATTAAAAGGGTTCTGAAACTCAAACATTTGGCGAATCTTTAGGCTAACGACTCTCAAAGAGTATCTATGAGTAGCAACTTCCTTCCTACCTCAGTAACTTGCTCTAATGCTTTCTCAATTCTGAGAACACAGGAAGGAACCCTTTCCTCCCTAGTCCCTTGTATTTCTATGGTAGCGGAACCGCAGATTCAAAGCAACACATTTCAACCATTCCCATCTGACATCAGGTAAACTATTGCCTCCATCCAATCTAGCAAACTTTGAACATTCTTAAGACATTCTTCTGAACAAAAATTTCATACCTAATCCTCGCATCCATCAACATTTTTCTCAAGTTTTTGCTGGAATATACTACCTTTCTTCACTTTCCTTTGCTTAATTTTCACCTTGACATCAATACCATGATCAATGACAGATTGAAGTACAATCTGCAGCTTCCCTTCCAATTTCTCATCTTTTCTTGGAGTGTAAACTACATTGTGAATATCATCAGCCAAAGCCCTTTGAGCCAACACTTTGCCAACAGCAGCACAAGCACTTCTGTTCTTAGTGGAACCAAGGTCAAATTTCATATCTTTAGAAATTGAATGCGCCACAGCAACTACCTTGCTAGTTGCCCGATGTATAATGCTGGCACGCACGGAACCTTTTGATACATAGATATCCAAACAAAATGGTTCATGGTATGGAGCTGTAAGCTGATTAAAAGTGGGAGTCCTCAACTTTTTTCCACTCAAATCACCTCCAAGTTGAAACCCGGGAATCAAAAGCTCAGTCTTGTCAACTCCCTTAAATAAGTTAAATTTGTTGACGGCAAGTTCAGAATTATGATTAGGCTTCTCCCTCTTGATTTCTTTATGCTCTTCCTTGCTCTTAATAGCCTTTTCACTTCGAGAAGCTGAAACACTCTGTTTTTCCTTCTTTTTAGTATTTTCCTTTTGATCGTTCTGGCCCTTAGAAGATTTTCTCCTACGAAAATCGAACTTACACTCTTCATACTCTCTGGAATGCTTATCAAGCTTATAGAATAAATTGCCACGAACCCTCATATCCTCAATCTCATCAAAATCTGGGTCCTGCTTATCTGGAGGCTCATAATCCACCGGCCCGTTATGATTATCCTCCTCATCAGTACAGGGAGGCCTTGCCTCCAAACCCACCTCATCATTGCCTTTCAAAACATCAGCAAAACCAGAAGACACTTGCCAAGTCTCATTATCGACCAGCTCAATCTTGCAACCCTCCATACTACTTGTTTTGCTGTCCAGAAACAATGGGGAAAGCCGGAGCCTGTTACCGTAATTAACAAAAGAATCTCTCTTCTGCTTGTTCACGGACGGAAAATCGATTGCGTCGTCTTCTCTACCAAGAGATGTTATAGACGCTCCTGATGAGAATTTGCGCCTTGCCCATACAAGGATGCAAGGATGTGCAATTGACTTTAAGAAGGTCACTCTTCGGAATAAGGATGACATTTCCGAGGGGAAAAGTGTGGCACTGACTAGTGACGATGAATTATACCATTACGCTATTAATCTTGGCTGTTGGGTAATAAGATCGAACGGTTGGTGAGCAGAGATAGGCGTGGTGATCTTCCACGAGATGGGATATACGTTTGCTGCTTGGGTACGAAGGAGGGAAATATTCAAAGAATGGATTAGGCTAACCCAAGAGCAGCACAACAGAAGGCAGAAGACGAGCGGAGCAAAGAAAAGTGTACCAACACCATCTGCCCCATTTCTTTTCGGTAGTCACCACGATACCTTTTTTTTTTTGTTTGTTTTTAACAACAAACTCAACTGTTCTATTACAAGAGGGAAAAGAAGAGGAATAAATTGCGTCCTTCTTACTAAGAAAAGTTTATGAAATTACTTTTTTGAATAGTAGAATAAATAATAACTGTTCTTTGTAAAAAATTTTGCTTGTATTTATATTAAATTATTATTTAAAATTTTTTATTTTAAATTTTATAAAAATAAATTATTTTAAACAAATAAGACTCAAAAAAAATTTACATTAACTTTTTTCTCAAGAGGACACATCCTAATACACCCTATAAAAGAAAATTTCCCTGTGAAAGAATTCAATAGCTGCAAAACTATTCACTTAGTAGAACTCAGATCATCATCCCTTCATTTGGTTTTCGGGAACTTGAGAGTTGATGGTTTCCTTTGCAGCAATAACCTAGAGATTAACGATCAATCCAAAGTCTCTCCCCATGCGCTGCAGTTCATGACTTCAATTTTTGCGAACCTTTATCGAGCTTTTAGATTGAACTCAACCCTTAGCTCTAGCAAAACTATGAACGCTTAATCCGCTATAAGCAATAGCCTAACCGAATAATATTTTTCACTCATTCTGTAACCAAAGTAAAGTCATCTGCTTATGGCAAAAGCATCGGAAGCCGGTCCACATTTTAATGCGCCAGATTGATCTTCACAAGCCTGACCCCAAATGTTTTTCCTCTGCCATCAAAATAAGACCGGAGACGGCTTTGATTAACTATAAGAATCAACATTGGAACTTCATCTCAAACAAATATCACACCTGCAGCAACTGCATGTTTCTAAAGCATCCAGATCCATTTACCTCCAAATGAATTTCAATCCCACTTTCTGATATGTATGCACAGACTTCTATTACTTATCGTAAGGACCATATTCCAGTTCACAAGGCATCACTTCCAACACATCCCGTGAATAGGAAATACTCTACTAAATATTGCAGTAAGAGGGCAACTAAAGATTTGCAACGAAATCCTACAAGGTCTATATGTTCGTGGTTAAGCATCTCTTGTAAGTAATTACTTTGCACAACAGCCTAGTTTCAGCAACATCAGAAAATACAAGCTGCCCTTGTCTAAGCAAGAAGCAGAATAAAAGGTCAGAATTAAGGATTAACACACGGATAAAGCTACCATTAAGGTTAGTGATTACAAACCATTTAAAAGACATTCAGATTGGGTCATGATATCAGTTGTCACAATATCAGATTGCCAGTCAAGTCTATTAGTAGTATGCTTGCTGGTAAGTTGGTGCCATTCCATTGCCGTATCCCCCATATACAGGGAAGTTTACTGGAGCTCCTGGATATGCTTCGGGGGAATATGGATACGGGGGACTCCTGCTTCCATGTCCATAGATGGCAGGTGGTGCAGGATATGCCGGTACACCAGCAGGGTACTGTGTGTGCGAGGGAGACCTGACAAAGGTGGGAGCCGCTGGGAAAGATGAGACGTAGGCATTTGTCAAACGGCCTGCCTTAGCCGGAGGCATGGGACCTCCATTGCTAGCACGAGTACGTTTGTTAGCAGGAACTGCAACTGGTTTCCTTTTCTCGTTCTTGGCCCTCTCCAGTTGTTCAAGGCGCTTCTTGAGATTTTCTGATGGGAACTCTGCCTCGAGTTTGTACTCCTCAATGCACTTAATAACAGCACGAAGTGCAGATTGCTCTTTCTTGGCAGCCAGATGCTGTGGTAAGCATTAAAAAAAACCAGAATTAAATTGAATGTAAGCAAATTCTATACTCCCAATTGTGTTTGTCCATCAAGGATATGAAATAGTATAGACTTCTGATCAATATAGAATAATGTCACAAGAGGACAAAACTTCCACTCAGAGTAAACAGAGAGACAACTATGAACTACCTAGTCAAGGTCAAATAATTTTTACATTTGGAAGCTGCTTATTTGTACTGCAGCATTTATAGATTCTGGACGTACTCACCTGGGCTCTCTATGGTTTTGTGTCAGAAATAGAGAGTGATATCTCTCTTAAACCCTTGCAATTTAGATGGTACACTCACTACTTTGGTTTCAGAAAACTTGGGTGGTTCAATAACTACATTCCAACAGGGAAATCCTCCACTACCATCATCACCCCTCACCTCTCCCCATCCTATTCCACTCCCCTGCTGCAGCAATCAGTCATCTCCACCACCATACCACTCCAATCACCACCAATATGTTTTACAACTGCCTGAGAAAATTTTATAGCTTTGGAGCTGATGATTCAAATTAGAAACACTAAATAAAAAGGATGAAGAAAGAAAAGTAAGAATTTGGTCTCACAGAGAAATCTAGTACGCCCAGGACACAGAAAGTGCTAAGACAGAAGCATCAGCTTTTAGTAGGAAACGCGCTTCAAAAATGGTAACCAACAATTTAGCCCGGTTTGGCAATGGAATCGATATCTCCAAATACTATCAATTGTTCCAGTCCATAACTTCTAGTCCCTTGCCAAAAATATATGTGGAATCAATAGGTCCAGTTGTCAGACTAATATCTATCCAACCAAATGCCCTGACTTGTCAAGGGAAATCAATGTTCATCTTTAAAATAGGAAAACAATTGCCCTTCATGTGCAATATATCGACCTAGTCAAAGAAGCTTCGAAAAACAAGTTATTGCAAGGGTTCAAGTTATACACATTTATACTCATAGGGAATAGTCTATGCAATCAGAACGAAGATGAGCAAGATAAAGAATTAGATGGAGTTTTCCAGCAAGGCAATAGTTTAGGTTATGACACAGAAAACATATTATTGCTCACCCATCAAGAAGACATCAGAGAACAAAAAATTTAAAGAGAAAAATATACCAGCAGAATGGCATGCAGGAATATACACAAGGAAACATGAAGTATCTCCTCTGGATTAAAAATAAAACATTACCGCAGCTCGACCAGAATTGTCAGGATCCTCCAGTATTGAACTAGCAGCCTTCTTCGCATCCTTTAGAAAAGCTTTCAAAAGGGGGACTGGAGGGAACTTGTCCGCAAGGCCAACTTCATAAGTGAAATGTACAGCATCAACTTGCTGGCCTCTGCTAATCAGTTCCTCAATCATATCTAACAACAAGAGGGAAAGATGTTATAAAATGCCACCAAATCCAAAGTAACTCTATCTGTATAGTCAAGAGAAAACATGAAAAACTTAGAAATGATCCATATGCTGAACAAGTTGGGGAGAAAAATGCAATGATGATCAAAAAAACAAAAAATGCAAAAGCAATTCCTAAAACAGGGGAATGAATCAACAAAGGAAACCCATAGCTACATAACAATGAGCATAGAAGACTGAATATGACAATAACCAGCATTATAGGTCATACAGTGAGGAGATCTGGACTCAGATGTTTCACCAAAAGCCAACAAAATAATCTTAAGCGGTATGCATGTGTCAAACCTTCTTCTCTTATGAGAAAATATACGGAGACAACACTTACAGGAAAGTGTTAAGATGCTCTCATGTACTCTCAGAACTCTTATCAAGTAACTGGACAATAAGAACTTAGAAAGACAAATCCATGAACCAAAATGTTAAACTCAGATCGCGTGATAAAAGAAACTAGAAGCTAGCTGCTAAAAGTCGATCATATTAGTCTGTACATATCTTCCCAGTTATAGAGAAAGCAGCCAACAAGATTTTTTTATGCTAGCAATCAAAGTTCAAAGGCACTGTGTTCCAATTCGGAGACATGCAGCACTGAATTGGACATGTATACACACAGCTCCAAATGTTAAGATGTAGTCTTGTAGAAATTACGAATTAAAAAAGCTACACGAAAAGCATTCATTTTTATCGCCTCTCTACTCAACTAAAAGGCCAGTGTCTAAATATGCCCAAGGAAGACTTGAGTTTCGTGTTCTCAACTAAATACATCCATAATCTTCTATCTGAAAAACCAAGCACAACCCAAAAAACCACACATTTGTAACAAAATAATGATAATAATAAGAATAAACCGAACCAAGAAAACTTAACCCGAAACCATCAGACAAGCAAAAGAGAAACAAGAATACCAGGCATTTTATCTCCAAGACCCAGTGAAACGGCTAGCTTAGGCATTTGTTTCCGCCAAGCAGAACCCACCACAAGCTTCCTATACAAATCCACATCCGCTTCCTTAACAATTCCAAAAGTCACCAAATGCTGCAGAAAAGTATGCACATCAGGCGTCTTGACATTCTCAATCCCCCCTCTCTCCTCCAAGCTCTTCTTCCATATCTCCGCTATCTCCTGTGCCTTCTCCTTCACACTCGGCGTAACAAGCATCCTCCTTTTCTCCAACACAGGATCCACCATCACCGGGATCAGAGATTCCAATAACAACACACATGCCCAACCCAAATCATTGCTGTTATTATTGCTGTTACTGCACTTCCTTTTATCTACGGGAAACACCTCAGAAACGGCCTCCAATACAAACTTAGGAGGATCAATACATTCCCCCAAAGCCTTGGGAATTTCCTGCCTCAAAATCTCCAATTCCTTTTTCCGTACAATGATAAAACCCCAGAAACCGCTAACATCCATTCTAATACAGAGGGATTTCAGCTTCAAGAGCAGTCCAAACGAATTATCGACTTCAGGTTCAGCTTGCTCATCACTCTCCTCACTTCCCTTCGAAATGGCTGATAAAGCTTCACCTTTGGATTTCTCCACTTTCTCTAGGGCAAAAGATAAGGAAGCAGAGAGTGTAGACTCACGGTCGTTGAGAATTTCCAGAGACTGCTTCGTCTGCGAGTCCAACTTTTGAACTTTAGCTTTAAGCGCCGCGGATTTCTTCTCGAGATTTTGTTCCAGGGAAGTGAAGTGATCGGAGAGTTCTTTCCACAGAAGCGTGCAGCTAGTCATCAAAGAAGTCTGCCGCTGAAAGTCATCAAAACTCGGCGGCATCTCCGGCGCCGTGTCAGCTAACTCGCCGGGATCGGCGATTGAACCCATCGCATTTCCTACTTCTGGGGGCCTCTGAGGTAAAAAAGGGGAAAGGTTTAGGAATGAAACCCTAGCACACTTGTAGTGAGAGAGAGTGAAAGAGGGAAGAGAGAGAATGGGTTGGCGATAAAGGAAAGTTCAAGAAGAGAGGACAATGTGATGACGTGGATGACGAATGGGTAGACACGTGGGACTTGTCTGCGGGAAAAAGGTGGACCAGATGATGCTAACATGCGCGGTGGGCGTCGAAATTGGAAGCTCAATTATCCTCCCGCGTGAAAATTCAAAATAAAGCGAAAAAAACCAAGAAATTACCCACTGGGCCAATTGAGTGCAATATTGTTAGTACTATACCAGTATAACAAAATTTGAGCACAAGAACCCCGTAGCCTGGGCAGACCGCTATCAATTCTACAAGTGATCGCAAGTTCATTTCTTATTTTGAAATTCTTATAGAATATTTGTGAGCATTATTTGAGGAATCAGGACTAGAAATTTTCTCCGAAGTGCTTCACAGTTACGGAGCCTGACCAAGTCCTGATCCAGATTAGTCTCCAATAGAAGGATACAGGTAGAAAATAAAAAAAAAAAATTTGAGCACAAGTTGGATTACCTGGGGAAAAAATAAAATTTGGATAGCACTTTGTCGAGAGATTAATGGAAAAATTTCAAATTTAGCTCACATTATTTTAACAAACAGTTCGTATAAAATTTAATATAAACTTTATATATATAAATTTTATCTAATCCTTATAAGGTGTATTTTGATAACGCTTTATTTTAAAATAAAATACAAAATTTTTAATTTAGATCACATAACTCATCTTATAAATAAATTAAATTTTATAAATTTAAAAATAAAAAAATCAAATTTAAAGCCTAATTTTTTAAATTGTATTTGGCTTAAGAGAAAATAAGAGATGGGAGAGTAGAGTAGTCAGACAGAGAGGAATAAAGGAAATGAGAAGAGATGGAATGACAGAATTGACTATTTAATAGGAGAGGAGCAAAGGATAAATTATTAAGTGGGGGTTAGGCGATGTTTAGGTTGGAGTAATTAAGCATTTTTTTATATAATTTGTCTTTTCAAGTTATGATACGTTAATGACTCTATAAATATAATTTTATATTTATACAAATAATTATTTCTTTAATCAAACATGTTATTAGTAGAAAAAAATTTATAATACTTTTTTATAAGTAAAAAACAATTATAATAACATCTAAACATTTAGATAATATTATGCTACAGAATTTAATATAAAATTTTCAATTGAGTTTCATTTATTCTCTAATAAATAATTATTTTTTACGAAACTCAAAGTAAAATTTTTAAGCAAAAACTATCCAATCTAAAACCTAAAATCATTTCTCTCACGCACTTGTTGGGTCTATGGAAACTTGATTCCCCAAAGTCATATGAAATAGGAGATGTTATGGTGTGGGTTTGTTAATTTTCCTTTTGTTATTATTATAAACAAAACACTACAAGAGATATGGAAAGGGGATATTTTGAGAATTTAATGTATTTTTGTCAATGAATACTTTATTTTGCTAATTAAGTAATGTTAATGAATACTTAATAATGATAAGTGTTTAAGGTATCGCTTGCCGCACGAGGGGTCCCAGAAAAGGAAATGCATGTCAAATCCGTATTGTTTTCATTTGACATAACAAAAGAAGGAAAATAATTGTCATTTTATTTGCAAGAAAGTCTCTCATGTTAAGTTTAAGGTCATTTTCATAGGGAAGTGTTAGAGATATTTGGATTAAAATTTTTTAATTAAATTATATTGAGAATTATAAAAGTAAAAATATATTTATATGAAATTTTTGTTTTAGTTTGGTTATATTAAGAATTATAAAAATAAATTATTTGAGAGATAGAAAGTGATGTCTAAAATAAAAAATAGAAAAATAATAAGAAAAACTTGATTTAAAGGATTGAATTTTTGTTTTAGTTTGGTTATATTAAGAATTATAAAAATAAATTATTTGAGAGATAGAAAGTGATGTCTAAAATAAAAAATAGAAAAAAATAAGAAAAAACTTGATTTAAAGTCAATTTAAATTGGTCCTTAATTATTTATGAGAAAAAAGTAAAGACAAACGTGAAAAAATGAGTTTTTTGTTATAAAATATTAATTTTTAGATTGTTTTACCTTTTGCTTTTTAGTATTTTATTTTAAAAAATATATAATACTTTTTAATATTTTTTATATAGATTAAAAAATATTTTTCAGAGAAAGAGAAAGAAAGTAAAAAAATTTAGATTGAATTTCATCCAAATACACACTTAATATTTTGTCACCAGAGTAAATTATGTTCTAGAAATAAAGTTTTTGTTTTTGTAGCAATCTCAAATATTTTTTGCTTGAATGTGTTTTTTTTTATAGATAATTATACGGGGAAGGAAAGAGACAGATCACATAGACAACCGGACGCAGCGGAGCACAGAGGAGAAAGAGAAGCAAGACCAATACCATTGAAAAATAAATCTCGCTTATACAATTACCGTTATATCCATATAAACCACAGTCCTACACAAGTAATTTATTGGTGATAGAATATTTAATGATGGAACCAATGAATATTGATATTTGTGGCTAGGCCTGTCAATTGGGCTCTATGAGTCGAGCCGACCTAAGCTCGGGCTCAACCCGAGTAACATCATATTGAGCCCGAGCTCGGGCTCACTTTCAAACGGGCTCACAAATGTTGAGCCCTGAGTCTCAGCTCTTATGAAAGCTGCTAAGTCTCGAAAATATGCATATTCATTTTTTTATTATTCTCACAAATTATCTTCTCACTACAAATTATGATTGCCTTCACAAATTAATGTCTTAATACTTGTCTAACAATGACTTTCAACTAATTTGCATATATTATTAAACAATATCTCTGAAACTAAACAAACGTCTATCCGAAAATCAACAAAAACAAACTACCATGAAAGAAAATAAAGTATTGTAGCAATATCTCAACCACATTAAATTTCAACCAAGACAAATCAACAAAAGTGGAGCACCAAACTACCGAAAGTCCGAGAATTTATTGATCGAGAACCCTTCAAATGGATATTTAAACAGAGATATATAATGTATTAAAATCTAATAATCACGGTATGTCGTGCTTCAATACGTAAGATACCTAGGAAAAGAAGAAGAATGATCCTATTACTCCGTAAATCAGTGAGTTTTCAACGATGAAAACTAAGCATCAAAGCACTAAAACACACCACCACTGTGTTTCTTTGTATAGAGAATCAACCAAATTTACAAAGATACACCACCGAGTTTCATTGTATAGTAGCTAGTTTAATATTTTGAATGCATATTAAGTTATTAATACACAAAAAACAATCTTCTAATGTGTCATAATAATAAATATTAATTTTTTAAAAAGATATTGGGCTAATACTAAAGTTTACTAATCACTTTACTAATCACCTTATAAGTTATATAATATAAGTATTAACTATTAAGTAATTGATAATTTTTTCTCTTCTCTTTCTAAATTTATGTTGAGAAGTGAAAAAAAATTATATTTTGTGAAATTAGTTTAATATATTAATTACTGAAAGTGAATATGTAGAATATATTATTTTATAAAACTAAATATTTACTTTGAAATATTCTAAATTACAAGTGCAAAAATCAATTGGAAAGATCTATGCTAAGATCTTATCTTCTTCTTTCATATGATTTATATTTTTTACGTGTTAGTAAAGGTAATAATATTCATACCTACGCATTTATCGTGTTAATACTTAATATCCTTAGAATTATGATAAAGTCTCAATAAGTAGTTACTAATCTCATAAATAGACTTTTATGATTGAATAAGCATGCATATTACTGCCAAATCTGCTAAGAATTAAAACTATTAAACCACATTGCTTTTCTAAAATATAATTTTAAAGTGTTGAAGTGAAAACTTTACTACACTAAAATTTTTTTGAAAGTGAAATATAAACAAATTTATTTATATCAAAATATATAAAATTTTTAATCTATATAGTTATGATGACATTAATATAGTATTATACACAAAAAATTTCTATTATATCAGAAATTATAATATATAATTATAAATTATTATTAAATATATAATCGGGCCGAGTTTATAACGGGCCAATCTTAGCCAAGTCTGAGCTCGGCCCGATTCACAAACTGACCGAAAATTCAAGTTCTAGCCCGACTCAACCCTAAAGCTTAAAAAAAGCTCAGCCCTCAAAAAACGAGTCGAGCCGAGCCGAGCTCGGGTTAACCCGACCCAATTGACAATCCTATTTGTGACTGCTACGGATAATGAAATTGAGTCGTAAAGTTGGCAAGGGAAATAACGACGAGTGACGCGAGGGGAGGAAGGGGGATGTTTGGTTAGTGGGGCAATAGAAAACTGGAATTGGGGGAAGGGACTTTCCCGGAAACCAAAGAAGAAAGCAAAAGGTGGGGACTGAAAAGCCGGGGAAAGTGGTGGTGGCCCAACTCACTGACCACCACATGGCTGTAGTCAGATAAAGTAAAGACATTACCGGCCATACGCCTTTAAGGACATTAGAATAGGGTTGTAGATTAGATTGTCACACATTCTTCCATACACATATCACAACTCATATATAAGTGGTACAAATGGTCATGTCTATCTTTTATCTTAAAGATTATCTCACTACGTAGAACTTTTCTCTTAAATTGT
Organism: Rauvolfia tetraphylla; assembly: GCA_030512225.1. Classification (NCBI taxonomy): domain Eukaryota; kingdom Viridiplantae; phylum Streptophyta; class Magnoliopsida; order Gentianales; family Apocynaceae; genus Rauvolfia; species Rauvolfia tetraphylla. The sequence goes on from JAJQKT010000053.1 coordinate 9,526,306, forward strand.
TATAAAATTACATTTAAATTATTAATCTATAATATTAATCTAACGAGATAATTCTAAATATTGAATAGTAAGAAGTTATTGATCCGTTATCTTTACAACTAAGGATTTGAACATCAAGAATATTTATCTTTTATCTTGAACATAAAAAATTTAAACCTAGTAAGGACATAGAACTCTTCTATCATACACTTAAATTATCAGTCTATAATACTGATTTAACGAGATAAACCTAAATATTAAATAGTAAGAAGTTATTAATCCATTATCTTTAAAATTACTCTTTAACTTAAAAAAAAACATATCACAACTCATAGTTTGCAAAATTTGCACACTCAGATAAAATATGAGTCAAATAAAAAATATTATATAATACATTCTTTATCTTTTTTTAGAAATTAAATGCACTCTTTATTAATAATTATTAATATATTTTTTAATCTATATAAAAAATCTAAAATTTTATTTAAAATAATTTTTATCTAAATAAAATAATAATTGTATTTTTTTTTCTTATAAAAATTTATTTTTATAAAATTAAAAATAAAAATTTTTAAATTTAAATTTAATTTAAATAAAATTTAAAATAATTTATATTTTAAATGAGAAAGTACCTAACAGGTCGGATAGGTTTAGCTCCGAGGTTTAAACTCAAATTGCAATAGTAGTAGGTAATGTAGTTGACACCTGTGCGGAATCTTTTTAGAAACTAGGGTTTCTTTTAGTGAAATATCAGGAGGAAATGACATTCCAACAATAATTGCTCCTTTGACAAAGTTGAATACTTCGTCCCATTTAAAACATAGGGTATTTTAATTATTTAAATTTGTATTTAAATATTATTTTTGTTATAAATATATTTTTTATTTTATTATATTTGTAAATTAATTAATAATATAAATTATTTTTTTATATAATACAAAAGAGCCAAAAAAAATATTTTAAAATAAAAAATATCATATTTTTATTTTAAAATATTCATAAAATAAATATTTATTTGTCTAAAATAAATATCCTTTATCCTTTGAAGTTGTTAAGAAATATAAATTTTACTAATACATATAAATTCTATCGTTAATATTTTTAAATAATATAGATAATTTACTTATACTTAAGGTTGAGAGAAAATTTATCAAATTAGACACATTAACTTAAGATAACAGTATATAATACTTTTTACGTTTTAAAATATAAAATATTAATTTTTAAAAAAATTTAATAATTCTTTTTAAGTTATTTTTAATATAAATATAATTTTTTATTCTTAATTATATTAATAAAATTAATTAAAACTATAATTAAAAATTCTTTTATTTTATTTTCTTCTTAATTTTTACAGAAAGTGTGAAAAGTTTTACATTTTGAAAACGAAGGAGTACGATGACAAAGTGACAAGTGGTGGTGCGGTAATCAGTGATGCAGCTGTGCAGGGCACGAATGAGTGAGTGAAGAGGTGTGGAGAGGCCAGGCATGCGCTTCTGATCTCTCATCTCTGTTCTGTGCATCAGAGAAAAGCTTGAAAACCACACCCTCGGGAATCTTTGGGATCAAGTGAATGAGAGTGAGGCGCATGATTTTGTTCCAGTTTAGAGGTCATGGCGTCACTAATTACCCTGCAAGCTGCCCACCGCCCCTCTTTCCTTTTTTTATTAAAAAAGAGTTGTTCGTGTTAGGTCCGTACTTGGGGACTTGCCAACATGTAAGAATATGAATGAAATAAAAACTTGAATTTGAAGTTACAGGGAGTAAAGTCGTGTTTCGAGACAACACTTACAGTTTTATTATAAAATTTTTATTTTTATAAATAATTTATTTTATAAAATTTAAACTCAAACCCTATCTATTTATTTTAACTTCCCTTTATTTTATTTTTTACAAAATATCTAAGATATTATCCATCACTAGAAGTGTAAACGATAACGTTAATGTCTTGAAAGTAATGGTACAATGGCAGTCCCTATTGCCTAGATTAGACAACAAGGTTGTCACCAACCGAGAGAAGTGGAAGAGCTGCCCCCGTCATTATCCTCTGCATGTGAAGGAATTGGATTTACCCTCTTGGTTTCACTATTTGGCAACAAAAGTTAAAATAGCCTTTGCCACGTAGCTAGGCATCCTTTCTTTGTACATAGTACAAAGCTTTCGCCAGTGAAATTTTGCTTAGGATCCAATGTTATTGAAACACTTTCTTTGACAAGACTTAAAGAGAAACTAAGACAGATTTAGGAAAATATCACATGAAAAAAAAAACAAAAGGGAATCTCATTGTTTACAAAACTCAGACGGCACACAGCTCTTGAAAAATCATTGTGGTGTTAAACAGGGCTACATTGACTAAAGAGTAGTGGATGGCTGAGAAATGACAACCCCTTCCATCATCTTTCTGTGAGATTGCTTAATAATGGTTGAGCATATGACTTCCAAATAGAAGAAAGGGACATCCCAACAAGAGGAAGGTACCAATTTTGGCCAAGCAACAGCCCCACTGACAAATTCACAGATTCCTTTTTAAAACAAACAAGATGATAAAAGGAGGAAACATAGGGGATGTTGTAATAGTGAGATTCTTATCAATCACCCACCAAAATGTAATATACTTTAATAAGCAGAAGATCAAACACTACTCAAACAAGGAAATGGGAGATGCATCAGTAACTCGAATTCAACCTATTCAATGCACGCCAAACATATCAAATGGATTGGTAGCTGTTTGAAAGTGAACAGATTGGTCCTGCACAAAAAGGAATTTCCAGACTGTGCAGTCATTGGTCAATCTCTTCAGCGGTCTGCATAATTTGCCTAACTACCAATTTTTCTCTTTGATAAGCTTCCTAGTTAATGCCTAATCATGTCCCTAATCCTTACAGACATCCTCCGTCTTTAATACTCGTTAATAACAAGGCACCGATAGAACTCCTAGGGGAGAAACGATAGGATTCAAAAAGAAAACCAGAAACATTATAGAAAGAAACGAGAACTAATTTTAATGCATTGGGGATGATCACATGCAACAAACTTCAGAAGAAACCCGAGGCAACAAGGTATCAACAAGAAAATGATTATCGCTCACCAGCAACAAATAAAGCACAAAAAGGGCACACCCGGCATTAAATAATTGCTTAACACAAATTGAAAGCTCAAGCCAAAGGAAATCATGAAAAAACTCTGGAAGGCAGCTGAGATCTTTAGAACTAATTCAGGATAATCCTTCTGTGGAGAGAAACTTGGAAGAAAATTCTGATTTGCCGAACCTCCTCCCATCACCCACTCAAAGCGTACTATATTCCACAAGGATGAAATCTAAGGCACCTAGTTAGTACCTAGTTGTGTATGCAATGTTCCTACTCAGTAGGCTGGAACTCCCTCCCTCCTGCCATCAGACATTTTCAGAGCACCATAACATCTCATATGGCAAAAATCCTACTTTGGGGCCTGGTACTCCCTCTGGCTCTCAATCATTATTTTCTTCCTAGTCTCAAAATCAACCTTGTCTATATCAGAGACATTTGCCAAATAGCCATAGAAGATTCTCTTCTTTTCTCCTGTCTTCTGATCCACCTTCACAAGGTTTGGATTGTTTTCGTCATCCTTGCTTAAAGCTAAGGATTCCACCCGGGCCCAATCCTTTCGCCCATGGTCATCTTTCTCAAAATACTCAGCCAACCGCAGAGCCTCCTCCAAACCTGACCGATCAGCAGCAAATTTAATCAGGGTAATGCCCAGATGGCCATCTCTTGAATACAAGGACTTTGACTTGCCTCCACCAATTCCAAGCTCTGAAAGCAAGATTTGGAAAGGTACAAAAAGATGTGTCAAACTCCAAAAGACTCCAATTGAAGTTGTGAATAAACTCCAGAGAAGTGTCAAACTAAAGATGGATTGTGCATGCATCCCATGGTAGCCAAGAACCTAAATGTGAACAAAAGGCTTATATGCATTTGCAAGTAGCAGAAGATGGAGTACGTCCGCCCCAACAAGGTGAACACTTAAATTTGCTAACAAGCAGAAATTGTATGTGAACTGTTCTGGGTAACTGAATATTAAGAAAATACTTAAAATGGCTACACAAGAAAAGACTATTATCATAGGAACTCAGAACAAGATAAGCAGCTAACAAAGGTATAAATAGAAAAAGAAGAGACCAGAGACCAGTAATACAAATTTAACACTTACTATTACAGGTTTTAGTACCAATAGAACTTGGCACAGGAATTATCTACCTCATCAGTAATAAATAAGTAAAATATCCTTCATACTGGCAAATCACTGAGACAAACTGGAACAAAACTGAAAAACAACATTACACCATAAATAACTACCCGGTACCCAAAAGTTAACATTCCAATGCATATACCAGCAAGGGACAAACTATACTCTCATCAGCCGTCTAACATTAGCATCTTCAAACTTGGGTTTTAGCAACTACAAGGAACATACTGAAATTGACGAACTACTCAAAAAAAAAAAAAAAAAGACAAATAATAAACAAACAAAGATATCAATAGTATGCTTCGCTGCAATGATTTAAGACATTGACATCTAAAATTTTTAGAAGATGCAAAAATTGAAATTAGCACTAATGCACCTCGGCTTTTGCCTAATCCCATCAACCCCTGTGATTAACCAGTATTCCATAATTTTACATACATTCCCCATATTTTTTGTCCACCTAACTATAGGAAGTCAATTCCGCCAGAACTATCATCAATTCAAACCCAACCCCCACCACCCCACCCCACCCCCAAAAAAAGAAAAAAAGTGGATCTGCCTCTTTCATTGAAGCTGTCAGAATTGAAACAAGAAGACTTTCCACGTAATAAGTTTCAAAGAACTAGTAGACAGAATTTCTCACATAAGAAGTCCTAAGCATCCAACTGAGTGACTTTTGATCCAAAAGATTAAAGGATGGTCACATTGCTAAATGCAATCTAAGAAACCAGCATTCTTGCAATTTTCTGCTGTTTCACACAGTTTCTATAACTGCACTGTACACGAGTCTAAGAGATAAATACCATTTGTCCATCATATTCCCAGAATAAATAGAGATAGTGATTGAATATCATATCATACTTGAATTCCTAAATATTTCATCTGTTTGCTCCGGGATCTACCAACTGGAAATTTTAGTCTCCAAGATGTATGTGAAGAATCCTATGCACTCGAATGAACCATCTATTCCCCACAGAGCCAAATCCTTCAATTGGCACATACATTTCTCAACCAAGACATTAAAGATTTCAGAAACTTGTTTAAAACTCTACAAGGTTACATTTTCCACTTATCTCATCAACCTGAAGCACTTATGGAGATAGTAGCAAAGGCTAAAACACAGAAACTGAACAATCAAATATATGACTGTATCAAGGAATCAATTTACATTTTACACAAGCAGAGCTACCATCTTATATTTCACTGTTCTACATTCAAGATATAGTATGAATTAAGAAATGAGAAACTTTGGGAAAAGAATTATTGAAGAGGACGCCACACTACAAATATCAAATCAACATCTAGCAAAACTCAGGTTGGAAGAAGAAATGCTTATTCATGAGATAGAGGTTAACTATGATTAGAAACACTGAACACATCCATGAATTGTTACTGTACTCAAACTGCCAAGATATGGAAACTTGAACCAACCTTTCACCCATCCCATAAAGCAAATAAGAATTCCGACCTTTATCCAAAATTTTGAGGCTGCTACTACAAATCATAGTCAACTAAGAACTACTTCCAGGGTTAATGAACTATTAAAATTCCGAAAGTCTGCCCCACCTACCTTTTGGAACCTTAGGAAGGAAATTCTAAGGCTCGGAAGGTCCTTGAAAGACCATCTCAAAGATGAATTTGATATCTTTGACATCCTTTTAGTTGACTGGAGGAAAGAAGAGACTTTCTTAGTTTATCATTTAGCTTCTTTTGTTGGACCAACACCAAACTGTTTAAGAGTCTAATCACAGTCGTAGACACAAAGAAACTGAGAGTGAAAGTATTGCTGAGCAATAGCTACCTTGCAGACTTATATACAAGCTCATACAGGCCAGAAAGGCCAAGACAAAGAACTGAGATAGATATCAAATAATTATACAGTAAACCAAGATTCCATCAGAACAGTTGAGTGGTGAAGATCATGCTATCAGAATGGCATGAGCTTATATGATGAACTCATTTTATATAGATATGACAGGTCAAATTCTGGATCCCAGGCAACCATTATTTCACAGTAAATATGTTTGCTCATCATAGGTAGAGAGATGAATGACAAAAATGATAAATAATGAAGAGGTGCATTATACCTCTTATGTAATTATCCATTGCCCTGTTTCCCATACCCTCTGTGCGACCATCTCTACTTTTTCCTGTCAATGTATTATGAATTAACACCAACGGTGGCCATAAAATGAGATCATCCACATTAGCTGCTGCTTCATGAGCAGGTAATAACTGATATTCCTTTGAGTTATCAGGAAGTATCCCATAATTCCACCCCATCAGGATGCACAAAGCTTTGTGCAATCCCAAGTGGTCCACAGTCAAATCAGCTTTATCTGAGTTGTAGGCATGCATAATGAGACTATGCGTATCTGAAAAATCTTTTGAAGACCTGTATTTTTAACATCATAAGTTGTAAAGTAAATTAAATTTGTGCATCAGAACAATCAATATTAGAGTACTTGTCAATGTTAGGAGAACATGTAGACAGCCATTCAATGATTGCAAGGCAAATCTGTGCTAGCAAAAGTAACTAGAATTTATATAAAATTGAGGTTAAAACAGCCTCATCGGCACTTATGCAATGCCATATAGCACATTACATAATTGCTTTCACAGACCGAAACAATGATTTCATACCCTTGGAGACGATATCATTAGTATGAAAATCTCACGTGAAGGGATGTCCTACCTTAATTCATCTTAAAAGCAGATTTGAACCATTCACAGTGAAACACAAACAACTCGACTTTCTTATGACATCAACCTTCAAACAGAAGATCTAGAAAGCTACTTCATTGCTAAGGAACATAGTTGAGTTCAGGTGGGACAAATAGCGGCGCCTATATAAAAACAGAGGATCAACTATTAATCAATTAAGCTGCCAAAATAAGACAGCTGTTACAGCTACCATAAGAAATGTTCATCAGAACCTACGTAACTTTGCAGTAAGGCACCAATTTATCTTAGAGATTATGAACAAACAAAGTCCACTTTAGAGAACAATGATGCCTATCCCTTCGTTTGTATGCCTCTATCTCCATTCTAGTCTAAAAGAGGGAGCATTGTCAAACACAAGAGAGTAACAAAGAGGCAACTAAACCCCCACATTCAGATATCAAAATGGGCACTGGGTTTCCCCATAATGTATTAGATGGAGGATACTGACTACATCAGCACAAAATGAAAAATAGACATTGACAGAAAGCCAAAACATATGATCAGATCAGAAATTATGTACTGAACTAATGGTAAGTAGTGAAATGTAAACTCTGATTCTCTTGCCCACTGCCGCGAACAGTTCAAACTAAAAGCACCCTTCAGTTTAAAATATACTGGGGACTAATAAATGATGGCATCCAGAAGAACTAGACTCCATAAATAGCATATCAAGAAATAGAAGTTTACTGTTAATACAATCAGATCTTATCTGGAGATGGGCAATGCTAAAGTACTGAAAACATGGAATGTTTTCATAAAGCTACAGAACTTCATGTGGAACCTCACCATCACTTGAGCAAAGAATAATAGGATCCACACCAAGCCATAAATGAGAACAATAAAGACAGGCTAGAAAATGAATAACAACGAAAAACCAGATAAGCTACGAATTGATGTAAACAAATATTGCTCCACCTTATTGCATTTAACAAAAGTAGTACAGGTTTGAGCAAAACTCATCAGTAGGTCTATCAAATCCATGAGTATTCAATCATCTACCAAAGTCTGAACATCCCTATGTCCAAAATATCTTCTGGTGGGAAAAAAAGGAAAAAAGGAGATATGAACATCCCTATGAATACGAGCTTGACATACTCGCTTGAACTCACTTCCATCCTAACAGAAGACTATGTTAGTATACATATTCTGAAGCCAATGGGAACCAATTTTACAATCCATTAGATGACACCAATTTTCAAGCCAATCTAGAGGGAAACTAATTGGCTATACTTGGCCAGTAAATACAAAGCAAGTATAAAAAATTAAGTAACCTTGATCTCAGACTTGTGGAGAAAGTAAGAGAGATTTGAGGATCAACCAGTAAGAGAGCAATAAGTCCTAATAACACAAAAAGAGATCAGGAAATCTGACTGATACCTGAATGAGGGGAAAAAATGGAACAGAGAGAACTCATATCGAGGATCTCTTCTTTTCCTTTTTGAGTAATTATAAATCCACCTAAAGGTGGGCAATCCTTTAAGACAAACTAATCAAAGCAGGCAACTATTTTACCAGTAATAACTGCCATGAAAATTTATAAATGAGACATACAAGGCTAAAAAATTTAGTCTTGATGGTGGAAAGAAAGATCACTGTTGATCGTTTACAACAATCTTTGCTCAAGATTCATTAAATAAATGAGCTCAAGAAGAATCAGATCAAAAAATTAACTAAAACAGTCCCATGTATCAGAAAGCATTGGCGAATCAAGTCAATGAAAAGAACGAGAATATAACCAAAACAGACCTAGCATCGGTTCTGAAAATCTTTGAGCATATTATCTCTATTCCAAGAGAAATCTGCAACTAACAATCTATAGCTAATTTAGAGCCAATCAAATGTACTTAGCCACTGAAAACAATGAGCTCAAAGGACTTCCACTGATACCTAATTTAACATAAAAGAACCAATTGATAGCAGTATAAAGTAATAGGAGAAATTGACAGTTCATAGTGCACGAAATTATGGACTTTATAGAATAATAAAAAAATGTAAAGTACTCGGCAGCATATCTTACAAGGAAACAACCATTTCAGAAAACAAGGAAAAAATTACAGTTACCCCAAATTAATGAATAAAATGTCTAATAAAGACAAGGAAATATTCACCCATTAATTTACAAAAGATTTGCTGACGAGCACTTGGAGAACTAATGGAAGTTCAAAAAAAGCTGTGCACATGGCAATTGAAAAGGTTGAAATTATGTTAGCAGATGATGAAATAGTGGCCTAATGAATTCTCTCTGAAACCACAGTTGCCGAACTCCTAACCAGAGAAAAAAGTTTGACTTAATCTAGTCCCATACTGTTAATTATTGCTCAACTTCAAACTAAAAAAGTTATAATAAGAAGAAGAAGAAGAAGAAGATTGACTCCAAGTGTGCAAGTATGGATAGTCCAGTCAAGATATTTGCAGTTTAAGAGCACCAGCTACTCATAAAGTTACCATTTCCACTAGATAAATGGAATCTCACATCACATAGAATTTTCCTGCTTAAGGAAGGATACAGAATAATAGCTTAACCTTCAAGCATTGATGGCAATAACTCAACTCACCGAAATAATAAAATAACCAGGGTACTTCAGAAAGAGGTAACCCGCAGAACAATTCAGCAAGAGGATGGTCCTTCAAGATTATCTAACATGTCCAAGACTACTGAATCTAGAGTCAAGGTAGCAGTTGACACAGTGCTGCAAACCACTATATTTTCCCTTTTGTTACCAATACATACCTCATCACATCACAAATACATAATTACTCCAATGCCACACATGTACAAACCTGAAGACCTGGGCCACAGCCAGACACCCTAAACTTATTAAACTAGGCAATAAAGAAAAGATCCAAAAGATCCTTCCCAATCAGTCTGCAAAACAACCTTTTTGAGAAGAAGGTTGTCTGGAAAATAAGAGGAAGGGGAGATACATATTGGAATAATTGCAGTCCATGTCAGGCGTGACACTTCCAATGCTACCAAGAAACACATACCCAAAGAACTCAAAGAAGCCCCTAGAGATTGTCAACTTCCAGTCCAAAAAGAAGCCCCTATGGAGTGTCGGAATACTAAATGAATGCAGTTATCTTTAATACATACTATCAGTTAAGCGTCCATGTTCAGGGGAATTTCGCTCCCTCACTGTCAAATATAGTTCAGTCATAGACAACCCAGTTAAGCATCCATCTATCCAAGCATGAATCAACTAAAACGAGCTAAAAGTACAAACCAGCATACTCACAGAAATTCATTCAGGGAATCATTTCCAATCACACACTACTGATAACAATAGCAACAACGAAACTTTAAGAGTTAAATGTCGTAATATCATTCTAGCATCAAACCTTCCACAAACAATGCAATGCAGAAGCCCCTGCTTTCCAACAGCCAAATATTTCCGTCTCTGATTAGCATTCTCGTAAACTAACTTCACAAAATGTAAAAATGCCTTCTTCAAAGCGCCCTGATCTACCTGATTATGCTTAAGCCCACTCACATTTCTCGGACCAGTCCTCGTATATTTCGCAGGCCTCATTTCCTCTCCTTCTCTTCCCATATAGATTCCACTAGTCCCTGGCATCCCAGTTACATTTCCACCCGAATTCCCAAACTGCAAAAGTTGCTGTCTTTGCCTCTCATATCCATCTCTTCCTTCTCTCTCGTCATCCCCAAGCTTCCTCTTCATTGAGCTCCCAGGCCCATCAACTAGGCCTGCCCGCCTTATATGCCCTTGGTGTTCCGAAGAATTCCACAACTCTTGGCTCCTACCTCTTATTAACCCATCACCCCTTTCACTCGCGTGAGGCCTGAATTCGGGTCCTCCAAACTCAGGACTCATAGGCAACTTCCTCTCAAACCCAAAGCCAGGACCAGGCCGGGGAGGCAATGCTGCAAAATCTTGATAATCCGGGGGTAAAGCAAAATAAGACCGAACGGAACCATCGGCCAGGACAATGGTCCGACGATCAAGCATGTGGAAACCATAGGAAGGGGGTGGAGGCGGGTCCAAGAATGGAAAAGGAGGGAGCTTTGAAGGGGTCGGCTCCAATCTGGGAGAGTGCTGGGGAGGCATAGGTGATGGCTTATTATTGCTACTAATGTTTCTGGGTTTCGGAGTTGGGGGCTTAGCGTTGCCATTATTGACGGGATGGTCTTTTTCTGAGGTGGGCTTGGATTTCTTGGAGTCACCGGAAGCAAAGGATGACGATGGCTTTTGATGAGAGGAATGAATAGCGGCATCGGAGGAGGACCCTCGTCGAGTTTTACTACGATGTGAAGAGGAGGAAGCGATGGCTGACGAAAGCGGAGGATGCGGTGGTTTATTGGGAGGGTGGGTGCCTCCGGCCATGGTTGAGCAGCAGCGTGCCACTGACGGAGGTTGATGAAGTTTACAGCGGATGTTTAAGGACTATAGCTTAGGTTTAATAATTTGAATCAGAAAAATTAGAATATGGGAAGCGGAATATATTTCCCGTCAAAATAAAAGGAGAATATTTTCTTTTATCCCAAAAATGCATAAAAGAATAATGTCTTTTTTGCTGATAGGATATATGTAGAATATTGATGGAAGCAATTACAGAAAAGAGGAAGAAACTAATGTAGAAAAATATTCGGATTCCAGAAAAAAATGCAATATTTTCCTTTTATGTATTGAAAGAAAGTATAAGTCAGAAAGTCCAAAATTATTTTATAAATACATTATATCTTTATTAATACTATCCTTTCGCTAAAAATATTTTAGTAACTATCAATGGATGTATGTAAATTCAATTGTAAAATTTGTCTCATTGAACAGTACATTGTCTGGTCGGACATGGTGAAATGAAATGTTTGGGGGGGCTATCTCAATTCTTCTATATATATACATAGAAAGAGAGAGAGATATATTATTTCTATTTTAATTTCTTTCACTCTTCTTCTTTATTTTTTATAGATAAAAAAATTTTAATATTGATAGTCATAAAATTAATTAAGCCCAAAAATTATCGATTGACTAAATCACTCACTTTATTTTTTAAAAACAGAATCACTATAAGTATATAATAAATTTCTCATTACATCTTCTATTATTATTTTTTGAATTTTTCTAGGCAAAAGATGAGATTGTGAAAACTTTAAATTGAAGAGATAAAATTAAAAAACTTTATAAATTTTTTTATTAACCTTCAAATGTATAAAAAATAATGTAACCAGAAAGCATAGATAATTAGTTACTATGATTATAGTTAGTGCCACTATTTTTTATCATAAAAATACCAATTACAACTATTATAATTTATTTAATTTTTTCCCAAGCAAAAGATGATATTAGAAAATTTTAAATTGAAGAGATCAAATTAAAAAAACTTTATGATCTTTTTTCATAAACCTTTAAATGTATAAAAAATTATGTGTCTAAAAAGTTTTTTTGTTATTAAATTAATATTATTATAAATATCCATTATCAGAGTTATAGAGATACTTTGACTATCAAGAAGATAGATGGGAGAATTCTATCATATATTTAATTAGTGATAGAATTTGTCTTATGATTACCCTCTACCTCTTCTTATTGTGATGTAACCCTGAATCCTATAAATAGGACTCTAAACTGAGGTGTTGTATATACTCATTAATTGATTGATTTACTCTCAAAGAATCAATAAAGCTCTTGTGTTATTTATCTCTATAGTTTTTCTTATTTTCTATATTGTAGTTTCTTTATTAAGTTTTATATATTAGTATTACGATTTCATTGTACCGATGAATACTACGCACCAATAAATTCATAATTTTTTCTTAGATAATTGGTTACTATTATGATAGTTAATACCACAAATTTTTTAGCATAAAAATGCCAATGCTATAAAATAAAGTCCATTAATAATGTGTGAAATCAACTGATTTTATGATCTAAAGATAGTGAAATCATTTTTCCAGTGAAAGAATTAAAATGAGAGTGAAAATTATATATATATATATATATATATATTATTAAACTTATTTGAACTTGTTAAAAACATATTATTAGTAGTATGCGTCAAACAATATACTTAATAAAGAATATATTTAGATTAAATTTAAATTTAAAATTTTTTATCTTAAATTTATAAAAAAATTTACTAATGAAAAAGCAAAACTCAATTATATTAAATTTTAGGCAAAACTCAATCCAAAAACACCTAAACTAATCTCTGTGTCCCCTAAGAAAAATTGAATTTATCTAATAAGTATAATTGATCTAACTCGCAATTTCAAATTCATAAGCCTTTCTGTACTCGCTCCGAAAAATAAATAAACAACAAAATCACTTCCTACGCTCCAAAATAAGAAAAAAAGAAAATGGAAGACCACAATTACCTAGGCTCATAGAAGCGCACTAAAACAACTTTTTTTGTTTCTTGACGGGCCCTCTGAAACAACATACATATACCACTATTATTTTTTGAACAATTTTTAGACCACATTTGGATAATATTTATTTTGTTAAATTATATTAAAAATCGTAAAAATAACTATTTATAAAAAAACACATAAAATAAAAAATAAAAAAATTACTTCAAATACCATTCCAAATACACCCTTAGCTGCTAATCTTTACCAACAAATCCAAAAGGGCGCACATAAATTGAAGAAACAATAAATAGAAAATTCAGAAATCACGCTGAAAATTTTGCAGAGACCTCAAGTCTCAACTGGTATATGCCGGCGTATAAATACCCTCTGAGCACGAATAGGCAAAATCAGGAATGGCAAATGTAAAATCTAGTCTAATAAAAAAGCAAAAGGTTGATCCACGAAATATATCCATAACCACCAAGTACACTATACTACCAAAAGCACCAACCTCTAGATATAAGCCCCCACAGGACATTCAACTTTGCAAAAGGCTCATCCAATATCATAAAATAAACTGCAGCAAATGGCATGCATAAAGAGTGGGGATTAAGGATTTGCAAACTTTTGGCTTGATTCAGTTGGCCATAAACGTAAAAACTTTCGCAAGAACTCCAAAAATCAATGCTTCCAAAAATTAACGAGAGCATCTTTGAGATCTAAACAAATTTTCATACCACAAAATCCTCTAGGTTCATTTTTGTTGCTATAAGAGCTATCAGAATGCTAGAGCTACAAACTTCAAAATCAGAACCAGACTGCAAAATCTGCAACATAACATGCAGATTCAACGCTTCTTGGAGACACCAACAGTCTTGCCCCTACGTCCAGTTGTCTTGGTGTGCTGTCCACGCACTCGAAGACCCCAGTAGTGCCGAAGACCACGGTGATTCCTGTCAGAATATCACGCTTGTCATGATCTAAGAAGTTGGAAGAATAATGTACATGAAAATGTCCACATTCATTGACATCAGGACAACAATAGATTCATTCTAGTTGAAACAAGACTAGGACAACCTAAGGTGAAGAGACAACAAAATGAAGCATGTACAATGTAATAAATATGCAATCAAAGGCAATAATCTGCAAGAATAAATCCAAATTGTAGAATTTCTCAATCACATAGACAATGTGATCCCAACGTACACACGAAACTTTCTGGCCAAATCAACTCTAAGGTTCAACATGACTATTATCCAAACGGAGGGTAATGTGCCTACATCTGAAGAAAGATTGCGAGAAAGCATGATAACACAATCCATAATCAAGAATGAATAAATGGTCCTATATTCATATAGATGGAAACCTTAGAACAACAAAAGACATGATACAGAACTTGCATTAGGAGTCAAAGCAAGTAGGAGGTCACCTATTCAGTTGGTTCAATAGCTGAAAGTGGTCATGAGTAGTTGTGTACAGCATGTATTAAAGACTTTCATGCAATTCCAGAGCATCTGATAATGAAATAACTAACAGAAGATTGTAGAAGATGCTATGTACCTGATCTTCTTCAAGCGTTCAAGGTCATCCCTGAGCTTCATGTCCAATGCATTGGAAACAACCTGTGAGTACTTCCCGTCTTTGTAATCCTTCTGCCTGTTAAGGAACCAGTCAGGGATCTTGAATTGGCGTGGGTTGCCCACGATAGTCATCAGGTTGTCAATCTCAGCAGCACTAAGCTCTCCAGCTCTGTGACCAAATAAGCCAGAAATAAACATCCGACAGAACAAAATCATCAAAAACAGTTATAAGTGACAAAAGAGCAGTACAAAATTGTCAAAACGCAGAAATAAATCTAGCATGCAGTAAGTGAATTTCCCTGATATATTGAACAAAATTCCGCTGAATTCTATGATAATCAGTTGAACCCCGATGGCATTTATATGAATAATTGAGTTCTAGAATACAAAGAAGAAAATGCATCACTGATTTCATATTTGTAATTCGCTTAACTATGGTCACTTATCTATGGTCTAGAATCAGATAAGGGGCACCACCTCTGTTCCACACAATGCCCAATACCACAAAAACTATCATTTTTGTACAACAACTCGAATGTAATTAACTTCACAGGACCACAAAACCTTATAATAGACACAACAATATTAGACAATATAGATTTTCCGAGCAACTTTATCAGTTTAATCCACATATCCTGCTCGGAATGCTATGATCCAGTAAGTTGAATACAAAAACGGGCCAAACATGTATATAAGCCCCCCCAAGTGGAAAAGGAAATGATGAAAACAATCTAGAAACAAGACCTAACCTTTTGTTCATATCAACATCAGCCTTCTTGCAGATAATGTTTGCGAAACGGCGACCAATACCCTTTATCGAAGTCAGAGCAAACATCACCTTCTGCTTTCCATCGACGTTCGTATTCTGGATACGCAAAATGTGCTGAAAATCCTCGTTCGCCACCAGAGACTGCAGCATCAAATCAATCCGCGAAAAATGAGTTAAGAAAAATCATATACGCGGAGAATGAGCTAGTCAGATTACATAGTGAATAGATACAATAGCGCTTCATGATTCACTCACCATTGTTGCAGCTCCGGAGATGCACTATCTCTCTCTTCCTCTCTTGCTCTGAGGCAGAAGGTGGTGACAAATGGGACTAGGGGTTTGCTTCAGGGAGGCAGATAAGGAGGTTTAAAGCGAGGGAAACCCTAACTAGGATCCGAAAGTACTCTTATGCCCTTATCACTTTGCACAAACTTCTTAAATACCTTCGTTTCACAGAGTTAATTGCGTTTTGCGCCTCTATGTTTGATCGAATTATTTATAGATCCAGAAATTATTGTCATATTATTATATAAGGATTGAGTTTTTTTAAAAAAAAATTGAGGCTGTTTCCCCTCTTTGTCAAAATCAAATTAATTTGAAAGCTCAAACAATAAAATCAAATCAAATTTCTGCTTTATATTGAACAAGTTTCAAAATATTCTTAATTATTATATATGAATGCATATCTTTATAAAAGTATTTATATGTATTTATATATTTAAATCTTATAAACTACTTTCTTATTCTAATATAAATTTAAATAGTATTAAAAGTATAATTTATAATAAAAAAAATTTAAAGATAATGAATGCACTTTACACATAGATACAAGAAATGCAACTTATTAGAAAATTTATACATTTGACTTATAGTTTATTAATTTAGGATATCTTAAATATGATAAAATACTTTTAGTATAATTAGTTAATAATTTTTCTCTAATTATTCTTAAAAAAAAAGAGCAAATAGAGTTAGAGACTTGATTTGCTCTATTGATCCTCATACATCTTAAACAATAGCATCATATTAAAACCATTATTTCTCATATTTAAAACTATTGGTTCGAGATTATTTCTCATATTTAAAACTATTGGTTCGAGCAGTTCAAAACTTTGATGGGTTCCAAAAGAAAAGGAAAAAAGGTCAGGAGTCACTACTTGAAGCAAAATTGCAAATATGCTAAAAGTAATAATCGTAAACTTTGAGGCTACTAGTAGTAATTCTCTGAACTTTGCTGGAGAGTCGTGGTTAGGAAACCGCGACACTGAAATTCCAGAACGTCACTAAAATCATACCCGTGTCCGGATAAAATGAGATGAAAACCCTGTCAAGGCCTCAGGACAGGTTCCGAAAGAAGCAAAGATCAGCAGTGAACTTTTCCTTGTGAAGATTTTGTGGTGTTGATGGGTTAGCATGATTCAGGAGCTTGCTGTTTCCGCTGTGACCACGCCATTGAATTCACTGATTCAAGAATTTAGGTTTTCAAGTGCAAAAATGGCTTCATTTCTTGCAGTAAATTTGCGACCCCCCGCCATTTCACTTTCAACTTTGAGACAAGAAACTATAGGTAAAGTGAACTATTGCCTCCACATGGCATTATATTTAGTTTGATAAATGCTTGTTGGATGAGAGAATTGCTTCAAGATTTTGTGGGATTATTCTTTTTCGAGATTACTTTCTTCTATAAATCGGTTTCTGAGTTATGTGGTAATTGTTTATTTCAACTTTTCACCATGTTTTGTAACATTTCATCTACTTTCAGAAGAATTTGCTGAAATCTTGATCATGTCGACGGGTTATGTGTAGGAATATTGTGTGTATAATGCAAGATTACTTCTTGCTGAAGTAGAATGGTCCTTAAATGGGAGATTATGACTTTTAGTTTGTTTGATTTCATTTGCTTAATCTCAAGCATGTGATCCTTATTCTTGATTTGCTCATTCCTTGCAACATGACACATCAACTACAATCAGGATATGTTGGTTTTTCATCCTCTGAAGAAGTAGCATCTCGCCGTCAGCTTGTTCTGGGATGTTGTAGAATTTCATTAGTTTCAAGTGTAATGCTAAATTGGGTTTTAAGACCATCACCAGCTTGGGCTGGTGAAGGACCAAATGCACAGGAGGACAAGGATGACGGTGTGATTGGGGCCATAAAATCCATTTTTGATCCTAATGAGAAAACGAAGTCTGGGAAATTGTTGCCAAAGGCATACTTGAAGTCAGCAAGAGAGGTGGTGAAGACACTCCGTGACTCATTGAAGGAAGATCCCAAGGATGTTGTTAACTTTAGAAGAAACGCTGATGCAGCAAAGGAATCAATTCGAGATTATATAAACAATTGGAAAGGACAAAAGACAGTGGTAAATGAGGTAAGTTGCTTTGAAAAACTCAATTATGTAGAAAGCAAAGGATACAGTTTCACTTCAGACAAATGTGTTTGTGATTCTGATCTACTTTCAAACCAGGGATCATTTAAAGAGGTTTTATAATTTAACATCTTGCACATCTACTATAACTACTTATTTACCATCATTGCCTGCCCCCAACCTCGCAGCATAATGATATTCCTGGGGAACTTGATGGCTTGTATGTTTTTGTTTCGCATGTGGTTACTGGAGTTTTATATGCATAAGTCTTATGATATGCAATTTGTCCAGTGTGTTTGATTTTGTTTTGGGGGCCCGGGGGGTGGGGGGTTGAATGGGGGCATGTCTTAAGTGTCAAAGATGACTTCCCACATGGATTTATGCAGTCTCCATCTCACCTTCTGTCCTGGATGGGGAGTTAACAGCTATAACAAAGCAATGTTCCAGAGGTATGGTTCATCGAGACCAACATGATTTCCCTGTTTTAGTCTGATTAAAGTACAGGGCAGAGATAGAATTTCAGTTCAACTGAATTTTTAATGCATACCGGAAGAATTTATCTGGAATACCTACCCTTCTAGATTTGCTTGCCTGTTTTAATACATTTATGCAACTTAATGCCTGCAGGAATCATATAACCTTCTTGAGAAAGCAATTCGATCTCTTGCAAGCTTTTACTCCAGAGCAGGTCCTTCTGCTGCCCTTCCAGAGGAAATCAAGTCGGAAATACTAGGGGATTTAAGCAACGCGGAAGAGTTTCTGTAGAGCAATTCTTTTATTGTATGTTAGTATTCAACACGAGATATCAAATATCCCTTCTTTTGCTGTATTGATTTTTTTGGAAATGCGTATATAGCTTAGTAAATTTCCTATACCTGAAACGCTGAAAAGCTGGAGCGAAATGAAGAGAGAAGGAACTGTTTAGAAGATATCATTTCCCTCTCTTCCTCAGTTTGTTACTCTTTCTACCTGACAGGGCCATTAGTCTGCTTCTGCTGAAAGTTCAAGAATCTATTGATCCTATATATTGAAGCTACCAAAACACAAGAATTTTTGTCACCAGCACTTGAATAAGCTCGGACTTTAGACAGCATTCTGAACCACAATAAGTCTGGTAAGAATGCAAAATAGAATCTCCATTATAGCGTCAAATTGTTACACATCGTGACAGAGGTGTATCGATTGTAAAGCTGACAAACCTTGAAGACAATTCCAGACTAATGTGCAAATCCTGAAGATTTTGGAGGGATAACAAAATGAAGAACCACTAGTACAGATAGCAATGTAGTCAGTCGATCCCAGATTTTTGTCTATAGATATTTTATGCCCATAATCCACAAGAGTATGCCCATAATCCACAAGAGTATGCCTCCTGCAATAGATTGTTTACAATTTCAATTTTCTCCATGAACAATGGAAGTTTCTTCCATGTAACAAGCTGTTGATGCTATACTATGTAACACAATTATTCAAGATTTTCCTCTCTGCCCAACCTCCTCATCTTGACCCCTGGAACATTGCCCAAAAGTTGTACAACAAAAATATTATCTGATCTTGTTTTCCTCTTAAAGAGGAACTATTTGCTTTATTCGAGGCCCAAGTGAAATGTCATGTATCACATTTTGTCCAGAATTGCTCCTTCCTCCGGTCAAAACTAGCAATAGATATTGGTTTCTGAGCAAGTTTGTGCAGACTTGAGGGCACAATCACTGTCCCATTAGAAATAAACATATGCTACCATTTTTACTATCAGTCAAAGTCCAGTTTTTAACCCACCAAAAGCAAGTTGTTGAAAAGGAGAATTCAAAATAATTGACAAAATTATGTAATGTCTCTTTAGAAAATTTGGAGATATTCAAACCTTGGCACACTCCCATGACGACGCAGGTCATATTCTGTTGCTTGTCGAAGAGCTCTAGCAAAAGCCTTGAAGGTGGCCTCGATAATGTGATGAGAATTCTTTCCAGAAAGCTGTTACCACTCCAAATAGAGTACAAAAGAAATTACATTAATCTCTGGAAGTAATAAAATAAAAAGACTATACATGTCAATGTGAAGAACAATATGTCAAATACTTCTAATAGTTCTTCTACCAAAGATATGTAAGCCAAGAATTCTTACCTGTCGAATGTGTAGTGTCATCCCAGAGGTATTTACCAGTGATTGAAAGAAGTGCTCAACCAGCTAGGAATTGAAAATTTCCATTCTTTATTAGTTTTGCATAAGAGGAACAATCTTCAATAATAAACTTAAGAAAGCAAAAAGACAAAAGCAAATAAAGCATTTAACACCTTATCCTAAAATCTGAATTGACAATTATAGCAGAAAGGAAAACTGGCATATTGACTTTAACTAAATGCGGGTCGTGTCTAAGAATATGTTCATACAGACATTAACACCAAACAAAATATGTAATTATGCTGATCATTAGATGAAATGTGACGAAGGAAATGGAACCATATATGTCAAGAGTAAAAAGCAAAATGTGAAATTACTTGAGTGTCATATGTTCCAACTCTTTCAGTAGGAATCTGTAGATCAAAACTCAGATGTGGCCGCCCAGATAAATCCTGAAAATGGAATAAGCACACATATTAAATTTGAACAGAAAGTAAGAGAAAACAACAGAGCAGGGATGGGACCAAGAAATCAATGACAAACTTTTGGTGCTGTGCTTGTCTTAGAACAGAAGAGTATGATTCAAAATCTAGCATAATAAAAGATTGTAGAAATAATTTTGATTTCTTTATAAGAGTTCGGATCAGATGATGATTGAATGCTTCTGCTTTTTTCATACTTCTATATGACACTTTATAGTATCCATTATTCAAACACATTCCATGATAAGTTCAATCAAGGTAAAAGCTTCTGACATAGGAGGAAAAGGACACTAGTTCAAGCTGCATGTTGCAGCCGATATTTTCCTATAACATGAAACAAATAAATGAATATTTACACGCAGAGAACCAACAAATAGTGTTTCAAGGAAACTAAAATATGTGAGAGAGAGAGTGAGAGTCGAGAGAGAGAGAGAGAGAGAGAGTGACATGTTGCACCTGATATTTTCCTATAACATGAAACAAACTAAATGAATATTTACAGCAGAGAACCAACAAATAGTGTTTCCAGGAAACTAAAATATGAGTGAGAGAGAGAGAGAGAGAGGGGAACTAATTTGAAAAACATAACCCATCAGGATGTCTTCCTCACCATAACTAATCAGATGAGTATTAGCTTAGATATTAAAGTCATCCAACAAGGATAATTCATAGAGAATTAACAAATACCAACTCAAACCCATAATGTGTAAGAATGTGTCTGATATCGGGTGTTAGAATAACCAAAGTGAGATGCTGCTTGCAAAAGATAAGACATAAATACCAGGGTTTATCCTTCTCTATGATAAAAAAAAGTCACCAATATAACATATTTAGTTTCGAGTATTGTTGGAAGCATACAAGTGCAACATGTATCAGTGCTTCATCAAGGGGAGCTGAGAAGTCACCAAAACGGTTAATTCCTTTTCTATCACCAAGGGCTTGCAGCAAAGCCTGCAAGAACATGTGATGTTTCAAGCTATCAATTTCACACACAATATAGGGCAGTCAAAGGTCCAACATCCAATATAGCCATGCAAAAAGCATAAGCATATCGATCAAAATTAAAATAACTTATTGTGCTAAGCATATTTTCAAGACATGACTAGAAATTATTCTCTAAATTCACCAATACAAGAAAAATGATAAAACGATGAATTTTAATTACAGTATTGTGCAATTACATGCAAACGAAATACTAAAAACTATTTCATAATCACCTTGCATGGAAGTGAAAAGATGTTACAACAAGTGGCATCAAAGCAGAAAACAATTGGAAAATCTACCTATCTGACATGGATATCATGAGGAAAATAAAACAGATAAATAATTGAACCAACTAATGGATTCAAGGACATACTGTTCCCAGGGCAAGGGCAACATCTTCATTAGTATGATGATCATCGATATGATAATCCCCACTGGCTTTAACATGCACATCAAATAGGCCATGGGAAGCAAGTTGCTGAAGAAAGACAAAAATCCACAATTAATCTTGCAGTAGGCCTAAAGCTCCTAAAGAGGTATAACATAATATCTTTGTTGATGGGGGTTTTTGTGTTAAAGAATGTACACGGATATGTGCAAGCATTTTCTACAATACTATACTGACGTATTAAGAGTTAAAAATCTTTTCTTCCCCTTCTCTTCTTCTAACATAACCCACCACCAATCCTACTTAAAAAATGCGAGGAAAGAAAAAACCTTGAAAACTTAGATTCAATAGATCATAGTAAAGAGAATCATCTTAACCATTTGAAGAGGAAATTAATAAAGAAAATCTTATCAAACTAATTATCTGAACAGACTACTATGCTTTAATATATTGCCCATTCCAAGAAGGAATCTTTCATCCTAGCAATTCAAAGCCATTAAAGACTCAACTGAATTTCTCATAATTGAGCCATTTAAAGTACTTAAAAGATGACAATAATTTATCTTTTCCCCAATAGAAACCCATTAAAATAGTGAGAAAAGTTTTCAATGGAGAAGGGGTAGCTAAACGTTTCTTATGCCAGGAAAGCTAGATAGAGACCAAAAATGACTTACATCCAACATGTGATCAAGAAATGGAATCCCAGTACTATTCTCAGCCACACCAGTACCATCCAAGTTCACCTTCACAAACACATTAGTCTCTTTAGTCACCCTCTTCACCTCCCCAATTCGTCCTACACATCCAAATCACGAACAGGAAATCAAAGCTCAAAAAAAAAGTTACAAACTTACAGGATGCTAAACAAAAACCCACTTCAAATGATTATCATAAAGAAGTTCGAAGAAGAGTCGTCAAGAGAGATAATTATCAGATACCCATCTCAGATGAGGTTGCAGGAGATCCATTTTCAAAAGCCTGAGGAATTATTCCACGCGACTCCATTGAGATAGGAGCAGTTCTAGTGGGTTTGATGCTGAAGCCACAAAGAAGCGTTGAAGGCAACACCAAAGATTTCTGCTTGCTAGAGGAGGCAAAAATTGACTGTGAGGTGCTTGCTCTCCCAGATTTGAGCAAAGATGTTGATAAAGAAGGAGAGATGAGGACAAGACGACGATGTGTAAGGGACTGAAAGCTCCATATAGCTGTAGCCCGTAGTATCAGAGCAAGAGGAAGAGCGGAAGTGAAGAAGAGCCCAGAGGGCGCGGCGTTTGAAGCGAGAGGGGATGGGGGAAAAAGCGTTGCAAAGACGGTGAGTGAGTATCAAACCAACCGCACGATTTCTCTCCACTTGATTTCAAAAGCGTCCGCGAGTCCACATCCCGCTTTACATGACTTCTCTTTTTTTCCTTCTGTTTTACTTGTCTTTTTCTTCTTCAATTATGAGTTAGATAATTCAAAATTTATAAGCTACTATAATAGGAATGCCCACAGCCTCTAATTAATTAGATTGTAAGATACATCTTTCAAATGAGATGCAATATTATGGTTAATGATGCACAATATTCTGCTTGCCTTTGAAGAATTTTAAGTTCGGCTTCGATTTTAAAGAAAATAAATAATTTAGTAAAATTTTTCACATATTATTCTTAAAATGAATTGAAAGATTTGATAATGTAATGATATTTAGGGTAATGCTGAATAACATTTGGTTTGTATTTAAAATTTTTTATATAAAATTTGGTTTATATTTAAAATTTTTTATATATGTGTGTAAACTCAAACCTCAAGAGACCTGTATAGACTCACATTTTTTTTTAGGTGAATAATTTATTTTAAAAATAAAATATATCTAATAAAATAATTATTTGTTATTTTCAGTTAAATTTTGACTTTTTAAAATTTCATTGTATTTTATTTCTTATTTAATGTTTGAGATTTAAAAATATTTTACTGATTTTAAATTTAATAATATAAATAATTAAAAATATAAAATAGCTAATTATTTATGAAAGAAAATATAAATTTATTTCAAAGTTAAAATTTTATAGTATTATTTATATAGAGACTCCAACGATAAGAAAATGGGAAAAATGATAAGAACCTAAAGCATATGCCGATTATCATTTTAATGATGAATTACAAGGTCTCTAATACAAAGAAAATGGAGAAACCAAATATATCTATTTACATTGACGAGCTATAGATGTGGTATTCACTGATAAGTCAGCAACAGTTTCACAAAATTTGTTGCCCGGTAGCGAACTTAAATATATCAAGGCAACCCTTTGATTCAGCTAGTTTTGATCATGGAGCAGAATTGGAACATCACCTCGAGCGGAGTGCTGAATGAATCATAATATGATGATGCCGTAGCAATAATCATAACTCATTTCAACTAATCATGTATACAGCGAACCAGCACTGCTTTTCCTCAAGTTGGTGGCGACCAAAATAGTCCTGACCGGGCGGATTCAATTCTTGGCATCACCACCTCAGCTTGCCTCAAGGATGTAAATCACTTCGACGCTGCTAGGGCATTTCAAAACTGTTCATTTTCAACTCGTATGGCATTAGAATCATAGACTGCCTTCATCAGAAACACAAGTAGGCGTTATCAACTCTGCTCGGCTCTCGTCCTAAGACACAGGAAAAGAACCAAGAGCGAGTTCAACAGGATCACCATCTGAATTTTGTTTGTGGGAATTATCAGAATTACTTGTTCCATCAGTTTGGGCTGTGCATTTAGCTTGAGCAACATCATCACCAGAAAGTGTTTCAGGGGTCTTCCGAGATTTAGACTCCACCATAGTGGCAGCCTGCTGGTTCAAGTCAGGGCTGCTGCAAATTGAACTCTCACTTGTACCACCGGAAGTAGCAGAGGGTTCAGAATTTTGATTCCTTTCCATGTCTTCGCCAGAGGGGGATTTGGCTATTTTGGCAGAGGAATCAACAACAGGTTCAACAGAAATTCCTTCAGCATTCCCTTCTGCGCTTAACTCGCAAATATCTTCACCATCATTATGAACTTCAGTTCCAGAATCAGATACTGAAGCAACAGATGGTTCATCTTTTGCTTCTGTCATGTTATCAACATTTGTATCAGAGTCAAAATTTGCAGCTTTAGCATCAGTAACAGTCCCTGATAATGCATCCCCCTCACTTTCGACATCGCCTCCAACTGGCTGATTCAAGTCTGAGTTAAACCGTAAGATAGGATCCTCATTAGAGAAGGCTGCAGGAACAGAAGCAGAATCTGGTGTGCTTGCTTTCTCGGTAGCATTCTGCACAGAAGTCTCTCGCAAATGACTTGTTCTAGGTTCAATAGGGCCTTCTAGAACAGCTTCAGGACAAGCACCCTCTGAAGTATTAAGTTCTCTTTGAATCTCAACCACACTGGGATCACCTTGCTCTGATTTTTGCACTGAATTACGAGCAATATCACAAGCTGTTGAAAAAGAAGTAGGATTCCGGCCATCAGACAAGTCTTGTGAAGCATCAGCATTTCTTGTTTTGAAGGTCAGTAGCTGTAAGAGGGGGAAAGCTGCACTCTAATCGACCAGTGGATTCTGCAAGCTCTTTTGTCAACTGAGGTTCAATCCCTTTATTCTCCCTGCTAGATGATTTAACATCTGATTCATGACTAGCATCTAAACCTCTAGTAACTATTATGTCATTTGAAGGGACAACAGGAACTGAAAGAACAGCATCAGCCTTGTCAATGATCTCACTCTTGTGCTCTGATCCAGCGTCATCCTGTATGTTTCTCTCTTGCTTCGCGAAAGAATCAATCACAGATTTTTTAACCAAAGCAGGTGACTGAGGGCTGTTGCCTTTTGATCCAACAAATCCAGTGCCTGTAGTAAAAGTATGAACATGTCACATAGCAATAGCAGACTCCAAGATAAAGAAAATTGACCAACACCGTAAAGATAATGAATTAGAGGTAAAGTAGAAAGAGCATTCTTCTCTATTTCCAAAAGTGGAAAAAGTTCAGCTGAGAATAAAAAACAACAATAAGAGAGAAAATTAGTCGCTTATTACTTTACCCTCAGGGATGTCTTGCTTCATTAGTTTCTTCTGTAACATATCAGTCCCCGGAAACACCAACATGTTCATGGACTTCATTTCCTTTTTGTCAGAATCCTCAAGTGGTTTGAAACCAAACACAACAGTCCATGTATGCATATGCTCAGAGATTGCAGGAATAATCAATTTCTCAACTTTAAGTGAGCAAAGTACCTGGTTGCACAATTGTACAAAAAATGCATTAGTAGATAAAAATAAATTGAAGCCAACAAACTGTTAAAAGGTTTGTTTTAAAAAAAATTAAAAAAAAAAAAGCGACAGATAAAGGGACAAATAACCTGGATTCCTCAAATCCAGACTACAGTTGAAACTATTCAAATTTGAAACATAAGCGCATTTGCATGTTATCCACAGGATAGCAGCCGGAAATACATATACGAACATCCCACATGCTCGCTACCGTAATTAATAAAATCAAAATACTTCCAACAAACAGCTAGGTGTTCTCATAGAAATCCTACCGCTCAGTCCGCGTAAGAGGTGAACCAGCTTGGAGATTATATACCAATGCAAGAGAAACAACAAAGTGTGCATACTTTTATCGATTGAAATAGCATACAGTTGAATCACCAGCAACATTACCGATTCAATAGCAGACAGTAGCCGACGGCACATTCCCTGGCGCCTATATATGTGGCGAGTCCCAATAAAAGGCATCTCTGCTAGTTGTGTTCCATGGATCCTGACAAATGAAAAATTTTCACGACAAGTATTACTCAGAATTCTGATGCCTCCCATCCAATTTGCATTCTCGCATAAGAAACAAAAGGGTGATCTCATTCAATGTGCTATACATCCTTCTCACCAATAGGAAAGTTTCAGGAAAAAACTCCTAATGAATAACCCATGCTATCCATCCAGACACAACAAACTACGAAAATTACTAAGTTTTAGTGAGGCTATTTGACTGGATTATGTTGTCTAAATCAACTGTGGAACATGCCACAAAAATTTTTCAGGATCCTATAGTAAGTTATGGGTAGAAAGCAAAGAAACATCAGAAGTTCCGTGCTCTGCATGGGCTAAGAGTTCCCAAAGATATCTAAGACCAAATGAACTGTCAGTTTAGTTTTATAATGAGGAAGCTCCTAACAAATAACTACATTGCTTGTTCAGTTGACAACAAACTAATTGAATAACAATGTGAAATACTCAAGTATTTCGGACTTGGCAAGAAGGCAGACTCATAAAGGAGTTAAGCTCCAAATGTTTGAACGCATCAGACAAAAAGGAATTTAGAGAATTGGAAACTTCAGTCATAACCCAAAATGTGTAGCTAATATATGTATGTATGTATGTGGTATGGGTATATATATCTATCTATATATTGAGCTACCTAGAAAAAAGGACATGGCTATGATGAATCATTACCTTAAAGATGCTGCAGAAATTATTTCATCACCTCTCTCCAAAATCATAGCATAGAAACCACAAAAGTTTAATCGACTAAAATTTGACCTGTAGAGAAATTTTGAACAGCCCATAAGCACACTATTCCTTAAGATAATCCATATAGCAAACAGAAAAGAAGGCAAGGCTGCATTTTGATGGAAGAAAATGTGATACAACAAACAAGAAAAACAGAAAACGCTAAAACATAATATTATCTAGAAACCAGAAATAGAAAAGGGACTAATCAAGCACAAATTTTCTACCCAGAAAAGGGGGAAAGGAAATGATTCCAACAAGGGAATAAAACCCGAAATAGATTATAGTAACTGGTAAAAACTTAAATATTTAACATGTAACAAAAAGTAAATTTAGAGAAAACTCATGTTTTGCGGGTACAGTCACAAATTTCAACTACTAAAGCATAAACAACTCATGCAACACAATTCAAATTCTGAAGTTCCAAAACTTAAATGAAATGAGTATTGAGCAAATTTCCTTTCATTATATTCATAAAACAAAAGGGGGCAGGGGACCTTGTTATGTAATGCCCAAAAAAAAAAAAAGCTAAGATGTAAGTGGTGATTTCTTACCCGCAATTATAGAGTACATTACGAATCAAATTTATCTCACTCCTCCTGTCAACAATAGGCAAAAAGCATTCATCCATTACAGACAGAGCAACAGCCAACTTTGAATTGCATTCCACTCTTTGAGGAAATCCACGTTGTGTTGTGTCAGATTCCAAATCTGTTCTTTGTATGAGAGACCATGAGAAGCCGGCTTCCAGCTCATGTTTGATCCCAGTAATCTTCAGCAGATGATCATAGAGCTAAAGGACAGAGGAAAAGAGGAAACAGATTAAGTTTTGACACCTTGAAACAGAGCTCAGGAGACAATCACAATTGGAACTTGCAGGAATCTGACATGCATGTGAAGAATAAACTAACAATCAATTCCATGAGAAGAGAAAATATTAAAAGCCTGAAAATTTTGGAAAATTATTCCATAAATGGAAAACAGGAGAACAAGAAACAACAATTTCTGCAATTCAAGCACACCATAATACTAGTGCCAAAAAGGTCTTTCTTGGAGCAATGCAAACAAGCACAAGAAATTTTTATTCTAAAAATTTTTTAAAAATAATAAATAAATAAATATAAATATATATATATATATATATATATATATATATATATATGTATATGCCATTTCCTGGAAACATTGAGATGACATCATCATTTTAGAGCAAGAGAAGTAAGTCAAAAAAGAAATTACCTTTGCAATGTGCAGGTAAAACTTCATGCTTAAAGCTAATACAAAATCAAATAATCAGACATGTCATTCAAATTTCATATCTAAAATAGCTTTGTCCATGAAATTCTTAATCTCAGGATAGCTTGTTCAAAGTATTTTGTGTACAGTGACTACAAGTAGAGAAAAATAGCTCAACCCATGCACTTGACCATGCAAAAGTTGATCCCGTTTCATCAGGTACTATTATCAACATGCTTTCCACAAAAGTCTAAGGCCTAGTTTGGTTGGAAGGAAAAGAGAGAGGAAAAGGGGCAGGGAAGTAAAAGATGAAGTAAATAAGTGTTTTACTTCGTTTGGTAGGAGGGATGGAAGAGAGGAGAGTAAATGTGGAAGGAGAGAGCTCTCCCTCCACATCAGCAAAACCAATCCACCAAGAAGTGGACGGATTGGGAGGTATTCGATCTTTAAAAGACCATTATTTCCTCACCTTCCACTTTTAACATAATTGGAGAATTCAAAGGAAGTGTAAATTTGTAAACATAACAAAGTATCCTCCTCTCCCCATCCACTTTTAGTACAACCAAACAGGGAAAATATTTTTAATTTACTTCCTTTCCCCTCAAACCAAACAAAACCAAAGTAAATATAAATACCTCCCCTAGGGAAAGAAAAAGGTGCCTCTTCCCCTCCCCTCCCCCTTGCGAACCAAACTGGGCCTAAGTAAAAAACTATGACATTGTATCACTAACAATGAAGTGGATATATTTTCACCTATAATTAAAAAAATTGTTCAAGAAGATCAAGTAATACTTTGGTTCCTTGAATCATTAAAAAAAAAAGAAAAAGAAAAAGAAAACATAGTACCTCTTGGCACTCTGTCCCGCAAAAAGAGGCAGATGCATTGTTACTAAGGACAACTGGAGCAACCATACCCTTACTGCATGATTTGTGATCTAAAAGGAGGGAAGATGTATTAATAAGAACTTCTCTTAAAAGAGAAGGAGAAACAAAAACCTGAAAGAGGGAGCAGATCTTTGAAGATAAAATGATCATTACATTTCTTCTCACAAAGGACGCACATCATAAGTTCACTTGCAGTTCCACTGTCTTCTTCAGTAACATTTTCACCAGTAGTTCCACAAAATTTGCATGTACAGTTTGGACAATGCCAATCACCTGGAGGAAGCATCTGCAATAAGAAAAAAAAATGTATCATTACCAATTAGCCAAAACATGTTACTCCATCCATCCCCATTTCACCGACCTGCTCCTATATTCTGGGATCTAAAGTATTCATTGGGAAAAGACATTTTCAAAAAAATACCTTATCAAATAACTTTTACTGTTCTTTAGCTATATTTTTCAAGTTAAAGTTGAAGGCTGACATCGGGGACATGCAGTTACTGCACATCTCATAAAAGTTTGTATCCTCCATGAAGGACAATGAAACAGCAATGTAGGGAATACATGATCAGGCAGCCACAGATAACCAGTCCGACAAGTTAATAAGCAAAATGCCTTGAGAAAGTCTGAATGGAACAAGTTAACTATAAAATTAGATGCTTATGAGCAGTATTCACTTCCAATCAGACTTCTGTAACACTATTCGCCTCTAGATCTAAAAATGAATATTTCCTCTTGGACTCAAGAATATTTCAAATACTCTGTAGGCTAAATGGGGAAATAACGAGCAGTAAAAAAAGGTTCATCCTTCCCAAAGTCTCCAATCCAGCCCATCTCCCAACCTTTGTCTTAATTGGAAACGGAGGGGCACGAGTGTTTGGGCAGGTAGAAGGAAATAGATTTAAGGGGGGGAAATTCAGAGATGAACAACTCGTAAGAGAAAGGTCAAGACATCATTAGCATCTACACCCACAAAACAAAGATTACCCTCCTTCTCTGGTTCATACCAATGTGCTTGTGAGTAGAAACACAATTAAGGCAAGTATTAGCAGGAAATGATACAATGGGCAACTAAAGATGCTGCTGCAAGTAAAGCTAAAAAAGAAGAAGATTTGGGTTTTGTTTATTCATTTTATATTTTACCAGTGTCATTTTCAAATTTTCTACATGCTATGCACATATAGCCTATAGAAAACACATGAATATACATAAGGAAAAGAATCATAAATTCATTTATGTAAATGAGCATCAACGGTGTTATAAGTTGAAAATTTTACCAGCATATGAAATGGAAAAGAACTGTAGCAATTCATGAAATTGATTATTAGCAGAAAGCATTTTCAGTTTTCGTTTTACCAGTATTCCTAAACAACTCTGATGAAATGTGGATGGGCAACCATCACAGCAGATCAAATCACCACCATCACCACATATACCACAGGTATCGTCATCTGGATCATCACTATCAACATCGACAATATGGAAATCTTGGCGAACAGATTCCTCTTGCTTGTTCCACACATCAACCAGGCATTGCAACAGGGAGGGTCCAGACTCCAAAATTATATTTTGAAATGGCTGACGCAATTTGCTTCCAGCATGAAGTTCAAACTTTGAAACAGTAAGAATTTTACTACAGCAACCACAATGGATCCCATCTCTTGTGATCCAACCTTCTAACTTTACTCGGGTCCTTCTACGGTTCATATACTGCACTTTTTCACTCGACTGCACAGTTCCAGAGTCAATCAGCCAGGCTAACAAGGTCCTTTTTCCAGTATATGGAACATAGCCATCCGATTCAGAATTTGGTCCCTTGTCAGAACTGCGAACCAAAAGGGTGCATCGTCCAATTTTCCTACTTTTTCTTGCTTGTACAACATTAGATTTAGTTTTAGAGTTTCTTGCAGCCTTGTCTTCTTGTTCAGGCTTTTCCTCACAGGAATCATCACTTAGGTCATCCCCACGCTCACAATTTATTCCACGTAACCTGCCTTTCTTCGACTTACTGTTCGGTTTGACAAATGAACTGAGCTTTTCCTCGTGGTGATCACTGTCAGAATCCTCAGCTGGATCTTTCACAGACGCTTTCTTAGAGTTCTTAGTAACTGCAACATCTTTTCTCTTCCTTTTCATTTCCTCTTCCATTTTTTTTCTTGTTTGCCGAGTTAATTTGTTGATCAGATCATCTGACAAAGGAGCAAATGAAGAACAATCAGCTCTATTTTTATCATCATCTCCCTGCAATTGCTTTTGAAGTGCATCATAAGCCTTAATAATAGACCAGTATGCTGTTCCGCTAGGATTGATATATACTGCATCTAGGTAGTCTCTATTCCTTCTTGGTCGATAGTCAATGGTCCAACCAGCACCAGTGAGCATTTCCCTTATCCTCTCACGCAATAATTGTTTTTCTGTGCTCCCACCTCGCTTGGCTTTTACATCCTTTCCATTGGCTGGAGTTAGGTTATCAGCCTGTGCAGTAACCATTCTTTCACTACCTTTAATTGGAATAACATTTTCACTCGGTAAAGACCTTTTAGCTTCCTTTTTAACTGCTTTTGTGGCACCAACAGCAGCTTCCAAACTTGGTGGTGCCAATTTAAGTGATGTATCAGTCCCATCTGATTCGTAATCTCCAGTTTTGTTGCTCTTTCCCATGGACTGTTTCTGTAATTTCAGATCACTTTTCTCCTTCTCAGAATCTCCAGCTTTATTTGGCTTACCAAGCATCTGTTTCTGCAATTTCATCTGACTTTTCTCCTTTTTCATGAATGCAATTCGTTTTTCTGCTCTTTTGGAATCTGAGGGAAATGAAGGTCGGAGAGGAGTCTCCGCATTGACAGCCTCCTCAGAACTAGAGCCCCTTCTGTTGTTATCAACTACGTGACGATTATAACTTTTGCAAGAAGACAAATCCATCTTCTTCTTCTTGTTCACCATAACTTTCAGAACACCATTCTTACCCTGCAACCTGATTGGCTCAGCAGACTCTTCTTGATACTTCAACCTCAACAGGGAAATAGGTAAATGTGCTTCATCCTCCTCCAAGTCAAGTCTACTCTTGCCACCATATACTAGCACCTTGTTCTTCCCACCCAATCCACTGCTAGAGCCATCAAAATAAGCATGCTTCCTCTTCTCTCCCATCACATTTCTACCAGAGCCACCTAAAAAATCTCTTGTGTTCCCACTTCCCGCAACCATCCCCATAAAATCATTCCTCGTCTTTTTTCCATCAAATTCATCGTACTCATCAAACTCAAACAACTCCAGCCTACTCCTCTTCCTCTCAGTCTCGATCATCTCACCGTTCCTCCTGAATTCTCTGTCTTCCTCAACCCTCCTCCCATAAGCAACAGAGCCATTCTGCATTCTGTCATTAAATTTCCTTCTAACTGGCTCCAATGACTCGTCACTGGACCCAGATTGACTGGCGATCACCCTAGGCCTCTTCTTCTCCTTGCGTGAAGACCCAGCCCCACTACCCAAAACATCAGTTTTCTTCTTGATGATTAAGCACCCTGATGAGCTCTTCTTTTTTATCACTTCCCCTGATCTCATACTCCCCTCCATCTCATGCATTGAAAACTAAAATAAACAAAGAAAACCCTCAGAAGTCCCTGAACAAATTCAACAGCAATTCACATCACCCATCACAGGAAACCGATATTTTTCGCGCAGAAAGCACAAGCATTCACAGATCTGAAAGAAAAGAAACAAAGATTAAAACTTTCTCCAAAATTCTCAAACAATTCCCAAAAAAAGGGTAGAAAATCCCTCCTAACTATAATTGCATGAGAAAATTTATTGATCCGTACCTCTCCCGGTAGTTGTGCAGCTCCATCGACGGCGATCCGCCGACGGGAAGATATTAACCGAATAGAGTCCCCGGCAAAAACGCAAAAGAATCGACAAAGAAAAGGCAAAAGGAGGAAGGAGAGAGAAACAATGTGCAGGAGGATTTGAGTTTATTGGTTCTGGGTTCTGTCTATATACCAATACTGTTATCAGACCTCTGCACGTCTTCTCTATTACAGAAAGATAAAAATAAAAAGAAAGAAAAAGCAGTAAAGTTTTAATTACTGTGCATTGATTCAAATTCACAGCGAATTGTTCCTACTTATTCACTGCTTAATTTCTGTTTGGATACTTTTTCATAATGTTATAACAAAATTAATATAAGTTCTACTTTAATTTAAATAGAGATTCAGATTGATAATACAAAATAAAATTATAGGTATATATGTAAATGAAGATTACTGTTTAACCCTTTCTTTTTTACTGTAAGCTAGAATTTATGTGGGAGTTAGTATAGATTTGAAGGGAATATGATATTGAGAAGTTTGCAGGTAAAGTATTTTTGCAGTTTCATCCAATCAAGAATATTTATTATATTTTGTAATTTTTTTTATTGTTGGACTGGGAAATTATGATGGGTTTTGGTTTTGGGGGGTTTGTTTGTTCTTTCTGGGAAAAGGTGTTGGCTGGTGGTTGACAAAAACCTGAGCAGGTGATTTGAATTGGTGACACTTGTACATGTGCTAAAATGCACGGATGACGACTTCATTTTGCTTGGATTTCATATAAAAACTTTTTATTGACTAATACTAATTTAATAATTTACTCGTTTTAAAATATATAATTTATTTTTAATATAAAAATTAAATTTAATATTAAAAATTAATATTTTAAATAATTGATTAAAAATACTCAATGTTAAATTTTGAACGGGCTGTTTATTAGTTGTATTTTATTTTTTAATATTTATTAAGTATATTTTTATTATTTTTTTACATTTTAATACTATGTTTTTACTAAATAAATCATTTTCGATCTATATGAAATGAGACGCTAAATAAAAATAATTTATCTTAAATATTTCACAATTTACAAATGTGACACATTAATTACTATTTTTCTCATTTTTCTTTTTTACTGATGATTAAAATAGTATGAAGTTTGCCAATTGTAATGATAGATTTGAACTACCATTTTTTCATATAAAACTAGGATAAAACATAAGCATAACATAAAAAAGATACCTGCAAAAA
Source organism: Rauvolfia tetraphylla (assembly GCA_030512225.1). Classification (NCBI taxonomy): domain Eukaryota; kingdom Viridiplantae; phylum Streptophyta; class Magnoliopsida; order Gentianales; family Apocynaceae; genus Rauvolfia; species Rauvolfia tetraphylla. Next base: position 9,560,927 of record JAJQKT010000053.1, read on the forward strand.
GGTTACTTTTGTGTGAAGCAAGATATTCTACAATTTCCTTGGTAAAGGCAAGATATTAATTTGTTGGTGTGTGAATAAGGTGATATTTATCACTATTGCTAAATGTTGTAACTTAAAAGATATTTATTAAAATATTTTTATTTTTCATTTTCAACATCCGATTATCTTTATCAAGGTTGGTAGTTCGATTTTTGATTCTTGAAGTTTTTTTTTTGTTTTTATTAAATTTATTTTTCTTTTTGATATGACTTGTTTTTTTCTTTTAATAGTAACTTGTAATTCTGTGCTTTGATACGTGTAATCTCTGCAAATTATGTGATACTTTATATATTTATCTAATCTCTCAAAAAAGAAACATTCTAATATCTTTATCGATCAAATTTAAAATTATTAGATTTTTATAGGATAAACAACAAAAATGAATGATAAATTGACATCAAATAATGATGAATTTGAGGTAAGATCTTTCAAAAACTTTCAAAAATTAAAATTTTGATCATTCTAGATGACTTTTAAAAAATTTTATGAAAATAAGTTACAACTTCTGTAAAGCATACTTGGAAGAGGGGGGGTATCATTCGTAAATTTTATCTATATCTTTCATGAAATGTATACGGAATATATGAAATTGGGTAGAGAGAGAAAGTGAAATTTTAAAATAAAATATGAGAGAAAGTGAAAATTTAAAATAAAATATGTAATATTGCATTTAGTAATTCACGATATTGCATTTAGCAATCCACGTAGGAAGCTGTCTGACGTGCAAGTTACAGAACACTTCCTCGGTAAACTAATGGATAATTTCTTTATCTTTTATAAAAAAGAAATGAGCGCCTGACTTGTGTGGTCAAAATGTTGACCCACGAAGTGCGATATTTCTCATCCAGCCCAAAAAAGGAAAACAAAGAGATGGTACTCCTCATCGTACCTTGTTTTTTTTTTTTTTTTGGAAGAATTCTGATCGTCGTACCTACTAAAAAATGTTTTATTTCTTCATTTCAGAATTATGTCTAATTTATTTTATCCCGTAAAATTTTTTAAATAAATAATAAGATAGAGTTTAAATTTAAGATTTCTATCCTAAAATATATAAAAATAAATTATTTATAACGAGAGATATAAAATATAACATAAAAATTTTGAATTGAGTTTTAAAATAAAATTTGATATAAATACAATAATTTAGAAATTGAAGAAGTTTTTAAATATATGTTGCGTAATTATGTAACCAAGCAGATAGAAAACTTCATATAAAACATTGTGTACATCGATATATTAGAAGTTTTCTAAATAGATTATAATTTTACAAGTCTTAGAACTATTTTATCTATTCAAACCCGACTTAGATCTCTTCAATCTTTATAGAATACTTTATTTATTTTAAAATATATAATATATATTTTTATACATGAATTAATATTTTAATAAATTTTATAAAAGAGTTTGATAAATGTCTAAAATACTCTTATTTAAAAATAATTAGTCAATGTGTTAAATTTAAATTTAATATTAAAGATTAATATTTTAAATAATTAGTTAAAAATTAATAATTTTTTAAAAATAAAAATATTTAAATAAGTGATTAGAGATAAAAATAAAATTATAAATATTTATATAAAATTAAATTTAAAATAAATAATATAAATAATATATATATATATTAAAACAGATCAGCACGATTACTAAACTGCTTTTTCATAAAGAGACACACTAAATTGGTCGCCCCATGGAAATGAGACCGTATGAAAGGGTCCAAAACAATCAGACAGACTACAACCATCTTGCAATCTTGAACTTCACAAACTTTTAGTGCAATGGAATCATATTAAAAGCTTAAGGGGCCAACAACAATCCATGGATCGCACTCTACAAGGCCTTCCGGTTGCCTAGTTTAGTTGGTTCATTATCATGCTTCCTAGAACTGCCGTTCCTCTTGGGCTCTGCAATTCGATTTTGCAGATACTTTTCATGAAAATATATCTGAATAAAAGTGAAATTGTTTGGGTTTCAAACCAGAAATTTTTAATTTGTTGTAATTTTTTGACCATTTTCGAAAAAGAGATTTGATAAAATCATTTAAATGGAAAACAAAATGTTTTTTTAAGTTCAATTCCATCATTGGTTTGGACGGAATCAACAACCCTGTCGGTACAGATGCTTCTGAAATATTACTATTGTGTTGGGCTACTTGCTTTCTGTCAGCAGCTTTTAGCTTAAATACTATTCTCTTTTCCTCTTATCCTCATTGCTTCTGTGATTCTTCTCGCTCTGATATTCTTCCTCACTGATCATTTTGAATGGTTCAGAATGTAGTGCGTACGTAGTGTAACTTGAGCACAAAGCTATTACACATTAAAATTATCCACGTATTTTAATTTTTTGAGTTGCCTACATTAAAAATTCTCAAGTGACAACTTGATGACAATAGAATAGAGAACATGACAAGATTGGAGACAGGGAATCCGGAGTGCTTGATTTTAGGCCCTGAAGTAAAATTAAAGTCATTTTCTGCCCTGAAGTAAAATTAGAGCCTTTAACAAGACTCCCCGATGTCCCTCTTCTGATCTCTATCTGGAACTTACCTGTGCACTTGAATACTTCTCTTGTCTACATATGCCTTGATTATGGTCAGCTACTCGAGGGTTGAAACACAAAAATGAACAGCAAAGCAGTTTTCTTCATGCGGTTTTGACACTAAAATGAATTCCTAACCATGGAATCAGAAAGTTCAGTTGAACTCTGGCAAACTTTCAATACATGGAGGCATGAATTGTTCATGCCATGCTTCATGAAGTTCTCTGAATTCGAAAACTGCCGTTCTCACAATCATTTATGTCCCCCACAGCAGTAGAGCCGTATTTCTTTATTATGATGAGCACGAGTTCCTTGATTCTGAGGGACCGCTTCTTTCCAGTTCCTATCTTGCAAAGCCTGTTATTCTGGGGACAGGAAAGAGTGCTTTCGGAAGGCAGTACTATGATTAAAGCAAGCTATGAGCACTGATGCTTTCATATTACTTGGGAACTTTTTCTCCACTGAGTTGCTTTCCGGTGTTGAGTTCAACCAGGGGAGGTTTATATGCCAAATCACATACTAAAGGGAGCAATAGAACCATACTGTCACTCTGTCTGGTTCATGGCTGAGGATGCTAAGGCAAGTTTCTGGGGAATTAAGAAAAGAAAAGGTGCAATTGTTGACATTTGCAATTCATTATTAAACCGGTTTGACAAGTGTTCACTTTTCAGTGTCTTTACACCTATCAATTATCGCGCGCGCTTTATCTCGGCAATTTGAGAGGCAAATGCAAAGAAGACATCTACCTGTATTAGTCATATGACAGCATAAATGGGATACCAGAAAGTTGCAACTTCGGGACGGAGATTATCGTGAATATAGCTGCTAGAGGTGCATAAGGAACCAACGGAATCATCTTTCAATAGTTGGGGTTCTTGGGCCATGTTATTTGGACCACATTCTCCCTTTTGCTGATCCTTTCAAGACTTCCACAGACTTTGGTACTTTGATTCAAGGTGGGACTTACAGGGGAAAAGAACAAGTTGCTTCACGAAGCTTATTGTTATGAACTGATTTCTCGTACATGTCGAACAGGTCCTCAAGCTGGCATGTCCAGTAGATTTCATCAAAAATTGTACATTGTAATTTTATTCAAATTTCTCTTGCAATCTCCTGTGGGAGTATAGAGATTGTTATCCCTATTTGAGAATTATAAAGAGCTTGTGTGTCTGATATATTCGAAATGTACAGAGACACATTTGTCTTTTACTTGGAATTAGGATTGTACAGACATGATAACATTATCTCCAGAAGTTACAAAGCAATCCAATTGCTTCACATTGATTCCCGAGTAAATTACCAAGTTTTCGGTGAGTTTCAGACATCAATGGCATCAACAGGCAGAGAAGTGGCTCTGTGCAGAGAGTTTGGAAGCAAAGCTCCTGTGTAGAAGCTCTTGGCAGTGATAATGTGCTCTGGACTACAAGCACTATAAGTCATCTCTTGCTTTCGTACCATTGGTTTTGCATATTTCACTCTGGCACTAAGAGGCAGATTGATAGGAGAATTATACTCAATTCCATCCTTCTCTTCCACCGATGTGGTTGACTCTAATAACAATTGATCCTTTATCTGTTCCTTGTCATCAGAAGTCGAAGGTCTTGATACAACTCCAAGTTGTTTATCTTTAAGTTCTCTCAACTGCATTTGATATTTGGCCTTGAGCCACCTTAACTCCCGCCTTATCTCATTCTCGTAATCATCTGCTGTAGAAGGAGAAACTGAAGAAGTTATACTGGGGGAATCACTTACCTTTGCAGCATTATGCCCACTGTCAATATTTAGAACTCTGTCATTGCAGCTAACTGTGGATTGGCAACATGATTCGTGTTCATCATGACGTTGATTGTCAGTAGAAACGTGTGAGGTTAGTTCAGGCCCTTCATGTTGCGCCCATATGTCAGTATAATGTACACCATCAGATTGACTAGAAACAAGGGGAGCACTTTCTGTCACACATTGTTCAGATCCTTCAAACTGGTAAGTAATCGCTTCAAACCTGCTATGTACAGCACCACAACCATGCTGAGAACATTCAAGAACTTGCAAGTTCTTGGAACCAGGTCCATTAAAGCTCATATACTGAAGAAGAGAACCATCTGAAGCACAACTGTGAGAGCAACCATTCGGGCTTTCCTCTATGTCAATGGCACTCTTCCATCCCGGTACTAAGTTTGAAATCTCACCATCAATCATTTCTGCTATCTTAGTTACATCTTGGTCAGTAATTTCCAGTTCAGCAACCATTTCAGCGGCAACGCTCAAAGCCGTGTCATTTTCAATGTCGAATGGGAAATAAATATTACGTACACGGCCTGAAAGGACATCTGAAGTTATAAATTCAGATAATAGAAATAAAGTGATATGAATGGCTGGAATAGAATTTAAGCTGTTACCTTCTTTATCTGCAATTCGGAGTCTTAGAAAGATCCCATCATCTTCTCTCCTTCTACCTTTGATTGTTATCTCAACTACTTCCGAGTGTCCATCCTCACAAGAGGTGAATAAATCAATTTCAGCTGCTTCAGAGTCAATTGGATGGTATTCCAACTCATCCTTTGGATCATGATCAAAATAATTGGAATAGCCATTGATTAAGGAACTGCTACTATGATGAACATTCAGAAAAGACTGTCTTAGTATGGGGCTAAATTCATCAAAATCTGTGTAATAGTCTTCTAGCTCAAGGCCAGTAGCAAAACCATCAACTTGGAGAAAAGGATCATTGAGAAGCTCTCTAGCAGACAGCCTGTTAGACACGGTTGCTAAACATTTCTCAACAAATTGAAGAATCTCGGGATCCTTTACTTTGTAAAGGGCATCTGGTTTCTTTCCCTATGCCAAAAAGGGAATTTGGTTAACAGTAGAGTTGTAATGATCATTAGGTGCAGCAGGGAAAACTTATAGTTCTTGAATTCTTACAGAGATCACTTTCTTGTAGATCTGAGCAGGGTGTGTGCATTCACTATATGGATACTCAAATGTCACCATTTCCAAAATGCACATTCCAAATGCATAAATGTCTACTAATTCGTTGTATTCCTCTGCATATACTTCAGGGGCCATGAACTCTGGTGTTCCTGAGGGACAGAAATAAGTCAAGAGAAAAAAATCAACTAAAACTACAACAGTTCTATACACAAGTCCCTTGCATCATGATGCAAATAATAAAAGTTCTAAAGAGATAAAGGCTAGGAGCTTGGGATGATTTCAATTACCTACACACCGCGCAGCATGTGATTTACGAAGAATTGCAGCAAGGCCAAGATCACCAATCTTGACTTCCCCTTGATTCCCATTGATAAAAATGTTGTCACACTTGAGATCTCTGTGGATAACGGGAGGGTCTCGGCTGTGAAGGTAATGAAGGCCTTTCAAGATTTGCCTACACCAGTGCTTTACTGCTCTTATGTTAACCCTCTTATGTTTCAGCCTATACCTAGTCAGGATATGGAAAATAGAGAAGAATCCCCATCAGAAGAATGAAACTTCTCTGGTATTCAGATTGGAAAGTGTTTTTCTGAGAAGATTGAATACAGAATGGGGCCAATCTTCTCTTCTACTACTTACTGTCTGAGAGTACCAGATGTAAACATCTCTGTGACAAAGTTGATGTTCCTATTGGCTGCATCAACCCAAGAAGCATAGAACTTCATAATATTCTTGTGTTTCAAAGTCTTGAGGAGATGAATTTCACAGTACAATCTCTCAAGATCTTCAGGACTTTGCAGAAAATCAGTAAGCTTCACCTGGTTCCAAGCTACTTCAATCCCTTCATACTCATCGAAAGCTCTATAACTGCAAGAAAATGAGCAAAAAACTAATAATTCGTTGAAAACAGAAAAATGTGTTAAAGATGTCAAAAAAAAAAAGGTCCCAATTATCCAACAAAGTCAGCCAGTCACAATAAAGAAAATTCAAAATTTGCAGCAACAAAATAGAGTAAAAAGGATGCGTACACAGTCTTTGAAGCCCCCTTGCCAAGAATTTCATTATACTGCAATTAACCAAGAACATAGATGAAAAGTTAATGAAATTTCGAAGTTAAAAACATGAATTGACTGAGTGAAACATAAAACTTTCAGAAGACAATGAAGAATATAGAGAGTGCAACAATCTCTGTTGACAGAAATGAGGCATACCCTTACATATCTTCCAGTAGGATCAACCTCAACAAAATCAGAATGATCAGACTCAAAGTCAGTTATACCATTCATTCCCCCTACTTCTATCAAGAAGAATTCAAGATTCTTGCAGTTATAATCCCCTCACTCTATCTTCTTCTTCTTCTTCTTCTTCTTCTTCTCTGGTATTGGAGGTACAAAAGGAAGAGAGAAAAAGGGCCTAATATTTGCAGTCAGCAAAATTTAAAGCAGAAATCTAGCGAATATGTTGTGGTAGAAAAAAAAATGGAAAAATGCCACTTTTTGTGAAAGAGCAGGCCTCGGTTTGTTCATAATAAAAAGAACTCCTTTTCCTCACCAACTCATAGACACCGAGGCAAAGATTTCTCAAAGCAATGGACTACTCTACCCCCGTCCCCCACGCCCCCCTCCAGGCATATCAAGACAAAAACTCCTCCCCTTTCTCTCTTTCCTCTTTTCTACGTTCCCTTTCTATCTCATCACGAGCTGTAAAACCACAGGCACTCAAAATCTCTACACTCAAATGTTTTTATTTTATGTGTTTCTATATATTTATACAAAAACCCACTCAGGGACATGTGTGCCTGGACACAAAAAAAACAGCTAGGCAGGCCTGCTAGTCTGCAAGAGGTTGTGAAACAGGGACCAACCAAGAATAATAAAATGGCTGAATTTTCTTTATGCTGCAGCAGGCACGCGGCAGTGGCACAAGTGGACTCCGGGATTAGTACAAATTGTCGTACTTGTGGGCTCTGCAACTTAGAAGGCCAACTTTTGTGTCACAAAAATTATCTTGAAAGCATCCCCGTACACTGATTGGATATTTGAGGATCTGTCATTGACCCCTCTTTGCTGCAAGTATCATAAACAACTCAACAAAGCTTTACTAGTATAGTATATTATACTTGGGCTAGGTGTCAATTATCTACCCAAGTGATCTGAGTTCGATCACCCATTCCGTAATTGAATTTACTGCACAGCATGTTTCCGCCAAGAAAACATTCAAGATCAAGAGACTTTGAATGGCTAATGTGTTGGAGATTTGCCAGATAAGTCAGCATCAAGAAATTACAACTCCAAGAATTTATGCTGTCTAAAAAAACAAAGTCATACTTGCAAAATTATTCCATGGAAAGTTGCTTCTACGCGTTTTATACGAAAGAAACTACTCTAGATTCTTCTTCCGGCTTCTTCTTTTTGGAATGTCCAACACTTTTGTTGTAGCCATCGCATTCAAAAATTTATTATTTTATGAGAATACTGCTGCCCGATGGGTTTCTGCTATGGTGCTTTGGTAAGCAAAGCTGAGGCCTGAGATGTGCCTTTTGATGACCCTGTAAGATATCCATGAAGATCAAGAAAACATAAATATTTATAATAGCCAGACCTACCCCGCTAGATATTTGAAAAAACAGTGGAGTTGCAATGCTGACCACAGGAAACCTAACTCCCAACTTAGAAGATTTGCCAAAGTTGAGAGTAAAATTAATCCACTTTCAGGTTTTCTTAAAACAGTTACATGATTTCCATGAGAAAGGACGCATAATGACTTGGATAAGCAATCAGGAGATAAGAATCGAACTAAATCGAATCGTGTGATGAGAAAGAGACAACGTTTTTACTAATTAAATTAGTGCCCTTTTAAGTTTGGCTCGTTACTCAATTGAATTGATACAGTCTTGGTAAGGTAATAATCAAATTAAAGCGGATTGCATAATAAGAACTATAGTCCTTTTTAATTAAATTATTATCTTTTTTAAATAAACTCATTATTATTTACATGACAATCATATTCAACTACTGAATTTAATCAAATATAGAAAAAAAAATAACTCATTACAATCCAAATTTCCATTTATGACTAGAAAATATCTAGATTTAACTTGACTTTAGAAGAAGACAATCCTATTTCATTACAATTATGAAACTGATGATAAGATAAACTAACCTCAAGTTTCGACTAAAAATGATCACATTTTGAAAATGCAGAATAATCCAAGTCTCGTATTTGATATTACCAGAAAGATTCATCTATATCCACCTTCTCCTAAGAAGGTGCTGGATTCTTTTATGGTAATGGGTGAAATTTTTGATTAGGACATATTATCCAACTAAAAGAGTTGCCCAATTAGCTGCATGCTGAAAACCCAAATTAATTAATTACTTATTTATCAAGCTTAATCTTCACAAAAAGAAATAATATATATTATTAGTTACATAATCGTGTGTGGGTTCCAGTGGAAAAGAAGGGAATAGGAGAATTTTTTTTTTAAACAAATTTTATGTTTTTCTCCTCCCTTTTTTAAGCAAGATCTTAGGTCTTTGTCAATTAGAAAGACACACTTGATTGATTTCCTAAACAAATCGGTGCGATTATTGTCCTAACATACACCCGGAAGCGTTACTCAGACGACGCTTGCTAGCTAGCTTGCGGCAATGTAGACTCTTCTAAGGCTTTTCAAAGTACACCGTTTTTGTTTGAACACGCAGTTTAGTGTGTTCTTCATAGTAGTGGACATGTTCATCATTATAGAGAAACTGGAGCTATATAGGTTCATATCTTTATTTCTTTTTAAATTTATTAAATTATGTATTGAGAATTTAAATTTACGTAAATTCTGTGCGAACGGTCAATACTGATATAAATTAAAATATTTTATATTAATATTATAATTTTATCAAGCTATAATTAAGATAAAAATAAATATTAACGTCGAAAAGTGTAGAATTGTAAAAAAGCTATCTTTGATTCTGTTGGTCTCACTTTCTATTTGCTTGAGGCTGATTTGTTTCTTTTCCTTCTCCCTTTTTTGTATCTTAGATGAGGCCAAACAAATTTCATTCATGTAAGATATCAACCACAGGAGCCCTCTAGTTTGGATATTGCCAAAATGGGGGGAATATATCAATTCTACTGAGAACACGTGTCAGCATGAGAATAGTGGAGATTATGAGTGGGAAAAAAAAAGAGAAGAAGAAGAAAAAGCTGGCCATGAATTGCAAAAGATAAACATAATAACAAAGAAAAGATTTGACCTCAGGGCATTAATAGAATATGCCGTAGTCCAAGTAATACGGCAAGTACTTGAGAAAATCTGGTCCTGAAATTATGGCGATAACCGGAAACAGCCAAACCAACGGCAAATGATGCAATAATTACGACAAGATGACTGGTAATAGTCTGGCTGGTATAGGTTGGGGAGGTAGGGCACAGAGAAACCAATGGCCGCTTGACTCTGTCTTCTGCCTACTGCCTGCAAAATCAACTCAGAGCGAGTAAGAAATAAAGCTAACCTAACATTAGGCTCTGTTTTATTTTCTACTGATACATCCATTTTAAAGAAACATTTGCACATGATTTCTGTTCGCTACATGTTTTTTTTTTCTATTTCTGACATTAATTTTGACAATCTTTGTTGCATATAATTTATAAAGTAAGAGCAATTAGATGAACCTGATCTGAAGTTGTCCTCTAAGGTGTTTGGCTTTTTGTGGTCTAGAGACAGATACATGTACTGTTTCATCACATGAAGTTTTTGGGTGAACTCAACTTGATGCAGATTTTTAACAAATGAAAACCATTTCTTGTGTCTGTGTTTTTTGGGAAAAATCTTTTTAGAGAAATATCGGTGTTATTTATTTTTTTATGAATAAAGACGAGAATAATAACCGTTCAGATTCTTTATAATATTTTTGTATAATATTCTTTGTAATACTCTTATTACAGAAAATTTTTACTTACACTTTTTAAACTAAACAAGATAAATCTTAAATTCTAAAAGATAAATTCTAAGCATTAAACGGAATGTCACAGAAAGTGTTGCAGAATTTAAGATTCATTATACTAACATTTCTATAAGGCTTTCAACGGAATATCAAGATAAATCTTAATTAGGAAACATTACATAGAATGTTATAGAGAGTGTTGCAAAGCATCCAAAGTTGAATAATAAGAGTAATTCTTTTTGAACGTTACTAGATGTGTTACTTATATAGGCTTTTAATTATTTATTGACTCATAAATTAAATAGTTTAAACAAATTTAAACTCGTGACTTATGTTGTAAAACTAATGACCATGACAAGCTGTCACCTTGGGAGGGAAGATGGAGATAATGTTTGAGCAACAAGCTAGTTCCATCTTTCTGTTATTAGTACCATAGTTTTTTTTTTTTTCAAAAAGCAAAATATACCCGTAGTTTTAACTCTTACCTGCAATAATTTTTTTTTTCCAAGAATAGGTTAAATACAATAATTTGACCATGAAATTAATCAAGCAATCATTCTTCACATCTTTATTAGAATTGCTGGCCTCTTGCTATAGAGTAAGTATATTATCTAAAAACATTGGGAAAAAAAATTTAAAGAGATTAGGAGTTTTGATGAAGTAGAATGAGGTCTCCCCCACCTTGCTTGCTTCTTTTGTTATGAACCAATGGTTTGGTTAGGCAAAAGTCCTTTTCTTGTTATTAATTTTGTCTTTGAATTTCAATGTGAACGTTAGCCTACTCCAATCAATGCTTCTCTGACTATTTCTTCCAAACTATAGTATTTACATGTCAATGTACGTGTGGCCATTATCACATTTTAGATTTCCAGACTTCTTTGAGTTAAAAGCACAGGCTATGATTATATTCACTCTTAATTATGCTGTAAAAGAATCATATTCCTTTACCAACCTTTTTTCCACAACTAGTTTCCCTATACAATTTTTTTTTTTTTTTATTTTGTTGGCACTCAAGTTGCCTCGATTAATTCACTATGGAAGACTTGTGGTGCACAGTCTCAAAATATTACGGCATATGTCTGATTGCAGCATATTGATATTGCTGTCCTCAGGATGACTCAAACCCATATTCCATACTTAACAAACCAAGTGAAGGGGATTCAAATGGAGGGCTAATTAGGCAAATGCTCCTTCGTTCTGATATAAATTTTATGTACATTTATTATCTACTCAATGAATAACAATCAATTCAATTTGAGTTTGAATTATGTATAAATAATAAGGAAACCTCTTATAAGTTATCCCGTGCATTCTTCATACTTGTTACTTGATTTACAAGAGGGGAATTATAAGTTTGTACGAATCTTTGACTTACATTGTTATATAAATACTTGTTACTTGATTCATGAGAGTGAATTTTCAGTTTTTCTGAGTCTTTGACTTACATCGTTAGACAAAGTGGTTGCAAATCTAGAATGTCGATGATATTAATAATTTTAAGAGAGAGAGATTCATCTATAAAAGTGAAAATATTATATGTAACACTGTGAAGAATATGTATTTGAAGATTTTTATATTTAACATTTAAAAAAACCAACAGCAAGAGGAGTGGTGGAGCCAATATTTTAATTTTGTAACAAATATTAACATTTATAGACGATAATTTATATTTTAAAAATTAAAATATAAATTATATTTAAAATATAGATAATATTAAAATTTTTTCTTAAAATCTAGACTCCTCGGCTCCTTAATAGTTTCGCCATTGAGTAAGAGGTAGCTTAAACGAAAATAATCAATAATCTCATAAGAATATGACCCAAATAAAACTAGAGACTATTTATGAATGTAGTAATATAATGTTTTACACTTTTATTAAATATAATATTTTTTATTATATATGATCTAAAAATTAATTATTTTTAATTTTTTTCTCTCTTTATCCGACATCTTTTCTTTCTATAATTATGAGTTATACCCTCAACTGAACCGTGAATTTTGTCCAAAAGGCAGAACTTGTTTAGAATTTAAAAGAAAATAAGAAAGAAGATATTTAGTACAGAAAAGCATTGATAATATATAATTAAATTTAAAATTAAATATAACAACGTCAAATTTTATCTATAGAATATGCACGTGCAGGCGGGTATCACGCTGCATTTTGTCAAGCAAACTTTGTCTGCAATGTCAAAATCAAAAAGCGAACTTAGGACTATAGGAGAATATTGCAATGTCAGTGCCAAACAACTGTTGGACTTGGACTAGGATTCCCTAAGGTTTTCGTGAAGTTTGTACCAAATACAACACAAAATATATTTGAAAATGCATATTTTAATTGTATGTCTAATCGTTACTAACGTAAAATGAGACTTCGGTATTTAATATTACAATGAACAATATTATAATGATTAACGATTATTAATATACTAAATATTATATGGAGTATCGAACCTCATGAAACTGAATGCCCCAAATGTTGGACTTATAAGAATAAGGTACGATAACTTGTTTATGCTAATTATTATATTATTCTTTTTGTACACAATTGAATGTCTTATTTTAACTTATAAGAAGAGTAATTTGATAATAAAAAAATTATCATGATATTTTTATTAATTAAAAAAGTTAATGATAAGATTAACATATTAGTGAAACTTAAATACCTTAAATTAAGAGAGTAAAAGATGTTAGTGGTGAAGTTCTTATGTAAATAGAATTTATTTTTATTAAATTAAAAATATTATTAATGATAGTTTAAATAAAAAATATAATTATTTTTAAAAATTAGATATTCAATTATCGATATCTTTAAAAGAAATATTGATGTGAATAAAGAGAATAATATATATTCTTTCATTGACATTTGGGTGTACTTATAAATCCATGACTGATCTCATAAATTATTCTATTATTCGTTTGCTGGATAACCATGGCCATAGTGCATGGTGCACATTGGGAGGCAACTTGCATGGAGCAGAGATTTTGAGTTAACTTCTCTCCAAAATCCCCTACAAAGAGTGGGAGCTTGTTGAGTTCCCCCAAGGCCGGGGGACCTTCCCTTAACCTTGAATTTGGAAAAAGGAGGATCCTCTGATTTTTAAGGAAATATGGCTTGGTGGTTCTTACCCTGCATAAGGGAAGGAGGAAGGTGACTTGAGGGCTCGGGGTTGCGTTCCTTCTTCCAATCTCTAGACTCAGAGGCTAGGGAGTGTATAGCAATTCAGTCGAATTAAGTTTTTGAATTAGTTGAATTTATTTCTAAACTTTGAAAAAGAAATGTGAATTCAATGGTTTAGGACAATTAGTGAATTAAGTATTAATATTAATATAAAATTACAAATTTAACTTTTACTGACAGCGTCATGTCGCATATCTCAGTATAACTCAAATTGAATTCGAATAAATCTTAGATACCGCTTGCTTTGTGTCAAAAAAGGCAATCCAAACATTTAATTCTAAGGATAAGAGCAGCATTATGGTGCATAACTCCTTATAATATTAGTACGTGATTAAGTCTCATACCTGACAAATACATCCACTCCGACTTCATACTTTTTCATGAATTAGGTCCAAACTTGGAAGAGTGTAGCAATACATGACCCAAATTAATAGGTTGTACTTCCCGAGCCCAAACGCATAGCGGCCCAAAACCTGTAAAATATCTACTGCTGTAGAGTTTCTTTTGAAAAGTCTACCTCCTCCTCCTCCTCCATGCATTTTCTTAAAACATTTAAATGGAATAAGTACTCAAAAAAAAAAAAAAAAAAGAAATCAAATCAAAGAAAAAGAAATATTTCCATTTTCCTTCCCCTGTAAAAAGGGGAAAAGAGAATGCTATGGTGATTTTTAGAAATAATTTGTTTTTTTCTTTATGCGGAAATCTAAAAGGCTTTTATTGTTTCTAATTAGTTCAAGTATAGAATCATATATTCCACCTAATCCGTTCAAATGTACAGAATATATTGCTGTCTCCTTGAAACAGTTGAAATTGAACTACAATAGAGAGGAAATTTAAACTATAAATAATTTTGTTGATGAGATAAATGTACGATGTATGCCGACCAAATGTTAATTTGCCATAATAGCAATCTTTACCTATCGAATTGAATTAGAATAGAAAATTTTAAATACTAAAATACCTAAATTCAAGCTTGTCGAAACTTGTGTTTACAACGCACATACATTCTTAGGGGGCAAGGGTGAGAAGGGCTTGGTTTAACAATACTACACTAATTAGTAGAAAGGCATTTACATCAAATTTTTGTTTATTTTTAATTTAAAATAATAATTCTTTTGTTCATAATTAGATTTCTATTTTAATTTGATATAAAATTTAAGAAGAATCTTTTATTTATTCAATTTATTAAATTTCTTATATATTCAATTTACTAATTTTATCTTATTGATCGTACGATATTTTTATTAATTAAAAAATTTAATAGTAAAATTATATGCTCGTGGAACTTAATTTTTTTAAATCAAAAAAATTAAAGTGATTAGTGGTGAACTCATGTATTAATAAAATTTATTTTTTATATTGATAAGGTGAATAATTAATAGTAAAAATTTAAATAAAATATATAATTATTATAAAAAATAAATATTTAATTATTGATATATTTTTTTAAAATATGAATATTTAATTATAAATAAATAAAATAAATTATTTATAAAAAAAAAAATATCAAACCTCACATGTAAATTTGTGCCTTAAATTGGACAAACATTCGTGGAAGAGAAGAAAATCTTTAATGCGGTTACGTGCTTCATCAGCATTCCTATGAATAAAGAAAAGAAAAGGAAATGAGAGTCTAGTCAACGGGTCCCGCGGCCACGCTTGACACGCGCGGCATATTCCTCCAGCAGAGTACATTTGGTGCGTGGACATAACGCCGTCGTATTCGCTAAGCAATTTGCACCAAGCCAGCAACCAATGCCCATTCTCCGCTTGGTCTCGGTTTTATAATAATCCGAAGGAGGCTGAACGCATTACTTGCTTTTGAATATGAACGCCCTTAATGCGTCCAATTTCTTCAGGGCTACGAAAAATAGCAATACGAACGCATTGAGGAGTCCCATCATATGACGCATTAGCATAGCGTTCAAGCTAGTTTTGGCCGACCTGAAAAAACTGCTGTGGCCGACAGACCCAGACGAACAAACAGAAGTATATGTAGACGATTAAAAAACATTGGCACTGTCAATTTGGTGCACTATATTCTCAAGAAGCTCATCGGAGAATGGCGAACAGAAACTCTGACAACCCCGCCGATCGGCCGACGGTGATGGTGACTAATGATGATGGAATTGATGCACCAGGATTGAGAGCTCTGGTTCACGTTCTTGTTGCTGCTAATCGCTTCAACGTGCTTGTTTGCGCTCCCGATTCGTAAGTTTTTGCTTGTTTGGATGATGCTTTGGCTTGGTTACATGAATCATAATCTCAAGGTCGCAAATTTCAGCACTTCTCGGCATAAGCTTCTGGTTATATGCTTTATCAGGATTATGCATTAATTGTTAGTATAATTTCTGTCATTTAATGTGATCATTTCGTATTTGCTGAATTGTGTTGATAAAAGTATTGAAAAAATTCAAAATTTTGATTTCTTGTTAGCATTTTGAAGTTTAATAGCTGCTATATCGAATGTTTAATGGTTTGGCAAGTCTCTAGTCTCTGCACAGGCGAGGTAGCTTTGAACTGATTGTTCCGCTTATTCGAAGAAGATTAAACAGAAACAAAAGATATATGAAGAATTTTCTTTCAGTTATGTATCTGCTCCAGCGTCAGGTGGAATGGGTAATGGACTTATGGTGTTTATATTTTTCGGTAAAACTTGTGCAGTGAATGGAACACAGTTTTATGGATTAGTTAAATAACGATCGTACCTTTATCTAGAGTTTCATGAGATTTTATTGTAAAAGTTTTCTTTTCACACCACTGAAAATGCGATTTTGATGTAAGACATATTATACAACACGTAGCTGGAAACTCCTGAAACGTGAAGGGAAAAATTTATAGTTAACCCGAGCAATGTTGAGATGGTCCAGCTTGCACATCAGGGAGTGGAAGACTAGCGGATATAATTCTGCCTATACAAAAACTTTCATCTTCATATGTTTCAGATTTCCTTCTTTCTAAGTGCATTTTCCCGGGGAACGTAGGAAGACCTAATTGTTGTTCTTTTGCAAATTCAAGCTCTTTGTTTATCTTAAGTCAATTAGTTATGGTTATATGTATTTCCTCATTTTGCTGCAACAAACCTATTCTAACAGCAGTTAGTCTACTTGGATCACCTTGTTTCGACCTAATATTACACTTGTTTGCAGTTCTTTGCACTTCTTTTGCAGGAAATTGTATCAATTAATTATGCAAAATTATTTGCTCTTACTTCTAGGCATTCCTATATCTCCTACATGTATCCTTGCTGCTATAAATTTGCCCATCTTCTTGATATGCCAAGATAGTGAGCAGAAAGAGGAGGAACAAATCTCTTTATTACAGTAAGACCACATTTACATGTTTCCAGAGGCTTTGAGATCATCGTAATTCAGTTTTTTAAGGGGAAGCCTGTATAGTATCATTGTTCAATCTCCATCGTTTCATGGTAATACCCTAGATCTTCATTTTACTGATAGAAAATTAGAAAGGCACTGTTGTCCTTTTCTAGGATTTTCAGAGAAAGTGCAACCAGGGTCTTCTAGTACGATCTGCTTAAGATTTTTTGTGGATACTGCGGGCAGGAAAGCAATGAAAATTGGTATCGAGAATGATATGCTATTAGAAATTTTTGTTCTTTTGTTTACTTTTCAGTGAGAAGTCAGCTGTTAGTCATAGTATAACATGGCGTAATCCTGTTTCGGCTAAGCGAGTGGACATTAGTGGAACAACTGCTTTTGCTGTCTCTGGTCAGTCCCAAACTCTCTCTTAATTTTTGATTGTCTCTTGTTTCTCTTTTGGCTCTTCTTTCATGATTAATGAAACAGGGATGTATTGTGTGTACAGAAACATAGATATTTCTGCTCTGGTATAAACTAGTAGCATGAGTTACGATGTCCTTACTGATATTGCAAAAAATTGCCTTTTTTTCCAGGATCTCCTGCAGACTGTACTTCTCTAGGAATATCCAAAACTATCTTCCCTTTGGTGCCTGATCTGGTACCAAAGTCCCTCCACTTTACTTGACATTGACTTTTTTTGCTATATACCTGCTCTTGCATTTTCTTTAAGAAAGACAAAAAAGAAAGGCAGTTTTTATTTTTAGAGGCTTGCTGTATAGTAAGAGGAAACTTCTCTCACTTATTTCTTGCTTGCTGCCTTTATAATATGTGTATTCTGTAGACCTAATGGTTAGGTTCAATATTCAATCTGCTAAGAGTTAACTCATTGTTATTGTCTTGTCAACTTCTGTCAAAGAATTGCCTTTTATGTTCAGCTCAGTCATGTGGTGCTCTCTGGATGGATTTATTTATTTATCTATTGCATGGAATTTGTAACAATATGGACATTCTAGATCGTTGTTTATTGTCCTCTCACTTTCAATCTCTTTGTGCAGGTACTGAGTGGTATAAATATGGGTAGCAACTGTGGTTATCATATGTTCGTACCCTCACCTATCATGTCCTCTGGATAATCTCTATTTTTGCAGCATGCTATTTGGAACTATTTTGTGATTTTTTTAGTATGTTAATTTTCTTTTCTTCTCTTTGAGCAACACTATATCCAATCTGATTTTTAACCCCTTCAATGTTATTACTAGTTATGCAAAGTATGAGCAACTTTTTGTTTCTCTTGTTGATGTACCTTAGCTTTCCAAACTCTCAAAAGGCAACTTCTTTTCTTTGTCAACTGACATTAGAAATTCTAAACTAAACTTACTTGTAGGTTTACCTGCCTACATAAGATAAAAAGTAGAATAGAATATCATTTTGTGTTTTCTTTTGTACGTTAATATAACTGGAAATTCCAAATTAAAGTTACTATCTAATATACCTGCTTATACATCTTTGTAATATATAAAATATGACATCACCAAGTGTTTTTCATATGGAAGCTGTTTTATCCGGGTAAATCTCTTGGTCATATTTGTCAGCAATACTGAGTAGTATGGTGATGTGTATTTAAACATTATGAAACTATTGTACAGACTCAAGTTTATAGCTCATTTAATAGCCATTCTTCATTAGCTAATCAGTCGTTTCTGTAGGCTGTAGCTTTCTGCTTCAGGCTTGCTACTATAACTCGATCTCTTGTTGGCAATTCAGTGTTTACTCTGGGACAGTAGCAGGTGCTCGAGAGGGTTTCTTCAATGGTGTACCTTCTATCTCCTTATCATATGATTGGTATGTGTGTGCACAGATTTCTAGTATTTTTTGATTTGGTCAGAGGAACAGTTTATGTAGACCTCATCTATGCGAGCAGGACGAAGACATATTTGCTCTTGCTAGATTAAGTAGAAGAAGTCCAATATGATTTTATTTTAAGGATACAAAGATTTATTGCTTCTAAAAACTGAACTTACCTCCTCTGGTCACCATAAGATATTTATTGCAATTCTCTTCGGAAGTTCTTAGAGTAGGGATGCTCTATATCTGCCTCCTATTCCCTTTCTTTTGGTAAATGAGGAACTACATTTCATTTATTTCGATTTACTTATTTATTGCTGTAACTGCAATTGAAGATTTGTGTAGTTTTCCTTGTTTTCCTTGGAAAGACTTGGGCTTTTATGAGTATAACGGTTGATTGGATTTTGTAGGGTTGTGGGGAAGAGCAATGTCAACAATTTTACACTGGCTGCTGAGGCTTGTTTACCCATCATCTGTGCAGTAGCAGCTGAAATCAAGAAAAAAACATATCCTCTGAATTGTTTTCTAAACATAGATGTGCCAGCAGATGTTACTAATCACAAGGTAAGCATAATCGTAGCTCCATCAAACTATTGATATATCCTTAAAGTTCTTTTAGTTTATATTTGTTCAGGATAGATAGTTATTAACTCATAGTCAAAATGTGCGTTGCTCACATCTTTTTATGTCATGTTTGCTAATACTTTTTCAATGATTTTGCTGCTCGTACTGGTTGAAGAAATAATTGTTCTCCTTTTCTAATGTTTGCTTTGCCATGTGTATACTAGTAAATTTAGATCTGTCAGGCTGCAATTGTTTATCATGTAAGATTATAAGCTTTTGTCACATGTTTACTTTGAACTTGTTATCTTTCCTTCTGCTACTGTTGTTGAGAAAGTGATTGACAGTGATATCTCTCAAACAATAAATCAGACCAGGTTTTTACTCTATCTCAAGCAATTAAAGAAGAAACAACCTCTAAGTATTGGATAGAATAAACATTTTCTCCTCACTCTGATGAATGTCTAGACTTTTTAGCTATGCTTGTCCTCATTTGCTTACCGATTGCTCCTCTCTATATTCTTTTTTCCTCATACAGACTGTCTTTGTTCTAATGAGGATGAATGCTTCTTCGGTTGGTTGGTTGTACAGGGTTATCGTCTTACCAGACAAGGTAAGAGTATTGTCAAAATGGGTTGGAGGCAAGTAACTTCTGATGCACAAGGAGCAAAGATGGCATCAACAATGATGATGGAGGCAAATTCATCATCATCTACAAATGCGGATGCCTCAAGAATACAACAAGATCTTCTTTTCAGGAGAGAAGTACAATTGTCATCTCTTCTTGCTGCTCTTCCAATTACATATGTTCACATTTAGTTGCAATATTCTTTTGTTTTCCTTTCGTGAGGTTTATTATACTTCTGCATGTTGACTGTTCTAGGTTACGGGAGGACAAGATGGGGAGAATGATACAGACCATCACGTCCTTCAGGAAGGCTACGTATGTAATTCTTGTTCCAACTAGTTTTGTTTCTTCTCCGGCTAAAATATTTTAAGTTGTGCAAATGAAACAAATGGCAAATACATTGACACTTATCTTTGCCTTTGCTTACAGATAACTGTCACCCCTCTTGGTGCCTTATCTCCTGCAGAAATAGATGGCATGACATTTTTCGAAGAATGGCTGCCAGCAGCATCTGCCCTATAATGCTGTGGGTTTCACAGTTACAATAAAAAAGTAAAAGAACCAAGAAAATAGTCTCAAGTTTTCTGCATTTACTGGATGTATACATTCATTTTGACGATAGGAAACTCAAGAAAGACACTTTGCTTGATTTCTCAGTTGAATACTTTGGTTCCCTATGCATCATCAAATAGATAATTCTCTTATTTAGCTGAAAAATATTTCAAAGTGCTTATCAATGAGCTCTCTGTAGAATTTCATGTCATTGGAATCTGGATCTTTTTTGGGGCTATAATAATCTAAGAATTGAGCTTTTATGTATTAATTACTTGTTTTGGGAGTTGACTTCTCATATGTTAATTGTAGCAAAATTAGAAATCATGAATCTGTTAACAAGAAAATTAACAGCAGGACTTAGCTAAGGATAGATAAGTTGACCAAAAGCTGAAAGAGATCACCTAATTTCGCAAATACCATCTTCTAGATTCCTAATCATATCTCCATAATGTGAAGCTATTGGAAGTGTGAGCTGAGTATAGATAAAGCTATGTCTATTTGACCAAGTTAGGCGCTACATCTAAAGAAATTAAACCAAGAATGAAAAAGAAAAGGAAAAAAGAAGGATATCAGTATAAGAAATTAGTAAAATTTAACAGTTAATGTTTCTAGCAGTTTCTGTTTATTTAGGAGAAACCCAAAAATGGACAACTAAACTCTACTAAGTTGTGCATCATTTTCAAATTGAGTACAAGATAGTTTTATTTTCTAATCACCTGGATTTGTGATTCTTTTTTACTTTATGCTGAAATGTTGTAAATGGAAATCTCAATGGTGTTAATATTTGTGTGCATCTGCCTAGTTGAAATTACAAAATGCATTCTCAAGCAGTTCCTGAATATGGGTGTAATTTTACATCTTATCTGAGTTTTTCTTATTTTAATAGGGTAATACTCTCTTTCTTCCCAGGTAACTGTCTTCTTAGGATGGAGGACTCTCTGCTGTTTGGATGAAACTAATATCTTAATACGGTGAAGGTCATTAATGGGATGGTGCTGCTGTGTAACGCCATCATTCCTTGCTCATACCACATTGACTAGTCAATCCTGGAGTTAAACTATGATGTGGAAAAGACTAGTTGTAGTGGATCCTGAGCTTTATTAATTTTCAGTTGGTGGCAAGACAGCCTTCATTCGTCACATGCCAAACGATTTCAATGAGATGGAAAATTGTTTCTTGAGAATTAGCTTTATTATGTGATTCAACACATCTTTCTATATCATTTTCCCCATTGATAAATCGAGTGTCCTAGAGAGGGCTTACTTATTTCTGTGATCTCCACTGGAGACATGATGGATGTGATGCATATACAGCTTTACAGGACATTTATATTATGAATATGGACTGCCACTGGAATATAATTAAGGTTGAGATTTTCGAGGTATTGGATACCTAAACAGAATATGGATGGAAGATTCAAAATTGTCTTGGATTTGAACTGTTTCAGTTGTTATATTGCATTGAAGTGGATGATCATAAGTAGGACTATCGTTCAAAGAAGATTACATAACGAGCCTAAAAAATACTATAAAATGTAGATCATAATTTTATCCTGGCTTACATGAGTTCAGTCGTGTCATTTTTAGGCTGTTAGATTGTCTCACCTTCTTCGTCATTTATAATCTGCTAGTTATTTATTTTTTTAAATTTGTTCTTGAAATTGTAGTTATTACAAAAAAAAGTATCAAAATTGTTGCATAAATCGGTTCATTATAAGATTAGGTAGTTGATGTGAGAATTATAGAGGTTGTCCATCCATTCTATAGTTATCACAGAAACTGCCACTTCAACTGTTGGAAATAGACGAAGCACCAAATAAGTTAAATATATGGTATATTCTCACACTAGTCTTCTTCTTCCTAGAAGAAAAAGATTGACAGAAAGCTTCAGAATGAAGCGCACTGAAGCTGCTTCCTGTCTTTTTCTACTTTTGCTATCATCAATACACAAATAACTGTTGGGTGCTTGGAAGAAGAGAGATATGGTACATGATTAAGTCAAAGTACCTTTTTCATAATTTATAGGGGACATTCTATGAGGAACTCCTTCTGCAGAAGTTGAAAACCAAAATGTGGGAAGGGAAGCAAAAAAAAAAGTAAGAAAAGCTCAAACTGGCAGATGTAACATATGTACAGGCAGATAAATCACTGGTTTTCTGTCATGTTTTGCTGCATTTTGGTGGTGGCAAAGCAGGTGGATGTGCCTCCACTAGTATAGACCATAAAACATGCACATCTTCATAGGGGCACGACTTCACATCTTCGTATAAGATATATATCCCTCTACCTGTTAACATATCCATTGTGGAACTGCTAGTTAGTACCGTAGAAATGTGAAGCTTTGTGGTGTATGCGTGTGTTTATGCATAACTAGAGAGTGTTTTAAGAAACTTTGTGGTGTACGAGTCTTGTGAATTGTCTTCTATATTCTTTATGTGTGTGTTCTTTGTCAAAGCATAGATATTGAGAAGATGAAGAATGCATGAGGAAATATTACTGCATGTGAACTTGAGATTGTGGTTATTCCTGAGTAGAATGCATTAGATTGATCAACATTGAATGTGATAATAGAAGTAAGTAATGCAAAGAGAGATTAAGACATACTCTTCTTGTGCGCCGAATGCAGGCGAATCCAGAGCTTCTTCAATGGAGAGAAGAGGGAATGAAGCCATCCCATTTGGAGAAAAGAAGGGTGAAGCTCATGGTAGGTGAGGGAGTGGGGGGGAAATAAGAGCCAGGGCAAGAGAGAGAAACTGCTAGTTTGCTTAGACAGGGGTAAAGTTTAGGTCACCACTCTTTAAAACATTTTAAATTCCCTTCTTGACCAATCATGCATATCACATTTTCCTCTTGGTGCAATATCTCTGTCATACCTTTTCCTCCTCTAGCAGAAGATGCCACACCACCAATTATCCACATCTATTGATCTTCAGTCTTCCCTCTAGAGAAAACAGACACAAATATATACATCCCTTTTCCCTAAAGCTTAGTTTTCATCTCAGTATTATATGAGTGTGTGTTTTTTTCAGTTTTTGGGATACCTCTATTTGTGCTTGTAGGGTTGTTTTCCTTTTATGGGTTCCCTCGTGTGTTTCAAGAAAACATTCTTCTCCCTCTCTCGATGAGTCTGCTTCAAGTCTTTTGCTCCTATTAGTCCACTTGTTACCAGTAGGGTCTTCTCTTGTTACTTTGTCTGCTTAAAGCTCCCTGACCCTTTATGTTTCTTTAATGCACTTTCAAGAAGGATCGTAGCTTATCTTCACATTACCAAATCATGGTGGTAAATACGGATACACAATATATTGCTTTCTCAAGCATACATGAGTGCTTTTTTGATACCAGCTTTGATACAAACACGTATACCTTTTCTCCCAAAATTCCTTTTCTATTGCTCTCTGTTTCAATGGGTTATTATTTGAAATTGCTCAATGCTTGTAACCATGAAATGTAATCTAATCATACGACACCATTAGTTTCACACAAAGGCCGGGTGATCTTGAGTTTGAATTCGCTCGCTTCAACTATTTATAAATTTAATTACTATAAAAATAATTATTTAAATTCTTTACCCTTTGATGAGATTGTAATGGCAAGTTTATTTTTTAATAATAATAATATTACAAATAGGATATTCTAGTCAAAATGTTTAAAAGACTTGTGGTCAATACTATTGCTATTAATATCGTTTCTTCATTTAAATTAGAAAAGAAAAGGGCATCACAGGCAAAAAAGCCAATCATTCCACTCCGATTTTCTATCCTAATTTTTTTTATGGGTGATTTTCTGTCATAAATTAGAAATACAAAATTCAAGGCTTGTAAATTACAGGCAATCTCCACCATCTGATTTCACCCCTTGCATCTGATTAAATCACCCATGTTTTTTCTTTTTAATTCCAACCTAAATTATTAGCCAGGCGACTAATTTTAATTAAAAATGCCAAAACTAAAAAGGAAAAAAAGGAACAGAATAGAGTGAAGAGCTGCCAGTGTCCAATCTCCTTTTAGGGGGAAAAAATCCGAACTCGAAGCTGTATTGGGTTCATTTGTCATCCAAGCCCATGGAGAAGCTTAAAGTGTTAAGTCTAAGGCCGGCTCTTGGGTCATCTCACTGGTTTGTGACGTCGATGGTCGCGGAAAATACCCAGAGAGAATCTAATCCATTTAAACTGTTCTAGGCCCAATCAGTTTGTCATTATGATGAGTTTGTGATCATGAACTCTGGTAAATTTTCTCAACGACAAATATGGGTAGCTTGTCGCTGACCTCAGCAGTTACCTTCACGGGCTTTTCAAATCTATATGACAGCATTTATTGGACATCCTGATGTTCCTTGGGCGTTTCTTTTGTTTCAAAGGGCCCAAATAACAGTAAATATTTTTTTGATAAATAAAAATTTATTCATTACTAGTAAAATGATCATGACTATTATAAAAATAATCCTCAAATTTCTATTTCAATACCTCAAAAAAAGGAAATTGAAAAATTGAGATAATTCAATAACAAGAATAATAAAAATTTCACAATGTTTCAAAAATTATAATAATATAAAATATCTCAAACATTAGATATTTTATGTAGATAAAATATAATAATAATAATACTAATAAAATAATAAATAAAAATATTTTGATCTTCTTCACAATATTTTTATTACCATTCTTAAGGTATAGAGTTAGCAAATTTTAGTTTCAATATCTTCTTTAAAAGACAATAATTTAAAAAATTATGAGAGATCTATCGATTTTAAAAATTACCTTAAAAAGAGACAAAAACTAATAAATATCTGGATAATAAGATACTGGACGACTTAATTATTATCTCAACATTAGATCTCTAACTAATTTGTATCTAATTAAGATGGATGAATTAAATTATTGGTCCTCGCGGGTTGGGCTGAATTGGAGATCCACTAAGAACGACAGAATTAAAATACCTCAACTCTTGCCTCATTCATATACAAACTTTATAATGAGCGCTGATGACTCCTCTTTGATTAGATTATTTTCCCCCTTTCTTGAAAAAGAAAAAGATAAAAGAATATTGCTCTGGTTCAAATTTCGAGTCCACAACAAAAGAATTTCGTACTGAAGATGATTTGATGTATTACTTGATTCCTTGCTTTTACTCTTTTAATTGTAATTACTGTTTTAATATTGAAGGAACGAAAAGGAAAGTAAAGGAAATATGTGGTGCAAGTACCTACCGCTAGTGTAAAATGACGTGTTGCTATTTTTCTTTTTATTTTTTATGATAAAGAAACTTGTAATTTTTAACTGAGAATATACAGTAACACATACACTATCTCGCCTCGTCTAATATATCGTCTTATATAATGAATGTTTAGTATTGTCAAATGTAGTAGTGTCAACGGGATAATCCGCTCCGACCTGGTCTAGTCTATCGCGGGCTGCACCTAAAATGGAGTGGAGGGGACTAATTTGTTTTTTTTGCGAACTAGAAAATTTTAATCTGCGACTCGTTACAGTAATTCTATGGGTTAAACAGGCCAACTCGTAAATTTCACAAAACGATATTATTTTGTCAAAAAAGCAACAAAATAACATTGTTTTAGAAAAAAATATTTTTTAAAATATTATAAAGATATCAAAACGACGTCGTTTTAAGAAAAAAAATTTAAAAAAATAAACTGACCCACTCCAGCCCGCTCTAGCTTGCGCTGGCTCGCAGGCTAAACGGATCAGGCCAAAAAAGCCCACGTTTAAATGAACTTGGGCATACTAAGCCTAAGCCTACCTATACGGACTTTGGCCTGTATTGACAGCACTCTCAAATGAGTTAGTTTATTTGTCTAGTAAATTAGTCTGAGTTTAGACCCAATCGGTCGAGA
Organism: Rauvolfia tetraphylla; assembly: GCA_030512225.1. NCBI lineage: Eukaryota > Viridiplantae > Streptophyta > Magnoliopsida > Gentianales > Apocynaceae > Rauvolfia > Rauvolfia tetraphylla. Next base: position 9,587,308 of record JAJQKT010000053.1, read on the forward strand.
CCCTTTTAAACGCGGGCCTAACCAGTCTATTTGACCTACAGACTTTCTATAAGTGAATATAGATCAGTCATATTTTAGTCCGCTCCACTCTGTTTAAGACTGATATGGAGCGGGTTGATTCATTTAACAATGCTAAATATTATGTAACTTTCAGAATATAACTCTCTTAGAAATAATGTGATGCAACGAACGGATAGAGATGGAGTTCGGTGATTCAAAGTCAATTTCTATATTTTTTAACTAGATAAAAAGGTAAACTTGCAGATGATAGGCACATAACTTCATATTACTTAATATTTAGATTTATATGTTTGTCTCATGAATATATTAGATAAGTCAAATAATTAGTAGTTAATACTAATTCTATCAGAATATTACTATCAAAATCTAAGTAAAAATAGTCTTGACCTGTCGAAACTATATTGTGAACCGATAATTTAGACACAATTCTAACTCAATATTTATATTTAAGATATATTTTAAATTAATTTTTTTAATTTAAAAAATATAAAAATAAATTATTTATAATAATAGAAGTTGAGCTCAAATTAAAAACAGTAAAAGAAATTTTCGCTTGGAGTTGTAATCCAAGTCGCCTAAGCTAGTTGCTTTGCTCCCCAATTTCTCCACTTGAATGACAAGGTGAAAATCTTAAAACCAGACTTGTCCTTTACAACTGACATGGTGTAGTGAAATCCAGAGGTGAACATGGAATCACTGGAAAACGATAGATTGCCTCAGAGACTTTATCCGGGATTAGACTTGCCACGACAAAGAAAGACGAAGAGAAGAAACAAAAACCTCATCATCAACATACAGAAAGAAAGGATAAAGAAGTACGCGGACCCATAATATGGATCCGGAAAACCTATCCTTGACTAATGTGAAGTTTCTTGTTTAGGGAGCTTTTATTTCCGCAAGGAGGTTTTTACTTTTTTTTCAACATAAATTTACTCGAAACAATTATTCAGCTCGAAAAAAGAAAAGAAAAGTGATGAACACAATATTCTTATTCTTGACGAGGACTTCTTTCGCATGCAATGGAGATTCTTGTACGTGGAGTTTCATTGCCGTTAGATGTTTGTGAGATAAAAACTTTATTGCCCCTCTGGTGTAAACTAAACCGAATCAATTATCCGGCTAAAAAAAAGTGTTAATCATTATGATGAACACTTTACTGCAAATGTGTTATAATGGTTATATTTAAAGATGTTCCCCACTGGCTGTGGACGTTCATTCTTCGCAGGGCCATGCACAGAGAGGCCTTTTTGGGGACAAGGGAGAATGGGGGCTTTCAGTTTAATCCTTGCTTCATTGTGTCTCAAGGTATTTTTCACAATGATTTGGTCGTAAAAATGTCAATCTCTTTTCCATTTGAAAAACTCTTAACGAGTGGAGCACTCTTAACGTTAAACCCATAGGAGCTTTTGAAGGTATTACAGAAGAATGTGCAGAAAGATCATGGGGCCATATTGAGCAATCATATAAAATATATGGGTCCTCTAACCCGTGAAAAAATGTGGAATTTCTCTCTCTATATATAGATATATATATGCTATACAGAGGATGTAGGGTTCCCTGCAAAAGACTTTTTCTCGCAACGGTTCCCTAAGGGCAAAAAGTTGTAAGGTTGAGTTGTGTCAACAAAAGTTTCGATCCACAAGGAGTCGATCGTTAGTATTCTTCATTGGCAAGTCGACAACGTTAAAGAGCATGTCATTTGACCTTTCCCCTTTCCTGCAAACCAGTCTGGTCTAATTTATCCGCTAGTGAATAGTGAGGATATGGACTTTTTTGTGGTGGCTGTACGTTGGTTCTATGGACTTGAATAATTGTGATTAGAATTACGAGATTAAAAGATTTCAAATTTAAGTCTTATCAAAATAAAAAAAGATGGAAAAAGGGCTATCACATTATCACACAATGCATGCACGCAAGTGGAAAAAGAAAGGCTAACAAGTGAGTTTCCAAAGCAGATCAGGTTTTGTGTACTAAGTAGAACAAGAGTTAGAGGATGAATATCAATGCGGCGATTTTCTGTGTGGATTTGTCTGCGAATGCAATACTAGAAAAGATCAATTTCTCATATGGGAAAAATTAAGAAGAATAATTCACAATTAATTTATTATGAGTCTTTTTTAGAAGTAATAGATTATAATGCTATATATCTATCGTGTAACTTCATTGTTCTATTTTAATACTTCTATGAGGAGATATAATTTATCTATAAAATTATATCATACGTCTCTGGTAATCATATACTCTCTTCATTCAGAATTTATGTATATTTATTTTTTAAATATATTTAGAATTGCTCAGTGTCTGCTTTTTTATAATAGTAATACCTCTCATTTAAACTTCCAACTAACCTTCTCACTTTGAATTAAGGAATTAAGTTATATTAAAATATTAATTCTGCTACTAACTTTTTTAATTTAAAAAATTTAAATTCTACAAACTATGAGCCCTACTGCTAACTCTTTTTATTAGTAAAGATATTAGCCTAATTTACTCATAGTCCAAATTACTTTTCTTAATTTTTATGGAAGTTGAAATAGGATATGGTACTTGTTCGAAATTTAAACAGTGATGATTGGATTTTGTTACATAGTATTATGAGGAAGTGAGAGGTTGTTCTTTGTGGGGGGTCAACAGGTCAAGATGGATCATTGGGTGGAGGGTAATTGAGCAGCATTCTGAGGAAACAGGGGAGGGAGGGGGTGGAGAGAGGTGCAGGGTTGTTTATGTTCAAAATTTGAATGATTCGTATGCATTTTAGGGTAGGTGAGAAGGATGAATCCAGCTTTAGGACACTTGGCCACGTGGGAAAGATATGTATAAATCATATTCTCCTACCAAAGTCATCATCTCATTCCCAATTAGCAACCTTACACATGGTTGGCAATATACGTATGTACACATTTACGTATGTACATGTGAGAGAGAGAGAGAGAAAGCGGTTAAGGTTTTATTTGAGGACTTTGAAATTGTTGAGAGGAATAAAACAAGAAAAGAGAAAGGATACGCAGGGGAGAATCTACGACATTTTTGAATGAGGACAAACGTAAGAAATGTTCACTAAGAACTAGTTCGATATTACTATTTTAATTTTCACGATAAAAGTGTCTACAAAATCTTGACTTTGCGAATCCAATTTATCAGCTTAATTAACAAATGGTTATATTCCTAAGCTTTACATACTCGCTGCTCCAACCTCATAATCCACTTTGCAACCAATACATACTAGCTTAAAGTGCGTGGATGTACGGATATATTTTAAAATTAAAAATATTAAAATTAATTTTTTTTAAAAAAATTTTTTTCAATATATTTAGAGGAAAAAAAATCAAATAATACATAGAATATTAAAATTTTATTAGTTCAAAAATATTTAATATCTTATTCTCCATATTAAGCTCTTAGCGTATGATTTCTATAGTTTTTATTCCTCTTAATACAAAATTAGAAGTAATATTACTTACGTTTAAATCTACTTTTTTTTTTACTTTTTAAAAATTTCTAATTTACATACAAATGTCATTGATATTATTTGGTAAGACATAAGTAACATGTACTATCTATTAACTCAAACATTGTTGAACTTATCTAAACCCTTATTTAGTTTGAAGAAGTTTCCTTATTTGTCTTATTAATAAAGGTTTATTTTCTATTTTTCAAGAGAAAAAATCCTTTAATGGCAAATCTATTCCCTTTATGAAGAAAATTACAATTATTAGTTAATGCGATATTTTAAAGGGGGCAAAGGAAAAAAAAATCAGAGCACTTACATCTACTTATGAAACACGCCTAAAATTCAAGTTCGAAAAACTATTATGTAAGTAATAGCTAATAAATAAATAAGATTATTTAAATTATTTAAGGATGCAGATGCACTAATAAAATATGTTAAAGAAATAATTAATTTTTATGTTATAAAATAAAACACAAATTAGACGTCGAGTGAAGAAGTTCAATTTAAAGGAAGAAAAAACTCAAATAAGGTTTAAGTGAGTTCAATCGGATTAAAATATATGTTATTTAAAAGAATAATTAAAAATTTTTAAAATAATTTATAAAATATAATATTCAAATACTTATGAAAAAATGTAAATAAAATATAAAAAAAGAAGTAAAAGAATTATTTTAAAAAGTAAAGATAAAAAAAATAAGAGTTAAAATTTTAACTTATTTTACGGATAGAATTTTAACTTATTTTTATTATAAAATGTCAAACATCAAAAGAAAATAATTTGATATAGTTTACACGGTACGAAATATAAAACTGATTAAATTATATAGCCTTAAATTGTGTGACTATATGATTTAGTATAAGATAAGAACTGTGTTGACATATTTGACTTTAGCATTTCAAAATGGTAAAACGGCTAAGAACTTCGAGACTGGATTCCTAATTATTTATAAAGGATCGATGAAAATGAAAAATAAAAACGCCAAAAAAAGGAAAAAAGCCGGCGGGCGCCCGGGTATGGGGGGTGGCGTGGGGTGGGGGTGGAGGTCAGTGCATGTGGAGAATTTTGAAGACCGCAGTAGTCGATGCCACGTGGGCAAAAGGTCTTCGCCGTTGAAAGCACGGAGTTGAATTAGTGTATTGGAAAATTCTCTATTTTCATTTCTTGAAGTGAAGATAATCACCAAGGTACTTTTACAAGGTTTTGATTAGGAGTTTGTATAATTTGAAAAAAATTTGTATATTGAATTAAATTGAATAATAATTTAACTTTTACATTGGATATTAAATATATAAGTTTGAGTTCGGTTCATATTATATTATCTAAAAAAATTAATTCCGTTTGAATTCGATTAGGAGTGCATAATTTAAAAAAATTTATATATCGAATCAAACTGAATAATAATTTAATTTTTAATTTAAATATTAAGTATTTAAGTTTGAGTTTGGTTTGGATTATATTATTCAAAAAATTAATTCAGTTCAAATTCTGGCTGAGGATTACCCAACCAAAATCGATATTTACAAAAAAAAAATTTTTTCTCCTCCTTCTTCTCTCCTATCATCATTATCTCGTTACAACTTTTCACCTCTTTCTCCCCCTCTTCCTCCACGTTTTTCTTCTTCTACCACGCACCCGCCCCTGTCTACCTCCGTACTTGATTTCAAACAGCTAAAAGAAAGAAATTCAAATAAAAAACCAAGTCCAAGACATTGCGCAAATTCAACTCTGAAATACCGTAGCGAAAATATGCCACCCAATCATATAACATCATCACCACACGCCGCCACATCACGGATCCTCCGTCTCCTATGCAATTCAAGACCCATTGCTTTCGCTTCACATTTTCTCGAATTTTTGTGGCTTTGATGTTGTTTGGCTTGTTGTAAACGGGTTTTCATTGATGCCATTGTCGACTGTGTGTTCTAAAGAAGAAAAAGAAGAAAGGGGTAGTGGGTGGCGTACAGAAGGAGGAGGAGGGCGACAAACAAGGCGATGAGGGGGGTGTCTGTGAAGAAGGAAGAATAAGAAGAGTCGATGAGAAGGTTGGAAAAGGAAGATGGGCAGGGGAAGAATAGAGAGGGAACGCGAGGGTAGGAAGTGTGAAAACGGCGGGAGAAGCAGAGAAGAGGAGGCTTCTTCATAAAATCGGTTTTCTCCGAATTGAATTTTCTTCAATCCAAGATAATTCGTGTGGAGAAAATTTAGTTCGAATGCTTATTAAATTTGGTTTGTTTTTTAAAAAAAATTAAAAATTAATTTTTTTAATAATAAATTTAATTTTTCTCTAAACTGATTATATGAAAACTCTTAATTTTGACTAAACAAAGGTTTATATCTATCTAATTAGGGACACATTTTTCTTGCCGGAAAGAGAGTAAAAAACAAGTCACGCATTTCCGATGTCTTAATATTGGATTGTCTATTTAAGATGGAATATATGAAGTTTTGATTTCAAAATTTTTATAATAAATTTCTTTTTGACTAAGTTGAGAACTTTTATCTTGAAAATTATAAAATTAAATTATTTATAAAAAATGAAATATCCAGAGTGAAAATATATTAAAAAGGAGTGAAACTCGAATACATTCATTGAAGATCAAACTCAAAATTTAAATATCTTCTCTAAAAATGTCATAAGGAAATAATGGACATTTGCTTTTGGTTCTTAATTACAAAAGTTTTTTTAGTCACATAGATACCTTTTTGTAAATAAAAATAATTTTCATATGTTATTCCTTTAAAATCATTGTAGATTTTTTTATTCTCATTATATAATCTTTAAAATATTAGAAAAGATAACTAGTGTGATTGGATAATATTTGATTTCGAAACTAAATTTAAAATTTTAACTATAAGATTCACATTTCTGCTCACAAATCATTTAACTCTTACAAAACTTAATATAAAATTTTAAAATTAAACTTTATATAATCATACTAAAAAAAACGTTGATGGATGGTGATATATCTAAGATGGACGAACCTTTTTTTTTTCATGTTTCATGCTATAGCAAAACAAAACAACTTTATTGGTGGATCAAAGAATTCCTCCTCTGATAGTGAAACTTCCTTCCTCAAGAAACAACAACAAGAACAGAAGAGTGACAATTGAGACCTAACTCAACTCCCGACCAGCCAATACATGATGACGTCCACGAAACGTGGTTGAATAGCTTCTTCGGTCGGTAATCTCATAATTACCGTCCTTTTGGACCACATCTCTAAAATTTTCCCCACATTGTTCCACGGAGCAGATGTACTAATAATCTAATATAGAGGACAATAATTTGAAGCCCAATTCCTTACCATTCCTTATATATGCGTATATCAGCAATTTTGGCCTCGGAAATAATCTGAGTTTGGTAGCCGACAGTTGCATAGTTAGTATATTTGGAAGTTAAGACATCCTCAGACAAAGAAGTGTTCTTTCGGATCTTGCTCTCCTGTAGGATCACCTTAAAATGCCGGACATGTTTCAAGTCAACCAGAGCATGATTTGAATGGTGTGATTGAATAGAGTTAGTTTTGATATTTTTGATTTAGGTTTCGTAAAAGTTAAATTATTTGTGAGAATAGATGTGAATCACACACTAGAAATTTTGAGTTTAATTTTAAAACAGAACTCTAATCCAAGCATACCGAAGTAAAACGAAAATGTAGAGAAAGGGGGTGGCAGGCGGGGAAAACGGCCCAGTTTGTGATCAAAAAATTGTTGCAGACTTCTATCATAATGAGCTATGATCATTATCAAAAGGTTTGCACCTCTTCATAATTTGAATTTGAACCCATATAAGGATTTGTCATATTGTTCAATTTTTTTTTTTCCTGAGGGCGGAGGGGGTGGTTGGGAGAGGAGGGAGGAGGGGGCAAAAGTGCTTCACCGAGTATTATCTTCAATTGGTACTTATAACAAGTCATAATACTGGACGATCATGCATGCATTGACCATTGAATTTGGTCAAACTCAAAGATTTCTTGATGACAAATGACTTAAGATTTCATTTCATATATATATATATATATATATATATATAAAGTGAGCATTATATAAAGTAGAAATTTCCACAATCACTTTGGACTCATCAACCTCCGAATCCAATCCATGAAAAACTGCCGTTAGTACCCATTCTTCTGTTATTGGGACTCTATACTCCTTTGTTCCTCTCTTGTCTCCTTGGATAATTACAAATTCTCTTCATCCACTAACCTAGACTTTTTACGGTTTTCCTTCTAAAATTAATCTAAGTAAAGGCAAAGTATTTAGGCAGCATTTTTAAAAAAATTTTCAAAAGTTCATTTACATTTTCATAGTAGCGTAAATAATAAGAAAGAAAAACTACAAGATAATATTTAAGGTTCTACGAATTTTCTGGCATAAAAATTTCTGAATTAATTTATTGTAAATTTTTTAAATAAGGAAGGAAAAAAATACTCCATATATTTACATCTATAACAAAAAGAATTATCTAATGAGATGTCATGCCAATATCTGTACTTGCAGCAATAGCAGCTAATATATCTTAATAATAACGCCTCTTTTCTTCAAAAAAAAAAGAAAACAAAAGAATTATCATTTCAATCTTCCTACCAAAATTCATTTCACACTGTCAAATGAAATTATTAGAATAAGTTTTGTAACAAAATCAACATAATTTAGGGCCAGGAATTTGGAGGAAAATAATAGAACTAATAAAATTTTCTATTAGATGCATAAAAAGTAAATTTTTAATAACTGAGAAAAAATCATACTCCATTAATTCTAAGTAGATAAGATACAGCAAAAAAAAAAACAAATTAAAGTTTTCTTCTTGATACATTTGCCTCTATCCTCGCGAACAGACCACTTGCAAATCAATTTTATCTTGTCTATAGAATGATAATTTGTAAGACTTTAAAAATATTAACAGTTTTAAAAATTATCTATGAGAAAATAAAAAATTGAGCAAGGGCACAGAACTAAATTGGTTAAAGAAATAATTCTAAGAAGAGATAGTATATAATACCAATCTATGAAAAATGATAGAAATACAAATTGTGGAGTTAAAAATTTTGATGAACACTATTGAAAAAAAGATATAATAATTTTGAAACAAAATAAATAATTGAGATGATAAAAAACTACATAAAAGCAAAAATCCGACTAAACTCCAGGTTCCAATCGTGACCCCGGAACTTAGAGTTTGCCAGTAGGGAGTTGCAGAAGAAGCCTGATACGCAGGTAAAGAGAGTTTGTCTAGAGAGAGAGAGAATGACCCTAACTTGACAGTGTGAACATCGACTTCCCCTTTGTAAACCTTAAAGTAATACTTGATATACAATGTAGAATGTACAAAATTGCATCTTACAAGAGGCGAAGGTACAAATATTTCCCCAATTAAGCAAAAGTAGAATGCACATCCAGAAAAGAATGTGCATCACTACTAAAGAACATGGTTTTAAAAGGAAAAGCAAATTCGCTAAGGTGGCTTTGTGGGGACCGGCCCGACGTTTTCCGTTAGGACTCACTTTCGGGCCGTCATTATTTCCACCCCATAACTGTTGCCCTGTGATCTCTTCGATTGACGGCTTCCGTCACCGCTATAAATACCGTTCTAATTTCTCTCTCGAACTTCAACACACTATACTCCTCTCTACCTTCTCATTCTACCGATTCTCTCTCTCTCTCTCTCTCTCTCTCGAAAAAGATACTTCTCTGCTCTGTATGTTCAGTTTGAAATGGTTGCGTGAAGAAGAAGTCTAGAATCTCTGTGTTTTCTCGGAGAGATTCATTTTTTCTTTTATCTTGCTCTGTATTTGCGTCTACGCACGCTGTTCTTTCGTTGCTGCTGCTGTTTTTGTCTTCTTGATAATGGGGAAGAAAGATCAGTCTCAGAAAGAGAAAGATAGAGTTGAAGCTGTACTTCACCTCCTCAAGAAACAAGCCCCTCTCACTGTCAAACAGGTTTGTGATCAAAATCAACTCTAAATCACGGTTTTCTCTAAATCTTCTTTGCTTGTAGCCCCAGCCCAGTTTGATTTGATACAGTGCTAGGATACACAGCGAACTCTATGTATTATTTATAGTATGAAAATCTCTAGTTTGCGGGTTTTGTTTGTTTGACATGGAGATGCAATTAACCTGAAGTTCTTTTTTTGGCGTTTGAGAATCAAAGATTTACGAGTTAGATTACGTGTAAAACAAAAACAATTTTGTCCGTGTATTATGTACGTGTTTGTACGACTTATGGTTCAAAGAGATTGAGACTGATTTGATGAATATGGCAGGAGAAGTTCTGCAACAATGCTTGTGTGGAGAGGTTTCTAAAGTCAAAAGGTGATAATGTGAAGAAAGCTGCGAAGCAGCTGAGAAGCTGTCTCGCATGGAGGGACTCTATAGGCACTGGTAACTATTTCTATTCTTTGTCTTGTTTAAAAACCTTTCATTTCAAATCTTCTTCACTAGATTAAGGAATCAAATCCCATAAATTTCATCTCTCGATTCCGAAAGCTCAGCTTTTTCTAATCTTTGTCTTCTTTTCTTCTCTTTTTGTTTGGTTTTAGTCTGAGAATCTTTGCTTTTCTGTTCTGAACTAGCATAGCCCGTTAAAGTATCCTTAAAAAACTGGCTAGGAGTAAAGTAAAATTATCTCAAAGGAACTAAAAGCTCGATCGTGCTCACTGTTTTCCACGGTGCATATTTGAATTCTCCAGATCACCTGATCGCGGATGAGTTCTCCGCCGAGCTAGCGGAGGGCGTAGCTTATGTTGCCGGCCACGATGATGAATCAAGACCAGTTATGGTAAATCTTTAATTCGCCACTGTCTTGATTCACAAAAGTTACTCAGAAAAAGTTGCGTCTAATTTCTTTGTCTCATACACAGATTTTCCGAATCAAGCAAGATTACCAGAAATTCCATTCCCAGAAACTGTAAGTGCGAAATAAGTGGGTAATCAGACAAGATTTTCCTTTGTCTGTTCTGTTCATTTTGATGATAATTTCTTCTTTCGTGGTGAACCAATTTGTAGGCTTACTCGGTTGCTGGTTTTCACGCTGGAGGTGGCTATTCAAACTATGGCGAAAAATGTCGAACAGTTTATCATTCTCTTTGATTCCAGTGAGTTTTCTTCTCTTTCTTACACATCAAATCGAAAGACAGAATTCTCTGAGTTTGAGGCAGCAATTAATCGGTGCACGTTCCATTCCAATTGCTCCCTTTCCTTTGATCAGTCTCAAGAACCTCAAACACGCCTACCATAAACTTTCTGGCCATTTGGGCTTCTCTTTAATTTCCAAGGGCACGCCTAATCACTTAATTTAATGAGAATTAATTATCTAATCTGGAACAAAGTTGATGGTGACTGTGCCTCCTATAGATTTATGGAGTACTAGCTATACTATGTATGATTGGATACAAATATGTCGGGGGAAGGAGAGACCTTTTTGCAGAAATTGCCCGGAGTGCCCTTGCGGTGTCATTTTCAGAGTTTGTGTTGTAGGGGTATCTGGAGTCATTCTATTTAATGCAATTATGCAATGCAAAAGTAACAAGAATTCTACTTTTGCTCCTATGTCAGAATCCAGAAGAAGAAGAAAGAAGTAAAAGCATATAACACCCAACAGCAGCAGTGATTTGAATTTTTCTCATTAGCTTTTTAGATTTCATTGCCTGATAATTAATTAATTATGACAATGGTGAATGGAAATGCAGGCTTTTTCAGGTCAGCTTCAGCTTTTATGAACATTTTACTGGCAACCCTCAAGATTTTAGCAGATTACTATCCGGGTCGACTTCACAAGGCTTTTGTCATTGATCCTCCCTCCCTTTTCTCCTACCTTTGGAAGGTAAACATTCTTGATCCGTATGCACTCGTCTTTTGAGTGAACCTAAGAAAAGTCCGAAAACAACTCTTTCAATACTTCATTATCGTTAGTCATTATATAAAAAGGGCTTTGCGTACATTGTTTTCAAACTTCTAACCCAGAATGTTAGAGCTTTCTGCCTGTTCTTGAATCTCGAGGATGCTTGCCTGAAGTCATAGTATTAGACAATGAATATGACAAAGTTGGGACAAATTTGAGAATGGGAATCCGTTCAGAAAAGTCTTGATCATGAAAAGACTTAATATGTATAGGTTTTCCAACTTCAACCACCGAACAACACTAGAGCTTTCTACTTGTTGAATCTTGTCTTAACTCCAAGTAGTAGACGATGAATAGGACAACATGATTAGGAATTAAGAATGAGTCCGTGGGCTTCTTTCTCAATCTTTTTTACTTTCAAAAAACGGAAAAAGAAGTCGAGTTTGATCTATGTTCTACTGACTTATTTTGTTTTCGAAATGATTTTTTGTAGGGTGTAAGGCCATTTGTTGAGCTATCATCAATGACTATGGTGGTGTCTTCACTCGACTTTGAAGAGTCGTTGGAGTTCGATGACTTGAAATCATATCCTCGAGCCTCATCCCTCCGATTCGATCCGTCGTCAATACCTTCAACGGCTAAGATAGGTTCCTGCTCGTCCTCAAGATTTTCCTTCACGGTCTCTCACCATTTTGACTCACTCAAGCCATGGCATCTCACGTTGACCGACACCTCAGCATCAAAGGTTGGCCCCACCAACGCCCCTTCAGCGTTACTGGGTCCAGCCCTCATCTCACCGTCGAATGCAAGATCGTACTCATTTGCATCACCAGTTGCAAGAACCCCACCGTGCAGCATTGGCAACATCCCGGTGCGCAGAGGATTCTTCCCATCAACGCCACTGCCACAAAAAACCCAAAAATTTGATACCACAAGCATTCACCATCCAAGAACACCAAAACCCTCATTTCTCCAATCACCAGCATTGTTCTTCAGGAAGGACTGCCACGTCAGCAAGGCCGAGAAAAGTCGGGAATCATTCGTTCCGTTCCTCAAGTTCTATCGGAGGCCGTACGATGAGATGATTTACCGGTCAAAGATGAGACCTCCCCTCGGCGGCCTCATCTCTATTGTCTCTCCTCAACTCAAGCGAAGACATATATCGGTTTCTCAACGGTTCTGATGGAGAGAGAAAGAAAAAGTAGAAAATTTATGAGTACATAGTATTATTATATTGACAATGACTTTATGACTAATAATTGATTTATTATTTCTTGATTTCCAATGTCAAAGGGAAATTATGGGCATAGTACATTGATTTTTGCTACCGCGTCCATGAGAGGTAGTAGTAGTATCTCCCATAAAGAAATAGACTACGTGCAAAGTGGGACGTGAAATATCGTGCTCTAATGTTGTCTCATTTACTAGTGTAAAGCGGTGGTCACAAAGGTCTACAACACTTAGGGTCGTGCAATAACATTGCATGGGAACAAGAAAGCGTGGTCGAGACGGAGAACATCATTCATTAATCAATCTTCCAAGAACATGACCCAACATTAAATGATCTTTCATCTTGATCCAGCTTTTGTTTAAGCTTCTTGAGTTTAATTCATTTTCTTGATGTGAAGTTCCCCGCCGTTCTTGTACCAAGAAAATGAGTCAAACCTAATTCTCGATCCAACTTGACAACTTATGAAAAGTAGGATTCGAACCCTGGAGTATTTTGAGTTTCTTTGGTTGGATTTTGCAACTTTGTTTGAATACAATAAGAGTAACAAGCTTGAAAAGCCCTCAATTTGTAAGCTAGCTTTTGTATTCGTTAAGTAGTCAATATTTTTAATTGTTTGTGTTGGTTTCAACGATGGCAGAGCTTTGAGTAGGAATATGTGTCGTTGTGCTTCTAAGTGCAAAAGTCAAATGCATCATCAAAGAGAAAGTTGAAGAATAAGATATTATTCTGAGAAAACTCAGATTATGGTCGTGTGAAATTGCATTGGAACTTGAGATTGCACATACATATATGACGGGCATATATTTGTACAGGCAAAAAAATACTCGTATATTTTGTCTTGGATTTGCTTGTCCTTGTGTAATCGAGGTTCTTAGACAAAAGGGCTGACCTTAATATCACATTTTTTTGTTTGTAACTTGTTGTTTGATTCACTTAGCTCTGAGGGTTTGGTTTTGTTTTCTAGTTTTTGATCAAGTTTGATGTGGACAAAAGGGTTTTGTTCGTACCATCATTGTTTTCTTGCATTTGGAGTATATACTTTGATGGACTTGAGTTTTCTTAGTCTTCTTTTCAAGTACTCTTTTTGTTGCCTTATATGAGGAAACTGAAATAGGAGGTCTCCTGAAGTGATAGGTGATTCAGGTTGTTTTGATGCTTAACATCTCTGAGCATCTAGTACAATTTTTTTTTTCATTTTTTCTGCGTTGCAACTGTTTGATGTTTGGAATTTTGTTCTTTGTTCACGAGCTATGGCCAATGGCTGAGTTTTCCTGTGTCAAAAATCTTGATCAAGACTTCTCCAGAAGAAACCCATTCACGATAGTAGCTTTTTCACTTATCTGTCAAATTTAGAATCATGACTATAGAGTCACAAGAAATGGGTATTTCAAAGTGTTTCTGTTTGCTTCATCAATACTTCATTCCCATTTTGAGCAAATAAATGTACCCAAGCAAGAACATAGGTTTTGGCAAAATAGAGAAGTTAATAAATTATGCCTCTTTTGTTGTCCCTCACTGTTTCTTGAATGTTGATGATAGTGAAATAGTTCGAGTATTTCACTACACTTCAATACTACTATATAAGAACATCCGAACACTCAACTCAACTCTACTTAAAATAGAGAACGGAACTATTTCAAAGAAATGTTACCATCACTGTTGTGCAGTTTTTCTAGGTGTGGTTCAACTGCTACTTGATTGTGTTAATACTTCAAATTTGGATATCAAATTAGGAATAGTAGGAAGCATGAACTGGAAAGTTTTCCAGTTTCTCTACTTCCAGTGTATCCAAAGGTAACATAGATCAAGAAGTGCAGACATTTGATTGGCCATAATTTTCCTCCAAATTGACTCGTGAGTTCAGCAATGCACAACACTAATTTCAAATCTAGTGGACTTTTTAGTGGAGAAAAGAAGGAAAGATAAGCATGAACTGAACTAACAGAAACGTTAGAATATTCACATGGGGTCTCTCTTTCGTCATTTTGACTATTGCTTCCACATAATTACATGGACAACTGGTACAATTTGAAAACAGAGATCAGTTCTGGAGACTATAGGAGCATCATATGCTTGGTGGATCCCATGCCTTGATGTTGTTCACCTCTTTCAAAATTTTTTACTTCTATGAATCAGTAATAATTTAATGATTAAATATGTATTTATAATTTAAGTAGAGAATTTTCTGACTTTCCAAAATAAAAAAAATGAAAAATCGATCATGGCAATTAGGGCACCATTTGCGTACATCTATTAACTTACCTCATTCACATTAAAAATACTTATTCATGTCCGTATATTTTTTGAAAGAAAGAAGTACCATCTAGTTAAAAATATCCTTAATCAATTAAAATATTACTCGTTCTCTATAATATTCTCAAAAATAAAAAAAAAAAATTCCGTAACCACCCACATATGTTTTGAGGCCCCACTTCTACAGACCTTCGGGACGATTGCCGGGACTTATCCCAAATCGGGCCCGAGGCCCCTTGGATGACCCAAGAAGATGTTTGTCCTCTATACTTTCCTACGGTGAGGTAGGCCTGGACCCTTTCGGAGTATCAGTTCCTAGATACGTCTCCTTTTGAAGGCCTATTACCTTACCACTGAGTTACTGAGTTCAGTCCACACTAACCTCTTTATATCTTCTGTAGGAGCTCAGTCCACATTCGTGCGTGAGTGATATCAGTTTGAGCCCATTACTTACTAAAGACTTAGTCCAACATCGTTTCCATAATCTTCTTGGGCCAACGGTTTCTTTCCAGCCGATCCCAGTATTCCACCAAAAAAGAGTTAAAAAAATAAAAATAAAAATAAATAAATCTACGTCGATTAGAAGTGCATGCTTCCAATGTATTGGAAATGAGTACACGGGCGAATCAGAACCTGCGGAGAAATCCTGATTTTTGGGGGAGAAGGGAAGTGATAGAGTGCAAGTTATAAGTAAAATTATAGAAGTATATAACTTGAAGAGTAAGCTGGTGATGTATATATAACTGTAGATTGGTCCGCAAACCTTTTTTTTTTTCTACATGGCCAACATTCCTTCTAAGTAAAGTATGTTTCATAAGCAAAACCAACCATCCTCTACCGTGCAAATCACAAATTTGATAATGTTTGTCGTAATAGTTTGCTTTGTCGTAATAGTTTGCAGATCATATATGTTTCATGTTGAGCGTCCTAGTTTGAACATGGAAAAATAATAATACGATCAAATTCTGACCATCATCTTCTTCAATTTGTATATTTGTGGGTTTGAGAATAATGTTTCGAAAGCAATAAGAAAAGTTCCCGTGAGAAGATGAGATTGGAAGGCCAGTGGAGGAAAGGGGAACACAATGATACAAAACATACAGATTAACAGATACCGTGATGCATAAAGAGAATAAGGGCAAGAAGGAAAAGCAAAGTAAAGCAAATTGCTTTCACTGCAGAAACAGCTCTCGTTCCATCTTTATGGCTGGCATTTCCAAATAAAAAATATAATCCAATAGAAAAAATTGATGATGAGAATGACTTGGATTTGTTATGTAGTACTCATCTTATGGGGTGGAGAATGACCATTTCTTCCGGGCATGTTTTGTCTCATACACTACCACTTTTTGACTCTCAAGAAAGTCTGGTTGAATATTTTGTTACTGTAATTGATTCATTCATCATTGTATTTGAAGACATTTCTCAGGAATGTCTTCATTGAGAAACTAAAAATTACTTGTCCCTTGCAACCAATGCGGGTAGTTTTTGGCTCAACATGCTACTTTTTGCCGCCGGTGAATGTTAAATAATCAGACTATTAAATTATTATCTTACAACTATCAATTTAAATTTTAAGAATGGATATAGAGTTTTAGCTTAGAGTATGAATTTCATTTCTTGCCAACAAAAACCAAGAAATGGCAGAAACAAAAGCCTGTTCTGATTTACTTTGAAAAGTCAAAGTCACTGCTGTGGAGAGAGAGAATTCAGTACTACTTATAATGAAACCAAAACAGGGCCAAAGTACTCAGGCATAAAGCAAAGCAGCCTTTGAAAATCTCTGTGATTGGTGAAACAGGGCAAGGTATTCGGAGGCTAATCAGGGGCAGTGTTTGGTGGTGATGGAGTCTCCAACTTGTAATTCTTGTAATTGAAATTTTGATTCTTGAAATTTAAAATAAATAACAAATATAAGAATAATCTTGATTCTTGACCAAAATCTAATTTAATGGGCTGGTGCAGGATAAAAAGCAAACTTCTCCAAAATGATCTGCTTTATACAAAAGATTGCATAATTGCCATTCTTGTAGTGAACTCTGTGCTGTCCTGCTCCAAATTTCACCTCAAATTTTCTATTCTATTTAATATATTTGACAATTGTAATAGCTTGCAAAAGCATTACTCTACTTTATGCTTCTCTCCTCCCCTCTCTCTTTAAATTTTTTTCCCAGTAATGCAAAAGTAGGCTGTCTTTTTGCTCTTCTTATTTTCATAAAGATAGAGTAATTCACAAAAATAATCCTTTATCTATTTCTTTTATTTTAATCATGCCTTTCAACTTTAATTTTTATAATTTTTAATTTAAATTTTATTTTTTAAAAAGAATACAGTCCTCATAATTAGTTTTACGATATAATTAGACTCAAATTTATATATGTTGTGTATGTGAGTTCAATTTGAAAGGTTAATTTGTCAAATCTTATCTATTTTCATAAAAAATATTTACACATGAGTATCACATACAATCTATAATTCTAATTCATTCTCAAAATTCAATCATGAATTATCTAATTTGTTGATATTATATTTAGAAAATTATGTGTAGTCTACATTTGCAACTTTTTTAAAGGTGTTAGATAAATATGACAAATTTACTCTTTAAATCGAACTCGTGTCATTTACGTGAATTTCAACTGTGTTCTACCATGGACTAGTAGCAAAAATTGTATTTTTTTTAAAAAATAAATTTGAGACTAAAATTGTAAAAATTAAAGTTAACAAACATGTTTAAGAAGAAAAAAAAAGTAGGAAAACTATTTTTTCAAATTATTCTAAAGATTTATTTATACAAGTAACATATATATATGGTGTAAGATTTTTTTTATGTAGTTATAATTCAAGAAGTCATGTAAAAACATAAAAATTAAAACATATAGGGTTTATTTAGATTGTTCTTCCAATCAAATACCATCGTTTCTCATCTCATAAAAAATTCAAGATAAAATCTCTACTAAACAAACACAATTCAAATACATATCAAGTTTAGTAACCTTCATATTACACTCTAAAAGTATACGATTTTGCCGTGTGGGGGTTGAGTAATATGTCTTGTTTGCCATTTCCTATTTGGAGATTAGTGCCAATAGACTTTGCGAACAGAGGATCAAGAAGCAGCTGAGAAAAGAAATTGGCACAAAACCCTTGTTTTCCCACAAGGGTTTTCGATGTTTAAGTGCCACTGTTGCTTTCACGCTATGGAAGAGGGAAAAATAAGCAAAAAAGTGCGTAGAATTGACATCACTTGAATGTCAATAGGTATTAACTGCAATTTACTCAAAGGACTTTATAGAGAAGAGAAGAGGAAGACTTGGCTCCTTATTCTCATTGGATCCTACTTTCTGTAAAGTAGTTGTGGGGCATTTCATTGCTCATAATTTTGTTGCGCGCACGCACTGGCTTGTGTTACGCAGACGCTTCACGAAGGCATAGAAAGATTTACTAGCTCATTTTAGGCCAATTAAACATTTTTATCTTTTGACCAAATTTTTTTTTTTAATCTTTTGAGCGAATTTTAAAGATATGTAGAACCGATTATTTATTACATTATACTAGTTCGGGTTAAATCTCATTGTGTTTAATATGAAAAGTTGAGAGATTAGACAGAAGTTTGGTTACATGGGATCTGCTTCTTTGAGGCCAACATGAAATGACAGAAGCTAATTTTATTGCTTCTTATCATGAAGTGCACATGTGACTGGTTTTCCAACATTGAAATCTTGCTGTAGATATAAGCATGATCTTTTTGACTAATCTGTATTCTTATTGTGTATTAGGGTGTTTTGGCAATATTTTCAGGAAAGTGGAAAGTATGGTCCAATTAAAGGCACTAATCAGAGAAGAGGAAGAATCAAAAGCAATGGAAAATTTTCTTTTTGACTCTTTATCATGCATAATTACAATATACTCAAAAATTCATATAAAATCATCACTTCTTTTCAAGATTAGGCATAAATAAAAATGCATTTCATCTAACCGAGTAATCACCCTATCACACTAGGCGAAGCATTTGTAATATATTATATATCTTTGTATTTTCGTGCTCACAAGTGTTGAAGGTTCTTATGGATACAGGATACTGAGCATGCAAAAGACAGAACAACTGAGTGATTCTAGTCCTTCGGCCCCTGCTCCTACACCCGCAATTCCCTTGCCCTTAATCTAAAGCACCACTTGTCCTTTCCTTAAACACAGTTGATTCCTTGTACTTTAAAACCATTCTCGCAATTCCCTTTCAACTCCACATACGAGAACTATCACCTCGTTCCTCATCAGACCCTCTATATCAAGCTTGCTTGAGAACTCGGGTTCTTGATTTCACTTTCCTCCATTGAGGTATTTGTGGCATGCTGAACTTGCCCTTTTCCATATGTTCCTTTTTGAATCATTTAAAGGGTGGATTTTTTTGTATTGTAAAGGTTAAGGAATAGGTGCCTTGTGCTTAGTCTTGGGTTTTCTGAATGTGCTGAAAAATGAGGGACTTTCCATCTTGTTTTGGTGAAAATGGAGTTCAAGTTGCTGATGCTTCATGTTCGAGTGTAGGAGGAGCAGGTAAGGCTTCTCAGAATTTGGTTACATGCGTACACCACTGTAAATTGCTTGGTAAATCTTGTCTAATCACTATCGTTTGGAGCAAGAATTTAATGGGTCATTGTCTTAGTGTAGAAATAGACGATTTGTCTCATCAGTGCCTCTGTAAAGTTGATGTGAAGCCTTCTCTGTTCTCTAAAAGAAAAGGGTCCAAGTATTTTGAAGTGAATTCTGCTAAAATTGACATCTATTGGGACCTTTCTCTGGCTAAATTTGGATCTGGGCCAGAGCCTTTCGAGGGATATTATTTAGCAGTGGTGTGCAAAGGGGAGATGGTTTTGGTTGTTGGAGATCTCAGGAAAGAAGCATTCAAGAAAACTAATGCAACCCTTTCTCTTTCTAGTCCACTGTTTATCTCCAAGAGGGAACATATTTCTGGGAAGAGGGTGTATGGTACTAAAGCTCAATTCTCAGACAATGGCCAGATTCATGACCTTAAAATTGAATGTGATGCCAATGGCAACGATGATCCTTGCCTGGTGATTCGAATTGACAGTAAACCAGTGATGCAAGTGAAGCATCTGAGATGGAAATTTCGGGGAAACTACACCATTTTGGTTGATGGCCTCCCTGTGGAAATCTTGTGGGATGTTTATAATTGGTTATTCAGTAGCACATGTCTTGGAAGTGCAGTTTTCATGTTCCAGACTTGCTTGTCAGCTGAAAAATTATGGACAAGCCAAACACTATCAGATCTCTCCTTACTGCCTTGGCCCTCCTCGCGAAGTTTTGTAGATTCTAAGCTACCAGGTCTTGGTTTCTGCTTGATGCTGTATGTCTGGAAAAATGAATAGCCCGTCTTTTTTTTAATTGCTAACTGTAGTTTCTAGTAGTTATTTAAAGTTCAAAATTTTGATTCAGTTCTATTCAATATATACAGTCTATTCTTGAGTACGTTTTCCTTTCTCCCAGAATATGATCACGAGATTAATTCTCATCAACGCTAATGGAGGGATTTTTCTTGTTTCTATTGTTTTCACGTGCATAACTTAAAATTATGAAGTTAAGCTTGAAAAGCCTTGCATTTTCTATGAGCTTCATCTTGATAATTCACCATCAAGCTCACTTTTTTTTTTCCCTCGTCTTTTGAAGGTTTGGCAATTTACTTTACCTTAAGCAGAATAAGGAAATTACTCCTGTAACTAGTTCTGATCAATTTCTGTTTTTCCTGTAAACTCCTTATATTTGCCGAAGCTTGATTTCAGGCCAAGGATTTATAGCTAAGCTCATTGTGCTTCCACCTCATAGAGAACCATCAATAGGTTCATAAACTCTGTAGCTCTCTCTTTCATTCTGAACTGTCAAAGTTTGTCCTTAGTCTACACTTCTCTGCAGATTATAGGTTCCGCATCCTTTCATTAATCCTTTCAAATCTCTTAATAGCACATTTTTCTTTTAATCAGACCAAACAGCGGATAGCCATTTTGGACTGGGTAGGGTCTGATATCATATTTTTGATACTACATTCCTGAGTCTCGCACCATTTTCCTGCTCTCCAAATTTTTAACTTCTCTGCCTTCTCATGCTTGCGCTAGGACAAGTCATTGCTTGTGAAATAAACAAAAATGTTTCCCATGGTATTGGTTCTTTTTAGCAACATTCTCAGTAGCGCAGGTATTGAAGCACAGCATCCCTGAGAAATTGTCATATTAAAAGAAATGATAAAGATGAAAAGACTAGAGAAACAAGAGTTATTAAGTGCGGTTAAATAGCAACTTTCCTTTCATCTTCTGTTTTCAGAACCTTTAATAACTGAACCGTAAGCAGGGTTCATGGATTGCGATTCTATGGCTAGAGTATCAGAGACAAGCCAAATATGTTAGCTTATATGGTCAGGTATCACAGACATTTACTATTCATTCTCACCTTGCCTATTGATAAAATGATCATGCACTCCTTAGTTTGGAAAACTACTAGTTTTATAAAATCATCTACATTGAATGTACTGATGAGATTTTTCTCGGCTTGGAACTTCATTTCTTAAGTCTGAAACAGGAGTTCATTAAATAAAGAACACTATTTCATGTCCTTTAATACAATATGTAGATATTTAGGTCAAGATGATTTACATCAGGTAAATGGAGATTGTTCTGCGATTTTCTGATTGATACATAAATAGGCGTGGATAGTCATCTTCAGAATAAATGTCTTGCTAGCAGCTATTTTTCTCAATCAAGTCACTCTTTTTTAGCTATTATTACTGGAATGCCTTCACCCGTTGTGTGTTGCGAAGAAGAACTTTTAGTAGATATACTGCTGCAAAGGTAAGATACCAGTTCCTCTGTGCTAACTTTCTCCTGAGCTTGTGTTACTTTTACCACCTTGAACCCTTCTGCTGTCATGCTTCTCTTTTTATTCTGGCGTAGTACAAGAGCTTTTGTATCCCTTCAAGGAGTTTGTTTGCCGGCTTAGTTCTTCTTGCTGAGAACTTACTGACTTTTGTTAGTTTCTCCAAGTATACTTGTTTATTTCATGCTGCGAATAGAAAAGACTGGATATAAATTAGTTGCTAGAGATTGTTCTAGTGTCCCAGTAAGTACATAAGGAGCATCTACCTAGAACTAGGCTGAGGAGTAGCAGAAAGCTTTATGGTTTTGTCTATTGTGATGATTTATCAATACAACCAAAAACATTTGCCAGGGAGACAAAGTTGACTGATGCAGCTGTACTCTTCATTTGGACAGGTGGAACCAATTAGTATACGTTTCAAGGTGCAGAAGTGATTGATCAAACGCTGTGTTTTGGAACTTCTGATTTACAACTCCATTAAGCGTTAAGAGAGTAAACCTGCCGTTTGTGCTTTTGCTCTGCCTTTGTGGTTCCCCATTTATATTAAACTGTCCCTTTACCAGGTAAAAGTAGGTGGAACTTGCTTGAGCACTTGGCTGAAAACGAAAATGTTTCAAGCGTCTAGGTTGAGATACCCACAAACTTAACGACGGTAAATACAGGAGTCAGGGCCATCTCGCCACCATTCTCCTTTCATTTTCCATTGTCATGTGATATTGAGATTAGCTAAACCATTGAAATCCATTTTTCACTTATTATCACCACAATTTTTTACCAACAAAAGCACAAAGTATATTAATGTTATAGCGGGAAAGAATCCAGCTTATTTTATAGTGTCAACGAAATATTACATTTTGCAACACTTGCATTGTCAGGTTTGATTCTGACCAACTCAACGTTTCTTGGGAACGGTCTAAACTCGAAGATTTCTGGGGCAGGGGCAATGGTATTCTTCTGAATCCACTGACTCTCCTTACTGCCATCCTGCGGATTAACCAAGCTTCAATTGTGTTTTGCTGTAGCCAGCAAGTTGTAAGGGATACAAGCCAAGCCAAATTCAGTTCATTTTTAAACCAAAAAAATTATCTGCTCTTCCACTACTCAATGATTCTAATGATTATCTGATGCCATAATCAGTTCAAAGCTGCAGCAGAAAACATGGAAAAATTAAACCCCGTAAGCAAAATTTGAAGATCGTCAACAAATGTAACCGGACCTAAGGCGTACTCCACATCAGTTTGCATCCACATATTTAGTAAACAAAAGAAGGAACATGAGACCAGCATTAAAAGTTTTATTTAGTGCATTTCATCCGAAGAAGTATACAAACTCGAATTACAGACTCGAATATTTGCTATTTAAGGACTTTCATTCTCTTGCAGAAGGCTCACCTACTCATGATGCACGATGACAACCCACTTCAAGAGAAAACACCTGTTTTCTACAATAATACTAGCTGACGACATAACAAAGAAAAACACGACTCTTACCATCTACATCTTACTGCTGGACTTTCTTCCGCACCGTGACTAAATCCAACGAAGATCCATAAGCTGTGTGTAAGGCTTCAGCACACCAGCCATGGCCATCATCAACAGTTGGCATCCTGACTTCCATAAATGGAGCTGGAGGATGTTGTTCTCCAGGCATTATAACCCCCGCCAAAACTCTTAAAACATTCGAAGCATCAATGTCCATACATACATTGATCTCAGGCACGCCTTTGGGAGCAGGAGGTATTCCTCTTATCTTAAAATAACCCAAGAGGTGATTCTTTTCCACCTCCTCCTCATCACCCTCATACACTACTATCAGTGCCTCAGCCTGGTGGTCATGAACGGTTGTGAAAACCAATTCTCGCCTTGCTGGCATAGTAGTGTTCCGATTAATAATGGGAACAAACCTGTTTCCATCAGCCCGAATACCAATGCTCAAAGGAGTTGCTTGAATAGTTAACAGGTCCAAACTCCCAAAGGGATCATTTATTCCAGAGGCTACTGCTCCTTCCAATGCTGCTCCGCGAACAGCTGCTTCCAGCGGGTTCATTCCTGTATAAAGTTCCCTCTTGCAGCTGGTCATTACTATATTCTTTATCTTTGGAATATATGAGCAACCACCAACAAGTATAACATCATTTATATCTTCAATACCCAGTTTTGCATCATGCAAGCATTGCCTTATGAGAAACTCACATTTTTCAAAAACTTTCTGGTTTACCACCTCAAATTCTTCTCTTTTTACAACCTTCGATATTTTTTGACCCTTACCCAAGTCAACATCGATTTCAACACTTGCTTGGGTGGAAAGCCTGTGTACTGCATCTTGGGCTGCAACTCGAAGAAGCCCCATTTTCCTTATTTCCTCAACCCCATGGCTAGAGCAGATAGTGTCCATGTCAGGTAAAAGATGATGCATAACATTCTGAAGTATGTCTTCACCTCCTAATGTACTTCCAGCCACTGACTTAATTTGTGATACTCCACCAGCTGTAGCAGTCACAGCTGCATCACAATAGCCAGCACCCATATTGAATATGAGGGCAATTTTCTCACTTCCACTCCCCATATTCTCATGCTCAGCATGTTGCTGCTGCTGTGCATACAACAAAGCAACTGCAGTAGGTTCGGGCATTAATCTTAGAACATGAAGGCCTGCCATAGCACATGCCCGTTCAATCCGAGTCAGTTGAAAACGGCTAAAGGAAACTGGAACTGATAAGACAACATTTCTCACAGGACGCTTGAGCCGGATTTCAGCCATTGCTCTTAGTTCAACCAGAAATATTGCAAGGACTTCCTCAGGAGTAGTAGATCTCCACATGTTGTTAACAAGTGCTGCAATAAATGGCCTGACTCCAATGTCTAAGGTCTGGACTAAAAATGGTAGGCTTTTGCTTGAATGAACAACAGGGTCAGTATCCACTCGACCAATCAAACGTTTCATGTTGAATATTGCAGCTCCAGATAACATTTCATACTCGTGAGCTAGTTGATTGCTCACCCCACCAGCAGGAATTTCATCTTTGAAGGTAACGTATGATCTCAATAGCTTCTGATTTCTGGTGTTCCTAAGGAGCTCGACCTCAGAGCCATTCCAAACTGCAAAGCTACATTGAGAGGTACCAATGTCTATACCAATTGCAATCTCAGGTGAAGGAGGTGAAGGTTTTTCCTCTCCAGTTGTTTCACTATCAGATGCCACAGTGTATGCAGGCTCGGCAGCCATTCCTGCAAAGTAGTCATCTAATTAATGTTAAGAAAAATTGTAAACATCTTTTCCCAATCAGAAAAAAGCAACTCCTATTTATGTACTTCTCTTCCTTTACAGGTATCTCAAGTATAACTGCAATCCCATTGTTTGTTACAGACGATTTCACTAATTTAATCAGAGTGTTTGAGTTGTTTCTATATTCGTCATGTCAATTGACATCAGAAGATAAAATTCCACAATTCAGAATTAGGATCATGCGTACATTAAAATGACATAAATTTTGAAGCTAAGAACAGTTCTGGTAACTAAAACAAAAGAAACTAAAAAGAGCAACACTAGTAAATATAAGCTGCTCAGTATTACGTCTTAGGTGGAAAATGATATCAAAAAGAGGGGGAAACCCTGACTTTCACAAGCAGAACTCAAAAATATAACATAATAATCAAATCAAATAATTTAAACAATAGAAGCTCGAACACACATTAAGTAGGAAACAATGATTTGATATTCAAGCTGCATTAGAGAAAGCTGTTCTAGTGTTAACTGTCTGCGTACCCACCAAGTACTTATTTCTTGTGGTGTACTTATATCTTTTGTCTTTCTTTCCCTTCTATGCCTAGTTGAACCTGATCTCTCATATGTTCTCATATATCTATTCAGGCATAAAAGAAGAATTGAATGGAAATGATAGAATATGTATTAGTCTATGGTAATTGAAATCATCCAAGATTGAAGTTTACTGTAGAATTCTGCAATCCAAAAACTTATAAAATTCTGTTCACATTAGCATGGGTTTCTTGATTTTCTCCTTTTAGCTTAGACCCATTTGCTGCTTGCAGCAATATTTCTCCAAAAGTTGAATTTTGCTTAGTTTTACATTGTGAACCAAGAAAAGAGCATAGTAAAAATAAATCATTTCTCCTGTTAAATGAGAAAAGTTCCTGAAATGCATAACATATAACGGGTAAGGCTAGAGAAACAAATTTTTTATTTTCGCTGGCTTGGACAAAAAATAGTATACCATCCACAAGAAATCAGTAGTTGGTTGACTATGTTGTTTGTTTTAAATCGGTAAGACACAATCTTATCAAATGGGAGAAACAGGAAGAAAAGGCTAGCAACTGCAGATGAAAAGAACAAACAACAGCTTACATTGGGGTTGCATGCTGCAATCTAATAAGCAAAAATCGTGAGTTTCTATAGAGAAAAAGCAACTCTAGACCACCTAGAGGACAATTTGCAACAAGATGAAACTGAACTTTGGGGTGTTAAACAAAGAGATGAATATAAAACATTCACAATTAAAAATTAAGTTATTTTTCCTGAATATGCAACGAAGAATCTCAGTAGCCCACCACTAAAAATGTAATCTTTAATACATTGACATAATTTTATAAACAAACCCACAAAAATTTTGAGGGAAAAGAAATGCCCGAACAAAGCATCAAACAGCTTCACAAACTTTTTCAGCTACACATCAACCACGATGACAGGAAAAAAACTCTTGTTGCCGAAATGACAACGAGGTATTACAGATTACTAGAAAACCAAAAGAGTTATCAAGAATCACGATCACCACAACATTTGAAAATTAAACTGCAAACGTGAAAGAAAGGAGAAGAACTTACAGAAGTGAGAGAGACAGGTGGGTGAAATGGTAAGAGCGAGAAGTGCAGGGATCACGCCAACAAGGGAAAGTACGAGAAGCTTTCGATCTGCAATGGCAGGCTAAAGGGTTAGTATAATAGAAGTGCAAGCAGTTACTGGTACTTATGCAGAAGACGATACCTCTCACCGTTTCTAGACCTTCCCAGAGAGACGAAGAAAGAGACAGATGGCGCCCCACGGGGGGGTGGGGGGGTGGGGGGGTTTGGAATTTGGGCTGCAGTGGAGCGGGGAAGAACATTTGTATTTGCCTCTCTTTCTTCTTTTCCGGAAACAGTGCTTCTTGTTTTTCCTTTTTCCCCTTTCTTTTCCTTTTCTTTTAAGTAGATGTGAAATTAATCAAAAAAGTGCACTGGATTGATTTTCTTCTCAAAACTATGTATTAAATTTTTTTAAAAATTAAATCTCATACATTATTTTGCAAACAAATTATTCTAATTTGTAAAACAAAAAATTGTAAATAAAAAATTAATTGAAATATAACTTTATATGTAAACATTTTATCAGTTAAGTAAATATCTTAAATTTTTAATTTCTTAATTCACAGAATAATAAATTTGTATCCAAATTTAAAAACCCATAATAATTATAAAAAAATAAAAACTAATAGTTAGAGGTAGGAAGGTTTGTAACTACTAAATATTAAATATTTTAATTTATTAGTTATTCATGATTGTAAATTTTTCTATTCTAAATATTTAATACTTAATTAATATAAATTTATTATGATTTCTTTTAATTATTATTAACTGTGCCATAATAATAATAAAATAAAAATAGTTAGATGTAGAAAAGTTTTTAACTACTAAATATTAAATACTTTAATTCATTTGCTATACATGATTGTAATTTTTTTACTCCAAAATATAATATTATGTGAAATAACAAACTATAAACTTTAAAAAATAGTTAATATAACTAATAAAATAAATAATATTAAAAAAATAAAAATATTATTAATCTATAAATAATTAAAACAAATACACAATATAACTTATTAAATAAATTTAAAAAATTTAATTTTGTACGTAAATAATACTAGTATATTATAAATGTACTAGTAAGACACTGCAGGCCTGCAAGAAAGATCCTGAAATTTTGCACTCAAGAGCAGCCACACACATCATGCCTTCAATCTCCCATTGTCTTCTCTTCTTGTTATTATCCATCTTCTCCACCCCGTTCCGTTGCTCAAGCCTTGAACATCACCATCCATTAGACCCTCTTAACTCTTTCTGAGCTCACTCAAATCCAGACCATAGTGAAGAGGTCCCTTTGCTCTCCATGCCACAATCTCGGTTTCCACTATGTAGGCTTAGATGAACCAGACAAACCAGTTCTTCTCTCATGGCTATCCCAACCTTATCATCCCTCCAAAATCCCAGATCATCGTGCGCGTTGACTTTAAAAGTCATGATGTCATTGTAGACTTGGGGTCTTCTTTAGTTGTATCTGATAAGGTGTATGATGGACAAGGTATCCTTTGCTCAACGTTGGTGAGCGAATGGCTGCTAACTTATTGCCATTTACCTATGCACCTTTTGTAGCTCAATTGAGAAGAGAGGCCTCAGATTAAAAGCAGTTGTATGCAGTGGTACGGAGAAAAGAAGACCAATAGGGTGGTCATAGTCACGTGTTATTATTTAAATGGCCCCGTTAATCTGCACATGAGGTCCATAGAGGGAATTACTGTGACTGTCGATATCGGTGTTATGAAAATCACTGGGTATGTCGATCGTCTGATCGTTCCAGTGCCAAAAGCTGATAGAACTGATTATAGAGAATCAAAAGAGAACCTGCAATTCAGTTCGCCTTTAAAAGAGACGACAGTGTTGCAGCCTGATGGACCGAGTTTCACCATAGATGGACATAGTGTGAGGTATGCTTTCATTTCTTGATAGAAATGTAGCAAGTTTGGAATATATACATTATATTCTTTTGTCTTGCATCCTACATTCATGAGATAAATGATTCTGTAGTTTCTATCGTGAAGCCCATTTTGCTAATAGTTTAGTGTTCGAGTGTCTCAGTAGTAGCTTAGCAGGTCCAATGTTCGAATCTTTGTTTCCCCTTTCTAATCCCATAAGGGAGAGAAAAAAAAAGTAGCTATTATATTGAGGAGCTTCTGTCATGAATTTCAGATGGGCCAATTGGAAGTTTCACCTAGCTTTTGACATGAGAACAGGTCCAATCATGTCAGTAGCTTCAATTTATGATCTTGAGAAGGATGAATATCGTAGTGTGCTGTATAGAGGATTCGTCTCAGAGGTCTTTGTGCCATACATGGACCTAACAGAAGAATGGTACTATAGGACATTTCTTGATATTGGTGAATATGGATTTGGTTTATGTGCAGTGTCCCTTGAACGTACAAAGACTGTCCTGGAAATGCAGTATTTCTGGATGGCTACTTAACTTCCCAGGATGGAACACCTGGAAGAATTCCTAATGTTTTGTGTATATTTGAATGTTATGCTAGAGATTTACTATGGCGCCACACTGAAACTGCAATCCCAGGAAAAGTGGTAATTATATTTTTAGATTTGTGTACTTTCCCCTCAGAAAAAAGAGAGGAAACATTTGAACCTGTAAACAAGATAAATGGAAGATTTATTGCAAAATGGATTTTGCAGATAACAAGAAGTTAGACCAGAGGTGAGCTTGGTTGTGAGAATGGTATCATACATTGTTGATTGGGAATTCAAGCAAACTGGCACCATTAAAGTTGCAGTAAGTTATGAGATTCGAAAATTATATAAACTTTGTAATTAAATTGATCTTAAGATCTCTAGTAATAGTTAGTCTAGCTGAGTAATCCTATTCCGATAGTTGTAGAACTGACCTGATTTAATCCACTGCATCAAATTTTATTTTGACAGATTGGAATGACTGGATTGCTTGAAGCTAGGGGATCAATATACGCCAAGAAAGATCAGATACAAGAGGAAGTTTATGGCACGTTGTTAGCAGAAAACACATTGGGCGCATATCATGATCATTTTCTGAACTTCCATCTCGATCTAGATGTGGATGGTTATGCTAATTCCATTGTCAATAGTAAACTGCAAACAATGCCTGATATGGACAACAAATCACCTAGGAAGAGTTATTGGACAGTGGTTAGTGAAACAGCAAAAACAGAGTTGGATGCAAGGATTTGTCTTGGCTCAACTGCAGCGGAGATTTTAGTAGTGAATGCTAACAAGAAAAGTAAGATACCGTTTAATACCTGGATCTCTAGTATCCGCTAATGATTATCCACAAATCCGAGCTTCTTTTACAAAATACAACGTCCAAGTGACACCTCATAGTAAGTCTGAGAAATGGGCGGGAGGATTGTACTATGATCAGAGCCAAGGAGATGATGGTTTAGGTTCATGGAGCCAAAGGTACCGTTACATTAGAATTTCTGTAAATCATATTCCTCAAGTTATTAATAAGACCGTTGAAATATTTTAGTTCTTCCAGTTGGTTCTTGTGCAGGTATAGGGACTTAGAAAACAAGGACGTTGTGTTGTGGTACACATTAGGCTTTCATCATGTACCTGACCAGGAAGATTTTCCAGTAATGTCAACCATTAGCAGTAGGTTTGAGCTCAGGCCAACAAATTTCTTTGAACATAATCCGGTCCTCAAAGTAAAACCACTTGTACAAGTCCAGGGGTTCAACTGCAGTAAGACAGACAACTTCATTTAATTGAAGATATCAAGCACAATTATTCAGTGGTTTATCGCACATCCTTAACTTTATCTGTTCCTAGTAATTTCTTCTCCTAACTGGGAATCAGATGACCAAGAGTTGCAGCTCTAAACTGAGTTTTGCTGTATTGATAAACAGAGTTAATCCGATACTCTCTGGTCACTAAAAGAGTCATAAGGAGTATCCAGAATAAGAGATAAACCTGTATATTGTTACTGGCATTGCAGTCACTAAGTGTTTGCAGTATTCAGAACATGATAGGCTGCAAAAGAAACTGATATTTTCTGTTTTATTGAGTTAAGGAGTGGATTATTGAGTTTCGTCTTTCAGTTGACTACAAAAGAAACTGATATTTTCTGTTTTAGTTGGATAACAAAATCAAATGATCGGAGAAAGTATTTAGCAAAAGGAACAATTGGTACTGGTAGTTCTCTTGTTCAAATGAGTTGGTCACAGCTAAGCATTGTTCATCTTGTAAGTCAGCGGGTAACAATTGGTCCAGAGAGGATGTGTAAGGAGAAACAAGTTTTTCATATTCCCAGAAAGCAGAGAAAAAATCAAGTATTCTTAGCCATCAAAGCAAGTAAAGTGCATGATACTTGGAATCCAATCCACATTAGATAATTAATTGTGATACGCTGTATATTGCCTTCTTACTAAGAAAGTTTCAACAATGGGAATACTAATAATAAATGGCAATCTTCAATAGAAAATGAAGTTCCCACAACAAAACGACCAGTCAAACATGTAAAGTCATCTCCTATAAACAAGAATCTGGATCCACAAACAATACCCACAACCAAATTTGGAGTAGTTGATAAAGCTTTTCCGATGACCATTCGGTTCCTTCCTTTCCTTCCCTTCGTTACTGCTTTACTATCCGTAAAGATCACCAGCACATGTCACCCACTAGATCCCCTTAATCCAACTGAAATAAACCAAGTTAGGCTTGCTGTTCAAAATTCCCCCCTTGGTTCTGCTCCTGACCTGACTTTTCATTTTGTTGATCTTGATGAGCCCGAGAAGACTGATGTTCTTAAATGGATATTCGAAAATAGACGAGATAAACCTTTTCCTTCTCGTCGAGGAAGGGCAGTGGTTCGTGCTAGGGGCAAGACTCATGAACTCAGTATAGACTTGACAACTAGTGCAATTGTGTCGGAGCAAGTTTATACTGGCCATGGTTACCCTCCATTCACTACTATTGAGTTTTTCCGAGCCAGCAGGACGGCTTTGAAGAATCCTCATTTTCAAGATTCAATCCTGAGAAGGGGACTGAATATATCTGAAGTAACGTGCCTACCATTTACAGTAGGGTGGTTTGGTGAGCTTGTGACCAGAAGAATTGTTAGACTTTCATGCTTTTATCGTGGAGGAACTACAAATATTTGGGCAAGGCCTATTGAAGGAATAAGCATTTTAATTGATGTTGAGTCCATGCAAATTGTCCAGTATATGGACAGATTCAAAGCACCATTGCCGAAAGCTGAAGGCACTGATTTTGAGTCATCAGATCAGAAGCCTAAACCCGGAGTTTGCAATGGCACTGACACGAGGATCTTGATAAGCGGCAGTGAGGTCCGATGGGCTAATTGGCTTCTTCACGTAGGTTTCAATGCGAGAGCTGGATTGATCATATCAACCGCTGGTGTATTTGATGCTGGAGGAAATAATTTTCGAAGTGTGCTGTACAGAGGACATGTATCTGAGACATTTGTCCCATATATGGATCCTACAAATGAATGGTATTACAGGACTTTTCTGGACGTTGGTGAATATGGCTTTGGACGTTCTGCGAATACCCTTGTTCCACTGATTGACTGTCCTGGCAATGCAATGTATATTGATGGCTACATGGCAGGGGCTGATGGACAGCCAGAGATAGTTCCTAAAGCCATATGCATTTTTGAGCGGTATGCCGGTGATCCTGCTTGGAGGCACAAAGAAGTTGGTGTTCCTGGAAGAGTGGTAATCTTGTTGAGGATTCTGATATCAAATCACCTACCAAGTTCCTTAATGTGTTTGAGGCTAAGAAATTGAATATGATTTTCTTGATTTTTTGCAGATAATCACTGGACAGCAAGAAGTCACTTTAGTGGTTAGAATGGTGGCTACAGTTGGAAATTATGATTATGTGCTTGATTGGGAGTTCAAGCAAAGTGGCTCCATTAAAGCTAGGGTAAGGCTCATTTAGAACCCCTGGATTTTCCATCAGTAGAAATGAATGAACTAAAATTTCCTCTCAGACTGCTTTGCTTGAATGCAGGTTAGTCTAACAGGTGTCCTGGAGATGAAGGCAGAGTCATATACATATACAGATCAAATAACTGAGGAAATTTATGGGACTTTGGTGGCTGAAAATACTGTTGCTGACAACCATGACCATTTTCTTACATATTACCTTGACCTCGACGTTGATGGTGTTGATAACTCATTTGTCAAAGCAAAACTAAGAACCAAAAGAGTAAAGTACATTCACTTTTCACCAAGGAAGAGTTACTGGGAAGTTGTTAAAGAAACAATCAAAACTGAAGCAGATGCCAAGACTCGACTAGGCTTGGAGCCTGAAGAGCTCTTAATTGTTAATCCTAACAAGAAAACAAAGATTGGAAATGATGTGGGTTACCGGTTGATGCCTGGCCAGCCAGCCTTATCCCTGTTGTCTGAAGATGACTACCCACAGATCCGCGCAGCCTATACCAAGTACCAAGTGTTTGTAACCTGCTATAATAGATCAGAGAGGTGGGCCGGAGGATTTTATGCCGATAGGAGCCATGGAGACAATGGATTAGCCTCTTGGAGTCAAAGGTAATCTGGACTTCCATTTCATTCTCCTTTCACCAATCCTTTCCAATCTCAGCAAACATTGCTGTAAATTTTCTGTTTCTGTTTCTGTTAGTTCTTGCTGTTCACTAGAATTTCCTTCAAACCTATCTGCAGGAGAAGACCAATTATGAACAAAGATATTGTGCTGTGGCATACAATAGGCTTTCATCACAATCCCTATCAAGAAGATTTTCCAGTGATGCCATCACTCCGTGGTGGTTTTGAGCTCCGGCCAGCAAACTTCTTCGAAAGAAATCCATTGTTGAAATCCTCAAGAAACCATAGTTCTCAATCAGGATACCTCTAGGAAAAAGCAAGGGGACAGGAAGTTCTTTGCTTTTGATGCCTGACATGAGATAGGAATCTAAAGAAGTAAAATCACTCTGCATTAACAACTTTTTGACTTCAGATTCAGAGACTGAGAGCTGTATTCAACTTTGGCAGGTTTCTTTTTTCATCAAGAAATAATCTTTTCTCTACCTTTTTTTTTTTTTCCAATAATTGTCATCTTTTATCTGCCTATAAGAGTGAAACTTTGTCTTTTCTTCTGTGTCTTGTATTCATTGATTTGCACTCTTTACTCTGGTCACTCAGTGTATACTTAATATAAATCTCTCCTATTTTCCGCCAAAGAAATCAGATATCATATTAATGCCAATATGATCTCAAAAGGTTCGACCAAAATTACATATAAAACTCATAATGCAAGGAAACACCAAAAAGGAAAAAGAAAAACAGAAACACACTAAAGAATCAAACAGCTGTATCATGGAAGAAGTAAAAAGACCAATGACGTGCGTATCTTTCTGGAGAGGAAGCAGGGAATCGACTAGGTTGGTCGGACCATCATCAAAACCATGCATATATAGCACAGAAACACGTTTAGCTTGGGCAGTGGAAGAACTTGGCATTCTCAAGTTTGCATTTTTCTGGGATCTGCATGGCGAGGTTCTTATCAATTCCAAAGGCAAGCAAGGAAGACTGGTATTGGCAAAGGCAAGTCGGGGGCTGGACTTTCTTGAGAGCTGAGCAGCAATCGGCCGATGGAAGAGAATCAGGAGCTTCAACAGCAGACTTGCAGGTCAGTAGTTGATCAATGGTTATTCCACAGATGTTTGCGTTGGCCACCTTAGGGCCACTCCCAATGGCTGCAAACACCACCAAAGCTACAATGGCAAACTTAGCAAATGCTTCCATCTCACTGGTCAGCTGATGCCGAATATTATCCTCTCTTCTAATTGCTGTGAACGACTGGGTTTTACATTCCATAGTATATGAGGGTTTATATAGGAACTTGAAGGATATTTTTAATTGTTTTTTGATGCTTAGGAAGCAATTGGAGAAGAACTTCTCGTGACTCAAACTAGGAGTTTGCAATATTCTTGGCT
The DNA here is from genome assembly GCA_030512225.1 of Rauvolfia tetraphylla. Classification (NCBI taxonomy): domain Eukaryota; kingdom Viridiplantae; phylum Streptophyta; class Magnoliopsida; order Gentianales; family Apocynaceae; genus Rauvolfia; species Rauvolfia tetraphylla. Next base: position 9,621,773 of record JAJQKT010000053.1, read on the forward strand.
TTACTCTTCACGGGCTTCTTTTGGATAATGGCAGAATAATCTCTTGGTTTTAAGGAACATTAGTTTACCTACTATTGATTTGATAATGTTTTGGTTTTCTCACGGACGATTTGCTTTCGTCATTTCAAGATGAATCCGTGATTCTGGTCACTGACCAGAGTATCAAAATAGGCATTTAATTTAGGAAAATTGGCAAAAATTTTCATTTACAAGTTCTTGGTAGGGACATAAAAGAATTTTAAAGAAGGCAAAAACAAGAAAGGATTTGGAGCTTTTTAAGTTTGGAAAAGTTGTTTTATTACACGGTATTAAACACAATTGGATAGGTATTTTAATAATTTTTGACGAACTAAATTTTATTGTTTTAATAGTTAAAGCAATGTTTAGTGTACTAAACATATATACTAAATATTGATGAATTAAATAATTATTTTAAGAAAATAATATAATTAATTTCTTTCTTTCTTTTTTTTAAAAAAGAAATTCTGAAAGGGTTTAACACGTTTACCTTTAACTCTTACAAGTTGTTTCTTCTTTTTTTTTTTTTAATAAAAAAGGATACGTGGCTTCTTGCGCTGAATTCGGTCCATAGAGCAGCTGTGGACCGGTGCCTCTAAGATTTCCCGGGGTCCCGACACCCGGATCCACCCATTCGTCGCCTCCTCCTTGATTGCTCGCGCCGTTGGCACTAGCACTGAGCTTCCGGACATTCAAATAAGATAGGCAAAAGAGTTAATATTCTATTCTTTTCATCCAATTGATGACTCTCTACAAATTCTACGTTTCTTGAAACGTAGCGCGACTTAACGTGTGATGTTAATGTCCCAATAGAAGCCTATCATTCTTTCAGTCTCGTTTTGCAAGAATGGTTCATAGTGCTTATGATTCATTCAAGCTCCTCCGTGATTGTCCAACAAGAATCGACGCAATTGAATCTTATGGTTCTAGTTTGCTAATTGCCTGCTCCGATGGATCGTTAAGAAGCTACGGTCCCGAATCATCGGCCAACTCCGACCGGTCTCCGACATCGGATTTCCATTCCCATACCACTGCAGAGCTCAAAAAGGAGCCTTATGGTCTTGAGCGTACCATTAATGGATTCACTAAGAAGCCCATGCTTGCAATGGAGGTTCTGGGCTCGCGGGAGCTTTTGCTGTCGCTTTCTGAGTCAATCGGGTTTCATAGGTTACCGAATTTGGAGACTACTGCGGTCATTACCAAGGCTAAAGGGGCCAATGTATATTCGTGGGATGATCGGAGAGGGTTCTTATGCTTTGCCCGGCAGAAGAAGGTTTGTATTTTCAGATATGAAGGTCAGTAATTTACTTGTATTCTTGCTGAATTACTAGCTTGTTGTGAATTTAAGTTCATTTTCTTAAGCGAATTCGTATTTGAAGTTTTGAGTACTTTAATTGCTTGAAAATGCAAGAGAAAGAAACAGAGAGGAATACTTGTTTTCTGATATTTGTATTTTGTTCTTGGAAAATTACGTGGTAACTGTACAACAGAAAAGAAAATATAAAAAGTTGTTTCTTTTGGCGGAGGGGAGCTGAAAGCATTAGGTAATATTATCAATCAGGAGAGTGATCAGAAAGGAAGCAACTTTATGATTGGGGCCTGTAAGATAAAGGGGAAGTTCACATAAATCATCTTTGAATATGTTTTAGAGAAGATTCATTTTTGTGCTCAAGTTCAGAAGCAAGCTTGAAAAAAAAATTTGGAATTCTCACTGTTCTTTTCTTTGCTTGGTTTCTTTTGCTTCTTTTCCTGAAATGTTTCCTTTTAGTTCTAGGTAATAGAAGTTAGCTTACAGATGCAGACAAGCAAAAATTGTTCAAACTCGAAGCCAGAAACCCGCCATTTGGATACATATTATAGGGGATTTGTCTTTGTTTTCATCTCATCTATTTATACAGCCACTGGTTTGATTCGTTAAATGGTAATCCAAACCCATTGTTCCTTGCGTAGGTGGACGGGGTTTTGTGGAGGTGAAAGAATTTGGTGTTCCTGATGCAGTGAAGTCAATGGCTTGGTGTGGGGAGAATATATGTTTGGGAATTAGAAGAGAGTATGTGATATTGAATTCTACAAATGGTGCATTGTCTGAGGTATTTTCTTCTGGGAGGATTGCTCCACCTCTAGTGGTTTCTCTTCCCTCTGGAGAACTTCTTCTGGGAAAGGTATAGCTACTACTATTGATTTCCAATCTTCCTATTATTCAGCAACTGAAGAATACAAAGAAAATGAGTTATTGTTGACAAAATGTGTCTTTGGCGAGAAAACTATCTGGTGAAAATTTTTCAAGTAGATGATATATGGGTATCTCTTTGTTCATGCCTGCAGAATGTAAAAATGAATAGGGGAAGGGAAAGTATTGACATCCCTCTTGAGCAAAGAGTCCTTTTCTTAGATGGTTCATCATATTATTGGATTAGTACACCATTTTATTTCTTAGGTATAAACTATTTCTTAGTACACCGTATTATTGGATTAGTAAGGAGAATAAACTGTAGTACTAGTGCATTTGATACTTATTATTTATTATATATAGCCCTTTAACAGGAAAAAGTTACTTTCCCTTTGGTACAGGACCAATCTGCATCTGTTAATTTTTACAGTTGTATTTCTCTGATTCTTCCTTCAGGATAACATTGGGGTGTTTGTGGACCAAAATGGGAAGCTTCTTCAGGAAGGCAGGATTTGTTGGTCAGAGGCTCCAGCTGTTGTTGTCATTCAGAAGCCATATGCAATAGGCCTTTTGCCGAGACATGTTGAGGTAACCTGTGTGCATCAATTAAAGAAGCCAACTGTTTATCAGATTTCATATTTGGCTAAAAAGAAACATGGTGCTTGAAGCCTACATTTATGCAGCTTGAGTTCTTGGGTTATGCAGATACGGTCTCTTAGAGATCCCTATCCACTTATACAAACAGTAGTCCTCCGCAATGTTCGCCGTCTCACTGGAAGCAACAGGGCTATAATAGTAGGACTTGACAACTCTGTTTTTGGGCTATTTCCTGTTCCTCTTGGTGCTCAGGTACAGCACACTATGAAAAGAAAATTGGCATTATGAATTTTTGGGATTTTACCACTAAAAATCTTGTACAATTGTATTCCCTGTAGATTGTACAACTGACAGCATCTGGAGATTTTGAGGAAGCATTAGCTTTGTGTAAATTACTTCCTCCGGAAGATTCAAGCCTTCGAGCTGCAAAGGAGCAGTCAATTCATATTAGGTTTTGTGCTCTTGCGTCCTTATTTTTTGTCCCTTTCTAGCAAGCCTATGAGATAATTTTCCTTGATCAATAGTCACCAACACACATGACCAAATAGCGTACAAGTACATTCTGCTGCTTTATACCTTATGAATCATGTTGAGATCTTCTTACCTCTTTAACTTTAACTACGAGGCTTTAATGGTTAGAACTGTTTGACTTTCTTGCTATGGTTTTTGTATAACATGCTCCCATTAAGTTCCATGCGTTTCAGGCTGAAAATTGCTTTAGGACATTGTGGAGCTGATTTTCCATATTAAATCTGGACAAATCTTTAAGGAGTACGTAATACATTAACTTATTTCAATGATGCTTGGAGGCCAAGGTTGAAAGGGGGCTTCTTTTCTTTTTCCTCCTCCATCAACTTTAAATGAAGCAACTTGATTCCCTGATCTTTCTGTGTAAACAAGAACGTCGTCTTCAACAGTGTATAAAAGATATAAAAACTATTAACTTCTATATTTTAGAACCCTTTTTTAGGGTGTCATTGTTGTAGAACCAATAGAATGAAAATTTTGCTTATGATAAAGCTTCTTGAGCAGAAGTCTCAGTGACATCTTAGGTCTATTAAATGTCTCCCGGTGAATTTGAGAAATATTACATAATTTGTATTTGGAAGCAATAATTTCGATCAGTTTTAATCTTTGAACCTTCCAATAATCCAATTTACTGGAAAGCTAGATTTAGTTGGGATTTGTACTTTAATCATCAAGTATTAGTCTTGAAACCCAAAAAAAAAATAAAAATCAGCAAGATATTTTGTTATATATGTGACAGATGCACCATATGATGAGAATCTCACTGTGTACTTCAGATATGCGCACTATTTGTTTGAAAATGGTAGCTATGAGGAGGCCATGGACCACTTTTTGGCATCTCAAGTGGAAATTACTTATGTGCTGTCTTTGTATTCGTACATTGTCCTCCCAAAATCTTCCTTAATACCAGAACCAGATAAGCTTCCGGAGGTTGTTGGTGATGCTTCATATCTCCCAAGAGGCTCTTCTGGCATGTCAGATGATACGGAACCTCCACCACCTCAAATGCTGGAGTCTGATGAGAGCTTGGATCTTGAGTCCAAGAAAGTTAGCCATAATACTTTGATGGCTCTCATTAAGTTTTTGCAGAAAAAAAGATATAGCATCATTGAAAAAGCTGCTGCTGAGGGAACTGAGGAAGTTGTTTCTGATGCTGTGGGAAGTAATATTTTTGCCTACGGAAATAGTCGGGCTAAGAAGGCAACCAAAGTAAGTTCTGCTCCTTTTTTCCCCATTCTATTAAAATATCCTTAGATAAGCTCTGACATGATATTCTTCCTTTCAGCTTTATAAGCGTTCAAAATTAGGGGGTTGAATTCCAATGTCATTTGATTCTTCACTTGCATCTTCTTGTTTTGTATGTATGATAAACATAGTATTATTGGACGGAGCAAAAGTGATCCTTTCCAATTTGAACTTGATTTTGATTTGGTTTACTTGTTCTCTGCTCCTGATGAAGTGAAATCAATTAAGATGATTATTTTGTATTTGAACTTAAGATGGGGAGGGGGAATACTTCAGTGATTCAGAGTAATGCTGTGGGTGTCTAGTCTTGTCCACTCTAGAGATGGATTAAAATTTTCCTGGATATTCTATATATGTAAATCTCAAGATAGCAATGTGGCATGTCTCAGGAGGGCCCAGTTGTTAGGACTTAGAATTGAATATGTTTCTAACATGACAAGCTAGAAATCAGGTATCCTATTAAGCTTTTGAAAAATAGAATTAGAATAACATCTAAACCTTGCTGTTGATCATTAAGAAACATATGTAACTTAAACAGTATCTAAATATTAGATGAATTCAGGTTCTCTTGAACAAGAAAATACTTGTGAAATAGTATAATATTTCTTTATTACTCTGGAGGAGATACAATTTACACTTTTTTTATTCTAATTCTGGTCCTTTGATCTTTTAGGGAAGAAGTATTGTTGCAGTCAGCTCAATTGCCAGGGATATGGCTTCAATACTGGATACTGCACTTTTGCAGGCTCTAATTCTTACTGGACAATCTACAGCTGCTTTGGAATTATTGAAAAGCCTCAACTATTGTGACCTAAAAATATGTGAGGGGTTTCTGCAGAAAAGAAATCAGCATGTTTGTCTGTTAGAACTATACAAATGCAATGCAATGCATCGTGAGGCTTTAAAACTCCTCCATCAATTAATAGAAGAGTCAAAATCCGAGCAACCACAAATTGGGCTTACGCAAAAGTTTAAGCCTGAGATGATTATTGAATATCTTAAAGTAAGTGGAATCTTTTTGATGTCATATTTGCTGCTTTAAGTTTTAATTACCAGAAGTTCATGAAATATGTGAGCATCCTATGTTGATTCTATTAACTAGGCCAGGATTAAAAAGTGCTTGATGATATCGTAAGGAATTTATTATGTGGAGAACATGCTGGCATATCAATGAAACACTGTGATGTAGCTTATCAGTTTACTTTTGTTTAATAATGGGTCAAGGAATGCCAACCAGAAAATTATATATGCTTTAAGTTTTGAGTTTGTTGTTCGTATGAGCTTTGTACCAATCGTTCAAGTAACCGTTTCATTATGACTCTCTCAGTTTATATGGTCTGAATATATAAGTTGAAGTTATCTGTCATATGCAAGAATAACTCCTAGTGCCCTTTACCTTTTTTATTTTTTTTGGGTTTGCATTCATTTGGATGCTATTCTTTAAAATTTTGGAATGCTTAAGTTATCTGTCATATGCAAGAATAACTCCTAGTGCCCTTTACCTTTTTTATTTTTTTTGGGTTTGCATTCATTTGGATGCTATTCTTTAAAATTTTGGAATGCTTATGCACTCGTATTAGTTCCATTTCAAGTGCATGGTCTAATTCAGCTGTTAAATTTATTTTTGCAGCCTCTTTGTGGAACTGATCCTATACTGGTCCTGGAGTTTGCAATGCTTGTCCTAGAAAGTTGTCCAACACAGACAATTGAGCTCTTCTTATCTGGCAATATTCCTGCAGACTTGGTTAACTCTTATTTGAAGCAGCATGCTCCAAATATGCAAGCCACGTATTTGGAACTCATGCTTGCAATGAATGAAAATGGCATCTCCGGCAATCTGCAGAATGAAATGGTAACCAAAAGTATTTCTTTTAGAGAAGTAGGTTTCTATAATAAGTCAGCTGCTCAAGTTAATGAACTGGTTCTTTTTATTTTCTTGGGATCTGTTTTCGCCTGATCTTTATCTGCATATGTGGATGGAGATGTGACCTTGTTCATTCATCTGACATGAGAAATCTGTTCAGTCTCAAGATAAGAATGGTAAAAGAGGAAGCCGGACATCACTACTGAAAATTTAGTGCAGTGACTTAATTGTTGTAAAATTAAGGCCAAGGAAAAGAAGCGTGCTGATTTAAATGCAACAATTTCTAAATCATTTGTTTATCATATAGCGGAACTGTAACCTTTTTGCTTTGACAATGAAAATTGTTCTCAATCCCCCATTTCATATAAGGAATTGATCAATTTATTATTGGATCTGCCATAGTAACATTCTTTTTATGTTTAGCCTGATATGCTTGGTATCTTTATTATGTTAGGTGCAAATCTATTTGTCAGAAGTGCTTGATTGGTATGCAGATATTAAGGCCCAAGGAAAATGGGATGAGAAAACATACTCACTCACAAGGAAAAAATTATTGTCTGCCTTAGAGAATATATCTGGGTATAATCCTGAGGTATTGCTAAAGCGACTTCCACCAGATGCATTGTATGAAGAGCGTGCAATCCTTTTGGGCAAAATGAATCAACATGAGCTTGCTTTGTCCATTTACATTCACAAGGTATTCTCTTTGTTATTCATTTTTTCTTCCTTTTGGTGTGATATAATGTCATTTTACTGGTGGATACTAAGATAAAAGTTCGTTTAGAAGTTGTGGGATCGATGGAGTTAATTTGTTAAAGTGTAGCACCTTAGGAGTTAATGATGCAGCAACTGAGCGTCGGTTGCTTAATATGAGTACTTTTATATGCTTCTGTTACTTTCTTCCTTAATCACTTTTTTTTTACTGCTTTCTCATTTTCTTGAGTTGTGACTGCAGTTGCATGTTCCTGAGTTGGCATTGTCCTATTGTGACCGGGTTTATGAGTCTGGACTTCACTCAAATTCAGGAAAAAATAGTGGTAGTATATACCTCACTTTACTGCAAATTTATCTCAATCCACAGAGGACAACAAAGAACTTCGAAAAAAGAATCAGTAATCTGGTATCATCTCAGAACCCTGGGATTCCAAAGATTGGTCTAGGAACTTCAGCTAAAACAAAAGGAGGACGCTTATCTAAGAAAATTGCAGAAATTGAAGTTGCCGAGGACATCCGAATTAGCCCTAGTGGCACTGACAGTAGCAAAAGTGACTGTGAGACAGATGATGTAGGTGAGGAAGGTGGTTCAACTATCATGCTTGATCAGGTTCTTGATCTGTTGAGCCAAAGGTGGGATAGAATGCATGGAGCACAGGCTTTAAAACTGCTTCCGAAAGAAACTAAGCTACAGGTAGAGGATTTTCCAATAGATTGTCAATGTAATTCTGAGCTGATCTGAATACAACGTATTCCTTTTGGTGCATATTTAGTGGTTTGTATCCCTTGTGCAAAGAAATTAAGGAAGGGGTACCACTTTTTCTCTTTCAAGTGCATTAGTATGGCAGCTTGACAATTATATTTAGCATCTGAAATGATATCTTTTTGGTCACTGCAGAATTTGATTCCCTTCCTTGGACCCCTCCTGAAAAAATCCAGTGAAGCATATCGTAACTATTCAGTCGTCAAGAGTTTGAGAGAGAGTGAAAACCTGCAGGTATGTTTATTGCCGAGATATCAAACTAGATTTTCAGATAATAAACCGTGGAGTTCCTGAGAGAATCTGACTTTGATTTGCAGAAGTAGTCTGTTTCATTAATTTCTTGTTGGCTGTTTTACTTAGTAATTGACGACATGAAACAGGTCAAAGATGAGCTGTATAACCGTAGGAAAACTGTCGTGAAGATCACCAGTGATAGCATGTGTTCTCTTTGCAACAAGAAGATAGGGACCAGCGTTTTTGCAGTCTATCCTAATGGTAAAACCATTGTGCATTTCGTCTGCTTTAAAGACTCACAGAATATGAAGGCTGTGGGAAAAGGCTCATCAATACGCAACAAATAATGAAATGCATGTGATATAATATGGTGAAGCGAAATGGTATAGTCAACCTTTTGGTGCAAGTTGACCTTCAATGCATATTTTTCTAGCCATTGAGGAAGAAGTCTTGCGTTCTTTAATTCGTTTGGTCTGGTCAGTATCCTCTTAGCCTGATATCTCAGGGAAACTGCTCTCTATTGTAAAAAGTAAAGTGAGCCTGGAGGTTGTTGATCATGATGGTACATGAGGTTCTTTGCGCATTGATGATTTTCAGCTTCAGATATTTGCGATGTTCTATACCAGGTGTGGCTTTAATGTTTTGGTTTGTAGTTAATCTTATTGTTAAGTGTGTTGATAGATGTCCTTCAGACATATTGCCTTGCAATAATCAGGGAGCTTTGTGTCTGATGTAAAGTAATTTAAAATAGTCTGCAGTCTGCAGATTGTTGTACAACATTTGACATTTTCCCACAGTATTTTTTCTGCGAGATTTATGGTGAAATACTATTTGATTAAACAGTCAGATGTTAACCTCTGGTGCATTACAGCTTAATGGCCAATAATAATTGTTCTCTGATAATGAGCAATATCTTCTGAAATTTGAACTGTCAGGTGTGGCAGAAATGACAAAGATCAAATGATGAAATGGCAAGCTACGGATTCTCAGAATTCAGAGAATTTGTTCAGTAGCAAAGGCTATCATTAGACATGCCTGATCTTGTGAACTCCAGATTAAAGTGCTTATTCCTTGGTTGCGTCATGTATAAGATCTGTGCCATCGAAACGGAATCTCCCTAAACCGGAAAAGTCCCAATGTCCTTAGGAGGGGCTGAGTGAAGTTATTATGATGCACTAAAGCTTGTACAGAAATCCTAAAATCTCAAATCCATAGTTCAATTGATGTAGTTCTTATACAACAAATAACCAGGTCGGTCTCAGTTTTTGGCTTACCAGGGTATGCCATCTCCTTTCGTTTAGTAGTCAAAGAACATTATTTGGATTGTATCTCAATTTGAATATAATTTTATTTTTTTTAACAAAAGTCAATCGTAAACCTGATTAAAGCAGAAAATAGAAAAAGATTTCACTTTGAGTTGGAAAAAAAAAAATAACAGAAAGGGAAATCAGACAAAGTAGAGTCAATCCTGAAATCATGCTACGCCAAACAAAAAAGACAAAATGCTTTTGTCGCCTAGTGGGAGCAGGCAAGCAGTGGAACCACAGGCCACAGCGTATCATACCACAGGAGTTAAAACACTCCATACTTAATCCGCCTTTCCTCCCAAAACAACCAAAAAATCACACAAGGAGAGTGTGAATTTGCATTTTCCCTTTTTGGATGATGTATCTTCTCCTTTATCGTCCAATTTCATTCTAATTCTACTTACTATTACTTCTTAGTTAGAGACCAGAATTTCATGATTCGTGAAGCAGTTTCTTGTTTCTTTGCAATAACTGAGGAACCTCGAAAGTTTTTTCTTGTGGTACCCTTGACTGCTGCATTTTTGCTTTCATGACTTAGTCCTTTTTCTACCTTTGTTATCGTGGGCACAAGGGTAATTTTGCAGGCCTGCACTCAACTTCGGGTAAATGAATAATTAAAGCAATAGACACGAGTAAATATTATAAGCTCTTTAATTTAAATTACAGGAAAACATTTATTATTAAAAAAACACACACACACACACTTAAAATCTTATACTCTTTTAATTACAAAAAATATTTATGATATTAGTAGATTTTGTTTTTAAATAATACTTCATATTATTGGTATATTCATAAAATTTGAATTGAAGTAAAGTATTTGATTATTTTAAAAAATACAAATTAAAGTAAAGCACATAAAGAGGAAGGAGACAACGGAGAGGAGAAGGGAACCCACAAAAGAGGGATAGGGATGGATTGGGAGCCATCATAACATCTCTAACCAGAAGTTGGGTGAATCCATCATCACTCTTTCCAAACAAAATCCTCCTATTATATGCTGAGAAGATCATTCTTTTAACATAAAAAATGACCAAACCCAAAAGGAAAATACATCTATGGTATTGAATTAAAGCGTTCTTCGACAAGCTTCATAATGGGTTTGTATCCTTGTTCATTTTCTGCCATCAAAGGATGCATCATGCTGATGCAACTGCTACATCACTAGTCTGCTCGTCCTAATCCTTCGAATTGGTTTCATCTCAAAATTTAATATAAATTTTTTATTTTTAATTTTTTTTTTACAAAAAATACACATATATATTTAGATTAAATTTTATGTTAAAACTTAATATAAATTTTTTATTTTAAATTTTACTTTCACTTGAACTAAAATTTTATACAATATCGTTCTAAATAAATACGGTACTTGACAAAATTTGACATCCGTCTGAGGCGGCATGGTTTGTCTCTGAAGGGGGCCTTCGGTGCCCCAAATGCGGTGACAAGGGCAAGATCATGGACTGAAATCTAGCCGAATAATCAAGAAATCCCCATGATGACAGCCCGGTAGCGACTTGAAAATTGATGATGATCAGAATGAGAATGGATATTTATATAATAGCGGTTAGTAAGTGAGTGATTGTTACATTCATCCAGTAGTATTCATCCATGGCGATTTCAAGATCTCCTTTTCTTTAATTTGTTGCCTTGTTGGGAAGATTGAAATTGATGTTATGGGAGGTGGTGGTGGTGATGGGGGCGAAATGATGACTGCTGCTGCCTTGGCACGCCGTTTATCTTTTGAGGGAGATCATAAAGAATATAGAATGATGGTTCCCACTGCACGCCCTCTTTCTTTCTCTCTCTCTCTCTCTCCCACCAAAACCAAAGAGTTTGCACAAGTTTCTGAAGAAAAAGAGAAATAAACCCTAAATTTCGGTATTTGTCTGTCACCCCTTTGTTCAATCATCATCTTTTATCCTTTTCTTCCTTCTCTAGAAATCCCTTTTGTATATATGAAGAAATAATATGATGACGCTCCTTAATTGAGTCCTTTCCATGGATTCATCTGTGTCTTGTTGGCTACCTATGTCATGATATGATGCATTAGGGCTCAACAATACACAAGCACCAAATAGTGTTACTATATGATATTGTCCAATGTTAGATGATCACAAACACACTAAAGATCCCGACTTGTTGAACTCTAATTTGTCAAGTCATGCAATCCATGCACTCTCTCGCCAGTAGAATTTTCTTGTTAACGGATGATCTTAGTTTTTCGTAATCTAACAACTCCTAAACATTCAAGAATTTCCCTTGGGCTATGTTTGAGTTTGGGACAGGAGACTATTCCAAGGGGATTAGAAAGCAGAGGAGAGAATTGAAAATTTATGTTATTTAGATAGTTAATATGAGAGTAATGAAAAATAAATTATTAAGTTACATATTTTATTTTTATATAATATAAACATTTTGAAAAAATAATTTTAACGATAAATTTTTTTTTATTAAAGTTAGCCTTATTTCTCTCTTTCCATCCATTTTTCAAGGGAAAGAGTAGTGATTCAATAAAGTGAACATCGTTTCCTTCATTTCCCTTCTATTTCTCGCAATTCAATTATCAAGCACTAAAAACTTATAATCTATCCGGCTTTCCTTCTTCTCCTTCTATTTATCTCGATCCGAACAGTACTTAATTGAACTTAAGTTAATCCCTTGCATAAAACAATCCATGAAAGATGACTATATATCCCTAGTGGTGATCGGGTGATTATACGTTCATCACAATACGGATTCAAAGAGAAAGAGACGAAGAAGGAAGAAACCAGTCGGGGTTCTTACAATTAGTTATTTATCTATGGTGTATCCTAGTAATACTACTACTGCTACCTTAGTTACATCATTGAGAAGAATGAGAACCCACGCGAGGAAATCAACCTTAGAAGTCGCAAGTTGGTCGTTTTTTGCTTTAGTAATCTTTTGTTAGAGATGCGAGTTGCGAAAATCCATGAGGATTGTATTTTCTGCTTTTGTGCTTGCATTGAAGACAGACACACCCACACTTCAACTCCTCTCCACTTCCCTAAACCCACACCGAAATCATAGTCCCTTATCGATTTCTCTGCCACCCTGCCTTCTTATATTCTGAACTCAGCCCCTCACTTCTCTTCAACCTTTCTTTGCTTCTTTGCCTCTATATCTCTCCGACGATCTCTCACTAATCTTTCATACCCCTCTTCAAGAATCCTTCTCTAGTATCAGAAATGGGTGATATTTCTTGTTCTCATGGCATAAGCAATGGCAACAGCTTCAGTGGAAATGACCATGCCATTGGGACACATAGAAAAAGCTGTTGGTATGAAGAGGAAATCGAAGAGAACCTGCGTTGGTGCTTTGCTCTCAATAGGTATAATTCCTTTCCTAAACTAAACATTTCAGTTGGACCTCTCTCAATCTGTGCCATTCCATCATGGTTATTGTTTGTTTAAGCTCAATGCGGAAACCAGGAACTCCATTAAGGTTTCATCGTGTTTAAGGGCATGAATTTAGCCATTTCTTTGGCTGTCCGCTTACGAGACATTCAAGAATATTGTAATAAAATGTAATGCTTTCGTGTATGACATTTTAAATTCAGTTCATTTTTTTACCTTCGATGTTCTTAAGAAACTTTCTGTTTGAGGAAGAGTCATGAACTCAATCATGAAGACCCTTCTTAAAGGCAAAAGAAGCTACACCTTTTAAGGTGTTGAGACGATAAAACTTCTATCTGTCTGCTCAGTGTTCCAGTATAAACTGTTATTTTATGTCTTTTATGTCTGCTTAGTATTGTATTCATGGTGTTTTGGCAAAGCTCATCATAGTCTAGAAAGATCAAAAGGTGCTTGTGTAGCGTATGAACCTAAAAAGTAGGGAAGTTTCTGTAGCCCTTTTTGGATGTCTTGTCCATGAAAAAGTCAGACAGGATAAGATAAAGTCGGGGAATTTAGAATTAGCATTTGATTACCAAGTTTATTATCGCCCCATATCATCATTTTTTTTTATTTTTGTCCCCAGCATTTTGCACACAGGTGCTACGCAGTTCCAGGACATTCAACTCTTGGATACCAAGCCCTTTGGCAAGGTACGCAACAGCAGCCATATCTCAACCCTGAATGAGATGAAAAAAGGATGAAATTTTGCAATTTAGAAGAGGTCTTAGTTAATTAGGGAAAGAAAACGTTTTCGTGGGGTATTTTTGATGTTCTAAAAGCCTCTCTTGGTTAACAAAACAGGCTCTGGTTATTGATGGAAAGCTTCAAAGTGCAGAGATAGATGAATTTATCTACCATGAATCTCTAGTGCATCCAGCACTTCTTCATCATCCAAAGTAAGTCGCCCTGCTTCTGATATTTGTTTAAGCAACTGAAGTTGAAAGATTTCTGCTCTTCCAAAATGGGTCGCTTTCTGATCATCGCTTGTTCACATTCATTTCAGCCCCAAAACCGTCTTCATCATGGGGGGAGGTGAGGGCTCTACCGCAAGGGAATTGCTGAGGCACAAAACAGTGGAGAAGGTTGTCATGTGTGACATTGATGAGGTGAACCTTCGTTTCCTACGCGTATTCATATTCCTCATCTTCATTATTTCTTTAGCTTGATTCACTCTGTCATGTTCCTTTTACTTGTGATTGAAGCCGTATTTTTACCGGGTTAACACTTTTTTGATGAGTTTTTCACACCTAATCAACTATCTAAGTCCAGTAAAATGTGAACCCAATTTTACTTTACTGCTGCTCAAGACATTTTTGACTCATTTCCTTTAACTGCATTGGCGAAAATCATGATTAATGCAATGAACCTATTCAACTCCGGGGGAGCATAATCAGCATTGGATTTTAACTTTATCAGAACCAACAAACAAATTAGTGTGGTGGACAGGATGACAACATAACAATGAAAGTCAGATTACCAGTATGTAAATGAGAACTAAGAGTAAAAAGTTAAAACCATACTGACTTTTCATAATTAATCATACAGGAAGTTGTGGAGTTTTGTAAGTCATACCTTGTGGTTAACAGAGCTGCTTTCTGTGATCCTCGACTCGATCTTACTATCAATGATGCCAGGTTCATTCCTTCTCTACAAATTTAAATTTATTCTTAGAAGTAACTTTTTTAGGTATTCTTGAGTTTACTACAATTGAATGATTGGAATACAATGTTGTATTCCAGGGCTGAACTTGAGAGGAGAGAAGAGCTTTATGATGTGATCATAGGTGATCTTGCAGACCCTATTGAAGGAGGGCCATGCTACCAACTCTACACCAAATCCTTCTATGAATTCACTATAAAACCAAAGCTAAATCAGAATGGCATTTTTGTGACACAGGTACAAGAATTTTCTATAATTTATAATGGTCTCATTTGCATAATCCTGGTACTGAAAAAGACTTTTGATGAATAATATAGGCCGGACCAGCAGGAGTGTTCAGTCATACAGAAGTTTTCTCTTGCATCTACAACACCCTAAGGCAGGTTTTCAAATGTAAGTTCAACAAGGAAGAAAACCAACCTGGTTTTAGAAATTAGAGTATTTCTTGTTGATAGCCTTATTCCTTCTTCATGCAGATGTCGTCCCCTATTCGGCTCATATTCCTTCCTATGCTGACATTTGGGGTTGGATCATGGTATCATTACTTTGGACTCAAATGTCAACTTTTATTTAATCGCAAGGAAAACAACCAAAAAAGCAAATATTATTCTCTTCATTCTACTGACTTTTAGGAATATTCTCTTTGAATCAAACAAATATCACTGCTTTCTGATAAAGATGTTGAAGGCAGTAAGATTCCTTGAATTCTAATGATACACCCTTTGACCTCGGAAACACTGAATAAATTTGGAGTTTTATCCAAGAGATGCTACGGATACTAATCAAAGATGATCATAATATGGCAGGCATCAGATTCCCCATTTCTGTTGAATGCTGATGAACTGGACCTGAGGATGAAACAGAGGATCAACGGTGAAAACAGATATCTTGATGGCAAAACATTCACATCAGCATCAACCTTGAGCAAAGGTGTTCGACAATCGTAAGGCCAATCTGATTTTATTATAAGCAATTTCTTGAGTCCTTTATGTTATAATTCCAAAGAACGATAACTAAATTCAACTATTGACAGGTTGGATAATGAGACTCATGTCTACACAGAAGCAAATGCAAGGTTCATCTATGGCCATGGCACAGGCACAGCCAACAAGCACAATTGAGCATGAAAATGGGACAGAAAAAGAAAGCCCAGATATATAGAACAGAGTCATATAAAGGACTTAACCAATGAGAACAATGTTTTCTTCTTTATGGTTTTCCCAGTAATCCATTATCCTTCACTTTCTCCTGCCTATTTTTCCTTTTTGTTTATGTAGTTACTACAAAGGAATGAAATGGAACTTGCAAGAATCTCTAGTTTCGGTTTCCTTTATCAAGAGAAATGGTTTTGCATATCAAATTTGGGGCCAAACTTCTTTATTTTCAGTTATTTTAGGTTCATCTCATATAACAAATGTGTTCATTCACTATTCAAGTAAGACTAACAGTCAACTTGATGACAATTGAGTAACTCTCGGTGTTTTATCATTTTGATAAAAATCTATATTTTGTATGCTTAACAAGAGTTTATCAACATAATTGAATTTTTAAAATATGAGTATTTAAATTTTTTAAATTAAAATTTATATATTATATCAGTTATCTTAACAACTATTAACGAATAGATATAGATTATCTTAACAACTATTAATGAATAGATATAGATTGAACAAGTATATTTAGATTATAACTCAAATTAAACATTTTTTAGTATTTAGTAAAGTTTAAAATTGATTTTCTTCAGAGGAAAAAATGAAATTTACGGCAGGAAAAAAAAAAAGTGGAGTTGGAATCCAATTGCTCTAATAGGATTTTCTTTTTTTTTTTTTTTCTTTTTCTGTACGTCTGGAGAAGAAACTTGTATAGTCGTATTAGCCAATACAAAAGGCCCAGCCCTCGGAATCTGAAATTCCATTTTGTGGGATTGGACTGAGGCCTTACCTGTCTCTCCGTCGTTGTCCTTTGGACCTATGGACTCATTCGTCAAGCATAGGCCCGCCAGCTTACTTATGTTGCTATTATGGTTTTGAGTTTAAAAAATATCCATCCGCTTCCAAGTATAAGATATTTTGGTATATTTTAGATAAATTAAGAAAAATAGTAATATGCATTTCTTCAATTTATATTTAATTAATTTAATTTATTTTTTACTAAAATAAGGGAGAATTGAGAAATTATTTTTATAATTAAGAATAATTCTTAAAAAATAATCTTTAAACTTTGTAAAAGGTTAAATACAAAAATTTTGAGAAGAAAGAAGAGGCCAAAAGACTTTATATTTTGAAATGAATGGAGTATATATATTTTTAAGAAATGGTTTTGAATAAATTTTTTGAAATTTTAGAAACTAACACATGATAAGTTGGAGGACCAAAATGATTGGAAAAATGTTTAGGGACTTTACAAGTACAAATGAAATACCCTAAGGATCAAAAGGATCGAAAAAATTATAGAAAAATTAAAAATAAAAATAAAATAGTTTTGAGGATCTTGGAGGCTTGGACTAATATTGCAATAATTTTTCTATTTTATAGAAGTTTATCAAGGTTCATCAACCAAGGGAAGATATTTTAAACCATGTCTTTCATTATTGTGAAAATGACATTCAATCATCTAGCTGTAGCGGATATTCTATTCTCTTGGCCACTCATAAAGCTAATGGCATGTTATAGAAAAATAGCAGTGTATGCAACACCAACAATACACTATCAGCAATTCTTTGTTTTTCCCCCCTTATTTTCTCCTCTAAGGCAAGAAACTTATGAAAACCAAATTTCCTAATGACAAGACAATTTCCTTGTCAATAAAAGCATTCCTATCAAAAGAAATACCGTGTTTATGTTCAACAACCCTTCTTGTGCTATTTAATTAAGGATAAACCCTATTTAATTAAGGGTAAAACTTCTTGTGCTATTCATGTATAAAAAGTTTCATTTTGTTCCCAAAAAAGTAGAAGTTTTTGCATATTTGGACTATTTTCGCATGTGATAAAAAAAACTTTCAAAAGCATAAAGGGAGAGTATGAAAATTGTTTCAAGCATATTGAGGGTAATTTATACAACGAGAAAATAGAAAGTGTGTATATAGTACAAAGATAGAGCCTGCCTTAGGTGTCCTTAATTGAATGGAAATTAGTTTTGGGGTGTGGAATATTATTTGTTACCTTGTGTAATTTTTAGGTTTTTAATTGTAGTAATTGGATTATCTACTTCCTCAACTTTCCTCCCCAATACTCATAGTAACAGAAAATAAACTAAGTTTGTAGGAAACCTAAGTGGGTAGAATACAATAAGTAAAAATAAAACAAACAAATAATAGAACCTCCTTTGACACTTTTTAAACTATCTCTTGACACCATAGATTAGAGAGAAACCATACTTATGAATTATAGATCTTGCCAAAAAGTTCCAAAAGAGGAACTAAAATAGTTTGTGGACAAAAAAAGTATGGAGAATAAAAAACTAAAGGGAAAATGGTCAGTTTAGTCTCGAAAGTTAGGTGTCTAATATATTATGATTCATAATATTTTTTTCTACCGTTATAGTCTAAAAAAAATTTTTGAACAGCCAACAAAGTCTGACCACCAGCTCTAAGATGGCAATAATTGCAGCTGGTGGTTGGACACCTAATTTTTTAGACTAAAACGACAGAAAAAAATATTAAATATCATAACATGTTAGATACTTGACTTTCGAGACTAAATTGGTCATTTTCACTCAGAATACAATAAGTAAAAATAAAACAAACACATAATAGAACCTCCTTTGACACTTTTTAAACTATCTCTTGACACCATAAGCAAGTAGAATTCAGAACCAACTAGACCCATTAAAAGCAGCAATTCAAAAGAACTTGGGCGTATCAGTTTTCTTAAAGACTATCTGGGATAAGGATGGAAAACTGAGAAAGAGCCTAGATTAGATCAGGGTAAAAAAAGATTTTCTTGAGAAAGAAGAAGAAAAAAATCTCTGATCTAAATAAATTAGAGAGAAACCATACTTATGAATTATAGTCCTGAAAAAATTTTTGAGCAACCAATAAAGTCCGACCACCAGCTGCCATTAGGGACGCAGCTGGTGGTCGGACTTTGTTGGCTGCTCAAAAATTTTTTTGAAACTATAATGGTAAGAAAAAAATATTATGGATCATAATATCTTAAACACCTAACTTTTGAAACTAAAACGGTAGAAAAAAATAATATGAATTATAAACATATTAGATACTTGACTTTCGAAACTAAACTAGCCATTTTTTCAAAACTAAATAAAAGAAAAGAGTTTTTCTACCAAGTTTGGAACTCCGGCCGAAGCTAGAGTTCCACCTCGGGCGGAGAAAGTGAGAGCACACGACAAAAAGGTAGTAGCACAATCGGGTAGAAAAAGAGAGAAATGAGGAAAGATATACACCCAGTATCAATTCTTACATCTAAAGCACTTATTATTAGTGGCAAAATATTACTCAAGTAATAAAAGTACTCTTTATCAGGTAAAAAGTCCTGAGTCTGAATTGTATTTCTCTCTCATGATGTATTTTTAAAAAGTACTTGTTATTTATTTTTATTTATGATCTATATATTCTTTTTCTTATTTATTGACTTTTAAGGATTATTTGTAATGAGTTAAATGGGTTGATATATTTTCTTCTTGTAATATATGATAGAGACAAAATGTGAATTAAATTAGACAATATTACTTAACAATAATTTTTTTGGCCAAATCATCACCTTGTCATAATGCTTTGAATTTATATAGGGTGTAATTAGATTAGGTTTTGGACGTAAAATATTTAAATTGAGTTTTGGAAGTATAATTTTTACTTTGAATCTCATTTCTTTTCTTATAAATAATTTATTTTTATAAAATTCAAAAAAAAATTCAAACTCAAATTTTATCCAAATACTTACATTTGTACTATCTATCTAAGATTATTAGAGGATACCGCTTGCTTTTGCTTTGTCAAAATGATAAAAGTGTAGTTACTAAGAAATGATCAATATCTAGCACATTTTTCATATGCCAATTTGAACGCGGAGAAAAAGAACCATAGAGTACCTTCAGATGCCTTTTGTTTGACCATTCACTGCAAAGTTCCTGTCTTCTTTCCTCTTCTTTTTAACATCTTAATAAAAGAAAGGAGTTATGATTGTTGTCTTTAATTTACTCGAATTAGATATCTAAATTGATAACACTCAATTCGTCTCAAAATAAAAGATCTTTTGACTATTTTTAAAAATATTTAGTCTTTTGTTAATTTTAAGAATAATTTTTTAAATTTATTTTTAATATAAATATAATTCTATCATTATATATTACGTTAATAAAATTAATTAAAAATATAATTAAAAAATTCCTTATTTTTTTATTTAAATTGAAGAAAGTATAAATTGAAGAAAGTATAAATTATTCGTACTTATTCTTACATACTTCTCCTAGAACTTTAAGTGTTAAAAACAAAAAATGTTAAATATTGCAACTGTGTTATTTTAGGAGTCTGTTTCGGATAGCAATTCCAATAAAGCATTTGAAAGATACCCTAACTTGTAGTGAAATGGAATATAATATGTTTTTGATAGTGAAAAAAATTAATTGAAAAATAAAAATTTTTATATTAAATTTTATTACAGATACACCAAAAAATCATAATATAATATCCATAGAAAATTAATTAGCGAACTGATCTGCGAATCATTTTTGGATCAAAATCTGTTGGAAGAGTAGAGTTCAAAAGTTGAAATGGGGCAAAATTTTTTTCTTACAAAGAATAAATGGAATTGCCGATTTGACCAATCTCATTCCTATCCATTTTATTTTATACATTATGTTGTACGGACTTTGTATTCTTTGGTATAATGCACCTTGCATTAGCGTGATTAATGAATTTTTTGTTTAACAAAAAAAAAAAAAAAGAAGGTCTTTTGCCCATTAAAATTACATTTCGCACCTCAAACCAACTGTTTATACGCATACCATAAGTGACTGACCCGTAATAAGTCCGGATATCGTAATTGGCCAACCGCGTGGGTCCCAAATTCTCAAATTCTGAAGTCCCCATCCCCAATGCCTTTGCAAATCAAAAACTCGTTTTCCACGTCTCTGTCCTATCCATCTCCGAATTTTATATTGTTCCGGGACAGCTATACCCTCTTCTGTTGTTCTTCGAATTCCTCCTATAAATATGTGTCCTCTCTTTGTCCTCCAAGTCCCTCTCGCATTACTATTCAATTTTCACGCTCAGAAACTTCCATTTCCTGCTTTGCCCCTTCTCACCAGTCTCCTTCTTCTTCTTCTCCCGTCTTCATTATGGATTCTTGTGGCAAAACATCCTCACAGGGCTCTTCTTCTCCTTTTGATTGCATACTTTTTGGTACATCTTCTACTGCTTGGTTCTGTATTACTCAGTCACGAGTGGATTCTGATCAAATATTAACTTCTTTCATTTTCATGGAATCAGATTTGGATGACACTCTATATTCATCTAAAACTGGAATTGGAGAAGCCATTAAACGAAACATTGATGGTATGACTTGTAAATTTGAACCAAAACGATCGAACCTCTCTGGAAATTTACTGCTAATATTTAACGTTGACGGATTATAGTACTGATTCTGTTCCTTCATGCGTATGTTAAGCTTTTCTGGTTGAGAAATTTGGATTTGAAGATTCCAAAGCTTCAAGCCTCCGAGTCGAGCTCTTCAGAACTTACGGCAGCTCCCTCGCCGGTCTACGAGTAATTGACCGTTCTCCCTCTACCATAATATCTTAAATTCAGTTATTCTGAGCATAATTTGATAATTTCATTTTCGTTTTGCAGGCATTAGGCTATGATATTAGCGCAGATGACTATCACAGGTGAGAAGCTTCATTTTCCAAATTCAGCAAATTTGCCTTTCATCTTTGAAGCTTTGACGTATGAAGAACGTCTCTTCTTTTGCAGAAAACTTCCACGTTATTCAAAATTTGACATTTTTCTTCAACTTGTATTCTTTTAACAGTTTCGTACACGGAAGATTGCCATATGATGTGATCAAACAGGACTTGCAATTACGAAACCTTTTGCTTTCCATCAAACAACGGAAAATTGTGAGCCTTTCTAGCATAATCACGCATTTTATGTGAAAATTTTCTTTACGAATTTGTTTTTGATCATTTTCTTTATGCGTATAAAATGAAAAATTGCAGATTTTCACGAATTCAGATAGAATTCACGCAATGAAAGCATTAGGTCGTCTGGGAATTCGCGATTGCTTTGAACAGATCATCTGCTTCGAGACGATTAATCCGAACCTGCATAAGGCGACTCGACCAGATGAGATTCCGGTTGTCTTGAAGCCTTCACCGGAAGCCTTGAAGATTGCTCTGGACGTTGCCAAGATCGATCCTCGCCGCACGGTACGTTGAATAACAGTAAAAATAGATCAGTTCCTCCTTTACGTTTGATCAAGGAACTCATTAACGGTTGGCCGCTAATATTCTTGCGGTGTTTTGCAGCTGTTTCTCGATGACAGTCCAAGGAATGTAGCTGCCGGGAAATCTGTGGGTCTCCGCACTGTCTTGGTGAGTAGGACATCTTTTATTGGTACAACCATTTCTGGATACTGTACAACAATTTCGTTCCAGGAAACTCAGTAAACTTTAAAATTTTATATGTTTTTTTGAAGAATGTGTAATACACAAAATACAACGTTTTAAAGATTAGAATTAATGATGAAATACATGATTTCATTGGAGAGTTAAATGTTTAATTAATAAGTACTCCTACCTCGATGGGTCTAAAATCTCACGACTCTTCTTGTAATATGATTATCATGGTTAACAAAAACAAAGATTATAAAGTTGAAATGGAAGAGAAATTAAAAGCATCTTTTTCTTCTTCTTTTATTAATATGTGAAGGTTGGAAAAGCACTGAAGAATGCAGAAGCTGATTATGCAGTGGAGACGATAACGAATATAATTCAAGTGATACCAGAAATATGGTATAGTGCAGAAGATGATAAGAGGATCAGCCCGGCCAGAAGCGACATGGATTCGGTTCTTGCAATCACCACTGTCGGTGCTTAATTAATTATCACTCCATCTGTAAAATTAATGTAAATTGTACATTAGGTTATCTCTCGCGTCATGTGTACAGGCTCGTTTCTTGTCTTCATCAAATGTAAGAAGCTTTTGTCTTCTCTTTCTGTGTCTCTCCTGGAAATCCATTAAGAAAAAAAAAAAGAAATAAGGTTGGATTTTCGAGAACCTTCGTGTTCACATTTGCTTTGCCAGAAAAAAATGCTTCAATTTCACGTGCATTGAGAATGTTCTGGTCTTATCCAGTAATTGACGAAGGGTTAAGGAAACTGATTAGAAACATTTATTTTATTGAGAAACGACTGAGTTAGGCGGTAAATAAGTTGAATCACAGTATTCATCTTTAATATTTTACAAAAATGATCAATACTCAATTACAGTAGTAGTTTGTTTATATTACTTTTCCATCGAATATTTATATTTTTTAAAAATATTTAAAATATTAAATTTTTAAAAATAATTACATATTTTATTTAAATTTTTATTATTAATTTTTTTAATTTTAAAAAAATAAAATTTTCTAATAAATTTACCACTAACTTCTTTTAATTTTTTTGATTTAAATTTTCTTAACAGATGTGTTATATCACTAATTTTTTTAATTATTAAGAATATTGTGAGATTAATAAAAATAAAATTGATGAATTAAGTTAAATATCTTACTTAAATTTTATGTAAAATTAAAATAAGATATTGAATAGTAGATGAAAAAGAGTGTAAAGTTATAAATATGTGAAATACATTTAGTAAAAAAGAAATTTTGAAGAATCCGAAACAACCCATTTCTGCACTCTGAGATGCGATGTTGCTGAAGGAGTAAGGAGGCTGTCCACGTAGAGACATTTGCTTTTCTAGTGTGTTCACCGAGTGGGTGTCCGATAGAGATAAGCACCACCAAGTTAGCATCATTATCGTTACTTTAGTATTCTCCTTTCATAAATGTGATTTACAAGTTATTTAAAAAATAAAAAAACATAGTTCATAGTATTATATTCACAAGAAACAGGACATTTTCTTTATCAAGGATTAGTTAATTAGGTTGATGGGTGTGAATTTGATTCCTTGTGTTGCTTTCATGACGTGGATTGATAAAGTGTATTATATATTTGTGTAGAGTTGCCAAGCACTTCTTCCATCATCACATCACCTGATTGGAACTGGAATTTGGCTCAATCATTGATGCATCAGCATCCAACCTAGCTGTTTTGAAGCAAAATCAGATTAGAATCAAACTCTTGAGACGTGATCCAATGGCAAAAGGCAAAATTAGTATTTCAATCGTGACAATAATTCGATCTCCATATCCAATGGCGAGATGTGTTTCCTCCAGCAGAGGTATTCATTGGAGTCATCAATGTGGAATGGGGTTGGGGGAGGTGGTTGGGAAGAAGGGATATAATCCTTGATTTTTCATGGCTATTGTGGAGGATTATTGCAAGAATCGACAGCTGTGTATATTGTTCCCATGAGACAGCAGTACATGATTTGCATTTGGGATGTCCATTATTTTGGTGTTCTTCAAAAAGGTTCATTTCATAGTGTCAATCATGATCTGAGACCATATTAATACACGGCCTCTCCACATCCCAATATTGGACATAATAGGACTAGATAGGCTTCCGATACATGCCGTTTAATCCCAAAACTAATCCAGTAATGCTGATGAATCTCCATTCCCATAGGCATTTTAGAGCAGTTAGATGAGAAATTTTGGTTTATTATCATCTATGAGTTTCACAGGTTTTGGTCTGTCATTAGAAATGGAAATTGTGATAGACAACCTAGGCAAGCACTTGCCAAGACAACCCCATCTAACCAACAATGTAGCACATCATTGAGTTATCTCATCACTCTGTTGTACAAGGAACAACAAAGTAGCATTTGCCAAAGTTCCTCTGTTTGCAGCAACTTTTTCTCCTATCAGAACATATTTGCTTGCTGAATATGCAGCACCAAGATTGTAATTATTGCACTAATAACCGCGATCTAGCTTTCCAACACAATATATAGTAAACAGCAAGAAAGCCACCCTAGACATGCTAAGGATGTTCCTGCTATAGTTTGGACATGGCAACAGGACTCGCGGAATCGTACGTACAATTTCTTTGTTGCGGAGTGTGAATGAAATAAATCATTCAAGAGTTGCCTATAAAAAATTTGAAGTTTTTCTTAAGAAGTGGCATTTAATCTTTAGTAATCGCGACTCTAGAGGTCATGGGAACCCCACAGTTGTTTCATCAAGCCTTTCAGCCTAATTAAAAACAAAAAAGTAAGAAACATCATGATATAATCCAGGCTCTGTTTGAAATGTAGCTTCTCAAGAAAAGAGAAAACAATTACACACAAAACTAAATAATCACATTACGGAACATTACACAATGCGCATCATAGTTCGCTTACAAATCGAACACTTGCTTTCCAGTGAATTTGACCTCAATAGGGCTCTTGTTCTTACCAATTGATCGCATGTTCTGACCGACTCCTTGACGTCCAGCATTCACCTTCTCCGGGTAGACACCATCCTTGGGGTGCAAATATTGCACTTCACCATTAGGGAAAACCCTGTAGAATTGGTACTTAATCTTGTACTTGGACCTAAGTCTAGTGCCAAGAGCAAGGCACTGCTCTTTCCTTGCCAACTTGAGCAAGTTAGGACCTTGCCTCATTATGGCAGCGCCACCGGTGGGCATCTCAAAGACTTGCTCTTTGGGTGATTCCCAAGTGATGACATAGAATTCCTCCACTTGGGCCTTCCTCAATAGCCCTCCTGTGCTACCAGCAAAGATTGGAGAGGGGGTGCTGGGGTCCAATCCAGGTGGGGTGAAACCAACTGGAGCTTCTTTCAGTGCCTCCTTGGTGGGAGCCTCTTCACACATGGCCCTGATGCTGCTGCTGCTGCGTGAGGCCATGGAGGACTTCAATAGCTTAGGAGTAGCCGTTGACGCAAATGATGCCTGTTTCCATGGCACTGTGACACGGTCACCTGGGGAAGAAAGAGTTGGGGTGAAGAGGGAGGCTTGAGTTGCCATGGCCATGGATGGATTCAGAGTGAGCAACTTCTTGGGATTGTGCAATAATGGATTGATCCAAGTTTCGTTCTTTTTGTGAAAGAGAGTTGGGAGGAGTTTTAGATGCGTGGTGGAGGAGTGGATATTGGATAAGGCGGTGCAGATTTAGACCAATTAGAAGTTGTGATTTTGATACGCAGTCTTGGCCAGACCTCAGCTTCTTTTCCTACAGCCATGTGTTCATTAGGTGATAGATGGCTGTATCTAGCGCTGTGTAAAAATTTTATCTCAGGAACCAACACTTTGATTTGTTACTTCCGAGTTCCGATATGACGTGGCTTGATATTTTTTTTTAAGTTGATTTAGTTTGAGATTTTTTATTTTAAAAAATATAAAAATAAATAAAATAATTTTTTTATTTAATAAAGAATCCAAAATCAAGCCGAAAAAAGGGACAACCAATTTGCTTGGGACGATTCCTCATGTTACTAGGCCTTGAAATGTTATCCCTCCCCTCTTCAAAAAAAAAAAGAAAAAGATTACCATTCCGACTTTTTATTTGATAATTAGAATATTTTATTAACACTAGATAGGTTACGTGTACAAGAAAGAAAAAAAAAATCGTTAGCGACTTATATATATTAAACAAAAAGAAAAAACATACTAAATGTTTTCCCCTTTTTTGTGTGCTTTCGTCTCGAGCCCCAAACACGACGAACGTGCAAAACCCAACTTCAACTTATTTCTTGGTAGCAATTTCAAAGACTTGCTGGAAAATTATCAATTTTAAAGATTGCTTAAGAAAGAAATGAAAATTCTAAAATTGACCTAAATTCAATTTGATTAAAGTTAAAATTAAAAGAGAATGAAGTATCAACCTAAAAATAATTTTATTTTTTTATTTAAAATTTATTTTTTCTTTTATAAAAAATTAAACTTATCTCAATGACTATTATTGTCAGTCGAGTTTTAATTTATATATACTAAAAATTTTCTTAACTTCAAATACAATAAATCCTTTCATTTATTTATGCAAAAAAATATTATTAATTATATGACAATTTTACATATACAAGATAATATTTGATAATTTTATATTTTATAAAAAATTATTATTTATTTTTTAAAATAAAACAAAAATAAAAAACAGAAAAAAGAAGTGGCACCCAAGCTTGGCGCCAACTCTGTTGTGAGCTTGGGCCCACTCTTGAAAAGTTTGGTGTCCCAGCAAGACGCCACTCACAAAAGGGGCACCCAGTTTGGGCGCTAACAAGTTTTATTTATTATTTATTTTCTTTATCTTTTGTTTTATTTTAATAATAATAATAATAATTTATTATTTAATAAATATTAATTTATTAATTTTATGTTAAAATTATATTTCACTTATAATAATTTTAAATTAATTAAAATTTTAATTGAAGCTTAAAAAGTAAATAAATAAATATTACATAAAAAATTTTAAAAATAAAAATATCAACATTATATAAAATTATTCTATATTTAGTATTTATGTAAAATTATTTTTTTTATAAATAAAAAGTAAATAAATTTATGAGCAGAAAGATATGACTCAAATAAGTAAAATTAATAAAAATCAATCCAAAAACAAATATAAAGAAAAAAGAATTGGTCTGTCTTTTTCTCGATCTTATTGTACCAATTAGGGCCAATGTTGCGCTCACATTGGGATACATTCCTAATGCTCATGCGTCCTCGTGCGGTTTCATGGGTATACACTGTAAGACACAATACGTGGCAATTGAGAGACTACAGCTAGTTGCCACCTGTCAATACTCAGTAGAAAGATGGCCGTCGGCAATTTGCACAATGGGGGCGCATTGGAAGGCTTCAAACTTCAGCAGTTACGTAGATTCTTTGATTTTCTGGGTTGCTTAAATTTGGCTTTTAAGTGGTAAAGTTTGCATCGTTTCCTTTTTCTGTAAATCTTTCTTCATATGGATATATCAACTGATGCCTTCTGCTATTTCTGTTATATCTTCTCCTGTCTGTAAGTTTAGCTCCAAAGTTGGAATTTTTCTGTCGTGAATTAGTACAATGTTAACATGCTTTGTATTAATTTTCTGGCGCGGGTTGACTAAAAGTTTATGGAGGCACAATTTCTGCTTGCTGGAAGGGTTTGCATTTGCTGGCGGGAACCCCTTTTAGCTTGTGATGGGAAAAGCCCTTTTTGTGAGGTTTAAGCATTTGATGAAGCACAGAATTTAGAGGTACATTGTCTAGGGATTTTTTTCCGATTCTATTTAAAACCCTTCTAAGGTACTAGTTGATGGTTTTCATTATTAGTCGAGCAATAGAATCTATTCGAATTTTTATCTTCATTTCTTCTCTTGATGGGAAGAACGAGGAAAAAATGTTGCTGTCGAATTTTTCATGCTCTTAAGGTTATTCATGTGTAGAAATAATGAAATACATCACTTCATAATGTGGATTTTAGACACCGAGTCCAGTCCTTTTACAATTGAGTCCTGTTTTATGTCTTCAAAAGAGAGAGGCGGGGCGGGGGGTGAGTTGGGCAGAGAACTATTTCATTTTGTTCCATGAAATGCATGAGATGGTAATCTTCGTATGTTTTCGGCTTTGACTGGGTAAGTTAATCTGATCACTAGAGACTGTGAATAGCCTCTGTAAAGCTTTGCTATTATTGATGAAGTTATTGTCAAACCAATGGACTACTCTTCGACATACTATTAAGCAGGAACAAAAAGGAAAATTTTATTACACTGAGATTTTTAAATTTGGCAGCCCAAAACTTTTTTGCTATGCTTTGCTATTCAACTCCCAGAATTTTCTATTCTTCAAGGGCTCAGAGACATACCCAATTCTTCCCTTAAGCTTTAGATTGAGATACTATTAGGGATTCCCATGCCTGTAAGTCCTCCTTTCTTGCTGTAATCTGATTCTGAGCTGTTAGGATATAGCAAGGTGTATGGCATTTTCACAGGCCCAGTTCTATTTTTCAAGTTGCTATCTTCATTCCTTTTCTTTATTGCACCTTCAATTTCTACCAATTTATCATGAAATTTCTTAAATGCTTCTCTTGGTTGGCTATCTGAAGTCCAATATTCAGGATTGTCTCTCTGTCCAAGATAAATCTCATCAGAAGAATGCCTGGACAATATCTCTATTAGTGACACACCAAGGAGGGTCTGGAATTGTGCTGTAATGGTTTTCAAGAATGCCACCTCAGGTTTTTCCTCAAGTTCAGAATATTCAGGAGTGCCTGGTTCAGGCATGAATCGACGGCTTACAGTTGGCCGGTTGGGAAGGTACCCAGCATAAGGATATTGCCCAAAATTGACGGCTGCATGAAGAGCAGAAGCGACCCATATAATGATTGTGCAGGTTCGGACAAGTTCACCACGAGTCTGCATCTTAGGCCACCATGGCTCATCTTTCAAGTCACCGTGTCCAACTTCTCGTAGCTCTGTCCACCAGGACTGAAGTTCCAAATCATGTTGTATCATGGCATCTGTCTGATAATAGAATGAGCAATAGTCACTAACCCAGTTTTCAATTGCAGACCAAATTTCAAGCCCATCAACAGCGTAAGGATAATCTTGTATTAGTAGTCTAAGGCCATGTGGCTGACTCGAGTCAGGAACTGCCATTCCTCTGGAAAGAAAAAGCTGAATGTTAGTTGCGATGAAAATATATATTTGTGTGTGTTGATGGTGGTCATAAGTAAATCTTTTTGTCCTACCTCTTAAGCAGATCAACTGGAAGTGCCTGGTCAGTAAAAACCCAATTCTTATAAATGGCAGAAGACATTTCCATGGCATATTTTGCTGGAAAAACTGTCAGCTCAAGTATACCACGTGAATTGATCAGGGTATGTCTGGCCAAGGCATTTATGTTCATTGTATCACGGAAGTGGGGTTGCAGCAGCTTGTATACTGGATGAAGCACACTTAAGTGCCTATTGGTTGCAATGATAAATGGCTCTATCACTGCATGAGTATTCAGCCTGCAAAGAAAACTGAAACGGGTCAGAATTTATCTT
This sequence comes from Rauvolfia tetraphylla, assembly GCA_030512225.1. NCBI lineage: Eukaryota > Viridiplantae > Streptophyta > Magnoliopsida > Gentianales > Apocynaceae > Rauvolfia > Rauvolfia tetraphylla. The sequence goes on from JAJQKT010000053.1 coordinate 9,651,390, forward strand.
AACTATCTAGTGCTCATACTCTTATTTTGATATTATAAGCGCACCAGTGGCTAACGAGCTGATGATACCCAGAGTCATTTACAGCAGCATAAGCTTTTGCCAGCTGCCAAACTGAGCCCTTAATGCCATACTCAGCAGGAGTGAAGACTTTGCTGTTGGCACCATGCAAATCTCCTTGCAGATGTGGCAAGCTGAGCTCAATGGCCAATGGCTTCAATGTGCCATCATCTTGGAGCAACAGAACTGTCCGACTAGCATAAGTCTTTGTGGTTGTTGTGTTAATCCGTGCAAGGTATGGCATTAATGCATCGTGATGATCTAATAAGAACAGCTTGCTATTCTTTATTGCCTACGTTTACATAAATAAAGAGCATAATGAAGTTCATCCTTACTTTAGGGATAAACAAAGAGTAAATCTGTATAAGAGCACATTCTTCCCTGTCTACCATAGTTCAAGTTCACATATTCAATTATAAAGGTAAAGTAAATGAGGAACCATACTTCATCTACAGTTTGCCCATTCATGTGCTTTTCAATGTGCTCCCGTTTGATTTTGCTGGTCTGATCTCCGTATATTGTAGGATCTAACTTGCTAACAGGTGGAAATTCCTGACGTTTAATGAATCACAAAACCAGTCAGATAAAAAGTCCTATCGCAGATATAGTTCAAGAAAAAGTCCTTCTACCTCTAGTCGTCGGATGATAACAGGATTGACTCCTGCTAGCATCTCTCTTCCAAACTCTTCATCTGTCCTCCAAGCAGTTCTATCCTCTGCAATTAACCAAATGTTCAACAAGATCCCATAATTAACAAACCTTCTGTACCATTATTAAAAACCTCAAGTTTCTAAATGAAAGAGAAGACTTCTAGACAATAAAACTTTAACTAGCTGGGTGAAAAGAAAGTGAAGCACCTTTAATTATAGCTGGCATTGGAAACTTCAGTAATCTCTCTCCATCATTACGAATTAGTTCTTTGAGCATTTCCCAGGGGATGCATTGTCTTAGTTTATCCAAAGAATGTCCATCAGGTAGTGTAATCCCACCTTCATAAAGGTCCAGTACATCTTGGAAGGAGTCAAACTCATTAAAAGTTTTGTCAAATATTGATGCTATCTCTGGGACCAGCACCTGACCCAGAGACTTAACAGCGTATGCAAGGAAATCTGAAAATTTCACATGACTGAATCGTTCATCTCGTGGAACGTAAATGTTTAAATTGAGAAGTGCCAATCTGCTTTCTGTAGTGGGATCTGTAATAACAATGCAGAAATTGTGATGGTTTATTAATAAGCGAAACATGCTAGTGCTGGAAACAAACAGCAGAAGATGATTTTTGGGATGTCATGCTGCTTGACCAAAATCAAAGATTTGAAATAAATGGCATCCCGCTGTATTTAGTGCAGGGAATGGATAAATGATCCCTACCTTTCTTATTCGGTGGACGACCTGTTCGTCCTCTACGAGGGTATGGGTACTCCTTACTACCTCCAAGCACTGGACGTTTATGTTCTTCACCTTTTTCAGGGCTTCCCAAGTCATTGTAACATGCATAGTCATAAACTCTGTCCCATTCTTTAAGCATGCCTTTGCCATTGCCACGAAGATTTATAAGCTCTTCTTCTCTATATAGGCGCAGGGGATCTGGTGTGTTACATGGCAGGTATGTCTAGAGATAGATATTTAAATAAGCCAGTTAGTATCCACTTGTGGTCTTAATGAGAATGTACCAATAGAAATTAGTAGCTGCAGTTACTTTTAACAACCATTGAAAGTACCTATCTGTGCTATTTTTAGGACTTGGAGATTCCCATAAATTTTTAAAACTGAAAACTTACTGCATTTCAAAATACAATGAAGAAAAATGAAGATGATACTCAGCTAACAAATTAGATTATCATCCAATAATAATGATAATATTGGGCCTTAAACAACAATTAGATTCAATCCAGATGGGTTTGGCTTGAAACTTTAGTTCTCATCATTCTCATATATCCTTTAATGTAAAATAGTTGGGTGTTTACTTCCATTACTCAATTCTAGTACCATACTAGACTGTCTTATCAAAAGTAATGATATAGAATCAAGAAATTACTGCTCGCGATACAATAATTGAGAAAACATTGAATGAATTTGGCCCGGAGGGATAGATTGACTGTAGTATTTTCCTCGGGGTAGATCAATGATCCTAATAGAAAAGATTCAAAGAAATTGGCCTAGAGGGGTGAACAGATGGATTTCATCTTTTTCCTCAAAAAGTCCAGGTATGGTGAGTCCCAAGATCAATTATTAATGCTCAAAGAATGAGCACTATCATAGACTAGTATTGTCCAATATCTGGGTGCGTCAATCATAAAGTTGCACCAAATCACAAAGTTAATGAATTTATTTTGTTCTCCCTATCCTTTTCCCCGTAGCAATCATTGCCACACAACCTCTACTTTCTCTTCTTTAGGCCAAAAGTCATCAATTATTAGAGAAATGGATGATTATGCAAATGAAATTAACAGAAACCTTGTTGTAGTTCACATATTTGAAAATATGTCTGCTTTTCCAGTCATCAGAGATACCTTGTTAACGAAGAAGACACGATCGTATTCATAACGGTGAGCAGGATAAACCCAAGAATTGCAGATGAAATGGACACAACCCTGTCCAGGAACATTATCTAAGGTAACTGTCTTGAGGTAGAATTGACTGTGGTGATGGTTCTTGATGATAAAAGCGCCCGGAGGTCCCAAGGATTCATCCCACTCACAATTGATGTTAAATGTAGCATCTCCTGCTGATGCTGAGGTAAGTGTGGAGACCCACTTCTCCAAATGTGCTGGTTTTCCCAACTTCCCTCTTGATCTATTTGCTGCAATAGTAAAGTATCAAATTGATTAGTGATTGCTGTATTCCTATACCACACTGCACTATTAAATTGAGCATGTTGAAGCTGTTTCATGCATGTTCGGTTGCTATATTTGGTTGTAGATAAGCAAGGAAAAACAAGAAAAAGCTAAGGGCTTCTTTCTTCTTGTGCCCGCAGAACTGAGAAAACAAGACAAGCAGTGAATTAGTTACTGAAACAGAACTCGTTCAAAGACTCGGGAGTGCTAAACTTGTTCTAGTATTTCTGGTTCTTGCCAGCTGCTATTGTGATCCCCTGAACAGAGGAATTTCTCCCGTGCTCAAAGTTAAGAGGAATCTTCTGTCTCTCTCTTCTCTTGCAAAAGGGCTCAACTCAACAAGTTCCGAGACTACCGAATACCGAAAAGAATGGTATTGAGAAGGAGAAGAAAAGTACCTGAATCAGAGTGAACTGAACTAATAAGCTGTATAGAAACACCTCTGCCAAAGAGCTCGTACATTCGATCAAGGAAAGAAGAACCAGCATCAGTCAAGTCCAAAACATTCTTCTTCATGAGAACCACTTTCCCTCTGATCCTGTCCCCTTTGGGTTTATCTGGGGTTTTCCCACATACCGTTTCCAGCAGTTTCTCCAGCATCTCTGTAGAAGAACAAGGTGGGAAAATTCCCATGGCAGAAAACTCTTAGAAGAAGAAGTAAGACACAAGAAATGTATGAATTAAAATGCAAAAGGAGGAATATAGACATATATATAGAAGTCTCACTTCAAGGCGATGGGATCTTCAGTTTCTGTAGCAGTAATCTTTTTTTTTTTTTATATATTATTGACTTCTGAAGTAGACTTGGTTTTACATATAACTTACTTGTCTGACGTTCCGGATGTTCAGATCAATGTTCATAATGTAGAAGAGGGGCCGGTTTAACTATGAGAGTGGTCCATTAAATGGAATGCGATACCTTAAATTATGTTAATTAGGGTGATTAGTTAGATAGTGTCATCATGTTGTTAATGGTTACGCGACAAATTAACCTTATCAATTAACACGTGAAATATTTATAATTTTTTTACATTATATAATTTAAAAAATTAATTATTTTTTTAAAAATTTTCTCCTTCTTCTCTTTCCCTCGTCCATGTGGACTTCTGCGACATGGACTTCTGTTAGCACTTGGTAGAATTCAGTGAATTTTTGTTATTTTTTTTTCAACGAAAGTTCACGTCCAGAAATCCATATCAACTTCCACTAGCGGTACTCTGAAGTTCACATGAGAGAGGAAGAGAGAGGATAGAAAAAAATTTTAAAAAAATAATTAGTTTTCATATTATATATAATTAATATATATATATATATAGATACACCTATCAATTAATATTTAATAAGTTGGATTTTAAACAATGTAATATTATTTTTTAATCTTTTTTTATTAAAAAGATGAAGGACTTGATCACATCCCACCTAGGCCATCCCTACTGGCATTTAGACCAAGGATGCGATGACAAAGTTACTGATTAATGTTTTCTTGAAGTACTTGTTTCTTTGTCAGAGCACCCATGTTGTCCCATGGTTACTGATTAATATTATCAAAATTTATTTATTTATAATTATTTTTAAAATTAAAAATAAATAAATAAATAAAACTTAAAATTATAAATTTTTTATTCTTTTTTATAAATAATAAACGACTTCAAGTCGACACAAGAAAAATGATCAGAAGGCAAAGAAAGAACCTTCAAAAGAGGACAAAATTCTTTTCGAATAAGATGATAAATAAACTAATAACATAATGACCAAGTTAAAGGAATACTAACGGTCAAGAAGTGAATCTTCTCCAGCCTTCACCAAAACCGAAGAATAAAGGCCAAAAGAAAAAGTTTTTTACAACTTGTTCAAAATCAAAAGTAACATGCGCTGAAACTAATTCTTTATAATTTTAGTGACATACTAAATCACAATAATATATGCAAAGTATGAATATCAGGTAGAAGAAATTATTTCATGACATATATATCAAATAACATGGCTAATCTGGCTCTGATACCACATTTTAGAAATTTTCAAAGGTATATATCTAAATAACAGCAAAAAAATAATATAGAAACGTACCTTTAGCGATAGTCATAATTATTTAAGTAAAATTGAAAAATGTTCTCACCAACTTTATTATCCACGACTAAAACTCTGGAGTCTTCTAGGATATATCTATCGAAAAGAAAATCCCATCGACTGATGGATGTCACAGGTATCATATATATAGATAGGCTAAGGACCCTGAGAATAAATAGCGTATGCATAATCCAATCGAAAATAAAATCTTTATCCTATCTAACTTTTCATTAATAAGAGACCTTAGTTACCATAACTATTATGGTAACTTAATGTGTGAGATATACTTAAGTCCCTAATTTAAGTTCCTAAGTAAATTAGGAATAATTTCTAAGAATTCAATCTTCATGGCCTCTTTATTCCAAAGGGACAAAAGAGATAAATAAATAAGACAACTTCCTTATCAAGAAGTAACATGATTGAGGATAGTCAATGCTCTTGTCTCGAAAGTAGTTGGCCAATTCATCTAACATGATTCAAGAGAGGGCAACAGAAGACAGTGCAGTAAAACGCATGACTTGTGGTGTTAGAATGTTGTTTAAAGTTTGTGTTCATTTACAGACTTTCTTGACGGGGTTTAAAGAACAACTTTATATCTTACAACAAGAATTTGGTCATATGAATTGTGTTCCGACAATAAAGGAGAGCGTTTGATACCAAGAAAACAGTTGAAGAACGCCAAAAGTGTCTTTTTCATGAACTCTAAAATTTCAGCAACACATTTTGTTCCAGTAAAAGTTAGGGTGTATTAAGTTTTTTTTTTTTTAAGTCAAGTTATATTAAGAATTATAAAAAAATTATTTGTGAAAAAAAAATTAATTTAAAATAAAATAATAAAAAAAATTTAATTAAAAAGTCAATTCGAGTATAATTTTATACTCTATTTTTACAAAAAATAAAATAGATATATAAAGACTTTGCGTGTGAATCGGCCTGAATTCGAATTATAAATTATGTCGGCTATTAATATGACGGTACATCTTTCCCCTTTTTGTTTTAATTTTTATATTTATGAAGTAATTTAAGTGCTGAGTGTTGGGTGAAACAGCAAAAGTGGACGTCAGTGGTGTATTGTTCTGATTAAACCTTGTGTTCCACGAGATTTTTTTATTCTCATTGAGTGAAATTCGTAAAAATAGCTATTAGGAGAAAAGGGATCAAACATGTACAGAGCCTTAACGCGTACCCAAATAAATTTCTCAAACTTGGGAAAAACATGGAAAAGGATTAAAGTATTTAATTGGATCAAAATTTTCATCCTGCGAAGATTTCTTTTTTTTTTTAAATATCTTTAGGAGATCATATTGTTTAGCTTCTTCAACTTTTTTTTTTATTTTTTATTTTGATAAATCTACTTTTCACTTTATCTCCTACTTCATTATTCTTTTAAGTGTATTTAGAATGAATTCTATTGCTAAACTCAATGCAAAATTTTTATTTTAAATATTATTTTTTTTCGCACAAATAATTCAATTTTACGAAATTTAATACAGAAAATCTTAAACTCATACTCAATCCAATCCCACTATAATATTCCTTTTCACTTCTATTCTAATTTTATAAATAAACTTGAATCTTTCTGAATTATAAGCTTATATTTTAGAAAATAAGTGTAACTACTTAAAATTCATAATATGGGTACATGTAGATATATATATATATATATATATATATATATATATATAAGACATTGGATATCGGATTTCTCAACTTGAGAAACTGTCAGTTTAATTAATTATTTCCAAGCAATTTGTCTGATTTGGTGGACTCGAGAAAAGTCGTGAGGATATGTTTGAATCTGTAATATTCAGAAATATATTATCTCAAGAAAGAAAAATATATTGCATGTGGGAAATTTAAAAAAGAAATATATATTGTATTTGGAAATTTCGTTTTAGACCGAGATCTGGTTGGCACAAAAGAAGACTCGATTTGTTTGCCTCCGCAACCTTTTTTCTCCGACCTTAAATTATCTTGATTTTTCGTTTTTCTTTAGAAAGATTTTTCTCAAGTTAAATTATTATAAATTAATAGTTACTCGTATTATAAAACGCATTACTTTTACATTATCCAAAAAAAGGAATCGATATCGAAAACTTTTCTTTTCTTTTTTTCTTTCTCTTCTTCTTCTTTTTACAACTTTCCTTGTTCAAAGCCTCCAAAGGACTTTTTCACATTCTTGTGGTTTTGTAAGGAGCAATCTGCTGATATACTTTCTTCATTCTTTATTACCATGGATCATATGCTTGAATTTTCAATTATATTTGAGCAGCCTCTTCATGTGAAACCTACCCAGCCCCTGCTCCGTTCTCCACAACATCTTTGTTAATTATATATAATTAGCTATTTGATATAGTTTTGGTATAACTAAAGTAGGCTTGGCTTTAGCTGTGTCCACATCCAAGTCCTTGATCACTAAACAAACAAAGGGCATCTTAATTTATCCTTTTCTTGCCACCCTCGAGAAGAATCACATCTTAAGAGAAATCAGAGATGGCTAAGAAGAGGGCCACCAACATCATAATAATTCAAAAATATTGGATCCCTCCTTGGCCTATATATTCTTTACTTGATGTTGGATCAACCTTTGGCATAACAAGCACTTTTACGATCGAGTTCTTTAATTCTATTCCAATTGTCCCAACTAGCATCCCATCACAGTTCTTCAACTCTCTGCCTGCCGTAAGTTCAACTTTAGCAAGAAAGGAAAAGAGGGGGGAAAAAAAGTACAATCCAAAATGCTTTTTTCTGGAATTCAATGGGGGGTTTGAACTTTGTAAAAGCTCCTCAAATTGACCACAATTTTGTGATATTTGTCATATATGGTTTTGCTATTCCGTATGCAATACAAGACATTATATGGTGCATCTAGATTGGTTTTTAAAATGAAAATTGATTTTTTTTTAATTTTTCACTCTAAATCTTATTTTTTTCCATATAACTAATTTGTTTTTTAAAACCAATTTCACTTCCCCCTTTCAAAATTCATATAGTTCAATTAATAATATTTTTTTCAATATGTACTAAATAAATATTAATTATTAAATTAAAATTTTGACGATTAATATTTATTTATTTCATACTAAAACATATATATGCTTTCAGTAGCATCCTAACCAAATTGAGCAATCTGTACTCTTCTCGGAGAGAAAACACCGACAAAGAATCTGCGGTGGTAATTTCTCCAAACTTCTTCCCGTTCACGTTCTGTCTTTCGTGCAGCCGCGTTGACCACAAACGAAACGAACATCACATTATTTTCGTGTTTCTCTACCAAAAAAAAAAAAAAAATCGTACGTATTATTTTCAAGGAGATGGTGAGGTGTGTTAATGTGACTTCTGAACCTTCCTTTAGACTTCCTTTCTTAGTCCGAAGGAGGAATATGTAACTTGGCAAAAAAATAAATAAATAAAATACAAGAAGGTAGTTCTAAATTCGATTTATTTCAATTTAAATTATCATCGATTAATCAGTCATTTTAGCTTTGAAGAAGTTGATTAGTATTATTATAAACCATGAGCTGGCAAATTCATCTAAGCTATTACTTCCTCGGTGACGATCTTAATCACAAGTAAACGTTTACTAAAGAATGCTTGAATTGGTAGGTAAGTCTGCACAGATGACTTGGTCGGATAATATAGAATAAAATAATGCAAAATCAAGAAAGACGATTATGAGAAAAGGGGTGGGAGGATAGAAATGGAGAGTTTCCCTCTGTGTTGAATTCAAAATGGGCTCGGGCTATACTTTTGGGCACACAGTGTGTGAAAATATTATGGCATATTTAGATTAAATTTTTATTTAAATTAAATTGTATTGAGAATTATAAAAATAAATTATTTATAAAATAAAAAATAAGACTTAATGTAAAAAAATTAAATTTTTTAAATTAAAAAACCAACCTATATATACCCAATTTTAAACTTTCATTTTGAAAATGTTCTCAACTTTTTTTGGTTGAGCCAGAGAATGTTCAACATTGCATCACAAATAGACATTTTAGGACAATTCTAGCCCTTATTACAGGACAGATCCCATAGTACGTAGAATTGATGGGGGTAACATGCGAGGTCCAATACGTCAGATACGGTCCCTACTATAACCACTATTAATGGTGATAAATCTTCCATCGGTGCATCAAGACAAATTATGAATAAGTTAAAGGACTATTCATCTATGGTACGTACATAATTGCACACACACTTTTTTTTTTTGGAGCATATAATAATAATTCGAGTGGTCACAACTCACAAGACTTATCTGAAGTAATTTTTGCTATATACGTAATAAGTATTAACAGCTCATTTTAGTGCCAGTAGATATCTGTACACAATCAAAGAAGTTAAACATAGAAAAATCATCCTTGGGTGGTTCTTCGTCAAATCCAACATTAATTGCTTTGTACGATGACAAATATGAGGGTATATCGAACCTAAAATTTTAAATATAAAATTTACATCTCTTCTCATAAATAATTTAATTTTTATAAAATTTAAAATAAAAATTTTAAAATTAAATTTTATATAATCAATCTTTGAATACAAGATATCCTGAATACAAGAATTATGGGAGAGCTGTCCTGCCCACAGTCAACATATGCCTCATCGCCACATCAGATGATTAAATTGGGGCAACTAGTGTTGGTTTCTTTAAGGTTACTGTCATAATATTAAAGAGTCTATGAAGATGTCCTAAGGATAAGTTGCGGTACGTGAAGCAGTAAGGATTATACTACTACATCAACTATTACATTCGCCTTCGGTACACCAACTCTATGAATCCCCCTTATAATAAATAGACGACACTCAAGTGCAACTCTTTGAGTTTTGAGTTTGATTCAGATATTCTTATGCTGACATTTGAAACAAAAAAAAAAAAAAGAAATCCACATCTTTCATATTCATCATCAACCAAGGGAAAATAAGCACCTCATGAAGTGAAATCTAAAAGCTAGCTGGATCGACAAAGACGGGTATAAGGATGGCCCCTATCCTTGGTTTCTATACGTCAAGGTTGACGCATGCAAATAAGCAAAGTTCGCTAACATGGAAAAATCATGCTGGGGTTGGGTTATTCACCGTCAATCCAAACTTGATTGCTTTGATTGATTTGAGCATATTATAAGTTTGATTACTAGTTATTGTTATAAATAAATATGACTATATAAAATGTACATAACGACAGTAAAATATTCTTAAAATTTTGAAATAAATACCATTTTTTGTCTTTGCTTTTAGATTATATCTAAAGTCTCTATATAAACAGCATTCTCCTCTTTCAATTGATTCACAGTTGATCAAAAATTGGCACAAGGGCAAAGGAGACAATATGGTGTAGACTTCGACTCTTATGTGAAGTTCTTAGCCTCCCTTCGTTTGGGGGGAGATATCAACATTTCCTTTGTTTAGGCTGTAAGAAGTTTCTTTTTTTTTAAAAAAAAATCACAAACAACATTTATATTTATCTTTGTAACTATTAGTGTCCTCGGAAACTGCCTTAGCAAATGGCTCGCGAGTTTTGAATACTCTCATGATTCGCCCATATGCAAAGGCTAGCTCATCTCATTGGCCCTAATCTACTCCAAGAATGAATTAGTAGGCTTTGTTTCGGGCTGGGCTTCATAGACGGAGCCACTTTTGGACGATGCTTTAGATGTCAAACAAATACTAGCCCACACCATTCCGTGGATATTATTCTTCACATCGTATATTTCAATTATTTTTCTTTATTTTATTTTATGGTGGGAAAATAGATGAGACGCACGTCAATAAATCCTCTACCAAACACCACGTGAAATCCGACACACTATTTTGTATACTAATAAATGATTAGTTATGGTCTCTGCTACATACCAAAAAGTATTTTGCCTTATCAATCTTCAGAGAACTAACACCAACGGCCCCCAAAATCACCTTACTGACAAAACTCAAATTCCACAATGGGCAAAACCAAACCGCTCCAACCTAACTGCCAAGATCACATCAAAATTTCTGACCATCCAGCTCTTGAAGCCAAGTTAACACTCAAAATCAATCCGGTATCTCCATCGTTTTAGGCTGAGCTCAAGTTGGTGACTAACACAACAGCCCCAACCTCCTCATAAATTTAATAGGGTTAACTTACTATTAGGTGTAACGTTTACTATATATAAGAAACTTAAGAAACATAAAGATGTAAATAATATAATTGTTAGATAGATTATAAGCACTTATTACAAAAAATATAAAAATATATTTCTAACTAATTAAATTTATCTAGCGTACAGTCGATTAAAAGTGAGATTAAATAGAGTTTGCATTTAAAATTTTTTATTTTAAATTTTATAAAAATAAATTTTTTATTATAAAATAAGATAAATTTAAAATTAAAAAATTATATTACGAAACTTAATCTAAATATATCATAGATTTCAAAGCTAACTGGACGGACAAAGACAGTTTTAATGATGACTCATATCCTTTGCTTCGTCAATAACCATTGCAATATTTAATTCACCAAATCTACAATAGTATATTTTAATTAATTAAAACAATATCCTACATGTGATTTTACATAGTAATAGTAATCCTACACGTGCACGTCTGAATTTATTGAATATTAAAAAGATAATTTATGGTACAAGAGTGTTTTTTTTTTTTTCATACATAAGAAAAAAATGGTTTGAACTCAGAAATTTTTACCTTAAAAAAAATACTTTTATCACTTAGCTACTATTTTGGCAGGTAGAAACAAGAGTTGCAATTATAAGATACGCAAAATCAAGCGACATCGTTTAGAACTTTGATTATTTGATGTTGACGGAGTCAATTTGACCGATTCTCATTTGGCGCCTTGATTTGATGACGTAATCACTCTCTTCTTCCTGAGAATAATATCTTCTCTTTTCTTCAAAAAGGGAGGGGAAAAAAAAAGGAGGTCTTCCATTTGTATACTTTTGAAGAAAATTTAAACACGGAACACAGAATTATTATTCCACATTTTTTCAATACAAACAAATAACTTTAGTTTGAAAATTTTGAAACCAATTCAAACCATTAAGTTTGGTTTGGAGTGGATAGGCCTTTAATTTTCATAAAAAATATATGATTCATTTAGATAGTGTTTGGTTCAATCAAATACACAATTAGATATCACTTCTCTTCTCATAATAAATTCGCTTTCTTGGAACTCAAAACAAAAACTCTTCATACTAAACACAATCTAAATACACCCGTAGATTTATTTTGAATGAACCATAAAGGAAAATGAGAGCTCTAACATATATGGGCGAAACAAGGGAGTCTGTGTGATGGAAACAATAACACTTATTTAGTTTAGGTTCTATTTATGTTTTACAAGAAAAAATTTAAATAAAAACAAAAGTAAAAGAGTTGCAATTGTCCATCAAAAAATAGTCCCAACATAACCAAATACCATTCACTTCGACAGTGCTAAAAATTGCTCAAATAAAGAAAATATCGGCCTTAATAAGAGAACAGTTCTATTTTATTTGTATAAAAGCCCTATGGTAAATCCTAAAACAATAATCTAAAATAAAATGTATCTATAATAATAATAAAACATTTATATATTTATTATACAATATATATTCGATTTGTTTTAAATTGCTTTGAAAAACCAAACTAATTCATATTACAAAACGTAAAATTAGTTTGGATTAGGCGATATATATTTTTTATGAACAGTATTCTTTTTTATGCAGTATGTGCTATTGGATTGGCTGTGATTTCTGTCCAATCTTGTAAATTAATACAATTCCTAAATCTTTTGGGGAAGATTTCCTTATTATTGAAGGACACATTCAATGAGATTTATTTACAGTAAAAGTTGTATATTCCTCTCAGAAAAAAGACTCAAAATATGTAAATATATTGTCGGGAAATTGGGTCATGCTCCAGATTGACATTTGAGAAACAGAGCAAAGCATAGTGCGAGAGAGGGTGGGGGGAGCGAGTAGCTCAAAGAGTGGATCTTAACATAGAACAACCAGAACCCACTTGGTTTCCTTCTTCTTTCGTCTTCTATACCTTAGATCTCTTCCAAAATCCAATCTTTCTCTGACTTCCCTCTCCGTATGTCTCTCTCCAATCCAAGAGTTTTCGCACCATCGTCTTGTCGGTAAATTACGTAGTTTTACGCCAAAAAACTCAATACAAAGAGAGCGAGACGAGAAAAGGGGTAGCATGTGAATGACCGTAAACAAGAAAAGCGAAGGAAATATGGGTACCAAGAAAAAACCAGCTGTACACAAGAGTTCTCATTCAGATTCTCAAGAGACAGATGTATCAGGCAAGTTTTGCTCTTTATTTTCCATTGACTTTCCAATTGTTTGAGAATTTGGTAGATTTTAACTTTTAATCTCAATGATTTATTTTGATCATTAGCTTAGGTCATACTTGATCTTGAACACCCCAATGAAGGTAAATAGAACGTGCAAATGATTCCGTTGTTGCTGGTTTTGCATAAGCTTTTCCTAGAATTGTGGTTAAGTTGAATTTGGAGATTTTCTCGAATCTGATTGGAGAATGTTATATTGACTCGCCGAAGTTTGCAGCTTGAATATTACCTAACCTAGTTTGATGGATTGGAGAGTGATAGGGAACCGTTGCTTATGTACTGGACAAAAGAGTCACGATTGGTTGGAGAGATTGTGCGTGGAAAGCCGAGGAAGACTGATTATTTTGAGTCTACATACAATTCTTTCTGATATTTGTAGATCAATTAACCTTCTTAGGTTTCCCATCCGTGGTTGCTGAATTGTCGAAGGAATAGTATTCATATAAAGTTGTGATGCTGAATTGTTTTCCCAGTTTGGCTGTAGTAAGATGGGATTTTTATTTTTTATTTTTTGTTGAGCAGCTTTTGTTAAGAAGAGGACATATGATGAGGGGAAGATCTTCGTACATTCGTGATAGGACTTGGAAAGTTGTTATGATTTCTCTTCTTGAAGAGGGTATTATTTCAACCTATAATTCAGCTAAGTGTATGTGGCATTAATAGAAATTACAGATTCGTTGAGTAACCTCTCAGTGTGTTTCTGGGGCACATGTTGCTTGCATGGGAGGCAAGCTTGACATAGTGTTTCCGCCCAACTCTTTTGCCACCATCAAGAATATAATCTTGAAGATTATCTCTTGATGTTAAAATAATCCTCAATATTGTTAAAATAGATTTTGGTAAATGTGATGTTAAGGAAAATTTGTTATTGCTTACCCAAGTCAATCTTTTTCTGGTGTAACGGCTGAACATTTAAGAAACCTCAAATAAAAGTGTGAACACTTGGAGGGCGTCAGTGTAATTCAGGACACATCTTGCATAGGATTCTAGTCGCTGTTAGCCTTTAGAGACTGAGTACATCCTGGCAATCATACTTTACCGGTATCACTGACAACCATAACAATTACAAGTTAGCATTTTCCAGGAATGGTGCTTCTAGAGTCAAAAAGGTTATGTCTGAATGATGCTTCTGGATACCTTGTGGGGCTTTCTCATATCCCCTCAGTTTATATTTGAGACATTTAATAGACAGTTACTAAATAGCGTAAATAGAGAAGATTTCTCTTTCTTAAACTATAGATTGAAACCATATCAGCATCAGATTGACTGCAGCAATTGTAAGATTTACTTGATTCTTCTTGTATATCATTTAACACCTTTAATGCTATGTTTTAAAAGAGGCTTCATATCATTCCCAACTATTTCTTTATCCTTCATCACCTTCCTGTCAAACTGAGAAAGATGGTAAATTGGGCTTTTCGATTTGGAATGGATTTATTCAGGGGACAACCATGTCATTGATTTTTATAACTCAGGCATGCACAATCCAGCTGCTGTCTCTCAAGTCTCAACCTGGAGCATCATTTCACTCATGAGGTTTTCCTCCGATTTTAGGGCTTGCATAGCTGGGCTTAATTAGATTGCTCAGTATTTTATGGTTGATGGGAAATGAATAGAATTTATCGTTGTTCTGCCAATAAGGTAGCTGATAAAGGCAAAGTTTATTGACGATTTCTAGCTGCTGGAAGATATGAATTTTCTTGTATCACACACTTTTGTGCTGACCAACTTTCTTTCTTTTGCAGGAATACGTGCAAGGCATCAGAAAGAATTAGAAAACTTGACTCTAGTTACACAACCTTTCAAGACGTCAAAGCTCTTTCTTTTAGCATTTTATCAATATCTTCGTCAATCAGTAGCCTATCTTTTGGCACATGGTGGCTGGTTTATGCTTCTAAGTGCTGTTATTGTGCTGGCTGTGGTAATCCTAGTAACAATTGATGGTCCTCATGGAAAGGTAATGAGATGAATAAGCTTTTTGGCCACGTTAATTTGGTAAAAGTTGAACTTTCTTCTAAGTGAATAGCTTGAGTTACGCGCTCAAGTTTCAATTTGGTTCTCATGTCCTCAACTCTGAATTAATCAGAATGCCTTTTTTTTCTTTTTCAGCATGTGGAAGAAGTTCTCGAATACGTAAAGTTTGGATTGTGGTGGGTGGCTCTTGGTGTTGCATCTTCTATTGGCCTAGGTAAGTTTCTGATGATATGTTGAGTTAAGAACATTACCTGATCCTATACTGAACATGTATTCTGTTGAATTTGTTGTTGCTCTTCTCCGAGTCTGGTGCGTTATATAGCATGGTAATTAATGTGCATACATGCTTAACTCATAAGCTTAAGACAATTGACCCTTGTTATGTATAAAGGCCAAACAGAGCAAGGTCCACATTTGGCATTGTTAAAGAAAACAACCTATACATCTGAAACATATCATACAGAATTTGTTGTTCTCAGTAGAATATGCTTTCAATGTCTGTTGGCTACTAAGAACTCTATAGCAATATTTGATTTGCGACTGGAGAACGCCAAAGTTTCTTAACTATTTTTCTGGTCAATTATATCATATTACAGAGATTTATAAATTGGTGCTGCATTAAACTATCTTTTCAAAGTTGGAGCTGCTGAAACTTCTTTGCTTTTTCTGTCTTTGCAGGTTCTGGTTTACATACTTTCGTTCTCTATCTCGGTCCTCATATTGCCTTGTTTACAATAAGGGCTATGCAATGTGGTCGAGTGGACATCAAAAGTGCTCCATATGACACAATACAACTGAAACGAGGTCCTTCATGGCTTGGCAAGGACTGCTCTGAGTTTGGGCCTCCAGTATTTCCATCCTCAGGTGGTACCCGGGTTCCACTTAGTAGCATATTGCCTCAGGTGCAGTTAGAGGCTGTTTTGTGGGGCATTGGAACTGCACTTGGAGAGCTTCCCCCATATTTTATTTCAAGGGCAGGTAAGAAATTCATTACCTTGTCTTTGTTTATTTGGTAATTTGCTGTGAAAAGATGTCATAGTAACTGGGTCAGTACGATTGGGGTTCTCATAAATCTGTTACAGGCTTTGCTTGTAGTTAGTGATAAAAGTCTGTTGTAATCTTTTTTGCCCTTGATTTTGAGGTTTCCACTGTGGCTGCAAGGTATTGTACTTGAAACTGTGGCCTTCCTTTGAAATATTATATTTTCGTCTTTTAGTTCTTAGGTTTTATAGTATGAAGTTAATAATTTTAAGAGCTTGGGTATATGATAATATTGAACAAGGGTGAATTTGGATGAGCCAATTTCTGCTACTTCTGTTTCTTTAATGACATTTAACTCCTTCATAATTGATTTTGTTGATAGGTTAGTTCTTGTCAATATGGATTATTAGATAAGTTTTCTGTAATTTCATCTGTTTTCTTGAAGACTCAGATTTTTCTTGCAAGCTAGTTTATTTGCTCACAGAGGTACGTCAAGTGTCAGCTGTACTAATGTTAATTTTTCCATTCCTATGCAGCTCAAATGTCGGGTAGTAGAATTGATCCCATGGAAGAATTGGATGCTAACACTACTGAAGATAATGGATTCCTAGCTCGTCACCTGAATAACATCAAGCGCTGGTTCCTGTCACATGCACAATATATGAACTTCTTCACTGTTTTGGTGCTTGCTTCGGTTAGTTTTTAACTCATATTTTGTTAATAATAGTTCTGGAGTTATTTCAACATCTATATCTGTGACTTCTCTGCCTGTCTTAATAATATAAGCAGGCTATAGTTGTTCTTTTTATCTCAATGTGTGCCTTCCCATCCCTGCAAGCTGGGAAAATATAAAATCAGATTTACAGAAAGAAATAAAGAAATCAAATTTGGAATGGGGAGTCAGTTATTTACTCCATAGCATTTTTATTTGTGTTGATGCTCTGGAACACTTCTCAGGTGCCAAATCCTCTGTTTGACCTGGCTGGGATAATGTGCGGACAATTTGGCATTCCTTTCTGGGAGTTTTTTGTTGCAACATTGATCGGAAAAGCACTCATCAAAACTCACATACAGGTTTGTGAATGTCCTTTATCATAAAACTTCCAAGTCCTCGTGCACAGTATTGGTGAAGTGCTGGAGCTCAGTTCTGAGTTTTATCTGATTTGTATTCCATTCTTTTGCATTATGAATCCAAAGATTCAGTTCTCCAATTAGTTGAATTCTGATTAAGTCTTTGATCTATTTCTATCTGCAGACTCTGTTTATTATTTCGGTGTGCAATAATCAACTCCTCCACTGGGTAGAAAATGAATTGATTTGGGTGCTTAGCTTTATACCTGGATTTGACTCAATCTTGCCTGACCTGATTGCCAAGCTTCATTCCATGAAAGACAAGTATCTGGCCCCCAAACCGCCTGTTCCGTCAAATATCAAGGTGCATATTCCTGAAGCAATTTGTTTGTGTTCATTATTTCTTTCGTTGTGCTATGCATTGCCAGTTATTCACTCTGCCCGTGATTTGTATCAGGTGAACAAATGGGACTTCTCATTTGCGTCAATTTGGAATACAGTGGTGTGGTTCATGTTAATGAACTTTTTTGTTAAGATCGTGAACTCCACTGCTCAGAAGTATCTCAAGAAGGAGCAAGAGCATCTCATAGCTGCTTTGAAAAACAAGTCATCTGTGCCAGTGGATTCAGATGAATCCGATCAGGTTTCTAGATGATCATACAAATTCCTTTTCTGTTTTCTTTTTCTCCTTTCTCTTGGTCAGGAGTAGAATTTATGGAGCTGGGTTGTGGCTTCGGCACATCAAAATGGAAGACATTTAATGCGAAGCTTCCCTAGACAGGGGAAAAAAAAAAAAAAGGCTTGTATAGTTCCTTTTACAGTGTCTAGTGGAGGAGCTGAGGGACAACATTGTTTCCGTTAACAATATTCAGAAAAAGGCATCGAAAACTTACCATTCTTTGGCAATGCAAGAAACAGATTTGCCTAAATCTTATTCTTGGTCGTGTCCTCGATTGGACAGTAAAATCTTCATTTTAACCTGCATCTGTACTTGGCACATGTTTTAAGTTGAAAGAACAACCCTCCATCCCCTGAATCAGAAGCAAGTGTTTGAAGCGCGGTATTGATAGATTTTGGTAATACTGCAATATATAGTCTCTCTTCTTGTTTTTTCTTTAAAAAAAATAAAAATGTTCTGTTTAAATTTGGCTAAGCCAGATGATGTTCCTCCTTTGTTTCCTTATCCTGACTTTTATCTTACACAAATGAGGAACATCATTTAATGTTCTTCTAAGTAGTTCAATCCATTAAAAGGGAGTAGCAAAAGCATTCTCTATAGTCAAGTTTTGCAAGCTGGATTAGCATCAATGTAAGTGTATATCGTCTGACTCACGGTGTTTGAAGTCAAAGGAATCTTCGCATAGTATAGTAGATATTGGCAACCAAGATTTTTGTTTTTCTTTTTGAAAGGATAGTGACCGGAAATCCGCGTTGTCATTCTAAATTATGGGATTTTTCGTATTACAATCTAAAATGTAACTTTTTTATAAAAAAATTATATAAAAATTTTTTAAAATAATTCAATTTGCCATCTCACTAATGGTTCCGTCTTATCTTTGTCTAATCATTTGATCACTTTTCGTTAAGTTCTTTATGAAAAATGGATGTTCGGCGGAACATTTTACTGTTGAAAGTTTTACATATCAATCGAAGGAAAGTTAAAAGGTCGAGATGAAAACTTCGATAAATTACTTACCAAAAAAAAGCAAATATCGATAAACTCTTTAATTTAAACTGGAAAAGTAAACTTTTTTGAATGATTAGCATAACTAACCATTTTGTACAGATGTCATAAATAGAGATGCCCCCATAATTTCAATGCACTCAAAAATATTATCCTTTTTTTGTTGTTGATTAATTAAGATAATACACATGATTAGTAATTTATTATTAGTGATTATAGCTGCAATCATCACGTACGTCGGGTGTCAGAGATGACCATTTAATTATAATTATTAAATTAAATTAAGACTCTCCCCAATTGTTTATTTCTTCATTTTAAAAAAATTTTATTTATTCCTTAAAAGATGTTGACAAAGCGCCAAACACCATTCCATGCTATGAAACCTCTGTCCACGTGGCAGAATCATTATGGATCGCCTCATCTAAGTTCAGATAATTTAATTCATTATTGAATGATATTTTTAGTGTAAATCTCTCCTCTTTTTTATTTTTTTTCCTTAAAGCCCCTCTGCTGCAACTTTAGAAAAATGGAATCCAAAGAAAGATGATGTCCTTATCTTATAATATTAACATTTTAAAATAAAATAATCAAAGGGCACATCTCAATTCTCAAACGCTGGGAGCCCATTTGATTATTCAGCGGATTTGTGGGCCTAAATTTTCTCAAGAATCATTTGCAATTTTTTTTTATTATATTATATTGGTGAGAGATCCAATGTATGTCTAAGTTCTTCTAGCATTTCTCATGTAGAGCCCTCCCAGTTCCGGCTTCATATCTATTATTTTTTTTAATTAAGTTGTCAATGTCGTGTCCTGAACTATAAATTAAATATTTTAATTATTAAATTATTACTTGAATATTGTATTGAATAACCAAGCTAGTATTGCATGGCCCTCATCATAAATGCTTTTTTCTTTTAAGAAATGTTATTCAAGAAATTTAAATATTGAGTTTGATATTAAGTTAAAATACTCTTATCTTCACCCTTCCTTCCTTCCTTCCTCCACTTCTTAAAAGTGGGGGCTTGTATTGTTTGAGTGACTCAAGCGAACACTGCCTCCTCATCATAAATAAGCCTTTTCTTGGAAGTTTATCTTGCTTTGACGGTATAGTCCATCTCATAGATCTAATATTCAATCCTTGAAATTAAATTCTTTTTTTTTTTTTTTTGGTTCCAAATCAACCACCACACCTGACACCCCACCCCCACATGGGCATAGGCTGTTTCATTATGCGTCCAAAGCCCAACTCCCCTTTTAAGGTTGTGGGCTCCAATCACCAAAAGCCGCCTCAGAGCGGGCCCAATTAAACTTTTTAGCGTGGGTCCAATTAAACTCGGTGGGGCCTCTGCACCATTCAGCGTAATTCTCTCTCTCTCTCTCTCTCCAGATACTAAGACGACTACTACTAGTACCTTACTCCATGACTTGGTGGGCCTGGACTCTTGGAGGGCCAATAATGATAATCTTAATTATTTTAAAAAAGGTTATTAACGTGAAATGTTACTTTGGTGAAAGTCAATCTTTTCTTTTTTCTTTAAAATAAAATAAAATTGGTAGGGTTCAAGATAGAATGAAAAAGAAAAAGGTGGGGGCAGAATATATTGTTTGAGAAAAAGTCAATACAAAAGAACTCCATACATTAATATCTTTATAGTATTTGAGAAAGCAAGAGAATAGTATTAGAAAAAAATTTTGCATAATCTTCCAGATTCCTCTTTGATCGTTTCCATTACCCAATTGCATCAAAAGGAAATGAAAAAGAGCCCACTTTAAAGTTAAATACCTAACTAGTTATTTGGTCGGATGATAATATCTCTACTCATTTATTAACTAAATCTGCTCACTTCATGTATTAGTATTTCATCGTAATGATAATATAATATTTTTTTAGAAGGAAAAAAAAACTACTCATTTGGTGATTGAATACTTGTGAGGCGTAATTTTCATCCATGCATTACTAAGAAAAAGGGAAAATTTTCTTGAAAATCTCACTTCAATCACTTGAATTAGGGATCATTCAAAGGGTTAATGAACTGCCTATTTGCACTAATGACATGCCTTTATTGGGTTAACTCATTAATGGCATCATCCCATCCTATCTTGTGTGCCATTTGGTGGGACACTTTGATCCAAATTGACAACAAAAAGGCCACTAGCGACAGGATGGACCCCACAGTTCCCTGATTTTGTGGTAGTTTATCTTATTCGTAACATTGTTGTCTGCTTTAGGACATGTAAGGACTCCTTATTTCTAATATGCCTGTGGCCCCCACTACAACTGGGTCCTACCAAAGAGGAGGGATCCCCTGTCCCCACGTATTCTTTATTGGAAATGCTAATTTGGAACCACCTGGAAATGGTGGAGAAGGGTCACTATACCCCTTTTTTCTGCGTGCTCCTTTTCTTCATCAGTGAGGGGTCACTGTGTTTTTAATCACTAGTTGGGAAGTACCCCAATTCTTTTCTCCTCCTTTTCTTGGTGGGGCAAGGGAGGGGTGCTGATGATTCATTTTAAGCAAAGATTATAAAGACTACTCCCCCTGTCCCTCTTCCCCCATCTGCCATGAAGATGCATTGTTTGGCACCATCTTCATTTTCAAGATTCACCATCTTTTCATTTTCCCTTCATTCACTATCAGCTCACAGGTTCGCATCCGCTTGATCATCGTCTGAAGCAAAGATGCTTATTTAATTAGCTCAATTTTCACGTCACTTGTATGGTTACTGGTTCGTTGGCTTGTCGGTGTGATTTTGACATCGCTGGCAATAAGGGAACCAGAGTAATGGCATGTTGAAGGGCTTGATCAGTTTCTGCATTGGGTTTCTGCTGTCACTCACAGCCGGGGATGAGATCCAGATTTAGTTGGTGCTGCTCCCAAGCTGCACTTGTGTGTTTGTGCTGTTCATTCACCATTTGCTCGCCGATTCACTTCCAGGAAACCAAATGAAGTTTGATCAGCTACTGAAATGGATTTCTGCTGGCACTGGCAGCTTGCAAATAGGATCAAGGTTCAGTTGATGGTAAGGCTTCAACCACTGAAGGAAGTCAAGAAACTCTTTAGTTTTGAAAAGGTAAGTCTAGCTTTTCGCCTGGGATAATTTTTTAGCAGCAAGAATCCGTCATGAAGACATCAGAAAGGCTGCAGAAGATGTTAAGGCAACTTGCGAACATGAGTTTCTTGCCACCGAACCATATGCAATCATGGTTATCATGATCTGATCAACTTTGGAGCTTCAAAATTCAGGATTGATCATTGGAGATGTTGGAAATTGAGGGTTATGATGTAGTAGAATGGAAGTCCATTTTGTTTTCTTTTGTATTCTTTGAAGTATAATTCTTGAAAAGTAAACATAATTCTCTTTTCCCGTGTCTTTGAGAAGGAAGCACTATTTCTTTTACTTCTATTTTGATCTTTTTGGCTGTAGTACAAGAATTTTATACCATTTGCCAAAAGATTGCAAGGCTATCCCAACAAAATCCTTGCAACTTCGCAGTTATTAAAAAAATTATTATTGTATAATTGAACTAAAACATAGTTGGCAATCAAAGAGGTGATGTTTTAGGCATTACGTCAAATACACTGATATCTCTGTGTTGTTCCAAACTTACTCCTTTTCCTTTTTCACTGCAAAGAATCAAATCTTTCTTCCTTTAATCACGAATTTCGTACCTTTTCTTTCTTCCTAAAATATTTATTTTTATTATAAATATAATTTTTATTTTTAAAATAATTTAAAAATATCACTTATTTTTTTAACCTATACAAAAAATTAAAAAGGAGAAAATATTTGAATTTCATCTTTCAATTTTCTCTTGGTTCAAACAGGTTTAGATATGGAGGATTCCGTGTTGTACTTTTATTGACCATCCCAATAGGGATTCCACCTTTAAATGTATCCAGGCCGTATCTTCTTCTTCATTCAAATTCCAAAACTGAGAATGTTGAAACTTGAGACCAACCTAATCTGAGACTTTGAAGAAGCTCTCCGTTGTTCTATGAACACAAATGATCATGACAAAATGTCATTAGGAAAGGGATAGCTTTTATTTTACTCATCAAATCTCAACTGAACACTTGAGACCAACCTAATCTGAGACTTTGAAGAAGCTCTCCGTTGTTCTATGAACACAAATGATCATGACAAAATGTCATTAGGAAAGGGATAGCTTTTATTTTACTCATCAAATCTCAACTGAACACTTGGAAAGCTTGTGGGGGAGTTGTTAGGGACTGTTTAGAGTGATTTTGCATGTGAGATTAGGGGTGATGTCAAATCTGAGTTGGACAATAATCCGAGTTGTCTCTATAATAAGAGAGATATGTAGGAGGGAAAGGGCATTGTGTGATGACCAAATCTTGAAGTCTAATTCTCTTCTTTGAATATGCAAATGTGGTATAGGAATTGTACTTTACATCAATTAGATCCCTTTTGTGGGTCCTTATCAAATATTATAAAGAGGGAAGCTCCAGAACCAAAATTCAAAATTAGCTTTCCACATTTTATTCAAGAAGTTTACCCCTCCTTCTCTTGTAAATAATTGGGTGGTAAAAATGACTACCAAAACCAGCAAGTTTTTAAAAGTCCAACATCAGTATTATAATGTTCAACACGTGCTTTAAAGTCTTTAGCAGACTTGTTAGGTTAGGTTGGTGTGTCCTTTTTCCTTTTCCATATACCCTATAATGTAATGTAGACTACTTTCTTTCTCCCTCCCTAAAGCTTCTTTCGAACTTGTAGACGGTGCAGTAGGTCCACAAATTCTCAGTGCTTTCTGCATTTTTTGGTGAGTATAAACTTTTGGCTGGAAGCCCTTTTTTTCTTTTTTTTTTTTAATTTTGGGTAAAATGATTTTACTGCTAAGGACCAAAAAGCAGTGGAGGTACAGGTGTCAAGATGAAAGAATTAAAGAAAAAGGCCAACTTGCATTTGTATTTGTATTTGTATGAGACAGGATGAGGATGGCCCACCAGAAGGCTAATGACAAAGCACCATTCCAAAATGCAACCTTGCGGCAAAGACCCTTCTGTTCTTGATTGGGACTCGATTTTATCACAACCCTCGAAGCCACATCTTTCTTTGTATAAAGCGTGAGTAGTATGTGTGAATATGTGTGTGTGATTTTTTTGACAATTATCTATACCTTTCTTTATCAGCACCACCACCCCATCAGAGTAATCGCATAAAAAACAAGATTTGCAGCAACAGCAGCACTCATCACTTTTTCTCCTACTGCAACTAAACTGGTCTAAAGTTACATGTATGAAAGCTAAAAGCAATAGCGGGAATCGAAAAGATCAAAGAACAAGAAACAAAGGATTACCATTAGAATTAGCAGAAGAAAGAAGTTGCAGTACGTCACGATGATAAACCTCCACAGCAGCAAATAGATCAAACAGCATACGTAGTTAAAGAGAAGCCTTTGAATTGAAACTCCTCTTTCAAACTTCCATGAAGTTAAAAGAGCCTACCGTTAATACCAAGAAGAGAAGGGAAAAGAAACGAAAAAAACAGATAAAAAGAGAAGAAAGGACCTTGGCTTCTTACTGCTTACTATTAAACCAAACAATATTTTGGCATATTTTGCTTCTCACAAACTTCTTGCTTTACTCCATAAAACAAAAAGAAGGGAAGCTTCTTGTCTCTCTAAAGAATGACCAACAATTTTCATTTTAGGTCATTCATTTTATCATCTATGGCAGAAAATTTGTGCTCCTTTCCACTGGGGGAAGGGGGAATAGATCATCCATAGCAGCCAGGACACATGCTGAGCACCAGCATCAACAAGGTAAAAAAGGAAACTTGAGATATTAATGAAAAAATCAAGAGGGCAATTCCATATTAGCTAAACATATACAGATACACCCTCTTTCATATATATGTGTCCAAAAGATATTGTTTTGGAACTTCTCCTTTAGGAGGTGAAACCTCCCACCCCAGAAATAGCAAAAAGAAGTACAAAAATAAGAAACGAAAATAACCTCCTCTATCCAACCAAAAAAACCATATTTGAATCTTCGATCTTCACGTCCTCCCCTATCTCTGAACATCCTTTTCATTAAGGCAAGATTTCTACGGATCTTTTCCATCCATAGCCATTTCTTCTCATCAAAAACACAATATCAGCCGTCAACCATATCGTGACTAACCCAGTCAGATTTTCGGCAAGATAGTCCACATAACTTCATTCACATCCGAGCAAATCTGCGGCGAACCATTCGTCAACCCACATTGCACTTGTTCCAAAATCGTGGGTTCTTCATTCTTCAATCTTCAATAACAGAAGTTGAGCACGCCGTGGAGTGCTACTGGCTTCTATCCAACCTCTGGCGCTCATATCATTGTCTTTCATTTCTTCTCAGGCTGCCAGCAGGCATGCAAATTGTCATTTCCTGGTCAAGAAATCGCAATACTTCACATAAATTTACCATTTCCATTTACTATTTAAGCCTTTTATCACTCATTTTAAAGCTTCAGCCGGGGTTGAAACGGAAAATGTATTTACCAAATTTGTTATCTAAGAACTTACCAGCAGGTTGCTTCTGTTCAGCAGGTTTAACCTGAACGGCTGCAGGAACAGGATGAACATAAGGGAAGCCTGCAGGCAAAAGTTGGTGTTGGTTACCAGCGGATTGTGCAGCAAATTGGGCATGGAGAATGCTCTGTGATGGCAAGCCTCCCCCTTTCATATTACTTGCAGCCACAGAAGCAGCAGCTATTGCTTTTGCAGGATCAGACGTCCCAGCACCAGCCAGAGAAACAGAACATAAAGTTAACATCCCAGCTGAAGATGCTGCAGAAGAGCCCGGAGGCTGCTGTGGCTGAGGCTGCTGCTGTTGATCGGGACGCCTTCTCTGAATATAATACCCACCAGAAGCGGTGGTAGCATTTGTATTGGTAGAATGTGGAGACTGTGACTGCACATAAGGATTTGAAAAGAAAAGCTGTGCTTGCATATTCTTTGGCAATTGCTGCTGCTGCATTTGAGGTTTGGGTCCACTACTGGATGAAGTTGAAGCAATATGTGGGTTCCCAAGAATGGATGGAACGTTCCTCCCACCAACAGGAGATGACTTCTGACCAGGGACGGATGAATTTTTAGCCTGCTGCGTTGACAGTGAAGCCGCCTGGCCAGTCTTGCTGCTTGCAGAAGCTGAAGTTGTTCTAGGACTTCCACTGGCACCCTTGGACATAGAAGAAGTTGAAGGAGAGCCAACCATCATTGGAGAGGATGGAGACTGAATACTACTTGGAGCCTGTTGTCCTTGTGGGGCTGCAGAGGTTTTCTGGTTTGCACCGAAGGATATTTGCGTGTGGCTTTGCTGGGTTCTACCCTGCTGCTGGGGAAGACTTTTGAGGGATGATGTGGTTGATGTCACAAAGGACGTCGGAGCTTGCGACGTATTGGTTCTAGCTGAATTTTTCCACTGGGGGGACTGAGCTGGACTACTGCTATTGCTAGTTTGGACAAGGTTTTGCGGAAAAGCAGAAAGTGAATTGGGAAACTTGGCAGCTATAGAAGATGTAGAACTCAAGTGCTCAGGATAAGCACTACCATTACTTGTCGTAGGAGTCTTATTACGAGCTGCTGAAGCCACAGCTAGCTGTTGCTGCTTATGAAGTTGAATCATCTGCTGCGGCTGATGTTGCGCTTGTAATTGAGGATTTGAAACACTTGCAGCTCCCAAACTGTTGGCAATTGCAGAACGAGCAGGCCATGCTGGACCAGAAGCAAGGTTTAGTGGACGCGCTGAACTATCAATGACATTGTTGGTTGCTGTAGCAGAACCAGATGCATCTGTCAATTCTGATCTCGAAAATGCAATAGATTGGCAACTGTTTGCTGGAGGCTTGCCTGATAAACTTTTTCTTTCATCCTCTGTATTGGAGGAATCAATGCCTCCAGTTTTACCATCCTCGGATATTCTGAAATTCTTCCTCTGAGCAGCCTGTGCAGCAGCAGTGGCGGCCATTATCTGGATATTATGCCTGGTAGCTTCTGGAAGGCTTTGAAGAATAGCATGGTTTTGTGCCATTGACGATAAGTCAATGCCAGAAGCTGTGCTGGCTCCATTTATGGAAGCAAATGACATAGCAAAAGTTTGGGGGGGTAGCGATTCTACTCCATTTTTTCCCTGCTGTTGTGGATGCTGCTGCTGCTGCTTTTTTTCACTTTGATTGCTGCTGCTGGTAGTAGCAGTAGAATTAGCTAAACCTGCCGGGGTAGCGAGCAAAGCATAGTTCTGAGGATGCATTGGCATAGCAAAATTGTGCCCATAGAAATTCACTGCAGCCCGAGCTCCTCTGCTATCAGCAGTTGAGGGACTATCTTCAGCCCCCATATCATTTTCTAGTTGTCTGGCTTGAGACGGAGTAATTTGGTGATTCTGTTGCTGCTGTGACGGCTGAGATTGCCGGTTTTTAGGTGCAGGGAAATTATGCAAGTTCCCACTTCCATTTCCACCACCAACGGCAGATCCTGCTGGTCTCTGCTGTTGGCTTTGCAAATGTTTCTGGGATGACGAGGAACCACTAGATATGCTAGCATTTTGGTGATTTTGTTGCATTTGCTGCGACTGAGAGACAGGCTGCTGTGGCTGCTGAAGCTGAGAAGGATGGATTATCTGAGAAGAATAGAATGATCCATTAAACATGGGCAGTGCCTGAGGATGGGTTCCTCTATAATTTGGAGGCGCTCCGACAGGAGCAGGAATTGGAAAAGGGTAAGCATTGTTCTGCAATATCGCCAAGTATTGGGTCTCATTGGTAGGCATATTCGGGTAATTGAAGCTCACTGCAGTTGCTCCACCACCAGCTGTTGCTGAGGCACTCGCAGCTGCAGAATTAGATGCATTGGTTGACGCTAAGTTGCCAGAGGCAGTAGGAGGTTTTATGGACCCAGGTCGGGCTGAAGCAGCTGCCACAACTGCTTGCTGCTGGTTCAGAGGAAAGATGAAAGCAGGTCCGTGCTGAAAATTAATGGAAAAGAAGTTCAGACCGAAGAAACAAGAATAATTCAAAAATATCCTCCTCGCCAAGAAAGAGAGCAGGATGAGAGGATAGAGAGCACGCAAGAAATGTAGATAGAATTCAAGTAATGCACCATACCAGTATGTTGTTAGGTGCAACAGGAGGCAAGGCTTGCTGCAACAAAATCTGTTGTTTTCTCTGGCTCGCGTCTGCCATGTTGGCAGGTTGAGAAGATTTATCCTTCCCACCATGACCTGGGAAGACAGCAAGTCCCTGAGGCTTCTCCTGCCCACCATTAACAGCCCGCCCAGCAATGTTTCCATGCAGATCCGCAGGAGGCACAACACTCAGGGGCTTGGATCCAAATAATGATGCAGAGCTAGCTGCCGCCGGCCAGAAAGGATTCATCTTCATGAATTGCTGCAGGTAATGAATATTCCGAGCAATGTAGCAATGCGTAGCACACCTTTTCGGCCGCGGTTGGGAGAAAAATGGCTGCATTATTTTGCGTTTCAGTCAACAAAGGAAGTTCAAGGAACCAAAGTTGAGTTATGATTTCAACAAAGAACGGCCTTAAAGATTAAGAAGCCGAAATTGACCTGGATTGGCGCTGGAGAAACAGTGCTTCCATCCATGGAAACAACCCCTTGTATTGGTGCCATGTACCTGCTGAGGAAAACGGAGTTACCACTGACGAGTATTTGACCCACCTGGATCTGAACCTACCTAATTTCAAGTAATTGACCACGAAACACTATTAGACCAAGCCGACATACCCCATTGGAGGAAGCCCACCAGGCCAGCTAGCCATAGACATCGGCAGGGGAAGAGAGCTCGAGTGACCTGTGAATGAAAACGCACACAAAGTTAAAGAAAGAGCAGGAAAGCTAAATCCAACTTAAGATACCCAACCACTGACCAACCAAGAAAATGATGACCGAAACCCACATGAACATACCAGTTTTTTCGCTGTGCGGTTCTTCTTTTGTAGCTTTTGATGGTTGTAGCTGCTGCTGCTTGTGAACTTGTTGTGGAAGTTTGTTACTCATGCCAGCATCTCTTTCTGGCTTTTCCAAATCAAGCTGAAGATCAATGTTTCTAACCTTATTTTCGGCTCTCTTCTGCGATTCGGATTCTTCAACAGACAATTTCGCCTTCTTTTCCTCAGCTCCCACAATTGCTGCTGCTTCTTTTCCCATCTTTACCACCTTCTCATCTGCTTTATCCTTTGCAAGAACCGGTTTCATTTCCTGCAAACATCAGCAGACCAATCCTCCAACTTAGATTACTGCTGCTCAAGTCCAACCCCCCAAAAAGGATCAAAACTCGATAAAAAGAGCAGACATCAACCTCGGATACAACAGGCTTATGATCCATTGCAGATCCCACCAAATTGATCTGGCTTTCCCGTTCCGGTGATGATCTTAGTTGAGGAGGAGGAGCCTACAGAGAAACACCTTAAGAAAATTAAAATAAAGCCCACCAAGAAAAATGCAAAACAGAGTAATCCAGAGTTCCTCTTCCGCACACCTCAAGATCTATCTGGAACTTTTCTTCTCTTTGTGCATCCACCTCAGGTTCAGCTGAACTTCTGAAAAACCAAAAGGGCAAAAATTAGACCTTAAAAAAAGGCTCATCAATTTAACACAACAAAGATCAAATCTTTGAGGACTCACGCTTTGGTCACTGAACCCGAAGCTGTCACTGTCACGGCATCGTCACAGTCACTCTCCTTTGCTTTCACCGCAGGAGATTCTTTCATCGGAGAGCTGATTGACTCCTCTTTAGGGGTGACATCCCGGCTCTCCCCAAGTCCTTCAGCAGTTGCTTTGACATCAGAGTCTGCCTTCATCAGCTCCGGCAGTTGTAGCTCTGCCAGCAACCCCTGGGAATTAACCAGATTTCCCGATACACATCCATTTTCAGCTTCAGATCCTGGGGCCTTCTCCAAATTGGAAGAAGAAATCTCAGTCTTTGGAGTCTGGTCAATCTCCAACTTAGCCGTCGCCGATGAGATAGGGCTGCTTCTTACACTATAGCTACCCGGATTCTCAGAAACTTGCCGAGGCCTCTTCCTCTTCGGAGCTGCAAAAACAAAAAATCAGTAAAGACCCCAACTAACAGCAAGGATTAATCAATCTACTGTGGCAACAAAGCTCACCAACAGCCGATAAGGGGCCAGCTGAAGAGCAAGAATTTGAAGGCAGTATCGCTGGCGATGACTGAATATTTGCAGAAGGCGAGTTAGAGATAAGCGATGACACTCTTGATTTTGCATCGCTACTCGATCTGTTCACTTCAGTGGAATCATTGGACAAAATTTCTTTCTTCGGAGGGGCTTGTGATTGAGTCTTCAATCCGTACAAGACCTCAGCAATCTCTATCTCCAGCTCCTCTGGATTAGAAGAGGATGCCTTTGTAAATGACTTGGGCGGTCTAGGCTGTTTGGGGCCATTAGCCTTCTACATCAGTAAAAAACCACTGTTAACAAAAATCTCACCCAGCCAAAACAAAAAGAAAAGAAATAGATTAGCTGAAGGACTAACAATCTTCTTCCGAACTGAAGCATTGGAAGAAGACGGTGACATTGGAGCTGCCGGCGATGGCGACGGCGTTGACGTTGAAACTAAATTCTGCCTCACCGGAGAAGTGGAAGCTTGCCGGTTACTTTGCTCTCCTCCACCTCCTCCCACCCCGACTCCACTATTTCCCCCAGTACTATTAGACATCCAATCGTGTGACCTCTTTATAGATACTGCACAAATGCAAAAAAGAAGAAAAGGTTAAGATGTTCCTGCATAATTCAACAAAACAGCACTAAATCAATCAAAACTAAAGTTTTCATTTTTCACCCTAAACAAGATTCCATCAACTACCTGAGCGAGCCTTTCTTGGAACAGAAACACCGATCATTTCATCACCAGATTTCCACACTGGTGCAGCCCGAAAAACCTTTGCTGCACCTGCACTCGGTGGAAAACTCTTCCGATGCTGAAGATGCTGATGATGATGATTATGGTTATTACTGTTAGTATGGTGATGCTGGTTATTGCTGTCGCTAGTGTGATAATGGTTTGAAATGGAACTAGCAGCAGCAGAGCCAGCGGTGGAATTAGGCGGCAGCAATCTCACACCTCCACCACCAATCCCACCGCTGTTATGGTGGCCGTTGTTGTTGCTGTGGTTGTTATCTTCGTCTTCATCTTCCTCCTCATCGTTCACACTTTCTTCTGAAGTATCATCTCCTCCATCTTCTCTAGTACTCCCATGAATCATTAACCTTTCTCCTCTTCTCCTCTTGCTACTCCTACTTGACCTCTCTCTTTCTCTTTCCCTTTCTCTTTCTCTATCCCTATCCCTGTCCCTATCCCTTTCTCTATCCCTCTCTCGATCTCGATCCCGATCTCGATCTTTCTTCACTCTTTCCCTTAATCGAACGGATTCTTGTAATTCAACAGGCCCATCTTCATCTGCAAAAGCAACAAAAATCAAGGTCATCAGACTTTTCGCAACAAGAGCATAAAAGGAAAACCTCTAAATAACTACACAGAACAGATCTGAGAAAAAAAAGCGTTTCCCACCTGGAGAATCTCTAAGACTATTGCTTCTATGTCTTCTTCTAGATAAGCCATTAGAAGAGGCAACTATACCAGCTGCTCTTCTGGCCTCTCTGCTTCTATCCATCATAACTGGGAACTTTTCCACCCAATTCTTGAACAAAATCAGCAAAACCCAAATGCCAAAAACCAAGAATTCAGCATAATTAACACCAAAATTGGGTAATACTGGCCGGAAAAATGAAGACTCGCTCCGGCGGCCTCAGAAGCATAAATTAAAAATCCAGTTTTTAGTTTCTTAAGACGTTTCCTTTTCTTTCCCCAAATGGTTTTCTTTCAAAGATCTCTCTCTTTTCTGCTCCTTCCTCTAGCTCTTCTTTGGCCTTGGTTCCTCTGTCTCTCTCTTCTTTCTCTCTCTCTATCTTCCCTGTGAGCTTCTCTCTCTTCCCCTCTTTTTCTGCTCTTAGCCTCATCATCTTCTTTCCAATAGAAGTATTTGTATTTCGCCTCTCTCCCCTAGCGCCCCCCGTGGAAGCCTGAGATCCATGGCATTTGTCACGTACGCAAATCCCAACCCTTCATTCACCAATAGATCCAACGGTGTGAAAAGACCTTTTGCCAGCATGGCACCTCTCTCAACCCTTGGATAAGTTTCACCTCCACGTGTAGGTCGGCTTTTGCTTCCCCCATAAGCTTCCGTGTCTTTGCGAATTAAAATAATATTTATCCCTTACTATATTCTGCGACAGAAATAGTAAAATAATATAGCTCAGTGAAGGGCACTTTTCACGATCTCAAACAAACAAAAATTTAGGTCTGCACTTTGTTTGAAAGGGTAAAGTGTTTTTTATCACCGGTTATAGCCGGTTCCAAGGTGACCTTGGTAAAAGCAACATGACGATCACAAGGAATCTAGGTGACCGCAGAAAATATCGCTCGAGGCGGTCAAATTCATTATTTTTCGGTTTCACATCTTCCTCGAATTAAATAATATATTTTGATATTACAATATCAAAACCATTAATGGTACTACCTCACCTCACCTCACCTCCATAAAATAATAATTTTCCTGAGGAATTATAAAATAGTAGTAATTGATAAGCATTTAAAAATTTAAGAAAAGTTGTCATTTTTAATATGTAAAATAAAAAGAAAATAGACATCGAACTTTTAAATATGCAAAAAATATATTAAAAGGTTTAAAAAACAATTTAATAAAAAGGGACAAATAGTATCCCACCGCAATTATTACGACCTTATAGTGAGTGATATGGGAGTATTAAGTACTTTGAACTGTTTTCTATATAAATTGACACGTGGGGTCCACGCCGAATGGGTGACAAAACAAAGTGGGAATGAAGGGTGAGTATTTAACTAGTGCGGGCATGGAGTTCGCAGAGGCCGTTGGATCTGGGAGTGACGTGGCCAGATGGTATTGAATAATTTGAAGCTATAGACTTGCACAGATTCCAAAGAAAAAACGAATCCGAGTTGGCAATTAGGCCAGACAGGCTTCGGTGGGAATTTTGGAGTAGCAGGCTTATAATCTAAACCGTGGGGATGGGAGTAATTAGACGGTCAAGATTGAGCGAGATAGTACTGTATTTGGGGGAAAAAAACTCAAGTCACAGTCACGGAGCTTCCGAGAGGGGTGGATCCCACATTTGCTTTTTCCCTTTTAATTATTTTTGTGTTGGGGTTTGGCGCTGCCGATCTAGAAATTATTTCCTCTCACTTGGGCTTATTGTCACGTTGTGAAGATGTGGAAGGCTTAGCTGACATGTACTGGACCCCACACTCCTTGGTGTTCATTTGCCGCACTGCCCAGCATGGTACAGACCACACTACCAACATCACCACCACCACCACCCGCGGCGCTTGTGGTCAAAGTTTGCGCCAACGCAATTTACTGAGAGGAGGGATTTTTCAAGGTTTAAGAAAAAAGATAAAATTGGTTGTTATGAGAAATTAATTTACCAATTTAGGCTCTCAAGTTGTTGATATTCTAAAATTCGCCGCCATAATCAAAACAATTTCTAGGAGATATTGTCAATTTACTTACCAAACAGTTGTTTTAATTTGACTAGGTTCTAACAATTCTAGATAACCAAAAAAAAGTTTAATCAGAACTTCTTTCCTTTACAAAAGTTTTGTTTTAAAATATTTATTATTTTTTATTTTATCCTTATCCTTAATTTACTAAACTACATTAACCAATTCTTCAATTTTGAAGGCTCACGAGGCCTTGTTTGTCTAGCAAGAATTAAAACATTTTCAATCTATTTAATTCTGAGTAACATAGATTTTATGATTTCTCTTTATAATAATTAATTTATTATTTTTTAATACAAAGATTATTTTCTACATACATACTGCATTCAAATTATTCTCCTAATAGAATATGTATTGTTTTACAACAAGTACTAAATATTTATAAATTCATCTCGTATAATTACTTAAATCGTAAATTATACCACGTTTGAGTTGAAATTATAGATTTGTACTATTTACTTACTAATTTATTAATAATTAAACAATCATTTGACAATATTTCAATTTTTTGTACTCTATGTAGAATTACATGCTCTTAACTACATCATATTTTTCTAAAACGTCATATTTATTTTACGTAGAAAAAAAAAGATGTTACAGGCATTTGGCATGGTTTCTTACAAGGGCAGAAGGATATATGACAAAATGAGCCAAAAAAGGAAAGAGAAGAAAAAGATAATTTTAGCGGGGAACGGTAAAAAGTCAATTTAACTTTGTTGTATGTGGGAAAACAGGGCAAAAGAATGAATAGGCTATATAAAGAGCTCGGCTGATCTTTCCAAATAAAAGAATTTGCATCGAAGCATTTAGAGTTGAACGAATGACCTCTTCAAATTGAAATTACTCGGATTTGGTCATTTCATTTTAGTAAGTGACTTTAATGACTTACCAATAAGCATTGTTACCCAATTTAGGGCAGACCACTCCGCAAAATTGTTCAAATTCTGGCCACTAAGATTTATTATGGCGTAGCTAACATAAGGGTGTATTTTGAATTACATTTTTTTAATTAAATTATATTAAAAATTATAAAAATAAATTATTTATAAAAAGATAAGTAAGGTATAAAATAAAAAAATATTTCACAATCAAATCGTAAGTTATAATTACTGAAGTTTTAAAAGCTAAAAAAAATAAATGTATTAAATAAATAGTTTAATGTTTAGTATTTCATCATAAGTATAAGAATCATTATGATTATCAAAAATAAAAAATAAATTTGTTGAAGTAGTCGTTCATTCATTAATAATAAAAAGAAAATATTAAATATATTAATTTAACGGTTAATATCTCACACATAATGCATTATAAAAAAAAAGAGTCATAAACCATTTTTAAAAAAAAAATCATTATAGTATAACATGAAATCCTAACTTATCAAAAGAAGCTCATTGCTCACCCGAAAAGATAGAGAGAATAAGGGTTGAGCTTTGAAGCATTCAAAATTTTGGCGTCCACAAATGTTCAAATCCCTAACTTGGAATCAAAGTGCTGAAATAAAAGTGAAATGTTCCTTGGGGGTAAAAAGAAGAGAATACTAGTTGACATGAAATGATAAAGTAGTTCGTAAAAAGACAAATCCTGTAGAAATCATCCTTATTCCATTTTTACTATTTTTACGGTTTTTACAACCCCCCCCCCCCCCCCGGCCCGGGAAAAAAAAGGGCGGGGAAAAAGAAAATTCCGATTAAAGTCCCAATAACCAGCCAAACCAATAATAGTATACTTTGGCATTTATTACGGAGAAGAAAATTGACTCATCAACTGAAACAAGCAGTCCGACGTGGCACAGTCATTTTTGGCGTGTCATGCTTCTCTTGACACGTAGCCAAAAAAATCTCAAAAAAATATAGCTCTTTTTATCTCTTAAGTTTCTTCTCTTGGATCTCGTCATTGGCTATCCACCACTTTCTAATGTTCACTCGTATATCGGCAAATATCTTGTTAGCAAAGGAATGATTAGCGTGACCGCTAATCTCATCCAACAATGTCGCCACACACTCTAGATACTCGCCACGTGGTAGGGCCAAACCTGAACCGGACTCGCGGTCGCGGGGTGAAAACTGAAAAGTTCCCCGCTCCTTTTGGATATGGACCATAAATTATGGGAAGGAACTTTATCTCAGTAGACTCTTAACTAATTAACATTTCATATTACCCAAGTTACACAAAATTAGAACGTCATAGAATATTTTTTATCTAAAAATTAATTTTCATTCAAAATGAGTTTAAAATTTTTTTATTTAATTATTTAAAAATAAAAGTAAAAATAGATGATAATTTTTTTTGTATTTAGTAAAAGTATTTTTAATATTAAAATATAAAGAAATTTCATAAATATTACTTAAATATTTTATTAGTGTATTATGTCAATAAAATTAAATTACATCAAATAAAAAATTTTAAAATTAAATATTTATGTATAAAATCTTATTTAAATAAAATTCACACTAAAAATTTTAAAAATATCAAATATTTTAAGTAGTAAATAATAATTTAATTATATATACAATTTTTATTTTATATCAAAGTAAAAGAAATACTATTAAGAAAAATAAAATAAAATTTAAAGTTAAGTTATACTTTTTAATCAAATATTAAGAGAATATAATAGTCTGTGAGTTTTTTTTTTTTTTTTTTACAAATCTTACTTCTCTTGAAAAGATCTTTTTCTAGATTTTGATATGGAAAGACTTTTCTTATCTCTTCGTGGAATTAGTTTTTCTGTAAAAATATATTTTCTATTTAAAATTTTTATATTAAATACTAAAATAAAATAAGAAATTTAAAAACTCATTCTATTCAATTATATACATGTATACTAAGCGTACAATCAATATTTACTTATTTATTAATAAAAAATAAATATATAGATAAATGACTAATTTAATATATGATATAGTAATTTTGTTTTGATAAATTTATCCATATTTATACTTTTATTAATAAATAAGTAACTATTGAAATGCATTACTAGTCTATTAAGATAAAACCACTTACTACAACAATGTAAAAATATTTAAAATAATATTTATTTGTTAACTAAGTAACAAAATTTGTTGATAGAGAATGTTTTATTAATTGATTAAGATTAGTTGTTACAATAAAAATGATAGCATAATCGCATGATTAATAATTTAAAATAGAATAAATCATAAAATTAGATTCCTATGAATCATATATTTATATAAAATTTATTGCTTTTATCAATAAAATATAATTTTTAATTATAAGTATAAACTAATTTGAATAGGTTTAATTTTTAAAAAATGTGTATACTAACATTTATTTATGAGAAAAGAAATTAAACGAAAATGAGAAAAAGAATTTTATCCACATGCACCTTAAAACCGGCTGTTCGGGTGACTATCGTGGTCGTCCCCAGTATGATGTTTGACAGGCTTGTGACTTTAACGGAGCTCTGGTGGAAGATGTGATATTCAAGGGAGATCAGTGTTACCACGTCAGATAAGTGGGTCCCAATAGAAACGGTTGACCCACAAGAAAATGGATCCCTTTCTTTTGCTTTTGTCCTTTTCGAGTTTTTATCATCATTTGCTTGAACTAGAAATCTCTCCTAGCTGAAGGCATGCCAAGTGGACACCCAGTGTAAAACGTCACGGTGGCCTACGTGGCTGTCCTTTCGACCGTGCGTACCTAAAACTACACCCAATCAACGGCACCGCCTCCTATGAACTTCAAATAAAGAGTCGCTTTACTTAATTGTCTATTTATATTACTTACTAGTATTTCAATAATAAATTAATTAATACATTGGATGATAAAGATAAAATTTCAAGGGGATGAATAGGTTTAAATTCAAATTATTTCAAAAAGATGTTATTTTTAAGGGTAAATTTAGACAAAATTTAATTTTAAAATTAAATTTTAAATTTTAAATATAAAACTCACATCTCCTCTCATAAATAATTTAACTTTCACAAAATTCAAAATAAAAATTTTAAAATTAAATTGTATTCAATTATATTTTAAATTTTTTATTTAAAAAAAGTACGTAATCCCTTTTTAAAAAAAAAAAGAAAAAAGAGAAATGTAATCCTTAAATATTTTTTTTAAGAGCGTATTATTAAAACAAAGTAGATTATTCAATTTCTTGAAATGCTTGAAGAGGGTAGAATATGCCATCATGGGACGTTAAATTAAGTGTAATTCTTTGCTTATCTTTTAGCTTTAGGTGGCAATATAAAATAGAGATAAGCCATGATATATTTAATTAATAATTAGAATAACAATTAACAAAGATTTTATTAATATTTTAGTATGTCAAAGGAAACAACAATCTTTGGAAGAGGTGATGCCCTCTTGTGCCTATTGTTGTTTACACGGCTGGCAAGCAAGTTATGTCTTAGGTGGGCTGGTAAGCTTTTTTCTTATTTAATTAATATTGTTAATTTAATAATTTTTTTTTTAAAAAATGTTTGACAGTGAAGTGCTTTGAAAGAAGGGTCATTGTTTGCACTGGAATATGTATCTTTGTGCTTTTTTTTTTCTCCTGAATGTATCTTTCTGCTTCTAAGTCTTGTGGAGTTCGGGGTATTTGATGTTTATTACACATACTATTTGACAGAATTAAGAAAGGACAAAAAAAAAAAAAAAAGAATGGACCAGATCAAAGATTAACATATGATGTATGAATATATATATTTTTAATTTCATTGATTTTGTGCTTCAATTTTTTTTAAAAAAAATTCAATGAATTTAGAAAGCCTGTTTCAACTTTTTCTTTGAGGGATTCACAAACTACGAATTTTCTTTTCTCACTTTTGGTGTTGAAAAAAAGGTGTTTTGTTTACATCATTCTTGACTCCCAGGGATGAAACAAGAAAAGAAGAAACAACAAAACAAGGACAGCTTATTAACATGTACACTACAGGGAAGACACACAGAGATTTTGAGTTTGATTGCGCTATCTTCTCTTCTTAATTAGGCTGTATTTGGACACCATATAATTTCGAAACTCAAAACAAAATTTTAATAGTATAACCCACATCTTCGTTTATAAAAATTTTAATTTTTATAAAATTTAAAATAATAATTTAAAATTTAAACTCTATTCAATTCTACTTCTAACAGATAAAGGACTAATTAGCAAGGATCGTGGCAAAGTTAACATATTTTTGGAAGTCAATTTATTTTATTTTTATTATCAAAAGAAATAGACAAGTCTGTTTATACAAATTGTTAAATGGAATTCAAGGGAAAGATACAGAACATAGTAATTTGAGATAACATGATCATTCATGGTATTGGCTAAAACATTTTAACTCGTAATTGGAGAAATTTAAAGGTCCAAATATAACCAAAATGTTCAGTGGGTCAGTCAAGAATAAGAGATTAGCACGAATCATGAATCGATATTGTTTCCTTGTCTGCGGTTTGGTAGAAGCGGAATCCAGCAATTGAATATTGAATAAAAATCAAATATTGAACTGCTTATTTATTTACTCACTCTCACATAAAGCATTTTTTTTCCAAATATTTTTAGTTTACAGACTTTTGGTTTGTGTTTTTGTCAAGCAAAGTTTACCGTGCTTAAATTTGATTAATTTCGTGATAAGATTATATTATTTCAGGGGAGAAATTTGTCTTTTTCCAGCTAATAGAGTCACCCTTATGGACACTTTGGTAAATATAATTTTGTATTTATATATTTTAATAATAGATGTTTATCTAAGTTTTTGTGGAGTGAAAATTGACAAAACTCAAGAGATAAAGGGTGCACGTGGATAGGTTTTGTTCGGACAGAAATATAATTAAGTTATATTTTTTATTTTAAAAAAATTTATTTTATAAAATTCAAAATAAAAAATTTAAAATCTAAATTCAATTTATATAAAACTCGAAAATTATAATAACATTGTAACTAAGGTGCAGTCTCGAGCGAAAACAAAAACGAGGATTAGAAGCAAACATAAAATGTTATTCATTTTTTGTTTAATGTAAATGATCTTTTTAATTATATTAATTTTTAAAATTATATATAAAAAATTAAGAATTATTTGAGAAAATCACTGCTTAACAAGAAAGAAAAAAATTATCAAGTGAAGTAATTACTCCTAAAAGACCCGAAGAAGCAACGGTCACTTTCCTTTCGATTCCTCTGTAGTTGGCGTACCTTTGGATATTAACGTTATAACTGGTTTTTTTCTTTCTTTCTTTCTCTTTTTAACCTAAAAAGTCAAGAGATGTCCTCAAACTCAAAGTGGGTTACTTTAATAGTATACAGTCACTTTTTCACCACTTTACCTTTTGATTGTATAATATTCGCAGTAATTTTTTTTATCTTATCACTTTTCCCCGACCTAACCACGTTAATAAATTGCTTTAAAATCAAGGGACAAGATTTCTTCATAGTTTATGCCGATAGTGTTTGAAATTCGTATAAGTTTTGACTAAATGCAAATAATTTTACTAGTGGCACACCACTAGTTAACTCTCTCAAAAATACACTTTATTTTTGTCGCAAAGTAGGGGCATAATCTTATTGTATTTAAATCACAAGATCCAAACGGCTCAATCAAGATTTTATATTCTAAGGAATTGAAATTGCTTGGTTCCGTGATAAACGCACCTTTGTTGTAACTGTGTGTTTATGTAATGCCCACTAGGGAAGGACAATCTATAGTAGGGTTCGCTCGTCATAGTCATAATAGCTAAGGGTATTCCAAGTAAGTATACACATATTATTGTGTTACTAGTGGAATATTGGTTTCATTATGTTTAGAATTTTGACAAATTGGGATTTCATATTTAATTACAACACCCGAAATGCTCACCAATTGATTAAACTAATTTAAATTTAATCAGATTAAATTTGCAGAGTCTGACTCTTACTCGAGAGAAGTTTCTTCTTGAGTTGCCAATCTGACTCTTACTAGAGGGAAAGTCTGACCTAAAATTCTTTCAATATGACATCACAAATAATAGTGAAACATGTGACATACAGTTTACTTATAAGTTATCACAAACTATTAAGTTTTTTATTATTTGTGATAAAGAAGAAAAACTTATATATAACTCAATTTTATTTTTTTAGAAAATTTTACATTATTATAGGAGAAATAATAAAATACGAGTCAAAAGAAAATAATAATAAAAAAGAACTTTAGATGTAGGAGTTTGATAAGAATAATTTTATTCACATAAGAGTTACTACACTAACTTTACATTTTCATAGTGTTGTTTCTTTATTTTCTACAAGTGGTTGTTGCAGCTTTTATTTGGAAGATTTGACGGACCTCTTCTTGTCGAAGTTACACAGGGAATGATATTTTCCATGTCTAAACATTTAAAGCTATGTGGGAAGCACAAATATTCCAACTTGCGAAATAAAATTCCAAGAACATACGCGTATTTGCAGCTATTGGTAGGAAGCAGTGGACAGCCAACTAGGGAAGCTTTTCTTTCAAGAATAATAATTGGCTGAAAAAATAAACTATTATAAATCTTATTCATTTCAACTAGTCAAAAAATTCGTGATATGCATAGAGAAATAATTTGTAATAAAAAATTATTACACAAATTATTTTAATAATGAATAAGATTTATTGTTTGATAATGTCCACATTTCTATTCATTCTTTTTGAAATTAACAATTTATTTTTTGCATTTAAATAAGAAAATAAAAAATTTTAATTATGAATTAAGAAACTCCATTCTTGCTCCATAACCACCTTATTTTGGTCAAGAGGCAAATTTATTTCGCAAGTGCTTTTGAGTTCTCCCAAGTACAGCAATAAACAATGGTTTCACAAATAACAAAAGAGAAAAAAGAAAAAGAATAGAAATAGCCAGAATTTCTTGGATCCTCAAAAAATCCATGGATGATGCAGATGGGGCCTTAGTAGGTAAAAGAGTCGGTTGCCTTGCTTGCAAAGGCCTTAAGACTTTTTGGAGGTTCGGACTGCAATTGTTTTCCATAATTCAAACCTTGTCTTCATCTCTCTCTCTCTCTCTCTCTCTCTCTCTCCATAAGCCTATCTAGTTGATGTACCCTAAAACTAAAACCCTGCCCAATCACCAAAAAAATCAAGAAAAAAGGAAAACACTTGGATAGTTCTTCACCTACTATTTGCTTATTAGAAATTCTTGAAACAAAGATGTCTAGAAATCTCTTTATCAAAATACCCATTATTTTACTCAGAAACACCTACTCTCTTAACAATTATAAAATACGAGACTTTGAAATGATTGGTCGTATGTCCTGATTACTTAATTTGCTAACCTAAGGATGGATATATCACTATAATCTAGTGGAGACGTAGCTTGCTAATGCCCTATTAAACTAGGCAAATTCTCATGCTTAGTTTAAAAGAATGAAGTTCTCTATTAGGTCGATATTTTGGATTGGAGTCACGTTTCCTTTTCTTTTTCTTTTGGTTTTTTAGATCTTTGACATTTTTGGAAGAACAAGAAAATGGAAAAGTAAAAGGAAAAAAAAAAAGAAGAAGAAAATAAATGGTAGGAAAGAAAATGGGCCTAGTTTTTGAACAAAGGTTTGACCAGCTGACCTCAGGAGATGAGGTGGCTTGATAGGGCCTAGAGACCACCTAACATTGGTGAGCATCATTCAAAAAATGCCCAATGCCCTCCTAGTGGACTTTTCAAATACTTGGGCTTCTATATAAAAGGATTCTCTGGGCTTAAGCAGGCCTTCAAGGAACTGAGTTGGGGGGTTTTGTTTTTTTAAAAAATAGTTTTGAGGGGTTTTGTTTTTTAATTTTAATTGTTTCAAGAAATTCCTACCATACCTCGGATGATAAATATAACTAAGACCAACTAGTTTGGTAACGACCTTTACCAAGTGAGTTCGGAAGGTGATTCACTTATGGATTCCTATCTCAAAGACATCAAAGATAAGTCAAAGAGCCAATTTCAATGCTCAATATTCTGCAAAAAAAAAAAAAAAAGAAGGAAAAAT
The DNA here is from genome assembly GCA_030512225.1 of Rauvolfia tetraphylla. Lineage (NCBI taxonomy): Eukaryota > Viridiplantae > Streptophyta > Magnoliopsida > Gentianales > Apocynaceae > Rauvolfia > Rauvolfia tetraphylla. The sequence goes on from JAJQKT010000053.1 coordinate 9,693,921, forward strand.
TCAATGCTGAATAATTGAGGAGCCAAAATTTTCTAGTCTTCAAGAAATGATGATCAAGTGCTAATGGGGTGGAAAATTGGTACAACTGCTTGGTGTTGTCATTGTCCTAAATCGATTACTCTTAGTATATGGCATCCTCCAAGGCCTTAACTTTCAAAATAGGCAAAATGAAGTGAATAATTAGCTCATACTTTTTGATAAATATTGCGCATTATAAGCCCACTCTAGACCTTCCCCGCCCACAAAAAAAAAAAAAATACTGCTATAGCTATCGGTAAAATCTATGGGTACTTCTACATGTAGTTTTTTTTTGGACTATCTGTAGTGCGAAAAATATTCATTATTTTATTTTCATTTCGAAGAGTTCTTAAAATTCTCTAAGACATTCGGACAAAAAATTCAAATCTATAAAAAACGACGAAGAATTTTTATAAAAAAATGATAATTTATTAAACTATTCATAATTTTACATCGATTTACACAGCAAAAACTTAAAAATTGACCTTAAAATGATTGATTTTGAAGTCGATTAATTAATTCTACAAATTTCGCCAACTGAGTGGCGAAATTTGAAGAGGAATTCCGCCAATTTGTGGCGAAATTCCTCCGCGAATTTCGCCACAAATTGGCGGAATTCGAGGATAAAATTCTGCCACAAATGTTATCTTCTGGATAGTTTCACCATTTTTTTTTTTTTTGGTGAAACTCCAATTAGGAGTTCCGCCAATTGGTGGCGGAATTCGCCGAAGAATTCCGCCAATTGGTGGCAAAATTCTTTGGTGAATTCCGCCACTCAGTTGGCAGAATTCAAAAAATTTTTGGCCGATTTTGAAATCGGCCATTTTAAGGCCGATTTTTAATTTTTTTATGTCTAAATCAATGTAAAATTATGAGTAATTTGATAAACTAACATTTTTTCGCGAAGATTTTTAGTCGTTGTTCTTAAATTTGAATTTTTTTGTCCGAATGCTTTAGAGAATTTTAGAAACTCTTCGAAATTAAAACGAAATAATGAAAATTTTTCGCACTACATATAGTCCAAAAAAAAACTGTATATAGTTACCACCTATTTTTAATATTCGAGCTTATATTTGTATTTCTTGTACTAAAAGAAAAGTTTGAATGTATATACGAGATGGAGTCAAGATAGTAATATATTAAATTGAGCACTTCTGATCAGATCAAAATGTCTCGACTTCTATACTCAATGTGTTTGATGCTCGTTTTATTTTATTTTTTTCTTTTTTATAATAATGTACAATTTAATTGAACAAAAAAACCTATATGCCATGAGTTTTTGTGTCCTTTGTTGTTCCTAAAACTTAGCCACCTTCAAATCCATTCCTCTTGGAAGAGTCATAACAGCACAAGTGGCGTATCTAATCTAAAAAGTAACTTAAATCAAAATGATAAAAACATTAAACTTGTTATGAATTTGTTGACGCGCAGTCGTTGTCGGCACAACAAAATAGTAATACTAATGTAGAGAACTTAATAAAGAAATTATAATGTAGAGAATAGGAGGAAAATATAGAGAGAAAATTGAGAGAGAGAACAAGAGATCTTTATTAATTCTCTAAGAGTAAATTGATCAATGAATGAGTGTATACAACACCTCAGTCTAGAGCCCTATTTATAGGGTTCAGGGGTACATCCAAATCAGAATAGGTATAGGGTAATCGGAAGACAAATCCTATCACTAATCAAAGATATGATAGAACTCTACCATCTATCTTCTGGATAGTTGGAGTATCTCTATAACTCTGATAATGGACATCCATAATAATATTAATTTCATAACACTCCCCCTTGGATGTCCATTGCATAAGAGTATGCCTCGTTAAAACCTTACTAGATAAAAAACCCGGTGGAAAAAACTCTAGTGAAGGAAAAAGAGTACACTACTCTTTATGCCATATTTACTCCCCCTGATGAGATAATCCTTTAAGGTTTCTTAACCACCGCATTCAAATTTTGTGTACCAATTTATCAAATGTTGCGGCTGGTAATGCCTTAGTGAATAAATCTGTCAGATTATCACATGATCGAATTTGTTGCACATCAATGTCACCACTCTTCAGGAGCTCATGAATAAAGAAAAATTTTATCATATCTCCTTAGATATATTCCAAACCTTATTATCATCCAACAACATAGTTGGAATTCCTCCTTATAGGATATAGATTTATCTCGAATACATTAATCATGATCAAATATATTCTCAACCAACATCATGAAATTTTATAAGTTGAAAATGTGGCTGTTATAATCAACACATGCTTATAAATGCATGGTGTATGTGAATCGTATAGGTAACTTATACCTTACATATCCATCTCAACAGGAGTTGGATTTTCTCAATATTCGAGATAAACTATCTCAAGGAGATATCAATAGGCAAGCTTAATGCCAACTCAAAATTTATTGAGTAGAGAAGAACTAGAATAGATATTTGCTTGCATACAAACAAGTGTATTTATACTCTAAATTGCAGAGTTATGGTACTTCAGGACCAAAAAGTTCTTCAATATCCTTTAATAGATATAAAATATCTCACATATAATAACCCAATAATAATTGATGTGCTATGTCCATGTGAAACATCTTCAAGATGTTCAATCAAAATAAAATGTTGACTTTTCATAATATTGATCACAATACTTGCTCCTCTAAATTCTTCAGGAAAAATATATTGATCATCAAATCCTTTTCTCTTTTGAGGATTATATTTTTAAAAACAAGAGATCAATCACGCTTCAGGCGTGTATCAAAATTATATGACTATAGAATTCATATATTTGTCCTGCTGGGACATTTATCCAAATAAAAATATTTATAAGTAGAATATTACATTGACTAACTCTACAGGAGTCAGACAAACAATCAATGTGCAATTTTATGCAAATAAATAATAGTTTGAACTTCCAGTTCACTAATGCTTGTGCATAGATCAAGATAATAAAAGTCATAAATGATATCCTCTATAATTGATTATTTTCTCTCCCTAATGTGGAGAACACTATGTCAATCAATAGATTGTACAATGAGGATATATTCTGATAAAGAAATACATATAACAAGTATAGCTACGTATAGAATTTCTTTATATATGGACATATTCAATCATTCTTTCAATAAAAATTCACTAAGACAATCTCATTATGTTCTACAGGAATAATTATATGCTTCAAGCATATTGAGTCCATCAGGAACTTCAAATATAAGCTCTATTATCAAATGATAACAAATATAAATACATATTAAGTGTCATCATTCACCATTATATCCACCACTAGAAATATATTTCTTCGTTATCAGTGCCAAGTTTTACGAAGAATCATACGCCATAACTCATGGCAATATTCATTTTTGTGGTACGCAGTTTATAAGCAAATATTAATTGCTATCTCTTTGGATTACACTTCAAGTGTATAACTCCTGCTGGGAATACATGTACACTTCAAGTGTACTTGTGTACTTGTGAATCGTTTAAACTTTTCATATTTCTCATGCGAACTTTATCATTTCGAGTCTGCAGGCCTCGATTTGGAAATCCTCAATATATTATGCGCATTAATATCTTTAAAGTCATATACTTGTACGATTCCAATAGTTCCCAATCATGTTGAGATCTCATCATTTATAATAGTTTTCAGATACCTGAATTTCTTCTGAAAATAATTTATCAATCATGTTTTGGGAGAAAAATTCTGCTGGAATTTAAATCTCCTCGATTTAACATATATGACCATCTTAAGCCTTTGCTCTAGTGAGGAGTTTGTATCTTTGGAATCGACTTATCTACCACATTTCAGTTGTGTCTCAAATTTATTTGTAGTGGTAGATTATCCTTCAGGGATATCAAATAGGAGCATTCTTTGCTGGATGTTGGTCAATTAATATACTTGGCTATATAAATTATCATTTGAACTTCTGGTTCAAGGTATCTTCTATGAGGATCAAAATAGAAGATTAAGATGAGACACATACTAATATCTTTATCCAGCCTCATAATTTCTCCTCTTATGTTGGGGCAACATATTCAAAATTAATAAAATACAAATCTCTACCTTGAGATTCACTCCCAACATATTTAATAATCTCTTTGAGAACCCATCTCATTACCTTTGTGGTGGAGCAACATATGTAGTGCATCTCTAAATTGAGGATGAGACATATTTGGTTTCTAACCACAAACCAACTACTATGAGGAGAATTACAATGTGTTGGCAAAATACGAAATAAGTGCTAATATATCACAATCATGAACATTCTGCAGGACATTCAATATTTATCTCAATACAACCAGTATTATTATGACAAATTATGTATTTGGGAGAATCTTAAAATATGAGCTCATTATCAATAAATTGTGCAAACTACAGGTTGCAAAAATAATAATATACATACGACTATTTGTTGATGCATCAACTAATAATTTCTCCATATTCATCCCAAAATAACATATTCAACCCCAAGTAATACTAGCAACTTTTAAATAAAACAAGTAGCACATATAAATTCGTTATATTAGGAAACTTCTGGTTTCATAATAAATTCATAATCATTCTTTGTATTTTAATAATCTGGGATGGTCCAACCAGTCATGCCAACTAATAAATTATTTATCAGTAAACTTCAAGTTTACTCAATATTGCATCTCAATTTCATAATTCTATGCAATATAAATCAGGAGAGATGAATGATGGTATCTATAATTGACATATATTTCATGTCATAATGGTAATGCATATGCCTCAAAAGTTTATTCATCTAATGTCTCGATATATTGATAATATAATCAAGATACAAAATTTTTTACGAGACTATACATAGAATGATATATTACAACAATTGACCATTAGGGGAAGATTTAGTAGCTCTTCTAGAGCTTTTAAGCAATTAACTCTTCTAGAGTTATTTGATCAATTAGTTGTTCAGGAACCTTGCACTACCATTTATACTTTGAACATATATTTTAAATTTTGTCCAAAAAAAACAACAAATATTGTTTAGACAAATTGTATCTTCACCATTCTTGATCCAAAATAAACTAAAATAACATATGAAAGTAGCAATTCGATAATTTAAAATTTTGATTGACATTAAAAATGCTAAAAGCTCTTTTTGGATATTCAAAAGAACTGGCTACGTTCACATATGCCATGTTAATATTTTCGACATAAGCATCATTACTATCAGTAGCATGATTTAGGGAAGTAAAACAATATCAATAATTAATATATATTCATAACATGCTTGATGTACTACAGGTACGTGACAAACTTTCATATTGCATCAATAACATGTTAGAATTCTTACTTTCCCTTTTTCCTTCTCATTATTTTCTCACTTCTGGTGAGTATCTATTCACTGGAGATTTAATGAGTCATTCTTATATCATAAGAACAAAGTGTATTTTTACTAGCCGCGACCAAAATCTTGTACATTAATATATTATAATTTCTAATGTCATTCACTTCAGGGAATATCATAAATATATTTGATCGAGTATCAAAATATTTTATCCATGACTCATTTAGTCTCAGAATATATAAATTCAAAATATTTCTGAAAAACTTCTTTTTCTAGATATTGCTACTACAGGAGCATGTTAGAAATATGAGAAAGGAAAAATCTTTATCCGTCACATTACTAGTGATATTTCTCCTTATAACTTTAATTGAGGAGAAATTCTAAAAGCAATAAAATGTTTGCATATTGATAGACAAAATATTATAGGCACACTTACAACAAATCATAACTAGTATTTATATAACAATCATCTTCTGGTAATTGTATATCTCATTCACAATTTGCTAGTAATTAAGTGGCTTTGATGCTTTGTATTTCTTAAATGGTGTCTTCAGGACCCATAATATCCAGATGCATATATTCTAGTTGCCATGATTATATGGATTATTTTTACCATATCCGCGTCTATGTTGACGCCTTCGACCATGACTACGACCTCTTCCAGGGCCATAACCATTGGTTCTAATATATTCACTCACAAATTTAAAATAGAATGTGTTTTTGATAGAATGACTATCTTCTGGTAGTCAAATCTTTCTTTTAGACCCTTCCATAAAAAAAAAATGGATCTTTCACAATAAGATATTCCGCCTTTAGATCCTCATAGAAATTATGGCGGAGAAAAATCATGGCTTTTATAAGATTTTAAGATGGTGTCTGCCAGACTCATTATATCTTAATAAATTTGAGTATCTAATGTCTATGACATATAATTCTTTCTATAAATATCAAGAGTAAAAAAAACGAGTTTTGAAAAGTTTGCCATGACAATTTAAAGATAGAAAAATACCTCTTTTCTCTTGATTAAACTCTCAATTTCGGTGGCAGAGACTCGTGCTGATAACGTGTTATGAATTTGTTGACGCGCAGTCGTTATCGGCACAACAAAATAGTAATACTAATGTAGAGAACTTAATAAAGAAATTATAATGTAGAGAATAGGAGGAAAATATAGAGAGAAAATTGAGAGAGAGAACAAGAGATCTTTATTAATTCTCTAAGAGTAAATTGATCAATGAATGAGTGTATACAACACCTCAGTCTAGAGCCCTATTTATAGGGTTCAGGGGTACATCCAAATCAGAATAGGTATAGGGTAATCGGAAGACAAATCCTATCACTAATCAAAGATATGATAGAACTCTACCATCTATCTTCTGGATAGTTGGAGTATCTCTATAACTCTAATAATGGACATCCATAATAATATTAATTTCATAACAAAACTCGATATCGTAAATGATTAATCATCCTTTGACCACAAAAAAAAAAAAAAAAAGAAGAAGGAAAGATCTGCTGAAAATGGTGCACGTGAATATTTACATACGTATAACTTAAGAGTAAAATCCAGAATATTTTTCTCAGAGGATCAAAGGATCTTTTCAAATTTTCATCGGCTAAAACGGAACCCTTTTGGTGTCAATGACGCCCGACGCCAAGACTTTTTGTTTTCTCTGCTTTCTTATTCTCAGGATTTGATATTCCCTTCTCTCTAATTAACCATTTACTGGTCAGTGGTCAACGTCTTTACCCCACAAAAAATAAAAAAAAAAGAAAAAAATTCAAGCTGTGACTGAACATGTGGCTCCATTATTGACTAATTAATAAATGACACTCTATATTATTGGCACAAGCAAACTTTCACATGCATAACTAACAAATCTTGAGGTTTTAAGGTTCTTCGCCTTTGGCCATATGCATTGCACCAAATTATATTATATTCACAAGATTTTCCAAAATATTAATATTTTTTACTATTATTTTCTTTGAAATTTCTCAATTACATAAAGAATTCAATAATTTCTCTTCTTTAGTACATATTAAGTACAAAAAAAAAAAAAAAAAGCAAAGCAGAAGCTAGTAAAGAGGTCCATTGTTTTCGAATTCTCTATGCTATGCAACTGCTCCCGGGTTGATATTCAACAAAAAGGAAACAAAACCTGGCACTTTAATTCAGACAAGGAAAGCAAACCAAACATGGATTTCTTGGTTCGGTGTGGGATCTCTCTATATCTGTTTCTGTCTTCTCTGTGAGAGAGAGAGAGAGAGAGAGACGTTGGTTGACTGATTAGCCGTCAATGAAGAAGATGAACCAAACAGTCAAAATGAAACCACAGGTGGAAATGGATTAATGGATATATATGACGATTGTGGTTTCCGCCGCAGCTCGTATCATCCATTTCTCATATTATTTTTTAAATTTGTCAAAATTTGTGCTGTTGAATATCTAACTTGTAGTATAAAATTCAACGAAGCCGTATTATTGACAGTTTTTTGTTTCTTTTTTCTTTTCAAATATATTGTTGGGGTCATTTTTGTTAGCATTTTGTTATTTAGACCGAATATAGAGAGTTGTGTTGATAGTGACTGAATAGAACACTGTTGCAGCTCCTTAGTCTATTTAAGGGCCGCTTCTATGTTATGCATTGACGAACCACACTTCATCGCTTCATCGTTTCCATAAACTCAAACTCCCCTCCTAGTTTCCCATTTCCTTGTGGTGGGATTTTATGAGAAATTATTAGGAAGAATTTGAAACATATAGACAAATTCTAAGCTAAGGGCGTCAGGAGTTTTGAGTTCATCATGCCTGCCGGAGGATTCTCGGCCCCCGGGGCGGCCGATGGAAAGCAGTTCGAGGCCAAGATTACCCCTATTGTGATCATTTCTTGTATCATGGCGGCCACCGGAGGTCTCATGTTCGGCTATGATGTTGGTGTTTCAGGTCATTTCTCTTCTTTGTCAACATTCATGTTTTTCTTTTTCTTCTGACTTCTGGTCTTCTCCCGTCTCTATGGCACCATGGTTCTTCATTGCTTGACATGTTTGGGTGCGGCAACCATGCATTTCAGAAGCTTTTCATGTTGAAAAGTGATTCTTGATCACCATGATCATCATCTTAAGCTGTGCATTAGCTTAATATCATAGATCAAATTCATGACAATTCTTCAATATGGAAAGGCCAGTCACGTGTATCAGCCAAAGCTCACGCCTTGAATCGTGAACCAATTTAATTGCAGGCGGTGTTACACAAATGGACCCTTTCTTGAAAAAGTTTTTCCCGGTGGTGCAGAGGAGGAGGAACGACCCAGGGATCAACAGCAACTACTGCAAATATGATAATCAAGGACTGCAACTCTTCACATCATCCTTGTATTTGGCTGGTTTAACGGCTACCTTTTTTGCTTCCTACACTACAAGAAGGCTCGGCCGTAGGCTTACCATGCTCATCGCTGGCGTTTTCTTCATAGCTGGAGTCATCCTTAATGCTGCAGCCCAAGATCTTGCCATGCTTATTATTGGCAGGATTCTACTTGGATGCGGGGTCGGCTTTGCGAATCAGGTACCTAATTCGACAAATTGTTTTGCTTATATTGTTGTTGTATTGATAAAAAATTATTAATTCAATACTTTTAAGAGACGTGATATTTGAATCAAGAATTTTTAAAAATATTTATTTAAATCGTTGTAATCAATTAACGTTTAGATTCATTTTAAGAGGGTTAAAATTTGCTTTTAGAATTATATGCCTAGAGTTACTTGAGAAATTTTCCAACTTAAGAACTTGTTCTCTAGTGATCGTCAATTTTGGAAGTTGAAGGTAGCTCTGGCTAATGGCTATGCTGTTTTCAAACTTCAACATCATGATAGTTGTTACGGGGAACGTTTTCTGGATCAAGTGGTACTGATTCCCTATTCGACCGACTTGTCCAGTTTTTACAGCAGCAAAAGTTGGTTTGAACTTTAAACAGATCATAACGGAATCCCATCAAAGTATGTTTCATCTGGTCGGTGGGTTCTTACCAAACATTTCTTGTTCAGGTCCCTCCATGTTATCCTTCTACGAACCCATAAAGTGTGGAGCAAAAAGTTTTCATTTAGAGGTGGTCTCAGTGATTCTGGGTTAGCCATGTCACTGATGATCACTTGGAACAAAGATGGACCCTATAATTGTCGGCACGAGTGCACCCATACTACATAGGACCGCATTAGCTACCTCAGCCAACTACCAATTGTTGGTTGCGTTTTCTTTCTGAATAAATGTGTGTAAAGGTCAAAAGAAAAAAGAGGTGGTAATTAAGTCTAATAATTTCTATTAACGAAAGGGTAGAAAATATTTGTGTTGTCATAAAATAAACGATTTCTATTTTTGAGCTGGTGCTCCTCCATATTTCTTCTCCACACTATACTTTTACTCTAGACGTGAAAATTCGAATCAATCTTAGTTATTATGCAACTTGGTCATCGGGGCCAGTTGAGTCGGTCAAGCAGTCGATCCCTATGCTCCATGCCTCGATGGTTGCTAATAGAAACTGCATCTGTGTTTTGAGGTTTCTAATTCATGAGCTTGAAATTGTGTATGGTGCGAAATTTCAGGCCGTTCCGCTGTTCTTGTCTGAGATTGCACCAACCAGAATACGTGGAGGACTTAACATCTTATTCCAGCTTAACGTAACCATCGGCATTCTCTTCGCAAACCTTATCAACTACGGAACCGCAAAGTAAGTCTCCCTTTGCTTTGTTTTATTATTCTTAGCTTCTTCATTTCTTTATCCGCTCTTACTCTTCCAACTGCATCATTTGGCAATTGTTTAAGCATGTTTTGTCACCAATTATGATCCATTCATATAATTTCTTAATCTTCTGTTCTGATGATCGTACGCTGCACACGTGTTTCAAGAAACAAACAAGTTTAGTCCAATTTCTTTGGCTTATTAGTTGACTATAATTTCTTGATTCGCGTTTCAAACGCGTGTATTGACTCTTTTGGCGTTTGATTTGAACCATCGTTGTTTTTCAGATTCTTTATGTTAGATTTACTTAATCATCGTTTCTTGGGTTTGGTTTCTATTTCGACGATAATTCTGCAGTTCAAGTAATCCCGGACATGTCATCCAAAACATTAGAATTGTTTAATCCCATGCTTGTATTGTTGCGCCTTGGAGGGGAAGGTTGCTACTAGTGCATCCGCACCAAGTTCAATGGGTTCTAGTTGACTTTAGTTTCCAATGACTTCACACAGCCATCTTTCGTTAAGACACCTGGTTGCCAGATACATAACCTAGGCGTTTTCAAGATAATGACCCCATTTGCTGTTTTTAGCTAGACTAGCCACATAAATGGTCCAGTTGTTGAGCACTGATGAAACTTCCAAGTAACAGTGGATAGAGTTCTGGTTTTGTTGGCCTATCACATCATTTTCTCTAATCTATCTTCTTCCAAATAATATTCTTGTAGCTTAAATTCCTCTTTAGCAAGTTGTATGATAGTTACAACTGTGGAGACCACAAATGCCAAATCAATTAAAAATGAAGAGATTTTGATTAGTGGATGACTTAATGGGATAAATTGCTTTCAGATTCTTGAGATATTCTTGGAACCTTTTGCTGACTGAGATTCTGTTTACCTTTACAATCACAGAATCAAAGGAGGATGGGGATGGAGATTATCACTGGGATTGGCTGGAATTCCAGCGGGGCTCCTGACCATGGGCGCCCTTTTTGTAGTGGACACTCCCAATAGTCTGATAGAGCGTGGTCACCTGGACGAGGGAAAAAGAGTGCTGAGAAAGATCCGAGGCACCGATAACATCGAGCCAGAGTTTTTAGAACTTGTTGAGGCTAGTAGGATTGCTAAGCAAGTGAAACATCCTTTCAGAAATCTTCTCATGAGAAAAAACAGGCCTCAACTGGTCATTGCAGTGGCATTACAGGTCTAATACTTTCGCTTTAAAGAAATTCAAACATATTTCTATTTAGACCAGTTTCATCAATGCTGATTCTCTTTTTCTTTGATAAATATTGTTGCAGATCTTTCAGCAGTTCACTGGAATCAACGCGATCATGTTTTATGCACCAGTCTTGTTTGATACAGTAGGATTTGGGAGTGATGCAGCTTTATACTCCGCTGTTATTACAGGGGCTGTCAATGTGGTTTCTACTGTTGTATCAATCTACAGTGTGGACAAACTAGGACGAAGACTGCTCTTGCTCGAGGCCGGTGTGCAGATGTTCTTGTCCCAGGTTGCGATAGCCATAATATTGGGGGTCAAGGTTAAGGATCATTCGAATGAACTTGGCCATGGTTATTCCATCTTTGTGGTGATCCTAGTATGCACTTTTGTGTCTTCTTTTGCATGGTCTTGGGGGCCATTAGGGTGGCTAATTCCGAGTGAAACGTTCCCTCTCGAGACTCGATCAGCAGGGCAAAGTGTTACAGTCTGTGTGAACCTTCTGTTCACTTTTGTGATAGCACAAGCCTTTCTGTCGATGCTGTGCCATTTCAAATTTGGCATATTCTTGTTCTTCTCAGGCTGGGTTTTAATCATGTCCTTCTTTGTGCTTTTCCTTGTCCCGGAGACGAAAAACATACCGATTGAAGAAATGACAGAGAGAGTTTGGAAGCAGCACTGGCTCTGGAAGAGGTTCATGGTAGACTATGGTGATGAGGAAACTGGTGAGACAGTTGATGCCAAGAAGAATGGACATGCTAGTGGATTTGATCCAACTTCACGGTTGTAAAATTCGCCTGCAAGATTTCAGCTATACTAGAAAGTTATACTACATAATACTACTTGAGTAGGTACAAGTTAGTAGACAAATTATGAACATATCATAAGAAAGAAAAGAATTATAGGTTACCATATTGTCCTCTGTTCTCCTTGGTTCAATTGATTCTCAGTGAATTCAGCCAAGCTCCGATGGATGCAATTACCAAGAATGATGTTCATCATTGAGTAGAATGACATTTTTGTCAACCCAAAATTGGAGTTTAATGGAGGAGAAATGGACATAGGAAGAGAAATGTACTCAAATAAATTTGAGTTTATGTTATAAAACTCGATCTGTACTCAAATCTTGGTTTTGAGGACAATGGATCTTCACCCAAAAGAATTCGACTTCTATTGGCAAAAGTGAGGTGAAATTTACTGATTCCGGGGGGCCTAAGATGGACAGCAAAGAGTTCATCACCAACAAGACGCAGTCAAGGTCATCATTCTCTTCTTTCAAGTTGTGATCCAAAGATTTATACTTTAAACAAATCTTGTGCCTTTGAGGTACTTACATACAACAAACAATTGAATTAGTCAATTAATTTGAAGTTAAATGGTTAGAGAAGATTACCTCTGGGTGTTTAATGTTTGTGAATAGAAGATCAAAATCTTTACTTTCTTAAATTGAGGGGTGATGAGCAAGGCAAAATCATACTTCTTCAACCATGTCTTGTCCAAATTTGAAGGCCTAGCTAATCTTCTTTTGCTTCTACTTCGTACTCACACTTCGGCTATAGCACCAGCTAGTCATGACACCAACCTTTTTACGCGGCTTTAAGTCTTCTTATGATCAAGCAAAGAGTAAAACAGCCAGAAGAATTTGTTCATCCACATCAAACTCAATTCAGTACTAAAATAGTAATTCGAATTTAAACTTCTTAAATTACCTATTAGTGCATAATCTTTGAAGTAATATCTCAAGATATTATTCTCTTTATTAATTTATGTATTTTTGACATCCATTTATATCAGTAGTTTTAAAAAATAAATCATATTTCGATTTAAAAGATATTAACACAAGTATTTTTCTCCAACGAAATGAATACTAAACATGAAATTCAACTCAAATAAAAATAAATTGTGAGACATACTTCTCCTCCACCACAACAAGAGGCTCAATGTATAAAGCAATGATATACCAGAATGAAATCATGGTATGTTTGTGGTAGTGGTTTCTAATGCATGCATAATTCCCTTCCCACCTACCAATCCCCAGACCATCCTTTCCTTTCAAGTTCTTCAACCTCATTACATCTCAAATCTTAATATTAGTTGTATACTTTCTCCAACAGCTTGATGTTAGAACTCTTACCACAATTTTCTGCTTTCACACTGCTCAATTATATGTTCTTTTAAATTACCAAAAGACCAAATAGAGAGTATTCTATTCATTTTAAAATATAAAATTTTTTGACTCTTTTTTTTTTTCATGTTAGATTAAGAAAGAGAAAAAAAGATATTTTTTTATTATATTCTTAACTAATTCTATTAACATAATAGAGAATGATATAATTATATTTATGGTAAAGATAAAAAAATAATGAAATTTCTATATTTGTTCCTTTTCTCTTGAGGAGGTACCTATTCCTCCAGTGCCAGTGCCAGTGCCAGAAACTATTTGCGAGTCAAAATTTGAGCACTAGTACTTTAAAAAAGAAAAGAAAGGAAAAGAAAAGGAAAAAGGAAAAAGGAAAGGAGTCCAATACTCTACCCCTCTAGAAAGAAATGATAAAAACGACAAATTGTGGAGCATCAATTTGTTCGTTACGCAATTAACGTTGTACTGAGGTTAAAAACGACAAATTGTGGACTATCAATTTCGTTCGTTACGCAATTAACGTTGTACTGAGGTCCGTTTCCGCTCCTCTATCTGATGCTTCTCCAATTAAAAGATAAGTGTTTTCTTATGAGAGTTTTATAGTTTAAATTATCTTTTATTTTAAAAAATTAAAAAGGTACAGTGTATTATTATTTTTAAATTCTTTTATTATTTTATTAAACTAATTTAAGTATTTTTTAAATTTGTTAGAATGTTCACATGTATTTTTACTTTTTATTTTATATTTTTTTAAAACGTGATTGGATAATATTTGCATTCGAAATTTTCTATTTAAATTTTTTAAAAGTGAATTATTTATAAAAAAATAAAATTTAAAAATTTTACATTGAGTTTCGTATCGCAATCCAATCCAAGTATAGCCTTAATTCATGTGTTAAAATTTTAAATGACATTTATTTTCAATAAAAAAATGTATAAATTATATTATGCTTAAATCCGAGCTCATGATGGTTTGGAAAACAAAATTCCAAATCTTATGCAAAAAAATATTTTTGAAATGGATTTAATGCAGAACATAGTGATTGAAATGTCTATTCTTCTTGTCCCTTTTGCATTAATCCTTTAAATCTTTGTCTTTAAGAAGCAAAAAAGCAAAGAATAAATTTGGTATATCATTTTTTTTATGAAAGGAAAGGATATCCTTTTTTTTTTAAAAAATAAATTTAGCTTATAGCGTTTCGCTTTCAACTTAGATGAAAAGGGCGCGTCATAATCAGCAGAAAGGTCCATTCCAAAGGCTCCAAATTTTAATTCAAAGCTTCGTGGTCAGGCCTACAATATATAAACTGCAACCAGCTGAGAAGACGCTTCACTCTTCAGTTATCAAATCTCATCAGCTCTACGTCCAGGCTACTGAGAGAGAGACCTTGGGTATAGCCTAATCTCACCAAGAACTCATTCAAGTATATGGCTTTGGCTCTTGCAATGAGGGTTATGGCCTTGCTTCTGGTCCTGCAGCTCTCTTATGGAGCTGTGTATAAGGTTGGGGACTCTGCTGGGTGGACAACCATCGGCAATGTCAACTACAAGCAGTGGGCTGTCACCAAGACCTTTCAAATTGGAGATGTCATTAGTAAGTCTTTCTTTTACCCAATTTCTCTGCATGTTTTCGTATCTTGTTGTTTCCTTCTACTATGATTTACTTATTCATGTTGTTTTTTTCTGTTCTTTGATCTGATTCGCCAAATGATTAATTAAAAACTTGAACAAGCCAAGAAGAAGGTTCTATTTTCATGGGGTTTCAGTGCTTTGTTTAAACATTTCAGTGGATCAGAGAGAGAGAGAGAGAGAGAGTCTTCCCCGAGAGAACTCCTGAGCTGAATTTCCATGTCTAGAGGAAGAAAGGAGAGCCGATTTTTGTGTTTATCTGATTACTTTTAATGTCGAGTTTCCTTTGTTTTTTAGTGTCTTTTGGGAACCATTTTTGGCCCCTCCTCAGCTGCTTGCTTTGGGGTTTTTGGCCATTCTCTACAGTTTCTTCTGTAGCAATCTAGGAGCCGTACAAAGACAAACAGTCCCACTTCTGATGGTAGAATTCCAAGAAATAGAAGGATTTTGTGGGGGGAAGCCATATCTGAAACTAAAAAACATCATAAAGTACATTTTTCTTTATAATATTCATTGCAATGATTTATATACTAAAAATAATGTAGCATGCAGGTGCATATGAGGGAATAAATGGTCTTAATGCATGTGGTCCATTCGAGGATTGAGTTCATAGCAGAAACTTTTGGGATAGTGGATTCTTGAATCATATATAGGGAAGGCAATATTCATGTTGCTTGTTGGGGTTGCCTCATATAACCCCCCACTTGGTTCTGCTGGGCAAATCAGCAATTCCACGCCTTAATCATGATGGGCCATTGCTTCCACATTAAAAAGTCACCTACTATTTCGCTTTAGCACTGCTGTTGGTGTTGCTTTCGCTTGTGTTCAAAAGAATGTTTTTCAGCTTTTCCATTTTATAGTTCAAACATTCATGGATTCTGGAAAACGTTTTTGGAGTAGAATATTTGAAACCTCATAGTGCCTGACCTTTTTCCTTACTATCTTAATGTTTCTAAGATAGCACAAGTTGAGTACTCGACCTTCACCTGCCCTTATTTTGGGTTCGAATATTATAACATTTGTGTGGTCGCTGTGAAAATAATCAGTAGCTTCTCACTGGGATTCCGTTGATCTGTCTTGAAAAAACCAGGACATTCAACAGAAAATTGCATGGAAACCTCCATAGAATGTCCTGACAATAAATTGAAGGACTTATTTTGCATTTATTCTGCATAAATTTGAGTTCTTTTATTCTAAATTTGTGCATTCTTGCCTGGACAGTTTTTCAGTACAATCCCCAGTTTCACAATGTGATGCAAGTAATACATGCTGAGTACAGGGCATGCAATGCATCTGCCCCTATTTCTACTCATACAACTGGGAATGATTCCATTACTATCACTAATCATGGCCATCACTTCTTTCTCTGTGGTGTACCTGGACATTGCCAAGCTGGCCAGAAGGTTGACATTAACGTTCCTCGCCCTCCTTCAGTGGCTCCTAGTCCATCTGTAGTGGCCAATCCTGCAGCTACTGTAACGACACCTGCACCATCACCAAATCATGCAGCTTCACTATATGCTTCAAGCAGGTTCCTTCGAGAGCTTGGCATGGCTATGGTTGTTTTTGCAGCTTTATTCTGTCGTTTTGTTTGATAAGACTTTCTACATATTGTGCTTAGTTTATACGATATTGAGTGAATGATCTAAATGTTCATTACATCTATCGATATTCAGATCAGATATAACTTTTCTTCTCGTATCAGAAACTGGAATAATTTTGTTCTGCTAGTTTTAGTTTTTAGTTTACTTGTGATTTGAATGTTGACTTATGTACATGTATTTCCCTCCATGCCTCACACTTGAAATGAAAAAGAGGTTATCCTCAATTCAAGGTTTCATTTTCCAACATGAGCTTATGCAACTTATTTGCGAAAGCGAAACAATATTTTAAGGAATTCAAACAATAAAAAGAGAGAGACACTGCTTGTATGTTAATTACAAGAAGAACAAGTTCAACAAACACTACCACAGAAAAGGAAGTTTGACTAGTGTGGAACTTTCAACAGCAAATCATCCATTTCCATTTACAAAATGGTCTAATTGGAGTGCATTATAGATATTCAAGTATAAACTATGCACAAGACGCGGCTCTGTCGAGAATTTTCACTTTAGCTTCGCGAGAGGATATGTTGTCAGGCCATCTCATCCGTAACTATGAGAGGATGGTGTTAAGTCTTTTCATTGATTTGCAGCTCTATATGTTGTCAGGCCATCTCATCAGTAACTATGACGACATCTCTGCCCATAAATTTCTTCCAGACAGGATGTTTCTTCCATACCCCGCCCATTGCATCAGGTGATGTACCTTTTGTCTCTGGCAACAGAAACAGAGCAAATAGCCCCATGACTAATATCCAAGCTGCAAAGAAGAAGAAGATAAAGGCTTGCATGTGGCACAACATTGATAAGAATAATTGAGCTATGAAGAAAGTGAAGAACATGTTGGAGCTAACAGCAAATGCAAATCCTGCAGTTCTTGTCTCCAAAGGGAATATTTCACTGGGGATCAGCCAGCCAAGAGGACCCCAAGACCATGCAAAGCTCATCACAAACAGACAGACCAGTACCACCACAACCCAGGCAAGTCCTTTGTCAAGTGAGCCAGATTTTTTTAAAGAAACATGTAGAATACTCCCAATTGCTACCTGCACCAGTTTTCTAGCTCCCGTCAGTCGCAGTACTTGAAAAAATCATAGGCTTCGCAAGTATGGATAGGCATTCTGCAAGTGCATAACTTACATTGCATATAAACATCTGAACACTAGCCTGAAGAAGCAATTTCCTCCTCCCAAAACGATCTACAGTAAATATTGAGACAAATGTACTCAAGACATTAACAAGGCCCGTAATGGCAGAAGACAGCAAAGACCCATCATTCCTGAATCCAACTGTTTGAAATAGGACCGGTGCGTAGAACATAATAGCATTGATCCCAGTAAACTGCTGAAATACTTGCAGTAATACGCTAATTATTAGCGGAGGCATGCTGGTACGTTTCATGAGTTTCTTGAACGGATGCTTTACTAGCTTTGCAATTTCACACGCCAATTTTATCTGCTCAAATTCTGCTTCAACATCCGCAACACCCCTTATCTTCTTCAGGACTTCTCTAGCTTCTGTTTCTTTGCCACGTTCGGCCAGGCTCGCAGGTGTCTCGGTGATGATAAAAGAACCAATGAAAAGAAAGATCGCTGGAATGCCTGCTAATCCTAATGATATCCTCCATCCATGAGGATGCAGATTTTGAGCCCCATAATTAACAAGATTAGCAATGAGGATCCCAATTGTTACAAAGAGTTGAAAGAGAATGTTAACAGCTCCACGATGTTGAATAGGTGCAATCTCTGTCAAGAACAAAGGAACAGACTGCAATTTGCTACATCAGATCACAGTGATGGGAGGACAAGAAGACAAACATTGACAGAACAATTGTACACCTTTACCTCATTTCCGAATCCTACTCCAATGCCGAAAAGAATTCTCCCAGTTATCAACATCCATTTCCAGTACGAAAAGGCACTAACTACGGCTCCAAGAATGAAAAAAGCCGAGGCCATCAGAATGGTAGGTCTCCTCCCAAGCATTGAACATGCCCGTGATGCACCAAAGCTTGCAACAAGAGCAGCAAGGTAAAGGGATGAAGTAAAAAGCTGAAGTATCTGATCGTCAAATTTACAGTAGTTATTTTCCTTGGCCCGGAGTTTCCTCCTGTAAACACTGGGAAAAAACTTCTTCAAGAAATCATCCATGGCTGTTACTCCGCCTGCAGAAAGGACAGAAAAAAAGATTTACCGCATGTTTTGACAGCTTAAATAAGACATATACAGCAGCGCAGACTTGTGTATTTGAAAAACCTGATATTCCAATATCATAGCCAAACATTAGTCCACCAAAGGCTGCAAGAATCCAACATGCTATAACATAAAGAGAGGTCTTTGATCTGCAATGCGGGTGCTGCTGAGGAGGGTCTTTACCTAATGACATATTTGCCTATTCAGAGTGTGGAAACTTCACTTTAGATAAACCATAAAAGTTGTTGTACACGAGAAGCTGCT
This sequence comes from Rauvolfia tetraphylla, assembly GCA_030512225.1. NCBI lineage: Eukaryota > Viridiplantae > Streptophyta > Magnoliopsida > Gentianales > Apocynaceae > Rauvolfia > Rauvolfia tetraphylla. The sequence continues at coordinate 9,713,013 of JAJQKT010000053.1, forward strand.
GATCAGAGGATGAATCTTTAAGCACTTGTTCTTCTGAAATTTAAGCCAGAGGAGAGGTTTTTTTTTTTTTTTTTGCTCTTTTTTGTATAGCTTTTGGTTCAGCAACAAACTTTTCACACTTTTTGAACTATTACTAACTATTACTAGTGGTGATGCAGTTCCAACTGCAACATTTGAGGAGTGATATGGTGTAAAAAAGCAGCTTTTGTAGATAAAAGGACGTGAGAACATTCTGTTCCTAGGATTTCTCCTTTGACTAGTGTCTCTTTGTAATTTTGAGGGGAGTAAAATCAATGGTATTTGACCAATGTCGAGCCACTATGACAATTGGATCCAAGCAAACTGGCTTCTTCCATGGCAGCATTGCTTTACCTTCAACAGGTGTTCACGATGTTGGCCACACAAATCCCTCAAGCGAAACAAGAGGATCTACATTTTCTTTTGGGATATCTTATCGAAAAAAACATCTTTTCTTTGTTATCAAGTTATAGTAATATTCGGGTTCCATAGTTATTGAAGGTGTCTCATCCCAACAAGTGGAGCATTTCTTAAAAAGGAAAAAAAAAAAAAAAAGGGAAGGATTTGTCAAATTGGTAGAAAATCTTGATAGAAAATTGAAAGAATGAAGTCATATTGGTAAACTAATTATATAAAGCATCACTAGTCAATGAATCTTAAAAGTGGAGCTCAAGGGCGTGCAACTGCTAATATGATAACTTTCTCTGGGATTGTATTTGAAATGAATTTGAGAGTTAGATTTTCTATTTTAAATTTTGTATGAGTGAATTTTTGTTCAGAGGAAAGGTGAGACCTAATAGCATTAGATCTTGAATAGAAATTCAATCTCAATACACTTTTACTTGCCACACACATTTTTTTTTACCAGGAGGAATTTACTAAAATAGGAAGTAGGAGAAGGAGTGTGAAAATCAGGAATGTGCGCATGGTCGGGACTCCTAAATTTAGGAGATTAGAACTCTCTTTAATTTACAACAACATATTAACAAATAACGTCATAATTATGTAAGGACTTAAAATTCCAATATGCCTTTGATCCATTGATTTTAGGCATATTTATGTGAAGATTTTATCCACTGCAAGTAAGTATTATTTTGAAAGAGTGGAAGGATCATTTTATGGCTTGTTCTTGCTGAAGAATTCGGAGGCTAGATTTGAGATCTTAAGCTCTATTTGTGTTGTACCCAAATTATTGAATTTTGCCAATTGCAATTTTCTTATTGGAGAACTCTGATTTTAGAATATTGACAAAAAAGCTTGTAATGTCTCAGTGAAATGGTTAAGAAGCTAATGCGGTAGAATGGTTTCAAGGGGACAAAATAACTTTGATCGAAGTTCATAGCTCAGACGGGAGGAATGAAAAAGAGAGAGGAAAGGTAAATTTATAAGCACTGTTTAAGTACTATGTAAATATTAGGTTGGAGCATCGGGTTTATTTAGATAGGAGTTCGGTTTAAAATCTTTTATTTTAAATTTTATAAAAAATTTAATATAAAAAATTTGTGTTAAGAGTTACGAAATCCAATCAAAATGGGCTCATGGAACTCGATCGGGGATTGTACTTGATATCATTCTGGCCTAGTAAAGGGAATTGTAGTCACTAGAGCCTGGAATTAAAAGATAGCGAAAGGAACATGAACTAATTGAAAAAAAAAAAGAGCTCAGAGAACAATTTGGCGCAAAGGAATGTAGTTGAGTAATAGTTTTCATTTCTTTTTTGGTTTTTAGTTTATTAAAAGGAAAATTGTGATAACAATCATCTAAGGATGAATCTAATCCATCCCTACGGCCCTTTAATATAAGAAAACCAAATCAAAAGAATGAAAGAGAGAAAAATTCAAGTTGAATATCATCAGAGCACTTTATGTTTCAGGCCATCTCGTAGCCCTTTGATGATTTAGCTTCGGCCTGGAAGAATTTCTTCCACACTGGATGTTGTTTCCACACTCTCTCCTCCATCGAATCGATCGGAACTCCCTTTGTCTCGGGTAACAAGAAGACGACGAAGACTCCCATGATCACAATCCATGCAGAGAAGAAGTAGAAGATGAAGGCTTGCATGTGGCACATCATGGACAAGAATGCCTGAGCTATGACGAAGGTGAAGAGCATGTTTGAGCTGACTGCAAAGGCGAAACCTGCCGTTCTTGTTTCCAGCGGGAATGTTTCGCTCGGAATCAACCACCCTAGAGGTCCCCATGACCAGGCGAAGGACATCACGAAAGTGCAGACGAGGACGACCACCAGTGCTGCAAGTCCCTTGTGGAGTGTACCTGTGGCTGACAAGTGAGTTTGTAGTATGATTCCAATTGCGACCTGCAAAAGAACAACTCATTTTTGACGTCAAAAATGTGATCGAAACCGTGAGGTTGGGGAATGAATTTCGACATGTACCTGAGAAATAAACATCTGAACACAAGCTTGGAGAAGCAACACTCTCCGACCCAGCCTGTCAACAAGGCCGATTGACACGAACGTGCTGCCGACGTTGACAAGACCCGTGATGACAGAAGACAACAGCGAAGCATCGGATCTGAATCCCAAGGTCTGGAAAAGAACCGGTGCGTAGAACATGATGGCGTTAATGCCGGTGAATTGCTGGAAGACTTGAAGGCTAACGGCAATGATCAACGGTGGCATGCTCGATTTCTTCATGAGTTCCTTGAATGGCTTCTTGACTTGGCCGGCAAGTTCACAGGCATGCAAGATTTCCTCAAATTCGGCATCAACATCATCAACACCTCTAATCTTTTGAAGGGCTTTCTTCCCATCTTCTTGCTTCTTGCGTTCTACAAGGCTTGCCGGTGTTTCCGTGATGACCAGTGAACCCACAAGTAGAACCGCAGCAGGAACAGCGGCAAGGCCCAAGGAAACTCTCCATCCATTTGGATGCAACCTTGAAGTAGCATAGTTAACCAGATTAGCAATGAAAATTCCAATTGTCACGAAGAGTTGGAAGAGAATGTTGACAGCTCCCCTGAGATGGACTGGTGCAACTTCTGTCAAGAACAAAGGAACAGCCTGCAAAAGTTTTTGGCCACAGAAAGATATCATTGATCAATTCTAATTCCATGTATGATCAAGAAGGCAAAAGAGATGGATCATTGTATTATACTAACGTAGTACTATATATTTTACCTCATTCCCGAAACCAACTCCGACGCCAAACAGAATTCTACCCAGAATGAGCATCCAGTTATATTCAGAACCAGCACTCAAGCCGGCTCCGGCAATGAAAAAGGAGGATGCCAACAGAATTGTGGGCTTGCGTCCAAAAAGTGTACAAGCTTTCGATGCAAAAAAGCTGGAAACGAGAGCAGCCAGGTACAGGGAAGAGGTGAAAAGCTGGAGGAGTTGATCATCATATTTACAGTAGTTATTCTCCGAAACATGCATCTTCCTCTCATGAACTCTTGGAAAGAATTTGATCAGAAAATCATCCATGCCCGTTACTCCACCTATCCAAAAATCATCAGAAAAATCAAGAATTAGACCATATCTTCGTCAAAAAGTTATACCAAGATCAAACTAATTATATCAAAACAAAACATTATTTATATACCTGAGATACCGATATCATAACCAAACATAAGCCCTCCAAAGGCCGCAAGGATCCAAGAGAGGAAGACATAAGCCGTGATCTTCGATTTATAGACAGGGTCGGCCATTGCTGCTTCTCCAAACTTGTCAAGATGTCAAAAACTGAGATCAAAATTGTGCGCTTTTCCCTAAAGCAATCTGGAGATCTTTACACTGTACAAAATCACTCGAAATCAACAAAGAACTTTTTACATATGTACAGGAGAGGAGAGAATAAAGAGCTCAAGAGCAAAGGGTCTCTTTACCCCTTGTTCTCCTGTATTTACAAGGGATGATCTTTATTTGATATTTCTTCGCAGGGGATTGTGCTTTTTATAGAGAAGATATAACCCTTTAGACACTAAATTTAGGACATACTTGTGGATGCAGTTGGATTAACACAAGAATGAATGGAGTCTCCTTCTTTAGCGGAAGGCTTATAAAGAAGGCATGCGATAAGAGCCAGAGTTTATCAGTTTTTCCCACGGCGATAAAGCCAAGCTGTAGAGTTTATCTTTTCTATCCGATTCGAGGGATCCTACCTTACCTATATAATATTGGATTAGGTTTCATCCAAAACCTAATTTAATTTGATCACATATCTTCTTTTACTACAATTTTTTTATAAAATTTAAAATAAAAAATCTAAAATCCAATCTCATTTCAAATACATCCCATATAAAAAAAGGGTTTCAAAGTCCAATGGTATCAAGGTGAGATTGGATTAAAAATTAATAAAAAATATTCACTGTGTTGAGTCCTATTTATCTTTTTATAAATAATTTACTCTTATAATTTTTAATATAATTTAACTAAAATGACCCAATTCAAATACACTGTCACTAATGTGCATAGAATATGATGAGGAACCAATTAATCTATCCTCAAAATCGAATGCAATTTTTTCTTTTTTTAAAAAAGGTCAGATGCAATTGAGAATGGGCTAATAAAAGCCATCAAGTTTTAGTCGAGGCCAAAGATCCTATACGTTACTCTTTACATCACTTTCTATCTGTTATACCAATCAACTCGTTCCACATGTTATGTTTTTCACACCAAGCCAATCAATTTATTTTATAATATGTAATAAAGACATTGGTGTAGAAAAAAAGTTTACAGGCGGTGAGCCAATGAAAATATTACTTGAAAATAAATTAATAGGTGCTGTAAAGGATGGTATAAAAATGCTTAGGATAATTCAATATCACTTAAGTTTTATATTTTTAAAATTTTTTAATAATTACGTGTTAATATTGTATTAGTATAAAAGAGAACGAGAAATAGAATTTGGATCAATGTAAAAAGTGATATAGGAGTTTGATCCCTATTCAAAAATCTTTAGGCAAAGTACAATGGATTTGGTTTTGTGGATAGAGGGTAGCGTAGACCATAAATTTCCTAAGAAAAGGAAGGACAAGGAAAATCGTGTAGACAATGAATTAATCTAATGTAGGACATATAGGAAAGCAAATCAAGAGGCAAAGAGAGCCTATCAAGGGATTCATTCATTCAATCAAAACTCTCCAAAATTTTAAGTGTAGGACCTACATCTCTTCTCACAAACAATTTAACTTTTACGAAACCCAAAACAAAAATCTCAAAACCAAACCCTATCCAATTACACAATGAGTCTAAGTGAACAGCAAAACAAGATCAAGACTACTGAAGAAAGAGATGAACTTCAAATGCTGGAATCTAATTTTATGAAGACAGTAATAATAATTCAATTATTGAATATATAACAATACATCTAAAGAGACTTGAGTACATATATACAAGTTGACAAAGAAGTAAAATCCTACCGAAGAAGGTGAAGGTGGTATTCTTCAGTCTTCAACTAATGGAAGCAGCAGCAAAGCCAGAAATTGAGAACTTTAAGCCAGAGGCTAAATGGAAAAGAGATGAAAAACCCAACTTTTATTTTTCTATATATAATTGCATTGATCATCACTCTGATGCTCAGAAAGAGTAGTCAAATTTGGATCCACAATTCTCTACAGGGAACGTGTAAATTAGGAAATGATTATTAACAAGGGAGATTTATATTAATTGTTTGCCTCTTTAAGTAAAAATTTTTCTGTGCTACGTGTTTAAGACGTGGAAAATTTCTTGATCCCTATCCAGATTGCATCTTTTTGTTCACTCATAGTAATTCTTCATCATCAGTGTGATACGCACACAATATTTATGGCAATCGATTCATTTTGCTGATTTACTAGGTTTGAATGTCTTATTTTGTTACGGTGAATGGAACCCTTTAAGCATTCAATCAGCAACCTGTCAGTCTGATTTAAAAAAAGAAAAAAAAAACTTTGTCAATTGAATTATTATCTCAATCCAATGTGGATGCCAGCCTATATCAACCCACTTTTCTTTAATTGAGAAATAAAACACATAACAGTGTTCTTTTAGTTTCAAAATATAATTTATCTTTTTTTATATAAATGATTCATATATTTTTAATTTTTTTCTTATATTCAGCTAATAATTTAAATGCTTTTATTTTTCTAACACCATTAATTTTCAAATCAACCATTTAAATCATCAATCTTTAGCATTAAATTTGACTTTCAAACATTAATTAAGGACTTCTGAATAAGGACATTTTGAATATTTATATAATTTTTTTAATGAAAATTTTCAAAACACTAATTCTTGTATAAAATTAAATTAAGATATATATTTTGAAATGGAAAGAGTTTTATAAGGCAAAATTTCCCCTCTTCATGGGAATGCCATAAATAGTTACCATACAAATAAGCAAGTGAGAAAGAAACCTCGTGACTACAACAGAATTCACGGCCAATCTGCTTCGATCGGCCTTTCTTTTGAAAAACTTTACTTTCGTGAGATTCTAGATGAATTGTTGCGAAAGAAAATATGGAGTGAACACTATTTTTTAAAAAAATAGTTGAAACTGGAGGAAAAAAAATTCCAAATAGACCTATTCTACGCTTTTAATTAAGTAGCAAGAAACACTGAACTCTCATTTGGTCTCACGTCGCATCGGAACCAAAGCACAACCTACTGGAGTGGAGATTGTGCTGGAGTACATTGGCTATGGAAAAGGGAGAAAAATTTGCAGCCAACATACTTGGAGAAATTGATGAATTGTTTGAAACATTTTAGTTCCTTTTCAGGCTTCAAGAAAACAAATGAACAACTTTCCTTTTTCCATTATATAAAGAGAATTCAACAATATCCTAAAAATGATTTATTTTTGGCACATGATTGGTTAAAGGGCCGCGTGGTTCATCATCCCTTTGACAGGGGCATGTAACTCTTTCTCTTTTAATTCTTAACTATCACAAGGGGAGGTATGATGAATGCAGTATATACAATTCCTATGACCTAATACAAAAACAAGGGGGGATAAGCAAAAATCAGCAGCACCATGAGCTAACATGTTAAGCTAGAAAACTACCGAGCAGAGGTTTTTCAGCATCCGTATTCATCCTCCTGTTGTCACGCGTCTGACTTCTGTCGACAAAATTTCAAAACGAGGAAGAGTTACTCAACTGACAAAATGCATCCATGAAAGAAGGTTAAATGATCAAAAAGGAGAACTTCCGAAGTTGATAGTTTAAAAGGAATGATAAAATAACCATTCACATTGATAAAAATTCCTGCGACCTAATACAAGTTTTGCTTCAGAGAGCCTATCTATATATAAGGAATGCTATTCAGTTTACAAGCTATAGCTACATGCAGGGAATATACTAGTTTACTGCAGAAACGATCAGCAAAATGCTCCCTCATAATATTAATTCCTGATAATTCATATTCTATTCGGAGCAGAATCATTATAACAATCAACATAAAACATAATTGGATGTCAGATTACAATTCGCTTTTGCTGGATAACTAAAGTGAAAAAGACTGGGTGCAAAAGTACGAGAACCATTTTCACAGTACCACACAGGTTCTACAGGAGAAGCACGAGTACCACATAATAAGTAGATTTGTTATAAAACTGAACAACCTTTGGATACTACATGACTAATAACCGAATCTTTAATTATTCGAATGACTCCTTAACATGTTCTCTTTAATAGTTAGGATGATCAGAGTTATCATACGAGTGGCTAAAGTAGCATAGAGACCTTACACTAGTGGATTGGAGCTCTAGTGCTGCTGAACCCTCATCATCCTGCAGTTAATACAAAGCACAATTTCCTCTTGTCAAATCAATATAATTAGATATGTCGTCCTGTTCTTGTGGGTGCTTTTGTTGTTCTGGGGCAAGGGAGCAGACAGACAGAGAGTTATAAGTACCTCAATTAACAAATCCTTCCTGGTAATCATTCCAAGAACACGAGAAGCACGAGGGACAACAAATATATGTCTCTGTCCTAGTTGGCGGAAAAGATTATAAACCTGAGCCATCAATGGAGGAATGTTAGTTTGTGATTGTTCAACTAGAGTTGCATGGTGTCATAGCAACATGTGCAAAGAAGACAGCTATGAAATTAAGTGTAAAATTTTCACCTTTGATAATGACATGTCTTCTGGGACAATATATGGAGATGGATTAACATAAGGGGCCAGATCGATATACATTTCAAGATCATCAGAAGTTAGATAAATATCATCTATTGATAATCCTTTACTGGAAATAGGTTTCACAAATTCACTGAGGTTATGCCTGCAAATTTCAAGAACAGAGTCTTAATATGCCAACACATAATGTGGGAACAACGGATGAAAGATCAGAGCTGAAGTGTTGTTACCTAATTGGCAGAGAACCGCCTCTGAAATCTGAAGGCAGAGGACTGTGTTGAAAATCAACCTTTGACTGTAAAAGTACCAGTAGATGACTGCACAGCAACAGCATCAGTCAACTTGTCAATTTCATGAATTTGCCTATCTTAAATCTTTTATTATTATACAAGATATGGCAATAGTAAGACGAAGTGTAGAAGATCATCTGATACCTTCGTAACACCAGCCCAATAACAAGTGTCTCTCCACTTCTAGCATGATCAATAACCTGAAATTACAAGACTTTAGGTTACTAGAAGATCAAACGGTGATCACATATACCAGAATAACAATTAACTTAAACTTACAGGGAAGCCATTGTGATTATTACTCCTTAAAATAGATACTATATCTGCAACCTTTGCGACCCGAGGAAAGTAGATAACCTGTAAGCAGCAGGAAAGTACAAAACATAAGCTTAAAATCAGTAGGAAAAACTTCAACAATGCACTACTTTCAACATGAGTATAAAAGATGCTGCAGAGATTTCCAATTTTTTGGGAATTATAAGGAACAGTAAATTTGGAAAAAAAATAAAAGCTGAAAACTTAGATATTTCTATTAAGATTCAAGAGCATCCAGAAGTAATAGGCATTTAAGTCTCAAACTGCATTTGCAGAACTCACGGAGAGGAAGAGATGAATGTTTCCGGGCTAATTTAGCATGACATGTTCAGACAGGATAAACAGACTTCCATTGAAACCCGTGAGAGCAAATCTATTTTCACAAATGGGGACCAGTCACATTAAAATCACAGAAAACGGCCAATCACATGCTCAAGCTGGCTTTACAAGGAACCCATAATAAGGTGACTTACAATGAAGTTATAAAGCAGGGAAACTAGAAGACATTGCAGCAGCACCAACCTTTTGATTCCCACATGCATCCTTCGCTGTCATGCTTCGCATCTGGTATTTCGGTCTAGATTCAAGTAGCGGAATGCCCCTTAATCGAGCCTGCTCCTCATATAATCCTTCATTGAAGGCATCACCAACAGCCTACCAAATGTAAAAGCAACTCAAACGTCAGTATATCCATGGCTAATAAGAATGCGGAGTGTGACTTATGGAGCTGCATACCTTTGATATAAGAAGTACAAGCATGATAAGTGGTAACAGCTTCAAATTATTGGTAATTTCAACCATAATGACGCAAAGGGAGACTGTCATCCTCATAGAACCTCCAAGGAATGAAGCGGCCCCCAACAGAGCATAACTAGAAAATCCACCAATAAGCAGTTAAAATACTTCCAACAATAATAAATAAAATGCCTACTAAAGATTATGCAGTTCTGGAGGGAAAAACATGATATATACATCCCATTCCAGCTATGCAACCGTTTCGGTTTTTTTTATTCTCTCTTCCTTTCAATAAGTTAATCCTCAGAGCAACCACTTAATACTATGATAACAGGAAATAGATCATTTAAATGTCTGGAATTTGTTTCTACACATAAAGTAAATAAAGTGCTGGAGAACTTAAAGATGTCAGACACAGGAATCAGCCCATCTCAAAACTGTCACAAGAAATGAAACTTATTTAATGGTTAATGCTAGGAGATATATTGTTGAACTGACAATATCATGCAGAGGAATAGAACATTTTGATAACAAGAAGAATATCTCAATTAACAAGCATGATGTAAGAGAAAGAAACAACTCACGTTCCCTCTTCAATGTTGAGCCTCTTATAAAAGCTAACAACAAACATCCCAACTAAACGGCCATAGGTTGATCCAATCATTATACCAGGAACAAATTGACCAGCCGGAACAGCCGTTCCGAATGTTATGACAGCCAAGGCATAAAACATGACCTGCAAATAAGTCAGAGAACTAAATATTATGCATAAATTAATATTAGGAATAAAAGATAACTTGACATCCTTTGAGAAACAAAATTTTCTTCCTATCTACTGAATATCATCCAGGTAGAAGCTAGGTAGGAGTTGCATTTTGAGAAATAAATGACTTTTAAATATTTTATTGAAAAGTGAAAGAGTTCTCATTTATCTACGCCAATCCCATACAAGACATAAAGCAACAAGGTAAAAAAGTGATAGACTACCAGAAAGGTGAGTAGGCTTTGGGCACTGAATTCGTGTATCGTCTTTGCACTGAATAAATTTCTGATGGCATCATCCTGCAAGCACAAAAGTCAATTGTATAAGCTTAAAGAATCATAGAAGTTACACTGGTACTTTAATGCAGAGTAGGAGGGCACCATCAAGTCAGGGCAACAAATAAGTAGACCTGAGTATTAAAGAATATTGTTGCAAGGTCATTGTATTCCTTCTTGGTACCACAATAGAACTGCAGAAAAGCAGCACATGAGTATGAAAGACAGAGATGCATAAATTCAGAATATCAAGACCAGGTTAAGATATGCAGAACAGAAACGAAGATAAAAAATTTAAAAAAAAATATCCAGAAGATGAAAGAAAAGGAGAAAATTCATGGATCCAGAAGTCTTGGTAGCACTACACACTAGAGGAAAAACTAAGAAAGCAGAAACCACCTTAATGACAAAAGACTTTTATCATACTCATGGACACTTACTGCTATATCCAGAGAGTGAAAACCAATTTCCGGATATCAAGACTCAAAATTAGGTGTGGAAGGATAATGGCTTAACCTGGAGAGGACTTCAGCGTTCATGAGCACTACTACGGTACTACCCCATCCCACCCCTCCCCACCAACACAAGAAAGGGAAATTTTGAAATGTAAACCTCAGAGGAAGAAGAAAATCGGAATAGGTAGAAAAAGAGGAAGAAGAAAACAAAGAAGAGAAAGGTGTCACAGCCTTCAGACCGATACTATCACCATAGCATTACGTGTCGACACATTTTCCTATACGCACTGCACCCCCACACACCCCCGGCCCCAAAAAAAAAACAAAAAACAAAGAAAAAGGCCTCACATTAGACCATCAGCAGGGGAGTAGACTGAAGGATTTAACTTACAAACAACTATGAAAATACAGTAAAATTCTAGGTAGAGAAACAAATGCAAGAAAAGAAAATAAGACTACGGGCATAAATTAGGACTCAAGGTCATAAAATATCTTACGTTGACATAATTCCCATACATCCCCGGTGCACGTGGACACTCAATACCAGAATTAGCATCTGCTTCCGGGCAAGGGGTGCACATTCTGAACAGTGGTAATCCAAAGGAAATGACGGATGTGATTACAGAGATGAGACAAACTTCTATAATCTGTCAGTCAGAATAAACAAAGTCACACCCTCAATCTTCCTCAAGCAGATAAATGTGCATTTATAACAACGATAGTAAGCCGCCAAAAGGGTGCTCAGAAACTAACTTTGACACGGTTTCCTTTCTTGTGCAAGTAATTTCTTCGCCAATTAGTTATATAAATGGTAAGCTGATTAAATAATGCTCCTGTAAAGAAGAAAAACTTGTCACACACAAATCAAAACTGCAGATACACTTTTACATCATTATAGTATGATGTTAGCGTAAATTACCCAGAAGACCGCCGATAACTCCAATAACTGCCATTGGTAACAACTCCTCAAATGAGTAGTCCTCTTGACCACTAAGAAGAGCATAAGTTAAAATACCAACACATTGAAAATATATAGAGCTTAGAAGATCAAAAAAAAGTTTTTAGACTTTTACCCAGAGATGTCCCATATGATGAATCCTCCAGAACCAAAGTGACCACATTTTCCACTCCTGCACCAACCCATTGCTGTACGGACAACAACAGCAACAATGGCAGAGGTAAAAAAGACACGCCACATCAGCTGACTTCTCCACCTTTAACCATGTACATGAAAGTATATTCAATTAGCACTCAGCAATGACTCTAAGCAAACAATGAGAAATGTAAAACATGGCAAACTTTGGATGCACAGCTAAAAGAATCCTAAATCTACACTAGTTTTCACACTAGTTCTGGTATCCTAGTATTCTACAGCACTCATCATCCCAATTCCAAGCCCCCCTTCCCAACCCCCCCCCCCCCCAACAACCACAGAACTTTATGAGTAGCTCGTATTCCCTTCCAACCTTCATATAATCAATTCTAGCCGCTTCATCAATAAACTTAAATTAACTTCCAGCGATTCTTAAACCAATGAATGTCAAGATCATAAGTAGCACAAGAAAATAAGTCAAAAAGACTTGCAAGAAATACTAACTTGAAACTTATCTAACAGATGCATGTTAACACATCCAATGAAATAAAGCAGGCCACAACACATACCAAGACGTAACCTCTTCTAATGCAAATAATACACCACCAACTGGAGCTCTGAAGGCAGCAGCGACTCCTGCTGCACATCCACAGGTTACCTTACAAAAGCATCAAACCAACCAAAATGAGCTCCAAGCAGAGGCACACCACCTCTTTTTCCATAAGACAAATGAGAAGAGAAAAATAGGGGGAGAGAAAGAGGAGGAGTAAGAGGAGGGGGGGCGGGGTTGGTGTGTGCGGGGCGGGAGCAGACAAGATGAAAGGCACAAAATCTGAGGTGGTATCAAATAAACTTCAAATATCTCAATGTACAAGCCAATCCAAAAAGAAAAATCTAGATAACCACTGCATAAAGGAAACTAGAAGATCTATCATTAGTAAAAAATCACTTAGTAAAGCATATCAGCTGAAGTAGAGGAATTATGGGCACAAGTACCTTCATTGCCCCATATATACTTCTACAAAATCTCTTACTAATACCCGAGGAGAATTTGTCCCAGATAAGAGCTCAAGATCTAAAGCTTTACTAGGCAATGATCTATAGGAATCTAAACATTTTCCTCCAAAGCCTAAAATTTTACTATTATACTTCACATGAATTCAAAGACACGCATTTGTCAGTCATCAAAAGTCTGCCAAGTTCTGTTCTCAGTTTTGTTTTAACAAGTCAAAGGACTATGGCAAATCTGCATGCCAGTAATTTAAAAGCAACCACGACATGCATAAACATACAAATTTGCTACAAACCCCATACATTAATCACTTCTTGAGGAGTAAAAGAAGGAAAAATATATAAAAGCTGAAGAAACAGAGAGTCTGACATAAGAAGTTCTTTCTAAACAAAGAGGCTTCAAGGAAATGATCAAGGCCTGTGTATTTACAAGATCACGGCGATCCCTTTCACTGTTGAAAACCTGCAGCCACCTTGAACTTAGATGATACTTTGTGGATCCACCCTGAATTGTTGCATAAATAAAAAGATATAAAAATATAGTCAAGAAAGACAAATCAAAAGATTCTGAAAATAAATCTCTAGGACCAGAATCGAAACTAAACAGTGTGAGACAAGTTTTAATAAAAACTTTTCTCATCTAAAATAGCTCATCCTTGCAAGTGCCAGCTCAGAGCCAAAAATATATTCCCAGCGGATAGTCAACATAAAGGTGAAGCATACTCTGGGCAACCCCCACCCAAAAAAAAAAAAAAAAACAAAGGAAAACAAATTGTAAAGTAAGTTTCATTCATGGAGAACCAAACTTTCATATTGCCAAAGGGAACACTTCAGGTTCCTATTTCAATGGTAGTATTATTAACTATGGTTAAACTAAAATGTCAAGGAAGTTAAGATACATGCAACCACTTGTTTAATTTCCAAAATAAAGAAATCACTAAAGCAGTAGTAAATTTCTCGTCAACCACAATAAGAATATATGTACTCTATTTTTCAAAAGCATACTCATCACTTACTTGTCCAAGCAAAGAAGCAATGCAAGCACCAGTATGTACAAGTGGACCTTCTTTTCCAAGGGCTAGGCCACCTCCAACTGAACCTATGCTTCCAAATATCTAGATGAGAAAGAACATGTACTCAAAAGATTTAGGTCACATTCATGATGCCAATAGAAGCTGCAAGCATAAGTCTGTAGCATACTTTCCCAATCAATGTTCTGAAAAGAAGGATTCCATGCGTGTCAATGCCTGTACATTTTCCAAACATTTGCAATTTGTCAAAACAAATTATCCACAAAGAAAAATGACAAATCTTTGAGAATTAAACAAAAGGAAGAGGTGAAATTCAAAGCAAATTCACCATTCAAATATCCCTTAATTTCAGGAATTCCAGATCCTGCTGCTGCAGGTGCAAATTTTGTGACAATATATACAGAGGACAACACCAGAGCCAAGTTGAACAAAATATACACCAGAAATCCCACAAAATATGAACTTTGAATTATTTTAAAGGTCAATGAATACTTCCATCCAGCAAAATTTTCTACAGAAATATTGATAAAAACAGCAGCCAGTCCTGTTCCTGCATGGGGAAGTAGCAAAAAGAAATAAGTTACATCAACAAGATTAAGACCATAAGCAAACAAGAAATCGGAATAAATAGAGAAAATGCAACACCTTTCGTATGTAACAAATTCAAAAGAATAAAGAAAAAAAGAAACTTTATGGTGGACTAGTCTTTTAAAGGACAGTTCATACATGCATTTGTGTCATTAGATTTTTTTTTGGAATTTAGAGTTGGATTTTCTATTAGAAAACAACTACTAAGGGAGATTTTCATAGGAACTCAAATTTCAGAATGCAGATGGAAACAAGAGAAGAAGGAAAAGAAAGAAAAGGAATTGAAAGAATAAGGTGCAATAAAGGGAAAGGAAGGCATGTTTCTCTAATATGAGGAATAGGAAAGCAAAGAATAGAAGCTTTATGTGGAATCTAATTTCAGAAATAGCAACGAGCACAAGAAATTGAAGTATAGGAAACATTGTTGAATAAATGAGCACAATGCTCTGCAATAAGTGACCACCAGAAAGCATGACCGGTGTTCTAGGAGGTCTGCTTGCAATTTTAGTTTTCAGATGAAGTTCTTTCTGAATTTGTGCAGGAAATACCAATCAAGTTAATTTACAGTGCGGATACTAGTTCAACCTTTATCACTCATTATTGTCGGTGGCAATTTCACCGGTATCCTTTAATTTACACTGCAGATAGTGCCGCAACCTCAATCACTTGTTACTATGGTTGGCATTTTCACCGGTATACTAGAGTTATTCAATCGATTTCCAAAGCAAAAATTATATACTTCCCCTTTCCCTTTTCCGAAAGCTCCAATTCTTTCCCTTATTTTCTAGACTCTTCCTAATTCTTCTATCTACAAGAACTATTTTACCCAATACTCAAGTACCAAAAAGTGAATTTTTATGTCCTTTGTAGCTTGTTTTCCTAGTCAAGGTTCACCTCTCAAAATATCTGTAAACAGAATATGTCCCCCCTCTGCGGAAAAATAAGTAAATTCTCTGTTGGAAATAGAAGCATCACAAATGTAGGAAGAACACTAATAGAAAACGTGATGATCAAAGCTCACACAAGTATAAACTCACCAATTCCGATTAACAAAGCAAAAAACCACTTCACTCCTACAGAATAATACATATAAAGCTTTCCCCTTTGCGTCTGTTCATTTCCAAATCCAACCACAAAATCAGTCAACTACGCAAATTAATAAATAAAAATAAAAACTTGTGAGCTATTTCAGATGAGAACTAAGGTTAGACCTGCTCTTCTCTATAAGCATAGTTTTCAATAACTTCATAATCAAGACTCTCCACGCCGCCGTCGGGTTTCTTCTGCTCAACTCCGCCGTCGCTTTCCTCATCAGAATTCGGCAAGCGCGACCACAACAGCTTCGCCGTCTCCATCCCGTTCTGTAAATGATCCGACAGCATCTTTCTAAACTTACTTCGGCTGTATTGAATCTAAAACCCTATAATCCAGTCCAAAACACTAGTAATCAACAGAATTATGCAGCTATACGTCGTTTCTAATCTCTGTTCTTCCAGTTGCCAATTCCCACCCCCGTAAACCTTCCAATTTCAGATCAAGCTCAAATTTGTACCAAGCAAAATATGAAAATAGATTTTGGTGAAGAGAATTGGGTTTGCTTCGAGTTGAAGAGGAGAGAGGCAGAGAGATAGAATGGAGAAATTCGTTGGAAAGAAAGACACCCTGTCTCTCTCCTCCAGGCTGCTGCTGTCTCTTTGGTGTGTGCGTGTAGGTGAAGGTGTGTAACTGCGTGCTCTTTTTGTTTTCGTCAGCTAGGACCACTTTCCTCCTCTCATCTCAATTCATCGTAACTCACCATATAAATGCTAATACTAAGCGGCATGAATGAAGACCGAGGAGCAGTGGAGCCCCAACATTTTTGTGCCTTTTTTTTTTCTTTTTTCAACCTACATTTCTAAGCGGCATGAAGAGCGACGACCATATTTGTCGTCAAAAAGGACAAAAAAACGATCATTTTTGTCCCATTCAGCCTTTTCATTTTTAATTTCTTTTTTCCATTCTGAAGTCATATTTTTTAGTTATATTGTAATTTGTTTTTAGTAAAAAATATTATATTAAAAAAAATATAATACTGAGTATTATACTAATAAAATTACTCACTTATTTTATCTCTTTCTTCTTTTATTTTTTAGAGATAAGTAAGATGATAGTTTATCTTTTTATCTTTTTAAAATAATATATGTAATATACTTTTTTCTATATTATATGTTATGCATTTTAGTATTGAATTATTAATAATATTTTTTCTATTCTATATAGTCTGTCTCTCCCTTTTTTTTACTTACTTGTCTATAAAAAAACTTATTTATATTTTACATGAATTAAAAAAGTTATTTAATGTAATTAAATTAATAATTTGTCTAATATTAGTTAAAATAATTAAATTGATAAATTTTACTTAATATTTTCTTATATGCACTTTATTAATACTAGATGAATTTAACTTAATTATTTTTAAAGCAATATTCTTTATATTTTCTCTGATCTATATATATATTATAGAAATGTAACCCTTTCTTTTTTATGACTTCAAACCTCTCATTCTAATTTTTTAGAGTTTTTATTTTTTTTAATTAGTCTTCAAAAATTTGATTGGTTAAGATTATTTTCAATCTATTATGATAACTTTAAACTACTTATCTTTATCATTTTTGTTTATCCAATCTCTTAATTTAAATTAAATTAATTAAAGCTAAATTCTTAACTTATACATTAATTTTAATTTTTAAATTTTGTATATTATAATAAAAATATAATCCTTTCTTTCTTATGATTGCAAACCTCTCATCCTAAATTCTTAACATTTTTACATTTTTAATTATTCTTAAAAAATTTAATTAGTTGTGATCATTTTTAATCTATTAAGATAACTTTAAACTAACTTATGTATTTAATTTTAAATTTAAAGTATGTATATTAAGTTACTTTATGAAAATAGGAGACTTTAATTACTACTTAAAATATTTTTATTATTTATAATCATTTTTAATCTATTAAAATAATTTTAAACTAACTTATACATTAATTTAATTTTGAATTCGTAAAAGTAGGAGACCTTAATTATTACTTAAAATTTTTTGATTGGTTTGAATTATTTTTAATCTATTAAAATAATTTTAAACTACTTATATAATAGCTTGAATTTTAAATTATCTTAATTTCTAAGAGTTTTTACTATTTTAATTAGTATTCAAAATTTTATTGGTTATGATCATTTTTAATATATTAAAATAATTTAAAACTAACTTATACATTAATTTTAATTTAAAATTCTGTATATTTAATTACTTTGTAAAAGTATGAGACTTTAATTATTACTTCAAGAATTTTTTATTGGTTAGAACCATTTTCAATCTATTAAAATAATTTTAAACTACTTATATATTAACTTGAATTTTAAATTATTCTAATTTCTTATAATTTTTTTCGTTTAATTAATCTTCAAAATTTGATTGGTTAGGATCATTTTCAATCTATTAAAGTAACTTTAAACTAACTTATACATTAATTTCAATTTTGAATTTTGCATATTAAGTAACTTTGTAAAAGTATGAGACTTTAATTACTACTTTAAAATTTTTGATTGGTTAGAACTATTTTTAATTTATTAAAATAATTTTAAAATACTTATATATTAACTTGAATTTTGAATTATTCTAATTTACTATAATTTTCACTTTTTTAATTAATATTCAAAATTTGATTAGTTAGGATCATTTTCAATCTATTAAAGTAACTTTAAACAAATATATTAATTTTAATTTTCTATTTTGTATATTAAGTTACGTTATAAAAGTATGAGACTTTAATTATTATTTTAAAATTTTTGATTGGTTATAACTATTTTCAATCTATTAAAATAATTTTAAACTATTTATATATTAACTTGAATTTTGAATTCCATATTTTTTTTTGATAAAATTGAATTCTGTATATTGAGTTACTTAGTAAAAGTAGGAAACTTTAATTATTCAATTTACTTAAAATTTTTTAATTGGTCGAGATCATTTTAAACTACTTATATATTTACTCGAATTTTCAATTTCATATTTTTTTAAAAAAATTAAATTATGTATATTCAGTTATTTTGTAAAAGTAAAACTTTAACTATTCAGTAATTGTCAACAAACATGATCTTTATATTTATAAATTTTGTTTAACCCAATTTCTTAATTTAAAATAAATTTATTAAATCTAAATGTCTAATGTCTGCCTAATTCTTCTATGCTGTATGAGAACGATTTTATGAGGATATAACATAATTTCACAGTTGCCTCTGTTTGTAAATTGAAGGCCTTTGGAGAATGTAATATAGATTAGCTTCTCTAATAGACAAAAATGCACGATAATAAGAGGTATAATTTTGAACCATATTATGAAAAATAATGGATTTGTCTTTTTCATTTTTATCTTTTTTTTTTATGAGAATTTAAGTTTCGTATACGTAGATATGAATTGGAACAGGTGATCCGAGAAAATAACCAAAAATACTTGATTACTTCAGGAAATTGCTCTGCATGATTTTTAAGTCAAAGAAATTAGACTATAGCTTTACTGGATAAGCCAATATGTAAAATGAAAAACTCTTTATATTCTACGATATCATTCTCATAGTTGTTTCCTAATCTATGTAGTATCTAAGGAAATTCCAAGAATTTGACAAATATAGCATTCCATTTATTTCTACCAAGTTTGATTCTAATGTAATGTTTAATTTTTTATAAGTAAACCTATATTACTTCGAATACATTTGTGGTTGGATTTTTATATTAAATACAAACACGTGAGAACCATGAAAAAATACAAGGGCAAGCTAGCTAGGAGAACGCAAGGTTAGAAGGAAGAATTAATAAATTTGCTGGTTTTAATTTGTCTGTTTTCTACAAGGGCACACAAGGCAAAAGTTTTTTAACTTTTGAGTTAAATAGTCCCAATTTTAGAGTGTCCTTACATGTCCATCAAATTATAGTATGACAATTTTTCATTTTTATTGTATATTACACTTATCAAATTATCTGTGAAGAAAAATAAAAAAATATTTAAGAGATTTAAGAGATGATTTCTCCATTTTCTATTAATGCTTTTTTGTCCCCAAACATACTTCATTATTATTTAACCTCTTAATTGGTTTCGAGAAATACAATTAGTTAATACTTTTTTTCCCAAAAAAAGCCTTAATATGAATTCAATTGGTTCCAAGCCTTTGAACTTCATTATTGTTTAACCTCTTAACTAGCAAAAAAACCCGTGCTATGCACGGTAATATATATATATATATTTATTTATTTATTTATATTTTTTAAATACAATTCTTATTGTAATGTATCTAGTAAAATAAAAAATTAATTCTAAAAAAGCTTCAAATTTTTTTAATTAATAAATTAAATTATGAAATTACTAAATCATTACAACCGATCGAATAATTAATTAATTAATTAAAATTAAAAATCCAATATGAAAGTTTTAATAAATGCTATTGGCAATTTTATCAATCAAACAAAAATAAATACCATGATAAGTAATACATAGTAGAGAGGCATAAATATATTATTCAAATATAATTTCACAAATGAATATGTTATATTGTGATTCTCTTTTACAAATGAGAATATTCTTCACACCAATCGACACGTAAAATAAATATTATCTGTGATAAATTTTTATAATTTTGACATCATGTAGTGGTTGAACCATCAATGTAAACGTACGATCTTTGCATGAATTGATATGTTTATGAAAATTTTTTAATCCATTCTCCTGATACACAAATATTATATTTTAGAGTTGAATCTATAAAATTAAAAATATCTGAGCAATCACATAACTTTTTGATGTGCTCAAAAAAAATTGTTAGAAATATGAATATACCAATACCTGTCTTTATATTTTATTTAGGTGATCAAAGCTGAACACCTTAGTACAAAGTCTGCATGTCTATCTTTGAGAGTAATATTCATTTCTGCACTATAATCTTCTATGATCATATTAACAATCTAAATAATGTTTAATCTCATCAACAATTCGATATCGTTGTTGGTTTGTTTAATGTATTGACATTTACTTCAAGAAGAACATGTGTTTTATCAAATCTTTTGGTCATGTACTTGTACAAATATTTGACAATACTCTTAAATTTATGTGAGCATCTATCAATACCAACAAATCTCTCAGATAAGGAATAACCCACCTATTATCGAAAGTAAAACCATTTATTGTAACTCTTTTACTTGAATTATTTTGGCGTCTATATTCTACATGCCCATCATTTTCTATTGTTGTCGCATCACAACATTTTTTTTGATAGTGCTTTGAACATTTACCATTTATCATACATGGAGCATTTGAGAAAAAGTATCACGCACGAGGGTCCCATGGAACATGCATCTTATGATGATCTTATAAGCACGGATATTAAAATTTTTATTTCTAATTATAATTATTGAAATATATATAATAAAAAATTAACAACTAATTGCATAATAAATTTAATAAAAATTTTATTTTTAATTACATAGCCAATAAACTATTAAACAAATTTATGCGTTTAATGGAAAAAAATCCACTTAGGAATGATTACGGGTAACAATAGGAATAAGTAGTAAATGTCATCCAAAAAATGTCATCACTCTTTTTATAAATTGCATTGTCAATATTGAGACTTTTTTGGTAGAGTTTTTATAAATCGATCTTGTGTTGATTTTAGAGTGAAGTGAATTTTGGTTGGAATATTTGCTTTCCTACCTAACTATTATAGTCCACATATTCAACTCATAAAAATACATGGCTTATAATTTATTCACAAAAGGGGATTATTGATTCTTATTGAAAAGAAAAAGGAAAAAGAGTGGGTAATTATTGAATGCAAAAATTTAGATGTAAAGCACCAATGGAGAGTACCATTGAGATAGTTGAAAAAAGAAACTGATAGTTATGTGGTAAAATAAAAATGAAAAGAAGATGATTACATATACTATCTTTTAGTAAAATATCATCTCTATTTCATAGTTTATAATTTTTAATATCTTATCAAGTTATGATTCGAAGTATTTCAAAGTGAAACAGACTAAGAACAAATGTTGAATTTTACAAAGAAAACAAATCAAAAGCACATTCAAAGGCTCGGATCCAATTGAATTCAGATTGAGGATTTTATTTTCTTTTTTTTTCTAAAAAGAAGCACTAACTAATGGTATCTCTTGAAACAAATCTATATATATATTATAGAAATGTAACCCTTTCTTTCTTATGACTTCAAACCTCTCATTCTAATTTTTTAGAGTTTTTATTTTTTTTAATTAGTCTTCAAAAATTTGATTGGTTAAGATTATTTTCAATCTATTATGATAACTTTAAACTACTTATCTTTATCATTTTTGTTTATCCAATCTCTTAATTTAAATTAAATTAATTAAAGCTAAATTCTTAACTTATACATTAATTTTAATTTTTAAATTTTGTATATTATAATAAAAATATAATCCTTTCTTTCTTATGATTTCAAACCTCTCATCCTAAATTCTTAACATTTTTACATTTTTAATTATTCTTAAAAAATTTAATTAGTTGTGATCATTTTTAATCTATTAAGATAATTTTAAACTAACTTATGTATTTAATTTTAAATTTAAAGTATGTATATTAAGTTACTTTATGAAAATAGGAGACTTTAATTACTACTTAAAATATTTTTATTATTTATAATCATTTTTAATCTATTAAAATAATTTTAAACTAACTTATACATTAATTTAATTTTGAATTCGTAAAAGTAGGAGACCTTAATTATTACTTAAAATTTTTTGATTGGTTTGAATTATTTTTAATCTATTAAAATAATTTTAAACTACTTATATAATAGCTTGAATTTTAAATTATCTTAATTTCTAAGAGTTTTTACTATTTTAATTAGTATTCAAAATTTTATTGGTTATGATCATTTTTAATATATTAAAATAATTTAAAACTAACTTATACATTAATTTTAATTTAAAATTCTGTATATTTAATTACTTTGTAAAAGTATGAGACTTTAATTATTACTTCAAGAATTTTTTATTGGTTAGAACCATTTTCAATCTATTAAAATAATTTTAAACTACTTATATATTAACTTGAATTTTAAATTATTCTAATTTCTTATAATTTTTTTCGTTTAATTAATCTTCAAAATTTGATTGGTTAGGATCATTTTCAATCTATTAAAGTAACTTTAAACTAACTTATACATTAATTTCAATTTTGAATTTTGCATATTAAGTAACTTTGTAAAAGTATGAGACTTTAATTACTACTTTAAAATTTTTGATTGGTTAGAACTATTTTTAATTTATTAAAATAATTTTAAAATACTTATATATTAACTTGAATTTTGAATTATTCTAATTTACTATAATTTTCACTTTTTTAATTAATATTCAAAATTTGATTAGTTAGGATCATTTTCAATCTATTAAAGTAACTTTAAACAAATATATTAATTTTAATTTTCTATTTTGTATATTAAGTTACGTTGTAAAAGTATGAGACTTTAATTATTATTTTAAAATTTTTGATTGGTTATAACTATTTTCAATCTATTAAAATAATTTTAAACTATTTATATATTAACTTGAATTTTGAATTCCATATTTTTTTTTGATAAAATTGAATTCTGTATATTGAGTTACTTAGTAAAAGTAGGAAACTTTAATTATTCAATTTACTTAAAAAATTTTTTTAATTGAGTCGAGATCATTTTAAACTACTTATATATTTACTCGAATTTTCAATTTCATATTTTTTTAAAAAAATTAAATTATGTATATTCAGTTATTTTGTAAAAGTAAAACTTTAACTATTCGAGTAATTGTCAACAAACATGATCTTTATATTTATAAATTTTTGTTTAACTCAATTTCTTAATTTAAAATAAATTTATTAAATCTAAATGTCTAATGTCCGCCTAATTCTTCTATCTTTGTATGAGAAGCGATTTTATGAGGATATAACATAATTTCACGATTGCTATCTGTTTGTAAATTGAAGGCCTTTGGAGAATGTAATATAGATTAGACTTCTGCAATAGACAAAAATGCTAGCGATAATAAGAGGTATAATTTTGAACCATATTATGAAAAATAATGGATTTGTCTTTTTCATTTTTATCTTTTTTTTTTATGAGAATTTAAGTTTCGTATACGTAGATATGAATTGGAACAGGTGATCCGAGAAAATAACCAAAAATACTTGATTACTTCAGGAAATTGCTCTGCATGATTTTTAAGTCAAAGAAATTAGACTATAGCTTTACTGGATAAGCCAATATGTAAAATGAAAAACTCTTTATATTCTACGATATCATTCTCATAGTTGTTTCCTAATCTATGTAGTATCTAAGGAAATTCTAAGAATTTGACAAATATAGCATTCCATTTATTTCTACCAAGTTTGATTCTAATGTAATGTTTAATTTTTTTATAAAGTAAACCTATATTACTTGAATACATTTGTGGTTGGATTTTTATATTAAATACAAACACGTGAGAACCATGAAAAAATACGAGGGCAAAGTTTAGCTAGAGAAGCCTATGAGTTAGAAGGAAGAATTAATAAATTTGCTGGTTTTAATTTGTTTGTTTTCTACAATGGCACACAAGGCAAAAGTTTTTTAACTTTTGAGTTAAATAGTCCCAATTTTAGAGTGTCCTTACATGTCCATCAAATTATAGTATGACAATTTTTCATTTTTATTGTATATTACACTTATCAAATTATCTGTGAAGAAAAATAAAAAAATATTTAAGAGATTTAAGAGATGATTTCTCCATTTTCTATTAATGCTTTTTTGTCCCCAAACATACTTCATTATTATTTAACCTCTTAATTGGTTTCGAGAAATACAATTAGTTAATACTTTTTTCCCCAAAAAAAGCATTAATATGAATTCAATTGGTTCCAAGCCTTTGAACTTCATTATTGTTTAACCTCTTAACTAGCAAAAAAACCCGTGCTATGCACGGTAATATATATATATATATTTATTTATTTATTTATATTTTTTAAATACAATTCTTATTGTAATGTATCTAGTAAAATAAAAAATTAATTCTAAAAAAGCTTCAAATTTTTTTAATTAATAAATTAAATTATGAAATTACTAAATCATTACAACCGATCGAATAATTAATTAATTAATTAAAATTAAAAATCCAATATGAAAGTTTTAATAAATGCTATTGGCAATTTTATCAATCAAACAAAAATAAATACCATGATAAGTAATACATAGTAGAGAGGCATAAATATATTATTCAAATATAATTTCACAAATGAATATGTTATATTGTGATTCTCTTTTACAAATGAGAATATTCTTCACACCAATCGACACGTAAAATAAATATTATCTGTGATAAATTTTTATAATTTTGACATCATGTAGTGGTTGAACCATCAATGTAAACGTACGATCTTTGCATGAATTGATATGTTTATGAAAATTTTTTAATCCATTCTCCTGATACACAAATATTATATTTTAGAGTTGAATCTATAAAATTAAAAATATCTGAGCAATCACATAACTTTTTGATGTGCTCAAAAAAAATTGTTAGAAATATGAATATACCAATACCTGTCTTTATATTTTATTTAGGTGATCAGCTGAACACCTTAGTACAAAGTCTGCATGTCTATCTTTGAGAGTAATATTCATTTCTGCACTATAATCTTCTATGATCATATTAACAATCTAAATAATGTTTAATCTCATCAACAATTCGATATCGTTGTTGGTTTGTTTAATGTATTGACATTTACTTCAAGAAGAACATGTGTTTTATCAAATCTTTTGGTCATGTACTTGTACAAATATTTGACAATACTCTTAAATTTATGTGAGCATCTATCAATACCAACAAATCTCTCAGATAAGGAATAACCCACCTATTATCGAAAGTAAAACCATTTATTGTAACTCTTTTACTTGAATTATTTTGGCGTCTATATTCTACATGCCCATCATTTTCTATTGTTGTCGCATCACAACATTTTTTTTGATAGTGCTTTGAACATTTACCATTTATCATACATGGAGCATTTGAGAAAAGTATCACCACAGGGTCCATGGAACATGCATCTTATGATGATCTTATAAGCACGGATATTAAAATTTTTATTTCTAATTATAATTATTGAAATATATATAATAAAAAATTAACAACTAATTGCATAATAAATTTAATAAAAATTTTATTTTTAATTACATAGCCAATAAACTATTAAACAAATTTATGCGTTTAATGGAAAAAATCCACTTAGGAATGATTGCGGGTAACAATAGGAATAAGTAGTAAATGTCCTCCAAAAATGTCATCACTCTTTTATAAATTGCATTGTCAATATTGAGACTTTTTTGGTAGAGTTTTTATAAATCGTACTTGTGTTGATTTTAGAGTGAAGTGAATTTTGGTTGGAATATTTGCTTTCCTACCTAACTATTATAGTCCACATATTCAACTCATAAAAATACATGGCTTATAATTTATTCACAAAAGGGGATTATTGATTCTTATTGAAAAGAAAAAGGAAAAAGAGTGGGTAATTATTGAATGCAAAAATTTAGATGTAAAGCACCAATGGAGAGTACCATTGAGATAGTTGAAAAAAGAAACTGATAGTTATGTGGTAAAATAAAAATGAAAAGAAGATGATTACATATACTATCTTTTAGTAAAATATCATCTCTATTTCATAGTTTATAATTTTTAATATCTTATCAAGTTATGATTCGAAGTATTTCAAAGTGAAACAGACTAAGAACAAATGTTGAATTTTACAAAGAAAACAAATCAAAAGCACATTCAAAGGCTCGGATCCAATTGAATTCAGATTGAGGATTTTATTTTCTTTTTTTTTTCTAAAAAGAAGCACTAACTAATGGTATCTCTTGAAACAAATTAAGAGGTTAAACAATAATGAAGTTCAAAGGCTTGGAACCAATTGAATTCATATTAAGGCTTTTTTTGGGAAAAAAAGTATTAACTAATTGTATTTCTCGAAACCAATTAAGAGGTTAAATAATAATGAAGTATGTTTGGGGACAAAAAAGCATTAATAGAAAATGGAGAAATCATCTCTTAAATCTCTTAAATATTTTTTTATTTTTCTTCACAGATAATTTGATAAGTGTAATATACAATAAAAATGAAAAATTGTCATACTATAATTTGATGGACATGTAAGGACACTCTAAAATTGGGACTATTTAACTCAAAAGTTAAAAAACTTTTGCCTTGTGTGCCCTTGTAGAAAACAGACAAATTAAAACCAGCAAATTTATTAATTCTTCCTTCTAACCTTGCGTTCTCCTAGCTAGCTTGCCCTTGTATTTTTTCATGGTTCTCACGTGTTTGTATTTAATATAAAAATCCAACCACAAATGTATTCGAAGTAATATAGGTTTACTTATAAAAAATTAAACATTACATTAGAATCAAACTTGGTAGAAATAAATGGAATGCTATATTTGTCAAATTCTTGGAATTTCCTTAGATACTACATAGATTAGGAAACAACTATGAGAATGATATCGTAGAATATAAAGAGTTTTTCATTTTACATATTGGCTTATCCAAGTAAAGCTATAGTCTAATTTCTTTGACTTAAAAAATCATGCAGAAAGCAATTTCTGAAAGTAATCAAGTATTTTTGGTTATTTTCTCGGATCACCTGTTCCAATTCATATCTACGTATACGAAACTTAAATTCTCATAAAAAAAAAAAGATAAAAATGAAAAAGACAAATCCATTATTTTTCATAATATGGTTCAAAATTATACCTCTTATTATCGTGCATTTTTGTCTATTAGAGAAGCTAATCTATATTACATTCTCCAAAGGCCTTCAATTTGCAAACAGAGGCAACTGTGAAATTATGTTATATCCTCATAAAATCGTTCTCATACAGCATAGAAGAATTAGGCAGACATTAGACATTTAGATTTAATAAATTTATTTTAAATTAAGAAATTGGGTTAAACAAAATTTATAAATATAAAGATCATGTTTGTTGACAATTACTGAATAGTTAAAGTTTTACTTTTACAAAATAATCGAATATACATAATTTAATTTTTTTTAAAAAATATGAAATTAAAAATTGAGTAAATATATAAGTAGTTTAAAATGATCTCGACCAATTAAAAAAATTTTTAAGTAAATTGAATAATTAAAGTTTCCTACTTTTACTAAGTAACTCAATATACAGAATTCAATTTTATCAAAAAAAAATATGGAATTCAAAATTCAAGTTAATATATAAATAGTTTAAAATTATTTTAATAGATTGAAAATAGTTATAACCAATCAAAAATTTTAAAATAATAATTAAAGTCTCATACTTTTACAACGTAACTTAATATATAAAATAGAAAGTTAAAATTAATATATTTGTTTAAAGTTACTTTAATAGATTGAAAATGATCCTAACTAATCAAATTTTGAATACTAATTAAAAAAGTGAAAATTATAGTAAATTAGAATAATTCAAAATTCAAGTTAATATATAAGTATTTTAAAATTATTTTAATAAATTAAAAATAGTTCTAACCAATCAAAAATTTTAAAGTAGTAATTAAAGTCTCATACTTTTACAAAGTTACTTAATATGCAAAATTCAAAATTGAAATTAATGTATAAGTTAGTTTAAAGTTACTTTAATAGATTGAAAATGATCCTAACCAATCAAATTTTGAAGATTAATTAAACGAAAAAATTATAAGAAATTAGAATAATTTAAAATTCAAGTTAATATATAAGTAGTTTAAAATTATTTTAATAGATTGAAAATGGTTCTAACCAATAAAAAATTCTTGAAGTAATAATTAAAGTCTCATACTTTTACAAAGTAATTAAATATACAGAATTTTAAATTAAAATTAATGTATAAGTTAGTTTTAAATTATTTTAATATATTAAAAATAATCATAACCAATAAAATTTTGAATACTAATTAAAATAGTAAAAACTCTTAGAAATTAAGATAATTTAAAATTCAAGCTATTATATAAGTAGTTTAAAATTAGAGCATCTATCAATACCAACAAATCTCTCAGATAAGGAATAACCCACCTATTATCGAAAGTAAAATCATTTATTGCAACTCTTTTACTTGAATCATTTTGGCGTCTATATTCTACATGCCCATCATTTTCTATTGTTGTCGCATCACAACATTTTTTTTGATAGTGCTTTGAACATTTACCATTTATCATACATGGAGCATTTGAGAAAAGTATCACCACAGGGTCCATGGAACATGCATCTTATGATGATCTTATAAGCACGGATATTAAAATTTTTATTTCTAATTATAATTATTGAAATATATATAATAAAAAAATTAACAACTAATTGCATAATAAATTTAATAAAAAATTTTATTTTTTAATTACATAGCCAATAAACTATTAAACAAATTTATGCGTTTAATGGAAAAAAATCCACTTAGGAATGATTGCGGGTAACAATAGGAATAAGTAGTAAATGTCCCTCCAAAAAATGTCATCACTCTTTTTATAAATTGCATTGTCAATATTGAGACTTTTTTGGTAGAGTTTTTATAAATCGTACTTGTGTTGATTTTAGAGTGAAGTAAATTTTGGTTGGAATATTTGCTTTCCTACCTAACTATTATAGTCCACATATTCAACTCATAAAAATACATGGCTTATAATTTATTCACAAAAGGGGATTATTGATTCTTATTGAAAAGAAAAAAGGAAAAAAGAGTGGGTAATTATTGAATGCAAAAATTTAGATGTAAAGCACCAATGGAGAGTACCATTGAGATAGTTGAAAAAAAAGAAAGCGATAGTTATATGGTAAAATAAAAATGAAAAGAAGATGATTACATATACTATCTTTTAGTAAAATATCAAATCTCTATTTCATAGTTTATAATTTTTTAATATCTTATCAAGTTATGATTCGAAGTATTTCAAAGTGAAACAGACTAAGAACAAATGTTGAATTTTACAAAGAAAACAAATCAAAAGCACATTCAAAGGCTCGGATCCAATTGAATTCAGATTGAGGATTTTATTTTCTTTTTTTTTTCTAAAAAGAAGCACTAACTAATGGTATCTCTTGAAACAAATTAAGAGGTTAAACAATAATGAAGTTCAAAGGCTTGGAACCAATTGAATTCATATTAAGGCTTTTTTTGGGAAAAAAAGTATTAACTAATTGTATTTCTCGAAACCAATTAAGAGGTTAAATAATAATGAAGTATGTTTGGGGACAAAAAAGCATTAATAGAAAATGGAGAAATCATCTCTTAAATCTCTTAAATATTTTTTTATTTTTCTTCACAGATAATTTGATAAGTGTAATATACAATAAAAATGAAAAATTGTCATACTATAATTTGATGGACATGTAAGGACACTCCAAAATTGGGACTATTTAACTCAAAAGTTAAAAAACTTTTGCCTTGTGTGCCCTTGTAGAAAAGCAGACAAATTAAAAACCAAAGCAAATTTATTAATTCTTCCTTCTAACCTTGCGTTCTCCTAGCTAAGCTTTGCCCTTGTATTTTTTTCATGGTTCTCACGTGTTTGTATTTAATATAAAAATCCAACCACAAATGTATTCGAAGTAATATAGGTTTACTTATAAAAAATTAAACATTACATTAGAATCAAACTTGGTAGAAATAAATGGAATGCTATATTTGTCAAATTCTTGGAATTTCCTTAGATACTACATAGATTAGGAAACAACTATGAGAATGATATCGTAGAATATAAAGAGTTTTTCATTTTACATATTGGCTTATCCAGTAAAGCTATAGTCTAATTTCTTTGACTTAAAAATCATGCAGAGCAATTTCCTGAAGTAATCAAGTATTTTTGGTTATTTTCTCGGATCACCTGTTCCAATTCATATCTACGTATACGAAACTTAAATTCTCATAAAAAAAAAAAGATAAAAATGAAAAAGACAAATCCATTATTTTTCATAATATGGTTCAAAATTATACCTCTTATTATCGTGCATTTTTGTCTATTAGAGAAGCTAATCTATATTACATTCTCCAAAGGCCTTCAATTTGCAAACAGAGGCAACTGTGAAATTATGTTATATCCTCATAAAATCGTTCTCATACAGCATAGAAGAATTAGGCAGACATTAGACATTTAGATTTAATAAATTTATTTTAAATTAAGAAATTGGGTTAAACAAAATTTATAAATATAAAGATCATGTTTGTTGACAATTACTGAATAGTTAAAGTTTTACTTTTACAAAATAACTGAATATACATAATTTAATTTTTTTTAAAAAATATGAAATTAAAAATTCGAGTAAATATATAAGTAGTTTAAAATGATCTCGACCAATTAAAAAATTTTAAGTAAATTGAATAATTAAAGTTTCCTACTTTTACTAAGTAACTCAATATACAGAATTCAATTTTATCAAAAAAAAATATGGAATTCAAAATTCAAGTTAATATATAAATAGTTTAAAATTATTTTAATAGATTGAAAATAGTTATAACCAATCAAAAATTTTAAAATAATAATTAAAATCTCATACTTTTACAACGTAACTTAATATATAAAATAGAAAGTTAAAATTAATATATTTGTTTAAAGTTACTTTAATAGATTGAAAATGATCCTAACTAATCAAATTTTGAATACTAATTAAAAAAGTAAAAATTATAGTAAATTAGAATAATTCAAAATTCAAGTTAATATATAAGTATTTTAAAATTATTTTAATAAATTAAAAATAGTTCTAACCAATCAAAAATTTTAAAGTAGTAATTAAAGTCTCATACTTTTACAAAGTTACTTAATATGCAAAATTCAAAATTGAAATTAATGTATAAGTTAGTTTAAAGTTACTTTAATAGATTGAAAATGATCCTAACCAATCAAATTTTGAAGATTAATTAAACGAAAAAATTATAAGAAATTAGAATAATTTAAAATTCAAGTTAATATATAAGTAGTTTAAAATTATTTTAATAGATTGAAAATGGTTCTAACCAATAAAAAATTCTTGAAGTAATAATTAAAGTCTCATACTTTTACAAAGTAATTAAATATACAGAATTTTAAATTAAAATTAATGTATAAGTTAGTTTTAAATTATTTTAATATATTAAAAATAATCATAACCAATAAAATTTTGAATACTAATTAAAATAGTAAAAACTCTTAGAAATTAAGATAATTTAAAATTCAAGCTATTATATAAGTAGTTTAAAATTAGAGCATCTATCAATACCAACAAATCTCTCAGATAAGGAATAACCCACCTATTATCGAAAGTAAAATCATTTATTGCAACTCTTTTACTTGAATCATTTTGGCGTCTATATTCTACATGCCCATCATTTTCTATTGTTGTCGCATCACAACATTTTTTTTGATAGTGCTTTGAACATTTACCATTTATCATACATGGAGCATTTGAGAAAAGTATCACCACAGGGTCCATGGAACATGCATCTTATGATGATCTTATAAGCACGGATATTAAAATTTTTATTTCTAATTATAATTATTGAAATATATATAATAAAAAATTAACAACTAATTGCATAATAAATTTAATAAAAATTTTATTTTTAATTACATAGCCAATAAACTATTAAACAAATTTATGCGTTTAATGGAAAAAATCCACTTAGGAATGATTGCGGGTAACAATAGGAATAAGTAGTAAATGTCCTCCAAAAATGTCATCACTCTTTTATAAATTGCATTGTCAATATTGAGACTTTTTTGGTAGAGTTTTTATAAATCGTACTTGTGTTGATTTTAGAGTGAAGTGAATTTTGGTTGGAATATTTGCTTTCCTACCTAACTATTATAGTCCACATATTCAACTCATAAAAATACATGGCTTATAATTTATTCACAAAAGGGGATTATTGATTCTTATTGAAAAGAAAAAGGAAAAAGAGTGGGTAATTATTGAATGCAAAAATTTAGATGTAAAGCACCAATGGAGAGTACCATTGAGATAGTTGAAAAAAGAAACTGATAGTTATGTGGTAAAATAAAAATGAAAAGAAGATGATTACATATACTATCTTTTAGTAAAATATCATCTCTATTTCATAGTTTATAATTTTTAATATCTTATCAAGTTATGATTCGAAGTATTTCAAAGTGAAACAGACTAAGAACAAATGTTGAATTTTACAAAGAAAACAAATCAAAAGCACATTCAAAGGCTCGGATCCAATTGAATTTAGATTGAGGATTTTATTTTCTTTTTTTTTCTAAAAAGAAGCACTAACTAATGGTATCTCTTGAAACAAATTAAGAGGTTAAACAATAATGAAGTTCAAAGGCTTGGAACCAATTGAATTCATATTAAGGCTTTTTTTGGGAAAAAAAGTATTAACTAATTGTATTTCTCGAAACCAATTAAGAGGTTAAATAATAATGAAGTATGTTTGGGGACAAAAAAGCATTAATAGAAAATGGAGAAATCATCTCTTAAATCTCTTAAATATTTTTTTATTTTTCTTCACAGATAATTTGATAAGTGTAATATACAATAAAAATGAAAAATTGTCATACTATAATTTGATGGACATGTAAGGACACTCTAAAATTGGGACTATTTAACTCAAAAGTTAAAAAAACTTTTGCCTTGTGTGCTACTTGTAGAAAAAGCAGACAAATTAAAACCAAATGAAATTTATTAATTCTTCAGCCCTCAAACCTATGCGTTCTCCTAGCTAGCTTGCCCTTGTATTTTTTCATGGTTCTCACGTGTTTGTATTTAATATAAAAAATCCAACCACAAATGTATTCAAGTAATATAGGTTTACTTATAAAAAAATTAAACATTACATTAGAATCAAACTTGGTAGAAATAAATGGAATGCTATATTTGTCAAATTCTTGGAATTTCCTTAGATACTACATAGATTAGGAAACAACTATGAGAATGATATCGTAGAATATAAAGAGTTTTTCATTTTACATATTGGCTTATCCAGTAAAGCTATAGTCTAATTTCTTTGACTTAAAAATCATGCAGAGCAATTTCCTGAAGTAATCAAGTATTTTTGGTTATTTTCTTGGATCACCTGTTCCAATTCATATCTACGTATACGAAACTTAAATTCTCATAAAAAAAAAGATAAAAATGAAAAAGACAAATCCATTATTTTTCATAATATGGTTCAAAATTATACCTCTTATTATCGTGCATTTTTGTCTATTAGAGAAGCTAATCTATATTACATTCTCCAAAGGCCTTCAATTTGCAAACAGAGGCAACTGTAAAATTATGTTATATCCTCATAAAATCGTTCTCATACTGACATAGAAGAATTAAAGCAGGGACATTAGACATTTAGATTTAATAAATTTATTTTAAATTAAGAAATTGGGTTAAACAAAATTTATAAATATAAAGATCATGTTTGTTGACAATTACTTGAATAGTTAAAGTTTTTACTTTTACAAAATAACTGAATATACATAATTTAATTTTTTTTAAAAAATATGAAATTAAAAAATTGAGTAAATATATAAGTAGTTTAAAATGATCTCGACCAATTAAAAAAATTTTAAGTAAATTGAATAATTAAAGTTTCCTACTTTTACTAAGTAACTCAATATACTGAAATTCAATTTTATCAAAAAAAATATGGAATTCAAAATTCAAGTTAATATATAAATAGTTTAAAAATTATTTTAATAGATTGAAAATAGTTATAACCAATCAAAAATTTTAAAATAATAATTAAAGTCTCATACTTTTACAACGTAACTTAATATATAAAATAGAAAGTTAAAATTAATATATTTGTTTAAAGTTACTTTAATAGATTGAAAATGATCCTAACTAATCAAATTTTTGAATACTAATTAAAAAAAGTAAAAATTATAGTAAATTAGAATAATTCAAAATTCAAGTTAATATATAAGTATTTTAAAATTATTTTAATAAATTAAAAAATAGTTCTAACCAATCAAAAAATTTTAAAGTAGTAATTAAAGTCTCATACTTTTACAAAGTTACTTAATATGCAAAATTCAAAATTGAAATTAATGTATAAGTTAGTTTAAAGTTACTTTAATAGATTGAAAATGATCCTAACCAATCAAATTTTGAAGATTAATTAAACGAAAAAAATTATAAGAAATTAGAATAATTTAAAATTCAAGTTAATATATAAGTAGTTTAAAAATTATTTTAATAGATTGAAAATGGTTCTAACCAATAAAAAAATTCTTGAAGTAATAATTAAAGTCTCATACTTTTACAAAGTAATTAAATATACAGAATTTTAAATTAAAAATTAATGTATAAGTTAGTTTTAAATTATTTTAATATATTAAAAATAATCATAACCAATAAAATTTTGAATACTAATTAAAATAGTAAAAACTCTTAGAAATTAAGATAATTTAAAATTCAAGCTATTATATAAGTAGTTTAAAATTATTTTAATAGATTAAAAATAATTCAAACCAATCAAAAAAATTTTAAGTAATAATTAAGGTCTCCTACTTTTTACGAATTCAAAATTAAATTAATGTATAAGTTAGTTTTAAAATTATTTTAATAGATTAAAAATGATTATAAATAATAAAAAATATTTTAAGTAGTAATTAAAGTCTCCTATTTTCATAAAGTAACTTAATATACATACTTTAAATTTAAAATTAAATACATAAGTTAGTTTAAAATTATCTTAATAGATTAAAAAATGATCACAACTAATTAAATTTTTTAAGAATAATTAAAAAATGTAAAAAATGTTAAGAATTTAGGATGAGAGGTTTGAAATCATAAGAAAGAAAGGATTATATTTTTATTATAATATACAAAAATTTAAAAAATTAAAATTAATGTATAAGTTAAGAATTTAGCTTTAATTAATTTAATTTAAATTAAGAGATTGGATAAACAAAAATGATAAAGATAAGTAGTTTAAAGTTATCATAATAGATTGAAAATAATCTTAACCAATCAAATTTTTGAAGACTAATTAAAAAAAATAAAAACTCTAAAAAATTAGAATGAGAGGTTTGAAGTCATAAGAAAGAAAGGGTTACATTTCTATAATATATATATAGATTTGTTTCAAGAGATACCATTAGTTAGTGCTTCTTTTTAGAAAAAAAAAGAAAATAAAATCCTCAATCTGAATTCAATTGGATCCGAGCCTTTGAATGTGCTTTTGATTTGTTTTCTTTGTAAAATTCAACATTTGTTCTTAAATACTGTTTACTTTTGAAATACTTGAATCATAACTTGATAAGATATTAAAAATTATAAACTATGAAATAGAGATGATATTTTACTAAAAGATAGTATATGTAATCATCTTCTTTTCATTTTTATTTTACCACATAACTATCAGTTTCTTTTTTCAACTATCTCAATGGTACTCTCCATTGGTGCTTTACATCTAAATTTTTGCATTCAATAATTACCCACTCTTTTTCCTTTTTCTTTTCAATAAGAATCAATAATCCCTTTTTGTGAATAAATTATAAGCCATGTATTTTTATGAGTTGAATATGTAGACTATAATAGTTAGGTAGGAAAGCAAATATTCCAACCAAAATTTACTTCACTCTAAAATCAACACAAGTACGATTTATAAAAACTCTACCAAAAAAGTCTCAATATTGACAATGCAATTTATAAAAGAGTGATGACATTTTTGGAGGACATTTACTACTTATTCCTATTGTTACCCACAATCATTCCTAAGTGGATTTTTTCCATTAAACGCATAAATTTGTTTAATAGTTTATTGGCTATGTAATTAAAAATAAAATTTTTATTAAATTTATTATGCAATTAGTTGTTAATTTTTTATTATATATATTTCAATAATTATAATTAGAAATAAAAATTTTAATATCCGTGCTTATAAGATCATCATAAGATGCATATTCCATGGACCCTGTGGTGATACTTTTCTCAAATGCTCCATGTATGATAAATGGTAAATGTTCAAAGCACTATAAAAAAAAATGTTGTGATGCGACAACAATAGAAAATGATGGGCATGTAGAATATAGGCGTAAAATGATTCAAGTAAAAGGATTTACTGATAAATGGTTTTTACTTTCGATAATAGGTGGGTTATTCCTTATCTGAGAGATTTGTTGGTATTGATAGATGCTCACATAAATTTAAGAGTATTGTCAAATATTTGTACAAGTACATGACCAAAAGATTTGATAAAGCACATGTTCTTCTTGAAGTAAATGTCAATACATTAAACAAACCAACAACGATATCGAATTGTTGATGAGATTAAACATTATTTAGATTGTTAATATGATCATAGAAG
The DNA here is from genome assembly GCA_030512225.1 of Rauvolfia tetraphylla. Taxonomy (NCBI): domain Eukaryota; kingdom Viridiplantae; phylum Streptophyta; class Magnoliopsida; order Gentianales; family Apocynaceae; genus Rauvolfia; species Rauvolfia tetraphylla. The sequence continues at coordinate 9,750,002 of JAJQKT010000053.1, forward strand.
ATTATAGTGCAGAAATGAATATTACTCTCAAAGATAGACATGCAGACTTTGTACTAAGGTGTTCAGCTGATCACCTAAATAAAATATAAAGACAGGTATTGGTATATTCATATTTCTAACAATTTTTTTTTGAGCACATCAAAAAGTTATGTGATTGCTCAGATATTTTTAATTTTATAGATTCAACTCTAAAATATAATATTTGTGTATCAGGAGAATGGATTAAAAAATTTTCATAAACATATCAATTCATGCAAAGATCGTACGTTTACATTGATGGTTCAACCACTACATGATGTCAAAATTATAAAAATTTATCACAGATAATATTTATTTTACGTGTCGATTGGTGTGAAGAATATTCTCATTTGTAAAAGAGAATCACAATATAACATATTCATTTGTGAAATTATATTTGAATAATATATTTATGCCTCTCTACTATGTATTGCTTATCATGGTATTTATTTTTTTATTTTTGTTTGATTGATAAAATTGCCAATAGCATTTATTAAAACTTTCATATTGGATTTTAAATTTTAATTAATTAATTAATTATTCGATCGGTTGTAATGATTTAGTAATTTCATAATTTAATTTATTAATTAAAAAAATTTGAAGCTTCTTTAGAATTAATTTTTTATTTTACTAGATACATTACAATAAGAATTGTATTTAAAAAATATAAATAAATAAATAAATAAATAAATAAATATATATATATATATATATATATATATATTACCGTGCATAGCACGGATTTTTTTGCTAGTACTAAGTTATGGGGTTAGGTATTTAATTAAATATTAGAAGATAATACAAGTTTTAATATCCTTTGAAAAGAGAAAATTTTGTTAATACTCATGTTTAAAAATTAGGAATATGCAAAAAAGTAATAAACTAAATACCTTTTATAAAAATTTAAAAAAAGACCTATAATTTGAGAGGGGAGAAAAAAAATGATTAAAAGAGTAGTTAATTACCCTTGAAACAAAAAAAGAAAAAGGAAAAAACTATTAATGGTGCGGTGGAGGAAACAGCGGAGAAGGCCCGGCGCCAGGCGAAGAATTTGGCGACAGAAGTGCAATCACCATCGGTACCATAAAAGTTAAAAACGCGGAGCCCAACGGAAAGCGCTAACCCAGCAAGGCTGGCGTTCGACACGTTTTGACCGCACTGAGGATCTTTGTGTGCTCTGACTTGGAATGAATAAATGGATTACATGCCTGGATGTCAGCACGCCAACCCCAGCACCCAATTCCAGGTACTAAAATGCGCTTTTCTTTATTGGATAGCATCAAAATGACGTCTGCAAAAGAATTACTAAAAGATTTGGAGAAAAAAATGTTTAGGAATGGAAATGATCCTCTCTGAAAACTAAAAGTGATGATTAGCCAAAGATTTGAAGATGTGAGCAAGAGAAAATGTGATCAAATTCATCATGTTCTTTACAGATTATGAACAAAAAGGTTTGATTATACAATTAGCAGGGCCTATTTGTTTATCAACAATTGTTTCCTTCTGTTTCTGCGTGTGTGTAGAGAACATCAGTATCTGTCTTCTTGAGGCAGTAATTGTTTAAGGCCCTGGAAGGATATTACTTCGATTTCTTTCTCCATTGCATGCTCTAGAACATCTTCTGGGAAGAAGAATCAGATGTTGCAAGTTCAGCATACATGTCGCTGATTGCTTTTGCGAAGCATTCTTTTGCCGCGGGTCTTTTGATCTGAAAGAGAACGTCTTAAGTTAGCCACTGGAACATAATTTGCTGCAGTCCTCATCATTTTTACACTCCCGTGGATATGAACAAACCTTAAATGTTGGAGTTAGAAGACCGTTTTCCAGAGTGAACGGTTCAGGCACCAAAGTCACAGATTTTGCAAATTCAAAACCTCTCAACTGCAGTTAAGATTTATGAGAAAATCAAATCGAACGTACCAAATGACGAAGAACTGAAGTAAAACTCTTATTGTAAGTACCTGGGCTTCCCTTCCGGCAGCATCCATATCAGCAAGGACTTCGGCTCTTACTCTTGGATCAACACATAGTTGTTTCAAATCTGTATACTGCTTAAAAATAGCAAGAGAATCATATATAATGGCAACCGAAGATTATGGCCATGACTGTACTATTTCGTCCGTGAGCCTTGCTGCCTCACCGGCAAGTGTTGAGGCCTCCTAACCAAGAGGTTGAGAGTTTGACTCATGCATAGTGCAGAATTTACTTTTTCTTAATAAAGCTCATTTTCTCCTTAGGCTTATTTTCTCCTTTGTTAAAGCTTGTGCTGTAGTTGATTATTAATCATATAATTTGCACTATTTTCTCCTTTATTAAGACTCATTTTCTCTATTGTTAAGACTTGTGCTATAGTTGATTATTAATCATATGTAGTCTCCACCAATGTAGCATCTCTTGTACTTCAAAAAAAAAGATTGTACTATTCCAAATTGTAGATTCCTACACTCTTTCTCTATGTAGTTGCATGCTTTTACAAATAGACGAACAGGTCTAATTTTGTTTTTCCCTTTTGCTTTCAATGGATAAGCCCAAATACAAGGATGATATTGTTCCTCTATCTAATTATCCAAGAAAAGCTTAAATCCTTGCATTAGTGTCACGCTATCCGGGGAGGCTGTGGGGGTTTGGGGGCGCATGTGTCCTTGTTGTTAGCCATATATAACAGTTACCTGATTCAAAACATTGATGCTTCTAGTTTTGTGGACCTGTAGTTTGCAAGAATGATTAACATAACGGAATCTGCAAATTTAGAAAAATGAAGCTAGACAACTTAGTATTGAGACCAGATATCCACCCACACAAAACTCACAGACGCATGTTTGAGTGCAGTTTTGGGGTGGATATATGGATCCAGTCTCCATCCTCATTCTTTTTAAATAAGATTATGGAACCATTAGACAATGCTGGTTATAAATATGAGACTACAACAAAGCAAGTTATTCAAACTCATGCTTAAAACATAAAAGTATGAAGCATATTCATTTTTAAAGTGTGAGGCCTTGAATCATACCTTGATTCCTTCAGCAGAGGCCCATGCTTTCAACAAGTCCTGCTCCACTGAGACAATTGCAACTAAAGAGGAGTTGAAGCTGTCACCTGCAAATGTCAAGAAATCAAGCAAAAACTAACATTGTCCTACAAAAACAGGCTTAAGCAGGCAGAGTTTTTAAATCTCCTCTACTTTTGGTGTATTTTTCTGCAATGTCAGGTGGGGATTGGTGGCTGAGAAGAGAGGTAGGGAGAAATAAATTCTTACCATATACAAAGCATTGTGCAACAAACTTGCTTGTCGCATATACATTCTCAATTTTCTCTGGAGCTATATACTCTCCTTGTGCCAGCTTAAATATATTCTTCTTTCTGTGAAGGGAAAGCTAGAAGTCAACTTCCTGACGTACAGTTAATATACACACTCAAACAGAAGCAAAATAAATTTCCCAAATATTGAGCCTTAAGTTCTTTTTTTCTCTTTGGTAAATCACATCAAATTTCCTGCTAGGCTGTCCTTACACAAAGAAGTAAACTTTTCTTCCCAGAAAAAATGAGATGTTATCAAAAAAAGCTATTGGTTTAAGAATAAAAGGAGGATAAAAATCAAACTTCGGTAACATATTTATGTGGAATGCAAAAAAAACGTGATGAGACAATAACCAGTGTGAGTATTCAATGTTCAAAACTAAAGTTCTTGAGAAAGTAAAAGGTTGGTCAATAGAAGTACGTGAAGATTCAGTACAGTTCCAGTAGTTTTCCCCTCCCCAATGCATATATGCACATGACATAAGAAAGTTTATGTTAACAATCATGTCTTACCTATCAATTATCTTCAATCGACCCCCAGGTAACCATAATCCTATATCTCCAGTGTGAAGCCATCCATCTTCATCAATCACTTCTCTCCTGATTCATTCAGTCACACTCAATCCATAACTTTGATGGTATGACAAATGCACACAAATAAGTTTCAAAAACAGAAATAGAAAAGAAAAAAAAAAGAAAAAGAACAAAGGTTTAGTACGTTTTAGCCTCATCTTTATAGTAGCCTTGGAACATGATTGGGCCCCTAACACAGATCTCCCCACGTGGATAGGGTTGATCCTCAGATGTATAGTTCATCTCTGGAACATCCACAAGCTTTATTTCTAGAAGAGAAAAATTTTCACTTAAATCAAGCTTAATACAAGTGCAATATACATCAGAATAAAAACATATATTATGCATTTCTCTGCTCACCACAAGCAGGGTTAGGGGCTCCCACATGACCAGATAAAACATCATGGTCATCCATACTGCTTATTACACAAGAAGTCTCAGTCATTCCATATCCTTCTACCACTTGACAACCAAAGCACCTATTATAAAATTATTAGTTAACAGTTAATTGCAATCAAGTTCTACAAATTATAACTTCTTGTACGTAGAATTTAATACCAACAAACAATAAACTCACACACGTAAAAAGTCCATCACATCAGGGGACAACGGTGAGGCGCCTGATACCATAAAACGAACTCTACCTCCCAGCGTTGCCTTTATTTTGTTAAATACTAACCTGTCCCACATTGGTGAAGACTTTTTGCCTGAAATATTAAAATGGGACCTATAAATATTAGAAAAAGCAAAAGCACATGCATCTTCTTTCTTTTTACTTTTTTATTTTAAGATTTCTTCTTCATTTTCCTGTTCAAAATAAGCAAGTTTTCAAAGAATACTTTACTGCACCGTTAAATATAGCTCGCTTCTTAGCATCGTATGCAGCATTAAACAGCCTCTGCCGTACAGGACCTGATGTCTTTACCGCAGTCATGATGCTGCAGCAAGCAAAGAGATTGAATAAATCGCTGGGTGCCCGTAAAAATGTCAATGGATAAATAAGCAAAGCAGCAAGGAATGTTTATTTACCCAGCATATAGTTTATTGTACAGCCGAGGAACACTGCAGAATATAGTGGGTCGGAGAACAGTCATATCCTCCAATAATTTCAAATGATCCTGAAAAGACAAGATAATAGCAAACTGTCCTCATACAGAATATTCTGATCAGATATTGCCTCGTGACATGTTATTCACCTGCACAACATAAATGCAGTAATCTGGAGCAACTTTTAGTCTACCCAGCATATAAAAAGAAAATTTTGATGCATGGTGTGCCTCATACCACATTTCGATTTATAACTTGGCCAAGTTAGAGATACATCTGGTATATCCAACCATAATTTCTGGCCATTATTTCTGTATTAAGAATAGCACTACTTTTACCAATAAGATAATGCATAAATTGTATATTTGTTAGGCAAGGTACTCATGCAAATTAACTATCTCGATAAAATATCCAGTATTCACCAAGGGTAATAAATAATCATAGACAAGTTTTCAGTCTCATACTCCTTGATAGAAACCAGCTGCACCTCCATAGTACACTACCAACACTTGATTAGCTCGTTCATATATGTGTGCAAGAGGAAGATATGAAATGTAACTGCAATGAAACAGAACAATGAGCAAAACTTAAATGCAAACTGAAATTAAACAAAAGCTTCAACTCACAGATCTGAGGGATCTAATTTGATTCCAAAGCTTGCACCAGCAACATTTGCTATCAAGTTTCCATGGGTCAATACAACACCCTAAACAAATCACACAGAGAAAAAGTTACTTCAGGTAATGATAAACCTAACACGCCACAGAGAGAGAGAGAGAGAGAGAGAGATCCATTAAATCATACCTTTGGTGTCCCAGTTGTACCACTTGTATAGCAAATAGTAGCAACGTCATCAGGTTTAGGTGCTGAAAAAGGCTGAAGATTGCTGAGGCCCTATGAAAAATAATTCATACATTGCAAGTCAATTCAAATAAGGAAGTGATATTAGACCTTTGCAGGATGCTATTTGAATTGCACCAGGACGCACAAACTACATTAATTATGACAAGCCATTGCCATTGGCAATGAAAGAAAATGAAATAAGTATATTGTCTAAAGTGCAAGCCACGTGTCACAAGGTAGGTCTTGCCCAATAGACGTGATAGTATGTTGAAATAAAGAAAGTTTTATCTGAAAGAGATGTATGACATTCAGACCAACATTTCTCATGCACTAACTGCTTGGTCCTGAAAATGGGAAAAGATTCATTTTAACAGAAGGCAAAACAATGTGCTCCTTTCGCTGTAAGGTTTTGGAAGGGATCGGTAGAAGCATTATAATCAATACATGCAGGGATGTCTCCATGTAATTCCTTGACCACTCCGACGAAAGGGTTAATCTTGCAGGGCAGGGCAATTCAAAAGATACTATTGAAACCAAATGCAACTCCAAGTCTTCCTTATTCTCAGATTAACATAGAATTAATAAACTAGAGACCTCAAAATCAATACAGAACAGAAGAAATAGCAGGATACGTATTCTAAGAAGTTCCAGAGTTTATGCAACAGGAAATCATGACCTATCTTTTCAAACAAGCAGAATCTCCATCATTTTTCAACTTCTGGTTCTTAATATGTTGTTCAAATAAGGAAGAAGTATGTCAAATTACTGTAATCACAATAGTTTTAACAGGAAGACAGACTATTCGTACAAGATTGCAGCTCCATATCAAAGCATATGAGCACCGAAGTTAAAGATAACAAACTACAGTGCCAACTAGATACGGACTACTCAAATAACCAACATCTCTAACAGTTAGGCATCATGGTAATATCAATTTTAGGTATCACAGGAATCAAGCTCAATTCACCTCAGCAAGTAATTTGGAATATGATAAGACATTCAATCCAGTTGCTGATGGTAATGACTGAATTTTACCATCTACACCTCCAACCACCTACAATCAGGAAAAACCAGAAGCAGCACTTGGGACACGGTTACTTAACATCAAGATTACATACCCGTTAAGTCAAAAGATTTCAGAGGGGGGACAGATTTAGTATCCTCTTACCACAATCAGACGTATGGAAGGAAGCTCCGTCAAAAAGTTCAGCAACTGCAATTTCAATGATAGGTACAAGAATTAGATACATAATGAATATAGTAGGACTGGATCTTTCTTGCGTGGCAAACTATAACTGGTCATAATTTTCAAAAGATTCAGATTAAGTGCATAGGTATCCTTTCCTGGAAATAATATTGCAATTTTATGAGAGATACTAAAATCCAAAACTAAAAGTTCTAATCATATTCCCCGTACTTGAAAGATATTTAGAAATTCGCATATATTCTTTCATCTGCACTATTGCAGATGCCAAATCAGCAAAGAAAAATACTTCCTTTTGGATTGGATAAGTTTATCCTTACATCAAAAAGGAGTTTGAGTTCAGAAGATAGACTTACGGTATTAAATGTCTGTGGCACACAAAATATAGCTTGAATAGATGCATGATTTACAACATATTTTACAGCTTCCGGACCTGTAGGCCAGAAAGTACACGCATTAGAGGTCCTGGAATCCATGAGTAAAGGATATAACTGGGACATGCAGAGTAGCTGTTCACAAACCAAGAGTGTCGTATAAAGGAACTGAAACAAAAGAATATGCAGAGCAGGCATGGTCAACTATTAGCCACTCAGGTCTGTTGATGAAGTATAATCCAATGCAAGATCCCTATTCAAATTTTCCAACAATGTGAGCAATCAGAAATAGAAGAGACCTTTCAAGAAAACATTTAAGGGAAAAATGGATGTATAAAGTTGCACACAAGATCCGTTGCAGAGATAAAAGGAGCAGCAGTAAGTGAACTGTATAGGAAATAATTCTGACAGAGTTGAACATTCACTAAGGCAGCTTGCCTTTGGTATTCCAACTTGGACAAGACCTGATCCAATTGCTGACCTTGCAGTACTGGCTTCTCCATAAGTCATCCATTTGTACCTGCAGAAACATATCTTTAAGATACTAAAGCTTCAAGCCAATAATTCAAAATCAGTTTAGAAAACTCACTCTCCAATGGTTCCATCATCCCGAACTCGTGTCCCTAGATATTTATGATCCAGGAACGTCTTTGCTGAGTGCCTATGCTCACAAGAGATAACTAGTTGGTAAATGTGTTTTTGATCAAAAAAGAAGACCAATGATATCAATGGATATAAACAATTAAATAGGTTGGTCCTCACAAAAAATTATCATGCAGAGTAGCAATTTCTGGTTTGTCAGCAAATCTGCCCACGAGCTTCAAAGGTGAACGTGCTGATCTGCAATTTAAGGCGATATCAGTTATAGCCTCATGGTAAGCTAAACCAAGAATGAGCAGATGCTACTGACCTATATACATTCCATTTCCCCGTTTGTAGTTTTTCTGGTAGCACAATACTGTAGCCTTGCTCTGCCAGATATAACAACACCATTGAAGAATATCAATGCAGTGAACATAAGAGAACATGTAGGAGGGATGTCTGGGACAAACATCTCCAGAAAAATCCTAAAAAGAGGAGAAATGTAGGATGATAGAAGAAAACTTGAACAGACATATGTCAAAGCTTGAGAAATCCAAGAAAATGAAGCTGAAAAAGTAAGGATCATACCCATTAATAACAAAAGTAGCCAGAGAGAATGGAATGCAAAATATCTAAAACGTAATTACTACTAGATACTGTCATCATCAGAAATAAACTCAGTAAAACTAATGTCATCATTAAGCTGCAGCTTTCAGCCACAAAAACAATTATGTCTACGGCTTTCTACTGAAAAAGTGTAGTTGTAAAAAGGGATTGGATCAAAATCATCTTAACAAGCATAACAAATGAAAGTAGATTAAAATATTTTGCTGGACTGGTCTCAAAGTTCAGGAAACCACTCTCAAGAAGGGGGGGAAATCTATCTGAAAAACTACTCCGCTGTATCAAAGGATTGCCTAGAGACGAAGAAGAATTGTAGTCTAATTATCTTCCATTTTCAATCTCATAAACTACGGTCCATATAACTCTTTTATTTTAAGATTCTCCGAAATACTTAGTTCCCAAATCAAGCAAGGCATTGTTAAAAAGATTAAACTGAAATGCCATTCCAGTTTTCTCTGCAGAATTTTCAATCTTTTTGCCTTTCTTTTCTCATAGAGTTTACTATCTAACTGGCCGTCCTCAATATTTCAAAATGAGGGATCTGAAAAGTTCATCCCAAGGACAAAACTGATTCTTTCTCCAACTCTAAAAAACCTACTTTGAAGACACATTACCATAGAGCTTTAAAAGCCATCATCGTCCTTTTTCTTTACAAATTATACTGTAAAATCTGTTTAAGCACCGATGGGGAGAAGTCAAAGCATTTGGGTCTCAACATGGAGGCTGACTTGCAAAGTTAACCAGAAGCAAGTAATTTTACTGTACAAATTCTGAAGTAAATTACTTTTTCTTTCTCTGTGGAAATATACATTTACATTACCCATAAAAAAAAAAGAAATATACATTTAAGGCATATCTAAGCTTACTTTGAAGCTGTAACTTTGGAAGAAAAAGTTCAAGTATTCTGCTTCAGGATTGATACCAACCAGCATGAATTGAAAAAGAATTAAAAAGAAAAAAGAACCTAAATTCTCAGGATACTATATACCACAATATTCGCCTTCATGCTTTTTACACGAACCATAGTCAAATGAAATGAAACGATCGCACTTACATCATCATTCAACAACACTCAAATGCCAGGTTGCCCAAATAAATTTAAAAAAAAAAAAACCCAAAAAAACAAAACTCAAGTTTAAAAGTAAAAAATGTGAACTTTCTTGACCAAGAGTTTTTTCCGTAGCATGTAAACATACACCTTGCGAGAAAGAAAGAAGGAGAAGAAAGTACCCGCAAAGAACTCGCCGGCAGTAGACCTTGGACGGAGAAGCCATGAGTGATCGCCGGCACCGGAATTCAGATGGTTGGTAATTACCTTAATGCGACGTTCAGCTTTCGAGTCCATTACTAAAGATGGCCTATAGAAAAACAGGTACTATGTTTAGTGCAATACTATGTGTATGTATATAATCTAATGCTCTGTCTCAGCAGATTGAGATGCTGTGAATGTTGAGGTTCGGACAAGCATTCATATTAATACAGAGTCAAGGAGAAGAAGAAGAGAATGATCGTTTGTCTTTGTGGGCATATTTTAAATGTATCTAAGGAATGAAAATTCTGGTACTTGGAATGTTCTCTGTGAACTGAGTTATTGTTTCTTCATCACTAACCTGTTTTCTGCCGGCATTTTGGGAGAACCAGCCAACCACCTACCACAATGTATAAATCAACTCTTCCTAACAAATACTCACAAGCCAAGATCTTTTTCCTTTTTTTTTGGGATAAAATTCATTGGTTTTTCCTATTTTCCTTGTATACATCGAGAGAGAACGGTAATTTAATTTAAAATTCATATATTTTTCTTGATTTTTTTTCTTTTTTGATAAAATTTGTATTTTTTTTGGTGAATATAAAATGTGTATATTAATTCATTGAACATTCAAGTTAGGACAAAAAGTTTATGTGGTTTGTGTTTTTTATAGAGAACATTAGAGATTCAATGTATACTTGCAAAAAGTTTAAATATATGTGTCTGTTTATCTACTTTCTCCTTTACTTCTCATTTCTGCAATTATACTTGTATTTTCTTGGAATTTCTTTCATCTTGGAATTGCGTTGTCATTATTATTTACTATGAATTTATGTAAAATTCACAAGTCAACTACAAATAATTAAAAGTATGATAAAAAAAAAACTTGTTCAAAAGCTCTCTTTTATTGTGTTAGAAAAGAAGATTAAAGATTATTTTTATTATAATGGCTCTAATCATTTTTATAACAATATATATTTATTATTTAAACAAAAAAAAATCCAAAAGCTAGACAAGGTGAACAAGTGAAGAGGCTCGAGAAAGGTCTTTTGAGTTTGCAAAGAATCAGACCCGGTCCCTCCTCTAACACTCTCTGTACCTTTCGTCCTTCGCGCGCGGGAGAGATGGAGTAGGAAAGATAGATAGATTAATTTTAAAAATTAAGTGTTTAATTATTTATAATATTTTTTATTATTTTAATCTTATAAATTAAGTGTCTAATATATATAATTTTTAATAATTTTTTACTATCGTTATAATCTTGAAAAAATTTTCAAGTGATCAACAAAATTTGACCACCAGCTGTTTTTAGAGACTAAAACAGTAATAGCTGTAGCTGTGGTTAAACTTTGTTGGCCGGTTGAAAATTTTTTTAGAATTATAACGGTAGAAAAAAATATTAAGAATTATAATATATTAGACACTTAATTTTTTAGACTAAAACGATAAAAAAAATATTATTGATTATAATATTTTAAATATCTAAATTTTGAGACGAAATTAGACATTTTCTCGGATGGAGTATTTAGACCACATTTGATTTTTAAAATTTAATATATAATTTTAAGTTTCAAATTTATATTGTTCTTTTACATAAAATTTATATTTTAAAATTTTAAAATAAAATCCTTAAAGAAAAATTTTATCAAAATTTAGTGTGTGTTTTAAACAAATATTTTTTTTTTTAAAATTCAGAACAAAAACTTTGAGACTGAAACTAGATCCAAATGTATGTTTGTAGTGTGCAATAATAATTCGACGGGGAGAAATCCAGTTCCCCAATGATACCACTAAATTTGTATTATCTTTATAACAATTATTTTTTTCCAATGCTCCGTATGGCACAAAAATTCAATCGGTTAGAACATTGGCCCCGGATACTGTGTTACACGGTTTTTTATAAGACATGCAATACTTAATATTAATTGTTAAATTAAAATTTAAATAATTATTGTATTATACTTCTTTTTTTAAAAACATACAGCACTTAATATTAATAATGAGATCAAATTTTAAATATAATTTAATAATTATAAAAAATTTAATTTTACAGACTAAATTTGATTTGTATGAGCAGACCATAACTTTGGCGCATTGGCCGCTGCCAAGTTCAAAAACTGGCCAAAGAATCTAGTCCTCCTTTTTGCAGGACGCTTGCTGCCCTAAAAGTATTTAAAAAATTTTTTAATTTTTTTAAACATTAGATTAAATCTCTGATCCAACGGTCGGAATCCGGAGTGCAAAAGTTGAGGAGAATCTTTGTTACTGTTCTTGCCACTCAAATTGGTTCACTTGTTTATATAAAAATAATAATAAATACGATTAAATATAATTTAATTTTAATATTTTTAATTTTATATTTTGTAAAAATTAAATTATTTAAAAAAAATATAAATTTTATACTTAAAATTTTAAATTTAATTTTAAAATTAAACATTACACAAATTTACTCAATAAATTCTGTATTAAAAAAATAATTTTTAATTAAGAAGGTTATTGCTTGCGCTTGAGCATCCTCATGGCGTATCAGCCTTGCATAGTTCATCCAAATAGTTTGTTAGGCTGTTGAAAGCCAAAAACAGTTTCTTATGTTTCCATCACTGCGTTCAGTTCCGTCAAATAACATCGATTACCAGGCAAATCTCTCAAATAAATCCCATATTCAATTTAGTATCAAAGAACTGAGTGTATTTAAATAATATTTTATTATAAAATTTCATATAAAATTTTTATTTTAAATCTCACTTATTTTTTTATAAATAATTTTAATTTATAAAATTAAAAAATCAAATTAAAACACTATATAATTATATTTTAAATTTACATTTGTATCCCTTAAATACATCGAAAAGATGACGAGTCTCTGAGTAGTCCACCTGTACTGTCTTTTTATTATTATTATTATTATTTTGTAAGATAAGGTAGACCTTTTTTATTGCACAAACAAAGCGTCTCGAAGTAGAGGCTTTTGTAAGTGGGGTAGGACCTCCTAACTATCCATCCCGCGCAACTTCATTTGCGTACCTTTTTATATGTGAAAGTTCAACCCCTCCCGCCTGCCGCGGGTACCGTCTGACAAACATTAATGTGCATCCGGACCCCATCCTGCCTCTGTGCATTGATTCGCTGGACCTCTAGGAGACAACCTCATTCAATCGAATAGCCCCTGATGCCCACATAGGTCAGAAACTGAACCGCACTCAGAATGGCCAAAATTTCCGTCTTCTGAACCAGCAACGAAGGTTTAGCTGGGTAGCCAGTGAAGCCAGCACCTCTCCGTTGTGATTTCCCACAACTCCTCCAAGCTGCATCCACATAAATCCCCGAATTTGAACTCCCAACAGCTGCATCCACATAAACTTCATATCTTCCCATGGGCGGCAGAGTCCATGGTACGCGCCTGTTGCACTGTGCATTTGGGAGGTTCTCTCTCCTGACATTGAACATATGAGTTCTCAAATTCCTGCATGTATACAAGCGCTGCCGCCACAGCCTCCTATGGTAACGTAGTGGATCCCTGATGAACAAACTGATTCCAGGCCTTCCGTAGCGCCCAGGTTAAGACAGCTATAGTGTCTAGCCGGAGATCCTGATTACTGGAAAGCATATCTAAAGATAGATTGACATGCTCAAATCCTTGGGCTAAGCAGACAAGATTGCTGAAATTGACTAGACAAATGGCAATAATATTTTTCACACAAGATGCAAAACAAAAGTGTGAAACCTTAAAGAACATGACTAGTGAGAGAACAGTTAGGGAAAAGATTTTATTACTCACAGAATTTACCCGCGACAGGAAAAAGCCTAAAAGTTGGACAACCTATACACCTGCAGCCGATGAGCTACAAACTACAAACTAAAGCATGTTCCTGTGGCAATTACTTCTCTCTCTACAATCTTTACTGTTGAACGAAGATTAACGGTATGTCCTGGGTTGAACAGCTGAACAATATCGAAAGCAAAAGAAATGATGCTAGGAATCTGAATTCTATAATCTAAGCATCTTCTTGTCTCTTCTAGAAAAGTTCCATCAACTGCTGGGCGATATCTGCATCAAAATTCAGAACAGATAGATGTTAAACATTTGGATTTCCCATACCATATAAGCAGATGCAAGAGTTATAGAAAGTCATTATGCAAAGCATCACACCCTTGGGTTTTGGGAAAAAGTTACAAATACTCCGTCCCAAAGGAAATCGAGCAATATTCTTTTCTAATGCAAGGAAGAAATGTATGTCCATTACATGTAAAATAGAAACCTGGAAGAACTAAAGCCATATCATTTCATATCACATCCAACAGAATCAAAATATAGATGAGAAATAGTAGTCATGCACACACACCAGAGTCTGGAGGCGGAAAAAAAAAAGAATCCTATAATGCCGATTGTAATTATTTTTTAGATATAATAACACAGAACACACAAGATACATACTAAGGAGATATCATAAACATCTACCATACCTTTGAGTACAGATGGTGGTGTCTGGAACTCCTTCCAAACATTGTGGTATGAGGAAAGATCCATGTTTAGGAATTTGGCAGCAAGATATGCGGCACCAGCAGCGATCTGGTGAGGTTTGAACTGAAGCCATAGCGAGCTTCGCAATCTGCAAAACGAGAATCCAGCTTTCAGGCATAAATAATGCTATAATTGAACCATTTGTAAACTCTGGGGTAAGATAGAGGACATGGGCGAATACACCGTTTGGAGTAATGATACAACTGGTAAAGTACTGTTGTGACAGATCATATTTGGCACATTGCAGTTCTAAACTGAGTTCATGAGCAAACATTTAGAGTCATGGCAATATAAAACATATAATAAAAATGTCCAACAATTTATCAAGACTCTAAATAGCAAGCCTAAACAATTTTCCCTTACCAACTAACAATGCAGCAACTGAGTTGGAAAAAACCCAAGATTCTTCAGCAGAATGTTGATATTGTAGCAACAAATAGCAAATATGTAAAACCCATCTACCGAGGGAATTGACACCAGAGCTCTGCTGCGGCACTATTATAAACTCCAGACATATATGCATATCAAAAGATGCATAAACAGGAAGAAACAACACATTCCCCAAACATGGAACTTCTGAGTGCAAAACCAGCATCATCCGCTTCCCATTCAAAATGCAACATGACTTGCAAAAACACGAGCTTGTATGCTCTTTGATTCAATATTCATGGCTCCACCTAGGACAGCAGCTGAATCGTCAAGGCTAGGATGCAATGCATGCAGTTAAGTCACATGCATTATTTTTATTTATATACATTGCCCTGGATAATATACACTATGAAGAAGTGTGTATACTTCTATCCTGAAGAAGGAAACTGATAGCAAAAAAAGCGTGTAGGAAAAATAGCTTCCAACAGAAGACATTTTATGATTTCCCATTCTTAAGACAAGGCATAATAATTGTCATCAGTGCCCGCCCCTCACTGAGTAGTGTACAGGCATGGCTGCTCATAGAGCTCTCCAATAGTAAAAGAAGTTTGGATGAATTGTTTGAAAAAGACGAATTTCGTTTCTTTCCAACAGAAAAAAATTTCCTTCGGTTGAAACTACCACCTAAATGCATTGTGATCTTCCAGAAGATCATTAGAAGACCAGTCCAAGATTATTTCTCTGACTTCCCAATCTCTGAAGCAATCACCAGAGCAAAGAACTTAACTAACAATTCTTCAGCTCCAAATAAAGCAAGACAGTTACTAAAAAGCCATGACTTGAATTCAATATCTAAATAAAATTAACTACTCAATCTACACCCCCTCCTTTCACCACCACGATACCCAAAAAGAAAGTAAAAAGGAAAAAAAAAAGTAAAGAAATCCTTTCCCTTCAATAGATGGGCAGGCAGTAACCTAGGAGAAAGACCAGCAACTTTTACCTCCTTGCCATCAACAGTTCACAGTTTTCTTTATAATTGTGTCACATGTTGAGCAACATATAGTCCACTAGTCAAATCCTGTAGTGAGTGTGGTATGATAGCAATTATAAATAAAATAGTATACATATAAGAAATAAAGGGGAAATGATAATTTTCCTAAACTGTGAAAAGTTTCAAAAAAAAGAATTTTTTTCCAGGGTGTGCCCATATGTCACATGGAGCATATCTCAGTTTCAAAAACAGTAGATCTCTCTGTGATGAAAATATTTGAAATACAGCTTATGCACATGCCACGGGCCTTGAGCATTAGGATTACATTGGGCATTAACTGCTTGTTTGGAAACGGTTCGACTCAACTTTCAGAAGTTGAAAACCATCCTGTAATCTTCAACCTTTCCCTGATGCATTCAGCTTATCCATTTAAAACAAAAATGTTATAAGAAAAGCATTAACTATGGGGGGTTTCCAAAACTTTCAAGATGAAAAACCGATCAGGTGCAAACAGGTTTCTCAAGAATTGATGTTTTCAGCAGCTTTAGCATAAGCAGAAGCAGAGAAGATTCGGCTCGTCATCCATCAACAAGAAGAATGTATACATGTAGGAGATCCATATACAACTAAGCAAGGATCTTGGACCAGGACCCTGCAGTTTTCATTTTACACAACTGATTATAAAATACAGAACTCTTAGGGCCGAACTAATTTGCGAGAAGAGCATACCTCTTGACTAACCCTCTACCATAATAAAGGACAAATATCCTTCTGTGAGCTTTTTTCCACTTTGACATTTCAATATCTAACTAATCCTTGCCTCACGAAGTACACACTTACCACTAGCTGTCATCTAGTCAGACGTTCAGACCACTCAGATTCTCTTTTTTGGTTTTTCTTCACCCTTTTTCCTTTTTTTAATAAAAAAAAAGAGGTTTCTTTCTCTCTTTATACTCACAAAAGATACTCCTGCCTCAAAAATACAAAATTCAGTAATAAATATCATTCCTACCTACACAATAGCATCATGAAAGGAATGAATGATGACTAACCTAATCTAAGCATGTCCTACAACGTAACCAAGAGACAGATGTAAACACGCCTGGTTGGCCACCAGTTCAAACATGTGATCTAATCTTTTCACAGCTCCACAAAATGCTACAATTTTCCTACTCTGCTATATAAAGGAGGAAATATCTAGGGCCAACTTGGAACCAGAATGAGCAAGCAGAGAACAATCACCATGAGTAGAACAGAGTACGAAAATGTCTCTGTCTAACACATAATGAAAAGGTCTTTTAGCCAGTGTCATTCCTTTCCAGTTCTCGTCCCCTTTTCTTCTTTCTTTTCCTAAAAATTTTTAGGTTGCCATGGAGGAGAGACGTGGTGTTAAAAGAATTTGGATTGAGGAGAGTCACACCAATAGAGAAAGTATGAAACAACGAGAAAACCCAACTGACCATACCCCAATGTAAGAGAAGTCTGCAGCTTTGGCAGACATTACCCACAAAGTTTTTCCTCATGTCAACAGCATCATCAGTAAAATCCATTCAACTATGCCCTCCCTCCCAGTATTCAAAATTTCCAGAGGTAGCCTGGAAAACTCCTAGACAACCCACCAAAAATCTTTCCGATTCCATCACCCATTTCTTATATGATGCCAATGTAACAGGCAGACATAATGAGTGAATATACACACAAGTTGGAACTTGTATTCTTTTGCGCATAAAAAAAGGGGACGTGGGATGGCAAAACTGGCACAGTAGCATCTCTGACTATCCTTAATACCCATGGTCATGCTTAAGGTGTCATGATTGAAAAAAGCATCCACAAGATATGGATAGTCAACTTCAGATGAGAAACAAAACATTGGGTGCACAGCATATCAACCGCCAGCTAAGAATATCAAACAGGCGAGCATGCTAATCCTTCTATAGATCCTGCAATTATATGCCAATCCAAAAGATCAATATCCCATGCCAAAATGCCAGCTAAGAGTAATCAAGAGAAAATAAAAGAAATTCACACAGGTAACACAGGCATATGCAAAAACCAGGAAAAAGGCAGAAGCAAAAGAATCAACTCATCTTCGCACTAACTTTATCCTGCAATTCTCAATCAAACAGCAAATTGAGATCCACAACTATCAGGAATCCAAATTCAACAAGAGAATGTCAAAAAAATGGGGCATTCCATACTCCTAGCTACCCGAACATGAGGTTTCAAGTAAATAGGTAACCAAGAGAACGCCTTTTTGCCACGGCTAACCGCTTAGACTCCTGAATATACTAGTTCCTAAGATTCAATACAGAACTAAAATAGAGATAACAGTGAACTTACCCTTCACTGACCAAGTTCAAAGCCAGATTCACAAGTACCGTCTGAGAAAATCCTAATTTTTCAAGTGTTGATGTCAATGAGGCATATGGATGCAGCACATTTAACTCGAAATTCAAAGTTTTCAAAATCATTTGCTCCACCTCAATTACACGTTCTCGATATTGTTCAAACCAATCCTGTTAAAACCAAACCACATAGAAAATCATATCAGAGAGAGAATGAAAGTGCTGAAGTATTCAGTTATTAACAAATACAACCAAGTTTGAAGTATGAATGTGAGGAACCCTGAGAAGCAATTCTATGTATACTGATAAGTAAAAATTAATCTAGATGTATCCTATATCTTACCATAGGGACCATGTGCAATGAATTGGTTGTAATTGGCTCATCTATAAAGCTAGGTCATCTATGACTAAGAAGTTCATTTAAGAAACACAAGGACACAAGATGACTTAGCACTTTGATTGCATCCACAATTACAATTTGATCAAAGGGAAGCCTTTGAAAGAAGCACGGTTCACACGTGCCATAGATAAATGTTATGCAACATGCAAACAAGAAAAATACAAGGGACACAGGTGACACGGCAGAACCCCCCCACAGATATGGACATGATATTGCGCAGAGAGAGAGAGACAGAGAGACTTACAACAGGAAGCATATAAGAGAGGAAAGTAAAGTCCTTGTTGTGGAGAATTTCACATGATAATCTCAGAACGTTGTTGAGAGGACGGGGTGTCTCCTCTGATTTTGCAGCAAGGAAAAGAGAAGCAGTAGCAACCAGCTGCAGCCATAATGATAATCAGATGAAAAGCTTTTAACAAGCAGCAGAAGAAAGACAATGTTTAATGGAAAATCTCACAACCATTTTACCAGAACTATGTAACCCAAATGTGATTCATAAGATTCAAGTATGACAGCACATGGTGCATACTGTAGTTATCTAGGATCATAATTTTCAAGTGATAGGTCCAGAAGCTCAAATCAAATTTGCCACTTTAACCTCATTTTAGAGTTCACTCTACTTTCACAACAAAAAAGGCACATGTAAGAAAGAATCGTTATTTCAATGTGCAAAACTAGAAAAGTAACCAAAATTTTGGAGAAACACCTGATATTCTAATCAGAACACTTTAAAACAAATGAGCATCAAATGCAATCGTTCTTTTATGTCCATATGATCTTTCAAGTTCCTCAATAGCATTCAAAATTTAAAAAATTCACAAAATGCAACAAATTTACAAGGTAAGAAATAGAAACTCACAAATCTATCATGGCAAGCATGTGACTGTCGAACAAAGAAGCGGTGGCAGAGAACCATGGCAGTCCCAATTGTTGTTTGTGGCCTACATGATGTTAGAAAGAATAATCTCATTAACAACCATTGCCGAAAAGAACAATTAATAGCAAGATAATACCATCATTATTTAATTGGCTGAAAGATAAGACTTCAAGCATGTACATAAGCCCAATCTCTATTTTTACTCTCACTTCTCAAAATCTAAATGAGCTTAAAGAGAAAAATTATAAACAAAATAATAACAGAGAAGCTTACAGCTCGAGCTGAATTCCAAGATTTTGCAGGAAGGCACAATAGGAGTAACGCAGATGAGTTTCATGCATGGCATCAATACCATCCTTACGACTCGGGGAGCACCTCTCAATTTCATCTCTTGACATAAATATCAGATCACCTTCCTCCTCAAATGTTGAGCGATCACGCTTAGAGGATGTAGAAGTGTGTGCATTGCCATCAGTCCGAGTGTTTGCAGGCAATGCTGAACGGCTTTCATAGGTTGAGCGGGAATTGTTATAAACAGAAGAGGTGCTTGCAGGGTAGTTTGCATACAAGCTTGGGCGCTTAGAGGGAACATTCTTATATGAATATTGTTGTTGATAGGTCCTCCCACTGTTTTCCCAAGCCGAGCTTGAAAACTTTCTTCTTTTAAAAGAAGAGGCAGCTTCAGGCTTAGTATAGTTATTCAAATTGTACTTGTAGTCTATGTAATTCTTTGACAGATCATGTTGATTATTGTGATTTCGCAGATGGCTATAGTTAGGATTATAGTGGTTATTGTAGGCTCCAGTCACACCTGAGCTGGTAGAAGTGTCGTCGTTTCTGTTATAATAAGACCTTGAGTCAAGGTGAGAAGGACCACCTTGTGTATGGTGGTAAGTCTGCGCAAGAGTCATACTTCCTGATAAACCAAACAAAATGGAAAAACAGCATTGGAACATTCTCAATGACAACTTTTATATGCATCATGATGAAAATTCATATCACTAAAAGAGAAAGAAATCGTGTCTAGCAACACACCAACTCATTTGTTCCCATACTGTCCACAAAAGAAAACATTATGCTTACAAAGAGAAACCAGCATCCTCACATCCAGAGTCATTTCCAGCAAAGCTAAATAAATACAGTAATTTTTTTGCTTGGAGACTATGTCAAATAGAAAGAGTTACGCATCCAACAAAAAGAAATTAGATGAACAAATTTTGGCATATCTTTACAAAACCAAATTCGAAATTCAGAAATCATATTTCGACAAAACTAAGCTAATCTGGAATCGAAAATAAAAGTAAAAAGAAAGCTAACAACTTTTCCATCAAACACAGAAAAACGAAATGGATAACAAAAGAGGAAAAACAATTATCATACTCTTCCGAGTTTCAAGACAAAATTCAGAAAGAAAGCTGAAACTTCTCCATGAATCTAACCTAAAGATAATCTATACGAACACTAACGATGCACTAATCTGAAATTCCAAAAGAAAAGCACAAAATAAACAAAATCAAAATTGGGGGGTGGAGAGAAGCAATTAAATCGTCAAATTAAGGATCAAAAAATTTACCTGATCGGAACGAAGAACGGCCGTAATAGCAGAACCTACGAGGATTAGTATTAGGGTTGTTGATTGAATTGGCAGCCGAAAGGAATCGGTGAAGTTTGAAAATATCAGGAAAAAAAGGGATAAAAATAAAGAAGTAATACTACTACGGTCATCAATCAACCTCAATAAGCAAGAAAGAAAAATGAATTTATAGGGTTTCTGAGATGTCTCACCCCGGTTTTGTGCCTAAAGTGCCATGAACGCATTAAAATTTTAGCATTAAAAACGTACCATCATCATGCGTTCAAATTTGAAATCCTCCATTTTTTATTTCCTTTTCCCTTGCTCGTTGCTTGGAAGGTGGTTGCCACGGGTTCTTTGCGGTTCGGCGGTGGATCTCGTTATCCACGTGTTACTTTTCCTTGATTTCCGGATAATGCCCTTCTGTGTTTCTTTTTTCTGATTTTTCCCTAAATAATTTTATTTTCTTTAATCACGAGTCAAATACTTCATTCCTTAAACTATGAGTTTTTAATAAACATCATGTAAGGCAGTAGTATCTAATTTTCTGAATTTCAAAAAATTCTTAATCTTTTTTGTACTTGGAATAAATTAGTGCATCTGAAGCAATATTTTGATATATCAACAAGATAACTCTACAAATATATGTTATGTATTTGAAATATCTAATTCTTTTATTTTCTCAAAATATCAAATCTTATATTTTCTTTTCATTATGTTCAAATTTGAATCCCTTGTTTTAAAAAATAGACATATATTTTATCTAAATTTTTATTGTTGATATCTTTAATTTTAAGATAATTAAATTTCAATAACATAATGGTCTTATCACTAATATTTTTTACTCTTTTATTTTAAAGAATTTAAGTTTCAATAAATTGTAAATTTCACCATTAATTTCTTTAGTTAATAAATATTTTTAAGTAATTTGTTTATAAGTAAATTATTTTTAATTTTTTATGTCAAGTAAAAATATGACATTTAATTTGGAGTTGAATGAGTATAGTTTTAGTTTATTATTTGTTTAAGATTTTTTTGATAGCATGGCTCTCTTTTCTATTTTTTTTTTTTTTTGGTGTGCTTTGATTGCAACTTAAAGTAAAAAATTCACATTTTTTTTCACTTTGAATCTCATTTTTACTTCAACAGATAATTCACTTTTACGCTTTACAAAACTAAAAAAAATTAAAATAAAACTTAATCTAAAAATACACCCTTCTTTGGTGAATGAGTAGGTATCCATTGCACGGAGGGATCTTAATTACAGTGAATCAACAGCCATCGTTATATTAAATGTTGAAATAGATATGTCACTCCTATTATGCCTGGATACTACACCAGCGCGAGAAGCACGTTGCCTCATGGACGTAGTAATAAGTTGTCATTTATGCTGATAACTATTACAATTAGTCACTAGTCCTAAATCAAGTGATGAATCTTAACATCTTCGTACAAGCTTAGTCATTTGGTGTATACAAATAAATGCCTTAAGTTTTCTAGTATTTAAAAAAAAAATTTACAAATAATTAAACATTTAATCTAAAAAAGTTACAATCTAATATTAATAATACTATAATAATTAATAATGAAAATTAGTTAATTAAACATGTTACTGTAAATTAAAATAGATATAAAATTACGATATATATAATTAATAATTTTTTAATTACATATTCTTTAGTATAACAAATAATATTTGACATAATTATGCAGACTAAGTTCAACTAATTATAATAAACTATAGTATTTATTCAGAAAATAAATCCTAAACTATAGTATTTATTTATAAAATAAAGTTAAACACATAAATTTATTACGAAAAAAAAAAGGAGACTTCCACTACGTTTTTGCGAAAGTAGCTCAAAATTTTTACCAGTTTTTAGTATGCTTAGATTGTAATTCAAAGTAAATTTTTTTAATTAAAATTTTTTAATTTAAATCTCACACATTATTCGAAAACTTGGATATTCAATGACTAACGATAGTTTATATGCTCGACGAACCCTGAGCCATTCCCATCCCAAGCGGTGGCCCGATAGGCGCTACGTGGCACGTAGGTTAACTTGTCAAGATTCTTTGTGAAACTTGCACCAAAGCAAGGCATTCCGCAGGACTCAATTCGGCCCCATTTTCTGGACCAAGTCCACACAATTTAATTGGGCACTGAATAGACTAGCTTTCCAAACTAAGCCCACCTTAGCCGAGCGTAATATCTGTGGAATTGAAATTGGAGTGCAGAAGTATGACGAAAAAAAACCGATTCCTTTTTTGGGCTCTTCCTGGGATGACCATAAATAAACGATCCAATTACGACAGGCTTTTGTCCAAGTCCACCTTGCATAAAAGTAGGGCTATATAATTTTTTTTTAGATTATATATAATACAAAAAATTTTTATTATTTTTTATTCATTTTAAAGAGTTTCTAAAATTTTTTAAAACATTCAAATTTCGCCATCAAGTGACGAAATTTGTTGACGAATTCTGCTACAAAAAATTTTCCCAATAGGTGACGAAATTTGTACTGACAAAATTTAAGGACAAATTCTATCATAATCTGGCAAAATTTATATGTAAATTTCACCAGGTGGTGGCAAAATTTGCATGCAATTTTCACCACATATTGGTGAAATTTACTGTCAAATTTCACCACTTGCAAGTTGCACCACCAAATTGCGAAAATGTCATAGAATTTTAAAAACTTCATACAAATGCAAATTTAACGAAGTTTTATTTCAAAATCGGGAGAATCTTTCATACAATATTTGCTCATTGCCTTGTTGTGATTAAATTCACGTATTTTTTTATTAAAAATGTGATTTTTTCGATATATAGGTTTAAAGAGTTCTAAGATGAGAAAGAGAAAGAATTTAGAGAAAATGAACGTTTTTCACGTTATATATAGTTTAAAAAAATGTATATAGAAATAATATAAAAGTATACTTCTTGAAGCGGTGAAAGAAAATTCCTGTTCCCACTTATGATATCATCCAAATACAAGAAGATGTTAGTGAAAACGTGGGTATGATTTGGAATTAGTCCGAGTAGACTGATGTTTTATTATACTCGTTAATATTTTTTTGGTATATTAATTAAATTATATTACATATAATAATATTATTGGATTAAAATAAATTAATAATTTTAAAATAATCATATAGTTTAAGTAATATAATTTAATTAATGTATTAGACAATATAACAGCGAACATATTAAAATATCTAAAATTGTAAAATTGTGTAAAATGAGAGGAAAGATAACTAAGTTATAATCGTGTATCATTTTTAAGTGGTAAAATAGTGGGAAAGTAAACAAAGAGAGGGATATCACTCTCTCTTTGCGTCAACATTTCTTCTCTTTTTACTAAAGAGGTTCAAAGACATAAAATAGTTGGAAGTATTAATTAAAAGATTGATTTTAGTTTTAGGCATAAAAAATTGAATCAGAGAGAAAATGGAGGACAGCATGTGCAATAAATCAGTAATAACACTTTTTCTCTTTTGCCCTCTCTCTTCCATTGTACTAAAAAAAAAAAAAAAAGGTAAAAAGAGGTATCTTTACCAGGTAAGTAAGATAGTTGTATCCCTCCTCTTGCTCCCCTTTCCGCTCGGCCTCCTTTGGGTGTTATCCAAGAAGGGGAAAAAAATGCAAGAATTACATAATACCTCAAAGGTCAATAAGAGACAATGTTTCACATATCTAAGAGCTAAGATTCCAAACTTAGGGACATCAAGAAATCAGCATTTCGTAACAAGCTATAGTATGGAAATTCGATATAGTTAAAGATTCACAGTCATCGGGCATTGAAATTCCAACAAAAATTGCTCAATAATACAACTAAAAATTATTATGAGCCACCATATAAAATTTGTATTCTTTGTGGTCCCTAATCCCTTGTTAGTTGTTAACTGCTTCACTATTCTCAAATTATATCATTAATTTCTCCGTATATGAGCTATTGTTTTATGCTCAAACCTTTTCGAAGAGGGAGAGGACTCCATTCTACAGTTCTAAACTTATTAATTGTCGTTTTACAAGTGTATTTGGATTAGATTTTGTTACAGAATCTAATATAAATTTTTATTTTATATCTCATTTCTTCTTCTACAAAAAATTTATTTTTACAAAATTTAAAATAAAAAATTTCAAATCCAAACTCTATTTAATCTCAATCTCAAATTAACTAAACACTGGTTTCTCATAATTATGGCATAAGTACAAACTCTTATATCTTGTTCGAATACATAGGTCACAATTATAATATTTAGATGATAAATTTTAAAATATTGTACTTTTTTGACCGTATAATCTAAAATACACAATATACAACGTTTGATTTATGTATGAGCTTTTCATTGGTTGGGTGTATTTAAAGTTGGTGATATCTTGAATCACGACAATTTTCCGAAGAAACAGTTCCAAAGAGCCACCTAGTAGTAGCAGTAATCCAAGTCTCGTTTTTTCCAACTAATATAAAGTTGAACAGTTGGAAGGCTACGCAAAGAAGGTGTTCCTTAGCGGGGAGTTGCGCGTTTAAGAGTAGTACGAGGTCTTAGATTAAACCGTGTTTTGGAAGACGCGATTAACTTAACAACGACGGGTCATTGGCACGTGAACCACTGAGATTTCTGATTTGGCCTTCATTAACTAAACCAGATACTCTCTTCCCCTCATAATATTAATTGTATTTGTACTTTTATTTATCCTATAATATTTGTTTCATTTGTAATATTAATTATCATTTAATAAAAATTTACAATTATTTAATTGCTACTATCTTAATTTTTAAAGAGACGTCTTGAATGTATTTTTTACATAAAAAATAAATATAAATTTTTATTTGAATTATATATATTTTAGTAATTTCTTAATGTATGTAAAAGAGTCAAATGTAGCTCATATTTTGAGAATGAGTGGATATGAGTATCATCTACATTTATTCTAGGGAGAGTACTTGTGCTCCCTTTGATACACTAAAAGGAGTAAGAGAGAAAGACACTTGGATTTATGGCCTATTATTTGGTAAAAGTTCTCATTACCACCAAGAGGTGGAAGTAAATGTTTAGCTTTTTGAAAAATTTAAGGATTATTTTTCTAAATTTATCATCATTATACATATAATTCTTTCATTCTCTATATTATTAGAATTAGTTAATGATATAATAAGAAATATACCTTTTGTTTTATTCTTCCTTAATATATGCAAAAGGAGTTTAAAGGTTTTATATTTTAAAACCGATGGAGTAAAAAGTTGCAATGAGACTTTGTATTACTTGAAGTAGTTGTGAACATTAGATAAAAACTACTCTCTTCGTTTCAAAATATAAAATTTTTTAGTAATTTTTTCTTTCTTAAAATGATTAACTTTCTATGAATTTTAAAAATTACACACCCCATAAATATAATTCTATAATTTCTATCAAATTAGTGTAATTAATTAAGAATATAATAAAAAATACTATTTATTTTTTATTTTATTAATCTATATAAAAGGAGCAAAATTGCTTTATATTTCAAAACAGAAAGAGTATTTCCTATATATTTTTTGAAAAGTGAACATCTCAAAGTAAAAATGTATAGTGAAGATGTTGATGTTACAATAAACGTAAAGAACAATCCAGAAGATTACACACATTAGATTACTTTTTTGGTCTTAATTACAAGCCATAGTTGTCTAGTTGACCCATTTTTAATCATGTAGGGCTCATGTTATTATACTAATCAAAACTCCCCCAGCCATGCACATTACGCTAACTATAATACAGCTGAAACAGCTGACACTTTGGAAACTTAAATTAACTCATAACAGGCATTTTTTCTTTTTCTTTTTGGGTACATTAGATTTCTCCATCAACTGTATACTCAAGCTTTTGAGCTCAAAACAGCTGTATGCTAAGTACAAAGCAATAAAAGAAGGGTGAAAAGATATAGAATTGATACTTTGATGATCAAGATGAAATCACCAGTCATTTGGACTCACTGCTCATACTAATTGCAGAAACTTTGCCTTTGCTTATGGGCCTTGCATCCTAAAGGCATTAGCCCTCATTTGGTAAACATTTTTTTATCATAACAAAGATTTTGAGTTTGATACTCATGATTGAATATATATATATATATATATATATATATATATATATATATATATATATATATATATATTATAATTATTTTCTCTTCTTTTTTTATAAATAATTCTCAAGTTATTGTATTTACCTACAAATTGAAAAATTGGTTTCTTTTCTTTTTTTTTTTATAATTATACTTTATTCATATGAAAGTGAAAGAGATTACACAAATGAATTAAAAACTCGTCGTAATAGATAAAATACTACAACCTAAATATATTAAATAAATAATCTACAATAAAAAATAATAAAAATAAATACATTCTAATTTTCTTCTCAATGTTTTCTTCGCTATTTTTGGACATTGACAATAATATAACTTGCTAACTTTTTGAAAGAGTAACCCACAAATAAGAAAATTGGTTTCATTTTGAAAGAGTTACTAACAAATAGGAAAATTGAATAATGCCTTTGCAAGTGATTCATTTCAAAGTCCACCAACTAATCACTCATGACCTCCAAACTTTTGCAGCTAATCACTCACCAACTAATTTTCTCAAGTGATAGCTATATCTTGGTTTGGTCCTAGCTTTTCTAAGCACCACAAATATTTGTGATTTTAACTTTTGTAATACGTTTAAAATATTTGAGAAGATTCTAAGACTATTG
Organism: Rauvolfia tetraphylla; assembly: GCA_030512225.1. Taxonomy (NCBI): domain Eukaryota; kingdom Viridiplantae; phylum Streptophyta; class Magnoliopsida; order Gentianales; family Apocynaceae; genus Rauvolfia; species Rauvolfia tetraphylla. Next base: position 9,777,628 of record JAJQKT010000053.1, read on the forward strand.
CAAACATGTAATACACGCAGTGAAAACTATTGTATATTAGCATAAAATTGATAAAAATTAATCCCATCATTGATCCTTGCAGTGCCCTTTTTAGCTTAATTCCTCTCAGCTCAAGAGTAGTGTAAATTGACTTAAACAACCACTAAAATACAGCAGGATGGTCCTGCTTATATATCTCGGTCCTCCACCACGACCCTCCATGTGTTGAAGCACGTGACCCCAAAATTTATGTATTCACTAACAAGACAATGTCTGCAAGTCACGACATGCACAAAATATGGAAGGAGAGAGAGAGATCAAAAAGGGGTTGCGATGTTGAGTCCATGTGATGTGTGAGAAGTATATGTGACCCTTGGTGTGAAGTTTTAGTTCGTCCAAAGCTGTGATAGTTTTGATGAGCTCTGTTTCACCATCACCAGTTCTTGATTTGTACTTGTAGAAAAGAAAACCATGCATCCTCTTTGTACTTCAGCAATGTAGTTTTGCCTGGTCTTATAACATGCAAAAACAAGTGCAGAACCGCCACAAGAAATCCAAGCTGTCTTTAACCGGAATGGGGAAGACTTCTGTTGATCCCCAAAAGGACTAAGGAAAATTATCTTCATACACTTCGAAAAAATTAGATAAAATCGATTTGGCCATCCGACTTCTATACCTATTTTCATCAGTTTCGATACTTTCAATCTGGTTTTGACAAAACTTTAGAAGAGGTGGGAGGATAAAGCAAAGATTAATGTTACATGTAAAAGAAAAAATACCCATATGTACATGGGGACTTGAAACAAATCAGATTCATTTCCATCAGCATATATAAGCAGCAGGGATGGAATCTACTATGCAAATGATTAGAACCACATTATAGTATATATGCATGTATAGTACCATTCAGATCCACACATAAAAAAAAAAAATCCAAGAAAAAAACACAGTTTGTAATTACAAAATGATTTTCTTTTTCTAGCATTATGGAGCTTGACTTAAAAAAAAAAAAGAATATTATAGTACGTATACACCCATATGTGCTATGCCCCCCAGGTCCATGTGCCCATTATAAGAAGGTCCCATTGAACTTGCTTCAAGCTCTCTGCTTCTTTCTTTCTCACATTTTCTCCTAACCACCACTGCTTATAGCTGGCTGAGAATGTAGCCACCAAGATGGGGAGGAGAAAAGACAAAAACACCGCCAAGTCTCACACCTTACCCTCCTCCCCTACCCATTCCTTCTCCTCTTCCTCCTCCTCCGACTTCGAATTCACCATCTCCCTTTCCCCTAGGAAGGCCTCCGGCCACCTCTGCCCGGCGGACGAGCTTTTCTACAAGGGCCAACTTCTACCCCTCCATCTCTCACCCCGTATTTCAATGGTCCGCACACTTCTTCTAGCTTCCTCCTCCACCTCCTCATCTTCCGACACCACCACCACCGCCTCCCGCGACTCTACCGGCAGCTCCAACGATTCCCACTCCTCGTTATCAAGCGACCTCATCCTTCTAGCAGAGTGTGACTCTTCTAGACCAAGCTCAGTCACGGAGGAAGAGGAATTCAAGCGCCTGAATGTCAACAACTACCCAAACCAAACCACCTACGGCCATAACGCTGGTTGTATCAAGAAAACCAAGTACTTCTCTAGATTTTCAAGATTCTCTTCCGTATTCCGCAAGGAATCCAAGATCCGGCAGCACGATCCGTATGATGCATCCGGTCCATCACAATCGCCGCCAACATCATCATCATCATCAGTGAAACGAATGAGTGCAACGGCAAAAGAAGTCATTCGCAAGTACTTGAAAAAGGTGAAGCCTTTATACGAAAAGTTTTCTCAAAAGCAGCAGCAACACCAACAGAAAGTGGGAATGATCACAACAAGAATGGCGAGTTCGGCAAACGTCACTATGTGCATGAAAGCTGCAGATGGATCTTTGAAGGATAGGGATCAGAATCTCATCTCAGATAAAAGTGGCAAAAGAGAAAGCAGCAATGCGACCATTGCACATTCATTTTCAGGGAATCTGAGGTACCCACGAAGGAGAAGTTGTGTCTCAAGTTGTCCATCATCCATGAGATCATCTCCCAGCCATTCTGGGATCCTCTGTAGAACTGGATACACACCTCCAATGAGTAGAACCGGAAGCATGTACTATGGAGATACATCATCAATGGAGGAGTTGCAGAACGCAATTCAGGGTGCAATTGCTCATTGCAAGAACTCTATGCTTCCGAATAAGAGTATGGTCAGTCATGAAATCTGAGAAAATATTTAGGGATCTCTTTGTCTATGTGAAAAGAAAATAAAACAAGAAAAAAGAAAAGGATTTTACAGTTAGTAGCTCTTGGATCTAAGTAGTCTTGACTGAAAATTTTAACCTTTCTTTCCTTAACATAATCTGTTACTGTGTCGCATGCGGTCTTAGTACATTATGAATCAATCATTTGGATTCTTCCCTTTGTTTGATGCATATGGAAAATTGGAGTAGTCTGTGGGAGTGTTGTTTATCTTGAAATTCTGAATGACTTTTAGGCTTTGGATCTTCTGTCTTTAATTTCCTTGACATGTCTGTTCTTCTTCTTCATCTCCTTCTTTTTTCCCAGTTCCGAATCTGAAATTGTATAATTATCATGAAATTTTCAGATTTGTAGACTTCTAGTATGCTTTTTTTCTTTTTCTATACTTCAAGATCAAAAGCTCGTATCCTAAACTATGAGTCAGTGCTAAGCAATTTGTTGTACTGTTTGACTTTATATATTATTACATCTGGAATATCTATTGATTTATAAGTCATCAACAATCTTCCATGTGCCCCTGCAGATTAATTGTTCGTTGAGCCTTCAACCTTTGTGGTTGGATAAGCCTATATGGTATTTATTTTATAGTTGAAGCAACTTCTGTGATGTTTCTTTACTTCTTCAAAGATCCATACTCGAATATTAATTCGAAATTTGGATTTCCAAACATGAACAAAAGGGAGGGGTGGGGCCGGGGCAGGGGGAGGTGGTTTTTTTTATCACAGCTCATCCATGAAAAGCAATATAATAGAAAACTTTTGTATAGTGGTTGTTGAAAGGGTTTACAAATTACTATGTGAAGTGATGTTTGGGACGAAAAATTCCTTAAAACCGGGGGAAATCACCTACCAGATTGACAATCAGGGCCTTAATTCTTAGTTTATCCCAGCTTGACCAGTTATTTAGGTTTCATGGTTAATTGACGTTGCTTTTTTACTTGAAGAAACTCGCCATTTTTATCTTAAAATCCCATGGAGTAGTACCTACCGTAGGGGCATCCATTTCAACTGTAAGCAGTTGTTTTCTTTTAACCGAGGTTTTGAATTTGAAAATTTTGATAATGTAACACTTCTTATATATAAAAAATAATGTTGTATGATCATTCTGTCAAATATCACGAACAAATGGTCACAACTCAATTTGTTACATAAAATTGATGAGGCCCGTACTATTCATGTACTCATCAAAAGAAAAAAAATGCTTTTTTACTAAATAAAAATCTTATTCATTAATATTAAAATAGGTAAAGTTATTAAAATTAAAGTAATTTTCAAATCTCTTTTTTGATTAGAGAAATTAAAGAATTGAAATAAATTAAAGTAATTTTCAAATCTCTTTTTCAATAAGAGAAATTAAAGAATTGAAATAATCTGATACACATAAAAAAAGAAAGGTTATATGATGCTAAAAAAAACAAAGGCATTCTACTTGAACTTTCATTAACTAACCAACCAATGAGACAAGCATTTTGAGAGAAAATTATTTTTCATTTTTTGAGTGACGTAATTATTAGTTTCTTTTTTCGGGGGGGGTGGGGGGTGGGGGGATGGGTAGACATATCCAATCAAGTGCAAGTATTATCATTGGGGATCCAATTAAATGCAACTGCAGACAACAAGGGCGCCACCTGATCTTTCTTTGGATTTTTCCACTTTAATTTTTGTGGCTGATTTATGATGGATCATAGTGTTGTGTACTCTTACTGTACTGTGTGCATGGTCCACACAAACATAGCAAAATTATAATGTGGCCCCACTCTTATCCTACTTGTTACAATCATGTTGCTGTTGCAGACTAACCCTAGTTTGGATGAAACCAAAAGCTTTTTTTTTCTTTTTTTTTTCCTGAATAAACCAAAGTTGGATTTCAATAAATGCTCCTAAGGAACAATGTTTAGGGAGTGCTTGGACAACATTTTATTTCACTTAAAGTTATACTTGTATATCTTCTTTTATAAATAATAATTCATTTTTTTAAAATTTTAAAAATAATTATTAAACAAAAATTCACCTTAAATTATTCTTGTGCTTACATTCAGTTAAAAAGTTCTTTTTTTAATAAAAAATAGTAAATAAGTTGGGAACAACTTTTTTTCAAAAAAAAAAAGTCGGGATCAACGTAAATGCAGTATTTTATCAATCTAAATTTAACAAAAGAAAATACGATACATATGGGGTATATATAGAATGAAGAAAATAAAATATGATGGTAAAATCTTTCTCGCATAATATTTTTTCTATTTTAAAATAAATGACCTATTTTTTATTTTAGTCTCTGTCAAATTATATGACCTATTTCCATATTAGAAATTTATTTATTAATTTTTTTCTATTTTACCCTTGTCTTCTATCACTCACTTTAAGTACTTTTATTTTTAAAATATTTAAAGACACTAATTTTAATGTTAAATTTTAAATTTTTAATAAAATAATATTAATTTTTTAAAATAGGAAGAATTAGTAGAATTGATTACTATTAATTAAAAAAAGGAGAGAAAAGGATAGTTTAAATATTTTCTTTATTTTTTTATAAAATTTATTAAAATTTTAATAATTGTGTAAAGAAAAAATATGTTATACATTTTAAAAGAGGGAGAGTATATAATTGGAATATGTATGATGTGTCTAAATCAATTTGGTACTTGGCCAAACAGTCCGGGATATGTTGGAGGAATGGTGAAGTGTCGCAAGCAGAACACAGTTGATATTTTGGCCCGTCGTACTTCTTCTTCCGTTTATTGTATTATGTTTGACGTTGATATTAATTTTATGTCAGCTTTCCATCGACGTTCCACATGGCCATCGGAGTACTATAAAAGAGGAAGGAAAGAAAGGAGCTACGGGGCAGTGGGCGGGGGTGCGGCGTTGGGCCGCCGTGGTTGAAGGGGACAACGGCACATGCATGCAATGTTAACGTGGTCCATTCGAACAATTTACTCCTCATTCACATGCAGAGCTGCTTGAAAAGTTGCTTGCAGTATTGCTGAATCTGCAATCGTAGGGAAATTCTGAGGTGAATCCGGTCCATGGCTCCCATGTGAACCGGATTCACTTAATTGCGCCATCTATGACCTTTTTACCTGTGGACTGGCTGCCCATGTTTTTCCCAAGATCCCATCTTCTCTTCTCTTCCTTTCTTTGCTGGGTGACTCTCCTCTTCTTCTTTTGAAAGAGCTCTTTTTGGCCTTTTTTTTTTCTTTTCTTTCAATTCTTTGTGACGAGTTGTTTCATGTTTCTTAGGATCGAAGTTCAATTTGTTGATTTTGCTACAATATTGAGATGAACAATGAGTGAAAATCTAAATCATATCAAAGTTTAATGTGCTGTATACCATTAATTTTTAAGCCAAATTTCTTAATAGACCGTAGATAAAAAAAATTAAAAAGCAGCGATTGCAAAAAGACAGATCTCTAAGTTGCCGAATCTATTCCTCCAAGATTGGGAGTGAATAGATAGAAGATGCAAACTTGAGATGGAGAAAAGGAAGATGCAATTTATGTGGTGACGGTGGTCTTGATAACTTCATTGTGGTGACTTTCCTCTTACCACTTCTTCTATTGTGAGATCAAGAGCGAAGAGAAGAATGATATGGAGCCCGGGGAAAAAGAAGATGCAATTTGCAGTGGTGGTGGTCTTGGTGGTGTAGAGTGGCGAAGTTTGGAGGAGGGCAAGAAAGATGCGGCAACTTAATTCTGAGCAAATGTAAATAAGTCTTTCAATAATTAAATTAAAAAATAATGGAGGATAAAGAAAATAAGTCTTTTAATAATTAAGTTAAAAAATAATATAAAAGGAGCGGATAGTGCAACATGGTGAATCTGGTCTACAGGTGAGACCGTGGACCGGATTCACCTAAGAATTTTCCATTTTTATGCCCGCGCGCGGAAGCATATTTTTGATACTGTCCTCTCTCTTTTCTTGCCTGTATAGGTTGCATTAAATTCCAACACCCCCTAATGTCATCCGGCAGCCCAAAGCTTTTCCTCTTCCGCCATCTCTTGAATTTTAAGTTCGGATTGGATTAGGATAGTAATGCAATTAGTAATAAAACTTTGTTTACTAAGCCAAAAATTTGTTAAATCGTGTGAATTTTTTAAAAATCAATACTTGCAAGTCTTGCATTTTACATATTCGTCCTCCTTTGCCCGTAATAACGTATACATTTGAGTTCCACACGTGGGAAAATTCATCCAACATTACTAAATTTGAAACTATGAGATTTTGAAAATAATAATGAGCTAATTAAGCTACTTAAAATACCCTTAATAAATATCTCTTTCCTTTATCATCGATGGAATAATTATCCTTAATAAATATCTCTTTCCTTTATCATAGATGGAATAATGAGATTAATAGTAGTAAAAAATAAAAATTATTTCTTGAAATTTGTAAAACAACTAGATTAAGGTTAGATAATTGTCGTTAGGGCAAATAGTCTATTAATATAAAAAATTCAAGGTGTATTTAAATTAGGTTTAAATTTAAAAGTAATTTTTTTATAAAAATAAAATAAAATACAAATTAGACGAAACATAATCCAAATTCATCGTTTGTGATATCTTCCGCGATAGCACAAAAGATTTAAAAAAGGGGTCAATTATTGAAGCTCGTTCCAAGATACTTTGCGGGATATGCAAAGACAAATTATAGCCTAAACAAGAAGAAAGCAATGAGTACTGCTACGGGCCACCTAAATTAGAAGCTTTACTTTGTTGTCTGTCTTTTATGTTTCAATTGAAAAGCTGCATCGTAAAATTAATTATTGGCCATGAAATATGGATTAGATTTGAGCAGTACCCCTTCAATTAATGCATAGTATAGCATGTATTATTGCAGTCCTTTTTCTCTTTTTCTTTCTTAGACAAACAAATGTAGGCACGTAGCAAGAGCTTTAGGGTGGAATTAAATAAAATATGAATTTGAGATTTTTTATCTTGAATTTCATAAAAATAAATTGTATATAAGAAAAGAAATGAGAAAAAGTGAAAATTTTGTATTGAATTTTGCAACGAAACTCGATGGGATCCAAAGTAACTTTGAGGAGAATCTATTTATTTTGTAATGAAAAATTGAAAATGAAATGGAATTTTGACCATAGAAGAAATAAATTCTTAGGGAAGACAAAATTTGTTAAGGTTTTTGCATTGCAACTTACAAGAATTTGAAGGCATTTCATAGTTAAGATAGTTTCTTACATCGTTTATTTTAATAGGAATATTTTAATTACGTTAGGAAAAACTCAAAGTTGTTACTAAAGAAATCTTCCTTTGCTTTCTTCACTTTCCATATCCCTTCCCTCTTCAAAAGAGTTACTTCAAAAATGCATCTCTCCCTACTCGTTTGCTTTTTTCAATTCTTCAATCGGAAACATGGCATACGAGATCCAGAGAAAAAGAATCCAAAGAGTTTCCGCAGAGAATAATTTGTTTTAACCCTTTTCCAATTTCTTTTTTCTTTTCTTGGGAAGAAGTGTTAGTGTATGACCCCTTTTATATTTGAAAACTATTCTCCTCGAAAATTTGAATGAATATGCATATTATTTTTTTTCTAAAATTTGCATGTTAGATTTCCCTGAATTAACAAAACAAAAAAGTTGCATGTTACCTGTTAGCTCCCCGCCAAAAAAAAAAAAAAATAAAAGAAAAAAAAGACACGCACTTTCTCTTTCATATAATTTTTTTTGAATAATTTCTCTTTCAGATAAGTTTAGAATGATATTAGATAGAATTTAATTTAAAAATTTTAATTTAAAATTTTATTAAATTTAATTTTTATAAAAAATACATAAAATTTAAAATAAAAATTTACATTAAATTTTGAACTAGAACCCAAACTAAATATACTTTTAGTCGGAGGTTTAAATTTTTTGGCCCAAAAACAAAATGGCCTGTTTTCTAATTTGTGTGCAATGGTATAGCAGTTTTAGGCTTGAACTGTTAATTTAAGTTTCTATTGGATCCACTGAAATAGTAGTGGGCTGACGCTGATCCTAATATACTGGTCCCCAATGATGATAATCAGTTTAGTGTAGAACATCGTTTACAAAAAAAGAAAAAAGGACTAAATTCATAAAAAGTGAGAATTGGTGCCTAAAATGTCCGAAATTCTAATTGGACCTTAAAGTTAGCATATCAAAGGGTCAAATTTTCTAATTGGCTCCCAAGAAAAATGAACATCATTTGAGGACTCTGAACTATTTTCACATGATTGTGTAAAATTGTCATATTCATATACCTCATATTACAAAAACAAATGAAAATAACCTAACATTTATTAACTTAGTTCGTGTCTTAGGGCATTTTCAATGTAGTAAATGTTGTAAAATCTGACACAAAAAGAACTTTTGAAATAATTTCTCAAACAAAAAGAAAGGGGGGTGGGATTGAGTTAAAGAGTTGTTGGGACATGATAACTCAGTGTCTGAATGCTTGAATACTTGTAGTTTAGGGAAATAAAGTTTAATCCCTGAGGAATTTTGGAGAGAAGAAAGTTTTGACATAAGAAAAATCCAAAAGTTTTGATAAAACTTAGAAAATCCATTCTAGACTTTGTTTGCAAAACCTTCTCTTACAAATAATTTGGACATGTCAATATATGTTGGAAACAAAAAGGGAAAAAGGAAAACTAATCAACAAGTTCTACTCTAAGGTATAACTCTTGGGAATCCATTGTTAAAAAACAGGTTTGAACCTAATTCTACTTTTAAAATTTAAAAATAAGTGGATGGTCTAACGTTGGATACTATATTGAAAAATAAATTTGGACTTAACTCTAATCCCAAAAAGTACCTCAAAGGGGAAGAATTGCTCGAGCCTTATAAGTAATTAATTATTATACTAAGAAGAAAATGTTAGACATCTCAACATTCATTCCTCTGCAAGAAGAATCAGAGCTATGAGAGGGAGAATGGAAAACAAGTCGACATGAGACAGTCAAAGTCCTCAAGCCAAGCTGGTTCAAGAATGCACAAACAAACTTAACAGCTATTTTCATATAGCAATTGAAGCATTTAAAAGCAAGAATTTCATGTTAACAACAGCTAGGCTTTGCATGAAACCAGCCTCTCAAACCGCTCTATAATTACTCTTAAATCAATGCAAGAAATGGTCCCAACTCTTAAACTTTTCAAACTTTACATTGATGAAGAATCCCCCCCTTTCCCAAGCAGTATATTTCTTGACATTGACGAAAAATCTACACACACACACACACACACATATATCCGTTTCATTGCAATAAGTACATATACTAAATTCACTGAATCAAAGTACTCATAAGTTCTTGAGCTTTATAAACAATGAATTCATATTGTTGACTCTTGCAGTGTGCTATAAACCCTAGCACACAGTCATATTATGCTGAACAACACTGTCATGCTTGTCATCTCTCTTTTGCAGTCCTGGAGTTAATCCTAGCATAGATATGCTACCAAACAGTTCATTTACTTGTGTAAATTAAAACCCGTATCAATGGGGATAAATCTACTCTTTGACAAACTTGAAACATGCGATAGATTTTAAGTTTCGAACTGATATTCTGTGGTACATGTTTGTGTGATATTTATAAGATATGGAATAAATTATTTGTATATTCGTTTTGCTGTTGTAATGGACTAAATTAATACTTGTAGATATAAATTTACCTCAAGCAGTTCATTTATTATGCAAATTAAATCTATTTCCATTGTTTTGTTAAGAAAAGAAAGGACAAAAATTGAGGTGCAAATGCAAGAGACAGCATGATTGTATTCAGAGTAGCAGAACTAGCATCCTAAGTAAAGCAGATTCTTATATATAGGGGTAGTAGCCGTACTCTATGTTTGGATGTCTCCAAGTTATAGTTATCAAGCTAAGATGTGAGTTGATAATTGGCCTAATACATACAATATTGATTAGCAGGATTTAGTCTGTGGTGATTAGCTGTCTGTAATAAACAAGGGCTCCTCAAATCTTAATGCAAGCTTTTCAAGAACTTGAAATGATATCCACCACTTGCAAAGATATTCGAACTGACAAGAGAACCCATCCCCAGGTCTGCAAAATAGCAGAAGAAACCATTGAAGAACTCAACTCTTTTGAAGGGCATTGTTGTGAAGAGAGTTGCTGTTGGAGATATCATAGTTGTATTTGATTAAGGCTGAAACTAACAGTTATTCACATGGCATGAAATTAGTCTCATGTGACCACATGCCTGGGACTTCTCCCATGTTATTATGATCTCTGTAAGAGATGTAAAAGGGCTAAAAAGCTTCTCTTTCTTTGACTGATTAATGAGGAGTCTGCTGTCACTTTTGCTGTGGATAATCTCTAATCCTCCGCATTATTATGACCAAATCTTGCTTTATTTCTCCATCTTTTCTTTCAGACACAGCTAAAATCCAAGACACTTTTGAATTTGAAACCTGAGGAGAAAAGGGTTTTCTCCAAACAAACCTGCCTGCCTCAATCTAGTGCTTTTGCCCACTAAATGTGTATGGCCTGGTTAAGAAAATTATTGTCCAGATTATTTCATTAGGCCGGTGGCAAAAGCATACAGAGGACAAGGGGGTCCTTGCTTCTGTACCTTCACGAAGCAATAGCCGAACAGAACATGGAGAAAAGCAAGAAATCTGAATCTAAACACACTGCCCTACACGGATTCTGTAACCATTTTATCCAAAATCAAAGCCTCATTTTTATAAAGCCAGGTTACTTTTTACTCGTTTCTTTTTCTCCCCAATCAACTGAAATTATGCATTGAGCGGCAAACATAAAGTTTGGAGTACAATAATCAATTATTCACCAAGAAAAGAGAGTACAATAATAAATTTACTGCAATGGAGACTTCTGTCCTTGAAATTCTGAAGAAACTTTAATCAATTATGCGTCTGCAAGAATTTAATAATTGAACATGGTAAAGTGCAGCTGTATACTTCTTTTATTTTTATTTTTATCAACCTATAATTTGAAATTTGATCTGCAAGTTAGAAAGATCCATGAAACCCTCAAGAACAGTAAATGGCCATTAGAAACCTTTTGTCTTTAGTTCCCAAGGTATCCATGTGCTGTTCCCCATAATCTAAATTCAAGCATTGCCCCTTTGTTTCAACTTCACCGGACCAGTTGGTTTTTATATTCTCACCGTCCAAACATTTACCAGCAATTACAAACAAAACCTCAAGATTAAATATACAAGCCAGCTTTTAAGCATCTCTCATCTTTATAAAGCATACAAAGTCATGCATGAGTTGAAACACAGCTAGTTTAGCTACTTCTACTTCCTCATTCTTCTCTATCTGCAGTCTTCGTTCAAGCAACTAGAACATGGTGTCTCTAGAAACCCTTCAAACGAGTTCGACACCCATTGAGCCTACTTCGAGCCCCCGTATTTCTTTCTCTGCTGATTTTCTTGATGAAAGAAACTTCATATCAATTAGTCCAAACTCTCCAGCAGAGAAGAAAGAGCATGCATCAGAAAGAGAGAAGCTTCGAAATGCAGAATTTGAGTTTCTCTCGAGCAATTTAGCCGCTGAAAACATGCTCACTGCTGATGAGCTATTTTCTGAGGGCAAGTTGCTCCCCTTTTGGCAGATGCATAATTCTGAAAAACTCAACAAGATAAGCCTGAAAACTGAACAGGGCGAAGAGGGCACGGATGGAGAGGTAAACAACAAGAAGGAGGAGCCCAAAATTAGTTGGTTTCTTGATGATGATCCATCTCCTAGGCCACCTAAGTGCACTGTTTTGTGGAAAGAATTATTAAGGTTGAAAAAACAACGTGCTTCGTCTTTGTCACCATCTTCATCCACTTCTTCTTCTTCCTCCTCTTCCTCTTCGAGCTCTCTTGGCGACGTTGCTTTAACAGAAGAAACCAAAGATAGGGCAGGAAACAGAGAGAAACATGTAAAGAGGATCAAGAAAGGGTTGGAGAGAACTAGATCAGCCAGTTTAAGAATCAGACCTATGGTAAATGTGCCAATTTGTACACAGGGAAAGAACACTGCACTTCCTCCCTTGTTTTCCCTTAAGAAAGGAAGACTGGAGAGGTAAAAACAAGAAGCCGAAAACAGTTTGTTCTTGACTTGTAGAAATTTTCCATTTCTTCTCCTCTTCTTTTAATTTTTGTATGCTATCTTTTCCCAAGTTTAGATTAAGGTCATTTCTAGCTAATCTATTGAATTATAATGTAGATGGCTGATCAATGCATTATGAATTAGTTCATTATTTTCTTCCTTATTTTCCCTCTTTTCTTGAAAGTAAGACCTAATCAATCTTTGATAAAATATCCCCACATTTCAGCATTTTCAGCTTTTAGAAACTAGCAAACCATCACCGCACTGAAATTTTCATTTCCAAATAGTCTAGCTTACTAATTAATCAAGAAAGGGGTCTCTAATCAAGTGATCATGCATTTAATACATACTATTGCCATATTACTCAAATAGAAGATATCGCAATAACAGTAAGTACCCGGCAGAGAAAGTACCAAGAAGATTGCATTTTTTGTGAGTACTTATTTTACATTTCTGATTTTTCCCTGAGGTTGATCCTATACCATAGAATAATAATTAAAAAAAAACCCACAATTCAAAGCGAATCAGGGGAAAATGTCTCCCTTCTAAGGCAGAGATGCTCAACAAATCTCCTGCACTACTCTGACAGCACAAAGGAAATCGAACAAGATAACAATACTGAATTATCCTTTTCTCTGATGCAATGGAAGAGATATAATCACATCAAAGAGACTGGAAGATATAATCACAGCAAAAGAGACTGCAATTTGGGTAAGTAGCTCTTACAAATAATCAGATTATACACATGATATACACGCAATTCTCCATCCCTTTCACAATATACAATGGCACAAATGGGTGCCGTGGACTGAAAAAATTTGAGAGCAATGTACTTGATGTTTATAATTTCTTGTACAAGAAAAATGTCGCTGGATGAAAAAAATTCAGTGTCGAGTAAATAATAAAAGGAATTGAACATATCTGCAGAATTGGCATGTGACTATAGAACACGTTTGTTTACTTGGCCAAGTGAAAAGCGTTTATCTTGGCTGCTATTTCGAGTGTTCAAATTTTGGTTCCTCTGAAGCGTGGAGTCAGTCTCAGAATCAAAGAAAGCTACCAGCTATATCAAAAAACTGAAAAGAAGAGCTTGAGTAATTCTTGCAACAATATCTTGATGGCTGTTAGTGCATTGTAAGAAGCCTCAAATACATATGTTGTTCATGATGGAGGTGGTGATAAAAGTGGATTCCCCGAGAACCTAAGAAGAAAAGGGACTCAATCAACAATCTAAACCGGTAAAGAGTTAATTAGTGATGAATGAAAAATACAACATAAGATGAACGCTGAGTACCTAAAATTCAGACCAGGCTTTCCAATAAGGTTGCTTGGTATTTGTCCAGTCAGATTATTGTTTTCCAAGAAGCTAATAAGCACAAAATACAAAAGATTTCAGAGAAAGTTTACGTTAATTTCACATGCACTTTCCTAAAAAGAGCTCCCAGCACTGATACACAGAGAGCAAACTTCAACTGTACTATGTATCATAATACGGATTGTAAAGAATAAAAGTTTTATTCAGCAGTTAATATCCATGGCGTTATACGCAATGCTAACACTTGAAATATACCAGACTAATCGTGATGTTGCTAAGAGAAGAGCTTAATGTGATCATTTCGAAACTACAGCAGCAAATGAGGAACAGAGTACATAACTAAATACCTAAAGCAGCTCTTCATTTTACAAAAGAGGGAAACCAATTTAATTAAGAAATGTGACAAGGAATATTATCATATATAGGATTATTCTGCCTATAAATATACAGATACTGTTGTTAATCTTGAGTCCTAAGATGTCCTTGAATTCTCGAAGTCCGGCAACAAACTCATTTGCCACTAAGAGAGAAGTCAGTTGTTCATGCCAATTAAAAGTCATTACTTGAGCTTGAAGTTCTCCAGGAGAAGAGTTCCACAATCAATTTTATTATGTATGGTTTTTGAAGTCAGCGTGAAGAAACATGTACAAAACATAGTCAGCATTTCTTGCTTTAACAGCTTCAACTGAGTAACATTTGAATTAACATAGTTAACAAAGAAAATTCACATAAGTTAAAGAATCCTATGTTGTCACTAGGCAAAGATACATAGATTTAGCAAAGATAATTTATCTGAGACAGCATAGAGAAGATTTCCAAGGATTTTGACAGCTCTATTCTAGTTTGCGCAGATTATAGAGAAAAAGCTTCAAATGCTGGCTAGGAAGGTGGACCATTCTCCTTTTTTCTAATCTTTGCCAAATTATATTCACCCATGTTTGAATTTAATAGTAACACTAGCATTATCAAAGAGGGAGCTTGTTCTCGGAATCAGCATAACTGTGCAGCTGTAGGAGTTTCAAATATCAATTGGGTCTGACTTTCCCTGTTTCCATTGGATTATTATCAGTTGCATCACCAGGAGAATAAATTTCTCCTAGGCTCAGATATGTTCAAGTAAGGCTTAACACAAATGGTTTTTGTCATCTGTAAGGTCATGAAAAATCTCAAGATAGATTCACAAATCATTTCCATGCAAAGTAGTGGAAAACAGTATTCTGAAATGTCACTAAACCAATTATCTTCATAAATATGTTTTACCAACTAGCATTTACACTGAGGTGAAAAGCCTTTAACAGGCTTGAAGAACATATTAGTGTGAACTTTGGAAAAGTTTCCCAACTAGTGAGGATTTCACCAAACCAAGTCAATAGTACTGCATCAGGTCGGCAGCTATCAAACTGATACTTTTCATTGAAGATATAGCATGGGATAATCAAGAACTATACTGCAATTGGAAACACGTGATACTAGAAAAGCATAAAGAGAAGTTTGTTTTGTGTGCCTGACCAATGTGTTGACATAGTTTGGAAGTGAAAAGCCGCACATAGTCAGGAAGATTATCAAGTGAGCTCAGAAACATCCACATTATGAGTTCTGAACTTACAGTTCATGCAACTGTTCGTTGTTACCAAGTGATGTAGGAATTGTTCCTCCAAATTTGTTGTCATTTAGATGCCTGAAATAAGTTATCAATCTATTAGAATAGGAGTCAGAAAAAATGTGCACAAGGTTACATAAAGTTCAAAAAATGAATCCCAAAGAAAAGGCAAAAAGCCCTTGATTAGCTTCACACACACGAAAATGTTCAAACATGATGATCCACATGACTGTGCAGCCCAATTCAAGTCAATATACAACTACCATCTACATGGCTGATCAGGAAAAAGAATCACATCAAGCTATGTGTTAGATACTACTGGAGATCAGAAACATTTTTAACTCCATTGATTTTGAAGAATTACATAATATGTAAAAAATAAATAATTGTTGGCCAGACAAGAGGAAACTGATGAGATGTTTCGTAACTCACAAAGTTGTCAGTAGCTTCAGTGAACTAAGATCAGGTAAAAATCCTGTGAAATTATTGTTCCCAAGCAATCTGACCAAAGCAAGAGATTTGTTTAGTAGGAAGTGTTTATCCCATAATGTTAGTAGAAAAGAACTAAATCACGTACATGCTAGACAATGCAGTCATATTGGAAATGTATGGTGACAGTGATCCTGAAATACCCATACTTGTTAAGTTTCTGCAAAGAATAAGATTGAAACAAACATAAGGTGGGTATAGGCACATTAAGCAAAGGAAAGAGAAGAGAGGCAGCAAAGCCCTAGGGATTATTGTGCAACATGCACAGCAAGGTCAAACTCACAAACTGGTAACTCGAATTCGGCGTCCTTCTGAACATGTTACTCCAGTCCAAGAGTACCGAAGAGGTAAACATGGATCACCATTCCAATCAAAAGGTGGATTCTTGAAACCTGCCTTCAATCTTTCCAAAGAAATAACTGCAAAATGACATTTACATCCATTAATTTAGATAAAAAGCTATTATTTACGGAGGAAAAAATATAGAGAAAAGATCCAGAGAAAGGTAAAGTGAACACGAATTAACCAACCACCATTTCCTAACACTTAATAGGAGAACAATAAGCTCTTCAGCAGGCTAATTATATCATAATAAACAAAAAAGGATAGCTGGTGAATAATTTCAAGCACTTCATCTGTGGATTTCGATTTGCATGAGCTGCAACCAGAGACCCTAGAAAAGGAAAATATACAATGTAAAGTCATCTTAGATCTTCTTTAATTCAAAATGCATGCTGAAGCATTCTTTAGTTCTAGAAGGCTCATCAGAAGCGAAGTCCATTTTTAGCAGCTGGAATTAGATTATGAGATAATCTAACAATAAAGGACAGATGATAATGGATGAAATTTGTTTCTTTATTCATTTCTATTCGCATACAGCTAGTTGAGTGTTCAAACCATCTCGTGTGAGAGTCCTTCCTCCATAATTCAGAACTTGAAAGACTTCTCCAGCATTGATTATAGGACCAACGGCTGAGCCTGCAACAGGAGCTAAAGTAACATTTGTTTGGCCAGAAAGAGGCCACTGGTTTGAAAAAATGGCATCACCAGCTGGAGAAACATTAAGATTCGAATAGTACATAACACCATTCACGGTTATGTTCAATACTCTAGGGCTTCCTGAGGTTGAAACACGATCATCTGCCAAGTAGAATGTGATATAGTATATTGAGCTTGGGAGCGATATTGGGGGCCAGAGTAACTCCAGAGACTCTGGTTGATTCTTTCCCATATTAGTCTGAAATACTTTTAGAGGGGGAAGATTCCAGAAGCCAGAAACAGACATGTTCTTGAAACCTGGTGTAGTAGAATTATTTTCTCCAAACGGCTCCCAATACCGATCAAATTGATCATCAGGATATCTGTATTTCACGAGCCATTGTTAGTCGATTCACTACGCATCCATAAACTTCCACAAGTTATTGATAGCTGATTAACTATGCAACTATAAATTACTTCCGCTTTGGCGTTCTTCAGCTAAATAGAAAAACATTATTAAATTGAAATCAACTCAAGCATTCCTCAAGATATTCAATTAGAAGAAAAGGTGAAAAAGAAAAGCAATATATATTTGGAGATTGGTTGTCTGCAAACTAATAGAAGCGCTAAAACACAACAGGAAACAGTTGATTCCAAATTACGGGGGTTGAACACTTATTATTCTAACAAACATAATCCAAAATGAAGTTCTTCAAAATTTAGCAACTTCTGCGAGAAAAAACTTCAAGACTGAAAATTTATCAAGAACTAGGTCCGGAAATCAATTTAATAAAGATCGGAACTTTAGCGCGTTAGAGGCGCAAAAAGGATTGCAACTTTAGGAACAAGGCCGTGATTTCACGAACTTACTAAAAGTAGATAATCTGCGATCAATTCTCAATACCGATACCAATTCTGTCACTCACCTTATAAGCGGTCCATTGTATCCAAAACTGTGCCTTGCCACCAAAGATAAAGCAAAAGCATTAAAATCCGTGGAATTGTACAATGAACTAGCCAAAAGCACAACCTGTAACGCAGATATAAAGGGGTCCGAATCTGTATAAGTATTAGCAGCTAAACACACACTCATATTCTTCCCTGAAGCCAAAAACACTCCTTCAAAGTATGAAGCATTTCTCTGCCTATAATCCTCAGTTGTATTAACAAGACTCCAAAAGGTCCCATCCACCATCTGATCAAACACAGGAGGATTCACGTTCCCATTGGACCCCCCGTAGAGATATGTCGTCCTGACCAAGTATTTTGCACCTCGAAGAACAGGGATGTCATAGCAAAATTTCTTGAGCACATTGTTCTGAAGTGGAAATGTGCGCACAGTTGAAAGAGTCAAGTCTTGAAACTGCATAGTCAAATTCCTCGATGTCCCTGCGTTGATGTAGCCAGTATCCGGAACCCATTCCTGGCCGTTGATTACCGACGACACTGTAGCTCCACAATCAATAAAGGTACCTAAAAGGACAGCAGACAAAAGAAGACAACAAGAGAAACCCACTAAGCTAATTGCATAAAAGTTGAATCTTTACGATCATTAACCACGAAGGGGCTGACAATTCTCACCTCTAAGAGACTGGGAGAAGGCTAAAAGAGGAAGGAGAGAAAGGAAGAAGACGAGAGAAGGCAAAGGGACGATCATGGTTGATAATTCGACCAGTGATAAAAGATAAGAGACATCAAGTGTTTGGTGAAATTGGAGAGGATCAGATAGAAAGCGAAAGGAAAGGAGAAGAAGCTGCTGATTGAAGGGGTTGGCAGACAGACATGTTTAATGAAGTTGATTGAGTCGTTGGACCAGTCATGCACGAAAAGAATAGTAAAAGCGAGAGAGAAAGAGAGGTGAAGTTGGTGATGGGAAAAGAATATGCAGTAATGGGGATCAACTAAGGCCCTCAAAGGAAATTGAGGTTAATGTCCCGCGGGGCGGAGGGTGGGGCTACGCGGGAAAGCTAGAACCAGGTCAGACTTGAGATTGGCCGGCATTCCTCAGCTGCTGCTTCGTTTATTAAATTATTACGGTGGTCATTTGGAGTGCGTTTGGTAACTCCGAAGGTGGAGCCGTTGCTTTTGGCGGTTAGTGAATTAGGAGTATTTTTATTTTCTAGACAAGGCCAAGATAACTCATTTTGATGAATCCGAAAGATTTTGCTTTGAAGAGCTTTTATCATCTGAATCAGTGTGTTAGTTAAAGTGAGTATATCCTTGAAAATTTGTTTTGTTCACACATTTTCAAGAAAAGTAATTCCAAGATTAAAACAAAAGATAAAATTTTAATTCATTTTCAAGAATAGAAATAGAGGGGAAACACTGTTTTTAATTCATTGTTGTGTGTATAAAAAAGTGAACATTGAATATTATTTTGATTTGAGGCTCACACAGCCTCTCAAGCACGCAGTTTTGTTATAATAGGAAGAGTTAAAATTTTTTATTCGTATAAAAAATTGAAGATTTAGTAATAGAAAGAGTTAAAGTTTTTTATCTATATAAAAACTTGATGATTTAATGCGTGATTGGATAGTGTTTGATTTTAAAATTTTGTCTTTAATTTTATAAAAAATTAAATTATTTATGAGAAGAGATGTGAGTCTTCTACTTAAAATTTTAAATTTAATTTTAAAATTAAATATTATTTAAGTTCACCCTTAATCTTTACTTGACTTATGTAATTTTAAATAATAAAATGGCATATTTTATATTTAAAAAAATATTTTAATTAATTAATTATATAAATTTTGTCGGGGCTTGAGATTAAACAGTTCTTATAGTATAAAGAAAAGAAGATTATTTTGATTTGAGACATGGGCACCTACGTCAGGGGTTTGAGTTGGATCGATGACTGCTAGGGCTTGTGGGCTGCGAAGTCTTGCCCAGCGGCGTCACTTGCTCTTCTACATACCTTCCCGTTAAAAGACCATGACAATTTTTATTTTTTATAATCATTAACTTATTTCGGGCTGCTTGAAGTGAAAAGTAAAAATATGTCAGGTAAAGTCAGTTGCAATTATCAATTTTTTATGAATTATGTATCATTTAAATAAAATAAATAATAATATCATAAATTGCAATCAACTTATAATTACCTGATAAAATATTACTTTTTTTATTTTAAAATATAAATTCTTTTGATTCTTTTTGTATAAATTAAAGAAGAAAAAATAATAAATATTTTTATTATTTTATTAATTAATTTTATTAATATAATCAAAGATAATATAATTATATTTATAGTAAATATAATTTTAAAAAATAAACTTAAAATTTATAAAAATTAAATAATATTTTTTTAAAAATAAAAATAAATAAAATATCTTATATTTTGAGAGTAATAAACAAGGTTAACAGTAACTATTTGAAGGAAATCATGAATGTTACCATGGATATGTAAATAATATACAGCTCCCATTCAAATAAGGAAAAAGCGATTTCAATTTCAAAAGCATTTTGTCTGAACACTTCTTTGCCAATAAATATCAACCACTTTTTTTTTTTTTTTTTTGTATAGGGTACGGCGAATGGAAATTGTGGTTGTTGACTGGGAAGGGCAGAGTTGTCATTTGAACAGAAGTTTCTCTGGCTGGAGGAAAATAGCTCTGGTAATATTACCAGCCAGTAGCCATTTGTCAAAGGATGGTTGCTCTTCTGTTCGTCCAATAGCTCCAAGACGTGTGACGTCAGGTCAGAGGTGCGAGCTCGTCAAACTTGATCATCGCTCCTGGCTTCCACACAGCTATATAAAGGAAAACGTAGTCATGGCTATGAAAGCTGGAGTTGAGAGCTTAACAGGTCACGTAAAAATCAACGGTGCATTTCTCGCTCACCCATACTTTTGGGGATCAAAGGCCTAGAGTGGCAGAGGAACTGATTAACACAGCTACCCGTAATAGGATTAGGTTGTTTGCTTATCCATCTGCAGCTGGTGGGATTCATAATCCGATGATGAACCCTTTAGCTGATGATGCTCCGAGTTTATCCGGACTGGCATGTCGAAAATTGTTCGTTTGTGTGGCTGAGAAAGATTAGCTCAGAGAGACGGCCCTTCGCTACGTTGAGGCATTAGAGAGAAGAGGCTGGAAAGGTGAAGTGGAGTTGGTTGACGTTGAAGGAGAGGATCATTGCTTTCATATCTTCAACACCGACTCAGAGAAAGCCAGGAATCTCATCAGCCGTATAGCATCCTTTAACAGGGACTAGAATTTGTATTTAGATAAGATTTAACTGAGAAATTCAATATAAAATTTTTACTTTTACTTTCACATATTCTCTTACGAACAATTTATTTTTATAAAATTCAATATAAAAAATTTTAAACCCAATATCTATCTAATCTTACCCATATCTTTAGCTGATTCCCAATCTCGCGTTTGAAATGGTGGGCATTATGAAATTGTACCTCTTGTTTTTACAAAACTTCTGATTGTATCCTTAAAATGTTATAAATTTGTGTTTTGTTTTTCTTTTATATGATTACCAATTTTACATTTGTAGACGTTAAAGCAACCTTATTGTTACCCTTTTGCTAAATTTGATAGTTAATGATAGGTGTGTTATTGATCATATTTTTTAAACTTGAAGGGTTAACACTAGAGGCTAATCGATATTTGACAAAGAATAAAATTGGTAATTATAAAATCTACTTGTTCCACAACAAAGTCAGCAAGAAGTTTTCAAACTCAAGTCTTGGCTATTTCGGACAACTTGAAGAAGACAAAGTATTTAAGTTGAGACTTGATTAAAGTCATATTCGAACTAAACTGTGTATACAAACTTGAATAAAGATAGTTAAATACTCTTTATATATGTGTATCAGTTTCATTATCCAACAATACCAGAAATAATACCTTTTAAAATTTCTCATCCAAGCGTACTATGAGAAGCTGTCTTTGACTCCAATCATGGAAATTCGCGTAATTTCTCTTGGAGAAAATCAAGAACTTATCATTGATTATTAAGCACAGGATTTGTTAGCCTAGTCCTTGAAGAATTACATTGGTGGCGATGGCTTCCAGCTCCAATGACATTGTCACAGATCTTTCTCCGCTACTAAAGATCTACAACGATGGCACCGTGGAGAGACTCTTTGGCACACCATTTGTTCCAGCATCGGAAGACTCAACCACCGGTGTCTCTTCCAGAGACATCCAAATTTCACCAGACGTTTCAGCTAGACTCTACCTTGCAAATAACACAGGCTCAGATGAAAAGCTGCCCATCTTAGTCTACATTCATGGAGGGGGCTTCTGTACAGAATCGGCCTTCTCTATTTTTTATCACCGGTACCTGAATCTCTTGGTTTCCGAAGCCAAAGCAGTTGCAGTTTCAGTTGAGTACCGGCGAGCCCCAGAACACCTTTTGCCAGCGGCCTACGAAGACTGTTGGACTGCCCTTCGGTGGGTGGCTTCTCATGCTGCTGAAAACTCCAGTGCTGACAAAGACCCTTGGCTGCTCAACCACGGCGACTTCAAGAAACTTTACCTCGGAGGTGATAGTGCAGGTGGAAATATGGTGCATAACACACTCATTAGGGCTGGTTCTGAAAGCTTACCTGCTGATGCTAAAGTTGTTGGTGGATTCATTACTTTTCCATACTTCTGGGGTTCAAAGTTTGAGAATAGTGAAAGTAATGATCGGAGTTTGGCATACAAAACTTGGATTCTTGCCTATCCATCTGCCCCTGGTGAGATTGATAATCCCATGATGAATCCCTTAGTAGATAAAACTAGGTTATCAGGAATGGGGTGTTCAAAGTTATTTGTTTGGGTGGCCGATTGTGAGAAGGATGAGCTAGGAGAAATAGCTCTTCTTTATGTCGAGGAATTGAAGAAAACTGGCCTTCCTGTGGAGTTGGCTGTTGTTGAAGGAGAGGTTCATTGTTTTCACATCTTTGATCCTTATTGTGAGAAAGCCAAGGATCTGATCAAACGTCTGGCCTCTTTTATGAGGGACTAACTGCACATATGCTCCAATCTTGTTTGTTAGCAAGAGTTTCATGGGTTCATGTGATTCTCCTTTTTTCTATAGGCAAATAAAGAAAAGGAGAAAGAGAATGTATCACCATCCTTCCTTGCATTTTTTCTTTGTTTGTGCCCCCCAACCCACCATTTGTAATGTGTTTTCTTGGTAATTTATCAATTTGATCCTCCCTTTTCATTTTGCTAGTTTTTTTCATCGTGCAGGCTCCTCGAGAGGGTCAAAATTATTAAAGCTTAGCCAGTGTTTAAGCATATAATGCGTGGTTTTCCCTTATGTGTTTGCGGAACTGCTGGAGCAATGATACAAGATTAAGGAATTTTATTACTTAATTACAATAAAAGTTTGTTCTTTTGTGCTTTTGATAATCTATATGATTGAAGACTAAAACAAATTTTTTGATTGTAGTGAGCTAAATTCTTAATTGCATTGCATTATTCTTTTTTTTTGCTTCTTCTTTCTTTCTCTTATTCTAAATTTTTTATACACTTATGAATTAATTTCTTCAGATATTTAACGTTTGACATTAAGTTTAAGTAAAATAAATTTAATTCGTTAATCATCTTCCTTATTTATCATTTAACTTTAAGTTCGAACAAAATAAATTTAATTCACTAATCCTCCGTATTTATTTTATACATATTCATACAAATCTAAAAAACTATCTGTTTATCCAAAAAAATTGATTTAGTTAACTCGTAAATTAAATATAAATAAGTATTACTGATTTATTTAATTATGTAAATAATTTAAAATAAAAAAATTTAAATTCTCTGAAAATTTTGTTAAAAAAAGAAAGAAGATTCCTCCTTCTAGCCGATCCTGTAGGCTGTCATTATACCTCAGAGAAGTATAAATAATTTCATCCCACCTAAAATTCAAGAAATTTTGGAATAATAAAAATAAATTTGTAAACTAGATCGACCGACACGTTTTAAAGTTAAAAATTTTTAGTAGAGTCTTTTCCTATTTTTCTCAATATCAATTTAGTTAGTGTGCAGATAATATTTTTTTAATTTATACAAATTAAATCTCAAATATTAAATTTTAATCTAACGATTAAAAAATTATATATTATAAAAAATTATTTAAATTAAATAATTATTTACTATATAATAAATAATTATTTATTCTAAAATAATTATTTTATTATAAAATAAATAATTATTCATAATTTATAAATTTTTAATTATTAAATTAAAATATAACACTAAAAATTTGTTATGTACCAAACTGCCACAATCCCACAATTCGCTGGTGGGTCTCTCTGAAAGGAGAGCCAACAGAGCTGTCGGGGATAAAAAGGTCTCGTAAACAAATCAATAATCAATAACTTTTGCCTGGTTGGTACTGGATTTCTCTCCTCGTGCGTATTCTAATGCGTCACCCGTGCCTGTTCCTTTTGACTCTGTATGTACCTGTTCCCACTAATTCCACTTTCTGCATTCTTTGATACAAATAAGTTTGCATATGTATACTATTTCTAACAGACTCAGAGAGGAGCTAGCATGGCGTCCGAATCCCGTGAGATTGTCACTGATTTTCCTCCAGTTCTCAGAATTTACAACGATGGCAGAGTTGAAAGACTCTTTGGCACACCTTTTGTATCACCATCGTTGAAAGACCCCATTACCGGTGTATTTTCCAAAGATATAGCAATTTCATCACACTTGCAGGCTAGACTCTTTCTTCCAAAGATAACAGACCCGAGCAACCAAAAGCTCCCCATCTTACTCTACTTCCATGGTGGAGGCTTCTGTGGGGAATCTGCCTTCTCTTCCCTGAATCACCGTTATGTGGACCTCTTAGTGTCCCAGGCAATGGCACTTGCAATTTCTGTTGAGTACAGGTTAGCCCCAGAAAACCCTTTGCCTGCTGCCTATGAAGATTGCTGGGCCGCCCTTCAATGGGTGGCTTCGCACGTTACAAACTCCAACCCTCATAAAGAGCCTTGGCTTGTTGACCATGGAAACTTCAAAAGAATTTATCTAGGAGGTGAAAGTGCAGGTGCCAATATAGCCTATAATCTAGCAACAAAAGCTGGCGTTGAAAGATTAGACGGCGATGTGAAAATCTTTGGGGCGTTTCTTTCTCACCCGTATTTTTGGGGATCAAAGTACGAGGATACTTATACCATTCAAAACAACGAGCATAGCTTGTCATATAAGCTTTGGATGTTTGCTTATCCATCTGCTGCTGGTGGGATTGATAATCCAATGATCAATCCCTTGGTTGATGCAGCAATATCAAGAATTGGATGTTCCAAGTTATTTGTATCGGTTGCTGGAGTAGATAGACTCAGGGAAACAGGTCTTCTTTTTGTTGAGGCATTGAGGAAAAGTGGCTGGAATGGGGAAATAGATTTGATTGATACCGAAGGAGAAGATCATGTCTTTCATGTCCTCAACCCAGAGTCTGAGAAAGCCAAGAATCTGATCGAAAGATTGGCTTCTTTTATCAAAGATTAAAATTTGGTTCTGTTCTGTTCAGCCAAAAGATATATATATGGTTTTGTTTGTGTTCCTTTGTTTTTTTAGTCTTTTCATTGGTAGAGTTTCCTCCTTCCCCCGAGCTTCTAGATTCTAGAACCATCTGTGATATCAATCAACCGACAAGCAGGGGTGCATAATAATTTGATCTTTTCTGGCCAGTATTTATGTAAAGCTTCCTTTGTTTTCTTGCTTCGTGCCTCAAATTTCTACCTTCTCCGATAACAGGGCTATGATCTGTAAACTTGTGCCCAAGGCCGAGATAATCTCATTTCAATGAAACAAATACGCATAAAAGCCCAGTAGTATGCGTCTTTAAACATTTTTTGGCGATTGGTTTTGACTATAACAATGAATCAAAATCCTTCAAGTTCCGACAGCAGCCGAATGAGTCAAAAAGACCAAAAGGGGAAATCAAACAAATTCAGCGTTGTGGAAAATATCAACTTTCGAAAAACTCTTATCTACTGGCCAGCTGATAGTGCTGGTGCCAACATTGTGCATAACACAGCCGGAAGGGCTGGTGCTGAGAACATTGATGGAGAACTGAAAATCTCGGTTCTTTCTCAACCTTCCTTTTAAAGATCAAATCTGAACGGTACCTGAAAGGAGTCTTGCTCGGGATATCAATTGTGGATCTGCTGCGGGTGGGATTGGTAATCCAATGATAAATCCTTTGACTGATGATGCTCCTAGTTTATCTGGGCTAGGATGTTCAAGGTAACTAATGAATGACTGAGAATGATTTACCAGATAAAAGGGGATTCTTTATGTTGAGGCCAAGCGGAGCTGGATGAGATCCAAGGAGAAGACCATGGCTACATGTTTTCAATCCCAGTGCCGAGAATGCAAACATTCAAATTAAGCATTAGTCTTTTTTATATCAAACACACGTTATTCTTGCAAAGATAACTTTCAGTCCCTAATGAAGAACTAGCCTCTTGGCGGGTTGGGGGTAGCAACGGATACTTCTACCTCTGTCGGCTTATGGTTTTGTATGCATGACCATTGCTACAAAATGACAGAGTAAAGAGAAATATGTATAAATGGATCCTTTATTTCTTGCACTATTAACATGACTCTCAGATGAGCTTAAGAAGTCATCCAAGAAAGGGTATGGAGCAAAAGTACATGGTGAAAAAACCAGCAGAGAAAAGCTCAAAACAACAAGGAAAAGGAAAACATCAATCCTTCAGAAAGAGCTACTTGATCTTTTATGAATGAGCATCTTTCTGGTGACGAGCTTTTTCCGTCTCTTTCACTTCGCTGCCTTGGCTTTTATCATATTCAGGGGTTTTTGCATGAACAATCTTCTCTTCATCATCGCTGGGAAGATCTTGATTCCCCCTATAGATCCCTCCAAATCCTTCTTCATCTGACCTGGTTGCATATCCTTCTCCGAAAGAAGCCATCGTGTCACCTTTCGCTTTCCGCTTCTGAGCAGATTGATCCATGCCGTTAACGCTCTCCGGCCGATTTGTTCCCGCTACAGCTTGCTGGAACCGGCTCCCAGATGATTTCCGGCACAAATTGTACGAGAGAGGTGATGACAAGACTCCTGGCGGTTGCACTCTGATCGATCTCAAGACACTTTGCATATTCTTGGAGATTTTCTTGAATGTAGGGACTCGGATTAAATAGGTGGCCAAGGAAAATTGTTAATATATAAGAAAGAGAACAGATAAGGAAAGCGTGGAGTCGGCAGCAATTTCAGAATCAAAGCTTTGGTCCTCGTCATGCTGGGAATCGGATGTGTAGGTTCTCGTGGCGTCACACGTAGCGAGCTCGCACTTCACGGGTGGCCTCTTTCGTCCTGGAATCATCATCCGACGATTCAGTCGGTGAAGAAAACCAATCCCTTGTTTTCCTAGGTGGTTTTCTTCTCTTTGCTGTGACAAATTGCAATAATCAATTGGCCTCATAGTGGTTGATTCAATTTCAAATGTTAGGACAAATAATAATTTAATGATTGAATTATAATTTAAGAAACTATACTAAATTTTATCCCTTAACCTTCGGTTTGGTGTATCTTTTCATGCACAAGGAACCCCAAAATGATTTTCGTTTCTGTAGGTGTCTAATTAAATTGAAAATTCCAGTGTTGAAAGTCTAAATTAATTTTTATGAAACAAGAAGTTATGGACTTATGGTGTATTTGGATTTATTTTTAAAATTTAAAATATTTATTTTTTATTTTTTATTTTAAATATTATTTTAATAAATAATTAACTTTTATAATTTTAAATACAACTCAATTTAAAATAAAATTTAATTCAAATACATAAAAATTGTCTGAAAGCTTAAAAAAAAGAAGAAAGACAAAAAAAAGAAAAAACCCCCCATTCATGGACTAGGAATCGTGCGATAATAGTGCGTACTCAGGGCCCTGTGGGACTTTCTTAGATTTTCAGCTTCATCAGAGATCAGTAACGGGTCCATTCTCCTTCGTAATTCAGACAGTGAAAAGTCGGCCCAGAACTGATCACGCTGAAGGAAAAGAAAGGTACTGGACTTTGAATTTGTCACGAAAGAACCCCAAGTCAAGCAAGGTAGTTGTACTATCAAAAATAAACAGTGGACAAAATTTGCTCTTTACAGATTGGTTGACTTTTTCCTTCAAAGCAACAGTGCTCGTATGAATTATAAGGAGAAGAAGAGAGAGAACAATTATGGATTCCAGTAACCACCGATCTCAAGACTTTTTAGCCTATAAACAGAATTTTATCATAGAATTATTGCCTGACTTTAATTTTTAAATTCAGTTTTTGAGTGTTCAATTTGATGTGATATGAATCAACTTATATCAGAACAAAAATTTCTTAAGTAAACAGAAGATGTTGAAATTTTGTATTTCTTATTCCAAGTTATGTCATATAATATAAAATGGTTCTCTCATAATGCATTTCATATATTTAGGCTCAATTTATATAGTATTTAGGCTCAATTTATATAGTATTTAACTCAATCAAATACACGTTTAGATTTTACTTTTCTTCTTATAAAAAATTTACTTTCACAAAACTTGAGATAAAAATTCTGTCAATAAAATACAATCTAAATTTATCTGGATCAATCTAAAAACTCCTTTTTTTTAAAGTGAAAAAAAGCTCACGCAATAATCAAATGTATTATTCTTGAATTTGTTATTACCTCAACATTTTCTCTCAATAAATTTACTTTACATTGATGTCCAATCCCCAGGACTATCTTTTTCGCGAGGTTTGAAAATTTTTCTCTTTACAGATTGATTGACTTTTTCCTTCAAAGCAAAAGTGCAAGTATAAATTATAAAGAGCAGAAGAGAGAGAACAAGTATGGATTCCAGTAATCACCAATCTCGTGACATTTTAGCCTATAAGTAAAATATACTTGCTGATTATTTTTTATTTATTAAAATTATTTTTAAAAAATTTTAAAATTCTTTCAATTTTTTATTTTTAAACAATATTCTTAATAATTTTCAACCTATTTCTGATGAAGAAATACAAAGGCAACAAGTTCCCAATCCAAAAAAAAAAAGAAAAAAGAAAAAAATTGAATACCGAAAAAAAAGGGAAATAAAAGAAATTGTTTCAAGGGAAACCTTCATTTGGTTCCCTCATGTTTTTGCGCCAACAAAAAAAAAAAAAAAAGGACCGCAAAAGAAGAAGAAAGGCACAGCGGCCACCACCCTGAGGGTTTCATTGGGGGTGGGTGGAGCTCCTTGATGGCTACCTCATGGGCAGATCCCAGCTGTCCGAACATCGTCGATGGGGCCGCTCGGTGCTACCGTCAGGCGCTATTGAGGGAGCCCGAAGGCACACTTAGGGAGCCTCCCAGCGGCCTCCACTGTGATATTCCTTAAAAAAATTAAAATTTTTAAAAAATAATTTTAATAAATAAAAAATAACCGCACTATAATAAACACTCCTTAAACAAAATTTTGTCATTTGAATTATTGCCTACTCTAATTTTAAATTCAATTTTTGTGTGTTTCAATTTGATGTGATGTGAATCAACTTATATCAGACCAAAAAATTCTTAAGCAGACACAAGATGTGGAAGTTTTGCATTCTTTATTGCCAGTTATGTCCTATAATATAAAAAGGTTCCCTCCTAATGTATTTCATATATTTAAACCGGGTCAACTCAAAAGATCTTTTTTTTTTTTACGTCAAAAAAAAGCTCTAGCAAAAATCAATAGTATCATTTTTGAATTTGCTATTACTACATTTTTTCTCTACCTCAACATTTTCTATCAATAAATTTACTTTACATTTATGTCCAATCCCCAGGACCAACTTCTTCGCAAGGTTTGAATTTTTTTAATACATAAATGAGTAAATTAAATCTAAAATATATTAATAATAATAAATATTTTTATCCAATTAAGTTGTTATCAATTATTAGAAAGAGTGAGCCACCATTTCTTGATTTTGGTTATCCCGTGCGAGAACGATTCATCAATGAATAATATCATTGGGTCTATGTGAATGGTCGTGGTTGTGCAAATCAATTCAAATATGCTTCCTCTGGGAATTCCATTTTCTCACCTTTTTATGTGTATTGTGTGTTTTACAAGTAACGGTCGCATCTGGTTGTTGTATTTCATAACGTCAAATGACATGTGATTTTTTTTATAAAAAAAAAAACACATAACCATCAGAACATAATTCCATATATTTTTTTCGCCAAAGTTAGGTGCGGGTCCGAATTTGATTCCTCAAATCAAATTTAAAATTTAATTCGATAGATTAAATTTTTTATTTTTATATATATATATTTTAAAAATTTATAAAATTTTTATAATCATCGGATAAGATCTAAATCTGATTTGATGGACCAAATTCAGTAATGCGTTATAGTATTCGGACCCTTGTTTATCTATTAGTCAACTTACTAAAAAAGATCTCAAATTTTCAAATTTTCTCAATTGGATGATGTGAAATTTCCCCTTTAAAACTACCTAGGCAACATCTTCAAGTTTTTCCATTTACAAATAAAAAAAAAACAAAACATTTGAGGTTTTCCTGGCTGTAATTCTCCATTCTTGTCGGCCAAAAACATGGGATTTTATTTATTATTTCTTTCCTTCTTTTTTGTAACAAAGTAACCACCTATCAAGATGATAGTTTAATTGGATGGAATTATCCTTATTGAACGATGAATATCATAAGTTTAATTCATATTATACAATCGATTTTAGACGAATAAAAAATATATTAGAAACTCAAACTGGTTGTCCCGAAAACTACCATGATGAGAAGTTTAGATAAAACGTCACCCAAAGGAATTATGAAATAGAAAATGTTGGCTGCGGTCATTTTAATCAACATGAAATTCGTGGAGTCAATTATCATTTGTCAAGTTTTATCAGCTTCCACTATAGACCGACATCAATACTCTAATCTGATTAAACCAAAAAAAAAAAAAAATCATCTGATTAAACAATCATATTGGGATTTCATTCGATATCTCTGATGGTTTCTTGTGGGCAACACCAAATTATCTTTTTTTTTTTTACTTTTAAACTTTATTTTTGGTAAGATTGAATAGAGTTTGATTTCAAAAATATTATTTTAAATTTTATAAAAATTAAATTATTTATAAAAAAATATAAATTTCATACTTAAATTTTACTTTAATAATAAAATCGAATGGTGACCAAAAATAAGGTGGCGGCCTTAGCTAGTCAAACCCCAGCTTCATTTCATCCGTATCTTTTAATTAATTAATTTTCTTCTTCAGGGATTTCCTTTCTTTTTTTTTTTCTTTTATGTTAATTGTGTTCTATATAAGTGATTGTTTGTTTGTTGAGTTAAGGAAACACATACTGTGAAGCTCCAAAGAGAGAATAATCTCTATCAGCTTCCTCTCCCAAGTGTGTGTTCTGCGTGTAAAAAATGGTCTGCAACACTAAAGAAGTGTCCTCTGCGCTTCTCCCCTTCCTTCAAGTCTACAAAGATGGCTCTGTTGAGCGATTCTTGGACTCACCGTATGTACCGCCATCGCTTGAAGATGAGGCCACCGGTGTCTCGTCAAAGGACGTCACTATCACCCCAGATGTCTCCGCCAGAATCTACCTCCCTCATGACTATAAGCTCCCCACCCAAAACCAAAGATTCCCGATTCTGGTTTATTTCCACGGTGGAGGTTTCTGCATTGAATCCGCCTTCTCCTCTCTCGGCCACCGCTACATGAACGCTCTCGTCTCTCAGGCCAAAGTTGTTGTAGTATCAGTCGAATATCGCCGCGCCCCAGAGCACCCTCTTCCTACAGCTTATGAGGACTCCTGGGCTGCCCTTCAATGGATTGCATCTCAATCTATTGAGAAAACAGAGCCTTGGTTCGCCAACTATGCTAATTTTGATCGGGTTTTTCTAGGCGGTGATAGCGCAGGTGCAAACATTGCACACAATGTAGCCATGAGAGCCAGCCATAATGGCCTCGAGGGTGGCATGAAAATATACGGTGCCATTCTATCCCATCCTTATTTCCTAGGTTCACAACCAATTGGTTCCGAGCCTAATGTGGATCACGATAAAAGCATTCTTTACCAGACATGGGAATTCGCGTACCCTAATGCACCGGGAGGATTCGATAATCCACTGATCAATCCCTTTACCAATGAGGCTCCGTGTTTGTCATGGCTTGGATGTTCAAGATTGCTGGTTTGTGTTTCGGAGAAAGATGAGCTGAGGGAAAGGGGGATTCGATACTTTGATGCAGTCAAGAAAAGTGGATGGAGAGGGAAAATGGAGCTGTTTGAAGTTGAAGGAGAAGATCATTGCTTTCACATCTTCAATCTTGATGGCCAGAATGGAAAAATCATGATCAAACGCTTAGCTACCTTCCTCGCTTCATGATAGACTTGCTTCTTTTTCTCATTAATCCAAGGATATTATTTCATTTATATGCTTATTTTGAAATTCCATCATTAAAAAGGTGTTGGTAGAGTAATATATCGTAAGTACTTATTGTTCATCAATGAATTAGCATTTTGAAGTTGAATCCTTCTCTAGTGTTACACTGCTATTGCTTGACTTGCTTCTTCAAAACACCGCTCATAGCGGTGGTTGGAGTTGGTGGTTATGTTGTACACACTTGCTTTGGCCAATTTGTGATCTTCTCTATATGTTCAACTAATACGACCCCGCAGTACCATCTAATCCCCACCAAATTCTTCCCTGACAATGGGCCAAAAACTAAAAATACCATACCTAATTTGACTTAGCAAGTTGAAAGGAAAGTGCAGCCACAAGATTTTGAAACCAGTTGTTTCCAAACATTAAAGTTAAAAAGTCACAAGTCACCCATTTGTGACTTCAGTAAATAAAATAACAATTAAAAATTTCACACCCGATTTCCCGGCAAGTTCTACGGTTTTGGAAAGTGACACTTGAAAATAACGATTGATTTGTATTTTTTTCTTATGTAATTTAATATTTTTCCTACCTTTCTTTGCAGGCCAAATCGTTTTATTAAAGTTTTTTTTTTAAAAAAAGATTAAGAGCAAAACTATCTTTCGTTCACTTTTTCATTTTCTCATAGTACTATTTTCATGTGCTCATACAACCAATGTTCTCTGCTGTTTATTTTGGATGAGATTAGATAGTATTTTAGTTTAAAATTTTTTATCTTAAGTTTCAGAAAAGAAAATTATTTATGAGAGAAAAAATGAAACATAAAGTAAAAATTTTATATTATGTTCCGTAATAAAATATTATCCAAATACAACTATAGAATCAAGACTGGTTGAGATCTTCCAACTTCTTAGTTTGTCTTGAGATGCTAATTAAATTGTAGCTATTTTAGTTTGTATGTAATTTGAAAAGCAACCCTTTCTATATTGTGCATATTTCTATTGAATCGACTTTAAAAATTCTCCCAAAGTTGTATTTGTTTTTCCAAAGAACCAAAAACACAACGCCTTTGCGATCATTTTGATTCAGATAGAGTCGAACGGCGCATTTGGCAAGGAGAAGAAAGGAGACAGTTTGAAAAAGCATAAAAAAGATCTGCAGAACGCTAGAGGAAGGGCTTGAACCTTCGACCTTGTGGTTAACAGCCACACGCTCTAACCAACTGAGCTACTCCAGCTGCCCTCTGCTACATTATTCCCTTTTTATTATGCCCAAATTTCGAATACTAAGATCAAATTCCAACGTCCGAATTGCTATGGAGATTTTCCCTTCTCCCCTAGAAAGCAGACCAAAAAAGATTCCCCATGTTTCTCTTTTTCCTTTTAGTTTTTAATACAGCAAAAAAGCATAAATAAATGTAGAATTTTTTTTTTGGAAATATATTAAATTGAGTTATCATTAAGCAGTTTCAGATCTACTAAGACATTATTTATTTATTACACTAATAAAACTGCTTTTTTTTTTAGATTTAAATTAATCATGTTATGTCATCTCATTTTCCTCTATTTTATTTTCCTGAAGTTAAGTGCATTTGAATTGAATTTTAATTTTAATGTGCGTTTTGAAGTACACTCAAAATTCCATTTTAGCTCATTTTATGGTTTTATCGTCTCTTGGAGTATTGTCTAGGCGGCAGAGACTGCAGTTCAGATTTTACAATCCCTCATTTTTCCCTCCACACACACACTGCGTGTCTCTCACGCTCCTCCCAGCACTCTGTACTGTACCAAAAGGGGCTGCCCGATCGAAACAAAGAATCTAGAAAAGGGACAGCAAAGGTCGAAACAAAGAATCAAGAAAAGGGACGGCAAAGGTTTGTTCTTTCTCTCCAATGCCTTCCTCATTTCTAGGGTTTTTAAGGTTCTAACCCTGTTTCAGGACTTATTTGGTCTGTAGAATACTCGGAAAGAGAAACTGTTTATGGTTTTCTATGGGCCTGTATTTGTTTTTCTTTTGTCTGAACATTTCTGTTGCTTGGATGCCTGCTTTTTAATTTTTTTTTTAAGGTCTCTCTAGTTTTTCGTTGTAAAAAGATTTGATTTTTGCTCTTCGATCCGTGGCTTGCTTAGGAGCTTTTTGGGTTTTTATCAGTTGCTTAGCTTTGTATTTCTATCTACTGGAACTGGAAAACAAAATGATACATTTTTCTCGGAATTGATTCTGTTTTTCCACATTGTTATTTTGTTTTCTAAGAAATGATTTGAAGAAGAGAAGGGAGAGACCGAGATTTTGTATGTGAGAGTGTGGGATGTCTTTATTTTGCAGGCATTGGTTTGAACTAAGTCGGTCCATGTAGGGTTCTGAATGACGAGTCTGAATATGTATTCTGCTCCATTAGGAATGGTGTATCTGTAAGTATTTGTTTTAGACTTGTATATGTAGATATCCACTGGAGTGCGTTGAGTTTTTGAAGTAATTTGATGATTAATGCTTTGGATAGCAGTGATCTTGTTTTGACATTTTTTTCCCCCTTCATTATTTTTCTTCTACCTTCCTTAATCTCATGGGTCGTCAGGATAAACTCATTGTTGGAGCTCAATGATCTTCTTAATTTATATGTTGGAGGAAACATCTTCTTGAGTTCATTCTGGCTTTTTGCAGTTGATGTTTTTCTTTGCACTTGGTTTACATTAGTTGCATTAAGATCATTCATGAGTTTATGTTTTCTTGGCTTAGTTGATCACCTTGGAAATTTGGTAGTCCTTAGGATGCTTCCTTTGTTGAGTAATGATTGAGAAACTTCTATCTTGTTTTGAGATTCTAATTACATTGGGGTGCAGTGAGTGCCCTATGACTCTTGTCTTTGGCAAGATGCTTCTGATACTTCACTTTGAGGCTTGAGCTTTTCTGAGCAGGATCTGCATTTTTATTCTGAGGGAATAAATTTGTGATGCTGTAAATCATTTTTATTTGCAAGATCATTTCCAGTTTTACTTTATTGTGATTGTCTTTACTAGTGAAAATATTTAATTTTGACCTCTGTTTTCAAAACCTTGAGGCTTACTATGCTTACATATCTCCCAGCACTAGCTCAAGCTGAAATGGTCTCCTTTAGTCCTTTTCACTTATTATGCTGAGTAGGCTTTATGCTATAAACTGTATCGCTGGTTTGCCTTGCTGAAATTTATTAGTTTATGGTATGAATAATGTCTGCAAAACATTAAATTCGATTTGTAATGCTCTTCTCTTTGCTTATCATCTAATGCCAAGCAATTTCCAGCCTCTAAGTCTAGGTTGTTTGCAATGGATACCACAACACCAAATTCCCAGCGCCAGCCATTTTCAGTTAAGCTCTGGCCCCCTAGCCAGAGCACACGGGAAATGCTTGTGAAACGGATGACAAACAACCTTTCAAATCCAACCATATTCACCCAGAAGTATGGCAGCTTAAGTAGGGAAGAGGCTGCCAGAAGTGCTAAACACATTGAAGATACAGCTTTTTCTTCTGCAAATCATCACTATGAAAAGGAGCCTGATGGTGATGGAAGTTCTGCAGTGCAGCTTTATGCAAAGGAATGCAGTAAGCTCATTCTGGAAGTTCTTAAAAAGGGACCCATAGTTGAGGAGAAAGAAGTTCTGGAGCCTGAACCTACTGAGGTTTCTGCACCAGATGACTACTTTTTCGACATTTCTAAAGGTCAGAGAGCATTTATTGAAGCAGAAGAAGCTGAGAAGCTTCTAGAACCTTTGAAAGAACCAGGAAATCCTTGTGGTAAAATATGTTTTAGCAACAGAAGCTTTGGAGAAGGCGCCGCCCATGTTGCAGCGCCCATATTATCATCGCTTAAGAATCAATTAAAGGAGGTTGACTTGTCAGATTTTGTTGCAGGAAGACCAGAGGCCGAGGCTCTTGATGTTATGAATATTTTCTCGGATGCTTTGGATGGGTCTATACTGAAGTCTTTAAATCTTTCAGATAATGCCTTGGGCGAGAAAGGAGTCAGGGCATTTGGAAAGCTTCTGCAGTCGCAGACTAGCTTGGAGGAATTGTATTTGATGAATGATGGAATCTCTGAGGAGGCTGCAAAAGCTGTTTGTGAGTTGCTACCTTCCACTAAGAAGCTTAGAGTTCTTCATTTCCATAACAATATGACTGGAGATGAAGGGGCTATGGCTATCTCCGAAATTGTGAAGCGTTCTCCTTTATTGGAGGATTTTCGATGCTCTTCTACCAGAGTAGGTTCTGAAGGAGGAATTGCCTTGTCTAAAGCACTTGGAGAATGCCCACATATCAAGAAACTTGATCTAAGGGACAACATGTTTGGGGTTGACGCTGGTATTTCCTTGAGCAAGGCACTTTCTCTATATGCAAATCTTAATGAGGTATACCTGAGCTATTTGAATTTGGAAGATGAGGGAGCAGTTGCAGTAGCTGATGCTCTGAAGAGTACTGCCCCTTCACTTGAAGTGTTGGAGATGGCTGGAAATGATATAACTGCTGAAGCTGCTCCAGCTTTAGCTGGCTGCATAGCTGCGAAACCAATTCTGACCAGATTGAACTTGGCAGAGAATGAACTTAAGGACGAAGGTGCAATTCTAATTAGCAAGGCAATTGAGGATGCCCATGACAAATTGAAGGAAATAGACATGAGCTCCAACATACTGAGAAGGGCTGGGGCAAGAATGTTGGCTCAGTCTGTTATTCACAAGCCTGAATTCAAGCTACTTAACGTTAATGGGAACTTCATTTCTGATGAAGGCATTGATGAGTTGCAAGATATCTTCAAGAAATTCCCTGACACGCTTGGGCCTGTTGATGAGAACGACCCTGACGGAGGAGATGATGACAATGAATCTCGGGATGAAAGTGAAGGGGGTGAGGATGAACTGGAATCAAAAATGAAAAAACTTGATGTAGATGAAGAGCACAGCAAGTAGATCTCAATGGTTCTTTATGGGACCTCTGCCGTCCTGTCCGAATGTTAAACTTGTTGGATTTTCTTTTTCCTTGATTTCTTGCCCTTGGAGCTTTAGCTTTTAGCTAGCCTATGCTTTTTAAGTGAGGATCTATCACGATGACTCCCTGATACTAGCAGATTCTTCCGTCAATTTGTTAGGTTAGTGGTAACTTTTATGCTTAGCCAGGGATTATGTATTAGTTAATTCCATCCGGACCTTTTTCTCCACAGGTTTGTGGAGGTAGTTTCATTCTAGCTTCGTGGTTCTGTATTTCCTATAAACATTTTTACTGAATATCGAACTATTCGCCGTTGCCAACTATTTGGCAAGTTCATGCGGAGCTTTTCTTGTTTTTGTTTCTTCCACAAGGAAAGCCATGCTTCTTTGCTCGTAATGAAAGTAACTCCCGGGATTGATAGAAGAGACCAGAAAGGCACTAGTTGATTAAACGCGTGCAAAATCTTTCAGTAGGCCAAATTTTGGCGATAATATTGATGCCCTTCTGGCACTTCAATATCTGTAGCAGTTACAGGCCAGCAACAATTACTAATTTTTACTACTGTTAGATCACAGGGCAAAAATTTGAGAGACTTCCTTTTGCAGAATAAAGCAAGCAACTGCATTTATATTTTCCACATAACTAACAGAATTCAGAACTCAAGTTTTGAATAATCTCGTTATAAAAGAGCTACTAAATGTACATTTTGCAGCACCGAATGTATACTCAATGAAGGGAGGCTGCTGGCCAATCAAATGGTGAATGCTTTCCTTGCCTTGTTTCCAGTTTACAAAATAGGCAATTGCACAACAGCAGGTGTATGAATAGGATTAGAAACAACTTTACGATCTTGCAGCTCTTCATGTTACAGACGCAAGGAGCCTCCATCAAAAAAGCAAGACAGTGATGCAGATAATAAGCATGTTATTCTTCAATTGCAATGGAGTTCTCCCCCATTATAATCTATCTATCCACTTGCTTAGATTCCGAAACTAAACGAGTCAGGAGACTAAGCTTGACCTCTTTCTTTTGTGTGCTTTCCATGTCAAACCATCCAAGGTAGCATCTCTCTGGGATGAATGATCTTCTTCATGAGATGATGTATCCTCGGACTTCATTTTTTTCAGGGTCAACCCGATGGTATGGTCCCTTTTTACCTTACTCAACATAGACTCTGTTTCTTTCGTCAAACCTTGCCCCACTTTCTCCTCTCCAGCACTATCGTCATTAGGCACTTCGTTAGTCACTACAGGAAGATGCTCCCTCCTTTTTTTCCCTTTGGCAGACCTAGCCAGTTCTCCATTCTCAACATCCTTTGTCACTTCATCATCATATGTATCTTTATAAGCCACTTCTTTTCTGCGCCGCTTTCCAGTGATATTTGCAGCCTCAAAATCGAACCCTTTACCCTTTTTCTCCATAGTCTCGGGTGTTGCATATGCCCAATCCGGAACCTCATGTTCTTCCATAAGACGGGACCTGTAACTCTCCTTCTGTCTTCTCTCCTCATCCATCTTCTCAAAAAGCCAGAACTCCTCATCTGTTCGAGCTGCAAGGCGATTAATTTCTCTCTCACTGGGCACATCTGTCCCAAGTGAGCTAGTACCTTTCCGCATTATCTCTTCCAACAATGCTTTCCTATCTTGAGCTGCATAGATAACATTTAAATGTGTCCATTTTGTCCAACATAAATACTTACAGAAGTATATGGCAAAGCAATGTGTAAAATGTTAAAAAAAAGAGTTTCGCTGCACTGACAAATGCATAAAAGATATTATGAAATATAAAAAATCCCAGGATGGAATGTTCTACACATGCTCCGTTAATTGAAAAGAAATGAGTGAAAGCATAGGCTGTACAATTAAGCCCACTCAAAAATTGAAGAAAATGAATATCACTCAGAATTCCAGAAAGTGAATTATGGTACACTAAAAATGACGTACCTGTGGAAGTAGTATTGAACAACCCTGCCTGGATGACCTTGGCATCTATGCCCATCTTCTGTTTTGCTCGTTCCAGGATTACCTCCTCGATTGATCCAACACTCACCAACACAAAAACCCTCACCTCCTTCTTTTGCCCAATGCGATGAGCTCGGTCCTCAGCCTGTTGATCTGCTTGTGGATTCCAGTCACTGTCAAATATTATAACTGTATCTGCGGTCTGCAAATTTAGACCAAGTCCTCCAGCCCGAGTGCTGAGAAGAAACAGGAAATATGGAGAATCAGGATCATTAAATTGCTTCAGTAAAGTGCCTCTTTCCTCAGTTTTTGTTGAACCATCAAGTCTAAGGTATTTAAAATCATGAAGTTGCAGATAAATCTCAAGAATGTCCATGAGACGCGTCATTTGTGAGAAAAGCAGGACTCTATGCCCAGCTCTACGTAGTTTGGGGAGTAGGCGATCAAGAAGCTCAAATTTTCCAGATGCTCTAACAATCTCATCCCTGCGCCACATATTATATTCACCAACAAATAGGTAAGGGTGGTTACAACACTTCCTGAGTTGCATCGTCAAATTCAGTAAACTCTTCGACTTCCCAGTTCCTGCAAATGCACATATCACCATGACTGAGGTTCTTCAACTGGATAATCAAATTATGTATGATTGCTAATGATGTCATTTTCTCATGAGTCATTGGTTTGATTTTGATTATTGTTTCCCAGAACAAATAAGATAAAAAGAATTCAGGAAACAGGAAGGACAAGTAGACAAAGAGAGAATCCGTGTGTTAAGTTCAATAAATATTGACTCAAGTTGCCAAAACCATTTTCTAAAAAGAAAGAAAAACTGAACCAAAGAAAAAAGGAAAATGGCCATATTGGTCCCTAAAGTTAGGGCCCCCTAATCACTTGGTCCCAAAAGTTTATTTTCAGCCATTATAGTCCCAAAAAATTTTACATGTGACTTAAGTAGTACGACCACCATTCTCAACCACCAACTTCAGCCAATAAAGAGCACGGCCCACGCACATGCTAACTTTTAAGGGCAAAATAGTCTGCCTACAAGTGCTTTCCTCCAATTGTTGGCCCATGCAGCTCACGTGGTCCTATTTTGGAAGAGAGAATAATTTAGGGTTTGGGTTTGTGTGTCCTTCACCGATTGCAAGCTATTCTAACTTCCTCTTAGCAGATTAAGGGTTTGGATTTACTAAATCCGATAAAGGTTGGAGTCAAGGGTTTGTGAAGGAGAAGAAAGAGACGTTATAGCACTCCTTTTTCTTTTCGTTTTTCAGATTTTTTAAAGTCTCTCGCCTTCCAAAATAGTACCACCTGAATTGCATGGGCCAACATTTGGAGGGAAACCACGCAAACAAACTATTTTACCCAAAAAAAGTTTGCACATGCATGGCTCGTACTCTTGTTGGCCGAAGTTGTTGGTTCAAAGTGATTGTCATCTCACTTAGGGTACACGTAAAATCTTTTGCGACCCTAATAGCAGGAAAAACTTTTAGGACCAAGTGATTACGAGGCCCTAATTTTTTGGACCAAAATGGCCATTTTCCCAAAACTAAAAATTCATAGGACTTAAAGATTAACTTCAGATATGAATGGACAGAGATCATGATCACATATACACGTACACTAGTACAAGGACTCGTACT
Source organism: Rauvolfia tetraphylla (assembly GCA_030512225.1). Taxonomy (NCBI): domain Eukaryota; kingdom Viridiplantae; phylum Streptophyta; class Magnoliopsida; order Gentianales; family Apocynaceae; genus Rauvolfia; species Rauvolfia tetraphylla. The sequence goes on from JAJQKT010000053.1 coordinate 9,818,218, forward strand.
TTATACTAGTTACAAAAACAACTGATATTCACAGGAGAAATGGCCGAACAAAATTCACTTACCGTTATGCAGTCCCACCCTCCCAACATCTGTGACTTGCTGATAGTATACTTTTTGCCATGCTGACATATCACATTTCAGTATGACCTGTGTCTTCCCAGGAAGGTACTTCTCCACCTCATCTTTCTTCCTCCTCAATATGAATGGCCTAATAACCTGCAAATATATTCACAATATAGAACATGTAAAGAAGGAAAAGCATATGAAAACTAGACCAGAAGAAGAATCTGGAAGACAGACTAGAAATGAACACTCACATGGTGCAGACGACGTATGATTAATAATTCTTCTTCATCTGTTAGGGTGACATCACATTTATCCGCAAAAGGTGCATTAAACCACTCCTCAAAATTCGCAACAGAATTAAAAATAGTTGGAAGGAGAAAATTAAGCAGGGACCATAATTCCTGCAAGCTGTTTTGGATTGGGGTACCAGTCAACAGGAGTCTCCTCCTAATACGGTAGCTGCACAGAAGGTAAATATCCCTTTTCTTAATGTATTCATGAGAAAAGTACATGAGCATCAAAATCTCTAACTCAGAAGTGTGAAGATAGCATCAAGTTCTGGGAAGAAAATATATTGTCTATCACATGAAATTAGATAGCGGAGAACAGCTTTTACTTCAACATACCCTGATACAAGAGTTCGTGCAAGAACGCAGTCGTGGTTCTTCAATCGATGTCCTTCGTCAACAATCATGTAGAACCAGTGAATTTTCTTCAAAAATGCTTTGTCTCTAATAATAAGATCATAATGAGTGATCAACACATTAAACTTCCCTTCCCCTGAATACTCCTCTCTCATTGCTTTTCTTTCATCCAAACGTCCATCATAAAGAACAGCTACAATACTGAGGACAATGGAAACTACAATCAGATTTCACAAAATCTGATTCATATTTGTACGTGTGACAAGAGAAATATAAAGCACAGAGTTTGTTCTACATGTACCTTGGTGCCCAAGTGGCAAACTCATTAATCCAATTTGGGAGTACAGCTTTAGGGGCCACAATCAAATGTGGCCCCGCCACCCCCTTATGCTCCATGAGATAAGCAATCAAGGAAATAGTCTGAATCGTCTTCCCCAAACCCATTTCATCTGCTAATATTCCATTTAGATTGTTATTAAACAAAGACAACATCCACTGAAGCCCTTCTAATTGGTATGTTCTTAATTCTCCACCCTGAAGCATAGCTGGTTGCTCAGTCACCTGCATAGTTTCGAGTTAGAGACTGCATTTCAATTCACGGCAAGGCATTTGCAGCTAGCAACATCTCTCCACGGACTTTCTTAAAGATATTAGCAAGATCAATCATCTACCAACATTATAGACATTTATCATATTAAGACCAGGCTGCTGTAAATGGCCACCATACTGAATTCACCCTTCCCCCACCCAAAAAAAGTTAAATAAATTTTTTAAAAAATAGAGTTGCACTCAAAGAAATACAGCTACAGCATCAAATGCCTAATTATGTGATACCAAATTAACAGCAGGTTTATCTTAATTTTGAAAATAAGAAGCTAAAAGTAAGCTAAGTTTATATCTCTTAATAAGTTCAAGGATCAAAGCAAACAAAACTAGGGAATCAAATCATATGCAGAGAGACAGCAATCGGGACCTGATGGAGAATCCTGAATTGAAATTCATTTGCAACACTAGAGTTCCATTAAATACCCATGTTTCACAAAAGTAGTATTTTCGAGAAATAAGGGCCCTCCCTTACATGTTTGGGCAGGCAGCCAAGAAAAAAATTCTGGCATTTTTTATGGGAAAGCCACCTGGATATGATGAGAAATTTAGGTAGGAAAAAACTCGAATAAAACCAGTGCATGCATATGGAAAAGACCCTTCTTGACACATGTTTTCCTATTGTGTAAAGTACCATCAATATTTCAACATGCTTTCTCTATTTTCTGGAAATATCTCCTATGTTTAAATGTTAAAACAAACTATTTGCCCGAAAGCTTTGAAACAAACAAGAGGCACATATCAAAGAAAGAGTAAAAATCAAACACGAAAAACTTACAAGAGAAGCAAAATGCACAAAATAAGAAGAAAAGCATACATACAAACATACAACCGTAAATATTTCAAAATTCTTTCGGGATTTTCTGGGAGTATCTCCCTATGTTTAATGTAAAAACAAACCATCAGCCAGAAGACTTTGAAACAAACAAGAGGCACAAATCAAAGAGTAAAAATCGAACATGAATCACTTACAAGAGAAGCAAAATGCACAAGCAAACAGCAAGAAATGAGAAGGCAAACAGAAATACAACCATATAACACTTACCTTCTCCTGGATTGAATGCACAACTGAGTTATACTGCCTCTGACCTTCAAGCAAATCACCAGTCTTTACTTGACGGTTAGGTTCGTTATCAACCATGTCCTCATCCTCCTCAGGAAGAGATTGTCCTGGAGTTTCAGCCTTTGAAGCAGATAACTCAGGTAAATCAGCATCTGAGCCTTCTAAAGGTTCAATTCCATCATGTTCAGCATCCTTCTGACGCTGTACAGCAGCTCCTAATCGAACAAGGAGCTCATTAGTTTTCCCTAGAAGCATAGTCAACCGTTCATTCTTGCTCTCCTCAACCATTTTCATGTATGCTTCTTGATCATCAGCTTTTAGAGCTTGGAACCTCAATTTTTCTGCTCTTGTAGCTCGCTGTCTTTGCCTTCCATGCCATGCCTATGGGACAAAGAAATTTCCATTAGATGCTAGCAACATGATCCATAGCCGTCGAGTATCACTAATAACATAATAAGCTAACGCCGATACCATCAAGGCATTACAGGTTGCTGCTGGTGAAAACTGTTTCACCACAAATTTTGATAACACCATGAAAGATTTTGCAAACACCTCTCCTCTCTCACAGTGTGGACAGAGAAAATAAGTCAATCTGATTCCACAACTTTGCTAACTATGACATATGATAAAACCAAAATTTAGATCGGGATGTGCATAGGTCAAAGCAAAGAAGACAAATTCGGACTGGACAAATCAACAAGTGGTTTCTGATGCACGGATTTCTTAGATTGGTGGAATCTTTTTCGGCTTTCCAATTTAAGCTATAAATAGTACTAACTATTGAAAAGCCATTATTTCAAAACTTCTTACCCAGCAAAGGAACAGCATACCAACCATGTTGAAAACAGAAAACCGGGAGAAGTACTAAACCCAGGGCTTCAGTTAACCTATTGACAACCATTTCCAACTTCTGGAAAGAATACAGGACATGTTATCTAAGTTTGCCTCACAGTTTTTCATGTAACTTTTACTGGTGAAAGTATTCAAACAATTTACAAAATTTTAAAAAATCCAGAAAGAAACAATAGCATGCCTGAACACCATCATTTCGTTGTTTGCGGCGTTTTTGAGCAGCCTGCACTTGCAATTGGAGTTCACGTGCAGCATTCAATAAGTCTGTGAAGAATTTTCTCTTTTTAGTTTCCACACGGTTCCTTTCCTCCTCTTCCAATCTTGATGATCTCTGCAGTGAAAATGCTTGACTCTGTGAGCAAGTAATTTCCAATTAACGTTGAACTCAAACAATATCCAATCTAGGTTGCCCTTCAAATAGACACAATGCAAATCTGCTTCACAGATTGTCAAATGTAAGACTTGCTGCTGGATCAGATCAGTGTATCTCAACATAGACAGCAGAAAAACTCTACAATGCCACCATCTATTCGCAGCCTTCCTAATCAAGATAAACAGACAACATGCCACATTTGTCTAGAATTATAGATTTCATTACCCTCACATCTTATGAGTTTGTAAGTGAAATTAAACCTCTGATATAGTGAAATGACAAAATATAAGAATTCCAGAGATCACAGCAAGATAAAAGGACTTCAGAGCTTAAAAGCATTACCTCAGCATCACGTTTCTTTTTCAAGGGATCTTCCGGATCAACAGCAAAAGCATCACCAATCCCGTATAAAGGACGAGGCAATCGCATCATGCCCCAATCAAATAACTGCTTTTCAGGATTTGAACAATATAGACGAAGCCAGTATTCTGCACTCACTTCAGACCGAACTTTAGCCTGAAAGTCAGCTAACTGCAAGTAAAAAACAATCAATATGGTCAAAAACTGCATCAGTCTTCAACATCAGGGCTGTGATATTAGAAGGAAAACATTGATCATTTTATGGAGCACAAAGCAAACATAAGCAAGGAGCATTTTGATTTTATTACTTATTGCGATATTGTAATGATAGTTAAGCTTGTAACAAATTTTAACATAATTATGAATAATTGTAACATTAGTTACTACTAACATTTAGAAAAGGTAACAGCTTTACAGTCAAAACTAGTCAAATATTTCAGAAAGCAACATATCAATCTTTTTTCTTGGCATCTGCAACCCGATATTTGCATTAGAAACTTCTAGATACTTTTTATGACGAATTTTCCTTTTTTCACCAACAAAGAGCACATTAATTTCTTTCAACATCCAAACAGCTATGTATTCTCATCAGCTACACTCTTCCATTCAAGCTAGATAATGTAGCATCCTTCTCAATCATTTAATAAAAGTAATTTTAAACTGGAGACATATATGCAAAGTTCTACCTTCAGACCATAGAGTTCTAGCAAGCACTTCGACTGTAGATCCTCGCCTCTGTTTGTTGGCAGTTCTGGTTCATAATAAATGCAAAGGTAAACTTTTAGAGAAATATTCAGCAGAGAATCTAATATAGAAGCAAACAGAGCCAGCGTCCTTCTATTGAAATTTCCAAGCTTCTACTCAAACTGAGAGTTTGCCTCAATAGGGATGACCAAAAAGGTAAACTAACATGAAATGATATGAGTGTTTCCTGCTTGCCCCTACCTCTCAAGAGGAATTTTCTAAAGAACTTCTGGGTGCGGACGAGTCAAATGAAAAATCTACTTTAAGCTTCGCAGACAATGATAAGACTGGCTAGAGTAATAGTTTATTGTTGAAATAGAAGGCCTTCGCCAGAAAAAAACTTTTGTTTTGCTAGCAAGCAATTTGTCTTAAATGCTGAAGGAGGATATTGGCATGTTTTACAAAGTGGAATCCATTATTTGAAAATTTTCTTTTCTTAATAATCTAAGTACAAATGAGTTCAAGGAACACAAATTAGCTTTCTAAAAGAGTATATAAGTCTAAGCATGTGTAGGCTGCTTGAGCATGTACTTGTGCTGGTGCCTCTGTGTTATTCAATTATTCCCCAGTTACCTTCAAGTTCACTCAGGCGATGTTGGATTTGGCTTTGATGACGATTTTCCTTTAGTTCTGCCAATCCATGACCGGACATACAACTCTGTCTTTGCTTAAATAGTGCCACCTCAAAGTCTGCCATCAGATCTCCATAACTTGAAATTCCCGAACCACCCTACAACCAAATCATTAACTTCCTTCCCCAAATGCAAAATAAATGACAAGAAGAGAAACAGGATAAACATCAGCAAATCAACTCAAGAGAAGTATAGTGCATCAAAGTTCAAATCAGATTAGGAAACAACATGCAGTAAAAAAGGCTGGACCCTTTTAACAACAATCTAAAAGAACATAATTCTCTTGCACAAATTTCACATATCTATGCTGTACATTCATGAAAATTTTCACTGCCATACTTCAGAAGTATGACAACTTAAGCAACTAGATTCAGCCAGATTTGCAACGCCGAACCTGTGCATATCTCTGGCTCAAAAAGAAGGGGAAGACAAGGTGCTGGTGAGTTGTCTAGAGTAGTATGCAAATCAGAAAAGAAAAGAAAAATGAAAACAAAGAATTATTCAGAAGCAGCTAGATCCAATTATTTTGATTTAATTGTGGAGTTTATTTAACTATCAAAAGTCCAAGTATCTTATTTACCAGTATTTACTACCAGGAAACTATTCGACCGTCATAATTATTAAATTGGTTTTAACTATCAAAAATAGATATACATCATATAATGGACATTTTTCCTGAGCATAATTACAGAACTACCAAAGACTGCCTCAAAAACAATTTTTCTGTGTTTGTGCTAAGTTCATATGTGTCAAACTGCCAAAAATGATAAATTACATGCATATCTGGACAAGAAAAAACTGATATATACATATGGTCACTGTAGCAATGTCAAACAAAAGTGTCTTCTTTGAACTGTGGGGCACAACTAACTTTGTTAGTTGGTAAACGAATGTCAACATACTATCCTATGAAACAAACCATAAAAGTTCCTCCATAACAACCCCATGCCGTGAAACCAAAACAGAATACCCAAAGGACCATGTTCAGTAGTCTGGCTGTTATAGCTTCATTTGAAGAGACTATACGACCAACAGTTTGCCACTTGTATTCAATTTATGACTCATTTCATAATTATTAGCACCCAAACAATACATTTATAATCCAAGAAAGGCGAGTCTTTGTTCGTCTCACCAACTCCATGAAAAGAATTAAAGACACGCCCAGCCAAAAAAAGCACCATGCAACTAACATCTCACAGCAACAGTTTCTATACATAGAATTAGCTCCTCCACCAAAGTTTCACTCTGAAAGCAAATAATTAACTCATGATACATATTTGCAGAACCAAGAAAATTATTACGAGGCAACTGACGAGAAAAGCAAAGAAACATACCCCCAAAAGATCACTTAGTTGTTTTAAAGCCATAGATTGCCACTGGAAAACAAGTCTTGCAAAATTTACTTCTATTGTAGAATCACATTCAGAAGAAATATGTGACAAAAAAAGAACAACTAAAAAATCGCGTATATGTACATTATTTTGACTTGCCAGTTTTATTTTCTAGCAATTTGAGGGAAATCAAAAATCGAATAATAAAGTTTTCTTTTTTTTATCAGACGGAGAAAGGACTATTTGAAACTTCAAAAACTCCAAACTTAAAAACACATATCTGGGCGTGCTACTTCCAGCTAAATCATTTTCTACTTTTTCTACTAAAAGAATAATTAAAACAACAGCCTTTACAAAAATTCCGCGCTCATCACTCACCAGCTAGATCATCTTGAAAACATATCAGTACAAATTAAATATAACTCGCACCTTGGACTTCTCTTCGGAAGGCGCAGCGGATCCAACCCCGCCGCCACCAACAACATTAGAATCATCAGTGGGATTACATACACCGGCGGCCTCAGCATCAGAATCACAATCAATGTCAGCGTCAGAAGAGCCGTCCTGATAGATAGACGAAACGGCGTCGTAGACATCCGGAGGTAAGGGAAGATTACGGGAAAGAAAATTAAGGGCGCAAATTAAAGTCCTAGTTTTCTCTATCTCATCTACGTCAATAGTAGCATCGTTGTCAGTCAGACTTTGACTTTGGCTAGGATCACCGGCCGTAACAGACACCTCTCCACCACCGCCTCCGCCTCCTCCGCCCCTGCCCTGGTGAGTGGTCTCGACCTGAGCCGCCATGGCTCGGGGGTGATGGCGCGAAGAGGACCGACCGTTTTAGAGTTTAAAAAGAATTGGGGATTATTTTTGAAAGAATTTAGAGGCAATGAAGGGCGGGGTTTATATGTAATCGCTCTGTTAAAGACGATAAAATTATAAATAAAAAAGAAGGCGAAGTGGCCTCTCTCTTCTCCCTCTTCTTTCCTCTTCTTTACATAGAGGGGAACAACAAGCCCTCCTTCGAGTTTCAGATTTGGGCTTTGGCTCAGGTATTTGACCCGGTTTGTTTTTTGTTGGCAATTAGGAGGGTACGTTATGAAATTACGGGAAAGGCCTCGGTTATGTTTGCATTGACGGTTTCGTCCCTCCCTCCTTTGACCCGTCAACTAACATAATTTTCAGACCGTTTTAATTGAAATATTTTTATGTCGGTTCCAAATCTTTTAAAATACTGTCGTATATATTATTTAATATATTAATTAAATTAAATTACATAAAATTATATAATTAGTCTAAATTTATTAATTTTTTTAATTCAATAATATTATTAAGAGAGTACAATTTAATTAGTGGATTAAAAATATATTAAGAAATCTAAAGAAGAATGGGATACACCTGTTATTTCATTTTGTAAACATGGAATCATGTTTGAATTATGAAATCTAATCTATAACTAAAGTTGAAATAAAAAAGAAAAATATATCTAATTAAATTTTAACTTAGAGTTTAGTATAACTAGCAAATTCTAATTAAGATTTTATTAAAACTAATAAAATATATTTATATGGATGTGACCTATAGGTATAAAAAAATTATAACATATTCCCTTCATTCACCAATGAATATTTTATTTTCTAATTTGATAAAATTTAATTTTAAAATTTTTATCTTGAATTTCATATAAATTAAATTGTTTGTAAAAAAATATATGAATTCTACATTTTAAATTTTAAAATAAAATCCTTCCCAAGTAAACTTAATTTTAACATAAAACTAAACATAGTATTTCGACTATTATATTATTATTAATTAAAAAATAACTAATAAAATTAACATATTAATAAAATTTAAATTTTACAAATTAAATGAATTAAAAAGATTAGTGGTGAACAGATAGATTACACATTACATATTACACTTTTAAAAAATATAAAATTTTAATATAAATAATTTTAAAAAAACTTCATTTTTGTACTAGTCTAACATAGCCGTTTGTGATAAAAAAAAGCTGTACAGATTACCATGAATATTGAGAATTAAAAAAAAAAAAAAAAAAACCGAGAAGTAATGATCTTCCTGATAGTGAGGTTAGGAGATTATTCAGGTATAATAAGAAAATGACCTGACTAGTTTAGTAACCAGCATACAGAAAGCGAGATCAGAGACACTTCAATAAATCATCTAAAGTGCGAATCCAGCTTAGGCCAAGCGAATTCTGGAACCCTCTTGAGGACTAGGCTCATCACCGAAAGGCTTCACAAAATCATCACTATCAAGTTACTGCGACAAAATTTAGATTTCAGCAATCCACACTAACGTTATAAGCTTCAATTCAAGTTCATCATCATGTTCATGATCGTCACTATTTGTACAGAAACGCCAGAACAATGGAGGCACAAAGAATGAACTAGCGGGACATATTCCTCCCTAGCTGATCAAGAAAGGATCATTGATCTGAAGGTTCTGAGCAAACAGATCAGGAGATTGACTTTCAGCAAGAGGCGCTTCAAATTCAATAGTTCTCGGAGTTTGCTAGTGGTGACTTCTTCATAAGCTCCTATGTTTGAGGTATACATTCCTTCAACACGCGGTTGATTGGTTCTTGAAAATACTGCAGAGAGATAAAGATTGCTTCCTGCGTTGTAAAATGCAAAGGCTAATCTTTAACCCATGAATGCGACTTACCAAGTTTCTTCCACTTCAAATCAGAAAGTTAAATGAGAAAAGAAAACAGACAATACAAGTACCTCTTTTTCTTTTGGCAAGAAAAGGGACCAATATATTAGCTATAATACTAGTACCTCTGTTCGTATTGTTCTGCTTCCTTGGTGAGGGCATGTGTTCAAGTACAAATCAAAGACCTCTCTTACATTTTTCCCCTGAATATCAGGAAACATGGAAATGAAGTCATCAAGAACATTCAATTTGTCCATCCTCACTTCTTTTTGGTGAATCCATCCTCACTTGACTAGTCTAGTTTACAGAACAAAAAGGTCTTTTGTGGATTGTGGGGAATTAACAGTTCAAGCTACTATGAATCCAATTATTGAAAAGTCAAGGTTGGACTGTTACCAACTCATCAGAATCACGAGAACGGAAAACAAAGGAACTTCAACTATACCTTCAACTCATTGTCTTCCTCAATACTCTCTTCAAGTCCAGCAAGCCCACCAAAAGCAATCAATAGGTGCCTAAAGATTATAGAAATCACCGCTTAAGGTTAGATTGCCAAATGAACACATGACAATAGTTTCACACCAGATTATCAAGTTGTTATCAGTATCTATTCAATATCAAAAGAAAATGGAAAAAATCAAACATGAAGTGGCTAAATTACTTAATGACAAACTGTTACGTAATGGCAGCAGCACTAGACAACGTAATTACCTGAATGATGGTAAAGAAAGTTCTGAAGACATAACACTGACTCCATGTTCTGAAGTGCCAATCAGATAATCATACCCTCTCTACATAAGCATTTCATTGGAATTAATGGAAGATCTTTTGGACAAGAATAGAGGAATCCAAGAGAAAATGAAAAGAGAATGACAATGAATACCACATGTGGACAACCACTGAAAGCGGCACTGATATTGGAGGCATAGCGCACTTTATAACCCCAATACATTCCAGCTTCATCCCTAGGTCTGGAAGATGGGACAACTTGATAGGTTAGACCTGAAAATTAAATACAGATTAACACAGAAAAATAAATATTTCAGATGCAAGCTCTAACTGAATAAGCAAACTACGAAATGTAGAGCTAATAAGAATTTCAGTTATGTTTTCATGCCTTCAGTTCCCTGGTCTATTTTATTTCATGGAATGATAGCCTACATCAATTGGGCCACCATCGCTTCAGCACCCTATATTACATTTAAGATAGTTGTTTATTGATGGTTTCTCCCAATATCTGCAGTAGCTCTTTTGCACATAATATTCAACAAGTGAGGAGTCAAGTCCTTCATTCACAGATTAAGCTTTCCCTAGAGTTTGCTAAGCATCTAATATAATGTTTGACAGACCTCTTTTATGGGTGTGCTATAAACTTGTTCTCATAACAAGCAGCTACTAGAGCCAATCATATAAGTGAAGTTCACGCATATAATGCTTCCATTGTCCTCAATGACTTCAGATAATAGCCTACAGGAGAGGTACCTTACTGTAGACCTACTAGAATGCAGGATATACCAGATCAACTGACCAATATACAAACTAGCGTCATATATGGTCACATCTGCCCGGCTTTGGTACTCTCTCAGCACCCTTTAAGGTGTCACTAATAATTCTGCATCATACAGCGATTAGTCCTTAAACTAAATTTCATTATTATCAAGGAAAAAGAGGCAAAACAAATCTAATTATTTGGTCAACAATCATCCTGGACTAGCCAATCAAAATAGATCAAATGAGGTCCATCCTCAGAATGTGATGTTAGGGCCAATTCACTACCTGTATCAAGATTACGGTTTGTACCCATGGCCACTGTTACTCTTCTTCCTGGTTCGATAACTTGGTCAACCAAAACATTCTGCAGAATATAGTACTTAATCAAGGACTCTGTAATGAGATAGTATTGGTGAGAAACATGTGGCAGAAACGGATCAACTATCCATTACATAAAGTAGAATACAATCAGGAGAACTAAGATGGGTAAGTAGGAAAACATCAAAACCTTTTAAAATCCACTAGAAGTGTTCCATCAACTGAAACAGCTACTAGAGAAAACCAATGAAGAAAGGTTCTTATAGCCAGAGTGCCATGCATTTAGCCCCAAGTGTACTCCTCTAACCCAAATGCGATTTTTTTTTATCAGGGATACATTTAGCCCTTGGGCAGGTTAGGACTTCTAAAATTTAGGCAAACCAACTCAAATGAGTAAAATGTTGTTGAGAACACAATGATAAATATTAACAGAAAACCTAAGCATGCTAGACCTTCCCATTAGAGACAGATATAAGATGCACTGATATAGAAAGATATTACTTGCATGGCTTCAGTTGGGGATTGAGGCATCATAAACAACTATTGCTGCGCATTAGTGCCAGAAGATAGACCCCAATGAGAATAATTTTCGGGACATGCAAACATTCATCTCTATAGATGTTGCAAAGAATCCACCAATTAAATAATACATTTTGTACCTAAAGGAAAGGAACCACAAGGAAGAAGTGTATACTATGCTACCAACAGCAAGAAATATGTAAGATGAAAAGTATGCACTTATGTCACCAAACATATCACAAATTAACCACATTATTTTGAACAAAAGGAATACATATACCTTGTTGAGCCCCACATCAACAAGTGTTCCACCAGACTCTGGAACTTGGTTCTTGAGTGAGACACCTAAACATATAAAAATCAAGAAAAATATTCAAAAAATACTAATAAATTTTCTTTCCTCTGTATCACATGACATGAACTGTAGCAGGACCGCCATAAACAGTGCCTGAACAAGTTGGTAAGACAAAAATCCCAAACATTCATGGAAAAATTCCTGACATTGGGAAACAATGAGTTGAAAAGCCTAATACTAGAGGAAATAAAATCTCGCGCTGTTCTGACAAGTAGTTTCGCCATTTTTGATCAAACGACCAAAGGAACATAGGACATCACTCATTAAAGAAATAAGACAGGTGCAAGGTCATGGCATCAGCAATGTAGCTTATCGACATAAAACTTACCTGAAGTTCAGCGATCAAGTGTAAGACATCATATGCGCAGACTTTGCACCAGATGCATTAAATATCAAATATCAGTGTCTATGAAGTTGCTATGCATAAAATATCAAATATCAAAGGGCTGAAAGCTTTTATGGATTTATAACCAATATTCCAGTAAAGTAAGGAAGCATAGGCCAAATATCTCAACCATTCTAAAAATAAGACAGGAAAAAAACCAACAAATTCAGTTCTATGTGTGGTTTAACAAAAGGGAAGAGAAGAGGACAAAATCCAGCATCTAGATGAAGGACTTTTTCCAATCCTCCTTGCTGTTTGAATTCTGAAGAAGGAAATCAACATCACCAATCTACTCTTATACTCTCTGAATGCCCTACAACATGCAAAAGTCTTTAGCTAATTCAAGGTCAATCTTCTATTACTCCTGCAAAGATGAAATATTATCCTATAAGGCAGCAAGTTAATGACATCATCTTTTCTAGCTTCTCCCCAACTTCCCCCCCATCCCCAACCACCCAAGAAAAGAAAACCCAAAAACAAGAGACCAAACAAGGGAATGATGTACCAAGCACTGCTCCAAACATTCATGATCCTAAATAATACTCCATAATAAGGGAGAGGATATCATCCTACCTTCTCGATAGGGTGCCCATTCATGCTTACGTAAATGATGTGGGGCGTCTAGTGGCGGCAGCAGACCCTGCAAATAGCGAGTTGTGTTTAGGTACCACACTAATTATTACAATAAGGATAATACAATTCCAAGATTATTTGAAAAAAGCTGAAGGTGGCTTATCCAGGCCTAGATTGAAAAAACTGGGGCCTTACCACAAATCTTAAACTATTGTGTTTTGGAAAAAGACTCTTCCGTAGATACTGTGGAGTCTCTAGATATCTCAAAATCCTTATAAGAAAAGCTGCACCACTTTCGTAGTCATCTGAATTACTCTCGTCCATTAGCACAGTTGATTCATCTTCCAAAGTGCTCTTATTGTCAAAAACAATCACCTATGCACGACATGCAGAAGAAGAAGATCTGGTCATCAACTGAGCTTGCCATAATGCATTTCTCAAAATTGAGCGCATAAATGTATAATCTTGATGAACAACACTGGTGTGGTTTCATCTAACAAACAAAGAGTATGCCAGCAAACAAGCATTATAAACACTGAGAACAACTAACAGAAATTTGCAGACCTCATCTACCCGAAATATTGTTGCAGCACGAGCAATCTGACCAGCCAACTGATGGATAAATGAACAGGAAACCAAAAAAAAAAGAACAAAGTCAGCAAAAGAATAAAGAACAAATGTTTCTTCTCTTCTTCTACTAATGCATCAAAATCAGCTAAAAATGGGAGATGCCATTTCAAAAGAAACCTCTGAAAATCTTACTAAAGCAACCGAAAGCTTCAATATTTTATCTTTCACTTATCGTCTAGATGAAACACGCAAGAAAACCCATATATGTATTTTCTAATTTTTGCTCGTATGGAACTTTGAGAAGAGCATCAAACGTCTGTTCGTATATCTACGAATTGAGAAAAAGGGCATTACACGAGTGGCAAGTTCAAGAGACTGAGCATTGTCAATTATAGAGCCAGAAACGGCGACGGAAACTGTAGGCTTTTCATTTGAATCGACGTCCTTCCGCTCTTCCTTTCTCTTCTTTTTATTCTTCTTCTCCTCAGAAGAATTGCCATTCGCAAGCTGCAGTTCCGTTAGCTCTGCTTTACAATAATTGTTCTGTGCGTCGCCTTGGCTTCTTTTCTTCTTGCCCATATCAATTGTCCTCAAGAGGGTTCATTCAGGGTTTTAAATCCCTGTTTGGCATTGTTTTTGTATTCGGCTCCGCAAATGGCCTGAACACATAACTCCCGGTTTAAACTCAATGGCCTACGCGTGAACGCATACTATATTTGCATCGGTTCTTGGGATCCCCTACCCTAATGCGCTCAGGCTGTCTTTGGTCAACCTCAAAATTCAAATCCCCTTTAAAAGGGAGGTTGATTTTGAATTTTCACAACCACCCTCTGAAAATCTTGTCAAAATCTCACTTAGCAACCTCAAACCTAAGAAATAACATTCAGACCGCTAATGTTTGCTTTCCATGGAAGTAGCGTCTGCACGCGAGACATGGTTGCGGAAAGAGTGTTGAGACGCTCTTGGCCTCATTTTCTTCGTTTAGAAGCACACGAGTGTTGCAAAGTCGTCCGTTAATCATTATTTAGTGCGTACATTGTAAGAATCAAAATTTGATTCATAAAACTTTCCTTAGAAATCCAAAAAAAAATGATTATCTAATCATGAAATTGAAAATGAACATTATCAAACTAATTAAGCATAATCATTGTTGGATTTAACATCCACTTTACACAAACACTATAGAACTACTTTATGTGATATTTACTGCTTCCTTATTAGATCAATGTCTCCTTAAAGAGCCTTTTTTTATATTTTTTTTAGAGGAAAGAGTTGAATTTTGAAAATTCTATAAACCATCACCACAAAATAACTGGCAGAGTATTTAAATTTGTCCGGGAAGGGGGGGATCAGGTGGTGCAGTAGGTAGGGGAGAAGAGAAGGAACCGAACTGTATCTGGATGTAAGGCAGTTAATGCATAGCAACTATATTGTAAGATTTAATACTAATAAGGATTCATCCTAATGACTAAATTTACAAGAATCAATTCTATTATTAACATTGTCAAAATCCAAGAAAATTATGGATGTATTATCCTTCGTACGCTGTGTTCTGGCTTCACTCAACAAACAGCTAGCTATCTTTTCTGCTGATTTATCTGGATCTTCTTCTATGTTTCTCTCCCTTGTCTGTGAAGGAAAAAGTGATGAGTTAGCCAAACAAAAAGCAGTAAAAAGGGTTTGAAGGATAAGATACTTTGATAAAAATACAATATCAATTCAGTGAAAATCAGAACCATGGATCAAAGTTCATTCATGAAATACCTGCTGCACAAGCTGAAAAGCCTTCCTGACATTTACAACATCCCAGAAACCATCACTGCATCCAATTCCCATATACTATATCAGAATACAAAATGTTGAAGCAGAAAAAAGGGGCAAACAAAAGGTCATAATTCATCCAAACTCCCAAGTAGCGTTTGTTTTATCTCATGCGTGCATGGTCATCGACCACACACAGAATAATACACTATTAAATCATCAGAGAAAAGCCAGCTCATGCTTATTCTATAATAAATATTCCCCTTGCAGATAGAGACGCTCTCGAGGAGTTTTCTCCCCCTCAACATATTTCATATTCCTTCGGCAGAGTTGCCTGCTTATATTTAACAGAAGCTGAAACCCGCCTCAGTCAGCATTACTCTCAATTTCAACCTTGCTGAAAAAACTATTGCAGTGGGAAATAGAAGATAGCTCACAAGGGCATTCTAGTCTAAGCAAGAAAATGAGTACAAACAGAAAAAGAGCAAAGTAAAAGTAATCCTATGTGCCCAGTCACCTTTACATTAAATAAAAACTTGCATATCCATATACATCACAGTTAGTTCTTTTAAGCAGGTTTCCTCCAAAAAGAAAAGAAGAAGGGGAGGAGGGGGAAAGGAAGAGAGAGGCAGATATATACGCAGCAATATATTCCGCAGAAGAGAAAAGAAAGTGACCTAGCCAATAGTGCGAAAGCCCTGCTTGCTTGATTTATATACACAACTTGACTTATATAAGGTTCTGAACTAAACCGAGCATCCTGCTGTTTAAGAAATTTATCTCCAAGCATTCGAGCAAGGTTAATACCTGCTTGATTGCAATTAATAAGGATCTGTTGATAATAGATATTAAAAGATAGGACAGAAAGAAGAAAAAAAAAAAATAGTCACCACATATTCGTGTCTCCCCATCTCTCAGAGGTTCCCCTGCTGCTTGCATGCGCAGTCTTTCGGAAGAACTACTTATTCTGTGGTCTTCTGTCATCTTCACCTGCTTTCCGTCAATACTGCCATAAACGTAAAGATTGTAGTCTTCCATCATCTTGGTTGTAAATGTACCATTAAACAACTAAAAGAAAATGAAACTAAAAATTGGACAGAAGGAAAAATTCTTTCTGCTTCTACAAAAAGGTGGAGGCAAGGAGGATCTGTAATAGGGTATGATCCAAATCAGTTAAACCAGCTGTTATTCACAGATCATCACCTTTATTAACTGCTGTGATGCAATGTACAGCCATAGGCACCTCTGCTGCTTACTTAAAAAAGACCAAATTATACAGCCAAGAAAACCCAAAATATGCAGGAGAAACAGGGTAGTAAAAACCAAAGGTTTGGTAAATGCTAGTGTGGTTAATGTGTCAGTCCATGGAGCATATAAGACATCACAGTGAAGAACAGAAAACAAATTCTCTTAAAAAAGGAGCCACTGCAACAAATTCTCTTAAAAAAAGGAGCAACTGCAACAAATTCTCTTGAAAAAAGGAGCCACGGCAGCAATAAAGCATATATAGAAACAGGAGGTAAGACGTAAGATTCACAGAGCCAACTCGAAGTGTATTAATCAAGAGTATCATCCTTGGAAATAGAAAAGTAAATCATACTAGAAAAATAATCAATATGATAACAGGCAAGTAGACATTCTAGTTGGGAAAATTAGATTCAAAATAGAGATGGTCGAAAATGAAAAGCATGAAAAATTTTCAAGTCAATCTAATAAGTTACTGAGAGGGTTTTACTTTTAGGCGATTGATCACTCACTGTCATTCATTATTATATAAGATGCACATAAAATCCAATGCAGAATTACATACTTTATAAAACAAGCTGAGTCTCCAACATTTGCACATTGGGCTAAGAAATTTTCATTACCATCAGCCCAAACCAGAAGCACGGTTGCAGTACAACCCTGGAAAAAATTTTCAACATTAGAAGCAAATATTAACTTACACATCATCCATTGCAAAGTTCGTAGAGCAGCAACCAAAGACTTATGGCAGTTTACGCATCTTGCTTGCACAAGCCAATGCTCAAACTTATAAAGGTATATTTCTATGTGTTTATATAGAACCAAGCAACAAGCTGAAGTGCCTTAAAAATGCCTTTATGGTATTATTCCCTTCATGATCCTGGTGAAAATCACTATCTTTAAAAATGCCTTTATAGTATTCCCTTCATGATCCTGGTGCAAATCACTATCTTTATAAGCTTTTGCACTGATTTTCCATTCATCACTATAAAATTTTATATCTTTTTTTTTTAAAACAAAAGTGCTCAAAACACCTCCTTTAAATAAGTGCGATGATTACATGCACAAGTACAATATCCACCTATAAGATAAAGATCAATATACTTTGTTCTTTTCTTTCTGCAAATAAGGCATACTTCTGATTTTGAAAAGTAAATTGAAATATAATATTCTCCCCCGAATCTAACCATCATTGTCAGTGAGCTACAGAAACAGAATGGTTAATGAAAACCACCCAAAAAATTTAAAAAAACACTAAATCACAGGTTGATGCAGAACAAGAGTATCATGATAATCAAGCAAGTGGGACAAGGAATACAATGACATCAAGAAGGAACCTCATAGTAGTGGTTCATGCAAGCTTCGGTTTGACAAAATGCTTCTCTAAGGACTTCCGAAGCATCGCCTTGTGACAAAACTTTCTCTCTTCTACTTGAATTTGATAATATGTTTGCCACCATCTCAGGCATTATTCTAGAAAATAACACAGGACATAAACTGGATTAGATAGAAGTGTAAGACAGCACCTTGAGATTTAGATGAATTTAGATAAACATACTACCCAACACAGTGTTTCAAATTACAGCATTTTATGGGAAATCGATTACAAGGTTAAACATACTTGAAATTTTTATTAACCATAAGAACTCTTGATGCTTTTTTGAGCTAGTCGCTATATTTCATTAGCAGACAAGACCTTGATAGTCAAACAACACTGGCAGGGGTTGGTGAAATAAATGTATTCAATTGATTCAAGTAAAAGTATGGAAGATTAAGACCAGAATACCTGGTAAACTGCGTTGAAATCTCCTACAAAACTACCGAAGAATTACAAAATTATTGCATTAATTTGATATGCAAGAGTAGTATGACTAATTTACTCCAACAGTATGAGGCATAAAAGCTGAAAAGTTGACAAAGTAAGAAATGAAAACTAACTTGCTGGCAGATATAGCAGCACTAGCTCCACCATGTCCATCACATATAGCAAACAGCCCAAACTGCCAGATCAACAATTGCAAATTATTATAACCTAGTAAGTACCTCCATATAATTGTCAAGTAAAAACAAACTACAAAACCTGTTCTGTCCCAGGTAGAGGCCAATGGTAAAAACAGACATCTTCCATAGGTAATTTTTTTCCACCTCTGCGCAAAGCCATAGGGTCTGACGTCACACCAACTCCAAATGGAATTTGGCACTCAGTTGCAGATGAAATCTCAACCTGTAACAAGTCACCCTCTAATTGAACAGTGAATTTTTAAAATCAACTAAACTTAACTTTATAGTTGTACAAAGAATAATTCTTTTTCCAGCTATTGATCACCAAGATTTAATAATAAAAATAACCCAATTTGTAATGCTGCTGTTCGACTTGTAACTGTTTGATGAAATGGTATGACCTCTATTCTACAAGTTTCAGAACTCAAGCAATCTGAAACACAGGAATGTATTAAGTTTCACCAGAAGGTAGCTAGAAAAATCCAAGAGACAAGACAAAAATCATAAGAAGAAACCATTTCAGAAAATACTTTCTGCATAATGTTGGATCTCTAATAGCTATACTTGTTTCAGACTCAATCTCTAATGCATGATGTTTGATGAGTTGAGATGGTCTCTATTGATTGGTAAAGTATTTCAGGACATCCTTCCTCTCCGGTTTAGAATCCTGCTTCAAGATTTTGCGTTATGGAAAGGATCAAGAAGTATTAAGAAAACGGGATATTTTTAACAGATATCAAAATAGAAGCATAAGCATGGTCCAGGTTTCCAAAATACTTCACATATAACCAGTCGACAAACTTCATGCAAGTCTTTCCAAGAAAGATGATAAAAGGTAAATATAGCACTAACAAACATAAAAAGATCTTAATTTTTCTTTCGGACAAATTTATTTTAACTACCGTAAACTAAATTCAGGAAGAAGAAATAGTTAAATGCTTAAATATAGCAGGAAAAGATACTCTGATACTCATAATGAAAAGAACTAACAATGTACACTAACACTTCAGAAGTTGCATGTCATCTACTCATCTACTAATGCGATTCATGTTACCAGCCTAGGTCGAGCAGCTTCATAATCTTAATTAAAGATAGTTTTCTCAATTAAACAAAATGCTAAACTCTATATTCATACTACCAAGGGCGGAAAAAAGAGAGAGAGAGTTAATACAAGTGCATCATTAATTATCCTATCACATTGTGTACCTTTTCTTTAGCATAAAGAGAACAGAAGAGATATGAGGATTAACAAATTGAGAATGCATAACATATACATCATTTCAAATACCCATATTGTTGCTATAATAACAATCTAAGTGATGCATACTTACCAAAATTTTGGAAGTCGTGCCAAGAGTTATAATATCTCCACTTGCAATGTCAACTGGCTCACCCCAATGCCTGCTTCCAGCATGAGGATGGTTGATTGCTTGGGAATTTAAGAGCGTTCCATTTAAGCTACCCATGTCTACCAGCTCCCACCTCAACTTCTAAAATATAAAATCAGTATTTTCTAAACTGTGTAGCATAAAATCAGATTGCAGATTTTGGTTCTAAAGCTTTTAAAACTTACACTGGAATTCCAATTTATCAAGGCATGCTTCCCAGAAACCTCTGAATCCTTCAGCAAAAAATCACTAGGAGAAACTCTTCCAAGAGTCAGGGGAAGCCTAGATGAATTTGTTGACTTTATGGAATAACGAGCCCCGCAAGAAGGGCCTGCGATAACCTCCAACAAGAGGATGCTTCCTGCACTTCTAACAGAAAAATATGATGACATGTTTTACACAGTTTAGCAGAGAAAAGGTAAAGGCGAAAATTATTCACTTTCATAAGTGAGAGAAAATTATTACTTTGATCCACAGTATGGTTTGGTACAGACTCTCCAAAGCCGTTATTGCCTCCATCAAATTCTGGGCTATACTTCAAATCTTCTTTTCTATCATGATCCTTCACTTCCACAGATTGGCTGGTTAGATGAGGTCGCAAAAGCGTCTTACCAAATAAAGAGTCTTCTGAAGTATCATGAATGTCAAGAATAAAACTATCACCTGAAAGGAACAGATAAGAGATTTTCAGGTACCCATGTGACAAGAAGAAAACAAATGAAAGCTGAACACAGTGGAAGAAGCTATATACTATGTTGCAACTGCGCAGATGTTGGAAGCCTTTGCTTAGGTGCAGGTCTATCTCCCCAGGGTAAGCTAAAGCCTGCTAACACCCGCCGACCTGACTCGACTGGAGAAACATTTCTGGCAAAATCGTTGCTCTGATTGTGAACTGAACTTAGATCTTCTGAAACTAGTGGCCTCTCGAGATCATCGGCGTGCTGCCAAATTACAAAGCCATGTGAATAGCATGCATCTACAAGTCAGGGAAAATAAAATCAAGAAAAAAAGAAAATAAACTCAGAATGCTGAACAATTCAATTAGCACTGAAGCAAACAAAGCCAAAAAGAACCTTCATCATGCTTGGATTCTTCTTCTGATTAAAAATGTGGAAATTATACCAAACAGGCAAATGAAATTTATTTTCACAGCATGACAAAGCACATAGGAAAAAAATGTCACACTAACTCTTAACTTGGTGCATCTGGAAAGAAACTACAACTTCCATATCATCTCTAGCTATTTCTACCTACTTAAAACAATTAGACTACAAAAGGTCTTAAATTAGATGAAAATTTAGGACCGTCAGCATTCACTTCATCAAAAATTCAGAATGTTCCCAGGGTCTAAAAAGATGAATTCACACAAGAAGGAACAAAAAATACATTGAATGGACTGCTCAGAAAGTAAATTGGCTATACAAATGCTTAATCGTGCGTTTCAGCAGTATCACATATTTTTGCACTTATATGCCACTTTAACAACACAGATCCATGTAAGCCTAGAAGAAACAAAATGATGAGGCTTATCTTTCAGTTTACACGTCATTTTAGAGTTTAGCTTGTCCACTGGCTAATGATTGAAAAAGATTTCTACAGAAAACGACTGATAAGTCTCTTCCATTGAAACTTATAAATCGAAGACACAGAAAACAAATAACAACCACACATACAGATATTTCAGGACAGCAAAGAGGAACAAGAAAAAAAAATTGATACCTGCATCTCTTCAATCTTTTTGCCAGAAAAACAGATCAAAATAGCTCTGCTAGGTCAAACTTTAAAAATGTATGTAAATCCCTTAAATTCACCGTATTTCCTCAATCAGATTATATAGACTCTTACACAAACACTATTCGATGAGTATAGCCCACTCTTTGAAAATTAGACGTAAGAAAAAAGTATGACTGCCAAAATCCTGAACAGTTTCACGGAATCTTGTCTAGAGTCTAACTTTATTAGGTGAATCTTGTTCCGAATCTAACTTTATAAGGTATAATGTTCCGATGCTACTTTAGTGTATGACAATTTCCAAATTTGTTCTACAGTTTTTTATCTGTGGAAGTCAAAATCCAAGCATTCGTATCTTTCATTTTAGAATAAAATCAATGAATTCCAATATTTGTCTATGCAACTTTCTATGTCTTAACCTGAAACTTGAAACAATGGAGGGTTGGTAAATTTGGAGAAACGTGTGTGTCAGAACTAGCTCTCGAGATCAAAGACGTGGGAAATCCATAATATATTTCTTTTGGAAAAAAGTAGGTATGAGGTAAGCCGTGAACTCATTGTTCACAACTATGCTTGGATAAGTGATGTCCAAGTGTTTTAACAACTCCTCTCATTCCGGAACAAGAGTCCTACAGTGAATTTCTTAGGTCAAAGAATCAATTTTTTTATCTTAATATTTTGCGACTGAATTCTTTCAGAAGCTATTTTGTAGTGTTCATGTTTCTAGGAGTAGAAAGTTTATATTTCAAATTATTTTTCTTGAAACCTATTGTTGTTCAAATAATTTTTCTTTAACCAAATGCTAGGAGAAGCATCTACAAGATGAAATCAGTTGACTGATAGAAATGTTTACCATGAGTATACATCAGGATGAAGGGAAATATATTCAGGTAGCGTTATTCTTATTAAACTAAATCGGATGAGTAAATAATGTTTTCTTTACCATAGCACACCCATTACTAACTGTTGCTGCTTAAGCTTTACCGTTTTATTCCTGATCATCATTATGTGAATAAGTGCAAAATCTATAAAGCAATTGTAATTTCTAGAATCCTATGTCACGCAAAAACACTTGAAAAGCAGACGTGAAATAAGTATGCAAATAATTGCTCCTAATTTCTTACTTGGCAAGTGAAATAAGCTATTTCAAGTTGGAATTTACTCGAGGATAATATTTCCCAAATTAAAGCACTACCTTCACCACCGGTTAGTTTACTACATGAGCACAAATGAACTAATCAACAGCCTAACAAGATTAAAACTTTATGCATATAAAGATTCCTGCATATTCTAGATTCTCGGTTTTCATTTCTTGAGAATCACAAGGCTTTAATGTGCTCAATGGGTAGCCGTAATCATTCTTAATAAGGATCAAAGCAGCTGAGCATGTCCAGAAAAATAAAAAAGGAAAACAACGGAACCACTGCAGTAATCATGCCTTTCGGTTCTAACTTCTAATACCTATAACAAATGGCTAATGACAAACATCAAACTAAAATCTTGCACGTAGCCATTTCCTAATTGGAATTGATGTAGTCCACGAAGAGAGAGGGAGAGAAACATTTCCCTTTACCATTTCTCAGATCATTTTAAACCCCATTTGCAATCACAATCAATAATTTCAAAAGGCCACAATATCGTCACCAAAGAATCCAATCCCTAAATAACTACGACAACAAATCAAGAAAATATCGATTGAAATAGGGGAAATGAAAAGGGACCTTGATGGTGCGGGTGCGAGAGGCAGAAGCGGAAGAGAAAAAGCGGCGCCATAGCTTGAACTTGCAGGCGATTAGGAGAAGGATGAGGAGGAGGAGGAGCATAACAACAATAACAATGACAAGAAGACTACCCTGAAGAGGAAAAGAAACCAGAATGTTATTGCTGCTGTTGCTGCTGTTGGTAGTGCTATCAGTATCAGAATCAGGAGAAGTATCATCAAACATTGCCTTAGCCATCGGCGGTGGTCCGTACGATGAAGATGTTGAGAAAGAGGAGGAGGAGAGAGAAAGCTCAAAATAATGCTCCTACCATTTTGCACTTTATATATCTCAACTTCTACAATCAATTGGCATCACGAGAAGGTCGCACCCATTTTTTCTTCATTCCTTCGGTTTCTTGATTTTCCCATCCAAATATACCACCTCAATAATATATGCCATCTAGCTATGGAGCTCCATGAGTTTGGAACAAGTTTTTTCCACTACGGTACAAATACAATCCAATCGAGCAATTTGGCATAGGAAGTAATTATTTGAGTTAGAATTAATAAAGTTATTATTTATCAATAAAAATATATTACTTAAATTTTAAAAAGATGAGATTATTGTAAAATACATGTATGTGTTTATAGATATTATATATTTAATAAATATAAATAAAACGTAAACTGAAAATTAAGTAAATGTTAAATTTAAAGTAAGTAAATATTAAACTTAAAGCAAGATCTTCATTTATTTATTATAATTTCAAGTTGATATCAAACTCTAAGAATCCTCTAGGCTCTAGTTATTGCAATGTGTATGATATGTGGTTAAATTCATCACCCGTGCATTAATGCACAGATGCTCTTAGTGTAATTTTGACAAGATTCTCACTTACTCTATCTATTTTAAAATACATTGTAAGTTATTTTAGTTGCAAGATTATTGGTGGTTATATTTAGATTTTGTTGAGATAGACTAAAGACACGTTGTGGTCAATTAGAGCCACGTAAAATTAAAATCGAGAGTCAAATATATAAATTAAAAAAATATTAAAAAACGTAATATCTTTATTGGATTTGCTAACTAAAATCTTATCATCAATAAAAGGTTTGTTTTATAGTTTGAAAGTAGAGAGTGAAAGTTTCTAATAATGGATGAATATTCAATTTGTTTGATGAATGTTCGGTTGTCTTTGAAGTTAGGGTGTCCTTTTAAGTTTGAATTCAAGCCATTCGGATACTGTTGAGCTAACAGCAGAACAGTAGATTATAGGTCAAAGCTTCAACATATACACAATTAAACTAAAGGGGAAAAATAGCAAATGATGCTGGGTTTTCTCTAGTTTTGGAGTTATTTTGTTATTAATCTTCACAATTTCTTCTTTTGTTTTTGATTTTGGGTTGATGATATATACCTTATGTTCTAGAATCACAAAAATATATATATTTTTTCTAGAATTTCTCATTAAAGTTTGTTTCAAATTTTACTTTAGTTTATAATTTTTTTTCTTTAACTTATAAATTTAGCAACCAGTATAAAAGATAACATTGTTACCATCCTACGTGCTCATACTGTGTTTAGTTTGTGAGAAAAAAAGAGAAGGAGAGTAACACCTTTTAATTCTATTTTATTCAACTTGAGTAGAAATAAAATAAATTTTTAATCGTCTCACATTTATACAGAATAATTTTGTTGATATAGAGGAAAAGTCCTCCAAAATAAATCATCATTTTTTCTTTGTGAATAAATAAACAATAAATCATTCATATATTTTCTAAAATCATATAAATCATCAATTCACCTTCTTATTTACTTCTCTTACCTTTTACTCCCTCCTCTCATCTAGCCAAACAAAATGGAATAGAGGAACATCCATCCACTATGTCCTCACTGCATAAGATAACCTTAGCCCTAATATCTCTTCTTTTGCAACAATTACTAAATCCACTTCCACATATTAATACTGACTCTTTCAATTTAGATCATAACGTTAATTTTGAATTTTGTTTTACTTCAGCCCGTATAACCATTAACCAGAGTTCTGTTACTGAGGAAAACAGAACATGTGCTAACTCCCTTTTCAATCACTGAAAAGTCTATTATGCCCTTATTGCACAAGAAAATGACCCTGCTTCTGCTTTCCTTTCTTATCCAGCGCCACTTCTTTTTTCGCCGCCACCGCTGCCACTCTCCATTATCTATTGCGCCACTGCCTCCATTTATTTTTCTTCCTTTTCTTCTGGTCACCTCTACCGCTCATTTCGTTTTCCCATCATCACTACCGCCACTATCACTTGCCTAGAAACAACGCCACCTCCTCTATCTATCATCGTCTTCCTCTTCCTCCTCACGACCTTGCTCCAACCAACCACCTTCGTCTTCCTCCACAAGTATTTTTCTTTTCACGTCAACGATAGGAATAATGTCTTTTCATCCATCAAAAAAACAAATGGTAAATGTTTTTTTCTAATATTTTTAATTTTTTAACGATAAAAATTTTCTAATAGTACTTTTTATGATAGGTGCACATGGCGCGCCTACGAGGTGGGACTGTGTTGCGCAGGTTATGACATGGCCAGCGGCGAAACAAAACAACCGCAATTTTCTTTCTGGGCCTCAATTGAAATATGCATCGGTCGAAGCCCACAGCCCATAAAATTTGATGATCTACTCCAGACAAGGTTAGTCTTGGGCCTTACTGACCTCAATCCAAAACTGAAGATGGATGCGGTTTTTCTGTACACTTTCCAAAGTGGACCATTCTATGTATAGCCTGTCATAGTTCTTTCCGGTTGTCATTTGGCGAGTCCAATATTTCGTCCCTCAACGGCGTCGTCGCATGCTTGATCCTCTGATATTCTTTGCGGCGTCTTTTCTGCAAATTTCTCCCACCAAAACTGACACTGATAAAAGATCTCCGCATATTATCTTCTTCTGCCCCACACCTTCTCCTGTGAAACGAGCGAAGAAGAAAAACTTTCCACCTTCAATTCAAACACAGAAATCACACAGCTTGGTACATGAAAATCACCATAGAAGAGTGTGTGGGAAATCGCGCAGCTTTATATAAATGACAATACTAGCAACACTACCGGCCAGCCACAACCTTTTCTCCAACCTCCCCACTACCACCCAACCACCCCCCTTAACCGTTCCTCACCCCAATTCCCAACCAGCACCAAAGCCCCCTATCCCAGTCCCCAAATATCCACCTCCCTCGAAATCTAAGAAACGGCAAACTCACCGCGAAACTTATCCAAAATCCCAAGAAAATCCGGCTTTGAAGACCCACCATCACAACTCCAAGTATTACAAGCCTGTCAAGCCTGGTCAAATTATGCCTACTGAAGGTGATCGCTCCATTGTTGTCGGAGACAATGGCGTGTCCTACCGGCTTCCTGGAGCTCCATTTGAGTTTCAGTTTAGTTACTCTGAGACCCCAAAGGCTAAACCTATAGCTTTGAGGGAGCCTGCATTTTTGCCTTTTGCTCCGCCCACTATGCCTCGTCCTTGGACTGGGAAAGCTCCTTTGAAGAAGTCCAAGAGGAAAATTAAGCTTTGTGAGCCGTTGGTTGAACCTGGGAGAAGGAGCAATGATGATGAGGTGAAACGTTATGAAATGTTGAAGGCTTACGAGTTGGGCAGGTATCCAAGTAGGCCTAGGCATGAAGTTCTGGGGAAGCCATTGACGAGGGCTGAAATTCGGGAGCTTTTGAAGCTGCGCCTCTCCAGCAATCGACAGGTTAATTTAGGTAATTTTTTTCCCCTATCTTTCCTTTTGTTCGTTATTTGGATTCTCCCGGCAACGCATTAAAGTTCCTTGCGGTTAATATTTCGATAGTACGTGAGAAAAATTGCTTTATTCTTTTAACAAAAGTTTATCTTTTTGATCTTTTGAGGGGTTTTCACTCCCAATGTTGGTACATTTTTATTTTTCGGCCATAGACTTAAAGTTAATTTCTTTCTTGAGTATGAGGCGCCATTTGTGGGAAGAAGAGGAATGGTTAGTGGACTGTGGAGTATCAATGCTGATAATCAGATTTGGCATAATGGGATGTTAATCTTTCTTTGTATTATTTGGCTGGTTAAAATATTTGATCTAGAAAATAAATCTGACAGAATTAACCGCGCACTAAATTAACGTTGCAACTATGTATCTTTGGATTCTTGTATATCTAGATTCCTGAAAAATAGTTTTGCAAGAATTCAGGTTAGCATAAGAGGTATCACGAGTTTATCTTGGCTGTAACATTTTCTGTATGCATTATAACTGATGTCTGAATTATTAAGAAATCTTCATATGTTAGCGAAATAGTTGCAGAATAAGAGTTAATAGACAAGCAGGAAGCTCCAGAGGCAAAATGCCATCTTCGGGTTGAACGTTTTCCCTATTTGAGAGCTATTTCTTTCTGAAGCAGGATTTGTTTCTGTCAAAATTATTCCTGAAGTTATATCAGGAAGTTTTTAAGTTCTAAGGGGGGCTGGACAGGAGGGAGGGTAGTCTTTATTTGTTTCATGATTTAGATTTTGATCTGGAGATTATTCACTATTGATTAATTTTATTGCTTTATCTTTCTTTTTTCCCCTTTAAGATAGATTCTTGCTTTTACTAGATGGATATCTAATTGGGTATATTGGAATTTGTAGGCCGGGATGGAGTGACACATAATATGTTGGAGTTGATACATACACACTGGAGAAAGCAACCTGTTTGTAAAGTTCGATGCTTAGGTGTTCCAACTGTTGATATGGACAAAATTTGCAGCTGTCTTGAGGTTTTCACTTATGCATCTTCTCAATTGCCCTAGATCTTTGAATTTATAGTTATATTATCTGCTTCAATATTTCCCCAGAAACTACAGACTAACTTTCATGTTAGCTGTGTAATTTTATCTTTTCCTTTTCCTTTTTCATTTTTGTTTATGGGGTGCGGGGGAGGGGGGAATGTTAACTATATATTAACTTCTTGTTGACACCAGGAGAAGACTGGTGGAAAAATCATACACCGAGTCGGTGGTGTAGTCTATATATTCTGCGGCAGGAACTATGATCACCGTACTCGTCCTCAATACCCGGTTATGCTATGGAAACCAGCAACACCTGTTTACCCAAAGCTCATACAAGAAGCCCCTGAAGGACTAACAAAAGAAGAGGCTGATGATTTGCGAATGAAAGGCAAAAATCTATTACCAATATGTAAATTAGGTAAGGCACCCTTATAATCTATTTGCTCAAAAGTTTTCTTATCCTCAAAATCTTTTTCTTTTTACATATCAAGCGCATGTGGGATGGAGCATGAAGTGAATTTCTTGTATCTGGTTAATCATTTTGCAGATAAACTGGAAAGACATGTTTACATGGTTTAGGATTTTAACTTCTGGAACTTGGAGGAGCTAACTTCTTTAAACTTATTAGTGCTTTCTAATTTCAAACCTCCGAATAGTTTCTAGATGCTTATTAGTACGGTATGATTAAAAGTTTAATCCGATACAACCTTCCTTTTCTATTGCTAGGTGTTTTTGATTAGTTTGCCAAAAGTAAATGCACTCTGAATGTGCTGTTTAAGTTATTTAGAAATCAAAACCATTCTTTCATTTTGAATCTGTTTATAGCAATACTTTTTGGACCACAGCAAAAAATGGAGTCTATATCTCCCTAGCGAGGGATGTCAGAAATTCTTTTGAAGTATGTCCACTGGTGAAGATTGATTGCAAGGGCATGCATGCAAGTGACTATAAGAAGCTGGGGGCGAAATTGAAGGTTAGTACCCCTTTATTTGACCAGAGTAGAAGTTGCCTGTTTCCTTCAACAATTACTTGTATGTTCATTTTAGTTGAGTGCTTAGCTTAAACCATCGCATGCAACTTATCTGGAGATGTCTGGTCAAGATAATTACTGAAATAGAACATTCAAGTATTATCAGGTTAATTGGGTGTGTTCACATAATTGTTGGCAAGCTTGAAGCACTCTTTGTGTATTTTCTGATTCTTGTGAAGCTTCAAGCTGTCTTTGTCAGCTAAAACACATATTTCACTCTCAATCTCTGTTCTCTTAATTACAGGAATTGGTTCCTTGCGTTCTGCTATCTTTTGATGATGAACAGATACTGATGTGGAGGGGAAAAGATTGGAAATCCAACTACGGGAGTGATCCTGCAACTATAAACCCTGCTTATCGTGATATTTCAACTGCGGGCAAGTTAATATGTCACATAAATGTTGCTTTTGAATTTCTTTTCTTTCTTGCAACTTTTGGAGATTCTTTGTTATAGGGAAAAAATAATCTACATCTCCCCTTTATATTTGCTGACAAGCAGGTAAGGATTACTAGAGTGGGTCTGAATTAGTATTTTGACATCTAGTTCTAGGGAGTTCAGGATCAAGCAGAAGATTCTGTTTTGACTTAATCAACAGACTGAAATTTGTTTGAAAAATAGTTTTCTTGCTTTTCATTTTAACTTTGTTTAGGCATGTTTGTAAACTCAATTGGTAAAGATATTTCCCCACTCGCTCATTATCTTCTTATGCGCTTGCATGCTTGTCTCTCTGGATTTTTGGGAAAATATTACGTAGAGACGATAGTAAGAGCATGCCATTAGTTATTATGTAGATAGCCTGCTAGAATAAATTTTGCTCTTTTACTGGTTTAAAACACGACGTTAATAACTAACAGAATAATACCATCTTTGTGTTGCTCTAACATCATGATCAAAATATGATTGTTACAAATTTTTATCAAAATGTTCATGATTCAGGTTCAAGAAGTTCTGATACTCTGAAATCAGAAGCTAAAACAGAGAAGTCAAGCCCTAGAATGATGTCCTTCTGGCAAAGTGCAATTGATTCAGGGAAGGCACTGTTGCTGGGTAAGGTTGACCTTGATCCTGAAGAGCTTTTGGAGAAAGTTGAGGAATTTGAGAGTATCTCCCAGGTGGTGGAGCATTCCTATCCTGCCTTGGTCATGTCCAGTGAAGACAGTCTTCCCTTAAAACAACGTAACAGTGATGCTGAGAACCACGATTACAGCGAAGATGAGACATACAGTGAAGAATTTGATGATGATTCTGATATTAGTGATTCATTTGAAGTAATAGAGCCATCCATCCCTTTGGGATCCTTGCCAACTGATTCAATTGTAAAGCAGCTGAGTGATACTGAGGATTAAATATGAAGAAGAAATGCAGTTTCTTTACCAATTGTAATAGAATGGAATTGTTAAAGTTAACTTAGATTCTGATGGGCCAAGAATAATTTCAACAGCTTCCATCATTTCCCGCCCTCCCACAAAAAAAAAAAAAAATACTTTTTGTATGGAAGAAAAAGAAAATCGTGCTTTTCTTGGTTGTGTATTTAGATAATATCTTGTTATGAAATTTAATACAATTTTTTTTCTCACAAATAATTTTTTTACAAAATTTAAAACAGAAAATTTTAAATTAAAATATTTTTCTTCTAAATAAAATGTTAACAAATTCATGGTCCTTAACAATAATATGGTTTTGAAACCATCAAAATGCTCCAAATTATAGTCATTTATATCCATAAACTACAACAAAATTTGTCATTTCTTCAACCAAAAAGAAAAATAAAAAATGGCCGTTCATGATAAATGAGAGATGCCAAGGCGCAATAAAGCAGCAATGCTTCTTTGGCCATTCTTTAGCCTCTTCAAAAGCATACCTTTAAATTAGAAAGAAGGTAAATTCCTATGGCCGTGAGATTTGAGGATTTTAAGGTCTCTATTATGTTATTGATCTTCTACACAATTATACAAATAAAAAGAAATTATAAATTATTTTACCATTTTAGTAATTTATTCAGTGGTTGTCATCACCCACACTGCACTTTAATCTTGATACAAAATAGGAAATGATGTCAATATGCTTTTACATTTCAGGCAACCGACAAAGGTATTCCTCTAATGAATAATATTGTTGCCATCATTCTCATAGGTGCAAATGTTCCACTTTAAGAATATTTAGTATAACATACGAAACAATATTGATTTTTTTCATCTTTAATTTCTCCTGAGATTCTCTCTCTAAAGCTTCTAGTTTTGGTATGAAACTAGTGGTATATGTATGATCAACTGGTTGAGATTAAGCATGTGTATTTTCTCGAATGCAAAAATATTGTAAATATGAAATTATCATTGTTTTCTTATCAACTAAAATTTCAAGATTTTGCAGGTTAAGATTGAATCCAAGTACTTGGGATTGTCTGTCTGTAAAGCAAATTAATCTTTTCATGGTTCCAAAAGCATTTTCATGGGCTCGATGCATCAAACCTAATTAGTCTTTCAAGTTGCTATTCTAAAATGTTCATAGCTAGGTTTCCTTCCCACTGATTCTCCATAGAGTAAAGAGGGCATTTCTAAGAATAGAAAGCGAAAGAGAACAGCACTAACATGGTGGTCAAAAAGGGATGGAGTTTGCCTCCATTGTTTACATGCTTGTGTAAGCCATCAACGGGATTCTCTTGTCTATTTTAATTAGACCCTAAATAAAATATAGAATTTCAACATAAAATATCAAAGGCCCAAACTTTAATACTACTCAAGGACAAAAGAACATGACGTTTTCTCAATTGATGAATATGTCCTAGTTGGATAGCTTTTCTTCAAAAAATGATTTAAGAAAACGCGTTGTGGATTCTGATGCAAATTTGATACCCTTCCTCCAAGCGGAGTGGGCTGTTTAATGTATTGTCCTAAAATTTACATCAATCACACTACGTATGGATAGATGAAAAATTTGATGTATGAATGTCTTTACCATATCGTTAATGTTAAATATTGAATAAACAATATAGTAACATTTAGTATGGTAAAGACATGCTTAGAACAGAATTATATTGCAACTCAAATGAATGAATATGCTCAGAAAGGGATAGTTTTTTATGTAATTAAGTCAAGTAATGGATGCTTTTGAGCTAAGTGGGCTGACTTTGGTACGTATGAGGAAGCTTTTGTTTTTATACTTGTGAAAAGGATTGAAAAGAATATGGTCGTTTAGGGTCACCAGAGGTTATTAAGCTTATTAATAAGGAGTTTGTGCTTACATTTTAGGACCACATAAACTAGTTAGAGCTTCGACAAACCATATTAATACTATGAGGTAGGTCTTATGCCTCTCACTATCTTTTCTTAGTAATCACCTTTTTATGCTTATTATATAGTTTGTGGTTGTTTTCATTAGCTATATACCTATGCTTGCGTAATTACTCAGATCATGCAAAGCCTAACATTAGCTGTTTAATTTTCTTTCAAGTTTCTACTTACTTAACCACTACTTTAATCCATAATTGTCTGCTAATCCTTCATACAATGCCAAAAACATCACTCTTGAAAATGACTTTAGATACTTAATACCACTCTCCGTTTTCAAAATATAAGATATTTTTTTATACTTTTTTTATAATTTAATAAAAAAAATAAGAGTATATTTTTTATTATATTCTTAACTGATTTAATTTATTCTCTATTAATATGCGTGAGAGAACGAGATGTATGTAAGGATAATAATCTTTAAAAATTACAAAACATTAAATATTTTAATATAAAAGAAATAATCTAAAAGACCTTATATTTTAAAAATAAAAAAATTATTTTACAAACTCTTATTTCACTAAAACTGAAAAAAAAAACTAGATGAGTCTCATTTTCTCGCCAATTATCGACGTGGCTCATGAGCTTACTCGCCTAATATTTGGAAATTCAACTCGCTTACATTGAAAGCAGTATTAACGTTTGACAGAAAAAAAAAAAAAAAACTTGAAAGTGATGGCAAAATATCGGGGAAGGAAAGAGAAACTCATTCAAACAAAGACCGATCAACTAGCTAGGAGAGCCAACTTTGGTCAGAGCCGACATATCTTGCAGATATTGCAGCAGTTGCAATTTAGCCGATATTCCTCAGTTATAATAGCAATTTCTGAATTTTATCTATAAGATCAAGAAGCCATAGTTATCCACAAACAGAACCGCCCATAATTTCAGAAATCAAATTTTGTTGTGTACAAGAAATTACAAATGAAATCATATATATATATATATAGTTTTCTGTACAGAAAATCCTCAGAAAGCTAGGCTGGATGGTTGGTACCTCTACAGCAATGACGGAAAGATGAATCCCACTTAGCTGCTTAGATGCATCCCCCAGATTTTCTTCAACAGCAAATGACATCAATATGTGTGCGTGCTTGTGTGCATGTGTTAAAATTTCTTTTGCAGCTGAAAAGACTCCGGTTAAAGAATTCAAGGTGGATAGTTTTCAACGTTGGAAAGCAAAAACCTAGTACGGTAACATGTTGGTGATGCTCAATTATAATCAGTACTATGAAGATGCCGGCCAGCTGCTGGGGCTGCTCTTTTTCCATTTTCTCCATCCCTGAGGTTTCAACACACTCACCATTTCTGTACTAGGAAGTATGACGTACACTGCTAGTCTTCAAGTTGGGAAAAAAAAATTGCACCCGCGGAATATTTCTCCAGACAGACGACAGAGGAACAATCTCGATAAAAGTTTTGCTAGCTATATATTGATTGTTAATTTCTTTTCTTTTTTATGATGGAGCTTCACGTGTATTTCACAAATACGTATAATAGTTCACAAATCACTTGTGCCAAATTTAACTAAGGTGAAACTAGATAGAAAGGAACCCCCGAAATACTACCTGAGACAGAAGCTAATGCGTAATTACCATTTCCCCCCTTCAAATAAATTTCTCGACTTTCTTGTAGTCAGTGGCAGAGCCACCCTTTGCTCAGTGGCTCTGAATGCTTATTGCATCAGTTTTAGTTATATAAGTGATCCCACTGATTTTTTTTAGGTATATCTCTAAAAGAGTTTAAAAATTGTAGTATCATATATATATTTTTTTAAAAAAAATTGAGTACAAATTGAAATATGAGAGATTGAATACTAATTTTGCAGTTCTTTATAATCAATTGGAGACTTATATTCTTCATATGCAAAGCAGGGATGAATTTTGTACTTTAGGAGACATTGGTGACTTAATTGAAAAATAATTGAAACTAGAAACTATTTTATTTTTCCTCAAAATATATTTACTAATTAAGTTGACATTATTTTTTACGTGACTGCAACAACTACTGGTGTTGAAAGAGCATTTTCAGTGATGAAAATTGTGAAGAACCAATTGTGCAATTGAGCGAGAGATGATTAAATGAATAATTGTTTGATTACCCATTTTGAGAAAGATGACATTAACAACGTCCATGCAACAATTTCAAACTATGAGTTCACATCGGAAATAATTATAAAATATAATAACTTTTTTATTTTTTGTATATATTAAAATATTTTTATGAATTAATATTTTAAATATATATGGTACTCCCGTTACTCTTAGGTCTTGACTCCGCCACTACTTATAATATCATATAATACATAACTTATTGTAGTTTGCCCCTCAAATTTACAATCTCTAGTTCTTCTCCTACAGCTTAAATACATATTCAGGGGAGGTTTGAGCCTTGTTAAGCAAGAAAGCATTTCCATTGTTTCTTACCACTAGACCAACACTAAGCGCGCGCGCGGTTTGCATAGCATCCGCCGGGGTATACATGCAATAACCCTCAAACCACGGTAATTCTGTTAAAGAACTCCTTACCATCAAAGTCACCGTGAAGGCTTATATTGCCATGGATTTAAATATATATGTAGGGTAGGTCATCTTTCACCTGTGTCTACTCACATGGCACAGAATCAAAGTGGGTGCAGCAGCAAAGGGATGATTCTGCATAAAACTAAATTATGATGTGCAGCAAAGGAGGAGAAAAAAGGTATGAGATCGGTTTTCATAGGTTAACACCTCGCCGACAAACTAAGAAGGATTGGTTTAGTGGAGGGTGATTTCATTATTAGCTTTCTTTTTAAAGGGCTACTCTGTTCTCGAATGAAAATCCCTTTTTGCAATCTGCGTAAGCGTCCGTACAAACCATTGCTATTTTTCGAAACTCATTTGTTCCATGGAATCCCATTCCATATAATCTGCGTTTTGGTTAACCGCATTTCGGTGAGTTTACATTTAAAATGATGATTCTCTAAGAACTTCAAAATATATACCCAATCGAATTGATATTTCAAAAGAACAAAGTCGAGATATTAGACAATCTTGAATCTAGTTAACGAGGAGTTATTGAGCCGAGCCCTTTTCCTTCTTCTTTTGTATACGCCAAGGAGATCATGTCTGCAATTTCATGAAGTATAAATCCAATTATTATCTTGTCATTTTCCGAGTTTTTTGTGTTTTCAAGGTTCGAGGGGGATATATAACTGTGCTTCTTGTTTGAGGGGAGGGGATCTCAAACGATATTTGAAAAGTACCAAGTCTAGAATTTGCATTGAAATTGTTAGTACTATTGTCTGGTTTTTCTTGTATGCTTTGATTAAGATGCAAAGAAAGCAGATACCATTAGGATAACAAGTTGGGCATGTGTATGCTAGTTGGTTGGACACTCATAACCCATCAACCAAAAGGAGCAATGTTAGGTAAGGAGAAAATCAAGAAGAAAAGTCATTGCACCAGAAGAATAAGAATGGCAACTGGCAAGTTGTGGTCATGAAATTCTCTATCCAAAACAAAAACTGAGGTAACATAAATTCAAGAATGGATAAGGTATCCCCCTGCCTCCAAATATATATGATGAGATCAACAACACAAGTTGCTGGAAATTTTTAATGTCTGTGAAGTTAGTTGCTGGCGGAAGTATGTGAAGTCTGATGATGTCAATGTCTCTGGTTAAGCTTTATCAAGTGAGACCAACCATAAAATTCCTTGAATTTATGTTGAGGAACAGAGAAATCATCTTTGGACCCTCTCTGATAGCAGTGATTCATATTGCTTTTTCAAGTTGCAACATAATTTTCCATCACATAAATTGTTTTTTTTCTTTTCTTTATTGGTTCATTCTAAAAATATCCATTTAATTTTCCATGACTTACCCTTCAAACATTCTTCAATCATCGAATTATATGGCTCTTTTTGTAATTATCGTTAAATTTGAGTGAGATATGTATCTGTACTTATATTTAAACAATACAAGAAGTATTCTGATAGTAACTGTATTATTAAATAACCAACTCGTATTTTTAAAAATTAAAATTAAATCAATCTTAAAGTATTTAAAAAATTATATAAAAAAGAAAAACAACCAAGACAAGTACTAGTTTGGTCAATAAAAAAATGCTGTGGTTTTGATTATATTTATGTAATGCAATACAGGAAGGGTGGCAGCAGAAATTTCAAAAGATGTGGGCAGTGGGCTCTCTGATGCTCTCTTCCTCCGCTCCTTCAATTTCATCAACAAGGATTTTGACTCTTTAAGTGACATATGAATCATACAATATAACATGGACTTTTTCCCTTTCAAAAACCGAAGTCAAAACCAGAGAGAGAGAGAGGTCGTTGTCGAGAAATATATGTAAGAATCCATTATTTTGTTTCCAGGCCACATTTTGTTGGTTTCATTTGGAAGTAAAAACTAAAAACCAAGAACCACGGCACCACAAAAGGGTTAGTTTTTGGAGCAACCGGCAATAATGGTATAGCCTTGTACGTCTCACCGTGCCTTAATGAACGGACTTTTTTTATCCTTATAAATTAACTGGTTAGTTGGATCAGATGAATGTATAAAAGAAATATATTAGATGTGTGTTGAATAAAAAAATAACAATAATAGTTAATAAATAAAATTTTAAAAATAACATAGAGTGACTTTTTAAATTAAAAATTATTAGTATTATTAATATTTATAATTAGAATGTATTTAAATTAATTTTTAAATAAAAAAATTAAATTTTTTAAAATCATTTATTTTTATTTTATAATATAATTTAATTAAAAAATTCAATCTAATTACATGTAAATGAATACATAATACGAGAATATTTTTGTCTTTTGGACCTGATTTTTCTTTATTCTCTCTTTTTTTTTAATGGTGTCTGTGTGGCAGGTTTGCTGATGTACAATACAAGTGGTGCAAAAAGGCATGCCCCCCTCTCCGCCACCCCCACTGCCCCAACCGGCCCACACATAGAGGAGGCACTTTTCAGCACTACAAATTCACATCAACTGCTCGCTTATTCCTCGTTCAGCATCATTTCCCTTCTCTCTTCTCCATACTCCTCTCTCTGTTCTTCCCCCCTCTCTCTCTGTCTCACCAACTTCCCCAGCTCCTCAATTCCCTTCACCTCCTACTACAACTACAGAAGAAAGCTCCGGCAGATACCTTCGCCAAAGAATTCTACTTGCCAGCTAGTTTTTACTTGTTTTCTTTCCTTAATTCAAACATTCTTTGAACGATTTCTACAATCTTGTCATCATGTCAACCATATTATCGCCATGTCTCGAATCACAATTTATGGAAACAGCAACAGTAAAGCTCAAATTTGCACCTCCGGCAGCTGCCGAATTCGGCAGAAGTACTCCCTGTTTCGCAGCCGCTGATGCCACGGAACAAAGAGATAAATGCCATCAGCCAGCTATGCATGTTGCTGGCAACGCAGCGGCTAAAACTGATCTTTGTGGGCTGAGTTTCCAACAAATTCTCTCGAATTTTGGATCCAGTACCAAAGAAACAATGGAGAAAGAATCTGTTTACGTGCACCCGATGTCGAGACGATCTTCATCTTCAAGACTAAGTGAGAAAAGCTTTGAAATGTGCACTGAAAATCTTGGGAGTGAGACGGGTACTGATATCATCGACAGCAGCATTTTGTCTCTGTCTTCATGCAATAATTCACCAAGGGAAAAATCATCGTCATCACCGAGGGAATATTCAAAGAACAAGGTGAATTCTCGTAATTTTCCACCTCCATTGACTACTATAAGTGGTTCAAATTCTCTTCAAGTTAGACCCCACCGCGAGGACGGTAGATTGGTTATCAAAGCCGTCGAGACTCCAGCAACACATGCTTATCTAAGAGCTGAACGAAGCAATGGCCGCCTCAGGCTGTGCCTTTTGAAAGAAGATGCCAGCAGATTTGACTCGGAAGTCACAGACCAAGAAAACGAAGTTGAAAGTGAAATGGATGAAATAGGCGCGATGGAAAAGATTGAAAGCTACATCAACGATGAGGATTTAGAAGAAGATCAAGAACTTGAAGATCAAAATGAAGCTGATGATGAAGATGAAGATGATGATGAAAGTGATGCAGAAATGGCCAGCTGGTGCAGTAAGGATATGGACGGAAGTAATTTTGATATTGAGGTCGAAAGGGGGATGGAAAAGTTTCAAAGGCTAACCAGGTGCAACCAAGGTGGGCATAGCAACAAAGGATTGTACAATTGGGAGCCTTTATGGGTGGCAACATCCTAAAGTTTTTTTTTGGATCTCTTTCAATATCCAAGAATTTCCACAATTTTTAGTTTTGTCTTTACCCTTTTTGTCCCCCGCTTTTTTCTTTTATATTCTCTTCATTTCATTAGGTCCATTGACATGTGCTTGTGGATGGTAGTTATTCTCGTTATTTGAATATTGCTTCTCGTTGGCACTCTTTGCTTCACAAGTTACCCTTCAAATTTTGATTCTTCTTGGAGGTATACAGGTTTGATCTCGATCACATAAACAGGAATATGCACAACAAGAATGGCTTTACAGTGCAAGATTTGGCTTTTTAATATATCATATATACAACAACAAATAATATTCGGATAATTACACAATTTATAATCTAATCGAGTAAGAAGCGGCAAAGGT
Organism: Rauvolfia tetraphylla; assembly: GCA_030512225.1. Taxonomy (NCBI): domain Eukaryota; kingdom Viridiplantae; phylum Streptophyta; class Magnoliopsida; order Gentianales; family Apocynaceae; genus Rauvolfia; species Rauvolfia tetraphylla. The sequence goes on from JAJQKT010000053.1 coordinate 9,857,331, forward strand.
TAAATTAATTGTAATATGTAAGTCTTTATACTATAAAATTGCTTAAAAAAATAGCGACAGTTGTTCAATTACTTTTTTAAAAACAATGAATATTTCTTGTTAATATAAAATAAAAATTTTAATTACGGGTAAAGTTATGCATATTAGACGTAAAGTCCAAAGGAGAAAACCATTGCAGTCATGATTAGACTGTTTCCTACCAAAAACTATTTCTTTTTTTCTTATAGGTTACCAGAAACTAATTCAAATTAAAATTTTTGTGATATAAAAATTTGGTTTTCTTCTGGTTCTCCTACACGTTCCCGGCAGTGAAGCTAATAGAAATTAAGCTCAAACTCATTGTTTGATTCGCTGGGTGGAACATTGTATGTTTCAACCCAAACAAAGTAACCGGCACTAAGAAACAAGCCTCCAAAATGTTGAAACCTAATTAATTTGTTTTTTTCCTGTGTCTGCAAATGGTAGGTTTGAATAGTATTCAAATGTGAAATTCAGGGGTTCAAAACTTGTCTCCAGCAATTGGATTTGCAACAAGACACAAGGAGGAGGAAAAAAAAAAGATGTATAACTAAGTAAAAATTCTTAAGGAAATTAAATAATTGCCAACGCATGTGCTTGAAATTCCATAACAACCCTTAATTATTTTACATCAGTATTTTGGGCATAATCAATCTTTGGGAACCTTTTTTGTCTTGGAAAACATATGTAATTCCATAAATTCACAATCGACAATGACAAGCATGACGTTCTTGCGTGCCGAGGAAGAATTTAATGTCCAGAAAAAGAGAAGAGCCGCCCTCAAGTAGGGGGAACGGGCTCTGAAAGTTGTAGGGTAGATCCAAGATTCTTGATGGTATTGGCATCTTTGACAGGTTTTTGAAACAATTTGACTTTTCGAATTATTTTTTGTGCCCGGCTAAATAATATATTAGGGTGAGCTTGGATTAGTTTTTAAAATAAAAAATATTTTTTTTTATTTTTTATTTTATATCATACTTCTTATTTGATAAACAATTCAGTTTTACTATTTTTAATATAATTCAACTCAAAATAACTCTAATTTAACTGAGTCTTAATTATTATATCACCTGATTTTTTCCTTTTATCCTCCTTCCAAATGACTTACTTAAAAAGGGATACTTAATGTCGTGCTTCTATTTGATGTAGTCAACTCGAAAATTAGTGGCGTGCTTCTATACCAGCGATAGTCTAGCAAGCAGCAATTAATGGCAATCCTCACTAGGAAAGGCTTGCAGGCTGGAGCGACCAGTAGGATTTGAAAAGGGAAAAAATAACCAAAGTCTAAGAGGTACTTGCACGAAATGAATTAACTTTTTATCAATCTTTTGTGCACTTATGGGTTGAAGCTTTCCGGGGGGCCGGGGAAATTTTGATTCTTTTCAAAGCTTCCATTTATTGTTGGCAGCTCGATTAATATAATTGGAAATTCAAAACCTACAAAAGGAATATTGTTTTACGACGTTGGAAGCAGAGGAAATGGTTTAAGGATGAAATCTGCGAACTACAAAATGACGTTAGTCAAAACCTAATTTCTTGGAGAAAATCTATTTCTTTAATATTTACAGACATCTAGAGCTCGCTTTGATGGGACTGCAAATTATATTGAGCACGGGGATGAGGGAACCAATCACCGCGAAAGCTTCACTTCTACTAAATATATATATATATATATATATATATATATATATATATATATATATATATATATATATATATATATATATATATATATATTATCTTTTCATACCAAATTAAATGTTCATATTTTTTAAAAAAAGTTTAAAATTAAATTTTTATTTTTAAAAAATAATTATATTTTTTTATTAACCTCTCATATTTTTAAAAAATTAATCTCTCCTAACACAATGAATCAATCATTAATATTTTTAACTCCTTTATTTTAAAGCATTAAACTCTACTAACACATGAAATCTGCTATAACATCCTTAATTAATAAAAATATTATAATAATTTATCTATAATTAAAATTTTTTTCTTAATTTTTATGTCAAATTAAAATAATATATTCACTTTCACATAAAAAATAATATAATGCGAAACTTTATCTGTGATTTTAGTATGTATTTCAACATTTTGATTCTTTGATCGATAGATTCTATTTAATTTTCAGTGCTTTACACATCGGTTTGAAATGGGATTGATTAATCTCAATTGATAATTATTTATATTGTTCAAAATCAAGGGTTGGTTTAGATGAAACAAAATATACCTGTTTTAATTTTTAATTTTTTTTAGGTAAGTGGTGGGAGGAGGCAAGGGTGCAGGGATGTGCCTCGCCTCAAGCCTAGCTAGACGTGCTTGATTTACATTTTTTATATAATTTATTTTCAATAAATGCTTGAAAATTGCGCATATCGTCATCGAAATTACTAAGACTTTGAAGAATATCTTTAACTCGGCATGTATGTATCGATTGAAAGGCCGAGTGATGCTGTACGTGTTGTTTCCTTCATATCAGGATGAATGAGGCCGGCCGAGTTATCAAGGAATATTGAAGGGTAAAATCTTGGCTGAGAACAGGAAGAGTCTTATCGCTTTAGAGATATGAATGGAATGAATGTATGCTAAAAAACAACTCAATTCATGTGAGAGGGCATATCTATCGGGGAAGATTTGTACCAGAGCCGTACTGCGCTTGGGACCAAGATATCTGTCGATGAGATTTCTAGATCATCCTCAAGATGTTTGTTGCCCATTCGTCTGTGTTCAGCACTTGGAAAAAGCTTTCATTATTTCATCGACAAGAAGAGGGAATTTGGGAGATTTCTCTGCATGTGAATGGTGCAAGTTGGTTGGTTGATTGGTTGGCTACCCACGAGCATCGGGTTCGGACCTTAGCCTTTGGGTCGAATCACATCAATAGACAGAACTACGTAAATACCTTTCTTTTTAATTTTTTTTATTGAAATTTAACATAATTAATTTTAGTTAAGATATGACTTGGAAATGTTCTTCAAGAACAGCTTCAATCCACCCCTCAAGATCATGCTGTAATGCAATATCAACGCCGTTTTCCCATTTTGTTCTGAAAGCCCATCAAATATATAAGAAAAAGTTATAATTCTACTATATAAAATACCTTATATATGTGGATTTACTCGGACTGCCTTAATATGGAAGCAATTAGGACAAATCTTTGCGTAGTTGACCTCACCTTATCCATTCCTGATTGTCTTCTCTGCTTTGCATGTGGAAATCGTGTCGGAAAACTCCAAGCATTATATTCGAATATTAGTGTCTTTCTATAGAGCAAATATTAGTGTTGCTTAGCCTCACTTTTGATTCAATCAGAGAACTTTTGATCAATCAGGAATTTAGAAAGTGAAGAAAAAGAAAAGGAGATTTGGCCCTTTATGCCCGAGATTGTCTGGACAGATCAAACCATAAAAGATTATGATGCATATCTCTTATGCATGCATGTTGAAGCTCCACGTTCTTGATGATCAGGTTGAATCGCCATTGAGAGCAAAAGATCATCAGTTCCTTGCGGATGAAGTATTCAAGCACACAGATTTGGAAAGGCCCCGATATAGCAAGTGGAAGGTTTGGTTGGTTGGGTCGGGCGAGGTGTTTTGGAAGAGGGGATATATAGAATATAATTCAAGCATGTATAAATTGACTTCTTTTGATTGATTTGTGACGTAGAATATAAAATTATATTTTTTTGTTAATAATTAAATATCTCATTTTAATTTAATATAAAATAAAATAAAGTAAATTAACTATAAAAAAATTATTATGATGTCCTTATTAATTAAAGAGATTAGTAGTGAAACTCATATATTAGTAGTTAGAATTTAAATTTTTTAAGTCAAGGGACTTAAAAAGGTTAGTAGTGGAGTTCTTATATTAGTGAAGCTTACTTCTTTTAAATTAAAAAAAAGTTATTAGTGAAAATCTAGATCAAATATACAACTATTTACAAAAATAAATATTCAATTTTAGATACATTTTAAAAAATATAGACGTTCAATTTCAGACGTATAAAATATTATACATATTATTTATATGAATATGAATTTTCTCACGAAAATTGATTATCTAAGTGACGAATTGCTTTACAAAATGATCAAACTCCAATATTATGCCTAAAAATTAAGGGAAAATTGTAAAATTAATAGTATAACAACAACTAATTCGTATATAAATGCGAAAAGTATAATAAATCCCAATGAATTTATAGAAAATTCTTCCCAATTGCAATGTTTAACCCTTTGAACCGGATAATGCAAAGGCTTACCTCACTACTTTTGTAATACCTTGCCTACTAAGAAATCTAAAGAAATAGGAGTGGGAAGAAAAAAGAAATACTTTTAGAGAAACGTAATAACACTATGGAATTGGTGTCTGGTGGCCTCTGAGACCCTTCAAAGTTGTGTTTCTGTGCTTCCTTTATGAAAAAAAAATTAAAAATAATTATAATAATAAAAGCAATTATTCAATAAAAGACTTTCTTTTACCTTTTTAAAAATATTTTGGTGTCTTTCCTATTTGGTGTACCCCAACACTTGCAAAATGAGTATTGTTTTTTCTCGCTTTTTGGCTAAGATCGAATATGTGTGAAGCACTTGAAAGAATATATATATATATATATAGTCCATTAATTATTTTATTTTTCTTTCAATAATTTAACCTAATTAAACTAACTTAAATTGCTTCTTTATTCTTTTGTTTTACCTATGACCAATTAAATTGTATCTTTTCATGTTTATTAAAGGTGAAAATGTCTGAAATATTACAAAAATTTGGTCATCTGCTTTCTTCTTTGTTCCTTTTTGCATAAAAAATGGAACCCTTTTAGCCGCTTTACGCAAAAAATTTTCATAATTGAATTTTGGATAGAATTGTAAGAGCCACAACGGAAACCACGTAATTGACATTTGTCCTTTTATTTTGTTCCCCAAAAATAAGAAAAAATAAAGACAGAAAAGTTGTTGACGTTTGCAACAAGAATAATCTTGAAAAAGCTTTTGATTGCTCAAACTGGAAACTTTGCCTAAAATATTGTTCTAAACATATTCTGTTAATCTGTGATTCACCTTTTTTTCACAGAGAGGGAAAAAAAAATACTTGTTCAAGGAAACTTGGCTAAGCCGTAAGTGATACACACGTAGAAAGTCAGATTGAAAATTAAAATATAGTTTAAATTTGAAATTTTTTATCTTGAATATTATAAAAGTAAATTATCTGTAAGAATAAAAAGAATACTTAAATTAAAAAATTTATATTTCGAAATCTAATCCAAATACCACCTAACACATTTAGTAAGGAAGTGAGTAGGGATATTATCCAATCAATGTACATAAAAGAAAAGAAACAACTTATAATACCTCTAAGCCCTAGCCATAAAAAGAAATTTATTTTTATGTGTAATTTGAGAAGGGCATATAGAAAGAGAAGAGCATATGTAGTGGAACCATAGGAGAATTATCAGAGTAATTCTTAAAATTTCTAACGTACATCAACCCTATTTTGAATATTTCTTTTTTGTATTTTTTATAATTGTTATAGTAAACTTTCTGTTCAAATAAAAATATTTGAGAACTTTTCAAATATATATATATATATATATATATATATATATATATATATATATATATATATATATATATATATATATATATATATATTTGAGAACTAAAAAGTAATTTATTAATTTTAACTTTTTGATTAATTACTTTTTATCCATAGTATATTCGGCGAAATAAAATTAAACACATTAAATTAATATTCAGAAGAAAAGTTGGTGCACCAACCTTTTTTTATTTCTTTTCTTTTAGATTTTCTAGTATTTAATTTATGAAAAGAAATATTAGAACTAAATGATTTTTAATATTAGAAGCGACGATAACTTTTTGTGTTGGACCTACCTGACCCTGGCCAGCCAACATTAAATAGAAACGGGAATAATACAAATCCATGCTCCTCTCATTCTTTATGTTTTTTGTTTTTATTTTTTATTGTTTTGGCCTTTTTGGTTTTTTGGAACGTAACCCTGTGACCGTACTGCCTCAGGAGAGGCCCCCTTCCTCCACGCCGGCTTCGTAGCACACGTGTTGACTTCTTTGCTTGACTTTATTTTATCAAATCTTACAATATTATTAAATAAGAATACAAAGCATATGATAATCAAATTTGTGATTTACTAATTTAATTTTTATTTTAAAATATAAAATTTTTTAATTTTTTATATAAATTAAGGAAAAAATAGCAAAAGATATATATTTTTTAGTTTAACTAATTTGATTTATTCTCTATTAAAATTTTAGAGAATAGATGAATTATATCAATAAATAAAGATAATTTTTTAAAAAATAATTTTTAAAATTTATAAAAATTTAAATATTTTAAGAAATAATTCAAAAATTTTATATTTTAAAACGAAACGTGTAATAAAAAAATAATTTTCTTGATTCGCTTTGCCTAATTATTGCATTTATTTGCCTATACAAGTGCACAAAGGAGAAACAGATCACAAAGCTATGCCAGAGTTCTAAGTAACATGAAGGCTTATCCTTAATTCAATAACCCAAATATGTTTTTAAAATGACTGATTTTTAAGTTTTTTTATATATCAAGTGACAAAAAGTATGAATCCAACCTAATAGTTATCGAGTAGCAAAGAGAAGTAAAGGTCTTTGTCGCTTTGACAGAAGATTGGCAAAATAATTGCATACCATCATTTCTCTTGAGGGTAGACGAATCTTTAGATGCTTTTAAGGGTAGACAAATCTTTGGATTTTGTGTGTCCGCATCCGGCAAGATGCTATGTGCCAAAAGTGTACCAAATTTGTAATCAGCGGACAAGTTCTTTGTATTGTCTTTTTTTTAAAACTTTTATTACTCTTTTATTTCAATTTTTTATACCTATAAATTAAAATTTTTAAAATTTTCATATTTAATATTAAATTTGAGCGAAATATGTTTAGTTTTTTAATTCTCATTGTCTATTTCATACATATTTATTGTTTGATATTAAGTTTAAATAAAATAAATTTAGTTCTTTGATCTTGTTTATTTATTTCATATATATTTATACAAAAATTTGAAAACTAACATTTTGTCAAAAAAATTGATTTAGGCAAAACTCGTAACTTAAATATACATATCAATTACCGATTTGATAGATTATAAATAAGTATTACCAACTTAATTATTATTAAATTGATTATGAATAAGTATTTTAATAATTCAAAAAAATTCTCAAAAGACTTTGTTTAAAAAAATATATTCTTAACTGAGCGGGATACTTTGAGACAAAAGCTTGCGGATTGTGGCAGGCCTCTTACAATATTATCCCCGCCACAATTAATGGAGGTAATTTTAAAGAAGCTTGCTACAATTAACAAACTTCTTTGAAATCAACCCCCTAATTAGGGGATTCATAATCATTATTTATTATTTTTTAAATAAAAAATAATGTATCATAATTAATAATTTAATACGTTGTAATCAGTAAGTCCTACGCATCAACATTTGTAACCACAAAAGTTTATTTTCATTTAGGTCCACTCGAATGCTCGGGTTTATCCCTTCTCACTCTTTTCATGAAAATCTTTTGGGGATGCCTAAATAAATATCGACATTGCTCTTTTTGTACCTTTTCAGTCATTTTTGTGCAGAAGGATAAGAAAAGGATGCCTTATTCAATCAACAAAGGATATGTGTTTGTGCGTACGGAAGAATGGTTGAAGGGAGGCATTGGTTAAAAGAAATTTCCTTGATGTTTGAATAAGTAATATAACTATTTTGTCGAGTAAAGTAATCGTTTTATTTTTTGTTGAACTAATATTTTTTTATAAATACAGTAATAACATAAATGGACTCAATAAATATAAAAAAAGTACTCTCTCTATTTTATTTCTAATAATTTTTTTACTAAATTTAGATGTTTTATAAAAATAAATATTTTAATATACTTTATATTATTAATAATTAATAATTATAATATATAGTATTTTTATATATTTAAATTTAATATAAAGTATTTATTGATTTATATATATTTTTTATTATATTATTTTATTTTATAATATAATTTAAATTTTTTTATATAAAATTTTATACTGATTAAATATTATTTTAAAAAATACGGTAGAAAAAGTAATGAAAGATATTGCTTTTAAATGAAATTAAGTAGGCAAACCCAAATATCATGTCATTGGAGAAAGTGAAAGGAGAAGCAAATGGAGATCAGGCCAACCACCTCACCTGCTTGATCAAAAATCATGGAGTAGGAGACATAGAATATTCCACCCCTGTTTGCACTTGTAGACTTCTCATAGGGCAAAGATTTGTTCTCCCTCCATGCATATATTAAATCCCACCAGATTTTTACCTTTCAATCAATCCCATTACTGATGCAGATCTTCCCATAATTCAGGTTCTTTCCATCGAAAAGTATCTTTTTTTCCACGAGCAATGGAAAGTCATGGAAAGAAAGGGACACCACACCAAACCTCACAAAACAGCAATACATTGATCATCCTCATCCATCATGCAAAGCATCTCTTCTTGCACTGCATTTCCGAATCTAATCCCATACTTGTATTTTCGGTAAGATACCTCATCTCATTATATACTTAAGTCAACTGAAGTATAGGATGTGTTTAAATTGTGTTTGATTGAGAGAGAATTTATCTTGAGTTGAGTTCTGTGAAAGTAAATTTTTTATAAGAGAAGATATAAGACTCAATTATATATTTAACTGGAAGAAATACAATTCAAATGGAGTTATACTTTTTTAAAAATTTTGAATATATATAAAAATTATTATATTATTCTCATATATTTATTAAGGTATTTATAGTTTGAATCTGATTGTTTATAACTAATGGTGCCTGTTAGTACTGAAATAGTCCAAAATCATCCAAGTCTGCCTTATACATCCAAATCTTTCCTACTGCATGCTTTATGATGTCCAGAAAACTACTAGTCCTTTTAGTCCATGCGCCGCTCTGAAAAAGCAAGAAAATTTTGAACAAAATTTTGACCTCACCTAACGAGTGAATCTTGGGGAGATTGCAATGATTTTTAGTGGAAACAGAGAGAATTTTCTGCGGATTTTGGGGATCGTTTTTGAAAGAAAACATTGTCAGACATGTTGTGTTGTGTTCTTTCACTGGGAAACAAGACTGTTCATAAGAGGGGGGGCGGCCTTGAGTAACGTCTACGGTCTATGGCTCTTGAGAACCACCATTTTTCTTCTTTCTATTTGTCCATGTCAATGTCATTCTTGCCCAACTTATGTTTCTTTGACTTCAATGGTACAATGAAACATGTTAGAAAATAAACCATGCAACTTGCTTCTCTAATAATGACCCTTTTCTATATATATATATATATATATATTAAAGTTAAGGTTAGAATTATAAGGAAGTGATACGTGTTTAAGGTTGAATCATAAGGAAGTGATACGTGTAATTTTTAAATTTTAAGTTAACTCTAATAATGCCAAGTTGAATTTAAAGATTAAGTTAACTCTAATGATGCCAAGTTAGATTTAAGAAATTTATTACTTTATTAATTAATGTGCACATATAAACTCATATCTATAAATAATCACCTTATTTATGGTGGAATTATTTTTATTAAATACTACATTAATTAAATAGTATCTTAATTATTTTTATTGAGGACTTTTCTGTATACAATGTATTTAACAAATTAATTCTTATGATTAAGGACTACTCTATATACCATGGATTGAATAAATGAGTTGAGATAGATATATTTAATTTATTAATAGAAGAACATGAATTCAATATGAGCTTAAATAAACTTTCAATTATTTCAAAGTAAATGTTACAAATATTTATGTAATTAAATATGTTGAATACACGAATCTATAATTATTGACTTAAAGGTAGATGAAAAGATCTTGAAACTGAATTCAATTAATAGAATTTGAAAAGATTTATATTTAACTATACATTAATTTTTAATAACTATACATCAATTTTCATGAAATTCAATTCATTTGAAGTACATTGAATCTACTAATCATTTTAATGTTTAATGATATGTAATTAATTGTAAAACTAATGAATCTATAAATAATATTAAATTTTAAACAATAAACTTTTAAATTTTTTAATACTACTAATTATTATGAACTTATCTTATATATATATATATATATATATATATATATATATATATATATATATATATATATATATATATATATAACTATAACTCTTTATTCAATTTATTTCTTAACTTAAGTACATAACTGAAACACACAACTCAATAACATCAGTAGTGTAATGACTTCATTCATAACTAATGACAGAGCAACAAAAAATATAGATAAAATTAAAATATTGAGTCAAAAAAGTCATATGAAAAGATTTTGAATCTTACTTCAATAAATAGAATTTGAAAAGATTTATAACTAAAAAAAACATATGAAAGGATTTTGAATCTTACTTCAATGAATAGAATTTAAAAAGATTTATATCTAAAAAAGGCATATGAAAAGATTTTGAATCTTACTTCAATTAATAGAATTTGAAAAGATCTATATATAAAATTTTAAATAAATTTTGATTTTATTAAAAAATTTTAGTAAATAATATTAATAATGAGCTACACCTTATCTTCTATATTAATAGAGTACAAGAAGTTTAAATATTTAAATATAATATTATCTATCAATTATTTTTAAAAAAATTATACTATTTATTATTTAAAAATAAATAAATAAATATCCGCGCATGCGCGGGCTTTAACACTAGTGTATGAATATATTTTGAAGGGTGCATCTCCTAATCTTGATCTTTGATGAGTAGTGTTATATGATTTCTAATCCCAATTACTCTATCAAAATTACTTATCAAAATTACTCCTTGTCCGGCGACGATGATGCATCAATATTTTTCTTGAAAAAGGAACTTCTTCCGTTCCAATTTCTCATTCGACACCTCAACCAATTTCGTACTTAGATGCGACTTTTGCCTAATTGTGAATGCAGTAACACATGCAGGTACAGTTCAAACACAAAAGATGGAGAAACCCCCATCGACCGTGTCCACGGAGGAAATTCTACTTTCAGCAGCATTCACCGGCGGTCCCGGAGGAGGGGTTGCAATGCTTGGCCCCAGTTTCTTGTTGCTTTCTTCCTTTTCAGATATTCTAGGGGTTCCATCATGATCTCCAAGGCTACTACCTCAAAGTTGATTTCTTCTAAGAATTTCAAAAATACTATTTCAAGAAGAAGCCACTACAGAAGTTTAGGTTGTTTCTCAATTTTTTATTATTACTTACAGAGTTAACCGTAAGAAATTGGTTTTGTTTCAAAGTTCTTAATCATTGTGTCACATAAAGTGACATCTTGCTTCAAGCAACTCGGAGGAAATCATACTGAAACAGACTTCAATCAACTGCTATATAAAAATCATGTCCTCAAACACTGATATAAATAACTTTTAATTTTTTGTTAATACAAAAATGCTTAGACTCTTTTCTAATCTGATTCTAGTTATTAGAGGGGAGGCAACTCTTGAGTTGCTTATGCTACTCTCAAACAACATTTTCAGTAATTAGCTCTCTTGCTGCTATGCTACAGGCTCAACAAGACCCTCAACCAACAGACAAAGAGTCAAACATAGGCAAGTTGGTTAGCCCTACGCTGCTGTAAGGACAGATTTTCAGAGGCCCAGTATGTGTTACCATTCGAAGTCCAGTCTCTCAGCATGCATCAAAGAGAAGAACTTGGCCCCTTCATGTCTCGGAGGGAGATAAACATCATATCTTCCTTTCCCAAAGTCAAAATCCCGCCCAAACTTGTTGAATATGTATAGTACTGCTTGCCATTTAACCTGTGAATTATGATTTACTTAGGTATTCACGACATTCACGTCTTCAAAGTGGATAACCAATTCATCACCCTTTTCTGTTTTTTTTTTTTTAAAGTGTTATGCAGGTGCATCATATTTGGAATACAACCTCATCAATCATCATGTAAAAAACTTAAATATGATTGAATAAAATTTAATTTTAAATTTTTATCTTAAATTTTGTAAAAATTAAATTATTTATCTTAAATTACACCCTTAAAATTTTAAATTTAATTTTGAGATGAGAACCTTTCCAAATAGAATCTTTGTAAGACTATAAAATAACAAAACTTATTTCATTCATACTCAACCATGAGCAGCATTAGAACTAGGGCAAGATAAGTTCAACTTTCATGATAAACCATATATTTACACCTGCATCAACTTTGGAAATTTTTTTATGTATATTAATATTACTCAACCACATACACGCACCAATGGCTTTGGCTTTATAAATTTAAAAACAAACAAAAAAAAAATCAGATACAGGTCTTGATTGTGAAATTCCTTTTTTATGGTGGAACACAAACTGAACAGGGTAATCAGCAACCACCAATCTAGCATACAAGAAAAATGGCTTCGTGGCCTGTATACATAATATAATTAGAAGAGCATTTAGCTACAAGCGCTAAGTAGAACCAATCGAAGACGAGAATGTTTTCAGAGGCAGCTTGGTATTGAGCTCCTACATCACACCAGGAAATTTGAAACTGCTACTCCGTTCATTTTTTAAGTCTGCCCACGAATCATATTGTGCAGCAAGGCATGGTAAGACCAACTCTGCATCCAAAGTTTGATTAATATCAATATCTCCTGCCTATCGCAGTATATATTATGAAGGTTATTCAAAAGTTCCAAGAGATGAAACCTCAATATATTTTTATTTCCTCGGTGATGCGTATCCTAATTGATCCCTGTATCGATGTACAATCCGATCCTTGGGAGAGGATGTTTTTACTATGCCTGCCTGACGCATTATTTCTGGAATTTGCAAATTCAGTTTTAAGCGGTAGAAAACATATTCTTCAACAGGAATTCAGAAATATTCAGGCATAAATCAAGTGCAGTCACATGTCATGAGTTTTAATTGGTAAGTGCATTTCAATACCAACATAGCAACATTGGTTATTGCAGAGAGTTCTCCATAGGCTACCGCAGAATGCTAATGAATAGAGATAATTGCAGGCATCCAGAACCAGCTTCATGGTGAAAGATGACAAGCATAAAGAACGATGAATGCTAAATTATTGACAAGAGGTCTAAAAATGTCTTATGACACCATTAGCAATTCTTTTTATGCAACTCCTTAGATAACCACTAATTTAACCAGTAGCGGAAGCAAGCAACAGTCCAATATAAGCACAACAGCTATCCCAAGATCAACTCAATTTTGAGCTTCCCAGCATTACATCAAAAAATAAAGAAAAAAGGAAAGAAACTAGAGCAGGAATAGGACAAATATCTGACCAGTTAAATGTTAAAAAGCAACCATCCTGAGGCCATAAACTGCAGATGCACTTCCAAGTTACTTAATAGACAACAGGAAAAAAGAAAGTGCACACACAGAGATAAGCACTTCAAATTCAAGAACTAGGTATGGTAAGAAATTTTACCTCTTTTCCTATCGAGCTCTTCGACGAGCTCCTCTTTCCATTTTCTCTGCCTCTCAGAGAAGCTTACACTACCCAAAAAAAGAAAAATATTCAACCCCAAAAATTATAAGTAAAAAAAGTACTCAATTAACAGATAAGAATTATACATTAGAGGAACAGTAGGCTATTCACAGACCTGGGACTTGTTGGTTCTTGCTGAGAATGAAAAAGAAGTCCCTTCAATTCTCTAAGCTGTGACGACCGAGTTTCCTCAGAATCTAGATGTTTCGAGCCCCCAATATTTGATACACGTTTTGAGTGGCTAACTGGGCTAGGAGTATTGTTAATTTCAACAGCAGCAGACAGTCTCCTGCTAAGCACCCTATTCGGTGACCTGCTTTTGGGAGGTAGGTTCAGATTATCTGACACATTCTCCTTGTTCCCAGCATCAACAGGACTTATTGGACGGGTAGTGTTCAATGAATTGTAAAATTGTTCATATAAAGGATTTTGCAGCTTCTTCAACTCTAAAGCCTAAAATAATACCCAAAAGAAGAGCATAAGCCTGATTGTCATCATGCCTTTAGAAAATGAAGGTTCCTAGCTACAAATGCTAACAGAGGGATACTCTGTTTAACATATTAATACCTTTTCATCCAGGAATGCCCTAATTTTGGATTCAGTTACTTCATCATCATCATCTGTTGGAACTTGCCCAACTGGAAATGTGAAACCGCCAGTATCCTTGCCACAAAGTCCAATGCTATCGCAAGGGTTTCCAATAGCTTGAGTGGGAAAAAGATTGGTATCATGTCTGTCCGACTCTGGACTTCCGTCAAATTTGCACGGCCATTCATCATCAGGCTCAGACATAGGATTAAAACTCTAGGTTCAACAAAAAGTGGGAAACCATAATTAGTTTTAGCGTTCTACTATTCATGCAGAAGATATTTCCATATAACGCAACAATCAAGACCACCTGCTACCTTATTACAATCAGTGGAGTGCAACAGAGAACCAAACTTCTCTGACGACTTAAACATGAGATCATCTTTGTCATCTATCTGGCACATATCATCATCGTAATTGCCCAATTTCCAATTAGATCCATTTCCTGAAAATTTCTCAGGATAGATAGTTGAGCACCTTACGGCAACCATATCACAAGCATCTTTCAAACCATTAGATGTCATCCATGTATTGAAATTTGTCCTGCATCATCAGAACAATTCTTAAATCATTCCTCTAAACAAGCAACAGCGTGGAATCTTAGATGCTAGGGCAAATGCTTACGACTTCTTAAGGTCTACCCTGGTTGAAGCCATTCTATTTCCAGCACTGTCCTGCCAAATGATTTGTCACAGTCATTAATGGAAAGGTGCTAAAAACTGTGTTTGCAAAGCAGAAGTCTTAAAGCAGTTACTGACCATAAGTGAAGGTCGAAAAACAAAATTTGTCCCTTCATGTTCTCCGGTAACAAAAGGATGCTGCAGATCATTAGCAAAGAGGAAAACGAGTCACTATCTACTTTCCTTTTTTACTTTCCCGTTTTGGGATGTAATGATGCTGCAGTACCCCCAAAACTAGAGATATCCTCAAAACACTGACACAGATTAGAACTCAATACAAAAATGAAGCAAATGTACCAACAAATCAGCAGTACCTGTAGCAGATCTGCCGGTGTAGGCCTTAAATTTGGCTCCCTGTAATAGTGCCAAGCATGAGAAACTACAATATACGGCTAAAAAGAAGGGGCAATAAAAGTTAATTGAATTGATACTGAGAATAAAAATAAGCAAATTAACTTACTTCTGTAAACATCTTAACAAGAAGTCTTTTGCCTCTACTGAAAGATGCTCGGGAATGGGTGGATGGGATTTAGTTGTTCCTATGTGGAACAGAGCAGCAACCTGAAAACAAACCCCAAGTCTTGGCATAGAAGGAAATTAAGAGCTAAAAGATAAACCACATTTTAGGACTAAAATTTCAACTTTTTGCATTACCAACAGCAATACAGCAACTAATATACCTCTTGGTACTGCTGGCTCCAGGGAGGCTTTCCGGTAGCCATCTCAATAACAGTACACCCAACACTCCATATATCAGCAGAGCTATATTTGTTTGAACTAATTAGTTTTCTCTCCAATGTCATGAGAAAATGATGCATGCTCAAGAACACAGGAAACAGGTCAGCTGAACAAAATATTAAATGCAGAAGTGTTTGGAATTTCAGGAATACTGCTAGAGATGTGAGGTGAGGGGACTCAGGTGACCAGAAGCTACAGGAAGATGTACACTGGAAACTTACATTACATTTTCAAATAAAAAGCCCCTTTAGACTTCAATCTAATCAATCTCATGAAACTTTATATCATAGCCAGACAACTGTTCTTCCACGGAATCATCTGATAGTCTCCTCCAAGAAGAGATCTTTTCCACAGTGAACCAAAAGACTTCAACCAAGAAGCTAATAGACAAAAATAAACCTAAGAATAAAAGCTCATTACCACTTCCTGCTTGTTCCTATTAAAACACTTCATTTTAAATCTCTGATCTAGTGGTACCAGAAAACTCATGAATAAAGTAATGTGTTCAGCAATATCACACTATATCTGACCCATTCCTATAAATAACATTTGTAAGCCATCATGAAAACAATTGCACTCAATTTGCACAGCATCACCCATCATGAAGTTCTACAAATGAACCACTACGGGTGAATGTGAATCAGCTGTATAAATGGTTTTCAAGAATAAGTGTCATATCCCAAACATTCCAAATTCCAAAATGTTCCAGGTAGTTTCCTCCTTGCATTAATTCATACTTTTTGTTAGAGGAATACGTTTGGCGTCTGTAGTATAATGATGCTTGGTTTATGGTTCCTACAGGACTAATAAAGGAGACCATTAAGCCTATCTAGAGAATACATGTTTGTATCACCAGATTATGAACAGCTCCTAAGTGATAAACTTGACAGGCTTTAACAAATTGAACTGTTTTTGTTTACTCACAAGCTATGCCCAGTCTGGAGAATGACTTCAGGAGCCATCCAGTAGGGAGTACCCTTCATTGACTTAGCACCAGTCATTGTTGCCTGTAAGATACAAAACATAGTCATGTAGAATTTTCTAAAAGTTGGAGATTATAAACTAGGAAAAAGGATGGGCTACACCATGTTTATACCAATTCAACAACTTTCTTGGATGCCCCAAAATCTGCAAGTTTAATGCATCCTTTATTATCAACAAGAATATTTGCTCCCTAAACAAATATAAGCGTCATGAGGTTTGCTGAACAACATTTATTGAATGTGCTTCACGCATAAAAATCTTTCAGATAAGTAGACAATTGCCCAGAAATGAATTACCTTGATGTCCCTGTGCATTATTCCGTTCTTGTGCAGATACTCCAAGCCTAACAACAGCTGTTTTGTATACATTCTAATAACCTGATCAGCATGAAAAGGGGGGAGCTTATAAATGACTAGTTAGGTTCTCAGGTTTCAGAAAAGAGAAGGGCTGCTATTAGCAGCTAGGATGGGCATTAATCATTGCTAAACTTTTTCAATTTTTTAATACTTTTACACTGTGTGAAAACCAAAAGGACCATGGAAATGGACTTTATTTTCATTGCTAAACTTTTTCAACTTCTTAATACTTTTACACTGTGTGAAAACCAAAAGAACCATGGAAATGGACTTTATTTTCAATAGATTTACGATAGCAATTCCCATGCAAATGTCCAGTTAAGTGAGCAATAACCTACCGATTCTGGAAAAGATCCAAACTTTCCCAAAAGGGATGAGATTGAACCACCTGGAACGAATTCCAGCAATATATTCAAGGATTCCTCCTCTCGAGCTGTTCCCAAGTATCTCTGGCAAAAAAATGAACCATATAAGACAATTGACAAACATCTATTCTACCATTATACCTACTGAGGGAGTTTTTCTCACCACAATGTTTGGATGGGAAAGATTCTTCAGCAGATTCACTTCCTCTTCAAGCTCTCTAATATGAACCTATCAGTTCCAATAAACATAAATGCATAAAGGTTCCAAAACAGGAGCAATAACATGAAGTCAAGCATCTTCAGTAGGGGAGCAAAAGTGGAACCCATTTAATTGCCATGTGTGAATTGCAAAGGTAATTTCATTAAGTTCAACCATTTTTCTTCTTTTTTTATTAAAAAAATAATGAACTAGACATTCTTCAATAAGATAAACTAAAGAAATTCTAATCATGTCAAAATCCCTGATCAGTGAAAACACTAAAGTTTCCAACTTTCTTCCCGAGAACTATGATTTAACCCCTTTTTCAGTTGAATTCACATAAATAGCAAGAGAAGTGGAGAATGAAAAACTGAACTGAAGGAAATTATAAAGAATTCAAATACTGATACCTGTGTTCTCTCTTTGGAAGCACTATTAGCTGCAATCGAAACCTGCATTCAAAAAGTAAAAATCAGAATTTAAGGGCCACAAACTATACCAATTACGTAAACATGCCCATAGAACCACAGTTAGTGAAAGCAAAAAAATGGAAATTGGACCTCTTTAACCGCAAGCAGCTCTCCAGAATCAAGATTCATCCCCATATAGACCCTCCCAAAAGCACCAAACCCAATTAATTCCCCTTTCCTCCACCGGATCGGCGGCTTATCATCTTTCTTAGCTTTCACTGTCTCAGCCTTAGCAATCGGCGGAAGAGCCGGAACCTGTGGCTTTGAAAAAATTCCGATTCTCGATTTCCTTATACTAGAACCGATCTTCTCAACAAATCCATTAAACCCGTTACTGATTGAACCATTATTGTCCGCGGAGTCTCCTCCGCCTACTCCCAACGGCTTGAAAACCAAAGATCGCCGGACTGAGCCGATAAAATCTTGCATTGCATCAATCTTTCGGGAATCAGCAGGCTAATTTCGCGAATCTTTTGGAAGTGCTTGAAAGGCAATTTCTTTCCAGGGCTTTTTTGTTTGCATTTGGTGGTGAGAATGCAGTGGAGACTGAAAGAGTGGCGTTGAGAGAGAGAAGAGGGAAAGGAAGAGAGAAGTGTAATTCAAAATTAAAATATTTGGAGAAATGGGAAGGTCTTGTTTATTTTGAATTTTGGGTTTATTTCAAAATACTCACTGGTAGAGTGGTAAAAGCACAATAGTCCCTTAAGTTTAAAACTAAGCGTTTTGCACCCCATTAACATTTAGTCAAAGGTTGAAAATCATATTGCCATTAGTATAAATGTAAAATGCAAAAATACCCCTGATTTGTAGTTAGTTTTATTGAAAATACTCTCTTAAAGTTTGACATAAAATCACTTTAATCTTTGTTCTTAAGAAATAAATAGTTTATCTCTATCTAAATTCATTTATTTAGAGCTTCAATATAAAGAATTTGAAGAATTTTTGAGTTAAAGACTTTTAGTTCTAATAAAATAAACAATTCTAATTAGAATATCTAAACCTACTAAATTCAATCATTTTTTCCTTTTTCTTTTTCTATTACTAAATTCAATCCTTTTTTCATTTTTCATTTTTTATATGATAAAACTTCTTAAAATAATATGTTGTTTGTTAAAAAAAGAAAGACATTGCTTAGATCTAACTTTTAGATTTATATTATTTTTGTGTAACTTTTTCTATTTCTTTTTCATCTTTTTATAAAAATAAATAACATATTTTTTTTAGACATAATCTGTTTATTGTTATTATGTAGAGTTCAACTAAATAAAATTAAGTTTTCAATAATTTCTTTTTTTTTGCTTGGAATGTTAAAAAATATTTTCAAGGATAAAAGGTTTAAAAGATAATGTGAAGCTAATCTGATTCTTTTCAAAACCTTAGGAAATGAATTTTAAAGTGTAGAAGTAAATTATTTATTTTTAAAATATATGAACTAAAGTGATTTTATTTTAAAATTTAAGAGGATATTTTGTAATAAAACTAACTATGAAGCAATAGTATTTTTAACATTTAGTTTTTATACTAATGACGTTTTACTTTTGCAATAAAACTAACTATGAATTAAGCCTTTTATACTAATAAAAGGCTTAAAAAATAACGTAAATCTAATCTTATTCTTTTCAAAATCTTAGAAGATGAATTTTAAAGTATAGAGGTAAACTATCTATTTTTTAAGAATATGTTTTAAAGTAATTTTATTTCAAACTTTGAGCGAATATTTTGCAATAAAACTAACTAAGAATCAAGGGTATTTTTTATGTTTTACTTTTATACTAATGACACCTTCATTTTTCAACTTTTGACTACTGATTAGTGGGGGTAAAACACCTATTTTTTAAGTTCAGAGACTAAATTGCTATTACCCCAACTTTAGGGGGCTTGAATTTTGTAGTCTTTAATTTGAGCCTTCTTGCAAAATTATGATTTTGACCATGAGGAAATCAAATCGTGTTAATTACTTTGTAAACAAGATGTTCAAACATCTAATAATTACTTCTAAGTCCTTTTTTTAAAAAAAGTACTTATAAGTTCTTTATAAATAGCAATAAAGTATTTTATAGAATTACGGTGATTCAATAATTGAGCATATAGTGATTGATGAGGTCATGTATCATTGTTTCTCTATTTAAATTTTAATATCATATTTTGATTTTGTATAAAAATAAAGAAAGTAATTTGATTATAAAAAAATTATAATTATATCTTTATTAATTTTATAGATTAATGATATAACTTACATGTTGGCAAAGCTTAAATTTTTCGAATAAAGGGAGTTGAGAGAGATTAGTAACTTGATTATTATATTTAGTGAAGTTTACTCATTTTAAATTAAAAAATTTATTAGCAAATGTTTATATAAAATATATTATTTTAAAAAATATACACATAAACAAGGAAATTTGAATATTCGATTTCATATTAATGGAGTAGTAAATACTAAGTCGTAGTCAAGAAATTTTGGTTGAAATTAAATATTGTCATTTAGTAGAAAATTAAATATAAAATTTTTTATGTTCAAAAGACAAAACGTAACATAATCATGCCATTTCATTTTCTATATAATGCAAAATGACAATTCTTTTTTCGTGTATTCCTACGCTATTATTTTTTAGAATGTTAGACATCACTGCTATATGTTTATTGTTTTGAATTTAATGAAAGTCTAATTAAAAATAATATTTATTTACATTTTGTGGTTCATAGAAAATAAAAAGGATCTAAATTTATCTTGTGAAATAAAAGAGTAGCGTACTTAATTTTGTCACAAATATGATGCATTATTGTACTTCTTAGTTAATTGAGACTATTATTTATCCAACTATTCTCTCTCAATGTTTTTAAATATATATATATATATATATATATATATATATATATATATATATATATATATATATTAAAATTAAGGTAAAATCATTAGATGGTGACACGTGGACAATTTTAAGCTTAATTGAATTCTCATTATGCCAAGTTGCTTTATGTGTATTTATAAATGTATTGATTAATGTACCTACATAAACTCATATAAAGAACTAATTATCTTAATTTTGGAAAAATTCAATTTATGTTAAAATACATGAATTTACTAATTACTTTGATATTGATGATATAATTAATTGTACAACTAATGAATGTATAAATAATGTTAAATAATAAACTTTTAAATATAATTAATGATCTTGAACTTATCTTAAATTTACTTATTATATATATAAGTCTCTAGCTATAAGATAGATACATGAATCTACTATAAAATTAATACATAAATTTATAATTATTTTTTAAAATATATAAGTTTAATAAAGTAATTGATTACCATATCTATTAGTAATAATATATATAATAATATATATTCAATTAGCAAAGTTTTATAAAAAAGTTAATAGCGGAGCATAAAAGGAAGTTTAAGTAAGATTAAAATATTGAGAGTAAAAAAAATAAGGTAGTTGAAAAGATATTAAGAAAAATTAGGATTTAAAAATTATCTTAATTTAATCATTAAAATTTGAAAAGGTTTTTCTTAAAAATTTTAAATATATTTGGATAAATTCAAGAAATAATAATTATTAAATTTTAATTTATATTAAAATATATGAATCTACTAATTATCTTAATTTTGATGATATATAATTAATTTTACAACCAATCAATATGTAAACAATATTAAACAATAAATAAATATAATTTATAAATAATCTTGAACTTATCGTAAATTTACTTATTTTATATATATGTCTCTAATTATAAGATAGATACATGAAATTAATATATAAAATTATAATTATTGTTTTAAATACACATGATACCACCATAAAAGATATAGAAATAAATTTATGGTAAGTTATGATTAAAGGAATTAGAAACTATTTTATCATTTGTCATGATTAGACCAATTTGTTAAGGGAATAATAATATGATTTTTTAAATAAAAAAATATTTATAATGTATTTATCTTACAATAAAAAATAATAGACATAAATCATATATATATATATATATATATATATATATATATATATAATCATTAGAATTTGAAAATATTTTTCTTCAAAATTTTAAATACATTTGGATAAATTCAAGAAACAATAATTATTAAATTTTAATTTATGTTAAAATACATGAATATACTAATTATCTTACTTTTGATGATATATAATTAATTTTACAACCAATCAATATATAAATAATATTAAATAATAAATAGATATAACTTATAGATAATCTTGAACTTATCGTAAATTTACTTATTTTATATATATGTCTCTAGCTATAAGACATATATATGAATCTACTATAAAAGTAATATATAAAGTTATAATTATTGTTTTAAATACACATGATACCACCATAAAAGATATAAAAATAAATTTAAGTAAGTTATGATTAAAAGAATTAGAAACTGTTTTATCATTTGTCATGATTATACCAATTTGTTAAGGATATTCACATAAAATGGCATAATAATATGATTCTTTTAAATAAAAAAATATTTATAATGCATTTATATTATAATAAAAAATAATATACATAAATCACATATATATATATATATATATATATATATATATAATTTGAAAAGGTTTTTCTTCAAAATTTTAAATACATTTGGATAAATTCAAGAAACAATAATTATTAAATTTTAATTTGTGTTAAAATAGATGAATCTACTAATTATCTTAATTTTGATGATATATAATTATATATATATATATATATATATATATATATATATATATATTAAAGTTGCTGTTGAATCACTGGGAAGTGACATGTGAAATTCTTTAAACTTACGTTAACTCTAATGATGCCAAGTTAAATTTAGAGAAGTTATTACTTTGTTGATTAATGTGCCCATATGAACTCATATAAATAATTTTATGTGAATCTACTAATTACTTTAATATTGATAATATGTAATTAATTGTACAATCAATAAATCTTTAAACAATATTAAATAATAAAATTTTAAACTTTTGGATACAACTAGTGATCTTAAATGCACTTTCAAGTTAAAGAAAATGATAGTTGGGCTTGAATCATTAGGAAGTGACATGTAAAATTCTATAAGCTTAGGTTAATTATAATGACGCCAAGTTGAATGTTGAGAATTTATTATTTTATTAATTAATGTGCCTATATGAATTGGTATAAATAACTAATCACTTTAATTTTAGTAATATTCAATTTATGTTAAAATACATGAATCTACTAATTACTTTAATAATAATATATAATTAATTGTACAACCAATAAATCTTAAAATAATATTAAATAATAAAACTTTGAATTTTTGGATACAACTAATGATCTTGAATGCATTTTTAAGTTAAAAAAATTATACAATATAATATTATTTTTAAATTAATTTTTAAAAAAATATTTTATTTTAATATAAAAATAAATGAATAAATAACCCGTTCAACGCGCATGTATTATCACTAATTTTTTATTAAATCTACAACTTGATTATGGGTGTATTTGACTTAAATTACGTTGCGAAACTAGATGTAAAATTTTTACTTTAAATCTTAATTTTTTTTAAAAAAATTTACTTTATAAAACTAAACACAAAAAATTTTAAATTCAAAATTTATTTAAATATACTGTCAATATGCTCAAACATTTCCTTAAAAGGTCAAATATACCGATTTGGTTAGGGTGCATGCAATTTTTTTTTTCAGTTTGTGTAGAAAAAATTCTCAACCGTTAGATTTTGATCAAATGGTTAAAAATTCACACGTTGAGAATAATTATTTCAATTATAATAATTATTTCCTCTATAGTAGAATGGTTATTCGTAGAATAATTATTATACTAATAATTATTTTACTATAGAGAGAATTATTATTCATTCCATAGTGAATAATTATTTTAATTAAATAATTATTTTTAATATATAAATTTTTAACCATTGAATTAAAATTTAATAATTAAGATTTAATTTATATAAATTAAAAAAAATACTATCAATACTCTAGCTAAGTCTCAAATATACTGGACTAAAAATTACAATTTCCATTTTTTACCATTTTGCATGCTGAGCCGACAGACTTTGGGAGTAACAGTAATAGCGATTGACTATGAACTCGTGGAAATTACAAATCAGGTTCGAACCTTGAAAGTAATTTTAAAAAAGGAAAAAAATGGGGACAGATCAATCACAATCCAAAATTCCCTCACGTTTCCGGTTCCCGATACGCTGGTAATACCATACCTGTCACGGGCCCCACTGTCACTGTGACACTGGTAGTCTGGTTGCTTTATCGCAAGAACGCATGAGCACGATATTGTGTTTATTAGTATTTTGTGTAGCGCGAAAAGAAACGCTGTCTGAATGCGTTAAGAAACCGGTGCCTCAGTGGTTACATAACTCATAAGCGTCCAATTATCCGACCGCGTATGCGTTCATTTTCTTTGCGGAGGCCAGAGAAAACGGCCCCGTCACACTCTCTCTGTCCTTTACCAGCAACAGCGGCGGCTACTCAGCTCTCCTCCGAACTCCGACTGCCGACGCCATACAAACCTTCGCATGAACCTACTTTTGCTTTTGTCCGTATAGTTAAGTTTGTTTGCTCAGTTTTCTTGACGCATCATGGCTCTTAATTTGGAATCAATATCAGAAGCAACTTCTGGTGCTATTGGAGCACTTGTGAGCACCACAATTCTGTACCCTTTAGACACCTGCAAATCCAAGTATCAAGCTGAGGTTCGTGCTCACCATCAGGCAAAATACAGGTTAATTATGCTTTTCTGACATATTTTTCCCGTAGATATTTACTTGGGTCCCACTCGTGCAGCTTTGGTTGATTATGGCTTCGTTTGTGTTCCTGAGCCTTAATTGTTCAAAGTTTGCCCTTTTATGCCCAGATTGGATACC
The DNA here is from genome assembly GCA_030512225.1 of Rauvolfia tetraphylla. NCBI lineage: Eukaryota > Viridiplantae > Streptophyta > Magnoliopsida > Gentianales > Apocynaceae > Rauvolfia > Rauvolfia tetraphylla. The sequence goes on from JAJQKT010000053.1 coordinate 9,882,143, forward strand.
CTTTCATGATTATGAAATTCTTGGATGTTTTTGTATCTTTGAACAAGATAATTGATCAAGCCGGTGAATTTGGATTACTGTATAAGGCTCAGGCTCTGAGCTGTAGATTATTTTTATTTACCGAAACCGAAAGCAGGATAGGAGGGAAGAGCTTTCATTCAGCTAATTAGATTTTGGTAAATATCAGACATATATAGTCACAGTCTCATTGAGAATATATTGATGTGAGCCTCTTGTCCTTGGAGTTCTCTATTGATCTCTTTTTTAATACATGTACTATTATGGAGTTTTAACATTGCGGCTTTCTTTAACATGTCTGAGTTGTCTTAAACACTGGTGCAATCTCTTGATGTTGCTTGATTTTGTAGCAGACTAGGTGTAGGCAAGCAGGTACACCGGCCCAACTTCAGAATTTGCATATAGAAAGATTTGGATTTTGTAGTAATTACGTATAATGGCCTCTATAAGGAGTTCGCCCAGGTTATTGCTCTATATTTCAGTAACTAGATGTTGCTGTGCTGAAAACTAGCTGATCACATGTCATTAGCTTTTCATCTTTGTGTCACTAGATTAGACTGCTACTGAAATGCTTGGTTTAGTGTTTGGGATCTGCACTTGAACAATTTTGGAGATCTTGGTTACAACTTACTTGGCTTGGTGCCACAATCGGAATATTTATTGGTTTTGATAAAGTGAATATATGCCCTTAATCTGATAGATGCTGGCATTTTAAGTGGCAAAGCCAAAACAGTTTGGCTCCTGCTCTAGGCCTTTTAGGATTCCTAAGAAAACACATAAGGTTAGGTGAATCTGGATCCTACTTTCATTTTACGATCTGCTGTAGGTATCAAGTTTGTTCTTTATGGTCCTTCTAGGTGATATTGGGCTTGCTAAGATAGTATTGAACTGATAAAATAATGGGAAAAAAGAAAATCCTCAAGAGAGGCAAATTAATTCTACTGCTCTTGTTTATGTCCAGGAACATATCTGATGTACTGTGGGAGGCAATTTCCACTCATCAGTTTGCTTCACTGTACCAGGGTCTTGGTACAAAAAACCTACAATCTTTCATCTCCCAGTTTATCTATTTTTATGGGTACAGCTTCTTTAAGAGACTGTACTTGAAGAGAAGTGGATCAAAATCTATAGGAACGAAAGCTAACTTGGTTATTGCCGCTGCCGCGGGTGCATGCACAGTCATAGTGACCCATGTAAGTCCTACTTGGTTGCTTCTTCTGCATATTATTGCTATTGGCGGTAGGGGAGATGTTTGGAAACTGTTGTAGTTTCTACCTTTATTCATGTGTTTCACTGTGGCAGCAAAGTGCTGTACGGAATATGTTTCACTTGGATTATAGTTTCTAGAATGCTCTCGAACAGAATTTTTGGGAGACCAATACTGAATTTAAAAAGGTGTTAGTTAATCTCTGGTGGTTTGGCTGGAACTTGAACAGATAGGCAGAGAAAGGGACAGTAGTTAAAAAAAAATCCCCATACTCTGGGAGTGGAGACATTATTTTTATGTCATTTACTACAGAGGTGTGATAAGTTATACTTGATAAAATTAATTCTATATATTTGTAGAATGGGGGTTGATTATACTTTTACAAGAAAATGACACTTAATGGTACCACTATACTGGTTTTAACTTTACATAAATTTAATTGACACACATTAGATTAGTTGAAATCAGGTTCAAAGAGTAGTGAGAAACAAAACAATATCTAGCAGTAAACATTCACTTCTGAAAATGCATATGACGGACTGCTCATCGTTTCAATTTGCATTTCCGTGACAAATATACTAGCTCCAGCAGATGTAATCTTTTGCCTAAAATGATTGGTTGGTACCAAATGCAACCTAGTAACTTTTTTGATATAGAATAAAATTAAACAGCTAGCACTAGTTTTTTGTGTAGTAAAGTGATTGAATGGATGCCAGTTGCCATGTCTTCTGAATTTGAGTCCTTTCTTCAGCCACTGGATACAGCATCTTCAAGAATGCAGACTAGTGAGTTTGGAAAATCTAAAGGGTTGCTGAAAACCCTTTCAGAGGGCTCCTGGAATGAGGCATATGATGGTCTAGGCATATCTCTACTTCTTACGGCAAATCCCTCCATCCAGGTACTTGAGTATGACACTGTAGTAAAGATGTGGTTTGCTGACTAAAGATAATGCATTTGAAAGTTTTTTCATACTGCTCTCTTGCCCTAGATTTAAAGCATTATATTCCGTGTGGCTGGTGTAGACATGAGAGGCTTATAGAATATGGTAATTTATTGTAATGATTGCTTACTAGTTGAAGATCCTGTTGACCTCAATATTGGGGTTTTAACTTTCTAAATTATATTTAACCCCCTCCTTTACTCCTTCAAAAGACAAACTGAGAAAGTGGATTAGAGCCTCTATTATCAAGTTCTGTGAAAGTTTATAACCAGAACTTCAATGCTTTGTAGTACACAGCATTTGATCAGCTAAAGCAAAGAATGCTGAAGCGAAGAATAAGCAACAAGAAAGGCAATGAATTGTCTCCAGAGGTTCTTTCTGCTTTTTCTGCTTTCATACTCGGTGCAGTCTCAAAATGTATCGCAACCTGTGTAACATACCCAGCTATTAGGTATTCTTTTAACCTTTTCCTCAGCTATTACTTTACCCTCATCTTGAGTTTTTTTATTTCTTAGATAAAATGGGCCTCTATTCAACTATCTCATGAATGAGCATCTCTTAGTTCCCAGGGAAAAAATGCACGAACCACACTTGGTAGTGGATGTTGCTGAAATCTTGACTATTTTTTCTGCATGAATAGGTGTAAGGTGATGATTCAGTCTGCTGAATCAGATGAAGAGATTAGTGAGGAAGCCGAACAAAAATCTCGGAAAACGGTTTCAGGCGCACTCCGTGCCATTTGGAAAAAAGAAGGTCTACTTGGTTTTTTCAAAGGGTTACAAGCTCAAATTCTGAAAACTGTGCTAAGTTCGGCTTTGCTTTTGATGGTAAAGGAGAAGATCTCAAAGGCCACTTGGGTCCTCATACTTGCTACTCAGAGGTATCTGTTAATAACCAGGGCCAGATTAAAGAGCTCTTAAACGCTGAAGAGAAGACTTTTATGCAAATAAAACTTGTAAAACAAGGGGCTGCAGTTAGGCCTACCCTATAAAGCTGATAAGGATGTGTAATAAAATTTGGTGGAAAAAAAAGCAAGGCACCATGTAGAAATGAAAATTTCTTTAATTTTTCTGAAGCATATTTTTCCTTTCACCCTTTTGTTGGGTAGGGTTCTGCCTGATATTCTTTCTTGTAATGATATCAAATGATTGGTTCCTAATATGTTATCGTAAAAGTAGTCAATTTCTTTTCTTTGATTTTTTTTTAGCTGAATCTTTGAATTCTTGATTCAGTTGAAGCAGATTTTATTTCACTAGAATTCATATGAGGAACAAGCATAGGAAACCAAAAAGACTTTTAACACATACGAACTTCTGTCTGTTCACTCTGTTATCGGTTATGTCCAAAAAGGATCGCACCCCCACCCCCCTCCCCCTCTAATAGGGGTAGCAAGACTTCAGAAAGGCATAAAAAGGTTTAAAAGAATCACAGAATATGCAAAATGCAGTATCTAATGCACTATCTTCTTCTTTGCACTGGATCAATACAATTGTCAGTCTACAACATGACTTCACATTGTTGGCAGCCACCGAAGTTACACCTCAAAATACACTGCAAAATTTGCAAGAATGCCACGTTTCTGGTTCACATTAACATGAGGAACCACATGAATAAAAGTAAAGCAGTGTATTCAAAACCAAGCTTTGAAACTGCGACCAGATTAGCAGAATTAGTATTATCCGAATTATTATCACCAGCTACAAAGCTTCCCTCTGGTGTGTTAGTAGTCAAAACAACGACTATCCAGTCATCTTCAGAACCAATTCCAATTCCTGTATACTTCGTGTCATTGAGGGAGCCTGAATACTGTGATTGGGTAAAATTGGAGAGGACAAGACTGGGAATGAGATCTGGGACACAAGCAGGCAATATAGCACCATCTCTTGTAACGGTCACATTTAAATTGCATTTTGATAGAACGGTGGGATAGTCAGAGAACTGAGGCTCATTGCCTGGAACAGTGTTTGCTCCTGTAGAGTTTGTACATGGTTGATCTTTTAACTGATCTGCCATACCATCGGCAAGGCACTTTGCATTATCATTCTGTTTTAGTGCTGTCAAGTTTAGGGATGCTCTGTAACTGTTAATTTGCTGAAGAAGAGTCTCTTCCTCATCTGTACAAAAATGATGAAACAAATATTTCAGTTCAAACAGAGTCAGATCTACAACTGCATAAGGTCAGAGGAAGCATATATGCATTTGGATTTTGGAGGCACTGCAATCCTGAAACTTAAAGTCAGTTATATGCCAAGATACAGTGGAATCCCACTTCAAAGTACTATGTCAAGCTATTATAATAATCAGGAAGTATATGTGTGCCAAAAACTTTTGGGAGAGTGAAACAGAAATCCTCCAACAAAAGTATATTCATGCCTCTACATCCTGCAAATACAATAAGAATACGTATTGAAAGATAGTTCAAGGCCACAGAATTGAAAGACTATAAAGAACCAGCAAGCAAATGTTTGAACAGAAACACATGAAGAGCTGCAGTTACTACCTTGTTCCAAAACTTAAAGAAGAAGCGATAGAAGCGACAAAAAAGAATAAACTCCAGTTACAAATTGATAGAATTTGGTGCTGAAATTTAAGTTGCAAGGAAGGGTGGGGCTTACTTGTTTGATGTATGTTCAAATGAATTTCAAGAAAAGAATATTTGATGTATAAGAAAAAGATAAGTTGGTTATAAACATTTCCAAAAATATCCAACAGTTTCTAGATCCATTTCAAGAAGAAGAACCTAGCAAAACAATTATAATTTTTATCATTTGCTCAGTGGAGAAAGAAAAAGAGAGTGCTAGAGAAACAGCGTCCTTGACGGCTGTAATTTGGTTCAATGTTATAATTAGGTTCAGTGTTACCTAGTCTATATCCTTAAATTCTTAGTAAAATTCATTAAAATAGGTTGTCTCTACCAAATTACAATCTATCACCTCAATATTTACCAAAAACAGAAGAAGGCGGAAAAATGGACTAAAACAAAGTCCAGAAGCAAGCAATTTCATCAGTATCAGTGTACAAATATCGCGACTTGCGAGGATTCAAAAGAGGCCAGCTGCATCACTCAACTTACCACAGTTCCAAGCAAATCATGAAAAGGCAAAAACCATTCAAGTTGAGATAGAAAAGAACAGATTTGAACATAAATTCAATTTTGACCAAAACAAAAAGGGTGGGGCAAATAGTAGAGATTTTGTAGAAGGGGTCTACAAAAAGCTTTCGAGTAAACAAACTACCCTGGACAAAATATTATTATTACATCATTGAAGGTGATGAAATATAAAAAAGAAAAAATTCATCATGCAAATGAAAAAAATAAAGAAAGTATTTGCACATATCATCAGACAAGGAAAATTTTACTTGGGCTGAAGCAAAAAGCCAAGATCTTCAAATTCAGATTAGACATATAATAAGACAAGGTTAAATTTGATAACTTGGAACTCTGGATTGAGGATTAAAAAGAAACCATCCACCGGAAACTTTTAAGTATAATACACGAATAAAAGAGCATTAAATTGATCTATAATGATATATCTCAAACTCAACAGTTAGACGAAAAAAGATGTGAAAAATCAGCCGATAGCTTTAAGCCAACACCGATAAGACTGTACTGAAGAAATGCAGTCGGATCCTCAGTCCCAGTTCGCATAAAGGTTAGAAAAGTGCAAACAGTCAAAAGCCCAGATGAAGAACAGCAAAGAACCAATTCAACCAATCGATCATAATTGGATCACAATTCACAAGCTACCAATAGAAAAGCATACATCACCGATACTGAATGTGAGAACACAATCAAGAAGACAACAATGAGAATCAAAGAAAAATCAAGATTAAAAAAAAAACAATGCAAGATTATACACTTCAAACCAGCCAAGTGACAACAGTAAAGGAAAAGATGAGATCTTTAATCTCCGTTGGAGATTATGTGAAATCAAGTAAATCATACAAAACTTTAACCAAGAATACAACAACCCATCTAGACCAAAGGCACTCTAACTCAATACACTAGAAAGATGATCATTGCATCACTAAATTCAAAAGTACCAGAAGCATATTCAAGAATTGAAAATGTCCATTCCGAATAAAGTGAAACTGCACATTTCTGGTTACCTGCACATTTGACAGTGCGGATGAAGAAGAAAACGGAGTTCAAAAGAAGAGAGAGAAGCAGGTAACGTGGTAAGGATGTCATTGTGATTCTTGAATTGAAGTGAGCTCGAAGGTTCATGGATGGGGGCACTGCTATTTATAGAGCTAACAGAAAAGGTAATTAGCAACGAAAGGTGTCTTCATTCTTCTCTTCATACGGTGTCCTCCTCTTGTTATAATTTCCTTTTCAACTCACCCCCTTTTTTTCTTTTTTTCTACGGAAAAGGCATATATAAAACTTTGAATTCTTGCAAAATAGATTGGAAGACGAACACTTTGGCCTTTGAATTTTTGTCCATTTTTTTTATTTTTTGAAGGTAGAATTCAACACTTATTTTCTAAAAAATATTTGACTCAAAATAACTTATGACCTTATATTAACATTAATAGTTAACTTACTAATTGTCCCGATATGTTGTTTAGATTTGAAATAATATTAGATATTGGAGAAGAATATTATGTAGAAAAAGGATAAAAATGGTCTATTAGAGTACAATCATTAATTAATATCATAAGTTATAAATGTAAACTTACTGTAAAAATAATTAGTATAAAATCGAATTTATAGTGTTCTGATAATATTGTATGACTCATTCTTATATTCTTATAATTAAATATATAATATCATTGACAAAATTACTATCCAATAATAATAATATCAAATCAATATAAAAGTTATTGAATAACCACATCTAATTGTATGATGATTCTTCACAATGTGCATTATGTTCTTGTTTAGTCTGCTTCTTTAACAGCCTGAGTCGTTTGATGCCCAACAACCGTGGTCGCGGAGAAAATGACTGGCAACCTAGATTAGGACTATTCATTTCGTTATTCGGTTTGATTTTACTGAAATAATTAAATTCGATTCGATTTGGTTAAAAATTAAAATTGAAGAAAAGAGAAAAGAACGTATTTCAATAATGCGTTCTTGAGGTAATTTTATCTTAAAAATTAATTTTTATTAAAAAAATATTACCAAAATGCGTTCATATATAATTTTTTTTTTAAAATTTAATTTTTCAGTTTGATTTTCGATTTGAGAATAAAAATTAAAAATCGAACCGAATTTAATTCTAACATCAAAAAATCGAATCGAAATGTATATTTCAATTCGATTCAGTTTAATTTTTTGAATTGCACCAAATAATAAACACCTCTAACTCAATACAAATAAACATCTAACCCTGCAAAGAAACTAGGTGGTCGAGTGGCATCAAGAATCAATTCTTGAGAAAATGACATTGACCTATGCGGTGCTAACTCTAACGAACCCACAAGGACACGCCATTGAGAGTTGAGGGCTTTTGGTTTTCAAGCAATGTTTCGGTTGGAAACTCTCCCACAAGTTTGCATACATATTCTCAAGCTAATTCAATATCAACGGTTAGTCGGTTACTAGAAATGCAAACCTTATTTGTAGAATCAATTCACATTATTATTATTTCTTTCCTTCCAAATTCAATATTATACTTTTTTATTCATTGTGTATAAAAAAATTAAGTGCGTATTTAGATTTTTTAAAAAATTAAATTATATAAAAAAATTATAAAAATAAATTATTTATAAAAAATAATAAAGTCTAAGTAAAAAAAATAAAAAATTAAAAAAAAAATTTGAGTTGAATTTCAACTCAAATATGGTCTAAACTTTCAATACTGAAGAGTGTTAATTGTAAAAAATTACTAATTAAAATGTGAACATTAATTATTGTAAAATCTACTCATCAGGCGGTGCCTGATGCTAATCAAATATGACTTTTAGCCTTTTTTTCCACCTTTTTGGGAGAGCCAATCGCATATGACTATGACGTGTAATGTAATAATAATTACTTGATGGTTGGGCAAGTTCTGCAGGACGCTGCCTCAGGCTATAAAAGGCATATTTCACGGAAAATCCTTTCCTCTCTCAAAGGAGCTGAAGATAGTAAAGTAGAGGCGCTAAAGAATGGTAAAAGACATTTTTGTCTAACGTGAATTGTGGTCTGTCCTCTATGAATAAAAAAAAAAAAAAAAAAAAAAATCTTCAAGGCCATTAGCAGAAACCAGTAGAATATTCCTCAACCTGTAATTACTAGTATGTCAGAGGACCTTTTCGGTAAAATAACGCAGGTTCCGACATTTTGGAAGTGTCACATGAAGACAAAAAAATTGGTGGATGTAATTGAATTTGGATAAATGTGGCTTAGTCCTCCAATAGCATGCATCCCGTGGAAGCATTGCTTGCTAGTCTTCTGCTTCCCATATTGCATTTCAAGCTCAAGATATACACACATACATAGCTGCAATTCCATTTTTCTCCAACTTGGAGAAAATGACGATCACCGCAGATGGCCGGATTGCGTTGTCAGCCGCTGGCCAGTTACAAGGACCAGTTGCATTGGCAGCGAGGAGATGGAGCATTGTGAAGTTTCCTAATGGAGAATTGATGGGGAAGAAGCTCGAGTACACAAAACTTCAGCAAAGGACTTCCAGCAATGTTGCTACTCCATGCGTCTGCATGTCCTTCACTGCTGATGTTGCAGGTCAGACTAAGGTGAGTTCGGCAGAGAATGAAGGTTAAGCCTACAAAACAAATTCACGTTAAGATTCGATTTAGCATTACATTCGAGATTAAGTAATAAAGCTACCATTCGGCGGTCTTACAATTGCTTTCACTTTCCATGCGCAGTTAAGGGACCTGGACATGGAGAAAAGGGACGCAAGGACCGTTGTGGCAATTATACTGGGAGGTGGCGCAGGAACCCGTCTTTTCCCTCTCACCAAGCGCCGAGCCAAACCTGCCGTATGTCTATACTTTCCTTCTGATTCAACAAGCACACATCTCCTAGACAAACAAATGGAAATACAAGGCTTACTGCTTTTGAGTAGATAGAGACGAGGCATATTCCCCCAAAATAAAGTTCAACTACAAATTATACTAATCAAAGAAAGTCATACCTTCTTAAAATAACAGGTACCAATTGGGGGAGCATATCGACTAATTGACATACCGATGAGCAATTGTATCAATTGCGGGATCAACAAGATTTACATTCTCACACAGTTCAATTCAGCATCACTTAACAGGCATCTTGCTCGTGCTTACAACTTCGGCGGTGGTGTCACAATCGGAGATGGCTATGTTGAGGTATTTTTAAACTTTTCCTTCCTGTACCATGTGCATTAGCTGCCACTACTTTTATCAAGATTGCTGTGCTAATTTCAGTCAGTGTCACTGACTAGCAATAGCAACTATAGTTTTCCAACAAGTTCAGGTTTTCAGTATGTGTAGAAGAGATTGGTCTCCATGGAGAAAGCTTACATGTCTTTTATATTGATGTATTACTGTTCGCAAGCTGTACTACAGGCTTTAGCTGCAACTCAAACTCCGGGCGAGGCAGGTAAAAGATGGTTCCAAGGCACAGCAGATGCAGTTCGACAGTTCCATTGGCTTTTTGAGGTATTCAGTTTCAGATTTATATGTAGACTGGTGTACCACTGCTGTTTCACAGTTAGATTTTCAGTTCAAGTAGCCGGGAAGACTATAACCTAATTTATGCAAAATTCTTTCCACAATGGATATATGCCCTGCAGCCATACTGAGCTGATATCCAAATCCAATCATAGGTAAACCATAGCTCAAAAGAGCTGACATTTTCTCAGGTATTCAGATAATAAACAAAACGAACCTGAAAAGTTATGTAACTAGACACATTTAGAAGCAGTCTTTTGCTGAAAGGAAGTACAAATTTATTCCATGTCTCAGCTCTGAGAAGGACAAGCAAGCCTCAATTCCTCCAGCTGTAAACAAATATGTCCTCTTTCCAACGTGTTGCAATGAACATATGCAAAATGAATAAAATGTGCAGTATTCATGAATTACCTCTAATTCAGAGGGTGGACAAATGATAATGAAAAGAAAAATAGAAGAACAAGAAAAAATTGTAGTAAGTTTACTACTTGTGCAAGAAAATCTTTTAAAGTTCATGTTTATCAAGAACTTCTTTATTGTCCAATTAACTCCTCTAAGAGGGAGACCTAGATTCTGTTCATAGGCTATGAAGCCAGGATCTACCATTCACGTAGCACATTTCTAACAATGTAGGATCAAAGAAGCAAGGAAATTGAAGATGTGCTCATCTTGTCTGGCGATCACTTGTACAGAATGGACTATATGGACTTTGTTCAGGTTTATGCACACTCTTGCCTATTTGCTAGGAATGTTTCAGAAATAGCCTTTTTGTTCTCTCATTTTCTTTGAGTGCAATTGCCTGATTCATATTGATATCCTCCTCCTGACAGAATCACAGACAAAGTGGTGCAGATATTACCATCTCATGTTTGCCCATAGATGACGGGTAGGAAATCTTTTTGGATGCTTGGGTAGCCAAGAAAGCAGTTTACATACATAAATCTTTCAAGGACTTGGTTTATTATATCATTTTAAGATATTCAAATTCTAAGTTAATTCAACAGCTGTATCTCTCTCGTTAACAATCCGTATCTAATTAAATAATGATACGAATCAAACTGAAAAACTTCAGCCAGTCATCATCCCCCTTATTCCTTCTAAGATAGTTAGGCACAAATTGCACTTGTCATACTCGCGTATTTTTATTTAAACTTTGGGATTTCGCTAGATACAACTGATTCATTAATTTTTCCCTCTTCCATGATAGCCGTGCATCAGATTTTGGTCTGATGAAGATTGACAATAAAGGACGGGTCCTTTCTTTCAGTGAGAAACCCAGAGGAGATGACCTGAAGGCAATGGTAATAGTCAAACATTAAAAATATCTCAGAGGAGATGACTTAAATGCACCATAAGATTTTGACTTAAATGCAGTGAAACTAACAAATACTTTAGGCGGTGGATACCACTGTATTAGGACTATCTCGAGAGGAGGCTGAAAAGAAACCTTACATCGCATCAATGGGAGTTTATGTCTTCAAGAAGGAAATCCTTCTGAATCTTTTAAGGTAACGATCTTTTTTATTGACTCTTTAAGTAATAGATTCAAACAACCTCAGAAAGATTGCTAATGTTTCAGACTATAGCCTCTGAAGCCATGTCAGAATAAAACAAATCAACATTGCTTGGTTATCTGGATGCAGATGGCGTTTTCCGACTGCAAATGACTTTGGATCTGAGATTATCCCTGCCTCAGCAGCAGAATTCTACATCAAGGTCTCAGCTAAGCCAGAGCATGACATGTGGACACGGATGTGTGTATCAGCTCATAGCCGTGTATAATCTAGATCTTTGCCTAACAGTGTGTTGTGAATGCAGGCTCATTTATTTAATAACTACTGGGAAGACATTGGTACAATTAAATCCTTTTTTGAAGCAAACCTCGCCCTTACTGAGCATGTAAGTATTGGGATAATTTAATTTCACCTTTCTTATATTACAAGCCTCAGCTTGCACAATCTATGACTGTGTGTATGTGTGCATGCATGCACATGCATGGGTGCAAATGTAGACAAATAAATGCATTCATATCTAGTTATGCTTATACTGCTAAAAAGGAAGGGGCACTAAAGAATCCAAACTTGTTAAATCTCTGAATATGTCATTCCAGCTCATATCAGAACTAAAGAAAATTGAAATATTCACTCAAACTATCATACTATTTGTGGAAGTTTGCTTATTGTCATGCTATGAGGCATTCTAGACAGACCTCTAGCTTCTAGTTTGTTGGACCATAGGCATAGATAAAGACAAATATTAGACTGATAAGCACAGACTCATACAGATCCAACTTTTTGTCTTTTTTCAGCCACCAAGATTTAGTTTCTATGATGCAACAAAACCAATATATACATCAAGAAGAAATTTGCCTCCATCAAAGATCGAAAACAGCAAGGTATTCTTCTTCTGCAGCTTGGTCGTTTTAATTGAACCAGGAGAAAGTTTTACTCTAGCCTGCACTAGTATTTTCATTTTCTGGAAAACATTTAAAGGAAACACTAACTTGCAAGTTAACTATGCTTATTCTTCTACAGATTGTTGATTCAATAATATCACATGGCAGTTTCTTGACTGATTGCTTTGTGGAACATAGTGTTGTTGGTATCAGGTCCCGTATAAATTCCAATGTTCATTTAAAGGTATATAATGAATTGGAGAGTATTACATATTACTCTTGCACTTTTACAGCTCCAATGAATAAGATATTTTCTCATTAATATTTTGTTTTATTGACACATTTCTTAGTTTTCCTCTAGGGTGCAAGTTGGGAAACGTCATGGATTACTTTTCTTGTTGCAGGATGTAGTGATGCTAGGGGCTGATTATTATGAAACTGAGGCAGAAGTTGCATCATTGGTAGCTGAGGGAAGAGTTCCTATCGGAATTGGAGAAAATTCAAGAATCAAGTACAACCTAAAGATCTTTGCTCTTTATCCATCTGCCCAGCTTCAAATGTCTGCAAGGATTCCTTAACTTCCTTTCCTTTTTATGGTTTTTCTGGTTCTGCAGGGGCTGCATCATTGACAAGAATGCTAGAATTGGAAAGAATGTTGTCATTGCAAATTCAGAGGTATGTTTTACAAAGTTTGAAGTTGTGAATAGTAGCATTGTTGTAACCACATTTTCTATGTCTATCTATAGCTTTTTAGTCCTCTTGAACAAAGATTTAAACCCTTGAAGGCTGCAATCACTCAGTATAAGACTTGCTTGACTTCTATTGACATGTATTCAGAAGAGGGGTAAACATTTCACAGTTCCCAAAAAGTGTCATCAGAAATTGGCCTAGCTGTTTCACTTGCTGAGAATTATGTAGAATATAACCAAACTTCCTAATTTGGCCCTTCAAGAAAATGGTTAGAAATCTGTGTTCCCATTTGAGAAACTAGCGATACTCATATAACTTTACATTTACCATGAATTTTGCAGGGCATACAAGAAGCAGACAGATTGTCGGAAGGATTTTATATCAGATCAGGCATTACAATCATATTGAAAAATTCAACAATTAAGGATGGCTCCGTGATTTAATACAAAGACCAATAACTTTGTCAGCTTCTCTTTCTTTGTACCCTTTTGCAAATCATCCATATTGGCCGAGCAGGATGGGATGAAGAATTATGAATTCTATCATATTTTGAGTACATGAGGGTAAGGATGCAAAGGGAACAGATAACTTCATCTGGCAAGCTCTAGTCTAAGCAATAGTTCAATGATATATGAGTTTGTGTGGATTGACAAGAGAGGACATGGATTTTGTGTTTTGCACTCAGAAAGATACAGTTCATAAAAAGTAAGCAATGTCAGAGTCTATCAAGAACTTTATGTCAGCTAAAATCTGAGGCCACGCATGGAAATACTGATACGATTAGTTCGTGCAAAGCCGAAGCAATTACATGCCACATAAAATGTGCTTCAAATATGCCAAATATAAAAAAAACTCGTGCACACTAACTCATCATAAGAAAACAAGAATATGGTAAGCTGACTAGAGTAAGTGTTGAGAGCAGTCAAGCAATTAGAATGAAAGAACAAGGAAACAATTATGACTCTGTTATGTTATGATTTACAATTAACTTATTAGCCTTCTCCTATGGCAATGAGGTCAACTCCCCAGTGATCAAATAACTCGATCTTAGTCTATTATTAAGAGGAACGAGCCAAAATTTCTTGCATATTACAGTATTCTGCAAATAATCCCTACCCAAAAACATACAACGACCACAACTATGAAGGACAATAACCGGAAGCAAAAATGAAAATTAAAATACTTCTCACTCATAAATAGAGGGAAATGGAAGATGCTCCTCAAAAACCAAAATTTCTGCAGTACCTATAGCAATAACTCTATACAGTGAAATTTCAATTCCTTTTCGAATCTTTGTAGCACAAATCTTTCTTCTGCTGCTATAATGTTCGTGACAAAACATGCATCGTCTGAGAATGGCTTCCTACCTGTCCTTCCGGCTCGATGAAGATAATCTACTGCATCTTTTGGCAGATCAAAATTGTATATGTGGGTTGTTTCTGGCAGGTCAACTCCTCTTGCAGCTATATTCGTTGCAACCAGAAGATAGTTTCTTCCTGCTCTAACATCCTACATTCAGAAAACATCTAATTTCAACTATGGACCTGAATTCTAGGGAGCACTCTTCCCTGTAGGGTAAGTTTCTTTTCTTCTATAGGCAAATGTATTTGTTAGGGTGCAACCTTTTTTTTATACTATTCCAATTGGATTCATATCTTATAATCCAGCAGACATTACAGCCAAAGGACAGGAAGTGATAGACTTCAGTATCAAACAACGCTTACCAGTAATAATGCTGCTCGAGCATTAGAATTGACACTTTCATCTACAAGGATTATATCAGAGTTATCCACATGTGAAGCCTTCAAGAAATCAACTAAGAGCGTAGTAGGTGGAGCATTGCCAGCCTTCTTTGACTTTTCAGACTGCAACATAGTTTCAAAGACAATTATTAACATGAAGGTGAAAAAGTTGAAGTACAGGGAATAAATTGAAACAAATGGTCAACTTTGAAGTAAGCAATCATAGAATAAATAAACAAATAAGTAAAAATACTGAAAGTTCTCCAAAACACACAAGAGTTTGATTTGAGTATATCTGGAAGTATGTATAGCATAATATTGGTTCATCTTATGAAATGAAAAGAAGATCTAATTTTCAGTTATCTTGAAACATCTAGCAAACAGACTAGGGATATGAATAGTGATTATCACCTCAAAACTAGTAGCATTAGCTGAAGAATGGAAGTATGTGTCAAGATCTGTTAGCATCTAACTATTATTCAACTGAGAAAGATGCTTTTTTCTGCCCTTTTTAGCACAATGAAAATGACTGAAGCTAAAGAACCAATTGTAAATACATGCAACGGATTGTAGTGTAGTGAGATATAAGATGCCACTAGATGTTAGAATCTAGGTTATATTTGTCTAATTACATCAAGTAATGCTGACAAAGGAGGCACTAACTTGCTCACCAACGAAAATTATGGCAGATTGAGGCGCATCTGACTGTAATACAGATAGCAATGTTGAAAACCTTTCTCTTTTCTTACACACCTGCAATTAAAAAAGCATGCACCATTACCTTTGACGAAAATTGACATGAACTGAGCCTGTGAAGAAATATTGTCACAACAAATTATTAGCATTGAAAATGAGATGGGATATAAGGAGTAAATGTTTCATGAAACAGAAGAAAGTGGCAACATTTGGAAAAAAGGATCAACTGCCAGATGTTTAAAATTGTCTCACCACAAATCTATGTTGTAGGCATGATGGCATTGGTTCAATAGGATTTACATGGAAATGAATGACATCACCCTGCCATAGTCACTCAGGTAAGTACGAAATTTTATAATTGGTGGTAAATGGTAAGACAACTCAATGACATATTGCAGGCTGGGAACAATAAAAAGGTAAGATAACTCAATGTCATTGAAATAATGCATGCTGAAAAAAAACTTAAGACAACCTTAGTCCATTTCTGCTGTACACAGTCACACAGAAATCGTCTATGCTGAGGAATTGATGCACTAGCAAAAATAGTTTGATGATTGCTGCTTGAAGAGTGGGATGTCAAAAGCCTTTGAAGAGCACCAGCTTGCTTTGAGGAATTGAACATGAAATCCACCTGCAGAATTGACAAATACATTATATCTTCTAAAAATGTCAAGAGAAGAAGCTTCAATTTTTTATTTTAAGACAAAGAGTTACCGAAAAGAAAGAAGCACTAGATTGCTTTGGATGAAGCAATGCAAGATTAATTCATCTTAACTTGGCAGGACACAACGCTCCACTAAAATAAACAATATGACTTGAAAAAGAAGCTTCATCTCTTTACCTCATCAATTACCAGCACCTGAAGGTTCTCTAACCTAAAATATTGCTTCTCAAGCATTTGACATAAGCTCCCCAGAGTTGCAACTACAAGAGTAGGAGGCTCCGCCTGCAACAAGAGAATAAACTTTTATTAACTTGCTTCAAAAGAATACTATGCTTAAAAATCCATAGAACAATCTCAACCGTTAGGTACCTAATTAAAGTGCCAACTATTCCGATCCTACCTGAGAGAAGGCAACAACCCAGCTCAGAGAGACAGTTACCACATGTTGGACAAGTTATATAGCCAGTACAACTACTCCGCCAACAATAGTCCATGTCTTGAATACTATAAAGAAGATGAATTTCAGCAAGAATGAAAAACATTTTTACCTTCAACCAACTCTTATGCCTTTTCAATGTTCCTCCTTCTAAGAGAGCCATTACGGTAAATGATTTCTCCTTTGATTCAGGCTTTGCAGCAAGCACACGTGCAACTTTTGTAACCTGTGACCCAGAGAAAGCATTTAAAAATTCCATTTCCTATATACATCCTCGGCAGCCAGATAAAAGATTCAGAATCAGAATGCCTACTTGCATGCCAAGCTCCCTAGTAGGTACAACAATCAGTGCCTGAACCGTAGACCTCTGAGTGTTAACGACTGAAAATATCTGCAGCAGGTATGCCAGAGTCTTTCCAGAACCTGTCTAGAGGATCCAAGATAAACTAAAAGATCACAGAATAGAAGCAGAAGGAGATGTTTAACTTTAGTTTGTCATATAAAGCTCAAAGAGCAGAAGTACTATTTTTCAGAAGCATAACTCATAATAGCAGGGGGATGAACAGAAATTTACACCAGTGCAGCATGTCAATATCAAATATATGAAAGAAGGTAACTGACAGCCTAAAAAAAAATGACCACTTGTTTATATTTGTTTACTTAAAGAGTTTAAAGGGTGAACATAAAATGATGACTAGCTATATGGTTGGTCCAGTCAAATGACAAGCTAAACAAAGTCAATCAAGAAATTCACTATGCCAGTTTCTTAGTCATTAAAATTATCACTTTCTATGCACGGGCTAATAAAGAAACATATGAAATACCCATATTTGAAAAGAAACATATTGACCTGAGCCTGAAGCACACAATCTCGGCCTGAGAAAAGCAGAGGCAATGACTGCATCTGTACATTTGTAGGCAATACATATCCAACCTCTTCCATCCTGCATTGGATTTAGCAGTTCATTACTAAAGCTTCACTTTAATGAAGAACAAACAAGTGTACAAGCTAATAGGTGGCCCAAAATTCACAAAGATACATAATGTGAGTGATCTATTGCCAAGAAAACCAATAAGGAAAAGCGGGTTTCCATGCCTCGCAAATTGTAAAACCATGAGTAAATTTCAGCATGGTAACGCGTATCCTTACTGGCAAAAACTGAGAAATTTAAAAACATTAAAGAGTAGTTTATGTCAGTTTGGAGGTGGATTCTGGGAAACCATCGATTTGAGATGGGCTCACATAATTCTGAAACGATCAACTTTACTTTAATACACATGCCAAATTTTTTGTACACATCCAACTCTTGGAGTAGGAATCACCCAAAATAGTTAACTTTGTAGATTATGCAGTTCTGGGAACTAACTGCGTTTCTTATCCCTTCAACAAAATACGTTTCTGAAACGGAACGATGTCCACTCCCAAATTGTCTGAAGCAAAAAATTATAACCAATGGATTAGCTCCGAAAAACAAACCTGAATTTTACAGTATGACAACCTTTATCATTATTTCTCGTCATTCAACTCAAATTTCATCTTTTTCAAAAAGTGATACTTACTATACCTCCGAAAGTATGTCCCAAAACCAATTCGCTCAAATTCCAGTAAGCAATTTCACAAGAAGAAAAGGCAAAGCCAAGAAATAGAAGTGAACTGGCCTGCAAATCACGTGGTCAGGCACGTGACCTTGACAGAGTTCTCGTAGTGTAGGAATGCTCTTCTCTCTGTCGCCGGCTTCGGTTTTCACATACGAAGAAGACAGAGAAGCCTTCAAGGAGCCAGTGGTCCAGCTCGTAGCGTTAACGACGAATGAGTTCCTCCGATTGGCATTGAAGACATCGGAGGTCAGTTTGAGCTTTACAGGGGAGGTCCATGGAGCAGAATGTGGATGAGTCCCAGAGAAACACGACGCCATGGGCGATTCAGAAGCCCGCGAGCTAGTGAGGCAGACAGTCAAGAGATAAATTACTTTTGTGCCGCAAATGGCCCCTGTTTTTGAAAGATGCACATGTGAGGCTAATGCGTTCATTGCTAACGTATCGCCGCATGGCCAGAGCGCGTTCAGTTAGTAAATGGCCCAATGCGTTCCAAAATTTTTCGGAGTTCACAAACAATTGTAAATGTGTAAATATTTTCGGCAAGTTCACCGTTTTTAACAAACAATTTTTAAAATGTGTTCTACAGTAATTAATTTTTTAAAATATAAAACATTTTGATGATTTTTATATAAATTATTAAAAAATTATAAATTATTTTTTATTATATCTTTAATTATATTTATTAACATGAGAGATAATTGATGAAATTATATTTACAAGTAATGATAAATTTTAAAAATAATTTTTAAAACTTATAAAAGATTAAATTTTTTAATAAATAAAGAAGTTTAAAAAAATTTTATGTCTTAGAATGAAGGGAATAAATTTTAATATTTCATATTTTTTTACAAATGATTTAAAGATATTATTTTTAAATAAAAATAAATAAAAATTGTACTAAAAATTAACCTTGATGATCAAAAATACATTTGAATGCTTTTTTTCCCCACCTTGATGGAGACAACTGCAGGGCCCAGTCTATTGACTATGTAGGAAGAAGAGGACAACGGCGCTGAAGATGGATTTGGTCCAACTTGATCCGCGGAAGACTTGGAAGAAGGTGCTCTCTGGACTATTTGAAGAATTCCCCACATCACGAGCTACAAAATTCACTACACGAGCTTTGCTAAAATAATTTAATCATATTCTTCTTTTTGAATGAAAATTTAATCATATTCTTAAAAATGATAATTTTAAAAATTAAATGTACTAATAAATTTATGTATCACAATAATTTTATTTTTTAAAAATAAATAAATTAAAACTAAATATTTATTATGTCAAATTAGAACTAAAAGTTATGAGTCGAATTTTTATTGAGTTTTGAATTCTATTTAAAATTTTAATTGAATTTAAATTTTGAGTATTATCGAGCTCAGGTCGTATGGGCCCTTAGAGTAGCAAAGCCAAATGAGTTTAATAGGATAACTGTTACACCGTACACTGTGTGGGTAATTTATTAATATTAAAGTTTAAAATTTATATATATTATTTTTTATTATAAGATAAATAAATTTAATTTTTTTATTTTAAAAATTTATATTATTATGTGAATATTCTTAACAAATAAGTCTAATTATCACAAATAATAGAAATAGTTTCTAATTCTTTTAATCATAATTTACTATAAATTTCTTTCTATATCTTTGATGGTAATATCATGTTGTGTTTCATATGTATTTAAAATAATAATTATAACTTTATGTATTAATTTTATAGTAGATTAATATATCTATCTTATAATTAGAGACATATATATTGTAAGCCCTAAGGGCAAATCATGTAATTTTGATTCATGACAAATATTGATGAGAACTAATATGTTTATATTGTGTGATAGGATTTATGAAGAAAGAAGTTTGAAGTCTCATTGCCTTCAAGACACAGAGCAAGAACAACCTCAGTAAGCTATGAGTCTTTTGAGGTTTATTCAAAGATGAACTCAAGGCATTGAAGACTTGAAGTGTAGAGTAGGTATGATGATAGGTAATATCTATGTAAACTCTACACTTGTATGTCTTGGAGTCAATTGAATGCATAAGAGAGCATAAAATTGGTTTCTTAAGTTTAAAAGTTTTTTGAATGAATTCTTAGTAAATGTGGTTTTGTGTCCTAAAAGTTTTTAAGTTAACTTTATATGATCAAATGAGTTTGATTTTGGTTTTCAAACTTATGTTTGTCTAAATAAGTTATCTATATATATCAAATGTATTTCAAATACTTGGAAGATTGATTTCAAATAATTTTACAAAGTTTGAACACAATTCCATAAAATTCGGTCGTCCAATTGGGTAGCAAAAGTTTGCTACTTGTTCTTCCGAAGAAATTCGGAAGAAGATTCGGACGCATGAAGAAAAAATTCGATCGTCCGAATTTTGGTCTTCGACATGGTTCATCGTTCTTCCGGAGAAATTCGGAAGAAGATTCGGACGCAGCGAGAAGAATTCGATCGTCCGAAAAATTGGACGCGAGAAATCGGTCGTCCAATTTCCCGAAAGTAGTCAGTTAACTAGCTAGTTTTATAGCTGTTTTCAATCGATTTTCAAATTTTATAAAAGTCTATAAACGTGCAATCTTTTACATGAACTTACAATTTGAATATTCTAAGCTTACAAAAGTCTATTACAAACATTTCTCAAGCTCTCTTACATCTTGTGCATTCAATTGATCCATCCAAAGACATCAAAGTGTGAAGGTGCAAATTTGTGTAATATCTACCATCAGTGGTAACTTTCTACACACTCTCCTTTACTTATTCAATTGTGTTGATCTACCGGCTCTAGCAAGGTTATCTTGATAACATAAAACCCTTTAGATAAGGGTGATCCTCGAAGTTGTGATTCGAGGTTGTTTGAGATATAAAACCATAGGTTGGTGAGCCTTAGTATTGTAAGAAATTACTAGAAGAGGTTGTGAGTGTAGAAACCAAAGTGTGGTGAACCTCTCTTGTAATTTGTAAACCCGAGCAATTAGTAGATTTGTTGAAATCCTTAAGTGTGAGCTTAAGGTAGTGGGACGTAGATCTTGAGGATCGAACCACTATAAATTGTTTGAGTTCTTTCTTTATTGCTTTCATTATTGTCTTGCTATCAAATATCTATAATTAGCTCACATAACTTGTTCTTGGTCTAAACTTAATAGGTTTGAGTTTGCGAAAATTATCTAAATACCTAATTCACCCCCCCTCTTAGGTATTTCATATATAATAAGTAATAAGTAAATTTACAATAAGTTTAAGATAATTATTTGTATCCAAAAGTTTAAAAATTTATTACTTAATATTATTTATAAATTGATTGGTTGTAAAATTAATTATATATCACAAAAATTAAGATAATTAGTAGATTCATGTACTTTAACATAATTAAAATTTCATATAATTATTGTTTCTTGAATTTATCCAAATGTATTTAAAATTTTTTAAAAAACCTTTTTAAATTCTAATGATTAAATTAAGATCATTTTCAAATTCTATTTTTTTCAAGGTCTTTTAAACTATTTTTTTTACTCTCAATATTTTAATCTTACTTAAACTTCCTTTTATACTACACTATTAGCTCTTTTTTAAAACTTTTATAATAGAATATAATAACACACACACACACACACACACACACACACACATATATATATATATATATATATATATATATATATATATATATATATATATTATTAATAGATATGATAATCAATTACTTTATTAAACTTATGTATTTAAAATAATAATAATTAATTTATATATTAATTTTATAGTAGATTCATGTATCTATATCTTATAGTTAGAGAGATATATATAAAAATAAGTAAAATTAAGATAACTTCAAGATCATTAATTGTATTCAAAAGTTTATTGTTTAATATTATTTATACATTCATTAGTTGTACAATTAATTATATCATCAATATTAAGATAATTAGTAGATTTATGTATTTTAACATAAATTGAATTTCACCAAAATTAAGATAATTAGTTCTTTATATGAGTTTATGTAAGCAAATTAATCAATACATTCATAAATACATACAATGCAACTTGACATAATGAGAATTCAATTAAATTTAAAATTGTCCACACATCACCACCTAATGATTCTACCATAAATTTAATATATATATATATATATATATATATATATATATATATATTTCTACCGCATTTGACAAATCTTAGTTACATTTTGAAATTTTAATTGATTTTTATTTTGAAACTCAACCAAGAAAATTTTCTTTTGAATCTTATATTTCTTTATAAATAATTTATTTTGCCAAAATCAATACAAAAATTCTGAAAGCTAACTCATTTTAACTAATAATATTTGTATTTAGATTGATTTTTTATTTAAATTAAAATTATATTAAGAATTATAAAAGTAAATTATTTATAAAAATAAAATTAAAAAAAAGTTTTTTTAATTTAAAAATCAATCCGAATACACCTTACTTCAAGAAAGAGAAAGTTCTATAAATTTTAACCTTTTTTTATTTTACAAAAATAAAAATACTGATAAGGTTAACCTTTTATTGAGGTCTGCGAATTTCCTTCTTACCCTTTCGTCATCTCTCTCCATAAAATTCCTTTCTTTGACCTTTTACACACAAACTTTTCTCTCCCTCTCTCTCTCTCTCTCTCTCTCTACACGTTTGGTTTCGTTTTTTACTCTGTGCCTGCTTCCTTATATTCTCCATCTCCCTCCCTCAGTTTTTTCTCACTTAACCTCTCCTCGCGCACGCGGATAATCGACTTACATTAAGCCTGAGCTGTGTTTATTTCTGTCAATGGCAAGTGATAAGATTGCGCTGTGTGAAAACTCATCGCCGGTGATCAAGACGACGGTGACGATGGAATCGTCAACGATCGCTTCGTCATCATCGGTGGCTCGAATTTCCAATGCCGTCGCCGTATATGATGATGGTGATGGTAACTGCTTCGAGGACGGCTGCAGCATTTGTCTCGAGCCTTTCACATCTAGCGATCCTCCGACTGTACTCTCTCTCTCTCTCTCTCTCTATTGTTTACGCGTAGTCTTCGTCTTTTATATGTTTCTCTGTATCGTCTGTTCCTTGGTTATGGAGTATTTGTATTTCTTGGTAGCTGACACATGTTGAATTCCTCAATGGCGTAAAAAAGTTCGTAGCTTTAGTTTTGTGAAGAATCTGGAACAGTTTGAAACAAGAAAGATCTTTTGAATAATATATCTTTGGATCTTTTACCAATTGGAGTACCCTATGCGTATGAACAGTGAAGGTTTTTAAGCAATTTCTTCACTTCTGTCCAAGTGCATTGTGTAATATCTGCGTAGTTTGTGTAAAAGTATGATTTTGTTACATACTCTAATGGCCGATCTTCTCATTTATACGAAGACCACCTCAATCTCTTAGTGTATTTTCGGTAATGTGTCATACTTCTCTCTGGCAAGAGAGATAAGAGCTCCCGCAAATTTGTATCTTGTTTGCTGATAATTGTTGTTTGGGATGTCTAGCTTCTTTTGATGTGTGTGATATTGGATCACTAGCCGCTGACTTTTTCTTTGGCTTAGTTGCTTTATTATGCTGCTTCAATTTGGGAACAAGTTATGCTTTTCTTGATTCAGTTGATCAGTCTTACTGGGCGGGACATGGATTTGACTGTGACCTTCTTCGTGGGATAATCATTTTACCCTTTCTTTCCTTGCTCTTTGTGATAAAATTTCCTCCTGTTACTTCTTCAAATGGTCTAGTCCTTCAAGATGCTCCTTTGAACAATGAAGTCAATAGTTATTGTGTAAAATTCTTGAAGGTTGTCCTAATTTATGGTAAAAAGTCTCACTGTCTCTGGGTTTATAACTTTTTTTAGAAGTTTTTCCTTGTGTTTTGTATTTTAAGAAAGTTGCTTGTGAAATTTGATTTTTGTTGATGCTGCTCTACTGGGGTTCATCCTCGACATTGCTCTACTATGGTTCATTCTTGACATTGCATCAACTTTATGATTTTTTTTCCCGACAATGGCTGTATAATTTATATCTGAATTTTATCAATTTGTAGACATTTTGGATTGCTCGGGTAAATGATGAATAGATTACCCAGATATTACTATTAACTACTTACATTGATTTCCTTTTCAGGTCACCAGTTGTAAGCATGAGTATCATTTGCAGTGTATTCTTGAATGGTAGGCTTAATAAGTGAAATATGGATATGTATTATCTCTCCTACTTGTCTGACGCAAATATACTGGCCCCTTTATGCCTGCTTAGATTATAGATTCAATCCAGCCCCTTCTTCCCAAAATTGCAGTGCCTGTTATTCTAATTAAAATTTCTGCTTTTAGGTCACAAAGAAGCAAAGAGTGCCCTATATGTTGGCAGCTTTTTATCTTAAAGGACCCTGCCAGGTGAGACCTCAGAACCAAGATTGTCGCAAGAGCCTTAACTTCTGATTGTATAATTTTATTTCGTATATCTTTATTATTCTCTTAATATTTTGCTGTTTAATGCTCTCTAGTCAAGAGCTCTTAGCAGCTGTGGAGAATGAGAGAATGATGAGGTCAAGGAGAAATACTCGCCTTGTCAGTCAGGATGTTGAGGTTAACCATGTGAGTTGTATGGCAGTTAAAATAAAAATTTAACTTTCCTTCTATATTTGGATGAACTTTCTGTAAGTAATATAAGTGAGAGCATTATCTTTCAGGAAGTAGATGAATCTGATATCGAGGATCGAATTCTGCAGCATTTTGCTGCAGCTAAAAGCTTAGCTCATCGAGTTAACAGAAGGAGGAGGCAATCACCACCAGAGATAGGCCCTTCACAAGTATTTCCTTCTGTATCTGTTGGAAATGCACCTAGCAAGTGTTCAAGTTATGGAGTGGAAGTTGGGTTGCCTGCAAGTGTTGCACCAGCCAATAGCATTGGGTCAGATTTACTGCCTGACACAAGAAATGGTTTGGCTAAGCATAGGTATCAGCCTATCAAGTTTTCTAAAGTTAATAAAAAGTGACAACTCATGAAATTAACTCGATGATTAAGATTTCTAACTTTGAAAAATAGTTAGGGTCTAAAAATAATTCTTTGCTTCTTAATTATCTATGCATTTTGTAGAATTTTCTTTGGCCAAACCTCACCAAATGGTCCGCAGAAATCCAGTTCGTCAGAGTTGCTGGCATTTTCAGAGTCTGTTAAAGCTAAATTATCTGCTGCTTCAGTCAAGTAAGTCAATTATTTTGGTATTTTATTTAAAGTAATGCCAAATCTGTTTGTTCTAAGATTAGTTTTATCCTGTAACAGGTACAAGGAATCATTTTCGAAAAGCACGCGTGGGTTTAAGGAAAAATTACTAGCAAGAAATAGTTCTGTCAAAGAATTTAGTAGAGGAGTTCAGCGGGAAATGAGTGCAGGCGTTGCTGGTGTTGCAAGAATGATTGAACGTTTTGATCTTTCCTCGAAAAGAACCGGTGATACAGTTCCTTTATCCAGTTATCTAGTAGAAACTTCGGACCTTACATCTAAAGGAAAGGAGGTACAGCAGAATGCTACTGCTGAGCCACTTGCTGCGCTCTCTGTGGGAACTACACATGATAGGAGTTCCAGTGTTTTCCCTCCTAACTTAACTACTATGCCAGGCCAAGTGTCTTGTGCACAGGTTCATTATCTCTTCTACTACTATTCCTCTTTCTATAAAGCATCCAGTAGTAATTTAATTGCTCCTACTTTTAAATGTGGCTTTTCTTGTTATTGTTAATTCATTTTTTTTATTAAATACGTTCTTTTCAGACTGAACGTTGATCAATGGTGGTATTCTGATCAACCATCTCCATTGTTTCTTCACGCAATGGTTTAATCTGCAAGTGACGTATCCGGGCTATATAGCTGGATAGTTGATTGGCGTCCTGCAGTTACTGGATTGGGAAACCCGAAAACTCTAAGATGCTCAAGCAAATAATGTATTGAACAAGGGTCACTAGTTTGACAATATTCTCGTGTAATTTCTGCAGTTTGTACAAGTTTATTTCACTTCTTTCGGGGGTACCATCCATTTACTTATGGATGCTCCAGCTGTAGGAATAGGAATTCTCCCGCGGTGCTCCTTTGTCCCGGATGGTCTTAATTAGTCGTTAGTAATGCACTGTGTGATTAAAACTCATCTGAATAGCACTCCTGATGGCTAGACTCTGTTGCCGTGGCAAGCTTAATATAAGTAATGGAAGATCTAAAGCAAGGCCTGTTTTCAAGTTCTATCTAGGAATTAGGAGAAACTTTACATGATCTTGGCCTTTAACCATCATTGAATTTATAGTGTTCAAGTACTTGACTCATAAAGTTTACCTTTTAATCTTGTAGTAAGCTTTATATATGTCTTGATTGGATAGTTTTTTTAACCTTTTCTCTTGTTTTTATTTATCCAATAGCGGAAGAATTCGTAAAGCAACTTTTCTTGAAATTGCAGTTCTAATCATCACAACTTTAACAGAAAAGCAACTTTCTAGACAGGATTGATCCAGTGATAATTAGAGAAAGATCCGCTATGCCACTAATCATCAAGAAAGAAGCAACTCAATAGTGTTCTTGAAACCAGCCTTCGAAATCAAGCATAATTTGTCATTTCTCCAGGAAAAAAGCAGAAAGTTCAACTGTAACAGCATATAAACAATCAGCAGTCTAATACTTTTGCGGAATTGACCACTTTCCTCTCTTTAACACACTGCGTTGGGATGTTCTGAAGAAAACATAACATGGTGCAATTTCACGAGGCTGAGGCTGAGCAGCTTCACTCATTGGTCTTCCTGACCCTAAAATCATAATCTTCACCACAGGTAATGTTGCCACTTGAACAGGAGTTCAGGCCGGTCCTGGAGCATGCCATTGACGCGAGGTCCTCTCTGCACAAGCTGAAGTTCCAACTGTCAACACTTGAGTGAAAGACACTGCAGCTACCTTGGCGGAGATGTAGGGACACTGCTAAGTCAGCATACTCCTCTCTTGGATGCACAAGAGCATTTTTGGTTCTGAAGAAATGGGCAAGAATGTTTGTCCTAAAAACTCTCAGAAGTCCTTGGCTCTATCTTTAATGGAGCTGATGTGCTGCTCAGCTGCATCATTCACAAGAGTATCAATGCGTCCATAGTTTCTCACTACTTCATCAACAATTCTTTTGTTTAGATATCTTTGTATCTGGTATCCTGGCCTCTTTGATCATCTGCAAGGTATACCTCGAGCATCATCTTCTTCTTGACTCTTCACATGCGTAAATGCCAGGGCGGCTCCAGTCGCTAGAGCTAATTTACCCTGTAATAGATTCCAGTGAAACATGGTTAAGACGGTAAGTCAATTAAAATCTCACAAGTATACATGGTGCTTATGGGCAGCCAGATGCGCATGGCCTATAGCTTGGGGACATTGGATTCATAAGATGTTCTTTTCTCAGCAGCTTCTTTAGTTTTAAGTTGTGGAACTTCTGGCCTTCGGTTTCCATGATGGCTTGGGTGCTGACTGAGGTGGGGTAATTGGTGCAAAAGCACGGGTAAAACTGGTTTTCTTTCCTTACACATCATTTTGATGCTACAGGGACAAATTTGGAACAGATAGGGAGTAAGATTTGTTGATGATCGTCTGATACTGATCACCTTATCTACTTTTGCTTATGTTGAATTTCTTTTTCACAAGATTTCCTTTGCTGTTTTCCTTTTTTATCTTTTCTGGTTCTGATTTGTTTTTTCTCTCTATATTCTTGGATCTTCGGTCTGTGCAACAGATTACGTGAAATAGAAAAAATCTGATTTATTAGTTCCTTCAATTTCCACTGGAGTACTAGGCTAACAAAACAACATTGTAAGCTAAAACAATGAAAGCTTGACCAATCAACTGACAGACCAAATTTGTACATCTCTACTATGGACTTGACTGCTCCCTCCGGCATGTGGTGGCTCAAGTCTGTCTTATAATTACTCCAACAAATCACAGGATGAAGTTAAGAAGCATGCTGTGGATGCAACAGCTTGAGCAGCACTGCATCAGTATCAGTTAGAAGATCAACAAAGATGGATTTGCATGATGCAGACAATGCAAAGACTGAAACAACAGGGAATCAACTGCCAAGCTCTTATCTTCCAGAAGAAAAGAACAAACAGCCATGTCTTCCTTCAATGTCATTACAGATTCTAAAAGCACATCAAAGAAAAAGGAAGTTCTTGAGCTGGAAAAAGCTGAATGGGATAAATTCTGATATGGGGTACAGTATTTCTAGTCCTCGAGCATTTTTAACTGAAGAAACAATAAACATGGCGAGGACAATATCACTTCAGTATGTATCTGATCCTAATGCTGATGTTTTTTCCATTTTTACCAATAATGTTCATCTTTCTGGTTTGCATTCTGAGGAATATAAGTTTGTAGAACTTGCATTACTACTTCAAATTGCTGCCTTTGATTTCTCTGCTCAACAGTTTGATCGAGCAAAAGTTCTACTCAGCATGTGTGTGATTATTTGGCTTCTCCTAATGGTATCCCTTTACAAAGATTGGTCTTCTACTTTGTTGAAGCTTCGCGAGAAAGAATCAGACGGGAGATTGGATGATGTTGTTGGATCCTTCAGAACGAAGTCCTGACCATTCTGAAACCAAATATAATTGCCTGTCAACAAGAACTTCCCTTTTCTCGAGTTACTCAGTTTACAGCAATTCAAGCCATATCTGAGAGTCTGGGATCGGCCAAAAGGTTCCACATTGTTGCCTTTGGAATCAAAAGCGGGTCGCGTAGGGCTATCATGATGCAAGCTGTTGCTGCTAGGCAAGAATGTCCCCTTGAGCTTCTTAAGATAACAGCTGTTGGAATATCAAAACCGAGAATGGAAGACACAGGTAAGATGCTGTCATCTTTTGCTGAGAACATGAAGATACCCTTCCAATTCAGGCTTGTTGTATCAGAGATGGAGAACGTCTATGTTGGTTGTTGGCCTAAATAGTTGGCCAACAAATTTTGACTTTTGCCTTAACTTAAGAATCCCACATTGGAAGTTGATGAAAATGTGAGGAGATTTGATCCCTATAAAAGGGACTCTTCTCTCACACTTATTGTATCCCAAATTTGCATACTCTTCTCCCATATTAAATAAAAGC
The DNA here is from genome assembly GCA_030512225.1 of Rauvolfia tetraphylla. Lineage (NCBI taxonomy): Eukaryota > Viridiplantae > Streptophyta > Magnoliopsida > Gentianales > Apocynaceae > Rauvolfia > Rauvolfia tetraphylla. The sequence goes on from JAJQKT010000053.1 coordinate 9,911,221, forward strand.
GGGCTGCTTGAGTGGTGCTCGGAGACTAGGCAATATTTTTGCCGAACTCCGTTATCAAATTTTTCCGGGTGTGTTCTTTCATTATCTCTTTTATTCCGCATTTATTTGTTGTTATCGCTTTCTTTTGATTATAGTATTTAATATTATTTGTCGGGTATATTCGTAGTGTTTTGTATTTTTTCAATTCACTAGAATTTTGTTTATAGGGAATTATTACCCAAAATTCCCAACAAGTGGTATCAGAGCCGAAGGTTCGTCCTTGGCTTGTTTGTTTGGGTATTGTAACTTTAATTATCTAGAAAAATTTTGTCTAAGGAGGTTGGTATTTAAGCTGTCCACTTGTGACCCTCCAATCTTTCCTGGAAATTTTCTTGGAATAATTTTTGGTACAATACGTAGTGTCTTTTGAAATATTGAATACTATATTAGTTCTGTAATGGCATCTACTTCAGTTTCCTTTTCATCATGGTCGAGGATTCCAATGTATAGTTTGAAATTAACAGTAGAAATATTTGATGGTACTGGCCATTTCGGCATGTGGCAAGGGGAAGTCTTGGACTCCCTTTTTCAGCAGGGTCTTGATATTGCCATTGCAGAAGAGAAACCAGAAGATGTGGTAGATAAGGATTGGAATATTATGAATCGGTTGGCATGCGGAATAATTCGGTCATGCCTGTCCAGGAAGCAGAAGTATGCTTTCAAGAATGAGACTTCTGCGCACAAATTGTGGAAGGCATTGGAGGACAAATTTCTGAAGAAAAGTGGTCAGAATAAGCTCCTTATGAAGAAGAGGCTGTTCCGATTTGATTACCGACCAGGTACAACTATGAATGAACACATCACTATGTTTAATCAATTAGTAGCAGACCTGTTAAATTTAGATGTAAAATTTGAGGATGAAGATTTGGCTTTAATGTTGTTATCGTCTCTTCCCGATGAATTTGAACATTTGGAAACTACATTACTTCATGGGAAAGAGAATGTGTCGTTAGATGCTGTATGTTCTGCTTTGTATAGTCATGAATTGAGAAAGCAGGATAAGATAAAAACAAAATCAACGACAACAGAAGAAGCATTGGTGGCAAGAGGTCGTCAGCAAAGCCAGTCAAAGGGGAGGAGAGGAAGGTCCAAGTCAAAAGGCCGCGTCGTTGCCAAAGATGAGTGTGCTTTCTGTCATGAGAAAGGGCACTGGAAGAAGGACTGTCCAAAGCTGAAGAAGAAAGGGAAGACTCCGCAAGATGCAAATGTTGCAGAATGAAAGAGTGATGCAGAATCAGAAATTTCCCTTGTTGTTTCACCTTCAACATCACATCCAGATGAATGGATATTGGATTCAGGTTGCACTTATCATATGTGTCCCATTCGGGAATGATTTTTTGAATTTCAGGAACTCGATGGCGGGGTTGTCTATATGGGTAATGATAATCCATGTAAAACAGCCGGGATAGGTTCAATCAGGTTGCGAAATCATGATGGATCCACCAGAATTTTGCGAGATGTGCGGTACGTGCCAAAATTGAAGAAGAATCTCATCTCATTGGGGGCCTTAGAATCAAAAGGCCTAGTTGTGACGATGCGAGATGGCGTTCTTAAAGCAACTTCAGGAGTACTGGTGATGTTGAAAGGCGTGAGGATGAATAATCTGTATTACTACCAAGGTAGTACAGTAATGGGGACAGTAGCAGCGGCAACTTCAAGTAGCAAAAAGGATGCTGACGCAACGAAGCTGTGGCATATGCGGTTGGGACACGCTGGTGAGAAATCCTTGCAAATTCTTGCCAAGTAGGGATTGTTGAAAGGTACGAATACTTGCAAATTAGAATTTTGTGAGCATTGTGTTTTAGGAAAACAACGAAGAGTGAAATTTGGCACTGCAATCCACAATACCAAGGGCATTCTGGATTATGTGCACTCAGATGTATGGGGACCTGCCAAGACTCCGTCAATCAGTGGTAGGCATTATTTTGTCACTTTTGTTGATGATTTTTTTTCCAGAAGAGTTTGGGTGTTTACTATGAAAAATAAGGATGATGTGCTTGGAGTTTTCCTTAAGTGGAAAGCTGAAGTTGAAAACCAGACAGGGAGGAAGATCAAGGTTCTCCGAACAGACAATGGTGGAGAATACAAGAGCGATCAATTCCTGAAGGTATGTCAAGATTGTGGCATAAGGCGGCACTTCACAGTCAGAAAAACACCACAGCAGAATGGAGTGTCGGAGCGTATGAACAGGACATTGGTGGAGAAAGTTCGTTGTATGCTGTCTAATGCTGGGCTAGGCAGAAAATTTTGGGCTGAGGCAATAACATATGCTCAACATCTCGTCAATCGTTTGCCATCATCTGCTATAGAGGGAAAAACTCCTTTAGAGGTATGGTCTGAAAAACCTGTTACTGATTATGATACTTTGCGTGTTTTTGGTTCTACTGCATATTATCATGTGAATGAATCAAAGTTGGATCCACGGGCAAAGAAGGCTCTATTTATGGGCTTCAATGCTGGAGTTAAGGGATACCGTTTATGGTGTCTAGAGGCAAAGAAGACGATAATCAGTAGGGATGTTACCTTTGATGAATCTGTCATGTTGCAAAAGGTAAATCCAGAAGGGGTTGATGGTATTCCGCAGCAGGTGGAGTGTATTCCGAAACAGGTGGAGTTTGAACAGACAGTGGTGATTCCAGCAAATAGCACCACTAGAGACTCTCCGAGGGCAGAAGTAGAGTCAGATGAGGAAGAGGTTTCTACCCAAGAACCTCAACAGCAATCGGAGCCAATTACAGTTAGAAGGCAAAGACGAGAGATTCAAAAACCTGCTCGTTTTACTGACATGGTAGCTTATGCACTTCCAATTGTTGATGATGTTCCATCCACCTACCCAGAAGCCATCCGAAGTTCAGAAAGTGGTAGATGGGCAGGTGCAATGGAAGAAGAAATACAATCTCTCGAGAAGAACAAGACGTGGAAGCTGACACAACTACCAAAGGGCAAGAAGGCTATTGGATGCAAATGGGTATTTGCAAAGAAAGAAGGATTTCTTGATAAAGATGAGATACGTTACAAGGCAAGATTGGTGGCTAAAAGCTACGCTCAGAAAGAGGGAATTGATTATAATGAGGTATTTTCTCTAGTTGTTAAACATTCCTCCATTAGAATTTTGTTGGCCTTGGTAGCGCAGATGAATTTGGAGCTAGCTCAACTTGATGAGAAGACCGCGTTCCTGCACGGTGATTTGAAGGAGGAAATCTATATGGCTCAGCCAGATGGATACAAGGTTGCTGGTAAGGAAAATTGGGTTTGTAAACTAAGTAAATCATTGTACGGATTGAAACAATCTCCGAGACATTGGTACAAGCGATTTGACAGTTTTATGAAGGGTCAGAAGTACACAAGGAGCAAATACGATCATTGTGTGTATTTGCGCAGGCTTCAAGATGGTTCTTACATTTACTTACTCTTATATGTTGATGATATGTTGATAGCAGCAAAGAGCCAAGTTGAGATTGACAGATTGAAGGCTCAACTGAGTAAAGAGTTCGAGATGAAGGATTTGGGGGAAGCTAAAAAGATTCTCGGCATGGAGATAAACAGGGACAGAGAGAGAGGCAAGCTTTGGCTGATACAGAAGCAGTATTTGAAGAAGGTATTACAACGTTTTGGTATGCATGAAGATACAAAATCTGTAAGTACCCCACTTGCTCCTCATTTGAAACTTAGTAGCCGGTTGTCTCCAACAACAGATGAAGAGCGAGAATACATGGCGAAAGTCCCATATGCAAATGCAGTTGGAAGCTTGATGTATGCAATGGTGTGTACAAGACCAGATATTTCACAAGCTGTTAGTGTTGTGAGCAGGTACATGCATGATCCAGGAAGGGGTCATTGGTTAGCTGTGAAATAGATTCTACGGTATCTTAAAAATACCACAGATGTTGGATTAAAATTTGAGCAAGTTGAATCATTTGGTCATTGTGTAGTTGGATATTGTGATTCTGATTATGCAGGTGATTTGGATAAGCGACAGTCTACAACAGGTTATTTGTTCACTTTAGCAAAAGCGCCAGTTAGTTGGAAGTCTACCTTGCAGTCAACGGTGGCTTTGTCTACAACAGAGGCAGAGTATATGGCTATTACAGAGGCTGTGAAGGAAGCAATTTGGCTTCATGGGTTGCTTAAAGACTTGGGAGTTGGTCAGAAACAACTTGAGGTTTATTCTGACAGTCAGAGTGCTATTCACTTAGCAAAGAATTAAGTCTTTCATGCACGGACGAAGCACATTGATGTTCGCTATCACTTTGTACGGGAAATTCTGGAAGAGGAAGAGATACTTCTCCAGAAGATTCACACGGCGGAGAATCCTGCAGATATGTTGACCAAGGTGGTTACAAGGGCAAAGTTTGAACACTGTTTAAACTTGGTTAATATTTTGTATATTTGAGTTGGCGCTTAACGGCGCAAAATTTGGAAGCATCATGAGGTCCATTTTATTTTTTGTTTGATTGAGAAGCTTTTGTATTTGGTGGGACTAGAAGTTAAGTCAAGGTGGAGATTTGTTGGTTGTTGGCCTAAATAGTTGGCCAACAAATTTTGACTTTTGCCTTAACTTAGGAATCCCACATTGGAAGTTGATGAAAATGTGAGGAGATTTGATCCCTATAAAAGGGACTCTTCTCTCACACTTATTGTATCCCAAATTTGCATACTCTTCTCCCATATTAAATAAAAGCGGGCTGCTTGAGTGGTGCTCGGAGACTAGGCAATATTTTTGCCGAACTCCGTTATCAAATTTTTCCGGGTGTGTTCTTTCATTATCTCTTTTATTCCGCATTTATTTGTTGTTATCGCTTTCTTTTGATTATAGTATTCAATATTATTTGTCGGGTATATTCGTAGTGTTTTGTATTTTTTCAATTCACTAGAATTTTGTTTAGAGGGAATTATTACCCGAAATTCCCAACAGTCTAGATAGATTTATTTGAGATCGAGGATAATGAAGAGATTGCAGTGTACTTTCGAGTTGCGAATGTGGACTATATTGGCCTGGTCAAGTCACTCGGAAACTCTGTTAGGAACCATTAAAATCCTCAATCCCTGTGCGATGGTGGTCAATGATTTCAAGGAAAAAAGAAACAGAGTTCCTTTCTTTGATGGTTTTAACGGAGCCCTGTCCGTTTGTGGTGCCACATTTGATTGTCTGGAGGATTGGGTGAAGAGAGATATTGTGCATAGAGTGATTTCAGAAGGAGTGTACCTAAAGGAATTACATTGTTTTCTGGAGGGCCTTTTTGACAAAGCTTGGTTGTGTGGAGATAACCACTAAGCATCTCAGTTATGTATCAAGCAAAGCTGTTGACAAAGAGGAGGGCTCAGTGGAGTACTTCTTGCACTTTGAAAGCGGACGGAAAAGGCCTAATAGTGGGTGGAAGGGAACTCCAGTACAGTCTCTTTCTGTTTGGAAATTTCAGCGAGAATAAAAGAGAGAATAAACCTTGCAGCAAACACTACAGGATGACCATCCTCGAGATATTGAAACTAGATTTCATCTTTCACCTTACTGAGATTAGCTAAATGAGATGATGTATATGGACATAATCTGAAAACATAAAGAAAAATCTCAGGCAACTTTTCATGACATACGCCATATTTGAATGATTTTCTTGGTTGTGATTGAATCTGTATAAAGGCCTCCGGGTGTGGCTGCACTACCCTCTCCTTCCCTCCTGATGATTCCAACCGTGACCTATATGCAACACATTTAGCTAGGAGGAGAGTAGTCATTTAAGTAGTAATTCATTTCTAGGTTCTTGAATATCACCTTTTATTCTGACCCCCCCCCCACCCCCCCCAAAAAAAAATATATTTATATCGCTTTCAATCAATTCAATCATAATCAAGTTGAAACTCTTGCCAGTTCAATTCAGATATGAAATAAGGATTGCTAAGTAATCAGTTCAACCCTAGTTCTACATCTAATAACACGAAAGTTTAGCTTTTGCATAATTTGCATATACGCTAAGCCTGAAACTGAAAGCAGAAAAGAACTGTTCAGAATAGAATCGCTAGAAACCATTTGAACTTCTGGTGATCCATAGACAAATGTCTAAACGTTTCATCAGTTAAGACAAAAAGTGGAAGACTAAAACAAAAATTAGAGAACGCTCTGCTCGATGAACACAGCAAGGACCAGCCAGCATACACTCTTGGGCCGTTTTAGTCCTCGATATCTTCTAGGCAATCTACTCTCTTCCAGAAGGGAACTCCCTGTATAAAACATAGCAGACAGCATGGAGACTTTTACTACAGGTTCCAGTCAGCCACGGAAGTAAAAAATTTTGGTTCAGATGCATTCTATGTCACGGTTGGCACTTCTTCTGCTCTAATTGATGTATACATATTTACTAGCAAGTCAATAGTTGTATGCACACATTCAACAGTTACCTTCAAAAGCATTAAGCCCCTAACTTGTTTGCCAGGAAAGCCGTCAAATATAGACTATTCATACAAAAAATTATCCAGAAACCTGTATATCCAAGAAGAAGAGAGACGTTCTTGATCTAAAAAATGTTACAACAAACATTAGAGAAAAGAAAACTATACCAACTGAAAAGTTTAAATAACAATGTGATTTACGAAGAACATAACACAGTCAGTCAGCACGTATATGGTGCTGGCTCCAAAATGTTGGAAAGGCATATTACAACTAGATACAACTATTTACACATCCATGAATTCCCAGGACATGTCGGACATGTTAATCCCGCGGAGAGGAAAACAGTACAAATTGATATACAGGAAAACTTAAAAGGTAGTAGATGCTCTTAGACTTCAACGTACCTCAACTTTATCTTCCCAGCTCAACAAGTAAAAAATCCTCAACAACGGGAAAATGAGACACTGGTAAAAGAAAGGGAATCTGTACCGTCCTTGCAGCCGATTTTCTTGCAGTTATCATTGTGCTGTCCATTATTGGCCCAAGTTTCCCGGGGGTTGGGGAGGAAGTATATAATAAGTACCTCCCATTTGTACTTAAATCATGCAAGAAGTGGATTGGAAATCATGAGTCAGAAACTTAGGAAACATGCATGCAAAAAAGGCAAAAAACACGAGGGACGAAACTGTACCATCAATTTCTCATCTTTCAATTCCCTTATCATCACTAAAGATTTTGAAGGAACATGAAAGCAAATTGAGGCGCTGGACAAGGGATAAAAGCTTCAATTCGGCATCCAGCTCCGGCACCCCTGGCTCTGATCAAGAATTGTCAGCTGGTGGCATTATGAAAATGGCAGTCAAAAAGCTGAACCCATGTCTAATGGTTATCTCTGAACCTAAAGAAAGTACAACTTCACCTACTTTACTGGGCCGTTTCAACGGTGCACTTTCTGTTTTCTCTGCTGTTTTTCATTGTCTTGAAGATTGCTTCGATAGAGACAGGCCAATCAGAGCAATCGTAGAAGAAGAATTCCTTCGCAAGGGGATTCGTAACAGTATTGCAACAGAAGGCAAGGGGAGGCTTTATTGCATGGAGAAGATCAGTTTCTGAAGATCATTTTTTGCAAGGTTTGGCATCGTTGAGATACCATTGAGTGATTCAGCATTATATCAAGCAAAATTGGCATCTAACAGCAATGCCCGTTGGAGTTCATGCAGTCTAGATACTGATGGAATATCCCTGATCTTAGGGTGGAATGGAACTCCAATTAAGTTTCTTTCTCCATGGAAGTTCTCACAAGAATAATCTTTTCTTATATTTTTACTGACTGCTATACTCCATGTACCAGGAAGTGCATTGAATTGAAATAAGGATCAACGAGCACCATATTTATTCATAAAATGCAAAGATATTGCAATTAATAATTTTTCCTTTCTTGATTCATGAAGGTCTAGGACCTGCAATAACTTCCAAGTATTTATTTGAAAAGAACATCAGTTAGGCGATTATTCGCGTAATGTCCATCAGTTGATAAGATATCAAACATTGGTGAATGAGAATGTCCAAGAAAGAAACTATATAACTAGGACAATAGTGTGAGGAAGTAGTGTGCCTGAGGTAATCGATAATGTTACCATTAATATGAAACAATAAACTCTAAGTTCTAGATGACATACAGTATCCTTTGATGCATATCTTGGTGGTGAAGCCTCTGGAGGGGTGGCTGCACTACTGTCTTTCCCTTTGGGATACTTTCTACACGAGCTTAGGCCATCCCAGTTTTAGATATCTTCTTAGCAGTCTATAGTTTTCCAAAAAGAAACTCTCTATAAAAAATTGTAGATAGCCTGACTTCGTCTGTAGGTTCCAGCAGTCAGCATTACTACAGGAATAAGAAGTTATGTTCCATTCTATCTTCTGATTGATACTTTTTCTGCACTAGTTGAAAGATTATTGTGCACATATTTACCAGCAAGTCCATAGCTGTGTGTATGCAATCAAGATTTATGTGTACTAGATGGTGAAATCTAAATTGCATTCAGCAACTGCTAACTTCAAAAGCATCAAGCCGTTGACTGGTTTGCCAATAGAGAAACCATGAGCATCAAATGCTGTACTAGTCAAACCGCAGATTATCCAAAAGATGTACTTTAGTCTACGAATAAGGTCATGGACGGGGTTACCTTGTAGCATACCTCTGAAATGTTCAGAACATTACAACTAGATACAGACAAGTTTGCATGAAATGCCTAGGATACAACTGTTAATCCAGGGAGAGGAAATCAATGATTTCTGGCTTCATGAATTTGGATTTCAAGATGAACTTTTGCAGAAGGTGGCTTTATGATGGTACGAGTTGAATATATTAATTGAAGGATACGTAGATGCTTTTAACATTTTATGCCTCATCTATATTCTCTATATAAACAATAATTACAATGAACCTCAACGAATACATTGATCAAAATAAAGGGAATATTTTCTGTCCTGGGGGTCGACCTTGATGAATTTCTTGAAATCAACAACTATTACACTCTTTTCTTTGACTCAGACACGTCTGGCAAGTTTGTCACCACGGCCTAATGGCTTAAAATCAGTACTACTTACTATATTAAAGCGCTGAACCCATGTCTAATGGCGGTCTCTGAATATGAAGCTAATACAAATTCACCAGCTTTCATGGTTTCGATGAAGCACTTTCTTTCTACACTGCTATTTTTGACTGTTTTGAAGGTTGCTTTGATAGGGACAGTTCGAATAGAGCCATATTAGAAGAAAGATTCATGAGACTGGCGATTCATAACACAATTGCCAAAGAAGGTGAAAAGAGATTTTATCTCTTCGAAAGGATTAGCTTTTGGAGATCATTTTTTTGCAAGATTTGGCATTGTTGAGATTCCATTGAGTGATTCAGCTTTATCTAAGCAAAACTGGTAGCTAAAAGCAATCCTCGTTGGAGTTCTTGCATGTTAGATACGGAGGGAAAAAGCCTAGTTTACTGTCGAAGGGAACAATTATCTTTCTTTCTGCTTGGAAGTTCTGATAGGAATGAATGGGAAAAATGTCAGTTTTGTGTTCAAAAAGAAAACTGAAATTAAATGCAAGAATTAACTACCGCTTCTGTCATGCCGTGCCCGCAGACTAGGGCGGCACGATTTACAGGATTCACAAAACACAATAATAAATTAGGTATGGAATTTTAGTGAGAGACAAATCAGGATGCAGGATTCAAGAATATTTTTCACAAGTCAATAAATCGAGTGTGAGATTTTAGCAAGAGGCAAATTAGGTTGTTTAATTTTAGAGGTGGCTCTTATTAAATACAGTGTAATATTTAGTTCACACATGTCCTAATTAATTTTGAAATCATAATATCATATATAATGCCTATGCATATGACGAAATGGGTAACTCATAAATTTAAGATTCACAATTAACTACTTGATCACCGTATTTATTATACCAAAATAAATGTCTCATATAGATACTTCGATTCTAACTTAGTATACGGATTCCTTTAGTTATATTTTTCTCAAATGGGATGGGTATCACAACCTTCCTATCTTCTCTATCTTCTTTCTGGTTTTCTTTTCTTTCTCTTTTAAGTCCCAGCAAACTCTACTGCGTCCAATTGCTGAATGATGGTCACCCGTGCCGCCCCTTATCGGAGGATTCAAGATTTCAATTTGGATTGCACACACAGCCTTTTTTTTCCTTATGTGCATAATTAGTGCTTAGGGTTTGATATGAATTCTTCTAAACAGTGGCCTTCATTCTGTTTCTTGATATGTTGTAGGCTGTGTTTTCGTATTGAACTCGAAAACTTGAACGCATTTCCGAGGCGGTCCATCGTGTGCGCTAAAGGATAATTTTCCCCAAATAAAATGTTTAGCTGCAAAGGGATGAACGCAAGTTCAGAGTTCTCTTTGTTAAGAAAAATTATTCTGCCCAAAAAATATGAACGCTGTCTACGCGTTCAATATTCTGAATGGATGATGACGATGCGGTTAAAATCCCTTTTTGAATGTATTTGTCAAGTTCTAGTTTCTGCAATTCTGAAATTCCTTGCAAGACTACTAACTGCATTATATCAAATCAAAATCTTTGTGCTGGCTTGCTTTGAAGAATCCACTGCTTCCAAAATGTTGAGAACATTACAAGCCACACCAGCTTCAAATAGGATTTGCAACTTTCCATGAAAGGGCCTAGAAAAAAAAGAAACAGATCTTGCAGACACAAGAGAGATGATGAAAATTCCACGGGCTACATTCATTTGGATTCATGTGTTGGAGGATCCTAAGACGACTTATGATTGGGTTGAAACTCTCATGAGAAGAGGATGGGAAAAATCAAACAATGACTTTAACAAGCCGAATCCAAGAAACACAAATTATGAAGAAACAGGTTTGGTTCCAAGTACAATGTGTAGCAGGCAGGAGTAAACATACCATGATCATTGCGCTTTCTTCTGGCTTTTTCCAGGTACAAGTTCTGTGGAGTTGTTCTTTCATTACGTGTACGTATATGAGCAGTGCAAATTCAATCAGTAGTGTCGTTTAAATAGGGCTGGAAACTAAGGGACGCGTCAGAATCTGAGATTCTTTCTCTCACATTTTGGCTTATACTTTTGGAGCTACTAAAGAAGGATATTCTAGAGGTAAAGGACTTCTTCAAAACCAACAAAACCGAGATGCTTTAGCCAAAAGTCTTACAGTAATGCAACTTATATACCCATCCAGTGTAATGGTCATGGCTTAGCCACTCATGTCATGGATCATGATTGTATCACAAATTTTATACTACTTTGTTTACAGAGGAAACCATAGGATACAACACCAGATTACTTCGAGGAAATCCATGCTTCCTGCTTAGACAAGTTGTACAAAAGCTAAAGGAATAAACCTTCAGTTTTCTTTCTTAATAATGAAGTGGATATATGCGCATGGAAGGCATGCAATTTGGCTAGGTCTGTGGATGTTCTGGTACTTCCAAAAATACAGGGAAAATACAACTGGGTATAGATAAAATAGTACTTCAATTCTTTACCATTAAAGACACAAAACAATTTATCTACGAAGAAATGGTATCTTGCATCACTCCCTCTGGGAACAAGTAATCTTGTTAGAGTGGTTCCAAGAGCATGGACGGGTTGGTAAGTGGTCAGGTGATTAGAGTGGAGATACTTTGACAACCTGGATTCAAATTCGTGTGGTGACAATTCTCTACTAAAATATTGTGGGGAGCTGTTGCTAAATTTAGTCTGTTGGTCCCTGACAGAGTTGCCACTCGTGCAGAACTCTCGATTTACACCCCACCTGGTCAAGGGGCCTCTAGCACAGGTGGAAAGGGGTTTTGCCTCCAAGATTTTCCCCCTTAAATCCAAAATAATCTTGTTAGAGTGGGATCAAATTGTTAAAAGTATCTGAAAAGAAAGCAACAAGTTGTAACAGGTTTGTGCTTTTAAACTTGGGAACTTAGTTTTTCTGTAATAGGCGGCAAATGAAGCTCAGTTCTCATTGATGTTTTCATGCACATGGAAACTACAATAACTCTACATTATGAGTCAGTTTGGCTGAATAATAAAAGAAAACCTGTTTTGTCCTTCATGTCGAATATGACAAGATTTCAGTAATCTCTCAAGGCACATTGGAAGAAAGTTCACGGCAATACTTAAGTCATTTCATGCTACCTCTGCTCTTTCTTGAATGTTCCATTCAGTTTGAGGCGGCTGAAACAAATGTAAAATATTCACGTTTGTTCTACTTAAGACACAGTTTGTGACGATGCTGCAATTACCTCGACACAAAGAAGACTTGGAAAATATGGAAGCAGAACATGCAGAGATGACTAAGAAAGCCAAGAATACTACGATAATACCCTTTCCCGCTTATGGAAAGAAGAAAAAGCTGCCTCTTCCTTTACTTTCCTTCAAGCTTCTAAAGGAATATGGTGAACTGATGTGCTGCAACCAAGGAAAGAGGCTGAATGTTCGAATATCTACTCCATCAAGCAGTTCTGCCTCTAAGGTACTATCAACTAATGATATTATGAGAATGGCCAGAACAAGATTATTTCAGTGCACCTCTCAGGAGTTGGATGTTGTTTCTATTCTTATCAATGGTTTAGGAGATAATTCTGGTTTGTCATCTGAGATCTACGATGATCTGGAACTCGCACTGTTTCTTCATGCTTCTGCTCTCTCAGTCTACAATCGACAATTCGATCGTGCAAGAAAGTTCCTCACCATGTGTGGACAGCCCTCTTCACCCAGGAATCCTGTTCAAAAGGTCGTCTTCTATCTTTCTGAAGCTCTTGAAAAGAGGATCGCTAGAGAGTTGGGAACTGTCCCCTCAGAAAATCTTGATGAAAACCAAAGGAACCAAATGGATGTGGAAGAGGCTCTAACGACTTTCCAGCCTGAAATTGTAATGTGTGTGCAAGAGATTCCTTTCTTTAAAATTTGTGAACACGCAGCAATCCAATCCATACTGGAGAATGTGGCTTCTGCCGGAAGGGTTCACTTGGTTGATTTGGGAGTCAGAAGCGGATCACAGTGGACAGCTATGATGCAAGGCCTCCAAGCTCTTTCTAATCGGTCTGAGCGTCCCCTTGAAAGGCTAAAGTTAACAGTTATTGGAAAATCAAAAGAGATCATTGAGAAAATTGGTGAGAACTTGTCTTCTTTTGCTGAAACAATGAAAATACCCTTTCAGTTCAAGCCACTTGTATCAGACTTGAAGAATCTTGAGCAAGATATGCTTGAGACTGAAGCTGATGAAGCACTGGTTATTCACTCCAACTTGCGTCTGGCAAGTTTGCTGGCATGGCCTGATCGCTTAGAAAGTGTACTTCAAATTATTGCCAATCTTCATCCGTGCGCCCTGGTAATTACTGAACTGGAAGCCAATACCAATGCTTCCGACTTCCTGGAACGGTTTAATGAAACAGTTGCTCTTACCTCTGCTGTTTTTGATTGTCTTGAGGATGCATTGAAGAATGAGTATCCGTGCAGATCAATCTTTGAAGAAGTTTTCATCAGAAAGGGGATCCAGAAAATCATTACATCCGAGGGCAAAGATCATAGGGTTGGCCGACACCAACGGATTGGAATGTGGAGAGCGACTGTGGCAAAGTTTGGCCTTGTTGAGCTACCAATGAGTGAGTTCACTTTGAATCTAGCAAACACGTTGGTAGAGAACAATCCTCGTTGGGGTGCCTGAACTCTGGTTTCGGATGGAAAATGCCTGATTGTAGGATGGAAGGGGTCCCCCATTAAGTCTGTTTCTGTCTGGAAGTACCAACAGGGCTAATGGCTGAAACACACGGATTACTTGAGCTTTATTCCCACTCTGGGATAGTTCCAAAGGTTGCTCAAACCTTGATCAGCAACGACATAAAAACTAGCATCTGAGGTTCCAGAACGGAAACCCTAAGTATCGAATGTAATTTTCTTTATGATTTCTTTCTTGCATTGCTGCTCTATAACAAACAGTGATATGTCTGAACTGGTGGATTTCGTGTCTGAATGAATCTTTTATAAGCAAAGAGAAAATCAAACTTTAAAACTGTTGAAATATCAGGTTCTCCATCTGGAAAATATGAAGATTTGAGGTTGCATTACTACTTTTAAGCATCTTGTTTCAAGTTGTCCGTGGACAATTCGATCATGCAAGAGTGTCAGTCAGGATCATCCAAGAGATGCAAACAGTTTGCAGAAAAAGCATTGGAAGAAATACAAACAACTAAGGTATACTTCTCATTCTATGCTCACTGGAGAGATCAATGAACCAAGCACTTAAAAAGCATCGACCTCATCTGGCCAACAAGTTTTATCAACAGAAGGCATTATGAGAATTGCCAGTGCAAGATTGCTTTAGTTGAATTTGAGTTCATTTCAAATTCAGCAAGAATATGAACCATATCTTCTGAGAGCTTCTAGTGGGGTAGAATTAATAGTCGTGGGGGAAGCAGGAAACAATAAGAGACCTGGTTTGTTTCCACACGTATTGCAGGTAGAAGTAAGTGATGATCGCCACGCCTTTTTTTCTGCTTTTTCCGGATGAAGTTCTACTATGGAGTTGTTCTTTCTTTAGTTACGTCTATAGGCAACAAAAATATAATCCAGTACTGATTAAAAAGTTTTGCAGTGACGGAAACTAGGCAAAAGTGAGAATCTAACTCTGTGACATTTTGGCTTTATATTTTTGGACCTGCAACAGATACATTTGGTAAGAGCCAAATTACCAAATTATAACAGTAAGCGACTTCTGCAAACCAATGAAAGACTTACATGCTCAAAAGACAAAAGTCTTATAACTGGACTAAAGCAACTGATATGCCTATCCATTGAAATGGATTCATGGCTAAGCCATTCAGGTGTTGAAAATTTCTTTAACCATGAACATGATTGCACAAAAAATTTCACATTAATTTTGTTCAGAGAAGAATGCTTAGGATATAACGTTGGATACAACGTTAGTTAGAATAGTGGTGCAAAACCTGAAGGAATTGAACCTTCATTTTCTCTCAAAAATATTGAAGTATATGCCATGTCTTTGGATATTCTGCTTCTTCCAAATATACAGGAAAGATAAAACTAGCACTTTTCTTTGCCATTAAATGGCACAAAAATATATTTCTCCGGTCCCCCCATCTCTCTTTCTCTCTGAAGTAAATTGTCAATATAAAACAAAGAAGAAACCAAAGAGAAACGCAACAAAAATGCACGTATATATGTCCTGGACGGCTCTGATAGGATGTATGTGAAAGTAATCCGGATAAAATATAAGTCGAAAACTTTCAACATCTATACAGCCCAAGTGTTCATTAATGTTCAGTGCTCATTGATGTTTTTTTTTTTTTTTTGCGCATGGTAATTACAATAACTCCTCAAAAGTGAGACGGTTGAGCAGAATAAAAAAGGGAAGCTTTTTCTGTCTGTGGTGTCGAGGATTACAAGATTTGAGTAACCTCGCAAGGCACAATGCAAGAAATTCCGCGGCAGACGAAGGAGAGAGACACCAAAAATTAACAGATTTGTCGTGTTGTTCTATGTTCTCGATTGGATGTCTCCGTTTGAGTTTCAGTTGGAACTGAAAATATAAAATATGCATCATGCATTTTCACCATCTCTGTCTTAAATATGGATGCAGAACATGCAGAGATAAAGAAGAAGGCAAAGACTCCTGCCACAATATCTTCGCCAGCTAATGAAAAGAGGGAAAAGCCGTCTCTCCCTTTACTTTCCTTGCAGCTTCTAAAGGAATATGGTGAAGTGATGCGCATCAATCATAGGAAAAGGCCTAATGAGCGATATTTACTCCATCAGGCAGTTATGCCTCCAAAGGACTGTCCACTGATATTATGAGAATGGCCAGATCAAATTGTTGAAGTGCACCTCTCAGGATTTTGATGTTGTTTCTTTTCTGATCGATGGTCCTTTTGATGCTAATTCTTGTATATCATCTTGGACTGAGGAGGATCTTGAACTTGCGCTAGCTGCTCCTACATGCTTCTGCTTTCAAGGTCTATAATGGACAGTTTGATCTTGCAAGAAAGCTGCTCACCATGTGTAGACAGTCGTCTTCAATGTCGGGGAATCCAGTTCAAAAGATCGTCTTCTTTCTTGCTGAAGCTCTTGAAATGAGGATGGGTAGAGAGTTGGGAACTGACCCCTTTGAAACTCTTGAAGGAAATCAAATGAACCAAATGGAAATAGAAGAGGCAATGAGTACTTTTCAGCCCGGAATAGCCATATGTGAGCAAGAGCTTCCTTTCTGTAGAATCTTTCAAAGCACAGCCATGCAATCCATACTGGAGAATGTGGCATCTGCCAGAAGGGTTCATTTGGTTGATTTGGGAATAAGATGCGGATCACAATAGACAGTTATGATGCAAGGCCTCCAAACTCTTGCTAATCTGTCTGAAAGTCCACTTGAAATGCTAACCTTAACTGCCATTGGAACATCCAAAGAGATCCTTGAGAAAATTGGTAAGCATCTTTCCTCTTTTGCGGAAACAGCAGAAATACCCTTTCAGTTCAAGCCATTTGTTTCAGATTTGAAGAATCCTAAACAAGCTTTGCTTGAAATTGAAGCCAATGAAGCAGTGGCGATTCACTTCAGTATGCGTCTGGGGAGTTTGAATGTTTGATAGCATGGCCTGATCGCTTAGAAAGTGTACTTAAAAACCATTGCAAATCTTCGTCCATGAGTCATGGTAACCAGTGAACCGGAAGCAAACACAAGTGCTTCTGACTTCACGGAACGGTTTCCCTTCTGCTTTAATCAATTGTCTCGAGGATGCAGTGCATAAAGAGAATCCTTGAAGAGCCATAATTGAAGAACTGTTCATCAGAAAGGGTATTCAGAATGTTCTTGCAGCCGGGGGAGAAGAAAGAGTTTATGGAAACAAAGGATTGGAACGTGGAGAGCCATTATGGCGAAGTTTGGCCTGGTTGAGCTACCACTGAGTGACTTCTCTTTGTATTTGGCAAACACGTTGGTCAAGCACAATCCTCGATGGAGTTCCTGCACTTTGGATTCAGATGGAAAATGCCTGATTGTAGGTTGGAGGGGATCCCCAATTGTCTCCATTTCTATTCGGAAGTACCAACATGACTGACCATTCCATCGCGGAGATTACTTGATCTCTATTCCCACTGTGGGCCGCTTCTGTAATTCCTAAAGGCATACAACAGAATCATCCTTCAACAGGATTTAAGGGATCAGGTAGAGTATAAGACAGATTAGTGAACTTGTTGCAACTTGTATTGTTTTAGCAGTGAATAAAAGGTGCTATATTTTCTCTATCGCCTTTTAAGTAAATGACCAGGGCATGCATTTGTAGGCTCGTAGCCCTGGATTTGAAGTGTTTAGAGAAATGGAAAACCATATTTTTAGTTCTTCCTTCTTCACCTGTACTCTTAAATTTTATCATTCCGGAAGCTTCAGGCCATGATTTGTCAATAGTTTCTTTTCGTGCAGGAATCGTCAATTACTACGGTCTCTATTACCCCAGCTGGGGAAGAACTATGGTACCCCGCTCATTATATGCATGCCTCTGCATCCATGAGCTTCATTAGCTCCATTCTTTATCGACGTGTCCGCGTCATTGGAGTCAGGCTCATGCGCTTCAGCTTCGTATTCAAAGCCAAGTTCGTTTGGATGCTTGGAATGCCCTACTAAATGCAAACCTAGTATTCATACCTGCAATTTCTTGAACTTTTTCTTTGACCGTATAATTCCAAATGTTTACTCCTATTTTGTACTACGTCCTCTTTCTTTTCACCCGAGACAGTAATTCAGACACAGTGGTCTTCCTCAGGAATCTCCAAGCTTATAAATCGGTCAGTCAAGACCACAGCGTAATTTTGTAACTGTCTGAATAGTTATTCTACCCTTTGCGGATTAGATTATGAAGTTGATGACAGCAGCTCAAACCGCAATGGTCATGCAACAGGAACGCTATCCACAGAGAGGAAACTATAAAGAAATGTAATTTCCCTTGTAATCTCTCTTTTTGCTTTCTAACAGAACAGTGGTGTGCATGAGCTGTATGGATTTGATGTCTTGGGTCTTTTATTGGACACAGAGAAAATCAACATTAAAAGGCGAAGATTCTAAGGAAGTGAAAAGGGACAACAGCATAATTCTTTGATCACCTAACGTACACATCAAGCATAAGAAATATCTAAAGCTCATCTATGCATCCAGCAGATTTACTGCATAAGGAGCAGACAATAATCAGATTTGTCCCAAGATAACATCTCCACCAGAAACCTTAAACTGAGAAGGAGCTTCTTCCACATTAAGAACTTTAACCTGTCCATCAACCACATAGGCAGACCACCTGTACATACAAGAAAAGTAGCCTCAAGTGTCAGCGTCTGCCTAGAAACATCAAACCTAATAGTTCACTCGTAGTTATTGACAGGAAATCGACCCTGTAACTGGCAAAAAAAGGGTAATGTGGCAACACAAATATTTTAACAGAAATATTCATCACATACCTATGTGAGCGAGGTCCAAGCAAAGCAGCAGAGAGGTCTATTGTTAAGTCCAAACTCCTGTGGAAACTCCCATCAAAGTCACCATAAAATTCAATCTGCGTTAAACACGCCAACAGTTTCGGGTAAGATGAAGCCCTAATTCTTCTTGCACCTAAAGGAACTACTGAAGAGTGGGTCCAAGGCAGATCTTTTGCACTTATCATGTTAATTAAAAAATTGAAAGTAGTCAGTCTTCTGAAAAATAAGGCCATTTAACTGTTGCCCCTCTTGAAAGGAAAAAGAAAAGAATTTTAATTACCATTAGTTGCACAGGAAAAGAAGCAACTTCTTAGAACTTGTCTCCTCATCTAGTGAAAGCAAGATGTCATCATATGGGTCAAAGCACAACCAACCCCCACTCTCCCCCCACAGGGAAAAAACAAATCTATAGAATGAATAAATTGAAAAATGAAAAAAAAAATTAAAGGGAGAGAAACCCAAGAAGCTGCCATTTTAAAAAATCTTAGAGAAGCATGGATGCACATAATTTAAAAAATTAACTGCTAGTTTGTCCTCTAGTGCTCTTCCTTTCACATTTCAATAGAGTTAATTAAATACCAAACAAATAAGAAGACTAACGGCTGAACTATATGAGTCATACCGAAAGAATTCTTGCTGGAAACACGATGGATCCATCTTCAATTCCAGAAAGACTTTGCACTAGTATACATTTTTCTTTTCTTCTAAGTTAGAGAAAAATATACATATTGCTAACAGCAGCGCCAATGTGATCTTGACCAAGATCCTAAATATCTAAAATTACCAATTTCATCAACATATCATCATCAGATAATCAATTAGAGAAGCATATTTCGAAAAGAAAATACACTCTAGAAAGAAAGGTGTGGTTAGGCAACATCAGTGTATTAATCACAGATCTTTACAGTCAGTCACAAATACAGGAAACTTACAGCTTCTTTAGCCTGAAGTTTTTCTGCCCAACCATTCATGACATATGGATCATTAACAGCTACACAAATCACAGAATCAATTCCCTTTTCCTTGAACTTGTCAATGTTATTCTTGTAGCTAGGGACATGTTGGGCAGAACAAACTCCTGTATATGCTCCCTGGAAGATGGTAAAGCAATCTCCATGAGAATCGATGCATAATAAAGACATTGTAAATTCTTGATGCGAATAGTTTGGACAATGTCATCTGCAACCAATGCCTAAGTGGATTAAACACTGGTCTTGCTGCTAATTCATAGCCCATAGAGAAGGAAATATCTTTCTAGTCTAATCTCCATATATAAATGTCTTAAGCAATTCTCCTCATGTAATGTGTTTTAAGCTCATGAAATGCAAAAAAATTTCCCATATGAACCCGACAAACAATTGGAATCAAATGAATAAAAAATGATGCAGTCCATGAGAGAGATAATACGAAACAGACATGTCAAATTGTGCCTTAATATTATCTCTCAACTATAGTATTCTGAAGGTGCGCAAGCATAAAAGAAAAGGCATCAAGCATAGTAAACCACAAATACTAGGCCTCCGGAAATACCTTTATGATGCAGGCCCAAAAGCATCATGTTTACATGAACAAGGTCCCATTATGATTTAAATTAAAGGAAATTGTTAAAAAAGGATACTTAATTAGAACAAATAAGAAAATAATTTGTCCTTGAGCATTGGAGTTGTCGGAATAACTAGCTTCGTCCAGAACAAAATTATCCTTACTATAAGACAGCAAAAAATTAATCTTCCAGCTACCAGATTACCAAGTATCCAAGAAAGGTAAACATTAAATTTGAACACAAAGCAGGCACATCCCAATTATGAATTATTAAAATTTTCAAAATTAATTACCCCTTACAAAGGAACAATACCAATAAACTAGTGAGGCTTCGATAGATAAGGAACATCTCGAGAATAAACAAAAATTCCGCTATCCTAAAATGCTAATTCTCCATTGGAGGTTGAAAATATGTAGCAGAGATATAGCATGTACGCTAAAGTAATTCCAAGAAAATCGACATGGTATAAAGAAAAAGGATTATGTACTCACAGGAAGGCCAAAGATGACAACTTTTCTCCCCTGAAATAAAAATCAAGAATCGAAATGAATTTTAGATATGGTAAGAGAAACCCACAAACTAAAGACTAGAGATAAACCAGAAAAAACAAGAACCCAAACCTTAAAGATGTCCTTAAGAGAAGTGGTGGAGAACTTGGAGGAGACTCCTTCTTCCCAGGAGCGAGCCTTCTGCAGAGTAACACTTGGTACAGCTGATACCAAGTCGGTCCCCAGTGCAATCGAAGCATAGGCTCTCCTGCACGACTCCTGCAATCCTTTGCCTATCATTGACTTCATCAATGACGTACGTTTCAGCATCGCCGTAGCCATGGATTGATTGACAGGTAGTAGTGTGAAAGAGAGCACTCTGAGGCTTTTGTTGCTATCAGATTTCTATATGGAGACAGAAAATTTTTTAGTGTGTTCCTCGAACTGGGCATGCTTTGTAAAGTGGCAGAAGTCAGAACTCTAGCAGCAGGGGGATATGTGTCGCAAAGATGTATGTTGGTGACATTTTCGGGCTGGTACATCATTTACTTTATTTTTTTCCTGTTTTCCTTTTCTTAATTAAATTACCGACTACAGGGAAGCAAGACTGGTTGAAAGTTCTGCTGCATTGATCGGAATGCTGTGATATCGGGGCCCCATAAACCCATCTTCGATTGAGCTGGTGTAATTGTTTTCTTTATCCAAATAAAAAGTTATTCATTAAAATCAAAATAATCAAAATCATTATCATCAAAATAATAACAAATAATACATCATACTCTACAAATTTTAAATAGGTAAAATAATTATTGTTTTTCTTCTTTTCTTTGTTTCAGTGGTTGAATCTGGATATTTTGACTTCTAAGTTTTGAATTTTGAACGGCCATTCTTACGATCATTTTCAGTTGCGAGAACACAAAGAGCAGTTTTCAGTAAGATGGTATTGCAATTAGTATCGAAGGCACTGAAAAAAAAAAAAGAAGCATATTGTATGCGAGGAGGTAATACCAAATTGACTCAAATGTATACATAGAAAATTGGTCAAAGTTAGAAGCTTCCGCCAGGAAAAAATGGCAATCTGCAGTACTGCAAATATTTCTAAAATTCCTCTGAATTATCTCAATTTGGTAGCAAAAGCAACAGTAACACATTGTAGAACTTGAAACCATGGTCGAATGGTAATAGTATATCAATGCAAGCATTCATCCATGTTACAGGTGATTGAGACGCAATTGAAAAAACTGAGTCTTGGAAGTTCCATTCTGCAAATTGTGATTATGCTTTCTCAAATCAATACCGAAGCCTGAGTTCTTCCGCTATCAGGACAACGTAAGGTGTCGGTCTCTTTATTTTGTAATCATCTTTGATAATCCTTGTGCATGACAGGTGACGATTTCATGTCAAGTAAACTAGCCACCAGCAAGAAACTAAACAACAGCAGAGTTCCAGACTTCTGTGGTCCTAAGCCAGAAGGAGAATAGATCATTTAGATGATGAGAAATTTACCGAACGTAAACAGAAATGCCCCGGATTGCAAAGCAGTTCTTTGGTATGACACTGAGCATGTCCTAAGATCTCTAAAGCAAATTATATACAAAAGAAGAGTGGGGCGTGTTATAACATGATAAGTGGAAACTAATAGACAAGAACTTCAAATTGTCCCGCATTTATCATCTACTTTGCTTATTTTTTATTGAACAGAAACAATAAATCAAGTGACAACAAGAGCAAATAAAAGGACTATGCTGCAAGTTTTCACTGTTATAGTACGGACCAACATAAGATTGTTGAACCACAAGAACAAGGAGAAGGTCTTAGTTTTTGAAGACCCATATATGTACACAGTCAAAGCACCTTTAACCATATGTGAACAGTAGACAAAACTTTTCAAGCTAGATAATCCAGGATATGAAATACTTACTAGGTTTGTTGTGCATGCCACCTTTCTATGCTACTGTACCAGTTCCACTGGAAACATAGAGCTGCAATACGTAAGATACCTGCAGTAACCACCTCAACAAATGCCATCAAGAATGATCTCTGAGGGGATAGACCAGCTGTTACAATGGATAGTAAGAAACCCTCGAAGTTGCAGGGCACAATAAAACTGCCAGACTGGATGGCACCCAAAGCCTTCTTGGCAACTTCTTCAGCTTTCATTGCACCAGATGAAGCTGCAATTATACTGGTAAGCTGTGGCCTTCTTTGGTTCTCTGCAATATGACACAGAGTTTAGCAGCAGGTGCATAATAGCAGTGTAGTTCGACATGTAATTATTTATGCGAAATTTGGAATAAGCAACAAACTAGAAAAGAAACCAATGATAAGTGTCTTTGAACCAGGGTACAAAAATTATGGGCATACCTTTTGATACATTATCCTTGCTATGAATTATTTTACTCAAAGAGGGAACTACAGACCCTCATGAAGCTCTCAGAGACCGGAGCACAAGGTTATGCCCCAGAATTTAAGCACAAGTCAACACCACCAAGTTAGAGCGAGCAAATTTTTAGTTTCCACCAGATGCAATACCCTTAACCCATTTTTAAACTAATGCTTCAATTTTCTAACCTTCCTTAGTAGTAAAAGACATTAATCCTCCTTTATATGTCTAAATTATAGGGAAAGGGCATAACATTACTAAAATTTCACTTCATTAATAAGATAAGTTATAAGGACAATCCAAATTTTAAATCCAAGAAGCATGCCAAAGTTCTGATTTTGAAAGTATACTGTTTCTGCAAATATAACGGCAATTATACCAAAAAATGAAAAAATAAAAGAGAAAAAAAATCTGCTTGTACATACTTCAGAACTACGAACAACAATCAAAAGATAAAATCTTCTAAGATATGTGTACTCTAGGTTCCAGGGTTAGAAGCCTTTATTAAGCTATGAATTCTGTGGACTATCATGCTTTAGTCATCTAAACTTATCTCTAATTATCAAAGATGGCATAAAGCAGTGTGATTGAGGGAGCACTAAAATTTACACCAGTGAAGAGCAGAAAGCATGTCAAGAGTACTCAGCCAGCCAGCAAAACCAATTGAAATGACATAAGTCTCAAACCTTCTGCAAAACCAGGAGTTTCAGTATCTGGGGGAAATATAAGTGAAACATGAATGTCATATCCAATGACCTCCTGTTGCAATGCTTCTGCCATGCCCCTGAGGCCAAACTTACTAGCTGAATAAGCTGAATAACCATAAATACCCACCTATAAGAAGTTATGAAGCCAAATGAAGAATATATTACAACGATAATTTCTTGGCTCGAAGAATAGACAACCTCTGAAACACAAATGCAGAATAGACTAAGAAATATAACACAGAGCAACTAGACAACCAATTATGATTGAAGAATTCTGTCAAAAATCGGTACATAATTTTCACTTCCATGTCATATTATTTTTCCCGATTCTTGTATCAAATGTTTCCTAAATGTAAAGCAACACATTAACTGAAAATAAATCCAGAAAATAGATGTATATGCTAAAGAAAGAAAAGAAATCCTTCCGCTACTGCAATCCCACGAGACAAACACCTTCAGGTAGCAAACATAAAGCCTATTATACAGTCCTTTACCTTCTTCAGTAGCGCCATATCCCAAAAAGTAAGTCACAAAATAACAATACTATCTTGAATATCGAGTGAACATCAAAACTTCTAATCCCAAAGATTAAAACTTTGACAAAAACCTATTCCAGATTGACCGTTGGTATGACAGTTAATGCCTCAATGAAACAGCTGTGATCACCGCATTACACGGACTGCCACCATATCAGACTCCTATATATGCAATTATCAGCCAAATTTCTTAAGTACCAAAGGAATCGAATTTCCAACACACAAGAAATCCAGACTGCTAAATACCTGACCGGCCTGTGATGACATGATGGCTATGGAACCCGGTCCCCGATCAGTTCGATTCTTCATAAGGGGCAGAGCAGCCTTAATCAAATGAAAAGTGCCCATTAAATTAACATCAATCATGAACTTAACTTCCTCCAGGGGTTGCTTCTCAAGTTCCTGCGGTACATACACGCCCTGGTTACACAGCAAGATGTCAATAGGCCCGGCATCTCCAATGGCTTTCTCAACAGCCTCGTAGTCTCTGACATCAACGCTGTAAAGAGCTACATCTCTACCAGTAGAGAGCTTAATTGAGTCCTTGGCTTCTAGCAGCTTGGTGGGACTCCTGGCGAGGATGGAGACCCGGGCCCCGTCTTGAGCGGCTTGGCGAGCCAAAGCTAAGCCGATGCCGCTGGAGCCGCCGGTGATGAAGACGTGGCGATTCTTGAGTGGGACTTTACTAGGTTTTGGGCGGACTATGAGGGCGAGGAAGATGAGTAGAGAGAGTGGAAAGAGGAGGAGGAGGAGAAAGAGGAGATTCAGCGCCATTGTTGGTTGTTGCTACCCGAGTCGGCTAGGTGCAGAATATATTTTATTCTGCACGTGAAGAATCAAATTTGGACCGTTTAATCGGTTCAGATTTAATCCAACGATTGAACTCTTCTAGGATAGTCTGGGCATTGAGTAGTCAGAAATTTTAAAATTTTATACGATTTTTAATAGCAATCTCGACACTCAATTATCATTTCAGTCCATCAAGAAGATCAAGTCACTTCTCATCTAAATATAAACTTACAGAGAAACTCTACACTTTTTGCTTCTCATTTCTCATTCATCTCTCTCCTCTTTCTTGTTTCATTCTTCCTCCCCGAATGTCTCTTTCTTTTTTTGTCACTCACCGCCAGAAATCGCTACCATTATACCGAAAGTGTTCGAAACTATGCACCAGGTAATACATTCGAAATCAATTTCATAATTGCTTCATTTTGTATTTGTTTTGAATAGATGATTTTCAGGCTTACCTCTCTTTTTTTTTTCTCCCCAAGTTACACAGCCACATGAGTTAGACAATTGAGATGTCTTCTAACGAATATTTATTATATTGAAGATTGTATCTGAAAATGCAAAAGCGAAATGCATTTAGCCTCAACCTTTTATGTGTATGGATCTTGATAACTGCCATAATGAGAATGGTAAATCTCTTTATAAGTAATAAGCATAAAAATAATTATTCCATAAGTATAGAATAATTATTAACAAAGAAACTGTTTGCTAATGCAATACCTCACTGCAAGAGAAATAATAATTATTAGTATTATTAATAATTATTACATACTGTCGCAGCAAGTATTGAAGAAATAAAGAAAATAGAGTTCTCAACCGTGGACGATACTCATGCATTCTACAATAGCTATGCCCACCAAACGGGGTTCGGAACGAGAATCATGTACGAGAAAAAATGCCTCAAGACGAACAAAGTTGTTTACATGAAGTACGTGTGTAACAAGGAAGGATTCCGAAATGGCAGCAATCTAGCTCCGAAGAACATAAGACCAGATGCTAGCCACATTGAGACACGACCCTTTATCGAGCGTAAAAGATTGGAGAAGAGAACAGGCTGCCGGGCCAATATAAGAATGCAGCTTGATCAGAGGAGGGTGGTGTATGTTATAAATGATTGAGTTATAGGTCACAACCATCCTCTGTATTCAAAAGAATTTTCATACATGCTCAGGTCTAACCGTCATATTAGTAATGTTCAAGGTGTGGTGGCTGAACTGAACGAAGATGTCGGCATTCGGCTTCGATCATCATACGAAGTGATGGCTTTGGGTGCAGGGGGTAAAGCCATCATTAGTTTCCTTTCCATAGATCTAAAGAATCACTTAGCCAAAAGAAGACAAAGGGCAATAGTTCTTGGGGAGGAAATAGCATTACAAAAATACTTTTGTAACGAAGCGTATCGCAGTCCCGGCTTTTACTACGACATCGAATTAGATAACGAAGAAAGGATTGCGAACATATTTTGGGCAGATGCTAGAATAAAGATGAATTATGGTTACTTTGGAGACTCAATAAATTTCGGCACCAATTATAAAACAAATAAAAATTATCGTCCTGCTGGTAGGCCTAGAATAATTATGCTATTTATTGTGAATAATTATTACTTTTAGTATGTATAAATTTATTTATGAGTTAGTAATAATTATTACTTCAGTTATCTCGACACCACTTATAGAACAAATAAAAATTATCTTTCTGTTGGTAGATCTAGAATAATTATTCTATTCGTTTGTGCATAATTATTACTATTAGTAGATCTAAACTTACTTATGAGTTAGTAACAATTATTACTTCAGGCACTACATTTGTTCTATAACACAGTTTTAACTATTATCATATGCATAACAACTCTCTTTGTGGGTTTCAACCATCATCACTAAATTTGTGTTTTTGGTGCTGCTTTCTTGTAAGACCAGACAACAGAGTCCTTTGAGTGGCTATTCAGGACATTCTTGATATGTATGTCTGGTAAGACCCCTACGACTATATTCACCGATCAAGACGCTGCCATGGTAGTTGCAATTAAGTTAGTTTTACCAAGTACATTTCTTGCTCTATGTACTTGGCATATAAGGTAAAATACCCAAAAGAATCTAACACAAATGTATACCTCAAAGTTTGCGGATAAGTTACATTATCTAATGTATGATGTTGACGATGAAGAGGAGTTCAACTTTGTTTGGAGCAAGATACTTGAGGAATGTTTTCCCGATAGTCCCCATAGGTGGTTGGATAGGATCCATGATTTCCGTCGGCAGTGGTTATCGGCCTGGGTTAAGCAGCATTTCACTGCAGGCATGGTGTCTACACAGCTAAGCGAGTCTTGTAACGGGGTTATACGAGGATATCACCAGGCAGGCCACAACCTGATCCAATTCTTCGAACACTTCAACAGGATGATGGACAGTCAACGTGAAGCTGAGAAGAAGATAGATTTCTTGGCCAATGATAGGTTTTTGGAATAATTATTCTTTTCTGGAGGCATAATTATTCCAACTCTCTGTCATAATTATTCATATATAAAGGAATAATTATTCTCAAAATATGCCAGGATACCCAACAATAACTTCTTATTGAGCCCGCTGACAAGGTGTGCAGCCGAGCAGTATACCCCAAACATATTCGCGATATTTCAGGAGCAATATCATCGAACGTTTGAATATATGATTGAGAAATGTGAATCGAGTGATACCGGCAATGGACTTCTTGCGTACCATGTCTATAAGGACAGTGACGCATGTGAGACTCTCAAAGTAGACGAGTGCATTGTACACGTTGACACTGAACAAATGATCTACAATGCACCTGCCGTTTGTTAGAAATGCTTGGAATCTTTTATAGGCATGTCCTTAAGATTATGGATGTTCATGGTTCTCTGGGAAATTACAGGATGAGGACATTGCCACATCACTACGTGTTGAGAAGTTGGACTAAGAATGTCAAGAGTTACATCAATTATCCAACTTCTGGAGTGGAATGTCAAAATCGGCCCAACAAATATGGCGAACGCTACCAGTTGCTCACGAGCAAAATAGTAATGCAAGCCACAAGTGTGTGCTAAGATGATATGATTTTCAACATGGTTGATTTGGAACTTGATGCTCTGTTCAGACGCGCGCAGAGCATGCTCGCCATTCCCTGTGACGACGCTGATGGCCGCCATGTTGTTCATGTCCCGCGCAATATGTGTAAGCATATTTATTCTACCTCTAGGAAATAATTATTCTGGAAATCATATTTATTCTGTCGCTAGTGAATAATTATTCTATTCCTATTTTGGCAGCGAGTGAACCAAGCCTAACTCCAGATGCGGCGGATGCGCGCAAGGAAGGCAAGACGATAAAATTTCGTCCTAACCTTAACCGCTCAAAAAAGAGACTTAAAAGCTTCCTAGAACGTGCTCGACAAAAGAAAAAAACAACAATTAAAAGGCAGATGAACAAATCCATCTTCGAAGAAGCAAACATCTGTGGTGATGAAACAGTAGAAGCAGATGGTTCAAAGTTTATTCAATTCAGTCTAACACTATGAACATGCTTTTAGCATTTGTACCGTTGAAGATAATATGTTAACATTCTGTTATAGATCCGCCTTTTGGTCATCTGCCTTTTGCAAAGACTCGAATGCATGTGTATTCATAATTGTTATTGATGTGCAAAATAATTATTATATAACTTAATCAGATTTGAGCAAACATCTGAAAGGGCCCCTGTATTACACATTCCAGCAACTGTTATAAACGACTAAATGAGGGATAATCTGTATATGTATCATATACAATCAACGACATACAGTTGTTACAAAAAAGTATAAGACATTAATAGTTCCATTTTTTCCCCTTCCCGCTAACCCCTGTAGCAGCTTCTGGCAAACTAAGCTTCCACCCCCATGCAGCTGCGAGGATCTCATCACGTATGCAATTCTCGGGCTGGCATAAAATTCTGCCAACTATCTTGCGCCTATTCTTGTCAATGAATTCTGCTTTTGGCCACAGCGCATAACAATCGTGTGGGATATGACCAACCCAACACTCTATCATCATACAAACAAATAAACCGCAATTAGAACCATCTGGCTGCATAGGAACTCTGGGAACATCCCAGACAAACTTGTCAAAATTCACCCCTACCCCACTCCAAGCTCACAGCTATTCTACAAAATATCTCACAGCAATTTCCCTAACTAGCCGATGCACATCATCAAACACCTCTTGACATGGTCTGCTGTTCAAACAAAGAAATTTTCTTGCTTGCAAGTCAACAGCAAATAGAAAGAAATGCTCAGACCGGAGGGTTGGGAAGAAGAACTATTGAAGAAATGCCAGGATAATAATTATTATCACATATATGACAATGTTGTTAAAAAATATAAAAAAATAATCATATCTAACCAGATTACAGTTAGAGAGAACGAATGGCTTATCTGGGGTGAAATAAGACAGGCATTTGATGAGGGCTGCAACCTCTTTTTTAATCATTTCTGGGGTTTTGACCTCCCCGGTTGGAACCCCGTTGACGGCATTTGCCTGTATGTTCAGTGATATAATCAGCCATCTAAAAAATTATTACAACGTGACAAGAATAATTATTAACAAGCTTGTGAATAATTATCCCTATTTGGCAAGTGAAGCAGAATCTTCTAACTTTGCCGGAGGTAACCTGTTCTCGGTTGAGGAGATGCTAAATGCATCAATGGTGGACTGATAGAGGTACTGTTTAGGACGGTTACCTTTCATCTCTATTCTGGTAAGTGGTTGTACCCCATCATCAAGTACTACCAAAGCGCTGAGTATAATTCAAAATTGGCTCAAATAAGATTCTGGATGTGCAGAATAATTATTCTAACAAAAAATACAAGCATAATGCACGTGTGCAGACTTACTTCTTCCTGTCTGAGAGATTCTCTAGTAGTGCAAAATCCACCACTGCTGCTTCATCAGCTGTCAGAGCATTCGGGTCCCCCTTAGTTACCACATATAGCGAACTGGCCTCGACGAGCCTCCGTCTTTTAACAGGCTGCCGAGGCTCTTCTCATACCTCATTTTTTTCCCTTGAAATCGCTTCGAATACTCCACCTTGGTCCTTAACGATTACTGTGTCAACCGGCTCATCAGTCTGTAAATCAGGGGCCTTTGCATAATCCTCTCCCTTGTTCCTCTGCAACTACCGTGTCTATAAGAAATTTTACCAGCGTTAACTATTCTCATTAGTAAAAAGGTAATTAAGTAGAGACCTTCGAAAACAGGCTCTAGAATGGGTTCATTTTGTTCTTCGAGTGAGGGGCTTCCACCACCATTGCCCCTGTTCATTCCTTACAAAGATATAATAGGATCCTGGCCCTTCTGCTCTTCTGCAGCTAAATGATTAGGATTAATACAATTAGCATTTTCACACATTGGTTATATAAATAATTGTTATCGTATAACATAACAATTATGCTATCATAACTAAACAATTCAACATGCGTAGAATAATTGTTCTTGCATAACAGAACAATTATTCCAGATGAAAAAAAATAATTAGCCTTGACTATACTCACCGGCTGGCTCCTCATTTGGGAATGGCCTAGGTCTTCTTGTCACTCTTTTCCTTTTTGAACCGAAGGCCAAAATAATAGGTTGGTCATCGATCTCAAACTCCTTCAACTTCTCGTCTATCCTTTTCAGCTTCTTCACATAGATTCGCCTTTTGGCCAAAAAAGATGCATTATTTGAGGCCCTTTGCGCATCAATGCTTGCATCATCAGGGATTTCTACTTCCCTTGAGCTAGCAAGGGGCAATGTGGCACAAGCCTGAACATTCCTGCTTCCATTCCACCAAGAGCAAGGAAGCTCACCATTTGCTATTTCCTGCACTTCCTCAGCAAACTGCACCTACAAACGCACATAGGTGGTTACAAGAATAATTATTATTGATGAACATCATAATTATTACCTACGACATCAATAACCGTTCTAAGTTAAACAATACATATAGACAGTTGAAAGAATAATTATTATTACTTAACTTCATAATTATTCATGCGGTACTCAACACTTGTTCTAAAATCTTACAAATGCACATAAGTGGTTGAAAGAATAATTATTATTGCTGAATATCATAATTATTCCCGACATCCTCAACAACCGTTCTAAGCTAAAAAATGCATATAGACAGTTGAAAGAATAATTATTATTGCTTAACTTCATATTTATTCCTGTGGACCTCAACAACTGTTCTAAAACCCTATAAAAGCACATAGGTGGTTGAAAGAATAATTATTATTGATGAACATCATAATTATTCTCGACGTCCTCAACAATCATTCTAAACTAAACAATGCACATAGATAGTTGAAAGAATAATTATTATTACTTAACTTCATAATTGTTATCAGCGCCCTAACTGGACAACACAATGGACAAGTTTTACTGAAAGAATAATTATTATTGACTAACTATATAATTGTTATTACCAGAAGAAGGTGCAGATTGCCCTCTGGCCAAGAGACATGCTTTTTTTTTTTTTTTGCTTTCTTTGCAAAGAAGGTTGCCCATCATGAACTCCACAACATGTCTCCCCCAATTGTAACTAGAGATTTTTTCTACGTCTTCCAAATACTGTGTGTAATGTGTGAGGTTTATTTTTCTTGAATTTTTTGGTTCAAGAAAGGTTCTGATGGCAAGCATGATATACAGAATAGCAAACGTATGGCTGTCACCTTCAAAATTTGACAACCGATCCTCTAGATCATTAACATAAACACAGTTTTTTGCAGAGGGCTCCAGTCCAAGGTTCAATCTAAAATTGTAGGCATTTTTTAAAGCTGCCTTTCCACCGTCTTCAAAAACAATTTTCTCCCCTTCAACTAGCAGCCCATATACTCTTCTAACATCTTCTTTAGTTATTTTAACACTTCGTTCGCTATCGATGCCAAAGACTCGATTTTTCCAATCATACTGTTTTAAAAGTATGTGCACGATCGGAGTGTTGATGGTTAACAATCGGAGCTCCGTCAACTGCTTGAAACCGGCCTTCGCCAAGGTTTTCATCCTCTGCTTCCGATCGGGATGCTTCCGGAGTGCCTAGTTCACACTCAAGAGGTGGCTCGTTCTGCACTGAAATTAAAACTTGATGTTCTCCGATCTTTGAATATTCGCCATTTCAACGGTTGGGTTTTCAAAAATTTGGACCTTTTTTGGTGTCTTAGTTGAAAGATGGAGTCGGTTTGAGAAGTTGATCCAGAGAGTTTCTAAGAAAGAGGGAGGCGAGAAGTTGAAAGGAAGAGTTTCTGAGAGAAAGAGAGAGGCTGCAGAGAGAGAGAGATTGTTCGAAAATGGAAAATGAGGATGTATCTCTGCCATAATTATTTCTCTCGAGTCATCGTTTGTATTTTTACCCTGTTCGAAATGATGGTTGAGTGTCGGGATTGCTATGAAAGATCGCGCAAAATTTAAAAATTTATGACTGCTCAATACCCAAACTACCCCTTGAAGAGTCCAACCGTTAGATCAAACTGCACGTGCAGAATAAAATGAGTTCTGCACCCTAGCCGACTCGGTTGCTACCTTCCTCTAACACCTCCGAGAATTCCAAGAACCTATTTCTGGTAGTCGCCACTCGCCAGTCCCAGGGACGTTAAGCAGTTTGAACGCATTCCGCTAATGTACTATCTAGTTTACGTTATGTTTTGACCTTGAGTTATGGTATTCTGCTTTTGAAGACAAAAAATAATATATTATTTTTTATATAAATCATAATAATTTATTTTAATACATTAAAAATATAAATATGTGAATTAGGTATGTATCTCTTGCCAAACAATACTTCTAACCTACGGTATTACCACATTTGTCACTACTAATTTATGTTGGCAAAAAGAAAGAAACATAAATTATATATATATATATATATATATATATATATATATATATATATACACGAGTGTATGAATCTAAATTATAAATATTTTTGGTTGACTTATTTAATTTGATAAGCATAACTTGATATTAATAAGCAAAATAAATCGAGTGAAAGATCCTGAGATTAAAAATAATTTAAAATCCATAAGCATTGCATAATCTACGATATATGGGAGGAGAATTCAAGTTCAAATTCGAGCATCTTATATATAATTTACCAAACAAATTTTTGTATAGCAAAAAACGTTCATATTCAGGTACAAATAGTTGGGGTTGGTTTGCCCAACTATAACTGGAATACGATGGGCTTGGATGTCATATTTTTTCTTGGACACCCCATTTGTTTCACTTGAAAAGCCTATTAGGCCTAAAAATTAGACACGCTCCAAATTACTCGTCAATAGTAGGCGAAGGTGCCTCAAACGTCACAAACTGATATGTAACTTTTGAGGATAATTGGGACAATGCATAGTGTGTGTTTATATATATATATATATATAGAGAGAAATATATATAAAGGGTTCAACAAGTACCTTTGTTTATTGATGTAAAAATAAAGATATAAATATCAACAAGTAAAGTCTTGACTCAGCTATATGTATTTTACATATATATTTCATGTGCATGACATCCCAAACTGTTGGTAATAAATTATTTATTTATTTGGTGAAGTAAAAATTTCTTAACAAGACATTCATTGATTGTGGAAGCCATGCTCAAATGCCTCACAAGACTTATATAGTAGTATAGTATAGGCATGTGCATCTCCTCACCAACTCTAACTTTATAATATGCTATGCCACCTAATTTCATGTCCATATTATCTTTGTTATCTGCCTCTTACAACCTATGTAGATCTCAATGAATATTATTGGGTGTATCTAACTTAAGTAGTGGCTGATTACGTGGAAAGTCTCACATGAGGAACGCAAGATTTGATTATCATGCCTGTCTATTCTTCGGCCTAAACTTGAATTTCAACTTCTGCTGCTGATTGAGATGAGATGATCTCACATTTCCTTTAGTAAGTGACCTTAGCCAAAGGTCTTTTCCACAGTGTTTTGAAGTTTTCACCATATAACTGATTTGACATACAAATATGATGTAATTTTCATACCAACAACAGAGTAATAGAGTATATAGTTTGAACTGTAGCAATCACCCAGGAAAAAAAAAAACTGTAGCACATCGGTTGCTTTATGTCATATTCATAGCTGGATCATCACTGATGCCTAGTGGCCCTCACTTGGAATTAATCAACCTTTCGGTACAGTGGAAGTTAGATATGCTTTAGGAGTTAGTATGGAACCCACATTCTTGAATGTTGACCCTTTCTCTTTTCTCTAATCCCTTGAATTATTCAATATTCATTAGTAGCGGCTTGAATTGAACCATATAACGCATCTTCAAGTGGACCAACTTTGGATCTACAAATCCAATCAATCCTCTGCCTTTTTGCCTCAAAATCTAGGCAGATATTCTTTAACCACCATATAAGTGCATTTCGTGTCTTCCCATTTAGAATTATTGGGATGACTTAGAATTCAATATCTTTCCCTTGCAAACTAATTTGATTGAGGTCTCGTTAGTCGAAAACAAAAATTATTGGCTATTCCCGAAAATGCAGTTAGTTTATCGTTCAGAGTGTAAATCTAAATCGAAGAAAAGATGCTGCGATCAACATCGTGCTGGTGGGACAATATGCCTACTTGTGCCTACAATGAAACACCCTACAGATTCACAGGGCCCTTGACTTTGTTCAGAAACCTTATAATCCCAGAACTGTCGTTAATTTGTTAAAAATCACTGCCGTAAGAGTTAAAAATAAGGTAAACAAAAGGTTAAAAGATTCGCAAGGTTAAAAATCACTGTCCATTGATCATGTCAAACTTGATAAACGTCACAGAAATGCCACTCACTGTAGGGGAAGGTAAAACCCTAAGGGTTTGCCTTTCCCTTAATCCATATATAATATATACCTACGACATGATTACGACATAAAACAATAATTTTTCCTAATACATAATAAATAATATCAAGAACTAGAATTTATTCATTCTGTCTATGTACTTGTTGAGATTATATAGCAGTTCTAAAATCTTCTAGTGTTAAAGGAATCGCTGTAATATGCTCTGTTGTTGTTGTTGTTGTTGTGAGGAACTTGAGGAAGCCCTCTTGAGTTCTCAAGATGTTTCTGAAACTTTGCATTGGAGGAGCTGTTTCTTCCTTGCTTGTTCTTTCTCCTCTGATGCGAGGAACGGGGTATAAAGACTCCAGTTCCTTTGCTTTCTCTTCTGCAAATTTGCTCGTGTAGAAGATATGGCAGTTGTTGTGCTGGTTGGAATTGGATTGCCTGAGAAAAATCCTGAAATTTTGAAACCAAGCTAAGTCAGACTTCAAGAAACTTGCAAGTTTGCAGAAGAAACAATCAAGAAACAAGAAGAACAAGAATGAAAAAGAACCTGGAAAGAAACAGAAGGAGAATGAGTAACCAAATCCTCGTCATCATCCATGATTAGAAGATTGATTTGCTTGCTCAAGTCTGCAAAGAACGCATCATCTTCAACCTCCACAGCTACTTCCATAACTAAATTTTCGGGAGCCCTTTTGAAGGCACAAGACAAAGAGAACCTTCAAGTTTGGTAACTCAAGATTTCCCTTTGTGAACGAGTCACTTTTTTGGTTTCTTCAGCTGAATGATATAAATGCCAACTTAAATAAGGAAAAAGCAAAGGCATGGGTTTAACTTAGGGTATAGGCCTGGGACATGTGAGGTAGTGCGGGTTGAGTAGGGACAAGGAGGTCAGATGGCCAATCTGTTTGGAGTCCCACAAGCCCACAAGGGGATCATGAAGTATGTTTATGATATTATCCAGTTTGGAAAAAGATGAGAAGCAGCAAAGCAACAGCCCACACTCAGATATCTCATCCAAGATAGACTTCATCTTCATAGGCATATAATTGGTTGTGAATGTATCCGCACCACTTCTCTTCCCTCCCTCAGTCTCCTCCACAAGTTTATGGGGTTTGCTGCCATATCTACGTAGCACTTTTTTGACTGTATTTTTGGAGGTTAACTTTCAACATCAAATGGCTTCAGGGTTACTTGATAGTGTTGTGTTCAAGAAACTTTATTGTAAAGCTGATACAAACACATAGATCAATCTTAGTTGTTGCTTTCTGTCTTTGTAATAGGTTTCTTATTCGCCCACAACTATTATACCAAAAACGATCTATTAAAATCTGCACTTAATGAAAACGTTTTAACATATTGTAAAGCTTAAAATCATGTATGCTAACTTGCATCTGAACTTAGCACTTGTTATCAGAATTATGATTGTACTTAATCTGTACAATTCTTGTACTCGTATGATTCAATCATTTCATGTGTGTGTAGCTATATGCCCCTGGCTAATCTCCACCGCCCAAGTGGTGAACCTAAATAAATGGGCGTGGTCCAGGGCAAACCGAGTTGGCTGGCTCAACTAAGCAAAGGACCTACTTGTTGCCGGGATGGTGTTGCCTGAATTTGCCGGCGTTGTTTCGCTTTGAAGAATGAACCCTGTAACGTATAGTTGGCCAAGTTCATATAATGAATGAACTTTATCATGACACCACCAAAGAGAATGCATCCATAATAGATCTGCGGATTAGTTAATATGTGTGAGGAGTATTTTAATTTTTCAACATATGTGAAATCATTAGATCAAAATCTTTTAATCTAATAATTGAAAGAAGAGTGGATTATTGAGAAGAATCGTGATTTGTTAGATCTAAATGGTGATGTCAAGAAATTTACTACTGTTAAATGAATATTGTTATATTGGGTATTATCTTTTTTTGATTTTTTCTATTTAACTTTTATATTATTGACAACAAAAAATGAATTATGGTGATAGGAGTTTGTATTGAATATAATAGTAGCATTATGTTGAGAAGGAAATTGAAAGGTATTGATCATGTTGATTATGGTAATGGAAAGGGATAAAAGAATGGTAAAATACATATTTTTACTAAAAAATTTATATATGGATTAGAGTTATATACAAAATAAAGTAGAGTTTAAATTTATATAACTAGTATCTTTCATTTGTACTCGGGTTTTGTTTAATTTAAAAATTTTTATTAACTTGAGTGCAATATCATTTATAAATGGATGAAAAATATCAAAAGTAAAAAATTTACTGTAATCGAATTGATTTTTATTTCAAATTATTACAACAGAATGACATTATATTAATTCATTGCAGAGGTATGAGTAACTATTTATAAAGTGATGAATAATTATTCATGCAGTCTTAAACAATTATATGTTCAGGCTTGAATAATTTTTCACCACACATACATGTGCCTTGCTATCTCTTTTTTAAATGCATTTGAGATCATAAATAAATGAAACATTGTATCAAAAGTAAAAAAATTATACTATCGTAAATGTGATTTCTATTTCAAATTATCATGACTGAATAACACTATATTTGATTTCCATAGAAATTTGAATAGTTATTCACATATAAAGAATAAGTATTCACTAAATAAGGTTTGAATAATTATTCATGTAGTGGTAAATAATTATTCTTCACACAATGTTCTCTCTTGAATAATTAATTTTTTAAATAAAGGAAATTATTATTTAAAAAATCAAAAGGTTACTATTTTCAACTTTGTTTCCCTTTACTTTATTTTCTCCTTTATTTTATTCCGCTTTGACTAATGATTCATAGGGATTTAAGCAATTACATATATAGTCTTGAATAGTTATTGAATAATTATTCATTACACATATTTTTTGTTTGAATAATTAATATTTAAAATTGTTAACAGTCATTATTCAAAAACAATGAGAAACATTATAGACTGTGTCAAAGTAAATATAAATTTTTTGAAATATAAAAAAAAAGATCTAACACTAAAACTCTCTACCAACAAGATTGTTCTCTCAAGTCATGAGAATATTGACTTATTTCACTACCAAAATAGTTTCTCAAGCCATGAAAATCAAACTAACTCCTCCTTTACATTCGCAAATTGACTATTAAATATTTAAATAAATATTATTTATAAATAAAACTTTTTATAGTTTCAAAGTTACCAAATAATTCAATAAAAAGTCACAATATCTACCTTCATTTTAGATAAGTAAATTCGAGAAAATAGGTTTTGATCTCAAAGTAAGGGATGAATAAATGTATTCTTTAATACTTAGAAAAGTTTCAGAGCAATAAGCAGGAAAAGAAAGAAGTCAAAAGGAAGATGGAGAGAATTTGATATGAAAGGTTAAAAGAAAATTATGATTTAAAATTATTTTTAAACTAAAATACTTTTTGAGCAGAAAATACAAATTTTTAAGTCTCGAAAAAACTTCTAATAAGTCTTGTTCGCGAGATCAAAAGGATGCCAATATAATAGGCGTAATGGAGTCTGCATGTGTTGAAAAAGACGAGCATCTCTGCCGTAACCGAATCGATAGATCTGAATCCATTTGTTTATTATTCTCCAAGTTCACTGGATAGAAATGAAGTCCCTTTCCAGCAGACATGAAACTCAGATGAGCATCCTCGGCATATGGATTATCTTATTTGGAAATCTTTGTTTTGATCCGAAGCCATGTGCAGAATTATTAAAGTACCCAAGGTCTTGGAGGTTGGAAGGATGGCCTTTCTTGGCAAGTGACTCCCAAGAATCGCATCTGTCATTTGAAGGACTATGTCACCAAGAATGCCTTTAAATGCTTAGGAGGGTTACTCCATCCACAGTTTTTTATATAATATTTTGACTTTTTAATATAAATTTTAAAAATAAAAAATATATTTTTATTATATCTTTAATTAATTTTATTAATATAATATAAAATAATATAATTATTTTATGATAAATATAATTTTTAAAATTCATAAAAAATTATATTTTTATAAAAAAAAATAACTTATATTTTAAAACAAATTGAGTAATTATTAATGTTTCAATAGAAGCACTTTACCATATATGCATAAGGAATGGGTCTACAGCTGAATGTTAAGCTTGAATTCCAATAGTGAATCAAGAAGAATCGCATCCCTCATTTTTTTAAGAAATATATCATGAAGAATGCAGGCGTTGAAAATGTTTGTGAGACCAATTATTGGTGTGCCAATAAAAGTATGTAGCATATATGGGCAAAGAACAGGTTTCCAGCTGAACGCAATTAGCTAAAAATGGTTTCCAATTGAACGTCAATCGTGCATGTGACCATATCCTTCTGCCCATCGTTTGCGCAGTTTAGCTTCAAGGTTAGAATTTAGTTTATGACAATTCAAGAAAAAAAGATCATTGTAGGATAATATCTCAGCAACCGAGAGTATTCTAGAACTATACGCATTTCGCTTCAAAATTCAATACAAATGTCTCACTTTGACTTCAGCTCTTCCTCTTCTTAAAAATTCACTTTTACAAAAGTTAAGATAATCATTTTCAAACAGAAACCCAATCAAAATATAAAGAGAAAGAAACTGAAGATGATTAGGACACAGGATTTCAGCTTTCTATTTGATAAATGTATATTGAAGAAGTATATTCACTTCGATTGAGAAACAACATGGTCCACGTAATTCCCAAAGAGAAACATCAACTTCAAAGTTTTATGCCAAATTTCGCTGACTTCAGAAAGTAACCTCTGTGTGATTCCATTCATACTATTGATGATGAATTCAGAATCCTCATATTCATACAACTTGAGATGACTTTGGCAAATGTTAAAATAAGAGACCAAATTCACCTCATCAAATCCTTGCCTAATGCAGAATATTAGGACGAATATGAGACTAAACAACCTGTGCACAAACTGATTCACCGGTGCAGCAAAAAAATCGTTCCTAGGTTTAGAAACAAAATACAGATACCCAATATTATGCCCCACCAGCCATATCCACATCTGTAACTCCATCAATTACCTTAAATACAATCCTTAATTTCCTCAAACATGATTGTCTTTTATCACCCTCGCCAGCCATGCCATTGACGTGGATAATGTCCTTACGAGTTTTATCCATTAGGTCAAAAAGTGGAAGCTCTAGATTTGGTCTTGTCATCTCTTCAAGTACTGGAGGCGCCTGCATATATAGATTCTTCCCACGGTATGTAATGCTAACTCTAGTTAAGTGAAGCTTGGGGTGATCTTCAAGTATATCCATAAACTGTTCACAAGATACAGCCAGATGCACATTATAAGCACATAATGTTACTCGAGTAGTTATAACCTTCGTTTAACAGAGTCCTGATTTAGAACTTCTGAATAATGCATTCTAACTTTTATTAATTCATTATAATCAAAAATCAAAATCCAGACCTAGGATATAGAAGAAACCAGCAAATTAGTACCCAGGTGGGAATAAGGGGAAAATCAGATGAATAAAAGAACTTGTGAACAACATTATATGCATATCGGCACAAGTACTTTGGCCCATCAAATCAACGACTAGAGGGTCTAAAAGAATCCAATTCCTCAAAGCATGCATCAAGTAGTAGATTAATAGAAACTAGGCTAGCTCTTCATCTGAAGGTCTTCAACAAGT
Organism: Rauvolfia tetraphylla; assembly: GCA_030512225.1. Taxonomy (NCBI): domain Eukaryota; kingdom Viridiplantae; phylum Streptophyta; class Magnoliopsida; order Gentianales; family Apocynaceae; genus Rauvolfia; species Rauvolfia tetraphylla. The sequence goes on from JAJQKT010000053.1 coordinate 9,951,572, forward strand.
AGATGAGAAGTGAGTGTACCAATCTTTCTCAAGGTTCCCTCATAATGTGAAGCACAAATGTGTTGAACATTTGGAAAACAAGAAGCTTTACAGCAAAAAGTATTCAGCAAAAAAGCAAAAAGCTTTACAGCAAAAGAAAGAAAATTTACCTTTTTCAGGGTAATTGAAGTTTCCAGCTCAATAAGAATGCCAGGACCGCAAACAACGCAATCGTTGTTCTTGATGAGATCTGTCACTTTCGTGTGGAGCCCATCAGCACCATTATACCTTTCAGAATTTGGCATCAGGAATCAGAGTCCAAACTTTACAGAAAAAAATGAATATTTGACATTACACAAACAAACAAAGACGAGAATAAAATTAAGAAAGTGGTAATTCTAAAACTTAAGAGTTCAAGTACTCTTAATAGCAACACAAACTAGCAGCTGATGTGGGGCTCTAGAATGCAGCTTCCTGCCTGCCCCCCTCCTTCTTCCTCCACCCCAGGACCCCTTTTTTCTTTTTTCCTTGGTGGAGGCGGGGAAGATACTCAACAGCACAAATGACGTTATTTCCAAGATCAGATTCACTTTTTTCTAAGCACTCATATATGAATAAAAAATTAAAAAGAAAAAGAAAAAGAAAAAGTAAAGGGGGCCCAAGATTTACAGAATAAAGGCCTCCAATTAAAAAGCTCCTCAGTAGAATTTTTTCATTACCAAAGGGTTAAAAGTAGTAAAGAAGGAAAAAAAATTGTTCACCAGTAAAAAGTAATTAGGACAGCTTCAGAAATATTACAGAACCACTCCCTCCTCTTTCTAATTTTTCTTTCTTTTTTGCAATGGATCAATATCTCACCATAAAGCAGAGAGAAAACAGGGTTTTCCAGGGGGAAATGGTGTAATTCAATTAAAATAGACCAAATTGAGGGTTCATGGTGCAATACAGATGAAAGTAAGATAGAAATAATTCTTTCTCTAAAAGGGCAGGGAGAAAGTCAACAAATAACACAAGAAAAGGGATCTCTTTCAATTGTCAGATCGTGAAGTTCCTGAGAATATCAATACAATGACAGGAAAGCTTGATATATCTTAAATCCTCAAAGATCAATACATAATAACACTGAAGAAAACAGTAGATGCAAACCATGAACTCGATGCTTTCAGGTTCAAATTTATGTCATAACAAGAATAGCACTTTGTCCAAACAAATATGTAAAGCTCAAGTAAATAGAGTAGACATACATTAAATAATTCGATAAGGTTTTGCTGCATCCAGTTACAATCTTCAAGGTCTCCAAAGCACATGCCGCCGAAATAATAGCATTGGTGGAAGCTATAGCAGGTATAATATTTTTGACAACACCCTGCAAGGGAAGAAAAAAACAGCATTGCATGTGTCACAACAATTTTAGCAGTAAAATAGGCTGATGAAACAAAGATGTCAAGCTATAATATTCTTTCCTCCCATTACAAACAAAATGCTACTCTAAATAATTGGCCTGTGAAATTATCTTATGCCATTGGTACTCGTAAAATCAATCTTTAAAACAAGGCTTAAATCCATACCATATACCTATCAGTTCGTAGAATGGCTTTAAGAAATTTATTTTCAAGAGCTAAAGTTCACCTGAGTCAAAGAATATGTAACTCCTGGAATCCCAAAAAGCTCAGCTCTTCGAACAGCCTTCGATACATTCAAATGATAAGCCAGAGGAGTCAAAAGAGAAAAAATGGTAGAAATTTTTCAGAAGCATTTCTTTAAAGAATTAAGGTAAGGAAAACAAGGAGAATAAAGAATAGTGACACTAATTAACCTCTTCATAAACCCACTGCATGTGCTCAGGATTATCAGGATCAAAAGTTTTCCCACTATGAACCTGCAAGTGAAATCACATTATGACAACAAAAACCTAGATCAAAGACTACCCACAAGGAAACAGCACAAAATGCTTATTGAACTACCTCATCCCATTTAATTAAGTGGGCATATTCAATGCAATGAGCTGCATTTCTTGGAGTCTCTGCAAGTGTACATAAAGGAAACTTCACTTGGGCTGGGAAGAGCCAAATTGTACACTCAAAGCATGGTGTGACCCCTGGCACAATGACTCTCACATGGCCCTTAAATCCTTCTGTTCCACCGTCCACCATAGGCTTGATTGTTTGTGGTTGTGGGTTATCCTCCTCATCATACTCTGTAGTTTACAAACAAAATAGCAAAAACAACAGAAGCTCAAACTTCAGGAATACCAGTCTTCTGCATTGTCAATAATAAGGAACAAATACTTCTGATGAAAAAAAGAGAGCAAAGTAAACTGCATAAGGAATCAAAATGCACTCAAAGTAAGGGAAGAATTTATTTCGTAGCTTATATCAATTACAATTTGTTTAAATTTATTGCCAAGAATTTTTAATATCACTAGAAGGTCAACAAATTAACCAAGCAATGCCTTCAAATATACGAAAGTCAGAGTAAAAACATCTGCCAAGAACTTAAATCCAAACAAAAAGATAATAAGTAATAGGAACAGAAAACAATGAAACGTAAAACAGTTTTTATTAGAAGAAAGCTTCTTTTTTCGAATAACATAAAGCATTAGAAAAAAGGACAAACCTAGAAAACCACAGGCAACAGCATTTATGTAGCTGCGAGCCTCGGCAGAATCAAGACCAAGTACGATAATGTTAAAGTCACTATAGAAGTCTAGGGGTTTATCCTCAATCCGACAGAAATGATGCTTGATATCCACACCACTAATTCTTTCCATGACTCGTTGTGCGGCAACTTCAGCCTTTGGCTTCCCTACATCTTCAAGCCTAGATAGGTAACATCATGCAAAGCTGGTCAATCAATACAGAATTTCCTTAAAGAAAGGCCAACTTAAAGCTTTTAATGCAAGTGATTATTATTTGTACAGAAACTAGGGGATCCTCTAAGCAATGACATACTTCTCATATTTCTAATAATAACTACAACATCGGCATTTAGCAAAGAACAGGTACTCAAGTGAATAAATCAACAATGCAAAACAAAGCCAAAAGAACTAAACTCAAACACAGTACAAGGAAAGAACGTCCTTGCTTATTCCTTTTCGTATACAAAATGTTAAATGCTTGGCTAACAACAACGGGTTGTACCAATATAATATCGTCTGAAAGCAACAAATTTTCATAAACTACAAAAAGCACTACAGTTACCCATTCATTCAGAAATTCCACATATATACACAAGCATTTATACCTGAAAAGAAATTGGCGATTGAGATTGGTTACTTCAATTCGGTCCATATCAATAACTTCCAGGTTCCGAAACCCCGATAAAGCCAAATCCTTTAGCAATTCACATCCCAATCCACCCGCCCCCACCACCAACACTTTCACATACTCCTTCAGATCATCTCTCAGCTATCCGAATGCATGGAAGAAGCTGTTGACTTTTGGCTTTATATTTGAATCCCACATCGGTGGGCTTATTATTGGGGGAGGTTTTGGAGGGTTATAAATTAACCCCTCCTCTCCCTATTAGATTCATCCTAAATTTGTATCACTTCTTCCACTATAAATAAAAAGCGAGCTGCTTGAGTGATGCTCGGAGACTAGGCAAATTTTGCCGAACTTCGTTATCAAATTTTTCCGGGTGTGTTCTTTCCTTATCTCTCTTTTATTCTGCATTTATTTGTTATTATTGTTTATTTCTGATTATAGTATTCAATATTATTTATCGGGTATATTTGTAGTGTTTTGTATTTTTCAATTCACTAGAAGTTTATTTAGAGGGAATTATTACCCGAAATTCCCAACAGAAGCAACAAAAAGAGCATAAAAATCTCTTACTACAAGCATAATCGAATGAATAACAACTGTTTGCAGCAACTACCCAAGCAGGGTTTTAGAGCAGGAGTGAGGGAGTAAGAGAGATTACATCAGGGCCTGGTTCGAAGGAGGAGTCGACTAGAGGGCCAGGCCGCAGAAGGAGCTTGTCGAGGTCTCTTGATCGGCTGAGCCGCGCGGTGGTATCAGCCATTGAACATGAATTCTGCGACTCTCTGAAGCTTTGTATTTACGCTAGGGGGAGAAGGGGCTGTGGGGTAAAGGCCGTTTTAAGGGAAATTTTAATTATAAAATGCAAGATTTTAAAAAAAAAATAGTAAAGACACTGTAATCGAGTAGTATTTGAAGTTTTTTTTTTTTTTTGGAGTACAAGAGGTTGACGCATCTCTTTTTAAATATAAATTATGTCAATAATTATATACTATTTATAATTCCATTGTTGAGTGCATAATTTATTTTTTAAATATTTAAATTGCGTCTGTAATTATAAATTATAAGAATTCTATCATTTAATTAATTACGTACCATATAAATTAAGTACAATATTAAATTTATTAAATCATAAATAATTCAAACTAACAATCAAAATAAATCATATATATAGACTATATTGACAAAGAATTTCAATAAAATCGCACAAAAATTGTAAATAAAACTCATCAAACAAAACCTACAATATATTTGAAAGTAAAAAATTTCTCCTATAATAAATAATATTTATACATTTACGATTATTTTATTACGAAACTCTATACTTGATCTCTCTCGTATATTTGACCACTCATAAACATTATTGAGGTAATAGGTTTATAATTGAATACATTTATAGTTAGAGCAGTTGGTGCTTGAATTGCTGCTTTTTGGTCTGAAATGGGATCATTTCGCATTAATGTGTAATAAACTGCACCACCAATGCATGTTTGAGTTGTGTGCTCCCAGTCTCAGATCACAAAAAAAGGGGGGGTCAGCTGGGTTCGGGGCTAGGAGCCCGGAATCCAGCTATACTATCACTACTAGCGTTATTTACAATAGTTTCCAAGGCCTTTACTCTATTTCCTGGACCATAGCTGCTGTAGGGGATGTATTCCAGTTAGGCATGTGAAGTCTCCAATTCCTCTACTCTCAAATGCTGTTAGCTATTTCTCTGAAAATCAGTTTCCATTCTATTCCGCCAGCTTCTCGGCCTAACTCCGGCGACGGATTGAGGTCCACCCATTTGGAATGATCAGTTATCATTTTGAAGTCCCACCATTTATCCTCATGGACAAACCACCTCCAGATTTTTTCGGATCAATCACAATCTCTTATCGCATGGATTGGAGTTTCAATCTCTCTATTAGAAATTCCACATAGAGGGCTCTCGCATCCGTCTGTTAAAAATGAGACTTGCAGTTGCCAATTTTCCATGCTTCAAAGTCCACAGATTGAGGTTTTAGACACAGGACCCTGGGATTTTCCGAATTCTCTTCAATCGCTGCTTTACTTTTCAGTTCTTTTATCTGTCTAAGAAATCCTCGAGAGTAAAAGAGAAAGCAGACATCAGAAGTAAAGCTACACCTTGAAATTATATACTAAACCAGGAAAAATATCATTCTCAATGTGTATGTAGTTAATGTACAAAGGGCCTATCAATTACCAGGGATCGTGAATCCCAAGTTTGTTTGTGAAGTAGTAACGCCTAACAATAGCTATATGGTATAGTGAAACTCTGATATCCAGAAACTGATGAAAAGCCAGAACTGAGATTCTATGTGATGTATCATTATCAGATTATTTTCCTCTGGAGAGCCCTCAAAAATTGGCTTCTTTCTGTGCAAGAGAAAAGGAGAAGGGAAAAGCCAAAAATACCCTATGCTCCATAGAGTCATTTGATCTGACGGCTTCAATTTCTGTCCACTGATGGTCAAGCATGCCTTGCTGCTAAGCTCTACAAAAATATTCCCATCTTCTGTGAATTTCTTTCAAGAACATCAGCTTGATGGGCAGAAGATTCAAGTCCTTCCCGGAAATAAATGACTTAACTAAGAATCATCCCTGTGACCAAGATTCTGATTTTCTTGATGTTTCACGCCTCAAGAAGAGAGCATACAGTAGTTCATTCCATGTGTCCGGCACACCAGGCAGACACCAGTGGCTGCAGTCCTGCCTGTGTGGAGGTGCCGGGCCTACATTAGGTCCCAAGTAGTATAGAGATGAGTGACCATCTTTCCTTCTCGAGGTCATATGAGTTATATTTAATATATCCATTGATTTCATATCTGATGTGTTCAAGTGAGTAGAAACAAAATCAGCAAAAATCCTATATTTGTCCCAAGTGTTTGATGGCACCAATGAAGAACCTAGCTCTGGAAGTGTCTCCAAGTGACAGTTTCCTCCTGTTCTCCAATCTCCACCTCTGCACAATCCATATAGGCATTAGGTTGTTTTTGTCCTGTTGTGTTCTTCATTCTTTTGTTTCTAATTGTAAATAGAATGGGGAGATTTTTTTTTTCTTTTTAGTTAGAAATCCACATTATGTATGACAAGAGAGAAATTTAACAGAGAAATAAATCCACATTATGTTCAAAAGATCTGACTCCAGAATTTTGGTTACTTCTGTAGTTCAGTTGTTATGTTGATACAATCTGGGATAATAACCTACAAATGCTACATTAAACCCAGGAAGTTTGGCCTGAAACTAAAAACCTCACCATCAGGGCTAAGTCAAACATTTGTAGGCAAGTTCTGAACTACGAAATTTATACACTACCAGCAAAATAAATTAAGGTACAGAATCAAAATCCAAAAAGAATACTTAGCCAAAAGTAAAGCCGAAGTACCTGAAATGCACAGGGGCATATGTCCGGAAAAAGACCTGGGTCTTGCTAGTATTGACTTCTTTGAGTACCCAGTCTACCACTGTCCGTACTGATCTCCTGTATGCATCATCCACATCCATATTCATCTGTACCTGCGATCCTTCTTGGAAGTAACATCCCCTGACAAATGTGTAACAATTAAGGTTGGTAGTTCATACTCCAGAAAAGTAGAACTCAATGACCAAACGCTTGAATATATATACACTTGCATGTTCATTGGGTCTTTGATGTCTTGTAGCCTACATATACATGCAGAACTGAGTTTTTCACAGTTTCGCACATTATCTTAGTTCATTTCCTATGATACATGCCTTACACTCCATAAGTCAAAACATATCCAAAACTCCTTATAACAAAAGTAGTTAAGGGCAAAGGAAGGGTTATTGTAGATAAAGTTACCCTCTAATTGTCTTCTCATAGTTCCACCAATGCCCTGTGTTGAAAATGATCACATCTGCATTTCTCCATTTTGAAGAACTCCAATCCATTTGGTCTAACTTCAGAGTAGTTCTAATAGTTGATGGAACTCCATTAGGAGGCCGGCTCTGCAACACAAGGAATGGAGCCCTATAGTATTCCACAGTGCAATTATAGTCCATGAACTTGAAGATCAAGAATCCTTTATGTTTTGTGATAGGGTTGCCATTTACTTCATAAATTGAATCCTTCTTAGAAATAGCAGAAGAAAGCATGCAGAGGAGAGACTCCCACTGGTTTCTTCCAATTGAATCTCCCACAAAAACCAACCGCCTATTCCGCAGTTTATCCAACATAATTTTAGCATCAAATCTGCTTTTTTCATGGACACAACAAGAGAGTACCTATAATTAACTTCCATTCATATAGACAGCTTTCAATAAAATAAAAGAGGAAAAATGAAAATATTGGACTAGCACCACTGATCCTGCTCAGAATACTCAAAAAGTGGAAAACTCTCCTTGAAGTTACAAAATGAAGCATTCATCAGAAAATGATGAAGAAAAATTTTCCTGAAAATCTATGATGAAGAAAAATTTTCCCTGTAAAATCTAACTGAATAGTTGTCAGAATAATCCAAAAACGGGCTTCCTCTATTTACTACTTTTTAAATAAAAAATTAAATGATTGAATATTACTTATCCAGTTCAGAAATTACAATTTTTGAGCAACAGAAAATTACAAACTTCTAATATCACAGCACATCGGTCTCCTAGAAGAAAGAAATTTTGCCCTGCAAATTGCAAGACTTGGAGCATCATTAGGAGTTCATACTACATATGCACCTAATATATAACAAGAAACAAGATATTGAAGATAAAAGAAGGAAAACAAGCAGAAGCAACAATAATAATGCAAAATAAGCTCACTATAGAAAAGTAATGACAGAACCATTTTCTATGACATAGTTTTGGATCGGCAAGAAAAACTCTTTATATAGAGAAAATATCAATAAATAGAAAACATTGACCAGAAACCACATCAAAGGTCATTCTCATTGAACAGCGCATTACTTGTTCCGTGATATTTTCCCATAATTATTCAGTTGGCTGATAATGATAAAGTTAAACGGATGAAACGTCAAAGACAACAATAACTCGTACAGATTACAGATGATAATTGAAACCTTTCGCAGAAAATAATTGCAAAGAAACTAGTTGGATACATTAAACTCAGGATATGTTAGAAATCATCTGAATGAGGCATAATTTATGGAAGTTCTATGCTTATGCAAGTTAAGCTGAAGATGTAGACATGAAACGTTTTCATTGTAGCAGTGAAAGGAGTCTTGAATCACCTGGCCAAGTTGCAATCTTTGGGTTGCCAACGCCATTTGGTGTAGAATATATCAGGCCGGCCATTCTCAGAACACCTGAAGCCTTCGTCCAAGAACTTGCAATCTCTAGACTGATATAACGGATAACTGTCATCCCAAATCCATTCACCTTCAAACAAATTACATCCACCACCATTTTCACTCAAGAAATCACCTTTCATGGCTCTCTTCCCACCAGCCCCATCAAATCTTAACCACTGAATCCTCCCGGACTGTGCCGAAACTGTAGGCCCTTTAATCACAGCTTTATAATCCAAGAAAAAGAAACCAAAGAAAACAAGAATAGCAACCAGAAAGAATCCAAGAATTCCCAAAGAGGGCTCGAATAGCCTCAAGCGCTTGACTTTCTTGAAGACATCCATAGAACACATTCTTTCAAATTCTTGTGCAGCCGGGTCATGAGACATCTAGAATCAACAAAACTTAGTACTCTTACTCTGAGCTTATCTTTGGCAAATGCAAAACTCTATATAAACAAGAGAAAGTTCAAGAGTTGTGGGATGCAAGCAAATTCAAGGAAGCAGCAATAATCATAGCCAGTTTGGTCTGAATCATAGTTTTGCTTTGGGCTTCTTTACTTGCTTGTAGAGTAACTCGAGAATGGCAGTTTTTTTCCCTTTTGCGAAATCTGATTAGTCACAAAAGAAAAGGGGTGTCAAAGAAGCAACGTATAGCAGTTATGGAGGAATTATAGAGAGAGAAATTGGAAGAGAATTGTTAAGGAGAGAGTTGGGTAAATGGAATCATGAGAATGTACAAAAAAATAAGTAGTGTTAGCGTGGGGCTGCTGGCGAGGAGTAGGCAGAAGAATGGAGGAATTGCATTTCAAATCTAGAAAGAATCTACAAAGGCCAAATGTTTGCACTTAGGACTAACCGACCAGCAACATACAATATTCGAATTTCCAAATATGAATTAAAAAACTATCTGAACCATTGACCAGAGGAAAGAGAAAAATGAAAGACATTTTTTTCAGAGTAAAAGAGAGATGAAAAACTTAGGTCACTTATTTTTTACCAGATTTTGACAAAAATATTTAAGAAAAACGCAATTAAACTGTACTTTTTTTGGAAAAATTCAAATGCTCTTTTATTTATTCTTTAATTGTAATCACAAAATTTTTTATCTTTTTTAAAAAAAGATAGAACAATAATAATCTTATATCGAACCAAAGATTTAAGTCGTACAGAAAATTATTTCACTATTAAGGTAGGTTATTTTTATATAAAATTTCTTAATCTAGAATCTATTTTTTGTGTAAATCCTTTTTAATTTATAGACTATAGATTTTAGTAATTTATAGGAAGTGTTTTATTTTTATCAAAGAGAATATAAAAGTATTTTTATTGTAATTAATAAAAATTGAAGTCGTAGACTCGAAGATAAGAATTAAGGAGAGATAGAGAGCTTAGATGGTTAGAAGGAGAATGGAATGAGGCCATTTCTTGAATTACCAAATGGTATTCGATGTCTAAACTTCTAATATTTTAGTTCACATTTTAAATTTATATCTTTATATACAACGTTTCAAAATTAATTTTCAGTAGAAATAGATATTTTGGTTTAAATGTAAATAAAAGGAGAGTTTATTTTCTTATTTTGTCTATTTGTGAACATCACTTGATGGGCATATAATTGGTGTTGGTTATTATTTTAATAGGACATTAAAGCAATTTTTTTTTACCAAAAAAGAAGAGGCTAGAGGAAGTAGGAACAATAAAGTTTAATCTCAAGCATATCATGTGGGGTGGAGTGGTGCCTCATGAGGGTTCATAAATAAGGAAAATCTTTATGGATTTCCTAAGCCCATTTTTGTTGATCAGAAAATTACTACTATAAATATGTTTAATTGTACTTGAGATTATTCTTTCCTATGCTGGCAACAATATTACCCTTTTATTATTCGGACGATTACAATTTACGTTTTTTCTATCTCTTAATAAAAAAAGTATTACACTTCATATCAATATATATTGTTATAAAATTCTATTTATAACTCTTTTCTTTCATTAATCAAGACTCATCAATCTTATTAATGTCATTATATGACTTTTATATTATATAAGCTCACAATACTATCCAAACTCAAATAGAAAAAGAAAATCAAATCTAATTAAAAATAATATTTTAAAATTTTAATTCTTTTCAAGAAACTAATTAATATAAATATTTACATATTATGAATTATTTTACAAAAGTATCTATGAATATTTTTCTTTATTAATCAAGGACGTTTGATGAACACATATTCTTAGGTTGTGATTGGATAGAGTTTGATTTTGAAAATTTTGTGTTGAGTTTCGTAAAAGTTAAATTATTTGTGAGAATATATATTTAAAATTTTAAATTTAATTTTAAAACTAAACTCTGTCCAAGTTTACACTTAATAAAAAAAAGTTACCATCCGCAGCAGTACCTAATTATAGCATTTGAGAGATTATTGTTTTACCAATTACAAAAAAGACTTTACAGGGGAGAAAGTGGCTTTTCCTTGTAACGGTCTTTTGTGTAGGCAGCAAAAGGCATGAGAGTGCATAACCGTTACCCTACTTCTGCATTCTCTGATTCTCATCATTTTATGTGATTTTCTTCCTCTTTTTCTTGGCGGAGTATTAGAGGGATACAAAATCGACTTAGTGGAATTTATGCTATGTATTTACCGAGTATATAGGTATGATTCTTGGTAAAATTTATTAAATAAGAAACGATTTTAACCGAAAGCCCCTCAGTCCTGATCGGCTACCGGGAAGGATCGCGGCCGTCGTGAAGGAAAGATCGTGATGTGATGTCGTCGATACGAGAATTCCAGTGTCCAAGTCAATAGAATGTTCGACGATACACAGTTGAGATCATTCTTCGTGTGATAGAGAGCACTCAGAGTCAGGAACTTGGCCAGTTTGATTTGAGCTGGATGCTGGATCCAGTTTAAACAAATACAAGTTCATTTATTCTTCTTGTCTTGGATTACGAAGATTAATGGAAAGAACCGATTATGACTTTCAAGATCTCCAAACTTACCAACTTAGAAAGAACCCAACAGGTGATCTGTTGTTATCGACAAAATTTGAATGAATTTAAGTAACTAAGTTTCCATGATCTTTCAGTGTTGAGGTGGGATTTTGTGATTCACGTGCAGTTGTCTTCGGATGCAATTTTTTTCACAAGTAACATAACGTATCAGTCATGTATTGTGTCTGCAAAACCAAAGTTCTTGGGATGCCCAAATTCTCAATTTCATGACAAAAAGTTCTATAGTCTTGGCTTCTTACCATCTGTGATCAGAATGGTTCAATTTTTGCTTCTTTCTAGATTATTTGTATAGTATATCTCTTAGGTATATGGCATATCATCTTCATCTTGACAAAGCATATTTTTAGTACCCGTTTAAACACTAATTTTCTATGTTACGATATCAAATTCTAAATCTATGAAATATATATGTTTTAAACGCTATTTTAATGAAATTTTCATAATATCAAGATACCGTTATTCTTGATACTTTATCTAACAATGGTGACAAAAGATAACGTTGGAGTTCTAAACACTCCCAAAATGTGAATGAGAAGAGAGTGAAAGGAATTGTTTCCCTCTCTTTCTTGATGTTAATGCAAAGGATATCATGATATCAATTTTGAAGGAAAGAAAGAGCACTAATATGTCAAGAACTACTACATTTATTGGCCTTGGCCTGCATAATAAAAAGTGAAATTAGTGGCATATATGGCAGCGATGCCTTGTGAGGTTGGATATAAAAGAAAATAGCAAAACTTTGTGTGTGTGGATAAACTATTAGAAAGTGACTTAAAAGTAAGTGGGAATTCTTCAACCTCTTTTGATCCAAGCCATTGTTTATTTATTTATTTATTTATTTTGCTAATGGTTTTATGACTTGGCAACCTCTGTCGCTGCACAAGGTAGGTGTATGCCGGCTTATGTGTTGTTGAACCACAAATGACCTTTGAAGAATTGGGCCATCAAATTACTATAACTATATAAATTGTACATTAAATTTTAAAAGATAAATTATATTTTTGAAACACGAATAATATTTCAATAATTATATTAATCATGTATCCGGATTGGATTTCACCATGTATTTGCACTAGGTTGGATTTGAGAGTATAATTGAATTGGAAAATTTTTATTTTTAAAATTTACAAAAATAATTTTTTTGTTAAAAAAGTAGTGAAACCTAATTACATCGGACGAAACCAATCTAACACCGATCGGGGTTACGAAATTGCAGGTCTATGCCTGACACACAGCAGTCTCAACATGGAGAGTTGGAACTCCATGAGTCAAATAGCATTTAGTCCGACTTGTAACGTTACGCTTGTAGCTCTCCAAGGCCCCACCACCAGCAGCATCATCTTTTGCTTGGGGTGCAAAATTTCACATCAGCCTTTTCATACATATATAAATGTGACTGAGTCAAGCTAGGAATGTCAGAAGATATAGCATATTATTAATTTAAACCAAAGAATTGTATTTGGTCATCTGGATGGTTGGAAGACATTATCTAGGTACAGAAACAAACATATAAAGAAAAACAGAGATGATCCAAGAACCACACTCAACCATGATAACTGCTCACCCTTAAAACAACAACAAATAATGGGTAGAAGACTTTGAAGTCTTCCTGCTGCTCCTCCACAAGATTTATGAAAGGAACAAGTGGCAAAAGTTTATCAAAGAAAACCATCTCAAGATATTGATAAAAAATGTTCTTGAGTCTCTTCTAATAGTTAAATACTTGGATCTTCCTGGTGTGGTCAGCAACTTTGCCATGCCCGATAAGTTCAAGCATCACTATGAAAATGATGTGTACTTCTCATGCTTTGATGAATTACCTTCTGATGAAGCCAATCGGACGGCAGCAGGAGAGAGAAGAAAGCTACCTGAGAGGCACGTTTTGGTTATTTATTCAGAGAAACTGAAGAAACAAAAACAATCCTTACACTAATCATCTGACACTCATGACAAATGATGGAATCTTTTGCAAATTGCAACCATAGAAGTAACCCAGGGGCAAAGAAACAAAATATTAAATCCTCAAATACTAGAATCAAGAGCAGTGTCTAAGCCACACATGTAGGATATATAATATATTAAAAAGATAAAAGATGAAAAAAAGAGCAAGGAAGAGAGAAAAAGTGTGGCCAGGGCTGAGAGGGAAGGAAGATGAGAACAATCTTCTATTTGCTACTGCACAACTCCTGGTATGCGGGAGTTCACGTTTCACCATTAATTTTGCACAATCCATCATAATTCTAGACCTTGATGGAAAGAGAGGCAACAGGCAATTATTTATACCACCAGAAATCCGTCATTCATATCTTTCACATTCCTTCAAAGTTCAAAATTGACAGCTCTCTATCCATAAAACAACTATTTTTCGAGGCAAAAGTCAAATTTCTTCCACAATTAATTTGCCTCGATCCAGCACAACTCTATCCCCTGATAGAAGGCGAGGCAAAGGACAACTGTTTACTTGAAGAGAATACTCCTTTCATATCTTTAATGCTCACAGGACATCCCGATTGGAGGGACTCCATCCAGCCATTTTTCCCCATATCCTCAAGGCAAAAGCCAAAGAGCTGGACTTTGTACCGCATGGTCAGTCCTCAATCATACCAGAAGCCACCGAATTAGCAAACATTGACAAAGGAATTGAAAATGATAGGTTCTCTCTAGCCGTGTCATTACTGCTTCTCCATTCACATGGTTACATCCACATAAACTTTCCAGCAAAACGAACTGTATAAATTTGATCACTGGAAAAAGCCATGAAATAGAGCTGATACAAGTTCATGGCCCCAATCTAACACCTTAATAATAAGGTAGATCACGAGATAGCTACTAATCTATCCACATAGCAATTATAGAAATGGTGCTTCTTTCCGGTGACAAAAAAATGACAATGCTTATTTTTCTGGCTTCCTGTCAAAAGTTTGCTGCAGTGAAACATATCACTAAGATCACCTGTTTGATCTAATTTTGAAGGGCTTGACACTAATGGACAATAAAGTACTCAACAACAGCTCTCTCTGCCATAATTTCTACTTGTTTAGAGAAAAGAGAAGTTTTTGATACTTATCACCACAGAAAGACAAAGAAACAGTTAATAGCACGCATGACCAATCACAGCTGAACTTCACAAGCGAAATGGTTACTCATCCCAGAAGTTTACTATTAAAGTCCTGTTACTGAGCTCACAGAATCCATCTTTAAAGTTTGAAGGGCCAAGAAGGGGTAGGTAATTTCTAGGCTTTTCTCTACATAAAATGCATCTTGATCCAACTCAAGAAAGAAAAAGACGAGATACATAACAGCATTATCCTTTTTTGCAGCTAAATGGTCATCTTGGAACTAAGCAAACTACCTGGAACACCAGGAAAATTTTCCAATTGACATGCAAAAGCATCCTTGCTCTGATATCCCTACCTTGACAAGGAAAAACTATCGCAGTTGTACAACAATTTACATCCTGCAGGATGTGGGCAAAACCAATTTACAGGAAAATTAATGAAAGGCTGAATGGTGCTCCTTTTGATCAGTAAACTAGCACCAGTTGAATGACAAGAAAAGAAGCACTCTGTATTTGGATGGGAACGTAAGCAGTAAAATAAATCCGAGAACAACTCCTAGAAGCCCAGAACAGTCCTAAGAATATGATCGCCATCTTCTGTCTCATATGGGTCATTTTATAAGACTATGTTGACCATTTTATAGCCACATTGTCAATCCCAACAGGTACCTAATTATTTAGGATCAGCCGCTATAACTAAACTAAGTGCAATTGAAAAGGGCATTCGCAATTGCCAATGTATCAGAATATTAAAAGATACTCTGCACAACCAATTGGCAAACCATTACGAGGTACCACCTTGGCTATCCTGTAGTAACTATAGCAGTAAAAATTTCGCCCTTCCAGTTGCTCTCTCATTGTATCTTCATCTTCCGAATCTTCTCCCATTTCTAAGCCTAATTATCAATTTTTACACAGCAGCATCTTTGATTTTTGGCGTTTTATGTGTAAAGGTTTAAGATAAGTCCTTGAGTTGCATTACCAATCCGCACTGGCTCTCAAAAGGATAGTGATATCGAGGTTCTTATATGATGTAAACTACTTCATAGACCATGATTATTTGCATTTGCTCCCTCTTTTCCTATTTCTTCTCATCCTTAGACAACAATCTCCAGACAGCTATAAGATGCCTAAGGAAGACAAACATATAGGTATCATGTTACTTTGAAGAAGTTAATAATCAATTGGAAAAGAAGAATACATCAATCATCATTTTACTAGATAAGTTGGAAATGCTCAATAAACTCATGCCTTTTCTAGTTCTTTCTTCCAATAAGAGCATTAGGCTGTCACATCTGAGATATTAGCTTTCATGGAATTTCAAAAGGGTTGCTAAATTGGCAGTTTGAACAAATTTGGTTGCGGTCCCAGTTTAAAGGATCTTCTTTTTATTAGCTCCATATGGAATGAAAAGACTTATAATTCATTTAGATCCAGAATTTAGATAATATACTGATGGATATGCTGTCTAGTGCTCACTTTAAAGCAAATTCATTTGCTGTTCTTCCTTGACCCAAGAAAACCGTGAAGTTTCCATTGTAGGACGTTACTTGGGACATTTTTGTTTGACTTTAGAGGTGTAGGGAGGTATGTCTCCTTTAAGTATACAGTTCCAATGTTTTCCCATCAAATTTGTATAAAAATCCATTGTCAATAGGCTCTGAAAGTGAGAGCCATCCTCATGCGAAACCACCTGGTACATAAGTACCACAGACTATTCTAACTGGTATGTGGAATAAATTGATACATTGCCAAATCTTTTAGGCCAAAGTTTGCTGCTTGGACTACTCTTCTTTTCATTGTTATCCTACAAGTTCATACTGGTTTCTCCGCAGATCCAAGCTACAATACAACTTAAAAGGATAAACAAGATATACTAGAAAAAGAACACAAAAAATTGGATTATGCCAAATGGACAAAACCAGTTTGTCAAATGGAGAATAAGATTAGCCTCCAAGGAACACTCTACTTCAGTGATTCAAGATATAAAAGATGATACATATTAGACATTATAAAGAAAGAGAAAAGAAAAAGATAGTAGCTTTCGTTAATTTTAACGGCATTGAGTTCCGACTTCTGGTTGTTATCCTAAAACAAGTTCTATTACTATCTGAAGATACTTACTGAAGAAAAGCCGACTCAACTTCAATTTTGCTTCTCAGGCTTGCAACTTTTCGTTTTTAATCTTTTCTTAACTATCCCACAAGCACAGAATCATCCAACTGAACCGAAAATCATTCTTGCACTCACCCAAAACTCTTAAAAGTTACTTCGAATAGGACAGGAAATGCAACTTAAACTATAAAACAAAGAAAAGAAAGAAAAAAAGGGGATCAGTCGAGTGCTGGATTACATATTAGAAATTGAGAAGAACCCATCAACTTATTGCTCGTCGGAGAATGTTTGAGAGGCCTCCTGAGATAATTGCTGCTGGCGAAGAAGAGCCTCCTGTTGCTGCTGTGCTTTTTCAAGAAAAGGTCTGAAACCCAGCTGCAGAGTCAAGTAGCCAAATGCCAAAGCTCCTACTACTACTACCCCTGATCTCAGTGCGTTTATCTTTGCCCTCTCTCTCATTCTTCTCGGTCTTCTTCGATCCGCATTGCACCTCTTCTCTGTTCCAAGGCCTTCACTCTCGGGTTTTGGGCCTTTTTGTTTTTTTTTTTTTTTGTTCTTTTGATAATTCTCTCGGGTGAGCTCGGCAATAAGCTGAACGCAATTGTCCACGCGTTGGCAACTGAACGCATTCCTCATGCATTTATTGAGATGACGACTCACAATCTGCGTTCGTACTGCCAACCTCAGCATTCCCAGAGTCAACGACGCAAAGGAACAGATAGAATCCCAATGCGTTCTTAGCCACAATTGAATGCCTTCAGGTTCTCATTTTGAGTTCGCGGATGCGTTCTGCAAAGGGAAGGGGTTTGACTGCCGATGCCCTCTAATTCCAATGGTAAATTTGTCAATTTCTCAATGCAACATTAGGTTCGTGTTTGGATTAAGTGCATTAATCGGGCAAAAGAAAGTACTAAAAATTGAAAATTTTATATTAATTCTTTTTTAATACAATTAATTCAAATTATTAGAAAGATCAGATACATCCTAAATAACCCTCATTAATAATTTACAACCTAATTTACATTTTTAAATTATAATTCAAGTAATTTTTTATAACTAAACTCTTACTGTCTCTTAATTTGTATAATTTTCTTAAGTGGTATACTTGATAAGTAAATTCTTTATATGCTTCTAAAAAAAAGAAAAGCTAAAGCTAAAAGTAGTAGAATTTTTTCAAAAAAGATAGTAAGATTGGTTTTGTTACGAAACTCAATATAAATTTTTTATTTTAGATTTCACTTTTTTATATAAAAAATTACCTCTTACGAAATTTTAAAAAAAAAGTCAAACAAAAACACTATCCAATCTCACTCTAAATTAATATACATATATTGAATAATTATCTAAAAATTTCTTATATCAAAATAATTGTTCAACCATTCAAAATGAGTCAAGGCAGTAGCTTTATAACGCATTCTTAGAGATTGAAAAGTTTTAGATTTAACGTTTTTAGTTTTTATTTAAAAAATAATTTTTTATAACTTCCCCTCTAAAGGAAAAAATAAATAAATTAGTCCTTACTGGAGTGCCTCCAGCATAAAATTCTGTACATCCTAAAACACGGGATAACTGCTCAACAAACCATCGAACTATTTGCTGCTGATTCTACTTGGTAAACTTCACAGGTGTCCACCTCTTCTACAAAAGCTCACATCTTTGCGCCATTTCTTCTTCTTCATCATCGTAAGCAATCAGTTTGTCTTATTTCAGTGCAAAAGAAGAAAAAGAAAGCGACAGAATGTTCGCATGAAGCACTTCTTTTTGCTTGCAAGTTATAAGATACATGTGTGAATCTGTTGCAAATTGATTGTTTTTCAACTGGGATTTGATAATTGAATAATGGGATGTGGTTTAAATTGTTTTCTTGGCAGTTTGAGAGAATTATATGGTGGGTTGCTCTTCTACTGTTGCTGCTGTTTATAGAAGGCAACATTTCTTGATAAGATGTTTGGGAGGCTACGGCAAGAACTGGTGGAACTGTTTTAACCGCAATTATCATCATAGTGTCATCAGAATGCAACCTGTCATGAGTGGTGGACACGCTTTGGAGGCTGATGCCGGTAGCATTGTGAGATCAATTACTCCCACCATTGATTCATCAAGGCATAAAGGCCAAGCTGGTAAACTTTCTTGGTGCATATACTTTCCTGTGGAAGAATAAAATTGCAAGGCTCTTTTTTATTTTTTGTTCATAATAAACATATGTTACTTGAAATGCGTTCTTAAATTTTTGTGACGGATAGTTGTTGTACTTGAAATTGAGAGAAAAGAGTGAGATTACTTGTGTGGCTTAGTAGGAATAAGTTTATTTTATTATTATTATTATTATTATTTTGCCCTAATTGAGTGAAATGGTAGCAATTTAAATGGATTACTGAATAATGTAATTAAATGGGAACTATCTTATATGGAAATACGAACTTTAGCTTGGATATATAGCTAAACTAGGTGATATGCCAGAGGTAGCTTAGTGTACGATGATATACCTGCTTCTTGGTTTCTCATGTTATTTTAATCAGTCTTCCATGAATTCTTTGTTGTGGAGGTCCGGAGGATGTATTTTATGAGAAGAGGTTGAGAATTTTGTGCGTTGACATTTTGTATTTTGGCTGTCACTTCATAAGGAAGCAATAACAAACTTCCTATCTGCAAAGTTTAAGCAGTTAACATGTCATCTTATTGAAATTATAACTTCTTCCACTCTTTTTCATTTGAAGAGAACTGCATGATCTTTGTGATATTGTTGCTATAGTAACAGGAGCATGGTCCTGGTTTTGGTTTAACAGGTTTATGGCATTCACTCTTAGTGAAGCTCCTAATTTTGGAGGCAAAACTGCCAGAAGAACTATTAGCTTATAATTTGTTTGTGGTTCTAATACATAATTAAGTTGGAGTTCAGAGATGTTTTTCTTAAGTTTTATGGGCTTAGCAGACATCAGCGACCCAAGATTTGTCTAATAGCTATCACTGCTGGCATCTTGCCTGATTTACTTTTATGCTATTGCCACTCTGCATATCACTTTACCTAACTTTGCATTTCTTTTTGGCATCAAATAAGTGCATTTAATCTTTTCTGGATTTTGTTGTTTTGTGAAACAGGGAAGATAGCAGTTGTTGGTGGGTGTCGTGAATATACTGGTGCTCCATACTTTGCTGCAATTTCAGCTTTAAAACTTGTTAGTCATTCAAATCTGACACAAATCTCTGTAGTTCTCTTGTTCTGTTTTAAGACTTCTCTAAAATTCTCTAAGCCAAACTAATGTTATGGTCAAATTTGCTGTTAAATAGTTTCTGCAGGATGCCTAATGCATATTCTGTGAATTTCTTATATCAGGGTGCAGATTTGTCACACGTATTCTGCACTAAAGATGCTGCTCCAGTAATAAAAAGCTATAGTCCTGAGTTGATAGTGCATCCTATTCTGGAAGAGTCCTACAGTTTAAGGTGGTTTTTCTATTACTCACCTTTCGTGTTTAGGTCCTTGCGGATATACTCATCTTCTATTAATGATATGATCATTCAACCTAGACTTTGATTGGAGAACTGATTCTTTCTGGACAAACACTCTCAGAGACGAAGAGAAAGCATCGGTATCTGCAAAAGTTATTAAAGAGGTAGATAAATGGATGGAAGGATTTGATTGTCTTGTTATTGGTCCAGGTCTTGGAAGGGACCAATTTCTTCTGGTATGTATATTTCAACCAACTATTTTCAATCTCAGTGTCTGTAGAAACTGCCTTAACATTTAATTAGTGGGGTCATCTGAAGTCGGCTTCATTTTGCATATTTGATATTGAGAAGCACTGGAGTTTTGATCTGTCAAGTGTTTATAAATGTAGACCATGTGGTGCTAGTTGGATTTTACCATTTTCATCAGCTAAATGCAAGTTAATTTCAAAACTTTAAAAGTAATGATACAAGCATGCTTTCCAATTGTGTACCTTAATGGTATTACCATAGTAAAATTAACATTTCTACTTTTCAACATCCAAATTGTGAATCTTTAGTGAGATTCAGATTTCTTCTTTCCACTTGAAATATACAATGATATTTTAGTTGTTATTTAGCTGATAGATCCTTTCTAATGCTCAATACTACACGTCCAGGACTGTGTGACTGACATCATGAAGCATGCGAGGCAGTCAAACATTCCAATGGTTGTTGATGGTGTATGTGACCGGAAAGATGAAATTTATTTTCTTCTGAATTGTATAGAACTGCATTGATCTATAAAGTACTTCTGATTTGACCTGCAAACCTTTCTTGTTGCTTTTTCAGGATGGGCTCTTTCTTGTTACAAATTGCATTGATCTTGTTAGGGATTATCCTTTAGCTGTGCTGACTCCCAATATTAATGAATATAAGCGACTTGTTCAGAAAGTACTGGATAGTGATGTAAACAATCAAGATGGAGTTAAGCAATTACTTTCTCTCGCCAAAGGGTAAGCGCTTGATCATTTACTACTTGGTGCCTTGGTTTTCAGTCTTTTTGAAGTGTATTGATTTTCATCAGAAGATGAAACCGTCAATTATATCATCCTTCCAGTGCTAGATCTCCATACTGCATATTCTGGCTAAGCAGGAATTGAGGCCCAATCATCCCTGACAGAAAGAATTCTCCTTCTGTTTCCTTTCCTCACCCCTGCTACTGTTCTCTTCTTTTTCTATTGAAGTTTATTTCTAAGTAATGGGGAGTTAGTTCTGCAATAGAAATGGGAAAAAGGTCTGATGTCAATCTGTAGCTTGTCAAGAAAATAATCAATATAGATCCTTTCTTTTCTGTGGCATCTTATTGTATGATCATGATGCTATTGAAATCTCTATGCACATAAATCTTTTCTAGACTTGCTGGAAATGGGTGGCTGTCTTATAAATAAAAATTCTCTTGATTAGGCTTGGTGGTGTAACAATCTTGCAAAAAGGACAGACTGATTTCATCAGTGACGGTGAAAAAGGTACTCCTTTTTGTTCTTTGTTTTCTCTTTAAACCTTTGAAAATTGTTCTATCAGATGGTATAGCCGTTTACAGTAAGTAATTTCCAGAAATATTCTAGCATCCACATTGATTCTTCATTTGTATGTCCATTGCTCAAGATGGTTAACAAATTGGTTTGGCTTGGCATGTATCTTGTGAGCATTTCCATTGGTTTGCACCTACTCTTGCAGGAAGCCCTTCTGACATCTTTTGGCAAATTATCAACTGGCCCAAATGGAAGGACCTAACATGTGTTGTGACCTTCTTTATGTTTTTCCTTTGGGTCATCAAACCTATGCATGAAGCCTTTTTTTTACATTATTGAATAAACAATAACTGGCGATGTTTACTTTTCAAAAAGAAAAAAGGAAAAATGGGCTTCTCTCCTTGTAGAATGTGCTACTTGTGCTTCTACTGTTACCAGATACTGACAGATTTATTTTTTGGCTTTTGCAGTAAGTGCAGTGAGCGTTTATGGTTCTCCTCGGCGTTGTGGTGGTCAGGGAGATATACTTTCTGGAAGGTATGCTCTTTCATCATTCTCCTCTTTAATTGAGAAAGGAAAGAAAAAGAAATTTTAAATACCTTTTTTCTATACTGCATTATGCTTTTTGGTTTGCATTTTGTTATTTCTTCCTTTCTCATGGTATGGTGCAGGATGTACCCAGTGCTTTTGGTTCATTACTTTACATATTGCAGGGTCATTCAACATATGATCTGCTTCTTTTTCATTTCCCTCTTTTTTTTCTTTTTTTTCTTTTTTTTTTTTTTTGTGGTGCTGCAAGTTAATCAAATTGTGACCTCAATGTGAGATTCATTCAGGTGTTTCTGGTTAAGCATGCATTTTCTCCATAGCACATACTATTGGCCACCTAGAGTAGTGTCTGAATTTCTGATTGTGATATTCTTATAAGCTATTAGGTATAACAATGTTCATTATAACCAGAAGAAGAGAGAGAGAATGGAACACTAACATAATAGTGGTTACTTGGAGAAATGTGGAATACACTAAATACTAGAGACCTCTAGATGTGCGTTTTTAAGAAGAGCCAAGATAGTAGAATCACTGAAATCTATATAAAAATCTAACAGTATTCCATTAACATATTTTGCATTAGGCTCTGAAACTAATCATGCTAGTTGATCTGTGCTTTTGCATTCAATCAAGCTTGAACTTTTATTAGCTCTCAAGCCACCAAAAAAGAGGGAAAAAAAGTGTTTCCTTTTGAGAAAGGGTAAGTGAATTATATATTCAGCCAAAAAAATTAATTATAAATAGAAACAAAACAAAAATTGGGCAAAAGCATTAGGAATATTGTAAAATTTGAACAAGCTAGATTTATCTATGAATGGTGCAATACAGCGTCTGCATCTATTGGAGACTTATAAGCTCAAAATTTCCTGCCAGGTTATTTCTCTTATGTTGGAGACTGAAAGGCTTCTGAAAACATGGTCTTTTTGCACGAATACATTGACTTTTATTTTTCTCCCGCTTTATTATCTCGATTTGATTTTGACTGATTTTTCTTCCTTCTGCTGCCAGCGTTGCTGTGTTTTTATCCTGGGCTCGTCAGCATGCTGCTGAAGAGCAGTTGGTTATGAACCCGACAATGTTAGGTTGCATTGCTGCATCTGCATTACTGAGGCACGCAGCATCACTTGCATTTCAGAACAAGAAAAGATCAACCCTCACTAGTGATATCATTGAATGCTTGGGAACAAGGTGGGATTGTCAAATTACTTTTGCATTTTTCAATCAAGAGTATACGATAATTTAAAAAACTTCTTTCTCCTTGTTTGTAGTTTGGAGGAGATCTGCCCTGTAAATTCATGATACCAACAAATTGAAGGGGAGTCTGAATAGTTTCCTTCTAGATCAATCGTTGGAAACCCAGATGGCTACAAGGCGATGTAAAACTTTTGCTATGCTGGTCAACCTATGCATATTCAGATAGAACGAGGATCTCCTTTCTTTATATATAGAAGTTCGTGTACAAGAATGTATCCGTCACAGCCGCAACGTTGGTAGAGGCCACTCTGATGTTTTTTCTTGAGTTGTATCATGGGTTTGTTGCACTTCATGTAAATTTCTTCCTTTTTTCCCATTCTCAAAACTAATAAATGAATTCTGGTTGATCATGTCACTTACTTGGTTTGACAAAACTGCTACCTAAATAAAGTCTTGAGGATCGTTTGGACATTTTCTGGGATTGTAATCTCTTTTATGCAGCCTTCTTTCGGTAAATTATAGTAACACATCTTTAAGACCTTGTACCCTGTTCATGTTGTAACTAATGAGGTAAGAATATCTTATCCTTGTATGACACTACCATGGAGGTCTTTGTGAAGGGTCAGTGATATTACGTTCAATAATGAGATTTTGATGCAGAGCATGCAATTTTGCTTTTTGCTTTCTCTGCTTTAGTGCGTCCTAACCTTGTATGACACTACCATGGAGGTCTTTGTGAAGGATATGTGCTAGGAAAGACGTGCTAGCTAGGTGACTCTGTCCCTGGGTGGACTATCAAGAAATGTGATCATCGATAGGGCACAAAGGGAGAGAGAACTTGAGCAGACAGTGGAAAGAAGATAAGTCCTTCTTCAAACACCTCTTCAAGTCCCCGAGGGATGGCAGTGATCAGGGTCCAAACTGTGCTTTCCGTTATCCAGAAATTTTTGTTAAGTGAACTTCATGAACAAGTTGGAGACAGCATTTGTATCAGTGGTGATTCTTGGCGGTGCAGCAAAGCAGCATCTCACTTCTCATCTTTAATCAACCAATGCTGCTAAAAAAAATACTGGAAAGGTTTTGTTGGAACAAAAATTTCAAGAGCCCCAGCATATGGACGCAAACCAACAAAGATAATAGAAAGACGTTCCGAAACACCAAAATCCAACATGTCATTTGCGGCAGAACATACCGGTGAAGCAAATTCTTTTGACACAACCATTCTAAAAAACAGAGAAAAAACTCCAAGACTCCTATGCAGATTTAGCTAAGCATCTTACACTACAGTAGCAGGAATACACATTTGAATGTCTTGAAGTCTTGTGCGCAGTCCAATTATATCCCCTTGCTATTTCAACCCATTCCGAAGACACCTCAAGTAATAGCTTCTGCAAATACCATTTCATCAATGCATTCTCTAGTAGCAAAGGTCAAAAAATAAATTGAACTAAAAAATGAGTTCTCATAGTAATAATTCATAACATAATATTGGACATGGAGAAAATGATTTTTCAATATTCCGGTGAACTTCAGCTAGGATATCACATGATGGAAGTTTTTCGTTCCCAATTTTATCCATGTGTCAAATAGACTGACAAAGAAACCAGGCAAAACACAAAAATCAAGTTTGTGAGGCCCTATCAACCAATAAAAGGTCCATGGGACAAGGTGCGAGGACAGAAATATCCCCATCTTCCTAAGGGATGTTATAATAATTAAGAAAAAGAAAGAAAAGCTGGAAAATAGTTTCAGGCAAAAAGAACTAAGACATCAAAATACCCTAAACCCTAAAAACAACTATTCAAAGCACCAGACAATATATATCTGCAAAAGTAGTATAAGAATAGGAAAAAGATCTACAGTATCCTATTGACTGTTGGCTTTTGAAAATTAAGTACATGTTTCTCATAATGCACTACTCACATTGTATTGCACGAGTCATGCCTAAGAATCTGAAGGTGGTGGCTGCTGATGTGGCCACATCTGCTGAGCCATATAAGGACGAGGCTGCTGGCCATACAGAGCTTGATCCACAGGCTTACCGACAAACATCCCTGAAGCTCCAACCTGTGGAGCAGACTGCGTGGGCATGTAGTAGTAAGGAACACCTTCTGCAGGAGCTCCAACAGGAAGGGTTCCTCTAGGGATTGATGCAAGCATCTCATCTTTCAACTCCTCTCTTGGCACAATATCAACTAAGAAATCAAATATGTCAGTCCTTGTTATTGCAGCTGCAATATCATTTTTCTGAAGTGTCCTCCTCTTATTTTCCTCGGTATGGTTCCATGCTCGGAGGGTTAACTCAAGGATAAACATTTCACAAGCCCGGGCAAATATAACAGGAGCTTCAGCTGATATCATCCTAACATCCTCATCTGCTTTCATTATTTTCTTGATCCTAGCCAATGGCAGGCTATGATTTTTGAAATCAGTTACCTGCTCAATTTCTTGATATTGATTTGCCCAAAAATTTTGAAGTTGCTGCTGCAGTTGCTGCTGCTGCTGCTGGTGTATGTGCTGATAAGCAAGCTGGTGTTGCACCATTTGAGCGGAAGAGGGAAGGCCTGCTGTTTGAGGAGTTTGAACTGAACCAGCTGATGCAGGGGGAGAGGGGCTCGTCATTTGGTTAGTTTGATATGGTGCAATAGTATATGGCATATGAGCAGAGCTACCAACCACCCCCATACCTGGAGGTTGTCCATTTCCTTGCTGATCCATTTTGTCCTAAATCTCACTTCGAAACTACGGGATATTGAATTCCTACATGCCAGAAACAAACAATTCACTATTCTACAATTAAGTACATATAAGAAAAATGTGAGCTAAAAGTAACATTATTCTTGCATTTAATTCTTCTTAGATAAAACAGAAACTAAGCATCCAAGGGTAAATCGACAAACTACTCAGAAGCTATATTATCAACGAACCTTTTATCAAATCACATCTATATGAATCAGATGGAAACCTTCCAGCAACTAAAGAGTGTGCCCATGCAGTTGCGTTTTATTCATTTAAAGGCTGATGCAGAAGAGCAGTGAAAGAAAGTACTTGGTCTTTTTCATGCTAGATTTCTTCAAAGGCCAAAAGCCAAGCCTTTTTTATGCTAGATTTCTTCAGAGGCCGAAAACCTAAGAGTTATTGCCATTGCAGCCTTGTCATCCAGGAATGTCATATTCTTAAGATTCTGCCACAATTTGTCATCATGAAGGGATATTGGGCTTTATACCAAAAGTCCACAAAATAAAGCAAAAACTAAGAAAAAGGAGTTGAACAGAATAAGAAAAGCCACTACTCCACCTTGATGCACGCCATATTATTTGTAAAACTCAAGGTTTTTCAGAGAGTTTATCCCATTAACTTCCTCCTAGATATGTTATATTTGCATAAAATAGCATGTTTCAATTTAACATAAAAACAGAATATTTAGTTCCTCTTTCAATCACTTGATTGCTTTGAAGAATTGACAACTGCAGAAGAAGTCAATGCCAAAAGCAAAATGACGAGGAAAAGTTTCATTCCATGACAAATAATCAGGAAGCAAACTCTGGCTCAGTGAATGAATAACTTAAAACCAAACTCAATCCTGTTAACAAGCAGGTCAATAAAGAGCCAAAACCACATAATTCCACGTAACAATAGCAGCAAATCGCTCTGCTTGTATGTGCAAAACACAGAGAGAGAACAAAAACTTGTATTGCAGCCTTCATCTGTGAACAAACAAACATCAATAAAGAGCCAAAACCTTAGAATTCCCCATAAAAAAAACAGAAAATGTCCCCAAGTGTTTGCGCATGTGTGTGTGTGTGTGTGTGTGTGTGTGAGGAGAGAGAGAGAGCACACCACATAAAAAATACTAACAAGTGTTTAAGATAACAAGGTTAAAACCTTTATATATGTTAGCTATAACCAGCATGTGATTTCCTTTGGCTGCGATCTAAGCCAAGAGATTCAACAAGCTAAGGTTCAACCCAAACATCTGTAGGAATTCTAATTTCTCAATCTCTCCCAAGCGTTCTCACTAGTACACTGTTCATAAAACAGTATCATAAAGACTATGACTTTAATTGGCCTGGTACCATCATTCATAGAGGCTGATTCTCGGCTAAAGACAGATAGTAGGCATGGATCTAGTTCTAGCTTATTTAGGAAGAACACTTTCATCCACTCACTATCATAAGGAAAAGCATTGGAAGAAAAATTTCTTGCCTGCAGTGAGGAAGAAATATCGAGAAACAATTCCCTTGCACACCAACAATGGAAGGCCTAGAGGAAAATGTCAACACTAGCCAGCTTATGGGATAGGGATTAGATGGAAAAGGGGATGTATCACCGATAGTGATGATCGCGAGATCATCAGATATAAAAACAAGTAGTTTGTGGTGCAAAAAGGAAAGCCTTTTCCCATCAATGCATCTTTCCTAGAGCCAGAAAGGCAAATCTATTTCCTTACTTTTTGGCTGTGTAGTTCAATCGTTTAGTCAAAGCAACTATCTCATCTCTTGCAGTTCTTCTTTTACATATTTAAGTTGTTGGATCAGAGAACAATCCAATTTGCTAACAAATAAAATCACTTTTTTATTACCAACAAGTAACCAAGATAAGAACTTCCAAGTACATAACTAAATTTTCTCCTTGAATTCCCAGTAAAGAAAATTACTACTATATAAAGCACCAAATGGTTCGTTGAATATCAGTCTGAAGACCATACGTTTTTACTAATACAAAATTCAAAGACCCCTCAACACAGCACAAACTTCACAGTTAAGCTCTTATTTCAGATAAAGCCAAAGTTACTCCACCCTGCTACATAAAAAAAACCAGATTTGAGTATAAAGTATCGGTGGAAAATAAGTGGAAGAAGGCAGAAAGGAAGCCGGGAACACAATCATATCCGCATAGACATATATGTACACAAGCAGATAGAGAAAGGTTCCATATAGAAAACCAGATAACAAACAAAAATAAACCCAAAGGTCAGAAAAATTAAGGGGGGAAAAATCAATCTTTACCAAACTTTCAAGAAACCAGCACAAATAACAGTAAAACTACAACAACTAAAATTGATACCTTCGAGATGATGCTTCCTTTAAACCCTCAATTCTGCAAAACGATCAAGTACTCTAAAACGCCAAAACAAAAACAACCCAGAAGTGCAAATCAAATTACATTAACAAAAAATTAAACAAAAACCAAAAAACACAAACAAAAAGAGGCCCACAAATTATATCAAAAAAGATCCATCTGTAAATTCACATACATATATATACACGCATTAAAACAGTATACCAAACCTGGGATTTTGCTTTTGGTGTCTGATTCAAAAGAGTTTTGAGGGTTCAAGAACAGGCAAAAGAAGGGGAGAGAGAAGGGGCAAAGCTGACTGAATCCGAACTCCAAAGTGCATGTTATGTTGTCCCAAATTGTACAAATGCTATGTAACACAACAGACAACATATATAGTACCAGTAGAATATGTCTTATTCGAGTATAATATTGACGGGTTGCATACGTGGGCTGTGGTAATAGCCCAAGCGGGCAACGCCTCGAAGAAAGAAAGAAGAAGGTCGTTCGTCAAACTCCCACTTTCCATCCACTAACTATATAGAAAGAAAAACAAAGAGAAAAAAAGTGCCATCCATTTTCAACTCCTTTATTAGTCCACTTTTTTATTCAAGAATCGTTAGTATTATATGTGCTTAGTTGTTATGTGATTGTACCATCTTTTAGATATTCTTTAAAGGGTACAAACAAAAAGGTGTATTACTCTTTTTTATTACGAATTATTTTTTTAATTTAAATTTTAACTTTGGACTATAAAAGAAATATTCTGAAGAGTTATGTTGCGGTATTTTGAATAATTAATTTTACTTAATAATAACATCAAAAATAAGAATATTATATTAATTTTAAAAAGTATTTTTTAAAACATTTCTTTTGAAGCAACTTTTAGGAAAATAAAGGGGTTGGAGCTTGGAGCTTGGAGCTGGGCAAGGGGTGGATATTGTGGCTTGGACGCAAAATATTTGACGTTGAATTTGGGATGGATATAATATTTGTTTAATTACTATGTAATTGTACTATCCAATTATTGTTTAGAAAGAGAAAGAAAGGGGTTTGGAGGCAGTGGAGGAGCTGGTACTTGTGGCTGAGCATGAGTGGTTGTTCCTCCCGATTTTTTTTTTTTTTTGACAATTAAGATATTTTCATTAATAAAAATAAAAAATTAAGTTATACAAATTGATAAAATATTTAGGATAACATATAAAATATCATACTCTATAAATTTTAAATGGATAAAACATAAAATAAAATTAAAAAATAAACACACACTAAAAAAACTCTCTATCTAATTTCTTCTTAAAAAATCACATACACCATTGATATGAGAAATCCAACTCCATTAACTTCTCTTAATAGTAATTTGAAAAACTAAATATATTAACGATCTTAAAAATTATCTAAAAGAGAGATATGAGATCATAGAATTACTCAAATCTAATTTTGGTATAAACAAAACTCTAAAAGAAATAAACATTTAACATCAATTTGAAAAGATTAGTGGCAAAATATGCCTTTAAACTCTGGATAAAAAAAGTGAGTAAAAAACTAAAAAAAACAAAAAAGAAAAGAAAGAATCTGGCCAAAATCAAAGATCTGACAGGTGCCGGAAATTAAATCTGGCAAGATTTGATTGAGAAGAGAATGAAGTGCAAAACCAGCCATGAAAGAGGAAAGCGTAGACAAAGAAAGAGCTGTTGCTCTCAAGTTGTTAGGTTATTGTCTGTCCTGCTTAATCATAGTTTAAGGATTACCTTAAAATACAAAGTAATTATAGACAAATGTCGTGCTTTAGTTATTGTCAAATGCCATTAATTTCTTGGATGGTTCCTCACTTTCATTACTAATTATATACTGAATTTTAATTTCTTACGTTATAAATCAAAGTCATAAATTTTTAACTTGTTGATGATTCTTTTTTTCTTTTTTGAGAAATGTAATTTAGGCCCAAAATTTATTATCTACCCAATTTTTGATACATTGGTGACGGAAAATATAATTTAAATCCAATATTTCCAGTAAGAAGAGCATTTGTTTTGAAGGGAAGAATTTTCCAAATCAAAATTAATTGATTTTAAGTTTGGGATAGTTCAGATTTATTTCATTAGTTAGCTTTGACGTTAGCGTTTGGGTAATAACCAAGAAGGCCCAAATTTTTAGAGACATTGTTATGGGCTCAATCCATGATCCATGAACTTCTTTCGGCCTACAAGAGAAAGTAAAAATCTGATCGAGTAAAATGTCCATCTCTCCTTTTATCGACTCTTATTATAGGAATAATTATATAAATATCCCTAAAAATTGTTCAAATTACAAAATAAACATTGTCATTTGAGGAAAATACATAGCTACCCAATAAACAAGGTGAATGTAACGATTTTATCCCTCCAGGAAATCCAGTGCCTTGGCTCTCTTCTCTCTTCCCTTCTATTTTCTCTCAAGCTTCCCCTGTTCCCTTTGCTCGCATCTATTAATTCCTTCCTCTTCAATTATTTTCAAGTTTAGAGAACACGTCAAAGAAGTGGTGCAGAATCTTGGGAATATTCATGGATCTGGGAGAAGATAAGAAACAAAGGGTGACAGAGTAGTGTAACGCTTGTTAAGAGTGGGAAATCAAGTAAGAGGGGAGGTTGCAAAAGCAAAGAAAATAGAGGGCTTAGCCATAATTCCATTTGAAGAGGCGAGAGAAACAGTAGGAAGCCGAGAAAATGGAGCAGAGAGTTTATGGTGCTACTTCCAAAAATCCTACACGGGGCTGTAGGGGTTTAGGGGTTTGAAAGAAACAAAATAGGCACTAGAGGAAACCCAGGAGTAAAAAATATAGGTTTTTTTTTTTTCAAAGTAAACTATTTGTTGGCTTGTATTAATTTCGTGAGTGTAATAAAAGTTATCATAGTCATTTAAGTATTTACTATTGTCATAAACTAAAAATTCATCTAAATTACATCCCTACTAATCAAATACACAATTAAATTATATTTTTCATAAAAAAATATTGTTACAAAATTTAGAATAAAAATTCTTCCAACCAAGTACAATCAAAAAACACACTAAAAACTTAAAATCAAAGTTTCTTTTTTTTTGTAATATCTTAAAGGTGAAGGGTGTTTTTTTTTTTTTTTGGGGGGAGGGGGGGTTTATTTTGCCGAACCTCAAGGCCAGGCGCATAATTATTCCTTTATTATTACATAGTGTCGCTCAAGGATAAATTAAGCAGCCAAGTTTTCTGAAGTAACCAGAAGCTTACTTTTACGTCCGGGGAAGCTGCCAAGTTGGTAAGGCAGCACCCCCCACCGGGACTTAATCTCGGGGTCGGCACGGAAGAAAGGCTACAAGAGAAAGGTAACTGTACACTGATTGAAGCAGGCGAAACACTACAAGAGAAAGCAAACAAACAAACTGCAACTTCCCCTACTACAGCTTAACAAGAAGCTCCTTGCATTAACAGCTACAGCACAACTACTACAAAGACGCTCACCAACTCATTTACATGGTGGTTACATCAAACATCCATAATGAAAAGCTTTTGGTTCCCCACAAGG
This sequence comes from Rauvolfia tetraphylla, assembly GCA_030512225.1. Taxonomy (NCBI): domain Eukaryota; kingdom Viridiplantae; phylum Streptophyta; class Magnoliopsida; order Gentianales; family Apocynaceae; genus Rauvolfia; species Rauvolfia tetraphylla. The sequence goes on from JAJQKT010000053.1 coordinate 9,983,562, forward strand.
CCACCACTCGTTCATTGTTCTGAAGCAACTTACTTGAGAAATACAATCCTCTATTTTGTGGCTGCAAGAACTGCTGATCCTTCAACCTGTGATATCATATCATGTATAATAAACTGACATTAGAAATCAGCTGTAGCTGGAAAAGACGCTCACGATTATGAATTGATTTCCAAATATAACACGGATGGTACATTTCACAGATTTCTTTCATCTGGCTGGCCGGGGGGCCCAGAATTCCTTAGTGGAATTGTTATCATACTTTGTATTAAGTCAAAAAGAGTATTTAGTGTTGATTAAGATCATATTCCAGAGGTGATGGAACGAGGTGCCATTACTAATATATTAATCCAAAGCATGACATAAGAGGCTTGTTTTTGAATTCTTTATTCAAAAGGAACCTCATCTCTGGGGTGGGAAAGCTTATGCCAACAAATCATATGTCCTAAGACAATAGCAATCTCAACATCAAGAAGGCCAGGTTTGGCATGGATGCACTATAAAGAAATATGATGCCCTCAGCTAAAGGTTTCATGCTTTGGTGTAAAATATTCATTTCATTACAATTTACCAAATTTTACTCATATTATCCATGTCAAGCAAATAATCCTCCATTTTATTATTGTTTAAGATTAATTATGTGTTACTGTTAGTCAACTTGATCCAACTCAGAAAAAAACGATATAAAGTTTCCATGGCATAAACCAGAAGGCGGAGAACATATGCAGAGAATGAATTTAGAGTATATGGAATTTGCGGCCACGATGCAATTCAGAGAGCCCACATGATGAATCATCTTTGAAGATATAGATTCTATTAGTCTAGATTCCAAGATGTAGACACATTATTCGTATCTGTGCAAAGGCTTAAGCCTCATATTACCAGAAATTTTGCTCCCCATATTTCTTCCTCTTTTGCAGGAACAGCTGTGATCTTGTTCTTTGGATTCTCATAGCTTCTCAACCCACCAACAGCAGTGGAATAGAAGCATCCTGAAGAATCAGGTACCATCCAGATTATGAGATGAATAGGAACAGTAATTCATAAAAGCAAAGAGAAATTATTCTGTAAATACGAAGTGGTGAATCGATTAGTGCTCAGTTGACGAAAAGCAGAAGGATATTTGATTAATCATATCTACCTTGAGGGAAAGATGCGAGCGACTTGCCACAAGCACCTTTAAGCAGGTTAGCATCATCAGCAAATGCCACCCATCCATCAGCCGTGATTCCCCAATACAAAGGAACCTTAGCAAATTGATCCTATCACAACATCACCAACAACATTGTTTCTTAAAGCTCACCTCAAATTTGAAAAGCTTCAATCAAGGAATTTTGGTCGGTGGATTTACTTACAGTAGCCACAAACAAAGTGGAGGTGGCTTTGTCAAACAGTATAAATGCAAAATTCCCCTCAAGGTGGCCAACAACATGGTTGGGAGGGTAAGGAGCCCTGTCACGCAAAGCTTTGTATGCTTCGATCACCAAGACTACCTCATTTGCAGATTTTGCAAGCCCATACTCTTGCTTCAGACTCCCCAAGTTGTCAAGTGCTCCCTCAAACAAGCAAAATATATCATCCTTAGCTGCAAATGATCTGCAGTTTTCAATTTAAATTTCAGTCATGCTGAAGTATTTCATGATATCAGATCCAAATACAAACTTAAGATGGCTTTTGAAGTAATTATGTTCCTCCGAAACTTAAAGAAAACACTGAAATAAAATTCTTAAGGCTCCAATCACTGCTTAAAAGAACCTAAATTCACTTGCAAGATAAATAGTCAACTTTTAGATAAAATTCCTTATTTTGGCATTCTTGCAGCTTCAAGAAAGGAGGGGGGGGGGTAGCAGAAGTAGGTCGGTAGGTGGGTGAATCAATACTATTGGGACGCTTGACAAAGTCAAGAAAACTTATAGTAATGATCATCACTTAACTAAATTCGCAGGAAGAGTATCAGTCGTTAGTCATCACCAACAAAACCACACTAGGATTAAAAAGTAGAAAAGATCACAAATCTCAGAAGAACAAGAAACTTGTCCATGTAGAATGTTACCAAGATTTGACTGCTCAAGATTTTTAAGCCACTTGCAGGAAGTTTTTCCACCATAGAATAAGCAATCGCATCAAGCAACCAAAACTCCCATATTTACAGGCAATATTTCCTTTCACTTTTCCACTCCCTTGCTAGACTTTGCCCATACTCAAAGCACATTTTCCTCCCAGTAGCTTTCTACAGTGGGTAAAGGTACTGGCAAAAAGATAACCCCTAACTCTAAAAAATTACTACTAATGTCCTAATCTTGATATGGTTTTCTAATATTCTAATCTTCATAAATATCAGTACTCGATCAAATTATTACCCAAACATCATCAGAAGTCAAATAAGAAAAAGCAACTTCATATAATTACTACTGGCAATAATTTTTCTCCTTGGCCTTGCCTGGAAGAAAAGGGCCTTGGCTCTACACAAAACTACTAGAAGAAGGCACCGGATAAGATGGACCCACTTTGCGAATAAATTTTCAATCAGATGAAATCCAACCGTCCATATAATGCGAGCTCCAATCATGAACGAAACGGACGACTTGGAAAAACAAGGCCTTAATGACGATAGCATCACGTGGACTGCCGGTAACCTGTTTTCGGAATCACCGCGAGACAGTGGATATTTAAGTAATACTACGTGTCGGAATCTAGCTGCATGATGGTATCAAGGGGATGTTGAAATCGAGTAACGGAATTCAATACGTGGCAAGCGTGCGAGGGAAAGTGGACCTTTGGATGCCACATCTTGGACCGCGAGATCGCTAAAACCTTGACATGATTGTGAAATCATGACCCTCAAATTCTTCACTAGCTAAATACCCCGATAATTTGGCCAAAATTCGTACCTTTTTCCGTGGATAATATTGGAATATTCCTTAACAAAATGAAAATTAGAACAAGAATAATAAAATACTGTAAAGCCGACAAGATTATCCCATAAACAAAAGATGTGTGTGTTTAACAATCACTGCTTACAAAGGCATAGAGAATACAGTACCGATCCTAAAAGGTGCTATTTAATTATAACTTATACAGCAAAAGATTCAAAAATCCGGAAAAAGCAAAGCAGAAATATACTGTGCAATTTTGATTTCGTTTTTTTTTAAAAGAACAGTTTTAACTAAAGAGTAAAGAGTACTCCAAATTTGTGACCAAAAAAATTGAATTTCCTGGAAAAATTTTAAGTTAAATAATTATGCCATCCATGAAATGGGTTATTATCCATTCATCACGGATCTTCATAGTGTTGTCTGCATGGTCATGCAGTTGGATATCCATTAATTAATTTCGATCAGCGATTCCCAGCTCCTGATCCTCAGTTTTCAATTCACTCATTACTGTCTGAGACCAGTTTATGAGCTGAGAGACTACTCATTTATCTTCTATTTTTTTAATTCCTTTTGTAAATTTAGTGATGATTTTGCATTTCTGGGGTTGAATTAATTACCTGGGCTGTAAAGCCGACTCGTTGTGGTGAGTGAAAGCCAGCTGGACGTCATCACCGATCTGCGCGGACAACACCGAGGAATTGGTTTCCAGAAACCGATTCACCAGCGCTGCCGCAGTGATTTTCGGCGAAGGTGTCCTGCTGCCGGCAGCCACCAGCTCATCCGGCGGCGACACTACGGCACTGCTAAAAACTCCCAACATGTTTCTGTACCCTCAAGAATAAAACTTTCTCACTCTATATGCATATATCTATCTATATCTAAGAACAAGAATGCACTTTCCCTCTCTAGGAAGGTGGGAGTTTGGACATGGAAGATGAGAGTCGATAGAGCTAGGAAGACACAGATATATAGAAGATGACAGAAGGGCCATTCAGTAATTTAAGCAAAAGCAGAATTTCTTTGTGTTTTTTATTAAGATTGGAAATATCCAATGGGAGTGAAGAAGCATGTGAAGTGGGGTCCAGAGATGGGCGACGGTTCCCGTGTGGAGGTTCGCTTCTAGGACTTGTGGGGCCCAGTAGAGGACCCCGCGGGGGAATTGGCCACTTGTAATCTTTGGAGGTACATGATATCATGGCCCAAGTTAAAGATGAAATCTAGACAGGAGGGGAAATTATCGGTGCGACCATTCCGCAGTTCGCAATGGTAATGATTTGCTGCAGACATAGTGTGCATGTGGATGTGAATTGTGATTTAATTTAATTAAATTGTATTAAAAATTATAAAAATATATTTAATGTAAGAAAATATGATTATGTATAAAAAATATTGTTTTTTTAAAGAGTTGCCGTGCCACGAAAATTGATGTCTAGTGATCTTTCACGACTTTTTTTTTTAATAAATTGACAAGTTTGGTCCATAATCTACTATTAGTTGGTAAGGGTTTGAAGTTGAAGAAATAAGTATGCCTAGATTTTTAATTTTTTTTTACCTTTATAAAGTACGATATTGATTATTATTTTCTATTTTAAAATATAAAATATTTTAATATTTTTTAAAAAATATTTAACTTTTTATAAATTTTAAGAATTATTTTTTTTAATTATAAATATAATTCTCTTATTCTCTATCATATTAATAGAATTAGTCGATAATGCAATAGAAAAAAATATTTCTTATTTTTTTCTTTTTAAATCTATGCAAAAAGTATCATAAGACCTTATATTTTAAAACGGAAAGAGAACGAAAGAAAATGTAAAGTTTAGTGTTGATTTTTTAAAAAAGTTCAAAAAGTTTCCCCCAAGAATCCAAACCAATGAGCCAATTAATTAAGTTTTTCAGTTCATAGGAATTGAGATCATTGTTCAAATCCCACTTGCTACTCTAGAGTATTTTAAGAAAATATAAAAGGTGTTTCCATTGGGAAGTGATTTTTTCATTATTAGGCTAAAGAAGATAGAGGGGACTCAAATTATAACCCCTAACTTAAAGGTGAAGAAGAGAAAAGTGGTTAGAAAGCTTCCTATTATAGGTGCTTTACACAGTCTTGAGATTGCTGGATTGTAAGCTTCAACTATTTAAGTTGTTTACAAAAAAATTAATTTTGTGTTCAATATTAAATTGGATGCATTTTGAAGTCTAGAAAATGCATAGAGAGATATTTATATTTATTTTGTCGCTTTGAGATTGATGTTATGTATGAGGAATGTGAATATCTCTGGGAAACAAATCAGATGATTGAAAAATTCCTACATATCTGAAAAGTTCTTTTGTAGGTTCCCATAGATTTTTTCATGAACCAACAATGATCGGGTTATGGTATAGACGTTTTTTGTCAGTACGTGTTAAATAAATCTTAATCATTAAATTTTTATTTAATGTTGATAAAAATTATTGTCGGTCCACCAAATAACCTATAAATCAATAACGATCAAGTTATGGTGAAGACGTTTTTTATCAACACATGTTAAATAAATCTTAATTATTACATTTTTATTTAATGTTGATAAAAATTATTGTCGGTTCACCAACCAACTTATGAGAATTGTCCCAACTCTGCTCCACACATTCATTTGCGTTCCGCAGTATCAAACCTTTCGTTACATTTACCTTAATTGTAGCACAGCAAACCAAAATACAAATTCTATACCTAACGATCACCAACTACAATAGCTTTGGAACAGCCGAATGTCCCCTCTAACTTGAATCAACTGGCACGCAGCCAAGACTAGCCAATGCCCCCATCAAGTTAAAGACGTTAGTTTGAGATTACTTATCCTATTATCTATCTCAATTTTTAATTTATTCATAAAAAGGTATCATATGCTTTACTTTATTCTTTAGAGTTCTTTCTTTTTCTACAGATTATATACGTTTTAGAAAAGAAAATTATCATACCATAACGAGATACAAAGTGACATAGAAGATCCAGCATCAAACACCTATGACACCATGCATACTGTGGGTAAGGTGGACCATATCCTTCAGTACATAACATCACAAGGGAGTCGATATGCATTAGACTTGGTTCCCATCTTTATCATTACAGTTTTAAGGAAAATGATATTCTCACTCTTTATTTATTTATTTTTTACTTACATTCTCTTCTTTATAAATAAAACATCCTTAATACCTATAGCAATAAAACCAACTAATCTAAAAAGAAAAGAAAAAAAAATGCAGTGGACTAAATTATCCAACTCCATCGCCATTGTAGGATCTTCAAAGGTTTCCTCCATTTGATGTGCAATACTAGAATGGCAAAAAGGAAATCAGAAACTTATAAAAAGTTTCTATGAGATTTTGTAGGTGCAAGAGTTCTATGAGATTTTGGCTTAACAACATAACCGTTTAGATTAAGGAGTAATTTAATTCATTAAAATTTTTTGGGGTATGATGATGGGTACTAAAATATGATTTTGTTTATAAACGAAGGGGGATTGAGTAAAAGAGGATAAGAGTAGAGTGATAATATAATTTCTCAATTTTAAACCGTCTAAGAACCCTAACTAATTTACACTGTTATTATGGATTCAATTCGCATTCTCAGTCTCTTTATATAAAAAAAAAGGAAAAAAGAGATTATGAGATCAAGTTGGTCAATTGACTTTTCTATGGCAATGAAAGATGTAAATTTGGATTCATCCATCAAAAATAGGAAAGGCCTGTTCTTTAATCAGAAGTGCTGCTTGATATTTCTATCTTCTTTTTCTTTTAAGGAAGAAATTGTATCTCACTTGGGACCATTTTTTATCGTGACAAAATTCAGTGTTTCTTGGAAAGATACGAGCAATGCATTTCTTGGAATTTTATTCCAATTTGTCACTCAATATGACTTTCTCTTTGACATGGACAAGGTGCTGAAAAATCCTGGTGGATAACCATAAAATTTGGTCCAAATATACGATTTGTAAGATGTGGCCAATTAGTGATGTGATAAAAGGTGGGAACAAAAAACTAGAAGTCAGGGAAGCTACCACAGGGAACTACATGTTGAAGGTGTAATTATTACTCCTTCTATCTTTAAAATATAAAAAATTTTAAATTATTTTTTATAAATTAATCAAAAAATAAAAAATATTTTTTAATATATTATTAACTAATTTTACTTATATAATAAAAAATAAAAATTATATTCATAATTAAAAATTTTAAGAAGAATAATTTTTAATTTCATAAAATATCAAATATTTTAAAATTAAAAGATTTTTATATTTTAAAATAGAGGAAATATCGATTATTTTCTGTTCAAGATAATTTTGGACTAAGTCCAAACCACAGTATTAAAATGGCCAAATCTGTGGATGGACCCATGTTTTTCTATGCCCTAAATCCAAATCGAACGTTGGAACCAATTATATTAATCAAAATTGGATTCTTTTAATTTTTTACTTGTGATTAGTACTTTTGTCCCCTAAGCCGGCGGAAAAAAAAAAAAAAAGAGAGACCCGGTAGGAGGGGCTCATGTGATGAATACATATTCCTTATTTGTTCTCAAGTTTCCCAAATGTGGCAATCCGGGTCAATAAACGACATCAAATTGACTTATCTCGGTGAAAAAAATACACGTGTAATTAAATAGAATTTAATTTTAAAATTTTTATTTTAAATTTTATAAAAATTAAATTATTTATGAAATGATATATGAATTTTATATTTTAAATTTTAAATTTAATTTCGGAATGAAGTACTTTCTAAGTTAAGATAAGATAAGTTGAGAAAATTCTCTAACTTAATAATTTTGAAACTTTCAATGGGAAATGCTTTTTTATTATTATTTTTTTTTGCATTTTTACAAAATCTCAAATATTTAAAGGTAAAATTGATACCTTCATAAAATGAGGACAGAGATAATAATTAAATTAAAAAAGGGGGAAAACAAACAGAGTCAGAGATGGTGACGTGTAATTATTACAAAAGTATAAAACTATTGCAAGTTGATACCTTATGAGGGTGACGGCGCCCATTGTAATGGCCTGCGTGGCACATGGTTTTTTCCGCCTGTAACATTTTGCCCTTTTGAAGATTCGATCCCCATTTTTAAAAAAATTCGTAGTTTTCCTTTTTCAATTCGGATTTCTGTTATTGCTTCCAGCATCCATCTTTATTCTCTTAAATTGCAAATCAAGTATTCAACCTTTTGAAATAAAAACCAAATGTATTATTAAGAAATATTTCTGAAAACGGTGGCTATTATATTATTGGAAGCGTCCCCAAATGAAATTATATATTCAATTATTAAATTATTTTTTAAATCTATATTTTTTACCATTTGATTTTTTTATAAAAAGAATACCCCAAATTTTGACATGCAATTAAAACTATTTCCTTTTATCAAGATTCTTATTCTCATAGAATCTATCTATTATATCCTGGTTCACAAGAAGAAAAAAGGAATCTTTAGTATTCATTCACCACTCATTATTTATTTCGTTTCAAAATATAAGATTTTTATTCATTTTATTTTTTTATAATTATCCTCACTATTAACACAATTGTTTCATTCTCTATTATATTAATAAAATTAATTAAAAATATAATAAAAAATCTCATAATCTTCTTCTTTCTTAATTTATATAAAAATAATAAAAATACCATACATTCTAAAACAGGAGAAGGAACAATTAACTATTTCTTTTATATAAATGTCAAACCAAATCGTATGACCTACCTAGCTATACTTTTCCAACAACTTCTTTTGGAGAGTATAATATACCATATAATAATCCAATCTTAGATTTTCAAAAAAATTAATGAGAGAAAAAGTTTTGTGTATTTAAAGAAATTTCTCCACATCCCTTATTCCCTTTTGTGGACCAATGGACTATGGCTGATCTAACAAGACTATAGCAGAATGAATTTCCAAGGAGAAATCCCAATGTCTCAAGAGCAAGAAAACAAAAATCAATTAAAGAGACTTTTTGTTATGTGGCACACAAGAAAAGAAAAATCTATCAAAGAAGACCCGTAAGATGATGAATGATGATCCACATCCACCAGACCTTTATTCATGAGTAGGACCAGTGATCAAAGAGTCTGGCTAGTAGTAATTGAAAGCCAATAACCACAAAGAGATGGTAACAATCATTGATGCGGACCAAAGTTCCACAGCTACAATTCCAATGTCAATATATTGAGATTGAATTTTTGTTGTTTTGTTGGCCCCATTCCAAGCATTAAGGTTGAAAGGAAGATTCAAGAATCTTGATTCTTGAATTTTTTAATGCAAAATTTGATATCAATGATACAAATAAAAAAGAGGGATACAACGACCACCATTATCATCACCTTAAAGACTTGGACAACATCTCCCTAGCTAGTATAAAGTTGTAATGGAAAATTTCAGAATTTTATTTTTCAATTTTGTAGGAAAATTTTAGAATTTCATTATATTTGAGAAAATTTGAGTAAAATTGAGAGAGAGAGAGTGAAATTTACGAAGAAAATATAAATATACTTAAAATAGTAAATTAAAAAATTTTATATCGTAATAGTGTTATTATTATGTGTTGCTAGTTTTAGCCGATTCATGGCCGCATTTTCTTCATTGTTTTTCCCATGACTTTGGGTGCATTCCAAAACTTTTGAAAACGACTATGTCAATGTAGAAAGCTATAGATTTCTTCCGTAACTTGGTTGGCTTGTACCTTTGGGTGCATTCCAATTCTGTGTCTCCAGATTGTTGGAGATGAATCTCTGCTACGACCATATTCAAGTCGTTCATTAAATGAACTGCTCACTTATAGACAATTTGTATGTTATACGTAACTGTTTGTTAGTGGATAATATTTGTTAACAATACAACTTTAATACAAAAAAAAAATCTGAACCATAAACGAATTTCAGTCATCTACTCCTTCAAATAGATTGTCAACCGAGTAGAAAGGCTCTAGACCCATGCTTTTGTGACTCTCATGGACCCAACTCTCTCGAGGGTAAGTAAACGTCCATGACTTCAGCAAATGTCTGAGTACTTTAGTAAATTCATGGACCCAATTCTTTGTATTTAATTTTAGCTAAACGCTACTACTCTTTGATATGCCAAATAGAGTATGGGATAGAATAAGAGTCCCTATGTTAGGGGATTATGGGAACTCCTAACTTGTAAATGATGTTGACATTCTTCCATAACTAAGTTTTTACTTAGTTTTCTGAGTCATCTTGATGTACAACTCTTAGCTTTCTGAGTCATCTTGATGCACAACTCATATTAATATATGATGAAAGACTCTTCTTAATACAATGCTTTTGGGTTTTATGGAGGGTGATTAGTTGTCCTCAGCAGTTGGGGTTTACATTTTAAGACTTCCAATTTGTTTATTGGAAGCAACCATGAAAAGGGCTTTTGCTTTTTTTTTCTCTTTCTCTTGATCTAATAGTTTATATAGATTGTGTTTTGAGTTTGAAATTTTTTATTTTAAATTCTGTAAAAATAATTTTTTTGTAAGATGAAAAGTATAACTAATTATATTTCTATCGGAATGAAACCTATTTATATGCACCTTAAAAGTAGCACTAATTAACAAAAGTATAGGACAAGTAAGCGAAAAACCATCCATATACATATATCCATAGCCGAAATTAAGATATCTTTTGATAAATGATTACGCGAGAATAAATCCTATGTGGAAAGGAATCGGCTTAATCCGTCTAAAATTTCTTGAAAGTAATTAATATTATTATTCACTTTACACTTTTCTTACCAATTTTCCAAGGATTCTCAGAAGCCCAAAGCTACTACTATAAGAAGAGCCTTTGTTATTCGTAAAGTAGATTAACCCTTGATCGGGGAGGATGGGCTGCAAGACCAGCCTTGAAGACGGAGAAGACGGTACAAGAGCCCACCAGCAATGGCTCCAAATGTTGGGGCAACTAGATAAATCCATAGTTGATCAAAGTCCCTTGAGACCAGTGCTGGCCCTAATGATCTTGCTGGGTTCATTGATGCTCCTGAGACAGGCCTAACACAAGGAACAGTGGAACTATAAGGCTGCCAGGTGATGATATATATATATATATATATATATATATATATTTTGAATACAAGGTTGGTGATGATTAAAGGGAACTAGAGCAGACAGTGACATGCATTATTCAGAAAGCATATATTTGATCGATGAACTATTAGCTCAACAGTAACGTACCCAGTGATTAGCACTCCAAGCCCAATTGCAACTCCAGCGACAAATGCAGATAACTGGACATTCTGCACAATTTGCCTTGTCCTTTGTAAGTACAAGTTATTTGATTGATGTCCAAAAATGCAACTTTAGGATATCAAAACGTCTTTTTGGACTCCATAAGTGTTGAAATCATTAACTTATTTTAAGCAAACGACATCTAGTTATTAGTCGTTAATGGTATCTGAACAGGACAGAACAAGTAAGGAAAAGGGCTAAGGGAATGTTTTTGCAGCCGTAAAAGCAGGAAAATCTTACAGTTTGAGTATCATCTGATAAAGATGCAACGACGAACAGAATGAACATGGTTGCTATGAACTCCACGACGAATGCAGCATTGTTTCCATTGAGTGGTTTTGTCATCAGTAGCTCGGATTTTATGCCATAGGTTAAACTTCCTGCATAGGTTGCCAACACAGAACCACCTACTTGTGCTAATACATAAAGTGGAACCTTGGCCAGAAATTTTGGGGAGGTTATATCTCAATTAGTATTTAATTCCTTTTTATCACGAAAGTTGGAAATTTTAGAGTACCTTGGACCAAGGAAATGGACCAGCAGCTGCAAAAGCTATTGTAATTGCAGGATTAACATGAGCTCCAGAGATGGAACCAAGAGAGATGACCAGAAGGATCACGGTCAAAGCTGCTGTTGTTGCATATTCCAAAAGTCCCACTTGGACTCCCTGTATTTCCATGCTTGCAAGGATTCCAGATATGCAGAAAACCATAATGAAACAGCCTAGTGCTTCAGCAGCAACCTGCATTTCATGATATGTTTGAGAGACTAGTACATTGAACGCGTGTTGAGATTGGCAAATTGTTTCTCATTTCTGCTTCTTGATAATATTGCGTTGACAAAATGCAGAGACTTATATTGGTGCGGAACAATTGAAGAATACATGTCATGCTTGGGCACAGCAATAGTTTACAGATGCTTACGAATATCTTACCTTCCGAATAAGAACAAGTTCCATTGCATATGGATAGCCCTTGTTGCTTGTAGCTGTATTAGACCCCGGATCTTGATCCTGATTTGGTCGATCATTTGCTGGTGCTTCAATTGAAATAAGAGGAGATGGTGAATCCTCTAGCGAAGATATCATTATTAACCTTCTCTTAGCTGCTAAACTTGAATGTCTTGTCTAGTCTTTATATGTCTCTTTGAAGTTCTTTAATTAATAAGCCAAACGGAGTAAACGATGATGGCTGCCTTATCTTCTTTATTAGTTCCTCCAGTTTCTTTATATTTGTTTCTGTGTGGAGGTTGGACTATTGGAGATGTTTTGTTATTCACATTTTTTGAGTCCTTAATAGGAGGATGGAATTTTATAAGGTGGCTGAAAACTGTGTTCCTTCAACACAATCCTTGTGTTGATCTTTCAGTATGAGAAAAGTAATTCATGCTTCTTAAGTGTTCCTCTAAATAATGCCAATTTACGCTCTTCCTTTATAACAATTCTGAGTTCAGTAGTCTTATACCTGACACCATTTCCCTTTACCTTGTCCTAAGGAACTTGAAACCATTCCCACAGGGTTGAAGTGATAGCATATTTTCTCACTTCTCTTTAACCACACAAGTTCCACCTAAAGATCCTCATGTCTTGACCAGTTCAGCTTTGTTCATATGATAATTGTTTAGTAATGACACTGCAAATATTAATTGATTCGTAAACAAGAAGGGGTGGTCAGAACATTAACTTTGAGTGGTTATTTTCAGGAATGAGGATGATTTTGGACTTCTTCTTGGTAAAGTTAGGAAAGATATTTCTGCTTAAAAGGAACGTCAAGGTTCTGTGTTTGTAACCTCAAAACTACAGTGTGAATATGAGCATAATTTAAGGTTTCCTCGGGAAGAAATGTTGCTTTGGCATATAAACTTGTGCAAAGATTACGCTTACAGCTAAATATTACTATTTCTACTTGACTTGCACAATGCAATGCTGTCAAATCTGCAATATCTTATGCCATCAACTTATGATTCTAATGATTCTGCATTTTTCTTAGTGCTGTTAATTCTTAAGAAGTTGTAACTTGTGTCATAACATGAAAATGTTCCACGTAAGGAAGAGGTTTCCCGAAACAGTAGATGCTTTATTGGTGGAAAAATCTATTCAGAACCATTGCATGAATCCAAATATGTTCTAAATCCAAGTTATCAGTTGAGCCCTTCACATCCACGTATACAGTTCGAGCACTAAATCTTAGGACCTCAAAGAAAAAGAAGATACTCTATCTGGCAATGACATGACGTATTTGGTGTAAATAAGAGAATCTGTATTAAAAAATTTAGGCACATCATACACTATGAACAAATGTTTTTCAAGACATGGTGGATCAGCTCGCCGAAATAACAAAATTTCTTCATTTTTGTATGGTTGAGCTTCTCAGACTTCATTTTATGAAGGCTAACGCAGAAGGAGATGAGGTAGATGTAGTTCTAACTAGGTAGTCTTTGGCGTGCTCCTTGAAAATAGAGTTGAGATGGTATTCAAAGGATTTGAAAGACTTCTTATTGTTTTAAGATCTCCAATATTTACAAGGAGCAGAATCAGTATTAATATTGTAAAGACAAAAATGAAGCTTGCCAATTTTATCATGACCAAGAGGCAAACACCAAGTGACATGAATTGAAGACAATGTTCATGCATTTTCTAGGAAAAAGTTGGAAGTAAAGAAACATCAAATTCATTCTTCTCATACCTCTCCAGAGATACTACAAAGAAGAACTGTTACTCACTGATCAAATATGAAGGAAAAGTAGTAAATATCAGAAGGAAACGTGAACTTAAACTTGGGAAGTAAAGTTGAAATTGGAACATCTAGTTTGACGAAACAACAGTGAGGAACTGAACCCCAGCATTGATTTGGAGAGATCAAATTGTAGAAGGTTGTCCTCAATTTGATGCCCTCCAATCACAATCGAGGTTGTGAGTCTATCGCCTCCATCCACAAAGCCTAGACACATGACATCTTTGTTAACCTGCACCATTGAGTTTGCACCAAAAATCCTCCAATAAACATTTTTGCTTTGCAAGATGAGATCAATGGGCGGAACAGCTGGTCCAACGCGTGTGCTACCTATACTTTTAGAGCTAAAACATGCACTGAAGGGTGCCACTGGATCCACTCTAATGGCATTAGGAAGCTCTCTGATAAAAGCCTCAGATGCAGCCTTATAAATTGATGGTTTCATTGCTGTATAAGGTCTGCCAGTGCTGATCTTTGTTCCACCATTGCCTTCGCTGTCAATTGTAAACAACTTTTTAGTTATTGGCACTCTTTTGCCATTTATCCTGATAGATGTCACCCGAATGAAGTACTCAGAAGAAGGTTCATTCAGGAATGGAACAGATCCAGTTCCAAATGGATTTATAACTAAAGGGGTGTAGATAAGGGACTTGGAGATGTCAATGCTAGGAAGCATGACATAAGGACCATCACCAAAAAATATGACTCCATTGGAAGAACTCAAGCAAACAGTAAATTTTCTTGAAAAGCTGAAAGCTTGAGCAAATTGAGAAGGAAGTGCTATCTGATGTCTTCCCAACCCTGCTGTTCCTTTAGCTCCATTAGCAAGACCTTGAGTGAGAAAAGTGGGAACACAAGTGAAGATGAACTGTGCAATTGAAACAACTCTTCCAGGATTGACTCCATCAGTGGATTGGATTGCTGCAACGTCATCTGCAATTTCCCCACCATCATACAAAGTATTAATGAAAGGATTTTCAGGCGTGTTTAAACACGCATTCATGTTGCAACCCGGCCTTGGGGTAGGTGTGGAAGAGCAGTTGTAACAGGTATTAGGCTTTGCAATTGTGCACTCAGCTGAATTGCACTGAGCAGGCCTATAGGATGAGCTAATGAAGCCATTTTCACAGTCCAACCAGAGGGTCTGACCACCAAGATGGATGCTTAATTTTACAGGAACAAGAGGTGTTCTTTGGCTAATCTGAGTAACATATTGAAGGGTAGGTAAGTCTTTGGTCACTGGAAGAACAAGTGCCTTGGGCTGAAATGAAGTTTCAGCACTTAAGGGAGAGTTGAAGAGGAAAAGAGAACAACAGAGGATGAAAAAGGCAATGTATTCAGAGGCCATGGGAGGTGATTGCTTGGAGAATTTGGATGATTGGGAAGTCTATAAATGTATAATCCTGAAGAACTTAAAATGGAAGCTCCTTTTGGTCAACAGATATATAGCCAATAATGCATTTCAACATTCAAACACAAAATGTTAACTATGACTAGATATGAATGTGTAATCCCGGATTGAGATATACTGCGTTCTGGCAGAAATAGTCAAAGAATACCATCAAGTTGAAGCCTTGCAAGGCTGTCCATTTCCAAGCTGTATTATATTCATTACTTAAGATTTTGTCCAGCTTATTAATAATATGTTGAAGTAAAGTTATTAAAAATAATTATGTTCGATCAAGATCCTGCTGACTAATTCATTTTCCGGAAGTTGCAGGTTGAAATCAACCATACGATTAGTCTATGCCTATCATCATGGAATCTGAAGATGGAGCTACCTACCAGGTAGAAACTTCTGGGCAATCTAAGAAGAAGCGCTGAAGATTGAAGACCAAAAGATTTTATTCTAAGGGTAAAAGGAACTTGATATTCAATATCCAAATCTGCTACAGATGAAGGTATGAAAGTGATGGAATTTCCTCCATCCATATCAAGCATTTATCATCCATCAGAATGAGATATGGGGTATATTTGATGTGTTGAAAATTGAAGTTGCAAATTCTGAATCCTTCAAGCTTTAGGGGTAAAGTTGAAGTTGCATGAGGTTCGGAATCCCAAGAGTGTAGAGGTGAATCCTAGTCTTGATCTTGCAAGGTCGAATTCTAATATAGCTTCCTGAAGCTGATGTCCTCCTATGACAATGGAAGCAACTTGGCCTACACCTCCATCCACAATTCCAAGACAGTCGACATCATGCTTAACCGACACAAATGCATTTGCTCCAAAAAATGTCCAAGAAGTGGTCTCATGTTGCAGGACAAGAGAAATGGGAGGACCAGCTAGTCCAACACGAGTGCTATCAAGGCTGCTTGATTTGTAGCATGCCTTAAAGGGAGCTACTGGCTTCACAGGCTTCGCGCGAGGGAACTTTGCAATTGAATTGATGAATGCATTTGTAACAGCATTATAAATAGATGTCTCCATTGTCGTGTAAGGGACTACGGTGCTAATTTTGGTTCCTCCATAGCCTTCCTTGTTGATTTCCAGTAATGTTGTGTTTATAGGCAACGTTTCACCATTTACAGTGATGCCTTTAACTGTAATGAAGTACTCACCAGAGGGATCATTTCCTGCAACATTAATTGACCAGGGAGCACCAACACGGTTGATGATGAGGGGGGTGTAAGTGAGACTTCTGGACACATCAATGCCTGGAAGCATCACATATGGACCATCACCAAACAATATGACACCGGTGGAAGCGCTCAAGCACATGGCAAATTTTCTGGGGAAACTGAAGGCCTTAGACAATTGCAAAGGAAGTCCAATCGGTGTCCTCCCTAGTCCAGCCATGCCTTTAACTCCCCTTGCTAGACCCTTTAGAAGAGATGTGTCACCGCAAGTGAAGACTAATTCTGGCACTGAAACACTTGGTCCTGGATTCGATCCATCGGTAGATTGAAGAGAAACAACATCTTTTGCTAGCTCACCAGGAATATTGCTAGTCCTAGTTATGCTGTTTTCAGGAAATATTGAACATGTGTAATTGTTGCAGCCTGGAGTAATTGCACATGGGTGATCCATGCAGCCTGGTCTGGGACCAGGGTAGCATTCTCCGCATCCCAGTGGACTCCTAAGAAATGAGCATAAAGATGAGAGACAGTGGACAGGCTTATATGTTGAACTGACATAGCCTTTCTCACAGTTTACCCATAAAGATTCACCACCAAGATCTAGTGCAAGTTTCACGGGCACGAATGGAGTCCTTTGATTAATTTGAACAATGTATTGCTTTGTGGAAGGATCTCTCGTTACTGGAAGAAGAAGGGCATGGGGACATGAAGGTATTCCAGCTATGGAGGAGGAGAAACAGAAGAGAACAGATAAAAACATACAGACAAAAACATTAGTGATCAGAGCCATTGTTTTACTGCAAAGGAAAACAAACATTGCACTGTGATTGTTATTGCTGCTACCTTTTATAAGAGCCTTTTCCGTGACTGAACTGAACTTTTTCGGTGTTCAGTGTAGATGGTTTTGTTATGCAGTGATTTGTTAATTTTGAAACAGTGGCCTGGAAACGTCCGCATCTGTGGATGCTTTTACCAGCCAAGAAGGCCATGGAATGATTTGAGATGTAAGAATTTGACCACGCTTTTCTGCCACTGAAAATATACAGGACCGTTGCAAATTTATTCAAACTTGGCAAGTGTATTTTATGTGCCGAGTTGTTTGATGATTGAATAGTTAATACCACTTGCAAAAGATCATATAAAGAAGCAAACCCACATTTTAGGAAAATAACTCTCAATGAAAGATGAACACAGATACTCAGGTCAAAAGGAAAGTTCAGCGAATTCTAGAACAGAAGTGGGTAGTTGCAATCCTTAGCTTAATCATCAAGCTATGGATGTAAAGTTGAAGTTGGCACAAGTAGTTCTGCCTCCCAGGATTGTAGGGAGGAAACCAAGTCTTGATTTAGCCAGATCAAACTGCAAAATAGCATCCTCGAGCTGATATCCTCCTATGACAATTGAAGCTACTGAGTCCGCACCTCCATCAACAAATGCAAGGCATAAACGGCCACCGTTAACCGACACCAATGAATTTGCCCCAAAGAATGTCCAAGAAGTCCTCTGATTTTGCAAAACAAGCTCAATCGGAGGAACACCTGGACCAAGACGGGTACTACCAAAGCTACTTGCATTGTAACATACTTTAAATGGAGCCACAGTTTTCATTCTGGGAACTCCGGAAAGTAACTTGATGAACTTATTCGTGACTGCCTTGTAAATTGATGTCTTCAGAGTTGTGTAAGGGACTACAGTGCTTATTTTGGTTCCTCCATAGCCTTCTTTGTTGAGCTTCAGCAACGTTGTGTTTAGAGGCACCGTTTCACCATTGATTCTGATGCCTTTGACTCCAATGTAGTACTCTGCAGAAGGATCATTTCCTGCAACATTTGTCGACCACGGCGCACCGATGCGGATGACTATGAGGGGCGTGTAAGTGAGGCGTTGGGAAATGTCAATGCCCGGAAGCATCACATAAGGCCCATCACCAAAGAAAACGACACCAGTACCAGAACTCAAGCAAATCGCAAACTTTCTGGGGAACCTAAAGGCGTGAGAAAACTGAGAAGGAAGTCCAATGGGAGTCCTCCCAAGTCCAGCCATGCCTTTAGCACCCTTTGCTAGATTCTTTAGGAGAAATGTCGAACCGCAAGTGAAGACAAATCTCGGCACTGAAACAACAGCTCCCGGGTTAGATCCGTCAGTCGATTGTATAGAAACAACATCTTTTGCCAGCTCGCCGCTGGTGCTCACCCGAGTAATGCTATTTTCAGGGAAGATTGTGCATGTGTTATTGTTGCATCCTGGTTTTGGACCATCATAGCATTCTCCACATCCCAGTGGAGTTTTGAGAAGCGAGCACAGAGACGACCGGCAGTGGACGGGCTTATATGTTGAGCTGCGGTACCCACTGTCACAGTCAACCCATAGAGATTCAGCACCAAGATCTACTACTATTTTTGCAGGCACAAATGGAGTTCTTTGGTTGAGTTGAGTAATGTACTGCTTAGTAGACTGGTCCTTGGTTACTGGAAGAAGAAGGGCACGAGGCCTTGACGTTGAAGGTGTCTTGGCTGTGGAGGAGGAGACGAAGAAGAGAAGGGAAACAAGCAGACAGCGAGCAAATGAGGGAGCCATTTTACTTGGCACAACCGCACAAGTGTAAGAATCGGGCAGCTACTTATTTTTGGCAAAAGCGTCGCTAATTTTAATGCAGTAATTTGTTAATGGAAGCCAATTTAATTACGTTGCGGATGAAAGGTTTTTCTAATTACTAAATTTTGATTTAAGTTAAGGGTTTATACGATAATATTTAAATAATTATTTAATTATATATAAAATTTTAATTATTAAAATAAAAATAATAAATATAATAAAATAAAATTTATTCAATATCTTATTAAAAAAATGTTATCAGACCGAATGGAATGAAAGCAAGTTGGGATAAAAATAGTGGAAAGCGTCGCGAAAAGAAGCGCGGCCGCCTATGCTCGTTCTTATCTCAGCCGACAGAGTCTTCAAATTCCCTAGGCGGGAATGGGGTGCTGATGTGATGATGATTGTTGCACGTGGATTTCAATTGGTTCATAGTTGAATACGTTATCGGATCGAACTTTTTTACTTTACAATTAATACAAAAGTAATTTTATTGTTTTGATAAAAATAAAGTCTTGCTTTTGACATCTTCGTTGGCATCGTTGCTACTTGCGTGGAAGTAATCTATTGTGTCTAGCAATCTACTTGCTTTTGAGATATTAGTGTTGGTCTGTCGTTTCAGTGACCACAGGATCCTCCTGCTAAGAAGCTGACATAATTCATTTACATATACTTTAACACAACTCAATTCAAATACATTGTCATTTGTTGGCATGATCACAAGAGATCAATTAAACAGTACATATTTCTTAATATCATCCATTAGAAAATAAGTGCCGGGTCTTCGGCCAATTTGGGTAATGTATTGCTTTGTGGGTTGATCTTTCATCTTTGTTTACTGAAATTATCTGTTCATGAGGCCTGCAATGTGTTTTTGGTAGCTACTGGCACGCAGAGGAAAACAGGGGAACCACAGCTCTATAGTTTTCAGTGGCTGAATAAAATGAAGACTTGTTCAGTTAAAGAAAGAAAGAAGATTGTCTTAACAGATTCATTTTTTGGAAAAAGAACTCTTGCCCGCTCGACAGTTGTGATGAACAATTATTCTACCACTGCGATCTTCATATTTAGTCAAGAAAGAAACCAAAGACTATAAAACCTTATGCAACAATTCAAAAATCCACAAGCTTATTTATTTGATTTGTTGATAACATAATCGCAAGAAAGGGAATAACATCTCAGTCATTCATGGCATTTTATTTATCTGATACATTTATTAACTCTAAGGATTCTATGCAGCGGATGTGAAGTTGAAGTTGGCACAGGTTGTTTGTCTGAACAATAATGAAGAGCTGAATCCCAGTCTTGATGTTGCAAGATCAAACTGCAATAAATTGTCTTCAATTTGATGCCCTCCAATCACAATTGAAGTTCTGGGATTGACTCCTCCATCCACAAAGCCCAGGCAAAGAACATCACTGCTAACCTGAACCATTGAGTTTGCACCAAAGATCCTCCAGAATACACTTCCACTCTGCAAAACAAGATCTATGGCAGGCACTGCTGGTCCGACTCGCGTGCTGCCGATGTTTGTAGAGTTGAAGCAGGCCCCAAATGGTGCTACTGCTGCAACTCTTGTGACGTTTGAGAGCTCTCTAACAAAAGCATTTACAACTGCATTGTATATTGAAGCTTCCAGGACTGTGTAAGGATTGACAGTGCTGATCTTTGTTCCACCGACGCCTTCTCTATTGATGGATAGCAGAGTTGTGTTTATTGGGACAACTCTTTCGTTGATCCTGATTGATGTTACTCCAATGAAGTACTCTGCTGACCGGTCGCCTGCAGAGAATGCTGGTGCTGTACTCACTGGATTTATAATCAATGGTGTGTAGATTAGATTAGTGGAGGCGTCCACATTTGGAAGGAACATGTATGGTCCATCGCCAAAAATAACCACGCCCCTGGACCTTGTTGAAGAGCTCAAGCAGATTGCAAATTGCCTGTCAAAGCTAAAACTAGCAGAGAATTGTGAAGGAAGCCCGATTCTAGTCCTTCCGAGTCCGGCCATCCCAGTCACGCCACTGGCCAGACCTTCTAACAAAAATGTGGAGCCGGAGACGAAGAGAAACTGCGGTACAGAAACAGTCCTTCCAGGGTTCCTCCCATCAGTGGATTGAAGTGCCACAACATCTGAGCAAAGCTGGCCTCCAATTGCTGTTCCAGTTACTGTGTTAGCTGGAAGCATGCCACAGGTGTTATTGTTGCATCCTGGCCTAGGAGCAGAGAAACAATATCCACAATTGCCAGCAGCTCCGGCAAGCGAGCATTGGGCAGACCGGCAACCAGCAGGCCGGTAGCTAGATGAGGCGTAGCCTTGATCACAGTCTACCCATAAGAACTGGCCACCGAGATCAAGAGTCAAGCTCACAGGCACCAGTGGAGTTCTTTGGCTGATTTGAGTGATGTATTGCCGGGTTGAGGCATCTTTTGAAACTGGAAGGATGAGGGCCCTGGGTCTGAAAGAAGCTTGAGCTGTAGTCGAGGATACGAGAAGAAAAGAGCAAAAAAAGAAGGCAAAGAAAGAAGCAGCCATGAGATGAGGAGCAATGCTTAGCTTGATCAGAACTATAACTTGGTTTTTGCAAGAGAAAGCAGATGCCGATTTATAGCCACTTGGTTTCTTGAGGATCATGAAATTCTGTGTTTTATTCATCTCTTGTAGCAGCCTCTCAATATGAATGCGATGAAACCGACAGCTTTCAAGGATGGCGACTTGAGGCCAGCTCAACACGTCCAGAAGGGCGGAGGCCTGAAATGTTGACTTTGAATCTGATTATAGATTACGTACTGATTTTTCTTTAGTTCTTTGATCCCTCTTTGGGCTTCATAATTTTACGTAGCATTTGCATTTCAGGAGTTGAGAACTTCACTTGTCGAGAAACGACAAATAAAATCAATCCGACAATAAAGCAAATATTAACTTAAGTATATTTGGATTATATCTTTCTTAATCGATCTTCTTACCAAAAATTTATTTTAACGAAACTTAAGACAAAAACTTTACTAACCAAAACACAATCTAAATACATCCTTAAATTTGATAAATATCAAAGCTAAAATATTTATATCTATACTATATGTCTATCTATCTATACTATATTTAAAAGTATAAGAAGGAGTCATGTAGATTTAAATATATTTTATTTCTTTTTTTCAATGATTAAAAATACCTCTTGCTAAATAAATTATTTTAATTTTGGTGGTACAAATGCACAAATGTTACATATGAAATTTGAACAATCTATTTTGGGGTTCTAAATAGTCAAAAGTAATATCTACAGTTTGAACAATACTCTAAATACGCCAACTAACTACTAATTTATTTTAGAATAATAGAAAAGTTAGTAACTACATAATAATAAGTACATTAACTTTTCAACTCAAGTTACAAATTTTCTTAACCCCAAAGTATATATAATACAATAGAATATAATAACTAATTATCAAACCTTTAGAAAAATAAAATACATTACTATTTTAGAAAAATTAAAATTACTTGTGAAATAAGTATGCCAATTAAAATATTTTAAATGCCATTATAATTTATAAAAAGTTCAAAATATAATAGTATGAGATTATAAAAATAAATTAAGTATTTTTTCATAAAAATATTTCTACGATTAGTAGAAGAATATATATCTTGTTAGAATAAATTAATTAGTTAAAGGTGATGACATTGATTTTTTAGAAAAACTAAAAGAACCACAAGAAATAATTACAAAAATTTAAAATTTTAATACTAATATAATTATGAAAAAGGTTCAAAACATAGTAGCATGAAATACAAAAAAAAAATACTACTTAACCTTTTATGAATAAACAAAATATACATCTTATTCGAATATCATGTAAAAAATTAAGAAAATATTAAAAAAGTGCACTTCAATGTTTAGCATTAGAAAAAAAAGAAAAAAGAGAATATTATTATTTTACAAATAGGTATGAATGATCACAATAAATTATTATGTTAATTAAAAATCTCAAATACTAAAGTTAATAAAAAATATAATAACATAAGATGTAAAAATAAGTAATATAACCTTTATAAAATAATAGTAAAAATAAAAATAATTAAATAATAAATAAAAAGTACTCTTTATCCTATTACTAAAAAAGAAAATAATTATTTTATAAAAAAATTAAATAAAATATTACGAAGTTGGTCCCAGCATTTATGAGTGTGATTGGATAGAGTTTGGTTTTGAGATTTTCTGTCTTGGGTTTCAGGAAAGAGAAATTTTTGTGAGAGAAAAAGTAAAATGTGAAATGAGAAATTTGCATTGAGTTTTGTATAAAATCCAATCCAAACAAAAAACATGAATGAGCGTTAGGGCGATTTAGAGTTTTCATACTCAGAAGTAACAAACTCTGTAGAGTACCACAAAAGCTAATTCAAGTTTGCAACTACAGTTTGACGTTTCTTAATCATCAAATTACCGGTTAAATTTCTTTAGTTTTATCTGATATATGGGCCCCTACATCCCTTTTCTGTTTCTTCTTCAATATTCCTTCCTTAAGGGACTGGCCAAACCCAACTCTAGAATAATATACTTTTCCCACAAGGCATATGCTGATTTTATCAAATTTTTAACATTATCAAGTTCCAAATCTTTGAATTTTGAGGCTTCATGTCTCATCATGTTATATAATTAATTATAAAACCACACTCTGTGGTCCAAATTTGAAAGCACGAATAGACAAGATTAGCAGACAATTCATTTTCTTTTCTGAAGTTGATAGGTAGAAACTTATCTCGGATTTGCCACGAATCCATAATCAGTTAAAGCTTTAGGACGTGATGTAAAGTGGAGTGGACGATGAAGCCTGTTTTTCGTTTAGGGAAATACTATTAATTATGCATGTATTTTTTAAGCTCCAAAAACTCAAACTCGAACCTTGACTAAAATTAGTTTTTCCCTCCTTTCTTCTTCCTTTAAAATATGATAGCCACTGAAAATACAAGAAATTAAAACCAGCTCTCAAATCAGTTTTGATCTGAAAAGGAGTTCAGTGGATGGGAGCCACCGAAAATACACAAAACCTGTACAAGATAGATAGGAGGTCAAGGATCGAAAGCTAGATTGAATTTCTACAAAAAATGAAGTCTATAATGTAGATATAGAATTTGATATCAAGTCAAAGCAACTCCTCTGTCCCATCAGTAAAGATGATGATGAAAATCCAAGCATAGAATTCCCCAGATTGAACTCCAAAAATCTGTCTTCCAATTGATGACCCCCAAGGACTATTGAACTCCTTGTTGGACTCGATCCTCCATCCAAGAACCCCAGGCACATCACCTGTTCACTAACGTGTACCATGGAATTTCTTCCTTCTATCTTCCATTTAACCATCTCACTCTGCAACACAAGATCGATGATTGGCACCTTTGGTACAACCCTTGTTTTCTCTACCCCTTTTGAGCTGAAGCAAACCCCAAATGGAGCAACTGGTGACACCCTGGTTATGTTCATAGCAGTGGCTGCTTTTATGTAGGCCTCAGTGAATGTGGAATATAGAGTGTTCTCCATAGTGGTGTAAGGAACTGTTGTGCTGATTTCTGTTCCTCCATTTGCTGACAGCAAGGTTTTGCTGATTGACAATTTCTTGCTGTTGATTTTGATGGAGTTCACCTTAACGTAGTAACCCTTCGAATATTTACCCTCGTGGAAAGTTAGGGGCGTATACAACAGAGATTTAGATACGTCACCACCCTCAAGAAGTGAAAGATGAGGACTTTCACCAGAAAGTATGGCCCCGTTCGATGAGGATAAGCATAGAGCAAATTTCCTAAGGAAGCCAAATGTGCTAGAAACTTGAGATGGCAATGCAATTCTAGTATTTCCGAGGCCCAACACGCCTTTGACTCCATTGCCTAAACCTTTCAATAAGGATTTTTCTGCACACGAAAACAAGAAGCGAGGAATGGTACCTAAAGATCCTGACTTTAGCCCATCAGTGACTTCCACTGCGACGATGCCTTCTTTTAACTCTCCTCCAGAAACCATTCTTGAGATGGGATTTTCTAGTTGAAGAAAACAAGTCCTGCTGTGATCATTTCCACCAGGCCTAGTGCAGCTACCGGACTTCGCCATGGAGCACTGGATCGAGCAACGTTGAATGGGATACTGGTACGATGATGGAACGGCAGAGGCACAATCAATCCACAAAAATGGTCCAGCAAGATCAATTCCAAGCTTCACAGAAGACAGCGGCTCCCCCATGTGTACTTCTGTCACATACTGGAGCGTTGAAACATCTTTGGTCACCGGAAGAACCACAGCATTTGGCAAAAACGGTTCTTGGCCCATGGACAGAGTACTACAGGAGAGGATAATCAGAAAAGGAAGGAGAAATTGAACTTTAGAAGCCATTGCAACGATCAGAGACACACCGACAGAACAAGAAGATCTCAACCCTGAAAATGCTGCGTAGGTTCGCCGCAGGCTGGCCGAGTTATATTTGGTAGTCAAAAGTCAGGGATAAGGGCTAATGGGAACACACACAGATATTCATAAAAAAAAAAAACAAACACACACACACACAGAGATCAGATAAGCACTGAGGCTTTGCTGAGTAGACTCTGGTAGCTTTGTGGTTGGTCCCCCCACTACCAACGGAAGCCAGCAAGAAAGTCTTTGTCCCTATCACTAATTTAATCAAGGTTTTTTTTTTTTTTTTGGTGAAAATTTTATCGAGCAGTTTGGTCACGTTTAAATTGTTTGTTAGCATTTTGGTGCGTATTCTAAGGCCGTGTTTGTTATCACTTCAACCAAAAAAATTTTACTTTTTAAAAATTTTTTACGATAAATTTTATTTTTTTATAAATAATTAAAATTTTTAATTTCTAATATAACTCAATTAAAAAAACTTAATCCAATCTCACTCAAGTCCTTTGGAATATGTTGAAGTTGGATTATCATTACCAATATTTAAGATGAACAAAGAAAATATTGAAAAGAAGATTACATTGTATTTATTTTTTTATTTTTTATAAATTATCCACTTATTATATGTAAAATATAATATTTTATCTATTATTAGAAAATAACAAGAGCAGAGTAGGAAAGATGAATTATATACATTTCTTTTATCACATGGTCTTTCCAAAAATAGAAATTTTTAATAAATCATCTTTTGAACGGTGTGACTTCTGCCCTTGAATTACAAAAATAATTCAATTTATTTTCTCTTCAGCAAAAATTAGAATTTGTGAAAGTTAAAAAGTGATTGGACTCGTATGTTGCCTTTAATAGAAACTGTGCTACTTAATGGAAACAAAATAAATATTTAAATCTAACTTAAGAGTTTTGACCTAAAAAAATGTTCTTACTAACCAAACAAAAATAAATACTATAAAACATTAAAACTTGATAAATATTTCCTCTGTCCATAATTGAATATACCATTTTCACTTAATATAAAAACAAGAATATTTAATTTACTTAATTTATTAACTTTATTTTAATTAATCTCGTGATATACTTATAAATCAAAAAGATTAGTGGTAGGCCTTCACATGTTAGTGGAACTTTGAGTGGGATTGAATAGAATTTGAGTGTAAAATTTTTTATCTTGAGTTTCGTAAAAGTTAATTATTTATAAAAGAGAAAGTGAAATTCAAAATAAAAATTTATATTGAATTTTGTAAAGAAATTCAATTCAAATATATATTTAAATTTCTTAAATTAAAAGAGTTAAAAGTGATTAGTAATTGATTCATGTGTAAGTAGACGATATTTTTTAAAATTAAAAATATTAATAATAAATAAATAAATAAAATATATAATTATTATAAAAACTTAAAAAATATATAAATATTTAATTATGTATAGAGAAAGTACATAAAAATCTAGATCATTGTGTTGGATAATTAACCGAATCAAAGGAGATGATTGTGTTGGACAAAGCCCAATACGAGTTTGTGGAACCCTATGGAAGCATACCAAAACCAAACCCAGAAAAGCCTTGTTTACCCAATTCCATCCACAAAGAGCCCATGAAGCATTCTCTTTGGAGATTTTTCTTTCCTTTATTACTTTTTCAGTAAAAGAAGCATTACCCTTTTTCTCACCTGCAAGAAAGGAAACGGAATGGGCCATAGTTTCCTTTGCTGACCTGCCGAAAACCTGTGGCTAGCGCTCTATGCAAAGGGAGCTCTTTCTTTGGTTAACTGGAGAATCATTCTTCCACAAGACAATCATTGGAGGGGATTCTAAAGTTTCCGGTTACTTGACTCAATCATTCATGCACACTTTTTTTTTTTCACTCTGGATGACGTTGGATTGGTGAGTTTTCTCCTCAGAGCATCAAGAATGTCCTGATAGTTGGATTAATTTTTGCTTATCATTCTTTTGTCCCTCTTCTAGGACACTATCAATTGCATGTATATCTGGTTATAATGAAAGATCAGTTTGTAAGGATTCGGGCAAATGCCCGGATGATGTTATAACGCCTTTGATCTGAGTTTGGGTTGTCAAATTCATTCTTGTTCTGAATAGGAGATATTGATTCATTCTGGATCTTTTTGGTATTTTTCTTTTTGCCTTTTTTGCTAGATTAGTACAGCTAAGAGAGTTATCCCCGGGGTGTATCATCAGCTATGTCTGGACTAAACCGACGAATAGTATGTCTGTTTTGTGCTTCATGTGTTGATTGACTGAGTTGTTTGCCTCTTGGCATCAAAATGTCAAGGTTGGGATTCAGTAAGGATTTTTTATTACTGGAAAGAGAGGCAACGGAAATTTGATATCTTTTGAATGTCTGTTGTCTGCTTTTTATGCCTTAAATCGAGTTAACATGAGTCTACTGTCTATTGGTTCCACACGTATTATATCTGCTCTCGAGCATTTCTAACCCAAAAAAGCTCGCACGGAACCAGCTGCAAGTTAGCATCAAATGGAGACTATTTATTTTCCCTCAATTTCAGTCTTCACATCAGACTTTTGTTCTTGTTACTTGGTTCTACGTGCAGGTTTCTGCCATAAATTTCCCACAGTAATTGTATTGGACCCTAGGCTGAATCTGGGACTTCGCATCTTTCAATTAACACCTGAGAAGTTCTTTCCTAGTTGGCTGAAGTGATTTCATGAAACCAAGTCCGAGTCTTTGATAAAAACAGTTTAAGTACCCAATTTCCTAGTAGCAAGTTCTTCTGGTACTTTTTATGTTAGACCATTGATTGAAGCTTACATACAAAACTCTGTTGATGGTTGTTCTTTTGTTTTCCATATGTTCCCTTTTTTGTTCTGACTGCAAGTCTTAAGATGCATAAACTGGTTTCTTATCTTCAGCAGAAGGAAGCAGTTATACCTGAATTACAAAATTGAAGTAAATTTATTTTCTGGTACTGTGTTGAAATTTCAGAAGCTTCAGGACCTATCTAAAAGGATAATCAAGCTTGATTCTTTTTTTAGCAATGGATCCACTGGCAGAAATCTATAGAATAATATGGCGAGCAAGATCATCCATCAAAAAGGATAACATACCATGCAAGATCGAAGAGGTTAGTACTTATTAATGTATGAAATATTAACTGCAGGCTTCTAATCTTATCCTTATTGCATGAAGGCCCTGCATAAGTTGAACTTTACTTTTGCTTCTCAGGGTCTCTACTTGGGTTCTCTGGGAGCTGCTAGTAATAAGAGTGCACTGAAGAGCTTGAATATCACGCATATCTTGACGGTTGCAAATTCCCTGTCCCCTCTACATCCAAATGATTTTGTGTATAAGATTATTAGGAGTATGATTTTTCACTTTAATCCTTTTCTTTTTCCATTTTTGGCTCTTTCTGTTTATATTAGTGGAGCAGGAATATCAAAAGCGCACTACAGCTCTTTTTTGGGGAAAAAATGCAAAAGGGCTGGTGCAATTGCTAATTACCAAATTTTATTAAATCAGTAGTTCATCTTCTTTCCCCTTTTCTTAAAAGTGTTGGCCTTAAAATAGTGAAAAGTAGGATTCCAGTAGTGCTACAGAAACAACAGTGAAAAGTCATTTGAGCTATATCGTTTTCTTAAAGCTACTTCAGTTTGACTTCTCTTGTTGTGGAAGCACTTCTGTTTCTTGCAATTAAGATCTTTTATCGCGCAATTAGTGGGCTCTTTTTAAATTTTCATCTTCTTTGATCTCTAAGAAATTTGAAAAGCTCAATTTGTTAACATGTGGTGTAACTTTTTAATTGGCACAGTATCAGATAGAGAAGACGTAAATATATCCCAATATTTTGAGGAGTGCTTTGAATTCATTGAAGAAGCTAAGAGAAGCGGTGGTGCTGTCTTGGTTCATTGCTTTTGGGGAAGATCCCGGAGGTACCTTTCTATCGCCTATGCTTCTGATACTTAAAGCTCTTTTGCTTGTGTACGGTGAAGAATTATCACACAATGCAGCTTGGGCACCTTTTGGTTTCTGATTTAGTAATTTACTCATTCTTAAAACCAAAGAAAAATTTTAAGTTAGCATGAAGCTTGTGCGTGTGATTTTGGATCTTACAGGCAAGAAAGGATGGATATGGTGACTTAAAATTGTTTCTTCCATCTTAATTTAGTCATTGTGAGTTTCAAATCATCTATTACCAACCAGGAGAAATTTCTGGGTGTAGTATTGAGGGACTTTAGTGAATTCATTTAATCTACAAAGAGGGCAAAATGACTGGATTGCTGCATCGGGGCCTAACTAACTGGACGTAGTATCCTTCTTGTTTGTGGGAACTGCTTGACAATTGTGTTGGTAGCTGGTAAAACATCTCATTTTCCTTTATGTTCAAGAAGCTTTATTGAACATTATATCCGCATCTGAAATAACAAAAAGTGCTACAAGATGAAGTTGTTAGGTTGAACTCATTAATACTTTTGGTGTCAGAGACAGGATGAATAGCTTGCAAGGTACATATTTTGCTAGAACCTCATTTGGTGGAACTAGATATTTTATTGTTTCTCTATGGGCTGGAGGAAATGCTTCTTATGGTTATGGTTCATTTAAAGAAGAAATGGATCACATAGAATCTGTAAGGTTGTGCATTCTTGTGTGCAAAAAATCATTATCTAGAGTTGTCAACATCCAGGATGTTTTATAATGTGAAACATCATTTCTATTATGACTTAAAATTAGGAAAACAGGCCTGCAAGAATAAGGTCTTAGAACAAAGAGGTTGAGTAGAATGCGGAAAGTTCTACCTGTTAACCTATCATTTGTCCTTTTTGATGGAATATCAGTTTCTTTTATGGCATTGATGTGAACTGTTTGATGCCTTGGACTATCTAACAAGAATCATTGCAAAAAAGTGACTCTTTTTTCTTTGAGTTTCATTATAGTTGAAAATGATGAAAAGCAAAAAAGCTGAGATTTATATCGTTTGCCTTGCAGTGTAACTATAGTAGTTGCTTATCTGATGAAAAGGCGTGGTATGAGCCTATGTCAAGCTTTGGAACATGTAAGAACTCAAAGGCCAGAAGCCGGACCCAACTCTGGTTTTATTGCACAGCTGCAGAACTTTGAGAAAGCTCTTCAAGGTAATCTTGGAGCTCAATAACATTTATGCATACTTGGACTGTTACAGATACTTCTGTTCTTTTTTTAGGCTAAGAATGTGATCTTGTTTTGGTTAGACTTTCACTTTTTATCTAGTAGATGTCCTTATCAGCAAACAAAGTCTCCATGATCTTATTTAGAGCTGGAGGAAATCAAATTTCAAATGAAGAGATCCTGTGCCCTTGTAAATACTAATATGTTTGAAAAGATATCTTTACTAGCACGTCCTTTAGTAAGAAACATCATTTAATCATTTCTCTTTACTATGCCAAAACATAAGCTGCCATTAATTGAGTTTGATTGATGTCAGTTATTTTATTTGGATGTCTGCTTCATTTGTGCTTCTTGAAGCTGCACTTACTGGTAGTCATAAGAGGGAAGAAACCTAAAACAATCAGCAAAACCTCCACCATTTCAAGAGCAGAAAGAAAGATAGCCAAGAGAATATCCTCCAAAAAGTTGGAGGAATTTGTCATATTGAATTGAGGCTAATTATACTTACTGCTACTCCATAAGAAGCTATGTACATAATAGGAGAAGTATTAACAGGGAGCTATCTCAAGAGAAACGTAGCTCCTATTTGTGTGATCTGTACTTTAGGAGAGGCGTCCCGACTGTATCCAGGCCCTCATCTTAGTGCCAAGTTTTTTACATAGGTAGCATATGGTCCAAAAAAACCGTAAGAACTGCAAGCTAGTATTTTAAATTATCTTCAACGTTTTTTGAAGAAGTATATCTATATAGTGCCCAAGGACCTCCTACGCGGGCAAGTGTTTTTGGCGTGCCATTTTTCTATGGCAAGATAATTCCATTATATATTACTGATATGTGAACTTTATAAAATGTCTCAAGTATCATTCTTCCGAGTACTGATCTCTTATATGTTACTGGTGCTTATTCATCGTTTGCATCGCTCATATTTTCCCTACTGATCTTTGTCATATCACTGGTATGGTACAGGGGATTGCAAATGAACTACTGCAGTGAATGAATTTGCTAGTTTGGTAACCAGAAGATCAGGTAAATATGACTAGAGGTTGGCCAAACCCCAGTTTCCAACCGTAGGGAATTCCTGAAGCAAGTGAAATTTTGTTTCATTTCAGGTGAAAATGGTTCAGACGATGGCAAGAATTCTCCATCTTTGTAATAAAACCAGCTAAAGACTGATATATAACTCATTAAGCATCTCTCATCTCTCTGCTTCTCTCGTTTGAATTCTTGACCTCTTATCCGACATTCAACTACAATTTCATCAAAAAAAAAAAACAAACAAAGACATTCAACGACAATGTTATTCTATTCTAAAGGTGATTTTCATTTTTTGCAAACCACATCAGGGTGGGATGGGGGGAGGGGGGAGAGACTTCTTCTCCAACCTAGTATCATGCGCTAGTAAATTCTGGTAAGTATTTTGGTGCAATTAATTCCCCACCCCACTCCCAACCCCCGAGGCGCTTCCCGCAAAAAAAAAAAAACGAAAAGTGAACAGCAGAGCTTTCCTATTGGGCCCTGCATTCATATGAGGTGATTGTGATTGTTAAGCGGGCTACAAAATTCGAGAGGCATCAGCCGCCAAAATTATCCGCAGGGACCATAGGCTTTGCACATAGGATAGACCACTCAAAAATTGTTGATTATTAGTGGGCGTCCATTATGGACTGCTATTAGCCTTAGGGTTTTCTTTTACCCCATTGGCAATTGCTGGCAAAAGGTGTCACATTAACCGAGTGGTTTCCTTCTGCTGAGCTGTTTAAATTCACTGCAGGCATGGACCAAAACACTTCTCCAAGTTTATCCTCTCCGGCCTACAAAATGTCGTCGTACGAATATTTGGTTTAAACCAATCTTATATGAATTGAGTCTATATTACTAGAGTTTATACTATAACATATTTCACATATTTTCTTATTATACACACTATGTTTCAAAATATAAATATTTTTTAAAAAAATTAACGAATAATTTTTTTATTATATTCTTAATTAATTTAATTTATTTTTTATTAGTATAAGATAATGTATAATATGTGAGTTTAACTTTAAAAAATAATTATTAAAATTTATAAAAAATAAAATATTTTGAAAAGAGAAAAAATTTAAAAGAACTTATATTTTGAAATGAAGAAAGTAAAACTTAAGGCAAAATTTTCAAACAACAAGTCTACCCAATGCTAATATAAGTTGAATGAAGAAGTTTCGTTGTTGTGTATTTAGATTGTATTTTGAGTTTTAAATTTTTTGTCTTGAATTTTTTAAAAAGGTGAGGCAAAAAATGAAGCTAATTATATATTTAGGTTTAAGGCAAATGCTATCCTTTAAATATTCTTTTGTGAATTACAAATAGTGACGCATTGTTTTAATGCTAAA
Source organism: Rauvolfia tetraphylla (assembly GCA_030512225.1). Lineage (NCBI taxonomy): Eukaryota > Viridiplantae > Streptophyta > Magnoliopsida > Gentianales > Apocynaceae > Rauvolfia > Rauvolfia tetraphylla. Next base: position 10,016,494 of record JAJQKT010000053.1, read on the forward strand.
GGTCAAATCGAGACTAAAGTAGTTGAATGTAGATAGTCACGTGAACTTACTAAACAATCTATAATCTTTAGAAATCACACTAGTCGGTGTTCCTCACTTCGCGTTCCCTATGTAATCAAGAAAACTACTCCCATTTAATAGGACACATTTTCTAGAATGTCTGCATATTACAACAAGGAAATTATGTCCCAATTTCTCATCCTTATAACTAAGAATACTTGTCGTCTGTGATAATTTTCAATATAAGTGAGAAATGCTCTACGAAAAGATTCGCGAAACTTCAAGAAAACTCATCACCTAGTAGCTAGTCATGTTTGATTACCAAAATAGGTATCAAGGTGACATGAAGTTTGCAAAAATGAGCCACAAATATGTATAACTGTAGAATTAGGTGGTAGAGGATTGAGTTGAGATGAAGGATGGAGCGTGGCAAGCATGAGGATCGCAAAGGAGCAGGTAATGTGCATGAAGAAGATGAGAGTAAACGCAGCCTTGTTTTATCTCACGCGGGGAACAACGTACGTAATTGTCCAAAGATCATAAACGTGAGACGAAAATACTAAATATGTACACACAGATACATGCACACAGAATACAAGACCTAGAGAGAGAAACATTTGTAGAGAATGCTGAGAAAAGGAGTAAAAATAATTCACCTCACGAGACTGCAACACTTAGCATTTAATACCAACCTAGACCTAGTAGTTACAGATATCCCCCACCCAACACCCTCCCTCCTAGTGCTCTAGATATTCTTGATGGGTTCTAGGCCTATATATATAGAGAGAGACAGACAGAGTGACAGAGAGGGACAGACAAAGAAACCAATATCTGTAGCAGAAGAAAGCACGCGAACCTGAAAATCTTTTCTTGTAGCCATTGCCAAGTTAAGCATGTCGCACATAGCTGTGGAGAGAAACAGGAGAAGACAGATGAATGAACATCTCAAGGTCTTACGTTCCTTGACACCGTGTTTCTACATTAAGCGGGTATTCTTTTCCTTAAGTTTCCGAGATATCTTCCTAGAAAACATTCTCCGGAGTAGTGTTACATATCACTATTTTCATATATTTATACTAATTTACATGAATTGTATCATATCATATGCGGGTTGATATTAACTAGTGGTGCCAAAATAGTAATATGTATGTTGTTGTCTTTTCAAGTAGTGTTGATATATTCAAGATCGAATTTTGTTTTGCTTTGTTTTGTGATGTTAATTAGGGAGATCAAGCTTCGATCATAGGTGGTGTGATAGAATTCATAAAGGAGTTGCATCAAGTTCTTAAATCCCTTGAGGCGAAAAAGAGAAGGAAGAGTCTAAGCCCTAGTCCTGGGCCTAGTCCGAGGCCAGCACTGCAGCTGAGTCCTCAATCTGAGTGTTCATTTGGGCTTGAGAATTTTAAGGAAGTCGGAACATGTTGCAACTCTCCGGTGGCAGATATGAAGGCAAAGATAGCGGGATCAAACGTCGTCCTGAGAACTGTTTCTAAGAGAATCCCTGGTCAGATTGTAAGGATAATCAATGTCTTGGAGAAGTTTTCTCTAGAAATTCTTCATTTGAACATCAGTAGCATGGAAGATACTGTTCTTTACTCCTTTGTCGTCAAGGTAAGATGTTGTACTTCCATCATTGGATGTCAAATTTGATCATAACAAGGTCAAAACATCTTCGGTAAAATATTCTGCCGATCGATTTCCTTAGGCTCAATCCATACTCAACTCATGAACTCATGCACTCAAACTGATCAACCTGATCATTTCCTCTAATATGCGAGTTCGAGTTCGAGTTTGATCAACAGTAGGAGTACAGGATCAAAATCTGAAGATGGCCGTTTTATCCAAGAGTAGATACCTATAACTAGATGTGGAAACCACGAGAAGATCTTTACTGTTAGTATCTATAGCATCTATAAGAAGCCGAAAGATAAAGAACAAAATTGCATGGACGGATATATAGTGGTTCGATATAGCGTGGACAATATTTTTTTTATTATGTACTTAATAGATTATTCATAATATATAAGATTTTAACTGTTTGATCAAAATTTAATATTAAAAATATGTTCAGCACATGCTATAAAAAAAAGTGTTGTTTACGTCATAGTCGAACCAAATATATAAACGATGATAATCGCTGGGTAACAAACTGATCAAACAAGTAGTTTTCTAACCAGGAAATTGAGTTCTTGACTTTAACAAACTGATGATAATCAATCTAATTACTTGTGTTTAAAGATTCTGCAACTGTTTATAAATGAAACCCTCGGTACTAACTTTTTTTCCTTTTCTTCTTATCTCAATGTTCTCTCTTTTCTTGACAATGTTACAGATAGGGCTTGAATGTCAGCTTAGCTTGGAGGAACTAGCAATGGAAGTTCAACAAAGTTTCTGCTCGGAAGCTGTATACTCCAAGCAAACAGAAATGTGGACTGGTGGCATATAGCTACCCTCCATGTCCAAAAGTTTTTCATGCCAGCAAGAAATGCAAATTCGCACTCCTGTTGATCAAAAATGTACTGCACCACGCTAGATGAAGAACTAGTACAGTAGACCTATATCTAATATATATATTCAAGTTAAGTGACTATCAAGAAAGAGCACTGCTGCTGTATATATAAGGTAAGTACGATTATGGTAACACTAGTTATTATGGTTTCTACATATATGACAATTGACAAACGAGTTCTCTCTCTATTACTTTACAAGAATATTACTCTTTTTATGCCAAATTAAATATTTGTTTTATTATAAAAAAAATAGAATATTACTCAAGAGATGAACAAAAGAAGATATATATATAGCCGATATCACGCTTAAAACTCTGCTTAATTAGAGATGTTTGAGAATATGAGTGATGATCTCCTTCAAGGTCCGGGGATGGTATTGGTGAAGTTGAAGTATAAATGGCGAAAGTTATAATTAGACATTACCAATTATGCATTTCTGTTGGAGTTTCTTTTGAGGTTGGATTTAAAAATCATCTTAGCCCTTTAACCTTTTCCCAAATATTTTGTCCAAAATGATATGGTAAACTATGAGGAAGAAAAACAAAACAGCTGCAGATCAGATATAAGCAATTCTAAGGGATCTAGTTCCAAAGGAATAACTTTTTTGGGTCAAATCAATACACTTCTAATAGACCCTAATCTCAATCTACATTCCCTCTTATATATGGTAACCGGCCTGCCTATTATGAATCCCTTAACTTAATTAAATCTAAATTGAGGGTAGTTATGACTCAATTCCAACAACGCAAAAAAATTAATGTTAGACTAATCTATTAATCGTGAACCACACTTCTTTCTTACATTTTTCTAGTAATCTTACTTGTATAAGTAGAATTGCTAAGTAAAAATCAATAATAGATATACGGCTAGGACTAGTACACTGGTCTCGGCACCAAGTTTCCCCTACGATACCTAACCGGTGCCGGACATTTATATAGTGAAATTAGAAATCATCAGATAACCTTAGTAAATAACAAGACCTTCCCATAACAAAATACTACTAGTAATAGCAATTAGTTAATCTTTTAATTATTCAAAAGTTGTCACTAAAGTTTGCGTAAATTTTGAAAATATGTGAGGGTTCCAGTTTAATAGATGTCTTCTTAACTATTCCCTGAGTTTCAAAATGTATGCAATTCAAAATAAGAAGATTCATATATTTTTTTTATTCATAGAATAATAAAAAAAGAAATCTTTTGAAAATTCATATAGTAATAGTTAAATAAGGATAAAATTTAAAAAAACTATTAAATGCCTATTAGTATTATAAATGAAAAAATATTATGAAATAAATGAAACTCGGAGCTAATATTATGAGATGAAGGGAGCATCCCATTTTTAACATGTTCACTGAATTACAATGGTTGCGAGGAATTACTAAGACTGATACAGATCAGGTTAGGTCAATTTTAATACATTTCTCAGGTCTTGCTTCCTAAGTAGCAGAAATAGGGCCAGTTGGTCCGAGATGAAGCCCAAGTTATATTACGGCCCAACATTGGTGAAAAAGACCTCCGAGCTATTGGTGCCATTGACTAAGCCCATTTTTTCTCCATTCTTCTATCATTTTCTGTTTCCCTATCTCTCTCTCTCTCACAGTCTCTGAACTTAATTATTAGGAATTTTTTATAAAGAAAAAAGACAGATTTTCTGGCAAAATTAGGTTTAAACAATTATATGTTCACGTGTATGGATTCAAATCAAAATTTTAAAACGATGAAGTAAGTATTTAATCCGTACTTGATTCCACCAGCATTTAGCAACCCACTTAATATAATCATTCGCCTAATTTTCTCGAAAGGAAAGGAAAACCACGTTAGAATTTTTATTTTCCAGTTTTTCTTGATAACAAAAATGACAAATATTGTTCTCTTTGCAATTTGCCAACTCGTTGCTGTCTAACCAGTAGAAGAAATTAAAGGAAAAAAGGCACATACCATTGGCCCAATAATATATAAACTTTCACAAAACTGGCCGCTACTTCCAGTCTTCTTTTCCCAGAGAACCAAATCCTTGTGGAGCACTTTGGTAGTACTATTTCGTACCATAATTATGAACACCCCCCCCCCCCCTCCCCGCCCACGCGAAGGCATAGCCATGGCTGATCTTGTTAACAAAATTATTGGGCATTGGACCCAGAGAACACAGGAATTGATAGATGCATATGACACCATCACAGGACTATTGTATGCTCATGATTGCTCAGTCACATGAAATTAGTAAATATTAGTATGTTTTTTGTCAATACTGCCATTCCTCACATGTGCTTTCTTAAAGGTTTGGCTGTTGGGGGGTTCATTATCATCTTGATTCATACCCACCAGTGTTGAGATATATCACAGTTTCACAGTGATTTACTTGATAAGAATGTTGGATTTGGTTACTTAAAACACTTTTGAATCTACTTTTTAACTATAGAGCTTGATGTGTATAGGCATTATTTGGACTGCCATGACCTTCTCACTAGGCAATGTACCATTCTTTTTAAACTTATCTTGAGTACAAGTTTGTCAAACTCATAAGAGAAAGGTACACTTTTATATAATACTTTGCTTAATATTGTTAATTATAAGATATTATTTTAGAAATTTGGAGAAAAATAAAAGAAGTGGGCCTTATTTTGAAAATTAAGAAAGTATCAAGATATCATTTATAAGTAACTAGCTTATCATTCCCCCCCCCCCCCAACCCCTTGCGTTTTTTATTTTTTTAATATTTTTCTTCTTCTTCTTGGGATAAGCTTATCTCCATTTGATTGACCTCTTATACCTATATGCTATGAGAGTCCAAGTAGGTGGGCCTTGTGTGGATAGTCCATAAAAGAACTTACCATTAAAGGCCTTTAAAGAGTTGGTTAGGAGGATAGACAGTCTAAATTATGACAACTGCAACCAAAAATAAAGAAGTAAAAGAGGTATGCCAACTTCATTTGGTTTTGGTGTGTTAAATTTCATCATTCAACATGTAAAGAGGAAGAAAATGAAGAAATTCTCTCTGCTGTAGAGAGAGAAATAGTGGAAAGAAAATTTCAGACGTCTTTTAGGAAGAAGATGCAAAATTCTGTTTGTCAAACCTCAAGTCAATGTACAGAAGCTGTTTATATACAAGAACAAAGCTTTACAATGCATTCAACTAAAACTAACTAAAACTTCACAACGCATTCAATGTATAAATAACTAAACTAACTAAATAAAAAGCCATGTCAGCATTTTCCATGCTGAATGCCAGCAATGATCCAGCTTCATTTTTTTGCCCACTCAGCACACATCAAAATCGTTCTTCATTTCAGGAACTGCAGCATCAGCAGAAACTGCAGCAGCATCATCACCAACATTTCTTCCATGTCATCATCTGTTAAAGTATTGCAGAAAGCTTCTGCAACATCTTCAATTCTTCATCTTCATTCTGCATCTTCATTCTGTAACATCTTCATTTCTGCATTATTTTCATTAGCCCCCTTCAAGCTGGATTTGGGAAAAATGTTATGTATACCAAGACTATTTAACAACTGATAAAAACGAGAAGCAGCCAAGGCCTTGGTGAACAAATCTGCAACTTGTAAAGAAGAAGCAATAGGCAAAGGTTTCACTAATCCAGCTTGAAATTTCTCTCTAACAAAATGACAATCCAACTCAATATGCTTAGTACGTTCATGGAACACAGGATTTTCCACAATATGTATAGCAGCATGATTATCACAGTAAAGTGGAATAGATGATGAAAAAGGTAGTTGCAAATCCTGAAAAAGATAAGATAACCACTGAAGTTCACAAGTCACTGTTGCCAATGCTCTATACTCTGCTTCTGGTGAGCTTCTGGAAACTGTAGACTGTTTCTTAGCCTTCCAAGAGATCAGAGTATTGCCTAAGAAAATGCAGAACTCTGTCACTGATCTTCTGGTTTCAATACAACCTGCCCAATCCGAATCTGCATATGCTTTAACTGAAAAATCAGATAGTGCAGGAAAATACAATCCCTGTCCAGGTGCCTTTTTTAAGTATCTCAAAATTCTGTGTGCTGCTCTCATATGGTTTTCTGTAGGATGATCAAGGAACTGACTTAGCTGTTGTACTGCAAAGCTAATGTCAGGTCTGGTTATGGTTAAATAGAGCAACTTCCCAATCAAACTTCTATAAGTGGTGTGAGAAGGTAGAACCATGGAATCACCATGTTCAAATTTTGCATTTGCTTCCATTGGAGTTGTGACTGGTTTACAACCAAGAAATCCAAACTCAGTTAAAACATCAATTGTATATTTCCTTTGGGACAGATTCAAACCATCCTTAGTTCGAGCTACTTCCAGCCCCAGAAAATACCTCAGAGAACCTAAGTCCTTAATTTTGAACTGAGCATGAAGAAAGGATTTGACCTCATCAATGGCTTCTAAATTGTTACTGGCCAAAATAATATCATCAACATAGACTAGCACTGCAATAAAAGCATTGGAGACCACCTTTGTGAACAAGGAATAATCACTTTTGGACTGTTGAAAACCAAGAGTGAACAATGCTTGAGTTAGAGTAGCATTCCACTGCCTACTTGCCTGCTTTAAACCATAGAGTGATTTGTTCAATTTACAAACCAAAGACTTATTTGAGTTATCAAATCCTAGAGGAGGTAACATATAAACTTCTTCTTCAAGATCACCATGCAAAAATGCATTATTAACATCACACTGATGCAAATGCCATCCTTTGGCCACTGCAACGGCCAACACTATTCTGATTGTGGTCATCTTAGCCACAGGAGAGAAAGTTTCTAAATAATCAATTCCTAACTGCTGTGTATACCCTTTTGCTACCAATCGAGCCTTATATCTTTCCACTGTCCCATCTGAATTATGTTTTACCTTGTACACCCATTTACAACCTATGGGATGTTTGCCAAGAGGTAAAGGAACCAAGCTCTATGTCTTGGTCTGTTCCAATGCTTCAATTTCTTTCTTCATTGCTTCTCTCCAGACTGAATGTCGAGCAGCTTCCTCATAACATTTAGGTTCAGTATTAACAGAAATATTCAATGCAAAAGCTTTGTAAGCAGGTGCCAACATATCATAACTCATGACATTGGTCAAAGAGTGAGGAGATTTTAAACACTGGTTACAAACATAGTCATCAAGATAAACTGGTTTAGTTTTGATTCTGCTAGATCTTCTTGGTAAAGAATCTGTAATAGGTGATGATATAAAGGTAGAAATGGGATCATGATGAAATGAAGAGCTTGTAACAGGAAGGGGTATAGAATCAGGATCAACTGGAGTATACTGAGAAGAAGGTGATGTTGATTCTGAATTATGCAGAATAGGCAACTGAGGACAAATATAGGACAATTCAGAATTGGAAGTAGAATGAAAAGGAAATATATACTCATGAAATACTACATTTCTGGAGACAAAAATGACTCTAGTGGATAGATCCAGTAAAATATAACATTTACTGTTTTGTGAAATACCTAACAATACAGCCTTCCTTGCTCTAGGATCATTATGTGAGCTTCTGGATTGTGATTCAAAGAATAATTGAGCTGTCTCTCATGCTTTATTACCATAGAAAACACATGATTGATCAGGGGTAAAGGAGTCATCACCAGAACCTGTAACTTAATGCTATCAAATTGTTCATTTAATCCTTTCAAAAAACGTATCACACATTCTGCTTCATAGTACTCTCTTATTTTTTTAACTGCACCACAGCTACAACTAGGTTCACATACACAAGAAGGCAAAGGCCTTAAAACAGACAGTTCATCCCATAATATCCTCAATTGAGTATAGTATTCATTAACTGTTTTGCTTCCTTGTTTCACATTTTGTATTTCTTCAATTAAATCAGACAAATGATGCAAATCACCACCAGAATATCTTTCATATAAATCTTCCCAAACTTCCTTAGCTGTATCTAGCCACATAACACTTTGAGCAATAGTAGTATTCACTGAATTGATCAACCAGTATAAAACAGTGGTATTCACTTGTTGCCATAAAGCAAAATTGCGAGTACCTCTTGTCGGTGGCTCAATTGAACCATCAATGAATCCAATTTTGTTCTTAGAGATCAGTGCCATACGCATTGCTCTGCTCCAAGCATGATAATTCTGTTCTGTAAGCACCGGTTGTACAAGTGGCTGACTCGAGCTGTCATTTGGATTCAGGTACATTGGATTTGTTGGTAAACCAGTTTCTACATTGGTCGCCATTTTCAGGCTTGAGCAGAAACTCAAAAAAAAAACTTCACAGCGAAGGATGAATTCTGAATACAGAAATCAAAGAAAATGATTTCTGAAATAACGCAGAAGCTAAACTAATGCTCTGATACCATGTTAAATTTTATCATTCAACATGTAAAGAGGAAGAAAATGAAGAAATTCTCTCTGCTGTAGAGAGAGAAATAGTGGAAAGAAAATTCCAGACGTCTTTTAGGAAGAAGAAGCAAAATTCTGTTTGTCATACCTCAAGTCAATGTACAGAAGCTGTTTATATACAAGAACAAAGCTTTACAACGCATTCAACTAAAACTAACTAAAACTTCACAACGCATTCAATGTATAAATAACTAAACTAACTAAATAAAAAGCCATGTCAGCATTTGCCATGCTGAATGCCAGCAATGATCCAGCTTCATTTTTTTGCCCACTCAGCACACATCAAAATCGTTCTTCATTTCAGGAACTGCAGCATTAGCAGAAACTGCAGCAGCATCATCACCAACATTTCTTCCATGTCATCATCTGTTAAAGTATTGCAGAAAGCTTCTGCAGTATCTTCATTCTGCAACATCTTCATTTCTTCATCTTCATTTCTTCATCTTCATTCTGCATCTTCATTCTGTAACATCTTCATTTCTGCATTATTTTCATTATGGTGAACCTCTCCATCCCAAAATTCAGTAAAAGAGGTAGGTAAACCACGTTATTTTACTGTGAAAGCAAGTACTAAACCAACTCTTTCAACTACACAAATCGGTAAATAACAAGTTGAGGTAATAGTTTAACAACCAAATACTCATCGTATAATCCGAAAAGAAAAATTAAATATCTACAATATCAAAAAAAAAGAAATGACTTATTGTGATGACCTTTTCCTTTAAAAGCACTAAAATGAAAGGAAGAAAAAGGAAAAACTATGGGAAGGAGATAAGTGAGATTAACCTAACTAGTTCCAACATCTCATTTGCTTTCCCCCACAGCTACTTCAATCGATTCACATGATAAGTAACAATTTAGTAGTTAACAACAGCATTTCGTACCCAAAAATGAAAGATTATGCGTTCAATCTACATCTTCTTCTTAATATTTTTAAAAAAAAATGCTTTGATGAATTAATATACACTTGCACAATGAAATACAAAATCAAGGCAAAACCATGTAGAGAAATAAATGCATAATTTTCTTTGGTACATTGAAAGGTACTACATTTTAAATATACTTCGTGCATATATAATTCTAAATTTTAAAAATAATACTTCTTTCTTTTATTATTTTGACTTGCATAAAAATTTGGAAGAACATGTATATTTGAATTAAGTTTTATTGCAAATTTTTCGTATTAAATTTCACTCTTTCACTCATAAATAATTTACTTTTACGAAACTCAAAATAAGAAATTTTCAAATTCAAACTCTATCAAATCTCCAATTCAAACTATATTGATATAATATCTCTACTAATTAAAAACTCTAACGACAACGATATTTATTAATAGGGTTTAAATTTCATAAATTAAAAAAATTTTAAAAAATAAATGGTAAGACCATTTTATTAAGGTGAAATTTTATTTTATTTTCTATAATTAAAGTTAATGGCGAAAGAAGCCAACGTCATTAAAGGGCCTTGAGTTTCCTCGCTACTAAAACCCTGCCTTGCACGTGATCTCGCTGCCACATCATCACCTCCCCAATCGAGTATTGCACACGTCATCAGGCCAGGTGTTCAAAGTTAGCATGACTAAAGGGGAATTCAACCATAGCCTATTACTCAACCCATTAGCCTATTGCTCTTTACACAATATTCAATCTACTCCCTAAAAAGATATTCCTTATCAATTTTCCCCTATCGTAAGTTGAAATTCAAGATTGGTACAATTTATTAACTGATTAACACTTTCAAATCTTATTAATTTTGTATGATGGTCAAAAATATATATTCTTGTTTATTCCATGTAAGATAAGAAGGAATCCAAATGTAAAATAAATAATTATTTAATACTACTAATTGAGATCTATGTAATTTTTTTGTTAATACTTTTGAGTGTTGTTGGCAATAATATTATGATTTATGAGATGTAAAAATTTGAAATCTATACATATATATATTACCAAAATACTTTTACTCTCTCTCCTCCTCTAAAACTCTCAAATCTCTAATTCTAATTTCTAAAATTTTAATTTTTTTATTAGTTAGAAGAGTTTTTAATAGTTAAGAGATAACATAATATAACAATTTTAATTTATCTTAAATAAATATTTTAATTTAAATCAAATTCCTAATAACTTTTCACTATCTCTATATAACTTTATCTATTGTCACTTTCTTCACAAATTTTTTCTTTCTTCACAAACTTTTCCTCATAAGGTTTTTTATCTTCAAATCCTCTTATTTTCCTCTTCTTTTTTCAAATTGAAGAGATAATCTTTTTAATTCCTTTTTTGATACATATTGCTCTTATTCTCTTTATTTTTCTCTTTCACTTTAATATTTGACCTCTGAATTTAATAAATAGTATTATAAATTTGATTTTCTTGAGGAGCTTATCACTGCCCAATACATCTCTTATTGTTCAAAAAATATTTATAAATTAATTATTTTTAAAGAATATTTTTTCTTTAATTTATTGAGAACTTATTTGTGTACATGTGAGATATTTATAAATTTATTTATTTTAAGAGATTTTTTTGTTGAGAATTTTTTGGGATAGAGGCAAAAATGGAAAGACTTTTAAATTTTTTCTTTTAAAATGAATGAAAATATATTAGTATTATATACGTTATAAGCATCAACACATTTAGGATATTTTAATTTTTTATTTAAATAAGTATTTTTACTTTATTATTTTATAAATTTTAAAATATATTTTAAATACTTCTTCAGTTAAATCTAGCAAAATGAGATGTATGTACTTTTCTTTTAATTTTTTATTTATATTTTTCTTCTTTAATATGAGTCTGTTTAATCTCTTTTGAGAATAAAATATATTTTTTGAGACTTTTTAAAATTTTTTATTACCAATAAGTAATGCAAGTTGTACATGACTTTCATATGTAGTTATTCATTTGTCCCTCTTTTTTGTTGGCTTATTTTATTTTTTTAGTTTTATTTTTAACATCAGTGATTTTTTCTCTTTTTACATCTTTCATGTCTTTTTTTATTTTGATTTAATGATATAATTTATTTTATATTTTAAGTTGTTTTAATAGAAAATTTTTGAGTTTTTATTTTCTTTGATAAGTTTTGAAGTTTCAAACTTTTTTTTCGTTTGTTTGAGGAGATGACTTCAGGAATATATATCTGTTTAGTTCTCAGTATCTATTAAGCCAATTAGATCAATATCTATTACTATCTAATTTGATCATTCATTTACTAAAATTTATGGATAAAAGTGCATAATTGCCTATTAAAATATTTTGTACCAAAATATGCATAACTTTGCAGTATATTAGACATAAAATGTAATAATCGATAATTTTTATTATTTTATTTTTATCTTTTTATCAAGTAAATATAAAAAATAATTTTATAAAGTACATTAACATTATGACTTCTTTGTATTGGATCAAGAACATATTCTTTTGAAAAAAATTTAGCAATGATGAGAGAATTTTTTATTTTAATTTTTTTTGAGATTTTAATATAAAATACTAATATTTTTTATTTTTATGTTATTTATTTTTTAGGAATTGAAAGAGATAAGTAAAAATAGATAAATTTTAATTTTCATAATGATTTTATTACAAATATATTCTATTTTTTGAAGAGTCAAAATAAATAATTAAATAATAAAAAAATTCTTACATATAATAAGAGTAAGAATTAAATACGATAGAACAATTAAAAAATTATACCGTAAAATTAATTTATTTTAAAAATATAAAAAAATACAATTTAGTACCTGATCATTTGACAACACTCTTTATTATTAAAATAGAATTAATCTAAAAAGAAAATCAAAGAAGTCTGTGAATTTTGGAATAAAATATAATTGAGAGTGCAGAGAAGCACGTGGATGCGGAAGCGGCGAGAGAAGTGAGTAATAATGAGGAAGCGTGAGTGAGGAGATGTGTGGGTCCAGTAGTAGGACCCATTGTGAGCCCACCCCGTACAAACAAAAAGATTCCGTCTCTTCGACTGAGAGACTTGTTAAGTGGGGCCCTCGGCACCTGACTCACTTTCCGCACTGCAACAGGCTAACGGACAATTTTCGCCGTTAATGAGCTTCCGTCATCGTTTTTACTTTCTTCTTCTTTTTCTCTACTTTATCCTAGCACGGGTGCTTTGTTTACCCTTTTGCCACCATAACCGTTTTTAACCATGATGGCTTTACTCGGCTTGATTGTCGGCTTGGCTCTACCCCCTCTATTATTTTATTCCTTTTCCTCACTATATTTCGTTTTTTTTTTAAAAAGGGAAGAATTAATTTAAATGAATATGAAAGAGAAATCATTCAATTAAGAAAAACGGGGATCATAAACGCTTCTAACTTCTTGTATGGATGGTGCTTTGCGGTTGTTCTTTGCCACGGGATTGAATTTTATTTGAAAATTTTTTGTTTTAAAATTCATAAATATATTTTTTTAATGAAATAAGGAGTAAAAGTTAAAATGAAATTATTGTGTAAGAATTTGTGTTGAAAGAGTGCCCAATAGTAGTTTTCTTTAATTTTTTTCAATTATTTGTGAATTTGTTTGATATATTGTTGCTAAGACTTCTATAATGATTTGATTTTTAGAGGAATAAATAGTAAAATTTTTAAAAAGAATAAGATAAAACTTAAATATATATTTAAATTGTATTTGATTAGAAGAGATTTTATTTTGATTTCTGCAAAAGTGATTTTTTTGTGATAAAAGAAATAGAACTTAATTATGTATTTGGTTAGAAAAAATATAATATAAATGAAACCTAGTATATGCTAATTCTTGTCACATAAAAATCGATTTTAGAACAAAAGAAAACTCCAAGGAAAAATATTTCTTGTCCCTATGAAAATTTTCTTATATGAACAAGTTTAAGTTTGTGGCATTTTATAACTAAAATAATATGATTTAAGAACAAATGAAAATCGAAAAAAGAGTAGAATTTGTGATACTTATATTTGTAAAATTATAAATTCAAATTTTTATCTAAATATATCATAAGAATTATTTTAAATAATTGCTCCAATACTTGGTCTACCTACATAAATTAAACGACTGAATCTTAATAAAAAAATTCCCAAAAAGAAATTCCTTACATTTTTGTAAATTGAGATTTTTGTTATAATCATAAAAATAAAAGACTTTTTTAAATTAAAAAAATGAGACTGGGGTCTACGGTAAGAAGGGAGGAATGGGAGGTGATAGGGAGGCGGAAGCTGGAGTGGTGGCAGGCAATGGGCAAGATGGGCCAACCCGATGGATCATGTGATATTCTTCTGCTAATAGTACCTCGGGCATTGAGCTTTGAACGTAGAATTCCCCCCTGCCCCATCGGAATTACCCCCTCCGACCCTCTTTTTTGACTTCTATCATTCACTTCATTATTTAATTCCATAATATTAATAAATTTTTTTAATATCACGATATTAATCGATTAACTCATACTAAGAATATTATTCTTTAAAATATAATTTTTATAATATTATTCCTAAAATTCCTCCCTTCAGGGAAAACAAACAATTTCTCAAATTTCAAAATGTGGGCTGCGGGCAGTTTGTAAATGAATGTCTCTCTCACACTTTGTTCGAAGCAGAAGCAGAAGCAGACAGCTCCTTCTGATCTCATCTTTATATTTATTGATGTTATTATTATATTATTATTATAAAAAATAGTATTATTCTTTTGATAAATAATTACACAAAGAAAAAAAAAGACAAAACACATGGATATCCGAAAAAAATGGTGTTATTCATTGCCTCACATGTGGGCTACCGCGTCATGTGCGTTGAAATTGGGATTCAAACTGTCGCTCTTTCTAATTTGTTCTCCAAGATATATTTTCCTATTATTTTATATTTTTATGTAATTTTTTATTAAACTAATATAAATAAAACCCATAAAAATATTTTACATAGTAAATTATAATGCCTTAAGGGCCAGATATTATCCTTATAAGAAAATCTGTCATGCGATATATTTTGTAAATTATTTTTAAAAAAATAAGATAAAAAATATTTATTCATAAAAAATAGTCATTCAACGGAAACCAAAAAGGGACCGAAGCGGCAGTATAACTTTGTGTGTCTTGACTGAGAGTGTGACCTTACTATTAAACTATTGCCGATTCTTTTTCGTTGTGGGCTACTTTTTCTACGAGCTAACCTATTTCTTTTTTTAAAAAACTTTTTTATGGCTTGCACAAAATGGCATTTCTAATGTCGAAGAAGAGGAATAATTGAGATGGAAATAGCTATTGGTATTATTCCCAAAGAACAAATTCCCATCGTACCGATGACCGACACTTTCGCCGTTTTAGAATAGTTATTTTGACCTTTGATACAATAATTGATTTAGGGTTGTGAAAATAAGGAATTTTTTTTAAAAAATAAAATATTTTTTATATTCTTAATAAAGAAGAAATAAGATCATAAAAAAATAAATAAGGAAAGAGAAGGTGATAGAATTAAAAATAATAGTAACTTGTACTTGGATTAAAATTTAAAGTGAAAATTCTTTTTTCAAAAAATTTTCAGTGAGACTTATCTTTAACTTTTGTGAGGAAAAAAAATAATTTGTAATTTTTTTTAAAAAAAGAGAAAAATAAAAGAATTATTTGGTATCAATTAATATATATTTAGATTAATTTTTTTCGAAATTACACGTAATTAGTCTCACTTCTTTTCTTATAAAAAATTATTTTTAAATTCAAATACATTAAAAAAAATTTTTATTAAAAAAGGATAATTTAATTATATATTTAATTAAATTAAATCCTATTTAAATAAACACTAACCTCAAATTCATCAATTCAAAAGACGGTTGAAAATGAGTACGGCAGTTTTTGCTACACATTTTATCGTAGGTGATTTGGTAGATTGGTAATAACATGGCTTTGTTGCAATAATTGCAAGTATGGACTATAGCTATTAGCTAGCTCTTGCGTATATCGAGGGAATTACCGAATAAATTAGACGATTAAATCAAGTTTAAAGGTGGCATTCCGTGTAAGTTTTCCAGTGGTTCCTTAATCGAGAGACCTATGTCACACGTTAATTAAGTAGGTCTTGTTAATTTGGACAAAAGAGGGAGAAAAACGAGAGAAAGATTCGTACAAACATTTTTTTTTTATAATCTTTTGTATCGTTTGTTCCTTATACATATCAGTTAGAATTAGGTTTGGAAACTCCTACTTAATAGGTAGATATTTTTTGAGAATTTCTCGAAAAAAATTTGGTTGTATTTATCCTCTGTTTTTCTTTTTTTCTTTTTTTTGTAGTCAAAAAGCAAGATATGATTAGCTTTGGAAGGCCAACTTTTGCAAAGTAGACGGTAGTATGCTTTTAAATGATTAAGAATAATGGAAACAAAACAACTAGTGCTGTTCGACCAAATCCACTTGACTTCCTCAATCATTTTTCCTATACGAAGTCTGAAAAAAAAGAAAGAAAAGGGGGGAAAAAAAAACAAGATTTCCAATAGTAACTTATTTTAATGGTTTATGCACGTAGCCAAATGTCAAATGTGCATTATGCAAATGTTTGATATTCCATTGCAGAGGGGTTTTCGCATTTCAATGGTGGTTTCATAGGAGAATATATTTGATGTTTTCTATGAGTTTGTCCAAAGAATCAACCGACTTACCATTCTTGCTTCTAAGTTCTAAACATATTCGTCTTCCTACCACTCAATCTTGATCGTGCGTGGTACTTTCTTTTGCCCAGCAAGATTCACAAGTTCCTTTGGGAAACACATCTCTTTTATTTCAACTAAACGCATCATTTTACAGGCAGCACAAAGCTAATAAGAAGTGATCAAACAGAGCAAGTAAGTTGAACTAAAAAGTCGTTCATTAAACCTGCTTTTGTTCATCTGGGTATATAGTACTAAAGCAAAGGCATGAAAGCAGCCAAAAACTTGAATAGAAAAGAAGGAGAAAATGTGAAGGGTATAGAGCTAAAGGTCCAATGATTCCAATCTTGTAGAAGATGGTTACAATGTCGCCTTTAACCACGCTTTCTTTAACAACATAATCATTGTTACGTAGCATGATTGGTCACAATGAAAATAAAATAAAATAAATACACTCACTGTTAAAAATATAAATTTTTTTCTATTTTTTCTTTTCAATATGTTAGATTATTATTAATTTTTTAAATTTGTTTTTTTAAAAAAATTATCTTTATCTATCAATATAATTATTTTATTTTTTTATTAATAAAAAAATAAATTAAATTAATTTAAAATATAATAAAAATTATTTTTTAATAAAATTTATATTTTAAAACGAAAAGAAAAGAATACAAAAAGCACGTGAAAGAATATAACTGTAACCGAAAAAGTCATCAAATGAACAGCATATGAACGCCAGCTTTTCTTCTTCTTTCTTTGAAGCCAAGTCTGTGTAATCATTTGCGTGTGCAATCATCTTCAGTTAGCCATAGTATTCCAGGATTTCATGCAATTCTTGCTATTCTTTTTTGCCCAAAAGAGCTCTCAAGTTCAAATTCGAAATTGTTGCTTAACATATGTTCTTAATTTAGTACGTCTTTGATATAGATTCTATCTGAACTGATTCAAATTCTTCTTTCATCATGCATCGGAAGTTACTATTTTTGGAATTATTAGATATCCTCGCTAGTGTAGTAATAAGGACCACGAAAATGCTTCTTGGAGGAAAAGGGGATAAAATAAAACTATGTAGAAAAGAGTAACGTATCTTTTGTTGTTCATTTTGAAATTTAAAATATATGAAATTAAAAATTTTTAATTTTTAAATAATATTAATTATACTATGACTTAATTTAAGTTATTAATCTTTAAATAGTATTTATAATAAATAAATAAAATTAAATATTTTAATTTTTAAAATAACTTTAATTAAGACTAAATAATTATAATTATTAATATTTAATTATTAATTTAAAAAAATAATTTTTTATAATTATTAATATTTAATTATTAATTTAAAAAATAATTTTTTCGATTTAATTTAGTCCAAAATAAAATTGAACTAAATTTTAATTTAAAAATGAATAATCGAATTTTCTTGAAGCTTAAAAAATTAAACTAAAAACTAAATTAAATTTTTATTTAATTTTTAAATATTCTCTAAATAATTCACATCCCTACTTATTTATGTGAATACTAACCGTGCAAATTGATAATTTGCCTCTCTTTTGTTCTAATTTATTAGAGCAACTTACTATGACAAGTTATGTCCAAATACAACCTAAGTGCATTGGCAAATGGCCCCACAATATAGTGTTTGATGGGCTAAAAGTGATTTATTGAGTAATACAGGTGTGTGATTGGATAGAGTTTAGTTTTGAGATTTTTTATCTTGAGTTTCGCGAGAGGGAAATTTTTGTAAGAGAAAAAATGAGATGTGAGATGATAAATTTACATTGAGTTCCGTGTAGACCCAATCCAATCACACCTAGATTCTGTGAACCGTTGCAGTCTTGATTCTTTTGGCTTCCAACGAATTTCCAGTAGGAGAAAAGACGAGGTTAGTCGGTCAAATCTCTTCTTCTACTTTCTTCAAAAAAGAACAGAACTGAAAAAACCCACTTACGGCGGTTGATGGAATCTGATATTTTCTTTATTATTACTATAGGTTTTAATCTATTTGCATAATCTTTTCTATTTTTATTAATGAAATATTTTAATTAACAAAAAAATTGAAAAAAATCCACTTGCAGATGATGGGTGGTGGTATTTTTTCTATTATCATGAATTTTTAACATATTTGTATGACTTTTTCTATTTCTATTAATGAAATATTTTAATTATCTAGCCAAAAAAATATAATAGAAAAAGACTCATTTACAATTAACGAGATACGATATTTTCTCTGTTATCATGAAATGTTAACTTATTTATATAACATTTTCTATTTCTATTAATACAATATTTTAAATAGCAAAAAAAAATAAGAATTGAATTGAAAAAGACTCGAACGAAATTTCATAATATCTGTCCCAATAAGCTTACGAGAAAAAGGTTTATCTTAAACTCGAAGCATAAGTTTGATTTTCTCACAAATAACAGTGGTTCATTCATAAATGCCTTATTTCTATTTAAATGTACGTTAAATGAGAGTCGTTATTAGGGGTTCAATTCTTACATAATAATAGATGTAATTAATGAGATTGTGTAATCTCTACAAATATCGTCGCGCCTCTAATATTAAAAAAATAGAAACTCTAATTTCAAACAAATACATGGTAAAGCTCGACCCAAAATATAAGCATTTTGACGTTTTTCACTGGATCAATAAAGTAAAATTTTATTTTATTTTAACTAATTTAATTATTTTTATTAATATAAAAAAGAATGAAAGAATTATTTTATAATTAAAAATAATTCTTAAAAATTATAAAAAATTAAACATTTGAAAAAGAAGTTTTGACGATATATTTTGAAGGAGGAGGCAGTAATAGTATAAAATGTGTAATGAACAATTTGATCCCATGATTGCCAATGGTGAAATAATTCATGAATTTTCAAATCATGTCCTTCCACTATGAATTTTCAAATCATGTCACCATCATCCTTATTTCTGAACCACAATGGAGAATCACCATTTTTTGTTCCCCAACACCCCCTCCCCACCAAGAGCAAAAAAAAAAAACAAATGCTTTGGCCTTGCATTTCCTCATTGATAATATCGGATAACCTATCTAGTTGAGAAAATTTTCAATTTTGCCATAACCAATTGTTGATATTGTAATTCAGTAATCGAATAAAAATCCATAACACGAGAAAATCAATCACTCAAACTTATCCGAGACTTCAAAAGGAAGCAAAGCAAAAGGAAGATCATTTCTTGATGGTTCTAAAAATTAGAGGAAAAGCAATTCTTTAACAAGATCCTTTTAGTTAGGACAAATCCTTGAAAGTTTTGAATAATTCAACTAACGTCCTAAGCATAGTTTCTTGCAATTAACCTTTGCAAAACACAAACCTTTTCCCTATTTGTCGTTTTTATTGTTTGTAGCTTTCAAATAATTTGGGGGCTACCCCCAAAATCTTTGAAATTTGGGAAAATTAGATTTGAAGTTTTTGAAACCTCAAGCATGCTGATAGGATGATGTAGACATGAATTGGAAGCGCAGCATGTATTGGATGTGATAATTGACCATTATAAAAAACGACATATTAGTGTTTGAAAAAGGGTAAGAAATTCAACCACTTAGGACTCAAGTCTCTCTCCATCCAACAGCTCGTAATCCTATGACTATATTACTAAGTGACTTCGACTGTGTCTCTGGTCAACTTGCTAAAAGCTCATATAATGCCCAATCTCACGGTGGTGGCCCTTTTGCGAAGATGTTGCATTATTGACCCTCACAGTCATGTCTTAAAATATAATTTTTTAAATTATTTTTTTATAAAATTTAAAATGTATTTTTTAAATTATTTTTATTATAAATATAATTCTTTTATTTTTATTATATTAATAAAATTAATTAATAATATAATAAAAATATATTTTTTAAAATTTATATAGAAAAGATCAAAAAGTTTTTATTTTAAAACGTATGGAATATAGAGTTTCCCTGCATTCTACCTAAATTTCATTAGGATCTTTTTATGTTCCCACAAGGGAAAATTTTTCTTTGATTTTTTAAATATTATTATCATATGGAAGAAAGTGGTGAATTCTATAGCACGTAGTGTCGCAATATGCCTAAATGACTTTTAATTATTGTTCTTTTTTTTTTTCAAAAAATATATTTTTACATAGTTACTTATATAAATAGTATAGATATTAAAAATTTGTGGTATGAGTCCTGTAACAATTGTAGTAGTGTAACATAATGTGTTTATGGAGAGCAAGTATATAGTGAATGCAATGATACAATTAAAATAATATCAAGTTAATTAACTACTACTATATAGATAAGTTATTTTGTTACTTTTTATTGATTGTGCTCATTTTAAAAATTTGAAAATATTAATTTTTCGTTCAACTAAAAGATTTTACTAGAAGTATGTATACATTTTTAAAAAACAAACACGAATAGTTTGTTCTTCGTTGTCCAACGACTTATTTACGAAATCTACAATCAAAGGTATTTATATATGTAGATGTGTATATATTTCTCAATATATAATTTATCAATTATAATATTTAATTATAAATTATACACAACATATGTATCATTGAGAAATTTTCATTTACATGACATTCAAAAAAATATACACAAGTTAGTAAAAGATCATGTAAATTTCTGCATAGGCTTGCATTTACATTTGTGATGCGTGCACCTATATTCAAGAAAGATAAAAGTCTTTCGCTCTTAGTAACTTTTGTTATTAAAGTAAATTAGTGTGAAGAGTGTTTACACCTTTAAAAATATATAAATATTTTTAATACATTCAAGTAGGTAATGTTGTATTAAATTAAGATACTAAGCAATTTGCTATACTTATAATTTTTTAAATATGCAACTAATGAATTTTTTTTACTAATTTTGCAGATGTTGATCTCTTTATTAAGATATTAGAAAAGTTATTGAACAAGTACTTCAACATCTTATCAGTTTTAACTTACTTAATTATATATATACATCTTATAAATATTCGACATTTTAATTATTTATTTTATATTTTATTATTTATTATTAAAATAATTTATGTAATAATTTTTTATTAAAAATTATTTCTCCGTGCATAGGGTTTTTTGGCTAGTTATTTTCATATGGAAGTAAGTGGTGAATTCTATAGCACGTAGTGTCGCAATATGCCTAATGGTAAAATATTAGCTGTTATAAAAAATTTGCAGTTTCTATACAGATTAAAGAATTTCGTCACGGCTAAAATGGTCATCTTCTTAAAAAAAATTATGAATTTTTCGAAATGATACATTTTTTCATCTAGTCTTCTTTTCTCCTTTTAAGTGTCTGATTTTATTTTATTTTATTTTTTAAAAAAATCTAATTTATCTCTTATGAATAATTTATTTTTATAAAACTCGAGATAAAAAATTTTAAATTGAAAATCTATCTAATTCTACCCTATATAATGGAAGATAAAATAACCCAACGGAATAATCATCCGAATACCTACACAGAGAAAGGAAAGAAGAAATGCAATAAAAGCAAGATTCGACTAGGCTTTGGATGTAGGGAGTAATATGAGAATGGAAATTCTAGTGAGGTCCTTATTTGGCAAAAAAGAAATGTAGAAAAATAGAATAGTAAAAAATTTTGAGACTCGAGGTTACGTACATTAGCAACGTGCATGCGGCCAGAAAAAAGAGTGGCCTTTCCCTGCCGTCCGATGGAAGCACCATCATATCTTTTCATCGTTCGATGGTACGACATAACACTATTTTTTATGCTCCTTTTTGCTTTTTACCGACTAGGAGTAATAATTAGGTTTAATGACTTTTTTCCCTAAAGACTGTTTCTTCCCTTTCCCCAATAGAATTATTTTTCTGAAGGGCAGTAGAAATTTCAGTCCTACCAAATCTTTCTTAAAAAATTGGAGATTTTACTTTACTGTTTGAATGTGTTCTAATCTATGATCTTGAATATGAGTCTTTTATTATTGAACCCATTAAAAAAAAATTAAACAACTTGGACTTGCATGCCGACCTTGCACCAATGCTTTCTAAAGTCCTTGTTCCCAGAAGGCGAATTACTCGCCTACACAGGACTCTCACACCTTGACCCAATAAGTTATAGAAGGATAAATTATAATAACTTAATAATTTCGAAAATAAGAGGATCATTGCGTGATGAAACTTAATAATTTCGAAAATAAGAGGATCATTGCGTGATGCCATAAGGAATCCACCCACTTTGGGTGTAACTCATACTCGGTAGTTACCAAGATTGAATTCTGAGTATTTGTTTCAAATCTATCACCTTTGAACTAAGTGAGCTGCCCATGCGTGCATGCTTTCTAAAGTCCCCTTAAGACAAGAGGGTGTATTTTGATAGTTTCCATTGCCCAATGCAATCAATGCAAATTTTATAATTTATTTTTATAAAATTTAAAATAAAAAATTTTAAATCGTAACTCTATCCAAATATATTTTTATTATGATACTTTGTGATTGTTTTAGAGTGATCTATATCAATAAAAGGCTCAATTCTCTTTTCTATTTAAATAGTAAGAATTTGATAATTATTAATGAGTATAGTTTGATTATATATAAATTATTATAATATTTTTATTAATTAAAAACTAAATGGTAACATATATATATATATATATATATATATATATATATATATATATATATATATAGGTAAAGTTTAAATTTGTTAATACGAAGTAAAAAAGTATTATGTTAATAAAGATTAATTTTTTTAAATCAAAAAAGTTAGTATCAGAAATTTAATTAAATATATAATTATTTTATAAAAATAGACATTCAATTTTAGACTAATATGGAGGGATATAAAAGACGGGTTTGGTATCTAAATTAAAATGGTCTCATGACATTCCCACTTAAGGGTTTTGGATCCAATCTGTTGAACTTTTGACTCTTATTTGAAAATACTGGAGAAGAGGAGAACAAGTGAGTCAAAACAGGAGGAGGGGCCGAAAGAAGAAAAGAGGAAAAGGAGACGGTTTTTTCATCATGATGGTATAAGGGGAAAAAATTCCCTTTCCCGGAACAAAGCTCTGGATTCTCTCCCAAATTTCAGCCTAGATTGCTCAAAAAAGCTCATTAATTAATAAAAATACTATTTAAAGCTTTTTCTTCTTTTCCTCCCTTATTTTCAGAACTGGATGGAGCAAACATTTGAGAGGACGATTGAATATGTACATTTTCAACTTTTCACATCATATATATATATATATATATATATATATATATATATATATATATATATATATATATATATATATACTTTATTATCATAGTAATATAAAAGACATTGAATCACCAAACGATCTGATGCTCGGATAATGTATCAAAGCTTGGCTGAATGTAGAGAATAGGAACAATGCAATTGCTATGAGTAAGAGTACAAGAGTTAATTATTTTATTCGTCTCAATTTAAATTTTTATTTTTAAAAATATTTAATATTTTTATTAATTTTTAAAATTATATTTATTATAAATATAATTTTTATCTTTTTTATTATATTAATAAAACTAATTAAGATTACAAAAAATATATGTATATTTCATGCACCCTTGCTTGTGCTTTCTATGCTGCTCCTCAAGTTTACTCTCCCAATCTTTTTGACATTTGTATGATTAATAAATAGCCACGTGTTCCACGCATAACTATCTCTCTCTCTTATTGCTAGAATGAATTAAATCATCTTGTTGCTCTTTCAAATATCTTCGACACTACAAATTTAATTCAATTAAGATCCATTAACCTTATATATATATATATGGTGAGATTGGATAAAATTTTAAATTTTTTTACTTAAATTTTATAAAAGTAAATTATTTGTTAGAAAAGATAAAAATTTTATATTAATTTTGCAGTGTAACTTAATATAAAAGTAAAATTAGATATTATTTTGATTTAAAATTTTCAGTCTTAAATTTCGTAAAAAAATTTTTATTAAAAAAAATAAGATCAAAAATAAAAAGGTTATATTGAATTTTGTAACGTAGTTTTAATACACCTATAATTTTTTAACTCAGTTGACAATATAATGTTATGTCATTTTCATCTATTAATGTATTATAACATAAAAGACTTCCATAGTATCTTGTCAAGTTAGTTAGAGAATACTAGCCTAGTTGTGAATAGATTAGAAAATAGTAGTAGTGTATTTGGCTGGTTGGTTCAAGGCAGTCAAACAAGTCCTTAATTAGCGTACTATCAAAATTGAGGTTTGAAATTGATATATTTTCATGCGTAGGTAGAGACGTAGAGTCAAATCGAGAAGAACTAAAGACAATCCATCCAACAAAAAAAAAAAAAAAAGAAGAATTAAAGAGGGTTGTATCTATCTCAACCAATAAGAGACGAGTGCACCGGTAGCAGTTAAGCAGGCAGCGTTCCACATTAATGAGTTCCCGGCTGTAAACATCAATTATTCCAAGATATGGTCTCTATTTCACATCATATATATCCCGTTTAATATCCATTGGTTCTGACCTTTTTTGTTTTTTTCATTTTTCTTTTTCTGTGACCGAATTTGTGTCGTGCTTTGTGAAATATATCCTCGCATGAAAAATAAAAGTAGGGTTTCTTCCAAAAAAAAAAAAAAAAAGAGGGGTGAGGGTAGGGTAGCATGATCGTGACAAGATCATAGGTTTCATGATTAGAAATATTTTTGCTATATAATTATTCAATTCTATCCTTATTATATCAATATATAAAATAAAATATAGAATCAATGAATGTATAATTTTTATTATTAATAATAGCTCAATATATAATTTGGAGTTCCAACTCCAAGATATCAAGAAAAGAATGAGTATGCAATTCTTCTAACAATGACTAGTTTTCTTAAATTTTCAATTATTCATTCATTATTAATTGCTAAGAGTATATTTAGATAAAGTTTAATTACAGAATTTAATATAAAATTTTTATTTAAATTATATTTATCCTCTTATAAATAATTTATTTTTATAAAATTTAAAAATTTAAAAATTAAAATTAAAATTCTATCTAATATCACTCTAAATATAAAGTTCAAAAATAAACAAGACATGTTGTCAAAAGAGTTTAAAGTCCCTTACAAGTTCCTCGTACATTTTCGATGCAAACAAAGACAAAAACTTCGACCATATCCAATTAAAAACAAAAAACAACGAGATTTATAGATGGATTAGTATTAGACAAAGAAAATTCTTGGGTTAAGAGGAAAAGGCCAAACAAAAAAAAAAGAAAAAGAAAAAATCCCCGGAGGCACCTAAGAAACAGAGAAGTACTTTAGAAAAACAAAAAGTACGAAGGACCTATTTCATCACTGTATCTGATTAGACAATGGATATGGCTCCCAACTAGGGCGGCCAATTTTGCCCGTTTATCTGGACCCGACCCGGGACTCGGCCCGATAACTTCAGATCCGGAACAATAGTTATACCCATTTACCCGGATCCGGACCCGATAATATATCTTCTAATAGGGTCCGGGTCCGGGATAGGATATTCCGGACCCGATTACCCGATTACCCGATTTAAATTTTAAATAATAAATATTTTATATATTTAAATTTTTTATAACCGTTAGATGTGTTTAATCAACGGTCAATTATTTATAAATTTATATTAAAAATTTTATCGGGTATATCCGGATCCGACCCGAGACCCTATAGGGTAGGGTCCGGGTCCATCTTATTTGGACCCGTCAGGTAATCAAGTTTGGGTCTGGAACCATTAATGTCAATCAGATTTGGGTCCGGAACTGAGTGTCCCGAACCCATTTGAACCCGTTGACAGCCCTACTCCCAACCCGCATCTCTTTCTAAATATCACGTACTGCTACTACTTTCGCTATCTACTTTTGTGTAATTATCATGTGACATATGCAATTACTCCAAGAAGAAGATGGAGATGAGAGCTGATGCCTCGCATGGCCATGGCATTAGCTTTCTGCTGCTTGATGCGCTTTCCATTGATAAGACTACACCATTACCAGAATTCGTGTCAAGTGTCAACGCCGTTGTATTTTTTTCCAACATGTAATAAAGTGGTTAGCTAGTCTTCGTCACACATTTTCTCTTAGTTCCTTTACATTTACATTATGTTTTTCTTGGACTCTTAGCTATGGCCGCTCAACTGAAGAACTGTTTAATGCCAAAAATTCACTGCCCCCAAAATCCCCCCAAATGGGAAAAAATGGAAAAAAGCTTTTTCACCGTGACTACGATCAATTGGGATCCTCTTTCTCAAATTTCTCCTTCCCTTCTTTCTCTCACTAACTTTAAGTTAGTACCTGTTAAAATATTATGTTAGTGAGAGAGGGATAAAAGCGAGTTTCCGAACAGTAACTACGTTGTAGCATCAAAATTCACTCTTATTTACCTTTTTATCCATTAATATCAATTTACAATTGGAGAGAGGGTTGGTGTGGGACCCCAGCCTCTTCTCCCCCTTACCATCCACACTTATCCTGTTTGTGCCCACCATTATTCAATCCCCAAGGACACACACATACAAACGGCTAATGGCAACTTTTGCCTCAGCATGCGTTGATAGTGGTTCTTCCGTCTCTTCCAAATACCATTTTAGACTGAAGAGAGAATACACAACGGGGAATAGAATTAAAATAGAATTTCTGGTAAGGAATGAAATTTTTGGCAAGGAGGATGAGGTTTGTTCTTCTCAAATCCCATTCCCAAGTCAATTTATTTCTGTTTTTCTTCAACATATAAACATCATATATAAACATCTCATTATCAGTCTCAGCCAAAAGTCCACACATATCATCATCGCCATCCTCTTTCTTCCTTGGCTTTCATATACTAGTTACTACCCTATCATGACTCCCTATACTAAAAGCTCAAGATTATAAAAAGGAAAAACCACTAAAGATCAGAGGGAAAAATTCCATTTTTCTTGTATATTATCCCATCAATGCTACCAAGTTCTTGAAACTCTATCAGCAGATCCACTAAGTTCCGAGTCCACCAGCTTCTTGACCACCAATAATTCCTCCATTCCCAAGACCAGTGCAGATTCACATCACACTGCAGCTTGAGGTGTTCTCGTCGCTAAAGGCATGATAATGCTCGCCCGGCGGAGGGTAAGGGTGGTAGGGGTAGGTGGGGTATGGAGGCAAGTAGTTGACGGCGGGCGGCGGCCGAGCATACATCATTGGCTGAAACCTCTCGTTCCCATTAGCCCTTTGTTGGTTCATCATCATGGCTGCCATTTGTTGCTGATAGTAAGGGTTTCCGCCCATCATTTCGGGGCCAGCACCTTGGAAGTAGCCACTACTGGCGCCACCAGGAGCACCACCATTCATGGCGGCAGCAGGGAGACCTTGAACTGCAGCCATGTTAGGCATTTGGCCCATTGGTAAATTACCCATTGGACCCACTTGGCCCATTGGCATGCCCCCCATCGGGCCCACGTTGCCACCAGCATTCATAGCCATCATGTTGGGCATGCCTTGAGGCCCATCATTCAGTTTCTTGGCCCCATTAGCATTCATGATACCACCATTACCAGCTCCAGCGCCACCCTGTCCACCACCGTTCTTGTGCTGGTTTTGACCGCCACCGCCGCCGCCATTTTTACCTTCTTGGGGCTGCCCACCAGCATTCTTGCCTCCCTTTTGAGCTGATCCACCAACTTGGTTCTGGTTGTTCCCATTGCCGCCCTTCTTGCCGCCACCATTGTTACCGCCGCCCATGTTCACCTGCACGGGTATATTTCCTCCACCTCCGCCGCCACCTTTCTTCCCGTTCCCTCCAACAATATTCCCCCCATTATTGCCGCCCTTACCAGGCTGCTGAGGAAGCTGCCCATTCAGCAAGCCGTTCATCATCATGTTTGGCGGCTTCCCTCCAAGGGGCATCATCCCCTTGGGCATCCCTAGAGCATTCCCCATTAGGGGCTTCATCTTGTTCGCAGGGGCATCATCAATTTCTTCATACAAGTCATCATCATCATAATCATAATCTTCATCGTCATCATCGTCATATTCGTCATAACTCAAATCCTCATCCTCAGGCAGGCTAAACTTCACAGCCTTCTGGTTCTGATCCTTGCTGCCAAAGGGAGGCATTTTAAGGTCCTTCATTTGAGGCAGCTTCATACCATCCTGCAATGCTTTCAATTGCTGGAGCTGCTGCGGAGTCATGGCATTCATAACCTGAGGAAGTTGCCCACCTTTTTGCTGCTGCTGCTGCTGATTGTTTCCACCCTTCTGAACAGGCTGGCCTTTGTTGTTCCCACCTTTGCCACTGTCAATTTGCATATTCTTGAACTGGTTGTTGAGTTGGTTTTGCTGGTTGTTATTGGCCTTCGGTGCACCCCAGATTTCTGCATGTTTCCCACTCTTTGCAAGCTTCTTGATCAGTGTGTCCGGGTCTACATTTCCTGAAACTGTGACCTTGCCCTGCTCTGAATCGATTTTGGTGGTGTAAACCCCTACCAGAAAATCAAGAGGTAAAAGTGATGAGCGGAAACTGCTATAAACTAGCCGAAATTCACATGCCTAAAAGCAAAAATTTGCAAAAAGTTCAGGGATTAGATTCAGTAGCAATGTTGTATTACTACTTTTGGTTATTCCTTGAAGCAACCCTTGGGTACCAGAAGAATAAGAATTGAGTCTCGAAGTAGAACGTACCATCAATCTTCTGCAAGATTTTCTTGACTTTTTGCTTACAGCCATCACAGTGTATGTTGACTTTAAGCACACATGTCTGCATGCACAAGCAAAGCCAGAGAAACAGCAGAGTAAAGTTGCAAACTTTATAAATGACCATCCAAATAAAAAAACCCAAGAGACAAAAATATAGAACTGAAATCAAAATTAACCAGCAATAAAGACACAGAATTCACTCTGCTCAATGTGACAAAGTGGAAAGAAAAGAGAAATGTAGGAAAAGAACTAAAGAGAAACAGCAAATCGAGGAAAGTTCTGAAAGATCTTGAGTTCAACTCAAGCAAAGTCCCCCTAAAGCAAAGGACACTAGAAGCCACAGATAGAGAAAGACAACCAATTGGACAAAGAGGAAATGTGGATATGCAAGTAAACATTTATGAGCATACCTGGATCTTCAAGAACTCTTCTTTACTCATCTTTCACACAAACAGAACAAATAGCAGATGATTAAAAAAGGAATGAGGAATGACCCTCCAAGGTAGGTAGGTTGCTGGTAGATCTGAAAGAACTAAAACAACATAGCCATGGTACTAAGGTGGTGAATTGACATGCAAAACTCCAAAAAGAGTCTCTCTTTCTCAGTTACCTCAACTTGTTTGTGGGTGTTTTCTCAAAACCAGCAACAGAGGCTAAAATGAGAGGAAAGAAATGAAATGGGCGCTGAAATGCACTGATTAAAGAGTTTAAAGAGAAATTTTAAGGACAAGGTTCAGCCTCTCACTCCAAGAGAGAGAGAGAGAGAGAGAGAGAGAGAGAACAGAACGAGAGAGAAACTCAGAGGCCGGGGCTGGACATTAAAACTGCTCTGTGAGACTCTGCTTCCTCTAATTCAGAGTTGGAGAGAGAGAGAGAGATTGGGGACTGGGTGAGGAGGTGAAAGGGGGTCGTAGCTATGTTACTGCTAGTTAACAAAAAGGGCACTGGCACAAAGAGTGAGGGAACAAGAGAGAGAAAGAGAAGCTGCTACGGCCTACACTACACAAGACAGCTCTCTTCAACCTTAATTTATACTTAAAAATTTTCTGTTATCAAAATCAAATTTAGATTACAGAAACATGAACTGATAAGTCTCCCTTTCATTCACTCTATTTTTTCCCTCATTCTTTGGCTTCTAGTCATGGCTTGGCTTGAAGCTTTCGAGCCTTGGCTGAAACCGTTAAAAGTTACTTGTCTTTGGAATGTAATATATATAATTTTTTTATTTTTTTGGTTAGGAATTTCTTATATTTGTATTTTCTTTTTTAAGGTTTTATTTTTATTTTTAATTTTGTTTTAAATGTATAAATAAGTTAATAATTGTTAAAATGTTATTTAGAGGGAGAGAAATTTAAGAGAATTTTGAAATTTGAAATTTAGAGAGAGAAATAATTTTAATAAATGAAAAATAACCTTAAGCCAAACTTAATTATCAACCTTAGACTATATATCTGTGTGTCTATGTATATGTATATGTATATAAATTTTTGGCAATAAAAAAACTAAAATCACCATGAATACAATCATGATTTCTAGATATTTAGAACGAAGAAGCCTGCGTTGAGTTTCTTTCTTCTTTATTTTCTCTATTGAGTCTTTTCTTCCCATTGATCTTCTACTTTTATGATGCTTTACTACATCTTTCTTAAACTACCCTGTTCCTTAGGAGAGAAGTTTTTCGTTCGTTTCCGAAATTTATCGAAAGTCACCGCTCTTAATCCAGAGGATATGAGCCAGCGACTCAGTAAGCTACATGTGTAAAATCGATTTTTTCCCCCAACTTTTACCATTCCTGTAAAGCACTCGATTAAATTTCATCTTGGGACTCTTTTGTCATTCCTGTAATGTATATATCACGTTTTGTTGAATTTGTGTTATTTATGTTTAGAATATCATCAAAATCAAATAGAATAATAATACAAGTAATTATGACAATCATAACATCTTAAATATAACATAATTACACAAATAAATAAGTAATTATTAAAAACTTTCTTTAAACATGAAGAATAAAGTGACCCTATTTTGTGTAAGTTGCGCTACCAGTAGGTGTAATTTGTATGTAAGTTGAGCCACCTATTGGCGCAACTTCAAAGTTATTCCAGTTGATAGCGGAATTTGCACAGAGTGTGCAAAATACAGTTCATTTGAATATTTAATGAAGATTTAATGAATTTTTTATCTCAAAATCGAGAAAATCCTTTGTCGAATCCTTACTTATTATCTTACTACTATCAAAATTGAAATGTTTTTGGATGAATTTGTTAGTTTTTATCGTATATGAGTTGAGAGAAAAGATAGAAGAGAGAGGGAAAATTTTAAAAAATGATCTTTTTTTTACTATACACAATATAAAAAATTGTATATATAAATGGCGCTATGTTTTCCATCAACTTTCTTTCTCCCTCATTGGGTTATTAACATTCGCGGTCTCCTAAAATTTGTTCATATTCTCACTAGAAACCCCACAAAATTTTTAACCAAGAAGACTAGAGAAAACTTTTATAGAGTATTTGTAAAATATGTTCTCACTTTCCTATGAATTAATTAACTCCAAGAAATTGAGGGGTGAAAATGAGGAACTTATCTATGCAACTCGAAAGAGGAATAAAATAAATAAGGTGTTCAAATATTATATATATAAATTGTTGCAATAATATACTCGTGATCAAATAACTAATTCAGAATTTGAGAATTATCAAGGTTCAATTTTCGGGGTCTAAAAATTAGAAGATAAGGGTTTAACTCGCATAGTATAAAAATAAAATATCAATAGATTGATTGAATTTTTTAACTCATAAGTCAAGAAGATTATAATTTAATTGTTGGAGTATATACTATCCAAAAGAGGAAAAGAAAATTTTAGGATCTTATAATATACTTTTAATTTGTATCTGGTAATAAATTTATGTCTCAAAGAAATCAATGTAATCGAAATAATTAGTAACTTGGGATTAACATAAACACACTACTTGAAGAATTAAAATTTGAATACATAATAGAGAATAAATGAAGTTATTTTTAATAAAAAATGTAAGAAGTAATTTATGATTTCCTCTTCTTGACATACAACATTCTATCAACTTTGTCTACTACTCTTTCCATCAAAATCCAAAAGAAGAAGAAGAAGAAGAAGCACAACTTTACCTATTGCTCAAAATAACCAAAAAATGAAACAACAATAAATCAAATTGAACACATTATATAATCATCCTATACTTTCCTTGCATAAAAATATATAAGCTTATATGTGTTTACCACTCTTTTATCGTTCTTTCCAACTTCATGTCGAAGAATAAGTATTCATCTTTTTGCCAAAAAATTTGTACATTTTTGTAGCCAAAAACACTTTAAAAAATCAGTATCATAATTAGTATCGAAAATGGCTACGACAAGAATTAGGGAACTATACCTTGCGAAGTAAGAAATGAAAGTAGCTATTTGGTTTTTAATCATGCTAGATCAAGAACAAAATATCGCGCTTGGAGCAAGAGGCCAAGGGTTCAAACAATGTAGTTGTATTAGCGCTCTTTGTATGAGAAAGAAAGAGAAATACTTAAAAGAAAGACAAGGGATAATTAGACGAGAGCAAGTGTTACATAAGTAAAAAGAACGGAAGAACTATTTTTTTAAGCAATCAAATTATAAAAATTTATAAAATAAGTATTACTTTATACCGTAAAAAGTCAAAAGTATTCAAAACGTATATATATTGTTAAATTAAGGGAAAACGATAAAATCAAATTTTTGGCATGCGCTCAATTATTTTATCAATAAAATAAAATTACAAATTGACCACGGTATTTTTTAATATCTCATTTAGTCACTAAAATGCAACATGTATTTTAACTATACAATCATATTAGATGAATGTATTTTGCGATATCCTTCATATACATATGCAAAAAGCTTATATGTTAAAGCTCTCAATTTTCAACAACCAAAAGAAGTATAAATTATTTATGATTACTCACAATTATTGTCATATTGTTCGAAGCTATTCATTTCCCCCTAAGAAGTTTAGAATTGATCTGCCAAACAATATTCACATCCAATACAAATGTAGCGGAAACAAAGAGACAAATTCTTGTGGAAACTATACAAATAAACCAAAGTTAAAGGACACTTGTGGCAAACAGGTCTATCCTTTCTTCCATATTCACATTTGACCCCTGAACAAATCTATAGAGATTATGATAATCAATTACTAGCATTTTCCTTTCTTCCAAAGTGGCATTACCCATAACAGAAATCTAAAGAGACAATGATAACAATTAAAGCACTTTTGAAGGAAGGCAAATTATTGTAATACAAAATAAAAAAGAAAGAATAAAATTACCGTCTCAAAAAATAAAAGGGTAAGTTATATCATAATCCATTTTACTATGACACCCCTAAAATTGTCCAACAAAATTTTGGATCCTCATTTTGACTTATCCCCTTTTTTCCAATTTAAATTTTGGATCCTCATTTTGACTTATCCCATTTTTTCCAATTTAAATTTTGGATCCTCATTTTGACTTACCCCCCTATTTCCAATTTCTTTTCTTTTTAAAATTTTTTTATGAGTAAAAGAGTTGTATTACCAAATGTCAAAAGATGATTGCTAAACAGAGTATCTAACGAATGCAGTGGTTGAATGATCTTTTTCCTCTTCAAGATTTGGACCCAAAACTGGAAGCTGCGACATTCTGTTGCTCTTTTGAGTTTTAAGCATGGCTGGCTAACAATTTGACAACATCGTTTGTTTCCCTAATTGTCCAAATTTAAAAGAGAAAAATACTGGTAATTGATTTTTTCTAAAAGATTTGGGCCCAAGTTTGAATGGCAGAGACTTATATGCTAAATTTTAATCTATTTCTAAATTTTCCACCGAAAAAGAGGAAAAGATTACAAAAGATCTGGCGCCCAATATTGAATGACACAGAATTTGTCAGAGTATGAAATTAGTTTGACAACCCCTCAAAAAAAGGTTGGACAGGTTATTGAAAGTTTAAATGGTTTCTAGAATTCCTTTTTTTCCCTCATAATTTTTATAGATTTTGAAAAAAATACACGAAATAAAATAATGAGTGATGGATGAGTTTTTAGTTTCTGCTTTTCCTTTTTTGTTTTCTCATAATGAAAAATCTTGAAAACAGAATTTTATATGGACAATTATCTTTGACAACTCCAATTTATCATCTATAAGTATACAAATGGTACCGTATGCATTTCTGTCCGAAAAATTATAGCAATAGCAAATAAGTTCCGCTTATAGAATGTTGCGAGTCTTTACTATAGGGGCGGTAATATAAGTGGTTAGGGTTCCAACTATCGCAAGTTCAAACTTTATTGAAGACATAGTTGTTAAGATATGGTCAGCGAGATCAGTACTAAGTGTTGTTTATTAAAAAAATAATATAAATATTTTCATCGACGACATAATTGTTAAGATGGGATCAATGAAATCAGTAATAAGTGTTGTTTATTAAAAAAATAATATATATATTTTTATGTGAATCGTCTAAAATTATAGAAGATGAAATAATAATTTGTTTATAAAATAAATTTTTAAAAATATAAATAAAAGGTGTCCCGTACAAAACAAACTTGTTAATATTATCACGCTTGATATATGAATAACGAATGCTACAATGTTGTGACTCCATTTGAATGTCAAAAGACCAGTAAACGCTATTAGGACAATATTGAGGGAGGCCCAAAAGCAGGAATCTTTGTAAATTAATTGGTTTTTGCTTTAATACAAGGTTAGCAAGATGCAAATATGCAAACTTAAGTTACAATTGAAGGACTGGAGCCCACAGTCGAGCTCAAGTAAAATCGGTAAATTATATTTTCAAAATTATTATATTCTTAATTAAATATTTAACTCATAATTTTAAATATTTTACGTTCTTCATTGAACTTCATATGCAAAGCCTCCCTTAATTACCGGGAAATCCCCAAGTAATTAGCTCTCTAGCATGAAAACCACTAGTTCAATTATTTTGGTCAATTGGGACTTGCGACTTTTTCGACAACTATCCATCTAATAGAACAATCCATCCAACTATGTGGGTCGACGGACTTCAGAATTCCACCCCACAAGATTTCTTGGTTTGCATCCTTAAATAATTTATGTGCACAAACTACCTATTGGCCATGCGTAGCTTTGGATAAAGTGGAAGCCATGAGCTATAAGGCAAAATCTCTGGACTTGCCTAATAGCTTTTCCAAAACCTGGCCAACCTATGGTCTTGGTGAGAGCAAAACTTTGAATCAGCCTGAAAGGGAACCCTTCCTCAGTTCCATACACCATACTAATTTGTTTTTAGTCAGAAAAGGAACATTTCTCACACTGAATCGATCAACTTTATTCTTCATTAGGGGTGGGGTATGACATCATTTTGATCCACACTGTAGAAGTTTTCTTTTTTTTTCTTTTGATGTTCTTTTCTTCCCCCAAACCCCACTCCCACCCCCCACCCCCCTAATTTTCTTGGGAGATTTGATGAGATCTTTTCTGTGTATAGAAACAGTATTTTACTAGAATTAAAGAGAAAAACCTCTCGTCTTCTTAGAGTAACTACTTGATGGTCATTCTCGTCGTACCCATACTTGCGTTTTAGCTCCTTAAATCCTCTCATTGTTATAATCATATGTTCGCCCCTCCTTTCCTCTCAATCATCAAAAAAGCGAATTGCCGGTGTGCTATATTGCATTTGCGGGATATATATGATTCGGACACTAGATATATAGTTTCACAAAGAATGAAGATACACTTGGGATTGATCTTTCTTCCATGTTTTCAAGAAGAAACAAATGGGAGGGCAATTATTCATCTCTTTGCCATTTATGAGTAAAGTATTACATGTGCAAACACATGGGATATAAGAAGTGACTGACTGTAAGAGGAAGATTGATAGGGAAGGCCATTCATAAAGATCTATATCCCGTAGTGTTCGCATTATATGGTTTGTTACCAACACTCACATGGCCTAACAGACCTCTTTTGTAGATCTTTAGTAGTTATAGGAAACGTACCACTATGAGAATTAAAGATGCAATAAAGCGATGACCAATCAAGGGAAGATGTCAAACAGTTGATGAATTGAATCCTAAGATATATAACCATTCTGAATGTGTATTGTTCCATTGCCTTTTTCTGTAGTTTGATCCCTTTATAAAGACTTCTGAAAAATTCAGAATCCCTTTTCTTCTTCTTCAAGCCCTTCAAGGGATGTAACGATATATCTTACTGTAATCAACAAGGATATAATCAAATTAGAAGTTGTTCTCGCGGAATGATCAAATGTTATATAACAAGGGAAAGCCCTCTGGTGGCTGCTATTGCTATACGATGAAGACATGCAAACTCGGCATCATTGAGTGAGATATGGTAATCCCTAGTGAAAGAAACTGAGCTATGAATTTGTTCAACACAAATTCTTGACAAGTCAATTAGGGGATGTACCTCACCTCCCTGTACGTACTCTGCAGGCAGAAAGGGCTCTGTAAGAGTGAAAATAAGTGACCATGGCAGCATAGAGAGGGTGGTCCATTTGAGAATGACATCTTTCTTCACCTATCTTTTAGTTAGCTATGTGTCCAAAGATCAGATAGTTGGCAACACTACTTTTGGATTTTAACTTCAGAAATCATTTGTCTACTGTGAGCAAAGACGACATATCTTCTGCTTTATCCTTTTCACACTCTCTGCACATAAATGTAATACTCACTAGATTTTTTTTCTTTCTTACCCATCTCTCTCTTTTTTGTTTTTTGTTTTTTCTTCTTTATTTCTCTTTCTTCATTTTCTGATTTTCTTGCAGTTGTCATGTCTTTGCCTATTCAGCTAACTTTCAAGAACTTGGTGACTTCTGCATGACGTTGTTATGAGATCACCAGTTCTTCATCCAAATATAGGAATTTACCTTGATTCGACTTAAGAAATTCCCCAAAAACACTAACATTTATTAGGTTACAAATAAGTCTTACGTGAAAAATTGAAGGAAGAATTATCTAAAATATAAGAGTCAAGATAACTTTATTAGTATGAGGTCTTTTAGGAGATATTCAAAAATAAATTCATAATATCATAGAATTAGGTTGATTTAACAATCATAGCTTCTTGCACAATAGGAAACTAAACTCTACACTTTCATGTGGACGACACTTACATTTGTAAGAATTTCTCTTAACTTAAGAAAGTCCCTCAAAAGCTAGCATTTACAGAGGAAGAGACTTGCTTGAATAGATTTGAGAAAGTCAGGTAAAAACTTGCATCTACTCTCTCGAGAAACAAGTAAAACGGTGAAGAGTTTTTATGGCGATGAGAAACATGGTAGATATCCGTGATGAAGGATCTGTTTGTCCATATATTTCAGGTCCAGCAAGTGAAATCTTTAAGTTTCTTGCCAAAGATACGGGAGCAGTGTTTGCTACCAGCTCTATCACCATCTCTGATGCGTTTTCGAAACAAACATACCTCTTTCTCTGGTCCACAAATGCCAAACAGAAAAAAGCTGTAATGTTACTTTTGTATTTCCGTTCTTATGCCCCTGTGATAGTGAAAGATGAGTACCCTTCCAGATAATAGTAAATTTAGGTGGACAAGATTTACAGAACTGGAGAACACTCAGTCAACTTTGCATCAACCACATTCCACAGTTAATAACTATATTTCTGGCATCAGAGGCCTTGTCACCTGTGGATTTCGACCGTTTTTTAACAAAATTTTTTTCTATTTATGCAATTTTTCTAAGGATATACACAAAAAATTTTGTATGCATTGAAGATTTCTTCGTTTAGTCTGTAGTAAATATACACCACAACTATGCTAATGAAATAATTGGAACTGTGAGTACCCTGTTCCCTTACTAGGGGCTGGGGTTAAAAATGGAAGAAATGTATTCATCATATAAAAAAGATCAGCAAGACAAGATTTGTCAAGTTTCAAGAAGAAGATTGACAGAGTGCCATTGGAGGCCCAGGGAGGGGATGGTCCCAAGGTGAAGAATGAATAATGGATGCAATACAGGTTCGCAAAATTACAGGAAAAATGTATCCTCTTGTGTTCAGTCAGTCAAGCCCCACCTGAATTTTGCAGTTGCAAAGTTTGTCTCTCTCATTGCCAACTTCTATGGTAAATATTCTCTCCCCGACCACCCCCCCCCCGTCCCCGGCCTTCTTTTGGCACTTTGTAAGACAGAATAAAAACAGAGTAATACATAAACCATTTTCAAGACTCATTAGCCCTTAGTTCTTCTTGCTTTTTGATTGCTATTTTATGCTATGTCACCTATTCCAAGTAGACTTAAGTAAGTACAAAATTACAATCTTGAAATAAGATTCAAAAAGGGAAGTAGCTAGAGGAAAAGCAAAAATAGTTTTCAAACTTAGCTTCCTCGAGAATTCGAGAACTTGACTAGTAATGATGGGGGCAAATGCGGTATTTCATTATTTCCTACAGGTGATGCCGCGTTATAACAACCGCCATTGGGGTCGTGGATTTAGATGGGATTAGATCCGAAATGAAGCAGAATTATAGTTAAACTAGTAGTGCGAAGCTTAATTCAGATGACAAGCTGGACTACAATTTGTTGCAGATTGGTACGGTTTTCTACCAAGGGGACTGAAGGTGCAGAAATGAAGCCTATCATATTTTTGCTATATTATCTAGAGCCATGCCCATGTATGCCGTTCTTAGCTCTGTAGAACCAGCCTAACTCTAGCTTTGTACTTCCTCACTAATAACATCAGTTTATAATGATTTTCCTCGATCACAATCAGTCAAAAGTTAATTATGATCTCTTGAGCATATATTTATTGCTGGCAAAGGACTGAAACAGTTTGAACTGTACGTCTGATTCTTGCGAAAGAGCTCCAACAAACGCTAGGAAACACAAGAATTTCACTGCCAGATACATCAAGTAGAAACATGTGGCTTTCTCATCCTGCTTTGAAAGTACTTAACGCTGTTAGCATCCATAGAGGAATGTTTCAAGTCACAGAAGCTACAGCTTTCTCATAAGTAGAAACATGTGCAAACCAGCAATTATGATGATAACATCAACTGTTCAGCAGCAACATTTGTGTCATAGGCTG
Source organism: Rauvolfia tetraphylla (assembly GCA_030512225.1). Taxonomy (NCBI): domain Eukaryota; kingdom Viridiplantae; phylum Streptophyta; class Magnoliopsida; order Gentianales; family Apocynaceae; genus Rauvolfia; species Rauvolfia tetraphylla. Next base: position 10,055,692 of record JAJQKT010000053.1, read on the forward strand.
CATAATCATAGCAGACATGCCTGCTAACAATGATGTTGTCGTCAAGGATGGTGATTCAAGAGTGGTTCAGTTTGGTCTTAAGTCTTAACGTGGGAAAACATGACGAGTAATTCTTGCAAATCAGCCAGATGATGTTCGTGCAATAAACAGGAGTTCTATTAATTGCTGCCAAAGCAAACCTTCGCATTTATAACATTGGTATTATAATTGATGTCATGTGCCCACAAAAATGAAGAGATTCAATTTCTTTCTTATGCAATGCAATGATGGTTACTCTTTTCTTGGCTATTGCAGAAAATAAGGTGGTTAGTACAAAAACAACAGTGACCGCTGGGGTTAAAGTCTCCATATATGTTTTTACTGCAATTGCATAAAAGCAGACCACTGTTGATTGTCTTGATGAGGAGGACATTTCTAATTACTGCATGAACAGAGCAAAGCAAAACCAAGCTGAGGATAAGCTATAAGGATCTTGAGGGCTGAGGGCGAGTAGATACTAATCATCAATTTTACACAAACTTGATATAATTTTGACCTGAAACCCTGTCTCTTTGGAAAAAATTCACCACATCAACCTCTTTGGGCTGATGTTTTAGTCATAGTGAAAGACGACAATGCATCAAATGGACGAAGATAGACTGCAGATCAAAAATAAAGATTTATAAACTATTGACATGATATGCACAAAGTTGCTAGTTGTAGGCTAGTTGCTAAAAGTTTATGCGAACGCATTCAGGTTGGGTAACATGGAATCTCAACATGATGAGACACAAGAAACTTAGAAATGACTCAAGTTGACTTGATCAAACCCAAACTTTCTCAGGAAATTAAGATCAGAAGTTCAGGATATCACACTTCTCAATGACGAACTTGTTAGATACATTGTAGTTTTAGGTAGCAGCACTTTCAGTATCAGAATCCCACAAGAGAAAATTTTTACAGGACTTCAAATTATCTAAAAACATTTTGTCCCACTGAACAGAAATACTTACAACGTGACTTATGAAAAAAACTGTAAAAACAGCTCAGCAGAAGTCTGATCTCAATTTCTTACGAACTGATATGCAGCCTTTCTGATGGTCTCTAAAGATTCTGATCTCAGAACAATCCCTCAAGTCCTCAAGACTAATATACTGTTGCTTCACCATCCTCGAAAAATCGCACCCCGTGTCATGTATCCATATGTAGGGATGGCAAGTTTCGTCATAGTAGTACAATAAGCTCCTCATTCCTCCGCCTCCATTGCTGCCTTTTCCCCTACCAGGCATGTAAGACTTGTAAATGTTCTTGCATTTGAGTCTCTTCGATGATCCGGGCTTCAATGTGTGAGCTTTCTTCAATATAGATCCCACTCGTATCTGGAGTTCAATAGCTGTATCACTGAAGTTCCAAATCCTTGTTCCAACTCCTGTCACTTGAGTCTGATCACGGCATCCATTGAAGCATCTTACAATAGAAAGAAGGCTAATCTTCCTCATTCTACCTCTCTAGCGCGCTCAACGTTCAAGAACGTGAGCTATGTATTAGTAGTTACTCGAGTTTGGTGGGATGAACTTTCGGTGTTCTTTCAATACTTCGCTGATTCTGATCATTAGGTGCGGGTCCTTCAAAGAACTAATTCTTCAATTGTTCATTGCTTCAATGAGGATCGAAGAAATCAAAGAAAGCAGAGAGTTAATTTCCATCCCTTCTCATGGAACTGAGGAAGGATATATAAAGACCCTACTAGGAACCATGCTCTTTATTGGAAGATTAACAATTTGAGCAAAGAAATGGACAAAAGTAGTTGCAGCTAACATTTCTAGCCTTTGTTTACCGACGCAAAAGGTGGGAAAAGGGCTCCCACCACGCATTCAAAATGCTATAATGTTGCTTCTACTTTGATCATCACTGTGCTTTGAACATTTGCCTTTCTGTTACACATTTCTTTCAAGTTTCAAATACTAGTACCTATCTTCCCTTCCCTACTGTCTACCATACGTATAGGACGGTGAGTTTGTAACCATAATCTTGTATATGAATACATGAAAATGTCAATCTTGCATATCTTATACTTGAACTACTACTACTAAACAAATCTCAACAACGTATCTTTTTAATAAGAGAGATATAACTCAACTTCAACAATCTTCGATCCGAACTAATGTGCACTGATACTTCGGTCCCATGTAAGACATAGTTGAGTCTGACTCTGTTCCACCATCCATTTGGTGCACTGTTGTTGGTTGAGATATCATCGTTAGATTTTTCAAACAACTGAATATAGAGGAATGCAGTGGCTGGTACTAGTAGTGGTGACTGGTGATGGTTAGTACATCAGCATTCTGGAATCATATGAACCAGGAGATCTTCAGAAGCCTATTTTGACTAACACAAATGCAATCTCGAGGGGCCACAGCACTTCTGAAGGAGCTCAACCATGGTGACACCTTAACAGCAAGTCTGCAATCAATCAATTTCAATAGTTTCTTCCTGCCACGATCACATGCAATTGTGGATCTAGGATTTGGATAAGAGATAATTTTGAGAAGGGGCAAAGAAAATAGGTGAATGAAAATTATACATATTATTTTTTCATTTTATATTTCGAGAAAAGACAAGTCGGACACTTCAAGAGGAGAGCTAAAAAAGAGAGATTATAGAGAATGCTTACACAGATTCGAAGCAGAGAACCGGCACCACCCTCTGACCCGCACCTCACATGCATTTGATCATTAGAGTTACCGAATCATGATATGGATTTGACACAATAAAGTATTTTATTACCTTATTAAGACAACATAGGAAATCAAGTATGCTAGTAATTATGCTCAAGATGTCAATCAAATTCTTCCAAGAAATGCACTACAGCTGCGAACCTATTGGTCAAAAGAAAGAGTCGAGGAGCATTTTGGAGTCCATTCCGGCTCAAAAGTGCTCTAAGTTGAGGAAAAAAGCGAACTTCTCATTATTTTTTAATTTTAAAATTTTTATTTTAAATTTCGTAAAAATTAAATTATTTATATAAAAAAATATGAATCACACACATAAAATTTTAAATTTAATTTTAAAACTAAATACTATCCAAATTGAACCTAAAACAAAATGATTAACATGTTTTGGACAGATTTTGATATCTTTGAAACAATATAGAACAATTTTAAAAAAAACAGAAACAATATAAAAAAAATTAAATATACGCAGGCCAAAGAGGCCCCTGAAATGAAATGAAAATGGTCATCTTTATTAGTACTTGGGCTAATTGCTGTTTTCCCTGTGGCTGATTATGACATTGTAACTCGTAAGTACATCTGAAAATTTGCCTCATAGCAATCCAATCTACTTGTATCCAGTATAATCTTACTGTACAGAAGAAGAATATCAAGCATCACCACCGAGATGCCTCAAATATATAGGATAGTGATATCCTTTTAAGAGCAGAATAGTCAAAGAATTTACAGGGAAATAGAAACTACTACTTGTGATCGTCTTGAGAGGGATCTACCCTGATTATGAGCGGCTCATTAAGATGCCCAGGAGGATCAGCCACGACCGGTAGTTGTGGCGATGAGTCGATGCCATCTAAATCCTCATTTTCAGCCAATGCTTTATCCAGAGCTTTCTTTGCTACTCTTGTTACACAAATCATTAGAATGACTGCAATCAGAGAGAAAAGAAAAGTCAATTGCTACAAAACATATCTTATTTTACATTCAATAGTTTTCGCAGCATACATATCCCTTGTCTCAAGCACTTCTAGAGAAGCAGTGCAGTATGTGTGAAAAGAATAAAATATTTCCCGTTAACACAGCTAGACGGAAATCCAAGCAAAAAAATCCATCTGCTGTTCTTTTTCATTCAAACTCATAACAATTCTCCAGCATCCAAGAGTCCCTACTTCCAACACTCCAATTCCACAACATGAAGAGACTGAGAAGATACATAAATCAAGAAATGAATCATTCACAGAGAGCAACCATCAAATTTCATTCTTCTTAATAAAACCAGATGTTAACTACTCTTCCTTGAATAAATTCTCGTGGTCTTACTACTCAGTTATGCACCAAAAGGAAAAATATGTAGCAAACCTCTGTCATTTACTTGAACACCACTAATTTCTATTGGAAAGGATATCTGATCATCAGTACAAGGATATTTCCCTATAGGAGAATTTAAAAATGTTTGTTTCACCCTGAGAATCGCTACTCAATTGGAAAGGAACTCTAGTATTGATTCAGTACCTCATCTAATGCTCAATGTAAGGAAGTTTACAAGTACGCAGATTAGATTCAGATTACTAAACCCCAACATTTGCAGAAGAGGTTTGATAATTGAAGATTTTTAATAGCTCATTCCAAGGCATCAGATTCCCTGAAAGAAATAGAGTCTCCACCATGTTCCCTACAGAATTCTCTTTGATGAATGACAACACCTGGTCTACTTACCAGAGACTAAAAGGCCCAATACAAGAAGCGCCTGCATAACACAAAAGAGAGTAATTAATCAAATAGTTCTATTATTGAGGTGCTTCCTCAGAATCTACTCGTCCACATATATTGCAAAGAAATATTAATATCCCAAGTGAAAGTTGAAATTTGCACCTTTCCGTTAATTATGAAAAGAAATGAAGAGATACTGATCCTGAAGGAAGAGGGAGTAAAAAATTGCATATCTTACCCAACGGGTTTTTGAAAATTCACTCCATCCATGAGTTACATCAGAAAGATCCTTCAATGTGGTTCCAACATACACCAGTGCAAAAGTAATTGGCTGCATCAGGAAGAGTAGTAAGCTTGTTAGCAATCACAAAAGCATATTAGCAGCAGGACCTTCTTGCTAACAAAATAAAGTTCAGAGAGTTACCATCATTCCTAACCATGAAGCCAGCACATATTCTCCTATAGGTACTGGAGTTACCGACAAGAGGTAGTTTAACATGTTAAATGGAAGTAAAGGAACAAGCCGTAGCAGCAACACAATCTGCCACATAGATGCATGTATGCAAAGGAACAAACAAATAAGATACATAAAGAAAGAGGAAAAAGAAGGAAGGGGAAGAAAAGGAAAGAAGAAAGGAAGAAAGACACAAGAGGAAAAGGACAACAACCAGGAGATACAAACAAACCTTAAATCCAGATCTCTGAATAGCAATTGCAACTGCTTGAAACTTTGGATAGTCTTTTAGTTTGGAAATAACAAATGACCTCCCAATCTGTCATGCAAAACCAAGAGGAAAAAACTGACCAAAGATAATGACTTGGGGCAACATAAAAGCAACATATGGCTACATTGCAAGAGAAGGACAAAAAAAAAAAAAAATTCAAGACAAGCTTTAATATAAAATTCTAGAGTATAGACAAGTGTCATGTAATTCCTTACTAAAAGAAGATAAATGCCCTACCCCTTACTGATCCTCAAGAACACCTTCCTAGCTAAAATTACCCTCCCCACACCCCCAATAAAAAAAAAGGGAAAAAATTCCAAGAAAGATATAATAATCACGAGCCTAGCTTGGAAAATTAAACGCCAGAGCAAAACCTTAAAATGCTTACAGTTCTACCAAGAAAAAATGCTGCAGCAGCCCCAATTGTTGCACCAATGGAGTCAGCGATAAACCCAACAGGCAAGCCGAAGAGATAACCACCACCTAGCTGAAAAGGTTACCAACTAAATTTCAAGTCTCGGTATAGGAAAAGGAAAGGAATTTTTCCTAAGAAATTAACCCCAAAGGACTACATTGAATGAAACAGAAGAGTTGAACCACAAGAAGCATAAGTTTCATTTTCATATGTTTAACCAAATTAAATCTCAGCCAGTGATGCTGAAAGTCAAATTGTTTTTGTAGGTCAGTCCTTTGTATTTTCACTTGCCACTGATGTCCACTACAAAACTTTTTATTTTCATCAATTTTCAGTTTTGTTCCAGATATACTTATTTAACTTCTTATTAGGTAAATTATCTTTAAGCACTGTCTACTTTGGCTAACCTTTTACTCCCTCTTATGTCGGACTAAATTGAAAATTGACAAAAAAAAAAAAAAAGTTAATGTTGACATAGCCTCTTTTGCCACTCCTCTGACCGCTATACCAGATCTCCTCCTTTCCCAAACTTGAGGAGGAAGATGGTTGGATTCCCATAGCCATCACCAAACTCCCCAAGCAAACCTCTCTTTTTTTCTCCCAAACCTCAACAATCCCAAGGCTCCAAACAGAGAAGAGAGTTTGACTTGCCACCAAGAAACCAAGTGTGCAATACCCCATTTTTTAGTGTGAATGTGGGCTCCACAGGCATGATGATCAAAATTTATCAAAAAAAAAAAAAAAAGGGATATCCTGACCCATGCTCTGGAGAAAAAAAAAATTCTTGCAGGCAAAGACTACCTAGAAATTGTAGACTCAAAGAACTGTTGCAGGGATGTTTTTGACCGTTACAATGGCTGTGAGTTTTTTCCTCCACGGCCATTGCAGGGGTTCCTAGACTGGAGTTTTTCACTTTGGGGATTGAGTCTGTGATAGTTTAAAGATGATAGCCAAGTGTGGTATGAATAGGATGGATGGACTTTTTTGTCCAAAGAGTACCTAGTGCAGGAGACATGAGCGAAGAAGAAGCTCGGAGAGGAATGGTAGTGGCCCCTACCACAATGACAATTTTAATTGTTCCTTCGCTTATTTAATTACACTAAAGTAGAGAACAGTGAAAGTTCTTAAATCTTAAATCTTAAATCCTAGGATATTAGAAGGTAGATTAGTACTAAAAGGTAACTTTTCTCTTCTTATTATACGGCCTACTTTCTGTCATTGGCTATATGCAATACGTAACCTGAATACTAGATCTTAAATCCTAGAATATTAGAAGGTAGATTAGTACTAAAAGGTAACTTTTCTCCTCTTATTATAAGTCATACCTTCTGTCATTGGCTATATGTAATACGTAACCTGAATACTAGACATTTTGCTAGTTAGAAAAGGCAAATAGATCTGCAAAGCATGCTGATGCATCATGGTCAAGTTTAATGAATAACTTAATCTATGGTGTATTACGGATCTTCAGATAACGAATTACCCATAAAATGACCTCATTTGATGAAACAAGGATATTTCAAAAGTTCTTCAAAGTTACTAGGGCAATAAACAGACAGAACTATAGAAGAAAAAAGTAAATATGATACCGTGAGTATAGAAGCTGGAACTGCCAATATGGTCAAGGGGATATATGCAATTGCCCTGAAAGATGCAAAAGAAAATAAGATCCAGAATTGAATTCTACATGCTCCTTAAAAACCATTAACCTTCTAGCTCAAAATATTAACAAAGAATATTTATGTCGACGTAGAATTTTTTACTTAGCAGTAGACATTTCTAACAAATGATGTCATCAAATTTTGACCAACTCCAGGGCATGGTATCATTGCCTTTCCAAAATTCATGTCACCAAATCTGACACATCTGGACATGTTTTTTAAGAGCCCAAAATGTATTACTCTGGAAATCCATTTATACAGAAGGAAAAGCATTCCACTAGATGAGCCAAACAACAAGGTAAACATCCGAACATTCCACCAGTAGATAAGATATTCACCCCATATCAGGATACCAAATTTTCTCCATTCAAAATAAAATAACTTAAAAAACAAGAAATAACCAAAGCCAAAAACATAAAAGGGGTACCAAAAGTTCTTTCCAAAATGGTTTTGCAAATAGTGATAGTTAGAGATGTTTTCATGCTCACTTCTGTACAAAGTCCCACCTATTCTATTAGTGTCCCAGTTTCCTATTATTATTATTATTATTATTTTGGCTGAATTCCGTGTTTCTTATTATCCTTCCACCAAATATTCGATAAATTTCAAATAAGCAAACTATACAGTCATTTCCAATTTGAGAATTTTGGAATGGATTGAATGTAATCTACTAACTCATGCTCACCGAGTTTTCTATGTCAATGATTCAACTTCAGGCCAGGAAAAAGAAAAAGAATTTCAACAAAAGCAATTTACTAGGACGAAAATCAATCAATTGAAATTCTACTTACAGAACAAGAGGACCCCAAGGACCAAGATCACGTTCTACCCATAATAAGAAGTCCTTCAGCATCTGCAAGAAAAATTATATCTCAGCAATGAAAAACTACTCCAAGTAAACAATGCAAGCAATAGAATGCCTCATACCTTTTGGTTCCAATTCATAATGAAACTCAATTCCATCAAAATCATTTTCAAAACAAAAATTTGAAATGTCATTTTTATCTAGTCAACGATGCAAATATTGTGATGGCATATGATTATAGAAGATAGAAATATAAATGAGAGATGAACATTATTAAACACTGATGTCAGAAGAATGGAATGGTTTTGTATATACTACATAGTTACACATTGACAATGTATCGAAGACTTAACTAGCCAACAGCTGTTGTAAATAGAAGCTACAGATCAGGTATGGAGGGATATATATTTCAGTCTGTTCTACAGTTCGAGTACTTACTTTATTATATCAGAAACCAACTCTTATGAGGAGTAATTAATGCTTTTAGACCTGGGTCTCTACATGTAAATTCTGTCAGTTTATCAATGTCAGGTTTAGCATTACTTCAAAAACTAATGTGTCATGATGAAAGGTTATAGTTGGCATAACAAAATACATACAAGTTTAGGATAGAGGATGGTGTGGTTTCAAGTAAAACAAAACCATGAAATTGTAAACTTGACAACTAGCAGATCCAATTAAATTTCATGGGAAGCTAATTGTATTTTTGATGGGAACTTCTTTCTATAGTTAATCTGAGCAACTTTTAGACTCATCTACTTCTTTCTTCCAGTTCCATTTTGCCCCTGATTACTGGATGCTTACTTAGCTACTTCCTTTTCATCTAACTGGTACCCAGTTGAACCTAAAACTTAAAGTGGAAAGTAATGTTCAGCAATTGACATAGGAATAAATCAGATGAAATGATCATAGTATTCATCATGAAAATACGAGGTGCTTGAAAATGAACCAAATACCCGTGACAATCTAAGCGTTTGATTCAAACAAGTGAAAATTTCCAAATAGACTAGAAAGGTTATACCAACTCGAAGATTATGACTTTCAGTTGAATGAATCATCAAAACAATGCCAACTCAATTCTTATCTAATGAACAACTACTAAAAGTAACAAAGATCACGCCAGAATTTGATATCCATACCAGTGAGAAGAAAACCAAAAGATAGAAAAATCCAATTAGCAAAACAAACCAGACTAGATCAGCGGAAAAGCAAAGTTGCAATATTGAAAGAGACACCAAAACCCATCCATTTCCAACAATGTAATACAATAGCGAAACCGAACCTTTTCGATGGGAAGTGTGTAACAAGCGGTGGCAATGGCTGCAATAAGCAGCAAAAGAAGCGTAACTTTGAAGAAAGAAACCCAGTTGAATTTAAACGCCATTACTGATAAAGATATCCTCTTTCGCCAAGGCCTGCACTCTTCTTCGTCTTGGTCCTCCGGATATGATTGTTTCAATGGCAAACGAGGCCTTAGATTCAATCCCCCTAAGTTTGCCAGATTTTCAGATTTGAAAAAGAAAACAAAATATAAAATTTAATATTTATCTAAATTACAAAATTAATGGTGCAAGAATCTTTGCCCATTTAACTATGGATTCCACACACAACACACACTGTTGTCTCTGAAGAATACTTCTGTATGCGTGTGTGTGGGTGGGTGTGATCTAGATAATGTTTAATGGGTTTGGCTGTTCTTGCTCTTCTCTGTATATATTTTTCTGGTCTTCGGAAGACTTTCTGGCTGAAGGTTAACAGGGATCTTCTGTTTCTTTACTTCTCTTCCCTCGGATCTCTCTAACGCTGTTGATGGTTATTTTTCTGCAAAGTTAAAAGGCGTAATCCCACATCTCAAATTCCACCGCTATGTGCTTCTTTTTCCACACGCCCAAGTATTATAATTCTATTACGTATTTTCTTAATTTTGTGAGAGAATTTAATTCATAATAACTAAATCTATTCTTGTATTTAAGAGTGTGCTTGGACAAAGTTTCACACGAAACTCAATACAGTTTTTCATCTTAAATTTCACTTTTTCTCTCACAAAAAATTCTCTCTCCCGAAACTCAAGATAAAAAATCTCAAAACCAAACTCTATCCAATCACACCCTAAGGAATTCAATTGGAATAGAGAAGAAAATATATGAAATTGCATTTTTTTCCCCCTTTTTTCAGTTTCATCCATTGAGAAGAATGTAGAATGAATTTCTTCTTAAATAAAATCTAATAGCATCTATATATAGTAAAAAAATACAATTAATTAATTGGTTCAAGAATTTTCTTGTATTTGCTTCTTCTTTATTTAAAACTGGTTTGAAAAGTTTCTTTTAATGGTAATATCCTAGACATTTCAACACTTTGTGGTTATTTTGGGGGAAATTGTTTAATTATTTTTAATACAAAAATTAAATTTTTAAAAGGAATTTGATTTAAAAAGATTGATAGTTGAAAGAGATGCTATACCTGTACCTGCATCCAGAAAAAACAAAAAAAAAAATGAGAGAAAGAAACAAAGAAAGTGAGAAAAGAAAAAGGAAAGAGATCTTATACCATTGCTTAAAGAAAAAGGAAGCTCGAGCTTTGGGCTTTTGGTTGGAGAGTCTTTAGTTAATTGAAACGAATCCAACACCAAATGGCCTGGCTTTGAGCCCAGCCCAACTCATTGTAGTATTGTGTTTGTTTTTTTGTTTTTTTTTTCTCAAGAAAAATTCTCAACTCTTTTTTTTTCTTCAAAAGTTAAATTTAGATTCTATATTTCTCTCCTACAAAAAATTAAACCATACCTTACAAAAAAATAAAAAATTTTCAAAGAAAAAACCAATCGGACAATTTTGTAATGCTTCAATTTTTTATTTGTTAGTCCATAAGATCGTATCTATCTTTACTCGTGAGAGGGCTTATGAAACTACTTACCAAAAATTCTATCAAATCTGCACCAAGTAAATAGGTTTTGGCAATAGTTAGAGGCCAAATTCTCCAACATTTTGGCCAACGTGTGCTCTTTATTGCCGAGATTCTATAATAGAAAATGACAGTTTACAGAGCAATTCACTAACTCCCCCACTGTCTTCCAAGTTCCAAGCCACCAAGCCAAAAAGAGAGTGAATGAAGCAATAACATGAAGTGGGAAAAGCACACCAACCCCTCATACTTCATTGTTTGTAGATGCCACCAATCCCGTAACCATTCTAGTCTACATCTTCTAAGAGGTCAGGACTTTGCCGAATCCTCTACCTACGTTTTGGTGTTTCTCCTTTTCGCTGCTTTTCACGCTAATCTTTCTTTAACTTCAATTCAAAATCTTTAGAGCCCTCTATAAGAGGCTAAAGATTTAGTCAAAATGTATTGGTTACATTTTTGGGTCCTCTTTATCTCAGCGTTTCACACTACAGCTCCACCTTCATCCCAAATTGCCACTCTCCCTCATGATGTGGGGATCTTTTGGGGTGCAAACTTAAGAAATCAATAATAGTTACTATCAACTTTGGAAGCAAAACTGCCATCTGCAGAGCATTAAAGAAGCAAGTGGGGACTCTACAGATCCAATCCCATAAGTTCGTGTCCCTACTACAACTTTCAGCAAAGGTAACAGTTGAAGAAGAAGAAGAAGAAGAAAGAACGAGCAGAATCTACTTTTACTTTCCCACTGACTTGGTGTAAATTTACCAATCAAACCAAGAAAATAGAAAAATCTAGCCCAGTCAATCTTGGGATTAAAGAGAACAAAAGGGTAGTGGGGTTAGTTCATCTTCTGCCTAACAGGAGGAAAAAGTGTACAAATGTCTAAAAGCACCTCTTTATAGTCATTAAAAACTTTGCTAAAGTAGTTGATTCTATTCCTTGTTTGAAATTGAACTTGAACAAAGCAAGGTAGAGAAGCACAAGGGTTCAACAATCAAATTGAAATTTCAGCTAAAAAGCATCGTTATGAAATGAAGTGCATAATTATAGCCACTTTATGCAACTTTACAGCAATATTTGAACAATAAAGAATGTGTGAATCTATCAACTATTGAACTATTCAACAATCGTATTTGATCTAGTAATAAATGTGGCCTATAAAATGATAAAAAAAACCAAAAGGAAACGCACTAAAGCTCATAGTACAAGAGTATACAACCATATACGGAAAACGGTAGTCCGACTTCCTATGATTACGCCTCTGATTATGTATATGGCCTGAACGGAGAGCCTTTAATTTCATCAAAATTATTTATCAGCTCAGCTTCCAATACGACAAGAGAAAATCTTTCCGTCAATTTTCTTCGCAAGCAAAACTTCTCAACTGCATTATTGCCATCACAAATTCAGCATTGCACTTGCTGGTTGTAACATGCTATCTTGTGCATAGTGTGTTAAGCAGCACATGACCAAGCATGAGATCTACGAAGTATTGATGGCCAATCTGGCCATCCCTCCACCGCATCTTAGCCGGAGCACGGCCGTAATGTACCCCATCATTGGCCCTGTTATCATAGTGCCAAGGATAGGTCATATCAAAATCATCAATAACTCTGCTAACCACATTATACTTCCTCAACTTGTCAAGCACTACACCATTGAAGGCCTCCATCTTATGGGGATTAAATGCCATTCTTCTAGCATAGCCACCAGTTGTCACCGTTGTCCTATATATAACTTCTGGTGGCTCCACCCCTCTCTTTTTGACTCCTTCCAGTACTTGAGCCCAGAATGTTGCAGCATAGTCTGCTCCTTTAATGAAACGTCGAAGGTTAGGCCAATAGATTCCATCATGTAAACCAGAATTCATTATCAGAGTGTCTGGAACAACTTCTTGTGAAAAGTAATTCTTTAACAATTCTCTGTAATCCGCATTTACCAATGAGTTCAAACCCAGATAATTACTGGAAGCATTCCAGTGACCATTGAAAATGCTTGTAAATCGGAATACTTGTGTAGGATTCTTTGGGTTTGTGATGTTCATATCATACCTTCTCGGAACAGCGGTAATTTCTCTAAAATCTAAAATTAAGTTAAGGATGTTACGGATGGTATCACAATGATTTGAATCCCCCCACCAAAAGATCCACCGATTGCTTAAACAGTTCCAGGCTTCTTCACTGGTAAACATCTTAAAGGAACAATGAGCTGAATATACCCAACCATTACTCTCCAGCAACCCCAAAGGACCATCACACCATGGATGCTGGCAGGGAAATTGTGGTTCTAGACATCTATACCGACCATCATTACTAATAGGGCAGCTGTCATTCTTGGCATGCCGAGTCCATCGACCAGACCAAACATCTCTAACGAAATCAGACTTCTTGCATTTTGAGATTTCTGGTAACAGAGTCGAGGATTTGTGGAACTTGATTGGGATGAACCGAAGAACTCGATCAAATGCAAATCTTTCAGTGGAGAACTTTAATCCCTCGTAATGTCTAAAAAGTAAAATTATGGAAAGATTATAATTTCCTTGGTAATCTGGGTGAACTTGGAGCAAAAATGTGTAGGTACCATTTCCGAAATCTCTAATTGGAGGTCTAGACTTCCATGTTTCACCAGAGAGATCGGTCTCAAAGTAATCACCACCTAGGCAATGGGGCTTCCCAGAATCATCCATTGCTTGGAAACTAAACTCATGGATATCTCCAGACGAGAGTTCAATGCTGTCACGGTCGTCCAGACCTGGGATTCTGATATCCGCAGTTCTTGAATCTTTACATGGCTCACCACCTGGAGCCAACCAACGCGCAAGTAGCTTAGACGAGTAATTTTCCTCCAATTCAGCTGAAATCCAGGGCAGAACCGAAGGTTTAGCAGGGTCTTTCAAATCCTGGTCAATCTGGCTGTTGGACGCTGATAAAAATGGGCTAGTAGAACTGGTAACATTTAGTTGCTTTCTGGCTGAATTAGATGATAAAGGAGCAGCAGCAGGAGACAAAATTTCATGGGGTTTCACTAAATCGAGGAGGGTGTCACTCAGATTCTGATAAGTTTCTCCTGAACGCCACTGGAGACGAGGAAAATCAGGGAAGCTTAAATTTTTAAGGTCTTGTGTCAATCTTTTTGTACTATTGAACCTCATCACAACAAAATTTCTCTGTAAACTACCCAAAACAAGACCATCGATGCTCCAAACAACCAAAATACCGAGAAACACGGTCATCACCAAAACCTTAAACCACCCATTAACCACAGGATTAGACCTGAAAAACCATGCAAAGTTTGCAGCTTTCTCTGGCATTTGAGCAGACATCACATTACCTAACATAACAAAACAATCCACAAAGTCTTAAACACTATTTTTTAACTAAACAACCGTGAAAGGTACTGACCACCATGTTCCTAGAAAAAAATTCACGCTAGCGTTAAAATATACTGCAAAACAATTTTTCTCGAGAACACAAAACGAAGATGGACTATATATATATTCTATATAGTAGTAAAGTAAAAAACTTACGTTTTTAGCTTCAACCCACCACTGGAAAAAGATGCATGCGCAAGAAACCGGAAGCTTATAGTTGCCAAAGCTTGTCGGATCGATGCAATACTCAAATTCTGGAGGAAAGTCTTCCTTCCCTTTCTTTCCTGCTCTGTCGGAGAGTGTATACGGGTGTAGAAGAGGAAAGTGGCCAAAGCGAGAGAGCGAGAAGCAGAAACAGAGTAGAGTTCTACGGATTGAATAATGGAACCAAAAAACTACGGCAGAAAAGAGGAGAAGATGAAATCAGAAAATGAAGATAAATTTTAATGGCCATAATGCCCTTGTGTTGGAGCCGAAATTGCCATGAGGTCAGAATGGAACAACAGTACAACACCGACAGGTACGGCTGAGTCCCTGAGGATTGCACGGGGCTTGTTTTCTCGGAGAAAGAGAAGACAATGGCACAATTGCTCTCTTTGTATGAAAATTAAAGAATTATTTTGACTTTGGCAGAGTTTTTATTAATCATGAACTTTTTACATATTTTTTTTAAATGCGATGCATAAAATTAAAACTAGCATGACTTGAAGCCCCCCAAAGAATTGCTTGTAATAGTTGTATATAATAATTTAAATACTTAATTTTTTTAGATATATTTATTTTTTAAAAAAGATATAATTTTATTTTAATTAATTTTTAATTTAAAAATATATTAATGTATTATCTCAATTTTTATTATTAATCGTCTAAAATTATCAGTTTATCAAAAAAATTTTAAATTAATAAAATAAGGTAATAATTTATGTGATAACTTTAGATCTTTTATATTATTTTGAAAAATAAAATATTTAAATTTAAAAGTAAAAAAATATTATATTCGACTTTTTTTCTTTGTTTGTATTTTTTTTACTTGAGATAAATGATAGTTATATTTGATGTTATCTTGTAGCAGTACATGGGCAAAGAGAGATAGGCATTTTAAAAACTTTTGATAATGTATGATGAAAGAGTTGTACTTTTACCCGTCAAAAAGGAGAAAAAAAAGAGAGTGTGTGTGTGTGTGTGTTTTTTTTGGAACAAAAAAGTAGAATACCACTATTCGGGTTTTATGATGAATAGAGAAAAACTAAAAGGGCAAAACTGTAAGAAGAGTTAGTTTTCCGAGAGATCTCGATCTGCAAACATTGAGGATTTTTTTTAAAAAAAAACATTGAGAGTAGGACCGGAGGCCGCATAGGACGGACCAACGGTGGTCTTTGTTGGGTCATTTGTGTCCTTTTGTGAGCTTATGTGCATGGTGGTTTGGTTCCACCGCCGCACCAGCGCGACACGTGCTGTCATTTACGTGTACATCCGTTTATAGGGGGTTCCCGGTTAAATTTTACTTCTTTCTTTCTTTTTTTTAACCTCCTTTTTCCGAATCTAATTAATTCCTTTTTCGTTTTAGAGAGGGGGGGTAAACCACTGTTACTAAAGGAGTTGGACGAGTTGTTGATTTGATTGGAGACAGAGAAGGTGCAAATCATGGGTGGTCTCCATGCTGCAACCGACGAAGCAGAGGAGTAAATGGAAATGCAATGGCGCGTACCAACCACAGCACATACAGTACATGCATACGTGGTCACATGGGGTGTTTCGGCCCCAACGCTCCCCCAGCTACATGATTAATTGATTATCTTCATCTCTTTATCAGTCCCAACAAGATCTCCTCCTCCTCTTTATTTATTTATTTATTTTCATTATTTAATGTAATTACTTATCAAAGAGAGAGAGAGAGAAAGAGAGATACTTTTCTTTTGCTTGATAATAGTAATAGTAATATTTCTATTTTTAGGAGTGCACTTGAATGGAATGGAATCCATAATCGTCCATGTTAATATGATATCAATATTAAAATATTTGAGTTTAATTGGTTAAGTAAAAGTTTTTGAACTTGAATTAATAGTTTGATAAAACTTAATTCAAGTATGCTATTAGTGACAGATATATATATTTAAAACTTATTTTAAGATATGATTAAATAGTATTTATATTTTTAAATTAAATTTAAAATTTTAAATATGAGATTCATATTTTTTTCTTATAAATAATTTAACTTTTAAAAATTCAAAATAAAAAATTTAAAATAAAATTTTATCCAATCACATCACGTAATCTCCAATTATCACAGTGAGTGGAATTGGCTAAGCTTGGTGAGGGGCTATTGTTTATGGCTTTATGCACCTAACAAAAGATTTGAGAAGCACTTGTGCTCTAAGTTCTAGCTCACTAGGTTAAAGATCATACTTTTTTTTTTCTTTCTTTCCCTTTTTTTTTTTTTTCAAAATAAGGTTACATATCGAGATCAACCAATAGGCAAGAAACTTAGCACTACTTTGAATTTGCACCTCTAAGAAGGGAATCACCTTATCCCTGAAACTTTTCAGAGACCCTTTTTTAATTTATTTTTTGCTTAATAAGCTACTTTTCTTTCAATTAAAAGCTCCTTAGCAGTTGTAATAGCCACTTCAATAGCGAGTGTTGAGGTTCGGAATGTCACTGTTTAAAAAGCTTTCAGTTCCAGAAAATCTTTTCAAGATTAAGTCATATAATTCTAAAAGAGATAGCGATATATGAAATGGAATTTTTTTAGAAATATCGATGTAATTTTAGCTTACGGATCCATAAGTATGCAAGACCGAGCTTTTTTGTATGTACCCGTGACCTGCAAACTCGTTTGCTATGTGCCTACCCGGGGAGGGGGGTGAGACAAGGTCCTAAATTGAGCGTTAAGATTTCAATAAAAGAGAAAGCGACGTTAGAGGCACGGCAAAGGATATGGTGTATCTTAAAAGATAGGGAGACCTTAAAGCTCGAGAAACTTAGGGAAAAGGATTCTTTAATACTTGAGGTTTTTCCCCTCCATTTCAAGAGTGCTGATCAATGCATAGCAGGGTAGTTGATGTATTGGCATCTAGGTTGCAAGGAAAGTTTCTCCCATGTAGACTTGTGCTTGGAGAACTCATTATACGAGGAACACAACAGGCGAAGAAAGTTTCTTGACAATGGCACACCCGTAGGCCGTAGCCCCCTCCCTTGTTGAACAGGGCTTAATATCAAAAGCCTGCAGCCCAGCACTGCATAAAGTGCCAAAGTTGATACGGTGTGGTAGTATGAAAGGCTGCACACAACTGCATAAAAAGAAGTAATGTTATAATACTTTAATAGCTCCGAAGTCAAGTGTTCACTTGTAAGCGAATTGAATAGTTTGGCTAAGCCTAAAATTTCCCTGGAAAAAATGCATCACAAGACAAGATAATGATTCTCTTACCATTATGAAATCTATATGGGTATATAAAAGCAGAACAAGTTTTTGCGGAAGCGCTCGCAGAATGCCAATAAGTTGTATCCATAACCCTACAACATTCTTTGCTAATTAACATCTGCACAGGTAATTTAGCTGGTTTTTTAAGACAAAATAATTTATCACTGATTGCAGCAGACGATAAATGCATCGCTACATCTTTTGATCACCAGAATAGCCCCAGTAGCTAAATAGGAAACTTGAATGAAATTTTCATTCCCGCTTCAATTTTCATTCAAAAAAGTACATATCAGGTATACAATTGTGTGCAGAAATACTTCCGCAACAAGAAGATGATACAGAACTCTACTCAATTTAATGTACAGAGATACAAGGAAAAAAATAAAAAATACAAAGGATGAACAAGCTGCCTGAATATCGTCCTATAAGAAATGAGGTACTAATAAACAATTGTAAACCATTGGAAGGTTCAGAAGGGCACCATTTAACTCCACGGGTCATCCCATCCTTTTGGTCCATCTCTTTTAACAAAATCTACTATGGCTTGGACAGCTTCCTGGACTCTGTTAGAAAGAGAATGGTTTCCCCATTCAATTTCAATCTTTTCTGCACCGCCCAATGCTCTGCACAATCTGGACAAGTTGAAGACTCATATAATCAAAACGGAGGTCAGAAAAAGAACATGTCTGGCATTGTCTGCACAAAGAAATGAAGATAATCATGCTACTCTAATGCAGGCATCTTTAGCATCTCTAAGGAAATAAAGAAAAGAACTTTGAAAAAGGTTACAATTCTTGCCTCTCAACCAATGGTTTCTTGTCAACATAATCTGGTACATATTCATCAGCCATGGAGAAAATAACCTGGCAATACAAATGCAATGTAGAAGCCTTGGCTATTAAAAACCAGAAGGGAAGGCAATCTTGTGCATTTAGAAGGCAGACAAGAAATGATGATAACAGGCAGATCACCCTTCCAATTGAATCAATCGCGATTTACTTGTGCAAAATGTGCTTGTAAAGAAAAATTTACAGTATGCCGGGGACAGCATTAAACTAAAGCTGGAAAGTGATTTCTTCATGCAGAGAAGGAATTACAATGATAAGTTCTGACATATGGAGATAAAAGTAACTCCTACCTGACAAGGTGTATTAGACATGTGTCCAAGTCTTTGCTTCAGCTGATCTTCACTTAGGTCAGAACTAAACATGTCATCATCACCATTATATGCACATAAGGAGTGATACCTGCAGTAATACTTATTTTGCTAAGAGAACAGGAAACCCCAAAGAATATCAACATAGAGATATAGAAGTAATCATACACAACATGCAAGAACTTGTCATTCCTTCAATACAGCCCCTTTTCCTGTGTGTGTCGGTAGAGGTATTTTACAATCAATGATCTACCCCACACCAACTAAAATCGACCTTTTAAGAACTATATTTTTTATCTATAACATCTAACAAAGTTTCAAGTGTTCAAGCACATGGAGTTAGAAACCAGGTCAAATTGAATACTATTGCCAACGAACGATGATTCATAAAACCTTCTGGAAATGTAAATAGCTCAGTTTATTAAGTCCAACTTAGAAAGCCCATCTATAACAGCCTTTAGATCCCAACAAGTTGCATTGCAGAATGGTTATGGTGGAAAAAAGGAAAAAAAAAGGGAAGGGGGGAGGAATGAAAATGATTTTCTGCAGGAACCGACCTACCTATAAGCAGTTATAGGGACATCTGGGCTTGCTTCCCGGGGCATTAATTCTAAACCTCGATCTTCACTTATCATTTTCGAAGCCAGATCAATCATGGAAGCAGTTTGAGGGAGAGTTGCATTGTATTCTCGATCGCTAACTGGTGCCTGAAAAGCCACTCAACATCTTAGTGAACCTAAAATTTCAAGTACAGTGTCCGTGTAGTGTAAAACACTAAATGGTTGCTGAATCATACAATTAATATACCAAAATATGGTTACATGTTTACCATGTCCTCTAGAGATGCAGATATCAGATTTCACAAATTATTTAGAAAAACCATTAGAACTGCTCCCAATTTTATAAGTCACATTGTGGAACATTACATTGCTCCTATAGTAACAGAACTAATTTAAATTTGAAGATTTTAGCTGCTGTAGTTTTTCCCCAATGAATGAAGTTTCAGATATTTTTGGCAAACACACAAGAAGAGTGGACATACTGTTAAGATGTTTGTGAAATATTTTGTTAAACTGCTTCTCACATGATAACTTCAATTGTATACACCAAATGCTAAGTAGCTCACTGCTCTAAAGATTGTCTATGGAAAACCGTTTTCTGCCTTTCATGCATTTGCAATTCTGTTGGACATCCAAACACAGAAACCTTATACACAGTTATCAAAAGAAATTCTCTTAGGAGAACAGAGGTGAGGAACCAGGGAAAGGATTCAAGATACACACAGTTCTCTCTCTTTATCACATTTTTGGAAGTCCAAAAACCTCAACCAAAGTTTCCTATAAGGCATAAAATGATAAACAAGATCGTAGTGTAAAAAGACCACCACAATGTAACCGCCTACAACCAAACCAAGTCTAGCAGAAGAAGAAAAGCAGAAAGCTCAACATACAAACTGAGACGTGTTACCCAAAACTAAATATAGAGAAGCATATTACCTGTAAAATGACTGCACGAACAGCTCTAGAACATGCAGCATTTGTACGCATGTAATAAACAATATCCTGCATAAGATAACAAGTAAGACTTGACTCTTTGATAGTTTCAGATGCTCTTTGTCATACATATCAGTTCAAATATTGGTGATCACCTGACAACCAGTACTGTGACCAAGTAGTACCACACCTTCAGAATCTTCTTTGTTTATCAAGTAACTTATCAATTGATCAAGCTCCATAGCATCCTTCAAATAAAAAAGGAGGAAGCAATAAATACAAATAGAGCAAGAAAAAGATTACTAAAGTCATTCTCCCACATTAACTATGAACTTACAATAGTAGATATCACAAAGGAATTTGTTTAACAGTAGTTCTGTTTGATAATAAATAGACCGCACTGAAGAACTCGAAGCCATGAGTAATTACTTTGTAAGAGATGTTTCAGTGGTACTCTAGCTACTCATTTCGCAAATTTATAGTTAATCAAGCAAAGACCATAACACAAAGCCATGATCGTTGAATCCTTGCTCAGATACATTCACCTGGGTTAGCAACTAAAAGATAAAGCAAGTACAGTGTTGATGCATAAGAAAGCAAGTACAATGTTAATGCATCTTCTTTGGCATGAAAAGAACATAAAGAATGTTTGTCGAGGAATTTTAAAAGAACTGTGAGTGCAAGAATTAATTACTTGCTTCAGACTTGATGTGCCATATCCAGTATATGAAGATGAAAACAGAAACTGGACAAGCGACCATTTCTCTTTATCCAAGGCAATTGCCAAAGGCTCCAGATATCTGCAAAATCAATTGATCTACTTCAACAGCTAGAACAATTATTGCTTTCAAGTAGTCCATAAACAGAGAAACCAATATGTCAAAACTGTTCTGCATATGCTCTTCATGTGATCAATAAAAGGGAGAGGATGGAAATAACCATGACACAGAGGCAACACATTATATTACTAACAAATCAAATTGTTGTTCTTCATAAAGATGCTGAGTTAAAAATGTATATTCAAAAGTTTGGCAGCAGCACAGACATTTCTGAATTCTCTTCCTTCAAATGTCTTCAAGTAAACATAAACACCTTCAGTATTCATTCAACACTTTTGCCAAAATCATCCAACGTACAAGCATCACTCCACCCACCAATTTCATGATGTTTCCTGCAAGCCCATTGTTTTCCAAATTTGAACTTTTACTAACTACTCTTTAATTGTTGTACTAGATAATTATTCTAACAACTGTCACAATTCAACTAAATGCTCTCAACCAAGATAGTCTTGCCATTCAAAGGTCCCTACATTTTAGAAGGATTATAAGATACTCCTGTTTGGTTTCACCTTTCCTTCTAGGAGATTGCCAAATTTCTCTATTAGACTGTATTTAGACTTCCCCAGTTGACTTAATCCCTTCCCTCAGTGGACTGATAAGAGTAATTCGAAACTATTTAATATGAAATAATCATAAAAGCATTTCCCATTTAAAGTAAAAAAAATGGTAAAGCAAACAAACAAATTAGACCACAAACAAAATAATAAATGGTCAAATGCTTATTTAAGAACCAGTTGCATTCACGAATTGGTTTAACCTCCAAAATGCAACCTAGCACGATTCTTGTAGTAAAACAGAAATCAACTGGCACATCCTAATTCCTTTTTCAAAAAAATCATGTAGCCATGAGCAGCTCCCAAAATTAAGTCAGATAGCTTTTTCCATATCAAAATAACAAGGTGGAAATTCTAAGCTTAACTCACCATAGAACTTGAAACTAATTGGATTATCTTTCAAAACATATTTTCTTCTGATGCAGTGGTGCATGGGACACTGGTCAGTAAATGAAATTCAAGTGGAAAGATAGAACAAGAAAAGGAAAGCACTTCTAACTACTGTAGAAAAAATACAACTTCAATGAGTAAAAAACTTGTTTAATAGTCCTTTCAGAAAATGAAATCCAAACCAGAAATTACATAATTACATTAAAGGCAAACCGAAAGTCAGAAAAAGCCAGAAGCTCAGAACTTCAAATATTAGAAACAGATATATATACTATAGTATCAGAGAGTAGAGGACATACTGAGTAGCCAAAAATCCATCTGTTAGTCCACCAATAAAAATGACTTGTTGTTTATAATCACCTGTCTTAAAGGCAACCTGCACCAACAATAAATATAGCATAGGCATCATGTCTCTTAACATATGGGCATCATTAAATGAAAAGAAGTAGGTTTGCAACATTAAGCAGACTCTGACTATGTGATACTACAATCTAAAGAAATCAAAAAATTAAAAAATAATGTCACCTGATATAAAGGTTGACCACATATTATGAGGTTAAAACATTAAATCATTGCATTTCAAATCAAAATCTCTTTTCAAGGCTAGACCATGTAATATTGTTCAATCTGAAAATAGACAGGAGAAAAACTAACCATATTCAATAGCCTTAATTGGATGGATACAAAATTCAGAACTTGCAAATCTTCTATCAGATCATGAATTTAGAATTAAGATTAGTTTCATTTCAATTCAAACAACCAGCAAAAGATTAGAAAAGAGGCTGAAGAGAAGAATAACTGCAGTGCCTTTTTAATATCTTGAAAGCTAGAATAGATTCTGTACTCAAAAACAACAGAGGGCAAAAGAGATTTGGATTTCTCATTTGGAGAACAGACCTTTTCTCTTGACAACTAGTAACAGGTAATATTTTCCTTCTTAACAGCAACATTCTCTAAGCCACCAGAAAAAGTTGTCTACTTGCACATGATTACTCGCCAATCAATAGAGTTGAATTATGTTTAATCTCATGAAGATATTTACCAAAAATGAATTTACGTCTCTTCTGGGGTAAAACAATCTCACAAGAAGTTCAGTGTGTTTCTAGCGTCCTTTATAGTATGAGACAAACAATATTCACCAATACAAAACGGCAGCAAAATTTCTAATTCCCTTCCTCAACACAATCATGCAACAATATAAGCTTATCCAGGTCTACCCTGACAATTACCATGGAGTTCATTGCCTTCCAAAGTAGGCAAACGAAAAACTAAAGGATTAGCTTTCTTGTCCCGCAAAACCCCAATCTCTAGGCGACCTCAAGACTATACTAGCATTCTTGTCCAACACAAACATCCAACTCACAACGTGACCCCTTGCAAACAAATATTTTCATGACAATCAGAATACGGGAATACCATTTCTGAAACCAAATTCTCTTAAAGCAAGAGATCGACCTTCAAATTTCAGCTTAAAGTCAGATCACCTCGCTGCCTCCTCTCATTTTGAACGTTCTAAAGCAGGGCTCTCTATGAATAATCACAAAGTCGCAATCTTTTTCAACCAATGTACAAAAAGTGCACAAAACAAGCCAGAAAGATCAAATGAGACCATAATTTACTTTACAAAATAAATCAAGAAGATAATCAACCAGAGGCAAGAACGCACAATACAATTCATTAACAAAAAGCCAGAAGAAAAGCAAATAAGATCCCTTCATGATACGTTAATGAGAAATCAACTAAATCCAACCATTTATTCTCAGACCTGAACTGATTTAGGACCATACTTGAACATGGCACCGCTGAGCTGACTTCTCTTATTGACTGGCCCTCCGATATCACCTCCAACAGCGGCGGAGGATGAGGCTGAGGAATTATTGGGCATCTTTACACTGCCAGAGCGGCCGGGGACAACGCTTGACAACCAAGAAGGCGATGACAACGGTGAAGATGATGAAGTAGTGGGTGATAGGGAAGACGAAGATGAGAGATTCATAACAGAAGATTAGAGGACGTTGATTTGAACGATTTGTCAACTTCCATACCAATTTGCATAGAAAATTTTTCTGGGTTGTTGATTTTTTTCCCCCTTTTCACAGTGATTTACGAAGGCATTGAGAAATGGGATGCGACCAAGGTCAGAGGGAGTACTGTTGCTTCTTCTTCACTAATCTGTTCAAACGAGAAAGGAAGGAAGCTGAGAGACCAATGATAATTGTGGGTATTCTTGTCATTTTACGGAGCTAAATTCAATATATTATATATTCCATTATGCAAAGATTTCCCCAGGTCCGGGGGCATGGGCGGAAGCTTTGGCCTAAAAAAAAAAAAAAGTTCACTCACGTGTAAAAGAATAAAAATAAAAGAAATAAGTTTAATTAGTATTAGTCTATAGTAGACTTGATAAAATTTTGGCTCAAAATTTATAATACAAAGAAAGTGAGAAATTTAAAAAATTATTAAAATAAATTTGCAAACTATTAAATTATTTTGAAAATTTTAAATTGCAATGTCTCTTTTGCCCTCTGCCCTCTGTTACCTAAATTCATGAGTTTACTTCTCTAAAAACAGTTGTTTACCTATAGTTATGAAAAAGTTGCTATAATGATCAATCATTGCTACACCAGTTACTATTTTTTGTGCCTTGGCTTTAGCTACAGGAGAGCAAGTAAACCTTCTATTTACCAAAAAAAAAAAGAAAAAGGACTACTAAGCAAATGACCTCTTGCCTCTCGACATTTTTCCTTCTTTTGTTTATTTAATTTAAAAAAGGAAAAAGGAACAATAACACTATTTGCACTTGCCCTCGTAACTAGATCACATTTGTTCTGCCCAGCCCATTATTTGAATGGTTAATGGACTATTTACCTTTTGTTACTTAGTAGTCTGCAAATTTGGGCCTTCAGCTTCTAAATGGCCCAACAAAATGTTCTCCTTGAGTCTGGCCTATGGGTAGAGGTGTTAACGGATCCAAACGAGTTTGAGACACTATGTTTTAGACTCAGACTCGATTTATTATTATTAGTACAGGACTCGACCTGATTACTCGATGAGTCCAAGTATGATAGATCCGTACCCTACTCTATAGGGTCTCGAGTCAAGTCTGGATAGACCCGATAAGGTATTTTGATATAAATTTATAAATAATTAACTGTTAGATCAAACACATCTAACGGTTATAAAAAATTTAAGTATATAAAATATTTATTATTCAAAATTTAATCGGATAATCGGATTTATTGGGTTCGAAACTTTGTGTACCGTACCCGTACCCGTTTAGAAAATGTACTATTAGGTTTGAGTCCGAGTCCGAGTAAATGTGTATGAAAGTTGTTCCGAACCCGAGATTATCGAGCCGGGTCTAGGTAAGACCCGACCCATTGGTAGTCCTACCTATGGGACTGGCGGCTCGAGAGAAAGAAAACAACCAAAAGACAAAAGAAAAAAAAAGAAAATGATTACCCCATCCTTACCTTTTTTTTTCTTGGATAATCCTTACTACTACTACTAATAATAATATGATTATTTGAAGTCAAGAAAAGAGATTTTCTAATTAAGGTTTAATCATATCTCTAAACTCGATTATTTCTCCTTCTTGGTATATTTGTTCTTGCATGCTCACGCCTCGTTTGCTTCTTGGATTGGTTTTTAAACTAAAATTTTTTATTTTTTCTCTTTTTTTATTTTAATATCAACTTCTTCTTTTATAAATAATTAAATTCTATAATTTTGAATACATTTAAACTAAAAAAAAACAATCCAATCTCATCCTAACAGTCGTTACTTTTACCAAAAAAAAAAAAAAAGATATGCTTTAGGAGTAATATGTAAACATAACTCTTTAAACCTTATATTTTCGTTCATATTTTCTAATTAATTTTGTAAGTGAAGATACATATTTGGAAACTAGTCTGAAGTCGAGGATAGTTAATTAAACAGTGTTTGATTCATAGCACTACTAGTGGAGCTTTATCACGAGGAGAATCTGCAAAAACTTGCCAATGTATGATTGAAACTGCTCTCCACTGCTTTGGCATGTTCTAGATTAATTGTTTTATTTATTTATTTATTTTGAAGAGGTCCTATAGCTAGAATTGGCTTTGTTGTGCACCATGAATATTTTGTCATCTCGATAAGTTTGAGACAGCAAAATATTATTAGGCCAAAAAAGATTTTTCTCTTCTTGCAAACAAGACAAAAAGATTATTATCTGTAAAGCACCAGAGGAAACTTCCCACTAAAAGACTTATACAATAAGCTGCCAAATTATAGAAGAATACAAAGATAGAGAGTGCTCTGATGTTCTTGTTGAGTGATACTCATCACTTGGACAATTCTTGGTGGCTAAAACTCTGATTCTTTATCTCAATGAGGCACAGGCTTACTTTTTTGGTCCATTTGACCTATAGCTTTCATAAAATGCAATATGGAAAAATAACTAGGATTATCATATATAATTGTCAATGCATTGAGCATCACTAACAGTGCTTTCTACTCAAGTTGAGTGTGTGAATTGATCTTCACTATACGATACATATATATCATGAATTGACAACGTAGTTTTTGTAGTGTTTGACCGAAAAATGAAGACTGTGATGTTTTTGCTTCTTGGACCGTACCAAAATCTTAGCCCTTTTTAGAAAGTGCGGTAATCTTTGAATCTCAATTGTTACAAGTTATACATTTATGCGGACTACATGCTATTTGAAGGTTTAGTATAAAACCAGTTAGACATGTAGTAGCGTCAGAAAAAGGGGTAAACGAACCTGTACCATTAATCACCTATCCGACGAGCCCTGAAATGCTTGCCTTCATGCACCCTCCTTGAGTTTATCATGCACTTCTTTATTGGCTTTGAGTCTTGAAGAAGACAAAATTCACAGTGTGTGTAGAAGATATACACTAAAATAATCTATCAGGGTTAAAAGTTCTCGAGTCACTTTAGAATCTATTTTGACGCATGATGGATGGAAAAGCTTGTTGATCGCATTTGTTTGTGCCGCCAGTTGACACGACCTTCCCGCTTTGCCACACGCCGAGCACCGCCCAAGAATCAACAGCACACGGCCGGCCGGCGTCTCATTCATGATTGTGGCCTTGGATGTCGCTGCAAAGATAATTTCAGAAACCAACAAAAAAGTTATTAGTTGTCTTGAACCTTTGATGGCTGAAGAACAACGTTTGACTGGAACTGCATGATTATAACGGTACCAGAGAAAGAGGTGAAAATGTGTTCCATGATGTTTACTTTCTTGTCTTTCTTTTATACCAACATCTGGTTTATTTTGCTCAGCTGTCTATATTTTAGTATAGAAGGATAAGAAAACAACTACACAGGAGGGAGGGATACCAAGAGTTTTCTGGCTGCAGTCACTTTCTGCCTTCCTTACAAGTTCCATCTCATATAATTAACAAAATTATTGCTCCAAATCCCAATCTAAATTGTAAAGCGGTAATTTTAGTTAGGGAATGGATAGAGTTTGGGTTTGAGATTTTCCTATCTTGAGTTTCGTAAGAATGAATTATTTGTAAGAAATAAAGTACGATCAAATAAAAAATTTATATTGAATTTTGTAATGAAACACAATCCTAATACACTCTAGTCTTTTATGTATTCTCTATCCAATTCATAAAATGTGTTAGGAATTGCAAATGTGCTCAACTAAACTTGTTTATGACTCAAGTAATGGACTGTGGTCCTTAGTGAGCGAGGGTCTTAAGGTAGCTAGATTCCTATCCCTTCTCCTACATATGTGGTCTACTGGAGAATTGGATGTCTAGCGAAGAAAAATTCTGCCTCTAAATTATGGATTCCTACACAGTTGGATGTTTTAAATATAAACATCTTTTCATATTAGAGTGGTCAATTTTAATGTTTTTAGTGTCTTATGTGCGCTAATTAATTAGATAGGAAAAAGGAAAGAGATAGTGGATTCAAAGTTAACCAAGAAAATTAATATAGTATTAAAAAAAAACCAAAAAAAAAGGATGATATTGGAGCCTAAGATTTGACCAGAATATGTATTTTGCTATTAGTCCAAAAAGTTTGAAGATGCCTTTTTCTCTGCACACACCCCCCCGCCAACAAAAAAAAAAAAAAAAAAAGAGAGAGTACAACATATATAGACGTTCTTCTCTTCCCACACTAGAAATTATAAAATAGAAGACGAAATAGTACTAGAAATAACAAATAATTCTTCTTTTTCTTTTAATTTTTTCGTTAATTATATTTTCAATTTCTCTAGAAATTGAATTAAACGATAAGAAACTAAACATTTAATTTGGAAACAAAAAGAAATATTGTGCTAATCCAATTTTCGTCCCAAACTATAAATATCAATAGCCCCAAATAAGTCAAACTATGCCAACAGCACACAGACAATAGGAAAAACAAATAACCTCAAGACGGTCTAAAAATATCATAATCTGGCCAAAGTCACAAATTCCGTTTTTTTTTCCTTGTGATGGGTAGCTTACAAATTCCTTTGAAATTCAAGGGTAGGCTTAAATAGAATTTATGTTTGAAATTTTTTGTTCTAAATTTTGTAAAACTAAAATTATTTGTAGAGAGAAAATGTTATTAAAAGTAAAAAAAATTACATTAAACTTTGTAATAGAACTCAATTCAAATACAAAACATGCATGCAAAGCATTTCATCAGCAAAGAAACACACATGAGCCTCTAAATTTCATGTCGTTTTTATCAAAATTACGTAAATTAAATATTTTAGAATTGATTATTATTTTGAAGTAATTATTACTCGAATGAATAGGTAAAAAAACTAATTACTGTACAGGTTAAAAAAAGACCTTATAATAGTTAAAGATTATTGGTTACGCGGTGAGTTTATTCGGATTTAATTATTAATTATTATTTTAATGACGGAGCAAGATACTAGATTCCCAATAAAAGGTTAGAAATCATTATCTCCTTTTTCAATTTGGGATGCAAAGCAGAGCCAAGATTAAACACCACTTTATTAAAAGGTTGATTTGACCACTAAATTTAAAGTTTTTCTCCCCCACAAGTGAAAGGTTCATAAGAACAAAAGATGTCTTTTTTATCTCTTCTTCCTTGGTCCACGAGTGTTTTGATGAGTGGGTATATATGTAGAATAGTTGAATCATGTGGCATGAAGACGACAACGTTTTCTAGTTTGGTCCCACCATAAAAAAAACAACTGTTTTGTGCCTTTTATCTCTTTCTTAGATTCCATAAATAGAGTTCATTCATGACTAACAAACAATATCATCATAAATCTTTAGCAGAAATATATATGCTTCACTAATGGTGATTACAAATTTTTAATTTTTTTAAAAATTTTTGAATGATTTAATAAAAAATATATGGTCTAACTAGCTTTTTCCGTAAAAAAAATTCACAATGTATTGCTTAAATTGGAATAACAATTAGGGGCCTCAAAGAAAGTGTTGCAATGGCAGCATCGTCTCCAACATCAAAGGTCTATCGGAGCATATTCATTCAGACAATCGTGTTTAGTGACTTTTACTCCGGAGCCGTACAAGTACTGTAACTGTAAGGCCTTTGATTGAATAATATCGCTATGATCATCGGACACTGATCATCAATCATGCGAGAGGATGAAGATTGAGATGCTGATGCTGATAAAACGACTGGACCTTTCCTTTCGGCATTAAATAACGAAAGTGTAGTTTAGAAGGTTGACGTATTTGAGTTTAAAATTTTTTATTTTAAATTATATATAAATAAATTATTTATTAAAAATAAAATATAAATTAAAAAATATATATTATAATTTATAATGAAACTTAATCTAAGGATATAATTAGACGAGATTTAATTTTAAAATAAAACTTAAAATTTTAAGTATAGGATTCAACTCTCTTCTCACAAACAATTTAACTTTTATAAAACTCAAGACAAAAATTTTAAAACCAAATTATATCTAATCACACTTTAAATATACCTTATTTATTAACAGTTATTACGAATGAACAAACTACAATATAGAGTATTCCTCTTACGATCTTGTCCTCTTCCCCATCGCTACTCTGTCCCATACCCCTAGCTGGCTAGATGAGGAAACTTAAAGGTATCTGCTTTAAATATTTGGTTGTTGTTAAACGAGATCAAGAAAATCCTTGTAGCCATACTGAAAGTATACATGGAAGGCACTATTTCTTAGTTGCTTTGAAATTGAGTTCAATCCAGAAAGAGATTTTTACATTCTCAAATTTTTTATCAATTGTGAAATCGTTTCGTATTAAATATAATTACTTGACAAGATCCGTGTAATAAAAAATACTATTATATATATATATATATTATAAAGGGCATATTCATATTCTGTCAAATTCAAATTCAATCTCACACGTCTAATCCACAAGACATAGGATATTTCAATAGGCCAGATAGGGAAATTATGTATGTTCATAGAGATGTCAAATCTGAGAATATAATACAGCTCATTTGTGAAAAACAGAAGAAGAACCATACGAAAAAGAAAAAAAAAAAAAAACCAGAAGTTGAGAAACCGAAAATGCCAATCTCTTCTCTCTTCCTGGCTGGGGGGTCTACACGGCTTATTGAAATGTCATGTAGGGAGAAAAGACTAGGCAAAATAGCATCGATCACAAAAGTGCACAACCGCACTATAATTGGAACCAATACTCAGAGCGTGCAAAGGCATAATTGCACTATTACATAGTAAATGCAAAACGCAACTTAATACCATACTAATTTTACACCTCGATTTATTCAACACATGATGAACAATTTACTCTTGAACGCAAAAAGGGGCAGTGTAAGATGGTGGGTCGCAATATTCTTGAATGATGCAGCAGCCAAGCACAGATTTGTAAAATGCTTCCAACTGTACGGGTGCCAGACAAATTTAGGTCCTCCCCTAACGACCTTGACAGCAACCTCTGTAAGAAAGTAGAAATATTAAAGAAAGGCAGATTTGTCTGCTTACGCGTGGCATTTTGGGTGTCATGCCAAGTGGCCTCCAATTGGATTTTGTTATTTTTGGGAACATTGGATTTTGTCCCAGGGGAGAAGCACAAGCAACTTAGCGAGCAAAAAGCATGGTTTAGGAAAAGAAGTTACTAGCTAGGGAGTAGCGGTTTTTTTATAATGAATTCTATCAAGAAATATGAACCCTCCTGGCATACTTCCTTGCTATATATAATGATGATGATTAGTACCGATGGGGTCCCTCTAATGAGTGGCGGCTGCCACCGCAGTGGCAGTGGTGGTTCCGAGGACAGATGCTGCCGCGATAACGGAGGAGGATGGCGGAGCAGAGATGGCTGTCACAAAATCATCTTCCTCCAAGAAGCGGCTGACAATCAGGCCACTAGGCTCTGCCACTACCCTTTCCCAAGCCTCGTCAGATTCTGCCCCACTTTTTAGGAATGCTTCTGTAGCATCAAGATGGTGCATATTCCATCCCAGTTGGTCCTGGAGTCTCAGAACATTTTGAAGTTGACAACAGGCCAACTTGCAAGTGTTTGATTTGATCTTTTCGATGGCTGCCCCAAGAAGCCTTACCCGAGTTTCTTCGTCGAGCTTGTGCTCGCTCCTGAAAAACTGATCCATTTCGGGAACCCCTATGGCTCTTCTAATTCCGCGACTGTAGTCGCCTTCGGGGTTGAAAAATTTCCTCACTTCATTCACCAGGCCGGCTTCTACCATCCGGTTGACTCTTTCTGATACAAATGAATGGAGGACTGGCATTGATACATCCACCCAGAGGAAGCAACATTCGTATTTGGATTGAAATTCCACATCATCGTTCACCAGAGCTTTGATATAAGAATTGGATCCACCAGCAATGATCGGGAGAAGGCCCCTCCTGATAATGGATTCTATAGCATTTGATGCATGTTCTTGAAAGTCAGCAGCTGCGAAGTCCATATTAGGATCTATTATTCCCAGCAGATGATGAGGAATTCCCCTGCACTCTTCCTCAGTCACTTTGTTGGTGGCAATATCAAGACCTTTGTAGACTTGCATTTTATCAGAGTTGACGATTTCTGCCGGAAACCGGGTGGCTAGGTCAATGGAAAGTCTTGATTTTCCGGTCCCTGTTGCTCCCATCACTATCACCACTTTGTCCCTTCGGCGCCAAGGAATAAAAGTGTCCATGTTTAGTCCTCCTGGAAAATTCACCAGGGACTGTACTTGTTTGTAGGCTGATGAGAATGAAAACCTCATCCCGTACCCTCTCTTCGCCTGTCCAAGATTTCTTGAACATGTTAGAATGCGAAAATCAACTTGAGGATAAACAGAAAGGTGAAGCAAAATAGAAAATGCCAAGCATGCATGCACATATGACTAAGGCATATATACCACAATATATATAATCCTGCGAAGTTGGACCACTGTACCTTTGGAGATGCGGCGAATTGACGGAAACAAGAAACTCTGAACAAGTTTGTTCTGCTTTTGCTCTTTCTGATGGAGGTGTTAAAGCAGTCCAGTCGGGGAAAGAGGGGGTGAGGGGTGGGGGGAGATGGTAAGGTACAAATTCTGAATGTGTCTTTTGTCTATATATGATTATGCTGTCCTATTTTGAGCACCACGAGCTAAAGGGAATGTTATCTCTTATATATACACACAGTTGAAGAAAATGATAAGAAGCAAATGCACAAAAGAAACTTTCGTGGGCTTACGGAAGAATGAATATGACTGTATTAGATATATATACCAATTCAAGTCCTTCAATCTCTGAATTGCTGGATCTGTGATCACCTGCTGCACAAACCATTGGAATGGAGCGGTATTTATTGAGGAACTAATGTCCGTACAAGTTCAACGTATGGGGGGGTCCAAGACACGTGTAATGATGTAACGAACCACAAATTTGTGATTAATTAATATAGCTTTAATCAGAATTTTAAATTCTATGGAGGTCACCATCTTGGTTCTTCTTCTGTAAAGAGTCACAGAAGAATATAGTTAGGATTTCTTTAAGTATAATTATGGTGTTAGGCTTAGTCAACTTCAACAGGTTTGTGGCTACTAATACTAATAGGAATCACCTTGAAATGTATAAACTTTTCTGAGTTTGGTCTTAAGCTTGTCATTATCTTGCTATAAACAATGGCATTCACATTATCTCTGGACTTGGTGGGCAAGCTGTTTTCCAGAAAGCAGCGGGCAGAAAGAATTTCGGTTTCGGAGGTTTTGATTCTTCCAAGCATTTTATATCTTCTTGATCTACCATTCTCTGGCTGTAGAATACAGTTCCAACTCCCAAGCCTTACTATGCTGTTCTTTCTTCTGATTATTTCAACTGTTGGAGCTATGAAATACCCGTAAAATATGGAATTTAAGTAAGAGAAAAGAAGTGAAATGGCCATCTGTTACTTTCAGTACTAGAGATGAGATAAGCTCATGCCACAAGGGTTCCTTTTCTCTGTATTGCTTCATCTTGATAAAAGATGCAGAGAGAGCGTAACGTTGCCTTATTTATGTAACATGTCGGGAATGGAATTTTAATGAAAAGGCAAAAGAAGGGAAAAGGGTGGGTGTGACTTTTGTATGTTCTTTCAATTCCAAGGATGGACATGAGCATGAGATACATTCGCATGGCAAAAGATGAATGGCAGAATGGAGAATCATCTGGGCAGAAAAGAAAAGTAAGAGAATATCTGCAGTAAGTTTTGCTTTCTTTTCTTTTGGAGAAAATGGTTTATGAATCTTGGAATCTGACGGTATTCATAAATGGATGGATGATGCATGATTTTACATTTATATAGTTATATGTATATATCAATGAGCTGAAACTAAACTCATCACCCCAATTTCTCAGATGTAAAAAGGGAAAAAGAAAACAGCATAATTAACTTTGCTTGGCAATGATAGAATTAGTTGATCCCTGCCTTTTCTTTTACTTGATCGGTACAATTAAGTGCACTCCAGAATGGAATAAGCAGTAGTAACTTTTCATGCATTTGAAGGGTGACAAGACTGACTAGTTGTTCTCATGCAATTTGGCAGCTAAAGCTGAGAAGTATGCCAATATGTACAAAACAAAACAAGAATCTTAATTAGTTAAATTACTTTTTTGCTGCTTAATTTTTAAGAATATCTCTCGTTTCATATGCTCTCTTCTACAAGAAAAGTCTCCTAACATATATAGAAGTGGAGAGCTAGACAAATGCGTGCTTCATACTTAACTCTTTTTTTTTTTTGTTTTAGGTTGTTTTTAAAGATTATTTTTGAAACTTCGTGTTTTTGAAGTAAATTAAAATAACACCGTCCTTCCAAACAAAGTAGCTGGTATCAACCATTTTTAGCTAAGGAAACCTAAAGTTGGTATAAATTCCTCTACCATTTTCTGATTCTACTTCACCCCTATTGGAAAATGAAAGTCAAAAGCTGGATAAAACATACACTAAGATTTCAAAGCAGGTTTCTTTATGAAAAATATACGAATACCAATTATGCTATACAATTCTTAGGAAAATTATATAGAAAGTTAAAGCCTTGTGATAGACTTACATATTCTTTAACTTGAGAAGATAAATATTCTAGTCTAGTTTAATCATCACTTTGGGACTTTCCTTAGCTACAACTACCAGCATGAAGTCTAGTCATCATCAGTCGAAAAGGAAGATATTCGGGTTTATTTAAAAACATTTAGAAGAATGGCTAGGGAAGTAAACCCTAGTCCCTAACTCTCTATAGGGTGAGCCATAAATGTCTTTTGAGTATAAACATTTGGCGGGAAAGATTTAATAAATTAGCTATGATTAGTACAAAATTGACAAATTAGTTGTAGTAACTTGTTTTTTAAGCATGATAATTAATTCTAAAAAATAAAAATTAAAATAAAATATTAACTTTAAACAAGTATTGCTTATCGAATTACATAAATATAATAAAAGAAAGATAAATGGTGTGGCTCTAATTCCTCAAAGTCGACTTTTTTCTGGAAAATTTAGTTGCCAGAGTTGTTGTTATTTTAGTTTTCCTGGTGCAGCAATCATTGCAATGACATTTTCCCCAAGTATAAATTTTTGAAAGAGATCAACGGGAAGAGGGGCTTTGCCTTTTTCTATGCTTATCATATTCTTTATACTTTTTC
Organism: Rauvolfia tetraphylla; assembly: GCA_030512225.1. NCBI lineage: Eukaryota > Viridiplantae > Streptophyta > Magnoliopsida > Gentianales > Apocynaceae > Rauvolfia > Rauvolfia tetraphylla. The sequence goes on from JAJQKT010000053.1 coordinate 10,090,922, forward strand.
TGCTTCATTTTCTATAAGCTTTTCCAACCATAGCCGCATATTTGCATTAAGCTTGCAGCTGCTTGCGTTGAGAGTGACGTCTCAGTCCACCATCCACCATAATCATAGAAAAACGTTCTTCATTAAAAGTTCTTCCTTCCGAAAGTGATCATCATCTACTTCTACTAAAGAAAGATTTTCATCCTTTCCTTTTCCTTTTTTCTTCTTTTTTAATTCTACATAGCCTAAGACACGAAAAGGGATCACGAGATAAAAGCTCAAATTTGCCATACTTGGGGGGGGAAGCTTTAATCATTAATTTTCATTCAGAAGCTGGCCTGTGATGATCCATTCAAATCAAGAAATCTAGGAGCTAGAGAATTCAAGAATCACCAAAACAAACAATATATTGAGAGCATGAGTAAGAACCCTTTCGAATCTACTAGGGAAAGAACTTTTGAACACCCCTCCCCCCCTCCTCCGATGAAATCAGCTGGCAGCCGACGCCATTGCTCGAGGCCACGTAAAAAAGAAATCATACTATGATCATTATAGACAATGGCAAAAAAGTAGGCATTCTTAGGTGCATCTCTATCATTGCAATGATGGGAAGAAGACGTTCCCACCGATCCAAGTATATCTCAAATTATACGTCAACTTGCATAATAAACAAGTGTTTTGATATGGAAAAGTTGAGAGTCAAAACCAACAGCGAAGGATCGTTTTCAATTATAAGTTATAGGATCAAACCAAGTGATGTGTGATGATCTTAGTAGTAATGATGTTCCATGAAAGCAATTCTTTTTGTTATCAAGAAGAAGATGATCAGGAGGTGCCATGATGATTGTCTTCGTGCTCGTGCGGGGAATGCAGAGAAAAGTGTGCGTTCTTCTTGAACCAAAATGAGAAATGGATGGGAGAGAGTGCACGCTGCCCTGCAGTCTCTACCACTTTGAGACAGTGATGGCTCTAAAAGGACCCTCTACTTACATTCTAATAATTCTATATATATTGAATATCTATCACGCTCATTGCTTAACTATGACTGTGATACCAATTACTACAGGCTTTAATTGGACTCAGTGTACACTCTCCACTTCCTCTCAATCATTTGGAGCCAAATCTATGCGCACCAAAATAACTATAGTTAGAGCTTTTCTAAATTTTCTTTCTCACAAGATATGATGTATTCTTGAGACAAGCATATCCAAATATTTTTATCTTATGGAAGAATTTGAGAGAGAAATTAATTAAAGAGGGTTGCACAAAGAAGTGGAGATTTTTAGTTTTATCTCAATTGGACATTTGTAACAAAGTGTAATTTTATAAATACTTTTGAGGAATCATTGCCTCACTATTCTTCACGTATAGAATCGACAAGACCACACACACATGTATGAAAATAAGGTTATAGTACGTTTAATGTAGTCAATTATGTCTTTCTTAGAAGTTAGTTATTAGCTATCTCACATTTTGTTTTAGAATTTTTCGCCTTTGTAAGTCATTGCCGTGGTAGGTTTTGAAAAGAGATGCACGCTTGTAATGGAAATAACCTCTTTCATTTTATCATAGATCTTCTAATCGATTTATATTAAAATATTTTTTCCTTTTTTTCCAAACTTATTTATATAATCAGAGTGTGTAACTTTGGACTTCACTCAAAAAGTAACACATTGCTAAAATTGTCTTTATTAATAAGTTCCGAGTTTAACCTTCACAAGAATATATCTTCTTTATTTTTCTTAATTCTCTTCATAATTTTATATCATGTAAGTTCTTCTGGGGGGGAAAAAAACAAAAACAGGTACTATATATTTATATTCTGCTATCAGAAGCTATTGGCGATGCCTATTTATCTTCTTGACCCCACTTTTACGTTCAATGCATTCGTCAAAACTTCCGAAACCTTATCATAGAATTTCAATTGTTTTGTTCTTGATTTTTGAGGAAAAAATATATAAAGGGTCCATCTACCAACTCCAATTGGTTATATACAAGGCATTTAGTTGAGAGATTTCAAGAGAGATGGTTTTGCATCTTCTTGTTTTTCTCCATTTTTTGATGATACCATATTGCAAGCGTTATACAAGAATTCTTAGGTACTAGCTAGGTTAGCTATCACATGTTAAGATTCATGTGATAGAATGATGGGAGTTTGTTTAAAAGGGAATATGCATGTAGCCTTTATGATTTCAAAGATCTATTAGTCAGATTAATTACCATATTTTTGTTGGTATAGCTAGCTAATTAACTCTTATATATTTACTCTTCTTTGAGCTTAGTTTTTAAACTTATTACAATTTTTGTACAAAACATAGGAAGGAGTCTCCGCCTGACAATGTGGATAATTATCTGATACTCGGCTAATATTTTCCCAGACAACAAACTTAAACCACCTTGCTTTGTCATCCGCCCATCCTCTCCTTCACTGTCATAATATTGTCATGTAGTAATTTTTATTATATTAAAAAAAGTTAAAAAACTAAAACCCAACAGTAAATAGATGAAAGGAAAATAGAATTTACTTGAGAACACATGATAACTTTAAAAGAATGGGAGATGAATTTAGAAGAGAGCACCTAAGTGCCTTATTATTGATCAGTTGATTTAATTTATCAAAAAATAAAAAAGATATATTAGTTGATTAGTTTGAGACTTTGAGTAGTTTAAGGTCGTGCTTGGATATCACTTTTAATAAAGTAAATTCTAATTTTTTTTTACTGTAAACTTCACTTTTTCTCTTATAAAAAATCTATTTTTTTATTTTCAATAATACAATTCAACTAAAAAAAGCCTAATCCAATTTCACCCTACGTACAACATTTTAAAAAAATAATAATAAAAAAGATACTGTATTTGTAGATTGGCAACATTTTCATGGATCCTCAGAGTTACAATGGGCTAAAGACCTTGCTCTCCAATCCACAACTTTTGGATCAACGTGGAGTATATGAAAGAATCCTGGGTTTCTCTCAACCGAAATTAATTTTAGAAGCCCATTGAAATGCCCAATATTACCTCAAGTTGGGCATAAGAAACACTGCTTGGTTGTAAAGAAGAAGAACTCGGATTCTTGACCCGAATGATTTTGATTAGATACAAAGGCCCGAAAATAATCATGTTTTCTTAAAGAACCCGTATTATTATTACTAATTAATGAGATTAATTTGAATTCTGCACCTGCAAATAGTCTATGGTTTTGGAGGTTGTAGAAAAACCCCCGGGCAGCCAGCTTACAGGGAGAGAACGCTTGATTTAAATGCGGCCACATTAGTAACAATCAGCACCCTCAAAACAAGGCCAAGCAAGGAGATCAAAATCCCGAAAATTTTTGAAGCAAAATTAAAAAAAAAAAAAAGAATTCTAGGGTTCGAAATGGCTCTGTTTTGCTCAACCTGTAATTTCCGAATCTGTTCTCCTCAATCTCAAAGAAAGTTTGCAATTCAAAGGCTCCTTTCTGAAAAGAGCTCGATTCCAGCAATGCGAACTGCAAATTTTTCAAAAGGTTCCCACTTTACTGGACTTTTTCTCCTCAACTTCAATCCATCTCTTCAGAATATCCAATGCTGCAGTAGCTCCAGCTTAGGCCCTTCAGTTGAAACGGAAAGAATTTCCTCAAAGGGAATAATCTTTGTAAAAGGCAAGTTATTTATGGAGTTATTGAGTTTAATGGATAATTTCTCTTTTTCTTCTTTTAGAACTGAAGAGTAACCTTGATGCTGCTAAAATGCTTTATTCAATTGTGCCCCTCTGCAATTTTGGTTTTACTAGTAATGGCGGATGATCTAATGCCTGAGGGTGAGGGCTAAAGCTTTGTGAAGAGTGTTTGAAGTATCAAGGAGAAAATCTATAACCATCCATTGAAGTCCATTAGAATCTTTCGCTGGTAGACTTGTTAGGTTTATCATATTTCCATCTGAATGTGCATTTTGATAGCCTGTGTGACTAGCATTATGCAGGATTGGCACAATCAGTAGCTGAAGGACCTTTGAAGGCTGCGTTTTCAAAAATTGGGGATGTCAGCAAAGGTTCATTAGTAACAAATATCTTGATAAATTTCTCATTTAAAGGTTTCTTGCTGTTTCAATTGTTAAACAAGTTGATTTTCTTGTTTATAATTGGAATGCAGTGAAAATTATACTTGACAAGAAAACTGGACAATCGCTGGGATTCGCATATGTTTGGTTTTCTAGTGATGAGTCTGCACAAAGAGCTGTACAGGAGATGAATGGAGAGGTATATGCATCTTTCTTTGAATTTCTCTTATATCCATTAGCCCCTTGATGGCAAAACCCAATACTGCTTTTCTTTTCTTTTTTTTTTTCTTTTTCTGGCTGGGTACTCAATACTGCTTTTCACTTGGAATACTTTTGGCGGTCAAGTTTTTGGATGGCAGGTTTATAAATGTTTCAATTGCAAAGCCAGGGGCATGCAAAACTCGTATCAAGGCAAAACCTTGGAAGTTCTAGAAAAAACATTTTGCTCTGCATGACCTCTTGCAGTTTGTAAAGCTGGTGGTAAGTTAAGAATTGGATAGACTTGCAGAATGAGTTCCTGTTTTTGTCCATCAACGCTACGGTATTATTTTAGAAGTGGATATCGCCATCCCTCACTATGGGATATAGTATAAGTATGTGGAGGAAGCATTTAGTTTGGCTCATGCTTCATTCAGATAATGTTTTGTGAGATGAGAGTATCAGGTTTAAGAAGCACAGCGGCCATGTAAGGCATCTAGGATCTTAACCTGCCTTGAAATATGAACTTTTTTTTTTTTTTTAAGTGCAAGGAATTTCATGTTCTGTTGTCCACACTGTCTTTACATCACCATCTGCATGAGAATCTATATGTATTTATCCTCCTCTTTCAGCATACCAGTGAAGAGACAATACTGAAAAGTGCAGCCGAGACTTGGCAGATGGCTGTTCAATGGCGGTTGATGGTCTACTGAACAACTTCATAAGTGTTAACACTATACTATTTGGAGATACATTGTGTAATCCGATTGTTCATGCAAGAGAAAGAACTTTTCTTATGTCGTGAATGGTGGGAGGCACTCCCAGAGTTCTTCAACTTCTGCATGCTGGGATGGTAATCACGAAGGTCCAAAATATGATCCGATTTAATTGAAGTTCCCTTCTGGCATCTATTGCTAACAGGGCTGCAAATGCTTCAGCAGCATCAGAGATAATTTCTTAGTGTTTTTTGTTCAACGCTGAACCAGTTCACATTTTGCATTTTAGGGTGTATTTGGATTTGGTTTAAGTTTGAATTTTTTTATCTTGAAAAGCATAAAAGTGAACTGTTTGAGAAATAAGAAATTAAGAAGCATACCCTTTGCTGTAAAGAAGTAGAGGGATAGGGATTCGAGTGAAAACTAGATATTCAACAGTCAGACATAGCAGAACACAGAGAGATAAAGCACAACAAATCATTCTCCCAAACTGAATGAAAATTCACTTTGATCCAAGCCTTTGGAGGTGTTTTGAAACTTTCTTGAATCGGTTCAATCCATTTATATCGCAATTTATATAATACAATCCTTATCCTACACGTGTAAAATAATCTCTTGTACACAATTTAAAATCCTTTCTAAACACACCATCCTGCAAGAAAAAAAAAAGGAAAAAAAAAACCCCAAGACAAAAGGGAATTTAAGGAAATATAAAAAATAAAGAAATTCTAAGTAGAAGAAAGTAGTAACAGAAGCAGAGAAGTGCGGGGGAAAGTAAAAGCTTCCTTACTATCAAAGGGCATGACTAATCAATTACCACTTTTATCATTTTCTTTGTATATATTAGGAAGAGAGAATGTGAATTTTGAACGAAAGGGAGGTTATAGAATTACTTTCTTGTCACAATTTTTTTTCTTTCTCAAGAATTATAAATTTACTACCTTATTAAAAAACAATAAAAGTGTGAATTCTATTTTTAAATTAAATTTTATGTTATATTTTAATAGAAAGAAATATGTGGTGAAAAATGAACAAAAGCATAATACAAGAACAAGTTTTTAAATAGTATCACACTACATAATACATTTTACTCAAAATTAACGAAAGCATCACCTAACACGTTTTACTCAAAAGAAGAAGATCTAAATAAAATCCATCAATCCACTCCATTTAATCCAATAAAAGTTAGAAGGCTAGATCTTATTGGAATGGTAAAAGTTGAGGTTAGAAGATTAAAAGTTTAATTCTTATCTATTACAAAGTTTATTATCTTTCTTTATAAATAATTCTTTATTTTTTTTTGTTGAATATTCTCTAAATGTATATGAATTATATTATATTATAAAAATTATATAATTAATTAATAAAAAATAATAAAATATCTTATAAAAATTAAAAAATTAATATATTAAATAGGGATTAAACTCTCAACTTTGTGATCAAGATTAACTTGCTATCAATATATAAAAAGAGAAGATCCAAGGCGCAGTATTGCCTTGCGGCAATAATGTCATTTAATAAAATATTGCGCCCTAGCTAGGAGGACAGTAGCTCTGGCCATCACCCATTTTCAAAAAAATTAATTATTTTTTTTAAAAAATTCTCTTTCACACCAAAGAGTTCTGTCATGACATGGTAGAATTCAACAAAGAGTTCACCCAACACATGGTGAAACTAATCTCAAAAAAATTTATTTATTAAATAACTTATATAATTGTATAAGTAGACTATTTTAATTCATGATTATTAAAAAATGTAATTGAAACATATGAATAGAATGATGACCTTGTTCTTGCTTATACAATTCATTGTCAGAGTTTTGTTAAATAAGTATTAGTAATAGTTGTGAGATTACAAAATTTTGATGTTACTTATACATGAATAAAGCAATTATTATAACTTTAACTTTTCATTTGTATTACAATAAAATATACTAATTACATAAATTATTTCATTAATAATAATTAACAAAAAATTTATAAGACTTTGAAAATTATGTGAGTTTTGCCATGTGTGGACGAAACTCCACATGGAGTTATGCAATTTTTAAAAAGTTTTTGAAAAAAGCTTTAACATTAATTATTTTAGAAGTTTTTACATTAAAATTGAGAGAATTATTTATAAAATTACTATTCATTACGTTGGTTTAGTTGATTTTATCTATTATTTGTTGAATTTACAAATTAAGGGGAGAGAGAGAAAGAAGGGAAATGAGCTTTAAGGAAATAATTAATTTATATATATATTAAAAAATTATATATAATAATATCCTTTTCAAAATTAATAAATGATTGTATAGGGTTTCAATTAAAAATTTTCTAATCTTAAATTTTTTTTTTTTATGAAGCATGAATGGGTTAGATCCAAATGCTCCCTTAGATTCGAAGGGGCAGCCAATGCCATAACCGCATAAATTTCGCCAAGTGTCAAAAATCTGGTGAAAACCCAAAAAAATAATAATATTATATTGTGGTTAAACTGTAATTGAATATTCACCTGGGCGTTTTAAGAACAAAGAGGGACACGATCGAGAAGGAAGAAGAAGGAAAGAGAAGGAACGAGGAATCGCAGAAGAGTGTTAAACGACGAAAATGCACTTGCTGAATGCGGTGGAGATTGCTCGGATGGTCACTCGGAATAATGAGTTGGGTGCAGAAATTGAATTCGGATCGCTATGGTGGTTTGTCTATGCTGGGATCTCTTGTGTGCTGGTATTGTTTGCGGGAATCATGTCGGGCTTGACTTTGGGTCTGATGTCACTGGGCCTTGTTGAGCTGGAAATTCTCCAGCGCAGTGGCACTCCCACCGAGAAAAGGCAAGCTGGTATGTGTAATTCGTTAATTTTTTTCATCATCATCTAGTTTGCTGTGTTGTTTGGGACGTTGGTATGGTTGATTCTACTGTATGAGTGTTTTGGGGTTTAATTGTGAATAGAAATGCTAATATTCGGACTGGGACTAGTGCTACTTTCTTGTTAGTACTCCATGTGGGAGAATTTAACTTGGGATCCGAGCGATACATGCTTGATTTGATTGATATGAAGCAAATTCTGATGCTTTTGAATGGCATAGTCAGTATGGGTTTTTGACACCCCTCCCCTCCCCAGAAGGCAAGAAGTCTTGGCTTGGTAGGAAGTTTGTGAATTGCAGTTTAGACCAATAAAGTATGTTACTTCTTGCAGAATGGATAAAGGTAGTAAACCGTGTAATTGAGTACATTAGCTGTGCACTTTCGAATTGAATGGAAATGGAGACTAGCACGGTTGATATTTGTACTTTGCCTATGGAGGAGTTGATCTATAGAGGAGACATAGAAGTTGTTGATAATGTAGCAGTTGGTGATAATGTAGGAGTTGATCTGTGGAGGTGAAATACTATTTGATCTATAGGGGAGTTGGTGATATGTAGAATACGCACTTTGCCTACTTGAATGGGGTTGGGGGGAAGGCAGATATGTTTAGGTTATTGCACAAGGATTTATTGAAGAAAAATGATGATACAAGAGCAGTCCTCTTCCAGGCAGAACTAATCTTGGTTATCTAAATCCTAATTTTATCATGAGTGAGGCGGATGGACAATATGAAGATGTTAAGATAGTTATGGTTGAAGCATATGCATCCTGGATTTTTCAGGTTTTCCACATGCGTCAAAGTGTTTATTTCCGTATATTTTTACTGTTGCATTGTGCATACATACCATTACATAGATATCGAGATTTTAATGTCTGATTTTGGTAAGTGTCTCTTTTTGTGGATAGGGTAATTTTTCATGACCAGTGGTCTCAAGGAAAGTATAAAATGTTGATAGTTCTATTGTTCTGAATCTGTTTAATCATGCATGAAAGAGAATGCAAAAGAAAATTGTTTCTGTTTAATCATGCATGAAAGAGAATGCAAAAGAAAATTGTTCTTACTTCCTCTTCTTTACCTAGAGCCTTGGTGTTTTTTCTTTCTGCTAAAAGGAGATGATGTCAGTTGTATAGATATTATAGGAGGTGTTAATCTAAAAGCTTAAGTGTGAACACAAAAAGGTTTCTCGTTGACCAAGCTCTTAGAGAAATATGTAGATAGTCCTTTTATCTGGCTTCTTCACTTTCCCTTAAACTATAACTTTGAGCACCGGACGAAGTAGAACCTTATTAGGCACTACTGAAGGAGAGAAGGACTGTCTCTGCATCCACTTATGGATTTTAAAGCATCCAAGCTGACTCGGACATCATTTTATGATAAAAGAACACATTTACTTTTGGTGTTTCATTTGAATGGATAACTCCTTCGCTGATGAACCTCATATGATTTGAGTTTGTCTTTTAACCTCAATCTACATAAACAAACATATGCTTTTTATTTCCTTTTGTTTGGGTAACATTCTTCACTTCAAACTTCGTGTTTCACACTGGAAAAATGTTTACTCCATAAAGTAGAGCGCACTCCATATTTGGACTTGATTAAGATTGATCAGCATCCATAATTTGTTAGCAAAAGGTAATAAATTCATCCAACTAGATATGAGAGCTCCTTTGTTTTTTAGGAAAGCATTGCCTGTTATTGACTGTTTCTTTGCAGCTGCTATACTTCCTGTGGTTCAGAAGCAGCACCAGCTTCTTGTGACATTGCTCCTCTGCAATGCTGCTGCCATGGAGGTAAGACTAGAATTAGTTTGTTTTTTGCAATTAGACTCCAGTATGCTAGCTAAGAAGATGAAAGATATATTAGTTCTCTTAACCAGTAGATTTTAAGTAATCTAGCTGAACCAGGGTTTATGGTTCTAAATTTGACTTGCAGTAAAGTTTCTTACCTGAAGCCGAAACCATTGTAGAAGCATACAGAGGGATACATTCTTACATATTTATTTTGAGTTTACCTAAGCATGTCATCTAGAAAAAAAGAGAAAATTAGTTGTCAATATATCTAGATTTGATTAAGGAGTTAACCATGGAAAGGATCCATATTTCTTGGGAAGATATAAAACAAGAAGGGGAAAATCTGAAGTTATTTTGGCTCTCTAAGTTGGCTGGATATGCAATGTTAAACCATGTGTCTCCTTTTATTATATGGTTATGTTCTAATATGCATGCTAGTATGCCAGAATCTGTGTTTAACCTTTTTCTTCTAATCTGCAGGCACTTCCCATATATCTGGATAAGATGTTTAATCAATATGTTGCCATTATACTGTCTGTGACTTTTGTTCTAGCATTTGGAGAGGTAACTTTGATAAGAAAATCTTGATCTGTTTTACTTCTTGATGAATATATAACAGCACAATTTTGGATGTATCCTTTTTGCTTTCCCTGATTAGGTTATTCCTCAAGCAATTTGCACCAGATATGGGCTTGCTGTTGGTGCAAATTTTGTTTGGCTTGTGCGCATTCTAATGATCATTTGCTATCCTATTGCTTACCCTATTGGAAAGGTAAATATCATGTTAATGCAATGAATATGCTTTTGTAATGAATAAAGCGCAAGTGATTAATCTTTTTATAAGTGGTCAAATGATTTATTTTGCTGATTCATTTTTATTCCTAAGAATAAAAATAAAGGGATAAATAGGGAAAGAATATTCAGCCAATGGAGCTTTGCATATCCAAGAGAAACAAAGTCTGAAATATATGAATTGACTTGGTTGAAATATGGCCTGGGAGGGAATTACCTTTGAATGGACAACCAGTCCACATTTGATAAACATGAATTAAGTAATTAGATGCTTGGAACTCTTAACTTTTAAGGTAGAAGTGTTGATCCACTTGCATTCCAGCTGGCTTGAGGATCTTGTTTAGCTGTATTGTTTTTGTTATGTTTCCTTTTCTATATTATCAGTTCCGGAGAGGGTTGAGATAATGTTTTTTTTTTTCTTCAAGGTTTGATGGACCATATTCTTAAGATCTTCTGATGGTAACTAGAAGTTCCTACCTACTTGGTGCTTCCTTTTTTATCCTTCAATGGGGTAAAAAAGAAGAAAAACATGCTGAGGATACTAATAAGCATTTTGACAAGCTTTATTAAAGGTCAGGCAACTTTAATAAAAGTACATTAGGAATTAATATTGGGCAACATAGTACGTATCAAGGAGAGCACATGCTCCTAATAAACTGGAAAACAAGATCACTTCAAGTAAAAGAACATTGGAACAAACTCCAATATACTGAGAGATCCCAGTGAGCGAATTTATGGAAAGTTTGCTAAAGTTTCTGCTATCTCTTTCTCCATCATTATGTCAATAAGACATCGTTACGAATTTTATCTAAAAAGCTCATAAGTAAAGAATATGGAATTACCCTCTTGCAAAATGTCATAAAAAGTATCTTAACTTGGTTGGGAAAGATGCAGGAGCATCTGTGGTACTTGTGGCACTACACTAACATAAGTTTGCCTGACAGCGCATCAGTTGATGTTTACCTCGCTTATTGGGAACAATAAGGTGGTGTACCTAGTTAATTTGATCATTACTGCCAAGAAGTGACATGAAACATTTCTAGTGCTTAATTTTTATCAGCAACATATGAGTATCACTCTGTACCTATTGGTGGAATGGCAAAGCGCAATCTTAATTTTTTTTTTCAAGCTTCCAATTTAGAGAGCAGTGTATTATATTGGTTGAACTTTTACTTTTTGGACTCTTACAGATTCTGGATTGTGTGTTGGGGCACAATGATGCGCTGTTTAGACGAGCTCAATTGAAAGCCCTTGTCTCTATCCATAGTCAGGAGGTCAGTTTGTTACTAACTCCGTCTGGAATCGAATGTTCTATCTTGACTTGGCATAAACATTTACGAGGGGATTTGAGCATATTAAACTTGTCATCTTACCTTTATTAATTAAAGAAGCTAGTGGTGGGACGGACCACTTGTTAGCAAAACTAATATTCCTTGTATCAAGAAGGTTAGTTGTGGAAGTTGAGATGAAAAATGTTTACTTTAAGAAAGCACATTCAGTTGGAATAATCCGAAAAAGAAATGAGGACAATTGTTTTCAGGCAAAGGGAGTATTTTGCAAATATAAAGAAACCACTGAAACAACCATATAACAATTCTGAGTCAGTTAGCACTTTCTTGTTATGACTTATCAAAAGAATATTTGGTCATTATTTTCTCTAGGCCGGTAAGGGAGGTGAACTTACTCATGATGAGACGACTATTATTAGCGGTGCATTGGATTTGACAGAGAAGGTATTTTCCCTGTTGGAACTAGCTCATTAAGATTAATGAGGTTTTAACTTGTAATTTCTTTCATTTTATTTAATCAGTCCAAAATTTTTTTCCCAAAATTCTTTGTGCGTCCATGCTTGAAATTACATAGCATCTTGAACTATCTACTTTTTCCTTGATTAGTTTTTTCTTTTTTCTTTTTTGCTTGAAAGACTGCGGAGGAAGCCATGACACCAATTGAGTCAACATTTTCACTGGATGTGAACTCCAAATTGGACTGGTAAGTGTTGCTCCTGATGTTGTTCTTTTATTCATTGCTCTAGTTAGGGCCAATATTTGTTTCTTCTCTTCTGTTAGTCTGGCTTATTACCTTTTATTCAGATTCTAGCTTCTAATTAATCAGACTTACATCTATTTGGGAATTTTCCAGTATAGTCTTACGACCAGACAGTATTGTAATGACCCAAGTAAAGGCATTTCATATAACTGATGAAATATCAATCCCTAAAAACTGTTTCCCTAATTGTATCCAGACATTGTTAGTTGGAAGCAGGCAAATTAACACTTGCAAACTTATTTTCCCCATCACAGGGAGGCCATGGGAAAAGTTCTTGCTCGGGGTCACAGCCGGGTTCCTGTATACTCTGGGAACCCAAGAAATATTATTGGACTTCTACTGGTGACTTTTGATCCTATGCATCTTCATGAAGTGCCAATTCTGTACTTTTTGCTTTCTCATTATCTTTAACATGACTATTGGTTATATTAGGTGAAGAGTCTTCTTACTGTACGACCAGAAACAGAAACACCAGTTAGTGCTGTTTCTATCCGAAGAATTCCACGGTGTGATTTCTACTCATTTACACCCCCTACTTCTGAAAACTTTCGGAGTCAAGATTTTCATTTTAGGATTTGCAAAACAGGGTCCCTGCAGATATGCCATTGTATGACATACTGAATGAATTCCAAAAGGGCAGCAGTCATATGGCTGCTGTGGTGAAGGCTAAAGGGAGAAGTAAAAAACCTCCATCAACTGTTGATGAAGAAAAATCTGAAGGCAATGCTTTTGCCGATGGAAATTCTCAACTAACTACTCCTCTCCTGTCAAAGCAGGATGAGAAATCAGATACTGTTACTGTTGATATTGAGAAGGTTCAAAGTCCTGCCATGATGAACTCTCCTACATACACTGAGGCAGTGTCAAATGGAAAAGCTCCTTCTTCTGAAGACGTTGAGGATGGTGAAGTGATTGGTATTATTACCCTGGAAGATGTATTTGAAGAACTATTGCAGGTTGCTTTTTGGGTCAACTGATTTCATTCACTTCTCCATGTTAAGTGGTGTATGGTAGAAAAGAGATTTACATATATTTTCACATGTGCAGGAAGAAATTGTAGATGAGACGGACGAATTTGTTGATGTGCACAAAAGGTTTTAGAGATATCAAGACTTTAGTAATTCTGAGTGGTACACATGGCTAAAGCAATATGTCTTAACTTCCTTGCTATTTTGCAGAATACGTGTTGCTGCTGCTGCTGCTGCTTCAAATGTAGCACGTGCACCATCAATCCGAAGGCTAACAGCGCAAAAGGGAGCTGTAAGTGAAATTTTCTTTTTACGCTTCCTTCTGTTTGATCGTTTGAGAAAAAAAATAGAGTAACAACTTTTAATTTTGAAGTTCATAATGACTTGAGAATGTCAAAATGGAAAAAGTAGACATGTTCAGGCTCAAAAAACTTGTATACACCTTATGTGTCTTATATTAATTACATGGTGACAGAGAAACTTGCTAGTTTATATCTTTTCATTTAAACGAACTGTAAGTTGACCTGTTAAGATGGCAAATGATCGACATGCTAATAGAGTGAAAGTCTAGATGTTTTTGTATTGTACAATTTTTGCCTCTGTCCTGGGACATTGTCAAATAGAAGCCCTGGAAGAATGAATGCTATTTTGACTAGGAATTCATTATCCGAAAAATACATCATTATGAATTGTCCATGCAACGCTTTCAGTATGTGCGCTAGAAATCTGTTAACAATGAGTTGAGGTTTGGTTAATCTCTGAGACATAATTGACTTCAAAATTTATTCTAGCTTCAATGGTGTAGTAGTAGTATTAAATTCTTATCGTGAAGGAAGAGAATAATTTCTTCAAATAGTTTTAAATAATATTGTTGAATTCCTCAGGGAGGCCAACATAAGCAAGCACAGGCCCCAAGAAAGCCAGTGGAGGATGATTCTTCTTTGACAAAACCACAGCGGAGCATTGGAGAGCCACTTGGGAATAAGCTATGATTTTCGTACATACCTCGGGTGCTGCTAAAGTTGGAGGGTTGAGACTCTACTCTAGTGAAGTCGGCAAAGGCCATGGAATTTTGGTGGACGAAGAGACAAATAATGAATGTACAGTATAATGTGTATCCCTCAGAGCACATATCATTCTTCTTTTCTATGTTTAGACGAAATTTTGCCGTACGTATATTCGCCCGATTTGTAGTTTTGAGTTCTTTGAGGCTCAAGAGGTTTCGAAGTCATTACTACACCAAGCCGGTCAGTGTTTCCTGGTGAAGGGAAAATGTAATGCCTAAGAATCCAGGAAATTTATCTCCTTAAACTTAGAGAGGTATTCTGTGTAAGTATTTCTAATCACAAGTAACAATAGTATGTACAATAATTTAAGTATGGCGAAAGCAAATTCTATGTGAGCGTATAAATATACATTTGTCTTTTCTGGTGCCTTACCGATAAAACTGACTCTGGAAAAGCGGGACTGGGTACCTGCGGTTCTCAAGTTCTGGGTCAGGACTGGCTGCTAGAAGAAGAAGAAGATTGGAACAGAATATGGTAAGAGCAAAGACCCAAAAAGAGTGATAAAGGATAAAAGGAATGAAGAAAACATGTCAGAAAACGAAACAGACAAAGGCCATTAGAGCGGCCAAACTGCGTTTCTGTGGCCCTCTTGAGTCCTGGGTGGCAAAAGTAAAAAAGAAAGAACAGACGTTCTAAGGTCACCTAGAAACACTCACAGAGAGAGAGAGAGAGAGAGAGAGAGAGTATTAACAATATATGCTTCTTTACAAACTTGAAATCATCACTATTACATCTACTAGTTTCATATAAACAATAAACCGTTCATGGATTGTACAATCAGCTATTGAATATTCAAGGCGAACCTTATCGATCTTTTAAGCTTAGGTTGAAGCTCCTTTCAAGCACAACTACCATTTACACCATATATACCCTGCATATATATGTACAGGAGATAAGCTAGCTTTTTCTTGCAAAATTGCTTCGGCTTCTGTTTTAAGCACAAATGGCGCGCCGGAAATAGTTTGAGCTACTTTCTCAAGTATCAAACCTGGGATCAAAATCTACTCATTCCAATGTAGGAGAAACATCAAACACTTCCATATGATATAAAGTCGAGTTCTCTTCTCCTGGATGTACCTCGAACATCTTTGCCATGATCTGAGCCTTTGTATTCTCGTCAAGAATGAGTGCCCTCCTCCTGCCATAGCTTCAACGAACTTGGAGCACTTTTTCAGAACTTTTGAGTAGTGACTAGAAATGAGGAAAACTGTTGGAACATTTGCTGCAAGAAAGAAATGCAAGGGTACATGGACTTAAATAGAAATTATGGGATGTGTAGATATTGAAAGAAATATATGTGGTGGTGGTGGACAGATGTTTGGCTTTAGTTGGCGAAAATTAGGCCAGCTTGTGAGGGTCCCTTTGTTTGTAAAAGGTGAATAAGCAGAGGCATCAGCTTGTCTCCCTGCCAAACAGATGAAAGGCCATCTATGTCACCTAATAGGAACACGATATATTTGTCCCTCTGTGTGAAGATATTCACATAAATTCCTGAAGTTTCGGGTGTTTCTTGGAAGATAGTGTTCTTGTATGCTGTTTAAACTGATAGTATTAGATGCTGATTGGCTCTCCTTTCTTGAACAAATTCTTGAGCACATTCATCAGGTGGCAAGCTGGACCTAAGAAACCATTGGTCCCTGACAAAATTAAGGCTAAAACTAGTGATCTCTTGATAGGCATCATTTTCTTGATTATCATTCTATTGCCTGAGTCAAAATCTTCAATAAGCCCGGTCCGGAGAAGAGTAGGCTTCAACAAATCTAGGTAGGATAGACTCTTTTCGGCTTCTGATTTTACCATCCAAGTTTATCAGCATCTTTAAGTTGATAAAATTCAAATGAATTCACGATTGTCTAGCTCTTAGATTCTAACAGATTGACCTGCAGTTTGTCAACAAAAACAGGAGTAATAGGAGAAGCCCTTTTAGTGCTTAAACAGTGGAACGTCGTTACATTCATATTCTACGAATTTAGCGAAAAGAAGAGGAAAGCTCCAGCCATGTTGTGACTGATCGATGTTCTCGAAAGAGATAGCTAAAGGACTTGATTTTTGCTGGCAAGAACTGCTAACAAATAATGGGGTAAAGTGCAGCATTCATCCAAATGCACAAGGTCTTGATCATATTTGATGGCAAGGTCAGATTATAATAAGTGAGCTGGAAATACTATTAATATCTTGATTTAATAACATGACAACCTCTTAGGAAACGAAAGAAGCAAATAATATTAATATCTTGATTTAAATCTTGAAACGACTGGCGAATCTTTCATTATCATAATTAGTCCATATAAGTCAAGCACCATTTGGGTGAAAGGACCTAATGGCTTTGACAGCTAATGACCCAAGAACTCAATTCTGACCAGAATATCAGGCAGCTTTAGATGATCAAATGCATGGTACCGGACCAGTTGTGCGAATATTTGGAAGAAAGGCAAAAATCTCAGAGCAATACACTGAGCTGTTTTCTCTTATTTGACATCTAAATCAATTCTTCAGATTTGGTTCTCGAATAGATGTTGAAAACGGGACTACATAGTTGCATGCATGCAGCTTGAAATGCACAACATTTTTACTCCCAATCACATGTAACGAACGGCAACAAGAGAAACTTTTGATAAAAACAAACATGAAAGGTATTAGCCAGATCACTGATTAAGGTTATCGAACTCCTACCATACGAGTATGAATGTTGTCTTCGTATTTGAACACTCTAAACGACTCAAGATTTACAATAATCTGCAAAACTTTTGATGCGATAGTAAGTTTATATACACATGAAAGAGAACAGAAGAAAAAGGATCACAACAGCAAGTACAAAGACTGAACTGAATAGAACCTCAAAGAACCATAAAACTTTGCTCCTTTTGCTTCTAGCTATGAGTACTTGTCCCAACACAAAAGCATGGTTATGCAGACCCTTATAATGTAAAGCTTTCCTCTCTGTTGTCTCAACATTTTCTTCCATTTTGCATATCTCTTTCCCATATTCTTCCTACCCTTTAGTTCTAGAGATGGCCTAAGGTTTTGCCTCGACTTGAATGTGTGAAGAACACGTCTTATATATATAAATCAGGATCCACATATAGGATACTTTGGATAACTTCATGGCAACTGGTAGGG
This sequence comes from Rauvolfia tetraphylla, assembly GCA_030512225.1. Lineage (NCBI taxonomy): Eukaryota > Viridiplantae > Streptophyta > Magnoliopsida > Gentianales > Apocynaceae > Rauvolfia > Rauvolfia tetraphylla. The sequence goes on from JAJQKT010000053.1 coordinate 10,108,489, forward strand.
TCAGATTGCACCCTCAGTCCATATGGTTCCACGTGACCTTATCTCTCTCAGTTCAGTTCTTTCATCTTCTCAATCTGATTAAACCTGCCTGCCACTTATCATTTCCAATTCGTACGTGTAAACTTAACCTGTTGAATATCTTGGTCCTGACCTTTTCGAAGGTCCCCTGAAATGTCCCTACCGCATGCTGCCACAAGAACTTCACTTCAACACCTAAATCCTTCTCAACATCCACTGCATCATGTTATCTAGTACGAAACACGATGTTAAGAAACATGAATTAGTCTTAATCACCGTAGAAGTTGCAATGTTTTTGATTACTTTGTTGTATTGCATTATTTTGAATAGGTTTTACAAATATCAATAATATGTTATCTAAAATTGATAAGATGGACTGACTTTCAAACGCGTTTGCTTTTTCATTTTCAAAAGATGTCACAAGAGGGTTCATTTCAAGACTTTATCTTAACAAGAAGATCAAGGATAAGATCCTTAACTAAGCAACGGATCTATGTGGACCTAAAGGGTCAGGTATTGATAACAAGCTAAAAGATGCTAAAAACTTGCCTAATGGTGGATACCAGTTTTGGCCCCATTGTGTGTTCAAGTCAATACCAATTAAGGACATCAAGCAATAAGTATCCTTGCTGTCAGCTGACTATGCGTACATGTGTTATCCGGTCATTGGGGAAGTTTGCCAACTTGGAGACAACTTGAATGTTTGTGCTTTGTTGAAACTGAAACAAGGGGTGTCTTGTTGTTTCATTTTTGCATTATATGGGAAGTACAATAATGCATGGAGATGTAGTTGGTGCAGAAAAGCATTTGATTAGACTAACTGAAACACTACAATCACAACATTCCCTTTCAAGGGAGAAGCGGAAATGAGTTCAAATGACAGAAAGAAAATAAGTTCTACCTTCTAATGTCAAGTGCGAAAGGGAATCTCTTATCTTGTTCCTGTATAAAGGAAAAAACCAATGCCTTAGATGTTGGGAAGATAATGTTGATAAGAGGGTGCTTTAAGACGTTGAAAGGAAATGGGGTCTTGGGGAGAATATCAATTGCTTATCCCCTCTGGTCTTTTAGCAACTTTTTCCCAAAGTGCATAAAGAGAAGGAGAGTTTCACGCCCCCAGGAAAGAGGGGAGAGAAAGGAGGAAATTTCCTTCTCTGGTATAGTAATATGGGAAAGCGAAAGACGCAGGAATGTTACAGGAAAAGTCCTAGGTAAATATGTTTCTCCTCTTGATTATTTTCGTCATTTTTATATGTTATCTTTTTTTACTATATGTAATATAAAAAATATTTATTTTTTTTAAACTTTTTCTCTCCTCTTATAACTTTCTCAACCTATACATCAAAAAAATTACATTTTTAATAAAAAATACGTGAATTTAGTCTCAACAAGACAATAAATAACGATTCTATGAAGAATTCTTTCAATTTTGAGGTAAAAAATTATTAAATTCTCATTAAATTTATATTTGTACGAAGTTTATAAATTTTGTGACATTTTCACCACTTGGTGGCACAACTTGCAATTTAATTACAAATTTTGCCAACATTTAACGAAAATTGCATGAAAATTTTGCCAGTGTTGGCGAAATTTGCTCTAAAATTTGGTCACTATCTCGCGAAATTTATGGATAACTTTCGCCAGGTGGTGGCAAAATTTGGGTGAAAATTTTGCCACCAGCTAGCGAAACTATTCACATATTTACAAATTTTTTAATTTTTTAAAATTTATAATAATTACTTATTTAATTGTGTTGTTGTATTTTTTATAATTTGTAATTATATTTAAGGTGTATTACGTATCGTAACTAATTTTGTTGTTATTGTATTTGTTTTTTAAAAAATATTACAAACATACGTAACATAGCCACACACATTCAATAAGTACGATATATGTATGGTAGGAATATCGAAAGGGCCGCAAGGCAAGATTATAGTTAGATGATATTATAGTTATGAAATTACAAAGCATACACAATACGTAAAATAATTCACATTCATACAAAGTAAGAGGTATTTTACAGGAAAAAAAATATGGACAGCTTAGGTACTGGATGAGCCAGCGTCATCTGCCCCTCGTAAACAAGGCTCACGTTCGGCAAGTATTTGTAGTATGCAACGTGGCTTCTCTCTGTGCCTGCGTCATCTGCTGTATGTTATTGCAATTAAATTTGTGAAAATATAATAATTAAAAGAATATATACAATTTATCAGTTATTGTGATATAATAATGGTATTCGACAGTCAATTTTATATTAATTATGTAAATTATATAATCTATGTGCCATATAAATTTAAATAAACACGTAATGATGAATATTTTTAATCTATATACCTACTTCAAAATCGACAATTTTAAGGTCGATTTTGATATTTTTTATATATAAATTAATGTAAAATTATGAATAGTTTTATAAACTAACATTTTTTCGTGAATATTCTCTGTCGTTGTTCGTAGATCTGAGTTTTTTCTGCTAGAATGTTTCAGAAAATTTTAGAAACTCAAAATTAATAAGAAATAATGAAATTTTTTTGCACTACATATAATTAAAAAAAATATTGTCTATAGTATGCCCCATTATTTTTGATAATTCATGACCCGAGATTTCCACCATCTTTAACCGTCATATGAGATTGTGGAACTTCTCCATCTCCATCCTGATAAGCCACATTTCTCCAATACCAGAAGCTATGACATTTTTATTTTCAAAGAGAAAATAAAAGAAGCTCTTTGTAGGAAGAATATGCTAAGAAAATATAAGTAACGGTAAGAGGAGTACTACTGTCAAACAGGTCGCCGGCCTATGGGCTAGTCGTTTGACCGTATAATTAGACGAGTTTAGACCTAATTAGTTCATACCCGTTTAAATACGGACCTAATCAGCCCGCTCCGTCACTGTAGGCTGAAGCGAGCCTACCGATTTTCTTCTTCTTTCTTTTTTTAAGTTAAAGTTAACTTTTAGTTTAGTCAAAAACATCAAAAGTAACAAAATTGTCGAGTTCTTTTTTTATTTAATTTAAAAACACACAATACAACAAGAGTCAAAACATGAAAATAAAAATTATAGACAAAAAAAATCTTTCTTTTTTTTTTGTCAATAAAAGGAGTTTTCATTCATGAAATTTGTGGATTACAAAGCATTATAAGGGATGTCCCCTCATAGGTAGGGGTGTCAATGAGTCCAAACGGGTCCGGGACACCCTGTCCCGGATCCGGACCCGATTGATCATTATTGGTACCGGACCCGACTCGATTACTCGATAGGTCCAAATAGGGTGGACTCGTATCCTATCCTATAGGGTCTCGGGTCGAGTCTGGGTAGACCCGATAATGTCTTTTAATATAAATTTATAGATAATTGACCGTTGGATCAAACACATGTAATGGTTATAAAAAAATTAATTATATTAAATTTTTATTATTTAAAATTTAATCAAGTAATTGGGTCTATCAGGTCCGAAACTTTATGGACCGTATCCGTGCCCGTTTAAAAGATGTACTATCATGTCCAGATTCAAGTGCGGATAAACAGGTATGAATATTGTTTCGGACCTGAAATTATCAGGTCGAGTCCGAATCAGATCCGGATAAGATTCGATCTATTGGCAGCCCTACTCATAGGCATCCCTCGCCACAGGATGGCTTACAACGGTAGGAATATCAAAACAAAAAGGTAAGAAAAAGATTTCATCAGTCAAATGTCCAGAGAACTAGAAGTAGTGTGAATTACGTTTAGTACCCAAAAAAAAAGAAAAAAAGAAAAAAGAAAAAAAAGCAGTGGTGTAAATTGGGCTAGCTGGGCTTGTCCAACCGGAGCTCAACCTATTTCAAGATTGCATATTAGGCCAAGCTTGTAGATTAGGCTAGCTGCTGTTACGGTTGGGCCGAGTCAGACCGGTAGGCGGTAGCGAATAAAGTATAATAAGCTAAAATATAAATAAATAAATAAATAAATATATATATATATATATATATATATATATATATATATATATATATATATATATATATATGGTGGTGACATGTGGATAATTTTAAGTTTAATTAAATTTGTATTATGTCAAGTTGCATTATGTGTATTTATGAATGTATTGATTAATGTGCCTACATAAACTCATATAAAAAACTAATTATCTTAATTTTGGTGAAATTTAATTTATGTTAAAATATATGAATCTATTAATTACCTTGATATTGATGATATAATTAATTGTACAACTAATGAATATATAAATAATATTAAACAATAGAATTTTGAATACAATTAATAATCTTAAACTTATCTTAAATCTACTTATTATATATATATATATATGTCTCTAACTATAAAATAGATGGATGAATCTACTATAAAATTAGTACAAAAATTTATAATTATTGTTTTAAATACATAAGTTTAATAAAATAATTGATTATCATATCTATTAGTAATAATATATATAAATTCCAATTTATGTTAAAGTACATGAATCTACTAATTATCTTAATTTTGGTGATATATAATTAATTTTACAACCAATCAATCTATAAACAATATTAAAAATAAATTTTTAAACTTTTGAATACAACTAATGATGTTAAACTTATTGTAAATTTACTTATTTTATATATATATATATATATATATATATATATATATATATATATATTTGTCTCTAGCCATAAGATAGATACATGAATCTATTATAAAATTAATACATAAATTTATAATTATTGTTTTAAATACATATGAAGCACAACATGATACTACCATCAAAGACATAGAAAAGAATTTATGATAAGTTATGATTAAAAGAATTAGAAACTATTTTTATCATTTGTGATGATTAGACTAATTTGTTAAGGATATTCACATAAAATAACATAATAATATAATTTTTTAAAATAAAAAATATTTAGAATGCATTTATCTTACAATAAAAAATAATAGATATAAATATTAAATTTTAGTATTAATAAATTACTCGCGTGATGCGCGGACATTCGTATTAGTAAAAATTATAGTTAATAATCTTGACTAAAATCATGCAAATTTTAAAAAATTATAATTTTTAGATTTAATATTAATAATTTTAAGAATTTTTACTTTAAAATTGAGATGATTCTTTATATAATTGCTAGTTATTATGTTATTTTAGTTAATATTTATGCATTATTCGTTGTTAAGAATGTGAGTGAGAGAGAGAGAAAGAAGTGAAAATTTTTTAAGAAAATAATTAATTTTAATATTGTATATATATTCTAAAAGTGTATATATATATATATATATATATATATATATATATATATATATATATATATATATATATATATATACAAACTAAAATATATGGTAACCAAACTTAATTAAAAATTTTGATTTATTTAATTTTGTGTTTAAATATTATGTACGTGTTCAACTTGACTCAAATTTTGCTTTATGCTTAGATATTACAGAATTGGAACCAATTTAGATTAGTTTTTAAATTTAAAAATCTCTCACTTTTTTTCACTTTGAACTATATTTTTTATAAATAATTATTTTTATAATTTTTAATATAATTTAACTTAAATAAAAATTCAATTCAAGTTGGGCCTTGAACTTAGCAGGCTGAGTTTTGATGAACTCTGATTTATTACTAATAGGGTTAATATAAAAAATAATTACCTTAACCTTTTGGATTTATTTATAACATTATTTTTGTATCACTTTAACTTATGAACCGTTAATCAAATATAAAAGTCATTAATGAATATTTTGAATTTTATTATTATTTTTTAAAGATAATATTACTTAGCCACCTTAAAATTTACAAATTTTTACTTTTCTACAATATTATTTTTGTATCTACTTAACTCATAAATTATTAAATTTGATTATCAATTTTAACAAAGATATAAAATAAAAAAATTTATCCTTCATTTTTATTTGGTTCAGTATGACATTAATTTTTTATTTAATTTTTAAAAATAATTTTATGAATTATTCAATAAAATTTCTAATTCTAGTTCAATTATGAACCAAGTCCAAATTTTAACAAATTTAAAAACAATTTAGGTTCGCTTCAATTTCAACAAATCAAAACAAAAAATTGAATTTTGAAATTATATTAAATATATAAAACTGAACAAAATTGAACCGATTTTTTTCTAAAAAATAGAACTATAATCTGATTTAGTTTCATTTTCGATTAAAACTGAATAATGAACATGTTCTAAATCCTATCTTGGATTGATTTTAATTTTTCTTAAGGCATTGAAAAGTTGTCTTATTAAATTTTTTTACATAAAAAAAAATTATTGAATTGAATTTAATAGATGTGATTTATTGATACAAAAATAACATTATAGTGTAAAAGTAATAATTATTTTTCTAAATTAGTCAAACTTAAGGGAAAAAAGAAATTACAAAAATATTTAATTAATTTAAATGAAATTATTGGTGTGGCTTAACAGGATAAAATGTGACAAAAATAATGTTATGAAATAAAGTAAAATTTGCTCTAAGTATTAAGATAGTTTAGTGATATTAACCCTTAATATTATCTCAAATATTTACATAATAATAAAAATGAAATCGAAACATTATTTTAAGTAAGAAAAAGGAAAAGGAAATGAGAAGCATAATTATCTGTTTGCTCCAGATTCCTCCAGTAACCCACGTTAACTTCCCGCTTGAGTCTTCTTCTTCTTCAACAGTTCAACCTACCCGTCTGACCTCCTTAATCACCTGAACGATCACAGACACTTCTTCACACACACTGCGGAGGGATGTCGTGCTTGGCTTCGTGCTGTGTGTCTCTGACATGCGGACTCTGCACATCAGTGGTATCAGGGATCAGTCAAAGGTCCGCCAGGCTTGGTTATTGTGGCCTCTTTGGTTTCTCCTTGATTATATCTTGGATCCTCCGTGAAGTCGCTGCTCCTCTTCTTGAGAAATTTCCCTGTAATTTCTTTCTCTAATATTCGTTTACCACTCATGGCTGGATTATTCCTACCTGGGTTTTGTATCTTGCTTCATTTCCACGTTCATTTCTTTACTCTTTGGTGGTAATTTTCTGCTGTACTTTTTCTATTTTTTTCTTTTGGGCGTGGTTTTCTTGTTTCTCTGTTAGCAAGTTTCCTCTTTTATTGAGAGATTGGATTTTAAAGTAAGTAATTTGAACTATTTGAGATTTTCCTGTACCAATTGCCTAGTTTTTTTTTTTTTAATTTTATTTTGGAGATATCTTGTTCTTGTGGATTATGACGTATTATATGGTAAATTAGCTAAAGAAATTGTCGTGTTACTTTTGCAATACCTCTCTCTGAATCTAAAAGCTTAATATGAAATGTGAATCTTGATGGTCTTGGCATTGTGAAACCAAGGATGCACCAAGCATGGCGGAGGATTTAGAAATGTAACAAAGAGGAATTCATTCTAGAGTGAAAGTATTGTGGAATCCAAGGAAATTGAATTAGAAAATAACTCTAGGGACCACTTTGTGATTTTGAAAAAGTAAGATAAACTTGAAGCAGCTTTAGAGAGGAAAACCAGTATGCATGTTTGAATTGATGGCTTTATGTTATATAGATATTCCTGTTTGTGAACTATTTGAAAAGTTGATTAGCCTATACATATCTGCTGTTTTGGGGGAATACATGCCAAATTTCTACATATGTTGATGCTTTGTTTCATTTACTTTTCGTGGAGCTTATCTAGTTAAGCCTGTTGGTGTTTTTGTATTACCCATTGTTGTTTAATGTGAAGATAATTTTTTTTTGTAACTACTGTCTAATATGTTCAAAAGTCTTAACATATTACGGATGCTTGGAGCCCATTTTCTTTTTGTGGTTTTAATTTGGTTAAACCTCTTGAGTTTTTGTATTAACCATTGTTGTTTGATGCGAAGATGATGCTTGTGTAATATTACTAAGCAAAAGTGATTTCTAAAGAGCAACACTTTGACTTTACTTCGAACAGTGCATGTTGTTTGCACAATAAGGCGTTTGCATGGAATTTCTTTTCTTCACTGACAATTGTGATGTGATTATGTTGTAACTCAATATGTAGGGATAAATACTTCGCACGATGAGCCAAAAGAATGGTATCAAGTACAAGCAGTTCTTCGTGTCAGCTTGGGAAATTTTTTGTTTTTTGGTATGCTTGCCCTTATAATGATTGGTGTTAAGGATCAAAATGATAGACGTGATTCGTGGCATCATGGCGGATGGGTTGCAAAAATGGTGATTTGGGCTTTACTCATGGTCTTGATGTTTTTCCTCCCAAATATCGTTATAACAATTTATGGTGAGTTTTACACCCATGAATGACGTCAATTGTGACTCCTCCATCTGAAAACAAATGTATTCATGTTTATTTTGGATTTTTCTAAAATGATTGTCCACCTTTTAAAAGTAAACACTCACTCAAAATGAAATTTATGTAGAACTCTACATAATCTACATAAAAATGAGGGAACTCATTTCGTTAAAGGTTAAGTGAGAAATGTTTGATAGGCCTAGTAACAAACTCTCTGCCTCTCCTAAACCATTGTGTCAAGTCAGATATGGTCATTCGTTTTGAACACCAGGAAGTATGGTTTGTATGCCTTTGATGTTTTGGTCTTTTCCATGTTCAATTAATCGGAGGAGTTGTTCCACTGTGCCTGATCTTTTTATTGTTTTTTTCCAGTTTTCTTGTGCAGATGCTTTCTGCGTTACCATGCTGATAAAAGATTTTCAAATCCATGGGCTAATTCACTGACCTCTTATGACAATGTTAGGCATAATGGCCTATTTTAAGTCTGCAGATTCCTTATTGCAATAGCATGTAAGATAGATAAAGCAAATTTGATAGATCTTTGAAAGTGTTATCCTCTGGTAACTAGTATCACTGTTGTCAACATAGTTTTATCTTGGGATATCTTCTAAGTTGGAGAACTTCATGCTGCATTTGTTATTGACTTGTGCTGTGTCTTATGTTCAGTTCAAACGTTGAGTATGCTTATAGAAGATAAGATGTACATGCTATGTTCTGATTCTTTCCTACTTTCAATTTGATTGAAGTCAGCTCGTTCTTTCTAGTAAGGAGTATGTCAATGACTGTTCAAAAATAAATGTTTTTGCAGGATTTGTTTCAAAATTCGGGGCTGGGTTGTTCTTATTGGTTCAAGTAATAATATTATTAGATGCTACACATTCGTGGAATGATGCATGGGTTGCTAAAGATGAGCAGAAGTGGTCAGCTTAAGTTCTTTTGACCTCTTCTTTTGCTTTCCCCAAGATCTTAATTAATCTGATACTTTAACCCTGTTGTTTGTAGGTATATTGCTTTACTTGTTATATCAGTGGTGTGCTATCTTGGAGCTTATGCCCTGTCAGGGGTTCTGTTTATGTGGTTCAATCCTTCTGGTCATGACTGCGGTCTTAATGTCTTCTTCATTGTCATGACTATGATTCTTGCCTTAGTATTTGCTGTTTTTGCCTTACACCCAAAGGTAAAGAAATTCTCAGTCTTGGTGCTTTATTACATTAGATTTACTTCTTCTGGATTTTTTCTTCTCCTCTTCATTTACTTTTAACATTTTCGCAATGCTATTTCATATCTGCTGGCTCAATTCAAAGAAAGGAGGACCGTCATGGCTTTTTTTAAATTTTCAAGATTGTTACTCTGACTTGGTCATTTTGCTTATGTGCAGGTAAATGGAAGCCTCTTGCCTGCTTCAGTGATATCACTGTATTGTGCTTATGTGTGTTATACTGGTCTCTCTAGTGAACCTCGAGATTATGTCTGTAATGGTCTCCATAAACAAGCAAAAGCAGTATCTATCAGCACTCTTGTTCTCGGGTTAATTACAACTGTTTTATCTGTTCTATATTCTGCACTTCGGGCGGGATCATCTACTACCTTTCTATCCCCACCTTCTTCACCAAGAGCAGGTATTAGATTACACAAAATTAAATGCTATTTAATTTCATCCAATAAGGTGGACAAAAAATTTTAACTGCTTTCTTTATTTTGTTTAAGTTTGATACTTTGTTCAAAAAGATATGTAGCTGGGAAATGTTTAAAGTATCCTCATGTAGGATGTGTGATAAAATAGTTTGTCAATTCCATCTAATCTTGAAGAAGAATTAACAGTGAACTGGTGCAATCTGTCACAATTTTAAAATTTTCCATAAATATGATAGTTTTATCCTTGCAAATTTCCAAAAATTAGTCAAAAGTAACAGACTAGCCAGCAAAACATTTTGGTCAAGCTGCTGCCTTTTTTAACACTTACATGCAGATAACATGAATCCTTTATGACTACTTTTGCCAAAAGGGGATATAAGTAAGCTGCTACACTGAGTTGTTGGATAACTAATCTAGTTCAGGTTTTAGAGTTGCGTGCACCTTAGTATTACTTGGTTGACGATCTTATTGAAGGACACAGTCTCATACCTTGATTCCTTCTTATCTGTAGAACTTTTACAGCGTCTATAAGGGTCATCGCATTAATGTTAATATTTGCAGTTTGGTGCTTCATTCCTATATCCCTAGAATGTCCAAAGATCAAATATGTATAATACTCTCAAGATCACTTTTTCTGTAAATGTAATTTCCATGTTTTTCCAGGTTTCTTGGAGAGTTTTGTACCATGTTTTGTATATCTTCATACGTTTTATAGAGCTCATCTCCTGTTTTTCATATGATATATTGAAGTTTTTACATCATCTGACTAGGTTTATGGATACAACTTCTTGTCGTATACAGTTGACATTTTAGAAGCATTTGTCATGTTTTGCTATTAGACTCGACTTATCACCTTGTTCAAACTTTGTAAACTGCTAACTTTCCAGGTGCTAAGAAACCTCTGCTCGAGTCAGGAGACGTCGAAACTGGAAAAGATAAGGCAAAGGACACTGAACCACGGCCAGTTAGCTACTCATATTCCTTCTTCCATTTGATATTTGCTCTGGCTTGCATGTACTCAGCTATGCTTCTCTCCGGATGGAGCAGTTCCGAGAGCTCAGATCTTATAGATGTAGGTTGGACATCTCTTTGGGTTCGAATTGTCACGGAATGGGTCACTGCTGGTCTTTACATCTGGACCCTTGTTGCTCCTTTGATCTTCCCTGATCGTGAATTCTTCTAAATCTTTGTTCATGCTGGAATTGGGTGTACGTATGGTGTAGAAATGAGTTTTGACACCTTGTAAATTGCATTTGAACCTTCTTGCTAGAGTATGTTTGTGCCTAAATAGTGCGTATATATGATACCTTGTAAATTGCATTTGAACCTTCAAGACATGGGTTTATATAAATTGGGTTTAGGTTTGGAATTTTGTATCTTGAGTTTGGTAAAAATAAATTTTTTATAAAAAGAAAAGTGAAACTTAATTGTGTTTTTGTTGGGACAAAACTTGTCCATGTAGATGCTAATATGAGAATACTATATAAAACCTTAAATAATTCTTCTCGGTAAATATGCTTTCAGCTGAAAACTTGGATTCTGCAGGTGAATAAGAAGCTCAGATGTCGAGTGTTAGGGTCATAGATCACGGGGTTTTTGAGATAGAATCTTGGCCTATTAAAAAGGAAACAGAAAAGAAAAAAAACAAGGTAGGGTGGATCAGCTTCATCCGTTCTTATGTTGCGAAAGAAACTTGACATCGATAAGATTATAGTCGCATATGGAGGCTTATCACACTGACTGGTGTCCTGCGTTCTCTGCCTATGAATTGTCAAATTAGATTTTGAATTTGGTAAATCTTTATTTGTATAGTATATTTAAAAAAAAGTTCGTTCTAATTATGTAATTTAGATTCTTAAGGTAAAGGTTTAAGTACTGTTTCACATGAGATGTCAAGTAAATTTTACATCAAAAAAGAAGAATGTGGTTTGAATCTATTGACTTAAGCACTGTTTATATGAGATGACAAGTAAGTTTTATATTAGAAGAGAAGAATGTGATTTGAACCGATGATCTTTTATTTGGTAAGAAGTATTTTTAATATATATAGTATATTTGAATTGTGCTTGGTTGAGAAATATTTTGTTTTGAATTTTATAAAAATAAATTTTTTGTGAGAAAGAGAAAATGAAACGCAATTATATATTTGATTGAAAGAAATATAATCTAAATGGAGCCTTAAATTATTGTCTTGTCACACGTTCATATTTTTTATTGATTGATATGCTTGTATTTAGCATCAAGTAATTTTACTATTGTATAGTGAATTGGCCTAATAGCTAATCAAATTGTTTCATTATACACTTCCAATTAATGATTCAAAATTAAGAATTTCAATTTAATGATTGAATACATCAATTAGCTAATTGATTCGAAAGGTTTGATAGTTGATTCAACAACTCAATGATACTTCACAATATTACAAAATTTTTATCTTTCTTTTGTAAATTATAAGTTAAATTATCTATTATTAAACTAATTTAGACAACAATGAATAACCAAGCTCTGCATTCTTGTATAATGAAAAAATATTAATCATTAAATATTTCAAAAATCACAAAAAGGCCAAAAAAAAAAAAAAAAAAGGGAGGAAAACCATTCGTGGGTTTTGTTGGTGCAGGCAACACATAACTAGTAGAAGACTGATAACATACGCTCCCTCTTCGACACTTGCGCTAAAATGCGCACCTCCCCAGCTCCACCTCATTTTAACCGAACGGAAAAGTAAAGCAAGGCAGCGCAACCCGTTCCCCCATTTCCACCGCCCCTTTTCTCTAACATGCGCCATCACCTCCTCGCCACCACCATAACTATGGCCGCTTCCTCCTCCTCTGCCTCCGCTCAATCGCCCTCCAAACCCCTCAAAAAACCCACCGGCGCCGCCACCTCATTCAATCCCCAAAATTGCCCCTTCGCCAACTCCCTCTGCAAGCACTCTCCTTCCGCCACCCTTGACCTGCTTATACTCATCCTCGTTCTCTTCTCTGGAACCTTTCTCATATCCTCCTACTTCTCCTACATCTTCAACTCCCTCTCTCTTCTCCTTCCGTCGTTCTCTCTCGCCTCCGTTCTCTCTCTGTTCTACTCTCACCTGCAAGCGCAGCCGGTTTTTTATGCATCGCTGGTGTTTTCGTTAGTCTTTGTGTTGATTTTTTTCGAGATCTGTTGCGGACGCAGATCGCGGAAATGCGGCAAAGTTGGCTGTAAAGGATTGAAGAAGGCTATGGAATTTGATTTGCAGTTGCAGGGTGAAGAGCTTTTCAAATTGGGGAAGACTAACAAGGCCGTTAAGGAGATTGATGAATTGCCTTGGAAAGGTGGCACTGAGTGTAACCCGGACTATGAGTGCTTACGTGCTGAGTTGCGGAAAATGGCGCCACCAAATGGCCGAGCTGTGCTGCTTTTCCGGACAAAATGTGGCTGCCCTATCGCTAAACTTGAAGGCTGGGGCCCTAAACGTGGCCGTCGGCACAAAAAGTGAGTTTCTTTGTTGTTTATAATTTATTCTGTCGCTATGATTAGGCTTTATTAGAAGCTGAACTGAATTGGATATGATTTTGCGTTGCATTGGTACTTATCAGTTAATTCGATGTCCTCTGCATAGTGAATTCCATTGAGTTCATGGATTTGAATGATCAGGGAGGAGCTAGTGCGAGATCAAATGTCTTTTGTTCTTTTAGTTCTCATGATAAGTGAAGAGAATTTGATGCTTAGGTTTTGTATGCAGTTTGAATGAGTGCTTCTGTTGGCTAGTTATTTGTGGTATGAATGCTCGATTCTGCTGATAATAGAACATTACAGCATGGTTTATTGTTCTCAGACATGCATGTAGTGGAAAATCCTGTATTTGTTTTTAGCTCACTTGAAAAAGTAATATAAACATTAGCCTTGACGTTGGCAAATTTTGTCAAAAGCTGTTCTTTTGGAGATATTTGGGACGATGAGAGATCTTTTACAATTACAGGAAGGTTGAATATTCGGGGGGTTGAGGGGAGGGGGGGAATCATATGATATATTTTGGTGAAATCAACAATGTCATCTAATTCATTGAAGGGTTAGATGAAGCACGTGAGAGTGATCGATGGGGAATGTAAGATCATGTGATCTCTAATTATATGCTTATTGAAGAACAAATAGGAGGATGCTCTTAGTACCCATTCTTTGGAGTTACTCATATTTTGATGTTTGATTCCATTAGAGCTGGAAAGAATTTGTTTTTGCTATTTGATATGCCTTTCTCAGCAAATAAACTAACTTTTAAAACTTGCCTATCAGAAGAGAACCAGAAAAGGAAAAAACTGGTAAAATTGATAATGTACATAGATTGTCTTTGAGACTGTTGACCCAAAAAATATGAGCAGCAATTTGATTGCACTCTTAAAATGGGTATGATTAGAGAATAGATTTGGAAAAACCATTGATGTTAAATTGGTTCTTGAACTGCCATTGTTTGTAACATATTAATCTAATGAATTTACCTATAAGATGGGATTGGGATACCTGGCTAGAGTCATGTTATCTGGAATGAAACTATTCAAGGTAAGAATGCTATATTTCATTTGCATTTAGTTTCTTCCTCTTAACGTGGTATAATTTCCCTTTCCCCTTAAAGAAAGGGAAAATGATTAAAACATCTTTTTATATACTGTGTTAGTGCAACCCATATAAGACAATGAAACTAAGAAAAGTATGGAAGTTTATATTTTCTAGTCTCTTAAAAAGGAGGCATGATCAACAAGGTAGCTGTGCAATTTCGACGGTTAGAGAGGGGGGGGGGGTGCATTGTTATATCCCTTAAGAATTGGGCTGGCGACCAGTGCATTATTTGCTAATGGATGGGTTTTACGCATATATTGTACTTAAAGTCCTTGTTGACACTACTTTTTATTGGTTTGTCAACTTTTATGTTTATAATTTCAAAGCCAAATAGCTACTTATACTTTTCTGTCAGGGGTAGACCTTAGGTGAATAGCTTTCATTAAGTTTTAATCTTTCCTGAGTTTCCTCACTGTAAGACTGGTTAATTCTGTTACTTCAAAAATTAGTCCTTTTCTGCATTATATCAGTCAACTTGTCTTTTTATAACTGGCGGTTGAACTGATTTCCTCGATAGGAACAGCTTTTGAAGAAAATCTATGACGTATTGTTGCATTTTAACCCCCTCCCCCCTTCCTCCTTTTTCTTTTCCTCTTCCCCAACCCACAAAGAAACCAAAAGGATCTTGTGTAGCTTAACAAAATAATCCGCCCCTCAACAACTGAGGTACAAGATAGCCCCCGCCCCCCCAAAAAAAAAAAAACAACAAAAACAACTTCTATTATTGTACATTCTATGTTGAAGTTAAAGCTTATAGACATCCTTTTGAGCAGAGTGAATTAGAGACCAATGCTCTGTCTAGGTTTTTGGTTTAGGACTGGCTGCTAAGTTGCCTAAAAGATTCTATAACTCTTAACTACAGATGAATCCTGCAGGTTCTCTTTGGTTTTGCATTATAAGTACCTGCCATATTTTTCAGTTACTTAAGTACTTTAGTTCAGTTGGTGCATGTCAGGTTAATCTTTCTCCTTTTCCTTCCCTTTTATCCTTTAGAAAAGGAATGAGTGTCATTCACCTGATCGGGCTAATAGGAAGTAGTTGAGATATGCACTGGAAATAAAAGATAAGCAAGTAAAACCGCATGCCTATTGAGTTCCCCAAAAAGATTTTTTGGCCATTGTGCTTGTTTTTACATGCAGAGTGATGCTTGATCTCATATTGATGCATCAGACATTAATTTGTAGCTGAAGAGTTTATGCAGACTGAGCTAATGCTTATAATTTTTTTCAATCTCTCAATTGGAGATAACGCAGAGTCCAACTTCTGGTCACTTTCTGAACCAAGGAATAAGAATGCCAACGAGTGCAATTTTTTATGTTTATATATGCAATATTCATTCTGGCCTTTCCGTTGTAGTGCTTTGCTTTCCTTAGCCTTGTCATGGTGCTTATATGGCCACCCTAATGGAGTTCTGTTTTTTGTCTTTCTTTAATGCTGATTTTGCAGGAGTCTGGCTCTCTATGGTGCAGGGGATCATCGCTGACCATTTGAGTTTGCTGTGTACTTTGGGTCTCATTAGCATGTTTTCATTTCACCATGTTATTTTCATGTTTCAGACAAACACATTATGGAAGGCTCGAGATTGTTATCTTGTTTAGAACTATTCTTTAGTTCTAGACCCAGTGACACAGCTTGAACTTGTCAACGATAACATTAAACTCTTTTTGGAAACATATACAGTAGCAAATAGAATGGGAATAAATAATACAAATCAAAGTGGTTGGCATTATGATTTCAGCTTTCTTGTTCTTGCACAGTGAATCAGTAGGACCCCATAATCTGGAACGATGCCATGGATGAGTTGTTGTCATCGTAGTGAATAGATTCCCTCGAGCAGTTTCTAAAATGGTTAGCCAAATAATTGCTTATCAGTTTTGAGACTAGAAATTGCTTGTGCTGTGGCAGACCCTTTGGAGTATTTGCCTTTCTGGGCATTTACAGAATTTGCTGGAGCATCAATTTTGCCATTCATGCTGGTTCGGTTGTAAGGTTCTTCTTGATATTATAAAATTACAACTGACAGATATTTAAGAACAAAAATTAAACAAAATCTAGACAGATCTTTAAGCATAAAAACTAAACAAAATCTAACCAGATGGTATCAAACTCGGATCTCTAGCCCCCTATAAGGAAAACTTCTACTTACTAACGAAGTACCCACACTTTGTCCTTGGAGAATCCCATCCCGGACCTCTGCGTCTCTGTTCCTCCCCGAATTTTGGTAATGACAACAGAAACTATTTTCCTTAGATCAACTCTGAGCTCTCATGAACTTTGCTTTCAGACCCAGATTATCGCTTCTGTCTCAAAGCTTTTTCTCTTTACTTCCCCAACAAAATCACAAATGTCTCTCCTCCACAGCCCGGCAGCCAGCTCCTCTAATAACCCCTTTAACCCCTGTCAACAATGGAAAAGACTCAAAAAAATCAAAACCCAATTACGAACTCTCAATCATCTCTGCCTTGAAACATTGTTCCTCCAATTTGTTAATTTCTCAAGGAGGACAACTCCACTGTCTTGCAATAAAATCAGGTCTTCGCTCCAACATTTTTATTCAGAATACTTTGATGAGCTTTTACGTAAAATGTGGCTTGGTTTCTAGTGCAAAAGAAATGTTCGATGAAGCCGAAAAGCTTGACTGTGTTTCTTATAACATTATCATTTCTGGGTATGTTCAGTCCGGAGACTTGAATGATGCTCGTGAGCTGTTTGATAGAATGCCTCCCAAGAATTCTGTTTCTTACACAACTATGATAATGGGACTTGCTCGGAAAGGGCTCTGGGTTGAAGCCGTTCGGGTTTTTGGCGACATGAGTTTTTCAGGTGTGATGCCAAATGAGGTGACTATGGCGAGTGTTATGAGCGCCTACTTGCATCTTTTTGGTGGAAGGGTTGAGATGGGGAGAATGCTTCATGGGTTTGTATTGAAACTTGGACTTGATGTATTTGTTCTTGTTTCAACTAATTTACTTCATATATATTGCGTAAGTTCATGTTTGGGGGATGCTAGAATGTTGTTCAGTGAGATGCCTGAACGAAATATAGTTACATTGAACGTGATGTTGAATGGGTATGCCAAAGCAAGGTTGCTTGATTTGGCTAGGGAGCTATTTGAGAGGATTGATGATAAAGATGTGGTTTCTTGGGGTACAATAATCGATGGTTACCTACAAGTTGGAAGGTTGAGTGAAGCTTTGACATTGTACTCGGAAATGCTTCATACAGGACTGAGCCCTAACGATGTTATGATTGTGGACATAATGTCTGCTTGTGGTCAAGCTATAGCTTTTAAGGGGGGCCAGCAGTTTCATGCTGTTGCAGTTAAAAGAGGGTTTGATTGTTATGATTCTATACAGGCAACGATAATTCACTTTTATGCTTCCTGTAAGGAAGTTAATCTTGCCTGTATGCAGTTTAAACACAGCAGCAAGGAGCATCTGGCCAATTGGAATGCTCTCATTGCAGGACTAATCAGAAACGGAATGATTGATGAAGCTAGGACTCTATTCAACGGAATGCCAGAGAAAGATGTTTTCACGTGGAGCTCCATGATTTCTGGTTATTCGCAAAAGGAGCTGCCTAAGTTAGCTTTAGAGCTTTTTCATGAAATGGTGAATATTGGTCTCAAACCAAATGAAATTACAATGGTTAGCGTCCTGTCCGCAATTGCTACTTTAGGTCACTTAGATGTAGGAAGATGGGCTTGTGAATATATCTGCAATAATGCCATACCATTAAATGACAACTTGAGTGCAGCAGTTATTGACATGTATGCCAAATGTGGGAGCATCAGCAGTGCCTTGGAGGTTTTCAATCAAATCCAAGATAAGGCGCTTGATGTTTCACCATGGAATGCTATAATATGTGGGTCAGCCATGCATGGGCATGCAGAACTGGCTCTGAGAATCTTTTCCAATTTGCAGAGACGGAACATCAAGTTAAATTCCATCACATTTATTGGAGTATTAAGTGCATGTTGCCATGCGGGGTTGGTGGAAGTAGGAGAGAAACATTTTAAGAGCATGAGAAGATTGTACAATATAGAGCCTAATGTCAAGCACTACGGTTGTATGGTGGATCTTCTAGGTAGAGCAGGAAGACTGAAAGAAGCGGAAGAGCTCATAAGGACCATGCCCATGGAGGCAGATATTGTCATATGGGGCACTTTGTTGGCAGCATCTAAAACACACGGCAACACGGAAGTCGGAGAAAGAGCTGCACAGAATTTGGCAAGATTGGAGCCTTCACATGGTCCAAGTAGGGTTCTCTTATCCAACATTTTTGCTGAAGCAGAGAGGTGGGGTGATGCATTTCAAGTTAGACAAGTGATGCATAACCAAGGATTGACAAGGTCACCTGCATACAGTGGGATCTTATGATCCGATAACAATTTTCTTTGAGAATTTCCGATGTCAATAATGTCTTTTGGTTAACTTTCTGGTATAGTTTCATCTTAAACCATTCTTGTAGTTTAACACATAATAATAAAATTCAAAGTTGCTCTTTCATTTTGCTCCTCGAGTCATCTTCTGAAATTAGCATGTTTTTGGATCAAAATGATAAACAGCAAGACCTTGGTTGCAAGGAAAGGAAAGACAAAAATCTGAACGTCATCTATACCTAGAAGAACCAGTGCATAAGCTTCAGAACTGATGTTAGTATCAGTTAAACCTATCTCTGTCTTTTTGAAAGAACTTTGAAGACTATGGTTAAGGGTCGCGATATAGACCCAAATCTGATCAGTCCTACCTCTACGAGAAGGAGACTAAATATGTCGAAGCCTTAATTTTGCACAAGGTTGACTACCTGAACGCTAACAGTATGCCCATAATTCTACATAACATTTGCTAACCTACGAAGTACAAACTTATCAATGAAGACCTGGAAAACTCTGAGAATCCACGATCAGTTCAGCTGCTGTTCCCATTGTGCCAATTCCGCCTACCCCCAGCAAAGCAAGAGCAAGATCGTCCTCATTGCATTGTTGCAGGCCTTTACTTAGCCTTTGCAACAATTTCACATCCATCTCGATCACCCAAGTAGGCGCGCAGTCCACTATCAGGCTCAGAAGCCCCAGTGCATAAGCACGCCAAGTCACTGGTTCACAGCCCACTGATATTTTGCCCTCAAGGGTACTAGCTACAAACTCCATGTGAAAGCCAAGTATGTTTGCACGTCGCTTAGACACCAGTGAGGATGAGTCCACACCCCAAGCATATGCCCCGCAAAACATCACAAAGTATGCTAGTGCATATCCCCTGAGCACAGGAACAACCGTACAGGTATCCCCTTTTTGCTCTGATTGGTGAACTGACAAAAGCCAAGAAGGCAAAGTTTCTTTTATCAATGACCTCACCATTCCCCAACCACCAGTTAACCATACTAATGAAGCCCCCAAAGAAGCTGCTAGTTTCACCCTGGTCATTATTGTAGCAAGTGAAGCATGTCCATACTTGCCATATTTGGAATTCTTCAGCTTCGCCAATCGTTCTCTATTAGGCCCACTACATGCTATGTCTCTCACAGATTGCATCAGTACGGAAAGAATTTCATCTCTCAGGAACATGATATCTCTGATTGACCTGTAAACACGTAGATATAGAATTCCCGGGGCAACTGGAGAAATCCCGCCATTAAAATGAGATCCAAATCCATGGCCAAAAAGTGATCCAACACCACCATTGCTTGTAATTGACGTTGTATTTAAACCAAGAGTTGCACTGAAGCAGCTTTTTAGTAACTGTACAACTGCATCATTGTTGTGTAGGAAGACGGTACGTGAGGCAGAAAAAATAAGGAAGTCGCTCCAACGTTTTGCTTTCTGGGTCCATAACGAAGCCACAACTGCCATGCATGGCCATGGACAACCAGCTGCAAGGGACTCCAAGGCCGGACCTGCAAGATTTAGGAATCTTTGCGAGGCTCTATCAAGTTTGTAGGTTATAGTGAGGCTAACAAATGCAGCCAAGGGCAGCGGAAGGGTAGATGGAGAGCTTCCCCCTAGAACAGTATATACCAGTCAGTCAAAGTAGTTTAATAGAAGAAAATAGAGAAATTATGCATAAAGTTTACAAACCTAAATAAAAGAAACTGAAATATTTAACTTCTGGAGCAGAAATTATGCATAAATTTAAAAAGACTCAATATGACAAACAAAAGACATCTGGAGCAGAAGAAAGACTAATACGATCTTTGGTGCATATTTACTTCTGATAGAAATAACTATTTAAATTTCAAATTTCTTATGTTGGATGCAACAGGGAGAGATTGCGATGCATGACTGCATACCCTAAGTACTTTAACTTTTGAAATGACGACAAACCTGCAGCAATGCTTGGTATATCAACACCTGTAGCAGCCAAAATTTTCTTTATATGTTCCTCAACATAAAGGAGATTTGCAGCTGGACTAGGCCAATCAGTTCCATTCATAAAAACTGGTTTCCAGATGCCACGAGTCACTTCAGCTGACAAGTAACTTACGATGGTTGCCAAGGATGCAGGCAGATAATCAGCCAAGTCTTTGAGTCCTGTAACATGATTTGAGAAGAAAAAGGGAAAAGAATACTAACTTAAGGATTTCAGTGGGAAAGGTTACAACATTTTTCCTAAATTAAAATTTAAGAATATGTTCTTCAATTTGATATTTTTTTCCTTCACTTCTGAGAGGCGTGTGTGCGCGTTTTAGAGACCAATTTCCAACTTCACAAGGCAAATCATCAAGTAATTTTCAGGATAAGATTCTTCTTTCTTCAGAGGGGAAAATGGCACTTATCTAGCAAGAAAGTCTAACTAAATGGAATGCTATGGTAAGTACTAACCCAGAGACGAATCAGTAATAGAAGCTCGAGCCATGCACATCAACTTACCAGTACAAAGCTCACGAGGGGACAATCTTCCATGGGAACAAGCTGTTAGAGCTGCATCAACTACAAAAGGAACAGCTTCAAGGATATCCCAAGCAGGCAATGTTGGCCTTGGAGAAGAATCTTCATTGCCAGGTCCTGAGGAGCTACTACTTCCAGATGCTATAGAATTTGCAGACTGGCTTCCTCTGTTGACTTTTCTGAACATCATGTTGAGAAGTGTATCAACTGTTTGATGGACGGGGGTTCCATGAACGAGACCAGAGAGTGTTGAAGCTATAAAGGCCAAATGCTGTCTATACCATACTTTAAGTTTTGGAAAAGAGTCAACAAAGATTGGATTAGGGTTAGAATCACTTGCAACAGCTGCAAGCCTCCTTCTATTTGGATCTTTGAGGAAGTTTCCTGAAGATACCAAAAGGGAATTACGCACTAACAGAAGGAATTCGGGGGTTAGTTGGGATCCCACTGGTGGTACATCCCCTACTCGGTATTCAAGGGGAGGATGATTAAACCTCCATAGCTTCAGAAGAAGAGCAAATGCATTTGAAAACACAACATGAGCAGATATTTCTTCTCCTGATGTAAGGGTCCATGAGATATTAGGAAAACATGACCCAAATACTTCGCAGATAGTCATCAGTGAACAAGCCAGTAGAGGAACCTGACAATACAAAAACATTAGACATATTCTCAATGTTATAGCTACCATAACTTTTGGATATCAGTTAATTACAGCTCACTGAAAATCATATCATCTAGAAATCTGAGAACTTAGCTTGGTAGTTGAACTAATGATGCAAACTTCTGTATGCGGCCAATTTAAGGCATTCATAAGAGCAAAAGACAGTAACTGGATTATCTAAACCATCCAAACAACCAAATTATTTCTATTCACTTATCTTCTTTTACTTTTCAACATTTTTTCTTTCATGGAGCATGAAATATTGGGAGGAAACTCTGAACCGTCTGCCAGATTACTTGGGGAAGAAAAGGTTTTAAGCATTAGTAACAGATATTATGCTATCAGAAGAACCTTTTTTTTTTTTCAGAATTCAGTTAACTGTGGGTTGAGGGGGGACAGAGAGAACAGATTGGTAAAATAAGGACATACCAAGCCATGTAAGGAGAAAATCTGGACACAATCAACAGGTGCAATTCCAACAAGCAAGACATTCAGCATTGGAGCGTAACTTATCAAATGGCTGTCACTGCTAGAGTAGTCAGCCGGTACTGGTGGAGACAACAATCTGGTAATGAAGTAAACAGCATGTTCCTGCAGACTCGTGAACCAGAGGATGTAAGAAAATCTAGATGGTTTTGCCATATCAGTGCAAATAAAAGAAATATCTACTACTATAAGAAAAGTACATGGGATTACATATTTAAAAGCTTTATGATGCTTTTCTCTTACTTTCTGTAGTTCGGGTTGTTTCTTGATTGTTTACCTGTATACTCCAACCACGAATCAAGGAAGCCCCACAAAGAATACTAGCAGCAGCTATCTTGTCTTCATCAGATCCTTTAACTGCTATCTCAAAGATCTTCTGTAGCTCTCCTAAGCTTCCATCAAATCCATGAGCTTAAATTCAGTTGCTTTACTCTTGCTAAATCAATAAAAAAGAGCATCTGATTTACCTGGCTTCAGCAAAGAAAAAGGGTAACTGAAGGCCAGGCCAGAGGAAAGCAAGACACAATCAAATCTAAAAGTTCTATATGTGAAAACTTTTATGGAACCATCGGTTAACCATGAAGAGGATGCCTTTGTCCAAATGTTGGACACGAAATGTCCGCTTACGCTCAGCAGAATAACTGATTTTATCGAAGTTGACAGTCAAAGGCATTATATCAAGAATGCCGTGCATGCATACCTTGAAGCAGGAGAGCAAATTAAAGCATTTGTCAATGCTGGAGTAAGTGGAGCACCCTTCATAAACACTGACCAAGTAGGTACTTGAGTTGGAACAGTGTGAGGCAATTGACTGATGCTTCCATTCACATAGCCTGGCCAGAAATAAGCAGATGTGTCCAATAGATTCCTCGCGATGCAGGACTCAACTATCAAATGGCGCAGGTTTCCAGCTACATAAAGAGGATATAAGTTGAATTAACAAAGGCACAAGAACAAGAAAATTGAAATTCTTTCCTTTTATTGTACCACAGAATATTCCTAAAATACACCCTCTGCTTCTAGTTCAATTCACAATTTGGTACAGTTTGACATGTAAGTGCATCAAATGGACTCAATTAGCTAAAAAACAATGGGCAATAATATCATCACCGACAGAACTAAACACACTGTGTAATGAGTAGCAGGTCTGAAAGATGAAGCACCAGTTCATAAATAATCATGATAAACTGTTATTTTGGTACAACTATTAGCAGGGGTTGGGGGTGGAGATGTGGGAGCTGGTATTTTATTCCCACTTCTTCAACTGAATATTTGGTGAGACTTCAGACACTATAACAAGTGTAAACCATGACTTACAACAATTTATTGGCACATCTGTCATGCTGATGCACTCAAAGTACGTGCTGCCTACGTTGATGCCAGAAACAAACATCATTGCTTTTGCAGCAGCCTGATTGGCTGCTGAAATAACAGAATGTGGGGGTTTTAACAGCATCTGATAATCACCCAGATTCTGTAAACAAGACACCAACTCCTTGCGACGATTTCCAGGAACATGTTTCTTGCTATGACTCTCTATGTCACCTTCAATTGCATCAATTGGAGTACCTTCCTCTTCCTCAACAAGATCAGCAACAACAAGAGTTGTAATGGATAACAACATTGATAAGCGAGTATCTAAGCGAGGGACAGGGCCTTCAATTGGATCTCTTTCCTAGAAGTCAAATTTGATAATAAAAAGTAAACAATATTTTCAACAATGGCAGGGAGAAGCATTGATAAATAATTTCACGACCAAACAAAGAATGATAGATAAAGTAGAACTCAGTAAGCAGTTCCTTATCTAGCATAAGGCAAGTTATCTGGCCAAGATAAAAAAGTTTGATCAAAGATTCACGAAAGTTGGATAGAAGGACAAAGATAATTACTAATAAGATTCTTCAGAGTTTTTCTGCTACTATTTATTGTATAATTATCTTAAATCACATGTGTATCTCTAGTCAATGTTGAAGATGTGTGAAGCATGGTAATACTTCTCATATAACTAGATACCAAATATACACAAAGCATATGCATGTATGGTGATGCAGGTGAGTCAGTGACGGATACAAACACATAAGATTCTTTCAAGACTATTCCAGATGCAGTTATCAAAAATTCTGTGAAACGTATAAAAAGAAAAAAGCAAAATTGAGGTTCCTTTTTGCCAAGTTGTAGATTCTTTCAAGCTTTGGTGGTATGAAATCCTCAAATTAGTATCTATCCAGTATCAAGATTAAATGGTGCCATAAATTTGAGATTGAAAATTTATTATGCAAAAGAAATATTTATAAAGAAGTTCTAACCCTTTGAACAAGATATAAAGCAGCCTTCCAAAGTCCTAAGAAAGTCTCATGCCAAGTGCTGCCATTGACTGCTTGAAGGGTCTTTACCAAACCTGCAAGGATAACAAGGACATTTATCAGTTTAGTGAACCACACAGACAACCATTTTAGTTGAAGTATTATTTTGATAGTTTCCATGCAAAGTCACATCACCGGTAACAATTTCAACAGCACTTGTTACATTAACTTGTGAACCATCCATTGCATCTTCCAGTGCAAGATCAAGGGCAAGCCAAAGAGCAGAAGGACTAAACCCATGACAAGGATCAAACTTCTGAGACAGAGATCTAGATGGCATAACTGGAGGGAGTGCCTGTGAAGAACTTATTCTGTAACCTGGTATTATTGTATTGTGACTATGTGATATTAAGCTCATAAGAGCCTCTGGTGTCAAGACTTCTGAATTTCTTAATGCTTTCGAGTTTGCTATAAGCAGCTTTATATGCTGGAGAAAACCTCCCCAATGGGTGGGCCTGAAGAGCCAACAACAAAGTAGTTGGTTAGTAACCATCTTTCAGGATGAAACATAAGAAAGAGGTCCTAAGAAACTAAGGAATCAAATCAACGCAATCACTTAACTCAAATGGAGAAGAATACTAATTTAACTCGAAAGGAAACAACCTTGTGCAAAAAAAATAACACTGAGAAATAGAGAAGAACATGCAGAAGGAACGAGTTCTAACATGTTTTGGCGAGCCAGATAAAGAATCGCTGAAGTCACTTTGTTTTGCAGAAATTGACTGATCAAATCTATAGCCATGATAGTATTTCCATTCTTCAACCTCTCTTTGTGTTCAAGCTTCTTTCCCTCATAGTTTTCAAGCCCATCTATTTCCATCTCCGGAGGTTTAGTTGGCCATTGAGATTTCTTTTCTGGGGTAAGTTGCAACAGCCCTTCATCATCCAAGGATGCATCAAGCAACTGCCAAACAATTGAAAACATAATCTCAATAACAAGAACTCCGGGCTCATTTGCTTGCAGGCCAAATATCTGAGAGAAATGAAGAACAGAGTCTAACGAATTTGTGATCCTGCAGGAAGAAAACAGATTGCAGATATTAAAGGGGAATGCAGATTGGACAAGAAAAAACTCAGGAGCTTTTGGAGTTATCAAAAGGCTGATGATGAAAAACCAAAACAGTAAGAGCTATTCATGTCCTCAATATCAGTATGAGATTGACACATTTGTAGTTGAAACTCAAACCGACAATTGCTATAAATTGGCTCCAAATAGACCAAGTACCAAATAAAATTAAAATTTTGAGTATTAAATTTCTATCAGACCAATCATTTGATGCTGCATAAACGTTTTCTGCACCTTAAGTTTATCTATGCAAATAATGTAATAGCTTTGATGCTCCCAAAAAGGAAACAAGAATAGAAATTAATTCCCTACATATAACAATATTATGTTAATTATAAATGTCTCCAATTAAATTAATGCATATCGATGCGTGATCCTCTAGAATTGCCAAATGTGAAATTCAATTTCTGGTGGAGAAAAAAGAAAAGAAAAACGATGAGTACTTACCTCTGATAATTTGGCATATCGACATTACTTTTAATCTTGAAAGTATGTTGCTTCAAGAGCTCCAAATAAATCCTAAATGCTGCTGGCCTGGAATGTCTATTTGGGATTACCCTGATGACCATAGAGAAGTAAACTTTTGAATTGTTGTTTTGTCGCATTAAAGCAAGGAAAGAAAGAACAGATAGATGATGTTTCCCATATATGATTCAGTTGTACCTCACCAATACAACACACGTCTCTCGCTTGCACGCATACACACTATGAGAGGAATCAACAAGATTAATAAGACAAGACAATTAAGTAATAATTTATCCATCCAAGAATTTTCACAATTATTAAGCTTGATAGCTAGCTGAATACAGTCAAGGTTGCAGAACCTTGCCATCTGTTGGATTTTGGGCACCTCCAGAACCAGGTAATCTAGTAGCAGCAAAAACAATGCATAAAATGGTCCCACTACGAGGTATCAACTTGAAAAGTTAATCCCACGGATTGAAACAGAAGATAACTTCTTATTAACTTTCCAGAAAAGATAAAACAAAGGGATGGCATGCCATGCATTAAAGAGAAATCAATTTGCATTAAGCATAGGAAGAAACAGACTTCATTATTGATTCAAATTCATCCACTGACCCGTCTTTAAGATTTAAAAAAATAAAAAAATGACAAGGATAAAAACAAAGGTCCAATCAATGTGCATGAAATTTTGGGAAAAATCCAAGTTCTAAAGGACAAAAATTAATAAGATTTCTACAAATGCACACATCCATTATACAGCATTATCTCACAAGACTCCGTCCACTCAAACAACAAATGTCCCACTGCGAGGACGAGACAGGAAAAAGATACTAAAACGATGGAAACAAAATTGATTAACGCTGGTCTCAAAATTCAATGTGAAAAAGAAGAGATAATCTTCTTCTAACTTTGGTGGGTTGAGTTATAATGCAGTTTGGAGCAATATTCTTTAACCCGAGTAGGGCCGACAAAAACTCAAGTGGGACCATAAGTAAGAGTTCAGAAACATATAGTCACCACGATCTTGCATTACACAATGGTAAGGCAATCTAACAAAAAACAAATGATACCTCACAAAAGGATTTAAAGAAAATGAAAAGAAAAAAGAATAAGAACAACTTTCTAATCGTAGCACTACCATAAGCCAAAAAAAGAGCAAGAAAATACAATTAGAATCCTTTTAATAGGAAACATGTAGTAATGAAATCCAAACACAAGCAGAGACCTTATGGAGAGAAGTGCAAGAACAGGAAGAGCAGGCACAATCTTGCAAACCAAGGCTTTCGCCAGGAATTTCCATGCTATCGGCACATTATTTTCCCAACATATGTATGAAATCAACAGGTCACCTAGCTCAAAAGAAGGCAAAGAAACCCCTGCAGCATTCAAATTTGAGGAAACTTGAATAGCCCACAACAAAGGGTCACTTCCATTTTCTTGAGCCCACTTCGTTAGCTCCAAGATACCATCCCATAGGCTGCTGCTGCTGCACTGCATGGCCACCTCCATTAGTCCTGATTCCTCATAACTCTTTCTACCTCTCTGTGTCTATGCACCTGTCTCTATGAAAGAGTTTGCGGAGAAAAGATCGAGAAGGAAGCAAAGGGATGGAGTTTTAAGGGGAAAGAGTGGTTCTTTGTCGAAGGGAAAGAGCGGTGCATATAGAGAAAGAGATGAACACTGGTCACTTGGTTTGGCAGACCCTGTGGTACTGTCCTACCATATTTGGTGAAGGATGGTTGGATTGGTCCATCCTTTGTTCTTAGAATGTAAAAAGTCAAACATTGAGAGACTTTGCAAGAGTAATTAGAAATTTGGAGCGAGGAGGATTTGTGGGATTAGAAAAATAGTTTTGGCGCAGTTATGTGTTGTAAGATACTCGAATGATGTAAGAAACTTCAACTGCTAACCTTACCCAGAAAAAAAAAAAAAAAACTTCAACTGCTAACCTCTAGAAAATTTTCTCTTGTTTAAATTCTTGATAGTAGTTAAGTTTTGAAGAAAAATATAAACATTTGTGATTTGGCAAGAGCAGTTCATCGAAATTGATAAAAGAATTTTAAAAAATTTAAAAATATAAAATTTTCAAAAAATTTAAAAAATAGAATAACATAATGACAACTTAAAACTAATATAGAAGAGAATGGTAGAACAATTTAGGAGAGAGAATTATGATTCTATGAATGGAATTTGGCATTTTGATTTATATGCTCTCGTAATTATATTCAAGTTTGAATTGAAGGAACGGAAGAAAAGGAATGAATTTAGAATTGAATTTTATTTTTTTTCTTATAAAAATTTTATTTTTATAAAATTAAAACAAAAAATCACAAAATTTTAAACACAATCCAAATATACCATTTATGATGAATTCTTATAGAGAGAGGCAAAAGAAAAGGTGGAATTTTTACTGAGAAATGGGATTGAACTTCACATTCGTTCTTTGGTTGCTTTAATCATACCATATATGGCCCTTCTGTGATTCATCACGGAATTTCATGATTGGATAAGACATTTCTACCAAATGCAATTCCAAGATCCCTTCTGGTGAGGCCAGTAAGAATAACTACTCTGTATATTACCTACTACGAAATAGTCATCCAAAAAGTTTCTCCTCTTTTTGGTCTAAGAAGAGTGGTTAGTTTGCATTTCACATTCACGTTGATATCATTTTGGTTTACAATTTATATTGGTACAAGTAAATATGAATTATGCAAAATTAATAGATACGTCTGTGATATAATTATATTAGTAAAATTAAAAGATTTCAGATTCAATAATTATCATCTCTTTTATCTATTTCATTGGCAATATACTATATATATATATATATATATATATATATATATATATATATATATATATATATATATATAGTACTTGTTATTCAAAAAGAAAGGAGGAGGAATGCATTTTGATTTTGGTATAAAGGGCAAATGTTTGGCATATTGCACTATGAAGCAAATAAATAATTCATGTTTCTGACTTTCCCTAAGTAAATTATTACAAAGGGATCATGCATCAACTTTTAGATGCTGGAGAATATGATTAGGTTGTTGGCACTCCTGTTTAGCATCTAAACCAAAAACATTATCATACTAATCACTATTGTCAAAGTCAAAATAGGGTGAATTTGAAATTACGATTTAGTACACTTCAAACAGATAAATTATAATGAGAACAGGATTGGATGAATTGGGATTCAAATTGTAGGAATCTATCAAACTCCAGTGATTATTTTGCCAAAAAGTGAATGAAATTAACTCAAGAATTGGAGCTGAAGAAAAAGACATATAATTTGATTGGATGGACAGATTTGTGAGATCAGATCAGATCAGATTCAGATAGTCATCTGGGCATCATATGATGCACCAAATGCTATGGACCCACTGACCCCACAACCCAGATGACAGAAGCTACATGCGCTTAAAGTGCTTGAGTAATGATTTGTTGTCGAGTTAATAACTCGTTAATTAAATGTTTAACGTGGAGTTTAAGAATAATTAGATACTTATGAATAATTCCAAATAGTAGTAAACCTTTGATCAACATTTCCATATAGACCCACAACATTAGATCGAATGTCAATCTATCCGAGACTAGACCTTCCATTCCGTTTGCTTTATTTTATTTTTTTTTCTCTTTTGTATTTATCTCTTTGTTGATGATTACTTTTTCTACCTCTTACCACCTAGAAAGGAAGATGAAAATTAATTTTTTAAAAAAATTATACCTCAAATTTGTAAGAAAATATTTACTTTTAATTTATATAATACTAAAACGTGATATACTAATTTTACATTAAAACTAATTTCTTAAGAATATTCACGATGAAATTTGTATTTTTTTAATGTTTATATAATAATTTTTTTAAATCACGATTTAAATATTTAAATATTAAACTATTATCTCAATGGAAATATGCGTCGTCGTTTTTTTATAAGGACAGCAGAATATGAGATAGTGGTTAGGGGTTGGTGAAGAAGATGACAGGTTGATATCTCTATCAGAGTTGGGCCATCGATGATACATATGCTTTTCGGCTTTAGGTATGGAAAGCCAACTCTTTCTCTTGGCTTTTTCCAACTGTGTTGTGAGATCAAGCAAGTTCAGCCCTGTGCTACTTTTGCATTATTCTTTGGTTCATACTTTTTGCAGTTTCTTGCCTATAGATGATTATATCTTTGGTAGGTAAGCACTAGTGACTAAATCAAAGGCTATTTTCTACTACAAAATTGTAGTGAAACAAAAAGGGCCTACATTTGGAATCAGCTTTTGTAATGGGTTTTACACCTGCTATAAAAAGAAACTATTTTCCTATTTTCTCTCATGGATTGCTTTGTACTAATCAGAAAGATTCTAGAAAGCAGGTCCACAACATGAAGAAGAAATTTCTCATTCTCATTCTCATTCTTAAAAATGTCTAGAATCAACTTCTGAAAAAGAATATGAAAAAATAGCTGATTTGGAACTCAGAGTTTGAGCGGTTATCATGTTTAGTTTCACAATTTTTTTTTCAATCTTTATAATCTCTAAATATTTTACATACTTTCAAAGTAATTATACCACCACTTTCCTTTATAAATTTTTACCAAAAAATAGTACGGACTAAACATGTAACATTCTACGATGGCAAATTTATCTAAATAATATAAAAAATTTTAAAAAAAATAATATATTTTTGTGACAAACTACTAACTTTTGAAATAAAATAGACTATTTTTTCAAATGTTTTCAAATTTGTTGAACCAATATGTTTTCACAAAAATGTCATATACTCAACAGATATCGTTTTTTTTTTTTTTTGACAAAAGTTCATAGAGAATGTGATGTCAAGACCATTTTAGTACTATATAAAAATATTGATCTTAAAGACTGAAAAAAACTTATTCAACCTGACGAAACTCTAACTTTGGAGACTAATTGGTCATTTTTCCTACGAATATTTTAGGTTAAACTAAATTGTCATCACCTCATTCTCCTGTCTCTACTGTTTAAATCTCCATCTTGCAGCATTACGTTAATTGTCAATTTCTTTGCCTAATACAGCTCATATTACAGACTTACAGTCCGGATGTGCCCATCAGAGAATTGCATTAGGTGATAAGATTTGGTCTACAATATATATAACTGCCCCATGAAATGAAATTATCCAAAGTTGGTGAGACTGAGATGGTAAATATAATGGATACGGCAGGAAAATGACTTTTTACCATTTTTCTTGAGGTTGGTATGATTCTAAATGTATCATAAACAAACAATTATAATTGTGATTAAGAAGGCCAAGACTGGAAAAGCACCTTTGCCATTGTTGATTACCCTTTAAAGGGGAGATATTTATTTGTTCTCATCCACCATATGATTATAGAATATAGTGGTGTTCTGCTACATTAACCAAGACGGCCAAGGCAAGCAAAGATAATTGGTAGCTCATTTCTTGCTTCAATGGAAAAGAATCCCCAATGGCCACTATTATCAACTAATTATCTCTCAATCTTTTTAATCTATTCATACAATATTTCTAATCATGATATGTGAGGTAATGGTAAAATTATTCTTTATCAAGTAAAAGGTTGTGATTCAGAACACATTTTTTTAAATATATTTAAAAAATAATAATATACGAGATTTGTGTTAATTAAAAAAATCCAATAATTGAAAATTATATTCAAATAATTGAAAATTATATATGTCTTGATCTACTCCTGGTACTATAATACTGCCAACCGGTGGTTCATGAGTAGTTTTTAGTGGCTATTAACATACTAAACTAGGCCCCAATTTGACAACTTCAGTTCACCTACATCAGCCAACGACAGCGCCACCACCAACCTATAGGTGACAACCCGCCCCACCTGCTGTTTCTCCCGCGCCAGGTCGCAGCACCATCGCACCCAGACAAAAAACCAAACGTGAGGAATCTCCAGTTTCCTTCTGGGGTAAAACAAGAAAGTCCTGGCAAGGTTAGTTAGAGGTTCCAACGTCCAAGGGGACTTCCAACAGAAGGTTAAAATAATCATTTGATGGTGATTTCTTGATAATTTCTGTAACAGTTTTCGTGCATGCTTCACTGATTTGACATTTGCAGTTTGCTACATTAAAAGAAAGAAAAGGTTAAGAAAACGAAGAGTTTTAACTTACTTTTACTGTGAAATCTCTGTGGTTACCCTTTGCAGCAAGATGAACCCCAAGATCATACGATACAAGTCCAAGGTCCTGGAACTCAAGTTGTAGGATATCCCACTTACCCACTGCGTGTGTATTTAAATTAATTTTTGATTTAAAAATTTTGAATTTTGTTAAAACAAATTATTTATTTTATTTAAAAATAAAAGAAATCATTTACTTTACCAAATACATGATTATTTGTTAGGGAACTTGAAGGGACCACGCTTTTCACTGCATGGATAACTTGATTACTTCTGCATGTAAGGCAATAATATCGACTTCACAGTCGCAGAACCAAACAAAATTTACCCATGAAGAGATCAGATAAGCACTGATGCAGTGGAGACAAATGGCTTTCGTCTCTCCCACTTTCAGAGTTAGTGGATGCTTTACTAAACATCTACTTCAGAAGCACTAGCACTGTTTTGTGCGTTCCTTTCTCTTGTTGCCAGTTATTCTTTACCACCGCATCATGCAAAAGCAGGCTTCTGATAGATGCAATAGACACAACCCCATTCATTCCAATTGTCATACGCACTGAGGATTGCTGCGGAAGCCAACTTAACCCATAAACCTATGGTAAAAGTCGAGAAAAGGTAAAGGGTTTTTGATTTTGATGTCTCCATCAAAATTTTTGTCCAACGACATGATGAAATGGATAAAAAGCAACAGTTAAGGTGGACTTGAAGTGCAAAGAAAATGATGATGGAGCCGACCCACCTAAACAAGATAATGCAAAGAGTTCATTTCTAATGCATCTGTGTACCTCAGACAGCTAAAGAAGTATGCAGTAGTAAGCAAACAAGAACAAGAAAAGTGACGGAAACTTTGGAGGACAGCTTACTATGATTACGAAACCCCCACGTAGTTTAACAACGATGTAGCAATTCTTGCACCTAAAATAGTGGGAGGCAAACAAATGCCTCAATTGCAGTGAAAATGATATTTACTACAAAAAACAATGTTTCCCAAAAGAATCGTATCAATTTTTTTATACCAATTTTAGCATCGAAGTGATAATCCAGTATTAAACAAATTTAACAACTAGAAGTCCTCATCAAGCTTGAATTCGAAGTTCTTCATGCCATCTTGCAAGCTTGACATAACAGAAGCCTTCTGATAATCGCCCACTCGTCTCTCAAAGAAGTTAGCTTTCCCCCTGTCCAATGGAAGGAAAAATATATCAGATGCTGCACTGAGAAGCATATTTGCAGCTATGTTGGGCCTACTAATGATTAGAACCTTCTGTCGGAGCAAAATAATCAGAGACCAGAAACTCTGAAGCATTAAGCAGATATAATATGGCACATAAATAAACGACAGCACCACAGCTCAATGGGGCCAAAGGAAACGCGGAATTCTGTTAATTATTTTTTATTCTCAATCAAAATCAATTTCAAAGTGCTTTAGATCATTTTTCCTTTTTCCCATGAGAACTGGAAAAGGCGAGCAAGGACAATTATTGCAGAACTTCTGCAAGGTAAAGACACTGATATCTCACACAAAATAACTGGCTGCCATTACTTATTTCCACACAAGAAGATGGGAGGCTATATCTATGGCTTAGATTGCGCAGGGCACACAAGCATCCTGGTAGGGAGCTGCATTTCTATGTGCTCTTACATGAGATCATTTATTGTTCAAGAGCATAATCATGAAGTTTCATGATAAATTTGGATACAGAGTTCTTCCACTGGTACCAAAGCTAATAAAAAGAAATTCTAGCTCAAGTTTGCAACAATACTTACTGCAAGGAAATGAATTCCATCCAGTCGAACGGGTTTTCTACATTGTAGTACTTCTGGTACCCTAAAGCAACCTGAAAGCAAAAAAGATTCAACATTCTCAGCTTCTAAATAGGAATGCAAAACTCTCCTATGGAAATTCAGTGCCCCCCCCCACAACAAAAAAACACGGGGCAGGGGTGTTCTATTGTTCAGTTTCTTTTCCCAATCCATTAAACAAAAAGAGAATATTCTACCAGCAATCGATCAGCAACAAACTTAATGTATTGACTCATTAGTGTCGCATTCATTCCAATTAATTCACAAGGTAGGGCATCACAAACGAATTCAATCTCTATTTGAACAGCCTCATGGATGATCTGATGAAAAATTTGCCATTGCACTTTCTTCCGCAACAAACTGCAGAAATAGAATAGACAAACAGTAAGCTGTAATTCATTAGGGGCCAAGGCCACCAAACTCCACAAAACCCACGCCACGGTAAAAAGGAGCAGCAAATAAAGGAATTGTCAAAGGAAGATAAATGAGATGTCAGTGGATGCAATCCTGAACCCAAGTAACAGACCACGTAAACTAAATTTAATATTACAAATTGAGCCAATTATGATAGTGGACCAATCAATTTGCAAGAATGACAAGAAGATGATACTCGACCTGTACAGAAGGCAAGCAAAGTCACAGTGGAGACCCTCATCTCTTGATATAAGCTCATTTGAGAAAGTCAAGCCTGGCATCAATCCCCTCTTCTTAAGCCAAAATATAGCACAAAAGCTGGGAACAGAAAGGATTACAAAAAAATGAAGTAAGAAAAAGTGCCCCAAATAGTACGCCTAGTTTCAGTAAGCAATAACGTCAGACAAAGTTTAGTGAGCAATACCTTCCTGAGAAAAATATTCCCTCAACACAGGCAAAGGCTAAAAGCCTCTCTGCAAATGAATGGGAACTGCAGTAAGCAGATAGACATGATGAGTGTCCATTTAATGGAAAAAAACTAACTGCATTTTTGTAATGGATTGCCTTTTAGATCATTAAATACGAATTAACAAAACCAAAAAGTCCAACAGAATTTTATAACCAGGCTTCAGAAGTATACAAGGCTGTTAAACTTTTCTTTTTCTGCTTTTGACAAAAAAAATACGCATAATTTTGCCTCTTCGAGAATGCCAAGCTGCTGGAAAAGTTATTTGTAGAGAAGGTCTTCCCGTCATTTTAAAGTAATAGTAATTGTTATCCAGAATGAAAAACTTGGATCTGCAGTACATTGTCTGGCTTAATTCTAAAGCGAAGACAAGTTGGTTCTCCATCATATCCTGCTGCTGGACTAAGAGACAAAGGGTGAGATTCAGAGACATACCAACGCTCAAGAAGAAAATTCATTTCAACAGAAAGAAATCTGCCCCATATTGCAAACAGCAGGATGTAGTGTTGGATGCTAGTGGGATGGGAAGAGAGGGATTACTGATAAACAGAAGTTTTACATAAGTAGAAACGGCAAGTGCAAATTACAGGCTTAAGTACATTTTTTACTCTACATGAAGAAGTTGTAAAGATCAAAAAATTATTCTAAATCCTACCATTTTCTAGAATCCTTAAAGATCTAAAAAATGTACACAGGTAGGATATAATCGTCTTGATAAGTTCCAAATAAAAGTGAGAAGTTACCTTTGGATCCAATTCAAAGCCCATTTAGCCTTTCTTGCAACACAAGGAATATTTTCCATTGCATTAAACAATCTATTCTTCTCTCTGGAGTCCTTGATATATGTTTCCAGAAGCAAGCTGTACATCTCTACAAATAGGAATAGAAGTTCACCATCAACAGCATGCATGCATAGTTTATTACCAAAACAAGTATCCCCCAAGAGCATATACCAGAATGTACGTTTTCGATGGCAATTTGAAAACCATAAAACGCTCGAGCCTGAAAACAGTAAGAAGTTAGTCAGCCTTAAAAACACACACCACAACTGACATTGCTTCTTAGGACCCAAGACTGAGTTAAAGGAGGGTGCTAAAACTTCATTCCCTTTTACATTTCGTATGGCAACGTAGGGAAAATAGCAATCATTAGAAAGAACAGATCGAACCAACAGAAGAAAAATTCTAAAGATGAAATTCCAGGACATAATTCGAAAAGCACCGGTTTTGAATCCAACAGATATGTCAATATCCTAAATCTTCATATCCTGTTTGACAAGTCAGCAAAGCCTGATACAAAAATAGTCCCTGTTAACTTAGAAAGTCTAGTAATGGTTCAGCTAATGAAGGCACAAGCTGTAGTCTAAAAGATCCACAATGTATTACCCAGATAAAACAAAATCCTCTTGTTTCACAAGAAGAAAGAAGAAGAAAGTTTAGAGTATGGGAAGAGAGGTTCTTGTTCAGCTTAGTTCTCACTGATTTGCAGCAACGATGGTTTATCAGTCTTCAGATTATCACATAAGAAGGGACGAGTTAAGAGATCTCCTAGGACTTGTCTTTCCCAGAACTTTTGTTAGCAAAAGGGGTCTGATTCCACCACTTTGTCTCGTCTCACACATTTCTTCACAACTCCAGAATAGGTTAAGGTGATCATGATGAAACGAATGCCAGAACCTTGCTTTTGTCATGTCATATCTGATTAACTACTAAAATTAGAATGCCTCTTCCACTATGTTTTGTACTTCTAGTTCAGACTATCACAACTAGAGACTACCAATGAAGCAAAAGTTCAGGTATGCCACAGTGCAATTTCATGATTCTTTACATTAATTTCTAATTATCCAAATCAGGTTCCTTGGAAATCACACACATAGATCGGGGATGATCTAAAAGTATTCCTATTTGTCGAAAAGGGAAACAAATTTCGATCAAGATATCATCTTTTACTGTCCTTCATGGAGAATGCCTCACCATATTAAACAGCTGATTGATAGTAGGCATCCAATACAATGTTATCTTGAAATATCTAGTAGGATAAATCCAAGTGAATAAATCAAAGTTAGTTTTCAAACACATTGCCATCTACCAACCTCTTTCAGCATATCTTATAACTCCAAAATTTTGAAATTATCTCAAAGACACGTAGCGAGTGGCCAAGTCATCCCAAAACAAGGCTAGGCTGTAGACTGTATCTTGTTGAAATTTTTAGGATCCAATTAACCTACCTCCGGAATTTGAACATCATTTAGGAATCTTGCAGCCAAATTTTCCAAAACAATCCCATCTGATGCAGCGAAAAAAGCTAGGACATGGCTTATGAAGTGCTTTTCAGATTGAGACAACAGTTCCCACTGCCGCACATCCAAAGATAGATCAACCTCTTCCGCTGCATCCCAGATTAGCATGTTAGACTATTTATAGAAAGCATAGAAAATGATCACTCAGAATCTGTTTTAAATATAGTTGGCCAAGATATACATAGAACTGTTTTAGATCTACAGGCAAGCAGGGGATCAAAAGAAGATACAGTTGAAAACAGTTTCCCAAAATCCCCAAGAGTTTTTACCATAGAAATTTCATATTATTGCAAACACATTCAACTAAAAGAAGACGTGCTAGTCAGTCCCTATTTCTCATACTCAGTTTTGCAGCCTGTCCTCGACAAAGAACCAATCTCTACCACAGCTAACCATTACTGAAGCATCGAGAAGTATTAAATGGTAAAGCACGACAAAACATATGGCAGCCAGAATGCACTTTTGCAATCACATTTTTATGCATCCTTATACCAAAGTTGCCTGACTAAAATGCGCTTAGGATCCTTATTGCAATTCTTGCTCGTTTCCTTTCCCTCCCTCATAATTTGAGAAAAGGTGGGGTGTGGGGTAGCAGTATTTCAGGTGGGGAGCTGCTTCCAAATGCATCAAGAGGAAACTGACACTTCAGATTCCTGAACGTGGTTCCCAAAGGAGATTTGCTTAGGGGTGGGGTATCACTCCATCACAAAAAGTAACTCCATTGACAAGGCCCATTCAACACCTTGATACAAACAGGAACAAAGCCATGCAAAAAAACTAGTTCTGCTTCCAGAACACAACAGAACAAGCGAAATTTTAAATTACAACTAACAAGAAGAAAAATAAAGTGAAAAAGATGCAGAGCCAATTCAAAATCCCCTTGGTTTACCATTTGTTATAAAACCCGACCACTGTCATACCCTAAACTCCAGTCCTCCAGACAAATCATCAAAGCTAATGCTTTAAACACTTACAACAATTGACACATGAACAGAAACACGCAAATTCTCCAAAAACGCAATATACAATTTCTAATATGATAACCTGTCCAGAAACTGGCTTCCGCCTTCTTGTACATCTCCCAAAGTTGTGGAAATTTAATAGGAAACATACAAAATCTTTGGGATTGTTCCATTAAAATAGGTTCCTCTGCTTCCTCTCCATGCAGTTTTCTCCCTGTTCCCTCTCTCAAAGAACCCATTTTTCTATTGCCCTTTTTGTCGCCCTCACCTCAATGCTTAATGTTTCTCTATCCCTATATCATTAGCGTATATATTATTCTACACATTATATAATATATGTGCGGATTCTTATGAAATCAACAGAAAACACCTACAAAAAACCCCTGATAACGAGACAAACCGACGGGTTTTGTTGGTTAACTCCCAACCAAGAGCAAGCCACTAAGCCAGAGGGAAGTATTTTTCTTCCTCTTGGGTAAAATATTCGGCCTCTGTGGCTTTTGCTTTGCTCTTCAATGCATTAACTGTTGGCTGATGGAGCCCGGAAAGTGGAAAGACATTGGGAATTGAAATCAAACTCCTTCAGAATACGACGTCGTATAATTTGGATGATCGTTAGGCCCAATAATGAACTGTGGATTGGACTCATGCTTGGCCCAGTTGGGCAAACTAGTTGCTCCACAGGTTTTTCTATGATTCTTTAAGAGGTCTCAGCAAAAAGAGAAAAATAACAAGATTCTTTTTGGGCTCCAATCAAAAAACCCAATGAGAAAACAACGAAACTACAACAAGGCCTCAGCATACAACGCAAAATTGTGAACTATCTAAATTGCTGCTCAAGTACTCACCGCAAAAAAAATTGCTGCTCAAGTACTTACCCCAAAAGAAATTGCTACTCAAGTACTTACTCCAAAGGAAATTGCTACTCAAGTAGAAATTTTCCGAAATAGTCAGTTTTTGACTTCTTGTATCCTAAATATCACTGGTTTTGGTCTTTTGGAGAGTGGCACGAAACAATATGTACGCAATAGTTGTGCATTGAGTTGACTTGTCAAGAACGCGTTTCGAGAAGAGCACAATATAAGTGCCTTCGGTGGGGAATATTTGCAATCATTCTCTTGTGGACGCGACTTCTCTGCTTTGCCTCAGTAGAAAGAGAGCCCATCAGCATCGCTTTCGAAAGAAGAAGAAAAATCTAAGATGTCTGCGAATGCTTCCGGGGCAGGAAATGTAGAGGAGCTTGCTGGTCTTCAAACGTATATCACTGGACCTCGAGACTCCAAGCGTGCCATCCTTCTCCTTTCTGATGCTATTGGTAAGTAGAGGCTGCAAATACTTGGACAAATTTTTGTGGGTTTATTAAATTTCATTTCTTTTTGTGATGATTTGCTTGCTTGCAAGTTCAAGATTTGGTGTAAATATTCTACTATTTATAAGTAGCGGTTTCAAGATTTCTCGCTGCCAATGCACTCTTCTGCTCTTTCTCTGATTCTTACGAACTTTGATGCTGCTATTTGCAGGATATGAAGCGCCGAACTTCAGGTAAGTAACTGCAAATTTGGTTGGATTTTGTGAGCGGTGAAGGATTGAAACTCTAATGCACCTCTGTTATTATATTTTGACAAATTTCTACTCTATTCTTCCTTTTGGTTTTTCTTTTGTTTTAGCTTTCGGCCATGAGAAAAGTGGCTATGCCAGCTTATTTCCTTTGTTGTCCTTTTCATTTTGGAGCTGATAGACTTCTTACATTCCGTTGGGATTTTTGCACATTTTGAAGCATCGACCTTCCAATCCTCAAATCCTGACTCTTTCTCATATCCAGCCGCCTCTAAGCCCAATTTTCAGTATCCAAACTTGCTGTTCTATCCCTCACCATCTCAACTCCGTAACTCACTTTCTCTCCTGTGAGATCTCCTCGAATGGGTAGTTGAAGACTGAAATTCACCACCAGTGGTGAATATTTCTGTGCGCAATTTTGGTCAGCAAAAGATAACAAAGCTGCATCCCTTGCGTTCATTATTTGGATTTCAAAAAACTGGGAATAAATTATTTGAGTTTCTTGGTCGTTAATTTTTAAGGTCAAGCAATCAGAGTTTCAATGATTTGAGTTTATGAAAGAAGTATAGTGATTGGTGGAGATTTTGATTTCTATGGAGTTGAAAGTATCAAAATCACTTCATGCAGAAAAATGAGAAAAATTAAAGAAGGTTACTTAAATGGGGTTTTGCTAGTTTTTCATCTTAATAGAAAACTCTATGAGGTGAATGCCCACCCAAGGAACTTTTAGGAGGAGTTGTGGGAGGGTGAGCATGAACCTGGGATTGGGGAAGGAGTGATCATGTTGTGAACGGGAAAGGATTGGAGATTAGGCATTGAAAAAATGGGATGAATCTGGTGAGCAGGGACTTGGGAGGGGGATTAAGGGAGGAAGATTCAAGAAGAGGATGAAGAGAATGTAGGATGGTGTGATTTATATGGAGTGTGATGATCATCTCCTTTTATTTGTTGATACCATAAGTTTGTGGGTAGAAAAGTTCATTCTTTTCATGATTTGTAAGAATGAGTTTCTGATATGTTACCTTGTCTTAAATATTTTGAGCAATGGAAATTTCCTAAATAATGGCCATATTGAGAATCGACCATCCTAGCTACATAATCATTAAGAAAAGTTCTGAACTGCTAACTAAGGCAATAAATGTGCAGGACACAGCTTAGAAATTTTATTGCATAGATGACTTCTTGCCGTTGCAATGTTTCACTAAGCAAGTTGATGGATCATTTTAATCACTCCATTTAGAACAGTAGGAAAGATGCTTCATGCAGCAGTTAATTTCCAAAGCTAAACACTTCCATATAGTCTTTCTTTTCTTGTTGACCTGACAAGAAATGAACCAAGAACATTTTGGATTTTCTTTCATATTACTGATACACGTAGGTAACAGTTACCTGACTAAATTTTTAAGTTACCTGTTCTTTTTGGATATCAAGATGAACATCAATGAGGCTTCAATTTGTTCTTCATAGTTCACAGTACTAGTAATCCATGTACTTAATTGATTCTTCTTCAACCTTGGTTTCGGTCTATCTCTAATTCTACTAAAGCATTTCACTAGACATCCATTTACGATCTGAAATCTGATTATAAGTGCTGTTTGTTGTTCTATATGAAGGAGGCTTGCAGACAAAATTGCAGAAGCTGGTTTCTTGGTAGTGGCTCCTGATTTTTTCTATGGCGACCCTCTTGATATTCATAATCCTAACGTTGACCGAGCTGCATGGATGAAGGCTCACAATGCGGTTTGTCTCAATTTGTATGATTCTTGAAATAAATGGCAGGATTATCCTGCAGAGTACCTGTAGTTTGGCAGAATAAACTGTAGAAATTGAGAAGGTGAAAGCTTTGCGGGGACGACTGGGTAGTAAGAAAAGATGATCTGAAATGCAAAGGAGTTTCAGGGGTTCTTGAAAAGGGATATCTTAATTCAAGATAGAATAAAATAATGCCATGTTACTAGAAATTAAGATACCTTATTGAACGCGATCAGGTCTTTTGTTTCTTGTAGGAGAAAGGATGTGAAGATGCCAAGAGAGTGATTGATGGTTTAAAGAGCAAAGGAGTATCTGCTGTAGGGGCAGCAGGATTTTGCTGGGGAGGTAAGAGATGTGTTTATTTATTACTTTATTTGGTACCTTAAGAGAAAGGCAAAGAGGTGAGCATTCTGAATCCCATATTTGGTCTTTTGAGGCATAAAAGAATCTAATTTTGCTTTTAACTTCAGGGATGGCAGTAGTGAAACTCGCAAAATTTGACTGCATTCAGGCTGCAGTTATTTTACATCCTGGTCCAATCACGGTTGAAGAAATCAATGGTAGACCTTCCATTACTACAGTTTCTGTAAAAATTTCTTTCTAGATACTTAGGGAAACTAATGAGCAATGTAATTGCAGAGGTCAAAGTACCAACTGCTTTACTGGGAGCTGAGGCCGACCATCTGTGTCCTGCTGAGCATTTGCAATATTTAGGGGAACTTTTATCAGCAAAACCTGAGGTAAAATGCTTGTGGTTTGTATCATGATTTTCTATGTTACACTGTTTTCCTTCTTAGCAGCTATATTATTCAAAGAAGTATTTGAAAGACGTGTCTAGACTGCAAGATTCACATGGGCGCTTGAATTTTTTTCTTAGACTGGTTGAAGATTACCAAAGAGTTATTTTGCTAATAGCCTTCAACCTGCTAAATGACTATCCTACAAACTGCTGAGAAACTCTAGAATATAACTAACGAACCTGATACCAAATGAAAATACTTGTTTGAACTGTGTTCTACACACTTTCTGGCATAAACACGTCTCTAATGAGGTTTAAACATTCACGCACCCATTTTTGTGAGGATGGGTGTGTGTAAAGAACCTATTCCTTTATACAGAACAGTGAAATGACACTTTTGAAACAATCTGAGAAATAACTGTTATGTTGCAGGTTGATAGTTTCACGAAGATATATCCGGGTGTTAAACATGGATGGACGTTAATGTACAATGCTGATGACGAAGCAGCAGTCAAGATCGCAGAAGAGGCTCATTCAGACATGTTGAACTGGATTACCAAGTATATCTAGAGGAATGTAAAATAAGTTCCAATCTAGATGAATGAGATAGTTGTTCTTTTGAGGCAATGATCTACAGACCAATAATTATTGGAACACTTTATTGTATTATTAGAAATCATCTGAATAAAAGGCACATCGGAAGCTAGCTATTTCATCCTATTGCAATAAATTACTCTCATGAAATCATAGAAAACAGTACAAAAATCACAAGTCCTCAACAGAACCATAGGTAGATACATGATACTACTTTTTCTAAAGCAAATCATACGAGAGGAAATTGCAGTTTGTGGATGTGGGAGCAAAATCGACAACAAAAAGTGCTAATGCAATCGTAGAAATCACTAGAAAATTTACAATGTCTACTTTACATGAAAAGGAAGAACGTTCCGATGAATACGACAAGTTTCTTCGTTGCAAAATCAGCATCTTACTTTTCCTCTTTGAGATATAACTAAAATCTATTGACGAAAGCGCAGGCGTTTTCTCAGTCAAAAACAGCCCTTTTTATCTCAGTCCTGAGTCCATTTTGGCTTTCAAGAACATCAAAATTCCCCAGCAATGTTAGGTCCTCACTGTCTTGAGAATCCACCAAAGCTCAGTTCAAGTTGTGGAGCAGGGAGGGTGGAAGAGTTTGCAGGACTCCAAACATATATTACAGGGCAGCAAGACTCCAAGCGTGGCATTCTTCTTATTTCTGATGCTTTTGGTAATCATAATCTCTTCTGATTTGTGAATTTTCCATCTACTTTTTAGATTCCACAGCTGCAAGCAGTTACAGCCCAGAATGTTAATAACAAGACCCATAATGTGACCGAGATTATCTAAGAGGTTCCACGAAGAATAATTTGAAATTTCCACTGTCCATTGTAGGGTTTTCTTTTGTATCATTGCTACATACAGGCAGATTGATTATCCTGAAATTTTCTGGGATTGTTTTGCAGGATATGAAGCACCAAATTTGAGGTATGTTGCATTTATGTGATAATTCATGAAATTCTATTAGATGAATTACAAGTTTCTTTCTTTATTTGTAGAGATTTAAAAATAACCAAGTACTGTAGCCTGGTCAATTAGACCTTTGGAATGGAGATATTATTGCCTCTCAGATCAAAGAAGAGCTTCTATGTTGAACAAAGAAAATCTACTATGAT
Organism: Rauvolfia tetraphylla; assembly: GCA_030512225.1. Classification (NCBI taxonomy): domain Eukaryota; kingdom Viridiplantae; phylum Streptophyta; class Magnoliopsida; order Gentianales; family Apocynaceae; genus Rauvolfia; species Rauvolfia tetraphylla. Next base: position 10,152,802 of record JAJQKT010000053.1, read on the forward strand.
GAAATACTTGCAACTGCTGTGTAGCTAAAGTTCAGATGATGCAAATCATTTACTATTTTCTTTACAGTAACTTTAAAATTTTGTGCTTTTTGGCATTACCTTTATCATCATGAAGAAAGCTCGCAGACAAAGTTGCAGATGCTGGATACTTAGTAGTGGTTCCTGACTTCTTTTATGGTGTTCCTCTTAATCCTGAGGAACTTGAAGATCCTAAATTTGATGTAGAAGCATGGATAAATGCTCATAAACCGGTATGGTCAAGTTTCATTCTTCTGATAATTTGATTGTGCTGGTTTACGCAGCCGAGAAACTGTTGTCCAGTTTTCTCTCACAATAAGATAAAGACCTCTGATGACATAAATCCGTCCTCCTTTAGAAACACTAGTCACTAGCAAGAAAGTTTTCCTAGCATAGAGGAACTTCTTTAAAATGGACTGATTTAGTTAGAGTTGAAATTCAGGATTTAGCTGCAAAATTCATGTGGTTTTGTTTTGCCTTTAGGAGAAAGGATGTGAAGATGCCATGCGTGTAGTTGCTACCTTGAAAAGCTTAGAAGTTTCTACCATTGGGGCAGCAGGTTTTTGCTGGGGAGGTAAAGCTTAAGAGATTGTAAATCATATTTGTTTGATCCCTTAAAGAATTGATGTCATTCTCTGGAGTGTGAGTCTTGGGTTCATGCTTCACTTTCAGGAATGGTGCTTGTCAAATTGGCAAAATTTGAGTGCATCCAGGCCGGAGTTATCTTGCATCCTGGTCCGATTACAGTTCATGAAATCAATGGTAGTTATTCCACATCAAGTTCCTGGAACGTCTAATCCTTACAACAGAAAAGTATGAAGTGTTTCACTTGTTTTAACCAATTAATGATTGATGTCATTGCAGAGGTTAAAATTCCTATTGCTTTACTAGGAGCTGAGATTGATAAATATTTTCCGGCGGTAGAACTGCAACACTTGGGCAAAATTTTATCAGCAAAACCTGAGGTAAGGAACCTCTTGGTTTGGCAAGTGGATTTTTAAGCTACTCTTTTCCCAATGCTGCAATCTTGGTAGGGTCTGATACATTTTTTCAGGACCTTTTCTGGGTTTTAGAATATTTTGTATGATCACTATCTTAAATTTGCAGGTTAACAGCTTTGTGAAGATATTCCCAGGTGTTACCCATGGATGGACATTGAAGTATAACCCTGATGATGAATCTGCTGTTAAGATTGCAGAAGAGGCTCACTCAGACATGTTGAGCTGGTTGACCAAGTATGTTAAATGAAGAAAGAAAATGGAAAGACATCATTTCCAGAATGAGCTCAATATGAAGTCTCTGGATAGGCAATAAACTTACCAATTAGGGGAAATCTGTGGTCTGGCTTTGTCCAACTCATGTACTGGGCATCTCTCTGTGATCTTGATGCTCCATTATTACAGAAATTATTACAGAAAAAAAAGATTATGCATGCTATGGTCACGAACTCATTATATTTGAAGAAATTATTACAACTCCTTATTAGAGCTTCTTACTACTATATCACCCAGAAGACTGAAGACTGACCTCCCATTTGATATAAACATGAACTGTGTGGCTCTAGGTTGCATTATTAGGGTTCTTCCTCCAAATCAAAACACACAAGCGTGGTTCTGACTTCTGATCCATGCTTCTTCTTAATTTTCAGCTTGCTGGCATTAACGGTATTTGATCTACATATAGATACATTTTATAAATTGATAAAAAACTAGTAAATCTATCATCTCCTTTCAACATAATCTACTCCCCAGCCCACCCCCCACCCCCCCTCTCCACACCCAAAACCCCTAGATTGCTACATATATTCTTAAAGTTATATCTTGAACTCCAATTCGATAATTTTTTACACCTAAAATGTCTTCTTTATGCAAAATTTATAGGGTGTTTTAAGGAAAAAATTTTGAGATATTGGATTTGATTATGTGACAATTTATCCTAGAAAGTAAATACTTCCTCCATTTTAAAAGATAAAACATTTTGACCATTTTTGTATAAATTTTAAAAAAATAAGAGGTATTTTTATTATATTTTTAATTAATTTTATTAATATAATAAAACATTAATAAATTATATTAATGACTTAAGTAAATTATAAAAATTTAAATATTTTAAAAAAGAAGAAAGTAATTATAGTCTTATATTTTGAAAGAGGAGTATTACAAATGTCATTCTCTTGAAAACGACAAAAATTAGAAATGGGAATTTTGTTTGCACCGATACTCCACTTGGACGGTCTCACTATTGGGCATGTGTAGTGAGTGAGTCATTATCCTTTCGTTTTCGGGTCAAATATAATATGTTATCCAATTGGAACCAAATGGATACTCCACACATGCGTAACCCATTTGGTTTTCTCTTCACCAAAAGCTATTATATATGTGAATAAAATCTGGACAGATAGTGACCTGAGATAATCTAAGATGGATAAAGAATGTCCCAAACCCTTCTTTCAAATGTTTTTCTATGCATTAGAATCAAAATCTTCTTTCACTCACCCCCAAAAAAAAAAAAAAAGGAAGAAAAGGAATTAAAATATTCTTTCAAAATTTTTTATTTTTTTTTAATGAACGGCAGAAGGAAGAAATGAGAGTTACAGTAAAAAATTTATTTTATTATAAAATTCAATTCAAATACATTCATAATATATTATTTTAAATAATTAAACTATTTTATCCTCGAACTTTTATAAATTAAGAGCTATATATTTAAAATACATTTCAAATCCCACTCCTTTTCCCCGTAAATTCAGTTTTTTTTTTTTTTGGTAACCCTTAAATTCAGTTAATTAGAAGTATTTTTGCCTGTGAACAGCTACAGCATTATTATTAGTTCAAATTTTGTTCTCCATATATTAAAAGAAGAAGAAAAAATTAAAAAGGTAACATCCGACGCCACAAGAGAAGAACAGGCTTTGCTGGTGAAGAGGCGCTAGTAAGACTAAACCATGACGCATTTCGTAATGCGTTAAATACTGAAGAAAGCATGACATACTGCAAAGTCCTATAAAAAATTCGTTTGATGAGGAACGTATTAGCCGTAGTCGCTGTAACTTCAGGCTACTTGAGCACTCCACCACTCAGTATAAAAACAAGGCCAAACAGGTCAAAACCCCGCTTCTTACTCTTTCTAGTTCAGACTTCTGTTCAATACGCATCATCAAAGAATTCCAAAAACTCTGGAAAAGATCAGTAGTACAATCTTCTCAAGATGTCAGGTTCACAGTGCTGTGAGAACCCTCCAAGTTTGAGCTCAAGTCATGGAGGAGGGCATGTGGAAGAGTTTGGAGGCCTCAAATGTTACATGTCGGGCTCTGATGATTCCAAGCTTGCTGTTATGCTTATCGCTGATGTTTTTGGTATGTTCTTTCTTTAATTTGTGACGTTTCTGCAAAGTTTTTTTTTCTCCAATTTTTCTTGTGATTTCATCTTGTCTGACGAGTTTTTTGTTGGATATTTTTTATTTTTATCTTGAACTTAGTTTAATAATTGTTGCTTATTGACCTCTGACTACTAAACTAGTCGTAAATCAATCTTTACTGATTCCTTGCAGTTCTTTTTTATCTTCATTTAAAGGTTTGATATTGTTTCTCTTTGCTTTATTGTGTGATAGGCACTGCAAAATGTTATTCGCTTCTAAATTCCAGTCTATTGTGAAATATTCTATGTTAAACTAAAAGTACCGCAAAGATCATCCTTTTGACTTTAATCTTTTGAAGATATGTTTAAGAAGAGGTGAAAGCAATAAAAAAAGATGAAAGCTGTAGAGGTTTTGGGAAGAATAATGAGATTTAGCTGAAACTATTGATATGGGAATTTCTTCCCTACCCTTTTCTGGGATGTACAATAGAACTTCATCTTGATGGGCATTTGAGGACCAGGGAAACTTGTATAACACATCGAAGGAAAGTGAAAGAACATGATCTTGCTACCTTTACTTCTTGCTGTCAATTAGTGAAAAGGCTGTTTAAAGTTGACTATTTTAATCATGTACTGCTGGATGATCTCGTCTATATTGTGTTTTTTGAACTTGGTCTATTGTTAAAATCTTTCAGCAACTGAAATATTATGTCATTGTGCACTCCTTGCAGGGTATGAAGCTCCGAAGTTGAGGTATGAAACAAATTCCTCCTCTCTGTAGCAACTAAAATAGAAAGCCTGAGATCCTGTGGTACGTTTGATACAGTTGTAATTGAAAAATGCTTGTGCTTGACTGTGATGGAAAACAGTGAGTGACTTTTACTGCCTAGCTTAATTTTTAGAGTGGTGTGTAATAAAGTTCTTGTACTTTGCGTTCCTGAATATCAAATAGGTGAATTGGGTGATACCTGCTGCAACTAAATTAGATGAAATGCTGTTTCTATATTTCCTATGCCAAGATATGTAACTTGTTTCTACTTCCGGTAATGCTTACCTCACACGGAGCTGCAGTGTTTTTACTTGTACAAACTGCACTATTGCCTCCAAAATTAGTACAGGATGATATTTGATTTCTGAAACTGTTATCTTCTGCTTTCAAAGGAAGATTGCAGATAAAGTTGCTGCTGCTGGATTCTTGGTTGTAGTCCCAGATTTTTTCCATGGAGACCCTTTTGTGCCCGGGACACCTATTGAAGCCTGGTTGAAAGGTCATGGACCTGTAAGTTATCTCTCAATAAATGCAAACTTGGGTATTGTTTGTTCTGTTCTAGTTTGATTCAGGTAGTCACTTATGATCTGTGCTTCTAGAACTCCATTTTAAGTTCTGGAATGTTAAGAACAACCTTTTAAATGGATTACAAGCAACTCAAAGGCTTGCTGCTGTGGTGATGCACTCCTGAGTCAATTTCACGGCATTATTGGATATGTGAAAATTCAACTTGGTTGCTTAGGTTCACATTTCAAGGTTTACTTTCCAGTTTGGAACAGTGAGATTTGCCATGAAACTATTTTGGTGCCTAGACTTAAATCTGGATCTACCTAATTGACTTTTTCATTAGATTGCAAAGACTCTTCGATCAGACAGTTTATGACTAAGTGACTGAAGTACTGAGAATCTATGGTTTAGTTCTTCAATTATTATTCCTATATACTACATGTCTTAAAAAATTTGATTAACTTCAGATTTTCTTAATAGCATTTTAGTGAATGTGATTCCCCATCGCTTCTGCCTTGATTTTGGAGTAGTACCTAATCTCTGATGGTTTGTATATGCTGAATATTATACAAATAAGTTAATCCCCTTCACTGAGGGACCTGAATGAGGATTAAATTTAATAACAGGACCTATACTGTTTTCTTTAATTCTTCTGTTGGTATATACTGAAACAGATGGCTTCTGGAAAATAATGATGTTTGTAGAAGCAAATCTCTTGTATATCTTTTGCAGAAAATCATGATGTATTGAACAGAGATATTAAATTGGGTATTTACTTGACAACTGGAAAACTTATGATCCATTTGCTCTAGTTGTTCATCCTTTATTTCTTCTCGAGATGTTCTTTAATGGCTCAAAACAGTAGAAGCTAATCTTCTTGTTAGATGTGGTTAACTATGTAATCCAATCTTCTGTGCAAAAAGCCCAAAAAAGATTTTTAAAAAATGAGGTTATCAGGGATGCTTTATTTTTTAAATTTTATGCTGCCAAAACTCCATTAATTAGTGCTGCAGTAAGGTATTAATATTTTAGCTTACAATTTCTAAAGGATCAAGGGTTTGAACATGCTAAGCCAGTCATTGAAGCTCTAAAAAGCAAAGGTATCACAAAAGTTGGAGCTGCAGGCTATTGTTGGGGAGGTAATATCTCCATCTGGATATCTTTTGTTGATTTCATGCTTTCAGGTTTTTAGTTTGATCATCAGTTCAGGTGAAAGATAATACTGTTCCTATTCTAGTTGACTAATCTCAAGGTCTCTTGAATTCTTAACAGCAAAGGTGGTTGTTGAACTAGCTAAATATGCTTACATCCAAGCTGCAGTGCTGTTACATCCTTCTTTTGTCACATTGGAAGATATACAGGGTATGCCTTTGTACCCAACTCTAATTTTATTTCTTCTTCCTTTGTGCACTTAATAATGAAATCATGGTTGTAGAGGGAAAGAAGTGTATTATTTTAGCTGTCTGTTTCTGATTCCAGGAGAGGATTGTAGCCTTTTTCTTTCTTGATGACCTGTATCAACACTTCAACTATTTGAGATTGATGGACCTCGACAAACAACGGACCTCGACAAACAACATTAAGTCATGTCCCAAGTTACTGTCTTATTTAGGATAGTTTATTCACTCGTGCTTCTATGTTAGTTTTGGCTATAGGAATAAACTGGAACTAGAATTTAATTTTCTGAAGTTTTGGCATTCAATTTTGTTATTTCTGTAACTGTACTTTTGGATTGCATTTGCAGCGGTGAAGGTTCCAATTTCGATATTAGGAGCTGAGCTTGACCAAAAGTGGCCACCAGAGCTCCTGAAGAAATTTGAGGAGGCTTTAAATGCAAATCCTGAGGTAGGAAATTCAAGAAACTTGCTTCAATATACAGCTATCCACCGCACCATACTAATGTCTCTGTTTCTAGGTCGTATACTAGATGCATAGCTGCACTGATCTTACCAACTATTAGTTTCATCCTAACTGATTTACTTAACAGTGATTCAGGGTGCTTAGTTCATGTTTTTTGTCATCTTCGTGGTGCTACTTAAGATATTCTGTTTGATCTAGTGCTGGTATAAAACAGTATTTTCTTATGCAATTGGATGATTATTTTTGTTGCTTTTTATTCTTTTGTGAATTTTCTCTGGGTCTTGACAATACAACTCACATGACTTCCCGTTTCAAATTTTCTTACTCCTTGTGGGGATAGAATGACATTCAAGGCTGAATTATTCATGGTTCTGTCTTCTTCAAGAAGGTGTGAGAGAAATGCTTAGGATTAAACTATCCAAATTCCGGATGGGACTGGTGTGATATGATATATACCTTTTCTTGCATGAAATGCTATTAGACCATCTCCTTCTCTCGGTCTTGTGAATAAACTAATTACTTTTTCAGTTGTAAAGAATATAAGTGTCTAAGCTAAAATTCCCTCGGTTTAGTTCCAATTCATACTCCCAACAAACAGGCACAGTAGGCAAATTCATATTGTAATAGCATATCTATAACATTTACTAATGTGAAAAGATTGGGAAATTAATGGCTATGGTTCATGGCAGGTTGATGGTTTTGTGAAGATTTTTCCCGGGGTGCCCCACGGATGGTCTGTGAGATACAAGGATGATGATGAAAGAGAGGTTAAATCCGCAAATGAGGCTTTCCAGGATATGTTGGATTGGTTTGTTAAGTATCTCAAGTAATGGTTCGGACCAGAGCTCTCGGGCTTGCGAATTCAACTCATCGAACAACTATATTGTGCTCATAGTTGAATTATCAGCTTGCTTATTGTTTAGCTAAGTAAACTTATCACTGTGAGTTGGTTGATGATGTATTTTAGTTTACCAAAGTTACTAGCTTTTCACTCAACTATGAAGTTGGCTCTCAGTTCCAAATAATATAAAATTGCAATTTAATTTGGTTTTGCCACTTATAGACTTCATTTGGATTGGGTTTGAGATTTTTTGTCTTGATTGTGTACAAAAGTAATTTTTTTGAGAGAGAAAGTGGAATCCAATTAATATTCTGACCGGACGAAATTCAATTCAGGTAAAGCTTTATTGTATTTGGGGGAAAATTCATTTAATATAGACATTTTAATGAAATATATGAGAAAATTTTTGATACTTTACCCCTGCTTATTGCCCAATTGTATTTATGCACCCTTAGCTATAATGTAATATCTATTCTGCCTTAACTAATATTGCATTTCCCTTGGTTACATTCAATTTGCTAAAATAGTTTGACAGATTGGGTGAAACATTATCGGGTGTTAAACATGTAGACTCCATTTGTAGGTTTCTTTTTTTCTTTTTTTTGTGTTAATAATAAGTATTAACTTGTTTATTGAAAAATATGTATGCAGCATTGATTTTTTTAATTTAAATATTAAAAAAATTATCGTAAAAAAATTATATAGTATTTGCACAATGTGACAAGTATTTAGTTTTTCAAAAAAATCTTTTGTAACCATTAATTATCCTTTCTTTGTCCAATATTGTTAATTTCCTTAAGAGCACAATGTGCGCAAAGTGATAGTCGGCTCGAGCACGCAAGTGAAAATTTTGCAAACATTGGGGTGGAAACGGAAAATTTCCTTCGGGAGGTGCTCCGTGACGCAATACCGTGATGCGTCACGTTGTTTGCAGTACCACCATATCATAAAAGGACTATTTAGGGTTTTGCAAACCAGAGAGAGAGCCGTCTGAATACGGAGGGCGCATAAGCCGTTGCTCTGCCTCTGTTCGCTTTTCAAACTTCCAGCTTCAGGTTTCATTAGGTGCTCTTTCCCACAGCGCTCCTTCATTGATTGATTGTCGCTCTTTGTATCTATATATGCAGTTTGTTTTTTTTTTTGACCTTTTGGTGCTAGTATTGATTGCTGTTTTCTGGTCCTCCTTGAAATCTTGAAGAATAATGCCGGAAAAATCTTACGGATAACATCTTGAAGAATGTTGCCGGAAAATTTGTCTTTCTTGTTTTTGTTTGAATTTATCTTTGTAACCTGTGGCGTCATTTGGCAAAATCTGATTTTGCCAATTGAGTTGGAGCCTCTTAAAACTTTTATCGTTCAAATTGATTTATAGTTTCACTGGTGAATTTTTGTTGTGGAGTAATTATGCAGCAGTGTGCTTAATTATCCTAACATGTGCTCACTGTTTTCTTCTTGTTGGGTTTGTGAATATTCGTTTTCGATTAATTTGTTCCTTTGCTGGGCAAAATGTTATTGCTATGTTACTGATGTGTAGGTATGGTTTACTTCTGACATATAATGGCAGTTTTGGAAATTTTGGTTCTTTTGTAGCTTGTTTTATTGCATGTTTATTTTCACCTAGGCATAATTAGTCGATAAAAATGCTTGAATTCAGTTTTTCTATACATAGGACACACAGCAGAACATGTTATTTTGGATGCACTTGCCTGTTCGTTCTGGGAGTGATTCTGTCTGTCAGAAATACTTGTTTGGTTAGTTATGTAGGTGAATTTTTTTCAAAAAATTAAATATAATAATTACCACTGAAGGGCAAAGGAAGGTAGTTTTTTTTTTGGGGGTGGGGGGTTGGGGCGCCACTGGTTACATCCAACTCATTAGCTCTACGGTGTTGCTACTTTATGGAGCTTTTCTTCTTCTTGCTAGACTATTAAGGTATTTTTTGTGAGTTTATTTACTGGATATGTTTGGCTTGGTTTTCAAACTACTGCCATGGTCCTTTCTTTCGCCTTCAAAGATCTGAAGAATATTTTCAAGTTTTTAAATGAAATTGTCTTGTTCCGGCAGAATGGATTCTCAGATTAAGCATGCTATAGTGGTGAAAGTGATGGGTCGCACTGGATCCAGGGGACAGGTGACTCAGGTGAGAGTCAAGTTCATTGATGACCAGAACCGTTTTATTATGAGGAACGTCAAGGGACCAGTAAGGGAGGGAGATGTTCTCACTCTGCTCGAGTCTGAGAGAGAAGCCAGGAGGTTGCGCTGATTTTCTCCCTTGTGCTCTTTATCTTCTTTTGAGGTTTTGAATACTGCATATTATTTGGTGTAATGCCATATCCAATTTTTAGCTTAGTCCTAGTCCATGATTGTTTAGGATTAAATATCGACAATATGGTGGGTTTTCCACTTGTGCTGGTCAGTTGTTAATGATAATGGAATTATGAGAGCAGGGAGCTCAGTGTTTTATGCATCTATCTCCCTCTATCTGTGTAGTCCTCTTGCTGGGTGTATTTGGGTTGGGTTTTGGCTTGGGAACTTTTTTTTTGATTGTTTTTAGGGTGTGTGTTTGTGTGTATATATGGCCCCAGTGCGGGAGATTCTTTGCTTCGCACCAACAAATTGGGATATTATTGATTTTTGCGTAGAAAAAAGAGGCAAAAAGACAATATGAAAGCACAAACGTGGAAATCCAAGCAACCCGATGCACACATGGATCGTTTCGTTTCGTTGTTATGCAGAGAGTTTCCTTTGTTAAGCATAGAGCCCAACTTTAATCAATCAATATGAAGGCAAAATATAATGAATGCAGCTTTTTCTTTTCTTTTGCTTTTTGCTCTTTGCGTTTGCTCTCGTGTCAAGACAATTGTTGCCGGTGAATTATGTCCTCCGACATCAACAAAGTGTTTTCTTATTAACAGATTTTTCAGAAAACACTGACTACTGGTAATTTTTGAAGTAAAGGGTGTATAGAAAATTTATACTCAATTCGTCAAGACTGTCTACTTTTTTATTCAAAGATAATAAATTTTTAGAGGAAATCTATAGCTTTCCTTCAACTTTCCAGAGCCAAGCTAAGCTTTTGAGCTGCATGCTTTTTCTTTTTGATTTGCCTTTGTCTTTTTTCAAACTATAGAGAATTCTAGGTTGAAAATTCCTTATATATGGATATCCAAACTAAATATTGCTTTACATGTGGGGTTTATTGAGGAATAAGATGTTGATGAACTTCAAAAGTTGATTTGATCTTGATTGAAGGTTCAATAATTATTATGTAATTAGGATTGAAGTTTCAATAATAATTAGGAGGGCTCGATTGTCAAATTTCATTTTTATTTATTTTTCTTACTTTTGATATAGGTTGAGAGAGCACCTTAAAGGTAAATTTGTGTTTCTCCCGAAGATTTTTTGAATAGTATTTGGTCCAATCAAACACACAATTAAGCTTTATTTCTTCTCTCACAAAAAATTTATTTTCACAGAATTCGAAATAGAAACTCTTTCAACCAAACACAATTTAAATATATCCTAAATCAATTCTTTCCTTAAGCCGTTAATTTGTTGAAACTATAAGATGACTATTTTTTGAGTCAAGTCCTTGATTGTTGGTTTATTATCTTAGCAACAACAATTACAAGATTTAATCCGGATAATTCAATAAATTAAAGACAAATATTGAGTTAAACTATACCAGAACAAGGAATAGATCCATTGTTCATGGTTACAGGCAAAATATATTCGGTTATGTCTCCTCCTATATTATATATCATTTGTCGTCGATAAATTTTTCTTCATTTATGAAAAAGTTTCTTCACATAAACAAAAAAAAAGTTAAATCTATATTTGTTTACTTTCTTTTTACATTAATTTTGAATATGAGTCAAAGTAAAACCTTTGATTTAGAAGGAGCACGAGATTAGTAAGCACATTGTAAATGTGAAAAAGGCTTGTGGTTTGGAAAAAAACGAAACTCATCACAACCAATCTTGACGTCACATAACGGGAAAAGAAAGCTTATTGCTTAATCAAGTCAATAAAGCGTGGCCTTTATCCTAATTAAACTTGTTGATACCTAATTAAATCAATGTTTATCCCTAATTTTAGCCCCACATAGGATATTTTGTGTATATAGGCATTTGTACTTATAATGTCAAGATTTTATATAGTCTCTTCAACTATTAGTCAAACGTTTTAATGATTAGCATTTTAAATTTTTCTTCAAGAATTATTCTTTTACAATAAACATAAGTATAAAGAGTTGGGTTTGAATTTGAGATTTTCTGTATTAAGGGTGTGATTGGATAGAGTTTGATTTTGAGATTTTGTCTTAAATTTTATAAAAATTGAATTATTTGTAAGAGGATATGTAAATTTGATACTTAAAATTTTTAATTTTAATTTTGAAACGAAGCTCTGTTCAAGTAAATTACATTTTATAAAAGTAAATTTTTTATAAAAATAAATGCGAAACATAATTGCATTGATTTTCGCACCAAACCTAATATTTATAAAAAAAAAAAAACCCTCGAAATAGAGAATCAATCCGATTCAATCTGTACTACAAGTTTGAACACCGTTGGTCTTTTTGAGGCCTTCCTTTTACATAACTTTCATGCATAAAATTCAAATCTTGAGCCCCAAAACAAGAAAGTTAGCTGAAAGAAATGTAAATGTTAGACCTTAAAGAATGAATCAGATTTGTTCCTTTGTATTGCCTCCCAAAAGAAGTGGGGACCTTTGCATCCAATCAAGGGGACAGGTCCTGGAATTTTCACCAGCAGCAAACCTGTATGGCTTGGTTTTGCTTTTGCTTCTCTATAATCTTTAGTTTATATACATCTACTGTAATTTTCCAATGGCTGTCTGAGTCAAAGAAAAGAAGATTTCTTATGCAAGAGTCCAAGTAAGATAAAGCCACACCATTCTTCTGTCTGTGCTTTCTTTCGTTGCATAGGCTCCTTTATCATCTCTTTTCTAAAATGACTATAATGGACAGTTTGAATTATATATGTTCTAATGGAGAAAAGGAAAATTATCTTCCAGTTAATTAAAAAAAAAAGAACAAAAAGTTTTGATTGTTGGTGAAAAACTTGTCTACTTTTAAATTATCGTATGAATGTTCAATTTGTATAAAAAATCTTATCTGTACGTCCATCTTATATAAGACAACTAATGAAATAAATCAACGATAATAAAAGAACTCGTAATTTGATCCTTTCATTACTTTTCTTTTTCTCGAAGAATGTATTACGAGAGTAAAATGAAAATTTTCTCCATAATGTATTTGGTGTCTTTGTGTGTAAAAATGTGAATCGATAGGCCGTAATCTAGAGTTGTTGTTTCGTTTTCTGAGGATATCAATGTCAATCCATAACAAAGGGAAGGATAATAAAGTAAGTTTAAAAGGAGGTCACATGATGTTCATATAATATATATCTCCTTGCTAAGGAAGATATGCAAACTCCACCAGCATTAAGATATGTTCTTTTGACATTCAAACCTTCCTTCTCAAAATCAACAACCAAAAAGTTTTCTTCTTCTTCTTCTGCTGCTGCTGCTGCTGTCTTTCTTTTTCATCTACTCCAATAGTTTAATCTTGGCGGTCCTTTTGGTTCATGGATATTGATCTCCTGATAACAATTGGGGGGTGGTTTTTCTCGGTTCCAATTTCATGGCAAAAACTTGCAAGAACACACAAGCTTCACTGCTTTTTCTTGCTCTACTCTTAATTGCTTCATTTTATGCTTTCTCCCTTGATTCTTCAGTCATATTTGAGGAACATGGGACCTTCTCAGCTCCAAAAGAATCATCAAGAGCCCTTCTGCAGACTCCTAAAGCAAAGAAAACCACCATGAAGCTGCTGCCGAAAGATCAAACTACCACTCCTGCTGCTGCTGCTGCTACTACAACTGCGGCTGCTGCAGCAAGAAAAGAGAGACAGTTTCAGATGGCTGCTCATGAAGTTCCCAGCGGACCAAATCCTGAGTCTAATTGATGATAAACAAGGGCTGATGCAGGTGATATGAGGCCCGTTGTAAGGGTTTTCTTCATGCCGTCTTCATCACAATCTATGCTCATCAGTATCCTTCTCCCCCTGCTTAAATTTTTTAATTTTTACTGCTTCAAAAAGTGCTGTTCTATAGCAGCACTAGTCTTTCCTCCTTTTTTCTTGTCCTGTTCTTTGTGTATATAAATAATCACAGTTTTACTTCTTGATTTTACCACGAATGCGTGTTTCATTTTCTTCATATTAATGGCGATTATTTTCTACTGCTATAATCACTACTGGCTACTGCTTAATTTTCATATATATGTCTGATATTTACATGGAGCTGAAAGATCTATGGGAACTCTTCATGGGTTTTTTTTGTATTCTTGCTGTTGTCAAGAATCAAAGAAACAGTACTGACTAATGAAATGCAAAGGTGATCAGAGCTGATCTTGAGCAGTGATGTCAGATCCAATTTGCAGATGTGATATACCTTTCAGCCTTTGCATGAGAAATTATTTTTTCCATTGCAGCATGGATTTTTGCATTTGTCTTATCAATTCAAGACAAGAGGTGGCCCCAGGTACTGAATTCAGGAAAAGTGATTTGATATGATTTCACAATTATAGAAAGCCATGGGTATGTCCAATATTATCCATGGATTGGCTCATTTTATGATAACCATATAGAAGTTTTCATTTGCCAATTCTTTACTGTGGTAAAAAATGAAAAAAAGCCAATCAATGTCAAAACTAGACATAGACTTGTCACTGTATTTTACCGTTTTAAGATCATTCTAGGTAGCTGTTTGGCACAAAGCTGAATGCCTGCTAATTTTTTCTACGGAAATGAATGAGCTGAATTAGCTTCCGCTCCCCTCCCCAACAAGAAAAACCAAAGTATAATCAATGTCCAAAGAAATATATATGTGCATGGAGAGATCTAGCTATACATAGATGAATTAAAGTTTCAGTCAGTATTGTATGGGTCTGCCAGAACTGTTTTAAGTTAGTTGTGTTTTGAGTTAAACCTCAAGATTTATATTTTCTTCAAATTTCATAAACTAGTAAGTCCAAATTTGCTTCTGTAAGACCTTTCAAAAGTCGAAAAGTGCACGATGATATTGAAACATCAAATATATTCTTATGTAAATTTATTAAAATGCAAAATGTATTAGATTTGGGTTCAATGTGCATATATGTACCCAAACTATGGGCCATGCAGGTCCCAATTCCCACTGGCTTTTTGGCCAACCCAACCCAGATTCCACTAATCAGTCTATATTTTGCACCAAAGTTTTTTGCAGAAATTCCCAGAAAAGCACGCCATCTTTTGTTGCCCATTGTGCTAATTGATCTCCATTAAAAGGTTGCCAAATTGTTGAAGATCAATGTAGTTTAGAATGCAACCGAAGAGAGTAGAAGTTCAGGATGCCGAAGTTAAAACTGCACATTGGCGAACGACATTATGTCAAGTTGCATTAATTCTTTGATTGCCAAGTTGTTGTTTCAGATTTAATAGAACTGCAATTTTGGCTTAGATTGGCAGTGAGTGCAGATGAAGGCTTCTGCGGAGAAATGAAGACCAGCCAAGAAATTTTGGCAGATAAAAATTAATACAAATTATGAAATTAATCCAATAATGGCATTTGGGAGTACTCTCATAACAGCACTTAAATGAATTACTACGATTTTTGAAGGACAATTAGAGGCCTTCCTTTGTTTTGGCCTAAATTTGAGTAAACAAACAAAACTGCAGAAACGGATGATATAAACAACAGCAGCATGTAGCAGAGAATAACATTCTAGGAGGAGGGTCAGGGGTGGCCAAGACCACCTCCAAACCCACCACCAGCACCGAAGCCCCCACCTACACCTAGGCCGCCTCCACCTCCACCTCCACCTCCACCTCCACCTCCGACTCCTAAGCCTCCACCAACACCCGCACCAAATCCTCCACCTGCTCCGAAACCTCCTCCAACACCTCCTCCACCTCCACCTCCACCTCCACCTCCAAAGCCTGCACCTCCTCCAACGCCACCACCTGCACCTGCACCTCCTCCAATGCCACCACCTGCACCTCCTCCAATGCCGCCGCCAGCACCTCCTCCAACACCGCCAGCGGCTCCTCCGCCGAGACCTCCTCCTGCACCTACACCTCCTCCGAGTCCTCCACCCGCACCAGCTCCAGCTCCACCTCCTAGGCCTCCCCCATGACCTAAACCTCCACCAGCACCAGCCCCTACGCCACCTCCTGCCCCTGCACCACCACCTACACCGCCACCTACTCCTCCTCCTTTCCCTGCTCCACCTCCTAGACCACCTCCTGCCCCTGCACCACCACCTACACCGCCACCTACTCCTCCTCCTTTCCCTGCACCACCTCCTAGACCACCTCCTGCACCTGCACCACCCCCAAGACCACCTCCTGCACCTGCACCACCACCTACACCGCCACCTACTCCTCCTCCTTTCCCTGCACCACCTCCTGCACCTGCACCACCCCCTAGACCACCTCCTGCCCCTGCACCACCCCCTAGACCACCTCCTGCCCCGGCACCACCACCTCCTCCTGCGCCACCCCCTAGACCACCACCGGCTCCAACTCCTGCCCCTGCACCACCTCCTACACCACCACCTGCTCCACCCCCTAAACCACCACCTCCTCCTGCGCCACCCCCTAAACCACCACCTCCTCCTGCGCCACCCCCTAGACCACCTCCTGCCCCTGCACCGCCCCCTAGACCACCACCCGCTCCAACTCCTGCCCCTGCACCACCACCTAGGCCCCCGCCATGGCCAATGCCACCACCAGCACCACCTCCTAGGCCTCCACCATGGCCAATGCCACCGCCTAGCCCACCTCCAGCACCACCCCCTAGCCCACCACCTGCACCACCTCCTAGGCCCCCACCATGGCCAATGCCACCGCCTAGACCACCTCCAGCACCACCCCCTAGCCCACCACCTACACCGCCGCCCAGACCACCTCCAGCTCCTCCACCAATGCCTCCTCCCACAGCACCACCTACACCTCCACCAGCACCACCTCCGAACCCACCACCTGGTCCAAGACCAAGCCCAGCTCCACCAAACTTCCTTCCATGCCTAAAACCCTTCCCATAAATCCCATGCCCTAACCCACCACCAAGACCCGGATGCCCAAACAGCTTCTCATCGCGAACCTCCTTAACATCAGCAAAAACTAGCCCATTCAAAAGCAGAAAAAACAAGAGAATGAGAGGCAAAGAACGATCAAGAACACTCATTCTGGCTAATTCCTGGTACAAGGGAGAACAAACCCTAAACATGCAAGGGAGTTCTCTACTTCTCTTGACGACTGAGGAGTACACTGAGTGATCAAATGCAGAAGCAGAGTGCATTATATATAGTAGTAATGACTAATGAGAACCCTTTATTCCAAATCGCAACGCGGTAGGTCCACAGGGGAGAATTCAACTGTCTCCCTCCAGTCAGTAAATGAAATGAATGCTTCTCTTCAATTTGGCAAGTAAAATTAATTATTTTACAACCGTCCCTTTTGAAAAAACAATCTCCAAGAAAGCATTATCTCATTATTTTGGAGCTTTTGATTTGACTTAGAGGGGTCAGTTTTACTGAAATTTTCATCTGTATAGGATCAACATTACCATAATCCGCGTCGGACGCGGCTTCAAAGAAGTACGTACTACTCTATAAGAGAGATCGCTGAGAGCTCCGTGGACTCTGGTAGGAGCCAGTTTTAATGATATCGCATTTATGGGGTTCTGCATGTCATAAATTGGAACAACCAGGCATTGGTTGCCAACAGTATTTGCATATGGATGAAGATGATGACTGACCTCTCTCTTCATCCCAGGTGTTGGTCGCTGCATCGAGTATTTTGAAGAATCCCTTGAATCAATCTGAACTTGTTTTCTTGACAAGGAATTTGCAGTTGCAGTTATTGATCATGGTCTCCAATTCTATATCCTTATTTGAATATAATGAACAAGTGTTCTTTATTCTTATTCCATGATCTTCTGAAATAATGTGGAGGCAAAAAATGGGGAAAAAAAAATCATAGCGAGATTTTCATGTCCCATTTACTTTTTTCCATTATGGGAATCATATCACAAGGAAGAAGGTAATACATTAAAGAATAATGTTATATACAACATTCAATTCTACATATCCTTACGGTACTGCATTTTTTTTTTTTTACGGTCTTGGTGGCCGCGAAAAGTTTTAATGGTAAATGAGTATAATGTATTTTTTGACAAAATAAATACGTTAATATTATCTACTATACTCGAAAAAAGAGGTAAAAAAGAGAGATCAAAGCCTTTAAACGCAGTTAGATATTTTATTCTGTCTATAATCAATTATTTTAACTTCTTAAAACATTTCTTAGCCATATATATATATATATATATATATATATATATATATATATATATATATATATATATATATATATATATATATATATATATATATATATATAATGTGAAATTTTAATTGGAGATAATTTTTTAGAAAAATTACATGCTTTAAAAACTTGTACTTTCTAAATGTATAATATACTGCAATGGCAACAATACAAGTTTTCATTATATTGATTTATGAAGAACTAGCCTAAGTATTTTCCAAGAATTAGAAATATATATCAAGAGATCAGCCCTTCCCTCCAATTTTCAGTACTGTCCAAAGATATATACATTAGCCATGGATGGTCATCTTAATTTTGTTCACCCGATAGCAAAAATGGCAATATTGAAACTCAAAATATGTTGAGAAGTTATTTCAAATGCCTGCACCTCAAATAATTTGTTTATTAATGTTTCTTTTTCTCTTTTCTACTTTGTTTTCTGGGTCAATCTCATCCCACTTGTCCAAACTCCAAAGAAGGATTTTTTTTTTTTTCCTTTTAAAAGGTCAAACTATAGTGTAAACGAAATTACTGAGGTTTGCGATGGGAGATTCAAAAAGATTGATAGGAAAGCAAAGCTGAACTGTCCTATTTAATGCACTTGATTTGGCCGGAACTGGATAAAGTTTCTATTTGAGTTTCGTAAAATTAAATTTTTTTTTAAATAAGAAGTGAGATTCAAAATGAAAAATTTATATTAAAAATTGTATTCATATGTATGCATTTTGTAGATAACATATATTTTGCTCCTTTTTTTTGTTGCAATGTTTAGAAAAAGAAAGTAATGTGTAGAAATTTAAATTCAAATAAAGTGAATCGTAAATTGAGATTCCAAGTAAATTACATTACTTTGTTTGGATAATTCTTAAATTGGTAAAAAAAGGTTGCTACATCTAATTAATTTGTTAAATGTGTAAAATAAATATATTATTAATTTAAAAGAAATAATAAATTTCTTAAGTATATTAGCATTATAAAATTTAAATTTTTTTATGAAAAAGATATAGTCAATAAAAATTATTTCTTTATATTTCATTCTTTTTTATTTTATTTAGAGATGCATACTTTTGTTTTTATAATAAGGCTTGCATTCAATTTTTTTTAGAATATAAAAATATATTATATTATTTTAACTCGATATTCCTCCTAATACACATTCTTAGGAAAAAAATTATCTTCATAAAATTTTAAAATTCCTGTATGAATAAAACAATAACATCTTAATTTTAAAAAATTAATTTTTTTGTAAAAAAATTAATAATTTTTCTTTAGATAATGATGTTTGTGAGTTGTATAATCATGATACAATATTTAAACTATAGGTTTATAGTTAATTTATTAAAGTTTTTAAGTTTTTTATTTTTTTAAAAAATACAAAACGTTAAGATATATAATTTTAATTAAAAAATAATTACAGAGATGTGAGAAGAGAAAATGATGATTGAGAAGGAATGCAAAAAATAAAATTGGAGAGAAGAAAATATGCAATGTGAAGAAATTATCTATCTATTAAATTTTAATTTTTTTGCCTTCCTTTTTGATAGATTCCTTGGGAAAGGAATCACAATAACACTTCCATATATAAGGATTCACTTTCCTAGTATTCTTCATTTATTTTTTTGGATTTGAGGAATCATATTCCTTTCCCAAAACATAAATAAGGAATCCCTCCTCACTTTCTTTGGACAATCAAAAGAGGCTACAAAATTCAAATTGATATACATTATCAGCAAAATGATAATTTTGACTTAAAATTATAATTAATTTTATCCAAAAAAAGGAAGACTTACCTCTGTTAATTAACAAATTATAATGTAGGCCTAAACTATATGTAACTTCATCATGAATAATGTACTATTAATTTACACTAACAAATCCTTATGTACCATTATTAATTTTAACTCTTTTATATTCATCATTCATGAATAGGTAAAAATATATGAAATAAATTCAAAGGACAGTGATATTTCTACTCCACATTTAGTTTCTTTCACTCTACTTTTACTTTTTTATAAATAAAAAAACTTTAATATCCCTAACTAGTTTCTTTAAACAATACTTGAGTTGAAATTTAAAAATATTCTTTGGATATTAAGGTCTTTTCAATTATGAAAAAAAATACAATTCCCTTTGAACCAAAGGTTTCATCGTATATAGAGAAAGCAAAATTATTTCATTTTCTACAATTTCTTCACTACCATTATACCATATAAAATGTGAGGCTCCGGCGAGCTACACCTAGCGGTATCTACCTCGAACTTGGTTAGTGTGCAACATTATTTTTTTTCAGTTTGTGCAGACTAAATCTCAACCGTCAAATTTTAATCCAACGGTTGAAAATTTATATGTTGAGAATAATTATTCAGGTAGAGATTAATTATTTATTCCTTATGGAATGATTAATTATTCTACTATAGAGGAAATAATTATTCTAACAGGAATAATTATTCTCAACGTGTGAATTTTCAACCATTAGATTAAAATTTGACGATCGAAAATCTATTCTGCACAAATTGAAAAAAATACTATTTACATTCTAGCCAAACCAATGCATCTTTAGGTTGGCTTAGAACGTCTGAATTGTATGAGTCTATTTTCTTTTCCAAAGAAAGTTGTATCCAAAAGCTCTTTTTCAACATGGTCCTAGAGAGTGAAGACGTCTCATTTATTTGTTAAGGCCAGATTAAGGCTTGTTGGGCTTAGGCCTCAATATTTTGTTAGTGGGCTTTCTTGGGATGGCGTAGCAGGCAACTTAATCATTTTATTTCTCATTCTTCTTAACATAGAGAAAACGTCACATGGAAAAAGTGGAAAAATAAAGTCAAGAAATGGCATGAATTGAGATGTTCACATTTTCCTTTTAGGAAATTTAGAATTAATTTTTTAATTTTTAAAAAATAGTAATATATTATGTCTAAATTTTTATTATTAAATTTTTTAATATAAAAGAATCAAACTCCATTAATACAATAATCTTATTTTTATTTAATTTTCTTGATTTAAGAAATTTAAACTACACTAATATATAAGTTATATCACTAACTTCTTTTATTAATAAAGATATTATAGTAATATACCTATAATAAAATTATTTTTTAAAATTTTTAATTAAGTTAAAATAGGATATTTAATTCTAAATTGAGGAAATGTCATTTTTCCTTGTGAAATCACATTTTTAAGGTCAACGCTTCTCCATTTTCTTCCCACAATGCTTGAAAGGGATTTGAATTGACTTGTCCTTTTAATATAATTTACCTTCTCGTTTATAAGGTCCAATTTGAGCTTTACATAAAATAATAGAATAGTATAAGACTCATTTAATAATTAAATTATTTTGTAACTCGTAGAATAATTAAATTACTTTATAAAATTAACAAAACTAATAAGTGAATTGTAATCAGTAAAAATATATTGATTACTTATTTCTTAATTATTTTTTCATAATTATTTCAATACAGATCATATAAAGAGAAACTTACAAAATTTTGATATTAGAAATATACTTTCTTTCAAGGAACAATCATTTTCATATTTTAACGAAAAGGAAGAATTAACAATGAGATTGATATGAGAAGGAGGCTTCACCTCAAAGAAAGGGAGAGAGAGAGAGAGAGAGAGAGAGAGAGATAAGGATGCAGTTATGTGAGAATTATCTGTCTGGCCCTTGGAGTATCCAATTAGTCTTCAATTAATATTTAAGATTTTACAAAGCTACAAAATTCTTTTTTTTTTTAAGAAGGAGACGAAATTTCAAAATATATAGTGATAAATATAATTATTGAAAAAGATGACATGTAAATTTTGATATTCTAATTAGGTTTTGTGTGTAATTATTATATTTACATATTAAATTTTCTTTATATATTCAAAATACTAATAAATATTAAATGGGGGAGAGTCTTTCAAAAGGGCAAAAAAAAAAAAAAAAAAAAAAGAGGAGAGGAACGAGGGCCTTCTGGAAAAGGAAAATTGCGATGAAGTCCTAATTCTTTCGTCCTCTCTATGTTTATCCAAGAAAATCAAACACTTCCAATCCGAGAAATCTTTGGGACATTTCGAGATTAACGAGAGATTTAAGGATGCAATTAGAACATTTGAGACAAATTTTTGCTGTGCCATTTTAATGCCGTAGCTGCAATAAGAAGCAATCTCGAATGCCAAATCCAGCCTTTTCATCCCAGCACGTAACAAGAAACCCAACAATTTTCTCCTTCATATCTTCCCAAATCACAAACAAGTTTGTATATGAATGCCAATTCCAGTAGTGGAACTCTCGTATATCTGTGAAGCAGTGATGGAAAATCAGCTGCGGGTTAACCGTGAAGATGAGACTGAAGGGGAGGAATTCCCTGAAGATTTCCAGTGTTCTGTTTGCCTGTAAGGGTTTCTTTCATAGTCCGCGTTTGCATACATGCAATTCTTGGGGAAGTTTTATTTCACAGATTTATAGACTCTTGATTTGGTCAGTAACAGCGCGTCGTGCAATCAAATTTCTATATACGATTCAGTCTTTTCTTAAGAATGCACAGTTTCCCTTGGAACGTACAAGACACTCAGATGGAGATTTATTTGGATCAATCGGAAGATATTCAGAAGTATATGTTAACTTGTTGGATTGCGAAATTTGTGAAAAACCAAAAAATGAAGGATTAGGATAAAAAATGTTTATCTTTATTGATGACTGCTGTTTTTCAGTTGTTGTGATGGCTTAGTTGTGTAGTATTTGATCTTTGGTTAGAAAGTTTCCAACTTTGATAGCTTTGATTGATTAGGGTTGAATTTTCTTTTTGCTTAACTTTGCTACACCGTTGCATCTGAAAAGCAAAAAAATTTACGGTTTTTTAGATCACCTCCCAACACGTTGAATGAAGGAAGTTGTAGACTTGTAAGCATATTGGATTTGGAAACATCTTGCAGCAATTATTGGTGAAGCACAAGAAATACTCACCCACAGTGCATTAAAATTTGGTTTTTTCCTTTCCTGATCTAGTGTAAAGTTGTTGAGGTTCTTTTCTTGGGTACAATTATAAAATAATTTCAATGATGTCAAGTTTGGGATGCTGTTTAAATCTGCAGGCTTGCTTTGGAATGTGGAAATGGACCCTTAATTTACTTGTTTTATCTTTACCCTGGTCACATGAATCTTCCTCCATCTCGTTGCAATGTTGACATTTTGCATTCTCAATAAAATTTTTTCCTCTCGTCGGTACTATGGTTGCTTATCCCATCAATGATAATAGAGGAAAACCAAATAGGCTGTTTATCCCGACTTCAAGTTATACTAATCTTATCATTTTGGTGTTCCCTTTAGTATTTGTGAGAAGAACTTGAATCTAATGGAAGATTTTGGAATGAAGATAGATAAGTTTGCCATTTGCATGTGATCTCAGAACTGCCACCTTTAATATTTGACTAAGACTCTAGATGCTTGACTTTGTTTTTTAATTCAATTTCAAGATAATCTTTTTGAAAGAAGTCTTGTTTTGATTTTGCAGGGATCTTTTCTACAAGCCAGTTGTACTAGGTAATAATACACTAGAGACTCTGATTTAACTATAACCTCCATTCTCTGGACTCACTGTTTTTTTTTTTTTTTTATTGCAGCTTGTGGCCACATTGCATGCTTTTGGTGTATATTCAAATGTATGGATACTTGGAACCAGTCACACTGTATGGTGTGTCGCTACCCCTATGGCCATTTTCCTAGAGTCTGTAAATTACTGCATTACTTGTTGCTGAAGCTCTATCCCCTATCATACAATAGAAGGGAAAAACAAGTTTCAGGTGCAACTCTGTGACTCTTGTCTCATAATCATCCATTTATTTTTTACTATGGGACTAGAGGTATCTGATACATAATTCTTATGATAAAGATTAATTGATCAGAAGCTTGACATGCAAATATTATATTAAATTAATTACAGATTCCTAACGTCACCTAGGAACTAATTCCTGTCTTCTTAATTATATGGGGACTGGTACGTTTTGAACTATGTGTTGTGTCTTAAATTGCACTGTAGTTTAACATGTAGAATTTGACCTTGCACTGGACTTCAATTAATCCGTAATAGTCTGATAGACCGGACTTAGAGGATTACAGCTATTTCCTATGGTTTTCAAGTTTTAAGGTCTTTCATGACAGTAGCATTCTAAAGCCAGATCACTATTTGTGGGAAGTGCCTAAGATTTTATTTTTTATCCTGTAGAGAAAAAATGGAATTCTGGTGTTGTTAAATAGGATTCTTCTCTTAACCTAGACCGAAATTAACCTTGCTTTATTCTCTTTGAAACACAAGTTTTGACCCACTACATGAACCTTATTACATGCAAGCGAGCAGCATGTTTTACCACAAAGAGAGGGTGCAGTGCAGCCCGTTGCCAGTGGTACCCTTGATATTGTAACCACCAATGGAGATGGTCTATTTCCTGAGTAAGTTGTTATAGGAGTAATGTGGTTTCTAGAGATTGGGAAGACCAAATTACTTCTGGAAGAATATTGCTTTAGAAAATATATCAGATTCGGTTGTTCAATTGTCACCCGTGTCTCCATTCCTGTGATTCAGCCTCACTGGATATCTGCACCAGTCAATTACATATAAGAGCCCTCTTGTAACTCTGGAGATGCTTCAATATAGCACAAAACTTGTTATTGAAACTATTGGGGAAATAATGTTCTGGTGTAATCATCTTATTTTTCCACTATCTTCTGGTCGTCTGTAATGTCTTTGAATTTTTATCAATAATACACCCAAGTTCAATCCTATTGCGCTCCAAAATGTATCAAGAGGCAAAAGAAGGAAATCCTTTAATTTAACATTCATCTTATGTTACAGAATTATCACTTTTGTGTCATTATGACATTAAAGCAAGTACTAAAAGAACACTAGAGAGCTATTGTTGTATTTATAAGTCACTTAGGCTTTATAATATTTTGTTCTATAATTTTCTGTTTCTTGGTTGTTGCAGAGGAGGAAAAGGAATTGGGTCATGTTTCTCCGCAGTTTGATGATTACTTATCTGAAATGCGTGCAATTAAAGAAAACGATGGTACAAAGATCAATTTGCTGAATTCTACAGTAAATGCAGCCAAATCTGTTACTCTAGATGAGGGGGAACCCTCCACAAGCAAAATTTCATGTAAAGCTGCTGTGGGTGAAGATTCCAGAATTAATCTCTTCCATGCAACAAATTGTGAGACTACTTCCAAAGTGGCAATCCAAGAAAATGCTGCCAAGGATAATGGAAAAACAGATGGGGATCAGTACCGTGTGCTTTCTACTGATCTATTATGTTCCTTATGCAAGCAGCTGTTATGTCGGCCTGTGGTTCTTAATTGCGGTGATGGTAATGATGTCAACTTTCTATACAAAGCATAATGTCCATAGGAAAAAATCAAGATTTCTCATATTAGCTCTTCCTTCATGCAGTATTTTGTGAAACTTGTATTATCAGCTTGGGAGATAAGGTACCCAGATGCCCAGTTTGTCATAGTGCTCATCCGACTGGTTTTCCAAGTGTCTGCCTGGTGCTTGACTGCTTCTTGGGCAATCAATTTCCCAAAGAGTATGAAGCGAGAATGCAATCCTTAGCCAAACAAAGGGATGATCAGCAAGTGAACCAGTCAACAAGTATGTTCTACTTCCTTTATCTTGTTTAATAGACACTGACTTTAAGTCTCACTTTCTATAAAATGTTCATCGATGATCTTAGGCACAAAATACTAGCACCCAACGACAAGCACATATGCAGGGTACATCAAAAGACATTCTTAGTACCTATGACATAGTTGAAGGATTAATAGAAATTTATATGCTTTTTATGTTTATGTCAATGCGTAGCTACCCCTTGAAGTGCCTTTAAAAGTACATTAAGTCGTCATCTTAAAAAAATTAGTATTTCAGTGGGAACTCAAAATCCAAAGCTGAAGGATTTCATTGGCTTGAATGACTTATCAAAACTTAGTCACATGCTGCTTGGAATTCAATAAATAAATAGGCAAATGAGTTCATCTGGGGAAGCTGTTCTGGTGCTTGCTGTAGAAGTTTAAATAACTAGACTTTTGAAGCAATCACCACCTTTAGTTAAGCTTTAGAGTTATGGCATATTTAAATGAAAAAGATGCCTGTTTATGGAGTTAAGCTTTATCAGAACTTTGGTGAACAATGTCCATTCCTTGCTTGTCAATATTTGTTTGCTCATATTTGATGTGGTTCTTATGTCAGGTCATGTCCTCTTATTGTATAAGAAGGTGGAGTTGTGTGATAAGTCATTTGATATAAGGACTCCTGATACAGAAACTATTATTTCATTGATAATTTGCCTGGTCTCACAATAAATGGACTGCTTTATTCCATTGGAAAATTCAGTATACAACCTCTGGTAGACAGTATGTTGTTTAACTTTTGAACCACTAGTTGGAGCTGCCAATGAAGGAAAAACCGAACGTTGTAAAGATCATAATTTACTTTCTGAATTTGACTCTCGTGATTTCTTTTTCTCATTTTGACTTCTTTTGCCCTTTTTCTCAACCCAATATCAGGTACAGAACAGGATCAGGCAGAAGCTTCCAAGGGCTCCTCAAAGCCACTAAGTGTTTTGGCACCCTGGTTCTCAGGGCAGGGGCCAAAGGTTCATTTCGGAGTTGGTTGTGATTATTGTGGGGTAAGTGATTTTATTGTCCATTCATTCTACTTACAACCCAAAGGTTTAAGGAAACATGAAGAGAAAGCAAAATGTAATTATAGTATAACAGCGAGCTAACAGTTGACAGATGCTTGAATTACATTCACTCAATATGGACTTTTAGTTTGTGCAGTCTTATCACTTCCAGTACTTCAACTAAATCTGCAGGAACGTGGTTGCTTTCTTGTGTGATGCCTCCTACCATAGAACCCATACCCAAAACAATGTAGAGGAGGATTAGTTTTAGGCTGAAAGCTTCAAGATGGACACTTGAGTATATCTTGTAAACTTGAACAATAGCAATCAGCTAAAATCTCTGAAGGATTCTTGACATGCTTTTCTGAACCAAGATTTTGCATGACACAGCAGAAAGCATAGCCAAAGACAAAAAAGATATCAGTGTGCATGGATCTCCATGATTTTTTTCTACAGTGTAAGAGAATTAATCAAGTGTAATACGAAATGAGACCATCCTTGAGATTGAGGTGTGGGCTTCCTGTGTCACAGCCAATATCAACACCTTCCAGCACATAATGCATGCAAATGCTGTTATCTTTCTCAGTGCCACTCAAATACATGATTAACTAATAATTCTTTCTACAGATGTGTCCCATTGTTGGAGAACGATACAAATGCAAAGACTGTGTGGAGAAAATAGGCTTTGACCTCTGTGAGCAGTGCTATCAGAGTTCATCCAAGCTACCTGGCCGATTTAATCAGCAGCATACTGAAGATCACAAGTTTGAAATAATCGAGCCAATTCATCTTACTGAACTAATACTGAGAGATGAAAGTTTGGAGGATGATGGTTCTGATGATCATGAGGATAGAGAAGAAATATCCCAAGTCCCCCTCTCCTCAGAAGATGCAGCAGGTGACACTGAAGATGGTGCATTGCTCCCTTCTTCAAATGATACCTCAGAAAATCAACAAAGTTGAGATGCGTTGAGATGCAAAAATGCAAATACAGAGTTCTTATCCACAGCTACATCACATTCTGATGAGCTTTATCTTATGGCTAGGTGGTTGAGCAATTGAGAATTCCTTCCTTGCTGAGGCAAGTTCCGCTTTACTTTCTGTCCGAGTTATATGTCAGATAGCCAACCAAATGGATCTTCCCTGGTCTTATTCTTGGCTCCTATTGGAGTTTACTACTTTGTTCATCGTGTATATCTTACTCCTTTATGGTAGTTACTGCCTTCTCCATGATCTTTTTGCTTTGCTGATGGGAACCAGAGATAATTCTTTTTGGGGTCTTAGCTCATCATGTATGGATCAGAACTCTCCTAAGCAGAACAATTCTAGAGAAAGCAAAAGTTGCAACATGGAGATGGTAGAACTCCAGATTCCTGTTTCTCAGTACCGGGAATGCCCTTATTCCCTTCCTAGAAGGTGGTCATTTTCATATGCATCATGGGATGAACCATTTCATTCCGACATCAGCTGTGGCTTTTGGACATCGTGTTCCATGCGCCGCGAAACACTATAAGATGTCGATTATCATTTGGATTGATGGCGAGTTATAGTTCCTAGTTGAGTACCTTTAGATTTGATGGTGCGTTATGATTATTATTTTGTAACCATTTCTTTACCAATGACATTATAGATGTGTTTTCACATGTTGCCTTTCTTTGTCTGGTAGAGATGGAAAATTACAATAAATATTTGAAAATATCAATAAACAAGATTTAGTTCGTACATGTCTAAACTTTTGTCAAAAATCAGAAGCATCTTTTCTCTTCATTAATACCAAAACAACAAAAGTTATTTCTGAGTATTCTTGATTGTTTGTTTACTTTTAGCGTGTATTTGGATTAGGTTTTAGTTTGAGTTTTTTATTTTGAAAAGCGTAAAAATAAATTATTTGTGAAAGAAAAAATAAATTTTACATCAGAAATAGAAAAAAATATTCACTTTAAGTTTTGTCGTGTATTTAGATTAGGTTTTAGTTTGAATTTTTTATCTTGAAAAGTGTAAAAATAAATTATTTGTGAAAGAAAAAATAAATTTTACACCAGAAATGAAAGAAAATTTTCACTTTAAGTTTTAATTTAAATATATCTTAAATTTTAAAAATTTTAGGGCTTGATAAGATTGAATTTTTAATTAAATTGTATTGTGAATTGTAAAAGTAAATTAGTCGTGAGATGAAAAAAAACAGAGAAAATTTAGATTGATTTAAATTTTAAGAACACTAATTCCCGAGAAGCTACCATTTGTCGATATTTTTTTTTTTTACTTCTATATATATATATATTATAGAAATGTAACCCTTTCCTTCTTATAACTCCAAATCTCTCATCTTAATTTTTTAGAGTTTTTACTTTTTTTAATTAGTCTTCAAAAATTTAATTAGTTTGGATCATTTTCAATCTATTAAAATAATTATAAACTAACTTATACATTAATTTTAATTTTGAATATGTATATTAAGTTATTTTATAAAAGTAAGAAACTTTAATTATTACTTTAAAATTTTTTGATTGGTTAGAATTATTTTTAATTTATTAAAATAATTTTAAATTAAATCATTTTCAATCTATTAAAATAATTTTAAATTAACTTATACATTAATTATAATTTTAAATTTCATATTTTAAGTTATTTTATCAAAGTATGAGACTTTAATTATTACTTTAAAATTTTTTAATTAGTTAGAATCATTTTTAATTTATTAAAATAATTTTAAATGACTTATATATTAATTTAGAATTTTTAATTATCCTAATTTTTAGTTTTTTTTTCTAATTAGTCTTCAAAATTTGATTGGTTGGATTCATTTTCAATCTATTAAAATAAATTTAAACTAAATTATACATTAATTTTAATTTTAAATTTTGTATATTAAGTTATTTTGTAAAAGTATGAGACTTTAATTATTATTTTAAAAAAATTTAGAAGGATAGAATCATTTTTAATCTATTAAAATAATTTTAAAATATTTACATATTAACTTGAATTTGGAATTCCGTATTTTTTTAAAAAATTAAATTTTATATTTTCAGTTACTTTATAAAAATAAAACTCTAATTATTCAATAATTGTCAACAAACATAATTTTTATTTTTATAATTTTTGTTTAACTTAATCTCTTAATTTAAACTAAATTAATTGAAGCAAAATTATGAATGTCTACCCATGTTCTATACACACAATATACATCATCATTATTCTCTTCCGCACATTCTTTTCTTCTTCTCTTCTTTTTTCTAAAATGTAACCATCTCTTAAATAATGCCTTTACGTTAATTTGATTGAACACCATAAAAACCTCATTTGAGGTTTTTCTTTCTTCAGATTAAACTTTTTTACTAGATCTCTAATATGTGTTTTATTTTGTAATATAAAATTTAGTAATTTCTTTGACGTATTTTATTAGTGCATCATTAGGCAATGCAAATGAATCTTATTTATTTATTTAATTACACAAAATATATTTAAACTTTAGATCAGAGTTGTTACTTACATGATAATTTTTTAAACTAGAATTTTAACTGTACTTCGTAAGTAGATGTAAGTGCTATAATTATTTTTTCTTTTTAAAATATCAAATTTGTCTATTCCATTTATATTTGGTTACAGGCTTTAAGACCTAAAATTTTACATTACATTTTCTACTCCATTATTTTACTTATTTTGTATTTTTTTCTAATAATCTGCCTTCTTTTATCTGATGGTACGACAATGGCGTGGCTCATAATATCTACTTCTGATATTCTTCTAATTTCTTTACTTTTTCTTCTCTTTCATAATTTTTCTCCATTTTATATTATATTTCGTTCTTACATCTCTCGACATCTTTCTTTCTTATATTTGTTAAGCTATTATAATAAAATAATTATCTATTTATTAGGAGAAAAAAATCGGATAAACACTATATAATTTGTAGTGAAATAAATAGCTTTTATTTAAACCTCAATATTAGTACTTTATTTCAATTTTTATTTGCTTTAATTTAACCCCCAATAAAAAGCCTAAGAAATAGAAAATCATTCGAATACATCAACTTTTAATTTTTTTGTTAAGTAATCTATTAAGACTATTTTTTAAATTGTTTATTATCTGACTTAATAGGTTAATTGAAATATGATATTACAAATTGCGGTCTAAAATAACTAACAATTATAATCTCTCCATTATTGATGAAGGAAATAGATTTGTCATTAAGGGTATTTTTTCTTTTAGAAAATAGAAAAGAAATCTTGATTAATGAAGCAAATAAGGGAGTTTTTCGAAACTAAATAAGGGTTTGGATAAGTTCAATTATACTTGATCTAATAAATAATACATGTTATTTACGTTTTACAAAAAGACATTAGTGTTTGTATGTGAATCAAAAATTTCAAAAAAGTTAAAAAGTAGATTTAACATAACAAATATTACTCTGGATTTTGTACTGAGAAAAATAAAAAAGGTAGAAATTATATGTTAAGAGCCTAACAAGATGGGAAAAGAAGGTATTACATCTTTTTAAATAAATAAAATTTTAATATTTTATGTTATTCAATTTTTTCCTAAACATATATATTTTAACAGGTAAAAAATATTTTTTAAATATATTTTTTAAAAATTTAATTTTAATATTTTTTATTTTTAAAATATATCTGTACATTATACGAATTTAAGCTAGTGCTATTAAAAATGAAATCATTGTATATTGATTTTTTTAAATAACTTTTTCTAAAAAATTAGTACTTTTCTGATAATTTAGTAGAAAGTAGCGCAACTGGAAACAAACCAAAACATCAAGTGGGAAAGACCAATCATGATCCATGCCACGTAAATATTGTGCAAATTTTATTAATTTCTGAACGTGCTTTTGGGAAAAGGATAAATGATAAAGAAATAAATCAAAAGTTAGTGAATAAATAAATTTCAGGTGCAGTCAGCAACAGTGAGAGACTAGATGCCGCATCCCGCCCATATGTTATTTAATTCTTCTATTATTAATTATAAAATTATTTATTTATTTATCTTGCAATTAAAATAATGATATGTAGCATTGGATTCTCTTACAAACTGGCCTTCCACTTTACTTTCGCGATGCATACGTGTCTCTCACGCGCTATATTTATTTCCTTTTAGTAGTATGTTTTAGCCTATCTAATAAATTAATCGACCTTTTTCATTGCTTTTCATTGGTGGTGAGATTAGAATCTTTTTCTTTTTCTTTTCCTTATTTTATGAAAAAGAGATTAGAATCTTGTGAAATTACAAAGTTTATATCTTATAGCACCCTTAATTTTTCAGCTATATAAATATAAACAATTATTTTTAATTGAACGACTAGTATCATATTACTCTCTCAATCAATCAATTACTTTGAACAATAGATTTGATTGGATATAGTTTAGTTTTAATATTTTTATTTAATTTAAAATTTTAAATTTAATTTTAGACTTGATATCTAAATTTGAATCGTCTTCGATTTTTTAATGACTAGTATAAAAAATAAATATTTAATTTTTAATTTTAAATGACATATTAGAACTTCTTGTTGCATAAGATCGGGCTTGCTTTTGTTTTGAATGACGAACAGAATACATTTATAATCTTACTAAATTAGGAATTAATTGCTATTAATTTATAAATCATAACCATAAGTGGTAAAAAAAAAAAGAGTTAGTAACATAACCATATTACACTATCATGGTCACCACCAAGGAATAGTGCTCTAAAGTTTTATCCAAATTACCGCAAAATTTTGATCAAAGATTCAATGAAGGAATTTTGTCGAAAAATGGTCAAGTTTGCGGTGGTTAATCAAAGAAAATTTATCGCAGGACAAGTCCGTGGGTTTTTGGAAAATGTGTAATTGGTTATTCGTTTTCTTGATTGACCACTTTTTGAGGTTTCCAATTCTATTTCTCGTTCACACGAATGGGTCCTTTTCATGAAACCGAGGTGCCTAATTTTTTATTCCTTTTTTTTAAAATTTTTTATTTTGCCCTTTCCCCCAAAGCAAATTGCTTATACTAAAACTCCGATTAACTTTTGGTTTGATTAGCAATAATGATGTCATTAGAAACGGAAACAAATTGATTAGTCAAATATTTTAGGGCATATAGGTTTTCTACACCGCGGTAAATTCTGTCCGAATCTTGAAAAAGTTCATGAAATTTAGGCCTCTAAACAAATTGTTTTAGCCCCACCCACCGGCGCCAAGGACTTTTCTTTATTCTCCATTTTTCCAAGAGTGCATTTGCGCAGTTTTTTTTAATGTTTAATTTAAAATTTTATAAAAATAAATTATTTTAAGAGAAGAGGTAAAATTAATATAATAAATATTTTGGAATTTCAATAAACCCAATATACCCTTAAAAATGAAATATGCATTAGTTTTGAGATGTAAATGATAGACTTGAGTCGAAGAAAAAAATTTTATCACCTGCGAAAGAATTTACCAAGTTTTGAATAATTACACCCCCAAGATCAAGATTTATTGGCAGATGCTCGCTGTTCATCCATTTCAGTTTGTTTTAAGATGAATGTTCCCTTTTGATTTCTTTTCTGTGGAAAAGATGAATGTTCTTATCTAGGAGATCTATAAAGAATTGGCGAAGATATAATAAATGTTAGATCATTTATATTTGATTAATAAATTAATGAGTAAAAAAATTTATCATGAAAATAAATATATTTCCTCCACCCTTTCCTTAAATGTTACGCTCGTTGTTTTCGATACTTCTTCTACACTTATATTTAAGACGGTTTATTTGGATCAAAATTCAATGTAAAACGTTTATTTTGCATCTTATCGCTCATCTCATGAAGAATTTATTTTTTACGAAATAAAAAATAATAAATTTTAAACTCAAATTTTATCTAATATCAGATGTATATTAATAGTTAAACCTCTCGTGATGCGTTTAAAATTCAACATAAAATATCACTTAATATGTTAACTTTTGAAATTTTAACATTATGGTGGAATTTTTATAAATATTTCCTCTATGAAATCACATTGTTGAATTAAATGATTTGCTAGCATGAAAAAAATTTTTCTTTTTTTATAAATAGTTATTTTTAAGACAAAAGAGTTGATATATCAGTATATGTAAAAAAAGTAATATTGATCGTTTCTTTTATATATTTTTATAAAAAATATTAAAATAATTCCCGAAATATTTTCATGAGGAGTTTTTGGTTGGATTTGAATTGGACTCATTCAAGTTTTGGTTAAATCGAAAAAATTCCTACTTTGAGTTTTGGAATTGGATTTTAATAGACACATGTAAGGCATGCAGTGAAAGTGGCGCTACGGCGGCAGGAAGTGGCGCGTGGAGCACGCAGCAGTCTTCTTGATACTGAGAAGATTCCTTTCTCGATGGCATCTAAACTGAAGGATTACTTCTGTTTTTTTGGATGAATTAAACTTTGATTTTAGTGCTATTCCACTATATTTTGTTGTAAAAACGAATAATATGAAAAGGTCGACCTCATAGGAACCATGATACAATTAAAATCTTCCCAATAAGCTATTGACAATTGAATGATACATTAATTGCTAAGTACTATTTATTCAACTTATCTGATATATTTATAAAATTAATACGCAAATTTAAACATTGAATAATAAGATATTATTAATTTATTATTTTCGGACCTACATTTTTACTCAGTAAAAAAAAATTTAAATGATACAATGGTAAGTTCAATTACCAAAGAAAAGAAAATGTTCGACAAATACCATTATCTTAAATAGGTAAAATGATTTATTAACATTATGTTTCACTTTCAGCTTCTACTTAACATTATGTTTGGTTAGGTACGCAGAGTAGAGGGGAAGTAAACGATGAGATATTTTTTGAAAAAACACATTTGTTTAGTTTGATAATAATAGCAATGGAAAGTAAACATAGAGGGAGGAGGCTCTCTCCCCTATTAGTAAAATCAAACCCTTCAAAAGTTTAAACGTCAGAAAGTATTTAGTGAAAATAAATAAATTCTTTTTAAAATTTTTTAGAAATTTTATAATAAATAAATATATATAATGAGCGGAATGGTAAACTTATTATAATTTTTCACTCCAAAAACATAAGAAGAAGTATTCGTAATTTACTTCTTTTCTATCAATATCTTTTTTTTTTTGGCATATCAGCTCAATCCTTGTTAATTGATCAATGAAATAAAAAAAAATTCTAATTTCATTTTTTCCTTATTCAAATTACATGGAAAAGGAAAATCGCGTATCCAATGCAAGGATTTTCCCTCATTGGATGTTTATTATTGAGAAATTTTTATGAATTAACAAATCATAAATTTTCATGTCACGTAATTTTCTCGAACGAGGAATATGCAACTTCCATAAAATTCCCTTTTACTACTGAACTATACTTTTCAATCCCGGTCTTTTCGACGGACTCCACGTGGAAGGTGCGTGACAGGTATGCTCTCCCCACAGCGAGTGTGGAAATATCTCGAAAGATAGAAATAAATGATACATTAAGAAAAAATAAATAAAACGCTTTGTGTGACGTGGCCACCAAAAGGGTATCCAATGCTTCACCGTCCTGAGTCCTTGAAAGTCCGCCGCCGATACATTCGTTTTGTCATTGAATCACGAGAATTTATTGTATCGTGAGTCCGATCTGAAAATCAACATCTGCCGAAAAATTAGAAAAACTTTTCCAAATTCATATTTACTGCATTTTTGTAGTGAGTCACTTTTCCGAATGTACAAAGGAGAAACAAACGTATATTACGAAGCAATATGCATACACATTATGTTTATTTTATTTTTTTATTATTATTTTGTAAGATACAACAATAAGAGTATATTTAAATTGATTTTTTTTAGTTAGTTGTAATAAAAAATGTAAAAGTAAATTATTTTGGAAGATGAAAAGTGTGGTTCAAATTTTTTAAAAAAAGATTTTTTTTATTGCAAGGTCAATCCAAGAATGAATTACCTAAGTATGCAGTTATGCTTACAATAACGATCTTAAAATATTATAAAGAATGCAAATTTCCCTACCTAAAATTTCATAAGTGTGTCTGTCAAATTTTAGATGCAAAGGAGCTAATAAAATTAATGATTAATAAATAATGAAATGATCTAAAATTTATAAAGAAAATAAACCTTCTCATTTGGAAGTTGTAACAAAAGACTCGAAATTACATATACCAATAAGAGAATGAGTAATTTTATCTTGGTCAATACAAAACACGTAAAAAAAAAATTTTAATGATGCGAGAAATAGATAATTCAAGATATAGAAATGGCTCAAAATATTGTAAAGAAAATATTCGTTATTTATCTAAAAAATCGCTGAGTGCTTAAAAACTTGGAAACAAATTTGACAAATTTAAGATAAGAAAAATCTCATAAATTCAACATGCAATATGTAAACTAATGACTTAGAATTTATCAAGAAAATTAATTTTGTTATCTACAAGTTCTTAAATTAATTGGGTCTTACGTTTCCTTTCAAAAAAATTTTATTTTTGTAAAATCAAAGATAAAAAATTTCAAACCCAAACCCAATCTAAATGAAGTCTAAAATTTTGAAAATATGCATGGCAAATTTTAGAGACGATTGACTTTATAAAAATTCAAGTATGCCCCATGTTAAGAAAATATAATAACTCATCTTGTCAAGAAGTAGTAAACTGCTGTAAAAAAAATGTAATTTTCATGTAAATTCATATTCACATAAATTTCTATTTGGGTGCACATTTCATTCATCCACGTGGATGCTAATTTTAAATTAGATAAACTCTTCATGACAAAAGAAAAAATAAATAAATTGTTGTAAATATAAATATGATGGACTCTATAAATTCAATGAAATCATAGGTAAAGAAATTGTTTATTATTCTCTGGAGGGAATTAATCTTCTTTTTCAGAAGTTGACTACAAAATTGGGAAGAACGTATAGCTCTTGTTAAGTCTAAGACATAATTTTTCGTGTGAAATTCCTAAAATTTGGAGCGATTATTTTGATACTCAATAATAATAAAAAAGGATATAATTTTCATGAATTTTTATATTAATTTTAATCTATTCTAAAATTTATATTTCAGTCAGGCACTATAATCTTAATTACAAATTGAACTAGATATTCTCTTAAACATAAAAGAAATAATTTGGAGAAAAAAGGTATTATAAAGGTATATTTCAAATTTTAAATATAATGACCGCATAAATTGTCTTTTCTGAGAGTTGACTGCAAAACTTGAAAAAGGATAAGTATTTTAAATTTGATAGACCCAATAAAATTAGAGCGAAAACTCTAAAAATTTTATATGCAAATAAGAATATAATTATCATAAAAATCGACATTCACGTTAATTTCTTTTCAAATGCCACGTATTTTCATTTATCCACTACCAAAGTCAAAGATGCAAATTTGGATTAAATCAGCTCTTGAACACAAAAGGCAAAGGTTTGCAATGTAAAGAAAGAATTTGTTGTGAATTTATGAATTGCCGTTTTGAGTTTTCTCCTCTCTTCTTCAAAAAGAAAAAGGAAAAGGGAAAGGCATGCGGAGGTGAGAAAGCCAATATATCAATGACTCATGAGAAGTAAATTCCTTTATATTTTCACTCAGAGGCAGTGCCATCATTTCAGTACTAACCCACAAATCCTCCCTCTCTCTCTCTCTCAAAGGCACCCTTTCTCTCTGAAAAACGCCAATTCCCCACCCCCAGATTTTCCTCTCTATGCTTTCCCTTTCCCCTCTGCCATAAAGTCCCACCACACACACATACGCACTGTCATTGTATATATACAACCATCCAAACTCTTCATCAGCCTTTCTCCTTTCTCTCTCCGTAACAACCAACTGCAAAACCACCACTCTATTTGGTCATCAGCAGCCAAGAGTTCCTTAAACCCCCCCATGAAATCTTAGCAGAAGAAGGGAAAGAAAGGTATAAGAGGGCAAGAATTGAAAAGGGTTTCGAGGTTTGAACATGGGGAAGTACATGAGGAAGCCAAAGGCAACGGGAGGAGGTGTAGCTTTGTTGGAGGTGAGTCACACCCAGGCCTCACTTGGTGTCCGTACGAGAGCTAGAGTTGCCCTTGAGCGTTTGCAGAAATCAGCGACGGCAGCGGAGGCAGCCGCTGACGCTGCAGAAGGAGGAGGCTCTTACTTGCAACTCAGGAGCAGGAGGCTGGAAAAGATAACGCCAACTGGGGTAGAAGGGAGAAGACAAAAGAACACTCAAAAAGATTCGAATTTACAGAGCAAGGGACAGGGAACGACCAATGAGAAGCCGCAGGGTGGGAGGGGAAGTTCACGGTTGAAAGTGAAGGGTGCTGAGGAGATAAAGGAGGAGAAAGGAAAGGTATCTTTGGATGGTAAAAAAGTGACAGAAGAGGAGAATTTACAGGGAAATGAGGCTGAGGAGAATAACAAAGGTAATCAGAGCAGCCGTGCTGCTGACTTGGGGGTTGACGAGGCGTTTTTTGGAGAAAATGTTTTGGAATTTGAAGGCAGGGGACGGTGGGGTTTTCTTTCTTTATCTTTTTCTTTTTCTGAAAGTTTATGGCTATTTCTTGCTTTTGCTTGTTTATTTTTTTTCTTTTTACTTTGAAAAGAAAATTGGCTTTGGGGCTTTCTTTATGTTTGCCTTGAAGTTCTTGTGTGAATTGTATGAAATTGGACATCGATGGTTTCAATTTCTTTAATTCCAAGAAAAGAGTTTTCCGGGGTTTTCTTGTTTTGTACGTTGAAAATTTCAATTCTTGATCAGAAAACAACAAAAGAAGTTTCTCAGATACTTCTGGTTTTCCCCCCTTCTGAAAGTAAACAATTTATCTGACTAGCTGTTCGAGTTTTTTCCCCTCTCCCTCTTGGAGGTTTGTTGTTTACATGTTTACAGGAAAGAGCAATCCCCCAATCTATACTTCGGGTTATTGAAGAGTGTGGAAGAATTTCTGAGAGACATTATGGGGCTTCAAATCTTATTTTCAGTCCCTTCTGTAAATTTCCTGGTTCTTAGTTTCATGCTTTTGTTGGTTACTGCAAAACCTAAGCATGGGTGTTTCGCATTAATTGTTTATTTTCTTGAGTTACTTGGTTTTGAGACCGAAAATTTGATTTTTTTTTTGGTTCAGGCCATTTGAGATGTCTTTTGCTACTTCCAGTGGAACCTAAAAAATGAGCCAAGCTTTGACAAATTGTGGTGAAATTTTGCGAACCAAGCTTTTAAATATTTTGGTTTCTATTTCTGATGAAAAATTTGAAGCTCTTTGCTGAAATGATATCTTAAAATTTGTGCTCTTAGAGCAGAAAGTATGGTGATTATTTTGTCTAGATGTTACCTTTATATATGGTAAAGCTTCATATAGAATTTTAATCTTTCGAAATTTGATGAATATACATTTGATGGGATGTGTTTGGGAAATTTTTGATGGGTTGTTTATTTCCATCAGATAGAGGGGTGATAATTTCTCTGAGATTAGGCAGTGATTGGTAAAAATGTTCTTTTTTTTTTGCTGGGTGATTGGTAAAATGTTCACTGCCCAAGAAATAAGAGAAATCATTTGACCCTTCTTTTTTAAGAATTAAAAGACATGGTTGTAGTCATTTTATTTGCCTAAATCCAATGATTTTTAAACTATTTGTTGATATTTGGACATAGGTTTGGGAAATTGTCTTCTATATTCTGAGTTTGTGTTTCCTTCACGGCTGAACTTTAATAGTTTGCTTCAAGTGGTTCAATTTTGGGAAATGGGAAAATTTTTCCTTTAGGCTGAAAATTGCAAACCTGGGCTATTCCTTTTTTGTTTAGCAATCTTGGAGATTTGTCTTTTCTGCCAAGTGCATTTAGAGTGCTACAGGAAACTCAGGTTTGAATTAGTTGTCATCTTATTTTCTCAGCTTTGTTTTCGCTTCCATTCACTATATTCTCCTTATGCTGTAACTTGAATGCTCTCAAAGTTCATTTTCCCGGTTAATTTGTCTGCCTTTTGTTGCCTTTCTTCATGCGCTATAGTCTCGTATAGCTAACGTTCTCATCTCTGAAATGTACTAGCCAAAGAACTCAGGTGCATGAATTTATTTCTCGAAGTTTGTGATTAAAAAGATCTGTACATGAGGATGTGATGTATGTTAAAAATTTTCCTTTTGTCCACGAAGTTTTAATATGCAATGCTTGTTGTAGTCTTGTCATCTTAAACTGATAAGATTTTACTCCATTTTAAATGATTGCTGGAACATATAAAATATTGGTGGGGTATATGCATAATTGGGTGAGTTGATAGATTGAGGAAAGCACTAAGATGAAAGCCTTTGATGGCAGCAAAAGCGTAGAGGTAGTTGCTCATTTTCACCCTCTCCATTCCCAGCCAAGAGGGAGAAAGAATAGAAAAACCAGTTGTTCCGGGCTTTCCTTTACCTCTCTGAAATTCCTGGTCTTTTATAATACTTTAGTTTAAATGCTCACCATTTGAAATTTTATATCTGATGGGGTTTGTCTGTTCTCTGCAGGAACACTAGGGAGAGCACTCCTTGCAGTTTGATAAGGGATCCGGACAGCATCAGGACTCCTGGTTCCAGTACTAGGCCTACTGTCACCACCGAAGCCAACAACAGGGAGAACTCCGTGCGAAGGCACATCCCAACAGCAAATGAAATGGACGAGTTCTTTGCCCATGCAGAGGAACAGCAGCAAGAACAGTTCATTGAGAAGTATTAAATCTTCTTACTGATTATGACTCCTTGATTCCTTGCTCTCCTGATAATTAAGTGTCCAACAATGTTCCTTTCCTCCATTCTAATCTATGAACACGCATTTCTTTGCAGGTATAACTTTGA
Organism: Rauvolfia tetraphylla; assembly: GCA_030512225.1. Taxonomy (NCBI): domain Eukaryota; kingdom Viridiplantae; phylum Streptophyta; class Magnoliopsida; order Gentianales; family Apocynaceae; genus Rauvolfia; species Rauvolfia tetraphylla. The sequence goes on from JAJQKT010000053.1 coordinate 10,192,994, forward strand.
CCCTGTGAATGACAAGCCCCTGCCTGGACGTTTTGAATGGGAGAAATTGAACCCGTGAACATCTAGATGTGTTCCATCAGGACTTCTCCTGCAGTTTCTCATGTGATCTTTAGGTTTAGGAAAGGAGAGAGTTGCTGAAAAGTTTTTAGCTTTGTAAGGTGATGGTGGTATTTATATTTCCATCATTCTTGCTTTACTGTAAAGAGATTAGGGCAGGGAAATTTAGAATGTAGACTAATGATCTGTAACATAACAGAGCTTGTGACTTACAGACAAATACATGAAATGTCTAACAGATCATCAGTGGGGGAGGCATGGGGGTTTAAATTTAGGCTTAGTAGAGGTCAATGAACAGGAGCTAGGTTAGTCCGTTGTTTCTATCTTCATATTGTAATTTTCTCCCTTTATTGTCCATACATGTACTGGTGGAACTCCTTAGGAACTTATAATAAACTGACCCATTCCCCCCTTTATATTTCGGCTCTTCCTTTATTTGTTTCTCAAGTTTGCATGTGTGGTTTTTGGCATCTCCTTCTATTCAAGTGAAGACAAGGGATCTTTCATCCTCCACTCCGGAACTGTTTCTATTCTGTTCTCTGGGTGTTGTGAGGTCACATTGTTGATTGACCAGCCAATTTTTGAGCTACATGTGATGTGGGAATAGCTGGTGATGTTACCACACTGTAGTGCTTTGTGGGGCTACTGGAGATTGGAATATGTTAGAAGAATCTTCCCTTGCTATTATATTATATCCTCTTCGTGTTTTTACTTGCTGGTGCTCAATTCCTATGATGCAATGACGTGCTGCTGATTTGTTCCGACTTGCGACCGATGCTATGAGGATTAAAGATGGGGATGGATGACAATGGACCACTTCCCCAGAACATCAGCCCCCCTCCTCCTCCTCTCACCCCCCGTCCCCCGGGGCCCCCCAATTCCAATCTCTTTCTTGGAGTACAGAGGTCATAAAAGGTTGCGGATGAAGGGTATGCCTGCATACATGTTGATGAGAACATTTTGACCGAGAACGGCACACCTCTGCTGAATGTTGGTTGAGTAATAGTAAGAGTTTTTGCCAAATCCTGGGTCTCGGTTTGTAGAAAGGAAGAAAGTGTATAACAACGATGACCTAATTGCAACAAACAAGGATGACCTCTTTTGATGATTTGGAGTTTTTAAAGAAAAGTAAGACGAAATTTGTTCAATGCCGAAGATTTAGAAATAAAAGTGTATTTTTGACTTTTAAATTAATTTTTAATATTTTTTTAATTTTTAAATTGATTTTTAAATGTATCTGCGTCAAGAGACACACAAACGATCTCACCACTTTAGGCGGTGCTGTGAATACTATCCAGCTGGTGGTAGAGGGTCATTAAAAATAAAAAATATATAATTTAAAAGATGAAAAATATATTTTTATTTTTAAATATTTTATATGTTGTTATATATTATTTTAATTTAATGTCAATTACGTAAATCTAAATAAAATAATAGTAAATTATAAAAAATATTTAAAGAAAGGAGAGATAAATTTCTTTAATAAATAAAATATAATTATTAAAATAGCGCGCTAAGATGTATTCATCAATCAATAGAGGATGCATGTAACTAGTTAAGGTAAAACACGAGCAGAGCTACTCCAAGGGCGGACGAACTTCATCAGAAACTGATACAAAAATTTTAACAAAAGCAAGATTGTCACTTTCTATTCTCTACTTTCTGACCTACAAACATCTCTTTGCTTAAGCAAGTTTTGGACAAACATGACCTATTTCAATTGCGTGTTCTGTTTTGGGGGAGGGGGTGGGTGGCGGCTGGCTGCTGGCTGCGTCTTACAACTTCCCAAACGGATTATGTTTCTGCACTTTCAACACTAAATTGGCATTTGCAAGCAGCTTTTTTAAACGTTTCTCATGATTATCTTTGTAGAACTTGTTCTTGGAGGTGAATAATTAGATTCCTCTGATATCAGACTGCATTTCAGCGATCCCACTAACTGTTGTCCATATGGAAAGAAATCCAATATATGGCATGGTAGTTATAAAGGAAATGCCTCATAAATCTCCATTTGATGGGAATATTCAACTCCCAATTATCTCCTACTTGAAATTCAAACCACGAACTTAAGTACTCGAAAGAATTCTTGCTCACTAATGAACTCTTTCACCTCTGGAGCACCAAGATAAGAAATCCTCCTGCTTTTAAAATGAATTTTTTTTTAACTGATTGAGATTCGAAGTCTCGCTTTCAAATTATACGATCAAGTTATATGGATCAACTACACGGCCAACAAACTTATTTGCAGGTACACACAAATTTTTGTACCAAACTATGTACCTATATTGGCTAAAAAAAGATGTAAACCTTTTGTGGGCACTTGACAATCTTTTCCTGTTCATCGAATTGAGGCTGCTGTTTGTCTTTATAGAATGCAAGTAAAAAATAATGGTCTGTATCGGTTACTATATATAATATTTTTATTAAATATAATTTAAAAATTTTAACTTTTTTCTATATATTTTACTTTTTTTCTTATTTTCTCTATACAATTTTATTAAAATTAAGGAATATCATATTAGATTGAGTTATATAACATAATGACTAATAAATTTACACCGAATTCTTTTGATTTAAAGATAAAAAATTTTAAAAACTTAAAAATCCTTTAAGGAGAAACTCGTGTTAGAGTTTCATACAGGTTGCTATAACTCATGCTCTATTTTGGGCAAAACTTAAGTTATATCTTTTTAGACGGAGTTTTTATAAGATTTTCGTCTTGGAGGGTTGAATTTTATTTTAAATTTTAAAAAATTTAAAATTTTTAAAATTTTTGAATTTTTAGTGTAAATTTTAATTAGTCATTTTGTATAATTTAATATAATATAATATTTATTAATTTTAATAAAATTATTGAGAAAGAAAGAGATATAACGGACCGAGTACAATCAATCTATATATAAGAGTCCCATTAAATTTCAGAATCCTGCGTTGGAGTTGGGGCAGTGCGGCATGACCACAAGCGGGGGACATGTAGACCCATCTTCGGTATGGGTTCTGGAACCTTACTATTTCTAAGGGTAAGGATGAGTCACAAGTGTTGACATTTGAGCGTAATGGGGATAAGGGGGAACAGTACTAAGCTCAGAAACTGTCCCTTTTGGATCATTCATCGGCAGTTTTTTCCCTCCCCCCCCCCTCTTCCCTCATCTAAATAAAATAAGTGAGAGTTGTACTAGGTTAGGCCACAATTATTGTAAAGAAAATCATTTTTTTACATAATAATAAAAGATTTGAAAACGTCATATCTATTTTAAAATTAAAAATCTTATACATTTTTTCTCGAGTTTTTCTTCTGCCATATTTACTATATCAAAACAACACATGAGGAAACATATCGCACAAACAACATGTGCACCAGATAAAACACCCTGCGCCAAATATGAGTAATGGGTGGTCCAAACAAATCTTTCCATATTAAGGGGCAGAGCAAAGTGCTATGAAGTTTGCCTCTTCAATAATGAATGATATCGTCATTGAAAGAGAAACAGAAGAAAAATATATACCTGTAAAAGAAGAGAAGGGGGGGGTGTTGTTTCATTTTTTATCAGCATTTTATATCAGTGAATGGTCATTTTTTGATCAAGAAATGGGTAACCCATGTTTGTCCTTGGCATTAAGATCTCAAAGTCAGGAAGCGTGTGATATATAGGCTAGAAGAGAAGAAAAGAAAGGGTTTCGGGGGGGCCACAGTTCTGAAGCTACTCTCTGTTTTCTCTTCAATATGGTGTGGTGAAGCCAACAATGGCATTTTTGAATCACAAGTAACAACTTTCACAATTATGGTTGATTCTGCCAGCCATCATTTTCTTCACCTGAGGATCCCAAGAATAGATGTGATGATGAAAATCCTTGTGACTGAAAAGCACAACCTCAGTTAAGATGGTAGTACATTTTCACCTTTTTCTTCTTCTTCTGTTTTTTAAATTGTTATATAAGTTTTTGCTTTTGTTTTTTTAAGTAAGATTTGATAAAGTTTGATTTTGAAATTTTTATTTTAAATTTTATAAAAATTAAATTATTTTTTTAAAAAAATATAAATTTCATACTTAAAATTTTAAATTTAATTTCGAAACCTAATGCTATCAAAGTTAAACCTTTGTTCTTTCTTTTCAAACTGAGATGAGAGTGATGTATTGAAGGGTATACAAATACGAAAAAATCTTTACAAAGAAATAATGCAAATATAAGAGAACAAGCGATAAAAAGTGACAAGAAGTAAAACCACTCAGTCTCATCATACCTCAGGCAGCTATTTATTTATTTTAAGGTATTAAGTTACTCTGATTGAACTTTTTCTTCCCACCAAAAGATTTTATGTTTTTCTTTAATCTGACAAAAGAAAAAGAAAAATATCACTAAAATGTTGGCATTGGGCTATTTTTTTCTGAAAAGAACACTCAACTCAATACTTCAAAATGAAAGATTGCAAACGGGCTACTCTGCCCATTTACTATATGGTGCTAATGTGCCCAATTATTTCAGAAGACTTATGGTTCAATTAGAACTCATCCTTTCCATTTCTCACCTTCCAAACACTGCATTGGGCTTACTTCCTTTAAAGAAATTTGGAAGTTCTTATACTTGTGGGCTTTTCCTATCATGCAATGGAAGTCCATGTGCTTCCGCTTTGATCTTCTTCTTCTTGTCTTATTTTTTCCCAGATAAATAAAATGTTTGAGAAGGACGAGATATGAATTCAATCTAAATTCTTCATCTAATAAAACTGCTTCTAAGTTATTACTCAATCTACTTGTGGCCTCTTGCTCATTCATGGGATTCAGAGAAAAATATAGAAAAATGAAATTATCATTGTTAAACAATTGATCAGCTGAGTAACAAATAATACAGCAAAATATTTGCTTATTTTCATCTTCAATACACGTTTACAGGGAAGTTGGGTGGGTAGGGGGAGGGTGGAGCTTTTAAATCACTGTTTTCTTAGCAAGCAATGAAAATTACTGCCACATTTACTGCATAGACTTTGAACTTGAACTTGTGTAAAAGCGAATGCCGGCTGCTAATCCCAGGATCATAAGGGGCATCAGAAATGGAAGGAGCTTGACGATAATGGAAGGAGATGATGTTGCCTTATGATCAATACCAGCGGCCTTAAGACGGGTAAATGCAGGCGCAGGAGGTGCAGATATGGGGGTTGGCTTAGTTGATGGATCAACCTCCCCAACATAGTACTCATCCAGCATTAGTCTTGCAGAACTACCATGACCTGCAGCCTCAAATTCCTCGCTTGCATCCTTGCCTGCAAATTCGAATACACAGATCATCAAGAACTAGCACAATTATATCATTTTTGATGGACGATTCATTGGACATTTTTTTAGTAAAGTGTTACCTGCAGCTTCCAGCAAAACGTCTGCACCGCCCGGATGGTCATCAAAGAAGTAGGTAACATCATATATCTGCATTGCCAATTGAAGAAGATTCTTTAAATTAGTTCATTAGAATAAATAAATCTGAAGGACCTTATCAGCCTAAGATCATGAGCTTGAATCCAATGTGGAGATTTTCAAGATTCTGCTGTTTTCAAATGCTTCTTCAAGTCCTTCCCAACCACAGTTGAGTAGTAAATAATAAGTAACATGTTTGGTATTCAGTGAGGATCCCCAAAAGTGCTTTTGGTAAAGTTTGGGATGACAACTGATCAATACAACAGAATTCAACTTCGTTTAACAGGTTTGATCAAGAAAAAAAATTAAAAACTTCTTTTAACAGGAAAAGTTTTGGGAAAAAGCAAATTGGTCCGATTGGCAGCCTACCCGTATATCTAATTTCAATACTTTCATCCAGAAAGAATTTAGTGGATGATAAATAGGAGTAAGTTCACCCTGGCATCTCTAATCTGACTTTTTGAACTCTTTTTCCTTCTTGCAATTCAACTGAAATTGGCTGAAAATTAGTTCATTTCTTCAAGCCAAATCCAGTATTACCACAATTCAAGCGGTAGAAAGATTGAAAGAAATGGTACTGCTGTTCCCAAGATCTTCTTCTACTTCCCATTCAAGAGCACGGGTATGACAATCAAATCTCTCCCCATCCCCCAATCCCGGTTCCATGGCTAATAAGAGAAGGGCACTTCCTATGTCCTGTCATGAATCTCCTGCTTCTATCCAGAACTGTTAGATTCTCAAAACAAGCAGGCCAGCCCGTCCTGATCAGTTTGGAGGGAGGCCCTTAACTGAGCTTTTGTCGAACCTGTCCAACCGCCTAAAGTGAGAGAAGGAAAATAAATGTTACCTTGGCATTAATGATCATCCAACAATCTTTGGGTGTGTTATGCATGGAAACTTCATCATAGCTGTAAACCTTGCTATCTGCCCCCATAGCTTTCCTTTGGCAATTCTTGATTGAATATGACCAAACAGGCGACTTAAACCAAACCTAGTTCTAAGAAGTCTGATGAGAGAAAAGAGATGATACTGACTACAACAATGAAAGCCCTGCAGTATAAGTCTTTGTAGCAGCAGCAGTCTGTGGCCGCCCTGCGATGAAATTGATACATATTTCTCTATTCCTCTTTCTGTCTTCTTCTGTTAGATTCCTGATCCTGGTGATGACTACAACCCAAAACCAGTGATGAAGCGTTACAAAAATATTTAAAATACTTGGCTTTGATGCTAATTGTGATTGAGCAATGAAGAATTGAAAAAACATTCAGGTGCAGTTGGCAAAGAATATGACAAATGACATTCAAGAACTTCACTCTTAATTTTATATTGAAAATCTTGTGGAGGATTTGTATGTCCCGTTGTGAAGTATCTCCATATTTTGTATATTCCCTTTTATGGGGTCGTCTTTGATGGACATAAGCATGGCAGCAGCTGTATTGTCTCTGTGCTTAATAGTTAATACTACTTCAGAACAGGAAGGAAGGTAAACTTAGAAGTGTTAGATGGGAAGATGAGCCCAGTTTTTAAGCTTCAAAGTTATAAAGGGTTAAAAGACAGACCTTAAGAGTATTATCCTATTGGGCAACTTCATGTAAAACAAGGAAACTCAGAGGCCAATTCTCTGATTCTTCAATAGTTAGTTAGGTTAGGGTTTGGATGGGATTTTTATTTGAGGATTTTATTTTGAATTTTGTAGAAAAATATTAGTATTTGTGATAGAAAAATTAAGGTTAAAATAAAATTTGTTTATGATTTCAAAATAAAATTCTATCCAAATACATAATTAGTATTAGTAATTTTAATTTATGCTATAGTTGACTTCTAAACTTCATTTTTTCTGTACCAAAGCTACCGTTCAATAGGAATATTAAAATTATCTTTTATGTCGTAGGTTGAAACTCAATGACTCAATTATTCTTTACAAAGGAGAAGATTTGCTTGTTAACCAAACAAAACCTGCCAACATCTAGAACTCTAGAGAAGGTAATTAGAGCAACATCATGATTCAAGACTGCCTTTGTCCATTTTGCCAAGAAATGATCAAGATGGTGATGCAATTAACTAAAGGGGAAGGACTAATGGATTGAAAACCTTCTAGAGCTATTAAGCTCTTCCTTTCAATCCACTAACATCCCGCATCCCACTGCTTCTCACATACTTTAACTAATTCTCATTCTTTTCAGAATTTAAATATTTATATATTTCAAACCAAAAGAATCATATATCAATTAATTATTTAACAATAGTCTAGAAAGAGACCTCAAATCTCCAACAGGGGAAATATCGTAAGCCATTTTGTCAAATCTACAACTGATAATTTGTAACCTGTGAATTTTCATAGTATTTTGACTACCATAATTTCAAATTTTTAATATGTTTTATGGCAAATTGGCATGTTTTGTCCTAAATGTTTTATCACTTGGTATGTTTAGTCCCCTTTAAAATTTTTTAATTTTTATAGTCCCTATTGTTTTTTCGAGACCAGTGACGAGGACTTTTGGCAACTGTTGCGGCAGTTTCCGGCCAAGTTTAACACAACCTTCTCACGTGAGTAGATTCTCAGGGGTAAAAAAGGCAAAACAACACCTAATGTCTTTTTTTTAAAAAAACTCATACCCGCCATGTGTGAAACAAAAGTCGGAAGCAGTCATGGTATCCTCCAAAATTGAAGTTAGGGCATTTTCACTGAAATTTGAGATAGCAGGAGAATGAAAGAGTGAAGAAGATCGAAGAAGATTGAAGAAGATTGAAGGAGATCGAAGAAATTCTGTTAGAAGAAGAAAGCAAGGCGAAGTAGCTTTGGCATTCAACCGAAAGAATCTGGAGATGGCTTCTAATGGGCCAATGCGATGCTTTTGTGGAAATGTCTGTGTGAAGAGGACTTCGTGGACCAATCTGAATCCCGGAAGAAGATTTCTTGGTTGCCAGAAGTATGGGGTAAGCCATCTAAAGTGTCTAAAATGCATTAAAATTTCTAGGGCTGAGAAATTTTGAATTATTTTTGAGCTCACCTTTTGCAGGAGATGGGTTGCTGTGGATACTTTTCTTGGTACGATCCTCCTATGTGTGAAAGGGCAACAGCTGTTATCCCAGGTTTATTAAGAAAGATCAGGGAGTTGGAAGCTGATAATGAAGCAGAAAAAAAACGAGTGAGGAAGCTGTGGATTACTGTGATGTTGTCTTGGTTTATCATGCTGGCAATGTGGGTTGCCACAGTGTAAAATTAGTTCTTAGGTATTGGTGCAGAAATAGACTTTGCTGTTTCAAAATTTCGAAGCACATGAAGCAAATGTATTGGTTATTATACCAGTTATGGTAGTAGAATGGGCAGGAAAAAGCATTGGCCATGTTATGGTTAAAGATTTGCCTTTTCATTAATTAATATTATTATCTTTCATCATTTTCAGTTCAGTATCTTGTTATCATATATAGACAAATTCAACAGAAGGATAACAAATGCATTTAAAATGCTTGGCAGACTATATTTCTCTTGTAACTGAAGGCAAAAATTTACAGAAGTTATGTATTTAACAGCCTGTCAAACAAGAAAACCCTGAAGAAGCTTGAGCTCAGTTCTGCAAATCCAAAAACTGCCTAACATGTTGATACAAGGCATAAAATCAAAACACAGTAACAGCTAATCAGAACTTCGTCCAGGCTACAGTCTATCCTAACTGAAGGCAAACTCCAGTATCATGAAGCTAAATAAACATGATATGCCCCTCCATATCCCCTTAGGCTCAATCTTCCTTTCGCAGAAATGAGTCACATGTTCTTCTCGGATGCAAAGATGCCCCTGATTTGCTGCATTTGGCCCTGTTATGGCCAACATCCAAACACCAACTGCATCTAACTTGTCTTCTTTTTTTGTTTGTTGTGACCTGTAATTAAATGACTAAAGTTAAGTAATGTGTTAGGGATACTAATTTGAACTAATCCAACAGTTAGGACAATACCTGTTCGGCAGCATTATCAGCAGCCCCAGAGTCTTCAACAGTTTGTGACTGTAAAGTTTGTGACTGTAAAGTAACAGTTGATTCCTGGGTATATGGTATTTCTGCTTCACTCTGGTGATCATTCACTTGGCCTGAAGTTCACTCTTTATGTGTTGTAGTGTTTTGAATTGAACAGGTCCTTCTGTTGTGCCCTAATGCACCACACCTGCTGCATTTGTTGACATTATGCTCATAGGTCTGAGTGGGATTATTATCAACCCTGCCTTCTACAGTAGGTATTTGATTATCAGTTCCAGTTATGCACTTCCTTCTGTTATGCCCAACTTGCCCACAAACAGTACACTTTTGATTCCAAATGGTCGCCTTGGACATCTTCTCAACTCCATTAGGTCCAACCTTGGACCGTTTCTCACCAGGTTCCAGTCTTCTCTGTTTTTTGGGCCTCCCAGGTAGCCGTAATTTGGCTGGAGGTTGAACTGGGGGAATTCCTGTCCTAGGCCAATTATTTGGTCCATTAGTTGGATAAATAATTGGTGCATATGCCCTAGTATATGCTGCTAAACTATAGCATTCATCAACATATTCCTCTGGATTTTGACCATCCATCCCAAGAGCAGCAACTGCATGTGTGCAAGGTATTCCAGAAATGTCCCACCTCTTACATGTGCATGTTTTTGCTCGAATATCAACTGCAAATTGCTCTTGGTTGGACTGCCTGACTTGAAACATTGAACCACCAGCAAATGAAGGGTAACAGTGTGCAGATTCATCCTTCACTCTTTCTAGAATCTTTGTTATCCGGGGACATATCTTACCCTTCTGTCTACTGATCCAGTCTCTCTTTGACTGTTGTCTTAACATAAGATATGCTCGTATACGTTCTAACATACCCAGGATAGGCTTACTTCTTGCTCCAATTATTTGCTTGTTGAAGGTTTCACTGTGATTGTTGAGTAGGATATCACACTTGATGGTATCCCTGAAGTGTGACCGCGTCCAGTGAATGGGACTTGTATTCTTCTCCAGCCACTCATGTGCACTGGGATCAAAATCTTTCATCCTCTGCATTTCATCTTCGTACTTGTTCTTGTAAGTTGCCTTTGCACATCTCCACATCATTTCCTTCAGTGAATCTCCTGGGTGTAACCTCTTGAAATTGTTGTGAAGATGTCTTACACAGTGTCTATGCTCAATTCCAGGCAGCATTGAGCCTACAGCTGGGATTAAACCCTGCAAAGCCAGAAATAGATATAGAGTAAGCAATTTTGTGCAAACTTAATAATATGCAGAGATAATGTACATGTTATTACCTTTTGTCTGTCAGATATAATGCACCATTCTTATGGTTTTTGCATTCCAAGGTCTTCGGTTAACCCTTGGATAAACCAGGCCCACGAATCCCTATTTTCAGACTCCACGACAGCATAAACAACTGGAAAAATCCCATTATTTGCGTTTATCCCTACAGCTGTCAACAACACGCCAACATGTGGACCTTTCAGGAAGGTCCCATCAAGTCCTATTACTTTTCTGCACCCTGATTTGAAGCCTTCTCTTAGAGCTTGAAGGCACACATACATTCTTCTAAAAACAGTAGCACCTGCTCCCTCGGTATCCACAACATCCAAATACACCACAGACCCTGGGTTACTCCTTCTCAGCTCTTCACAGTAGTCCCACAACAATCTGTACTGATCATTGTATTTTCCCTCAATAAGCATCCTTGCTTCAGCCCTTATTCTATAAACTTTCCATTCAGAAATATTGACATTCAGCTCTCTGTGTATCTTGTCCCGAAATTCAGCCACATTAACTCCATTTTCAGACCTAAAATCCTCTAAATATCTCTTGGCAATATATTTTGCATTAGCTAGCTTGTGATGTAATGTCTTTGAACAAGAGTGAACCTTTTGCAATCCCCTGATCTGGAATGTAGGTGTTAAACCTAGCTTGTGTGCATACAAGAGCCATTCACAGTTCTTAGCACTGCATCTAGCTCGTACTCTCTGTGCATCATTTTTTTTTGAAGATAATGGGTCTACCGTTCTTAATTCCATGCTCAATTATTGCTGCTTTTAACTCACTTTTACTGCTGAATATCATTCCTGCAACAAACTGTGGATCTTTCATGTCCCTTTCAGGTTTGAACTTTGGAAAATTTTTAATCAATCTTGCAGACCCATCTTCATCTGAGCTTGAATGAGAGTGGAAGAATTCTTCATCAGAACTGCATACAGAAGCAGATTCTTCATCAGAGTCATGCACTTCATTCCCATCAAATAGTTCAACCTTAGGTTCAATCATGTTTGCTGACTGATTTTCTGCATTGGCTGGTTTTTTCAGATTTTGTTGATCAACTTCTTGTTGTTTTCGCTTACACCCCTGCTGCCTCCTCACCTCCAAGGATACATTCTCATCAAAGTCTTCAAGTCCTTCATCTACAAACTGTTCAAAAATCTGATCATCACTGCTAGTTGCATCAAAATCAGAATCATGAAAACTATCCCCATCTGAAGAATTGTCTTCAACATCATCCCACAACGGCAGGTTTTATGTCCTACATTCAGTTGAAGTTGCAGTGTGACCCTTTAATGTGTCAACTGTTACGCTTTGCCCTACAGGTCTTCCAACGTTTGTTACAAGGCCATCTAAGTCTGGTTCAACAATATTTACGTGGCTTGTATCAGTTTCAGTTTCACGGTTAATAGGATCATCCACATTACTACAATGAACATTATTTATCCCACCACCAAAACCAGCACATTCACCCACATCAGAATCACCAATAACACTTCCTTCATTTGCATCTGCTGCTTCATTACCCTGATTCTCATCACCAATAACACTATCCCCATCACCTATTGTTTTGACATCTCCAGACTTTTTCAAAAATTTAATAAACTCAAATTCAGGTGTGTCCTTATCATGGCGAAAGTACAACTCCACAACACATTTCTCCTCACCAAAAACACACATTTCTTGGACATCATCTTCACTCTCCAAGAATTTCCAGGCATCTCCAGTATCTATTCCTTTAATTTTCCAAAAGAAGCCAACATAGTTGTTATAACCCAATGTATAAGCCAACTTATCCAAAACCACCATGGACATGGTGTCACGGGAGCAGTAGTCAAAATGAGCAGCTTGCCCCCCTATATATTGTTTACAACCATCTCTTTCAACTAATTCCCCTCCATGAAAAACCCTTATAGTAAAGTCATTACAGCAGGCTCCTACCAGATTAAATGCCAAAGGCAACAATTCAAAGAGCAATTAGTTTCCCTCTAATCTGTCAGTCAAATGCACAAAAACAGTAATGAATGTGAAGGGGGACTAGGAATGTAAAACAAGCACAAGGCAGTAAAACAAGCAAAAGCCCATCAAAGTTAGAATTTGTTTCAGAGAGCAAAAGCAGAAACATCAATCACTTTTTCTCTGTTCTACCAGTCAAATTCACCAAAAATGTACATACCAGCCACTTCGAATAGCAAAGCAATTTACCGACAGAACTTATCGCTTTAAGCTAATAAACAAACATAGCCAGCAAGTAGGATTTCAGAAACTTCGATTAAAGGTTACAACTTTATCATCAACCCTTAACATTTTTCGGATGAAAATTAACCCCACTCATGCGCACTTACCGTAACGAGGCTCCTCCTCATCTGGTTGTCTAAATTGCATCATCAAACGAACCATTCTGCCCTTGGAGTGACGAACCTTCAATCTTATTCGATTTCCCCTTTGCCTGCCTTCTCAGATTTCACTGGTTTTGCAATTTCAGTAACCCTGCCGTAACTTCAGTTTTGGGGGAAAATCTGTTTGAGGCTTCCGACTTTTGTTTCACACATGGCGGGTATGAGTTTTTTTAAAAAAAAGACATTAGGTGTTGTTTTGCCTTTTTTACCCCTGAGAATCTACTCACGTGAGAAGGTTGTGTTAAATTTGGTCGGAAACTGCCGCAACAGTTGCCAAAAGTCCTCGTCACTGGTCTCGAAAAAACAATAGGGACTATAAAATTAAAAAATTTCAAAAGGGACTAAACATACCAAGTGATAAAACATTTAGGACAAAACATACCAATTTGCCTGTGTTTTATCATTGGTAAATTGGCATCTTTCATCTTCTATATTTTTTCGATTTCAGTTTTCATTATTTTATTTTAATTTTTTCAATCAATGATGTATTTTCAAAACAACTATTAAAGATATTTTGTCGTTGTGGGTTTCGTCTAATTTTTTGCAAGAAAATTGGTCGAAAATCACTAACAAAGTGGTGAAAAATCCTTAATAGTTGCTTTAAATATATATAAATAATTTAAAAATAAAAAATAAAAAATGATTAAATACACTAATTTATCTTTTATCATCATAATAAACTTGACAATAGAGTTGAAGTAGATCTAGTTACCCAATTAGCTAATTAATGAATTCACCCTTTTATTACAATATATATATATATATATACCCAATTCCAATAATAATTTTCTTGTCAAAAGTTTTTAAAAATTTTTCTATATGTATCAAAGAGTAATAAGTGTCCATTCAGGAAAAAAAAAACAATGAAATATTTTTAAAGAAAAATATCAGTTAAATATTTATATTGCTATAAAAAATTTAGAAGTACATTATTGGATATTTCAATTGATAAACTAGGACTCCTAATTAATTTAAAGAAAATCCCCCATCTCCAATTTGTATTATCTTTCGAAATTGGCTGTTGTTCTAGTGAGCTTTACTCATCCTCAAGAAACCTCTGCCTACTTAAAAGAAAAGTTGGGTTTCCTTCTCTTCTTCTCCTTTTCATTCTCCAAAACCCCAACCCATCTTCCCTCTTTCTCTCACAGATCCAAATGGCGGCAGCTGCGACAATGGTGAGCTCGGCCGGAATGTTGCTGGCGATGCTCAGCGAGAGCCGACCGGAACTCAAACAACATGCGCTTAGTAATCTCAATGCCTTCGTTGACTACTATTGGCCGGAGATATCTACATCTGTCTCCACGATGTACTGCTCAATCTAATCATGTTCTGCCTTTATATCTAAATCTCTCTGCGTGTTTGTCGACTTATATATCAATTTATCTGTCTAGTGTGTTGATTGAGAATTAGAATTAGGGTTTTTTTTTGTCCTTGGATTTTTTGTAGTTTTTCAAAAGACTGGAGATTTTTGTGTTTCCGTTAATTTGTTAGGGGCTTCTGGTGCTGAATTATTTGGGGTTCGTCAAAATTCAGGATTATTAGGCTTGCTTTTTGTAACTTCTGTTGCTTTCACTCCAAGATCGCTGCTTTTCATATGATTGATGTTCCTTATTTTTTTTTTCTTTTTGCATCATTGGCTATGTGTAATGCTTCTGGCTTGGGGTATGTTCATGTTAAATGTTGTGAAAGGGAAGGTACTTTGTTAAAACCGTTCTTGCTCCGACGGGCAGTTGCATAGTACCTTGAGTTGCTTTCGTTTAGTTGGCCCCCCAATGGGATTCTTGGCATCTCAAAAGTCGAGTATAGCTGGTTCTTGTGATCTACCGGCAGAGTAAATTTTTGGTATTTACTTGGCTTTCAGCATTCACTAATGGATTGACTTCCTGATCATTTAAGATGGGAAACTTTCTCTCGATTAAGCTTGTAGTCCATCAGACTGCAAAAATATACTTACATCTTAAGGTGGTTCCAACTGTACAGTTTTTGGGAGTTCAGCTTCAACTATAGAAATTTTAGAATTACAATGAATTCTTTTCTAGATGGTTAATTTGGCTCTTAGGAGCAGATTTACATATTTTAAAAGTGAGATAAAATTTGATGGAGAAGCCTCTCTCAAGGAATTATAGAAAATTTTGTTAAGAATTTCTTACTTCTGGGATCACTTTTAGTTCTCTTTGCTGTTCTAGTGACTGAGAGGGAGTGAAAGGAGCAGTTTCCATCCAAAGGTCTTTCTGAAACGGTGAAAACATAAACAACTTCTAGTCCAAAGTCTGTGATCCATTATGGAGGGAATGAACTTGGATTTTAAACTATAAGAAGAATTATGTTTGTCGACAAGTGCTTGAGCTTTCTTCGTTGGTATATTAGTTACAGATTATTAGATAAATCATCTGTGCTCATTTCTAGCACGGTGAGAAGAGATCAGGATTTGTACTTTTTAGTTTTCAAAGCTTTGTTTTCTTCATGTTATTTGTCACATCTCTCTCAATATTACTTGTTGGGATGATTCTTATCGAAAATTACAGGGGCTGCCACTGGACTTTTATTCTTGATAGTGTTTCTTTGAGCAACTCTCTTGCAAGTTGCTTTCTGCAAAAATCTCCTGAAGATGTTTCTACTAAAGAATTATAATTTCAATATTAGTGACTGGTAGGACATGACAGGGACATACGCACTGGTCAACTCCTTAATGATAGTTATATCTTAAATAACAGATTTTCAAGTTTCTATGTGTAATCAACAATGAACATATCATTATCAATTTATTAATTGTAACTCCGAATGATTATATTTTGGTTGCTTGAATTTGCTTGAGTAAAGAACTATAATTTCTCTAGAATCTTGATTAGATCTTCAGTTAGTATTACTGTTTTGTAAGACTAAATTAATTTCAAACATTTGTGACACAGCTTCACTTTCTTTGATGTAGTTATTTTCATCGTTTTATGAATTTTGCAAACAGGTACATATTATTGCTGGAAATGTAATGCAGTGGTGTCTGACATGCATAGTAGTGCTTGTAATTAAAAGGTCTTTGACATGTAATATCAGTTTTGTGTCCGACATGCTACCGGTATATTGACTTCTAAGTTTTGATTACTTATCCAGCCAAATGGGTTTTGTACACATATGAAGAGTGTATATGTCTCTCTGGATTTTCTTTTAGTGCATCTTGCTTCATATTATTCCTGTCAGTGAGATTTTCAAAGCTTGGAGTTTGGAACTTGTTCTGATAGTTTTTAACTGTCATGCATCATATCTCTTTTCTGAGGGTTTGTGCAATTTTGTCATTTTGTAAAGCTGCTTTTACTTGCATATCGGAAAGTGATTTTAAAACTTGTATATGTTTATGTTTTGCAGAGAGAGTGTGTATGAGGATGAACAGTTTGACGTGAACCAGAGACAGCTTGCTGCCTTACTTGCCTCAAAGGTCAAAAGATGATGTTTCTGTATCCCATTCGTATCGGTTGCCTTAATTTTTTTTCCTTTGGTCTACATGTTTCATTTTCCCTGGTTTTACTGCCTGATTTGTTGTCTGCTGAGATCCTCTGGTGATTTAGATACCTATTGAATAGAAATTCTGTATCTACAATATTTTATACAAACATCGATGGTTTATGCGGTAGGATTCTGTTGTTAGTTTCTCCTGCTTTATTTCTTCAGTAATCAGTTAAAGTTAGTTGTTTATGGTAAAAAATCTTGTTGAAGTTGGATTTGTTTTTGCTGATTTGGTTTTCTTTGAATTGATGTGTTTGTGAAGAAAAGCTCAATTTGAGGTTGCTAATATATCATATTTCATGCCTTCAGTTATGTACAGTATATGGTTGTTAATTGTTATCATTAAGTTCACTATACTGAAATAAGTATGATATGACTCTCTTGGGGGCCTGGATGGTATGGCCAAGGTGTTGATTATGATTATATTGCTCATTTATTTGGACAATTCCATTCTTGAAGCAATTTTTCTTCTTATCTTCTGAAAGAATTGCTTCTGACTACTATTTTCTTAAAATTTACAAAATTCCTTTACATTCCTTATTTTGATTTGATTTGTCTATTGCTATATTTGTTATCTTCTATTGGTGTTAAAACGTATTTAGAGAAATAAGGATATTTTGTTCTAACTTGATATGTGCCTGTTGATTATTTCCTTAGCTGGTTTCTGTGTTTTCTATCCTCAGGTCTTCTGTTATTTGGGCGAATTGAATGACTCGTTATCATATGCTTTAGGAGCGGGGCCTCTATTCAATGTTTCGGAGGATACAGACTATGTTCGTACAATCCTTGGTAGGATTCTCATGTTGGATGGTTTGACATTTTTTCGACTATGTAAAGTTGCAAATTTGACTTCCTTATGTTGATAGGTTCTTACTTTGAACTGCTATATTTGCTTTGGAAAAAGACTGAGGTATTTATTTTTTGCCTTCTTCATCAGCCAAAGCTATAGATGAGTATGCCAGTTTCAGGATTAATGCTGCTGAATCAAATGATAAAACAGCAGAGGTGGATCCTAGGTTGGAAGCTATAGTTGAGAGGATGCTTGACAAGTATGTGAGCTTCCACTGTGTTTTGCCGAAAAGCATTGTTTTCAGATTGTTGCTGTTTCACTAATGTTTTCTAATGCTTCTCCTTTAAGGTGTATAGCTGATGGAAGGTACCAACAAGCTGTAGGGATGGCGATTGAATGCCGAAGATTGGATAAACTAGAGGAGACAATCATAAAGAGTGACAATATCCAGGCAACTCTGTCATATTGCACTGATGTGTCTCATAACTTTGTTACTTCCAGAGAATACAGGCGCGAGGTAAATTTGTATACCTAATGTTGATATTGCCTGAGACATACTTTTTTGAATGTGTACCCTATCCTCTTTCTTTTATCCATCATTTTGTCTGAGTAATGAGATTACTTGGAAGTTGGAAGCTTACTCGCGCATTGGTTCTTACAAAATTTATAAAGAATCTTATTGATTCTGTCTAAAAAAATGTGGTCTTCTGTCTCAATCTGTCACAGAGAGACCGCGCTAGTGCATTCATATGCTTCCCTCTTTTAGTTCTGTTTGACACAAGGTGATCAAGCCTTTGCCATTGAGTGAGGTCATGTTTCTTAGTATCCTTTGTTAAAAGGTTAGCAAGAAGGTCCTAGAGCACTATGTTTGCTGTAATTATATAAATCCTCCTCATTAAACGTTGTTTTGTATTTGACTTCGGCCAATGCATGGTATCTTGTTTGTTTTCATATGACTATACTATTTTTCATTATACATACATTTTTCTTCTTGACTACAGCTTTATAAGGAGACGGTAAATGACTTTTTTTTCACTGGAATTTTTTTTGGTTAAGTAGTGATAGCCAATTCGTTTGATGTTTAAACGTCTGTTGTAATCCTCCGCCATACTTGTACAGGTACAACGTCTTCTTGTTAAAGTTTTTCAGAAGCTGCCTTCCCCTGATTATTTAAGCATATGCCAGCTTCTCATGTTTCTCGATGAACCAGAGGATGTTGCCGGTGTATTTGAAAAACTTTTACGGTCAGAAAATAAAGATGATGCTCTACTGGCATTCCAAATAGCTTTTGATCTAGTTGAGAATGAACATCAAGCCTTTCTCTTGAATGTGAGGGATCGGCTCTCTAGTCCGAAACTCCAACCTTCACTGACGGTGCAGTCTGGATCTGCTGAGCCAGATTCCTCACAAAATGCAAATACTACACCAGGGGATGTGCAAATGACAGAAGGAACTCAACCTTCTGAGGGCAATATCTCTACTTCAGATCCAGCTGAGGCACTTTATGCTGAGAGGCTCTCAAAAATCAGAGGAATTTTATCTGGAGAAACTTCAATACAGCTAACATTGCAATTCTTATATAGTCATAACAAGTAAGAAAACTTTTTCTTTTTCTTCTGTTTATGGTAGCATGCCTGTATAAATAGAATAAGTCATCACATTTTCTTTGAAGCGGTTGTGAAGCAAGCGATCTTATGAACTTCTATTTCCATACAGATCGGATCTCCTTATTCTCAAGACAATAAAGCAATCTGTTGAGATGAGAAATAGTGTCTGCCATAGTGCAACTATCTACGCAAATGCCATTATGCATGCTGGAACAACGGTGGACACATTTCTCAGGGAGAATTTGGTCAGTGGAAATTTTCCTTTATTAATTGTGTGCTGCCTAACGAGCCTATCTATTTTAGTGATTTCTCACATTCTTTGGTTTGAACATCAGGACTGGCTTAGCAGGGCCACAAACTGGGCTAAATTTAGTGCAACGGCAGGACTTGGGGTCATTCATAGAGGGCATCTACAGCAGGGAAGGTCTCTAATGGCTCCTTACCTGCCACAAAGCGGAACTGGTGGTGGCAGCCCCTATTCAGAGGGAGGTGCCTTATATGCTCTGGGTCTGATTCATGCAAATCATGGAGAGGGCATCAAACAGTTCCTTCGTGATAGCTTAAGAAGTACCAATGTTGAGGTACTTTGTGATAGCAAGTTTCTTGTCTTAATTGTTTTTCTCCACTTACATGCCATATATGAACCTATGAGGGAAATAGCAAGCTCTATATGAAACTTCTTTTCACTGCAGGTTATTCAACATGGTGCTTGCCTTGGTCTTGGGTTAGCAGCTTTAGGAACTGCAGATGAAGAAATCTTTGACGATGTTAAGAATGTCCTCTATACAGATAGTGCTGTTGCTGGTGAAGCTGCTGGTATCAGTATGGGTCTTCTTATGGTTGGAACTGCAAGTACTAAAGCAACTGAAATGCTTAACTATGCCCATGAAACACAGCATGAGAAAATTATCAGGTGCAGTTAATTTATCTGACCTAGGCTTCCAATTAAACTTGTCTCATGATTTGTCCTTTGTTAATGGTCTCTTTTTTTGGATGCTGCAGGGGTTTGGCATTAGGAATAGCTCTTACTGTCTATGGAAGAGAAGAAGAAGCAGATGACCTAATTAAAAATATGACCCTTGATCAAGATCCTATAATACGCTATGGGGGGATGTATGCATTGGCATTGGCATATAGGGGAACTGCAAATAACAAGGCTATTCGTCAGCTGTTGCATTTTGCTGTATCGGATGTCAGTGATGATGTCAGGCGCACTGCTGTTTTGGCACTTGGTTTTGTTATGTATTCTGATCCAGAACAGGTTTGGTTTCCTAAAGCTTCTGTATGATCACTTGTATGTTTCCTCCTGTATTTTCTTGTCTTCTTATACAGTAGTCTTGTGACCTTGAATTCCAGACTCCTAGGATTGTCTCCCTGCTATCTGAATCTTACAATCCACATGTTCGCTATGGTGCGGCTCTTGCAGTAGGCATTTCCTGCGCAGGTACTGGTTTGAGCGAGGCCATATCCTTGCTCGAGCCTTTGACATCAGATGTGGTTGATTTTGTTCGCCAAGGGGCTCTCATTGCAATGGCTATGGTGATGGTCCAGATGAACGAAGCCAGTGATTCTCGTGTTGGTGCATTCAGGTATTCTGATTTTTCTTGATCTCATCGTGTTCTGCTTTTCTGATCTGGCTTAAGCCTTTAACTCTTTCCCCCCTTTGAGTCAGGCGGCAATTGGAGAAAATTATTCTAGATAAACATGAAGACACAATGAGTAAGATGGGAGCAATTTTGGCCTCAGGAATTCTGGATGCTGGAGGAAGAAATGTGACTATAAAGCTACTATCAAAGACTAAACACGATAAAATCACGGCAGTAGTTGGTCTTGCCGTTTTCAGTCAATTTTGGTATTGGTATCCCCTTATATATTTCATTAGCTTGTCATTCTCCCCGACAGCTTTCATTGGTCTCAACTATGACCTTAAAGTGCCTAAATTTGAGTTCCTATCAAATGCAAAACCATCACTGTTTGAGTACCCCAAGCCAACTACGGTACCCACCACTACCTCAGCTGTTAAACTTCCTACAGCTGTTTTATCCACGTCAGCTAGAGCAAAAGCCAGAGCCAGTAAGAAAGAGGCAGAACAGAAAGCTATTGCTGAGAAGGCAGCTGGAGAGTCAGCTTCCACTAGTACAAGTTCCGCGAAGCCTGGGGATTCTATGCAGGTTAATATATGATCTGTCTTCTTTTTTGCATTGCCTTCATTGAAAAGTGCAAGTTTAGAGCTTTGCTTCGACATCTACTGAAGATCATATCATTATTCACTGTTTTATCCAATCAAACGATTTGCTAATAGGTCTCTCCGTCTTTTATTGGCAGGTTGATAACCCTGCAGAAAGGCGGCCAGAACCAGAACCGACCTTCGAGATTTTGACAAATCCTGCAAGGGTAGTTCCTGCTCAGGAAAAGTTCATTAAGTTCATGGACGAGAGCAGGTATGTTCCAGTGAAGTCGGCACCTTCAGGATTCGTGCTTCTAAAAGATCTACGCCCAACAGAACCTGAAGTGTTGGCCCTCACTGATGCGCCATCATCAACAACATCCAACACTGGTGGATCGGCAAATGCTCAACAGGGCACAGCAGCCGCGGCAATGGCTGTGGATGAAGAACCTCAGCCACCTCAGCCATTTGAGTACACGTCTTGATTTGTCTCTGGCAGAATCTTAGTTCAAGACTACGAGCGTTTGTACCTCTGTGTTTGTTCTATTAAAGGCTTTGGTCCACTTGGTCTTGATTTCTGTAACTTGTAGCTCCCCCCAAAAGAATATTCCCATTTCTTTTTTATTTTTAAATCCTTTTGGTCTTTGGTAACTCTTAGATTCAACAGACAAGAAAGTCTATACATTAATTTTTTTGAAATGCGATTTTTTTCCCTAACAATCATATATATTTCTGGAAGCGACATTTTCTGTTCTGACAATTACACATAAGAGTAAGATGACATGATGAATTAATTTGCATAAATACAAGAAAACAAAAATTTGAGACGGCAACTTCAATTGGCTCATCGGTTGTGACTCTACTGCCCTCTTCAAGGACATCCGTTTCATAGTGCAGACATTATTCATAGCTGGAAAGGTCTTAAATGAGTACCTCCAGTAGGAAAAGTTGCCGTAATCCTAAAAGCACAGAGGTGAAACTTCAAATTATGCGAATCTCGTGCATGGTAGCTAAATGTGAGAATAAAAGAGTTCTGCAAATCTTCTGGCATTAATTAGTTACCGCTTGTAAATCACAATCAAACAAGACGGTCATGGAGGATGACCTCTTCCCGTACACCGTCACTAAAGCTTTACAACCTTAACCAGGCTCCTGAATACAAATCAAACTCCAGTTCATACCCATTATCACCAAAACATGCAAGATTCAAGGTTTAAAATTCAAGCTGAAAGAGCTTGAAAATTTATAAGAGTCATGAAAAGAGGTGGTAAAGTCATTTGGCTTGTGAGTCTAATTAATGGGAGAGGTGAAAAGTGAAGTAAACTTGTAAGGTGGGAATTAATCCACAGGCTCCTCTCCCTTCTCTCTCTCTCTCTCTCTCTCTTCCTTCCCCCACATGTATCATGTACATATACAGCCGTATAAAGTCAAAGGCAGCTCCAGCACGCACCCCTCAATCTCATCCCCTTGTGTATATCTATAGATCATCTTCATCTTCATCAAATACTTTTAGACCATCTGTTATACACACTTCATTTTGTACCTTGTGTTTCTGTTTTGCAGCACACTAAAACCCCACTCTTTTTAACTGTTTCCTAACTCTCTCACGTCTCCAACTCCATTATAGAGGTCTTATTAGTCACAGTTAATAACGTTAAAACGTGAATTCATAGCAATACACGCGTTATATATGTATTACTAGCCTTCTATCGTTCATCATCGGTAAGTACTTCAGTGGCCTTGTGTTTCATTTGCCAAGTACGTTAGAAAATAAAATATCTAAACGGAATACGAAATTGATGATTTTATATAGAGTGTGCTACTTGGCATTTAGTCAAAATTGTGGTTCAGTTAAATTGCTTTATTGGTTTTGTCTTGATGCAATGGTGTAAAACTGATATACTATTTTTGATTTCTTTTAGAAGGTGGGCCAAGGCGAAAACTGATTTGAGCTTACAAGGGTTTTGGTGTAAAGCTTCCAAATATATATAATGGAGAAAGAAGAGAACTACTCAGTATGCAAATACCAAAAAGCTTTCTCTCCATAGCTTGTCTAGTGTTTTTCTGTTGACATATCTATTCAGAACTATGTTGTTTATTCTTGAACCTGAAATATTGCAGGCTTCTTTGCCTGGAAATTTTACTGCACTAGACTACACTCTTGACCATCAACATCACCATCATCAGCAGCAGCAGCAGCTGCAGCATCATCTCGTGAAGCCACAGATAGGAGAAACATCTCCTGATAATGGCAATCAAATGGTGGATTACATGCTTCACAGTAATCAACCACAACCTGCAGCCATGAGCTCGGGTTTTTGTGGTTCGGCTTCTCTAGATAAGTTGAGCTTTGCAGATGTGATGCAATTTGCAGATTTTGGTCCCAAGTTAGCCTTGAACCAAGCAAAAACATCTGAGGAAGAAACTGGGATCGATCCAGTTTACTTCCTCAAGTTTCCAGTTTTGAATGAAAAGTTGCAGGATGATCAGCATCAGTCCCTTATGGCTCCACAACATCCAAGGGAAAGCGAAGAGAAGTACAAAGGAATGAGTGAAGAAAGTAATGCTAAAGTATATGAAGAAGGAGAAAGAGAAGATGAAGTGCGAGGGTCAGAAAATACCTCGGTGCAACTACGATTTCTAGGTGAAAATCTTGAAAAGAATGCTGTACCAGAAACTAAGAACAAGAGAAAAAGACCAAGAACTGTGAAGACAAGTGAAGAAGTGGAGAGTCAGAGGATGACTCACATAGCTGTAGAAAGAAACCGAAGGAAGCAAATGAACGAACATCTTCGAGTTCTGAGGTCTCTCATGCCTGGCTCATACGTTCAAAGGGTACCAAAAACTACGTTTTCTTTCTTTCAAAAATGAACTACTGTCATCAACAAGTGGTTCAGAGCCCAGAAATGATGATTTTTGCCATAATTTTGCAGGGAGATCAAGCATCCATAATTGGTGGGGCAATTGAGTTCGTGAGAGAACTGGAGCAACTTTTGCAGTGCCTAGAATCACAGAAGAGGAGGAGGCTTTACGGAGACGGCGGCTCGCGGCCAATGGGAGATTCATCACTCACAATTCAGCAGCCGCAACCACCATTTCTTCCCGGGATGACTTTTCCAAGTGATCAAATGAAGCTCGTTGAATTGGAAACCGGGCTAGGTGAGGAAACAGCTGAGAGCAAGTCATGCTTAGCAGACATCGAGGTGAAGCTTTTAGGGTTCGATGCAATGATAAAGATTTTGTCAAGAAGACGACCCGGCCAGCTCATTAAAACCATAGCTGCACTTGAAGATTTGCAGCTCAATATTCTACATACCAACATAACCACAATTGAGCAAACTGTTCTTTATTCATTCAATGTTAAGGTAACATTACTAGCAAACCTTTTATTATTATCCACCTTTTTTAATTAAATTTATCATTGATATATCTCCGTGCTCGTACTCACAATAATAAATTAACATACCATTTATCATGCCCTTATAAACCATTAAGGAAATGTTCCTTGGAGTTAATTTGGGTCTCTCCATATATGTAACTTGGTGAATATATATATATATCTTCTGTGCAGGTTGCTGGAGAAGCAAGATACACAGCAGAAGACATAGCCAACTCCGTCCAGCAAATTTTCAGTTTTATCCATGCAAACAGCAGCATCTGATGATATGACATTGACGCCATTGACTTGAAGAGATCCCCCAATCAGATGTTTCTGCACTGGCTTTAGATATTTGAAGTAGAAAATACATTTTCTCTCTGTAGGCTCTGAATTATGTGTTTCTTTGCCCAATACTTTACTGCCGTAACTAAATCATACTAGGGGTCTTTCTCATATTGGAGCCCTCTCCCTTAGAAAAAAAAAACCTACGGATTCTTAATTTTGTGCTCTTCTAATGCTATGATGGAAGAATGATGAAAAATATATTTAGTATTTAGATTATCAAATGCTGTGTGTATGTGTGTGCCTCTCTCTCTCTCTCTATATATATATATATATGATAAAAATTGTCTCATTTTAGTCTATGATAAAGATGTTATAAAAAAAATATACATATAATGAAATATAATAGACAAAGTAAGATGTGTATGAAAACAAACTAGTCTAGCTAGCTTTTATAGTAAACGATACCCAACACATCCATGAGTACCATTGTTTCTCCTTTCTCTTCCAATATGGGTGTAAAACATCGGAGCCCATGTGTCTGTAGTTAGGATTTGGAA
Source organism: Rauvolfia tetraphylla (assembly GCA_030512225.1). Classification (NCBI taxonomy): domain Eukaryota; kingdom Viridiplantae; phylum Streptophyta; class Magnoliopsida; order Gentianales; family Apocynaceae; genus Rauvolfia; species Rauvolfia tetraphylla. The sequence goes on from JAJQKT010000053.1 coordinate 10,218,393, forward strand.
GTAGAGGAGGAGGCGCAAAGGGCTGTGGTGGCGACAACCTGCAAGGATCCAATATGGGACACTGATGGAACACAAAATCAAAATTGAAATTGGCAAAATTATTAATTATGCATGATGATAATAATTAAGTGCTGAAGGTCAACGGGACCCACACCAGTACTATCTTGATTTCCTTTTCCGTGGGTTGACTTGTCAGGTCTGAAACTTAAGATCTTTGGTTGTATTAGGTGCCATCTGATATTGTTTGAGATGTTTGTAGGCTCCCTTGTCCTCTCCTGGGACAAACACCAAGGAAGGTTACGACAATGTACTGTTCAAAATCATGCCTTCCTCTTTTTCCTTTTTCTTCCTTTTTTTTGGTGCAAAAAAGAATCTTCAAGAATTGGAAATCTGTAAGTCAAAAAGCAAATTGTTAAAATAAAAAAAAATCTAACAGTAAGATTCACTTTGACAGCAAAGCAACTTCTTTTATTTTACCGTTCGTTTATATTATTAAAGGATACACATAGGGAGAAGGAGATAGATATTTGCATATGAACTAACACAGTAATGAAAGTTATGGTAGAACGACAGAGTGCATGAGTCAATTTTTATAAGTTCAGAACACAAGATAGAGAGAAACTGAACTTTGGATGATAGAGTGAGAAGTTCTTACAATCCAAAGATTTGTGCAAATTTTTGGATTTGCATTTGAATTTGCTCCGTTATAGGATCAATATAAAATTTTCATTTTATATTTCACTTTCTCACTTACAAATAATTCTCTCGATTTTTTCACTTTTCTTGACCATTTATATATGTTATTGTGTTGGCTAACATTTTCTTGGTTCAGAAATATTGGAATTCATCACCGAATCCAACTTATTTTACAAAGTTCCAATTTGTTACTTTAACATAGCAATTTTATGAGGCCAAAATACACAAACAAGTCGTCCCTTTTCCACGTCTGGTACGCGTTTTTGTTGACCTTGCATGATATGCCTCCCCTACCGATCCACTACACCTATTCATTCTGGCCATCCTAACTACCAAAATGTGGACCTCAACGTGACAAAAATTTTTTGTATGTTTTGTCCTCGTGAAGTTACTAGAAGGACATGCTTGAAAACACAACAGTAACAATACATGGAAGGAAACATTTAGGGTCGGATTTGATAGTGTTTTGGTTTCTGCTTTGAGTTTCGTGAGAGAGAATTTTTTGTGAGAAAAAAATGAAACCCATAATAAAAAATTTGCATTGGATTCTGTAGCGAAACCCACTCTAAATACACCTTAATCATCTTATATAATATAAAATTATTCATTTAGATACAAAATATTCTTTTTATCCCCAATGAACAAAGAAATTAAATGGTTTGTAAGTACTACAATATCTTATATCCATTAAATGTATAATAACAACTTGGAATTCTTAAGTCTTTTACTTTGATATCAATTCATAATTAAGTTAATAATTCGATACTTGAGTGTAATTAACTGGAAGTTTGATTATCCATTATATTTTTTAATATTGATATTCATTGATTATGAATATCACGGCCCCTATATAAGGACAAAACCGTTTATAGCAGTTGTATTTTTGTGCCAACATTGCAATTTATGGAACAAGGTAGATTGACGCGATATTAGTGATCTAAATTCAAGTATTCTTTTCTAGCAACTTTTAGGATCCCATATCTTTGAATTTTTCAACTCTTTTTCCTTTCAACAAAGGCATGTGTATTGAAGTGACAAGTGAGATCTTTCTGCAAAAAGGGTCTTGGTTTTGATATAGTTACTTCAAAATCATGTTAATCTTTTTGGTTCAACAAAATTGGTTCTTTTTATTTAATTTTCATGAACAAAATAATTAAAATTAAATTAAATTAATTGCAAATTAAATCGCATTCCTTCTTAAAAGGAGGGGAAAACCAACTTAACTCATCCTTTTGGTCCACTAATTCAAAATTCTTAAAACACAATTTCTTTGCTAATCTACGATCTTAGCAGAATTTTTTTGAGCAATCTGTGAACAAGAATGGCAATGGGTAGGGGTATTCAAAAATTGAACCGGACTGAATAACCAAACCGGACCGGATCAATTTTTTTGGTTCGGTTCGATTTTTGTATTTTTTCGATTCAGTTTTAAAATTTATATATATTTCGGTTCGGTTTTCGATTTAGATTATCGAACCGAAAACCAAACCGAAAAATTTAATTTTTTTAAAATACAAGAACTCATTATGATTATGCGTTCTTATATTTATTTTTTAAAAATAAATACAAGAACTCATTACCATAATACGTTATTGTATTTATTTCGGTTTGAATCGAATCGATCCAAAAAACTAAATAGTAAAATCGAACAGTAAAACTGTTCGGTTTGATTTTCAAAAAAATAAAAAAATTGAATCAAAAATCGAATAGTAAAATTAAAATCAAATCAAAAATCAGTTTGAACACCCCTAGCAATGATTTGGTAGACTTTGGAATAGAAGAAATTTCAGGGATGTGAACATAAAACACTACAGTGAGATTGGATTGAATTTTTCTCAATTGAATTGTATTGACAATTATAAAAATAAATTATTTGTGAAAGAAAAAATATAATTTAAAAGTGAAAAAAATGAAAGAAAATTAATTTTTGAAAAAAAAATAGTAATTCAAGTTGGCCCTACATTTTTCGCCAAGGGGATTACGGCATCAATCAAGGCCTTTGGGCCCCTCTTAATAGACTTCAACTTCCAAAAGCTTTTCTGTTGACCCAAATTTACTGTTAACCCACTCAGAAACTTAATGGTTTTCAATTCGGCCCCAGTGACGGATTTGTCCATTTCAAAATAGTCCAAAAGTACTAGCCCACCCAGTGAGAAAATGGTGCCTCAGGCCGAAATCAAATTTGCAGGCCTCAATCAAGGCCTACAAAAGTTGGGCCGTTCTAAATAGATTTCAACTTCTAAACTTTCAGGTGACCCATAATATAGCAGCAGAATGATTTTTCATTGGCCCAAATCATATATTTGTCCACTTCCAATTGTCCAAATCGACTAGCCCACCCAAGAGGGAAAAGGGTGGCCTTAGTCCAAACCCAAAACTACTGGATTGAAGGAGTCAATCCAGTCCTACAATATTTGGGCCGTTCTAATTGCCTTCAAGTTCCAAGAAACTTCCTGTGGGCCTATATTAAGTGTTAACCCATTCACAAGCCTGATGATTTCAATTTCTCCAAAGTCACAGATTTGACAATTTCTGTTGGCCCAAATTAATTCTTAATCCACTCAGAAGCTTAATGATCTCCAATTTGGCCCAAGACATATAGATTTGTCCATTTCTAAACAGTCCAAAACTTCAAGCCCACCAGAGAAAAGGTTACCCTCATCACAAATCTACAACTCCTCGAAAAAGCCCTACTTGAAAAACCCTAAAGTCAGCTTATAGAAGCAGCAACTTCAGTCATCCACCATTTCTGAGCAGCAGCAGCAGCGCAGCTTAGGGTTTCGCCAGAGAGAGAGAGAGAGAGAGAGAGAGAAAGAAGAAGAAGATGGTGTCAGGGTCAGGGATCTGCGCGAAGAGGGTGGTGGTGGATGCAAGGCACCACATGCTGGGGAGGTTGGCCTCCATATTGGCCAAGGAATTGTTGAATGGACAGAGAGTTGTGGTGGTCAGGTGCGAGGAAATATGCCTCTCCGGTGGCTTGGTCCGCCAGAAAATGAAGTACCATAGGTTCCTGCGCAAGCGCATGAACACCAAGCCTTCTCATGGCCCTATCCACTTCCGTGCCCCTTCGAAGATCCTCTGGCGCACCATCCGTGGGTAATGCATTCATCGCTGCCTCTTTCCTTTTCTTCGTCATTTGGATATTTGGGTCTTGTAAAGATGGAATTTTTAGTAGTTATTGGAGAATGATGATAAAAGAGTATTTGCACCAGATATTGTGCATGATGGTTAATGGTTGGGTAGATGTTGGTAATACTAGCTTAAGGGCATACATTTTATGCGATTATGGTGGTAGTATAGATGTTCGGTTTTGTATGAGCTAATGGATGGACATTCATTTTTTCCCCACCTTGGTATCTTTGGGTAGATATTCTGCATATGAATGAGTAAGTTTGATTATAATAGGATTCAATTCTGTTGACGACTCTAGTGAATTAAATAGAGGCAATATTTTGTAGATATATTTGATTAAGGCTAGGGGCCATTTGAAATTGAGGATGTTCTGCAAAACTACTATCTACACTGCTTTGACCTGCATAAAGTTGAGTAAGGGCTTAAGGGTTGATTCATTTTATTTTATTCTTTAAATCGCATCCTGATGCCAATGTCACAGTTCTTGTGGATTGATTCATGTTCTTATCAGTCTACATTGTATGCGGGTATGCACGTTTTTGCAATTGCAACTTGCTTGTCCTGGCAATGCACTTCTTTTTTTTTTCCCTATTGGGTGTCCTGGCGATGCACTGTTTTTTTGGGTGTGTCGTGGCAATGCACTTATTAAATATTAAATAGTATAGCCCTCTAAAATTCCTGTCTTTCTTTGTGTATATGCTGAAAATGTCTTCTTGTTATTTAATTGCAGCTGTGTTTGAATCACTTCTACTGTTATGCAGATTCATATTTACAAACTTGTTATGGCTATGCTTATGCCCTCTTGTTTTCCGTTTTTCCCCTTTGTTTTTTAGTTCACAGTAGAAAATCTTACCAAGGAGATATAATGCCTTACTCTAGCCATTACTGAGAACCTTACTTTGACCCACCCTTTCTGGTCTCTTGGTTTTACTTTTTATTTATTTAATGACTATTTATGTCTTTATTTTAGGATGATCCCCCACAAGACAAAGCGAGGAGCAGCTGCACTTGCTCGTTTGAAGGTTTTTGAGGGTATCCCTCCACCATATGACAAAGTGAAGAGGATGGTTATTCCTGATGCTCTCAAGTAAGTTTATAGCTATTTGCTTTATAAACTTGTGTTTCTCTGATGTTATCTCTGCATCTGTTTAACCTATTGGGCTTTTGTCATGCTTTAGGGTTCTGAGGCTGCAAGCAGGACACAAATACTGTTTACTAGGCAAGCTTTCTTCCGAGGTTGGATGGAATCATTATGATACCATTAGGGTATGTTTACTGTTAGCTTTATCTGTATATTTATCTTCTGAATTTGGTTGCTTCCTGTTCTCGGGCTCAATGTCAACTGAAATTAGTGCTGTAACAAAAGATAGTTGGACATTTTGAGTTCAAGCACATAAGAGATATAATGGTGTTTTTTCTAGTGGATGAATGCTACCGTCTCTTTGTTCTGAAAGCTTTCCTATTTTGGCTTTTCCTCAAGTACCAAATCAAACTTTGAGAACATTTTTCTCATTTATGTTACTGCAGGAGCTTGAGAAGAAGAGGAAGGAGAGAGCCCAGGTTGCATATGAGAGGAAGAAGCAGTTGACAAAATTGAGGGTTAAAGCTGAGAAGGCAGCTGAGGAGAAGCTTGGTTCTCAACTTGAAGTTCTTGCTCCCATTAAGTACTAGATAAGGACATAATTTGCCGGGTTGACAATTTTGTTTGAAAACTATGATTTCCCTAGATATGCTTTTAAATGTTATTCCTTCTCTGAATGGTTTATCGTTTCTCCTTTTGATGTTGGACTGGAGATTTCTCTATACATGCGCGGTACGGATTTGAAAGTTAAATTGTCTTCTTGTGTTTGCAATTGAGCTGATAAACCTAATTCTGTTCAATGCATCATCACCTTTGTTGTAGTTATTTTCTCTTTGTTCTTCTCGATACTTGGGAGTGGTTCAAGACTGCCGTGGTTGTTCTGAGTTCTGTCTTAAGTTATAAGTTAGGAATGTGGGTCTGCCAAATTGCCGGAGGATATAATCTCGAAGGATTTTTCCCCCCTTTGTGGTGGATCTTAAATTGAAGCTACAACTTTCACCTTAGCAGCAGAAGTGATGCTGCAAGTTTGTGACCTGATGGTAGAAAAGCTATGGTACAAGTTCAAGTGATTGTTGTATGTAGGACTGTTCCATATATGAGGCGTTAGTGTTGGAACTGGTTATTATTGAGATTCCTTCTCTCTCTTTATCTTAAATTAATTACAGAGACTTTGTGTTCATTTTAGAATACTTTTTCTAATAGAAAGTTTAAATAATATTTAATTCCTCAAGAAAACTGTTTTTCTTTTTGGTGGAAAGTCGAAGAAAGGCTCCGGGCCTCAGCCTAGCCCTGCCGGTTGCAAGCCGATGGTCGTCCAGAATTGGAGCGAAAAATGAACATACTTGTCGACCATAGCGTTGTACATTGCTAAGTGTTGTTAAATTTTATTTATTAAAATTATTTTAATTGTTAATTGTAATGTAGTTATATTTTATTTATTAAAATTTTTTAAAAACTTTAAAATATTTTTAATTTTTTCTTTCTAAACAAATTTTTTAATAAGATCTTAATCTATTTATAAATTTAAAAATAAAATCATAGAAAAAGGTTATGAGATTATGGAGGGAGACGGTAATAATTTAAACGCTGCGAGTCTTTAGCCAATAATAAAAACTCAGATAGAACATTCTATAACGAGAAAGTGTTGTTATCATCATGCCCCGAATGAATTGTCACATTAGTTGCCTCCATCTTGTAGACAGATGAGCAAAATATGTTTCCAGAACTTCTTCAGTGCTAAAAGTGTTCATGCATTTAGCTCTATCAGGCACGATGAGTTTCAGCATCTGGTTGTTTCTATTCGTTCATTGTCTGGTAAACCCATAAACTTACTGGAGTAGTCTTGTTTACACTTCCATGGTTAGTAGAGCTGCACTTGGTAAGGAATGCAAAGATCACGCCAAATTCTTAGAGCTGGTCAAGGAAGTATTGCCCCTAATACTAGGCTTTGAGATTGCTGATTTTTATCCTTCCTGCAAATTTCTTCATTTTCTGTGTGGTACGAGATGGACATGATTTTATCTTGCAAGCACTACGGACCGTAATGGTAAGGATGATCCAATAGATGCACTACTCAAGGCTGAAGACGGTACTTCCAAATTTCCTTTGCCAAAGACCACATCAAGGCTGTCTTGTTTGTAAGTTTTTCTTCGAGAAACTTTTCCTTTCTAACTAACTCTGAACTTGCTTGTCATAAACAATTTCGGGATCGTTGCAGGATATATTTGCTGGAGGGACTCAAACTTCATCTAGTATAGTTGATTGCCCCATGTCAGAGATGATAAAAAATCCTGCAGTAATGGCCAAGGCACAGAGGGAAGTAAGGGGAAACTGCAAGGGGAAGAAGACAGTTGATGAGAATGACATTCAAGAAATGATGTATCTAAAGCTAGTGATCCAAGAAACTCTAAGGTTGCACCCTCCTAGTCCTTTGTTAGTCACCAGAGAATGTCGAGAGGATTGTGACATTGGTGACTATATCATACCCACTGGAACAAGAGTCCTTGTTAATGGATGGGCAATTGCAGGAGATCCCGAGTACTGGACTGCTCTAGCGAGTTTTGCGCCAGAAAGATTTGAGGACAGTTCCATTGATTGCGCAAGAGATCATTTTGAATTTATCCCTTTCGGTGGAGGAAGGAGGATCTGTCCGGGCATTACATTTGGCTTAGCAAATGTTGAGCTTCCATTAGCGCTATTACTTTACCATTTCAACTGGAAACTACCTCTTGGTGCCTTCAAAGGACTTAGATATGGCAGAGAATTATGGATTACCCTTGGCAAGAAGAGAGAATCTTCACGTGGTGGCTACGCATGTCTTTTAAAATGAATGTCCTTAGTTTCTCATATATGCAAAAAAATACTAATGCATAATATTATCTTTCCAAAAATTAAAATAAATATGATAAATACTTATATTGATTGAAAATCTCAAATACGTACACATCTTTTGCAAAGTGTAATGCGTGTAATAGTTGCATGTGCATTATGCTTGTAAAACCAAATGACCCAAATAGATTCATACAAACCACATTCCGAAATGAGCATAAAAGTGTAAGGGTTTTAAGGCTTTATGACCAGAAAATTTGAGAAAAGGGAAAGCGGAACTCTGATGATAACCATGAACGAATTTGCTTGCAAGTGTCGTGCATCAGTCGTGATATTGATGAAAAAAGGAAACTGATGATCTTTTGTTCCTTCTTTTCCTCTCTTTATTGTTACATACTGAAATCTCCAGATTTAATTATCAGCCAATCTTATTCCTTAATCTTAGTTCTGAACATGAAATCATCTGCTTCCCAAAAGAAAATATAAATCAGTAAAGAAAAATGGAAATTCAAATTATCAAAGCTCCACAATGAAATTCCTTTTTCAGCACGTTCTCAAGAAACCAGCATCACGCAACTGCAGCCATATATGCAATGCGTGACTCAAATTCCTTTTTTGCTTTCTACATCATCTAACGTTGATATTAAAGTTTGTTTTTTATGTAATCAGGTACCAACTAGTCTTGGCTGAGCATGGATATCGAGGGAAAGGATCAGACACTTCAAAAAGAGTTGTCTGGGAACACAGGTTGAGCCCTGAGATGCTGAATCAACTTATAGACATTTCATTTGTTGATGATGAGGATTCAACATGCTAGGGAGCTGAGTTCTTACGTCCAAATTAATCATGTTTTATAAGTTCAAGGCTGTTATTCTCGCTAGCACCATGGACTTTAGATTGGGTCTACTTCAATAGAAGAGTTCCGATGAAATTGTATGGATCCCATGTTGGTAAAAAATAAGATAGGAAAAAAGAAAAGAACGAATTAGCCAAACTATCTTGGAGGAAAATGATATTTGCGACGGAAATTACTCCTATAAATTTTAGTACATGAAGATTAAAATCCCAAAACTACTAGGAGGAAGCATCAAATGTAAAGCACGCCTAAAATCTGGAAAGCAGATAAAGAAGTATCTTCAATAAAATGGGCAAAATTGAGGATACAAGACAGTAAGCCTTATTGCAGCTTCAGAGAAAAAGAAATAACTGCTTCCGTACCAGGATCTATTTCAAATGGACACAAAATATCATTGGAAACTGATATTTCTGTGCTTGTAAATGTATGCTTTGGTCAGGATAAAAGATGATTTAATTAATTAACCGAAGTTCTTGGTAGCTACTTTATGTTATGTGTTGGAACACTGAGGTATATTTTGGTGTTCTTGAAGTCATCCACTAGAGGGTTGTATCCATCTTGTGTCTTTGTCTTTGAGGGAAGACCAAATTCTTCCATGAATGTCGATGTATCAAGCTGCGTAAAACATGATTAAATGTAAGAAAGAGACAACCCAAATAAATCCATATTTTCTCAATCAAGGAACGAACCATAGACCTATATCTTAACTGCACTAAATTTCACATATTTAACTTTTTTGAGGAAAAAATGGTAGTGTCTCAAATTCCAGAATCTAGAGGCTGATGAAATATTGCAAGAAATTAGGAATTACTGTGAGCGTTCGCCTTTTCTTCCCTTGTTTGGATGACGTATAAGCCACTCCAGAACAATAATGGTCCATGCGCTCCAAAAGCCAAAAATCTGTGGGGAAGAATATATCAGCATCACCCTGCAGACAGAAGACATGAAACTAGAGATTAAAATAGGTGCAGCAGCAGTTGAATACGTAATATTGAGCAGTCATGATGTCTACAGGAGCAAATTCTTTTCTTTTTTGGGCCCTTTTCCCATTTGGATATGCATAAAAGGACCACAAATTCACCAAGAAGCATTCATGAGTCGGCAAACACCTTAGACATTGAGTGACAAGTTTATTGTAAGAACTTTTTGCCTGAAATTATGCAGGACAGCTATCACCGAATCCAAGGAATGGAAACAGTCTATTTCCTGCCAGTTGCCTGAATCTCTTAAGAAAATTTCAACACCCAAATTCTTTGTATTTCTATTTTCTGCTTCAGTAAACTTCTAGCAACTTCAGCCAAGATTTCTTTGCAACGACCATGAGCCTTAGCCTCCACAGGCTTGAGCCAAAAACATAATAGAACCTGACGAGAATCAACTTAAACCAAAACCACTATAAATCCATGATTAGGACATCCCTAAATACAGAATACAAGATCTTTGCCCTGATGCATCTAAACTAGTTCCCTCGTACTGGTTCCATGAGTATATTACAGGTAAATCTTCTAATTCTCCACTGTTTTGCCACCTTCAATTCGCACTAAATTTTTTATGCTTTGAGTTTCCAGAACATGCCAAGAAAAAAGGACGCAAAAGCTCATTTTACAATAGCATTCTATTGAAAACAGTAGATACTAACATCAGAAAATATGTGCAAAAGCAGCACAAGGGAGACTGAAGAACAATTTACCTTCGTATCAAGATAACTGTTGTGATCAAAACTTCTGCCATCTCTCTACAAAAAAAAAGGGGGGGGAAGAGGGTCAGAGAAACTAGTACAGTGAGTGACTTGTGCAATGTAACATATATTTTTTAATATGTATATCAAAGTCATATTCAAGTCACAGATACTCCTGAGGCAAACATCATTAAGGAAAAGTGTCAAACAATCTATTTTTATACCAACTAGCTGTGAAAATATACGATATGCGATCAAGTTTAATTCATTTCCTATCACCTTATTCTTTTCAACTGCATTGCGTATGAGAATATTTGACAGAAAGTGTGATTTAGAATCAACCATTCCAGCAGAGCACCTAAGTTAAGAGGCATTATGACAAGATTTAGACAGAGAAGTTTTACCAACCGTCATACCTTGGTTGAAACCAAAGGAGCTCTTTCTCCAGGAATTTTCACATCTGGTAAATAACTGAAATCAGAAGCAAATAACGACATCTTTGGTAAAGCACCGTGCAGAACCTTCAGAAGTTTCTGAATAGTTGAGGAGAATTTTGTAGCGTAAGCAAATAAGGAAATCCAACTTGAAAGAAAGAAAAAGGAGTTGTGTTAACATCTTTGGCAGTATTTACCAAACATCCAGTTGGTAACCAACATCTCCGAGGCTTTGGAAAAACTTTAGCCCAGAGATTTCTTGCTATTGAAGAAGTAATGCTTCCACTAGCTGCATTCTCTGAATCAATGATCTCCAAGCAACCAGTAATAAGTGAATCTTGTAATGGTTTATACAACTCAGAAAGGCCTGACCTATTAAAAGAATAGATAGGTCAGCCAGTTGCTGCATGTATCTAACTAGCAATTGGCAGAGATCTTAGCATAGCAGCATACAAGTCGGGATTAATTGAAATATTATTACTGATAAAAGAAATCATAACTCTAAAACCCACAGAGAACATACTTGACATCACTTTATGCATCGGAATCACATACTACAAATGCTAAAGTAGTAGGGTTGCAACATATATTGATGAAAGGAAAAAGTACGCATGTCTAAATGCTTTATGTACTTAATCAAAGAATTTGACCTTTGTTCATCCTTTCCAACCCACACTTCCATCCAAGGTGAAACTTGACTTTCAGCATAGGCAAGATCATGTGGAAGATTATCAAGGACCTGTGAGATTACCAAATAACTCAGTGAATAATCTCAACAAATTTGTATATGAAATGCACTTGAAAAATACAATTTAAGGAGAAAAACCTTTCCTAGTAAAGAATCTTTCAGGTAAGAGTAGCTGTAGGATTTAAAGCTGAAAGTGAAAGGCAAAGTTTACCATGCAAAGTTCACCACCAACATTCATTTTTGGATAAAGGAGGGATGTTTGTTAATATGTAAAGTAAAGAATAATCAGTACAACGCTATACAAATCATTTCATGATCTCTTCGTGCATGAGAAAAATTTCTGCATGATCGTTTTTTGTCATGTATGATATCCTGAATCAGTGGTAAAAGGGGAAAATTTTTTGTCAAGGGGTATCTTACAAAATTCCAGAAAATCAAAGAGAATGGGTCCTCAAATTTCTATATAAATGGGCAATTTAACTACTTAAAGAATAAAAAACAAAATAACCAAAGAAATTGTTCCAGAATTGAAATTTAATATTTAAAACTAACCTCCAACATTATTACCCAACATGGTTGTTGATCAGCATCCCCTGTTTCAAGAACAGAATAAGCAGTTCATCCAATACTGACTTGCAGATATGTAAGGAGAAAAACTGGAGCAGTAGTTTAGAAATTTAAAGCCTAACATTAAACATTAGAAGCGAAAGAGAACAACAAAGAGTACAATGTTTGATTCATTAAACTAGAAGCTATGCCTTGACTGGAGACAGTGATATGAAAAGGAAAGATTCCTACGGTTAAGAATACCATACCCCATCCACTAGGGTCAGCAGCATCGCGACACTCTACTCTGAATTTGGACAAGTGACTTTGAACTTCTCCAACAGTTTCCGTCTGTTTCCTAGCAAGTGAAGAACTGATTTCTACTGAACTGCAGCGAATGGAACAAGCTATAATGTTTCTTTTAGGAATTTTAATTTTTGTTAGAAATAAATAAGGCACATCCTAGTAAAACTGAAAAAACACATACCAACTAGCTTCAGTGATTCAGAACACTTGAACATGATTAAAAAACTCATACTTCAAAGACTCGCATCATTCTGGATATTAAAGCAGTTCAGAAACTGAATTTAAATTATTTGTAGCAGAAAAGTATGGGTTAGAGTGGCTTTTTGTCGGAGACTGTAAACCAGAAGCCAATGGCATATATACAGTCCTTTAGACCAAACAAGTTAAAAGTTCTCAGGAATATGAGTGACATGATTTATCATGGTTCCATCATAAAATAGATTATCAGAAATATAAATGATATGATTTATCTGGAAGCTCATAGAGAATGAACTCCACTAAATCATTACGATAAACAAAACTGTCTGTAGCACTATCCATGAAATAAAAAAAAAAACTTGTTGATAAGCTTAATCAAGTGGATATGAAATCAGCTATGTGTGAGATCATACATGTAATTCATATTAGTGTAAACTCTTGTAGGTGCATTCAACTTAATGTAATCCATTATGCCTTTAGCACATGTTCCTGACCCACCTCCAATTTCATATATCTGCACAGAGAGAGAGAGAGTTAATGTAATCCTTCAAACCGGAATAGAACAGTTCAATTGGACATTAGTAGCCTGGGAAGGATACAAAGAAATAGAAAGAAATCAAAAGATACTAAAATATGCATACTTCAAAATTTGAAGGGAAAATAAAAGTAAGTAGCTCAATAGAGAATGAAGTGACCTAGAGAAAGCAGGAAAAAAAGAGAAGAGAGAGAGGAAATAAATTTAATAGAATCCAATAGGATTTCCACATAATCACATGTATGCAACTCTTATGCAACAGCAACCAGCATGTAAATATATTTTATTGATAGTTTGCTAAGATCAATTCTAGAGTCATGAAAGAATTCAAATAATTAGCCTCCACTATAACAGGTCATATCTGCAATGAGTATTTCTTCCTAAGCAATTATCCTGCAAGTAATTATCTCTAAACTGTAGTAGCTCAGCTTCAAATATGAAGAATGGATTGAGGGCTTTAGCAAAATGGTTTAATAATAATAAGCATGATGAGGTAAATTATAAAAGTTCCTGATGGAAAGACAAAGACGATAAACAATAAAAAGCATTCACACAATCCCTAAATACACTACAAAAACAAATTTAACTAAGCAATATGGTGGCATTCCTTAAGTAAGAGTCAGGAATATATAGCAAACTTACTTTCAGCGGAACTGAAAAGTTAGCAGTACGCATAATAGCTTCAGCAATACTGTGGGCATACCAAGGCTACAAGGAGGAAAATTTCAAAGTATGAACATGGGAAAAACTTATAAGATAAAAATATATGCAGCTAAATGAAACAAAATAATCATAGAACGCACTACCTAGTTTAGAAACTGACAAAACTATCACATTTTTTAAAAAGGAAGGAGAAGAAGGAAAACCACAAAATGGAGGAAACTTTGGTCAAGCTCAAGGCATAGAATTTTGACAACTTGCAGTAATAAGTACAGAGAAGCATGTTATAGCATAAAACACTCTAGACAGAGGAAAGAAATATCTTGCTGTCTTTTGATTTTTTTTCCAGAGAGACGAGTTTGTGCTCATGGGGATGGACAATTGGGGTAGCCAGGACAACTTCGAGTAGGAGTATTCCTGATATTCTTTCCGAACTTAAAAGCAAAAAGAAGAAACTTAGAAAGAAAGAAAAACTTTGTTCAGTATAGACATGGATATAGTTCTATATACATACATGTGAGCCAGTTGCAGAAAGAAGGTGTCTTAATAATGGATATGTATAAGTAGTTGATCCCCAAGAAAAAATGATATCTATTGGAAGTTCAAAAGTTCTTTTTCCTGCTTTCCCATTCAACTGCTTTCCCATAATAATAATAATAATGGGCTTAGTTGACACCAGCATAACATTTTGGCTTGCTGCTTATAAGTAATCGGTAACTTTGAGTTCTCCTGCTTTTGTACTCCATTTAGCTTTGTACTAGGACTTCTGGTAGCTAATTGCTAAGTTTTGAGAGGGACTTTGGGAAGGTCAGTGGAAGCACAAGATGATTGAGTCCCTTACTTGATTAATCAATGCACAAGAAGATACCACTGCCATCCAACCTCCACAAGAAAATTAAGTCATTTTAACCATGGAATTCTCTTCCAAATGTAAGAAATCCACTCTGTAATCTCCAAATTCTGGGGTGACCTTTATATTCACTGCATCATCTTCCTCAATAACAGCATCAAATAAACCATTCATTGTGTGACAAGAACCTTTCAAGTTTGCGTAGTCAGAAATACCATCAAAGAATTGAGCAGTGATATACCTTAAAAAGCTCTACAGGAGTAAACCACGAGACATCACTTTGCTTGTAAATTTTATCCAAAAGCTGCAAATAAGCTTTTCGACCTGCAACATTTTATTGCCTTCATCATCTAGATATTCATATGCATTCATATAATGGAAGTTTACAGACGCAACAGATTCTAGTACAAGAATTTCACAACTTCAATTGTGCAACTTAAAACGGGAATATAACAACAAGAAGTAGCCCGGTCTATCAAAATGTACTACAAAATATTAACAACAAAATAGTTTTGTTCTTGTTTCCTATTTTGAGAATTTCCGCAGGTCATGGAAAGAAGTAAACCCGGTATTTCAGTAATACAAAGCTGACATCAAAGCGGATTACTAAATATCAAAGTAATTACCAGAAGACTCCACAAGTCTCCCTGATAATAGTTTGTCTAGTTCACATATGGCTAAAACTTGTCACGTTCAAATAGAGACTAAGTCCGTTTATTCCGAGGTCATAATGAGAGACTTTAACATATTTTAACAAAGTTCCATTCAGTTCACAATGGTTTGGATAATGCACATATCTTCTACTGTTTATCTAAGAGAATAATTAGCTTCATTACAAACACATATACGGCAGTATTCACACAAAAGTTCAACCTATATTCAATCTGCAACTAAAATTCAACTGAAAAAGCCAAAATGATCACATAGTAAACTTGATCTCAGAAAACTCAGTTCAAACCTTCCAATTGGTTGAACTTAATGCTCTTCTCTAGCACGCCAACTGAACCTGATCTTTGTGAAAAGTATCCATGCTTAGGATCATACAGTGCCGCGTGAATAAAATCTCTAACCTTCACATTCACCATTATTTTAAAAAAAAAAAAGCAACAATCTTTTAGATATCCTATGAACATAAAATAGAATCTTGTAAATGCCCTTATATGAAAAAACACACAAATAAACAAATCCAGTACACGAACAGAGAGGGAGAGAAATATTACTAGCATTGGGCGCTCGCCAACAAAGTGAGTGGAGAAGAACGCTGGAGCTGGTAGAGGTATGCAGGGTTGACATGGAGTTACTGAACAAGAAATCACGGAAATCAATCAAAAAAATGCCAGAAAACTGAAATTTAACAAATCTCAATTCATTTTCAGTACGGGAAAAGCAAGAAATCAAGAAGAAAGAGAAAACCTCTGGGAACACGAAAGCAAGAACAAACATATCTGGGGACGACAGAGCGAGAAGCCATTGCTGGGAAATGCTTCCTTTCTTCTAAATAACTAAGCTTGCATTTCTCCTTACATTCTTCTGAATATCAAGCAATGCTGGAAGAGATGAAAAGGAAAATACATTTTCAGGGTTCAAGATGCTTTTTGTTTTCTTCCTTTCAAAAAGATTTGAGAAGGAATTTCAGAGAGTGGTTTTGCAGGGGTTTTTCCTGGGTCGCCTCCTTGAAAGGAAGAGATGCGTTTTTAACTGAACGAGATATTACAAGTATGCGTTCAGAGCGGCTGATCAGTGGTCGACAAAATCCAAGATGAACGCATTATCTAATAAAAATCTCTTTTGTTAGATCTATGGAGCAATTATTTAAAAGTACATTTTGTGTTAAAATTCCTTTTGTGTGATAGAAAATGATCTACGAATTTGAACTTATCTTACTTGAAATCTCAAATTTCAAATTAGTCTATAAAAAACAAATTTAATTATATTAGTATTTATGATTAATTTTTTATTTAATACTACTTATTGATATTCTAAACCTTCAAAAGAAAAAGAAAAAATCCCAAGCATTATCGTGTACTATCAAACAATTATTATGGCCTCATAAAGTTATATTGTCATTATCGATCATAATCTTTAATCTCTATTTCTCTAAAAATAACCTCTAAAGTAATAAATATTTGATATCTAATAAAAAAAATATAAATTGAATATAATAATTCTAAGTCGAAGGTAAAATTATAATTATTAAAAAATATTATAATTAGAATAACAACTAAAATAATAACTCAAAATGGAGCGCTAAACCTATTACGGTTGTGAATTGAAAATTAACTTATATTCAATAACCGAATTATATGAAGTGGTGGCATTTAAAAATAGGTTGAAAAATGAGAAAACATTTGCTTTGACGCATAGAAAAAGGGCAAAGCAAAATGAGTTGTGATTGGTGATAGTGAACAAGTTGGCATGCAATGAGGTGGCAGCTCTACTGTATTGTGTACTACACAATTCCAATTTTGTAACCCACACCACAATCAGTGTATGCAAATACATAAACGATTTTTTAATTAGGAATAAGCTATAAAAAAAGGCAGTGACTGCTAATCTCCTTATCTTCACACCTCTTAATGATACTCCCGCGCTATACCCACAAATCAGCACCGTTTATACGCTTATTGATCAAAATGATGAAGATTCTTGGACTTCATTGACTGACTGTGGTTGGCCTCATTGGAGATATACTTCAACTTTTTGGGGGCCTTAGATGTTGTCTCTTTCTCTTTTTGGCTATCCCTATGTCTCATTTGCTAGAATAAAAAGTAAGCAGAATTTTCTTCTTCAATCTCTTTTTCCTTTATTTAAAATTGTCACGTATTTTTTTTATTAATTTAATCCGTTCAAAATTTTCTCATTTGTGATATAATTTTTAAATAATTTAAATTAACACATAACAGTATTATAACAATAGAGGAGAGAATGAAAAGAGGATGAGAGAGGAAAAAATCAGGCCGAATATGAAAAATTATATTTAATTTTTTTAAAATTCAAACCGAATAAAAAAATACCACCTAGAAGTTTTTTTCCCCCCTTCTTTGTTAAGAATAGATGCAAACATGAATTTCACAGTTTTCATGTGTATTTTAACTCACAGTTCAATTTTGCACATGCAAGTTTTCAAACACATGCTTTTTCTAATTGATTCGATAGTTAGGTCAATTACTTTAGTTGTGTGTTTTTCTTTAAAAAAATTGAAAAAACAACTTGTGAACTTTATGAAGGGTACCTATATTTGTTACAATAACAAAAAAGGAAAGTAGGTTGTAATAATTACATGTTCGAGAATCAAAGTGGAATTCTAATATTGTTCTTTCTTCAAGTAGCTTCTCAATTTCCATACCAACTAAGGCCAACCTCATTGCTTCCTTATTAGAGGTTTCTGTTTTTTTTTTTTTTTGGATAATCCGTTTTAGGTCTCATTCATACTCACAAAACAGCACCCAAACACTAGTTGCAAAGAATGGACCCACGTGGTATGCCCTCAATTTCAAAATATAGAGAGTTTTGGCATTTTTTGTATAGATGGGTATCTTTGCATTATGTTTCGTCTGAAATCTAATATAATTATATTTTATTTATTTTTTCATAAAATTTTTTTATAAAATTTAAGATAAAATTTTTAGATTTAAACTTAATCTAAATACAAGAAAGAAGAAAATAGTGATTATTTTTATTATTATATTCTAAACTAATTTAATTTATTTTTCATTAATATGAAAGAAAATGAAAAAATTATATTTATGAGTGATGGTAATTTTTTAAAAATAATTTTTAAAATTGAAAAAAGGTCTAATATTTTGATAAGAAAAAATAATCAAAATATTTTATATTTTAAAATGAAGGGAGTATCTTAGTCTTAACCATAAGCCCCTTCCTTTCACTCTCATTTGGAGCCTCAAAAATAACTTGCATGCATGTGTTTCAAAAAAAGGAAAAAAAAACTGGCAATGCATGAAGCTCAAAATAAAAATAACACAAAATATATTGAAAATAAAGTTTTAACACATGATGATAAAAATTAAATATACATATCCCAAAAATATATTTATGATATATATAAAAAGTTTGTTTTCAACAGTCTTTCATTATTCTTGGTATGAAATGAATAGTATTTTTATTTACTAAGAGTGTATTTAAATTAAATTTTTTTTAATTAAATTGTATTAAAAATTATAAAAATAAATTATTTATGAAAGAAAAAAATAATTTAAAATAAAAATAAAAAATAAAATTTTTATTGAGATCCAATCCAATGACCCTAACAGTTTTTTACCATGAAATCATTTATGGAAGAAAAGAAGAGTTAAAGTGAAAACTTTTTACTCTGGTAAAAACTTTATAGAAATACCTCAATTCTAATGCACAGAGGATTTTTTTTTAACAGCCGCTGAGAAAGCCAAGTATGGACTAGACAATACAAATAAACAACAAACAAACTTATTATACGTATAAAAAGCTTTAAAATACTAAAGGCAACACAGTACACAACAAGACATCGCTGTCTTGTCTTCTTCTCTTGTTTGCTTTCTCTCTCTCTCTCTCTCTCTCTCTCTCTCTCCCTCCAGTCTTTTCTCTTCCTTCCCTTCACAAACGCACAGCACGCAGTGCCTCTCTCTTTCTCCTTTGTTAGGACACCACTTTTGGCCCTGCAGAGCCGACCCATTTACGGTAACTGTGTTGTTCTTGCAGAATTTGATCGCTTTCGCTACAAAAAGGAGCAAGAGTTTCTGGGTTGGTGCCATTGTCAGGCGAGAAAGGGAATGTACTCGTCGGCAAGGTTGCCAATAGTACAGACGCTGCCGCTGGAGGGGGCTGCAGGTGGTGGAGGAGCTGGTGGCGTAGGGGACTTTCATCATCATCATCATCAGCATGGGCCTACTATGTCCTTGGATGGAACCAATTTACCTGGGGACGCGTGCTTAGTACTCACCACGGACCCCAAGCCTCGCCTCCGCTGGACGGCTGAGCTCCATGAAAGATTTGTTGACGCTGTCACTCAGCTGGGTGGCCCTGATAGTCTGTGCCCCTTTTCTCTCCTATTTCTCTTGTTTCCTCTGTCTGTGTGTATAATTTGAAATGCATTTTAATTTGATCTTTTGAAGAACATATACCCCGCGTATCTCTAGATATCAACCCCGTAAAGCTGCTTGCTTATATAAAGTTTCATTTTTGGAAGCTCCAGGGGAAGGGATTCCTTGCCTCTTCTTTACTTATGGAAAGTTTTAGTTTTTAAACAACTTTCAAAAAATCTTGTTGGACAGTGCTCATTGGAAGTTGTACTTTCTTGATGAAAGAAGGAAGAGTTTTGAAATTTTTTATAATATCAGATGAAAATTGAAACAGAATACATGTGTGCGTTTCCAATGTGAGTTTTTTGCTTGTCTAGTTGTTATTTTCTGTGCTTAATCTTTATCTTCAACCAAAATAAAAGTTTGATATCTATTGTATATAATACCTCTACCAATTTGCTATTTTAGTCCTTCTTGGGTTATGTAAGATTTCTTTTATTTGATTTTCGGTCAATCTGATGGGAAATGCTATTTTTCTTTCCGAAACCTTGTTCAAGTTCAGTAAATTCCACAAAACGATTGTCTGCACTGTCATCGGTATAGTGGGTGATGTTGATTGATTTCTTATATTTCTTAACTGAAGTCAAACATCTGTGTGTGTGAGCCTTGGTTTTTTTGTTAGTTTGATTAGGACATGACAAATTTAGTGGAACTCATAATTACCTATCAATTTTTTGTTTTTTTATTAGTGTGATTAGGACACGACTAATTTAGTGGAACTCAGAATTACCTGTCAATTTTTCTTCACTTTTCTTGACGTTACGAATTAATTGAATTTTCTTAATTAAGTGTGAGATGTTTTTCTGTGGATACCATCCAATCTCTCTTAAAACACGTTTGGAACCCGATTAAACTAATATAAGATTAGTTTATTACTCTGACTTGACTGCAATTTATTGGCAATATATTTTGTCCTTGTAAATTGTTTTGTTTCTAGGACATCTTTGTAATATATATTTTTTTTTGCTCATCAAAATGTTGGAGTTCATTCCTTTGAGCTATCTTTTGTTACGAGTACTAGGACTGCACTAAAGAAGATAAAATAAGTTAGTGAATGGAACAAATCATTTTTTTGACTTAGGTCAAAATTGATTTCATATAGGATGATGCTATGTTTCGGTTACTAGACAAACTAGAATGACAGAAGAACTTTGTCATATCACTTCAAGAATATTCTGCTGCTATCATTTTGCAAGGGCTGATGATGAATTCCAATCGAAGGCCTTTAGCTATGTAAGCCTGTACTAAATACTGATAATGTGTAGCACAAATGATTTTTGATAAAAGAAAATCTTACGCAAGGCGCAATGCTATTAGCTGATAAGCACAGTTTTCATTCTAGGAAACTACTATAGGAACCCATAGACCAGCTGATTGGTGAAATTGCACGCTTTTTAACAGGACAGCTTAGTATATCTGGTCTTTTCTGCATTTAAACATGAATTATTGGGTTTACTGACACAGATTTGTCGAATCTTTATAATGAGGGAGTTATGTTATTCTGGAGTGAGCTTGCTGTTAAGCAGTTGCTGGGAAAGTTTTTTGGCTTGGTGCAATCTTCAGATTTCAGAAAACGTGACATTATTAGAACCTTGGCAACTAATTGATTTGTAACCATAGACTTTGAAGATGGAGCAAATATTTGTCTTATATAAGTGATTCTAGATATGGTGAGTGAAAATAAAGTGATTATCATCTATCTAGTAGATGTTTAACTATCTTGCCCAGCTTCCAGATGACGGTAGCTACACACCTAGGTTTCCAAGAAGTCTATTTATTGTTTGTAAATGATAGAATATTGTTCTTCTTTCATTTTCGGACATCGATCATGTGTAATAGTTTCCTTTTCCAATACCCATTTTTCTTTGTGTACACTTTCCTCATGTCCTGGTTAGTATTTTTCTGGAGTAGTTTGTTGCAAATGAGCTAGGATATAACACCAAAGTGATTTACATGGCAGAGGCCACACCAAAGACAATCATGAGAACAATGGGAGTAAAAGGCCTTACACTGTATCATTTGAAGTCACATCTTCAGGTATTATTCCTGGTTTCTGCTTCCTTGCTTCCATTTTACTTAATTGTTAACAATCTGTAAATGTCAAAGCTCACACTATTGCCAAGATGTTTCCTCCTGGCAGTTCACCCTTGTAATTTTATCTGGTGCTCTCTATTATGTACTTTTTGGGTTTAGCCCTCTTTGTAAAGACAAAACTTATCCTGTGGCTTCTCTCTGCAGAAATACCGCTTGGGGAAGCAATCCTGCAAGGAGACAACTGAGAACTCTAAGGATGGTATTATTTGTTCACTTTAGGCCGGCCTTTTTTAATTGTACTGTGCTTGTGTTGCATGCTCGGTTTGATTTGTGAAAAATATTATTTAGTAGAAACAGCAATGTATTACAACTTTGATGCATGCATCATTGCCGTCTTCAGAAGAACTTGAAATAATAAATGTACTAGAGTATGACAAATGTGCATATTCTTTACTGTCAAGGGGTGCGGTGATCGCGTGCATGATATAACAAAATTTTCTGTGTTAAGCCTATCAAGAAAGTATGTAGATAGATAGTTGGAGAGGTAGGTACTCAGCATCATGGTAGTCCATGGAGGAGTATGGCTAGAAGAAACCCGTTTCCAACAAATTGTTTGGAACTTGGAGCATCAGCCAGTTTCTTATCTTTCATTCTCTTTCTCTTCCTGGGTGCTGGTTTTGATGGATCTTAATGTTATGGTTAGAACCCTTATTTGTTTTCTTCTGTCATGTTTTTTCTGGAGGGCTATTACATAATCTTCTCTTGATCTTTGTATAAATGTGATGGTGTAGTTTATTCTCTCTCTCTCCCCCAAACCTTTCTGTATTTGTTTTGGTAAGGGAAAAAGAGGGAAAGTAAATCGATTCGATGTTGATCAATGGCAGGGTTAATGTTATATTTGAGGAAGGGGTTTGATGCTGAAATTCAATAGATTAATGGTGTAATGCTTGAGATGCACCAAGGACAGAATTTACTAAAGAAAGGAAACCTCCTAAAGTTGATACGCTTCATTCAGCTAGCAACAGTAGTGCGTACAAAGCTAGTATCATGCTAAGGATAAATCAAACCCGTCTTAGTTGTCTAGTTTCTATGCATTATGTGGAGAAATGCTGGTAGATAGCTTCCAAATAAATTGTCCTCCTACGACAACTATTTCCCAATATTAATGTCTTCCGACTTTGGACAGATGCTGGTAGATAGCTTCCAGATATATTGTCCTCCTATGACTAGTATTTCCCAATGTTAATGTCTACTGACTTTGGACAGCCATTGTTTTAATAGCCTTTTGAGGATTTGAAAACAGATTTACTACCAAGTGATGAATAGGGTATGCGTTGAGGTGTTGACATTTGGATTCTACTAGCATCATTTATATGCAATTGCACGGATTGAATATTTTATTTTTTTATAAAATAATAAAATTTTCTTAATTCTTTTTTTAGTGATAGAGAATAAAAGATTTTTTATTTGCTATTTAATTATTTTTATAATATTAGAATAAAATACATTTTTTTGCTAATTATATAAGCTATTTCATGAAGATCATGTAATTTATTTTTAAATCTTACATCATTGTATTTTTTATTAAATAATATTAATTTTTGATATTTTTAATTAATATTATAATTTTAACCTTTTTTAATAATAATTTTTTTCTCTTTTGTAATGATAAAGATTGAAGTGTATTTTTTACCCTTTTTTTATTTATTTTCACGATATTCGAATAAGGCATTTATTTTGTTTCTTCATGAAAAGGTTAAATAGTCTTTTTTGTACTTTATGCTATTATTTTGAAATTTTTCATAAACTATATTAGTATTTAAAGTCTTAAATTCCCATAATTATTTCTCATAATTCTTTTATTTTTTAAGAAATAAATAATTATTTACTTTTTACCTTTTATCGAATCAATTTATTCAAATGAAAAAAATATTATTTTAACTAACTACAGAAAATATTTTCATAGAAATCACTTAATCTCGTATTGTTATACTTTAAACTTTTTAAAATTATAATGGTATTTAAAATATTTAATTAGTATAATTATTTCTCAAGTGATTTTAATTTTTTAAAAATAGCAATGTTCCTTTTTTTCTTTATAGAGGTTAGATAGTTTGTTATTGTATTCTCTTACATTATATATACTTTGGGTAGAAAATTTATAACTTAAGTGGGAGAGTTAGTATTTATTTATTAGTAAGTAGTTATAAACCTTTCTATTAATTTCAAAATAAATTAGTAGTTAGCGGGGCATTGAGTGCATTATCCACATTCTATATGTTACTTTTGGACATTGAGAACATCAAAATAAATTGTCCAAATTTTATATATAACTTTAGGGTATTTGGACCATCAAAAACAAAATAATTCATCCAACCAAAGGGTATTTTTGACCATTCAAAAAAGGAAGGAACAAAACAAGTTTAAATTCTCATGATCCCCTCCCACACTTTTAGTATCGTATAGATAGATATAGATATAGATATAGATTAGAGTATTGGCAAGGTAAAGGGGAATAATAGGTCCTTGGAAAAGGAAGAAACTTATATTTGCTTGATGAAAAATGATGCAGTTGATTGTTTTTGGAAAGCACGAGGAATTAAAGTTCCTTCACTACATAATAGCTTGTCTTGCAGCATCTTGTGTTGCGGAAAGCCAGGACACAGGATCATCTACATCTGCTTCATCAAGAATGATTGCACAAGATTTAAATGAGTATGTTGTATTTTCTTATAGGTTCTCTGCTTTGTACCTTACCTGCTCTCTTTATCATTTTTCACTTCATTTTTCTTTTGGATCAGTGGCTACCAGGTTACAGAGGCTTTGCGAGTGCAGATGGAAGTGCAAAGAAGATTGCATGAGCAACTAGAGGTTAGTTGTTTCACACCTTCCTTTCCCTTTTAGGTTGGTTCTGTATCTACTTAATGATTTACTCAGTTATGGAATTGTTTCCCACTGTAGTTTATGCTAACCAGGATAGAATCTTTTTGTACCCTTCTGAGCCAAATGGACAAAGACAGTTCTTGAGATTGTTCTAATTACATTTTCTAGAACTCTAGATCTTGACAGGCTCATTTTGGTTGACAAGTAAGTAGCTTGTTTGTTGAGAATAACCATTCATCTTCGGAAGCCCCAATGAGCTCTGTCCTAGAATGCAAAAGTTAACCTCAGTACTCTTGCTGGATGATAAATCTAGCTATATAAAGAAGCTTAGAAGTCTTATATCACTTTCTCAACAAAGGTACTCCCAAAATAGACCAAAAATAACTTTTAAGTTAAAATTGCAAAGACTAGCAATTGAAGAATCAAAAGTTGGCTCCTGAGGCTGGCCTGTGCTAATAATTGATTAGCCATTTTGTAATTCCAAAGACCATGATTCTGACTGCATTTTCAACTTTGATCTGTCCAAATCAGGTCCAGCGTCGTCTTCAGCTACGAATTGAAGCACAAGGCAAGTACCTTCAGTCAATTCTTGAGAAAGCGTGTAGGGTGCTTAATGATCAGGCTGTTGCCTGTGCTGGGCTTGAGGTAGCTAGGGAGGAGCTCTCTGAATTGGCAATCAGGGTTGCAAATGATTGTCAAGGGGTTGCATCTGTACCTCCGTTAACTGATATTACTACTGGCATGGAAAACACAAATGCTTCAAGTTTGCCCGCTCGTATTGGTGACTGCTCCATTGAGAGCTGCTTGACGACAAATGAAAGCCCAGTTTCCCCTCTGGGTGGGGGTTCACAGACTGCTGGAATGAAGAAACGACCTCGTCCTGAGCTGGGAAAGGGTGAATCTCTGCCTATGGACGGCACTATGCCACAGGTGGATTGGATGATGAGTAATATAGGATCATGAAACCAGATATTATCCACTTCAACAATGGATCCGCTATTCTTTGTTTGTCTCACTACTTTCTGACCTCCGGTTGATCTAAATGATTGATCAGCTTTGCATCAGTGACTCATTCTGTATATTCTGTAGGCTGATGAATTTGGTTGTATTTCCTAAATTTAAAGATGCCTCCTTTGTATTTCAACTCTGAAAATTTTTTTGACCTTGCTAACAAACTCTGTCGGTTGTGCTCCCTTGTTTTCCATGAACTTGTCCAACGGTTTACTTTTTCCTCTTAAATAGTTAGCTCTGAAACTGCAGAACGAGCACCGCTTAGTCTAGGTTCACATCAGGAAAAGAGCAAAAGCAAGTATGCAAATACAAAGTTGTGAATGATGGCTCTATCGCAGTGGTAAAGGCAAAACTTCGATACCATAAAGTCCTGGATATCGGGTCCAGTCTCATGCAACATGCATGCTTGCATTTTGTAACCTATTAGTAGTGTACAAGCAAAATCTAATTTTTTATCGAGTAAATTCATTGCTGATTGCCAGAAATACAGATTAAAGAATCAACAGCAAATGAAAGATTGCATGGTATTGGGGAAGAAAAAATTGGCATAAGCCCAACTATGAAATGGATGAAAATCGCAGGAAGGGGTTTGGGGGCGTGTGTGTGTTCTGGAGGGAGAGGCTTGCGGTCAGAGCAATGATGACACCATCCACTTTGGGCTTTGGAGAACAAAGAAGGAAGAAGAGGATTCTTTTCTTCGTTTGTTCTTTTTTATCAAAGATTCTATTCAAAGACCATAATGGGATTTCTACTTTACTTTTCGAGAACCCCATTCCCTCCCTCTTCTTGACTCTTCATTTTCTTTCCGTACAGAATTGGTTCGCACCATGCAGGACTTAAATGCAACTCTCTTTCTACTCTCAAACACGCGCAGAAAAGATTCAGCAACAAATTTCCTCAATCTTTTCTACAATTCATAGCCATGAAAGATTTACCAGGTGTTTTTTCTCTGGACCCTTTTTACTGCGATGAGCAGTGTCTATAACACACAGGCTATATTGCCACTTTTCTGCTATTTTCTTTTACTGTAGAATAAGAGAGACTAGTTGCATTTTGGGAACATTTTCGTGGGAATTTCTTGCAGATATTGATTCTTATTTATCAAAAAGGAAACATGGTTATATTCCTCAAGTTTACCATTCACAAATGCATGACGTTCTTTATCCATCTTACATCTTTAACTGTGATGTAACAGCATGCGTTTTGCCTTTTTTCATTTTGGCTAAACATGTGATTGAAATTCAATGGAGTCGATTGGATGAGTTATGACCTGGTTATTTATGGCTAAAAAGCAGGCACCTTTATCATATTTGGGGCTAAACCTGTTTATGAAATGGTAGTTTCAGGCAGTCCTTTCTTTTAGGTTAACGTTCCATATATCTTTCGATTTTAGAGTTCCATATTTACTTTTTCAGTTCAGTGAATTAATTGTTCAAGCGAATTTGCTTGGGGTATGTCTTCTCATGGCCTGTAGTTATGCTTAGTTTCCTCCCAATACCTGTTTATGCAGAGATCGCCAGAATCTTGGGTTGATCTAGAATGTTGATTTGGAAATATCATGTCCATAGTAAAGTGTTACTTCTCATTCTATGATAAACATTCATAGCCACTGCAATTTGGGTGACGTACGACTGCAAATCAGCAGCGCTTGAAGGGCTCATGATACACTATACAACTATCGAATAATCATCAAGGTTATCTTAATCAAAGCATACTGAATCAATGACATAGAACTCTTCAGGGAAAATAAACTAATAGAAACATATTTTCCACTCTTTGTCATCACCAAGTGTTTTTCATTTGCTTGGGCCTTAAGGAATCTGATGTTGTTCAAGAGGTTAATTTTATTGATACTTCTGTCCAAAAAATAAGCTCATTTGACTACTTTTACCATCAAGAACAATCACCATTGCAGCAAATGAAAGTGCTCTGTAAAGTTGCCAAGCATTGGCAACCTTAGACTATTTTGCTGTTATTAAGGGATGCCAAATACTGTGACTCTTCAGGAGTTTTGAGAGTGTGAGATACCACAATACTTGTGATATGTTTGTTAATATAAACAATAAATACATGCTTCTGATAAACAACAAAAATTCTGTATGTATATCTTTTGTTAAATTTGATCATTGGATGAACTTGATCTCTCACACTACTGTTATTGTGTATCTTGAAGGTGCCTCCCACCCTTGCCCTGCTCTCAAGTCATTATCAAATAAAGTAGGAGTTATGTTCTGTTTCCATAGTTCACAAAACAAGTATGAGAGACTAGATTCTAGGCTCGAAAGAAAAATGATCGAGATTAAGAGAATTGCATCAGGAAAAAGCAATTTCAGATCGATCAATAGCATAATCATGAAATTTCCCAAGTTCAAGGAGGGATTGAAAGAGATTAGAGTGGTATTTCAACAAGTTGGTGAGCTTAGATTACTCAGTGGGAGATTTTAAATCAAATTTGCATTGAAAAAACTAATAAGATCTCTATCTACTCAGATGAAGACTGCAATGGAAGTATTGACCGTGAGGAACTGCACAAATGCTTGCAGAAATTGCATTTAAATGTCGCAGAGGAGGAAATCAATGATCTTTTTGGTGCTTGTGATATTGATGAAAGTGAAGGGATACAGCTGAATGAGTTTATCATTCTTCTCTGTCTCATTTATGTCCCAATGGATTCTTCTGCCTCTTATCATGCTGTATACATACTAATATTACCTTGTTTTTCATTTTCCTGAGTTCTTTTGACTTGCATTATGCAATTGTAGTCATTGTCATCAATTGTTTCAGACATCAGATATACTGTCACCAGAGCTTCAAGTAACGGTTAACACCATAATTGAAGCATTCTTATTTCTCGATAAAAATGGTGATGGGAAGCTTCACAAGAAAGATGTGGTCAAGGCACTAAATGAGGATTCTTCCAGGGAGAAATCCCCCTCTCATGTTACTCGGACTCGATTCAGTACCATCAAACTTACTGTAGTGCTACTCTTTTTTCACTTGATCTTCATTTAAAATGACTTGTTTTAACTTTATCTCAATCTTGTGGACAAATGCAGAAGAATTGGACTCTAACAGGACAGGAAAGGTTGGTTTCAAGGAATTTCTCTTTGCTTTCATCAGTTGGGTTGGTATTGACGTTGATGATCAGAATCATGAGGCAGAGGGTTAAGGCTAAACCCCATTGATGCCGGTATAGAAAGCAAGGAAACAATCTGAAGAAGGTCAGATTTAGTGAATGTGAATGTATTGTATATTCAAGCGATCAACATGCCAAAGCATTGGTCTACTTCTCATTGTTCGCAAGACTTTCTAGATAAACAGTTCATGAAACAGAAATTTTGCTGCAGACGCATTGTTTCTACTGTTTTCTGTTTCTTTTTAGCTTTACTATCTTTCTATACCAATGAATTGAATTTTTACTTCAGTTCTAGTCTTTAAAAGTAAAAAATTATATTACACCAAAGGAATCAAAGTAGAGAAAATTTTAGCTTTTCCAAGACACAAGAAGTTTACTGCACATATGAAGGCAGATGTAATTGTTTTACACTTAGAAAGTCTCATTGTATGCCTAGAGACTGGATTCTTCTGATAAGTGACAAAGAAGAAACATTTCTCTGTTTCCATTCTTCCATTTTCTGCTCTTTATGCTGGTTTTCTGTCAACCATTGATCGTAACCATCAAGTATGGTTACTATCTGCCTTACGCTTGGTCTTAGTTCTGGATAGGGGCTTGTGCAGGCTATTCCTAATCTGACCAGCCTCAACAATTCTCTCCGATTGTAGTCTCCATCTAATCTCAAATCTGCCAATTGTTCTAATGGCCTTTTCAGTGTCTTGAATTCATGTACTCTTTTAACCAATAGCACCTCAGGCCTCCGAAAGTCAACTGCCATCTGTCCACTAACCATCTCAAGTACTACTACACCAAAGCTATAGACATCGGCCATTGTAGTTGCTTCACCTGATTCCATATACTCTGGTGCCATATAACCAAATATGCCACAAGCTGATCTCCTTTTGTCTACAACTACATGATGTCCGTGTTCATTGCGTGCCAAGAATTCAGCCAGAGCAAAAGAACCGAGTCTTGGATTCTTGTCTGGCTCCAGAATGATGGCAGAAGATGTGATGCTTCTGTGGATAACGTGTTCATCCCATCCCTCGTGAAGATAGCGAATGGCAGACGCCAGCGATTTGATTATGTTGTACCTGTGGCGCCATTCAAGGGTACTGCTTCTCTGATGGAAAAGGAGGTGACTTAAGAGTCTGTTTGCTGAATAATCATACACCACAAGCATCTCGCCTTGCTCAGTGCACCATCCTCGGAGCTGCACTAGATTTCTGTGGCGAAGTCTTCCCAAGTTTTGGAGTTCATTTGAGAACCTGACTCGCAATGCGGGACATGTCTTCATTCCCAGCCTCTTCACTAAAACATGGTGGTTATTCTCAAGAAAGCCATGATAAGCCGTTCCAAAGTCAACTTCAGCCACTCTTCTTGAATCCGAGAAACTGTCTGTGGCAGAAATGATTTCCTTGTAGGTTATAACCCTTGGAGTTTCAACCACTGGGAAACTACTTAGTCGATGGCTGCTGGAACGTCTGGAGCTGCTATTGCTGCTCTCATACTCTGCAGTTATATATATGGTGTCCCCTGTGGCTGTGACAAAGTTTGCTGAGTTCAATGCAGCTGTTGCAGTGATGCTGGTTGTTGTTGTTGTAGACCTGGTTATGATTGTGTAGCTAGTGTTGCTGCTGCTGTTGCTCGAAGATGATAAGGAGATATAGAGAGGTTGGGACTTGAACGAAGGAAGGTCCGGTAATTTACCGTATATGCTACCGGAAAGTACATCAACAACCCATTTCATACTAGGCCGTGATTTGGGATCATGAAGAGTGCAGAGGAGTGCTATATGCATCAATCTTTCCATCTCAGAAAGCTTGTAAGATCCATCCGAAAGACGACTATCTCCAGCTTGCAGAATCATTCCTTCATCAGAAAGCTTTCTGGTCCAATCTAGCAAAATGATCTGATCATCCGGATAGGTAAGATCAACTGCACGTCTTCCCGAAACAATCTCCAAGACCACAACTCCAAAGCTGAATACATCAGATTTTGCTGTGGCTACACCTCGTTTCTGGAAGCTCTCTGGCGGTAAGTAACCAATGGTTCCACCAATTCTGGTTGTTTCTGCTAGCCGAAATTGCTGGTTCTTCATTGATGGTGTCCTTGTTTGGTACTCAATCTTGTGTTCTAGCCACCTAGCCAAGCCAAAATCACCAAGACGAGCATTAAAGTGGGAGTCTAGCATCACATTACTCGTCTTAACGTCCCGGTGGATGATCTGAGTCTCAAGCTGTTCATGGAGGTAGAACAATGCTGCTGCCAATCCATTAACTATCTTCTTCCGGCAATCCCAATCAAGAGGCGAGGATCCAATATTCTCCGGTCTTCTAAAGAGTACTCTGTCAAGACTACGGTTAGGCATGTAATCATATACAAGAAGCAATTGATCATCTTGGACACACCATCCCCTTAGCCTTACAAGGTTTCTATGGCGAAGATGAGCCACTGCCACCAATTCTGCTGCAAATGTCTTCTCAAAGGGCTCTCCCCTCTCCGTCAAGCATTTCACAGCAACTACTGTTCCATCACTTGGTAAAACTGCTCTATAAACCTTCCCAAAACCCCCGCTTCCAAGAATTTCAGCCTCGCCAAAACCATTGGAGCCAATATACAGCTCAGAATAACTGAAAATTCTTGGGTTTTCGCCGCCAACTTCCTCCTTCGACAGCTTCACGCCTTCTGTGTCTTGAAACAAGCCAGAAAACTGCTCCTCTGCGACTTGTTGGTGGCAAAAGTTTATCCATTTTGAATCAAGAAATCGTTGTAGCGATCCACGAAGATACTTTAGAACTTGGGTGCCACATTGGCGGTGAGATGGTTCCTTTTCGTTGAGCTTTTTAACCTTTTGGTGCTCAACTGGCTCAATTTCATCGGCATCTGCTGGAAGAACAAAGCAAAGGCGGTTTAGATGCATGGTGGAGGAGTTATCTTAATCTTGAATATGGCATTAGATGGACATGGCCAGAGAAGGTGGTGCTGATGATGAGGATAAAGTTTCTTCGAACAATGGATAAATGCAGTTCAGTGTGGATACGTATCTTATATGCTTTAAAAGGGGAGCTTCTATTTCAAACGCGGTTAGGTTGCATGGTTGAATTTGTATGCCATGGAGATGAACCGGCCAACAATAACCGACCCCGAAATGATGTAAGATTGTACTTTTCTGGAACAAACGCACCTCATAACCTTTGTTAATCAGTTTTATTCACATTAATCGGATTCAAAACTGTACAAGTTATAGTTGGCATCAAGAACAAAGATAAGTTATAGACTAAGGGCGGAATTGTATAGAATTTGATTTTTTTTTATAAAAGTTAAATTATTTGTGAAATAAAATATCATTCTCATAATTGAAATTTTAAGTTGGATTTCGAACCAAATGGTATCCAAATAGACCTAAATACTATCATCGCAATATAATAAAGTATACTCTATTATCTTTTTTTATACAAATATTCTATGTAGATTCAAGACCTTTGATGTGTAAACGGAAAATGAACGGTTTTGAATATTTTTGTGTATTTGGATTGAATATGAATTTGAAACTCGATGTAAATTTTTAATTTTGGATATCAATTTTTCAATCTTCACGAATAATTTACTATTCAAAACTTAAAATTAAAAATCTCAAATCTAAACTCTATTCAATCTTATCGGTCTTTTACCAATAGTCAGAAAAACGCACAAGGATAGTAGCATAATAAATCAATTTAAGACTGATTCAAGTCAGTGTGCAAAATTGGAGTAGTAATGAAAGGAGACGACTGTTTGGTTTTGGTTTTTAAAAGATTGCTGAAACCATCTTTGTGAAAGTGTTGTAAACTCGTGATATCCTTCTGAACTCAACGACTGCACAAACTTTTCCTTTACTTTTATGTGTAAAGAGGATAATGAAATATGTTATAATAAAATAATTGTTAAATTAGAAAGAAAAATTATATATACAAACTTAGATTAGGTATCACCTAATTCACAAACCAACCATAATTAGGATGATAGTTAAGCTTCTGGCTTCTGGGGGGTACACATCACAATGGGCTATTTCGGCCAAGGTTTAGTCTTAAGCAATTGCTGTCAAAATTGCTTTACATCTAAAGGAAACTCCAAAAGAAAATGACTAGTTCTGGCAATGTTCTTCCATCACCACAAATATTTTTCTTCCAATATGACTATTACAAGTTTTGAACTCGTAAAATGGAGGGTTATTCACGTAAAATCAATTAAATTTTAGAAAAAAACCTACTTATTCACGTAAAATCAATTAAATTTTAGAAAAAAACCTACTTCAATACATTTATTACACCAGCACCGTAATAGAATAATATGATAAATTTATTTTGTTAAATCATTCAATATAAATTTTAAAGCGTGTTTAGATTGCAACTCAAAATGAAAAAAAAAAATTATACCTTTTCAATGTAAATTTTACTTTTATCTTCATAAATAATTTATTTTTACGTTTTTCAAAATAAAAAAATAAATTCAAACTCAATCCAAATATACATTATTTCCTGCAAAAGTCAATCCTATCAAGTTTTGTGGGTACAACCTCAAAATGACAAAATCATCAATGCCGGCAGTTTAGCCGTGACAAAACTCATCAAAAAATTTTAGAATGAAACCAAAGAAAACGCGCAAAAAAAAAAAAAAAGACAAAGAAAAGTACAAATTTTGGTAGCATAATGTGTATGTATCTCGTGAAATACAATAATTTTGTTACCTACCAAAAAGCTTTTTTTTTTAAAAAAAAAAGGAATAATAAGAGAGAGTTGATAGTAACAAGTAGTTTCTACGTGGCTATCGGTAGGTCGAGTTGGGTAGCCTACTACTACTACTACTATTGCATAAGTCTTTTGGTGCTTTTCTACTTGTTATATTTTTCACTACTCATTACTACAATCTTGGGGGTAGGTTTTTCTCTGATAAGATCTTGGTGGGAGTTGAAATGATGAAATATATTTTCACTTTATTTCTGTGACATTAGGATAGATTCGCAATGTCCCATATTGCAGGTATATTTGAATTGAGTTTCGTTCGAAGTTTAATATAATAAAATTTTGTTCGAAGTTTAATATAATAAAATTTTATTTTTTTAAATACATTGTATTTATATCATCTTCCTACTGAAATATAATTTTAGTACATTTTACAGTATTTTCACTACTCACGTCTCGAGAAATGTACATGTCTTGCTGCATTATCTGCATACATCAATAATTCATTACGCCATGTTTCTGGAAATGTGGGTGCAATTGAAAGAATTTTTCATCAAGAAGAAAATGATAAAATGGTTTATTCCGCAAGTAAAGACATGTTCGCTAGTTAGTAGCTTATTACTCCCTCCCTCCTTTTCAAAATATATTATTTATTTTCTTTTTACATAGGAATTAAAATTTTAATAAATTTTATAAAAAATTTAATAAATGTCTAAGATGTCCTTATTTAAAAATAATTTGTTAGTGTATTAAATTTACATTTAATATTAAAGATTAATATTTTAAATAGTTTGTTAAAAAATTATTGGTTCTTGAAAAATGAGAGTATTTGAATAGTTGATTGGAGGTAAGGATAAAATAAAAAATAGAATAATAAATAAAGTATTTATATATAAAGATAACGTGTATTTGGACTAAAGAAAGTATGATATATATTTTAAAATGGATGGAGTACAATTTTGAAATTTTGAGTTCTAAAATCAATTTCGAGATTGTTTAAATAATTTAAAATTTTGCTGCCTTTTAATTTCGAATCTTGAAACCCTTTTAAGCTTCAAGGGGATATAAAGAGATATTTTATATTTTGGGTCAGAAGATAAAATTAAGTTTGTTTTTTTATATACATCGAGAGAAGAAGAAGTGATTCAAACCCAAGACTTTTTACCGGTAAAGAGTGCTTCTATCACTTACTGTCATATAATATTAAATTCTTTTAAAATACTTGATTTTTTTGTAGATTTTGTCCATGATATGTTTTTCTCTCTTTTTTTTCATTTATGATCTCTTTAAAATTATGATCTCTTTAAAATTATTATAAATTAAACACTCGACTAGCTGTATTAATTTGAGAGTAATGTACAATTCCCTTACCTAATGCTAACTCACATATCCATGTTAGAGTGAAGTTGTCTAACCAATCCAAGAAATGCAAATATTTTGCTGAATTGACATCAAATTCTTTTCATACAAATCAACATCACAAGTGGGAATTGGTGAACAATATAAAGTGCCATTCACCGGTGCAAATCTTCCTTAGTTGCCGCTAATCAAATTCGGTGATGATTGAATAGGTGAAACAACAAAGAATTTTTACAATCTGTCAATCAAATTGCATTGCCTGGCCATGTCCATATCTAGATTAGATGCCCTTATTTTCTTCTTCTTCTTCTTCTTCTTAAACCTCATCAAGATTCTTTAATATTTCCCAGTGCTTCCATTCAACCTTGGATTTGTTGCCCTTTGAATTTTAGGCTCTCATTGTCCAACCACAGCAAAACTGTCCAAATGATGTAGACGACACTTGAAATGTGAAAGAAACCATTAGAAATGTCTTTCTGTTTGTGGAGACTTTTCTTCTCATAAACCTGTAAAGAATATTATTTTGACGAATAGTTTTGGAGTTTAGTGTCTGTGATCACCACTGATTCCGCTTAGTTTGGAACCCTATTAAGCTAGCTCACAAAATAACTATTGAAGAAAGGCTGTTAAAGCTTCTCAAAATACAAGCATTATTGGAAAAAGATCTGGGGTGAGAATGGATAGTGTTTTGGTTTGAAAATTTTTTTCTTGAGTTTCGTGAGAGAGAATTATTTGTGAGAGGAAAAATGATATTCAAAATAAAAAATTTGTATTGTATTCCGTAATAGGACGTTGTCCAAATAAACCCTTGAACAAAGTTACTATCGAAGGAAAACAAGTATTCAACCACCCGCAAGCTTATCATAGTTCAAGAAATGACGTACACGAGTAATATCTTTTAAACCTTATACATATACCCGTCATATATTGACACTAATTTTAACTCATTCATTTTTTAGGCCACTTTCTCAAAATTGGAGTGCTTAAGAAAATGGCCAAAGCTTCCTTTGGCTCTTTTTCATAAAGAAGGAAGAAATATATCTTCTTTTCTAGAAGGAATGATGACCAAATTGTGAACATAATTCTTCAAGAAAACCAGCATTCATATACTTAATCATTTTTAGTAGTTTATTTAAAAAATACACTATCAAGATGGGGTATTTTTATAAATGAGGAAACTTTCATTTTGAATTTTTCAAATAGAGAAACAAGAAATACATCCTTTTTTTTTTTTAAAACACTATGTGCATATATTTAGATTATACCTAATCTCATCATTATAGAGTAAACATTCGAACTAAATTACTATCAAAGTGCTTAACAACTCACTTATTTTTTAAAATCATACTTACCGAAAAGAGTACATTTCCCAAAATTGAATAGCAGAACAAATGACTAATCTTTTTTTTTTTTTAAAGAAGGATTGGTAGAGGAAGCAGAAGCATTTTTTATATATTTTGCTGATTGGAGATTTTTGAAAGAAGGTATTTCTCCAGTCAAACATAATTCATTCTTCTAAGATCAGCGCGTGCGTGTATATATATTTTTTGAGGAAATGCACGTAAAATTGAGTGTTGAAATTTCTACAATGTCGCTATATATATATATATGTTATGAATTTATTGACGCGCAGTCGTTGTCGGCATAACAAAATAGTAATACTAACGTAGAGAGCTTAATAAAGAAATTATAATGTAGAGGATAGGAGAAAACTATAGAGAGAAAATAGAGAGAAAGAACAAGAGATCTTTATTAATTCTTTGAGAGTAAATCAATCAATGAATGAGTGTATACAACACCTCAGTCTAGAGCCCTATTTATAGGGTTCAGGGGTACATCCAAATCAGAATAGGTATAGGGTAATCAGAAGACAAATCCTATCACTAATCAAAGATATGATAGAACTCTACCATCTATCTTCTGGATAGTTGGAGTATCTCTATAACTCTGATAATGGACATCCATAATAATATTAATTTCATAACACTCCCCCTTGGATGTCCATTGCATAAGAGTATGCCTCGTTAAAACCTTACTAGATAAAAAACCCAGTGGGAAAAACTCTAGTGAAGGAAAAAGAGTACACTACTCTTTATGCCATATTTACTCCCCCTGATGAGATAATCCTTTAAGGTTTCATAACCGCCGCATTCTAATTTTGTTCACCAATTTATCAAATGATGCGGCTGGTAATGCCTTAGTGAATAAATCTGCCAGATTGTCACATGATTGAATTTGTTGCACATCAATGTCACCACTCTTCAGGAGCTCATGAATAAAGAAAAATTTTATCATATCTCCTTAGATATATTCCAAACTTTATTATCATCTAACAATACAGTTAGAATTCATTCTTAGATGATATAGATTTATCTCGAATACATTAATCATGATCACACATATTCTTAACCAACATCATGAATTTCTATTTCTTCAACATGAGTTGAAGATGTGGTTGTTATAATCAACACATACTTATAAATGCATGGTTTATGTGGATTATATAGGTAACTCATACCTTGCATATCCATCTCAACAGAGTTGGATTTTTTCAATATTCGAGATAAACTATCTCAAGGAGATTCAAAAGCAAGCTTAATGTCGTCTCAAAATTTATTGGGTAGAGAAGAACTATAATAGATCTCTACTTGTACGTGGACAAGTGTATTCATACGATAAAATACAGAGTTATGGTACTTCAGGACCAAAGAGTTCTTCAATATCCTTTAATAGATATAAAGGATCTCACATATAATAACCCAATAACTATTGATGTGCTATGTCCATGTGAAACATCTTCAGGATGTTCAATCAAAATAAAATATTGACTTTTCAAAACGTTGATCACAATACTTGCTCATCTAAATTCTTCAGGAAAAATATCTTGATCATCAAATCATTTTCTCTTTTCAAAATCAAGACATCAATCACGCTTCAGGCGTGTATCAAAATCATATAGTTATAGAATACATATATTTGTCCTGTTAGGACATTTATCCAAATAGGAATATCTATAAGTATAATGTTATATTGACTAACTCTACAGGAGTCAGACAAACAATCAATATGCAATTTTATGCAAATAAATAATATTTTGAACTTCCAGTTCACTAATACTTGTGCATAGATCAAGATAATAAAAGTCATAAATAATATCCTCTTTTTAATTGATGATTTTCTCCTCCTAATGTGGGGAATACTATGCCAATCAATATATTGTACAATGAGAATATCTTCTAATAAAGAAATACATACAGCAAATATAGCTACATATAGAATTTCTTCATATATGGACATACTCAATCATTCTCTCAATAAAAATTCACTAAGACAATCTCATTATGTTCTACAGGAACAATTATATGCTTCAAGCATATTGAGTCCATCATGGACTTCAAATATAAGCTCTATTATCAAATGATAACAAATATAAACACATATTAAGTGTCATCATTCACCATTATATCCACCACTAGAAATATATTTCTTCGTTATCAGTGCCAGGTCTTACGAAGAATCATACGCCATAACTCATGGCAATATTCACTTTTGTGATTCGCATTTTATAAGCAAATATTAATTGCTATCTCTTTGAGATTACACTTCAAGTGTATAATTCCTGTTGGGAATACATGTACACTTCAAGTGTACTTGTGAATAGTTTAAACTTTTCATATTTCTCATGCGAATTTTATCATTTCGAGTCTGCATACCTCGATTTGGAAATCCTCAATATATTATGCGCATTAATGTCTTTAAAGTCATATACTTGTACGGTTCCAATAGTTTCCAATCATGTTGAGATCTCATCATTTATCACAATTTTCAGGTACCTGAATTTCTTCTGGAAATAATATATCAATGATATTTGGAGAAAAATTCTGCTGGAATTTAAATCTCCTCAACTTAACATATATGACCATCTTAAGCCTTTGCTCCAGTGAAGAGTTTGTATCTTTGGAACCGACTTATCTACCACATTTTAGTTGTGTCTCAAATTTATTTGTAATGGTAGATTATCCTTCAGGGATATCAAATAGGAGCATTCTTTGCTGGATGTTGATCAATTAATATACCTGGCTATATAAATTATCCTTTGAACTTCTGGTTCAAGGTATCTTCTATGAGGATCAAAATAGAAGATCAAGATGAGACACATACTAATATTTTTATCCAGCATCATAATTTCTCCTCTTTATGTTGGGGCAACATATTCAAAATTAACAAAATACGAATCTCTCCCTTGAGATTTTCTCCCAACATATTTAATAATCTCTTTTGAGAACCCATCTCATTACCTTTGTGGTGGTGCAACATACATAGTGCATTTCTAAATTGATGATGGAAAATATTTGGTTTCTGACCACAAACCAACTACTATGAGGAGAATTATAATATGTTGGCAAAATACGAAATAAGTGCTAATATATCACAGTCATGAACATTCTACAGGATGTTTAATATTTATCTCAATACAACCAGTATTATTAGGACAAATTATGTCTTTGGGAGAATCTTAAAACATGAGCTCATTATCAATAAATTGTGCAAACTACAGGTTGCAAAAACAATAATATTCATAAGACTATTTGTTGATGCATCAACTAATAATTTCTCCATATTCATCCCAAAATAACACATTCAACCCCAAGTAATACTGGCAACTTTTAAATAAAACAAGTAGCACATATAAATTCATCATATTAGGAAACTTCTGGTTCCATAATAAATTCATAATCATTCTTCGTATTTTAATGATCCGGAATGGTCCAACCGGTCATGCCAACTAATAAATTATTTATCAGTAAACTTTAAGTTTACTCAATATTGCATCTCAATTTCATAATTCTATGCAATATAAATCAGGAGAGATAAATAATGGTATCTATAATTGACATATATTTCTTGTCATAATGGTAATGCATATGCCTCAAAATTTCATTCATCTAATGTCTCGATATACTGATAATATAATCAAAACTCAAAAAGCTTTACGAGACTATATGGAGAACAGTGCATTACAGAATTGACCATTGGGTGAAGATCATGTAGCTCTTCTGGAGTTTTAAATCAATTAACTCTTCTAGAGTTATTTGATCAATTAGTTCTTCAGGAACCTTGCACTACCATTTATACTTTGGACATATAATTTAAATTTTGTCCAAATAAACAACAAATATTATTTAGACAAATTGTATCTTCACCATTCTTGATCCAAAATAAACTAAAATAACATAGGAAAGTAGCATATGCCATATCAAAATGCTAAAAACTCTTTCTGGATATTCAAAAGAATTGGCTATGTTCACATATGTCATATCAATATTTTCGACATAAGCATCATTACTATCAGTAGCATGATTTAGGAAAGTAAAGCAATATCAATAATTAATAGATATTCATAACATGCTTGGCGTACTACAGGTATGTGACAAACTTTCATATTGCATCAATAACATGTTAGAATTATTACTTTCCCCTTTTCCTTCTCATTATTTTCTCACTTCTGGTGAGTATCTATTTAGTGGGGATTTAATGAGTCATTCTTATAGTATAAGAACAAAATGTATTTCTATTTGCTGCGACCAAAATCTCGTATATAAATATATTATAATTTCTAATGTCATTCACTTCAGGGAATGATATAAAAATATTTGGTCGAGCGTCAAAATATTTTATCAAGGACTCATTTAATCTCAGAAGATATAAATTCAAAATACTTTTGAAAAACTTTTTCTAGATATTGCTACTACAGGAGCATGTTAAAAATATGAGAAAGGAAAAATCTTTTATCCATCACATTACTAGTGATATTTCTCCTTATAACTTTAATTGAGGAGAAATTTTAAATGTAATAAAATTTTTGCATACTGATAGATCATAAAATATTATAGGCATACTTATAACAAATCATAACTAGCATTTATATAACAATCATCTTCTGGTGGTTGTATGTTTCATTCACAATTTGCTAGTAATCAAGTGGCTTTGATGCTTTGTATTATTTTAAATGGTGTCTTCAGGACCCATAATATCTAGATGCATATATTACTAAATCACTGTGACTATATGGATTATTCTTAACATATCCGTGTCTATATTGACAACTTCAACTACGACCTCTTCCAGGGCCATAGCCATTGGTTCTAATACATTCATTCACAGATTTAAAGTAAACTGTGTTTTTGGTAGAATGACCATCTTCTGGTAGTCAAATCTTTCTTTTAGATCCTTCCACAAAATAAGTGGATTTCTCACGGTAAGATATTTCGCCTTTAGATTCTCATTAAAATAATGACGGAGAAAATCATGGCTTTTATACGATTTTGAGATGGTGTCTGCCAGACCCATTATATCTCAATAAATTTGAGCATC
Source organism: Rauvolfia tetraphylla (assembly GCA_030512225.1). Taxonomy (NCBI): domain Eukaryota; kingdom Viridiplantae; phylum Streptophyta; class Magnoliopsida; order Gentianales; family Apocynaceae; genus Rauvolfia; species Rauvolfia tetraphylla. The sequence continues at coordinate 10,259,458 of JAJQKT010000053.1, forward strand.
TATATAATTCTTTCTATAAATATCAAGAGTAAAAAACGAGTTTTGAAAAGTTTTCCATGGGAATTCAAAGGTAGAAAAAATACCTCTTTTTCTCTTGATTAAACTCTCAACTTCGGTGGCAGAGACTCGTGCTGATAACGTGTTATGAATTTGTTGACGCGCAGTCGTTGTCGGCATAACAAAATAGTAATACTAATGTAGAGAGCTTAATAAAGAAATTATAATGTAGAGGATAGGAGAAAAACTATAGAGAGAAAATAGAGAGAAAGAACAAGAGATCTTTATTAATTCTTTGAGAGTAAATCAATCAATGAATGAGTGTATACAACACCTCGACTGCAGAGCCCTTATTTATAGGGTTGAGAGTACATCCAAATCGAGAATAGGTATAGGGTAATCGGAAGACAAATCCTATCACTAATCAAAGATATGATAGAAACTCTACCATCTATCTTCCGGATAGTTGGAGTATCTCTATAACTCGATAATGGACATCCATAATAATATTAATTTCATATAATATATATATATATATATATATATATATATATATATATATATATATATATATATATATATATATATATACACACACACGCACGCACACAAACAATTTGCCTACAAAAACACATGCAAGTTTTTTTTTTAATTATTTTTAAGGAAATGAATGTAAAATTGAGTGCCGAAATTTCTAGAATGTCGCGGTTAAAATTGTCGAAGGTTGACTATAAGTTGAAAAATCAATTTCGGCATGCCGTAGAGAAGTTTTCACTTTTCTGGAAGTTTGCTGGGTATGTCTTTGAAAAATCTATATGCATAATCCAGTGTTGTATTCATATATTTCTTTCACGCCGTACAAAAATAGAACATTCCATTTCCATAATCTATGTACAAAAAGTCACGTACTCCAATTCACATTTACGTATCAAAAACGGAAAAAATTCACATTCACGCTAATGGCGGTACAAAGCTTTTTTTTTTTTTTTTTTTTGGAAAAAACTTTTCCTGAGATTCTGAGAAATGAGAAGAACAATTGCGTTGATTTTTGTACAACTTGAGCAGGCCCACTCTTCATTCCCGGATATTCTTCGAAGCCCGAAACAACGCTGGGCCTTCAACTTTTTTGTTTTCTTTTCGGCACAGACCATAAGCCCCATCAATCCCATAACGAAACTTTTTCTCTTTTTTTTTTTTTTGGCGAAGTAAATATATAAAACCACCTTTTCTATTTATTCTCTGGCTCATAATTAGGGTTGTTAATGTGTTGGATCTTACCCAGATCTGACCCGTTAAATATCGGATATGATATACCATTTATATTCGTATATTCGGATTCGGTCCTAGACCTGATAATATATATCTTAATAGGGTATGGGTACGGTATGCAATGTTTCGGACTCGATAGATCTGAGACTTGATTAAATTTTTTAATAATAAATATTTTGTATACTTGATTTTTTTACAATCATTAGATATTTTTTGATCCAACGGTCATTTTATATTTTTTTATGTATTATTTTTTTTTAAAAAAAAATTTATTGGATCTACTCAGAATCGAACTGAGACCTTATACGGTTGGATCCGGGTCTATTCTATTTAGACATGCTGGGTAAACGGGTCGGGCCCGGTACCTATATGTGTCAATCGGGTCCGGGTCTAGAACAAGGTATTCCAGACCCGTTTTGACACGTTGACACTCATACTCATAATGTTGATTTAACGATTATGACTTCTTTATTTTCAAACATACTTTTTTATTTTTATTTAAGTTTTATTTAAATTATTTTTTAACTAAATACATAATTAAGTCTCACTTCTCCTTTCACAAAAAATTCACACACAAGATAAAAATTTTTCCGACCAAATATAATCTGAATACACCTAAAACAGTAAAATTTTCTCTTTCTCATATTATACACAGCTCTGACGGGTGAAAAATACAAATTTTCTTTATTTGATAGAAATAATTTTTATTGATCGAACTATTAACTTGATTTTAAACAAAAATGAATCACTTGAAAAAGACACAAGAATGATTATACTACTTACTTGAAATAATATTTTTCAAGTATTTTGGTGTGATAAGGACAAGTGTTTTTGCTGTCAAGGAAAGAAGACAAGAACTATTCCATTTTTAGCACCTTTGTAATGGTAATCGTATCTCCATTGGTTGCGTCTTCTTACGATAAGCTTACAACGACGAGTCAGCGGCGAGCCCTCACATACTTCATTTCATTCCGATGGTCTTCTCTCACTTTCACTTTTTAATGTTTGAAATTGAGTTGTTTTAAATTATAATACTTACTATTTTATTCATTTCAAAATATGAAATCTCTTTAATTTTTTTTATAAATTACGAAAGAAAATAAAAGGTATTTTACCTATTATATTTTAATTAATTTTTTAATATAATAAATAAAAATAGAATTATATTTATAATAAAAATAATTTTTAAAATTTATAAAAAATTAAATATTTTTAGAAAGAAGAAAACGGTCAAAAGTCTTAGATTTTAAAATAGAGAAGATGTTAAGTTGTTGTTGAACTATATGACTAACGTATACTAGTCTAATATATCTTTCTATTGAAACTCATTTATTTTGGCTCAAGTGATTGAATGCGTTTCTCCTCATTTATTCAGTTGAATAGTTCAACTTCTCAAAAATATAGATTATGGTTTAAAAGATATTACGAAATTTATTAGGAAAATTAAATTCTATGCACGAAAAGGAAAACAAGATCTGAAAAGTGTATGCATAACAAATAGTATATTCCAAATAAAAAATTGAAAATAATAGAAAACTAAATGTTAAAGGGGAGATAGGTAGAATTTTTGCCCATTTAAATTGTCTTAGCTAGTAAGCGGACGGTTACTAAAATAGATAAAAAGATTTTTTTTGTTAAGTACAAACCTGACTTTTTTTTTTTTTTGTTGATATTGGACAAACCTGATTGATAAATTGGGGATTAAACATTATAGGAAAATTCTCCTACTTTTACTCCCTAAACAATTTACATTTGTTATAAGAGCCCTTAATATTTTTTAGATAACATTAATAATTTCTTAACAATTTATGAGCTGCTTAAAAATCTTTATCAATACCTCCATTGCGGTTTCGACAAAAAGTAAGCATGTGCCTTACAAATGACAATATTAATAAGAACAAATTTGATATTTAATAAATTATCTTTTACTCTATGTGTTGCTTTTTTTTTATATTTTTTAAAAATTTTCTTCCTTTTTTGTCTAACACCTACCTAACTAGCTCTAATTATCATTAATATCACCAGTATGGCACGTGCCATCACCATCTTTTTAGTTTCTATATAATTGATTGCTAATATTCTTAACGTGGACTTCTATCATTATTCAAAAATTTATTCATATATATTTTATTATAGTAAAAAAAGATAATGAAATAATCTTTATAATAATAGCAATCTCCACAATGAAATTTGACTTAGGATTGTTCAAGTCAATTCTATAGTTTGGTAATGTCTAAACCTTTTCTAGCATTATGCAATGTCCCCTCAAAAGAACAAAAATAATAATAATAATAAAGAAGAAAAGAACATTATCCTTTATTACTAAGAATGTCACTTATGAGGGGTTCAAATAAAATACTCTAAATTATATGAGGTTATAACCGAAATTATTAAAACCTCAGGGATGTTAATGAAATTATGCCTCGGCATTTTCTCGCTCGCTCATTCTATCAGTTTCCGCCCGACAAGAAAAAAGGGCCAAAAAGAGACAGGTCCCACCAATTCTGCCGCCAAGAGCAGACATCCTACGTGGCAGCACATGATACCTCCGATGATTGACAAGTAACCACCTGGTGCCACTCGTATTATGCAAACAACGACTTCTACGGCGCCGTATTGTCCAAGAACCACCCGCAGAGCACACACTCCATGGCGAAGAATCAACAAGAAGTTGTAGAACAGCTCTTGCTTTCGTCGTGGAGAACATTATTTCCGGCAATAAATTTTAGATTATTACTCGTTGTTGTTCCTCTAGGATTCTTGAGAAAATATCAGAGATTCATTTGAATCATTTCTGTATATTCTGTATTCACTTTTCTTGGATTTTCTTGATCTTTTTTGACATATATAATTGGCACTCCTTTTTAGTTTTTTCCCCCTTCAGTGAAAAACTGAATATTCTCCCCCTTTTTGGGTGAATTTCAGATTTTTCTAGAGGCTCTCTTCTTGTTAAGTTAGAAAAGATTTGGGAAAGAAAGTTCCTTTTGGTATTGTAGTGTTAAAAGTGTGGATCTTTACTGATAACAAGTGAGTTTCTAGGAGAAATGGCATGCCAAGCTATGTATACGTGGAGTTTGGGTGGTTTAGTGGGTGCGTTTGTTGATCTTTCAATAGCATACTTATTGCTGTGTGCATCAGCAATAGCTTTTATGGCTTCAAAGTTTCTTGGAGTTTTTGGGTTGTGCTTGCCCTGCCCTTGTGATGGGATTTTTGTTATTCAGCCAAATAGGAATCTATGTTTCCAGAAGCTGTTTATTGATTATCCAACAGAGAAAGTTTCCAATGTTCAACTCTCTGTAAGATCCAAGTTTCCTTTCAATGATTCTATGTGGGGAAAGGACCACAACTGTAATTTGAAATTGAGGTTAATTGGTGAAAGAGAGCGAGATGCTATTGAATTGGAAGGTGAAGCTTCATGTAGTTCAGTATCAGATGCTAGGAAATCAAGCAACATTGTTAGGATTCAAGGGGAGTTGACTACAAGGAATGCGGTAGGGAGGATGAAATTATTAGGTACAAGGGAAGGACGGTTTGATATGAAGGGGAAGGAAATCATGCATCAGAGGCACAGAAGAGTGCTCCGCCATCGTAGGAAAGGGGGTGCTAACCATGGGAAATACTCATCAATTGGATCATATGATCCTGGATTCAGTGAAGTGCAAGGTGATCCTGAATCTCCTCCTAGCATCAATAAGGGAGGGGACGCACTGGCTGAAGATGACATAATGGTTCTTGATAATGAACATGATAGCCATCATGGTAATTGTTAATGTTGTTCTCTTCTACTTTAGCTTTGAATTTAAAACTCTTTATCTGTAATACTATAGTTGCTCAATGACTATACAGTTGTGTTTCTCAAGCCTAATTTGTTGGAGGAAGAATTCTTGCTTTCATGTTGACAGAAAATGCCTGGTTGACCTAGACACTAGTTGTACTTTAAGAATCATGAACTAATGTGGCTGCAAATTCTTTTAGCACAAAAAACTATTGGAAAGCAATTAACCTTGTGATGTTGTTATTAATGGTTACCGTCTGTTGATAGTTTTCCTTAAAATCGTACAATAATAATCAGCTTTGTTTAGTTTTTGTGTAACTCTGCTATGTACATTCAACCCATATTAATGAAACCAAATCCCATTTCAGACCAAAAAGGACAAAAAATGTTCCGCTTTTTGTCACTGATACTTTTTCTAGTCATATGAGGTGAAGTTCCACTATTTGATTTCAGATACCTTGAAAGATTTATTACTGGAAATAACAGACCAATAAGATTTGAATTTCATGGAAAATTAAAAAATAAATCCTTTATGATGATTGTGGTATGTGGTCAAAGATTAACATAAAACTGAGTACCATTCAGTAGATGCTATTTGTGGAACACAAACTCTCTTTCTTGCTTTTAGGCTGCGGAGTTTAAATAGTTTGTGCTCCCATTTAACTCCTCTGACTGCAGAACTTCTTACAAACTGGCTAAATGTTATTCTGCACTGATGGAAATATTACAATTATCTGGTGAAAATCCTGGCATCATCTAAGCACTAGTTGGAAGCTTTAGAGAAACTTTTGGGCTTAGAAGCTTCTCAACCTTGAATTTGGAACTTGAAGGAAGCTGTATATGACCCTTTAGGAAACCTTATGGAAGCATGTATATAAATTTCCTTCGAAAATTTTCAGTCATTTGTATTATCAACTTTTCAAATTTTTCTTATTTCTGTTTTAGAATTAGATGGGTTTCTTTTCATTGTGCTTACAGATAAGCAAATTTATTTTCCTATGCTGAATCTTGTGCAGTTCATTTGACTAACATCTTTTGCTTCAAATTTCAAAAGGGGTTTTATCCAAGTACTTTGTCCTTCAATGACCTTATCTCATAAACATCTTGTTAAGTTTTAAGTCAGTTTTAATTATGGAACTCACTTGATGCTGCTTTCTATATTGATCAGGTAGTGACTTCCTGATTCACTTTTCTAAGCATCCAATACTTTGATTTCTAATTGATGAGTATATGAGCTATGCATGCTTCTAATTTAAGTGGCTTTGATTTACATAGTTTATTCTTACTTGTTTCCTTAGGGTTTCCTGTTCCCTCCCTGAAAAAATAGATCTATTTGATTAGCTTAGCTCATACTCATTGATTTAAATTTCTGATATGTCTGTTCATATTTGATCTCATGCAACTTTGATCTTTTTTTGATTTTAGATCATGAGGATGCCCCAGCAGTCATGAGGTTGGGGCGAAGACACTCAAGCAGCATTAAGTTAGATGAAAGTCCTGATGAAGATGAGACAATAGAGAAAAATGTATATTCACTGAAAGAATTAAAAGGGAATGCACAAACTGGGCCAAGTAGAAGTGGTAAATGTACGATATTGAAGCAAGCCCTTGAAGAACAGCATGCTGCTTGTACTGCTCTTTACCTTGAGCTTGACAAGGAGAGAAGTGCTGCAGCTACTGCTGCAGATGAGGCCATGGCTATGATTCAACGCTTACAAGAGGAGAAGGCATCAATTGAAATGGAAGCTCGGCAATATCAGAGGATAATAGAAGAAAAATCTGCTTATGATGCTGAAGAAATGAACATTCTCAAAGAAATTATTATCAGACGAGAAAGGGAGAAGCATTTCCTGGAAAAGGAAGTTGAAGCATACCGTCAGATGATCTGTCTTGGAAATGAGCAATCAATGGAAAATACTGTGGATTTATTGGCCAGTCAGACCTTTGATTCTTCACTTAATCCAAATGAAGATCCAGTTCTGATGCTACAACAGCTGAGCGCATCTATTGACCAGAAAAAAGGTGCAGTTGTGGCTTCAAAAGAGTCATCAGTTCAAGCATGCGATGGAAATGCTGCTTGTCTAACTGGACACCTCCCACAGTTTTCAGTAGGCAGGAATGATGGCAACCAAGAACTTAAGGATAAGATGATACTTATTGATAACAACTCATGTGCACCTTTGGGAAATATGACTAGTGTAGAGACACTCCCTGGGTCATGTAAGGTAAGTAGTTCCCTGGAAAAGTTCCCCGCAGAAGGCAATAGCCTCGTTGAGAAAGTAAAAGAACATGTGAATAGAGATGCTGAACTGCTGGGAAGGAATTCTGAAATTTCACATATTCCGTCTCCTTTTTTGAGTTTGGAATGGTCTGAAAAAGATACGAATCAGAGAATCAAGACATCTTGTAATTCCTCTAATGAAGGGCCTCTTGTTCATGATGTTCATGTTCCTGTTAATCAATCCAACTCCTATAATCCGATTAGTGGAGGCAAAGAGGAATGGATGCCAAAAACTAATACTCCAGAAATTCATATGAAAAAAGATGTTTCATCTGAGGCTTCTTTTCTTCAGAGGATTAGTGCCATTAGGGATTCTTCAACTTCTAGCAATTTGGATGCTGAAGTTGACATTAACAGAGGTACTTCAGACATGACAAGCGGGCTACCACCAATAGTCCCAAAAGGCAAATGGGTACGTTCTAATGTGCGGAGGAATTCTATGTCTGCAGTAGATAATGAGAGGTTGAAACTTGATAATGAAATTGGACAACTTCGAGAGAGGTTAAGGATGGTGCAAGAGGGAAGGGAAAAACTTAACCTGTCTGTAGAGCACCGAGAAAGGGAAAAGCTGCAGCTGAAGCTTCTGGAGGACATAGCCCACCAACTTCAAGAGATACGGCATCTCAAGGAGCCTGGAAAGGCTGTACGACAGGCTTCTTTGCCGCTTCCATCATCTAAGGTCTGGTAATTGTTTTCTCCTCTCTCCTGTTTAAGTTTTATGAATCTTTTTTTTTATGAATCATTGTGCAGAAACTTGTCAGCAAAAGTTGATACGGCTGGAATGAGGTCCTAATAAAACTGACTTCACAAGTGGAGTTGAAGTTTGAATTTTGAGTTTGCTTAACAAGATTTCTTTTAGGTTTCCTCCCCTTTTCCTCACCCCTCCTCCAATTGGACCTTGGCTAGAATGTTCTGCAGTCATTGGCGCAGCTTTTACCAACTGAACACTTGCAGAGAAGTCTGATGACAGTAAACTTTCTCCATAATTAGCTAGCTTATGATTGTTAGTCCATGTCCTATTTGTTTTGCTTAAGGTTTTGTTCATTCCAATTCTATCCTTCTCTATTCTGCTGTTATTGCTTTTCTGATCTTCTCAATTGCCTTGCAAAAAGGGGAAAGAAAGAAAGAAAAGAATTCAGTGGAAGTTTTTATTTTTAGTTTTTCCGGGAACAATCTTTGTTATTTTCACTTAAATTTTCCTGTACTCCACGCGAAAGTGATCAACATCATTCCCCTCTCAACTCTGCTATATTTGTTCGTTTCTTCTTCTCTGGTTTCAATTGTTTGTACATTTTACATCATAATAATATCATCAACATGATGTTTCAGGTATCTTCCAAGAAAAGACGGTGTCGGAGTGTTTCCTTGGGACCGCTGACAAGCTCTTAAATTGCCATGAAGAGTATTCACCTGAAGAGCATCGGTTCTTAACTTAAATTTGATTCAGGGGATAAGACGATCTGCCTCAAAATTGAAGTCTTCTGATGTTATAATGGGGATATACTTTGGTAACATATCACATAAAGCAATTTCCTTTACCGACGCAACTGGGTAAGTTTTTCTCCAGCTGTATATAATAATAACTTCCTTGTAATGTTAATAGATGTCATCTAAGCAGGTTTTCACTGAACTCTATTTTTGGCTTAGTCTTCTTTGAGAAATAAAAGGGAAGTATTTTAATTTAACGAATACAAATTTAAATCTTTTGCATGGTGAAGCTGCTGCAATGAAGAGATGCTCTTTTCTCTGATCTGAGTTACTCCAAACGTGTGTTGCTATTACTACTGTGACTTGAAGCTTTGATGAGAAATGTCCATTAAATACTAGAAGTATTAACACTATTATTGCACAAAAAGATTACAAGATCACTAAATATTACATAATCAAGCAAAACATAAAACATTCTTCTGAGCCTCTCTCCCACTCAAAATCAGGCTCTCGTTTCTTCTTTAATTCCAAGACTTTAACCTCCTTCAAACTTCCTTCCCAGAACTTAATGTTGTGTTGTGAACGGTAATAAGCTTCATTTCTTGTGACTTATCAACTTTTTGGAGATGAATTCACCTATGTCCTCAGAGTCTAATTTGTCATTGATAAATAGTCTCAAGGTTTTAGGCCGACAAGCACAAAAGGCTCCATCAAGAACTTCCTCCCAAATAGTTGAAAAATCGGATACAATTTCTAAACTCAATTCATTGACTTGAGGTGCATCAAAGACTGGAGAAGCCACCATATTCTCTTTCTTCTTTATCCAAACATAGAGGTACGGATAAATTTTTGAGGGAATGAATCTCTTTAGGAATTCATTCAAGTTGAGAAACCATTGAGTGCGAGCAAGGCCTGCATCTTCTTTAAAGCTCCTGTGTGGATATCAGAGCGACAATGGCTTGAGACTCTTGCAGACGATACTTCGGGCATCATGCCACTATACTGAAAATGAGTCATGCTTGGAGCATCAATGTACAGCTCCTCCAAAACCTAGCGGTGAAACACATTCAGCTCCATCTTTCTAAGTGAGGTACTTGATATTCCGATTCTTTCCAAATTGAGACAATGGTGGACTTTCAAGTCCTCCAGATGCGGAAATTTGCGTTTGAAGTCAAAGAAAAGCTCATCATTGATGCCAACTTCAAGTAATACTAATCGCTCAAGATTGCGATAGGTACTGATCAAATTAAGGACAACAGCACCTCAAGTTCTTTATCCCTATCTTCTCCTTTCGATCTCTCTTTAAAGAACGGTTCACATGAATCAAGAACCTTACTTTACTTGGTAATTTGGCATATTCTTCATTTGAGGATAGCCAAAGAGTTTGCTTGTAGTAGAGCTCTTCATTGAAATGCAAAACGGCCAGGCGTTCTGCCATGCCTTCGACAAAGAACTTGCTCGGATTCCATCTTTCTCTATTTCAAGGAAAGAAGGCATATGGCTGTATAATAGCTTCAGGCAATTCTGATACGGGCTCTGAGTTTGCCATGGAATTCTAGTTTGTGCTTCAAAAACCCTAAGGATTCGTATAAAAACAACCTTCATGCTCTGTCCTGCTGTAACATTGAATTTGGAAGTTCATTGAACATTCTTTTGGAAACAAAAACTCTTCAATCTAAATGAAATTTCGTTTTGGCAAAAGGTGTACAAGCATCACATTCTCTCTCTTTTAACCCCATAATTTGGTTTCTTTATTCTCATTCCCAAAACAAAAAATACGTTGTTGCTCTTGCAAAATACATTTTTTTGAAAAACTTCCGTCATCCCTATTCAATGTTTTATCAAGTTGTATCTTGACTTTTTGAATCTACAAACGTTTATGTTCAACAATTTATCCAATAAATATCCCGCTTGTTTGATTCATGAATACTCTTAGTTCAATGATTTTGGACTACTCCATAAAGTCTCTGTAATGGTCGATAATATACTTTCTTTCCCTTCATGTCAATCTTACTAATACAATCAAATCTAACACAAATAACAAGTTTTGCAAATCGTTTACTAATGGCATATGGTAGGTTTTGTAAATCAATTAGTTGCTAAGCATAGAAAGCTTATTACATTTGGATTGAAGTCCATTTCGAAAACGATAGAAAAAGTGGTGAGATGATAATCCATATAATGAGTTCTGCGAATATCGTGGGCTTTGGGAATTAGATGAAACTAAACTTGATAAAGAAAACCTGGGTTGCATTCGCAATGGATTCCAGCTCAGAAAAGGCGGGAAATTCTAAAAGCAATTAGACAACATTAAGATGAAAAAAAAAATGTTGCAATTCAGTATTTATTAATAATACACAAAAATCAGCATACAGAGACACGAAAATCACAACATATTCGTGGACTACAAATTCTGATTCCTGAACAATTAAGATCAAGCAAGCCCCTCGCGGGCAGGCATCTCGTAGCCACGGAGCGGAACCTTTGTAATGACACACCGTAGGAGATCCAAGTATAAATGGAACTGGGCAAAAGCGAAGAAAGATATGGGTAAACATGTTATTGCGTATATAAGAAGCGCTGCATTGTGCAATTCATCTTTGAGGACAAAGAAATGTCCTGCACAGAATGAAGCCAATATTGCAACTATAGACCTCGAAAAGAGAGGATAATCCAATCAGAAGCTTCGTCGGCAAATCTCTTAAGAAGTCATTAACTTGGCAGCGTGAGGTGAGAATAGCTAGAAAAAACACCAAAGCAGTGACAGAGGAGCAGAGTGCAACTAGGGATGCGATGGAAAATATATCAAATGCACGCTTGCCTTTAAGAACTGGATCGCCAGTATTATCGTCAACGCCTCCAGGGACTGCTGTGGATGTAGCAAATGCAACCGTTGCAATGAGTGCTGCAACGACGGAGCATGATTCTGATGTTTTAATAAGCCATTTACTACCATCTTTTACTAACTTTTCGTGTGTCCTTGTGAAAATATGCTTTGCAATCTCACCCTTCTTGTCGTGCTTGTGGTGAATCAAATATTGCGATGGCATAGTGCGCTTAACGTGCTGCATGGCAAAATGCGTTGGTTAACCTTTTTTTGCAAACCAATGCAGGCTTTTGAAGTTAACTGGTATTTGCGATCTTATGTTTGAGCTCTTACACAAATAAGTCATTAAAGTTCCAAGTTCTATGTAAGAATTTTATGGAAGAAAACAGAGAATTTAAGACACAATCATACCTTATACCACTTGATTTCCCACTGCATCTGCAAAGCAGAGCCTGAAATTCTCCAAGGCTTAAGCTCTTTGAACGTTGCAGCTACGTGCAGTGCACTATTTCCTTTATCATCGACTTGATAAAGCTCTAAATCCGAGAGCTTCTTCTTCATTAATAAATCGTAGACCTTAGGTTGATTGTTCTCAATTGCCAAGAGCACGGCATTCTTATTATGTTCATCCACATCGTAGATAGCCGAAGGAAAGGTTTCGAGGATTTTGTCAACCATCTCAGTGATTCCCATCTTTGCTGCAACAAGTATGGGTGTCTCCTTAGTATTCTGTTTCTCTCCTTCCGCTGCACGGAATTCAAGTTCCATTCTATTAAATTGCTTCTGCTATAAATTATTTAGCATTACACTACTTACATATTTCTTGTAAGATAAGAAAATCTTGAAGTACGAAGAAATTATAGTTGTAGTAGATAGTTTCAAAATGATTCTCAAAAAAGATAAAAAAGAGAAGGTAGAAAAGGTGGCTGGCACCAGAAGTTATTCAGTATTCCTTCAAGGGACAAACAGATCTTTCAAGTTTACCTGGTTTATTATCTTTTTCTGCATTCTTTTTGAATTCGTTATTTTCTTCCACTCTCTCGAGTAACCTGCGTAGCTATATTTATACTATACTAAAAGTATGGATGGGGCTATGAGAATTTAAACTTAATTATTTCTTCTTATTTTGAATTGCTTAAAATATCCTTAGAAAAATTAATTATTATTATTTTGATAGACTAACCATAATATGACACTAAGAGCACACAAGGTGTACAAATATAATTATTTTATATAAATCCATCATTGAACATCTAATTTAATTACAATAATTTGGGAGTTATACAAAGGGTAATAAAAATTAATTTAGAAAGTTACTGCACATGCTATACATATATTATCAAAACCTTCAAATTTTAAAGACATACTAATTTTAATTATTATTAATTCAGTGTTATATTATATTATGACAAAATTAAAAATATTAAATGGACAAATGAGTTACTTTCAATAAAAAAATATTTGAAAAGTAAAAATAGAATAGTGGTAGCGGGAGTATGTTATATATAACTTACATTATTTTGAGGGTCTTTAGTGTCTCTTATTTAACAAAAGTTGTTTTAGAATTATAAATTGTGATACTGAAGTAAACAATTAATTCGAGGTATATTTATATTTTTAATCTATAAAATAATAATTTTTTATTTATTCTTTTTTAGTGATAGGGAATAAATGATATTTTTTGTCTTCTATTTAATTATTTTTATAATATTAGATTAAAATACATATTTTCACTAATTATATAAACCATATCTTATGCCATTGTATTTTATATTAAATAATATTAATTTTTGATATTTTCAATTAAATAGATAAATGGTTGCTCGAAAAGAAACTCCACACATTAAAGAAATGAATAATGAGTTACTATAAAAAGAGGAAAAAAATTAAAGTATTGAAGAGAAAAATAACAATTATCAGAAAATAAAATATTAAAGATAATTGTGTAGATAATACATTATTATATATAAAAAACACTGAGATTGAGATTCTATGTGACAAAAATGAATCATAAATTATTTTTGATATATTATTACTTAATGCATTAAAAGAAAAATTAAAATATATATCTTTGATTGTTATAAAAAGAACAATAAATAAACCATAAATAAGTGGCTAAACATGTCCTACAATAATGAGAAACATCAAATATCACTCTAATTTTCTTCAATAGGGGGTTATGGAAATTTAAACTTAATTGTTTCTTTTTTTTTTGAATTGCCTAAAATGTCTTTAGAAAAATATGTTATTATTCTTATTTTGAGGATTTCAAATTGTATGTTTCTTTCTTTTTTGAATGTCCTAAAATGTTCTTTGATAAAATTATTTCTTTCATTTTTCTAAAATGCATTATTGTCATTTTGATAGTTTTTGATATTTAAATGGTAACTATTTAAGAGTTACATAGAAACAATTAATTTGGAGAAATTGTTTGTAAGTTATGTTTAATAAAGATAACTTAAATAATTAAAGAGAGACGTAAGTTATTAAAAAAGAGTATTAAAGAGAAAGATCTTATTGTCATAAAAAATTATCAAATTCTTTTTTGCCTTTTTGTTATAAAAACATAAAGTAAAAGAGTTTATACTTCATAGTGGTAGTAAGTTAGATATAAGTTAGATATAAGGTAGATTAAAAGATACATTACTTTGAGAGTCTTTAGTATCTCTAATTTAATAAAAATTATTTTAGAGTTATATATTGTGATGGTGAAACAAACAATTAATTCAAGATAGTGAAACAAATAATTAATTCAAGAGGTATTTATAACTTAAAAATATTTTTAATCTAAAAAAAATATAAAATAAAGGAGTTTATTCTTCAAAATTTATCTATACCATACTAAAAGTATAGATAGAAGTCATGAAAATTTAAACTTATATGTTTCTTCCTTTTTTGAATGCCCTAAAATGCACTTTGATAAAATTTTTATTTTTTATTTTTTTTGAAATGCATTATTGTCATGTTGATGGTTTTTGACATCTCAATGATAATTATTTGGGAGTTATATAGAAATAATTAATTTGAAGAAATTAGTTGTAAGTTAGATTTAACAAAGATAACTTAAAGCATTAAAAGGAGAAATAAGTTACTAAAGAAAAGTATTAAAGAGAAAGACTTTATTATCATAAGTAATTATTAAATTATTTTTTTCTTTTTTTCTAAGTGCAATTGTCAAATTAATATATATACCATTCAAATTAGTATATCTACTAAAGGACTTGAATTTTTTTTAAAAAAATTTATTTGAAAATTTTTAAAAAATACAATATTAAAATAGAATGGTGATGGTAATAGTAGGTTAAACATAAAGGAGATCAAATCTATATTACTTTGAGAGTTTTTTATATCTCTAATTTAATAAAAGTTATTTAGGAGTTATATATTGAGAGTTTTTATTATTTTTAATTTAAAAAAGTTATTTAGAAGTTATATATTATAATAGTGAAATAAATAATTAATTTAAAAATATAAAAATATAAAAATTAAAAAAATTTAATTTTTAAAATTTTATTAGGTGCATTCGCACGTGAACGGTACTGGTTACCTTCAAGTGGCATATCAGGAGGTTTAAATATCTCTGCACCTGCATATTGTCCAACATGCTCAGCTCGTGATTGACCATTATGGCTATACTTGTAATCCTTTTCGCGTTCCACCAATCTCTTCATAATCGGATATGCCCATGCATGCTTTTTTTTCTTCTCCCAGATATTATTAATCCTCGAGAAACCTGCTTGCAATAAAACATTTGTGCGGACTTAACAAGACGGTTTCCTTTAATTTAGAACAATCTTCCACAGTAGTGTATAAGATTTTGGAAAATAATTTCAAAATAATCTGAACTGCATGGAAACAGAGATTGACGCATTAAATATTGGAACTCCAACAGGCTGAAGAAGCATGAAACAAGAAAAGAATGTATCTCAAGATTAATCTCAACCTAATGATAGTAGATATATAATGTTAATAATTCTTGCTCTTGATGTTGCTTTCATTTTCATTCTTAGCTTCACACTTTCCATTTCCTTTTTTCCAGTTCTAACTTGGTTTTCTTATGCATGGAATCTTGGTGATACTTTAGTTAAGATAAAGATATGCATAGCTAGGCAAGAATAGGAAATAGGAATTAGATGCTCCAACATGTGTTTGTGGATATGGGAGTTTGCTTCATTAAACAACAGTAAACGACCAGTATTATTCGTGATGTTTGAAGTTTCAGGGTAAGAAGATTGTTTCTATAAGGACGAATTGGTAATCCTACTGTAGAATAGTCAAACACTACAATGCAAAGTGACATACGACCCAACTGTAGAATAATCTGAGAAGTATGCTTACCAATTCCCAGTACAAACAGTATGATGCTCGCTGCAAATATCAAAAGATCGATACATGTAGCATAACTCTGTGGGAATGAACCGTCATATATTTCTTCTTTCTCTGCTTCTATAACATTAGCAAGTAATTAGTCAGGCATACACTAACTTTCATGAGGCGTGGGAATGACCAAGAGTTATGACTGAATAACATTAACCAGATCAATTAGATGGTTTTTTGGATAACCGCATAGAGTTTCAGTTCTTTCCACTGAGTTACTAAACTCATTTGGGTCAAGAGATAATAAGGAAGACTTTAGTTAAGCCCCCTGCGTGGAATATGCAACAAGGAGACTGAGTCATCTCTGCATGCAGTTGGAGACTGTCACTGGGCTAAGGAGATCTAGAACTGGTTAGTGCCAAGGAGCAAGATGCAGAAATTTGAAGACGAAGCTCTTCCTGCAAATTGGGTGGATATGAACTTGAAGCAGAATTTTGGAAAACTTGAGAACAATGGCATCTGGGGCCTTATCTTAAGGGAGAATACCAGTAGGATATGGTGCTGGAGAAATAAAAAGATTCATTGCCCGGATTGGAGCAGGCCACCTACTGGAATGTTTGTTAGAGAAATTACAGAATATTGTGTATAAATCTACTGACCCAGAACTTGCTGGAAATTCAAGTCAGAGCTGCGTCTCTGATGGATCCTTTGCTAGATTTAGAAAGCACTAATCAGTTCTATGCAATTCCATGTCTACTTCAGTAAATTTCACCAGTTTCATGAAGTTAACAAATCTGAAATTACAGGAAAGTGAAGGTAAAGGTCGATATAAAATCCCTTTGTCTATGCCATAAAACTGCTAACGGTCTGATATCTATCCAAAAAGCTAGATTTATTATCCGTCTTATGCATAAAGATCAAAAAATTCGTGTCCAGAAAATTTTGAACAAGAGGAACAAGGAAAAGTTTATGTCCCATCCCAGTCATTCTAAAGGTTTATTGCTTTATTCTTTTAAAGTTGTTCTATGCCTGTCCCCGGCACTCGTGATATTAATTATCTTATTTAAATTCTGAAAATAATGATATTTCTGTATGCAATTTAACATGAAAGTACTAGAGAAACAACTCCCATTGATGTGGCATTGCATGGACTCCTCACACCAGTATTCCAAAATTTGATGACTTCCCGGCGTTTACACCCCTTTCGTCACTTAGAATAAATATACAAGTCTCCCACTTTGTCTGGACAGGATTTCAGTTTCAATATTGCCTAAAGCATGATAGCCTGGACAGTAAAAATGTGCAAACCTGGAGACTCCTCATCTTTTCTATGGCGTTTGTCATTTCCACTACCTTTTTGTGGTCCGATTGAAGCTGGAAACAATAATCGTTCTCTCAGAAGAAGTAATATGTTACAGAAGAAAAAAAAGGGAAAGACTGTATGTTGTGCTTACCCACAATGATCTTGAACAGGGACCAAGACTTATGTACAAGGTTCATACAGGTCTTGTAGTTAGCAGGATAATTTTCCTTTTTTTGGCTGGAAACATTATTTTTGTAGGACCCAGTGCCAGAGTCCTTCACCTTCAGCTTGCGGACAATAAGACCTTAGAAAAACATATCCTAATGCACTTTAGCAGAATATTTTAACTTAAGATATACAAAAACGGAAAGAGAAAAGGCTTTAGATACAAAATTGACAGTATAAAAGATGTTTGACTGGCAAATACAGCTCCTACATTCATAAAGGAAAAATGAGGGGATAATGTTATAGGCAATGTAAATGCTTTGCGTGACTAAATGATAATATTCCTCATGAGATTCTCACAGCGATATATGATACGATCATAAAGTCCAAGATTGCTACTGCTCCGGAAGACACTCGGCTTCATGGCAAGAATATGAAGGCGTCTCAAGCCTTCTGCATTGACTCTGTCAGCAAGATGCTCATACCCCGAAATTATCACGTCAGCCAACTCTGTTATGCAGAGAAGTAGAGATGTAAAGGTCCAAAGATGGTGATTATGCATGGAGAGAAAAGAAAGCCTACAAAGAATGATTCTTACCAAAGTATTCTCCGCTAATGGCTGCATGTAGGATGCTGCATCCATCATTCCTTATCAAGAGTGATATACCGGGGGGTTCTCGATTCTGTTCTCCTTCTTCCCAGGACTTCTGAAGACAACGAAAAGCCTCTAGCCTGCCATATTGAGCTGCTAAGAAAAATGGGGTTTCACCATTTTTGTTACAGCTTTCCATTAATTTATGATTCTTCGAGGCTATACTACTGCAGACGCGCACAATTCCCAGTGCTGCTGCAAGATGGAGAGGTGTGTTTCCTTTGTAATTTTTCATGCCCAGGATATCTTCCGCTTTATCATCTCGAATGGTTGCCACTAGATCAACCAATTTGTCTTGTTTGCCATCATCATCTAGATCCCCATGGTAGCCTGCGACAGCTATGTGTATAGCGGTATCCTCACTTCTTGTTAGTTTAGCCCTTTGAGCATCTGGATGCTTCCTATAAATACTTATGACCTCCTCCCAATTTTTCTTCACGGTATTTTGAAACAATATATGTGAATCAAATGGCTGTGACACTTCTTTTTGCACTTCCGCCATTTGTGAAGCTTGTAGCATCTGTCTTGGCAAGCAAATGGTACATATATATATAGTGGCCCAATATTTTTACAGACAGCAAACTGGAGCATTTTTAAGTCATCGAATCTTTCTTTTCTTTTTCTCTTGTCCTTTTTTTTTTAATAAGAAAATATTCATAGAATGATCTTCTTCATTAACAATAATGTTCCTACTCTCAACTAATCTCTGTTTTCCTTTAGGTTTCTTCACTGAGGTACGTCTCAATTGAAAAGGAATCTGTCCATTTCTAAATGCTCCCCATTAACTGCTCTTGCTGCTGACCCTCTTACAAACTGGCAAAATGTTATTCTGCACTGATGGAAATATTACAATTCTCTGGTGAAAATCCTGGCATCATCTTAAGCAGTATTCGGAAGTTTTAGAGAAACTTTTTGGGCTTAGAAGCTTCAGAACCTTGAATTTGGAACTTGAAGGAAGCTGTATATGACCCTTTTAGGAAACCTTATGAGCATGTATACATTCTCAAAGAAATTATTATCAGACGAGAATTGAGAAGGAATCTGCCCATTTCTAAATGCTAGTGCAACCATGTCCTTCAGAATTCCAATAAATTCATTATCTGAGGCAAATGTGGCAGACCTTTGGAATTCATGCTAAGCAGAAAGTAAAGAACTGAACTCTCAACTAAACCTTGACATGACACCCCCGCCGGGGGAGGGAAAAAAAAAAAAAGTCTGAACATTGATCAATCAAACTGCCATAAGAGAAATTGGTTCAATCTACAGGCATTAGAGCCACCTGAAATGATCTACTGAATAAGTCAAGTTATTTCCGTCAATCAGAATAGCTATTTCCTCTTAGCCTTTTAAATTTGCAAAATTATGCTAGGATAAAATTTTCCATTATTCATCTTTAAATCTATTGCTCCTTTTCCCTCTTTTCTTCCAATCCACAGTACGCTTTTAAGCTCACCAATTGAGTTGCCACAAAGAAAGTCACTCAGTTCTGTCCTCTATACTCAATACGAGCAACCTATATGGAGGGCCATTAGTGATTCAAAGGTAAAAGAATATGGAACTCAATTCTAGACTAATCCACCATCCCACGCCTCCCCAAGAGAAATAAAAACGTAGTACGAAATAGGGAACTAATAAGGTAAATGTGTACTGTTACGAGAAAATGGAAAGTCCTCTTGTTCCATTATAAGGGGACTAATAAAAATAATTAAGCCAAATACAAATACTGTGCATACTTTGAGTGTATTTGGATCGTGTTTTGTTACGAAACATTAAAATTTTTTTTCAAATCATATTTTTTCGTACAAAAACAATTACTTCTTATATAATTCAAAACAAAAATCTTAATACATTTTTAGAAAACAAAGAAATATCTCCTTACTTGCTTGAAGCGAAATCAATCTGCAGTAATTCATCCCAGAAAAAGGAAATCAGTCTACAGTGGCGCACAGCTTTATCACTGTCCTACCTTAATTAATCTCTTGCTAGATGCTTAAGCAAGCCCTTTGTTCCTGTCGTAACCAAACTTTGCTTCTTTTTGCTTTGTCTCTTTATTCCGTAATTCCGATTTGCTTAAGCAAGTCCTCTGGCTACTTTTTGTCTTGAAGTAATTTATTAAAGAAGCCCTATAATTACTTTTTTTTTGTTTTAAGAATATTTCTTAACTTTATTTTTTATAATTTTAATCCTAAATCTATTTTTTCAAAAGATACAATCTTTGTCGCCAATTTTACAATAAATTTTAGTTAAAATTTACATATGTAGTATAGATAACTTCGATTTAAAGTGTAAATTTTTCATATCTTACTTAATACACTCTTAAATAGTAAAATTTACATATGTAGTATAGATAACTTCGATTTAAAGTGTAAATTTTTCATATCTTACTTAATACACTCTTAAATAGTTAAAAATAAAAATTACGCAAAGTTTTTCAAATATAGCACTACTAAATCATATGATTCATGATTGAATTTAAAATTGTATTAAGATTATGGACTGCATGTGTTACATATATGCAAGTATTTTTTACAGAAGTAAGAAAAATTTAAAAAATTTATCTTTTAAATCAAGCTCAACTTGACTATAAGACAACACATATGAATTTGAGTCCAACTTGACTATAAGACTAGCAGTAAGAATTGTATTCTTTTAAAAAAATAAATTTGAGATTAAAATTATAAAAATTAAAGTTAAGAAATATTCTTTTGATTTGCTTTGTCTCTTTATTCTGGTGAAGGTTTTTCCATTTTTGCCCAACAGTTTTGGCGGAAAAACAAAAGGGATCTGCCAACATGCCTTCAAATTCATCTTTTTGGCGCAAAATGTCCTCCATCCTCCAACCAAAAACTAATCCACGAAAAAACCGAGACATTAAAACAACCTATTCTTTTCCTGGGAATCAAGCAAATTTAGCACCGCCTTTTTGCAGCCATCCATGAGCATCAACTCATAAGCACTAACAAGAGTGGAAATGCATTAGAGGTAAAGTACTCATACATACATGACAAAGAAAACAGAATATGGGGAGTGAAGTGTGGAGAACAACCAGTCCAGCCTGATTCAACACACCCCATTTATCCGAAGCACGGATGAATACAATGAAGGACTATTCTGGAGGCTGGGCTTGCATTCATTAAATCATTGATCATTGACAAGCAAGCATCTAGAGCCATAACGCTGACCATCCGAGACATTGAGTACTTCCTTGGCTCATGAAGAATGCAGGGGCAGGGGCAGGGGCTTAACCCGGACACTAGCCTGAACGCATTAGCCAATGTGACGGTTAAGTTGAACACATCCGGGTAGTGTGTAACTGTGTGTCTATTCGTAAGCTGCACGTACTTGGTTTTATTGCTTTCCCTAAATAATGCATCACATAAGTCGTTCTTTTTGGCGAACGCTTGTTGTAGAGATGAATAGTAGCGGCAGGAAATTCTTTGGCGGGTTCACACGCTCTTCGTTCTTCTTCCAAGGACGGGCCATATGATGACACTTGGTCTGGTCCATTTGCGTTACATATAGAATAATCTTCTTCATCTATACTATACTACAAGTAGGAATAAGGATAATAAGAATTTAAACTTATTTTTTTTAATACCCTTTGATAAAATTATTTTTTTATTTTTTAAATACATTATTATTATTTTGATAATTTTTTACATTTAAATAATAATTATTTAGGAGTTACATAGAAATAATTAATTTGAAGAAATATTTGTAAGTTAGTTTTAATAAAGATAAAATAAAGAATTAAAGAAAAAATTAAGTTACTAAAAAAAGTATTAAATAAAAAGACTTTATTGTCATAAATAATTATTAATTTTTTTCTAATTGCAATTATTAAATTAGTATATATACCCCTCAAATCATAACTTGATTATGTTTTTACAAATTTACAAAATCAACAAACAAGATTTGAAATTTTTTTAAAAAATATATTTGAAAAGTTTTAAAAAATTCAATATTAGAATGGAATAGTGGTGGTAGTAGTAGGTTAGATATGATCTATAATACACTCAAAGTATGGCTATGAGAATTTGAATTTTATGTTTTTTTTTTAATATCATTAAATGCCCTTTGGTAAAATTAATTTTTTATTGTTTGAAATACATTATTGTCATTTTGATAGTTTTTGACATTTAAATGATAATTATTTAGGAGTTACATAAAAATAATTAATTTGAAGAAATTTGTTGTAACTTAGGTTTAATATATATCTATCTATATCTATACTATTATAAAATGTATAGATATGGGTCATGGAAATTTAAACTTTATATTTCTTCCTTTTTTGGATGGTCTAAAATACCCTTAAAATTAACTAACCACTATTATATTATTTGGTTAATTAATTCATAACTATACAAAATTAAGTAAGAGATAGTTGGAAGTTACATTAGTTAAATAATTATAAATAAAAAAATAATAGTTACACATAAAGAATTAATAGAATGCTTTGTAACTATTAAACAATAAGTATATTAATAACCCTCACTTAAGTTACATATTTTTTAATCCTAAAAGTCTATACTATACTAAAAGTATGGATAGGAGTCGTGGGGGTCATGTCTCATGCCATTGTATTTTTTGTAAAATAACATTAATTTTTATTATTTTCAATTAAATGGACAAATAAGTTGCTAGAAGAAAAACTCTATATATTAAAGAGATGAATAATGAATTACTAGAAAAAAGAGGAAAAAAATTTAAGTGTTGAAGAGAAAAATAACAATTATAAAAAAAATAGAACATTGAAGATAATTCCGTAGATAATACATTACTACATATAAAAAAAACATTGACATTAAGATTCAGTATGATAAAAATGAATCATAAAACTTTTTTGATATATTACTACTTAATGTATTAAAAAAATTTAAAATATCTATCTTTGATTGTTACAAAAAAGAAATAAATAAACCATAAATAAGTGGCTAAACATGTCCTATAATAATGAGAAACATCAAATATCACTCCAATTTTCTTCAATAGAGTTATAGGGATTTAAACTTAAATGTTTCTTTCTTTTTTTAATTGTTTAAAATGTCCTTAGAAAAATATTTTACTATTCTTATTTTGAGAATTTCAACTTGTAAGTTTCTTTCTTTTTTTGAATGCTCTAAAATTTCCTTTGATAAAATTATTTTTTATTTTTGACATTTAAATGGTAATTATTTAGGAGTTACATAGAAACAATTAATTTGGAGAAAGTATTTGTAAGTTATATTTAACAAAGATAACTTAAAGAATTAAAGAGAGATGTAAGTTACTAAAAAAAATATTAAAGAGAAAGATCTTATTGTCATAAATAATTATCAAAAAATCAATTAACTTCTCTGTTTTTTCCCTATAACTGGATGCATACATATGGTGTACTGTATAATTAATATTTATACTTAATAATATTAGATATTTGCCAAAAAACAGTTATTGAAATGAATAAAAGTAGAATTTATAAACTCTATGGAATTATTTAATATAAGTAATAAAAACATGTATATAATTGGAATATCAATTATAAGTAAAAACATGTATATAATTGGAATAAGTAAAAACATGTATCTAAGTAGAGTTTATAATATAAGTAAAAAAGTGCATTTGGACCACTACTATTGTGTGTGTGTGTGTGTGTCTGAGAGGGAAAGAGAATAATTTTGTTAATTTAAAAATTTTAAATACTAATATAATTTATAAAAAATCTAAAATATAATAGAATTTGATTAAAAAGAATGATCATTTAACATTAATGAAATATTTTCTACAAAATTAAAAAAATATGAATCTTATATGAATATTTTAAAAACAATTACATGAGTGAAGAAAATTACACAGTCTCTAGCATTGGAAAAAATGTATATTATTATTTTACAAAATAAACTGACATGAGTACAGTAAAATATTACTCTAATTAAAAATTTTAAATACAAATATTTCTTATAAAAGGTCTAAAAGATAATCACACATAAGGTGCAAAATAGTTTAGATAATTAGTAAAAATATGAATTGTATTAAAATATTATCAAAATAATTAAATAAATTATAAAAAATAATTTATCTTTTACTATTATAAAAATAATTTATGAATTTATAAAAGACTAAATAAAAAGTTAATTACGTGCAATTTGCACGTACATGATGCTAGTTAACAAAAATGTTCCCACTCTTAATTAATCTCTTTTTTCCTTTAATTTTCTTCACTGAGGTACGTCTCAATTGAAAAGGAATCTGTCCATTTCTAAATGCTCCCCAATAACTGCTCTTGCTGTAGAACCTCTTAAAAATTGGCAATGGAAATATTACAATTATCTGGTGAAAATCCTGGCATCATCTTAAGCATTATTGGGAAGTTTTAGAGAAACTTTTTGGGCTTAGAAGCTTCAGAACCTTGAATTTGGAACTTGAAGGAAGCTGTATATGACCCTTTTAGGAAACCTTGTGAGCATGTATACTTTCTCAAAGAAATTATTATCAGACGAGTAAGGGAGAAGCATTTCCTGGACAGGAAGTTGAAGGATACAGTCAGATGATCCCTCTTGGAAATGAACAATCAACCGAAAATACTGCAGATTTATTCGACAGTCAGGCCTTTGATTCTTCACTTAATCCAAATGAAGATCCAGTTCTGATGCTACAACAGCTAAGCGCATCTATTGACCAGAAAAAATGTGCCACTGGGGCCTCAAAAGTGTCATCAGTTCAAGGTGCTTATCAAACCGGACACCTCCCAAAGTTTTCAGTAGGCAGGAATGATGGACCTTTGGGAAATACGACTCTTGAAGAGACACTCATTTGCTCATGTACGTTAAGTAGATCTCTGGAAAAGTTCCGCGGAAGGCAATAGCCTAATTGGGAAAGGAAAAGAACTCGCGAATAGAGATTCTGAACTGCTGGGAAGGAATTTTGAAACTTCACATATTCCGTCTCCTTTTTTGAGTTTGGAACGGTTTGGAAAAGATACGAATCAGAGAACCAATACTTCTTGTAATTCCTAAAATAAAGGGCCTGTGTTCATGATGTTCACGTTACTGTTAATCAATCCAGCTCCCATAATCATATTAGTGGAGGCGAAGAGGAATGGATGCCAAAAAATAATACTCCAGAAATTCAAATGAAAAAAGATGCTGCATCTGAGGCTTCTGTTTTTTCAGAGGTTAGTGCCATTAGGGATACTTCAACTTCTAGCAATTTGGATGCTGAAGTCGACATTAACAGAGGTACTTCAGACATGACAAGCGGGCTGCCAGCAATAGTCTAATGGCTACGTTCTGATCTGCGGAGGAATTCTATGTCTGCAGCAGATAATGAGAGGGGGAAACTCGATAATGAAATTGGACAGCTTCGAGAAAAGTTAAGGACGGTGCAAGAGGGAAGGGAAAAACTTAGCCTGCTTGTATAGCACCGAGAAAGGGAAAAGCCGCAGCTGAAGCTTCTGGATTTGATTCAGGGGATAAGATGATCGGTCTCAAGATTGAAGCCTTCTGATGTTATAATGGGGATATACTTTGGTAACATATCACATAAAGCAATTTCCTTTACTGACGCAATTCGGCAATTGGGAGAGAAGAAACAAAGTTTTTCTCCAGCTGTATAAAATAACTTCTTGTTAAGTTAATAGAAGGAAAGGATTTGAATTTAACGAATACAAATTTGAATCATTTGCATGGTAAAGCTACTGCAATGAAGAGATGCCCTTTTCTCTGATCTGAGTTACTCCAAGCATGTGTTTCTACTGCTACCGTAACGTGAAGCGTTGATGAGAATATCAACTAAATATAACAAAACATTAAACAAAGCATTATATAAACTTCAAAATTTTGAAGACAAACATCAACTAAAGAGAAGATGCCTTAAGGGAATATGACAGGATGCTTCCCATTCCAACTTAAAAACACATTCTTCTGAGCCTCTCTCCCACTCAAAACTCGGGCTCTCGTTTCTTCTTTAATTCCAACACTTTAACCTCCTTCAACTCCATTCCCAGAACTTAATGTTGTGTTATGAACGGTAATAATCTTCATTTCATGTGACAATCAACTTTTTGGAGATGAATTCTCCCATTTCTCAGAGTCTAATTTGTCATTGATAAATAGTCTCAAGGTTTTAGGCCGACAAGCACAAAAGGCTCCATCAAGAACTTCCTCCAAAATAGTTAAAAAATCCGATACAATTTCTGAACTCAATTCATTGACTTGAGGTGCATCAAAGACTGGAGAAGCCACCATGTTCTCTTTCTTCTTTATCCAAACGTAGAGGTACAGATAATTTTTTTAGGCAATGAATCTCTTTAGGAATTCATTCAAGTTGAGAAACCATTGAGTGCGAGCAAGGCCTGCATCTTCTTTAAAGCTCTATGTGTGGATATCAGAGCGACAATGGTTTGAGACTCTTGCAGAAGATACTTCGGGCATCATGCCACTATACTGAAAATGAGTCATGCTTGAAGCATCAATGTACAGCTCCTCCAAAACCTCGCGGTGAAACACATTCAGCTCCATCTTTCTAAGTGAGGTACTTGATATTCCGATTCTTTCCAAATTGAGACAATGGTGGACTTTCAAGTCCTCCAGATGGGGAAATTTGCGTTTGAAGTCAAAGAAAAGCTCATCATTGATGCCAACTTCAAGTAATACTAATCGCTTAAGATTGCGAGAGGTACTGATCAAATAAGGACAACTGCACCTCTGGTTACAGGTAAAGAACTCAAGATTTGGAGCTTCGACTTCAACACAGTGATCACTTCCAGATATGGCCGGAGAATACCAAAATTGATTAAGCTTGGGAACATTAGTGTTGTGATAAAAATACTCAAGATAGAATAAGCTTTATAAACACACAAAAATAAGACGGGACGGGTCCGCCAGGCATTCTGCCATGCCTTGGACAAAGAACTTGCTCGGATTTCATCTTTCTCTGTTTCAAGGAAAGAAAGTATATGTTGTATAATAGCTTCAGGCAATTCTGATACGGGTTCTGAATTTGCCATGAGATTCCTGTCTGCGCTTCAAAAATCTGAACGATTCATAGTGATTATATGATCACGTGCTTTTAGGTTCCAAATCCGTAGTAGTTTTCTAGAGCCGAGTAAATAGGTTTTCTGCACCGAGCTTCATGCTCTGTCCTGTTGTAACATTGAATTTGGAAAATCATTGAACATTCTTTTGGAAATTAAAACTCTTCAATGTAAATGAAATTTCGTTTTGGAAAAATGTACGAACGTCACATTCTCTCTCTCTTTTAACCCATAATTTTGTTTCTTTATTCTCGTTCTCTTGTGAAATATATTTTTTGAACTTCCGTATTTAATATTTTATCAAAGTATATATTATTTACAAGCGTATATTCAATATTTTATCCAATAGATATCCTACTTGTTTGATTCATGAATATGATTAGTTCAATGATTTTGGACTACTTCATAAAGTCTATGTAATGCATGTAATGGTTGATAATGTACTTTCTTTTCCCCATGTCGCTGTTAATCTAGTAAGACTTCAAGTAACGCAACCGGCAATAGTGCTAAATCTATACTATAGATAGGAGTCATGAAAATTTAAATTTTATGTATTTTTTTCTTTTTTAAATAGTTTAAAATACTCTTAAAATTTAACTAGCCACTATCATATTAATTAATTAATTAATTAATAATTAATAACTATACAAAAGCAAGTAAGAGTTATTTGAGAGTTTATTAGTTAAAGAATTATAAATAAAAATATAACCGTTACAGATAAAAAATTAATAGAAAGCTTTGTAACACTAAATAATAAGTATATTAACTACTCCACTTAAATTATATATTTTTTAACCCTAAAATGTGATGTATATACAAATGGACATCTAACCTCCATAAAATAACTAATATCAAAAGCAAATAATATAAAAGAATATTATAAAAAATCTAACATAAAAAATGCTCTTTAACTTCTCTACATTATAAGAATAAGATAAAGGAAAAAATAGAATACTATTACTTTATAAAAATAAAATAATCGTAAGAAATAATTTTGCTTATTAAGATCCAAATCCATATATAATTAACAAAAAATTTATTATAACAAGAAATAAAATATGAAAATATTTTTATAATGCTATTATATTGGTTAGTTAGTTAATTAATTATTTATTATAGAATTAATTATTGAAATATTAGTAACAGCTATTTGAGAGTTATATTAGTTAAAGAAGAGTTTTTTTTTTTTTGAGGAAAAGAAGAGTACTAATAAATGGACTATATAACCTTTATAGAATAGATTATATAATTAATACTATTATTGAAATATCATACAAAAAAGAGTAAATAAATGTACTTTAACCTCTAACTTTGTAAGAAAAAGAAGAAGGAAAAAGAAAAAATATTGTTATTTTACAATAAAAAAATAAGAAATAACTATGATAACTAAAACTCAAATGCAAATATAATTAATGAAAAATAAAAAAATATAATAGCATAAAAAATAAAAATATTGATATTTTATTAAAAATAAAATAAATACAAGAAAATAATTATATTAAATAAAAATCTTAAGACTATTATAATTTTTGAAAATTTAACACTTGTAAATATTGCATGTATTTTGTGCTAGCTATGTTTAAAAGACACTTTATCCTTTTTGAAATATAAGACTTTTTAACTATTTTATATATTCTTAAAATATTTGGCCTTTTGTAAATTTTAAGAATGAATTTTTCGAAGTTACCCTCATAACAAATATAATTTTCTTATTTTCTACTATATTAATAAAATTAATTAAAGATATAATAAGAAAAATATTCGGTGTTTTCTTCTTTTTTAATTTAAGTAAAGATATCAAAAAAGTCTTATATTTTAAAATAGAAAAAGTAATATGGTCAAATCTAACACAAATAACAAGTTTTGCAAATCGTTTACTAATGGCATATGGTAGGTTTTGTAAATCAATTAGTTGCTAAGCATAGAAAGCTTATTACATTTGGATTGAAGTCCCATTCAAAAACGATAGAAAATGTGGTAGATGATAATCCAAATAATGAGTTCTACGAATTGTGTAGTAACAAAATCCGATGCATTTCGAGGGTTTTGGGAATTAGATGAAACTTAGCTTGATAAACAAAGAAAACTTGGGTTGCATTTGCAATGGATTCCAACTCAGAAAATGTGGGAAATTTTTAGAGCAATTAGACGACATTAAGATGAAAAATAGTAATAATAACAGCGTACAGTGACACGAAAATCACAACATATTTGAGGATTACATATTCTGATTCCTGCACAATTAAGATCAAGCAAGCCCCTAGCGGCCAGACACCTCGTAGCTACGGAGTGGAACCTTTTTAATGATACACCATAGGAGATCAAAGTATAAAGGAAGCTGGTCAAAAGCGAAGAAAGATATGGGTAAACATGTTATTGCGTATATAAGAAATGCTACGTTGTGCAATTCATCTTTGAGGACAAAGAAATGTCCTGCACAAAATGAAAGCAATATGGCAGCTATAGACGTGAAAGGAGAGGATAATCCAAGCAGAAGCTTCCCCGGCAGTTCTTTTATGAAGTCTTTTTCTTGGCAGCGTGAGGTGAGAATGGCTAGAAAAAACACCAAAGCAGTGACCGAGGAGCAGAGTGCAACTAGGGATGCGATGGAAAATACATCAAATGCACGCGTGCCTTTAAGAACTGGATCGCCAGTATTATCGTCAACGCCTCCAGGGACTGCTGTGGATGTAGCAAATGCAACCGTTGCAATGAGTGCTGCAACGACGGAGCATGATTCTGATGTTTTAATAAGCCATTTACTACCATCTTTTACTAACTTTTCGTGTGTCCTTGTGAAAATATGCTTTGCAATCTCACCCTTCTTGTCGTGCTTGTGGTGAATCAAATATTGCGATGGCATAGTGCGCTTAACGTGCTGCATGGCAAAATGCGTTGGTTAACCTTTTTTTGCAAACCAATGCAGGCTTTTGAACTTAATTGGTACTTGCGATCTTATGTTTGAGCTCTTATACAACTAAGTCATCAAAGTTCAATTTTTATGGAAGAAAACAGAGAACTTAAGACACAATCATACCTTATACCACTTGATTTCCTACTGCATCTGCAAAGCAGAGCCTGGAATTCGCCAAGGCTTAAGCATTTGGAATGTTGCAGCTAGGTGCAGTGCACTATTTCCTTCATCATCGACTTGATAAAGCACTAATTCTGGGAGCTTATTCTTCATTAATAAATCGTAGACCTTAGTTTGCCTGTTCTCAATTGCCTAGAGCAGGGCATTCTTCTCATGTTCATCTACATCTTCGATAGCCAAAGGAAAGGTTTCAGGATTTTGTGAACCATTTCAGTGATTCCCATACTTGCTGCAACAAGTATGGGTGTCTCCATAGTATTCTGGATTTTTTTCCTCTGATACCTTAAGAGCACAAAACTCTTTTGAGGTTCTAGCTCTTGAATCGCATCAGGCAGCACCGCACGTAACTTTTCCACTGTCTGACTCTCTTTCATCTTAGCAGTAACTACAACATGTGTGTCTCCTTCCACTGCATAGATTTCAAGTTCCATTCTATTAAATTGCTTCTTCTATAAATTATTTAGCATTAATCTACGTACGTATTTCTTGTAAGATAAGAAAATCTTGAAGTACGAAGAAATTACAATTGTAGATAGTTCAAAAAAGTAGATCGTTCAAGTATACCTGGTTCATTATCTTTTTATGCATTCTTTTTGAATTCGTCATTTTCTTCGGAGTAACCTGTTCATTACTTTCAAAGGGCATATCAGGAGGTTTAAATATCGCTGCGCAATAAAACATTTGAGTGGACTTTACAAGACATGGTTTCCTTTAATTAAGAACAATCTTCCGTAGGAGTGTATAAGATTTGGGAAATAATTTCAAAATAAGTTGAACCGCATACAAACATAGATTGACACATTAAATATAGGAACTCCAACAGACTGAAGAAGCATGAAACAAGAAAAGATTGTATCTCAAGATTCTCAACCTAATGATAGTAGATACATACTGTTAATAATTCTTGCTCTTAATGTTTCTTTCATTTTCATTCTTAGCTTCACACTTTCCATTTCCTTTTCCAGTTCTAACTTGGATTTCTTAGGCATGGAATCTTGGTGATACTTTAGTTAAGATCAAGATTTGCATGACTACGCAAGAATACAAAATTGGAATTAGATGCTCCAACATGTGTGTGTGCACTCACGTCTGTGCAGTAGGAAAAGCTAGCCATTAGAAGATGAATGTGGATATGGGAGTTTGCTTCATTAAACAACAGTAAAAGAACAGTATTATTCCTGATGTTTAAAGTTTCTGTGAGCAGATTGTTTCTCTAAGGACGAAATGGTAATTCTACTGTAGAATAATCAAACACTACAATGCAAAGTGACATATGACCTAACTGTAGAATAATCTAAGAAATATGCTTACCAATTCCCAGTACAATCAGTATGATGCTCGCTGAAAACTTCAAAAGATTGATACATGTAGAATAATTCGGTGGGAATGAACCTTCATATATTTCTTCCTTCTCCGCTTCTATAGCATTACCAAGTAATTAGGTTAGGAAGCATGAAAGCACACAAAGTCAGGCATACACTAACTTTCGTAAGGCGTGGGAATGACCAAGACTTATGACTGAATAACATTAATCAGATCGAGTAGATGGTTCTTGGATAACCACATAGAGTTTCAGTGCTTTCCACTGATTTACTAAACTCATTTGGGTCAAGAGGTAATAAGGAAGACTTTAGTTAAGCCCCCTGCGTGAAATTGGGTGGATATGAACTTGAAGCAGAATTTTGGAAAACTTGAGAACAATGGCATCTGGGGCCTTATCTTCAGGGAGACTACCAATAGGATATGGTGCTGGGTAAATAAACAGATTCATTACCCGGATTGGAGCTAGCCACCTACTGGAATGTTAGAGAAATATTGTACAGAGTCAAGGAATTTACATAATATTGAGTATAAATCTACTGACCCTGAAGTTGCTGGAAATTCAAGCCAGAGCTGTGTCTCTGATGGAATTCTTTTGTAGGCCGTGAGCTTTTTGACTTGTATCCCGTGGTACATGGTTTCTCAGTCAATTGAATCAGATCCCCTTTCAGATCACCAAAGAAAAAAAAAAAAGACATTCGTTGAAATTCCTTTGACTTTTTTTAGCTACATTCATGAAATCCTTTGATAGATCTAGAGAAAGCATTAATCAGTTCTATGCAATTCCATCTCTACTTCATAAATTTCACCAGTTGCATGAAGTTAGCAAATCTGAAATTACAGGAAAGTGAAGGCAAAGGTCGATATAAAATCCCTTTTTCTATGCTATAAACCTGCTAACGGCCTGATATCTATCCAAAAAGCTAGATTCACCATCTGTCTTGTGCAGAAAGATCATAAAAAGTTTGTCATTCTGAAGTTTATTGCTTTGTTCTTTATTTCTTTTAAAGTTGTCCTATTGATGTGCACTGCATGGACACCTCACACCAGTATTCTAAAATTTGATGACTTCCCAGCATTTACACCCCTTTCTTCACTTAGAATAAATATACAAGTCTCACATTTTGTCTGGACAGGATTTCAGTTTCAACATTGCCGAAAGCATGATAGCCTGGACGGTAAAAATGTGCAAACCTTGAGACTCCTCATCTTTTCTATGGCGTTTGTCATTTCCACTACCTCTTTGTGGTCCGATTGAAGCTGGAAACAATAATCGTTCTCTCAGAAGAAGTAATATGTTACAGAAGAAAAGAAAGGAAAGATTGTATGTTGTGCTTACCTACAATGATCTTGAACAGGGACCAAGACTCATGTACAAGGTTCATACAGGTCTTGTAGTTAGCAGGATAATTTTCCGTATTTTGGCTGGAAACATTTTTTTCATGGGACCGAGTGCCAGAGTCCTTCACCTTCAGCTTGCGGACAATAAGACCTTAGAAAAACATATCCTAATGCACTTTAGCAGAATATTTTAACTTAAGATATACAAAAACGGAAAGAGAAAAAGGCTTTAGATACAAAATTGACAGTATAAAAGATGCTTGATTGGCAAATGCAGCTTCTAGATTCATAAAGGAAAAATAAGGGAATAATGTTATAAGCAATGTAAATGCTTTGCGTGCCTAAATGATAAAATTCCTCATCAGATTCTTACAGCGATATATGATACGATCACAAAGTCGAAGACAGCTACTGCTCGGGAAGAGACTCGGCTTCATGGCAAGAATATGGAGAGGTCTTAAGCCTTTTGCATTGATTCTGTCAGCAAGATACTCATACCTCGAAATTATCTCGTCAGCCAACTCTGTTATGCAGAGAACTTGAGATGTAAAGGTCCAAAGATGGTGATTATGCATGGAGGGAAAATAAGGCTACAAAGAATGATTCTTACCAAAGTATTCTCCACTAATGGCTGCATGTAGGATGTTGCATCGATCAATATGCCTTCTCAAGAGTAATTCACTGGGTGGTTCTCCTCTTTGTTCTGGTTCATTCCAGAGCTTCTCAAGACAAAGAAAAGCCTCTAGCCTGCCATATTTAGCTGCTAAGAAAAATGGGGTTTCACCAATTTTGTTAGGCTTTTCCATTAATTTATGACTCTTCGAGGCTATACACCTGCAGATGTCCATACTTCCCAGTGCTGCTGCAAAATGGAGGGGTGTGTTTCCTTTGTAATTAGGGATGCCCAGAATATCTTCTGCTTGATCATTTATAATGGTTTCCACCAGCTTCCTAGCCCATTCGGCTTGTTGAATGCCATCATCTAGATCCAATTGTAGCCTGAGACAGCTATATGTATAGCTGTCTCCTCAGTTTTTGTTAGCTTCGCCTTTTGCGCTGTTGGATCACTCTTCTCATAAATTCTTAGGACCTCATCCCACTTTTTCTTCATGGTATATTGAAACAATTCATCTGCATCAAATGGCTGCGCCACTTCTTGTTTCTTTTCCGCCATTTGTGAAGCTTGTACCATCTGTCTTGGCTAGCTAATGGTACATATATATAGTGGCCAAATATTTTTACAGACAGCAAACTGGAGCATTTTAAACTAATCGAATCCTTCTTTTCTTTTTCTCGTCCTTTTCTTTTTCATAAGAAAAATTCATAGAACAATCTTCTTCGTTAACAAAAAATGTTCCAACTCTTAACTGATCTCTGTTTTCCTTTAGTTTTCTTCACTGAGGTACGTCTCAATTGAAAAGGAATCTGTCCATTTCTAAATGCTAGTGCAGCCATGTCTTTCAGAATTCCAATAAATTCATTATCTGAGGCAAATGTGGCAGACCATTGGAATTCATGCTATGCAGAAATTAGAGAACTGAACTCTCAGCTAAACCTTGACATGACACCCCCGCCGGGGGGTGAAAAAAAAGATCTGAACATTGATCAATCAAACTGCAATGAGAGAAATTGGTTCAATCTACAGGTATTAGAGCCACCTGAAATGATCTACTGAATAAATCAATTTATTCCCGTCAATCAGAATAGCCGGTTCCTCATGGGTTTTTAAATTTGCTACTTAATAGTAGCTTCATTTTTTCTTTTTCAGTATCAAAGTATGCTATACACTAGGCTTCGTTGCGTCTAAACAAAATTATGCTAGGATTCTTTTCTCAGTTCAATTATTCATCTTTAAATCTATTACTTCTTTTCCCCTCTTTTCTTGCAATCCACAGTACACTTTTAGGATCTCCAATTGATTTGCCACGAAGAAAGGCACCCAGTTCAGTCCTCTATACTCAATACGAGTAATCTATATAGAGGGCCATTAGTGATTCAAAGGTAAAAGAATATGGAACCTAATTATAGGCTAAAGTGTCACGTTACGTGCCTGTAGGTTCGAGCGTGCGACTCATGGGTGTGATAGCACCCACGACTAACTATTCTTATATAAAGAGTACTTTACTTACAGTTGTCCATGTGGGATTGGGATATCACATACACCCTCCCCCCTTCCCCTTAAGACTCTAGCGTTCTCGTTAGGCACCTTAGAACAGAATTAACGCTAGGCGCCCAGAACAAAAGGCTCTAGCGTCCTCGCTAGGCATCTCAGAATAGAATATACAGAGCACTTTATTTATAGTTATCTATGTGGGATTGAGGCATCACATACACCCTCCCCCCTTTCCCTTAAGGCTCTAGTGTCCTCGTTAGGTACATCAGAACAGAATTAACGCTAAGCGTCCAGAACAAAAGGCTCTAACATCCTCGCTAGGCATCTCAGAACAGAATTAACGTTAGGCGGCCAGAACAAATCATTGGCCCCGGACCAAACCGTTCTCATACCATAATGTCAAGCCCTCATGGGCCTGACAGCACCCACGACTAA
Source organism: Rauvolfia tetraphylla (assembly GCA_030512225.1). NCBI lineage: Eukaryota > Viridiplantae > Streptophyta > Magnoliopsida > Gentianales > Apocynaceae > Rauvolfia > Rauvolfia tetraphylla. The sequence continues at coordinate 10,294,785 of JAJQKT010000053.1, forward strand.
TTTGACAATCGTCTTCGTTATGCCAAAATAGATATCACAAGGTTATAATGGGTACTTAAGTCTATACTCATATACAAAGTACTTTGCTTTTAGTTATTTATGTGGTATTAGAGCATCACATAAAGCCCCATCCCACGCCTCCCAAAGAGAAATAAAAACATAGTAAGAAATTGGGGACCAAGAATGTAAATGTGTTACTATTACTAGAAATTGGAAAGTCCTCTCGTTCCATTACAAGGGGGCTAATAATAATAATTGAGCCAAATACAAATATAGTGTTCTCATCATCTATGATTGCATTATTTTGTGCATCCTTAGTATATATTTGAATTGAATTTCATATGAAATACCAAATTTTTTTTCGAACCACATTTTTTTTCTACAAAAATCTCAAAATTAGATAAAATCCAAATACATCGTGAGAAAACAAAAAAATATCCCCTTACCTGCTTGAAGTGAAATCAATCTACAGTACTGCAGAGCTTCATCACCATCCTTCCGTAATTGATCTCTTGCTATTTGCTTAAGCAAGTCCTTTGCTCCTGTCGTAACGAAAGTTTGCTTCTTTCTTCTTTGTCACTTTATTCCGTTGAAGGTTTTTCCTTTTTTGCCCAACAGTTTTGAAGGAAAAAACAAAAGGGATCCACCAATATGCCTCCAAATTCATCTTTTTGGAGCAAAATGTCCCCCATCGACAAACTAATCCATGAAAAAACCCGGACATTAAACAACATATTCTTTTTCTAGGAATCAAGCAAATTCATATTCACTAACAAGATTGGAAATGCATTAGAGGTAATGTTCTCATACATACGTGACAAAGAAAACAGAATATGGGGAGTGAAGAGTGGAGAACAACCAGTCCAGCCTGATTCAACACCTCATTTATCCGAAGCAAAGATGTTTACCATGAAGGACTGTTCTGGAGTCTGGACTTGCATTCATTAAACTTATTGATCATTGACGTATCTAGAAGCATAACGCCGACCATCCAAGACATTGTGTACTTTCTTGGCTCATGAATAATGTAGGGCTAGGGGATTAACCAGCTATCTAGGCTGAACACATCCGAGTAGTGCTTTTTTTTTTCCACCTTCATTGCATGCTTAACTTCCTGTTTTCCTTTTTTTTTCTGTGTCAAATGTCGATGATGATTTATAGCCACATAAAGAGATATTGCAAGACACAATGATGAAGTTTATTTTTGCTTTCTCTAATTTGTTGCAAAGAAGAAAACATGTGGAGTATTTAGGGGAGTAAAAGCTAGAGGAATATGAGGCAAAAAAGAAAGGACTTGGTATCCAAAGTTTGAGAAGATCCAAGGTTGGTATCCAAAGATTGAGAGGAGTTGGTATCCAAGGTTTGAGAGGATTCAAGGTTGGTATCCAAAGATTGAGAGGAGTTGCTACTCATGAATCTGACAACACTCACAACTAACTACTCGGTAATCGTTCTCACTATATCAAAACGGATATCCTAAGTTTACAATAGATACTTAGACCCATACTCATATACAGTTTAATTTACTTACAGTTATCCTATATGGGATTAGGACATCACACTCATAGTACTAACTAGATTTTAATAGAACTGTTGCCAATTTTCTATACTACTACATAAGATGTTCTTTTTAGTTTATCTCAGTATTGTCAAGGAAACTTGTCTCACTCACTGAGGCATTTTTCTTGAAACTTTTAAACTCTGAGTTCAACACTAAGTTGAGTTACGAAATTGGCTTATTTTATATGCAAAAGTGATTTAATATATCATTATTGAATTGTTATATGATTCTAATCTAATTACCCTGTTCAAAATACTCAAACCTGCCGATTTGAGTATTATGATTGTACTATAATGTTGCTAGTAATTTCTTCTTAAGCTATATATCTTTCTAGCCCTTTCAAATTGTGAAGGGATTTTAGTGGATTTTTGAGTTACTATTTATAGTTGCTTCTGAGTAGGGGTGTTTATTATTTGGTCCAATCTAAAAAATCAAATCAAATTGAACTAAAATTCACATTTGGACCGATTTTTTTATATTTCGATTCAGTTTATAAAAAATAGATATAATTCGATTAGAAAAATAAAAAATTTACAACTTAACACATTACAGTCATGCGTCTTTATATTAAGAACGTATTTATGTAATGTGTTCTTATTATTTCTTTTTCGAATTTGCTCTACAACAAAACTGAACTGAATCGAATTAATTTATGTCTGTTCAATTTTATAAAATTTTAGTTTTTAAAAAAAATTATAAAATCGAACCAAAAACCGATTGCACACCCATACTTCTTAGTGATTGTTTAGGCGAATTCTTCATACTTTAATTTATGAAAAGTCTCTTCTCATTATCATTTCTGGTAAAAAAAAACATAAAATTATATTTACATAATGTGATAAAATGCTAACTCAGTTTATTAAAAGTACGATATATTTTCATTTTATTTACATTCTCATTGCTTATATGTATATCAGAAATAGAAAATAATAAAAACCTATATTTAAAACAACACCCACAACCACAACAACCACATCCTTCTCCAATTTTTCCTTCTTAAAATATGCTACGGCGCATGATGAATGTAAAATTTACCTCCACATATAGAGTTTGGTTACGATTTTACACGGTATTTTTACTACACGTGTATGACCGAATGTGGTCCGTCGGATCAAGCTGTTAAAATTTACAATTTTTTACAAAAAAATACATATATAGAGACAAAAAATTTTAATATGTCAAATCAGATTTCAAATCTGATCTGACGGTTTAGATAAGGTCCTGCACTGCATATGTAAGGACGTGCAGGATCATAGCCATATCGCCACATATGAGGATGTAAAAAAAAAGCACAAATTTTTATTACGGAACAAAAAATCGTAATTCTTACCTCATCTTTTGCATATCTATGTTTCCCTCCAAATCTTTATTTGATTTAATTTCAAAAGAAAATATATTTTTTTATTTGAATCCTAAAAATAAATGAAGTCTAAATTATCTAAATTTACACAAAAAAACCAATCCTACCTTTAAGATTTAATTGTGAACATAATCAAAAGAGGGGATCCCTTGGTAATTCATGGAGGAAAAGTATCTTTTCTTTAAACCGTTTCTTAGGGTTATGTTCTAGTTTTCATTTTTCAAACCCCCATGACAGTTAGCTTTATCTTTTTTTCTTTTTGAATTTGTTTTTTACTTTCAGTATTGTCCGCTACTAAAATTTTGATTTTGTTATACTTTTTTCAACATAAGTTAAAGAAAAGTTAATGAATATCATAGATAAAAGATTAGACTCAGCCCAATTAAGATTACTCCAAAAGCTCCTTCTTTTTTTTTTTAACATTTGCCTGCTTATTGATTTTACCGTAAGTATTGGTTATTTTTTTACCCTTTTTCTCGTCTGGGTTAGTACTACTCTGTACAATTAGTACATTTTACAACCTTGTTTTACAATTATTGTAGGGGCAATAACTCCATGCTTTGAAGAGCAGTTAAGTATATAGTAGCGTTAGCAGAAAAAGGGTCTTTATTTATGTTCTTGGTTCTCTGCACGTTATTATTATCATCAAGCTTGAGATTCTTCGTTGCAAGGACACCGCTGATGGTGAAATCTCAATGTGGGTTTTGTCATATGTGCAAAGGTGAGATTGGGGTTCTTTCTTGGATATTGAACCTTTCTGATAGAACCTTTTTCTTTCTTTACCTCGCAAATCTTACTTCTGTTACAGTGTCAGAGATGATACATAGAATAAAGCTTTTGACTTTCCTTTGCATTCATATTTATTATTAATGGCCATTTACATTCCTCCCTACAAATTACTAGTCGTATCTTGGAATGTCAGCCAAAGATCGCATAGCTACCTACTGCTCCAGCACCTAGTGTGCTATAGAAAATATGAGAGGAAGCTACCATCAGTGAGAACATGGGTCCATCGCATGTTGGAACTGCACGTTTATATGTGTCAGTTTGTAGATGTGTATAAGACTGCGGAAGGTGCGTGTTAACAGGCCCTTCTAATCAATGTTGAGAATCATGTTAATTACTATTGCTTTCTTTATGTTTGTTGATTTTTCAAAAAGAAAAAAAAATACTATGTCTTTGGGAATATAAAATTTGAAATGATTTTGTCATCTTTTACACTTAAAAAATTTTTAATTTTTTAAAAAAATTTTTAATTTTTTTAAAAAATAAATATTATTCACTTATTTTAAAGTTAAATATAAACACGCTACAATAAGATGCAATAGTTGAACATCTTGGTCTAATATGTGCGGCAGCAGCATAAGAATTGGTAAACCATCAAAGTTGAGAAGTGTTTTGCTACCTGAATTCTTGTATTTTTTTCCCTTTTTACGACTAGATTCTTGTTCAATAGCATAAAATTTAAAACTTTTATTGCAGTGGAGCGGGACAAACCTTTGCAATTTGTCTTCTGTCTAAGCTGAGCATCAGAACACTCAAATTGTGACAGGAATGCCAAACAAAGGGCAGCATAAGTAAAACTCATAGTGATTATCTCATTTCCTGTGTCCATGTATATCATGTGGACATGCATTCATGATATATTCATGCTTGCTGCCGGTGAATGCAAATGTATATAAGAAAGAGGGAGAAAGAGAGGACCTTTTTTTGCATTTATGGATGCTTTTACTGCTAGAGCCTGAAGGTCTATATATGCCTTCTTCTTGTTTTCTTTGTCTTATTTCAGGGGGTCTGGCGGTTTAGATCGTTGTAGGACGATTCGTGGGCTTGCAGCTATGCTGTACTTTGTACTCAACCAAAAAAAAAAAAAAAAAAAGAAGAAGAAGCTGTGCTGTACTTTTTGGTACTTCCCTAGGTGTTAGGCCATATAGATGGTTTCTCGGTAGTGAGAGTTATATCAGCCAGATTACTGGTCTCTAGCCAAATTTTCATGGTAAGCTTTGTTGTGTTTTCCTCTTGTGCCCCGAGTGCCTCCGCTTGGTGATTCTCTCCATATAGTGAGTCTGTGCTTGTGTTTTTCTTAGCTTTTTTTTCCTTCTGGTTTGTCTGTTTCTGTTTCCATTCATTATTTGGCGGCACTCTGATCTTTTGCCTATGCATTAACCGATTCTTGAGCCTTCACTACTCAATATTAGATGGGTTTTTGTCTGTTTTTACAGGTGCCAGTTGCATGCCATTGATTTCAACTTTAGGTGCCTTGTGTTATGCTACTTTTTGACCTTCATATCTGGGTTACAGAGTGATATAATGGAGTAAGATGGTAGAGCGAAGTGTGATGGTGGAAGTTAGTAGTGGAGAGATGGCAACGGCTTCGTCTTCCACATCTAATTGCGCATTGCCATCAAAAACTGCATCTGCGGGTTATTTTCTGTATCCCGCTCCTTTGGCTACATACGAGGAGGTTGTAGCTTCTCCTGATAAATTCAGGGACACCCTAGAGAAGCTCCATGCTGCCATGGGAAGCAAGTTCATGTTAGGCTTTTCTCTTTGATGTTCAATCTGTTTTTCTTTCTGTTCCATGATCCTGTTGCAATTATTTTCTAATCAATGATTTACTTGGGACAAATATTTTTTAGGAGAAAGGTTTTTCCCCTTTCAAGAATCCAAGCAGAATTTGATGTGAATTTTATGGTGTACTTGGAAAGAAGGAATTCAATTTGCTCTCTTTCATGTGGTTTCTATAAGCATGATAATCTGTCAGAGCATCATATGAATTATTAGTATTTTCTCTGGAAAAAAATGTGAATATATCTTCAAAGAAAGCCTTTTTTTGGCCCCTTCTATGCAATTTGATTCGAATCTTCTGCCATAAGAATACTTCTTGAGTTTCACATGTGAATTTGTGGATGCTTTCCAAGTAACCTTCTTGTGAGTAATTTCCTTGTGTTGCACCCAAATTTGATGCTTTAAGTGATTGTCTTCTATTTAGTTGGTATAGTAATCTTCTGAACCAAATTGATGTTATATAACTTCCAATCACATGATTTATTATTTTTGACCGAAGATCTTGGTACTTCAGGTATAGACCATCTTTGTAAAACAGCGAAGATATCTAAAATCTTGATGGTGTAATTAAATGTCTTTACCTCATTTTGTTGCGGGATTTATTTTGATTTTGAAACTTACATATCGAATTCAAGAATGAGTAGCCCGTTCGCTGTTTTCTCCCTCTCTCTTTCTGATTTACTCTGAATATGAGACTTGGATGACGGCAATTTGTGTCTTTTAAAACTTCCGGACACTATCAGATTGACAAATTCTTTTATAAAGCTCATTTATCTTTTCTCTTTATTCTTCCCTCTTATGCATTTAGTTTTATCTGCATAAATTTGGATTTTGGCTACCGATAAGTAAAGGTGTTTATGTCAGTTCATTAAGCATTTATATCGACTTTGGGCTTATCCAACAAATCACTGAGTCAATTAGCAGTCCACTGCCCTGCTTTCCTTTTCTTGTCTTACAGTTAGCATTATATACAATTTCAACAAAATCCGTTGCGGCATTTTATTTGGATTTGGCACTTCTATGACAAATCAGCATGTATGGGGTAGTCCATAATAATACTTTCTTTTTCTTTTGTTTTTCCCCGCTTTGGGTTCATACTGAGATAAAATCCAAATTTGAGGTCAATTTTTGCTGTTTAGAATTTGAACAGTATCTTATGGACATAATAATACTTTCTTTTTCTTTTGTTTTTCCCCGTTTTGGGTTCATACTGAGATAAAATCCAAATTTGAGGTCAATTTTTGCTGTTTAGAATTTGAACAGTATCTTATGGACAAAATTCTCTATGGAAACTCTTTTTTCTGGTCGGTTCCTACCTATTTAGATCAAACCACTGAACTCCATCCAAGAGCTCCATGGAAACTTGGTCAACAAATTTCTCTATGGAAACTCTTTTCTCTGATTAGTCCTTACACTTAGAACTGACCCATATAGTCCATCTAAGCATCTATAGGAACTTGGACAGATTCCTTACATCCAAAATGGGAAAATAAAAAGAATAATAATTTTAAAAACTCATTTTCTAAGTTTCTAAAAGCCATCTTTATCTTTCCTGCCATAGAGCCCCACACATTGCTGCAGGTACAACATAACAGTGCCCTTTGTCCCGGGGACTATCCCCAAAATCAAAATTATCAATTGAAAAGATTGAATTGGAGATTCATGCAACTTCTATTTGTAAGTGTTATAACTGCCATTTCTAATCAGTAGTCATGAGCTAGCCTATGATTCGGAAGTTCAGTTATGATTTTTGACTCTTTCTGACCTTCCTTATAAGCGAATTTTTCAAAACCGTTGACCTTGTGAATTTACATTTTGCATGTATGTTCTCTTTCAGGATTCCTACTGTAGGCGGGCGGGAACTGGATCTGCACCGGCTCTTTGTGGAGGTCACTTATCGCGGTGGTCTTGCCAAGGTAAGCTTCATCTTCTTAGTTCTATTACTTGATTCTTTCTTCATGTCCTTAAGGTTAATAATAGCTGGAGAAACCTTATATTCTTCATTCTTGCTGTTTTGATTTGAAGCTCTATAACTTCATTCCTACATTCTAATGTAATGGTTGCAGATCAGTTTTGTTGCATATTATTTTTCTAGTTAGTTTTTTAGACGATCTTTTGAAGAATTTAAATGTTTATCCTGCCTTAATTAGTTATAATTTGCTTAATAGAAGAGTGCTTTTCAATCACTTAACATGTTACTCCAATTCTTTCAATAGAATATTTTGTTTGCGTGCAACTTCACCTTTGCATATTTAAAATTGTTTGACTTACCATTTAATTTATTTTTCGAGTGGTCAATCTAAGTTCCTTAAGAGCATCTCAAGATTACCATTACTTCCAATTTAGATTTCGCTATGAATTTCTTTTGGAAGGTTTTATCTTTCTCTTACCACAATCATGTAGTATTTGAGGATGCAAGGACATAAAACTATTGGCTCAGAGTTCTCAAGATGTTCCTTTTTTTCCTCTTTAAGAAACAAAGAAGCTTTTTGAAGAAAAGTCCATTTGATGCAGCTCAAAGCTTGTTCTATTGGTTGTCTTTTCAGAAAAGTTTTAGTTGAATTTGAAACCATGAATTGCATAAGAATTTGCAATGCTCTTGAAAGATGTTTCCTTTGATAGTTGAATGAGCAAGGGACTAAAAGGCAGAAGCAGATAGATGGTTATGCAATTCAGTATTGTCTAGTTCGACCTTGCAAGGATGTTAGATAATGCTCGAGACAGCATTGTTCCAGAGCCTGTTAAATGCTCTTCTAGTTCATCTGCTTATTTTGACTGCATAATGGTTGAAACTGGTGTCTAATTTGCTGGCCTTCTTTCTGTATTTATCTTCTGTTTAGCGTGACATGGTTGTGTATACTTTTACTGGTGTCAATTCAATTCTATGTTGTACTGTGTCTATTTTGGTTCTATTGCTTCTGCCCCTCTCTCACCCATCTCCGAGGACTTGCGTATAGCTACAAGTATATGCATAGGCACTTATTTGTTTGTCTGCTCTGTGCAAATGAGATGGCTCCTGTAAAAAATACGTGGTTGTTTTCATCTTCAACTTGGGAGGATTTTAGGTGATGTCACAAGTTGCAAACTATTGGCGGAATATATGTGTGTGTAATTGTAATCTTGTTTTTGGTTTTGCTTAATTTGAAAGCTTACACAATCTCTGACAATTGAATGTTCAGACTCTCAAGGACAAGAAGTGGAAAGATGTAACTAATGTTTTCAGTTTCCCCTCATCAGCTACAAATGCTTCTTTCATTCTCCGGAAATATTATTATTCACTGCTTATCCACTATGAACAAATTTACTTTTTTGGAGCTGTGGGTTGGAATCCTGAAACCATTAGTACGTAGTGATTGAAACTCTCTCTTCTATTATTATATCTTTTTGGATCAGGGAATTTTTATGTCATGGAAAAGAAAATCAACAGTTTTTGTTTCAGGTGCTTTGCAGAGTTCTTGTAGAGTTCCAGCTCCATTGCGTGGATCAAGTGAGCCTCTGCTCTCATCATCAAGTATTCAAGCAACTGAATCACGTGCATTTGGTGTAAACACAGCAAAAACATTGACTGAAGGTTGTATTGCTTCCCTTTCTTGATCATCCTTCGTGTTGTCCAGCAACTTGAGAACAATTTAATGTCAGAGACTCAGATATTAAACGTTATCATCTGCACTTGCAATTGTGTGCTCTTGTTCAAGTTACATGCGTTGTGTAGGTATGCCCACTTGTCTACATGCTCAGTCATTTGTATGGGAACCCATCTGCAGTTGCATGCTTCATGAATGCATGTAATACGTTTTATAAGCTTATCTAATATATTTGAAACTAGCATTCTCCCCTTGTGAGCTAAATTCTGCAACACCACCTCCCCCACTTGTCTACATGCTCAGTCATTTGTATGGGAACCCATCTGCAGTTGCATGCTTCTTGAATGCATGTAATACGTTTTATAGGCTTATCTAATATATTTGACACTAGCATTCTCCCCTTGTGAGCTAAATTCTGCAACAACACCTCCCCCACTTGTCTACATGCTCAGTCATTTGTATGGGAACCCATCTGCAGTTGCTTGCTTCTTGAATGCATGTAATCCATTTTATATGCTTATCTAATATATTTGACAGTAGCATTCTCCCCTTGTGAGCTAACTTCTCCAACAACACCTCCACCACCCCAACAATGCCCAAGCACCCTTCTTTCTTTCTTGAATAAGGGGTTTTGAAGTGGGCTTGCAGCAGCTGAGGAGCTAGATAGTCCTTTCTAAGCCAAGGTTCTGTGTAGGGGACAATATGTATTACGTTTTCTGGAAGAGTATTATAAATAGGGAAATATATACTGCCCGAGGAAATACTAAATCTAAAAAGTTGAGACCTCAGACCAAGAAAGCCATGAAAGAGGAGTACTCTGAATATCTCGTTGCTGTTTGTTTTGCTGATGACCTGCTTAAGATTGAACACTATAAAGAAAACTCAGTTCTTGTCAAGTGTTTAATAGCGACCAACTGCTTTGTAGGTTGTCTTGATAAATATAGCAAATTACTTCTTCAATAGATTATTCAGTATCCGAGTGGCAAATGTAAAGTTCTGAATTTGCATAAAATAAAAAGAGAAAATAATAATATGAGAGGATTTCTATTTTTTATGCTAATATATCAATATCATTTTGCGATTTTTCCTTTGATGTTTACAGGATGCTTAGCGCCAGCAGGTTATCCTGTCCATGGAGTTATTGATGGTAAATTTGAAAATGGATATCTTGTCACTGTTAAAATTGGGTCAGAGGAGTTAAGAGGTGTACTGTATCAGGCTAAACTTGAGCCAGCTCACGAAGAAGAACATCCCAGTGGTCAACAATATCAGATGGTATCTGCCTGCAACAATTGCAAGTCTGCATCAGCATCAGGGGTAGTCCGTCGCAGGCGTAGGAAGAAATCTGAAATAAAAAAGAGGGATCCTGCTCATCCAAAACCTAACAGAAGCGGTTATAACTTTTTCTTTGCAGAGCAGCACGCCAGGCTAAAACCACTTTATCCTGGTAAGGACAGGGAAATTAGTAGGATGATTGGTGAGCTGTGGAACAAGCTAAATGAAACTGAAAGATTGGTGAGTGCCAATGACGCTACTTTCTCATATAATTATGTTCTTCCAACTTTGCTCTCTTAATGAATATTAGCTCTAAATATGCTTGGATGCACAATACCGTGTTGGATACAGAAATATCAGGAAAAAGCTTCCAGGGACAAAGAAAGATACAGAATGGAAATGGAGCATTACAGAGAGAAATTGCGGACAGGACAGATGATTAGCAATCCCATGCCAATTCGACAGCTGCCTCCTGAACGCTCCATCAATGTAATGGATATGGAGAAGAAACTTGAAACTGAAGATGTAAATGCTTCTCATGCTCCTGGATATGTGACGGGTTCGAGTATGGGTGGGAAAAGCAATGTAGTTCCAAGCTTAAAACAGATTGTTGACAATGCAATTCCAATGCAACAGCAGTCTCTTCAACCAGGGATCAATGTGATGGATCGGGACAAGAATCTTCATGCTAATGGCGAAAATTCTCTGTACATTCCTGAGATTTCGACCAGCAGCTGCATCAAGAGCAAGAAGAGCACATTCCTGAGTCAGTTCCTCAACGATACAATTCCAATGCAACAGCAGCCTCATGATACAGATGCCAACATGATCGATCTGGAGAAGGAATTTGAAACTGATGCTGCAAATTCTTCAACCATGCCTGAGAATGAGACTAGCTCCACTGGGACTTGGAATATCAACTTGAATGCGAGTTCAAGTATGATCCTTACCTATACAATTCCAGTGCGACAGCAGCTTCACGAGACAGATATCAATATGACGGATCAGAAGCAGAAACTTGAGACCATAGTTCCTGCGATTGAGACAAGTTTACATAACAATGACACCATGAACTCAGAAGACAACAGAAATCTGGTTTCAGATTGTGAAATGGACATTTCTGGAGGGGCAAAAGTTGGGGTAATGAATACCGCTAATGAGATTTCTGGTGATGAACCAGCATTTGAGCTGCAGAAGGGCAGGGAAAACGATACAAAAGAAGATAAAGACTCTGATGAAAGAGTTTCACTCTCCATCGAGGGAAAAACATTACCTCCTTCCTGGTGAAGAAAGGCAAGTAGTATCAAGTACTGCCATGCCCAAGTCACTGAATTTCCATTCAGCGGGAAATTTCATCTTTTCAAATCCTTGTATTATGCCGTTCAGTGTAGTTTTAGACATGGTAGCTTCTTATCAAATCAACTGTGTTGTTATATATATGTGCTCTTAGAACGTGGCTTCTTTGTTGATTAGAACTAAGATTTGGACATGCTGTATCGAACTGTGATAGTTTTCTTTTCTTGTCTTCTAGTTTACTACAGAGGTTTGTAGTTAATATAGTCTTTTGTGTTAGTTGTAATTTAGAAAATTAAGATTCGATCCCTCAAGCACAAAATAGAAGTATAGCATGTTAAGCGCCTTGTACACAAACCTTGCCATCATAAACTTACAGCTTTTTAATTCCTTATCTTGACCCCTCTTTTTTTCTTTTGTTACTATTTGTCACTAGGTGTTTAATAAAGTGGAAAAATGTTTCATATTTGTTACACTTAAATCTTCAATATATTTTTTAACCAATAAAGTTCTTAAACATGTAATATCAAAATGCCACTGCCATCACTGCAATCGACAGAATTTAAACCGGAAAAATGTATATTCGTAGCACATGCAAGATATTTGAGGGTGCTTTGTTTTGCCAGAAGAGGGGATCTTTCCAAAAACCCCCCACTTGCGAAGTATGTATGAGGGAAACAAGCTGAAAACTTAGAAGAGAGTAAAATAAAAGGGAAAAAGTTTATGTTTCACTATAGGGTTTTATAGAGAAACCTGACAGTAGGACAAAAATAACCTTTAATAGTTTGTATGTATTACAAACTTACGTTTTTTAGATTGAATTTCTCGGAATGTAACGATTATAAGAGTATTTTGACAAAACATAATATATCTAAAGATCGTACTGACTAGAAAAAATCTTTAAGGAACTAAATATAACAAACTTCTAATTAGAGACTATATTAGCTATTTTTCCTCCTAATAACTTACTACTTTCTTTTTTTATTTTTCCGAAAAGAAAATAAATAAACAAAAATCCTTTGATGTGGGATGCTACATAGGCTTTTGCAGAATTTGATGGGCCAAATTTAGCCCAAGGTTTTGAGTTTAGGTACACAAGCTACTGTGGGTTAAAGCCTAAGAAAATACATGTAGGCTTACACCAGAGGCCTTGTTTTGTTCTTTTCCCATGAAGTCCGCTCCAGCAAGTCCTCCCCGAACAAAATAGTAGGAGTACCATATTACTCTTTATTTATTTATTTATTTATTTTATTCTTGATAAGGGAAGAGATTTGGATTCTCCTTTATTTTTCTAGCCTATGAAACACAAAATATTAAATCATATGAAGGGGAAATTTTCAAAAGAAGAAATTCTTTACAAATTAACTTCCATCTGTAACTTTTAAATTTTACCAGAGAATTTTCATCGTGAATTTCTTAAAAACTTTCCTTCATTTACTTTTGTTTAAAAAAAAAGGATATGAAGATTTTTTTTATAAGAAAAAAAAGAGAATAAGAGTCGAAATTTGAATTCTTGAAACCTTTTATTAGTGTATATAACGAGTGTCATTCATAGCTCAAACAGACAAAGTTGCTTCAAGCCTTAGTGTGAAAAGAGTAGACTTTTTTTTTTCATTCTTTTAATTAAAAGTCAAATTAGTTTCTTGCTCGACTGGAAAATATATTTTGTCAACCTCTTGAATATAAAAAAAAATTATATGACCTAAAAAGTGATAAGGATAAGTATCTACTTTGACTTTGAATTTTATCATTTTAAACTTTAATTGCTAACCCATAAAAAAAACTTTAATTTTTAACCATCTCTCTATTGATTCGAATATGGTTTAGTACATTGAATCTTGATAATGAACGCAATATATAAATATATTTAAGAAAATGAACTTTGCTCCAAATCCTTTCTAAACAAAAAGGAATATTATACTTTGATCATCTTAGGGTTATTTTTAATTATTTAAATAAGTTACTTATATACTGTTTTTTAAATTAAAAGTTGTTTTTAAAATAATTTTTAATTGTTTATTCATGTCTGATATTAGATTAAATAAGAAAAAAAATTTATTTTTGAGATATTTTTAAAATAATTTTTGTTTATTAAAATTATTAATAATAAAAATTTTATTTTAATTTTAAAAATAATTTTTTAAAAATTACGTATTTTTTATTTACTAAAAAAATTCAGCAAATGAGACCAGAACCTTTGAAAATGAGGGTTTGATATTCTTATCATGGATAATATGTCGGCTGCCGAGCGATTCTCCTCCTGCGAGCTAAAATGGCAGTATAGCCCTTGCGGTTAAATTTTTTTTAAAAATGAAATTACTAATTTCAAGGCCAATTAATTCTCCCTTGTTCGCCGATGGCTTTCTTCCACTCCCTCCAACTCCCCCTTCACTCTGTTTCTTCAATTCTATAATTTCCTCTCCGTTGAGTCATCAACGATGTCCGGCGTTAACATCCCCTAGGCGAGCATCACTGCTGTTAACTGTCGTCTCCCTAATCCACAGTTCTAGTCCTCCCTCTGCCGGCCTCCTCTCACCCCTATCCACAACCAAAATAGCCTGCCGGCAGCGCTACATGCTCTACTTTTTTTTTTTTTCCCTTTTTCTTTTGATTCTCTTCCTTCTGCGTTGCCCTCTCTTCCGTATTCCCCTCTCTCTCTCCTTCTATCTGAAACCAAATATCTCGATCTGCAAAGCTGGAGAATGAAATGCTTTTATTTTTGGTTTTTTATTTTAGGAGACCGACGATCGGATGCGAGAGAATACTTAGGGTTGCAATGACTGTTGAAATTAGCAAAAAAATAAAAAGAAAGAAAATAATGAAACATTTCCTTATTTAAGGTAAATTGTCAACCAAAAAGCACTTAAACTTCTCCAGCTTTCGTCTCTCCAGTAAGCTACTTGAAACTCCCCACAGCAAGGCGAATGTGGCAGGGCACAAACTAGTGATGATTGAGAGAGAAACTTCATAAATAACTGTAAAATTGATCTTTTCCTGAATGAATCTTTGCCATTAAACTTAGTTAGAATAAAACGAAAGATTTATTCTATGTGATATAATTTAAAAGAATTCACATAGGTGAGACTAACTAATGATTGTCATATTTGTTAAGTTAGATTATTTCTCTATATATGTGCTTGAAATGAATGTGTAAACTCCCTAAATAGTGGAGTTGTATTGATGAATTGATTGTTCTACAAGCTACTATAATTGAAATTGAATATTTCATAATGAGAAAAATTTTGATAATCAAGTCCAGAAGAGTAACAATAAAGATGTGTAACAACTCAAGTGGGATTGGATAGTGTTTGGATATGAGATTTTTTTAATTTGAACTTTGTAAAAGTTAATTATTTACGAGCGAGAAAGTGTAACTAAAAGTAAAAATTTTGTATCGAGTTCAACAACAGAATCTAATCCAATCCAATCCAAAATTTGCATTAAGGTCTACAAAGTTCAACACTTGGCCACAGGAGCTTGTGCCTAAAGTAGGTGCATATGTACTTAATCTTCACATTTAGAATATCCATTAATTCTCAAGTTTCTAATGGAAGGTTTTATTCAATTATCGTTTGCAATCTGTGAACATTTAACTATACAATCATGTTACAATTCTATTGTGAAGAGTTCTTGAATTAATAGAAAATAACCATATTAAACTTTTGTAAAACTTTTCTAGTTCTCCTTGTCATACCTTGCCTAAATCCGTATACCAAACAGTTTGGAAACCCTCAAATGAAAAATGTGCATCCTCACAAGTTCAGTAAACTACATGATTCACACATGTAATTTAGGTAGTCAAATTGGCCATTGCTTCCACATAGTAACTTCCCTTTCAACCAATGACCGTCACCACAAAGACAAATACAGAAGTATAGCATCCCTCAAATACCATAAAATTAAAGAGAAGGGTAAGGAAGCAATCAATTAACTCAAAATTAGAAACCACTCCAAAGAAATCTTTCGGGACATGTAAACTGTACTTAACAATGAAGGAGAAGCAAAATAATGGTGCCTCTTCGGCTTTTGAAGTAATTAAACATGGTATACAAAATAGATGTGAAATAGTTAATGGTACTTAGGCGGATGAAATCATGAATCTGGGGCAAGAAGTGCATCCCAGATTGTATCCATGTCCAAAGATGGCATTCTACTTAATTGAACGGCATCAACTTCTGCTAAACCTTGACTCTTCTTGTTCTCAGTCATATTCATCTCAGATCCAACTTTGCTCTCCAAATCCATTGGCCAATCCTTTGTTCTGATTGAACTTTGATTCAAGATTTTGAATGATCTTGAATTCTCATGTAATGCCTTCTGTGGGGATGCTGATGGATCATCAGACTTCTTTGTAGCAGACATGCCTTGTGATAAAGCTTGCAATTTTGCTTCAAGAAGTGCTGCAGTGCTACAACTGTCGGAATTAACATTTATTTGATGCTTAAGTTCTGGAAAGTTCAAATGTGCATAATCTCCTCTCAGCATGTAAGCAGCTGTATCATAAGCAAAGGCAGCTTCTTCGGCTGTATCAAAGGTCCCTAACCAAACCCTTGTCCGGTTTCTCGGTAACCTAATCTCTGCAACCCATTTTCCCCAGTGCCTTTGCCTCACTCCTCGAAAAAGCTTTCCCGGAGATGAGACCGATGACAGAGAGCTCTTCTGGTTGCCATTCTGGATTCTTCTCCCTGTGAACTTCATAGGTTGAGTTTTCGTGGTACTGAGCCAGTAATCACTGAAACCTTTCGAGGAATAATTTGTCAGCCTCTGATTGATTTTCAGCCACTGATCGGTCCCCGGGTGAAGCTGACTTTGCCCCGTTTGGGACACAGAGAATAAAGGGTTCTGAGAAGAAAGCATGGGTTCACACTTCTGACTCTTGCCAAGAGATTCTGCTGCTTTCCTTGATATCTCCAATATAGAGGGCTCTTGTAAAAACAAGCCTAAATTTGGGAACTTCGAACTGCTAGATAAAGAAGAAGGTGAACATGGTTCGGGAACATGAGCTTTGTTTATTGCAGGAAACGTTTCAAGAAAATTTAAAGGAATGTGGCTTCCTTTAACATGATCAGACACAAAAGTTGATCCAGAAACAAATGTAGGCGTCTGATAACCATCCTTAACCATATCTTTTTGGCGAAATTCTGAAAAGTTACCATTCACAGTGGAAGCTGCAGAAGTCTCTTCTAAAGAAGAGCTAGACTCAGGGCTTGAAAGCATCCTGTCCGGGGAGGACGAAGACGATTTCAGATTACTGCCGCTGCCGCTACCAACGCCAACTTTCCGGCCAACTAAATTCTCATTGTGGCCACCCAAAAAACTGGGATCCATGAAGAAACTTGATCTTGCAGCCATATCCTTAAAACAAGAAGCGAATTCCTTCTGCATGAAGGTTTCTATCTTGGGAAAAGGATTCTTGAAGACCGTGGTGCGTTAGAAAGGAAAAGAAATAAGAGACAGAAATGATTCCAATGCAGGCACCACAGTAAATATATTAGGCCTTACGCTAGTCCATATTCTGTCCTCACAGGTGTCTTTCGGGCAGTTAATATAATAATTCAGGAGTTTCCGTGGTTACTAATACCAGGTTTTATTCCAATTCGGATCTCCTTCTTTAGAGAGAAAAAGTTCAAGTTCGTGCTTCCCATTCCTAATATTCTCTGTGCAGAAACCAATCACAATTCGACAATTCGTTTCTCCTAATCTTACCTCTCTTTCAGGGTTACCAAGATGGATGTATATTCTTCTTGACAGTGACAAAAAAGAACATTGGAACCTATAGCTTTAATTTATTGGCAGTATTTGATGGCTTTATTGATCAGTGATCATGTGTTTTCCCAAACTCCCACATGATCTTTTTTGCTCTTTTACTATTAAATGAGTATAAAATGATAAATTAGGCTTGTTAATCTTGATATTAAAATGCTACTTCTCTTGTGATCAACTTACTTCTGTTCATAACATTTTGGCCCTTTAATTATCTTTCCTAATTGCAGTATTATGATTAGTATATATCTTTAATCAAGACATGGCCCATCCAATAATTGAGGCGAATTTTTGTTATTTTCGACAAAAATCCCAAATTAATAGCGTTGTTAGAACAAGTACAATTGTCAACATTAACGTCAACATATATTATTAGCTCATAAAAGGGTTCAAAAATTTTTGTTTTAATCTGAGTTTTGGATTAGAAGTATGAGGACATCATGGCTGTCTTTTCTATATCTCGTACAAAGAATTCCCTAAAGCTATGAACACAAATATATATCTTTTTTGGCTTTTCTCTTCTGGCATCTCTATCTGTGTCTCTTGAGATGAGCTTAGAGACACTTCTCCAACTCATCAAAACTCTAGCAAGAAAGGTTAGAACCAAAGAACACTTTAAGGGCCATTCCAATTTCCACCTCCCAAAAACTTGAAACTCAAATCTGTTCTTGCGAACCAATATCTTAAACTGCTGCTAGCAATTACATTTCACCTTCCATATGCTCAGAAGATCTAATCTCCCAAGGGGGGATGTATCACAACAATTAGCATTTCCGGTTGTTTGTGTGTGTTTGTGTGTCTGTGTATGCGAGCACGCGCGAGAGAGACAAAGAGATTCCTCAGAGAGCTCTTTATTACTCTTTTGGCAGTTCAATTTATTCCATATAAGACCAAAATTTTCCAGTGGAGCACTGGTTTAAGCATTGTTATTTTAAGGAGGTTTGCACATGGTTTTGCTCTAGCTAATTCTATTTTTATATACTTTATTTATGATTAAGAAGTGAGCAGACATGAGGCCATGTTTTCAAAAGTTGCTTTTGCCTTTATTTTCTCTCTCTTTCCTCCTCAAGAAACAGTTCTTTATTCCTTTCCTGACTTCTCAATCTCGAAGAGAAGATGACAGATGTGAATAACCAGAACTTGGCAAACACATATACAGCCATTGCTTTTTCAATCTTAAAAGAATATATATAGTTAAACTTGTGGTTTCTGTTACTAGCTTGACCACGCTGTAAATGATATGAATCATGTGCCTATGCCAAGTATTTGGCTAATTATCAAGAAAACTAATCAATTCAAACCCAAAAGACTGACTCTACCAAATGATGAGCCAGAGACATGCTTTACTCATCTCTTAGCCATTATCTTTCAGTTTCTCAGCTAAGAAGATAAGGATTTTCCCTGCTTTGCTCAGCTTCTTCATCAAACTCAATAGCTATCAGCTTGTTCTATCTACTAACCTATTTTAAAAGGATTCCTGCCTAGCCCATGTGTTATTGTATATATATGTTCAAGCAGTACTACGTCTCTTGCTTTTCCATTTTGTCATAGCATCGTTAATGGTGAAGTAATCCCATCTTTTGACTGATAAAAAGAAAGAGACTGACATTTACGAGTAAGGTGACATCGATCTACTCTCAAATTAACTAAGCTACGTTTGTTGAATTACTTCTGCAAAATTAATGTTTGCAGATAAAATAACAAGTGCTATTAGCAGTATTAATGATGTCATGATCATCAATGTGCTGACCAAGTAATATTAGTAGTATACTCTAATTCAGACGTCTATTTGATCTGATCCTATTCAAGGAAAGAGATCTTTGTACATGTCAATCACTCGAATCATTTTAAACTTGTTTTGGAAGAAAAACATTAGCGACGAAATAAAGACAATTAATGTTTCTTCTTTACAGTCAATTCTACGAGTTTTTCTCTTTCTTTAATTTTACGTTAATAATACACGTAACGAAAAGGCAAAAAAACAAAGTAAGTATGTAAATTTAAGACACAAACTGTGAACATTAACATGTTGTTTTTGGTTGGGGGGAATGTATTCTGCAATTTGTGTCATGAGTTTTCCATTTTTGGAATCTTGGAAGATGTTGGCTTCTAAACTTCAAGGAACAAACAAGGAAAGTCTTGGCTTTAAAGATAAACGATTCAGAATAAGTAAAATATTGTTCTCTTAGCAGCCAAAGCTGACGATGAAACTTACAAAAACAACAGGTAATGTCGGGTGCAACTACTTCTGCTTTAAAATTTTGACTAAATAAATCATTATTCCCTTAATTTCATTTTCACCTTTTTAGTTCTTTAAGAACTGAATGGTCCTTCCAACGACAAACTAAACAAAGTTTACTCCTCCAACGATCCCCACGTACAATAAGTTCCTCACAAATACATGATATTCTTCCATGTCCCACCAAAAGTTGAGATAAGGAGAACAGAAAAAGAACAATATGGCTGCTCAAAAGTGCAATTCATCCGTGTGGAATCCTTCAGCCTCCAACGATTCTTACTTTTGTTTTGCAACTATTTCTTCATTGCTTTATTTAGTTCTTCGACTTACATCTCAAAATCTATTTGACTTACTATTCTAATATATCTCTTACCAATAACTACTTGATATCTTCTCGATATATTTCATGTTAATCATGTCGTTCCTTAATCATCCCACTTTAGATGTGCGACATTGGAGTGTCAATTTTCCATTAAGTGCCTAAAGCAGCTATTTCGGTACAAAATATATTTTTAGGTCAAAGTAACATTAAGCTAATTGACTTTTAATTAAAAACAAAAATCAAATATTAATTAACATGTTTCCATAAATATAATTAGTCTATATGTTCCGTGGTCCATTCCCTAAGGCTAAACGAAACCTAGCGTAAGTTGTATATACAATAATTGTATGTATAGCTCAATTGTCCAATACGTAGACATCCAGCAAAGTTGCTGTAAGGTTGAATAGAAAAACTTATCCTTTTCTGTGAAAACTAAGTTGTTCTTGCTCATCTCCTCATCGGCAATATCATGACATCCACCATTGTTGCTTAATTATATATATATATATACATGAAATGCACTTTATCTTAATTTATCACTAATTAAGATTATCAATAAGGTTTCTGTTAACATCTTAAAACTTGTGGTTGGGGTGGGGATGCAAGAAAACAGTTAGGTGCAAGAAACCAAAAAGGAAAAGAAATTATAAATTTATAAATTTATAAAAGAATATAGTCGGCTAACCAATACTAGGGTTCCATATGTCGCGACGTTCGTGCCCAGTTTTTGGATCACCACTAATCTTTTTTTTTTTTAATCTTAATGATGATCTAAATATGAAAAAGTTTTACGGTTAGTTTAATGAATTCTTTTCTTCTATTACAAGTGAGTACTAGGATAAGACATTGGCTCCCTAACGACATTATCTCTATTTAATATTGAATTATAAAACAATAAGTATTCTTAACAACTCCATTACATCAAGTTTATGAATTTTTTTATTTCTTTTGACTTAAGGACTAAAACATACATAATTGGAAATTAACCATAAATTAATTTGAAAAGAATAAAAAGGAACGGAAAATTAACAAAAATATAGATATTAAATTTAAAAGCAGATTGAATTTGAGTTTGAAATTTTTTGTCTTAATTTTTATAAAATAAATTATTTATGAGAAAAATGTGAAATTTAAAAGTGAAATATTTTCATTGATCAGTTTCGGAATATGAGGTCCAAGGATGGGGGCACATTTCCAGGTAATCTGCAAATGTAAGTGACAAACTTAGACAAATATTGCTAAAAATAATAGATAAAAAGGTCTTAAGGAGATGCACACTAGTATAATTCATTGAAGGTCTTCGTTTCGACCATCGGAGCAATGGTCCAAGTGGTTAGAACTTTGTCAATCGCCTTAAATATCGAGGGTTTGAACTTCATTAAGGATGTAGCACTTTTTTGCAAATAGAATACTATAGGATTGCGTCTCAATTGTCGACTTATAGTGCCGATCCGATAGGGCAAATTTCTTCTCACATGAACTTTGGTGACCTGTTCACTAGACAAATGTGTAAGCTCAAATATTGGGGACGGGAGCTATTAATCCGCCATCTCTATGCCTACCTTTTCATTTATTAAAAAAAAATTATCTTCGTTCGGACTAGTGGTGTCAAACGGGTTATGCCGCACCGATTCAACCCGACCCATCGCAGGCTGACCCTTAAATGGGCCGAAACAGACTGGCTGGCAAGCTAAAAACCTCAAATCCATAGCTTGTAATAGCTAGCTCGAGGGCTAAATGGGTAAACCTGCTAGTCAATATATTTTTTTAAATATTTTTTTAATATATAAATTCTATTAAATTTTAAATACTAAAAAATATTATAAAACGAAATAGTTTTAAATAAATATTTTATAAAAAAATAAAAAAATAAGATTTTTGTCCGCTCTGGCCCGTGTTAAAATCGGGTTTAGACTTGCTAAATCCAAACCCGTTCATTTGAGCTAACCCGCGAGTTTAAACCCGTATTGACAATGCTAGTTCGGGCCACTTAGACTTGCATTTTCATATATATATATATATATATATATATATATATATATATATATATATTGATAAATTAGCTCAAAATGAACAAAAATGAAAATTGAGTTTCCTCATGAAAATTTTTACTGCCTGTCAAAAATCGCATGTTCGTATGTTTTTGCAAAAGTATCCAAAATAAATAATGAAATGTTCTAAAATAGACATTTTTTCTCCCTAAACTTTCACAATTAGCATTCATAATTCGAGGGTTATGAATTGTGCACCTAATACTAGACATTGGCAACTTACATGCTGTCAAATAATCTGTAAAAGAAAATTTCACAGAGGCAAAGCAGGATACCAATTTGGAACAGAGCTTGGAGCTCAAACTTCGAAGTCTTCGGATCTAGTGATAGGATTATCAATTGGGAGCCATGAGCAGAGCCTAACAAGCCCCTGCTCCGCGTGAGATTAAAACTAATGAGTCAAAACCTAACTGGCTTCATAGTTGGGGCGTCTATGTTGTATAATAAACTCAAATTCAGAAATTAGGCCCAAGCTTAAAGTTAGCTACACCCCACTTGATTAAGCACAGTTCATCAGGCGTCGAACTCGACAAGCTACAAGACTCAACTCGTTGATTCACAAAAAGGGCTTATGCTCCCTCTCTCCCAGGCATCTGCTTTGACAACCTCGATAGTATTCTCTTCCAAGCTGCCAAATATGCACTTTGCAGTCTACAAATACGCAAAACAGCGTTCGACAAACAAGGAACACAGATATTCCTTCGGGGTTGTGTTGTCGTAACTATTGCATGGACCAAGACACTTGGCAACCGGATTTGCACTCCTGAGGATTACCTAAAACAAATACATCCCCGAGAAATAGCGCAGCGAAACTATCAAATTTTATCTTTGCTCATTTGAGAATGCAAAAGTGACTTCCAAGGCAAAACAAGAAATATATGCACACAATTCCATAATGAGCCTGATGATGATTTGCAGTAGTATCTATATAAACAATACTCCAGTAAAAAATCCATCATTGTATAATCTTAGCGCACCCCTACCCTCCCCCTTCCCCCACAACCAAAAAAAAAAAAAAAAAGAGAGAAAAGAATCCTTCATTGTATAATCTTAGCAAGCTGCACAACAGGGATAACCTTACACTTCTGTGCACTATCTTCAAATTATCATCTAGCTAAGAGATGTGGTCATCAACACTGCAATTCATAGAATAGTGCCACCAAAGAGAGAAGCATTAGCATGATTATGGAGCCTTTCACCAGCAAACATAACTTGACCATTTAGTGTGTATAAGTATGTCCAATCAACCCATCAAATACAAGCCAGGGGCAGAGCACATAGGCTACCAACTCAAAGGTTGTGCCTAGGTTCCAACATTCTTAAACCCTCTGAATACTTCTTTGACGAACTTCAACCTTTACCATATGGTAACAGAATCTCAAAATACATATAAAGAACACGAAGCACCAAGCTTCAGATAATTCTTGCATCCACGTGCAGATGAATGTTATATAGCACAGATCTGTATCAGGCCAGCAGAACAAAACATTGAAGGGAAATTAAATTTCATAGACTTTACAAGCAGATGAACAAGGAGTGTTAATTGGTTGCCAGAACTGCTCCAATTTGCCAAACAGTTTGAGAAGCATTTCCTTTTAGTAGAAATTTCTTCTGGAAAACAATGTTTCTGGATTTGTTTTGTATTCTGCCAACTT
Organism: Rauvolfia tetraphylla; assembly: GCA_030512225.1. NCBI lineage: Eukaryota > Viridiplantae > Streptophyta > Magnoliopsida > Gentianales > Apocynaceae > Rauvolfia > Rauvolfia tetraphylla. The sequence goes on from JAJQKT010000053.1 coordinate 10,318,456, forward strand.
ATGAAGAAGATATAATAGGAACTTCGTTTTTTATTCCACCAACTTAATGAAGAAGATATAATAGAAGTTTCTTCAGGGATGCTCTAAGGTAGATCCGTTGCCAAAATAATTAGCCAGCACACATCAAAATCAATCACATAACTGAATGGATAAAGAAACAGGAAATAATAATAATATAAATAACATATCTTCCCGAATGATTTCAGAACAGTAACTCTCCATTTTCTTATAGCCAGCAAACACCACTATTTACGCGAATCCCACTTTACACAACTCAGAAATCCTCAGTGGAGATCTTATTGTGAAGGAAAAAAATAAACAAACTCTTCAAATAAAACATAAAGTCAGCAACAGGTACAGAAAATTTGTCTTCAAAATAAACTTTAGTCAAGAGACCCCCAAACATGGAAAAGGATTATTTCTTGTTGCTTTTACCTCCAGCATCACTGCCCCCTGCCGCCTGCGCTGCCTTCTTTGCAGCCTTTTCTTGAAGTGCTTTGGCATCTCTGCAAAACCAAAATAACCAGATGATAAGGCAGCTATATTTCTATAATCGGGAAAGAGGTGCTACAAGCGTACACCCACAGCATACGTAATGGATAACCAACACATATACCATAGGAAAACACATACGAGCTTGTATACAGAGCTAGTAAGAATTCCCAGCATAACAGAACGAAGATGTAATAAAAAACGCAAAACCTACATAATTTCCGAATACGATCCATCCAAGCTAGCTATTCAGTATATGGAGAAAAATATGCAACCATCCATACAAATCATTATATCCACACTCTAGCTGAATCAACGACAAGTGGATAAAACCTTCACGTAGTGAAGCAGTAAAGCCACTACACAGGTACATATAGCCAAAACACTCCTTATCACATACTAAAGCATAATAAGATCATGATAAACACCCCCAAATTTACCAATAAAATTACCAAAAATCATAACTTGGGATAGAGGGAAGAAAATATAATCACATAACACAACTTCGGACGCAACAGAGAATCATGATTCATATCCCATTTACAATGACTATAGAAACCAATTGTGATCAATTTAAAGAAAAAAAGAAAAATTTTGCGAAGCTCTCAATGAAACTTCAAGAAAATAAAATGCATACCTCTCACGGCGCTGTTCAGGAGTCAAGCCATCGTCTTTACCCTTCCCCTTGCTAATGTTCCTTGCCTGAGCTCTTTCCCTATCTCGGTCTCTCTGGTTTCCGCGTTAGATCCAGTCAAAGAAACCCAATACAAAAACAGAATTACATGCTTGTTTACGCAAAAAGACGGAAACTTTATGGACAATCCTTTTTCAACGCATCAAACTGCGATTTCCCCCTTCACCAAAAGATAAAAATTACATATTTGGAAAAGAGGTGAGTGATTGAATCAACCAAAAATTCTATATAAAACAAGAGAACAACGCAAACAAAAAAAAAAGGAAGAAAAACCTCAAATGTATGACTAGTTTCAACGGTAAATACGAAAATAAAGGATATGAGTCATGGGGAGAACGTCGAAATTGTCGCCGGAGAACGCCGGAAAAGAAAGTCTACGGAAAGAGAGCAGAGGAAAAGATGGAAGAGGAAAGTGGGGGGCGTAGAAGACTCGGTGCGGAGATATAAAGTTCCGCAAATAGTAATAGGGAATGTATCCGGAAGGAGCCTAAACGCATTAAATAAAGCGTTAGCATGTACTACAACACTATCCACGCACTATCCCAATGAGTTTAGAGTAAAGACGCGTTACCTTCTTTGTTTATCACAATGAATAATTTACTTTCCATTATTTTCAATAATTTCCCATGAAGCTAATATGTTGGAATTTCATTTGATGAAGTCACAATTATACCATTTATGTTTTATAATTATATATAAATTTAAATTGACAAATAGATTGATATGAATGGTGAAAATCTTATTTTCTAAAATTTTCTACTTCTAGTTATATATTTTATTATTTAAAAAAAACTTTAAATGAATAAAATAAAATAAAAATATGAACTTTTAAAGAAATAATATTTTACTTTTTTTTCTCTTGATAAGAATTTTTGTCTAAATAATAAAAAAAAGAAAAATGATAGAAAATTTATATTTTTGATCAACCGCTATTTTGTATTTTTTTTTCTTTTGTTACTTTCCTTAAATCCAATACACAAGATCTATCTATAAACTTCTACACATCCAGCTATTGTCTAAACTCCTCCAATGTTGTTTTCTTATCTATCCATAAATTGAATATTTATTTCCTTTTTTGTTAATTTCCCTAAATACACCTCCCGCGAAAGGGTGAACTAACCTAAAATTACTGTACTTTTAACCCTAGCCCTCAAAAGAGACAGGTATCTTTTACCCCCCTCTCTCAAACAATCAATTTGTTCACCTGTGTCATCAACTATTCTTTAGTTCACAGGGAGAGGGAGGGTTAGCGAGTGTTAACAAAAGACCTCTTGCAAAAGTATTTCCTTCTTTTTTTATTTTCTTCTTTTTTTTTTCCTACACACACCATTTCTCAAATGCTCGCACACAGTAAGAGTCCAAGATCCTAATAGTGGACACCAGTCCTTTTTTGCTCCTCATTCCATGTAAGAGAAGGATTGCAGATTTTTAACTTCGTCCTGGCCTTCTCCTCCAATCCTTGGGGTAAATATTTCTTACTTCTTCTTGTATTTTGCAGCTGTTGGGAAATTTGCTATCGTATGCTTGTATTATTGTTTTGTAGTCTAGTATATGCACTCGATAGGAAATTTTATCTGGGCATCTCTGAGAAAGCCGAATATTTAATGGGTTCTTTTACTTTTTATGGATAGATGATAGGTTGCTCGAGTTGATTTTTCCTGTTTAATCTTTAATACTTTTGGTTTGGTTTTTCTTTTGTGTTTTGCGATATATATTTAAGAATCTTCTATTAGGTGGAATTTTTTTTTTTTTTGGTGGATTTGGTTATGTTTAAGTTTCTGGCTGATGTGATACTCCTGCTTTAGTTCTGATGCTATGTTAGACTTCTTTCCTCCATTTAATTTCTTGTTATTGGAACAAGTGTTTATGGTACTTTGTGGTTTGGCTTTATTAGGTAGTAATGGGGAAAAAAATTAAGAGGAAGGCCAGAAGTGGTCACAAGGATAAGCGGGTTTTATCTGCTCCCCTGAAAACTGTTTCCAAGAAGAATGCTCCTATCAGTACTGAAGCTACTAATGATAAAGCTATAGTTGTAAAAGATAGAAAAAATTGTCCCCATCTAAATAAAGGTGTCGATTTGGATAAGCTTTCTGCTAAGCTTGGGTCTTCAGCACTTCTTAAATGTGAAGACTGTAGGGAAGGCGCTGATGATAGACGGACGAAATCAGGGAAAGGTAAGCAGGGAAAGAAGAAGAGTGGAGTGGATTCAAAATCCGAATCTAAAGCAATTTGGGTTTGTTTAGAATGTGGGCATTTTTCATGTGGAGGAGTTGGATTGCCAACCAGGCCTCAAACTCATGCAATTCGGCATTCTAAACAACACCATCATCCATTGGCTGTTCACTTTGATAATCCTCAACTTTGTTGGTGTTTTACTTGCAGTACGCTGATCCCTGCTGAAAAATCTGGGGATGGTGCTGAACAGACTGATGTATTACCAGAAATTGTGAAGATGATTAAGGCACGGTCTTCTGAAGGACTTCCAGCAGATGTTGAAGATGTTTGGTTTGGAAGTGGCAGTGTTTTGGCTGAGGTTAAATCAGAGAACTCTGCGGCAGTTGGTTCAGATGGAAGAGGTGGCTACTCTGTTACAGGTTTGGTTAATTTGGGGAACACTTGTTTCTTCAATTCAGTTCTCCAGAATCTGTTAGCTTTAGATCGGCTGCGGGATTATTATGGAAGATTAGATGGGTCTTTTGGGCCTTTTACTGCTGCTCTCAAAAAGCTTGTTGGGGAGATCAGTCCAGATTCTGGCTTGAGAACTGTTATAAATCCAAAACCATTCTTTGGTAGCATTTGTGCCAAGGCTCCCCAATTCAGAGGATTCCAACAGCAAGACAGTCATGAGTTGCTTCGCTGCTTGCTTGATGGGTTGTCTACTGAAGAATCAAGTGTAAGAAAACGGATCAAATCTTCAGAGGAAGATAAGAATGCAGGTCCTATGTTTGTGGATGCCATCTTTGGTGGGCAACTTTTGAGTACTGTTACTTGTTTGGAATGCGGACATACTTCAATAGTTAGTGAGCCATTTTTGGATCTTTCGCTTCCAGTTCCAACGAAGAAGCCTCCTTCCAAAAAGGTTCAAGCGGTGGCTCGAGCCAAAAAACCTAAACTGCCTCCAAGGAAGAATGGGAGGACCCGCCCAAAAATTACAAGAGATGCAAGTTCTCTATCATCTCAAAGCTCAGTAGACAATTCTAGTGGTGGAAAATCCTCTTGCCAAGTACAAACTGGTAAACCTAATCTGGAACCGAAGGTGGTTTCTTCAGGGGATTCTGCTTTATGGTTGTCCCGTGATGCAAGTGCTACTGCTGATAACAAGAGTTCAACTTTGCATAATTCAACTTTTCAACATCCTGAAGCCAACCAGGGCACTGAGAATGTCATTCAGACACGAGCTTTATCAGATGATTTGACCTGGTTGGATTTTCTTGGTGATGATGCAGTATCAAATACGGATACAGCAGCTGCTGAAATGAATGATCTGAATCAAGGATCTGCTGATCACAGTGCTGTACAGAATGACCAGTTGGAGAATCCTTTGGAATGTATTGGGGAGAACACCTCGTCTCATTCAGAGGCTGCATCCTATAAGGGTAACATAACACACATGGATCACCTTGGAGAAGAGAAGTCATCAGATGCTCAAGAGGTTGCTGCCCAAATGAATGGAACAGTTGACACGGTTCTGAATGATATTGCATTGGAGAATGGCTCAGATTCCTGCAGGCAGACTCACTCGGGAGATTTGAATCTTGGAGTTGGTTCCTCAGGGAACTTCTCAGAAGAGGAAACACCATTGCTGGTTCAAGATTCTACAGTTCTTTTGCTTCCATACAAAGATGACACATCTGTGGCTTCTATGTTACCAAAGACAGAGGGTGAGGTATCATCACCAACTGTTGGGTATGAGCAAGACTCAGCAGACTTTGATGGTTTTGGAGACATGTTTAATGAACCTGAAGCTGCAGAGAGCTCTGGCATCAAGCCTTCATCAAGTGCTAATATTTCTGAAGCAAATGAAGATGTATCACCTGTTTTTGTGGGAAACAGCAGTGAGTCTGAGCCAGATGAGGTTGATAACACAGATGCTCCAGTTTCAGTTGAGAGTTGCTTAGCTTATTTTACAAAGTCAGAATTTCTCTCAAAAGAAGAACATTCTTGGCAATGCGAAAATTGTTCAAAGATTCTTCATGAGGAAAGCACAAGGTTGAGAAAGAAATTGCAAAATCCAAGGTCAGAGAATCAAAAAAATGGAGTCAAGGATAGAGATAGAGGTACCTCTGGTCTGCTAGAATTACACAAAAGTCACTCTTTATGCTCTGAAAGAGGACTCCTCGATAATGGAAATGTGACAAAGGAGACACCTATATCTGATGATAGCCACGTGAGACATGAAGAAAAGATCAATGGAGTCGTACACTGCAATCTTGATGGTGGTGAGGAAGCTGTGCTAAATACAGTAGGTTCCCCGACAGCAGGCAAAAATGGTGAGCTACAAGTCGAACCTGTTGATCCTGCGCAGTCTTCAACTGTAGATAAGAATTTCTGTCAATTGAATAACCCTATTAAAGACCCAGATGACTGCAATCCTAATGAGCCTAGTGACACTGAACGATCTGATGTTAATGTTCAAGGTGGGAAGTATCACACATCGACTAAGGGAGTTGAAGATGGAAGTGAGGATGAGAAGACAAATCCCAAAATGGTCAAAGTGGAGAGGGATGCAACTAAAAGGATCCTTATTAGCAAGGCCCCTCCTATTCTGACAATCCACCTGAAAAGGTTCAGTCAAGATGCCAGAGGACGCTTGAGTAAATTGAATGGTCATGTGGTATTCAACCAGACAATAGATCTGAAACCGTACATGGATCAAAGGTGCATTTTGTTCTTTTTTCTATTTGTCATTATACATGTGGATGTTTATTCCTGTTTAATCTTCTTGAAATCTGGTTTTCCATGAATAATTTACTTGATTCTATGCGTTTACCACTTGGTCCTACATGGATAACTGAAAATACATACATTATTTCATGAGTTCGTTAGGTGGGAAGCTACAAAACACTATTAAAACTAAAAATCTATAATTTTTACATGTTTGTTTATTTTCCATTAACCAACCTGGAATCCTGAGAAAGTACTACTGAGGGAGGGCATGGAAGTTGGGTCTTGATTGAAATTCCGTTACTTTGAGATTTGGCAACCATACTGATGCACTTTCCTAGTCTGAAAAGTAGAAGAAAATAACCTAAGAGAAAAGGAAAGGCAACAATTATTTCATGCTAGTAAGTTTGAAAAGTAGCAGAGGTCAGTCTAATAAAAAAATTTAAATAAAAAAAAAGTAGCAGAGGTCAGCTTCATGATTTTAGGTTATGTTCTTAATCCTGCCAGAGACACGGGATTGGAACTAGGAACACCAAGAACTGCAGAGGATATCTCTGGGACACCTTTATGTGCCCAAAAATAGAACATAGAAACCCAAACCACAGATATAGGGAGAGCCTTTATGTGTTTTGTCAAGATATTGGGGACTCTAGCGTTGTTAAAACTCAATGGGCAGAAACCTGAAGCACCAGACTTAGTTAATCCGTGCTACAATTCTTCTATGGCATGAGAAATTCTAGATCATTTGCCGTTACCGTAGACATCTACTATAGTTCAGAAAGATTAAAATATCAATACTCTCTCAAAAGTTAGAAGATTGTGAGCTGCTCGCAATTCTCAAAATATTACTGATCAGACCAGTATCTTAATCGACAGTAATGCATTTGTTGCATAGTTGATATTTCCCTTGCTGTTTGGGGACCTATACAATGTTTATTTTCTTCATTAAAATGTTTCAGCCTTTCTCAAAATGAAACACGAGTTCTTTATAAATATTTGAAATCCTTGAACATAATAGATGGTCCCATTTTATTGCTCTTTCTGTTAAAGATTTATTATATAATTCAAATCTTTCTAATAATGTGTTAAGGTTGCTAAAATGTTTCAAAAAGTCTTTTTTTTTTAATTTTCCCCCTTTGGGTATTGTCTTTTTTGGGATGCACCAGACCTCACAAAATTAATTGGCTGCCGGATCCTAGAGCTGGAAACTTGTTCACAGCTGTAATAGAAGTTTCACGTGTCTGGTGATTTAAATTGGAATCTTTCTCATGACGTTATCAAATTTTGGCACTTGCTTGGGAACTGTATCCTTTTTTCCAAGTTTGTTTGCTGTAGGTCTTCCTCTTCTGTTTAGGTTTGAAGATCGGCAGACCTACTTTCCATTTCAGGAACTTCCCTATTAATACTTGGAACTTGTTTAAGCATAATTGAAGTTTTTCTGTCATGATCCTGCTGTAGTAACTTCTAAGTTATTAAATTCTCGGGCACAATTGAAATTATTTTGAATTACAGAAAAGGCGGTCTGCTTCTTTGCCTTGGATTATTTACATTCACTTATATGATTTTCATTTATAATATTGGAATTTTTTTATCCAAGGTCAACATGTTCCTCTGTGCTTTGGGATTTAGGACTTTGGAACTGTCGCATATTCAATAACATGCATCTGCTGTTGCCCTTTTGAATCCCCTTGCAGTCACCTGCTTCTTGCACTCTTCTAGTATTGCTTCTAGTATTAATGCATCTCCATGGCCTCCATATCAGAACTTGCATTCTATTTTCATCTTATCCCGATTCAGTGATGCTGTCTTCTAAACGCTCCTCAAATTGTTGCCTATAGGTGCATTGAGAGGAATAAATATGAATACCGTCTGATTGGGATGGTTGAACATTCAGGAACAATGAGGGGAGGTCACTATGTTGCTTACGTTAGAGGAGGCAAGAAGAGTGGAGGCGAGAATGAAGAAGGAGATCATGTCTGGTATCATGCCAGTGATGCCTATGTGCGTAAGGCTTCTTTAAAGGAAGTTCTTCATTCTGAAGCGTACATTTTGTTTTACGAACAAATTTAAGCAAATCTCTTCTTTTGCATTCACTCTGTTTAGAGTTTTGTGAAATTGACATACAATGTGAGTGAGAGAGAGAGAGAGAGAGAGAGAGAGGTGAGTGTACAACAAGAATTACAGAATACCATTGGATACCAATTCTTTTTGATGTGCAACGAGTTTCAAAGATGTAAATTTTTGGAACTGTAATATGGTAATTTTGGGTTTTACTTTTCGCGGCAGTTCCTTTAGAATTCATCTCATTGTCTGCGCTGCTTCCTTGTGGATGTAATGCTGGTTGGTTCCCTGTCCTTTTTGCTTGAGGTGTACAAAATTGCATCCGAATCCGAGGTTGCCTTACCATGGAAGTCAATCCACTTCCCATTGGATTATATATCTACCGAGCTGTAGAGCGATGGAAAATAATTTGAAGCCCAAAATATCACCAATAGTTCCAGTTTGCAGTTAGTTGGTGGTTTCATCATAGCACATAAAATGATAACTGACCCTTTACCTCTGAAGTGGCCCAAGCTACCAAAGAGCCCATAACTTGGAGTACCAGAGCGCGGACATTCCCTTGCGTAGTTTCATTGTATTTGCAGGATTAAAAAGTACATAATAAAATTTTATTTCTTGTGCCTAGGAAGTGATCTAAGAAAAGAGATAGGAGATAAGAGAAAAAGGGGAGGCATTGCAAAAGTTTGACCTCTATTTTGTTGCCAAATATTCATTTTTTTCATAATTAAATATTTAATTTTAACTTAGTATAAAATTAAAAAAATAATTTAAATATAATAAAATTACGATGATATTCTTATTATATGTTAATAATAAAAATTATATATTAATAAAATTTAAAATTTTTTAAATTAAATGAGTAAAAGTTGTTAGTAGAATTTACTGTTTTTAAATAATGAATGAGTAAAAATTATTAGTAGAACTTAATATTTTTAAATAATGAAAGTTATTAATAATTATTTAGATAAAATATATAATTATTTTTTAAAAAATAATATAAAATTTTAATTGTGAACGAAAAGAAAATACTTGTTAACAATGTAAATACTTTTGAACCAAACTAACTTCAAAGCTTGTGGTGATTCGCGCAGTTCGAGTAATAGAAAAAAAAAAAGAAACAAAGCTATTTATGAGGGGATCTTTCTTGAGTTTCAACAGAGTCTCTTATCGTAGGCATAAGCTTACCAAATTTGTTCTAAACAAAAATCTACGACCGTTTTGTTGCTTAAAATCAATACTGTTAGTTTTAGGGTAGGATATGATGGAGTTTAATTTTAATTTTTTTTATTTTTAAATTTTATAAAAATTAAATTATTTATATAAATTTTACATTTAAAATTTTATCTTAAATTTTGAAATAGAATTATATAAGATTTTAATCAATGGTTGATTAGGATTATCTCGGTATTATCAAAACGAAACTTTGGACCTGTATATTTATTTTGAAAAGAAAAATGAAAAAACTCACAAAAAAGTGGGTGGTTATTCATTCATTTCATATTCAAAAACAAAAAGAAAAAGCAACTCAAAAAGAACAAAAAAGAACAGCACAAGCACAAAATAGAAAAGAAAAAGCAAGAATTAAAGAAAGAGGACTTCACTCTTTGGTACACTGCACTGTCTCTCTATGCTTCTTTTCCTCTCTCTCTCTCTCTCTTGCTTCACCCACGCAAAAATTTTTACAAATTCACCACCCAATAATAACACTCTTTTAGTTTAGAAAAATCCATGGCACCACCGTTTAAGGTGGTGGCAATGATTCTTCAATTCGTATTCTGCTTCAGCTTCTTCACCGAAGTTAGGGTGCAGGCTTTGTGGTGTGTGGCCAGAAGTGATGCTAGTGACCAAGCTTTGCAGACAGCTATAGACTATGCTTGTGGTGCTGGTGCAGATTGTGCTCCAATACTGTCAAATGGGCTTTGTTATCTTCCTAATACTTTTCAAGCTCATGCTTCATACGCTTTCAACAGTTATTACCTGAGGAAGAACATGGCTCCTGGCTCTTGCAACTTTGCTGGCACTGCCACCATAGCCAAAACTGATCCAAGTTTGTCTCTTTTTTACTCTTTCATCAGCTATTTTTGTTCATCTTTTTTATTTCTGCTTGTGTATGTGCATTTTCTGTTGAGTGATAGTTGTTCTTGGTTAAATCTTCGGTTTTCAGGCTACGGATCTTGTGTTTACCCATCGTCTCCAAGGTACGCTGCTTTGCTTTTCCTTCATTTTCTTAATAATTCTTGTTTGGTGTTTGCCAACTTTATTATCTAAGGTTATGCAGAAAAGCATGAAGTATTTAACTGTCCAATATTCTTTTCATACTTCTTTTGTTGATGCTATCTTCTTTATTAAATAAAGATTACTCTCTTCATATTTACCTAAGAGAAAAGTTAGTTGATACTACTGCACAAAATTCCTGTAAAATCAAGAAGTAAACTGGATCATTCCCTGTTTCTTTCTTTGATTTATAAGCATTGCTGACTTCAAACTCTGTACTTTTAGATGATTCTTTTCATAGTTCGGATTCTATATTCGCGTATTTGCAAGGACAAAGAAGCCCATGTCCCTATGTTATGGTATCTGTCTCCTTTTGCCCTTTGAACAACAGGAAACCCCAGTTTGTTCTTTTTAGGTAGGTGTTTAATTGTCCTCGAACAGTGTTATCCGAGAAAGCTTTGTTCATTGTGGGTTTTCACGAGTCCTCCTTTTGCATATGTACTCCGGGTGTCCCTATGCATGGCATAGGCAGGGATTTTGTCCTCATCCCGTTTCTCACTGCATTTGATCGTAGTTTGTACTCATTAGTTTTGGACCATTTCGTGATTCCCCTTGAACAGCATCCAACAGCTTGCTCGGCGTTCTAGGGTCAGATAGGACCCTGCATGAGCACCTGGGACCGCACAAAAGAGAATTCATTAGCAACTAGCTAGTTATGACTTATGAATACAAAAGCCGGGGTCACTTTGGACGTGCAAGTTGTGTACAGCAAACGAATTGACTTGTAAGTATAGTTTTACGTTCAAAGATGTTCTACAGAGCTGTCTGATGGGCAAATCTTTTCTCGATTGCCCTTGCCCTGCCACGACTCTACTGCGTTCTCACCCTTATGTGGATATGAACTTCTGAACAGGATTAATGTTTGTGTATGATGTTTGAACAGAATATTCCATGTATCATCCCAGGGCTGACCCATCTCTCTTTGACTCATGGTATAGTATGGATTAACTCGACTTCTGAATTTGTGAAGGGGCAACAAATCAAAACTGTAGTGGATGAGACTTTGTGGTCTGTGTGGTGCAGATTAGGAGTCTTGACTAACCCCTTAGGTCTGGTTGCCTAAGTAACATGCCCATCGAGAGTCATGTGAATATTCGGTGTCGTGAAAGATGCCAATATGGGTAGATTACCTATTTGTCGTAGTTACGCTTCCTCTTTGCTCCGGCTCAGATTACCCCGTTGTACATCATATTCTGGTTATGTAAGAATGCAAAGTAGGAAGGATAATTTGTTAAGATGCTTTACAAAGGTTGCCGTTTACAATTCAATGAATCTCTGAAAGAAAAAAATTGTGATTTTGTTGGCTGTTTCCTAAAAGATTGTCAATTTGTTGTTTAGCTGCGGTTCGAGGTAAGGGAGCACCCTTGTCGCTCTTACATTTGAAGTTGTCCGTTTCACTAACTCCTCTCCCCACCCTTCATCTAAATTCCTCCTACCAATAAAGCAACAACTTAGTGTGACGGCCAAACTGAAACTACAATTTGTTTCATTTAATGTTCTTCATAATGTTCCTTACATCAACTTGTGAAGTATACACCTGATGTGTGAATAGTTAGTTCATTCTTTCCTTCTATACAAAGTTTGTGAATTTTGCAGCACTGCTGGAGGGTTATTGCCACCAGGTGGGCCGTCAGGAGGGTCAGTGGGAGGTACAAATCCAAGAACCGCGCCGACACTGAATATACCACCACCATCACCGGTGGCTGGCAATGGAGGCTTGACACCAGGGTCGGCATCTACAGTTCCTGACACGCCAGATTCTAAAGCCTCGCTGGAGTTCTCTACCTCAGCACCCTTGTTTCTTGCATCTTTCTTGCTTGTTCTCTCATTTGTCTCTTAACCCAAATAGGCCCTGAAGCAGAACATTTTCCCAAGTGACTGAAGACTAGGTTAGTGCAATTTTGGTAGATTGGCAGCCCCTACGCACTGCTATTCAGCTTGTAGAATATCATTCAATACATTGGTAAAATATCTTCTTTTGATTCAAAACCTGATTTACTAGATTACAATAGGAGAGCAGTTTCATGAAGTCTCAACTGTGTATCCTAGGTCAACCAAAAACCAAGTACCTAGATGCTAATGTTCTTGTTGCTCCACTCGAAGAAATTGCATTCAGTACTGCATTCGAGAGACTTGTTCTTAGACAAGCCGTTCAAGTATTAGGCTTCTGAGGAGCGGTATTCTCTAGGTTCTCATTCTAACTGGATATTACATTTTCTTGAATATCAGAAATTTAACAATCTGCTAAACAAGAAGTTTGAGCAGATTTTGATAGCTAGATAATGAAGAAGGATGTTGGCGCAACCCCATTTCCTTTTCTTCATATGTCTAAACACTGGAATAACTAGGAAGAACATCCTACCTAGGGGGAAAATGGAAAAATAGTAAGATCAGAGCAATCCAGTAGATTTTCATTTGAAATTGAAGGCAATATATTTCTCTTTGTCCAATGCTCAACTCATAAGATCAATGGAAGTTACAAATTTTCTTACAATCCTTACTTTCAAGTTTGTTAATTTTCCATCTGCATATACGAATGCCATCATCACGCTCCAACTGCCATGGCCTTCTGGTTCCACTGCAAAGATCCCACTTAAGAAACCTGTGTATAAGGGAAAATGCAAAAGAAACTTGAATAAATATGGAAAAACAAAATGATGCCAGATTCGCTAAAGGTTACTTTACCTTTGGTTCAATTGGACATCTCTTAGGTTGCCTCACAATGAAAATCTGGTCACCAGCTTTATCATACAAGTCCTGATTTCGATGCCATGTCCATAAAGCATGTGTCTCATTCATTACCTGGAAAATTTTACACCTTCCGTGATATTGCTAATTCAATAGCACCAGCAATATATTTTTTTAATAATCATTCAGAATTACATTTTGATATCGCCCAAAATTTTGCTCAGATGCCAATATATGTTTCAATTTCCACGAGGAACAATCACAAACAAAGACATTGTTGCTTTTTTATTCTCAAAGACAATAAAGACTTCTAAGTGCAACATATGCCATATGTCTGTTTAGATCCTTTACTGACCATAGTTGTTTAAGTTGGTCCTTCTTCATCAATTTGGCAAAGAATATTAATTATTAGCAAGTAAAACTTATAAAGTGGCGTCTTCACCAACTGTACCTCCAGAATTCCATGGCCAAAGCTACTTTCTCTGTAAGCACTGTAATCAGGTTGTCGATCCCAACAGAACTTCCCAGCTGCTGGACCTGATGTGAAGTTATATGCACAAAATCCACCCATAAAGCTGTCTGGTGTATCAGATGGTTTTGGACACTGCCCTGGCCCATCAGCATGTGCAATTGCCATTTTCTCTCTGTTTCCACCATCACCGATGGTAATGTACACAGGTCCGCAGGGATCCAGAGTGTAATTATAGACTCTGTTTGACCTCTCATAGGCATGAACCTATAATTTTGGAAAAACTATCAGTAATTCATAACATGAGATGGGGTGGGGGAGATGAAGATTCATCCATTCCATGATTCTAGTAATTCAGTTTTCCCTGCATAAAAGCTTAGCGTTGGTAATTGTTAGGTATATTAAGTATACAAATGAAGGATCAATTTTATGCAGAGAAATCTATTATGATGAGATTACCAACTTTTCGGGAGAGAAGGGGGAAAGTAATGAGCAAGCAGTGCCAAAAGAAGTATTAGACTGAGATGACAGTTGCAGTTACTTTATTCCAGGAGACTGATTTAAAGCTAGAATAAACGAGGAACCCAGAAGATATTATGGTCTTAAGACAGGCTTGATACAGGTCCTAGACTTTGTTATAGTGGATTCAAATAAGAAGAAAGGTTTATGTATTATGTTGAGACATAATAAAGTAAATGCAAGATGAGGCTACTAGCATCATACAAGTGTTTGTTTCATAGCTTCTCTTTCTTTGACATAATGAAAATAATATCCATTAAGGAGTATGTTTGGGAAACTGACAGAGACGACACAGATCTACTTGAATAGAAGATCAATAGATCAGTAGTTAGGAAGAGCACAAACATTTAGATTAAGTATAAGGTTTAGGAAAGAGATAAAATAGCCCTAACAAAGCTGATGAAAGAAAGATATTCACTAGACTGAAACCAGTAACAAGAGGCAACAAGAACTTACAAGCACAAGTTACAAATGCACAAAAATGGGAAATAACTAGAAATAGCATGTACGAAAATGGGGAATAACTAGAAACCAAACAGTGGAGCCACATAGGACCAAAAAGCTACGGAATCTTGGATTTCTTCTTTCATTTCAAACAGTTATGAACATTAGAGCTGAATTCATTGGATCTTGCACACTCAGAACATCTTTCTATCTTCAGTCATGTATAAAGCATAGAGAAAATGTGTTTAAACAGAAAGGATGGCTTGCCTGCATACCCCAGTATTTTACTTACATGTCCATTAAAGACTATATCTACACCATAGTTATACAGTATTTCTTCCATTGCCACCTTCATACATTCCGCTTCTCTGTAGTGGGCAGTGTAAGTTGAGTACCAGGGTGGATGCCAAGCAGCTACCAGCCAAGGAGTAACTTTCCTGTCAACTTTGGCAAGATCATTCTCCAACCACTTGTATTGCTCCTCTGTAAAAGAGCTAGAATATTTAAAAATGAACATACAATACATTTATTGGGTAAAAGAAATTGACTGAGAAAGGAATGAAGGATGAGATAATCTAAATTATGAATGGTTCACATGTCAACAAAAATTCATCAAGACAAAGAATTAAAAAAGAAAGAAGAGAGCTAGATGTAGCCGAACTTCGTGATACCTGATTTATTATAGGCAACATATCCACCAAGCATAATAAAATGGATGCCACCTGCATTGAAAGAATAGTAGAACGTAGATGGAGATCCACTTTCTTTGGATGGAAATGCAAAACGAGCACTATAGGCTGCAAATGTCTGATTGTTGACCTGTTGTTCTATTTCATGGTTTCCCTCTACTACCATTATTGGTACTCTGGACACCAGTGGTTGCATAAATCTGAGAAGAAAAGTACATATTTTTCATTACAGTGCCAAAAGAGATCTTGAAAACTCAAAGAGACAGTAGAAGGAAAAAGAAAGAAAGAAAGAAAGCTGCAAGAGACTCGTCATGAACAGTATGAAGTTTTCATAATCTTTGCTATAGGAAGGGGATTTTTAGAACTTTTGAGTCATCATTTTGTGATGTATGATGCATGAAATGACCTCTACGCATAATTTGGTTTCAACAAGTAACAGAGAATGCAATAACTTAGATATTACCGTGCATCATCTAGTTCTTTAGCAAATGGATATAAGCCTTTGATAGCTCATATCTTAACATTACTGATTCAATACTACAACAGAAGAATTACTAACCTTCCCCAGTAGTCCCAACGAGGTTGATAGGTCTCATGTATGGGGGTATCTGAGAATAAACAAGAATAGCAATCTGCTCCAGTTCCATTTGTCAGATACAAGTTGGCGTAGCAAACATCGCCTATCAACAGAATGAGATCAGGATCATTGCTAATTAAATGGCTGATAGTTGAAGTTGTGTTGTATGTAAGACCGAGGTCTCCAACCACTGCTATTTTATTTGGGTAACTCCTAGGACCAGAAGCAGGCAAGGTCCTGAAATGATAAATGGAACTCATGGCTGGTATTGAAGGATCCCCACATCGGTAGTAGTATAGAGTATTAGGTTTTAACCCTGCAGAATAAAAAACCAACTCTATGAGTCTTCCACAAACAAATGAGTTTATATCTGCTCTTACTTTCCTGACAGACCTAAACTTCAGAATACTACCACGTACTCGATGCTGCTTACAGGGCACATAATGTAAGAAACCGTGGGTCAGGGTCCTATCTTTTATTCTTAAACTTTTTCAACAACACTAGGTTCTCGCTTTGCAGTAGCAGTTTTACATGGTAAACAATGCTAAAGCACTAGTAGTGTTCTCAAGTAACTATATTACCCAGCTGAAATATGACCAAGAAATTATTACAAATAAAAAGATTTGTGATAAACAACAGTAAAATCCTGAGGGAAAAAATTCAAAGAGGACTACGTAGTGGGACAGATTCACTTCCTTGTTTACAGTGGAAAATTGTCAGGACATCTAAGCCAATCATCTCCAACCTCAAAATTAAGCAACAAGCATATATGTTTAAGCAGAACATCAAGCAAATTACTGAGACAACAGAACTATTGCTTCAAGATCTTCCAGCCTATTCGAGGTGAGGATACCTGTAAGACGAGTATGGTGTATGATTCCAGAAGTGTAGTTCTGCAGGCCTTCAAAAGGATAAAGCTGGTTGTAAATGAGAGATTGACCTTCTGCTTTGTTATTCAAGAAGAGATTTGACTTCCCGTAATACACAACACTTGCAACAGTACTAGGATCCCATGGTTTAATGCTATTACCAATTTGGTATTCACCTGAAAACAATTTGCAAGCACCTCGATGAAAAACATGCATTTTTGGACACCATACTAATGCAAAAGCAGCTCAAACCAATTTCAGTAATAATCAGTCAAACAGATTTAATGATAACATATTCTTCTTCAAAATTTCTGCTTCCGTAGCAGTCAGCACGAACTTTTATTTTATCGATAGATATACTTCAAATCATTAAACTTCTTGAAGAACATAACAGAAGTAACTAAATACTGGCAACTAGTTAACGAGAACTTCCATGAATCCTATTGGAAAAGAATTTTTGTTTGGGGAGGAGAAGGAGCTGAAAATATCAAGAAAACTAACAAAATTTCCTCACAGTAACATTGAAGAATGAACTGGAAAGGCTGAACTTTTACCTGTAATCCATGAAATCCAAACCGAATCATAAGTTGAAGAAAGGGACACCGAAATTTGTTCAGGCTCAAAGCCCACGACAGTCCTCTGCACCCTAGGATCAGCGTCTGGCAAGTCTACTGCATGCCCTCTAAAACTTTTGTCCAGAGGAACAGTTACAGGCTCAAATGGTCCATCAAGCGTTGTTGGGATGCTTCCACAAACTCCAGCGACGCTCAGCAGGAACCACAAAGCAAAACCAACAACAGTCCCTTTCCCCATAGCCCGCCCTTTCAAGATTTACATTCACCAAACAACAAATATATACAATGACAAATAAAAACCAGGAATTCACAGAAAGAATAGAAAAGGGTGACGGTAATAATCAGTTCTAGCAGGAAAGAAGTCGACTAAAGACAAAAGCAAGCATCAAAACAAGAACACGCTAACACAACACCCAGCGCGAACTTATAGCATTTCGTTGACGTGCTCATACCTGAGAATCATTTTCAACTAACCAAGTGCCATGAGAAAGATTGAAGAAAGGTGAGAAAATACCAAAAGTGAATTCAGAAGATGAGGAAACTTTTTGAAGGTGGGATGAGATATGGTGTGAGATTTTGAGGGTTCCTCTTGGGAAATGGGCGGTTATGTCAGTTGGCGCCTCCATTCTTCTTCAACCATCAAGATCCTCGTTCCGTGTGAAAAAAATGTCCCTCCTCTTTGTGCTTTCCAATACAACCGAAACTTTGAAAGCAACCTTTTTCGGCTTTTTTCTTTTTTTTTGGGGTCTTAATAACAGAGAAATCGAGGCCGGAATGCGAATCCCTTGACAATTGCCACAGCTTTAAGTGCCAAAAAAGAAAAGTTTTCACAAAAAATAATCCAAAATGTCATTTGATTAGCAAGTAGCCTTCAATTTACTCGACTAGAATTCTACGTTTCTTTTAAATAAGTACTACATTTTATTTTTAAAATTTTGGTCAAAGTTTTAAAATTAATAATATAATTTATTATTTTAAAAATTAAATAATATTATATATTTTTAAAATTTATATATTCAAACATTAAATATATAATTATTTTAAAGTTACGAGTTTAATATTTATTTATCAATAAATTTTTGACATAATTATTTACTTTTTTGAAAGCCACATAGTTATGACAAAATTTGTGTGTGTGTGTTTTTTTTTTTTTCCTTTGTCTTTTTTTATTATTTAAATGCCTTGTTCCCAATTATCTGTCATTAATATTTTAAAGAATAACACTTTGTAAAAGAATATGATGAACGGAGTAGAGTTTGATTTTCTATGAAACCAATGCTTGCAAGAAGCAAATAGGCAGCTACACGAGAACCAGAGGCAACCATAGCGAAGCAATTGCAGAGGCTTCAGAAGGCAACTTTGCACTATATTTATCGTCTGATAAGAAGAAGGAGAAGAAGAGAAGGACATGCAGCCATGGTAGAAGCTGATCAGTGCACATACTTGTCTACACTTCTTCAATTGTTGGCGAAGAAGCCACGGTTGTATGTGCCATAAGATGTTGCCTTTGGTTTCTTCCAAGTCAACAATTTGATTAATGTATTAAGTAAACGTAGTAAAAAGTGTATTAAAAGATTTAAAATTTAAAATAATATATGAAAAATTATATTTAAAATTAAATATATAAACTATTATTATGATACCGTATAATATATAAATCTCTACTTAAGTTTTTTATCAATACAAAATACATCTATTAAACTATCATTATTTTTATTTTTCACCAATAATTAAGATTTAATTTATTTTTCATATAAAATGTGACAAAAAAGGTAACTTACATTAAAAGTCTATTATCTAAGTCAAAATTATTATTTTATTACATCAATTACCCTCTGAAAAAATACTGTGATTTACGAATAATTTCTTCTGTTTTCACAATTATTCATTTATCAATTGTGCAAACCATACAGATACAGTGGTACATAGCACTATTCCTTTCTTTTATCTTTTGGGAAAAAACTACGGAGCAACTATTTTAATAATTTAATAAATAATTTAGTAATTAACTTGTGAGGTAATTTGATGACTATATATATATTTTCTAGGTATGTCAAAAAAAAAAACAAAAAATTCTTGGTGACTATGGGTGCTGAGGTGGTGCGATCTCAGTGGACAAGACACGTAACGCTAAATAGACGTCGGCGCATTGTCGGAGGCGTTCTTTTGTGAGGACGCATTATTCGTGCGTTCTTCTTTAAGGAATATAGTATTGTATTACCTTGTGCGGCAACGGCGAAACTTTCAGCAGCCTACTACTGTGGCATGAACGGAACCATTTGCGGGACGGGAAGGGCCAAACAGGTCAAAAAACTCTAATTTTCTATTATAACAGCCTCGATCGCTTTCAACCAACAAACTTCTACCGTTACTCTTCCATTTCCGGACTCCATTCACGCAAAAGAGAGATTGAAAAGAAATTCTGGAATCTAGGGAAAACAAGTAAGAACTGTTGTTGGGATCAAGCAGTAGAGATCTGTTTGTAGAAGAAGAGGACGAAGGAGTATCTGCGCAGATCTCTTTTCTTGAGTTGATTGGTTCTGCAACATTTTTTCTGCTTGATCCAAACACGTATAAACAAAATTTGGGGACAGAGGAGAACAGGGAGGCAAGATGAATGTATTCAGGTTAGCAGGGGATATGACCCATTTGTTCAGTGTGCTTGTTTTGCTTCTCAAGATCCACACCATCAAATCTTGTGCGGGTAAGTTTTTCCATCGCAGTCTTTACATGGTTCTTTACTTACAATTTATTTATGTTATTTGTCTGCATTGGTGAATCTTGATTTTTTTTTTTTTGCTAAATTTAACATCTTGTTTTGATGCAATTTTCCTCGGATTTTCTGAGTTAGGCATTGTTGATATGTTAGGCTAACAAATATTAGAGGTAATAAGCATTTTAGGAACTGGGTTCTGGTTTTTTGAGTTTTTGAACATAAACTGGGATTTTAGCTTTGGTGGGCAAGAACGATTCTCTACAATGACTCTTATCTGAAGCCACTAAGATTAAATATCGTTTCTTTTTAGCTATTCAAGGTTCTCTACGTAATCCTTACTATTGTTTGGATGGTGTAATTAAGAAGTTGCTAATTTTGATGTTGCTACTTAGTTGTTACCTTGGTCAGGGATGATGATTTTCTGTAGGATAAAGAGTTTATCTTAGATAAAAAGAAAATGCAATAGGATATGAAGCAATAAGTAGTTCTAATCTGGGGATAAAATCCAGAATCAGTTGTTTTTATGCAAAGTCCTGATTCTTGGCTCCTGGCTTCCAGAATAACAAACATTAAACTGCTCCGGCCATAGTCAAAGACGTGAAGAGTAAAATGAAAAAATGAAGATGATATAAGCAAAAAGATGGCTTTGTGCCATTGTAGTTCTAGCTTATGGCTTTTCTGCCTTCTTTTTTTCTGGGATGGATATCTTTCTTTTGCTTCTTCTTCCTTTACTTATTGTGGACGTATGTGTATGTACCATCTGTTCTATCAGTTGCTCTATCCTGTGCCTTAAGTATTCTAGCATGCTTACTTTAATTGTTGGCATTGTATCAAATATGCAGGCATTTCTTTGAAGACTCAAGAACTCTATGCTATTGTCTTTGCCACTCGATACTTGGACATAGTTACTGACTACATCTCACTTTATAATACCATAATGAAACTCATATTCTTGGGAAGCTCTTTCTCAATTGTCTGGTACATAAGGCATCACAAGGTTGTTCGAAGATCCTATGATAGAGATCAGGACACATTCCGCCATGTTTTGCTTGTGTTACCATGTTTGCTTTTGGCCCTGGTTATACATGAGAAATTCACCTTTAGAGAGGTATATTTTTCTTAATATAAACTTTTAATGTATGCTTAACTCTCATTCTTTTTGCCTTTGAGATTTAATTTCCTTTGATTATTCAAAGCCATTACTAGTTTCACCATTATCTTTGCATAGCGTTTGCTTTTCACTGGCTACAAAATTTTGCTTGGTATGTTTCATCAGGTAATGTGGACCTTTTCCATATACTTGGAAGCTGTTGCCATCCTTCCTCAGCTGGTTTTGCTGCAGAGGACACGAAATATTGACAACCTGACTGGGCAATATGTTTTCCTCTTGGGGTAATTTATTCCTAGATTCTTACTTTTCTCTAAGCAAAATACTAATTTTTAGGGGCAGGGTTAAAATATGCATGTTTTTTATCTCTTTCTTATGCATAGTAGATTTTATGGGAAAGGGGAACTAGCTTTTAAGTATTTCACCTTGAGTTATGAAATTTCTATTATGTTTTGGTTTAGATTTATCTGTGTGAGATAGTAAGCAATGACCACTGCAACAGTTGAAAGATGACCAATGCAAGATTTGAAAGATGGCTAAGATTGAGTGTTGAGTGTCTAGAGAGAATCCAGTTTCTTTGTCCTTCTAAAGCATTTCTCCTTCTTCTTCTTTTTCTCAGTAACTTTAAAAATTTGTTATAGCTTTTAAGAGTTGACTTGTGAATTTTTGTTCAAGCCATTCTGAATCCTGTAAATAAGTAAACAACACAGGAGTGCATAAACAAGAAGTTTGTTTGCTATCAGTTGAAATAATCGAGTTTAATCCAGCTATTCACAGACTTGGATTGGACTGGATTAATTATAAAATCCTATTTATTCATTTGAAACACATTACTCAAACTGCATGCTTTCCGCTCCATGGAGAAATGAACTAGCTGTCTTAGAGAATGCACCATTTAGAACAGCAGGGCTTATTACTGTTCCAATGAATATGGACGTGTAGTTTGATCTAAGAGTAATGTGACTCAAGCTTTTACCGACAATAGCTTCTTAGTTTATTCAGCCGCTTTTATGATATCATTTCCTTTTAGCACTATGAGCAGGATTTTCGAGGAGTAAACAAGATAATTATCAACTGAAAAAGGAAGTATCTTTATGGTAGTTTAGTTTTTCTAGTAGCAAGTTTTATGTCAAGGACTTTCTCTATTTTCTTCTTTCTAATCCCAGTGACTCCTGTTGTTGCTCTGCCTTGGTGGACTAATTCCTTCTATTTTCTTCCAAGAGTGGAAAAATGTCCAACTGACTCTAATTAAAAAAAAAAAAAGGAGAAGGAGAAGATGAAATGAAGCTCCAGTAGACATAGCGATGCATATCGAGTACTCTCCATCCAGTGAGCCCTCTGCATTTCTGGCTATGTTTGACTTTAGTGGATAGTAATGTAGTGATTCTGGTCTTTGGACAAGAGGACTCCACACGGTAGTAGTTTTATTTACTTCTATTAGCAATTTTTCTTTTCGTTTGCCTTGTTTTTGACCAAGTATTTTGGTTGCAAGATATAAATAGAAGTTAGTTTGGCAGAACACCTGTGTAAATTAGTTTCCTTATTATTTCTTGGCATCCGGGGATGACACAGACCTCTTTTCTTGGCTTCCAGAAATGTATCAGTTTTTTTACCCTCTGGACATCATTACTAATAGAAATATAGCCTAATGGGGGAAAAGAATGTCAAGTAAATGTGAGTTATCTCGGTTTTATTTTTTTTTAAATTATTTATCCAATGAAAATGAAAGCAAATTTTTTATCCATCATTGAATTTATTCAGAGAATGTTTCTTGCTTCATGTGTCATTTACAGAATCACTATCTATACCTGAAGTCCTATCTTTTGTTTGATGCAAACCTTGAACTTATATTCTGCTTGTGGTTGTTGTGTTGCAGTGCATACCGAGCTCTGTACATTTTGAACTGGATTTATCGCTACTTTACGGAGCCACACTATGTTCACTGGATAAGTATGATATCTCTCTCTCTATCTGTCTAACACTCTCCATTGCATACACTAGTCCCTTGATTACATTAGTCCATGAAAAGCTCAGGGATTTTTTTGTTTTTTTTTTGGTGGGGGGATAAGGGAAGGGAGGAGGGAATTCTCTTTATTGCATTACATATGGCTTTTATGCTTCCGCTCTATGTTTCATTGGTACTCAATGAATCTGCTTCTCTATTATGTGCTTCTCACTCTTTGCAGCTTGGATTTCTGGGCTTGTGCAAACTTTGCTTTATGCCGATTTCTTCTACTACTACTTCCAAAGGTGAGACTGTGCAGCATCTTAGGCATTATATTGATACTTTTTTTGAAGATTATGCTGAAATCAACTTTGCTTCTCTACTTGTTGCAGCTGGAAGAATAATGTGAAACTAGAGCTACCAGCTTGAGCATCTTCTGAAGAGGTTGGCCGAGATGTAGACATGAATTCTTTCAATTTTGACTTGTCTCTCTCTCCCTCTCTCTGTATCAGGATACACCAAATAGACTTGGCAGATAGAAAACATCTTATTTTTTCTTTTCTTGCAACACAGCCTGTACTACTGAAGGCTTGCTTGATGGACATCCATGTACACCTAGCTGTATTGTAGCACATACTCTTCTGCATTCAGCTTAGCTATTATCCTGAAATCAATTGGTTGTATCATCATCTAAGAGGAGCATATGATTCGAGTACCACTGAATTTTTCTTCACGAGAGATTGAAGCTAACCCTGAGAATAGATGGTTTTCGCAGTATGTAAAATTTTACATTTTAATCAGAGAACAAGTAGAACAAATTCTTCTGTTTCAGCGAGGAGATTGTGCTCTGAAAGAAGGGGCTTTTACTCTTTGTTGCTCATTTACTTTTGAAAGACAGTTTCGCTTCATAATCATCAGAAATCTACAGTTTGACAGCGTAATCCCACATAAAAAGTTAACACCACTTATCTCTCTAGATGTAAGATTTTGGTCTCAACCCCCCACAAACAAGAACGTCAAAGTATTTTATGGCTCATTTTCGAGAACTTACAAGACTTGCACAAAAAATGAGCAAAGGAAACATCTGCTGCTATTCTTTATCTCTGCACATTTGAAGACTGGCTTGAAGCTAATCGGTGGAAGAATAGATAGTTGATTCATGATCTAGAGAAGATGAAAAAGCTAATTATGCAGCAAATTGAATTCGTAACTGATGAGAACTAAGCAGCAGCAGCATTCAGAATCGTCACAGATTACATCCCAATTTAAAATTTAATAACCCAAACCAAAAGATTAACAATCATTTCCTAGATAAAAGTTCTTTTATACTAGGAGAATCTAACACTGGACTACCGTAACTTGTCCATCTTTTCATGGAGAACTCAGATTACCGGCTCCAGTTTGCTCAACCATGGCTTCAATTTCAGTATTATCCTCCAATTCCAACTACGATGGAGTGAAGTTGAATCAGAATTCACAGATTCTTTCTGCTTTTGTTGAACTATTACCAAATGAAAAAATTATAGAATGACAGCTTAAATATCAGTTATGAGAATAATAAAGGGAATTACATCATTAGGAGATTTATAATGATTAAAGCGGCAGCCATCAATGAAGAATTTGGTCGATGGCTAGTCCAAGAATCGTTTATCGCAAAAAGATTGCAGTAGTTTCCTCAGCTTTGAATCGCTTCTGATCTTGAAATATGTCGATTGTCCATTCTACAACCACAACCAAACGACACCAATGAACTAGAAAAGACTTCTCAAAATTATTAGTGATAACAACACTAGCATTCTTGAAAAAAAAAACTGCAGGCTTAGGACAAAAAGGTAGATGATGCATCCTGTCTTTTACAGATTGGCAATGAGTTAGTTTTATCCAGATCATGCTTCAGTTTTACTACCAGGAGAAAGTTTTCTTGTCAGCCCGTCAAACTTTGCAAGACTAACATTAAAGAAGAAAGAACTACAGTGCAGAACCTGGCAATTTAGAGCTATTCCTGAGAGGTTTGTATGGCTCATTTCAAACAGAAAAGACATATAAGCACCGAAAACCAGAAAAGGAAAGACAAAAGGAACCAAATAGACGCATAAGGAGATAGATAGATCTCTAGACACAAGAAAGTGTCGATACCTACATATTTGTACAAGTATTTAACGAATGCAATGTTGTGCAAACCTGTGACCTGACAGTAATGGCAACAGTTTCAGGATTAACCACAAGCTTGGTATCCGAGAATCCTCCCACGGCTTCAGCCATTTTCAGAGACTGGTTGGAACTGCAATTTTCACTGTGAACGGGATTGAAGAGAGAGGAAGAACAATGGCATGCAAGAACGGTGCTAGACAGCCTCAAATACAAAATCAAAAGTTGAATTTTTGACCTGAAGACATTAACACTCACGAGGGAGAGAGCGACAAGTGACAGAGAATCTCTTGTTAAGCTTTCAAGAGATCTCTGTCACTTCTCTGCTCTCCCGTGATTATTACTCCAATGCTTTCAGGTTAACTTCAGCTTTGCTTTCGCGAATTCTTCTTGAGTTTTTCTCTACAATGGAAATCTTTCTGAAAATGACTCGTGACTTCTGAAAAGTTTGGTTGCTTGCTTCAGTGGAAGAGAATCATTGCGGATGCTTTTTGCCATGGAATTGAAATCAAACTTCATTTGGCTCTTGGGCTTTGGTTAGTTAAAACTCATTGTGCAGAAGCAATACCCTCATCCCCACATAGAAACAATTTACTAAAGGAAACTTATGTCATATTGATGCCTTGACAGATGACCTTTTACTGGCCAAAAACCCTTTAAGAAATTTGCTAGTATGTGTTCTTTTACTATGCTGGTTGAAAGATTTATAGTAAATTCACATTAAACTCTTCTTCTATCTATAGAATTTGTTAACAGCTTTGGTTAGCTGTAAATTGACAGAAAGGAGTACATCTCAGAGTGAATAACGACTAACCCAGCAGGAAAAAAAAAAAAAAGAAAGTAAATAATTACTAGATGACAATTTCAGAATTGAGATGGATATATTTCCTTCTATGCGTAGGGACGTTATGTTATGTGGATGGAAGCCTCAAAATTTATGTACGTTTTTTTGAAGGGTCATAATTGATTACTATCATTTTTACCAATTAAACTATTAATTTGCTAGTAAGTGGATGTTTTTATGCATTGAACCAACAAGATGAATGTTTTTCTTTTACTATTAAAGAAAATATCTTGAATTTATGGTAAGAAATGAAAATGATTACATATTACCTTTTGCTTTTTGTCCTAAGAAAGTATTTTTTATCTTCAAGACTAAATATCTACTTTTTTATATAATATTAAAGTGAATATTTAATTTCGAACAAAGAAAGTAAGAATTATAGGTTAATTATCCATCTACGAGTATGAAAACAAACAAGGGAAAGAAAATGTGAGGTAAATGCCTCAACATATGAGATCAAAAATTTAAGGAGAAGAAGCATCAAAATCACTTATATTTTTCAAAACACAACAAAAAGAAAAGTTAATTATGCATTCAATCTTCAAAGAATACAATTTAATTTTTGTGTTTTTGAGTTTTCAATTGTTTAAATTTGCAAGGGAAATCAATGGCTATGAAGCACCACCAAATTGTATAGTCTTTGATTGCCCACTATATGATGTGCTCTACAGCATACCAGAATTTGAAATCAGAAGCTATAGAGATGCTAATTGGATTTCATTTCCGGTTAAAGCTCATGCATACAAGGTAGCAACTGTAGAAGGATACACTCGGTTAGTACCCCTTACTCGTTTTGTTTTCTTCTGAGTTGAATGAGATTGAATAGAGTTTGAATTTCTAATTTTTTCTTTTTAGTTTTATAAAAATAAATTGTTCGTGAGACTAGTAATAAGAAATTTGTATTAGATTTCGAATTGAAACTCAATCTAAATAAATAAAATTGCTTTCATAAAATCATAAAATTCTCATAAACGAAGGATTTTTGGCTGTTGTTTTCCACCAAACTAACCATCAAAAACTTCATCGATATTACTAGGGTTCTTGATTATGCAACCCATGCACAAAATAGGGCAGGAGTAAACGTTTCTCTAACATGGCCGGTTTTAGTAGATGTCGGCTTCTCAACCAATAGTTCTACAACCACTACCTACTTCTACCTTCCAGAAGAGAATCAAGCGGATCCCCCAATCCCGCTTTATGATGCAGCTGTTAGAAGGTATCGTCGCAACAGTAACGTCAAGAACATCAAGAGAAACGTGCTCGCTTTGAGGAATGCTTTGAGAAATACGGCATGGAAAAGCGCTGCTGTTATCCCCGCCTTTAGTGCTGCAACATATAATGATCATTTAGATGGTGTAATTGTAAGTGAAGTCTTGATATGGTTTGGTTCTATTATTGAGAAGAATTGACTGAGGTATCAAATTAAACAATGAAAATGATGCTACTATATGTAATCAACTTTTGTTTGTCTATCTAAAATGAAAATCTACTTGTAAATTTCAAACAATTGCGTGCAAAGATGACTTTACATTAACATTTTGTATCTGTTGTGCACTTTGTTTTCTTGTATTCGCGGGGTGAATAAATTATAACTAATGCTTATACAATCCCTTTTATCGAATTTCCATGCAAATCAAGAAAGGCACCTTGGATATAAACGAGGCACCAAAACATCTAGGTAGATCTTGGATTCACTTGTAAAAACACGACTGAAGAGCAGCCAGAAGCAGAAAACTCGAGAAAACCTTCAATCTAAGCAAGTTCCAGCAACCTTTTGAAAAGTGCATTACTACTAACAAACATGTCTGTCAATTCATTTTTCTACTTCTTTAGTGTCTTTAATGTTCTTGTCGAACAGCAGTTCAAATTGGTCTGAAAATAGTAGTCAGCTTAAGGAGAGAGCAAATGAGAGAATAATAGGGGTTTGAAGCCAGTAGATGAATCTCCTATGGAGCATTGGAAACGGTTCTGGAAAGACTATTCAGGATTTGGTAGCCTCACTAATGGTGAGGTTAATAATGCTAAGTGGTGGCTCAATGAATGATAAGGCTCGCAGGGTATGCTTAGGCAATATGGATTTGGGGCAATGATGTAAGCGAGCCATCGATTTAAAGCTTCCAACAGAGGTCCATTTATCTGATTACTTTCTGGAATTGTGATTCCAAATCCTAATGATTTTTTCGATTACCACATAATTATAATGACATATATTCAACAGTTTGTTACATAATTCTGCTACAATCTTTTATTTTCTGTATGCTAAATTTGCACCTGTTCGAAGATTTGAAGGCGGTCTGAAAAAGGAGTGATAGAGGAGGGAGCAAAGAAGTTGAAGAATAGCCTCAAAGGAGCAAAATGGGAATTTGCAGATTCTATTGAAGCTTATAGTCTTGCTGGATATAGTGCACCTTTTGAAGCTAAACCTGTGAATGAGGTGGTGATATGGTTCAAATGACACCATTCGATTAGAGGCGTCTACAACCTACCTAGTCCATTGGTGCTTTAATAAGAGAGGTTCTCAACTATGCATTTGGCAACTTTTTCTTTGACTAATTTTCTAGTTAGCTGCTAACTCTTTTGGTGGTCATTTGCACAACCAACTTCTGAAAAATGTTACTATGATATAATGCCAAACCAAAAGTTGAATTTCCATGCTTTTGAACGTAGACAGCTTGCATCTGGTGGTTACTAACATCAATATCCAGTTAGAACTAGAATTTTCACTTAAATTTGAAGTTAACACAAAGCATCTACAACACAGATTGTCTTGTGCACTTGTTTTCAGATTGTCTTGCTTGGTCACTTTTATCCTTTTCAACCAGAATGTGAATCCACCAAGGCCATAATGTTAGCTCCATCCTTCATGTGAAGCTACGAAATCAAGTCAACAAATTAGCCAGTAATCCAGAGTCTTAAACAGAAAAACAGTAGTAGTAGTACAATTTTCCAACATCGAGAGAGGACTTCGATACCATCTCATCAATTTTGTGATAAATTGTATTAATGAATTCAATGCTTGGATTCTTTCAATATGTTATCAGATGAAGGCCTCTGAAACTGCACTTGTACTTCTTCTGTCCAAGCCTATCTTTATTCAAATCACACATTTTGCCTTAACAATTAGTTCAAACAACTCGTGGCAAGATGTAAAAGGCCCCTATTAGCTAATCGTCATGTATACAAGATCAACCTGATTTTGTCATAGTTGTACCAGAAACGGATTATGTCTCATAGTTTCTGCCTACGGAGGTGGAACGTTTTGATTAATGACATGCATAATTTTCTAAACAAGTTTATAAAAGATCAAGGCTACGTGACGCATTCAGATTAAAGAATCAAGACTCAAAAGTAATCCAGTAACAGGAGGACGACTCATTTGCTTTTAGCGCAAATTTTGATGCAATAATAAAAGAAAGTATGAGAACTAATAACCTGAGAAGGAGTGCATAGAACAGGCACTCTGCGACTTTTGTATACGAATTTCATGGCACTATATTCAAACTTTTTCTCTTCGCAGTACTTCAACAAGAGCTTCTTCAGCGGCGCTTCGCGTTTGATGCGAAAGACATGCCTAAAACCATCCTATAGTAAGGAAAAATGGAACATTTGTAGTAGTAGGGAATGAAAGATGTGAACTTCAAATGCCACAGAAATGAGAGAAAATACTCTTCAGAATGAAGCTTTTACAGAGAAAAATTTGATTTTGCAGACACTATTTGTTGAGACGTACAAAAAGAACTCCAGATTTTCACTCATTCGGCAGTCAGCAGACAGAAATAGGACCAATGCCCCTTCAACCCCTTCCTCCTTGCCTCCTCCAAGGCAAGCTAGAAAACCTCAGAGCCGTCCCCTCCAATCCCCCGTAACCCCAACCACAAAGTTAAACGGAAAACCCAAAAACTGAGAGAGGGGGGCCGGGAATCCAAGAAATCATCGCGGAAAAAGATAACCCAGAAAAAAATAAAGAAAACAGAAATGGAAAACCCAGAGAAGAAAAATGAAAATAAAGTAAAAATCACTAGGAAACGGAAGAAACTAACCTGACCTTGAACGTAGATCATGATTTTCTTGTTTTTCTCCTCCAAAGCTTCCTTACCTTTCCGACCTCCAAGTCCAACCATCTCGAGTGCAGCCTGAAGAGAGAGAGAGAGAGAGAGAGAGAGAGAGAGTTGCACGTGTGTTTAAGGTGGGTGTGATCATAAAATGGAGAAGTAATGCCAGTCTCCTTTTCTCCATTTTTAAGGTGTGATCATTTTAAGTACCAGTAAAGTACCTATGATGAGCTCTTCCACTGCAGCAAGAAACTCGCCCCTCCTGTCTCAATGTGTCTGAATGCGGGTTACTCTGTCCTCCCCGTGGTCTACTATAAACCCCCATGCCCTCCTGCTGCCAGACCAGCTGTTTAACCCAACGGTCTCCTATATTTTCCCCTCCAATCCTTTTTTTTTTTTTTTTTTTTTGTGAACGTTTGTATTTAGATTGGTTTTCTTCGAAAAATTTTTGAGATAAATACGTGAAACTTGATTTGTGATAAAAAAAAAGTAAATTTTAAAGTAAAAAAAGTAAGAAAAAATATATTATTTATCCCTGAGATTACCAATCCAAATATTGCATGTGCAATAATCAAAGGATGTGTAATACTTATTATGTTCATGATTATATATCTATATTTTAAAAAAATATATTTATAATTAAGTATTTATTATTTTAAAATAATTATAAAATTTATCTAAATTTTTATTATTAATTTTTTAATTTAAACAAATTAAATTTCACTAACAAATAAATTTTATTATTAATATCTTTAATTAATAAATATATAATAAAATTAATGAAAATAAAATTAATAAATTAAATAAGTTAAAAAATTTTCTTAAATTTTTTTAAATTTTATAACAAATTAAAATAAAATATTTAATTATAAATAAAAACATAAAACATATTTTTCTCTTCAAAATTTTACGTTTGTATTAATTTTTTCAAAAAAGTTTGACTTTAACTAGTTATCTTTTATTTTTTTTATAAATACCTTTTAATTCATCATCAGATCATGTATTAGTGAAGATTTTGTCAAAATACTATGCTAGTAATAATATGTGTTCATGAAATTTAAAATGTACTTGAATTGATAACTTAATTTGAATAAATATTTACTTTTTTTCACTTTTTATACTACAGAATTAACTTTTTCTTCTACAAAAATCGATAGGTTTAAGTTCAAAATTTTTTATTTTAAATTTTATAAAAATAAATTATTTTATAAAGTATATAGTAAAACTCAATTGCATTAAATTTCAAACCGAAATCTATCAAAATACACCTCAATATTTATCTGAGAAGTACTACATAATATTGATCTGAAGCAATTATACAGCAGAAGATATATCACAAGGTGCTAAGGCATCTTGTATCCACACACTCTTTAACATGTTATTCGTGCTTGAGGTCTCCAGTGATGGATGCAAATTAATGTAAAGTAGCTTTTGAGGCATTCCACAAATCCATCACTAAGACATGCTTGCCTGGACTGGGAAGATGAGATATTTGTCGTCCCATAGCTTAAAGGAACGACGTATAAATTACATCTTTTAACAGAATGTTTACATCACAATGTAATCCCCAAGTACGTTTGAGCAAAAAGTTAATTCTACGCAAAATCTCAAGCTTTGCAGATCAATCTGAAAGCACAAGCCTCGTGCGCTATCATGTATCATTGCGCTTCTCTAAAACTAATAATTGGTATGTCCCAAGGTGCTCCTTTTGAAAAATGGCACCAGAATGAGAATACAAGTGATCCATTTACAAAAGCTAAGAAACTTACCAACGCAGCCCTGATCATGTATCTATACACTCTGGAGAAAGAATGGTTTTCAGAAGCTCCTTCAGATTGGGCAAAACATGTCGTGGCCCTAAACTCTTGATGCCTATGTAATTCAATAGCTGCTCTATGTCCTACAGAAACGGGACAGGAGATGATGAATAAATTGAGGTGATTTCTGCAATAGCAAATAAATTAATTATGCAAGATTTAACATGCCTAATGTCAAAAAAGAATAAACATACTGCACACCATTTGAAGAATTTAGCGATGCCAAACTAATATAACTGCAGTAATAAAAGGGGGGAAAAGAACTTCTCACATATTTTACATATTAATGTTGTCAGATGTTATCTATGTAGAGCTACAAAAGAGTCGACTTCAGCCGACAAGATTGAACAAACACACACAGACAAAACCTACTTTCCTTGAAATAATCACGTCAGACATAACTATAAACTCTACTTTTTGGCTCTGATATTACATTGACTTCCTTTATTGTAATTATGAGTCGAATTTCCTACTGAAATATGCCTTCCATCAAACCAACTAGCCCTCAGCTTATTCTGAAGGAAGACAAAATTATCCACCTGAAATATCAGAGGTTTACTTCCATTACAAGTAGCATCTTTTCCTCATCGTCATGAAAATAATACCAAGAATAAACCAGTTGAAGCTTGCTTGATTAGATGTTTAAGCATGGTGTTTGAACACTAACGCAAAACCGACCTTGCAGAATAAAGGATTAACCCAGAAATAAACAATACAGGAAGAGGAGAACAGTCTAAAATGGAGTACTGCTACTAAGCATTTCCTGAAGCTTTGGCTAAAGTGAATAGCCGTAGCAATACCAAGAATACGTCCAGAAGTAACGCAGCAAATTACTAACCCAAAGAAACTGACCCAAGGAAACTGACAAAATTCTCTTGAAATATAATTGAACCGTGTAAAGAATTGAAGAAAACCTTATTGAGTAAGAATACACCGTATGCTGCTCTTGTTGAGTCTTGCCCTTCTAAGAAGAGAGGAAATTCTACTGGTTTTCCTGTGGTTGAAGATAATGAATTCGACACTGAATCGGAAGATGCAGGCTCAATGGAAGGTGAATAATCACGAATATATGATCGTGAACATCCCAGATGTAATGGGTAACGTAAAGGAACTTGCAAGTAGGAAGCAATTAGAGAAACAGCCTGCAAAATTTAACCAGTAAGATCATTCACCATAAGATTAAGATATCGTGAACCAAAAGGTCCTAGGTACAATGGAAGGATAGCAATATTATTATTCTATTTCCTTCTTTTACAAGTGAATTGCAATATAAGCAGAAAGTCAGACATATACATTATTGCCTATGTCACCTAAATGTGTTAACTGATGAGACTGGCTAAGAAGAATAGGAAACCAAAAGGGCACAAAAATGCTGTGTATAAGACTTCAGTTGCCCTTTACTAATATAACAGACTAAATAAGAAGGACAAATTAATTAAAAGTCTTATGCCAACTGAACACAAAGAACAGAGGAGAACACACATGTGCCACATATCCCAGGGCTGTTGCAGATCGTTGAACTTCCTTCTTATCAGTGAAAAAACTCATCTTTGTAAAAGGGATCATAGTGAGATGCAGACCTGCAATTGTCAACGATCCTTGATCAAGAGGCTTTAAGCCAGCAGGTGCACCTGAAAAAAATAGCCAACAAACATCTCTCATACTGCACTTACCTAAGCTCTACTAAAGAAGATAACTCATGTACATAATAGCCTCATTAAACAGCTTTAATAGGAAGCTTTTGATTGGAAATTTGCATCTGTAGATAGAACTTCTGAAACACCTCTAAATCAAGCATCCAGGTATAGGAGAGCCTACAAGATCATCTGAAAATTGCCGATTGCCAGCAAACTGATGACAGGCTTTATACAAGTTACCTTTGTTGTTCTTTTTCTTCTATTTATTACTCAGTAAAAGATAAATCATAAACAAATTCTTTTGAAGCGGCACAATAAAAACTTGTAAAATGGAGAAAAGAAAAATATAAGCCTAGTTATCCAAATGTGTGCAATATCCACATCAGACACTTGTTTAACACCTATGCATCTTTATCTTAACAAATGTCCAACTCCCTACATGGATCATACGTCAGTTCTTGGTGCTACTCCGTCAAATGCACTTTGATTTTTCTTTAGTAAAGGTACAATGGATAAGAAAAAAATAGCATTTTAAAGTGCTGCCACCTCATTGCTTCCAGTGCAAAGACCAGAAAAAGTAGATGGGAAGGGTTCAATAACTCACTTTCGCCTGGTACATCTTAGATTCAAATGGTATATTGCAGTCCCATTGTCAAGTTCACAGACATATACAACTTTATGTTCTCGAAAGCAATAATAATGATTTGAAACATCGCAATCTTGAAAAGAATTAAGCAGACAGTACTTTAGGAGCTTCTGAATCTGCATAAAGACATGAACTGCAACTAAATCATACTATGTGATGGGCTGAATCCCCTTATGATTAGTTAACTTGCTTTGAAAATCCAATGCTTTTATTCACTTGTAATTTTGGCTTCAGAATGAAAGAGCAAATTGACTGCACCATGCTCCAGTACCATAAAAGATGGGAGGCATCATGTATGAGGCATTAGATCTACCAAAAGGAAGGTTTTTCCTATCCCCACTAAATATAAAAAATATAAGAATTAGATCAGAATCTTGGGTGGTTTAACTATCAGATGGAATCTTTCTTTATCATTTAGTATAGGACATATAAGAAACTCAGGCTTCCAAAAGTGACCTTGCCTGGCTTAATACTAGTAGTAAATGATTCAAGCTCTTGCTCCGGTGCATGTCCAATTACTATCTTCACAGGATATAGCAAAGAAACTTGTGAAACCATATATTGTTGTCTCAATCTCAGCAATTTTTGGGACAACTTGAGATGAAGATAACCCCTTTCTCCAGCAAGGGACCGATTAGCCTCCTGTAATCATAGCACAATCAAATTTTCAGGTTAAAGCCAGGGGAAGAGAAGGGAAATAATATTAATAAATATTAGGAATCCCTTTTTTTTTTTTTTGGTGGGGGGTGGGGGATGGGGGGGTGGAAGGGTGGAAGAGGTGGGTGGTTCACTGAAACAAGAGGAAGACTTGAAAAGCAATGACTCAAGTCCCTTGCTCTTAGTAGTAATTAATTACCTCCAGAATATTAGCACTAGGCCAATGACAAGTTCTTATTTCCTGTTAAGTTTCCTAGTAACATATAAATCAGGAGAAACAGTGAAACAACTTACAAAGAAAGAGAAGCATGACTATGTCCACCTCAACAACTACCACGGTATTATTTCCTAAACAGTCAAAACTATAGGTACAAGGAAAACACAACTTGGTAATCCAATATGAATATAACAAGATCAGCAAATAAAGCTGAAAGACTAGAGTAGACAAGCACGACATTCTACAGAAAAATTTTGATTACCTGCAAGCGCTTGCCGGCTACAGAGAGAGCAGTCCCAGAAACCAATAGTGATCTAATCTCAGTAGTAAGTTGTTCTTCTTGTTTTTTCACTTTATCTTGGACAACTTTTGAATGCATCGACATGTTTCCCATCACTAATTTTCGAGATTCCAATTTTTCACGCATCTCATCAAGCTCGTTTGACCGACTTAATGACCCAGCTTGTATCTGCCCACCACATATGCCCACTTAAAGCTCAAGAATTTCGAAGCAAAACTAGATAAAAGTGAAATAAACAAGAAAAAAATGCAAAAAGATTTTTGTTACATCTTCATTCCTAACAATCACAAAAACAACAGATGCCTAAATATATGCTTCATCAATCCATAAATAAGAAATATTCTTATGTAAGCAAGCATAAGAAAATGGAGAACTAAAAGCATAAAGCTCACATCATCTTCTTCATTCAATACACAAAATACCATAGAAGCTGGAGCTGAACTCACATTTCCACTCATTAATGATTATCTGTTTTAGGCCACAGAAATAGTGCAATTGCAAGCAACAGTTTGTGCTTTAATCATCCGGCATCATGCCCTCAAAAGTTTTTAGGTCAAAGATATCTTCCAATTAGAATATCAGGACTTGGTTTTCCCAATCTATTTTACCTTTATTCACGGGAGCACTAAAGGTCAAGCAATATCCCTAATCTATTATGCAATTCATGGTTTTCTCTCATGTTCATCTAAAATACTAAATAGGAATTCTGATCTTTTAATCAAGACAATAACTCATAAACATTTGCTTTTCTTTACTGAGCCACCATTTCCTCAAATTCTGTGCTTCATAGATGAACCCAATAACTAAAGGTTTCTTTGCATTTAAACAACAAAGTGAACAACACATTAAAAGGACTGCTGGAAACCTTCTTTAGTCGCATTCCAACTTACTTCAAGTATTTCTCCAAAAATTTCATCACAGAACAAGTTCCAAAAACGAGATACCAATTTTATCCTCTTTTCTTTTTCTCTTCTCTCCTGTTACTCGGGAATATCAAATTCAATCGTTTAAGATTACCATTGGAAACTCAGCACGAAGAACCCCAATAAAGTTCATACATCAAAATGCCATCTTTAGCAATCCTATCAAGAAACTTGCTAGAACCATATATGGCTTTCTTTCTGAATACGAATTGGCAATCATTAATTCCAGAAGAAAACTTCTCCGACCCATTTTCATGTTCATCCCCCAAGTCCCACCTATGGAAATAATATTAACAGTGAAAAAATTTTACCTGTATGAAGGACTGAAGTTTCTCTTGAAGTAAAAGCTTTTTATGCTTAGCTTCCTCCAAAGCAGAGGTGAGGCTACAGAGACGCGCTAGCTCTTGCTCGTAATCTTCCCATTGAATTACTTTCGCATTGTCGAAACTATGATTATTAACTTCAATATCTTTCTCTTCTTCAGCTATTGAATTGGGTTTCTTATTCTTCGAATCCATTCAAATTCAAGCCTGCTGTTGAATGAAATCTTCGATCTTGATTCGATTCTTAGGCGATTCAAGAAGGAGTTTTGATCATAGTGGGTCCGGCGACTCTTCAACACCATACTTGGGGAACTTCTGGGGGAATTAGGGTTTTGATTGCATCGTTGTTTTATTTCAAAATGTAGGAAATTCTTTAACGGGAGAAGGGAATTCGAAAAGCGTGCTTTGATTAACACAAGCAGAGGAAAGTGAGAAAGGTTGGTGAAGAACTAACACAAGAATGACAAGTGGAGACTTTTTTCCTCTGTTCATTTTCACGTTCTTTTCTAAATAACTGTTCCGTCTTTTTATGGGACTGCGTAAATACAATCTCGAACACGACACTGTACTGGAATTGATTTTCTGTTCAATTCAAGTATTTTGAATTTTTTTTCCTAGACACTCAGAAATATATTTTATCTCTCAAGATAGATATGATGCAATTTCAATAAATAAATATTGCATTCGATCCCTCACGCAGAAGAAAACCATCCTTGGTTTGATCCGACAATTGATTTCCAACCTTATTTTGCAAGACATGAATTATTTAAAAAAAAAGATTTAAGATAAATATTTAGAAACGAAATCAATTAATACATAATATTTATTAGTGTTATAAAGTAAAAAATAAGTAATACGTAAATTTATTTTTAATATAAAATTAAAAATTAAAAATTTATTTTTATTTAAAATCTAATGCAATTAAATCTCACTTATTTTTTTTCTTTCCTCATAAAAAATTATTGTATAACATTTAGAATTATAATTAGGGTATCTTGCATCGAGAAGACAAAGGGAAGGTTTTGGGGCATACTAGTATCTTCTTCAAGTTTTTCTAGTCGTACTTCTATTTATACACAGACTAGAATAATTTTTCTTGTTTGGCTCATTATGCCAAAATTATTCGCAAAAGAGAAGAAAGCGAATCTCCTAACCACATAGCAGACTTTTTCCGAGGGAGCATAGATTCCATCAGATAATCCATGTTGCCTTGAAAGAAGAAAGGTGTTGGTTTTACAGCGAGAGAAAATAGCAGATTACCATTGAACAAGTAGGGAGTGAGGTACTTCTAACCCTAGTAGCAAATTCGCACAAACATTGAATAATGAAGCTAGATCATGTAAATTCCTAATTTTACCAAAAGATAAAAAATGAAAGCTTGATCATGTACCATCGACAAGAAAGAAGAAACAAGAAATTTTGTCGAAGAAATAAAGACCTTTCAAATAGTACATATTACTGTCAAAACGTAAGAACTCCCACCGGGGGTCCAACACCCAATTCTGGGAGCAGCAAGCAGAGAGCAATAACAAAAAGTTGCGACAAACAAAAGAACCTAAAAGACTCGAAAAATGACTTATAAGCAAATAATAATATAGTTTGAGATAGTTATTAATGCAAATGCCAAGCTGCTCCATTCACTTCCCTGACTTCTTAGCCGCAGCCTTGGTGACTTTAGCTCCGGTGGGATCCTTCTTCTCCACATTCTTGATAACACCCACAGCAACAGTCTGGCGCATGTCCCTAACAGCAAACCTTCCCAGTGGTGGATACTCGGAGAAGGTCTCAACAACCATGGGCTTCGTAGGAATCATCTTGACGAAGCCAGCATCACCATTCTTCAAAAACTTTGGCTCCTTTTCAAGCTCCTTACCAGATCTCCTGTCAATCTTGGTTAAGATCTCTGCAAACTTGACAGCTATGTGCGAAGTGTGGCAATCGAGAACAGGAGCATAGCCATTCCCAATTTGACCAGGGTGGTTCATGATGATGACCTGAGCTGTGAAATTTGCAGCTTCCTTGGCTGGGTCATCCTTTGAGTTGGATGCAACAAAACCACGCTTGAGATCCTTCACAGCAACATTCTTAACATTAAAGCCAACATTGTCTCCAGGAAGAGCTTCTTGGAGGGCCTCATGGTGCATCTCGACGGATTTAACTTCAGTTGTAAGCCCACTGGGTCCAAATGTCACTACCATTCCTGGCTTGAGGATACCAGTCTCAACCCTTCCCACTGGAACAGTACCAATGCCACCAATCTTGTATACGTCCTGAAGAGGGAGACGGAGAGGCTTGTCTGATGGCCTCTTTGGCTCACTGAGCAAGTCAAGGGCCTCAAGAAGAGTTGGACCCTTGTACCAATCAAGGTTGGTCGACCTCTCAATCATGTTGTCACCCTCAAACCCGGAGATGGGAACAAAAGGAATCTTATCAGGATTGTATCCGACCTTCTTCAGATAGGATGAGACCTCCTTTACAATTTCATCATACCTTGCCTTTGAGTACTTGGGAGTAGTAGCATCCATCTGAGTGTAAATAACATAAACATCAATTAAGAATGCAGTTATATACATAGAAGACCACAGAAAACACTGTAAGTAGAGTGACGTGATGAAAAAGTGCTGCAAGAAACAGGAATGATAAACTGTTAAAAGAAGCTTTCACAGGCAACATAACATCAATTAAGAACACAGTTATATACATACAAAGACTACAGAAAACAGCAAAACACACGGTGGAGTGACATGATGAAAATCTGGCGCAAGAACAAGAGTGACAAAATGTTAAAAGAAGCTTTGACAGACAAGTAAACGTCCAAGAACCATTAAAATTTACAATCAACAGAAAAGAATAAAGATTTGAACCTAACTAAAACAATAGTCATTCAAACTCTCAATCACAGATGTGCAATATTACTAAGTTACAGTAATAAACAGCAAAAAAAATGCAAAGTATCATACAGAGTTCTGCTGAAAGGCCTTTTCCCAGAGAAGGCAAACTGTAACAAGAAACCCACATTTTTCCCAAAACAGAAGTTAGGATTCCTTTCAGGGGAAATCATTGGGACTGACGGGATTTGAACCCGCAGCTACCACCACTTATGGATGGTGTTCTAACCTTGAACTACAATCCCAACAAAGTCTGAGATGATATGCTGAGAAATAGTAACCCTCTCAATTTTCCAAGAAGCCCTCCAAATAACACTGAAGAGGGAACCTTCCATTAGTAGATCAAGGGGGTCCTATGTTCACATAGATGCTCAGCTGTTACCAAATTAAGTTCAAGTGTAACCAAAGAGAACAAGGGCACATTAGTTAATGATCCATTCATAAAAAATGTAAAGTAAGATAAAACAAAATGCTACCTTGTTGCAGCAACAGATCATTTGCCTGACTCCAAGTGTGAAAGCAAGAAGGGCATGCTCACGGGTCTGACCATCCTTAGAGATACCAGCTTCAAAACCACCGGTGGTTGAATCAATAATGAGCACAGCACAGTCAGCCTGGGAGGTACCAGTGATCATGTTCTTAATAAAGTCACGATGCCCAGGAGCATCAATAACAGTGCAGTAATACTTTGTGGTCTCAAACTTCCACAAAGCAATGTCAATAGTGATACCACGCTCCCTCTCGGCCTTGAGCTTGTCCAGCACCCAAGCATACTTGAATGACCTCTTGTTCATCTCAGCTGCTTCCTTCTCAAACCTCTCAATCACACGCTTGTCAATACCACCAAGCTTGTAAATGAGGTGGCCAGTTGTGGTGGACTTGCCAGAGTCGACATGGCCAATGACCACAATGTTGATGTGAATCTTCTCCTTACCCATCTCAGATGTCAATAATTAATCTGCCACAGAAAATTCAACAACAATGAGACCAAGCACTACACGTGAATAAAAGGGTAAATGCAAAAATCATCTGATAATGGTCTGATCATAGCATTTCTTTTCCCCTACTGCTATATGCAAAACAAGGACACGAGAATTCTCACACAACCGTCTGTAAAGAAGTACGTAAAAATTCCAGCGAAAAGGAAATCTCTAAAAACATAAACAGATATACAAACAGCATGAATTTCCGGGTAAAAGAATGCTCCATTTTATTACAAAAGGACTTTCGATAACATTTCCAACCTAGGGGAGATGATAATACCTCTAATTCAAAATTTTCCCATAAGAGGACGGAGAGAGAATAAAAACAAAAGCTTTTCCAGAATAAATTTCAAACCAACAACTCAATTCAGAAAAAGAATCAACCAACAAAGCGCCAAAGAAATAAGGTAGAATCATGAAGAGTTAGAAACTACAGGACAGGAAAATAATAAACCCAACATACAAAGACCAATTGCGCAAGAAACAGAATCACTCCATATATAGCTTTCCAACTGTAAATCATTACTCAAAACTCCAACTTTGGAGTCCCAAGGGTCATCCATCACGAACAAGACGAAAAAGACACAGCAGCCAAGATATCAATCTTAATTCAATTCCAACAACAGAACAAAAGAAGAGCAAGAAGAACAAAGACAGAAAAGAAGATCATATCCCTTGACATACCTCGGAGATGCTCAAGCCCAAGCCTCACGGAGGGATTGTGTATGAGCGCGCGACTGGGTGATGAGTAGTGAAGACCGAGAGCTGCTTGCGCATATTTTATAGTGAAAGCCTCTGACGAAATTCTATTAGGGTTCTACTAAAATCCATATTATGTCGGGTGTTAATTGGGTGTTTACTGTTTTGTCCCTAGTTTAGAGTCTAAATCACGATTTTAACCCCGCTTCCCTTGGGCTCCAAGAAAGTGTTTTAAGATAAAATATTTAGGAGTGTGCAATATTTAGTTTAAATTAAAAAATTAAATTTAATTGAATTGAAATTTTATTTAAGTTTAATTTTTTAATATTTAATTTTATTCGTTTTATAAAAATTAAAAATATTTTTATTTGATTTTTAACTTATTTGATTAGATTAAAAATTGAATTGAAAATTTAAAATTTTTAAAAAAATTGTATATAAATATATTTATTTAAAAAATAATTTAAGAATACATATATGTAATGTGTGTTTTATATTATTTTTTAAAAAATAATATTAAAACATATCACATAAATATATTTTTATAGATAACACATTTTCATAATATATTCTTATTCTTTATTTTGTTTCATTAAAAATTTTGTTTTGAATTGAATCGAATCGAACAAAATTAATTTATTTCGATTCGATTCGATTCTATTTTTATATATATTCGATTCAGTTTGATTTTTTTAAAAAATATATAAACCAAGCAATAAAATCGATTACCCATCTCTAAAAATATTGTCATGGGATTTTCGTTTAGCCTAAAAAAAGCCCAACTTTTTTATTACGGATTTAGAGCAATTTAAACAAAAAAATAGAATAGGAAGATGGGTTATAATTTCTTAATAATGATCATAAAATGACTCGAGGTATTGAAATATTAATATAATTTTATATTATAAATTTATGGTGATTAGAGAAAAGAATAGACTTTATATTTGATAATAATTGAGTTTTAAAATTTGAATTTAAAATTTTTATTTTAAATTTAATAAAAATAAATTATTTGTAAAAGAATAAATAATTTTTAGATATTTAAATCCAAATATGATCTTTACTCATTAGTTAGAAGGCATTTTTAACTAGATAAAAAAATACATTTTTATCCTTTAATAAATTAGTCGACTCTTCTAAGCAAAATAATAATAATAATGGGCTCTTATAGAGATTAACAAAAAGTTTTTTTTTGGAATAGAGAAAGATAATATAAGTTGAAGATATATTGAATTTATCAATTACCACAAAATACATCGATGAAATTTGAAAATAAAGGATAGGAGCAAAGGACAGTATGCCGTAATTTTTGAGAAATTTTGTGGTTTGTCATAAATATTTTTGATTTGTTTGACTCTTTTTTTATTTATTGTGGGCAAGAACAGCTAACCATAAGGATAGGGTTCAGTTGTTGGGGGAAGGTATTGTAATTTAGAGTTTTAATTTTGTCCATTATTACACAAATTAAGTGCTTAATTTGTGTTCTATTTTATTCATAGCTGATTGTGAGAGGGTCATAAATTTAATTTAATTTTAAATTAAAATTTAAAAAATTATAATAAATTAATATAACTAAATAAAAAATATTAATGATCGATTTATCGATTCTACTTTTAAGCGTTAAGACTTTACGGATAGGTCTCTATTACAAGAAGGCCAAACAGGTCAAAAACCTTATAAACCTTTCGGCCTTTCCAGTTTTCGCTTATCACAATTTCCAATCCCACTTTCCTTCCTCCGGATCCAGCTTGGAGCTCAGTTCAATTCAGCAGAGAAGAAATTCAATCATAGCTTCTATGGCGGGCGTGTCATTGAAGTGTGGGGACTGTGGAACCCTCTTGCAATCGGTTGAAGAAGCTCAAGAGCATGCCGAGCTAACCAAACACGCCAACTTCACCGAGTCTACAGAGCCTGTTCTTAATCTCGTCTGCTCCGCTTGTGGCAAACCCTGCCGTTCCAAAACTGTAACTTGTCACTTGTTACTCCGTCTTTGTTCTAAACTTTGTGGGATTGCCAGTTCTGTATTCTTTCATTCGTGATCGGTATGTTTGGGTGTGATTTTTTTTTTTTTATGTTATCGTGTACTGTTGTAGACATTTTAAGGTTTTCGATTACCGTAACGAAGGCGATTTTTTAGTAGTTGTGGGGTTAATTTTATGATTATGTTGTACTCCTTCAATTTTAAGATTAGTATAATACAGGGTGCTGCTTTGACGAGTTGCTTGAGTAATGGTGAAACCTGTAAGCACAATGTGCAGGAAGATACTGGTGCTGAAATTGGGCGGATTCTCTTATGCTTTTTTATTTTTTTATTTTTTTGCATGATCTTGAGTGGGTTCTGCTGATTCATTGAATTGCAGCATTCTTAAGATTATACATAGTGACTTAGATAACAATAGGTAATTGAATTTGTAACTTTTGGAGCTGTTCTCCATAGGAAGAGTCTTTTCAGCATAAGTTTCATGCATTATCATGGCACATTGTGCTTTGATGGCAATAACTCTCAAAAGTTTGTTTTCTATTCTATTATTCATTTTTCTGGTTGGGCATGGTGGGTAGATTTCCATTGCAATATACCACAAGATTTGAGAGTAATTTTTGCGTTTTTATGCATCATGCTTTTGTAAACTTTAGCTTTGGAGGCTTTTCACTTAGGCTATGGTGCGGGAGGAAGGGCTGAAGGATTGTCCCCCTAGCAAGTGTTTTCCTTCTTAGGGGGTGTTCTTGATTGCGGAAGCTTATCTTAAGCTGCTGAAAAAAAGTACTTCTGAAAAAAATCTGTTTTTACAACTAAAATAACATTATTATTTTTAATACTTTCAATAAACAAAAACTACTTTGAAAAGCACCTACAGG
The DNA here is from genome assembly GCA_030512225.1 of Rauvolfia tetraphylla. Classification (NCBI taxonomy): domain Eukaryota; kingdom Viridiplantae; phylum Streptophyta; class Magnoliopsida; order Gentianales; family Apocynaceae; genus Rauvolfia; species Rauvolfia tetraphylla. Next base: position 10,362,451 of record JAJQKT010000053.1, read on the forward strand.
GCAGCTTCTCAAAAAGAATAAGTGAATAAGTAGTTGAGAATAGTTCAAAGCTGTTTCTGGCTTAAAAAAAGCTATTAGGCAATTGAGAACTGGCCCTTAATCAGCTTTCATGATCACATGTCAAATACGACAGAAACTCTATTATGCTATAACAATCCTTTGAGATCTGCTCCAAGCAAAATCCTTGCTGCATCTATATGCACATAGATGTACATATTGGCCTGACCCAAAGTCTAAACTGTGGCAATAGGTTCTTGTATTTCGTTTTTATTTATTTTTATTGGATGCATTATGCAGGAGAGTGATTTGCATACCAAGAGAACTGGACACAGTGAGTTTGTGGATAAGACATTGGAGATTGTGCAGCCAATAATTTTGGAGGCTCCGAAACCAAAGGATGATGACACAATGATGGAGGAGGCTGGAGATGGCAGCAATAGTTGTTCTCAAGAAGGTGTTAATTCCATTCTGTAATTATAAATCATATAATTGGGTTCTTAATTTGGAACTTTCTTCTTACACACATGCACAGTAATCTGGATTAATATGAATCTTTTTAAAAATAAAAAATAAAAAATGAGCATAGTCCTTCCAATCCTTTCTCTTAACATATTTAACAGAGACTCTCTCCTGTATAGGTTAATTGCACCATTGTTTGAATATTGATATTATGGCTTTGGATTCAGGAAATTTTTGTAGGAGAAGCTTAAATAAAATTGTTGAACTGCTAGGAAAGACTATTGGGGAAAATCTACAGATTTGACGGGAAAATTGACAATTTAACAGAGACTCTCTCTTGTATAGGTTATTTGCACCATTGTTTGAATATTGATATTATGGCTTTGGGTTCAGGAAATTTTTGTAGGAGAAGCTTAAATAAAATTGTTGAACTGCTAGGAAAGACTATTGGGGAAAATCTACAGATTTGACGGGAAAATTGACAATTTTGTTAAGCAAGTTGAGCTGCGAGTTTTTGACTGAACTGAATTGGTTGATTGTGTTTGCTATCATGCTTTTTGCCTTGCTAGAGATGGTTGTTCCTGAAGTTGACCAAAAGTTGCTTGAAGAACTTGAAGGAATGGGATTTCCAAAAGCAAGGGCTACCCGAGCACTACATTATTCAGGTAAGGACTTTCCAAAGTAGGAATGAACTTACATTCTTTTTATGACAAGTGGATGCCCTCTGTAATTCTTTTATTAGTTTCGGTTGTGAATTTGTCACTTTCTTGCAGGAAATGCTACTATTGAGGCTGCAGCAAATTGGGTGGTTGAACACGAGAATGATCCTGATATTGATGAATTGCCAATGGTACAAATCTCGTGCTTGTTTATCTCTTCTATACTACAATGATTTTTCACGTATGCATACACAAATGTACATGTTTGCATTTGTATCTATTTCTTGATACACAGAAAATGGAGCCTTTTGATTTAATTGTTTTCTTCTTAGCATGATTGGCATGTGAGAATTCTTCAACAGCTTGATGACTAGAAGGACAAACATGCCATCAGAAACATTTGAATTTTCCTTGTTTTAGAATTTTCAAGACACAATTACTGAGTCTCAAATTGCCTTGTGCAAGCAAAATCATTTCCATTGCTACTAAATATTTCTGTTGTTTCTTTTAGAGGCAGAAGTGATGTTCTGGAAAATGGTTTTATTGCTATTTATTTGGGGATTTGTCATGTCAAATTTTCAGCTGGAGGTTTTTTTAAATGATTTGTCCAAAGAAATGCAGCATATTGAGAAAATTGGAGTAGAGATGTAATATTATTACTGGTCTATGCTTTATTATTTGGTCTTGAAGGTTCTTTGATTTTTCTAAGGTAAAATGTGTCGGATTTTTTTCCCAATATTGTAAATAGGTTCCTGCCAATGCCAAGAAACCCGAGACTCCAAAGCCAGTGCTTACTGAAGAAGAAAAAATGATGAAATTGCAAGAACTAAGGTAATATAACTTTTATTCACTTGAGTTTTTGACAATCCCTCTTTCAGTGTGATCTCAAGATGTTTTTAATTGGAACATAAACAATCACAAACATTTGCTTGAGATTTGAACGTATTTTGTGTACTCTTGTTTATTGAGCTTAGTTGTTTGACTTCATAGTCTTCCGGTCCTATTCTTCAAAGTTGAGTAAACATTGTTTTGCAAAATCCAAAATAGAGATAGAGTCATTTGTTTTGAAATAGTAATTCTGCTATCTTTTTTTCCCATTTCTTGTATTTTCATGATGTCTGCCTGCATCTTATCTCCTCTTCTTTAACTTGAAGATATCTCTTTGCTTTTCCTTCAGGGAACGAGCTCGGAAGAAGAAGGAAGAGGAAGAAAAGCAAAAGGAAAGAGAAAGAGAGAAGGTTCTCATCATTTCTTCTTTGTTTACTTTCTTGCTGGTTATGGTGATTTTTATGCCATAAACTGAATGGTGGAATCAATTTTACCACTGGCACTTCATACTATTTTGTTTTGGTGTTGTTAAATTTCCTATTTTTCTCTTTTTCTACTGAAGAAGTCGGATCTCAGAACAAATGTGTCATGGCGTCATCCTCTTCTTCCTTAATTATTATGTTGTCTAATGCATACTTTTTTAAACTGGTTTCAATTTTATTCAGGAAAGAGTACGAATAGGCAGAGAACTTCTAGAAGCAAAGAGAATTGAGGAAGAAAATGAAAGAAAACGGTTTGTCTGCTCTTCTAATATCCTGTTTCTTTGTATTTTATATCTAGTTAGCTTGATCATACTGATGAAAATATTTTGCTTTACTCAGTATCATGGCCTTGAGGAAAGCAGAGAAAGAGGAAGAGAAAAGGGCTAGGGAAAAAATTCGCCAAAAATTGGAAGAAGACAAGGTTGATATCTACCACTGACACATCATATGTTGCTTCACTATAATGATCAGATTATTAGCTGCATATCCATTTATGAGTTTAGTTGCAGAAAAAGCATATTGGATATGCTAAAATCTAATGGACAGGTAGTTGGTTATTTTTAAGTAGCCTAATTTGCTCAACCTAAGTGTCCATAGTTTTTGGAATAAATTCATGAGTAACTGTGATTGTTGAGATGTGTCTGTGTGTGTGTGTGTGCACAGGCATGTGTGTCTCCAAATTTATACATTTGTTTTCTGTCAAAATAATAAAGGAAAGGAAGGAACTTATTCTTTTTATTTTTTTGACTTTTTTTGCATTGATGTGAAAGTGCAGCATCCTTGACACTAGTAGAAGACTTATAAGTTTTTAGTCTCATAAATATTGACCAAATGACTTGTAGATCAATCCTATCAGGGACTTGGGTCAACAGTCGGGGATAGCCTTCTTTGGCATCTTCGTAGTTCTTCCTATTCGGGGAATTTCCTCTATAGAACCTCTCAGAGTACCTTTTAGCTGTTTGAAGCTTTTAAGATGAAGACATTATTTTAAATTTTTTGGTATATTTTTCCACTAATCACTTCTTTTGCAAAACTTCAAAATGTTGGAGGCTTAGAGCAAATAGAAGCTGTCTCAATATGGTTAAATATCAAATACCCTTTTTCTTAAATTGCTTTACTTCATTGCTCTAGAATATGGATATGTTTGGTAGCCACTCTAGAGGTATTGCAGAGGTATTACTTAATGTGGGTATTTTTTATCTGTTTGCTTTGCAGTTTCTACCTCTTATGCAGTTTTACATGCTTAACGTTTTCTGGTAGTATTAATTATTTCTGTTTGGACCTTATGCATGGAACATTGTTTCCTGAGTCAAAAAGTAGACATCTTTTTAGCTGAATAACTTTTTTGTTATATAGCTGGTTGAAACTTTTTCTTCCTCACCTGTTTTAACAGGCAGAAAGAAGACGGAAGCTTGGTTTGTCTCCAGAAGATCCTGCTACTGCACATCCTTCCACTCCTGTTGTGGAGGAAAAAAAGGTTCGATTTGCCTGGTTGCTGTCTTAAATGTATGCTAGTCCTGGTTTTTCTTCTTGGAACTCTTTCCAAAGCTTCTCCTGGCTCAAAACTTAAATTTCATGTTTCAGAGCTCCTTACCTGTAAGGCCTGCTACAAAGGCAGAACAAATGAGGGAGTGTCTACGGTCACTCAAACAGAATAACAAGGTAATATCTGCTTCATATGAGTTACATTATTTGTGCTCACCTCAAGTGATTTCAGAGAGTTCTCGGCTTTAAATATTCATATTGTTTTTCTGCCATTGTTCAATTTTTTGGCCCTTTTCTTCAACATTTTCCTTTTGGTTTTAATTTGTCAATAGGATGATGATGCCAAAGTGAAGACAGCCTTTAACACACTTTTGACCTATGCAAAGAATGTTGCAATTAATCCAAATGAGGAGAAATTTCGTAAAATTCGACTCACTAATGCTGCTTTTCAGGTAGGATTTATTACTAGAAATGTATCCTATAGCTTTTTCTGTTCTAGTGAATGTGTGTGTGTGTCATAATTTTTATAAACTTTGTTTAGTTCCTTCAGAAAATTCTCCACAATAAGGATCTGTTCTTTATATTTTTTTCCCTTGCTATGCCTTCCTCCCCCCCCCCCTTTTTTCTGTGCCAACAGCAAAAGCTTCTCAACCTTCCTTGTGGAGCTTTTCTGAAAATTGAATTAAGATTTCTTGAAGTCAGATGGAATAGCTATTTTCTTTTGGAAATGTTGTATTCTAACCCGTTTGTTGGCTTCTTGGGTCCCCACATAAGTTACATACTTGTTGGCTGATTTGCGGAAAGGCCTTCTGGTACTAATTTGTCCCGCTGATCCCGGCTATACCCATTCTTGCAGAATTAACAATTTTCTGTCACTTGAGTGTGATGCTTGTTATTGTTTTCATCGGCAGATTCTTGTTCAGAAAGCTGTTCTTGATGCTTTAATTTTCTGTTTGTCGTTTGTTCTATCTTCAACAGGAGAGAGTCGGTAAGCTGCACGGAAGCATTGAGTTTCTTGAGCTTTGTGGATTCGAGAGAATTGAAGGCGGTGAGTTCTTGTTTCTTCCAAGAGAAAAGGTCGACATACAAGTGCTTCATACGGCTGGAAATGAGTTGAACAATGCAATAAAGAATCCATTTTTTGGCGTTCTTTAAGCATATCAGTGGATTCAACATGCACGTAAACGACGGGTGCTCCTATGATTCAGTTCTCATGCTTACCCCATCAAACCTCATAAGCCTTCTGGATTTGTCTTTTATTTGTTCTTAGACAAACGGTTCATTATACAGATCAGCACCATTTGATTGCGTTTTCACTTAAATTCACTTTTGTCCTTGTGCTCAAAGAACAAGTATTTTACTTTCTGGAAAAATCTTGATTTGTTCCGGGAAATTCGCTTTCTGTGGCTATAATGCAAAGGGTATTTCTTGTAACCTTCATCAGGTGTCGTGGAATCTTACTAATTTCCTGGATAATGCCAGAAAAGGGTAAAAGGCCTCCGTCGAAATCACATATTTAAGGGTGTATTTGAATTGTTGTTGGTTGGAAGAGATTTTATCTTGAGTTTTATGAAAATAAATTTTTTGTCAGAAGAGGAGTCGGGTCTAATTGTAGATTTGGTTGTGAGAGAATCAATACTCTAAATTTCAATGTATCAACCAACACTACGACACGATATGAAATCGATATTGGTATAAGCTTTTCCCATCTTAATTTAGTTTACTCAAGTTGTGGTGTTTTTTACCCATCAGAACAAAAAGTAGTGGTGTTTTTGCGAACCTTGATGTCTTGAGAAACATTACAATTATAGCGAACTGGCTAACTCGTACGTGAGATTCCCAATCCAAAACTGAGAAGGAAATCCTCCTGCTCTATCCCACTGTAAAAAGGACGGATTTGCAGGAAACCAAACTGAGAAGGTATCCCACTGTGAAAAGGATTGATTTGTAACCGCAAATTTTTCCTGTTTCACTTCGGCGTTGGATTTTTCCAGTACCCTATATATAAGTACACATGCCTGTCCATTCCAATCAAACTTTGCAGCCTACAGTTGTTTTCTCGTCAAGTTTCAAGAAATCAAGCTTCGCCTTCCCACTGTCTTACGGTCAAGACTTATTTAAGCTTCAGAAGAATGAAGAAAGTTGTACCTTCAACCATGTCGATGTTCCTCTCGGGTAATTCCACAGTTGCTCATAGCTGTTCTTCTGTTTAGCATTACACTGGGTGGTTCCGCTGCTAGGGATACCATCTGTCCCTTCCAACACATCTATCAATTCTGAGACATCATCTCAGATACCGGAAATATTGTCCTGAAAGCTCCGCTTTCTTCATCCTCACGTCTGCCTTACGGAGAAACTTTCTTCAGGAGACCAACCGGTCGTTGCTCTAATGGTCTTCTCATGATAGATTTCATTGCCAGAGCTCTCAGGCTTCCCTTATTGGAACCGTTCTCGAAGAGAGGTGCTTCTGTCAGTCAGGGAGTCAATTTTGCCGTAGCTGGGAGTACAGCCCTCGACACTTCTCGACACTTCTTACTTTGTTGCAAGAAACATAGCGGTGCCTGCTGCAAACTCCCCTTTAAACATGCAGTTGGAATGGTTTCAAAGGCATCTCAGCTCCGTGTGCCGCATAAAATCAGAATGTACCCAAAGATTGCGAAGACCTCTCATCATGATGGGTGAAATAGGCGGGAACGGTTACAACCACGCCTTCTCCCACGGCAAGTCTATAAAAGAGGTCAGAACATACGTGAAGGACGTTGTGGGCGCCATAGTCAGTGCCATCAGACGTGTGGTTAGACTCGGGGCTGTTAGGATTGTGGTGCCCGGGAACTTTCCAATTGGTTGCATCCCTATCTATTTGACAAACTTCGTCAGTGCCGATCCTAAAGCATATGACGAGATGGGCTGCTTGAGAGAGATGAACGAGTTTGCTACGTACCACAACCACCGTCTCCAGAAGGCTCTTAATACCTTGAGTGAAGAACTAAAAGACGAGTTTCCTGAGGTCGTCATCGTATATGCAAACTACTACAAGGAGTTCCGGTCTGTTCTTGGCCGTGCACCATTCTTGGGGATCGATCAAGAGACGGTGCTCAAGGCTTGCTGCGGAACTGGAGGTGCTTACAACTTCGACACTGGGAGGATGTGTGGAAACATTGGAGTCCCCGTCTGCAGAGATCTACGCCGCTACATGCATTGGGATGGAATATACCTCACTCAGAAGGGTTACCGTCACATGTGAAGTTTTGATTCCAGAGATATTATCAAATATGCAGTGTGTTTAGTATAACCAGAAGTGACTAATTGGTTGTAATTTGTATAAAATATTTCTGCTGACAATTTTGAATAGTATTAGTTGTTCTTTTCTCAATTAATCTCCGTAGCTTTTATCTTTTTAATGCTATATTTTAGACTCTAGACTGGTTTGTTTCGATTGACAGAACCGGAAATCCTGAATTTTTTCATTAACTTCAAATTTTCTTGAACTGTCAAGGACCGAAGGAGCAAAACTAGTTATTTCAAGACACCAAATACCCACCGAAAACAGTGGCAAAAGATAAAGCAATCCAAACACGTAGTAGAAACACTCGGAAGTAAAGAGACATAGGGAGCTGAAAGTAGGATAAGAAGTTCAATGAATAATTACGAATGTTCTCACTAACTTCCAAATCATTTCAGTATAGGATAGCTGCAGTTACAAGCGCCTCTCAGATTAGATAAAGTTTCCAAATAGCAGCTCAAAATCGATTTTCACCAATAATCCCGACAAGAACATATCCCGTCTTTAAAATGATGAAATCTCTTAGCATCTCGCATAATGAGTTCCCTACCAACCAACTTTGAGATAATCTTCATGGCATTATGACAATCACCACAGACACGAAGATTTTTAATTACCCGCATTGTGGTCCGAGCTGGAGTATTTAAGAGACCCTTAGCAACGGCAAGCCTCTCACTATGAGACAGAAGAGCTTCCTCTTTAGATTCTTGATCAACGTCATGGAGCACAAATTTAGTCTCTGGTAGATAGCCAGCCTCTTTCATCTGATGCTTCATCCCCCAAAGCAGAGCATATAACTTTTCATGATCTGGATGAGATCTATCTCCTGCTCTATATTCATGAACCCGGCTCCGAATTTCGAGTGGACTTTGACCATCTAATTTCCTTTTTTCTTTCTCTTTAACAAGGTCTGAGGCTTTCAGTGGTACCAAACCAGCCTTTGATTGTTCATTCAGTCGACCTGGATTCAGAAGCTCAACAAGCTCAGCACAACGGTCCCCAACCTCCACATTACCTTGAATTCTAGACACATTCATTAAAGTTTCCCAAACTTCCACACTGGGTTCGATGGGCATCTTTTCAATAAATTCCAGAGCTTCATCTAGCTGTCCGCAACTTCCGAGCATTTCAACCATGCAAGTATAGTGCTCCATGGACGGAACAATGCCATAATCTTTAGCCATTGACTCAAAGTGCAACATCCCCTCGGTTGTGTCACACAAGGCACTGCAAGCAGAGAAGATTCCAAGATACATTTGACCATCAGGTTTTAGTCCCAATTCTTTGAATTCTGTAAACAATTCAATAGCTGCTTCTGCCTGACTATTCTTAACAAGCCCAGTAATCATGATATCCCAGGAAGACAGGTTACGTGACATGTTATCAAATACGCAAAAAGCATCTTTCATTGAACCACATTCAGAATACATCTCAAGAATCTTATTATAGGTACTGACTTGAAGATTGGGTACTGATCTCATCAGGTGTTTGTGAACAGACTTGGCCTCTTCCAGAGCCTTATCCTCTCCACACACCTTCATCAAAGATAAGTACCGATGCAAATCAACAGGGATACCCTGCTTCTCTAACAAACCCAGTACTTCCACTACAACCTCAAGTTTGCCCTCTTTGAGGAAATGATCAAGCTCCTCGACAGTGCCACTTAATTTGACATTGTCATCGTTTTCAGTTGTTTCACCATTCTGTTTAAGAACCTCACTAGCAACTTGCTGATGCATTCCACCACTGACCTCGTTATAGCAACCTTGTGACTGCTGAAAGTTTCCGGGACTTCCTGCACCATAATTTTGGGAATTTTGCTCCGAAATCCCAATATTCTCCGCATTATAGCCTTGTTGATACATTCCAGCATTGATCTCATTATAGTTATCTTGTGACTGCTGAAAATTTCTAGTGTTTCCTGCACTCTGATTTTGAGAATTTAGCTGTGAAACAGGGTTATTCCCCATATTATACCCACTTGCATACTGTAGCTGGGCTCTAAAATTTCCACCGTAATGACCAACTGTCGACTGCATTGCACCCTGTCCATAGCTCCCATTCAAATTTGGCTGAGCCTTGAATGGCCCTTCAGGATTAGACCCAAATGAATTTTGTCCACTCTGGTGCCAAGACCTTGAATTCTGAACATCTGCACTGGATTTCCACAGCATATTTGCGTTACTCCCCCATCCAGAATTTGTATTTTGCCCACTTGGTACTTGTTGAAACTCATTTCTATGGCCCTCTCCCGTATGTGTATAAACAAAATTATCCTTTTTCCAATCTGGAATTTGCTGAAACCCATTTGAGTTCCCCTCAAAACTCTCAAAGTTACTGCCACCGAAATTTGTATTTTGTCTTCCCCGAAGCTCACCTCGGTGGCCCTCTGCATACCTGGATGTTAAATTCCCATATTGGCTATGTGGGCTCTGTCGAAAGCCATTCGAATTCCTCGTCAAATTCTGCAAATTTCCACTACCAAAATTTGACTTATTCTCAGCTGGATTATGCTGAAACTCACCTATATGCCCCTCTCTCAAACACCCAGGTGACAAATCTCCATTTTGTTGAAAACCTTTCCTGAAGTTGCTATCCTCAGAGAGACCATTTTTCCCGAATTGGTCCTGCTGATATTCGCTCCCGTGATATTTCCCATAAACCCCAGCAGGATTTTGCTGCTGTTGAGCCCGTTTTTCACGATAGACTCCACCTAGCTTTTCTTGAAATTGATCATTGTTTCCTATCCAATTCTCACCCTGCCCATAATTTCCATTGCTGTTCTGATTATATCCACTATTTATTCCATTGGAGTGATCAAAGTCCGATCTTTCAGTGGCAGTACTGTGAGTTTTTAGGAAACTGAAACTCTTAATAGAGCATAGAGTGTTTGAAGATCTGCATACCTTTGGCACGGTTCTGAGAGAATGAAAGGTGACAAAAGCGGCTCTCTTTCTCAACATCTGAACTCTGGAATGACCCAGTCTTCCTGGCTAGCTCAGTGAGTCAGACACCGTGTGAAAGCTACTCGCCGGTTAGCTGGAGGAGGAAGAAAACGGGCTAAGATGGGTTTTCTCTTCAGCACGGGGAGAAGGTTATTTCGTCGTCTTCTTGCTCTGGGTTTTGCACCTCTAAAACCCTCCGGCAGCTTGTACATTTCCTACTTTACCCCCGACCCCACCAATAGAAAAAAAAAGCAGTTTTCTATTTTTCTTCTTTTCATTTTCTTTTTCCGTAATAATAAGAAATAGTATATTATTAATAACTAGACTCTGGTGAATACAAAGGTACAAATTGGCATTTCCTTTTTCATTTCTGGTGGAAAACTAATTGGCACTTGTTTTAACATGGAGAAGTAAACATGGACGACTTTTTTCTTTTTTTTAATATCAGAGGGTCTTATGTTAGAATCTATTTATTTTAAAAATAGTGATAAAGAGTTAATTGCCAAGAATAAACTTGGTTGAATAAATTTAATTTCAAGAGTTAAGTTTAGTAGATAAATCCAACTCGACATACAAGGATATTCTCCAATTTTAAGGAACTCAAGCCGAATTTGCAAACTAATTAAATGAGATTCAAGAAATTACGGAAAAAGAAAAGAAAATCAATAATCAACAATTCACCCTCTTCTGAACTTTGAAGTAAGCCTGGACCCTTTAGGGAAAGATGAAGCATCCTCAACAAATGCAAAATGTTGTATATTATGTTCCAGTATAATTACCAAACAAAAGCACTCAACTAAGATCCTCATTGTCTATGTTTATTGTAACAGCTAAAATGGCCAAATGCAAAACTTCACTACCAATAACTTAAAAACTAACATTTACATCTAGTAATGTTACACTAACTTCAATATGCAAATCAAGATTGGGAAAAATCGAACGATCTCTTTTTGCAGAAAAATCAGCCGGCCGGATGGGTACGCAGTTTGTTGGCAACATAGAGCAGGTGACTAATGTTTGTGGGTGGATAATTTTGGAGTAGCTTCAGATTAGAAGTGAAATCACCAGCCAACAGACGCCTTCGGATGATGATCAGCATGGCACAGCAGACTCGTAAAAGTGTTTCCTGTAACATAATAAGACTCACAATTAACAGCTACCATTGATAAGTTAGTATATTTTGATGGGCTTGGTATTCCCTCATATGATAGCAGGTACCTCATGGACTAGAGCTGTGTTAAAATGATATAATCTGAATATGAAACCTTTTTCTTCCATTGAATTTTTTTCATCTTGAATTCCAATGATAATTTCAATGCTTGGAATTATCTTTCTACTACCAAAAGGGCATGCTATCCTTTTTGTAACATTTGAATGAAGGATTCTACAACATAAATGGAAAATATATATGAAGAAACATAAAATAGGCATCATGATATTAAATCCTCATTCTCCTAGAGTCGAGTTCCCAAAAAATGAAGACACATAGTGGACGTCCGAAGGAATTAAGATCCATATGCTACAGAGAGCACTCAGATTATAGAACATGTAAACCCATAAATTATAGAGAAGGGTAACAAGAGAAAGAGCAAAGAACTAGTCAACTGACCTGAGGACCTTCAGGGTCACTTAACAGTGTGTCCCAAATAAGTAGACTCTCTGGGAAATTGAATTCTTGCGTCAAAAGGAGAGTTATCCATCTGAATGCATAGAACTGCGGATTTACCTGTTTTTCCAAACACAATAGCTCAGAGAAAAAAACATGAGCATTTTAAATGCCAAATTGCTGAAGGTATATCACAGATAGCATCTTCAACTATTAGAATGAACCATTGCCAATTTTAAAAGAACTGAAGGCTAAATGATGTGTGTTAATATTACCTTGGTCGTGATCTCAAGATGGCGCCACAGCTCTTCATCATGCTCTTTCAGAAGTTGTGATAACCTTGAAATTGTTGAACGTATTCCCACAACACTATTGTCGAGTTGTTGACAGAAATGATCCCGAAATCCACTTATTAATTCCACAAAACAGAAGAAAGTGTCTGCTTCTGCAGAAGCCTGAGGAAGTTCCAAATGGAACATTAGAAGCTGAGTTTAACAGAGAATTAAAGTTTCCTGTTATTTTGAAGAAAAAATAGAAGGTAAAAATTATAATAACAAAGAAAAATGTGTTGGCCACATGTTATGTTGCAAACAAATAACAAATAAGGCGCCTCTATGAGGGAAAAGTCATCCATTGTTCTCAACCCATTAGCCACTTCAGCAGATGGATAGATATTTTGAGAACTTGGCCAATAGAAACAGGAAATGAATGCAAGTTTAAAGTAAAATTTTCATCCACAGTAATGACATCCTAAATTTTCCTTGTAGAGGAACTTTGCTGAGCAATAACTAGAGCCTGCAAAGTTTTAAAATAAAAAAAAGGCTTCCATGCTCCCTGCTTTCCACTTCAACAATCGCAATTCATACGACAATTTTTAACAAATCAGGACCTAATTAGAGCTCGTTTTCACCATTCAAACTCACCCCTGAACACTGGCATCAATATCCATCCTTGTTGGATATAAGAATATACTTTCTGGAAGGATGGTGCTTCAACAGACAGATGCAAACATGGATTAAAGTGGAAAATTCATGAAAAACAAAAACAAATATGGCAATCTTGAACCATAAGGTGGGAGAATATGCTCAGGGATATAGATGTAAAGATGTAACCAATATGGGAAACATCACTTACTGCATTTTCCTCATTTGGATCATTCCTGAATACATAGTAAAGTGGTGCTAACATTTCATTCATTCCTTGCACATATCTTATACCAGGGTTCAACTTTGCAAATACAATTAGAATGTTCTTCAGAGAACCCTGGAATGAAAGGAACTTCATTAATTTAGCATAGTTGGACCAAACTGTCATGAAACATCATGCTAAAATACGTCAAAGCTAACCTGGTTTGATTTTGCGAATGATGAATCTCCAGAAAAAAAGTGCATATCTGGATGCGTACGTTTGACATCCCGATCGATCTGTTCTATGATCTCTGTGTCCTACAAAACAGAGGTGTTGAAGACAACAAATGAGTCCACTTCAAGTGTTGCTCAGTAGCTGATGTAACATTGTCTGCAGTGATCAATGAAGAGAATTGGAACAAAGATTTCTCATAAAAAACCAATAGTAACCGAGGTTGTTTTTATCATGCAAAGGCAGACTACATCAAATGTTCTATAATTGCACTGTTCTGTCCATGCTTACTTCTTAGACTACTTGACTCTGTTTCCTGAGTACAGAGTTCATTATTTTACTTTCATTAGGGATGTCATAATAAATAATCTGTAATTGATCATCATGGACATGAATGTCCAGAAGGGGAAGTATTGAGGAAAAAAGCAGGGACACGAAGAACTCATACCTGGAAGAACTGATTCCAGATACTCGTTTTCCCGAGACTCAAAGGATGCTCTCCATGAGTTATTTCTGATCTTGAAAGAAAACCCTTGCTCTCACTACCGGATTCATCATTGTCAAGACTTGATTTTTCCAACCTCCGGGTGATCTCTGACTGACTAGCCACAGAAACATTCAGAAGTCCTAATATTTGGAAAGATGTAATACATAGAATGATATAAACATGAGGAGAAGTACAGATCACTACCACCTGATCTCTGATATAAGCACACAAATAGTTTCTAATAAGTACCTATATTATGTACAAAAAGATAACCCAAATTGCCAACCTAAAATAATCTCAGACTGAAACTTGGACTACTATATATTTCACTAGAAAACAGGAAACAAATACTATAATGGACAGAAAGACTAGAAGGCAATGCCAGATCAAAATGAGAAACATAGATTTGAGGTACAAATCTTAGTTTCAGAATTCAGTCAGCTGAAACATAAAAATACCCATATCCAGAAGGGCAACCCAAATAACAATAAATCAATGTGAAGCAACCTTGCAGTTTCAACTGTTAGTACAGTTTCCATTAAGATTAGCCTGCATCTGGCACGGATTGTATGTTAAAACTCCTGCTAATTACAAGAATTACATTCAGTCTAGTTAATTACTCTTCTTACGTTAGGGGAAGGGGGCAGGGGAAGTCCCCCACTCTGATCAATGTCCATAAAAGTTCAGGATTTTCCCAGCATATGCAGCCAATGCAAAAGACTCTACCAAAATAATAGCTATACATAATTTCCTGTCACTAGACAATGTTATATTGATAAAAGACAATATAGAGGAGCAAAATAATCAATTGTTAATTTGGAATTTCGGAACTCGCACATACAGTCACAGGATCATGCAGTTAAATTTTCACAATCAAGCAAGAAATCTTAACAGAGCCATCAGACATTATTAGCAAACAAACAACAGAAATAACCAAGCTAGAACTTACAGGATTCATTAAAAGCTCCTCTTTGAAATGCTTATACTGAGATCTCTTCTTAGCCAATTCTGATGACCAAAGTGATCGATCACGTGGAAGATAACCTAAAAGAAGCTGAAAGAAATAAGGTCATTAACACCAAATTTCAGAGTACTTCTAACTACTAAATCCATTGGTTAGATTGCACACGCACATATAGTCCAAGAGAACAAGAATTCCAGTGGACCATTATGTCATTCCAAGCTCTTTTAAATGGCAATATTAAATTTTAACAAATGACTTTCCTAAAGCCCATTAAGTCATTTTCCAAACTGCTTAGGACAAATTATAAGCCTTAGTTTCCACAATTAAATTCAAAAACTCTAAGTACCCCATTCAAGATTTTATATTCTGACGTAAGTAATTTATTTGGAATAGCTGCATTTCCATATTTTCTATGTTAAAAAGAATTAGTTGTGGATTCAAAGTAGGCAAATGGCTTCATGTCTCAATATTACTAATTAAGAAAAGGAATTCATAATATCCTTCTGAAAACCAAAAATTAAAACAAAAATATCTCTAAAATATGGAAGACTATCAAAGTTTTTAGCCCAAGTTTGTTAATTGTAATTGACAGGGGTAATACTTTCCCCATGTCATGATGCATTTGAAAGTGAAGAAGTTAAAACACTTCGACATGAGAATAGATTTGGCAGGGAAAGACACACTAAAGACTTGTACAGTTCCTCAGAATTGTTTCTGAGTAAGTATAATTTATCAGACCTCAACGAAACAAGAGTAAATGTTCCACAGAAATCCATGTAACTTACAGGAAAAACTTCCAAGATCATTTATTTACCTTCCATACTGTGGCGCGGATGCCACCTCCATCTGGTATGCCTTGCGATGCTAGCCTCCTCAATGCCCCCATATTTACAACCTTCCTCGACAACTGAGTTGGAAATATTTAAGAAGATTCAATACAAGAAAAAGAAAGAATGTAAAAAGAAGATATACAAAGAGTAGAAAAAACACAAACGCAGAGGCACTAGCTTTCACCATGGCATACAAAAGCAGCTCAAAGAAAACAGCAAAGGAAAAAAAAAAAAAAAACACCAAGACCTACTCAGTCATTTACATTGTCCACCGAACGAACCAAATAAACAAGGTAAAAGACAGAGATTGTCACGGGTGGTTGGGGGGGGGGGGGGTGCGGGCGCGCAGAAACCTATTAATTTTACTTCCCTCAACACCATCTCCGCCAACTTTTTAGTAATACTGCCATTTCATTCATCGCTAAGGGATTCCTACAGTATAAATTAGTTGTTGTGAAAGTGATTGTGCAAAAGAAGTGCACGAAAGGGGGAAAATGTACACTCTAAATACCCAAAACTGAATAATAAAAACTCATTTGCTTAAACAATTTCGTGAAATTTCTGTTCACAAGCATGCAAAACATACTTACCATAATGTTTCCCATACTTATTTGCACAAGTTATGCGTTATAGGTTCACATAAGCTAGGAGACCTAGTTTATTGTCCTTCATGAATAATTCTTATACACCATATGAAAAAGGTAGGAACATTTGCAAATAGTGTATTATTTCTGCAGTGAGTACATAGATACCTCTTGCAAAAGCTGAGCCTGCCGGGAAATGTCTTCAGCTGCAGGATTGGCCGTACGGGCTTCCGGTGCTGGCGTGCCTGTGGCAGTACTGGTCCCAGCAGCGGCAGCATTAGAGCCCTCATCCTCATTTTCCTCATCATCTTCTTGATCATCGCTGCCATATATTACGTAATTACTGGAACCACCATTCAAAGGATCTGGAATTTCAACTCTAGGCTTCTCCGCCCTCACAACAACGGGAGGTGGCACCGGCACCGGAGCTTCAACTTTCCGTTCCTCCACCTCCGTCTTTACAGTCGAAGGTTTCGACACTGCAACTTCATTCTGAGGTGGCATAGGTGGAGAAGGAGGCGGCGGCGAAGGCGAAGACGACCATAGAGAACTATTGAGCCAGTCGGGAACGCGCTTTTTAGCTGTATTAGTAGTAGTATTGACCATTTCTGTGTTTTCAAAAAGAGGGGTTTGGAAGAATTGATTAAGGGAGAGCGGGTGCAGTTGTGGTGGCCTCGGAGGTGGTGGAATGACTAAGACGCGGCGCCGTCGTGGTCGTAGGTAGCTTCGACCGGAGTAGTGAAGGCATCGCAGAAGATCAACGGATTGTGTTTGTGAAATGGGGTGTGTGTGTGTGTGTGTGTGTGTGTGTGCTGGAGTAAGAGATATGACAGGTGGAAAACAACAGATCACGTGCGGATCACGTGGAATGGAGGCCCCTTCTTTTTCTTCTTTCTCGACTTTGATCGCAAAGTGGGAGGACCGATACTTCTGCCTATTTGGATTTCGGCCCTTTTCTATTTGTCTAGTCCCCTCATTGATTTAGGGGTGGGGGCTGGGTTTGATTGAGGGAAGCATATATCTTTTTCTTGGTGGTTTGATCTTTAGTGGCTTTCATTTCTTTGTTGATTCACGTTTGGAGAATAGATTATATAAATTTATTATCTTTTAAATCATATAAAATTATATAAAATAAATTTTATCATCTCGAGTTGACGATAAATTTCTATTATTCCAATTTACGAAGCTTTTATCAAATATTCGCTCAATTGTCAATTTTGCTGTCTTCATTTTTCGTTCCTTTTCACATTATTACACTTGTATCCAAGAGGGAATCCTCAACTGTATGAAGCAATATTGTTTAATCTTGAGATACTTATTTGTTGAGAGAATGGGATAGGAGATAAGAGGGATTGAGTTTAGATATACTACCTCCTTCCATTCTCAAGCTAAGTTTAAACAAGGAAAGATGATCTGCTGAGAAACCATCACCAAAAATAATCATTTTCATCCTTCACATTACACCCAAAACCTGGCATTACCATTGATGTGATCCCTAGCTGCTTACTACTTGAACAAACAGAAATGTCAAATCAGATCCAAAAAGCTGCCTTCCTTAACACAAATTCCAAATTTATGTGGAGCAAGAATTTATCCTCTGATAGAGGGAGTGTAATATATGATTGAAAATGAGGCGCATCAGTGATTACTAACACCTTCTTCATTCGGATTACTCCTTGTTCTTGCACGCGTGCTGTACTGATATTCAACTTGCAAACATAATGAGCATGATTTTCAGGGAATCCTGAAATAAAAGAAACAAGCAACTGAGCAAATCTGCACCAAATTGTCAAGCTGAAAATTCCTATAAGCTCACCTGGTAGGGATTTATCGAAGGTTGAATCCTAAAAAGGAATTACGTATGTTGTCTGGATGGATTTCTAAACACGGCATTCCAATCAATTTGTCTTGCTATCTCTGTCGTCCTACAATGCAAAGATGTTCAATGCTGCCCATGATGCTAATTTCAAGCGTCAATGAGCAGCTGACAGAAGGTTGCGCACCATCGTAGACAGAGATGGTTTTGATATCAGGACTGATGGGAGAAAATCGAAGGTAATGAGTCAACACACCACTGCTTAATACAGCTGGAACTGAAGCATAAGGAACTGTTTTCTGAACATTGCATCCATGAGAAGTGACAGAAAATTTGGTGATTCTTGCAACAGTAGGCATAACCAAGATCCCTTTGCATCATCATGTACAGGAACCTACTGAATAAGGTAGTTCATATGATGGCAAAGCCAGAGACCTGAAGCAAATGCTACCTTGTTGTTCTGTTTGAGCGACCCCCTCTTATTTGCTCTGACTTAAGTAGCGGGCCTTACAGGTAACTAGCCCTAGAAAGTGAAATTTCAAAGACCAAGTTTCTGAAAAAGTTCCAAGAAGAAAAATCAGCACTAATGAAGAATTAAGAGCTCAATTTCACTCAAACCTTTCTTTCCTCTGCAACAGTTGTAGAAGGTTTTGCGGTAGTAGGATCTTCTGGAGGCAAACCAAGCTGTTGTCTTTTTTTCTGCCTGTCAAAATGCAGGAAAGAGGAAGAAAATGTCTCAACAAGCGACAGAGCATGATAAAATTTTTCCAGCTCGATCACAACGTGTATTTCAGCTAAAAAGAAATCAAACTTTCTCAACTTGGGAAACAACATTCTAATACACAAGGTCCAAACAGTAGATTAAATAATCAGTATGTCAAGATAAGATAAAAATGTTAAACAATGAAACTCCAAATCTTGAAAACAATAAACAAGCAAAAGGATATATTTGTAATAGTAGCAAGCCCATCAAAATTTAGAGTATTTACATAAAATAGTTTGGTCTCAAAGAAGTGGTGCAAGAAAATAGGTACTTGATATTTCAGCCACATTGATATAGCACGTCAATCAATCTATCTCTAACCAATTTGAAGTTTCACAAGAAGTATTAGTGGAAAAGATATATGGGCAATGTGTTCATCTTTAATAGAGATTCATTTGAAATTCAACTCTTTTTAAGCAAAGTGCCAAAAT
This sequence comes from Rauvolfia tetraphylla, assembly GCA_030512225.1. Classification (NCBI taxonomy): domain Eukaryota; kingdom Viridiplantae; phylum Streptophyta; class Magnoliopsida; order Gentianales; family Apocynaceae; genus Rauvolfia; species Rauvolfia tetraphylla. Next base: position 10,381,432 of record JAJQKT010000053.1, read on the forward strand.
AGGATGCATCCTGGAATAGCCAGCTAAAGCTTAATGAAGATGGGCCAGGTAACTTCACTATTTAATGGAAAAAGACAAATTGAACCTGCTTAATACATTCCAATACATCTGAAGAAATGTCAATACTGTCATCCTGAGGACAATTAAAAGGAAAATTGGAAGCGCAAAGGTGTCAAAACCAACAATTAAGTGAACAAACGAGCATTCTAGATTAGGAAGGAATCCCCACAACAGAGAGAACCAAGAAGATGTCGTAGAAGACAATCTCCAACAGCCAACTCAAATAATAATGGGACTGGTTTATAAGCCATTTGGTCACATTTTGTGAGGGTTACAAGTCTTCTGCTATTGTAAGTGGACCTTATGCTTTTAATGAATCAGTGCAAGACACCTTTTCCTTTATCTTTCTGGCCAACAAACAAATGTATACAATCCCACACATAAACCATAACTATTGGACAAGCATTATCCACGAATTCATTGGAAAACAAACTGTTAACACCTAGGTTGTGTGAATTAGCTACTTAAGCTAGAATCAGCCACCAGTTGTTTTCACATTCTACCACATTTAAGATGCCTTATTCCAACAAACTTTATAAAAGAATGTCCAGCTAACAATCTGATTGGTAATACCAAATCAACATACTAAGCAATATCAGTAGTAGATATCATTGTCTTCTTCCAGTTTATGGTCAACATTTTTCCCAGCTCTTTTGTCCTGATTCTATTCTATGCTTTCCGCAGGGCCAGAAACTGTAGGAGTAAAGGAACACATTAGAAAGATCGAGCCAAGTAGACATAAAACCCAAAGAAGCAGGTATCAGAAGAGCAGGCAAACCCCTTTCTTTTTTTTTCCTCCAATTTTCTTCTTCGATTCTCTTAGCTTCTATAACTTCTCTGCCTAGTCATATTCTTTCCTGAATAAAGTTGAAACCAGATCAATGAAGTTTACATGAGATACATTTAAATGCTTACAATAAAAAATTCTCTCGTATAAATCAATGGAATAACGAATTTGTAAAAAAACCAATAAAAATACAAAAATATTCCGTCACAACCTACCATATCACCAGTAATCTTGGCAGGAGCAACCTCCATCCCTGAACTGATGGAAACGCTTTTTATCTCTTACCACAATCTCCCTTTGACTCAGTTTACTGATATATTTCATGAGAGAATGGCAATCCCCACAAATTCTCAGGTTCTTCACAATCCTAAGGACCACCCCAGGACCAGTACTGATGAGCCCAAAAGCAAGCGCTAGCTTCTCACTGTGGCTTCCCAAGGAATCTTCCTTCTCTTCCTCCTCAATATTATGAAGTACCCACTCAGATTCAGGAATGTAACCTAACTCTCTAGAACGTCTTGTCATCTCTTCCAGTTTTGAATGTATCTCTTTTGTTTGCTTATGAGCTTGATCACCAGCAACAAATCTATGAACTTTGCCATCCACCTCAATATAACTCCATCCTGGATCTTTTTCTGCACCTCTATCCTTCATTGAGATCCTCACTTTTTCAACATCTTCCCATCTTCCTAACCCTGCATAAACATTAGAAATAAGGACATAGATTCCAGAATGCTGAGGCTGCAGCTGCAATAATTTTCCTGACACATATTTTGCCATTTCAATATTTTTATGAGCTCTACAAGCAGAAAAAAGTGCTCCCCAGATCACATAATCAGGATCTATTGGCATTCTCTCAATAAAGTTTAGAGCTTCATTCAGCTGGCCAGCCCTGCCAAATAAATCAACTATTACTGCATAATGTTTCATGGCAGGCTCTATGGAGTGGTCATGCTTCATCATATGAAAGAATTGAAGTCCCTGATCCACTTGGCCAGTGTGTGAGCATGCCGTTAAAATGGAAAGAAAAGCAATTTCATCTGGCTTTATTCCTGCAAAAGTACAATACAATTTTAGTTCTCGAGTACAATCATGAAGAATTAAACAAATTCCATTAATCAATGCAAAAAGCATCAAAATAAAATAACCTGCCGATTTCATCTTTTCAAAGCATTGAATAGCTTGTTTAATACATCCATGAATAGCCCAACTCCATATTATAATGCTCCAAGTACGAACATCCTTCTCTTTCATCTCATTGAAAACTTGGCTTGCAGACTGAATGTGCCCACATTTTGCATACATATCCACCAGAGCATTTCCAAGAGCTGCATTCAACTGGAACCCATTATTAATGATATGATTATGAATCCTTATCCCAGCATCAAGCGCCCCAACCTTTCCCGAAGCAGAAAGTGCAGAAACCAGAGTTCTATCATTAGCCCTCTCACCAACAACCTCCACCATCCTGAAGAACATCTCTAATGCCTTGTCATACATCCCGTTGAGAGATAGACCATGAACCATAGTGGTCCAAGAAACCACATCTTTCTCACCCATCCTCTCAAAAAACTCTATTGCTTTCTCCACCTTCCCATTCCTCATAAAACCATCAATCAAGCTATTCCAAGACCCCAAATTCTTTTCAGGCATTGCTCCAAACAACTCCATAGCCTTCCCCAAGATCCCATTTTTACAACAAGCCTTAATCACCACATTCCACAAGATCACACTCTCAAGCTTATTCCTTTCAGGACTCTCATCGAACAACTTCAGAGCAAGGTAAAAGAGTTCAACTTTCACATACATATCAACCAAAGAAACTCTCACGAAAGTATCAAACTCGAGTCCCATTTTCAAGATTTCACCATGAACCATCGCACCAAGCCATTTCTCATCCAATCCTACAACTGATTTAAGCACGAATGGAAATGTAAGCCTATTGGGCCTAACATCAAGCCTTAACATGAGCTTAAAATAATCAATTGTTTTGCCAAAGCAAGAATTTTCTGCTAGACCCCTAATTAACGCATTATAGATAAATAAATTTGGCCTACGAATGGAACTAAAAATTCGCAAAGCGTAATGAATGTCTTTGTGTAAAGAAGAGGAAGAAATTAATTGGGTGGCAATCCTGCTATCCGAGAAGAAGCTTTGACGTATAAGTTGAGAGTGGATTTGTTTGAGTTGGTGGGTTGTCTTGGAGGAGTGGATGAGAGATATGAAATGGGCTCCAACCTTTTCATAGGAAACTGGTGTCTCAGCTGTGAGTTTCGCATTGCAAGAAGGCTTAGTTTGAGCAGAAGAAATGGGTTCTCTGGGGGATTCACCGGTGGCAACTTGGGAGGGAAAGGCGGTTCTTGCTCGCTTTGCCCGTACAGAAGCACTCTTCATTTGCTGCTAGATGGCTAATGAATTTTTTCTAGTCCTTTCATTGAAGACTAGTCCTCTTTTTAGGTGCATTGGATTTAATTTTTAATAAAAATTATTTTTTTATTTTAAATAATATTATTTTTTATTATAAATAATTCATTTTTATAATTTTTAATTTAATTTAATCAAAAATTAAATTCAAATACACTTTTAGAATTTGTTCAAATACTAAAAAGTTATAAAAGATAATATCATAATTATTAGGATTTGAAATAATTTTATTATGATAATTTTTTAATTTATATTTATTATATAAATTACGCACTTACTAAATACTAATAAAAATAATTTATATGAACAAAAATTGTTACTTTTCTATCTTAAATATTTATTGATAATTGTATAACTTATATGGTAAATATAAATTAGAGGGCAATCATATTTGGACTTTTTTTGAGTCCAAAAGAAATTCCATCAATAAATCTATTGAAAGAACAAAATTCACTTCACTGATGATGATTAAATTTTAATTTGAGATTTGTTTATTTTAACTTTTTTGAGGATAAAATATGTTTCTCTTATCAAACATAAACCTAAAGATTTTGAAGGCTAGATGTAGAAATTTCTTTTTTCTTTTTAAAAATAAAGTTATATTATAATCAAATTTTATCAGGAGCGCAATTTTCACATTCTTTCTTATTTTTGTGAGAAACCAAAAATAAAAGGCTACATTAAAAAAAACGATTACTTTTTTTTCCTAAATCGAAAAAAAAGTAATGATTACTTAGTATTTAATAATGCTGCAGATTAGCAGCGAAGTTGCATAGGTTGACAAAACGATCATGCAAAATTGAACAGATAAGTGCACATAATAAGCCCTACACCATGATGCCCGAAAACAGAAAACAATGTATGTACTTCGAAACAAAGTTTAGCCAAAACTTTGCACTCTACAGTATGCTAAGAACTAAAAAGGATAAAAGCTATAGAGATCATTGAGAAAAAGGCTAATAAAAATCAAACCATAAGCATTCTTGAAACAGCATAACATTTGGAACAAACTACAATCAATTCATCACTTCACTCTTAAATCATAAAACATTAAAGAAGAAAGAACGAACTAAAAGCTCCTATTTAACTGTATTGCCTACTTCTTCAAGAGATCCTGCTAAACACACTGCATATTTGATAAGATCTCAGGAATCAGAACTTCAGACATATGACGGTACCCCTTCTGACTGAGGTGAGGTGTATTACATCCCAATGCATGTAGTGGCTTGGTCCTTTGCAGACGGGGACTCCAATGTTTCCACACATCCTGCTAGTATCGAAGTTGTAAGCACCTCCAGTTCCGCAGCAAGCCTTCAGCACCGTCTATTGATCGATCCCCAAGAATGGTGCACGGCCAAGAACAGACCGGAACACCTTGTAATAGTCTGCATATACGATGACAGCCTCAGGAAACTCGTCCTGTAGTTCTTCTCTCAACGTATTAAGAGCCTTCTGGAGATGGTTGTTTTGGTACGTAGCAAACTCGTTCATCTCTCTCAAGCAGCCCATCTCGTCATATGTTTGAGGATCGGCACTGGCGAAGTTTGTCAACTAGATAGGGATGCAACCAATTGGAAAGTTTCCGGGCACCAAAATCCTAACAGCCCCGAGTCTGACCACCAGTCTGATGGCTGACTATGGCGCCCACAACGTCCTTCACGTATGTTCTGACCTCTTTTATGACTTGCAGTGAGAGAAGGCGTGTTTGTAACCGTTCCCGCCTATTTCACCCATCATGATGAGAAATCTTCGCAATCTTTGGGCACATTCTGATTTTGTGCGGCACGGAACTGAGAATGAGATGCCTTTGAAACCATTCCAACTGCATGCTTACGGGGGGAGTTTGCAGCAGGCACAGCTATGTTTCTTCTAACACAGTAAGAAGTGTCGAGGGCTGTACTCCCAGCTACTGCAAAATTGACTCCCTGACAGACAGAAGCACCTCTCTTTAAGAACGGTTCCAATAAGGGAAGCCTGAGAGCTCTGGCAATGAAATTATCAAGAGAAGACCATTAGAGCAACGACCGGTGGGTCTCCTCAAGAAAGTTTCTCCGTAAGGCAGACGTAAGGACAATATTTCCGGTATCTTAGATGGAGTCTCCGAATTGATAGATGTGTTGGAAGTGACAGATGGTATCCCTAGCAGCGGAACCAAAAAGAGTACTGCTAAACAGAAGAACAGCTATCAGCAACTCTGGAATCACCCAAGATGAAAACATCGACATGCTTGAAGTTAAAAACTTTTCCATTCTTCTGAAACTTTGAAGTCTTGACCGCAAGAGAGTGTGGAAGGCGAAGCTTGATATCTTGGAACTTGAAGAGAAAACAACTGTTGACTGCAAAGATTGATTGGAGTGGACAGGGATGTGTACTAATACATTGGGTACCGGAAAATCCAATGCCGAAGTGGAACAGGAAAAATTTGCAGATACAAATCAATCCATTTTCCAGTGGGATAGGGCAGAGGGGCTTTTCCTTTCTCAATTTTCGATTGGGAATCGCACGTACCAGTTTGCCAGTTGCTTTCTCAGTTTGCTGTAATTGGTAATATTCCTCAGACACGTTTCGCAAAAGACCACAGCTTGGGAAACCAGTTATGAAGGTATAAAATTATAGTAGTGAAGATTGGGAATATGAAAGTGTAGATTAACATAAGGGCTACTCTGGCAAACCAATTGCTTTCTCAGTTTGCTGTAATTGGTAATATTCCTCAGACACGTTTCACAAAAGACCACAGCTTGAGAAACCAGTTATGAAGGTATAAAATTATAGTAGTGAAGATTGGGAATATGAAACTGTAGATTAACATAAGGGCTACTTTGGCAAATACAGAGAGGCTAAGGGACAATAAGTATCTAACGTAAGGAATAATGTCTGATCTTCAAAATCCTTCAGCGATTTGTTTTTGTCGTATAATCAGGCTGTGTATATACTGCTACATTTGATACAAAACTGCTAAATACAAACAATCAAATCATCCTGTAGAATATCAATCCGGACCTGGTTGTGACGACTTCTGCCAAATGCAACCTCAATCTCTAGTCGACTACCTGCTTCCAACAATACAAATTTCCAACATCTTGGCATTTGTATCAACAAAGTAGGAAACAAAGACACTGGGGGAACTGAAACATGAATTCAACTGTAAGATGACAATGTCCATGAAAGCAAGTGAAGCACATATTATACAAACAAACAGATCTCTAAAAGAAAGAAAAAGCATTTGGGAAATGCGAACTGTGGTTAATTTCAGGTTTTCGTAAGTCTGGTAGAATAGGGGAGATAAAAAATCACAATTTCATTTATGCAACTGATTTGGAGACTTCTGCAATTCGCGAACTAATTGTTGAAGAACTTTCATGCATGGACGTTCCCATAACCGTAGAGTAGCACTGGTAAAGTTATGGAATCTAAACTCCCAAGAGTTTCCCAGAATATGAAATTCCTAGAACATGTCTCAAGTTTAAATCTGACTGTAGATGTTAGGTACCTGAAAAGCTGGCCTGGATATCGTTTCTCCTCTTTTGCAGTGAGGTGATGGTCACTTCAGAATTTGGGCACCATTAACTATGTGTTGGGCAAAATTTCAAATTAATCTGCTGCAGATGTCAAATTTGATGAAGTAGACTCAGAGTCACTAATTCCACTATTCTGTAGCTGGCTCTCCAGAAGCTCTGAGATGTTGTTTGGTGGACATTCATCGGCAGGATTTATAGCTGGCGTCTGACAAAAGCATTCAGGCCAGGAATTTGTGTAGAAAGACTCAGGTGGAATGCGCTTGTGAGGTCCACCAAAGTTTGTATTTTGCATCACAAGCCTGACAGCTTCGTTAAAACCAGCTGTTTTCCCATTCTCCCGATCAATAAAAACAGGGGCAAGACTTTTCCTATCAGGACGAATTGTAGTACGGAAACCATAATAGAGACGATGGCCAAGGAGATTATTAGCAAAGTTGCTAGGCCCATCATATGTTGGCATGAAAATGTCAGAGAGAAGGCAAACCATGTAATCCACAGCAGAGCCCAATAATCCCCTTGTGTTCTTTTCAAGCTCACCAGTAGTGTCAATTGTGCTATGATTTTCAAGGCGAGGAAACATAGATCGAAAAGGTCTCATGAATTGCTCACCACCAAAAAGCTCCCCAGCCGCAAGATATATAGTGGTGTTATTGTCAAACCCCATAGCACGAAGAATAAGACCCACCTGCAGATCAATAGAAAGAATATGGATCTTAAAATAGCAACAATTTTCCCTAACAATGTCGGAAAAATCACTAGACTAAGGCATGCAATGATGGAAAATGTTCCCTAAAGCCATAATGTCTTGAAAATAGCCATCTATAATTATGCTATAAACATTTAATTGATAATGGCAAAAGCTATCCATGTGGTTTCATGAAAAAAGTAAATGAATCATCCCATAACACAGATGTCCATCTTTCCAGTTTATAACACAATCTTCAGAAATCCTTGTTTGCTACGAGGTCTCAAGTACTGCTCTCATTGAACATGGTACTTCTTAACCTGCTTGATCATACAGTTTTGGCACATTAACCATTTGAGTACTTATGCGAGGCCCCACGTTCCATCAGAAATATCTCTCTGCCTACACTGAACATACCTACTCATCATAAGGCCAGCAGATAAGATGAAGGCCTTAGCCTGAAGATCCAGACAAGGAAAACCAGAGCTAACAAAATCCTTGGTCAAAGGGAGCAAATATACTCCCAGGCACGAGGCATGAGCTGAGGTATAAAGAATCTACACATTTGCAGTTTCCATAAAAGATAAGGGAATTGTGGAGCAATAAAATTATAACTCTTAGCCATTGCACAAAAAGGAAGGAAACTCCTAAGAGAACAATCAAACAGTAATACAATCATGAACCTATAAAAGATATGTGAATTGAAGACCATAAAAGATCACAAAAAATTTTACAACAGAGAACAATCAGGATGCAAGTTTAATACTAAGCATAATCAAGAAAAGCCTAGGTGCTGATTAAACCATAAGCAAATTATAAGGTCAACAAGTACTAAATATAAATAGCTAACTAAAATTACCTCTTCTGGAGTAAGGGGACATTTGCCAATAGCCCTTCTTTCCTTGTATACAAGTTTCTTTTCTGCAAAATTTTCCTGCCGATACTTCTTCAAAATCTTCTGCTCTTCAGGAGTAAAAATATCGAAGCACCTAAGAAGTTTAAGCATGATCCCACATTAGAGTAAGCGTGTTACCATTATCCCAACAAATTGAAAAGAGGTTCGGAAAAGACATAGTATTTGCATATTTACTTTTTAATGCTTCTTTTATGGAAATGCATAGTCAATTCCAGCACAGCAAACATATTTGTTTCTCAATATAAGAACATCACTTACCCAGCAAATGCCAGCATATCCATCTCAAAACGAAGATGAATCGTCATGAAGTGACCTTGTGCTCGAAGCTTATCAACTATCCACTGACTCAACTCCATGATATGTGGTTTAAATCTAAGGGCATGATAGTTCACTCGGCACCTCAGCCTCTGATACTCAGAGTTGTCAATTTCTTCAGCCAGACGATGTGAAAAAGGAGTCAGATAAATAGCACCATGTTCTTTCATCTTCTCCAATGCCACAGATGTATACCAACTGATTGGCGCATCTCTGGGAGGCCGAAGCTAAGGTTCAAAAAAATGGAAATTTAAGAATTGATCAATCAGAGACTCAAGTATGTTGTTTGGAACTCCACTTTAAGCAGTAAAGTTTACCTGATGAGCTTTTATCTTCTTTGTTTTCCCATTTTTCCGAATTTCAGGAATTTTCTCCACAATTCTTACATCATACCTCAAGGACTTGATAAAGTGCTCAACATCATAAACTCCTTGAAAACCACTAAGCATTCAAAGTGAGAAGTTGTAAGTGAGAAGGTTCCCTCAATCAAAAAACGTGGATAGGGTGCAACAGACTTGCATAGAAAAGAATTATGAAGATATTGGCTATTGTTTTTTGCTATATCCGAGGACTGAGGGTATGATTCCCAAAGGGGTCCAAGTAGGCCAATGTGGCTGAATAATGTACGCATTTCTTTGTCTCTTTGTTTCAGCAGAAACAGTCAAAGGTACCAAGAAGTAAAATATTAGCAGGTCAAGTTGTAACAGTTAGTGCATCCTGATTTACTTCAATAATTAACTCCTACTATGACATCCAGAACTTAAGATATTGCATTGCAAATTATCTAAAACTAGTTATATGTCTTTCCTACCAAAAAAATTCAGTAGAAATCATTAACTAGTTTCTAACATCTTTCTTAAGGTTTTATCCTAAAGGCTCCAAATGAATTTAACCAACCAAAAGACCAATTCTCAAATTTCTTGCAGAACATTAATTCAATAAACAGGTTAAAGGTTTTTTTAGTATGAAGTCCCTTTTGAAAAATAAAACAAACAAAGGTCCGATTTTGTTTGACAACAAATAAGTAGTGGAATTCTAAATAAATCAATACCTGTCATCATGCCAAAAGGAGTTTGCGTCCAACTCTGGCAGCACTAGTGTAGCATTCATAATCCTTGCAGCAAGGACAGCATTACAAATCTAAAAATTGACATATAATCATCAAGTCAAAAAAAGTCTAATGAATAGAAACTACCAAACTCAAGGGAGAAAGTTGAATTTCAATATTGACAAACCAATAAACAAATTAGAAGTGTTCTTCCCCCAACCCCAACAAAAAACCAGGGCACCTTCTCTCTTCTTTTTTATTTTTGTTTTCTTTTTGAGGCAGTGGTGGGGGGTTTAGCGGCAGGTAACAAGGATGGATATCTAGAAATTCTCACACATTAAAGATTTAAGTACTGATATTTCCATCATGTCCATCAAGATGAAAGGCACATTAGTATTCTTTCTTGGGGTATTGCAAGAATGTTTTCTGTGCAGCTGTATCGGATTATTCAGTATTTTCTAACTAAATGCATACATACACATGCATATACGTCAGGAATGTGTACAAGCAACTTTCACAGAGTTTACATCCATGATGATGTTTTAGTCATGATGCTTTAGTCGGGAAAATGCCATTATCTTTCTTTTCTGTGCTCTTTCACAATGCACCTCTGCTAATACTAATACAAATACTGGATAACTCCCTGCCCATCCCTAACAGAAATAAGAATCTGTAAATGCGTGTATTTTTCAATCTGTTTATTTTGAAGAACAACATTATCTGGCTTTTCCAGTAACTCCGAAGCGTAATAGGAGATTGAGAAGTAGAGATTCTCTAAACAGAAATAAGAATCTGTAAATGCGTGTATTTTTCAATCTGTTTATTTTGGAGAACAACATTATCTGGCTTTTCCAGTAACTCCGAAGCGTAATAGGAGATTGAGAAGTAGAGATTCTCTAAGCAAACTCTTGCTTTAAAGTCTTATGCAATCAGAAATTTGGAAAAGAAAAATTAACAGAAAGTATTTATAGAATATCCAAAGGCTGCTAGACCATCAATTAACTTGATTACTCACCGCACTGCGCTGCTGATTCAGACCACCATTACAACGAACACGTAAATAGCCATTGCTCTCTTGTGGAGGAGCTTGGTGTTTTGGGGTGGGAGATAAATAGAGAGAGAGAGAGCAATAATTCGAGGCATGAATTGTATCAGGAGATCATCATTTTCATATAATAATAATGAAAAAAATAATAGTAATCTTATGAATACGAATAATCATAAGAAATCACATACGAGGCCACTTGGATTGTGGGGCAGACGACGGCCTCCAACCACCAGAAGCTGCAGGTTCCCAAAGATTCTCCACCTTAATCTGCTTAGATATGCCAAATATAAGTGTCAAGAATACTGACAAATGAATCACGTTGATATGCACTACTATAAGTGCCAATAATATTTTAGATAAGGAAGTAGAATCAGGTGCCTTTTTAGATATCCCACTGAAAACTTGGCCAACCAATTGGAAGATAATTGTTCAATTTCTTGCTATTTTTTCAACTTCCTCTTATCTGAACACGTCTCATATTACTGGAGAAGTTTCTTCTTTTATCAAAAGATCAAGCCCCAATATTGACTTCAACTGAAAGCGTGAATCAAAACTTAAGCAATGATCAACTAATCCATTTTTTTCACACCAGTTACTCCATCCAAACGCACTGCCTTAAAAAAGACGGCATCCAATTTTGGGAGGTTCGGCAGAGGACAGGATTAGACAGTTTTATCAGCTTCATTCAGGTTGACAAGAAGAATTTTGAGTCCTATATACCAGGGTTAGTAACAGTCATTTCAAAGTCTACTTGCTCCTATGTATTTCATACTTTTGAAATGCTGAAAAATGCCGGATTTCTCATAATTGCAATCCTAAACAGATATTTCTTTCTTTCTGCCATAAGTAAGTTTAACAGAAAGGTCCCAAATTTAATGCCAGTAAATACTATGGTATAATAGCACCAACTACTATAGCTGACATACTACCTAGAAGCCCTCATCTGATCAACAAAGATTGCATCTTTCTTGTTTATCATCTAGGATTTTAAGAGAGAATTGTTGAGAAGAGGCATATTTAAGGCATCTCACTTCATCGCACGTACATGCATGGAACCAGACAAGCATGACACAAGAAAATTAACATTATTCATCACGATAACACTTCAAAATGGCCACAAGTAACCCATAGGAAAAACAGAAACTCCACTTGCAACCAATGACTGGAACAAGTGTCACAAGTAGTTAATAGCTAAATCATACAGCACCAAGCAGCTTAACCATATAACCAACAAGAAGGACCATAACTGAATTGCGCACTGCATAATAAAAACTTGGAACTTTTTCTCATTTTTACGTATTAAGAAGTTGCATGTTCAGTTAAAAAGCCTCTTCATTACGCCACTAGGGTAAATCAGAAGCTGTTTTCTGTATATTCATAATTTCTCACGTCTTATACAAAATTAAAGTTCAGCTTTCCACAGACCGTAATAACAACAGCAGTAAAATTAACAAAAAAATTTAGTGCGCTAAGGTAAAGAGAACATACTTTTAGTGTGCACTAACATGAAGCTAAAGTTCGTTCATGCAATTCTTTCACTTCATTGGGGTTAAAGCAAGAATTATCTATCTTGCAACATTAGTACCTCCAGAAGCAAACCCAAAACCGCTAAAATAACAAAATTTTTACGAGATCGTCAGAATGAACTCACTTTGCTCCTAAATCATAATCGATGAACTAACAACTGAAGAACAAATTACTATCAGATTAGCTTCTATCGTATTGAAGTTGAGAACCAAGTGAGAAAGCAAATACGATAGAGAAATCAAATAAGAAATGACCTCAGATCGAGGGGGACTAGAACTGGAACTCTTTAGAGTGGAAAAAAGCGACACCATACAGATCACGAGTACGATAACACCAACTGAAAGCCTTCCAAACATTCCCCTAACTGCTCCACTGGATTGCTTCAGCTGGTGAGGATACCGGTACCCATGCCTGCATTTTCTCATACAATAATCAAAACTTCTCAGATCCAAATCAAACAAATTCAGAAAACTTTCCAATTGAATTACTGAAAACACATCTTTACAAAAAATACGTTCATTACATGTATCAATTTCAAATTCTGAACTTACCTCCTCATTGTCAGTTATATCTATGATTGTTCTATGGAGAGAGAGAGAGAGAGAGAGAGAGCTGCAGAGGAGTGAGGGCAAGTGATGTGAAAGTTTTGAAGTGTGATTTTGTGACCGGGAGGATTGAACAACTGGAAGTTGAGACCCGACAGTAATGGGTCGGTTAGAATCCGATACCTGGGAGTCGGGACCATTGTGGAAGAAGGCTTTTTTGCCCCCTAGAGTGAAAATATGCAGCTCTTTTTTTTTTTTTTTTGTGAGCAAACCATTTTAAGGTTACAATTTATTTCAACATTAGCAAGAGTGAAACTTTTATATCTCAAGGAAGAAAGAGTGTAAACTTTAATTTTATAAGGGTTTTTGACAATCTTAGCCGTCAAGTTTTTGAATTTTATAAAAACATATATTCTTTTAAAATATATATTCTTCAAGTTTTTGAATTTTATAAAAATATTTATTCTTTTAAAAATCTAGTACTATTTTTACCTTTCAATTTTTGTAATTGTATATTTTAATTTTGAAATTATCAATTTTAGCCTTCAAAATATTAAAATATTCTCATTTTAACTTTTGTATTGAAATTGATAGTTAAATTGGTAACATTGAGATTGGTTTTTGGAGGGGTAAAATTGAAAGAAATGGCAATGTCCGAAATTATAACATTTGAAGAGTTAAAGTGCTAGTTGAGAATTGAATAGAATTGCAATATTTATCATATTTGAAGGGCTAGATTATAAATTAACCTCATTTATTATTAGATTACTTTTCAAATTTTTTTATCCATCTCTCAATTAAACCTTTTTTCTCCTCATGGTATATATTGAGAACGCATTTAGGCCATGTTAATTAATAGGAACAATATAAAGAATTTTGCCAAATAGCTATCATATTAATGTCTACATTAAATTAGTATGATTGAATTTCTTTTCCTTTTTCTAAATTTGATTATCATGTTTTCCCTTGTTTTAATTTATTTATGGATCTTAAAACTATCAAGGTATTCATAATGGGATATAATGCATTTTTCTTACCATTTTTTTTATTTCGTTAGACATATCATTTAGTAACTTCTTTTAATACACTGTAAAGAAAATACAAATAGGATCCAATAATCTTTATTTACAGTATATTCAAGTTTGAGACTTTACCAAATCAAATGTAATATCCTTTTTCATTTTAAGATAAATTGGATATCCCTTTTTCTAATATTCTAAAATGGCACATTCTCATTACTTGGGATCTTTATAATGACTATTATAAAATAATGTAAGAAAGTTAAGAACAATGTGTCAAACAATTAAAATAAAAAATCATATAATACAAAATCTTTCCACAATATTTTTTCTTTCACTTTATTCTTTCCAAATTATATGCGTAGATGGATTTTTTGATCCAAATATTGTATTCATTATCAATGTTCTTCCTAACAATTCATTTCCTTTGGTAATTCGCCCTAAATCCAAAAATAATGATCTTGAATTTCACACCCTCTTCATGAATCAAAATTAAAACTGTAATTTTCGAATGAACTTGTTTGGCACAATCAAAATTTGGAGCACTTTGTCTTGGGGAGCAAAGTTTACATCATTTTGATTTTTATAATAGAAAAATAGTTAAATAGACGATAATATTTGTATTTTGGATAATACATGCGATATATTAGTTAAAAAATGTGGATTCTATCTTGCCAATGTTACCAATCCATATCCTAGTGATTTGAGAAAATTGAGAAATTGGGATAAGTAATGTAAAATGATTTATCATGTGCTTGAAAGAGAAATATAAAGAATATGAGTAAATATTTACTCTTTTTATCCCACAACATTAGTTACATTTGATTTTTTCAATCGTCTCATAATATTTGTTTAATTTATAATACTAATAAAGTTTTCATAATTTTTTTTATTTTTACCATTCTTTAACTACTACTATCTCAATGTCCAAGAAGATAATTTTAAATTATTCTATAAATAGACAAAGAAATATAAACCTTATTATTTTGAATTGTAAAGGTTTTAAGAAATCCTTAATTAGTGTGAAAAATTCAAATGGAGCTAATACTATAGAACAGGAAAAATATATGGACCACTTGGTCATTTAATTACTTTTAGACTCTTCCACAATTTCTTCTTTTTTTTTTTCAACATATACATCTTTATTATCGATTTAGTTTGTGGATTTATTTATTTACTAAATTGAAAATAAAAAGCACGACAAGGCCACGCATATTTTCGAAACAGGGCAAAGGTAAACCAAAAAAAAAAAAAAATCCCTAGATTATTTATATCAATCAAACATTTTTCTTTTCAAGAATTATAACAATCAAACTTAAGTGGGCTCTAAATGCACAACAATTTAATCCAGCTCCTCAAATGACATATCAAATCAAACGGGTCAGAAAGATTTTGTCATTTTACAAACTTGTCCTTGTTCTTTCCGAACTCAATGTCAAAGCAATGTTAAACAGGCAAAAACCCCATCTTGGCATCTAGCTGAACTTAACATTTTGTTGAAAAAATCTTTTCCTGCATTTGGAAATTCGAAGTTCGATCGATTCATCAACTCAAGAATTAGATGGTAGGTAAAATTACTTTGATATAATGATTCGTTGATCTGTTGATGACTGAGGAGTACTTTGATTTGGATTGAATAATTCTTGGTATCTAGCTGGTTTTTCACTTTTCCCCCTGGTTTGAAAGATGAAGAATCGGAGGAGAGTTGTAAGGAAAAAAGTGTGAAAGTTTAGAAGCTTTGATTGTTGAAGGTTGAGAAGGGGGGAACTGATTTTGATCAAGTTTAAGAATTGTTGTTTGCTACACACTTCGGAACTTACAAGAAAAAAGAAATGCTGAATTGGATATGCGTTTCTTTGAATTCAAATTTTCAGGAATTCTTAATGTGTTTAGTTTTTCTTAAAAACCGCAACTTGAAGGAAAAAATTGATTTTCACCGGTGGCATTTCGTTCATTTTGTTCTGCTTGATCTATGAGAAAGCTTAATGATATTGAAACTGTAGGCGAACACATTGCGGTTATATCTGACTTGCATAAGGAACACTCTGGAGGCTGCCTTGTGTCTGCAGGTAATCTTGTTCTATTGCATTTCTGGTAAATACCATTAGAATGCCGATTTCTATTCTCGCATTTTGGTGTCCAGACTCCGCTTGAAATTGTAGTGTTGCAATTGTATCACATTTTCTAACAGGAGCTTGATCTGGGATTTTTTCTTGCTTCTAGCAGATGCATGGTTTTGGATCTCCTGTTTGGAAAGACTATATATATTTCTATTCATACTCCATATCATTTACTAAACGGGAAGGATGAGGGTGTGAAGAAAATGATTAGGAATATTAATCTCCGGGGGGATACCCACAATATCAGAAGTTTCGTGCAGTTTATTGACAAAAGGAATTATTCGCAACTCCTACAATCTTTTGCCACTCCTATCCTCCTGTGCATAAATTCTGATAAAAGTTATTACTTATGTTCTTCCTATTCTGTTCAGGGTATAAATAAATAATATTCATTTCATTTGTTTTATGAAAGTGTAATATTTTAGTCATCCAGTTAATGGAAACTATAGATTTAGATAGAAGTTTCTTATTGTTGTATAAACAAGGTCAGCTCATAACTGACTAATTCTCGTATACAATATTTATCTGTCTTCTTGTTTTATGGTTGCAGAACTTCCCTTGTCAAGAAGTTGAAAGACATAACAAACCGGAAGTTGAACTGAAGTATGTATTTTTGATTTTGGTCTTTCTTGGTTGCCAACTGATGTTGGAATTTCTTAGCCGGAAGCTATGTTCATATTTAATGGATATGACAACTCTAATACTCAGCATAAGGGATAAATTTTTTGCGTTCTTTCTGGTTTCATGTTAACTTTTTAATAGAGTGCAGCTGTTAGGTACCTTATTTTCCCAAGTTTTTAAATAAATCTTTATACAGAAAATTAACTTTTGCTAACTTAGTTGTAAATGATTGAGTATATTACTGGAAAAGCATAAGTTGCTGCATTCAAGTGAAAGAATTCTAAAGTGGCACCATACAGTTAACATTACAGCATTTGTTTAAATTGGAAGCAAAAATAAATGTACCAATATGGCATGATAAAATATAGGGCAGACAGTTTTGGCTTTTTTTCTAGGTCCACAGAAAGGAATCCACAATCAAATTGTGTATGCCTGGTGATAAGCATCCTTCATGTTATTTAGTTGCCCATTTGATGTGAAACAGGTCCCGTTTTACATTTTTCCTGTTAATGAAGATGTAGCACATCTAAAATATTTTAATTCCAACACCTTCTTGTTATTCTCTCCAGGACCAGCCCAGAGCTTCTACTTAATCCTGTAAGAACCTTTTCAGTGTATTTTCTAGTATTAATTTCTCCTCCATTTATCTCAAGAGAATTGGACAATATTTATAGTGGTTCCTCTGTTCTTGTTCTGCTATGTCTAAATTGTGACCTTTTGCCAAAACTGCTCTCTTTGCTCATCAGAGTGGTGGATCTGACAGCTTGAGGTAATTAATTATGCACTGGGCTCTAGATCTTACTTTTGCAGGTGGAATGGGCAGCTATCTCAATTAGGCAAAAGGCTTTCAAAGGTCAAAATAGATTTAGGGAGTCTGCTGTGTCTAGGTTTGAATGATATGGATGCGCTGCTAAAACTTCTACTTGGAGTATAATGTTAATGCTCGGTTTTAGGTTTTGATGTTGAAGAGCTTTTTTCATTTATAGAAAAGGAGGGCAAATATTTGCTTTGGGTTCATATTTTGGTTTAAGGAAACTAATCCTAATAGGACGGATTGATGAAGCTTGTAAAATGTTGTAACTTATGTTCTGAATAGTGTGATGAAATCTTTTTCATTCAATTATAGTTAGTCTATGAATAAAGGAAACATTTCAAGCCATATAAATGCACCCCCACCACCAGAATAAAGAAAAGAAATTAAACTTGTAAAGGATTTTTATTATTCATCAGCTTTGGATTATGTATTGTGAGGGGTATTGTGAGGGGAATTACGATAGTCATAAGATATTAGAATATAACATTTTTCAGTTTTAAGTTCGATTGCTTTATTTCCCTTAAACTATATAAATAGGAAGTGTGTTTTTATATGGATCATTAGATATTTCTACGTGCTTAGGGTTGATTAACTTTTTAATATTTCAATCTTTCCCCGGAACCTATCTATCTTGTACCATCAGGTTGTGATATGTCGAAATGAGGCAGAGAAGTGCTTGATAGAAACATCAGTAAATTCACTACGCATAAGCCTAAAGGTAAAGTTTCACTATATGATTTTTGCATCTTGTTTTTTGTTGCTCGTAGTTGGATTTGGATCCAATTAGGCCTTCAACCATATCATTTAGACCATGGGCGACAATGTTATGATTGTACACCCTGTCTTTCTCTGGCACTATTGTTTGTCCTATGCAGACTTTGTAAGATTAGAACCCCAAATGCAGAAAAGAAAAATGAAAAAGAAAATGACGAGGAAGAAAAGATTCAAGTAACTGTCAAGTCATAGGTTTCTGATTATGCAATAACTTGAGCTGCATCATTCATGCAACTTGATAGGTAGAGTACTTTTAAGTTGTACCTACCTTGGAGATTAGTATTGGACTATTCTGCAGGAATTTGGATTTGAACATTTAACAGAAAAATTTATTATGGGTCCTTTTCCTTGCATAGGTAAAGCAGACAGATGAACTCGAAAACATATTAACAAAAAAGTTCCTTAGATTTTTGTCAATGAGAGCAGAGGCATTTCAAGTTCTGAGAAGAAAGCCTGTGCAGGTATGTATGGTCTTGTTATGATTGATTGACATTATTTGGCGATATCTATTGAAGAGTTGTTCTATCCCCCATGTCAATGAAGTGTTAGCCATGCTCTGTCATGCTGATAATTTTCACATGTTCACCATGTTATTTTTATTTGAGGAGCTTTAGCTTAGTGTTCCCCTTTCTCTTTCTGATTCTTTATTTATATTCTAAGAGGTTTTGTTAGCGCCGCGGTGCTCTATTTGCCTACCACATTTAACATGGAAACTCCAATGATTTTAATCTTTTCCAACTAATCTATTTTTCAGGGTTACGACATTAGTTTTCTAATAACTAATTATCATTGTGAGGAGATGCAGAAGCACAAACTCATTGATTTTATAGTTCAGTTCATGGAGGTAAAACTTCTCTTCTTTATGGCGGCAAGGAAATTTCCTTGATGCATAAAGGAAAGCCTAATCATGCAAGCAGTGCATTTTCATATTGCTAGCTTATGGTTACCCTGATCATACTATTTCAATTCCATTTTTGCTTTCCTTTAACATCTAGGTTCCCTTGTTGGTCCCTTAATTCTTAGCTTGGCAATACGTTTCTTAATCACAGGACATTGACAAAGAGATAAGTGAACTTAAGTTGTCGGTGAACACACGAGGAAGGCTCGTTGCTACGGAGTTTCTAAAGCAATTCATCTGATGGTTGAAAATGTCACGGATGCATCATTTGATTTTAGGTGACAGCAGACTTCCCTTCCCCCAATCTAAATGACACCTACTACGTGCAGTTCTTGTGCTGTATATGGTATGAGAAGGATTTGTATGATCTGCATTTAAAGTTCAAACGAGACAATTGATATCTTTTGTTGTCAGACTTGAACCATTGAATACCAACACGGCATGCAGTTCATGATCACCACATTTGCAAAGGTACCCATCACACATTTCTCCAAAAAGAAGTCAAGGTTCGATTCTACCCCATATTGCTATTTCAGTACCAATTGTCATTTCAAATGGCAGAATTTTGGAAGCAAAGCCATAGCAGAAAGGGAGAAGTTGAAATCATTGTGATCCATTACGCTGCTGTTTACCCCATGATGAGCCAACAGCTTGAAATGAACCTGTGGATTAGGTGATCCGTAGGGTAATGCCCTAGGAGATTTGTGCGACCAATCATTCAATAGTTCATATATATTGCATCGCCTACCCAATTGAAACGATACTACTACAACAATTTTTTTGCCCCATTTTTCCACCTCCTAAAGGGAAAATTTTCTGAAACTCCGCACAACATTTTGTTTTTAGTCCTACGTCTTTTTACATAAGCCAATTACTTTTATGAAAATTAAGATAAAATTTAATTAGACATACAAACTCACACATATAGACACATTCTTTTTACTCATATCGTAAAGCGTTTTTATTTTTAAAACTAAGAAGAATATAGTTTAAAAGACGGTGGAATAATATAATTGTAGGCATATATGCAAAGGAGAATGTTCGGTACATTCGACTCTAGAATTAATAAATCTGCAGTCCTTCCTAATTTCACCCTCACCATCTTTGAGTTGAACAAAGGTGCCAAGTTTCTTCATTGACTGTGCGAATAGAGCAAAGAAAAGCTGAGGCTTCTGAAGTTGTTTTACTAGCAGAGCTGAGAAAGGTTTGTGAGGAATTCTAATGCTCTACGTTCTCAGATCATACTCCCTACAACATGAATATGAAGCAAATTGTAAAAGAAAATTCAATTCTTTACTTCTTTTATTTTTTTTTTCAATTGGAAAGGGAAATTAAATTCATCATGGACGCATTCTTCGTTCAGTTAATAAATGAGAGGCAGCATTTCCTCTTCTGCATATGAGGAGATGCTCCTTAGATCGAAGAACTTCATCACAGTTTTTAAAATACTAGCACTATTCATGTGTATAAATTAAAACTGTTTTCATTTTAATTATTTATAGACTCATAATCTTTTTCTTTTATTATTTTTCTGAAATTATTTTTTATTAATTATATTAACTGTTTTTAAAGGTTTATAGTTTACTATTATATATAACATTACATTTTAGAATAAAAAATTGCCATCATGAATAACTAATGAATTAAAATATTTAATATTTGATTGTTACAAACATTCCTAACTCTTTTTATTTAAGGATGTAACTATTATTTTTTATTATTTTCATAATTTTTATGGCACATTTAATAATTATTAAAAGAAATTATATTAAATTTATCATTTTATCCTTCTAGTCTAATTATTTGTTTTTGACATCAAGATTAAACTTGTCCATTCAAAAAAGAAAAAAAAAAATACTAAAGTTTAAACCCCTATGATCTCTATTCACATTTTTAGTATAGTATTGACAAGATAAGTTGAGAATTTGGATTGGATCAAATTAACTAGACACCAGATTGTTTAAATATTTTGGAAACTATGAGTCATCATCAAGTGATAGAATTGGAAGCAGCATAGAAAAATATAGAGCACCATCTTCTTGGAGAAGATAGATTAATCAATTCGCCATTATTGGAGGAGTTGTGTTGCTTTAGGCACCAGTTTCTCTCCCAGGTTGCTTAAAACTGATCTTTTGCGCATGTATAAAGTAAGTGGCAACTTGCAGAGGTTAATATTGATTGCCCAAATGAATAAGTATTAAAGGACTAAGTTGCCTTTTGCTCTCATTCAACAAATCAAATTCTTATAAAATGTTTCTTAAATATAGAAATTGCTAACACACACATGCTGGTAGATGACAGACAATCTTGGGTACAATATCTTACAATTGCATACGATGAAGACACAATTAATATTTGAATATGAGAACCCTAGCAAGACATTTAAGGATTAACAGCTCGGCAGTTCTTCCTAATCTCTCCTTCACCATCTTTAAGTGATATAAGTTCACCCATTTTCTTCATTGATGCAGCGAATCGTGGAAAGAATACGCGAGGATTCTCCAGAGCTTTTACCAACTTAGCTGCTTCGGCATCCTTCAATAGTGACTCGTCTGATTGGAAAATGCCCATATGTCTGCTTACAATTTTATAGTAATTGGTATCAAAAGAGGTTGAGCTTCTGGGGTCCATCTCAAGAAGCTTATTTGGATCACCTCCTCTAGGGCAGATTCTCATCAAAGTCTCAGCATATCCGCGGTTGAGATCAGGGTCTGTATCGCCGTTTCCAGTGAAATTATATAGTCTGTTTGTGAGCAGAGTGCAATGTGAATTTCCAATAGTATGTCCCCCTGAAATATTTAATAGGTCATCAGATCTCTCACATTTCATAATATGCAAAACACCCAACTTTTTCTCAAGAAAATTTCCTATGCATTACTGTATGGTATGGCATGGTGCCTTGAATTGTATTGCATGAAACGACAAGATTCACTTCAAATTCTCTTAAACATACACATCTTATTACCTGACAAGATCACAAGATCCTCCCAGTTTAAGCCATGATCTGCGAAATTCTTGACGAGCTCGGGGAAGCCTACAAAGGGAGATGGTAAATTTGCAGCTGCTTCTTCGACACGTGAAACTCTTCCATCTTTCCTACCTGTGAAAACTTCCCACAGTGGCCGCCGGTACTGGAAAACATTGCAAGAGAATCATGCATGTGAGTGCCATATGCCTAAAACACCTACTACTAAGAGGTTGTCGGGAATTATATACCTTATTCAGACTTTTAAAAGTTACTTATCTTAAAGATGGAAGAATATATGTACAAGCCTTACTTGGTATGAAACGGTGTCTCTAGCAGCCAAAGCAATAATATCTGCACATGAGACCTTGCCGGGGCATATCTTTTCAAGTTCCGTCTTGATTTCATCGATGATCTCGAACCCAGATACAAATCGGTTTTGCAATGCAGCTTTTTCAGCTGTATTAGTTGCTGTTGAGTCAATAAGAACTGATCCATCACAGCCCTGCAGGTGAAAACAATGCATGCATACTAAATTAGCCAACATCGAATATATGTAAAGAGAATGAATGAAGGGCTGATAGAATGAAGCATGTCTTAATTACCCCAACAATGCAGTCATGGAAATGAAGCCTTATAAGCCTTGCTGCTACGTTAGCGTTTTCAGCTACTCTTTTCTCTGAAATTCTCTTCACAATGGTTTCAGCAAGAGGACAGCTGTTTTCATAGTAGTTCTTCTTGAGCTCTCCTGCATTGCAAATTCCACAAGCTCCAAGAATGATGAGCAAAAGAAATGATACAGAAGTAATCCCTTTCATCCTTCTCTCTATATACTGATCTCAGAAGGAAAAATTAATCACCGAAAATGTTGGATATCGATTGGATGAAGATCTGAGGTTGCTGGGGAAACTATTTATAGGCGTCTCATGCAGCCAATTTACCTTTGATCTTCCGGGACGCTACCCAATTCTTTTAAAAGCTTGCGGGCTACAGACTGGTTCAGAAACATATTGTTTGACCAAAGGGAATCTTAATTTGATGAAGTCCAATTACAATTACTTCCTCCAAGAAAAAAAAAAGCAATTAGCTCATACCAAAGGTAATTTATTTATTTTTGGTAAAATAATACCGCGTCTAATTTTTTCTTGCTCAGCTCAATGATACATTCATATCCGCACTTAAAGGTGCAACATTCTCTAAATGATGGCCAAGTCAATGTTCATCTTCTTCTGCATAAACTTAAGCTATTCAACTCAACTTATTAGATTATGTCCATAAGACTTTTGTCCGAGTAGTAAGGGTTGAGACCTCCTTATGAAAAGATTAGGAGTTTAATTCCTGTCTAACACAAGATTTACCTTAGGCGAGATACATTTCCAGCAGCGCATGCAAGTGCTTGTTTGATTTTGCAAACTTGATTTCTTCAAATGTGAAGCAATGTTGAGATTAGATTAGAGAGATTAGAGATTAGAGAGAAGCCTTCTTAATTTCTTTTTTTCATTCTTTTTTATTAACTTCCTCTTCCTCTTCTCAAACTTTCTTCTCTACTTCTCCCTTGCTGAATGAGCACCAAAGTCAGATTTCCAACATGAATAAGACATAGCAATAGAAAAATAAAAATTATTTGGGGCCAAAATTCCCAAATTTTAATTAATAGAGTTTCGGAGAAAATTCAGTGTAAAAAAAAATGGGAGATCTTGGGAAAAAAAACTTTGTAGTCAGAAATCAAACCCTAAATTATTTGGGAAGAATTAAGTATTATACTTTTAACTATTGTATTAACTTGCGCCAGCTAATACCCAATATAATACCACTTCCCTTTGCTCCATCTTACAGCGGTTTGCAGGAATGGAGGAAGGCCAGGTAAGAATATACATAAATTAATGAAATTAGTTTTACTTTGTAAATAAAATCTGGCCCCGATCCTCTCTCCCGCTATTACAACGTTGTAAAAATATAAAACTCTAACGTAAATAAGAGAAGTCTAAAGGAAATAGGATTTATATGAGCACAGCTGGCAGCTTCAAAGAGTGTGGGAAAAAGGATGGGATAGGAATTGGGGAGAGGATCTCAAGCGAAGCAAATCTGTGGAGGAACTTCTTTTAAATTTTTTTCACCAGCAGTTTATTATCGTAATATTTGTATTAATTAAAATTATGCACGTATAATTGCACTTGATAGAATGTTGTTCATGCTTGTTAGACGAACTTCTTATCCCTAAACTCTTATTCTAGTTGTTGAGATACACAACCAAACTGACAACGAAATTATATTTTCATAATTACAAATTGTAACTCAATTAGTCAAAAATATTTTTTAATTAACAATATAGTTTGAATTCGATTTATATCCTATCTTCATGGCACATGCAAAAAGAAAAAAGAAAAAAGAAAATAGCTTTTGCATGAGGAAATTTTCTTGAGAAATAGACAGCCCACTTTTTCGGTCCTTCTAGGAAACCGATCTAGGGTTACTTGTCTCGTATGCAACGCTATGTGCGACTGTTGATTGTTCGGATTTGCCAAAAGAAAAATTCAGGCATTGTCAACCACTAAAGGGAACCCACCCCAGTAGAGGGTCGAACAGTTGAATATAAGCCACATTTCCTATACAAAAAGTGTTTATGGTGGGGATTTTTTAAAAAAATTTGTATGCGAACACAATATGAAAATAACTTATTTAGCAAAAGAATTTTTTATTAAGTAAAAAATTTTAAATTTAATTTACGTCCCTCTTATCTGATATATAAAAAATAACGAGTTCTTTTAAAGAAATAATAATAAGATTATGATGACGAGTAAAATGTAGGGGATGAAGATTTTAGAATGCAAATAATGATCTTTGTAAAGTACAAGGAGTGCCACTAGATTTGGGTTGGTAACGACCGAGGAAAACTGAAATTTGGTGATGCAATGACCATTTCTTTTCTCAGTCAGTTCCCAACCGAGTAACGTGCCGAAAAAGGGTCTTATAAGGCCGAAATCTCGAATCCAAAGCATCAAGAATTAGCTATCAATTTGCCACTGTTCCAGCGTTAATTCCAGAACAATGTCAGATCCTCAAATTCATGCAGCAAAAGACAGTCGGGATTAATTCTTATGGTGTTTTGGATGTCCACGTGTGCGTAGACTCTTTAACTCTTTGCTCAGTGAGACTTTGCGTGGAATAAACTTCAAAGGAGCAGATTATTCGTATTGTAAGAAACCGCGCGGCATGTCGGCAACACCCCAGCAAGGGTATATAAATATATAAAGACATCCACCGGCCTATGGTGCTAGCTAGGCAAGCTTTCTGGCAGATATGTTGGATGGAGGGATGTTTTGATGAGATCCATGCCATTTCAAAATTCTTGGCTTACAGATAAAAGAACCCAAGTCTTACTAAAGAATTCATGACCAAATGTTTTAAGAGGTCTACCATAGAGTGGAGATGAAAGAAAATAGGAAGATATTTATGAGAGTTAGAACTTTTGATTGAAAAATATAAAAACATACGAAGATATTTAAGTAAAATGATGTCTATATAATTGAGCACTTAACTTAAAATTGATACCTTTAGTTGAATATATAGCCAAGGTGTAGAAGTTGTTGCCAAAAAGATAAACTTAAAATTTAAGCTTGGACTTGTGCTTCACACGGAATTTTGAACGAACTGGTTTACCAGAAGAATTGACTATATACGATATGAGGTAGCTTGCTACAGTCGACTTCATTAATCATTCCTTTTGGTCAAACAATGTAGAAAATAAGAACGTATTTTCCTTTCTTCCTTGGGATTCTGTGGAAGCAAGCTTTTAAACCTAGTAACTTGATGACCTGGATCATCATTCATCAATAGTCCAGGAAGACGACCTCTATAAATTGCTTTCGGATTAGCATCAGATCTTCATCTATTCGATATTGAACATTTTTGTGGTTTAATTTTCCCTTTGAGATCAATAGAGAGAAGATGATCAAAGGCATTGTTGCTATGCCAAGAACTACTATGCACGGAGTTGTACTCTTGCAGAAGCGATTGTTAAGAGAATTACAGAGGCACGAGTAGCCGCTAACCCTAACGTAGCAGCAAGGCTGCTAAGGCTTCATTTCCATGATTCCTTTGTCAGGGTACGTACTATTAGCATATACTTGTCTCTAAAGTAATCTTGTGTCTCATCCGATAACAATATGGGGCCCCCCGGTAACTTGGTTATTTTTGGAGATAACCATGAATGGAATGTTCCACTGTTTAACTTGCAGGGCTCTGACGGATCAGTACTTATTGACTCAACTGAGACTAACTCAGCTGAAAAAGCTGCTTTGCCTAACCGATTCGTAACCGGATTCGAGATTATCGATGAAATCAAGACAGAACTTGAAAAGGAGTGCCCTCGCAATGTATCATGTGCTGATATTGTCGCTTTGGCAGCTAGGGATGCCGTTTCGTACCTAGTAAGATTTATTATCAGCTCCCTTCCATTAATTGAAACCTTTAAAAGTCTGATGAATAAAAATTCAATGATTCAGCAGAACGTTACTATATTATTGTTCTTTTGTTTTAAGTAAATGCAAAAAAGACTATTGAATTCAGAAGAAGAGAAAGACACATATGGTAGTCATACGATTCTCTTGCAATATTTCCAGTTCCGACGGCCACTGTGGGAGGTTTTGACCGGTAGGGAAGGATGGAAGAATTTCACTTGCCTCTGAAGCAGCTGCAAACTTACCATCGCCTTTTGTAGTTTTCCAGGCCCTCCTCCAGAACTTTGCAGATCAGGGCTTAGACTGGGAGGATCTCGTCATCTTGTCAGGTAATTAATACTCTTTTCATACAAAACTAAATGCTTATTTTTCTATATAAAATGATCAATAAGAAAGTAGATATTCAATTATAAGTAAAAAAAGTATATCTATGTAAGAAAAGTTTAAGCAGATCTTGTTTCGTGTAATCAGATATTATTCGAAGAACATTATATCGCATTATAGTAATTAATGCATAAAAAATTTTCATCAATAATATTAATTGCTTAATTTGCATATCATGAAATAAGAAAATCTAATGAGATTGAAATATTTCAGGGGGACATACAATCGGAAATACGCATTGCACCTTGCTAACAAACAGATTATATAATTTCACCGGAAACGGCGACACGGATCCTTTTCTCGCCCCTAATTACGCTGAAACTTTGAAGAGCATCTGCCCTCAAGGAGGTGATCCAAATAAGCTTCTTGAGATGGACCCTAGAAGCTCAACCAATTTTGACACCAGTTATTTTAGAATTGTGAGCAGACATATGGGTATTTTCCAAGCAGATGAGGCGTTATTAGATGATTCAAGAGCAGCTAAGTTGGTAGAAGATCTCCAGAATCCTCGTCTGTTCTTTCCGCGATTCGCTGCATCGATGAAGAAACTGGGTGAAATTATATTGCTCAAAGATGGCGAGGGGGAGATTAGGGAGAAATGCCAAGTTATTAATCCTTAAAATATGCCTAATGTTGTTCTTTAGATTATTGTCTTCGATATTTAATATATTTTATATTATCAATCAACTACTAACTTTCTTATATATTACTTATATATATATATATATATATATATATATATATATATATAAATTTAATATAGAATATTTACTGATTTATATATTTTTTATTTTTTATTATATTATATTACTTTTACAATATAATTTAAACTTTTACATAAAATAATTTCGTTTTCAATCAAATATTGTCAAATGAAATGGGACGGATGGAGTATTTATTTCTACACCTCAAATTATCTTTCTCTTTTCCTAGAAAAGGCTCGAAAACCCTGTTGCACTCAATTCCATCTCCAATAAAACATTTTCATGGAATTGATCAGTTATACTTGCAAAGTCTCGATAGATTTCATTAAACGAAGACTTTCAATTACAACATACCATTCAATTCCCAATTTTAAGAATCAGTTCATGTGGCCAAGCTTTTGGATAACGGTTACAAGAAAAGACAAAGTAGAAGGAAAACAATCAACTAAAATTGGATAAAAACGCATCCAGAAACAAGAAGGGCCGTTGAATTCGAAACTAATGTTTAGGTACTGCAATATTCTTCAAGAATTAACAGCTCTGCAGTTGTTCCTGATCTCACCCAGGCCATTGGTTAGAACACCAATGGCACTCATTTTTATCATCGAACGAGCGAACCCCGCGAAGAATACAAGAGGATTTTGGAATTGTTCTACAAGAGCAGCAGATCGAAGATCAGTTAACAAGGCTGCGTCGGATTGAAAGACACCCTTCTTTTGTTTCAAAGCCACAAAATAATGGCTGTCAAAGTTGGTGGAGCTTCCAGGGTCCATTTCCACAAGGGTGGCAGATACAACAGGAAGTGGACATATCTTCTTCAGTGTCTGAACATACTCAGGGTTGAGGCTAGGGTCTGAGTCTCCTTTTCCTGTGAAATTGTAGATTCTTCTTGCCACCAGAGAACAGTGTGTGATTCCAATTGTATGTGCCCCTATAAATGATTGATCGAATCTTATTAGTATAGCTTTCACGAGTATTCGAAGAAATGGGAACGTTCTCTCGACGACGACGTGATAGAAGAAATTCTCCGTAGTAACTCTTTATTTCTGAAAAAAATGATTACCTGACAAGGCTACGAGGTCCACAATGTCCAAACCATTATTTTTGAAATTAGCCAGAAGGGTAGTAAAGTCTGCAAATGGTGATGGCAAGCCTGCTGCGGCTTCAGCGGACCGCGAAATTCTTCCATCTTCCCTACCAGTAAAGACTGGCCACACTGGCCTTTGGAACTGCAAATGGTACCAAACATCGGGATTGTCTAAGTACCACGAAAATGCAATAAAGATTCGCATATGTAGAGATGGCAAGATTTTTGCAAGCTTACTTGGAATGAAACTGCATCTCGAGCTGCCAAAGCAAGAATATCAGCACAAGAAACGACACCGGGGCACAATTTTTCAAGTGCTTCTTTAATAAAATCAATTAAATCATATCCTGATAGAGATCGATTTGGAACAGCTTCTTTTTCAGATGGATTTCCCGGGGTCGAATCCAAAAAAATCGATCCATCACATCCCTGAAACGCAAGATTAATTCAGAATTGGTGAAAAAGTTGTGGATATAAAGTGCATCACACGAAATATTGTCCTTTCAACAATGGTGAAGAAACTTCATTGTGAAAAAGCTAATCCTTGGCTTTATACTAGGTATTTTAAATTATTTTTAAAAAATATTTAATTTTTTTCAAATTTTAACAATATTATTTTTCTAAAATTACTCAAGCTTATAAATATAATTCTCCCTTCTCTCTCATATTAGTAGAAAATAAAATAAAATTAGTTAAATATAAAACAAAAAATATTTTTTTTAATTTATATAAAAAGTGACAAAATATCTTATATTTTAAAATATAGAGAGAATATATATTTAGTCTTACCATCACAAAGCAGTCATGGTAATGAAGCCTTAGCAGCTTTGCTGGCAAACTGGGATTGGCACTGACATTGCGCCACACGATGTCCCTCACAATAGCTTCTACTGAAGGGCAGCTCCTAAGGTAGTAATTCATTTTGAGCTCATGATCTCCTGCATGCCCTTGGTCACCTCCACGACGTCCATGATCTCCGCCGCCTCCACGACGTCCATGATCTCCACCGCCTCCACGACCGCCATGGCCTCCACGGTC
Organism: Rauvolfia tetraphylla; assembly: GCA_030512225.1. NCBI lineage: Eukaryota > Viridiplantae > Streptophyta > Magnoliopsida > Gentianales > Apocynaceae > Rauvolfia > Rauvolfia tetraphylla. The sequence continues at coordinate 10,411,189 of JAJQKT010000053.1, forward strand.
TGCATTGCACATTCCGGAAGCGCCAAGAAGTGCAAGAAAAATCAGTGAAACAGCCAAGTTCCTCATTGTTTTTCCTCCGCAGATATTGACAGCCAAGATTAAGAGAGATGTTCTTTGTTGCCTTGATGAAAATCTGGGCTGTTTCAGAAGCCTTTTATAGGCATATCATGCACACATAGTTTGCCTTAATTCTTGAATCTTGGAGCTTTAAGCTGAGATTAACCATAAAAAAGTTCTCTTGCTGCCTAACTTGTAGACATGTTATGTAATAAATGTTTGTACAAAGAATGATCATCTAATTAGTCAACTATTGGAAAAGATGCTCATTCAATTATTTTGCTAGTTTGGTGGACAGGGTTCCTTTATGAGAGAAAAAGGAAGAAATATTATTCATATAATATTAAATTCTGTTGTCATATATTTTCTTTTTAATTTATTCCTCTCCAAATAATCAAAATTAAATATTTATATTTCTTTTATAAGCTTTTTCAAATTAAACGTCTACTTTCGTAATTAATCCCGTTAATTTAAGAGTATAAGTTTTACTAAAATATAGCGTTATAATTAGTAAGAATAAAATGATAACTTCCATGTAATCGAATGCTTTCGAATAAGGATGAAAAGGATACTCTTAAATTAGTAGCATTCTTACTTCCTCCTCTATGATAAAAATCTTCCTTCAATTGGATTCAAACTAACAGAGTATACAAGATAAATACTCATTCATTCAAACTTAAATGTTATTTTTATTTTTAAAATATCTAAAAATAAAAATTCATTATGAAATCAGTACATCTGTTTAATCTAAACTTCCAATAAAACTTACCTTCTCAAATTTAGTTCATATGTTTAACATATGAATTAATTAATGACCCTTCTCATTGATGAGGGTAAGTTTTTTTTTTTTTGATAAATAATTAATGTGAATAGTAATTTGTCTATAGTCAAATGCTATTTTAAATTATAATATTATATTATATTATATTAAGATATCTAATTTTGGACGAACCTGCATTAAACAAGAAGATCTAATATATAACTTCATCAAAAGGTTGCATAAGAATCGATCGAATAATTAGCCTGCATTGTTCTCGAATATCCTTAAGAAAATTCCCAGATATATAGATATTTCTAGACACTAGTCTATTTCCTACGAGTTTGAACCATGAGAAAAGTAGAAACTCTTCGTGCATGCATGGACATTTAATATCGCTTTATGGGGATAGTTTATAAGTTGGCAGAAAAGCTTGAACTACAAGCATATACCCCCTTCGTTTCACTTTTATTTATCAAAAAACACCAAAACACGTAAGCTGAAGAATTGTATAATTTCAGATAAATTAAAGTGTAAAAAGACTGTTTTACCATTCAAAATGTAGTAGGTAGTTGGTTTATAATAAAAATCTTCACTATTTGAAATGTTCTTTGAATAAGGATATACTCGAAACAAAATTAGTTAAAATAGAGAATTGTCAACTTTTAGGGTTGATTTCGTTCTTGAACATAATTTAAATTTTAGGTTCTCCTATAAAAAAAAATCACTTCTACAAAATACAAGACAAAAAATTTCAAATACAAACTTTATCCAATTACGCTCTTAAAAAATAATAAAGTGAACTAGACCAATCATTTTAGTAAGTTTGCTATTGGCCATTGAACTTCTCTTATTATATTTAATTAGAAGCATTGACTTCAACCCTCAATTTTCTTCTCAATCATTGTACAGTTGACATTGGATCAAGGCCTATGCATAGACTTCTATATATTTATTTGTAATAAAGGAGAATTCTATTTATATTACTTCTAGCTAGGATCATACTGATAATTTCTAAATATAGTTTATGAAGAATCATTATATTCTTTATCTTCTGTTGACACTGTTTCGGATTTTGAGGGATGCATAATCTCTTCATAGAGGCATTATTCTGCACGTCCTGAACCGTAGTGTGGTGTTGCCTTCCTCATTCCTCTCTAAAACAGCACTGCAATTGTCTGTACTTGGTGGGCATAACTTGTTCATGAATGGAATATATCAAAGGAGTTGCACTTCCTAATGCTCTGAACCTGCACCTGTAGGAGGTTAGTGGTTCAACAACAAACCGTGATCGTTATAATATGCTTTGCAGGGGTCGGTTGGGGAGGGGGGTTGGAGTTGGAGGAGTTGATCAATTCCAATTTCACCAACTGTGGAGACTATAATTCGGGGTTGTGTTGGGTGGTTTTAACAATACATTTTAGGTTGTATCTCTATTCTGAGTTATTCCGCTGTATTTCTTGGTCTTTAAGGATAATCGCTCATCATATTTGCACTTTTACTGGTTTTAGCCAAAAAAAGAAAAAGAAAAAGACACACACACACACATATATATAGAGGGAGAAGGGTTGAACAAAATTCAGACATAGATATTCATAAGTTCATTTATTAGAATACAGAATGATAACGAAAAAAGGCATAACAAATTACAGTATAAAGCTTCACCAAAATTCACTCCGGAAAAAAAAAATGGTTTACACATTGATTCATGGGTACCCTGCTTCCAAGCATGTTGCCCAGAAAAGCCTGTCTCCTTCAACTTCATCCTCCATTATCTTTCTACTTCCTCCATTAACACCACTTAAATTTTTTCTTGATTCTTCTGCCACCTCCTCCGCCACCTCCATAGTATCATCTGAATCCTGAAAATTCTGAGCCTTTGAATCTCTATTAACATCTATAGAGTCACAGCTGCATGATTCGGCATCGTCTTCGCTCGCGGTTAAAGGAAGCCCACCAACATTCATCCATAGAAGACTCTGCAAATTCTCTTCGGAATGTTCAACAAGATAGGGGTCCCCCTCGGAGTCTCCGGTGGCCTCAAAGAGAAAGAGATTGTGGTACCATGCAATGCTATGGCATTTCCAGTCCATCTCTGATTCATGAAAATTCCAGTGGGCTTCTCGTGTAGTCTATTTATGAGAAATTTTTGTTTGTGCTGATCATAATCAGTACTCCATTATGATGACTTTCAGCATAAACAATCCAACATTTCTCATCGCCATGAGTGAAGTGTTAGGTTTTTTGGGTTAGTGTTCTTTAGTGGGTAGAATTCTTGTAAATTCTCCACTATTTTGTGTACTATCTCTTCCAAGCACGTGTATTAGCACTTTGCGTGGCTTTGATTCGGAGGCTTCACCCTCAAGATTTCAAGTGTGTTTCCATCTTTGGGGAGATCGTCTTATCTAATTTAAACATTCTAACTGCAATTATATTCTCGACTAAAAATGCAAATAAATCGAAACATTATTCAACTATCCGAGCGGGATTCAACAAGAACTCAGAAATGGGGTTTGGCCGATCAAACTAGGAAAATTTTTCTTTTTTTTATTTATTTTATAAATCAGTTACTCCAACGGATGCTCCGATGACCAACAAAAGTGAAACACGAACCAACGTCGTGATCTTTGCTTTCCCAAGACGTTTTATTATGGATCTCTAGCAAAGCTTAATTTTGCCTCTTCATGATCTTAATTGGCTAATGAAATTATTCAACATTTAAATCTAGATTGGACAGCCAAATAGAGCATAGTCAGTAGTGACCCCTGTCTAGTGTACAGGTTTGAGCATTCAAGCGATCATATAGGGGAACTGGTGATAATTTGAACAGACATCCATCATAATCAGCTGAAAATTCCGAGATAAATTAAATTGTATATGGGGATCAGAAAGGAAAAGTTCAAAATGGTCTAACAAAACGAAGTACAGATTTAACACTGTTATCTGAGTTATCATCTGACAAGTTCTTGTAATCTGAATATTGAGCATCCAATCTGCTTGGAAGGCTGCCGTGCAGAATTCATGACTGAACTGCTCAATTTGATGATCTTCTTCAAAGATAAATGTCGACTGCCTGGAATGATATTGAAAGCAGAAAAGGAAAGAACTTCTATTAGAAAAAGGTCCAAACTGTCCGCTGAACTTCAAAGAGATTTAGTTGGTAGAGAAATAGTAACAGTTTGTTACTAGTTACAGATTGAAATTATGACTGCTAACACTTCCATAGCAAAATAGGAGTTGGATGGAGCAGTTACAGAGACATGTTGATGCAAAATAAACCTCAAAGACGAGAGTCGTATATTTGCATACTGCGATTATCCATGTGTTCTTTTGTGTTAAGCTTTATGTTAACGCTAGTTTGATCGCATTAAATTGTCAATTATACAGATATGATAATGAGTTAATTTAGAATGCCGATTCAAAGCAAACCTCTAAGATTGTCAACTACGCCTAGGAACCTTTTCTTGTTTCTGGTCATGTTTGCTCCAAGGATTCAAAGCTTCTCTTATTGCCTGAGCTTCAGCAGAGCTCTCCCAAGCCCTCTTCTCTGATTCCAAAACAGTTACTTTATCATCTGCCCAAACACATAAATAAAAAACAACTTATTAACACAAAACCCACCAAAAAACAAGATAACCAATAAGTAAACATGGCATTAAAGTTGCATAACCTCAATAGTGCAACTGCAAAAGTATTGGAAAACAAAATTAGCTCATAAAGTAAGGTAAGAACACTAAAAAAGAAGGCTGTGGAACATAATCATGCCATTGCAAACAGCAGAATTCCATATCCAGCAAATGCAGTGGAGCTAACACGAAATACAGGAAAGGATAGCTCATACTATTCGATATATAATTGAAAACTGATCTATGACTTTCAATCTCATTGGTTCCATGCACTTTTATCAGGACAACAGCAATCCCAAAAGTACATATATGTAAGTATCAAGTTTTAGTATTTCTAGAAATACAAACTAACTGACATGTAAACACAGATCTAAAGCCAATCTAACAATTAACCACAGTTTCCTCTAAGAATATATGCACAACAAACCAGGAAGAAGCTCTGAACCAGAGATCGGATCCTAAATGCAGAGTTGAATTCCAGATAGTCTAATTCCATAAACAATCCAAAAGTTTCTCTCATATTCTAGAGAAGTTCTTTAAAGCACAAAGCCATCACAGGTTAGTCATTTAACTGATGATATAAGGAGAGGCATTAACGGAACCCTCTAGCACCTATAATTGGTATTAGATTGGAACAGAATTGAAAACAAGACTACATACTCAAGCAATCACGTTAGACAAGTGAACTTGATTAAAAATGCCAAAAATGTAAAGCAAAAACCAGCAGTTTCCTATTAAGTTAATTAACATGGAATTTCTACAAATGTTTAATTATAACACAACCTCCATATTCCCAACCCCCACAATGATTATGATCAAAGAAACTACCAAATTCAATAAACTGGAAAGCATAAGCTTCAAGACTTAAAAAATGGAATGACATCAGAGCAAAAACCCAACAAGAACTAGCCATGAAATTGAAGTTTCAAACTTTCATCAATCACAGCACTATTTGATTTATGAACACACCAGTATAAAATTATCATAATATATTCTTAAGTTCCATGATTCTCTGGCATAAAGCTATCACATTATCCATAATTCCCATGATGCTCTAACCAAGGAGGAGCATAAAGCTCAAATTTTTAAACAGCCAAAGTGGATTTAGCACTTAAACAAAAACTGAATTCAGGCGTGCTCAAGCAATACCAAAGAAAACAAATGAACGAAAAACCTATAAATAAAATGCCAAGATAATTATGTATATAAATATTAACATTGATAAGATTAGGCCCAAAAGATAAAATAAAAGGAAAAAACGACACAGTGGCGATAGAAAAAGAGAGATTGAGAAGGAGGGTTCTCACACAGAAACCAGTTTTGATCATGAACAATTCCATTGAACCTCCAATCATGGCTGAAAGAAGAGCTATCTTCAAGTACCAACCGACAAATTTCATTTTCTTCCGTTGTCTTCCCGTCCCTGTTCCGATTGCTCTGGCGGCAACAGAAACAAACTGTTTCAAGAACCCAAATCACAGAAAATCAGTCGAACATATAAAGCTGCTATAAATTCTTGAGAATATAGCTTAACAAGCACTCACAAAGAAGCTGACTCTGAACTGGACGAAGCTGCTCCAGCCTCCAAGGGGAACGTGACTGGCTTCGCTGTCTATTCCCCACATCCCCTCCGCCCCAGTTAGTTTTTTGCTTGGGACGGGTTGGCTGCTAAATGCGTTGAATTGAGCAGTACATAACGCATCACCTGAAGGCGTTCAACATAGTTCTGTTGTGCTATTACACTTTTGCGAAAACATGCCAAATCACCGGTTATATTTGATATTTGCTGGTTTTTTTTTTTTCTTTCAAATGTAAAATTTTTATTATTGCACTTTACCATCTGAAGTTAGAGATATTTTCACTTGGCCCGCTAAAGCTCCCTTATAATTAATGAAGCCGGACTTATATATATATGAACGGATTTAAATTTAATATATTTAAATTTATTTCGTATACATTACTTAGTATATCATAGTTGGCGATGAATTTCTTTATTTTTCTTTTTTCTTCTTGGAAAGGAATGTGTTTCACTTTTATAATTAAAATTTTTTTTCCCCAAACTGATGAATTTCATTAAACGTTCTGCAAAAGCTAATGATTTCAATTAATTATATCAACAGCTTCGGACGGAATATTTTGCCAAAGATCAAAACATGTTGTCAGAAGTGGGATTTGAACCCACGCCCTCGTTAGAGGACCAGAACTTGAGTCTGGCGCCTTAGACCACTCGGCCATCCTGACTGGCGTTGTGTGTTTTCTTTCTAACTCTTCTTAACGATTAGTTCAAGACATGGTTGCGAGAGTGCATAAACATATTATCCCACTGTCCATAATTAATTGAACAGAAAATTAAATATTTAATTTTAATAATTATTTTGAGTTATATATAATTTTCTCTGTTTGTTGGTTTTGATTATTTGGAAGAGTATAATATATTCTATGCCTAATTTTCTTGGATGTAATTTTTTACATAATGAGACGTACATAGTATTTTTGTGTAACACGCTATAATAATTTTAGTTATAGAAATACTTATTTATTTATTATAAACTAAACATAATAAACTTTAAATATTAAAAATTCTAATTAAAAATGTTATAGAGAGTGTTGCATAATATCTAGAGGGCCTTTGGAGGAAAAAAAGAAGAGGCAAAGTTGTCTCAAAAAGGAGGGAAAAAAAGGGATAAGCTATTAGAAGGCAAAGTGAAAATTGGCTCCAATGCAGTAAAGTATAATCTTCCAACCTATTACTTTTTCCCTACAAGAGAGAAGGCAAAGGTCAAATTGCATTCAAAATCTTTGTACTTATAATATAATTGTAGTGAACCCTTTTATTTGTAAAAGAACATTGATTTTCTTTGATGTCAACATTTAACAAGTTGACAAATATCTGTATTGCTTAACTATCTTTTAAAGTTACCACTTTGCTTCACTCAACAAACTTCCTCTATTTATAATAAAAGAAAATAAAAAAGAAGGTTGAAAAAAAAAAGGGTAAAAAAGGAAAGTGGATTTGTACTCAATTTGTATTGACTTATACATTATTCAATTTGGATCCTAATTATTGTTTGAATTTTTCCTCCACTCGCCATGCAAAGTATTTTTACTATCTTAAATGAATTAAAAAATAATTTGCATTGTGAAACTAATAATCCTGTTTTGTTAAATTAATTAACTTATTTTATATTTCTTTCATTCAAAAATTAAATTTAGTTCTTAATATTTATAAAAAAAATTCAATTCTTAATAGAATAATTAGATAATAGTTTTTACTTTAATTATATCAAGGTCCCTCATGTATTAGAAGGAACTAAATAAGTATATCAAAGTAAATAGTCTATGGCAACTGAAAAAAGTAAAAAGAAAATAGAGATAAGTAGGAAAACTCGAGAAATGTTTCTTAAATAAAAGGAAAAATCTTGATCAAAAAATAAAAAGAGAAAAGGAAAAATCAAGAAATGGACAGTGTAGTAAATTACACTACAAGAACAGTGACAGATCAGAGTGGGAATGGCCACAACAACCCACTACCACATGAATATGTTGCAAGAATACGAAACCTTATTCTGATAGTCTTCCAAGGGCGTGGGTCCCGAGCGCTGAATTCTGTTGTTATCTTCCTCCTCCAAGCTCCGACCGGCCGCCTGAAGGGGGATGGTTGCTACGTGGCTTGGGGCCCTCATCTCGTCTCATTCTGCTCCCTTGAGTCCCTTCTTTAATATTTGGTTAATCCCACTGTTTTTCTCATTTTCTTGGAACCCCTTTTATTTTTCCTCACTCTTTTGCGTAGAACATACTGCAATTCAGTATAATAAAGAAAGGTTGTCAGCAAGATAAGCGTCTTTAGTGCTTTCAGCTGCAGATAATCTTTGTTCTTTAAGAGACATAAATTATTCGATCTTTTACTACGTTAGAATTTATTAGTGTATTACTGTCTTCTGTTTCTGCCCTTTTGTTTAACTTTTTGTTCGTCAAGATAAAGTCTTTTTCGAGGGGGAACTAGGAAATGGAGACACCTAGAATATCAGAAGACGTTTCCGATGTTGTTTCAGAAAGTAATCGTCCTTCTTCTGGTTCACAGGTCAGCGTATCAAAATAACTTTTCGGATTTTGATTCTGGTTATTGTGCAGTTATTTTGTCGAAGAATATATAAGACGTTATGATTCCCCGGTTAATAGTTTTGCCTACGGTGTTTTCCATATCTTTTTATGGTTGATGTAATTCACTATGCTTACTTCATGTATCTCATATGGGCAAGACTGATAATTCATTAGCTTTCAAGTGGCTTTGTGATGCATTTCTTGTTTTCCTGCTCAAATTTGTCTGCTTTGGATTTTGATATGGTTGGTTATTACTTCTTTTCTTGCGGGATCAAAGTCTTCTATGATTATATCTGGAGGATGGTATTTGAGTTCATTGTCATTTGTACAGAAGTAATGCTCGCTATTGGAGGAATCTATTGTTTTATGGTTTTCATTTCCACAATCAACGAATGTACTTTTAAACCTTGATGATCTAGAGGCCCTGACAAGACTCTAATTGTGACTGTTTATATCTTAAAGGCTTTCTGCAAATTTAAATGATATAGAAGGTACTTTTGGCTGTTGCCCAGCAGCTTTTTGTTGAGGCACACTCTAACTGAAGGCTACCAAATATAATAAAAATTCTGCAAATGAGCACTGAAATATGATATGGCAGGCTATAAATACATCTTAATCACTGCTTTTACTGGTGTGTGAATTTCTGTTTGTTTGTCAAGAGTGCAACAAACACCCCCCCCCCGCGGGGCCCCCCCAAAAAATGGTTATCTGGTTCTCCAAATTCTGTTTGCTGGACAAAAGCCAATTCTGTTGAGACTTTAGATTAGCTGCATTTACACAATTTCATCGCTTTAACTATAAATATGATATGTTGACTCGTATATGATGAGCCCTATTTGGTACGGGTGTTATTCCTACATGCAGGATGATGGTGGTAAGAATGAATCTCCGGGAGCAGCTCCAAGTTCAGCTGTAAATACACGGCGTGCAGATCTATCTCTTAAAATACCTCCTAGGCCTTCTTTCGGAAATAGCAGAAGTGAAAAGGCTTTAATGCAGTCTCCAGGTGCCTTTGGTGGAACTTCATCAACAGGTGGCATTCTTCGAGCTTTAAGCTTCAAAAAGAAGCCAACAGCAACTGAGAGTGAAAGAAGCTCTCTTTTATGTTCAGACCCCAAGGCAGCTCCCCAAACCCCTGTTTTGGCCAATCTAGTATCTGGCATATCTTGGAAAAGATGTACTTCTCTTCCAGGTACACCGGCATCTCACCTGTCTCCCACGGTGTCCACACCGATATCAACGAGGACATTTAGTGAAAGCAAAAAATCACATGTAAGTTGTTATCGTACATTTCGAAGAGCCTAATCTGTTGTTAACTGTTTTTCACCACTTGGCAGATTAGAAGTGAGATGCAAAATGTTATCCTACTTGCACTTTTCTATAGGTGTTCTGTAGCATTATTTTTTTCTTGGGTTGAAGAAGTGAAATTCTATATTATGAGCTTAATCACTGAGTGAGTCTACGCAATTGTAATTTTCTACATCTGACTTTAGAAAATGGAAGGGGTTCCTATTTATTAAAGCACATTCTAGCAAGCAGAATAAATAGTTCTTAGTTTTTCATTTTACTTAGTGCAGGTAGGTACACCAAAACCAAATGTTGCTAGGTCTCTCTCTGTACCTGGGAGAAATTTGGTCATTGTAAGATCAGCATCTTTTGCTCACCATGAAGATCATCTTCCAGAAGCTGGTGGTGGTATGCCATGTCTATATGGTTTTATGTTACATGAATTTCATTTTTCTGTGGCATTGAGGACATATGGTGAAATTACAGTCTATTTTCTTTACGGCATATCCTTTAAGGAGTTGCTCTATTTTTCCATGTAATTGGGATGGTTTTACAACTATTTTATTATGAATAATGCTCATGGAATTGAATATGCATTTTTATTCTTCCTTGGGTTTCTTTCTACAAAAAGGTGAAGTAATCCTTCATTCCCAGTGCTCCAAGCTTAATGTCTTAGTCAAAAGCCTAGGTGAAACAGTTCTTTTCAGGGAAAAAAAAAATTAAGGCAAAACGTTTTAATATTTCTTATTAGAGCTGACTGGCTGCATTGTTATCTTTGTTAAACTAGAAGATGCAAAAATATACTCGCATTGAGACCGGCTATTTTGAGATCTTTAGGACATAGTCTGTACCCATTTCTCCTGTCAATAATTTTCGACGTTTGACCAGTCATGGATGTGCCCTTTTTTTTTTTTTTTTTGGTGCATACGCACATATCGTGTGTTTTGATCATTTAAGCATTGTATTTGGAAATTTCAAACTTAATTTGCTTTTTCCATGAGTTCAAGAATGATTAAGCATGTGTTGGATTCCAAGGCATGTGCACTATACTTTTTTTAATAGTTTGTAGAGATTTATATTTCTCCAACATAGTTCTTAATATGCAAAAACTTATCAGAACTAAATAAATGTTAGTTATTACCATTTTATCCAGAAAATAAATGAAGGGTTTGCTTGAGTCATGTTTCAAAGGCTGGTTTAGTGTTAGCAGCTGATGATCAATCACAATGGAGATCAGAGGGTTTAATCCAATGGTTGACATTTAATTGGCTTAGCTGATAGTATAAATAATTGTAATTTTGATCTCATGGATAGGTTGTTGGTTGTGGCCGTTTTCCTTCTTCTTTTTCAACCCCCTTCCTCTCTCTGTTCTCTGTAATTCTGTTCCTTGCGCACTTAATGAAAACATCTCGTTCCTTCCATTTCTTCTCTGTATTTTTCTTATTTATAGTCAATTTAACTGTGTTGACTTAAATTTAATTGAGCTTAACACAATAATAAATCATTGAGCTTGGATAGATCTGAAAGGCTATTTAGTTGAGTTCTACTAAGAATAAAGTATTGTTTTCATCCTAAGGCATATAATGTTCACAGTGTTGCAAATTAATGGAATCTATATTTTTTTTGGTATCCTTTTACAAATTTATATTTTTGAACTTGAAAGTCTTGGTATTGGAAATTTCCCCATGTTCTAATCTATTTCTCTAAGACGATGTTATCTTTTTCTATTTAACAGAAACTGCTCTGAGTGTTGGAGATGCATTATTTTGGGCTAGAAGAATATTTTGTTAATAAGATGAAAATCCAATCTAATTAAGAAATAATCTATGTTTTCGTGATGGTCAATGTTCAATTTGCTGTTTTTCTTCTCTGTTATATTTCATGTATAGTTCAAGATTGATGGATGATCTACTTTTTTTTTCCTTTTTCCTTGAACTTCTATATGTGCAAGTTAGACCAAATAACCCCTGCTCCTGCCAATGATGATCAAGAGATTCCCGAAGAGGAAGCAGTCTGCAGGATCTGCTTTGATGTTTGTGAAGAAGGAAATACTCTCAAGATGGAGTGCAGCTGCAAAGGTGATCTCAGACTTGTACATGAACAATGTGCAGTTAAATGGTTTAGCATGAAAGGGAACAAAAACTGTGATGTCTGTGGACAAGAAGTTCTGAATTTGCCTGTAACTTTACTCCGCGTGCCGAATTCAAATAATAGTGACAATAGTTTCAATGGGCAACATAGTCTGAATTCACAGAGAATTAGGTGAGCAAAGATTCATTGTCTCCATCAACTGGGCTAACTTCTCCATTAAGAATTTATTTGATTCATGTGTTCCCCCATGCAGTGCTTGGCAGGACTTTGTGGTGCTTGTCTTAATTAGCACAATATGCTATTTCTTCTTTCTTGAGCAGCTGCTGGTGAGTAATCTGGCTCTAAAGTATGACATGAAACATAACTTGGTCTGAGAAGCTTGAGCATGAGCTATCTTCCATTTCTCTTGTCTTTTGAGGTCAGAAATGAGAGGGGATTGCATTGGTTTTATGGTAAAGATAGACTTAAGATGGATATTTTGCTGGATACTCCTTTTAACTCGACAAGTTCTGGCATAAATATCTTAACATACTTTCACAAAGAGCAGATTTTTTTATCCTTGAATTCAGAAATGATTCCAAAATGAATAAGCAAATGAGTAAGTAGTTGGAGGAGAGGGCAAGTGGAATATCTGTCTGTAAGACATGGTAAATGAACGAGGTTGTCCATAACCTAATGTGGAACTTAAAAGCAAGCTTTCTTTGCATTTGAAGTCCTTCTTGACTGAACATTGTTCTCCTCTTCTTCATAATGCATTTTTTTCCTTTTAGGGGTAACCCGTTGTTACTTTTTATGCCAAATGCCTTTGTCTGGAAGCCCATATTGTTTTAAAAAAGAACAGAGGAAATGGAATATCCAATTAGGAAATATTGTCTTGCATATTGGTTTTCACACCCAAATTTTTAATTCTTTGATGAAGCTCTAATAACTTGACAAAGATTTGTATCTAAACTCAAGAAGAAAAAATCATCTTGGGAATACTTTAAAATAAAGTTATTATGTTTTAGTGGTCAAAACCATGTATTACTCTTGAGAGAACCATTCCCCTTCCTGCACGATAGAAGTGACTGATTTTGTTTTTCTGAATGTCATGAGAGAGAACTTGCAAAGGCAAGTTTCAAGTATGCAATGCACACAAACATGTTTATGCAATATATCAGATGCATAATATTTTTCCTGCTTTCAGCTGTGGAGTAGAGAAATGTTCAGTTCATTCATAGTAATCTGTGCAAAAAGAAATAACCACTGACAATTTCGATCCAATTATACTCTTCTGCTGCTGCAGATACGTGACATGAAAAAAGAGGCACTTATTATTGCTGCACCATTTGCTTTCACATTGGGTCTTCTGGCATCTATATTTGCCGTCATCCTAGGTAGGGAAATGTCTGTGAAGTCTTGTTTAATCTGACTTTTGGTGTTGTATTTGCCTGAAATCACCTCGCTGCTGCACAGCAATTAAAGAGTACATATGGACGTATGCCGCTCTTGAGTTTGCCCTTGTTGCTATCATTGTCCATGTTTTCTATTCAATGGTGAGCTCCATTTAGTCTTTCATAAAAGTAAATTGAATGGTTTGGCTTCAATTCATACTGAGTTTGATTTTCTATTAAAGCTTCAGTGACTTGAAGACTTAATGGTTTCGTTTTCTTTTCATGTTGAATCTTTATTTGGTGTTCATTAATGATAATTTTCAACAAGAAGAATTTCTTAACATCTCATCATCTCATCTCTGTAAATGTTAGAATTGTGAATCTGGAATTTCTAGCATTCTTTAACATGGTAAATAAGGACCGGGTAACAAATGAAAACAATTTGAAACATACAGACATACAATAGGGCTGCTGCTGAATTGTGGTCTAGTCCTATTCAAATTTTTGTGATCAGAAGTGACCTAAGTACATGCTTGGTCTATCTTGGAATGCATCCTCTATGATGATTACGAAAAGAGAAAGTAGGTTGGTTGTTAAGACACTTTAGTTCTGCCCCCTATTGCCTGTCATGAGTTGCAAATACCATAGGCAACCCATCTTTCTTTCTGCCCTTTCTTCTTCTGATTTTTAACGTGTCCTTCCATTAAGGAATGAACACCAAACACACTCAAATCGACATGTAAAACTATCTCATAATTGTTATATAACTTACTAGCAGAAGGGCGTTACATGCCAGTACAAGGGATTTGGATAGAGAAAACAAAGAAATAACTAAAGAACAACAGTTCACTTGTGTTTTGCTTAATAACTTGCGCAGCTATTACTAGTACTGGTGCTTCTGTTATTTTCTTTTATAACCTCATGCATTGATAGAGATTAAGCTTTATTGTTTGTGAGACTCGCCAATCTGATCATGTCTTAACACACTAATTTTCACCTTTGGCAGCTTCAGTTGCAGGCAATTTATGCAATCTTGATATCATCAGTTCTAGGTTTTGGATTGGCTATGGGTCTCAATGCTCTTTATATTCGATACTTTATGTGGAGAGTACAAGTTAACCAGAGCTCTAACCTTGCCTGACCAAATTTTGGCGATGCACAAAATCTGTCACTTCTTTTTGTAGTCATTTGTACGATGTATGCACATAACTCAAACAGGAGAAAGGTGATAAGGCAGTGCTTTGTTTAACCTATGGTTATCATGAAGCATTTACAAATGTAAACTACAGTTTTTCAATCCTAGTTAGCATTAGGGAATCGACTTAGTTATGGCTTGCTATCTTCCTGTCCTTATAAGGTGAAGTTCAAATGAAGAACCACAATTGCAGCATCAGCAACTGATGAACCGCTTCCATGTATTGGACAATCTTTGGTTGTCATTGTTGGATTATTATTTTGCTTCTTTTTTTCCTTTCTTTGAGATTCCAAACAAAATCAGCCATTTGAATTTGAATTCATGAATCTTCTCAATGATGACTAGAATAGCTGCGTATTCAAAACAAAGCACATCTGATCATACTTGACAGTGATTCAGATGTATTTGGTTAGAAGGGAAAAACAAGATATTCATTTTTACACGAGTTTATTTACAACATGGTGAAAAACAAGAAAGAAAAAAGAACAAAAACCTTATTTGCTTTTACGAACAGGAATATACACATTACTATTTCTTTTCAACCATATAGTTGAACGGGTTCTCTTGACATTATCCGTGAAGAGCTGATGCCTGCAAATGAGTTCCAAGAAACATGAGGAATAGCTCTTAGGATTGAATAGGAAATGATAATGGAACATGTTAGTAAGAATAATAGGAATGGCATATTTCCTCCTTTTTGAGCAATAGATGCACAAGTATAGCATGCTGCCACTCGGATCTTCAATCCTAGCTTGCTTCAAACTTATTTAATTTCATAAAGATGTTAGATGTGTCCTTACTTTTTCAGCTATTGACCTCAGAAAACATGAATTAATATGATCAACCTCCTACAGAATGTCATGCTAAAATTTTTGTGGCCAAGCAAATGTAAACTGACCTTTCATATTCCAGTCTCTGAGTAACTATTCCATTGAGTAGCAGCTCAGAACTGTAAATGGCAGCTCCTGCAGATGCAAACAATGTCACAGAATCAAATTACAGTTTCACAGATTTGTTTCTTAAGTCTTCATGAACAAAGAGAGGAAGGGAAAGAGAGAAAAAAGGGAAGGGGGGGGGGGTGTTGAAGTCAAATCCTAACCTTTCTCAAGGAAGGGCACACAGATCTCGTAGTCCTCTTCACAAGAAAGAACCAAAAGATCATCTGGAAAACTTTCATCTTTCAGCGAAGACCTTCCAAGCCTCTCTACTGCCTGAATATTTTCACCACAATTCTAGATAACACATATAGATGAAGATAAAGGAAAGTAGCATGGACAGAACTGAGGAAATGTTCATCCCAAGACATCTCAAACTAGTACTACTTGCTTTATAAGCTTCAAAATAATCTAATACATATAATAGACAGTGGTAACTCAAATTTCTTGGATTGTCTCAATGCAGTATTTAAAAGTATTACCACATTTAACGAGGTACACCAATATATGCAAGACCTATCCATGAATATACATGCAAGCAATTTCTGTCTTTCAATTTATGAAACATTGTCCAACTAATAGAAACAATGAACAAGAAAGACCCATGATTGAACACACAAGAAAAAGTTCCCATAACGGAACCTCAATCACCTCTTACTCATTGCCTTATATCCATGCAATTACCTAATTATTACACACAAGGAAATCAAAAACAGAAAAAGGTCTTCTTTTGAATTCTTACCCAAGAATGCTTACATATGATCTGCAATTAAGCAATGGTCAAGTAAAAAAAAAAAGAAATAATGAAGTGGATAATGTAAATCCTAAAACTTTCTGCAAGCTGCTTGACATTTGAGATTTATTCAGCTAGTAAAATAAAAGTGCCAGGAATTTACATACCAAACCACGAACAGCCTTGACCAAGCTTGCCAATATCTCCTTACCGGGCTTTGTGTTTGGGGTGATCAAGACTCTTTGCCCCTGCAGTCTTATTCATATTAGGAATGTACAGCTGTTGGATCAGATGAAAATAAAAAAGTCAGGCTATTACCTGTAAAAGTGGATGCTGGCTTGCTCTTGCTAATGAAACTGGCATACTAAAGCCAAACTCCCTTTCCTTCCTAGCATCTCTCAATATATAACTTCTCTCATCAATGAAACAACTAGCTTGTGCACAACTCTCTAGCCACAAATGTGTTACTACTGGTTTGCCAAAAGCAATTGCTTCTAGCATATTCCTCGTCCGAGCAAATTCATCAGTTACAAAGTGTGAGGCATCTGACATGGACGACGCTACTGATGCTCCAAGGCGGCTTAAAATCTACAAGAGATAATAGAAAGCTTAGTTTTAAAAAAGTATATATAATTTATGTATATAACCAAAAGATAGCAAACCTTCTTCTGCTGTTTAATTATATCTGCATCCAGGTGATGGCTGAACAAGACTCGAACACTAGCCATATCTCTCCTTCTCCTAGATTCTTTCAATGAACAAGTAGGTTCTGGGCCAATGTTAAGCAAGCTATTAATTTCTTTTCTGAGAGATGTTCTCAGCAGATTCTTCCTGCATGATTGTTTATGATATTCATCACCCTTGCAAATTGGTGATGCATCATTAACAGTTGTTGCACAACAGACAGGAGTGGTATTTTCTGAAGCAGATGGTTTATGCCCAACTTTTGATGATGCTTCTGGACTGCTGTCTGCATTTCTCCCTTCATCAGATCTCTTTTCTTTACCCCTCTTTAGAACAGAGTGCTTAGATGCCTTCGCCTGAAGCACATCTTCTTGAATACCAGAAGTATCTCTATCAACTGATATTTTTATACTTTTACCACCACAAACATCTAAATGCTCCTTTACATCTTTGTTCGTCGTTGAAGGCCTCGTAGCATGAAGTTTTGATCTTTTGGAACTGTCATGGCATCCAATAGTTTCTTTTTGACCAACCAATCGAAATTCTGAACGAGTTCTTCTCCCTTTGGGACATTGCAAAAAGTTCGGTTTGGTTTTGCAAAGTTGCCTATTGTTCATATTTCCAAGTTTGCCAGCTTGATCAGCTTTGTCTGCAGAGGTCTCCAAAGTATAAGCTTTTGTCCTGCTCCTTTTCCTCTGAGAAACATGATCTATAACATCAATATGCTCCCTAGAACTATTTAAATTGTTTCCACCTTTTGAATGACTGATTTGCATTGACCCCCTCGTTCGATGAGCGACAGGTGTAAGCAACTCATCTTGATCTTGCACAGGAAGTTCTCTCAGAGAATTTGGACCAGCTGATGCAGTAATACAAATCCCACTAATGTTATCATCGTTTGGTTGCCCGGCAATATTTGATACACTGCTCAAGTTTTTACACACATTTTCAACAAAGCAACTGCAGTCTACCTTACGCCTTTTTGATTCTCTCTTTACCTGTTCTGAATCCAATTTATTCCTAGAATTCTTAGATTTTTTATATGACAATACAGGCAACTCCCTACGTGATCCAGCAACAATCCTAGCTTTCTGAGATTGTCTTGTAAGAACACCAGCCCCAGAAGAACAAGCTTCTTTCTGACAGAGGCTCTGCTCTAAATTTGATTTGCTACTTTCTTCATCACAAGAACTCTTTCTTGCCTTGTCGGTACCTTTGTTACCATCACTATCAGTAGGACTTGCTGCAAACTGCAAGGCTTCCATAGCATCAGCAGCCATTTGCGTATCTAAACCCACATCAAGCAAGTCAGTTGCATCTTTGTCATTTCTATCATCTGCATGCCTATCCTCAAAAGTAGCATTTATTTCTTCCTCAAACTCCTTCATTAGATGTTTTTGGAAGCTTGCCTCTGTTAGCTCACATGACTTACTATTCAAGGGCAGACTTTTGGACAAAAGCCTTGTGTCAGAGAAAACTGCATCTTTCAATTTTCTACTGTTTTTAAGTTGCTCCTCCTTGTTTCCATGTTCTTTGAGGGTCATGCCACTTGAGGAGTTCAGACAACAGGACTTCCTAGGAGACTTGAGAGATCTCCGCCTCTGACTTCCGTTATCAAAGAACAGATTTTTCTTCTTTTGGAAAAATTCTCCCCCTCCTTCATCTTCAAGATTATCATCCCAGCTAAAAGCCCCATTTTCTTGCTCTCTGATTTTGGTAGTAGCATTCTTGGCCAAATTTTGAGTCCCTTTTAGACTAGAGGTGGGCTTTGGTTTCCCATCAGAGGACCCATTTGATAGAACTTCTTCAACACTCTCAATGATGTTAAGTTTGACAATCTTATCCACAACATCAAGTGCTTTAGTTTGCGACAATTCCCCGGGTTCTTGAGAATCCACATAACTTAAACCACCCAAGCCATCTTCAGATGCAAACAACAGAGGCAAGCCTGAATTATCAGCATTGTGGACACCATCATCTTTGATGTGATTTGCATTATCATCCATAAAAAGTTTTCTGGCTGTTGAACTTCCTATCTTTCGTGAGTTTGCATTCATGGATTCAATTTGTTGATCATACTCCTGAGTATGGTTACATTCATCCCCCAACTCAAGCAAATCTCTGGCATCAAATATTCTCTCTTTCTGATTACTCAGGTTACATTCATTTCCCAACTTGAGTGACTCTCTGTTAACACATATTCCATCTTTCTCAGCATTCTGCTGCTATAGAGAATCATCACCAGCAGAACATAAGTTCTTATTGTTTCTTTTCAATGCCACCTTTCTGGCTGCAAACCCAGATGCTCGAATTGACGCGGCACGAATAGAAGTAAACCCTCTGTGCACAGATCCTGAAAAATCACAAACATGTTTTACACGCTAGATGGAATAAGCAGCTTCTCATCCATGAATTCCTTTACTTCAGTAATTGTGAATTATCCCAAATTTTAAAAAAAAAAAAGAAAGAGAGAGAGAGAGAGAGAGAGAGAGAGAGAAAGAGACCAACATATTATCATACGGCAAAATAACAAAAGTTTAAAAAAAAAAAAAAAGAAGCAAACCTGATTGACGCTGTCTATTACTTAATGCATCTGGTTCTGATTTAGAATCTCTTTCACTTTGTTTGTTAAGACCAGTGGATTGTATACTCCCTGGATCAACTGAAAAATTATCACCTCTTTGTGCAGAGTCCTCAACAGCTATTACCTGAGTGTCACAGTAGACCTCAGTTTCACTAACTCCATCATCATCACTATCAACAGAAACTTCAGTTTCACCCTCATCCAAGATTTGAGTTTCTCCACCCAGACCTGCTGGAAAAGTTTCACCACCGAGTTCACCTACTTGGGTATGACCACCAAAATCCACTGGTTGAGTTTCACCACGAAGCTCATCTACCTGGGCATGACCACCCAGATCCACCTGCTGGGTTTCACCACAAAGCCCATCTACTTGGACATGACCAAAAAGATCCACTGGTTGAGTCTCCCCACAAAGTTCAACCACTTGGGTCTCACCACCAAGATCCACCATTTGAGTCTCAAAAGCATCTGCAAATGGAAAAAACTCATCACCTGGCACGGTGTTTTGAAGATACCGAAAATCATCAGTGTTGTCACCTTCGAAACTGCCACCTAATTCATCAGAAAAACCATGAACGCTCCAATATAAGCGCTGAAGATAACAGAAGACAAACCCCAAAAGTTACTGGTTTGAACTAAACCCACCACATTTACTCAAAAATAATCCAAAAGTTCAACGCTTTTCCACCACATCTTCTAATACAGATAGAATCAGACAGCTCCTCCAAAAGGAAATAAAAGAATGGGATTACGCTAACATTCAGCACGTCCTACAGTAGCAACACCGCATGAGGCAAGAGAACAATTACCAGCACCGAAAATGCATAACTTTATTTCACAAGTAACGAGAACTGTCACTCTTCCTTCATCTTCTGGTTAAAACAAAATATTTATTCCGGGAGAATTGGACATTAAACGTAAAAAAAGAAAAAGAGAAAAAAAACTCATAAAAATCAAAGCTTGATAGGATAAAAATTGTATATTTTCCTATATTTCTGACATCCATTCAAGCACTACAAAATCAAAAAAGTAACCTTTTTTATACGCCAGATATTTTCAAACAAACAATAATTGAAAAGAAATGTAGCAAAAAGAATTTACCAGGCAATAGAGAAGACTCATCATCAACAGGCTGAGTATCATAATCGTTTAAATCAGCATCCAAATCACTTTTAATCGGTTCAATAATCTTGTCATTGTCTCTGAACGGACCCATTCTAGTTCATCTGCGACCAGAGGAAAGAGAAAAAATAAACACCAACAACGATTCAAGAAAGGAATCCCGTTAAGAGTATAGAAAGAGACGTCTTTCTGAATCATAAAATTGAGAATCTTACATAGTAAGAATGACGGGAAACGAGAGAAAGAATGTAGCACAGGAGGTTAGGGTTCTTGAGAGTGAAGTGGAGGGAAATTTAGAGAGAGAAGCGGAAATTACTTTGGGATTTTGGAGGGAAACGGGACTCGACTCTTCTCGGTCGCTAGCTTTAAAGGGAAGCTCCAGATTTTTACTGTTTTGGAATCCGTCAGTAGTACAATACAACGTTGCCGTTCGTTGAAACCAAGGTAAAAGTAGAATTTTTGACCTCTTTAGCCTTATTTTTATAGCGACCACAGCAAATACAATAGGTTAACTCACGTAAAGGAACAAAAAAATCATAGTTCATGCTGAACAAAAACTCAAAATATGTCCCGGTGGGGCGTTCCGAGAATCGAACTCGGGACCTCTCGCACCCAAAGCGAGAATCATACCACTAGACCAAACGCCCGGGCTATGATAAGAGTTAGGTAACTAGTTCTCTTTAAAACCATAAATAGAAATGGAATTCAGAACCGACCATCAACTACAACCCCAAGAGAACCAGATTCCCACACGAAAATCCAAATGCAAACTTACATACATTGACTTGAAATCTCCTGGTTCCGGCTTTTTAAACTTTGCTACCTGTGATGACGGATAACAAAAGGAGCGGATGCTCTCCACCCTCCAAAACCAACAGGAAACCAACCTAAGATGAATTCTTCATTTCGCTGGCAAGATGCAATATGTACAGGCACAGATTGTTATGCCCTTAACCTTAAATGTATCACGTAGTGTAATGAGATCATTCCCTGGCCATAAACGAAACTGAATGATAGGAAGAAATGAAAGAATCCGAATTCCAAATGATTCCAGTTACAACGCTACTTCCAAGTTCCAACTCATGAAAATAATGTCGAAACCCCAAAACTGATGATTCAAGGATACTCAAGGAAAAGTTATGCCATGCTGTGCAGAGAACTACGAGAATTGTCAGCAAACTAAACTCATAGAAATGATGGGCTTAAATAAGTACTCTTGAATTTGGCTGGTTACTACTAGCTGTTAAAGTTTTGCCAAAACAATTTCTTGTTAAGACAAGGGCTTCTGTACAAAAAAGTTCCCAGCCACTACATAAACACGAAAGAAGAAAATCTAAGCAAGGGTGAGAAGCTATCATCTTGTTGTATCAGGTTAAAAAAGGTAGTAAAGGGGCAGTGCGGCAGTATCAAGCTCCAAGAAACCTCTCAGGCTGCCATTTTTCTCTTCTGTCAGTCGAAAAGCAGGAATCTGGTGGGAGAACCTAAACAGCTCAGCCGAAGGTATGTCCATGGTCACCTTCGACTGTCCTTCCATCTGAGGTTTGAAAATAGATTTAAAGCCATCCACTTGTTCTAGGAAGGTGACCGTTATCCCAAAATCATTTCTTGTCAAGACTTCCACAATCTGGTATTGACAATTTTTCAACTCCGAACATTTGATTTGAGCACGCCAATCCTTATACAAGGCCCAGACGTCACCTGTTTGAGGAAAAATGGTGTAAATGTGTTTCTCATCTACAGATTCCACTCTCACCTTATGAGAGAATAAATCAATTCTATCATATATGATGTCTCTTCCAAGCTTAAATTTTCCGCAACAAATTGGCATTTTTTTGTCCTTCCAAGGGATTATACCTTTCGATGTTGAACAGGAAACAAGCCATGTCAAGTACAATTGGAGACCATGAGAAGCATCAATTTTCTGAACCCTAGCATAATATTTTGGTAAGGTATCTTCATCACCATAAACTGCCCATATCTGACCAACCTCGAATTTTTCCAATGACTTTTCAGCATCAAAGTCATAAAATACTGGGTCAGGAATTTCATAACTGTCTGAGGCAGAAGTAGGTAATCCCATATTGTCCTTGGCGCTACTGTCAGAACCATTGTTACTGGACTTTTGATGGTTGCCTACTCCTGCATGGGACAAAGATGAATACCGTTCATATGTTGCTCTCAATCCCAATTCCTCTGTTTCACTTTCATCCGAAACTATAATAGGATCCATCGCATTTGCCATAGTAGCATTTCCTTTGAACCCTGGATTCTGCAAATGGATCTGAGATGCATCATCTTTCAGATTGACTGCAAAAGAATCCTTCTCTTCAGACATTTCCTTCTTTTCCAAAAATTGAGTTGGAGATACACCCTCCTTTGCCTCATTCTTCCTTCTCTGAATATCTTCCACTGATCTGGAACAAGAACCATTAAGATGGTTTTGCCCTGCAGGCCTATCTAGATTTTCAGAAGCATCAGCACCAATGTGGCTGCTTGGCAAGGAAGCAGGATCAAGTTCAAAGGAACCTGCAGGAACATTTTTCCCTTCCTTCCCAGTCATTCGGAAAGAAGGAACCTTGTGAGAGAATTTGAACATTTGCTTCGGTGGAATTAAAACAGAGTCCATGCCTTCCTTTCTTGTTCGACAAAACAGGCAAACAAAGTCTCTCAACTTATCCAAGTATGCTACTTGTACACCAAAATTATCAACATAATTTGACAAAACTTCAACAAACTCAAACTCATACTTGCTCTTGCCCTGCAGATCAGAATGCCAATTAATATCCCAGCCCTTAAAGATGGCCCATGTTTCCCCTTCTCTTGGATATATCTTATAATTATTTCTTCTGCTTCCCTTCTCCCAGCAGGCCAGATGGGAGAACATTCCGTGATCCTCACAGTTTTCAGAGCTTCCATGCCTGAACTTACCACAAGAGACTGGCAAGCCTTCACTAACCCACTTGATTTCATCCTTGTCCTCTGGGTTTGGCTCTAACCAGGTTATTTGCAGCATAAACCCAGGCAACTGAACTTTTCTGATCAGAGCATAGAATCTAGGCATGGCATCCAAAGTATCATAACAAGCCCATATTTGTCCAGCAGCAAAGCATTCTTTTTTTCTTTCTTTATCAAAATCACTAAAATCTGGATCAGGATATTCATATACCTTTGGAGTATTATTTTCTTCATCATCCTCAGAAACTGACACCCTTTCACAAGAATTCTCAGCTTCCTTCTGTCCATTTTGCAAATTTGTTTTAGCAGAATTCTCCTTATGTTTAAACTCCCTCCATTTCTCTACTGTGTCAGGAGCAAAATCGGCTTGTTTGTGGAACTTATACCCCTGAACGTTGACAGCACCAAAAGATTCGGAGGATCTTGACCTTTTTGATGGTTTCACCAAATCATCATCACTGCTCAGATTTTCATCATAAGACACCTGATGCTTAGAACGAGAAGATCTGCGGAGGTTCTGCTCACTGTGACACCCAGAATTTTGTCCAAGCACATCGTCACCCTCTTCTTCAATATTCATATCTTCCCCATCATCTGTGCTACTATCAGAGTCAGAACTTTCACTGGATTCTACTAACTTGTTTCTCTTCTTACTCTTCTTTTTCGAGGCCTCAAAAGTGTACATCTTCTTCCGCAACGAATCAATATTAATACTTCCCTGGTTTTCTGTCTTCGAAGAGGACTTCTTAGAAATACTTTGTTGTACAGCCGTAGCATGGTCGTGGCTTGCACCGCGTCTCTGTTGGAAACGTGTAGGCTGATTCAAATTAGTCCTACAGGTTCCGTTGGGGGCATTCATCTCATAGCCTAAAAAGGACTTTTTGCAGTTTTGACAGGATAGAGATCTGTTAACCACCTCCTTATAATATTGATACCTCACAGAACAAAAGGGGCAGGCAGTCCAGAAAGTTGCTCGGTAATTACTAGATCCCGATTGAGTCTGCTGGTTGTGTTGTTGGTGCTCCTGACTCATGAATTGAGTGGCATTGTTAGCAAATGGGTTCTGGAACCAAGAATGGGGTACCCTGGGATTAGGCTGCCTACTTCCTTGCTGCATGCTCCGGTTTGATGCTGGACATCTTCCAGATGATTTACACGTTCTGTCATACATCATCCGCTTTTCACTATCCAAAAGCACCTTCTGAGCTTCACCAACAAATTTAAATGCGTCTGCAGCACCAGTAAGCTTGTTCTTGTCAGGGTGAAGCAAAAGAGCTAACTTGCGATATTGTTTCTTGATAGCTGTCTCATCGGCTGTTGGCTCAACCTGCAGAATACCATACCAATCATTCTCATTCCCATTGACCTTATTCTGAGCAGCACAATGCACATCACACACCAAGATCATCTGAGAAATGTCTTTGAGATCAGGATAAAGTTTCTGGGCCTTTTGAGCCACCTTCTTTGCATTCACAAAATCTCTACTTTCCATCCTCTTCTCTGCCATTTCTTTGGCCCTGGTAGCCTCTTCTTTATTGCATTCCATCAGTTAACTGGAAGTCTAGAATCCAAACAAACCAGTTTGAATGGCCCTGACAGATTGTCAAATAGCTATCTTTCCACACAATGCTCGAATCCTCACAAATATTCTTCACTGATCAATCACTAGTCTCTCTACCTTGTAAGTGCCTGTAAATTCAGATAACATTAAAAGTATGAAATAGAGATTAGATGGATGAAACCTTTTCTTTCTTAAGAATCTGACAATAAATAATTAGACAAAAGAGGCAGTAATACTCTGGTAAAGGGGGCTCTTGAGAAAACCTCCTCCAAGAGGAGCTCCTACTGTTAACTCGGATATCACAATTAGTTAGAACCTTTAAAATGCATTTCCTCTTAAATGAAACTGCAGTGAATTGAATCACTTTAGTGTATCATGATTTAAGTTTCAATAACTTCTCTCAGAGTTCTTGATCTTCTACAGATATCATAAGAGATAAAAGCAAACACAAATTTATCAGGCTCCTTCCTTCCAGATGTATGATAAACAGATTTAACTCTCCTAAACGTAAAAGATAATCTATTACAAGATACAATATAAACTTTCAACTGATTTACTTACAAAATAAAGAACTTTCACATGAAATGCGGAAACTATAATGAAAAGACCAAAGCTATACATACAGATGTGTGTAAATATGCAAAGTATACAGAGAGAAGTCAAAGCCTAAAGCTTGCTGCTCAAAAAGCCAATTAGATTCACATCAAGCTTGCAGTAGTACTTTTTAAGTACAGTTTGACATTCTAATCCACTTTAGATCAATAGGATATTTGACATCCTGATATCCACATAGGGGTAATACCAGCCACGTCACACTAGCAAAAGAAAATACAAAAGCTACAATAATATAAGCAGCAACTGTTAGAAGTTTATGCATAGAGATTTAGGAATACCTTCAACATAATGGATATTTAAAATTTATTTTAGGAAAGAAATCAAACTTCCAAAAAGATGAATAAGTTCATAAACGTGAGTTATACTTTAGTATAAGCATACAAAGACCTATGAATATTTGTTCTTGATATGGAGTGCAAACCACATCAAACATTAATAGATTTTAAAAGTTTTCTCTCTTGTGCGTTTATGCACATAAAAGGAACCACAAAATAGCTTGACATGAGAGAAAAATAAAGTTTCTAAACTACACTTGGATGAGCCAATGATTAAAAAGTATACCAGGTGCAGTTAGTTATAGCCACACAGTTGCTCTATACAGGAATGATGTGGAGTGGTAGTGTTTCTAAAAGGCATGTAGGAACCTCGGAGTTAAACCAAGTCACAGCCACACAGTTACAGTGTACAGACATGACACGAAGTATTCTGAGAGGATTGCTCTTAAAGAATGGAATACTGTTTGTGACATGGATAATTATATTTGACCTCAAGAAAAAATAAATAAATAAAGAGGTCCAAACTTTGGCCTATTTTAGTGGATCTTTTCAAATTAAAAATCCCTATTTGAAGTATAAAATAAACAATCGGTTACTGAGATCATGTTTACATCTTCTCAAACATAAAGCTAGTAGTCCAAGATTGCACAATATGAGTCTAATAATAGAACAATAAAAATTAAAAATTTATGATGTTCCCATGGGCTCCTTGCAAAGGACAAAAAAGAGAACCAAAAAATTAAAGAAAAACAACTAGAAGCAGGTTAAAATCTACAATATTCTTACCTGTAATTGTGCCAAGTCCTCCTTCCCATCTTCCCTTGTCTTCTTTCTCCCCCTTACGGCTTCAAAGTCATTGCAATTAATGGTTGATAATGCAGTGACTGACTGCAATAGCAAGAAATTGCCATTAACAGAATTATAGAAAGGTGACAAAAGCGGCTCTCTTTCTCAACAGTTCAATTAGTTTCAGCAGGCTGGATATGAGAAGATTGAACTGATTACTCTAATAGTCTTTCTTTGATACCATGATTTCTAGTGTACTTCTCCAAGAGAAATTTTCCAATAAACTCATGATTCCAAAATTGTCATCCTTAGTGATGATACCAGAATTAACAAAATATGCTTGAAAGCATTTTGGTAAAAACAAAGAAATTTTGAAAAAACAAGGAAAAAGAAGAGCAAACACATTCATTTTGTGATTGGCATGCTTTTGCCATTTCATCCAAAAGCAGGCATGCATGTGAAGCTTTTCTATGTCATACAGCAAAACCAGATCATGGTTGCTCTTGAAACTTGTCAAGTCTGATGATCAGTTCCACAACAAACACATGCAAAGGAGTTTCAGAGCAGGTCAGAAAATGCTAGTACATCCCTTTAGACACAAATCTGTGAGATATCACCCTTAGAAGACCTGCAGCCTGTGCAGTCTATAAATTTGTTGGGTGGGCCAATGCAGAGACCAGAAGCACAGATGGCTTCAAAAAATAAAAATTAGATACTCTGCATTACAAAACAGACGTGGGAAGAATACTTAATCAAAACCAGACAATTATCTTCTCTTTCTCAATTGCCTATCCTTGATAGACAAGGAAGAATGCCTGAGCACTACCTGCTTACCTAACGTTCGCTTTCATCTTAACAAAAAGGCTGCAAAGGAACCAACCTAAGCATAGCGCTCCCTCCCTCCCTCTCAAATAAACTCTCGTTGAATACAAATACCAATGAAGGGATTGGATAAGTGAAAAAGTCACTTAATAGTGCCCCTCATTTTTCCTTCAAGCTTTTGGCAAGCAAATGTCAAAGAAGACTTTTAAGCCATAACTTGCATCAGGCAGGTTAAAGGGTATGAAGCAGACCGAATTGGAATTTGAGAGAAGCAGTGATGAAGAAAACAGTCCTGCAAGCCAAGAATCAGAAACTCAAACATCGTGCGATCATGATGAAATTCCATGCACTAATAGCTCTCCACATCTACCAGACTGCCAGTTCCGATTTTCAGTTTATTCCACTTTTAATGGTACAATTCCCTCTAAACCTACATTCTTGAACTTTGATGTTACTTTGAAAACTGTCCCTATGATGTTCTGTGGTTAGTAATTTCTTGCTGCCCCAAGGAGAACCTCCTGGTTCATTAATTTCAAGTTGGAAATTTTACATCAGAACTTCAGCTGGTCCTCTGGTTTTCTTTCCCCCAGGGGGTTTTCCATATAAATTTGGTATTTCAGTGCTTTGGCTTGTTTCTTATCGATTCCTATTTTTATTGGCATTAAAGTTATTTTTCTTGATTATGCAGGTGATATAATGGCGTACCTTGCCTATTAATTGCTCATTTTTCCAGACAAAACCAACCCATAACCCAAGAAATCCAGATATACAACTGCAGGGCACTACACCAGTGGTAATCAAATCAATCTAAAGCACCTTGTAAGATAGACATAAGAGGTTTTCCTCCTACTCGCTAAAGCACAGAAATTTCTACTATTTCTATTTAAAATATTAAATGATAGCGGAAATTTTAATACTCCCTCCATTTCAAAATATATGTCCTACTTTTTACTTTCTATTATTTCAACATATAAGTCCTATTTTTATATAAATGCCTCATTTATTATTTTGTTTTCAATTTTACCCTTGCCTCTAACCAACTATTTAAATGCTTTTGTTTCCAAAAACCATTAGTTTCCAACTAACCACCCTAAACACCAATCCTTAATGTTAAATTTGAATTTGATACACTAACCAAAAATTTTTAAATAGGGACATTTTAGACATCTATCAAACTTTTTCTATAAAATTTATCAAAATCTTAATTCTCGTGCAAAAGAAAAATAAGTCATGTATTTTGGAATGGAGGGAGTACAAGAGAAGACTCCTGTTGAAGCAACAACGGAAAGGGAACAAATTGGAGACAACTGCACCAAAGCAAAATCGACCAAATACGAACCAACTCATCAAAATCAACACAGAAAGTCATAAACGAATTTCCAAAGAAAAGAAAAGAACAACTAAGATATTAAACTTCATGCTCAAGAAACAATACCCAAAATGAAAATTGATACCAAGTCCCATAATTCGACCATATTTCATTAATAAGTGTAACACAAATACACAAATGATATAATGCATAGTACAGCTAATCTGCACAGGCGAGCGGATTCCATAGCCAAAATCACCCAACCAAGGCAAAAATGGGTCCAACGTGATGGAAATAAGTCAATGCGCACTTTAGTTCACACCATACCTTAGCTCAAAACAGGTGCATCAACATGCATGGCCGTAAAACCCCAGAAAAATTAAATGGAGAATACAGCCTACAAGAAGATTACAGCAAAAGAAAAAATCAGTTGAAGATCATCAAATACTTATCAAAAGCTCCGACACAAACCAACCCATTTATCCAGAGTTGCCAAGAAGTGAAATTTTGGCACAATAGAAACTTGCTAACCATATTAAAAACCCTAGAAGCGGTCAATCAAATTGACTAAATCATTCTCCAAAAAAAACAAAAAACAAGATTTGCATGACAAGATACAAAAGTACAGAGAATTCAGAAGCACAAAAACAGAAAAGATAGTGGCAAAAATGTTTTACTTGTTGACTTCCGCTAGAAAAGACCAGCATGCAGCGGAGCAGGGAGAGAGAGACAGAGGAAAGTGGGTTGAGGTGCCAACGAGGAGGACGGAGGAGGATCCTTGGGAATATTAAGGGGGAAGCAGACTGAGAGGAAGGAAGAAGAAAGTAGACGTCGACTTTGGTTTAATTACATTGAAAGTCCTGCTTTAATGCCTTAGTGGCATTTGTAAATATATAGAGATTGAGGGGCAACCAATTTACTTTTGTTTTTCCAATTTTGCCCCTGACAAAATAAATGACAACTCAAGAATATGATTGGTAAATTTGTTGCAAAAATGTTTTGGAGAGATACCAATGCTAGTTTGGAAAATAAGTGTTCTTAATTTTAATTTTTATAAAAATAAATTATTTATAAAAAATAAAATTTAAAGTAAAATTTTTTATTTTTTGTTTTAAAAATAAAATATATATAATATTTTTTACTAAATACTTATATAGATTTAATTTTCATGAATTACTGTAATGACAAATTATATTATACACATTATATATTTATTTTGTACTACTTTTTAAATGAATACAAATTTTAATATACATGAGTTTAATGAAGACAAAATATATGTAAATATTTTTCCATTTTACAGTAAAATGTCTCATAAATGAGATAAAATATTTTTTACAGAGTTGGTTAGTGGTTCTAAATCTTAAAATTTTGAAAATTTGTATATTATTTTAAATCATTTAAAACCCTGCTCATATTGATATTAACCTAGTTATTACAAATAACGAATTTGATATTGCATTCTCAAAAAAATGCCTAATAGTTTCTAAAAGACACAATATTCAAAGTCTACAAAGACCTAATTCTCTTAAAATGTGTTCTTTTTTGCAAACTATTTAAGGTAAGATTTCTTGTGTTATTTTCTAGTAAACTTCATAGAAATTAAATACCAACTACCTAAAAGTCCAGTAATAGACAGTACAAGCCTAGAGATCTATAAATATTTTGTTTAAAATAATTTGTGTGCACCAATGCCCTTTCTCTATCACAATAACATAATCAATACTACTTATATCAGTTGTATTTGTCAAAGCCCTTGTTCAAAAGAAACAAGGTCAGTCTAGTTGCTATAAATTGAAACCAAGGAACCTTAAGGCTTTACTTGGATTGGTTTTGTGTGACGGAACAGTAATTAGATTTCACTTTTTTTAAAAAAATTATTTTTATAGAATTAAATTTTATCAAATAGAAAATCTCAAATCTAAACACAATTCGAATAAAGCCTAAATCTAAAGATTCACAAAATTTTGCAAAATGAAAATAGATTTCCACCTCTCTTCATAATAGTACATTTGCGGAAATGTGGATTGGAGCAAACAATAATGGACCAAAATGCTTAAATTTATTTAAGTTATACAATTTTATTAGTTGTAGGCTTTCCATTTTTGTTTACATTTTCTATTTAATTAGTTTTGTACACGACAAATATGAGTTATGAGTTATTTACATACATGAAATTGAATAATCCAAGAGATATGTGGAATTAATTATTGTGTAAAATAACTTAGTATGATTAGCTTTTAATTTATATCTTAACCTTCATTAAATACTAATTTAAACCCGAGCGATTCATTTTTTTCTCCAATTTTACCCTCTCTGGCTAGTTTCAAGTTCCATTTAATTTGATAATTTATAGTACAAATTATCTAAGAAGAAGCACAGACATAAGATTAGGAATATGAAAGTTGCTTAGTTAGGGGATTATTCATCCGAAGCATTTGCTCATTCACAGATTCACAGTCTATCGCCAACAATAGCTCAATGAGAACACTGTTCATCTCCTCCTCTGTCTTATAAGAAAGGAATCATTTTAGCCGCTGGAACAATCAAGATCTTACACTCATTTCAAATTACATCGAAAAACTTAGCTCCTATGCCATTCAATCATTCTTGAACACATCATCTCCAACAATGCATAATCATCTTGTTTTCATAGCTTCATGGCGGCAGCAAAAATGGTGACGAAAGGCAGAAATGCTATCAAAATCAAAATTTAACTTCCTCTTGAACAGAAGCAATTTAATTGAGGATTGTGAACTTGGTTTAACATTTCCAACAAGTTGTTCAGCTAGACAACATTGGCATCAGGCTTGACACTTCCCAGTCCAGAAGGAATCCAACCTGCAGAGCTTACAGGAGCTTGTAGAGCAGGAGCAAATTAGTTGTTGCATCAGAATTCCAAACATTCTACTACGACAGTATATCTCACTCTTGTGGTTCCAGCCAGTCCATACAATGCATATCAGTTCCTGCAAGGGAAATAAAGAGAGAAAAGTTCTTTATCATAACATATATAAAACTTGATGCTTCAAAAATACAAGCCTAACTCACCCTTTGATTATCACAAAGATATCCTAAAAACTATTACGTTGGACTTCAAGCACTTAGAACCCTGGCAAATAACTGTCCTATTCATCCAAACACTGAGCAATAACAAAGCACACAATAATAAGCATCATGCTAAACTTTCAGTCAGTATCAGCATCCTCCCCTGTCTAGGGAAATTAGGATGACGGCGCTCCAGGATTCTAAGACTCTAAGACCAGCAGAATATGTAAGCTTTTCTTTCTGCAGCAATTCAGGAAGCCAAAACATTTTTACTTCTTCGCAACCTTTAATCTACAGGTTTATATATTTTCTTTATTTCCTTCTTATTCATTTTCCCCTCATCTCTCCTCAACATCCTTTTTCTTTTATTTTTTTCAGATAAAATTGAATAATAAAAGAAATAGAATGTGAGGATACTGCAAGTTTTTTAGAACACTGTAATATACAAGGTCCCTGACACAAAACTGGGGTGTAACACAAGTATCAGCCATCATACGCTTGTCCCGGAGACAGGCAGGATGTCACAGGAAATACGCACGATCCACAGAATATCTTCAAATAAACAAGTCATGACTACGAAGTTGATCTCTTCAGAGAGAGAGAGAGAGAGCTTGAATGAAGCATGGTGATATGGAGTCAAAAATTGTGAAACGTTAGTTCGGAGTTCGGTGGCAACAGTTTCTGCCATGCAATCGACACTAAGCAGTTGTTTGAGAAAGTTTAATTTCCAGGTTTGGTCTTCACACCTTTTCACATCTGTCAATAATTGCAATATGAATTTTGCAGAAAATTCTAGCTTTGTTTTGGATTATGTCCTTTTGATGCATGAAAGGGCTTATTTTCAAACTTCTAGGGATATGGTCATAATTTTGTCGGTATAGTTTAATGTCAAATATGACTCGAACTAGAAAAGAAGCTAATTTTCCATGGCTGAATATGAAAATGTACTTACTTCAGTGCTATCGACCAGCATCATCGACTCAAAGGTGAGGCATTGACAGTTCAGTTTGCTCAAATGATTTGGGAACTTTCCGATCTACTGAGACATTAATTGATCAGTCACCGGCTCAGTTTTCTCCTCTAAATATAATCTGGAAAAACAATGCCAAATCTGTATTCCGTCATGCTGGTTTGGAAGTTTTAATTATGACTAACATCCAAATCTTCAAAGTAGATGACACTGAACTACTTCCCCTCACCTTGGTTCGATTCTCTTGCACCAACCTTTTTACTGGTGCAGAGTGGGTATAATGCACTCATCCCCTTCTGTCTGTTTCACAGGGGCATTGTTTTCAAGTAATTTGGTCCCAGTAATGGATAGAGACAGGATATCTCATGTCAGATTCAAGAACTGACAGAAGCATATACAACTCCCCCATCTGTGGACTTAATTGTCTTCCTGCAGAAAAAGCTGCCATCTCATTTTTTACCTCAATCCAACTAAGACCTGGCATCTTTTTCACTTGCTGATGAATCATTGTTCTCCTGACCATCTCGGCTTCTTTCCATTGACCCATTGCAGAATACATGTTAGAAAGCAGCACATAGCTCATCTCATTTTCTGGCTCTAGGATTTGCAGCTGATTCCCCATCTCTCTTCCTGTTCCTATGTCACCATGAGCAGAAGATGCTCCAAAGAGAACCTCTAATGAGTTAGTCTTCTCGTTCCCCATATTCAAGTGCTTGTTAGCCAACTCTCTTGCCTCGTCCAAATGGCCACCCCTCCCTAATATATCAAGCATGCAAGTCACATGATCAACATCTGGATAGATACCATGAACAGACTCCATAATTTCAAAAACAGAACGACCTTTCTCTACAAGCCCCGAATGGCTGCAAGCCATCAATAGACCAATGAAGGTTACTCTGTCTGGTTTCACCTCAGAAGCTTTCATTGCTTCAAAAAGCTGCAGGGCCTGGGTGGGTAATCCATGCAATCCAAATGCAAATAGCATTGTATTCCAAGAGATTAAATTCCTCTCAACAATATCATTAAATACTCTAAATGAGTAAACTATATCTCCACATTTAGCATACATATTTACCAAGCCATTGCCAATATAAACATAATTATGGAATCCCAAACGAATCACACAGCCATGGACCATTTTACCATGGCCAAGTGTTGGCAAGCTTGCACAAGCATGCAAAACAGCTCCAAGTGTAAAATCATCCGGCTTGATACCACTGACCATCATTTCAACAAATAAGCCAATACCCTGTTCTTCGTGTCCATTTCCTACATATCCAGAAATCACGGATGTCCATGAGATTACATTCTTCTCAGGAGCCTGATGAAATGCAAGAAGTGCTTCATGCACATTTTCCATCTTCATATGAGCATCAATTATTGCATTCCATGACACTTGATTTAAATTCCCCCCACACTCAAACAACTTTAAAACCTCATTTTGGAAGCCAAACCGGGCATAAGTACTAATGATTGAATTGTTCACCTCCACCGCCAAACTCCAACCGCTTTTAACAATAAAGCCATGCATCATACAAGCATAACAACTTTGACCTGATTCAGCACAAGCATTCACGAGAGAACTCAACGTCCACTGATCTGAACTGCAAGAATCTTCTAGCATCTTCTTAAACAAATCTAAACATAACTCATATTCACCATTTTTTGCATAGCCAGCAATCATAGTGTTCCAAGCTATCAAAACCCTTTTCGGCATAGCATAAAAGACATTAGAAGCAATATCACAACAACCGGCATTTACATGAGCAAACAATAATGAGCACCACGAGACTTCATTCTTAAAATCCATATCTTGAAACACTCTATGAGCTTCGTAACTGCCCAGGCATTTTCCATAGAAATCAATTAGCGAATTGTTGACTGGCAAGAAAGAATTGTACCCGAAGCCAACAACGAAGGCATGAAGCTTTAGCCCAAACTGAAGGTTCCCTAAGCCTGCGCATGCACTCAATGTAGAGGTGAATGTGTAGTTATCAGGCTTGGAGTTGCTGTTTCTCATTTGCCCGAATAATTCCAGAGCTTCTCCATAAAGCCCCAGTTGGACATACCCAGTAAGCATTGCATTCCATGCGATTGTATCTCTATAAGGCGTTACATCGAACAGTTTGCGAGCGCTTGCAATGCGCCCAGACCGAGCGAGAGCTGTGAGCTTCGTGGTAATGCAAGCCAAATATGAACGCATCAAATGGTGGGTTTTGACTCGTTTCGTCCTGAATTTGTACTGAGCTCAGCAAATGGCCCTATTGTGGAGCGTGGTTGAACAGCCTGAGCGCATTTCAATAGTAGGTTATCCCGCGATTCGTTCCCTTATATGCGCTTTGTATGTGATCTATTGTTAAAATGCAAAAAATCTGCATTATTATGCGTTCAATGTTGCGTCGTTATACAAGACCCAGCACGTTCCATACCTTCTCTCAGCCAGAATAGTGGGTGCAGAAAAGAAAATATTGAAGGCTAAAGGACGTTCAAGAGCTCAATAGATAATGCGTTCAAGAGCTTATAGCACATTCCAGAAGAAAGCAAAAACGAAATATTCCTCTTAAGAACTTGTGTCAGGGACACCATGCAAAGGACAGCAGCAAAACATTGAACCGAGTTGGAAAACCCTTTAGTGAATTTTGTTCTCACTGCGTTGAAATAACTCATACATAAAATCTTTTGTCCATACAATTCTTCTCTGTTACAATTCCAGTCGACAAATACATTTCCCTTTGCTGAAGAAGAATAGGGAAGATTACAATGGAAAAGAAGTCTTTTTGCTCGGTTCCAAATTAATGGTCAAAAGCATCAACTTCTGCAGTAGCCCACTACACTGATAGGAAAGATGAAAGTCTGAGATCTCTGAAATTCTGACGAAGATCTAATCAAAGTCTACAATTTTCAACTGTATATTGTCCCCTAAACTCAGAGCTGAGCTTATTGAAACAATGATTGAATAACATGTATTGCCAGTGAAAGTAGTCACCACAGGAACAAATTCTATTGCATCCACATAGAATGATTGGAGCAGAGAAAAGAATCAAATCAGCAGAGTCGATAAACTCCTCACAGTGAAGCTCCCACTTTACGAAAGAGTTCTTTTGGCGCTGCAATCACAAAAATGAATATAATCACTCACTCATTCATCATAAGGAGAAGAAGCGGAGCAAGTTGTGTCCACATAGAAGTAACCGAAAAATAGGAGAACCTGTTGAAATGATCTTACCTGGCAGTCCAGTAAACCTTTCATACTGTTCATATGCCTGCCCAATGAACATTTCAACTCCGGTCACAATTTTGGCTCCAGACTCTTCTGCTTCCCGTAACAATCGAGTGATTTTGGGGGTGTATACAGCATCAAAAACTAATGCGTAATGTTTCAGAGCTTCCTGCAAAATGGAGAGTTAATCAACACTAGCCAGTGAAAGCACTAGACATGAAACAAAACTTCAACATTTTCAATCTCGTATTCTTAAAAAGCGACATAATAGATTTATAACTCCATGAGTGAAAACTTTTGGCAAGTTAAGCGAATCAGAAGGATTCTCATTCCCTTTCATTTGTGTTGAAGGATCTTATTTGATGTTGAGAAGAGGTTGAATGAAAATGAACTAGTTATCCACAATGTGGTCATAGTGGCTCACCTCACAACTATCTCCAAAATATTGTCTCCCCAAAATTTTACGCAAAAAGAGGACTACTATAGTCATAAGTCACCTTGGTACCTATGGAGCAGGATATTGATCCTTTTTCTGTTCTCAGCCAATGGATCAAAATATTGCATTTGCAGCATTGCACAGTACTTCATGCATCTGTTTAGGTTTCGTTTTCTAACTTATTCCTCTCACATCATCAGAAAGTGGCACAATTTTTGGTATCCATGCAGAATCTGGTGATCCCAGGAATAAGCGGGGGAACAGAGGACTTCACGTGATTGCCAGTCTCCAAAATTGTAAAAAAATAATTTGGTAACAAGCTACAGACATTCAAGAATCTGTTCATCTGATCTAAATATATTCTTCTTGCTATTTTAAGTTTTTTGCCGACACTTAAAAAGTATAAGGAATTATATGGTTTACAAGGTGCAGAAATGTCATCTTCCTGTCTTTGGAACTCCACTACCTCCTCTGCAAGGTTAAACCATTCACCTCTAGGTCCATTCCATATGAAAGGTCAGAACCACCAAAATCGAAGGTATGCAGGAACAGAGACCTGGCCTAGTGATATTGTCAATCGCACAACCAATACTACTAATCTTCATGCAACTTTCTAACAGCACCCATGAACTAACCAGTAAAGAGTTTTGTTCACTTAAACATGATTCCTGATGAAGTATGAAGTTTCAAGCAACTAATTTAAAATGAATAGAAAAACAAATCTTAAAGGCTTGTTGGATTATCAGATTTGAAAGGTTACAGTGTTACAATAATCAAACTATACAGCTGTGAAACCAAGAATAGTAATATCTACACAGAAATATTTGTATCAGGCATACTGTAATCTGTGTCTTTGATTAATACGTAGAAGAAACTTCTATATGGCAGTATCTTTCCAGTGTTTTAAACTAAAGCAATATTTCCTAGCAGCTAAACTAATCGCTGGAATTTCCAATGCTACTTCAGTGCCTACATGGACAATCAGTTTCTGGAAAATCCATACATCTCTAAGTTATTTTTTTAATAAGTGAGGTAAACATACTTAAAGGAAACATGAAATGGTCTTCTCTTGGCTGAACTACTGGTGAGCAAAAAGTATATACCCATCTAAACTTACTGGTAACTCAACTAAGCCAAAAGAAGGGTCAAAAAAACATATTATAGGAAAAAGGAAAATAATAATGCTTGATACCAAGAGATCATAAGGAACCTTCAAATTACAAGAGATGCTAATCCCTTGACGGCACAAATCATTTTAAAATTCCATTGGAAACAAGAGACTGCACAAATTCTTGAACACAATCACATCTCTGCTTCATATTCATAAGTACCAGCTCTGAAGGAGAAAATTCAAATACAAATGTAACTCAAAAAACTGGGAGACAACCTGAAGTAGGCATACCTTAGGAACGGGTGTCTCATCCACCTTTGGCTGCATCCCAATGGAGGTGGTGTTCGCAAGTATCATGCCATCCTCTGGATGGAAATTATCCAATTCAGATAGAGCCAAAGCCTGTCCTCCCACGCTATCAGCAATTGCTCGGGCCCGGTCTGGTATAAAAAGAAATAGAATATTATATAGATAAATATAAGAGGAAATTATCAACTTAGAGCGTGAGTGCTAATTGTGGAGTTTTAATGGGACCAAAAATCCAAACTCATGACTATGGAAATCTATTTATAAATATTCAGGTTGCAATGTAATAGAAAAATGCAGGAAACTCAGTGGGAATTTCTTTTCTTTTTTCTTTAACCGCTTCAGTTCAAAACTACTAACCATAAGTTCGATTAGCAATCACAACCCTTGCTCCCTTTCCTTTTGCACCATAAGCAAGAGCCTTGCCAGCACCGCCAGCACCAATAACCACAAATAACTTATCAACCAAGGGCGACTCATTTGCACCAGTAGTATGTCCTGAGTCTGTAGAGTAAACAAGACCACCACATCAAGATCCATTGTCACACACAATTCTTTACAGCAAGAACAAGTCATTTACAAAACCTCGCAACCCATCCTCAATGGCAGATATTGCACCAATATAGTCTGTATTGCAACCAAATAGCTTCCCATCAGCAGTTCTGATGAGGCAATTTACAGCCCCAATTGACTGACAAACACATGAGAACAGCAAAACATCAAGAGTATTGTTCAAAATAGTAACATCAATTTCAGCAGAAAAGAATTACTAAATCATGATTTTCTTAGTCAAAACCTTTGCCACAGGGTCTACTTCATCACAGCACTTGAGGGCTTCCTCTTTATGAGGAATAGTGCAACTGCACAAAGATATATGTATTACTTCATCTATGTTACCCAAGAATACAGCAATTATAACTAATGAGACTGAGCAAAAATGAAACGGCCGAGTGAAAAAATTAAAGTAACTCAAAAAAGAGGCACAATCATGGATTCAATGAGTTCAACGCAAAAGAAGGAAGAAAAAAAGGGAAAGTACAACCACAGAGAGACGAGAAGAAAAGACATACCAAGACCAAGATACTCAGAATAGCTAACACATGAAGAATCTAGAATAGTATGATATTATAGCAAAAGTGCTGAAATTCAATCATCTAAAGGAGTGCCATATTGTACTTTACAACTTAACCTGAAGCCAGCAAAGTCTGTAGATGAATAGGTCTCGAAAAATTTTCTAACATCATCAACCAACAAATGCATAAAAACACCATCAAAGCCAACAGATCTAAAAGCTGGATTGTATAATTTAGGGGATTTGCTGTGGAAAACAGGCTTCCCAATAATTCCATATATCTTTGTATCAGGCCCCAGTTGTCTGAAATTGTATATATTCACTAAATCATCAATTGTTGGTTGCCCAGGTGCCGATACTTTCCCCAGCTCTAGAGTACCAAAAGTCAGATATCCACCAAACTTTGGGCAAAGTACGCGAGACATAAGACCTCTTTCTCCCATGACCATCGCTATTATAGGAACCTGAAATTTGGAGAATTGTCAAAAGCATATTACAAGTCAGAAAGTCCATGAATCAACTTAAAATTTACCAGAAAAGGCCATAAAATGTACGCATGGCACAACTTCTATATGTTTCAACTAACAAAAGCCAGTATATGATTTTTTTCCCCACTTTTTGTCAACAGCTATACATGCATGAATCCAATTGGACAAGGATGTCTTAGCTTAAAAGACAATCATGTGGACTAGAGAACATTATAAAGTGATAACGAACAAAAATTTCCTAAGTTCATTCTCTATGGTCACGCTTTCATTACCCTGAAACTGATATCAGATAAAATCACAAGATTAACTTCCTAGAAGAATTAGTGACTCTGCGAAAGTTAATTGTTTAAAGAATTTGACCATACTACTTACGCCGCTTACTTGAGAATGGACGGTTATTTGAAAAACCCTGGCAACATCTGTAATATCAGTTGTAGTTGTTGCGATCTTCACTATATCAGCTCCACTTGCTTGTATCCTTGCCACAAGGTTGCCAAGATCCTCAGCGGATGGAGTGTTGTGATAGTTGTGAGAAGAAATAATGATTTTGCACTTTGCAGGCTTATTTTCACGCATAGAACGGTTGAACTCATGAACAACCTTCACAGAAATGGCAGTATTTAGAGCATAATTGTAGGTTTCAATGTCAACATTTTATGTCATGGGAAAAAAGAGACTGATGTCAAAGGAACAGAGTTCTAATTTGATCAACATTCCCAACTCCAAGAAAAGAATTCAATGATTGATAAGTTGTTCAAGACCATTACGTAATCATGGATAAACTCTGATTTGCATATAGGATTTGCTTCCACTAAAAATAACTAAAGCAAAAGGACAGGCATCTTGGTCTATCTTACTCAAAATATTTAATCCCTAAAATGAAGCACAACAAACATTATTAAGGTTTATAACGAGAAGTAACCTCCTGTCTGAGAGGGAAAAAAGGCAACCTGAAGTTCAACATCAATGTAGTCAGCTCCCAACTCCATTGCTAAACGAAGTGCATCCAATCGACTCCTGTCATCACCTTCATACTGACCACCTTCCCATGTAGGTCTAGAAAAAGCATAAATCATCAGAGACTCCTCAGATGGCTTTTACCAAAAATTTATAAAGTGGAAGCAGACTCTACTAGCATTAACTATGACATATTAGCTCTTAGGGACTGAAAAGCATTCAAACTCCAGATTTAGATCATCAAGAATTTATATAAATTGAGACTAATCGGTATCATCAAATGCAGCAACCAAATGATTGTAGTAGCAAATAATTGTTGTAGCAAATACTTGTTGCTTCAAATCCAAGAATGACATGTAGTACAAAGAAGCACATAGGTATATCTGCAATTTGTGAACATCTACGACCAATGCTCAACAATCTCTTTCCCTTTTTTCCCCATTTACTTGATGCAAGAAGAGGGGATGGCAACAACTTCAACTTTTTGCAAAGCTTCAAGATAATCCCGTTACATGACCCTACTAGCTCCTCATGAAGCCAGCTGCAGAGTTCCAAAGGCACTTCCGGATAGAAATAAAATATGTCAATTTCCATTAAACCATCAAAGATCTTCACCACAGACGAAACAATAACTTTAACCTTGAGGGGGCGATAATCTATATCAACCTAAATAGAGAAATTTTAAAAAATGTTGAGGGGGCGACGTAGAAAAAAATATAACTAATAAAACTAAAAAGTCAACATATATATTATATAAGAATTTTAAAAATGTTGGGGGGGGCAGCTGCCGCTCCCCACCCCCTTGGATCCGTCATCGATCTTAACTTTTCAACTCTAACTTAATTTGTAGTCAAAACTCATTGTTCTGCCAAGAATTTCCTCTGTATGATTTTATATACCATCGTTAATATATAATAGGTTTCTTCCTCACCTTTCCCTTCATCCAAAACTTGCACAAGCTCGCCATTTTACGGTCAAGAACGCTAAACTGAAAACTCTTACGATGGGCTGAGAGAAAACGAGAGACTTTCCAAGTAAAGAAGCTCAAAAAGGAAACTTGTTTCATCATCAAACAACGTTCAGACAAAAACTCCGACTAAAAAAACCATAAAAGCAAGTCAACATTGCAACAAACAGATAGGACAGTAGCTGGAAACGAAACCTGTAAGTGAAGAGAGTTGGCAAAGGACAATGTTTAATAAGAATTTCAATATCAGAACGCGGATTAAAGCTTTTCAAGTGATCCAGTCGGACCTCCACAAGGTCAGCCGCACTGGTCTTGGCCTTGAACATTAGAGCAAGCATCTGATCCACCGTCTCCCCCATTATCGGCGCACAAATTAGTGTCTGATTCCGCCTAGTTCCCTTCTCCATTTTCAAACCCACCTCGGTTGCAACCTAACCAAACCAAACAAGAACTCCTCAAAACAAGAGTAACCCACGAATAAAATAACCAAGAAACAGAATGCAAAAACCAAAAAGTCGTTGAAAAATGAAAACATTACCGCTTCCATTGCTTTGTTTATTGATTTCTTGGTTGCAGGAGGATGCAAAAACTCGTTTTGTGCTTCAGCTAACGTTGCCAGTGGCGTGTGAGAATTTTGTTGAGAGCTAAATTGGACTTATTTGGGCCCTTCCTCCACTGTTGATGGATGAGATTGAAGAAAAGGTTGTTTGGTAAGGCAGCTGTTGGTGGGGGGAGGTTGGTGAACTTTGAAAGGCTACTGTTGAGAGGAAGGCGACTCACAGAAACCAGAATTAGACAAGTCTTTAACAGCACGATCAATCCAAACCAGCCGAGGATTCTAACGTGGAAATTTGGCGACGTCTTTGCTTTTGGACTCTATCCCAACTCCAAGACCAAGACGGCCAACGCTTCCCATCCAATACCTTTTCTTTTCTTTTCAAGAGTTGGCTCTCACTTCTCAGTTCTCAGCAGCCAACCATTTTATCATTAGGATCGGTTTTTTGGTTTTAAAAATTTTTCATTCTTTACGAAAGAGATTTTTGTTGTTAGTATTATCATAGTAGTAGTAATGCACCAAAAAAGAATATCATGTGATTGATCTTTTGAAAGGGATTGTGATTTTCATGGTGGATGTGGTTCAAATTTATTATTATCTTAGGTATAAAATAATTATCGTTTTAACTAATAAAGACATTTAAGAAAGCATAAAAAAATACATTTTTGCCCCTTCTTGAAGATTAAAAGATTAATGTATGTAATAATTTAGTATAGTAATAAATTTAATGGGTAAAATTTAAAAATAATGATAATAAATATCACTTAGATCATTTAGAATTACAAGCAATTTGAACCAAGAAGATAACAAAAAAGATGACAATTACTTTGAATTGAAAGCACTGCTCCAGAATCTAGCATTTCAACAATCTGTCTTAGAATATTAGTTTCGTTTGTCATTTTTATATAGATTAAGTATTTATTAAAATTTATAATATTCAAAATAAAAATACTTAAATGCTCTTTAACTTTAACTATAATTTATTAATTAAAATATTTAAAAATTGAGATATATAGTAATTAAAGAATAGTAAAAAAATAAAAAATTTTATTAAATTTTTATTAACATTACAACTGAAACCAAAATTATAGAATAAATAAATAAGAGAAATGAAATTAAGAGTATATTATGATTGTGTTTGATTGTGAAAGATTTTGTCTTAAATTTTATAGAAGTAAATTTTTTGTTAAATAAGATACAGAGTTCAATTATATGTTTAATTAAGAAAAAAAAACTAATATTTCGGAGCGAATGAGTGCTAATTTCATGGTTGATAATCATTTTGGTTGGGGTACAATAAGGACCAGCTAGATTCTATTGCTTTGTTTGGAAACCGCCTATGACAGCGAAGAATTTCCCATGTAACAATTTGTTTGGATACTAATGATTAGTAAATTATTCATTAAAAAAAAAAAGAAGAATTTCCCAGCAGAGGTAAGCATCCAATTCTCACTCTTATCTTATTACAAGGTGAAAATTATTTAGTATTTGAGCCCCTAATGACTAAAGTCAAACAAACTCTCAAGAAAGGATACAAACAAAAACTTTTATCATGGAATCATATAAACAACAAATCTAATTAATTAAATAAAAAAGTCATAATATCATATTCAATATTTAAAATTTCCTTTTAATAATCAATTTTTTGACTTTTGATCTTCAGAATTTAAATTTAAATTGCGTTTCATTACGAATCTAATATAAAAATTTTTATTTTTAATTATACTTATTTTCTTATAAAAAATTTACTTTTACAAAACTTAAATAGAGAATCTCAAATTAAAATTTTATCCAATCCCATCCTCGATTGGATATTTCAACCAATTATTTAGAAAGAAAATGATAAAATTTCAATCAAATAGACCGGAGTTTTTCCTGCTGGACTCCTTCAAACCCTAGCAGTATCAATTATCATCATAAAAGAAAAAGAAAAAAGGGTAAATTGGCTGCATAATAATGATAAATAATTTGAGGCAGACATTTGGGCCCGGAGTTAATTTCTATATGGGCCCAGTTGAAATGGTCCGTGGTTCACCAAAGTTTTAGAAGAGAAAAAAGTGGGCCACTGAGGGCCTGCCAGTTATTCGGGAGTGCAGGCCGTACCTCTGTCGTCTTAAATTGCCCAGCTTAAAAAAAAAACAAAAAGAATAACACAGGTAGGTCCCACTGCTTTCTGCCATATTAACGTTCACCTAGTCACGCATACAGATCTTTATACGCTTTGTCCTGACCCGCGACGGGACGTCCTACATTTTGGCTTTACAATATTTTGTTAAGAAAAAGGAAAAAAAAAATTCAAAGAAATAACTAGAGTCTTCTTCCAGCGTCGGTTTGGTTGAGTATATATCGTATTTTTTTTAATTTATACAGAATAAATTTTTAATTATTAAATTTTAATTTAACGATTAAAAATTTATACGTTATAAATAATTATTTTAGTTAAAATAATTATTTAATCTATAATAAAATAATTATTTTTAAAATAATTATTTTATTATAAAATAAATAATTATTTATTTTATAATAAAAAATATTCAAGTTAAATAATTATTTATAATGTGTAAATTTTTAATCGTTAAATTAAAATTTAACGATTGAGATTTAATTTGTACAAATTGAAAAAAAGTATTATCTATATCTTAATTAAATCTTTTCTCTGTGGGTTGCAGCTCAACCATGTAAACTCCATAATTTAAGGCGGAATGAAGAGAATCTTGCTCATAGGATTAATCCGAATTTAGTATTAGTTAGTCTATAAAATACTCAAAAATTTATTGATGTTTATGATAAATACAGGG
This sequence comes from Rauvolfia tetraphylla, assembly GCA_030512225.1. Classification (NCBI taxonomy): domain Eukaryota; kingdom Viridiplantae; phylum Streptophyta; class Magnoliopsida; order Gentianales; family Apocynaceae; genus Rauvolfia; species Rauvolfia tetraphylla. Next base: position 10,455,986 of record JAJQKT010000053.1, read on the forward strand.
TCAGATAGAAAATTTTGATATTTTGCTAAAAGACCCAAAACAATCCAAACACATTATCTATTTATTTTTATAATTTATTATTGAATTGAGATTTAAAGTGAACTTTAACAAGTTAAAATTTTAAGTATGAAACTTACATCTTCTTTTATAAATAATTTAACTTTTACAAAACTCAAGATAAAAATCTCAAAACCAAACCCTATCCAATCACACTCTTAATTTAAAAAATTTCGTTTTAAAAAATATATGCATAAATTACTTATAAATTAAGAAATGTGACATAAATTGAAAATTTTTAAGTAGTGTGAGGAAAAACAAATATAATGTACAATGACGTGTAGAAAGGAAATCAATAATCCAACTATTCTAGCACAGTCTCAGTTACTACTATTAGGCGTAGTAAAGTCAAAATTCTTCTAATCTCTATAGCACGCAATATGTGAAGAGAAAGCCCTCAACGGTTTAGGCGGTTTATAAATGCAGTTAGATAGGGCTGACCAAAAGGAAAACAATCTCCAAGGAAACAAATGTGACATACGCCAAGCACTGGCCATATTCATCACGAGGGGATCCCACCCCCAACAACTTCATTTGGGTGATTGGATGTTTGAGACAACTAGAATTAGCTGGTAGAGAAGGATGGACCTGACAAGTATTGAGAACAGATTTTAAACGAATCGAACTCCCAGCGGTCAAGTATTCTGATAAGACACTAACGAATCTGTTCAGATATGAGTTCGCTAGGACTGATGCAAACCCCTAACCTTGGTGTTTCTGTACCAAACTTATAAAGTCACCTCGAATGCCGTTATAAAATTACTATTCTGCTATAGTCTTTCCTTCCAAGCTTTTGTTTTTTACATTTCCTTTCCAAGCTTTTGTTTGTTACTTTTTACTTTCTCCGATTTTTGTTGCCTTTCTCAGACTATTTCCGCCTATTCTTGCTTCTTCTTCCTCTGTCCAGATTTTATTTTTTTCTTATTTTATTTTGCTACTTAATCAGTTCTTCTTTCTTCTAAATTTTTGTATTTATTTTTTTTATTTTGTGCATTACATTTTGTTCTCTTGCACTAATATTTCGATAATTTTTTAAAGTAATTCGAGAATGAATAATTTCTTAATTTATTTTGAATCAATATTACTAAAACTAGAATGATATCCTTTTAATTGATTCTATTTTGCTTTCAATAATTTTAGTTAAATTGAGACAGTTTGAAAAAAACATAAAAATATAAATCTACTGAGAACTAAGTCAAATAAATACATTCAAAATCCGAAAAGTACATAATTCTAGAAGCATAATATTATATTTAAACATAGTAGCAATACATGTAAAATAAGGCAAAATTAACTAGTACTCGGGACGGCGACGGCAATAGTAACTGGACAATTTCTTCTGTTATGTCTAACTTGATGACAGTGCTTGTATCTTGGAGGAGAGTTTATGTTACAATAATCTATGTCGGAATGAAACCTCATCGTTCTGAGTCGACCTCCATTGTTCTTCATATTTATAAGATAAAAAAACATATGAAAAAGACACATGAAACGGTACTTATCGCCACAAATTTTTTATTTGTAAGATTCTTGTAAGATTCCTTCGAGTATATGACCAATATAAATTCTGCATCTTTCCAATTTTTTTCCTATAAATTGCCACATATTTTGAATTTCAAATGAAAAGAGTGCAACAATTATTAAAATAAAAAGAAAAAAAATGTTTCGTTGATTACTGTAAGTTCATGGCTAGTCGGTGGAATGTATAACACCATTAGGATTGACGTTATAAGAAGCTTATAACGCCATCATATATGGCGTTATAGGCGTTATAGTAAAAACTTGCTATAACGCCATCTAAAATGACATTATAGCATAAACATAACGCTTAACGTTATCATAACCAGCTACTTCACAAGAATCATAAGGCCAAAAGAGCATATTAGGTGACGAATACGAAATCATTAAGCTATAGATATTCAACTTCGCAACCGAACGAAAAAAAATGTGACTTGTATCCAATAAGCTGGCAGAGCAGAAAGAGTACTTATTCCATTCAAATCCAGACGGAGTCGCTTTTGGAAACATGATTATCTTGCCAAAGTACTTCATCCCCAAAAATAGCAAGATGATTTAGACCAAGGTTTTAGAACAGAAACTTCATGCTATCAAGTCCAAACAATTATTTACTTCCAAATATTTTCTCCTAGCAAAATGGATTTTGACACCAAAAGATCACGTGCTCTGCCAGGCAACGAAGTAGGAACCGGGGAAGCGCCTATCAACCTTGAAGTCCGATGATACCTGCAAAGATTTCACGTGACTGTTAAATAAGCTGGATGAAGAATAACATCGAGAACTCCACAGCAAGTATAAAAAGTCTGGCTCAGACTTTTGATGAAGACAATTCTCTTAAGAATCTCAACAACAAATTCTATTAGGTTGCTCACCCACACTGTGCAGTAATAGTTGATTTAATTTGAGGATAATGCAAAATTGAGGTTACTAGAGAGTATTAGGCCCCCTCCGATGACAATAAGTGGCTAGCCATTCATTTTATTAAAACCACAGCATAAATGCATGGCTATGAAACATCAATTGCGGTGCTTTATAGCATGGGCACAATCAAAAACATGGTAACACCTACCACAGGCAACTCTGCCACCAGCATTTCCAGTGCTTTTGCTGAGTTCATGTCCTCCTGAAGGAAAACGGGGGTGGCAATCAGAATCCAGTAAAAAATTTAGAAAATATCTGGGAATTAGCCCGGCTTCAAAAGAATTTTGGGTATTTCCCTTTTTTCCCTCCATTTAATAGATAAAGGAGAGAGTTTGTCCCTCTCCTATTTTCTTTTGGGAAAACTTTTTGACTCTAAATTAAGTGATATACATAGTAACTAATGTTTATCTTCTCTGTGCACATTAGTATTAAACCATGATACAGACAGTCAAAGAAAAAACACTTCCAGAAAACATTTTCTAACAAAGCAGGAGACTTAAAGTTGCAGGAACAGTAATTATCCTCTCTAAGTTCCACGTGGAGATGTGCAAATAATAAAATGGAAGACCCTCACCCTTTCCAAGATCATCGGGATCAGCATGGACAACTACAGCTCTTCCAATAACGGAATTTGGTCCAGAAAGTGGAATCTGCATGTAGTAACCAATACTTAAGAAATATGCAAAAGCAATGTAAATGTTTTAGAAAAATAATGATAGCAGCGATTACCTGTTTGTCAACTATTTTGATAGATGCAGTACCTGTGAAATAATCAAAAAACAACCACATTAATATGTTAAACTCGCAGTGCTGAGTACATGATGCAAAGAGATCTTGAAATTCAAGAAACGTAATTAAAAGAATGGCAGTAAATATCCCAACATGAACAATGAAGTAAGGCGTTATAGTGCATGGGACAATGCTTTTTCCCATGAGAAAAGGTCAAATGTCAACTCTCCTCTCACCAGTGGATAAGAATTACTTCTCTATTCAGAATGATTTGAAGTTTTCAAAATTACGAGAATTGTTTATTTGGTGCTCACTTTATTTTTGGCACTCGAATACTTTTAAGTTCTATCTAAGTGTTAAGGTTACCAAATGGATTAAGCATAAGTTAGTTTAACAGATATTTTGCAGAAAATTTTCTAATTAAACTCCCCACTTCACAAAAGAGCCAAAATTGTGATGTACACAGTAACTTAACTTCAATCAGTAGCAATTAGCAGTCTATACCAACTTCTTCAACAACATAACAACTGACAAAGTTTCGATTTTAATTCCTAAACTTTGGATGATAGTAAAGGAAAAGTGTTGTACCATCTTCACAAACTGTAATGTTGCCAAGATCACCAGCATGGCGATCCTCATCTTCAGGAGCACCATGCAACTTGCCAGCAGGATTAAAATGTGGTCCTGCATAACAACTTGATTGCATCAATGAAAGTGTGTATAGAAAGCTAAAAGATTAAACAAGTCATCCTCTGACTATCCCATATTTTCGATGGATGTATAATTACCAGTTGACATGCAACCATTTGTTGTGTCACCAAGGGCATGAACATGGAAGCCATGAAGTCCAGGTTTAAGGCCAGAAACAGTTCCTGTAACTGTAGTGGTACCTGGCATTACAAAAACAAGGAAACTCAAATGCATGAGACATTAAGGAAACAGAAAACTACAAAATCATCAAGTTCTTGAAACAATTAGACAGAGAAGATCAAGCTTACCATCTCCTTCTTCTGTGAAGTAGATGGTGCCATTAACACCCTCACTGCTGCTAAGAACTGCGACAGCCTTCACCATTGTCTTTCTGTGATCTAAGAAGCAGCAAAAGGTTTAGTTAATTGCCTCGGGAAGAATAGCCTGCTATAACTAGACCAGTATAAAGCATAAGCGATGACAACCTGATCAGCCTCTACCAAAAAGGAATCAGATGAATTGATTCCGGGTTACAAGTATGGAAGACTATGTCACTTCAAAATGATGCATCAAAATTTCAACATACAAAGTTCTAAAACAGTTTCGGGACACACTGCTATCTAGTTTTCATATTTAACAGAGCACAGATGGATCAAAATAACCTGCAGTAGCAAATATGCCTTCCATTCAGCAAATGCACTTCATATTCTGCGATGGATATCCTTCAGCGGACAGAAAATCTTTGAAATGGTAATGGCATCATTTCATATGATTTAGAAATTAAAATCTTTAAACTTTACAATTATCCAAAGAATTTTCAGCACAAAAAGAAATGGATGGTCAAAAAGTATCTTTTCATCTTGATTCATCAACAGTTCTTAATTGTCATCCTCCTTTTCAGTTTTTACAACAAATTAACACGCTTCAGAACTGCAATCAGACCAATAGTACGAGCAAAAGAACAGAAACCAAATGTAAAAATCACATCATACGTCAAAAGCAAAACAAAACTGAGCAAGTACAGGAGATATATACTAGATCTGATTCTGAAGCTTCAGAGATTAAATCTACGTCCTACCGGTGCTCGTACAAACCCTTTTACCAGACCAAGAATGGAACCGGATTCCATTTTAACCACTAACGTCACTAAGATAGCACTCAAATACACGTCGTCAATCAGCCTAAGAGTTAAGCTACAGATTACCAATCTAAAAACCCACGTTAAAACATCAAGTCAAACAAACAAAGAACCCAAATGATTTATTGCCAAATCCTTACCCCCAAAAAAGAAAATAACAAAAACTTTGCTAAATGAACGACAAGAAGAGTACTTTTTAAACAAAACCCAGAAACAAGATCACATACACTTGGACTTGAGAAGAAGAAATTAAAGAGAAAAAGAGGGCTTTGCCTATCACCTCAGATCACCCTTCTACTTGATCTTGTTGGATTCTAAAGACGAAAAAACAGCGGACAGAAACTGAAAGACTGAGAGAAGCTGATTTCAAGCGAGTGAGGGAAGGTGTTGACACTGTTAGGTGGCGTTGAATATCTGCTTTTGATGAACCAATCGGTGTCAACTGACCGTCTATCACCTACCATCGATTTACTTCCCACTCGTTTAGAGGACGGTGTTGTCCAACATAACTTTATTTACCAAAGAAAAACAAAACTATTCATGTGATTGGTACGTAGAAATATTAGGAATTAAGGTGCGCGTGGAACCGTCTGCCGGGGGAGGAATCTCAATCGGAAGAACGCATCGGTGTGGTTGGGAATGGCGTGGCAGATAGGGTTTCTTTCGGGAGCTCGCGGCTCGCGCGGCAGATCCCTTCAATAGCGTCAACTGAGAATTATTTTATTTTAAAATTAAAATTTAAAATTTTAATAATTTTAAATGTATAATTTTATCTTCTCTCACATGCTTACTCAATTGTATTAAGCCCTTTCATTTGATAACTGCATTCATTGAATAGAAGAGAGAAATTTTAAACTTTATCGTTGAAAAGTAAATATAACATTAAAGGATTATCAAATTCTTACAATTTGTCCCTTCTTTGAGTAAGATTATTCAAAATATCATCTATAAACTCCGGTTCAACAGTTGTGTCATTAATCTTCAATTTTGCCAACAAACATTCTATTCCTTCATCGCATAATCCAATTTCATCAAGTCAAATGGAATGCATTGCTGTCTCCCATCATAGATTTGACTCAAATAATAGCCTAAGAACAAAAAGTAACAAAAAGAAAATTGTGAAGATGTATTACCATTATGTGTTGTAAGCAGTGGTGGAATTACATAGGAACCCAAGGGAGGCCATGGCCCCGATTTTGAAAATTATTTAGATAGTATTATGTATTATATATAATAATTTGTACATTCATTTTAAATTACAAATTATAGCCCCTCAAGTAAATTATTTTTAACATCTTAATTCAAGTTAATGACGACAATAGTAATTGTTTTCAATTTCTTATCTTAAATTTATATAATATGTGGTACAAATGTAAATTAAAATATTAGTTTTGTACTATTATTTTTGGTATTTTATGATTTGATTTCTTTTTTATATTGTCATCTAACCTTAAAAGTTTGAGGTTTCTTTTTTCTACTGTTGTTGATTCTTTTTTAGCCATTAGGGTTTCTTTTAAACTGTTGGATAATCTCTTCTACCTTTCAAAATAAGATATTTCAAATTTAATTTTTCTTCACAAGTTATGTTGTTTCATCATAAAATAGAAATAGAAGAACTAAGTTATAATTGCTATTTTTTCTACAATAATGAAATATATATTAAAAATTCTATTTTAGTTTAGTCCCCTTTAAATTCAAATTCTAGCTCTGCCACTGGTTGTGAGGACTAAACTCAGTGCTCCCAAATGTTAAATATATGAATTACAAGTTCGCTAGATACACAACATATACGATCAAAGTAATTCTTGTTCCTTTTTGCATTGGAACGAGTCTCCAACTGTTAACTCATAAAATTCTAATCCCTTATGATTAGTCTTTGTCATCCAAAAAACAAACGTCTTTTTAAGTCAAAAACACCATGCAATTATATGTCCTTGCTCATTTTAACATGGCATCTACACTCACCAAAAGAAAATTATAAGACAACCTAAGACTCAACAAAGGGAAAATTCATATATGAAATGTCTGATAGCATTAAATATGAAAGAAATTCATGATCCATGCAGAAGACCATGACAAAGATTCATATATGCACATAGGTCAATTCATAAAATGCATCTCGATAGCAAACTAAGTTTGGAGTGTATGATTCTTTGATAACTTTGCATTTATGCACAATCCAATTATGGACTAATTTTTCTTCATATATAGAATACTTGCTAGATTCCTGTATTGCAGTTCAACTAGCTATCCAACATGTTCAATATTTCCTTTGACTGTGGAATAACAATCTCAATAAAATTAAAAATCTATTCAGGTCATTTTGCTTAAATGAGATTGAAATAAATGAATGTCTTTGATTATGACTATTTTGTTTCCTATTTCCAACCATCAACGAATGTCTATGATTATCAAAAGTCACAAACCAGATAATTCTAAACAAACAAAACTCATATATCTTTTCTATTAATTAATTTTAAAAGTTTGAACCTTATATTTTCTAGGAAATTCAAGGAACACTTTGCGTGCATGAGAAATAGGAATCAGAATGTCAATTAAATAAGTTCCCATCTCTTCCTCATGTTAGATTGCATCAGAATAGAGTGAAATTTTTGAGTTGAATTTCGAATTATATTTTAATATTGGAGTATTTTCAATGATAAAATAGATGAGTTGATGCAAAAACTAAAGAGAAGTGCAAAAATCAATTCTCTTAGTTAATATATTAATTATGGTTTATTAATTTAGCACCATAAGTTTTGTATGAGTAAATTTTTTTTTAGTATTTAATGAGATTCATATTTAGTTCACTACGATTCCTTAAATTAAAATATTTCAAAAAAATTAATAAAAATTCACTAAAATCCAATTTTGTGCAACATTAACAAAAGTTCTTTTCATTTGTTCCACTAGAAAGTTTCCATTATAGCCTAACTTACACTAATTTTGTAATTAGTTTAATGCTTCTTATCCTAAATTATGATATGAAATGGTTTAAGCTAAAATTTGTTTAGTTTTGAGAAGCACGGCACTGGTATTTCTTTTTTTGATAAATAAGCATTAACCATTAATATCAGAAACATCATTACATAGTTCCAAACTCATTATCCCTTGTATTGCACCAAATAGCTGTCGGTAAGCAAAGAACACATGACAAGGAAAGCTTTTTAAAACATCGCATAGAGGTATTAAAAATAACCAATTAAGACCACCAGCTTTAGGAAGGCCAGTCCTTGTGCAGAGGATCAAAGTGACTAGGAAGAGTAACATTTTCCTCTAATCAAATTCTGTTGAACACAAATCAAATACTGAGAGCATTAATTTATGTAAACTCTACAATCACAGGTTAGATTGGGACATGCTTCTGGGAATTGGCTCCACTTATACGCAAGTTGCGATGGTAAGCAAGCAGATAATTATTAAAACGAGAATTCCCAGGCAAAGACATACAGGTATTATGATTTGAAAGCTAATCCTCTAAGCAATGGAAGAAATAAGCAGGCCTTTTGCAACTTCGTTCCGTAAGTATCAGGAATTTCACAAGCAGGTCAAAGAAACTTCAACTTCATTAAATTACAATAAACTTTTCAGCGAATAAGGTAAAGCCCCGACCATTGAATATCCGTTCCCTACCGGAGCTCTCTGGCAAGTCCCATAAATAATACCTTTTGCAACCTTCCGAATCAATTTCCAGTTCCTCACCCACCGGATTGCTATGATTCCTTTTGCAGCCTTCCCCATTCTTCGATGAGTCGCTATCAACCTTCTTCACCGCCTCCATCTCGGATCCCTCAGCCATCAACAGGTTATTCCCGCCCTGCAATCCTTCCACATTTATTCTCAGATTTCTCCTTTTAACCAAACGAAGTATTTTTTTTTATTTTTTTTCTCTTTTTTCTATCTATTTTTTTTCTACCTAAACTAGACCTTGACCTATTGATATGCCTTACTTCTAGTCGTATCATTAAACTTTATTTTTAATATTTTATATTATTAAATAATTTTTATATTTATTTTTATATTCAGTGATATAAAAAAATACATAAAAGATATTTAATAACATAAAAAGTTAAAAATATTGTGAAACATAATTAAATTAGCCATCAAGAAGCTATTTCCTCTCGGAACCCATAGCCGTCAAGAGGCTATTCCCTGTCCTGCAATCCTCTCTGCACTCGATCACAGCATCTCCGTTCAGCTTAGCCATGGTGACAGTCGAAATTTGTACAGTGGATCACTTCGCTCTGTTCCCAAACCTTAAAGCGTTAGGAACCTAGGAATACGCTAACGAATGGGTTTGGGCTGGCCCGTCCAACCCGTAGCTTACTTAAGAGTCCAAATTTAATTGGCTCGAGCGTGAACTGAGTAATGCAGGGAACTGAAATGTTTAAATTATGAATTCTAAAACTGAAATTTAAAGATTGAATTTGAATGTTGAAATCTGAATTTTGAAGAATGAATTAATTACATAAGTACTAAATATAGATCGATTTTACTAATACAATATTTTTTAAATAATTTTAACTTTTTAACCTTCAAATACTCTATAAGAATTTAAAATTTTCTAAGTGATATTTATTTTATAATAATCATTATATAATAAAATATAATAGACGAAAAAGATTCATCATTTTATCTAAATTATATCAATATTGAGTTTCATTGTTTATTTAAATTTTTAAAATTTAATAGAAAATATTGAATCTTAAAATTGATAATTGATTGTAATTAAATTTTAATTTAATTTTAAATTATTTTAATTAAATTATAATTTTAAAATCTTAATATAAAATTTTATAAATTTAAAAAATAAAAAATAATAACTTTTAATTTAAAAAAATTAAATAAATAAAAAGAAAAAGAGAGGGGCGAGGGGGGCGGCCAAATTGGGTGCCCTTCCCCAGACACGTCTGGGTGGTGCCAAAGAGCTGTCGCAAGCCACTAGGGAAGGGGCGTCCAGCTTCGAAGTAGCCTCTTTCCCCTAATTTTTTTTAATAAATTTTAATTATATTTTTGTTTAATTTTTTATAAATAATAAAAATTGTATAAGTTTAAAATTATAAAAAGGTGTCCTACATCAATAAAATAGTCCTGTGTTGAACAATTTTTATTAATTAATATGTGATTATTATTTAGCACTAAACTTTGAAATCTAAAAATTTTAATTCTGTTTTTTTTTTTCTCAAAATATGTTAAAAATAAATTTTTTACTCAAATTTCATCATTTTTAGAAATACTACATTAGTAAAAATAAAAATTTTAAAATTTTATTTTTGACAAAGAACCAATAATAATTTTATTTAACAATACTTTTTTAATAAAAGTTTCAGGCTTGATAATTTTGTAATTGTATAAATTTTTAAAATTAATAATAGTTATTAAAAATAAAATTTCAAAAAATTAATGGAGTATTAATAAAATATAATATTATATTATATTATATTATATAATTATTGGATAAGTAATCAGCATATTCAGGCAATTAGACTTCAGACTTAAGTCACTTTGATTTTACTTAAATTTTATAACTGTAATTAAATAGGAATCTTAAACAATTAAGTGACTAGCAAATTATTTTGTCAAACATACCTAAAAGATTAACCATTTAATAATGTCTGTTATCAAACATGCTTAATTAAATAATTTTTTAATCAAGTAATTTAAGTGATTAATTGAGTTATCAAAAAATGGCATGACATATTATGGTTCAAGAAGTTCTTTTCTTGCCATTATAGTCCTCATAGAAGTTAAGCGCAGCCAACCCATTTACCCAGAGTTGCCAAGAAGCGAATTTTTGTACAATAGAAAGTTGCTAACCATTTAAAAAATCCTAGAAGCAGTCAATCAAATTGACTAAATTATTCTGAAAAAAACACAATATTTGCATGACAAGATACAAAAGCACAGAGAATTCAGAAGTCAAAAAAAAAAAGAAAAAAAAGATAGTACTTACTCCTTTTTAAAATATATGACATATTTCCTATTTATAAAATTAAAAAAAATGTTTTTTGGATAAACTTGATCCGGATCAAGAGGAGTAATAAAGTAAATTGATTTATTAGTGAGTAAAAGTATAATACACTATACCAATTTTGCTCTAATCTATTTGATTGGTAAATTTCAAAACAAACATTTAAAATTTAAATTTGATATATTGCATTAATTATTGTTACATTTTTTCTTGCATTTACGATGCGATTTCTCTCTCTTGCATTTAAGATGCGATCGTAACCCTAATCAAAGTTGACTGTCAATCTTTTCCTTCATTTGTCTTCATCCGACTTTTTTTTGGGACGGAGTGAACAAACTAAATTGCAACCAAAACTTTCCTTAAACCAACGAAATAATAGTCAATCACTACAGTCGACTATTAAGAAAAAAAAGTTAACAGTCTAAATTAACTATTGAACTAAATTAATAAAAAAAAAAGATAAGTGATTGATTAATGAAATATTAAAATTTTAATTTTTTTAAAAAATAAAAATAAAATAAATAGTTTCCTCTAAAAAAATAAATGATTGATAATTTTTTTTGAAGAGCTAGAAATAATTTAAAAATTCAAAATAATAGATTAATTTGATGTATTATTTAAAAATTAGGACATAATATAGAGATAGGATAGAAATAGAAGTTGAAGAATAGTCCAAACATATTCTCAATTTGCAGGTAAACAATGCACTTAACTACAAAACTAAAATCGTGACGATAAGCCACCCATAAATAATTTAGCAAGGTTATGCCAGCAATGGAGTAAGAAAGATTCCCGCTTAGATTATTGTTTGCAAGGTTTTTGCAAGAAAAAACGACTAGCTTTCATGAAAATTTTTAACTAAAAAAGAAGTTGCTTTTGAGTGGACAAGTGTTAGATGCCTAGTTTAGTGATAGATGACAAGAGTTGTCGAGTATAGATGCTTATAAGTTAGCTACTCCATTGTACTATATTTTTGAACTTCTACATATATTTAAGAGAAGTTTCAAATTTCTATTTTTTTGGAAAATTAATAGTAATTTGGGGCAGTTGTTGAATCAAGAAAATAAATATATTATAACATAGTAGATAATGAATTGATTCCTCTTTCTTGTTACTATTGGAACTCATGTACCTTGTTTGCTTTTTTTGGGTTAAGTCTAGACCTTTTTATTATGCTTATACTCTCTTTTGATAGTAAAAATTAGTTCCGTGTAAAAATGCTTGTCTCGTTTTATCTCATATGACTGAGTAATAGGCAACAAAGGTTGTTGACTATCCTCATAGAAAGTTATCTTATCTCATAGGATTGAGTAATAGTTTCGTAGAAGGCTAGCTAGTTAAATTATTGTGAGTCTCTAATATGAAATGATAATTATTCTTTTTTCAATATTAAATAATTTGTTGTTCTAGATAAAATTTAATAAATATCGAAAGTGTTGTCACAATTATTCTTATCATTTTATTATTGTTTTCTATCTCATCACTCTCACGCTCAGTCAACCGTTTATCTTCTCACTTCACTAAACAAAGTTTTGTTTTACTATTCCTCTAGATTTGGATGGCTCATACTAAGCGGATAAATATATCTAAAGTATCTTTCTCTAGGACAGATATTGATGTAATGTGAAAGAAAATAGCCCTCTGATTATAGTCAACTATAGATGTTGAAACTTTATTCTCTATTTTCTATTCTTTATGAACGAGTCTTATCATCTAGTTATTATTTTTTAAAATTTAATTGTTATAGGAATTTATACATAATTTACGTTAATCTAGGAGGAAAATCAGAGGAAAAGAGCAATTGGAGGGAGAGAAGATTTTTGAGTTAAGAAAGTCAGTTTTTTCTCCAAAAGGATATTTTAGGTATATTATTATGTCTACTCCTCTTGATCCACGAATTTACGGATCAAGTTGATCTATTTAGCCGCTCTTATATAATTATTAAAGTTTTGATAAATTTTATAAGAAAACTAAGAAAATGTTAACACATCATTTTTCCTCTTTCTCCTTAATCAATAGTAGTCAATCCTGCTAATTCTTTTCATTTAAAAAAATTAACATTCTCTTTATCGAGAATTTAAAATTTAATATTAGACTTAATATTTTTAAATATTTTAAAAATAAAATTACTTAAAGTCAATGGTTGAAAACAAGAGCAAAACAAAAAAAGAATTAACAAATGAACTCCTATTACAAAAATATATACTATAATTTAAAACATACTAAAATAGTAAATAGATCTTTATTTAGAATGGAGGAGTAACCAAAAAGTTTTACTTGTTGACTTCCGCTTGACAAGACGAGCATGCCGGAGAGAGAAACAGAGAACAGAGAGTTGAGGTGCCAACGAGGAGGACGAAGGCGGATCCTTGGGAATATTAAGGGGGAAGACAGACTGAGAGGAGGAAAAAAGAAAGTAGGCGTCGACTTTGGTTTAATTACATTGAAAGTATAGAGATTGATGGTCTTGTTTTTCCAATTTTGCCCCTGACAAAAATTAACTGACAACTCAAGAATATGATTGTCCATTGGGCTAGATTGGTAATTTTGTTGCAAAAATGTTTTGGAGAAATTCCCCAATGCTAGTTTCCACTAGTTTATGGGGGAAAAAAGTGTGCTCTTGGTCTTATTTTTTTGTAAAAATAGATTGTTTACGAGAAAAATAAAGTTAAAAGTAGTTTTGGTTTTAGAAATAAAACCTAAACTAAAAATAGACATATTTCTATCTAGAAAAATATTTATATAAACTTGATTTTCATAAACTACTATAATGATAATTATACTATACGCGTTGTATTACTTTTTAAATGAATACAAATTTTAATGTACATATGTTCAATGAAGACAAAATTATATGTAAATATTTTTCCATTTCACGTTAAAATGTCTTGTGAATAAGAGAATTTTTTTTTTTTGCAGACTTGGTTAAGTAGTTATAAATCTTAAAATCTTGAACTTTATTATATTATATTAGGTAAATCATTTGAAGCGCTACTCATATTGATATTATCCTAATTAGTTTGAACAACGAATTTCATATTGCATCCTCAAAAAAATGCCTAAAAGTTTCTATGCAAAATCTACAAAGATCCAATTCTCTTAAAGTGTGTTATTTTTTGCATACTATTTAAGAGAAGATTTCTTGTGTTATTTTCTAGTAAACTCCATAGAAATTAAACACCAACTATCTAAAAGTCCTGTAATAGACATTACAAGTCCAGAGATTTATAAATCTTTTGTTTAAAATAAATTGTGTGCAACAATGCCCTTTCTCTATCACAATAATATAATCAATAGGTGCTTATATCAGTTCCATCATCATCTTGTTTACATAACTTCATGGCGGCAGCAAATATGGTGCTGAAAGGCAGATATCACAATAAAAAATTTGACTTCCTCTTGAACAGGAGCAATTTAGTTGAGGATTGTGAACTTGGTTTAATATTCCCAACAAGTTGTCCAGTTAGACAACATTGGCATCAGGTTTATATATTCTGACAACTTTTGTTTTGTAACATAGAGTAAAATTTTAAGTGCGAAATTTATATTTTTTTTACGAACAATTAAATTTTTATGAAATTAAAGAAAAAATTTTCAAGACAAAACTCTACATAATCTCTGTTCGGATCTAATTCTCAATACTTTTTACAGTATGTACAAGATTTATTTGTGACCGTCCGATTAGATTTTTTTTATCCAACGGCCGAAGATGTTTAGGAGTATCTTGAAAAATAATTATTCACACACTTATAGAACAATTATGTTCTGTAAGTATGTAAACAATTGCTGTGTGAATAATTGTTCTTAAAGATACTTCTAACCATCTCTAGCCGTTGAATAAAAAAAATTAATTAGACAATCATAAATGAGTCCTACACATGCTGTAAAAAATGATATGCAAGATTGGATGCGAACCCACACAATCCCACCATGACCTCCATTTCTAGTTTTCTTTCCATACCAGGAATAATTTTGCCAGAGTTAGTTTGGTTAAGTCCATGGTCTTGTAAATTGATACTCCTTTTTTTTCCCCTTTATTTTCCTAATTTATCATTGGATTTCTGTGCGAAATGTTTCAGACGCTATTCTTGCGGACGACTTCTCATTGGCTTTTTTTGTAACCAAACACGTAACTGACTATATCTCTGTCTTGCTTATAAAACAACCTTCGGAAATTTGAATTCATGTTTCTTCGTGTCTAATTTCTTTCTCACTTCCAATGGCCGATTCAAACAAATGCGAAGATGACAAAGTAAGACGCAACTATTCACGTCTCTTGTGGTTTGTGGTTTATGATTTACATGACCCAATTTAGTTGCTTTTGTTGGGCACAGAAACAAGCTCTGATAGCAGAATTCTATGTCTCGATGCATTGCAATGCATGCGAAAGAAGTGTTGCCAAAGCCATTTCCAAAATCAAAGGTCCCTTTTCTTCCATCTGCCTACTTCATCATATAGAACGCAGAAGCGGATTATACCTTTACATAGTTTTGACATAAAATTTGAAGTTTAAAAGATTTACAAACTATTACGTGACATGCTTGATTTGCTTGCTAATTGATTTTACTATCCCAACATAATTCTGACATCTTTTTTTTCTCCAATATATATTAGAATGTTAGAAGATGGTAACTTTAATTAATTTTTCACGTTTAAAACAAATTTTATAGTGAAGTTTATAATTTTAATATCTTTAAGGGATTAGATAATATTGAGATTTAAAATTTTTTATTTTAAATTTCATAAAAATAAATTATTTATAAAAAATATTATCAAAATAAAAAATTTATCCAACATAATCCAATCCAAATATACCTTATAACTTGTTTTGTTCTCTTATCTTTTCTGGGTGTGCCTGAAATGAAGGGGTGGAACAGTTTATGACAGATATGCCAAGACACAGAGTGGTAGTAACAGGTCAAATCAACCCTGAGAAAGTTGTGAAGAAAATCAAGAAGAAGACTGGAAAAAGAGCAGAAATTCTGTCTAGTAAAGAAGATAAAGAAGATTCGGAGGAAGAGGAAGATTTCCAGCCACAAGAAACTCCAGAGTATCTTACAGAAGCTTTGGGCACAGGCTGTTGCATAGAAACTGAGGTTTACGCCATGTTCAGCGATGAAAATCCAAATGCATGTTCACTTATGTAAACAAATACTCCATCTGATTCAAAATTTAAGGTTTTCTTATCATTTCAATTATTTCTTTTCAAAATATTTCGTTTTTTATAATTTTGAAGGATTATTTTTTTAAAATTATCATCATTATAAATATAATTCTTTTATTTTTTTATTATATTAATAAAATTAATTAAAAATACAATTAAAAATATATTTTTTATTTCTTGATCTATGAAAAACTGGGGGAGGAAGTTGATAAGATCATATTGAGTGAACTTGTAGGATATAGGCTTGTGCTTATGTGAGAATGTATATATCTTTCCATTATTCAATTTATCCAAAAAAAAAGTTCAGAATTACCAGAACTTGTTGGCAGTATGCATCTTGTGAGACACTATGCAGGGTTGGAATTAGAGCAAAATGCGGCAAGAAAAGAAAGGAAAATCTACGGGCTGTACCCATCATCTCCACCTTGTAAAAGTTATAACATAAGTGGACAGAATTAGCATTAGTTGCTGCTTACAAGTTAAGTTGTATGCATTGAAAAGTAGTAATCACTCACTCATTTTCAAAATAAACGTTCTTGAAAACAATGAAAAATTTAGACAAAAAGGAAGACAAATCTCTTCCTTGAAACAGGTCCTGTAGAACCACAAGGCCTCACTATTAAGTCCATAATTGGTCGGGATTTTTGTCCAATTATTCAGCTCGTGACTTTGACAATTGTTCCAGTGAGAAACGACATTTTATATTAAGCTTTTCAGGGCTCAGAATACCTACTCCTGTTCAATTTTTCTATCTCTTGCCAACCTGTATTTCCATGTTAACTTTTCTCCATCTATAGTGGCATCTGAATGAGCCCACATTGATCCCTAGTCTTATAATAATCATAGCATCCATCATATATACTCATAATCCCCCGCAATCCTCTCCTCGTTCTTGCAAAATCCTCTTAGTCCTACACATTCATTACTGTCTCCAAGAACTGTGAGTGACCACTGATTTCATTATCATTAAAATGGCCTCCTTTTGCTTTCTAGTTATAGCAGTCATTATGGCTTCCTTAGTCTCTTTATCATCTTGTGATCATCAGCTCAAGTTAGACATTCCCAGTACTCTTTCAGCTGCACCTGCACTTTTGCCTGAAGATCCTCCTCAGGAGTCTCCATTCACAGAATTGTCTCCAGATATTGCTCCTCTTTTACCTTCTCCAGGTGGGATGGTCCCTTCTTCTACTGGCTCTTCTATACCAACTATTCCTTCTACGCCAAGCCCACCGAACCCGGATGCAGTGTCCGTTGGGCCTGATTCTGCATTTGCACCGGTTGGCTCGTCCATACCGGCTTCCTCAGCAGTGAATTTTAGTCGAATGGGATCTTCAAAAGTTCTCAAGTTTTTCAGCTTCATCTCCTATTGTTCTGGTCTGGCACTGGCATTTTGAGGTATGAATGAATTACTATACCATTTCTTGCGAGCAAACTGTACCTCAAGTTCGCAGAGCTTCCTCATTCTTTGTAAAGCAAAATATGACCTGATAGATGTTTTATATTATTCAGTACCCCTGCAACTGTAATTGAATTACTTTTATGCAGGCCTTGAGCTCCACTTCCGCTCCGAATTTTAATGTATGTATGTTTTAACTAATAGGCATTTCAAAACACCATCTCATTTGATTGTTGTCGTGGTAAAAAATACTTTAACCATCCTGCAATTATGCAAATGAGTATGGTTATGTAGAGAGAGTCTTGATCGATGATAAACGGTAAAAAGGGCTTTAACCCCTGATTCTCCTCGACTTGTTTACATAGATATGATATGAATCTATCCACCTGCAGGGATCAAATCAATAGGAAAGTGTAACACTATCATAAAAGCTCGAGACTTCTGTATCATGTGCAGAAGATTAGTTAAAAAAGTAGAGAAGATTGGCTTTATGCTTGCTTAATTATGCAGCTTCTTTTTTAAATTAGGGCCTGAAGTTTCATTACAGACTAAATAATTTGTCCTCATGTATTCGTACTAGTTGTTGGAAATGATTTAAAAGATTGGTTTGCACATGGAAGTAGCCAATTTGTGAATACTATAAAGTCTGCTATGAGTGGGTGGGAGTATGGAATGGGGGTTGCCTAGCAACAGCTCATAGGCATTTTAAAGGGTATATGGTATTATCTAATATGAAATCTAATGTAAATTTTTAATTTTGAAACTCATATATTCTCTCATTAAATTTTAAGGGATGATTTTCATTAAGAAATAGTTGCACTGCATATAGAGTATGTCACGATTTTTTTTTAAAAATTAGTTATTTAGTCAATGAGTTAACGACAATGAATATATGTTTAAGTTTAATGTAACGTAAAGAATCCAGTACCAATTGAGGCTACCCTTTGCAAAGTATACCCGTTGCTTCTGGGCAGGAACGAGGACAGGGGCTTTTAACACAAGATAAGGACAAGAAAAAAGATGGCAAAGGCTGGAAAAGACATATCAGAGGACCTTTAGAAAGGTAACTTAAAAGTTGCTTTGGTGAATAGAGATTACCGTCTCTGACCACCTTTATCTTCAATAATGTGTTTGCCCACTTTTTCTCTTCTTCTGAAGCTAGAAATTTATGGTGCAATGGGTGAAAAAAAACCCTGCAGAGCTTCCTGGTAAAAAAGAAACAATTTACTTACCTCATGTAGCATGTTTTTTAATTGAGTTATACTATGAAATTCAATAAAATATTTTTATTTATTTTTTTTATAAATAATTTATTTTTATAAAATTTAAAATAAAAAATTTTAAATTTAAATTTTATCTAACCTGTCCTAAAAAAAAATACGAGGCTTGATCCGTCATTCCATTTTAGAGAAGTAGGCCTATTAGTCGGTTGACAGATCATCTAACATTGGTCGGGCCTATTAGTCCCGTAGTTCAGTGACTGTTGAGTGTGATTCATGGTGCTGGTCGGACTTCAATTGGGGGTAGGCGAGGATTAGTTAGAATTTTTTTTTAAAAAAAAAATTATAGGTCCCTGCAGAATACATCTTATATTTATAAGACCGTGAATTGAATGTGCTTTGCATTTTCGTGTCCTTAATATTAAAAAAGAAAAAGAAAAAAAAACTAAGAGTACTGCAAACTTCAGCAACTCCATTGGGATTCTGGGAATGTTCAGTGGTTAACGTAAAGAAAAAAACTTGGAATATTCAATATGCACGCTTACAGATACCATGGGTTTTTACCACTGCTCTAAAACGACATCTTTGTGGTAAAAGCATAAACTTATTCCCTTACACCTAGCCTGAGGACCATCTAAGCTGCCATAGCAATCCAGCATGTCCAGCCCCGACTAGGACCTCCAGACTTCAGATGTTGATAATCATCTAACAGTAACTTGTAACTAGTGATAGCTAATCCAAAATGATCCGATTCAATCTAGTACTAAAGAAACTCGAACTGAGATTTAAGCAGGCAGTCTGTTACTCGCACAGAGACATCAAGAAACTGTAACTATAATGCCTTGCGACAAATCGAATAATGTATGGAATGTCGGAATCAAAAACTACGGAAAAGATAACACAATTTATCATAGACTCTTTCGCACTCAAGTTCGAGAAATAAAAGAAAACAAAGCCAATGGCGCTTGTTGGTTCAAGACAAAGATGAGGAGAAACCTAGGGGGGTAGGGTTCATTAAAAAAATCCACAAATTTTCCAGGCAACAGGGATTTTGTAAATATGAAACTAAGATAATGCTCCTAATATAAACCTAGATAGCAGAATTTGCAGCTCAAAATTTTTTAAGCACTCTTGGACTCGAGGAGCTTCTCAATTAGATCTGCAGCATCTTGGACAGTGACAATGCTTTGGGCACTCTCCTCTTCCACACTGATTCCAAACTCCTCCTCAAGACCCATCACAATCTCCACCTGGGTCAAGGTTGGGACAAATTAGAGGTCAAATAAAACGAGCCAAAAAGAAGAAAAGATCAATTGAAATGGACGTAATTATACAAGTCAAACTTTTCATCCTTGAAGTTTTCCAAGCAATGACTTGAGCGGCAGAATAAGTCTATGAATGTAGTAGATGAGTTTTTTTGGGACAAAAGTTGATAATAGCATTTACAATTTGAAGCAAGCAGAGCTAAATGTTCCTATAAAAATGGAAATATGAGATTCAGATGACAAAGGGGGCTCACATTTGTGACTAGGCTAGCTAGCTTAGAGAGAAAATAAACATCGTATTAAAGAACTAGATTTCAGAGTTGCAACATAAAGGCACACTTATGTATAACTAATAGCTCAATGCTGATCCAAGTTACAGTTCTATCATAGAATACTGCAGCAATGAAAATGGTATTGAAAAATTACAGCAGTCAAAACTTTTATAGATTCAAATCAGCAAAAGTCAAAACCCAACCATAAAACTGCACCCCTATAGAGCAAAAAGGAAAACCCCCCAAATATCATGCTAGAAGAGATAACAGGGAATGTTAAAAGCATGACGACTTCTTGTTAAATAACATCATATATCTGCTAGATATACATAAAATTTGCCAGAGTGTAAGAATGCATACTGTGTCAAGGGAATCAGCACCCAAAGATGCAAACTTCGACTCTCCATTCACTGGAGAATCATCTGGAAGAGCCAATTGCTTTCTCACAATCTTGCATACTTTGTCCACTGTGTCTGGTTTGGCCTACACCGTCACGCCGTGTGAAATTTTGTCAGAAATGAATATAAATGGTTAAAAATTACGAGCTAAAGATCTTTCCTTGCACTTGCCAATAACATTGGCATCCATAATTTTTTGCAGGAGGTAAACAGCAAGTCAAGAAAACAAGAATTTTGAGCAATCAACAATCTAAAAGCTCCAACTTGGCAAGTAAAAACCTTTTCCTATGTTAAGAGATAATCGCAAGCATATCAGCCTAATGGGGAATTAACTTGGCTTTTAATATCAAAAACATGATGCAACTGTTAAAATCTGCATAAACATTCAAAATTTACACCAAGCACTATCTCCTAACAAACTCAGTCAATGAGGCAATCATTATTTGAAGAAATTCATACTAACAATTGATGAGTCTCATCACCAATAATAAAGATCATAAAATAGACAAAGATCATTGCATGAATGCCAGGAGATCTGCATATAGCAAGAAGTTAAAACAATGTGGTTCAAATTGAAATGAAAAGTAAATAACCTGCAGTTCCTCTGTTCTTTTAAGGTTAAAAGCATGAGAGCTTAACTCATGTAAACAAATAATAACGGGCATCAAATCACTTACAGCACAGGCAACACGGAAGCGAGCTGGCTGCATCCTAAGAGATTGGAACTTTTTCCCATTGAAAGAGAATGAAACCGAGCTTAAATTGGAGAATTGGTTAACTGCCTGCTCAATTCAACATGCAACTAATAAATCAGAACAAAATAATATAAAACAAGTGATTAGATAATAAAGCTAGAATCTTTATGCAAGTAAACACTTCTTAATATGCCAAGAGAAGAACAAATATTGTTAACCATTTTTACAATCCTTTCCACAAACCATCGGCATGTTTGGCCATTCAGTTCAACGGAAAGGAGAATTTATTCGCTTGGAAAACATAACTTTTTTGTTTTTGGAAAAAAGAGGGGCTAAATTGAAAGCTGCACATGAGCAAGGAAGAACCTCCCGAGCAAAAGAAGGCCTAAATTGAAATCTTTTTCCTTTCCCAAAAACTAAAAAGAAAAGAAACTGTTCACTAAACATTTTATGATTCAAGAAAGCAAGAAAGATAGCACGATTCCTGATCGAATGAGAAAAATAGAAACTCGAATCAAAAGGAATCAACACCCAGGAAATATTTGTTGCATAAATCACTTCAGAAGCTCGTCTCCTAGAACCCACCAAGAGAGGACCAATAACTCCAATTAAGCCAAGAAAGCATAGGCCACGAAAGATTACCTGGTTTTTCTTGAAAGAGAGAGAAAGAGCGGTGAACGATCCTGTAACAGATGCCATTGCTGGACCAAGAAAGGAAGAAAGAAGATTTGAGATCTGAAGAAGAAAGGAGAGCAAAGAGAGTGGCGGAGAGCACGAAGAATGTGTTTACGAGAGCACCGAATACTACAGCAAAGAGAAGACTCTTTTATAGAGCCCCCTTCCTTATTTGAGTTGTTTGGTTGTATCGAATTTGGGCTGTTTGGACGTAGGGTTAAGGGCAAGATTGTAACGGACGCAGCCATGAGGGCATAGTTGGAATTTCAAAACTCCAGAAAACTTTTTTCTCAGAAGGAAAATAAAATATGAAGGAAACGCTGAAAATTAAATCCTTCCTTCTTAAACTGCTGCATGCTTTTGTTGTATGCAGGGAGGGGTCTCTGCCTCCGTCCCACCTTCTCCATTCTCATTCTCATCTCCCATCTCACATGTAGGACTCAAATCAATCCATATCCTTCGCCCAGAGAGGAAAAATATTGGATTGGATTCGTTACGGAATTCAATATAAATTTTTTACTTCTTTGCTAATACAAATTTCTTATTTTAAGTCTTAATTTTTTTCATAAATAATTTACTGTTATAAAGTCTAAAACATAAAATTTCAAATTCAAACCTATCTAATTCCATTCATAATCATCATTCCCATCCAATTGACCCAGAATTGATCCAACCCAAGCAGAGAATTAGGAATAAAACAGCCAACTAGATAATTGAGTATAAAAATCTTCACAATAGGAAGTCAAAATTGAGTCATAATCTAATTATAAATAGTAAATTTATAATTAGATTGTGACTCATTTTTTGATTTGCAAATTTACATAATAGAAGCGGGTAAAAACCCTTGGAGTCATATGACCTTTGACAATTTCGAAATTGAATCTTTCTCATTTTGAGATTAGAAAGAGTTTGAATTTAAAACTTTTATTTTGAATTTCATAAAAATGAATTATTTATGAGAAAAAATAAAATTTAAAATAAAAAATTTGCATTGAATTGTAAAATGTTCAAATACACCCTTATAAATTAGTATTTGATTCAACATATTATTTCATCTGCACAATTATTTCTTCATTATGAACTAGTAATTCTTCATTCTAAATGATTGTTCAATTTTTAATACTAAGTAAAATGGTGACTATATTTTGCAATGGACAATCTGCAAAATAGTTTTCAAATTATCTTAGTTGTTACAATTTAATTTCATAATGCATTTTTTAATATTTTGTGTCTATTATCTTTAAAAAAAATGTAAAAATAGTCTTTAGACTATCTTAATTATTATAAGGGAAATTTGCTGTGAATGCCATTAAAAAAAGAGCCAACTGTTTATTTTATTATTAAATTTTTTTTTATCCTTTCATGCCATTAAAAATTTAATTTGTAACTAATTATGTCATTCAATCACTAAACACGTCAGAGTCTAGTGAAAAAAATAGCATATTTGCATCACGTTGCATATTTATAAAGGGCATAATGGTCAATGCATATTTTTTTTTTGTCAAACTCGGTAATGTTTAATGACATAATTAGCTACAAGTTAATTGTTTAATGATACAAAAGGATAAAAAAAAGTTTAATAGCAGGACAAGCAGTTGGCCCTTTCTTTAATGGTATTCATAGCCAAATTTTCTTATTACAACTTAGTCCCATAATTCACATTTTAATATTTTTTAATCTATTATCTTTATATATTTCAGTGTTCACAATCTCAATTACTATTAATGTAGTAGAGACCGATGAATATATATACATACATATCATGTACCCTACTAGTAGATGACAAATTTATCCATTCAAAAAATTTTCTCCTAAAATCCATAATGCGTCAGAGTGAAATTGAGTTTTTTTGGGGGGTAAATCAAGAAAATAAAATTGGATAGCAAAATGAGAGGGAAATAAAACACGTTTCCTAAATCATAACTCATGTCCTGAAGAGTTTATCATTTTATCCAAATGAAAATGATAAATCCTAAATATTTGGGTAGTATGTGTCTTTTTTCCTCCACTTGTTCTTTTCTCAAACTCAGTTTATTTGTTTAAAAAAAACCTCAATTATAATTGCATGTTCCATAGATTTTGAGAAAGAATTTTTTTAAATAGATAGATTTATCCCTCCACCGATAAGGCATATGAAATGCAAATATATATCTTCGCTAGTTTTCGTCGCATTAGTGGTATTTTGAATTGTAAATATTGAAATATATAAAGATAATAGACAAAAAATATTAAAATGTGAATTATATAACTAAATTGTAACAATTAAGATATTTTAGAGATTTATTTTTATAAGTTGTTATAAATATAATGTACAAAAAATATTAATATATAAGTTGTGAAACGGAGTTGAAACAATTAAAATGATTTTAGAACTGTTTTTACATATTATTTATTTTGAAACGAATAGAGTATTAACTTACGGAGAAGATATTAGTTAAATGGTAAAAAGTATGTTTCATGTAATGATATGTCTTCTACCTCCAAATATGTCAATGACATTTCCAAATTTGATCTATAGATCGAATATCGATTATGCCCTTGAAGTTCGCATTTTGTTAGGTAACAAGCTATGTGAGGCCAAGAGGAAATTCTGAAAGGAGAGAACCTTTGAGACAGTAGAAGCTGGAGAAATTGGCACGGTTTTCACATTCCTGCAAGTGTCGCTGGCTCTTCTCTCACGCGTACTGCACGTAAGTCGCTTCTCCTGACGGAGAAAACGTGGTAGTCAACTTATGTATGGCAACAACTTAAAATTAATCAGCATCACTTGCATTTCTCCCTCTATATAGTGGGAAGGGAAAATAGAGAACCCCCCCCCAAAAAAAAAAAAAGGAAAAAGGATGAAATTTTCTGTTGGGTCTGGAATAAATATGCAATCAAGAAATATAATTACGTAAAGATAGTAACTCAATTTGTTAAATATTTTTTATTTAGTCAAAAAATTTCTAATTTGATAATACTATTACAATACTTAACTTTTTCACTTATCTCTTTTTTTATAATAACATGAAATTTTATTCATTAAAAAAAAATAGTATAACATCTCTAAAAAAAGTTACTCCCCTGAACTAAATCATTGGGGAACCCTTAGAGGTAAGGTTTTCTTAACAATTTTTTTTGGGGTAAATAAAAAACTTTTCATTAATATAAAAATAATTAAGGCTATTACAACAAAAATAATATATTGTATTTTACCATTAATATGAATAAAAAATTTTCTTATTACTTTAAAATTGTGACGAAAAAATAACGAGAATATTATTACGTGTTTATATAGTTTATTAATATTTTGCCATCATATGATCTATTTATATATCTTATTAGTATTTTGATCATAGATCCTAATTTGATCATCATAGTAAGAGATTCTAATTAGATCATCATATCACTTTTTATGTATACTAAACAAAATAAATCCAGAAAATAGATATTACGTTCAATTTGCTTTGTATAAAAAAGAAAAAGAAAAAAATGATAAATCCATGTGCCTAATGATAAGATTAGTCAATGATTTTCACAGAGAGAGAAATGAGGGACACCACAGTCAAACAGATGCAACCGTTCCCATTTCGTCTTTTCTCGTCTCTCTCCCATCACTTCTATTATACATCTACTATGCAGAGTCTTCTCCATTTCAAGAACTGTTCGTGATTCAGATCACCAACCATCTCCCTCTCTTTCTCTTCACGCCCTCAACTACTGCCACCAACATTGACTTGTACCAAATTCATCTACATTTAGTTGTTAAATGCCATTTGATTTCTTTACTGATTGCCATTTGAATCTCTGGTAACCGTTCATCTGTTTTCATTTCAAGTAAGTAAGCTGTAGAAATGGGTACTGATTATGTACTTGGATTCGTTGTTTTATTGTCAGTTTCCTTGCACCTTTTCTACCATCAAATGGGTTTTCACCTATGATGAGTTTAAACTTTTTCTTAAGGATCATTCGTCGAGTTATTGAGATTACTTTCCGGTTTTTCTGCATGTTAAATCTTTTAAATACTTTGCTTAACGTGGGTCTGATACTTTTTGTTAGTACGGCAGGAAGGTTACTTCTTATTACTTGTTGACCTCGAAGTTTCATTTTGAGGAGGGGATAGTCTTTTTATTTTCCTTCCATCTTCAGCTTTAGTTTTATTGGGTTTTGAAGGTGTCAAATATGAGAAATTGTGAGAAATCAAAATTTTTTCTTTTTGAGGTTTGGGGAGGAATTTTTGTGGGTAAGTAAAGCAAGATCTATGTGCTCGACATTCTAGATATCGTAGTTATCTGAAAGTTGAGAGCTTTGGGAGCGGGTTAGGTCTCAGGAGTTATAGTTGCTTTCTTCTATGATATACTTAAGCCCATGAGAACCCAAATGTGATCAAATGTCGGTGTAGTAGATTGCAGTTAGGTGAAATACATGTAGAAATGTACTGCTTTGGACTTTTGAAGGAAATACTAGCCTTGCCGTGGTCCATTTTACTGATCACTGCAGCCCAGATGGAGCAGGGTGAAAATATTTTTCTTGAAATGGAAATTTCCCTTTGTAATCATTGATTCATATTCTTGATCATTGTTTCTGTTGCTTTTGTTTATTTCAGAAACTTCAGCAGTAGTTTTATCGGTAACTCCCCCCCTCCACCTCAAAAACAAAAGCTTCTGCTTTGACAGTTTGTTTCCTCTCGACCATAATGTATTTGCTTATTGGTCATTCCACGACCTCTACAGGGAAAAGAAGAACAATGAACATGCAAGTAGCTTATGATCTATCCGTTAAGAAGCCACTGTTAGAGGTTCATCCTCAAGAACTCAAGTTCACATGTACGTGAGTGGTGAATTTGGCAGTTACTTCCATTGGGAAAAGAAACAATATTTCTTCTGGTATACATTTCATGTGTGCATTCTGAGGCCCTTTGATTGCATAGATACACAACTACAGTAGACTTTAGCACAGGGCAAAATGCACTCTGTTAACATTTCGAGAAATAACTTGGCTCTGGTTTTGGCTTAGAGATGGGTGTCTAATCCTCTAGTGAATTGCATTTTTGGCTATTAGACTACAATAACTTTTATAAGCAATGACCTTGAGTTGCTACTGTGTGAAAAGCATGCTTGACAGGGAAAGGGAACTTATATTTTCCTATTTCTTAGAACTTTGAAACAATTGTGAGATAACGAAAGACACAGATACATGAAATGTACTTGAAGGAGCTCAATCTGTTTCTTTTAATTATTCTATTCATATTTTTTATGTTTTTTACGCATAACTAATTTGTTTACTTTGGCCAGAACACCTTCAGAATCTGGAATGATAGTCTGATGGATACTAGTGAATGTGAATACAGTTTTTTTTTTTCTATTGAAACATTGATTGTGGGTTCTCTCAATATTAACATAGAAAGTTGCAATAAGTACTTCTAGCACAGCATTAATGTAAAATATTAGGAAGCAACTGAATCCTATTTAGTAAAATGGAACTACCATCAATGGTAGGAAACAGTTGAACATATCTTTTAAGCCTGAATACTGCTCAGTGTGTTTGAGTGTGTTGGTTCCACTACATTTTCTTCCATGATATACCTTATGCAAAAACTAGCACTATTTGCCATTATGGATTCCTAATATTTGTTCTACAGCCTATTAGTTTTCAATGATCTTGTAATCTTTGTCTGCCTGTTTCTGTCCTTGTTTCTTTGTCTTTTCCTGTTCTAATTTATTCTATTGTTCTTCCACTTTCCAGTTTCATGAAATGAACTTAATTACTGACTTCTCTACTATTAATTGCTGTATCAGAAAGACTGCTCATCTAACACCCTTTGCCTTTCTTTTTGTTTTGTAGTTGAGGTTAAGAAACAAAGTTCGTGCGCTGTTCACCTTACCAACATTTCAGATCAATATGTAGCTTTTAAGGTGGAGTATTTTGATTTCATAATGGGGTTCAATTTGGAACACTTGTGCCTCTTTTTGTAACATCCCTCCAGAATGTATTCATTTTCAGCATAGTTAGGCTACACGAACCTGCCTCTTAGTCATTTATGTTTTCTGTGCACTTTTGTTCAAGAGAATAAATTGCGACAGTCAAAGTATTTACCTTGCTTTGCTGTAGAAAATGAGATCTATCTAATGACTATACAATCACTTGGTAGGTAAAGACTACATCACCCAAGAAATACTGTGTTAGACCTAATATAGGCATTGTCAAGCCAAAGTCAACATGTGATTTTACAGGTAAATGCAGAGCACCTTCTTCTTCTATTCGTGTTGTAGTATCATTAATTTTCCCGTCAATCTGAACAAAGTTAATAAGGAGGAATTTGCACATGTTTTGCCTTCATGTGGGGATAATTTACCATTTTTTTGTGCGAATGCTGACAGCTAACTACTACCCTATATTTTCTAATTCTTCTTCTTCTTTTTTCTGTTTGAAAATATTCCACAAAAATTGATCTCATACTTCTTCTGATGAAGTCACCATGCAAGCTCAGAGGTCAGCTCCCTTAGATATGCAGTGCAAAGACAAATTCCTGATTCAGAGCACAGTTGCTGCCTTTGGCACATCTGAAGAGGATATCATGCCTGGCCTGGTAAGAATGAGCTGTTATGGTCTATTGAAGCTGCTATCTGTCGGTTCTTATTCTTGTCGTTTGCAGTTTGCAAAAGATAGTGGAAATTATATTGAAGAGTGCAAGCTAAGAGTTGTTCTGGCTAGCCCATCACACTCTCCAGTACTCTCACCTGTTAACGGAATCACAAAGCAAGAACAGCCTTATGTGATTTCACCAGAAAAAGAAAAGTTGCTAATTGGAGCTGAGAATTTTCCTCCACGGCAAATGGTAAAAGATTCTAGTATTACTTGTCCTTGGATAGCACACAAAAAATAAGATGTCTGTACCCTCTTGATGTAATGTAACGGGGAGTGGTTCTGTTGTGCATGAAAGCTGGATAATGATGTTGAGGCTGCAAAACTTATTTCGGCCAAAGAGGAATTGAAGTCAGTACAAGTCCAGGAGAGTGTCTGCTCACCTTCTAAGAGTGGAGAGCTTACACCAGATAAGGATGTGGAGTTTGAAATTCAGGAAAGTGTTGAATCACATTCTAGTGCTGGAAAGATTACCTTAGATAAGGATGCGGAAGGAAGAAATGTGAACTTGTCTGAGGATATTAAGGCGTTATATTCAAAGTTCCTCATGCTAGATGCAAAGCTGATTGAGGTCTGTCCTCTCATCCTTGTTTTTACTTGAAGTAGGATATGTACTTCTTATTAGAGGTACAATTTACTTTGGTAGAAGCAGTAAAACTGAATGAAATGCTTATAGGAGTTGTCTCAACAAGTAGAAGTAAAAATGCATATGGCTCCTCAATTATCTGTGCTTAACCGGGAAACCCATGCTGCATTTAGTTAGATCTTATGGGTTCAATAAGCCGAAGATAGTGGAAGCCTTGTGCCTTTAGTTTGCCTTTCCATTATCTGCTGCACTGCACCCACAGACGTTGCCTTCTTTAGCAGTGAAGTTTCTGGTATAGTTTATGAATAAACTGGAGATACTGTGGACCTTGCAAATGTGCTATTTATGAGGGTAAGCATTAAAAAAAATGTACATGGACCTATGTCATGCGGAAACTTCACAGAAAGAATTCGTATAACCTGGTTAGTTTTTACAATCCAAAAGAATCAATTAAAGTGCACTGATTGGCACCAATCTGAGTTGGGATATGGTGGTTTAGTTCCAATTTGTGGCAAAGCAGCTCTAATACATTAACTATTCTGTTGGGAACAGTTGATATTGTTGGTTTCCATAATTTTAGACAATAACATATGTCATTTAGTGGACATCAACTCCTGTCTTCAGATTTGAGGACAATAAGTTTTCAATAGTGAATAAAAATTAGCACACCTGTTAAAAAAGAAATGCAGCAATCTTAACAGATGCAGTGTTTACTGTAGGCTGAATCGACCATTACAAGGCTAAAAGAAGAAAAGACCAATACCCTGCAAGAAAAGGAAATGCTGAAGCAAGAATTGGTGAGTGATTATTTACATCATGCTTCACATACGTTTTTTCCTCGTAAAGCTGAACACATTTTTTCTCGTTTCTCCAAAGATCTTTCATGTTTGGAACATTCTGACATTTTATGATCTGTATTTGGACGACAAAAATTATTTTGTTTTACATTGTTGTATGGAACCTTGTCTTTTGCGGTAACAAACTGGCTGAATTGTTGACTACCATGCATCTTTATGTTCCAAGTCTTACAGCATTTCAGTTTCAGTTGAAATTTCCAAATTTAATTAGATTTGCAACTATCAACTTGAGCTAGGATTGTTTTTCATGCTCTCCAGTTAAGCATAAAGGACTTTGAGAAATCACCATGAGCCTTACAATTCTTTGATCTTTCTTAATTGTGTTTCAGGCAACAATTAAGAGAAAGAGTGGTTTAAGACAAGTTCAACGAGGATTCCCTCCACTTTTTGTTACCGTAGTTGCACTCATTAGCCTGGCTGTTGGTTTTTTGTTACCTGGTTAACAAACAAGTCTTGTCTAGGACAAAGCATGCCATAATTACCAGAATAAGAGTTCACTGGCCAGACAACTACGACGTAGCTTTGTATCTATTGTTTCTTCTTCCTGTGTTCTTTACACCTGTAAACTTCCTACTACATTAAGAAGAATTCAAAGCTATATCACCTCGTCATCAAATGAATGAATGTGTAACTTTTGGAGCTTTAAGTTAATCCACGTTCCTTTTTATTCGAATTCAATTCTTATTGGAAAACTGTACATCATTAACTCCTTGCTTTAGGTACATTACTCTGCCCAACAGTTTTTAGAGCTACTACCGTGGTTCCTATGCAAGAAAATTTCACAGAGCAGCATTGAGAAAACAATTTGCCAGTTCCTATTGTCGACTTCGGCCAGTTCCTATTGTCAAAAGTCGCTCTACCAAGTAAGCAGCGTCAATGTTAAGCAGAGTTGCTAAATCTCACAAATCAAACAAAAAGAGAGAGTCGACATGAGTAATATAAAATGCTTAAAGGTTTATAATTATTACCATCTGATTATTCAAAATGTCAAAATTCTATACAGAGATTTGAGATCAAAGTCCCTCACAAAGAATATATACACCGGTTTGGTGTTTCAGACAACAAGATGCTTTTAGGGAAAGTACCTCTTGGGATTCCCCTTTAAAAACCGTTGGGTCAGTTGATACCCACTAGGAAAAATTTCAACTATGGCATGACCACGATTAAAGGAAGTAGATTGATTTCTATCTGCAAGCTATAATCAATGAGGTGCAAGCTATTTAGCAGGGAAAAAAAAGAAAAGAAAAGAGGTGCAAGCCTATTTTCACACACCGAAGCACTCAACATATAACCTGATGAAATCACAATACTCATCTGCACGGATATAACATTCTTTATTGCCATTGACGTTCATTCTCTTCAGTTGGAGAGCCCGGTACATAGGGTACAAAGCCTCGTCCACCAAAAACAGGGCGCATGAAGCCATCATCAAATTTTCTCCAATAGTAGTGGACTGTGTGAGATGGAGTTGTCAGAAGCATCCTCAAGCTGGTTGGACGTGGTACATTGCTACCTAGATCAGCTTCAGAATCTTGTCCATTCAGAAGGGGTACAATAAAGGATTTTGGAGTTGCTGGTTCTGAAGATATCATTCGGGTCAAGTGTTTTGGTGAGGGCAGCAAAAATCTCACTAGAGGTTTTGTCATCAAGCCAAACACCTGCATGGACTCAAAAGAGTATTTCAGCAATAAGATGATAAGAGATCCGAAGAAGCCCACAGATAGAAATGCTGCTTCATATTCTCAAAACATATTCTTACCACTGTGCTGAAGAGAACTACTGAAATAGTACTTGTGATCATGATTGAATTTCCACGTAACTGAGTGTAACCAGCTCTTGTAAACTGCATAAAATATAATCAACATTTAAATAAACATTGATATTACTTCATCCTCCTTTCATAAACTAGAGAAATGTTTCCAGGTAGCAAAGGAAAGAAAAGGTCGCTTTTAAGTCAAAGAATACAGTGTAGGCATGCAGCAAAATACACATCCCCAATATAGCCCTTTAGAACTGAACAGACATGAATGTGGAAGTACCTGGTTATAAGCAAGGGCCATGGAGACTGCACCCCGCATGAGACCAGCCCACCATATGGTGACCTGTAATAACAAAATTTACAGAATCACTAACAGAACCAACCAATTCAACGGCCTGGAAACTTTCTAATAAAATATATAACCCTTACTTGCTGCTTTAAGCCAATTTTCTCTTCTGGAGACTTCCTGGCCAGGTTGGATAAAAATGATAAGGGAAAAACGAAGGCAGCTCTCCCCAGCAAAACGAGTCCCAAAAGGATTGAGCTGACACTAATGGATGTTTTTGGGCTGGAGAAAGTGAAAAAAATCACCATTTTTAAGCATCCAGAGAAGTGTACGTCATACTCTTATTATGCTGAATGATGTATTGGAATATACCATAACAAAGCATGATACATTTTTCATAGATACCATACCTGTCACTGACAATCTTCCATTTCTCAATATCCAAGGCATCCATGCCAACATAAACAAAGATAAATATTTCACAAATAAATGATAGTGTTGCAAAAGCATGCCTGCAAAATAATCAAAGCAATGGTTTCAAAGATTAGATAGACCAATATTTTTATAAGTCAACTATCTTAAAAAAGATCTGTATTTTCATAATTCTTGTGCTAGAGAACAACATACTTGGTGGTCACTCTAGAACTCTCAGTAACATTATGCCAGGTATAGTGTGACATCACGATTCCACAGAAAAATACAGTGAGAATGGCACTCAAGTTGAACAACTGCAAAGCAAATTATATAATTAAGAGAAGCATCAAAATCAAAATCATAACCTAAATAAAGATTCATGTGAAACAAAGAACAAAACAATGTAAATTTCCAATAGACACTATGCTGCTCAGAGAACATACTTCAGCTAGCATGTATGAAAGGTATGCCATGAGCATCATAAGAGCAACCTCGCGATCAGTGGAATGCCTGCGAAACATCATTTAAATATATAAGATTTACTATAAATAATTGGATAGAAACATCCACTTGTTCTGAATAAAAATCAGCAGTTCCCAGCTAAATAGGACTATTTCCAGGAGACCACAAGATTTTAAAAATTCAGCTTTTGCCGTTTGAATTAAAAATGAAGCACAAAAACATGAATTAATTTATGCCCGAAACTTTCAGAAAATGGGAAAAGATATAAAGATATGATCCTAGGTTCTCCAACTAAATAATCTTTAGAAGCAACTTTGGTAGAGGAACAATTATTTACAAACCTTCCAAAGTAGAGCTTCTTTATAATGAATGCACTAAGCAGCCCAGTCTGCAGAAAAGTGCCATGTAAGTAAGCTTGTTACCCAGAAGTTCCAAGATGCTGATCGATGCAAACACACAGAAAGGCAGAGAGAGAGAGAGAGACTCACAACAACTCCCAGGACAGTGCTTGAGATAAACAAATATAAGAAGTTTCCAATTAACTGGAAAGCCACACCGGAGCTGATATGAGATAAGTCAAAGTCCTGGACTGCATTGAACAGCACCACCGATGTGGCATCATTCACAACTCCTTCCCCAAACACTAAACTGTAGAGTAAAGGTGTCTCATCTTGATTAAGAACCTGTAAAAATCAAATCAAACTCCACAATCATGGAAACATGCAAAAAGATTTTAATTAGATATTCCGAAATGTGCATATACCTGCAAAGTGCAAACAGAATCTGTTGCGGAAAAGATCGCTCCTATTGCTGAAAATAACACAATAAGATGCATTAGTAAGAATGAGAATTCCTTAAGCAGGAAATGCTTTGGGAAAATTACTGAATTGATGGCAATACCAAGATAATCCCCTATTTTGAGAGGTTCAAGATTCATCTTCTGGAAAAAGCTAATAGCACCTGTACCATAAGCAGGATTAATTAGTGCTCGTAGTGATTATCTAGATTCTAACAGATTAAGCAAGCACATAATAAAAGAAATTACCATTTAGGCTAAAAGTTCTATAACTCTGGATTGTTTGATGCATTTGAACTTTTCTTGACATGACAAGGGCATCCCAAATTGTGTACTATTGAAATGTTTTGAGTCCGCTATAGGTTCTTTCTTCTAAAGAAGTTGCATAAAGAAGAGGACTAGCAGAGCTTATGAAACTTGCTGTTGAGATACCAGCTACTATTGCAGTACTAAAGAGCTACAACTTCAGTCATTATAATCATATGGAGAAGTGAAATTTATGCAACTTAAATTTTACCATATCACAATCTTCCATAACTGCCTATCCTTCTGAAAAAAAGCCATCTTCAACCTAACGACTGCCAACCACAACACTATAAAGGTTCAGCCCTGTCAGTAGGAGATAGTTCGCAATTGACATTTTCTGTTTCTTTTATGGGTTCTAAGCTATTCCTCTTGCCAAAAATATAAAAAGATGAGGAAAAACTTGACTGAAACTAAACAATTTCATATTAATAAAAATGACCTGAGGCAACATACTAGAATCTGATGTGTAAAGACTAAGAAAGTAACAAATCAAAGATAATAAATGCATACCTAATGATATGATGACAAAGGATATCAAGGTACCAATTGCTCCAAATAGCGTTATAGTCATGAAATTACGGAAGAATTGTTTCTTTTTAACCTGGAACCTGAGGAATAAAATAATTAAGAAAGAAAAAAAATTATATTTGCAGAAAATTAATTGTAACAAAATCAGATGATGTTTTAACTACTAACAGAAACTTCTTGCATTTACTAGTTCCAAATTTGTTAAGTACTCACGCCATGTCGAATATCTCTTAATCCCAAATTGATTTTGTTATCATGTTTCTGCAAATTCGTTCCTCATAATGTCACAGAATACGTTGTAGCCAGCTAAGAACATAATCTACAGAATTCTGAGCTTACCCAGCATTGAAAATGATCGGAGGAAGAAGATAAATGAAGAAAAGATCTTCACTAAAAACCAAGAGATGAGAGCTCGTTCCACCACTAATGAGTAGAATTACAACTCCTGTGCACAAACCCTGTCATCATTGGCAAAGGAAAACCTCAGCTTCCTTTAATCACAGTCAAATACAATACTAATATATGTTACTTAAATTTTTCTCCAACAAAACCAACAAATAAGAGAGGCTTACAATTAAAAGAGCTGTGATGGACTCATTCATCCAACGACTCTCTTCCAAAAGATGACCAACCACAATACATACACACAGAATCGCGATAAACAAGTTTATCGACACCACTGAAGCGTGATCAGAGGTTGTCGATACCATATTCATCTTCGCAAGCAGCGCTCCCAGCTCTAACCCCATTTGCAAGCAGCAGACTACAACAAATTCAGCTTCAGCACTTCCAGTTCAGCTTTCACATTTACCGAATCAAATCTGCATAACATGTTACAAAAATAACTATTCAACTCTAAACGGGAAAAAATGGAAACTTAAGACAAAATTGAACTTTAGTTCTATCCAGCACACAAGCCATACACGCAGGTTTTACCAAAACCGGAATCAGATCTCAAACACGAACCAAAAGTTCAAGCTAATTATGGAACCAAAACGTCTTTTTGCTTACGGAAAATACCAAATAAAGCAGCAGACTTTCTGTTCCAGAAACAGCCAAATTCCATAGAAATATTAGCGTACCTTTCTGGAAAGCTCCGAAGTCAGGCTTATCCTTCCGTTTTCAAAATCACCAGATATATGATCAACTTTTAATTCAAACTTCGCTATCCAGATACGCGTATGAATTCGAAATTTCCAGTTCAGCAATAGCTGCCAAAACTATTCAAGCTTCAAACTGAATCACAGAGATTTCGAAACTGTTTTCCGGAAACACTATCAAGCTCTCTGTAGCGAATTTCCCTTTTCCAAAACAAGAAATTGCAGAGAGATAGAGAGAGAATGAGAAAATCTAGAGAGAGAAGGCGTGGCAAAGTGAGAAACGAAGGGGGCGTTGAAAGGGAATATATAGTTAATGAGACATGAATTTTGAAACTGCGTGGATCGGTTTGTTGCCGTCGATTGGACTTCAGTGGTGGAGAACACGCCGTTGATTGTGTACGTGGGCCGTTAATGTTGTTAAAAAGCGGTATTTTCGGAAGTAAAAAAGTTAGCAGAGGGAAAAAGGAAAGATTCACCAAAAAGAAAAAAAAGAAAGAAAAAGCAGAGACGAGATGACTATTAAAGGGGACCCACAACTCCAATGATTGTGTCTTAACGAATCTTCGCGCGTGTTTAATAAATAATTTGTTTAATAAAATACTCTGTTCATTTATTTTTTCCCCCTTTTTACTGCTTAACTATCAAAATTTTATTCTAAAATATTTGTTAATTTAAAAAATATTTATTTGCATTATTCCAATTTTACCTTTACATAAAACGTAACATTAATTATATTTAAAATTTCAAAATTATTATTTTTATTTAACTTAGGATGTATTTATATTTAGATTGATTTCGATATAAATTTTTCACTTTGAATCTTACTTACTCTCTCATAAATAATTTATTTTTATTTAAATTTAAATTTTATCTAATCTTATCCTTAATTAAACTAATTATTTCTTTAATCTGTACGCAACGTCTAAATTTAATTGGTAATATGTAAAGAATTTAGAAAGAGAATGGTACAATATCTAGGAAGATTTTGCCACTTCTTGTGCATTGTC
This sequence comes from Rauvolfia tetraphylla, assembly GCA_030512225.1. Lineage (NCBI taxonomy): Eukaryota > Viridiplantae > Streptophyta > Magnoliopsida > Gentianales > Apocynaceae > Rauvolfia > Rauvolfia tetraphylla. Next base: position 10,492,820 of record JAJQKT010000053.1, read on the forward strand.
TCATTAGTACTAGTATTAATTCAATTTAACTAATGAATGCCTTCTTTTGGCAACTTTGGCAACTCCGTTGTTAATTAGAGTTCAATTCATGTAATTTCTCTTAATTGTCAGTAAAAGTTCAAGGTTTTTCTTCTTTTGCCCTTGGATTTAGGTTATTAAGATGTAACCACTTGCTTAATTCGAATAGTTTTACCACATCTTCTTAAAACTAACTAACTAACTAACTAACTGAATCTATAAACCCTTTATTTCATCAAAGATTTTTTATTTTAAATTCTTTCCCAGATTTACATTTTCTTCTAAAAGGTGCTCTTGAGCTTTTGACTATAAAAGTAATCAGTTTTATGCACAGTATGAGTCGTAGAGAAGTTTTTTTTTTAATATTTTTCTTTATGCTTTTTAAGATTTCAAATATTTAAACCCTAATTTTCTGAATCATTAGAAAATCAATCACTATTAGTTAAACAACATTTTTTTTCTTTTTTTCTTTGAGATCAATTTTTATTGTCTTGAAAAATCGTCATAATTGAGATTAGATAAGTTTTACTTTAAATTTTATAAAAATAAATTATTTATAAAAAAATAAAAAATTTTAAACTGCCGCTCTGAATTTAACATATCTAAATAAACTAAAAAATGAAGAAAATAATAATGCAATGAAACGGTGATGATACAAAAAAGTACTGTATCAACCGAATACATATACTTGTATTTTCCCATTTTAACCTTCCTTGGCGATAAAATGGGCAAAGATTTTAATTCAACCCTTTTTTTTTTCCTTAAAAAAGAGAAATTAAGAATCCAAACCCATTCCAGATAACATCTCAAATTGCTTATTTAAACTTGTAATACGAATATTCTTCTCTAAATTTCAAAATAATTTTTGCGATGAATTTGCATTTCATTGAAATTGAAAATCTAGTCCTCTTCTTTCTTTTTTTTTTTAATCTCAAAATATATAATTTTTTAACAATTTTTTTTCCTCCTGAACAATTCTTTAAATTCCCCTTAAATAACAAGACAAAAGGGTGTAAAACTTTTTACTTCAATATATAAAACTATCGCTGCATACAGCTCTATAGACGGTTGAATCTCCTTTTGTTGCTTTCGATATCATGAATCTGACTCGTTTTGTTATTGCTCCTTATCTCTTCACTATCATATCATGAATCTTGAGGCTCTCATCTCTTCCATCTCTTTCAATGTTTGGTTCAAACTTGTAATGGAATCCAACCTCTCCAGCCCCCCCCGGCAGCTTCTTCCGCCTCCATTGAAGTGAAATGCATTGTATTAACACGTTAGCATTGATTTTGATAAGTCATGTTAGATATATAGGAAGACAATTCAGAACCAAATTCTGCAAAATTGAATGCGGCCAAAAACTTATATGATTTTACAGATAGACAGACACATGTCTTATATAAGCAGAGTTTCTTTTCCCACATGATAATCTGATAAGTTCTTGGCTGGCTGGCTTTGCTTTTGCTGGACCACTCCATTTTATTCTTCTTATTATACAATTTTTCTCATTTTTCTTTCTGGGCAGATTTTGTCCATAGTATATAAATATATATTTTGATTATTGAATTGCGGTATGGATCAAAAAACTCCAAACGGCCAGTTGGCCCTGACAGTGAGATTTCTTGGACATGTTTGATAACGTGGGGTATGCTCTTGCAAGTGCACAAGTTTTCCAATTTCCATTTGATCATATCTGTTTCTGCAGACGCAACCACAAGAGTTGATATTTATAAATGGATCTCTTAGTTCTTGTGGTAGTACGATTTAGTGTTATATAGGGGTGGGATAGGATAGAGTTTGAATATGAAGTTTTGTATCTTGGGTTTCAGATTTAATAAAGGTAAATTATTTGCGAGAGATGATAAGATTTAAAGTGAAAAATTTAGGACCATTTAAGATTGAGTTTTATTTTGAATTGAATTGTATTAAAAATCGTAAAAGTGAATTGTTTATAAAAGAAGAAGTAAGGCTCAAAATTAAAAAAAAAGAGAGAAAAAAGTAAAATTTTTCAAATTAGAAACTCAATTCAAGATGACCCTTATACTAGGGAACCCGAGTCAAATACAACATTGGATAGCTTTTCTTATCTGTTCACTTCAATAAATGGAAGGATTCTAACCCTTCATTGGTATTGATTGTGAGGGGAGGAAAAGGATAAGATTTGTTCAAGGCATTAATGATATATAAAAAAAAAGGCCAAGTGAGTTTCACTTTTAAATAAAAAAAAAAGGCCAAGATGGAGAGAGGTTCGAATGGAGAGAGAGAGATGGAGGGAAGAGAGTGAGTGCTCTTAAACGGTATTTGGGGTGGGAATAAGGGCTTGAAGGATTTTACATTTCAATTCATATCATATACACTATTCATGTTAATAGTTACTTGAATTCTATCATGGAAATAATGACGGAAACTCTTTGTACTGTGCGCGTAAATTATTTAGAGTTTCTTAATAGTAAAATAAAAATATTAAAAATTTAATTAGCTAAATATAAATAGTTTAGAAAGAAAATAATCCATTTTTATCTAATAATAATGAGAATGAGCAATAAACAAGTAGAGTGTTGTTTCTTTGCTGCGCGCTCCCATTTATTCCCGTCCCCTTTCATGTCCTTCCAACGTTGGACAGAAAGCTCTCCCTTCGTAATCTAGTACCTCGGTTTGAGGATACCCACTGGGTCTGCGGCGAATAGGACCGACCAAGAGATGAATATGCCGACAATGCTTTAAAATTTATACTATAATATAATTAGAGTTTTTTTTTAGTAGTAGTGTATTTAGATAATATTTTGTTATATAATTTAATATAATTTTTTATTTTTAATTTTATTTTGTATAAATAATTTATTTTTATAAAAATCAAGGTATAAAATTTTAAATTCAAACGACATTTAATATCACCCATAGTATATCATTGTTAAATTCAATGGGATTTTCAAAGTTTTGAGAGGTCAAATTTCATATTCAATTTGTTGATTTTGAGGGGTCAATAATTTAACATAGATGGAGGGTTTCAAGTTAGTTTCTTTTGTCAATTGTAGAGTCTTCCACGACTTCCTTTTTTATCAATTGTAACTCTGGACATCTCATCTGATGTTTCAAGTTGGTCAACATTTTTTATTTTGTTGTGATGCCAAGTGTTCTTCCTTAAAAAATTTTGAATGAGATTTAGTTGGTCCAGCGCTCTGTATTTGTGTGTGTGCATATTTAGATATAATATTTATATATTGTGATGAGATAATTACTAAATGCTTGATAAATAATGTTCAAAAGTAATTTTGCATTTTTTATTTTTATACTTCATGGCTAAAGCATTTTTGAACTCGAACTGTTAAATTATTATTTAAAACACAATCTCAATATATACTACTCAAAATCCCAATATAGCTATAGATTGAAACCTAGGAAACAATCTTTGAAAATTGATATCAATCTTCAAAAAGGGCAACCTTTACTATATAGCAAGTCCCATAAGAACACATAAAGCTAGGACCAGAAGCCACCTCACCCCAACAACAAAGGAAGGAAGGAAGGAAGAAAGCAAAGACTACAAGCATTATCAATGGTTTGCCACTGAAAAGCCATAGTGCATCAATTGTGACCATTTTTACAACCCATCATCATCAGCTTCGTGTCCAGAAGCAAACTTTTAGTGCCAAGAACAAGTACGGATGTTTGTGGATTTGAGCTGTGCTTTCTTGGCTTTCTTTGTGGGAAGCAAAATCATGTCACTGTTTTCTTGTTATGGTTAAACAACGACAACCACTTTACTCAACTAAAACATTTTTTGAGGTTGAGGTTTGAGACGAATGATGATCCAACGTGCACAACTCGAGCCCGCTCTTCCTCCTGTATCGATTCACTGTGTTTGCCTCAACACGAGATTTTTATCGAATCTTTTGTAATAATACTCCCTCCGTTTTAGAAATATATATATATAATTTTAGACTATTTCTCTCTTTTTTGACGTTTTGCAAATCTTAATAATTATTTTTTAATTACTTTTATTTATAAATGTAATTTTTTATTCTCTTTTATGCTAATAAATGTAATAAATAAAACTAGTTAATAATATAATTAAAAAATTTATGAAATACATGTAGAATAATATTTAAAAATTTTAATATTTCATAATTTTTAACAATAAAATATTATTATTTATTTTTAAAAAAAATAAAATAAAAAATAAACAAAAAACATAAAACATAAAAAAGAAGAAGAAGAAATGAGTGGCCCCATGCTTGGGCACCACTCCTAAAAGGAGGTGCCCACCCCTTTTTCCATTTTTTCAAATTTTTTATTTTTGTTTTTGTTTTATTTTTTAAAAAATAATAAATTATTGTTTACTATTTTTTGTTTTTAAATCTTCAGTTATTATTTTTTATTTTTTAAGTTTTTAAAATTTTATATTAGAATTTAAAATTATAATCCACTAAAAATTATTTTAAATTAATTAAAAATTTAATTAAATTTTTATAAAATAAATGAAATAGGTATCACGTAAGTAATTTAAAGATCTTATAAAATATTTAAAAGATAAAAATATTAAAATTATATAAAAACAATCTTGTTTCAGTAAAATCATCATACGTTTAACATTTATATAAGGAAAATACTGCTTATTTCATTATTCTTTAATTTATGTTAAAAATATCAAAAAGTCTTATATTTTAAAACATATGGATTAATATATTTCAATCTAATATATATACTTCCCCCAATTCAAAATATGAGACTTTTTAGTTATTCTTTTCATTCTCAAAATATTTGATCTTTTATAAATTTTAAAAATTATATTTTTTGTAGTTACCCTCTCACATAAATATAATTCGTACATTCTCTATTATATTAGTTAAAGGTATAATAAAAAAAATATCTATTATATTATTCTTCCTTAATTTATGTAAAAAGTGTCAAAATATCTTATATTTTGAAATATATAGACTATATTTGTTTGTATAGTAATTGTGTTTTATGCGAGATGCACTTGTTGATTGACTTTAGATGCAAAAAATAGAAGAATCTAATTTGAATAATAGAGTTTTAGAATAGATTGCGTTAGTTAACTTGTAAAAGTAGATTTCTTCTGGCGAAAAATTTGCAATGTACAAATTTCAATTGCTTTATATTTGAAACAACGGAAAGGTCTTAAAACTGCGTTTACTGATAAACCTAAAGACGTAATGTGGCATGCATGCATGCACCGAACTATGATGAAAATTAGAAGGCAAAGTATAGTCTCGTGTCAAATTTTACTTTGTAATTAATGATTAACAAAGAAATTTTGCTACTCGTTTTTCTTTTTTCTTTTTTTTTGGTGATGATGACATTTTGCTACTTTTGAAAAATAGAGCATTTAACGTTAGATCACTCACGAGTGGGTAACAATCGGGGCCTTGTTGAATGAATTAGGATCACTAGAATCAAAAGCATTCCCTAGAATCAAAAGCATGCGATATGCTTTCTCCTCTAAGAGTTTTTATACTTTGCCGGGCAAACAATAGGACGCCACGTTTGGTTCTTTTCGTTGTTTTCTCTTTGTTCTTCATTGAGGTCGTTTTGGCTTTATCAAAAGTAAACCGTACATGCGTAATTGAATAACTTTTAATTTTAAAATTTTATAAAAATTAAATTATTTATGTGAAGAGATGTGAATTTTATATTTAAAATTTTGAGTTTAATTTTAAAATATGATATTATTTAAGTATCCCATATTTATTTGCGTTCATTTTCTTCAATTTTACTCGATGATTTAAATAGTAATGTTAAACGCCAGCCCACTCTGGTTCGCGCAGGCTGTCCTTAAAACGGAATGAAGTATACTGGGCCGTTTTTTTTCACGAGCTGAAAAACCTTAATTAACGGTTCGTGATAACCAACTCACGGGTTAAACGGGCCAGCCCAATGACTTTATAAAATGACGTCGTTTTATAAAAAGTAATAAAACGATATCGTTTTAGAAAAAATATTTTTAAAATATTTTTAAAAAAATATCAAAATGACGTCGTTTTGAAATTCTTTTTTTAAAAAAATAGACTAACTCGTGTTCGGCGTGCTTCAGCCCACGTTGGCCTGTGAGCTAAACAGAGTGGATAAAAAAAACCCACATCAAAATAGATTTGGACTTACTAAGTCTAAACTCGTCTATACGGACTGGCCAACGAGTTTTCGTATTGACACCACTAGATTCAAATAGGATTGTTGCTCAAGATACATGAGCGTTGTTTGGAAGGAGAGTAGTTGGAAGGAAAGGGTGAATAAACATAATTTTTTTTTTTTTGCTGAATAGTGTTGCGTGGTTGAACTGTTAGCGAAAGGAAATTGTGAGAAAAAACCACTACTCAACTCTCTTTTTTTCCTATTATATGTTTTTTTAAAAAAGAAAAACCATAGGTTGTACTTGAGACTTGGACCTTTTGAAGGCCCATTCGCTTACACTTCGGATTCAAAAGCAATGGCCTACCAAGCTTCTTGAAATCGTTTAAGATCCACAAAAGGGAAAGCCTATGCCCAAATATTTCCCAAACTTCTTCAGTAGAATGCAGCAACAGGAGAAGGCATCTGAGGCCCAACTTCTTTTTGGCCATCCGAATCTGCTTCCAAAATGAATAAAACCGGGAAATGAATGCAGAGAGGATTTATTAATTATGTAATTTTTATCATTTATGTAATATATAAATTTTTATTTTTAAATTATTTTTTTTAAATAATTAACTTCTAAGAGAGCATAATGCAAATTTTCATATTTTCTCCGTTTTAAAGTTAATCTGAATAAAAACTTAATCTAAAATAGGAAAGTATGAGACAATTATGTGGCGGACCGCCGTTTGATCAACCAGAAATGATGTCGTAAGGCTCTTAATTAAAAAAAGAAAAAAAGGCCTCCTAACGTGCCACGTGTGAGAAAACCAAATTTCAAGTTTGGCAGTAGTCATTCGGAAAGGAGGCTGGGGGCTGGGGCTGCTAAATCTTCAATCTTCTGTTGGTCCCTCGCCAGCTCTGCTCTCTTCTCCAACGCAAAGATAAAGAAGACCATGACAAATCAAACGGAAAATTTCAGCAGATTTTCCTAGGGTTTCTGAATTGCCATTGCGAGATTGCGTATAATTAGTGCTGCCGTGAGTTCAAATTGGTTCAAATTTTCGGGCTTTCCCTCCAGAACTGGCGGAATTTGAATTTGCTTTCAAAATGTGAATGGATTAGCCGAGTCTGAAATTGAGGTAATTTCACAAACTAATGTTAGAAGTTTACGGACGTTGAGTTTTCTCCAGTTGCATGTGGTTGAAAATTGGTTGATATCGCAATGTGGACGTTTCTTTTGGAAGTCCTTGCATTTGGGTTTGTACAATTGAATTCTGAAAAACATATCTTTCTTGAATTTACTAAGATTTTCATTTTATTTTTATTTGTTTCAATATTGTTTTGGAATATATTTAAATAAAAAGACTGATTCTTGGTTAACTTGGTTGCTTTAGGTGAAAGAAGGAATTAGCATTGTTCTTAAAAGTAATTTTGTGGGTAATTGGTTGCAGTTCTCGGAAGCATGCATCTTTTTAACAGTAAACTATCCATCTTCTCTCTATTGGTAAATGCCGCGTTTTATAGTTCCAACTTTGAAGTTCTTTTGAATTACTTTTCTCATTCGGATGGTCTGACCCTATTTGTAGACCGTCTATCATTATTTGGAAATACATGAAAATGTATGTGCTTCCCGTTATTTATTTGGTAATTCGCACAGTTAAGATACTATAATTGGCATGTTCGCATTTATGACAGCTTTTCTTGACAGTGCATGATTTACATATTCTCCAACATCTAGTGGTATGCACTTGTGGAAGAATGGCAACTGTGGCAAGGCTTCTAACAGGTGGAAACCTCTCCAAACCTATTTCAGGTAGTGAAGAAATGTTTAGCCCCCACCATTTCTTTTTTATTTTTTTGGGGTGGGGCTGGGGGTTTAGGTGAATGGGGAGTGAGGGCCTGCATTTTTTCTTGAAATATGCTGTTGTTTAGCTTTATTCGAGTTATCAAGACGCTAAAAGAAAATTTCTTTTTGCACTGTTACTAATCTTTCTTATTAGTATGTTAGATCAAGTTCTGTCTTTTCACAGTTGTAAAAAAACCTTCCATATCTTGGACAAGTGTTGAGTATCCATTTTGAGTGGAAAAGTATGACAGCATGTGTTTTTGTGGAAGGGCCTTAATTCAAAGACATATAGTAGAAATCATAAGCTGACATCATTGATTTCTAGGTTTACCATACAGTCCATGAAAACCTGTTTCATAGTTGTTATGAACAATTTCCCTCTCTATGAAAGCAGACCATGCATATGCTTTTATATCTCACTTCTTCATACTCTTTTAGAATATTGCTAATACTAATCTTATCAGTGCCGAGTCTTTTAAGACTTGGAGTAAGCCAAAGAATATTATGTTACCTGTTGTTTGTTTCTACTTTGTTAGAACTTGATTCAGAATGCAAAGTTACTTATATTTGTGGCTTATGGTGTGGGCAATCTCTTCTCTTGGCAGATGACTTTGGCTGTCAAAAGTTAGCCATGCAATACATTCGTAGAGAGTTACACGAGGCAAATGAAGCAAATTTAATAGATGAACAAGGTACTTTGTTAATTTGTGACAGATCCTAGTGATGGAACAAGCTTTCTTGTGTGTAAATATGGTATATTGGATAACATATTGAATAACTGAGATATTTGTTCTCCTGCTTTGGTGTTAAATTTGTGAAATTCTTTCACTTCACTCTTCCTCGACATAATGATAGTGAATTCACAAAGTGACATTTGGTGATGTAGCACACTGTACATTTTATCATGCTACACTTTTTTACTTTATCTAGGCAATCATATTTGTTTGAAACAATATATTTTTATTTGTTAACTGAATAGCTGTATAAAAGCACAACTGTGTCATTGCTCTTCCAGGGTGAGTTTGTTGATTAGTATTAGATTCGGTTCAGATTGCCTAGCATTTCTTTATCTTCTGATGTTCAACCACTTTTGATGCTTTTGTCTTGTAGATATGTACATATTTGACTTACGGCCTATGACAGATCCTTTATATTTGGTAAGTTTCAAAATCTACACCTTACAGCTTCACTTGTTAAATCTTGTATAGCAGTAGAAACGTGTTGTAAAAATCTGCACTGTTCACGAGGATGCTTTATTCAAAAATGAATTCTACTTTGGACCGTTCCAAACTTATGGTCTGCTTTCTTAGATTAACTGACTTTCCAGTATCAAATTTACGCTGTTGTCCCCATTTAGAAGAGAAGCATGTGAAACTCTTCTGACTTGCACCATTGTCTGCTCCTGTTTATCCGGGAACACTTTGGCCTTGTAATTGCAATGTTTCTTATTGTCTTGTTACTAACATAGCAATGTTTTAAACCTATTTTCTATAGAAGAATGCCTCTTATCTCTCGCTCTTTTAGATTTTGTGTGATAACATTAATTCTCCTTTTTTCCTTTAAGGTTTCTTGTAATGCTTGTAGGAAACCAATCAAAGCCAGTCAATATGCGATCCATGCAGGTTTGATTTCTTTCTTATTCAACTTTTATTTTTTCAGGGGAAGGCAGTTTTTGGGTGGGGTGTTTCAGTCTTAAAGAGTCCTTATTATGCTTCAAGCGGTGAATCATGTATATGAGGTAGAGTTGAGTTGCAACTTACTGATTTAAGTTTACTTTTATGTTTAGAGTAAAAAACATAACATCATGAAGCATCTATGTAGAGACCAAGATGCAAATTTGTTTCGTGAGGCTAAAATTTTGTATACTCGTTTAAGAGCTGAAATACTTTGGATCACCTTCTCACTGTTGATGATGCCTACAACAAGTATTTTCTCCCAAAAATATCACTAGCTTTAGTTTTTGAATTAAGGACTGCTATGGCATCCTTGTCACTTTTGAGATTCTACCTACATCACTTGCATTTACTTGATGTACTGATACATTAGAAATCGAAACAACTTAGATATGCCTATTTTGATTGTTAAATATGGTCAACACTTGAGCTCTATGCCTGAACATGACACTTGCTTCGTTTCACATTTGTGAGGGGAGGGATTATGAGCTCCTGAATGTGTTTGGAGCAAACAGAACTGGGTTGGATAAGATGGAAACAAGTTTATTCATTTTAAGAAACTTAAGTCGTTAGTTATAACGAAAAATAAACTAAGTAATCCGTTTGCATAAATCTTCACAGTGAGGACAAGGAGATGATTACCTTGATGCTCTTCTGCTTTTCCTGTTGTGATTGTTTGTAAGTCAATTTGGACTTTCTTGAATAAGGGAAACAATTCTGGTTGAGAGTCTGTCATGTCTCTGTTTGACTTGTCACATTATTTTCATTTTAAAATGGGTTGCATTTACCAATGAGCATAACAAAGACTCCTATTGTTTTCTCTGGTGATGTTCCATTGAATGTTAGGACATGTCTATTTGTAGATCGTGTATCGTGTCCATCTTTGTGCATGACATGCTGCACCCTTTTGCCTCTGGAAGTAGCAATCTTTGAATGTTGTTTACCAAGAGATTCAGTCTTGAGCTCTGATTGGCTTATTCATAAAAGTCTCCTTGTAGCCATCTGGCTCTTATGATAACAAAAGTTGTTATTCTACATGCATCTATAATTGCAATATCATAGTTTTGATTTTCTTTCATTCTAATTTTAATGAATTCTTTTCAGTTCTATATCTGTTTTTCTTAAGTTTATGGCTTTTATTTTATGGATCTTAACTGAACACATAATTTTACCGATCTTTTCAGAGCTTTGTACATCACTAACTTCTCTTGAAGAAATTGGCTTGGAGCTGGATGGAAACACAGGGCACAAGAAGCCTCCGCGGAAGGAGAGAAGAAAGTTACCTGTGGTTCATTCCAGTATCCTTATACTGCTCTCTTGCCATCTGGATTTGGAATGCGGAAACATTTCTCATGGCCTCCTTTTGTTTCTTTGGTTAAACTTCTCGAGGAAATGACTGAACCTCATATGCATTTCTTACAAGTTGAGACTCAAGTTCTCATATGCTTCTACTAGCTTATTTTTCCTTGTTTACTATGGATTTGCATCAATGCTGGTCGATCAATTGTTGTTTTAACATCCATAGACCAAGCTACACCAGTAGGTGAACGAGACAAATTTGAAAATCTTGATATCAGTGATATTTCTGCATCAGAATCGCAATTGGAGACTCCCTATGCTGAAACAAAAAGTATGATATTTTGGCTCTTTTTTGGGTTTTTTTTCTTAGAATAATGATTGTCTTAGTTGGAACTTTTTTTTTCCTGGAAAACTTGCTTTTAAATTATCCATTTTTTGTGACATCAAGTTATCTTCAAAATGATGGAGAACAGATGAGATGAGGTCCCCCCCTCCCCAAGAGACAGAAAATGCATTGCATCATAAGTTTAGAATAAGTTTCTTTGTTATGAGGTCTGTAGTTCATCTAATCTAGCAGCAGACATTGTGAGTCCAAATAAGAACATATGTTTTACAATTTCTGGAAGTCTTTTCTCTACAGGTTTCTTGTTCATTTACTTGCACCTTTTATGATTCATCAGATGGGCCCCTCATACTTGAGTCTTCAGAAGTTAGTCCAGGAAACACAAATTCCCTGGCAAACACAATTCCACGTCCAAGAAAACGATCCAAAATGTGAGTTTTTCTGCTCCTTTAAGTTAGAGTCTCGCAAAGAGTTGATGATGGCTTTCTTTTCGTTTAGTGCATACTTAGCTCTTTTATCTCCTTGTCTGTGGCACTGTGCTGATTAAGATACATGAGCACAATAGTTTGACTAGTAAAGTTGTTTTAAAAGGGGAAAAAACGACAAGGGAGCTTAGAATCCTCTAGGAGTCATTGGCAGCATTTATTTCATAGGAGATAGTACGTTAAAATGTCTTCTTGACACTTGCACTTGCTGTCTGCTTTGCACTAAAATAATTTCCACCAAAATATCCAACCCCTGTCCCCCACCCAGAAGAAAAATAAAAAATAAAAGAGCAAAAAAGAGAGACGGGGAAGATAAGACATTGCTTCTAATCAGCAGGGTTAACATGTATCTTAGATATTGGGCTGGTTTTTTTATAGCAATTGAAGCAAACCCTTAAATGGAAATTGTGGTGGTTTGCATTTCTCTTTAATTCTTTAATTTTCTATTTTTTGGTTGTATGCTTCCATGTGGAACATTGAAGCCTAAAGTTAGTCTCTGAGCGTGGGATGTAATGTAGGTACATCCCATCATTCCCCATTCTTATTCTTTTCTACTTTATCAAACCGTAAATGTTTGCTTCTAATTACTAATAGCTGATACATCTTTTTTAGCCAATTGGTAGATTGCGTCAGAATGATGTATGATGCTATTTTTCTTTTTCTAGCAGGGTAACAGCTGAGGGTCCACTGCCTATATTGGATCATTTTGCACCGGCACGTGGTGCAATCCCACAGGAGACCGTTTCTTGTAAGGCCAAATTCAAGTTCCTTCCATTTCCATGACCTTTTTCTGCAAAATCCTATTTTAGCTAAAAAGGGAAAACAAATCCCACATAATCTATCTAAAGAGGTTATATATTCAGCTCCAAGTGGACTTGCATAAAAGAAGAATGAAAAATGATTTCTTGGCAGTAATCTCTAAAAGAAAAATTGAAATGCTACATGGCAACTGGTTTTTCATTAAGCCTCTGAATTGTGAAGATATATGCATCAGTTTGTTTGAGTATGACCTAGTGAATAAGCACAATGAAGTGAAGTATCCTCAAAGGTGTGAATTCATTTTTGTACACGGTAATAAGCACAATGGAGCATGATATCCTCGAAAGGGATTCGGGTTCTTCCTAAAGATGGCACTTCTAACTATAAGGTTTTACTTTTAGTGCAATTCTATGTTGGTATTTGACTAGCAGCGGAGCAGTTATCACTTAACCTGATCTATTTAAGAATTGAGTTGGTGTAGTCAGTTAGCACACTTGTTCACAGACTATAGGTTGGACCTGAAATCTCAACTCCAGCATATGCTGGATTGCTCCTTCCCTTTCCCTCCCCCTTCATAACAACAGATCCACCACACCACAACCCCCAAGAAAGAAAGAAAGAAAAAAACTTGATGTTTGTATGTGTTAATTTCTGGACTTTGTCAGGTAAATTTTTTTTTGGATAATATGAAAGAGACCACCATAAGTTCTGAATTAGTGAGTTACTGCAGTTCTAGGTAAATGATCCCATTCACTAGATTTGGATCAGAGAGCTGCTAAAATTTCACACAGATTTTTAGATATGACAAAACAGCAATCTAGTAAAATGATTTCAAGCAGATTTTTTCCTTAGAGATGATAAAACGTGGAGGTCAAGTTCCTGTGGTTTCTTGTAAATCTGGGTGCTGAAATTGTACTTATCATCTCAAAGACTATTATTGTCCTTTGGACAAAATTTCAGCCTTTTGTTACGAGGTTCATCCCACATAAGTAACTAAAACTGATAGATTTTACAAAAGAATGCTAGGCGAATCTCCAATATGTTCCTATCTTCAATTTTTTTGTGTTTACCTTTTTTCTTGCCATTCTTTATGTAGTTTATAGACTTAATATTGGAGCTTTTACCACCATCTATTTCATGTTAGAGATACAAAAGCGTAAAAAGTAGATCTGCTACATGCTGATTGCCAAAAAGGAAACTTAGTGATACTTCCAGATTTGCCATATCGAGCAGTTTGTCTCATTCTTCACATGCTTATTTGATGTTTGGTGATTATTCCTCTTCTTCTTTCCTTCTCTTTTTCCCTTTCTTTTAACTACTGAATATATTATTATTTGAAACTCTCTCATGCATTCAGGCTGTGAGAATCCAAGAACTTTAGAAGCAGGAAGTGAAAAAGTCTCAGATAACGTTGTTGGGCAACAAATGCACAGGGAACTCACTGAGCTTCACAGGCTGAACAAAGGTATCATCTTATCTACTAATGCCAATTTCATTTTATTGATTTTTGAAAATAGTCAAACGATGCTTAATTACATTTACTGGCTGTTCATATGGAGATAATTATGATGCAGTAACATCAGATGTTCCAGTTCCTCTTGCAACCAAGATATACTATTCACAAAGAACAAATCGTTTACGATCTGCGCTTGGCTATCTGTATTTCAATGCAGAAACTAAGGGATGTTCTAGTGAATATATTCATGAGAGAGCAGTACAGGAAAATGTGGTCACGAAATTGATGTCATCTCCAAGCAGCTCTTCTCTTAATCAAATCAGTGATGACCGGCTGGACAAGGTACTCTGTGTTTTTCTGGGTTATGAAATATTCTTTTCCCTTTCGTTTGGTAACTTGTCAAACTGAGAAACAAAAATGCATTAATTGATCACCTAATACAAGTATGACTCTGATCCTGTTTGTCATGTTCCTTATGAAACAGGAAGGTGACCACCCTACATATGCAGTTCATAAACCTGATCAAACTCTTGCACAAAATTCAGAATTGTACTCATGCAGACCGGGAGGATTTCCACCTGCCATGAGCATTTCAAACCCATTTTCTGTGAATAATGTCCTTACACCTCATACTTCTCTTGGAAAGATGTCAAGCTACTTTTCAAATTCTTATTCTTTTGCTGACAGCTCTGGTAATTAATTGCTATCTTCATTTTTTCTCCTTGTTTAAAAAATTCTAATTCTAAGAAAATCTTAAACAACTTAGAGAATGCAGTAGTAAATTCAATTTAAATCATCAAATAAGTCCTATCATGCAATGGAATTGCAATTTTATCAGTAACTGAACTGGATGGATGGTTGGTGACTAATCAAATCCCTATGAGATTTTTCTTTTTCCCCTCCATTTTAATTTTCTCCAAACAACGGATGAACCTTCCTCAGGGTAGATTTTAGATTCTTGCAGTATTGTGACCACTGTCCACTATCTTATTCCTCTAGATATTCTTTCTGTGACTTTGATTATACGACAGCTGGTGGTGGGGTATTAGTGTTTTTTGTAAATTATTTCAAATGGTAGTCACCAGTTACCACGCCATTTTCATCCCAAATTTATGCCATAGCCAAACCTGAGTGGAGTTTCTGAACAATTGATTTTCTTCTCTTCCTTTTCTTCTTTTATTGGCGGCTAATTGTTTATCACGATTCAAGAGCATTTGTTTCTTTCTTGCGCTCCTCCAAAAGTTCCACTCTACTGTCCGTGGATATGCCAACTTGCATTCAGGACTTTGCAAGAGTCAGTGTCAAGTTGGCCTTTCCTTAACTGCTGCCCAGTTGGCTTCTGTCGCCATTTTGTAGTCAGAATCTTGTTCTTGTTGGTGGTCATTTCAGTGTATGATGATCAGATTCTTTTCCTGCCATACAGGTTTCTGGACCTTCCTCTGTTCTTTCTTTCTTCCTTTTTCCTTTCAAGTAGTTTCAAAGAATGAGGTGTAGAGGCTGGAGTTTCTTATGGAAAAAAGAAAACAATTGGCCTCTAGACTTCCTAGAAAAAGTAATTAAAGTTATGATTTTGTAGGAAAGTCATTAGGAAGCTTGCAGCAGCCTGAAGGAAGTGTTTCAGTGATGTAGGAGTTGGACCTTTTTGCATGGTGAAGGTGATATACTCTTTTGTACCTACTTCACAATCTAGCATCTTGTTCTAGTGTTCCAATGTGGGTATTACAACCTCTGAAAAGATTCCATACCTACTTTTGCATTACCTAAAGAAAGCGACTTTATCTTTGTTATGACAATATGGGAATAGGTCTCCAGTGTTAACTGCCGTCTAATTTTATGCATGTTTGTTATGGTTTTTCTAGAGGACGATGCTTTTATATGTCAGGGATGCTAATCCTGGATATCTTCTGTAGTCAAATTTTAGATTGCTGTCTTTGTTCCTCTTCTTTTTTTTGACGTTCTTACATATTTTTGAAATTCAGAAGACAAGGGCCCAAACAGTTATTGACAATCTGATGATCAGACAACTTTGTGGCTCTTTTCTTCAGAAAATACACTCTCCATGAGTAATCCTAAAAACATGGTGCCACACGGATGCTTTTAGCACTTTTTCTTTATGAAATGTATCTCTGCATCAACAGACCCACAGATTCTTCTTGTCTGGAACCAGATGAGACCAATTTGCAGAAAGGAACTCCACCTTTTTTGTTCATATTGGACGTCTATTTCTGTTATATACATGATATTCATTTCATTTCAATTCATTAACAAAGCATTAGGCATTCAGCTGGTGATTAGAAAAATGAATATTCTCATTCATATTCCGGCTGTGGGTTCCAGGGGTATAGTGAGTTTAACCTGACTCTCCAATTCAATATGAAATCAATTCTTGTTCCTATGGGGGCAAAAGGTTGAAATAATTTTTCATATGCCGATGTCCATTATACAGGCATCAGGATGGTGGCCTTTATGTCTACTTGCTAACAGTCGCTTTCTTAGGTTGGTTTTCTTCTGGCCTTTTGCTGCAGAAAAGTATGATTTATTTCAAGTACGTGTAGGCTTTTCACCAATAATTCTTCCAATTTGACCATTGCCAAATTAAAATAGAACAGCATCTCGACCGCATACACACTTATCAATATATAGGCCGCATCAAGCTTGCGCTTTCCTGTGGAAGCTTGTTCCCATTAAGGTAATTTAGCACAACTAGAAGATGCCTGATACTGCTTTTTCTGTGTTTGGTGGAAGATATTTATCATTTTGTGAAGATAAAAACTCTTGGTGGGGACACAGACTTGAATGCTTTACATGGTGTCTCTACGTGATATACATTTATATGTAGCTTTTTTTGGAAGAAAGTTGAACCCCCAAGACTACCATAAGACCTTCTTATAGAAGGTTGCTCTTTTTCTACTGTAGAAATGCTTAAATTAGAATGCCCAGATGACAGCAATGACTAGGATTATGCTTTCTTGAGGTAGATTTGTAGGAATCTTCTCTTGTTGCATAAATGGGGGGTCTAATTCATCTATGGGTAGAACAGCACCATGAACAAAAGGAAGGCCCGGAAAAGAATTTAAAAACTGCATTTTGTGTCCCAAATGAGATATTTGTTTGCCTTTTCATTCCCGTCCAGGCTCTGCAGCCATACATTAAAAACAAAAAAGAACCTGCCTTTTGATGCCAACAGAAATGGCAAAAGGTAGTGCCGAAGATGTAACAGAATTTGGTGCCCGACTGCCATTGCACTTGCAGTGGACGGTCCTATCCTAACAAGAAATCGTACATATTGTATTATTTGTTGTGTGAATTAACGTGTTATATATATATATATATTATTTATAATTAAATATTTATTTTTTATAAAAATAAATAAAATATAAATATTTAATTCTGAACTATGTTGCTTTTATATGTCACTTGAAATAGACTATTTTATACCAATCAATGGAAAATTACGTAGTGTACGGACAGTCTTATGATTTTTTTTTTAATTAATGTTTGGACATGTCTTATAATATGGCGTAATAGTGATATCACAACCCATTGTGGAGAATGGTAGGATATGTTTTGACAGTATGGGAAATTGATTTTGGTGCTACTTTAATCATTTGCTCGTGTAACATGTTTCAGTAGAACAATGTTGAGTTTGCAATTCATAATGATGCTTTGTGGAAGCATCACTCTATGGAATTTCATTTCGTGCATTTCTCTTTCTATGAATTCTATTCTAATATTTGGGCCATCATTAGATTTTGATTTATCCTATGGAAGGAGAAAAAGAAATTAATAACATATCTACCTAAAGTAACAGTTACTATTTATAGACAAGTTTATTTTAAGGTGTGATGGGATAGAATTTAGTTTTGAGATTTTTATCTTGAATTTTGTAAAAATTAAATTATTTATAAAAGTATATATAAGTCTTATATTTAAAATTTTAAGTTTAATTTTAAAATAAAATAGTTTTCAATACGAAGTGAAGTACCTGGCTAAGTATACGATGTACTAATAATATGAGTAATACATTATGTCCTAATTATGATCAGAATGGTTGCAAATGCTGGATATAACAAATCCCTAATTATGATTATTGAGAGATTTGTTGTACCAACTAAGAAGAGATGCCCTCTTAACTAGGTAGCAATAATTAAAGTAATCCCAATTATTCTTATCTCCTAATCCACTCACAAGACTGTCAAGAAACATTTGGAAAAGCCCAGGGACATAGGCAGTTTGGTAAGTGGTCAGATAAGGTAATTGGGGTGGTGACACTCTGACAACGCGAGTTTGAATCCGTATGGTAGCAGTTCTTTATTGAAATATTGTGGAGGTTATTAGTGGATTTAGTTCGTTGATCCTCTCTCTAGCAGGATTGCCATTCATACATATCTCTCGATTTATATCTCACTTTACCAAGATGCCTCTACTACATGTGGAAGAGGTTTCGCCTTGAAAACTTTCCCCCTTGAATCCAAAAAAACATTTGGAAAATAACAATTTTCACACAAAATGTAAGTGCTTTTGGTGGGCTTTTGTGGTGGAGAGCTTTTGTGGTGGAGAATGGAGTTGAAAAACATGCCAATAATTAGATCTTTAGGTGTTGTAGCAATGAAAAGGCCACATAGTTTGATGATTTTTTTATTTGCTCTTTTCTTTTCTGTATTAAGATTACTGATGATGTGCTGTGTTGTTTGTAGTTATGCTAGCCATGTTGCTTTTTCTAAGCTTTTCATTTTTCTTTGGTCTTACTTTCTCCTTTTGATAGGTATTAGGTTAGGGAATGGTGATAGATCAAACTGAGGAGCTTTGTTTGTTTGCTGATCAGCATAGATTTAATTAATTGAATTATTATCACTTTCTTTAAAGTGATAAAGGCTTACACTACAAATAACAGAAAAGAAAAAAGCGAAATATTCGCCTGGCTGAGTATTGAACATGAAGATTTCACTCTACTAGGAGCTTTTATTAATTCAAATATTGTCTTGGCAAGTTGCAAGAGGTGCAGTGTACAAGTTATTTCTATTTTACTGCCCCCCCCCCAACCCAACTATACAAATTGATCTATAAACAACCGATTTGCAAGTGTATTTGGATCGAATTTTGTTCCACCTATTATTTCTTGAAATTTGACGTAATTGGATCCCACATATTTTTTTATAAAAAAATTTACTTTTTACAGAACTCTGATAAAAAATCTCAAAGTCAACAAAGATAGTTTGAAATTCACCTATAGAGGAAAAAAGATTTTGAATTTTATCAAATAAAATTTATATCTATCCTAGAGAAAAATGTGCGTGACAAGAAAAATTAATTCAATTAAATAAAATGTAGAATTTATCCGACAAGAAATGTTATATTCCATTCAAATTTATTTTAGAAGTATTTTGACAATGTTTGTCTCTATATAATAAACATCTCATCCTATTGGTCACCACTAGAAGATAAAGGTTGTCTAGAATTTTTGAGATAAAACAAGTAAACCCATAGTAAGCTACAAGTCATTATCTTAAAAAAGCTTGCATTTCAACTCTTTTCACTCACAAAAGGAATTATAGAAATAAAATTATCTCATTTTTTGTACAACTAAAATATGGTGCTTACTTTGGCTAGGGTTTTAAGAAAAATATGTTCCTTGAAAGTTACTAGTTTAATCTTCCTTTCACATTTGTACTTACCCTACTTAGTATGTATAATAGTTTGATCAAAAATCCCTGAAAAACTTAGTAGTTTCGAGTTTTCAATCCAGATCTTCTCCTTTAAATTCCTTCCCCACTACTATAATGTGTTGCGTAATAACTTTTATTATACAAAAAAATTAAAATTTTTATAAACTCTATCATAAATAAAAGAACTCTAAAAGGAATAGAGTTATTTGAAGATATGTGTTAACGTTTTATTCATAAAAAAGAGAATGAGAGCGAGAATTTTGAGTGTCGAGTTTTGATCTTAGAAAGATTATATCTGACTGTTAAAGTTTTTATTAAATATTCCTATAGTATTTATTAAAATAACTATATTTGGATTAGGTTCTATTACGGAACTTAATACAAATTTTTTATTTTAAGTTACACTTCTTCTTTCACAAATAATTTATTTTTACGAAATCCAATACAAAAATATCAAATCTAAACAATATTCAATCTAAATCAATAATTTAATAACTGAATACTTGATTGATTTAAGAATATTACTAATAGTTAAAGTGTCTCGAAAAATATTGGTATGTTTAGGAAAAAAGAGAGAAATAGTTCCAACAATTTTCAAAAGGGGGAGGGGGAGAAAATCTATTTAAACATATCTAAATTTTAGTTAAAGAATTTCATCTTTTTCTCATTTTAAGAAAATAAAATTTCGAAAATTTCAAATTTTACTCGGGCAAGACCTACACACCTTCCGTGGCGAGCCAAGCGCCACCGTGCCGGGTTACCCGAGCAAAAGAAATTTAAAAAAAGGGTAAACAATTTAATTTACCATTAAACTTTACTCAAAATTTGAATTTTGCCATTCAACTTTAAAAAGGAAAATGTTTGACCTTAAACTAACGTAAAGTAGTGTTTTGTTCTATTCCGTTTTAATTTATGACGGGATGACTGTTAAATGACTACCACATAATTACTTGAAGGGCAAATTTGGAATATTAAATAAAAATTATTTAAATTCTTTAAAAAAGACAAAAATAACATGATGTCACATGCTATTTTTAGAGATTTATCTGCACATCACCTTCCTCCCAAATTGATTCTTAGGCGAGAAACTAATATCGATTTTTATAATGATGTACATTTTTTTAATTTTAATTATTAAGAGCAACATAACAGGTGAAGGCAACCAAAAGAATAGATTATTTTTGAATAAACAACTAAACTGAAAAAAAAAAAAGAAATCTTTGAACAAAATATAACAGGTGAAGGCAAGAATATTCAAATAGATTAACAAAAAAAAAACACATGTTCCACAAATGTAAAATAAGACCAGCAAAAATTTGAAGAAACTTACCATATAAACTATACGGATCATGATAGATATTTCGATCTCTGATATTCCAAGCCATTGCAAGATTTTTTTTACGCTTCTCTTTGGTTTAACTGTATCTACATATATTGATAGAACATCACAGGTTTGCAATACTTCGGCACTCAAAATTTTTCTCTAAAGTGAGAATGTAGGAGGAAAAGAAACCTAGTTAAAGAAGAAGATAATGAGAAAAGGTAGATAGACATTGATTTTCTCTCTAACTGTGACTTATTGTTCTTTATATTATTTTTGTCTTTTTTTCTTTTTTCAAAAGAATAAAAAAAATTTTTATTTGATATTCCAAATTTGTCCCTCAAGTAGTCATGTGGTGGTTGGGTGATAGTTATTCTATCATGAATTAACGTTAGAAAATAAATAGAATAGAACAAAATACTACTTTGCTATAATTTAAGGTCAAAAATTTTTTTTTTTAAAGTTAAATAATAAAATTTAAATTTTAAGTAAAATTTAAGGATAAATTAAATTATTTATCCTTAAAAAAATCTACCAACATTGGCCCAATCACGTATGAGTGGACCCTTTACTTCAATGATTATCTCTCTATTCACTATTAGATATAATAATGATAGTTCATACTTCTTTCTCTCTATCTCTATCTATATCTATACGTATATCTCTTCCTCTTCAGCACATGTGATTCCAGTCCTCGATTGTTCTCCAACTTCTCCTTCTAATATGCGAATCTCAAGGATGCAGTGAAATCTTCACTTCCCTTCCAAAGATTTGCTTGTAAATTCAATTTGCAACTGAGACACACAAAGCTCGACAAAACCCTCCAAAATTCTCCCAAGAGAATCCTTGGTTTTAGCCCCTCACAACCCCAAGAACTGATCCACCGATCCAGATTCTGTTTGCTAGTTCTCTTGGTTCTGAGTTTTTCTTCAGAAATCCACGCTAGTAGAGAAGCACATACATCTATCTTACATGTGTAAGTACTCTTGTGTATCTTTTTGGTTTAGCAGAATAATTCACAAGAATCACATCTGCGTTGAACCCACATTACGAATTAGAAGTTTTTGTGGGGTTTAATAAGACGAATCATGTAAAGTTGTAATTTTTTGGAGTTCTTGTTTTGATAGAAGGTTGTGGGAATAGTGAATTCTGTAGTTTGTAGTTTTAGGATAGTAGAAATTTCTTGATTTTAATGTGAATCCCATCAAATATCTTTGTTAGTTAGATTTGTTTTTGAGGAGATTTTGTACTTCGGAGCTCATAAGATGCATAATCAGATAGCTGTTGTTTACGAAGGTGCACATATATAAGGGATAACTACAGGAAAAGATTTTTATGGTGAAATAAAGAAAATATTTGAGCCGAGATGAAGTTGAGATTGAGGTCACAGAAGGTTGTTCAGGACAGCTCGGCAGAGTCTGAGATTTATGAAGGATTAAGGCAAAGTTGTTGGGCTAATATGCCGTCAGAGCTGTTGAGAGAGATATTCATGAAAATTGAATCAGAGGCCCAGTGGATTTCGAGAGAAGATATGGTGCAAAGGCCTTCGAGGAAAGATGTGCTGCAATATGCTGGGGTGTGTAGAACTTGGAGGGAGGTTATGAAGGAAGTGGTCAAGTCTCCTCAAGTATCCGGGAAGATTACTTTTCCCATATCAGTTAAGCAGGTTCGGTGTTATCTGTTTTTTTTTTTTTTTTAATGTAGCTGTTTCCTTTGACATTATTTTCTCTTTGGCTTCTCCCCCCAGGCCCCCACCCTTAATTGAGATATTTTAATTTAAGTTTCTACAATGTGTATGATAATTGGATCTTGTTTATTGTGATTATTCTGTTTTATGTTTGGAAGTTTTACCTTTTGGTGGAGAGGGTGGAAAACTTGGTTTTCTGATGATTTTAGCTAGAGAAGCTTCTAAGTTAGATATTACGAGGACTTAGGAAACCTGCGAGGAAAAGTTTTATTTCCCTCCTTTTAATAGTACAGAAAATATTGAACAACGTGATGAAAAGGTTAAGGTAACAGAAGGAAAATCTCGTGTTGGGACATGAGAGGGATAGAAACTTCCTTTTGTTTTTAGAGTATAATATGTCATTGCTTTATTCATTGTCCAGTTTTATCTGGAAAATATTCACTGTCACTCTAGATGAAAAGATCCTCTTAGCAACCTGATAGCAATGTCTGCAATGATACATGATAAGAACATTTTGTTGTTCTATGTTCGTCATTCTTGAGTCACCAAAAAACAATACCTTTCAGGATACTAATGTCTACCTCCTTAGTTTACAAAGGATTCTTTCCTGCCTGCTTATTCATTTTCAGGTAGTGTGTCATCAATTATCAGTTTGCTAAGACTGATTTTTCTTTGCAGCCTGGTCCAAGAGATTCTCTCCTCCAATGTTTCATAAAACGGAACCAATCTGCACAAACATATGAACTTTATCTGAGTTTAAGTCAAGGTAAGAACTTGTTCTATTGACTGCTTGCCTATTGCATGGTTGAAGTTTAGGTCTTAGTTTCCTCCTCCTGCCTACTGAAACAAAATGAGAAAGGAAAGTAAGCATCTTTGAGTGGACAACCTGTTAAGGTAGTTCTTATGCTGCTAAAATGCTTTGCTGCATATATGTTCTTGTTTTTAGTTCTGTAAACAGAAAGCATATGGTATCAAGTGGTGATTTAATTTTACCGTCTTGGTTTTTCTGAAGCTTCACCCTTTGTTTTGGTGCAGCATTGGCCAGTGATGGGAAGTTTCTTCTCACTGCCCGTAGGTATAGGCGGCCTACCTGTACTGATTACCTAATCTCTCTAAAAAGAGATGACATGTCGAAAGGAAGCAAAGCTTACATAGGAAAACTGAGGTTTGTTAAAAGTTTTCGTTGTATAAATTCTTTGTAGATGCCTGTTTTGTTCATAGATGGTGTTCACTAACATTATGGCTTTCCTATTTTGCAAGGTCAAATTTCTTGGGAACAAAATTTGTTGTATATGATTCTCTCCCGTGTGAAGCTGGTAATAAATTATCAAAGAGTCGCTCCTCTAGGATAGTAGGCTCAAAACAAGTATCTCCAAGAACTCCAGCTGGAAGCTATCCTGTAGCTCATATTTCCTATGATTTAAATGTGCTCGGTGCCCGGTAAGAGGAATATTTGTTTCTTAACTTTAAATCGTGATACTAGATAGTTTATTGAATATGAGAAACACTAAATTACAGGTCTGTTTTTAAATTTTAATAGCTGTCTATAGTTTTTGCTTTGTTCTTATTTTTTCGATGGACTTGGGAATGATATGTTTATCTTTCCATGTCAAAAGTAGTGGTCCAAGAAAAATGCTGTGTGTCATGGATGCAATTCCGGCTTCTGTTATTAAACCTGGAGGAGTGTCTCCTACTCAGATCAGTTTTCCCAGTAATGTTGATTATTTCCCATACTTCAAATCAAATTCGAGCCATTTTGAGAAATCTCTGTCCGGACCATTGGATTTTTCCCAAGAAGGATCTCTAGTTCTGAAAAACAAGTCTCCTAGATGGCATGAGCAGCTCAAGTGCTGGTGCTTGAATTTCCATGGACGCGTTACAGTTGCTTCAGTGAAAAACTTTCAGCTTGTGGCTTCCCCAGAGGATGGCCAGCGTGGACCAGAACATGACAATGTCATCCTCCAGTTTGGAAAAGTTGAGAAGGATGTATTTACTATGGACTACCGATACCCAATGTCAGCATTTCAAGCATTTGCCATCTGCCTTAGCAGCTTTGACACCAAGATAGCTTGTGAATGATGTTAATATCTAATGCTTTTCCTGAAGCTGGTTGCCTGATTAAAACCTAGGTTTTCTTTGTTTCACTTCAGAATTTCAAATGTTTATGGGATATATTATTAGGCCTGATATTTGATAGTCTCAGCATTGTATATCCTGCAATGTAAGGTGCTTTATGTTCTTGTGCTCATACATTCATGTCTTCTTGATTGTATATACCAGTAATGGAGTTTATGGGGAGACACACTTGAAGCTGTTGCAAATAAACTGCAGAGAGACGCTAATCAAAGTTTTAGATTCATCCTTTGCTTTCTTGACCCCCGACTATTTCACTTGTTTAGTTCCAAAGTTCTGAAATCTGAATGTTAAAAACTGCTGAGATAGGTGGGAGGAGTAGAAGCTTATGATACGACTTTATTCTTTGTTATGCTGTCTGTTGATCATGTATCAATCATACAAATGTGTTCATTTGATTCCTTTTCAGCTATTCTTGATATCAGCTACTATTAGTCTATGAAGCATAGGGATTTCGATTAAGATTTAGACCTTAACCAATACACGACGTCTTTTCTGCAATGCAGCAAAGTGGTTTAAAACCCCGGTTCATATAAACAGTGGAATTTTCCAGCCTGTGTGTATGCAGTAGTTTTCCGTGTTAGGTTTTTCTTCTACTTTGTCAGAAACCCACTGCAGCAACATGTGTTAAATCTGTGAGCTAGAACTCCACAATCTAACCTTCAAGGCTGGCTATTGTACATTCGTGACCTTGTCTTCTTGTAGATTAAAGTCAATAAGAGCACCTCTTCTAGACCGTATAATGGCCGACTTTGTTGGTGTGAATGTTGGAAAATATTGAACGAAAAACTGATCGACCGAACCCACCAGTTTTATTCCCATGGATTGTACCTCATAACATATTCATCAACTTCTCTCTATTCGTTATCCAGTTGAGAGACTAACATTGCAGAAACTATGTCATAAAATGCAGCGATGAGACTCGGTTTATGTTTGTGGCAAAAACTGCTCGTACAATTCAATGAGGAGAAAGGCAGTTTATTATTATATGCTTAATTAATGGCTCCACATGTCTCTGTTTGCGTCCAGAAAATTTGTAGAATTACCTACACTGTAGATCTCTTATCTCATCTCATGTACTATTATTACATGCTCTTGCTAGATATAATGCAGAGCTACATATAATTATAGCCAGCCAATTATAAAAAAAAAAAAAGAGCTACATATAATTATATCTCTTATGTACAAGTAGCACTTCTCCTTTGTCTAAGCTGGTTGCATTTGCAGATTCTTTCCGGTCAGGGATTCAGCAGAGTCAACCTCTTCGATTGGCAAATCGTCTGGATGTAGACGTTGTTGATTGAGATTTCGAACAAACTTAGTGAATGAGGGAAAATGTTCAGGAGAAAAGAAATCAGCCCCCATTCTTTGATATGTAAACAAGTCCACTGCATTTTCTTGCAAAAGATTCTTCTTGATCTGATCGAAACCCCCAGGAGCACCTGAAACCAATGAGTTCTGACCGGAGATCTCCACTCCGTGTTTTCTGCAAGATGATAAAATTTTTTCAACCAATGACTCTGGACTTGAGAAAGTTTCATTTGGCTGGTAATCATCTGAAAGGTCCATTCCAGGCAGAATAATTTTGCACGAATTCTTTGAAAACATTTCTATTATAGGTTCATAGCCATCTCTATTGACTGTGTTATAAATTCCAGCCATCACCTCAGCAGGGTGGCAACGGGTACGGTACCATGTGTGCACTAGAGGGACTTTCCCAGAAACAGTAATAGGAACATCACTGAACGTTGACACAGCAAGGGAAAGGAGGCGATCTCCATGAGATATGAGCTGGTTGGAGTACCAGGAGAGGAAAAAATCACCATATTGAGTCTCCCATGATCCTCCATGCTCCTTAAAGAAGCCAGCAGAGATTGGCAATTCATCGTACTTTGGGGAGTCATGGGGACCAGAAAGTCCCCAGAGGGGGTTTCCTTGAGCTTCTGCATGTTTCTTGAGATGGCTGAGAATGTTTTCATCGTAACATTGAAATTCACCAGCTCCATGATGATGACCACTTTTGGGGGCATGATGGAAAGAAGGATACCGAAGCTCCCCATCTGGTCCAAGACCAATTGAAATGCCCTGAAAAATATCAAAAAAAAGAACAAGAAGAAATTAAAAAAGGGCACTCATTAAAAAATGTGGCATTCGGAAAGGTCAAAACTTACAGTGATTGTGGAACCTAGATAGGGTGAGAATGAAGTCCTGAAATTCTCGCAGAAATCTTTGTACACTTGAACTGGAGTCTTTCCATTAAGAACAGGAAGATCATCGGCACTCAGTGATAGACAATCTTTATAGTGCTGGCCTGAGTGGTCACAGAAGAAAATATTAGGTTCCAATTCACCAATTTGAGATACCCAATCCGGAAGTGGAATTTGGGATTGTTTGCATCCATGGAAACAGATTGAGACATGAAGCTTAAGACCCATCTTTTGGACCAATTCTGCAATAGCAAGATAGCCTGTCCAGTTATATTTTCCCATGCCTTCTTTCTCAGCAATACCCCACCAGACAGGGAGCTCAACTCCATCCACACCCAATAACTTCAGGGCTTTCAATCCTGCAGCAATTGCTCGGGCATGTTTAATTTTATTAGATTCAGACACTGCATCTAGTGGCAACCCAACATACAATCTCAAACCACCATCCTGCACAGGTTCACAACAGAACCACAGAAATAAGTCAATTCATGTTCTCTCGTTATTATGTAACCATCACTATTCAGAATTACTAAAATTTCTGTAATAACTCATCCCGACCAAAATCAGTGAGCCACAAGCAAGCCTATTGATTACTGTTATGGTAGGAAAATGTGAAACAAATTGTCAACAGGATGATATTCAGCAAAAATGTTCAATCATGTTACTCTGCAGCTGCTAACAACTCTATGCAATACTTGAAAAAGAATATGAAGATACTGGAAACCTAAATTGTGTTTTGGCTAGATGCGGAAGGCTATTACAATTAGCTTAAATGGTTGTTTGAATTTTTGCAGTATACACAGCCAATAATTTTGCAGCAGAACTTTTACAAAGATGAAATATTCATCATTTTCTTCCCAACCATTGCTAAAAACTTGATTTCATATACAAGACAAATCCTCCAGGCTTAGTTTGGTTTAACAGGGAGAAATAATTCCAAAATGCGGACTGCCGTTGAATTCCTTGTCTGCTGTACCAAGAAATGCACATTCAATATTAATACTAGTTTCCAGTTCATGCGTTAGTCATAATAACAAGTAAAACACAAATCCTCCTTCCAAATTTGATTGCTGAATTCACATTTTATAAGCATAAAAGCTCATATTAACTCTTTAAAATTTTAAGTTTGAAAAGTGCTAATTTTTAAAATTTGAAAATCTAGCTAGATAAAGGAGTTAAAATTCTTTTTCCGGGATAGCTTACAAGAGAAGTTCAGAACATTTTTTGGGATAAGTAACGATTTTTTAAAGAAAAAATTAAGTCTATTTCAGCTCAAAGGGATACCTTTTCGTCTTTTACCCTTTTGTTTTAACATAAAATATCCAATCCACCTGAGGTTGCAAAAAAAAAAAATTAGCTTGAATCAATCAAAAGCACCTGGAAAATCCTAAAACGCGGAACCAAATTTTCCACCAGGCAAAAGGATCAAGAAATTGTTCCACAAATCCGAAAGGCAAAAGCAATTAGAAGACAGTAAATTTCTTGTTCATCTCTAAAAATTACCAAAAGAAAAAGAAAATATTTAATTTTCCTAGAATTTAATTCCTAGCAAATACAATCTGCACTCAAAACATCAGAAAATTAACCAGTTTTACAACAATACAGAAAACAAAAGCATTAAAGAACAGAAAGAGATAGATAAAGCTTACAGCTTTAGATCTTTTCCCGGATACAACAGCTTCTGTTTGGACAGCAGCAGAAGCTTTCAACAAAGGAAATGAAGATTTTGAAGGACATCTGATTCTGCTGCTTTGACCACTCCACATCTTCAGCGAAGAAATCTTTGCAAAACCAAGATTCTTGCTAAAGCTGCAAAACCCAACTTCTTTATTCCCCAAATAAATCCTAGCAAGATTCACCTGAGAGCTTCCCATTACTGAAACCTCCATCTATATCTCTTTCTACCTATAATCAATCACAATTATCCACAAAAGAAAAAGCTGTGGCTTTGTTGATGAACAAATCGGAAGCAAACGGATTACACAAAAATCCGGGAAACCAATAATAGTAGTTCCAGAACTTGCAAAACGAAGCAAGGATCAAATGGATTTCTAGAGTTTGCGAGAAATGAAAGAAATGAAGGAGTAATCACATTCTTCATGTACATATGAATTATGCTGCGTATATATAGAACGAGGAAAAAAGTGAAAATAGAAAAGGAAAAATTGAGAAGGGGGCAGTTTTCAAAAGATAAGACAAGGACTAGAAAAAGTGCAAAAAAATAAAGCAAAAAGGACACGTGTCGTCCATATAGAGAGACAAAAGGCAGCCTCATAAATTTCCCAGACCTACTACTTTGAAAATATTCCTCTTTGATTTCTTTTTTCTCGTTTTCCACCTGAATTCAATGTGAATTCAAAATAGGAACAGTAAAAAATATTTTTAATCAATTAAATTTGAACAAATTTTAGATTTAAATTTTATAAAAATAAATTATTTATAAAAAATAAATAATATTTAAAGTAAAAATTTTATATAAATTTAATAATAAAACTTAATATAAATACACTACATAGAGACAATTTTATTTAAAAAAGTTAAAATTTTCAACACTAATTTTGAGTGTATTTAGATTGATTTTTTAATTAAAAAATAATATAAATATCACTTTTTGATTGAATTGAACTAATATAAAAAATTTTAATTGAAATGCTAAATTTCTTATCACAAACAGTTCATTCTTACAATAATTAAAATAAAATTTTTAAATAAAAATAAAAAAATCTTGAAACAAGTTGTGGGGGTGTTTTTGTGCGGATAATACGGGGGCCATCTCGTGCCAGGCGATTAACAACCAGTGGATTATTTTGTTCTTTTCCCTTTTAAGGAGGAATAACAGTAGGCTCTGACACGTGGCAAAAACCAGGTGGCTAGACGTCTTTCTGCTGACTCATGTCCATGCCAGATGCAACTCCGAGTCTCCAACTTGGTACTTGAATAGATTCTCTGACCATATTAATTGATTGATCATTGAAAAATCGGGGGAAGAAAAAGGAAAAAATAGGTAGGAGTAAATCTAACTGCCGTAAGATAAATGTGGATAAGGTTGTAGGGTATTATCGGGGGCAAATGTGGTTTGCTTTGTCATAGCTTAGCTGATATCCAGATTTCGTCATTTTGTTCCAAATACATTGCATGAACAGTAAATCTACGTTGTTGGTTTGGAGTGTGTGAGTTGGAACTTAAGAGGTCTGGTCACAAATGGGTGGTGAATTATGCTGTTGCTGCATCTGTTCAACTTCAACGTGCGACGGTAACTAATCTGTAAATGAAATTAGTAATTCTTATGTGAATTAATTATACGCTAATGAAGTTTTATTTGAATAGTAAGAGTTAAAATTTAATATTTATGCTTAAACTAATCTTTGTTAAAAAGCCAACACTAGATGAACGCGTGATAATGTTGAAACCTAATACACTCTAGAAGCATAATTAGTCCATCCTAGGTAGGTGGTCTTACACATTCTTCGCGTTGCGGAGTGCTAATTTTAGTCCAAATGTGTGATCATGCTAACCTATTATGGCCATACTTTCACATTTTTAATGTTATGGACTGCCAATTTTAGGGCAAACATGTGATATCAATGCTGTAAAACCTGCATCAATCAACGGATTCTTCACTACATTGCGATTTTGGTAACTGATTCAAATAAATTCTCAAAAGAATCAAAGAATAGGAAGGGAACAGATGCTGTCCTATTGACCTCAAATCTCAGCTGTTATAACTCAATAATTGAAACATCTCAAAGACAATTAGTTTTGGCCAATCTCCTCACAATACACATGCCGATTGCACCGCACTTTATTTTTTTTAAAAAAATTCTCTCCCCTCTCTCTAAACTATCTCTAGCTTTTACTACTACTTCCTTCACGTTTGCACAAATCAAAATCAAATTAAAATAATATGCAATGAAATCAAGAAATTTAAAGAAAAAATTATATTTTTTACATTTTTAGTGATTCTCGAATAAAAATTTAAAAAATCACACAAATAATTTCCACTACTAGAATCTATAAAACAAACCCGGACGGCTAGCCCATGACACAAGCCCCTGCCGTTGGTGAGGTGTGTTCCACATATCCTCGACAACAGTGGTGGGAATGCATTTCTTATAATTTTTTTTACATTTTTATGACTTCTCAAAGA
Organism: Rauvolfia tetraphylla; assembly: GCA_030512225.1. Classification (NCBI taxonomy): domain Eukaryota; kingdom Viridiplantae; phylum Streptophyta; class Magnoliopsida; order Gentianales; family Apocynaceae; genus Rauvolfia; species Rauvolfia tetraphylla. The sequence continues at coordinate 10,523,938 of JAJQKT010000053.1, forward strand.
AATTTTGAAAAGTCACACTAATCATCTCCTCAAAGAAATTTTAAAGAGTCACACTAATCATCTCCTTTACTGCCAGCAAGAATCTATGAACATATCCCCTTCACCAATGGGAGCCTATGTCATGAACCCCACCATTCAGTGGGGGAGTTTATTTCATGGGTCTCAACCGATAGTAATGAGAATTATTAATGTGATTTTTTAAATTTTTATTAAAAAATTATAAAAATATAAAAAATTGTATAAAATATATAATTTTTTAAATCTTTTATATTTCGTCACATATTATTTTAATATATTTTTTAAAAATTTTTTTTAATTATTAAAAATTTATTTATATTTTAAAAATATATAAAAATAAAATATAATTACACTAACGTATTATAATTAATAAAACTCATCTTATAATATATCTTATAATATACAACAATGCTGGCAATGCCTTCAACTAATGGGAAGACACCTCACCCACGCTAGTAATGGTCAACTGGCAAATCATTTTGCCCCATGTTATACAACTCCGCCAGTGCCTGTGCAAGTGACGTGTACCAAAGGTCGGTCCACGTAATCCATATACACCACTCATTCATCCCGAAGTTCTGAGGACAAATAACATCAACACTGACAATTAACGGGTTTTAATGTGTTTTAATGTTTTTTAACACCAGAAATGACTGCATGATAAAGGATATAAATGGTGAGATTGGATAGGGTGAAATTTTTATTTTTAATTTTGTAAAATTATTTATAAAAATAAATTATTTATATAAAAATAAATGAGATTTAAAATATAAATTTAAAATTAAATTTTATAATAGAATCAATTAAAATACACTAAAAAATTTACTGATTTTGAGATGGGTGCCAATTAGACCTATGACAAATGGATAAGTGGGACGTACGTGAGCACAAGAAGTGAGTTCTGACTCAGCTGCCAAAACTATTAGGGATTACAGATTATGGCCAGATTTTTAGTTGCAAGTATACAACCTTAAAGGGTTAACATGAAAGGCAGACAATTTCCCAGCAAGGAAAGAGGAGGTAGGGGGTTAAGGGATTGAAACATAAGTGGAAAAATCATGTGCATTTAGTAAAAAGGCCTTTCGACTGGGCCACCTGGAGGTCCAGGTGGTGCAGGCTGACCTGGCTGTCCTGGCATTACTACTGGAGGTTCAGGAGGTGCCGGTGCCCATGTTCCATAAGAAGGCCTGGGCGGAGGCGGAGGCGGCCCAAAATCACCTTCGCGCGGGCCGCTAAAGCAGTCTCGCAGTAACCAGCAACAGCAAACGAAGTAGGCGCTGCCACATGCAGAATTAAACAAAACCGTAAACGGAAAACCAAGGTGAATTGAATCGGACCATGACCTAGTGCTTGATGATGATGATGATGGGCAGAGGGCAATACTCATAACCATCCAGAAATTAAAATGATTTACATAAGTATAATATTGATGAGGAAGACTGAAGAGAGAATTAATTTTAAGAGATGGAGAACCGACCAAGTGGTGATGGTGGTGCAGAAGTTATAAAGAAAACGACTGAAAAATCCGCCATGAAAAGGAGCAGAACCATAATTGTCAAGGCCCTGATGCTGATGCCCCCAAGCAGGTCCCGGTCCGGACGGGCCTGGCACTCTTGTTATATTCATCTTTATCTTCTTCCCGACGGCTGATCTCAAATTTCAGCTGCCCGACTACGGTGGTTGACGCCAAGTGATGCAAAATCACGAATAGGGTTCTCAAGAAGTGAGGCCAAGAAAGCGAATTTATCGTAGCATGAGGCTGAAGAGTGTCTTCGTGTGTAAATTTGGACAGTAGCAGAGGATGGCCGTGTGGTAAGTTTGTGAAACGGTGCTTCCTCCAAGTGTGCTTTTGCATGCAAGATAGCCTCTTCATATGTCAACACGTATCCCTGCAAGAAAATCTCAGATACAGATTATGTAAGCCGTGAGGGACAGTAAGAGTTATTCCCTCCCTTTCACGATATTAATCACAATGTGATTATTATTTTAATCTCAAAATATTAATTTTATTTATCTTTTTTAAGTGAAATTTGTATCTTGAAGGTAGTAAGTTAAAAGATAGATGGTTTAAGGTTTATCTTGTTGGGTTGTGGAGTCTTGATGGGCTCAGTTTAATTGGGCCTGTTTTATGTTTATTGTTGCCTAAGTTAGAAATCCTAGTTAGTCTCTATAAATATAACACTTTGTACTTGAAATTCTATACGAGGATGAGAGGCGAAAAGCAATAGAAAAATTCAGTTGCAGCATCAGTGGACGTAGAGTCACATCGACCGAACCACGTAAATCGCTGTGTCTCGTGTTCTTTACTTTTCTGCAGTATAGATATGTGCGTGTGTGGTAATACCCGAATCCCTAACAACTGGTATCAGAGCTAGGAGAAATTCACCACGATCTATGCAGATGGAGAGTACGAAGATTGGAATCGAGAAGTTTGATGGATCCGATTTTAGTTTCTGGAAGATGCAGATTGAAGATTATCTGTACCAGAAGGATCTTCACGAACCCTTGTCAGGGGTGAAGCCGGAGTCCATGACCGAGGAGCAGTGGAAGCTCAAGGATCGGCAGGCTCTAGGGTTGATCCGATTGACACTGTCTCAGAAACGTGGCGTTCAACATCGCGTATGGAGAAGTCAACGGCAGATCCGTTGAAAGCGCTGAGAATATGTATGAAAAGCCATCGCAGCCTAATAAGGTTTTCTTGATTCGAGAGTTGGTGAACACAAAGATGAAAGAAGGAAATTCGATGAATGATGCACATCAATAATATGAACTCAATTTTGTCCGGACTTGGGTCAGTCGATATAAAATTTGAGGATGAGGTTCGAGCTTTACTACTCGATATCTTCATTGCCGGATAGTTTGATGCTGAATCATTACAGACGATTACTAGTTTCACCAGCAAACTCACTTATGATGGGATTCGGGATATTATTCTGGGCGAAGACGTCAGACGAAGAAGTTCAGGTGAATCATCTAGTGAATTGTTGAATGTTGGCAGAGGAAGAAGGAATAACAGGGGTAGTGGGAGCGGGAACAGAAAAAGGAGTCAGTCTAGGGCTCGGAATGATGTGACCTGTTGGAAATGTAAAGAGGTGGAACATTTTAGGAATCAGTGTCCTAATGAAAAGAAAGAAGCGAACTATGCAGAAGACTACACAGAAGATGATACCTTCATCTGCAGTGTAGAGAGCATGGTGGATTCCTGGGTCATGGATTCTGGTGCTTCATTTCATGCTACCCACAATAGTGAAGCATTGCAGAATCTGAAAGAAGGAGACTTTGGTAAGGTAAGACTGGCGAATGATGATGTTCTTGAAGTTACGGGCATGGGTGATATAGATTTGGTTACTTCAGCCGGTTCATGGACTTTGAAGGATGTCAGGGTGATTCCAAATTTGAAGAAAAGGTTAATTTCTGTCGGGCAGTTGGATGAACAAGGACATGAGGTTAAGTTCGGGAACGGGCAGTGGAAAGTTGTTAAGGGAAATCTAGTCATGGCTCGAGGAAGAAAGAGAGGTTCGTTGTACATGGTCAGTTTACCATCTGAGGGAGAGACCATCCCAATTCAAAAGAAAAACAAAGTCCGGTTCACAGAGTCTTATGGGCAGAAAAAGGTTTGCTTTGCAAGTGAGAAACCCAAAGCCAAAGTGAAGATTCAGAGTGAATGTGCGTGGAAGAGTTCAGTTAAACCAATTAGAAGATTTCGTGACAGTGGGAGCACGGGTAGTGCTTCAGTTTCAGTTCTCAGACAACAGTGGGTTAAAAGAACTAATATTCCAGCTGATAAAGTCTCTCCAGGGGATTACTTGCTGAATATGGAGAGTGTTGTTCATTCTCAGGATATCTCAGGATCCGGCAGTTCGTTTCAGTGGGAGCCGGTAGAGACAGAGAAGGGGTCAGGGGCAGTTCTAGCCATGACTGATGTGTTGGAGCTCGAGGGAGCTTCAACAGGCCTTCAGATTGACTAATAAGAAGGTCGCTGCAACCAAGAGAGTCGAGTAAGATTGCAAGAAGTACAAGTGTTCACAGCGGATGGCAGTTTGAAGATTATCAAGCCTCCAAGTGGGAGATTGTTGGGTTGTGGAATCTTGATGGGCTCAGTTTAATTGGGCCTGTTTTATATTTATTGTTGCCTAAGTTAGAAACCCTAGTTAGTCTCTATAAATATAACACTTTGTACTTGAAATTCTATACGAGGATGAGAGGCAGAAAGCAATAGAAAAATTCTGGTTACAGCCCGTGGACGTAGGTCACATCGACCGAACCACGTAAATCCTTGTGTCTCGTGTTCTTTACTTTTCTACAGTATAGATTGTGCGTGTGTGGTAATACCCGAATCCCTAACATATCTAATACTTAAATAGTTGTCTGATTACTTGAATGATGTATGCGTACTCGAATCTATTCTTTTGCATCCGTTTCATTGTTGAAATTGGATTACGGAATCTTGTGACGACATTGTCCGCAAAAAGAGAGAGAGAGAGAGAGAGAGACCGTCTTCGTTCTTCATGTAACATTAGAAGCTCGTCTATGTATGTTATATCAGACAGCGTCCGGCGTACTTCGACATGGATTAGCTTATTTCAGACTAGGAAACTCATGGAGGAGGTCTACCAGATGGACAACCCGGAGGAGGACCGGGTGGTGCAAAAGGAGGCCCTGGAGGACCATAAGGAGGAGGAGGAGGAGCAATGTTGCGTGGGGAGAGGGTGGGGGTGGGGACCAGGAGGATTAGGTAGTGCTCCGAAGCAGTCGTTCAGTAGCCAGCAGCAGCACAAGAGGGAGACGCTGCCAAAGGATAAAAAGCCAAATTTGATTAGTCAATTGAAACTAAGAAGCAGATTTACAAAAATATGAGCCATCTGGACAGAAATCTGCAAAAATATTGGGTTCTTTATGCTTCAATATCATTTAACCTACCAAATTCACGGAAGGGAAAGACTTAGACAAGAAATGTGCCAACAAATTCAATGACAAGACTATTCTTTCGAGAAATAATCCTCACCAAGAAGAGACGGCATTGCAGAATTGATTGAAAAAGCCACCAAGGGCGGGCCTGGCTGGGGAAAGGGAGGAGCAGAGCCACCGCAGAAGCAACCCAACCAGGCGGCAGACCGGGATCACCTGGAGGTCTCATTGCGGTGAAAGGAAGACAACTTCTGCTTTCTTCTCAAAGCTACTCCTTTAAGTTGCTGAATTCTTGGAGAAACCTTTTAAAAGCTTATCATAGAATTGCTTGTATGATGAGTGACAACATTTATAGAGCTTGGCTAGATGTCAATAATTAGTAATGTTAGATACTATTAACTTTCTTGATGAAATCACATTCTTTCCCAATATTTCCAGGACGTTTTTCCAGCTACCAAATCTTCCATTCAAACACTGCATCTGCTATTTTATCTACTCTTCTTAATTGTAGAAGTAATTCCTACTAAGCGTACAATATCAACAACTATGAGCACAAAATTGGTGAATAGGAGAAGCAAATTTTCCAGGCAGACACATTGCTATGGCAGCTTAGACATGCCAAAAACCTTCCTCTTCATAATTCATCATCACTGACAACAAGGCGAACGCATTCCTTCCAATCGATATGGGACGGGTTTGTATGAGTACCAAATCACAATCAAAGTACATTCTTTACTTATCTTCCTCCATTTGGTGGTTACGGATGTGGGTTTGAGAAGCGTAGGGAAACTGCACACAGTACCAGAGCAAGCCACCAGGAGATGAAGAAAAGCTGCTACTAGTCCATCGGAAACCAAGAGATGAATGAAGGAGACCTTTTTCCTCCACTAATCCTAAGGATTCATGCATTTCTTGTTCTTGTAAGGAATCCAAGAGCACAAGTTTTAAGTAGAGGGACAAGAGAAACAAGAACGATTTACTGATCTGAATACTGGATTTGAGCATTAACAGAACTAGATCTAATATTCAACGGAGGTTTAAGGAACAACAATTGAAGCTTTAACTAATCTAAATAAGGATTGTCAACGCAAAGTTGAAGAATAAAGAAAGAAAAAGATATACAGAACTTGAGAAAATTCCTCTTATCAAAAAGAATAGTGTGTGGATGGTGAAATAAGGATCTTTTACCTCAGACTCCACTATGACAATTTCCCGCCACAGAAGATAGTTGTCTGCAACATTTCCTTCACCAATTGTAGTTTCTCCCAACAAGTGTAAAACTAATCCTACATTACATTCTTTCTCTTTCTTTTGTACGAACAGAATTCTTGTCCTTCTTTGATTGCTTGGCCTTTCTCCTAAAAGAAGCAACAGATGTAGGTTCCACTAATGGGCCTGACCAAGTTTGTATTGGTTCCTTTGCATAAGAGAAATTCATAGAACTGAATGGGACATCAGGGGGATCAATGGCTGAATCAATGTGGTGCGAGGCACCCAAAGGAAAACCAAGTGTCCCATCCTGGTGTGGAGGAGGAAATTTTTCACTCTTGCTCTTTGCATTTGCATGTGAGATTAGCCGCCGCCGCTGTTTCCCGAGACAAAAATATAGCGTGTCAGTCTGAATAGTCAAGTGAATCTGAAGTCATGCAAATAAGTGCATTTAAAAACTGCGGCTTATCAGAAAACTTCAAAACAGAACAGGTGCAATGATTTTAGTGATTTAAACAAGAGAAATATTACTAAAAGATCCATGGTATAGAACATACATCAATGTTGGCTTGTAGTTCAGCATTGGCTTCAGGAGCAGGGATTGCCCTTGCAGTGCGATCTCTCATCCGCACTTTCTTTGTGCCATCCGCGTTGTTTCTACCAGCAGCTCTTAGTCTACAGTTACAGAGCTCATTTCAGGTAAAATTAAGAGAAAATGAGGCATAAAGTAATTCAACAGAATGCAGATTCAAATGTCTGTGCAACCGCTTAAGCTAACTGAAGGAGTACAGCAAGGAATCCAGTGACTAGAAGACTGGAAATGAACTTTCAATCATTAAGACTGTCAATTTAGCTGCAAAATTAATATATCTTGGAAATGAACTTTCAATCATTAAGACCATCAATTTAGCAGCAAAATTAATATATCTTTACTTAAATCTTTCCTGTGATTATCGAATATGTAGGTAGCACTAGAACATCCATATACATCTGGAGGTGCATTGGTCTTTAAGATAGCAAAAGGAACCAGATTCTGATACAAACAGTGGAATCAAGACTTGAAATATATTGTAATAGTAATAAAATCCGCAGAGTTAGAATATAAAGTATTTTGGAAAGGCAATCGGACTGTTAAAAATGAAAAGAAGAAAGGAGTGCAATAAGTTCAAACCTTCTAGCTTCTTCATCCCGGCGTTTAGCGTCCATCTCCTTGCTTGGTGGATACTTGGGAAGGCTGGAAGGGTCACAAGCATAAGGTTTGGTCCTAAAGAACTGCAATGCAGAAACCAATGAAATAATCAATCATGATGCTGGAGTATTCCAGGATACATATATTCAACGCATTGCAATCTCTAGGATGATCCTAATATACACTTTAAAGCACTGGATGAAAAACTAGGTAGGCCACATCATGGGCTCAATGTGCATTTTGAATATAACAAATCAGTACAATAATCTGAAGCAGAAAATGCAAACAATTTTCTGGTTCTCCTTTTTTTTAATTAATGTTTCCTATCTTTCCTTTCTCTCTAAGCAGTACCAGTGATTAAGAAGAGATATTGAACAACAAACCTCCATTTTCCTTTGTGAAGATGCATTCCCTCAAGACATAACATGCAAAAGAAACTACCATTTAGGAGGTTGAACGCTTCAGATTAGTGAAATAGCACATTATTAGAAAATTAGAGCACAAGTTCCTCCAACAAAGTTTACAGTTTCTATCCATAAAAATGATTTATGAAATTGCAGTTGAAAGTCATGCATAAGTTCTTAATTGTTTCCTATGAAGAGAGTTGTTTAAGTCATGAGCCATATCAGCTAAGTTATGAATCGAAAAGGGAGAGGTGAAAGTGGTATTTTCTAGTACATTATAACTTCAAAAGCAAAAATAAAGGTCGTAATGTCGTCACTTTTACTGCCATCTGACTAAAAGCTGACCTGACCCATTTCCTTCTGAAGATGAAGAATATGTAATCTAAGGACTTAACTATGTGGTAACAGTTACCCAGGAACAGAATATAAGAAGGTAGGACATGTTAAACACAGTTTACAGTAGAAAATCCATTTATGCTGCCGAATAGAAGGGACAAAACATGGATGCCCATTGAATAGGATGAGACATCCTTTGCCACCATACAAACCCATAAACATTTTGATGGACTATAGTGTTGGAATTAGGAAATTAATTATTGAGGGAGAGAGTGAGCAAGCCCAACTGTATTTAAGGGTACTCCCACAGTTTATATGAAATCCGGGGCACAAACTGCCCAAATTGTTATTTTGTAAGTCCTAATGCATTTTTATTTGTATTAGGCTTACTACCGTATGACTTTGCCTTCTATATTGTCTTCAGAGTAGCTAATAAGGAAATAGAGACATAAAATTGGGAACTGCTTCCAACATTTAGGGGCTGTAGATGCAGAGACACAGAGAAAGTGCATAAAGCTCACTTCACTATTTAACGCAGCTGTTGCAGTTTGACGTTCAGCTGGATCAATTGCAAGAAGAGTTTCAATTAAGGGCAGTGATGAGGGTGGGAAGTCTCTAAATGTTTCTGCTATGCATCTCTTATATGATTGCTGGGGCTTGAATATAGTTGCATGCGGTAGTTTTGACTTTTTCCAGTATTCATCTGAAGGAGAACCACATAGCTTGAAAATCTTGTGCAGCTGTTCCACCTGATATTGCAGTAGAGTTAATAACAAATTTATGCCATTTTAATATTAATATTGCCAATGTAGTTGAGAAATAATCAACTTTCTGATGTTAGAAGAGAAGACTGGCCAATGCAAATTTCACAGCAGACAGTAGAAATGAGATAAGAGTGACAGTCAAGTGCACCAATATCATAAATAGATAAGTCAATGCCCATTTTAATACTCTGGCATGCAGAAAGAGAACATGCTGATCATGCATCAGTTTGACCAGAGACACAGTAAAAACATGATTTTACAGCAGAGACTAGTATGGCGCATGCTAGTAGCACCATTACCAGAATTCTTTATCATAATGTTGCATTGAAGCTCAAACTCCAGGTCAACAGTCATTTTCTGTGCCAACAGCCATTAAACACTCGTCTTCTGGCATAGAGACTCAGCAGATATGAACAGAAGAGAAGTTATATTAGCAGAAAATGAGTGGGTGAGTGGATAAGAGAACATAACCTCAAAAGATTGTAAAGATGGAAAAGAAAGTGCATTTTCTTATTTTCAAGTGTCATGTCAAACAAGAGCTCTGCTACAGGTCAATTGGACTCAGTTCAATCAACACATTGATGCTAGGATAGATGATTTGGAAAAAGGCAGTGTAGCTCAAACATTTGACTCACTAATACAGAGAGCAAAGAACCCAGAAACTTAGAATTATTTTTTCCTTTGTTTCCTTCTGGTTAAGTGCTTGATATAAGGTTGAGAGAATCTGGAGAAAATAAGCAAGCATAAAAAGGCATTGGTCCTGCAAGTGCAAAAAACCAGAACAAATCATCAGGCAGTGAGTGATTCAAAAGCAATCAAAATTCACCTCTGTCCGACCAGGCATAATGGGCTTCCCAGCCAATAACTCAGCTAAAATGCAGCCAGCACTCCAGAGGTCCACTCCAACACCATAGTCAGTTGCCCCAAGAAGAAGCTCTGGTGGCCTATACCATAGTGTAACAACCCGGCTGGTCATGGGTTGCTTGTGATTAGGATCAAAGAAAGAGGCTAATCCAAAATCAGCAATTTTTAGGACTCCTCCACTGTCAATGAGAAGATTCGATCCCTTGATATCACGATGCAATACATGACGGTTGTGACAATGTTCGAGCCCAGCCAATAGTTGATGCATGAAACACTTAACCTGCATATTCACCATTGCAATTAAAAAAAATGAAAAGAGAAGTAAACAACACCACTTCAAAGACTTCTAGCTAGATGCGGCAAGTATGAGGAAGTGGAGAGTAGAATGCAACCTGAGACTCAGTGAACTTGATTACTGGGCTTGCAGCCAGTCCAGCCAAATCGTGATCCATGTAATCAAACACAAGATACAAACTACATGACATCCTTGATGTCACTAGCCCTTGCAGCTTCACAACATTTGGATGATCCAAGCGCCGCAAAATCAGAATCTCCCTTGCCATAAATCTCACGCTCTCTGGCTCCAGATTATCAAATCGAACCTTTTTAAGGGCTACAATTTTGCCATTTATTGCATCTCTTGCTTTGTACACATTACTGTAAGTACCTTGCCCAATCTAATTGTAGCAAATGTAATGGAAAATGATAAGCCTTGACTTCTCTTTTTGGCAAGAACCATGGATAAAAGATTGAATCCGAAGATAAAAAACAATTGGCAAATTCAAGAAGCACTTTACCTTATCAATTTTTTCAAATGTGTCAGCTCGACGAGGGGTCCAGCCATTGATTGCTTCTCCAGCCACCGCAGACAGCCAAGACGGCCATCCAGCAGCCACTTGCTCACCATGTATGTGCTTTGGTGGATTACTCAGCCTCGGATTTGGCCTGGACCTCCTCCTCTCACCACGAGCTTTTGCATTCCCATCCTTCTGCTCCTCCTTCTGATCTCCACCATTCTGAACTTGACCACCACTCTCTCCATCTCCTCCACCGCCTTCCCCTGTACTTACTATCCCGACTTTCTCTCTCCTCCCTGATGCAACTGCCAAATCTCTCTCCCCACCTTTCTCTCTAACCTTTCCCACTACCAACTCTCCGCTAGATGGGCCAGAAGAAGAAATCTGTTTACCAAAAACGCACCCCATTTTTCCCAGATTCTAATCCTCATTTCTCATTACACAGCTCACTCTTATTACTCATACAGTTTCCGAAAAGTCAGAAACTAGAAGAAACATCAAGAATTCCACATGCAATGCAGGCAGACCTTATTCCACAGTGAAAGAAACAATGGTAGTTGATTAAAACAGCAAATACCCACAAAAAGATGACAACTTTTCATAAGAATTTACACCTAAACGCTGATATCTTCACAGCAAATGAGTACATGGGCATGGGAGATACGTTCTACACTAACAAAAAAGGAAAAATCCTCGAGCAATACAAGTGGGTAGCTATATCTTTTTTACTAGTAAAGAAACTATAATGTGAATTGATTAACACAGCAAATAATCTGAGAGTAGCTGATTGAAGAAGCCTCAACTTTTTTGCCCAAGAAAGTAGAAGCAGCAATGATTTAGAGTTTAGCCCACAATTTATGGCGGTCAAAAAACATGAGCTAGAACCGGCAGAAAAGGCAAAGGCAACGTACAGTAAAATAATGGTAGCTTTATTGAGCTTTTATTGTTGGGATTAAAGATCAGATTACAGTATTAAAGTTGCAAAGTGAGCTCTCCACTTGGATGGAGAAAAAACAAAAAGAATTAAGAATTCTTGGATTTATTGGGTTCTTTTTGTGGAGAAAATGCAGAGTTGAAAGAGATCATAAATGTTTCAAGCACAAATATTTATGAAAATTTTAGATTATAATTGGATAAAATTTAATTTAAATTTAAATTTAAAATTTTAAATATGATATATATTAATTTTTATAAATAATTTAATTTATATAAAATTTAAAATAAAAATCTTAAAATAAAAAATTATCCATTCATACCCTTATTCATTACTGCCAAAGTGCGGCGCAAGTCGATAAAGAGTTGCTGCTGATTTTATTTTTTTCTTCTCCTTCTCGTTTTCCCGTCTTCTTCCTTCATATCTTTTAAAATGAATCCCATTGTCACGATTACAAATAGTAATTGTCAGGATTAAGAAAAAATATTTTGCCTTTAATGGTTGCACTAATTATTGACAAGAATTCATGTTGGCCATAACTTTAAAGAATTGAAATGCCTTCCATTGGAAGAATGGTTAAAATTATTGATAGTAGGAATTACATGTGATCGCTGGACAGTCAAGAGTTGTGAGATTTGGACCAACCTTCTTCCTACCTTAAAATAATCCCTTGAGATCTGTATTCAAAACTCCTAGATTGGTGAAATCAGAAAACAAGGATAGCCCTCCAGATTTCCAATTTACCAACTGCTTGGCTTTGTAATTTTCATACAAGCACATGTTGGTAGTAAGATTTAAGGACAAGCTACCTTGAATTTAACTAACTAATATTCCTTGCTTAAACATTCTAAGCATCCTGTCCCCTAATTCAAGATTAAGAAAATATAACTACTTACCGTAAAGAGTGAAAAAGTTCAAATATTATATTAAATATTTACTAACTTATATGTATCAATTACTTTATAAGTGTCGAACCTAAATTTATAATCATAGTGTAGGTAACAACTAATTTTAACTCGACAGTCGACACACCTGAGGATATATATTTTCTTGTAGAATGGGATTGAATAATATTTTAATTTAAATTTTTTTATTTTAAATTTTGTGAAAAATATTATTTGTGAAAGAATAAATAAGATTAAAAGTAAAAATTTTATATTAATTTCCGTAACAAGATGTTATCAAAATACACTTAAATGTCATACTTAATTGAGTAGTAGAAGAAGCTTTTGACTCACCAAAGTAGTTGATGAAGACCAAGACATATTTATAACTGCTGGCATATTTTGATTATAATTAGGCATAACGTGACCAAGCATGCAATGCCCTTTGCCCCTTTCATCGAAGAGTTGATAATACTATGGTCAAACATCTTGGGATTTATCATTATTTTGGCATGCCGGCATCAATAATTTGTTTGCAATAATATTTCTACTATTTTTGTGAATATACATATTGCTATGTATATCAATAATGGATGTTTTGGGCTTTATCGTGTCTATTAATATTTAGGCATTTTTATGGTCGTATCATGTTTGTTAAAAGAGTGTAAATATAAAAAAAAAATTTACACGATTGCAAATTATATTTTATGTACATTTATCTAAAATTATTCTAAAATTTAATACGTTATAAAAAAATTTTATAAGTAAATACACATATTACATATAAATCTATAGAAATTCTACCATATAAAATAATATAAACTTCAAACTTTTTAAATATAATTAATCTTTTATAAAATTTGGTACCCTCATATTGTTTTAGATTTTACATGTATATACAAAGTATATTTTTTATGTTAAAAAATTATTTCTAGCAAACCTGATGCATCATTTCCTATAATAGCACATTATATTTGTCCTACAAATACTCGTCTCGCTTTATATAGTACTTTTTCATATTAATATGATGCGTGATACCACTATATATTATAAATAAAGCAGGAAAAAAGTCTAACCAGTAGTATAAAATTAATAATTGTTCTACTCCAAGCCCAGTCCCCCACTCAACCCACGACAATACACAAACAAATAGTATTGTGCCAGGTGTCTGATTGATCCCATTTCTAACGTATTAAATAAGGTATTGTAACTAGGGAACAGGGGGTAGCTAGGGTAGGTACACTTACATTGCCATTATACCAACCCTACCCCAGACATTCCGACTAGTTTTATTATGATGTTTTTATAATTTATATTTATTACATGAGTTATATAATTATTAATAAAGGTAATTTTAATACATAAAAAATATTAACTGATTATATTATAAGTATTTAATTTTTTTAATAAATTAATATTTTTTATTCATATAAATTATTTTTATTAATAGTTATATAAATACAAGCTGCATAATTATTAGGATAAAATTACTCACCCCTATGCTCTCTCCCCCTCTCCTCCCCCCGTCCCCTCCCTTCTGTGATGTTCTTCTACCACACAGTGTATATGTGTCACGATTAGTTAGGTATATCTACAAATAACAGATGAAGGAATATATGAAGCAGTGGTAGGTTGATTTCTAGCCGTAAAAAACAATCCATAGTCTACCAAAGATTGGTTGATCTTGAAACGAAGGGCAGACTAGTAATTTATAATGGATTGATTAGAAAAATTCCTATAGGAAACAATTCTAAGACTTATTGAGGATTTAAAATTTCCATACCAACTTTCCATATGTGAAAAATCAACTTTATATAATTGTATCGAATAAATTTTGAGGTATATATTAATTTAAAAATATATAATATTTTAAATTTTATAATTCATAAAAATCTAACATGGCGTAAATTAACATAGTGAAAAATCATCACCATCGTTAAATCTTTTTGAAGTTTATCACTCGTGATAGGATCGAATTTCATTTATTGAGGTGAAAGCATACTTGAATATTTACCTCCAAAAGATTTCCATATGGGTATAGAGGTATGGGTCTGCATGGCCATCCATATTCAAGCTTTGACCAAATTTTCTTCATGCAAAAACCAACAAAAAAAAAAAACATTTTTCTTCGGGCAATATTGCTAACTTGAGCTAAACACAAAGTGGGATAGGAATAGGAAAAAGATGATGCTTCATAATTCAGTATATTTTGTGCACACAACAAAATGAGGGAGAACAATTGTGTGAGTAGTTTGCAGCCTTCTTTCTTTATTATGGAAGGGAATCGAAAGCTCTAAGTGTTGTTTTCGGTTTGTAAAGAAATAGAGAAGAAAAAATATTGATGGGAAGTAAATGTTATCTCCTCTCCATCGCCCCTCGTTTAAAAGAATAAGTTTAGCATAAGGTCAAATTTGTTGTCAAGAAATGGGTAGAAATGATAAGATGGAAGTTGGAGTAGTTAGAAATTCTTTTCACTAGCGCGATAAATCTTGACTCAACTTACCTATATTAAAACAACAATTTTTTTATTGGCTGTTTTTATTTGATAAGCTTTTTGCTTTAGACATAGGGCCTATTCTAGATTATTTAGAATAAATTAATTATATATTTTTTAAATTTAAAATTATTTTTAAATTATATTTAATTACTTATTTATTTTTTATTTTAATTTAAATAAACTAAAAAAATTATTTTTGAGAAGTTACCATATGGATACTTTTTAAAATAATTTTTATTTATTAAAATTATTAAAAATAAAAAGTTTATTTTAATTTTTAATTATAATTTATAATTTTTTTATTTTTTAACTACTAAAAAAAACTTTATCAATCCAAAATAAAGCCATAAACAAGTGTTGTAAGTATGAAGTGTATCTACATGGGACAGACTATCCAATTAGGGTGTAAACCCAAACCAAGCCAAATCCACCTAAACTTTTACCCGATTTAACTAGCCCAAGCTAGCCTACCCATTTATTGAGATGGGACCAAATGTTTACGGCAACGGGGGCATTGACAACTAGGCCCAATCTAATATGTACCTTTTCCGAAAGAAGAGCCCCCTTTCAGGGGAAAAAAAAAAGAAGAAAAATAAAAGAAATGAGAGCCCACGTGTAAACATAATTGGCCCCACAAGAATTCCCATTTTTCTTCTAAAAAGAAAGAAAGAAAGAAAGAAAAAATGATTTCAGTACTCCAGCGGGGGGGGCTCTCCACCTGTCTCCCACTTGTAAACTCTTTATTGGTCCCACAAGAATGCCCTTTTCTGTCTCTGTAATCCGGTGTTGTCTCTTGTCTGGCGAGTTATCCAGAGGTTTTTGACGTGTTAGGCCTTGTTCCCTCAGCAACTAGTTATAACGCATTGGCCTATGCGTGTTCTCTTTTAAGACGTACACGTAATACGTTTATTGGCTCCGAGGACGGGCGCTTTAGCAGTGCGTTCTTACTGAAAATTTGCCACATAATTAATAGCATTGAACGCAGTACAAAGTGTCTTAAGTAGTTAAGTTTACGCAACTTATGCATCCCCACGAATTAAAAACGAAGGCGAAAAAACCCGTTATCTGAACTATATCAGCAAACAGTTCAAGTTCAGCTGTCCATTTCTACCGATTGTTGTTTCTTCATCAATGGGCAGCAGCATCATTTGCACTATATCGAACAATTTCAGCTGTGTTTCCTCTAATTGCAGCTCAATAGCCTCACCTAAACCCTCAATTTCGCTTTCTTTTCTCTCAGTTTCCAGAAAATCTCCGGACTTTACCGCTACTTTGATCAAGAAAAGGCGTAGTTTATCAGCATTCCAATTTCCATCGGTCAACGCCGGTAGGTCTCGCTCATGGTGCTGAAATTGAGTATATTTGCATGTATTTGATTGAAATTAGTGTAGATTTTTGGTGTAGTGGAGGCTTCGACTTCAAGAATGGTTGGTGCTAACGATTTGCTGATTGTTGGACCGGGTGTTTTGGGTCGCTTGGTGGCTGAGAAATGGAAAGCGGTAAGCTTCCGGACATGCAGAATTTTTGAATGCTTCACTGGGTGTCTTTACTCCTTATATATGAATATATTTTCTTACATCATCTGTGTTTTCATTATTTTAGTGCTATTCTAATTTCACTCTATGGCCAATTCGCATCTTTGACTCAATTGTTTATTCTTGTTTACGGGTTTTAACTGGTAGGTTAGAAAAGAAAATAAACATATCTTGCCAAAATTGGTTGGGGAGATTGGTGGGACGGCTTCAAAATCTTATCTTTTATCGGAATAACATGTGGACTTGAACTGACAGACGGAAAGAGTATGAGATATCATGAATCTTTAACGGATTAATGCATTAGTTAAACTTAACATGATAAGAACTCGTTCTTGTGAACAGGAACATCCGGCCTGTGAAATTGTTGGGCGAACAGTTACTACAGATCACCATGCTGAATTGATTGAAATGGGTATCAATCCATCTCTTAAGGGGACAAGTCTCGGTCAAAAGTTTCCTTATGTAATTTTCTGTGCTCCTCCATCCCGGAGTCCAGATTACTCTGGTGATGTCAGGTAGACATTACTACTTATTTAGCAAACTGGAAGTTTTAATACTTGTTAATAAGTTTCATCCAGAAATAATAGCTTGTTGGCGCGAGTATTTTGGTCATATTTTGTGCCATGTTGCTCTTATCGATGTTAGATTCTGTTATAGTGCTTTTTAGCATTTTTGCTTTTTTTTTTTGGTTAGTTGAGGAAAAGGAGAAATATGACATATATTCTTGCATTACCTGGAGTTTTGGCAATTTGTAAAGGATGAGGTAGAGGACTTTTTCTACTTGATGCCTCATCGGTCTGCGCGGATCCACTCTGAACACTGAATGACATTGTTAATTGTATTTTATGCATTTCGCAGACTGGAAAATATGATAAATAGTTCCTTAGAAGTTGAGGCTTGTCTGGTAAGAAAAAGATTTCAGGAAATTGTTGGGCACAGATATCCTCGTGCATGTTCAGCTATACCTCTAGACATCGTGCGCTGTTTGAGTTGAGAAGTTGAACTGAGAGTATGATATGGGGCTTAGACATCCTATTGTGCTCCGAAAGTCATTTCTGGCATTTTATTGAGGCTTACGTTTGCATAAGTTTTCTTTTGCCTGTATTCCTTTCTTTCACTTTTGCTTTCTTTGAACTGTATTATTTGATATAAAGATACTTCCATCTGAATTCTAAATCGATCAACAGGGAAGCTGCATCTAATTGGAGTGGGGAGGGTTCTTTTCTTTTCACTTCGAGCTCTGCACCATATGACCGCAATGATAATGGATCATGTGACGAGGTCTTATATCTAATATAATGCATATATGATGGAATCTCTTTGGTATCTTGAAGTCCTGAATTCCATGGGTACTACTAGGTTTTGACTGGCATTTTTGTTGCTGTGCATACAGGATACTCCAGTAGTGCCAGTTGGAAGGAGCCCCAGGACAGATATTCTTCTCAAGGCAGAAAAAGTAGTTCTTGAGTGTGGTGGTTGTGTTCTCAGATTGGCTGGACTCTATATATCCTAATCATAAAGAACTGCTTCTATAGATCTAATCTGGGACTTGTGTGGTTCTGAATAATGGTCCTCTAACTTATGTGGTATTGCCTTGACTATTGATACAAAGCAGATAGAGGCGCGCATACATATTGGTTGCAGAAAGGGACTTCTGATGTTCGCCCAGATCATATTCTCAACCTCATACATTATGAGGTATTGCTGCTAGTTCATTTTTTTTTATGGGAGCTTCAGCACCTTCTCTCTGTTATTAGCAATCATCTTGTTCTGTGATGTCCTAACTTAGCTATATTCTTTGGGTCGTTAAGATAATTTGTTTCTGGAATTTGGATGCAGCTTCACTTTATGCCTTATTCTTTTCGCTTTCTAAATCCGGCCATTCTGTTCTTTCCAAAATTTGACCTTTGCTTCTTCCTTATTGGTGTTAGTTACTTATTCAATTGATATCACGCTTATCCCCTGCCTTCAGGATGCAGCCTCCCTTTCAATAGCTATCTTGAAGAAGAAACTTCGTGATCGTATTTTTCTGGGTTGTGATAATCATCCACTATCCAGGTTTCTTTTTAAACTAATGATCTCCTTTTATGATTTTGTTCACTTCCCTTTGCTTTCTTATTTCAGATATCTGAAAGCTTTAGTTTATCTGTTAAGCTAACAAACCTTGTGTATACTTGTTGCAGGCAAGAAGTTATGGACCTAGTCAATAAAAGTGGAAAGTATAGTCAGAAATTTGAGGGTTTTACAGGTGGGTCAGAAATTTGATTAGTTAGATGTTAGACTGCCATTTTCTTGTGCTAGACTTGATTTGTTTTCCTTTTTGACAGGCACAAGTGATCCTTTAGGAAAGAAGTTAAACAATTCAAAAACCCGTGCAGAAATAGGATGGGAGCCCAAATATCCCAGCTTTGCTCAGTTCCTTGGAATCTCTTGATGGCTATGCCAATATGGTTGATTGATTAAGGATGGAGGAAATTTATTGATTGAGGATAAAAAAATGTGCTTCATTATTGTTTTTCCTTTTCCCTTTCTTGCTCTTTTTCGTCTTTTTCATGTGTATAGGGTATGATCATCAGTAGCTGGCAGGAATATAAGTGGTATGGTCTATTGAGCCAAATGAGGTTCCTTTTTGCAAACCCTTGTGTAAGACATAACCATCAGAAACAAATTTGAGTCTGTTTCACTTGTAGTACCATTTTATGTCCACTGATACTATTGACTGAAAAACCCCACCCAAAAAAATGTGATTAGAGCAGAGAAAATCCTTTACAGTACACGGTTTGTTAAAAATTACGAAATGCAATTCATTGAAAGTACCAAATTATGAAGCTTGGTGACTTTTTTACCCAAAATTTAAGTTGGGAATGAATAAATTTTATTTTTGAGATTATTATTAGGAATATCATACATGGTATACGACGTAATATAAGCTTGAGCTAAGCCTAAGTTTTCAAGAAGAAACTTGGGCCTGCATAGTCGACTTCGTAAAACCTTAGTTTGCCGGAAAGCCTTCATTCTATATTAAACTTTCCTTTCTATTCAAAGAAATGTTAAGGGTAAGATTGAATAATATTTTAGTTTCAGAATTTTTATTTTAAATTTTGTAAGAAAAAATTTTTTGTAAGAAAAAAATGAGACTCTGAATGAAAAATTTGCATTGAGTTTTTTACGGATTTCTAGTCCAAATATATCCTAATTTAACAGTCTTAAAACTCGGTGTTTTGACATAGTAACATCGACATTCAAACCTTCTAGTGTATTTGGATAGCGGCTGAACTTGAGGTTGGGACTGGTCAACCCAGCTACAACGTGGGTGTCTCTTTGACATAATTTGGATACCTGTTGTTGTGGTTTACGGGCCAGAAATGCAGGTAATTTGGCTGTGTTCCAAAATCTGACTCCATTTCTAGAGGATCATTCTAATTTGTACAATTTTTATCAGATGAATAGTATTTTCTGCACGTGAATAAATGAAGATCTTTTTCTTACTTTGAAAGCTCCTTTATTTGCATGGGCCAATAGGGTCAGGGCTAACTCAAGACCCAAGAATGGATTCACGGGCTATAACGCGTTTCAACCTCAAATCAAACTTGTTCAAATGCAATGTCATTCCCAAACTAAGGAATCCTAGAAGTCAGCCGCTATCCAAATGCACTTGCATTTTACTGATGTTCTTATCCAAACTTTCTTACTCAGATTTTTTATTATGTTATATTACGGACGTTCCAAACTTGCTTACTTAGATTTTTTGTTATGCCATTTTACTGATGCTATTAGATTCTTGCCTTATCACATTTATCGCTTGGACGAAACGGTGCAAAGCTGCTTTAGGGTATTTATTCCCCCTCCTCAAACTCCTGAAATGAAAACGGTTTCATTCCTATCAAGGTCCTGATAGGCCCCCTTTCTCTTTCGTCCTCTGGGTGTTCAACAACCTCCTCTTCCTGCGAGCACCCATTTGGTTACAATGCTGAGGACAGGTTATTTTAGAATGTATTAAACAAATACTTAATCGTTCGACTAATATTTTGTTAATTCAATCATTAAAGATTTGTATATAACAAATAATAATTTTTTACTATAAAAAATTATTCACCATATATAGCAACCATTCTCTGTTATTGGTATTCACTGACATGCTTCAACTCCGAGATCAAGAATCACGAAAGAACCTACTTACAGTACACACATTTACAGACTGTCCATCCAGTGGGTGAATTATTTTCATTGTCAACTATATAGAGTTGATTAAAAGAATAATTAGAAGCTCTTGTATACGTAATCTATGGCGGGTCTACTTGTTCTTCAGCACGCGCATGCAGTGACATGAACACTAGAAAATTTGGCCAAAAAGGAAGATTTGACCTTCGCAGCCAATGTGTAATCTGTCAATGTTGTCATCATCGTTCCTAAACTTGAATTCTTCTCCAATCTCCACCTGTAATAGAAACCGAATATCTCCATCACATTTCTGATTCCCCCCTCCACAAAAAAGAAAAAGAAAGAAATCATCTCCGTCATCATTATATAACCATGAGCAAAGTCATTAGCTAAGGATTACTTGAGTGATTGCGACTGGGCAGTATCAGCATGGAAGACTGCTCCTGCATCCATCTCGATATGAAGGGTCTTCTAATGGCGTTGGTCATTGCTCTTGCGTTCATGGCCATCTGCGTTCGACCTCCGAGACGAGCCATCATCATTCTCCAACCTCGGCGACCTTGACATGCACGCTTATGCCAGCAATGTGGTACACTTCTTTTCGTTCATCATCTTTTGGCGTTCTTAAAGGATCTGAATTGGATTTTGGAGCAGTTGATACTGATTTCTTCGAATTTGTTGATCATAATTGATGAATGTTAGGGCAGTTCCAGCAAAAGAGAATGTAGGTTTCTCAATTGTATAAGAATGTAGTAAAGTTTAGCAAGCGAATCAACCTCCCCTTTTTTCCCTTCGTTCTTCTTCTTCTCCCATCCTCCTCCTCCTTTTCCCTCTTCTTCCTTTCTTCCGCGGCTCTTTCGTTCCTGTAGTAAATGGTGATGCATCCAGACTTTCCTCCAATTCAATCCTGGCTACAGCCTTTGGAAATTTATCCTTTTCCTAAGGGCAATAAAAAGTTTCCTGATCCTCACATGGCTAGAAATTAAGCAAAAATTAGAATATTGCTTCCTAGAAGTTAATTTTTGGTGAATATTAAATCAAGGATGCAACTATGCTATATATAGCCCAATCGAAGTTTTGGAGTATACTTAGACGAAACCTTATTTCGAAAACTCAATAAAAAATTTTCAACTTGATCCAAAGCAAAAGTCAGTTTTTGATAAATGCTCGACTTATTTTTCTAAGGATTGTGAAAATATGTAGTTGGTTTTGTTAGAGCTATAGATATATTTTGAGATTGCAGCGAACCCCACATCAAGAATCACAAACAAACCTGGTATCCTCAAGGGCCAAAATGGTCTCCAAAGAGTGGATTTATAAACATTTGTTCATTGAGATATATAAGAATATTTTCATTTGCGCCTCCACTGGACAAAGTTGGCTCAGCCGCTGCTCCTCGAACATTTCCTTTATCCAACTCTCTCGACATATTTTTTTATAATGAAAAAATAGAGAATTAGAGTCAATATAGGAAGATTTTCTAACTTGTTCTTTGCTTTATGCGTTTTGCCAAATGCAGGTCGGGAATGTCAGCATCGGTAATGAAAAGTAGAAATAATGTGTGGGTAATGAATAGTAGTAATAATGTATGGGTTTAGCAGTAGAAATCCGAACCCCAATAACCTCACGAATGGCACCTCGCCGAAGCACCCCGAGAACTTGTTCTTCTTTGGATGATGCAAAATTACCACAACGTAAGCCGTCCCACTTCCACCACCCAACACATACTTCCCTGTCTGAAATCTTGCCTTCAAGGAGTGCTTCCGCCGCTTCTTCAACCTAAAAATGACAATGATCGATGATATCGGTAGCTGATCCTCAGTTACCATCAATGTTGTAATAAGCAATCCCAAATGCAAAATTAACAAGAAATTTTCTAAGCTTAATCTTATGATCTTGCTCTATTTGGGGAAAGAACAATCTCTATATTGAAATTTATATCTAGCCTGGTTTAGTCTCAGGCTGCTGCTATAATTTCACAAGATTTCATATGGTACCCTTTTTTGTTAGACTATGCTTCCAACATCATAGCATTTAACCAGAGAAGAAAATAAACAATGCACTGGATCTACTTACCGGAACATGTAGCCATATAATGCAATAGTGCAAGCCAATCAAATTGAGAATCACACTGATATTTGGCCTGCGAAAAAACATTCTGACATCCTTAAATCCGAAATTCATCGTGTGAAGGATTCCAACTGCTTTTAGGTAATATTTGACCTCAATTAAGTCGGTCGATGAACATCTTTCCACAAAAGGAAGTACAAAAGCTGCTTTGCCGGCGATCTCATTACCCCTCCATCCCTTGAGAAAATGCAAACAAATAGTAATAAAAACAGGAGTGCAAGACTATCTCAATCACTTGTAGAAGCAAAATCATGATGCCACAAGACAAAAGTAAAAAAATGAGGCACAAACCGTTAGCCCAACGGAGTATTTTTTACCCATCAAACACCAATGCACCATGAAGCACTAAAAAATGTGACAAACAATAATTTTATCCCATGAATACCAAATCTGCCAAAAGAAATACCCAGCATAGACAGCCTTCAAGTGAATTAACCGGAAAGATAACTTCTTTTATCTTCATTTTCATGAGAAGGAACCTTCAAATGAGAGTCCAATTGCTGAGAGATTTCGCTCTCAAGAACTGAAAATTCCATAGCCAAAGCAACCGCAGACCATCTATCTCTGCCACAAAAAATCAGGCCAGAACCTGGAGCAACTTCCCAAAGAACATACATCTAATACCTTCACCAAAATGGCAAACGAGAATTTTTCAAAAACCCAAAGAAGCAAAGACCAGAATTATCCAATTCAAGAGTCGAAATATTCAAAAAGAAGAAAAAGAAAGGAGAAAAAGAACACCTGGAGGGAAGAAGCAATTTTCAGGGCAATATCATTGGGGATTGAATTTGGGATCTTGGTTCTGGTGGAATAGTTTTATCATGATCACTTAATAATTTATACTTATTATATAAGTTACATATCCATCAATCACAATAAAAAGTATGGAGAAAAAATGCCACTTTTGTTTAGAGTTCTCTTCAAAAACCGAAGCGAAGAGAAGGAAGATACGCGTTGAAAGAGAACAACGAGTAGGGTAGTGTTATGTTGCTCAAAACTGCAAATCTCTAGATATACTATAGAAATACAACTTTTTGTCGCCTCCAAACTCCCAATTCTAATCTTCTGAAATTTTGGGTTTCTTAAATTCATTTGGAAAATTTTAATTGGTTTAACTTTCATCGATTGAAAGCATTTCTAAAGGATTAGGCTGTTTTATTTGAGCTTTATGATATAGATTGGGTTTCTCCAAAGGTTTAAATGAGAATCCTCTAAGATCTAAGATAAATTCTATCTGTTTTGTAATTTGGGATTTTTTCTTTGCTAAGTGTTTTGTAATTTGGGATTAACTATCAAAGAAAATATAGCATCATTATCATTTCCCTAGTCTTCCTCTATATATTAAAAGCGTGAAGCCTGTACGATTTCCTCATTGAATCGCCAAGCATTGTTGAGTCTGCTTATGAAGGCAGAACCGTTTACGAGTGGACAAAGGTTGACTAGTAGTATTTCCTTTGATAAAAATCATAGCGATATTGACGCTTCATGGCCTCACAAACTACACAAGTTTTTTATTCACTTCATCCCATCCAACATTTTTCTCAGCATATTTCATTGTGGGAATATCATAGTGGTGGATGAGGAGAGGTTAAGAGCAAGTCTAGCAGTTCTTGAATCCCATCTTAAGAAGCTTAAATTTTATTTCTCTTGATCATTAATAAGTTTTTTTTTTATTGTTCCCATCAGAAATGAGTCATAATTTGTCATGCACAGTTGTCTAAGATGATGCAAAAAGTCAGTTTCTGATGGTTGTAGCATTCTGATATGTGAAACTCCTCTAACAGAAACGTATAGCATTGATCATTGCCTAAAAACAAACAAATGTTACATACAAAATGAGTAAGTATATAATATACTTCCAAGTACTTACAAAAACAACAGAAACTTTTCCTTCTGCAGCTTCATATACAAACATAAGCAGACATACAAAGCCATAGCGCTCTAGCATATCCCTACAATACTAAAGTTTTGATACTGGAAATCTCTCCTCGAGATATATTGTTATTCTTGTATTTGCCAGCTAAAATCTTTACAGAATATATATATAAATGCATGCAGGGAAGCTCTTAATTGTCCTGACTTTCTGTACTTTTGCATAAGCAGGACATGACGCAAACATCTATACAATGCTCTGTACCTTTTCTAGCACTGCAGCATGATTCACAGAGGAATTGACAAACACTTCCCTTACTCAAACCTTTCTTTTCCCCAAATGATAGCAGTTCTCCGGACATTATATTTTTAACAGTGTACAATTTAAGAATTAGATTCAATATAGGCAGGCATAAACATAGGAGGATGCTCTAACATGTT
Organism: Rauvolfia tetraphylla; assembly: GCA_030512225.1. Lineage (NCBI taxonomy): Eukaryota > Viridiplantae > Streptophyta > Magnoliopsida > Gentianales > Apocynaceae > Rauvolfia > Rauvolfia tetraphylla. The sequence continues at coordinate 10,548,881 of JAJQKT010000053.1, forward strand.
CCTCCTTTATGCACGTTGGCAAGACCAGGATGTGTATATTGGTTTAACAGCAGAAATCTGAACCCTCAATACCTCATGAATGGCACCTCGTTGAAGCACCCTGAGGACTTCTTCTTCTCTAGATGTTGCAAGATCTGCTAGTGCAACATTACGAGAATGTAACTCATCCTGCAGCCGGAAGCCATAGAACCACCTACCCAGCTTCCACCACTGAACACATACTTCCCTCTCTGAAATCTTGCAGTTAACTAGTGCTTGTATGATATCTTCGACCTAGAAATGATAATGATAAATAAAAATGACATCAGCAGCTGATCCTTGGTACCATCAGTGTCCTATGGTGACTGAACAATTAGAACACTGGACTATAAGCATGCAGAAAATGCAAAATTAAGAAGAAATCTGAAAACGTGCAACTATCAATTGCTAAGCTCTTGCTCAGTTTTTGCTTAATCTTATGATCTTGCTCTATTTGGCAAAAGACGATTTGTTTATTGAAATCTGTAGGCCGGGTAGCACTCAGCTTATATTAGTCTCAAGCTCCTGCTATAATTTCACAAGATGCACTTTGTGTTAGATATGCTTGCACATAAACTTAAGGGTCAAGAACACATGAAGAATTATATTAACTAGTTAAAAAGATTATAGCATTTAAAAAGACAAGAAAATCCACAATGTAAATGGCCAGGGGATTGTACTACTTACAGGAACAGAAAGCCATATAATGCAATAATGCAAGCCAATTAAATTGAGAATAACACTGATATTTGGCCTGAGAAAAAACATCTTGACATCCTTTAACCCAAACTGCATTGAGTATAGATCTTCAACTGCTTTTAGGTAGTATCCAACCTCAATTGAATCAGTTGATGAACGTCTCTCGACATAATCAAGAACAAAAGCGGCTTTTCCTGCCATCTCATTATGCTTCTTTATGTAAAGTCCCCTCCATCCCTTAAGAAAATGCAAACCATTAATACAGACAAATTATAAAACAAGAATGCAAGACTATTTCACTAACTTATAGACACAAAATCATGATGCCATAATACAATAGAAAATAAGCATAAACTGTTATCCAAGCACAGTAACTTTTACCCATCAAACACCAAGTTCACCATAAAGTACTCAAAAGCGAGACACAGTAATTTCATCCAATCAATACCAAATTTGCCAAAGTACCCAGCATCCTTACAGTCTTCAAGTGAATTAACCTGAAAATTAACTTCGTTTATCTTCATTTTCTTTGTTTGGGGCTGGGAATGGGGGCGAGGGAAGAGAGTTGACCTTCAAATGAGAATCCAATTGTCGATCAAGCTCAGAGATTTCGCAGTCAAGAGCTGAAGATTCCTTATCTAAAGCAAGTGCAGGCCATCTATCTCTGCAGAGAGACTCCCACACACAATCAGACCCACATACCTCCCGCCAGAACCTGGAGCAGCTTCCCAAAGAACACACGTCTAACACCTTGACCAAAACGACAACAATTTTTTTTCAAGAACCCAAAAAAGGAAAGACCAGAATTATCCAATTCAAGAAGAAAAAAGAAAAGAAGACGAGGAAGAATACCTGAAGCGATGAAGCAATTTTCAGGGCAACATCATTCGGGAGTGAAGTTTGGATAGAAACTGATGAATTCATGTTCCTCTTGAGATTTTTTGCCCTTTTTTCCCGAGGTTGTTCTTGAAAAACTGGAAGGAAGAGATGGAAGATCCGTGTTGCAAGAAAATAAAGAGTAGTGTCAGATTACGCAAAGCAACAAGTTGTTAAAAATGTCAAAAGCCCGAAGGTCAACAAGAGGAGAGGAGTGACGAATAGATATTTGGAATTCTACTTTTCCATTTTCCTTTTGGTCTTTAATCCAACCCGAGAGCCGTGACAAGAGTTATAAGAGAATTGGAAATCTTAATCAAGATCTAGTTGGTCCGCCATAAAACAATTACATTTAATTTTTGTTTTTATCTATTTGTGTATTATAGAGTTCATTATTTCACTTTAATTCATCACTGTATTATTGCAGATACGAAGTTTTATTCAGTAGGAAGGATTTAAACTGACTGAACTGATATATTAATTTGAAATCTCACTGCAATAGGATTTTATTCTTTTATTTATCTTATAGATATTGGGGGCGAAACATTCAAGAAAGGTGCTTCTCATATTGAAATGAAAGAGCTTTGTGTTTTGTTCACTCAGCAAGACTTGGAAATATGATCTTCTGTTGCCACGCTACTGAAAAACGAAACTTTATTGCACATTGAGCAAACCTGTGTGTGTGAAGCAGGCGATTGTAGCATTGAGAAAGGAGATCAGCACATCGAAGGTGCCATTGCTGCAGCAGTGTTATTACACATGGTTGATTATGTATATTGCAGACACAGGCAAATAATACATGTGTTGTGTATCTTATTCTTAGTAATAGATGTACATTACGTCCTCTGCATCTCTCTCTCTCTAAACCACTGAGACAGAGTGCGCAGTCAGAATTTGTTACACAAATGCAGGGCCAACGTAGCATCGTGCAAGAAAATGTACAAACAAACTGCATAATTTGAAGGTGCCTGTACAGGTTAAGCAGCAGAAATCTGAATCTGTAACCACTCGTTGTAGACACCTCTTTGAAGCAAAAGAAACACTCCACCCTTGGCTTTTGCAAGATCCCCTAGGGACACATTGACAGAACGTAACTTGTCTGGCCAGCTAAAGAGGGCCACACGCACACGCGACTTCTTCCACTTAACACAGACCCGCCTCTCTTGAATTCTGTGACTCCTCAGTGCTTCCATCACATATTCACCCTATAAATATCAATGTTAAAATGGTAAACACATTAGGGCTAATTCAAGGTCTAAAACACACAATAGTCAACGCCAGTGACTAGTCATGATCATCCAAGAAATGTAAGATAGAATACAATCAGTTCCAACTAGTTATAGAAGATCATGTCATTCAGTATACTAAAGGAGGACCACAATTTCGATGCTCCCAGAAAAAGATACTGTTTTTGCTCCATGACTACCGATTTAGTTCCAGTGCTGCACGTCCTTTTTGAAGTATGTGTTGGATTCATTTACGATTGTCCAATCGTGATCTATAATTATTCAGTAAAAATTGTTCAAGTATGAATAATTGTTCAGGCTTTAAATTTTAGCTGTTGGATTACGATCGGACGGTCGTAAATGAGTCCAGCACATACTGCAAAAAGGACGTACAACACTGGAACCGAACACTGGAACCGGACCCGATGACTACACCTCAGACAAAGAGAGAGAGCGCATTACAGAAAGCAAGATGCTTCACAGCGACAATGTATAGTTAATAGCAGATACTTCACCTTTCTGACATAAATGTGACAACAGAACGTTATTTCAAACTGAGACATCTATACAGAACGGAACTTTCTGTTTCTCTTGTTTCCAGCAAGATATTCAGTAACTACGTAATTTTCACATTTGAATACATGGGGACTAGTTCTGCCTGGAATTCTGAAGTGCACTTGTCTGGCAAAAAACAGGCTAAACTCAAGGCAATTGATTCATAAACTTGTCCTAAAGATTAATATTCATCAAGCTGTATTTCCAACATTGAACATTTGCTACAAACCAAATAACAATTATTCATAATAGAGATACAATAACCAATGGTTTTCAATCCCTCCCCCTCCCCCACCCCACAAAAAGAAAAGGACAATGAGCATTTTAGGGAGAGCTGGTACCACATGTATGATATAGACAGATTAACTTAACACTTCCGCACTTCGGTTATATGTTTATCTTGACTTCTCAAGTCCTAAAACCTTGCAAGACCCCTACCAGTTCTGCAATAACTCAACTCCAAACTTCGGAAGGGCCTAACACTTCACTATATACAACTGCTAAAGAACTCCTCTACCTTCGTGATAGACATGTGCACCATCCAACGTTAATCAAGTAAATTTCAGCGAATGGTTAAGATTTTCTGTCAGCTCTTTGAACAAAAAAGCTAATACTTTGGATTATATGACTTGTAATGCATCGGAGAACTGTGCAAACTATTATGATGACGAAAACATGTGAAGAAAAACAAGGACAACTTTCTTCCTCTTCACTTGAAACTCCACAAGCGCTATATAGAGTAAGTCAACTTCAATGAACTTAGAATAAAGATCAATTGTGCAAAGAATTTCAAAATAATAAAGAAAGATAAAAACATCTAGATTATAATACTCACTGGCAGATCCAGCTGCACCATGCAGTAGTGCACGGCAACTAAATTGAGCAGCACATTGAACTTTGGTTTGAAGAGGAGTAATTCAACATCCTTAAAAGAAAAATGCATTGCCTGCAGATCTTCAGTAGCTTTCATGTAATGTCTAACACCAACAGTTTCAGAGTATGACTCTTGCTGCAAATATTCCGCTATTAGGTTTGCTTTCCTTGCCATGTCCTTGTGCTTCATCATGTAAAAGCCTCTCCAACCCTACAAATTTTATGCAAAAACCCTGAAGTTCTAATCCAAAAACTTTCCACAAAAGTCGAGCAATTGCAAGCAAATGAACCGGAGAAATCATGTAGTGAAGTGATGGAAGAAGGGAGACTTTAAAAAAAAACGGAAAATAACATCCGAAACCCAACTGTATCTTCATATTCAAGAATGCCCCTTCGGGATTGATGCTAAACAACACGTAAAACTCAAACAAAAAGGAAACCATTTTCTAGGACGCAATCCAACTAGCAACTCAAAACAATTAGATCCTGGTTAACTTAGCCGGTGGAGTGAATTTGTTAAGGACATACTCTCTGATTTGAGTGCACTCCCCAGACGACTTGGCTATGGTGCTACTTTTTTCAGTATGTACAGAATAAATTTTCGACCGTCAAATTTTAATCTAATGGTTAAAAATTCACATGTTAGAAGAATAATTATTCCAACAGGAATAATTATTCCTTCTAAGTTCTACTATAGAGGAAATAATTATTTATTCTATAAAAAATAATTATTCTATTTGAATAATTATTTTCATGTAAATTTTTAACTATTAGATCAAAATTTAATGATTAAGATATAATCTGCATATACTGAAAAAAGTACTATCTGCAGCCAACTAGCTCCCCAATAATCTAATCATAAAATAACCGCACGAATATCAGTAAATTGAACTGAGAAAATCCTTAAGCGCAGAATTCAAAATTTACACGTCCCCAAAGGGAATGGATGGCAGGAACTGTTGGACTCACAAACCTTCGTATTGGGATTAATTGATTGACCAAGTTCATGTCTCTGGCTTTCATATGCTGAAAATTCTTCGTCCAAAGCAGCGTCAGGCCATCTATTTCTGCTTAGAAACTCCCAGACACAATCATACCCACATACCTCCTCCCAGTGCCGGGAGCAGCTGCCCAGTGAACAGATGTCCAATACCTAGTTTTAGAAAGGAAAATTTAAAGAGGTCATCTACCAAAACCCATATCAGAAAAGAGAAAAGAACCATTCAAGAAGAAGAGGAAGAGAGAGAGAATTCCCTCAAGAAGAAGAAGAAGAAGAAAAGATAGAAATCAGAATTAATAATTACTGAGGAGAGGAACCTCAAGGGACGATATTATTTTGAGGGTAACATCTACAGGAAGTGCAAATTCTGCACGCTCTGACCGATTCATTTTCTTGCAGGCGCAACAAGATTTCTCTCCCACTGCTCCCCAGTACCTCCACTGTGAGGATTAAAACTATCCGCTAAAGATAGGGTCCTGCACTGTCCTTTTAGCAGGACGTGCAGACGCAATCAGGACCGTAATCCGACCGATACATCCGTGTGTATATGCGTCCGGTTTAGATCTGCACGTGTTTTTGTAACAGGACTTATTTAGGAATTCAACTGTTAGAATAATTTTTCTAAACAAAAAATATATACAGAATTTATTTATAACAGTTTAAGTGTGATATAATGATTAGAATAATTTTTTAAATAATTATTTTAAAAAATATTTTAATTATTAAATTAAATAAATTTATAAATATTATAAAAATAAATACATGACTAATTCTTTTTTAATAAACGCTAGACTCTATAATGAGTCTTACTGTACTAAGCTGCAAGTGATGCATATTAATATTTTATTTTTAAAATCGATTATTTTAAAATTAATTTTAAAAATTTTTATATGTAAAAAATATATAATTAAATATTATTTGATAAATTAAATTTTATTTACGAAAAAATATAATTATTATTGACAGATAAATTTTAATATTTTAAATATTTTAAAAAATTTAAAATTTTTTTAAAATAAATATTAATTAATAAATTTTTTATATTATATATAATCTTAAAAAAAATTACATATAATATACCCCTATTAGAAATGGTATTGGGAAAAGAGGGACATCTTTTTATCAGTGCTCGACACTTGCCAGTCTGTTTAGTGAAAGTCGTCTGTTTCATAATTTTCATGCCTATGCACTTGGGTCCATGTTTAAGGTGGCGAGTTGCTACTCTGGTTGTTCTCCGTTTTTTCCCCTTTTATTGGCAAGGAAAAAGGGCCAATTTCCGTATTCTTTTTGTTTCTGAGGAAAACAAAATTCCGCTTTTGTCATGAAGAAGTAATTTCCCATTTCTTTTTAATTTGATAGAGAAAAACGCGTTTTAAGGTCACCCTGTGCAGCAGAAGGTTGTGACCCTGTTTAACTTTAGAATTGAAATTCAGTGATGCTGAGCTTTGAAGAGGAGTCTGCCTAAAAAAGATTGGAGCTTCTTTTGAGTGATGACGTGTTGCTGGGTTGCTCAAGTAACCGCCAAAGAGTGAGTTTTCATATACAACAAGAACAAAGTGTGACGTTACAGAATGTTAAAGCGCGACGATACTTGCAAATGATTTCTAATTCTAGATGGTAATATGTGCAGATACAGATGCACATAATCTGCCGCAATTCTGGGCCTAGCTCACCAGAATGCATGCTCACTGGAATCAGTAATCCTCAGGAGATTAATACCGGAAAACAGGATCTGTTGCCATCAACCTTGAGGCAAATGGGAGTGTAGCCGACATTGAAAAACAAAGTTGTAGAAATGAAGACTACACTTAAGAACAGTTTTCGCCAAAACTTAAGTGACAATAACGCTCATTTGGGCATACGACTGTAGAAATCTGAACCCGCAACACCTGATGAGTGATACCACTATCCAAAACCTCAAGAACTTCTTCGCCGTCTGTGGTTGTAAGATCTCCTAAAGAAATACAATGGAAATGCAGCTCATTTGGCAGGCGAAAGCGGTGTATCCACACACCCTGCTTGCACCATTCAATGGATATTTGCCTCTCTTGAATTCTGCTGCTACTTATTATTTCCTTGAGGGTGTCAACCTAGGATTGTCATTCCAAAACCAACAGGACTGGTTAGAGCTAATCCAAGGTCATGATTGCTTATTGCGGATAGCAGACGTTCACCAAATCAACAACACAAACGAATAGATAACCAAATCAGGAGCCCAATTTACACATTGATTTTCAAACACACATGAAAGACAAACTTCACAAACAGGTGGCACAGCTTGTTGTGAAGCATGGTTCACAATATTCTCATTTCGATCATTGCCCTCTTTCTAGTGAGGGAGTTCAATACCTGTCATGCCCTGTATGCAATCCTGGCTTTGTTAAAGAGTACACCAGTATTTCCCAGATAATTCTTCATTAGAATAGTAAAGCTTGTAGATTAAACTACAATGGACTTGATACAATACATATAAAAGGGACAACTCTACATGCCCTTCTATTTAAACTTGACCTTGATGTTCTCTATGCTCTGAAGGATGATGCTTAAAATAAATGAGTTCTAAGCTGTACGGGAGATTATGGAAGAGCAAGATATGCCTGTCCAAAAGGAATGGCCTCAGTTCCTTTTACACAACATATATTTCTAATCATGAAACAGAAAAAAGTCAAAAGAATCCAAAATTCAGCTTCATTTTCTAACTACAAAGCCAAAAATCCATATAGTTTCAGTAACATGTTCCTGTAGAAATTCTATAAGATTACGAGTGAACTTAAAAATGTAAATCGCTGGTGATGATTTTAGATTTAGACACTTGTGGAACCATATCAAACCATCTTAGGTTACCAAGCGAACTTTGATCACGCAGGCCAAAGAAGTTACCTGAATACCAAGATGCCTAATGCAGTAGTGCAAGCCAATCAAGTTAAGCAGCACACTTATCTCAGGTTTCAGAAAGAGCATCAAGACATCTTTAAACCCGAGCTGCATAGAATTCATGTCCTCAATGGCTTTAAGATACATACCAACATTGATTGGTTCGCAGGATAACCATTCCCCCATTGAAGCCATTTTTCCTGTAATCCCATTGTGCCTCTCTATATAAAACTCTTTCCATCCCTGCATTTTTTTAGCATTTGGAAGATCAGATATAGCGTATTGGCGTATTAATCACTTCAGCCGTTTTCTTAAATAGCAGCAGTAGAAACCAATTGTATTCCAGATCGGGTGTCCCTCATTCTAAACAGTGAATAACAATAGATCATGCACCTTAACGCTCAAATCAAAGGGAAAGTTAACTCTAATTTGACAGTATGAGAAGGGAGAAGAAGACAAAAGTAAACATTAAGCATGGATTTCTTTAAGGATTAAGATTAAAAAGGGCTACCAAAGGCAGAAACCTTGAAATTAGATTCTTTTTTCTGATCAAGATCACAGGATTTGCCCTCAGAAGCTGAAGGTTCTTTATCCAACGCAAGCGTTGGCCATCTCTCTTCACAAAGGGACTTCCAAACGAAATCAGAACCACAAATCTCCCGCCAAAACCTGGAGCAACTGCCCAACGAACACACATCCGATGCCTTAACAAGAAGAAAACATTGCAAAAAATGAGTCTTTTCCAGAAAAATGATCGCCTGAGAGATGAAAATCCCAAAAATAAAAGCAACAAAACTAACCTCTAGGTAAGAAACTATCTTGATTGCAACATCTTCTGGAAGTGAACTTTGCAGAAAATGTTGTCGCTTCATTGCTCTTCTGGATTCCAATAATTTCTTCTCAAGAAACTTTCTTGCAGCAACTCATGCATGAAATTGCAAATAGCAAAACCATTTCCTATTTATAGGAGTTCAAGATTCATTTGGCGAATGATTTCTTTAATGTTGTTTCGATGCATAGCGACATGTGGGGCAGAAAATCACACGCCACGGCACTTTCCCGAAAAGCACATTTGGGCCCAGACAATAGGAGAAGTTTACAGTATTTTAGTAGCAAATTTGCTATCGACACGGCTCATTGTTACAGTATTTTAGTAGCAAATTTGCTATCGACACGGCTCATTGTTAAACTGTCACAATGTGGCTGAGATTTCTTGCGGCCGCTGATTTGACTGGATGTCCTAAGAGGAACAGAGCTGCTTTCAAGGCCGATGATATTGCCAGAGCATTTTTTCCACGAAATGACCATCTTACCCTTTTGGTCAAAGTAGCAAGTTTTAATTGAATCTAGGTCCCACCTCCTTAATTTGAAAACCGATTTTTAGGGAAAGGAAAAAGAAAAAAGAAACCCTATCAAATCCACCGTCAACCAGAATTACCTCACCGTCGCCTTCTGCAACAAAAAATTTTCCAGCGTAGCAGCGTCAATACACAAGGAGAAATAGTTTCAATCTCCTCTTATTTTCTCATCTCTCCTGCTATTTCCCTCCTGCAGATTGAGCCCTTCCGAAACTTTTGTGAAAATAGAAAAGAAAAGATCAAATCGTGGAAGCACATTTGAAAAACAACCCTAGAATCACCACTTTGAGTGTGAGTGTCAAAAAGAAGCAACTCTAAACCATTTTGTCTTTCTTTCTTTTCGTCAATGCAAGTAGAAAGACGATGGACCATTTGCTTCTTGACTTGAGCGTCAACCTCTCGGAACTCTCTCTCAGGAAGTAAGAAAATTTTCCTTCACCTGTAAACAATGGAGCGATTCAGTATTTCTGGAAAGTTTTTGGTTGTTCGAACGAAGATGGCGAAACGCTGCGGCGGTGGATAAGCAGAAGTTCCGTTCACGCTGGACGTCATTTTTTTCTTCTTTTTTAATAAATTAGTTCTTAGGTGGGACCCATTGAATATATGATCAAACGCGATATGATCGTATCAATTTTACAGAAAGGTTAAGATGGTCATTTTGCAGAAAAAAATGCTCTGGCTGGAGGGATATAGCACTGGCAATATCGCCAGCCCTGCTTGAAAGATGGAATTTTATCTCAAGATTCAAGAGCCGTTTACAGTATTCCTTTCTTGCGAAAGTGAGGCCGTGACAAACGACCGTAATTGGACGGTTTTTGACTCTTTCACGTTTCGGAAGAAACGAGGCTTGCTTGGGCAAGTAAACAACGTCTTCCTTAGCTTATACGATAGCAACGTCTTCCTTAGCTTATAAGACAGCTCTTCTTTATAGTGGCTTTATCGCCTTTATTCCTTTCTGTTTTGGGAAGTTACATGTGGTTATCAATCGGCCAAAGCCTGCATCTTTTGTTCGAGTTTATAGACGGGTTCGGGACAATTAATACTGGAAATTCGCGAGCTGACTCATATAAGCAAATTTAAATTTAGTATACTTAAATTTATTTAAGCGTGCGTTTTTTTTTTACTCACTTTATTTAATCTGCAAGTTAGTACGGACTGATCTTTTTTTTTTTTTATTTTTTTACTTAAAATGATATCGTTTTAATTTTTTTAAAATATTAAAAAATATTTTTTTACACAATAACGTCGTTTTGTAAAATTTACAGACTAACTATCGCAAGCTGTGAATTAAAATTTTTTAACCCGTGAGAAAAATAAGTCAGACCGCTTCGCTCGTTTCAAAGGCCACCCTGACGAGCCGAGTCAGACTAGAATAGATTGACCCGTTTGACACTACTAGGAACAATCCTTCTTCGTGTGAAGGTAAAATGGCTCAAATATTTCTTGCACATATTGAAAACTAACGAAGCACAAGATTGTATATAATGTAAAAATTGTGACACAAATAGATCAGCCCTGGTTTTCATTTGTGAAAGTGTTGCTATGGAGTGGGAATTGTGGATCTGTAGTTGTAGTATTTTGTGAGGATTAGCTAAGCTTTATATCTAATCAACTTGCAAGTAACTCTTACACACACCATGGAGTTGGTGGAGGACTAAGAGTAGTGGGCTTGGTGTAATAGTTTTGTCTTCCAATGTTACCTTGAAACAAAGACCACTACTCATCCTAGAATAGATCAGAGATTGTTCGAATCTCTTCTGCAGCTTAAGATGAGATGAGATGCAGAAAATCATGGAGTACTTTGTTGTTCTGTGCAAGGCCTGAACAAGACTATAATTAGAATTTGGATAAATTGATCAAGTAGATGAGATTCGCCCATTGCCTAAACCTTATGTTTTCAAAATGATCATCTTCTCGTACTTAACCTACAGCAAGAACTTAGAATCTGCTGGTGGCAAAGGATCAAGGAAACACAGATCTTTTAATTACTTACTCGCCATCTGTATCACGATATATGCATTCCAGTAAAGTCTCAACAAGTTTCCCCAAATAAGAATCTGGCCTAGAGGATCTGAAATGCAGAAACTGATCATATTTGAAGTCTACAAAATTCTGAACTCACGCCTAAAATGTCTACCCCAGTTTCTTCAGGTTTCATTTTCTCTTCCTGTGAAGAATTTCCTTCCTCGGCAGGAGATGGCATTCTCGTAACAGGGGACGAACAGACTGGCATGACTGAGCGAATATGAACTGCTGGTGCCATTTGACTGGCACAAGGCATGCGCCTCAAGTGTCTCGTATCTTCCAGACGAGGTCTAGTGGGGACTTCTAAAGACTGCAGGCTTCCTTGGTGTTGAAGCAGGAATAAAACTATTTGAAACTTCAGGTAGGAGACTAGATGAAGAAAATGCACCAGGATTTCTACCCCTCCCACATGAAACTGGCGGATTGAATACTGAACCATTTAATCCCCAGCGGAGAAGCGAAGTGTTGTGCATCAGACAACACAGAGACCGAGTTAAGATTCTCCGGCTGCAGTGTCGTTTCTCCTGCATCAGTTATGCTCTCTTTGTTGCAGATAAATCCAGGTCGTAACCAACTAAAATCTTCACGATGCTGGGGTTGTGATTGACAGGATTTTCTCCTTTCATCCATGAAGTGATCCTTCTTCTCTTCAATTATTCCTCGTGGTGTTTGTACTCCTACATTTGACACAATGCTGAAAGATTGAGGATGATGTGAAGAATCAGTAGAGCCAGATACAGATTTACTGATTGTGCTCGTCCAATGAAAAGAACTAAGATCATTATTTAGCCACTCTTCTAATTTTTGAACGTGGTTGTTGTCTTCTATTTCTTCTATGGTAGCATGGGAACCGCTCCTGTCTGGGACTGGCAACAAGCTGTTGGACAAATAGGAAGAGGGGGGAGTTCCTGGAGCAAGGGGAAGCAGTTCTTGCTGCCTTGCGCAATAAATTGTACTCATTTCTGGCCCAAATATAGATCGAATGAGTGGGAAAAATCTAGGTGTAGGGATAGAGGTAGAAGTAGAAGGAAGAGCCAAAAGGTGGCTCTGCTGCAGAGGAAAACCTGGATGCCAAGGTTGATACACTCCAAATTCTGGAGACAAAGAAGTATATGCAGAATTCTGATGTGGCATTCCGTATGTTGACCAGCTATAACTGAATGGAATTACACCACCCTTGACTGGGAAAAATTCTTTCCGCAATGTGCTGTTCTCTCTTTTAACCAGCTTTCTTCTATCTGGCAGTTTTATTCTGGAAAGATAGCGAGCAACAATTGCTTGTTCTTGCTCATCCTTTCTGCCAAGATCTGATAAATCATAAGAGGAAGAGCATTCCTGTGACACTATGAAGACATAATTGAAAATCAGTAAAGGTAGGAGTGATGAATGCATGAACAATCCTGCTCAAGACGTTATACAAAATCCTTGAAAGGAAAGAGAAGAAGCAGGAGTGATGAATGCATGAATAGTTCCACCCAGAAAGTTATACCTAAAATCTTTTATAGGCTGGGCAACAAGATAAAGTGAAAATCAAAGAACAACTTAGTATGCACGTGATATTCAGGTTCTTACTATAAAGTTGAACAAGTCCAATAGATGCCTGCTAAACTTGTTCTTAGACCACAAAAAATTATTTTTCTCAGAAGGAGCCATCAATGAAGATTGTTACCTTGCTTTCTTTATTGTTTGCAAAAATTGTGCAAAGCAAAGGCATCATGGAGTTTACGAGACTTGAGAAATGTTTTTTGCCAGAGCAAGCTCAAAGAATTCAGATCTTAGACTTACATTCTTTCAGGGCAAACCAAGCAACCATTGCAGCACTCTTTTGAGCCTGCTTTTTGGTTTTTGCTGGTTCTCCAGAAAAAAATCATCCCTGCAAGTTCAACTGTACAGATAAATACTGGAGCATATCCTGGTCCAGTTCGGACAGTAGTATAGGCAGGGAGTTTCAACCCTGCTCTGTGAGCTGTCTCTTGAAGTAAATTCTTGTAAACACCAGTTTCATCCTGAAAATCAGAGAATTGTCAAGAACTATGTGGATGAATTCATATAATATTTTCTTGAACAAAGAAAAAGACTTGCTAAACTTCTGTCATCTAAACCAAAGTCTAAATAGGTGGGGACAAAAGCATTTGCAATCTAACAGAAGAGTTTTCATATTTTGTGTAATCCTATCTGGAAGGACACCAAAGTTACCTATATAATTCAGTTGTAAGTCAAGCGAGCATAATATGCAAGGGAAAGGGGCAAAAAACCAAAAGAAAAAATTATTGGTGAAAATACTTCAGAGAATATCCAAAATTCAAATCTATTAGTCAAAATGATGGTACAGAATGTGAGTTCATCAAGTATTAACTAAAATGCAGGAGTATTGCACTGTCATACTGAAAGCTTGATAGCGAATTCATAATTTAATAAATAGTGTGTCAAAATGTTGATATTATAAATCTTATTCATCTCAGCACTCGGTGATTTATGTGCCATACAACAATATCACACACAAAAAAAAGGAAACCAAGTACCCACAGCGTCTGTAAATTAAATGACATAGGTTTCAATCAGGGAAAAAAAGAAAAAACACATACAAGGATGGGCTTTTGTCAATTGTCAGAAAAGTTAGTTTAACTGCAGCTAAGAAGTATATAACATAGGGGAATACGTCATATACGCTACACCTTTCATCCACAAACATCCGACACATAGAGCTGTTTGAATGACAAAAACGATAATTTGCCAAATCTCTGATTAGATGATAACTATCTAAATCTTGATACATATGCAAGTGCAAAAATCATGCTAAATAACTCAGCGGACTTGATGAGAACCTAAGTTCCATTTTCAGTTGAATTGCATCCTTTCATTCACATTGTGAAAAAATGCATTTCTAAGGCAGAAAGAACTATAACCTGACAATAGAAAGCAATGAATTACAAGTCTCTGAAATACCAGAACTTTTATCGCTAAAGCTCTTGAAGGTCCTCTTTGTGATAGTGTTTTAAGGGCAACCTCAGCTGCAGCATGCTCTGCCTGTCTCAAAGTAGAACAGAACTTTGGGCTCTCAAAGACTTCCCCATCAAAATTTACTTTGGCTTTAAACCGAGGGGCGTGGTCAGGTCCTTCCCTTATGCAGGAATAGGATGGCAAGTTAATGCAGCTTCGCTGAGCAAATTCTTGCAGTTGGTTCTTATACATCCCTGCAACACTGACATACAGAAAGGAAGACATTCAACAACGGGAAATGAACTTCCACACTGAAAGCAATAATAAATCAGAAAATGAATCATGAAGCATCCTTGAAACAATGGTGAAAAGAAGACACAGATTATGTCTCAGGGACAATAAAGCGGAGGAAAGAATCTTTTCCCAGAAAATCAAACAAGAGAAAGCAGAAGTATCTAAGCTTCATATCCATATGATCAACCATTTCCAACTGAAAGGCCTCATACAATGGAAAAATAGACACTAACCAACTTAAATCCAACTGCTCACAATGGGCAAAGTTCATAATCAACCATTGAAATATTCAAACTTAAATGCAAGAAACTGCACATGTAGCAATAAGCAACCCTCAAAGTCAATGCGTAAATGAGATCAAATGATCGAGGTGAAAAGAAAACACAGGGAAATAAATTCTGAACAGAAGAAAGACAGGAGGAAGAGACTGAATAATGCGATACCTATTAATTTAAAGTCATTAATCAAGCTCCACTTTGCATTTTGCATTAACCAACCAACAGATTTAATTGAACAGAGCCGACATTGTATTAACTGCACAGGTTCAATTTAACACTACTTAAAGAAACCCACATTAAACAAATTTAAATCCCACCTCGACCATACCGTCTTTAATCTAATTACATGCCAAAACTCATCCAGATACTACTATTAAAATCCCCCAGCCCAGTTTACTTCTAAATGCAAAAGGGTTCTCATAACTTCATTCACAGAATCACTTTAAAAAACTCACCATAATAAGCACAGACAAACCAACCGTATGCAGCAACACATGGGCGTAAATACAAGGTTTGTCGAGAAACATATATAGTTATGGCAAATCAACAAAAGCCCACATGCTGGAAAATTTTGTTTCCAGAGTTGTACATGATAAATAATGGGCTAAAAATCTGACCTTGATGCTAAAAAACACAACAATTTATGACTCAAGTGATGGGTGGATCGCCTGAAAGTGACGTCATGGTGACTGGGAAATGCTGAAGCCCGGGCAATATGTGGCTGGGGGTGAGGGATCGATCAGAAGATGGTGAGTGCTGAGAGGATCTGATCAACATACAGAACTTTCAGAGACTTTTATGATCTGTGTATCCACACATAAATATTTTCAATTATTGGCTGACCACATATGTCGCTCTGCTTTTGCAGTGCCAAAGGCTGTATTTATGCTTTACTGAAGCTTCACAATTACTGTGAGGAAGAAAGATGGTTACTTTTTCCAACTTAAAAGAACCATTAAGGAGGGATGTATTTATAAGTCCTGAGGTGCTACTACTTTACCAACCGCACTAAACTTAAAGGCTAATTATATGATCCGATCCGTTTCAAATCACAAGACTAGACTACATATGCAGTGATGGGATTAACAACTGTAGGCGCTTTTTTTTCCCTTTTTTCTTTTGGTGAAAATGAGAAATTTATTTAAGTAGTGAGGTACAAAAAGTTCGAGTTTCCACCTGAAAAATTCAAGTTTGGGGTTACATAGCACACTTGAGATCATCATCAAATATGTCCTCTTTACTGTTACTGTGGGAAGAGCCAAATGATGTTAGTGTGTTTCTGTCATTAAGAACACAAGAATACCTCCATCCTACTAAGTTCTTTCATTCAATAGTAAAGGCAAAGTTCAGGAACTCTGCCAATTAAAACAATTTTGGATAGTGCAAGAAAACAACTTCCATGATAGGGCAATTCAGCTCTCAAACTGCAAAAATGGGGACTTGACATGCCCCATCTGAAGTCACCCTCATAAACAGATACTAGCTACCCACTTGTAATTTGGCAGGCAAGACATTCTTGGGAGTAACATCAAATGGCTCATGTCATAGTTTCTTCTCATTTTGGGCTCTATAGTGGGCCGCTTGATGCCCAGAATTTGTTCTTTCCCTTTGTTAAACTTGGGACTACGAAATATTCAGCGGAAAAAAAGGGCAACAAATTATCTTTGTGCTTTAGACTATAAAAAAATCTAGCAACAGCTACCTATTTTCGTACTCTCCCTGTGATTAATAGAGAAATATTGATTAGAGTTAAAGACTTTAAAAATTATTGTAAATGTTAAAATTCATTAGAAATTAGCAACTCGTTGCTTCACACATAATGGAGCTTTTGCAGATCTAAACTCTCTGACTTTGTAACTAATTAATTTTAGTAACAAATACAAGTCTCCTTTCTGACAAAAAAAACAATATTATTATATTTCATCCGCGTGACAATTCATCCAAAAAAGGTTAATTACATTTTACACTTCCATATTTTCTCAAATTATAATTTCATTCCTTATATTTTAAATAAACTATAAATATATCTTTATCATTTGTAAATTTATAGCTAATAAATTCTTACTATTAATTACAGTAAAAAATATTTGTAAAGAATAAAAATTTCATACCAAAGAGTTTACAATCTTTTGAAAATTTCTTTTGTGAGTATAATTCTTATTTAGTATATATATTAAGATAATAATGTGTTTTATTTTAACAATTAAATTCTCAAAAAGATATGTTAAGAATGGTATTTTTATCATCATACATGGTACTTTATTCGTCCCATTTTATTTGACTTTCTTAACTATATTAGGACATCCTAAAATAATTGACATTGTCTTTTAAAAAGAAATATTTTAATATATTTTATAATATTAATCAATTACTAAACTCTATTATATATTATTTTTATATATTTATATTTGATATAAAAGTATCCGTTGTCTCATATATTTTTTACTTTTTATTATACTATATTATTTTTATAATATAATTTAAACTTTTGTATTAAATTTTATGCTCAATTAAATACTATCAAATAAAATGAGATAGAGAAAGTATTAAATAAAAAACTAATCTTACAAAAATATTTTTTAAGAAGATTACAAACTTTTTCCCACAAAATTATTATTTTATAAAAAAATTTTATTGCAATTAATAGTAGGTATTTATTAGTTATGAATTATAAATAATAGAAATATATTTGTAATTTATTTAAAATATAGAGATAAAATTGTAATTTAGGAAATTTTGGAGGAGTAAATATAATTAATCCAAAAAATATTTCATCCCTTCTGAGTAGGGGGTCGTCTTTCTTTCTTTCTTTCTTTCTTTTTCTTTTTCTTTTTTTTAATGATGAAGATTTTAGTGCATCAACCCACCAATATCAACCAATCATACGGATTCTCCATGGATAACAGGCGACTCAGCAGAGAAAGATGTCGTCTACAACCTCAGGATTTTTCACTTGCTGTGTTTCTTTCTCTCTTCTTTTGCCTCTTATATTAAAGAAATGTCCTTTTTACGGAAAGAAAAGCCATTTTGATCAAGTTCAGTATTCTTGAACACAAAGGAAAATGTCCCTTTCTGCCTCCTTCAATGGACTCGGCCTACATTCCCCCAAAGCACAAAGCTTCAGGAGATTACTTTCTTCTCATTTCGTTAATCATGTTCAGGTAAACAGGGTGCCTTTTCCTTCTTTACATTTATCAGAACCGCTTAAATTTGCTAAGTTAAGACTTCAACATATAATAGCTTCAGCTACTCCAAAAGTTGAAGCCTCCAAAACATCGTTCAGAAGCAAAAGCCCAAAAGATATCAATGTTTTGGTTGTGGGTTCTACTGGTTATATTGGGAGATTTGTAGTTACAGAGTTGGTTAAAAGAGGGTTCAATGTCATTGCCATTGCCAGGGAGAGAAGTGGTATCAGAGGTAGGAATAGTAAAGAAGATACCTTGGAAATGTTAAGTGGAGCAAATGTGTGCTTTTCGAATGTTACCCAGCTGGATATATTGGAAAAAAGCTTGGCGGATTTGGCGATTTCATTCGATGTTGTTGTATCTTGCCTTGCTAGTAGAAATGGTGGCGTAAAGGACTCGTGGAAGATCGACTATGAGGCGACAAAAAATAGTCTTGTTACTGGAAGGAAGTTTGGAGCTTCACATTTTGTTTTGCTATCTGCGATTTGTGTGCAAAAACCCCTTCTTGAATTCCAGAGAGCAAAGTTGAAATTCGAGGCAGAATTGGCTAAAGAAGCAGAACAGGATGATGGATTTTCCTATAGTATTGTTAGACCTACTGCATTTTTCAAGAGCTTGGGAGGACAGGTTGAGTTGGTGAAAGAGGGAAAGCCTTATGTGATGTTTGGGGATGGAAAGTTGTGTGCTTGCAAGCCAATAAGTGAGCCTGATTTGGCCTCGTTTATTGCAGATTGTGTGTTGAGTGAGGACAAGATTAATAAAATCTTGCC
The DNA here is from genome assembly GCA_030512225.1 of Rauvolfia tetraphylla. Lineage (NCBI taxonomy): Eukaryota > Viridiplantae > Streptophyta > Magnoliopsida > Gentianales > Apocynaceae > Rauvolfia > Rauvolfia tetraphylla. The sequence goes on from JAJQKT010000053.1 coordinate 10,567,852, forward strand.
AGTTGGGGGACCAGGGAAGGCATTGACTCCATTGGAGCAAGGGGAGATTTTATTTAAGCTTCTGGGAAAAGGAGCCTAGGTTTCTGAAGGTGCCAATTGAGATTATGGATTTTGCAATTGGAGTTCTTGATTTCCTAGTTAAGATATTTCCTTCACTGGAAGATGCAGCTGAGTTTGGGAAAATTGGGAGGTATTATGCAGCTGAAAGCATGCTTGTTTGGGATCCTGAAACTGGAAAGTATGATGCCGAAAGAACACCAAGTTATGGAAAGGAAACCTTAGAAGAATTCTTTGAGAAGGTCCTCAGAGAAGGAATGGCTGGACAGGAATTGGGAGAACAGACAATTTTTTGAGTATTCTATTATTTAGGTAAGTTTGTAATCCAAAATTCATAATTTGACACAGAACTTTTCCGCACTATTAATATCTAGGTATGCAGTTGTATTGTTACTCATCCTAGATAATTTGCCTTCTGATATACTTCTCAAAATATTAACAGTGATTATGTCCAGGTGCCAGCATTTCTATATTAATTCTGTCTGATGTATGCCTCTGGCGTCAACATTCTTATATCCACCAGAAAGAATCTCTGTGCTGAATTTAATGGTGTCCACAAGCATGTTGAATATATTTCTCATGGTTCAAAGTGGATTGGAGGAATTATAGCTGGTCATTAACGAATCTCTGAGGTGCTTAATTGCTCTACCCAAATTGACAACCTAAGTCTCATGTTTCAACAGTTTGACCCACAGAAAAGGAACATTAACCAACCATGTTTCTGGACATGAATTCTACTGATGGCCCTTGTGAAAGAAAAGGTTGTGCTATGGTTTTAGCCTGAAAGTAATCTATGTCTAACACTTACTCCATTGATGTTTTAAGTTCTGAATGGGACACAGAGAGTAATCCCTTAAGATAGGGCTCATACCCTCTAATTTTCCTCTTCATAAATGAACTTTGTACGAGAAAATTGTTATGGCCAGTGATTTTGTGCTCTGTCCTGTATTTTGATGATGCAAAAATATTATACTCCATTGTGCTTGTCATAAAGAAGGAAAAGCTACTGAACAAGATTTCCCTCGTCTGTTCACATCTGATGTTCTGGTATGGTCCTTTCTAAAATCTGCCTGCATTTGCTACTCTTTTGATCTTACATGAGATACCTTTTGGCTTCATATTTCTGATGGTGGTCATCGCATTTTGTCTGCCTGGGTTAGCTATGGCATTCCATCTCTTTCAATACCAAATAGTTAATTTCATGGTCATCTTCACAAGGAAAAGGGCCATCTTTTACTTCAATGTATTTGAAATTGCATTGGAGTTCCGTGGTGATGTAGCAGAAGTTAGTAGTACAAATAAGGTAGCCAAGCTTCATGAGGAAATCTATCTCCTCTGTGTGTTTTTTTCTAGTTCAACTACTGGCTGGTCTGAGATTCTTAGCTTCTATACTGTCATGAGATACATCATTAAATTCACACAAGAAGAGTACAGATCATGTCTATTTCTGCTCACTGCACAAGATCATTAACAGATGAATTTACAAGTGCAACAAAGCAAATGGTTCAGACTTCACACAAGCTAATCTAGGAAGGAAATTGAAGTAGATTTTCCGTGAAGTTTTTGTAAACTTGGTAAGACTTAATGAAAACTTCACCATTCTCAAATCCATTTTATCTCGTAATCACTGGTTTTAATTTTTTGTAAATTATTAACGGAAAAATGTTCAATTTGGTCTTTCAACTATTTGCGTTTGCCTGACTTAGTCTCTTGAAATTATTTTTTAAAACTTTTTTGGTCATCAAATTATATTCATTTGTCCAAATTAGTCCTACAATTCTTTTTATCAACTTTTTTAGTCCTCAAAACAATTTTATGTTTGACTATTTTGAACCCTGACTAATTTTAGATGATTTAAAGTGTTCCTTACACATCATTTTCTAAAAGAAGGATAATCAGTTTATATTACATTATGAGAGATAACTTTGTTTTTAACTGGGACGCATTAACGAAATGGCCTCAGACACTGGCGCTCACTTCCGCCGTTTCTTCCTCTTCTCTCTGTGGCGGTATTTCCGTTGGGTTTGATTTGCAATTTTCTTTCAACTGCCAAAACAGAATGGGAGAGTCCAGTCCAGGAAAACGGTGTCGGCAGGAAGATGGGAGACCTCGTTGGCTGCGATGCGAAGAAGAAGAAGCAAACCAAAGGAGGAGAGATTCTTGGCAGTGATTCAGGTCCGGAACTGACAGATGAGATTGTATTTAAACGGTTAGTGAGGGTCCTGTTAGGAAGATATCGCAATTCAAGTGCGTATCAAAAGTTCGGCGCTCGATCATTGAGCATTCTAGTTTCGCCAAGTCTTATCGCAGTCGAAACCCCTTATGCCTTGTTATCTCCATCCCTGTCCGCGAAGGAGTTGCAAGATCCGATACGCGGAGTCGTGGACGGCGAGTCGGACGAAGTTTTTATTACTCTACTCTTGCTTCAGAAACTGAACCTGAACCATGTGTGAAACTGTTCAGTATCTCCTTGTTTGATACTAGAAAAATTGGTTCTTGTAGCAACGTGACGAAAGTGGTGAACGGGCTGTTTTGTTATCTTTCCGCCGGTCAGTGGTTCCTGAGCAATGTTTTCACCCATGAATCCATCAGACTTCCGCTGCCAGAACTTCCAGTCCGATAGTCTCACGCTTGGCAGTAATAATCCTTTGTGGAGAAGGCTGCCAAACATCAAACGTGCAACTATGGTCGAGGCGGCTTATGTTTACATAAATGGGGCTATTTATTGGATAGCCCATAATGTACAGGACGGATATTTTCTCAATCATGTCGCAGTAGAGTGGTTTGATCTCACTGTTGAGAAGTTCGGGTCTTTCAAATACGATCCGCGAATGCCAGAGGCAACTTTTTTTGTTTTCGGTTCGGCGCAATTTAGGGGGCGATTTTCCGTGCTAATCCAGTATAAAGAAAAGATCATCTTCCATACAATTGGGGATGAAAATAAAGGCCTCTAATGGACTAGGCATGAGCCAGTTTTGCCTGGTGAATTTTGGAGTAATGGCGCTAGTGTTATTAATGTTGTTTCGGTGGGCAATCTGCCTACTGGCGAGATATTGTTGATGAATCGGAAGGCTGAGGGCTCCGTCATTCCAATTGACTCTTACGAAGATAGAAGCAACACATTTGAGAGATTTGTTGTCAAACTACCTGAGTTATTTCCTTTGCCAAATGCCAATCTTTCGCCTCTATCTTGCACGGAGCAAAACATTGAGACCTTGGATTCTCTTCTTCGGAGTGGTGTATAAAAGATGGTTCATTAGAAGGCTTTGGATGGTGGAAAGAATCTTGCTGAGTTTCCTTTATGCAGCCATCTTTGTTGTCTCCTTGTTTAATCATCATAATCATATTGGTGTCATTTTTTCACTATGTTTATAGGATTGATGATTTTTGGTTATCAATGCTGATGTTGCAGAAGTAGGTAGGATAAATAAGGTACAGATTTCTCATGTTCTGCCACTCAACAATGGTAAGATATACAATGCAATTTAATCGTTAAACTGTTACAAGATAAATCATCAAATTCACACAAACTGCAGATCATGTCTATTTCTGTTCACTGCACAAGATCATACAGATGGATTTACAAGACGACACAACGAATGATCCAAACTTCACACAAACTAATTTAGGAAACGGTGTCTACTGGGCTCAGATTTTGTGTGTCCGTAGGTGACTTTATTTTGGGATCTTCTTGGAGATGGAATAAATGGAGAGCAAAACGAGCAACACAAGCACAACGGAGCCGAACAAAGAGACTGCAATAGAACTTCCAATGTGGCGGCAGAAATCACCGTAGGTGTTGCACACCTTTTGCCAGCCAACATGAGAATTTCCCCTCAGACCTATATAAGCAACTGCAGCTGCTGCTCCAGTTGCAGAAGCTACAATCCCCAACAGCAGCTGCATATAAACAAAGAGAAGTTCAAAATATAAAAATCTTTGGTTCTCAACTCAAGGTGGGGAGAGGGAGACCATGTTGCCATTCTGCCTCCTGGGATGTGATCAAAGGAGTTTTTCCCCGTTGTGGAATGTCCCCTTTGTAGCAAAGTTCGATATTTCTAACATCTTAATGAAAAAAAGAGTTATCGGAACTTACCACATCAAGAATAACAAAATGAGACAAGATCTTTGTTGAGCAACTAGGATTCAAGAGGGCATAAATTGAAGCGAGTGTAGTAATGATGCCGTAGAAACCAGCCACCGAGAGCGCTGCCATGAAGTATCTGCATTGTGAATACATCTTTTTTTTTAGCAGTCTTTAACCATGATGTCTTACTGGACATATCAAACAAGAAAAAGGACACAAAGTAATTGACAAAGGGCATTACGGCACAATCGAAACAGAAGTTTTATTGTTTTTGTCTTACGTTTTAGGATGGCGACATCATTTGTGCCCTCTTAAGGAGAAACTATGTGATTTTTCCTTTTGTTTTTTTGTGTGTGTGGTGCGGTCTGTAATCGCAAAAACAAAAATAATATCTTTGATCTCAACCACCATTCACCGCCTACCAAACTTGAGCATGATATTTGGGTTTACTGAATACATACATCGTAGAGAAAATTAGATATCCAAATAAAACTAAATATTTCTTTTATTTTAAAATATAAAACTTTTAAACTTTTTTATCTAGATTAAAGAAGAATAAAATTAAAGCTATTTTAGTATACTCTTAATTAATTTTATTAATATAATAAAAATAAAAATTATATTTATGACAAATTAAGCTGAATAATAATTTTTAAAATTAATAAAAAATTAAATATTTTGACAAAAAAAAAATTAGTGGAAAGCCTTGTATTTCATGGAGTATTGTTTATTGTTCGTAATTTAGGCGTCACTAACTGAAATAAATAGTGAATTCCTAATCTTGTCATCATCAATCATTGAATTAGCCCGATTGATTGCCTGAACATAGGTTTCAACAACAGTATGTTCTTATCCACCCCGCCCCTTTCTCTTTGTACTTTCCTTTCACTAATTATGAAAGTTTCCTCGAAGATATTCAATTTCCACTTTAGCTACTGCTAAAAAAAAGGAATTGAAGGCCTGTAAACCCCATCCAGAGCATAAAGTATCAAAAGCTCATGCACAGTTTCTGCATACAGCACCACTGGAATATCTCTCCCTCAAAGTTTGATTAGCATAATGGATGAATGCATTATGTGAACATGTGGGACTAGACTTTGTAAATGGCTGCTTTAATGTGAATGGTGGCGTCTGCCTTTTCAGCTTCGGGTCAAGTTTTCTAGATTCCCCTTATACTTTTTCTTCAGATATGAAAATTTTTGTTTCCTTCTCTTTGAACGTCAACAGTTTGAAAGCTTGTATTTTGTCAAATTATATATATATCCCGCTGTCTCAGTAAAGCATCGAACATTAAAGAAAGAAGATGAAAATAGTTAATGGGGTGATTCATGAATCTTGATGGGGAGAAAAGCAATCAGAACTCGGACCACCTCGAAGATATGTGCAACAGAAATTTTGCAGAGCAGCAAAAGCAACATGGTTAGAACAAGAGATTGAGGCAGAAGCAGGATATGCATGTTCTTGATTCTTTACTGACTGCAACTTTTTTGCTATAATTTGCATGCCAAAAACTAACAACTTGGTTAATATTTTCAAGATTAATCTCATGGTTGAAGCAAAAAGAACTTACACGAAGGCTGGTGAGTTTTGAAATTTGGCAGTAACCGGAGCCAGGAAAGGTGGAACTGGTACTCGAGTAATTTCAGTTTGCCTACTGGTCCCCATGACCACAACAGCTACAAGTGCTGAAGCAAACAACAAGAACCTCAAAACCACAACAACCGGGAAGTAGTCAGCAGCCGCGGCCGGCGGTGCATCAGCTAGCCCTTTTGTCTCCGGTGGAGGTGGCGGCGCCTCGGACGTATAAGGTTGAGCAACCTTCTCTGGCTCCGCCGCTAATGTTGTCTCTGAGGAAGCCATGGATAGTGTTCACGTGCCCTGAGTTCTTTTATTGGTTGCTGTCAATAATGTGCTGCGACAGGCAAGTGATTGGACATTTGAGATTATCCAAATATATAGCGTCCTAATGGGGTTGGGGTAGGATTGCCCAACACGCCATTGATTTCTTCTACTAGTTGATATTGAAGAGTATTTTGTTCATATCATAGGGGGTGTTTACCCTTGACCATGCAATTTTTAATTTTCTCCCTTGTTCGTGGAAGAGTTTTTGATATGTTTTTAAACTAGTCAATATTATTTTTTTTGTAGTAATTATAAATTTATATGATAATTAAAATTAATTAATTCACTCACTATTATTGAAATTTTGACGAAATTAATAACTGATCACACTTCCTATGAAGCTTTATGATTGATTTAATTGTTAAAAACATGACACAATTATTTCATTTTTGAAATGGAAAGAATCCTCATTTTCTAAGTATACGATTTTTTTCCCTTTATTCTCCCCAAAGAAATTGATTGTTGAGATACATATTTTGTTTACTTACAAAGGACAAACAAACCATATATAATGTTACTCTTTCTGTTTCAAATCATATATTTAATTCTTTTTTCTTTTCAAAATGTTATTTTTTTTTTGTAAATTTTAAGGATTATTTTTCTAAATTTATCTCATCATAAATATAATTCTCTTATTTATTATTATATTAGTAGAATTATCTAAGGACATAATAGGAAAAACACCCTTATTTTCCTTCTCCTTTAACCTATACAAAAATTTTAATTCTTATAATATTAAAGAGAAAGAAAGCAAGAATCTTGGACTTTCTTTGTTGTGATGAGTCTTTTTTATTTGTAGACTAAAAATATTATAGACTTCAACAAAACAATATAATATAAATCATTGTTAAGAAATTAAAACTTGCTGGCATCATTAACTTGTATGGAGCTGCTTTCATACCACAAGATTGTTTTGAGTTTACTTTTTAGGACAATATCTTGTAAATTAATGTTAAATTTGGATTCTAAGCTTTATGTTAAAAGGTAAAATTGATTCTAAGCATGCTTATCTTATATTTTTGTCACTTTTGCATGTGTAGATTATGGACCCTACAGGTGTTGTTTTCAAGAGAAATTATTCTTGCAGCCAATCTACGGTCCAAAAAGAATTACAGCATAATATCGGAACCATTTCGTGAACAAAAAAAAAGAAAAAAAGAAATTCACATCATAATCAATAATAATTGAAAGGGGGTTTCTTCGCTGATTTCTCTTGGTGGAATCATCAAGATAACTCACGTGCATTGCCCAAATTCTTCAAGAAATCTCAAGAATTCAACGTTTACGATTGATGGATTTGTTCACCTAAATTACACACCACCTTCAACAGTTCTTATCCACAACCTTGGATCTCTTTGAGTATTCATTAAATAATGTCATTGTTTAAATTAAAAAAAAAAATCACCTTCCTACCCTTGACTTCTTTTTTCTTCTTTTTTAAATAAAATTTTTATACACTATAAATATACTTATGACCATATTCTCATTGAATATTTTAATATATTATATATTATCAATTAATTATTAATTTTATTATAATTAGTTTTATATATCTAAATTTAACATAAAGTATCTGTTGTCTATATGTTTCTTATTTTTTATTATACTATATTATTTTTATAATATAATTCAAAATTTTACATAAAATTCTGTACTTAAAAATTTCAGTTCTCAGCTAATAATGTTGAAAGTTTTTTAGAATTATTTTATGTCAAGTTAAATTCAAACTGGGTTTATTGTCAAATATCTAGGACCTAGTGATTTGGACATTTATTTGTCAAATGTTGTTTGAGAGGTTGGATTTCGACCTAAAGAAGAATGAATTTGTGTACCAATTCATTGACACCCGCACTCTTCTGGGAAAAGATCTTCCATGAAAAAATAATTCAATGGTTTTTTGAAAAGGGCAAAAAGGAAAACAACTCAATGAATCTTATTATTCATAAAAAATAATGAAAATAATGAATTCTTAATTTTTTTTAAAAAAATACAAATAAAGGACTGAGATTAAGAAATTTATTATGCTTTTTGTTATGAAATTTTATTTTGTGAATGTTTTTTTGAAGGCAAGTTAAGACAAGTAAATTGACTTAGATATTAACGCATTATTAAAACTTACTTTGTCAAATAATACAGTTTTGACAAATATATATTAATCACGATGATATAATAGCATATTCAAAGTGAGTACTTACTGAATTGTTAAATTATTTTTTAAAAAACAAAATAATTAATTCTAGAAAAATAGATAAAATAATCGTTGTTGGATTAATTTGAAAAGATCAAAAATAATAATAATAAAAGGAGGAAAGGAACAAAATAGGCCTCAGCCAAAGGGTGTGAATGCATTTTTTTTTTGCGGAGCCAAAGAAGAAGCTCTAGGCTTTTGGCCTGTGTGAATAAAGGTGTGCAATCAAATTTTCTGTTCGATTTTGATTTTATTGTTTGGTTTTTTGTTCAATTTTTATTTTTTAAAGTAGAATTAGATCAATTTTTTTAATAAAATTGAATTAGGATAAATTAATTCAGTTTAGTTCGATTATAAATCGAATTTGAAAAAAAAAGAATAAAAATGCATTACAGATATGCATTCTTATTACAAAATATATATATATATATATATATATATATATATATATATATATATATATATATATATATATATATATATATATATATATATATATATATATATAATGTGTTAAGTTATAATTTTATTTTAAAAAATTAGTTTTCTTATAAAAGAACACACTATCTAGATGCATTATTCATAACAACATATTTTGGTAATGCGTTCATGTATTATTTTTTAAAATTTTTAATTTCTTAGTTCTATTTTTAGTCTGAGCACAAAAACTAGAAACTGAACTGAATTATACCTAATTTTTATTAATCAAACCGAAATATAAAAAAATCTAACTCAAATGTGAATTTCGATTCGATTTAATTTGATTTTTTAATTACACTAAATAATGAATACCTATGCGTGAGTAAGGGTGTACAATCAATTTTTCTGTTCATTTCAATTTTTTGTTCAATTTTGATTTTTTTTAAAAAATATAATTAAATCAAATTTTTTTATAAAATCGAATCGGGATAAATTAATTTGATTTAGTCCTGTTGTAAATCAAATTTGGAAAAGAAAAAATAAAAATGCATTATAGATATGCGTTCTTATTACAAAAACATATATATATATATATATATATATATAATGCGTTAAAGTATAATTTTATTTTAAAATTTCAATTTTCTTTAAAAATGTATTATCTAAATGCATTATTTATAATAACGTATTTTAGTAAAGGATTCATGTTTTTTTTTAATTTTAATTTTTTAATTTGATTTTTGATTTAAGTATAAAATCAAAAAATGAATTAATTTATACTTAAATTAATATAAATTGAATTAAAATATTAAAAAATAAAACTAAAATATGAATTTCGATTCGAAAGTGAATAACTTTTTTTATTGAATAAAATAGTAGGCCTAGAGATGGCGAACCAATAACTCCCTCCATTATCCAATATTCAAATTTGTGTATTCATCTCACGAACATATCAAACAAGATGAACTAGTGTAAACACTGACCCGTCAGAATAGTATTACAAAAGTTTAAGTGAGAAGAGGTATATCTTATCAAATCAACGCTATAGGTCGGTAATTTAAACTCAATCTTATAATACCCATCTTTGAAGGAAGAATTTTACGTAGTGAAGTTTGAAGCTTTGATGTTTAAGGCGGAAGTAAGATAGTGGTTCGAAAGTGAACAACTTGCGTGTGAGCTTGGAAGCCGCAGTAATCTTGGGTCAAACTTCCAAACTTCTCATTATATATTTGTTCAGACAACCTATTCCATGGTCCTGCGAGATTTACACTCACACTGAAAATATCTTCATTTTAGATATTTCCTTCAGCATCCACCAATAAGATAATATAAAAATAATGCACGGTCTCCGGTCTGAACGCAGACATTAATAAGAAATGAAAGTTGTTGCATATTAAGAACAAAGCAAGAAGAGAAGAGGGCATGCTAGAGAGAGATTGGCTACCTCCACAAAATTAATCATTGCGGATCAACGCATATTATTCTATTCAGAAACAGCCACGAAATTAATAAAAAAATGATAAAAACGCATTCCAAGCAATCGTGCCATTAATTAAAAATAAAAACACATATCCAAAACAGCCATAGCATTAAATAAAACCTTATTATTAATATAACAAGTGGAGTATTTATTGGAGAATTGTAGATGTTCATCTTTCATATACAAAGCCACAATTCAGTACCTATTTATCACAAGGACAACTGAGTGGCCTGTTGCCCAGTTTTAATATATTTTGACAATATTTTGTTCTGAAATTTTTATTCTGAGTCGGATACCTTCGTTTAACAAAAAAAAAAAAAAAAAAAGAGGTATTCCAAAGTGTCCAAATGAAAAAACAAGAAGGGCTTATCAATTTAAGAAAAACTCGAGATATCTTTAGCATGCAAATAAAAATAATAAATTAACAAGTTTTAAAAAATTAAGATATTTTTAATGCGCAAATGTAAAAATAAAATTGACTAAATTGTACAATTTTCCGTTGTTGGTTATAACTGAGGAATTTGTTGAGGGTCGTCACCTCAGCCATCAGTTATCTTCCTCGGAATTCTTCTGGGAATCTTGACTTTGTAGGTTACTCCTGCTATGTACCCCAAAGTAAAGTTTCATTAATGTCTTTCAATAGCTACATTCAAACCTGCCCATTCATATGGCTGCCGTCAATTTAGGTTGCTGTTCCCACCTCATATCTCAAGATTTTTGGAATAAAGAGACACGGCTAGGTTTGTGAGCGACCCTCTAGAAATATTAGTCCAAGTACAATTTCTCACCACCCTCATATCTTGTTTTGCTTTAAAATTTATCCACAAGGACCGTGTAGACCGATGGAAAACCATAAGGAAATGAGATGAAGGGTTTAAAATTTAGTATTTGGATTAATTTTTCTTTTCCTTTTTTAAACATAGGAAAGGAATGATAGGGAATTTTAAAAGTACTATTTTCATCTCAAAATATAAAATCTTTTGATCTTATTTTATGTAGATTAAGGAAGAAAAATTTTCAATTATATTATTAATTAATTTGTTCAATATAATAAAAAATAAATAATAATATTTATAGTGAATGTAATTTTAAAATTTTATGAAAAATTAAATATTTTTTAAAAATAATTAAAAAATCTTATATTTTGAGATATCGAGAGAAGTAATACATTGCAGTCACACTTTTGTGCGAAAGAGTAAGCAAAAATGGAAGAAAAACGAGACCAACCTTGACAAAATATTTTTTTTATATACTAACTAAATTATCTTTATTTAAAAATATCTATATTTATCTTTTCTTTAAATAGAATATTTATATTTACATAATAACGTGTGTAAGAACACAAGTAGTATGAGTATCTCCTTCATCGAATCTGCTTTCTTCTCACTTCTTTTCATTTCTATTATCTACGAAATCTAATACTTTACTCAAATATTAATCAAAATAAATTTCTTGTAACGTGCAAAACCGTTGAATTACAACTAGAAATGGATACTTTACTCCCAATTGAGAACAATCCAGCCGTCAAATCGGATGACTACCAGTTGTCAAAAGATTTGGGTCCTAATAGAAAAAGAAACTCCAATCTCTACACTAAATGTAAACGTCCATTCCACACCAAACCACAACTTACGTCTGTTTCCTCAACCATACAGCCACGTACCATCCCACAACTACAACATTCATTTCAAGAGTCTCCCTCTCCAACCCCTTCCCCAAAACAGAGTCAGACTGCGCCTCCTTTTTCCCACCATCTATATATGGGAATACCACCCCTTCACTATTCTTGCATCTCTTTCGTTTCCTCCACATAAAGAAAAAAGAAACGTTTGTTTTCTTTGGAACTTCCATTTTTGTGTGGTTGATAATGGAGAGCCAATATGCGGGTAGCTTTGGAGGTGTAGAGAGTGCAAACGGGAGGGAGAAAGAAGTGATGGTGGCTAACAAGAGGACACTGAGTGGCTCCGATGTGGTTTTGAGGTTTTTGGCATTGGCACTCACCCTTGTGGCTGCTGTGGTTCTCGGAGTTGATAAGCAGACTAAGGTTGTCTCAATGTCTCTCATCCCATCCCTTCCAGCGCTCAACGTTTCTGTCACCGCCAAGTGGCATTACATGTCCGCCTTTGTGTAAGTTGATGAATTCTTCTCCCTCTTCCTCCTCCTCTCTGTCTCTCTCACACTGACACTGTCACAAGTCTCTTGCAATATATTCAAGTAAGACCGGTAAATCAGTAGTTAGGGAACATGTTTTTCTTGTCTAAATGCTATTGTAGCTTGTTCACAAATCTTATGCCATTTGAGTTTCAAGTTTCTAGTATTTTCACTTCTTCATGAAGCACAAAATTACAGTTCGAGTTTGTCTATACTCTATAGCAACTGCCATCATAGGGGGCACATGTATAGCTTGTATGAGTGACTGACTGGGGCTTCCAAAACCACATGAACTGGCTTTGTGTTGTAATGAGCAAAGGGGTGAGAAAACGGGTTAGGGTGATCAGATCACATCACATGCTTATATTTTTTAAATACTAACTCTATTTATTATTTTTATAAATATTAAAAAATTCCAAAATAAAAAAATTAGATGTCATTTGACTTTAATTTTGATTCATTCATTAGAATATTTAGGGTTTATTAAAATTTAGAGTAGGTAATCGTTAAAGAAGAGTAAGGATGAAAAATATCTTATTAGATTTTCATATTATAAATAGAGCAGATATAGAACAAATAAAGTTAATATTTTAGGACGAAGAGCGTGCCTCTTGGTCTTGCATCTCTTTCTCCTCTGTGCTCCGTTGTATCCGGCTGTCCATGTGGTCTGTCTCTTCCCTTCCCTGTGTAATTATCTATAAAAAAAAAGAATTAGCAAATTAAGACAAGCTTGTAAATCTTAATCTATTAAATTATTTGACTTGTACTTTGAAATACTTCTATTATTGATTAATATATAATTAGCTGTTTGTGTCTTATAATATTACATCACCTTTTCTTTTTTTTTTCTTTTATAGAGGAAAAAAATAGTAGTAAGAAAGTAGGAGACCTTATCTTATAATTTAATTAAAATGCTAAAAGATGGTTCTGAAAATCATTTTATTCCTCAAATAGAAAAAAAGAAAAAAGAAAACAATTTCTTTTGTCCACTCAGCGACAACATCGGTGGCTACGTTAAATAAATGTCAATGATTTTAAACCAATTTACTACCATCACGATTAATTTTATAGGTTTTCAAAAAATTTAATTATTTTTCGGAAATGATTTTTAGTTTATATAAATAACGTCCAGATTTGGCGCCCTTTTTTCACATTAAATATAAGATTATTTTACTGTAACTGCCAATTGACAGTTTGGCGAGTCCTTCAGAGGTAAAGTATTGTATTCAATTTCGTAACTATCAAGAATGAGAGACTTCATTATGTAATTTATTATTTATTCTTTATTCCACCAAAAAAGAAAAAGAAAAACATTCGTGAAATTCCAGTCATGAAACCTCCTTAAAGACTAAGCAGATCCGGGAATAGCCCACCTTAGTTATAGTCTATTTTTTTTTTCCTTAAAAATTTATGGATTTAGAGATAACACAGAATTCTGAAGAGCGCAAAATTTTAAATATTTATGGTTCCACTTATTCTTTAATAAATAATTTATTTTTACGATTTTTAATATAATTTAATTTAAATAAAAATTAAATCTAAATACGCCTTTAAGATTCTAAATTTTGAAGTCTGAGGTGAAGATGGAATTTTGAATATGAATTTCAAGACTGAATTAATTAATATGTATGTTTTAAATGTTGATTTGATTTTTCAGGTATTGCGTGGTGGTAAATGCAATAGCGTGTGCATATGCAGCTGTCTCATTACTCCTTGTGTTGGCAAATAGAGGTGGAAAGAAAGGTATTGCATTGATGATCATCATCTTAGATCTAATCATGGTTGCGTTGCTCTTTTCCGGTGGCGGAGCCTCCTTGGCCGTCGGCGTCATCGGCTACCAAGGAAACTCTCATGTGCAATGGAACAAAGTCTGCAACGTGTTCGGAAAATTCTGCCAGCAGGTGGCCGCAGCGGTCGTCATCTCCTTGCTCGGTGCAGTCGCGTATTTGTTGCTGGTTCTGCTTGCTGCCGTGAACCTCCATAAGAAACATTAGTGGATAGTACGTAATGTGTTTGCATGGCCTTAGCTGCTGTTTTTGAAGTTCAACAAAGCTGTGTGTTCTGCTCTTTGTGTTTCCACTTCAATTAAATGTAGAAATTTAGGATCAACTTGGAAATGGTTTAATTTTAAAATCAAATTTAAAATTTTATGAGTTTCTTTTCTTATAAATAATTTAACTTTTACGAAATTTAAAATATAAATATTAAAATCAAACTTTATCTAATCAAGTTCAGAATAATGAATAATATTTTTAGGTTTTTTTTTCAATCATTCTGTTATACATCAAGAGTGGAAGTGCACAATATTTGATATGAAAATATAAATTAAATTAAAAATTTTATATAAATAAATAAATCACTCACTATTAGGATCAAAGCTTGCTTACTTAAATTTTTGAATTAATCCTATAAAATTGAATTATTTATAAAAAGAATGGTAAATTGAAATTAACGTTATAAGTCTGAAATTCAATTCAAATAACCAATTGGGCCAATGTTGGTAAATAGGCCCTTGGACTCAAGTCTTTAGTTCAATTCAAACAATTTGAACCTGCGCAGATACTTCCCGTTTCTTTCTCTGCCTCCTCTGAAGTAAGTGTTGATAATTTTTTTTTTTTCAAATAGTGTTGATGGATTTACACACTCTAAAAGAGAATATGATTTGCTATTTATGCACTATCAGCATTACCATATTCAGTTGGTCTTAATACAGAAAGCAAGAGTTTAAAACCACATTATCCCTATAAATTACCTTATATATGATCTTCATTTATACTTAGCCAAAAAAAAAAAGAAAAAAAGATCTTCATTTATAAACTCAACAGAAATCAAAATGACAAGTACAAGTCTTACATCTTAATGTACTATCATTACCCACAACACCTTCAAGATTACCATGGCAAGGCCAACCAAGAACCTTAACCGCACAAACAATAGCAAATCTCCTCAAGTGGTCCAAAAATTTCTGTGACAATTCTCAGGCTTTCTTCGAGCCCAAGTACACTCCTCCCCCACATGCACATTTAATTCTCTGACCATTCTATCTCTTTCCGTTCTTGTTTCCTAGCTAGTTGTATGTAAAAGCAGCAAGGAAATATGCTCCAAAATTGGAATTCCCCCAATCAATTACCAATGCTTATAGGTTTACCTATAAGAGGCAAACAAAATCATCAAAATCAAATGGGTAGGTACAGTGGTAGAAATTTCATATAAAAGAGTGATAATTTTTTTCAAGGAGGATATTATTGTATAAAATGTGAAATCACCCACATAATAATTGTATGTAAAAGATAAATTATGATTACTTTTTGCTTCGCGGAAAAAAAAGAAGAAGATAAAATCAATATTGAATAAGACTCAACGACTATTTTTTAATAATCTAATACTCTAAGATTGAACATCGAAAAATAAAAGTAACAAGATGACAAACATTAATGGTCTAAAATAAATATATTTTTGGCGAAATGATTTTTATGCACATAAATTATATGAATAATTACAATTTGATGATAGAGCATTAAGGAGTTGTGGTCTCTTAGCTTCAAGGATCAAATCTTTTTAAACGTAAACTCAGACAATTTCTACAGAAATCTTGTGCGCTCAACAGATGTTGCATGAATTATTTGGGGATATGTTATATTTTTCCTTGAATTTATAATGAAATATAAATCGAATAATTTTATGTTTTTTGACCTGAAAAAGTTAATGGAGTGAGAAACTGACATAGGTTGACAGTGTAATTGCATGTATAACAGCAGCACATGACTTCAACAAACATATAAATTGTCTCCAAATCTCCTCTACCATTTCCCTCTCTTTCTTTTGCGCTGCGCAGCAAATATTCCAACAGACTCTCTCTTTCTCTCCCTTTTCTGTGCACACGGTTGATCGACCGAAAAGATATCAAAATTTGTTAAAGCTTTGAAGATGACCAATAGAGAAAAGGGACAAAAATTGGAAGTGGAAGAAGAGGAAATTGGAAAGATTTTTATGGGAATTATGGAGGGCTATCAAGATTCGGTGATTCCACCATTGAAAGAGTTTTCTCCGTTGAAGGGGGTTTCTAGTTTTCATAAGGGTTCTTCAAGTTCGAGAAAAAGAGGAAGAAAAGAAGCAGCAGAGTCTGATAGCATACAGAAGGAAGGTGATAAAAGAGATAAAATGGCCGAGAATTATTCTCTTCTTCAGTCTCAGGTTCCTAGTCTCACCTCCATGTCCAAGGTCAATTCCATTTTCCGCAGTTGGAGCTTTTTACCTTACAGATATGTATGGAATATTGCAATGTCTCTGCGTTAATCTTTGTTTGGTTATTGCAGGTTACAAGGGAGAAGATTGTGAGTGAGACAATAAACTACATACAAAGGCTTGAGGAAGAGAAGAAGAGGTTGGAGGGTCTAAAGAAGTCTCTTCTGGAACAAAAAATGGCGGCAAAACCAGTCTTCTCTCATTGTATGAACTCGAAGCCTTCTGTTAGTGTCAGTGTTTGCGATGAAATTGCATTCTTTGGGATCCAATTGCCGGTTAAACAGGGTACATTGATCAAGATTTTCAGTATTTTGGAAAAGCATCAGGCTGAGATTTTGGTGGCAACTATTCTAGTTAATGATCATGGGCAATTAACTTTAACGTGCAAATTCAAGGTGGAAAGTCATGAAGGTGATGTTATTGAGAAGATTAAGAAAGAAATCCTTAGTTTATAGATATAATTCTGATTCATGGACGTTTTTTCCGAGGAGGGAATTTTTCTTGGTCTTTTTATGGTATACATCTTTCATAAGGAAACTCCAGAAATTTTACTCCTTTCTAGTTTTGATCACAGGTATAAAAGGAAGAGGTTGATACATAGATGAACACAAATTATGTTCTTCGTATTGTGTATACAACATTTTTTGAGGAAGAACTTCTGATTTCGCTCTTTTTATCCATTCTTGTTCACAGTATTTGAATGCTTGGGATGTATCAGTTTTCTTGTCCAGGCCATGCATTCCTGGAAAGATTCACTTGTTACCATCATCCATAACACTGATATATGGCTTGAATTTTGCAACTATAAAGCTTTTCTTTCCCATTTGAACAAGATTCTTAAATTCATAGATAATGTCCTAGTAAAATCTTGGGATCCTAGAAACTAAGTCAAGATTCAAGAAGCTCTGCCTTTTTGTTTTTTCAGTTCAGAACAATTATGCTCCAAATTCTGGATTATTGCAATACCCTGTCAGTGGTTTGGCTAGGTTTCTACTGCAGGTATTGTATAGTTTTTTGGCTTCTCCAAGTTCCCTTCATCAAATATGCCACTCTGATTATTGATTACTTCATAATTTAGGACCCTAAAATGATCATCAACTTCAACATTCATGCCTCTCCCAGGGAGGGGGAATGAGCTCATTTCTTGTACTTCTCAGATTACATATTTGTTTTAGTTGCTCAACCAATCATCTGGCCCTTCATCTGCATTTTACTGAATCCGCTTCCTCAAATCCATTGCTTTCACTCAGTTGTCTGCTCCTCCAGTGCTCTCCATTAGTCCATTACCACTTCTTTTACCACTCTAGCAATCTCCTCTTCTCTTCAGAATCCCTTTTCATCTCAAATGACCTCCATCCCTAACCCGGCCTCAACCACAAGCCTAGCATTCAAAGGTTGATCAAATTGCATAGACATAGGTATGATTGAAAAGAGTTCCACCTGCAGTGACTGAAAAGACCACCAAAAATTGTGTGCAAAATTCTGGCCTGAAGTTCCCATCCCTCCACAGTTAGTTCCCTGCCTTTCACTTTGTCAAGAAAACCATCAGGTAATGCTTTCTCCAAAACACCTTTTTCTCCCCATCTGGAAACCAGATTACCCAAATAAAGTTGATACTACTTCTATACAGACCATAAGTAATCTCTTCTATCTCCTCCTAGGAGAGGAAACACTCACTACCGAAAGAGAGAAAGCTTGGAACATTGGGTCTTCTCATTTAGCCATTTTGTAATCTCTGAATGTTCATCATCATTATCATGCTCCTCAACAAGAGAACCTAACGGGCTGGTAGATGTCACATATAACCAAGTTTGACTGAAGAGAATTTAGGATATTGGAGAAAGAACCTGCCATTTCATGGGCTTTTTATAAGATTGATTACGAGATGGGGTGGTATAGTGAGGAGGAAGTCTGTCGAAGAAGGAAGATGAAGTTCCACCAACTCTATTGAGAGACATGTAGAGGTTTGCGACAAGATGTCTTTTTCTTTTCTTTTCTTTTTTGTGATGGCATTGAGATTGATAAGGGTAGAACAAAATTACACCTGAAAGTTTCTCTTGGCAAGCTTCTTGGATAGTTCAAGGAAGGAGAAATGTGACCATGAGCCAGCCATGGCAACATTAGGACTCTAAAACAAGATTGTTGGTCAGAATCAGTAATCAACTCGAGATTATTGATCAGAATCACCCAAAGACAAGAATTCCTGAGTTTAAAATGAAGCAGACAAGCCAAAGTTATTTGCAACAGAGACTCCTTTTTTTTTTCTCTCTTTTTTTAGGGTAGAAAAACATAGCAAACAGTTTTTGGCGGACAATCCAAAATAATTGCCTTATTCCTTTTGCTGGGTAATTGCCTTCTTGTTCTTTTTTTTTTTTTTTGCTGGATAAATATTTGCCTTCTTGTTCACTCTTGTGGAAAACGGTTAAAAAGTATGCTGTTTTTCCCTATTACAGTCCTGTTAGAAAGAATTTGAGATTCTTGATTCTGGCATAAAAGAGGGTTTGAAGTAACAACAATTTTGTGACTGTTGGATGACAGCAATGTTGCTGGCCAGGCTCCACAAGCACCTTGGTTTTCTGAGGTTGTGCGGCACGAAAATCTGCAGCAAGCGTTTGGCAACCTTAGGAGAAAGACTCATTTGGAATTCTTTTCCAAAATCCTAATGTTTGACTGAAAATTTGTCCATGTAAAGAAATTTCTTTCGCAAACTTCTCTAACAAGAAGCAACTGGACAAACAAAAAATGCACTATAATAATTCTAATTTGATGTTAACTGACATCCAGAAGGCTATAAATACCTATCACAATTTACAAGAATAGGAATGAAAATGCAAATGTGATTTGCTTCAATTTCACGACCTTTCGGATTCAGGCATTCAATGAATACTAAAGACCACTTAGAAACAAGAACAGGCTTCACGCAAAAGGATACCTCTAAAATACCAGCCTAAAAGTTTTTGTAAACGCAACAGTCTCGGTTTTCATTTCTCATGTAAGCCTGCGTACTCCTATAATATGCATATCAAGCCGCATGACTCAATCTCAGACACAGCAAAACAGAGATAGATGACCGATACAGACAAAAGAGTCGAGAATTAACTTCATGACAAAACCTCCAAACAAGAAGAAAGGCAATACACAGTCTAGGGAGTCTGAAAGTACACCAAAATTCTGCTTCTTGTACTTCATTGTTGAGGAGGCCTCTGCAAGTGTATATTCCAGTGGCTATTTGTCTGTGAGAACGAGACTTCAAGTGCCAGTTCAGTATTCACAGCAGGTGCTACTTTACTAAGTAGACAGGAACTTTGAAGAAAATGTCATGTTCAATCTGAAAAGTGTTTCCCTAAACTTCAAGACAGAACACCTGCTTTTGTGGTCAAATCTTCCAAATTTACTTTCACTTGTAAACCCACAGTTGCTAAACTGGCAAGCATTGCAGGGATGTCATTTTGTAATGCTGCAGTAAGTGCCTAGAAGAGAGAGAGCACAAAGTTAATACATGCTATAAGAATAACAGGAAATTCTATCATACCACATGAAACCTCTCAACAGAAACAAGAAGAATAAGATTTATATTTTTAAATAAAAGTAGACAAAAAATTCATTGAATTTCTAAAACAGTCATGACAGATAAGTTGATTGAGGACAGACTCTATTTCTTGTCCAAAGACTCTGACCCTTGCTTACCAAATTACCTATCAATTAGAGTCCCTATAAACACTGAACAAAAAGGTAGATCTCCTCATATTATCTAGGGCCAATATGCATTATAATCAAACTAAATAGCTTTACCTTTCTGTTTTCCTCCATTTGGTGCTTAATAACCTCCAAAGGCCATTCATTAACTAGCTTTTGAAGTTGATTGATGATACCTTGCCTTTTCTCATCAGGTAACGCCTGGCAGTACATGTAAAATTACAGATATCAACTATCTTATATGAAAACATACATATGAAGAACAAGAAGAAGAGAGATATAAGCCTGAAACTACCATCATCTCTCATTCAGTCAAGTTCATATTCTGATTTTCCGATTCCTATCTTTAATACTCAAGACTTCATAGAACAATCTAAGAAGAAGAAAGCATGAATTTTTAGGTAATAAAATTAGACATCCCAGTATCCCTACAGTTTCCAATGCTTCCACATGTTTGTGACATGCACATGCAAGTGAAACTAAACTTGATTGAAGTTGGCTTGCAACTGCATTTCAGGACAGAAGTTTATACTTACCTGAGCAAGTACTTGAATGACTCCAGCAGCATTTTCAGGTTTTTGCTCAAGTAGAAAACCCTGCAAACGATAAAACTTTAATTCTCAAGCATCAAAATACTTTTCAGAAGCAAAAGACCTCAGGATTTCTTGTTATGAATTGCACCTTAGATAAAAAATATGCCCATGCTGTATGTCTTTAATTTTTGCCAGTATACTTGGAAGGTTGATACTAATACATCATAAGCTTAATTCAGGGAAAATCCTCAAAGTACCCACTCAACTTGTCGTAAGTCTTGTTCACAGATCAAAGGTTTCATGTATGAGTAAGAAAAAAAAAACCTAATTTGATGTTATTTGCACAAGTGCATTTTTCACTTCCATCAGTTCACTACAGCTTTGTAGCTTAAAGCTGTTCCCTGAATTGAACACTTCGTATCAAGGAAAGAAAATCGTTTGATCCCTCAAGTGATTAAATACATTCATTTACAGAAATATGAAATTGAAAGTCATCCTCAAAATGCAGACACCACTTGCAGGTTCTGCAGATTGATTCCATTCAGGTAATCATCTCTACATTTGGATGTAATTCTGCTATACAGGATACAGTATACACTATTCATTTTTGACAAAAATTAGTAAGCAAGGAGAATATCTTCTTCTGAAAGAAACCAAGAGATACATTACCTTTGCACATGCAAATCCACTCAGTAGAGTATGCTGCTTCTTGGACTCTGATCTCAGCTTCTCAGCTTTCCACAAAGAATCAACATCTCCTGAAATCGGAATAAAGAAGAAATGAAAACTGCAAGACCGTAAATGGAAGTACCAATCCAAGTCACAGGTGTCCATAACTCAAAATGCCATGAAATGACAAGAGTAAAAGAGGCTTTTCAAAGAATAATTGACACACAACTATTACCCCAGAAATCACAAGAAGCAAAAAGGTGATCAAAAATAAAATATGAGAGACATCAAATAATCAAAATGCATCAAGAGAAATGTAAAGGCAACAATGTGGACCTCTGTTGGAAGCCAATTCCATCCACATGTCGAAGGAAGTCCTTCGTAGGTTTACTCCGGCCTTGATGAATCTTTTAGCGTATTTAGAGAGTAAATCCCAGTGGTCTGTCTCATTACAAATGCTGCAGGTCAAATTAATCAGGAAAGATGAAAATTCAATTAAACCAATTAAGTTCATAAAGAACTGCAGCATATAAATAATAAATATACAGGAACAAATTGAAATCCTTATTGCCAAAATTGACCACATGTAGTGTGGTATAATTTATGCACCTAAATACCAAATCTGCTGTGCCAGGTTGCAGTGATATATTATTCTTGTGAAGAAGATACATGATCTCGGCCATTAGTTTAGCATCCTTCTGCTGTTTTGCATACAACTGCATTGACATAACACAAACACTAGTTAGATAAAGAACATGTAGCAGTGTAATTCAGATAGCACAAAACATCCTGGAAATTTTCCTATTACCAGTAACTGATGGGCTGACCCCATATTTGGAGTTAATCCACACAAATTATGCTTCCACAGTGTCTTCTTACCTGAATATCCAAGCAAGGAGACTAAGCAGTGTAATTGCAAGAAGAAAGAGAACACATACACCAAATAGTTGAATACTACATTGCAACAGCTCATTCTATGAAGATAAATACAGAAGATCATTGCATATCCTTTGATATTTGCCCACATTTTATAATGTCCAATGTGTTTGCATTGATAGGTATGCCCTTGATGTCTCCTTAAATGTATTTAATAGCTAACTGAATAATAAGAGCAAATTCTCTGCTTAATCAGATGAAAATTAAAAATTCTAAGAAATGATGTTACATTTATTCTTAACATAATTCTTCCACTTGTACATACAAAAAACTTGAGGTTTTGTAAGAACTGCTGCCGTAGGCTACAACAAGTCACTTTGCTTTTGGGATTTCAGTGTATGATTCAAAAGTAATAAGCAGCAAAATTACAATGCATGCCATCCACGAGGTTATTGTATGAGGCCCTCACCACCCAAAAATTGTAATGCAGTAATAATTGGCAAGATACCCTGATTTATATCCATATTTACAAAAATGAAAATGAGGCGATTTTATAATCAAGTATTCACACTATTGGCAAAAAGAAGATAAGCAGGAAATGGAAAATGCTAAAAGTGGCCAAAAAAAATTAATTGCAACAAGAAAAATGCTGGAGAGAAAGAAAAAAGAAAGTGACTAAAAATGAATTTGAGTCTCGTACCCAGCTTAGGACTGATATACTGAATGGACATGGATTAGAAGAAGGCAAGAGCACACAATCAAACTGAGTAAGAAAGGTTCTTGGCTGATGTCAACTCAGAAGCAAAATGGGGTACCGTGGAAAGAGGCACAAGTCTCAGAGTAGCTAATCTAGGATTTATGTCAAAACATCAGCTTATTGATGAAATTCTATATGTTAATTTTCCAGACTCTGAGGCGCAAATAAAGAACAGAACTTCCTCCACATGATTAGCCAAAAAATGACATTGGTTCACTTTTAAAATTTTGAAAGTAGAGGAAACACAACTCCATCAGAATTCAAAAGTTAAGGTAATGCACCATATAGTACAACTATATACAGGTTTCACCCAAGATTGGGGGGAAGAGATGGGGGAGTCTCAGTCTCCCTTTTTCATTTAATGCAACAAATATAATTCATTCTCCCTCATTTCATACCAAAATCATATAAAAACTAAAGCATTGTTGTAAACCTTAACCCCCCCCACCCCACCCCCCAAAAAAAAAAAACAAAACAAAAAATCCATAGGAAGAAAACAAAATGTAAAATAAAAGAAAAAAGCACAAAGTAATGGGTCTCAAACCATAATTGATAGCACCAACACGCACACATGCTTTGGCAACTTCCTGGCATAGGGCACAGTTAAAGTTCTCATGTATCCGAAGATTTGACAACCTCTGCAAAACAGAATGTGTAATAAATAATCCTGCAGCAAATGTGCCATCAAAGAAAGTTGGCCAAAAGTAAATCAACTAAGAACGGAAGAAGGGGAAAAAGAAATACTTACAAACACTCTAAGCCTCTGCAGAACCTCAAATAAAAGCTTTATATCTTCACGGCTAGCACATTTTGCTATGAGTGACCACAACCACGCATTTGGAGGGGCAGTTTTCTGCTCCATAACGGACTTCAGAATTTTATCATGAAGTTCCTTCACCTCATCTGTATCCCAAACACCAAAATTTTAGTTAATTGCAGTTGCTGCAGTTTACTTCCCAAAAATTTTCAGAAAATCTTCACAATCACCTGTCGGAGCACATTCTGACGCACTTGCTTCCATAGAAAACAACTTCCTTTGCATCACTGGCCGCATACAATACTGCAGGGCATTTCCCGGGTAGTTCATTTCTACCTGTAGGTGATTTCCTCCCACAATCCCTATAAAGTCTCAAAATTTACACATCAACCTTCAAAATAGATACATATTCCAAAATATTGGCATCCGTTCGGCAACATAGTTTAAACGAAAAGCAAGACTTCATCTTCTCTACCAAAATGAAAAAAGGAGGAAGAAAATAATTAGAGAATAGTCATCATACTCAATTTGATGCTTTACAACAGAAATACTTCAATACAGTACTTCTAAGTTCTAGCATTACGTTAACTCGATTGAGCAGTTGATAGAAAGGAAAACTCAGTGTATTGCAAAAAGAAAACATAAATGACAATGATCAAAGAACATAATCAGCATAGTTTTGAACTGCATTTTCCTTTTTTATCTTTAATTTCCAGGCTTTGTTATCAACAGAGTCAGAACCAAACTTCATCCTTTTCCTCCGAACCAAATTCAACATTTTTCCTTTTCGCAATACGAAGTCCTTCAAATGCTTAAAAGAGCTCTGGTAAAATAGTAAAGGCGGAGCACCTGATGACAGAGATGTGTGGTAAGAACGCCATGGATGGGTAGCTTCGAGTTGCGTAGAATTAACTCGGACCGAGTTGAGAAGAATCGGGGAACGGGTCGCTAAAACCCTAGTGAGTCGGCGAGCTTCAGAAAGCCCTCGCATTTTTCCACGTGCACTGAGAAGCTGAAGACGAAAGTGATGACACAGTGGAGAAGCAATATTGCAGCGGAAACCCAAACGACGCCGTACAAGTAGACCTACAAGAAGCAATATTGTCGTAAGGAGGAGCACGCTTTCAACATGGCCAACGACGAGTGTTTTTTGTTCTTTTTCTTTTTACCCTTAGTCAGTTAAAAGCAATTATTTATTAGAAATTTTCACCCAAAACCATTTAGGCTTCATTTGACTGTTCAAATATAGTTATAATAAGTTCAAGAAAAAGAAAAATTAGAGCTCCAAAATCGGTATTCTGAAGTGAAAATAATTCAAGGGAGTAAATTTTAACTAATTCCCTTAGAATTTTTCATCACCCACAATTACAAAATTTAAAAAGTTGAAGGAAATTAATACGGAATTCTCGACAATGAAAAACATAGAAAGGAAATTTGGTTAGGTCCAACAGAGTTTACATTGTAATCATACAAAGGTTATTTAATGTCTTGGAAAATTTTCATAACTTATAATTGTTCCTAAAGACAACATGAAGAAATATGTATACAACAGTGTACATTAGACTTTGATGTTCACTAAGGTTTGCTCCATAGAAATGGAGGAAGAATGTGAAATCATCAGGGTTTTTCCCTTCCCCCCATAAAATTTGAGGAAGAATGATCTTTGATCTGTTTCTGAAGCAAAAAATTGGATCCCAAACGAAAGAAAAAAGGTGGTTGATCGATCTCTCTTTTCGAGTTGGCTACCAAACCAGGTTGAACATGTCAAAAGTTTCTTGCTCCTGACTAAAAATCAGCTACTAGGCTTTGCTCCATTAACTCCACTGATGTGCTTGGAGTTATTGTTGGGGAAGAACAGGTGGGGCGATAGTACGAGTATTATATGACTCACAGTGGCTGCATTTCTGCCCAATTATGTGGAAGAAGACCTCAGTCGTGTCATTGCAGTCATTGCACAGAATCCATACCTGCAAAAACTAACTATATCAGATGTGCAAATTTGTCTAATTGTGGAAGAATGCTGCTGTTTCTTTCCTCAAAATTTCCCTCTCCTATCTCATAAGAGGGGGGGGGGGGGGATAGATTCAGCAATTATTAAGAGGAAAATTAGAGATTACCTTCTTATATCTAAGATCCTCAGGCATGACAGTCTCTTCGATCTATGAAAAGACAAATAGAGCTTTGTTATGGTAGATTGAATTTCCATAGAAGTCTAAAACCATACTGATGAATAGAAGAGAGAACACGAGGATAAGAAGCTCCATAAAAGAATGATACCAGTATTAATAACTCTGATAAATAAGCAAAGAAGCCAGAGGTTTTCTGCAAACAGTATTCTACATATGATTCTATTAACCTGAGCAAGTTTTTGTAATTTATCAAAGACCATCTCCTTCTGCTGACACAAGAATCTAATATTTCATTTATAACTAGTTCTATGGAGTGGCATCGCACCACAGAATGATGAGAAATCATGATCATTATTTTCCATATGCAGATTATAACTGAAACCACAACCAGAAGCTATATTTCCATAGCACAAGACGTAGAATTCGCTTTTGCACATATAAATGGCCAGAAGAATTTTAATTTCTTCATGTTTCTTTGTTTCTCAAATTGTTTTTATGCATTGAAGTCTGTCACTATCTCTACTACAAGTCCATGTCATAAGTAAGAAGACCAAAACTAGATATCGGCATATTCTCCTGTTCTTGTCCCAATTTGGTCGCGAAGGAACTAAAAGAATAATTAGAAGGAATATACAAGAAAGTATCTCATACTGGTCACAATTTGGTCTGTAAAGAAATATAGTAAATAGCTTTGATGGTTTAACATATTAAGAGAATAACAAAATCATGGATGAAATGCATCCTCAGTTCTGCGAAAATAAAAAGTAACCTTCAAATGGTGTTGGCTCATGGCTATTTAGAGAAGAAAATATAAGATTATATGCTGCCTCAAGTCCTAACCATGCAAAGATGCAAGACAATTATGATGTGACTGACCAAAGTTAGAATGTTCGAGATTTATAGGTTCACAAAGTCCAAGAAAAGGGGAACGCAGAACAAGCTGAAATGTCACAGAGATCCGCTTGGGAAACATAATATTTCTACCAAAATGGATCACATAATATAGGTATATGCCAAACAGCTCTAAATATAAAAAGCACACCTCCTCATCGATTCTCTTCCAGATTCTGGACATGTCAATCACTGATTTTGAACAAATTGGGCAGCAATACCTGGACATTAAAATTCAGCAGCAGTTACTTGAAGTCATCTACCAGTTTCTTCATTCATAAGAATGACAAGATAAAATATTCGCAGGGAAAGGTTTGAATTACTTGTCGCGTTTTATCATCTCATGGTAACACTCACAATGCATGGTATGCCCACATTTCATCACAGTCGTATCTTTCAGAGAATCAAAGAGATACTGTATATGAAAAGCATAGCAATGTTACAACAGGACAAACTCCTAAGGTTCTACTAATTTTCAACTGATGAAGAAACTAGCACAAGACATAACACACCTCATAACAAATCGGACAGTGATGCCGCATAGAATTCTCTACACATAGGTGATTGTCTCGGAGGCTAACTGAATAGCAAGATCCTGCAAGTTAACAATAATAAAAATGGGGAAACAGTTTTAATGAAAATCTGCTTACAAATGACAATGAATGCAACTGAAGAAATGAATTAATAGGATAAAGATTAGACAAATTGCCGGAAAATTTGCAACCATAATTTCAGCTCCTATGAAAAAGAATGATTCCATGGTAACACTTTTTTGATTTTCTACTGAAGCAGTTACTCCATAAGTGAAAGGAGACGCTTAAACCACAATAAACTTTCAAGAAAAAAAAAGGAAACACAGTATTCTATTGTTTTAATCCATAGAACAGTATCTGGTATTTCACCAAAAAGGAAAAAGAAAAGTATCTAATAGATTTATGTATCACTCGTATTTCAGAGGAACCAATAATTAAAATTAACAGTTTTAATTGGAAGTTAACTATGATGACAGCTGAGACCTTCGATACATATCCATGTAAGAGAAAACAATGTGCTGTCGCTCGGTCAAATAACTTTTCCAGTTACGAATTTGTAGTAGAAGATATAGGAAAGATCGCTTGCATACCACATTTCTTGCAGTGGAAAAAGTTCTCCCGACCCCCAACTCTAAACATAAAAATAACACAATGAGAACAGCTTCCCATTTGACATCAAAAGAAGAGGGAAAGAACTCAAAAGGACTGGTTACTTACCTACAGATTCCACAATCATCACAATGGAATTGGCCTTTGTCAATCTGCAATGGGTGAGTTTAGATCATAAGACTAACTTCAACATTTGTTCAAGTTTATTTCAGACACAAATACCAAAAAAAAAAAAAAAAATCCTGCATTCGCTTTTTCTCATTTAATATCATCAAAGTTTAAAGGGCAAGTTAATTTGAATTACATCATCATCGTAGAACTTGCAGACTTCACAAAAGTATTCTCCCATTCTTACACCACAGTTCGTACAAACATGAGCAACCTGGAAAAGGAGAGCCATGGAATTAATGGAAGAATCAATTAGAAACAGAAAAGGGAGGAAGAGATTGGAATCCAAAAATACATACTGGCTGCTCTGTGTCACAAACAGCACAAATGACCTGAAATGACAAGGAAAAATCCAAATCACTCAAAGACAGCTTGATGATTATACCAGCTAGAAAGAATCAAGAAATGACAAACACATAGTAAAATATATGCAATGGCAATAAGCATACCTCCTTAACGTCGTATCTGACAAGCTCATGACGATCATATATGTTGCGCAAGGTGCTCTGAAGAGCCGAACAAAGGTAAAACAAGAACCAATACAATGTCAAATACAACCCTATTGATCAATGTAAAGGATTACTGAAACTGCATCTGAGCATTAAAGAAACAACTCAATAAATATGCTTTAACAAGGAAAATGCCACTCTAACAAGCTCAGATCCAGATCAAACTTCAGTTTATTCAGCATTAGATTCCCATAACAACAGAAATTGTACGCATAACTACCGCGTCTTCATTGTGACAATGACGACAATCATAGACCTCATTGCAGCAGGGAGCTCTAATCTTGCATCTTCTCCTATAATGCTGGCATCTGCAGAAGCACAAAATCAGAAAGAAATATTACTGATTAAAAACTTGAATACAAATTTCTGAAAGGTAAATGTACTTTGTATATCTAAGCAAAAGCAAGATCAGAACATTCAGGGACATATTTACTGACTAAACATAACGAAATCCACCAGTAAACAATTCAAAGCTCCAAACTTTATGCATAGCAAGGAACCTATGCATGCAAATCAACACCAAAACAAATATGCAACTCGCACCTAAAGATCAAAACTTTGTGCAGAAATATAAAGGCTCACCATCATACAAGCAACAATCTTCATGTTACACATGAAACGTAAACCAAACCCCTTATGAAGCACTAAAATTATACACATCCAGATAGAATTCTTGCAAATATTTACATGCTGAGAGAGAGAGAGCGAGAGAGAGAGTACCCATAACCCATCTTCCCAAAATCAAGGCGATCATTAGGGAAGCCTTCCATTTGTACAGGCAAGATTCTCTATTAAACCTCCCCAAAGGGAGAGCAGGGAAGCTCAGAGAAAGGGAAGGCTAAAGGAATGGCGAAGATGGGATGCGCCCAGAAGCCTAGAATCAGATTGAAATGATCTTATGTCAAGTGGTCGATCCCCCAAACAAAAGCATATTGTTATTTATGGAAAGATATTGTCAAATCCAATATTACTATTATATTCTTTTACTTATTTCGGTAGGTCTCTGAGAGAGACAGAAAGAAGTAGGGATAAGGTGTGTGAAGGGGAGGAATGGGTGACAAAGGGGCAGGGTGCGAATGGGATTGTCGAAGTGTAAAGGCAACTCTCATGGGAACAAAGCTCAACTGTCTCTTGGGCATTTACAAAGAAGCGGATATAGTAAGCAAAGCAATGGTTACTCTGGCTCTGGTGAGAGAGACCACGTGAGAGTCTTGTCTGCAATTGGTTGAGATTTCGTCAACCAAAGCTTGGGGATTGAATGAACTCCTAGGCTTCTCTCATTTTGCCTCTTTTGCAGTAAAGTAAAGCTCCCCAAGGGAGGCTTAAGGGAGAAAAAGACTGCCATATGTTTTTGGTCAAGAACAGCACCAACTACCAGGAAGGGCTGTAAAAAGCACAATCTTGCTCCTGTATGAGTGTGCCCCAAACTCTTGGCGATTTTCCAGAGAACATTTGTCATCCTTTCACCAGCTCTCGTTGTTTTTTAGCATCGAAGTCTATGCATCAACACACTATATTATCGTAACAAGATTCAACATTGTCGATTAGCTTAAAAGACATTGACATACAGATTATTTTACCGCAAGAAAATTATTTTTAAATCTGTAGTTTAAATGATTTTCCAAGAATATAAGCACAGTTCTTTGGGTTCCATTCATGTTTGGTTGAGGGAATTGGACCTGTCCATCCATCCTGCACAATTCAGAGGAGCGATGTCAACAGAGTTGGAGGTTTCCCTGATGCCTTCTTTTCCAAAGTTCTAGACACCCACCTTGTGTACCGCAGCCCAAAGTCGGCTCTTGGAAATCTGTGCATTATACATAAAAGGAAGATATCTATAAAAAAATTGAAGGACCAATACTAAACATTTTCAATCCCTTTAAAAAATAACATTTTCAAGAATATAGCTATTTTAATAGACTAAGGCTACTCAATTAAAAGATTATGATTTAATTTTTGTTTAATATAAGATTTAATATTTTTTATTTTATAGAGATATTTTTTACTTCTATATAAATAATATAAATAAAAATTATTCTTTCATATTCAATAATCTCTATTAATAGTATGTATCTCTTGTAATAAAAAAAACAAATTCTAAACTCAAAGTTTGTTAACAAAACCAAAACTACCCAAAAATGAAATGAAAAAAAAAATTCAAGAATTCAGAAGGTCGTTTTCATCAGAAAAAACACTTTTCATCTGCAGAAATCATTTACAAAAGCATCACTACGGATTGTCTATGAATACTTTTTTAGGTTTTGATCCCAGAAAAAAAAAGGAAAAAAGAATTTGAGGTTTCAAGCAGCTCAACCAAACCACAACATTTGGAATCAAGAAGAAAGCTAGGCCATTTCTTGAAGCTCAAAAGTTTGAGCCAGGTAATGCATTTCTTGGGATCTTATTTGAGGTCTTATTAACCTCATTAGCACGCATGTTTGAGGGGTAATGGGTAATGTGATATGTATTACTATACACAGTTTTAAATTTAACGATATATAATTTTAAAAATTAACTATTTTAAGTTAAGTTTGTTTCATTAAGGGTGGAGCTCATGACTGTAAAAAGATAATAAAAGCGAAGATTTGTGATAGAAAGAAAAAAATTAAAAATATTTAATTTTTAAAACTATATATAATAAAAAATTATATATAGTAATGATTATGCAAAATATAGAGCTTAACTTTAAAGGTCACGAGAAATCATATCACAATGTAAATTAATATTTTTAAAGGAGAAAATATTACATACTTTGTATTAATTTTCTAATAGAAATATAAGACTTCTATTTTTGTCAAGTGAGTTGTTTTCTTTACTCCCATTTTCTTTCATCTCTATAAAATTACCAAGAACCATTTGACAAGAGGGCAGTAATAATTGCCTAAATTGCTCAAGCAATCCCAATCACTTCCTCTTGCAGTAGAAGAACAAATAGTGACTATTGATTTACTAAAAACAACAAATTTCAAGGAAATGACATGTGGTTGTGTTGGAATTGACTATTTGGTCATCAAAAAAGTTGTTTGAGGAAAGCCACAAAGAGAAACTTTAACCGAGTAGGAGACAAAAGCCCAAATTTGTGAAGCGGAACATCCAATTTAGTACCCTCACGACCAAACAGATAATCTTAGCGAAGCCGGCACAAGACATGCACGGCCAAAAGCTCTCAAATAAGATGGAATATGCTGCATACATATCTCTCGAATAAGGTTAGTTGGTGGGCAGCTATAAACTTTTCAAGGTTATATATATATTTTAGTGGAATTAAAAGCTTTTATTGGGAAAAAATACAAAGAGATTAATTGAATAATGTAAATCATGTTATATTTATATGTAATGTTAATTGTGTAGAAAAAAAAGAAAAGAGAGAAGAGAAAGGCAGAGAGAATAGAGTAAGATGTTGCCATTTTTCTTGTGATATTATTTTTATCTCTTTTCTTTATATCCACCTAGTTTGGTAAAGATAGTTGTGTTATCTTCTAGTATATGTAGAATAAGATTTATTATTTTATTTTTGTAGTGGAAGTATTGATCAATATTTGACTCATGATTTTTACCTATTTCAGATTCTCCACGTAAATATTAGTGTCAGAATATTTTTAATATTTTTTTAGATTTATTTTTACTTAATGGTTATTGATAAATTCTCACTTTATCAATACCAGAGTTTTTAGAGAATCATTTTAATCATTGTAATATTGATTATTTGTATTGAAATTTATTTTCATTGTGTTTGTCTCAACCTCCCAACACAAAATAAGATAGAATAATGTGCATACATATCTCTCGAATAAGGTTAGTTGGTGGGCAGCTATAAACTTTTCAAGGTTATATATATTTTTTAGTGGAATTAAAAGCTTTTATTGGAAAAAATACAAAGAGATTATTTGAATAGTGTAAATCATATTATATTTATATGTGATGTTAATTGTGTGGTTTGATCTATAGCAAAATTGATTGAATTATTAGACTTATAATTACATTTATAATATAATATTTATAACTATTCTCGCTTGTAGTGTATTAACAAGAGGGATCCGTAGTAATTTATTTTAATTAACTTTCACCGGTGCTTATAAAAGAAAAGTTTTGCATACAACTTCTGTGGACAAGTGTTTGATCATTGTTCAAGAATTAACCAAGGTTCAAATTCTAGTTTTGCCGTTCCAAAACGTGTCATTATACGTACGGTCTAACATAGATGATAAAATTCAAGAAAAAGCATGGCAAAATATTGTAACGGAGAAATGACAGCTATAATTAAGTAGAGGACAACATGAATTTGTTTCAACCTTCAAATCCTTGTTAACGCTAGAAAAGCGGTAGGCTTCAAGAAAAAAGTTCGAAGCAAAGAGAGGGAGGCAGCTTATATAGGCCCCAAAGACAAAAACAAGGGGTGGAAGAGAACAGAGGGGAAAGGTTGATCTTGTTTTCCTTTCTCTCTTTTTGTTTCAAGGAGAGAAAACAAGGAAGAAGAGATTGTTTTCCTTTCTCTCTTTTTGTTTCAAGGAGAGAAAACAAGGAAGAAGAGATCCATCATCTCCTGCCACCTCCATCCCTTTGTGCAGCTTCAACAATGGGTTGTGGGAAATCAAAGCATGCCGTTGCAACCGAAAACACCATCTGCCAAAGCAAAAGATCAAATTCAAAGAAGAACATCGAACAGAAGGCCAACCCA
The DNA here is from genome assembly GCA_030512225.1 of Rauvolfia tetraphylla. NCBI lineage: Eukaryota > Viridiplantae > Streptophyta > Magnoliopsida > Gentianales > Apocynaceae > Rauvolfia > Rauvolfia tetraphylla. The sequence continues at coordinate 10,601,187 of JAJQKT010000053.1, forward strand.
GGTGATGCTGTGCAATCAAACACACAAGAAGAAACTGGAAATCATTTTTCTGAAACCGGGACTGGAAACAGTATTGTCAAAGAAAGTGCCAATGCCGTGAAAATTTCCACAGATAGCAACGGGAAAGAGGTTCAGAAGGTTGATCAGATTCTGCAGAAACAAGGTGATCAAAATCCAAAGTTAGAGAAGAATGTTAAAGAGAGTCATGATCAACCAAAGGGAGAATCTGTGATGGAAAATGTGAAAGAAGATGGAAATAAAGAGGCTGCTGCTGAGGCTGTTGTGGCTGGTACAAAACAAGGAGAAGACAAAAAAGAGGTGAAGGAAGAGATTTCCATCAAATCGACCGAGGAAGGTGGACCAAAAGAACAGGACGAAGCAAAAAACGCAGGACCTGATGAAGCCAAGATAAGTGCACCAGAGAAGGAAACAGCTTCAAACAAGGTTGTGGAGGAAAAAGAATCAGGAAAAGAGATTAAGACTGAGGCAAAAAATGGTTGGTGACCACCGTCAAATCATGTTCTAGGTTTACAAGATACCGATTTTGCAGCATGAATCATTTTAGCTATCTTAGTTATTAAAATCATGTTGCAAAATTTCGTGGCTCTAATTTGGTTTTTGGATTTTCAGATGAGCCTCTTGAGGATCAGAAGGAAACCGGAGAGAAAGAGACTGTGCAATCTGCTGAAGCAAAAGATTCAGCCACCACGGCAGAGGAGAAGATAAGTGATAAAGAGGTAAGACTTTGATATATCTGAATGACTGTTTCTGATTCAAAGAAAGTTTGAATATGTGAATTTAAAAGAAATAAATGATTCCCATGAAGATTTGACTTACAGACTTAAAATCCGTTGAATTCTGCAGGAGACTGACATTGAATCATCAGAAAAAGATCAGAAGGCAAATTGAAAGATACTAAGGCCTGTTCAAATGCTGATGATCACTTGCTTTCCAAACTCTGTTATATCTTCAAATTATGTAGCATTGATTTTGTACTGTTTCTTTACACGGAAGTTCATATATCTGTTGATGCATAGAAGAAATAACAAGCTACTCTAGTCAAGCGGTGAAGCATGAATTTTTGGCTGTTTTCCATATCAAAATTTCTGAAATCTCAAGAATCTGTTGCTTTTTGCTGGAAATCCAAGAATTGTTGTTGCTCAATCGTATATGTAGCTCACTGATTATTAGCACAAGGCATATGGTCCGGTTTGTTAGATTGCTATATAGATTCAATCTAATTGAGTTGTAAATGCATTCGCAGAAATCACATGGGAAAAAAACCCAGAAGCTGCTAAAGTTAATATGACCAATGCAAAAATTAAGTTTCAAATTTTCTTCTAATGAGTCAAGAGAGTCAAATTTGACCTCATCAATGTTCCCATGGCCATTAGTTTCTGCTGAAGTTCCCGAATGGGTCGTTATGTTGCTGGCCGGCACCCGGCAAGGACAAAATTTGCAACCCTAGACGGCATATATCCTTTTCAAAGAAAGTCCGAGCCTAGGCTCAAAGCTTGGAGTTCTAAGCGCTGATTACCAAAATAAGTGATCATCTTGATCGTTGACATGAAAATTTTCATTTTGGCTTCGAGTCGATTGGCTTTGGAGGTAGCTGGTCTGCTTTGAGGTCTAAATTAGATAACTTGCCCTCTGAAGTGAAACTTCATATTTCTGCTTTGAGCCTTCATGTCCTTTCAAGTTTTACTGTAAGTCATGGAGGTGAGGTTTAGCAGTGGAAATTCTATCCTCATGCACATTAAACGTTATCTCCCATGTAAAGAATCAGAAATGAACCCTAAATACACAAGGGACACCTTTTCTGCAAATTAACTTGGGGTAAAATTATTTGCGTTGAAGAGAACAAACTACGTGGCGATAAGCCAGCTAAGGGTGCACCAATATCTATCTACATTAACAATAAGAGAGAAGTGTTGAAATATATATCACTCTAACTATGTACAAGTAAACCAAGAGAGCCAATCCCAGGGAATACCATTCATTGCCTACGTAATCCCCAGAAGAAGACTAAAAGAATCAGAAAAGGACCTTCTTCAGTCTATTCTCACATAGGGAATATTTACATTGCATTAACCTGATCACTTGATTCTGAATTTCTTCTCAGAATATAGGCAGATGGGTTCCTCGATAATACCATATTTCCATCAAGATCTTGGGTGCTGTTAATACCGATCTGAGGATTGAAGACTATTCTGCATTTGTGACTGGGATCGTTACATCCCATTTGAATACCATAGTAGTATAGATGATCATAAATACTGTCCCCCGTCACTGACCTGCAAAATTTCCACAATTAGTCAGCTGCTTATGCCATAAATGCCCGAATCATCTTCATTCAATTTAACTTAATCATTTCCCAATTTCTGGGTCAGGTTAGGTGAGCCAAAAAGGAAAGTTAACACAATGGTTAGCCATGATGAGATGACACCAAACAGAAAAATTAATAAACCAACATGTGCATACCATATATGAAACAATACACAATGGAATGTACGTGACATTCTATTCTGCCAACTTCAACGTTAAATGGAAGGCAACAAAAAGCACTAGTAGTATTAAAGTCAAATATAGTTCTTAATTTTTAGTTCGATAGTGAAAATTACCTGCTACACGTTGGGTCTTCACCAGAGCCATCACAGATCTTTTCAACTGGATAAACTAAACTTTCATAACCAATGTTATGAATCCAGACCTGCAGTTTCAAGGACTCATTAATTAGACAAGCACCAAAAGGTGCAATTTAGATAGACTTTCCCTTAAATTGTCATGTTCGCCGCCTTGACACTTTCCCTTCTCTCCAAATATCATCCCATGCAGAAAGAAAGAGAACGGATGATAGAATACAAGACTGACATAAACTTTATAGCAAATCAAAGAATGATATCATAGAATTTTTCGAGGGTTTTATTAGGGCTAGAATTTCGAGAACACTTGGCAAACTTTTTCACTTCTAGCAGAAAATGCAAAAACATGCCCTCCTAATTCTAGCATGAAGCCCAAACTACCACCACCACTCCCAACAGAAGGGTGCGACGTCAAAAACCTCCCAAATCTTTTTTTTTCTTGGATTAGTACATATCTTGAGAGAAATAAGGCAAAACTGATAATTTGCTCAGAAAAAAATTTATAACTAGATCTGCATCTTCATAGCTTGTAAGCACCTAGGCATCAGGTCCTATGCTTTCCATTTTCATGGTACCAAGTAACCACCTCAACTTCCTTGCATCAAGACAATCACAAAATCCAATTAAGTGGCTGAAGGATTACCTCTCTTGGGAAGTGTTTGTATGTCTTCTGAGGGAAATAACGATAGTAAGGAGGCAAATGAGGCACAATATCATGCTCATGTGTAACCCGAATGGTATTTGGCACCAGTTTGCTATAGTAGGATACAAAAGCTGCATTACCAATTCGGGGCTGTCCAAAGGTCATGACCTGAACATCCTTGGCTCCAACATTGACCTAAGAATGAGCAGTACCAAAAACAATCACCTAGATTAAGCATCGTGACATACAATCAGCACAACCAAGAATATGATGCTAATGACAACATAAGCAGAGATCCAGAGATGGCTTATTCTCAACAGACAAGTAAATCACAATCTATAGATAAGGACACCAAAAAAAGAAATCAAAAAATTTTGTATGATTACAATAAGATCCAGCCCACAGAAAGCAGCCATAGCCCCTCCCATTGAATGTCCAGTCACCATAATCTTAATATCACCGTAGAGATCCTTTGCTTCTGCAACAGCATCTAGAATTGCTGGACGCACAGAAGTGTTATGGTATGCCATATAGAACCCATGATGCACCTAAATTAATCAAAAAGCAAATCAAAACTATATACTGAAAACTTATTTATATTGGAGATAAGACATTGAGAATATTATGTTGCGGACCATTGCATCATCAGTTCCAGGGTAATTCAGGTCAAGCTGTTTCCAGTATAAATCAGCAATCCAGTTCTGTATGCTGTAAACAAATGATTAATCCACAAAGTTATTACCAGTAAGGAAAAAATTATACTTGGAATGATACCTAAGTATTATACAAGGGAAACACAGCATACATGAAAAGCAACCCTAGCCTACATAACATCAACCTCTAGAACCTAAGGTGCCACTACACACTCAGAACTCTTGGCGTACAGTCTCTCCAAAATCATGTTTTCTCACATAATTAATAATGTCATAATAAATGTCACCTCCTCGTGATCCTAACCTGCTCAACATGAAGCCCCCAACAATTTCAAGTGAAAGAAATGACTGCAAGGAAACAATTGCTGGAGTTTCTAAGCACCACTTCAACTCTGAATTTAATATGAGCAGACATGGAGAATATTTCTTGTTCACCTATCATTGTGACTATTCAAATGCAAATATCTAACATCATGAAGCTCTTTGAAGATCAGAAGGAATCATATGCATAGAATAATTATATATGTAAAAGAGTATAATGTGAAACCTGTTCTCCTGAGTGCCTCTAAATGCAATCACAATAGCATTAATATCCTTTGCAACCCCAACAAATGCCTGTACAAAATAATAGCAGTAAGTAAACCAATTCACAGCTAACGGGTATAATGTCACGAAAGAAATGAAGTCTTGGACCAAACAGTAAATAAAATCCAAAGACCCTCCCACATGCTTATATATTATGAAAAATTGCACCTGGAGGCAGTGCCTGACATCCACAATCAACTCTATCATCTCAAACCCCTGCTTCCAGATAAAAAAAAAAAAACATCATTGTTACTTACATTTACCACTACTATTACAAAGTCATAATACAAAAGGTACTTATATCTATTCAGCTGGCTGTATAACGGTCATACTAGAAAAGTACCTTGGTTAGACCGTTACACCTTGAGCATGTCCAAGTAAATAGTTCCGTCAAGTCTGACAAGTAAACCTGCAAATCAAAGATTTGTCTGTTTAGAGATTCTGAGTTCTGAAAACTTTTTAGAAATAAACCAAGAAATGCAAGACATTCCATTCAAAGGAAAGAAAAATCCACATAACCAGGAGGCAAACTCCATTGAAGGAAAGCCTACTCTGAATCAACAAAAATAAATTAACCATACCAAAAGTAATTAAAAAAATAAATTGGCAAATTTGCTATGTGTAAAATAAAAATCTCAATAGCAGTAAATCTTTCAGGAAGTGCGAGAACATACTTTTGAGGAAATTTTAGATTTAATACCATACACAAATCAAGTTGACTATGAAATTAAAAATATTAACCAATTGATAAACATCATAAACGTGAAAAATATGAAAAGATGTAGTTAGTGTGTTAAACAAGAAGCAAAGAGAGGAGACAGCGTTTGGAGCACCAAAAATGCATATCTCTATTGTTAACCCATAAGCCTGCTGAAGCTTCAAATAAAGTAAGACTTATCAAATCTGTATCATAAAATATTCTATAAGTGGCCCTAAAACTTGCGAGGTATCTTTACTATTGATACTGCTATAGATCATCCTTCTATGCTTGGAAAAGGTAAAATTCATAACTTCTCCGCACATCTCCAAGAGACTAGCGTCTGCATTGTTTCAAGTAATTTAAGTAACAGGGGATGTTCTAAGGCACCTCGAAATTAGGTTCACAAAATTGTGTTTCGAGATCCTGTCAAGATATCTTCCTTCTGAAGTTAATTGCCAATTGTCTGCATCACGTAAAGAGATATCTAGAATTTGAAATTTCAAACAAAAGAGTCAACAATTGTAATTGAGTGCAACCAAATGCACAGTCTAGTTCAGCATTTAATTCATTTTTTTATTTTAATTTCATATTAAAACTAAATTCCACAGGGACAACCCACAAAAGGAGGTCAATACTCCATTTTCTCTTCTGGAAATTTCCAATATATCTCCTCTTCCTCAACCCCCATTTATGCATGATCACCCCAAATCCCAACTCCAGGGCCACTGCCATAAGCACCTACACCCCATTTTCCAGCAATGCCTTGGCCGTAACCACTACTTGGCTGGTAACACCACCATCTCTTCCTCCGATCACCCCCCACATGCCACACTCTCTCTTTCCTCCCCCTCACGCTGCTGCTTCCTCATCTCTCTTCTCATTCTCCACCCCCCACCCCATATCACCACTACCTTCTCTAGCTTTGCTGCAACCAATTCTCTTGCAACGCCCATTTCCCTTAGCTTTGTCCTCCTTTCTCTATAGTTATCATATTCTTCCCTCTCCCATCTCTAATACTGCTCAACCTCTTGCCCCTCTCTCTGTCACAGGCGCCTCGACAGCCTTTTCAGGTTTAATCTCGACAGCTATTGATTGTGGTTTGAGTGGTTATAAGACATGGCTGTTCGGTTTACAGAGTGATGGGGGATTAACAATTGCAACCAGATTGAATTTTATCAGAAAATTTTCAGTAAAAACAATTTTCAGATAGATAAGATTTATGTTCTGACAAAACTATATCAGTATATCAACTGAGACAAAAGCACCCTGGGATGGATTTTCCAAGTCTTGCACTACTATATCTTTACAAATATGAAACAGAGCATAATCATTTTAGAACTATTTAATTGCAATACTACATCAGAACTTACAGCTGAAGCATATTCCACTAATGTAACAGCAAGTGTGTGATTATAATCTGCCAGATGATGCTTATGTTTAACTTTGACTTTAATATCTGCAGCCAAAAAGAAGATGTAACTATATCGGCAACTTAGTGCATCAAGTTAAAGAATAGGTAAAGGTAACACTACAAAGGTTTCCTTGTTTTCCACTGCAAACAAGGCCATGGGGAAGGGGAGCGGACGGAAGGCAAAAGGGATAGAACTGCAAGAGTTCTCTGTGAATAAAAAATACAGCAGAATCTATGAAATCAACAATAATACAAAAGCCTCCTGCTGCTGACTCGTTTAATATTCTGGACTTGCCACCTAAAGACAAGCAGACACCTTGCAGTCTAATCTATCGTAAACCATCACGATCCTACAGTACAGTGCCAACTTTTACAGCTGCATTATGTCATCCCATGCGGGTCTAACAGACTATCAGCAGGATGACATTGTAGAGAGTACTCAACAATGCTCGAAAATTTGTCGAATTATGCTTTTGCATATATCACTCAAGCTCTTCAGTTTCCAGTGTAAATGCATATACTTTTTAAAAAACCACTTACACGTTGCATCAAATCTTCAAGCACAATTTTAATTAGATCACAACCGAAATCTGCAACGTTACCAATTCAAAATTCCTTCCTACGTGGTTAACTAAGTCCTACAAAGTCCAAATATATAATGATTTATAAAGTTAAAATTCCCAAGGAAAACGCAATGGTTTTGCTTAGTGTTACCTCTCCCCGTTGACAACGCAAACAAGCATATCAAAAGTGCCATCTTCAACCACAGTCTTCCTCCCATCTTCTGCCCAAACCAAAAACAAAATTAACATCAAAAGACAAAGAATTCAGTCCTAAAGCCCAAAGCAATCCAAACTTTTTCCAGAATTTCCCAATCTTACATATTCCCTCAATAAGTTCTATAATTAAAAAGCCTTGATTTTGGGGATAATTACAAATTTCGATTAACCTGCTAAATAAATGGTCTGGAAAACAAATTCGGAGCTCCGATTTGAAAAAGGACTGGAATTTATTTTCCGGAGACTAGCTACGGCGATCAATTGCGCGGTTGGATAACAGAAAACAACGATGTTAATATCGACTATTCTGGCGAATTTGTATCGTGAAGAAGAAGAGTACAAAAGCGTGGGAAAAAGACAAATTGCATCGAACAAAATTTATCGGGTATTATTTTAATTCTTCGTTTCCGTAATAGCCCTCTCTATTTGAGTAATTCACATGAAGCTGCCACTCCGAGGAGAATGGACTTGTACTATTGTTCGGGGAGGTTTCGGTAATTCTACAACTGGCATCCGTTGGTCGACGTTGAAAAGATGCTGCTATGTGAAACTTGTTAGTTGTTTCCCCCTCATTATTGATGAGTAGACTCGCAGTTGCAATATCCAACCTCCCACGTCATCTTCATTACACAAGGGCAAAAAGGCCAAAAAAACATTTTGTTTCCACGAAAAGACCAAAAGTACCTTGTGGTTATACCTTTTTTTTAAGATATACTCTCCAAGACTCCAACCTCCCTCGTCATCTTCTTTAGACAAGGGCAAAAAGGCCAAAACACACTTTTTTTAATGAAAAGACCAAAAATACATTGTGGTTGTACGTTTTTTTTTGGTTCATCAAAAAAATATACTTTTTTTTTTGACCGAGTGCAAAGTGATAGGTAGTCGACGATAAGATAATAATTTAAGTGATAAAAATAATATTTATTAAATAAATAAAAAATTGGCAATCATATAATTGCAGCAGGTCATCCCATGGTTACCAAAAAAACAAAAAAGAAATAAGTCATTATAACATGAGAGATATTAATAGTATTTCAAAGTTAATTATATATTGTTATGAAAAAATATAAAATTTAGAAATATTATATTTTTTTTGAAAGAATAGGGTCATATATTTGTTTAGAGTTATATCTTTTAAATAACATTCATATTTGAAAAATAATCTTAATGTTTTAATTCATCTTAAACAATTCCTTAATTTGTATATATTTCTAACACCTACTAAAATCTTTGTTATATATTTGATCTTTATAAAATTATATATAATTATTTTATTCAATAGAAATACATTTCACCAAAAAAAAATCAAGAGCAATATATATACATTTTCACAAAACTTGGTGTTACTTAGGGGGGAGGGGGCCGCGCAAGACAACTTGGAACAAAGGTTCGTGGTGGCATAAGCTTGGAACCTATTCACTCTGAAGCCCAAGCATAAATGAAATTGGGCCAAAAAATGGTCCACCAACTCAACGGGCAAACAAATCTAAAAGGCTGGGCCCCATCACCCAAGGCCCATAGGCGGGAAATATTTCACGCCACCCATACGTGGCGGGAAGAGTTTCATTTCACCAATCGGTATTTCTGAACCCAAAACCCCCCAAATCATCCCAATAATTACCTTCCTATTTCATAATTTTATCTGTCTGTTCCTTTGGGGTTTTTTCACTTTTCTCATCTTTCTGTGCTTCGGAGAAAAAGGGCGAAAAAGAAAACCCTCGATTCTGTCATGGCGAGAGGCGGTAGAGCGGCCAAGGATTCATCGGAGGAGGAGCCGCTGTCCAATTCAGAGGAGGAGGAGGAGGAGATGGACCACGATGCCAACGATCAAGCCAACGATGAGGAAGAAGATGAGGAGGAGCTTGAGGCTGTGGCAAGGACTGCTGAGGATTCCGATGAAGACGACAATGACGCTTCCAATGAAGGCGCCGAGCCGGATGATGAGGACAACGAGGTTTGTCTAGTTATAACTTGTTTTTTTCTTTTTCTTTTTTTGGAGTGATTTTACTATGTTTGTGGATTTGATTGAGCGTTTTTACTTCCTTTATGGTTGTTTGGTTTGGCCGGTCTTACATGGTAGATCTGAAGTGTTTCTGTGTTGATTAAGTGTGATCGGCACGGTTGGTTTGTGGGATTTCTTGTTCTAGGGTTTGATGTAGTACAAGTGGCTATTGCTAGAGGTTTTGTTAAAAAGCTCGTTTTTTTCCCTCTTCTGGGAGATGCATTAAGCACTTTGGAAGTTGTAACGGTTTTTGGCTTATACGAAATGCAGTTTCTAATTATTATATATTTCTCGTGTTACTTGTCAGGACAAGGATGCTGCTACTAATGAAATTGCCAAACGTGAAAAGCAGAAGCTGAAAGATATGCAAAGGTTGAAAAAGCAAAAGATTCAAGAAATATTGGACGCTCAAAATGCTGCTATTGATGCAGATATGGTGGGTAATGAGAATGAAATGGTGGTTTAGTCTTCTTTTACTTGCCACTCCCCCTATGTTTGTCTGTGAGGTTCAATACTGATTTTAGTCTTTAATGGCAGAACAACAAAGGAAAGGGGCGATTGAAATATCTACTCCAGCAAACGGAACTGTTTGCTCATTTTGCTAAAGGTGAACAGTCCTCATCCGAGAAGAAGACTAAAGGAAGGTATGGGATCCTGAAAACAACATGTTTCTCATCTTCACAATCGCAAACTAATTTTCTAAACTGAAGAGGACAGCCTGATGTTCTTTGCAATAGTCCTCACAGCCTCAATATTATTATTCTGAATAGATTTCTTGATAGAAAACTTCCACTTTTTTATCCATACTTTTCTCCTGCTTGGATAGGCTTTTGTTGGTTGAACTTATTCTCCCGTTCCATTTCATATCCTGACTTCGTAATTGCTACCCTTAGTATACAAGTTGTTTGTTATGCCACAAACCTAATTCAATAGGGTTCAAGAGGATACTACCACATTCCGTTGTTTGGTGCATTTTGGGTCATTTGTGAGGTCAATTTTACACCTGAAAGGGTCGGGAAAGCTTGTGTATCAATTAATAACCTCGTTCACTTGTTGAAACTGGACTGTTAAAACTTGTTCTTAATTCTGTATGTGCCTTTTCAGGGGTCGCCATGCTTCAAAGGTTACTGAAGAAGAAGAAGACGAGGAATATCTCAAGGAGGAGGAAGATGGTCTTTCTGGGAATACAAGACTTGTTGCACAACCATCTTGTAATTATCTATTAATTTATAACTTCTCAACCAAGAAAAAATGTTCCCACATTTTTCCATTCTTCTGTGCCCTTCTTGTTGGCACCTTCAATTCTTTGTGTGCATTCAACTGCTACATGCTACTTTTCAGCTTTTGGTGATTTCATCATTTGGGATGGGCTTAGCCTTTTGCTTCAGTCTTCTTTAAGAATCGTAAAAGTAATACGCATTTTGTTCGTGGATTTTTTGTTTCTTCTAGTAGCTATTCTTGTGGCCATAAATGATCCGTGAAATAAATAGTCCTAATACTGTAGCAATAGAAACTGAAGTTACCATAAATATTGTTGAGAAGAGAACCAGGTTAGGATGTTTAACAATATTCACTCATAACTTAGAAGAGGACTTTGGAGATCAGTTGCACCATTTGATTCACCCGAGTGGCATGTTTGCTGAGCATGCCCAACCAAGTTATAATAAATAAAGTGAGTTGAACTGTGTTTGTGAGAACATTGTATGACTAGGCTGAAGACCCATTGCCTGTAGAAGTCTGTTGTTTTACAAGTATGAAAGTTGTTCTTGTGGCTTGCAGCTTTGTTAGTTAGGTTTTGTCTCCCACATTAACCAGTTTCCATGTTCCGTAGTCTCCTGTTATGAACTATGGCATCTGTGCCTTCTAAGCAAAAGTTCATGGTGATTGCTGGTTTCCTCTCTCATGTATGTCCTTTTCCTGTAGCTGTTATAGAGAAGTTAATACTAAGAAAGGAGTTGAACTTCATGCATAATTTCATTTGTATATGCCTTCTTGTTTCTTTTGAGTTTTGCTCCTTTCTGGACAGGGTTGCTAGAGATGCTTTAAGAATTGCCTTTTGTTGTTTCTCTATCTGCTGCTATAACTATGCCTTGTTTTTCTGCAGGTATTCAGGGAAAGATGAGGGATTACCAACTTGCTGGTTTGAACTGGCTAATACGACTTTATGAGAATGGTATAAATGGAATACTTGCAGATGAAATGGTATGTTTACACGAGTTACTTTTGTTAACTTTTGATTTGTCAAGTAATTGCTTTTCAATCTTTAGACACTCATTTATGTGACGCTGCAGTCCCCTCTCTCCATTGGTTCAGGAATGTAAATTTTTATTTTATTTATTTCTTTGTTTTTTAGGGGCTTGGGAAAACTTTGCAAACCATTTCCCTGCTGGGATACCTTCATGAATATCGAGGAATAACTGGTCCTCACATGGTTGTGGCTCCAAAATCTACACTTGGCAACTGGATGAATGAAATTCGACGTTTTTGCCCTGTTCTACGTGCTGTAAAATTTCTTGGGAATCCTGATGAACGAGTAAGTCTCAAGACTCTTCCTGATATTGATCCTTGTTGATCACTGTTGGGTGCCTAAAAATTTAATCTCATTGTGTAGAGATATATCCGTGAAGAGTTGCTTGTGGCTGGGAAGTTTGATGTTTGTGTAACGAGTTTTGAGATGGCTATCAAAGAGAAATCTGCATTACGTCGGTTTAGCTGGCGTTACATTATCATTGATGAGGCTCACAGAATCAAGAATGAAAATTCTCTTCTGTCAAAAACGATGAGACTTTACAATACTAATTATCGGCTTCTCATCACAGGCACACCACTTCAGGTATAAGTTGCAGATTTCTTCACTGGACCAGAAAGTGTTATCACTTTTGGAGTCTAAATAGTGCTTTTGTTTAAGATTTCTGTAAGATGCATGCCCAGAGTTGAGGGCTGGATGGGAGTAAGTAGATGCGTTAAGAAATAAATGATTAAACCTTAAGCAGTTGCTCATAGCTGCTATAGGGATAGGCAATCAGAAAACGCAGCTGCTTAGAATGGGTCAAAATGTTTGATTATTTGAGTACTTGACAGTAAAGATTGCTCAGACTTCACTTTATTTTTATCTCATGGTTTTGACTCTTTTTCCTTCTGATTAAATCTGTTTTTGCAGAATAATCTTCATGAGCTTTGGTCTCTCCTGAACTTTCTGCTGCCAGAGATCTTTAGCTCGGCTGAAACTTTTGATGAATGGTTCCAGATTTCTGGTGAAAATGACCAGCAGGAGGTTGTCCAGCAACTTCACAAGGTAAGCTGCATAGTTATGTTGCTAAGACGTGTTAGTAAAAACTGCATCAGATCGTGAAGTGGATATTGTAGTCATTTTGAGCTCATTCCGTCCTACATATGGAAAGTTCTTTATGGCATCTACTGCTAAATGTGGTGGTTTAATGTGGTTATCTATTATATTAGGATTTCATGTCATATGTTAGGAAGGTTCATTTCCCTTGTCCAGAACCTGGGGAAAATCATTTTTTTTTATCATAAATGCTACCTTCTTTGTTTCTTTTAATTTATACAGATGAATGCAGGATGCTTGCTCTGATGTTCTCGTTGCTATATTCCCCTGTTAATGTATCAATTTTGTAATGCAAGGTGCTTCGACCATTCCTTCTGAGACGATTGAAATCCGATGTTGAGAAAGGTTTGCCTCCTAAGAAGGAAACAATCCTTAAAGTTGGTATGTCCCAGATGCAAAAGCAGTATTATAGAGCTCTTCTGCAGAAAGATCTTGAAGTTGTAAATGCTGGTGGGGAGCGCAAGCGACTTCTTAATATAGCAATGCAGCTACGTAAATGTTGTAACCATCCATATCTTTTCCAAGGTGCTGAACCTGGTCCACCTTATACCACAGGAGACCATCTCATAGAAAATGCGGGTAAGCCTCTCCTTTTCCATACCCCAGCCAAAAAAGAAAGGGGGACACTAACACCCACTACTGAGAGAGATTGGGGGCGCTTTCACTGCAATGTGGACAGGTGATGTTTCAGTGGTAATTTGTTGATACATATTAATTGCTAAACTGTTTGCTGGTGATGGAACTATCAGGCAAAATGGTTCTACTGGATAAGTTGCTCCCAAAGTTGAAGGAGCGTGATTCAAGGGTTTTAATATTCTCCCAGGTTTGTACTATATTCCCTAGCAATCTTTTTTTATTGGGAGGTTCATTAGTACTATTCTCCCAGGGTTTTAATATTCTCCCAGGTTTGTACTATACGCTCAGTTATGTCATTTAAAGGGAAAGAAAGAAAAGAAAATTTTCTCCTATTTTTCGGTGGGTAATGCCTTTTCCTGATCCAATGTAGATGACAAGGCTGCTGGACATTCTTGAAGACTACTTGATGTACTGTGGATATCAATACTGTAGAATAGATGGAAATACTGGGGGAGAGGACCGTGATGCTTCCATTGAAGCCTTTAACAAGCCAGGAAGTGAGAAATTTGTTTTCTTATTGTCAACTAGAGCTGGGGGTCTTGGCATTAACCTTGCCACTGCGGATGTTGTTATTCTTTATGATAGTGACTGGTACATTTCTCAAAATCCACTTCTTTTTTATACTGGAGCAGTTCCTCCAATTGCTGTTTTGGTGTTACTGGGGCAATTGTACTGTTGCCAACTTTGTGGCATCTTGCCTTCGTTACTGCACAGGAACCCACAGGTTGATTTGCAGGCTCAAGATCGTGCTCATAGAATCGGTCAAAAGAAAGAAGTGCAAGTTTTCCGTTTCTGCACTGAGGTTTGACCCATTCAAGAATGTATTACAATGGTATATTGGAATGGTTTGCTCAGGATCAATGTATAACAATGACTTCTTTGGCATTAATTTGTTTTGGACAGTACACAATTGAGGAAAAGGTGATTGAGAGGGCCTATAAGAAGCTTGCACTTGATGCTCTGGTCATCCAGCAAGGGCGTTTAGCTGAGCAAAAGAGTCAGATTTTCTCCCAGTTCCTGCAGATCAATTAACTTATATCAGAAATTTGTTTACCAGAATTCTGATCCCAAATTGTTCTGATTTCAGCTGTTAACAAAGATGAATTACTACAAATGGTGAGGTTTGGTGCGGAGATGGTTTTCAGCTCCAAAGATAGCACCATTACAGATGAGGATATAGATAGGATCATTGCAAAGGGAGAAGAGGCAACAGCAGAACTTGATGCAAAGATGAAAAGATTCACAGAAGATGCTATCAAATTTAAAATGGATGACTGTATGTATTATCTAGAATGATGAGCCATTTCTCTCATTCTTGTTTCGTGACCTTGATAAGCTAAAAGTTCTTCGCTCTGTTTTATGCAGCTGCTGACTTCTATGATTTTGATGATGAAAAGGTAGAATTTCATTCTTCTAGTTCTTGGCCTCAAAAAATGAAATTTGCATAATTTGCTTTTCTAATCTTTAATTTTTTGTTTGTTGAAGGATGAGAATAAGTTTGATTTCAAGAAAATTGTCAGTGAGAATTGGCTTGAACCACCAAAGAGAGAACGCAAACGCAAGTATGTTTTCCTAATTACAAGACTTATGATATGCTCCCCCCCCACCCCAAAAAGAAAACAAAAAAAAAAATCATCTTATTTATCACCTTCTTCATCCTTCCAATAGTTACTCAGAATCAGAGTACTTTAAGCAAACAATGCGCCAAAGTGGTCCTGCGAAACCCAAAGAGCCACGAATTCCTCGCATGCCCCAGTTGTAAGCTTTTCTCTCAGATACACTCCTATTGAGTTCCTGTTCCCTTGTATTTTCTATATGCCTTGTGTTAGTATTTCTCCTTTTTTCTGATTTCACTGCTTCTTTACTCTGATTACTTCTTTCAGGCATGACTTCCAGTTCTTTAACACCCAGAGGCTTAGTGAGATTTATGAGAAAGAAGTGCGCTATCTTATGGTGAGTGTTCTCTCATATTTCTTTGCTATTAATTGTGTGTTTTTTAGAGTAATTGCAGCTTATTATTTTGTTCATTTTTCAGCAAACACACCAAAAGAATCAAGTAAAAGATACAATAGATGTCGAAGAACCTGAAGGTATCATGATACTTTTTCCAGAAAATATTTTGTATTGACCATGTTATTGCATCAATAAAAAATTCAGTTTGCCTATCAGATGTTGGGGAGCCTTTGACTGCTGAAGAGCAGGACGAAAAAGAGCGGTTATTGGAAGAGGTAAGTGTACTTTGACAGAGTGGTTTGTTTCTCTGTTTAGCTGCCTTGAAAAATAACGTTTGATGCGCTTTTTCATCTCCAAATTTACATGAGAATGTGTGGCATGTAGGGTTTCTCAACTTGGAGCAGAAGAGACTTCAATACATTCATCAGGGCCTGTGAGAAGTATGGCCGCAATGATATCAAAAGTATTGCCTCTGAAATGGAAGGAAAGACTGAAGAGGAAGTTGAAAGATATGCAAAAGTTTTTAAAGAAAGATACAAGGAGTTAAATGGTGAGCAATGAACTGGAATGCATAAGAACAATTTTGGTACATGTGAAAGTTCGCAAAAATAACATGGTTGATATCTGCATCTATGTTCATTTTTAGTATGTGTCTCACTCTTGAACACATATTCATGATTGTTTGCATTCATGTTCATTTTTTAGTATGGGACTCTTGAACATATATTCATGATTGATTTTCTCCACAGATTATGATAGGATTATTAAGAATATTGAAAGAGGAGAAGCTAGAATATCGAGGAAAGATGAAATCATGAAAGCCATTGGGAAAAAATTGGATCGCTATAAGAATCCATGGCTTGAATTGAAGATCCAATATGGTCAGAATAAGGGGAAGTTGTATAACGAAGAATGTGACCGTTTCATGGTGAGACTCCATCGACTTGTAATTAGTGTGTTTATCCATGTTTTTGTTTTGCTGTATAGCTTATTTGCGCACTTTGACAGATATGCATGGTTCATAAGCTTGGATATGGAAACTGGGATGAGCTTAAGGCAGCATTCCGCACATCTCCTTTGTTTCGTTTTGATTGGTTTGTGAAGTCTAGGACCACTCAAGAGCTTGCTAGGAGGTGTGACACATTAATTCGGTTGGTGGAGAGGGAAAACCAAGAATTTGATGAACGTGAGAGACAAGCCCGCAAGGAAAAGAAGCTTGCAAAGGTCAGTCTCCTCCTACTCCAGGATGATACCTTTTCCTGCTGCAGCTCATCCTTTATCATGTAACATGTCATCATATTTGAACCTTGATTTTCCTGTTCAATTTTTCAGAGTATGACGCCATCAAAACGTGCCATGGCGAGACAAGCTGCTGAGAGCCCCCCTCCTAACTCAAAGAAGCGCAAACAATTGTCAATGGATGATTATGTGAGCTCGGTATGCTTTGTTTTGATTGATTTTGTTACTAATGTATTTTGATCACGTCATGAATAATTTGATTACATGGCTAACATGAACCTCTTTGCAGGGCAAGAAGAGGAAATGATCCCAACAGCCTAGTGAGCGTATTTTTTTATTAAGATGTTGATGGAAGTTGAAGGATAAAACTACCAACCTATTTCAAGATTAATTACAGATGTCCTAAGCTTTGGTGCATCCCCCTTGCCGACTGTACCCTGGAATATAGTCTTAGTTCTGTTGTATATATTGAAAGTGATTTCCTAATTTTCGCTGCTGTGAGTCATATTATGATGTTTTAAAGCTCTTTTGTTGGGTCAAACAAGCTCCTCCTGGATGAAACTAGCATATGGAAGGAAAAATGGAAAATGAGACGGAACCACAAGATAATGGAACCTCTTTGTATAAGTCAAAACATGCCTAAGAAACGTTAATACATCCCAAACTGGATAGGAAGCAAAAATTAGACATCTTCTCAACTTCTCTTCACGTCATAAAAGCCTAAATACAACATTTCTCAACTCCTGCACACCTCACCTCCTCGAAACCACCTCCTTTTTACCACATCACTGGACAATTCATTTCAAACCGAATTACATGAATGATTTACGACAACACACGCTACTAAAAGTTGGATACAAGGAATTTTATTTCCATGGACGCTTGTGGAAACCAAGATGATCGGTGAAGTTGTGCTGAAACTACTACTTTCTCCAAGATACACAACAGAACATCGTCTGAGAAGTGGTCCCTAGCAGATGTACAGTGCTGTCAATCATTTGTGCCATCAAAACTACCCGCTCCATTTGCCCTCTTTCTCTCTCTCCAGTTTTCACCCCACACTTTCGCTTCTGCAACTGCACGCTCTCTGTCTAAATCTCGATTCCTTGGTGTTTCTCTAGTTCTACCAGCGCTGACAGGGCTGTCTCTTTGAGATTCAGCACGCTCTGATTCATCCAGACCCCATTTCCTTCCAGACCCACCGCCTGTTTCAATTCTTCTCAAGTCTGAACCGGAATTTAACTCTCTGGGAGAGTCCCTCTTCCTGAAATCAGGAGAGTTCTTGTGGGTGGAAGGGGAACCGTGAAAACCACGCCCAGGCTCATCTGGACTATCCACCCCATCTGCCAAGCTCCTTCGGTCTTCCTTGCTCCTTGGGGTAGATGGGCCAACCCTGTTATTCTGTGCAGTGGCTGCATTAGGATCATACATCTGAGAAGCTAAATAGGTCAAAGCAGTCACAACATCCCCAATTAGAGGTCTTGTAGCAGCTTGTTCTTGCAAGCACATAGCTGCCACTGCCAGTGCCTGGTAAAGTCCTCGCATTGGATAACGGCCTTGCAAAAGTGGATCAGCCATCTTTGGAAACTTCCTTCGATCCTTGAAAAGTGGTCGTGCCTGCAAACCCATTTTCATAGGATAAAAAGAAAAGAAACAAGTCCCTGTTTCTGTCTATAATAGCCAAAAGATCAACCACTAAATTGTGTATCTACTGACGAATTTGCAAAAGCAGACAATAGAGCTAAAAATAAAGTGAAAAAGCAAAGGAAACCACTACATACCCATGCAACAAGATTATGCTCTCCTGGACCCCTTGTATTATCAATGGCCTTCCGCCCAGTGATCAGTTCAAGGAAGACAACACCAAAACTATACACATCGGATTTTAGTGTAAGTTGACCAGTCATGGCATATTCTGGAGCGCAATAACCATATGTTCCCATCACCCTTGTAGATACATGAGTCTTATCACCAACAGGACCCAGCTTTGCAAGCCCAAAATCTGATAACTTAGGGTGAAAGCCTTCATCAAGAAGGATGTTGGATGATTTTAGATCTCTATATATGACAGGAGGATTGGCTTTGTCATGCAAATATTCCAATCCTTTAGCTGCACCAGCTGCAATCTTCATTCTTGTATTCCAGTCTAAAGGTTCTTTATCAGGAGGAAGATCTGCATAAGGGTGCCAATGTGAGAAATCAGCTGTTGTTAGATATGTGATGATTCTGTAGCCAACGTTGTGCATTTTGTACCCAAAGATTTTTTAGCAAATGCTGTGTGTGATGCAGGGATTCAGACACTTAGCCGTAGATTGTATTTATTCAAGCACTGGCTTGATTTGCATGCTGGCAATAAGTTATTCTTTAGCAGTTTAATGTGCTAATTTTTCTAAGTAGCAATAGCCACCTACATATTGCTGTTCTTTTTTGCTAATAAAGAACTATTCTTTAAGTTAGAAAAAGTGTAACATTATAAAACAAACTTCGAAGGAATAGCCAAAAGAATTTAGGCAAAATATTATTTAATCATTTTAGATGAAATTCTTCAAATATTTTTCCATCTTCTTGACCACTTTTGCCATGCTATTTTTGGCACTTGAACATAGACTACAGTTGAATTATTTTCTTACTCACCTCAAATTCATCACCATAGCCAAATGTAACTTAATAGAACTTGAGATAGAATACCTGTCAGCTTATAAGACACAGCTCTAGGGCAAAATAGCAAGGATATATGCTACCCGGTAAGCTAAACTAATCAAGAAACAATTGCTTAGAAACCTGTAAAATGTAACCATAAGTTGAGAACTTCCTACTACCATCCCACTCAGAGATCTTTTTGTTTTAACTTTTGCACTACACAATGCCAGCAACTACAAGCCATTATATATCCTCCGCTAATAGCAACAACTTAATCAGCCTTCTCTACAAGGGCAAATTTGATTGCTTGCTCGTAATGAAGTTAACATGAATAGCAATTAGTTATATCAATTTCACACACTACAAATACCCCTCCACACTGACATTATATTGCATTGCAACTATGCTAGTTGCCAACTGCAAAGAAGAATCATTCTTAATCCTGGAGCATAACCATCTAAAGAAGACATCAACAGTGGTATAGCATCAGCTTCCACAAGCATAATTAAAATTCAACTGCTGTTGCTTCTCCTATCTATATTTCCACTGCTTCTACCTTCTAGTTTTTGTCACCATACTGCTGCTATGACAGATATTCTACCAATGCCTCACTAGACCAAACTATTTGTTTGGCATTGCTTGTCAAATTACCTCCTCTTCTAAAAGCTTAAGCCATTATGAAAGAAATTAATTTATCCCTCTTTTTCCATTAATGATCACAAAAGGAATTGAAGCCAGGCACATGAGAATCCAACACAAACCAAAATAATTCAAGTAGGGTCTCTTAAGAACCTACTGGCTAGTTTTGCAATACTTAAGATAAGTTTACCAAACTATCATCTGTTACGCCATCCTCACATGAGACTAGAGACTCATGAAAGTGCTTTGAAATGAATAACTGACATTTCCTTCAGATTTGAGGTTCAAGCCCAAGAACCAAATCATATACTGACAAGACCAGGAAATTCTGTTCAAGCAAAAATGGACTGCAATTGCCAGTTCCTTGATGATGGATTACAACCTAAGGCCCAACTAGACAGGAGTTACGCTTCTAAAAGCATAAGCAACTAGGAAAGATTATAAACTTATTGCTCACTCCAGAACTGCTTGTGATCAGCATTAATCAGAAGTATACCCAGAGATCATCTGGCATAGTAAGCAAAATATGCAAAAGAAAGAAAGTAATACGGCCTGAATTGAATGATTATGGCAGTTCCATTCTTCCCCTGTGTGAAAAAATAATGCAGTTTAATGTTTTCACCTTTTCGGCAAACCATCTTAGACAGCACCTAGGGGGAATGTGCAGAAATTTTCTTAAAATCTGTACTAAGAATAAAATAATGAGCACATATTGCACCTATCAACATAGATGTTAACAATTCTAGGAACAAGTGTATTTTCTCTCAACCAATTCAGAAATGCAAGTAAACTACTTCAAGTCATTACTCCTTGCCTTGTGCAAGAAGTAGATCACTTCTGACAGCTCATGCAAATCAAAGAAAAAACGTGAAGATTATGATATAATAGGAAATTTTGAATCTAGAATCATAAATAAGCCAATAAGAACAAACAAATGGATTAACAAAGGATTACTTTTCCACATTCATGATGACAAGCAAAATGTTTCTGGTTCCGTAAGTTAAGCCACTATTTGAGCTTTAATCATCTCTAAAGCAGTCTAAAATAACAACAAACACACAGAGATGGAACCTATCTTCCTTCCACACAAACAGGGAGGGGGTAATTTAAAGCAACTTTAAGATGCAGTCTCCACAAATGACAAATATTATCAGAGACCCCCAGCATCATCAACTTCACCATCAGATACACATCTGTCAAGGGCAGAGGACAAAAAAAGTAACTATGACTCCCTTTCCATCCTAAATGTAGCTAATTTCTCAATCCACTAGTATATTTTATATCAATTTCAACTGTACCGTTTGTATGTACAGTACATGATTGCAAATTTGATTCAGCCAATTCATTGTTCAGCCAGGTGCCCTACTCAGATCTTACAGCATTCTGATACCTTTGTTCAATAACAAAATGCATCACTACGGAATATCTTTAACTTGAAGGATATAATAATTCACCTTTACTGCAGTACGCAGCAAAAGAGAAAAAGAAACCGGTTATATAATTAAGCAAAGCACACAAAAATAGATTTGCAATCTTTTAACAAATTATCGAGAGAAAAGCATATAGGACTTTGGGTTCCTCATATAACATAAACATGCACCACTCCGCTAGTAGTTTTCAACAAATTTCAGCTCATACTACCATATTATGTCTCATATTCCAAATATAGCATTACATTCCTTCTCTTAACTAATAAGTGCCAGAGATACATCATCAAACTTCTGATGTTGTTGATCATACATCAATCATAAAAGATCCAGTCAGCAGGTAGCAAATGATTTAGTACATTAACTATGACCTGTCATAAGTCTAGGACCTCAGAGTTAATTACCCTAAAAACCCCAGTAAAAGAATACATATCATGCATTTTCATTGATATTCATAGATAAGTATATGAATACAGGGTGCATGTGAAGGCAACAACCATGCTTGCATGTGGGGGATATCATGAAACCAAGAGGCGTTTTCTATTGGTTTCAGGTTGTAGCATGCTCATATGAGCATTACCATCTAACTAGATTCGTGTTATACAGTCAAGCTTTAATCAACCAGAACACACACAGGTAATCAACCTTTTGCATTGAAGTAGAAACTGTAATACTGTTTTATAGCATATTCAAAACATCATATAGTACCATAATGTAACCCAGTAGTCTCGTAATTTAAATTTTAAGCTGAACTTCTACAGCATCTGAATTGTATACACTACCTCAGACGAGTCATTCAAATAACAAATTCAACAAAAATACAGTCGCAAAAATAAACATGCCAAATATAAGAAGTGCTCTAACCATGTAAATGATCCTCCAAGGAACCCAATGGCATAAACTCATAAACAAGGAGCCGTTGATCACCATCTGCACAATAACCTATCAGGTTCACAAGATTTGGGTGATGTAGTAAACTAAGCATAAGAACCTCCACAAGAAACTCTCTATTCCCCTGAAGACCATTACGGTCAAGTTGTTTAACAGCAACTACCTGCAAATATAACCATTTTGGCCAAAACTAGTCATTAACCAGATGATATGATATACCAGTAGTAAACAGAAGAATGAAATATGTAAATCAGAATTTGACCAGAAGCCGAATCAGATGAGAATACATTGACAACTAGATACAAGATTTTGTTGTCAAGAGCACACAGCATACCTGTCCTGATTCCAGTCGACCTTTATAAACACGACCAAACCCACCTTCACCCAATAAACATTCTGGCCTAAAGTTCTTTGTTGCAGCAGCAAGATCACGAAAAGTAAACGTCTGTGCAGCAATATGTCCTGGTGGTCCATCTTTTGGAACAGATGGTTCCTTCTTAGGATCATTACTGCTATGGGATTTTGGCTTATCTGTATGACAAAAAGTTGATCAGGATAATGCTGAATGAGTTAGCTACCAAATGTTGCAAAGAAAATGCCACTGTCTTCTCAAGCTCTTCATCTGTTATAGCAATTTTCCACTCCTAAAATTTGTTAAATGTATAAAATTTCAACTAATATTTCAAAATCACAGGCAAAATATACTTGGTTTCAACAAATCCTAGTGAAATCCTCCAAACAGCTGAGGTTTAATTTTCAAAGCATTCTTTGAGTAAACATGTAAACCTTTACAGATAGGCAGGAAACATGACACGTCTAGTCACCCATTCAACCAATACCTCGGTAAAACTACAATTGCAAAGTAACTGCTCTCACTGCCATTTACCTTTTCCCCTTCTCTCTTTCTGATATTAAATTGTTTGAAGAAAGCATTTCCAGAACTTCAAAATTAAATTTCAGATCTCCACAATTATTCAACATTGCTACACTACCCAAAAAGGAAAACTCAAAAGATAGAAAGAATTCAACGAACAACCAATTCAGGGATGCACAAGAGCAAGAAATCCTTCTAAACCGAAATTTGATAACCCAATTAACTTGAACAAATGTTAAGAAGGAAGAAAATTTCAGATCAAGATATAACCAAAATTTTAACTACGCATTACCAGTACACTCAAGAAACGCACGACTAAATAATCAAACCTCAGAGAAACCAATCGAGAAGGCAGATAAGAAACCAAAATAAAAACCCCATCTAAAAAAATCCATCTTGAAAACAATAAAAATAAAACCACACCCGAAAAACAATTAAACAAAAAAAATTGACATCGTACCTGAACTAACTCTTTTCACACGGTGTGACTGAGCAGCTGAACCATCCCCGAAAGACTCTTTCTTTTCCACTTCTTTCACACCATTACCTCCTCCTTCCTTGTTTGATGATCCAAAGCAAGGAAAACACCCACCCATATCAAATCCTCACAAATCAAACAAAACCAAAAGGACCCACTTCAACTATATATGTTTCTGTGTGAATGAATGTAACTGCGCATATATAGTGATATCTTCACCATGGATGATAACTCTTCTTCACCTCTCAAAAAAAACAAGAACACATCTAACAAAAATCCCAACTTTTTTCACTGTAATTTTCTTGAAGAGATTCTCAGCCATGAGTCACTCATCAGTGACCCCAATTTAGTTCAAGAACAAAGATCACTGCCTTTTCGCTTCAGACAAAGCAGATCAACAAACCAAGGAAAATGATGGCTCGAGAGAAGGTAGAGAAAGAGAAATGAAGCAAAAAGAAAGGAAAAAAATTCTCCTGAATATATAATATATTCTAATATAACCTGTATTCTACAAGTATAAATATTGGAAGTAAATAAAACAGCAAAAAATATCTTTTCTTGAGTCCTCAGACGTTAGAAAAAGCAAAGTAATTTGGTGAATCTTCTGAATTTGTTTTGGCTCTGCTAATGAGATTAGATCAATTGATTTGCAAGATAAACCCTTTTTCGGTTTTGTTTATGACCAAGAAAGATATGAAGAGACAATAGTGTACTTTCTTTGAAACAGTAACAGAAGATCTTCTTTTCTTAAAAAAAAAAAGTCTTCTTTAATTTTATTTTTTACTGAATAGTGGCCTTTTTTAAATAATACTGAATTAAGCCATACTCCTTAATATTCTCTTTTTTTTTAACACTTAACAGTCTTATTATAAAGTCATAAAATTTACTACATTGGGATATGTATAAAGTTTATAGAATTTTAAAGTTGATATTTATTTTACCCATAAATTTATCATCTCTACATAAATCTAAACTCTATTTTCTCATTGTAATTTTGTGGGTTTTCTAAAGAAAATGACAATTTCGTCCAACTTTTATTCACTTAAAATATATAAACAAAATTTTTTTGTGTGTATATACATAAATAATTTAGGTAAGTGAAGGGCTAAAGGGTAATTAGGTGAAAATAAAAGGGTGTTAATCTTCTTAGAAACTACTTGGATGAAAGTATATAGATTTGATGACTTTTTTCTTTCTTTCTCTTTTTTTTTTTTTTTTTTGTTAAGTAGATAGATTTGGTGATTCCAGCTGTGGTAGTATTTGTAAATACTTTTTGTGGAGAGATGTGAAATTAAAAGTCGTAATTTTTATTTGGTAAATAAATTAAGGGTTAATTTCAAATTGGTCCCTACAATTGGTATGATTAACCAATCAAGGATCTAGAAACACAAAAGTGTCAATTTAATCTCTCTAATCAACACAAACATATCAACCAAGGCCTTCTATAGAAGATCGTTTAAAATCTAACAACACATAAGGAATACATGCTGTGGGGGTTATGTGCAAAGAAAAACAACATAAAGTTTGAATGGCAAATTACATTGCAACCCAAACATAACCCTAGTTCCTAAAAAAAAAATCTCTAATCTTAATCTCAGGATTCAGTTATAAGAGCAAGCATTTCCATTGTTATCACTGTCACTAGATTATTATGCTTTTCTCCAACCACCCCTATAACCCATTTTTCTTTTCTGTCCATTGCCTCCCTCTTCTTCTAAATCTTTCCTCTATTAAAGTCATCGGGTGTAAAGAAGATAAGGTGGTAAGTAGAGAAAGAGAATGGCGATAAGAAGGTAATGGCAACCTCACCATCCCATAATTTTTTCTTCTCCTAGCCATTTTTTTTTCTCTATCTCTTATCCCTTAAAGCCACAGCTGAGCCTTCTTCTTTGTTCTCTTCCCTCAAAGTCACGCCTGCAAAAATCTGTTTTTCTTTTTCATTCACAACTCACACTACTATCATAACATATGTTTCAATAAAGTTTTGGTTGAAGGGGTTTGTTAGAATCATAAACAAAGATGTAAAAGTGATACATGTGGCAATAAAAGGAAGAGACGAGGAGGAGATAGTGGTGGTGAACGACCATAAGATGGTGGCAACGATAGCAACAACAAAGATAGAGTATCGGAAAGGTTAGGGTTTTGGGAAATAAGTTAAGTTAATTTATTAATTAGACCCTAATATTTAAGATTTTTTTAATGAAGTCCTCTTGTGAAAATATTTTTGCAGTTGCCGTTAGATTTTAAGTGGCTATTGACTATGAGAGCCTTGATTGATACTTTTGTACCGATTATAGGAATTAAATTGACACTCTTTTGTTTTTAGGTCCTTGATTGACAAATTGTGTCAATTATAGGGACCAAATTAAAATTAATCCATAAATTAAAAGTCGAATATTTCGGTCATAAGTGACCCATCTCGGAAGATGTGCTTCCACGCCTGTGAAGGACATTCTTAACACACGTTAAAATAAAAATAAAAAATAGAAAAATAAATTTTATCAATCACAAAAATGGAAAGTATAATGATTATGTGCCGTTGGGTATTTTTGGGGGTTCGTGAGGACCGTGCTTCGAACCGTTCGATGAAGGATATACAATCGCCGATCAAAAAGTTGTGACATCAGGTACCTGATCCAACATTGCAGGGCACCACCCATTTTTTGTTAAATTATTCTATTTTATTAATATTTTAAAATTATTCTAGGTAAAAAGCCATTGAAAATGACATTTTTCTTTTGATTTGCTTCAAGAAAGCATATACACCACTCGTAAATAGGAAAATGAATAATGTTCTAATTTTTTAAGTAAATGAAGATTTAACAGGATTTTATTTTTAAAAGTTAAACATCAAATAATGAAATAGATATTTAATTTCAAATTGACAAATTTTAAAATTTTAAAATTCAATAAAAATTTCAAATTAAATTGAAAATTCAATCATCAAACTAATGATGGAATATAAAATTATAAAATTCATCCTTCAAAAATTCAAAAAGAAAAGGACAAAACATACCTTAGTTAAAATCTCAAAAATATTTATAAAATTACTAAAATAATTTAATATTTGTAAAACTAGGAAAAAATCTTATCACAAATTTACTTAGTGTCTTATGATCAATCTACTCTCTTCTCTTCAAAATGTAAAAAAATTTGATTTTTCATATATTAAAAAATAAATTAATTTTTATTTAATTAATTTTATTAATAGAATAAAAAATAAGATAATTATATTTATAATAAGAGTAATTTTAAAAATTAATTTTTAAAAATTATAAAAATTATAAAAATTAAAATATTTTAAAAATTTTAAAAGGAAAAAAGGTAAAAGAATCTTATATTTTGAAATAAAAAGAGTATTATTAATGATTACATCTTAAATCGCACTTTGAATGCCAATTATGGATGATTTTTCTTTTCTTTTCTTTTCTTTTTTGGTGAAGTACCAAACTCTGAATATATTTTTGCTGAGTGTAGTCAATTTTTAATTCCGTAACGGACATTGAGAAGGTTGTGGCTTTGGTGATGGTCGATCAACCGAACGCCGTCCAGCTAGTCCGAGCCCAACACTTGGCGGACTGGCCTTATAAAGCTAATCCAGTCCAAGGGTCTAACCTGATAGTAATTGTCAATTTTGTCCTTCTGGCCAAGGATAGGAAAATTCTGTAATTGGTTTTGATTTTCAAGAAAATATAAACTACTATCAAAATATACGATATGTTAATTATTTTTTATTAAAATATTTTATCTTTTTTAAATTTTAAATTATCTTTGCTATAAATATTTTTTATTATTTATTATATTAGTAGAATTCATAATATAATTAAAAATTACTCTTATTTTCTTCTTTTTAAATTTTTATAAAAAATAAAAGACTTTATATTTTAAAGTAAAGCGAGTATTACAAAAGGATAAGGGAGGAAGATACCCCTCTTATTAGTATTGGATCCAAAATCTTTTAAGTATTTTTCTAATTAAGATAAGCTACTATCTTAATTAAAAAATATGAAAAGAATCTATGCTTTACTAACTTTGCTTTTGATTTTGGTTTAATTTTAGATTTCATTTACATCTTGATTTGCCTATATTGTACTAAAAAAGTATCGATGTTGTTTTCTAGAGATTTTTCTTTCTTTCCCCCTCCCCCCTCCCCCTCTCTTCCATGCAATTCCACAAGTTGCTTTCTTGAAAAAGGCCTCTTTATTATGCCTTTTCATTTGTTATTCTTCCTTTTACGGCAATCTTTGTTGTAAAAGTATTGTTTATTATGTTTGTTTTTGAATTTTTTTTCTTTCCATGTCCTTCCAGAAGTTTCTTTATACCCAAAGGCTTGTTCATTGCTTTTAGAAAATGCATTTGGAGATCATACAAATATTAGAGGAATTTAAAACCTATAGCTTGATAAGAAATAATTCTAAAAATTTATCTTCTCTCAATGTAGTTTCACGACTATTATTCATTAGTTATTTTAAATGTGATTTGTTGGGTTGATATAGGGGTTAAAGAAAAAAGGTTGATAGTCATTATTGAATAGCTAAAAGAAAAAAAAAAAATATGACCATAACTATTCTATATAGCAAAATTGCTACATTGGAAACCTCTGTCAAATCCCAATTAGTCGAAACCCCACTTCATCTAAGACTGAAGCTTAATGAAGTCAACAAACAGAAAATAAAACAGAATAAGGGAGAGGATGGATTGAAAGGCAACGAGGGTGATCAGATTGTAGGAAAACAGAAAGAAATTACTGAGCTCAAGAAATGCTCATGAACATAGGTTTCTTGATTCAAAAGACATCTATACAATCGGTATAAACTAGCTTAAATACTAGGACAAAATATTGCTGAAGCAATCTGATCCCTCCACGCATGACATTGCTGACTTCATCTCCGATCCACGCCTGAGCTTCAGTCTCCCAGTGAAGAAGAAAACTGTGCAACGGCTTTCTTCAACTTCAAATCTGCGCTGTCCACGTGTCTTTTAATTTCTTCTCTTCTAACACCAAGAACGCATGCTTCAATTGAGCCAGGTTGCCTTAGTTTCCCTTAACCAAAACGGTGTCGTCCCACTTATTGATCTCAACTAATTTAACTACTTCCATTCCTCTTCCCATTCCCGGTTCCTCTGCTTCAGGACATGACAATGTCTTCCCCTCAACAACAGCCTTGTCCTCAAGGTTGGAAGTCTGGAAATTGTGCCTTAATGAAATCTGCGTCCTCCCATGAAGCTTCTTCATCTGGAAGGTTGGACCACCGTATTAATCACTGCACCACAACCCTATTTTTCCTTTTGATCAGCCTTCTTCCTAGCACTGCAGCAGGTTCTAGTTTGGGTTGCCCATCCTCCCCTACAATTGGTAAATCCTGGAATGCTACCTTGTGACCTCCAATCTTTTTCTTCAACAAACTGACATGAAAGACCGGATGGATCTTTGAGTGGGATGGTAGTTTCAATTTGTAAGCAACTGCTCCCACTTTCTCAATCACCTCATAGGGTCCATAAAACTTGGATGACAACTTCAGATTCTTTCTAACAGCAACTGAAATTTGTCTGAATGGTTGCAGCTTCAAATAAACCAAATTTTCCACCTCAAAGGATCTTTCAGACCTCTGCTTGTCAGCATATGTCTTCATCCTCTGTTGAGCTTTTTGTAAATTCTCCCTCAGAACAGTTTCCATAGCTTTTTTGTCAACCAAATGATTTGCCACTGCTGTATTGCTACCTGATGTATAAGGTCCCAGAGCCAGAACAGGTTCTTTATAGCCATACAAAGCCTCAAAAGGAGACATTTTTAAGGATGTGTGAAACGTAGTGTTATACCACCATTCAACCAAGGATAACCATTCTGTCCATTTATGGGGTCTGGTGCTAACAAAGCATCTCAAATACATCTCCATCGTTTGATTGAGTCTTTCTGTGACCCCATCTGATTGAGGGTAATATGCAGTGGACATTTCCAGCTTAGTTCCACAAGACTTAAACAGTTCTTGCCAGAAATGACTTGTAAAAACTTTGTCCCTGTTAGAAACTATACTCTCTGGCAATCCATGGAGTTTGTAAACATGTTCTAAGAATAGATTAGCCACCTTCTGGGCAGTATATAGATGGGCTAGGGATATGAAATGCCCATATCTAGTCAATCTATCAACCACCACTAATATAGTGTCTTTCCCTCCTGACTTGTGTAATCTTTCCACAAAATCCATGGCAATGTGACTCCAGGCACAGTTGGGAATATCCAGTGGCTGTAACAGCCCAGGATAATGCACATTTTCTTCCTTATTCCTTTGACATACCTCACATTCTGCTATAAATTTTTGGATCTCTTCTCTCATACCTGGCCAGTAAAAATATTATTTGGCCCTTTGATAACAAGCTTGTACTCCTGAGTGACCCCCTTGGAATGTTGAATGCATCTCTTCTATCAGTTTCAGTCTGGTTTCTTTTCCAGTGCCCACATATATCCTGTTTTGAAACTTCAGGATTCCATCCTGGAATTTCCACTCTTCATTATCCTGACCCCCTATTAAGCAAGTGGTAACCCTTTGTTGAGCTTGGCCATCACCATCATAACTGTCTATTACCTCCTGGATCCAGACTGGAATAGAAACTGATATGGTTGTAAGTTCTTGCTTCCTAGAAAGAGCATCTGCTACTTTGTTCTCACAGCCTTTCTTATATTGGATTTCATAACTTAGCCCCATTAATTTAGTAATTCATTTTTGCTGTGCCACCGTAGTTATCCTTTGTTCCAGCAAATACTTAAGGCTTTGGTGGTCAGTTTTGATTATAAAATGACCCCCTTCAATATAATGTCTCCATTTGCTTACTGCAGTGGCCAATGCAAGTAATTCCTTTTCATATACTGAGAGAGCCCTATGCCTGACCCCCAAGGGTTTGTTCAGATAGGCTATAGGCCTATGGCCTTGCATCAGGATAGCCCCAATTCCCACCTCACTGGCATCAGTCTCCAACACAAATGGTTGAGAAAAGTCTGGCATAGCCAAAACGGGTGTTTGGCTCATGGTTTTCTTCAACATCTCAAAGGCCTCTTCTGCTTCATTATTCCAATGAAATTCTCCTTTCTTCAACAATTGGCATAATGGCTTGCTGATGCTTCCATAACCTCTCACAAATTTTCTGTAGTATCCAGTCAATCCCAAGAATCCCCTCAATTGTTTGGCATTCTTTGGTCTTGGCCAATTCACCATATCTGTCACTTTCTTAGGGTCAGCCTCCACTCCTTCCTGGCTAATGATATGACCCAAATACTCTATCTTGAGCTGAGCAAAACTGCACTTACTCATCTTAGCAAACAACTGATGTTTCTTCAACAAATCAAACACCTTCCTGAGATGTTGCAAATGTGTCTCCATATCTGGACTGTAAACTAGTATGTCATAAAAAAATACCAATACAAATTATCTCAAAAACTCTGCAAAGACTTTATTCATGAGAGACTGGAATGTGGCTGGACCATTTGTTAAGCCAAATGGCATAACCAGAAACTCATACAACCCAAAATGAGTCCTGAAAGCAGTTTTATGAATATCCTCCTCAGCCACTCTAATATGGAAATATCCAGATCTCAAGTCTACTTTAGAGAAATATTTTGCCCCATGTAGCTCATCAATCAATTCATCAATAATGGGAATGGAAAATTTGTCTTTCACAGAGATGCTATTAAGCTGCCTGTAATTCACACAAAACCTCCAACTCCCATCCTTCTTCTTAACTAGCAGCACAAGTGAAGCAAATGAACTATTGCTTGGTCTGATTATCCCATCCTCTAACATCTCTTTCACCATTTTCTCTATCTCAGTCTTCTGAAAATAAGGATGCCTATAAGGCCTAATCTTGAAAGACTGAGCATACTCACTGAGGTGAATGTGGTGTTCATGCCCCATAGTAGGGGGTAGTCCTTGAGGCTTTTGAAACACCTCATCATATTCCTGAAGGAATGTCTGCACTTCATCGGGTAGTTCTTCCTCACATTTCACCTCCTCCATACTCATCAATTGCCCCACCCATACAGATTACCCATTGGTCACCATCTTCTGAAGAGTTTGAGCATTCACTGGTTTCCATCTGATATCTTCTGTTCCCCGTTCCAGTTTCACCTCTGCCCCATCCTTGTTAAAGGATAAATGCAATGATTGAAAGTCAAATACTATAGGACTTAAAGACTTCAACCAATCTGTCCCCAAAATCAGATCACTACTACTGAGTTTTAATACTCTAACATTATGATCAAATTCCTGCCCTCCCATTTTCCATTTCAGTCCCTTACAAATGCTCTTACTGGTCATAGCAGTTCCATCTGCAATTGTAATCAACACTGGTTTAGTAGGGGTCTTTTTGAGTTGCAATTCTTCCACAATTCTCCTATCAATAAAACTGCAACTACTGCCAGTGTCTATCAAAATTGAAATCTTCCTATTCTTGATGCTTCCTTTTATTCTGAGTCCCATTTCCCTCCTTTCCAAACATAGCATTCATGGACAGTTCCAAGCATTCATCAGGTTCCTCCCCTGTTACTGCTTCTGGATCCCCCTCCTGTACTTCTTCATATAACAGGAATTCTTGCCCTTCATCATCATCCAATTCCTCCACTAACACCATATTCAGTTGCTTTTTAGGGCACACATGATCTGGACTATACCTCTCCCCACATTTGTAGCATAATCCCTTTTCTCTCCTATGCTGAAACTCAGCTGTGGTTATTTTCTTGAAAGCCATAGGTTCTTTCTGAGAACTCTGTTGAGAACTCAGAGAAGATTTCTTAAGGCTGGACTGATTTACATTAGCCTTAAAATTTTGCATGTGAGGCTTGGAATAATATTGTCCTTTTGAAACAGCTGAACCATGTAATTGGATTCTAGTAGCATGCTCATATGCATCCATTAAAGTACTAGGCTTAAACACCTTCAACAAATGTCTCACATCATCTTTTAATCCCCCCACAAACACAGACATATAGTAAGCCTCAGTAGCCAGAGGCATCTGAGACATTACCACAGCCTTGAGCTCCTCAAATCTATCTATGTACTCCTCCACAGAACCCTTCTGCCTCAGCCTATTGAACTCCTCCATTAAATCCCCACCATCCGGCTCCCCAAACCTCCTGCAAGCCTCCCAAGCCATTTGTTCCCAAGTTCCCTGAGGATTGGTTCTTAGGAACCCTTGCAGCCATGTATAGGCCTTCCCCTTCATATGCATTTCAGTAATCCCCAACTTCCTATCTTCAGTAATAGCATGGAACTCAAAGAACCTCCTACATTTACCCCTCCATTCCCTTGGTCCATTCCCATCAAAGCTAGGAAAATCAATTTTAGGCATTTTATATTCCATCCATTGTTCCCTCCTTCGACCCGAACCCTCCCCCATAAAAACAGAACCAGTAACTATAGGGGTTTGGGCAGAGAAATCAATTCTTGGTTGACTACCACATTCCCTTTCCACTTGTTTTCCCCCTCTGATTTCCATTCTTTTATTGATATCTTCTAATGAAGCCATTACAGACTGCATAGTCATCATCATAGTAGCTAAGTATTTAGTGTTACCTTCAAGCCTTTCATTCATTTGTTCCATGCTTTTCTCTATGTTGTCCACCCGATGCCCTTGCTCCTTCATGGCAAACTCCAGAGTACCAAACTTCTTCATTTGTGCCTCCAAGTGACCGTGCAGCTCCTCAATGTCCCCTTCCAGCCTTTGCATGGCTTCCTTCTTCTCTTGCTGTCTGGTAGCTGGCATTTCCCTGAGACCGAACTTGCTCTGATACCAAATGTCAAATCCCAATTAGTCGAAACCCCACTTCAGCTAAGACTGAAGCTTAATGAAGTCAACAAACAGAAAATAAAACAGAAGAAGGGAGAGGATGGATTGAAAGGCAACGAGGGTGATCAGATTGTAGGAAAACAGAAAGAAATTACTGAGCTCAAGAAAAGCTCATGAACATAGGTTTCTTGATTCAAAAGACATCTATACAATCTGTATAAACTAGCTTAAATACTAGGACAAAATATTGCTGAAGCAATCTGATCCCTCCACGCATGACATTGCTGACTTCATCTCCGATCCACGCCTGAGCTTCAGTCTCCCAGTGAAGAAGAAAACTGTGCAACGGCTTTCTTCAACTTCAAATCTGCGCTGTCCACGTGTCTTTTAATTTCTTCTCTTCTAACACCAAGAACGCATGCTTCAATTGAGCCAGGTTGCCTTAGTTTCCCTTAACCAAAACGGTGTCGTCCCACTTATTGATCTCAACTAATTTAACTACTTCCATTCCTCTTCCCATTCCCGGTTCCTCTGCTTCAGGACATGACAACCTCCTACATCAACTTCATAATAAGTACTATTAGGAGTAAGAAGAAAATGACCTCTATTTGGTCTTTTGCATATCCTCACCTTACTCTACTCATTCTTGAACAGCAATAAAACCCCACACACACATACACACACCAATAAAACAAAAAGGAAAAAGTCCTCTGGAATGGCTTTTTTAACCAGAGATAGAGCACTGACATTTTCACCTTGTTTTTTTCTTTCTGGAACCGAAGTTAGACCAATGAAACTTTATTTTCAAAGAAAAGATAACAGAGTGAAGGAAACATATTAGGTTGAAGAAGGCTGAGCAAGTGATATTTCC
Organism: Rauvolfia tetraphylla; assembly: GCA_030512225.1. Lineage (NCBI taxonomy): Eukaryota > Viridiplantae > Streptophyta > Magnoliopsida > Gentianales > Apocynaceae > Rauvolfia > Rauvolfia tetraphylla. The sequence goes on from JAJQKT010000053.1 coordinate 10,635,373, forward strand.
TCTGCATTCTTCATGTTTTTCTTGCTTCTTTTTATGTGAAGAATGCTAGGTACATCTTCATGGTCAATTTTTTTGTCCAATTCTTTGTTCGCATGTTTTTCATAGTGGATAATGAGTACAATAATTGAACTCTTTTTTTTCTTTTTTTGAAAATAAAAAGAAAATTATAATTGCAAGATGATAAGTAAGTCCTTTTCCAAAATTTTCCGTTTCAATTCTCAGAGCTACCTTTTACCTATTGTGTAGAAAGTATTTATAGATATAGCATCAACGTACATAGCATTTGAATACCCCCACACCATTATTGTAAACTATGATGTTGCTTTTTTTTTGTTTAATAGTTGTGTTCAATAAATGTTGTTTTTAATTATTATCTTGTAACAAACTATACTGTTTTTATTAATAGAGTTTTTTGAACAAATTTGACATCACTTTTTTCTTCAAATATTACATCTTTCTAAGATCAAATGTCCTGTTTTAGTTTAGGGTAGTGTGGTTTACACTCTTCTCTTAGTTTTTTACACTATTCTTTTATCTTTTTTATAAATGAGAAAGACTTTAATACCCATAGTTAAGTTTTTGGGGGTAAGGCTGGAGTTGATTTTTTTTTTGAAATTAAGGTATTTTTAATTATAAAACAGAAAAGAGGAGAGAAAAATCTAAAATGAAAATGACAATAGCCCTTGCCTTATTTTATACCTATATATTTAGAAAACCCTACACAAATTACTACCGTATCAATTAAAGGGGTTATTGGAATTGACTTTCTTTCAAAAGACTTTATTTGCATAGTTCAAATATTGGTAAGGAAAAGTTGCATCATCTAATTTGTTAAATGTGTAAAATAAATAAATTATTAGTTTAATATTAATAATAAATTCCCTTAGTATATTAGTAGTATACAATTTAAAGCATACCTTTTTATGAAAAATATATAGTCAATAATTTTTTTATATTTTATATTTTATTTTATTTAGAGATGTATACTTTTATTTTTATAGTGAAGATTGCATTCAATTTTTATTGAGAATATAATCATATATTATAATCTTTTAACTCAATATTCATTCTAAATGCACATTCTTAGAAATATAATTATCTTTATGAAATTTTAGAATTCCAGTATGGATAAAGAAATAACATTTGAATTTTTAAAATTTTAATTTTTTTGTAAAAAATTTAATAATTTTTCTTTAGATAATTATGTTTGTGAGTTATATAATTAGGATACAATATTTAAACTATAATTTTATTAAATGTTTTATTTTTTTATTTTTTTAAAAATACAAAATGTTGAGATATACAAATTTAATTATAAAATAATTACAGAGATGTGAGAAGAGAAAATGATGATTGAAAATAAAGATAAAAAATAAAAATAGAGAGAAGAAAAGATGCAAATGAAGGAATTATCTATTAAAATTTTAATATTTTTATCTTGATTTTTTTAGATTCTTTGGGAAAGGAATCACAATACCACATCCAGGGATTCACTTTCCTAGTATTCTTTATTTTTTTTTTGAACTTGAAGAATCATATTCCTTTCCAAAACATAAATAAAGAACCAAATATAGGAATTTAAAAATTAGGAATGTAATTATTTTTCCTACCCGCTTTCCTTGGACAATTAAAAGAATAAAAAAATATTTGTTATGAAAAAGTTAAATAAAAAATACATTATTTATTGATAGAAATAATAATAAATATATTAATATTTAAAAATTAAAATATAATAATAAAAATTAACTATATTTATCCAAAAATTATTTTTATTTTTTCTTCTTTACCAAAAGCTTTTCTTTTATCTTTTAATACCTATAAATAATTTATGAGTTTGCACTTATGCTAGTTTTTGAGTCATGACAGAATCTTATAACTTAAATAACACATTGTGCATGTGTTACTATCTTTAAAAGTAGTTTTGGCATAAAGTTTGAAAATGTAGTTGGTTAGAAGTGAATTTGGGGCTTGAATTTGTGAGGGAATAGCATGAATGGACAAAAATGCCCTTGAAGATATTGGCATATATATGAGATGTATTCAAATTGCTATAATTTGTTTATGTGTATTAAAAAATAAATTTTATTGAAAATAGAAAAGCAAAAATAATGTTTTGGTAGGTATAACAAGTTTCTCATATAGTAAAGTTTTGGAGTTCTTTTAACAAGTTTCAAATCTACATGCTGTTTGAGTCAAAACAAACGTCAATGTAGCCACGATGGTGGGCCCCCATTCTTCATCAATCTTGCACCTCCAAAGGGCAACCATTCCACATCAATTTGCAACATGTGACGGATATGGGCAAATACCGGTCTTCTCTTGTTATCCCCACGTGCTCTTATTCTTCTTCCCTTTCTCTCTTTCTTCTGTTCCCCCCTTCCCCTTTGGACTCTCTCAATTCTCTCTAGTGCTTCCATCTCCCCCTTATACTACTTCAACTACTACACCCCACTCCCCCACGCCACCCCCTTTCGCTTGGCTCGGTAGATGGGGAACTCCGAGAAGAAACTCTGCTGGCCAAGCTGTTTCGCATCAATCTTGGCCATATTTGTTTATTGCATGATCAGTTCATCAGCAATAGCAGGAAAAGATGCATCCTCTGATCATGGCATATCTTACTTTGAATTTGAAACCTCCACCGGTTTTGAGAATCCCAGAACGGAGATTAATAAATTCAAGAATCAGACTTCGCCGTTGAGGGCGGGATCACCGGTTTCTTCTTCAGCGCCTTCATCGGACTGCACTGTTTGGAATAAGGAGTGCTCTGCAGAGGTCTTGAGGCTGGCGAAGAGCCCAGAAAATGTTCGATGGATCAAATCAGTGAGGAGAAGAATTCATGCAAATCCAGAGCTGGCTTTCGAAGAATACGAAACCAGCCGCCTCATTGGCCAAGAATTGCAGGAAATGGACATCAGTTACCGGTTTCCGTTGGCTCAAACCGGGATCAGAGCCATGGTTGGAACGGGTGGTCCTCCTTTTGTAGCTCTCAGGGCCGACATGGATGCCCTGCCAATTCAGGTCTAATTTCATCCTTTGTTGTATCACTGTGTAAAAATTTTCTCCACTCCAATTTGTTACTGTGCTCTGCTATTATCGAACCAATTCCTAGGCCGTCAAGCTGGGAGTTTTGAACCCATTGCCAAAGAACTTTTTAATCTCTTCCTATTTCTAGATTCTCTCCTAACTCCTCCATGAATTTTTCATTACCAACCCTTCCAAATAAGGACATTGTTTTTGCAAAGTTTAATTATATATTGAACGTAAATATTTTAGAATGATACTTTATTATATTTTCGATATTTTTATAATACTTAAATACATGTATGATACGTCAACTTTTATGAGAACGCGATATAATGTGCCCGCGAAATTTAAACACACATTTTTTTTTCTTTAACTACTAACCTTTTAAAAATGTTGCAAGGAAAAAGGTGCTGTGCCCTCCACTCTATACCATGGTGCATAATTGTCTTTGTCCGGTTCTCTTTAAAAAGTGTCCGCCTTGGCCAAAATGGTTAACAATTCTTGAGTCTTCTTTAATATTTAGTGTTTCTTTTAAATCTCAGTGCAGTAAAAAATTGTTATCAATCTCTCTTTATTTCAGGAAGCTGTTGAATGGGAGCACAAGAGCAGAAATGCTGGTAAAATGCACGCTTGCGGCCATGACGCTCATGTGGCTATGCTCCTCGGTGCTGCAAAAATTCTCAAGGCTCGCGAAGAACGTCTGCAGGTATCGAAATTTCTTCTTTTCTGCTCGAATCTTGATGCTCCTTTCCTTTAATGGGAAAATGGACATTCTATTTTGAATCGAGCCAATATAATGGTCTTAGGAGCAAGTTGCGCATAAATTGCTGGGCTTGTCTATAGAGGAATAATTAGGCACTTAGTCACTTAGAGAAATGAAGACAGCATTATTCCTTTCTATAATGGTGGCCTTCGTTGGAGATGAATTGTTCTTAGGATAATTAAAACTTATGAGAACCTTGGACTATTTTATTGTATTAGCACTGTAAAACTTTTGTCGCCTTTTCGGCTAGAAATTGTGGCCCTTCATTTATGATTTTACCCTTTAGCACTGAAGACGGCATGATGGATGTTATATCCAAAACCTATAAACAATATTCTTCTGGGACTTCTGTCAAGAACCTTATATGCCGCTCTTAATATAATCAAATGGCAACAACTTTCTCAAACAGGATATTTGATTCACCCCTTGGTTCTTAAAGTTTGTCGTAGGTTTCTTATTTCTAGGACTTTGATGACTACGGCAATGTTTTTTCAGTGGCCACGGCCGAAGGGTGTCCACACATTTAAAGTATTCACTTATACGGGTCACATTTTTAAAGATTGAAATTAGATGTAATATTGATAACAAAGACACAGAAAAGACAGCATGGAAAATGAAACTCCAAATAATCTTTGAGGTGGTTTAAGATTCAGAACATGTTGATCTTGACAGGCAACAACTTGAGAGTACCATCCGTATTTGCATTAAAAGATTCTTTATTGTTCTTCTTGAAAGGTAACTGTATAATGTTATTTTTATTCCTAAACACACAAATACAATGATACAAGGAGTTAGGCAGTCTTTTCACTTTTTTATGATGTTACATGTTTCCCATGATATGTGTCCCTGATCTTTTTCTGTCTTTTCAAGTTCGGAAATTTTGAAATAGAAGGTTGAGAATGATTTTAGATTGTTTGGCTTTTCATGTGCCTAAACCTAGATTTGTATGCTAAAATTTGTGCCCTGAGAGTACAAATAATTAGTGCCATTTTCCTATCAATACTTTCTTCAAACTCAATTTTGATGTTATCAGAATAAGATGCTGCTTAATCTGTTATAGGGGACAGTGATACTTATCTTTCAGCCAGCAGAGGAAGCTGGAAATGGTGCAAAAAGGATGATTGGAGATGGTGCCATTGAAGATGTGGAGGCCATATTTGCGGTCCATGTATCACATCAGCATCCCACTGGTGTAATTGGATCAAGACCTGGTCCTCTGCTTGCCGGCTGTGGCTTTTTTAAGGCCATAATCAGCGGCAAAGAGGGCCGAGCTGGTAGTCCACACTGGTCTGTAGATCCTGTTCTTGCTGCCTCTGCTGCTGTGATCAGTTTGCAGAGTATTGTTTCTCGCGAGGCAAATCCTTTGGACTCTCAGGTGCACATCTGCAAACAATACCTGAAATTTGCTTTCAGCTTTAGCATCCTCGTCATGTTCTCGTTACACGGGTAGGAATGCCCGAGTAATCCATGGAAAAAAAGAACCACAGAGACGTAGAGATTTGTCTCATACAAGGTCTCTTACTAATCAGTTTCTTTATGCCATTTCCACTTTCAGGTGGTTTCAGTGACTTCATTCAATGCTGGAGGAGATGATCTGGATGCCATACCGGATACAGTTACTCTTTGTGGCACATTCAGGACTTTCTCTAACACAAGTTTCTACCGAATTCTGACAAGAATTAAGGAGGTTCGTAAATAGCAGAAACTCAAGAATCCGTTTAAGTCATTTCTGATGGCTTATGATCATTGAAATCTGACATTATTATTTGGAACAGGTAATATCCGAACAAGCTCGTGTATACCGGTGCTCGGCCACAGTCGACTTCTTTGAGAACAAGGACAGAATCTATCCACCTATGGTGAATGAAGAACACATGTACGAACACATGAGAGAGGTGGCTATCGATCTCCTTGGTCCTAAAAACTTCAGAGTTGTTGAACCGATCATGGGAGCCGAGGATTTCACGTTCTATTCTCAGGTGATTCCTGCCGGGTTCTTCTACATAGGAATCATGAATCAGACCTTAGGCTCGATTCACACCGGGCACTCGCCGCACTTCATGATCGATGAAGATGTTCTGCCAATCGGCGCGGCAACTCATGCTGCCATTGCAGAAAGATACCTATACATGAAGGGATTGTGAAGAACAACTCTTTTTAACTATATGGATAACAAAATTTTCTTGTATTAACTGAATTAAACTTCGGCCTTAGAATAGTAGTTCATTTGCAAGTTTCGATCAGCTCATTCTTTGCTATTTACGTAGTAATTGTGAATATGTTTACTGACAAGGTAATTTTCCACATATATTGGTGTACCTATCTATTTTTCTGGTGAATTGAAGCATTTAGATTTGCTCAATGATCTAAGATGTTCTTGTGGTTGGTCGTTCTAAATTAGTTAGTTATAATTAGAAACAACCTCAAAGATAAGAACAAAGGCTGACAGAAGAATTTGTTGAAATTATTTATTAAAAAAAGAAAAAAATTGTTAATGTACAAATATAAGTGAACATGGAAATAATTTACTAACTAAATTAATAAAAAAATATTATAAATTATTAAATTCTTCCGAGTGCAACGACGCCAATGGGCTAGGGTGTTTTCTCCCAATTTTTTTTTTTAAAAAAAATCTTTTGTAGGTTTAGAGTTTGACTATTGTGAGTTTTGAAGGGTAGAATTGACTTCTTAATAAAATATTTATATTCAAAAAAATCTTTTGTAGGTTTAGAGTTTGACTATTGTGAGTTTTGAAGGGTAGAATTGACTTCTTAATAAAATATTTATATTCAAAATCAAATCTAAATAGACGCATGCGCCAGTTGTCGTTGCCACGGCCTTGGGCCACCTACCGGAGAATGAGGCCAAACTCGGCGGACGCGCGGTTTACCTTATTGGCTTTGCTGATTAGCACTTTCCATAAGCTTCTTAAGAAGATAATTGGCTTAATTACTTTCCCAAAGTTTAATCTTTCTTATGAGTTTGAAAAATAACATAAAAGAGTCAAATCAACGCGTATTCCTATTCCAAATATAAAATTCTACTAAATAATATATATTTTTGGCTAAGGAAATTATAAATAATAATGGTTATTGATTAAGTGATTATGGGAATTATTTAATTAATTAACCGAGTTTATTCTCTTGTATTTTTGAAGCAAAAATTCTTGGAAAGATGCAAATTTCCAAGGATCCTTTTAGTCGGTTGGATGGAGGGGCCAAACCACATAAAAGTGTTCAATCATGTAAAGTTTATTCATATTGATTTGGCTTTATAATATTTATAGCATAAGTAGCGAGGGTCCTTTTTTCTTGTTAGATTCTGCAAAAATATAATATTACGAGACCTTATCAAGGGTGATCTTTGTTTGCCAGTTTTCGCCACCTTCCTCTTGAAGAAAAATGCCATCTTCTCCCTTTTCAAGAGATCAAATAAATTTGCAGGAAAATATGGCATTCTCTTCAGTCTTCCACTGCTTAAATTGTCACTTTCTTCAAGATCTTTTACCCCACTTCAATACAATTTCAACTAAAGTATTTAATTAATTAAGTTTGAACCGCCAGAAGAAGAAAGCCATGCCCAGAAAATGATGAAACTTGCAAGTCTATACTACAAGAAACTGTTCAACTAATAATTTAAATTGAAGTATTTGATAAGTTCGTATTCAAGATTTAAAAAGAATATGAAATCTAGTAAAAGAGATAGCCTACCTTGATTAAGTATTCTGGTCCACAGTAAAAGCAATAGCTTGTTGCTAAAGTTTTTAAATTATTCTTACATTTGTGAAAAGATATTTACACTAACTAAAAAAGCACTTAGAGAAATTTTGTAAAAGGGGCAAACTTTTGGTAATGTAAGGTATCAATTTTGATGCTTAGTGAAGGAGCTAATTATCACAAACTAAAAGAGAATATTGGTGGAATCGAAGGGCTTCGGCATGAGCAATGCAACTATACATTCATACTTGGGCATAGTTATTGGTTGGGTGGGAAAGTAAAAGAAGAATTAAATGAGTGTTTTACTTAAAATAAGAATTAAATGAGTATGTTACTTAAAAGAAGACTGTTATATTTTTATTTTCTACTTTTATCATAATTGAATAATTTAATGAGAGGATAAATTTGTACACAACAAACTATAATTTTCTTTCTTTTCACTTTTCAGTACAACCAAATAAAGAGAAGTATTTTTAATTTATTTTCTTTTCTTTCATATCAAACAAAATTAAAATAAATACAAATACATTTTTTATGAAAAATAAAATGTACCTTTTTCCTTTTTCCCTCCCTAGCCCCTTCCCTCTTGCGCACCAAACTAGGCCTTAAGCATAAGGTCAGTAGCCTTTCTATCCAGATTACCATATTATAGCTGGAAGTGACATCAACATCATCTAGATCAACCCCCAAGAGCATTGAAGGGTCGCATAAATGATCCAGCAGAAAAGGAATACAGCCCAGAGAAGAATTTCAAGTTCAGTTCCTGAAGAATATATTCATTCACTGAAATGACTTCAAAGCATATCCATTTAATGAAAATTAGGCCAAATGAAGAGGGCTGGAGTCGAATTTGTCTCATGATTTTGCAGAGAATATGTATCAGCTGCCAAAATCTACAGTATTGGTACCCTTGAGAGCGGGTTTAAAGGTTTATTTCTTCTCGAAAAGGACTATGAAAATCTGCTAAATCGAGGGAAAACTGAAAAGAAAAAATGAACAAAAGCTAGAGGAGAACTGCTGTAACTTGGACGTATATCAACATTTTGCAGACATATATATGCTTTTAGCAAAACTCTGTACATTGCCTCTCCTGACAATATAACTCGTTGAAGCCGGCTGCAACAATCCAAAGGGATGTAGCTGAAGCAGAAAACTTAAGGTTTTTTGGTACAATTGAGTTGACCTTATTTAGATGATTTGGATTATTTGTATGCTTGTCCTAGAGCCATATTGCTCCAGCATCTTTGAGCATCTTCTTTAGGGAACCATTAAGATGAAGTGTCATGACTGTGTTTGCAGAACCAACAAATTTCCCCCCAATGAAAACTGCAGGCACTGAAGGGTTGCAACCTAGCCTCATGAGAGCCCACTCCATTTCTTTTCCTCTGGTGTCCTCATCAAGTTCATGGATCATAGGGCTCACACCTTGCTCATAGAACAATCTCTTGATTGCATGGCACATGCAGCACGAACTCTTGCTGAAAATCACAACTGCCTTTTGTGAAGCCAATTTTGCGACGCGATCCATCGAGTTAAATGTTAGTACTAATTTAACTCTTCTTGGTGAGAATGAGGCAAGGAGATTTCAACTACAAGATGTGGTTATTAGCTGAGAAGAAAAGTTGCAGGTTATGAAGATGTGTTTTGGTACTTGGCAGAGACACTGGGTTTGTGCTTGAATGGAGCTATCAAGAAACTCGTATTTATACGAGAAAGTGAAGGTAGCGGATTGCTAATTTGAATTATTTAATGCAAAGGAAGAAAAGGGGGTGAAAAAGATGAAGGTTCTTTTAGATATTTGGATAGATGCTATGCTGAAACGTAAACCCCTTTGCTGGAAAATGACTGATGTGGGTCATTGCATGTCATTCTTCTTGAGCATGGAATCTGTTAAGGCTATACAGATAAACCAGACACTACCGAAAGCAGATTCACAAGAACATTAGTTGAAGAATAAGGTTGTACGGTAAAATTAACTTTGTTTCTTTCATTTTTCTTTTTTTTTTCTCAAGGATGATTAAAACATAAACTTTTTATGCGTGACAGATCAGCTGTTTGTGATTATGAAAGATGATCATGAGAAAGAATGTCAACTTTTGATCAATGAAGCAAAAAGAATCTAAACTTTAGACGTAGAGCTTACACAATTGCGTCACTACTGTTTCTTGATGTGCATGCGGCGAAAATGCTTGAGATTTTAGGGTATATTAGCATCTTCAACCTGCTTGCTATTTTGCCTCTTTTCTTTCTTGGATGGAAACCTGCAGGTCGCTGTGGCTATCAATGGGGTCATATGCTTATCCGCAAAGCTCTTTTCCTCCTCCTTTTCGCCTGAGTGAGCATCAAAATTATCCGATTCCAAGCTGAAACAGAAGATGGTACACATATGAACTTTCTTTCTGCTAGCAAAGACAACTAGTACTGATTTATAATTATGTTTATGACTTTGTAAGAACCTGTACATTTTCTTTTGATGAACTTTTGTTATGAACCAATAGTTGTGCCAAATCCATCCTGGGCAAGACACTTAAACTCGCACGAGATATATACAAACTTACGATACAACTTGTCTACACAACATGTCTATATTCCTAAAACTTTTTGATGGAAGATTAACAGATATTTATATCTTCCCAAAACATGAATGTTGATACAGATCACGGCACTGACATGTGACTAATGCATATTTTTGTAGAACCTAATGCAGAAAGGAACATCAAAATAGTTCTACCAAATTAACAGCACTATCTCCCATATCCCATATGTTTCTGGGACATTTGGGAGGGCCCTGCATGACGGAATAAAGCTGACAATAGAATCATCTAAAGCTTTGATTTTTGGGTTATTGTGGAATATATCCATTGATCAATAAAATGACATCAGAGTTGTTCATTGTATCAACATCTCAAATTGAAAGGACATCAATTTCGAAAGTACTGGTCACTCTTGCAAAGGGTAACGCAAGCAATGTATCATGAAACAGATTCTCTGCTAGGTGCCATTTTAGAGTTTTTACTTTCTGGTCGAGGCTGCTTCGATGGTTGTGATCAGTTCTTTTCTTCTTCTTCTTTTTCATTTTTGGCCGGGGGGGGGGTTGAGGTGTTCCTCCTTATTTCAATTCTTCACAAGAATAACGAAAGAAACAAAGGCAATTTATAATATACATCCACAAGCCAAATATGGTGCAAACTACATATAGCCACTGGCCTTGGAATTTAGTTGGTCATCAAAGGCTGTATTTCACTTGCTCGAAAAAAGACCATCAGCTTTTCCTACATATCATCTCTTGGATAGAAATAACCTCACTTTTTCTTTCTTCAAATGTGAGTCGATTAATGAAGATTTTGCAGAACAAGACTGTGCACATTCTTTCTTTCTCTGTGCAGATTTCCCAAAATGCTTTCCCTTATCATTTTTCCATCTTCAGCAGATGTAGAGTGAGTTCGTTTTGTCGCATAGAACTGCTCATTTTTCAAACCGATCATAGGACATTCTAGGAAACAAGATATGGCAATATTGACACCCCAATTTACAAAGTCAAAACATGTTCAGAGGTTTTTGCATTGCCCATTTAAGGCAATCATCCCCTAATTGCCCTGCAAGATCTATGGTTATCTAATACAATCATTTCTTCATCACGTTGAATGGAACACATTCAAGAAAACAGTTTTATTAATTCTGTCTCTAGCTAAAGCCATAGAGCTCCTGCATCTTTGAGCATCTTCTTTAGTGATCCATTGATGTGGAGAGTCAACACATCACTTGCCGAGCCTGTAAATCTGGCACCAATAAACACAGCAGGCACAGATGGATTACACCCTAGCTTTTTGAGAGCCCACTCCATTTCCCTGCCATTGCTAACTTCATCAAGCTCATAAATCATAGGGCTCACTCCTTGCTCATAAAACAGCCTTTTTATAGCATGGCACATGCAGCATGAACTCTCGCTGAAGATCACCACTGCATTCTGTGCTGCCAACTTCACTATGTGATCCATTCAATTCTAGTGATGGAAATACTCGAGGGACTTAATTCTCTCTAGGCAAATGCCAAAAGGGATGCACGAGAAAATGAAGAAAAAGTTGATATAAAAACTTTGAAAGAGAATTGAATTGATTTGTGATGGTCTTGATGCTTCAAGACTTGATATTTATACCAGCAAAATGAAGAAAGTGGATTTATCAACTACTGAGAAGTGATAATCTCCAGTGCAGTAAAATGCTGCAGATTCTTGGCACAACTAGGAAAACAGTGTTTAGTGTAGGTGGAATATCTATCTCTATCAGAGTCGCAAAAGATCCATGATATGATATATTCTTAGACATAACTGTAATGATATCCACGCATTATAAAGATAAGAATTAGAGCATGTCAAACTCTAGATGCTTTGATCATGCCGTTAAGGTAATAGTTTATTAGTATATCATTTGATTCGTAGTATAAAAAGATCGTGTTTGATCCCAATGGTATAAGAAAAGAATGCTTTGATCTAATATGGGCGGTGCCTTGTGAAAAAACACAACTCTTGTATGAATATGATGAGCATTTCTATTCCAGTATAGAAAATGCCGGTGGACATTCAGAATGCAGAAAGATTCAAGAGGAATTTCCAATAGAAGAAAGGGTGTATTACTTTTGATTTTCTAAACAACACGAAATATTCTTGTTCATTTGTCGGCTAATCTTTGCTTTAGATGCTCAAAATTACAATCTAGAGATGAAGTTTGATGCTAAGTTCGCTCATGTTCTTTGGCAGATGTTAGCTCGTAAAGTTCCTTTGTTGAGATAATTACTAGTAATTCAGCTAAGAATTTCAATTCCTTTGGACGAGGGAAAGCGAAAGAGAGGAAAGGAGTGAGCAGAGACCCTCCCCAACTGAGTTTCTATAGTGTTTGGATTGATCTAAAGGAAAGGAAAGGAATATTAGAAGGAGGAAAGGGAATGATTTCTCGTGTTAGAACTGTGTCCCATACCTAAGTGGATGGAATAGATAGAAGAAAATTAATTGTAATAAAATCTTATTTTTCTAAATTACCCTTAATTATTTTAAGTATTTATATTTATGTAGAAATATGGTTAAAAATTATGTAAATTAATAACTTATTTTATCTTCCCTTCTACTAACAATTCAAAAACTACAAAAATCTTGATCCTCTTCTCTTTACTCTCCTTCCTTTATTTTCTAGCTTGTTTTCCTTTCTTTTCCTCTTCTCTCTTTCCGGTCAATCCAACCACAACCTAAGAGTTATTTAGATAGTGTTTGACTTAATTAAACATATAATTGGATTCTACTTCTCATCTCATAAAAAATTTATTTTTACGAAATTCAAGATAGAAGCTCTCCTAACCAAACACAATCCAAATACACCCTAAAAGTAATTGATTAGTAAAGCTTTACAACTTTTTAGTCTTAAAGGTTGCTTAAGTTCTAAAACTAAATTAAAAAAAACTTTATAATCTAACATCCTTTCAAAAAACTTTACAAACCCTAAGGTTAATTTAGGGGATAGGCAAAGCCCATAACGTTCTCTTCAACGAATCGGGCCTCCGATTTCAGACCAGTTGTTTAGTATAATAATAATCCCAAAGCAAAAATGGGCAGACCTTTTAGACCTTAGCTGATCTTTCATGGGTGGATTCAAATGCCTAGGAAATCTTCGATCTGGTCTGCTCTACAAAATTCCTGGACCAAAATGCCTAGGAGCAGACATTCTCGTTCTAGAGCGTTCTAATTACATGTGCAAGGAAAGGAAAAGGTTTCAACCGACAAAAACATCAAAATCAAATGATCATATAGGAATATTACCTTAAAAAAAATGATCATATTGGAAGATTTTATTTTGAAACTATCAACACATATATTAAATGTTAGAGTTGAGGCCTTCTTAACTAATTCTCTACCTATTTCAAGATGTTTTAGTCATCTTTTTTATTTTAAAAATGTTTTGATATTTTTTAATTTTAAAATTTATTTTTTTAAAATTATTTTTAACTATAAATATAATTCTCTTATTTTACTTTAAAAATAAATTAAATTAGTTAAAAATAATACACACACATACATATATATGAAATAAATATTTTATAAATTATATAATTTTTACTATTACGTCGTGTGTTAAAAAAGAATACATATATCTTTGACTAGTCTAAAAGGCCAAGAAGACCAAAACTCCGTCTAAAAAGCAAAGCCTAACCACAAGGTTCATTTCCCCTCTTCCTTTTCGTTTTTGCATTTTCTCTTTTTATACTTGTTCTTTCTCTCTCTCTCTCTCTCTTTATACTTAGGGGATTGAACTTTGTACGTGTATCTAGATTATGAATTAGATACGTAATCAAATAACTTGATTTGGGATTAGCTTAATGTCAAGGAAAATGCAATCTTCATCTGGATTGATATATTTATTAGTTGTGATATTTAGTTAGTTTTGATGTGTATTGGGATTGAGTTTTATTTGAAACCTAATACAATTGATTTCACTCTCTCTTATAAAAATTTATTTTTATAAAATTTAAAATAAAAAATTTTAAATTCAAATCTAATCCAAAGAAAAAGAATTATGAAGAATCGGTTAAAGGACAAGGGACAAGCATGCAGTGGTATATATAAGAATGATAGATTAAGTATACGATATATATCAGAACGATCTCTCCTTCATTATCTCGTGACGAAAGAATCAAATAATTGCACAAAATCTGTACAAGATTTCAGCAGAATAAGATTTCAAGATTACATAAAAACAGGTGAAAATCCACGGTTTTGAATGATGCAAAAGGCTCATTGTTTCCACTTGCAAATGCTGCCTTTTCAAGGAAATCAAACGAAACCACTCTCAAAAGCCAACCTTTTCATCTGATCAACCTATTTCTTTTTTGCCTTATTAGATAATTATCATCATCTTCTGAATCACTAAAGCAGAGAATATGTAATATGTTCTCGATCGGAACCTCCTCGGAGCTTCCTCGTCCTCACTTTCTCTCTCTTCTCTTCTTAAAGAAGAATGATGATCAGATTCAAATAGTCAATATGGAGAGAACCAACTTCTTGTGTGTAGAAAAATCTGGATATATACAATGTACCATAAAAACCACAGGCGATTCGTGTCCGTGATGCCAAGAACCGACCTTGACTTCTGTACCTCATTCTCTCATGTTTAAAGTTGATCAACTTTTTCGAGTCGCGGCATCCATATGTTGCTGCTGCTGTCCCCATCGCGAACCTTATCTTCCTTCCCCTTTGGTACGTGTGGTCCTCAGCTCTTGACAGTTTAAGGTAAAGAGGAATGGTTCTCCGATATGATCAAGGTTGTAATGAGGGTTATGGTCACTGATATTCTTTCATTTCTTTAGTTTATTTGCCCATGTTGCTCTTCTGCAACTCACACATGGAGATTGATGGCCTTACATTGCATTGCGACTAATCGTTTCACAATATGCAAAAGGCCATGCTAGCATTCATGCCTACACATCACTTACGAACAAATTAAAATTAGAAGGAATTTACTGGTTTAGGCCATGCATAGGAGAGTGTCAAGGCTCGCATTCAAAGTTAAATTCAACTTGAAAATAATTAAACACAAGATTTTCATGATATCTCTAATTTTAGTAATCAAACGATTACCTTCATATGCGACACAAATTGCTAGTATTAATTACTTCTTTTCATCATTGTTTTAAAGCATTTTAGTCGCAAATTGGCATTAAGGCTCATTCTTCTTTTGTATTTCTGCATTAGCTGTTCCCACTCATGATATGCGAAGAAGATCATCGCACATTTGATAAGTACAAATGCCATGAGTTCTACGGACAAGGAAGGAACTGTACAAAGTGACCTTTGGGATACCTTAAGGGCTGGCTATGGGCAGTGATTTGGGCAATCTTGGGTCACGACTGACCATCCATATATAGGACACCATGTTCGGAACCATCTCGCTGTAAACTTTTCCAAGTTATGACCAACATGACAAACGAAATTCCGGTTGTTGGTAACGAAAAGCCTGAAAAGGCGAAGTGGCTTTTGAACTGTTGAGATTTCTCGAGAGACAATTAGTGTTCTCTCGGCTTGAGTTTTAGAATATTGAACATTTGAAATCAGATGCCTCGCTATTTTAGCAAAGGAAAATAGATAGATATATATGTGTGTCTAAAATGACCTTTTGCTAATCGAGTTATTACACTGCATGACTCCTAAATTTATTCCCTTGGGTTTCCAAATCATACTCCCTACCACTATAATATGCTTGTTTATCCCCAGTGAACACTATTAGATAATTTTTCCAAAAATAGCAAGGACAGCAAGGTTGAGCTTGACGTGCACGAGACAATTAGAAACTATAATAGTCACGGAAGTTAAGAATCAAAAGAAGAGAAGATAATCACAAGTAACGAAGCCTATGTTAATCCGTACTAATTTTCCCCGACAACATTGTCCATTAAGATGAGATTAGGCACATAAATGATAGAGAAAACAAAACTATTAATTATGATAAATCTCCTGAGATTTTATCGCTTGAAATAGACAGGATGACGAGCTTTTCTGCAATCAAAACTCAACCATTTCAAGGTCAAAGACTTGTTTATTGAAGCCAAAAGAAGGAATAAATCTTTCAATATATTGAGATGTAGGGCCTAAAACAAGGGGGATTACTCTTTTTTGTGAGATTATTGTCAAACCTTGCAGCTAAAACGCACATAAAAAACACAAGAATTAATAGTTTAGTTGAATTGAATTAACATGTGTCATCAATGTCTTTAAAGAATTCTTATCCCTAATTCTTCATGTCTGCCTGCCTCACCATTTTCTTTCATGCATGAATAATATGCGAATCTTAATATGGAAAAGGAAAGGTCCCAAGTGGATAAATGCAACATCTTTCTCCAACTCAGAAGATGCTTCCTCGAAAGATATAGCAGAAAGTTCCTTAGATCAGAAAATGGACCACTCCTATTTGGCTTGCATGATCATCTCTCCTTAATCATCACGAGCTGTCAGCCAAGTTTCTCAATACAAATTAAAATTTGGTTCTTGAACCAAGTTCCTTAGTAGCCCTATGTTGGTACAAAATAAGTCTACCTAGTTCTAAATCAAGGTAAACAAATTAGTTACTATTTATAAAATGTGAAATATAAAAGTCATGGACCTCTTTTTAGTATTCTTGATTGAAGAATCTCTAATTTTTCTCGTTTATATTTTTTATTATTCTAAAAAAATTAATGTAATTATATTCTTTTGAAATTGTCGTGGATCTTTCATCTAAACTAACATAAGTAGAACACGTAACTATTTGCAATCACAAAAAGCTGGACATCAAATGGAACTTAGGAAGTTATCTATGATCATTCATGTCATGCATGGGAAAGCCGTACTATGGACACGTCTCAATTTCCGTATGCAGAGATTCGTTATCGTGCAAAACTTTTTACGATTAATGGGACAGAACAATCGCTATCAACAAATGATCGAATGCAATTTTGCAGCCAGTCAACAAATATCTTTCGGATGACACTTTAAATTCCTCTGCTTCGATTTTTATCTGGTGCCATGTGAATGAAAGCCGCATCTCAGCTCGCTCCCCCCCCCCCCACTCCCCCACCTTCACGCCCCTATATAAATGTCAGCATGGAACCTCCAAGTTCTTCACAGCACAAACCAAAGTTTCCTAGGCAGTCATCTCTTGCTCTAACCCAATTTCTTCAACTTGCTCACACAAGTCTTGATCAGCATCCTCTGCTCATTTGCCACCAAAACATACATAATCTCAACAAGTTTTTGAAAATTCGCATTCGGTTTTTTCTGCAATGGAGAAAGTAAGCCAAATGGTAGCCGACAGACCAGTGGTTATCTTCAGCAAGAGCAGTTGCTGCATGAGCCACACAATCAAGTCTCTCTTCAGTGACTTCGGAGTGAACCCTGTTGTTTACGAGCTCGATGAGATTCCGAGAGGCCGAGAGATAGAGCAGGCTCTTTTGAGGCACTGCTGCAACCCTAGCGTTCCGGCAGTGTTCATCGGCGGACAGTTCGTCGGAGGAGCTAATGAAGTCATGAGTCTTCATCTTAAACGGTCCTTAATCCCAATGCTCAAAAGGGCAGGAGCCTTATGGGTTTAGTTCATCTAAACCCCACAATTTTACTAAAAGTCCGACACAAAGCTTATAAAAATAATTGCATTTTTGTTGCATACAATGATAATTCAGGTCGGATTAGTTAGTGTTTAACCTATGTAGCAGAGAGAGAGACAGAGAGGCCTTGTGCTGCAGTTTTCCCTTGATACTAACTCTACTACTATATAACAATAATGTGTACTTAATTAACCTTTTTAGGGTTAATGCATGCTTCTATGTAGCAAGTATAGTTTTTGTCCCTCTATATATGGCGTATCTATATATCAAGTTTGACCATGTATATGCATATATATGCATACATACATACCTAAATACATGCATACATACATAATATACATATGTATATGCCTGTTGTCTTTCTGTGCAAGTTGATCAATGCATATAAGCTTGGCTTGTTCCTTTTTTCAAGATTCACTGTTTGGAACCAAAATCGAAGGGTTACATTCAAGAATATATGGAGAAAAAGTCTAAATATTCAAATTTTTATAAGTAGCATTCTTTACATGTAAGGTGTGAAACTATTTAATGCATGAAAAGAACTATACATGATCAGCTTACTAAATGTTATATCATAAGTTAGAGTGAAGATCAACATTATCTCTCTCAAAAAACTTTATTAATAATGCCATTTTAGAAAACCATAATGTTTACATCATGCGTAAGACATTGAAAGATTAAAGTCGTCATGGAGAAGACAGTGAATTTTTAATCATAATCGAACCCTGAATTCGTAAGGTAATTCTTAACATAAGTGTCATTGATTTAATACTAAACATACATATGGTTCCAAGTAATCCATAAACATGGCATAATATAAAACAATTCTTGCAGTACAAAAGACTTTTTTGCTCATCATCTTAACTAGGTTTTTTCTGAATCCCGATGAGAAAAAAAGTGTCAAATCAAATCAAATAGGATGGACAAATTTGCCTTGATGAAAAAGAAATAAAGACAATATAAAATACCTTGCCATTTCAATGGTTTTGATGTGATACATAAGTTTGGGATTTGGATGATGTCTTTGTTTGATTTTGACAAATGCACAAGAAGAATCTTGATTTATGCTTCTTTTAGAAAAGAATGGAACGTTTGTACTCCTCATTTTTGTGCCTTCACATCCATTTATTCTTGCCCTACTTCCTTCACATTTTATCAAGAACCACTATGCAAAACAGACTTGTCAATGCATTTACTAGAATGTCACTACTTCAAAATCATTAAGGGGCACGAGACAGTAGAAGTTATAAGTATGGAATTAATACATCATTTGATACCACCAAAATGCTAAATTTTGTGTTCGATCCTTGTTAATTTCTAAGTGACGTTGGAAAGAACCTCAATCACAACAAATTGGTGATGACAAAGAGTTAAAATAATAGATTGCCTTTTAAAATTTCCATAATTATACTGATTAGAGTCGAATTTTTCTAATACTAATTGTGCGCTAGTTTTATTACCTTTTTTTTTTCTTTTTTTTAGGTGAAAATGTTTATTACCTTTTCAATGTTGAAGCAAGAGAAAACAGCCAGGGCTGATTATGCAAGCCCGTTCTGCATAGTTTTGCAGTTAATTAGAAAAGGCCTATAGAAGTCCAGAAACTGAGGCCCAAGTCTATATGAAAATTTGAAATTTGCGGGTAGTCCAGCTAATGCATGAAAAGAGAACGTTTATTCATTAAAAATAAAAAGGAAAAGAGAAATTTTACCCTCACCCTTACCCTTTGGCCTTAGGAGAGTGAGGGACAGGCGAAGAAAGGGCGACTCGATTCTGCTGGTTCACTCACGTACCAACATACAAGTGGGCCCAAAGGGACCCACATATAATACAACACGCATTTAATGCGCCTCTCAGAGATCTCATCTCGAGTCCCCATGCCACGTCACTCATAATAAACGGTCATGTACCCTCCGCGCATTTTAGCATCAACTAAAAGTGTTGCAAGAAAATAAATAAATAATAAGGCTATATTATGATTGAATTAGCTACCAAATTATAAAAATAAAGTTACAAAATTAACATAAAATTTTTATTTTGAATTTTATTTTTTAAAAAATAATTTATTTTTATAAAAATTAAAATAAAAATTTTAAATTTAAATACAATCAAATTTCACCATAAGAGTACTCCTTCTAAAAAATAAATTTATAGCAGAAGACATGAGTGGATTTAAAATTTTTTGTTACATTTTTATTATTTTAAGTACTTTAATTTTTAATATTTAAATATTATTTTGTCCTTTATATGACAAATGTTATATTAATAATTTTTTAATATTTTTGTTTGGATTTGAGATATTATTTGTATTTAAAATTTTTTGTCTTAAATTTCTTAATGTGAATTGTTTGTAAGAGAAGAAATATGATTAAAAATAAAGTGTTTGTATTAGATTCTGTAGCAAAATCGAATCTAAGTATAAGAATTTTATAAAACTACCTCAAAATGATCAAAATTTAAATAAACATACACAAAAATTCTTGAATATTTAAATAATTATTGAACAATTTATTTCTATTTGAAACAAAAAATTTAATTACTTTTATAAAAAGATAAATCTCTTATTATAAAATACGTATGCTAAATATTTTTATATTCCTTCTATATCAAATTTAAGCCCTTCATCCTTTTTTCTAAGACTTCATTAATTTTTAACTGTTAAGTATTTAAATTTTACCATATTTCTCCTCTTATAAAATGTGAAAGAAAATTTAAGAGTGTGATGAGATAAAATTTATATTTAAAGAATTACTTATGAGAAAGAATTTAAAATTTTAAATGAAAAATTTATTCTCCATTTAAATATATCTGTAATTTAATAATTTAATTTTTTATTATTTTAAAAAATTAAATATTTTGACAATAGATGAAATATGTATTAATTTAAAAAATTCTGTAAATAAGCAAAAAGGAGAAAGAAAAGAAAAAAAGAGGGCGAAGAAACAAACAAAAAGCTAACGTGCGCTCCCTCCTCCAGTTGGAATAGTTTTGGCATTATCATCCTTTGCTCTGTTGAACAGTTCGTCTTCTCTCCCTCTCTCTCTCACACACACACACACAAGCGCACAGTAACTCAGTAACGCAGTCACTCTCAAGCGTCAACTTCAACTGTCTTCTCCTATGCATACAAGTTCTGTATCTATACATGTGCGTATATATATGTACTACTATACACAGAGGTACAAACTTCCAAAAGCTAATCTACAATTGCCGCTGTTGCGTGTCATTGTCAATGTGGATAGCTGAGAGCTGCTCTCAGTGCATTCGTCTTCAATGTGCGTTTCGGAAAAAGCCCTAACTTTGATTGCTTGCTCGACTATTTATTCAGAGGTAAAATGTTTATGGGTTGAGCAATCATTGCTCTGTTTTGCTTTCTGTGGAAATGTAGGAAACGTTTAATGAGTTTTGTGATGCATTTATGATTTGATAGTGTATTTAGTGTTTTGTAAGGTAGTATTTTCATATTTTGTTGTCTTTTTTTGAAGGTTTCAGTTTGTAGTTAAGATATTTAAGGTGGGAACACAATGTTTGGATTTTCCAGAAGACGGATGAAGCTTGGCAGGTGCTGCATTTTACATCACTTTGCGTTGTGTCTGTTTTATATTATGAAAGTTTCATTTTTTTCATTTTTTTGGGGTTAATATAGCCAATAGCAGTAGAGTTTTCATTTATGTGTGATTCTGAGTGCACTCTTTGAAAAGTTCTGTGTTTTGTCCTTTATGGGGTGGGGATTGAGAATAAATTCCTGTAACATCTTATCAAGTTACTATCTTTTGATCGCTTTAACAGAAGTTATGTCTCTTCATGACTCAAGGTTGACCTACAGATAGATACAAAGATTTTGGTTTAGAAGGGAATTGAAATTGGGATGTTGAAAGATTTTTCCATTTTATTAGTTTGTTGATCAACCAGGTAATTAGTAACTAGAGTCAAGCTCTTCAAGTTGCAATACAAGAGGAACTTTTGTCTCAATTTCATGCAGGAGTCAAATTGGTTTGGGGTTGGATCGTGCTGATTGGTTTTTGGTTCTTTGAGATATAGTATGGTTGCGCAATGTAATTTTTTCAGGCTAATTTATCAAGAATACAGTTAGTGCTAATACAATATATAACAATTTGCAGCTATCTCTTGGCGTTCTTTCGTATATTACCGTAGCATATCAATTAGAATAACTGATGCAGTACAATTAAATAATTAATGATATGATCCTAGTCCTCATATCATTACCTTCTTTTGCAGATTGAAAGTTCAACTTTCGGACTCATCTCAGGGGACTAGAAGTCCTATTAGACATCCTAAACGTGCTGGAAATTACAATGTGAGAATTTAAATGTGCTTTCTAATATTTGGAAAGAAAAGGGCTTCATATTTTCAGAGTTTAAGATTGCAAGTTGAACACTAAGTCCTACAAGTATGACAGGTTCAAGGGCTTACACCTACAGTTGATGTTTCTGATGAATTAAACTGTCAAACTTCATCGGGGGCACCTGAGTTGAACAACTGTACATCAGGGAGCTCTGAAAATTGGATGGTGCTTTCAGTGACTGGAGAAAAGCCAGCA
Organism: Rauvolfia tetraphylla; assembly: GCA_030512225.1. Taxonomy (NCBI): domain Eukaryota; kingdom Viridiplantae; phylum Streptophyta; class Magnoliopsida; order Gentianales; family Apocynaceae; genus Rauvolfia; species Rauvolfia tetraphylla. The sequence goes on from JAJQKT010000053.1 coordinate 10,657,553, forward strand.
CCTCGCTTTAACGTAAAACCTTCCTCTTTCTATCACTTACTGCTGTATGTCATTGTGTGAAGTAAGGCTCATTATTGTTTCCCTATAAAGCTGAAACCACTTGAATTTATGAACAGCATGCGGCGGCTGTTGTGGGAAACAAAATCATGGTAGTTGGAGGTGAATCTGGAAATAAATTGTTAGAAGATGTGCAGGTAGAAGAATGTTTCCTTATGTTCTTATTCTTTTGAGGAAATTTAATCACTTTGCATACACATCAAGTATAGAAAAAGTTAAGTGAAGTGCCTGTTAACACCACCTGTGCCTCATGAAATCTGGAGTGACCTTGTCTGCTAGTTGCTATACTAAGGGCACTTTCCAACGTAAAGCATCTTGAGTTGATCTGGAGTGCCCAATTGTTTTAGACTCTTCTTCTGACAAACCAGTAGGATTGGATAGCTTTCTCCGTAGAAATTCAATTCCCTGTAGTTCCGATGGACCAGTAGAAGTAGAAAGATTGCTTCCCAGAAATCCAATTTCCTGGGAAGTGGGATGGCTGCATTCTAGTTGGTCATATGTTCTAGATCAGTTAGTTAATTTCTGGAAACACTAGTCTTGGTTTATTTGTTCACCTAAATGTTTCTCTAGTATGGTATGTGTTTTAAATTCTTGTATGTCTTAGATGTTGTAATATCTTTTATGTCTCTTTCAGGTGTTGAACTTTGATAAATTTTCTTGGTCTACCGCTACATCAAAGCTCTACCTTTCACCTACCAGTCTTCCGCTCAAAATTCCTGCTTGCAAGGGTCATGCTCTGGTATTTTCCCAACAGATACAGTCATAGTGTTCCATTTCATAGAACTTCTTGTCAGAAAGGAAAATGGTTTCTTTCCATAGGATGCAAAAGCTGGTTGTGTGGCTAGTGATACTGCCATGTGATGTGGAGTTTTGATCAAAGTGAAGTCAACTATTTGTTTGCCTGTTTCTGCTTGAAGTTATAGTAACATTTTTCCTCCAAATAGTCAAAATCAATGGTGATATGGATTCTGTGAATCTCTTCAACTTGATTAGTGATGGTAGGGTATTATGAAAGATCTGCATATTTGTTTTATTTTCTGTCAGAACATGCAGATCTAATATTGGCGAATAAGATAAATGACAAGATTTTGACATGATCCTACTACTATTAGGATCATTCTTTTGTTGTATATGATAGCCATGATTACATTCTTATCCAAAAAAAAAAAAACATTCTTATCCAAACTCAGTGATACTTTGATTTGCTTATATCATAGACAGCTGTTCCATGATCCTTTCTGGACTGAACAATCTCATGTTTTCTCTATTACATTTGGCTGAGTTCTCTGATTCTTTTCCCGTCTTTTGGTCTTTTCCTATGTAATTCCTAGGTTTCTTGGGGGAAAAAAGTGCTTCTGATTGGAGGGAGAACTGATCCTGCTACTGATAAAGTTTCTGGTTGGGTTTCTTCTTACATATATAATATTGTATTTTTTTCGTCCAACTTAAATTTTACTGATTTGCTGGTTTTGGAATTTCCCCATTTGTAGTTTGGGCTTTTGACTCGGAAACGGAGTGCTGGACACTTTTGGAGACGAAGGGAGATATTCCGGTAATATATCTACATTGACAAAGGAACTCCTGAATTACTTACTTAGAACCTCAGTGATCCATAAGGATGCACCATATAGAGTTCATTTTCAGATTGGATTTTACAAATTGCCAATACGAATAATTTTCTCCTAATGTTTTAACTGTGCTTGATGGGTTTGGCTTTCGTGCTGGAGCCCATGCACTTCATTCTTGAGGCTTTTATTTTGCTGCTGAATATGTTGGTTCAATTTTGTCTCTGATTTTCTATTCTCAGTACAACTTTATTGTCCTTGCATGTGCAGATTTAGTTTTCACATGCTTCATGTTTTTCTTGTGCTCTATATTATATCTTTTATGGTAGTACATAAGAATGTTTTAAATAGGAATTCCAAGTAAACTTTATTCTCTTAACTAAAGAAGAACTGGACCTTGCACATTTTTCTACATGAGAAGTCAAATTAAATCCTGGTCATCAGATTCTAGAGCCCATCTAATAAGGGATGCATTTGATACATCAATACTTTAGCAAAGTTCTGCATTGGAAATATAGTGACACTTGCTCAAAATTGTCAGGTTGCACGTAGTGGCCACACTGTAGTCAGAGCCAGCTCTGTTCTGATTATGTTTGGGGGTGAAGATATTCGGAGGAGGAAACTTAATGATCTGCACATGTTTGATCTGAAGTCTTTGACGTGGCTCCCTCTACATTGCACGTGAGTGGCTGTTAGCTGAATATATTAGTTTCGTTATGCAAAATTTCCTGGTGTTCTGCATTTTTATGTTAACTCGGTTGTATTTGCCCATAGAGGTCAAGCTCCATCCCCAAGATCAAACCATGTGGCTACACTTTATGATGATAAATTGCTTCTGGTTTTTGGTGGAGCATCAAAATCAAGGACATTGAATGACTTATATTCGCTAGACTTTGAAACGGTTTGTTTTTCAGTAAATTGTCTTTAGAGAGTTGTAGTTTAGCAGTTTCTTTTTTTCTTTTCTGTTCTGAGCAGATGTGGAAGTCACATCCTCTTCTGCTTCTACTAATGATGTATCTGCTTTTTTTTCTCTCAGATGATATGGTCGAGAGTAAAAATAAGAGGTTTACATCCTTCACCTAGAGCTGGCTGTTGCAGCGTCGTCTGTGGAAGTAAATGGTATATTGCTGGTGGTGGTAGCAAGAAAAAACGTATGTAAAGCTAGAGTTTATAATCATAAAATTTCTATTATCATTCTACTTAATCTTGGATTTCACATTAGAGAATATTTAGCCCTTTTGAGGTTGGACTCTGTTGTCCTAACTGCTGTGGCAATAGTTTAAGCATCTTTGTTTTGTTTGAGATTTTTCAGACTCGTGTTGTAGTGCAGGCAAATACTTTCAGATAATTGAGTACACAATGCATAGAAGATTAGACATATAAAATGTAGACTGAGCATCATGGATGATAATTCATGCAATATATTTCTCTCTGACCAAGACTGTTGGACTATGCCTTTAGCAATTGACTTGCACATTAGAATACCTCTGTGTATGTCCCATTTAACATGTAAGGATCTCGTTCTGGGCACATCTGATCTAAGTTTATCTTGCCTGTATCACTAGTCAGCTTCTTGGTGTCATTAACCACTAGTGTTCCTGTCAATTAATTCCTCAAAAGCCCAGAGTTAAATGAAATAAATTGCAAGCTGCTGTTGGTAGAGCTGTGGAACTTGAATTTGGCATGTAACATTATCTGAGAGACCACTCTGGCTATTTTGCTGAAGTTTGATTCCATAGAATTCTTTTGAACTCTTGCTTATGCAAGAGAATTGTGTTTTTGGTAAAGAGCAGGAAATAAAAGTAATATAGTTATATGAATTTGTGGTGTTATATTGTGCTAAAAGCTTGCATGGATGTCGCTGATTTTGATTCTTGCTAATATGGAAATTTACTAATCACGATTAGATTTCTTTGGACTCCTATGACTTACATACCCCATTAACCAAAGCTTTCTGATTTTCAGGACATGTAGAAACTTTTATATTTGATATACTGAAGCTTGAATGGTCCGTTGCTGTTTCATCTCCTCCATCATCTATCACTACCACCAAGGTTTGATTTTGTTGCCGTATGTCCCCAAGAATATAAAATTTATTGTCTGCAGATGACATTTGGTTTCTTTAGCATGTACCATGGGCATGCATCTTTGTGAATATCACTGTTTACCCAGCTCATTTGTGTGCTACTGCATACACGTGACTTCTCATTTCATAATGCTTCTTGTTTTTGAATTCTGTTTGCTTTTGGCTGTTTGAATTGTTTCGATTTCTCTGAAATAGAATATTTCCAACCTTCTAAAAAGAGAGTGAATGAATATTCTCACAAACGAAAACCTTGGAGGTGCAATCCCTGTACGTGTTTTCAACCCCTTTTTCCCACTCCGTGTGTGAAAATGTCTGAGGATTGATTCTTGTCATTCTGTATATAATTAACTATTAAAACTGTAGCTTGTGGTACCTCAGGTTTTTTGGCTTCTTTTCAAATATCTTGCCACTTTGTTCCAGTCAAATGCATACATTCAATTCCAATTGTGGTGCTTATGTTGAAATCTAGAGCATCTTTAGCTCTCTCTCTGCACCACCACCACCCTCCCCACCCCAAAATTTTTTTGAAAGAGACCAAAAATCTTGAACATGTCCAGGTGTTCAACTTGGAAATACTGTTTTCTCTTGGACTTGTTGGTGTGTTTTTGATCGTTAAACATAATGGCTAAGAAAATTGTATATGTTACGTTTCACTCCTAAACTTTCGAAGATGCAGATGTATTTGCCATCCATACACCAAACAAAGATGATACCTAATGCATGTCCTTGCATTTGAGCTTTTACTCGATTATCAGCCAATTCAAGATGTAAACTTTTCTGCCTCGTTCTTCTACTACAAAAGTGTTTTTCTGTTATTGGCAGTTTCTGATTACAATTCTGTTTATTTGTTGGCTTACAATTGGATCCAGGGATTTAGCCTTGTGCTTGTGCAGCACAAGGAAAGGGATTTCCTTGTTGCATTTGGTGGTTTCAAGAAAGATCCATCAAATCAGGTGAAATAGAAAATTGAAATCTTGCGTGTTGATGCCATATGAATGACCCCATAGGAGGAGTTATAGTTTTGTTTTTACCATACCTCTTTAACAGGTTGAAGTACTGGTTTTGGAAAAAAGTGATTCTTCAATTGGTAGGAGATCAACTTTAGGTAAAAGTGCAGCAACCATTCTATCAGAGAATCTTGTAGCTTCCTCTGGCTTTGCTGGCCAACAAAGTAATGGTGCTCTTAATGGGACTGTTGATTCCATTGCCCAACAAAATATAGCATCTGCAGTTGAACAACATGGCTCTGGCCGAAGATCATTGTCAGAGTCCTTGCTTGTTAATCCATATCCTGGCTCTGGCAATGTCTCACTCCGAAAACAATTCCACGACGAGGAAGACACCTGTAATAGGGTATCAAAGATTTCAGAACATGATAGTTCTTTGCAGGTTAATTGTTATCACTCTCCTGGAATTATCCTATTCTCCTTCCATTTTTCTTCTGAACTAGTGCCAGTCTTAATTAAGCATAGTTAATATTAGATTCGCTAGACAATCAGCGGCCTCAGATTCCTTTTGTGCTCTCTTTTCCTCTGCATCAGCGCTGATCCCTTTGTATACTAGTTTACTATGCCATATTTGTTTTTCTTTCCAGTTTTATTGTTTTCTTCCTTTTCTTTACTGGAACTTTATCAGTGGGGACAAGTACACTGGAGCATAACTAACTAATGCATGGTCAAAAGTGAGATCTATTTCCTCAATTTAATAATTAGGAATTTTCTTCTGAATAAGCAAATCATTTTTGATTCTAGGTGATGGAACAAAAGGCAAAACATCATGGTGCAGGTTCCTTCACATCCACTATTGGAGATAATTGCATTGAAAAAGAAATATCGGCTGCACTAGAATCTGGAAACTTGGAAATGCATAGGAGGCAGGGAAGTGGAAGTTTTTCTCTAGATGGTGATGAAACTTTATTCCAAGAAAGCGATGGCAAGTCAGGAGTACCACCTTCTTCTGGTGTCTATCAATTTTATGAAACAAAGCTAGCTGCACTTACAAGAAAGAATGGAATTCTTGAAGGACAGTTAGCTGCTGCATTAGCTAGCCGAGAAGCAGCAGAGAAGAATTTAACTGCTGCTTTCAAGAGTAGACAAGAAATGGAAAAGAAGTTGGCAGACATGATGAAAGAGATGGAATTACTTAAAGAGAAGCTCTCTGGAGTGGAATTGGCCCAAGAGGAGGCCAATAACCTATCCAACATTGTCCATTCTGACAATGTCCGGCTTGAGCATGATGTGGCTTTCCTTAAGGCAGTTTTAGATGATACGCAGAAGGTATTGCTATATAGTTGCCATCTTCTATTGATTTGAATTGTGATTTGTAAGTTGAATACTGTCGGTTGTTTTGTTTTCTATTTGACATCATACATGCTGTAGGAACTGCATTCAACTAGAGGAGTCCTTGCTGGAGAAAGGGCAAGAGCATTCCAGTTACAGGTATGGCTCAGAATTGAGAGACTTAACAAGATCTAGAAACAAAATATCTGCATCCTTTGGTGAAGTGATTCATTCGAATGTCCATTTTTTTTATTTTTTTTGGTTGCTAAGTTGGTAGAAAGGTTGATAGTCGTGAGTGGTAAGCTGGTTTAACAGCACAAAAATTTTTTCCTTGTGGTCCTATCTAATGCTAACAACAGCCTCTTTATTTGCTGTCTAAAGACCGCAAATTATTTTTTATCTCAAATTCTGAAGTACTATTGCTTATTGTCGTTCAGCTTCTCGAGAGAATAATAGCTCTCTACCAGGAGTAAATTTGGGTACTGAGATTAGGCATGCAAATATGATTCCTTTTGCAGGTTGAAGTTTTCCACCTGAAACAGAGACTGCAGACCCTGGAGAATCGAGCGCCAACTCCTAGGAAACCTTTCCATGTGTAGTATGTGGCACCCGTATATTATCTGTCGTATCATTATGAATATAGTTTATCAAACCTCTTGCGCTTTTCCCTCTCTTAATAGTAGTGAATCTCTGTTGAAAGTAAAACTAACTCTTCCAATTGTGATATTATTCTTCATTAGGGAGAGTGGAAAAAAGGAAAATTAGTTAATGAGTTTTTAACTTATTTCACTTCATTGCTCCCCTTAATGTCTTCTTTACCTGTGAATGTTTTACATCCAAATGGTGTCTACAAGCTCACCCGCCTTCTGAAGAGCAATGTTAAAAAAAAAAAAGAAGTGCCAGTTATAGCTCTACATGGTTCTTCAGACCAGTCTTGCCCTCCGGCTGAGTTCTGGCCATCTGGGCTGCCCTGTTCTATAAATTTATATCATTTCCAATGGCCATACTCCAGCAAAAGAAGAAGCTTTAAAATGTCGAACTTGGAACTCTTCTCAATGAACTCCACTTTAAGAGCCAAAGTCCTTAGATACAAATCCCTTTTACAAGTTCCACTAGTAATTAGACATTATGGACAACATTGGATAACAATTGAATTGAATTAATATAACAGATACGAGCAACCTATGATGCTCTCTTATGGCGATTATACAGATATGGAAATATTACAATTTCTAAAACCTAAGCAGTGAGACCAACTACCATTTTGTCTACAGCTAAATTTGAAGCCAACTCTCTTGTATCTAGGGACCTCATTTTATCGATGGACTTTAGTGTTTTCCTGAATAGAACGTTGGTGCCAAAATTCTCTTTTGCTTCTCATTTCCAAACTCCATATATATGATGAGGAGCTGCATCCCTAACCTTCTTAATGAGAACTTCCGTCAAGTTTTTTGGACAGTCTGGAAGTTCTCGGTTTGTTTCTCTTATAAATGCTCAGTCTCCTCCTGGTCCCCATCGGCATCTTCTACATCATTGTCTTCATCTTCTTCAGGGGCATCAGGATCCACTCCCTGCATAAGATGGGCGATAGAACACAAAATGTTTAAGAAAATGCATTTATCTTGGAGGAGTTTTGTAGGTCACAAGATCACTGTATTTAGGATGAATAAATCTTCCGCAGAAGAGCATGTAGAAGAAAATAACACATCAGTCAACGCTGTGTAAGAGACTGATCCAGCACAATTTAGCAGATCAGGAAAGAATGTGGTGGGATTAGTGGGAAATGTTATTAAGATTTTGTAGTACAAGAACAAATGCATTCGGTAAATATAACGACAAAAACTGCTGAGACTCCCTTGATACTGTAGAAAATCCAGGAGCCTCGTGGAATTCTTCGGCAGCATATATTCTTCAACAGTAACTTGAAATAAGCAATTGCAGATAATAGAGTTCTAAGAGGTTTATGCATATCCAACATGAACATGAACCATGAAATCAGAGAGAGCCTTTTTCCAACATGCATAACCAACAGATTGACAAAATCTGAGATCTTCCAAGAAAAAGAGAAAACAAACCTTCATTTGTTTCTCCAAGCGCTCTAATCCCTTTTTGGCTGCTTCATTTTTGGGATTAATCCTGACATGCAATCAAAATCTTGAGCATTATAAATAAGAATATTGAAGGATGCTTAACTTGGGGATGAAAGGAGAAGGTAACCTCAAAGCTGCCTGATAATGCAATAATGCATCTTGCAGCATATTTGTAGCTGCAAACACTTGAGCCAGCTTAACATGCAGAGAATCATCAGCCCAATCTTTAAGATATCTCTCAAGGAGAGATACAGCATCTCCATTTCGGCCTTCAATGACATGAAGCTCAGCCAAAGCTAAAGCAGCTCCAAGGTAACCAGGTTCCAGCCTTAGAGCTGACTCATAGAACCTTTTTGCCTGGTTAAGAAGAAATAAAAGCAGAAGGGTTCAACTAAGGATCAGCAATTTGAATAAAGAGTAGAAAAATACCTCACAGCCATACCTTTTCTCTTCCAGTTATGCTGCTAGCATGTACATCCCCTACTAACTTTAAAGCCTTTGCTGACTGAGGCATAGCTTTCATTGCCTCCCTTGCAGCATGCAAAGCCTCTTTAATCTTTGAGAGGGCCAAATAAGAACGAACTAAACCTGTGATGAAGATAAAGTTTTAGCAGTTGAGATGATCTTTCACATTACAAAAAATAATTTGAAACAAAATAGCCAACTAGATTAGCATGAATCACAGTTTGAAGTGGCAAAAACTAATAGCAATTATTGAATTTTCTTTCCCAGTGCAGTTGATAGACCTTGATAAGATCGAAGATCAGGCCTTAGTTCTTGAGCTCCTCTGAAGGCAATTACAGCTGCTTCTGGCCGATTCATTGACAAGAATAAGTTTCCCTGAATGTTTATAAGAATATGATTACTGAAATTACTTTTAATGATTAATGAAGTGGAAAGGAAAACAAAAAGCAAGTTTTGGATAAATTATAGTGCTAGTTCCCTAAAGTAAATTAAATACACAAAGATGATACCTTCATTATATAACCCAGCACATGCCTCTCATCACTGCGAATACTCTGCTTGTGGAAAGTGATGGAATTGTTAGTGTAAAATATAAACTTAAGCATATATGGGTTCTACTAAAAAGTATAAAAATTGTAACCTTTTCGGCATAAGAGAGTGACCCACTATCATCTTTTCTTTCCCACAAGACAGACAATGCAACAAAAACTTCAGGCCTTGTTGGATCAATATTCAATAGATCATGAACCAACTTGTTTAATTTCGTATAATCGGATTTCATCTTTAAGAGCATGGCATACTCATCCATGTAAGTGACCATGTATGGATCAATAGATCGAACCTGTAAAATTAGGAAATGAGAAAACTTAGCAGGTCTCAAAAAAATGATTCAAAAGCACTGGCACCAAGGACAATTAAATTATTACCTTCTCAAAATTCATAATGGCTTCATCATTCTTCCCAGTAATAGCTTCAACCTTCGTAAAAGATTTATGATTATGAGTATGAGGCCCATAAAGATAACTCAGAAGACAAGCACCAGCATATATATTTGCAGATTCTCCCCAAACATATCAAAACAAGTCCATATCACAAGTTTCTGATATACCATTCTCATGTTTAGGTCTCTCCCTCCCCTCCCCATTGAGGCCCACCCAAAATAAAAACCAAAAAAAAAAGAGGATATTAGAAGAAGAAGAAGAAGAAGAAAGACAAAGATTCTTTTTTCGTTTTCATTTGCTGGAGGCAATATAAATATTGCAAAAAATCACAATACCCATTCAACTTAAAGGTGAATACAACAGACATCTGAATTTCATCCCAACAAGAACATCAATATAGGTCACTGCAATTATCAAGTATGAAGTCTTTATAATTACCAGTCTCTACCTTTGCCATTTCAAGTAATATGTGAATATTGTTTGGAAATCGCTGGAGAAGTTCCGAAAAGAGTTCCAGACCACCTGCATAGAGAAGTCTAACACCTTAATAGAACAGAAAATGTACAGCAATCATGTCATGAAGCTTCTAGTCTCATCAAACAAAAAGAATTTGCAGGATGGACTGGACAACAGCACAGACTTCTGCTGCTCCCAGAACTACTACTTTAAAAGAATAAATGTCAGAAATCTGGATGTGAGAACAAGATTCTAATCATGCATTAGAAAAATAGAAGACTGAGCGTCAGGATTAAACTGGTGTCAAGATAAGATTTAGTAATGGACTTAGGCCTATTTGGATCGAGTTCACGCACCACTAGCAATAGAATAAGTGGAAAAAATTCCCGATAAGTGGTTTGATTTGTTATGTTACAGTGTCAAAGAAAAGCAAATACAATTATATACATGATAGCCTGTATTCCATACGACAACTAGAATTAGGAACATCAAAAAGTTACAATTTTTACAATGCATGATGATATCCATCAAGCATGTAGTACCTCTGGAAGGATAAATCTTTCATTTACTAGAGGCCTCTACTCATACATTTATCAACTTAGCTGATGTTAGTTTTGACCATTAACTCCATTAGCCTTGCACTGCAAAAAAATAAGTCAAAAAAGGTAACATTTGGACAAAAGCTACCAACCTTTGTAGTCATTTGTGGCAATGCAACATTGGGCTTCAACATAACGCTGCAGAATATAAGAATGTACTAATTAAACAAAGACCCAAACAATTGTAGAGAAGAAAACATTCAGCCCACTGACTAGTAATAACACCAACTTGACTAGACCAGCATTTGAACTTCTTCAGCCAAACTGGAATGCAAAACTAACTAGTCATCATACACCAAGTGAATAAACGAGATTCCCAAGAGCTTCACAACTTCTGAGACCAAACCTAAACATGCCAAAATGATAACACAGCATTCAAGAGACTTGTAGGAAATAGTGAAGTATATAGGTTGTGTTTGATTTAGGTTTGGCTTCAAAAATCTCACTTTGAGTCCCACCTTTTCTTTCACAAACAATCTACTTTTCAAAAAAGCCAAGACTTTTTCAAACAGAAATCTAATCCAAATACATCCATAGTATAGTCTAATTAAGGCCTTATAAGTCCACCCTGCCATCTGTACTTGTCAGGTCTTCATTGAATGGGAATATTTCACCAACCTAACCTACGTGCTGCACCACATTTTGCAATCCAGCTTCAATGGTTCTGAAATTTTATTCATCTTTTTAACAAATCAAATTTGGTAATAACTCGTGTTAAGTCTTTTTCAGATGGACTTTGCATGTTATTGGTTGAATTACCAGTGTTTGAGAATCAACGTTGGCCATAAAATAATCAATTACTAAGGGGCACCAAGGGAAATTCTAACTAGCACCAAGACAAGTCACCAGAACAAACTCAAAAATGCTTCATGGAAATCAAGTTGATCAGGAATACTCATTGGTACCTGCAACCAGCGACTAGAATCGAGATGATCAAAAGGAGGTCTTCCAGTTCTATTTGGTGTCTGAAGATATCAATAAAATGTTAGAAGAATAAAAGATGATATTCAAATCAGTCAAGGAAAAGCTAAAATAGAGGCCCTGAAAGTAAGCATAATAGCAATTTGAAAAGCATAGGAATTATATGTTTGGTTAAAATCACAGACCTGAGGAAACAAAGAAACAATATCCTTTGCTGCAACACCCAATTCAGCCAATGCTATGATCGCTTCTATAATGTAAGGGCATTGCCTGTGGAAAACCAGAAAGATGATGACAGTAAAATTTGGGCTCTATTTGATTGGATTTCATTTTGAAAAGCTTTTATCTTTCGTGGGGCTAGAGTTGACAGCTACAAGAGAAAATGTGAGGTCCAAGAGTTCAGTTTTTTAAGAAAAAGTTAAGGATTTTTTTTCAAAATGAAATCCAATACAAGTAGAGTCCTGGTATCACTAGTTTACCAAAACAGAAGGTATTAATATGGATTACGGTGGTGTAAAAGCAGCAAGACCAGTAAAATGCTAATGGATAAAGAAATATCTTTGCCAACTGGATAAAATCAAACCTCAAACACTCTTTAAAACAAGCAATAGCTGCACGAGTGTGTCTAGAATTTCGATAAAGTTTTCCCATCAGTAAATTCATCTGCAATGTCCTTGCTTTGCTTGGAATCCCCTCCATCTTTGAGACAAACAAGCAGTTAATAAATCTCTTGGAAAAATACATTTCACCAAAAAGATATGATCATGCATATTTCGAAAATAAACTACAGAGTAGATCAGCTATTGTAATAAGTAAACTATGTCTTGATGCATGCATCAAACTAGTACACCAATGCTCTTTGCAGACGACTGAAACTAGACAAATGTGCAGGATAAAGAAAAGAAAAGAAGTTTAGCATGAACCTCAACCAGTGCGACCCTGCTCTCATTTAGCGCACAATAGGAGGAAGCAATTCTAAACTTGACCTGTTTCAAATGTTGATGAAATATCAAACTATAAGTCACACAATAAATAACTTATTCACTGACAAACTTCAAATAAACATAAAAATCACTTCTTGTTCGAAAGGTACCTCATTTTCATTAATTGCTGAGGTGTTGAAAGAGCTTGGAGAAGAGGACCTATTGGATGCTGACAACAAACTCCTGGTTGATGCCGTATTTTGCTTAGGACTAATTTTGTGGTACTGTAATGCTTGCTTATACGTGTGCTATAATATTCCAAAAATTTAAAAGTAAGAAATCAGTGAATCTCCTTGAATGATAAGTTACGCAATGCAAATAGTATTTATATAAACGTATCCAAACATCTATATATCTTTACTTACAATGGCCCTGCGGTACTCTTTCTCCCGGAACAATGCATCACCAAGCAGCACCTATAGCAGATAACTAAATCAACTGCTAAAAAAATAAATTTTTAAAAAAGATGAAGAACAAAAGCAAAAGACAAATAAAACTAACCAAATTTTCAGCCTTTAGGTGCGGACTGGTGTCAGGATTCACCGATGAGGAAGAAACAAGAAAGCAGCCCTAATTCCCCAAAAAAAAAAAGAAACGGAAGAATCACCCATTTTTCTACTCGAGTAATCAAATGTCGAGCTTAAAACGGTTCTAAACAGTAACAGAGTAACGTAAACCCTAAAAGAAGAGCGAAACTTGAGTTGGATTTTGACATCTTAAACATAAAATGAGAAAGAGGAGACATACGAGCAATTGAGCTGAGGTAAAGAGGCCATGATCAAGAAGATAGGCGATTTGATCTTTGGGGACGTAGTCCATTGATTCTGCAAGTGAGTGAGCTCTGGAGAGTGAAGTTTTTTCCTTTTTTTGAATGTGAGTGAAGGGTTGTTGAACCGCTCTCTTTTTCAAATGCTTCAGGTGACCCTGCTATTACCGGTTCAATAGCATCAGGCTCGTCTATGGGCTTGCTTGTCCATGGACTGAAATATTGATAAAATCTCCAATTAGTTGGATTGAGTGAATTATTGCTGAAAAAAAAAGCAAAAATATTTCATTGTTTCCCATTCCACTTTCAAAACGAATTTGAAAACACCACTTTCCAACTTGAATAATTTTGTATTTTCTAATGTTGTATTTGTATGTGGCTAAACTAATTTTTATATTCGAGAATAATTAATTTAATACTTGAATATTTATTTATTTATTTATTATTCAAACAATTATATTTAATTTTATCTTTAAATTTATTTTTGTTAAAAAAAAGTTCAATTCTAAGATTATGATAGACTTTTTATATTTTTACATTCTAAACTATTGGTATAATATTAAAAAATAAATTAATATATTTTAATTGAGTTTAAATTTTGAGTTTTTTTTAAAAAAATTTATAAAAGTAAATATTTCGTAGTATTTATAAGAGATTTATATGAGAAAAAGAATTTATAGAAAAAAAGTTAAAAATATAAAATTATATAAGACTGTATTTAATTCGGAAAGTCAGTCTAAATACATACACCTGACGTGTAATTTAAATATTCCTTGAAATAAATATAAAAAGGGGGAATAAGTGGCACTATCTGCAGCGGTTTTCAGCAACCGCCGTGCCGTGTACTCTCGTGTCTCAGCCAAACAGTCTGCCCCTGTCTGTCTCCCATGGAGTCGCCATCAAGCTCGCGCAGGAATGGTGGGTCGAAGCGGCGACACAGAAGAACTGTTACTGCTGTGCTGCTTGCAGAATCGATTACCGGAAAATCTTGTCCAATATGCTTGTGCCGGGTTGAGGAACGGAGAGCTGCGGTGGTGATCCCCTGCAAGCACGCTTACTGTGTCGAGTGTATCCGAAAGTGGAGCAATTTCAAGCGGAAGTGTCCTCTTTGCAATTCTGAGTTTGATTCTTGGTTCTTCCAAATCAATCTGTCGTCTCAATCTTTCCAGAAAGAGAAACTTTTGGCAGCTCCTGCCAAGGGCGAATCGGTCAGTTTATCTGATTTCTACTCCCGGCGGAGAAGACGGGTAGCTGAACAATTGAGGTGACTCCAAGTTCAACACTGAACCCACCCCCCTTCTTTGGGGTGTTTGATTTAAATTCCGCAAACTTTTTTGTTACTTCTTAATGACTCATTCTGTCAATCTGCAACCAGATTGAGCTAAAGATTCAAATAAAGATCAAATTTTGAAAGTTTAATTTTGATTTTTTACTCTGATTGTGCGTAGGTTAACTAGAAGATGTAGGGAGGAAATCAGACCTTCAAGCTCGAGAACAAGGCCACTACCGTGGCGGCGATCATTTTCTAGGAGACAGGATGAAGACCCTGCTGTTGTTGCCGAAAGAGTTCTTCGTTGGCGTGTCAGGTCTTGCTCTATGCTTGTTTCTTGTGCATTTTTTCACAAAGCTGTAATTTTCTCTCTTCTTGCATTTACTTGCAATGTTTCCATGGTGCTGCAGAGTCTGATGCTGAAAATATGGCTATGTTCCATATAAATGTTTAGTTGATAGGCAAGAAGTGTTTCATAAAGGCATTAGGCCAGACCTTGTGGGAAATCATATGGGAAGGAGAGTGTGGATATAAGTCAATCGTCTGATAGCTATTCCTATGTCATCTACGACTGATCTTGCAGCTGTCTGAGTGAAGCACATAGTCCTGCCAGTATTACTAGAAATAAGCTTCTTCATAGCTTCATTTATTGTGAAATCTGGCTTCTGCCATCTCATCTATGCTTTTTGGTAATCTCTTGGATGGTGAAAAGAAATAGGAAATGAGTTTATAATTTTCATACCTCTGCACATTTTCTCCTCTCGTTCTCCAAAAGTTATATCACTTATGTGTACCTTTGATTGTCTCTCTTATAGAGACAGGCTCTGAATTTGTTGTGCTTGTCGCAGTGTGTATGAACAGCGGTTGCAGGCTGTTCCTATCTCCTCCAAGAATTGTGTTTTGCAGGTATGGGTTTCTACTTCTTAATTTGGTAATCAGAAAGTTTTGGATATTTGAAGAGGAAGAGTGCCTTATAAGAATGTACCAAATAAAACCAAGGTTTATGACAAACAAATGGTTGAATAATAAATGTTTGCTTCTGCATTAGTGCTTCTGATTTACTTTTTCTTTTCCTGATTAATTATTGCCTTACATGAAGAACAAGAACTGCCTGCAACCTCATCTATGAAATGGTGTATCTTGGAAATGCTTTACATCCTAGGACAGGGATTATCATTAATTTCTGATTAGCAAGTAGAGATGAGGTCATTTTTCCACTGTGCCAACCCATAAGGAAATACAAGTTTAATAAATGAATTAACAAAAGATTCCCGCCTTTTTAACTTTCAGCAAATAACAAATGGCAACAATGCCAAGAAGCTAGTACTACAGAGAATGGAACCTTGGATAAGAAGGGAGCTGCATGCTGTTCTTGGAGATCCGGATCCTTCTGTCATTGTCCATGTTGCTACCTCGCTTTTCATCTCAATGCATGAAAGAAAGTATGAAGGTCCTTCAGAACAATTTGATGTTGAACATGATTTTCTTTCACCTTTGCGGCCCTTCCTGCATGAGAGGACGGAGTTGTTTTGGCATGAACTCAGGTAAACGCACATGTTAATCTTGTTAACATTTGCACCTAAAATGATCATTTAGCATGAGTGGGTTTATATATGAATACCAATTTTCTATTCATTAGTACTACCGTTACTAGCATGGTTATCTTGTCGTTGCGCTGTTTAACCATATCTTGGACGTTTCTTATTGAGATTGTCGTACTAAGGATAGAAGGATGGACTCTTTTTCAGATGTTTTGCAGAATGCTCATATTCCATGGAAACATATGATAGTCTGGTGGAATACACTAGGTTGTTCTTGTAAGATCTCTCGACTTGGTAAAAGTGGATATAGAGGGGTCTGATATTTGCAATCGAGGACCAGTGTGGTCTAATTTCAGATGGACATGCACCTGCACATAGATGGGTGGTTTTGTTATGGTGACCCTTGTTACTGCTCAAAAGTTGCTGATGAACTCCGGGACATTTTTGGTCGTAAATTGCTTGGGAAGAGACTGCACAAGGGTTATAGGGGGACCGGCTCTCCAATTGCACGTCATCTTGCCTAGTAGATGGATGAAGAAGAAGGTTCCAATCAGAGTCCGTTGAAACAGATATTAATTGGTGCAGAGAGATTGGATGTGTGAGATCATGCATATCCTCTGTGAGGATTATTGTTTTGCAATGGAGTCTATCCTTGGAGAAACTTATTAGAAGCTGCCTATTCAAATTATTAAAGCATCAGTGACAGTAGATGCATCAGCCTTTTTCATATGTCTGCTATAGTAAGGTGGCCACGTCATATGTGCGACTTCAGCCAGAGAAAACGGGAGATTCTCTCTTTCAACATAGCGAGCTCCTTATACTTTCTCATTATCTGGTGGAAAGTCAGCTGTTATTCACCGTGTTATAAATTGTCCGCATAATTTTTGTAGGAAATGGCCACATGATTATCGAGTTGTAATTGGAGTTACAAGACAAATTCACTGTGGGTTATGGATCTTTTTCGAGTAAAGTAGCTTTGCAGACATTTGCAGACAATGTTTTTATTGTTGATTGTGCATTCTCTAGAGCTGGCTGTGGACATGTCACAATGTGTGTTCTCTGATCTTCTTGAGTTACACTGATTTGGTGTTTACAACTCCGTGTAAAATTGCTTGTAACTTAATCATTCATTCATTGATTTGGTATTGTGGTAAAAAACGACAAAACTTTGGAATTGAATCCAATTTTCTCTATTGAGGAAAGGTGCTCTGTCGAGTTGTTCTACAATATATGGTTGTCATTGCCAAAGGCCCCAGAAGGTCTGAAGTGAATGCCTTAATGTGAGTGCATATAACTTGTATTGCCTTTTGTGTTTGTTTTATGCAGGCGGGATGAGCTGTGAACTTAAGATTGGAAACCTTAAGAGATATCCTTACCAACTAAACTTATATCTGATTAGCTATAGTTGGTATTTCTCTAGTGTATTTGTAATACTATATGCAATATTTTTAATTTTCAAGCCCTTAAAAAGGCAGGCTTAACTCTGGTTCCAATGTGCAATAAATTTGAGGAATTAAGTAGACAAGAATTTGATATGAAACAATTTGAACTCTTTAAGGCAACAAGAAAAGGAAAAGGGAAGTTGATTGGTTAGAGGAGGTTAAAAAAATAAGAATTGAATTTACTGCATGTCAAAAACATGTAAAAGAAGAACCATTCCTAATAAATCTGATATGTGGAGATGGTGGGAAAAACTGGGCAAATGAGTAGTAGAACTTATCGAACAAAGGTGAGATTTTGGTGAGCTTTACATGATGCTTATGAGAATAGGGAAGAGCAGCTATTTGGAGAAATGTTTGACCCATTTCCCCCAAAGCTTAAAGTCGTTTCTTCACTTGAACTTCTTTTTCCCTTTCCCTCGTTCTCTCTATCTTCTCTGCGGAAATACCAAATAAATTTCTTTTTATTTGCTCATAATATGCATTCATCAGAGGAAAAAGGGTAACCCCGCCATGGCTGCAAAAGCCTAGAGACTTTTTACTGTAGAAAGAATAGAAAAAATTGCTCTCGCAGGTTCTTTATGGTGAATAAAAGAAACTGAGTTAAATAACAGGCTTTAGAGATGCAGAGAGCGGCAACAACCCTTGGGAAAACTCAAATCCCTCTGAGCCACCACACCCCATAACACCAAATAATTTTTTGACTCTTTCTCCCATGCCTTCTCTAATCATCATCACCCTTAAGTGCATTTTTCCTGATCCTCAACCAAAAGGAAAAACGCCCATTGGCATACGCAATCAAATACAACCCCAAACTGAGGGTATCCGATGAAATTTCAATCCAAGCAAAACCAAAGAACAATCAACTAAAAACATTCACAACGTTTTCCGCAATGGGGTGATGCAATTTGATGAAACATGAAAGAAGACGACATGCGTAGAAGATCTGGGGATGTATCTGATTATGGATGGAAATAGGGGTCAATGGATAATTATTTTGGAAAAAAATGACTTGTTGTGACAGATGTGCCCCTCAAAATTGATACTCAAAAGCTGCCTGTGATCTTATACGCCGGAATTGAGGCTGGTTGTTTCGTAAAATAAAGGGTTAATTTTATTTTAATACTTTACAGTAGAAAGAGTTTATCAATTGAGTATCACTTCTTATAGAATTATCAATCAAAAGATCAAAAGTAGAGAGAATGTGTCAATTGAGTACCACTTCTTATAAAATTATTAATTAAGGAACTAATTTGGTTAACAGTGAAATAATTTAACTAGAAAATAATTAAATATCTAATATACCTTTCAAAATTAAAATATAAAATCTAAATTTTTTATTATTTATTTAATACTTAAAAGAAAAAATTATCATTTTAACTCATTTTCTTTAAAAAAACTCTTTCTAACTTTTTCTTTAAAATTGTAATATTTTGTTAACAATTCGATGAATCTTCTTCAAAGACCACACAGATTTTGACTCAAATTCAAGAAGAGAAAAGTTTACTCAAAACATATGAAATAACAGTGAAGAAAATGCGTTAAAATGATAATTTTTTTCTTTTAATTATTAGATCAATAATAAGAAATTTTAGATTTTATATTTTAATTTTAAAAAGTATATTATATATTTAATTATTTTCTGATCAAAATATTTCACTGTTGACCAAATTGGTCCCTTGATTGACAATTCTATAAGAAGTGATACTTAATTGATACATCCCCTCTACTTTTGATCCCTTGATTGACGTACTCAATTGACAAACCCTCTCTACTTTGAGATATTAAAATAGAATTAACCCTAAATAAATAAATAAAAGAAATTAAATATATCGGATATTATTAAAATAAATAAAATAGTTACAAACTATTTTATAAATTATTGAATTTAATTCCAGACAGAACGCTATACTAAAAAGCGTCCATGTGTACCAGCGCAACTTCACCCCCAAACAGTTCAAAAACCCTGTATGGCATGGTGCTCTGTTTACGATTCCGTCAATAGTTTGAAGGGATACAAACAACATTTGAATTGAATCGGTCGGGTCATATGACTCGGAGGTGACTCGCTGGGTCTCTGAGCTCCAGAGGAGGCAGCGGCAGCAATGTACAGCGGGTCGAGCGACGGGGAAGGCCACGAAGGACAGGCAGGTCCAGCTAGAAAGATGCCATCTGCGTCTTCCATGCTCTGGGTCCGTAACCTTCGCCGTTACATCGGATCCGGCGCAGGTCTTGGCTCCGAAGCCCTTATGGGTTAGTAAATTCTTGTTCTTGCTTCTTATGATGCTTGTATATTAGTAAGCAAGCATGCAAGATTGTGCTTTTCTGGTATTTTTGTTAGGGTAAAAACGAGCTATTGGACCTTATACTCTATAGATAAAGGATTTGAGTGAAGAAACTGAAATTGGATTCTTCGGAAAGAAGAGATTTCGTTATTTTCTTAAGCTGGAACGATGTGGGTGCTTGGGTGTTCCCAGAGGAAGTCCAGCAGTGCTGTGATTGTGATCCTAATTAGATAATAGTGAAACTTTTTTGAAGGATCACTAGGTGCAAGACAAAAGCTTGTAAACCTCTTCTTGTGGCAGGTTTTTGCACCAAGTGTTGGAGGACTTAATTTCCATTTAAAAGTGGTCTAACTTATATACCTATGCTATTTATTGTAATATTAGGTGACAACACGTTAGGAAAGGTCTATCTTTAGTGAAACAGGGGCTGGTTATTGTGAACGCAAAGTCTTAGGTTTAGTACATGGAAACAGTCCCATTTTTGGTGCTCAGGATTTCTACATTGCAGAGCCTTCCTCAAACCGGAGAATGATGATATGCTGGTAGCTTTGCTTTTCTTCCTTTAGAGAAAAGAGTTTAGGGAAGGCTGAATTTTCCATTTTGGAAGGTTTTTTTACTCTTCAGGTGGGAATTTCCTGTCTCTGTTCCTGGAAATTTACGGTCTTCATTTAGCAATTATACTTGAATAGGTCGAATTAGCATTCCTACTATAGGTTCTTTCTCTCTTTGGTTCATCCTTATCGAAATTATTGGTTTAGAAATAATTTAATTCTGCCTCCATAATATCCAGTAGATTTTGATTATTACAAAATTATGTTAGAATTTTCATATCTTTTTGAGCTTGTTAATTCTTTAAATTGATCTAGGCTACTCCTTAAATCACAAGAATAATGTGTACATACTGCTTATCTTCTTCTTTCTTCTTGTATATCTGTTATGGCCACATTCCGGGAGTGTTAGGCATTCAAGACAAAAAGATAAAATCAGCATAGCTATGATTGTCACTCATGAAGAATCTTGGTTCAATTCATAGAAGCACTTCTTTAGCTTCCTTTTCCATACCTCCAAAATGAAAATGACATTGTTGAGCACCGCTTATGAAGGATAAGATATAGAATCAAAAGAAAAGAAGAGGGAAAACAATATTGGGCTGCTGCAAATCCCTTTTTCTGCTTCTTGGTAATGTGGGATGAACTGTTCTTTTAATTCCTTGCCATCTTATTTTCTTCTGGTGATGATTACCAGTCATACCTTGTGAAGCAATATGTATTGATGGGAGCCACTCTCACCTTTATCTGTCCCCAACCTTGGAGGAATTGGCTGTCAGACATCTAATTATCAGGAACTATATAGCAGTTGGACACCTTCCTTTTTTTGACCTGTGCTCAAGACTGTTAATTTAGGCAAATACACATTGTTTATGGCAATTTATTTTGTATGTACCCTTTCATTATATGCTTTCTGCTTTATTGAGTAAAGTGATTTGCAACCTGAACTGTTCTCTGTACTTCACAGAGCTTGAAACGAAGAGAATTTTGCTGGATATTTTCAAGGAAAAGCAACAAAAGAATGCTGAAGCTGGCACAATTCCAAGTTTCTATAAGAAGGTAGTTACTGTAGTTGTTTGTTTATTAATATATCATGTTTCATTATTTACTTTCTTGTGAAGAGTCTCATGGATACAGACGTACTGACATGAAACTATGCACACACTCACATGTGCACGCAAAACTAGGTCTTTGGCTATTTTTGGATCTCTCCATTAAAAGATATTTGCATTTCCAGTTTTGGATTTTATTAGGCAGAGAATCACTTTTGAATTCTGGACGGAGAATCTTTATTATCCACACATTGTAGTCATTCAAACATCAATATATCCAACCTGCTGTTTCCAACTAATCCACTACCTTTTACACCCAAAATTTTTCTTATCTGCTATTTAGAAACCTGAAGAAGGATCCATCAGTAATAGGGTTCAACGGCTGGCAAAGTATCGATTTTTAAAGGTATGGTATCTTTCTTTGCTTCTTTGAATAATATTTCTGGCTTAAATTAGGGAAAAGGACACATGCACATAGGACCATGAGGAGCTACTTTAAGGATTTTTGGCTTTTACAGTTTAGATCTTTTTATCTATGCAATTATTAAGCTATCCGTGATTGACCATTTGCCTTACTCGTTAATTATACACAGAAACAATCTGATCTCCTTCTAAATGCTGATGATCTGGATGCCATGTGGGTTTGTCTGCGTGAGAATTGTGTGATTGATGATGCAACTGGAGCTGAGAAGGTCAGTTCACTCTGAATAACTTTCACTGTACCATAGATTACACGAGTGTTGTTGATTCTCTAGCAGCCACTTGTTCTTGTGTGTCCTTCAATTAGTCATGATTATTTTTTGTGGAGAGATGTTATTTAATCATGAAATTATATCTGCTTTTGTATCAAATAATATATGTTCTAAGATTATTTCTTGTTGCCACTTGTTTACCATGAAAACAATGTTGCATATATATTGTTTGTGATAAGGAGAAGAAAATAAAAAATTAGCTGAATAAGAAATAATCAGGTTTTTCCCTCAATGTCTATATGTCTTTCCCTTGTGCTGTTTATGGTTCCATTCTCCTCAAATATACTCTAAATCAGGCACATTTTTTCTATATCTTGCCAGATTCATTTCTTTGGTAAAATTGCATATTCATTGCTTATTGCACTTCCTTTTCCTTATTCTTGGAGAATTTTCCGCTGAAAATGATGTCTACGGGAACTGTGACTGCTGATGCTGATATATCTTGCATTGGCATCTTGTAGTCTGCCCTTGAACAAAATATGTCACAAGGAAGAAGCTGCAGAATTGTTAAGCCTTGAATTGGTTTGTAGTAGTTAACTACTTATTTTGTTAGAGGGATATTAACAATATCAACATCTGAAATTGTTAATTAGCTTTTTCTTCACTATTCTGTACTTATTTTGTGTACAAATATGCTGAAATATGTATTTTTCTTGTCCTCTTTTAGATGAACTATGAAGACTTTTGCCACATTGCATCCATATGTACAGAACAAATAGGCCCTAAATGTCGGCGATTTTTCAGTCCTTCAAATTTCATGAAGTTTGAAAAAGATGAATCAGGGAGAATTGCCATTCTGCCCTTTTACCTATATGTGATGCGTACAGTAAGTATTTGCTCTTTCATATGCGTGCAATGTTTTTCCTTTTCCCTCTATTTTTCGTCCTTTGGGATAAACCAACTATGCCTTTTTTCTTTTTAAAGAAGAAAATTCTTTTCGCCATTTAACATCACATAATTCTGTTAATCTTTTTTTTGAGTTTGTTGGTTTTAAAAGCTTATATTGTCAATCTGATTGTGTGTTGACATCAAGGCATGTTTGGAGCTAAAAGTTTCTTCTTCCTTTTAATGATCCCTATTCGAATCAGATTGATAAGGAAAGTTGACAGAAGAATATACTTAGCATGAGAAATATAGCATTTTAATGAGATAATAATAAGAGCTTGCTTGTGGTTCTACTAAAAGATGAATGTCTGCAATGAGATTGATTGTTTTCACTGTCCTTGAAATGAAAAAGAATTGGAATTTGTCTTGCTATAAAGGATATTGAGTGAAAATGGCTCATATTCTGCTTGTAGTTGGACATTGTTGTTGAGATTAAAGTAGTAACATCTGAAACTCCAGAAAAGTTCTTGAGACCTTTATATGCTAGAGTTTAGAAATAAAGGATACATTTCCCTGAACAACTTTACTGATGGCTGAGCAATGATATTCCTCAATAATTATTAGCTATGAACAAAATCTCGGCTTTCAGTTTCTTTTTGAAAAGCCGACAAGTTTCCTGGATAGTTTGTGAAGTAACATTACTTATCACAAGTTTTAAATCAATTATTGCAATTATCTTGCCCTTGAGGGGGTGCTTGTCCAAGTTCTATTTTGGTTTTACTCAAAACACATTTGCAGATTCCTACTCCTGTTGCTAACCTGTGAAATATTCTACTCCTATCACTATTAGGTTTCACTTACTCAGGCCAGAATTGACATGAGTGAGCTTGATGAGGATTCTGATGGCTTCCTTCAACCTCATGTATGGTTCTAACATTTCTTATTAGTCAATTGTTCCAGCAAAATTTCTATAATATACGATTCCATTTCTTGTATGCAACTTTCTTTTTCTAGTGTTAGAAATGAAATGACCATCTGCAAACCATGACAGGAAATGGAAGCCTATATTCGAGGTCTTATTCCCAATTTGGCACAACTCCGGGACATGCCCGCTGCCTTTGTACAAATGTACTGCCGAATCGCTGCGCACAAGTTTTTCTTCTTCTGTGACCCCCATAGACGAGGTTTGCCTTGATTTGAGGTTACACAATTTATGTTGTAATATGGTCTACCCATCATTTTTGTGATGTTTCCTGGTTGCCATACTTGATCACATTGTGCTGTTTGGTATCAACGTATTTGCTTTGCCTTAGCACCATTTTACCCCTGCATCGGCTTGTGTGTTTCCATGTGCTTTTAAGAAGTTGGATTGGCATATTGGCTTTCCCCTTTCTATTTTCTTCAGAATTATTGCATTTCTTTTTGGGCTGAGGGAACTACTGGATTAATACCAGCCTTATCTTTTACAGGAAAGGCATGCATAAAAAAGGTGCTGCTTAGCAACTGTCTCCAGGAGCTGATGGAACTACACCAGGTAAGTTATCTGTATACTCTTTCCCCCACAACCACTTGCCCAAAAAAAAAGAACCTTTGATATCATGTATTTATGTGTTCTTTGCATTAGCTTTTGACCTGGACTTACCAAATGGATCCTTTTTTATTGGTTGGCATTCTCGTATATCGTTTTTTCACTTTCTCTATGACCATTTGTTGGTTACTGTCATTAAGAAGATTGCCTCCAAGCAAAGTTGAATTACTACTCTTCTTACAACTGGAGCCAAAAGATATCTCGGAAGGCGTTCCTGTTCAGTTGTTCAGTAATTTTAGACTGTTGCACCAAATAATGTACTACTTTTGATTTATTATGTGAATAAAATATTTTCCTTAATTCTTAGAAGAAAAGCAGAGTGCTCAAAAGTGATGCTTGATTTTTTTTATCCTTTTTGGGTTGACTTTTTTGCTTTGATCTGGAAGAATCCTGGCTGCATTTACCGAATATAAATTTCTGCTCTACCTGACTAGAACAAGTATCTTTGTGCCTAATATTTTGCACCTAAATTGAGACAGAAGTTGCTGAAAATAGTTTCTGTTGGGTCTCATGTTATGCAAAATATAAATCTGAGAAAATATCGTGTTATTGTTTGCTTAATTTTGATTGTGAAGTTAATAACATTACTTTCTTTTGTCTATTTAGGAAAGTGAGGAAGAAGTCACTGATACTGAACAAGCTGAAAATTGGTTTTCATTGACTTCTGCTCAGCGCATCTGCGGTTAGTGCTCTGTATTTCTTATCTTTCAAATCATAATACATGCTGAATATCCTCTAGTCTTTCTATTCATACTCTTATTAAGGTCCCTACTGCGAAGTAATAAAATTGCATTATACTCTATTCTAAGATAAAATTGTTCTTGATAGAAAGATTCTGGAAGAGCTTGAAAGATTCTTAATTTTGATTACTTAAAATTAGAGAGCATGTGCTATTTGATTCAAATATTATTTGCTTATGGTTCAAATTCTTCTTCAGAATCTTATGGGATCTTTTAAATGAATGGGATGGACTCTCCCAAAGCAAAGGAGACAAATTACATCACTGCACCATGACATATACATTGTCCCTGGTGATCAATTGGGAAGTTTAGGTGTTAATTGCTATGTGATCAGATGCACATCAAGCTCTTTAAATACCTAACTTTTACATATTACAATGCATGGGAAATTACTCCTTTTTTCTTCCTTTTTTGTTCCTTTTTAGCCATCTCTCACCATTAAATCTATCTCCTTGTTTTATTTATTTGTTTATTTTGAAAGACTTCTCCCTGCTTATCTGAGCTCTAGGTTTTTTGCCTTTTATTAAACATATTTTTCCTTCTTGGAGGGGGACTTCAGGCAATTCAAGTCTTTAGGATCACGGATTAATTTCTTTTGCTTAATTGAGTTATATTAGCCGGTTTTCAAATTTCCATGACGATCCATTTTAATATTGATTTTGCAGATATGTTCCTTGGTCTTGACAAGGATATGAATGGAACATTAAGCAAACAAGAGCTTCGAGAGTATGCAGACGGGACACTAACAGACATTTTCATTGAGAGAGGTAAAGAACCAACAACAATCCACATTTAATTCCCTAGGCGGAGTACCATAAGTTGTAGAAATTATCCTTCCAATGCATTTGCAGTTGTTGGAAGTGCTTCTGTGCTTAGTTGCAGATGGTAATTTTATGATGTCTTTCTTCAGTTTTTAGTCTTCTTATGAGCCTTTGTAGATTTGGTTTCTCAAAAATGATGAAAAAGAAAATCCCTCACCGTTTCCAGTAAGTGATAAGGTCATGTTAACATCTAAGTAGGAACTTCCATTGAGCAGGCTGCAAATATTTGGAGATTATATTCCTTAGAGATCTCAACTTTCTTATGCTTCCTCTAGCAGTATCCATCACTTGAGATTGTTTTCATGCTGCACTTCTGAATCCCTTTGTCAAGCTCTCACTACTACTGGTCATAATTAAAATGATGCTTTACATGATCCTTGAGAGGCAAAACATGAGTTTTGCAGCATTTACTTTTAGCCACTATTTGTTTCATCTGGATGATATCTATATTCAACTGCTAATGTTTCTACTTCTTTTCTGGTTATTTCTTCTCTCCAAATAGTTTTTGATGAGCATGTTCGACGAGGAAAGAGTGGAGGTGGTAATGCTCGGGAGATGGATTTTGAGAGCTTTCTTGACTTTGTTCTCGCTCTAGAAAACAAAGACACTCCAGAAGGACTAACATATTTGTTTCGGTGTCTTGATCTTCACGGGAAGGGTTATCTAACAACAGCTGATATTCATACACTATTCAGGTAATTGAATCTTCTGCATATGATTTGTGACTTTTAGGTGATATTTCTCTCCTTTCTAATTACCATCAAGTGCTTCTTTCTGTTTGTCAAGGGAACGTGTTAAGTTGAGACCTTTTGTCATGCTGTCTGCTATGAGCTTCAATCCTGATATGGAAGAAAAGAAGGGAAGCATCCAAAAGTTGGTGATGTTTCCCGATACGATCTTCCTAAATAAATATCTTTCTGGGGTTTCCTACTTGTGGATGCTGAGCAAATTCTGCAAGTCTAATATTACCAGATACATGAAACCCCATAAATTTCATATGTTCAGAAAAGTACTCTTGGAATTCAATTGACCCTATTGTTCTGGATATCTATGATTACAAGAATAGGACTGCTATTTCACTAAACTTGAGCTTTCCCTGGAAATTGAAACAGAGATGTGCACCAGAAATGGATTGAGGGAGGGAACTATGAATTGTGCATTGAGGATGTGAGGGATGAAATCTGGGATATGGTGAAGCCTGCAGACCCCTTGAGGATTACATTAGCTGATCTACTGGCTTGCAAACAAGGTGGGACAGTAGCTAGCATGCTTATAGATGTGCGTGGATTCTGGGCTCACGACAACAGAGAAAATCTTCTCCAGGAAGAAGAAGAGCCAGAAGAGGAGGGATAGCAAGTTGATTCAAACCATTGCTTCTCACTAAAAATCAAGAATCAATTTCTTCATAGTCCTAAGTGTATCATTTGCTCCTTTCTCTCTCTCAATTTTCTAATTTACCGAGAATTTAGTGTGTAATAGGAGCATCAGTGCTGCTGACACTGTTGAAGAAACCACTGAAGTCACGTGCCTTCGGTTGCTGTTGTAGGTGTAGCAGATGGAGCCCAGAGGAGACTCTGTAATGTAAATATCGCAAATGGAAGAACTTCAGAGTTGTTGACCTATAGTCCATAGATGTGTGCATTGGGTGCATTACCTGCAATTCCGAAGTATCCATGAAAAGTTACCAATAGATTGGAATATTTACATTTTACTGTGCCAAATAACTTCAATGGTTCTAGCTAGAAATTGCCGCCAATGTCAATTGTGGTAATGCCTTTACTGTCTTCTTTTCTTTGTGGATTATATTGTTGGCACGCGTGGGATTCCAAGTGAGAAATGAAAGGGGTGACATTTCGAATAATCTCCTATCACTTCTAAGAGATCCTTCTCATTTATCATATGGATACTGTACCTATAAAAAAGTTGGAGATGGAATTTTATGACCTGGTTGATGCAAATAGTATAATATCCTTGTCCCTGTGAGGCCTCTGTTAAGTATTTGGAATCTATCTTTAGACCTGAGACAAGGGCTATTTTTGTCCCCAGTTACTCCTTTCCTCCTCCTTTCTCTCTTAAAGTCATTGAAACTTCTGATTTTATGAAATTTTGGCCAAAGTGTTATCATGGATGCCACTACTTTATCAATAAAGATTCCTCTTCGTCTAGACTGTTTGATGTTGAAACAATGTCCTCATGTAATTTTAGAGATCCCACTTGGTTTATTGACAGGGCCATCTACAGCCTGAACTCTAGTGACAGATCATTAATTCAGTGGATAATTGCCACAATGTATAGGAGTTATGGTTTAATTTAGATCCATTCTGTGTCATGCTTTTTACAGTACTTATTATGTGGTAGGTGACCACTTTAGTCCTCATGCCAACCGTAGAGAGCCATATTCTTGAAAAGATGTATCATATACAATAAAACAAAATGATAAAAGTAAAGAGGCATCTGTGAAGCATCTAAATGCTATGTGAGGTTAGATGACATTTTTTTATTTTTTCCCCCATGCAAGTTGTGAATTTTCTGCTTCTTAGATTCCTACAGTACATTCAAAGGTACATTTTGTATACATTCAGAAGAAGAGTAACAAAGCAGTAAAGGGGAAAACTCGGGGGAAAGTAAAAATTCCCTCATCACGCATTAGGATATCTGAAATCACAAGGAAAGCTCCATTGTAAAAGGACCTGTGCTTGAATCTCTCTCTCTCTCTCTCTCTGTTTTTTACTCATACAGACAAGCTAAAAAGAACCCTTTTCTGTTAGTTTCTGAACTGAAATGATCATCATTGGAGGAAATTTGTTTCTTTCTAATGGGGTTCTTCCCCAAGATGAACAGCAAGAAAACAAAGTAGAAACTAGATCTATAGTGCAAAAATGTAAAGGCATTGATTACAATGTGGGATTTAGGTTGGAAAATGTTAGAACATCTGGTTCATCTGGACAGAAGAATTAAAGCCATGCAAATCTAACTATTTGAACCTGGGGAAACCAAGTGCATCGATGTGACTATGTTCATAAAGACATACAATTAACTCATTGTCTCAGATTTGCCTTGTGGTTGCTTTTCAATCATCTTCCTCTTATGAGAAACCGGAACTGACATCCAACTGTCTACACACTGTCTAAGCCAAGGAATCAAGATTTCAATCAGCTACTTTATAGCTCATGAGGAAGTAGATATGTCAGTCGCCCAGAATCCTAGTCCCACATAGTTGGCCCCAAGGACATCATTCCCATCAATTCAAATGACTGGTCCAAACAAAAAATGTGGTAATTTGAGATCTAGAGTTTCTGTGAATTGAAAGAAGTAAATTAATGATTGTGAATGAGTTATTAGAGATTTATTCACGTCATAAACTAACATTGCACACGTTAAATATAGTCATCGTATGAAAACAACACTAACAATGATGAGAATAATGTGTAAATGTATAGATTAGTCTTAGCTGTTTGACGAATTGAACCCCTCTATGGAAGAGAGACAATAAGCCATATGCCCTAATAAGGATAACGCCAACTTGGCTGACACCTTAATTGCCACTAGAAATTTAGAGAGATGAGGAAATCAATGAATGATACTATTTGAATTCGAAAGTCTTCTTGTCATTGAGGTATTAAATGTGACTTAATTGTCTCAGTCTCTGAGGACCACCTAAATTGTTCTGTACATCAGTGGCCAATTACCATGATTCAGGTACATATCTATGCAGCTGATTGCATACATACAACCGAGGGCTAGAGAAATCTCTCTTTTGCACCACAAAACAATCCATGTAAAAAGTATCCCCACTTGCTACCAGGGACAGAGACAGCAGGTCCAAACAACATCCTGTTTGAGATATTCACATTTTCCAACAAAA
This sequence comes from Rauvolfia tetraphylla, assembly GCA_030512225.1. Classification (NCBI taxonomy): domain Eukaryota; kingdom Viridiplantae; phylum Streptophyta; class Magnoliopsida; order Gentianales; family Apocynaceae; genus Rauvolfia; species Rauvolfia tetraphylla. The sequence continues at coordinate 10,687,487 of JAJQKT010000053.1, forward strand.
TTACCCCCCACCCCCTTCTTTTTCTGTGCCATCAATATAGTAGCTAGTGATAACAGCATTCTAATTCCGGAGGTCAAGAATTTGACGGTTCGTGCTAGTAGGCTAGTAGGGATTTCTACACATCTCTTAACACTTTGATGGGACTATAGCGATGGGTTCAATCTATGAGCGGTAGCTATAGTAGACGCTCAATTCTACAAGGATGATCAAACTCATATGGTCCCGGAGAATCGATTGTTTTCTCCTTTTCACGTAATTAGCTATCTTTCTCAAAGACCAAATGCCTAAGGCCTCTTTTATATTAAGCCTTGGGACCTGCAGTACATGACAAACTCTTTTCATATACCAATTCCCTTCTACCTTACTGCCCAACCCTGACGACAACAAACTCAGAGAGAAAAATACAAAATAAAAAATTGAGACAGTAGGAGAGGGTAAGACTCTTACAGCACAAGAATCTAACATTATTTATCCTATTGCAGTTGAAACTGAAATGGTGCATAAAATATGAATACCCCATAAAATGCAGATGAAGAAGCGAAGTTGGCAATGCTTTTCTAATAATCCCAAAACCATGCAGTAATTTTTTATCTAATGAAGCCGAATGCACCTCTGTATTTGGCTCTTTTCCTGTGGTGGTGTCTTGTTGGCTCAGCTGTCATGATCTGTTCTGAAGAATAGTCTCATCCTATAAACAAAAATAGGAGCTTGCCATCATCTTTCCAGGTCAGATGACAAAAGAACAGGCAAAAAAAGGCAGATGCATTGAGTAGAAGGAAAAGACTCCGAATTGACAGAATGATAAGTACCTTTTCTTTTGATCCCATTCAATAATTATGTCTTGCTGCTTCTGTTCAGTTAAATCATTTCAGCACATTCCGCTTCCCAGTAAAAATCCAACTTTTACATTTCAGTTGCAGTAGTTCATATCATATGGCTATGGATTTTTTTTCTTTTTCAGCCCAGGGCGATTCAAGTAAGCTAAATGTAAGTGTTCTTACATCAATCTACATGAAAACCATAAGTATATAATGTCACAACTTTTGTTAGCCGATGGTTCTTTACATTTTCACAGATTGGTCTGCCCAAGGTACCAAAGCTATGCGAGTACATGACTGTTTGTGAGGTATGTGATGAATCTGATGAAATAGAAATTGGCACAAAGGGAATTATTGAGAAAGAGGGGAAACTGACATCACCTTTGAATTCTTTTACTTGTTTTTACTTTACAGTTTCTATTCTCAACGTCCTTTACCCTTTCCCCTAAACATACATACAAGAGGCAAACAAAAAGGAGAGAAAATGAAAAGAATCAACCTGCAGAATACAATAAAATTGAGGGATCGGCTTGCTAAGAGAAGGATCTCAGTCAGTACTAGATTCCCTGGTTTGATGAAGTTATTATGTTGAAGACACGGACAGCAATTTAAGTGGGGTAGTATGAGGGCTAATGAGTTGTCCACTCTGGTAGAAATTGGCAGCATTGCTCCTTGCCATATTTTTTGTTCCCCAAGTAGATATTTAACATCAACCAGATTGCATTTCCTGGCACTTCTGGCCAGAATAAGCAATTTAAATGCCAGGACCTGCAATAAAAGCTTAGTAAAAAGAGTAACTACACTTATTAGTATTGGACCACTTCTGCTGGAAACTTGACATTGGTGAAAAGGTAGTGATATGTAACATTTATGATTCTTGTAAAGAGATTGTTACTATCAAAATGTATGAACATAAAAAATCTACCGAGTAAGTTGATGCAGGCTGCTTATTTTCTTCTCCATATAAAGATTCAGTGATCAGATCTCTTAAGGCAGACGTGGATGCTTCACTGCATGGGAACTTCATTTGCAGCCATTGTTGGAGGTCTTGGAGGGGGCCTAGCATTTTTGGTGGTAATCACTTTGTTTTTCTGGTTCTTCAAGTCACAATGCAAACATTTTTCAAGGAATTCCGACTCAGGGTCTTCAGCTCCATCTGCAGTTGGTAATGTCTACTCCTGAGGTGATCTTCAAATTTTTATGACATGTCAGCTGATTTCTTACTCTAAGTTCTACAGTGGAAATGAGAAGAGGTGGATCCAGCTATTCGACTTTCTCGCAGGAAGCCAGGCAATTCAAATTGGAAGATTTGGAGAAAGCAACCAGAGATTTCAGTGAAACCAATCTCATTGGATATGGAAGTTTTGGTGTGGTTTTTAAAGGATTGCTTTGTGATGGTACTGTAGTGGCTGTCAAGAGGCATGGTGGTGCTTGCAGACAAGAATTTACTCAAGAGGTATATCACCACTCGATCATCAAATCAAATAACTTGTGGGTACTCTTATTATCTCATCAGCTTGCGATAGTGCATGAATCTAATGCAGGGATTATGACACACTATGGTTGCTATTGCCTTGTGGTGTATAAACAATCAATTTTTCTTGATCAGCTAAATACACATTACATAAGTTGATCTTCGTAAGAACAAAGTTTCTGATGTCTTGAAGCTTTGCCTGATGTTGCAATTATATCGGCAGGTGACCTATTTATCAAGAATCCGGCATAGGAACCTAGTCAGCCTTCTTGGCTACTGCCAGGAGAGTGGCAACCAAATGTTAGTTTTTGAATATTTACCCAATGGAAGTATCTGCAATCACTTATATGGTAAAGCTCATTTCATTCTTTTTCCTTTTTTTTTTTTTATCCCTCATAGATTCATGCAAGTGCTTTGTACCTACACATTTGTCTATCTGTACATGTACTCAAGTTTTCTTTGACAGACATTGGGCAGGGTGCACCAAAGTTAGAGTTCAAGCAGAGGTTGTCTGTAGGCATTGGGGCAGCAAAAGGTAGCTTTGCCTTGGATGAAACATCTATGATGACCTTTTTACAGAACTATCATTGCAATCAAGAGTGGGATGGAAATTAACATCCTTACTCCAATGCAGGTCTATGCTACTTGCATAGCCAGAACCCTCCTGTATTGCATGGCAACTTTAAGACAGCCAATGTTTTGGTTGACGAGAATTTCACTGCAAAAGTTGCAGATGCAGGGATCTCAAAACTACTTGAGAAAATTGAGGATGCCACTCCATCTTCCTCAAGTTATGCTAATGCTTTTAGAGATCCAGAGTAAGAAACTCTCTGTTGTGGCTGTTTTATACATTTTTCAATCCCACAGATAGGCCGAAAAGAAAAAAGTTTCTTCTTCAGTGGTGAAATTCTGTTTTACAGCAGCTGACTCTTTATATATCCACTGTTTAGGATGTTCCAAATGGGTGGATTCAGTGAAACAAGCGACGTGTACAGCTTCGGCATATTTCTTTTGGAGCTCATATCTGGAAGGGACATTACTAACATAGATGCCTTTGGATCAAATGAAAGCATAATCAACTGGGTATGTAATACCTTCAATCATTTTAAGTGCAAAAAAGAGTAGCAACATTCTGGTGTAGGACTGTGATGTCAGCCAGGAATATTCTTCTCAACAATATTCAAGATATGATCACAAAATGATTAACTTGTTTGTCATTACTACAGTGTTATGCATTCTATGCGTATCTGAGGATTTATAATGAAGCTGTTAGTATGGAAACATTTACCACTTAAATTTGCAGCAAAGACAAGGAACAAAGAGATGTTGTAATTCCCCCTATGTATAATTGAATTTAGGTTGAAAGCCAACTGAACTCAAATGATTTAGTGGATCATCGGCTAGTTGGGAGCTTCACTGCAGAGGGAATGAGGGATTTTATCGAGGTAGCAATACAATGCACGAGCATTCCAGGAAGATTTAGACCAAATATGGAAACCGTAGCCTCAAAGCTTGAGCAAGTACTTGAGAATGAGATGATGCTCACAACCATAACAGGTGAACGTACCCCAACAGTTACACTGGGAAGTCAACTTTTCACAAATTAAGGTATATAATGGAGGAGGTTGAAGAAGCAAGAAAAGAACTGATAGAGAAAACAGCAGTGAAACTGATTATATTTGATTCAGGCTTAGTTGTATCAGCAAAAAGTGGTTGATAACCGAGCCCTGATTCTATTTATTTATTCATTTTCTCTTTTTTGGTAGAATTTCCTGGGTGGCTTCAGTGAAAGATATTTCCGGTTCTTATTCTAATTTCCTGTATTCAACTGTGCGATCAATTTACTTGACAGGAAAGAAAACACTATTCTCAGTTTAGGTTGCTTGTTTGATCATATCCATTAGACTGATAAATTCTACTCTGGCTGAAGATTTTCTCTATTGATTGGATATGCAGACAAGATGAAAGCAATAAAAACATCTTAGAATGGTTATCTTTTCCTATTGGTTCATCAAAAGACTTGAAAGTATATCGCTTCTATCTACACAAGAGGCATTCATGTCTCAGTGACGTCACTAATCTGAGTTGGTCATTCCCTCATCTATACTCCACCTGAAAACCAGCTTCTAGAGTAAAAGGAAGCCATAGCAATACAAGAAAGAAAAAGGAAACTTGGAGCTATAATCCAGCTTTTGCACGTTGTGAAGAAAAATAGTATCAAGTTCTGTTCTATTTGACATGAAGAAAATGAAATCCAATTCTAAAATTTGCAGCAATGCAGGTGCCATCCTCCCTTCTAAACTATAGCTCGAGTCAGAAGCAAAGCAATTATCTGATGTTGTGAATCACTAATCATAATAGTGCTGATTGTATAGAGCTACAAGGAGATGGCTGTTGGTAAGAACCTTGTATATTTTGATGTTTGCTGCTGCTGCTTACTTGATCTAAATTTAACATGGGAAATGCATGCAGAAGCACGAAGAAGTTCATCATGGTCATCAAATTTCTATGTCCTCTCCATCTGCCTCTTATAGCCAAAAAGGTGCAAAGAGAAAGCTGAATATCGACCAAAAGTCGCATCTTGCAACAAAGAAATAATCAAAAGATATGATCAAATTACATAGACAAGTTCTGCATAAGTTGCATTCACCATGTTTTGCTTGATCCCTCAAACCCCAGTTCCTTTGTCAACTCGTGATTACAAGAATTTCTTCTTTTTTGCTTGTTTTTGGTTCTGGATACCTATCATCTCTAGTAAACCTTTAAGGATATCCAATTTTCATATTTCTCCTCCATCAAGATCATACAATCTCTATCAAAATTATTCAGGTGTAAAAAAAAGAAAACAAATCTAATCTGCCATGTGAATCGCAACTCAGTGAATGGAAGAAAAATTAACGACTGAGGAAAAGGATTGGAGCATGAAGGCGCCGGCTTTCATAGAGGAAGAGAAGCCGGAATAGAGGGCAACAGTGGAAAAGAAGGTTGAAGGAGTGGCTTTCCTGGAGAAGACAAGCAGAAATTGGGGGGAAAGCTTGGAGCTTGCAAGCTGAACCCATGGTGATGCGTTCAGACTGCTTTCATTTGTGGACAGCAAAAAGGACGACAAGCTTAACGCATTTCCAAAATGCATTTATTAAGATATTACTGTCGACTCGTATTCCGAACGCACAACACGGTTGTACGTCCAAGTTCTTTAGAAAGTACTTGGGAATGCGTCCATGCTATTTCTGGACGAGTACAAGCGCACGGCCAAACCGCTGAAACCCCGAAAAATCAAAGCCCAAAATGTCGCGTGACGTGGCCGCTTTTCCGTGTCCTTCAGCTCTTACCAGGGAAATATTTTCCATTCCTTCGGGCCAAAGTCTATCTCTGACTCTGTTGTCAGTAGTTCGTATACATACTAAAGAGAGCTCGGGAAATGGCGTCCTCCGCCATATCCATATCTATTGGCTGTGCTCTATGCTTCTCTCCACTGTGTCTTGCACGAAACAAATCCTCCCCTAATAGGAATGTCTCCCTAAAAACTAACAGAAACCCAAGACCGAACACTAAGCTGCAGCACCGAATCTCTCTAGACTACTCCTCTACACTTCCAGGTCATGGCGGAGAAGCCACGACCTATACTCGCCTTCCTCCAAAAGATGACTTTTTCCTCCCAATTCTCAGTACTCCCATCAAAGAAATCAAGTTATCGGAAGCGGGTACCGTTAAAGACCCCAGTGTTGATCCTAGTTCTGGAAAAAGATTGGATTTTGGAGCTGCAAAAGATGGAGATGGCGACAAATTTGAGCTTTATGAGGTTGGTTCTGATTCAGATTCCGATGATGAGGACTACTATAGTGATGATTATGGCGAGGGTGAAGAAGTTTTAGATTTTGCAGGTGGAGAACAATATGAGCGCGATGAAGATTTTGATCAGAATAATGTCTTTGAAGGGGATGCAAGTAAAGGGAAGGAGAAAGGAGTGCCAGCGGTGATGAGGTGTTTTGATAGGGCGAAAATATATGTAAAAGCAGGGGATGGAGGTGATGGAGTAGTGGCATTTAGGAGAGAGAAGTATGTCCCGTTAGGGGGACCGGCGGGGGGTGATGGAGGGAGGGGAGGTAATGTGTATCTGGAAGTGGATGGCTCCATGAATTCATTGTTGCCATTTAGGCAGAGTGTGCATTTTAGAGCTGGAAGGGGAGGACATGGGCAGGGAAAGAAGCAGAATGGAGCAAAGGGTGAGGTTGTAGTAGTCAAGGTTCCGCCAGGGACGGTTGTCAGGGAGTCTGCTGGTAGAGGTGGACTTCAAGGAGATGTTCTTTTTGAGTTGTTGCACCCTGGACAGAAGGCATTATTGTTGCCTGGAGGAAGAGGTGGCAGAGGAAATGCATCATTTAAGACAGGGATGAACAAGGTGCCCAAGATTGCAGAGAATGGAGAAGAAGGTCCAGAAATGTTAGTATATTTTCTTTTGAATTCTTGCTTTGGTGGTTCTGTTTACTTCCATATATGCCACATGGAAATGAAAGGCTAGTTCTGTATCAGAAGTCAATCTAAATGCTGGTATGTAGAACTTGATCGATTGTTTTGGATAGACATAGCATGGGTGATTGACTAATGTAAATAGATTTTTGATTGAGGATTTTTGGTCTTTGATTCTGCTGTTCTTTACTCTTTCCCTTTTCCCTTTCCCTTAGTCTGAAAATGGTACTCTTTCCCATTAAAGCAGTTGGCTCTCTAATTGTCCGTCTATTCTTTCTCTTTGCAATTCCATGGAATACATTATTGTTTGACTACTAGCTTTGAATGAGCTTTTGCACTAATCATAGTCAACTTGTAGATTCAGATGTTGTGTTACAATAATCGTGGCTATTTTATACCAACTCTTTTGGCTTTAGGAATGTCTGCTTTCTGAATCGGGCCATTTTAGGAGATTCATTGGTGCAACTTCTAAGTCCTTCACATGGTGGCCTTAACTAATTTGAGTACTCTATCACTTACAGTATTTAAATATGTTTTCCATTTATTTTGAAGAAAACAAAGTTTGGTTCAGTGCAAGAAATAAAAATATGTAAATATTCTGTTTCTTTTTGTGACCATGAATCCTTCATCGGATTCACAAGGTTAAGAGTGAGTAATAGTGTTTCCCAACATATTTTGCGTCCCAGTTCTATTAGTAATGACATTGTTCACCAGGTGGTTGGAGTTAGAGCTAAAGTTGGTAGCAGATGTTGGAATTATAGGAGTTCCAAATGCAGGGAAAAGCACATTCTTGAGTGTCATTAGTGCTGCTCGGCCAGCAATCGCAAACTACCCGTTCACAACCTTGCTTCCAAATCTTGGTGTAGTTACATTTGATTATGATGCTACAATGGTTGTGGCTGACTTACCCGGTTTACTTGAAGGAGCACATCGAGGCTTTGGATTAGGTCATGAGTTTCTCCGGCACACAGAAAGATGTTCAGTTCTGGTGCGCTTATGCTTCTTGAAAACTGCTTAGGTGCTCATTTTACCAATTCAGTATGCATTAGTTTAGGCTAAGATAACAAGTGCCAAATAGAAGTCTGTTTCTTTGGGTTCATGATTTTGTCATTCAACTTTTGTGAACCTTTAATTTGTATTCGCTAGTCTCTGTTGGTGTCCCTCATCTATATATAAAAGAAGCATGTCTAAGAAATTCGTTACTAGATTAGGTCTCACTACCAATCTATAATTGCTCTTCCAAGTTTCCCGACCGCCTAGAGGATTCGAGAACTTCTAACTTGCTCATAATTCAACATATGCAAGGCCACATTTTTTGGTAGAGCAGTGCAGAAAGTACCACCATGTTTCTACCACCAGAATACCACACGTGATCCTGACTGACATGAGTTTATTTTGGTGAATATCAAGGAACTTATCAACAATCGAAATCATTTCTGGTGTAATGGTGTAATAAAACAGTGGTATATAATGTTTCCATCTTTGGTATATTCTTGTTTTGTGGGAGATTGAATGTTCGTTTCAGGATGTTTGCATGTATTTAGGGATTTACTCAATTGAAATACTGTTGTTAATTCAATAGAATAATAAAAATATGGTGGTATAGGTCCACATTGTTGATGGGTCATCCCAGCAACCGGAGTACGAGTTTGATGCAGTTCGTCTTGAATTGGAAATGTTTAATCCTGAACTTGCTGAAAAGCCTTATCTAGTAGCATATAACAAAATGGATCTTCCAGAGGCATACCAGAACTGGATATCATTCAAGGAAAAGCTACTTACTCGTGGAATTGAACCTTTCTGTATGAGTGCAGTGAAAAGGGAGGGTACACGTGAAGTGATTTCTGCTGCCTATAGACTTGTTCATAAAATAAATGAGGCAAATGTAGAAGGTAAATTCCATTTATCTTACCAATGTTATTGTTGTACTCTAGTTTTTCTTCATTTATGTATATTTATACTGCCTCTTGCGCCATTTCTTATTAGTTCTTCATCATGGAGACAGAAATTCCTTTTTAATCTGCAAATCTTGGTAACGTCAAGGAGTTTGTAACTTCTATAGGAATTTTTGTGGTAATTAAGTATACTCCAATGGTGTAGCATATGCTATCCTGTATATGAATACAGGTCTGTATTTTAATGTTGATAAAGGAGTAGTGCTGATTACAGTTTTAAACAACTAATCCATGAATTTTTTAGGTCCACAAATTACATACCCAAATACGATAGGTTATCTATGAATTACTAATTATGCTTGCCAGCGTGCATTGTTGCTGGAGTCCATATTTTACAGGGTTTGTTCCTGGATGTTTCTTGCAAAGTGGCACCTATTTTCTTCTATAAATTAAAGGTGCAAGTTAAAATCTCTTCTGTCATGTTTCATGCTGGTAGGCAACTATTTTATAGGTCTGGTAATATCCATGCTGGTATACACCTATTTTTTCATTTGGTTTCGCAACTAACCCCTTGAGTTCAGGTGCAAATGATCCAACGAATTTAAACCATGTGGCTGACATGGTTCGGAAGCAAAGAACTGTTCCAATAAATGAATTTGAGATCTCTCATGACAGTAGCACGAATACCTGGCATGTCACAGGATTGGGTTTGCAACGCTTTATCCAAATGACAAACTGGAGGTACAAAATTTATATGCCTTCAAGCAAATATGCTTTCTTCTTTCTTCCTGCTTTTCTTGTGCAATGCCCAGTCCATAGAGAAGATCAGAGGGTGTGTGGAGAGGGAGGCAGATGGTACCTCCCTAACATCTATCTTGACCCTGATATTCAATCCTAGACAACATATTAGAGCAGATAGCCCAAAGATAATATGTTTCCTTTTCTGGAGACTGGACTTGTCCAATTCTGAACTCAAGGGTGACTGTCTTCCAGATCATGTTCTTGAAATTTTTGGTTCTGATGTCTTAATTTAACAATTCTGCATGACACTAGGCTTAGTAGATACTCTATTTCATCCTTGATACTACTTATTTCTGTTCCTTTTGCTCTTTGAACAGATACATAGATTCTGAGAACAGGTTTCAACATATGCTGGAGGCATGTGGTGTGAATAAGTCTCTGTCCAAACTTGGCATAAAGGATGGTGACACTGTTATTGTTGGGGAGGTATATATAGGTTTTCTTAATCTGGTCTGTCCACTGCTTTTTCTCCATTTTCTGCCCCATTTAGATAATATGAAATTTTCTGCTATGGCCTATATAAAAGTCATCCCAATCCGAAGGATTGGCATAGCTAAGCAGACGATATTTTTGCTTGTTCTTTCCTATGTTTATGCATGAGCAGAAGATTTTATTGAGACTATAAGCACCTTATTCGAGTATTTCTTCTTGCATCCCAGATGGAGTGGGTGTGGCATGATGCTCCTGACAATTCAGGTCCGATGAGCATGAGAAAGTGGGCAGAAGATTCTGTGAGATAACTAGTATAAACATACTCCGGCTAACTTTGCATTGATGTGTGAATTGCTGGTATTATCATAGGTAAATTTGTGTTTGGCTTCGCACCCATAGATTATCCTCTCGAGGACTCAATACTTAATTCAGAAATATTAAGTGCATCAAAACTTGTCATTTTTGCATTCAAATATCATAGTCATTGTGCTTGTGAGGCAGCCACATTCTCTTTTGTCATCTTTTTGCATTAATGATGCAGAATGAATTCTCTGGATCTGTCCTGTGCTAGTTTTATCCTGCAGATTGTTGTATTCTTCACATTTGGACTGAGCTGGTTTCCCTTGAGATTGATTGAAGCATCTTCTGTAGAAACAAGAAGCAGAAGAAGAGGTAAACTAATTCATTCCACCAACAACAATACTTACTGGTATACCAGAAGTTGATGTAGTTAGGAAACGTTAGTTTAGAATATTTGACCATTTACCCCTTAAGTTATCACCCAATAGCCACTGCTAGACAATTTGGTGTGTGCTCATAACAAACAAATGATTAGGAGGGAAATTTACTTGAGGTCTATGTTGCCTTGCACGTACTGTGACTTAGTAAGATGCCTACAACAGTATCATCAAATTTGAGATGCCCAGATGTCTCTCTGAGTTCCATGATTAAGAGTGATTGACCATGAGGATTTGAAACGATCTTTTTCTATGCATTTTATGGGTAGGTCTGTTTTAATTAACAGGAATAGTATTGCAGAAGGTTCAAAACCATATTAAATGCTTTACGAGCCACAGAACTACCTGTTTTATCTGTTCAGACGGTTAAGTTGTTTGTTTATTGGAACTTCGTATATGCAGCAGCCAGCTATTCATCAGTCAAACCTGGGCAAAGGGGAAAAAAAACTGGAGATGCATTCATAGTGTAAATCATCCTTGAGACTCGAGGAGCTGGCTACAACCCTTCAGCTCCCATTAATCAGTAGCAGCACATGGATGGATCTCGTCCTTTTCTTTAAGCTGCCTTGGAGCAGATTGAAAACATTGAGTTATATACCCTTGAGAATCTAGCCTGAGTTTTCTTACTGATTTTCTCCGAGTATAATTCTGCTGCCTGCTTCTGTACATTTTCTAACTTGTATGTAAGTAGGCAAAACTTCAGAGCAGAAGATTGAGGAGAAGGATCTAATCTATACAGACCTTAACCTTTTATAGATGATTAAATATCTTGATGATAAGTCAGGACCAATGCTGATCAGCAAGAATGTCACTCAATTTGAGATGATGGTAATCAGTGTTCTTTCAAGTGAAGATTGAACACTTTTAGCAGTCAGCAATTTGCCTCCTGACAAGTATCAAACAAAACCTGAAAATGTCCATTTTCACAAGAAAGGATTGCTGCAAGTTATGTGTGTAATGTAAACGTACATGGATATCACATTTTTTGGTTATATCCTTCTCAAATTTCTGTTACTTCTGACAACCATAAAATTAGTAAGCATAAAGCAAATATACACGTAAAATACATCTTTAGTCGTCTTGATCAAGCTGGTGCTATTCCAAATCAGCATAAAATTGAATGAAGTATGCAAAAATAATTCAAGAGCTGTCAGTATTGTTATTCATAAGGGTGTTTATTCAGGTTTTTGACTTGATTTTTTAAAAAATTTACAAAATTGAGGCAAATCAAATTTTTCATGGTTCGGTGAAAAACTAAAAAATTAAAAAAGTAAAATTAAGAACTCATTATTAAAATATATTTATTAGTAACTTTATTTTTATTCAAACACAGAATGTATTATTGAAATGTATTTATATATATATATATATTTTAAAATTTTAATTTTTTGATTTGGTTTTGGATCTAAGTATAAAATCAAATTAAATTATATAAAATTTTTTAAAATTAAATTGAAATGTAAATTTTGGTTCAATTCAGTTTAATTTTTTTAATTGTATTAAATAATAAACACCTTTAGTTATTCATGCAAAGTGAGAGTGGGATTAATTGCCAAATAAGAACATAATTAAAATAGAATTTATGTTGAGATTTTAGTTGTAGATTTTATAAACACTAAATTGTTTATAAGAGAAAATAAGATCTTTTGCAAAAATATTATCTAAATATATTACAAATTAAGTGCTTTCATTGTTATTGTGTTTTTAGCGGTAAGTAAATTTATTAATAAATTTAAAAATAAATTTAAAAAGAAAAAATACAAAATATTCATCCCTCCTCCATTCCCAAATCAATAGTTGTCAGTATCATCCTCTTTTTGAGTTTTGACTCCACATTCCACAATGAAGATTCATCTGTACTTGTTTTCATACCGCGGCCAAGGGTTTCAATTACTGTTCCAATCAAGCAAATCTGAGCCATCGAAATCCAACTCCCTGTGAAATCCTTCCTGTGATGGTTCAGTATTCGACACGTACACGGAGGTGGACTCCACTTGGTTGCTTGCAACAGTCCACGTGTCACGTCAGCCATGCCTATCTTACTAACACTGGTTGCGTGGCAATCGACCGTTGCTTCGCTGCAAGAAGAAGTAAAGGAGGTTTGGTCACACAATCCGGGCTTGTACTTCCTCGGACTGTGTAATATTTTGCTTTTCCTCTGTCACAAATCTCCCCCGGCGATACTTTTATCCGCTTTGCCACAGAAAGGGATTTATTTTTTTCCATTCGGAAAAAAAAATAAAAAATAAAAATAGTTACAATGTAATCGATAAGCTTGGCAATTCCCATCCCTCGTTCCTTTCATCCATGGATTTGTATTATCACAACGACGTTGCAGGGATAATACCAAAACCTTATTAAAGGATCATGAGGTGGTTTTTTTTAATCTCTATCAAAGAAATATTTAATTTAAATTTTTTTGTCTCGAATTTATTAATTTAATCTCATAATTAATAGAAGAGGAAAAATAATTATCGATGTAAGCTGTTCCGTAATTAGTTAAAATAAAAGGTAACAAATTTATTGAGGTAACTTTTACTTCTTTATTTGCAGAAAAACTAATCATCCCGATTTATAAATTTACTCCTCTTTTTCTCCTATTATTTAAAATAACTTGCTCTACCAAAGATTGTTGGGGTGATTTTGTCTCACCAGTGATTCAAATTTGGCAAGAACTCGGACAAATTTGAACAAATACTTTTGAGCAAGACAGAGTAACATCTAGAATCAAAATCAACCCCAATTGGAGGAGGGATGCTATTTGTGTTTTTCCACATGGAAACGAGAGACAGGATGTCCCAAGCAGTTCCAACAAGTGAACCACAAATCCCTGAGGCTAAATATATATTCCCCTGCATGCCTACTTCTACTCGCAGTGCAGTGATTAAGCAGTGGAAAAAAGAACAGACTCAGAGGGCCAACCGCGGCCCTTCTTGTTCTTCTCCTTCTACTTGAGAGAGAAAGGGATGATGATTCTGGTTGGTCAAAGACCAAGAAACATCGCCTCCTCTGTCTCTCTCTCTCTCTAACATTCTCAGTCTCGTCAAAGTCCAAGGTCTCTCAAGTCCTTAGTCCTTAGAATGTCATAATCTTTTTCCCTAAATTCCGGGCGACCCTAAATATATTAGGCAAAAGACAAACCTTGGTGCATGTTTTGGAGAATGTGCAAAATTCCAATCTGACCCCAGCAACGGTTGGAAGCTTGAGAATAATTTAATTTTATTATTCAAAGAAATTTCTTTCATTTCTCCTTTACATTAAGTAGATATGAAATGTATATATTTCTAATAATCTCTTTTTTTAAAAAAAAACGGTTCAAAATGTTTAAATTCAATTAACATCTCTTCTCCTAATGTATAAAAATAGCTGTATATCTATTCAAATTTGAGAAGCTACTCGCTTTTAAATCACTAATTATCAGGGCTATTCCAAGCCCTTTTCTTGTAATCAATGGGGGGAAATGAAGAAGAAAAGGAGGCCCCCGCATCACTTCAAATTTGGCCGTTTTTTTGTTTACTTTTTAAAAAATCCTATTGATGTTGATTAAGAAATTCCCAAACCAAATTATCGGTATTACACAAGTGGATCACATCTTTTTATATGAGAGGCTTGACTGATGACTCTTCAACTTCATGCTCATCTCCCTCCAAACTTCTAAAGGATTCGTCTTCAATTCAAGAAAAGCCATGATTCTTCTTCATTCGGTTTCAAAATGGTCACCTTTTTCCCCCCATTTTTTGGCTAAGTATGTGCAAAGTGAATTTTCTCTAGACAGAAAATTCTTTTTTTATAATTAATCCTTGCTACATTTTTAATTGAAAAGCTTTCGGTGCATGACCTACCATTCTATTCATTCAATTCTGGAATAATTATGGTGGAGGAGTCAAGAGTCATAGATTTTGTCCACGTCATACTAAAGGACCATGACTGTTTTAAGGTTTAAATTCAAGTTTTTGATAAATCAATTAGTATAGAGTTTTGTTTCGAAACTAAATTCAAAATTTTAGATATAAAACTCACGTCTTCTTTTATATATAATTTAATTTTTATAAAATTAAATACAAAAATCTAAAAATCAAACCAACGTTCTTTCTATCTTGAATCTGCAATGTGCCTAGCACAATAAGAAGAGAGAGGCACTAAAGAGAATATAGAACAGTGTTCATAAAGACACAAAAAGGGGTTGACCATTTGGATTATGATTAGCTAATGGTGTTCCCAATGCATTTAGGCATGTGAAGTTTATAATCAAACTTGGAAAAATCTAATAGTGTCCTGTTAAAACTGCTGATCAAATAGATACTTAATTAGTGCTCTTGCCCCACCATAGCTATTCTTCTTTTGTTTTGTTTTTCTAAATAAAAATTTTATTTGGAGTTTGATTCATGTTGCTTTCCATGTGTTCCTCAATCTTTTGATTGCCCTTTTGACTATAGCCTTTTGTAGTTCCTTTTAGGCAAGACAGAGATCCATGACTTACTTGCCTTTTGCCTTTTTTATTTTTCTTTTTTCTAATCAGTTATTTTCTAACTTTAGATTAATTTATTTCCAAGTTCAATAAAACTAGCTAAGAATAAGTAAAACGGTAAATCAATTGATAACGGGAACTTCAATAATTAAAATGATTAGTTTCAAATTTCATGACTATTTTGCAATGTGTTCGTTCCATTCTCTTGTAACATTATAAGAATTTCTTGACAGAAATAAAAATATATTGTCAAAAAATTAGTTAGTAAGAATGTCTTTAACAAGCGTATGCCTAACACTCTTTCTCTTACAATAGTATAACATTTCTAAATCTTGTTAAATGACTTCATTAGGCCAAAATAATAGTTTAAATTACTAAATATAAGAATCATTTTTCGTAATGACATCTTCAATCCAAAGGGAAGTTTTTGGGGGTAAGAAAGTCATTTATAAGAATCATTTTTCTTACTCAAACATATCTAAATAGGATATTTTTTAGTATTAATATTCATTTTAGACAAAAAATCACATCTAGAATTAACTCGAAAACTCGATAGAAAATGACAAATATATATTTTGACCTAATGGATTCGATTCTTTTGATGTGCCTACTTTGTCTTTGATTCACAGAAGGCATGATAATATTTCCCTCGAACAAAGCCAAATATGGCATAATATATATATATATTAATCACTTAGGTTGTTTAAGAAAAAATATTAATCACTTAGGTTAATTGTTTTGGTTAAGCATAATCTTTAACTGCTCCCTTTGAAAATTCATGAAGAAGACAAAGATTATACAAGGAAACCAGTTGTTTTACATTGCAGAGAACGCGGATAGACATGTGCAAGCCTAGGCATAATACAAGTATACCACTTTTTTGATGTTTTCTTCAAAATTCAATTACTTTGAGACTCTCAATGTATAAAAGACAAATTGTTTGGCTGCTCTCTTTCCATCTACTTCATGGCTAAGTATTTTTCCACTTTTGAAAATTTTTCTTTAATTAAAATAGAATCATTTTGTTTATTATAAACCTCAAACTTTCTAGACTATAAAATTTTAAAATATTACTGATATTTTTGTTAAGAAATATCATGTTGTCTTCTTTATATAAGATTAATTACTTATAAGATTTAAGCAGATAATATTTCCTCCATTCAAGGTACCTTTTAAGGATAGAGTTAGATCTAAACTCGTTTTTCATCAGAATATGTTCAAACATTCCTCTTTGGCTACCTCTAAATTCATAATTAATGTAATTCTTCATAGTTCAAGAAGTTGAGTATGGTAACGTGGATAGCGTTTTGTGAAATATTGTAAAGGTTTCCAATGGTATAATATTACTTGAATATTCAAGTATATAACTCATAATTGTTTTAAAAAAAATACATCTATTTGAGTAAATTATAGTTTCGATGTCCTCTTGTAATAATATATAATTTCATAGAATATAAATGACTCCTATTTTAATTTTATTAAACTATTGTTTAGTATGTAAAGCAAAAATACAATTACTTGATCTAAATTGGGAAACATAAACATCTTTTGATCTTGCAGATGCAGAAAAATGCTCAAAAGTACAATTTTTAAGAGCGGTTGAAAAAGAAGAAGGATCGTCTTGAGATGAATGACATTTTTGCAGAGCCCTTTTTCCCTCCCTCCAAGATCAGACCAGTGACCCTTTAAAAAGCCCTGCATCCCCCCTATCCCTCTGCTACTTGCCTCCATCTTCCTTTTGAGCTCTCATTTCTCCACTCTGCAAAATTCTCTTATTCTTCTTCCTTTTTGTTTGCTTCGGCCTGCAATGTCTTCGACCTCGAAAACCCCAGAAAAACCCATGAATGTCTACGAACCCATCCTTACGCAGACAGGGTTTGCTTTGCTACAGCGTAACACGTCGGTTTTTTCTCAACCTAGTGAGAAAAGAGGCCGCCGGAAGCAGGCGGAGCCCGGGCGGTTCCTCGGTGTAAGGAGGCGGCCCTGGGGTAGATATGCAGCTGAAATCAGAGACCCTACGACCAAAGAAAGGCACTGGCTTGGTACATTTGATACTGCTCAAGAAGCAGCTCTTGCTTATGACAGAGCTGCCCTCTCCATGAAGGGCACTCAAGCAAGAACCAACTTTGTCTACTCTGATAACACAAACTTTCACTCTCTTCTCACTCCTTTTGATCTGCAGACCATTTTTCATCCATCATCATCACATGATCACTTACTCACTGGCACTCAAGAAAAACCACAAGAGCATACGCACAAAATTTCATGTCAGCCTGAGATTTCTCAGAGAGAAAATCCCGTTTCCTCTGACAATGACACTTGTTCTCAGTCCTCATATGGTTCTTCCCCTAATGAAAACTTCTTTTTCTCTAGTGGGACTAACTCAGGTTACTTGGACTGCATAGTCCCTAATAACTGCTTGAAGCCTCCTTCTTCCGAAACTTACAAAGACGCGAAGATCGACGCTTCAAAGGACCGGAGCATTTACTCATCGAATCTGAATTTTTCAGAGGATCAACAACCACATGCAACTGATAACATTTCCAGTCCTATATATGCTACTAGTGTGACAACAATGAAACCTTCGGACACCGGAAACTTTTCTTGCTATAATGGCTATAATAACATGGGTTTTTGGGCTCACCATCAGTCGTGGGAAATGAATTCTTGTGAACTCTCTGCAGTTATCAACAACAATCCATTACTAACACAAAATGGATGCATGGAAAACTATTACCCAATGATGGACAGTGCAGGTTTCGAGCCATTTACTTCGGCCAACGTTTCTGCAAGTTTCTCATCCCCATTTCCTCCTCCTCTTGGTGATGATGTTGATCTAGGATACTCTCCTTTCTAATGTTGCATGTGCCTTTGTCATGTAGGAGTATCTCATTTGCTGTCTTCCTGCAGTTCTGTTGTTCCATTTTTTTGTTTTTTGAACTGGGAAATTGTAAATTACTCTAGGATTTCTCATATTTGCATGTCAGGAAGTAATGAAACGTGCTGCCGTTTGCCATATGTTTTGTTGTTTGAAGTTCATTGTCCAAAATCCTTTTCTTGTTGGGAAAGAAAATCAAGAATCAAAACCGTGGAAATCTGCTAAAATTCTTACCGAACCGTTAAATTTGTTTTCAAGGATATAAGTTTGAAGTTCAATGAAATTTCCGAAGTTCACAAGCAAGCGACTGGAAAACGTTCAAGAATTTACGCAACATGCATCCGATTCTTGCACGACAAGTTTCAGATTCATCAAGACAAAAGATTGAAGCAAACATTGTATTCACTATTCACTTACCCCACCTCCTCTGTAGATGTTCTGCCAAAACAAGACATGTCCTAACCAAATATCGGGAGGAAGGAACCATAAATTCATCTCCCGATTCTGTCTTTTTGCATGCGCCCTAAAGATGGAATATCAACGAGGATCAGCTACTGCATCCTTACTCGGTATCTAAACATCCACTCCCGAACCCCCACCTCTTCAAGCGAAACTGGATATCTAGTTCAGGTATCCGCGCACCCCAAAGATAACGGGAAAAGAAAAGCACGACGTTCAATTGCCATAGTTCCAACTGCCCGATCAGAGAAAACCTTTCTGAACTTGATTTGTCAAGTTTCTTTATTGATAGTAAAGCTACAGAATGTTGCCGATGATTTCTTTTCTCAAAGGCCAATCGGCTGATTGAATGATAACCACATCAACCATCACTTTCTGTGCAATCAGCGATGTCTTTCGGTTTTGATTTCACCCAAAGCCGTACTCGTAGCGGTTTATGATACGGCTACTCTCTGCTACTCTTCTCAGAAGGCAATCAAGAGACTCAATGAATTAACTTAAAGTTGCACGAGAATGTAAGCCACCTAAAGCGAAACAGCTCCTCAAAAATCCTAGGAGGAAATTCGGCAGCTACATTAGGAACAAGGACTTGCTGGATACTGGGAAAAGAGGGTGAAAAAACACAGGGGACTTGTACATGCAACCAAGCTAGTTTCTACTCCGATAACAGATTTGGTGGGTTAATAAAGTTTGTGAAGGTACAAAAATCCTGCACGGTTTGCATCCCCCCCGGAAAAACTCATCCTCGTTTGTTCAGTCCTTAGGAACTGGGAGGACCATGGCTGCATGAACGAATGCTGCCAAGGAGATCCCAACACTCCAGGACCACCAGAAGATCCTCCAGGAAAGATGAGAGAAGTCCTCTAATCTTTCTCATAGTCCCATGGGGGAAAGAACCTTGGGGCCTTCGCAAAAGTCAATAGAGGAATGCCTGTGGCCAAGGAAGCTCATTCAACCAACATTTATAATTACGTTTTGATGGTACCGGCAGAGGAGAGAAGTAAGAATCCCAGTAACAAGAATATGCGTAGATCACATGGTTCCGTCCCTGCTATCTTAAACTATTGAGCACATCCCACCCAAGCAAATCTGCAAAAATTTCTGTATGTAACAAAGCACCCCCTGTCCCAGATATATTCATCCAAAGAGCTAATATGATCCAATAGCAAATGACAAGACGAGGAACTAAAAAATAATAAGACAAAGCATCTCTTCAAAAATAAATTAAACAAAAAGGCAATTCTTACAATGTCAAAGTTCTTTTCATTCTTCTGCTGTATTTGGCCATGAAATTTACCAAAAATCGTTCAGCCAATTTGTTTATCAAAATATAACTATATAACTTAACCATATTAAAGGCAGTATTGATTGCCTTTTTTGCAGTTCCCTTGATTAATATTTCCACAACAAGCCCCAGACAAAAAGGGGGTTGGTGACAAGGAGACCTTGGATTCCTACGTCTAATTGGAAGTTTGTTCCAAATTTGAAGGACCAAAAGCTGGAAACCAAGATGGCCAATTTCAAAGAAGAATGGTGTTGGGCTGATCTTTCTCATTTCGAGAAAGGTTACAACATAAATAAGAACTGACAACAAGCACCAAAATTTGGGCAAGGGTGTAGAATTTCTAAATGTGAGATGGGTTTTGTTTCTTGTTATTCAGAACCAGCTTGAAGCTATACGAGGTTTGCTGGATTTGAGATGGATGGATATGGCTTATTAAAAATGGAAATGGGAGCCACATAATGGTTTTATGAACACAGACAACAGAGCTACAGTGTCCTAGACCTGAATGGGAGAACCATGACTAAGAGAAATAGTCTGTGCACCAAAAGATATCACGGAGTCCAGGAGAGTTATGGACACAGAGATTCTAATGTCTCTGTTGATTTTGCTCAGCTAGACGTCCGAACCTCACTTCCATGAATTGTACTACTGCTTCCACTTGAAGTAGAGGATCCCTGTCCAGGCTGCTGAGGACTTGAATGAGGAATAGTAACACTCTTCGAAAATAATGAACCAACCGAACCACTCGAACTGCTCATAGAAGACATTCGGCTCGAGAAAGCATCCTTGCTAGATCCAGATATGAGTTCAGGCCTCAAGTCTGATGATGAGGATGATGGTGCCAAAGTACCGATTGAAGATCCAACAGGATAAGGAGCAACAGGCATATCAGCAAGAGAAGATGCAGAAGGACTATAGCTCAGTGTCCCCATTGGGTGATTAAATTTGCATGAGGGCCCAAATTTGCACACTCCATTCTGTGCATAGTGAGTGCAAATGGGCGCATCCTAGAAAAACACAAGCAGAAAAAGGCGTCAACCTATATAAAACATTAGGTCATAGGAAAGAAAGATGTAGCTAAAATACTAACACTAGAGTCAAAAGCAAGTTGTACACTATTTACTGTAAAGCAGTATTTAAATACGATTAGAAGGGGAAGTTAAGATGAACTCTGATGTCTGAATCCTAGATTTTCTTGTATATGCATACATGGCTTAAACTCTACAGCATGAATAACAAGCCTTGTCAGCCAATCAGAATATTATGGGAGAATAATTCCAAATATCACAAATCCCATATGCTTCTTGTGTCGTGTGTATAAGCGTGGCTTGAACTACAAAAATGAAGAACAACCTTTATTAGTCTAGAAGAAATCTATAGGAGAACTGCATCTATAAACAATCAATTGGTAGAGGTACATGATGTTCAACCACAACAGAAGTAACAAAATTTTCTGTCTCATGCTGACCAACTATAAACAGAGGAGAAATGATTAAAAAGTGATATTCAAAGAAATTATGCAGTTCAAATAAATCAGGAAATCCAAAACATTTTGACCACAACTTAGTGAAACACGCTTGTAAATCTAACTGCCTTCCTAATTCAAACGACTCCATTTGCTCCCTCGTAACAAAAATGATGCTGCTGTTTAATAATCAAAAGTAGGAAGTACGAGATTCTATCGCACAGAAACAAAGGAACAAGTTATACAACACAGCATTTATCCAGAGCACAGCCATGCTAGCACGTCGTAACAATATCAAAGAAGTTTGTCTGCATTAAAACTCATGAATATTAATGTTGCTCAGACTTCAATAGCTTGGAAGCTGAAAACAATCTATTGACATTAGCAAGCATCATGAATATTTTTTAACAGGAATTGATACGGTATTCTATGACTACACCTGTCTTGGATTAAATAAAAGGAAGGTAGTTGATTTTGTAACAGTAAACTGCAATAGTCCCAAGAAGGCTGATGTTGCAACTGAGCAATCTAAAAGGTTGCATTAGTTGACATCTCCAACAGAGAAAATCTGAAGGATCCTCTAAAATATGAGACTAGACAAAGAAGAAAACAGAACATAATTTTCCCAGTCCATGTATAAAATTCCAGGCATACAAGAACAGCAGAAATAATCAGTGAGCAGATACATTAGAAGTATCTGTCTTAATGACTTCCACTATCTGATACAGAACTGCCATAAAAAATTTGGTGTCACTCTGATCAGCATTCAGCCACAAGTAGAATCTCATTATACTTTTATGTAGCCAATAGTTTCTGAGTTCTTATATCAATTATTGGTGTAATATCCATATAACTACAAGAAAGACCAATGGCAGCCCAGCAAAAGATTGTGCTCCTAGAGGTATACCGGGCGTAGAGGTAGCCCCATGGGGCTAAGCACAAAACTTGTCTTATCTGCACTCCATTCAGGTGGGTGATGATATCTACACGAGGACCCAAATTTACAGTCCCCAGTTTTCATATAATATTGGCATTCAGGTTGGCCAGGCCTTTCAGGAAATGTATTCTCTTTGTGGCTGCTTCCTGGAGGACCATCAGAAGAAGAGATTGGTAGATACTGTCCTGTATATGCAGGTGCTGAAGGAGACAACTGTGTTATGCCATATACTGGAGCAGCTCCAACAGGAGGTTGAGTGCTTGCAGAGGCTACTGAACTAAGAGGCGCCTGTAAATGTACATTAATGACCATATCAAAGAAAGAACATTTTGTGAAAAGCTAGAAAAAAAACAAGCTTGCATTACATACTGGATAGGGTGTCCAACCCGGAACGGGAACCATCCCCGGAGGAAGCAGCACAGGACCATAAGTACCAGGGATGTAGGAACCTTGAAGCAGAGTAGGTCTTGCAACAGACCAGTTGCCAGTAACCACTCCATATTGTTGAGACGATTGAACAGAAGGAGATTGCGCTGTAGGGTAAATTGAAGGTGCAGGTAAAGGTCCAGGTCCAGACGCTGGTGCTTGCACTTGTACACCGGCCGGCTGTGGATGATGAAATTTACAGGTAACACCAAACTTGCACTGCCCTGTTTTCACATAGTATGAGCATTCCTTTTCACCCTGTGACAAGAACATCTTGAGCCAGTCTAGCACAATGCTTCAGGCATATCAATCAATATAGATGCGTAAAGAGAGAAGGTAGAGAACTAAAGAAGATTGAAAAGGAAAAAAGTGCTGACCGGCCGTAGAGGATATCCATAAAAATTAAGAGTCACTGGGGTAGGAGATCCACCTCCCTGTCTGGGATGGTGATACTTGCAAGAAGCACCAAATTTGCACATCCCTGTCCTCATGTAATACTGCATGTAACACAAGCAACAGAAATTATCAAATTATCAAAAAAAAAAAAAAAAAAACACATACACAAGCAACAGAAGCTACATTAGATAAGAAAACTCAAGCAAAGAGAAAAATGTTATGCACCAACATAACAAAACTTCAATCAAGAGAAGAAACACATTCATTCAGCTGCTAGAAGGCACAGTGCTTCCTTAAGGAGCCTATGAAGCAGCATTCCTTCAGTAAAAGTAAAATTATACTATCAGTCTTTCACAGTAGTTCATACCAAATACAGGATTTCACTTCATGTTTATTTAGCTAAAAAAGTATGCTAATAGAAATAGGTACTACACACGAAAATAGAAGACCTGCACATTGTAGCTTAGCCTGATAAGTAATGGATAATAGGCAAAATCACATTGTGCCTTTGGAAAAATTGAAAAAATGGAACACTCAGTGCAAAGCCCAGGATATATACATGTTTAACTGCAAGCCAATGGCAGGAAGAGAAAGAAAGTTTGAAATTTAATTAATATACGCAGCATATTCTGTCATATTTGTTATTACTGTCCAAAGAAAGATCTCATGCAGTAGTACTACATATTTGACTAAAATGGCACATCATAATCAATGTGAATGGTTTACCAAAAACAGCAAAGCACTGCAGAATAGAAAAGCATTCTTAATAATCCACATAATAAAAGGGTTCCAACTTCTAGAAATATGAAAAAGAAACAAATCATGAATAAATAAAAAGTAAAAAGATTTACTCTTTCTACTACCAAATGATTTTTGAAGCTCATGTCCAATAAACAGAGAGATTGGTGGGAGGAAATTTTCTTCCTGATCAGCATAGCAGAAGCGGAGGCAACAGTTATCAAGAAAAAGACGAAATCAACATGAAGGAAGCAAGAGCCCCCCTGATCCAGGAGAGAGAGCAAGCAGACGACGTAGAGAATCTAGAGAATGTACATTTCCCAAGACCTAAGATTTGTTAAATGATGCAAAGACAGAAACTAATCACAGGAACTTAATGTAGTTAAACTACCAAATACTCCTGACAACAAACAAGCTCACAATTGTGGAACCTCAAGTTCAGTGAAAAAAGAAGAGCCAGTATGACCAGCTGCAATCAAGACAATCAGCCCTGAAAACATGCTGATATACCAAAAGAGGAAGAAGACGAATCTGATCACATCTTTCCCATATCCACTTTGTATATTTGCTAATATCAATCATTCATTACATATCTCCACTACATTCAGAGTAAAACAAGGCTAAAAACAGCTTAGCATGATTATTACCCTGGAAATGGATATTATGCAGAGTATGAAGAAGATAAAGATCATTGAAAATGAAAAGTTCATCTTCAAGAGTAGTTAGGATACAGACAAACGCTAACATCACAGAACCTAGCAAATGAGCATTGGAAAGTGATGATGCAACGTTACCATTAAAACAAGCAAAAAGAGAAATCATGATCCAGAAAGGCAGGAGCTGATACTTCACGAACCAACAATGAGCACTATACGGGATCATACCACAAAGAATCTAGCACATGCACGTTCATTGATATCATCCTATACATGAAAGCTCCAATTTTGACAACCAATCAGAAGTACTTAAAAAGAAAGTACCTGACACACGGGTTGATCTGCTCGTTCAGGGTATTCTCCTCCAGTGGCCCTCATAGCTCCCATAACCTAATATCAATTATCAGTCAAATTGAAACAATGCATGTTAATATATTCCATCTGTCCTCCAAATACGATATAATCCCCAAAATGCAAACTCCTTCATTTCCCAATTGAGACGTACTGTTGAAAATACACACCAAGTCCAAAGACTCAATCTTTACGGACATAATCATCGAATCTAACAAATAAACTGCAGCACCCCAATAATTTCAACAAGATCAAACAGAATTACACACCTCAAACTTAGTGATCACACAGATTCCCCAACAAAATCTCCAAATTAACCGCAAAAACTAAAAATTTACCAAAAAGGAAGTTCAATTAAATAGAATTTACCGCACTACGATCACGGGGATGATTGAACCGACAGCGTGAACCATACCCACAGAACCCTGTCCTCAAGTAATACATACAATCGGCCTCCTGTGGGCGTTCCGGGTAGGTTTCCGGTCCACTCACAAGGCCCAATTGCCACATAGGCTCTGCATTTTCCGCAAAATTCAAGAAACATTCACAACCCAGATACACTCGACTCATTACACACAATAAGTCGAGCGAAATTCAACCGAAATTCACATGAAATTAAAATGCATATTAAACAGTTGCTATTTACTCACCTTCAAGCCCCGTTTCCCCACTGGGCGCCGTCCATTCCGCCACCGGATCGGCCGCAGTTGCCCCCTCCATTGCCTGGGTCCCACTATACCTCTCCATTGCACACTCTATCTTACACACCTGTACACAATCTATGTAACACTATATATATATACTATATATCTCAAATATAACCCTTTATATATATACTATCTATACAGAGATGTATATATAGTACTACGTATATGTATAGATACAGACTAAGAGAGTGTGAGTGTGGAGCTACGGAGTGGTTTGATCGATGGGGAGGTTTGAGGTCTGGTGGTTTTAGAGAGAGAAAACAAAAAGTGTGGGGTTTTTTAGTGTTGCTTTTTCCTCTCTTTCTCTTTCTCTCACCCCTTTCTCCCTCAATATATATATATATATATATATATATATACACACAACACACTCCACACTCACTGTGTGTGACGTGTATATTTTTGGCTCCCTTTGGCTTCTGTTTTCTCTGAAGCCTCTTCCATCTTCCTCTCCACTCTCTCTCTATCTCTCTCTGCCTCTCTATATATCTCTATCTGTCCCTAAAAAGTCTCTCACTTCTCCTTTTTATTATTCCTTTTTATTATTCGCTCTCAACTTTCTGAAGGGTCTCTTTGTGTATGTGAGCTCTGATCTTTCTTGGGATGGCTTTTGAAGTGTTGTTTTTTTTTTTCCCTTTTTTATATTTTTGGGAGATTTTTATTTTTGTTTTGTCTTCCATTTATTTATGTATTTTGTCAGTTAGTTTGTTTAAGTACGCGCCAAATAACAAGCGCACCTAACATGCAATGGAGGGGATTTCACACCTGATACGGTTGCTTCACAGTTAATAAGCCGCCCGGGCACCGTCGACAGTTAAATGTCCTTTCTGCCCTTTTTCTTTTTCTTTGTTTGGGATAAAAAACATGTGGTATGTGCCTGGCCACACGAGTAAAAGAAATTGGTAAGGGAATTTATTTTATTTGTCTTTTGTTTATTTTGATGCTAATGTGTGAATTTTTGTACTACATATTTTTCTTTTCTTTATTTTTTGTCGGAGTGGAATGTGATTTCTTGAGGTATAATGGCCACCACTGGAGCATCTAGTGGGGGGAATTATAAGTGGTGGATACACAAGGTAAAACTTCCAAAGGAAAGAGGAATAATTGCTTTGTAAAAGAAAAAAAGATGATGAATAAATATCAAAAAATGAATATTCATATTGAAAAAAAGTTACGTATGATAAATATATTTTTATAAATTTTAAAAAATTAATATAAAAAATATATGATTTTATCAAGTTTTTAATTAGATTGGAGTACGAGATATTTAGAAGAAAATAATAAGTTCAAGAAACATGGAATCCTACCAATTTCTTCAAGTTTTAATAATTATGTTTAAGGGTACTTTAGATGGTATTTTTCTTGAAAGTTTTTCATTTTTTTAGGGGTTCAAAACTCGATATTTTGAGAAAAAAATTAATTTAAAGTTATCGTTTTATAAAAATACAATATAAATAGTAAATTATAGTATAAGGAGAAGACATATTCACGTGTTTTTTTCTTACTTTGAATCAAAGTGATCCTAACTTAATAATTATTTCATGCTAAATCACTATCTAGAATGGTCAAGTCGATCATGACTGTCGGTCAATTGATGCAGCCGCATATATACCTTGACGTGAAGAAAAAAATTTAATGTATAAAGGAAAAGTTGTTTCCATATATAGATATCACAAAGAAAGATTCTTGTACATATTGTATTTGTAAGGTACAAAACAAATCTTATCTAAAAGAAGATTAAATTTCTCCTTCCAATAAAGCCAATATTTGTTGTATGTATACATCATTTACTATTTTTTAAAGAGATTATACGAAATTTACTGTTTCACGACCTAAGTAAAATTTCTTATTCAAATATCTTTAACCCCTTAGAGGAATCAATTAGCAACACGCGAATGTGCTATTAAACTATGTACTTAACTACTTGACATGCAATTATATTATAATGCTAGTCTTGTCTTGCATTTTTTAAAATAAACATACAAAATTTCTAACTAAATATAGTTTGGATTTCATTTTATTATATATGTATTCCTTAATAAAATGCTCGCGTGGTTTTTCTAAAGTGCATATAATTTATGGGAAAGTCGACAAGAACAAATTTCAATTAAAAAAAGGTAGGACTAAGGAGAGAAAACATGATATTTTATTGGTAAATAACATTTTTATAATAAAATTTATTTAGGTTGAAAAGTTTTTGTTTCAAAAGTGAAAAGCTTTTCATACGTAGAGCATGAAAGTGGGGCAATAATTTTGTAAAATATTTTAGAAGCAGTACAACGTGGTGAAAATGATGAATTTTTGTAATTTTTATTTTAAAATCAATGTTATATTGTGTAAAATACTCACGGATGTTATTGTTTTGTCCAAATAGATCAAACAATTATAAGATTTACAAATAAAATATGATGGTTTTACATTTAGCAATCTATGATATTGCATTTAGCAATCCTAAAGAACAAATCTACAAAACTTTATGTATAAGATTTGTTATAGTTGCACTAACTACGAACATTGACCTTATAAAAAATTAATTACATAGGATTTTTAAAAAGTTATATTATTTACTCTCCTTATTTTGATTTATGTGTCACTTTAAAAATCTTCGCATATATTAAGACCGAAATTAAACTGACTAATTCTCTTCTCATGAAAATTTATAATAGAGAAACTATCATAATTTATTACACAAAATGCTATTACTTTATTATATGGGTAAATGATGAAAGGAAAGTTAAATTTTTATTCAATGACAAAATAAAATTTCTATAATGACACGTATATTGAAACATAAGGGATAAATATTTTGAAAGAATAATATAGTGTTGTAATTTTTTCCCTTTGTTTTGGACCAATAATGAATATGATGTGATGATATCTATTTTTTGAATTGAAACAAACCGTGATTGTACCAAAAATGGAAAGAAGACATTGACTTAATTAATGTCCTAAGCATATAATCTTAGGTGCACTTGGCTAAAATGTCATAATAGTATCGATATTAAAGTTTTTTCCCCCTTTGAGCAAATAAAGATTATTCCAAATTCTTTAAACAAGTTAAAATGGTAAGCTTACAAAAGAAAATCATGAAATGGAAAAGAGAGAGAAAAGAAAAAAAAAAGAAACAATAAAAGAACGAGAGGGCATTTTGGGTACTGAAATATTTTCCTTTAAATTCTTGCCCACGACAAATAAAAGCTTGAAGGAATGAAAATCTGGCAATGCTTTCTCTTTGATGCAGACAGACTTCACTGAGGCATGACCATTTGTATCTACCAATAACAGAAGAACACGTACTGTTCTGAAGCTTCCCTTACCTGCGCAGCCTCATACGTAACTTATCCCACATCACGCGCATCAGTATTTGCGTCAATCCCACACCTCTCAATAAGTCGGGCTGGGGCATAATCTTAATTTATTATATTTTAGGTTTAAATTTTTGTACAAAGTCGGGTGTGCTTGGATTTGGTTCCACAGAACTCAATACAATTTTCCATCTCATATTTTATTTTTTTTCTCACAAAAATTTCTCTTTCCCAAAATTCAAGACATAAAATCTCAAAACCAAAATCTATCCAATCACACCCTCAATTTTACTTTTCTCGATCATATCGTCTCACTTTTTATCTTATAAAAGTAAACTTTATAAAAATAACTTTTTTAGCGTAAAAATTATTAGAATGTATTTAGATTAAGTTTCACTATAGAATCTAATATAAATTTATCACCTTAAATTTTACTTTTTCTTTTACAAAAAATTATTTCTCACGAAACTCAAAGTAAAAAATCTCAAAACAAAACACTATTCAATCTCACCCTTAAAATTTTGTCTTCGAACTTCAATCCAAATACATTTGTGCCCAAAGTTTTTTAGAGATTTAAATAATACTTAGGGTAAATATCATTAAACCCCTTAAACTTCTAGTCAAAATCACGTTCCCCCCTTGTTCTTTAAATTGAAACAATGTTCTCCCCGATTTAATAAAGTGTACTATTTAAATCTAATTTTCACCAGATCCTTACCTATGGGGTCAATCTACCAATTTACCACATATCAAAATTAGTTAAAATACCAATTTGCCCTTGATTAAAAACAAAATAATCACTTTCTCTGATGTTTAATAAAAAGAAAAAAGAAAGGCAAAAGAAGTTTCTCTCATTGTCTTTGCTAATAGATTATCTGGTTTCCAGAATGCAATGAAAGAGGCGTAGGAGGTAAAGAGGGAAAAGAGGGAAACGGAGAGAAGCCAAGAAGGAGGTAGAAGAGAAGATAAAACAGATGAAAAAGAATGGAGATGGAATATGGAGGAAGATACAGAAAGAGGGTACACCGGTTATTTCGTCTTTGTTGCTCTGTGATTGGATTTTAAATGTTGGTTTTGTGTGAAATAATTGTTGTACTT
Source organism: Rauvolfia tetraphylla (assembly GCA_030512225.1). NCBI lineage: Eukaryota > Viridiplantae > Streptophyta > Magnoliopsida > Gentianales > Apocynaceae > Rauvolfia > Rauvolfia tetraphylla. The sequence continues at coordinate 10,717,283 of JAJQKT010000053.1, forward strand.
TCATAAACTAATTTAAAGTATATTTAGATTGCGTTTGGTTAGGAGACATTTTGTCTTTATTTTTATAAAAATAAATTTTTTATAATAAGAGAAATAGAATTTAATTGTGTATTTAATTAGAAGAAATATAATCTAAATAAACGCTTAATAATTTATAAAATTAAAAATAGTTAAAGTTGATGTGAAAGCTATAAAAGCTATGAATACATTGATGTTGAACTTTAGGAGCTATGAATATATTAGCAAAGTACGTATTTTTGGCATTTGATAATTTGTCAAACGATATTAGAGGATAGAACAGAGTGGGTCATGTCGTGTGTAGGGAGATTATACGAGTTGGGTATTTTGGTCATTTCAAGCCTCTGCTCCCTTCTTCTTCACCGCTGAAGAGCTTATTTAAGAGAGCAAGTAACGGCACGCCATGGGAGAACAATTATGGTGTTTTCAACTTTCAATGATTATTAATGGAGTAGCAATAGACTATCTGACAGGATTAATATAGTGGATAATTTCTTGTTGCTCCGGCAGCGGTGCAGGTATTGCGGCGGAATTGGCAGGAGGGGCTCTTTCCTCCATCGTTTTTTCCCTGTAGTTCTTCGCCAGCAAGGCTTTTGCCCATATTGAAGTTTGCTTCTCCCCAATAAAAAAAAAAAAAAAAACCGGGTCGTGCACACAAACGCTGGAGAGAAGGTGAGTCAGTTAAACGAAACAAGTAAACATCATATGAATGTGGACGTTAGTTTCAGTTGAATCCTGTTCTGGCAATTCGCAAAAGGATCAACGGCTTCAATTTGATCTCTGAAATGGAGGGCTGAGATCAGGTTTATTCTCGAAGACTTTTCCACAGCCTAAATGGCATGAACTTACTTTGCGCTTTGAAAAAAACAAGAAATTTGTAGCATTACGACAATGAAAATTTGCAACTGAATTTCCTCCATTTTTCTTTCCTTTTTTGTCATAAAACGAACTAGAATATTAACATTGGGGCTGAGAATTTATGTGAAGAGATTTTTAAAAATATGCTTAAAATCCTTAAAGATCAATATATACAAAATATTTTTTAAAAGTGTTGGGGCGGCAGCTATCCTACCATAGTTTTGCCTGTGTTTTCTTGAAATTGTCAATTTTGGTTACAAAATTATTGTTTTATTGTCTTAATTTAATTTTAGAACTATTTTTTTGTGTAATTTTAATCGAATCTTCAAAAGGAGTTAATCTAATGGAAAGATGGATAAAATTCTCTATTTACTACTAAAGACAGGACACGATTGTGCCTAGCAAGACCTATTAAGATTTTGGTGGAGGAACTACATAACAATTAAACATTGTTCCATAATTATTTAGTGGACTTTAAACCTATGTTAAAAGTAAAAAGATTGACTAATTGCTCCGTTGTAGCATCGAAATTAATGATGCAATAAATTCTTCTACTTCTTAACCATAAATTGGTACTACCTTTTTTTTTTTTTTTGGTCTTAATATGGAGTAGTAAAGAATCCATAGAAACCAATAACTGATTTATTCTTATCTGACTCGTGTATAAATATAGACTTCTTTGCTATCTATAATCCGCCATTTATAAGGAGGGTAAATCTGTCACCGTCTCCATTTATGAACTATTCACCGAGATATAAATTGTTGTGAAACAAATGGCTTGATAATAATATACCCAGGAAATGGTACGGTCATGGCTAGGCCTTTCCGCGCAGCACTTGAATCGCATCTTATCATACGTCATCAGCTATGTCGGCGCCTCTTTTTCCTTTCTTTTTTGCTATTATTCCTTTAGGAAAATTGAAAATATCCATCGCATACCCCACAAGTCTTGCATCCTTCAATGTTCCGTACCTCCCGCTGACCACTTCAAGCATTCAATTCAACAAACACAAATAAAATAAAAAAAAGGCATTTTTTCAGTATTCTTTTTTAAAATTCAAGCATTTTTTCCTTGCAGTGCTCCTAAAAGGAAATTTAGTTGTAATAAATTTTTTATAAGTGTAATAATTTTTAAATAGTTTTGATATTTTTATATTTTAAACATTATAAGATTTTTAAATTTATTGCATGATATTTAATTATTTTATTTTCTAATAATTACTATATAGTGATATTTAATAGACGATTAAGATTTATCGTTTTTAATTTGTATTGATATTAAATTTTATCACGTATTTAAATTTTTAAAAATTAAGAGAAAAAATTAAAATTTAAAAATTATATTTGATTGTAATTAAATTTTGAATTAATTTTAAATTATTGTAATTGAATTATATTTATAAATCTTAATATACAATTTTAAAAAATTAAAATTAAAAATTTAATAACTTAAAATTTAAAAATTTAATAAATAATATTTATACAAAACAAAATTTTATTATTTTTAAAAATTAAACATAAAAAAAAAGAAAAACTTTGGGAGGCTTGCTCCAAAATGTGAGTTGTGCTAAAAGTTGGTGCAAGCCACAAGAAGGGGATGCCCAATTTCGGAGTTCCAATTTTTGTTGGGAGCACCGTCACATTAATTTAAAAACTTATAAAATATTAAAATTATTAAAAATTATTTTGTACCGATAAAATCGTCATGTATAACTGTATTAAGCAGTCTCTTTTAGAAAATTATGTTTGTGATGCGTCCATGACATGATAATTGGTATGATTTCCACCCATTATAGGATTCATTCATTTAAAAAAAAAAAGAAAAAAGAAAACGTAATAGTGTTGGATTCTCAACCTAAGCAAACGTAGGAATCATCAGGCCCAGGGGCTGTACTCGCAATGCCGTTGATCTTTCTCTTTTCAGGCCTAGCACAATAAAGGTCTAGTAATAAGTCTGGGCTTTCTGTATTGGGTACTGGAAAAAGGCCCAATCCTCCAAGACATGTTCCCTCATTTGAGGGACGACGCCGTCCGCCTACTCATCGAGCTATCTTTCACTAAATTCAATTGCAAGAACTGTGACAGATCTTCATCAGGGTTCATCGGCTGTGAAGAAAGGGGGTTTTGGGATTGCCCAAAGTTAGGAAGTTAGGGGGACTGAAGGCAAAGGCAACAAGTTACAACTATGAGATAAAAGAAAAGGTTAGTTCTTTCCATCATTTGTTCCCATGTTCAAGTTTCTTTGTAAGAATTTCCCTCATTTGGGGGCTTCTGTTGGAGCTTCACAAAGCTTCAAAACTCTTGTTCCTGCACCTAAAGCCATTGTTTGAGAAACTCTAAAATCCTCCACAAGTGATGAGAATAAACATTTATTCACGCCAAAGGAAGCCAGCCTAGCTGGCAATGGTATTTGTCCCCCAACCCAAAAGTTGAGGGTTCAAATTCCATCGGAGTCATCCAAGTCCCCCGGGACATATGCGGGCTGATGGAACAATCAGAGTTACTCTCGCTGCTAGCAGCAGGGTGGGGGTTCGACTCCTGCTGGGAACCTGAGAGCTATATTTGGGGGAGATATAGTGGAACAATCAGTTTCGAGCGAGCCCCTTGTGCGCAGTAGTGTACAGGGGCTTTGGGAACTTAGGAGCCAGTTCGTGCACATCCCGCAATTTACATACTCCATAGCTTAGGGGCGTAGTTATGGGGTTCAGGAATAATTAGGCTTAGTTTAGATGCCTGGATTATCAAAAAAAAAAAAAATAAACATTTATTCACAATCAATTACTTGAAAAACTTTCTTGGGTTTACTCCGGAAAGAGCTGTGTCAGCTGTAAAGTTCACGAATTTTAAGACTTCAGAAAAGCCAGATTCTGTTATTTCATTTTTCAAGAACCATGGTTTCACCACAACCCAGATTTTTCGCCTAGCCAAAACACTTCCCCAAATCCTTTTATGTGATCCAGAGAAGACCCTTCTGCCCAAGATTGAATTTTTCCAGTCATTGGGTTTCTCTAATACAGATATAAGAGCAATGTTGACTGCAGCACCAGATATTTTCAAGAGAAGCTTAGAGAAACAAATTGTGCCATCTTTTGAGTGCATTAAGGGTATACTTCAATCAGACAGCAAAGCGTTAGACTGCGTGAAACGCTATTGTGGAATTTTGAAGGTTGATCTTGACAATACTTTCTTGGCCAATATTAAAAGTTTGGAAGATGTTTGAGTTCCTGAATCAAACATTCAGACTTTGTTGACGTACCAGCCCAGATTATTTGTGCTGAGACATTCAAAGTTCAGAGACACTGTGGAGGAAGTCAAGGATATGGGGTTTAATCCATTAAGATTGAATTTTGTTGTTGCAGTGCATGCATTTAGGGCAATGAACAAATCAACTTGGGAAAAAAAGGTAGAGGTTTATAAGAAGTGGGGTCTTTCTGAAGCTGAGCTTCTTGAAGCTTTTGGGAAGCATCCGTGGTGCATGACGGTGTCTGAAGACAAAATAATGGCAAAAATGGATATTCTTGTTAATAAATTAGGCTTTCCCCCTTCTTATATTTTGAGACGGCCAAAAGTTATTTCTCTTAGCTTGCAAAATAGGATTATTCCGAGAAGTATCATATATCAAGCCTTGTCTAAGAAAGGATTGGTGCCTAAAAATTTTAGCTTGACAGTATTTCTAGAGGCTCCGGAAAAGAAGTTTCTGCAGAGGTTTGTGGAATGTTTTCAGGCTGAAGCCCCTGAGCTTTTGGACTTATATCAGAAGGCATTGCCTTCTTCGACCTAACAAGGACAGAAGTATGCAGAGGAAATCACATAGTATTTTGCCATGGAGCCAGATTATCTTTTCATCTACTCCTGTCTTATTCTGCCACTGCATACGAATTTGCGTCACTTGAAAAACGCAAAGGGAGTCCACTAGATTTTCTTGATCTTGCAAAATTTTGGCCACCAAAGAGTGATGCTGGAAGATCATATCCTGGTAAATTGAAGTTTTTGCTAAAGTTTATTCTCCTTGTTTAGGGTGGTCAAACAAGGAGATCCTGCTTCGTCTCGTTAGACTTAATCTTTCTGTCTTTCTAATGAAGCACATCTGGAACGATTCTCTGCTTGCAGAAGTTGGTGCAGTTATATTTCACTGTGTTGCATTTATTTGTGATTGGAACTTTAACGGAATATGATCAAAAGCTTTCGGGAGAGGAGTATTGATGAAGATTGGATGTTACACCCATTGACTTCTTTGCTGGTTTATTGGCGCTTTATAGATGTCATAGTTAACTCCTAATTGTTACAAAACCTGTCTTTCAATACGATGCATCTCTCATTCATCTTAGGCAGTATTTATCTTTTATCTTTCTTCTATTAGCTTGTGCAGGATCCATATTGTTGTTACTTCAATATTCTTGTGTCACATCTATTGCCTTGATTTTGTTTGGATAATTTGATCGAGTGAATTGTATTATTGTCAGCTAAGCTGGAGAAAATATAAGGAAATGCTTTGTATTGATAGATGTCACTACAGATTTGCATCCCAGGATGAGCTCGGGCCTCTTAACTCATTTCTCATTCATCATCAATGATAAATGAGTTAAGATTTCACCAGAATCTCCAAAAATTTTAGCAGTATATATAATGCGCCCAACCCCTCCGCTAGGTTCTACTGTGGCTGAGTGTAATACTAATTTGTCTGCATTAATAAGTGTAAATACAAATTGCGTTTGGAGAAAAAGTATGCATATATTACAATTATAAGAAATATCGGTGGAAATAGGCGGCTCAAGGAGAGGTATAATTATGAAACTTATGATTGTATATAATTATAGATTTAAGTATTTATAGTTAATTTAAAATATTTATTTTGACATAACAAAAACGATTATTAAATAGTTGGTTGTGAGTGTTGTCAGACCTACAAGTCGCGTTCTTGGGTCTTAGGGTATAGTGCGTGACAGTATACACATTCAAGAATGCTTGCCTCGTCAAATGGAGCAAAAATTTAATTTTTTCCTGGCAACTGGAATCGGAGTTTTGCAAGTTTGATCAAGTTGAACATGGTAAAACCAGTTCTTGCTGGCATCACCACGTTTGGGTGGATAAAAGCAGAGTCTTGCGGCAGAGAACTCCTAGGGGCATAATTTCCTTTATTGCTGAAAGCATTTCTAGAGAGTTTGGAGTAAAAGGCCATATTTTTTGTCATCCTTATTTGTGTATATTCTATCAATATAGTCCAGCGACCACGAGGCAAAATTGCCCATTTGCACTTTGCGTGCATGAATACACCTAAAAGTAAAAGGGAAAAAGCATTACGAAAATGTGCTAAATCGATACAGAAATTACATGATAGCCGGAAGTCACCAGTGTTTTGGCAACTAAACTCAATGATTCATGGTTATAGAAAACTGACTAGTAACTACATGATTGTTTCATATTTTCTAGTATAAACATTCAAATTCAAGGAATATTCGTTAGTTAAATAAATTATCTCTTAAATCATAATCGTGATACGTATTATTAAGTTTAATGTACATTCTATTCTTCGTTATAAGGAAAAAAAAAAAGAGAAAAGTTAAGGAATTTTTGAAAGCTTTAACTCAGCATTGTGGAAAGATAGATATTCCTTCCATTTAGGATTCAACGTCTGCTATCATATTTGGTTTAATTCCCAGGCGGAAGGATTACGAAACAAAGGGAGAAAGGAAAGATAAAAGCGAAAAGGCTAATGGCACACTGGTCATTTTGATAAAGGGTTAGGGCGTCCATGAATTGGCCCAACAGATAGGTGAAGGGGGAAAAGCAGGAAAAACCCCAGAGCCGGGGTTTTGAAAATTAGGGTTTATCAGAGAAATGGTTTCGCCGTTGTGAAACTTATGATTACGTCGCAAAGCTTCTCTTCTGGAAAAATCAAGAAAGCAATCAGGTGAGTCCCATCTCGAGCGATGTTTAATCTCTTGCGCAGCATGCACTTCTATCGGTGTTTTTCTTCGAAGCATGAGTTCTATTTCCTTCTAAATCAGCCATTTTCATCATCTAGCTCTAGCAAGAAGACTGCCAAAGCAATGGAAAAATTTTTGAATAAAGAGTCGTTCACTGTATCTTACCTCATGAAATCATGTGGGCTTTCTCAAGAACGTGCTCTTTTAGCTGCAAAGCGTGTATCTCTTCAAACCCCAGAAAAACCAGATTCAGTTCTTGCATTTCTGAAGAATTCTGGATTCAGCGATGCTCAGGTCTCTGTTGTCATCAGGAAATACCCTCGCCTTCTTGTGAGCGATCCGGAGAGGGCTCTTTCTCCCAAATTTAAATTTTTTCAGTCTCTGGGATTCTCAAAATCAGAGATTACAGCCCTGGTAACTAAATCACAGAATTTGTTGCTTGCAAACTTGGAAGCCCTAATTATTCCAAATTACAATGTGCTTGGTAGTTTCTTTAGCTTCCAGCATGAAACACTGTTCTGCATCAAGAGATATCCTGATATCCTATCAAGAAATTTTGAACCTAAGGTGGCAGATAATATTCAGATTTTTCTGGAAGCCGGTGTCCCTGAATCTGCTGTCCTGAGTTTGCTCAAGCGTCAGCCGAGATCATTATTGACTAATTCAGATAAGGTTAAAGATTCCGTGGAGGAACTCATGAAGATGGAATTTAATCCTCATCAAAAATGTTTTCTCACTGGAGCATATGTGATGATAGCTATGACTAGATTGATGTGGAAGGAGAAGGTAGAGCTCTTTAAGACGTGGGGTTTTTCTGAAGATAAGGTGATGGCTGCTTTTAGGTTGAATCCATGGTGTATGGGAGCATCAAAGGAACAGATTCAAAAAGTTATGGATTTTTTTGTTCACAAAATCGGGTTTGATCCTGGAGAAGTAATTAGAGAGCCAGTAGTGTTCTCATTGAGCTTGGAGAGAACTATCATTCCTAGATATTCAGTTTATCAAGTTCTGTTGTCAAGAGGTTTGGTAAAGAAGCAGCTACCGATGTCGTTGTTCAAGTATGCTAAGAGATATTTTCTTGAGAAGTTTGTGTTATGCCATTCAAGCAGTGTTCCTGAGCTTTTGAAGTTGGTTCAACCAATGTAGTTAGTCTTTCAGGTCTGAAAAACCAGTTTGGTTTAGAGATTTTGGTACATTGCCCTTCTGTGATATGGTTCTGCTTGTAACTTCTGATAAACTCTCTACAATTTAAAATGACTGAACCACGAAACTGACACCTGATTCTTGAGTTCTCATTTGGTTAGGCATGTGTTACTGAATTTCAATATGTTCCATTTGTTTCCCTGGAAATCTATTCACATTCTTTTCAGAAATTCCAGAAATTTGGAACTTGCAACAGCATGTAATCAAATTTGCAGCAATAGCCGATGAATATCAGATAACTCTTTCATTTAGAGGTTCCCTAAGGGATTAGGTTTTCTCTCTGTAAAAAAACTCATCCATCGCTTCAGATACAGTGAACAGGTTGTTCATTTTGCAGAATCAATTTGAAGCAGCAAGTGAAAACATGGCCTGAAGTTTGATCAAGAGATATTTGTGACAGGTGTATCCATAATTTACGTGTTGAAACTGTCAGCCAAGAAAGTGGAGGTGGAAGAAGACTCCATGAAGAAGAAGAAGCTGAGAAGACAAATTCAACCCTCTGCAAATGAGTTCTCTTCAACTGGCAAAATGTTGTGATGGCAATTGACTTCTTAATTATACTCCCTTCCTAATCTGAAGAAAAATACCAAAACATACACAGATCCTTTCATTAGATAAATCCTTTTCACAACTTATTCACAAGAAGTAATTTAACTTCTAATTCAAAGTTACACAATTGAGTAATCCACTCAACTGTAAGTTATGAGTATATTTATCTCCTGAATTACAAGTCAAATGGTCAATCTTTTTTTGAAAGAAGTCAAATGTTCAATCTAGAAAGAGTAATTGGATAATTGCACACCAGACCTGATATTAATAAGCCTACCATACTGGTTTCTGCGCCTAAATTATGAAATTGGGTGGAAGTTCAGAGTTTATTGTGGGCTTTTGGGGAGTTTAGGGCCTTCTCAGCCTGTATCTCTATATGTTGGGCCTCAATCTTAAAACGAAGTCACTATGAGGCCCGAATCTAGAATTTTATAAATTTAATCCAAGTTTGAAACCTAACCAAGTGCGATGCGAACTCGCCGGGTTATTTACCTGTTTGCCCCTATTTTTGTACAGAGATGGCCAGAAATAATCTGAACGCATTTCAGAAAAAAACAAGCATATACAAACTAATACATCTTATGTTTTGCCTATTATTTTTTAAATATAAACTAAATTTGCATATTTATAAATTAACAATATACATTTTATATATGCAGTTAAAATATTTAAAATATCAACAAGAAACGTTAAAAATAATGCTACGCACTTCTTATATTGATATATTAATAATATTATAATTTTTTAATATTATATTTAACTCTCAATTTATTTACTTATTTTTTATTTAAAAAATAATAATTTATAAGAAGAATATGTGGTTATATTGTGTCATCATTGAACGTTGGCAATGCGTCCAACGCATAACGGCTCGTGATAATGCCTTTTCAGACTCGGGCCATAAACTCCAAAAAGAAGGCCAAACATGTCAAACCACCACCCCCCCCCCACAAAAAAAAACTCGTACTGAGTACGGAGTTTCGCGCTCTCTTCTCTTCTTCATCTTCATCTCCTTGTTTCCACCCTCTCCAAGCCAATTCAATCTTTTGCAGCCTTTTCCATCTTCATTCTCTTTCAAGATTTCTACTCACCGGATGCTTTAGATTCTTGTGCAAGACTTGCTCTTCAATTGGTAAACTTACAACGTGCCTGGATTCCATTTTGGTTCATCCTTTAAACTTTTTTTTCCGTTTTTTTTTAAAATTTATGCACCAGAATGTGGCTTTTCTAGCCATCCCTTCTCTTATTCGCAGAAATTTCGAGCTTTACACGATCATCATGTGTATTCCGCTTTGTACAACTTCTTTTCTTGTGTGGTTTCTGATTTTCGCGTTTTTGTATGATTTTCGAAGTCTGCTGCTTCACGCATGCTTTTCTTGTAATTTCATCATTTTCATTTTTTTTTCTGTCTCCGGTTCGCTGATCTCGTGATTTTCATCAGCTGCTCAGATTAACGTTCCCGCTGCGTTCAAAATTTGAAATTTTTTTGTTTGTTTGTATGTCTGCGTGCATGTTTAGATATTTGTCTCTAATAAAGTCTGCTGATTTTGGTTTTTGCATGATGCTGAAGCTAATTAGCAAATGAAATTCTGAATTTCGGTTGAATTCTTGCGTATTTTAAGAGTTTAAGAATTCTGGGTTCCGTAATTTACTGATTTTTCACCCTGATCTTCTTGGATGAGAGAACATATTTGTTTTCGCCGGCAGGGGAGATTTCTTACCCCTGTTTGAGGTTTTTTAAGTTTGGTGGTTTGATTGGCAGGAAGATCGTTAATTTTCAAATTGTGCTACCATAGGATGCGCATGCTAGTATCCTGCGGATTTTGGCTTGCCCATCTAACTTTCTTAGTCCATTCTGATGATAATGTACTGTTTTAATCAAAATATCTAAAAGTGTTAGGCTGGCACATGTTTGGGTGATCTTCATTTAATACCGCAGTTTATGTTAAAAATAGTTTTACCATTAAGACGGTGCAGGTTAGTGTAATTTTCATTTAATACCGCTTCATGTTAAAAATAGTTTGCTGCTGCATTTCTTCCTCTTCTTCTTCACTTTTCATTAGAGTTCGTAACTTTTGTAATTCATAACTTTACTTCTGATCTAACTTTTACAGTTGCTGATTTAAGTTGCTTACTGTCTGTCCCAATTACATTTGTTGCTGTTTATTATTTAGCCAATTTTCAAAAGTAATTTTCCTTTTAGGCTTTAACCTCTATTTCAAATCTGAATGGTTATCTAGTGTCTTTATTAAGCCACTGATATGGGATATGCAAGAATCTGGCTGTATTTCATGCTCTTTGCAAGGTCTAATGTAACCATATGCACAAGCATGAGGAAGTATTTGAATTTCTGGATTATGCTTCTCATTAACACATTGATGCTTCCTGCAGGACCTGGGTATGAGGCCAACAAGAAAGTCGAGAAGTGTGAACAAATGGTATGATCATCTGAGTGAAATCTATGCTGTTAAAGATGGAGATAATTTTAAAAGAAACAATCACCGGGTGAGTTCTGCATGCATATTAGCATCCTTTTTATGTTGAAGCTTAGGTAGCTTAGGTTGGTTTAAGCAAGCCAAGCTGTAGACTATCCTTCTTGTAGCAGTGATTCTATGTTTTCTCATTGCCCATTGCTGTTCTTATAATGAATAATTCTGAAACTCATATATGGGTGGTTTGCTGCGACTCTTCATTATTTGTGAAATTCTTTTTCTGGCTTTTTTTTTTTTGTTTTGATTACACTTCTGATGTATCAGATTCCTTCTTACATCACTTCACCTCTTTTCTTTTCTCTATTTATGTTTAGAATCATATATGCCTGTCTTCTGGTGAAGTGGCAGGTGGAGATACAGATGAATCAGATCACATCTAGATTTGTATTTGCATTTTTTTGCACTGATAGTTGCAAATGATTTTCTGGTGGAGCTTGCCTCATCTATAGCATGTTCGTTATTATATGAATATTCTTGCAGCTCCTGATATCCATATGATCTTTGAAATTTCACGTCCAATGTGACTTAAGCTTTCATTATCAGACTATTGGCGTGGGAGGATATGTTTTGGGGTAAATACTGGAAGGCTGTGAAATAAAGAAAAAGAATACCTCAAATCCTAAAAAAGAGGAAAGTAAACAAGGAGAAGGAAAAGTCAGTTTCAAAGCCTTGAAACAATCTGGAAGATAAGCAATACTTCTAGTTTTGTTTTCTAATTTTTGTTTTCTTTTCTTGTGCAGAAGAGGAAGTTGTCTGACATACCTCCGTGGAGTAAGGAGGAGCTGACTCTTTTCTATGAAGCTTACAGGAAATATGGTAAAGACTGGGAAAAGGTTAGTTAAGAGAATCTAACTGCTACCTGTGAGTTAGATATGAACTCAAAAGGAATGGAAAATATGCGCATTTCTTTGGGAAAAAAATCGAATGTTGATAGTCATTTGAGGGTTCCCCTGAATATGCTACATATGGGGTTCACCAGACGAATAGCAAGGTTGGGAACCAAATGATTAATCTTTGATTAACTAAATGGGTTATATGAATAATTCTCTATGAGATGTACTTAATAATGTTTAATTAACCTTCAGCAGAGTAAGTTAAGCTTCTTCCATGTTTATCAATCTGGCCGAGCCCTTCTACCATTGGCTACGCACAAGTTGGATGTTTTTATTTTGTTTGTATTCCAGGTGGCTGCTGTATTGAGCAACCGATCTGTTGAAATGGTGGAGTCCTTGTACTCAATGAATAGGGTGAGTGTTTGGACCCACCCACTTAATCTAATATCTTGTATTGCCTTGGTTGTGATTCTCTGTGTATGCCATATGAACTTTTAAAATCAACCACTCACTCGGTGTATGAATGTTTATTTTTCTATTTACCAAAGTTTCGTCTTTCTTTATAGCCTGCTTTCACAGTTGCAAGAAATTGAATCTCTGTGTTGCTAGTTTTTATATTCATATTGACTATATTTTGATATTGTCATTCATTTCACACACTTATCTTAGTAGCTATATGCCATACCAGACATGATATGAGGCATCCTCTTTGAAATCTATGAAGTTAACTGAGTGTCTTTTTCATAACAAAGTACCACGACATATGGAACCTTTGATAATGACGGAAGAATAATTTCAACATAATGGAAGTAAACAATGGTTCTGGTCGAGGTTTGATACTTTCCTTCTCCATAGGATATAACCTTTGATCTGTTTATTTTGATAGTCTTTGATCTTTATCTTTTGTCAAGTCTCTTTTGGTACTTATTCATTCTAAATCTTCTTCTGTTTTTAGCCATTTCTCATGGCGGGTACCTGTGTCTACGTGTTTATAATTGCAACACTTTATTGTGCCATGGAATGCAATTTGTATGCACAGAAGACACACTGCTCATCATGTTGTATTATTTACAGGCTTACTTATCACTCCCGGAGGGTACGGCTTCTGTGGTTGGGTTAATTGCTATGATGTCAGACCACTACAGCAACTTGGTAAGATCTTTCTTTCAACTAACAGTTTTAATAGTTGGTATCCATTGATTTACCATATTTGATAGGTAGTGCAGGAATGTTTAAGGATAGCAAAAATTATCAGATAAGTGGGTGTTGGCAGTCGCTAGGCTGTTGAGTGTCATCAAGCTCCTATACTCCTGTTTCACCTCAGCAAACCACCATCCCCACCCTTCTTATTCCTGCCTCCTGAAAGTCACATTCCCTAAGAAAAAGAAATCACTCTCTGGGAAGGAAAACGGTGTGGACGTGATGTAATTTTGCCATGCTGTCAAGGAATGTGATGAATAACATTTGTCATTTGCAAGTTGATTGGTGAATAATGTGTTGATGCTGATACTGAGATTTGGTCTTGAGCATGTATTATGCTACATATTTTAGAGTTTGCTTAAGCTGTTTGGTAGTTTTTGATGAGATGAACGACCTTGAATTCAAGGAGAAAGGTTGTTGTAATTGCTGAATGCTTGGTGTAAGCTTCCATTTAGATGCTAAACCTATCTTGTCTTGACTGGATAGGTTTTGGAATTGCAGGCAAGAAGTGACAATGAATGGGAAAGCAATTACAGTACTGCAACTTCTCGAAAACCTCAAAAACGTGTTCGGGGCAAAGCTGAGCCTAGTAATTCCAGAGAACCTGATGGGAAATTTGATGCTCCTTCCCTAACAGCAGCATCAAGTAATGGATGCCTGCCATTGATAAAAAAAAGCACACCGGAGGTATTTTTTGTTAAAAGCAGCTTTTAATTATCAAGGCCTCTCTTCTGGGGATATTTTGTGATGCAGGCAGCTTTTAATTATCAAGACCTTTTTCCTAAAGGAAAATTAGAAAATGTCAGTGCCTTCGTGCACCCCAATTTCCAGATGCACAGATGCCTGTATTCATCCTTACATGGAGAAGAGTGCCGCATAATTGGCTAGAGAGAAGGGGGGTTTCTTGCCGTTTTATGTGTTTTGGTGGCTTAATGTCATTTAGGATTTTCTGATATAATGTTTCATTGCTGTAAAATTTTCAATTCATGGAGTGATATATCTTTTCCATTTTCTCCTCACTGCATCTTGTCTTCACACAAATGGGTTGATGGTGGTTGATTTACTTTGCTTTTCCTAGTCTGTGATGATTCAAATAGAACTGGGATGTAATTTTAAGAATCTTCCTGGAGTTTACGTTAGGTAGCAGACTTCATGCTGCTGGGAAAAGAACTCCAAGGTTTCCAGTTTCATACTCTTATGAGAATATCCAAGGCGAGAAGTTTCTCTCATCAACCAGGCGGAGTTTGAAAAACAAGGCAGATGTGAATGATGATGTTGCTGCTCATGCAATAGGATTAGCTTTGACAAAGGTTTCAGCAAACAATGATTCTCCTGAGGTTTATCAAACATCAAATAGAATAACTAAAAATGTTATGTTGTCACCTGCTCAGAATGCTGAAATGAAGGTAATGTTTTCTCTTTTATCTGCTTGCTGGTATTTAGTATTTTGTTTGATGTGCCTTTAAGAATGATTTCGTTAATGTTTGACTCTTTTACTTGATATAGCATTCTAAGCTGAAACTTGTATATGGCATGACTGTGGAAAGTGAGAGGGATGCTGAAGACATAAAAGGGAGCATGAAAGATTGTACTGTTGAGTTATCCAGGGATAAGACTTTTCTGAACCAAAGTGGACGATATTGTACATTGGTTCAGGAAGGCAGAAGTATTGATGGAAAGAAGTTAGATGCTGATGACAGTAGAGATAATCATTTGGATGATCAGAGAGAAGTAGGTCAAATATTGGGCGTGGTGCATGAAACGCCCAATAGAGATGCAGGAATTTCAAGGTCTTCTCTCCAGGGTTCAAGGAAGAGGAGTAAAAAGGTTCTTTTCAGCAGAGGTATGCAGATTTTGCAGAAAAATACGTTTTATTAGGAGAATACTTCATCCTCCTTGGTTTCTGAATTATGTTTTTAGCCCTTCTGTTAGTTGTTCCTCATCTAGGGAATCGGAAACTGTTGTTTTAATCCATGCACTGGGTTTTACTCTTTTCATATGTCAGACAAACTCAAAACCCCTGCCTTCTTTTCTGTGTATAAAAATTCTTTCATCATTCATGCAGTTTCCTAGTCCTACTTGAAAGTTGGGATTCCTTGTTAGGAGGTTGTACAGTCCATCCTTGTTCCTGGGGTCCATAAGCTTTAACATGACCATTTAGATTCTCCTAGATGATGGCTTGATGTAAATTCTGTCCTGTGAAGCCATTCTCTGGATTTCATGTTGTTCACTTTTTACTAAATAAGTTCTTTGACTTTTCATTGGATATCTATGTCAGCTTTATGATTTTTCTGCTTTACACAATGGGACATATTCAAATTTACTGCTAGTTTTACATGTGAACTGTCTGGCTGGTTGGTTTAAGGTGGGAGAAGGGTAAGGAGCAAACAAGTCACAGGGACAAGAAACAACATAGTCCACAGAGTCAGCTGGGTATCTTTGAATCTGAGAAGCATCATCTTTTCTTTTCCGTCAGATGAATCTTTTATCCGTTCCATTGTCAAGTTTCAGCCTTATTTGGTCATATTCATGCTTTTAATTGATAATAATTGCATTTTTTGGCCAAGATTCTGACTGCCTTAACTGCAAGTACTCATTCTGTTGAACTTCAATATTTGTGTAGATGAGGCTTCTGCCATTGAGGCCCTGCAAACACTGGCAGATTTGTCTCTGAAGATGCCATCAGTTGGAAAGGCAGATGGTAAGCAAAGAAATATTAACTTAGAGGGACTGCAAATTGGCCATGAGTCTAAAATTTCATATTTTATTTGTCATATACTAAAATAAGGATCTTCTGTAGTAATCTGATTAATTTTTTACCTGCAATATTAAGTTAACATCTTGTTTCTTCCTTTTCTACCCTTTTCTTTTGATTTTCCCCTCAGAGACAATGGCGGAGATCAAAGAGGAAAAAGACAATCACCTTCAGGAATCTGGATCATTAGAAGCTATGCCTGGAAAAAGTCAGAGGAACAAACGCAGATCTTCAGGGGTTAGAGTAAAAGGATATCCTTCAATATCTGGATATAAAGTTGCTTCTAATGAAATTCCAAGATCATGTAAAGTTTCAGCTATTGATGATGATCCTCTTCCTGGAATGGGGAAAGAAGCTTATCAGCCTAAAACTACGAGGAAAAAACCAAATATGTTGGTATCTAAAGTAAGATAATATTGGTACCTTGCTGTTTGTTTTAAGCATGTTTCTTGCTTGGATCTTGGCAATGATTAATTTATAAATAAGGCATATCTTTTGTAAATTAAAGCTTTTCACTGCATATGCACTTAAAGGAATGTAATATGAGTGTATATCTAAGCACCTATGGTTGTACAGCTCACGAGTTTATATGGATATGGGACATTTGTACACGGTTCAAACTATTGGAAGCACAGATTTTTAATCTCCTTGAAGCCAGCTTGCTTCTGGTATTAGTTTCGGTTGTCATTTCCTTCTGAAGAAATAAAGTTCCTGGAATTTGTTTTTATGTAATTTCCCTGCTTACACGCCATAACTTAGAAAAGCATGCCATTTATTCATTGACTTCCTTTCTTTCGGCTTGGGGTAACTAAGCTATTCCCTATATTCCAGATTGAATGTCTGTCTTGCTACTTTGGCTTCTAGTCTTCCTATTTGAACTCTTTTCAGATAGAAGTACTGCTAGTGGCTTCCATACCGCTCTGAGCACTCCTATTTGTTTTGTGAACCTGAGTTCATCTTCAGACCAAAGATAATGCAACTAATGGAGCTTTTCTGCAGGCTACACATGTACAAAAGATGAGTAAGAGTCAGAGATCTTCTCAAAATCCTTCATCTGAACCAGTGAAAGATGCAGAACATTCTTCAAGAACTTATCTTAGAAGAGAAGGAACGGATCCAGATAAATCAACAGCACAGGTTTGTCAAGCCAACCAAATTAGCTTACCTACTAGAGTGATCAACAGACGCAAAACGCACCAGAAGAAACCACAGAAAGAGAAAGCTTTCAGTGAACAATCCAATACAGTGTCTGGTTTGATTCATGATGCAGCATTTATTTTCAAGGTAAAGTATCATGAGCTTTCTCTTCATCATGGTGGACCTTTGTGGATTAACTATTAATTGTGTACACGATATCTCTGGCAGGGTAAACTTCTTAATTGCTTATCTAACCCTCGATTACGAAGATGGTGTGAGTACGAGTGGTTCTACAGTGCAATTGATTACCCTTGGTTCGCTAAAAGAGAGTTTGTTGAATATCTGTATCATGTCGGATTGGGGCATATTCCAAAGTTAACTCGTGTAGAATGGGGTGTCATAAGGAGGTACTTGCATTACTGCACGTGTTATTGGAATTGATGCTTCCTTTTTTTTTTTCCAATGCTTCTAAATGGAAAGATGAAAAAGTACATATTAAAGAATAATTGATCTCTTCATTTTTCTCATGGTGACATAGTTCTCTTGGTAAACCTCGGAGGTTCTCCCCACAGTTCTTGAAGGAAGAAAAGAAGAAGCTTAATCAATATCAAGATTCAGTGAGAAAATACTATGCCAATCTTCAGAAAGGTACCCGGGAAGGATTGCCAACCAATCTTGCAAGGCCTTTATCAGTTGGACAGCATGTTATAGCTATCCATCCAAAAGAAAGAGAAATTCATGATGGCAACGTGCTAACAGTTGATAATTCCAGGTGCAGGGTTCAGTTTGACCAGCCCGAACTGGGTGTTGAATTTATCACGGTAACCTGTTTTAGTTGTGGCACTTAATGCAGCATATTTAATGTGAAGAAGCATTCTTGTTATTTATCAAACTTGTATGTGACATAAGCTAAATGGTCAAAATTTATCATATGTAATTCAAACGAGGCATCTATGACTTTCCTGTTTTGGGCCTTGGTCAAGAAGATGAGCATTCTAATTTTTTACTACAGAAGAAGTTGCTAGCAAAACATCACAAAAACATTTATGCAAGGCTGAAAATCTGTTTCTGATGTTACATTAAAGTATCTCGTGGATTTTCTTTATTGCAAGTATTTTAGCATGCATAATCTTCTTGAGGCAGGCAGGGATGTTGCAGCATATCCACTGAAATGAACCTGTGAATAAACTTTTACAAATTTACCAGAATGAATTACTAGGAAAGCCTTATAAGATACTGATTTTATATGATTCTGAGTTATTAGTCATTATGTTTCAGATAAAGATTCTGCGATTTCTTGCTTTCTCTTGGAAATTGTCTTGCAAAATGGTCATGTTGGAGAATTTGGATAGTATTAGTCAATACATATTTCAATGATGGCTCTTTGCTGAAAGCTACCCCTAAGTGAGTAACCTTTCCGAGGCTGACAGTTTGATATATATATATATATATATATATATATATATATATATATATATATATATATATATATATATATATATATATATATATATATATATATATATATATATATATATATTTGACAGATTTCTTCGAAGTTGTTCTAGTTTTTTAGCACAGGAAAGGATGTAATTTTCACATTCACAGCATAAACTTTTGCTTTTGATGTAATAGTGAGATGGTAAACGTCATTTGGTTTAGAATATCTTATGCAATTTTGTATGTTGTTCTTGATTTTATTTCAGAAGGGTGCACTTGAGCCGTAAAATTCAATTAGATAATACTAATTTCTACCAAGGATTTTGTGGTTGATATTATGTGGAATTTCTTTATCTACATTTCCTTAATTTTTCTCTTTGTACCTTGGCTAGCTTTTTGTTTATTCCTCATTATACTAACTGGTATTTACACCTCTTCATTTCTGATAGGATATTGATTGCATGCCCTCAAATCATTTGGTCAACAAACCAACTCCTTTTGGGAAACATATGACTTGCGATAATTTTTTCTTGAACAATGAGCTCAGGATGAATGAACAAGCAAAAGAACATAAAAAAGCTTTCTGTGGTGATGAAATAGAGAAGAAAAATGTTCTTCTTCAATCGTCTCCAACTTACCTCATGGCTAATCCATTAGATTGGACTAAGGTGAGTTGCTATTTCTTACTCTTTGGTTATCAAGTTGGTTTAGTCACAAAAACTTCAATTGCTAATTTTCTTCCATATACTTATGCTGGATACAGACCAAAGGATTTGGAAACTCAACTGGTCATATGCAGGAGTTGAAGAAAAAATGTTGTGCACCACAGAAAATTTTGGATATTATGGGAATTCCTCATAGTTTTGATAGTTGATTTAAAGCCCATCTTTTTCTGTATATGCTCCCCGTCAAAACTTTTCTGTTTTGAGAAATATGAATGGGGAGAAGAGGAAATATTGGAAGTATTTGTCTCTGTAGTGTTGAGGATAAATAATAACCATTCCAATGTTCAAGGGTATTTTAGTAAGGTTGTCGGAGTGAAAAGGTCAAAGGTTTTTTGGTTGTTTGCCTCTTTAGTCTAATTTTAGTCAAACCTCAAGGCATCCTAATGTAATTGCATTATTTTTAGACATCACTTTCCATTATAAAGATTGAGACATATGCAGAAAAGATGGAAGGCACAGGGTGAGCTGGACTGCTGGAGTAACTGTCCGTGTCTTGACTGATCTTTTCCTAGAATAAATTTTGTCGGGTTCTTTGCATAATCAATTCTGACTAACCAAGTTATATTTCTCAATGTCTTTGAGACGTGTCTTTTTATGCACATCTTTTCTCACCAAATGCACTCTTGCTATTCCTTTTCTCGAACATTTTAGAAAAGTGAATTCATGGGCTATTTTTGGATGTGTAGGAAGCTGTAGTTTGTGAGCTGAAGCATGTGAACAATGCTGTGGCAGGTAATTGCTCTCTTAAGGAGTCTGAACCTTTTAGAAAGCAGTATGCAGCTGTACTTGTACCGCTTCATGAAGCAAATGAGCAGGCATGTGTTTTTCCTGATTCAAGGAATCAAGTTTGACTTTGTTTCTTCTTATTTGGAATTAATTTTTTAGTTCTGTGGCTAAGTTCTTGAGCTTTTATGTCTCTGGCAGGTTACTTTGTCTCACTTGAGACAGCAAAATGCTTTTCAAGAGACTAATCTGCTTCCATGGCCTCGGTCAATTGCCAATTTGAGTGACTACGGTGGCTCCTTTAACTCTTTGGACCATTCTTCCTGTCAACCTCACGTGTCAGGACATGTCAATGAAATCATTGAGAGCTCAAGAACAAAAGCAAGAACAATGGTACATGTAGCTGTGCAGGTATTAGGACTTTCATCTTCATGTTTACTTGATTCTTTTCTGGAGACTTATTCTGCTCATATTGTGGGAGTATGGGTCAAAAGATCAACTTAACTGCCTAAAAGCCTGTAGGATGTGTTTAGAAGTCTTGAGACTTGACATAATCAGGTATATTCAACCAAGTTGAGGTTTTACAGGTGTGATAAGATAATTTACTTGTAGAAAACATGTGTTGTATTTTGTTCTAATAGACCTCTTATAGGCGTCAACTAATTGGTTTGTTCCTTCAAGAGTATGTACGTAATGACATCTCTTGTTTGGTTTAAACTTTAATGAAAGAGGTAGATTACGGAATCGAAACTATCAGATTTGCTTAGATGCTTAAATTTATAAACTGTTTCCAACTTCTGTAGATAGCATAATGGCAATTAGCATTTGTAGGATTTTAGTGCAAATTGACATATCTACTTCGTCTGAGTCACCATAATCTGGTTCCAGATAGTAGGGCAGACACCACTTACTGGAACCTTCCTGTTTTTCATATGTAGAGGCTTACAGAGACCTAATCTTTCTATATAATGCAACCTTTCTAAGGAGAGTCTCCTCTTAATCGTTATTGTAGACGATGTCATTGCTCAAGGGTAGAGAGAACACATTTGAACAGATTGAGGAAGCTATAGATATTGTGAATGAGCAGCTTCGCTTGGATGATTCCTTCATTCCACTTGTAAGATCACTAATTACCATCATCAGTTCTTGAAACTTCTGGATTTTCTTACTCAATCGATCTCTCTATCATGTTCCTCTTTGCAGGCACCTGATCCTGCAATGACGACTGCATCAAATAGAAATGATGCACAGATTCCTTCAGAACTTATTAATCAATGTGTGGCCACTCTGCTTATGATTCAGGTATCCTTTGGCCAGACTACCCCATTCCAGTTCTACTTTTCTTCTGAGGCAATATATGCTGCTTTTCGGGGAAAACTTAATAGTATTTACAAACATACACGGAATTATATATAACTGCAGAAATGTACTGAAAGGCAGTTTCCACCAGCTGATGTTGCCCAAATATTGCAATCGGCTCTTACAAGTTTAAAGCCTAGCTGCTGGCAGAATCTTCCAGCCTATGCCGAAATACAGAAGTGCATGGGAATGATCAAGAACCAAATATTGTCACTTCTACCTGCCTAGCCAAGAACCTTGGTTCTTCTTTTCTTGTCCGGTAAATTAATCCGTGCTGTAGACAGTAATTTTCACTCTTCATACCCTGATTAATCCCGTTCATTTTCACCCTTCGAGTATAATGGTTATGTTTTAATGTAAATTTGATCTTTCCACAAATTATCTGACTGTTATTTTCTGGAGATTATCACAGTAGAACAGCCGAGTTCAATCTTGCGTCATGTTCCGTTTACATAGAAATCAAGATCATCATAATTTTTCTTCTCCTTTTGCTTCTTTTTTGTTTCCTTTGGGAACATGAGATTTTGCTTATGATTAGAGATGTGTATTATTTGAAAAAAATTTAAAAATCGAATCGAATTAAAATTTAATTCAAATTTTTTAAATTTTAATTAAAAAATTTTATTTTTATCTCTAAATTAAATTTTAGTTCGATTTTGAATTGATTAAGTCAAATTAAAAAAATATTTTTTTAATAAATAATTAAATATAATTAAAAATTAATAATTTTAATTAGGTTAAATTTTAATTAAAACTATTTTAAAATTTAAAATATTTAATTTTGTATATTTTAATAAATATTATTTAAAATTTAATTAAAATTTTTAATTTTCATATTTTTTCCTTTAAAAAAATTCAATTTAAAGTTAAATTAAATTTGATTTGATTTAAAAAAATTACAATTATTTTTTTTCAAGTGAAACTAAATTTTCTTTAAACCAAACGATAGATTTGAAAGTCAAGTTTCTACTTTATTAGGTTTTCATAATTTTCCTTTTCAGAAAATACGGCCAATTGTTTAAGAAATTTTCGAAAAGTGTCCAACTTTACGTCCAACGGATTGGGGTCCAGACAAGACCTGCCCGCCAGCTTTTACAGGCTTTGCGCATAAGTAATTTCCTTCATTGATTCGGCAAGCAAATTGGCCCATAGACTCTCAATGCTGTGTTCGAAAAAAATGAAACCAAGGGAGCAAGCCCAAAGGTCCGTTGCAAAACAAAGTAAAGTTAAGCCCAAGTTCAATAATGAAAAGAATATTGAGCCATCAACGAGCGGGGATTATCACCAAGCCAACAAGAAGGTATAGAATACCAGGGCTAGCTTAAAGAGCCCAAAATAATACACAAACTATGTAAAAGAACTGTGCGCAAAATGAACTATATTGAAAGGAAGCTGGAAGAATTAAGGGAAAGTTAAAGAGGGGCAAGAGATGACTAATCTATTTTGTTAACCAGGAACTTTCCTTAGCTAAGACAACTCATCCCATCAGGGGAAAGCTCTAATGAAGAAACAGATGTATTTCCAGAGTCCGGCATCATTAGAAAAGGTGTTAGAAACGAGTCAGAATGCACCTACCATTGATCTTGTGGAAGGGCACTTGCACTGTCATGATAATTCTTAGAAGGCCAAATACTCACAGCATCTTACATTGTAGTCACACTTCAGTTTGAAACTCTTCTGATCTATCTTAGGAAACATTAGAAGCCAAAATTCAGATCATAGTTTCATCTTCTTTTTAGATTTCTTTGCTTTGCCATATGTAGAATCCTCCAACTTTTGCTGTTGAGAGAAACGGGAAACATGGTTAAAATTAGAGGATAAATCATGGATAGACCAGTATGCAGGAGGAGTCACGAGAAACACCTTCCGCTTATTGCTCTTCTTTTTATCTTTCTTTTTCGTCTTCTCCTTCTTCTTCTTCTTCTTCTTATTCTTTTTTGACACAGAGATCTTAACCTCCTCCTCAGCAGACTCCTGTGCAAGCACACAACAATGAAAGAAATTGGTCTAAGTTAAAAAGGCAGATTGCAAAACCCTAAAAAAGTTCCAAATTGGTGAGAGAAATGCAAATGGTGGAGCACCTCAGAGTCACCAAAAGAATCCACATGACGAATTATCCTTCCTGATATTGAGGTTTCACCTAAAATATCCCAGAAAAATTGTAATTAAAAACCCTGTATTCGACTTTTTTTGGCATCACATGATTTGTCTAAAGATGAGGAGATAGATATGCATTATGTACGAAAGAAAAACACACATAAATAGAACACCTATTGGTATATTTATCTCTTCTTTATACTTTTTCCCTTCATGACAAGAAAAAGGAAGAACAGCAAAGTAAAAACTGTCTAAATAGCTCCTTCTGTCTATCCATTGATCTGGACAACTCTTATACTGTTATAAGTGCTACACCCTCAACAGTTGCCTAACCAATTCTAGAAATTCTAAGTTGTTTGTTTATGCCCTTATACTTTATTCAATGACCTTTTATTCAGTCTCCTGCCCCCAACCCCAAAACCAAAAAACCAGATAAAGAGTGCTAGAGAATAAGAGAGACTTCTTGATCCATTTGTGATACTTGACACAAGAGTAGGTGCACTAAAGAAGCATTACAATAAGGCTCTCTTTGGTCTTCTGTTCTTCTTCTAGGCACACAAAAACATAAATGGTTACAAGAACCCAGAAATTTAGGAGGGATGAAACAGATTGACATGTGCTTACCCTCACTTTTCTTTTCTAACATCATAAATGAATCAGAGAATGTCATAAAATTTCTCCAATGAATTTCATATATATCAACTGCTTGTGTGTTGGACTACTTCGTTTTCACTTGAAACCGGCATAATCTATTTGTACATCCATATCATTCTATTTAGGCATTTTGTGCTTTCTATGTGAAATTGGTAAACAAGATAAAAATGGGAGATGAATTTATCGTACAAGATATTCTCAGAACCTTTCTCCTCCAACAAAGTTCATATAATACTGAAAGCCACAATCTCAAAAACAGCACAGAGGTCCTATTGCCCGACTAAAATAAAGAATCACTAATATTACAAGCAGGGATTCAACAAGGCTCGTTTCCCAACAGCACAATTAGAAATCCATAAACCATCTGAACAACGCAATACCGAGCAGTTGTCTGCATTAAAGAAAAACTAGATCTTTCTAAGAAAGCATATAAGCACCTATTAAATACAATGGAAAGCACTAAAAAAATCATATGAACTAAAACTGGTTTTTCTTTCTTTTTTTTTTTTTGCTGGATAAACAAAAAATGGTTAAGTAATGAACCAGTAACTTTAATCTAAAACAAAAATACTACTAAGAAACGCGAAGAAAAATGAAATTGAGTAGCATTACCTCCTGCTTTTAGAGTATCTTTAGCATTTTTAACGGCCAATTCAATAAGCTTAGGATCAACAGTAGCTAAGCCATTTGGGCCATGCATCTTTCTTTCCAAAAATTTAGCCAAGGCAGCTGCTTTGTTCGTCTTCATTGGCCCACCTGGGTGAGCCAGCCTATACCCAAACGAACAGATAAACCTCATTCATCTGCTTGTACCCATTAAGAGAAATTAACAGTATTATGGAAAGGAGGAAGAAGAAAAAATTGGGCTACCTGGGTTGAGACTGGGAAGGAGGAGCAGATGGAAGCGGTGCAAATTTGCTTCCCCGGAGTGCCCTCTTCTCCTCCTCTGTTAAGTCCTCCATCTCTCTCTCTCTCTCCCCTCTATAGATGTTCTTGGATTTCCGGGAAAGGGCGGTCGCTGGCCGGCGTCGTATGATCATTGTGTTTCTGTATTACACCATGGGTCTTCTTTTCTTTTTCTTTTTTATTTTTTTGAGAAGGAATTATTACATTGGTTTACCATGTCGAATAGTTATAAATAAGGAATTCTTTTTATCTACCAAAGAAAAAGGAAATTATTTTCTACACAGGGGTTGAATATAAAATAGCCGAGCGATACATTTTTCCCTTCCATTTTTTCAAAGAAAAAAGGCCCATTCTTTTATATAAATAATTTTGAATGATCTTTTGGTTTCTTTGATAATTTTATAAAAATATTCTATAAGATAAATCACTTTGGTCGGGGCTTTTATGTCAATCTTATTGTAAAAATATTATCATTCTCACATCTGTACAAAATCTTTTTACAAAGCTCCTAATTTTACTCAAATATTTCGCACAACATATGACAATGCAATAGAATACTAAATAAACTTTCTTTTCATTTGTTGAAATTGACTCAGAAGCATTTTACAGAAATCGATGACCAACACAAGAATATCATTTGACATTACGTACTTAGAAAAACCCTCTTCCTATCCTATTCTATTTGTAAAAATGTCAGTAAAATGGAGATATAAGTATCAAATAATTTCCATTTATTTCACCATTTTTCTGGCAGCAGCAGCAGAAACTGCAGGTCCATATGCTTTTAACAATAACGCAACCCAACTAGTTGCATCATAACTTAGGGGACACATAATCTGGAAAGGTGGCGGCTAGCAGATTTTGGGACAATTCAACTGTTACAATTTACAGCCTCACTTCAAGCCTACCATTCTAAAAACCAGGCCATGAAATGTTAGGCTAATCCAATGGTATGTATCAATGAATTGAGGTAAAATCACAAGAGACGAGATTCACTGCTGGTGCTGAATATCTTGGTGTATCAGCATAAACATAAGACCAGATGCCGTCAAAGAACCCCATGTCTCTATTGCTCAAACTATCCAAGCAGAAAGCTGAAAATATCACTTAGAGAAATAATACCATGTACACGCTTGCTTCCAGCTTCTACGATAACAAGGCGTCTAACCCCTGAAGAAGTATATGAAAATTAACTATTTTGGAAAAATAAACAATAAAATGTGTAGTCTTTGTGATCAGAAGGAACCAATGTTAGAGAATAAGAACAGTTGGTCAAAAGGAAGAAAGAATAACGAAATAACCTGGTTTTGACAATCTATCCATGACTTTATGTAGAGGATCAGTCGGCAAACACATTTGACATCTTTGCTGGTTCGATCCGTACAAAGGATACGGCTCTTCTCCAAGCTGCAAGGCCTAAGAATCATACAGAAGGAAAACTAAAAAGTGAAAAATACGGAAAACATAGTAATTTATTGATGGCAGCCAGTTGCATCAGAGCATTACTAATTTCTGCAACTTGTTGGACAAAGTTTTACGCACAAAAAGATTAAGCAGTAGGCTGGGATATCAAACGATCAATAATAGAACCGTGTTCGCTTTAGTAAAATAATATCATAAGGTCCATATGCTACATAGAAAATTCAGGCAGGTAAAGCAGTCAGACAATGATGTAACTTTGAGAGATTCAAACCCAATTAATAAAAAAACAAATACAGAGATCTAAAACTTATAAGGGGAAAATGATTTTAATTTAAACCACTCAAGGAGAAACCACGCAGATGTGCTTACTTGATGGATGGTCATTTCCTCAAGGTTGATATGTGCATAAAGTTTGTCCTTAGCCAGAGCAGTAATATCACTGTCAAGCAAATATTTAACACATTTTGCTTAGTTCTACACAGAAAAGTTGGAATCTAACCAATAAAATAACAAAATGCACCTCTGAATGCACCATTAACTTGTAACAAATCTTTACCTTCGGGAATATATATCAACTAAGGAGTCATTATCATCAACAATGGGAATTGAACTAACTTGCGCTGCAAAGACAACAGTTAGAATATGTATGATGAAAGAAAAGGCAAAATGCAGCAAAAAGAGGAATTTTCCAGCCACTACAGAGAAGTGACATAATCCTCCACCAAACAAAAGGTCATAGCCTCTAATGTGTAAATTCTTAGATTGGATTATTAGGCCCTTCTCTCCGGCTACATTTTCGGAAAGCTGCAGGAAATATGAATCCAAAATGACTGCTTCAAAAGTTCATACAGTATTTTGATTTTTAAGCTCCAATAATAATCAAAAACTGTTTTCTGAAAGCAACACCTCAAGGCTTAAATAGATCTTTCAACTTATTCAAGATAAAAGAGGAAGAGAAGAAGAAAAATTTGATGTAGAACACCTAAAAGAAGTACGCTGAATTTAAAATATGGTAATAGCGAATGCAAGCAAAAGGTAAAGGACCTTAATGCATTTATTTATTAGAATTAACCTACCCATCCAACCAGAAGCATGGAAATGCTAGTGTGTGCTTCCTAGTTTTATTCTTTTCATCATAAATTCTGTTTTTAACTTAAAAGATGCTAGAAGAGTGGAAATGCAAAGGTTGTTTTTCCAAAGACTGCAGCCCAATGGGGCATTCCTGCATGCTCCAAAAACAAGCAGGCAAGCTCCATTGTGAAAGAAATGCTTGATCAATAAAATTCTTATCGTTCATCAATAACTTACTTTTATTCCTTGAACACTGAGCCAGCATCTTGATGCAAATATGAAATAGCGGAAATAAAAACTGAAGGGCGGAGCAACTTAATTAACTGAATAGAAGTTAGTAACAGGCCAGAAGCTACAAACCAAGTACTTTTACCATACTCCTAATCAATAGCAAAACTCACCATGAACTAATAGATTCAAGGCTGCACTAAGAGAAGAACTGGGTCTCAACATTGCCAATGGACGCCGACTGGGCTCTCCAATTTTTGGAACCCAAGTACCTAAAGGAACTGCACAAATTGGCAGTTGTAGTATGGGCAAGGAACCCATGGAATACTGAAAATACCTGCAAACACCTGTAAAACAGCATAAGCATCAGCAGAAAGGGAGAACACTAAAACCGTATAAATAAGATAATGTCTTCCAATACATTTTAGTACATCAGAGAGTGAATAATGTCATTCATTACATTTTAGTATATCAGAGAGTGAGGCAAGATGCAGTAGCTGTGGGTATGATCCATCTAAAGAAGTTGAATACATAATAGGAATTGTGGCCACTGCATTTTGCAGAAGATTCAAGGCAACATCTTTGAGATTTTCGTCTGGCCCAACCTGGTCAAATAACATAATATCAGAACAAAAGACATGGTCCTCTGCGAAACATACACATGTATAGAAACCTGTCTTGTACTATGAAAATAAAAAGTAGAAATCAAGAATTAGACCTCAAAACTAATATCACAACAACCAATAGTTTTTAAGAGCTCTATGAGGAAAGTCCACATTAGAAAAAGGTGATCAATAAAAAGGACTTAAATAAGATTAGCTAATTATTCTTTAAAAGAACATTAGAACTGCAGCAATTATAAAGTCTGCCTACACATTCTTGCTTAAACAACACATTGGATGGCATTTCCATGAGAACAACCATGCATTAATCTTCACAAATTTTTTTGTGTAATAGTACACCACATGCAAACCATCCAGACAAAATCTAAGTTCAAACTGATTTAGAGACCAAAATCAGAATGAAATCCACAGATCATTAGCATAATCCTAAATTTAACACTCACATGGACAAGTTGTCTGGGACATGGTCTCTCGCGTTCATTAATTTGTCTGTTCAGATATGACTTTGCTTCTTTCCAAGCGGATATAGTATGTGTCTCAAGCTCTTCTTCTGTCAAATTGGAACCATGATTTCCAAGCTGCAAGATCAAGAAGTAAATCCCAGTTCAAACTCAGTAACACGGCAATTTGTGTGGAAAATCTTTCTCCATGAGACAAGAATACACGATCTGAAAAGGTACCAACTAGTAATGTAAAATCCTTTATCAAAATAATCAATATATGATCATTACCTTCCAACAATTATGATACAAACGAACAAACAAGCATGAGAAAACAAATTTGAACTGGAAACGACAGTAAGTGTTCTTTGATTAGCACATTAAATTCTACAACTGGTCAAAAAAGAAGCACAGAAGGATTCTACAAGCAAAAAGAGACAAAAGGTCACTTTGCTTTCTTAAGGTTGCAAAGAGATCAGAATGCTTACTGTTCAATTAGACAACACCAAAAACAGCATAAATGCCAACTGTGATAATTTTGACAATTGAAGGTTTAAGTACCTTAAGCCGTTCTTTCATTGCTTCGATTCTTAAGTGCAAAGATGGCATACGTGTCACGTGTACTATTCAAAAAGATAAATCTCAGGAGACCATTTCAAAAACTAAATTCATGCACTAAAAGATTCCTTGATGATGTTAATAAAAGCTTCATCAATCCCAAACTAAAAAATATCAGTTCAATAACAAGTAAAACATCAAAAAATACTTTCTGCCATAATTGATAGTAAAGGTTAATCAAAAAATCAAATAAAGCATATACCTCCCTCATAATCAAGATAAAATCCAGAGCACTAAGGACTCCAACAAACTTTCCTTTGCAGGAAGACCAAAGAGGAGCCATGGGAATTCCCTGGATACAACAAAATATAGAAGAGGCAAGCAACAAATCAGAAACATATATATGCACAAAAACTGAAAATAAAAAGCGGAAAACAGTATCCAAGTCTCCCCAGCTTAAAAAAGAAAGCATTTTAAGAATCATGCAGACCCCTAACGACATTCTGTTGAGGTATATACACACTAGGTTAAAATTGCAAGTTGTCTATATTGAATTTAAGAGAAGAAGAAACAACGATAGCAATACATAAGGGAAAAAACACAAGGGAAGAAATCCAACAGTGAGCAAAGTAGAGTAGATATTTCTATAAAGAATACGTAGCTGGAGTAGTAGGGAACACTATGCAAAATGGTACTCCTACAACTGCACTACACCTCTCGTTTCTTTTTTTTTTGCTGGACAAAAATTGCATAATATCGGTTCTGCTTAGGAGAGCTGTAGCTCATCAATGTTTCGAGAGAGCTACCATTACCATCAGGTATTTAAAGAAAATCACATCAAATGAAACAGAACCAGTTCAAATTTCCTTCATGAACTCTCTCTTTCAGGTACGCACAGAACCACACAAAACCGATATTCCAACAGCAATACATGTTCAAGATACTG
The DNA here is from genome assembly GCA_030512225.1 of Rauvolfia tetraphylla. Classification (NCBI taxonomy): domain Eukaryota; kingdom Viridiplantae; phylum Streptophyta; class Magnoliopsida; order Gentianales; family Apocynaceae; genus Rauvolfia; species Rauvolfia tetraphylla. The sequence continues at coordinate 10,747,447 of JAJQKT010000053.1, forward strand.
GTAGGAACTTAACGATTAGTTGAATCTTTGAGTAAATCAGCGATTACCTGCTCATGCAGAATGTGAAATGCTTGCTTCACGGGTAAATCAACATCTAAAGCAATAACCTGAGACAGGAAACAAATTGACAAGTAGATATTTATGGAAACATTAATAAGTAGATGTAGTAAAAGGGAAATCATAGATGTATCAGTCAAACCTTGCCTGACTGGGGAAGCAACTCGTAGGCAGTGTGTGTAGACAGGTATGTAGAAATACGGTGCCGGGAAATCTCCAAGTCTGCTGCTGATATCCTTGGAAACGTCTCAGGCACTGCACCGTCTGATACTCGAACCTGGAATGCAAATGAGCAAACAATTAGTGTAAAAAAAGAAAACCCAAAATGGCATATGCCAAAGGGGGGAGGGGGTAAGGAAAACAAGAAACAAGTATGAAGTGACAGCAGTGACTTGTTTTATCAATAGCTACAGAGCCAAGCATGGTCAAAATTCTCAACAAATTCATAATGCCTGCAAATGGAATGCAAAAAAGAAAATAAGCAAGAAAACGAGTAAGAAAGAGCCGACATTAAATAATTTTAGCCATCACAAGTACAAAAGAGCCCAATTAATCATGTTATCCATTGATAAGGAGTCAATGGTGATCAAAATCTTCCATGCAGTATAAGCCACGCAATGGAAAAACTGTAAGTATTGACAGTTCAAAAACTACAGCTCTTTTGTCCCTCAAAAAGTGAAAGATACTCCAGTTCCAGTCCACCATTTAGAATACAACAGCAGTAACTATATGTCATGAATAAGCATTAAAAGAGGCTTTCAAATCCCATATCAGTGGATTTTATTCACATGTACAGAGGATGTGCTCTCCAGATTTTCTTAACCGCGGCAAGAACATGAGAGAAGAGAAGACACCACATTCACATGAGTATGACTAAACACTGACAAGAAAGGAGTATCATACCAAACGCTGGAAGGCCACATTATCCACGTCCATATTAGAACTGTGAGCAATTTGAGGACTTAACATGGCAGGAAGATAATCAGATTCCCTCGCCAAAAGGACTGTGTTAACAATCTGATGGTTATTAGTGATGTATGGTTGGTGCTCATCATGTCGACATTCACCATCAACAACAAACTTGTACTGCATACCAGGAAAAATAAAATAGAGTTTGAATCGTTTGAACAAGTTCACATGCTTGCAACTCTCATGTAACAGATTTATACAATTATATCAAAATGCATCATCAACAAAGGACGTAGTTCTTTTTTTTACTACATAATTTCATTGCAATTAAATCTGAACTGCAGAATGCTGCTTCAAAATAAATTATGGTATAAGCAGCATTATGGCAACAGTCCATTGATATATTTGATGGATAAATGGATGTACGCATACAAGAACTTAAACAAAATCTCTGACAGAACCCGCTATATCAAATGCAAAGCCAATGATGCAAAATCTCCTAAAAAAGTGATAGCAATGCATGCTATCACTAAAGTCGTCCATTTGTTTCAATTATATGACAAATGATGGTAAAGGCTTTCAAATTAGAACCATTGGAACGGTGTCCAAAATGACGATCATTTCCATTTTACACAACCTTTTTCTCGCCTATTTAGAGCTGATCCTCAGCACATTTGATGATTGGTAAAGAATTTCTCATCAATAAAGCATTTAGACTGCATCAATTACAGAAAGCACATCGCAGAAGCAACCTGATAGTAGCCAGGTGGTAAGCTACAAATTGTCTGAAACACAGTAGCGCATCCCTCAACAGGTGTCATTGGCCACTGCGCCCACCTTGAAAGCAGCCATCGATGGGCAACATAAGTAGCAGTACTGACTAAAGTAAAAGATTAAGACTAAAAAGAAAAAGTTATTAGAGACAGAAAGAACGAACAGAAGCCTCACCCAGTAAAAGAACCAATCAGACATACACTTCTTCCCCCATAAGGCCACACAAATCTTATGGGAATTAATACTGTGCCAGAATCCATTGCAGAAGGATGGTAAATCCCACTCCCACCAGTTCTATGAAGTTTTTCCCCAATCAAACCAAGCCAAATAAACTTTAAAAAGAAAAAAAAAGAAAAAAGAAAGAAGAACAATACTTCAACAGCACCCTTCAAAAATTTCAGTAAAACAAAACAAACAAAAATGAGCAATTAAGTGAGAACCGTATTCCCCATTTGCCCAATTTCCTAAACTGCCAAAGACTTCCAAACCACTCATGCATCAGCTTCACTTCCCAATTCCTTCACTGAAAACACAGAGGAATTGAAACATACAAAAGCCAACAAGTAAAAGCAAGAGTAGCGGTTGGATCTTGGTGATAACCGGTTCAAGAAAATGAAACTTTTAACAAGGTATGAAGGTTATAGGGTGAATATGATGGGAGTAAAAAAGGCAAAGTTTTTGTAAAAGAGGGAAAACAAGATGAAATGTAAAGTCTATAACCCTAGAATTTTTTATGGATTTGAAGGAATTTTTAATTTTTCTGAAGGAATTTTAATTGTTAAGAACTGAAAATATATATAGCGAGTGCGCGTAGTACCCCATGGTACAACTCTCTTTTCCTAGTCAAAGATTAACCCAGGTACACAGTAATCTGCTGTAAACTCCGTTCTGCCTCCTTTTCTTACAACTCAAAAGGAGAAAAGGAGGGCAGCGGTGGAAACGGAAAACGGGAAAAGAAAAGGCCAAAATAGAACGGAGAGATATTGTCCCAGTATCGTTGCAAAAAAATAAATTAAGCCTCTATTCGGGTAGAAGAAATGAGAGGGAAAAAAACGAGACTACTATGTTGAAATTTTGTTAGGAAGGAAAAATAAATAAATGAGAAAGAAATAAATAGATTCCCATTCATTTTCTTTTTTGTGAACCGAAGTTAAAGAAAAAGAAATTAAGGGTGAGATTACATAGTATTTTAATTAAAATTTTTTATTTTAAATTTTATAAAAAAATAAATCGTTTGTAAAATAATATGTAGAGTTAAAGTAGAAAAAAATTATTGAGTTCTTGAATTGAGATCTTATCCAAATACAACTATAAATGAAAAAAAAACTAAAGGGAGAATATTATAGTAAAAATGATTAAATTGTTATTTTTTAAAGATTTTTATATTTTAAAAAATACAAATAAATATGTAATTTAGTAAAACTAATCTTCTTTCTACTTTATTAATTATTTAAAAACTAATAAGATATAAATATTGATGTTATATTAGTTATATTTAATCATTTACAGTTATAATACTAACTAAGGTAACAATAAAATATTTAAATTATATATAATCTAATAAAAACAATAGTACAATGATCGAATATACAAATGAAATACGTTATCAATATCATCCCACTAATTTGAAAAGACCTACTAATATAATAAATTTAAGTGCATATTAAGATTAATGTCAACTTAATGATAGAACCATAGAAATACTTATTTTATGAGCAACAAGATTAATTGTGACTTAAGAGAATTCTTTTGCGAAGTTAATCTTATATTAAGCACAAATTGAGAGAAACTTTTGTATTAGGAAAAGCACCTCATATATAGTATTGTCAAATGGTCTTGCCTGCTTCGACTTGGCTCGATTCGTCACGGACTGCCCCTTAAACCAGGCAGATTGGGCTGGCCCATTTTTTGATGTGCTAAGAAACCACCAGTCCATACTCGTCCGCACTAGGCTCGCGAGCCTAATTATTTTTTTTAAATTAAATTTTATACTATGTATTTTTTTCTCTTTTTCTCTCTACATCATATATGAGGATATAAATCAATGATTATGGTAAAAAGAATATTTGACCAATCACTAATATTTTAAAATAGTAAATAATCATTAATTATATATATCATACATAATATGAATAAATCTGTATAAAAAATATTTAAAATAAAATTAAATTAATTAACCGTAATTATATGTATGGTTAGAATGTATGATGTAAGAAAATTTGATATTAAGATTGCTATACATTCTATTTTTTATAATGTTTCTAATACAAAATAAAAAAAATTGATCTAGCCCACTCCGTCCCTCATTAGCGCAAGAGTTAAACGGAGTGTACCAAATCAACTTGCATTTAAACGGGCTTGAGAAACTAAACCCAAGCCCACCTATTCTTAATACAAATACCAAGAACATAAAGAGAAAGGAGACTAAACCCATGTTTAAAAAGTAATGCAAAGTCCAAGGTTATTCTTGCTAGGATGGATAGTTTAGGCAAAGCCTTTGTACATGATTCTGCATTTTTGGATGTTTCTGTGTAATTTTTGTTAGATATTAATAAAAGATTTCCAATTTTGAGGAGACTAAACCTAGGTAAAAAATGTCATATATGCTTAAATTGCAATTTAGAATAAAAAATTTTCACTTTTTTTCAATTTTTTTCAATTTAAACATTATTTTTCCTTTCATAAATAATTCGCTTGTACGCTTTCCAAGACAAAAAAAACTAAAACTAAAGCTTAATCCAAATACATGCATTTATTCTTCTCCAAATATAAACAAAGTAAATGTTACAATAATAATCTTGACATAAAAGAGTTTGTAAGTAAAAAAAAAAATTAAAAAATTTCCTTGTTAATCATGTTATAAAGTATGGAAAATTCTTAGGTGAATCTAGTCCACGGCTCCACCTGTGGACTGAATTCACGTAAAAAAAACCATCTGTCATTTCTTGATTATTTTACATACTAAATACCGGCAAACCATCTTCTTCTTCTCCAAAATTTTCTTAGGAAAAAAAAAAAAAAGCCCTCGGAATAGTTACCCCTATCTATAATTTTTCTATCTTCCCCTAACTAAGTAGCTGTCACACCGCTTCTATCTTTGAATTTCTGCTGGGCATCCTTCTTGAGCTTGATTTCCCAACCAATACAATCTGGAATTACAATTTATTCAATAAATTAAAAATAGAATACCAGATCTTAACAAGCCCAACATTCTCCATAGTCCATATATTTCTTTACTCTTCCTTCCCCTAAGCCACCACTGCGAACACAACTATTGCACAACCAATATCAGTTTTCTACAATCTCAAGTTTCCATCTTCCACCCTTCTCTTCACAAGCAATTAATGGGTTGTTACTCACAAATACTTTCAAATCTACTAGGTGGCTTTGAGATATGCATTCTCACAGCCACTTGTATCTGGAATAACCACTAGCAACTTCTTGTCCAAAAGTCCCATAATTCAACTACTCCTATCACTCACTCGTAGGCACACAACCATACATTAGCATGAAAATGATAGCTTTTCTTCTTTATTGTTCATATAACTCCTCTTCAAAATCCAAAATCAGTCTCTTCTTTATGAAGATAAAATTCTAGTAAAAGCTCTACTTTGATTCATAGAAAGGAAAGAAGGGAAAGACCAAGAGAAAACTAGGGAAAGATAGAAAATGGAATAATATGTTTATCAAGTAAATGAGGACAAATGACTTCTTTGGGCAAATCCAGTCCACATGTGAAGTCGTGAATTGGGTTCACCTAAAAATTTTTATATTTTGTTAATTCGTGCATATTCAACAATTATGAAAGTATCCATACGACATAATAAATCTAGACACATATTTAAACATGAATACTAAACATAAGATGATTTTACTAATATAGGATGGTTTTTAAATAATTTTAATACTTTTGTCATTCAAACATTCTATAAGAATTTGAAATTTACTACGTGATATTTATTTAATTCGTTTTATAATAATCGTTATATAGTGAGGTCTAATAGGCCAAAATTTTGTCGATGAGTTCCATTACTTATTTAAAATTTTTAAAAATTAAGAAAAATAAATCGAATCTTAAAAATTATAATTGATTGTAATCAAATTTAAATTAAATTTAAATTATTATAATTGAATTATGAATTTTAATTTTAATATAAAATTTTACAAATTTAAAATAAAAAATTAATAAAATAATATTTATAAAAATAATTTTTTATTATTTTAAAAAATTACACAGGGAAAAAAAAAGGAAGGAGGGGACGCCCAAGTTGGGTTGCTCCAAAAATTGGTGCAACCCACATGGGAAGTGATGCCCAGATTGGGCATGCCCCTCCCAAGTTTTTTTAAAAAATTATTTTACTTTTTTGGTTTAATTTAAAAAAATTGTAAAAAGTTGAAATTATAAAAAAGTGTAATGTAATCGTTCTATATTGAGCAATCTCCCGTTCTATTAATATAGGATGATATTTAAATAATTTTAATATTTTTATCCTTGAAATGTTCTATAAGATTTCAACTACATAGTGAGGTCTAATGAATTATCAAGATTCATTGTTTCATTCAAATTGTGAGACTTCTATTACTTATTTAAATTTTTAAAAATAAAAAAATAATTTAAATATTAAAAATTACAATTAAATTATAATTTTAAATCTCAATATAAAATTTTAAAAACTAAAAAATAAATGTAATAAAATAATATTTATTAAAAATATATTATTTTTAAAAAATTAAAAAAACATAGGAGAGGGAGGCGCTTAGCTCCCTCAGTTGGGATGCTCCCAAAGTTGGCACATCCCAAACCAAGGTTTTTCCTTCTTTTTTCTTTTTTGTTTAATTTTTTAAAAAATTAAAAAATCATAAAAGGTTAAAATTATCAAAAGCTATTATGTATTAATAAATCATCTTGTATTGAATAATCTCTATTACTAAAATATACTTTAAAATATAATTAGCTTGGAAAATTTATATCATTTTTATCTTTTTACTTACAGACTCTTTTATGTTACAGTTGTTATTGAAATATTTACTCAGGTTCGATTTGGAGAAGAATAAATGCATGTATTTGGATTAGGTTTTAGTTTTAGTTTTTTGGTCTTGGAAGCCACATGAGTGAATCATTTATGAGAGAAATTAATATAGAAATAAAATAAATTAAAAGATTTATTTTAGTAAATTTCACAAATTTGCAATTAAAGCTCTATTTATATTAGAATTCAAACTAAATTTTTTTATATTTTTTCACTTTGAACCTCACTTATTTTCTCACAAATAATTTACTTTTACGATTTTAATATAACTCAACTAAAAAAATCTAAATACACCCTAAATTCTTTTGCATACACCATAAAATTCCTTTTCGTAATTAGTTAGATTTGGATTGTGTTCAGTTGAGAGAATTTTTATCATAAAATTTTTAAAAATAAAATTTTTATGAAAAATAAAACATAATTATATATTTAATTAAATCAAATACTATCTAAATAATCTACAAATGAGTGTTTGACAGCACAAGTGCCTTCTGACAGCAAACAATGAGGATATGAGTCCTCCCCAAATATTTATACAATTCCTTTTTTTTTGATGGATTATATTTATACAATATTTGTCTCTATATTCTAGTAGATTCTCAACATGCTGGCTTCTTGCTGGACTGTATGCTCTTCAAGATCTTTTACAGTCCCACCATCACCATGTTTATCTCCAAAGAAAGCACCAGAAATGAAGAAAAAAAAGGACTATTTCTCATGCACCAACCTATAATTTCTTGGTTAAAAAAATTAATTTATTGCTGTTATATTCACACTGTAACAAGAGAAAATACATTAAAAAAGAGAAAATACACACAGACACACACTGCAAAGTTTATTATTTTATTAATAAAAGATATTCCAATTTTGATTCTCAGAAATTATTTTATTTCTTGCTGTAATATTTGTAGGCCCCATATAGAAATTTAGGTAAAAAAAATTAAAACTTTCTATTCAATCCTCTTCTTTTTTTTTCACTTCGGTATAAATTTTTTGGTAATGGTTAAAATATAAACTGTAAAATTTTCTTTTTTTTAACTTTGTTGTATTAAAATGTAAGAGAGGGAGAGAATAAGAGAAGAAAAGAAAACACAATACACAAACAGAGCCCCCCTTCCTTCTGTGCTGTCACCGAGTCTCTGTACACAATACCATAAACATCAAGACCATATACATTCTCAAGAATCGATTCGATCGGGGAGATTGATTCTTCGGCCGGCTGGTTATTGTTTTAGGGATTTTAATTTGATACGTGTATATACAAGTGTACGCATAATATATGGTTTTAAGTTATATACCAATGCGTGGATGCTGATCAAGTGGGTTCAATGAGGGTTCCTGATTGGGAGGAATTCGGAGGATTTCAGAATAATTGGTTGGAGGGCGTTTCTGGGTTTTTGAAGTATTTTTGTGGGTGGGAGTTGGATTTTGAATTCTGAAAATTTTGCCATGTTAGACTTCAGGATAGGTGGTTATTTAGGGTTAGGGTTTTTGGAGATAGAAGGTTAGAATTATTAAATTAGAGTTGTAGTAGGATTAAGGTTTTTTTGGACTAATGGGTTGGTCTGACAAAATGGAAGAAGATGCTGAGCTTGAAGAAGGCGAGGCTTCCTATTACATGGATGATGACGATAGAGGCATTGACCCCGATATAGCTCTCTCTTACCTTGTAAGAGTTCTATTCTGTTCTTGCTGTATTAAAGTTCAGATTTTTGGCTTCATTACTAATTAATCAACTATTATCAGTTTCATTAGTGGAGGAGGGAAATAAAAGGAAAAGAACTTTACTTGCTAAAAGTTAATGGAACACAAAAGAAGAAAAAAGAAAAAAAAAATGGAAAAAGAGAAGCGAAAAAACAAAATGAAGAACCCAGGCAGTGGATTGGTTGACAGTTGCAGTCAGCAGGACTGCTTTATGTTTTTTTGCCTTGCAAATTAGTAGCTTATAAATCATGATTCTTGGAATTCTGAGAGAAGGAACTGGTGTTTTGTTATGATTTTGAAGTCTTAGAATGCACTTGGATTGCTGTTAGAGTTTCTACATTGTTGATCAGTGCATTGGAATGAAATGTAGGAACTGCTAGAAAGGAAAATTTCGAAAAAAGGACTCGAAACTTCATGTAGTTTTACCTCTAGGATGTCTTCATACCTTTAGCCGGACTGTTCCTATTAGTTTAAGGAATGCTGTTGTTCTAGTTTCCTTTTCTATGTATTGAGACTCTGCCGCAAATTTCTTCATTTGCTTAGCAAATTTAATACGTATCTGCTGCACTAAACCGTGAAAAAACAAGAGCTTTATACTTTTGTGTTGTCTTGAGGTATTCATGGCTGGTCTTTCCTTGACTAACACATACATAATCCCAGTTTTCTTTTTAGTTTTTGTTGATTCATCATCTAATTCTAAGAAAAAAAGGGTATTATGATTCCTTTCAACTTCATTATATTTGGCAAAAGGGCTAGTACACTGTTTCTGCTCTGGTCAGGATCCTCCAAGAACAGACTACTAGGAAGGCAAGCGTAATATTTTAGGGTATACTTAGATTGTAACTCAAACTTAAATTACTTTTTTCATTTTCAGTGGGGTCTATGTATGACTTTTGTGAGAAAAGAGGTGGAGTCTAGAGTTAACTTTTTGGGGAAAAATTGAAATTTTCTTTTGATTCAATTATGATCGAAATACACCATAGATTTTGATATTTCTACTTTTTACATTACAGTAATGTTGTTGCTATGCAGTTTCATATATATTCATTGATGTAGCAATTATTATTATTATTTTTAAAATTTGTTTGGCGTACTTTTACCTTTTGATTTTGTTTAGACTTTTACTTTATTTCTTTTTTAAAAATGTAATTGTGATAGTGACATTGAGTTCCCTTTTCCTTAAGGATGAAAAGCTCCAAAGGTACCTGGGCCATTTTCAGAAAGATTTTGAAGGGGGAGTTTCTGCAGAAAACTTGGGTGAGTAAAGAAAAAAATGGAACTTTGAAGTGAAAAATAGAGGCATAAGAGTCTCTTTTCTCTTCTGGAAAATGATGGCATGGAATTTTTTACTTCATTAGGGGCAAAGTTTGGTGGTTATGGTTCATTCTTGCCCACCCATCAGCGCTCGCCATCAATTTGGTCTCAGCCGAAGAGTTCTCCTAGAGTTCAAACTCAAAGCGCTGTAAAATCTCCTAATCATTCACATGGGGAGGTATATGGAAAAGCTTTTTTCCTCTTTATGATCTTTCACTAGGAAAACGGAATATTTGTCTTGCAAATTTGTAATTGTTGTCTTGAGCACTATGGTTCTGTGACAATATATAGGGTGGTTCTCAGAATTCTACTGCTATTCCTGATGCACAATTGTCTCAGAGGAATGGAGCTACTGCACCACTTATTGGGGAGGCATCACATGAAACAAAGGTTTCATTAGGAGACGTCCCACTCAGAAATGATTCCTGCTTGTCTTCTGCACAAGTTGCTGAAAAGCTTCCTGTGAGATATCAGCCTTCTCCAAATAAGTCACTCAATCAAACTGATCAAAGAAAACTGAAGTTTCGGATCAAAGTTGGTTCTGATAAGGCAGCAACAAAAAATGCTGCAATATACAGTGGTCTTGGGCTAATATCTCCATCTTCATCGACAGGAAACAGTCCTGGAGAAAGTGGTGGAATTCCTTCCGAATCTCGAGAGGCTCCAGATGAATCTCCAAGCATTCTTCAGGTAATCTTCACCTTGAGATCAGCATTTCTGTAATGCTATATCTATGTTTATATGTATTTGTTCCAGGCTAAATGATTTACTCTTTTCCTGGTCCTTTTTCCTATCTCTTGAACAGATGTTGAAAACCTTCACTGATGTGGGGAGCTCACTGCTTTCACCACTTCACGATAGTTTCATTAACTTAGCAAGGAACTCTTCTCTGCCACCTTTAAAGGTTAAGCATGACCATTCTGGAATATCTGTGGCTGATCCTGGTTCCAGATTGCATGATGGGGATGCATTGACAGCTAAGCAAACAAAAGCTGTTAGGAAGAGTGGAACACTTAAGGAGTCAAAGTGTGGGAATAGAGCCACTCCTGAAGATGGTGTTGCCTTACGTTTAAAGGAGAACTTTGGGGCTGAGAGTCCACAGAAACATCAATCTATCTCTTTTGACATGACTCAGAAGCGTCTGTCTGAATTGGCTAATACTGCTGAGTCATCAAGGGACTCATCCAGGATGTTTGAGATTGTCAGGGAGCCTGAAAATGGTGAGCTAATTAGAAAGAAGGAGGTCAGTAAGGATAAGGCAAAGGATAGGATACTGGGTGCTGATTCATTTGAGCCGTTGGAACCAGTGAGTGGTCAAGGTGGTATTAAGGTTGAACTTCAGAAAGCTAAAAGTGGTTCTGTAGAGAAGACTGGAAAGAACCTAATAAAAGCTTCTCGGGATATTTCACTTGATCATTCAGAAGATAGGAGGATCAAAAGCAACAGAATTCCTGCTTCAGTTAAGGCTGATTCTGATTTTTCTGAGAGTGACAGAGATTTTGAAGGTGCTAGAGATCATTCAGTAAAGAAATCTGGTGCGAGAGCACCTTTACATGAACAAGATGAATTAAGAAAGACTGGCACTACAAAAAAGTTCGAAAGTAAAAAGAAATCAAGGGTAATTCAAGTTAATGGGAAATTATCTTCAGATTCTGTTGAAGAAAGTAGAAGAGCCGGTTCTTCTCTTGTAGCGAAAGAAAAGAAGGTTATTAAGAAGGATGTCTATAAGGTTCGTGATATGTATAAAGAGATATTTGAGACAAACTCAGAACCTAGTGGTCGTCCGGTAGATCTGTTGGAGAAGCCTTCTGCTGACAGGTCAAAGGACCCAAAGTTTGATCCTGCAAAAGAAAAGCATGCATATGTTGATAGATTTAAGGATAAGACAAGTCATCGTAAGTCTGACAATGAGCTGAATTCTGAAGCATTAGCTAAGAATCTCCCAGCTGGCAGTTTACCTCCTACAAATGGACTTGCATTGCAGACTGAACAGGCTAAAGTGGCTCCTGTCCTCATAGAAGAAGATTGGGTCTGTTGTGATCGTTGTCAGAAATGGCGTCTTCTGCCTTATGGAACAAAGCCTGAGCAACTGCCGGAGAAGTGGTTGTGTAGCATGTTAAACTGGCTGTAAGATATTTTCTGATGTATTTTTGAGTCTTTGTATTAGGAAGTCAATTTAAGGTCTATCACTAATCTGATCATATGAGGATGCAAATAGGGTGTTTTGATATATTATCACCAAAAGATCTCTCTTCCTTATGAATGTGAAACCCTTCTTTCCCTTTTTGATTTTATATGCATCTATGTACAACATACAGGAAGTTCTAATTTCAATAACAGTTCCACTTTCCTTTTCTCTTTAGGCCTGGAATGAACCGTTGTGACATCAGTGAAGAGGAGACGACAAAGGCTCTCCATGCATTGTACCAGCTGCCCTTTCCTGAGAATCAAAATGGCACTCAATTTCCCGCCGAGAGGAATGCAGATGGAGTAAATTCAGGGGATCAATTTAACCCTAATTACCAAAACATTAGTTCAGATTATATGGCTAATGGAAGAAAGAAGCAGCATAAATTAAATGAGACATCGAGCAAAGGCAACAAGGCAGGTCTGACTCAAACACCTGTAGCAAAGAAGTTCCATCAGGATGCACTGAAAAAGGGAATTTTAGATGATAAGAAGCAGCCTTGTTCAGGAGTTAATCCTGTTAACAAGTCCAGTGGTGAGCATCTTAGTAAATCAGATAATGCAGTTGAAAAGTATTCACATAAACAAAAGCAGGAACTTGCTTCTGGAGGTTAGTCTTTCGCCTTTACTCTGAATGTCAATTATGGATTCGGTAATGTTTTGTATGTTTTCTAATATAACTTCCTTGCAGGCAATACTAACCCAAAGAGAAAACCCAAGAGGGAAACTGATGAATATGGGCATGGAATTGCAAAAAAGTTCAAAACTGATGGTTCTTTTGATATGAATAACTCAGAGTCTTTTGGTGGGAACCTAGATAGGTTGAGACTCAGCTTGACTGATATCTCGTCAACTATAGCTCCTGTTAAAGAGAAGCAAAGAAACAGTGCATCTGATTATTCAAAAGATGCAAAGGCTGAGGAGGAGAATGGTTTGCTACCTTCTGCTAGAAAAAGGCCTGACTTAGTTCCTGCATCCTTGGATATGAAAAATTACAACGATGGTAAACTATCTGTGAAGAACAGAAACCTAAAGAATTGGCAAAATGGTCCACATGAAGCAGAGACCCTGCAAAATGATGGGAGTTACCTCAATGACAACTCAATGCCTGTGAAGGAGGAGAGTAGTGACAGCAGATTCAGAGGAAATAAAAAGCCCAGGGCGTCTCAGAATGATGGGAAGGACTTCAGTGGAGATGCGCCTAATGATGAACTGAAAAGAAAAGATATGATGAGCGGATCACTTGCATCCACTGGTAAAGATAATAGAATTGCGAGGGGCTCTGATAAAGGAAAACAGCCAAAAAAGTACAGGATAAAGGTTGCATCTCAACTCACCATGGAAGATCTTGAGTCGCTAAAAAGGCAATTGGGTTCTGAACCATTAACAACAGCTGCCACTTCAAGCTCCTCAAAGGTTTCTGATTCCCGTAAAACTAGAACCAATTATCAAGAAGTGAAAGGCTCACCAGTTGAATCAGTTTCCTCATCACCTGTGAGGATGTCAAATTCAAATAAATATTCACCAACGAGAATGGACAGTTTAAGTGCTGATGATGTAAGAGTAGGAGATGATTTTCCCACAACAAGGATCCCAAGAAGAATTTTGGATGGGAATGGTAATTATGACACTAAGTGTTCTTCAACAGCTAAGAAGAAGAAAGCTTCTTATATCCCTCATCCGGAATCTCTTAGCAATCCTGTGCTAGGTTTTCAGGAAGCTGTTGGTAGAGATAAATGTGGTGGCAAAAGTGAAGCAGGTGCCAAACCTTCTCCATTTAGGGTCAGTCATCTGGACGATAGTCATCTTGACATCTTAGATGGACGCAGTCCATGTCCTATTGATTTACATGTTTCTGAAACCTGCTATAGCAAGGGAAGGGTCAGTAAGAACCATCATAGCACTGCATCACTTCAGCAGGAATCTGGAAAGAGTTCTTTGCCACCCAAGAACAAGGCAAGGGCTGCTGGCATCGCTTATGAAAGAACACCAGTAAAGGTTTCTGATTTACTGAATAATCAGGGAATATCAAATCCAAAGCAAACTTGGAGGACTGGGGCAGATGCTGACCTAAGTAATATTGCACCTTCCATTGAGGTGTCACATAATTTAAAGCACCCCGTTACTGGTCGGTCAGGCTTGAAATCTGTTAAAAACAAGCACGTTGTCAAGATGGACTCAAAGAAATGGGGTGACAAAACAAAAGAGAACCAATTGAAAAGCAGAGAGCATGAGAGCAGAACTGCTAAACCAGACAATCCAGGCAGTGTGGATGCAACAGTTCATCAAAGCCTGAATCAGGGTTCTCAGGCTGAGACTGTGAAGAATATTGCAGCTCAAGTACATTGTACAGATAGAAATTCACAGGTTGATCAACATTGTGTAGAGAAACATGACATACCAACTGCCAGCAAAATGGGTCCAGGAACCCAGAATGGAGATCTTTTGCCAATACTGCCTTGTGACATTTCAATGAGTACTGATGTGTCAAAGGAATCTAAAGACTTTAGAAATGTCATTCACCAGAGTGAATCTCAGTGTGACAAGGGTCACTCTGCTGCTGATCGTTCTGCACAGGACTTGATTGGTCCAAGCCTTGCGAGGAGGGATGCCTCTAGTCAGGCAGCTTCTGTTACACTAAAAGAAGCTGAAGAACTTAGGGACTATGCGGATCGTCTTAAGGTTTCTTGATTGCTTTTATCCACTACTAGAAAAATTTTGATTTCTTTGAATCTTTGTGACTTGTTTTATTTTTGTCTCATATAATATCTTGTAACTTTCTTTTGACTTTTTATGAAAAGCTATTTTAAACTAGTTTCTCTTTTTTTATGCCTTAAAATCTTGTAGAACTCTGGCTTTGGATATGAATGTAATGAGGCATACTTCCAGGCTGCGTTAAAATTTCTTCATGGTGCTTCACTTTCAGAAAGCAGTGAAAGTAGCAAACACGGAGAGATGAACCAAATGCAAATGTATATTAATACAGCTAAGCTATGCGAGTAAGTGAAATTTCTATTATGCTGAATGCTGTGTGTTCTGAATTTTAAAAAAATTCAGGGTGAATATTTGTGTTCATTTATCTTTTTAGGCTTGGGCAGTATATTTTTTAGCGGAGAAACGCCTTCTCAATTCCGCTCATTTGCAGTTGAGACTATTATCTCATTCTTTCCCGTATCGATGATATTGCTGAATAGCTATGTTGGTTAATAGAGTTTAGAGTGACTATTTTGAGCTTTCAACAGATTATCTTCTATAAAATATTTGACTACTAGATTTTTCTTACAAGTATTATACTTTGAATAGAGCTTTTTTTGCAGACTAGTTAAAGTATTTCGTAAGACTTTTTTATCTTCTCTGGCTTTGTTCTATACATCCATAATCCTGCAGAACATGTGCCCAAGAATATGAGAGACGGGAAGAGATGGCAGCAGCTGCTTTGGCCTATAAATGCATGGAGGTGGCATATATGAGGGTGATCTATTGCAAAAATTCCAGTGCAAATAGATTTTGGCTTGAGCTGCAGACAAGTTTGCCAATGGTTCCTCAAGGTAGTACTTTTTTTTTTATTCCTTTGACATTTTGGCCTACTCAAGTAGATATTGTGCCAATTTCTCTTGTGTATAACCTCCTCCATTGATTTAGTATGATTACAATAGACTAAACAGCTCATGTAAGCAGGATATTCATCTCCCAATAACTTTTCTCTTGAAACTGCCTTTTTGGCTAGTAAAAGAATAGAAATTATGTCTCTGGTTTGACTTGTTCAAGTTGAACCCACAGTTTTGTTATTGCTCATTTTCCCCCAGTTTTCTTAAGTTTGCCTGATATATTATTGTTTCTTCTGTTTCTTTCAAAGATGTGAGCACCTGAAAACTGTTTCTCTGTCTGATCATTAGCACCTATTGAGGGCCTGAGGCCACCAGGCCACCATGCAAAAGGAGTCCTTTTATCCCAACTTCCATCTTGTTTCATTCTTTTTTCTCTTAGGTCATTGTCATTGGGTATTTACCTGCTGGTTTATGCAACCTCTGGCATTTTTATTTCATTGTTGAATGAATTTTACCTGAGTGTTACATGTTTTCAATCTCAATGTCTTTCAAATTTCTGACCCTTAGGTGAATCTCCTTCGTCGTCTGCATCTGATATTGACAACTTAAACAATCAAGCATTAGTGGAGAAGGCATATTTGTCAAAGAGCAATGGCCCTCATACAGGAACTAACATTATTGCTCCTCAAAGCCGCCCGAATATTACCCGGCTGCTTGATTTCGTAAGTTACTTAATTCTTGTTTTTAAGATCCTTTTTTATGTCTATGTTAGATTAAGTTTCATTGAACTACATCGGATTCATCAAAACTTATAATTAATTAATCAATGAATCTGAATGATTTTGCTAAATGTAAACTTTTCACTTTTGCTGAGTAGGCTGCAATATAAGATAACCACAAAAAGTCTTTACTGTGAATGGTGAATATGGAGGAATCAACTTGTAATGTACATGCTAGGCCGTGCCTTCATATTGAAATGTGATGGTTTTTAAAATTTTTGAGTAAGTTCTAACAAAATCCATACTAAGAGTGGTCTTCCAGATCCCAGATATAACTTTTGAGGATGCAGGCCTTTGATGTTGAAATCTGAAGTTGAAGTTGACTTTCACCGAGTTCTAGCTTTTATAGTTGCATTTGATTTTTTTTCCCAAGTATGTAAATGTCTTAGCTTGTGATTCTTTTACTTTCCTCCAGACAAATGATGTAAATTCTGCTATGGAGGCATCCAGGAAATCCCAAGTTGCCTTTTCAGCTGCTAATGCGATTCCTGAAGAGGCTCAAAATAAGGAGGGGGTTATTTCTGTAAAGAGGGTCATTGACTTTAGCTTCCAGGATGTAGAAGAACTTGTACGACTGGTTCGAGTTGCAATTGAGGCCATCAGCCGGCAAGGTTTCAGTGGAAGTAGAGATTGATTCAGTGTTGAGCATAATGTGTTCTGGTGCTTTATCCCCTCATGTGCAGGCCAGTGAAGCAAGCGTGTCTTTCCTGCACTTGCATTTTGGTGAAGAGAGAGAATAACAGCCTTTTTCCTTACTGTACATGTGTATAAAATGGATTTTTTGTTAATTTCACGATATATGATTTTGATTTTTGAGCCTGTCTTTTATGGATAAGGGAAAATCTTGCTCACCCATCATTTTATGTGGTTGGGAACTAGGAGAAAGTGTAAATTTTTGGTTCTTTCAAGGAAAAGCTAGAGCTGTAGTTTTGGTCTGCAAATTTGATTCTATTGAGAGCTAGAGAAGGTCATTAATTTTGTGGGGGTGGAAACAATTAGTTTAACATGTTTCAGAGGCCGTTTGTGGATGATGTTGTGATCAGTCCTTTCTTATAAAGGATTTTATGTTTCGTTACCATACATATCTTCATTTTTAATGCAATAGAAAGCCCAATTTTGGAAGAAATATGGTGCAATTTGGTTTTATCAACTATGCTTCTTATTTTGTTCATCAATACAGTTATACTCCGTCCGTATTTTACCCCACCATGGAGCATGCCTATATGCATAGTTGTAAAATAGAAAAAGCATATCTTGCTATCTACTTTCATGCAGGATACAGTGAAGATTATCTTAGCTAATCTGTCTGTTGGAACTTCACATGATTACAATCTACGGAGTTTGAGCTCATGGATCTCAGCTTGTATGGCTTGTAAATAAAGAGAGGCTCTAAGGTATCTCTCTCTCGAGTGCTTCAAGCTTTACTCCTTATTTCATGGATTCACCTAAGAAGTCTGCAGTGTCTTCGTCTTTCACCTTCTTTTACTTCTTTTGTCTCATTATTCTTATTGCTATTGTCTGATTACTATTTATATTTTGCTTTTGTAAAAAGAGATCTGCTGTAAATTATTTGTAAAGCTTTACTCTTTGTTTCATGGATTCACCTATGCAGTCTGGATTTCTTTGTCTTTTGCCTTCTTTTACTTCCGTCTCCTTAATCTTATTGTTGTTACCCCGATTATTTTTTATCTTCCGTCTTGGTAACAACAGATTTTCTGTAAATTATTTATAATCATTGCTATTATACTATTTACTCTTGTGAAATTGTTTCTTTCTCTTTGTGCTTCTTAAGGATTTGAAGGAAGCCTTGTGCTATTCATAAATAAGCTACAGAAAGGTGCTCTTGGGATACAATGCTCTTCGCCACTTGCTACGTTTAGTTTCAGATGCTGAAAGACTTGAAAATAAGGCTGATGAACAATCATGCTGCTCTGAACTAGTAAATATATGTTCTATTCATTGCAGTTACCATCAACCTAATGGTTACAGTCAAATCATTAGGACAAAGTTTCTTGTCTTGAATAAATGTAATAAATGTAATAGCAGTTATAATTTAGTCCTGACTCCTCAGCTTTATAGAGGTTCTTATAAATGAATCTATCCTTGTAAGTATCGCGTGCTTGATAGGAATGAAAATCTATTTTGCTGTGACAAGTTGCTCTAGCTTTTGCTTCTTTCTATAACTTGTATTTGCTTTCACGAAATTTTAATTGTGGTAAAGCCTTCCCTTAACTAACCCCCCTCTCCTCCAAAAAAAAAAAAAAAAAAAAAAAAAGAAGAAGAAAAAGAAGAAGAAGAAGAAGAAGAAGTAAAGAAAACAGTATTGATTGGGCTACATAGATATTACAGGTTTGTTTTGCACTGGATATGCAGAGTTGCAAATGACTTATTTAAATATTATTATTTTTGGTGGTAGTTTGCCATGCTTTTCTCAGTTTTTGATACTGATGAAAGATTCAATTACACTCATCCTAAATAGCATACGATAATATTTTGTTTGAGTTGAATAAAGAGCTTCTATATATTGTTCTGGACCATCAGAACTCTGAGAAAAAGATGAACAAGCGATGAGATAGGCTCAGGCTGCACATATCCAACATAGTTTGCTCATGATATATCCCACAAAACAGTGAAGCTCAACTGCAGTGCCTGAAATGAATGGTGTGCAGCAGTCTACATATGCTTATCTGTGATGCACGTATTAGATAGAATTTGATAGCGAGTGATGGAACCATCTTTCATCGCTATAATTGGTAGAAATACAAAAGTTTGCATCGTCTGTGGCCCAGTTTTCATCTTTCATGCCTTCAGTTTTTGTTGAAACGCGTCAGTAGGGCTTTTTAGGATCTATTTAGGCCCCTACCAAACTTCCTTTTTAGATTGGTTGGTTCCAACAATCTTTTCTCATATGAGGGTTTTTTAGGTCTAATTAGGACCTCTTCCAAACTTTTTAGGCTGGCTGGTTCCCAATAATCTTCTCTCCCACGGAATACAGAACTGCTTGTGCATTGAAATGGTCTTCTTTTTCATTCTTTTGAAGTACCGTGGTGTCACAGCCTGCAGAAGCTTTTATTTGTGGAGGCAATCAATATCACAACTAGCTGAAAATGATGTGGATACGATGTATGTGTCCCTTCTGGATTCAGTTTCTGACTTTTGCCATAAAGAAAGCGAAATCCTCAAAGATGCTGATTTCTGTACCACTTTTGCAGTCAATTTCTGTTCACACAGCAGGCTCAATTTTATCCAGCGCCATGTTTGGATTGAGTTATTATTTGAGAATTTTTATCTTGAGTTTTGTAAATGTAAATTATTTGTGGAGGACAAGTGAGATTGTGAGAGAATTTTACATCGGGTTTTGCCACGATGAAGCTAAATTCAAACTTCTATCTCATTAGATTACATTTTGAAGGTGATATGGAGACAAGGGTTCTGTCTCGTAAGTTTTTCTATTGTTGGATAGATGATTAGAAAGTCACAGGTGGTTCAATAAACACTACAAAAGTCCAGCAGAAGGCTCTTTTTCTTTCTTCACGGGCAAGTGCTTCTAGCAAGGACTACCCCAAACCACACACCTAAAACCACAAGGGAAAAAGTTACAGGAGAAAAGGCAAAATGGAAGAATGCTGCCAAAAACATATTATTCTTGTACGATCAATGTGGCAAGTTGGTGATAATGAGTTATTAGTTTCATAGTGTAAGTCTCATGTTAGTTGTCGTTTCTTAAGCCTCTATTATTTTGATGGGTTGTAACAACCACTCCTTATTGATCTTCTCTTCAACTTTGGACAAGACTCTTACGATAGTATGGAAAAGCATATCACAAGAACTAGTTCTATACCCTGCCTCTGCTCTCCTCACCAACGTGTTCACGTACTCTATTGCTCATGCACATTCGTGTAAATTTGTTCACATACACAATTTTTACTGCGGTAGAAGTTACAAAGAGAATAATCTTGCTGCTAAGAGATGGAGGAGGATCAGTTCAAGCAATGGAAACTCCCTCCTTATTTACCACACTTGTTGTATTATGATGGCTGAAGAAGAAGGCCTGAGAGGACAAGGGAGATGATGACAAAATCACTAGATTTGGTCCTCAGAAATGGAGACATCTACTTGCAATTGCAATGGCCCCCCGCATTGGTGCACATAGCAGTCCTATAATGGATTCCATTTACTTCAAAAGGATTGAAGTACCTCAGACACCAAGGTTTGAACATAATCTTTTCAAGGGAGGTGTTGGCTCCTCACAAGTCATATATAACATCTAGTGTGGACCTCCCTAGTTAGCTCAAGATTTGTGAGTTTCTTTGGACCTTGTTTGGATTTATACTCAGCACCTCGTGGAAGTGGGGCGATGGAAGGCTAAACTTATAGAGTTGGTAAAGATTATTTGTCCTATTCAAAAAGCATGTTTCATTTTTTCAAAATCTATTTTCGTACCCCTCTAATCTTCTTTAGTGAGACTCATTACTTAAAGCTTTTGAGTTTTGAGTCTCCCAATATCTACCCTGATATTGGGATGGTGCTTGTGAGGTGAGAAAAAAGTAAATATTCATCTATCGGTGTTAGTAGAATTATTCTAATAGTTTCTTTTTTAAATATATTTCCATGCCACCTTATTTTTTGGTCACACCCACACCTAGACTGTGAATATTGCACGTTGGGTCAGCCCCATGCAGCATCCTAACCTTCTTTCTGTCTAACTATTCCTCACCTGGATCCCAAAACCAAATTCAGTATATTCCGTCCCTGGTACCAGTTTTTGACTTTTTTCAAGACAATTATTATTGAACATTTTCGTTCTTTCTGTTGAAAGCAAATACTTACAAATTGCTGATGGGATTGTCATATGAGCATCAAATGTGCAGTAAAAATTGCCAATAGATCATGTCCAAAGAGTGTATTACATGCATTACTGACTTTCATAAAGTGCAGCATTTGACCCCACAATACATTCCACAGTTTGTGCAAGTTAAAAATACTGAATTGCGTCATCCTTTGCTCTTTTTCTGCCTATAAATAATCAGCATTCTTGAAGTTCCAATAGCATCAAGAAAGGCTTTTTAAGTTAGTCCCGTAGCATGGCTCCTGCACCTGTTTCTTCCATTTCTGTTGGCCACATTGATGATGTTCAAGAACTAAGAAAGACTAAACCATTATGCATTCCAGATAGATTTATCAGAGAGACAACCGAAAGGCCAACGTTAACTATGATGAATCCATCTTGTGATAGTATTCCAGTTCTTGATATTTCCAAACTGGAGAAAGGAAGCAGAGATGAGTTTCTCAGAGAGTTGTTGAAGCTTTCTTCTTCCTGCGAAGATTGGGGATTTTTCCAGGTATATAATGTACTGCAATAGCTATTCCACCATCAAACTTCTTAATTTCAGTCGTGGGACCTTCTCCAATCGCGATTGGACTGGAATAAATCCCATTCTCTTCATTGTAGTTGTCGATAGAAGTTGGAGAAGCTAATTTGTAGTTTCTGATTGCAGGTGATAAACCATGGAATTGAGTTATCCTTGCTTGAAAGCATAGAGAAAGTAGCCATGGACTTTTTCATGCTACCTTTGGAGGAAAAACAGAAGTATCCTATGGTACCTGGGACAGTTCAAGGGTACGGTCAGGCATTCATTTTCTCAGAGGACCAAAAATTGGACTGGTGCAACATGTTTGCCCTTGGACTAGAGCCCCACCATATAAGAAATCCAAGATTGTGGCCTACAAAGCCAGCCAATTTCAGGTAATAATTGCCATCCTTGATCGTCACCATTTCACTTTGCCTTGACTTTATAAGTTGGTAGAAGTAAAAAGAAGAAAGAAATTTACCTTTGTTTTGCAGTGAAACTTTAGAGGTATACTCCAGAGAGATAAGGAAGCTCTGCGAGAATTTGCTGGAATACATAGCCATCAGTCTCAGCTTGGATGAGAATGTCTTCGAGGAGATGTTTGGTTTGGCTGTACAAGCAGTGAGGATGAACTACTATCCAGCATGTCCTAGACCAGATCTTGTTCTGGGGCTAAGTCCCCATTCAGATGGAAGTGCCCTTACAGTGTTACAACAAGGGAAGGGCAATGCAGTTGGTCTTCAGATTTTCAAAAACAACACTTGGATTCCCGTTCAGCCTATTCCCAACGCATTAGTAATCAATATTGGTGACACCATAGAGGTAATTAAAAAACCGTATCTTTACTTTTTAGTTTGTTTCAAGAAAAAGTATCTATTTTGTTAGATAATCAATATACAAGCGTGGATCTCATACTACTAGCTAATGCACCATTTTCTTGTAAACAGGTTCTAACAAATGGAAGATACAAAAGTGTGGAGCACAGAGCAGTGACTCACAGAGAAAGAGACAGACTTTCAATTGTGACATTTTATGCTCCAAGTTATGAGATTGAGATTGGACCAATGCCTGAATTGTTGGATGAGAAAAACCCTAGCAAGTACAGAAGATACAACCACGGAGAGTATAGCAAGCATTATGTAACTAACAAACTTCAGGGGAAGAAATCACTGGAGTTTGCCAAGATTAAAACCACTAACTCATCCCTGGAAGACTTTGGCTAGTCTTACAAAAACAAATGTGATTTCTGTTTTAGTACACTGCATCATGTTCAGGACCTGTAAATAGAATGAACCAAAATGGCATGTTGCCAATTCTATAGTATTAAGAGTTGGTGCATGAGATGAGAGTGGATGGCACTGTTATGTATGCAACTTAATTTGTATAATTCTATTGTTTACTAGTAACAAATGAAGCTGTGGGGACTTTGTTTATGGAGGCTTTTCTTGTCCATTTTGTCTACACTTTCCAGAGCTTTGTTCAACCAAATTATGTAGCAGAAGAGTCACTTTTACTGTTCTTGCTGCTAGATTCCCAGCTATGGCAAGAAGCATGTAATCATGAGGGGAAACCAAGAAGCACCACCACCCCACGTTTTTAATTAGATCCCGGATCTACCATGGAGAAAACCGTCGGTTTTCCATCGTTCAAGGGAAAGAGCTTTTCCTTGAGTGGAGGAAGAACGGAAAAGACCTCATTCCATGCCGCCCCATGGAAGGCATCACAATCAGTTGTATAGATTTTTACAAGAATGATCTTGATTAGTGGGTTTAACAAGTCGAGCACCAAACAAGAATCGAAATCTGGAATTCATTAAAATATGAACAGAACATATGATGAAGTCAAGGCAATTGGTCGATTTTTAAAGAAGGTCTTGTAATGATTACACAACAAGCTTTTTGTTTGAAACTTTGATTAGAGAAACTGATTGATTATTAAATTAATGCAAACTTTCGACAAGTAAGGTAGAACTTGCTGATGCAATCACTAAGTAGTGGAGAGCAAGAAGAAAGAATTTCATCATCACCCAACAAACTTGACATAATTTTCTGCAGCATATGTGATCGCCCAACATGAATTTGGATCCGGTCCTGCACGTCCTTTTTGCAGGACGTGCAGGACCAAATCTGGACCGTTGGATCATATGTCAAATCTGATCCAACGGATCATAATTTTTGACCCCTGTTTGTATTTTTAAAAATTAGAAAATCTATAAAATTTCTACAGCCGTTGGATCAGATTCGAAATATGATCCAACGGTCCAGATTTGGTCCTGCACGTCCTGCAAAAAGGACTTGCAGGACCGGATCCGGACTGGCCCAACATAATGAAGATCGACTTATTACATCACTCATCATCACAGGAATATTTTACTATTCATTGAGTGCGATATAATATTTTACCATTCACTTAATGCTAATAGCTATATATGTTTTAGTATTAACAAAAAAAGTACTTCTAATTAATTCTTATTAATAAAAAATTTTGATATTAATAATAAAATACTGATCATTCAATATAAAAATTTAAGCTAAATTTAGATAGAGTTTCATTTTGAATATGAAACTCACATTTTTTTTAATAAATAATTTAATTTTTATAAAATTTAAAAAAAAATCAAAACAAACGTTTCTTTTTTCTACAAACTCATTACACATATAATGCACTTCGTCATAGGGCTATATTGTACCCATTTTCCCCCCTTAGGCGGGAATTGGGGAGGGGGGCAGGCCCTGATTTTGGCAGATGTTTTCAGCTCAATTTGGGGAAGAAATCATTTTGAGAGTTTCTTGACAAATGGTCATGGACCCTGTCAATAGTTGGAAACCAAAAACTGGCCTTGACTAGTGAGTTGACACCCCACTAACAATCAGTACTGCAATAACTAAATGCTCACGCAAGCCTTTTGTTGGTTTCTGACTTCGCCATTACCATTCATCATTCAAACCACTCGTTCTTCTGCTGACCAAACCACACACTTTTTCAAGTTCTTCTCTTCCTATGGTTTCTTGGTTTGAAGGTATGATCTCGGAAACAAGACCCAAACAATCAAGCTTACAAGATTTCATTTACTATACCAAGGAGTCATGATCATCAAGGTTTTAATATCTTTAGAGGTGAGTTCACATGAGATTTTTATATGTTTAAAATTGTTATATATCATATGTAAATTCGGTGTATTGATGAGTTTTAATGATACATTGAATTATTATGTCAGCGCCATCAAAATAATTAAGAAGAAGGAAAAATTCAATGATGAGACATGAGAGAGAGAGAGAGAGAGAGAGAGAGAGAGAGGGAGGGGTTCTTTAAAGACAGTTGTGGTGGGGGAGCAAAGAGAATTGGTTAGTTTCCTTGCGGGTACGGAATTGTGGATGGAACCGTCATATTGGCTTGCTTCAATGATCATTTAGCACCGAAATGCAGTTTGACACGGTTCATCAGCAGAATTGTTTTCAGCCCTCCTTTTGGCAATTTGTGTTCTTTGGTGCTTAATGACCTTGCTCCACTAGCCTCCCAGATTTCCCTTGGCCGGCGGCGATATTGCTAAATTCTATTTTATGAAACCACGAAGTTATTAATCATTACTTTTGGGTGTACCGAGACATGGGATTCCATTCTACAACCCAATACAAAATTTGATTTTACTTGGAACCCAATTTTCTCTCACAAATAAATCCCTTTTATGACTCAGTCCAGTCACATCCAAAATATTCTGATCCCTTAAAAATATCTCACTTCCTCATGTATAAGAATCACTCCAAGAACAACAATATGGATTAAGCATTGCGCTCCAGATGAATTCATTACATTTCTAACAAAGAGATAGCAGTACATTTATAAGTCTGGCAGTAATAGGGGGCTCGAAAAGAACTCAATAGTCTCGTTGCTCAAAGCTGGAAAAAGTATAAAAAGTAAAAATGTTACAATTTTCCAACAAGGATACATAATTGCAGAAATTGTCTAAACCTGATTTTAATTTACAAGAAAATCCGAAGACCCTGCTTCTAAACAACCATCAAAAAGGGTAACAAAAAACATTCGCCAACATGTACAGATGCTTGTGCTCAGTTTTCAACAAGGACCGACATGCCCGTCCTCTAGCACTGATTCAGTGCCTATGGTAGTATATTAGCATGACAGTCTGGCCAAATCATGCCAAGTACTTGAACAAATTCGGGTTATCCTTGTCCCTCTCGAGATAGTCACGGGTAATCAAATCTTCTATCCTCTTTTTGATTGCTTTGACATCAGGCTGTGCAAGTCATTACAGCATTTCAACAACTGATAATCCACAAGTTCTGTTAGCATATTAACTAGGGAAAAGAAGATTACCTTGAACATGCGGCCCAACTGTTCTACACACTCCATAACCAACTGCTGGTAGCCCAAAACCTTCCGACTCTTCATAATCCGCACAATAGATGCATCAATGGCATACCTTCTGTCTTTATCTACATCTTCGATTACCTTCTTCTTCTCATCCACAGGAGGAAGAGGGATCTGCATTCCCAAACAAAGAACTTTTCATAACAGTCACAAATACAGGAATTAACATCCATTACTCCAGATGTTGGGGGCAAAGACCAACAACAAACCTTGATCCTCCTCATTTTGTCTGTGAACTTGGAGTTGAACTCAAAGACGTCCGTTGGAGAAATTGTTTTTGTGCTGGGCTCCTTGTTAAGAATTTTATATTTTGCACAGGAAAGAGAATGAAGCAGTCTCACAACGTCATCATCTGATAGGTTTAATTGAGCCATGATTTCCTGATAACTCAATTTGTCTGAAGCATTGAACAGCAATAGAGTGGAAGCCTATAAATCAAGAATGAAATGTTTCAAAGTCAGCATAAAAAATTATACAAACCACCAAAAAACCTAAATCAACTTGACAGGAAAATAACCTGGTAGGTTGTTACAATCAGCTCCATCGTTTTCGGTTCAAATTTTCCATTGATGTTGCAAGTACCCAATGAATATATCCATGTAAGTTTTCTATGCTTTGTCTTTGTCTGATAAAACTCTCGAAATACTTCAACACACTTAACCTGAAGTAGAAGATTGAGATAAAAGCACAAAAGCTATCAGTAAGATACACAACCAACAGTTTCTCTAAGCTTACATTATAAATTAGAGTATTACCATCTCAGCAGGAAGGTTGAGATCAAAAGACTTGTAACTGGGCCAGAATCCAGTAGTCAGGACTGTGACAGTCAAGTCAATACCAGGATTTGCAAATGGATTGTTACCAAGATACTCCTCAAAACTGGCTTGATTTTCCCTCGCTAATGTCAAATCTGTGACCTGCAGAAAAGGTGAAAAGGAGAAGGGATTTTCAGTGAGACTGACCCCTAATCAACATAACTAACATAGAAAACTAACCATCCCCTCCATCTTTGACGTGAATTGACCACCACATTGCTGCTTCAACTTTGTGAGAATACTTCTCTCATGTTCATCATTTGCACTCTTATCAAATAACAAACGTCGAGCGAGCTTTTTCCTGTCAGTTATGGTTACATTGTTAGGCTATATATAAACATGATCGAAAAGCACAAGGAGAAACTTAAAAGATTAAGATAATTTACCGGTAAAATTCAGCAAATAGGTCCTTATCGCTGATATAAGCAAGCAGCTTTACTACCTGTAAAGTGACTATTTTAGTTGCAATTTTATCTAATTCATAATGGAAGAGACCAAAATATGACAAGGATTGACAAAATACCTTCTCCAGTGTCTCCTCAATGGCCTCATCACTTAGCTTCTCACTTCCACCTTTCTTCAGAATATTGTCACAGAATGTTGCGAGAAGTTCTGCACTTGAACTTCCGGCAACACCTTTGTTGCAGAAGACTTCAAAAGCTTCCTTAAGTGCCTGAAGGAAAATTGCAAAGAAAAGATAATCAGACACCACACAAGCCACATATAAGGACCTATTAAATCATTCAGAAACTTATAGGACGAACCTTGTGGAAAAGGGAATGGTTCATAAAACAGTCATTTACATAGGCAAGGTACTTGTCATGTAACTCAATCACCTTTCTCACAAAAACCTGAAGGACTTTGCCAATAAGTCAGTCTATTACTACAAAACCATAGTCATGTTCAATTAAGAAAATGAATCCTAAAGCTTACCTGCTCCTGCAAACCAACAACGTCTTTCTTGTCTGCCTGCAAAGGAAACAGTTCATATAAAACACTAAAATACGTGTACCTAAAAGAAAAATAAACAAAAGAGATTTTGATCTCCAATTTCAAGAGGCTCTGATCAAATGTAGCATGCTAATCTTAGGAGGAATTACAGCACCAAAAATTTAATATAACAAACCTTCTTGTTGCTTGCAGCATCTTCTGCTTGTTTAACCAAAGCTGTACCTTCAGCTGTAACATGCTGCACCAGACAAGACCAGCAAAAGGTTAATGCATGAAACAATAAAATACAGCTGACATACTGATGCCATTTAGATATCCGATATAAAGTAGAACCATCGATAGAAGACAAACCTGTTTGAATATATTAGCAACAGGCTCCAAGCCTTTAGGTATTTTGGAGAAAAGCCTGTACATCCTTGACAAGTCTTCCACCTAGTTAATTTTAGAAAGGGAATGATCAACATCAAGTACTGCAGGCACATAAACACCAGAGGTCTTGTACTCTATAGACAAGTACCTTGTCATCTCTAAGTAGTGCATGACATCCAGAGTGCTCCTTCTCCAAAAGTTGGGTGGCATACACAGACAACAACTCATGTTGTACTTTCTAGAGGAAAGATAACATGAACAGCTTAGATCACGGTATGATAAGCTAAATGAAAACAATGCGAGTCCAGAGCCACAAGTTAAGGACAAATGCAAACACATTATCAAAAAAGCAACAGCCAACCTCAAGCAACTTTGTCTCACTGCTCGAGTGCAGATAATGGGAGACCCTGTCCTTTTCTCGCTTTAAACACTCCTCGGCCTACCAAAATGATCATGATAAAAAAAGAGAATAAAAGTTGGGTTTGCTGATGTAAAGGTTAATGATAGACTCAACCGGAACAGATAACTAGATATGTTGATTACTTTCAACATATAATCTGGACATGAGTCTTCCAAAATCCAGTTAGACGCCTTCCTAGAATAATAAGCAGCTGTATCCTTTAGCATTGCTGCTTCAAAATCATTTTCATAATAGTCCATCTGCCCCATTCCAATTTCAACAAAAATATCTAGAACATTCTTCAGTAATGCTCGATCAATTTGCTCTCCTTCGCGCTCTTGATCGATCTGGTAAAGAAAATAAAAAGTGTCACCTAGAACCATAGGTGAGCAAAGATGGTGCCAAGTTTAAATTGACAGAGCAACATACCAGAGATATAACTGCATCCCTTACTTTTCCATTTAATTCTTGATACACCTGCAGAACACAAATGTTTTTAATTCCTCATAAAATTATTTAAACGGAGGAAACTCGAAAATTCTGTCCATAGAGACGTGTGTGTGGTGCACGTGTTGAGTATACCTAGAATATGATTACTGGGAGAAAATATAAGTAATCAGTACAAAACAGCATAAAGTCATAATTTACCAGATCACGGAAGCAAGATAATCCAACTTCATTTAGTGCAGGAAGCGACCTCCGAGCAATGAAATACCGATCCAAATAATGGAAAAAACGGGAGAGCCATCTCACCATGATCTTATGATTTGACCATCTTTTGACGAGCTCTCTTAACATGAATTCATCGTGCTTCTCTCGCAAAGATGGCAACACCTGAAACAAGAAACGCAAATACATTTAATGTACGCACAAGGCCCAACTTCTGTACCAAACACTCCATACTTCAACAAATTTTCTTGTGGGCAGCCAAAATTAATTAATGAAACAGCTTTCTTTGATTAGTCTTAGAGAGAGAATCCTTTATCTTTTATCTATCGGGCTCTAATTACTGGGATTTGAAGATAGAGTAGCATACTTATGAAGTTACAATGGCAAGTCAATGGCAAAACCCTTTTTAACGTACTCATTCTGATTCAAGATCCGAAATCAGAATTTTGTATCACCAAGTCTAGATGCCATGACTTGATCATCAGTTAACAAAAGATTGAAAAGGGCCCAGAACAGTACCATTGGAAAATTACAGTTGTTAAAATGTAGTTACTAAGGGGAGATTAATTACGTCAGGAAACCAAAATCAGTGTTAATTAATACACCTGAGCTTCTAAAAATGCAATGATGAGTTCCAGATTGCACAAAGGAAAAGTTGCAATTTTGCCCACATTTAATGTCGAATGTTGCCCGTGAGTACATAAATAGTCATCACCCTTACCGTAGATGAAATGTACTCGTCAAAAGACTCCCGGTATTTATCATACAATTGCTGAGAATAATCATGTGGTGGTTTCTGCGTGCACATGTTGTAGATTGTTCTGTGCACAGGATACAAGTAACACATAAAAAAGAAGTGAGCAAATATGAATTTAACTAGCCAAATTACCAAAATGGATTCATAAAGAAATGACTGCTGGGATGAGAAAAAGAAGCTGCCTACGTGTAAAGCATCATGTAATCCTCTGAGCTGAACTGGGGCTCGGGTTTCCCTTCAAGAATATTCTTCAGCTTTGTGATCCCTTTCTGCATAAAATCCCATCCTTGATCTAAATCAATCGTATTCCGTTGATTCATCGTCATTTTGACGCCACTACCAGTAGTTCGACTGAGATCTTATACACTATTCTTTAAAGAGAAGACCAGAACCTACAAGTACCAAATACATTATATATTGTTGAACTAAAATGCACAGACTTTGCTGGTTATTTAAAATGCGGCTAGTGTGACTATTGCAAAGCCTCAGAGGAATTTAATTAAGCTATGAATCCAACAACTACACAAGAGATAACTCTAACTAAATCTAGACCAAATTAACTACAAGATCGAAAAGGAAAGCACATCTAAATATTGCCAACAATCTACCAATAAATTCAAGCGCAAAAGTAATCAACTCAGAAAAATATTGCAATTCAACCCAAACACAAACGTAAATACTTAGTATAACATAAAACACTGAAATAAATTTATCACTTAAAAACTATTGCGACCATTGCACATTACAACCTATATAGAAGGAAATTTTTTTCGCATTCCGCACTACAAATATAAGCAAACGAATAAAAGCCAGCAACATCTGATCACAAAATCAGAAGATCTCAACAAACAGTATATCTCTAAAAATTCATACAATCTTAGCTAAAATCTTGAAAACAATGATCTCAAGCATGTCATGTCACTTGTGCAAAATTCAAATACAAATTTCAGCTGTCTCTTAAACACAAAAAAAACAGAAGATTAAATATATAAGCAAAAAGTCAAAACAGAAAAACTTCGCAGCTGCTTCATCCTAGTTATGTAACAGCTCCATCAGCTACATAAAACAAATCGACTAAAAGCCAATATAAACAATTAGAATACGAGTTTACCAGGACAAATATGGAAAAAAGAACATAGCAGCTTGAGCGCGTATATATGCATAAACCCATGTATTACCTGATTGAATAATTGATTAGAAACCCTAGAATCGAAGAGAAAATCGATGAGAAGAGCGGAAGAGAGAGAGATGTGGGTGAGATGCGAATTTCTTCTCCCTTCTCTCTCTAAGCTCTACTTTTTCAGATTTATTTTGTGTTCGCCGATATTTTAGAAAGACCCCGAAACTTTATTATATTTATGGGTTCCGCTTTACGAGCCGGGGAATTAATCTGCTTTGTTTATCGTTGGTTTGTGGCTTCTCAAAGGTTGCAAGGACTAGTATCTTTCCAGAGTAAGACTATTTAATTAAAGTTTTTTTTTTAAATTCTACTGTAATGAAAAGTTCAAGTCATCCTAAGTTTTTGTTGTTAAATTCAGATTTATTAGTATTATTTTTTTAAATTGATAAGAGTTTATTTTATTTTTATTAAATTTTAACACGATATAAAATTAAATAAAGTATAAAATTAATTTAAAATAATTAATAATAATCATCTTGTTTTAATTTCTTTATGTCATTAGTGATACACTAATTTTTTAATTAATATTCTTTTAATTTTTATATTAAATTTAAAGATTTATTAATGTAATAAGATAAGAAAAATTTACCAAAAAAATTAATTCTATTACCTTTTACTCGTAAAACTTATATGATTTTAGTTTTACAAGATAATAATAATAATACATCTATCAAATAGTTATCATATTAAGAATTGTACGGATACTGAATACTTCACTCAAAAAATTTAAGATTTTATACGAAAAAATTACACATAGTGTTGAAGCATTAACATTGGAATAAAAACAAGCTACTGATGCGAACATTTAAGGAGCCATCTGATCAATCTGTTTCATCTCTTCTAGTTTGCGTGCATGTGCTGTCATCAGCGGATCTTTTACAACCTGTCATAGAGACCAAACGATCCGAACAAAGTCAGCCCTGGCTGTCTTTCTCTTGTTTCAAGCATTCTTCAATCTGAATTTTAACAAGAGAACAAACAATTTATGTCCGTCGAGATTGCCAACAAAGACTGACGACGATCATATAAAGGGCCAACACAGATTAAGACAAACCTTCAGCATTTAGGACTGATGAGAATGAGTACTAATCCAGGTTGAGGCCTTCTGGGAATAGAGAACTGAGCTATGTCTGTAAGCATGGCTTCCTCAAAGTCTTTCTCATGGTATTTCATCGGGTCCTCGTCCTTCTCTGGGCCTTCCTCAGAGTTGCTGTTATGGTATACCTCTTCAGCCATATCCACATATATATCCAGAACACGTTTCAACACAGTCTGATATATTTGTTCCCCTTCGCGTTCCTCGCCCAATCTGTGCCGTTGCTGACAGTTTTCTTCTCCGAATGAAAAGAGGAGGCAAAAATAGATATTGTAGAAGTGTGTGTTCCACCCACAACATACCACAGATATCACAGCACCTGTAACTCGATCATTCATCTAAACCTATGATGAGAATTGCAAATAACTTTGTCAAAGATGCAAATACATGAAAAACAGAACAATCACTTGTGTCATTGAGAGTGTGATTCATGATCTAACCAGATTATACAAGACTAAGTGACCAGTTTGATGGAGAGAAGCGGACCTTGTTGATGGGACATAGTATCTGTCGAGATAATTGAAGAACTTTGAAAGTCATTTCTGCACAGGTTTGTGATTATCCCAACGTTTTACTAATTCTTTCTGCGAATTCTCGTCCTTCTTTCCCCTTAAACTTGGCAAAGCCTAGCAGTAGAAACACGATGGACATAACTACTTGATCAAAAATGGTGAGAATACACAAGAACTAGTGAAAAAGAGGCTAGCACTCGCTCTCAATTACCTTTGATGATATATAATCTTGAAAAGTGTTCTGATATTGTTCATACAATCTCTTAAGATTCTGGAGCATGAAAACTACGATTACTGATCTCGTACTTTATTGAAAATCATGGGTGATTTCTCTTCTCTGTCAAGTCCAAAATACTAGTCTCTCCAACAAAAATTGATCTCCAATGCATACCGAGGATTACTCTCTGGTATGGAGGTAGGCATGGAGACTTTTTTTCTTTCCAGGGAACCAATATCCCAATCAAGAACAGCATGATCGATTGATGCAGATACAACCTGGTCCATCTTGGGATGAAACGAGGCACATAACTTAAAAACATTTTCTACTCCAAATGGATCAACAAAATCGTATCATAACAGTCTTCGTTCGAACAACCACCCTCAACACCGGTGATATGCAATAGTCGGCCAAAGTAAATCTTTTCTCAAGATAGGATTGTTGGACAAGAAGAGTTCACGATTCCCTTTTTCACTCTTTTCTATTATCAAATAGCAAGATCGAGCCGCTAAAATGGCGCTTTTTTGTTGTCTAATGAGTGACTTGAAATCATCAAGTTTTTCCAACAGGGATATGTAATTGCAGCAATTTGTCTACACCTATATGTACGAGAAATCCAAAGTCCTGCTTCAAGTAACTGTCAACAAGCGATTACCAAAACATTGAACATGTATTGAAGTTTGTCCTCGGTTTTTGAAAAATGACCAACATGCCTCTTCTCTAGCAATGTGGAGTGACTGTAGTAGTGCATACTCATGCCAAGTACTTGAACAAGTTCGGGTTTTTCATGTCCCTTTCCAGATAGTCACGGCTAATCAAATTTTCTATCCTCATTTTGATTGCTTTGACATCGGGCTGTGCAAGTGAATTGCAGCATTTCAGCAACTGATAATTGATAAAATTATTCTTTTTTTCCCCTCAATAATTAACAAATTATCCAATAAGGAAAAGAAGATTACCTTGAACATGTGACGCAACTGCTCTATGCACTCCATAACTAACTGCTGGTAATCTAAAACCTTCCGACTTTTCATAATCCGCACAATAGATGCATCAATTGCATACCTTCTATCCTTATCTACATCTTCAGTTACCTTCTTCTTTTCATCCACAGGAGGAAGAGGAATCTGCTTCCACAATAAAGGAACTTTTCATAACGACAAACACAGGAGCTTAACATCCATTACACAAGTTTTTGGGGAAAAAGGAAAAAGACAACAACAAACCTTAATCCTCCTCATTTTGTCTGTGAACTTCGAGATGAACTCGAAGACATCGCTATAAGAAATTGTTTTAGTTTTGGGTTCCTTGTTAAGAATCTTATACTTTGCACACGATAGGGAATGAAGCAGTCTCACAACATCATCGTCTGACAGATTTAATTGAGCCATAATTTCTTGATAACTCAATTTGTCTGAAGCATTAAACAGCAATAGAACAGAGGCCTACAAATCAAGAGTGAAAAATGTTTCAATAGCAGCATCACAAATTATGTGAACCACCCCAAAACCTAAATCAACTTGACAGGAGAATAACCTGATATGTCGTTACAATCAGCTCCATTGTTTTTGGTTCAAATTTTCCATATATGTTGCAAGTACCCAATGAATATATCCATGTGAGTTTTCTATGTTTCATCTGATAAAATTCTCGATATACTTCAACACACTTAAACTGAAGCAAAAGATTGAGATAAAGACACGAAAGGTGTCAGTAACATACATGCAGCCAATGGTTACATCAAACTTATATTATGAACAGAAATATTACCATCTCAGCAGGAAGGTAAAGATCAGAAGACTTGTAACTGGGCCAGAATCCAGTAGTCAGGACAGTGACAGTCAAGTCAATGCCAGGATTTGCATATGGATTATTACAGAGATACTCCTTAAAGATGGCTTGATCTCGCCTCGCAGAGATAAAATCTGTCACCTGTGGTAAGGATAAAAGAAGAAAGAGATCACTGTCAGACTTCTGGTCTCTAAATCAACAAAACTACCATAAACAACTCACCATCCCCTCCATCTGTGACGTTAACTGACCACTGTATTGCTGCTTCAACTTTGTTATAGTACTTCTCTCATGTTCCTCATTTGTACTCTTATCAAATAACAACCGACGAGCAAGCTTTCTCCTGTCAATGATAGTCACACAACTACATAATAAATCATGGTAGGAAAATTTGATGCATTTGCTTAGAACTCGAAGCCCAATAATAAACATAAAGGATTTAGATCATTTACCTGTAAAATTCTGCAAATAAGAACCTATCACTGATACAAGCAATCAACTTTACTACCTATAAAGTGACTGTGAATTGCAGTTTCATTTAATAGGTAACAAGAGATATGATATAGCAAGGATTGGCAGAGTACCTTCTCTAGTGTCTCCTCAATGGCCTCATCACTTAGCTTCTCTCTTCCACCTTTCTTCAGAATATTGTCACAGAATGTTGCCAGAAGTTCTGCACTTGAACTTCCAGCAACACCCTTGTCGCAGACGATTTCAAAAGCTTCCTTAAGCGCCTACAGGAGAAATGTAAAGAAAGATAAATGATAACTACACTAGGCTCACAATTAGGAGCTATCAAATCATTAGTAACTTTTAGGACAAACCTTCTGGAAAAGGGAATGGCCCATAAAACAGTCATTTACATAGGCAAGGTACTTGTCATGCAACTCAATCACCTTTCTCATGAAAAGGTGCTGCTGCAAACCAGCCACATCTTTCTCCTCTGCCTGCAAAAGAAACACTTCAAATAAAGAAATATTGCACATCAAACTATTTGCAGCCAAAAGCTAAAAAGGAAATCTCAGGGAAATCTAAAAATGTAGTGCTTGTTGGCCATTTTCAGAATGCAGTGAAAATCTCCACTACTAGTGTCTCCAGTCACAATCAATAAAGAAAGTAGACAGCCATCTATTCTCCCTTGAAACCATGCCATTTTGAATTAAATTTTATAAAGAAAGAACATTTGAGAAGAACAAACAAAAAGAGACGTTGATTTCTATTTTTTGATATCTTGAACACTTCGTGCTTTTGGTTCTGACAAACTGTAGCGAGGTAAACTTTTTTCTGTTTCCAGCAGTAGCATGAAACATGCTTCTACATTTAACATGACTTTATCTAGAATAAAAGTATAATCAAAACCAGCACAAGAAACGGATCTATTTAGGAAAAATATAAAATGTAAATACAAGTTTTTGAGTAAACTCTTAAAACATCATGCTGAATTTACCTAAAACCTAATTAAGATTATTTGAAACAAAAGAAAAAATGAGAAGACCATCTTTATTCAGCACTGAACGAGAAATCGGCCACAAAATATTAATTTTTCTTTAGGAAAGTTTTTTTCTTTTATTTTATAGATTACTTTATGCAGGAAGGAGGGGTATACCAAAGATGTTATAAGTTCTTTTGTTAATTCTGCTAGCCTTTTAGGCTCCAAGAAATGTAAAAAAATGTTTGTAATACCACATAGGAAAAGGAGACAAATCTTAGGAGAAAAAGAACTATTGGAGGGGGAAAAAAAAAAAAAAAGGCACAAACCTTGATGTTGCTTGCATCATCTTCTACTTGATTAACCAAAGCTATACCTTCAGATGTAACATGCTGCATTTGTGAAAACAGCAAAAGTTTAACAAATAAAGCCATATAACTAAAATACAGCTGACAGAGTGATGCCATTTAGACACTTGACACAAAAGTAGAATCAATAATATAAGGCAAACCTGTTTGAATATGTCTGCAATGGGTTCCAAGCCCTTAGGTATTATAAAGAAAAGCCTATATATCCTTGCGAAATCTTCCACCTAGTAAATTTTAAAAAGGCAAGATTAACTTAAATTACTGTAGGTACACAAAAATCTGGAGTCTTGCACTCTATAAAAAAGTACCTTGTCATCTCTAAGTAATGCATGAAATCGAGAGTGTTCATTCTCTAGTAGTTCGGTGGCATATACAGAAGACAACAATTCATGCCGTACTTTCTACAGAAACATAAGATTAACAAATTAGATCACGGTATAATAAGGTAAGTGAAAGACTTGAAAGTCACTCAATGTTGAGATAGTAATACTGAGTTGTACTGCAACAACTTAAGGACAAATGCAAACAAGTAACCGAAAAGCAAAGCTAACCTCGAGCAACTTTGTCTCGCTGCTTGAGTGCAGATAATGGAAAACCCTGTCCTTTTCTTGCTTTAAACACTCCACAACCTACGCAAAAAACATCATTAAAAGCATAAAAGAAAGAAAAATGAGATCTGCATATGTGAAGATTAATGGAGTACTAAACCAGAGAAATAAAAATATAGGTTAATTACTTTCAATATATAATCTGGACGTGAGTCTTCTAAAATCCAGTTAGAAGCTTTCCGTGAATAATAAGCAGCTGTATCCTTTAGCATTGCTGCTTCAAAATCATTTTCATAATAGTCCATCTTCCCCACTCCTATTTCAACAAAAATATCTAGAACGTTCTTCAGTAATGCTCTATCAATTTGTTCTCCTTTGCGCTCTCGATCAATCTGGTAAAGGAAAGAAAATTCCCAACTTGAACCACAGCCAAGTGAAGAATGTACCAAGTAGAAATTGCCAGAGAAACATACCAGGGATATAACTGCATCCCGCACTTTTCCATTTAATTCTTGATACACCTGCAGATCACAAATGTTTTACTTCTTCATAAAATCATTTAAATCATCTGGACATAGATGTGCGCATGTGTGTGTGAGAAAGCGAAGCAACAACAATTGCTCTACAATAGAGACCATTTCCTTTAAATTGAGAAATGAGTATAACTAGAATAAAATTATCAGGAGAAAAGTAAAATCATCATCGTAAAATAGTATAAAGTCATAGGTTACCAGATTGGAGAAGCAAGCTAATCCAACTTCATTTAGTGTAGGAAGTGATCTCCCAGAAACGAAATACCGATCCAATAATATAAAGAGATGGGAAAGCCATCTGACCATGATTTTATGATTTGACCATCTTCTGACAAGCTCTCGTAATATGAACTCATCACGCTTCAATCGCAAAGAAGGTAATACCTGAATCAGAAAGCAACAATACATTTAATATATCCGCAAGGCCCAAAACTTATATCAAACCCCCCTCCATGGCTTTGACAAGTTTTCTTCTGGAAAAACCTAGTTTTCCAAAACAACGAATGAACAACTTTCCTTGAGTGGTCTTGAAGAGAATACTTCTTTGTTTTATGTATTTCGCTGTGATAACCAAAAGTGGAAGAGAGAATAGCATACTTATTAAGGAGCAGCAAAGGTAAGTCAATGGCTGAAAACCCCATATTTACTTATTCATTTTTATCCAACATCTGAAGTCCACATTTTGCATCAACAAGTCCAGCACTAAATGGTTCAAACATGAACATGAACATCAATCTTCAAATTCATCAAAACGTTTGGCATCAACATCTGAAATTCATCATGATTGATAAATCTTCAGTTTTAGCAACTTAATGGTTCAAACTTCAACACAAATGATCCTTACCCAGTGTTCTATTGTAAAGAAATGGGGAAAAACATTGGCAGGGACACAGACTAATTTAAAACCTTCAGCTTCTGAAAATGCCACTGATGTTCCAACAGCTGGAACTTTTTGATACCAGAGGAAGACTTTTCCTTTTTAAGATTGACTACCACATACACTGGGAAGACGCTATTGCTGATGGTCCTGTAGTTTTATAGTTCTTCGTAGAAGGATTATGCTTGTTCAGTTGTTTGGACCTACTTCAATCTTTTTAACTTCTTCCTACTAGGGAAATGCCCTTTAATGAAAGAAAATCTAGCAAGGAGAGAAAACCAGCTGCTGAGAGAGGGAAGACATATGAGCTCAAGGTGGCAACTCCACTGCCAAAATGGGGAGGAAGATACTCGAGATAAGCTGAACAGGACATGCTATTCTAAATAAACATTCTTTATGTGTAAAACATCTAGCTATTTGCAATTCAGACAAACCAATAAAACTCTATTTATGCAATTTCTGGCAAATGATTAATTTGATAATGAGATCTTGCCAAGTTGAAAGATAGGGATCTTATACACTAGTTGAATAAAATAAATGACTAAGGATTAACACCCTTAACTCTAAAAGCAGATCAATTATAGTAAAACCAAATTCAGTCAAATGAATATCTTGCCCATCCTTTCTGTTAATTAATATACTTGATGTTTCAATATGCAAGGAGAAATTCTTCCCATTAGATGAATGACTAGGAGGACAGGAAGGCAGTATCTTCCTCTATGTAGCTTTTGGTTTGGCCATCAAATGATGTCACCTTTAATCCTTAGAGACAATAAATACAAGCTTCTAGATGACAATAGAAAGAACATGTGTGTGTGTGTATATGTTTTTTTCTGTATTAGATTTTGAAATGTCCTCTGATAGCAAAATACTAAATATCTTCTCCGTCCTTAAATTGATATCTTAATAAACAACAATCTCTACATGTTGAAGTAAGTTTTCTATCGTTAGAATAAAAACTATGAACGACCATAGATAGGCAGGTGTTGATAGATCTAGAGAACCTTACTTCCTTTAACACCAACATATACTTCCCACAAGATGAAAATCCTATTGAGCCAAATTTTTACTTGTGGAGAGCCCCATCAGCAAACCTGTCTTTACGTCGTTTGTCAAGTAAACTGAAAAATTATAATGATAAAAAAAAGCCACTTAGAATTGCTATTTGTTTATTAGCTGTGAATGGAATTGCCTCCAGATGTTCTTTTCCTTCTGCAGCTTTTGGTAGGATCACGGGCATCTAGTATGTCTGCATAACCTTAAAGGTGGCTTCATACAGTGCATTGATACTTATTACAGCTTCAGCCAACTATCTATTAAGAGACTTTTTAGTTTCCCTGATTTCACAATGCATTTGCAAAATTACTGATAAATGGATAAATTTGTGTTATAATACATGAATTGTAGACAGATGACCCTTCAACTTTTCCGTACTGATCCTGGAGAAATGCCACAGGGTAGGTATAATGCCAAGAGTATGCAGTTCATATATAGCAGAGAAAACCAAATAAAAGTCGCAACTTTGGCCCATGTTTAATGCCTAAAGTTGACAGCCTATGTAGATAGTCATCTCCCTTACCGTGCATGTGATGTAATCTTCAAAAGACTCCCGGTATTTATCATATAATTGCTGCTGAGGCTGAGGCTGAGACTTGTGGCAGTAGAAAATATTGAAGATAGTTCTGTACATAGGATAAAAGACACACATTAACAAGAAGAAAGCAACTATAACCTCAATCTACCAAATTACCAAAATAGACTTGTAAAGAAAAGGAAGGTGCAGAACAAAGGAAGCAGTATACGTGTATAACATCATATAATCTTCTGAGCCGAACTTTGCCTCTGGTTTCCCTTCAAGAATGTTCTTTAGCTTCATGATCCCCTTCTGTATTAAATCCCATCCTTGATCAAAATCATGTGTCATTGGGACGCCGCCACGAATAATTCAAGACTGAGATCTACTTTGATATGCTACTCTTAAAGCAGACATATGAATGGAAAATACTGCAAGTATGAAATAAATCATAGATTATTAAACTAAATGCACATACTTCATTGATTATATATGATGTGGCTAGTATGTCAATAACAAAACTCTGGAGGAATTAAATTAAAATAATAATCAAACCCAACTAAACTCAAACTTACCAGGCTTAATCTAAGATGATCTCAAGTGCTAAAGTAATAAATCCAGGAAAACACATTAAAATCCAACTCAAACACAAAAAAGATCACTTACTACCACATAAAAAGTAAAAATTCAACACCAATGCCAAAAAGCAATAGCAAAACTGTCAGAAGCTCAGAAGTACTATAGCTCAAACAGTAAAAATTTATAAGATTTCAGTAAGTCATAACCAATACACCATAGCAGCATGTGATGATAAAACCAGAAACTCTCAGAAAACTATATACCTCTAAAAATTCATAAAATCTTAGCTAAGCTCTAATAAACCATGATCTCAAGCACATATATCAGATATGCAAAATTAAACCGTCTCTTAAGCATAAAAATATAGAAAATTCAATAATGAACTAAAAGTCAACACAAAAATCCCGTAGAAGTTGCAGCACTGCTACGTAAGAGCTCCATCAACCCCAAAAACAAATTAACTAAACGGCCAATGCAATAAATTAGAACATGAATTTTCACGTATAAATATAGCAACAAAACAACAGCTTGCGCGTGTATGTATTCGTATAGACGTGAATTACCTGACTCAATAATTGATCATAAACCCTAGAATGGAAGAGAAAAATCTATGAGAAGAAAGGGAAAAGAAAGAGACCCAGTAGTCGAAGTAAATGAACGTAAGTTATTAGCGAAAGAAACTTTTTTCTCTTCTTTTTTCTTCTTCCTTGAAACTCCCAAATTAAACCTTAGTGCATTCAGGTTTATGTGATTGGTTCGTGACACAGTGTATTTGAACTGCTGCTATAGTGTATTTGCACTGGTTTTTCCTTAGAAAAAAAAATGAATTAGTTAATGTGATATTTTAAAAAATAAAAAATGTATTTTTTCATAAAATTCAGTCTAAACGCACTTTATTTGTTTTTCAAAAATTCAATATACTTTTTTATTTTTTTAAGCTTGAGCTCCACTTATTTTTCTTTAAAAAATAAAATCAGTATTAACGCACCCATTTAAAAGCTCTACGAGTTTGATTTTAAAATCAAATTTAAAATTTTAAGTGTGAAATATACATCTCTTTTCACAAATAATTTAACATTTTAAGTATGAAATATACATCTCTTTTCACAAATAATTTAATTTTTACGAAATTAAAGACTAAAAAACTCAAAACTAAATTATATCCAATCACATCAAAGTCTTAACCATTTGGGGAAGGGGGAGCGTGGAAGCACCGCAGCATCTCTTTCAACTGCCAAATATAACGATTGGGCAGGACCTAGGAGGAGAGAAAAAATGTTGTAGAGACGGTAACGGCTTCAAAGGCATAATTGACGTCATTATTTTATTGTTAAAATTAAATAATTGAAAAAAATGAATAAAAATATAAATTGAATAAATATTTTTGAGACTTTTTTCTTTCTCTTCCATCTTTTGTTACATTGTCTAGTACTTATTTAATATATCAATTAAATTATGATTCTAAATAATATAATATAATTTTTTCAAGACTTATTTTTTTAGTGCAATAATATTGCGTTGTGTAAAATAATTTTATTAATATTATAAATAATGTATCTCCTTTATTTTATTATGTTTATTTTTTAAAATAATTCTATACAATTACAAGATAATAAAATAGGTATTATACCCCATAAGTATCAAACTCAAAACCGTATAATTTAGTAAAGAATGCTTTATTAATTGTCTTTCACTTGCAGCCGTCCAAACTTTTATATTATGAGTTGATCGAACCTTTCTAACCCTCAACCTTATTAAATCTCTAAATTCAATAAAGAAAGTGCACATTGTTAATTTGATGGCGATATTTCAATGGAGTTAAAATTAAAATTTTATTTTAATAAATTCATAACAACATATTGAGAAAAGCAAATAAAACAAGAAGGTTATTATTTATTTTTTGACATTAATTTTGAATTCTACATAAATTGATGATGCACTCAAATACTGTGGGATCTGTTTCATTTTGATACACTCACATACACGCAATAAAAGATTTATCATATGAGCTACAGCTCTCCCCAGGCTCTCATGATCCTCATATGGTTCAACAAGGTGTTGGGT
The DNA here is from genome assembly GCA_030512225.1 of Rauvolfia tetraphylla. Lineage (NCBI taxonomy): Eukaryota > Viridiplantae > Streptophyta > Magnoliopsida > Gentianales > Apocynaceae > Rauvolfia > Rauvolfia tetraphylla. Next base: position 10,790,217 of record JAJQKT010000053.1, read on the forward strand.
TCATAACACATTCTTCTTTCTAATTAAGTACCTAAAATCAATTTTCAATGGGGGATGATTGGAAATGAATCTTAGGCCAGACTTGGGTCACCATCTAATCAATCTGTTTCATCTCTTCTAATTTGCTTGCATGTACTGTGAGCAGCTCATGCTGAACAACCTGTAATAAAGATCATGATACAAAAGAAGTCAGCTCTATAACTTGCCATATTATAAGTCGATTATGTCACAAATATTTAGCCCGGTATAATAACTGGTACCAAAATATTATGGTGGAATGTATAAAAATTATTGCGCAATAAAGATGAACCTCCAATAACTTGTATATGCTTCGATATCTCAAGTAATTAGAAACTCTAACTTTCTCTTGGTTCATGCAATCTTCAACCTAAGTTTTAACAAGAGAACAAATAATAAAAATATATGTAAGTCAGATAGGCAGCAAAATCTGATGATGCTCATATAAATGAGCATTAAAGCTATAAGAATGAACACCAACCTTCAGCATGTAGGTCTTGTAAGAATCAATACTGATCCAATCTGAGGCCTTCTGAGAATAGAACTGAGCTGTATCTGCAAGCATGGCTTCCTCAAAGTCTTTCTGGTAGTATTTCATAGAGTTTTCGGAAATCTCCACATATATATCCAGAACACTCTTCACAAGAGCATGATCTATTTGTTCCCCTTTGCGCTCCCTATCAATCTATACTATTGTTGACATGTTATTTCTCAAAACAGAAATGCAGTTTGTAAAATTAAATTCACGAAAGGCAATGAAAACTTGAATCACATGCTTATAGATACCTTCAAGAATAGAGAATTTTGAGAAAGCAAGAACTTAAGTTTGCCTTCATACTGGATAAAACTACTTGCGTAGTTGTTTATGTACCATACTTGTGATCCCCCCAAGACAGCAAAGAATGCCGATGATGCAGGTGTTTTTTTTTGGGTGGGGAGGCGGATGAGATTGGAAGGGTTAATAGAAGGAAAGACAGAAAGATCAGCAAGACTGGGGGAGTTCTATATATAGCTTGATTTGCATTCAAGAATTAGTAGTAAGGAAATATTAATTAACCGAAAGCAATAGAATAGCCTAAAGGGCCCTTCAAATTCTATCAGCATACCATAGATATCACAGCATCTCTGACTTGATCATTCATTTCTTCATAAACCTAGAATGAGAGTTACAGATAACTTTGTCAAATGATGCAAAAACCTGTAAAAACACACATTAGATATGTTATTTATTAAATTACAGTTTATGACTAACCAGTTTATAGAAGATTAAATGACTTGTTTGCTGGAGAGAAGGAAGCTTGTTTATTGGGACAAAGTATCTGTCAAGGTAATGGAAGAATCTTGAAAGCCATCTCTGCATAAATTTGTGATTATCCCATCGTTTTACTAATTCTTTCAACAAATTTCCACCGTTCTTTCCCCTTAAATGTGGCAAAATCTAGCAATATAGAAATGAGGCAAACACATCTAATTAGTCTAAAATGGAATAAGAGTACACAAAAACAAGCGAAAAAGAAGCTACCACTTGCTCTCTCAGTTACCTTTGAGGATGTGTAATCTTCAAAAGTCTTCTGGTATTGTTCATACAATTTCTCAGAGTCTGGATCACGCGGACTAAGCTTACAAATCTCATAAACAATTCTGAATGGTTGAGTTAAGATATGCAAATGGATACACAAACTGATATTCAAAATGACAGAAGGCAATCAAGAATACTCCTACATATATAAATCCTTAGACATATGGCAAAAAGCCTGAGAAAAATCTTGAATTTCAATGAACAAGGTAGACAAAAATGAAGTCCAATAAAGAAAGATTACAAGGATACGTGTAGGTCCGCATATATTCTTCAGAAGTGAACTGATGCTGATGAACTCCTTCTACGGTGTCAATGACCTTGTTGATCGCCTCTTGCAAGACAGGCCATCCTTCTTCAAAACTGAGATTTTTCCTGATAAAAACTTCAGTATTTGCCATGTTAGTTCAGTTACCCAGTTGCTCTGAGGCAATCAAAATGACTATGAGTTTGTGAAGGAACAAAGGGCAGAGCTCTTTCTTGGACTTCATTAACTAATAAGTGAGACGTTGAATTCCTTCTTACAAAAACTTCCATATCGAGGTTATTTCTTGGAAACCCGTCGATCAATTGAGTTGATATTGACTTAGCGATGTATCATTTTTTTTTTTTTTGTTGGGTAGACTTGGTGATGTAGCACTCTATGAATTGCTTCTTCAACTCTGCAAAGTGACTTTTCAATATTGATGGCGCTTTCTATTAGAACTGGATCTTTGACGCAGTCCAGTCCGTCAACAACTTTTTTCTCTTTTTTCTTTTTCCAAAAAGGGCAGTTTCCGGTAGTACTGTACTACCTCGGAACTTCTCAATCCAGTAAAGAGGTTCACTAACCGCTATTGTTCAACTTGGTTAATAGTTTCCTCGGCCCTTTTGCTGATAGTAGGTATCATGGTCTCCGTAGCCTCCAAAGGTCTCTCTTTGCTGCTTTGCTTTGCTAGGCGAAATATATGTATTATTGTAGTGTTTCAAGAGAAAGTGTTTAATTTTGTTCTTTATGTTGAATTCGGGTTGAGATAGAGTGATGTGCTTAAGAAAAGAGAGCTCATCAAATGCGAGTTTAGTACTCGAGCATCTTAAAATTTACTAGTTCAAACACATTGGGCAGCTATGCCCTCTCAGCAGAAAACCTCTGCATCATCCCCAGTATCTCATTCTCCTCTTGGTGCACTATAGTATTTACAAAAAGAAGTAATCTTTCGGTAATACATACAGAAGTGAACTGTGCTCAGGTTTCATCAAGGGCCAACATTGCCTCTTCTCTGGCACTCATGGCAAGTACTTGAATAAGTTGGTGTTCTTCACATCCCTTTCTAGATAGTCACGGCTAATCAAATTTTCTATCCTTAGTTTGATTTCTTTGGGATCAGGCTGTGCAAGTGAACAACCACATTTCATCAACTGATAAATTGATAAATCATTCAGAAGGGAAATTAAGATTACCTTGAACGTGTGACCCAACTACTCTATGCACTCCTTAAGTAACTGCTGGTAGTGCCAGTCCTTCCGGCACTTCATAATTCGCACAATTGATGCATCAATGCCCGTCTGTCATTTTGGTGTTGGGCTCCTTGTTAAGAATTTTACATTTTGCACAGCAAATAGAATGAAGCAGCCTCACAACAACATCATCTAATAGATTTAATTGAGCCATGATTTCCTGATAACTCAGTTTGTCTGAATCATTGAATAGCAATAGAGCAGCAGCCTACGAATGAAGAATGGATAGGCTTCTATATCAACATCATAAATCATATGAACCATCCAAGAACCTGAATCTACTTGAGAGGAAAATAACCTGATATGTTGTTACAATCAGCTCCATCACTTTTGGTTCAAAATTTCCAATGATGTTGCTAGCACCCAAAGAATATATCCATGTGAGTCTTCTATGCTCTGTGTTTCTCTGATAGAACTCTCAAAATACTATAACACACTTAACCTGGAGGAAAAGATAGAGAAAAAAGAACAAAAGTTGTAAATGACATACAATGCAGCCAACTCTGGCACTAAGCTTAGATTATGAACAGAAATATTACCATCTCAACAGGGAGGTTAAGATCAAAAGACTTGTAAGTAGGCCAGAATCCAGTAGTCAGGACAGTGACAGTCAAGTCAATACCAGGATTTATATTCAGATTATTACCAAGATACTCCTCAAATCTGACTTGATTTTCCTTTGCTAGCATTAAATCCGTCACCTGCAGCGAAAAGTGGAAAAGGAGAAAGGGATCTCAGCGAGAATCATGATTTCTAAATCCGCAAAACTACCATAAACAACTTACCATCCCCTCCATCTTTGATGTTAACTGACCACCGTATTGCGGATTCAACTTTATTATAGTATTCATCTCATGCTCATCATTTGCACTCTTACCAAATAACAGCCGCCAAGCAAGCTTTCTTCTGTCAGTGAAAGTTACTTTGTTACACTGTAAATCACAGTAGGAAAGTTGATGCATATGCTTAGAATGCATAGCATAACAATAAACATAAAAGATTTGGGCCATTTACGGGTAAAATTCTGCAAATAAATCCTTGTCACTGATAGAACCAAGCAGCATTACTACCTGAAAACTGCCTATGTGAACTGCAATTTTGTGTGATGAATAACGGAAGAAACCATGATATGGCAATAATTGAAAAGATACCTTCTCTAGTGTCTCCTCAATGTTCTCATCACTTAGCTTCTCATTTCCACCTTTCACCAGAATATTGTCACAGAATGTTGCAAGAAGTTCGACACTTGAACTTCCAGCTACATGCTTGTTGCTGAAGACTTCAAAAGCCTCCTTAAGAACCTAAAGGAAAAATGTAAGAGAAAGATAATCGTAGACTACACTGGCTCACACAAGGAACTATTAAACCATTTACAAATTTTTTGAACAAACCTTGTGGAAAAGCAAACAGTTAATAGAACAGTCCTTTACAAAGGCAAGGTGCCAGCTGTGCAGCTCAATCACCTTTCTGACTAAAACCTAAAAGATTCCGGATAAATCAGCTCATTGCTAGGAAACCAAAATTATGTTCAATTAAACAAAGGACTCCTTAAGTTTACCTCTCCTGCAAACCTCTCCTTAAACAAAATTATCTTCCACCTAGTAAATTTTGAAATGCATAATTAACTTCAGGTGCTACAGGTACATAAACATCAAAAGTCTTGCACTCTTGAAATAATACCTTGTCATCTCTAAGTAATGCCAGAAATCGAGACTGTCTGTTCTGTATTAACTGGGTGGCATAAACAGAAGACAATTCATGCCGTACTTTCTACAGAAACATAAGATTAACTTCTTATTCAAAGGTAAAAGGAAACTATGGAAGTCATAAAATACCGAAAACAGTGGCATGCAGTTCTACAGCAATAACTTAAAGACAAATGCAGACAAATAATCAAAAAGCTAACCTCAAGCAACTTCGTCTCACTGCTTGAGTGCAAATAATGGGAGACCCTGTCCTTTTCTCTATTTAAATACTCCTTAGCCTACGGAAAAGGTCATTAAGAAATCAGATTTGCTTATGAGATAATTTATGCGGTACTGAACCAGAACAAGTAAAAAGATGGGTTAATTACTTTCAACAAATAATCAGAACAAGAGTCTTCTAAAATCCATTGAGAGGCCTTTCGAGAATAATAAGCTGCTGTATCCTTTAGCATTGCTGCTTAAGATTATTTTCATAATAGTTCATCTTCCCCTGTTCAATTTCAACAAAATTATCTACAACATTCTTCAGTAATGCTTGATCAATTTGCTCTTCTTCCCGTTCTTGATCAATCTGGTACAGAAAGCAAATATCACAACCGTGCAAAGATGTAGCAAAGCTGATATTGCCAGAGCAAAATACCAGAGATATAACTCTATCCCGCACTTTTCCATTTAATTCTTCGCAAAATCATTTGAAAGGAAGAAACTTAAATAATCCGTGATCAGATGTTTGTGTGATATAGAAAGATAGTAGCAACAACATTAGCACAGCAATGGAGGATGTTTCTTTTAAATTGGGAGTGTGATATAACTAGCCTATGATTATTAGGAGAAAAAAATAATCATAATAAAACAGCATAAAGTCACAGGTAACCATATCCCAGAAGCAAGCTAACCCAACCTCTTTCAGTGAAGGAAGCGATGCCCAAGAACAAGAAATGGAATATTGATCCACATGACAGAAAAAAAAGGAAGAGCCATCTCTCCATTATGATTCGAGCATCTTTTGACAAGCTCTCTTAGCAAGAACTCGTCATGCTTCTCTAGCAAAGAAGGCAATACCTAAATCAGAAAGCAATACATTTAAAGTATGCAAAAGGCCCAAAATTTATACCAAACACTTCATGCTTTGACAGAGTTTTTGCTGTGGGAATATCCAGAATAGTATTGGAAACGAGTTTCGCTCTTTGATCTAGAGGAGAATTCTTCTTTGTTCATGTATTTCGATCTGATAATGGGAATGTATAGCATACGTATGAAGGAGCGGCAAAAAATAAGTCAATATCTGAGGACCCCATCTTTACTAATTCACTTTTGTTTGACATCGGAATCCCACATTCTGCAGCACCAAGTCTTGATGCCATGACTCAATCTTCAGTTTTTTAGCAACATCAAGGGTTCGAATTTCAACACAAACGATCCCTACCCAGCATTCTGTTGCAAGAAATAAGGAAAAAAACATGATGAGGGCAATGGACCAAATTAAAGAACTTTTGAACGGTTCACTTCCAACTTCCAAGAATGTCACTGATGTTTCATCAGGTGGAGTTTGCATGCCGGACGAAGACGAGTTCTTTCTGAACTAGAATGGCACACTAGAAGATGCTACTGCCAAAGGTCCTGTAGTTGATAGCTCTTCGCAGGAGGATTCTTTTTTATCTTTTCTGACAGGAGAATTACAATTGGACGAAAGAATGTTTGGCCAAGAGGGGAAGTAGCTATTGAAGGGAGAGAGGAAGGGTCACATCGAGCTGGGCAGTTCCAGCCACTCACATTTTTCCAGCGGCCTAAAGTACAGACTCCGGAAATACATATTAGTGATTGCTAATCGTAACTTTGTGAATTGTTAATTCTAATTTTGTCATATTTTATTTTTTACATTTTTACTTTCTCTATTTTGCAATCGTTCTCTAAATTCAATGCATATTTTGAAAGTTTTGAACTTATATTTTTTAATAACACGATAATTAAAATAATTATAACCTTAACTAATTTTTCTGTCAAACTTTATCTTAATAACAAGAGTTGATGTAGTTATTGAGAGTTTAATTTTTATCTGTATAAGTATTGTAACTGGGAGACTATTTTTTATTAATTGATTATGTAATCTCTAATAATAGTGCGATAACTTTTATATTAAAAAAAATTCTTAATAGAAAAAAAGAAAGTAAGAAAAGTTTCGTAAAAAAAAAGAAAGAAAAAAAAGTTGGCTTTCTTCTATAAGATTGATACCAAAAACTCATGATTAAGTTGCACAAAAGTTTCACTGGGACAATAATCTCATTATAATAGCCTCAATTGTGCAACAAAACAATGTTGACTCAAAAAAAAAAAAAAAGGGAAAAGAAAGGGCAAATAAGTTTTTCTTTCTCTCTTTTTTAGTGAGAAAAAATCAATGTATAGTAAGAGAGTTACAAATCATCTTTTAAGAAAAGCAACCCCATGAATATTATTAAAAAATATTTGTATATGAGCATCACATGCAGCCTATAATTCTATTTAATTTCAAATTTATTTTTGAATTATCTAATTTGATGGTGTTATTTTTTAAAAAATTAAATTTAAACTAAAATTACATAAATTAAAATGAAAAGAACATGCTTAAATGTTTTTTTTTAAAAAAAAAAAGGAAGTAGGAGCGGATAAAAGAAGCTGAATACGTGTAAAGCTCCATGCACTCTTCGGCACTAAAATTTGTTCCTCTTCAAGAATGTGCTCGGTTTCACAATTCCCTTCTGCGAAGTGTCCCATTCATGTAAATGAATTATATTGATTTCATTGCTCATCATGATCAATTATAAAGCCACTACCAATGATTTCAAGCATGCGTGTAACAAATTATTACTTTTTTCTTTTTAAAATATAATTTTTTTTTTACTTTTTACTTAGATTAAAAAAAATTAAAAGTATTTTTCTTATTTTATTTATAAATAATTTAATTAATTTTTTACTAATATGAGAAAGAAAGAATGAATTATATTGATAAGTAAAAATACCTTTAGAAAAATGATTTTTAAAATTTATAAAAGATTAATTTTTTAAAAAGAAAAAAAAGATCTAAAAAGTCTTATATTTTAAAGCGAAATAAGTAGTATATTATAGTAAGTAAATCACTAAATACTAGCGGACGATGGCAATGATAATTGTTGTTGCCCATGATCAATTATACTTGAAGCCAAGGGGGTGCTCGAATTGGACTGGTTTTTTACATGAAAAATAATCCACTTTTTTCTTTTTCTTTTTCTTTTCTTATTCTGAATCCCACCCCTTCCTCCCACAATAATCCATTTTCTTCATTCTCCAAACAAAAATACTCAAAAGACAATCATGCTGAATACGTCCTAAAATCAAATTAATGCAAATAAGAAAATTAGTGCATATCCAAATATCACTAACATGCGGCATTAAAACTAATTGGGTACAGAATTAAAATAAAGATTACCCTTAATTAGGTACAGAATTCATCCCTCCTCTTGCTTCCTCTTTCCTTCCCCAAGCTTGTACAATTCAATTCTCAACTTTACTTTATCTGTTGGCCAATCTTTTTTGTAAAAGCCCCCAAATTTTATTAATTAAATTTATGGATTCACGAAACAACCGCTATTTCACATATTCAAGGATAATTAATTGAATATACCAATAATAAAGAGCACCTAAAACATGTATAAAAGTTGTCTATATGTACTATATGGTTTTGTTGGGGGCAGAATATAGAAGTAAAGGGTAGCTGAAATAAACTAGGAAGTGGGTTTTTTCATTAACAATATGCAAATTAAAGGGTAGAAATTATGGCTTTGTCGAAATAAGAAAAAGAAGGAAAAGTTGTGTATCAATTTAAGAAATATCATATTATTAACAAAAATTATATAATTAATAATTAATTATAAATCTGTTATTGATTATTTTTTACTAAACATGAGTAGCGTGCCAGTTTAATCAAATTTCAAAAAAAAAAAAACATAATATGATTCAATCGAACAAATATGGATGCTTAATTCTGTTGCTTCGTTCTTATTCAATATCTAAGCTCCATTAGAGCATATTTTATTCAATTGACAAGTCGATGATATTCTTCTAGTTAAGACAGAACACTGAAGGCATTGGATGAAATGGTCAAAACCTAGCCGACCAAGTCCTAGCTTTCATTAGCATCGAGATTTGGAAAGCTTCGAATGTACTTAAAATAATCCAGCAAAGTGGGGTGGATCTGGAACCTTAAAAAAAAAAGAAATGAAATTAATTGTACCACGAATATTCTCAACATTCTAATATATCCGATGTATCACTTCTTGATTTTAATTTTTTTAATAAATAGTTAATTTAGTTACAAAAGTTAGATGCTTGATATGTTATAATTTAAATTTTTTATTATAATCTTTAAAAAATTTTCGTTCAATCAAAAAGTTTAACTGATATATATTGTCGTGTTATGAATGTATAACATTTTTTACTATATTAATTGAATAATTTTTTTAAGAATTATAATAATAATTAAAAATTGTAACACAAAAACATATTAAATATCTAAATTTTAGAACGATCATTTATCCTTTTCTTCCTTTCCTTAAACCAATCAACCTAGTTAACATCTACATTACATATTCAAGAAGCAGGCAAACGATAAAACGTGGACAGAACAATTTGATCATATAAAATTTCTTCTTTTGAGTCAAAAACCAAGATGGAATTGAGAGAAGAAGTGAAGGAGGCGTACTTAAACAGACATAAACCTTAATTTAAGGATGCTTTTAGAGGCAAAGCTCATTGAGGAACATAAGTATGTCTTTTCTTTGATCATGTTGTACTAATAATACTGTATCAAGAACCTTTACTTCCTTGAGATTGCTAACTCCGACAACCTTGGGACGTGCATCTGCATTATTAACCATAGAGTACTATATAAAGAACACATGGATATTATTTTCCTTTCAAAATATAAAATATTTTATTTTTTCTTCTCAAAATATTTAAAATATATTTAGATTATATTTTTTAAAAGAATTTTTATTTTAAAATTTATAAATTTAATTTTTTTAATGAAAAAAGTAAAACGTAATTGTATTTTTAATTCGGTCAAATGCTATTCAAATACAACTTTAATCTTTTATAAATTTTAAAAATTATTTTTTAAAATTATTGAATTTGCAGGATTTGAAAGAGATTTAATGAATGGTGTTGCCAATCAGGGATATGCTTCAGACCATAAGTTCTTAAAATAGACCCCCCAGCTTGATGCTCATGTGTGTCATTTCCTGTACTACCTAACGCTGATTATTGTGAACAGACGATGATAATCGAACGCGAGCAGAGAATATGGGCATTAAAAATACACCGCTGGTTGACCATGCAGATTGACGATTTACGAAAGCAAACCACCAAACTTAGCATTATTTGACTTGAGCTGTCCTCTTTCTCAAGAAGAATTACCTTTATCTCTGCAAGAACGACACTTTTTTCTCTCGATTGTAAACAGATAAGAAGCAAGAGAAATGGTTCAGAATTGATAAATGAATAAGCTTGAACTATACATGAAGATGAATGCTTTCATCAACCCGTAATCTGCCAAAACTTACCAGCTTGGCTGGAAAATGATTTTTTTTTTTTTTTGAAAAAGGTGGTCTCTTGACTTCTTCTCTAGATAGGTTATTATTGTTCGGTCTGTTCCAAGGTTGTTGGAACTCATTTATTAACCCTTTGCCTAAGACGGATTCCAAAATCAAAAGGAAAACCCCTCAATAAAGCAAGAAGCAAAAATTCTAGTACCGAATGAGAAAGTTTTTGCTATCGTAAGTCATGATATAATAACACGTAATTTGCATACTTAATTCTAATCTTATGTTATATTACTTGTGGCATTTTCAGCTACTGCTGTAGGTGCCGATGCACCTAATTTGCATACTTAATTCTAATCTTATTTTAGATGGCTTCCACCAATCCGTGTTCCGGTCATCCGATAAGCGTACCAATCAGGTTTTAGGCCACCAAATAGAGCAGAAGATGAAGCTCACGGAACCAAACTCTGTCAGCATCCATTGCTGTACGTAGGGTCTGTCAACATCCATTGCTGTAGGGTACATACAGAAGTTTTTTAGAGTTCTCCAATGGCTTTGGCTGTACCCGATCATTGATGCCGACCCGGTCGGCCCTATCACATGTCATATTGCGATATTGAACCACAAAGACACATGTGTCATGACATGTAGGAAGTTATACAGATATATATACACCTTGTTGCTTTGACCAAGAAATATACATTTCTAGTTTGGACTAGCTACAGCTTCATTTTTCTTCTTCAATTCAAGATGGACGATAATAAAAGAGCTAGTGCCTCCAGTGTGGAAGAAGTCATCAAGGAACAAGACCGATTGTTGCCAATCGCCAACGTGGGAAGAATCATGAAGCAAATTTTGCCACCGAATGCAAAGATCTCAAAGGAAGCTAAGGAAACAATGCAAGAATGTGTTTCAGAGTTCATTAGCTTCGTTACTAGTGAAGCATCCGAGAAGTGCCGGAAAGAGAGAAGGAAAACGGTGAACGGGGACGACATATGCTGGGCTTTGAGCACACTAGGCTTTGATGACCATTCTGGTCCCCTGAAAAGGTATTTGAATAGATATAGAGAAACGGAAGGAGAAAGAGTTAATAGCCAAGATAGAGATAGCAACAGTGAACAAATGGAAGATCCGTCCTCGTTCGGAACCAACCAGCAGCAGAGGAATCACGCCGAGGCCTCCACCTCTGTGAGATTCAGCAATAGCTCTACATCTAGGTCTCCATATTAACATTTTTTTCAAGCAAAAGCAGTATCAGGAGCCTTAGAGAGTTTTAGAGCTTATTTAGAGACTTTCATGTGGTTCGCCTAATTTCATTTCTCTTAGAAACAGGTTGCTGGTTCTTTGTATGCCCCATGAATGCAAGCTTTCATTGTGAAAATAGTGCAGTGTCTTGAATGGAAATTTGTTGGAAAAACACAGAAAATTTCAACTTTGAAAATTTTGATATCTTTCCTTTTGACCTTTGCCTGTTAGAATATCTAAAGGTTCAGTTTTTGAATGGATTTCTGGCCGAAGGACTGCATCGACGGCTGGAAAATGAAACGAAGCACTGCAGGTTAGTAAGAAATATCACATTCCAGCAGATTAATTCGGCAAATGTAGGATAAAACCTGAGATATATGCTCATATCTGTCTTTGCAACAACCGTATAGCTTCACTTTCCTCAAACATTAACATTATAAGATTATATGTTTTGGATAAAACCAACATCGTTTTTACAAGGATTCCTAGTTGTAATTTCCTATTCTTATGAGCTCTTTGGCATATCTATTCATCCCTTTATTAACTATAGCAAGTAACATCAGCTCTTACTTTCCTTTTCTTTCTTGTTTCTGGAGCAGCTCAATGTCTTGGCTCTATGCGGAAATACATAAAAGATGTTGACTTAAACATTTAACAACTTGTGTAGATTGAGATTTAATTTTTTTATCTTCTTTTGGTAAATCTCGTTAGACAATATTATATATTGTAGAATGTGTAAGATTTTGGAGGCAATGACCATTGTAGCAGTTGAATATGCAATAGTGCATTGTTAGCATGAAAATCCAATCCAATCCAATCCTTAACATATTTATTACCTTCAGCACTTCTAGGGTTTGATCTTGGATGCTTACTTGAAAAATATTAGTTTTATGAGCTTGAGCTTTCATAATACTGTTTAGGGTTTCTGTTGATGTTGGTAAGATTCCCAGCCATTAAAAGATCATGTAGCTCGAAACAACGAGACAAAGGTTGGGAGGCAAAAACAAATGCCTAGAGAACAACGGCCAATGAAATTCTAATTTGCATACAATAATATGATAACATCAGCCATCAACAAAAAGAATAATTCTTTACAGAAAGGTGGTAAAGTTCCCATGTTGACGCAGGAGGGAGGCCTATTCTTTATAAGAAAAAATTGTAACATATACAAGGGATAATCCTCTTTCTTTTTCCCTTATCAAATTCAAGAACGATAACTTTTACTTGGTAGAGATGTGTATTTGTCACAACCCTGAAAGATTCGTTGATGAAATGCAGAAACAAGTACAAACAGAAACACTAGAACTTTAATTTATCACCTTGAACGCAAAGAACATGAACAAGAGCTAGCTATGGGTTTATGTGTATTAGTGTTATCATAAAAATGGTGGGATCTTGTACAAACACAAAACACATGAATCTCATTATAATCACTAACGAGACACATATATTTGTAATCTTTGAAGGAATCGATGTTTACATTTGCTAAATGTATGTAATAAGAAGATATATACCGTATGATGACTACAATGAATTTATTCCATTTGGACCATGATTTCTCACCACATCAAGTGCCAGAGAATGTATAGCTAGATCTGTAGTCTTGGATAGGATTGTGATTAAATTGCTATGATTTCCCACCACAAATTTGTTTCACTGTTAATTTCTCCAGCTTTCAATTGGTTTTGCTTAATCATGTACTCAGTTTTCCGGAATTCTTGATTAATTTGTTGAAGTTGCAGGGAATTAGTATAATGGCAAAAGGAGTAGATTTCTTTGATCCTTAGGCTTTTCTTCCAATATGCTGCCAAGGCAACCCTTATAAACCTTTATAATTCTGCTCATTTGCTAGCTTGTTTTTTTATCTCTCAAGAACACAATATTCAGCGGCTGTTTCTGATACTTTTTAACAAGAAAAAAACTTGGAAAATGATGGCAAGACCAAAGTGTTGGGAATTTCTGGTGTCTCATAAACTCCACATTAGTATGATATTGTCCGCTTTGGGCTAAGCCCTCACGGATTTATTTTTAGAAACCTTCCAAAAGGCATCATACTAATGGAGCATCTTGAATATTATATTTAGACATCTATTCCTTTAATTTTTCCATATGGGACTTGGTTTACATCCCAACAATCCTCCTCTCAAACTAAGAACCACACAGGTTATGACCCCTCTTTCAGAGTTAATCCTATTTGATCTGCCAACCATCTTGTACCGTCGCTACCAATAAGTGGGACACGCCTCCTGACCACCACATTATCAGGAAGACTTTCGACACAAGGCATCAACAGCAGATCTCCAACGAGGGAGGTTTTCCACACAACGCCATGTCACCCAGACGAACCATGGCTTTGATACCACTTGTTGGGAATTTTTGATGTCTCACAAACTCCACATTAATATGATATTGTCCGATTTGGGCTAAGCCCTCACGGATTTGTTTTTGGAAACCTTCCAAAAGGCCTCATACTAATGGAGTATCTTGAATATTATATTTAGACATCTATTCCTTTAATTTTTCCATGTGAGACTTGGTTTACATCCCAACACAAAGGAATGTGATATTATATGATTCATTTTTAATCAGTTTTTTGCATGCTTTCCCTCTTTCTGCCAACAATTTCACCTGATTGTGCTATTGAAGTAATCGGCAGGCAGAAAAATGAACGAACAAGCTAGTACCACATCAGACATGCAATTCCAGGTCTTTGATGCCACGATTTTGAACCTTTCATTTCTAATTTCCTAGTTGTTCATTCTATCATATGAGTCCTTGTGGATCACATTAACTTCATTTTCTTGGGTTTCGATTAATCGAATTGTGTTCTGATATGATCAATTTTTCATTTGGGCATTGAATTGGAAAAACTCGGACGATATTTTTATCTCTTTCTTTCTTAACTCTGAGCTTTACCTCGGTTAATCAAGACTGGATTTCTTAATATTTCTTTAGATAAAATACAATCTTTGTCTGGTAATCAAGAAGAAGATGAAAGTTAATGTATTTTGAACGTTACATATTAGGGGATTCTGGGGCCGGGGGAGAGGGGTTTGGGGATGTGATTCTGTCTTATGGTTCAAAAAGCTTAAAATTCAAGGTGGATCATGAGATTGTCCATCCACAACAAGTCTTTGGTGCATAACCAGATAATTTTAATTAGTCAAGAAAGTTAACAAATTGGTCTCAATTTCCAACAGAATCATTTTAAAAGAGAAATTATTCAATAAAAGCAAGAAAAGGAAACTACCATTTTGACAAATATATCCCATAATTTGCTGAAGGAAAGAGTACTAAAAAAGAAAATTGAGAATTAGTGTTCTCTAATAATATCTCTATCTCAATGAGTTTGAAGCCGAACACCAAAAAGGTTGCAAACGTATTCCTATTTGGATCTTGAAAGATATGGGCATCTAACTACCCCCACCCCCGTCCCGTGGTAGGGTGCAGGTCTCAAAAATACACGATATTAGTCTCTCCATGATCTCCTTTTCAAGGCCCATCGCCACATGAATTGCTTCCCCATTTTCTCTACAACTCTGATTACCAGCTAAAAGTACAACAAATTCATCGTTCCCACTTACAACTGGACCGCCATGAATAGGCTTTCCAAAACCAATATCAAGCTCTGTGAATGGCAGTTTCCACCAAGTTGAAACATAAAAAGAGCCATAACCAGCAGCAGGAATGCCTTTGTACACCTCGACCCAATCTATCACGGACCTTAGATAATCATTTGTCACTTCTTCTCTTGCTTCCTTCATCTTCTCAACAGTGAATGAAAATGGCTTCTCAACCAGATCTTTCACTTCTGCAGTGGCAAATGCTGTGATCACTGCATTTCCGACGAACCCTTGTGGCAATGGAAGAGATATTTTCGACCTGACATCAACAGCGAAGACAACAGTTGAGACTCGCGATTATTATCTTGTCTGTTCTTGATACTGCCTTTGTTCTTGCTCTCCATAGGTGGGCTACAATGACTTCAAAGGTCGAACACTTAGTTATGGCTTTTTCTTTCAATTTCATGAGCATTTCAGGGGTGAAGTAGAAAAGTTTATGTGCATAGTTGTTTGAGAAAACTAGTGGAGACGGAGAGATTCCGTTCTGAGAAATGAATGATGATGCAACAGATGAAGCCTTGGCTAACTTTACGTACTCTTTATGTGGATAACTGATCTGGGGTGGAATTCTTGCTCTGATGCAGGTTCTGTCATTGTCAATCACTTCTACCCTTAGACCTTCACCTCTGCATATTGAAGCAAGATTCTCAAACATCTCACTAGCTGATCTCCCATCAAGAATACCATGATTTGTCGTGAAGCCAATCGAAAAACCACCCCATCTAAAGCTTGGCACCTGCAAAACAATATTTAGTTGAAGAAATGAGAATTGCCTGGACTGTAAAGATCGCATTGTCAGCTAGGCGTCGGCATAGACCGGAACGTTGAACAAAATGATGAAATGTAGGATTAGGTGGGAAAGATTTCCAAGCTCTTTCAGCGAAAGTCATGATGTTGCACTCACAAACAAGACCCCAGCATTATTGCACAAGAGCTCCAATCTTCTGGTTTCTTGGTTGAAGTTAAGCCTGCCAGCCATGAAATAAAATGGACCCAAAAGTTGCTTTACCGCTTCTTCGACTATTTCAGCAACATGACCTTTGAGCAGCTCTGATCTGATGGAATTTCAAAGAAGAAAACTGTTTCAACTAGAAATGTCACTGCTTGATCAATGTTTGACCAAAAAATGGTCTTTACTGATAAACGGTTTAGTGAGAAAAACAGTGAAATTGGTTCTTGTTTGAGCACATATTTGGCTGTTAAAGAAATACCAACACTAGAAACCATAGTGAGTTGTATAGGCGCCAACCACATTGTAGGGATACAGAGTACGGAAGTGAGATAAATTCAACTAAAGATTATGAGAAATTAATAATGACAGTAAAGATGACACAAAAAAATTTTAGGTAGAAAAAATCCTCCGTAAATAGAGGCAAAAAAACCACCGGCGAGAGAGCCAAAAATTCCACTATAAAATTTGTAGGGAGTACAAAATATTTTATCTAGACTAACAAGACAAATAACCCAAATAATAATTCTCTACGAAAGAAAAAAATATTCAAAACAAGAAGTAAAGAGTATAAGAACAAAGAAAAAATATAGAGAATTAGCTTGATTTCTCCGTTTTTGCTCCCCTGGTTATGAGATGCAGGAGTTGCCTATTTATAGTAAACTCCCGCACAGAAATTTCAGTCGTAGCAAGTAAACAAACCCACAATTGGGTTAGGCTGCCAACTCCAATTGCAGCCCCAATTTGTGGGTTAGGTAAGTTGAAATAATTTGAGTGGTTAGGCAAGGTGAGCAACCCCACAAATCTCCACCTTGATCACCTTTGGAAATACTCTCTCGCCATGAAGCATTATTCAATTATGAATGATACCAGCTAAGTCCATGGAATGATCGAACTTAGCTGTTGGAATTGG
Source organism: Rauvolfia tetraphylla (assembly GCA_030512225.1). Taxonomy (NCBI): domain Eukaryota; kingdom Viridiplantae; phylum Streptophyta; class Magnoliopsida; order Gentianales; family Apocynaceae; genus Rauvolfia; species Rauvolfia tetraphylla. The sequence goes on from JAJQKT010000053.1 coordinate 10,807,296, forward strand.
CTTGGTTAACATGTCTGCAGGATTTTCAGCTGTATGAATTTTTTCAACTGTAATATTTCCTGCAGCAACAATATCTCGGATAAATTGGTACTTAATATCAATATGTTTGATCTTTGAATGATGCTTGCTGTTCCTGGTCAAGTGAACAGCACTCTGACTGTCGCAGAACACAATAAGAATGTCTTGTTGTAGACCAAGTTTACTTACCAAGCCTCGGAGCCAAATAGCCTCTTTTATTCCTTCAGTGGCAGCAATATACTCTGCTTCAGTGGTGGACAAAGCCGCAATAGCTTGGAGTGAAGAATACCAACTGATAGTAGAACCACAAAGTGTAAAAACATAGGCTGAAAGTGACCTTCTCTGATATAAATTACCACCGTAGACAGCGTCAACATAACCAACTACGCTTCCGGGATCAGCTCTTTGTCTATTAAATATCAAACCAATATCGTTAGAGCCCTTCAAATAACGAAGGATTCATTTGATAGCTTATCAATGTTGCTTGCATGGATTGTGCATGAATCTGCTAACAACACTAACAGCATAAGCTAAATCAGGCCTGGTACATACCATAGCATACATAAGGCTTCCAACTGCATTTGAGTACGGGACATATGACATGCGTCTCTTGTCCTCCTCTGATTGAGGACACTGCTCAGGTGACAATTTAAAATGAGCATCTAATAGAGTACTAACAGCTTTGCAAATCTGCATTCCAAATCCGTCAAGCATCTTCATAACATACTTCTTTTGTGATAAGAAAAGTTTACCGACTTGACGATTCCTGCTAATCTCCATTCCAAGAATCTTCTTGGCATGACCTAAATCTTTCATATCAAATTCACTGCTGAGCTGGGCCTTTAACATATTGACAAGATATTTATCTCTTGCAGCAATCAACATATCATCAACATAGAGTATTAAGTATATAAATGACCCATCAGATGTCTTCTGAAAATAGACGCAATTATCATAACTACTTCTGGAGTAGCCATGTTCAACCATGAAAGAATCAAACCTCTTATACCATTGTCTCGGTGATTGTTTCAAACCATAAAGAGACATTTTAAGACGACATACATGGTCCTCCTTTCCAAGAACAACAAACCCCTCCGGCTGTTGGATATAAATCTCTTCCTCAAGATTACCATGAAGAAAAGCAGTTTTCACATCTAACTGTTCCAGCTCCAAATCATACAAGGTAACTAGAGCAAATAATATACGAATTGAAGTATGACGAACAACAGGAGAAAATACTTCATTAAAGTCAATACCTTCCTGTTGATCAAAACCTCTGACAACAAATCTTGCTTTCTACCTTGCATTCTCAACACCGGTGATGCATTCTTTTCTCTTAAAGATCCACTTACAGCTAATGACTCGTTTGCCTTCTGGCAATTTCACCAGATCTCAAGTTTCATTCTTATGAAGACTCTCGACCTCTTCTTGCATTACAGCAATCAATTTTGTTGAATCGTCACTAGAGATAGCTTCAGAATAATTTCTTGGTTCATCATTGTCTCATATCTCTTGTGCAGCAACTAATGCATAAGCAATGTTGACAGATTCTTCAACTAGTCTTTGAGTCGGCTTTCTCGGTCTCTGTGCTAGAAGTTCCTGAGCCATAGGCCACGGTTGTAGCAAACCTCGTCGTTGTGGTGGATGTGGTTGTCGTGGACTCCTGTGTTCATTGATATCATCAATTGCAGTAGCTTAATCTTGTTCAGATATGGAGGAATTATGAACATCTTCCTTCAAAACGGGAGTTTTAACCTCAAACTCCACCTTCTTTGGAGCATCCTCCTGATCACCTATATTAACAATATTCTTCCCAGAAGATAGCATAACATTTTCATTAAAGATTACATCTCGACTATTGAATGATTTGTCAGTTTCAGGGTTATATAAGCGATAGCCTTTGACCCTTTAACCATAGCCTAAGAAAATGCACTTCTTTGCACGAGGCTCCAATTTTCCCTCGTTTACATTTAAATAAGTAGGACACCCAAATAATCTAATATTAGAATAATCAACAGGGTTACCTGACCAAACTTCTTCTGGAATTTTACAGTCAATTGCTCTGTTGGGGGAGCAGTTTATCAAATAACATGTCGTTGAAGCCGCTTCAGCCCAAAATTATTTTCCCAAACCTGAATGAGAGAGCATGCAGCGAACTTTTTCCAAGATAGTTCTGTTCATCCTTTCTGCAACTCCATTCTGTTGTGGAGTACCTGGAATGGTGAGATGTCTGACAATACCTTTTTTCTTGCAGAAATTATTGAATTCATTTGAGCAAAACTCAAATCCATTATCTGTCCTTAGAATTTTGATTTTCTTACATGTCTGGTTCTCAATTAAAGCTTTCCACTCTTTAAAGATTGAAAATGCTTCACTCTTTTGTTTGAGAAAATAAACCCAGAGTTTCTGTGAGAAATCATCAATAATTGTCAACATGTAATGACATTTACATTTGGAAGGAATTTTTGACGGACCCCAAAGACCCAAATGAATGTAATCCAATGTACCTTTGATTCTATAAATGGCTTTTGAAAAGCTAACATTTTTCTGTTTACCAAAAATGCAATGTTCGCAGAAATCAACCTTGCTGGTACAGTGGTTATCAAGATGGCCCTTCTTCTTGAGGATTTGAATTCCCTTCTCACTCATGTGGCCCAATCTGTAATGCCATAACTTGGTGTTATCCTTGTCAGATGAGGCAACAGCTGCAGAACCTGTATCAGTTGAACCCTGCAGCACATACAAACTACCAGATCGATTTGCTTTTAATATCACAAGAGCTCCTTTGGACACTTTTAGAACTCCACCTTTAGCTGAGTACCTACACCCAAGAGATTCTAGGGTGCCTAGAGAAATGAGATTCTGTTTCAAATCGGGGACATGTCGGACACCAGTCAAGGTTTTAACAACTCCATCATTTGTTTTGATTTTAATTGTACCTTTACCGACAACTTTGCATTGAGCATCGTTGCCCATCAGAACAAGACCACCATTAATCGGTTCATAAGTGGTAAATCAATCTCTGTTAGGAGACATGTGAAAAGTACAACCAGAATCAAGAATTCATTCATTTCTAGACCTTTGTTCAGTGTCGGCAGCTACAAAACAATCCCCATCAAATTCAGTCTCAACAATACTAGCTTCGGCAGTTTTTTCGAGTTGTTTTCCTTTACCCTTATTTTCTCTATCTTACTTATTTTTCAATTTAAAACATTCAGAGATTTCGTGTCCCTTTTTCTTGCAATAACGGCAATATTTAGAGGTTTTACCTCTAGACTTTAATCTAGACATATTTTTACCGTTTCTACTTCTTTCCTGGTTCCTCCCTCTTACTACTAATCCTTCACCCGAACTTTCAGAATGAATTTCAAAATCAAATTTTTCTTTGGATAGTAGGTGAGACTTGACATCATCAAAAGACAGGGTAACATAATTACCATACAGCATAATTTCTTTGAAGTGTCGATATGAGGGTGGTAGAGAAACAATAAGTAGAACAGCTTTATCCTCATCGTCAACTTTAACATCCAAATTCTCCAAATCAATAATAATGGAATTAAATTCATCAAGATGAGATTGGATGGGAGTACCTTCTGACATACGGAGAGTAAAAAGTCGTTCCTTTAAACGGAGTTTATTTGCAAGACTTTTGGTCATGTATAAAGACTCCAATTTATTCCATATACCTGATGCAGTTACCTCGTTGATGACTTCTCGCAACACCTCACGGGACAAACATAACTGGATTATAGATAATGTCTTTTCATCCATCTCATTCCAATCTTCCTCCTTTATAGCTTCTAGCTTCTTCGATTTTTCCGCAAGAACTTTCTTTAAACCATTCTGGGTGAGAACGGCTTGCATCTGGACTCGTCAAATAGCGAAACTAATTTTACCGTCAAATTTCTCAATATCAAATTTTGTCGACATTATAAAAATCTCAGTTGAATTTTTTAGCGCTTTGATACCAGTTTGTAGGGATACAGAGTGCAGAAGTGAGATAAATTCAACCAAAGATTATGAGAAATTAAGAATGACAGTAAAGATGACACAAAAAAAATTTAGATGGAAAAATCCTCCGTAAATAGAGGCAAAAAAACCACCGGCGAGAGAGACAAAAATTCCACTATAAAATTTGTAAAGAGTACAAAATATTTTATCTGGACTAACAAGACAAATAGCCCAAATAATAATTCTCTACGAAAGAAAATAATATTCAAAACAAGAAGTAGAGAATATAAGAACAAAGAAAAAATATAGAGAATTAGCTTGATTTCTCCATTTTTGCTCCCCTGGTTATGAGATGCAGGAGTTGCCTATTTATAGGCAACTCCCGCACAGAAATTTCAGCCTTAGCAAGTAAACAAACCCACAATTGGGTTAGGCTGCCAACTCCAATTGTAGCCCCATTTTGTGGGTTAGGTAAGTTGAAATAATTTGAGTGGTTAGGCAAGGTGAGCAACCCCACACACATTATGTGTTTATTTTATGCTATCTTGTGAAAATTATATAGAAACCTAAGCAAAAAAATTCATGATTTATGGATAGCATTGTTAGGGAGAGGTAACAAAGGTGTGACCGAGGTTTTGAAAAACTAATCAAAGAAATATTCTTTTTTTAAGTTCAAGTCACCCTAATAATTAAGATTACATGATCCACAATCAATTATAACACAAATTTATAAATTTTATGAAAGGAAAAAATTGAACAAATCCTACTCTAAGTGGAGTTGAACTTTCAATCTCTAGTTGGGAGGTTTCAACACCTACCACTAGAATAAGGCCTCATGAGCTCTAATCAAAGAAATATCCATTTCTAAGAAACTGTGCTTATAGTATAATTATGCAATTATCACGACTTTGTTGAAACGAGCCAAGAAATAGAGTTCACATCCATAGCCAACATTAGATTCCCATTTCTTTTGCTTCAAGTGATGATCGATCGGTCTAAATCCTTGCCATACTTGTAGGCTATGTGCAATTTATGATGCGAAAACTAAGTGGCAAACAATATATATATATATATATATATATATATATATATATATATATCGAAAAACAAATGTCCTCGTTGGATTTGATACCAAAAATTTGCAGAATATTAATTTGTGGTAAATATATCACCTTTAACTAGTGAGTTACAATATATTATACACACAAAACACGCACCATGTTAAATCTTTTAAGAAAACTTTTATTATTGTATAAATTAAAGAAATAATATATATGGGTGTGATACTCTCAGACTTTTTTTTTCTTTTTTCTTGGGGGTGGGGGGGTTGGGAGGCCTAGATTGGTACTCAACATTACACCATTATTATATATAATTTTTTTATTATATACAGTTTAAAAATCAATTATTTTTTAACTTATTTCTTTTTATTTTATTTTATTTTTTTACTCTCATGAGTTCTACCTAAAAGAGAAGAAGAGTTAAAAATAATTATTTTTATTATATATAATTAAATTTAAAATTATATATAATAATGGTCATTGACATACTTAGATAAGATTGATTTCAAAAATAAAATTTAAATTTTAAATGCGAGACCTACGTATCTTTTTAAAAATAATTAAATTTTATAAAATTTAAAATAAAAATATGAAAACAAATGCTATCTTCTTTTAGTGAGAGAGGCAACCCGTTGGGCTGGAACTGTAGTACAATCATGTTCAAATTACGCTCTTCTCGGAAGCCTTTGTGTGGTTCCTTTAGCGGCCCTAATGGTAAAGGATTGAGCTTCTGGCAGTGGTATAGGCCCTCCTCAGGAGAGTTTGTGGGTTCATTTTAGCTTATTCATTTGATGTCCCGAGGTATATAAAAATTACAAAGTGATCCCATATAGTATTATATAGTAATTATTTCACCAAAAAAGGGGGGAAAAAAAAGAAGAGAAAGTAGTTGTTCATGAAATTAATGTTTGACCTTTCATTCTTCTTCCTAGAGTGTTTTAAAACACGAAGAGTATTTGCAAAGTAAGAGGCACATTTCACATATAATTGCAAATTAAGGCTCAGCATTTGCATAATTGATCTTTCTTATCTATCGATAAGTTAGTAGACTTTAAAATAATTGAAAATACATAGGATTTTACTTAGTAGTTCACAATCATGGTGGACTTGAGGAATATTCATCATTAGAAAATATATATCGTGCAAAATATTTAATAAAGTATTCATTGAATTAAACTAACTTTTTTTTTTTTGGGAGAACTAAGGTAAATCTTGTTATTTAAATTTGAAAGGATGGTGGTCATATTATCGATTGTTAATTTTTTAAGAAACTAAAAAATAAGTATTTTTTTAAAAAATTTATTTAAAAATAAAAAATAAAATTTTTAATTTTAACAATTTCAATAAGTAAAAACTATTTTAAAAAGTATGTATATGGTAGTTTATTAAAAATAATTTTTAAAATTATTTAAGTTAATTAGAAGTGAATAAACAATTGAGAATAATTTAAAAATAACTTTTAGCTTAAAAATAATAAATATTTTATTTTAAACAATTAACAACGTGTCTATATGAATTTGAATAATCAATTAGCACCCATAGAAGATTACATGAAGCAGAGAATGTGGTGTTCTCAAAATTGAACTTCCATACGTCTCCCCCAAAAAAGCTTTAGAAAAGAAAACTAAAACTATTTAATGTTGTAAGCAACCTTTCCTTCCCCTTATCAAAAAGTGGATATACGAGAGTCAATTTTGGGTTGTTGAATTATTTGTTTGAACATAATTAGAGTCAAATTTGGGTCAAAATCATAGCTTAGTTGGCAAAATATGATCATTAATTTAAAATGATTTGACCAGCATCCCTTCGTACAATGTATTGGAAAATCAATATCTAAAATTTCTTATAGGAGTATGCATTTATTAGTGTCATATAATTAATACTTCCTCCTTCTCATTTCTTTTTCACAGTGTTTGATATGATACATAATTTTATGTAAAAATTTAAATTATATTATAAAAGTAATATAGTATAATAAAAATAAAGGTGTATTTAGATTGTATTTGGTTGAAAAAATTTTATTTTGTATTCTATGAAAGTAAATTTTTTTTAGAGGACAAGTGTGACCCCATTGTATATTTGGTTGAGAGAGATACAATCCAAATGAACCCTAAAAAATATGCTAGTTAGAGAGTACTTGATGTCAAATGTAGATATATAAAAGTAATATACAATGTAGTTAATGTTTAATTGATAGTATATAATATATTAAAATATTTTTTTTATAAAAAATCTTAAATATTATGAGACATCTCAATATAATAAAAAGATCATTAGAATCGGGATGGAGGGAGTATCCCGTATAGTTTTAGTAAATGCTTTTATATATGAGAAAAAAAATCTAATGATGCTCATAAAAACCAAAGACCAAACCAGAAATCTAGTCAGGGGATTAAATTATAAGAAAATAAATACCAGAGGACAGTGTTATAATTCTAAAAAAAGAAAAAACTATTAGATACAAATGGTAAAAAGATGTCGTACTACTCTAATGATGCTTTATAATACCCTAATATTTCATAATTAAAAAATAAATTATCATAATCACTTAATACTATTCATCAAAAAATGAATCACTTAATACCCATCTCTTTAACTCAACTATATAATTATTGGATAAACTCGTAATTTATATTCTGGTAAAATGCGAGTAAATAAGGTGCTTTTTATCCAGCATATCGATTTCCCAAATGATCAAATCATCCTTGATCATTCATGGTCTGTCTCTCCCCCTTCTCCCTTAATCCTACTCAGAAAAAAAAAAAAATCATCCATCCTTGATCTGCAAGATGGGTTTGACCCATTAGAGGAATCGAAGCCTTGGCAGTATCCAAATGGTGCAAGCCTTTGTGGTGACTTTGGCCTTCCCTGGCTGACGCCGGCCCCACACCCTCAAATCTTCCAATTTTTTCTTTTTCCTTTTGTATTCCTTTCTTCCCCATATCCCCACGCCCCCTTCCCCACACCCGGTCGCCAAAAAAAAAAAAAAAACCATTTTAAAGATGTTAATCTTCTGTGTATTACCAATTCTATTATGATTTTACCAATTTTTCTTTTTTTTTCTGCCTTTTTCGGGAGGTCAATCTAACGTTCTCTTCTTATTTGGTTTAAAAAGTTATCATTAATCCCGTTGAACTTAATTTTATCATATTATCTATTGTCTTATTAATTTTTATTTTATATTATACGACAAGTAATAATTTAATAATTTAGTGACAATTTTCTTATTAACTCTTATAACTTATTTATTTTTTAGTTACGTGTCCATTAAATAAAAAGTGAACCAACTCACATATTAACATTATCATATTTGATTACTCTTTCAATAATTTCTCTATTATCCATTAGTATGATAAGAAAAAATTTACAAACTTAATAATCGTCTTATTATATTTATAAAAAAAAGTTGCCGCCTTATTACTATAATCCATTCTTTTTTAAAAAAATTATTTATGACTTTGTCACATTCAATCTATTTTTTTATAAAATATCGTAACATTTTAATTATTATTTTATGAACTTGTACTTAGTATAATTGATTGGAAATTAAATTTCTCCAAAAAGTACAATAAAAATTTCAGGCTTTTTCTCAACCCCAAAACATGTTATGCCTTAATTAATTAATCTTTGGAATTTTGAGGAGGGATTTTATAAATTCATCTAATTTCTTATAAGTATTTTACTAACAGGCATATTTCTGATGTGGTCATTTTGAGTTCCAAAAAAAAAAAGAAAAGAAAAAAGAGCAACAAAGCCATTTTGGCTACTGGATTCTCACCATCGCATTCATCGCGCGTGATATATCTGCAGCAGGCTACTTTTGCAGACGTGTGCCAGCAAATACGAAATATCTATTGTATTGCAATCTTCAACAGATGTAAAAAAATTGGGGGAATTATTTTGCAAAAGTTGTACATTCTCCCTCAATTCTTGATAGCAAATTTGAAAATATTAGATTTGATTTTATATCATACTATTTTAAATGGCTGATTTTTTTTCTCTTTGTACATAAAATAATATTAAAATTACTCATATATTATGAAATAAATAATTGTGTTTGTTTTAATTGTTCAAAATCTTTAATACATATAAAATGTACATTGTCTAATCATGCGGAATGTGAAATATTAATTATTCAAATTAGAATTGGTAAACTTCACATATGAAAAATTTGTTAGAATTAATATACATTCATATTATTTTTTAAAAAATATAAGATAATTCATAATTTTTTATTTTATTTCTTTTTTCGCTAAATACTCTACAAATAATTTAATCAACACGTATTTATCTATTAGAGATTATCTACATTATTATATTATCTTTATAATACTAATATTAAACTGACCGAATCTATTAATTTAAAATTATTTTTTAAATAAACTTCAATTATATAGTAACTAAATTAAATTTAACATCCTTATATTAATATCAATGATTAGGAGCTCAAATACATTTTCAGCATCTTATTAAATTTTCTTAGCTTATCAAAGAAAAAAATATTTAAATATTCAATCTACGAATTAAATAAAGTTTAAAATTATAATTAGAGTCGAGTTATAAATTAACAAAAGATAAAAAATATATTTATATTGATATTTTTAATCATTAAAAGATTATTGTAATTCTTCACAAAAATTACATAATACATATAATATATTTTAAAATATTAAAAAAACGTTATACGATAATAAAAAAAAGTAGCCCTACAATACATATCCTCCAATAGCACTAAACGGGCACGTGTCCAAATCCACTCTAGCAGTCACAACTCCTCTCTCTGGCGCGTAGCCGATATCATATCCTCGTCCTTTAGATGGAGCCCACGCCCCTCGCCTTCTCTAAAAACTCACTACTCCCTTATTATTCTACTCTCTCTATCTCTCTCTACGCAGCGACTAGCGAAAGAAAGCAAGAAAGGAAGAAAGAAAGAAAGAAAGAAAAATAGCTCCCTTCCTTCTCGTTCTTTTCCTTTCTGTTCTTCGAAATCAACCCCATGAAGCCATAGCTCTCTTAGAAAACCAGGTAAGGCTCTGAGAGTTCTGCATCATTTTCACTTCACACATACATATCATGTATTTTGTGTATGTATAGGTTGTATGACATGTATATATATATTTGGTACCATGTATAGTTTTTGGCCTTTGTACTCACGTTTTGTTTGTTTTATATCTAAAACTCGAAGACCCATTTCCTTAACTTGGCTTCTTTCACGTGTCCCTCAAGCCTCTTCGCTCTGTTTTGCCTCCAAACAGGTTTGCAAAAATTTTCTTGGGATATATGTAAAATTTTTTGCGGTCTTCTGTTGATGTGTGTTTGCTGTGTTGCATAAACGTGTGAATGGATATGTTTGTGTGTGAGTTTTACTTGTTAAACACGATTTGAGGGTGGGTTGTGGGAGATATCAGGTGTTTATGGAGTTTGAATTGGAGGGATCGCATTGGAATTGAGAAGAAAGATGGTGGCGTGGTGTGGTCATGGTAAAGATTTGAACTTTATTTTTTCGTCGTTTTGTCTCTCTGGTTGTTGAATATGTATTCTCTTGCTCCTTTGCTTTCGGTTTCTAATAAACTTTGAATGTGGTTTTGTTCTCTTCTTCAAAAGTCGGGTTTGCTGGTTCTTTGTGATTTAATGTTGTTGTTATCTCAATTCATGGTAAAGTTCTTTGCATCTTTAACAAGGGGGGTTGTTTTCTGTTTGAAAATGGATCTGGGTTTTGATAATTCGTAATAGCATCGGAGCCAAAGCTTGGCTTCTTGTAGTTGCCGATATTTTTTTGGGTATTTTTTTGTGCTTAAGCTGTTCCTGTTCTTTTTCTGGCTATTTTGTCTCAGCATTTTCGTTAATCCTTTTTTGGTATCTCTGTTTGGTGGCGTTTCCTACTTCTCTTTAGTTGAGCGATATTGAACATTTAATACTGGTGGTTCTTTGTACTGCAAATTCTATAGAATATCTTGCCAATGCATCTGTTGCTTTTGACTTGATTTTTTTTCCCTCTTTTTCCTTTCGGGGTCTCTCTAATGTTTGATATTTCATTTCCTGTTGGAAATTGGGAATTTACTTCCTGTAGGTAATGAGTTTTCAAAAAACAAAGAAGTTTTCTGATTCTGATTCTCATACTAAAAATTTTGTGATGCCCTTTTTGCTGCATATGCATTTTATCATCTTTACAGTCTAAGACAAGTATAGAGGATTAGCTAGAGAAAATTTTACTGAAAAGTTGGAAAGTGGTAATATCTCAACAGAACTTTCTTTAGCATGATTATTTAGCGTAACATAAACTGGAAAAGGTTGAACTGTTTTTCCTTCAGTTTCATATTATATCTTAGTCTTTAGCTCTTCAGCTTACTGTTTAAAGTGTAGTTAAAACTTCATGAAAATGATATGTAGACTTGTCTATCTATTTATCTTCTTCATTTTAAACTGCACTACAAAGCTTATCTGTGATCAAAGTGTTATTTGATATTTGGAGCCAACTTCAACATTTATAGGACCATATTATTCTTGACAGAGTAATACACTTTTGTCTTGCAATGCCCAACTGAATGCTTTGGCAATCCAGGCTTTATTGTTTGGTTTGCTTGATTTATTAATAACTCAATCTGCATGTTGTTGCTAGGGTAACTATATCTACCTTATGGAAGCTCTTTTGACATTTATTTGGCAGATGGATTCCATAGAACTGAATGAAAATAAGAATTTCAGCAATAACATGCCTATTGAGCCGGCATTGCCTCTGGATGACACCACTGAATCTGAACTTTTTGGAGAGCAAGAGATACTTCCTCGAATTGGAGAGGAGTATCAGGTTGAAATACCAGAACTAGTTACACAATCAGACTACCTTTCCTGGATTGAGAATCCAGAAAAAACAGAAAATAGTGCTCTTGCATTTTTGATGGGGCTGCCTGTACCTTTGATGTTAACTACTCGACTGGGTGGATGTTTGAAGCGAGGAACATTAGAAATTCTTCATGATTCAAAAGTGAGCAGGGGGAGTGCACTGGAAGATTCAGAAAACCCGAGCAAGAACCAGGTTTGTCTGGAAACAGAGAATTCAGAAGTCAAACCTCCTGAGCTGATGATGAATAATGGGACAGCATCAGGAGGATCAGTTGATGTAGTTTCAGAAAAGAAATTGCATGAGTCAAGAGGAGAAAGCCTTTCCTTAGTCCCTGGGTCTCCCAGTGAATTATGGAATGATGCTGAAAAGGAAAACTTCCTCCTAGGCCTATATATCTTTGAAAAGAACTTTGTTCAAGTGAAGAGATTCACAGAAAGTAAAAAAATGGGAGATATATTGTCATTTTATTATGGGAACTTTTATCGGTCCCCTGAGTACTGCAGATGGTCAGAGTGTCGAAAGATGAGAAGCAGGAGGTGTGTTTATGGTCAAAAAATATTTACTGGAATGAGGCTGCAGGAATTGCTATCTCGTATAATTCCCGGTGTCTCGGAAGAATGCAAGCATACCTTATTGGAGGTACTACCTTAATTTTAATTCACTGTGTTTATCTATTGCTCTCCTTGTACGTATGCATGTCTTAATTCTAAGGATGGAAGAGATCAATTTGATAGTCTTGAACTAGGTCCTGTGTTATATTGTTTACTCAAATATTAATAGTAATAATGGAGCCTTACTTTTGCTTCTGTTAGAAAGCCTTCTTAGTTTTACCATTGCCTATAGATTTCACAAGATGATGGGTGTTTTTGATGGATCATTGATCTAGCCGGATGTTTTATGCATGGTTTAGCAGTCAAAAGCATGAAAATTGCTTGAGACTTTCTAGCTTTAATTAAGTGACTACGTTCTTGAATTGAGCATAAATTTACTACAGTTTGTTAACTTCTAGGGCATCATTCTGGCAGAAGCATACTCAGGCAGGATTTTTAATATAATTTTAATATAACTGTGTTGATCTATATCCTCATACAAGCACCTTGTTATTATTATCAGATTTTTTTTCCTTGTCATGAATAGTTTATTATATTTTTCCAGCCAGCTGTGTAGAAACTGCTGCAACTTTTTTTTTCCTGATTTCAGAATAAAGTTAAGTTCAAATTCCAGATAAAGGAAATCTTTGAATGTGTTATCAACGACAACAGCTTTGCAATACTTGCGCTTTTTTGTCATCTCATCATTTAAAAATTTCAATATTGTCTTGGACAATTCTGGCATCATCTCTTTTTATGAATTTTTATAGTGCATGAAGCCCATGGTCCCTGTTAGCTCTTTCTAGCTACTCCACTTTGTGGTTGAACTGCTTCCGTATCTTCTTCAGAGACATATTTTCTACTGTTTTACACATTGTGCTTATGTTGCAGGTGTCTAAGTTGTTTGGAGAGGGAAAGATGTCATTTGAGGAATATGTCTTCTCCTTAAAAGCTATGGTTGGAATGGATCTACTGGTGGAAGCAGTAGGAATTGGCAAAGGAAAGCAGGACCTCACAGGCATGACCTTGGAGCCTTTAAGGTCCAATAATGCCCTGCGCCCAGAGATACCGGTAGGGAAAGCGTGCTCTTCTCTTACTACCTCTGAGATTGTGAAGTTTTTAACTGGGGATTTCAGATTGAGTAAAGCTCGATCAAATGACTTGTTCTGGGAAGCTGTGTGGCCCCGTCTACTAGCAAGAGGATGGCATTCTGAAGAACCAAAAGATCAAGTTTATGCAGTTGCTCCCAAGAATTCTTTGGTTTTTCTTATGCCTGGTATTAAGAAGTTTTCCAGGAGGAGGCTAGTAAAAGGAAACCATTATTTTGATTCTGTTAGTGATGTTTTAAGTAAAGTTGCATCAGAGCCTGGATTAATTGAGCTTGACAATGAAGAAGACCAAAGCAAGAAGAATAAAGAAGAATACGAGTGGAATGATGCAAAGTTGGAAGAAGATGATACGCCTAATAAAAGGCGACAATATCTTCAACCTCGAACTCCAAATCGCACTGCTGACGGGATGAAATTTACTGTGGTAGATACTAGCCTGGGTGATGGAAAACCTTATAAAGTGAGGGAATTAAGAAGCCTGCCATTTGAAATTCCCAACAAATTGAATTCAAGAAGTTGTGTTGAAGTTAGTGATGAGGATACTTCTGAGGTCTCAACTGATGGATCAGATGATGTTGATACTGTATTACGAGACAAAAGCGAGAGTGATAATGCTAAAGCCTCACATAGTCTGTCCAATGGGGAACTGGTTTCTGATAGGAAAGATCTTGAAATTACTGCTCCAGAACAGGGCATGCACGTGGCTTGTCCTAATTCAGATGGTGTTCCTGTGAAAGATTCCACTAATAACACCCATCTTTTGGCTGATAAGCAGTCCAAAAAGGCAGTAAAACACCACTTGAGCCGGAGCACGAAAGAAGGCAATTTAGATAACATAGCCCCTGTAACTAAAAAACGACGGAGATTAACAGCTTGTAGTCGTGGAAAGACAACCAATGTCATAACAAATTCCTCTGTGGTTCCTTCAAGGTTGGAACCAGAAATGCCTACTTGCAGCTCAGCCAACCACAATTCTCCTTCGCAAGCAGTTTCATCCCAGGATAAGTTGTCATTGACTAATTCATCAAGGAGCAGCCCGTCTGGGAGTGTTGATTGTGCAATTCTGGATAATTGTCAAGGTGCCACAGAACCTCAAAATGGCCCTCAGAGTCAGACATTGATTGACCTAAATATACCTCAAGTCCCCTTAGACTTTGAGAATGGCATTTCAATGATAGATGCAGCAGGAGAGAGTGATGACAAGATTAAGAACCTAGTTTATGATGATACATCCCATATGTCCCAGGATGTGACTAGTTCTGAGCAGCAATCTGGCATGAATCCACAAAGGCGAAGCACAAGAAACCGGCCACCAACAACAAGAGCCCTAGAAGCTCTTGCTAATGGGTACTTGACTGTGAGCAGCAGGAGGAAGAAGACAAAAGAAGAAATTTCACGAGAAAACTCGGCTTCTAGGTCTTCACGACGCACTCGAGCTGGGATGGGCCTTACAGAAGTTGGCTCCAATTCTGCAGACTCCACAGCTGAAGGAAGCGAAAATAGTGCAAGTATTGATAAAGATAAAAGCACATTTCCTGAATTTCAGGCTCTAGCAGAGGAAAATCACGCACCAGTCTTAGGCCCTTAGGCTGGTCAGATGAGTTGGAATGGTAGAAGGTGAAGGCTTACTGCTGCTGTTAGACTCAATGAGTAAACGCTTCTGTGGATATAGTTGAGGCCTTCCCTAGGGATTTTGATGATCATAAAAATAGGAAATGAAAGAGAAATTTTGCTCCTTTCAGTTAATAGGTATATTGTTAAAGATGTTCTTTGTCATTGAAAAGTCCAGGTTGCTGATGGTGGTCATTCCAATGCAGAAGGTGAAGGAGAGAGTAGCTCCCGTTATCCTCTTCAGCAAAAATTCTGTGTCAATTGTTCATGCCTTGTTCTCTAGCAACCTCTTTTGAGATTTCTGTTTCATAATCTTTTCTTTTTGATAGGTGTATGACTATTTTTCATAAAGTAGTCTTTAGGATCGTTGAAAATGTTTGATATGAGCGTTATGACAGTATTTCGTGTACTAATTTCTAAGGTTAGTGAGGAATAATACCATCCCATTTGCTCTGTCTTGATCCTTTTGTCTGAAAGCTAGTGGTAAAAATGTACAGCTTCTTTTCAAGATTTATGGACCCCTTTTAACTTAGGGATTAAGGTGTTTGATTCATAGTTCGAATAAGCGGAATTTAAACTCTTACTTCTTCTAACTCGAAGTATTCCAAGAGAAAAAAAAAATAAAAGAATATGGTCCTCATCAACTATTGATGTCTGTGTTAACAGGGGATGCATTCTAATTTTAAAAGAAAGAATACCCCACTTTTACCCACTAAACAAAACTTGTCACCTTCTAAGTCAAAGCATTATGAGCATTCAGTTTAAGTATTGATTTCTTGGATATTACATTCACTAATTCTGAATAGTATAAAAGAAATATCAAATCATCAAAGCTTATATATGATGCCTCTTACAGTCGTTTCTAAAACTAATCTAAGCTACTATGAAACCATGAACATTAGTGGTAAAA
Organism: Rauvolfia tetraphylla; assembly: GCA_030512225.1. Classification (NCBI taxonomy): domain Eukaryota; kingdom Viridiplantae; phylum Streptophyta; class Magnoliopsida; order Gentianales; family Apocynaceae; genus Rauvolfia; species Rauvolfia tetraphylla. Next base: position 10,823,390 of record JAJQKT010000053.1, read on the forward strand.
CACAAAAGTGCTACATCTTTTTATGGTAATTTTTTGTGCTTAACTTTTTTGTTTTAGATGTCCATAAAAAAGAGAAAATGTGTCAATAATATATATAAGGTTCATTTGAATAGTATTTGACTCAATCAAACACACAATTGGATCTCATTTTTCTCTCATAAAAAATTTATTTTTACAGAATTCAAGACAGAAACTCTCCCAATCAAACACAATTTAAATACACCCATAAAATTAACGCGTTAAGTGCAACAGTTACTTTACTATTATTATAATAAATTAAACATTATATCATATCATTATTATGTACACACAGTAATCATTCGGTAGACTTGACAAGCAAATTATATGATATTCTTTTCCCTCCTTGCAGACTCTTCTGCAATTTAGAGAGAGAACTAAATGAATTGGAACTGCTAACCATTCAACCTAAAAAGAAAGAACGCAAATAACATGCTGCTTTCCATGTAACGCAAATATGGCTGGGTCTTAGGTTGCGAACGGTAATACGTTAAATACAGCGTTCGAGAGTAATGCGTTAGTTGTACTGCTCAAACGCATTAAGATACTTCTTTCCAAAATAGGGCATTGCGTTCAGACGCAAACACGTAAGCATTCATATAACAGGGTGAGACAAACAGCGGGAGGAGGAGAGCAATGGGTCAGGCATTTCGCCGAGCAACTGGAAGGATTGGGAGTTCAAGAGTGGATATAGCACAGTCGCAGCTGAAGAAACCCCTAGACAGAAGGCCACCGCCGGAGAACACTCCAGCGGAGAACTTGGGTCCAGCCGCTGGTAAATATAATTCACAGTTAGCTTCTCAGTGTTTTTGAAATTTCAGTGACAAATGCAAATATTCGTATGCATTTTTGTCTATGGCTTTGGCCAGATTGAATTTTCACGTAATTTTGATGTACGCGTTTGTGTTTATGTCTCCGGTAGCAAATTACTTTCATTTGTGAAATGGTGGTTGAATACATAGTCAGAAAATGATAGAGCTATTGATGCCGAGTCTTTTACTGGTAAATATAAAAATTGAAGTGGATAACATGTATTGGGGTACACATGTTCATAATAAAGCAAGGCATTTGCCTCCATGGGCATAGAATTATAATGAGAAGTTATTTAAGTGGCATGCAAATTCAATTTTGAATCAAAATTGGAACCTGAAAACCGTGAATTTGTGCTTTTTACCAGAAACGCTCTGCTGTTTCAGTTATGACCTTTGAAGCTGGATTCTTCTCCTTTTCCATTTTGTGTATGCTCTTGGGGATCGAATTCTTTCTACTTCTTTCTTTTTGTGTCTTGAAATATCTGTTTGGACAAAATAATTGAAGAAATTCAATCTCTAGCTGAGTAAAATTTTGTTCTCCAGAAGGGACGTGTTTGAGAAACTAAGTTAAGTTTCTTTGAAGTGTGTAGTTAACGCAATAAGCAAGTTAATGGTCACGCTTATTTAAGTAAAGACAAAAGGAACGGACTTGAGCTGGTTGGAGTTTGTTTTCAGTTCCATTATTTGAAATCTAGTATAGGGAGCTCTTAATTAGGTTCCAGTGGCCATTGATATTGTCGTTGAAGTTAACTATTAGTTCTCTTACTAGAAAAGATGGATTTTTTGTGAAATAAATGTTTGTTACCTGTTTTGAGTTATGATAGATTGTTGTGATTTCGTCAATCAGAATGGGATCCAGTTTGAGATAGTCAGAAGAATGTTATTCAGCTGTATAGATTACATATGAAGTGTCAGATGGAGATCTAATTCAACTTTAATGTTTTTATTTGTTCATTGTTTAGAAAGCACACCAAAAGTTCATGCTGAAAATGTCCTTGAACAACGAGATCTGCAATATGATGCTATGCTCAGCCAAATGGTGGGGAGGATTCAGACCAAGCCAGGAGGAAATCTCGAGATGGGTGAGGTGTGTTATTAAAACTTCACCTGCAATTATCTCTGTGAAGTTTTATTGATGCAACTTGATTTGCAATGTTATTCTCCTTGGATTATTATTTCTTAGTCCCATCATTGGTTTATTAATTCTTCTACAAGTTTTCCTGGAGGTTGGCAATGATAATTATTCAGTGAATTTGACTTGTAATAGTATCTGTGTCAGTTTCAAGTAATTAGTGCGCATAATGTATCTCATCCACAATTGGAGAGGTTGCATTAGTTTCTATTTTGTCCGTCCCGAACTTTGCCCAACTTGCAATAAAATACTGAGGTAGAAAACGAATGTTCACTTGGCAATGGTCAGGTCCGTTTGCTAACTGATGCATCATTGTTTAAGGCTCATTTGCCTTTCTTGGTTCCTCTTTTGGCCTAGCCTTGTAGTAGCGAAAGGAAGTCTAGAAAGGGTGGGTGTGCTTAAAGCTGTAAAGGTTTTAACATTAATAAGGAAACCATGCTTTCTTTGTGTGTGTGTAGGTTAGGGGAGGGGGCGATTTCAATTCCTTAGCTCTCTCTATTATTAGATATAGTGGATTTTTTTTTTTCAAAGGAAGAATTAAGAGAAAGCTTGTCTAAAGAAATCTGATGGAAGTCATCCTCTCTCTCTCTCTCTCTCTCTCTCTCTCTCTCTTTCTCTCTCTCTCTCTCTCTGTTAGTACCTGGAAGTTTGGCTTTCCTTTGTTTATCCCTTAGGTTCCTGCTCTTGTTTCATGTATGACACCTATCATCAATTAATTGTCAAACTACCCGTACCGTTCCAAGTTAGATGACCATAAAAATGTGCTAAAGTTGGATATTTCCATTGAGAAACATGTTTATCTTTTGAAAAGTGACTTTCTTGAGGAACCAGCTAAAAGAGGACAGAATATTTCGGGGCATCCCACTATGAGCAGACGAGATCCTCAAGTTGTGTTTTATAAAACAACTGCATATACTCTTTATGATTAACAAAATCACATGTTTATGCCTCTCAACTAGGCCTAAGACATGTTTCAAGCTCAAGAGTGTGAAGAACATATCCTTGCTGTCTACAAAGCTATCTTGCGCTGAAGTAATACTTTCAACTTATCCATTCTCATTGATTTTGATGTCCTGGGTGTAGTGAACAGTTCTTCAGTGCAAGTCCCCGTATTCTGTTCTCTTTTTTGGCTTCCTTCTGAATGCTTCATTTGTTGGTAGACTCGTTGTTAATTCAATTGTTGCTGTAGATGCTTAACTGTTCGGAGTTTGATATTTAACCCTAATGACAGGCATTTATGGTGGAGAAGTATAATAGGCCGATGCCGAAACTGAGAAATACGACAACCGAATCTAGCAGATATGAGGAAAGGCCAGCCCCTCCAGGAACCTTAAATGTGGCACAGCTCCGACATATAATGCTTCTTTATCAAGGAAAGGCCGATGACCACAATGGCCCCATGGACATTTCCCAGATTGCTGAAAGGTTTCGGCTCCAGGCCACCGAGGTTAAGAAGATCCTACAGTCTGTAGCCCTACCACCAGAAGACAACAGTAAAAGGAAAAATGACCAATATTAACGTTTGTATCTGTTTTGTTTTGCCATCTTTGGTATACGAGACCGATCTTTTGCTAATGAGTATGCAAATAAAATGAGGTTTACCACTTGGAACTTGTGTCCGAAATTCATTCCGGACTTTGTCTAATTCAAAGCGCTATCCAACTCAAAAATTTTTTCCTTTTTTTTTTTACCATGAGTGTCATCTCTTCTTTCACAAAAATCAAATATATACTTCATAAAATCTCAAATTTCAAAAGAATAACCACTTTTGTCAAATTAGATAATATTTTATTTTAAAAAAATTTACTTTAAATTTCGAGAAAAATAATTTTGCGTGAAAAAAAAATTTAAAGTGAAAAATTTATATTAAATTTCGTAGCAAAATTCAATTTAAATACATCCTAAATTCCGCTCGTCTATGAAGCAACATTCACGAATTCTCAGGGGAGTAAATCTGAAAACTGCAAATTTGTTTGTAACCTGAGATTGAATCATACATAAGAATGTTGAGCATTTTGTTTGGTCATATTCAACAACCAAACCGTTTCTTTTGTCCAAAAAAGCTACTGGGTTGGGTAAAACCGTATACAATGAACAAGCATACTTCAAATCACCAATTTGAAAACACAATTCAGATGACAATCCGTTGAATAAATACCTCACCCATAGTTCTAGAAGACTAAATCCTAATCCTAAAATAAAGAGAAAGAAACGATCACAAACAAATCCACACGGCTGATAAGCAGAACAAGCAAAAACTTTTCTATCATGGGCCTCTTTGTCCTTGTTATTGCTTTGTCATTATGTCTTCTTTTGGCTATAGCTACAAACAATGGCTCTTGCAAACCTCAAACTGACCCCCTCTATGTCAACCTCTAGGGTAATGTCAAAATACAGAGAAAAGAATGAATTACAATAAGTAAGACGAAATGTACGAAAACAGACCCAAAAAATTAGCATGACTTCAGCTTTTTCAAGTCAAGGAGGTCTCCAACCAATCCGACGTAAATTCATACGCTACAAATGTTACAGCACCAGCAGGTGCAGCTTTAACTATCGATGGAACGATTCCCTTATACAGTCCAGCCAAGCCTTCCGATTGTATTATCCGGAAGATGGCATCAAAAATATTTCTGTATGCACGATGCTCAACTCGAGCTCCATATCTAGGATCCCTTGGCAAACCTTCGATCTGTAAAGAGTTAAATGGTATAAGAGGAGAGCATTGCTAGAAATCATCTGATCTTTTGAGGCATTTTGTTGAACTTCCAAAATAAAAATAAAAAAGCAAAGATAAAGATAGGTGAAACAAATCCCACTAAAGATGAAATGAAGTGTGCCTTGGTGGAACTTTTTTCCCAGCTGACACTAATGAAAATTTTCTTGTGATCTCGAATGTTTTGATTATGTAAGTTTTCCTCCAAGAAAGAACACTCCTAGAACAAGATCTCTATGTAGAAGGTAGGGAATCAACCTGAAACCTCTTCTTGACAACATCAAGTGGATGACAGACAGCTTTAGCACATGTACCAGCAGCTAACCCACAAAGAAAGAGCTGGAAGCTTGAAAGGGCATCATCAGCTTCATTTGCATCAGAAGATCTGTACCTATTCCAAGCCTGAAAAACATCAGAAGACAAAGCCTAGAATTAAATCAGTCCTATATGATAACACTATTCATCTATCTATGTCTTAAGCATGATCAGCATCCACTGTAGAGAACAAGGTTAAGGGCCTTACCATTGTCCACCGTTTGAATGTATCATAAGTTCCAAATTGCAACCCAGCATAAGGAACAATTTCAATAAGTGTGGGAGTCAACCCAGCATACAGACCTCGGAAACCACGACTTCTAAGTATAGCAACAGATGCAGATCTCATGTTTGGATACACCTGCATAGAGTATTAACCGTTGGCTCCACAAATATCTTCATTAGCATGTATTTGAATAAGTAATAAATCTCCATGCACCATGGTGTAGTATTGTATCTTAGCACACAGAATCATCCACTTTAACAATCATTCAAAGGAACAGATTCAAGATCACTAAATTAACCTATGCTGGGGTTGAAATTCAGCATTATTCACATATTTAAGGGCAAGAATTGATAGGATCATAACCAGACACTTGATTTCACAATTGTAAACTCAGTGCTTCGTTTTCATAACAAAAAACTTGGATAGAAGAGCAAGTACCTGTGGGGCTTCATTATTTTTCATAAAAAAAAAGGTCCATAAATTAGCCACCAAGGAAAGTACAAAAGCACCCACAGACTTGAGAATAATAAATATATACTATTTAAGAACAGCCAAAAAGGCCAATTTTCCTACTGATTCATATCATTAATAAATACGGTTCAACAGGACATTATTGGCCGTCACCAACAGAGTTTCATCATAAATGTGCCTATTTATTTCATAGCTTCCAGTACCTTTGGCTCCCCCTGAGAAGCTAAAATGGTTCTTAGAAGATCAAAGGGATATGATCCAACAGTTGCAGCACAACCTGCTAATGCCCCACTGACATATGAAAGATATGGACTTAAATGAATATGATCTTCTGCAAGAAATAAGAAAACAAGGCATGCATCAGACAAGAACTCACAAGGTGAATCACAGATAATATACCTACAGGCACTCATTCTTTCTTTTCTTCGAAGTAAATGCAATAAAAGCATCTGAGATGGATAATTTGCATTGCCAAGGAAAGCAGAAGATAAGAAAACACCTGTCTTTGAAGAACCAGATACAAGTGTCTTCAATTTGTGCAACACAGTAAACTGAATTGCTGTATATGGCATAACCATGAGTAATGCAGGGACATTTCCTCGCCAGAAACCCTGATGACAAGAGTGAGTGTAACATACTAAAAGTTGCAGGGCAACATATGAGAGGCTAGACTATTTACCTCTAACCCTCTGATATAAGACACTGGGTAAAATCAAAAGCAGTGAAGAAGACAGCAATCTGCATGTTCTAAATCTTGCAACTGGACTATACTCATGACATCTATACTTTTTTTTTTTTAGGCTAAGTAAATAATTTACTCACTAAATCCATCATCCCCAGGTGAAAATGCACAAGCATGTCCATAAAGCATTCAAGGAGTGGGGGAGATAAAAGGCAAGAATATATTAAGGATATTATCATGTTACTAGAGTCCACCATTACTTAAGCATCAAGATCGCATAGTTCTTGCCGTGTGCTAGAATACATTAAGAATATTCTCATGTTACCAGAGTCCCAAAGGACATCTTTCAATTAAACTAGATGTTTAGACCTATTTGAGGGATGAATGGTGGTTAGTTTAGATCCAAGTATGTCAATGAGTAAAAGTTGAAGAACACACATCTTGCAAGGATTTTAAGAACCCAGTCGTACTTTACACAAAGCACTCCAGACTGGCTGCAATTCCAATAATTCGTAGAAGAAAGAAACAAAGTGAATGTCTTCACTAGGTATCCAATTCCTGCATGCCAAAAATGATCCTTTGCAGTATTCAAATTTAGGCATTTAAGAGAAATCAGTGAAGTATTTTCTCATAGCTGCACATTCCACAGCTTGGTCTCCAGCAGCACCAAAAGGAAAGATCTCTAGATGCAAGAAAGGGTGGAAAGTGTGATTTACTTCAAGATTTACAATTTTCCAATGTGAAACAAACATTGACCTTGTTTTTGCAGAGGGAAAATAATTGACACGGGTCCATATGCAATCTTCTAATTAAACCAAACAAAAAAATCTCAATTGTATAATTCTTCATAAACAACAGATGTTGTAACTTTGAGTATTCAAAAGTTTCCAAATTTCCTGCACATCAAACATCTCAAAGATCATTTGTAAAAGTTTATTGGGCAAGCAGCAAATACCGGTAAACCTTCCTCTCTAAAGATATCCTTAGTGGCTTGCAACATCCCAGTATATTTTGATGGTCCATATGAATTTCTGTGCAGCAAGGCCCACTGAGCGGTAGGCTCAAGTTGAACCTGCGAATGCGAACCGATATAAGAACTCATCAATATTTATCAGGAGGGACATGCGACCACAAACAGGGTAAAACCATGTATATACACCCATCAATGGAAACTTAAGAAATAGTAGCGTAGCCTATATAGCAAAAGAGTAATAAGGATGGTGTTCAACTCATAAACCCCAATCCCATTTGCAGCGTATTTGCTAGCATTATGGCCAAACTAAAGCAGCAAGGCACAATAATCATCTAATCCGATTACAATTTCAGTGACACAATAAGCAACATATAAATGTATTGAAAACCAACCTGAAATCTAATCTTAATGACATCGAGTGGCGACGTTACTGTCCTGGATACAGCACCGGAAATTGCCCCGGCGGTGGCATCAATCAGTGCCCTCTTAAGCTGCCCCGGCTCTTCCATTCCCCCAAAAGACTAAAACAACCTGCACAATCCCAACCTTAGTATTAAAAATCCTAACTTAACCCACTTGAATCCCAAGGGTCAGTAGTAATCTAGTTATGTAGAGAAGCACCGACTGCCAAAACAAAAATGATCAATTATTAGTTTCTTTATTCTCTTCTCGTGAAAAACACGTGAAATGAACAAAAGGGTTCGTCTGGTAACTGAAGTTAACATAGAGGCAGATTTCCAAAGACCCACAACACCAAAAAAAGGAAATCTTTGTATGACCTCCAAGAAATTAGCGACTCGTACTGGAATATCCCAAAATCTTGCAATACAAACACAAACGGAACACATACAATATGAAGCTTTTCCTAAAAAATTACCAGTAAAAAGATAAAGGGGGAAGACAAGAGGGAGCTGCCATTGACAATTTCACAGAATCAAAACCAATACATCTCCATAAGCACTCGTCTGTATAGAGAATCACACGATGTACAAATTGTTTATGTATATATGAAGGAATTTTCCGCTTTAATGCTTTAAAGCGAGCCGCGGCAAGCTGAAACCTTTCTGAACCAGTAACAATAGTTTGCCACGATCTTTTTGTTCCCTCCCTGTTTCCCTTTTCTATTTCCTACTTTTGGGTTTCTGGGGCGTTGGTTTTTGCGGGTCTGCTCTAGACGCCAGCGGACAGGAGGGAAACTAGATTCTGGTCCTTGGTGGGAATTATAATGATAAATCACTGTGGGAATAAAAAGGGCTGTTATACTCTGACCAGGGAAGCGGTAAAATTGAATGAAAATTGGTGTCGGCTGGTCACGATGGGCAATGGGAAGGATTTCTTTCTTCTCTTTTTTCTTTTTATGGAGGATGGAGAATCTAATTAAAATTAGAATATAAAGTAATTTACAAAAAATTATAATTATTTTATTTATTTTAAAAATATTTTTAAATTTTTCACTAAATTATTTTTTAAAAAATATAATCATTAATATCAATTTTACACTACAGTTGAGTTAAAATTCATATGTATAACGTACATGAGTTCGATTTAAAGTCTAAATTCATCATATTTTACCTAACACAATCTAGAATGATTACGAATGAAAATTATGTGTATTTTTTCAAAATATGTCACCATCAAATCGGATGATTCATGATTAAATTTAGAGTTGAATTATGATTATAGATTGCCAATAGTACTTATGTGAATATATTTTTTATAAAAATAAATAAAATTTAATAAATTTAATAAACACGTGTAAAATTGTGTCCAACTTCGTCGTAAGATTGGCGATAATAACTATATTTTTTAATATATATATATATATATATATATTCGGTATAAAAATTATAGAAATTAAAGTTGAAGAACATTTTTAAGACAAATAAAACAATTATAAAATACTTTTTGCAAAGTACTCTAAAATATATTATTTGATAGAAAACATTTTACTCATCAAATAGCATACATTGTGTCGAAGATGAAGAAAAATTCTTTAGCCACCCAATATTGAGAAAGAGTTGCTCTAATTTTTTGAATTACTAGTGCTTAAAATTTAATCAATTTGCTAAAGTGACCCCAAATACAAAAAATAACAAAGAAAAAAAAGAGTAATGCCAAGAGTATATATTAGTCCTATCAAAAAATGTTATAATACTAAAATATTTGAATTGCTAACAAACATTTGGAAAATATTAAAAAGAAGAAATGCTCGATTAATCTTTTAATTAGATTGTTTTATAAAATTTTTCATTGAAAGAGTATACAAAAATATATTTTTATCTATTGGTAATACTTTTAGACTCAATATACAACTCTTTAATCAAGTATAATTCAGTTTATTTTGACACTATGTCAAAATCTATAACATGTGTTATTGAAATTGATTTTTTTTTGTTCAGTAGAGTAAAATCGAGTTGAATAAAAAAAGGAGAGGAGGAAAAAATATACATATTTTCTAAATTTTAATTCTTGTTGACAGGAATTAGGATTTAAGGAATTTATAAGTTTTTTTCTTTTTATGTTTTTATCCAATTCGATTTTACTCGATTCACAAAAAAAACTTAATTCTAGTCATACGTGCTATAGATTTTGGGAGAAAAAACTCTTAAATGGACAAATTTACTCTCCACCAGAATGACACATAAATATGCAAATGTATTTTTTTATAAGTATTCGCCACATTAATAATGTTTAAAACTATCAACATTAAAATATATTAAAATTATGAATTGAAAATATTAAAATATAAATTATGTGACTAATTTATAAAAGATAAGTTGGGATTCTCTTTGCAGATTTCTCTAATCCTCATGGTCTCTTCTAGCCTACTGTTAGCATCTCATTTCACAGACAAAGATGTACCAACTAAAGCAAAAACCGCTTTTATTCGTTTCGTCTTGTAACCACACACATCGGCCAATCTACAGCAGAGTGGGTTTGGGGGAAATCAAGAGGACAGCTGACTTTGTCTTGGGATGAAAAGGAATATCATCTCCCACCTCTTTTGCAAGAAGCTCAGCAATGTCAGCGAGCTCGTGGACTGATGCTGTGATATACGCAAGGGGCAACTTTCCAGATTTCTTCAGAATCTTAATCCGCTCTTCAACATCACCCAGGTACAGGGCATGATGGAACTGGTTAAGAACGTTGCTCTCATTTTCAACATTTTTCATCATTTGGGACAGCTTTTCCAAATTATTGTGTGACCAAATAAATGAATAGTCTTGAAAAGTTTTTCATCCTCTGGAATGCATATTCAGCAATGCTGTTGTTACCCCGACGAAGGGCCTCCGTCCCAAGCCTAAACCAGTGTTCTTTACCATCAATCTCATTAGCAGAAGGAAGTGCTACCTCGATATCTCCGCTTTCAATAGCCAACTCAAAACGAGTCCTGTCATCCTTCGATCACTAGGTGCTGGGCAATCTGAGCAAAGCCTCTCTCTTCTGCAATTGTGCAAACATGGCTTTCGGTGGACCGAATGTTAACTCCCTGATTGAATGATACCAATTTGTTAATTTTTTAGGTGTATTTGGATTGAGTTTTAATTTGAGTTTTTTTTTATTTTAAAATATATAAAAAATAAATTATTTATAAAAAATAAAATTTAAATTAAAAATATAATTTTTTAATTTTAAATTTCAATCCAAACACACGTTTAGCTAATTAAGATTAATTGTTAAAGATAAAAGCTTCATCAATTCATCATATCCTTGAACCGTGCAAGGCCCGGGTTTTTTGTCTTTTTCGGAGGAAAGTTTAATAATATGTTTTTATTTTCACAGTTTCGATTTGTTCTAAAAAAACAAAGTTGAAATTATATTGGAACTCAATAAAAAAAATTACTTTTTTTATTATTTTTTACTTTGCATATTTATTTTTTACAAATAATTTATTTTTACGATTGTCAATATAACTCAACTAAAAAATATTCAATCCAAATAAGTCATAAGCCAACCAAGTAAGTGTATTGGAAAAATTCTCACTTCGAATTTTGTTTTTATAAACTATTCATGATAAATTGATTTATATTTCATAGAATATATATATATATATATATATATATATATATATATTGCAAAAGGAAACAAAACCAAGCACACCTTCAAGTTCTATACTCCAAGTCTGTTGAAATTTTTTTTCCAGTTTTGAAAATCAAAATTATTAAATTGGGTCTTACTTCATTCAAAGCTTAAGATAAAATTTGTTGAGAAGGATGGCAATCTAAATGCGCCTACTACACTCTTACCTATTTCACAAACAATTCATTTTTATAAAATTTAATAAAAAATTTCAAACTAAAGCTTTATCCAATCCCAAAAACTTTTTGATCCAAATCTAGGGGTGTGATTGAATAGAGTTTGATTTTGAGATTTTCTGTCTTGGGTTTCGGGAGAAAGAAATTTTTGTGAGAGAAAAAATAAAATTTGAGATGAGAAATTTGCATTGAGTTCCGTGTAGAACCCAATCCAAGCACATCCTAGGTTTGATGCGATCATATCAAAACATTAAAGATCACGTTTTTTATTATTTCCCATACTCTTTTAAAAGTTGTTACATGGCTTTATACGATTTCAACTCTATTAAGGTTTTTTGGTTTGAGATTTTTTATTTTGAGTTTCATAAAAAAAATTATTTGTGAAAAAAAATATGATTAAAAGTAAAAATTTTGTATTAAGTTTCGTATAGTAATATTTTTCAAATATAATATTTTAAAATTTGTATTATATCTTTTAAATTTTCTTATAAAATAAAAGTATTATGTGACAATAATAAAATAATGAGAAAGAGGATTGTGTTGATAAATGATATTCCCTATGGCTATCAATTGCTATCAAGTAGCATCAAGCTATTTTCAAAGTGAAATTTAATAGAATTTAAATTTAAAAATTTTTACTTTATATTTATTAAAATAAATTATTTACAAAAAAATAATTCACGGCAAATACTGAAATACACTAGTAGATTAATCCAAGATAAAGGAGTATTAGAGTTCCTGCCCACAGTTTCATTCCCTAGAAAAGAGAAAAAAGAAACTATTCAATGTTCAAAAGACACGTGTCCTCATGTGCAAGACTCTTAACTGGCTTGGTCTGCTGCGTGCTACAGAGAGTTGCAGCTGCACAAAAATAAAACGTCCCCTGTCCTTGTTTTCACTAACCAGAAACAGATTTCACAGTCTGTTGGTCTCTGTATCTCCTCTGATTCTTGCTCCCTACTCATCTATCTCATAGGCGTGATGCTCATGAGCATCTCTTTTATGTAAACTCAGGCTCCCCTTGTGACCGCTCCACAGAGTTTCAGTTTGATACAGAGCAGCCTATACGATTTTAATGGGTACGAGTTTAGTTTTCCCTGTTTCCCTCTGCAGGTTCATTTGATTCTTTTGGTTTTCTTCTTCAAGAAGCTATATTTGCATGAATATGTATGATGCCTTTTCTTTGATTTTGATTCTTGAGGTGCTATTCTGGGTTCTTCTGGAACTTCCCTCCTCCCCATCCCTTAATACATTAGTTGATTCTTGAACAGAAGCTAAATCTAATATCCATTTTTCAAAAGCAATAGAATTGCTCCAGGTAGGATACGACTGTGTTTTTTCTGTTGAGGAGTTGCAATCTTTGGAGTAGTTGTAAAAGTGGAGTAACAGGAGTGTTAGTTTTGCTGATAATAATTTGGAGGGTTTGCTTTTTTCTCTGGTATTTCATCAAGACAGAGAATCAGAGAAGTATTTTGAAATGTCATCGCTTTATTTTTGGGGTTTTCTTATTTCTTGTTTTAATATCTTGTGATTCAGTGTTTCTATTTTTGTTATTCGCGGTGTCCTTTTACCCTGCTGCGTTTCTTTAGGAGATGGCTTTGTTTTAGCACTCTGAAAATGATATTGATAAAACCCTAGCAGATCATTTTAATTACTTGGGAGTATTCCAGATTTTGGCTTGATGTTTGGCCATTATGTATTAAAATATCAAATGGACTTCTTGTTGCCATTTAAAGAATGTCTGAGTGAGCAGATACTTATCAAACAGTAAAAATTTGCTTCAAATTAACATGGCATGAAAATTTCATGAACAGAAATGGGGCATGGAGATACTACTAATGCTGACCCTGATTCAAGTGATTTGTATAGTAGAGTTAAACTCAGGGCTTTGAATAAGAAAGCATGCCATGTTGAAAATGATCCTTTTGCTGCTGGAGACGGCAAATCACCAAATGCCAGATCAAAAAAATATAGCAGTCGAATTAATCAATGTTTTTTGTCTGAAAATGTCGCTGCAAACATGGAAACCTCGAGCAAGGAAAATGCTTTTGCCGTAGAAGATTCCTGGTTGAGAACCTTAACAGAAGTTACAGTAAAAGAAACCAATGCATTTTATACATGGAGAAGTGGGAAGAAGAAGGTGAATGACCAGATTACTGATGTTCAGGATTTTGATAAGTCAGATCTTCTGTTGGATGAAGGAACTGCAGTTGAGATGCTTGATGCATTGAGAAAGGAAAGGCCTAAAAGTTCAAGTAATAGTAACCTTGACATCGGAGACTTGGTTTGGGGAAGGGTGAAATCATACCCATGGTGGCCAGGACAGATCTTTGATGAGGCCCTGGCTTCGCCTTCAGTTCAAAGTGAGAAGAGAGAGGGTGGTATCCTCGTTGCATTTTATGGGGACTACACCTATGCTTGGCTCGCCCCTCAGGAAATTATTCCTTTTGATATTAACTATGCTGAGAATTTGAAGCAAACAAAGGTTGAAATGTTTTTGGCAGCGGTAGAAGAGGCCATAACTGAGATCAAGAGAAGAGTATCACTTGGTTTGTTTTGTCATTGCCAAAACCATTTGAACCTCCAGCCTGTGATGATGGAAACAAATTCTGTAAAGCAGATTCAGAAGGCAAGAGAAAATTTTCATCCAGAAGAGATAATTTATTTCTTAAAGCAATTGGCATTGTGCCCAAGTAAAAATGTAGAGCAGAATCCTTCTTGGATAAAGAATGTAGCCAATTATTTTGCTTACAGGAAGGCAGTAGTTAAGGAGATTGATGAAATCCATGCCCAAGATTTCGAGGCATTATACAAATGCCTTGAATGCCCATCAGGGATTATGAAAGACAATCAAAAGGCTTCTCGAGGTAATAACTAAACACTTCTTAGCAGTCCTCATGCCGGACATTCCTTTTTCCTTTTCTCCATTGGTTAGATTTATCATCAAAGCTTAAATACCTTATAGACGTTGCAAAAAGGGTTTCCAGCTCAGTCATGTGTTTATGAAGTAGATATTTTTCCCAATATCGCTAAGCAATATTTGTAATGATGTTGAACAGTTAGAAATCAAAGTGCCCACTGTTTGAGTTTTCCTGGTTATATTAGCTATGGATACTGGCGCCCTGTCATGATTGTTGTTAGTTCCTTCAATTTATACATTGATAAACATCTTGAGCATCATTCTGTATTGGAACTCTTATGCATACAATTTGACTGCAGTATTGCTGTTTCTTTTCTCTAATAAATTGCTTTTTATTATGTTTGCCTCTCTATTTTCTGGTCTTCTAGATGCTGAAGCCCCATTGAAAAGAACCAAGGGCTTTAAACAGCTAACTGAAGCTTATGATCTTCAGAAGAAAGATCAGCCAACTGTTTCTCATGAATGTCCATCAAGAAAGCATTTTGAAGAACATGAATTACTAATTAAATGTGAAGAATCTGAATTTTTCAGGCAACAAGAACCTTATGAATTTCACATAGTTTCTGCAAAAAGAAGAGCTGTTGAAGCTGAGATCCATTCCAGAGGTCTGGTTACAACGTTTGAGAAAGCAGAAAATATGGGAGACATTCCTAAATATTCAAGCGAGCATAGTTCAAGTGTAGTTTCATCATCGGAGGTTGAAATGATCAGTCATCAAGTGAAAAGTTCACATTCCAGAATATTTCCAGTCAAGACTTATCCAGATGATGCTTCCAGGAGTCTTTTCTGTTCGTCTAAGCCATTGCAGGAACCAATCAGACCAAATGATCTGACAAATGCTGGCAATAAGCGCAGCATATCCGGTTGCCTGGAATATTTCCCCCCGGAGAGACCAGTGAGTCTGATGAAGAACAAGTCCTTACCTAGGTTTGCTTCTAAGCCAAATCTCTTGGAGTGTCAAGGTGAAAGCCAAGGGATAAGATCAGAATCATTAATCCAACATCAAAAGAACTCTCAACTAAAGCAGAAATCGATCAGGAGGGATGTTATAGAGAGAATGCTAACAGTTGAGTTCCCTGCTCAAAGTGTGCTACCATCCGTTTCTGAGGTAAAAGCCAAATTTGCATGTTTTGGTCCTCTGGATGAATATTCAACTCGTTTCTTCTGGAAATCTTCAGCATTCCAACTTGTGTTCCTACACAAAAGTAATGCAGAGGCAGCATATCATCATGCTATCCAGAATACTACCTTGTTTAGCGCCTTTGGGGTTAGATACTTCCTACAAGCCTCAGTGCATGACTTCAACAAATCAAATGATTCGTTAGGACTACCTGAAAATCATGAGATTCAATCACCTACATCCTTAAGCAGTAATGAATATGTTAGTGAACAAATGTCTGCATCGTTCCAGCCGTCACTTCCTCTTCCAGAGAAGAGTCAGTTGAAATCTTCTCTCACGAAGTTGTCCCCAGAGGGCTCTGATTGTCCAAGCATTATCAGATCACAGTCCCCAGGAAGCATCACTGATAACCTTGAAATATCTAAGGACACTATTCGTTTATCACAGTCTTCTAATTTTCCCTGAGTTCCACCATTACATGCACAACAAATGAGCAATTTGGAATTCATCACTTTGCTGAAGCCACTAGAAGGAATATTGCCAAGTTGAGGCCATGAAAAACCATGACTCCCAAAACACCACTGCAGCCAATAGCATGGACATTTCACATCAGCTGATTAATCTCCTCTCAAATTGCTGTGGCATTTTAGGTGAACTAAAAACCTTATATGAGCACATGTTTTAGTTCTACTAGAAGTTAGCCAATATCATTTACCAGTAGACCTCATTCAACGGTGCTATGCCAGTTACTTTTACATAAGAACATCTTACTGAAGAGAACTATACTCAAACATTGTGGAGTTATACTTCATTTTCGTCCACATTAGGTAGCTAACTACAGGATTTTGTTACTGCAAATGCAATGAGAATGGGGTACAAAATAGTGAAGGAAAGAATAATATAGGTAGGAACTATTATCTGTTTTCAATATATCCAGTTTCTTATCTTGCTTCTGCTTTAGTTTTGATGCTGGTGAAGTTATTGCTTTTAAGTTTTACCTGCTATTGACTTCAGTGTGGGTTTTGCTTGGTCAAAAACTTTGGGCAAACACGTCTGAGTTGTCATCTTCATTTCCCCCCGGCCCCGGCTTCCGAGTCGGGGGGTTAGGGGGTAATGGTGGTGGTGTTCAACTTATGCTCTTATTCATGTCACTTAGGGTTTATTCTTTTATAAATTTTTTCTTTAGTTATATTATTCATAGCTGATGCAAAACTGAGTTTTTTTTCAAAAAAAAAAAAAAAAGGAAAAGAAAAGATAGGAAAACTGAATAGTCAGCATCACAAGAGGTTACTTTATTCCCTGAAATGGTTTAGGAGTTGACTTTCATCTCAAAGTGTTTCTTATCTGTTGCTTTAGTGTTTATTCAAATAAATTCAATATTAGCATTTCATTTTTTGTTATTTTATTAAAGTAAGCTTAGTAGAACAACAACCATATTCATTCAGATAAAATCACATTAATTATTGAGGCTCTTAGAAGAAGTCATATGAAATAAGTAATGGACTTTAATGTTTTTTTATATTTTTTTTTACTGTTTCTGCACAAATAACAATTTCTGGACAAATATGTTTCAACTTCTTCATTTTTAACTCTCAAACAAAATATTTTTACTGTGTTCTTTCTTTGCTGATTCGAAGATTGACTGTAGTGAATATTGCTACCTACCTATACGTGTACCAAAAACTTGGAAGAAAAGGGAATATTCAAATTCTGGAAGGTACAAGAAATGTGGGCCAAATGTTCAATGGTTTCGATGCCAAGTGATGTCATTGATTTTCTTTCTCATACCTAAATTGATTGATGGATTAACCAACAAAGAATTGTTCAAAGATTAACTACTCAAAAGTCTTAAGAAAATGTCTTAACTCCCAAATTAGGGAGAATCCTCTATTAAAGAGGTGAGGTACAAACACTAACAATTTAGTGAAATACTTGCCAACTTGATAGTGGAATCTTCCCTACTTTTTCTTTTTTCCCCCCTTTATAAAGAATACTTTCCTTTAAGTTTAAGGTATATTTTATTCCCCTCAATCTTTCATGTACTTGTCTTCGGTACTACTTATTTGATTCTTCATTAATTAAACTCTTTTTTAAATGTTTTTTTTCAAAGGTACATATTAGTACAAATAAATCGAAATATGTGGTGGTTTGACCTATCATAAATCTTTTTTTAATTTTGTAATAATCATCACTAATTTAAATTTATTTTCTTTAAAATTTAATAAAATTTTAAATTATCTCAAATCCTTATGTCAGTCCTATTCTTTTAGGGTAATCCTATTTCCTATATGGTTTTCATATATCTATATTTAAAAATGAGATGATTCCAATTTTATCATATTGGTTTCTTAATGTAACGTCACTTCCTTTGATTTTTTTTATTTCTACAAGGTTTTATAAATATAAATTTTGAAAATAAGATAATTTTATCTTTTATTAGATTTGAGAGAAAGTATTTAAAATAAATAAATTTAAATTAAAAATGATTGATGCAATAGTTTTTTAAAAATATATATTTATTTGTATTGATAAAGACCTTTTATATTATAAGATAAATTTGATATTTCGTACATCAAACTCTCATCTTTCGTAAATATAGGACATATTTGAATAGAATTTTTTTAATTTAAATTATATTAAAAATAAATTTTTTTAATTTTAAAAAATCAATCCAAGTACATTTATAATAAGACAAAAAGCAAACAAAAAGAAAAGGAAAAAGGCCATATTCCTTCCTCACTGACCCGGTTCCTAAAAAGCGTCCTAGCCGTGTAGGATATATACCGTTGTTACTTCTCATCGCGTATCGCGAAGCTACTTGGCAAACACCGTTCCCCCACCCACCCACCCCCGCCCCAAGAAAACGTCTTGCGCTGACCAAAACCGGACGCGCATCTCCTGCAACGTCCTCATTTCTCTATAAATTCCTGGGGAGTCACACCTCGTCTCAATTTTATCGAACACAAAAAAAATCTCTCCTTCTCTCTTTTCCTGTTTCTTGATTCTCAGATCATAGTAAGATGGAGTGTAGAATGTTGGATATCACGTCTATGTCGGCGAAAGACCTGAACAAGGTCAACCTTATCAGCAAGATGGATGTCTATGTGATCGTTTCCGTCGCCGGTGGTAGCGAGAAAGATAAGCAAAAGAAGAAGACTCCGGTCAGTCACGACGGCGACACCAGTCCCTCTTGGAATTTCCCCATGAAGTTCGCTGTCGACGAGGCCGCAGCCCGTCAGAACCGGCTCACCCTTGTTTTCAAGCTTCGCTGTGAACGGGCTTTAGGTGATAAAGATATTGGAGAAGTCCACGTGCCCATCAAAGAACTTCTTGATTCTCCGGCCGGTGGAAGTGGCGGCGCTGAAGGGAAACAGCAATTCGTGAGCTATCAAGTCAGGAAACCGAATGGGAAGCCGAAAGGTCAACTCACTTTTTCCTATAAGTTCGGTGAAAAAGTCGCCGGACCTGCCGCTGTTACAGCTGATAAGCCTGCTTATCCCGCTCATACGATGGCTGGCTCCAGCTCCGTATATCCACCGCCTGCGTATCCTCCGCCGGCGGCAGGAAGTGAGCCTTATCCGCCGTCTAAAGACGGAGTATATTATCCCCCCGTACACGGCGCACCGGTTGCGACACCACTTGGATATCCGCAAGCTGCACCGGCTCCTGGAGGCTACCCTCCTCCTCCTCCACCCCAAGGAGGCTATGGATATGCATATCCAGCACCACCGCCATACGGTGGATACCCTCCGCCACCACAAGGTGGATACGGATATCCTCCCCCACCACAAGGGTACGGATATCCACCGGTGGTGCAGCCTGCTGCTAAGCCGGCCAAGAAGAATAAGTTTGGATTGGGATTAGGAGCCGGGTTATTAGGAGGGGCCCTCGGCGGAATGTTGATCGGAGATATGATTTCCGATGCAGGATCTTATGATGCCGGATACGACGCAGGTTTTTCTGATGCAGGATTTGACGGTGGATTTGATTTCTGAGTACTAGTAGTATTGTAATGGGTTTATCTTTTTTGTTTCTTGGATAATTTGAGTATTACGATGCTGTAATATAGTATATTTGGCTTTTTTATGAAGGGAGAATCTCTACTTGTAAATCATGTGTAGCATTTTGCTGTTCACGGCAGTTTGGTAAATGGGTCAACGATTTTGGTTCCTCAAAGGATGTAATAAAATGAGGCCTGTGGCAGGCCACTCCTCCCCATCGGCAGCAATTGCCTGCACGTGAGAGAGTGAGTCTCTCTACTTGTTCTCTTCCTCTTCTCAGCATTCCGTTACGTCCGATAATTCTTGTGGGCTCTTTTCCCTTCCCTTGTTACTTACTCATAAAAAAAACACTTTGATAGTTGGAATTTGGAAATTGTTGAAGGTACCACATGGAGAGCATGAGTAGAACAAGGCCGCAAAATCAAATGCACTGGAAATGAGACCAAGGACTAGTCCTTCTCCTGTCCTTTTCGTGATCAATTCCACTAACCAAGTTGGGATAGTTGTAGAGAATGCAAGGTTCCCAACAAATCCACTTGATTTTTATAATAGAAAACCCAACACCAGGAAACAAGGCGATTTGTATTGTGAAGGATTTCAACATCTCCATCCCCGAACGTCTTCAGCGTTGCAGAAATTCAACCATTGACTTAGCATTATTAAAGAGGAGTAATTTTATCTTTGAGGCCTTTGGAATCATACTAGTATAGGCCGGATAGAGTTCTCTTGGACGCATTTAGGATGAGATTAGATTGGAATTCAATAACAAAAAATTTACTTTTTTTATATTTTTTATTTTCAATCATATTTTTCTTTTATAAATAAATTATTTTTATAATTTTTAATTTTTAAAAAATTTTAATTTTAAATACGCCATTAATCATCTAGTTTAATTTGGCTTGCCACTCACAGACAGAGCTTTTTCTTCTCTTGTTTTGTATGCATTGCCGGGGTACGCAAGAACGCAGTTAACGGTGATGCGTTAGTATTGGTTTGTTTTGTGAGAAAAATACCAACGGATAAAGAACGTAACGCTTTGATGCGTTTAGACTATTAAATTCCCGCGTTTGAGTCTGGAAGAACGCATGTTTCCATATGAAGACCAATTTTTCCAATTAACAAGCGGCAGCCAGCAACAGCTGCTGAAGAGGTCAGAACAGACTGTTCCGAATTCCACCAACCAATACTATTCTACCAGACATCTATCTCTCGCCAACGACTTCTGCGTTGATTCCTTTTTTTTTTTAAATAAATAAATAAATAAATATATATATATATATATATATATATATATATATATATATTTCTTTTCTTTTTCTCTTTTTCTAGGAAACATCGTTGCTAAGTCACATATGCATTTTGATGGCTAGAATAATTGTTATGTCCTCACGATAAAAACTTGTATCACAAACAAATTTTTTCTTGTAATTTTAAGAAATTATAAGTTGTAAAAAATATTTTTTAATTTTAAAATTAAATATTAAATATAATATATCGTGATTAAAAAAGAGGACTTGTTAGTATTTTCACCTTATTCATTCGCTTTCACTATCTAACAAGGTGACAAAGTCAATTCCCTTAGTAGGGAATTTTGGAAGGGGGCCATAATTTCTATAATAGCTTGCAGCCTTGGGTGAACAGAAAAGTTAATGCCGGGAAAAGTTCACTTAAATCCTCACAGAAGCCATCAAATGTTCCCTTTCTACATAAAACTTTACAAGGACATGGTCATTTCATTTCTATCTAATCTTACTTGCTTGAGTTTACCGAACTGCTATTGTAGCTTAGCCATGGCAGTGATGTAGGTTCATGGGGTTCCAATGTCTACTTGCACTGCAAGAGTTTTGCCTTGTCTCTACGAAAAAGGTCTCGAGTTCGAACTCGTACCGACGGATTTGGCTAGTGCTGCTCACAAGAAAGAACCATATCTCTCAGTAAATGTACTAATTCCATATATTTCACAATCTTTGGGAACATTTTTTGATCATTCAACGTGCTATTTTTCTTTCCTTTTTTTGTTTAAGATCATGTCGAATATTGAATGTTTGATATTTTTCCTTTGAATGTGTAATGATCAGTTCATCTATGTGATTCTTGATGAGCTCCCAATGTTTCCATAACCAACACTTTGGATGATTATTTCATGATTTTATGTTATGCAGCCCTATGATAAGATACCGGCATTAGAGGATGGTGACTTTCAATCTTTTTGGTGAGATCTTTAATTCCTTTCTTTTCCAATTAAATTTGATCAAACGTACGTGACAATGTTTTCATACACATGCACTACGTATATACATGCCAGAATCAAGGGCAATCACCAGGTACCTTGCTAGGAAACACAAGGACAATGGCCCAGATCTTCTCCACCTCGGCGACATGAAAGAGTCTGCCATAGTAGATGCATGATGGAAGTTGAAGCTTACCACTATGATCGTCCAATGAGAGAGGTGATTCATCAAATACTTGTGAATCCAATGTTTGGAAAGCCTACTGATGAAGAGATCATCGAAAATGAGATGGCGAAACTCGAGAAAGTTTTCGATGTCTACGAAGGAAGGCTGAAAATCTGCAGGTATCTTGCCGGCTGCTCATACAACTGTGATAAATTCGTGTCCTAGGTTGAGTTCTTGGTGGACTGATGTTTCTTCAAGGCCCGCTTCAATCAAAGTCGCAGAAGGTCTGCAAATTGTCCAAAAGAAAAGCTCTGCGAATTGTGCATTTGGAAATTGGAACAAATGAATCTTCATTCAATGTTAGAAATGTCTCAAAATTGTGGAATTCATTTGTGTTATAACGGTATCTCTATTTGACTATTGAAAGTGATGCAATTTGATTTCTATTGATATCTGATCAATTGTGTATTATTCGTTTTGCTTCCTTGTTACCTTCACGTTTTGAATTTGAATTCTATTTGCTAAATATCAAAGAATTTAGGAGAAAGAGAGACATGAAGGGAGAGATTTACACATTTAAAGAAATACAATTCTATGAAGGATATAGGGGTCGTTTTAATTCTTACCACTCAAAAAAAAGCCTTATTATTGTGAATGGCTTGATTACATTGGTATTGGATGGTAGTAAAAGATGTGATTAGTGATTTGAATTTCAACATTTTTGCCCCTTTGTGGTTCTCTACTATAATCTTCAGAATATTTTTATAAGATTTGATATTTTTACTCCACTTTTAACTTACTTCGCTCCTATCTCACTTTTTCATAAATAAAAAAACTTTAACGTTCTTAACTAATTTTTTTGAATAATGTTTAAATTGAAATTTCAAAACATTCTTTGGATATTACGGCCTTTTAATTATAAAAAATACAAAAGAGAGTGAAAGAAACTAAAAATAGAGTGAGAATATCATTTCCCTATTTCAATTTCTAATAGAACAATATCTTTGTTAAAGAAAAAAATACAACAATAACTTAATTGTAATCTTTCTAAATTATGAATCAAGTACTTAAAATTAAATTATGTTACTATTTTTTACTCTTCTTTCTCTCTCTCTCTCTTTTGTATAAACTTCCTTTTACTATCACATTTTTAGTTCTGAAATCAAAAAAATTTCCCAGTTAAGAGTTGTCAATGACAACTTTAATAATATATACTATTTATACCTTAAAATATATAAAGATTGAAGAAAAAGGAAAAAGAGGGAGAGATCACATAAATCCAAAACTAGGGGCCCAATGTAATTTATATATTGTTCACCCATTTTTCCAATCGGGTCTCGGTTCACTACTTCGGGAACCGGTAGATGCCTGTCTGCCCCTATTAGCTTGCTCTGTTCTTGGCTTATTGCATAAACCCTAAGAGCTAAAACCCTAGAGGTCAGATACAGAGAGGAGGTGAGGGAGGGCTAGCGATGAGGCCTCTGGACGAGAACGAAACGACCCAAGTGTTCGAGAAGCTTTTCAAATTCGTCGGCAACAACCTCAAGAACATCGTAGAGAATCCATCTCTTGAAGGTCCTGATCCCAACCCTGGTCGCTACTGTTTCCGCCTCCAAAAGAACCGAGTTTACTACGTTTCTGAGTCCTTAGTGAAGCGGGCTACGAATATCAAGCGTGAGAATCTAATTTCACTCGGAACACAGATAGGGAAGTTAACGAAAGGTGGGAAATTTCAGCTGACAATACAGAGTTTAAATTTGTTGGCGGCCAATGCTAAGCATAAAGTATGGCTGAAACCCACCTCAGAAATGAGTTTCTTGTATGGGAACAATGTGTT
Organism: Rauvolfia tetraphylla; assembly: GCA_030512225.1. Classification (NCBI taxonomy): domain Eukaryota; kingdom Viridiplantae; phylum Streptophyta; class Magnoliopsida; order Gentianales; family Apocynaceae; genus Rauvolfia; species Rauvolfia tetraphylla. The sequence goes on from JAJQKT010000053.1 coordinate 10,847,265, forward strand.
GAAAGGTGGGCTAGGGAGGATTACGGAGAATATTAATCCAAATGATGGGGTTGTGGTCTTTTCAATGGCGGACTTACCTTTGGGATTTGGCGTGGCGGCCAAGAGTACGCAGGATTGCAGGAAGATGGATCCTAATGGCACTGTAGTCATTCACCAGGCTGATATTGGGGAGTACTTGAGAATGGAGGATGAGCTTTGAAACCAACATAAATCGAGTTCTTGCTTTGACAGGGAAAAGAGGAAACTTTTTTTGTCAGTTCTGGTATGTTGTTGGAAGTAGTGTGGCAAAGGCGATTCTTGTAAGAGAATGGTGTTGCTTTGATTTAAATTTTTGAGCTTGGTAAAGTGGGAATTGTAGTGTATTTTTGAATTGCATTGAACTTAATTAATATTGACAAATGAATATCATTACGGGTATTAAATTTGCTATCACTTTTTGCTCACTATTGTTTCTTTTACAGTGATCACGAATTTGATTTGAGACTATCATTTTTTATGAGTAATTTTGGAGTTGTGATTTGAATTCTTTGGCAATATTGGAATTATGATATGAGTTCTTTGGTTTACTGTGCCAAACCATAGAGGTCATCTTAGTATGGTTTTATTGCTAGATATTGTTGTTTCATCTATCTTCTAATTGTTGCATGTATTTGCATTATTTGGGACTTGGTAGTTGTACGGCATTGTGTTCTACTGAACTAAGTATATAACTAGTGTAATATAATTGTCGAAATGTCATCACTATTGTGAATCTCTATTGGCTTCAGGGACTAAGTCAGCTAATGTAGAGTAGAGTAGTCAATGTTGGTTTTGATGGACCCATGCCTTTATTTTTTGGGGGGGTTGGGGGTTTAGTCTTTATCTTCCTTTCCATTACATTTTAACAAGAATTAGTGCTTTTGGTTCCTATCTTCAGACTAATCTCAAGTGGTGATATGGCTTTGCTAATGTCTCTCACCTACATTGGTTGAACTGAATGCTGTATTTGTTCCCGGAAACAGTCACCTATCCAGTGTTACAGCTTGGATGTTGATCTGCTGAGTATCTTTCTTGTTATAGTTTCTTTGCTGAAATCAATTTCACATGAAGTGGATTGTGATTTTATTGCTCAATTCAGCTGCAATGGAGATACTTAGTTGCTCTTTTCTTGATATTTCACTCTCTGATCACTATCATCCGGAGAAGCAAATGTTAAAGATCAATATATGAATTCTGCATAAGAACCTGAACAAGAGAATAGATGTTTAATTGTTTCCTTAGTTTGGCAATTTCGTAGTAACTCATCACAGTATAATTTATTCTTCTGAATTGTAAAGGAGTTCAATAGTTTGAGCTTGATATTTTGGCTCAAAATTACTGTGGAGAAACTCGAGCACTTTTTGTTCCTTAAATTGTTGACTTCTGGCATTGAAAATGAGTGCCTTAATGGTTAGCAAGCGACCTTTAAGCTTTAACTCTTTACCTGCAAGGTAGGCCTCTATGCGATATGTCTTATCTCCTAAATATCCTATCCCTAAGAAACTGTTGATGCGCAATTGCTCATTGTAGACTGTAGTTGATCCCCAGGCCCAGGCCCTCTCTATCAAGTTCAAGGCTACAGCATCCTATGAAGTCACTTGCACTCGATTTATTCACTTATTCCCAAGCCTATTTTCCAAATTTAAGCAATTTTAGTTTCAGAACTAGCAGTATCATGTTCTTACCTGTGTTGCTTTCCTATCAGAGAGATAGCAAGGGTTTGTATTCTTTTCACATTTTCTTCTTCTATTCAGTTGCAGGTCTAGAGTGAAATTACTTCGTTTAGGTTTAGATGAACTAGCATCCTATTTCTAATTACTTGCACTAATCTTATGCATCAACAACTTAAAAGTTGAAGTGCAGATTTTTGCCTTCTTTTTCTAGGTTCTGTGACCATGTATAATAATATTTCATATGCTGATTATGGTAAACAGAATTGTCTTTTACCCAATTTTTGACTGTGTCTTGTTCACTTGAAGAAAAACAGAGTAAAAGCTCCGAATACAAACGGGGGCACTAAAGCTGCATTTTCTAAAAGCTGCTCTGCAATTTCATCCCTCAATGCGATGTTCGCTTTTGCTATATAGCATTTCACATTTCTTCCTGGCATTGGGTTATTTTTCAGACGTGAGGATGGGAGGCTTGATGCCCAACTGAAATTTTCTATTCTTTGGTTTGGTTTGGGTTAAATTTGATGAGATTCTTTTGGCCGGTCCATCACCTCTTAATCCTATAAAGGGTTAAAAATGCCCCTAATAAAACCCAATAATGATTAGGGATTGAACCCAAATTGAAGGCTTAGCTCTTGATATTAGGATAAGACCTCATAGACATTGGTCGATCACCTCTAAGAATCAAATTGTGAAAGACCCGTTTAATGAGCTCCGAATTGGTTCTAGCAAAACAGATCACATGACAAGTAAGCCTGTTAATTGGGCTCTACGAGCCGAGCCGAGCCGACCTAAGTTCGGGCTCAGCCCGAGTAACATCATATTGAGCCCGAGCTCGGGCTCAGCCCGAACGGACTCACAAATATTGAGCCCGAGCTCGGCTCTTTCATGAGTTTCGAGTCGAGCTGCAGTGAGCTCGAAATACGCATATTCATTTTTTATCGTTTCACAAATTATCCTCTCACTACAAATTATGATTGCCTTCACAAATTAATGTCTTAATACTTGTCTAACAATGACTTTCAACTAATTTGCATATATTATTAAACAATATCTCTATAAACTAAGCAAACGTCTATCCGAAAAATCAACAAAAACAAACTACCATAAAGCAAAATAAAAGTATTGTAGCAATATCTCAACCACATTAAATTCCAACCAAGACAAATCAACAAAAGTGGAGCACCAAACTACCAGAGTCTGAGAATTTATTGATCAAGAATCCTTCAAATGGATATTTAAACAGAGATATATAATGCATTAAAATCTAATAATCCCAGTATGTTGTGCTTTCAATATGAAGTAACCTAGAAAAGAGGAAGAATGATCCTATAACTCAGAAATCAGTGAATTTCCAACGATGAAACTAAAGGCACCAAAGTACTAAAACACACCACCACTCGTGTTTCGTCTGATAGTAGAATCAACCAAATTTGCAGAGATACACCACCGAATTTGTCGTATAGTAATTAGTAAAGTGAGCTTTAATATTTTGAATGCATATTAAGTTATTAATACACAAAAAATAATCTTCTAATGTGCCCTAATAATAAATATTGATTTTTTAAAAAGATATTGGGCTAATACTAAAGTTTACTAATCACTTTACTAATCACCTTATAAGTTATATAATATAAGTATTAACCATTAAGTAATTGATAATTTTTTTCTCTTCTCTTTCTAAATTTATGTTGAGAAGTGAAAAAAAATTATATTTTTGTGAAATTAGTTAAATATATTAATTACTGAAAGTGAATATGTAGAATATATTATTTTAGAAAACTAAATATTTACTTTGGAATATTCTAAATTACAAGTGCAAAAATCAATTGGAAGACTATCGCTAAGATCTTATCTTCTTCTTTCATATGATTTATATTTCTCGTGTTAGTAAAGGTAATAATATTTATACCTACGCATTTACTGTGTTAATACTTAATATCCTTAGAATTATAATAAGCTCAATAAGTAGTTACAATCTCATAAATAGACTATATGATTGAATAGCATGCATATTGTTGCCAAATCTGCTAAGAATTAAAACTATTAAACCACATTACTTTTCTAAAATATAATTTTAAAGTGTTGGAAGTGAAAACTTTACACACAAATTTTTTTTGAAAGTGAAATATAAACAAATTTATTTATATCAAAACACATAAAATTTTAATCTATATAGTTATGATGACATTAATATAGTATTATACACAAAAAATTTTTATTATATCAAGAAATTATAATATATAATTAATTAATTATAAATTATTATTAGATATATGATCGGGCCGAACTTATAACAGGCCAAGCTTAGTCAAGCCCGAGCTCGGACCGATTCACAAACGAGCCGAAAATTCAGGCTCTAATCCGGTTCAATTTTAACCCGAAAAAAGCTCAGCCCTCCGGCCTGGCCTAATTGACAGTCCTAGAAGAGTGTATACAAGAGTGAAAACGTGGAAAAACATTAGTATTAACACACATACAGTAAAATTCTTCCGCATTCCGGGGAATCGATCCCCGGTCAGTACCGTGGGAGGGCACTATGATACCACTACACCAGATGCGCTGGCTTGAGTGGAAAACTTTCAACCAGCTTTTATAAAGCTGTCGGTCGGGTGGCATTTACAGTCCTAAAATTTAATTCATGGAGAATCTCTGCTATACTATTGAAAGGGCATCAAGCAATGTTGAATCCCCCGTTAAAAACATAAAGGATTGTTTAGTTGAATGGTATGGCCGTTTAATCACCTCTTATTCGGCTGAATTTCAAACAAAAATTTCAATAACAATAGCAAATTAGGAGAGAATCTTTTTTGGAATTAACATAATTTCCTCAACTTTAAGCCCAAAAAGTGTAGGAGGATAAGCATTATATAGCTAGAAATGATATTCTTGAATTCTGGAGCTTTAAGTAAAAAGGTAGTAAGAATATGATCAGCTACAGTGTGTTTGAGAAGCAAGGCTAATTAGAACATTTGATAATGCTAAGGAAATATATGATCACTAGACTGAGTAGAATTAAATTATTTGCTAAACATTCCAAGGATAATTAAAAAGATTAAGAAATCACTTCAATTCTTAAACTTTTGCATATTCCAATTCTAATCTTAAGTTTTTGAAATATTAATGATGCTTGCATATATACATAAGTCCAGTCACTGTCCTAAGGATTATAATTTATTAGTCTAATCACTAAATATTCCCTTAATTGTGTTTTTGTGGGGGAATTTATCCTTCATCCCGAATGTTTTTATCCCTTTATTCTCAATCTCTTTGTCTAATACCATTGTTTTTTGGCCAAGATGTGGGCAGAGACCTAATGATGAGAGCAAGGAAAATTATTCTTTTCTGGTCGTAATCTTTGCTTATTCCCATTATAACCAAACACAAAAACCTCACTTTCACTAACATTTGCTTTAGGAAGTACTCACTTTTTGTATATCCAATGAGGTTTAGTTATATGGTATCATGCTTGCCTCTGTTAGACTAGAATAGATTCATTGAAGGGTGGTCATTAAATTAACTTAAAAATGTGCCAACTTTTCGTATTTGGCTGCTCATTTTGCAAGAAAAGAACTTGTTTATTTACTGATAAGAAGTTCACTCGAAGATTGTAACTTTTATTACATGATCATTATGGGATTCAAAGTTCGATTTTAGCACTTAAAAAAAGGAAAAACATGGGAATCAAGATTTTCTACTAGATTGATCAATTAGTAAACACTACTTATCGATCGACATCTTTCATCAAAAGAGTTTATTAGACAATCTTTGAGCAAATAGGTATTTTGTAGGGAACCAAAAGGTCTTCTTTAATGATATAGATGCATAGCTGCTTTTCTTACAAAAAATGTTGCCGCTTGAAAGGAATGTATGTGCATGTTTCCACTTACAAGAATTTCTTTTGTACCTCTTCTTGATGATGGCAAAAATTGTGAATCACTGCTTTTCATCCAAGTAGAAATGGTGGAGTTGGATTTTGGCTTTTGTGAGAGGGCAATCACATGGGTTTGTAGAAATCTTGTTGATGTTTGTGTGGAGCCGAGACTAGTTGCATATGTTATCATTCTAGTTCTTGATCTTGGACCTAGGTGAAGCATATGTTGGGAAAAAGATGACTCTGGATTGCAGTCAGAAATGTCTAGGATAAGCAGCCTTTTTATGAACAAAGAAGCACGAATGAAAAGAATAACGAGAAAAAAAAGAAGAACTGTTTTCTTTTGCTCTTTGTCTGAGGCAGCACATTTGAAGAGAGTTGCAAAAGTGTCGGAAGGAAAATCCAACATGGCCATGAAATTGAGGCCATGGCCTGTTTCTGGTGCCAGCTCAATATCTCTATAGCATTCTCATTATTCTTGAAGATGATAAAGGGAAAGAGAGAGAGAGAGAGAGAGAGAGATTCTTTCCTTCTATAATTTCAATAATCACTCTTCTTTTTCTCTGTTATTTTCCCCTCTTGTTAGTTTTGGGAATGGTTTTAAAACAGCACTATGAATACGAATACATGTCCGGGAAATTGGAATATAAAGGGGCTAGCTTATAGATGTTAGTTGTCTTTCGTACGAGTACTAATTGCCCAGGCTTAAACCTTCCCCCGGGACGCCCTGGTGAAAAGGTAAAACCGGTAACTAAACACCATTATAGCATCAAAATATGCTAATCTTAATCGAATAGTTCTCTTAGTATTAGACGTTTATGTGATCATGACCTTGTAAAGCATATTAATCGAATAGTTCTCTTAGCATTAGACGTTTGTGTGATCATGACCTTGAAAAGCACTGGTACAAGTCAGTGATGGGAAAGGCAGTACCCTGAAAAGCTTTGGTCCTTAGATTTGGGATTCTGATAGAATTTAACTTGATTTTTGTTGGGAGAGTTGGAGGGGCCAATCCAAATCTTTGTCAGGAGAAAGGCAGTGATGACTCTGGTCGGCATAGTTCCGGTCACAGGACCATTCTTCACGAGGGAGAGGAGTGACAGGTTCTGAGGGAAAAGAGACCACTGTGTCTGAGGAAAGAAATTTTGTGGGTAAAAATTGAAACATTACTTTCTAATGGTTGTGATAAATGAAAGCCAACAATCTAGCTAGCTAGCTATACCTTTGCAAAACTTTCCATCTTGTCACCATTTTGTGGGAAGAAATTAACAAATTTTGTTATGCATGATCTGAAAACAAAGTTTTATCACAAAAAGAGACTTTTATGGTCTTGGATCCGAGTCCCATTAACATGTTATGCAGAATTATCGATACTGCAGACAATAGGAGGATCTAAGATGTATAATTTACATAATTCTAAAATTTGGACGGATTCATAGTTTTTCACATACAATACACACACATACACAATGTGAGTGATTCATAAGGGATTTTCCAGAGGGAATAGAGTTGAAAATGCATAGTCAAGTAGAGTTAGGCCATAGGAATCAGCTAAGCCTCAAACTGGTCTACCAAAGCTGTTAAGAATGACCACAGCCTCACATATAGAAATGGGAATCTCTAACTTTGGTCCTACCCGCCACAAAGTTCTTGAATTTTCAGCACTTGGACACATGCCTTAGCTTAGCTTTACCAATTCTAGACGTTGTAGGCATTTTTTGGTCGCCTGAATGTTTTTTTCATAAATTCCATTTAGCTTGAATTATATACAATATATATATATATATATATATATATATATATATATATATATATATATATATATATATATATATATATATATATATATATATATGATGCTTTCGGGATTTGCATTAATTTTATAGTAAAAGATGTGGATTAATTTTCGTGTATATATATCATGTCTATACGAGAATACAAATATGAAGGGCAATCACAATCTTTACACAAAAGACGTTCTTTATATTATGAATACGATCTTACAATCTTATATGTGTACATTGCAATGACATTCCCATATAGAAGAATTAGCTTTAATTCATGATCTTTACCAGAGAATCTCCTGTATTTTGACTGGCAAAGCTAGAGATAAGTGTGTGAAAATTCATGAGCAATCAATTCTGGTAATTCCATTTTTCACAATCCAAAATCAAGCAGAGGAATTCTTGGGTCACAGCCATCGACATCCAATCATCTTTAGACAATGGCTTTGATACGAATATCGGCAGTTGTGATCTGCTAAGCACCACTGTGATATCGCCTCATGTAAATGCAATGTATGGGTCATTTCTGTTACTATTTTTCCAGAAAAAGTCTGATCATAGTTTCCAAAAATAGGTTCGGCTCAAACAAGATTCTTAAGCTGTGGGGTTTGGGAATTGGATAAAGAAGTTGGATTCTTCTCAATCCCATTTCTCCCTCCCACAGAAAAGTCTTAATCTTGTTCCAAACACCTCGATACCCCACCCCCACCCCCTTGTATCCTTGGACTCCCTAAAGCTACATGGGGACATCTTTGCTGCAAACCCATACCTAAACCAATACACCCTTATGAAAATCATGTCTAAAAATAGAAGAAAAGAAGAAAACGCACACTCGCACTAGGCTAGCTACCCCTATATAAACCCCTTCATTCCCTCAAGTTGATTGTCAAGCTTGGAAATTTGTTCTTCTTATGCATTAGTTCTAGCTGGGCTACAGAAGAGTTCTTGAAAATGTCCGGTGTCTGGGTTTTCAAGAATGGTGTGGTTAGACTAGTTGAGAACCCCAGCGAGTATCATGGCTCGGGCAACCGCCGCAAAATGTTAGTCCATGTTCCCAGCAATGAAGTCATTACATCCTATGCTGTTCTTGAAAGAAAGTTATCAGCATTAGGGTGGGAGAGGTATTACGATGATCCCGATCTTCTTCAGTTCCACAAGCGATCAACAGTCCATCTGATATCTCTTCCCAAAGACTTCAGCAAGTTCAAGTCCATGCATATGTTTGACGTTGTCGTTAAAAACCGAAACGAATTCGAAGTTAGGGATATGTAATATATATCCGATCAGTCCTCGGTTCTTTACTTTGTGCTGCGATGATTGCCCTGGAGATTTCAGGGTTCCATAATCAAATAGTATATGTAGAGCTCATGAGGACTTCTCATATCACTTCTCTAAGCTGGCTAACACATGTAGGTGAAGCTTATTGTTGTTCAACAAGAGAAGTTAATGTACGTATAAGAGTTGTTTGTGTGCCTTCGTTTTGTAAAGTTCTGTTTGCAATTTGTAGAAGAATGATGATGGAGAACAAAGCTATCTTCCATTCAAATGTTTGATTAGCAATATGGTTTTTGCTACTGTGATCAGTATGTGCTAGTCCTATCCTATGAACTACGGTGACTAAAATACTAAGAAATTGCATTCTACAATGTTATTGTTTAATGCATATAAACAAGAATTCATGTTTTTGTTAAGTCAAGAGTCTTTCATATAGGAGAATCACATTAAATTCACTTACGAATGGAAATCTTGACTATTTAACTAATGATTTTTTGACAATAGAATGAATTGGGGCTGGACATCCTCTAACAGGAGACTCCTCAGCCACTAGATCAAGCATCTCGGAGCACTGCAAATGATGCCCTTGCTATATATAGTTTTGGAACAGAGAACTTACAAAGCAGCCATCAGTTCCCTCAACTTTACCTAGCCACACAGCCAAAATAGAAACATTTCGCCAAGAGGAAACTGACAAGTTTCTAAATTGAGTTTCAGTGCTTCTCTCTCTCTCTCTCTCTGTGTAGTGCACTTCTCACGCCCCACACCCCCGGAGGGTGTAGTCTCTGCAAGGTCCAATTTATCTAAGTATGGTCGAGTGTGTCTAAACAGATAAAACAAGGACAAGTTTCAATTATAGGTACGAAAAAGTGGAGCCAGTACAAGATATATATCTTAAGTAATTAGGTTTGCACTTCTATAATCTTTGGATTTGTCCTGCGACTGCTTGTGAGCTCGAAAGACATTTTATCCAATCACCCCCACCCCCCCCCCAAAAAAAAAAAAAAACAGAAACAAAAAGCTTTTGATTGTCACTTCAAATCCGAAATGGAGGTGGTCTCTTCTCTTGAAACACAGTATCCTTCAACTCCAGTGTAGAATTAATTAAAGTTAGTCCAAATTGATCCTAAGTAGCAAATTTATAGTACTCATACATATTTGTATGTAGAATTTAGTTTCGTTAATCTATCATCCCCGGTAAAATATTGATTCTGATGGCTATAATTTTAGTTACTCTAATCATCAAATCGTTGAATCTTGGAGTAACTCAATTGATAAATTTCTTTTATAAAATTAGTATGTCTTGCGGTTGAGTTTCTTGTTTCTTCACCACTCCTAACTTGAAACTATATAATCCTAACTTGACATTCTTAAACGCCAACGATCTCTATATCTTCAGCTATAAGGGAAGAAGAATGAGAGAGAATTACAAAAGCAATATCCTAGTGATACTTTCAGCTAGTGGAATTCAATGAGCTGCCATACTGGGAAGAATTCAAGCAACATGATGTCATGAAAAGTTGTGGGAGATCTCAGGGATCCTAATTTCACTGATCAAATTGCAGTGAACTGACAAAAATGCATTGGTTTGTATATATCGATCGACCAAGAAACGTTGGTTTGTGAAGATAAGAAGCTTATCATAACGTGTCTAATGAGGGCAAAAAGAAAACTGATCCAAAAAGGGTTCTAAGTTCTTTCTTATTCTTGTCAGTCTCAAGGCTCCAAGCCCACTCCTCCCATGAATGGGCTACTATGACATCTCCTTCCTCCTTTCTTTTTCTCTCTCAGAGACTTGATATATATGATCCATCTTTTGAACTCATGCTTGAGTCAAATGAAAGCTGACTAAAAGTGCTGAAGATCATGAAGAAAAAGAACAAGAAAGATGCTTTTAATCCCTATCCACAAAGAATGGGACATGAGAGATCACCATTTGTCTTTGCTGAGTTTGATTTTGACAGCAGCCTTGTCTTTTATTTGTCATTTATCTCCATGCATGAAGGCTGCGTTCCATGATTTCTTCTAGACACTAATCCCACTCGAGATGAGACTTATTCATCCAGAAAGAAAGACGCACATACCTGAATTATAAGTATCAAACTCAAAGAAAACCCATTAGTTGGATTATAAAGAAAACTAATTATATGCCTACTAAATTAATTACTTCCTTAGCATTATTATCTATTCACCACCAGTAAGAATATCATTAGGTATAGGAAACAAAAAAATGAGGTCATGATCACTTTCATTTAAGCTCACAGTGAGATGAAGAATTGTTGGTTTGAATCCATGCTTCAACAGAAAAAAGGAGAATAATTAAGGGGTCATAACCATTGGCTAGAGTTTTTAAAGTATTGGATTAATATGAAGAGAAGATTCTTGAGAACCCATACACTATATGTAATATCTCACGCCAAGAATGTTGGAGAATTAAAGTCCTTCCTTCAATATATGGATTTTCTCTTCTGTTCATGTGTGATATAATATTGAGTGGATATATAACTTCAGGCATCTTTCTTAGTCTTCTTGTACTAAGGAAAGGTTCTTCTCACAATGCTCTCTAGTGCCACAATATTGACCATTGACCAAACAATAGATGAAACAAGACACTTAACTTTGATGGCGTACAGAAATACTAAAATTGTTTGGGAGTGAATTTGATAAAAAAGTAACTAAAAGTCTAAAGAATTAATCCCCATAATAAAGCTTTTAAAAATGTCAAAGTGGCGGCGCACTGCCTCCCTGCTTCCCTTGGTTCCATCTATGAACCAAGCTGTCTCGCTACCTTCTAAACCAAACCTATTCAGAAATACTATCTTAAGTCCAACTCATTTCTTTTGTCATTTTTTATCAAGAAAACTCCCCCACCCACTAAAAAGACCAATGTACCCATGCTTGCCTCCTGTTTTACTGAAACAGCCATATATAGTTTGTTAAGATATTTAATTCATTTAACCATGTTATATACTTGTGGGAATATATAATAATCAGGAACAACCTCTATATAAGCCCACTCATTTCCTTCTCAAGTTGATACAAGCAAGACATTCTTCTCATAGTACCCACTCATCTTGTTGCTCCTTCAGGTCCTCTAGTAATTAGAGTGAGCAAGAATGTCTGGTGTTTGGGTTTTCAAGAATGGGGTTGTTCGACTTGTTGAGAACCCCGGTGAGTATCATGGCTCGACTACTCGTCGCAAAATATTGGTTCATGTCCCTAGCAATGAAGTCATTACATCCTATTCTGTTCTCGAAAGAAAACTATCATCTCTCGGGTGGGAGAGGTACTATGATGACCCTGATCTTCTTCAGTTCCACAAGAGATCCACAGTTCACCTCATCTCTCTCCCCAAGGACTTCAACAATTTCAAGTCCATGCACATGTATGATATTGTCGTCAAAAATCGCAACGAATTTGAAGTTAGAGATATGTAGTTTGTGTTTGATCTCTTGTGTGTTAGTTCTGTTGTTTGGTTTTCTTGGACTCCTGAGATTGGCAGCTTTCAGTTAGTGTTTCCTTATTGTAAGGTTCTGGCTTCGGTTATTGCCAGTTGCCACTGCATGGATTATATGTTTATTAGGACTGTGATGTTTCCGTGTACTGTAATATAGAAGATTTGGTGATGTTAATGTTCTGTAAATGATATAAGTAATGATTCTGATGTGAAAGAATGTTTGTTGTCAATTTTGTACAGTTTCTAACTTCCTCTTTGTTTCAAGAAATGTATATATATATATATATATATCGAAAGAAATAACTCCAATATGATATGCACACAAGGGTTTTACACGGGAAAAGCTAGTTGTACACATCAACTTGATACTTGATGAGCCAAAGCTACATCTCAATGCTTTGCCTCAATATCCGTGGCCCCAAAGAGCTAGAAGTCATCTTTTCATAAGTAGTAGCATGGAAAGGAGATAGTTAGAGGTCAGTTACTTGTAGAAGTAAAAGAAAGGACTAACTACTGCTTAATTAAACAATGGAGAGAGAAAATTCTACATTCACTGCATCCATATTAATTAGCATGTATCGCTAATGGCTATTTCTAGTTCTTTAAGCAAAGAGTATCCTTGTTTTAGCCAACTTTTCTGAATCTTCGATTTCCTTTTTGGCAAAGTTTCTTTCCGTTCAAGGGTTTCAAAATTCAATGAAAAATTCTACAGTTAAAGCTCATGATTTTTCTGGGGTATGACTAGAAACGACAGGAACTTGATGCAAAATGAGAGTTTGATAAGACCAAGAAAAGCATTTCCCAACTATATTAGTGATATAAAATCCAAGAGAGTTAAAGTTTAGACTTTCTTCGGTTCCATCTTTCTTAGATTCGCCTTCTTGAATTGGATTGATGCTGTTCTTACCCAAGTGCTCTTCCAGCGCCCACCATAATTTCTTGCACTCGAGAGTCATTCTTTACGCAAAGGGTTGGTCCCTTTGTAAAAAAAATAAAAGGGGTTCTTCAAGTTCGAGGAGTTTGGCAAACCACGACTTCTGTAACCTTACAGGGATTAAACTAATCACTTTGTTTTTTTCTTTTGGAGGCGGGTGTCCTTTCCTAACTCTCGTTGTTGCATAGATTTATGATTTATTTATTCACTTTGTTTTAGAAACTCATTGCTCTGTATTGGAAAAGCTTTTCCAGCATTTGTGTGATCTTAAATTCTAGGCATTAATGAACCGCTTTTGGAATGTTTCTTTTGAGATGATGTTTAGATTTTCGGGTAAATATATACTGCAAAAGAGTTAGCAATGAATTTATACTCATGGCATCTGTTCGTTAATGGTCCCATATTACCACTACAACCACGAAGCAAAAGTAGATTTTCTGGCTCAAAATATGCTTTCTGAAATCAAGTTAATTCATCAACATGAGGTTCTTGTCATGGAATTTTCGTCCAAGGAAAAATAGCGCAAGTTAATTGCATTTGACCACCAAAACCAAAAATGCAGATGCCCTTACTTAATATGCTCTAGCTGATTAATCAAGTTCAGAAACAGAGCATCCACCCCCCACCCGGTTGATTAATCAATTTTGTAATGTTAGAAACTCACCATCGAGCAATTTGCTCGATTATCTGCTAAATACTGTCCTTAATCTCGTGTCAAGTCAAATTTGTACATTCAAGATCAAGAAAGTGTTTGGATTCTCAGAATGACCGAGCAGATGACAAACACAGAAAACATCACACAAAAGCTTTTCTTATTAATCACTATAATCTAAAGAATGTCTACAAATCCTCAGAAATATAATGAACAATTACAGAAGCAGAGATGCATTCACACCACCAGATAGCCTAGCTTGAGCACAAACATTCAGCAAAACCAAGTTTTGAAGGGAGATTTCTTTCTGATAGCAATTTTCCATTTAGCTGAAATGATATTCCCTCTAGAGTTGGAAAACTGATGCTTGGACTGGGTGCTAAAAGTATGCTAGTTCGTACAGTCAAAACCATGGCAAATAGATAACCAAATTACAAGGATCAAGAGGACAAGGATTCCACCAACTACCAATTTTATCTTCATATTCTGATACCACATCTTCCGTCGTATTTGTGTACCCTGTTTCTTGAAATGTTGGGCCTGCAGTTAACAAGATCAGATTATTGGAAATGTTTGCATCATTTTCCTCCTCCTGTTTTTTTCTTCTTTTTTTTTTTTTTTTGTCTCTCCTACGTCTAGGTAAGTTTCTAAACAGCATAAAGAATGTGTGATCAAAAAGTGAATAGAAATAAACCTACCGAATCACGCAGATCTTCGGCCTTGTTCGTTAGAATGGTTAGATTTTCACCTCTCTCAATAGCCTGCAGTGTACCATTAGAGATGCAAATGAATAAACCAGAAAGAAAGAATACTTATAATCTTACGGTCCAACCTATTCCAGAAACTGCACTAGTTGCAGCATTGCAGAAACTTTACTAAAATTCAGTTTGTGGCACTACTGATTTTTAAGGCCTCTAGGTTAACCATTTTCAGCATTCAAGAAACTAAATTCACATCTGAAAAAGATCAGATGCATAATTCAGCCAGATATCCAATAAGATAAAATACATCTAATGGTCTACCATCACAACTCACCCAAAAAAAAAAAAAACTATCATGGAGAAGTAAGGGAAGTATGTCTGAACAAAGGACAGAGCGGGTGGGAGTACAAATGCATGAAGAAGCAGTGAAACTGAAGGGACAGAACATTCCCCCCTCCCCCCCCCCCCCCACCCCAGTCCATTTAACATACCTTGTCCATATTCTCCAACATAATACTTTTTACTTCTGAAACTTGGGCCTTAACTTTTAACAATTTATCAATCTCATCAGCATGGTCGATTATGTATTGCATATGCTCCTTTATTACAGGTCTGTCAACCAAGATAAACTCATCAATTTCATGCGTTTCTGCCCACTTAATCGGACAAAGACTTAAGCAAATACATTCCAGTTCACTGACATACCCAAATTCCTTATTGAGACTTTTGGCAACAGCTGTATCTGCTTTACCTCCCCCATATCTTTTCTTGAAATCCGTTTTCATGCGTTCCAAAAATGCTATGGAGATCTGCTTACTAACGGATTCTTTGGAAACCACGCAATAAGCTGCATGATGTAACGACATCACATCAACAGAGTTGAAACAAAATGATAAACTTTGAAATTATATCCCTTTTTCCTTTAGGAAGTTTAATTATGTGAAGTAGTTTGAGGGAACGTAGGCAACAGTAGAAATACAAAGAAGGAGACAGAATAGCATTTTCAACTACCCATACAAAAAAAAAAAAAAAAGATCATGTCCTAAAGCTGACAAAACCAATCAGAGTTTCGTCATAAATTCAGAACCACTGTGAGTCATAAATCTTCCAATTTTCTAGCTAAACAGAATAAGACGATATACCTATCCAGCAAAGATATATTTAGAAAATCTCAAAATTGTTTTACAACAACCATTTGAATATTAGCCCAGCAGCCACCCATATTGTTCTACTATACACGTTCAACTTAAGGAAGTTGTCAAAAAAATGTATAGTAAAAGAGGCCAGGCTACACAACCAAATATGTTGTCTCCAAGCAACATGATGGCCTTATCCCAAATTATTGTACATATCTACAGTTATATTATCCCACATATTTGGACTACATCCAAAATCACATCGAAGTACAGCAAAATAGATAAATTTAATGGGTTAACATGTCTAGATATTAACATGTCTAGATAATTGGCCACCCTCAGCTGAATATGCAAGCATCCATTATTAGAACCTTCAATTGCGGACCCTTGAACTCCAAACAACTTTTATGTTAAAAAAGGAAGCCATTTAGGAAGATTAAGGGGTATGAGAGCCCACCCTCCAAGACATTGATAAGCTGTTAGATACTGAACTGATATTAAAAACTCCACTACTCCAACAAAAGCTTAGGTCTTATCGATGCAGTTACGGAATATATTATCCACTTTCTTTCACAAACTTTAACTAGACAAAAATCATTTTGTATTTTGTAACCAGGAAAGTAGTTAATTTCCACGGCAACCAAACCACAGTATATATCCTTACATCTAAGATACTCCACAAGTGGGTTAAGGCCAATCAATAGAATTACATAAGCTAGATGACAAATCATGTATACACAGACTCAAATTTGACAGCTCATGGGAACTCCCTACCATGTAAAGCCCTCAAACTCATACAGGCTATAACTTTCTACAATTTGACTATGCGTTTCAACAAAAAATTCAAGGATTCATGAACCAATTACACTAATTCCATGCTGCAAGAAGATCCAACCACTTAAACTTTAGAGTTTTTCTTTCCTAGTGATAGAAATCAGCACCCAGAAAATTGTCTGAACAGAGTTCGTAATGATAATTTAGTGCTTTCAGCTATCTCACAAATAGCTATTTTCCAAAAGCTAACAAACGCACATTATGTCAAGTTGCCATCCATCTCAATTAAAAGCCAAAGAAAATCCAAAAATGAAGAATCGTGACGAAGACTCTTAATTCAGCATCACGATATGCACAAGCATCAAACTTCTGCAGTTGTCCCGAATAAAAGAAAAGCTGAAAGCTAAGGTCAGAATTTTAATTTCTGATTACCCCATTAATATTTCAAATGAGCCCATGCTTTTAACAGGAAAGAAAGCAAGAAATGTTTGCTAACTAGTAGCTTTAGCTTTCAAACAAAGTAAAGACGCCGACTTTAAGCTCCGAAAATTAGATCCAACGAAACCCTTTTACAATTTAACTAGAAACTAAGCTAATTTTAGCATAATTCAGTTCATTTCTCGAGAAATACAAACTCAAAGCAAAAAGCGCAAAGCAATCAAAGAGCCGAATAAGAACAAGAATTACCATAACCATCTTCAACAAGGAAGTTAAAAGTATGGTGGTCGCAATTGTAAGTAAACTTGTTGTTGGTCGAAGGTAGTCTTTGGAGGCACTGGGCAGCGATCGCCGGAAAGTTGCCAGTGAACTCGGTGTACTCAGCTAGAACCACGGTGCCACGGGCCACAAAGCTGTATATGAACGATTCTTGACCCATTTTCCGCACAATTACACGACGAATCAGCAACAAGATTTCAGAAAGATGGAGAGAAGAAGAATGGGGTGTGTTCCAACGCCGAGACGCTCAGCCGCCCACCGGCACCGGAGCAGTGAATTTTCCTACGTTAAAACATAATCTTGTTTCCTTTCTGTCTGCTGCTTATTTATTTATATATTTACAGTCTCGTTTGAAAACCTTTTTTTTCCTTTTTTCTTTTTTGCTTTACGGCGAAGTTAGCTGAATTTTCATTTTGATCTTGTCAAGTGATCCCTTTTGCTTCTTTGTTTCATATACTTGTTTCAATCTGGAAGTAAAGGTCGACAAGACATGGTATTGGCTATTGGGGGGTAAACTCCTCGGTAGTTAATACTAAATAAATTCTGCTGCCATTTCTAATTAATCGCTTCACATCATCTATAATCATTTATTAAATAGTAATTATGAGTTAAAATTAAATACAAAAGTGAGTTTTAAATTTTTTTTAAAAAAATTATATTAAAATTCAAAATAAAATATAATTCAAATATATTTAAGTGACTTTTAAAATATTATTGTACTGATTAGTTCTCGCTGCTTTTTCTTTTTTCTAGTCAAAGAGAAAAATTTTAACTTGCACATTATCATGTTCAATTATGTATTATTTTATAGAATTAAAAATTTTAAACTAGAGTGACAACTTTACATCTTTATCCAAAAAAAAGAGTTATACTAACTTTTACATCTTTTTTTCATGATGTATTAATAAAAGGTAAAATACGGGACTATTTTGTCAAAGAAATTCAAATAAAATAATGAAAGTCTAGAATCGTGGAAATGACCTAGGTCTCCGGCGGTCTAATTTGAATGGTTCGAGAGTTGGGTAGATATTTGTTGATTTTTTAATTTTTTTGAACACATTAGATGGTTTTTTCCCCTAATATTTTGGGCAAATGATATTGGGAAGAACAAGCAAATTCTTTTACTTAATTTGTAGGTTGATTTTTTTTTTTTTTTGGATGCTTGAGACTTGAATATTTGGTTTGGTGATATTAGATTTTTTTTTAAGAAAAAGTAAAAAAAAAAAAGGTATAATGCCAAAAGGAAAAGGGGATGAGTGAAGAGTGGGGTATGTATGATTTTATTTTATTTTAAATTGCCGGATAATAATTTACACGTCACATTTCTAATAGATCAAGATTTTTAATTTGATTTATGGATATGTTTAGATTTAATTTCATTGTTGAATTTAATTTAAATTTTTAATTCTGATTTAATTTTTTATAAATAATTTATTTTTATAAAATTTAAGATAAAAAAATTTAAACATAACTTATATTTAATTCTACCATATTAATAAGATGATTTTACGTGAAAAATAAAAGGAGTATTTGGATTGATTTTTAAACTAAAAAATACATTTTTTTACTTTGAATTCTATTTTTTCTCTCATAAAATTATAATATAACTCAACTCAAATAAAAACGTAATATAAATATGCCTCGAATTTTCTTAATGGATGTTAACAAAGAAGTATTACTATCTTTAATATGTAAATATTAAATTTCTTAGTAAATAACAATACTAATGAAAATTTGCAACATCCGCATCTCAATTCTTTTGAAAAAAGATCTAAAGTTGTCATCAACAATCCACCTTATGCTTTCAACAATCCAATTATCTACTATTAGGCTCTCCAACTCAACTATTTTGATCACAATAATAGAGTATAGGGTGGAATTGTATAAAGTTTAACGGTGTATTTAGTTAGAAAAATTTCTGTCTTGAGTTATGTAAAAGTAAATTTTTTATGAAAGAAAAAATGAAGTCCAATTGTGTGTTTGATTTGACCAAACACTATCCAAAATAAATCATAAATTTAAAATTTTTTGTTTAAATTTTATAAAAATAAAAATTTTTTAACAGAATTAATGAAACTCGAAATGAAAAACATGTATTAAATTTTGCAATTAAACTCAATCTATGTACACGCTTATATTATTTCTATTTTATGATTGTCCCATAATAAAGTAGGTAAGCTCAAGCATTAAGTGTAAGAACAAAGGTTGTGCGTGAGATGTTAAAGAATACAGGGGTAGCATACTTAGAAAAAAAGCTACGATACTTCTGGTCCCGGTGGTCCGGTGGAGGAGCGTCGAGAATTATTCACTAAAGAAGAAATTTGGAAAAAAGATTAAAAAAAAAAAAACCCAAGAGCCAAATCTCGTCACCGTTTATCCAATTTAGATCGCCCGCCCAAACACATCCACGTCTTCGCAGCTCCCTAACGTTTGAATTTCATTTCTCCTTTTTTGTCTCTGGATTTCAATCTTATAGTTTTTGTCTTCTCTGCGTACTGTTCCTTCACAGCTTCACTCTCAGCCGAAGTTCTTTGGATTTGAATCGCTAGCTCCTTTTGTTCTCCTTGCTCCATCGGAATCTCAGATGGCCAGCAGTACCGATTCCACTACCTCTGCACCTCTTCCTCTATCCTCGGTGGGCAAATCTTGTTCTTTCTTGTCAATTTTGTTCTGTTATTTAGTTTATATTTATGAAGTGAGGATGTTTTCTTTGTCTGTGGTACAGAAGAAGGAGAATGTTACGCCGATTACTCCTAAGCTTGCGGTATGTTTGAATTTCTTGAAGTTTGTAATTTCTTTTCATGCCAGATAGTGGTGAAATGTTGATGTGTTTGTACTTTCAGCTGAAAAGGCTGCGTCTTTGTTGCGTTCTTTATTAGATTAGCATAAGAAATTTTGTTTTTAGATTAGTATCACGATTTTTTTTATTTCTTTGGTTCTGTAGGAACTGAATGAATCAAGGCAAGAGCTTCTCAATAGAATTCAGAATTTGAAACAGGTAATATTCTAAGATGAACATGTCCAGTTTCCTCTTTATGTGTGCCTTAAAGCTCATGATTTACTAGTGCTGTAATGGAGTTTTATTGCACTTTTCTAATTTATACTTTAGGATCTGCAAAATTGGAGGTCTAAGTTGGATAGCCAAGTTAAGACCTATCGCGATGTAAGTACCAAAACTTTTCAATTTCTCTTTATCATTATCTTTTGAACTTTTGGTGTTTACTTATTTCTTGGATGGTATAATCTTGTGAGCTAGAAAGCATTGTGCTTTATGCTACTTATGAGTCTGTTCTTTTGTGGAGTGTTTTTTTTTTTTCTTTTCCCCGGAGTGCAAGAGGTGGTTTGTTAAGTGAACCGGATTATCAGAAGCCTAAAATGAAGAAAATTATATTTGAAAGGAGCTGTCGAAACTTGTAATACTTGTCTTTCAGTAATTAAAATTGCTGCATAGAAGGAAGCCTGAAATGAAGAACATGTGTTTGATAGTGTAGATATAGATTATGTGTCTATTGGCTGTAGAATTTGCATCAGTTTGTATACCGCACCTGCATTTCAAATATTATGCATGGACATGAAATGTTCTTTATTGTCTCTTTTGGCTTCAATTTTACTTTTGGCTTTGTGGAATTTGCAATTAGAATGATATCACTTGTAATGAACTCTTTTTTCTTGATAACATTATTTTTTTCTGAGTCCTGTTCAAGTTCTAGTTTCCATGATACTACAGCATGAATACTTCTTTTGGTTGGGGAGGAGGGAGGGTGATGCAGGACTGGTGTTGATTTGGGGTTGGCAATTGCAATTAGGGAATTTAGAGAATTGAGGACTACTGAAATTGGCTTTTCTCATCTGATCTTCCCAGAACTTAAAGAGTCCTGTATGTGAGATGGCAATATAATGAATCATACTGGACTTCTCTGGTGGGGTCATAAATGATTCAGCTTGCTGGAGAGAGGCACCACATTGGATCCAAATACTAATGGTTACTATTTTTATCCTCAGGAACTTTCTGGGCTTAAGAAATCACTTAATGTTGAAGTAGAGCAGCTTCGATCTGTGAGTAGTCATCTACCGTGTCTTTCAGTTTCGTAATGTTTTGAATACATGTACACCTGTCCTTAATCAACTGATGAATACAGGAATTTCAAGAATTAAGGACTACACTTCAGCAGCAGCAAGAGGATGTCACAGCCAGCTTGAAAAATCTCGGGGTCAGTTGTCTGATGACTTTATTTCCATGTTCTAATTTTTCACTCTTGCTCGATTCATTATGTTGTTTTCATTACTAGTGTTATTTCTAAATTTTATTCTATTTACCTTGTAGCTTCAGGATGCTTCTTCAGGTACTAAGGATGCCGATTGTCCCAAGGTTGAAACTGAAGATGAGAAATCTGAGGATGTACCTAAGGAGGAGAATGATGAAGAAAAGAAAAACTAGACTACATTAGGTGTCATTATTTCTGTGTTAAATCTCAGCTTCTCAGTTAAAGAACCTACATTTCTATGAATACTTTGGTTGGGTGTACCTTGTCAGGTAAGTTTGGAAGGGATGCCAATTTTTTGTGTAGGACAAGATAAATCTATCATCTAAAGAAATTGTTACAGCTTCGCACTTTCTAGATCTGCCTTCTCTCTGTCATACAGTTGTTCTTTGCATCTTTTTTCTGCCATCAACGAGACCTCAACCATCTAAATCACTTGGGTGATTCAATGTTTGATAAGTAGGTTATCTGAAGAAATTAGCTTGTCAAGAGTTGGATTTAGAACAGTTTCGATTGCATCCGACATGAATTGGTACTCTGAGCAATGTGATATTAAATCTTTCAAGTTATTTGAATCAATAAATAGTGGCTTTTAGTTGCTAGCTACTTGGCAAAAGGGAAAGGAAATGCTAAATGCAATTCCTAGCTTTTCCAGCATTTTTGGTCCATCCCTTGTGCCCTGTGGTAAAGTACCAAAAATCTGAAACAATGTCGACAGGGTGGTACAGTTAGTTAGAAGGATGGTCCCTGCATTGACTAGTTGTATCAGCTATTACATCTCATTTGCGTTACTAGTTCCTGGATGATCACAGTTTTATAAACCCTTGTTCTTTTATCTTCCTCCCTCTTGAACGGTTTTTCAGATGATCTCCAAGGATGTAGAATTTTGGAAGTTCTTCCTAAACCCTGCTCCAGCTAGAGTACTATCATTGCAACAACCATGTAGTGCACGATGTTAGAAGTTTAAACTATACCATCCTCTCCCCAATATGGAAAACAACTCCCCACAACCCCAAACACCTCAATCTTTTTTTTTTTTTTGAGGGCCAAGAAACACACATCAATCTTTCTATTGGTCCGGGTTGAGGTCTTCATATATAGTGCAAATACATTAACTCAGAATGCTTTGGTAGAATTGGTAATTTCATCAAGAAGCAAGATAAATGTCTGTGTATTGAAAACGACATGATATATAGGTAGCAGCACTACATAACATCTGTCCATAGTTATTACTCCCAAATCAGTATTAAAGACGCAAGTAGATTTCCTAACCTCCCCTTTCTCTCCCCTCAAGGGACATTACTGAGGCAGTAAATTGTGAAAAAGACCTCAACCTGGCCTTGAGTAAATGCATAGTCTTGTCACGTATACTATATGCTGCAAATTATAACTTGTAAACTGTTTTATAAAAATTCAAATGCATAACAGTGTGATTTGCTTTGAAAAGTTATCCCCTAAAAAATGCTTCTTTATTTGAAATTGTAGTTCATAGTGACAAAGTATAATACTAATTTAGTAGAGTATTTAATTTTATACAAATTAAGCTCACCATTACATAAGATTAGTGTAGAACCTATATGTTATTAGAATATTGCCGCAAGATTAATTATGAAAAATTAGATTTTAAAAAAAGTATTAACTTGGGGGGAGAAAGGGGGGTGGGTGGGGGGAAGAAACATCGACCGAAATTAGACTACAATTTCGAGTGAAAAGATGTTCAAAACATTACTAGATACCAGCGACAATCAGAAAAAGACAAGAACGTAAACTATGATTTGGTTGTAAAACCAAGGTTTCATTCTTGATTAAGAGAGAATGCGGTTGACCTAATCGTGACTCGTGAGGAGCCATTTTCCATACCTTGATTACCTCAACCATTCTTTCCCCAATGAAAACAAACACCACATAATCCCTCGTAGAGAAAACCCTAATTTCTGTTTGATTGCTTGCTGGTTTATGTCAATATTGTCATTTTTCTTCGTTTCCCAAGGCCATCTCAAAACAAAACATTCCATATAGTACTGTCGAAGTGCTTCTGCTATGTCCACCATATCTACATTCGTTATATGACTTTCTAAATTTTTAACACTACTCTGGTGCCTCTGTATAGGGATTCATGATTTATTTCTTCTATTGTCATTATTGCTCAAACTACATCGTACTTGAATATAAAAGTACTATATATATAGATGTATTTGTTATGATTTTACGTTTTTATTACTTAAATTATGACACAAATCAAGAGCTCATACTTGGCCCATCCAAACCATGCGGCCATGTAGGTGGGTAGATTAAGGCTTTGTTTGGTTCATGAAGAGGAGGGGTATTTATTTCAATTTTGTTTGGTATGAGTGGAAGGAAAATAAATTATAAATATTTATGTGATACTCCAATCCCACATGGAATAACTGTAAGAAAAGTGCTCTGTATATAAGCATGGACCTAAGTACCCATTGTCAACTTGGGATATCTATTTTGGCATAGCGAAGACGGTTGCCAAGTAGTTGACCGTGGGTGCTGCCAGGCCCATGAGTCGCACACTCGAGCCCGCGGGCCTGGGGTGTGATATTATGGTATCAGAGCAGTTGGTCCTAGGCCACTGATTCTGTTCTGGGCGCTTAGCGCTAATTTTGTTCTAGATTCTGTCTTGAGGTGCCTAGCGAGGACGCTAAGGCATTAAGGGGGTGTATGTGATGCCCCCAATCCCACATGGGATAACTGTAAGTAAGGTACTCTGTATATAAGCATGGGCCTAAGTACCCATTGTCAACTTGGGATATTTATTTTGGCATAGCGAGGACGGTTGTTAAGTAGTTGGCCGTGTGTGGTGCCAGACCCATGAGTCGCGCGCTCGAGCCCGTGGGCCCGGGGCGTGACAATTTCACCTTATTTGATTAGAGTAAAAAATAGAAGAGATTGTGATAATTTTATCATTTTACTTGTTATATATATATATATATATATATATATTATAAATTTGCTAAATATTTTAAGAAATATTTGATCACTTTCTTCAAATACTTCATAAACCCTCCACTTTTAGAGAAGTTAGTTTTGTTAATGTGGAGGGAGAGTTTTTTTCAGCCATATTTAATTCTTTATCTATTACATCCGACCTAACAAGTATATTTTTTTAAATTTATTCTCATTTACTTCCGCTCTTATTTTTTTAAATTTATTCTCATTTACTTCCGCTCTCTGTTTACTCCTTCCTCCCACTTCAACCAAAAGTCATGTAAGGCCAATTGAGGCTGGTCTTAAGCAATAATTTGGCCTTAGTGAGGGGGCTGCGAAGGCAAGAGCCAAGAAATGGCATCTTCTCTTGCGTCATTCTCGTATACTACAAGAGACTCTCTCTAGCTAGTTGACATTTGACAGTGAACCACATCACTTTTCCCGCTATAGAGTGGAGTTACAGTATTAGTAGTTCCATAGGTGAGGGTACCTTAGGATCAAGAACTAGAAGTAGTTACCTCTGGTCTCATCAAGTTTTCATTCTTTCTTCTTCTGCATACCTCACTTCCAACTTCCACCTTCTCTCTCCCGTACCCTCTTTCAAACTCAATTCCCCACCCCGTCCATGGGTGCACACACTGCACAGGTTGAAGTGGTCTCTGCAGCAGCGGCTGAAGAACAGCCACCTGCACAGCAGACTCTGCAATATCAGGTGTATAGGCAACGCATCTGTGTTTCTTCTGCTTTGAATTGAATTTGTTGAACATTTGTTTTTCCTTTTTTTCACCGTTCTTGAAGTAGAATGCCTTCTCCTCAGACATGGCATTTGAAGGTTTCTATCCACTGTCAAGGCTGCAAGAGGAAAGTCAAGAAAGTTCTGCACAGCATTGAAGGTAGTCCTCGTCCGACAGACCTCATTCATGCCTCAACTTCATTGCTCAGAACCTCAAAAGTTAAAAGGATTTTTAAAGAAACTAAGACGCCAGCTTCCTTTCCTTTTTCCCTCAGATTTTGAGCAACAAAGTTGCCTTTTCTTTGTTTCGAGTGCTTATGAGCAAGTTTGTTTCTTCTTTTTGTTATCTGCAGGTGTTTACACTGTTAATATTGATTCACAACAGCAAAAAGTTACTGTGACTGGGAACATTGGTCCACAAACCCTGATAAAGAAACTGGTGAAAACGGGGAAACATGCAGAGATGTGGCCTGAAAAGCCTGCTGGGAAAGAAAAGAAAAATGGCAAATCGAACCACAGAGAGAAAGAGAGCGATTCAAAGAGTTTTGAAAACAGCGAGGAGGAAGAGGAAGAGAATCCAACAGAGAATACGGAAGCAAAGCACTGCTTTCCCAAGAATGGTGCCAATGTTGGACAAGTTGTCAAATTTGGCGCAGTTACTGTAGACCAGAGAGAGCCTACTGACGGGAAACCACCGGGAAACATGCCCGCCGGCAGCGGTTCTGTTCCAGCTAGCACTGGTGGTAAAAAGAAGAAAAAGAGAGGGCGAAAAAGTAATAACAACAACAGCAATGCTCCTGCAGCTTCGGCATCTACTATTGTACCCTCAAGCACTGGAATGGAGAATCCCAGCATGGGTCCTACTCAAGTTCAAGATCAGACAAATCTGAGCCCTTCATATCAGCATCTTTGTCATCCATATCCATCAAGTTATGCCCCTTATCATCAAGCATATGTAGTGAGCTACAATGCAGCTTATTCTGCTGCTGCTCCAACTTACTATATGCCTCCATCAGGATCTCCATACATGTATCCATATACACTGCCAGAGCCAGAGGTTTATTCGGAGAACCCTTCTTCAGCATCGAGTACTTTTGAGATTTTGAGTGATGAGAACCCCAATGGATGCCATATTATGTGATCATTTGGTGAAGATTTTGGGATTGAAAAGAGGATATTTTGCTTTTGTGTTGTGGTCTGTATGCTAATCTAATCTTGAGAATTTTGTATGTGGGGAGCAGTAAAATGTACATAGGGAAGGCAGGCAGCACTTGGAGTTTAACAAAAAGAAGAGGGCACGGGGGGTGCTTATGGAGGGTTTAATGTTTAGTTGAATTAGATCACAAATGACCAATGAGAACTAGCTGTTTTTAATGTTAACTCTCTTGCAATTTTAGAATCCTTTTCTTATCAACTTTTAGTATTTTTTTTTAATTATCAAGTAAAGGTCTTTTATTGGATTATATTTTCTTGATATATTAAGAGAACTTGTTGCGAGCGACATTTAATCTTATTATATTTTGAACTTTAGTTAGTTAAACCTTTTTGTTTTAGAAAATGACTAGAATAATAAAAATAATGGTGAAGGCATGCCTATATGAGCATAAGAACGGCTACAAATAGAAAATGTGAAGAGAAAACCAATCAAAATATAACCTAAGTCAACAGTTGCAGATTGAAATATTCTTTCTCGTTCACGGACGACAAGAGGCATAAAAAAAGGTTTAGGCCTTACAACATATATTCCAAAAGGAAGTTGCTGAGCAAAGGGAAAAATATTGGAGTGATCTGTATTGCTTTTTCATGATGAAAGCTGAAACAGGGCACTTGATAAATGGAATAATTCTGCCTAATCTAATTGCAGAATATTCATAAGAAAACTAGTCCTCCCTTCACAAATTAAACCTTGAATGGCATGGCGGTTTTTCTTTGATCTTGGAATAGATTCTGATTTGGACGTAAAAAGTTACTCGTGAAAAACCTTTAAAAAGTTCATGTAAGTTAGATTACATAGGATCAACCTCTGACAACAGTCAACTTGTATGATCCTAAATCTTAACCCCTTAATGTCCTATTCTGTACAAGATCAACATGCACTGGCTTTATCACTTCAAAAGAACAAATGGTCTATGAAACTATTATTGTTTCTTCACTAATTGATGTTCTTGGACAGAAATATCAGTCTTACATGTGTAGAGCTGAGTTCACAAGGTCAGAGGTCGCTTGATTACATTCCTCTTTGACTCATTTGCATTCCCAAGCTGAGGCCGAATAAGAATCTGAGAAACTTTGTCTTTCAAATGCCTGAAAAGGAGCTCCAAGAAGGGTCACAGGTCCTTGAATGTTTTGTCGGTCCATGGGAAACCTTTACGGTCTTTGCCCGATATTAAGGTTTGAATACATAAAGCAAGCAAGAATGTCAAGTTTGAAACTCATTATAACTTTTTATCGTTAAAACACGTTATAATATGTCATATTCTGTAGTGATGATATAGTTCAATAATTTCATTAGTATAATAAATATTATGTCATATTCTATAGTGATGATATAGTTCAATAATTTTATTAGTATAATAAATAATGTATTAAAAGATTTAGAGTATTCAAACAAATTCATTTTCCGAAGGATATAGCCTCTAAGTTGGTAACCTACTCACTATTTCCTCTTCCCCTGACTGACACTTGAGTTTTGGAAAAAGAAAAACAAGAACAAGAACAAATCTAAGGCGTGGAGTTCCGCTCCATCTCTAGGGGGAATAAGTGATCTACAACCCTTCGACGTGGTGAAAAATGATGGAGTCCTTCATTTCATAGTGGGTATAGAAGCTGTCTCTAGGAGCTACTATCAGATAAAGGAGGTGTAGATTACTTTCCAGAACCCGAAAGGCCGAGAAGGTACAAATATGAGCACTAACAAGAGGAATAATGCCAAAGGCAAAGCATGATGATGTTGGACGAACCATTCACAATGAGCAATATTGAGAATCTGCATCTCACAAATGGAACCAAACGTCTGATGGGGATAGTGCATCTTATAAAAGTTATCACTGCTTCATATCGGACACAGACTGATTGCCTCCATCTAGGTACAAAGATTCCTCACAACTCCTTTTGCTTCAATCTCAAGCCTTCACCAAAGATTTGGATTTTCACAAATTGGACCTGGTATTGGAGTGAAACTCTAGCATAAAGGTGATATGACAAGGAAGTCTTGATCTTTGGACGATAATATATAACAGAATATCTTGTTTAACGAAGAATATATTAGTGCAATGCATGGTTTGAAATGAATGATAAAGAGTTGATCTATCGTTAATAGGTTCCCACAGTACAATTGGACATAATTGGAAAATTGCTATACACATTGGTTTGAGACAATAATGCCTGATAAATAACATCAGTATATACATTTGAGAAACAATAGTTGTGTCGCAAATTGACGAACTACTGTGGCTGCTAAATGTTTTGAAACTTCTCTCTGTTCTGCTTCTTGTACTCATAGGCACGTGGATGCTTTCAAGGTGCGCTTGTTCATCCCCAAGATAATGACAATAACTGTAACATCGTCGTGATATTTCCTCCTCCTACCAGCCGGGATACTCACCAACTCATTCAGTGTGAAACCTGCGAATTATAAATTCCACGGTAATTTTATTAATACATTTCTGGAGAAGTTTAGATAGATAACTGTGATGGACTCGTTGCAAGAACTATGAATTTTACCATATGGATAAATATCTTTAGGCCATAAATGATTTGTGTGTCATTTGCATTATTAACATGGAAGGAACTCATACAAAATCCATAGTGTAGCAAGAAGCAATAGCATAATAAATTTTCTCATGCATAGCATGAAAAAACCAACTAGATAATGGTTTATCAAAATGCTGCACAGTATGTCCCAAGTTTCCAACATAATTAATTCATTGAAGTTTTCGGCCCTCGGATTACTTATTCAGATGGGTATTTTTGAGCCCCTTATATTCTCTTCAGGAGGTTAGATCCAAGTCATTCCATTACACGAATAGGAGTCTACACAAACTACACTCATGCTGAATTCTTCCTCACAACCCAGAAAAGGAAGAAGGAGAAAAAGAAAAGGACATGCAAGCACAGATACACAAAGAGGGAGGACCGTACCTGCACAATCTGCTGCTCTTACAAGAAGCTGCTCCACAAGGTATTTTGCAGGATCACCAGAAGGGTTGCTTGATATATAAGAATGGACAAACTTTACGATTTCATTATTGTTGAAAAAATCAAATAAACCATCACTCCCAAGTACAACAAATTGATCAGAGTTCAAAATCTGGTGCACATGCAGTGATGGCTGGGCAGAAACATATGGAGGACTAAGGAGATTACGGACTTGAAGAATACCCATCAAAGCATCATTCAAGTGTTTCTGCAATGAGGAAACACAGATTATAGAAAAGGAACTGAACTTATTTTGTGATGAAGGTATAAACTGACAGCAGTCCTAAGTTTTCTCAATTGACAATTATTCACGTGAACAAAATTTTCTTGACTTCAATAGTTATCAAGTTGATTAGAGAAGCATTTTATAAACGAAGTGGCATCATGTAGGTATCACATAAAATTTAGTTGTGGTCATACTACAAACAACGATTCGTTCTTTTCTTGCTTGAGAGGAAAACCAGTGAAAACATTCTCGTTGGAATGTCTTTGAGCCCAAACAGAAAGGAAATACATAAACTTTACCTTCTTCAAATAACCAACACCAAGTGCCCGTGTGACTTTTAGTTTCCCTTTTACTTTTCCCGCCACAATTACTGAGGGATCATCAGGATGGTCACGCATAAGTTGAGCTCTTTCACCTTCATTGTCAACAGTATGAGTATCAGTGAGCTGAACAGCCAGTAAGTCTTCTTTACCATTTGCTTCATCACCATATGTGGCCAATACAGCTCGACTATCGCCTATATTAAGCAGGTACAAGTCCTTTCCATGGAGCAGAGCAGCCAATACACAAGACCCAACAGACACTAAATCAGGGCGGTCCTCCATTTCCTGTTCCACCATGCGCAGAAAATCATTCTCAGCTTGATTAAGAGCACGCTCAAGACTGTTTAGCACCTTCAGCTTGTATGAGTCACCTGATCTTTCTACTTCCATAAATGAATCTCCATTTACAAAGCTTTCTGCAGAGTTTAAAATTCCTTTGTTCATTTTTCTACCTTGACGTTCAGAGGCTTTTACCAACTCTTGGTCAATTTCCCAGTCTGACAAGTTCAGATGGTATCCAATTGTTTCATACAATGTTCCAGCCAGAAAATCAGCTGCATCTCTTCCATTGAAGCCATCATAAATAGCACAAAAGAGCCATCCATTCTCATCTGAACAAACAGCTTGAACCCTGTCTTCACCAGCAGCACCACCTGCAACTTCCAGTTCTGACGAGTTCAGGAAGCAATCACTTCTGGAAGCACATGGTGACTTTGGTGAAAATGAATCATAGTCAAGGAGCTCAGTAGGTGAGGATGGACTACAACTTAAGTTTGACATGCTGCTCTGAAAAGAAGATGACAAGAGGTCCAACTTTGAGAGAGAAGGAGAAGAGGGAATCCTTCGGAATGAAGTAGGAGAGTCCCATGTAGGCAGTATTTCTGCCCCAATCAACCCATTGCAAATGTTTGTGTTAGCTAGTGTGGCATTGGCACTTAAAGCAGCACCAGACAAACAAGAGAAAGAACTGTAGGTTTTTCGACGAGTAAGTCCAGATGGAATATTAATACCATCAGAGACATCATCATATGCATCATGCTTCCAATAGCTGCATTGGTAGCCAAAACTAATTTGAATTCCTCCTTTCAGATCACTTATCACTTCTTCAAGCATCATTTCCAGCTGGAGACAACAAAAAGGGGGTTTTCTTAGCAGTTATTTCATGTGATTGAAATTACTACATGGATCTAAGACTCAGATATCTAACAGTTCCTTATTCTTGATTAATCCAAAGAAATCAAACTTCAAATAGGATCAATCACAGACCCCCTTCTCTCCTGAAGACTCAAAAAAAAAAAAAAAAACTATTCTCGTAGATGATAAATCTACAGAACCCCTAAACAGCAAGTCAATCCCACCGAAAGAGGTGCTTTAAGCTTCTAAAAGAAACATACAACTCAGCAGAGCAGTACTGGAGTTCTTGCAGCCTTTCACTTAAATACAAATAATATACTGTAATTAACTTCATTGAATCCGAGAACTCTGCTCTAGAGTACAAGGAAATACCGAGAGAATACTTGTAGCGCCAGAAATTCTGGCATAAGGCCACCTGGTGATGCATACAAAATTATAATGTATCTCTGCAATATGAAAATCTTTTCAAATGATAAATTCTACAATAAGTTTCAGGATATCACATAACAGTAATAATAAAGAAAGGTTATTTATAGGAAAAAGGTGGATATATTGGAAGAGGATGTCCCAAACCTCTCCAGTGAGCAAATCTTTTGCTTCACTCCATCATCCATCCACCAATGAATGAAACCTTTTTGGGAAAAAGGAAGGCTGTAGCTTGTTTGTTGAAGGTTAGAGTACAAAGAAATTCGAAGGATGATCAGTTTAGCAGCTGTACTGAATGGACCACTCCACCGGGTTGCTCAGAAAACAGAAGAAAACTAAACTTGCAGGCAGAAAGCAAAGCGAGAAACATATGTTTTAGTTCAATCCTTCTTCCATCTAGTTCGTTCATTTCCTAATCAATGAGTGTATAGATGTTAAGCAACTTCGGCAGCCATAATGCATCATGTTTTGTAATATTATTTCTACACCCCAAAGAAAAACCAAGTAGCAATAGAGCTGCTTTCCTACATCAGCAGGTTCACAAGAGGAAGCATGCAACAATTTCAAGTCCTATGTTGTGAAGGTTTGGAACCTTAAGTGCACTACGGAACCAATTTGAGGAAAGTAGTCAATATCAAATTTCAAACTAATAAAACAGTTGAAGTTCAGAAGTGAAACAAATCGTCCAAATAACATCAAGGCTTTGAAATAAGTAAGGATTTCGGCAATTGTACAGAAGTTATATGTTGCAAATCGTAGATTGAAGCATTCTTTTATAACACAACGATTCTTTTGTTACTGTTTCTTCAACCAAGTAACAACTTTCATAGGAATCTAAACGGCTGCACCTAATTACTCGCAAGTCATTGACTCTAAAAAAAATTGAAACATCAAGAATTCAACTTCTTAACCCATGTGAATGCAAAAACAGCGACTGCATTCTGCTGTTAAAAGCAAGAAAACATCTCTTCCTCAAGAAGAAACAGAAAGCAAAGAAGAATCAGGCTGCATTTTCGATTCCCAATCGCTCTCATGAACGAACAATTATCTAACAAACCAAAAACTCTCAAATAGTAAGATTTAGAAATTTCAGATGGTGATTAAAAGTCAAAGCATCTCAAAATTGAAAACTTTCACAAAGGAAAACAGTAATCATGCACCGATGCATGCACACAAGAATTCCAAAAGCCAAAAACTTAATCCCTAACTCACCTTCTTGATAGCCGAACCCAGATTGCAAAAGGTCTTAAAATTCTAAAATGCTGTATTCAGTAGTGCAGAAAGCTCTTCTTTCAACCACTTACATAGAACCACTGCAAGAATTTATTAACCCAGAAAGCACAGAAACAAGTCCTGAAAACTCTCGTCTCTGTGAGTCAAGTATTGAGCCCAGAAACAGAAACAACTCCCAAGTGGATGACGGGTCGGACTGGAGAGAAAGCGACGGGGGCATTGAATTGAATTGAATGGTAGGAGAGATTTTAGGGAGTAAAGAAAAAAATTGTCCGGCTGACGTTGGAGGGAGGTAGGGAAGGCAAAGGCGTGAGATTCACCAATACCGGTAATTTTGTTACCACTAGAATGGTTGTTCTTTTTTTATGCTGGATAAATTACAATGGTTGTTTTATAGTGGGGGAAAGATGTGTATTTTTCAGCGGATTTTAATGGGAGTTGGGTTCTGCTTTGGACTCTCATCGTCCAAATTTCGGTTGCTGCTGTTCTTCAAGAAAGATGCGAAATACTCTCCACTCTTTCTTCTTTTCTCCTCCTTCCATTCATCCCTTTTCCAGTCGTTCCTTTTCAATTTTCCACCTCCCTTCGCTCCTTTCTTTTCCTTTTTGGTCCGTCCCAAATTACTATTACCAGTTTTGAGGTTTTGAGGTTTGGGTTGGTGTGTAATCTCATTCATTTTTTGCTATATATATATATATAACAAGTTAAGTATGATTTGATATAAATAATCACATCAAAATTTTATTTATTGAGTATTAGTGGTCCAAACAATCCCATGAGGAATGGGGAGTAATCATATTGAGATATCATGATGTTGCCGAAAAAGGGCTCGGAACTAATTCTAGATTATCTTTATAATCGACCCAAGTTCTTTGCTTTCAAAAGAATTGGATGAAGTTTGTTGAAACGGTTTTTAAATAGTTAAAAATAAATATTTTTAAAAATTATATTTAAAATTAAAATAATATTTTTATTTTAAATAATTTTAATTAACAAAAATTATTTTTAAAAATTTTCAATTAGCTTATCAAAAATAATATTTTTTAATTTATTTAAACTAGAATCAAAAGTAAATAAATAATCAAAAAATAGTTATAAAATAACTTATTTTAAATAATTAAGGAAAGACTCTAAGCAATTCTTATTAAAATCTGTCCTTAACAGGGAAAAAAATTCCCTCCTTTAACCATTCTTTTGTGAAAGAGGGTCAGTCTAATAAGCTCACTTTTTAATAAATCAATCTAAAGATAGAATTGTTTTCCTATAAAAATTGCATCAAATATCTTGATATAGAAAATTGAGCTAAATAAACTAAATAGTTCATTTGTATATACACTAATATCCTTCTTCCCTCATGTGATAATAAGTGGTTTTAGTTGTATTTCAAAATTAAAATAATAAGTACTACCAAACAAAAATGATACAGAATTTCGACTCATTCTCAAGAAATCCTCAACAAAAAGATATACTATTTTTTTTTTTCAAGAAAAGGGGCGGCCGTACAATCTCTAGAGATATGATAGGGACATAAAGATGATGACAATAAAGAACATTAAAACCCTAAATTTAGATACTTTTCTGGGTCCATCACTTAATGTATGGACCATATCGCTGTAGTTTCCTTTTTTGTGACCTTGGAATATTTGTAGCTGTAAGTCAATGGTATGGCTGAAAGAATTTGCGGTCCTCTGGCCATCACCACACGCTTTGCTGATGCATTACGATGATAGAATATATGAAATACCGTTTCATCCTTGCTGAGCTTTCAACAGTTACATGCATGCATGCATTGAAGAATATAAAGTTGGTGAAGTAGGCATTGCACCCACCTTCCAACTTGCACCAGAAAAGAAATATAAGCAAAACAGCCTTCAGCAACTACGGCTTCCAACTTCCATTCTCCACAGCACCAAAAACAAAATAGAAGCAAAACAGCCGAAAGAAACGGAGGAACGACATCTATCTTGTTTCTAAGTTCACGCCATATGTTAAAGATATTGCGAATTGTAGTCTAACATCAAGTAGAATGTGTGTAAGAAATAGATACCGTGATATTTCGGTATCAGAACCAGAATAAGGAATCAACTCTCTCTTTGACGTAGACAAATGAACAGGGAAGCAGCCGGGCTTTTGAACACAACAAAATTTAGATATGGATACAGGTTTTAACCGAAGTGATAATCAGTTGATCACGAACAAAGAGATGGAATAAGATAGAAACAGATACAAGAACAATCAAAACATGTCTCATTTAAGGGAAAATGAAGAAGGCAGTAATAGCGTTGCTAGTTTCCAAACTCCCCAAACTATTTCTAGTTAACTAAAAGAAAGAACCAACTGATGTATCTTCTCCAGTATACAGTATATAGGACCCCAGTACAAAGAGTGGCACAGCTAGACTTCCAAAATTAAGATCCAAGGTTGTAGAAAACTTTGGTCATCCCCTTCTTTGTCCGAATTTGAGAAACCTGAATGAGAAATTAAAGATCACTGGAAGAAACCAAAACTTGCTGCTTGAATTATATCCATAATCAACATTTACAGCTTCAGAACATGAAGGCCACAAAATGAAAAGATCCTGCTTCATGCCTTGAGGAAGTAGGAAGAACATATTATATTCACAATCAATGCAAGATCAATTTTGCTATCTTACACCAAAAATAATGACAAACAAAACAACTATCACAAAGTTCACATTTCAAAATGCACAAAAACCTATCAAAGATGTAATAAGGAAGATTCCAAAAAGTAGTTCATAAACTGGGTTCAGGATCGAGCTGCAGATACAATAAAAATTTTAGAATCAGGCCAAACAACTTAAAATTTTCCAGACTTCAAGCACTCTGCTGATATAATGCTATATTTGGGTCACATTGAGCATCAATCTATGAATACATATTAAGTTATTAGACTGATACGAGTACCTTCAAGCTCAAGATTTCTGACATATCAGAGACATGTGTGCCGCCACAAGGGCATCCAGGATTTTCTCCTAACTTCACAATGCGAGGAGTGCTTCCCTGCATGATTATAAACAATAAGAAAATCTCATGATAGATAGCTCTGAAACTATTAAGGTCACAACTAACGTATCACAAAAGAAAAGTGTACTAGAATTCCTGATACCAGTTGAAAGTCTCTATTCCACATATGTCATCTCTACCAAGGTTGTATCATGCTTATAACTATTAAGCAGGCTGGATCAATTGAGGCAGAAAAGGGAGAAAAAATTTTGTGAATACCAAAAGACTTGGTTCACCTATGTCTATTCCAACTACATCTGGATCCTCTTTATTCTTGACTAAATCCATGAGTTAATTAGGAGGTTTAAACATTAAATTTTCTATTTTCCAAAGCAGACTGCAAGTTCAGTCTCAACCTTGCTTCCCACCAATCCCTTATTCGATAAATACTCAATGGGCACAGTTCAAAGAAAGGAAACAAATAGAGAAAATAATATAATTTCTTTTACATCATGGAAGTAGCCTCTGTTTTCAGGAGATAGGATGCGAACAGCAAGAATCCTGAAGTGGACAACTGCAGGAGCTACTTTCACTTATTTTGCAAAACAATTCGCTGTTTGCTTGCCTCACTAGACACTATTACAGCATCTTTGTGAAGAATGACCAGAAAGCATACGAATTTACACTGGCAAAGTGTTCCCAATTATACTAAAATACCAGTTTAGAGAAAAATTTCTCAGTCATTCCCATGAATGATGCATAGCATATGCAAAATAGCAGGGAATTAATTTGCAAGAAGGATATTAGTATATCCAGAGTTGAGAATTTGATAATTGGTTCAACATTGTGTTTCCTGGTAAATATATCTCAAGGTGTATGTCAGGAATAAATAATACAATTTATATGATGAAATAGCATTGTGGCACAGGTAAATAAGCAACAAAAAGAACGATGACAGAAAAGAGAAGCAAGAATATAACCTATACCTGAGGGATGTAATCAGGAAGGCAGCCACCACAAAGCTGAGCAGCTTCTTCATATGGTAAAATAGAAACGAAAACCTGAAAGTGACATGGAGTTTTCAAAAGCATAATCCTTACAAATATACGAGTCCGGTAAGTTAAAAGTGGGAGATACATACTTTACCACCGTGTGCAATCATTTTGCCAGCTTGTAGCTCTAACTCCTCCCGTTTACTTTGCAATTCATTCTGTGGAACTGTTCCTTTATATTCTACAAATGGCCTAAGAAAGTTGAATTCAGTTACTGATCAGCTAATAAATACTACAGATTTAACTGACTCATTGTCAAAATCATTTACAGAGAGAAGAACATGTGTGGAAGATGAAAGCTCCAGAGGCCGGAGAAAGCACAAGAAAGAGTATCCAATATTTCATGCTGATTCTAGATTGAAGTACAAACCATGTTCCGCACAGTTTGAAAATGAAACCAAACTCCTTTTAGTTACTACCGTGAAATGAACAAAACATTTTAACAGGAAACTTGAAGACCTAAAAAGGCTGAATTTAATCATGAGCATTACATCAGGAATTTTCTTAATCAGAAATATCGTAGTACCTACTTGATGGACATAAAAAGACATTTAATCTCAAGCATTGGGCAAATGAGCTTATTTCCACATTCTCTGTATCAGTTTTCTAAGTGGAAGTCATCTGAATTGCATGCACATCAACCACTCATGCTATAATTACCTACTCGAAGAAGCATGGGTGAATGATCTTACTTTTACTTTTTCTGTTTTAGTTTTCAAAGTGGAAGTCATGTATGTGGTCAGGGCAAATCAAGCACTCAAGCGAAAGGAAGAAAGCATCTACAAAGTCCTCAACAGTCATAATCGCATACTAATTCACAAGGTTATGTAGTTAAGGAAACTGAATTGCCCAAAACATGATAGAACAAAAGCTATAGAATTTAACCATACTGATACACCAATTAGTGACCTAAACTAAATCCTGAATATCACTGAAATCCATACCCATCGGGGAAGTGGTAGCCTTTGCCTGGCTCCAAGTGACCCAACCCCAGATTTCTCATACAAGCGTCC
The DNA here is from genome assembly GCA_030512225.1 of Rauvolfia tetraphylla. NCBI lineage: Eukaryota > Viridiplantae > Streptophyta > Magnoliopsida > Gentianales > Apocynaceae > Rauvolfia > Rauvolfia tetraphylla. The sequence goes on from JAJQKT010000053.1 coordinate 10,884,774, forward strand.
AGAAGATGCCCAGCTGAGTGTAGCCTGAGAAGTCATGGAAGTTTAAAAAATTATATAAAGGTATGCAAATGGCAATGAAGTTATCAATACAGATAGGTGTACTTGAGTCACTAAATGGAAGATGGATGGGGCCGTGGAGGTCAGAAAGAAGAGAAAGAGTAACAAATAAAATATAATAAGTGTAGCCGGGATTAAATGCTACATATCTGATTTCTATACCTGCATCAGCCATTTTCTGTATTGTAATCAACACTTATTCAAGGTACAAAAAATAAACCAGACATGATGAATGTAATAAACAAGCAATCATTTGAAAAGAAAAAAAAATGGGAAAGTAAATAGTGAATCATGCATGCCTGGAATTGAGCTTGCGTCTCTCTTCATCCACCTGCAAGAATACTTTTGCACCTTTTTCAAATTTGAATTCCTGTGCACCATTTTGACTATTCTCAAAATAACCAAAATGATATACCTGACACAAGCAATACAATTTCAAAAGAGAAAGAAAAAAAATTTCATCCATATGACAATGCAAAGAGAAAATGTCAGTAACAGAGAAAAAAGCATACTATCTTATCCTTGGATCGAACATCCGAGACAACAAATTTGTGGTCTGAAATGGTAATCAAACCAGTATCTGAAGGCTGGCCGCCACCTTGTGGATGAAAAATTGTAGAATCCAATATGAATACATGTCTACCATCCTCGCCCTTCCAATTCGAAATTTTGCAGTAATTAGTACCAGAAATAAAGAAAGCCCACGGATATAATTGGTACGTTATGCACCATATTACCCAGTCTTAACCTGTAGTCTATAAGTTTATCCCTTTTAATGTGTATCTGTGTGTATATATAAGTGACAGTCAAAGAAAAACTAACCAGAAAATAAGAAAGAAGGATAGCAGTGGATTGAAGCTTCCACGTCTCATCATAGTATTCCAATTTTGTTGACTTGAAATTCTGATCCATCACTGCAAAGCAAGTTGAACCTTCAGTGTCAGTTTTACATACCGTTGCCAGAATAGTCAAGTTTCAGTTAATTCCGGGAAAGTGTATTAGATGTTGTATCTAGCAGAAAAGACAAAACAGCTTAACCTTAGATGTACAAGTGGCACTTAACATGGAAGACATGAGGTTTGTATTTAGCTTGTCATGTAAATTTAGTGACTAACAACAGCTCAACCTAGTGTTGGAAACAATGTGAGAGAAAAACATAACATGGCTCACTCCATGCCAAATCAGTTGAATAGTCGATTCTTTCAATTTAAAGTAAATCAAGGGCTAGGACAGGCTAATTAGAGCCGTGCTTCCTATCTCTCTTGAAAAATAAGCCTTTATTAGGTTCATGCAGCAGAACCTGGAAAATGATTGGCTGCTGATTATGATGATGGCATGCAAGTGCTCATATTCCAACTCTCAGCATTCTGATTATTAAAAGTCTTTATAAATTGGACCACTTAGAACTCCACATTATCCATGGCTGTCTTGTTTTTCAACTATCTCGCTGTTTTAACTCACTTCATAGACCACTCCACTGAACTTCAATCAATGACGCATAGTCCATCATCAACTAGAACACTCTCATATTTGATTGGATACATTTTCTATTATATAAATTTATGCGTGTTTACAATCACAGAACCATTCCGATTAATCAGAAGATATACTAAAACTGAGAGAACAAAAGGCACCATTTTTACGGTTCAGCTTTATGGCAAAATAACGCACGAAATAATTCTCCAAGAACCCAACAGAAAGAACTTGAGATCATACTACAAAGCTTGCGATAGGGCAACAGAGTCATCTCCATCTGACAACAACTACGTCACACAGTTCAATAAATGTAAGCAAGGAAGAAACTTTTAACTAAAATTTGGGAATCCTTCGCAGCTTACGCCGACCACTTCCGCTAAATGTGAAGAGCTTAACAAAGTTCATATATTTGAGCGAAGAACATCAAAACAATTCCTTAAAACAGGTAATCAAGAACTGGAATTAAAAGGGTCTCCCTTCTGTACAGCTAAAACATCATGACTTTAGATAAAAACCAGCATCACTTAAATTTACCTCCTCCTCGAGATGATTTTGTTTCCAATCACCAGTGCTGGTGTAACTAGAGCCTTGACTCCGGAAGCACAGGAAGGTAAAATGGGGCGGTGGTCTGAAGTTGGTTTCTCTGTGGTGCTCTTATTGGGAAGCTTTATAAGCATGAGTATCGAACATCGATCATTTGAAGACAGCCATGGAAGCTGGAAATTGCAAAGAAAATTACAAGAACATACTTGTAAAGATGTTAGTGGTGGGTAGTGGGTAGACAGGCGAAGTTTGAATCAAATTAGGAAATTACAAGGACGAAGTAGTGAAGATTTCATTGGCCAGTTGCTGTCTGAAATTCAGTCATTGGCGGGTCGCAAAAGAGCTGCTGTAAACAGTGCCATTTCCACGCTTGGAAGCCAAATACGAACTGGGTTTCTTGACGTGTTTGTCCCTGTTCTTGTACCAAGTTTCGCAAATGGCTTTGTTGCCTTGGTTGGGCAGAAAATTTTGAACGCATATAATGCGTTAAAACCTGAAGTCGCCACTCTGGTTATAAGTCCGGACGCCTTGACGTAATCTGCTGGCGTTTGAACGCATTATTAGTTACCCTCGGATAGGGTGCAGTAATTCTTGCACATAAAAAGTATAATTACTACTGTAATTAATGTTCTTAATTCACTTTCTCTCCCTCAACCCTTCCAATTTAGGAGGTGAAGAAGTGTTAATGTAGAGGGCGGGTAGTATCCTTTCTCATTTATTTTCTTTTTGTATTTTTCATTAGAATCAAACAATATAAATATATCATTTACGCTGATATTTACTTTTCATCCTCTTTTAAGTCTTTTTTTATCCTTTTTTACTAAATTACGAATCATTCAAATATTAAGCTACTAAATTATCGTATAGCTTTGGACTAAGCAAGTTTACAAGAGAAATAAAATCTCTCTCCTCTCAAACTTTTGAAATGAAGAAGACGTTGTAATATTGCAATATCATTAATACTAATGATTCAAAAAATTTTCCGACCAAAAAAACAAAGATTAAAAAAATAAGAATTATAAAATTGAAAATATAATATTTGTTTCCTAGAAAAATATAGTATTCTATTTTTAGTAAAATAACATAATATTATCTTGCTCCTAGACACTTTTTTATTCTTTATCCATTTTAGTTAAAAAAGAATTAATAGTGAAGTTAGCCAGTAAAAATGAAAGAAAATGAGGGATGAGAGACCATTTAACAATTGGCCCTTTCCCGACAAAAGGATGGGAAAAAGAAAAGGAACAATTGCCCCTAGGCATAGGCGAATTGGTACAACAATTAAGGATAACTCTTGCGACTAGTGGTAGCGTGGGGGTTCTACTCCTACTGAAAACTTAGAAAGTATATTTAAGAGAAACAATGGAATAATTAGTTTGAAGAAAACTCATTTTACGCAATAATATACAAAGGTCTTGAAAACCTACAAGTCAGTTCGTATACATCTCGTGATTTACCTACTCCATGCCCTAAGAGCGGGTCTTGAGATTCATATTAGTTAACCGAAGAGAGCGGCTTGGGGTTCAGATTAGTTAACTAAAATTTAGACACCTAGGTTATAAAAAAAAAAAGAAAGAAAATTTACAATTAGGCTGGTCTGTGTCAGGTTGTTAGCCCATTTTATTGTTACTCCCCGAATTAGGAACAAATGGGCCTCGTCTATCTTTTTTCCTTGAAGGGTTGGGGGTGGAGTGGCACAGGCCCACAGGGAATGGACTAAACTCCTGGATAGTGTTAAAAGCACGAGGACTAAAGCAAAGGAGAATAAACTTTACACTCACTTTCTTCTTCTTATTTTTTATATTTGCAGTCACTTTCTTTTCGTTTCTTTTCTTTTCTTTTTTTGGCCTTCTCTCTTTCTATCCCTGAGAACACTCCTAGTCCTAGATGAGAAAGGAGGGAGGAAAAAAAAGGAGAAAATAAGAAGGAAGTGTCTGTAATATAAGAAAATAATGCTGCAAGTATCAATTCCCAAAGCAAATTCTATGTGCGCCCTCAAAAACTCACGCCCTTTGTTTCAATGGAAGATTGGTTGTAAAGTAAGAGCACGAATGGCCTTGGAACCCATATGGATTACTATTATTCTGGAAGATTTGGTCTTAGTTACTCTACCTGACTAGGACTGTCAATCGGTGGAGTAAAGGGAATGGTAGGACTTGGAAGGGGTAGGATGGGACTTCCATCTCAATTGGCCAGTGCCTTCAGCTTCCGCAGAAAGTTTGCAGTCTGCTTAGGATCTAACAATGGTGTCATATTCTTTGGTGATGGTCCATACATAATGCTTCCTAACATAGATGTCTCAACAGCACTCATTTACACCCCACTCCTGCTTAATCCAGTTAGCAGTGCTGGTGCTTTCTTTGAGGGGGAGCCTTCATCGGACTACTTATTGGGGTTAAGTCCATCCAAGTCAATGGAAAAGCAGTGCCCATAAACACAACGTTGCTAACCATTGATAAGGAAGGCAACGGTGGCACGAAAATTAGCACGGTTCAACCTTACACAGTCATGCAGACATCGATCTATAATGCTATTACTGAAGCATTTGCTAAAGCTCTTGGTCAAGTTCCGCAAGTGAGTCCTGTGGCACCTTTTAAACTATGCTACAACTCAAGCAATATAGGAGGTACTCGGGTTGGTTCTGCTGTTCCTTCTATAGATTTGGTGCTGCAAAGCTGAAGTGTTATCTGGAGCATTTTTGGTGCAAACTCAATGGTCGGAGTCAGTGATGACGTGCTCTGTCTTGGATTTGTGGATGGTGGTGTACAGCCAAGAACCGCCATTGTGATTGGAGGGCATCAGATTGAAGATAATCTTCTACAATTTGATTTAGCAGCATCCAGACTAGGTTTCAGTTCTTCACTCTTGTTCCGACAAACCACATGCTCCAACTTCAATTTCACGTCAAATGCTTGAAGAAGGCGTCTCTGCAAAGACTGCTAATATTCAATAAAAGGCAAATCTTTCTCGTGCAATCTTCTCTCTACTAATATTACCATTGTTAGCCATCACACATAAAAATCTTCTCCATTAACGCGAGCTCAAATATAAGCCAAAATGCTTTAAAGGTGAACAATGAGAAAAGGCACGACAAAAAAGCCAATGTGGAAAGTCGACAAGTTTGATTTTTCAGTAGTAGTACTAAATTTAATGATCTCCAAAGAGACAGAGGGAAGACGGTCCTCGATTTGGCTTAATATCTCATTTCTGCAAACACTGCTAGTAGTCTTTTGAATATTTACCTTAACATCAAAGACAATCAGATGCAATTAACTTCAGGTTCTATGACAGACATACAGTTTTCTTATTTACCTTAACAGATCCTTGTAACAAGATCGTGCCCGAAACCGGTAAACAAGCATCATTCTTAGCTGCCATTGCACATTGAGCATGAAAGTAATTCTTGAAGAGCCCAATAGAAGTATTATTTTAAAAAAAAAAAGGGCAAGAGATTCATCTGTGTCTGACGGGGCAGCAAAGTTGGTATCTTGTAATTGATTAAGAAAATCCTTTTTTTTTAAAGCAATATTTGCCCCCACATTTCGCAGAACCTTGCAGGGCATACAAAAGTAGAAAAATGCTGATTGAAGGTAGCCGTGGCGTTTCATGTTTCTTTGAAGGCACACAAACCTACAATATGCGTCAAAAAGCCGGGTGGGAACGATCAAGGTCTAAACATTTAAATGGTCTTTTCGGTTTGGCTCAACATATCGAATTTTCTTCCTTGATATCTCATTCTCTAAGCTTAAACAAAGAATGCTTAAGATAGCTCAAAGCCCCTAGATTGAAGGTTTTTATTTGTAAAGATGTCTGTCGATAATTTTTCTCCTCCTGTCTACGAGGTCTAAGGAATGACAATAGTACTTATCCAACGTTACACGTCCTTCCGTGTTCGGCATTAACTCCTAAACTGATACTACCACGGTAGGTAGCCAATCACACTCCTCCAGGCAGTGCAAGAGCAGTAAACTCAAAAGAAGACAAAATAGAAAAGCGTAATCAACTCGGTAATTGAAAGCAAGATCCATCCAAAAATAGCTTGAAAATATCAGACTTCGTCCACAAAATTTATAACCATATTTAGTTCCAGAAGTGAAATTCATCCGCCATCTAACTAGCTGATCTGCAAATACAAGAACAGCATATTATGTCTACTGTTGACGAACTTCAACTTTCTTCTTCTGCCAAAGGCGATCGAGAGCACTGTCAGCATCACCCTGGCAACATACAGAAACAAGTAACTTTAGTTGTGATCGCATAACAACAAATCATAAAATCAACTGTAAATCAGAAACAGAATAAATATCAAGCCAAACTACAATCAATTGATAGAGGAATGGAAAAAATTTCCATCATGCATACTTCAGGGATGCAAAATAGAGGCTAGTCCTGCTAGACATATAAGTTCCAAACGATGTTTCCTTTATATGTTTAGGGCCACTTTCAGGAAGCAATTTTTACTTCAGCTAGTCAATTGGAAATCAAATTAGATGTAGGCTGAAGCACTGAGGAATACCAGAGTGCAAATGAAATGCTATATGAACATACAGATATTAGATAACATTCAAAACAGAACACTCAAAACAACTTAAGAAATCAGCACCCGCTGCAACAACTCTATAAAAATTACAAGTTACAAGAAATAAGAGTCAGGTCAGCTGGCAGTATTTAGAAAAGATTAACCTGAGAACGGACAAAGCCACAAAGAGCAAATGTGGAAAAGTTGCCAGTGTAGACACCCCTCTCATCCAAATGCCCGAGGTTGATCTGGATAGAAGCATGATCCTTTGAAGTAATCAACCTATTGGTTGCGGAACTGCAATTACATTAAACCAGCTAGTCAGAATCAACTGGTTAAATATCTAAGCCACAAATCAGTTCACGTCTAAGCATCTTAAGTTCCAATACATACCATTTCCTTGGAATGTAAAGATCCATGTTTTGCCCCTCTTCGTTCTGCATCTTGACCGGTGATATAAACTGCAACAAAGACACACCAAACAAAAAGTCAAGCATTTGCCGTATCCAGAAGTATAAAATAGGGACTTCCATGCAACAAAACAATCACATCCATCAAGGGTTCTTTTTCTTTCTCCTTTTCTAAGACCAAAAAAGAATCTCTCCCCCACCCCCTAAAGTTAGTAACAAGGATCACAGCAGTAAAGATTTTGTTTTTCTTCAAAAGAATAATACCAAACGAGCCCAAATTCATCACAAGGAAAATGGTGTTTTCCACGAACCAAACATCACCCGCAATAGAAATTTAAGAGGAGCATGAAACAACTTGATGGAAATATTACGAGACTACAGATTTCTCCATCGAATAATATTATCATCTCTACTACAACACATATATTTCAATCCATAATCATCAAAACAACGACAAGGAAGCTCATGAACAGCTCTTGGGCATGCAAAAAACACATTTGATTACAATAACTAACATTGTAAGAACAAGAAGAGATAGCCATTCAATACCTCTCTTTCGCTGGCTGTGGTAAGTGGAGGAGGATGAGGAGGCGCTAAGGTCGCGAATGGGAGCAGCAACAGCGAGTGTGGAGCGCTAGGGTTAGGGCTTAAGGCTTAAAAGGGGGTGTAATCCCAAATAGTCGATCAGGCCCAAATTCGAAGCCCGTATCCTATGGTTATAGGCCCAAGTCTTTTTATTAGTACTATGTTTGCAGTTTACATAAGTGCCCATCAAACTGGGCCCAATTGTTATACAGAAAGACTCCTCAGGGAGTATATCCATTTAGTTTTTTTTTTTTTTTTTTGTGGGAGGTGGGGTGGGGTGGGAGGTGAAGAGAATAACAACTACTTCCTCCTTTTGAAATATAAAAATTTTTAATACTTTTTAAATAGATTAAGGAAGGAAAAAATAAAGGGTATTTTTTATATTATCTTTAATTAAGTTAATTTATTGTCTACTAACATGAGAGAGAATTGATGAGATTATTTTTATAATTGAAGATAATTTTAGAAAAACTATCCTTAAACTTTGCAAAAAACTAAACATTTTGAAAGCAAAGAAAGACTCAAAAACCCTATATTTTGAAACAAATGGAGTACTATATTACTTTTAAATAATTGGGCTATTACTTTGTCAATGATAAAAGTTTCCATGAAGAAGTTTCTTTTCATAAATCCTAAAATATTTCAAAATCTAATAGTGAAAAAGTATGGTATATAATCAATAAATTGTGTCTTATTTTCACCTAAGATAGTGTTTTTAAAGAATTATTTTTTTTTTCCTTTTGAAAGGAAGAGAAGTTCTCACCTTGATAACCTTTATAATTAGTATATTCTTTGCCTTCTGACTGCTTCTGGTCATAAGCAGCCACTTGGCCTTGGCAAAATCTTCATCTATGGGGATAATTTCTTATTTCAAGTTAATACTCCTTTCCAGATTCAAAGTTCATTCACTCATTAGGTGAATATTCAATTTAGATCAAAGGAAATATAAAAGCAGAGCACATAAAAGAAATAAAATCTTTATTGATGATAGAAATAAAATTAGATCAAAGGGGGGTGCATGGGCAGAACTCATGCAGCTCTTTTATTTAATTCTTACTATTTAGTCACCAAAAAAAGAAAAAGAAAAAATAGAACTGATGAGATCACAAAGAGAAATATAAGGAGCACTACAATTTCCAACTCTAATGAGATAGCCAAAATTTCCTAATTTACAAGCCTACAATTCTTCCTAATCTCCCCTTGAGTACCAGTGAGAACTTCAATAGAACCCATGTGTACCATGGCAGCAGCAAACTCAGTAGCCCAAGCATTTTGATGGTCTGCATTGTTCTTCACCATCTTTCTTGTTGAATCGCTTGTCCAAAGAACTTGATCAGAAAACAGGAGCCCCTTGTTGATCCTCAAGTTCTTGTAATAATTGTTGTCAAGTCTGGTTGGTGTTGTGGGATCAAATGGCATGACTGGATTAGGATCTGTCGTTGGATTCGACATTGACCGAGGACATTTGATTCTCAAGAAATCAGCATAAGCAGGATCAAGAGATGGATCTTGAGAATGTGTTGTATTGAATGAGTACAAACGCTTAGAGAAGGCAGAGCAATGAGAGTCACCAATGGAATGAGCACCAGAAAGGATCACCATTTCCTGAATTGACAATCCTTTACTAGCAAAATTTGCTCTGAGTTGGGTCACGTTGAAGAATGCACCGGGGAGATTCTTTGGTGGTTCGGCTGCTCGTGAAACTCTTCCGTCTCGACGGCCTGCAGGAACATTATAATTCTTTCCTCCAGACATGGCGACAGCATCTCTAGCTGCAAAGGCAAGGATGTCTGCACAAGAGACCTTGTTTGGACATTGAGATTCTATCTCGGCCTTGGCTTCGTCAATCAAGTCGAAGCCTTGGACACCGAAGTTTGCTGGACTATCTTTTTCAGCAACATTGCCTGGTGTTGAATCAAGAAGAACAGATGCATCACAACCCTGCAAAAGACGAGATATTCAAGCTTTAACACTTTGCCTTTTTAGACCCTTTTAATGACTCGGTGCTCATAATTAATGTGTGATGTCCTGTAGACAGTTTCTGCAGACAAATGGAAACTTTTGGTGAAAACAAAAGATTCATTACCCTAATAAAACAGTCATGGAAATGAAGTCTAATGAGGGCAGGAGCGATCCCGGAATCATTAGCATAGGCTCGGCTAACTTTATTTTTGACAACGGCTTCTGCTGATGGACATGTCTTCTGATAAAATCCAACCTGCAACCGATTAAATGATGCTGAAGATCCTAGCAACATAGCAAGAAATATGCCCATATAAGTGAAAAAACATGCCATTTTCCAAGCTAATAGATTGAATACAATTTGAGATCAGAAAGGGAAAGATATTGATTGGATGTGTGGTGAACACAAGCTTTTGAAAGTGCATTTTATAGTGAGTTACAGCAGAGTTCAAATTTGATTTGATCAAATTAGAGACCCATAGAAATGCTAAAACAGGCAACTTTGAGGATGATGCTTGGAAGGAGTAGTTTCAAATGGATTATTCTTAAGGAATAAACAAATGAAAGGCGTGTGGCCTCCACAAGACTCCTCGATTGAACAAGTTAAACAAAGGAACACTTTCATCAAACGCATCCGCGGCTTTATCAACTTTTGATTTTTGATCTTCATATTTTATACCAACTTAGATGATTTTCAAACAATAAAGACATATAATGCTTGAGAAAAAAGAGTTTGTCTTGCTGTTAGATGAGTTTTTTAACTCTATTTAACCCACAAGTAGCCGTAAGAAATCTATAGGCTCGTGTGAACATTTGTAAAATCAAGAGAAAGAAGAAGATTCTCCTCTGGATTTGTATTCAAGCGGTAATTAACGATATGGACCTTTGTGTTATTTAATCAAAATCTTATTTGGATTGCACGATTTCAAACTTTTGGGGTATTTTAATTTTTTGTAATTATATGATAATTATACAAGTACAATACATGTGTTTTACGATTTTAAAATTAAAGAAGAATTTGATATGCATATGCGTTCAATTTAAAATTTCGATACGTTTTATTTTAATTAGAAATGTTAGAATTGTGATACAAGGAGATTATACTTCATACATAATCATTTTGTAATCTAAAAATCTTTGAAATGAGTTTCTCAAGGGTTATACGCAAATCCTTCAGCAATCTCATGAATTGAGGATTTGAGCTTAGTTTGAATGTGAAGGGAGTATAAGCTTCAAGAACTTCCTATCAGGCCTTCCTGCAGCAGATTCTATTGCCATTTGGCAATGGCATTCACATATACTAGTAAAGAATTTTATGTTTATAAATATATAATCAAACCTAGCTTGTAAACGTGAATGAAAAACATTGACGTGATTCGTTTATAAAATTCAATGGATTTTCAAACCTTTGATTCCTCGAACAGAAGGGCAGAGACAAAAAGTGTAATGAAACAAGCAAACAGCTGGAGATTGCACTAACGTTGTTTTGATCATTGAAAAAGACAAATTTCACAAGTGTTTGATTATTTTGACCTTTTAATTTCTCCAGACTCTATTCAATTTGAATATTTTAAAGCTCATGCTAGGGCAATAGTTTATGAAATACAAGTATATATATATATATATATATATATATATATATATATATATATATAAAGCCGGTGATTTAAAGTAGCATTTGGAGGATTTTTTTGGAGATTGAACGTGCATAAATATAGAGAATTGATTGGACAGAATATATATGTTTGATTTTGACATGCATTTTTCACGTAAAATGAAATTATAATGTTGTTCCATGAATCATGTTATTTAAATATTGGATTATGCTTGATTTGGCTTTCTTATGACTATGGTCTTGAATCTTAAACTAATTCGAATTGATTATGGACAAAAAGGGAAATTAACAGTGGAATATTCTCTCAAGAAGAATAAGAGGAAAGTAGCATATAAAATTCACAAATGGCAAGGTGACTCTTGGGAAAGTAGCATATAAGATACACTGGATTTTTATTTTTTATTTTTTGGGTAGAAAATATATCATAGCTTGATTCAAGAGTACTTCTAATAATATGACGATTTGCATTCCTAAATTGACCTCTTCTTTAATTAAAATTAGATAATTAAGATTATGTAGATAATTATACGAATATTAATTAACTAACTAACATATTTTCCTCCAAAAATAAAAATAAATCTAATAACCGATTTACTTCAATTTTTTTTTTCTTTTTTGGGGGAGAGATTTGGGAGGAGGGGACCCTATGCAAATAGCACAAATCCTTGGGAAGCAAGACAAGTAAAAGAACAGAATGGTCAACTTTTCTAGTTGGAAGAATTAAAGGGCATAATTGGAACAACACAAAATTACCTGTTTAAGATCTCAAAATTTCACCCCATGATTAGAACAAAACCTCCAACATTTAGTTTCAAGTTAAATATTTTTATTGTGTTTTGCCCTTGTGATAAATATCCAATTACAGAAAGTGAACCAAATCAACTAAATAACCTAATTAACAATGATTAATTATTCTCAAAGATTCTAAGGCTATCAACAACCAAAAAAAAAAAAAGAAAGAAAAACTAAAAACCGATGGAGAAGAAGTAGATCACATAAATATATAACATGATTATATGCATATACATCTTGATCGATTACCCTTTTTGTGAGATCTTTCTCAGTAAATATAGAAAGTGAATCCATTTTACTACCTCTCAAAGCAAATTGATTCTGAGTATATTGCATGAAATATTGGCCATTCCTTATGAATGTATTCTTGTGGATAATTTCCATACACATGAAGCTCAAAGGATTATAAATTCGTTCGTCATCTTTATCCCCTTCAGAACACACCCTAAATCAAACATAGCAGCAAAAGATCTGAGTGTTTTGTTTTCATGGAGAATCACAGTAATTTGAGCATTTTGATGTTTCCATGGCTGGCTCACGGTCACATCTCCCCATTCCTAGAGTTGGCTAAAAAGCTTGCCAAAAGAAACTTCACCATATACCTGTGTTCTACACCTGCTACTTTGATCAGTTCTGTCAAGAAAAAGTTGAGTGACGATGTCGCCGAATCCATAAAGCTTATTGAATTGCATCTTCCAGTGTTACCTGATCTTCCTCCTCAATACCACACCACAAATGGACTCCCGCAACATCTCATGCCCACCCTCAAGAAGGCTTTCAACATGGCTGGACCGAACTTTTGTGAAATTCTCAGGACTTTGAAGCCTGATTTGCTTATATATGACTCTCTCCAGCCATGGGCACCAAAGGCTGCCTCAGCCTTTAACATTCCTGCAGTTGACTTCATAACCAGCAGCTCTGTAATGACTGCCTTCATGGTCCATGCTTTGGAGAATCCAGGTGTGGGGTTCCCCTCTTCAAAGATTTTTTATCGTGATTACGAAGCTGCTTTTGCTATTGAGATGCAAGATGATGTTGACAGACATCGCCTGGAGAAAGTCCCAGTTCTTGAATGCATGGAACAATCTTCTGGTGTCATTCTCATCAAGGGTTTCAATGAGATTGACGGTAAATATAGTGATTATCTCACTAGTTTATGTGGGAAGAAAGTAGTGGCAGTTGGTCCTCTTGTCCAAGAACCTACCAAAACTGATGAAACTGAAAATTCTGAGATCATAAAGTGGCTAAACAAGAAAGAAAAACGTTCAACCGTTTTTGTTTCTTTTGGCAGTGAATATTTTCTATCTAAGGAAGACAGAGAAGAGATCGCTTACGGGCTAGAGCGCAGCAACATGAATTTCATATGGGTTATAAGGTTTCCAAAGGGGAAGAGTCTCAAACTTGAAGAAGCACTACCAAAAGGGTTTCTCAAAAGGGTTGGAGAGAGGGGAATGGTGGTGGAAGGATGGGCACCGCAGGCCAAAATCTTGAGCCATTCTAGTATTGGCGGCTTTGTGAGTCACTGCGGTTGGAGTTCCACTTTGGAGAGCATGAAATATGGTGTTCCAATCATAGCCACACCAATGCACCTTGACCAACCAATCAATGCTAGATTGATAGGAGAAATTGGTGCAGGCCTGGAGGTTTTGAAGGCAAAAGACGGACGGCTCCGCCGTGGAAAACTTGCTGCAACCATTAAGCAAGTGATGAAGGGCGAAAGTGGGGACTTTGTGAGGAAACAGACCAAGAATTTGTCCCTCAAAATTGAAGAGAAAGGAGAAGAATACATCAAGAGGGTTGCAGAGGAGTTGGTTCAACTTTGTCTCAAGAACAAGAAGAAGGGCCATCATGACTAGTTCAAGATTCCAACTTTAGTATGCTATATATGTGTATCGATTTATATAGCATCTTGCGTGTTTGATGTTAATTTTCTGTTACATTCTGGCTCTCTTGTGAGTATGCTGTTTATTTAAGGCATCTCACAAACTAGTAATTTTCATGAGTTTTTATTACTTGACGAGTGGCTACTACTTTTTTTAATTCATATTCTATACTTCTCTTTCGGTAATTATATATCGTCATCTCTATACATTATTAAGAATAAGCCATAAAAGACAGTACTCCATCCGTTTCAAAATAAGTATGATTGAATAAAAATTTATGGTGTATTTGGATTGGTTTTTTAATTTTAAAAAAAAATATTTTTTCACATTTTTTTTATTTTAGACTCTATTTTTTCTGTCACAAATAATTTATTTTTATGATTTTTAATACAACTTAATTCAAAACAAAACTCAATCCAAGCTCGGCCTTAGGTTTTTCCTTCTTTCACTTATAATAATTGAATAGTATTTTGTGTAATAAATGGTTGTAGTTCCTTGTATAGTAATTTTTCACTATGAGAAAAAATATTTAATTAAAGACAAATTAGCTAATGTATAAAAATTTATAAAATAACACTTAGTTGATATTGAATAAAGTTTGAGTTTGGATTTTCTACTTTAGATTTTATAAAAATGAATTATTTGTTAAAAAAAAAATAAAAATAAAATAAAAATTTTATATTGAATTCTGTAATAAAATAGTATACAAATACACCCATAAATTGAAACAACAAAGAACGTACTTCTTATATCACAACTCAATAAATTTAATACTCAAATTTAATTATGTCGCCCACACAGTCTTTATTTTTTGCTTAAGTAAGTAACGTTTACTTCGTATTTAGGATAACACACGTACAACTATGTTCTAATAATTACTGGTTCAATCAAGCTTTCCTTTATGTAGCTCTCGTTCTCAAATCCATCAAACTCACCAAAAACTTTACACCATATTATATGCTGGAAGATAGACAGCAGTATATCAATTGCTTTTGGCAGCCACAGCTCATCACCACCAATTGAATTTATACCAACCAAAATAAATGCTATGGGGCTTCGTTCACTTTCTTCCTTTTTTCTCCTCTTATTTTCTCATTTTCACATTTGGAAATCTTGTGATCAATCCCGATCTGAATCTTTTCAATTGTTGGAGAGCTTCTTTAAAAAGAAATGATTTGGCGATAATTTGATTGTTTGTAGTACAATCTCCTTAGCAGCATGACATCGATAAAAGAGTGGTTTGATTTCCAATTAAAATTTCTTTTTTGACATTATGACGTATTTGATTAGATTGATTTTCTATTTAAAAGATTTTCATTATGAATGGCGTACAAAATTAACTATTATAAAAAAATTAAGATATATAATTGTCTGTGAGATAAAATTAAAAAATAAAATTTTAGATAAAAAATAAATTTGAATTCTGTTTAAAAGATTTTCATCATGAATAACCTACAAAATTAACTATTATAAATGAAAAATTAAGATCTATAGTTGTCTGTTAGATAAAATTAAAAAAATAAAATTTTGAATGGGAAACAAATCCGAATGTATCTATTAGTATCCTTAGTTTTAAGGTTAAATAAGTTTAATTACAAAAATAAAAGAAAGAATTATCTACAAAAGAAAAAGATAAAGATAAAATGATAGTGGCATGCAAGTAAAATGATCTAAATCTTAAGGGCATTTCAACACTTAAATTCCCTTATAATTTTCTCTGAATTTCTCTGGCTCGTTAAAGCTTTCTCTCTCTCTCTCTCTCTCTCTCTCTCTAGAAGTGAACGCTGAAGAGGGAAAACCAGCGAGAAGATAAACAAGAAAATTGTAGCGACAATGGCGAAGGCAGCTGAGCTTCTTCTGTTCGCTGCAATATTCTTCACAACAATGCTGTCATTTTGGATCGGCGCGGTCGAGAGTGCCAGCGGATCTCACGAGCTGAACTACTACTTTCCGGTGAATAAACCGACGGCGGAATGCAGAGGATCAATTGCAGAATGTCTGGCCGAAGATGGAGACGAGGAGTTCCAGATGGACTCAGAAAGCCACCGGCGAATGTTGTTCTGGCGGAGAAGGTACATAAGCTACGGAGCACTGTTCAGAGACAGAGTGCCCTGTTCGAGAAGAGGCCGTTCTTACTACAACTGCCGCCCTGGTGCCCCCGTCAATCCCTACTACCGCGGCTGCAGCACCATCACTCGCTGCCGCAGTTAAATATGTCTCGACCTTTTTCCGGCGAGTGTGTTTTTCTACTATCTAGCTTTGTGTGTAAAATGGAAGGTAACAATATTAAGTAATTGATAATTATTATGAACATGAGAATTGTTTGCTACTCTATTTATCATTTTTCTTTTCTACTACCAATAAAAATAATTTTTTCAATGATTTTTTGTTCCGGCAGTTCACTGTTAAAAGTAGTGGTCAACAGGACACTACCTCTTGACAGTTCTGTTCATTTTAATTCCTTAAAATCAAAATATTTATATAATGGTTGATGTAATAGCCACCGATAAATTACGCGGCTCATACTTTTTGGTTCGAGTCATGTTGAAGTGAGCAATTATCGTTCTTATTTGTTATTCTTGTTAAAATGACATTTGATGTAAGAATAATTATGAATTTGAAGTGTGGAACAGTTGTTTTTCTTTCTTCCTTTTTACTATTTTGATAATTATAGACTTATAGTTGGAAGCAAATAAGAGGGAATAGGAACTCTACTTGTTCTTTTTTTTTTTATAATGAGTAGTCTACTGTTTATTTCACTTTCGGTTCTTGGGTTTAGAGAAATGAGAGAGAAGATGAGAGAAGATAACTTACCAAAAGAGAGATAGAGAGAATATTAAAACAGTGTCCGCCGGGGACCACCGTCACCATGGATGGACACAAGGTTCTTATCATCTTTGTGAAAGTGGGCGTTGATTTCGCCCGCCTCTCATTTGAAGACGAGAGTGCGGACTCCAACGGGAATTTAAATGCTATTTTGTTCGTATTAACTCCATATAAACTTTCTAATATACTTGGTCGGTTTCAAGTCAAGGAACCATTTCAAGAAACATCCTTCTACTGCAAGTCAGCTCAGTTGAAGTGCACGGATCTTGATTCATTCCCAAGTGGAAAAAAATAAATTATGTATTGGTCAAAGTTACCGCATACCAGGGGGAATTTCTAGAGTGCCAATTCGTAATTAAAAAAATTAATAAAAGTTATAAATGTATTTATTTGATAATAAGAAAAATTCACCTAATTGGCATTCTGAATCTGAAGTTGAAAATGAGTTGATATTAACTAGTCTATAGTAATTACAGGTACTATTATGCACTATTGGAATTTGCAGATTATATAAATTTACTTTTGTTTAAGTCTATTTTTTTTAACAAATTTATAAAATTTAAAACAAAAAATCTCAAACTAAAATATTATTAAATCTCGCATTTTTTTTTTGGAGATTTTCTACTCAGGCTGCAAGCAAACAAATGACAGATCTCCTAATCCCGCCGACAATAATATGAAATTGTAAGTCACCCCACTCCTAGCAAGAAAATCAAAGAAAAGGAGACCCAACCATACAGCATCTTCACATGCTTTGAGTTGTGAGACTTTCATCTTGTGCCCCCCAACCAAACCCAGCAAGAAACAAAATATTTCCCACCATAATAGCTTTGCAACGCTGGCAATGTAGGAATTTCAAAGTGTCCAAAAGTAAGCTAACATATCAAATTTCCACGCAAACCTGAGGATCATTACCATAGTATTTCATGATACTACCTGCATTCAGATTTAGCAACTTGCCAACAACCTGCTTGGGTTTAGCAATTACACGTCTACAAGTACACCATCAACCTACAAAGGCAAAACATTGCATTCAATAGGAAATGGACTTCAATCCAAACAGATGTAAGCAAGCCAAACCGGTAATTATGAGCCGCACATGACCTCTTTAACCGTTCTCAAGCTCCAGAGCCCCCAGGGAGCTTACAATCAAACGAGAGGTGAAAAGGTATAAGATATTTTGGCTACAAAGTAGGGCATAAGTCATGGAAGGTCTGCATCCAAACTACTAGTAAAATAACCACACTACACTGTTTCAACCAAAAATCAGAGGCATTCACATCCAGTCCCCCAAAAGCCAATGTCCTAGTTCTAAGCAGTATCATCAGCTGCCTTCGGATCGTCTTTCAACTTCATAGGTGTTGAAGGGGTTGAAGTACCTTCTTGACCCATCTCAGCTCTAAGATCATTGATGCTCTGTTCTAACTCATCGATCCGGTTGCCCATCTCATCAAGTGAAACATGGTTAAGGAAAATGAAGGTATAATACAAACTTTAAGCCTCCTATGTAAGCAAGAAAAACAGAACTCCCACATATGATGCAGATACCACGACAGAGAAGATAGAGGATAAAACATCGTTTTAAAGTCCATTCAATTGTTGGCAAAAGCCACATTGCTCAATTTTCCAGTATTAGCTGCTATGGCCTAAAAGCATTTTCAAATATGGCCATCAAAACTCAGAAATACCAAAAAGCATGTCTTTTCTGATTATAGCTCAAGCTAACAAGAAACCAAACTGTAATTAAAAATAATCAACATATATGTTCAATTAGAACTAGAGAAAATTAAAATATCATCTGATCCACAAGACTGAAAAAGTATATTGCATCAACAAGGAATAGGCCAAACTCCCCCAGCTTACTAAGTAGGCTTCCTTCTATATAAAGCCATATTTAGGAACCCTTCATAATTTTCAGAAAATCAATAATTGCCAACAGAAATCACAAGATGGTGACTGTAACTTGTACATCAGAACCAATCCCATCCCCCTAATTCTCAATTTCTCAAGATATATACCAAGAATTCTAAAGTTTGCCAAGGAGAATCGTAAGGTCCACTAACCAGCATTCCACTTTTCAGAAATATGAGGAATTGTTACTTAACAGAATAGTCAACAATTTTACATAAAGATAACAAGGTAAATCGACTCAGTTTCGCCTCAGTTATTGTGCTAAAGAGCATCAACGTAACAGAATAGCGACCATAGATGATGGATCAAGTATTCCATTCAATACATAAACTAGATATAAATAAATAGCAAAGGATATTCTTTGAGATAATGGATTCAGACATTTGCTGAAACCTGCTTTGCTGCAAGATGACATTGTATCAGTATGAAGTCAACTCTTTTAATCATTGTTTTAGAAATAAAATGAAAAATATTGAAAAAGGAAAGGTACAAATAAGAAAATTGGTGCAAGATGAGAAATAGCCAAAGAATGGAAACTCACCATTTGCTGGAGAAGATTTTGTACCTGAAAAAAGCCATAATCAGAATACAACATAAACAAACATGTTACCAGAAGATATATCATGAACAAACAACTTTAATGTATGCCATACTTTAGAAGTAATTCGGCATGTAGAGTATCAAGGTATGAGTGAATATCTAGATCTATACAGGTCATATTATCACTCTTTAAACAACTTGAAATTTTTCCCAAATAAGTACAGGTAACTATGTCAGCAGTCTTCACAACACTCCCCAGACAAGTGTTAGATTGGTTTAAATCAATTCAAAGTCACTAGTGTATTTATAGTTATTGTATGTCAATAAAAGAAGGACCTTGGGAAATCAAAACTCAAACTCAAGTTCCCAAAAAAGAACTTACAAAAGCAGTCATATCGGCAGTGCTTTGTTTTGATGTATCTCCATCATGCCCGTCCTGCAAAACAATATGCCAGAAAAATAAAACATGACAAGAAACACCAAAATAACTGATTGCACCTAGTACGATTTTATTTTACTTCACATTTTGAATCTGACAACAATAGTGAGGGAAATTTTCCGCTAAATGCTTTATTAAATGGGGCAATCTGGACAAATATTCAGGAGAAACCCACACACAAAGGATTCCAAAGTTGGCATGAGTCTCTTAAAAAGAGTATCTTGCCATTAATTCTTAAAAAATTTTAGTATTTTTTCATCTTTTAAAATGTATAAGAAAGCAATGCCCTTTCATATTCCAACCAAAAACATGTTGCGGCAGTCTTTATCTTCTATGACACAGCAAATATCTACCTATGAATATGAATATTCCATTAAGGTAACTATCCTCAAAGTCGAATCCTTCTAGTCCATTAGGTAACTTGTAAATGAATTAGTATCAAACTAAACACTTTTAGACTAATTTCATCATTTATTCACATCATCTCTAAGTTAAAGCTAATTCAGTAGAAGTTTAAAAAGCAATTATCAGAATCCTAGACAACAAACATGCCCTTTTCATGACGACTTTTTTCAACCAGAAATTCTCGAATTTCAGATCAAAATCCAAACATTCTCTTCTTCCATTCATTAAACTGTCCAACTAGTACTTTTCCCCAAATGTTCGCAAAAGATACCCAATTTTTTGAAAATGAAGCACGCATCTGAATGCAAGAAGTCATTGGGTCCTAAGTTGTGATCGCGGATTTGAAGAAGCACGAAAATCGGCGACAATGAGAGACATTTTCCAATCAATAGGACCAAATTAATCGAAACCCTAAAAGTTAGCAAGTGCGAAATAACTTCCAAGTAAATGAATCAATTATAAGAAATAAACCAAAAAAACAATTTATCACCCCGGAAACACACTCTAAACATCAGTAGACGTATGAAATTTACCATTTTTTCTGGTTCTCTGTCGCTGTTGCCCACAGAGAGAGAGAGAGAGAGTGTGTGTTTGCTTTTTGCTTCTTGCTTCACAGAGTAAAGGAAATAGCTGAAACGGTGGGGAGTTTGAATTTGGATATTGGGCAAGCCCGCAAATTGAAATGAGAGGACGCTATTAAATGACCAGAATACCCCACCAAATTATCTCCTTCCCACACTTAACCTTTTTTTTTTTCCGACAAATCTCTTTCACAAAAAAAAAATCCAACAATTTACTTTTTTTTAGGATTAGATCATGTTTACATTTGAGTTTTTATCTTTAATGATTTTTATAAATATTTTATTATTTTTTAAGAAAAAATAAAAATAAATATATTAAAAATACAAAATAACCAATTGGCTTTAAATATATAGTAATAATATCTTTCCATGTCATTTTGTTAAATTTCCTTCAGATTATTTATCATTTTTTTAGTTTAACATTTATCTATTTTTTAATGTGTAAAATATATTAATCTATTATTTTTCTTCTTATTTACTTTACTTGATCTCTTTTGATTTCTCCGTTAAAATATAAGCATACAATTATGGATCTGTATAATAAAGAGTGTAACTTATATTGTTATCAATATACCAATAAATATTTGTATTAAACCAAATGTATAATTATTTTCTTCGAAACAAAATACTCTATTTAAAAAATATATAAATTTTTATATTAAATATTTATAAGTTGTCTTTGTTATTCGCCAGTGGTACTCACGACTTTCGAGCAACAATGGTACTTTTCACCAAAATAAGTAAAAATAATATTTTATTGATAAAATAGCCATTGGTAGCAATGATTTGTAATTTGGAGACAACAATAAAATTTGCAATATTTTTTAAATTTTATTTTAAAAGCACTATATTTAAAAAAAATGATTGTTCAATAAATATAAAACTATAAAAGATCAATATATAACTTCCATTTTGATATTTGCAATCTTTCTCCTTTCACATTTTTTTCTCTTTTTTCTCTCTTATCAGCCGTTATCTACCCTTGAGAGCCCTTTCACGGGTTCAAAAAATTAGGATTGTATTTGGATTGCGTTTTGCCTTGAAGTTACCCGGATGAGCCTAAGATACCTGATTGAAATCACAACCCGTTTGTAATAGGTAGATCTATGCTGTGGCTCATATGAGGTTGATATGGTTGTGGAGGATAGTAACTGCACGTTGGAGCCGTGTTACCATAAATCGAGCTAATACTGAAGCCATCGTCAACTGCCCTTTTTAGCTGACTCACATGATACAATTCAAGCCCTATATTACAAACCCGTTTAGAGACAACTTCAGGTGAAGATACTATCCAATTGGAGCCTAGGAGATTGCAAGGCATCCCTTCAAAGCACTCCTAGGGATTGGAATGCATCTTGAAAGCATTCTAAGGTATTAAAAATTAAAAAAATAAAGAGAGAAATAACTTGATTTATAAATATCAACATAAAAAGTTACAAGTATTAATCTCCAGCTACAATACAGGTCACCGCTAAAATAATGCCTAAACTAAGATGCTTGTTCGCTGATAGATTCACTCGACAGCCTGTAGTCCACACTCACTAGACTGATGTTTTTGCCTACTAATGCTGAAGTACTAACCTAATTGTGTTTAGCTGATTTGGCTTTTGATCTCCTCTTAATTAAAAAAGAAACCAACACAGGCCCTTTGGTGCGTCACACGTTTACTTGGGAAATTGGTCAACATTCTATAGTTTAGGACAGCCAACTTTATTCTAGAACCTTATTATTCTTTACATTTCATTGCATCTTGTCGTGTTAGTGTTATTAGCTTTTGATGAAATCAGCAAGCAATAACATTGGATTCTCTAATCTCATAATCTTAATTTAAATTTAGTGCTAATCATGATCCATATTAGTTTTTTAAGAAATCCGATACTATTATAAAGAATTGTGGAGCAAAATAAATTTATAATTAATAAAAATTAAATTTATAGTTGATATATTATTATATTAATTTTTTTACCTACTATAAGAAAAGTCACGCTGATACACACTAAATAAATAATATTTTTATCCGGTGTGTGTTGCTATTAGATGTAATTTGACATAAGATGAATGAGCATAAATGTTCTAACATTATCAATGTACAAAAGTAAAATATTTTGCTAATAAAGTGTAATTAGAATTTGGACTAAGTATAAGAGTAAATGGATTTCTTTATGATAATTTAGTGATCTTTTAACATATATTATGCCACTTTTGCATTATTCACGGATCATCAATATTATTAAAAAATTCCTATTACCTCCAAAATCTCTCTCTCTCTCTATATATATATATATATTTATTTATTTATATTTCTATCAAGATCATTGAAATGGAATTGCAGCTCGAAGGAAAAAAAAAAATTCAGGCAAAGTCTCAAGAATGCTGGAACTGGAAAAACGCTGGCAGACATAACCGCTTTCTACCTGTCTGCTCCAGCCAATAGCGGATCACACCCACGATTTATGTGTCGACAGACAGACAATAACGCGTAATGAACTCAAACAAACACGTAAAAAAAATGACTGTGAAATTTAAAAATTATAGATCATCTGATTGTCCGAATCCACCTTCAATTATGCTTTCTCACAGACCACAGTTTCCTCTTTCCAGCTACATTTTTTTCGCCTTCCGCTGTACCTTCCATCTTCCCACTCTCCGTCTCTCAACCGACACCTCCCAGCTTCTCAAACCCTAGAGGAAAATCTACTTTCCCTAAAAACCCATCTCAATTCGGTGGAGAAAGTGGAGAAAAATCCTACCTTCCTTCTCACTTTAACATCTCAATGTTGCAATGATATTCCATGGCTGAGATTCTGTAGAAACTTTTGTTGTGTTAATTGTAGTGTGTGATAATTTGTGGATATTCTTAGAATTTTAAGAAGAGAGGAAGGAGAAGAAGAAAAAGAGAGAAAATGCTGGATCTGATCTTGAGCCAGCGCCGTGTAAGGCAAATCCAGAGAATCTTGAGAAACGGGAAGCTTACTCTTCTTTGCCTGTTCCTAACTGTCATTGTTCTTCGTGGTAATCTGGGTGCAGGAAAATTTGGTACTCCCGAGCAGGACCTTAATGAGATCCGGGAGACGTTTTCTTATATTCGCCGGCGAGCTGAGCCCCGTCGTGTTCTTGAAGAAGCCCAGACCACCACGAGCAAAGCTAGCGGTGCGGGGGATAGCACTGGTGGTACCAATAATTATGCCGAGTTTGATATCAAAAAGATTTTAGTTGACGAGGAGGATGGTGAGGTAGAATATAAGAGAGATCCCAATCAGCCATATAGTTTGGGGCCTAAGATATCTGATTGGGATGAACAGAGAGCTGAATGGTTGAAGAAAAATCAAAATTTTCGGAACTTTATAGCGCCCAATAAGCCTAGGGTGTTGTTGGTTACTGGGTCGTCGCCAAAGCCTTGTGAAAATCCTGTTGGTGATCATTATCTGTTAAAATCCATAAAGAATAAGATTGATTATTGCAGGCTTCACGGGATGGAGATTTTCTATAACATGGCCTTGCTTGATGCTGAAATGGCTGGTTTTTGGGCCAAATTACCCTTGCTTAGGAAGCTTTTGCTTTCACATCCTGAGGTTGAATTTATTTGGTGGATGGATAGTGATGCTATGTTTACCGATATGGCATTCGAGTTACCCTGGGAGAGGTACAAAGATCATAATCTCGTGATGCACGGCTGGAACGAGATGGTTTATGATCAGAAGAATTGGATTGGTTTGAACACTGGAAGCTTTTTATTGAGGAATTGCCAGTGGTCCCTCGATATTCTTGATACTTTGGCACCTATGGGTCCCAAGGGGACGGTCAGAGATGAGGCCGGGAAGCTTCTGACCCGGGAGCTTAAAGATAGGCCAGAATTTGAGGCTGATGATCAATCTGCAATGGTGTACATCTTGGCAACTCAGAGGGAGAAGTGGGGGGATAAGGTGTACCTTGAGAACGCTTATTACTTGCATGGTTACTGGGGAATTTTGGTGGACCGATATGAGGAAATGATTGAGAATTACCATCCTGGTCTTGGTGATCACAGGTGGCCACTTGTAACTCACTTTGTGGGTTGCAAGCCTTGTGGAAAGTTTGGGGATTATCCCGTTGAAAGGTGTTTGAAGCAGATGGATCGTGCATTTAACTTCGGCGACAATCAGATCCTGCAGATGTATGGCTTTACTCACAAAACACTTGCTAGTAGGAAAGTTCAGAGGATACGTAATGAGTCAAGTAATCCACTTGAAGTAAAAGATGAGCTTGGGTTACTTCATCCTGCATTTAAGGCAGTTAAGGTATCTTCTTCTTGAATGCACACCTAGTGGTGGATCTGGAAATCAAGATCGGAGCCTGTTTGCCTCATTTTTTTGGTCTGTTCTCCTAATACGTGTCATTTTGCATTCACTTGTTATTTATTACCCGTCTTAGATCTCTCCGTGTATTCCTTCATTTATGGATACCTTTCTGTGACATAGTTATGAAACTTCATAGATTTAAATGGAAGGCAGTCTAATTTGTATTATCTCTTCTTTTGTTGCACATGAGGTTGCTTTTCTGTTGCCTTTTTCAATTGGCGCAGCATCCAAGGAAAACCGTAGCATAACTTGCCTTTTCTTTTTCTTTACCAAATGTTGTGAGCACACTAATAAATGCAGTTCGTATACTTGCATCCATTATCCAGTGAAATGAGGATCCTTCTTGGTGTGCAATCCTGTAATTATAGTTTTGACCATTGTTTTTTATTCCTTTGGCTTTTGTTTGACATGCCACAGAACCATGTCAAACCAATTCCTCCTGCTTTGCCATTTCCTTGTTTGATTAAATTCCTTTGCATTTCTTTGTCTGTAGTTAGAGTTTTAAGCTTCCAATCGACTATATTCTTTTGCACTGGTTAATGTGTAAAGTTGATCTGTAGAAGCTATTAAGGCTCATGTAACTTAGGCCTGGTCTGTAAAAGAGAGCTTGAGAGCATGTAATGGACTCTGTGTTGAACAATACTTTGTTCAGTCATTTCATTTCTTCGTCTGCATTTCTTGATTTGGAAGAGAATGCAGACATATAGAATGTAAAAATCCTTGTTGCTTGCTTAATCTATGACAGTCCCTTTCTTGGATTGGTTAGAATTGTAGCATAGCTAGTTCATATTTCTCTTTAATGAGATGAAAGAGGAAGAAAACTTGGAATGATAACTTAGCTTGGCAATCAAATTGATACAATGAAGAAACCTGTTCTTTGTTGAAACTTGTCAAGATTATATTACAAATGACTGGGCAGATAAGTAGCCTACTGTTTATAGCGGGGGGCTGGTGTAATTTAAATCAACCCAAACTGTGCACAAGTTTTGGATTAAAATTTGTCATCGGTACATTTGAACACTGCCGTACTGCTTTATCTGAAAAATATTTCTTTGTAACTGCTGTCACTTGTGTGAAAAATGCTTCACAAAATGTATGTACGGACTTTGCTATGTCATTAAAACCAGAAATCCTAGGCTCCTGTCCTTCACGATGTTGAAGGTGAACTGCAGGCACAGTTGCCACTTTCCTTTTGTATGAATTGTGATATATCGATTGTGTTAGGCAGATCTCTGATCACTTACTGTTGTTTAGTATCAGTCGCTCTGTTCTCTTAAGTCTGTAATCCATAAGGTTTTACAAAAGTGGATGGAATGTTGTAGGAGTACCTTTCTTTCCTTTTCTCATTGAAACTTCACCATGGATGCAATTAACAAGTTACTAAAATCCTCCTTAACCGTTTGCATTTCATCCATCGTTGTCATTCATGGAGAGTAGTTTAGAACTGTACTTGCATCACTATGTTTTCTTCCTGAATTACCACCATCATGGGCGTTCAATTTTCAGACTAGATAGTACATGTTAGCACACTGTATGGATCTCTGCTGAGCCAACTGCGGTTTGCGCTCTTTTTGATCTGCAGCTTATAAATGGGGTGAAATTTGTGTATTTAAAATTATGTTGTGAGCTACGCGTGTTGTCAGTGTCATATGTAAAATGCATGCCAAAGTGCAGAGCATAGCATTACAATAATACAGCACTGCATATCATGAAGCACAAACAAAATATTTGTTCTTCTGTAGAAGAGTTTAATTTACAATGGTCCATGCCGGCAGAAGGAAGTCGGCAGTAGCAGCTTGAGATCTAAGGGTAAATTCCTGGCATCTCCTCATAGAAGCTGAATGAAAGAGCTTACCTAAGCTAAAGGTTATTTCTAATGAATTCCAATGGTAAGGTGGCAAAAACCGGCGTCTCCTCATAACAGCCTCTTTTCTGTTGGTTTTGCTGAGGCATTCAATTTCTTGTTTTAGCCTTTGTCATGACTCGTAAGCAAGCAAAGGGAAAATTTTGTTTTTCTTCATTTTTTTTGGGGGGTGGGGTTGGTTGGTTGTTTTATGTTGATCTTGCTTTACATGATTCGAGATTGCAATTGCAAAAGTAACTTGTTTAGCCCTTAGATCCATATAGTCTCAAGGCGTACTTGCATGAAGGAACTCATTTAGCAGATCAAAAGCAAGTTTTTTCAGATCCATATAGTCTCAAGGCGTACTTAATGAAAGAACTCATTTAGCAGATCAAAAGCAAGTTTTTCGGGGTTCAAACAGTGCTGGTAAGTCAGTTCCTTTACATCCATTACCTTTATGGAGGATATCATTTAATTACTGCCAAAGCTAATGGTCCAAAAGGGGATAATCCATAATCGTTATCTTTTTCTGGTGAAGTTTAATTTGATGAGGAAAGTAATAAATCACTTTTATTAAACCTTTAGGATGGACGTTATTCTATCATTAATAGTAAAATAAGTTTTCATTTCAAAGCTAAAGTAACGGTGTATTTGAATTTGAATTGTGTTTTAGTTTGAGTTATTTTGTTCTGAAAATTATAAAAATAAATTTTTCTTAAAAGTTAAGTATGGTTTAAATTGAAAAATATAAGACTTTTTTGTTTACTCTGAGTCATAATCTAAGCACACCTAGGGGTTTAATAAAATACAAATCCCTTTAAACCCCTCTCCCCTTGCCCCCCCCCCCCCCCCCCTCCCCAAAACCCCCCAAAAGAAAAATAAAAGAAGGAAAATTCCAACTAATGATGTTCAAATTATTTCACTAATATTGTGTTACAACATCCTATGTTCTTAAACCATTTACGCCCTCCAAAAAAAAAAAAAATCCTATGTTCTTCATAATATGCTTTAGCGATGAGGTAGTAATATCAGATTTTGTTTTTCTTTGCAAGAGGACGTAATATCAAAATTGTTTGCTACATCAATTAATATAATTTGGTTTTGACATAATGCAAGGATTCACTCCATAGAGGGAACAACCCCTCTACATGTAATTAATAATAGAGATATCTTGATTAGAATTAGAGAATTAAAAATTATTGTAAATGTTAGGACTAGATAGAAGGAAGTTAGATACTCATTACTCCACACTTAATGGAACTTTTCACGAGCCTTGAATCTTTTGACTTTATAGCTAGCTAATTTGGCGATAAATACAAGTCTCATTTTTTGACAAAAAAAGGAATTTTTTTGGCTACCTTAGTAATGTATTTGCTGTGAATAGTATTTTCTTCCTCAAAGATAAGAATATTTACACTTTCTTGAAGTGCTTGTTGAAGCAAGTTGTTCAAATGAGCAAAATTATTAAAGAAAGAATAAAGTAATTCTTGCCCTCACTTTATATCAAAATTAGCCGCTAAATTGACAAACTTAATAATTTAATCTACTCCAATAATAATTTATGGGGATAAGAATTACTTTACTCTTTTTCAATAATTTTGTCTCATTTTGCTCAAATTAATTGGGGTTGGAAGTTGGAACAACTTGCTAACTTGCTCTAGGAACTATTTTTTTATTCCTTTATTGGGGGTGTACTGGAGTATCCGTACCTGGCACTATAATTAGTGCCTAGAAAGTCGGTGTCCACTAGATTCTCGAGTACAACCATTTGTGCGGCTCTAATCACACATCGTGTGGCCCCGTTCCTTCTCGTCACAAATATCCTCGCCAGTTGTAACAAATCCTTCCCTTACAAAAGCACCAAATCAATGCCTTTTAGTTGATAATTTCTCTTCTCCTTATTACAAGATAGGGCTATTCATATAAAAGAAAGATAGGGTTAAAAATAAATAAAATTCACATCTTTTGTCTTTTAATTTAGGAGTTAATTTTATTCCTACTGTGAAAAGTTGGAAAAATTATTATCTCAAAGTACTTAACAGGTAGAAATATTTCAAGTTTAAATTCCTCAAAAACTTATTTGTCTCCTAATTATAACTAAATAGGTTAAGAGCGAGACTGGATTGAATATATAAATTATTTATGAAAAGATAAATAGGACTTAGAATAAAAAAATAAATAAAAAGTAATAATTTTTTGATTAACATGCTAATTTAAATTGACTTCGTGAATGAATATGAGATTCTATCCAAAAAAATAAAAAAATAGAATATAATTTTTTTAAATTATGCACGTAGGTTAACTTCATAATTTCTTTATGGTTAGATCTCATATTTCATTTCTTTATTTCTTTTGAGATTCTCCTTTTTTCCTCTATTGGTTAAAGAAAATAATAAGTTTAAATTTAATTTTTTAATTACAAATTAATTATACTATTTTTATAATATATTTTCAATTTGATATACTTGACTATGTTCCATTAATTTAATAATTTGACAAATAAAATTATACTATCAAGTGAGTTATCTGTAATAACTGAACTATTTATTTCTCTAAAAAGAAAAACTCAACTATTTTTTATCATTAGTTTTTCATTCAATGCAAAAAATAACCAAAAAAAGAAATCAATTAATTGATTACTATTTAATTAACTACTTAATTAGTCACTAAAATCTCGTTGCAATCCTTGGTAAAAGTTTTCAGGATTGCGGCTCCTAGAACTCTTGAAACGTCACTCTCACGCTCTCTCCAACTCCTTAAACCCTAGTTTTTCCTCCTCCTCATCATATAATACACTCCGTTTATATGTATACAGTGGTAGAAACTGAATTGAATAGTTAACTGAGCAGTATTTGGAGGTTTTCAAGGGGTAACAATGGAGGTTGTTGGAGAGGAAAAGAAGCTCAGGGATGAATTCTCTGTGGCGTCGGTGTTGGACCTGTCAGCTTCGTCTTCGTCTTCTAGTTCTTCGCCGGCAGTTGCTCGGTTTATATCTGATAACGGAGTTGCGGAGCTTCGGCTTCAAAGGGGGTCTGAACCCGGTGAAACGATTCAGTTGGATCTTAGGAACGCTCAGGTGGGCGTTCTTATTGTTCGAATTTAATCTATATTGATTTTAACTGAGTCTTTGGCGAAGGAAGGGTGATGAAATAGG
Organism: Rauvolfia tetraphylla; assembly: GCA_030512225.1. Lineage (NCBI taxonomy): Eukaryota > Viridiplantae > Streptophyta > Magnoliopsida > Gentianales > Apocynaceae > Rauvolfia > Rauvolfia tetraphylla. The sequence continues at coordinate 10,914,652 of JAJQKT010000053.1, forward strand.
TTAAAAGGCTTAACTTTTTTAAACAATCAAAGTTCAGGAAAGTTTTGAAAGTTAAAGATTTACTGATTTTGTATGTTTCATATGTTTTTAGCTGCTCTTCTGATAGTAATTTAGGCGTTGCTGCAATGTGAATTAGTAAAGGGCAAGCCTTTAGGGATTTGAGGCACTAGAATTCTTGGATATCCAGATTTTTTGGAAGATTTTTAGTTTTTAGAACTTTGAGGAGAATTATTTTTTTATTTTTTTATTTTTATTTTTATAAAAGATGCTTTCTTGAAATTCAATGTGGATTTCATATCCGAACAGGAATGATTATTGTGTTTCTTTTGCCTTCTGCTTTCAGCTTTTTAGATTAAGCCCTCTTCAATCTGTGTGCATGGTAGAAGCTCCTGAAAGCAATAAAGAGGTATGTACCGCAAGACATTTTTTTTGTTGCTGATCGTTGTCTGCAAGTTAATATAAAAACAAATCACTAACATTCATGCCCTGCATCAATGGAATTTTACTTCAATCTGAAGTGCTTTTAATTTTTTTTTTTTTTACTTACTTGTAAAAGGTAGAAGTATAAGAAAGGCCAAATTGTAAGTTCCTGTTAGGGATATGCACGGAAGGATGCAATTAGGCCACTAATGGTTTGGAGAACTTCTTTTGGGAAATGATACCAATTTTCTTGTCAATTGCATAATTTTAATCCAATGTTGCAAACTTGATATGTAATTAGCCTCCTTGAAGCTATCTTTCAGATAAAACCTTCCATGGCCCTGTATACCTAAAGATTTAAGTCCACAAGATGCATGATAAACTTGTTCTGCAAACTTTTCTGGAATATCTATCTTCATGCTCAATTTGAACTTTGGAACCAAGAAGGTTAATTAATAGAGGCAACTTCTGGAGCTCGACAGTATGTTTTTATGTGAGCTAGATGCGCAATGATGGAAATGGGTGTTACTCTTATTTACTCCTGGCAGAGGGATATAATTCCTTGCACCTCTCACAAGCTTAACATATTAGGAAAGAGTGTTAGTTATGTCATCCCATATATGATTGGCACTTGACATATGTTCTTCTGACTGTGTGAGCATCCAACCTGTTTGCCTATGTAGATACCTTGATATTTTTAATTAAATCCTAATATAGAGATAGGCAGGGAGCTTAAATGTGTACGCGATTGCTGTTATTGTGAATATATGCTGGTACCATATGTATATGCATTGACTTTGTACTTTTGAACCAGAAAACCTATTCAAGGGGAATCACCGTTCAATTTAGAAACGAGGAGGAAAGTAGGCTCTTCCATTGTGCATTTGAAAAATGGAAGAAAGAAGTGGTTGTTCAAGGTCTGTTCTGATATTCTTCTGTAAAGTTTGTGAGCATATAGATTGGTGCATGTTGATCAGGTCTTGTGCGGCACATATTTCATACATGTATGCATTAATTTCTTTGATGGCGATTGGATTGCTAGTCTGTAATGGGCATGCATTCTTTTGATTGATATGATTACTGCAGTCTCTTTTAGTGTTGTACATTGAGTGCAGATATATTTTTCTTTTTCTTATTCTCTTTGTGCTGGCATGGACGCATTAGTGTTTCTAATGAATCCAAATATCTGCCAGTTATTACAATCATGGACTCTTCTGATTGTTTGCATGCCATTATGTTACAATTTTAGGATAAAGGCATACTGTTTGCAGTTGTTCTGGAGCCTTCTTACTTGTTGCAGATGTGGCGGACCTATTGTATTATTCACGTGTTACATAAATTTTTGGGTATTTGAAGACATATTGGGTCTCTCTTAAGTGTTTTTGATAGAATGTTTACAGAGAGCTTACACCGTAGTGTAGTATTCTCTTGAGTGTATTGCAGTTTGGGAGGGAAGAAGCTATATTGAACAAAACCGTTGGGTATAAGTTTGTGGCAGCTCTTTCTGACCAGGCAGTGCCTGATTTGAAATTTATATTCATTTTTCTTCTTTATTCCTTCTATATATTGTATATATTAATGAAATTGACAAGAATGGCTATCAAAATAAACACTTACCATCTTAGAAAGAAAGAAATTTATTCACTTGGAAGTCAAACACAGATCAACTAATGGACCTTTTAACCTATGTGACCACCTTTTATATCTTTGTACCTAAAATCTGCACTCTTACATGTAAAAGATTGGTCATAAGATGAAGTTCTGATTTGGCATGTTAGCCTTGGGTATTACTGCTTTTCTATACGAAGTCTTCCTTGATTTCAATTTTTGTCCCCAGGAGAAAATATTAGAAATGTTGATTATAGAAATATCAGTGAAACATCTTGATTATAGAAATGTTGGTTTTTTGACTGATTTCAACTTTGTCAGTAAAATGTCTTGATTATAGAAATGCTGGTTTTTTGACTGATTTGAATTTTGCAATCCATATTTGCAAATAACCTGCCACAGGATAGTGTTGATAACAAAAATATGAAATGTGGAGGATTTAGTATGTGGTATATAAAGAATGTTGAAAATTTTCCTTTTTGACCTATCAAAAGATTCCTTGATTTGTTTTTCTAGATTTTAGGACAAAAAAAAATGAAAATTTCTGATGTTCTCGGGGGGTGTCAATTCTACTCTTAAAATGTCTTAATCACTTCTTACATTTTGGGTGCAACATTCATATTTGAACAGATAACAATGTGTAACCATTTCCTTGAACTTCAATTAAGAGAACAACATGATTTACCCTCCTATGTCCTCCAGGTTTGCATCTGCCCAATGGATCAGTATCCACTTTGAAAAGCAAGTTCGATAGCAAGACAGAGGCATCTTCTGCTAAAATGTACTTCCATTACTATGGGCAATTACTTCATCAACAAAATATGTTACAGGATTACGTGAGAACAGGTTGTATTGGAAATCTATGATTTTTATTCTGTCAATTTTCTCTTAGTAATAAATGTTTTTTTTTCTGCTTTTATTCATGACATGGGTCTTGGTTCTATTTCTTTCTGAATGTGTAATCTGAATATAATGCACTATGACTGAAGCTGCAATTGGACCATGCTTAACTGATAATGGGATATGTTGATATTTGCTATCATATTCAATGAGCCTAAATTGGTTCACTTAGTATTTTGTGCTTTATATTAATTTCACCTGAGGCAATGTTCAGTAATGTTCCTTTAGTAATGTGCCTTCTATTTCCAAATTGCAGTGAGAGTTGCCTTAAAGTGTTTTCCTACTTTCCTTTTGTTCATAAAGCAGTTACAATTTAGATATGTACCTTTCAGGTTCCTATTATGCTGCTGTCATTGAGAACCGTGTCGATTTTGCTGGCCGTGTAGTTGTTGATGTTGGTGCTGGCAGTGGCATTTTATCCTTATTTGCCGCCCAGGTTTTGACAGTTTCCATTATCATTTCATACAAATTGCTTAGGGCCAACTTGGATTGGTATTTTAACTACAAAATTTTCAATTTTCTCCCACTTTTTTCACTTTGGGTCCCACTTTGCCTCTCACAAACAATTCACTTTTACGATTTCCAATACCATTCAACTAAAAAAAAAATCCAATCCAATCTCACCCTTAACCATTCATGATCCTATCTATCATACAACAATGCCAAGTGGTTTTCTCTCTCTTCCCTCCCTCTGAATTTCTCACTTACGTATAGGCTGGCGCCAAGCATGTTTATGCTGTGGAGGCATCAGAAATGGCAGAATATGCACGCAAACTTATTGCTGGAAATCCCATGCTTGCAGAAAGAATTACAGTGAGTTTAGGTTGTAGAGTTGTCAAGAGTTGGATTTATTTTTGAATATGCCATTATTGTTCTCATCTTGTCTATCTTCAATGTTCAATCTGTATTCTAGGTTGTTAAGGGCAAAGTTGAAGAAGTTGAATTACCCGAGAAGGCTGATATCTTGATATCTGAGCCAATGGGTAAGTCTCAGCCTTTCTTCTGTAAGATAAATAAAAGCTTATTGTAGCATTCAATATTAAGAGGAGTGCATAAAGATCCTTGTTTCTGTACAGTTTGAATTCATCTTCACGCATGCTTCTACCATTTTGCCGAAGAATGAGAGCAATTTCTATGTCGGTGCATTTGGCAATGCTAACCTTTTTAATTTATGCCCATTATTAAACCTTCAAATTTTACTTGTAAAATCTGCTTTGCTCCCTTCTTTATTCCTTCGAGCTACTCCATTTGTGAAAACTTCAAATAAGCATCCAAATGGCCACTTTGCCCTCTATATTTTTTCCACCAATCATTGAACCGGAAATTATTGGAAGTATTTCTGTTATCTTTTGAAGTAAATTTTTTAATAACTTGCAACTTATCATACTTATTTGGCCTTCACTAGATCTATACCAGGAATTTATTACATTTGTTGTAATTCTTTTTGAGTCTAGAGAGAGAAGGAAAGTAATATTTATTTGGGCCTCTAGAATTGTTATAAGTGAGTTATGTTGTTCCTTTGGCATACTGGAAAATGTTTGCAAACGGGAGCAAATATTTATTTGACCAACAAATTTATTTCTCTCATTCTTGAAAGTTTTGCTGCATATGATTTTTTTGCTGATATGTGAATGTTACTTCTTTCCTTTTCTGCCCATGAATTAACTATATGCTTAACATCTATATGATGTAGTAAAAATTATCTCATGTAGGGACTTTGCTCGTCAATGAGAGAATGTTGGAGTCTTATGTGATTGCCCGAGATAGATTCCTAGTTCCAAATGGAAAAATGTTTCCCACAGCCGGAAGGTAATTGCGATTAGTTTTGCTTGTGGATATATTAACAATAATTTTCGAGGATTACTACCATGTAATTTTGCTGCCAAATTTCCTGATTGCCTAAATTTGTTTTTTTTTAATTTTTAATTTTTGTAATTTTTGGTAAAGTAAGGCCCTTTATTGGAGTTTGGTAAGCTTTGACTTAGACGAGATACTAAGTGTCTGGCTACTTTTTGAACTTTAAGTGAGTGATTATTCTTCCCTTCAGGCACGTGTGAATATTATTACTACTTTAGCTTTCATAGAATTTTTCACAACATATTCATCACTTCAATTGATGTGCACTTTTCTTTCTGGTAATTATGCTGCTGCTTATTCTCACTGATTAAGTTTTTCCCAAACTGAGGAATTAGTATTTCTCCTCCTATGTGCTCGTGTTTCCATGTGTATTTGGTCCATTTACCCTCCATTTTCTTGGTTCACACATTTTGTTTCTGTCCTGACTTTTTGTCTGTTGATGTACACTCGTTTGCTTTTGCAGAGTACACATGGCACCTTTCAGTGATGAATATTTATACATTGAAATTGCAAATAAGGTAACTTTTTCTTGTTGTGTGTGATCTTCTGAACATTCATATTCTTCTCTTCCTTTTTCTATTCATCTTGGTAAAACTGTGTAGTCGTGTTATCTCAAAAATTTGGGTGGTGGTCTTTCTGTATAACCAAATTTCTTCAATTAATTTCTTTTTGATCCACTCATGCTGTATTCTACGTAAATGTGAAATCGAACAAGCCCTCCCGATTTCCTGCTGTTTCAGGTTTTGGGTCTAGTTTTTTGGATCAAATTTTGATTAACCTTAGTATCATATGAGTTGAGTTTTTTAAAGTAGGACAATAGAGGACATTCTAATTACAAGTGGTTTTAAAGAATGTCCAAGAAACGTGATCTTGAAAAAGCTTCTCAATTTCTAGCAGAATCACTGTACTGGTGTTTACTTTTCAATAGCTAATTCTCTCTAAAATTTGGTTGATGGTCTTTCTGAATAACCAAATTTCTTCAATTAATTCCTTTTTGATCCACTCATGCTGTATTCTACGTAAATGTGAAATTGAACAAGCCTCCCTGATTTACTGCTTTTTCAGTTTTTGGGTCCAGTTTTTTGGATCAAATTTTGATTAACCATAGTATCATATGAATTGAGTTTTTTAAAGTAGGACAATGGAGGACATTCTAATTACAAGAGGTTTTAAAGAATGTCCAAGAAACGTGATCTTGAAAAAGCTTCTCAATTTCTTGCTGAATCACTGTGCTCGTATTAACTTTTCAATAGCTAATTGTCATTATGCTCTATTAAGGAATTTGGTTAAAAAAAAAAGAGAACAAATATATAAGCCTAAGATTACTATTCCCCAAGGGTTTCTTAATGAAACATTTGAAGAGGTATGTCTGGGTTTTGTATTTGTTATTATTTCTATTTTTATTGGTTTGATAAGCGTTATTACATCTTTTGATTGTAATTGTTCTTGGTTTAACTTCTAATTACTTCTTGGAGGCAGGCTCTCTTTTGGCAACAGCAGAACTATTACGGGGTTAATTTGACACCCTTGCATGGATCTGCATTCCAAGGATATTTTTCACAGGTTGATCTTGCAGATATATTAAGGAATTTTTGATGGCTTTACTGATTGGCATACCTATTTCTTGTATCACTACTGATTGACTTTATTTTTTCCTGTTTCTGTTCTATCATTTTTCTAACTTTTGCTTAAATATGTATCTCAATCAGAGTTTTTGCTTTTAAGTATAAATATATCCTAGTATATTAGGGAAATTTTGATGGTTTTAGTGATTGGCATTCTTATTTCTTGTATCACTACTGATTGACTTCCTGTTTCTGTTCTATCGTTTTCTTTAGCTTTGGCTTGAATATGTATCTCAATCATCCTGCTCTTAAAACCTGTATATATTAGTTCAACCTGCATAGAAGGCCTGAAGTAGTAGCTTGGGAGGATCTTATACTTCTTACAGGTTCTTCTCGGTTGTCTGTGAGTTAACACATCCTTTCTGGTAGTGGGGGACTATTTGGTAATATTTTAGGGTAATATTAAAAATGATTTTGAAAGGTGTTGATTTTAGGGAGAGCTTGTTTGATGGATATCTTTTATATCTGAGCAATACTGGGAAGTGCAGAGAGAGTTAACGATTGCTCATTTTGAAGGGGGCTATTTTTTATAACATTTGCACGCATAGATTCTTCTCTCCAATCAAATTTGTTTCTGAGATTGTTTCTTCCTGTTCACTAATTTTTGTTTTACGGTTTATTTTAGATCATTCAGTTTACAATGTAAAAGGAAATTTATATTTCGTATATCTTATAGTGATCTAATTTTTGCTTTCCACTTACAATATACTTCTATTTTGTACAGCCAGTAGTTGATGCCTTTGACCCAAGGTTACTGGTGGCTCCTGCTGTATCACATCTCATAAACTTCACTTCCGTAAAGGTACTGGTCAAAATTGAACTCTTTTCTTTTGTTTGAAGAACAAAATTTTGTACTAAACACTTTATGCTGCAATTTGTTGTTTTTCTACTGTTTGAGCAATTTCTGGCGTTCCACACTACGATTTTTTCCTATTCAACTGCAGAGAAGAATTCTAGTATAACTAGAGCTCATATACTCAGCCCAGTCTAAAGGAGATGAGAAATCTTTCTTTTATTGATCTTCCTTGCACACCATGTCAGTAATATGAACATTGAATGCTATTTCAGGAGGAGGAACTCTACGAGATTGACATCCCTTTAAAGTTCACGGCTTCAGTTGGTGCTAGAATACATGGGCTGGCTTGTTGGTTTGATGTGTTGTTTAATGGAAGGTGATAATGGTGCTATGTACTTCTGCATGCTCATCTTTCAATTTGCCCCCTCTAATAGTTTCTATAGATGTGGGTTGAAATTTAGATTTTGCTACCTCCAAAACATTTTCTTTGCAGCTTTGTGCAAAGATGGCTAACAACTGCACCTGGTGCCCCGACCACCCACTGGTACCAGCTGCGTTGTGTTTTGTCTCAGCCACTTTATGTTATGCCAGGACAAGAAATAACTGGTCAACTTCGTATGGTTGCCCATACAGCTCAGAGTTACACCCTTAATCTGACATTGTCAAGTTAGTACTCTACTGTATTTTTCACTGCATATTTAAAAGTTTGATGTTTTGATTGCTCCATTCTCCTTGTTGACTTGATGTACTATTGGTTTATATGAATAGCTAAAATGTGGGGCCCTGGTGCTGAACAAGGAGGAATCCTTCAGACGTCGTCTGGCAAACTTGATCTAAAAGAGCCCTATTATCGTATGTCGCAACCACAGGTCTATCCTGTAGCTCAAGATCAACAATCTAACCCGCTATTGCAAACACAGGTATTGAATGGAGTACAGTTTTTAGCGAGTATGCCCTTCTACAAATCAAAGATTTTGCATTGTGAATTTGGATAAGCAGAATTTTCTTTGAACACATACTCAAGGGTTTGGAATTAATTTTGAAGAATTGGAGGAAAGGAATTCCACTATCCCTTTCAATACTGTGCAAACTTTATTCTTCTTGGCTTTATGGAGATTTGATGCCTTCATATTTTCAAGATAAGTAAACGCTCACACACCCATTTTCACGATGTTTTGGGGTCTACTAGAATTTCTTCTTCAAAAGATGTCAGGGACCTCAGATTGAAATAAACAGGGTCCTAGTTGATTTTTCTTGTTCCAGCAATTCCAGTCTCTATGACTACTTTCTTGTGCTACGGCTCTCTTGGCTGTCTTTCTTCCTTAAAATAATTTTGTCTCTTGAAATAAGGTCAACTTACAATTCTGTTACCTTTGGCAGGACATACCAATACATTCCCAGGATGAGGACGGATCAGATTTTATACAGCAGCCGTCACAGCATTCTGTTGCTGAGCTAAGTTCTCTATCATAGACGATGACTTAGTGCTTGTAAGATTGTACGTTCTCACCCTTGTAACGACAAATTATTTTGCTAAGCCATAGCGGAAGAAATCTTACCCAGTCATGATTTTTATCAGATCTGATCTATTGTATTATCTTTTACTTGTAAATTAGGAGAAAAGGAGTTGCAAACAATTCATTGGGGTTTTATACTGTACGCCAAATTCAAGAAAAATATCGTTCTCAAATTTTGTTAAATTGTTGGGTAATGAGGTTTCGTGATAATATCTGTCTCACTTGTGTCTGCCTATGGCTTCTCCTCCTAGAATTCATCGCAGTTGCTCACAAAAACAGGCAGATCCTGTAATTACCACATTGCATACTTCCTCAGGCTGTTGAAGGTGCAGATCCATAACAAATTGCAAACAAAAGACAAGCTTTGAAAGGCTTTAACGCCCTATTTAGTTATCCTGTTTGATCAAATTTTTCTCTCTTGTTACTGAAATCTTGATTTTCTAAAATTATGAGTTAGGTTCATCACCATGCCTCTCAACTCATTTCTACATTGACTGGCCGGATTCAAACCAGCAAGTTAGAACAGTTTGACCCGAATGCAAAACCTTTCCAAAATATGTCGAATGACTGCATTTAAATCCTTTCACTGTTTACACATCTTGTGCGGAGACCTGCTATTGTTCCTCTTGGCATCAAAAGTCAAAAATAGTCAAAATTTTCCTAAAAACAAGATCAAAAGTACACGTGATTTGCCTGCAGTTATTTAGGGACTATACATTCAACGGGTAGCAAAACTTCAATACATGATTACATTGCTGTAGTGCTTTTCCCGGAAAAAATCCAGAAAAATGAGAATCTATTTTACTCAGAAGCAAAACTAGAGTCTTCCTGTGAAGAGATGGTGGTGATGAGTTATTGTGAAAATATCCCGCAAGTGTATGACGTATTTTGGCCAAACCTAAAGTGTTTAATTACTGCTCCTGTATCGCTTATCCAACTTTCTTCTCTGAAGGAATTTCAGCTCACTGCTGCCAAAGCAGGTTTCGGTTGACTGGCTACAGCATTATAACAACGGCTGCAAAGTGAAGGATGTTCATCAGAAGAGCCTACTAGGGGGGAGAAATTCCAGCATCTTTCACATTTTGAGCCCCTTGCACGTGAAACACCAATCCAGATTAGTTTTTTCCCTTCAATAAGATATTCTCCCGTGTATGGTATATCCTTGTTTTCTTTGTGGTCCAAGGATGGAAGAATCTCCACCTGCAGATCACAATCGGTACATTGCCTAAATGATACAAGTATCTTCAATTCCACCTCACCAATCATATTCTCAACTCTCTCTTCTAATATCAAGTTAAGCCCCAGCCTTAAGCGGTACGAAAAGGCAACTTTGAATACTAAATATTGTGCTATAAACATGAAGAGTGCATTTGAGTAGGGGCAATCCATGTATCCAAATGGCCAAGGAATATATATACCAATTTGCACTTTCAAGCAGTTGAAGTGTCTTATAGTGGGAAGAGAAGAACAACAGCTAGGGGAACCAGTTTAAAATTTTAGATTTGGGGACCCTATTAGTTAAATCTGATTTTACAGGTGAATAAATTAAGCAGGGACTCATAGATACAAGAAAAGGTGGGGGAAATTTTCACAGAACATGGCAGAATTTCAAGGGCCCAATAAGAAATTCAAATACCTGGGATGTTATAAGCAGTCGCGGCAGTGTGTCAGCATCAAATTTGGACTGAGACAAATCTATGATCTTTGCAGCCAGGCTATCATCAGAAATGTGGAGATAAACCATTGCATCCAAACTGGAACCAATTAGCTTCCTAGATCGAGCAACCTCCAGCACTTTGTTTACCTCAGTTCTCAACTGGCAAAAATTCATAAAGTTAGTTTCTAGGTTCAACTAAGAGAGAGAGAGAGAGACGAGAAGAAGAAGACGATGGAAGATGAACTCTGACATTTAAAAGTTCAAGTACTTGCAAGGAACTAATCAAAATGCATGACCAGCTATGAGAGTTTTCTGCTCTCTCAACATGATAAAAAAAGAATATTCAGTAGGTTTGAAAATAATGTTCGAGACTAGAAATCAGAATCTGGTATTTGCCAAGACCTGAGAGGAGTGGGGACGGTGGAAAAGACAGCTGAAAAAGAGAAAAATGTGAATGCATGAAACGTATCTCCACCAGTTCCAACATTCAAATACCTGTTTCAGATGTCTCCTAATAGTTACTGCAACACATAAAGAGCTTCTAAAAATTTTGAATGAATGAATTGGTGCAAAAGCAAGGATGCTATATAGCTTAGGTAAAAAGGTAGATCGACAGGCTGCAGCATTTAACACTTTGATGTCAATTTTTATGCTTCAGTAAGTGCAAAACAAGGAGATACTTATGTCCCACTACCCTGCAATAAAAGGACTTGTCATGAGCCCCATACGAATTCATCAAGGGTAAGCTAGTAAAATCTTAAATGGGTCAAATACTATCCTAAACATATGGTGTAGAAACAATTTGGGATGATGGAAAGTATGTCTTGTCAAATGCTTATCATAAAGCTTTCTTCTTAACCTAGCATGTCTCTAAACCCACTTGTGCCAACTTTCTTCAGCCAAAGGAAATTACCTCAAGAAATTTCCACCAGAGATCAACTTCTTCCTCAGGCAGAGTGAGATGTGTTTCCTTTATCTTGGGCCACTTGGCCTCGAATACAAATTTAGCAATACGTCCATCTTCAGTAACATATTCAAAAGGAAGATATTGCCACACATCCTCAGCCAAATGCGGCAGGATGGGAGCAATCACCCTAACAATGGAAAGTAGGTGTTCTGCGAGTACAGTTTGACAACTCCTCCTAGTAAAGCTTGAAGTGCCCCTGAAAGTTAACAATAGATGAGTTATTCTAAGCATAGAGAGATGAACCAGCTCTCAGGAAATGTGTATACTGAGAAATCTTATCATGCTAATAGCAAATTCTAGATATAGTATGAATTTCAACAACAATATTCAGAAAATAACTACAGTCATCATTTAGAACATCTGGGGTACAGTGAGAGTGATGCTGAGCATGAATTCAGTTCTCCAAGTACAAATACTTACATGCTTTTTCCAATTAAATTATGAGAGCAGATGAGTGTGTCAATGTCTGCATTAACTAACCAAACCATTCATAAAATTCCACATTCTGAGTATGATAAGTTAGATGCCACTTTGCAATCAAATTCCCGGAGCAGATTATAAATGCGGGAATGTTTTAGAGGTCATTAACTAATAACAAGATAATTTTCACTTCATGGTTAAATAAGATGACTTTAAACTTACCTTTAATACTTCATAGATTTAATCTATTATGTGGGGAAATCAAAATGCCATTTCAAACCAGATCCCTGACTTGATCAAGAACCTCAGGGAATTAAGTTCAAAATCCTGCAAATGAACTAGAAACTCTAGAGACTTGTGGATTCATGTTAAAAAAATAGATCAAATGACAAAAAAGAGAAAACTCTTAAGCATGTAGGTAAAAATAAAGTGTAGGAGCAACAAGAATTGCATTCAACTGATATTTTTTCATCACCAGATGACTATTGTCTTAAACCCTCCGATCCACTTAAGAAAAGATGGAAGCAATAAGGCAAACAGACAAGACCAGCTGGACGAAAACTTATCTTTTGATGATTTATCTTGAAAAAGCACCCAATATTTTCTAACAATTTAAAGCCATGTTTGAGGTACAGGTTTGAGAATGACTTATTTAGTGTAAAATAAGTTGGGAAAGGGATTATGAGCTTGGGACAAGAAGGACCATTAGACAGTCCCTCAGGAGTAAGTAAGCTTGTTTTTTTTTTCCCTTGTGCACAATTTTTTGAGATTATGCAGGATAGCATGAATTACCAAGGAAGCTAACAAAATACTAACCCAACATACAGCCGATCTTTAGCAACATCAAAGTAGAAATTTGAAAGATCAACAATGACAAAACGCTGAATAATCTGCAAAAGGGAAAAGGGAACGTAACATACTAAAGATCATGTTCTCTATAAAACTTGGCAAAACATTTGTAATAGCAACAATTGAGAAACATAGGCATTTAGCCTGACAGCCAAATCACTCATAATTTGGCAAGCTACTTCCTGTTTGAACTATTCTGTTTGCTTTCTTTTAAGATTCTAGCTTTTTTTTTTAAAAAAAAAAAATTCTTTCAATTCTTCCAAGGTCAGATCCAGAGGGGCAGTCCCCCCAAACCTCCCCCACAAAAAAAAAAATTGAAATTTATATTATTGCAGTCAGGAAAAATCAAAATTTTCAATAAAGTCGTTTTAAATACTACTTTTTTGGCCCCCAAAATTTTTCTAAAATCTACAACATAGCCCTCTAACATATGTCTTCCTATTGCTCGCCAACCCAAGTCAAGATTTCTGGTACCACACCCGGATCTTTCTCATGCCATTGGTGCAGATCCATTTGCCAAGTTATTCTTGGACCTGCTGAAAGCTCCATATTAACCAAATGCTTCATTAACACGTTCCCTGAAACTGGCAACCTTTTATCAATTTATGCTGCATTAACACATTTTACCATTCTGCACTTCAGCTTGCAAAGCAACAAATGCTGTTTTAGCAGAAAAAACTTATCAGCCTGGGTACCATTTCAAATATTAGTTCTTTTTCTTGTTCAATCTTAAATCTGAAGACAGTGTTCCCTCTTCTTTGGTGTTTTTTACTTGTATTGGATTGGGTTTGGGTTTTGAGATTTTCTGTATTGGGTTTTGCAAAAATGAATGTTTTGTGAGAAGAGACGTGAACCCAATTGCATAGGGTTTTGGATGAAACCTAATCCAAATAAATATCTTATGGTTGAATGAATCTCTATCCTGCCCATTTTAGTGTGGCTTAGTAATAGGAGTGCGGTACAGGGAGATGTCTTGCATTTGAAATTTGCTAGGGAAACCCAGTATTACCAGTCCATGGTTTGATGGTCATTCTCCAAAATTTGGAAGCTAGGGTTAGGTCTCAAGGGAGCTGCTGTAGTTAAGGTTCCTAATCTTAGAGAGAGAGAGAGAGAAAGAGAACTGTAGGTAATCCTTTACAACTGTTCAACATGGAATATTGTAGTAGCTATTATGGACGAATACTTCAATACATACCACGATGTATAGAAGTTTCCACTAATAAGTTTGACTGTTTAAGTGTCATGAAGGGAATGAACAAGTCCAATATTATAGATGCTCAAGAAACTGAGAATCGCCTAAGTCAGTTGTCAGCCATCAGACAATGAAACTCTTGTTCATGAAATTTGTAAAACTGAAGCGATTTCCTCGGTCCTTGTTTCAGTGCAATTTATTAGCTTCCATTTTTCCCTTGTTCTATATGGAGTTTCTTAGTATTCATTAAGAAAAGAAAATGGAGTTTCTTAGCAGGAAGCAAACAATGTATTTGTTGCATCTCTCTTAGATACTAATTCTTTTTATATGCCTGAAAGAAGCATCTTGGGCACTGATGAAGATAAGGTAACATTTTCTGCAAAACGAAATATGAGATACCCAGAATTGATCTAAATAAGTCTTGAACCCTTTCATCTCTTCTTTACAGTTAAGTTTCCCCTTAGTTTTCAATCAACAAGGAAAGAAAATATACCTGAAATATTTTGAAGAATTGATAAGATTCATAACTCTGTTTAATGTTTTTCACAACATTCTCCAGGTGAAATAGGGCATGCTGATCAATCCTTGGAAGTTCATTATATGGAACAGCATAATCAACCTGCAAAAACAATTCCTGAAATGTTGAGACTTGAAAAGCTAACATTAAACCACATGCTCAGCATATTTTAGCAGGTAATCTAGGACATAGAAAGCAAGCAAACAGAAGATATATACACAAAATTATATGTATGGGGTTGGGGAGGGGGAGAGAAGGAAAATTCCCTTTTAAAGAGAACTGCTTAAACAGAAAACATTAATTAGGAGCTGGCCTCACTTTCCAATCGTGAAGATTTCCCAAGATAAATCGCAATGTTCCTCGCAATTTCCGGTATATATCAGACATTTGACGAAGGACTTGTGGCCCAATCATCACATCCCCGGTATAATCTACACTAGAAACCCAGAGTCTCAGGATGTCAGCGCTATAAGCAGGTGCTTCCTGTCAAAATAACATAGGAGAAGTAGTCATTACTCTTGGAAGGATGTGATATGACAATATTCATGGCAGATTGTTGACTAACCTTTGAGTCTTTTCCTCCTTCAATAACAATTCTTGGATCAACAACATTGCCCAGAGATTTACTCATTTTTAATCCTCTCTCATCCAGTACAAATCCATGTGTTATCACACCTGCATAGGGTGCTTTTCCTGCAAAATGATATAACAAACACTACTCTCAAATGAATCAATTTTACCATTACAACCTGAAATCTTCTCTATTTTCTCCGAATAGACACCCATCCTTTTCATCTACTAGTTTGGATATCACAAGCCTGTCGATACTAACTTCCTTACTTAATGTATATCCTCATTCGGTTTACCAGTTATAAATAAACTTAAGCCTACATGTCTTTAAAGGGGAAAAAATGTAAGACAGGACAGAAATCTGCAAATTATTTCGTGATCTTGGTCATTAAGTAATAGTTGCAATGTCACAGGTGAGGCCCAATGCAGGAGCCATGTAATAGCTTGCCCAAATAGATTACCCCGCAAGTTGTTTATGGATATAAGCTTATCATTATATTCCAGTTCTTAGAACCAGGCCCCCTAGGTATGGGATCTAAGGTCTCAAGACATAGAATACAAGAAAAGGCATTGGCTAACATCATCTTTTACTAGGTGGCCAAGACCATCTATCATTTACTGTCTTCTGTCTCTCATGCTTAGCACACAGATTCTTGGATGAACCTTGACTTCACTCCTAAGAAACATTGGATTACTGCAGCTTAAGAATGAAATTGGTTTTGTTCCATAGAAATTAGGATCTAGATGTCACCTAAAGAAAAAAGACAAGGAACTAAATTTTCATAAAATATATAAATTTTATTGTCAATTCCCATTGGCCAAACCATAAATCTACCACTAAAATGAATAACACTTGAAATTGAATCTAAATTTCAAAAACCTAATTCAAAACATATCTAATACAATTCAAATTTAAAAGGTAAAAGAATGCTGGGCAGAGATTTAGCTACTATGACAACAGGCAAGGTAGCAATGCAAAATACTTTCCATGATAGCAAGATGAAACTTAATGAACAAAATGAGAGACATAAAAGTGTTGAAACAGGATGCTGATGAGCATTTATGAGTCTCTTTACCTTTAGTAGCGATACTTGTCAACAACGAGCTCTGGAACCAACCACGATGCTGATCTGTCCCCTCAAGATACAAATCTGCTGGATAACTGAGGCAATCTCTTTTCTCTAGCACAGCTGCCCATGAAGAGCCTAAGTAAAACAAACTTACCAAAATCAGAGTCATGATATTTAGTCATGCATGAGATTATTTAATGAAACCATGTATTCAGGGATTTCGAGATTGCATCTTTTGTACAGTAAGCATGCAACAGAAAAGAAATATACATATGCTGCTAGCTTCAGCTTCTGACCAGTATGAAGAAAATAAAAAACACACATATGTAATATATAGTACATAAAAATACGTAGCTACAAAAACTTTCTCAAGGACCTGCAGAGATTTACCTGCGCAGCTTTTCTGATCATACATACAAAATTAAAAATCCAAATGTTTCACCTCAGCCAGACTCGTGAATTCCCCCCATTACGAAAAGTAGCTTCACACATTAATTGATTAAAGAGTTGCTAACTAATTTTGTTCTCTCCTGGATTCAGTGCATTTACCTTGCTTTTCCTCCCCTCCTTTTAAATACTACTAATCCTCTTTCTAAGTCTCCACTCTATTCAATGCATCCTCGCAAGCACTTCCATAATTAGATCAATATTAAACTGCAAAACATTCTGAAAATTTGATAGATCCAATTTCACTTCCCTTAATTGGTTCTCTAGTTTATTCTATACCTTACTGTACATTAACAGCTATTTGCTAGCCATTTAATCCTCCAGACAAAGAAACAACAATGGGCGCTAATTAGTACAGATTTTTGTGTTCCGAGGAACTATTCTTCAAAAGATACTGTGAAAATTAGCAATAAATGAGTCCATAGGGAAATGGAAAAGAACTGCACAAATAAAGGTGAAGTGCTCTTTAGGAACATGGTCAGAGAAAAACTCAAATCTTCATTTGGCATGTGCAACCAACTAAAAAGAAAAGTGTATTTCACCTGAGTCAAACCAAACATCCATGGTATCAGTCCCTTTGACATATTCTGATGCTTTATCACGGTACTTCTCAGGAAGTAATTCCTCTACCGCCATGTACCACCATGCATCACTACCCTTTTGCAAAATTATAGCTGTAAAAATGATCAACCCAAACCCCCCCCCCCCCCAAAAAAAAGAAAAAAGAAAAAGTCAATTTTAGATGAAACCTACAAAGAACCAAATAGTCAATGAACAAAAACACCCTAGTGCGATCCACTGCACAGATGAGGTCCATCATCCGTGTGGGAGAGTAACTGAAGTCAGGGGAGGGAAAATGTAAATTGATACATCAGTAACTTAGTTCTGTTAGAATATAGAAGAAATGATCCATTAATGAAACTAAGACTATTATTAGTTCAAACTAAGTACTTTAAGGCAAAATCATGAGCAATTTCAAGATACCTACACTTGATATGAGCAATAGTTTCTTCATTCATCAGTGGTTCCTTTGACTTCACATGATAAAAGACTGGAATAGGAACACCCCATGTCCTTTGTCGTGATATACACCAATCTGAGCGACTTGAAGTCATTGACACAATTCTTTTTTGAGCCTGCAAGAACACGGGGCAATTACTAACTCCAAATACTACTTTTATTGGGAAGCAGATCTCAGTGGTGAGAAACAGTAACTATAATTGGTCACTAATTACTAGGAGAACAAGCAGTAAAGAACCTTCAACAAGAAATGACCAACATACATGAAAAGCTGGAACCTGTAAAGTTCTACCATTAGAGTCAAAGTTTAGGGTGTAGAGGACCAAGTACCTGTGGAGGAGTCCATGTCACTTTGCTAATTGCATCAATTGCAGCCTGACGAAATCCTTCTACAGAAGCAAACCATTGTTCAGTAGCCCTGAATATTGTTGGGTGTTTCGTCCTCCAATCATATGGATACTTGTGTTCTATATCAGGAAGGAAGTCGTTTTTAGGATTTTCATGCCTACAATCCTACCTTGAGAATGTCAACTAAGACTAAAATCCCACAATCTAATCTAGAAATGCATGAGATAGAGCAGAACTTACTATAGGGCTCTACCATGAGCATCAAGAAGTGGTTGTCCAAGTATTGGATAACAGCAGTATTACCATTACCAAGTACATCTAGCCCCCTGAACTCTCCAGCTTCTTCAGTGAACTTTCCATCGTCATCCACAGGGGAAAGAATAGGCAAACCATATTTCAGTCCAGTTACATAATCTTCCTGGCCATGGCCAGGTGCTGTATGCACTAATCCAGTTCCAGATTCTGTTGTAATGTAATCTCCGCCGATTACAACGGGGCATTCTCTGTTATCTATTGGGTGAACATACCTGAAGAAGAAGTAGAACAATTACAAGGTGCCTAATTTCTACTTAATAACTAAGAAAAACCCAATATCCATTCGTGTGATACCACGTAACATTATAATAACAGGGACAGACAGATATGTATGTGAGCAAACACATTCAGTCTCTGGCACTAATTATATACAACGGGACGACCACATTTCAAGTAACACCAAAAGTAGATCCAGACTAACCGACAATGTTCAAGATCTGAACCCAGTAGCGTTTTCTTTACAATAAGTTTCACACCCCATTTTGCTTCTAGTGTTGGTACAAGGTCTGTTGCTATGATTAGGAATGGCTTTTCACATTCCTTCAGAACATTGCCAAGCTGCTTTTTGGCATTGCCAGACGATGAAGAAATGTCTGTGGAAATTGATTGTACTTCAACAACTGCATATTGAAGCTTAGCATTCACAGCCACAGCTGCAAAAAACAAGGAAATTGTCAAGTTCTTTTATGCATGAGATTGACAGAGATAAGATGCACAAACATTGCAGAATTCAGATATATTTGCACAAGATATTCCTAGTTTCTTTATCTGTACAACATTGACATCTTCCATCACACCATCTTTTACTTAAAGAGGGAAAGCACGACGCAAGAATGAATATGATTAGTGACAAATTACATAAAAAGGCAGAAAAGGGCCTTTCAAGTGGAAGTATATCCATATAACATTATTTGTCACTGACTATTTTATAGCAAAATGATAACCGACCCACCCTCCGCCCCCCCCAAAAAAAAAAAAAAAAGGACTCACCAGCATTAGCCGGAATAGTCCAGGGTGTTGTGGTCCAGATGGCCAAGGACAAATTGGAAATAAATTCCTCAAGCAAATGGCATGAATTTGGAGCACTGATTAATCTGAAAATGGCATACACGCTATCTGAAATATGCCCCTCAGGATACTGCACGTGAAGTTCAAACAAAGTAAGATACAACCATATACTACTGATGCACATAATCTCATATATTTTCTAAGATTACCAAATGCAAGCCCAGCAAGCAGCCTTGAGTTACAAAATGGGACAGTGATCTAAAATAAGGAATTGGGTTCTAAGCAAGCCATGAGTAAAGAGTGCCATTTTACCTCCAACTCAGCTTCAGCAAGAGCAGTCCGAGATGAGGGGCTCCAATGGACTGGTTTTCTGCCTCTGTAGATAAACCCTTGCAAGGCCATTTGGCTAAATACTTCAATCTAGTTTAAAAGAAAAAGTTATAGATAAGCTTTCACCTTCTAAGCAGCAAAACATCAGGCTGCATAGTAAGACAGAACAGTGACCAAGACCCAAGCATGGAAAACCATGCATGCTATGTTAATCTGACCAGTTATAACCTGTTGTAACAAAGAATAATGAACATAGAAACCTTATGACCAAAACTTTCAGGCTTCCAGTAACAGTACCTGTGCAGCTTCATACTCTGGATCAAGAGTTAGATAAGGATGATCCCAGTTAGCCCAAACTCCATATCGCTGCAAACAGTTAAAATAAGTTCTTAGCATTCAAGCATTTCCTGTGCACCCAAGGGTTGAACTTGTAGTGGCAAGGACCTTGCTAGCTATATAGATTTCACATAATAGGAACAAGAGAACAACAAGCATAGCAAAATTTTGTCTGAACTGTTTTAGAGAATTAAAAACAATTCTTGGCTAAAGGTAAAATGATTGCCCACAAATTTTAGTAGCGCAGAAACTTGAATACAACCTTAAATGATTCCATTTGAGCCTTCACAGTAGCTCTGGCAAATTTGGCTGCTTTTTTCCTCAATTGGAATGGTGTCAACTCCTCCCTGGCATCTTGATCTAGTGACTGCAACACTGAAAGAATTTATCCCAAGCCGTCATTTTTCTTTTTCTTTCCTCCACCAACACCATAAAAGCTACCATGCTACATGAACAACAGTAGCATGTAAACCAGTATGCAATTATGCAAGTGCTTTGTACATAAAGTTATGCACATTGTTATATCTATAGAGGAAAACCTACTATTACCGTGAAACATTAACTTGTCTCTGGATAAAGAGATGGTTTACTCCATTTTGAATTCTATGACAATTAAGCTTATATACTAGAGACATGTAATTGGTCATAAACAAAAATTTGCTGAAACTTAAAGGCATAAGCACTACAATATTGTTAAATCAATTCAACTAGTATGTTAAGCACTTTTTATTTCTTCAAGTGCACCAATTGAAATAAAGAACCCTCCCTCCCAAAAAGGAAAAAAGGAAAAGAAGAAAACCATTAAAAGTCCACAGCGAGAAATGCCTCATTCTGAATGCTTGCTCAAATTCTGACTTTTCAATGGATTCTCCTCCTCTTGATTTTATACATCTTCTGGATCCCAAACATTTCATCACAACAGCAGATAAATTTCACTATGGAGTTGTTCTGAAGTATATTTGGATTGCAACTAAATCCAAAAAAAAAAAAAAAACACTTCTTCTCAAAAAGTCAATTCTGCATCATACCTCTTATCTTACAAAAGTCAAATACAAACCCCACCAAAAATGAAAAAATAGAAAAATTTTAAGTTTGAGTTTCTCTTGTTCCCACACGACAAAGGAAAAAAAATCAAAAGGCTCATCACTTGCAAAATCTACAGCCTGACATGCATCAGCATATTTCTTATGTAAGAAAGAAACAGCACATGCTTATTGCTCTGAAGAGCCCAAGATCTTATCCTTCCCTAAATCAGAACATCTTTTACCATTTTGTGCACCAGAAAAGAAATATGTTTAGACAGGACCAAAAATACATGCTTCCTCCTCCTTATCACATAGATTCAACTGTCATCTAAAACATCACAGTGGATCGAGCAGTACCTCATATAATGAGATGAAGGAAGCTGCAATTGGACAAACACAATAATGAGATTGACCACACCAGTACTTGCCTTTCAACTCAATTGGTAAGCCATGACAATCCCAACCAGGTACGTAATGAACTTTATAATTTTGAAGAAGCTGTAACAAAACAAATGCATCATCTTAACACACGATGGGAAATGTTTATGAGCAAGAATAGAAAGTCCTATTGCATTAGCTATAACTGAACATGTCTTTAATATGATAAAACACATGTAAATTAAACCCAGAAGGTAAAAAACATATGCCTATATGACCATTTGTTAGCTAGACGAAATATGTTGACTACACCACAATCACATGTGCCTCCATGATATCCAATAACATTCACACAAATTCTCCACCTTAGAACAAGTGTTTAGAAACTTGCATCAATTTCTCAAGCTAAAGAAATTGAACCTTGCAACAGCTACCCAACTGACTGTCATGCAGCAGTTAACCTAATCATGCATCCACATAATCACATCAACAAGGCTTGTTTGCACAATGTGAATAATAAGGGGGAAGGCAAATGCAATTAAATAGTAGAGAAAGATGATGAGAAGTTAAAGAGTAAAACAGGATATGATTAAAATCGAGAAAACTTTTCTGGAGGCCCTTCTTCCAAAAGATTGCAGGTCCTCATGCATCTAGTTATACAACATCTTGCAAAAGGAAGAACTGCAGCTTTACCAAAACTGAAAGACAGTATCTTCAACAAGAAATTAATTACTTGGCTTACAAGTGAAAATATTAATTTGCACAATTTCACTCGTAGGAAGACAATATTACAGTAATGAAATTGGAGTTAATGGAAATTTGATTCAAAAGAAACTCCAACTAAGATTTCAATCCACTTGATTCCTAAGTCTCCCAATTTTGCAGTATTTGAATAAATAGGACATGATAGGGCAACAGCTGAGAAATGGATCAGATGCAGGATTCATCGAGGCAACACATTTGAGTTGAAACTGGGATATCCTTTCAGAAGGGATAGTTCTTGCAACTTTATTGATGTTTGTGGTTAGGTATACTGAGATAAACTGGTTGCATGGCAGAGTGGCTATTCTGTGAGTTGGTGGTGGGCATGAGATGAACTGAATAATTTGATGGCACTTTGATGTTTTTGTTAAAGGAAAGCACCAGTATGAAGGTAGCCAGACTAATTACCTTGTAACGGTTAATGATGTCCTTTAGAATCTTATTAAGAGCGTGCCCCATATGCAAATTGCCATTTGCATAAGGAGGTCCATCGTGGAGAACAAAATTGCCCTGCCAAAATACTGAAACATGAGCTCAAAAGAACATTTCCATGAGGATAATCCAAGCCACCAAAAAGACTTACTCCATCGTTCCTATCGACGACTCTTTTATACACTTGATTTTCATCCCATAGTTTCTGAATTTCAGGTTCCCTTACTGCAGAATTTGCTCTCATGCCAAATTTTGTCTTTGGTAGATCAACCGTTTGTTTGTACTTTCCGCCCTCCTGCTCTGCCCCTAAGAAGATAAAAAAACTTCAATTAAAAGGAGTTTCTGAAGGCAAGGAAATGAAAATGCATGTCCTTGCCCCATAAACAAGAAATAAGAGTAGAAAAAGTTGTTCTTCCATGACACCTTTCTGCTAAAATCGAATATTCACCAAGCATCATAGGTATCAAGGCGGTATAAACATTTTGCAGCAGTTAATTGTCAGCTTTGCCTCTTATACTCTCCTCAAGATATATAAAAAATAACAAATGCACACAAGTTTTAGATGGAACGCTAAATGTACCTCTCTCTCTTTTCAGGCACCAGTTCTCCATTAGCCCACCCCAATCCCAACCCAAAAATTGGAAGCTAAAGAAAAGAGAGAAAGAAAAAGAAAGAAGAAATCCAGCACAATCTTGCAGAAGAGCTATATATTCAATAAGTAAGTATTAGAAAATATAAAAATCAAATTCTGATTTCCAATCTTTTGGCACACAACTCGTCTAATATGTTTAAGTATACACCTTCAGATGGTTTCTTTGCTGCCATTACTGGTTCCTGGTATCTTCTCCTTACAGGTGAACCAAGTTCAGGACTGGAGTAAGAACAATAGTGCCTTGCGCTTAAGGGAGGTAAGAAAGTTAAGACTTCAGATGAGCTGCTGCTTCTGAAATCTAATAGCCTAAGGGAAGGGCTTTTCCTTAAAGATGGACACTTTTTCAGCAACAGTACCTGGGGAAATTACAGGCACCACATTAGCTGCTCCATGCATAATTATAGAAAATGAAGTTCCAATAAAACACAAACATTCAATGCCAACAGAGAATGAAAAGTATCTCACTGCTAAATGAACAAAAAATTGCACGTAAGTCATTATTCTTCTCTGCAGTAGAGTCCACTCAATTGTATCAAGAACAGAAAGACATCCATGTTACTTAATTTCTGTACAGATATTCCATGATTTACAATCATATGAACAAGAGCATTACCGAGATTACTTTTTAGCCTAAATAAGTGCAAACACGAAAGACTAAAGATGAGGAAAGTAAACAAACTGATACCAAAGAAATTGGTGTTTCTTTATGAAAAATCTTCTGGTTAACATTGCAAGATTAAAAGAAAGGTTGAAGGAACTCAATGAGACTCCAGGAAAAGTGCCTGGTTTCTCCCTTCACCCACATACTCCCTTGTGGTGTATATTACAAATTGAAGACAAAGATAAACAAGTCTTGGTATCTTCAGAGTCCATAGAGAAAGACTTGAAACCAAAAGATCTGCTCTCCCATCTACAGCAGTTAAACCTTTTTATTGAATAATACATACCCAAGATATAGCATATGCATTTATGTAGATCACCATGATGCCACTGATCATCCACGCCATTGGCATTTTGGATAGTTAGCAACCCATTATCTTGGACATTATTACACGTAAAACCTTTTGAGAAGGAAACCGAGCTACAAAGTATTTAAATATGGCAAAACCAAACGACACTCAAACAAGTATTAATTACAAGAACAAATTCAATCCTGCTAAACTATACAAGTAAGAAAACAATGGGACAAATTAATCAAGAAACTAGTGGTGCCCACAAATTCAAGAAACACACTTCCAACGTATTCATAAAGCATAACATTGACCAAAGGCCAAAAAAAAAAAAAAACTAAGGCAATGAATTACTTTATGTGAACAAAAAATAAGTACCAAAGGCCATATTAATCTTAAGTTGACGGATTCGAGCTCTCAAAAAAATTCAACTAACCAAGTTCTTTGATCCTTTCAGCTGTTTTCAAAAACAGCAATTTAGTAACTCCATGAATGTAATTCATAAAACATAAAACTAGAACTGAAATTATACTAAATCATTCATAGAAAACTAGCCACAAAAACCTATATATAAAGAATTTAGCTGGCACACTGCCCACATAAAACGTAGTATAATTACACAACTTACCCTGTAAGAAGAGGTTTGCATAGCCATTTGGACTTGCAAAGTAGTTGAAACAAATGGGCTTTTCTGGGATAAGGGTATAACAAATGGGGTTGTTCCCATTCATTTGCAGAATTTTACCATTTAAAATGTGAAAAAAGAAAAGAGAAAAAAAAAGCAAGAGGGAAAATTTGGTTGAGTTTTTGTGGACAAATGGAGTGGAGACGCTGGCCGCGTTTCAGCTTCAGCCTCTTGCCGTCCTGCGCCAGAACTGTGGATTTGTAAAATTCTTCTTTTGTAAAAATGCCCCTATATTTACTAATAATGTTGGATAACCCCACATAGAATCCCATGTTGAGAGTGGCCTCTCTAGTTACCAATAATTGCAGATACCCCCCATTAGCGTCCCATGAAAACCCAATTTAACCCTTAAACATAATAATTAAATATTTTTTAAATAAGTGAAAATTAGTGTAATTATTATAAAAATATATAGCTCTATCATTCCTAAAATGAATAGTCTTCATCAAGTTGGGGCAAGAATCACAAATCATGCCTAAAATTATATATTTTATCTTAGAATGATGAAACGAGATATTATTTTAATAAAGAAATATGAATAGTATTTAGAGTTGATGATTAAATGGGTTTGGTTTTGAGATTTTTATCTTGAATTTTGTAAAAGTTAAATTATTTGTGAGAATAAATGTGAGTTCCATATTTAAAATTTTGAGTTTAGTTTTGAAATGAGATATTGTCCAAATAGTGTACTAAGTTTTATTAAAGAATACTTGTGTAATAGTTATTTTTTGCAATGTTATGTGTATTGAATCTAAACATACAAAAGTAAAGTTGTCATTTTAAGTCTCACTAATTCTTTAATAAATAATTTATTTTTATAAAACCTAAAATAAATTTTCTCATAGAGAAACTCAATCAAAATACATATAGAATTATTAATGCTCATCAAATTTTCAAAGTGCTTCATAGAGATGTAGACATGTCTCATTTCTAAGGGTTGGAAAAGAATAAGAACTCAACTTGTAGTTTTTGCCTCTTGTGCGGTGCATCTATCTGTGAGGGATAAGAGAGCGGGGAAGGGGGTGGAGGAAGCAGGTGTAGGAGAAGTAGGGAAAACTAACATGTGCATTGTGAAAAAAGATCTTGCCAAGAAGGCGCTGGCCTTTATATTCAATTCCTAACATTACATCTTTTCAAGTATCCTTTTACACAACAAATGGGGCTACTCTTTTAAGTAAAATATGAAATATTTAGATATTTTCAAGTAAATATTACATAATGATCAATAATGTATAAATATCGTCGTTGAAAAAATACGAGTTATTATAACCATCAATGAGAAGAGTAGCTCAAAGTACTTCAACTACCAAAGAAAAACGTTACTCTAAGGGCTAAAAAAAAGAATAGCTCAAGTCATACTAATAAAAAATTAATAGAGCGTTTTAAAATATAACGTTTCTTATAGATAAAACTTTCGTTCGACATATTTGACCGTAACGAATGAATATTATTTACATTAATAAATATTTGCTATATATGGATAAGAGATTGAGTTTATGCTTAATTCACCATACTTTTCAAAGAAGTTAATTGCCTGCTCCCCAAGCGTACCTAACGGATATTGCATCCTCTAGATTTTGAGTTAAAGACATAGCTTAGCTATTCAAAATCAATCTCTCCTTTCAAATGCTTCACTTTGTAAGATCACTTCCAAGAAAATCTTGATGAAAGACACTAAACAATCAATGGCACAAATTCATGAGTACTAGATTCCTTTCCCCAAGCAAAGTAATTAGATTACATGTTTGATATATTTCAAACGTGCTACAATGGGGAACCATCTGTCAAGAACTTTTGCTGTTCAAAAGTCATGTATATCATCTTTGTTTCGTGTGAGACCAGCGGAGAAGAAAGTTGGCTACAGAAAAGATAACCCTTTCGGAGAGTACACCTGGCCCAGCTCCACCGATGTTCTTGAGTATATAAATTGCGGTGCTGCTATCAATCCGTCAATTCACAGATCTCTTTCAAGATGAAGACCCAGCGCATTTCAGACTCGGCCGCGTCGAAGTTTTCTCTGCTTCCCCAAGAACTCATCAGGGACATTCTCATAGCGCTCCCTGTAACTTCTGTTGGCAAATCCAGATGCGTGTCAAGGCCATGGAGAACTCTACTCAGCAACCCCGATTTCATCAAAACACATCTCGACCGCCACTTACACGACCAAGAACAAGTGCTCCTGTTGTCTCGCTGTCATTCCCTGTTTACCTTAACTTTTGGCATTGGCAGCGCTGGCAGCGATGGTGTTCTGAGAAAGGTCAACCTTTCTCAACGCGAAGACATGAACTGGGTCAGCGTCATAGGTGCGTGCAAGGGGCTGGCTTTGGTCATGAATGAGGACGAATGTAAGTATCTGATAAATCCCATGACTTGTGAACATGTGACGATATCCACTCCACCATTGGCTCTTGACCCTCGCAGTAGTGTCTGCATGCATGGTCTGGGGTATGACACTGTCAATGACGATTTCAAAATAGTCACTCTTTCATACTATGACGCAGACTTTCAGCATGAGCACGATAGTGGTGATACTTATGTTGATGTTTATAGTACAAAAAGGGGTTGTTGGAGGAGGCTTGATAGTTCCCCTTATGATCATTCTGTTCCTGATAATGATTCTGGGGTCTTTGTCAATGGTGCTTTACATTGGTTGGCTGGTACTGTTTTAGACTACTTGTCTGTTATTGCTGCTTTTAATTTGAGAACTGAGGAATTTCAGGAATTGCCACATCCTGAGGGAACTAATAGAGAGAAATTTGTGTTTAATAAGCTTGTAGTTCTTGAAGGATGTCTTTGTGTGGTTGATGATCACTTTCGTGATCGTCTTGATGTTTGGATGATGAAAGACTATGGCGTGAAAGAGTCCTGGACCAAATTCTTTATAGATGCACCTGAATATTTTGATGCAAAACCTCTATGCCCACTTGGAAATGAAGAAACATTGGTGGTGATGGATGGAGAGAACCTGATAGTGCATAACCTGAAAGAGAAAAAATCAAGGGCTTTGGTGTATGATGGAACACCTATTGGATTTGAAGATGGAGTAAGCCTCAGGGAGAGCCTTATCTCGCCTAATTTTAACAGTAAAAAAGAGGAACAGCATGGTTCTAAGGATGAGAAATGAAGCTTTGGTGCTGCATATAGGTAAGGTTTTCAGACACATTCAAATTTTACACATGCACTAATTAATTTCTTATGAAAAATAGAAGACTTTGCAGATCATATGAATGTTGCCTAATATGAAACATACCTTAACAAGAAAAGGGATTTCAGTCTTAGACATGAAATCTTTAGTGCACTAGTATTGGTTAATTGCTATTATTAGTTTAACAGATTGAACTATTCTTGTATTGATGCTTCTTCAGTGAATGCAAATTCCAGTCAATAAATTTAGAAAACTTTAGATAAAATTGCCATTACTTTACCTGCAGGTTCTTTCTCCGGAAAATCTCATAATAGTTAGTCTTGTGAAGTCATTGGTAAATGCAGCAGGTAGTGGTATCTCGCAATTGCAGACTTGCAGTTTCGCCCAAATCCCAAACTGTTTGTTCTGCAGAGTGGACCAGTTTATGAAGTTCAACAGAGGTTATTTTGCTGATGCTGCTATTTTGTTGTCAAGTTTTCCCTAATCTAGCTGAAAGCTCTACTGAGCTGATGAAGAAAGATCTCGGGGCATATGTGTTACTGTGTAGTAGAGGAAGAATGTATTTTCGCTTAATATATTATTGTAGTATTTGAGACTTTTAATCAGCCAAGACAATAGAACTTTCAGTTGTGTTGTGCTTGCTATATATAGAGGAGGGCTATATCAGAGGATTTCTTGCTCTTTCCTTAGTTTGCCTAGTTTCCTATTCCAATTGTTTGCTAAAAAATCAGTTCTTGAACATGAAGAAGTTGACAACAGCATTTGCGTCTCCTGTAACTACTGTCTTACTCAAGAATTTCATTTCTGCCTAGAGATTGTAGTTATGGTACAGTGGGCAAAAATAGATCAAAATCTCATCTTTTGGACTTTAAGATCAATTCTTGTATCTAATGTTTCCCTTTCTAAGGTTTGTTCCAAGGGGAACCAAATACAACAGTAAAAAATCTCTCACCAAGCAAAGTGAAACATTTGTCACAAGCTTTCACCGACTGTGCTGTGCTTTCGTGTTTGAGTAGGGAGAAGAATTTTGGCCGTCAAAGTCTACATCCTATTAAATAGCTGGACAATAGCCACAGATCTTGTTGATTTTCTGGGTTTATATATTTAAAATGTAGGTGTCCTATTAATTTCCAATCAAGCACTTCGTTAATGAAAATTCAGTTCAGTTCAGAGTGGCCATGGCTGGTGCAAGACTTCCTCAAGAAATCATCACAGACATACTTTCACGGCTCCCTGCAAAATCCATAGGCCAATTCAGGTGTGTATCAAGGCCATGGAGAGCTCTTCTCTGCAACCCGGAGTTCGTCAAAATACACCTCAGTCGGCACCCTCACGACCAAGAAAAACTCCTCCTGCTCTCTATCTCCCACTCCCTGTTCACCTTAACTTTACGCTCCGCCACCACCACAACCACAACCACCAGCCCCAGTGGTGTTTTAAGAAAGCTCAATCTTTCAGGGTGCCAAGACAACTGGGTCAACGTGGTAGGTTCTTGCAATGGATTGGCTTTGGTAGTTGATGAAGGAGGGAGCAAGCATTTGATAAATCCCACCACTTCTGAATATCTGAAGTTATCAAATTCGCTACTGGCTCTCGACCCCCTTATTAGTTTTAGTATGCACGGTTTTGGCTATGACAGTGTTAATGATGATTACAAAATCGTCACTCTTTCTTATTTTGACACCGACAATGAGCATGAGCCAGATTGTGCTGATACTTTTATTGATATTTATAGTGCAAAGATGAGATCTTGGAGGAGACTTGGTAGTTCTCCTTATGATCATGCCGTTCCTGATAATGATTCTGGCACGTTTCTGAATGATGCTTTACATTGGTTGGCTACTCGTACCTCAGATTATTCTTCTGTTATTGCTGCTTTCAATTTGGCAAATGAGGTGTTCGAGGAATTGCCACCTCCAGGCACTGTTGATAAAGATAAATTTGTGTTCAACAAGCTTGTGGTTTTTGGAGGGTGCCTTTGTATGGTTGATGATCACTTTCGTGATCATATTGATGTTTGGGTAATGAAAGAGTATGGAGTGGGAGAGTCCTGGACCAAATTTAGGATAAATAGACCTGAATATGATGATGCAAAACCTCTTTGCCTATTTGGGGATGAACAACTGGTTGTGCTGGATGGCAAGAACTTGATAGTGCAGAACTTGAAGGAAGAAACATCAAGGGATATGGTGATTGATGGCATGCCGGCTGAGTTTGAAGATGGGGTAACCTTTAGAGAGAGCCTTATTTCACCTGATTTCAGCAGTTGAAATGAGGAACAGCACAGTTCTCAGGGTGGAGATTGAAGCTTTGGTGCCAAATATAGGTAAGTTTTTGGACAAATTTCTTATTAAATCCCAAAAATTTTGGAATGATCAGATGGACTTGGCATGATGATTAAGAATGTGGCCTAATATACCTAGATAGGAAAGCGGTTTGAGTCTTGGACGAGAGAGTTGAGATTCTTCAGTATAGTTGACAAGACAGATACAGTAATCTGAACTGTTGTTCAACAGCCTGAACCAGTCTTGCTTTGTTAATTTGTTCAAAACTACATGGAAGTCACTATGCCCAAATTTTTTCCTGAAAAGAAAAAATAAAAAAATGGAAACCATATCTCTATCAGGAGGAGAAGAAGCTTAATAGACAAAATCACCTAATAAGTAGATGATATACATAACTTCTGTCCATTTAATTGTACATAACTTTTGTCATTTAATTGAACCATGAAATTAGAAGCAGGTAAAAGGATGAAAAAGAACCAGAACATTCGTATGCTGCCTCAGAAGAAAGGAAGTGGAAATTAAACTTTAGCAAGGGAAGTCTTATAAGCATTGTAGATATACTGTCAGGTGATAATACTGTAATTTTGTTTTTGTTGACTCAGTAGCATGTATGAGTGTAGCACTGTATGCTTGTTCTCGAAGCTGCAGCGGGATTTGAAACAGCACTTGTTGGTGCCAAGTATGCATAACCATTACCAAACACATGATGCTTTAGCAAGAATGCAGAGGAAAATTCCTGGATCTGATGTTGTTTTCCAGATTGAACTATGAACGAAATTTTCTGAGTGATTTATCTACGTGCTTTTGGTTTTAAATCGAATTGTGCTCACAGATTAATTTTGAAAGAATCTGGACCAACTAAGTTTTCCACATTGTTAGTTGTTAAATCATCAGTCATGTTGCAACTTCTTCTGATTTAGGATGCCAATTATGATTCCTTCGTGTCAAGATGCCATTCCTGAAAAATATTTCCAGTTGCACAGGATGAACCTTCTTCTCAACCCCAATAGGAACCATGGCCCCTGAATTGCCAAAAGCAGTTAATTAAAGGGGTGTCCCTTAGTTCTAGGACTACATGGATCTATTGATTTTGGAGTTCCTTTTTCATTTTTTGTCACTAGTTACAGCTTTTTTTTTTTTTTCCCTAATCAATGTCTTTGTTCCCCAGCAAGGCAAAATTTTGAATTCTTGCTGTCAGAACTAGAAAAATTTCAGGATGGAAAATCAGCCCAACCAGTGGAGGGGTTGGATGGCAGGTCTTTTTGGTGATATAATCCTTTTTGCAGTTCTGAAATCACTGCAACAAGGCATGATTCATTTTCGGCAGAATTGATTTACCGTTAAAACAATGGTTTTGAGGGGATAATAGACTCCGATAATTGCTCCTGACTAGCTAGTTTTCTACTTGAACCTTGCAAGATTGTGAAATTAAAGAAATGCATCTTTAGAATTCTAAAATTGTGAACCCTCTCTTTCTTTTGTTTCATTGTGCAAAATTTACCAATGTAGGCTTACAACTTAAGAACGTCATACAAAGTTGCCTTCCTTTGATTCTTTATCAGCAGGTTAAAGTCTCGTGCCTAGTCTTAAAACCCACTGAAGCATGCAGAATCCTCCGATTACTTTCAATTGCAGGATTGCAGTTTTGTGCTAATCACAAGCTTTCTATGTTACATTGCAAGGGTTGGTTGATGCTCCTCCTTTTGAAGCTTTCCTTGTGGAACTTCACAGACAATGCAAAAGGTGGGGGGTTTGAAGGATGTATGGAATGAATCAAGCAAGACCAGGGAGGGGCTCCCCTGTGGATAGGATGAATATATTTGGCCTCATATTTTGTCACATCTGAGCCTCCTAATCAGCTCCAATGATATGAATTTCCCGTAGTTTTCTGCTTGACATGTATCTTCCTAATGAGTGAGAGTTTTAGTGTTCATATTAGAAGATTTCTTGCTGTTAACTCTGGAAAACAAAATCCCTCCCCTTGACTGTTTTGTGCTTGGTAAAGAATTCCTCTCGTGGGGTCGATGCTAATCTCAAACAGAACTTCGGCAAAATATCTGGCAGGAAACTACTCTTTAGAGAAACAATCAACAGAATTTGGTTGTGGCCAAGGATCCATTCCTCAGACGAAGCTATCCCTCCATCGCATGTGCTTATTAAGGATATTTCGGATAGAACTAGAAATTTAGAAACAGTTGTAAATGCTACAGCATTTCAGAGATTTAACACACACCACTCCACTCCACTTCTAATGGAGCCTTTTGTGGCTCTACGACCCATTTGATCTTTTAACTAGCTATACTTTTTGGTTATAATACAAGTTTCCCTTCAGACAATAGAGAATTCCTTTTTCCCCCTTGTTCGTTACAGTGCCAATACCAAGGGATTAAATAAAGAAGTAGCCAAAAAATTCCAGTTTCTGTCGTTAACATTTCACCACTACCTTAAAATGAAAAAGAAAAGAAAATTAAATTCACTCCACTAACAATTTCGTAAATAAAAAGGTATGAAAGGAGGTAAACGTAATTATAAATGCACTATTAATTCTTTTGCAATTAAAATCAAGTTAATAGTTCCAATAATAATAATTCTCTTTGGAATCCAATATACTTTACATAACAGTTCATATTGGCCGTGGGTGTCAGGATGATGTTTTTGTTGAATCTTTTCCAACTTTTATGGTAAA
Source organism: Rauvolfia tetraphylla (assembly GCA_030512225.1). Lineage (NCBI taxonomy): Eukaryota > Viridiplantae > Streptophyta > Magnoliopsida > Gentianales > Apocynaceae > Rauvolfia > Rauvolfia tetraphylla. Next base: position 10,947,421 of record JAJQKT010000053.1, read on the forward strand.
TCATCTAATAAGATTTCTACGTTTGAATGCACGTGGTACAATTTTTAAAGAATAAATTTTTTTAATTTATATTTTTATACATTAAAAAATATAATTAAAATATAAATATTTTTTAAAATTATTTATTTATTTTACTATCATAATATATAATTATCAAATAACTTTTATTAAATTAAAAAAATTAAAATTTTAATCTCCTTTATATCTGACCTACGACCACCACTAGTATTCTATTGTGATATTGTACTTTTTTTACTTTTCAAATAGTTTCTTTTTTGAAAATTTCAAGTTCTTTTTATTGATTTTGTAAATTTGTAAACACATAATTAAATTATGATTTAAGATGTATATATAATAATTTGATAATGACATTTAGAATTTTTTTTTTAATAATTACTTATAACAATAAAGTCTTTCTCTTTAATACTCTTTTTGAGTAACTTATTCTCTCTTTAATTCTTTAATTGTCTTTGTTAAACCTAACTTATAACTAATTTTTCAAATTTAATTATTTTTATGAAACTCCCAATTTATTATTATTGAGATGTAAAAATTTATTAAAATGATAATAATTTATTTCAGGAAAATGAAAAAAATTCGAATGACATTCTCAAAATTAGAAGAAAGATACAACTTTAAATTACTAAGACTCCATCCATACTAAATTCATCTAGATTATTATGTTGCATGTCTTTTTTTATAAGACATGCAGTATTTAATTTGAACCGTTTCGATGATTAATAAAATTTATTAACTTTTTTTAAAAATATATATAAAAATAAAAATTTAAATCTATTAAATTATATTTCAAATCTAATTACCGTAACTTCAGCAAATTCCTTTCATCCACACTTTTAACACAGTATAAATGTAATGCACCCATTTAACTATGCGTTCAGCTCAATTCCCCACACAACTCTCTCAGCAGCTGTCACAACCCTGAGAGGAGTTCGGTAAAAATGATTTATCCCTTGGGAAAACAACATCTACTGCCAGAGTTGTTGATGTTCTTTCGCATTTATCCTTTTTAATGTTAAGTTCTCAATGGAAATAGCAAAAGAAAAGGTTTTTTTTTGGCTCTGACTTGTTGACTGATCTATCCCTAAAAACCTCTCTTAAAGCCTGGCTCTGTACAAATTCCACTTCTTCATTCACCAATTCTATTTTCATGGAGTCTTGATATTTTGTGGAGGGCTAACGAGTAAGTGATTAGTCTGTAATACTTCACTGGGTTCAGCCGTTCTTTCCGAAATTCGCAAGAATTGATACTCTTCTGTAATTTCTTCCTTTTTGCTGGATTCTTGGTGTGGGCAGCCAAGGCTGGCGCAGGCTGAATTATTTGATTCTTCATTTCTGTTCACATTCCCGTTTGCGAGAGCTTCTTTTGATATGTTACTGCACCTTCCGACTTGCTTCTGGCTACGCTTTGTTATCAGCTCATGGGCTTGATTTCTAAGAGTAGAAAGCGGCGAGTATATTCTATTGAACTAACCTTATCTTCATATATGTGTGTTTACATTCACATACGGATTTCGTTGGTCAATTGCTGTTGGATCCTACTGTTTATTTGTATGGATAATGGCATAAAGATTATAACTTTGAAGTCATCCGTAATTCTGCTCGCATAGTCATATGTATGGTTTGCTACAATAATCATGAAAAACTAGAGTGCTTTACTTGGTTTTGGGAAACAAATCTACTTTCTTATGCCATCGGTTGGAGATGTAATGATTTTGTTCTCTCCTTTATTTATGGATTTGTCTGTTGAATCAATGATCCTATGCCTTTAGCAGTATATGTTATTCTTTCCTCTGTTCTTGTTCGTCTTACTTCAAGTGTTGCAATTTGGCTGTCTAGATTTCACTTGCTAAGAAATTTTAGGCAAGAATGGAAAATCTGTAGTACTGCATGATACCGCTGGGAATTGGTCGAATCATAAGTTAGGTTTTGATTTGCAAATACTAAAGGTAGATTAGCGGAGGTGGTGATTTAATAAAGGTCAAAGTTTTCTTTTATGGGGGGATTTATAGCCATTCAGAGAAAGACTGAAAGATACGGAAATTCCACTTGAAATAGAACAATGATTATGTAAACTTTGTTATGCCCTATGTGCTTGTGACGAGAATTGATTCAAGTCTGCTTCATATTCTCGTGTTCCTTGGATTTTGTTTCTGTTTCTATTATTCATTTTCTGAAAATTTCAATTTCAGTTCAAGGTACTGTTCTATTTAAGATATCATAGGTTTATGATAGTCAATCTGTGTGATAATTTACGTATCACCCAATAATACCTGTTACAGATTTGGATTACAAGCAACTAGGATGCAGCTTGGGCGTGTGAAGATGAGGATTGCCTTGATTAACCGAGGTAATGTGGTTTCATCTGTATCTTTCCAGTACCTTTCCAGTTTCGTTGGTTAGTTAAATGCACTAGAATAAGTAAGAAATCTTTAGGTCTTGGCCACCTTTGGTAAATCAATCATTTGACTTCCATCATGGCATGTCCTAAGTTCAAAAAAGGATGAGTGAGTAGGGAGGTAGCTGGTATTGTTGTCTGATATGTAATTGACTACTATAATTATTAGTATCCATCTAGTTAGCACTGGACAGTTCTTGGGGCAGACTAGTTCAAACAGTGTCTTTCCATCATTCAATCTTTATCTTACTCAAATAAAGTTGCTAATTTGTGGTTATCTTTTCTTATAGGATCTCTTATTCAGCCTGATCCAAGATGCTCTTGCATATTTGAATTCAAGAAGTGTTTCTCATCTTCAAACAATGGGCATCCCAATCCAGAAGGAAGAACTGTTCTGTGTTCCGAGAATCAAGAGAATTTGAGGAAGTTGGGCAGTGTAAGACAAAGGATCAATAACATATGCAGAATCTTGGGGAAAAGATCTTGGGGACAACCTGTGGAGAATGTTTTATCAACTTTTGATGAAAAACCAGAAGTACCATTGGTTATTGAAGTTTTAAAGAAGTTAAATGATGTGAACCAGGCACTGAACTTTTTCCGCTGGGCAGAGAAAAGAGCAGACCAAGTGCATTGTCCAGAGGCATATAATTCGCTCCTCATGGTAATGGCGAGGAGTAAAAATCTTGACTTTGCTGACCAAATCTTGGAAGAAATGAGTCTAGCTGGATTTGGCCCATCTAATAGCACATGTATTCAGTTAATTGTGAGCTGTGTCAAGATTCATAAATTGCGTGAAGCCTTTCATTTTCTCCAAAGCATGAGGAAGTATAAGTTGCGTCCAGCATTTACTGCCTATACAACTTTAATTGGTGCTCTGTCATCAGTTCATGAAAGTGATCTCATTCTCACCCTTCTTAATCAGATGCAGGAAGTTGGCTATAAAGTAAGTGTGCACTTATTTACAACTCTTATTCGAGCTTTCGCAAAGGAGGGTAAGATTGATGCTATACTCTCCTTGTTGGATGAGATGAAAAGCAACTCCTTTGATGCGGATATTGTCCTTTACAATGTCTGTATAGACAGCTTTGGCAAAATGGGTAAGGTGGATATGGCTTGGAAATTCTTTCATGAGATCCGGTCTCATGGTCTCTTGCCTGATGATACGACTTACACTAGCATGATTGAAATTCTCTGCAAAGCCAATAGATTGGATGAAGCTGTGTCATTATTTGAGCAGATGGAGCTAGAAAGAACAGTTCCATGTGCGCATGCTTATGCTACTATGATTATGGGTTATGGATCAGCAGGGAGAATTGATGAAGCATATAGGTTGCTTGAGAGGCAAAAATCGAAGGGGTCTATACCAAGTGCCATTGCTTACAATTGTCTTCTTACTTGCCTTGGGAAGAATGGGAGGTTGGATGATGCCTTAAGGACCTTTGAGGAGATGAAGAAAGATGTCTTGCCCAATCACTCAACTTATAATATTCTCATAGACATGCTTTGCAGAGCAGGTAACTTTGAGGATGCCTTGGAAATTCAAGATGCAATGGTGGCAGCTGGCTTGTTTCCCAACATCATGACTGCAAATATAATGATTGATCGTTTGTGTAAAGCTCAAAAAATTGATGAAGCTTGCTCCTTTTTTGAAGCAATAAATCATAAGTTCTGTGCCCCAAATGCAGTAACATTTGCTTCCCTTATAGATGGCTTGGGTAAGCAGGGCAGGGTAGATGATGCTTATAGATTATATGAACGAATGATAGATGCTAACCTGCTTCCTAACGTTATTGTTTACACTTCCCTCATTAGGAACTTTTTCCAGTGTGGACGGAAAGATGATGGCCACAAGATCTATAAAGAAATGGTCTCCAGGGGTGTTTCTCCAGACTTATTTCTTCTCAACACCTATATCGATTGTGTCTTCAAGGCTGGAGAGACAGAGAAAGCTAGAAATTTGTTTGAGGAAATTAAAGCACAAGGTCTCATCCTAGATGTCCGCAGTTACTCCATTGTATTGCATGGCCTGATAAAAGCAGGTTATGCTCATCAAACATATGACTTTTTCCATGCAATGAAGGAACAGGGATATGTTCTAGACGCACATGCTTATAACACTGTTGTTGATGGGTTCTGCAAATTGGGTGAGGTGAATAAAGCTTATCAGCTGATGGAGGAAATGAAGTTGAACAATGTTGAACCCACTGTAGTTACTTATGGTTCTGTCATTGATGGACTTGCTAAGGTTGACAGGCTTGATGAAGCTTACATGCTTTTTGAAGAAGCAAAATCAAAACTTGAGCTAAATGTGGTTGCCTATAGTAGTCTTATAAATGGCTTTGCTAAGGCTGGTAGAATTGATGAAGCGTATCTTATTATGGAAGAATTGATGCAAAAAGGTTTGACACCGAATGTGAATACGTGGAATTGTTTACTTGATGCACTAGTGAAGGCAGAAGAAATAGATGAGGCCCTTGTCTGCTTCAATTCTATGAAGAATTTACAATGCATCCCCAACTCCATATCGTACAGTGTTCTAATAAATGGTTTATGCAGGGTTCGTAAATTCAGCAAGGCCTTTGTTTTTTGGAAGGAGATGCAAAAACAAGGTTTAGAACCTGATTTGATAACATATACAAGTATGATATCTGGCCTTGCAAAGGCTGGAAATATATCCGAAGCTGATCGACTCTTTGAAAAGTTCAAGTCAAATGGAGGTATGCCTAATGCTGCTTGCTATAATACCATGATTGAGGGGTTAAGCATCGCAAAGAGACCAATTGAAGCATATCAGCTTTTCGAAGAAACTCGGTCAAAAGGTTGTAATATATACAGCAAAACTTGTGTTGTTCTTTTGGATGCATTGAGTAGGGCAGAGTATGGGGAGCAAGCAGCAATTGTAGGTGCTATGCTGAAAGAAACAGCCACATCCCAGCATGGTTCAAGATCCTTTTAATGTCACATATAGTATGATTTCCTTGCTTTTACAATCTTTAAATGGTGAAGCTCCCAAGTAACAGCATTCTGCATTCATGAGATTGCTAGATGTGCTGCTAAACTTTTTCCATCTCCTTGGAGTCTTCTTCACTTCAAACTGAAAGATGTTTTGCCCACCTTTGAACTCAATGCTTCAGGTTTTTCGCTTCTCTCTCTCACTTAACTTGCTCTTGTTATGTTACACTTGTTTCTATCTTTTCCTTTTGCTTCCTCCTTCCTCTTTTTTCCCCTTTTCTTTTTGTTCTTTTTGACTTTATGCTGGCTCTTTCATTTGGTTTCCTGTTCTTTTTAACGTCCACATAAATAATAATCAACTTCTTATTCCTTAGCGGTAGTTTTTCTGAGGGACCTGGTTTGGATGCACGAGTGAAGATACTTGAAAATGGAAGTCTACAGAAGTATCATGGAGTTAATAATGTAAATGCTAAAAGGATGCCATTTTACTTATTTAACCTTGAAGGAATCTAGTTTCACAATATTTCCTTCCTTTAAGTAGATAAATCATCAGGCATGATGGGATTATTCTCATGTGAGTGTTAAATATATCTGTTGATGCCATATCAAGATGCCTCTCGTTGATGCGTTTCCAGCTGCTCCAGAATAGAGCACTGTTTTGTTTTAGGCCACATTCCAACATGATCGAGCAAAAAGTTGATATTTTTGTCGTGAAAATTTCAAAATGTTAGCACACACATATTGATATTGGATTATCCTCCCCGTTTCTTCCATACTTTTGGTTCTCTTTTTCTTTCTTCCCTGGTTTTTTTTTTTTTTAATTTGGGCACGGTTCTTTTTTTTTTGGGGGGGTGGGGTATTGTTACATTTTTAATACATTAACTGTTGCTGGATGGTCACAGGTACTGTATAAATAATTCTTGTTGGCTTACCATGTTTTAATTGAAAATCTGAACATGCAATCATTGCCCTGATTTTTCATTTTCTGTTTTGTGGTTGGAAGTACCAAAATTTTTAGGATGACAGTCATCATAATTTTGTTTATCCAGGATAGATTAAATTTTGGTATCTATTTCTGTACCGACAGTCACTAAATGATGACCAGTTTATGTCCATTTCTAATCTCTTAGGTATTCTATTTATCTTCCTTGTTGTCTTGCTACCTTTATTTCAATATGGTAAGGAGGTATGTCTATTATATTTCGACCTAATTAAATTTGTGGTTTTACTGCAGTAGTACGCTGAAATACAATGAGCAGACTCACCATTTTTGGACTACATGCATATTTCAGTTGCTGACTATACTACAGACAGCGAAACTACAGACAGGTATAATTGACTACTTTCTTTTCTCCTATTCCAAATTTGTCTTTAACTATGCCCCATGCCTGATTGAACTGCGAATTAATTGCTCCTGCCCTTACTTCTATGTGGTTTTACTTGAAGTTGGTTGATGCCATTTGGAGGATTAATTATGAAATTTCTTGTGGTTGAAAAGCTGCATTGGCAATTCATTAGATTCAACTGTCCAGTGTATAATTTATAAGAGCGTACCATGATGCCATTTCTGAATCATGTTTGCAGGTCCTCAAAACATTTATCAAATCTATTTACATAGATCCTAGGAGATTGGATCATTTTTCTGAAGAAAACTCTTAAGGGCAATCATTGTGTTCGAAAGTTAATATTAACACCCAAGTTGGTGCCTGGGATTTCTCACATAATGACGTTGGAGGTTCTTTCTTTTTTTCATCTCCCTTTTTTGGAATGGGCTGCATTTACAGCATTTTTCACTCACATAAATTCTGCGAGTTCTGTAATTTGTTACATGTTGCATTTTTTTGTGAATTCACATTGCATCATATTCTTGCCCGGCTATGTGTACTCCTGGCTGTCTTTCTCTGCATGTAAAAATATTTTTCTCCAGTCCTTTCCATCAGAAGTAGAAGATAATCATTTTCAGTGGATGAAGACAATCCCAACTCTGTTTATCCAGGACGGTTGATATATTCAGGGATGTGGCATAGTTTTTGTGAGATAGTTCAGTAACTTAAGCTACTGCACAGTTAATTGGATTAAATAATTTCTTATGCCCCTGAATCTAGCATTTGGTTAACTTCCTGATGTCATTTAAAACTTCTAACCTCTAGTTGGTGCTTTTTGTTCCATATATAAACCTTTTGTATCTTCTGATCTGAATGCAGCTAATCCTTGTTTCCATTCAGCACAAGGCAATCCTACTCAAACCATTGGTGCTTGCATGATATCTGAACCGATAATCGTCGTGCTGGTTCAATTTGTTTCACTCCAAGGTTGTGTGTGACTCATGGTCCTTAAAGAGTCAATGCGCTCTTCTAGATGGCGTTATAAAATTTTGCCTCCGGCCTAACTTGCATTTTTCAATTTCTTTCTTCATCAGATATCCCCTTCCTGGGGTTGTTCCAATGAAGTCATTCAAGCACGAAGCAGATATCTTTCAGTTGAGGACTTGCTGCTATTCCCTAATTTTCAACTTTTCCATATCTTCCAGCTGATAAAAAGGTGTTACAGAGCTTTCTTTGTTGCCGCTACTGTTCTCTTCAAGTTAGGCTTGTTCAGATTGATAACATAGCATTAGTGGAGCCACAAAGCATTCAGTTCTGCCAATGAAATAAAATATGAAGCGAAATTTTGTGGAGTAGGAATGCTTGTTTTGTGCCTATAACTTATGACGCTTAGTGTACAAAATACATGAACAGAAATCAATTATATTTATTTATTTACCCCCCCCCCCCTGCGCTCCCCCGGGGCAACAGGGACTAAATGCCCCGGCGTCTTGTAACTTATCCATTCATGTTTCAAACCGTGGATGTGCAAATGCAGCATTGCTCTTTGGAAATTTTAAGAGCGTTCAAGATATCCCTTAAAAGGTTATAACCGAGCAAACAGAAGATAAAAAGGGGTTCTGATTCATTCAGTCACTTGGTTTAACAACAATGCTTGATGTTTACAACGAGGTAGATCAAATGCTCATACACAAAGATTACAAAATCCGAAAATTTAAGAAAACAGCAGGGCTAAAGGAAGTTAGTCTGCTCTAAATGTGTACTCTGCGTGAACGCCAGCGTTGACAAGCAGACTATCTTTCATTGTTTTTGGCAAAAAGACAATCGATTATGGTTTTGGCAATCGGAAGAACACCCAACATGGCAATATGAAGACCATCTAAGCTGCTTATCCTAACAGACACCTGCCCACTTCTCTTACTGTTTAGATCAGCTCCAACACCCAATTTGGTATTCCGTCCCAGAGAGAACTGAGATTGCAGGTTTAGTCCCATCATGTTGTCTCCTCTCCATCTCATTATTGAGAGTCCAATAAGGCGTTGGTCCCGCTCGATAGGATAATCATCGCCTTTAAGATGAATGGCTAGGTTGGCCCCGTATGCAGCATCATTTTGACACCGAGCGAAAGCAGTCCTTCCAACCAGGAGCAAATTTTTGCCAACTGCTATCTGATCCTCAAGCTTGAGTCCAGTGATCACATTCCTACCCAAGAAGGAAATGGATATACCAGCTGCTGACTTATTCACCTTGAAATTTTTCATTTTGGTTTCGGTCTTCAGTGTGTAAGCCAGTTGTTTTCCAATGGTCTCAATATCAAGTCCCCCCATGGTTGATCCTTTTTCCCCATGCTTTGCCGAGACAAAAGAGTTCAAGTGGATGTTGAACTTTCTCTTGTCTTTCGTGAGCGCAACAGTAATGACAGCTGGAAACTGACCTGCAATGGCGAGATTATCCTCCATATTGACACCATCGAAACCACAATCATGGTCCCAGCCATGAGAGTCCAAAATAGGCCTTGTCAGCATCCTGGATTGAGGTCCCAAAAGCCGGTATCTGTAAGCAGGATCATCTCCGTCAAAAGAAGGTGGGAGTGCCATGTCTGGAAGGGGAACTGCAAGAGCTTCTGGGCTTTCCATCTTCTGATCCAGATCCTCATCTACGTCAGCATAACTTTTACTACCTTCTTTTTGTCTCTTCTTAATGGCCCTAGATCTTCTCAACTCTTCCTTCAACTGCCTCTCTTGAAGTAATTTCACACGGTAATCATACTCTTCAAAGTATGCTTTTCTTTGCTTTTTGTCCAACTTGGCAATCTGAGATTTTCTCAGAGACCTGAATGCTGGGAGCTGGTCATATTCATCTTCACTTTTTTCATCACAATCGGATATATATGCTGATTCAATATCAGAGTCAACATCCTCACATCCTTTAGTAGGGAGTTTTGGATGAGCTTTTGACTGCAATAATGAAGACAAGAAATACGGCAGAGGCAGAGATCGGATTTTGAGGCCAAAGACCCTAGAATGTAAGGCATCTGTAGGCCGGACTGTGGAAACTGTTTCAGATAAAATCTTCATAGAATAACATAAAAGCAGTAGTTTTGATCTCCAACTTTCTCCATAGGGTGGCAAAATGTGATCACTTCCGTTCATTTCACATTTGGAGCGGTTTTCAACCAGAGAAACTGGAATCAGATTAGGCTTTAGGATATGCTGATCTCCAATAGAGTGGCAAATCAACTGTCGAACTGCATGAGATCGTTGAGCAACAAATAACCCGTAGCTTAAGGCATTTCCAGATGGTCCTTCTGGAGGAGTTGAAGCTGCATGGGTCAAAGTCAAGATAGTTTGGAACCATATTGATGGGCCAAGATAACTAGAGACTGATTTTAACAATGGCAAATCGTTAAGGTCTCTAGTTTGCAGGTCTAGGCGATCTACATAGAGAACAATATCTGGAGAGAACTTCTTCATAAACTTCTTTATCGAGAGCAGAATTTTACGATTAGTAGATTGCTCCATTAGAGAAGATCTAAGACCAGGCGTGTCCAAGATGCGAACTTGAACCCCATCCAATATTCCCTTAACCTCCTTCAAGCGAGTTGTGGCAGGTTCAAATGCATTGGTTATTGTTTTATCTTGGCCAAAGATAGAATTGATCGTTGCACTTTTACCAACTCCACTTTTCCCAATAACGAGGATATTTAAAGAAAAGTCCAAATTATCATCACCCTCAGCTTCAAGCTCCATAGCAGCCTGTTTAGCAAAATCAAAGCTGCATTCTTGGGCAGAGGGCCTTCTGGAAGCAAGTAATAGTTGGTACAATACCTTTGCAGCTATAGTATCTTCTGGGGAAAGTTTTAGCCTATGGAGAAGTCGCTAAAAATTTCACTCTTACTTGCTGCAATTTCTCAAGCTGCTTCTTTTCTTCTTCACTTAAAACTTCATTCGATTCAACACTAGCCATAAGTTTTGAAGGACCAAATAAAATAGCACTATTTAGCTCAGTAGTAGGTCCCAGGGAATGGACCGTGGAGCCTAAACTAGCCAGTTGCTCAAGAGGGATGAGCCTGGTACCATCAGCAGACACGAATGAAACATTGCCATATTCCAATCCAAGCCCTGTGGAATCCCTCGGTGGAGCAGCCAGAACTGAAGAATCAGATACTTCTTCCTCTTCAAGAACTCCATTGGTGTTTGGCACATTCTTTGAGTCTGCGCCCGTTATTCTGTCAGTTACCTGCGAAGGGTTCTGAGAACACTCTCCACAAGAAAGTGAATAAGAGGATACATGTTCCTCCAATTGATCTGCGGAATTCACTCTCTCTGAACCACCAAAATCCCCACTCTGAATGGCATCAACTTGAAGCGAGTCTTTTTCCTCTTCAATAGGAACTGAATCATTCTCAAGTTCAATACTTGGTTCCAAATTGGAACATTGAGGCAAAGCCTGAGAAATAGTGGATTCAACATGCAACTTGTCCTTGACAGGAGTTTCAGCAATGTCTGAAAAGTGATTATTTTCAAAATATTCCGGTCTCTGAGCTCTCTCTATTTCTGAAAGTTCAGCATCAGTCATGCTCTGCACTATGTCCGACACCACAGCACCACCAACAGATTCAGTATTGTTGGCAGAATTACAATCATGAGACTCGACTTCATTTTGCTCAATTTCATTTATTAACTTCTCACCCTCATTACTCCCAATGCAACCGGACGTTCCTTCGGCATTGAGAAGTTGGTGTCTATGGCTCTCATCATCCAAAGATGCTATCCCAAAGTTCCCGACTGCTTCTCTTTCAGTAATGCCAGCCTCTCTGACATCACAACGTAAGATATGTTCCACCACCTGTGCACCACTAATGCCAAGCATATTGGCGTACTTAGTTTCTTCAACAAATAGATTACTAGGATTAGGTTCTTTAATTCCTTTATCCAAGTCTCGGCATTCTGCTTGTTCAGTAATGACGGGATCCTTATCTTCAATTACTTCTGCTGATGTTGAATCAGGAACATTGTCCTCTACGGCAAGATGAGTTTCTTCACTGCTAGAGTTCATAACCTCATTATCACCTCCATCTAGAACTGAATCCTCAAGAATCTCTAATTCTGAGACATTCTCATTTTGTGATGCACCATTCTTCACTTCTTCAACCTCCAAAACTCTAACTTTAGAAACATCACCCAACCTCTCCCCAAACCCAGAATCTGGAACCCTCACAATGCCCGAAAATGATTCTTCCTCAGAAGTCTCGCTCCCCACAAAATCATCGTCACTGTCCCATGACAACTGAGCAATTGGGACCCCTTGCTTTGGCAGCGCAACAATTCCAGTATCAAGAACTGGTGATTCTATAACAGAGGCATTCTTGGCCTCCCCCACCAATGCCCTGGGAGTGCCATCACTAGTAGCAGATAGAGAAGGGCTCCTATCCATATCTTCCTCAAGATTATCATTGTCTTCCACTACTTCTTCATTTGGGTCAACCAATAAAGGGCTAGTATCACTAGAAGCTCTTATGTGACTACTTTCTTGAATAAATTCTTCGTTTGGGTTTTTCACAAGAGGCCTAGTTACAAAATATTTTTTGAGAAAATGAGTTTCTTCTAGAATTCCACCATCTGAGCCAAAAACAAAAGGCCTCTTCGAGACCGTGTCAAACTCATCTTCACCACTATCAAACCCATCAGACAGAAACTCACCGTCACTACTAGAACTACTAAAATTACCATCTTTTTGACCACTGGTAGACACTGAAAATTCAAAGTCAGAATCATCAAGAGTGAGGGGAGCTCTTATACCTGTTGAGCTTGGAACAGTGACCTTCGGAGCTGACAATGTTGCAGAAACAGGGGCACCGTGAAGCAGCTTTGAGTCCATTGACAAAAGCTTCCTGTTCGTCGTTCAACATGCATATGTAGTAAACACAATGCAGAAAAAGGCAAGAAAGCAAAAACAGAAAAGGTCTTTGGAGAATATGGGGCTCCCAAGTAGGGTTTCTTTTTGGGTTTTTCTATGATTTGTAGTTCTTGTTGAGTTTATGATTGGCCAGGTGATTTTGTCGTCTTGGGGTTGGCGACTTGGCCAACCCCAGACCCTTCACCTGGCCCTCACCAGATAAGGCTTCCGGGCAATGGCTTCTTCTCTTTCTTCCGGGTAGTACTCCGCTGTTCATTTCTCTGTCACCAAATCTATCGAAATCTTGTGGATCTAATAATTTCTGTGAACATTTGACAATCAAGGCTCGTTTATTTGGTGAACTGATTACTCCCTCCATTTCAAAATATATAACATATTTTTACTTTACGCACGGTTATTAATATTTTAATAAATTTTATTAAAAAAATTTTAAATATTCTTTTCTCCCTTTCTTCCTTAATTAATGGTAACTGATTTTACTAATTTTTTTATTTTAAAAAATTAACATTTTCTTTATTGATAATTTAAAATTGAACATTAGAATTAATATCTTTGATTATTTTGATAATTAAAGTACTTAAAATAGATAGTTAGAGATAAATAAAAAATAAAATTTATCTATAAATAGTTATTTAAATTTATCTATAAAAGAAATTAGTAATAGAATTTAATTAAAATTTATATTCTTTATAAACATAGCAGATTAATTATGCTAGTTTAAAAAGAATTACACGCTTATCTTAAAAGACTAGACATTTGTTGAAGAGAATATAAAATAATATAATTAAAAATTCACTATCTTATTTTATAAATATTTAATTATGATGGAGCAAGTATATTTTACATATATATATATATATATATATATATATATATATATATATATATGTCAATGTTGTATAAGTAAAATCATAGCATCAGTTATTCGTTCTTAAGCATAAAAGCACAACACTGGGGTTTCATAATTTTTAACTCAAATGATTTAGGTGATAGTCTGTGAGTGACACCAGATTTGGGATTCAAGAGGCCAAGGTTGATTGTGGTGTGGCTGAATTATGAACGTGTCAAAAGAAGAAAAAAACAAAAATATTTCTCAGCTAAATAAACGGAGCCTAAAACAAAATCCTTAAAAAGAGGCCCAACCAAACAAATTGGGCTGGACTCACCCGCGTACGGTTCTTGGAATATCCCAACATGGGAAGATTATTTGGGCTGGCCGTCCAAAATAAAATGAACCAGAAACGATGTCGTACGCTCTTTCTCGGGATTAATCTGAACAAACGCATTCTCTACTCGTTAGTTCCGGAGCTCCAGCCCAGAAACCCTCATCCTTCGACCATGTTCATTGCCGAAGCCTAAAGCCTCATCTGACTCTCATCCCTTTTCTTGTCTCCCTTAAGCGCCATGGCGCTGTCTGGCGCTCCCATGGCTTCCCGAACTCTTCTCCGCAGTAGTGTTTATCGAGACGTCGCAATGGGTGCTTCTACTTCCCCTCCAAGCCCAAGAAAAGTTCGAAAATTCACCAACAGAAAAAACTATCTCCGCGAAAAGCTACTCAAAACTCTGAAGAAACCTTATTCCAGTTCACTCTCTTTTGAGTTGCCCCGTGATAGCCCGGTAGTTTTTCCAAACGAATCTTTACCTGAAGAAAACCGTATCTTTTCCTTGGAGCATTGTGCAGCCGAGGGCGGAGAGAAGCTGGAAGAATTGGAAATTCAAGAAGTTCGAGTAGCTGAAGTTACAAAGGGAGTTGAAGTTATGGAGAATAGTGTGAGTGAGGTTTCTAAAGGTTACTTTTTTAAATTTGGGTTGTGGTTACTTGGAGCTTTTGTTTTTCAGACAATTTGTGCTGTTTGGGTTCTCGGGTCAGCTGACATCATTGATAATAGCGGTAATAGTCCAAATGAGAAAGATCAAAGTGGAATTTCGGATGTGGGTATGAATGGAAAAGTTAAATCAAGAGTGAAGCTTATAGTGAACGGTAATAAGGGATTTGAAACCGATGAAATTATTTATTGGGATGACGAAGATATGGACAAGAAAATTGAGGAGATTCAAGTTATGGCAAGGGAGGCTAGGAAGATGGAAAGATTGGAAAGGGAAAACAATGATTTTGAAAGCAATGATAATGAGGAGGAGGATGAGGAAGCGTACTTTGGTAAAAGTGGGATTGAGAAAGAGGTCGGTGATCAATTAATTAAGTTGCGCAGGAGATTAGGAAATTTTCAGGAGAAGTTGTCAGTATCATTTACGGATAATATGAAGAAAGGTGGTGGTAAAAAAGATGAGGCAGAAAAGGATGATTTGGCTGAGAAGGACGGGAATGTTGATCTTATTTTTAAGAAGAAGTATAAATTTAGAGGTTCTCTGAGTGGGCATAGTGATAAACCCAAGGGTTTTAAGCACTCAGATCATCTTGATGCTCCCATAGAGGTAATGAAGGATGGTGGGAGTCAAGTGTTGATGAAAGGGGATATTGATGGTGGTGGTACGGAGACAGATGGTGCGGGGAAACAAAGTGTGGAAGCAAGTAAATCCTTGGGAATTGCAGGGAACAAGTTGGTACAAAGAGAGAAAAGAAAAGCAGGAAAGAGAGTAGACCTTGTATCTGAATCAAACGGTACTTTTCTGCTGAACTTCTTATATATGAATGTAGTTGTAAAATTTTTCCTTATGCATCAGCCGACATTGTTGCTTTGTGTAGTTTCATTGCTTTGTTGATTTTATCTTTTCCTCCTGAATTGTAAGTAGCTTGGACAAGCAAGGAGAAGATCTATATACCTTATGGAAATAAAGGAGTATTAACATTTAGACAGAGAAGATTCATGCTACTTAAGGGAAAAGGAAGAACAGTAATTCCTTCTTTTCTTGTTTTAGAAATGGAACAGAAATGAAAAAAAGCAACAAAAGCTGAGCAGATTATTTAGGTGCTGAAGAAATGTTTCAACAAAACCAAAATTTCTTATTCTATTTCTGCCTGATTTTCGCTAGAACCAATATTTAGTTTTTGAACCCTTGGTCTATTCCTCCATCTTTGTCCTAAAATCAATCCAAAGACTGAAGAGCTAGTCCTTATATATCTCTTCTTTTACCCTTCCAGCACAAACCCATCCTACATTCATTGTTAAAGCCATGTTAGATGATAATATCATAATCTGTTGCTTTCTGTTCGGTTAGATCTTTGAAAGGAGAATGCTTGTCTATTCAGGTATCCAAGTTTGAAGCAAAACCTCAAAGTCTTCTATCCCACCCTCTTTTTGTCAGGGAAGGGTTGAATTTGAACTACTTGCTTTGATATTGCGAGAGTGGGTGTGGCACTTGAACGATTTGACCTTGCCAACAATTTTATCAAGGTTATGAGATATTCTTCTGCTTTTGCGCAAGTGCATATTTTTGCTGCTGCAGTGCGTGCATTGTGTGTCATTTGTATGATTGGTGAGTGTGTGCATATTTTAACACGCTGTTCATTTTTTTAGTTATTTTCTAACTTACAGGTCTTACACAGGATAGGATAAAAGGAAGCTCTGAAACAGTGAAATCAAGCAAATCAAATGTCTTGGAAACTCCTGCTATCTCCAGTAAACATAATCTGTTAAACCAAAAAGGCGACTCCAAGGGCAGAAGAACTGAAGATGAATTATCTGCTAAAATAGGGCCTAGGAAATCAGAAAGTGAGGTTGATTTGTGGTGGTTGAGGTTGCCTTATGTTCTAGTATGTAAACAATATGTGAATTTATTTGCTTACTTTCTTTTTTGTTTTACTTCAAGCCTTCTCGCTTGAAAATGCTGATGCATCCTGCTAACCATTTGTAAGTAATCTACCATCTTTTGGAGTTTATAAGAAATAACCAGTAATTTTGCTTCGCATTTTTAGAGATTGAAGAAAAGCCCATAGAGAGGTGATGTGGAGGAGTTAAGACAAATAAGTAAAGCTTGATGCCTTGTCCCTCTTAAGAATGCTTTTATGACTGTTGAGTTCAAGGATCCTGTAATTATAATAGCCCTTCTTGTTTAGTTCAACTAGATATATTATTTCTTAAACTAATAACTTCAACTGTAACCGTCTCAAAGCAAATGACATGTTGACATGCTTGATATATTGTCATAGTTAGTTACGTTAAGGTCGTACAAACTATACAGCGGAGAGACTCAAGAGAATTTTCTGCTGTTAATTGACATTTCCAAAGATTTTCTTCAGAATTTAACCTCATTATTGCATGTTTTCCCAGGTTATTTTCATGCGCAGAGGTCTTGCTGATGAAGGACTAGGAGGGCCGTTCACCTTAAAAGACAGTTCTTGTTCAAATAGCAAATTATCTCACACTGTTGCTTTTGAGGATCGTGGGGATGCTACGAACTTCTGCCATATTCTGCAATCATTCTTTGAGGATCTTGGAGATTTTAGTGCTGAAATTGTTCCTTTGTCAATCAAGGTAAGAACCTCCTTTTTTTTTTTTGTGTGTGTGTGCGTGCGTGTGTGTGCAAAGCTCAAGTTGAGTTCTATGTGGCCGAATTATCTTGCTTCCTTTTTTTCGAGTTTCCTTTTCTTTGTTCTTGTCTTTACTGCCTCTATCCTTTTTTCTGCCAGGGAGTGCGGGATATAGGGCATTTTTGTGTTTTTTCACCCTCTTTTATTTTCTCCTTGCGCTTGCAGTTGGGGGATATAGGCTATGCTGGAGACTTCAGTTAGCTTAATTGCAGATTCCCAACTTATGATACAATATTTTGTGTCCATGTTTCCTTTTGAATTTCCCGTAACTAAAAGCAGGCAATAGTTGGTTGAACACTTTGCAATCAGGAGTATTTCTGGCAGAGGATTACGTTGATACTGACGTAAAAATTTGGAAACTCTATTAACTTTCAGGAACTCAAAGCAGCAGTAGATTCAGAAATCATAAGAGTAATTGTCGTGAAAAAAGGACAACTCAAACTTTATGCTGGACAACCACTACCAGATGTGGAAATCGCCTTGAGGTCCATACTTGGACGAACTTGGAATACCTGTTAGCAAAACTAGCCTAGTATGCTAGTTTTGTGAAATTCCTGCAAATCGTCATGTACATTTGTGGATCGATGTTTCTGATCCGACTTGGCTATGGTGCAGATAGTACTATTTTCAGTATGTGCAGAATAGATTTTCGACCGTCAGATTTTGATCTAACGGTTGAAAATTCACACGTTGAGAATAATTATTCCTGTTAGAAATAATTATTTATTTTATAAAGAATAATTATTTTACCTTAATAATTATTCTCAATATGTGAATTTTTAACCATTAGATCAAAATTTAACGGTTGAGATTTAATCTGTACATATTGAAAAAAGTATTGTCTGCATCTTAGCCAACTCGTTTCTGATTGCCATTGTTTCGGAAACATCTGGCTAGACAAATTGGATGAACAAAAAATATTGCTAGATTGCAGGAAAGCATTGACGCCTACGGGGAGGTTCATGTGAGAGGCCTGGGACAGAATTGACCTGTCCAAGAGAATGTTGGTGGCTCATGTTGACTGAACCATGGAATCACATCATATCGGTTACAATGATACCAAGAAATATTAAGGAATAATAGAATAGAAGCCAAGTGTGCAACTTATTTTTGTTGCCTCACTTGGGCCACCTGTGGCATAATCGTTTTGGAAAAATGTTGCCTAGTAACTTCCTGATCTCGTCACCTCTTTAAATCATAGAGGGTTCACAGTGATTTTGCTTTTCAGTTGGTAATGTTGTAACATTTTCTTTTACATTCGGTCGGCAAAGCCATTCTCTTGGTCCACTGAATAAACTGAATCCATTGATTTCCAATTTGCAATTGGTAGAGTTTTAATGAAGAAAAGTTATTGGAAGATCATGTAAAACACGACATTTACATAAAGGAATCTAAATAGCTACAAGTACTGCTGCAACTGCCACTAGTTGGACATTTTCCTATGGCTAAGATGATACGAGTTTAACCATGGCCTGGGCATTCATCGCTGGCAGATTGGACTGGCAAAAGCTTTGCCATGCCTCCTGCTTATCTTCTTCTTTCTCTGTAAGTGCTTCATATAGTGAACTAACAATACCTCGAGCTGCCTCTCTTGCATCTGGGAGTCTGTCATTCAACAAATCTGCAGCCATTTGGACCAGTGACGCCAATCCAAACTCTTTCATTCCTTCAAGCTCCTACGATGTAAATCAGCAGAACATAGCAAATATCATTATGTTTATGCTGATAGTAGATGTTACGTAACAGCTAATGCAAAGAAGCTAAGGCAAAGATAAATACCATCCTGGAAACACAGCGAGAGATCGAAACTGCAGCTTTGGCTCTGACCCTTAGATTCGAATGGCTAACATAACCCTGAAGCTTACGGAGCAAAGGAAGAGGTGTCATGGCCTCCACCATTGCCTTCACTGCTCTATCAGCTTCTTCACATACAAACTTCTTATCTTGTGAAGCTTTAAGCAGGAGCTGCAAAAGCTGTAAACCCACCAAAAGAATAATTCAGATTTTTCACCAAAGTACCTTTAAAACAATGAGTTTACTGCAGTTAAGCCAAATAACTCAGATGACTAAACACTGCTACTTCAATGTAACTAATAATTATAACAAAGGCACAGAGGAAGGGAAAAGACAAAGAGAAGAAAGTTACATACCAGCTGGTCGAAAGCTTCTGTTGTTGCAGACTCAAGCAAATTATCTCCAAAGCCTTTGAAGATATCAGACGAAGCCATAATGGAGGTCTTGCAAAGGGCACTTCTTGGGTTCTTCACTGCCTTCACTATCACCAGTATAACTTCATCCCTGCTTCACTCAGTACATTAGCACGTCCAAGTTAAACTAAGTTAGGCAGAAAATCAGATCATGTCTTACAGAATTGGCAGCAGCAGATCAGAATGATAGCGTGCAAAGCTTCTGGCATCGTTTAGTGATTCACAGACCTTCAACCAATCTTTGGATTCTAAACCTCCAATAAGACCCTGAAATGTGAATAGCAGGAAAAAAATCACAAAACTTGAATAAGGAAGGATGCTCAGCTGGCTTGTGTTACACTTCTTCTAACCTGAGATTCAATTAAAACCTATAGGAATTATCAATCCAGTGCACGAAAAAGCTAGAGAATACTTATTTACCTGGATTTTAAATTCTGGGTCAACAATAGCTTGGAGATTCTCAGAAGGAGCATACTCAATGGAGGCATCTCCAGTCGAGACTGGTGGCAACGGTGCTTTATTTTCATCATTTACACCTAAATGAGGCTGTTTCTGGGTTGCGATTACAACTTTTCCTTGCTTTTTGGGCCTTTCTTGCGCGATTGGCAAAGCGTTATCAAGAGGTCTCAGCGCCATTTCCTCTAAAGATTGTTGAGAAGCTTTCGCAGAAGAAGAATTTGGGGTTCTGTGAGAGAAACAGATGATTCTTGATGATATGGCTCTCAAGGGCTAAGTGGAGAAACGAAGATTAAAAAAAGGCAAGAGATGTTGCAACGGTCATTTTTAAATTTGAATTCCGAAAAAGAGATGGAAAAGGGAGAAATTTTTGAGCTTTTTCCCAACGGTAAATACTCGTGTAGATGATATTGATGATTCAATTCTATTTTACTTAGCCCAAAAAAAAAATTCAATTATATTTCCTTTTTTTTTTTGGTTAATTTTCTAGGAAACGCGAACTCACTTCAGCAACTAGAAATTAAAAGAACTGTAAATACTAAATGTATATAAGTAATTCTTGTCTATATTTTCTTAGAAAGAAAAAATCTCTGAGATTATGACAAATTTTTTCTTACATATGAAGAAGTGGAAAGCATAATTTCTCAAATAAAAAGAAAAAGTTTGCATCCATGGAAGTGGGAATAAAATGGTTTTTGTTCTTTTAGATATATAAGAAAAATGTGAATCAAATTTAACATTTATTACCTTGTAGGTGAAGAGAATAATTGTAGAAAGGAATATCAACTTTAACTTGATGATTATGATATTTACTATTATCAGTTTGAGAGTATATTCAAGGTTAGTAATAGAGTAAAATGACAAACCCTAATTAGAAGAGAAATTAGGGATTAGGGGAAACTTAATTTTCCTTTCTTTTCTTTCTTTGAACTAAATCAGCTAGTCACAAGTAAATTAGATTTTTGGAGGAAAAATTATGGAAAGATGGATTTGTCTCTTTTTCTAAAGTATAATGTGCTGCACATGATATTTTCTATTTGTTTACACTGTTATATTATTGGACTGTAAATACTGAAATGAATTATATTATTAAATTAAAAATATAAAAATATACCATTAAAGATTAAGCTACAATAAATAAAATAATTTATAAACTATTTTTATAGATTGCTTTTATATGAATCTTGCTATATACTATTAAAAATCTGATATGTGCGCAATATTTATTTGTATAAAAAAACATGATTAATATGAAAATCTCTTCTCATGTGTTGTTGCAATATAGAAGAAGAATTATATACCTCCTTAATCATTGATCATATGCAAATATAGACAACTTTTAGATAAGACAAGCATATGCAAAGTTTTTACAAAAGTTAATCATTGATCAAGATAAAACTATTCGATGATCATACTTAAGTTGTAAAATATATACTTATATTGTGATAAAGACTATTTAAGAAACCGTAAAATGGATGGTACGTAATTTTTTTAATTTTATTTTTACTTTGTACCATAATACAAAATCTTGATTTTTTTTAGGGGAAAAAATCTTGATATTTGTTCAAAGTGTGATTTGATAAGATTTAGTTTTGATATTTTTATCTTAAGATTTTATAAAAATTAAATTATTCGTGAGAAGAGATGTAGATCTTACATTTAAAATTTTGAGTTTAATTTTAAAATTAGATGGTATCCAATCCCACCCATTTCAAGGTAATCCTCATATATATAAGTTTTTTTCTAACGTATATATTAAACACATGTTAATACAAATAATATAAGTATTTGAGATACATATTAAAAAACACACACATATAGTTTAATTTTAAAATTAGATAGTATCCAATCCCATCCATTTCAAGGTAATCCTCATATATATAAGTTTTTTCTAACGTGTATCTTAAACACATGTTAATACAAATAATATAAGTATTTGAGATACATATTAAAAAAAAAAACACACACACACACACACATATATAAAGATATTTCATACACAAGAAAAGAAGATGTTTCATAAAAATTTATCTTTATATGTTCATATTTTATTTTTAAAATATTAAAATTAAATACTTATTATATATATAATTTAAAATTTTACTATTAATTTTTTTAATTTAAAAAAATTAAATTCTACTAACATATCTCTTCTCAAAAAAGATTTAAGCCTACCTTACTAATTAAAATTTGTCAAATAAAATAAGACATCCCATTTCAAAGCACAAAATAAATTAAGTTCTGAAAATTCATGCCCTTTTCAAAAGGGAAAATTAAAAAATAAAAGTTGAAAATTCAACCGTCTCATATCCCTTTCTCCATTTCCTCTCAATAATTATTCAAGAATCTGCCCTCTCCCCTGCTGATCACCTTCAGCTTCTTCAAGAATGGAATCGATCCACATTCTTCTTCTTTCTCCGTAATCAAAGCAACTCCGTTTTTTATTTTCCCATCACGCAGACACACAGTGAGCTGACATGGAAACACAGTATCCTAACACTCCCACCAGGCAGCAGCATGGGGGGCAGAGGCCGTACAGCCACGGCGGAGGAATCGGGGCAGGTGGGGGAGCACCAAGTCCCATGATTGATATCACAAAACAGCACATGCATTCGCAGTCTGATAACGATAGGAGCACCGGGGAGCTGCGGGCAGCAATGGATTGTAATCTCGCTTCTCTGTGTGACCACATCCAATTGGAAGGGTTCAATAATGGCGCCTTCTCCGACGTCATCGTGCAAGCCATGGGTTCTACTTACCATCTTCATCGCCTCATTCTCTCTCGTAGCTCTTACTTCAGGTCCTTGTTCTTCATTTCGCCTTTTTCTCTCAGTACTTTTTTGTGGATTGTGTAGCTTTCGTTCGAACAAGACCAAAGGATACTGTTTTGATGCGGCCTTGTTTCAATTATCAGAATTGATAATTCGCGTGTAATTTAGGGGAGAGTGCCCTTCCACTCTCTTGTTTGGTCTGCAATTTGCTGATGGCAAAAAGGCTCTACCTTTACTAAAATAGATATGTATCGCATTGCTGGTTTCAAAATTCAATCTTGGAGTTGATTATGTTACTCTAAATTAACAGTCTAATTCTTTTGAGCACCATTTTGGATTCTAAGACATTTGATAGCGTAGTCTTTAAGTTGTATGGTATAAGATCCAAATGCGGGAATATGAGTATTGGCTAAGAAATTGATCTAAAATTTCTGTTCTATGTCACATGAGCTGCAGGAACATGCTTCAGGGCCCTTGGAAAGAGGCGAATGCACCAATCCTGACATTGCAAGTGGATGATAACAATGTCAATGGGGGGGCCATCGATATGGCTTTGGCATACCTTTATGGACATCATCCTAAGCTTAATGATAACAATGCTTTTCGAGTTCTTGCTGCTGCTTCATTTCTTGATCTCCAGGTGTTCAATTTATTCCACTTCTGATTGCAATATTTGTCCCTGTGGTTTTAGGGAAGTGAAAATGTGATTATGTGAACTGCTGTTGTTGTTATCTAAGGTTGTATCAGCATCTTCAGTGACTCAAACTGTCAACTTTATCCTTTCGCTTTTTCCAAGTTACTCTGGAGAGTTTACTCTCATGCTACTATTTCTAGAGACCCTAATTGATAATCATCTTAAGGTTCTATTGGGAATTTTTTTGTTTTTAACTTGGTTTATCATTGATCTTAGAGGCAAGCCTTGATACAGTGGTAAGAATAAGATGATTAAGTCACAGTCCAGAAGTCTCATGCTTGACCCACAGAACAAACTTCTATATTTATGGGGCTAACTTCGCCATAAATTAGTGTTTCTCAAGTATTCTAGTACAGTGCATCATGCATTTTTGTTGACCCTTATAATGGATAGAATAGATTGGACTTTACCAGTCATTCTTCATGTCTGTTGTTGCCTCACTATACCAGTCAGACTCTGAGTTAATGGCTGAACTTCAGTGATCTCTTGATCCATGCATAGTTTGATGGGAAAATAAATGGGCTGGTTTAATAGGAATGCTGACAAATTCTTGCTAATTTTTATTCCTGTTCTTTGCTATCTGAATTCTCTTTCATCCCAATTTGAGTGTCCATATTTGACTTTGCCACAACATTTAGGAGAGTAATCGGCCACCTTTGTTTTACCAACTTAAACTTAATGAATTGTTATGGATCCCACGTGTGATAGTGGTTCCACATTCTTCTTTTCCTCTTTTAATTGAGTATAGAAATCAAGATTGAAAGCGTCTTTACTTTAGGAAAGTTAACATTCAATTAGGAACAACAAAAGAACAGAAATATAGAAACAAGTTTTAGATGGAGGGCATTCTATTATTGTTAATGTGTTTCTTGGCTTACTTTTGCCTTGAGATTACAGTTGTGTTATTATAGTTCATCTTGAAGGGATTATTCATATATGTCTCAAGACCCCTTGTGCGTAAATGTGGCTCCATCATTTTGTTGATCGGGCAATTTCCTTTCTGTCATTACAACTTCAACATTTCTCTTGCAGGATTTATGTGCAATCTGCACAGACTTCATTATATCTGAGTTGTGGACATCAAACTTCTTGGCTTATCAAGTTAAGATTTCTGATTAAATCTTTATAATCCTATCATCTTTGCATCTTAGTTTGACTGACAACATAGTTTATATTCTAGGTATTCGCCGAGAGTCAGGATTATGGGATTCATGGAGAGCGAGTTAGAAATGCTTGCTGGGGCTACCTTTGTCAAAGTGGTGCAAGGGAGCTAAAAGAGGTAAACGCGGAAGTCTCTTGAAATGTGATTTTTTTTCCCCATCGTATCCAAACAACAAAAGGGAAAAAAAAAGGATAAAAGGAAAAAGGTAAAGAAAATTTTGGAGATTTTTTTGTTTCTTTCTCTGATTACAAACATTAGTAGTGCTTTTATTGTTAGATTTAGCTAATGGCCTATCTAGAAATATCTCTCATCTTTGTGATCTCTGATCTATTTTCAAGGAATAGACGGGTGAGGGAGGGGGGAAATGATATCATTCATAGATTTTCCTTTTGCACCTTCAGCAGCTAACTTCTCATGTCTCTCAAGCACATTGATCTATTTTCTTTGAGCATACCAGCTCAGTTACTAATGGGAGGCCTATTGAGTTGAATCCAATATTTTGTAGCGAAATAACATGCTGCTTAATATCGTTTAAATCATGTCTAAATTTAAAGAATGCTTTGAACATCTTACTTTGGGTACTGTTATTATACCGGAAATGAAGTAATGAAATAGCTCAGTGCAGGTCTAGTGGGATGTCTAGAAAGTAATAAACCATCTGCAGTGTTTATGCTTACGGGTAGAAATTAAATTGAAATCTCATGGGATTTGGCTTAATTACAGAGCCTCCACTTATATGATAAGGGAGTTGTTGTAATTTCAGAAACTAGAGGGAATGTCATTGTAATCAATGAATGCACTACAGGAGGTCAATGTCACTTGCCTAAACTTTTTTTTGCCTAAACATATGTCTCAGGAATATTTCCTTTGTGTAGAGTATAAAATACTGGAGGTCAATGTAGCTCGCCAAAACTTATGCCTAAGGGAATATCTTTGCATAGCATTACAAAAATATTTGTTACAATACTAGCAATCTATTTGTATACTTATAGCAGGTATGAATTTCTAACTTTCAGTCTTCACTTAATCCTCCTTTGACAGGTGCTTCCGAAACTTTCCTCTCAAACATTGCATGCCTTGTTGACCTCTGATGAATTATGGGTGCCTAGTGAAGAAAAAAGGTGAGAAAGGCTAGGATGCTCTTGTTTGGAATTTGAGATTTAAAATATGAACTTTGATGATTCACAATTTTACTTATCTTATTATGGAAGCATCATAACCTCTAGAGGTTTTAAATTGTTAGAGAGGAGAGTGATTCAGACATTTGTATGCCATAGGAGATGCCTCCTTATTCATGAGCTGCACTTGGACCTTATTTCTACCCTGATGCTGATAAATTACTATTATCTAAATTAAACACGCCATACGTTCATCATGAGAATTGGACCTAGCAAGGACCTTGTCACACCTTGACATTACTACCAATCTAAAATCTGTAGCTATAAGAGACAGGAATTCATGTATGCTTATGCTGTCTAATCATGTCCATTCTCTGAATGAAAAGGTTTGAATTGGCATTACACACTCTCCTTGCAAAAGAAGCATTGCGGAAGGCAGAAACTCAAGAGAAAGGAAATTCCAGCTCCGAAGTGGGAGAAGTTCCTTCTGGTGTTTCAAAAGGAATCAGAAATAATTTGGCTAATGATGGCCCTAAAGGATTGGAACTTGAACTAGGGCCTTTAAGTTTAAAAGATGAAGGCCAGGATACTGCTCATAACATTTTGGTTGAGCTTGCCAACCGAGTTGTTGATTCTCACTCTGAGGTTCCTAGTTGCAAACTGCAAATGCAACAACCAGCATATGCACAATCAGGCACGGAGTTGGGATATAATTCCAGCACACAACAACAATCACCATGCAACTCATTGTCATATACAGGTGGAATGGGATCTTCATGTTCATACCTTGAAATGCCTATTGGTGTTCGTGCGAGCAATTTGGGGGGCAATAGTGTGGCTATGGAGGGACCATCTGAAGAAGATTCATGCTACCAACTGAATAACAACAGCTGGCTTCCTGGCGATGAGAGACACTGCATACCTTTGAGCTCTTCCTGTAACATATTCATGCCTAATGAATGGGGAAAATGCAACATGCCTCCTCTATCTTGGGGTGGTAGGACTGTGGGGCAAAGAGAGGTGAAAAATTGTCTGAAAGAACAGAATGGTGTCAGCCAAGAAGATTATGATGCTTTTGTCAACATATTTGAGGGGGGCTCAGTTTTATATTGTAATATGTCCTTTGAAGCTCTTTTAAATGTCCGAAAGCAGCTTGAAGAAATGGGATTCCCTTGCAAAGCAGTGAATGATGGGCTTTGGCTGCAGGTCTGAAACTCATAACTTGCATACTCTTGGTCTTTATTAACAATGAAAGACCTGCCGGAAGTGGTAGGCTGTTTCTTTAAATCTGACGAAGCAGTTACCTTGAGACAAGCTTCTGGGAGTCTTTATTTATTTATTTATTGCTGGAAAATTGTTTGGCAATCTAGCTAATTGTTTCTTCTGAATTGTTTCAATCTTCTGTAGATGCTATTGAGCCAGAGAGTGCAAGAAATTGCTGCTGAGACGTGCAAAAATTGCAGTCTCACAGGTATGGCATGTGCATGTCGGCAGTCCTTTGGATATCATCGCAGTGCTACAGTTAATGGTGGGTATTACATGCAAGAGCATGACCAGAGTAATCCATCTAATGATATTGGAAGTGTTTATGTCACTGATTCTGTTCATGGAGAAGGAAATGGCTTCTTTAGGCCTGTACGCGTACATGTCAGGGGACCGAATGATGGGCTTGCTGGTATTGGGCGTGGAAGTACATTTGTGCCTGCTGCTGGATGGACACCTACACGTTTTGTTTTTTCTCGTGTACCATTTGGTATGGGTAGCCGAAACTGTCAGCAATCTGCTGGCAATGATGATCAAGAGAATAGAACTGACCACAATGGAGACCTTGCTGGGGATGGATTGACAGCTTTAGTTGGGCTAAGCCAGGGTGGGAACAGTTCTGCTAATATTCATGAGGAGCAAATGCCAAGAGTCTATGAAACGGATTTGCAAACCAGGCTGGTAGATTCCTCTCTTACTGGCCCAAGTACCAGTGGTATTCATATGCAGATGCTGGATTCCTCTGAGAATGCCATTGGAATTGGGTGGGAAAACACAAACAATTCTATATCTCTGGACATGAGAACACCTCTAAGTCACTTCCCTCCTTTTCGCTTTGCGTAAGTCATTCTTTCTCTTTCCCCTGTTAAGATCCTTAATAGCTCAGCTTGACCCAGAACAGATTATTATTGCTTCTCTGAAAGAGAACTAGATCATGAGCTTTGAGTTGATTCCATCGGCTCATAAATTGATTCATCTAGAAGCATAATTGATGTTCTTTTAACATATAGTTCTGTTAATTAATATGTTTCTATATTTCCGTCAGATTGGTAAAGAAGTCAACTACAGCATGGGCCTTTCTCCACCTCATAAACTGTAAATGATAACTATGACAATTCATCACTTTTTTTTTTCTCTTAGCTAAATTCCTATGTTATTCTAGGTTACCCTCTTCCAAATGTTAATATAGCCTGAGATCCCGATGGTTATTTCATTTTCTTGAACATAATCTTAGTTATTGGTTCTACAGGGTTGAATTTCAGGATGTGCCAAGGCTCATTGATGGCCAAGTCAAGCACTCTCCTGAAGTATTCTATGCTGGTTCCTTGTGGAAGGTATCTTTGCAAGAAAATCTTTCAGTTGCCTCAAAATCTGCCATCTCTTGAGGCTTTTTGGGACGTATTGAGTATTTGATGAGGAGTTTCATATCCTCCTTATCTTACTGAGTCAATTTATTTGGTCTATTGAATTTATAGGTGAGTGTTCAGGCCTTTAGTGATGAAGACCCTCAAGGGCGCAGGACTCTTGGTAATTCTGCGAACTGTTCCTTTTGCGACTTTTACACTGGAAATCCTTATGTTTTTTTAGTCAAATCTTTAGTCTTCTGGTACTCTCAGGTCTTTTTCTTCACCGACGGAAGGCTGAGATAACTGGTCCAGTTCGGAAGGTTAGGCTTTTGGGGACAGTATTTTTTTATTGATCAGTTTTCACCTACACAAAGCATATATCTAGTTAGACACAATCATAAATGTGACAACTATATGCAAGAATGCTTTAGTGAATTTAACTTTTGTCAGGCCTATAGAATCTGCTCACCCTGTCTTTCCCTTTTCCTACCTGTTATTTTTAGCTCTTGCAGCAGAAATCTTTTCTCTTGCAAATACTTCCTTGGTTTGCTATTCAAGGTAATCTCCTTTTTACAGGTTCATATGTATGTTGATTCTCGTGAAAAGGTTACTGCCAGATATCAGTTAATCTGTCCATCAAAAAGAGAAGTGATGGTGTTTGGGAGCTTTAAGCAAACAGGAACACTTCTACCAAAAGCTCCCAAGGGATGGGGCTGGCGTACAGCTTTGTTATTTGATGAACTTGGTGATCATCTCCAAAACAGTGCTCTACGTGTAGCTGCCGTCGTGCAGCTTATCTGATAGTGATTTAGGTACATAAATTGCATCTCATAGTAGTTCAGTCTTGACAGTCTTGAAGACATGGTGAAGTGATGTCAAGATGATGTCCTATGTTGCAGATGGAGCATTCTTTATCCATCTGGTCACTTTCACAAAAGATAATCCGGAAGATCAATATTTCCAATACTCTAGTTGAGTTTAGATGGAGGGAGGAATTTTGCACAGATAATCAACACCAACATTGTATGTATATATAAGCTAATCTGAGGTTGATGTTGCCTATTGATTAAGGAAATATTTTGCAGAGAAGCTACCTTACAATCAGCTGTTTATATAGAATCTGTTTCTTTTTGTTCTTGTACCCAAAGAGCTACACATTTTGTTATCAAACACTCTTGATTGATTAGGTGGTGCAAGTCTGTATTTCTGTGCAAATGAATGTTGAAACCAACTACTAAAGCTGATTGATCTCATACCTTTTCTGTGTATTCTTATCTCTGAGAATTCTTTCACGGAAGCCTGGGAACATTTGGTGATGCTATACAATTCAAGAAACACCATCCTTTCCGTTGTCGTGTTGTAAATATCTTTACATCAAGTAGGACCGTATTAGAAGTTGCCGGCTTCGGAGTTTCTTGTGTTGGGTAACTATTAGCATTTATTAGTGTTACCATTAGCATTTGTGCTCCACATTGCTCTTTTGTTGGGTTTGATTGTCATACAGGGTGCCAGGTTCCGTCTTAGAAAAATGTCCGCCAACACAGGAGTTCTTGTGGGTTAGGTAGGGTCTAATTGGTCTTGTTTTCGCTGGCAAGCAGAGCCCTTTTTTTTGGGGGGCAAGTTATGTGTGTATTTTCTTTCTTTTTAGGAAAAATTCCAGAGTATCATTACTTCGTCTAAAAGATGGAAAACAACACTCTTCATTATCATCACACCTAACGATATCTTGGCAAATTCTTCCTTCTTCTTTTGGCATATTAGTCAGTAGCACTATTTTGAGGCCACAGGTCTGCCGTCCACCACAATTTTTGAAGCTATTCTGATGTAGAGTAGGTCTTTGTGGTCTTTGTAAATTACAAATTTGGCAAACTCCTCTCTCCTTTTCTTTTAGTTCTTTTTTTTTTTCCCTCGCAAACTCCTCCTTGTTTTGGCATATAATAGTAGTCTCCCCGTACAAGATGGAATGTTTAGTTTTTTTTATTTTATTTTATGTATAAATATATATACATTCAATTAAATAAAAATAGAAAATGTATTATTTTAGACTCACGAGTTCATAATTTATTTCTATAAAATTATTAAGAATGAACATACCTTGATAAAATTTTAACACCAATCAGATTTTTTTATAAATTTTAGACAATTTAATTCGCACATTCTAAAATTTATACTATGAAATTGGATAATATTTTAAAGCTCGTGATTTAAAAAAATATATATAATCCGGGAAAAAATGATCACAAAAGGTTAAATCCTTTTTTCCAAGTGTTGACCATCATATCCTCTGTCTCAGCTCACCCTTTATACCTAAATCATGCATGTGGTCCAAAAAGTTGGATATTGAAATCTGACCCCAGTTGGACGCAATCTTATGAGTGAAGAATTATTATGGCGCCCGAGTCCCGACATCCTTTTAGCGAAATGCCTCGCTTTTGATACATCTATTTATTGTACACCCACTTTTTTTTTATTGCATTAAAAGAAATAAAACAGAACAATAATATTGTACATATATTTGATAAAATGTATTTTAATAAATTAAACCTTCATTTCGTATCATAATTATAAATTAATTATGAATTATTTTATTTGTAAATTATATTTTTTTATAATTATAAAAAATATTAAAAACGTGTAAAATATTTAGACTATCCGTATCTAAATTGAAGAAAAAAATGGTCAATCTCTTGGTTCTTGAGTCTTTTTTAAAGTTTTTTTTTTTTGAGAACCAAAATCTGCCAAAATCCCAAATCGAGGTTTCATTATTATAATACCGCACTCCGCGAGGACTCCAGAGCTTTTAGACGGTGCTCCCTCCCTCTCTCTCTCTCTCCCTCTCTTTTTGGGAAAGGTTCCAGAGGATGCTTTTGGGAATGGCCGTCTTCACAAATAATATAATTTTTTTATAAAATTGACCAAATTCAGAGGCACTGCGCTGAAATCAGGCTTTTTTGGGGGCTACCTATCTTGTATTAATAATTTAATTTTGAAATATTTTTTGATAGTAAAAATTTAAAAATATTTCTTTTAATAATTCATAATTTTAAATTTGATATTAAGCGTAATAATATATTTATTTTATTAAACCTTTTAAATGCACCAATATATTATATTGATAACTTGATTTTTATAGACCTCGTATAATAAAATTTTAAAAATATAAATATACATAAATTTTTTTAAAATATATTTTTAAAATTTTAAATTTTATATATTTTCTTACGCTATAATTAATTTCAAACCACAAAGAAAAAAAAAATTCACAATGAAAATGAAACCAACGACGTGGTGCCGGCGTATGCAGTTGCTTCTCACGATTCACACCTTCTTCAACTTCAGAAAACGGAAAATGACATCCATAAATTGAAATGGCCGTATGAATGTGAATCCTGGGTGCTAAGGGCAAAAACGGCAAGATGCTAAAGTCAAAAACAGCAGCAGGGCCATCTCGTCATTTTCATGGAGAATTTTTTACAATAAATACAAAAAATCTTAAGATATATCTGAATTGACTTATCATTTTAAAAAATTCCAAATTTTTACTTTTTTAATTTTTAATTTACAAATAAATTAATTTTATATTTTATAATATAATATAATTTAAATAAAATTTTAATCTAAATATATCCATATTAATTATCTAGGTGAGGTTATTGGCATTTATGCTAACAAATTTTAAAGGTCACATTACCAAGTACTACATCTAGGTCCTTATGGATCTTACTTTCAAGAATTCCACCAACCCGGAGTCCGGGTGTGGAACCCTTAACAATCCAAGAGAGGATACTTTCAACAAGCTTCTGTAGCCAGCAGAATATGAGTGTATTTGTATTGGATACATTATTTAATATAAATTTTTTATTTTAAATCTTATTTTTAATAAAATAAATTTTTAATAAAATTTAAATTAAAATAATATTTAATCTTTATTATGAATATATTCTTTACAATATATTAAAAAATAAATATATAATTTTTTAATTATATATAATATAAAAATTAATTTTTTTTAAAAAATTATCTTTTATTTCTCTTTTTCTCCCATATGAACATCCCGCCGGGGTGTTAGTGGAAGTCACCATTGTTTTGCCCCAAGGATGAGAACACGTAGCAGTTGATGAGCAAAAGTTCAAGTCTTCACAAAAATTATTCCGCAAGCATGGCTGAAGTTCTTGTTCAACGTCACCATCATTAGTGGAGTAGCGACAACCACGAGAGCCCAGCAAATTGCCAGGCACTGGAGTTTTCTATTTTTTTCCTTTTTGTTTTCTATTGCACTTGGAATTAAATAACTCGTGATTCCGCCGAAAAGAAAAGATCTGAGTAATAGCCGGCTCAATATGATGAAGATGCCAAGGTTCCAAAAGCTTGGATCTTTACATTTATATATTAACATTTAAATTTTTTTTAAGTGATTGGATATTTACAGAAAACTTGCCTCGAATTGCTCGCACACCAACCTCCATGATTATTGCTTCAGAAGGCTTTAGTCCATCACAATTCACAATTAAAGGTGAACTTGAATTTAATTTTTAATATTTTTTTATTTTAAATTTTATTTTTTATAATTAATTAGTTTTTATAATTGTTAATTAAAATTTTAACTAAAAAAACCAACGTGATTCCCACGGTAAATGCCTGCCTTTTGACTAGTGGTGTTTTTTGGACAGGAGTAATTGATAGTAGCTGTCTTTCCAATGCTATTTTTTCCTTTTGTTTGTTTTTTTTGGGGGTTGGGGGGTGTTTTGAAAAGATTCTCGCTCACTTTTTTCCTGAACACATTGACAATTGCTCTCTCAAGATTTTCATTCGCGAAGAGGTTGTCGGCTTTATCTCAAAGTCGTCCCTTTTCTTTGTTATTTTGTCTTAGCCTATAGTGAACATAGGATAGCTACGTTCTTAAAGCTTCCTGCGGGAACAAGCATATTTGTTCTTGGGCAAAAATGCATTAATGGGTGATTCAGCAACCTTTGCTTCTCTTGCTATGTGTGTTGTGTTTACTTCTTGAAGTCATCTGTAAGTAAATCTAAGCTCCCGAGTCTTGAAGAACACGGATTCTTTGCCGACTATCTCTATTTTTTTCGCTTTTTTTCTACAGATTTCTGATTATTGATTTCGCAGGTGTTCAAGATTTGTCTCTCTTTCCTTCTTCTCCAAGAAGGCTGAAAAGGGAGAAAAGCTTCAAGTTGGCACACAATCATGTCTTCTTCTTCATGGCTGACTTCGCTGGAATGTTCAACCTCCATCATCCAACCTTCCGGGAGCTCATCTCTTGTTTCAAAGGCAATACTGTGGTTCGAATTCATTTTTCTATCGCCATGTTCCCAAAGGGCTCTTTTTTCTGCAGTGAACCTGCTTTTCCTATTAACTCTAACAGTTTTAGCAATTCGAAAGCTAAGTTATCGATTTTTTACCAATAGAAACTCTGGATCTTCCCTTGATAAACCTCTTCTTGAAGGGGAAAGGCCTCAGTTTGAAGCTACTCTTTGGTTCAGATTGTCACTGATTGCAACAGCACTATTAGGCCTATATTACTTGGTCGTTTGCATATTAGCCTTCACTGGAGGTGTTCGATCGCGATGGGATTTTGTGGAAGCTTTGTTCCGTTTGTTTCAGACTGTGGCTCAGATAGCAGTTTTGGTTCTTGTTGCTCACGAGAAGAAATTTGGAGCTGTTTCTCATCCTATGCCCCTTCGAACCTATTGGGTATTGAGCTCGGTTCTTGTAACTTTATTTGCTGCTGCTGGAATTACTCGTATAATAACTGTTGGCAGAAACGTGGATCCAGACATTAGGATAGATGATATCTTTTCCTTGGTTAGTTTTCCCTTATACGTTTTTCTATTCATAGTTGCTATTAGAGGATCATCTGGAATTAACATTGTTAAGCAACCCAGAGGCAGTGGAAACTCAAGAGCAGTTACGCAGGAACGCACTAAGTTAGATTCTAATGTTAGCAAGTATGCAAGGGCTTCTTTGTTCTCCAAAGCAACATGGCGATGGCTGAATCCATTGCTGAGTAAGGGATACTTATCCCCTTTAAAGATTAATGATGTCCCATTACTTCCCCCACAGCTCCGAGCTGAAACAATGGCAGAATTCTTCGAGAAGAATTGGCCTAAGCCTGGTGAGGATATGAAGAATGCTGTACGAGCTACATTGATTCGATGCTTCTGGCCGGATCTTTGTATCACTGGCTTTCTGGCTCTTGTTCGGCTACTTGTAACATACACTGGTCCAGTCCTGATACAAAGTTTTGTAGACTTTGCCAAAGGGGACAGGAGCAGCCCATTCGAGGGCTATTACCTTGTGTTGATTCTCATGATTGCTAAGGTTGTTGAAGTCCTCACTTCACACCACTTCAATTTCCAGACGCAACAACTTGGAATGCGCATGAGGGCCTCTCTAATCTCTGCTTTGTACAAGAAGGGGCTCAGACTTTCGTGCTCCTCTAGGCAGGCTCACGGAGTGGGACAAATTGTGAACTATATGAGCGTGGATACCCAGCAACTCTCTGATGTGATGCCACAGCTGCATTCACTCTGGTTGATGCCATTTCAAATTGGAGTTTCTTTGGTTCTCTTGTATGGTTATATAGGTCTTTCAATGTTTGTCTCTCTATTCGCAATTCTTGTGGTAATGATAGTCACACTCTGGATTAGCTTCAAGAATGGTGGCTACCAGTTTAATCTTAGTAAAAGCCGTGATTCGAGGCTGAAGACGACCAGTGAGTTGCTTAACAACATGCGAGTGATCAAATTTCAAGCATGGGAAGAACACTTCAATAAAAGAATTCAACATTTTCGTGGAATGGAGTTCCGCTGGCTCAGCAAATTTATGTATCTGCTCTCTTTCAATTTGGTCTTGCTTTGGAGTGTGCCAATTCTAATATCAGCTCTTACATTTATTGTTGCCACTCTGTCGGGTGTCACTCTTGCTGCTGGGACAGTCTTCACCATAACAACGATTTTAAAAATTTTACAGGAGCCTATTCGAACCTTCCCACAAGCTCTGATCTCGATTTCTCAAGCATTTATCTCTCTTGGGAGGTTGGATGTGTTTATGTCGAGTAATGAATTAGACAGTAGGTCAGTAGAAAGAGAGGAAGGCTGTAATGGGACAGTAGCTGTAGAGGTGAAAGATGGTACTTTTTCATGGGAAGATGAAGGAGGAGTGGTTCTGAGAGAGATCAACTTTGAGATCAAGAAAGGAGAGCTTGCTGCAGTTGTTGGAACTGTTGGATCAGGGAAGTCTTCCTTATTGGCTGCAGTCCTTGGTGAGCTACATAAATCCTCTGGAAAGGTATTTATTTACCTTGGCTCCTTTCAATAGGTTGGATGAAGTTGCTTACTTATTGCTATCTCTGCAAACAAATTTCTTCAATAAGGATTGATTTTTTTGTTTTGCATAGACTACCAAAGTTACTTATTAGTGAAGCTTTCAGTTTAATTATTTGAAGGCTGTTCAGAACTGTCTTACTAACATTTTCTCTACTAAGATTGATATACTGACATGGAGCCTGTTTTAATTTTAAAAATAAGCTATTTGAACAGAAAATCAGAAATGTATTTGGTTCATTGAGGTTGTCAAGACTATTTAGTGAAACATACAAACTTGAGCCTGCTCGAGGCTCTTTCTGTTTTCAATTGTATCCTGTACAGCCTGTCGCTTGACGAAAGGTGGCTCATGAAAATGTTAGTGGTCTGCTTCTTCCTGTAATCTGCTATAATTTTCAGTAGATTATGTTGTTGTAACAACAAAATGGAGTGAAACTCTTGAAATTTTAGGCCAATCCCATGCTGTTCTACTTTCATGACTACCTAAAGAGAGAGAGAACCCAAGAGGAAACAGGTCAAATTTGAATAATTAAAGTAGTTGGAAATAAGCAATCAAAAGAAGTCCTGAAATCATATTTTCTTTGGTAATTCATTGCTCTTTCTTCTAGTTCATCATTTGCATTGCCCTATGTTAGATAGAGATCTAAGGACAAAGAAAGCAAGCGTACGTTGTATGCGGAGACTGAGACAATCATTGTTCATTTATTGATGTTTTATTGCATTCATTAATTAGCATGATTGTTGTCCCTGAAAAAGAAACTAAATCCTGTTAACTGGAAATGCAAATATCGTTGCCTATTGCTTGAAATGAGGTTTGCTATCTTTGGCATGCCAGGTTAGAGTTTGTGGGACCACTGCCTACGTAGCCCAAACTTCATGGATAAGGAATGCTACTATCCAAGAAAACATATTATTTGGTTCCCCGTTGAACACAGAGAGGTACAAGAATGTTATACGAGTTTGTTCACTAGAGAAAGATCTGGAAATTTTTGAATATGGTGATCAGACAGAGATTGGAGAACGTGGAATCAACCTCAGCGGTGGCCAAAAGCAACGGATACAACTTGCTAGAGCAGTATATCAGGATTGCGATGTCTATCTTCTTGATGACATATTTAGTGCTGTTGATGCTCACACTGGAACAGAAATATTTAAGGTCCGAGTGACTTGCATCTTTCTTGATTGTCTTTATGCATATAATAATCATATTAGTCTTGATTTAAAATAAAAGAATCCTCGCAGCATTTATTGTTTTACAAAATTAAATTATGATGATTTCCTACACAAGAGACTCAGTACACTGCTAACAAGGATGTGTTTGGGCAGGAATGCATAAGGGGAGCTTTAAAAGGCAAGACAATCTTACTGGTGACTCACCAAGTTGACTTCCTTCACAATGCTGATCTAATATTGGTGAGGATTGGGCTTACATGTTTCACTAGAATATAGATGTTGAACTTCTAGATTAACCCAAAAAAACTATACCATTAGATGCTCTGCCTTTAATGGATTTCAGAAATGAAAGCTTCTCATTGTAACACTCACCTTGTACCCTTTCCCCCTCCCTCCCTCACCCCCACCTCCTCCACAACAAAGCACGACAAATACACCTCAGTGAAAATATGGGTAAAAGATTAAGTAATTAACTAATTTCATTTGCAACATTTATTACTAGGTGATGCGAGAAGGAGAGATTGTTCAATCTGGAAAGTATGAACAGCTTCTCGAGTCTGGCATGGATTTTGGTGCGCTTGTAGCTGCCCATGAAAATTCTGTAGATCTCGTAGAGAAAAGCACAAATGTTTCTGGTGACAACCCCCAGGAAACACCAGTATCACCTCATCCACAAACTCCAAAATCACCACATCCGCAAACACCAAAATCACCCCGTAGTCTATTTGGTGAACCCAATGGATCTAGCATGTCTCTGGATGAAACAATATCTGAGATTGGCAACTCCAAGCTCATTGAAGAAGAAGAGAGAGAGACTGGCCATGTCAGTTTTGATGTATATAGGCAGTATTGCACTGAGGCATTTGGATGGTGGGGAGTAGTAGCTGTTGTACTTACGTCTTTGCTGTGGCAGTTGTCTCTTATGTCAGCTGATTACTGGCTTGCATATGAAACTTCAGGAGACCACTTTAACCGTTCTTTGTTTATTAAAATCTATGTACTTATAGCAGCTGTATCAGGCCTATTTGTGACAGCAAGATCATATATTGCAACATTTATTGGTCTTAAGACAGCTCAAAGTTTCTTCACACAAATGCTTGATAGCACACTCCATGCTCCAATGTCATTCTTTGACACAACTCCATCTGGAAGAATTTTAACTCGAGTAAGTTTAACTGCCTTTTTTGGCTACTCTGGTGAACATCCTGAATACCAGAATTACAAAAGCTTTATCTTTTCAGGTGTCAGGTGATCAAGTCAATGTTGACATTTTGATTCCAATCTTTTTGAGTATGACTGTTGCAATGTACTTCACAGTACTTAGCATATTGTTCATTACATGCCAATACGCTTGGCCAACAGTATTCCTCATTATCCCATTGGTTTGGTTGAATATCTGGTACCGTGTAAGGAACTCTTCTCTATCTATATTATTTTGGTTACTATTAATTATTTTATGGTTCTAAAGCCTTTCTTCAGTTTATGACGAGACAAAATGTGATATTTGAATTCTTTTGTGGAACACTCCTTTTTATGAAGACTACAATTCTTTCTGGCAACTTCAAAAGTTCTGCCATTTCTGTTTTGAGTTAAAATCCCACTGGACCAAATCCATCCAAGCTTTTTTGTAAAGTTATCATGGATTTGACATCCTTATTTGAATCCATCCACAAGAGAGAAGCAAAACTTATGGGAGTTGGAATTCATCATAAATAACTTTCATTTAATATCCATAACATCAGTACTAAATTTAGATCCTTCTCCAGCTACATATTATATCAAGCGAAATATTGCAAGTGATTTCATTGAATGTCATTCCTTTTTTCAAATCCAACTGCATTAATCCAAATATATCCTAATGTTGATGAAAAATTATGCATTTATGACTTTTAGTAGATCTATCTTAGGGATGAAAAATTTACTTAACAGTACTCCATGATGAGTTTACTCTGTCCTTGTGATTTAATATGCTATGCTGCTTCTAATACTTTTACTTTACTGCTGTTGAATCTTCCCTTGCTTCACAGAGGCTCATGAGAATGTGGAGCTATTAACATGCACTAATGAAGCAACCAGTTTTTAGATCTTATTTAATTGATCTTCAATATTTTCTGGTTGCAGAGATATTTTATTGCATCATCTCGTGAACTGACTCGGCTTGAAGGAATTACTAGAGCCCCAGTTATCCATCACTTCTCTGAAACAATTTCTGGTGTTATGACCATTCGTTGCTTCAGGAAGGAGGATGAGTTCTTTCAAGATAATTTTAATAGAGTCAATGCAAATCTGCAAATGACATTCCACAACTATTCATCTAATGAGTGGTTGGGTTTCCGCTTGGAGCTGATTGGTAGTTTCCTGCTGTGTTTTGCTACGATGTTCATGGTCTTGTTGCCAAGTAGTGTTATAAAACCAGGTGGTATTCCTACATTTTTGTATTTCTACTTGTGTGTTAAAAACCTCAAACTGTCTACATCAGCATGTCTCTTACTGCACGCAAGTATCTTTTCAGTTTGGCTGTGTCATTTTGACTGGTTTTTTTTTACCTCAGATATCTGATCGTTTGCACTTTTTAGAAGGCTGAATGAACTAACTAAAATAAGTTATCTAATTGAAACCATCAAACAGATTTCAGGAAAGAAAGAAAAGGAAAAACACAAATGCTTCTATAT
This sequence comes from Rauvolfia tetraphylla, assembly GCA_030512225.1. NCBI lineage: Eukaryota > Viridiplantae > Streptophyta > Magnoliopsida > Gentianales > Apocynaceae > Rauvolfia > Rauvolfia tetraphylla. The sequence continues at coordinate 10,986,721 of JAJQKT010000053.1, forward strand.
TAGGCTTGTTACTGGGAAATATTTATGCACAGATGGTTCTAATATATGTACTACTGGGAAATACCTTTTACTAGTATTTTGTGTCTCATCTTAGAAAAGGTTTTTGAAGCTAACTTTTGGTTTATTTTGTCTTTAGAGTATGTTGGATTGTCTCTTTCCTACGGCCTACCTCTGAACAGTGTGCTGTTCTGGGCTGTATATATGAGCTGCTTTGTGGAGAACCGCATGGTTTCGGTTGAGAGGATAAAACAATTCATTAATATCCCCTCGGAAGCTTCATGGCATTTAACAGAATTCAGTCCCTCTCCAGATTGGCCCACTAGTGGCTTCATCGAGACAAAGAACTTGCAGGTGACTAACCAATTTTCTGTTTATACGTACATGCATGATAAACTTGGATGTTCATTCAATTTGACTAGAAGTTTGTGTTGAGTTGACACTTGAGAATTGATTTCCTAACTTCATCCTATTTCCTTTTTTTTTTTTTTCACACTTTCTGTGTGTGAGAGAAAGGAGGCATTATCAGTGGGAATCACCTTTCAATTTTTAAACACCTCTCATATAATAAAGCTGGTTGTGCAAGTGAACTTTTTGTTTTAACATTTGGGAACTAAATGTTACATACAAACTTGAGCAGGTCAGATATCGATCAAATACCCCTTTGGTTTTGAAAGGAATTTCACTACGCATTCGTGGTGGAGAAAAAATTGGTGTTGTTGGCCGAACAGGGAGTGGAAAGTCTACTTTGATTCAAGTTTTCTTTAGATTGGTGGAACCTTGTGGTGGGAATATCATTATTGATGGAGTTGATATTTGCAAGGTAGGACTTCATGATCTTAGGTCTCGCTTTGGGATCATTCCGCAGGAACCGGTCCTTTTTGAGGGAACTATCAGAAGTAATATTGACCCGATTGGGTTATATTCTGATGATGAGATATGGAAGGTACATACTTACACTCCATCTGCAGTTTCAGGTTTAATCATGCATTCTTTGTGTGTGTGTGTATATATATATATATATCCATACAAACACACGCAAACACATACACATATATTTCCATGTTTTGCATTCGTGCCAGAATCTGTTAATCTTTTTTTCCCGTGTTTCCAGAGTCTCGAGCGTTGCCAACTCAAAGATGTTGTGGCTGCAAAACCAGAAAAACTTGATGCATTAGGTCTCTAAATTTTGATTTTTAGTTACTTTGTCTTTATTTTGTCCATCAATCTCTCTTTTGCTCATTTGTCTATCCTAAATGCTACTGCTGATTTCAATTTTAGTGGTCGACTCTGGAGACAACTTTAGTGTGGGCCAGAGGCAACTTCTATGCTTGGGAAGAGTCATGTTGAAGCGCAGCAGGATTTTGTTTATGGATGAAGCAACAGCTTCTGTTGATTCTCAGACTGATGCTGTAATTCAGAAGATCATACGCGAGGATTTCTCATCCTGCACGATTATCACAATAGCTCATAGAATACCCACAGTTATAGACTGTGACAGGGTATTAGTTGTAGATGATGGTCAGCTTCTCTTTCTTTTGCTATTACTACATAAAAATCCTGATAGTTAACCGTAAGGAGGACAACAAATGGGGCAGATTTGCTAGGAGATTTACTGCCTTTTTGTCTGCTCTCTTCTAGTAATCAAACATAGGCATATAAGAATGCTAACCCAACTATCCCAGGTCCTGTAATACCCTTATTTTGGTTTCTTTTTCATTTCTCCAAGGTTGCAGCATAATTTGTTTATCTTTCTTGCTGGAAACTTTCTCAAAACTATAGACATGATTGTTTAAGGTTTCTCATCTTGTACGCTTCTCTTTTATTTGTACTATCATACATCTAATGATCAGGAACTCGTGTTCTACTTTTGACAGGCTGGGTAAAGGAGTTCGATAAACCATCTAGTTTACTCGAGAGGCCCTCACTCTTCGGAGCACTCGTCCAGGAATATGCCAACAGGTCATCAGGAATGTGAACAGTTGCCTCGATGCAAAAGTTTGGGGGTTATCACGCATTAGTTATATGCCATGTAACTTTGCTTCTTGACATTCAGATACAGCAGAGCGAACCGCTCTACCATCTATCTCTTGTTTACTCAGAAACCAAGTTTTCGAGCTCCAAGTCTTTAGCTAGAGTAGGAACAAACTTAGGAGTATTGCCTGTAGTGAAGTTTTGTATTGCAACCCTAAAGGAAATATAATTCCTAGTCCTACTTTGATGATTCCATAGTGCTGGCAGGTCATAGGAATGAAATATCCAGTTTCTTGAATTGTGCTTGGAAATTGTTCTGATTGCTGAGAATCCCTAGCCACCTTGTATGTGTATTAGTATATATTCAAGGTCCAAATGAAGAAAATTACTGGTGCTGATGATTTATAGCTGAGATCAGGTTGATGGTGTTGTACCCTTTTCTAGTACAAAATCTTTAAATGAACTATCATATTTTTGCATGTCTATTTGAATGTTAAAACCAAACAGGTGATTTTCTTGTGAGGTGGGGTCATAAAATGGATGAAAAGAGGAAGAGGGACACGCACCTTTAACAGTAAAAACCAAATGAAAATATACTGCAATAAAATTTATCAGAAACAATATTTTCTGCTGATGAATTCAGATCAAATTATCACTTATTTTAGACATTTTAAGGAATCTATTTAGCAGAGCATAATGTATGACTTCGTGCATTATTAAATAAAGATTCCATCGGATCATTAAAGTAATTGGTCGCATGGAAAAGAGATTTAGTACTCTTTTTTTTATTTTTTCCTAATCAAAAGAGGAATTTGATTTGAATCTAAAATTTTTTATTTGATAAGAAATATTTTTATTATTGAGTTATTAATTTATCATAACCACCTATTATTTATTAATATAATATTATAAATGAATGTGTCCGTATTAAATTAAAGATAATAGTTTTTTTCCCTAAGAGATGGTTAGAAATAATAATTATCCTCAAACATATATTTCATGAATCATTGCCAATTTATGAAATAACTTCCTCATAAACACCGTTGAGTAGATGGTTCAAATCAAACTACTTGGGGGTACGCAGATTGCAATTTTGCAACTCAATTAAACTTTTTTGTCGCCATTATTCATTTGGGCAATCCAAGTTAAGAATATTGTTTCCATACATGAATGAAGGAAGAAACTAACCATAAAAGGGAATAAAAGATTGAACTAACATTTTATCCATAATTATCTACTTCCTCAATTTTAAAATATAAAATTTTTTTACTACTTTTTATTTAGTTGAAATATTTGATTTTTATTAATTTTAAAAATTATTTTTAAAAAATTAATAAAAAATAAATTAAAAATATTATTTATTTTAACTTACAAGAGAGCAAAAGATTATATATTTATATTTAAAAAATTTCTAAAAAAGAGAGGAAAAATGCAAAAATGCTTTGCCCAAAAGGGCCAAAAGGGCAGACCATTGGAAAGAAGCCAAAACCGGGAAACAGCAAATCTTCTTCTCTCCTACTCCTACCGGAATCAAAACCCTCCGCTCTTTACAATTACAAAACTTCCTTTTTCCTTTCAAGGCTCTAACGTTAATTTTCATGTATTTTCAGTTTTAGAAAAAAAGCCGCTATCCTATTAAATTCCCAATTTCAGCTCCAATTGTGACGTTCATTCCTTATCTCTCTGATTCATCCACACTGATAAAGGGTCATCTTCTCTCTCTACATCTATATTGTATAAGATTGAAATTTGAGTTGTTTTTTGCTTGATTTAGCGGAATTTTCAGCTACTAAGAAAATATTCTTTTCTGGGTTTTTGATTTCCTGGGCTTGAGCGTTATTTTATCCTGGGATTTGTTTTTGAGCGGTGGTTTGATAATCCCTCTTTCAACTTTCAATCTGTTCCCCCCTTTCTAATTGTTTGGAGCTTTCCATGTAAGTGACGAAAGGCCTTAACTTTGCTACTTCTTGAAAAGTATTTTGCAGTTGCATGCGGAATGGTATTATGCTTCGGATGAGTATTCGGAGCTGTTCCGATTTTAGGGTTTCCTGGAAATTCATGTGAAATTCCCGTTCAATGGGTGCATTAACGAGTAATAGAAAGCGCGGCGATGATTATTTTAACGTGAATCACAAGAACCCAGCTTCAAATTCACCCCTCTTTGACGGTCATACGTCAAAGAGGGCTAGAGTTGAACTGTCCGTGAATCAAACCCCTGCTAGAGCAAATCCTATAAAATCGGCATTTTCCAGATTTTTTCAGTACCCTGAGTTGAAATCCCAGTTCAAAAGAGAACCTCATGCCCCTATAAGACCTAGCAGATTTGGGCTTTTTCTAGGATCAAGGAATAGTGAATCTAGAGATAGCTACAGAAGCAATTCTACTGATGCAATGGGGAATTGTCTGAGTTGGAAATATGAAAACACCAGGAGAGATGCGCTTGACTGTTGTAGGTATATTCAAAAGGATAAGGAGGTTATTGAAGTTGATAACAAGGAGATTTCTGACGACTCAAGTATCGAGGAAGTTGAGGTTTTGGCTGGTCCTGGTGATCAGAAGTGGAAGGACAGTAACGTGGATGTAGAGGACTTAAGAAAATATGATGGGAAGGTTATGGATGGGGATCTCCGTCCATCAAGTTCATCTGCTGTGACAAATGTCAGTGATGGTACTTCGAAGCTGGAGACTACTGGGAAGTTGCTGGAGTCATTAACATTGAGCGAGGCAGGCGGGAGTGCACATAAAAAGCTGCTTGAAGATGCCGAGAGGAGGAATGATAAATTGAGGTTATTGAAGTTTCAGATAGGATTGAGAGAGAAAGAGCGTAAGATACAACAGTTACTGCGTCCGCCAAAGAAACCAGAGGTTGAGGTTATTAATAAGGTGATATAGCGAGGCCCTTATTTTAGGACCTGCAAACTTTCTTTATTTGTTATTTATTTGGTAATTTTCTTAGCGTATGCATTATAGGAGTTGGTTGCCGAAGCTTTTAAGCCTCTCACTGGTGAAGAAGAGGTTGAGGTTTCCCGAGCTCTTTCTAATTCCAATAGGTATGCCTTTGTGCCAACTTTGTTTATTACTTTCAAGTAGGTTCATGTTGCCATTCGCATTCTTATTTGTTCTTCTCTTTGCGATATCTAAAGGAAGAAGCTGTTGGTGACTCATGAGAATTCTAATATTGACATCACTGGAGAAGTGCTGCAGTGCTTGAGACCAGGCGCGTGGTTGAATGATGAGGTGTTGTTTTGGTTTTCCTGACCTGCTGTGCAGCTAAGGAGAAAATGTTCCTTGCAACTAGATAAAATCCTTATAATTTGATGCTTTAAAGTTTTTTGTGGCTCAACTTTCTTGCCATGCAGGTTATCAACTTGTATCTGGAGCTATTGAAAGAAAGAGAGAAAAGGGAGCCCCAAAAGTTCTTGAAATGTCACTTCTTCAGCACATTCTTTTACAAGAAGGTTGGCTAGCTTTTCTGATTTCTTTGTTTTACCTGAAACTTGGTTAGTAGTTGAAGCTCTTTTGCTAGATTGGTAGGGTTGCAATTATAAAATTTTTTATATTCTGGCCATCTATAGAAAAAGGGCCTGAATTTAGAAGATTTGATTGACAGGTCTTTAAATCTTTTTGTTGATTTGTTACCAACGCAATTTGTGGTTAATTGTAGGGAACAGTAAACTGACAGTTTTTCTTGTCCTTATTAGAAAGAATAAATTTTCTTGTACTATTTTTCATCAATGTTCTTGGTCCATCAAATACACGTTGATAAGCATTAGATCCATTCGGGATTAGGCACTATACCTTTTTTTTGCATAGGAATGGATTTCTGCCCCCCGGCGCAGGTCCCAAATCATATGCCTTCTCCTCAAGCTACCAGGTAACAACTTCAACCCTACTACCAGCACCTTGGCCCTAATCACTAAATTGTGATATTAAAATTAACTACTTGAATTTAAATTCAATAAAAAGATAAACTTCCAATTCTGAAATTGATCGAGAGGATGGGAGAAAGAGATACAGTGGAGAGACAAGGAAGACGAATGAAGGAAGCTTGACGCCAGAGATGTTTTGTTCAGGCAGAGAGCCAGCCATTCAAATGAGTCAGGGTTTTGGGATGGGGAGGAAATGGTTGGAGGTTGCGATGAAGCCAGTTAGCTGAAAGAGTGGATGGAGGCGGAGGGAGGGAAACAGATGTGAAAGGATGACCTAGATAGGAGAGGAGAAACACAGTAAGGCACAGTAGCGCGGTAGTGTACTGGTGATGCAATGCCTGGAAGCGTTTAGGAAGGGAGAAGGTATGCAGTGCTGGCAGTTTAGGAGTTCAACTATGACAGCAAATAGCATGGATAGTGGAAGGAGGAACATGGGGCATCAACCTATACTCCCATTTTCTTACTATAAGAGTAATAATATTCTCTTCTCTTGAAGTTCTGTAGATCAAAAGTCAAAATCATCAGGTGAAAGAACATCTATGGCAAATGTATTGCAGCTTAGGGACAAAACCTGATCTTGCTTTCCATTTGAAATTTAGTTCCACTTACCCTTACGAAAAGGAAATAAGGAATATAGCTTATTTGTGTCCCAAGGGGCATGTGTACATTGCAGCAGCTAAGAAGTACAAGCCCAAGGGTAATGGTAACATCGAAGAGGTTTTATTGAGCATTCTATGCCTTTATGCCGGTCTCTGTACCAATGGGGACATGGTTGGCGTTTTCTGAAAATCTGTTTGTTGGGCCATGGTTATTTGTTGAAGTGTCGAACTTTCAGAGGTTTGCTCAGATTTGTTCCTTACCCTATCATGTAAATTAAGTGATCTCTTCAGAAAATATTTTGAGTTTTGAAACTCCTAAGGTCTAGTTAGAGAATGGGAAAAAGGAAATCTATTACTATTATACCTTAAAGTAATAGAATAGGTCATTAAAGCCCTCTTTTCCAAGTTGTGATACTCTGTACAAGGGAATATCAATTTGTCAATCAAGCAAAATTCTGGAACTCTTGAAGCTAGTCTCCTGATTAATTTTTTATATTAGAGTTGTGTGTCTCTACACCACTGCTGTGGCTTCAGTGAGTTGACAAGTTCTCTTTCTGGATTCACCTTGATTACATGCTGTTGTTATAATAATGCTACCTGCATTAGCAAGACTTAGTTCTAGAATTGCTACGTATTTCTTTTACTAGTTTTCTTATTTTATATTTGCCTTTTGATAATAACTATTAAAAAATGTCTCTGATGCAAGCTTATGCTTTCAATGTCTCATTCTGTCTTTTGAATAATTTGTGAATCTGCAGTTAATTAGTGGAAAGGGTGGATACAATTTCCAATCAGTTCGAAGGTGGACTTCCCAAAGGAAGCTTGGATATTGCATCTTTGATTGTGACAAGGTAGCATTTTCTGTTCATTTCTTTTTGATTATTTTTCTTGAAGCATTTAACTTTTCTTTGGTTTGATCTCTCTAATGTATTCAGATTTTTGTTCCCATCCACAAAGAAGTACATTGGTGTTTAGCTGTGATCAATAAGAAGGATGAAAAATTTCAGTATCTTGATTCACTTGGTGGTTTTGATACTCTTGCGTTGAAAAATCTGGTAAGTTTATATTCCGATCCTACCTTTTTGGAAAGGTATCAAGATTTACTTTTGCTGCTAATATTTGATGCAATAGGAAAGCATATAAATTCTTCTTCCCTAACTTTCTGGAGCAGTAGGTGTAAAGTTAAACCAAGCTTTTCTATTCCTGACCCTCAGATCCATTTGTAGGACATGAATTATTTTCCCTTGCCTCTCAGTGAAATAAACAGAATGAATTTTCGTGCGGCAAAAAGAGAAGTTTACTTGGCTTTTTGTTCTGTGAATTGCACTCTAATGAATCTTAGTTGTTGATATGCAGGCTAGGTATCTCATGGACGAAGTAAAGGATAAGAGTGGAAAAGAGATAGATATTACCTCCTGGAAGCAAGAGTTTGTTGAGGACCTTCCTGAACAAGAGAATGGGTATGTGCATTTTGAAGTTCTTTTGGTTGCATGTCTTGCAAATATAAGAAATCCCGTACCTAATATGCAATCTTTTAGATGAATGAGTTGCGTCGATAGGTGAATGTATATTGATTATTATTTATTTTTGCCAAAACGTGTATCTTGTAGCCCTGGCTATGTAGTTTTTGTATCTATTGTTGGGCGTGGGTGGGGGTATTAAGGCTTCACATGGCTAGTCCTTCCCATTCCTTATATGGGAGCCTTGCTTTTTTGGAAGGGTGGGATTTTTGCTGGCCTGCTCAACACAAGCAATAGTTGTTTCTCCTAAATAGGCGATGGGAAATGGTAAATCATCTTCCCTACCAATCCTTGCCTGATTGAATTCCTCCTAGATTTCAACTTCTTTAAAGGCATTTATATTCACCTTCAGAATACTTGAATACTAAATTCTGAGATTGTTTGCTGTCTCATAAGTTCATTACTCAAATGAATTGGGTGTTTGTCGTTTTCCCCATCTAATACACCTGGATAAGTAATTTTGTTGCTTTAATGTTCTTGTTCCTTCTAAAGTGCCGTTAATGTTTGTAATCAACTGACAAGTGGGGTAAAATACTGTTTTCTGCAGATTCGACTGTGGAGTTTTTATGATAAAATATGCTGACTTTTACAGTAGAGATATTGGACTCTGCTTTAAACAGGTAAATACTTGAGCTGGCAACCCCATTCTTGGTGGTGCTTCTTTCTTTCCTCTTGGTCCTTTTTTATCCTTTTATGACTTTCCAGTAAATACACCAAACCGAAATGCTGCATAGAAAGTTAAGTACATAATTTAGCTCTTGCACATTGTTTGGGGTCATATTAGCGGCCTTCTGTGTGACGCTGGCTGCAAAACATTGTTCTGATGCCTTCAAGCTTCCAAACTGGCTAGCATTTTTTCCAGTTTTTGATTAAGCTTTTCCACATTTTTATGGGTTCCAAGAGTTCTTGCTTAGCATTTAGGTTGCCATGTCTGAACAACAGAACGAGATACCTATCCGCATCAAGCCGACTCGTTATATAATGAAAATGGATATGAGGAGAACTAATTATAGTTCAGATAACAAGGACTATAGCCCAATGAACTTCCAAGGGATATCACCTTGTCACAACGTGCTTTCAGTTGCACGAGTCACCTCCCTCAAATTCCCCATTTCCTCATTTAAGCAACATTCCCCCAAATTTTAGCAATATGCAAGGGCAACTCATCCAGCTTTCTTTTTCTCAGTAATTTTTCTTTTTGCCATCCTCATTCTACCCTTAGCCGCATCTGGCTGCTCTCCTTCCGACTGCATGACCTTTTCCTTAGCCTCATCTCTCTTGTTTTCCACTTCTCAGCAAACAATGATAGTTCTTCTCCAGCCTCTTTCTCCTCCCAATGCCTGTCTCTTTGTCTCCTGGAATGAACTCCTCTGTTCTCTTTCTTCCATATCAGATGAAGACATCCAACACGTAGGAGAAATATAGACAAAGGTACAAAAGCTTGATTGGTTGACACGTAGAAACACAAGCTAAGGAGCATTCATTTGGCCAAATCTCTCCTATTCTTTCAGACATCGGTTCCATCTAAAGCAGTAGACTGGCGTAGCTCTCATCATTATATCGCATGCAATGGATTGATTGTTGGGGCCCTCTCAAGAGTGGGGTGGGTGTTAGTACTTGATTTCAATGTGTGGTATTTCTTCATTCATTTGTGCCATTCCGGTTAAAATCTGGGGTTAATCATGGTGTTTACAAATATTTTCATGTCCCGACTACTAAACTGTTTGTTACTCCTATTGTCTGTCTCCTTATCCCTATAGGAGCACATGCCCTACTTTAGGAGGAGGACTGCCAAGGAGATTTTGAGGTTGAAGGCTGAGTGATCAAAGGTGGGCCAGTTATTATATCTGTGCCAGCTGGATGGGTGATGGTGAAGCAAAATTCTAAGCATTCGTCACATGAGCAGGGGCCAGTTTCCTTCGCACGAAGCATTTTTAGGAATATATTATCTTGACAGAAGAAGATTGGCAGCCTTTTTACTAGACACAAGGGCCAATGGAAGCTGTGCAGCTGGTCTTTTTGTAGGTTTGGGTTTGTAAGTGTTTTTCTTTCTTTTTTTTGTTTTTTTTGGGGGTGGGGCGTTGTGGTTGGTGGAGAGGAAGTGATTGGTTATTTGTGCTGCTTTAGTTTGTTTCCTAAACTGTGTTTCTTACTCTAGTTTGGCGAATAAATTCGCCTTTACACAAGTAATTCTAAGCATATTTTTGCTCGAGAAGGAATCAAAATTCATTTTATTGATAACCTAATCTTGTTCCTTTGGAGTTTCATTGACGTCGAGTACGTTGACTAGAAAGAGCTCGGTGCGCCAAAAGCGGGTCAGGTCAATTCACAGACAACAGAGGAAAGATTGAACCAAGCTTTTTAGCTAATTATTTGCTATAACTCGTATCTCAGGAGAGAGAATTTGCAAAATATTCATTTGAAAAGAATTACTATATAATACTTCACTGGAAATCTAAAAATTGTTTTTCACTTCAACATACAAATTTGAATGCGTCTTACAACACATTTCTAATGCCATCAAACAACTAAGTCCCACAAACCCACCAAGGCAAGCAAGCCTACTCCTTTCTTGTCTACCCGACAACTACGAACACCAGTTCTTGCCACCAAATGTCCAAGTCACGTTGTCAAACAGCAGCTCAGGCAGCCGTTGCTCCTTGAAGGACCCAAGCATAACTCTTTTTAACTCCATAGCAGCAGCAACAGGCATGGCTGAATATTTTAGTGGTCCAGTTAGTCCAAGTGAACTGGAACTTTGTGTTTTCCTTGTCTTTCTGAGCATCTTTAATGTGTGAACTTCAGATTGTGTACATATATTTTGACAAAATCAATCAAATCTGTATTTATAGTCAAGTACATACAAATTAGGGATTTTGGTGCATGACATGGTGTCACTGCATGTCTCGCCTTAACGAGGTACCCTCTTTCTACTCAAGATTTCCTGTTCTTTCAAACGATGCTGGAATCTGGCAAGACGAGCCTGGAGGCTGACCAGACTTGCTGCTTTGCGTGACAGCACAAAACTCAACTGTGTCACGTAATTATCAATGAGACTACCTGGTTGATCCACCTCTGCTAGCAGTTTCATTTCCTGAAATACAAATCACAGCTTAATCATTAACCGTTAATAGGTGAATTTAATCTTGTCCAATTTTTTCCTGAATTTCAATTTCTTCATCTTTTCATGATAACACAGACCTCTTTAACTAAAGTAAACAGGTATTGTATCCAAATACATATCATTCTTTATAATTCAAAACCAAAAGGATAATCCACTAGATGCACCCTGAGAGCAGGTTAATGACAGTGATAAAGAATTCCAGGAAAGCAACAGAGGAAAGACTTTATGGTTCAGGCTATAAGGAATTATCAAATATTAGAAGCTAGATTTAAGATGCTCTAAACACATATCGCCACATTATCTGAAACAACAAAGATTCACACTGTATCAATGGTAAGGAAAAAGAAAAATCTACTCACTTCACGAACAATCTCCATTGTGTCTTCAATTTCTTTTCTATGAGCAGCAATCAGGGCCTCTTCTTCCTTTGTAATCACGAAAGTAGAGAAGTTAATTATATACATCAAAGAAACTTCCAGATAGCATTATAATAAATAAAGCGAATAACAGCTGGCGCGTCAACCAACCTCAAGGATCTCATTGATACTATCTTCTTGTGGCAGTGGCTCAGGTTCATATCGCCGAGATCCAACATTATTATCATTAACATTGTTGGAACTTTGTTGTTTATGACTTGTGGTTGACAAATCAGAAGTAGCACCATCTTTTCTTGCCCAATTTCCAGGCTTTTCAGGTCTTTCATCCTTAAAAGCCTTACGACGAGGTGGAGAGAGTTTCTGCATTTTTTCCTCTGTTTCAGCTAAATAAGGTTGTACCGAGTACATCTTCTGAGTTGTGGAACCAACAAATGTATTTTTCACATCAAACTTCTCAGAAGCACTGGAGCTTGCCGAAATTTCATCCCGACTGTTGATAGTGTAATTTGATGTAAAACTAGAAGGTGGTTTATCGAGTTCATTAGAAGGGTTATAAGAGGAAAATTCCTTCTCCGCAACCTTTTTGTTTATATCCATTGATTTAGGTTCCTGAGGTGGGTCATAAACGTCCTCCATATCAGCAGGGAGAGATGAAGATGGTGCTGATGAGGACTCCTTACCAAAAGGGGGCAAAGAACCCAAAGCCTGATCTTTTCTCGCGTTTCCAGATCTTGAGAGGCTTTTGACCCTGTTAATTTAATAGCAACCGTAAAGTTTCAGTTACATAAAACAATTGCTACATAGTGACGAAGAACCTCTGAAGGACGGGAATACCTATCGGCATATCTCAATGTGTTGAGTGTGTGTTCACATGAACCAGCATTAGGAGAAATGCAAGAGATCATGACAGTCCTTGAGTTGCCAACAAAGGAGTCTCGAAGCACCTCAGTGAGTTTGCTCCCACGAAATGGAATATGGATTTGGTCATTGTCAAGGGCACGAATGCACTCCTTAAGAGCCAAAAGACTCTTGTTAATTTCTGCTCCCTCAATTCTGAGAAAAAAGCAAAAAATGGATTATGACTCTGAGAGAGTAAAGTTAGATCTGATTTCAAACTGCTTATGGATATGCTTGGTGCCAAGAAGAGGAAAAATGGCCAATATCATGCAGTACATTGTTTGTAATCAGAGATCAGCCAATAAGGCAGCAGTTACAGAGTATTATGGCCAATAAACCCAGATAGATACCGATATGGCACTACTCAGAACCGGGTTCCTAAAGCGATGTTCAGAATTATGATTAACCTATAAAACAAGGGATAAACCTAGAGAAGACGGATATTATGATTAAAGCAGAGAAAATATCACCACATATTAAAAAATTGGCAGCTTTGAGTCCCACATTTTTCTAGAGGGAGTCCCAAACAGTTTTAAACACTAAATCTTAACCTTCAAGAAAGCACCTGCTCAGAACCTTTAAAGAGAGAATGCAAATAGCCATGCTTCAGGGGAACAACTACCTTGTTTGGCGATCATTATCTGTTGTATCAGCACCACGCTCACTACCAGCAAGATCAATAAAAGAAATCTTCCCCACAACCTTTCCATTTTTTGAGTCATTTCCATCATTATTCCGCCTGGGATCTTTTATCTCATTGTGCTTTTTGACAGTTAGTTGTAATATCGCATGTGACCTAGATGATTCCTCGTTGGCACCAGTAGAACCTGTACTTCTTGCTGCATTTCCCCTCTCAATATACTCTTTAACAATTTGCACATCAGAGACTTCAAATTCTTGCAGTCCAACAATGCAAACTTGTTGCCTTCCATCTTCCCTCATGCAGAGTTTCCTAGGCCAAACACAAGAAGATAATTAAAGTTGAAAACTGTACTCCGGGTAACCAAATTTAATTGTATTTAATAGGGGTCAATATCTTGAGAAGCCAGAGAAGACAACCTAATATCTTCAGTGCTTTCACCTAATCAGATTCAGAAATCACGTTAAAAAAAGATTCTCATCATTGAACCAAGAAAACAAGCTCCTTACTAATTGCAACACAAAAAGGATGGTAACATCTAAAAACTTCAAAGCTCTTTACTCCCTTCTCCCATGCCCTAAGCCCTTCTCTTTCTTCTATAGAAGAATAATGAGAACTAACCAAAAGGAAACAATTACTATCTCATGTCTGCAAAAACTGCAGAAATCAGAGAGTGAAACACTTTTCAAGTGTTTGCAACTTTGTAAATCTTGACATAGATATTTGAAAAATATATTGAAGTCTATATAGTGCTCATATACATGAGCTACCCATAATTTAAAGGAGAGCATAAGAAAGATCTGAGACATATCAAGCATTTGCTTGGTATATGTACCAGAAATATTGTTGCATTTCATAAAGCAGTAAATTTGAACAAAGAAAAGTAAACCAAATTTAAAGAATATTAACTTCCTATCACTGAGAAGATCAAAGAGTTTTCCGCCATATATCTCAAAAAAGCTCAGCCACAACTTGAATCTCTGATTGCGATAAACTGGCTGGTGCAACAATCTAGCAAGGTCTTCAGCAGCTCGAAGAGGTAATGGCTGCATTGTGTATGTCTTTCCACTTCCTGAGAAAGATATTGAAGAAGCAGTGAAGTAATTCAACAGACAGTAGCATGAACCAGAAAACTGAAGAGGCTCAGTTTCAATAAAATAGTATATCAAGATGCAGAATAAGAGAAAAGCAATGATGCACCACAAATCAACTCAACTATTATGATGCTTCCAAATTAACATTTGATTTCCTGTAAATTAATTCATGCAGTCATCTCCTTCAAATTCCCTAACATTCCGACCAAACATAATGGGGCTACTGGTAGATCCAATTTCTTTGACAAAAGCTCAACAAAGATAATGTATATAGAGCATGTTAATTAAAAAAACAAAATTGGCCATTAATACCTCTTGTCACAAAACTATTACTTATCTAACAAGGTAAACTACCGCTAAATGTCAATCATTATATATCAGATGAACATGATTAAATAATAAACCGTACTTCTCTAACTACCTAAAACTAGAAGAAACCCTATGAGTGTATAGAGTAACTCGTAGCTGTAGAATCAACCAGAAATTAACAGCATGCCATCTATGACCCAGAAACTGTATTCAACATTACTGATATTCTGCACACCTGTCTGGCCATATGCAAAACATGTTGCCTTGGTTCTCTGAAAGATGGTAGGTATAATTGGTTCTACAGTCATTCGATAAACCTGCTCAAATACAGTGTGATAGAGGTCATTAATTGTAGTAATAATAAACATCAAACAAGCAGTCATGGACAGGTTTTAAGAGAAACAAAACCCAAAGTACCAACAATTAGCTCCAAAAGAACCCACCCGGCCACCCCCACCCCCAAAAAAAAAAAAAAAAAAAAAGGCAGAACCAGAAGAAAATTGTCTCATAAGATACCCACCCCAAGCAAACCACGTGCATGCAAGCACACAAACAAATACAACCTAAAAGAATAACAAAAATAATAAAATAGGAGGTAGAACAGTTCCAGAGCATGCCCATAAAAGAACCAAAAACAAAATGAAAGCCTCAAATGTGGGGGAACAATGAAATGCAATCAAATTATCCAAGCCAGGGAAGAATTGCATGTTAATCATGGACTTTAATCTTAAACTTCTGACAATTAGGCATACCTCATCATTTGTCACATGCTCATCCAGAACAGCATCAAAACAAAACTCATGCTTCTCAACATAAGCAGTCAAGTCAACCTTCAAATTCAGATCCAAGGTTGGTTAGTTCCATACCGAATTTGATGAAGAAAGGGAAAAAAGTTAAAAGGAAAAAGAAAATAGACAAGAAGCTTCCCTCACCCAAAATTTTCAAAACATCTAGAGAAACGAAATAAACAATGAGCTTCAAGGGTTAAGTGCATCCTAACCTTTAATTTGGGTTCATGGACAGTTAGATAAGCATTCTCGTGTACAGTCACAATATCATCCTCCTTGCGAGCAATTTCCTTCTTGTTTAACGGTCTCTTACGTACCTGAGATTAATGCCAGATAGCTTTGATGAGCATGTTTGCAAGCACCCAGAGAAATAAATTATCCAAGAAATATCATAGGAGAAACCATTAATCAACATTAGCACCTAATAGAGACTATAGATGAAAATATTAACACAGCCACAAATACAAGATCTTTAATCAAGTTTTAACCACAAAACTCAAACTACAGTGAAAGGAATATGTTGTTATTAGCTAATTACAAAACAGGGTAGATTAGCCACATTTAAACTTGTCACTAAAAAAATTTAAAGAAGCCTTGTGATGTGTCTACGCTCATGACAAAAACTGCATTAAGGGTGCACTGGAAAACACAATGTATATAGAAGCATGAGAAAGAACTTTGTCACTGCTTGTGGAAAATAGGCTACGAGGATGGGCTGTGGAGAAATACCAGTGTTTTACAGTGGAACTACACAAACAAGAAATGCTAGAAGAATATCCTTATAGCAGGTCATAAATTCGGAATAGAAAAGGATTTTCTAATATAAGTGCATGACCAGCACAGATTTAACATAAGCAGCATACCACAACCCTAATCTTGGCTACATTGTTTTCCCTTGCGGTAGTATCCCTATCATTTCCTGGTAATCCAGATGGAGCATCTGCATCATTGTGTCCCTTTTGTTGTTGATTGGTTGTCAAATCCAAGTCACCATCAAATGCTTTAGTCCCGGATGATATGAAAGGTGATGGTTCAAATGGTTCGGAAATGACATGCTGAAAATGAAATGAAAAATTCATCACCATGAGAAGAGTAAAAGTTTTACTAGTATCCGCAAATTATCAACTGAAAAAGTATATCGGTCTGCAACATAAATCTGGTATGCTACCATATTGCCAGAATCAGCAACGACACCGAAGATTGTTTAATAATATCCATATTCATATTTTTCTCAGGTGAAAAAGAGATCAATTTTCTCATAACTTGAAGGAATTGTGAGAATGAACATTTGCAGCAGTTAATTGAAGACGGGACAACATTGAGGTGTTCCTATAATTTCTCCATGAGAAAATAAGTTCACAAACAAATACGATATTTCAAGCAACGAAGGGAACCAACATCATGCAATATGATTTCATATAACAAAAAAGTTTATGAAGTAGTGTGTGCTTCAATGAGGGATAGTGATCAAAGAAAAAATCAAAGTACAGAAAACAAATTGAAGAACTTCAACAGGGGAAGAGCTCCGTGAGAGAAACAGTTCAGTAACAAAAATTAAACCACCATCAGATAAGAATCTCATTGAAAAAGCCACAACATTTTCAACCATGAAAAAGCAGATGGAGAATACTATCCAACCATGAAAAAAACCACAACATTAACATACTTATGGGCATAAGTACAGAACAAGTGAATGTTAAGCATATGGTTTTCCAGTAACATGAGTAAATGCTCGGAAGAATTTGTGTGTAACTATTCCATAAGAAGGTGGTAGTTGACAAATTACAACCTAATCAGATCAGAGAAAGGGAGAAAAATAAGAAGAAGAAGAAAATCTCTTATTTGAAGCAATGTGGTTCGAACCTCAGATAAGAGCTCTGTATCATCCATGGAGTGTAGATCCAAAAGCCCAGCACCAAAGTCTCCCCTAAATTCAGGAGAATAAAAACCATCTAATGCAGTAAAACTGCCTGAGCTTTGTGCAGTTGGGGTATAAGGCTCAGAACCAGGTTCACCATTAAGATTCAGGTTTCTCATTAGTTTGAAAAGCCTTTGCTTCTCTTCTGCAGATTGTGCTCCATAACCCTTCAGGCAGTGTCAAAATATCCACTTTTAGCACTTAACTCATATATTGAATTTAAGCTCAAAATACAACACAAATCCAAAAAGCGGTTTTTCTGTTCTTATTCTTTTTCTCAAAAGACATTCTTTAGACAACTCCAGAAACTAACTCGTCAAAAACACCACAGGTTCACAAGTTCCTTTATTCTTGTTGTCCCCTACCTCTCTCTCTGTATCTCCACATAAACATGGACAAGTGGACAGTAAGCAAATGAAATTCATCCACAAAAAGAACATAAAATACACAGTGAAGCATCTGACTCCAATTAAATTAGCATTGATTCATTACCCCAGAGTGTGAAAACTAATACTGCTCTTCTGCAATTGAAATAAACTGACCGTTCTCTTTTGACATGCAACACTAAATACTTATCACCCACCATACATAATCTACAGAATACAATTTTACTAGTTCATGTAACCCGGCATTAGAAAGCACTCTAACTATACTGCAAATTCGTAAACATTTCCCAATTGAAATATTAAACATATTTCCCATGAAACATACATCGAGTTACATTCGTCGAAAATAGAAAGTTGAGAAATACTGCGGTAAAATGGGATATTAGTACCTGCATGAGAAGATTGGGGAGGAGGCGGTGGTCGATGCCAGTGGAAGCCAGCGGAGAGGCCAGATGCTGCAACCCAGCAGATTGAAGCCACCGCGCCATGACGGCATCGCCGGCATCGCCGGAAGGGGCCCCATTGCCAGGGTGATCATACAGAGCAGTAGCAGCCGCATTGCTCTGCTGCATCTGGCCACCCATGTGGCGCTGTGATCGGCGTTGGGGAGCCAATTTTCAAGATCTAATTTCCACTGCTCCCAAAAGAAAAGAAGAGAAAAAGATGACCAACTCGCCCACTAACTGGAAACCCCATCAAAATGTAATAAATCATAATATGCTAAAGAAACTAACTTGAATCAAGAAAACAAAATTTAAGCGGTCGGACACCAAAATGCTCAATGTACTCACAGTGGGGCGAGAAGTCGAAATCAAAGCGGCACATGAACGCATATAAACTGCCGAAATTCAATCAAAACAGCGACAATTTAGGAATCGACGATCTCAATTGGCTGGAGAAATGTGATTACTCCGACGGAAATGTATCCCTCTATGAAATGATCCAATAAATAATGCACGTCAGAAAGCCACCAAATCGAAAAACTTTGAAACCCTAAACACGCATACAAATGGATACAGAAATAGAATTTGTACCAGATAAGATAAAACCGTGAGAATTATGGCGATCTGTCGGAGAAATTGTGAATAGATCTGATAGAAATTGAAAGAGCAAACAAAACCCTAGAATATCTGGTTGAATGTAAAGAAAGAATTAGATTTTATTCAATTTTCACTGTGTAGGTGTGAGGAGGACGATAGGGAGATTGCTTTGGAGGGATGATAAACAGAGAGAGAGAGAGGGAGAGAGAAGGCTTTGATCATACCTTGACAGAGATATATTATCTCTCTATATGTATATGTTTTCTTTTTTTTTTCAAAAAAAATTATGATTGGGTGCTTTTGTTCTTTCTTAATTCAAAATAATTAAACGGTTAGATTTTGAAATGTAGCAAAAAGTAGTTTTTACATATGTTGAAAAATCATAGAATCATAGATCACATTTTTTCTTTGTTTTTTTAAATAGGGAAATTAATTGAATCTCATACATATTTGATAAAACTGATAATTATAATATATAAAAAAAGATATAAGAATCTTAACGTCTTCAATTATGATTTATGAATGAAGCATTTGATCATCAACACTTGAGTTGATAAGGCCATGATATAATTGCAATCATAAAAGGAACCTTCAATGCAAGATAGAAATTGCATATTTTTGAAGATATATAAATAGGTCAATAGCACAAGAATTGGTACTAATACTGAATTCATAATTTAGAAATAGCAATTAGAGGGTGTTTTAATTTTGAACGCTACTAAATCGACTTAAATAGTTTTTTCTTTTTTTGATAAATATTAATCAAGTTAAATAATTATTTTAAATTAAATGGAGAGAGGGAGATTTGTCATTCTCATTTTGGTTGGGGTGGGATGAGGGAGTAAATAGAGAGGTATTTGAAGAAATGTACTTGTTTGGTTAGATGATGACAAGAGAGGAAAAGTAAGCAAAACCAACCTTTCCAAAAATAGAGGAGTTGGGAAATGTTTGATGAAAATGATCAAATACTCATTGAATTTTTTTGTAAATTAATAATAATAAAAATATATAATGGGATAAAAAAAATAAATTATCACAATTCCTTCTATTTTTCATTCCAATCAAATAAAAAAAGTATTTATAATTTAATATTCTTTCACTCGTATCAAACAAAATTAAAATAAATATATTTACTTTCTTTAAGTGAAGTAAATGATTCCCCTCCCTCTGCAAACCAAACAAAGCATAAGATTAAAGATTCAGAGGAAAAAAAGTAAAATATCGTTAGCAGTATTTCTTTTCTGTGATTGGACATGTGATTTAGAAGCTAAAGATAAACAAATGGAAGTTTTTGGAGACAAAATGCTTAGGCGGCACTTAAATTAATAAGCAACAACACAATACAAACTATGTACATTCTTACATACGTGACAAACTGACAATAACCACAAGTTTAAGGAGCCGACCACAACCGATTTGGGCACAAGCACCCGTTTTATTTTCTGTGTATTCTAAGCTAAGCTATCTCAATTACTATTCTGCCCCCGATGCACCTATAACCCGAAATCGCCTAAACCATGAGGGAAAAAAAAAGTTATATATGAAATCAATATTGTAATATCATCAATCAATTATTTTTGTATTTAGAAAGCATTCCATTCTGAAAATTTTAAGGTAAAATTCAAGCGTGATACCTATATTTTCTCTTACAAATAATTTAATTTTTACAAAATTCAAAACAAAAATTTCAAAATCAAACTCTATCAAATCTAAGCTAACTTTTTTATAGTGTCTTGTGTTATTAGATTCAGTTTTTATATCGTATAGTGCTACTACTACTTATTTACTTGTTAAATATCAATAAAAATATTAAAAATTTTGAATGATGTGGTTCCATCCATGTTATCTATATAATTAAAAAAAAGAGTAGTTAGCAAAATTCTTAAGCATAAAGAGAGGCCAATGGGATAATACATATATCCATCCTTTACAAGTCGTAAAATTTCTAAAAATGTATCTATTGTTTATAAAAAGAAATTTACAATGCTTATATGAAGGGTGTATTTGAATTAGCTTTTCAATTCAAAATATTTTATTTTTTTCACTTTGAACTCTACTTCTCTTTTTATAAATAATTTATTTTTACGATTTTTTATATAACTTAATTCAAAATAAAATTCAATTCAAATACGGTAGAAAATTATTGGGATGGAAATGAGGTTCTCAAAAGAATTTTGTTGGTTGCTCAACGTGTGGAAGACTTCTTGAAGTCTTAATCGAAAGTCATTAGATTACATGTATGCACGTGAAGTGGTCTGTGAATACTCTGTTTCCAAATATTCATTAATGAATAGTGTGATCAATTGCACAAATCTGTTGGCAATGTTTTTATTAAAATTACAAATAAAGTATATAATATAGGATAAATAAAAAATAATTAAAATTAATATTTTTAAACGTAAGGAATAATAAATTATTTTTTATCCCAATAAGGTATGGAAATTTTAATTTTAACTAATATTCAAGGGAACCTCATCTCTTGTTTTTTTCTTTAATCAATATTTTTAATAAATCTAGATGGAATATCAATTGATGCTATTCCATATTACTTATTCTAAACTTCAAATATTCTATTAAAACCCTTAATTAATAAGGGTGGAGGACGAAATACTTTTTCTCAATATTTTACGAATTAAAATATGATATTAAATTTTGAACAAGGATGATAATATAGTTAATAGATTTGGATAAATTGTGCTGTTTCTTTTTTGGAAAATGGATAAAATTGGACATGAAATACAGCAAAATATTGTTTGGGAGGGTGGGTTTCAATCAATTGTGCGTTGGCAATAGGTTCTACATTACTATCAATAGTCTAAATAGGGCTTTGGCATGAGGAATATCATTTGAGATAACTCTCGTGTCTACATTATTAACCCAAAGATTTTTCTTCATTTTTGTAGGGGTTTTTTATTTTAATATTGTAGGACCAAAGATCTAATAATCATGACCACAACTATTCTAAATCAACAAAAATCTACTTATATCCAACTTGCTATCTATTATGTATAAAAAAAAAAAAGAAAAGAAAGACCAAAGTTGCTCGTGTTGAATAAAAGTTTAGTTGTCAAAATATTTGATTAATAATGCATACCATTTCAATCTCAAAATATAAGTCGTTTTAGATGGAATATATTGTTTCAAAATATAAATTATTTTATAATTTTTGAAGAGTAATTGTTATGTTTTTTTTTAATTCTATCTCCCTCTTTTTCCTTATTTATTTATGTCTCTCTTTTTCTCTTTATATCTCTTTTGCTTATTAAGAGTACAGAAGATATTTAGACATATTCTCGATTGCTAAATTTTTTTTAACAACAAAAGAATAAGTGATTTTAAAAAAATTATACTTAAAATAAAAATAAAATTTCTATTTTTAACGATTTGATGTTTTAAAAAACATCCCTAAGGTAGCTTATCAAAAAATAAAACTTTTTAACTTATTTAAACTAAAATCAACAGTTGAGAACAACTTAAAAATAACTTTTATTTTAAAAAATTATAATTAGTTTATTTTAAATAATCGAGAATAAGCCCTTACTTACAAATGTTTCATTGTTTTCACAACTCTTGATTTTTATACAAGAGAGACTAAAACAACTTATATTTGAAATATAGCCAAAAAAATACTTATATTTTAAAATAGAGAAAATACTCAAAAATTACACTATAGAAATGTCCACCAAATTAGTACTTATAGATTATGCCTTAAAGTTGTACATTTTCGACAGATATAAAATATGGAAAAAAACCGCGAGATATTTTTTTAAAGAAAAGCTGAAATTAAAAACAATGGGCTAAGCGTTGGAATGGGTTGTCCGGTTCGGGAGGCAGAATGAAGAATGAGCAATTCATCCAAAAAAAAAAAAAAAGAAAAAAAGAAAAAAGATGAAGAATAAGCAATTGCGTATTTGAAACGTGGGGCAATGAACGCTTTCAGTATATGGTGGCCTTGCTTTTCACTTATAATTCCTTGGAGTACACTTCTTTTTGGGGAAAAGCCTTAGCTTTAACTTAAAGCGTGTGGGCTTAAGAAACCTTTTTTGGTGTGAGATAATTAAGAATGAGCAAATTTGAATTAAAGTTGTAATCATCCTCAATTAAGTTAGCTCCTTCATTATTTTAACCCATTTGTCCACTATAAACTTCCCTATCAAGAATGGATTAATCTACAATTTTTTACTAAAATATTATGGAATTATTACTGAATTTAATCCGTTGATCTCCTCTATGATAGAACAGTCACTCTTACACATCATTTAATTTATACCCCAGATCAAGAACCTTTTACCTGAACTTTCCCTTCATTAATCTTCTAGGATAGATTTTTTTCTCACCCTAGAGAGGATAAATTAGCTATAACTAATTTGACACATCACAAACTATAATGGATTTGACAAGGTAATCATTTGCCTAATAGTCTCGAGCTTTAGCTTCGTCTTTTTCATTGATGGACCATGTTTAGCTAACCTAATTATTTGCTAAAACCTATTCAAATTAAAGACAACCAATATATGTTTTTGCTTTTAAATTCATATACCTAAAATTTCTCATTCAAGTATGTTTGAGTTTGATAAGTTCACCTAAAATTTCAAGCAAGACAAGAATTTCTTTTTGACTCATGTATGCCACTCAAATTTTTCATCAACTGCAAAAATACTTATACAAGCAAAATTGCATGAGATTGAGATAAAGTTTAAAAATAAATAATTTGTGAGAGTTGTGGATCCCAATTTTGATATTTTACACTGATTTCAAAAATGAAATTCTATGCCAATACACTAAGATTTGGATGTTAGGTATTGAGACCTAAAAAAGCAAGCCTCCCTTTGAATGCTTGAAGTCTTTGATCCTTTTAAAAAATATTCATGGAGTGTTTCTTGATCTTCGTTGAGTTTGCTATTTCTGTTTAAACAGGACGGCAAAAGGAGATGACGCCATTTGAAGACTGCTTCTGTAACAATCACATATCCTTTTTGGTCTTGCAGCAACAACTAGGCACAACGTTTAGTTGGATTGAATTTCTATTCAATTTTTTTTTTACTTTTCTCTTATTTTTTCACTTTAGATCAATTTTTTTTATTTTATAAATAATTTATTTTTACGATTCTCAATATAATTCAACTCAAAAAATAAAACTCACTTACCTTACTCTGGCTTAATATTATTCCGTTTACAATATTTTTATAATCAAACAAACTAAAAATAATCACTTAAATAATACTACGATCACTCATAAATAATCTAGTGAGAAAAACTTATCAAGTAAACACAATTTTGAGTAGTTTTTTATTGTAAACAGCCACTAAATAACTCAACCATTTAACCAGCGAATGTATTTAGATTGAATTTCGTCTAAAACTTAATTAATGCAATTTGGTTCTATTATTATTCTGACAAAAAAAATTCATTTTTGTGAAACATCCTAATTCTCCTCATAGGAAAAGAAAAGGAAACACAAAACCAGAAACCAGCACCTAGTAAACGTTGACATGCTTTTGACAGCTAAACAATGGAAAGAGAACCGAGTTCCCCTATTAGGCGGCACAGATGGAGGACCAACAAAAGAATAGGTTAAACTCCGCGGCCGCCTGCCTGCTACTTAGTGACGGCCTTAGGTCTCTTCACGATCATCACGGAGCAGTGAGCATGGTTGGAGCAATGGTCACTTACGCTGCCCAGAACAGCTCTGCCATGCCAAAAAAAAATGAACTCAGACTCATCTCATCATGCTTGTACATGACCAAATTCCAATGACAAATTTTCACTTCAACCTATATCTGCTGTCACAAAAATTCAAAACTCTATCCAGTTCGCCCTGAGTTTTTATTACCTAATAAGTATCAATTTTATATTTAGAGTTTACTTTGGTTTGTACGAAACGGGTGAGAAAGAGATGAAAAAGAGGTGCACCTCCTGAAAGCAGTGTGGCCATGGCTGCCAAGAACCAAGAGAGAAGCTTTATGTTTTTCTACTGCATCGCAGAGGATGTTCCTTGCGTCGCCTTCAAGCGTTTCAAATGTTGCATCCGACACCTACACCAAATTGAAGGGCCCTTTATTTGCTTGCGTTTAATTCGGACACATACAAGCAAAAGAGGGATTTTCAATCTCTAATCAAAGTTGTTTTCTCACGGATTTTTTCTTGCAGAGTTCCCTGGCTTTGTCCAGAACCTTTTCAGATGTCTTCTTCAAGTCTGCTTCCACAAGCGGTAATATTTCGGTGGATCCTGCAAGTGATTGGAACCATTACATACACTTCCTAGATTATCCCTTCTCGACTTTTCCAAAATCTACCACGAACAGGCAAAAAAAAACTCGATCAGGACTATTTAAAGTTGAGAACTACAAGTCAAGTACTCATATATTCTTACCGGGACCTGCGAGCCCTATAACGGAAGTGGGAGACTGTCTTGCATGCATGACAATGAGCTTGAAAAGGGCATCGGAAGCAGGGGTGAAGAGATGATCAAGAGTCCACTCCAGAGCATAGAAGCTATGCTCACTGCTGTCTATGGCAAGAATCATAACTTGTTTCTCTGGCATTTTTTGGCTGTTTTTCTAAACCACACAAAAACTAGGATGTCTCTGTTAACTGAAGCAGATGCTGAGTAAGTATGATGATTCAAAGATGATCCTACAAGATTAAAGAACACATATGACTAGTTTGTTGCACATTTAAGGTTGATATCGTCCGATAATCCGTTAATTATGGGACAAATTACCCGTTCAAATCCTCAACCAATTCTTGGCCGCATAGGATGGAGATTATTGTGGCCAATCACTTGGTCCACTTGATGATAGGGATTTTTCCTTTGTTTCTTTCTTTCTTTTATTATTATTATTATTATTTTTTGAAAAGCAACTATCGAAATTTTTTTATATGAACCGTATCATGAATGTTTGTACTTTTTGAACAGATACATATGTTTTAATACATGATTTAGTCATAAACACGAATGACATATGTAGTGAAAATTACAGTACTTGAGCGGTAAGATCTTGTTTAAATTATTCACTCTCGCGACAAAAGATTGATGAAGAACACACCCTGACTAGCGAGCAATTTTCGTAGTATCTATTCGCTCTGAATTGGTTTTCTTTTGTTTTTTTGGTTTTCCTAGGTGGAAATTAGGATACATCCAGATAAAAAGTTGGAGAAATTAGGTAAATTTATCCTTACATTATTTTATATTTTCTCTTATTATCTAAAAATTTTTATTTTAAAATTTTGTACCCATAAACTATTTTCTATTTTCAAGCTTGCATTTTTTACAAGAAAATTACTTAATACATGGCGATTTTATTAAAGAAAAATAATTTTTAATAATTTTAAATTTTTTTATTTTTTTAAAAAATAATGGGCGGTAAGTCCAAAAGATGGGAACACCCAAATTGGGCGTCCCCTTTGTTGTGGCTTGCGCCAACTTTTGGCTCAACCCACATTTGGGTTGCGCCAAAAGTTGGCGAGACGCACAAAAGGACCTGCCCAAAGGTTTTTTTTTCTTTTTTTGTTTAATTTTTTAGAATAATAAAAATTTATTTTAATAGATATTATTTTATTAATTTTTAAATATTTTTAATTATTAATATTTTTAAGTTTTTAAACTTTTATATTAATATTTAAAATTATAATTTAATTATAATAATTTAAAATAATTTTAAAATTTAATTATAATTTTTAATATTTAATTTTTCTCTCTTAATTTTTTAAAATTTAAATAAACGATGAAATTTAATATTAATACAATTTGAATGAAACGATGAATCTTAATCGTCTATTAGGCCTCACTATATAATAATTATTAATAAATAAATAAAATAAATATCACATAATAAATTTAAAAATTTCATAAAATATTTAAAGAATTAGAATATTAAAATTATTTTATATTAAAAATAATCGTTCTAAAGTTTAGTACTTATGCTTTTTACAATAGTTGGAGGCACGGTAGAGTTCGGCCAGAAAACTGAAGCCCAATGCACTTGCTGCCATTCTAAGGGGCATTTTTGTCCATCCACGCTATTCCCTCTCAAATTGCAATGATCCCAACCACACCCTACAATCCTACGTACTATCAGAGCGTTCAAAACTCACGGCCAAGCAATCATTCTCTTCCCCATGCAAATCCTCCTTACAATTGCTGCCTCTACTCTGAAATTTAGAACAACCTAGGGTTTTTTCAACACAAGGAGATGCTTAGTGCCTTCAGTTCCAGGAGCTCACTTTTTTTCAACACCAAGAAACGACATAACAATTGTTGGCCTTCTTTCTTTTGACTCATTCGGAGCTTTGCTGCAATCCACCACGGTTTAATACCCTTGCTGCAACAGTCAGCTTTCCTCCTTATCATCTCCTTCTTTCAAATCTTCAAATTATCATCATAGTATTGCATTCTTCGACCAGAATAACATGGATCCTAAATTCAGGTTCAATTCGTCGGCTTTGGGCAGCTCCACTAACTTTGGTTCTTCAAGATTGACCAGTGATGAGTTTATATTTGGGGCTCGAAGAAGTGATGATCATATTGATGGTAGTGATTATAGTAATTTATCTAGTTTGAGTTTAGATAATTATTTGGAGAAAAGTGCAGTTGCTGATGAAATAAGGAAATTGAGGATTGACGGCGAACGAAATGCTAATTTCAGTAAAAAGAGCAGCTACTTAGATGAAAGTTGAAGGTTTTTTGAATTGCTGGATGAAATGAGATCCTTGAAGATAATGGCAAAAACACGTGAGGCAGAGCTCATTGATGAGATCAGAAAATAGAAATTTGAAGACCGCACCGATGATCCGTTAAATAAGTTCTGACAATATGCTTCTTGATAAACTGTAGAATTTGAACATTGCTTAGGATTAGCTAATGGGTTGAGTTGTTTTCGGCCGGCACAGGGTGATCAAGTTTTACAATTTGGAAGGGAAGCTTGTGGGTGGACAAAGATGCCCCCTTAAAGTGCCAACACGTGCATTAGGTATGAGCTTGCTTGCCGAATTCTGCCCCTCACTCACTGATTTTGATTGTCAAAATGCAAGCCTGAAATAAGTTTATTAGTATAAAATAAAAATTTTTAGATAATAAGAGAAAAGATAAAATAATTCATCGCGGCAAATATCTGATTATTGTATGTTCCAAAATGTAAATCGATGTTTCATGATACAAATTATTTTTTTCAGTTTCATCCCCCCTCTCCCCTTATTTATTTCTCCCTCTTATTTATTTTTCTCTTTCTCATACATTTTAGTGCAAATATTTCATTATTTTTACAACCTTTTATTCTTAATCCAAAAGGCTAAAATAACTTATATTTTCAAACAAGTCATGCTTCAAAAGTAATATTTTTTAAATAAATTTCTATCCAATAACATCGCATCATGCAGAGAAGAAAAAGTTTTATACTTTTTAAAATATAATTAGATAAAATTTAATTTAAAAATATAAAAATTAAATTATTTATAAAAAAATATATATCTCACAATAAAAAATTTAAATTATTTTTTAAAAATAAAATATTATACAATCATAACCTTAATTTTCCAATTTTACACATATGAATTGTTGGCTTCTTTTTTATCCCATGCGAATCAAAATTTACCGACTGGCAAACTGCACTGACTTCCAACATCCAACTATTCATTCTCAACTTCTTATTTATTTTTTTTTTTTTGAGAACAAAGTAGAAACCGTAAGAACCAACGACAGCTCAGTTGGCTGGACAGAATCTAGAGCAAGAAATGGCCAAACTTGTGCAAAGCAAAACTTTAACAAAGATTCAGCAAAAATAATGGTCAAAACCGCTTGCAGTATACCAGTTGGATTAACTCCATACTACCAAGACAAGGTTAAAATAAGGAGATTAAACAGAGAGAGAAAAATAAAAATAATTAAAGTACATAGGTAAAAACTGGAACAGTTGCACAACAAAGACTTTAAATTGAAAGACCTAAAATCTCTAGCACTCTATTAGAGCCCAGAATGCAACAAATACAAGTTCCTCTAGCACTTAATCTCCTTCAGACCGGGGGCCAAATATAAGAAGGTTGGCTCAGCAGCACCCTCCCTGTAGTAGCAAAACACCATGCCAGAATCATCTGCCAGGCTTTCACCGACAAAGCTACATCAAGAACAGAAAATGAATAAATAATCTGTTAGCTTTTGCATCTAGCTACCACTAAGAATTTCAGTTTCAGGAAACCAAATAAAAAAAATTACTGCTGAGAAACACTCACAATTGGAGGTCGCTGAGCTTTGAAAGCAAGAACTTGGTTGCACCCTCAATATTCTTCTTGAAGTGCTCTTGTTTCTCTCCCTCCAGCTTTGGTGTCAAGGCTTTGATGTACTTCTTCATGTGTGCAATGAACTGCTTCTTGTCAAAAGATGGTTGCTCCTGCAAAGATTTTGGGCTAAGATGTAGATTTACAAAACACAAAAATCCCATAACACAAAATAGTAATGCAGACAACCAACCTGAAGCCTGAATGTGTCGACGATGTCAATCACCTTCTGGGCTTGATCGTCAACACCCTCATCCTCACAACCTTCAGCGGAAGGATTTGCCCCAATATTTACCTCAATTGCTCCTTTGACAACCCACTGCAAAATTAAACAAATCATCAAATTGTCATGATTTCAGGCGTTGCAAACCATAAATAATACAGAAAATATCTGCAAGATTGGTTATAACCACTTAATTTTCACCAGAGAAGAACAAAATGATGCTGACCTTTCCCTCAACCTCCCAAAGCATCCCATTCTGAATTTCCTTGTATGGAAAAGAGTCAGAAAGAAGCTCATCACCTATCAAAATTTTCATCAACCAAGTCAGAAGAAAAGATAAATCCAATGCTAAAGCCACAGAACTCAACACAGAAAAACCCTGATTAAAGAAGACAGAGCTTAAAAAACCCTATTGCAAATACACAAGGATATATAGTAGATACCAGCCAGTATAATTTTGATATCAGCATATACAAGGAATCTTCAAAGTGAAGAGAAATACAGCAGGCCCTTGCAGTGTCAAGGCAAAGGCTCCTTCATTTTATTTGAAACTATTAGAATCTGAACAAATAGATGCATCAAGCAAAAAACACGGGATAACCTGTCACTAGGAAAACGAAAGATCGACCATCACACATCTTGTTCACATCTCTTACACGTGATGGAAAGATTTAAACCTTAGACGGACTCACTAAAAAGACACAAAAGAGTCAGAAAAACAAATAGCTAGATCCGCAGAACGAACTGAGAAGAGCAACTAGAAGACTGAAAAAAGTTCAGATTTTACAGAAAACCATCAAGAAAACACATATAAACAAAGAATCACGGATCTAAAAATCCAATTATGCTGAAAGCTGATAAAGAAATATTTTTTATGCCACCATATTGTGTAACCTAGATCTATATATAAATTACATGTAAAAAATAACAGCAAGGACCAATTAAGCACTCTAGAAAAACAAAAACCCAAAACCCAGTATCAATCAGATCAACCCCATCGACAATTCAGATATATCATATGCATATGCAAAGCCAATTAAAGAGAAAAAATAGCACAAGTAAACAGGTAATTACCAGAAATCAAATCTTGATAGACCAACATGTTGATAATATATGCTCTCGGATCGCTCTAAACAACTGGTCCTCTCAAAGGGGGGGGAGAGAGCGAGCGAGAGAAGGTACCACCCCTGTAGGCAGCGAGTTTATATAGGACGAGGGTTGGGGGTGTGTGGAAAAAGATGCTTAAATGACGGAAAAAGGAAAAGTTTTTCTTTAATTGCCAATCATGTCCCTTCCAGGTTCCAAATTCGACATGGGCCGGTATTTGTCTTGTGGGGTTGGATTTGAGTGGGCTACGCATGGCATGTCCTTTGCGAATAAATTCTATTTAAGGCCCGTTTAGTTTTTTGAGTTTTATTTGAAATTTTTCCATCTGTTTATCCTTTTGTTTTCTTTTAATGAGCAAGAAACGATAAATTTTCTGGGTTAAATGCCAAACTTTTTGAATTTTTTGTCACAACCATTGAATTATTAGTGTATTGGATAAGTTTTATTTTAATTATGGTACACAGAAAAAGAAATTATCTAATCTCATTGCTATGTTTTAGATTTTTTTTAGATTAAAAAATTCGAAAAAAATCCTCGAATGTATCAAAAAAAAAATTAAAAAGATACCATTTGAGTAATAATCTAACGCTTGAATACATCTGACTCGTGATATAGGAAACCAAGTGCCAAAAACCGACAACATAGAAAAAGAAAAAAGAAAGCAGCAGGGGAGGTAGGTTACTAGATTCCATATATCAGTGGACAACTTGATAAGAACTTTATGCTAAAACTCCATGCACCATAGGTTCGAAAAGCTGCTTTTCTATAAGGAAATAAATAATTTTGAGATGCCAAACAAGGGAACCAATTATGCTGCAAAATCTATTGAACGATTTTATACTTGAAATGAAAATTTTGATAAGTTTTTAACCATAAGGATTTTCAAATGCTACTTTAAAATTTTATCTTTTCTGTTTTTTTTCTTTCTCAAAATATCAATAAATCTAAATCCAATGAAAAGGTATATATATATATATATCTTTTTAAATTTGTTGTTTTCTTGTAAAAGCAGCAAATAATTTCAGCATATGAGTCTTAACCTAGACTCATATTTGAGTACTCATGAAGTTTTAATGTAAATTTTCAAGTATGATTTTATATGCTAGAGTAGCACAAAATTTAAAGGAAAAAAATTCACTATATGAACATAATAAACCATAATCTAACTATGGTCTTTCTCTACTACAAGAAGGTGTTAAATAAAAAACAATACAGTTTGTATACTAATATATATGAGCATGAGAACCTAGAGCATATATATAGATCATCTAAGTTTTCACTTTCTTACTTAAAAATAGTCTTATGTTTTAGATAAAAAGTTTTACTTGTTAATATTCTAATATCAATTTGATATTACTATGATTTACATAATTAGTTGTTTCGTTTTTTACGTACATTTTACTACGTAAGCAAACATGCAGACGTACAACTAGGGTTTGTTGCATCTAGAACAAATCAAAATTCAATGTTCTTTATGATCGTATTTAATTAATAACAAATTCCAACATGTTTTTTAACTCGCGTATAAAAAATAATATCTTTTTTTCATTTTCCAATAAAGAAAAAACGTATAATTTGAAAATACAAGTTATGAATTAATTAGTCCTAGACAATCAACATGCAATCAAGTCTCAATGCCAAACCAAATTTTCTAGTAATGTATATATTTCAAATTTTTCTTTTCTTTTAGAAGTATAGATAATTTTATCTATATTGATATCACTTCAAGTTCGCTCTTATAATATGAAAATGTTCATGGAATTCTAATTATTCATCCTACAAGTGCATTGCAATAATCTCTTGTTTTTGCATGCTCTTAAAAATATATTGAAAATTGGTGTTTTACTGTTGAATTGAATTTTGCAAATATATCTATTGTTGAATTTACCAGACTAGAGACTATATATTTATGTTAACTCAATCCATGAATCTCAATTCTTACCATCCCATCTCGTAATCATCGAGTTGAGAAACCGTTGCAAAACTTGAATATGTTTATCATCTTTCGGTCCACTGTATTAAATTTGGATTCATTTCTGAGTCATCATCTGGATGTATATGCATCTCAAAGTAAAAGGAAAATAAAACACAAAAAATGGGTAGGCTATTAAATGCTTAGGAAGAGAAATATAATGGAGACAAACAAAACCAATGGAGAAGCAACATCTGTATAATCTTTCTGTTTGTAAGGAAAATACACACACTCAGCAGATATAACTCTTGTTGCATCAAACCCTTTCTCTTTGTGCTATATATATATGTGTCTCTAGAGAATATAAAGATACACAACCATATTTACTCTGACAACATCTTAGAAGTCATCTTGCATTTGTCAGCAGCATTCTCAAAGATGGCTCATACCCGATCTGCTATAGCCAATTTCTCGGCTTGCATTCCAGCAGAAATGAAGTGCTCTATTTGTTTTGAGAATGTTGTTGATGAAAATCATAAAGGAATATCTATGCTTCAATGTGGTCATTTTTTCCATCTGGGTAAGATTTTCTTTTGCATGTTTTTGGATTTGTTCATATGTATATATAGTTCTATAATCATAAATTCTTGATGATTCATTCTTCCAACTAGTTATAACCGCGTGAAAGTTTGATAATTGGTTGATTCGTGTTTTTCTTGTATATTTGTGTTTATCAATCACTTAATCAACCTTTGTATATGTGAATTTTTTATAGATTAAGCACATATACGTACATCTCAACATTTTTTCTACAGGCTTCATCCCTCTCCAAAAAGAAAAAATTGAGGGAACGGTAATTTTTTACCAAAGTACATCAAATAATGCAGTTGAATTTGACCTTTCAAAATGAAAAAATGAAAAGGTAAGACTAGAAGAAATTTCGATTAGAAAAAAATGATGAAATCGTGTCCTTTATAAGGCATATTCTTATCTATACAAATTTCCTTTTAGTGCATCTTCGAAGTATTTGAAATCATCAGTTTTCTTTAATTTTTTCAACAATAGAATATATGAATGTTGAAATAACTATGATCAAATATGCATTAGATTGAAGTTTCTAACCCTTTTTTGGCCTTATTTCTTTCGTAGCTTGCATTGGACCTGAGTTCAATATCAAAGGAGCCATGGTTTGTCCAAATTGCAGGAAAGTGGAAGACAGTGAGTGGAAGTACTCATTAGGAGGATCTACACAAAACCACCTAATAGATAACGATGAGTCTAGTGATGAAGATGATGGAAATGCTTATAATGAGTACATTGAGGTACATAATTGCAAAAGGAATATTTTTATGTAAATTATACTTTGTTCTTGACCATTTTACCACAAACAATTATTGATTTTTTTTTTTGTGTTTTTGTATATATATTTCAGCACCATAGTAGCGCACTTGGGACTCTTATGCATGCTCATAGAATGCTTGGGTCATTCCCTTTTGACAGGTAAGGATGAGTTTCCTGGTTCAATTATTTTATCATTTTTTATATGTTGATAATCAACAAAAATGATTAAGTTGTTCTAATTTCTTTGACATGTCTTACATTTGATAGTGCACCCGAAATGCCACTTTCTGGTAAGTTCTCGGAAACTATTTTTTCCCCTAACTTCTTCTATTGATGATAGTATTTGTAGCTTGACAATTGAATCAAATGTTCATTCATTCAGCTATTTATGGAGGCAATAGCAACAACAATAGCTCTAGGCCCTATGTTCACTTCCAACAACATACTTATGTTGGACCAACACAATCAAGTCAGCCTATAATTAGTAGTTCTCCAAATTCTCATGCAGTCAATATCGTTAATTATACCATGGATTACTGTAGGGATTTCCTAAATGGGTAAGTTAAAGAGAAACTAATATTATTTTTCTTATATTCAACACTCAGAAAAAAATAATTATTGAATTCAACTAATAATGATTTCTAATTAGGACCAATTTTACTCTGGGTGGATCTTCTATTGCGGGAACCTCAACTGATGGCAGGTCAAGTTTGCCTAGACCAGTTAGATTATCTGACCTTCAAACTTCGCTTGGAGGGCCATTATCCTCAACACCTTCTACTATGGCATTAGCGTTAAATCTTTCTAGGGAGGTGGCTTCTGTTGATCCTCCAGAGCTTGCTCTTAACTTGGGTATTGGCGGTGGCTCTCATTCTACTCATGCCCATGGCTATCAGGCTAACCATTCACAAGGAAATAATCACTCTCCAAAAGGAATGACTCCTCCAAGACTTGGCTCTGCTGCCTTTCCTATTGAGATTGATCTTGAACCCTCAAATGACGAGAACTCTTAGTTACTTTGAGACATTAAACTGGGCTAATCATTTTGCATGTTATCCATATTAGTGTTGATTTAAGGTCTTCTTATAATCTGTTTTGTACATATATGTACACCAACTTCCATAATAGTAATAAATGGTGTACGTACATTATAAGATTATAAGATCTTAGGTCAACTATATCTTTGGTTTGTTTTTAAGTTATCGACGTTGGCTTAACTTGTTAAGACTTGTTATTTTTACTGTGTTAACCGTTTGTTCGGATTGCTTTTGAATTGTTGTTATTGGCTTAATTTACTGGACTTGTTATATGTTTTGTCATTTGTGGGTGGCAAACTACATATATATAGTGCGTTTGTAGGCGTGTTCATTTATATTCTGTATACTTGATTTTTGTGTTTTTTTTAAACAACTATTCCCATTATTTTCTACTGCTAGATTTCAGCCATAATATTAATAGGCTTATGTTGAGACACTCTTTGATAGGGTTTCTTTGTCATATATTTATTGGTTTTGGTATGCTATAGCTAGCCTTTTTGTTAGAATTTTAAATTATAAATTGATTAAATGTGCCATGAATAATGATTTAGTGTATGGAAAAACCATTTATAAGTGGATAATCTTTTCAAGTATTAAGCAGAGGTTGAGATCTTTTAACTCATTCAATGTAAATCTTACGTAATTGAATGATATCTAAGAAAGCAACCATTCATGTTTGAGAGATAGTTAAAACTTGTTTGTTTGTGTTTCTTTTCTTTTTTGGAAAGGAAAAAGCATATCATTCAAACAATAGAGAAATCTGCTCTAACGACAGAAGTGATACAACTGAGACATTCCCCAAACCAAAACTCAATATCAGAAAGGTTTGTTTGTGTCTAATATACATGGATTATAATTTGATGTACATACAATAAACTTGTGGTAGTACTATACAGGAAAAATATTTTTTATTAATTTCTGGGTAAATAAATAACGACGTGAATAAACTATCGTAACATTTTCTAAAAAAAGAAGATGATTTAGGGACCAAACACAAGAATAGAAAGCTATAGTAGACAAGATTAATTGTACATTAAGTCATCTACTTCCGTCATGCATCAACCAAAAGTACGTAAATTATACATGCAAGATTGACCCTTTCAACCGCTCTTTCTATATTTGAACCACGAGTAATTTTTATCTCAACTAGCTATATAGATATTGACAGTAATGTTGTTGTTTAAGCGTATGATTCAATCAACACCATCATTAAAAGACAAGTGCATCTAAATTGGAATTCATTCTAAAAAATTCTTTTAAATTTTTTTAATTAAAAAAATCAACTATTACCTATTTTCTCTATCACAAGAGTTAGATATAGAGTATAGACCTATAAAAAACAAATGGAAAAAGTTTTCAGTTTGAGTCACAATTCAACTACATCGAGAATTCATGAAGTAGTGCATTATTTCTACGAACCTTTTATGTTATGTGGAGTACATAGCTTTACTTGGAAATGCCTCAAGTATCCCGAGTTTTTATTTGTATTATTAAAACTCATACTGAGTCAATAGTATAGTTAGCTATTGTCAATATTAAATGAAGTAAATAAACAAGAAGAATGTTGCACTTAAAAGGACAATCTCGTGTTAGAAGACTTTATGGATTACAATTTCAATAAATGTAGTGGACACATTCACAATTAGTTTGAATCATTTATTTATGGCGTATTTAAATTGAATTCTGTAAAATTTAATATAAATTTTTTATTTTAAAATTTATTTATTTTTTTATAAAAAATTTTAAATCAAAACTCTACAGCAATATTAGCGCAAAAAATCTACCCTCAGCTTTTTAAAAGTCAAACCTTTGCACTTGAAGGAAAAAATGGTCAGATGTTAAACCTCCAATTATTAAAATGGAACATTTTTTTTGCCCTACTGTCCAAATTCTCTGTTAGTGGCTAACGGAAGTCAAACATGTGACTATTTTAAGGGTATTTTGGTCACTTTTTATTTTTCTTTTTTAGGATTATTTTTGTTCTATTTCTTTGTTTTCTTCTCCTTAGTTAAACGCCCACAAATCTCAATAGAAAGCTCTTGTTTTTCTGTTTTCGCAATCGGAGGTCACTCTCTGCGCCATGGCAGCCACGATCATCCGATCAGTTTTAGCCATTCGATCAACCTCCGCATCACAAGCTATCGTCATTTCCAAACATCTCTTCTCCTCTACGGTATCCAAACCTTGCATTTGCCTGGGAAAACCCAGGCCATCTCCAAGCGCTCCAAGTTCTTACAGTGCGTTTCCACGCACTGATTCGGTTTAAGAAAATCAATTAAAGAATAGGTTATGCAAGTTAGAAGGATGAGGACCAGTTTAAGAAATTCAATTGAATTCAGGGAAAGGGTTCAACATTTAAAAGTTGAAAAGAAAGAAGTGGGTTTGGTTTTAAGATTCAAATGGTTTAGAATTGCTGCTGCTGTTCTTCTTTTTCCATTCAAATTTCCTGGTTTCGGGTCGGAGAAGTTGATCAATTAAAGGGCTATGAAGGGGAGGCGAGAAGAAGAACGATGCTGGGGGATCTTGAAGGCGGTAGAGAAGATAAGGATTGCTAGACTGGGTGTAGAGAAAGAAACTGTGTAGAAGTCAGTGATAATGAAGGTGACCATTGTAGCCATACCCTTTTGCAGCTTTGATAGCGGAGAAACAAGGAAGAGTTTGGAAAAGATAATTAAAAGCAAAAGAAAGAAAATTAAAAAAAAAAGATTTTAAAAATGCTTACTTTTTTCCAAAGAATGAAAAAAGGATAATGACTAAAATAACCCCAAAAATTCATTAAGTATTTGACTTCTGTTAGTCATAGACAGATAATTTGGACTGAATGGTAAAAATATTTATTTCTATAGGTGGAGGGTAATATCTAATCTTTTTTAGTTTAAGTGCAGGACTTTTGAAAAAATTGAAGGGTTGTGTAGATTTTAGCCCTTAATCTTTTGGTGTATTTAGATGGGGTTTTGCTACGGAACTCAATATAAATTTTTTATTTTGAATTTTATTTTTTCTCTCATAAAAAAATATTTCTCACAAAACTTAATAAAAAATTTCAAACTAAAACAGTATCTAATCATACTCTTATTATCTCTTTTCAATAAAATTTCTTTTAAATATATATAAATTTGGGTTTATTTTGCAATGAAAAGTAGAATGCAAGAATCATCTATATATTAGTAATTTTTTAAAAAATTTAACTGGACATTTGATGGTTCAAAGCATAATCTATACTTTTTTTTAATTATTCTTTCGTTCTTTTAAAAGTAAATATTTATTTTTAAATATGATAGGGTAGTTAATATTCAATTGCTAGTGAATATATTATTATATTTCCTAGTAAAATTTTGGTTTTCATCACCGTCTCTCAATCTATCAAAACAAAAGTGAGAAAAAAGTATCCAAATCAAAAATCAAATAGTCAGTAAAAATAATTCTATTTTTAGAATTATTTTTTCTGGGAAATGTCCGCAAAGTCATAGCGGGAAACACCAAAAATTTGAAGCCCTCCATTTCTGATTCCTCTCCAGAGAAACAACTGAGACAGTTGAAGAGCGGTAAAGCTTCAATCTTTGTTCAACCAGAACCAACAAAACAAAGTGGCCATGGATGAATCCATAAGTAGATTAGTTGGATTGCTCGAAACCCAAGCCTCCATTTCAGAATCTACACTCAGAGATCTTCAAACCCTTTTGGATTTCGTACTCAACACCAATGATTCAACCCATCTTGAATCCCTCTACGCCGAGCTATCTTCAAGGAAGCTGTCTCCTTCTTCCTTAGTCGATGCCCTTTCCTCAGCCATGGACTCTGGTGGGCTTTCGACAAGTACAAGGATTTCGCTTTTGGCTTCCAATGTTTACTTGTCTCTGCTTCTTTCCCCAAATTCTCCTGTTTTTACTCTTTTCACGCCCATGCCTTTTCTTTCTCTTCTCCGTTCTGTTCGCCGCTTTTTCAAGAACTCGTCTACGACGATCGGTGAGGGTTCTCTAGGTGATAATAAGGGAAAGATAAAGCGCGGTGGTGGGAAAATTGGGATAAGGAAAAATAAGGGGAAAAATGTGGAGGCCAGTGAAAATGAGGCTGAGGAGGGGGGTTTTGATGTAAAGTTGATGCTTTGTGTGCTGGAAAGGTTGGAAATGGTGTTGGGTTTAGTTCATTTGGATAGG
Organism: Rauvolfia tetraphylla; assembly: GCA_030512225.1. Classification (NCBI taxonomy): domain Eukaryota; kingdom Viridiplantae; phylum Streptophyta; class Magnoliopsida; order Gentianales; family Apocynaceae; genus Rauvolfia; species Rauvolfia tetraphylla. The sequence goes on from JAJQKT010000053.1 coordinate 11,025,362, forward strand.
TTTCCGGATAGTCTGAGGAGCCTGGTTCAGACTGTAGCGGAGATTCCATTAATGGCTAATGAGCTCTGTGGAACTTCAGGAAATTATGAGAAGATATGCAAGTTGTGTTCGCGGATTTTAAGTGGAGTTCTCAAGGCTGAGCATGGGAATCAGTGCGTCTCTGCAGCTGAGGTATTAAAGTCATTGACGCCTTTGATTCTTTTGCCAAAATCAAAGGCCAGGAGTTTTGCTTTGGGGTTTTTGGTGAACAGAATGATGGGAATGGTGAAAGATTCAGTTGAAATTAAGAAAGCGGTTGTTAACTTGCCCAAGTATATGGTGCATAAGTCACCAGAAAAGGCTGAGCCAAGAGCTTTGGCTGTGGAATCAATCGCGGAGGTTGTCAAACTTCTGGATTTTCAGGATCAAATTGGGTTTGCGGCCTATGTAGTGAAGATGAGCCAAGGTAAAGGGCAGTTCAGGCTTCTGGCAGTTGACCTTGTTCTGGTATTAATGATGACAATCAGAGATCCACTGGGATTGGATTCTGACAATGAGTTTGAGAACTCTTGGGGGTTTAGGTTTTTGGAGGCATTAATTCAGCGCTGCTCAGATGCAATAGCCGGGATTCGTGCAAGGGCCTTAACGAATTTAGCTCAATTGGTGGGAGTTTTATCTGTGAATGATAAGAATAGAGCTGTGTTAAAGGAACTAATGGGTGCTGTGAATGAGGGGTCTAACAAGCTGCAAGCTCGGTTGAATGATCTTTTGAGGAAGCGGTGTATGGATGAAAAATCTGCAGTGAGGAAGGCATCTCTGCTTCTGATATCCAAGTTGACAACACTTCTAGGTGGTGCTCTTGAGGGGGATTTGCTGAAGATAGTTGGCATGGCTTGTTCTGACCCACTTGTTAGCATAAGAAAAGCAGCAATTTCAGCTCTTTCGGAGGTTTTTCTATAATATAATTTATTTTCCCCCTGTTGAATTGATGCTGGTTACTTTAGTTCATCTAACTACTCTGACAATTAAGTTATTCTATCATTGCGTACTCTCCATAGCTTTCCTTGAACATGCACTAGAGTTAATCCCAAGCCTGTACTAGTCATTAGTGCAAAGGCGAGCCTGCATTAGTCATTAGTGCAAAGGCATGATGTAACAAGTTTCAGGGGACCTTTCTTATTGTTATGAATCCTAGTCCAAACTGTGGGCGTTCCTCTTTTACCAATATCTGACTCTCTGATCCATTAGAGCTAAAAGATCAAGCCAAAAAATACGCAAGGTGCAGTTTTTAGTGCTTATTTACCTCCTAAGAAGCATCTTATTTTGTTCTTTCCCTTTTCCCGATTTACGTTTCAACCACTGTACTGACTGAGAATTTCAACAAGATTCATCAACCTGTCCTGAAAACTTTCTTTCTGATAATGCAATTGACACTCAATAAGTATCTTCTTAAGATTATTCACTGTTGCTCTACTTCTGGCCTCTGATTATATATGCAGTATAATGGGTCTAGATTTTCTACTTTTTCCACCTGGGAAGGTTATGAGGAGCGTAAAGTATTTGCTGCTGGATTTATTTCTTTTCCATTTTCTCCATTACAATTTTCAGATCTGTTGCTGTCTTCTACTGTCTTTCATTGTGATAGATCATAAATCCTTAATCTTACTATGAAACCGTTTTTTCTCTATAGGCCTTCAGGATATCCTCTGACGAAAATGTGACTAAGGAGTGGCTCAATTCTGTTCCACGTTTGATAACTGATAATGAATCTAGCATCCAGGAAGAATGTGAGAACTTGTTTCTGGAGCTGGTTTTTGATCAGGTGTCAAAAGTTGGATTAGTTACTTCCTCCGACTGTGATCCTGCTATTCATGATTCAAATGGCATCTTAGACAGAGATGCTAAGCTGCCAGATCTCAAGGGAGTTCTGGCTATATTGAAACAACTTTGTGATGGAGAGGTGACTCCGTGGGTGAAGAAGATCTGCTCAAGCCTAGGAAAGAAGAAAAAACTTAAGCCTAAGACTGCGATTGCACTTCAGAGCATCATAAGGACATCAGAGTCGCTCTGGTTGAGCGACTCTATGCCAATACAGGAATGGACAGCGCCACCAGGTGCTTGGCTTCTTTTAGCGGAGGTTTCAGCGTTCCTTCCAAAATCAGTTGATTGGGAGTTTCTCCATCATCATTGGAAGCTTGTTGACAAACATAAACCTGCTGTGGAAGATATAAGCCCACTTGATCAGAGACTTGTTCAAGAGGAGGTGACAGACATAGAATCTAATTCTGTCGCTTGGGCAGGGGATCGTGTCTTCCTCTTGCAAACAATCTCCAATGTTTCTGTGGAGCTGCCTCCTGAAGCTGCTGCTGACCTGGCTCATAACTTCCTTAAACGACTTGAGGAGTTCAACATGCATTCAACAGAGGTATATGTCATTGGTTGTTTTAGTATTAATTTAAACATTCTGTCTTCTGTTGCTTTAGTTGCGATTTTTGCATGCTTTACAAAATTTCTGGTGGAATGGCCAGAATGAACTTATTTTGGAATTTGTGTCTTACAATGCTTCAGAAGTTATGTTGAGCCTACAGAACAGAGTGAGAAGTTTCTCTTGAATTGAGTTCCTAACAAAGGGCCAAAAGACTCTTCAGTTGGTTGGATGTGTATTTGCTTACTTTCTAATTGCCTTGTCTTCATCTCTCACTGGAGTAAATGTGCTTCTGCATTCTTCATTCTATGTCTGCTGTGTTCTTGTATGATATACAACTTTCATGCATCTTTAATTGGTAGCTCTAACTTTGGCAGGTTAACGCTCATGTTAAGGCCCTCAAAACAGTATGCAAACAGAAGGCAATGAGCCTTGAGGAGGCAGATTTGCTTGTTACAAAATGGGTTCACCAGATTCTTTCTAAAGCTTCCAAAGTACTGAATGTATACATGTCAGAGGACAGAAAAGCAAAAGCAGATAGTACCTTTGTTACACCATGTAGAAGTGCACATGGAAAAGGGGAACAAGCAGCAGCTTTCATGCCAACATTGTTGTCACAAGCAACAACTGCAGTTTATACTATTGGTTCTTTAGTTACTGTCTGTCCTTCAGCTGATTTAAAGGCCATAATTCCAGTGTTGCACACCATTATTACTTCTGCAAATTCTGACCCAAAATCTAACATATTACCTCAGCCTGTAGTGTCTATAAAGCAGGTAGCCCCTTCCTTGTACATCCAAGCTTGGCTAACCATGGGCAAGATCTGTCTTGCTGATGGAAAGCTTGCAAAGCGCTATATTCCTCTTTTTGTGCAGGTAAGCTTGGAACATAAAACCTGTCATTTTACCGTTTCCCTATCATCGAAAATAATGCATCAAAAAGGAAAAAAAATAGAAAAGTTAAGGTAAAAAATAGAAAGTAATAAATATCACTAGATAAAAATGAAAAGAAATAAATATCTCTAGATTCAAAGGGATTATCTTTAGCTTAGGAACACTGGATCAGAGCACCTTAGGACTCAGCTTTTTAACTCATGAATTTCTTGCTTTAGGAGCTTGAAAAGAGTGATTGTGCAGCACTTCGCAACAATATTGTTGTAATGATGGCTGATTTTTGTGTACGTTACACCGCTTTGGTTGACTGGTGAGTATATTCTTGTCTCTTGTTCATGGAGAATCCATATTTTATATTCATTCAGTATTAGTCTTATCATTTGGTTTTGATACCTGCAGTTACATGTCGAAGATTACAAAGTGTTTACGTGATCCATGTGAATTAGTTAGAAGGCAGACATTTATACTGCTTGCCAGGCTCTTACAGGTTTGTTATCTTGAACCATATTACCAGGAACACATAGTTTGAGTGCTTCTTCCTTTTTTTTTTCTTAAATGGAATTATAGTATTATACTCTCCTATACTATTCAGAGGGACTATGTGAAGTGGCGAGGAGTGCTTTTCCTTCGGTTTCTGTTGTCCCTTGTTGATGAATCAGAGAAAATAAGGCAGCTGGCTGATTTCCTCTTTGGAAACATCTTAAAAGGTTTCAGAGATCGCAACTAATCACTAATGCATACTTCACTGTCACACTTTTGTTGCTCATTTTTGGTGTAGAATCAGACTTCTATTGCTGTTGTGTCTGCAGTGAAGGCACCTCTTCTTGCTTACAATAGCTTTGTTGAAGCCATTTTCATTCTGAACGACTGCAACACTCAGACTGGGCGTAGTAACCCTCAAAAGTCAAAGAGTGAAAGCAGACTGTTTTCTATTCGGTAAGCTTAGCTAAGTTCTAATCCTCCCAACTTCGGAAACTAGACTGTGAGATTGCATTATGAAGTGAAATTACTTTTCCAGAGGCAATGATGAGAACTCAAGGTCAAAAAGAATGCACATATATGTCACTCTGTTGAAGCAAATGGTTCCAGAGCATCTTTTGGCAACATTTGCAAAAATATGTGCGGAAATCCTCACTTCCGCGTCTGATGGGATGCTCAACACTGATGATGTTACTGGACAGTCTGTTCTGCAGGCAAGTGGTACCTAGGCAGTCATGGCTATTTTTGGTTCAAGTCTTTTTCTTTCAAGTCCTTTTAAAAACTCGTCTTTCAGCTGAATTTCTCTTTCTATGAGAAAACAGGATGCTTTCCAAATTCTCTCCAGCAAGGAGATCCGAATACCATCAAATCGTGTTACGTCTGACTCGGCAGAAGTGGAAGAAGATGGGGGTGAAGGTGGAGCATCAGTTGCTTCTGCCAAGGGGAGGGCTATCTCACAAGCTGTCAGAAAAGGCCTAATTCAAAATACTGTCCCCATATTTATAGAGTTAAAGTGGTTACTGGAGAGCAAAAATAGTCCTCTAATTGGTTCCCTTATGGAATGCCTGAGAATGCTTCTCAAGGATTACAAGAATGAGATTGATGAGATATTAGTTGCTGATAAGCAGCTTCAGAAGGAGCTCATTTATGACATCCAAAAATATGAAAGCATGAATGCCAAGTCAACAGTTGCTGAGGCTGTTGCAACCGTGCAAAGATCAGAAAGCTTTCTCTCATCAGGTGATCCTAAGCATGCAAGGTCAGGTATCTTAAAGCAAACTAAAATTTCTGAGAAGCTGAACAGCAATCCGAAGGTAGCTTCAGCAGTTGCAGATGCAGCAGCTGCAGCCAGAGCACGGTCTGTTCTCAGGGAAGTCAATCGCTGTACGTCAACACCACCACTTAGTGCTATGAATGTGCCTAAACTCAAGTCCATATCAGCAGCAGTTGGTCGAGGAGAGAAGTCCTCAGATGTATTAGAATCTTTAAGGAGAAGACAATCTTTTGACTCTGATGACGAGAACTAATTTCATTCCCTAATGATGTAATTTCCGAAGTGTAGCATTAGAAGAAAGGTGTCTTAATGTTTGCAAGAGCTAGAACATCCCCGTTTGATGGATGTCTGGAACATCTTTCTGTAGTTCTCTTGGTCTCATTTCACGGCAGTGTACAGGAACAGAAATCTGGTTCTGTTTAACAGCTTGGCCATGGTTGATGGAATCTTTCTTATTGGCCATGATTGAAGCATCACCTTCCAATTTGGTGGTTATAAATTGTCTTAACACCCTATTTACCAATTTAGTTGTCTGTTGTTTAATGATTCCAGAAAAATCAATGTTTATTTCATTACAGAGTCATTTGCTCATATTGGCTTGTTTTATCATCCAAGTTTACTTTGCAAGAATCTACTTCTGCTTCTTAAGCATAGATTTTGGAATCAGCATTTACCAAGAATCGACCTGGTACTGGTACTTAATTTTTTTTTTCTGGCTACATTAGTACATACCGCCTTTTTCATGTGTGACAACAATTCCGCCAAGATCTCTTCGTTAATTGGGGGAAGAATGCGCAAGAATCGAATTTTTTGAGGAATGTATTGAGAGAGAATTGGATTTTGAAACATCGGCTAATCAATCATATCCGGTGGCCTCCGACGCTACTTTCCCAGCAAGAAACGGCCGAAGGCCAAAAGTTGTTTTTTTTTTTTTGGATCCCTGTCGACACCATTACTCGTTAATCAAGTGAGCTAAATAATTCAGGGCGGGCAACGGAAATTTGCAGTTGACATAGAAAAAATCTATAGAAAAAGGGGAGATTACCCTATTAGATATTTATGTTCAAAGTGCAAAGTGACCATCAAACTTGGCGTTCCGCGAAAAAGGCTTGATTAGGAGTCTAAATCACAGCAAAAGTAAGTCAAGTTAGACAGATCCTGTGAAACAGGTTTACGTATTAGTAAAGGTTATAATGTAAAAGTGTATAGCAATATTTTTGAAGAAAACACATTTTTATTTCTTTTGGCAAAATAGTAATAAGCAAACCAGTAGCGGCGCTTATTGGTTGCTTAGCTGTTGGAGGAGCAAACCACCAGTCTCACACATACATTCTCCAGAGAGAGAGAGGGACAGAGGAGGGTTTTTGACCTGTTTGGCCTTGTTTTTATGCTGGGCACCCCGCAAATAACCTCAAGCCCTAATGATAATGCGTCTTAAAACTGAATGCGTACAATACTGCTTCGCTGCTGAAGTTTTTGATAAATAAGGCACTTTGCACCTATTAAAAGGCAAATAAGAAAGCCACTTTGCACTTAAGCACCCATAAACAAGAATATGGAGAAGAAAACCCCAAAAGGCTTGCACTTTGCACCTTGCAAAAGGCCAGACAAATAACTTCTTCCAATGCAACTTCCTACACAATCCACAACATACTTAACTGGAACTTTTGCCCAGTATGTATGCTCTCAATTTTGGCATATTGAAAGCTATTAGCCAATTTTCTTTTCTACCTTAGATGATTTCGCTGCCAAAGGAGATAAAAAAGTTCAAATGACACTGGAGTTAAATTATGTATTGGAAAGGAAAAACTTCCATTTACTAGAATAACAAAATTTTCTCAGTTCCTAACTAACCTTCATTAAGCATTTTCACATTGAAAAGTCACAAAGACGCCCCTTCCACCAAGATGAACGACTGGAAACACAAAAGCTTCTTAAATCTCATTCAGAGTAGATATTAGGTACAACTCCTTTGCTAACACTGAAAGACCCATCCAAAAGTTTCTGATCAAGTTTCAGAAAATGGTAGCTTAACTGTGTCTTTTGTGAACCATGCTAGCTAACAAGAAACGATTAAGTGCAACTTCCAACCATTCAATGACAAATTTGTGACTAAGCAATTCAAACCTCAACAAAGAAAACACTCGAACAAGGAGACCAAGTATCTCCTCAATATGCAAATGAAGTTTCAAGGGAGGAGGGGGGACTAAAACTAATTTTAGGCCATTCAATAGGCATGGTGTCCAAAAGCCAAAATTGATAGCATTAAACAAATAAAAAAATTCTCCAAAAGAACATAACCAATCATGGGTCAGACACCCTGTCCAAAGGAACTATAGAAGAGAAAAGAAATGTTATAACCAAGTTTAAGCTGGGAATACTTACATCTAGAAAATCTTTTATTTTCAGTTTGGCCATTCAACAGCTAGATTTATTAAATTTATCGAAATCATTTTCATTCATATTGTTCTTTTCATTTCTTTTCTTTACTCTCACATAAGATCTGAATAGAGCATATATGATAGCAATAAGAACTAAAAGTACTTCTCATCAGGGAAATTTTCACTTTGACATCACAAATGATAGCATTTTCCAACATTATCATCTGAATTTCAACTTTTCTCTAATTCAAAAACAAACTTTAAAAATGATCCAATTTGTCCCCGCAATCAATTTCACGGATCAATATTTTTTCAACAAAATTTATAAAAAGTTACCAAATTTATTGGAAATCAGCCAAACATCAAAGGGAATTTGATAATGTCAACCCGGATGGCCAATTTGATCATTTTGAAAGTTCGTATATCATTAGAGAGAAGTTGAAATTTGAATTGCAATACAGAAAACCTTATAATTTGGGATGCAAATTGAAACTTTCCATTCCTCCTTAAAATTCCTAAATTAGAAAACATTTTCTAGTTGATACCCGACTGCCTGGAATTAGACCAAATGTAAAATGGTACATGAGACACAGCAGAGGAAGCCATACTTAACCAAATCCACCACCAAAGAAACAATACATTGAGGATCACACTCTGAGAGCATATTAAACCCAGAAGGTTGGCTAATCCATGACTTGAATCAACTCAATTTCCAATTTAAACATACAAACTCAAAAACAATAAATGTCAAAACTAGCAAAAACTGAACATTAACGAAAGGAAACACAAATTGAATGTGAAAAAACTAAATCACGAAAATTACTCTAAAAACTGTACCTCAATGATTCTACTAGGAATACCAATATTTAAAATTCCTTTTTCTAAATTTCTAGTGCCTTTTGGTCCTCTGTGGTTGTTTATCAGTCGCTAGCCTATAAATCCAATAGACCTGCAAAATACATAGTAGCAATTACAGAAGAAAAAAATAAATGCCGAAAGGATGATAGTACAGATGAGTGGGGATTTAAGTATTTTCTTTCGCTGGTTTTGGGTATTACCAAAGCAAGAACGTGGGCAGCAATTAGAATAACAACCATCAGAGGTACAAGTTCGAGCATCCATGGCCGATCTGATGCCTCTCGTGGATTCGCCATTAGACATAAAATCACCTAAATCTGATCCACAGTCGGGTGTTCTGGATCTGTGGGTTTTGGCATGGGTTTACGATTTGAGAAAGCGGAGCGTAGCCGGTCAGTTTTATTTTTTTGTTTTTGAGAAGGATATAGCCAATGAGTTGCTTCAAATTAAATACCCCGTTCTTGAGCATGACAAATCCTCAAACCTTTTATACGTACAGCTGAACGCATGCGCATAATGCTTACATCGTAAGGAGGCTCTTCCAACGCTGCACCAAAATTAACGACACATGAGATGCGTTAAGTATTGTGCAATTACGGACCCGTTTCGGGAAAGCGTTCTTTCTGGACCCGTTCGGGAAAGCGTTCTTTGCAATTGAAGCATAATTTTCCCAGGACTATTTTTGCTTTAAAAGGAGAATTTGACATTTCTTAAACCCAAAATTTTCTTTCCTTTTGAACATCTTTCCATTCCTTTCTCTCATGTATGCCCCATCATAGGATTGCGGTTTCATCAATGCGAAGTAATGAAATTTTCCCCCCTTGTTTATGGTAAGAGCTTTCTTGATTGTTTTTTGTTTATATGATTCTTTCTGATTAAAGCCCTAGTTGTGATTATGTGAACATTAAAAATTATTCCCTGATTTGTTGTTTTTCTTTTTCCTTTTGGTAAATTTGTCGTTGAGCAGGTGAATTTGCTTCTGCCAACCCTCCAAAAGGGTAGATCGTCAATTCTTTGTCAAGATAGCTTAGGGATGGATATTGTTTGAAGGTCCATACTCCATAGACAGGTTTCGATTAGAAAGTTAACTTAAGGGTTTTTGCTTGGATTATATCCCTTTAACTTTGAAGAGGGTCTGCAAGAATCGTTATGGATAGTAATAAAGATGAGGCTTTGAGGTGCATTAGTATTGCCAAAGAAGCAGTTGCATCAGGCAATAAGCAGAGGGCCCTTAAATTCATTGGAATTGCACGCCGGCTAAACCATAATTTGTCTGTGGATGATCTTTTGGCTGCGTGTGAGGATCTTGATGCTTCGTCTTCCAGTAACTTGAATAAAGCAAAAGATGTCAGTGATGCAAAAGATGAGGCAGGCCATGTCAAGGTTGATGAGGTTTCAAATGGGGAAAGGACTTACACGGAAGAGCATGTTCAATTGATTAGGCAGATTAAGGGTAAAAAGGACTATTATGCGATTCTTGGTGTGGAGAAGAGTTGTTCAGTTGAGGAGATTAGGAAGGCATATAGAAAATTGTCGTTGAAAGTTCATCCTGATAAAAATAAGGCTCCTGGATCTGAGGAGGCATTCAAAAAGGTTAGCAAGGCCTTCAAGTGTTTGAGTGAGGATGAAACAAGACGGCAGTATGACCAAACTGGTTTGGTTGATGAATTTGAGCACAGTCAACAGTACAATGTTAGGCGGCGGAGGAGAAGAACTGGGCATGACTTTTATCATGATGACTTTGATCCCGATGAGATTTTCAGGGCATTCTTTGGTCATGATATGTTCAGGTCTACTAATGTTTACCGAACAAGAAGCACAGCTGGTCAGCATAGAGAAGATTTAGCTAGGAATGGACCTAATCTGATGATACTTCTTCAGTTGCTGCCATTTCTCATAATTATTTTGCTTGCTTATCTCCCGTTTTCAGAGCCTGAGTATTCTTTGCAGAGAAATTACACCTACCAGTTCAAGAAGACGACTGAGAAATATGGAGTAGAATACTTTGTCAAGTCAACGGAATTTGATGAGAATTATCCACCGGATAGTACTGGAAGAGAAAACATTGAATTCAATGTGATCAAGGATTATAAAAACATGCTTGGCCGCTATTGCCATATTGAACTTCAGAGGCGTCAATGGAACAGAAACTATCCAACACCTCACTGTGATAGGCTACACGATTTTGGAGTTGCATGAAGTATAGTAAGTTTTACCGGATTTATGAGACATATTTGTTCTCCATGTGTTGCTGAACTGTTTTATTCCTTTGTCTTTACCAGACTTTGCCTTATGATCCTGGTTGCTGTGCAACATATGAACTGGACTCCAACAAGGGTTTTAAAAGTTTTATTTGAAAATTCCCAGATCCTGCTCACTGTAATGAATTTTGAGGCCACTTATAGTTGTGGCTTCTGTTTCATTTAGTTCATTTTTTACGATCATGCTTAAAAGATTTAGCATTAGAGTGAGCTATTACTTTCAGATGCTGTGCATTTCACTTTATAAGAATTGCTTAGTGATTAAAATTCTGTGTCATAAATTTTAGGTCCAAGAAGTTAGTTTCTGTTGGGGCTTTTACAATTAGAATTGAGGTTAGTGTAATTTCCCATATTTATCTGCCACCTTCTTACTGGTGCTCCAATGTCTGCTTGTATGCAGTAATACATTTAAAGTTAGAAAACGAAGGAAGAAGTTAAAACGGATGCTTAGGAGCGCTGCATTGTGCTGGAGCTGTTGCAGCATAGATTTTTCTCAAGGGTCTGATATCATGTGTTTGAATTTTACCATCTCAAGTAGTCTTGAATACTCAGTCCAAATGTCATATGATTTCATGTGAAGCATACCAGTTTCATATGACCGTCAATGAAGTCTCATCTGATTTACAAACTTTTAGCTGCTGATTTAAGCCAGATGGTTTTTCTTCAAGTTAGATGCTAGTAATTGTCTACATATGTGATACCTTTACATGGAATTACTTGAGAATACACCCTGAATCATGGTGAAACTGCATTTGAAATGCCTGCCCTTGTGAACATGGAGTTCTGTCTTCTGGCATGCTTTGCTTTAAAGGTTGTTTTTCTTCGTTGAATAGATGCTTTTCTTTTGTAGTTGTGGATTTCTGGTGGCATTGTGTAACATTGCTTCACGGACCAAGGCGTTTTGGCTCGTAGCTAATATGAGAATTGTGGTCCATTTTAAAGATACACCCACCAGGCATTGCCCTGGTTCAGCAAAGAACAATGGAGTCCCCCTTTGCTGTCGTCTGATCCCGGAAGGTACCTTGGAGAGTTGGCTGCAATCAGTTAACGCAGTCCGAATTGCTCATCATCTATAACAATCTTCGCTACACTAAAAGCGTATAAAGTGAATTTTATGATCGGCTGGCCTGGTTTTCATTCCTTTGACTCTTCTCTTATCTTGTCTTTAAGTTGATGCAAGGAACTAGAAAGGAATTTCGTACAGCCGATTAGATGTTTACAACTGCTGCAAGTCCATTAGAGGTTTTGTTCAACTCTCTTTTCGAGCGTTTTCTTCATATAAAATTCCAGTTTGCCTTTAAACCTATCCTTTTTAAGCTCATATTATCACACTTGAAATTTTTCAATGCAAGTGGTAATGCATTATGTGTAGCATTGTATTATTGAACAAAAGTTTGTTGAGACTTGTATGGTTTCAAGTAATTTGAACCCGTATTTGGTACGGTACAAATGAACAAACGAGAAGGAATTGAGAGAGGGTGAGAGAGGTTGCAAGTATTGAGTGGTGGTTGTGCTCTACTGTTGCCGTGTTGTCGTTTTGAGTGTCCTGAAATCACATGCAGGGCTGAAATTTGGATGGCCAAACAAATATCTTTGGCAGCCATGTTGCGCGTGGACAAACCTAGTGCCATTTTTGCAGTATCTGCTTTTTGGACTTTCAAGTCACTGATATCTACTGCCACAGCCTAGTTTTCCAGTTTGGTCATAAAGGCATCAATAGCCACAACTCAACAATGGTCCATGTTTTTTCATCAAGTTTCGCAAAATTGAGAGTATTAGACATGGGAAAAAGTGTTCGTTTGAGAAAATATTTTGTGGACTGCTATTTTATTTTAGTTTTATCACAGAAAAAATTGCTGTGATATACTGATCGCACAAGATTTCTCTCTAAACTGTGACAAGAGTTGAATGGTGTATTTTGATTATGTTTAATTGATAGAGATTTTATTTTGAATTTTGTAAAAGTAAATTTTTTGTGAGATGAAAAATAAAATTTAATTGTGTATTTAATTAAAAAAGAAATAATTTAAATAAACTCGAAATTTTTTAACAATGAGAATGAAAGCTCAATTTTTATTCTGTATAAAATTTTATTAGTCTCTTCTTTATCGTATATAGCGATAAAATGGAACTAATGCCTACCATACATTTAGGAAATAGTAAGTAGTGGTATAATTTACACTAGTAGAAAGAGCAATGTCAAGTCCTCACTATGGGGCATACAATTTGTTCGTACAATGAATAAAATTTGAATCTCTTATCTCACGGGTCATTTATGAGTCTTTTCATACTGTAAAATATGATTTTGTAGGGTGATTAATATTTATTACTTTTTTGTTTTGATATTTACAATCCTCTTTCCTTCTTTTTTTTTTTTTTTTTTTGTTGCCCCTTTCCCAAATTGCTAATTTGTTAAGTAGCATTTTATCGATTCAACTACTAATTTTATGTATATGTGAGATCTCCTCAAGGAATATATTTGTGGAGATTTGAAATAGAATACAAAAATGTAATTTAGATCTCAAAAGCCAAAAGGTTGTCCCCATTTCACATGGGCATCTGCACATCCCCTAAGTAGAATCTTGATCTCTGGCTTCCTATAAAATATTTCAGAATTTTCATATAAAAATCAACAATAATATAAGATAGTCATAAGATTATTTAATTTACACAGACAAACCCCAAAAAAAAAAACGAATAAACCGGAAATATAAACCTTTGCCAGAAAAAGAGACCGGGAGGTTGCCGGCGGCCGACGAAGGTCACCGAAAATGACAGTAATGTCCTTGCACGAATCAAGAATGCTAACTAATAATTGAAATGGGCGTGGTTATGGCAGTCATTTTATAACAGGAGGTCGATCAGCAAACTTTGAATGACAAAAAACCCCCACATAAATTCCGTACGTATGCAACATTTAATATGGGCATTTCAGTAAATTCAAAACTACCTCCATCTTGTTCATACTGAAACCTTTCTACGTCCATAGAATACAATACTATTTACGTACTATCAAAAATCAGAGAAAAAGAAATAAAATACAGAGCAAAAAAGAGTAAACAATGGATCAAGAAGAAGATCGGAAGTTGAAAACCGGAGGGAATTAGTCCCCTGAATCATCATCGCCGCCGAAGATCGAGACGCGGTTGTAGAGGAGGAACAAAATGAGTACGAGAAAGAAAGCAACGCCGACGGGTGAGCCGCTGACGCGGTGGATGGTGTTGGGCTCGCCGGTGGAGAAGATGCTGGAGATGAAGGAGCCACTGTCCGAGGAGAGGAATTGGATGGTGAGGAGAAGAACTACGGGGAGCAGAAGAAGTCCGACTGGGCTCAGAAGCTCAGCTATGAAGTCTGTAATGGCTTCGCCTTGTTCACCTACGAGTGTTGGAACCAGCAGCACCACCGCCACCACCACTGCTAAGAGGATGCCATGAGGAGCGCCGCGGCGTTGTTCTTCAATCATTCTTCTGTTTTTCTCAGTATGATTATTTCTCTTTTTTTCGTCACAGTCTCCTGCTTTGTGGTCTCTTTCTAGCTTTTGTTCTTACTTTTTGTCTCTCTTTCTTCTTCTAGTTTGAGTAGTAGGGTAAATCAGGAGCTGGCCACGGTACTGAAATATATACGGAGGGTGCCGAGTATGGGGGTGGGGTTGGGGAGGGGTGCGCGGGGCGTGTGTTATGACGCGTTGTTTGGTTGAAACTTATGATTTTTTAATAAGCCTGTGATATATATAGAAGCTAATAGCTCGAATTTATTTGACTTGTAATTTGATTTAATTCATAAGTTTGCTCTTTATAGTTTTATGGGAACCTATAAAGATAAAGGTAAGAGGAAGCACATGAAAATATCATTGAATAGAAAAAATAGTCAATTTAATCCCAATAAATATATGATATGTTATGGTTTTAATTTTTTTTATTATTATAATCTTTAAAAAATTTCTGAACAACTAATAAAGTCTAAAATATCATACACTTATAATATGATAACACATATTTTAAAGTTATTGTACATATATATCATGAGAAAAAAGAAAAAGGACTGTATTTATTCTGTGGGGAATTACGAAAAGATATGAATGCAAAATAAAATTAAGATATATATAACAGAATCATAAGTTAAATTCTATACCCTTAGTTTTTCAAAACGATATATATATATATATATATATATATATATATATATATATATATATATATATATATATATATATATATATATATATTAATAAATATTAGCAGTAGTTTCCATGATTCCGCAATATATTGCAAAAAACAGAAAGAGAGGAGAGGTTTCTTCATGGGCTAAATGTGAATACCATCGTACGGCCAAAACATGTTTGAGGAAATTTTGCCCAACGAAGCTTCTTTGCTTTCTCCCTGTTTCCCGTAATTCTCGAAAGCAACAACCCAATTCCCTCGAAAGTGCAGCTTATTGTGCATCTCACGCACCGACTGTAAAGAATTCTTCGTCGCATGACTTTGTCATGTTAACATATGTGGTTTGTCTTAAATTTTTTTTTTCCTTTTTTTCTTTTGGGTCTGCTTCTCTTAAAAATTGTTATGTAAACAGTTTTAACTCTTTTAACAAAAGACTCAAGAAAAGAATAGCATTGGTTTTGGGAGGGGGGGGGGGGAATATTTTTTTTCTCTTAAAATTTGTTTTTAGACTATAATCTTTTCGATCATAACAGTCAAAATTTTAAATTCTAGACAAAAATTAAATAAAAACCCCATTTATATATCTATATAAAGATTATTATTCATCTTTAATCAAGAGTCTCGTATTTGATACTTAACTGAGTATTTTAAATCAATAAGTGTTTTTGTTTAGATGGAAATGTAATTTCCCAATCAAATTTGCTATAAAAAAGGACGACTTTTGTGTGGTCAAGTAATTATCAATCCTTTTATTATAGCGTAACAAAATGGGTTTGGCTGTCCCCCCTCATCCTCATCATGGGAACCATTTTTACTTTTAAAAATTTTGATTGTTTTTGCTCATTCATGTTATTATAAATAATTAAAAAACACAAAAAAAGAAAGTTGAATTGCTTTATTAGTCAATAAAGCCAATGAGTCTATTTTTGACTAGATTTTCTAGCCACGTGGGAGTTGGACACAACCACCCTTTTGGTGGTCCATGTATCCGATACTTCCCCTCAAGTGAAATTTTTATTTTTGTAAAACAATTTAAAATATGAACAGAATAATATAATTGGATTTATGTTATTTATTGCAGTCATTTTTTTAAAATTTTTTCTTTAAATATCGAGAGACTAAGACATACATTAAACTGAAGAATTATCATACAAAAATGAGATAGGAAAAAATATGGAAGCTTCATTTACTGGGCCGTGAACGTAGGTGTCTATTGGGCCCTTATCTACAAAAACCCTCTGTGTGCATTTGTGGTTAATTCAGCAGCAACTGGGCCAAACACAAACAAATAAGTGGCCTGACAAGTGAATACTTGTGAAAGCCTTGAACTCTCCTAAAAAGAAAAACCTAGTAATTTGGGCAGCTGTGATAATATTCAATTTCCCTAAAAATTAAATATCTACATTGGTCCGAAAGTTAATATTCAATATTCTTAGAATTTGACTCATGGTCCATTAACATATGAAAATGAAAATAAATTTTTTCATAATAAATTAAATAATATATTATTTAAATAATAATAATCAATATAACTTAACTAAAAAAAACTTTAAATCCAAACTCACCCCAAAAGATCATCAGATTCAAGGCCTAAACTCTGTTTTTGCCTAAACTCAAAAGAGATTTTCCCCACCAACCCACCAAAAAGAAGAAAGAAAGAAAAGGAGTGAGCAGAGCTTGTGGAACTTGGAGAGCTGACTGCTGCTACATGTTCTTGGAACAAATCATCCTCAACTTATCAATAGCTTCATCAATCAATTGCTCTTCTTCCAGTCTCAACTTCTCACTCAATTCTCTTGCTTTCCTCTTGAAGTTTTCCCCACTCTCCCTCACTAGCACTTCCTCAATCGCCTTTGCTATCTGTTCCCTTCTCAACTCCCCATTCTCATCCCTCAGAACCTCCATCCCCACCCCAATTTCCACCATTAACCTCCCATTAGTGGGTTGATCAAGTTGCATGGCCATGGAAATCAGCGGAACACCATAGTATAAGCTCTCCGTTACAGAGCTCCACCCGCAGTGACTCATAAATCCACCAGTACTTGGATGCTGCAGAATTTTGGCTTGCGGTGCCCATCCCTCCACAAGTATCCCTCTATCTTTAGTCCTCTCAAGAAACCCTTCTGGGACTGAATCTGCAACTGTTGTGGTAGTCCCTGCCGGAAATCTAATTACCCAGATGAAGTTGGCCTTGCTGAGCTCTAACCCGTGTGCTGTCTCTTCCATCTCCTCCTTGGACGGGTAGCACTCGCTGCCAAAAGAAACAAACACAACGGAAGATGGGTTCTTGGTGTTCAGCCAGGTGAAGATATGCCGATGATCCTCCTCAATTTCCCTAGGTTCTCGAACTAGTGGACCTGAAGGAACCATTTCTTTCCCGCACAAGGACGAAAGGTAATCAAGATACTTTCCTTCAACCTCTCTAGAGCTTTTGACCAGAACAATTTCATGAGAGAGTTTAAAGGACCTAAAGGGAAAATCATTAGTTTCGGCTAGTCGAGGATCGGAATTCACCATAGCAAGCAATTTCTTCCTGTCATGGTTTCTGATAAAGATTTCGGGAAAAGGGTAACTAGGACTATCTTGAGACCACCCACACCTGGATATATGATAGAAAAAG
Organism: Rauvolfia tetraphylla; assembly: GCA_030512225.1. Taxonomy (NCBI): domain Eukaryota; kingdom Viridiplantae; phylum Streptophyta; class Magnoliopsida; order Gentianales; family Apocynaceae; genus Rauvolfia; species Rauvolfia tetraphylla. The sequence goes on from JAJQKT010000053.1 coordinate 11,042,692, forward strand.
GACATTGTTGCTGCACCTGAAGTACAGAAAAGAACGGAGGGTACCTTGTGCAATGAAGCAAATTCAGCAGCCCATGGTTGGAAACCGTCATATATCAGCAGATCAGGTTTCAAGCTGTTAATAATATCTGCAAAACTGGTCTTTGACATGTGAAAGGCAACAAGAAGTGTAGACACCAGATTAGGTGGTAGGCCTTTGGTTGTGTGATGGTGTGGAGGAAGCTCAGGCATATCTGGGAGATGGAGTTCTACGAAATCTATGGAGAAGCACTCAGATAAGTTTTCATTGAAACTTTTCTGGATGGAAGTCAGATTGATAGCTGTAGAACAGAAGAAGATGTGGAAATTTTTCTTTGCGAGCTTCTTGGCCAGTTCAAAGAAGGGAAAAATGTGACCATGAGCTAACCACGGGAAGATCAGAACTTTGAAAGTTGTGGATTCTTTAGCCTCCATGAATGATCAAAACCGTTTGTTTCCTAGTTCTGGAGCAGGACCGGATGGCCTGCAGATAGCTGAGAACGGATATCAGAGGCCCGTAGCAAATCGTCAACTCTAGACACAATGATGCTGTCTCGTGTGTATATCCTGGGGAGATGAAAGTGGAAGCGGCGTTAACGAGTCGAAAAACAGTAGTAATTTTTTGCAAATGACTTATTTTTTTTTAATTTTCACATTTATTAATTGAACAAACACAGTATTAAATATATATTTTATTATTATTTAAGTCAATAATTTTAATCTAAGTAATTATTTCCTTAATTTATATAAAAATTAATCTTTGATAAGTAAATTTAAAACAAAAGAAAGAAATACTTTTATTGAATTTTTCTAAACCTGCTATGATTTTTCTTGCTTATACAATTAAGAAAAGATGAGAGTAAAGGCCCATCTTCATCCAATAGCGAGGAAGACAATAAAGAACGCAAAGCAAATCTTGTGTCATGGCAGGCAATACTATGGGTCCAAGCTAAATTCAAGCATTTTCCACGGGCAATGCGTTCCGTCTTACTTTTAACCTTGATTTTTCCTTTAAAAAACAAAAACTTTGACCTTGAGATATGGTAATTTGATTCTATTAATCCAATCAAGATCCTTTTCTCCCTTCTCTTCCATTTTCTTGTATTGATGGAAACAAAAGAGAGGGAGATAATTGAATTTAAGTTGATTTTTCTATAAAGGAATAGGAGGATAATAAAAGGATTAATTTTTTTAAATTTTAAAAGGTCAATTTATTTTTCGTTCAAAAGTAGATAAAAATGTAAGAAAATGATATTATTTTTATAATTTTATTTCAATTAATTAAATTATTTTTATTTTAAGATGATTATATTCATATAAAAATAAAAATAAAATTATAAATTAATAATTATTACTGATTTCTCTCCTATTAACTATCCAAACACTACAATAACTTAATTCTTTTTTTCCCTTTTATCTCTTTTCCTTTCTCTATCGTTACTCTCCTTTCTTTTTCCTTCCTCTCTCTCAATCCAGTGCGGCATGAATTAATCATTTATTTTAGGATTTTTTATTGTTAAAAAAAATTCTTATATTCATGCAATAATATTATATTAGTGAAGGAAAAATAGAAAAGAGAATAAAAGAAAGGATGCAGAACGCCTGTGGCATTTTAATGGAAAATTTGAGTCAGATTCGCAACCGACTTTATAACACATATGGTCCGTGCTACTTGAACAACGTTGGGGACAGATGCGATTACGATACCAATGGATTTTTTATGGTTGGATAAGTATCTTTGTTGATTTAATAATTAAAATTTTATATATAATAAATAATTATTTATATTACATGATTCATCATATGCGTAAATAATTATTTAATTATGTATTATTAATAATTTTTTATTATAATTGTGATTGAATATAGTTTAATTTTAAAATTTTTATTTTAAATTTCGTAAAAATTAAATTATCTGTTAGAGATGATGTGAATTTCACACTTAAAATTTTATATTTAATTTTAAATTTAAATTCAAGTTCACATTATATATAAATTTTTAATTATTAAATAAAAAATACTAATGTGACAGTTGATGATGGTTTCGAGATGAAAAAAGTAGTCATTAGCACCGTAATTGGTTGGCGACACTCAAGCCCTTTGCGGTGCTGAAGATTCTAACCTGTTTCTGTATACCAAACTTGTTTCTGCGGGGTTTCCACAAGCTCAGACCGTTGCATTATCAACATCAAATTGAAAATTTTGCGAAATAAAAGAAATAGTGAAGTTGCGTAAACACACTTATCACAAAGCAGTAATAAGTTGAGTTAGAAGGGATTGGGCTTTCCAATTTACATTTTAATACAAAATTGTTGTAAGTGTACACATACAAATAGTTAGTGACTAAAAAGGAAATGGTATTTGCACTCCAATTTTATTTTATTTTATATTTTGTTAACTTAAAATAAATTTTATTTTGAGTTAAATTATATTAAAAATTAAAAAAATAAAAATAAAAATAAAAATAAAATTAATTGATTGGAAAGTCAATCCACATAAGACATAGTCTGGGACGTAGGATGATGCATACAGTCTGTCAAATCCATCTCCCAGACTCCCACGTTATTTTTACTTCTTGTTTCTGGAAAGGAAAAACTTCAGATTCAATGGCCAAACTCTGTTTTTGTCTAAAACTATAAAGAGAATCCACCAAAAAAAAAAAAAAAAGAGAGAGAGAGAGACAAAATCTAGCGAGAGTGGGCAGAGCTTGTGGAACTTGGAGAGCCGACTGCTGCTACATGTTCTTGGAACAAATCATCCTCAACTTGTCAATAGCTTCATCAATCAATTGCTCTTCTTCCATTCTCAACTTCTCACTGAATTCTCTTGCTTTCCTCTTGAAATTTTCCCCACTGTCCTTCACTACCACTTCCTCTATCACCTTTGCTATCTGTTCCTTTCTCAATTCCCCATTCTCATCCCTCAGAACCTCCATTCCAACCCCAATTTCCACCATTAACCTCCCATTAGTAGGTTGATCAAGCTTCATGGCCATGGACATCAATGGAACACCATAGTATAAGCTCTCTGTTACAGAGCTCCACCCGCAGTGACTCATAAATCCACCAGTACTTGGATGCTGCAGAATTTTGGCTTGCGGTGCCCATCCCTCCATGACTATCCCTCTATCTTTGGTCCTCTCAAGAAACCCTTCTGGGACTGCCTCTGCAACTGTTGTGGTAGCCCCTGCCGGAAATCTAATTACCCAGATGAAGTTGGCCTTGCTGAGCTCTAACCCGTGTGCTGTCTCTTCCATCTCTGCCTTGGACGGGTAGCACTCGCTGCCAAAAGAAACAAACACAACGGAAGATGTGTTCTTGGTGTTCAGCCAGGTGAAGATATGCCGATGATCCTCCTCAATGTCCATAGGTTCTTGAACTAATGGTCCTAAAGTTACCATTTCTTTCCCGCACAAGGAAGAAAGGTAATCAAGATACTTTCCTTCAACCTCTCTAAAGCTTTTTATCAGAACAATTTCATGAGAGAGTTTAAAGGAACTAAGAGGAAAATCATTAGTTCCGGCCAATCGAGGATCGGAATTCATTATGGCAAGCAATTTATTCCTGTCATGGTCTCTCATAAAGATTTCGGGAAAAGGGTAACTAGTACCTTGATGCCACCCATATCTGGATATATGATAGAAATAGGACATTGTTGCTGCACCCGAAGTATAGAAATGAACAGAGGGTACCTTGTGCAATGAAGCAAATTCTGCGGCCCATGGTTGGAAACTGTCATATATCAACAGATCAGGTTTCAAGCTGCTAACGATGTCTGAAAAACTGGTCTTTGACATGTGAAAGGCAACGAGGAGGGTAGACACCAGATTAGGTGGTAGGCCTTTGGTTGTGTGGTAGTGTGGAGGAAGCTCAGGCATATCAGGGAGATGGAGTTCTACGAAATCTATGGAGAAGAACTCAGAGGAGTTTTCATTGAAACTTTTCTTGATGGAACTCAGATTGGTAGCTGTAGAACAGAAGAAGATGTGGAAATTTTTCTTTGCGAGCTTCTTTGCCAGTTCAAAGAAGGGAAAAATGTGACCATGAGCTAACCATGGGAAGATCAGAACTCTGAACGTGGTTGATTCTTTAGCCTCCATGACTGATCAAAAGCCTTCCTTTTCCCAGTTCGGGAGCTGGCCTGCTGATAGCTGAGAAAGGACAACTCTGGAGTAGGAACGTATATATTTTTATTCATACACGCAGGTAGTGTAGCCGGCCTCCCATTGTTTTTCTTCTTCAATTCAATTAAGAATTCTTTAAAACAAAAATGAGATCATGAGAGGTTACAGACAATTCACAGAAATTTCAACATCGGGACAAGTTACGGACATCAGACGCACGATACAAATCGTTTACTCTAGACACGATGCAAATCGTTGACTCCGGTGTACATCGGATGGAGATGAAAGCGTAGAACCGGTGTTAACGTGTCAAAAAAGTTACTGGTAAAAAACTTAGCTTTCTTTCAAATTATTTATTATTTTATAAGTTCAAAATAATATATTTTTTAAAAAATTTTACCTTCACATTTATTAATTTAACAAATACAATATTAATTATATTTAAAATTTTAAAATAACTTTTTATCAGTTAACTCAATAATTTTAATTTAACTAATCATTTTCTTAATTTATATAATTTTTTTTGATAAATAAATTTAAAATGAAAGAAATATTATATTGTACTTTACCAATTTTATACTTTATACTTTTGTTGTTCGATTTGAGGTTTGACAGGTAAAATAAAAAAGGAGGAAAAAAGAAAAAAAAAAAAGACAACCCCTGATTTTTTTTGAAAATTTTTAGAATATTACATAGTTACAATTTTTTTGATGATCATAAACAAAATTAATTTTTTTATGATTAATTATATTATCAAAACTTTTACAAATCCTTATGATGGTCAGTCCAACTTGATTTCTCCCATATCATCCAAATACATCTTTTGCCAGAAAATAACATCAATAGTGAAACCAAGAACCTCCGTGAAGTCTTATTTTCTTTGCAACAATAGACTTTTATTGTCTAACAATGGTACTCTTAACATTTAAATTTCTCCGCCTTCCATTTTGTTTTTGAATATTTATTTAGTCATAACTAATGATCAACTTTATTTTATATTTACTTATTTTACACAATAATATTTATTCTATCATAAAATAAAAATTAATAACAAAATTTCTCGCACATCGCATGGTGGGTACCCTTACTGGTACAATTAAGAAAAGATGAGTGTAAAGGCCCATCTTCTTTCAATAGTGGGGAAGACAATAAAAATAAGCGAGTCTTGTGTCATGGCTGCCGGAAGCAATATTATAAAAGAAGCTAAATTCAAACATTTCAGCGGAGCATGCCATGCGTTCCTTCAAACTTTGGCCTTGATTTTCCCTTTTTTTAAAAAAAAAGAAAACTCTGACGTTGATTTATAGTAATTTGATTCTATTAGAATTACGAATGTATAAAAATTGAATCGAATTGAATTAAAATTTTTAATTTAATTTAATTTTTAAAATATTTTAGTTCTGTTTAATTATAAAATTTATAAATATTTTAATTTGGTTTACAATTTTTGTGATCAATCGAAAATTTAAACTTTTTAAAAATAATATATTAATATATAATTATATTATTTTTTAAAAAATAATATAAAAATACATTACATGAATACGTTCTTTATAAAATTTAATTTTAAACTAAATTAAATTTAATTTTAACATAAAAGCGATTCGATTGAATTTTTTTTTTTTAAAAATCGAATCGAAAAATCAATTATATCCTAATTAGAATCGTTGCATGTAGACAGATTCGTGATGAACTGTACAAAATATATTAAAAGTGCAACGTTCTTAATTTTTAAACGGAATTACTCTTATTTAGCAAAAAATAAAATAATTTTGAAATGACGAATTCTGGCTTGTCCGTGCTCTGCGAGCAGCGTCGGCGACGCCCGCGCCTCCTTTCGGTGCTGAAGATTCCAACGAGGTTATGTATATCAAACTTGTTTCGTCAGATTCTTGCATTATCATCATCAAATTGAAAATTTACCGGAAAAATAGGTAGAATCTGAATTTTTTAAAAAATAATTTCTTAAAAATAAATTATTTATAATAAAAGAAATAAAATTTACCACAAAAAAGGGAAAAGCGTGGTGGAATTCATTGAGAAGATGAGAAAGAAATCACTTACTATTATTCAACAAATGTTTAGCAAGAAATTCAAAGAAAGAATCATTAACTACCATAATCACACATTCCATAGGCACACCCCTCAAAACAAGCACCACAGTGCTGGGGATCGCTTTGGGCATCTATGCAATTACCATCACAACAAGTGAGCCCAAAACCACAAGTCTTCCCACATCCCCCACAATGGTTTGGATCACTTCTTGTATCCTTGCAAAACTTTTGGAAACAGCAAGTGCTGCCCCCCCATGGGTTATTCTCTCTATCAAGGCACACTGAGGGATCCTTGGCACAGGTCAAGACTCTTTGTCTGCCTCTTAAAGTCGAGCGAAAGAAGTTAGAATGTGTTGGGTTTGTGGCTGAATTTGCAGCTGCAGTGCCATGGGAGGTTCCTAGTAGCAGTAGGAAGATGAAGAAAGCAGACTGAAAATGGCTCTGCGAGAGTGATCATATGCAGATTTTACACAAGTGAAGCGTGCACTAAGCATGGAAAATCGCCAAAGAAACTTGACTTGACATTGGTGTTTCTGAATGAATGAGAACGGAGCATTAATGTTCTTGAGATTGAATCTTGAAATAATTTGTCTCCAATAGCAGGTAACCTTTTTCAAATGTTTTAAAGATCAGAGCAGTTCTACTACGTAAGATATCAATCTAATATGTTCGGAACAATTTCATAAGCATATGTATTGAAGCATAACATGAATAAAGTTATCTTCATCACACCCTACTTGGGCATGCTCAATAAACGGGTTATAGTCTTAGTTATATCAAATTAAATATTTTAAGTTAATAATAAATATTTAAATTGATTTTACTCTTCTTGAATATGAGATGGAATGTGCACAATGTTAGCAGTATAAATTTGATGTGAGGCTTGTTGTTTTTCTCTTTGCCATTGGTGGAAGTCAACCCTTCATCAACTGCTCATTTTCTTGGATAGTTTAACAGCTTAGAGCTTGGATAATCACAAGCGTGACCGATGTTTTGTCTCATTGTCTATAGCTATGCACTACTACCTACTACTATTGTCCATTTCTGGTCACACCTGAGCTAAGTGGCCTTGGTCTGGACCTAAGAATCACCCCATATGATACTTTCGAGGCGCAGAGGACCATTGGGACAAGCATGGGCTCCGTGATCTTCTTTTATTGTGTGATTGGGTTTTGCGGTAGGACAAATGGTTTCAGAATCCAGCTGGTCATTTGCCACTAAGCCTAAGTCTAATTGATGAACGGTCGGATTTGAACAGGTTTGAGTTCAAAATTTTTTATTTAATTTTTTTAAAAATAAATTATTTATAATAAAAAATAAAATTTAAAAATAAAAAATTTTATATTAAAATTTATAATAAAACTCAATCTAAATATACCTTAATAGTTCAATATTCTTTTTTCTTAATACATTTTTGTGATACATAATAATTCAAATAGTTAGTTTTATTATTGTGAGAGATGAACATTAATCTTTCTCCAAAAAAAAAAAGAAAACAAAATATACATTATTAATATCTAATAATTAGTTATTTTTATTATATTGAAATGTCTTAAAATAATTAATATTTTTTTTATAAAATAAAATATTTTAATATATTTTTATATTATCAATTAACTATTAATTCTATTATATATTATTTATATATATTTAAATTTAATATAAAGTACATATTAATCTACATATTTTTAATTTTTTATTTTAATATATTATTTTTATAATATAATTTAAAAATTTTTATAAAATTATCAAATACTATTAGATAAAATTAAAATAATTATAAATATTTCTTCCATTGGAAATCAAACGTTCAATTCCCAATGTATCAATTAGATGGAAAAGAGAACATGCAATGAATTGGAAAGACGTGAGATATAGACATGTAAAAGTGATTGTTGAACTTTTGATTTTTGGTCGGAGGACATCCAATTTTGACAATTCGACCTCAAGAATTAAAAGAAAAAGAAATGTAATGTTTTGTGTTGGTGGCTTTTACAGTTTACACTTCAAAAAAGCTGCATTATTTGTTGAAAATATTGATCAAGATTTGAAGTTGGATCCTGTTTATGAAATGACCTTAGTGTATTAGTTCTGTGGGGGAGAAAATCAAGATCCTAAGATCTTTGTCCTATTTATCTGATAGTATTAGATCAGATTAGATGTAGTAGATGTGCATATGAATTATGAAGCAAGGTCCAGAAAATAAGGTATCTATAGCGCTCAAAGGTTTTTGTGCCCGTGACAGACAAGAACATGGGTCCATGGTATTTCAGACCCGTAAGGGGGCCAACCATTGATATCAATCTTGAGTTCTTGACCAGGCATGCAAAAGTTTTAATCAGAAATTATTCAATCAAAAAATATGTTATAGGTTTCATGTGCATTTGGACTGATTTTCTTTCTGTTAGAAAATTTCAGTTTTGTGTTAAAAATATGAAGTGTTGGTGCGAGAAGCGGTGAGATTCGGAGGTATAAAGGATGCATTGGGCAACACTGTTTCACTTCCGCAAAAGAGAAGTGATAGTGAATGCTGGGATTGTTGTTGGTGGCCGTTCTAGGAATGGCACTGTAGCAGATGAATTGATGGATGAAATGCCCGAGAGAGACTAATCCGTGACAAAAGGTTCTATTGCTGCTTTCAGTGTAGTCCCTTTCATGACAGCGTGATAAGGGTTATCATTATTGGCCTTCATCAACCCGAACAAAGAAAAATGAATTAAACCTTTCACAATCTCACGCTGATTAGATGGCCCACTATCTCATATGAGTTTTATACTAGGAAAATTAAGAGAAGGATTTATGCAAAGAAATATTTACATGGATAGAAGAAAAAGGAGGACTAAAATATACTAATCCAGGAGGACCGCGCATGGCATTCACCAGAAAGTCAGGAGCATGCGACAGTTCTGTTCTGACAAGTCAAGACCTGGGCTGCATGTGGCTTCTAAGGTTGACAGGTGCAAACTCAATTCTTTGTCAAGGATAAATCAACCTTTTTTTTTGCTTGAAATTAATATGTGCTTTGCTTAAAGATTCTTGAATAAATTATACTAATGAAAGTGCCACTGCATAAAAGGGTGCTTAGTATTCTTCCAGGCAGAAATGCCACTGAGAAAGTAACCAAGCAATACTTTTTTTAGGTTCTGAATAAACAAGTCATGTTTTACTTTTATATGCATATGAAATGCCAATAAAGGGAATTTTAGCAAACTATAAAGAATTCCTTTCCTTTTCTTTTTGGCAGTGGAAAGCAAACGCTGTGGTTGTACCTATCTGGTTTTTTTTTTTTTTTTTTTTTTGGGCTTCTTCTTCGTGTCCGTGTTTTTTGTTAGGACGCTAAAGAAGGGTTGTCTGTGTGTGTGTGCCTATGCATGTGTGTTAGAAGAATGTGTGTTTGTCTAGAAGATGTAGACGAAGAAACAGCCAGATATTGCTAATCCGCTCGTGATAAGTATTTTTCAACCCATAAATAAATCAAGAGACTGTATACCTGATTTAGCATAAGTCCTTAGTGGAGAAGTGTTTAATTTTCTTCTTAGTGGAATGATTCGCAAAGATTTTAAATTGAAATCAGAAGCTAGTGTCCAATTTGGAGGCCATATGCTGTCCTCACAACTATTTTAAATTTAACTACTCTAAAGTTACCGCAAAATCATGACTTGAATCTTCTTCTCTCCTAACATTGACTGCAAATGAGAAGAAACAACGATGACATGATGTATTCTTTTAGTTTTAATAACTAGTAGAACACGAGATTGAAGTTTGTGGCCCAATTGGTGCAAGAAGTCAGTGACAATCTTCTAATGGGAAGAAGTAATTACTGTCTCGTCTAATGGTGTAACTCATATTTGGGTTGTAACGAAGTAGTAGGAAGATTCTTGCATGACCTTAATAACTGCGGATATACATCCAAAAGAACATTATCTTATTAGGAAATTTCCCAACATTGACAGTAGCAGCGCCCATACTTTTGTCTTACTACCACTATCTCTAAGAAAGGGGGACCTAAAAAATTTGGAAGTTGGTGGGAATCACGAGCAGATGTTCCGGACTCCTTTGGCTCTGCAACATTGACATACCTCTCCTCCTTTTATCTGCTTTCTCCTCCTTTTATCTGCTTCAAGTCGTTCTTTTGCATGAAGATTACATGTCTTACAATTCAATGGCTTCTGGCTCTGCTGCTTCTCCTTCATCCCCTTTTCTTGATAATGAGAAATTGGATTTTGAGTCTGTACGTGCACTTGCCACCACAATCAATCAGCATCTACATTCTTTACTGGCTAACAGTAAGGCCTGGAAGTCATTAAAATCGAAATGCACTTCAAAGGTCAAGATTCAGAGGCCAGTAGCTGTTGAATTCTCAGAGCATTCGGTGGTATCAAATTTATATTGGGGTATAGAGGCTGTTGATGCTGCAATTCGGGCAAAATGCCCCGAAGAGAGAACTTCCAGGCTGCAAGATGCAGAGAAAATGCTTCAAGTTCCTGCTTCGCTCAATGAGCACGGAATCACAGCTGAAATTCCAAATGATTATCTGCTATGTTGCTCCTACTTTTTCCTCGCAATTGTTCGGAAGCTCCAAAATGATGAGTGGCAGGTTGCATTTCATTTTCTCCATGCTCTTCTAGTCTCTCCAAGTCTTGTCCTTGCGGAATTCTCCCCGGCACTCTGCCGAAGTATATTGCACTTGTATTTTGGGCAAAAAAGGCAAGAAATAATTGGAAGACGAACTTCGCAATCAGTCTCTTTGTCGAATCTTCATGAACATGAGGTCAGTGAAGCAATGAGGTGGATGGCCAGAGAATATAAAGCTTGGATGATATATTATCAGATTATGTCCGATGGAAAGGTTTCTCAGAAGTGCTCTGCTGGCAGAGGCATTGCTATTCCTGATTGGAAATCAGGATATATCATGTAAGAATCTCCTTGATGCTCACCATCTTTTATGTAGTCACAGGTTGAATGTAGAATTCAAATTTCAGTTAGAACTTAGAAGCAGAAAGTTGACAAACATTTTTAGCATATTTGATCATGCGTAGATCATGTTGACAGAATAGTTCTCACTGGAAAAATATTCACAGTTCTTGGATGGTTTATCTTATCCAGCTAAATAAAAAGAATATTGTTTTCAAAATATAAAGACATTATCCATATAGATCATTGCTACAAACAGACTTGTGAATCTTTTCTTAACTAAACTGAACATTAGCCCATTAATTCAATCTCAGTTACTTAAACCTATGGTTAGAAATTATTCTATTGGGGTTGGCTATAAATTTCATCTCAATTTTCCTCAGTAAGCACATAGCAAAACTAATTCAACCCTTCTAATTTAAACTTGAAGAATAACAAGAGAAGCAGCAGTTTGAATAATAATTCTTCTGGTTGTAGGATTCAAATTTTCAGCATCCGAGCAATAGCAGGAAGTGAGGCCTGAGCCTAGAATTCTCTTTGTCCTTCGTTATTATGGAATTCAAATAAATTTCTGAGAAAGGTTTGCTTTCTCTGGTAATAGCTGACTTGTTGCCATTTGCTACTGTGAACAGGAATCAAATGTCCGGGATTCTCAAATGTGAAAAAAACGAAGTGCCTACTCTTGCTGTAAGTGCATTTTTGTTCTTTCACATTCATCATCGTACAAAATCTATTTGGTACACGCATCCTTTGCAATATACATGCAGCATATCCATCAAGATTTGTAGGTCATATTTATTGTCAATTACAGACAGAGAGAAGCCAAGGAAAGCAAATATTTCACTGTATATACATAGCACTCTGAAGAACACTTCACTTGTACATATTCATTAGAACTCTAGAAGACTAGGTTCTGTCTCTAAAATTCCAATTTATATGGCAATCAAAAAGCGAGCAAAAAGTGCAGCTTGAGAAGGTGTGCACTCAGTGCATTCTCTAGAATGTATTCCCGATGAAGAGGCAGAAGAGTCTATGACAAAGTAGAGGGAGAAGTCATGGAGAGCAAATATTTTACCACCTATACACAGCACTCTGAAGAACACTTCACTTGTACATATTTATTAGAACTCTAGAAGACGAATTTGGTTATCTCTCTAAATTTCCAATTCATATGACAATCAAAATGCGATGCAAAAAATGCAGCTTGAGAAGTTGCATCCCCTGCATTCTCTAGAATGTATTCCTGATGAAGTGGCAGAAGATTACATGCCAAACAACATTTCACTGATCCAAAACGGTGCAGAAGCTACACCAGATTTGTTACAGATCTGTGGGCCAGAAATGACAAAAAGCTCAACAATCAAGTGCCTGAAAGATATCCTATGTGAATCAGACTCTGATACATCAATCTCCATTGATTCATGCTACAGCAGTTCCATGGAAGATACTTTGCCTGAGGTACTTCTTTCAAAAAAAACATCCTTAAAGAGTTTGACTATGAGAAGATACCAATTAAATGCATTATGGTCTTGTTTACTCTTATTTGCAAATGTATTTCGTTATGTTCTGGATCAGGATTACGAACAAGATTCCAAAATGTCATGGAAAACCAGAAAGCGAAGGGAGGAAGAACTGCAAGCAGAAGTTGTTCATTGGTTTGTCCATCATTAAAATTGTTCGAAGTTCTAAGTACCTTTTCACAATGTTAAATTTGATATCTTATTCAGTGCAATTCCCACAGGAACTTGCAAACTCCCTTGTTGGTTCCTTCTCAACAAACTACAGTACGTTTGCCTCAAGCTTCGAGAGTCCAAATAGAAAGAGAAGCCAATGAAATTACTGTTGTTGATATCGTTTCTGCAGCATTATCCCGCAAAATTGTCGACAGAGACTTATCACCACTATGTATCACAGATATTGAATCACATATGCTGTTAGATGGAAACACTAAGGAGAATACTACTTGTGGGAAACTACAGCTACACGACTGCCAGCACTGTGAATTTGTAGAGACAGCAACTCCACTCCACCAGCTACATTATGGTGGAGCTTCGGCTTCTGAAAGGAGGATGAAAAATACAAGCTTACGACATTCATGTCAAGTCCAAAAACATAATGAGGAAATTCCCCATGTTGAGCAAATCCGGGTACTTGAGAAACTGATTTCAAATATTTGCTTCTCGGAAATACTAGGTAACCTTGAGGAAGATTACGTGATTGAAATTTCAACAGTGTACAAGTTGTTAAATAACAAAAGAGGACTGAAGTATTCTCTGTTGAAGGACATAATATTGGATCAACTGTTAATGGCTATTTCAAATTCCAAAGAGGAGCAGGTTATAAGAGCATCAGTGATCATACTATCCACTATCATCTCCGGAAACAGATCAGCGATAGAAGACATCAAGAGGAAGGGACTACAGTTGAATGATTTGGCAACTGCTCTTAGACGAAATGTACAAGAGGCCTCTATTTTGATCTATTTAACAAATCCATCACCTGAAGAAATGAAGACATTAGAAATTTTACCATGTTTATTAGAGGTTGTGTGCACTTCTGATAGATATAAGGGCACTATATCATCACTGCTGTTGACACCTCGAACAGCAGCTTTAATGATCATTGAGGTGCTTGTAACTGCATTTGACTGTGCAACAAATAACTTGCACTTATCGAGAATCAGTGCACCTAGAGTTCTTTCTGGACTGTTGGATGTCCCAGGAAGCAGTAATCTTCAAGAGTTTGTCTCGTTGGCTGCTGTTCTTGTGAGATGCATGCGTTTTGATGGGCAATGCAGAAAATACATTTCCCAATTTGCTCCAGTGGTGCCTTTTGTCTCTCTCCTAAGAAGCAACCAGAAACGTGCAACATCAGCTGCACTAGAATATTTTCATGAATTGCTTCGGATACCAAGGTATAAATAGTGTTCTAAATTATTTCTCTTACAACTTAATTTTCTGGTTAAGTAACTAACAAGCAAAATGGACCTGACAATCTGAGAGAACTGTTTTAAGTCTGGAAAAGGACAATTAATAAGAAAATAGAAAATAAGCTCTCTATCTCTCAGCAGATGACTGGTATTTTTTGATGTGTGATTGCACCAGACTGGTGTTTTTTGATGTGTGATTGCACCAGATAAGGAACCATACCACTAATCTGGCTTTTCGAATTCAACGTGACTTAAAGCTGGACCTCCATTATAAGAAATAGTAATTATTACCTCCTTTCATTAATAGCAGCTAGTAATAACTGAAAATTTGACGAAGGTTCTAACCTGCAGTTTATAGTAGCTTCATAAGAGCTCATCTGTTACAGGTCGTCGGCCATTAATTTATTGCAACAGATAAGAGAAGAGGGAAACACAGATGTAATGAGCACGCTGCTGCTCCTCATCCAGAATTCTCAACCTGAGTTCAGACTCTTAGCAGCAAGTTTGTTGCTCCAATTAGACTTGCTGGTAAGTGGAACATTGTTCACTTAAATTCCCTTTTGGGCTTTGAACTTTGGGATGGAGGATTCTGTGATGTGATTAGATAATGCCTACATTATCAGGAAGAAGCATCTGCCAAAATTGTATATCAGGAAGAGGCTGTAAAGGCACTCCTTGAGCCACTCACATATGAGCAAGACTTTTCTGCACAAGCATTATCAGCACTGATCCTCTCAAATCTTGGTGGAACTTACTCTTGGATGGGGGAACCCTATACAGTAGCTTGGCTAGTTAAAAAAGCTGGTTTAACCTCATTGCATCACAAAAATATGATAAAGAATTATGACTTTGCAGACGGATGTCTACAGGTGAGCTCAGGCAGAATTTTCTTGAAGAAAAATAAGATTTAACAGTAAAATTCATTTGTTTAGTAGCTCTAAAGAAACCTGGACTTACAGGATCCTGGCATCGAAGCGTGGTGCAGCAAACTTGCAAGACTCATCATGAAGCTTGGGACTCCTGTCTTCGATGATCTAGTTAAGGGACTCAGCAACAAGTCAAAAAGGATATCTCGAGATTGTCTTACAGCTCTTACATGGCTTGGAGGCGAGCTAGCCAAGAGTGCCGACAACTTGCGACATAATGCATGTGAGATTGTTTTGACGAAAATTGAACAACACGTGCATCCAGGAGTTGAGCTTGATGAGAGACTATTAGCATGTTTGTGTATATATAACTATACTCTCGGCAGAGGTAATCCCCTATTCTATAACTCCACTTCTCAAATTTCACTTAATATAGAACAAAGATGATAAAAAACAAAGTTAGACAATAAGCTAATTCGAAGTGTCGCAGATTTAGCTTCTAAAGATACATTTTTTTCAAGATATCTTGAATTATGGCTGGATTATAAGTCCTCTGTTAGCAGTACTCAAACTGAATCCATTATTTCTGAATTACTGGCTGTAAGAATTAACACCTCCTCACAGCCAAATTCTTTTGTCAACCTCAGAAAACCTTGAATAAGCATCAATTTTCCGAATGCATTCAACTAATAAACTAGACAAGGTCTTTTGTTCCCACAGGGATGAAGAAACTGATTAATTTCTCAGAAGGAGTGCGTGAGTCACTTAGACGCCTTGCAAATGTTTCCTGGATGGCTGAAGAATTACTGAGGGTAGCTGACTATATCCAACCAGATAAGTGGGTGAGTTTTGCAGCAGAAAACCAGTTCTCTCTTTGTTCTGCAACCCATGAAGCATAGCGGTTGGGAATTTCATTTCACAACCATATCATACTTTACGTTTGAGCATCAAGTAAATCCTGCATTTTGCCTAAGAACAAAAACATTTTGTGTGCTTTAAGGGAAACAAAAGAAATTGCACTTCTTGAAGATGAAGTCATTCAGTAATATTGCAGTTTGATCATAGTAGATCTTGATACACCCAATCTCTTCCAGAATGTCAAATAAGAGGTGGAAAGCATTATTTACCTCTTGGTGAGGAAAATAAGCTTTCCAAGTTCCAACTACCTTGTCTTGGCTAAAGAAATAATATTGTGATTATATATACGAAATTGAAATGATAATGAAGGCACATCAAACAGATGCATAGATGATAAGTGCAATGATTTAACTAATAATATGACACACATACTGACCTGAAATTTCTTTGTGAATGTTGCAAGCAGCGAATATCATGTGTTCACACACAACTTCTGGAGGTAGGTCATAGCTGTAATGGACCTGTAACTGCTCTCGTCTACTACAAGGGACTGCTTTACAGTGGACATGCTGATGGTTTGATTAAGGTTGTGTAACTGTTATGTGCTTCATGCTCTATAACTTATTAACATTAATTTTTTCCAATACACATGTCATCTCCTGGAAATTAATTCAGAGGAAAGAGTTCCTTTTCTCTTATATTATGGATTTTTAATGATTTTTGGCTCTACTTGATATCAAGTAGTCCATTATCTAGTATGAAAGAAATTATTATATTCTTTCTTATTATTAGGTATGGGACATCAAGGGACAGACAGCAACACTTGTATGGGACATAAAAGCTCATAACAAGGCAGTGACATGTTTTTCACTTCTCGAACGAGGAAATTGCCTATTGAGTGGCTCTTCAGACAAAACAATTAAGGTTAAATTGCATTTGATATACAATCAATTTTTACATTCATGGGTCAATAGCAGACAGATGAGCTAATTCTTCTGTAACGTAATTCCCTTCATCCTGTAGATTTGGGAAATGGATCAAAGGAACATCAAATGTATTGAAACAATATCAACAAAGGAGTCAGTTCAAAGTATTTGTACCTATGGGCAATCGATTTTCACAATCAGCCAAGGACATAAAATGAAGGTATACAATCGAGAATATTAGTTTAAGCATCTTTTCAGAAAATGCATCTCTAATTTTGTTGCAGAAATGTCATTCTTTTTTTAATGTTACAATCTAATAACATCAAGATGACTGACCACCTTTAGTGGAATTCTTTGTAGGTTTATGATGCCTCAAGAAACATGAAAGATGTTTTCAAGAACAAAAGTGTGAAGACCATGAGCGTAGCACAGGGGAAGGTTTACGCAGGGTGCACAGACTCAAGCATACAGGTTAGTTAAAGGGTTTTTCCCAACATAAAAGTCATTCATAATAATACAGATTTTGTCATAAACCATTCAATTCAGGAGATGATTATAACAAACAGCCGGCAGCAAGAGGTAAAAGCACCAGCAAAGAAGTGGACTATCCAAAGTAAGCCCATCAATTCTCTTGTCGTGTATAAGGATTGGCTTTATTGTGCAGGGGTGGTAGTTGAAGGTGCTAAAATAAAGGTAAGAGATGCTTAACTTCTAGTATTTAGTTGTCGAAAATATTCCTTTTACTGATGCTACGAGGTGATGCAGGATTGGAGAAGAAATATTAAACCCGAAATATCAGTAAAGCCTGAAAAAGGAGCAAGCTTACTCGCAATGGAAGTAGTAGAAGATTTCATATACTTAATTACCAATGCATCAAGAAGCAGCCTTCAGGTAAAACACAACTAGACATGTAGAAATTCAGTGCTAAGAGAAAAATTGCGAGAGTGATAGACTTGAAATACCTTAGCACAAGTTAAGTTCCTGCTAGACTGGTTTAAGTTTCAAAACTTTCAATACTAAAGTAGTTGTCAAAACTTTTCTTACGGATACGAATCAGAATGCTAAAACATCTGAATTCCCTGAAAACAGCATTTCTTGACCTCTTTTTACTTTCTTGAACCAATATGCAATCTAGATCTGGTTGAGAGGAACACAGCATAAAGTTGGAAGATTATCGGCCGGCAGCAAAATAACGAGCCTATTCTCTGCCAACGACATGATTCTATGTGGTACGGAGGCAGGAATCATTAAGGTTTGTTCGCCTCACTCAAGCGATTCAATTAGGAGAAGATTTCCTGCGCACTATAGTTCTGTTATATATCTTATTTACTCCATTCTGATGACATATTCAAAATGACAGGGTTGGATTCCTCTCTAGGAGAAGATCAGAATACATGCGAAATTCAACAAAGTTGCTTTACTTCAGCACAGCCATTTTGATCATTGTATAGACAGCCAGTATAGAATGTAATTTAGTGATCTCATAAACAGAATACCACCATTGATATATGTCATAATCTCCTCTGTACAAATATAGCCACAATGTAAAGTACCAGAATGCTTCCGCGACTGTGTAGAGTGTCATTAGTTTACATTGTTGTAATCCTTTTGATGAACGAAAAGTCCTCAAGACTTGAAACAGTTGGATAGGATACCATTCTTGGTGTTTATAGCAAGGCAAGGCCTCAGTGTATAGAGAAAAACTTCTTTATTTTGCGTACAGAAAATATAATAGTAGTTTTTTAAATTGACATTAAGAAACCAATGCTTTGGTATCAGCTCACAAGCAGTGCCATTATCAACGACCAACAGGGTTTGTACACCCACAGCATCCCTCTCTCCCCGGTGGTGAGGGACAGAGGGCAACCATATAACTTCTGCATTGGCTACTAAAAATACGTGCACGAGGCAATTCAAAATCCCAATTCAGTTTGGCATTTCGTATACTATTATTTAAGTTGATTTTGTGACCATTAGTGATAAATATATAAGTGTCATCGTTATTTAAAATTATTAAAGATCAACTTAAATTAGTTTTTGGATTGAATTTTTTTTATTTTTTTATTTTTTTACTCTAAATTTTACTTTTTTTTCACAAATAATTTATTTTTATTAATATAATTCAATTCAAATAAAAATTTAATCTTAAGATGGGGGAAAAGTAAAATCTCATATGGCATAAATGTAATTATGAAGAAATATCGGGTCGGAAGTGCAAAAAGTTTAGCGTTTTGTTGGACCCGTGTCCGAAGTTGAAGAACCAAACACGTGCATGCCTAATAACCAAAGCGAAGAGCAGCCTTGCAGTCAACAGCACCGTGGGCCGTTCGATGTGCAGGACCGTAGCCAAAGCGGTCCCTCTTCCCAGAATTTTAGTCCCAGACGAAAACTGTAGTGGCGTTGTCCCCTTGGGAAAGGAAAAGATATAAATACATCAGAACCAAGAAAAAAGAAATTGAAGGAAAAGAAAGAAAGATGTCTGAAACAAAGAACAAATTCGACTCTATCAGAGAATGGATCGTGGAGCACAAGCTTCGTACTGTTGGTAATGGTTTCTCCTAATGATTTCTCTTTACTTGTCGAGATTTATGTACTTTGTGGATCGTTTGTTGTATATTTTCGAAGGGCTCAAAGATTTTGTTTTGATTTGTCATTTTTAATTTTTCCCTGTTGAAGGGTGTTTATGGCTAAGTGGAATTGCGGGTTCCATTGCGTACAATTGGTCTCAGCCCAACATGAAAACAAGCGTTAAGATCATTCATGCTAGGTAAGGTTAAAGACGATTTTGAGATTCATGGATGTTTTCTTCGTTTCTTGGTCTTTTTCTGCCCGCCAAAAGTGGGGTTCTGTGTCTTTGATGGAAGTAAATATCATCTTCGTTTGTTTGTTTGTACAAATTATGTGCAAAACTGAAATATTGGATTTAATATGCCTTGAGCCTCCCTTCAGACTGGAAAATTTTGATTTCAGATACGGTGACATGAAAGCTTTTGCTGAAGTACTATGACTAGAATTTTTTTTTTTTGGGGGGGTAAGGCTTGGAAAGTTTGTGGCTTTCCTGTCAGTGTTGCGTGTTGTAGAACATTTACAGTTATGTTATTTACTATCCAATTGGTGCAAATCTGGATCATTTCCAGACCGAGGATTTGGATGTGTTGTTGGAAGCTGGGAACGACCTTCAAGTTGTTCCTTTTGCTTTTACTTGATATCATTGATATCAGCTGAAAGTACCAATTACTAAAGCTAAAAACAGAACTAGACTATTTTTCTGTGTTACCTCTTGTGAAGGTGGGTCTTATTTGCATTTGATGTGCAAACTCGGTCTGTTTGAGTTGGCTTCCAGGCAATATTTTCCACCCTCTAAACTGGATGTACTACCAAATGCGCCCAACTACACTAGATCATAATAACTGATAAAGGTTTTGATGGAAGAAATAATAGTCACCAATCATGACTTGTGGCCCGAATATCTCATTATGTCCTTTTTTGCTTGAGAAACAAAAAGAGGAAGAGAAAAGAGAAATATTAAGTGGAAATAATGGCCTGCTAATGTGGAACCTTATTCTCTTCTTTTCTTTTCTGATAATGCGGTTAGTTTCTCAACATTATCTTATTGTTTTTGCCTCCTTTAACCCTCTCATTTTGGAGAGTAGAAATTGGGACTGGAGAGCTAGAATGTGCTTTCTATCTGCCCTGGAAAACACATTGGAACTCTCCTCTTCTCCTCGTGGAATGTCATCTATGCCTAATTGCATGATTTTCACTTTTTGATGATATTTTATTGGTCCTTTTGCCGAAGAAAATTATGTTTTCTGGGGTAATTGGCAGGAGAATAGGTGGCACTATACCCCTTCTCCTCTCCTTAGCCGGTTGCTTCCTTAAGCTGACAGCAGTAGCCAGTAGTGTCTCCTTTAGATAGTGTTTGTATTCCACACGAGATAAGGAACAAATGTTAGTCTTTGCTACAGTGTCTTCTCATTAAAAGCTCTTCTTGCACTTTGCCCCCGTTTGAGTTATTTCCACTATTCTATTTAGTTTGATGATTAGTAGCTTTCCCCAAGTTTTTCGATTTTTTTTTTCAAAATGAGTTTATGTCAGCAGTCTGCCCTAAGCTATTAGACATTGTTGTATCAGTTGGGCGATATTTCTGCTAGTTCCATCTCTTGTTTTTGTCATGTAACACCTTATTACTGTTTGCTTGGCCGGATTCAGGTTGCACGCTCAAGCGCTCACGCTTGCTGCATTAGCAGGTGCCGCAATTGTAGAGTATTATGACCACAAATCTGGGACAAAAGCTGAACGTGTGGCAAAGTTCCTTAATTATGATGGACATGCGCACAGAGATTGAAAGTTTGACTTGGTGAAGATATTTTCATTTTATCCATCATTGTTGTCTTCTTGCACCCTCTTTCAGATGTAGAGGGTTGGATCATTTGACCCGCCTTAATATGTTGCTTATTAACGATAGTATGATTAGATTTTTGTTTTTGTGGGCATGGTAGGCCTTTGTTATAATATCACACAGTGAGGAATACATTTGGTGGCTTTATTCTCTTTGCTTTTTCTTGGATATTTTGCATCAGTTATCCAGGAAGCGGAAGTGACTGCTCAAGACTGAGATGTTAGGCTATTAAACTAGCAGACCCTGTAATGTGCGAGTTCGCAGGGAATTCAATAAATAACAATGTATAAGCTTAGTGATTGTTGAGAAAGTATGTTTTCATTGATTGAACAAAATGGTAAACATAAAGTATGGTAGTATTCTCCTTGTTCTGGTACTGATATTTCTGCTGAAAAGATTTTGTCGATTCTATATGGGAAATTGGTATTTCTTGACGGCATTTTAACTATGATGGATGAGGCATTGGCTGATTGTTACTTGTATGCATCATGGTTCTCTTCTTGGTATGATAAGGATGCAAATTCTTGATATGTGGTGAAAGCCATTTAAGCAATGACAGGGTTGAGGAGTCCCATTCTCTGTAAAGTGACAAACCTGCATTCTGTTTGCTGTTTTTGATCAAAGTGCATAGATAGAAGTGGCAAAGTTGTAGGCTGTTTGCTTGAACTCGAATGCTCTTGGCCCTGGGGCACCTTTGCTTTGGAGACAATTTAGTTATTTTGGTCTCTTCTGAATTGGATTTGGATTTCTTCTAGTTTTAAACTCTTATTGAAAGATGCAGAGTGCTTTTCCTTGGTACTCTTTTTTGGAGATTCTAGTGTAATATCAATTTTTCAAGGGTTACCCAGTCAATTGTTTGTAATTTTCAAACATCACAAAACCTCCGAAGTCTGTAGTTGTCTTTCCACTTCATGGAATGTTGAACTACCCTCTAATGTTTTATGTGATGAGCTTTTGCTACGACCCTCCACCCCACTGCCCCTGCCCCCCGGGAAAAAGAAAAGGAAGAACAATATAAAAACAAAGCTCCCAAGGAATGCTTAATTCCACATCAACTACTGAGTTTTGTAGTTGACAAAAGGTTCAGGCCTTAAATACCTGCAACTCTTCAAAAAAAAAAATTTAAAAGAACTAAATACCTGCAAGAACACGTCAATCTTTCAGCAAATCACTCAAGCGAGAGTAGACAGGGTTTCAGTTTCGGTTGATATTTTTTGTTTTGGTTTTATTAAAGTGAATTATTTGTAAGAAATATAATTTAAAGTGAAAATTTTGTGCTAAATTTTGGAATGGATTTAAGTTCAAATACACCTTTAGGTAATGATGAGTATAGTATTTAATTCTCATCTCTTAAGGCATTTACTTTCTTGCTCCTTTTTTTTCCTTTCTGTTTTTTCTTTTCAAAAATCGGTAATTCACAGCTAACATGATATCATTTTAGATGCGTTATAATTAAAATTCATTAGAAATCCATTTTAACTGTGATTGCTTAATTCTTTAAGCCCATCACCATAATCTTATGAAATACTACTATTATTGGGAAAAAATCATAGTAAATACAAATATTCCTTTCTCAAGAAAAATAAATATCTTTTTGAGATTTGGGTACTCTTTAATACAACTTTGAACAAGAAAACAAACGTTACCGTTGGGAATGCAATGAAAGCGTGTGGAACTGAGAGCTATTAGTCACGCGCCGGACAGCGATCTCACGGCGAGAATTCATGCAAAAGTATCCACCTCCTCCGCCAACTTCGAACTCTTGTTTGAGTCTTTCTCACTTAAAGATCCGCCACCGCCACCGCCAGCATCACACTCCTTTCCTTCTCCCCTCCCATTTCTTTCTTGCTTCAGCACAAAATACACAGCAGGAGTCACATACAGACATTTACATACACGACACGCACGCACGCACACACTTTTCTTCATCCTAACTTAAATCTTTTTGACTTTTGATAACAACCCACATTGTGAATCTTGATATATTTCTGGATTTCAGAGACGGGTCATTTGTTTGAGCAAGAGAGAATTATGGGTTCTGATCAGTTTCTTCAGAAAAGCAATCTGAGCAGCAGCAGCTCGCCTAGGAGAAGGAACTCTGTAACGTGCACAATTCAATATGTGTTTGGAGAGCAGAGGTTACTCTGTCTCTTTATCGGAATTGGTATTGCATCCCTCATCTTCTCTGTTCTTCCTTCTTTATCATCGCCTCATAATCGTCATGAATCGTCGATCTCTCGTGATGGCTCGTTGGCTGAGTCTACTCATATGTTGCAACGGGTTGTGTACGAGCTCCACGGTGGAGTTGGGCATGCCAATGCAGGTGGGGCTATGAACAAATCTTGAATTTTGTTATGCTCATAGATTCTATCAGAAGTTAGATAATGTTCTTTAGCGTAATAATTTGCCATTTCATCTCCCACCGATGTCCCGGCATTTGCCGATCTGAGAGCACCAAGTGTTTAATGTTACATAAGAAACTACCTTTTTTTTATTGTTCTTTTCTTTGGGTCGCAGAATCTCATGAATATATGCAGCGAGATGATAGTACTAACTGTCGGAGTAAGTTGTTTTTCGGTGATTGTTAAACGTGATTTTCTTATGTTCAGACACTGAAAATGTTGTTCTGGCCGAGGTAATATTACCCTGCCTACGTGTTACTATATTACACGGAAAATCTTGACTTGAAATGTTAGAGATAATTTGGCTGACCATGGAGCATTTCTCTGGTATGGTGTAGGTGGAAAGCTACCCTTGGGGTTGAAGAGCAAAAGATCAAGAATTTTGGTTACTGGTGGGGCTGGTTTCGTAGGGAGCCATCTAGTGGACCGTCTGATTGCCAGGGGTGACAGTGTGATAGTTCTTGATAATTTCTTCACTGGTAGAAAGGAAAATTTAGTGCACCATTTCAAGAACCCCAGGTTTGAGTTGATTCGGCATGATGTGGTTGAGCCAATTATGCTAGAGGTTGATCAGATCTACCATTTGGCTTGCCCTGCTTCTCCTGTGCATTACAAGTATAACCCTATCAAAACTATCATATCCTTGGCCCTGCTACACTTTACTCGTTCCGCACCTTCTTGTATTCTTTCTGTTTTACATTGAACGTTTTGTGTAAAGTTTATTACTTTAAGAATATATGGAAATTCTTGTCTTTGGAAGTGTTTTCATTAACTTGGATGGCCTAGAGACCACAAGACAAACGTGATGGGAACGTTGAACATGCTGGGATTGGCCAAGAGGATTGGTGCTAGGTTCTTGCTAACAAGTACGAGTGAGGTTTATGGTGATCCTTTGCAGCATCCGCAGGAAGAGTCTTACTGGGGAAACGTGAATCCAATTGGTAACTCAACTCAGAATGGACTATATATACTTCTCTACATTAATTTCCTGCAATGTCTTTTGTCATTGCTTTCTGTGATACTTCATGGTGAATGAAAGAAATCATCATATCTGATGTGCAAAAGTGTGATAAATGTTCTTATTTCTTTTCATGTCTGTGGTTGGTGAAATATAATACAATAGTAAAATGAGTTTTATGTACTGTTTTTACTGCCTTTTATGTTATTTTAAGGTAACTAGATACAAGTACTATGAAAAGCATATAACTAGAAAAGTTGTCTAAGAGAATATTATTGCATTTTGTGCTTCCAGATTCTTGAGGAATTTCAAAAACTTCCTTAACACTTGGAGCTGCAGAATGTAGATGATTTTCCACAAAATACAAATTTGAGCTTATCCTATATCCTGATGTGTGCTTTTTTAATGTTATGTTCTCGTAAGTTGATTGTCCAATAGAAAGGTTGGCGATTTACCTTCAGTAAGGTTGCAGGAAAAACCTAGGGAAGTTAGAATGTGAACTTCATTAATGGAAGATCACTCTACTTCATTCCGATTTTTTTTGGGGCAGGTGTTCGGAGTTGTTACGATGAAGGAAAGCGTACAGCTGAAACATTGACAATGGATTATCACAGAGGACTAAACCTTGAGGTCTCTTGTCCATTTAATTTTTCAACTGAAAGACAGATAGATAAGCATAATTCTGCATCTAATGCCTTTTGTACTACTAGGTGAGAATTGCTAGAATCTTTAACACCTATGGACCACGTATGTGCATTGATGATGGGCGTGTTGTTAGCAATTTCGTTGCTCAGGTATTCTTCCAGTAGCTGTCATCCGCATTGTCCTTTCACTATGATGAGGCACTGTTTTTTACCACATTTTGGGGTACAATTCCTTGTTGTGGTTTTGTGATTCCTCATTGTTCAAAATCTCAAACATTTGTTCAGGCCTTGAGAAAGGAACCATTAACAGTTTATGGAGATGGGAAGCAAACCAGAAGCTTCCAATACGTTTCTGATCTGGTAAGGTGATTTATGTCTTTGCACTTTGCAGTTCCATACTTCGTTCCTTTCTGATGCTACCAGAATGGTACTTTATCGGCAATAGCCACTGCTTCTGTCAAATCTGAAATTCTAAAACTTGGATAAGCCAAAAAAATTGAGTAATTGAAACTGTAACATTCTTTAGACATTTATACAGAAGCTATATAGTTCTCTTAAATTCCCGGAATCAGCTAAAAGATCAAGAGGCAAATGATGGAAAATCATCATGCATAGGCACAAAAGTCTAGCTGCTAATGAATTGATTTCAGGCCTTTCCAGGAGTTGATACACTTCTGTTTCTTGAGACAAAATGAGAATTGAGACCTTCTTATGCTCTTATTCTTCCGTCGTGGGAGCAAATCTGTTACTGTTTCCAAGTTTCTTTTGAGTTTCTTGACTTCTCTGGTTTCGTGGTGCATTGATGTTTGAACTTACTCTAATCCATCCTGGCATTCTTAGATGGGATCAACTTATGTCGGCTATGAACCTTATGAGAGAACTTGTAATGTGAATATGTGATGAGCAGGTTGAAGGTCTAGTACGGCTGATGGAAGGAGATCATGTAGGCCCTTTCAATCTCGGGAACCCTGGTGAATTCACCATGCTTGAACTTGCTCAGGTATTATGCACACAGAGATAAGCAAATATCACCATTAATGATGGTTCAGAAATTGGATCCCTTGACTTTTTTCAACAAGAGCAAGTAGGAAATGGGAAACTTTCGTTATACAAAATTTTACGTTTTGTGTGGTGTGTGTATGTCTGTGTGTGTTGTTGGGGGGGGGGGGGGGGGGATGTGGTGGTTAACCATTTCTATATCTGCTGTATGCTCTTATTTACATGTCATAAGCATTCCATGATAATCAATATCATGCATAGGTGCATTTTTCTATTTCACTTGACTCTGTGATTTGGTTGTGATAAAGCTATTGGCATTTAAACTGCTCAATGCAGGTAGTGCAAGAAACAATTGATCCAAATGCCAAAATAGAGTTCAGGCCAAACACACAGGATGATCCTCACAAGAGAAAGCCAGACATATCAAAAGCTAAGCAACTTCTTGGATGGCAGCCGACAGTGTCTCTCCGGGAAGGTCTTCCTCTCATGGTTGCCGACTTCCAGCAACGCATATTCGGCAACGACAAGATTGCTAAAGTCACACGTCAGTTTGCAGCATAGACTTGACTTAATCATTATCAACTTGTAAATTCAACAGGGAACAGTATCAGATAAAACCTTGGAAAATAGACATAATAAAAAAATAAATAAATAAAGCAAGAATGAGATAAACACCTTGCAAAAAATGTCCTTCAACCCTATTATTCGTTAGGGAATAATGTCCTCTCAAAGAACGAAAAAAGAAATTGGTAAAAATTTTCATAGTAGAATCAATTCTGCTTCTGCATATGCATATGTACTATACATCATGCTAATGTTTTTGTCCCCTCAATGAAATTTATCTGTACGATGATTTTAGGGACAATGTCAAGTGGTCCACCAACCTTTGAAATTCCAACTTTGTCACAACAATTCCATGTCTGCAAGATTGCCCAAATATACAGTAAAAGCAAACTTCTTACTTCAACTCAGGCCTTAATAAATTATTGAAAGTTGTATTATTGTACATGTTATTTATTTTGGATATAAAATTATTATTATTATGGTTCAAATTTTTGTAAATAACAAATTTGAAGTAATTGTAACTTCCTTGGAGTTTGTAATGCACATTATAAAGATTTATCCAGTAAAAAAAAATTGTAAAGATTTAGATTCGTACCTCAAAAAAAAAAAAAAAGTTATACCTGCGAATGATATGTACAAATTCAAATAAAAGTTTTTCCAAGCTAAAAGGGCCATTTATCTATGTAATATAATAAAAACTTGTCATGATATAATATAAAAGCAAAAAAAAAAAAAAGTGCCATAGTAAATTCAATATTAGATTGAGGATTTCTTCCAAGGGAAAAAAATATATAGATAACTCAAACGCTTTTCCTCGGCCAAAGGTGGAAAAAAGGGAACAAAGTAAAATACTAATAACAAATTTTTATTACCCATAAAAAACAATTTTGTTATATTTTAAAAGTACATTAATTTTGTATTGAGGTAATAATTTACTTTATTGCCATTTTTACCATATAAATCCTAGTAATTTTTTTATTTCTACTAAAAATCGCATTTTTTGCCCTTCATCCAAATACAATATATTCTATTTGTCTAAAATTGAATATTTATATAAATATAATAAGTTACTCTATGATGTATGCATATCTGAATCCTTCTTTTTTTTTTTTAAGGCAAAATATCCAACTTTTTATGAGCCTTGGAAATCAAACCCTAATTACTAAGATCAAAATTTTTACCTTTGAGTTATTGACCCAACAATTACCAAATTTAATTTGATGTGATTAAATAATTTTAGGTTACCCTTTTCTTTGAACCTCTTTTTCAATTTACTTATTTTTGTGAAAATAACAAAATAGAAAATCAATTTTACAAATTTAGAACAAATGATAAAAACAAAAATATGCAAACGTCAACAGTAGGAAAAAAAGAAAAAAAAAACTGAGGGACTATTTGGCAATTGGGAATACCTTGGTGGAGATTGAAGAGATTCGATACTTTCTTACCCTTTTCTCATTTTATACCCCTAAAGCCCTAAGACGCCTCTGCTTTAGTTCCACTCCCAGCTCTCTCATTTCCTCACCTATCCTAGAAAATTCCTCTCTCCTCTTTCTGGGTCGTAAGAGTAAGTTTTCTACTCTAATCTTTCATTGTTTTAGCTTTTCTATGTTCTATGTATGGACTTTGTTCTATCTCTTTTGCCTTTCTGTGCTAATTTTGGGACATAATTTGTGAGCAGAAGGATTGAATCTTTCAGCTGTAAAATATCTTGAGATAAATAGGTGGCTTGATTTCAGTTGTATCATTTGACTTTCGCCTATTTGATCCCCGGTGCGTATGAGCCCTAATCGTATGTTAAATCCCACGTCACGGTTACCTTTGGTGGGCGCATGCTCCATCTTATTTCCCGTCCAAACTTTGTGGGTTTGCATCAATTTTGCTTTTAGTCTATTTTGTTGTTCTGGGTTTTTATACACGTGGGCTGTGCGTGGTAATCTCTCTCTGATTAAATTTTGCCAATTTCTTTTTCTTTTTTCTTCTTCCTTTTCTCCTTTTAGTTTTCTCTTGTTTCCTTTGTGTTTATGGGCTGGTTGTGGACAATGCCACTTTTATTTCTTCCTATTTGTATTTCCTTTAAGCTTGGGAAAATAATTCCACCAGAAGTCAATTCAGCTGCCGGAATTTGTTATTGGTGTATTTGGAAGGAACAAGGACCAAGAAAGTCTAAGAAAGGTCTTTCTTTTTTCTTTTTTCAGTTTATTCGACAGTTCAATATAGGAGTAGCTAGATTGGGGTTATTTTATATGCTATACTGAAATTCCACATTGGCTATGGGACTACTGATTTAGCTGCATCGGTATTTATTATTATTTTGATTTTTTTTCTGTCCATTTGAAGCAGGGGCAATGCTCTAGAGGAGATGCCCTAAGATTAGGATGTTCTGTTAAACAGAAAACATAAATTTTTTAAGGATGGATTTTGAAGTGAATTAGGTCAACTTTTAGACTCTCATTGGATATTGCAGTTGCTATGTGTAGATATAAATTATGGATGAAAATAGTTAGGTTGCTCATGAGCTGATCTGTTTAACTGAAAACTGATTTACTTTGGAACTCTCTAATGCCTTCCTTTTTAAATATTTCATGGAGGGAAAGAAGGATGTGCGCTTCAACTGATGTCAACCTAGAGCAGTTTCGAAGCGACGTGACCTCATTAGACTTTACTTTCTTTAGGTTGATGTATTGTGGATGGGTAGTTTTCAAGTTGAGGAGGAAAGGGGTTTGTTCTTGGGATAACCACAGTTATATGGTCCAGCTAGGTGAGGTGGTGGAAACCTCCATGTAGTTAGAAAGTAAAGTTTCAAATTGACTTTTTATTCTGGAGTAAATCCTGTTTTTTTGGATCATTTCCCCATTGGCCTAGTTACTGATTTACCATGTCTAGTGCACACCTCAAGGTGTTTCCAGGTCACTTTATTTGAGACCTTAATGTAGATTTGGTTAATTCGTTGGTATTCTTTTCCATTGGTGTCTGTTGGTGGAGTTGCATGACTTAATTGATTCTGTTTAGGATTTCAAGATTTGTTCCTTTAATTGAACACATTTGCAGCTATGGTACTATATGTATATACCTGTGCTTGCTACCAATAGTCTCCCTTTTAAATGATTGCTATTTGTTTCATGCAGATCTGTCTAACATAGAGCTTTCTATCCTCACTGAATTCTGCAACATATAAGACTTACTGAAGCCAAAAGCAACCAAGGAACTGCCAAAATGTCTCGAAAAGGCTTGATGGAGCAGGATCTGAGCAAGCTGGATGTAACAACACTACATCCACTTTCACCTGAAGTTATTTCTCGCCAGGCCACAATTAACATTGGTAAGTTCATGCTCATGGAACTCAGAAAATTGTCTAACGTTATGAATAGCGGGAGCTTGGCAATGAGTTGTTGTTTATTCGAAGGATTTACTGATTCATTGAGGCATCTATTCTCTCTGATTTACTTCCTTAGGCACAATTGGTCATGTGGCACATGGCAAGTCCACTGTTGTTAAAGCCATCTCTGGTGTCCAGGTAGATTTGTCATTGTTTTGCACTGCTTCTTACATATTTGTTTAACTGGATTTCCATTTGGAAGGGTTTCATATTCTGGATAACACTTGGGTATAGTCTTACTTGTTTTAACTTATTTGCACGTGTAACTTTGAACTAAGAAGTGATCCGGAGAAGTGATTCTTTGGGATTAGGAAGTAAATATTATTTCTCATCTAGTTGATTATTGAGATGCTACATGTTTTTCCTGGAAAAGTTGACGTTCTAGTTTCCTTTGCATGTGAAATTGATATAAATCATTTAAGCTATGTAGTTGAAGGGGGGGAAAACTTGTTATATATATATATATATATATATGTATCTCTCTTCTTTTTTCTTTTTTGTTTCCTCTAGTTGAGTGTTCAGGTTTTCATCTTCTACAATTCCTTACTGTTCTTTTGTTAGTAATGATTCAAAATAGTTGATTCCTTTACCAGGGACAATATCAAATAGCTTTCTTTTTTGAAAAAAAAAACACTTCTTTCTTCAGACTGTCCGTTTCAAGAATGAGTTGGAACGTAATATTACCATAAAGCTTGGTTATGCCAATGCAAAGATATACCAATGCGAGGATGAACGTTGCCCCCGACCTATGTGCTATAAGTGAGTTCCTGTTTTTTGAATGTTATCTCTAAATTACTTTTCTTATTAGCTCTCATAATACTTAATGTTTATTTCAGGGCTTATGGAAGTGGAAAAGAAGATAGCCCAATGTGTGATGTCCCTGGTTTTGAGAACTGCCGGATGAAATTATTGAGACATGTTTCTTTTGTTGATTGTCCTGTAAGTATTTCTGGTTGTGCCAAGATGATTTTGTGATTGATTTATTTCTATCAAAAATTTATATCTCTTGTCAACTAGTATATAAATATGTTTTTGGAAGTAGTACCAGTACCATTTTCAGCTGTCTTGACATAGAATATGGCCTTTTGTTTAGGTTGTCTCCACATTGCTTTTGATGCTTTGTTATTGTTTTTTTCTCCCTGTCTGCTTGTTGGCCAATTGCTGATGTTCATTTTGAGAAACCTTACAATAGCAGATTCTTTTATTTAAACCTGTGTAAATACTGCTAAATATGTATTTAGTGCTGCTTAACTATGCTGCTCAAGAAGACATTGTTTTCTATGCTTTTGTCTAGTTCTGAAAATTTGGCTAAGATTTTTAAACATTTGTCTCCTTCTCTGGGTTACAAAATCAATGTCTTGCGTGTACATGGCCAATCAGAAACCGAAATTATCATGTCTGCATGAGCATTATAATCTATCTTTGTAGTTGTATAATTCACTGTTTAGGTGCCATCTTCTCTAACTGAAAATAATTTGTTGTTCTCTTTATATTTCTTAGCAAATAAAGATTTTTATCTTCTCTATGCTCTTGTGACCATTGTTTGGCTGGATGTTCTTTTTGTTTCCAGGGCCAATCATACTTTGTTTCTAGTATGGAAAAATATGTATTAATGTTAGCATTTTTTTCCTAGGGGCATGATATTCTCATGGCTACAATGCTTAATGGAGCTGCTATTATGGATGGAGCTTTACTTCTTATAGCTGCCAATGAAAGTTGTCCACAACCTCAGACATCTGAACATTTAGCTGCTGTTGAGATCATGCGTCTCCAACATATTATAATTCTTCAAAACAAGGTTGATTTAGTGCAGGAAAATGTAGCTGTCAATCAACATGAAGCTATTCAGAAGTTTATACAGGTTAATGCTCTTGGTTTATCCTGCTACAATTATCTCTATTGAAATCGCAACCACGCTTATCTCATATCTCAATTTGTTTTCAGGGAACTGTTGCAGATGGTGCACCGGTCATACCAATTTCTGCACAGCTGAAGTATAACATTGATGTTGTTTGTGAATACATTGTGAAAAAGATTCCTATTCCAGTGAGGGACTTCATTTTGCCGCCAAATATGATTGTTATCCGGTCTTTTGATGTCAATAAGCCTGGATTTGAGGTGGATGAGATTAAAGGTGGTGTTGCTGGTGGAAGCATACTGAAGGTATTATTTCCTGAGATCCTTATTTTAGGAAAACTCTCTCTCTCTCTCTCTGAAGTCCTGTTTGTACTCCTCTTGGCTGGGTTGGGTAAGTGTAACTTGAAGTGCTTGCCAAGTATTTGTATCAGTCTTGCCCACTAGCTGAAAGAATAGATTCGCCTGCATACTTTCAGGCGATCCACTTCATATTGATCTAATAAGCTGTTGATTTCTGTGTAGGGTGTTCTAAAGGTAAATCAGTACATTGAGGTTCGCCCTGGCATTGTTGTGAAGGATGAGAACGGCAACATCAAATGCACTCCGATATATTCTAGAATAGTTTCTCTGTATGCGGAGCAAAATGAACTGCAATTTGCAGTCCCAGGTGGTCTTATTGGAGTTGGTACCACCATGGACCCAACGCTGACTCGTGCTGATCGATTGGTTGGACAAGTTCTTGGTGAGGTTGGATCATTGCCTGAAGTTTATAGTGAACTAGAGGTAAGAATTTGCTCTTGGGAAAAACCACTGTTCTCTGTGTGTCTTGTACAGAGTGCCACCTTGTAACACAGCATTGCCCCTTACTTTCCTTTCAAATGGTTGCAATATTATGCACTTACATAAATTTCGTATAACTTCTTTGGGGTTTGATAATCTCTCCTGCTTTAGGTGAACTTCTTCCTACTGAGGCGACTCCTTGGTGTTAGGACAAAAGACACTGAAAGGCAGGGTAAAGTCTCCAAGCTAGCCAAGGGTGAAATCCTCATGTTGAATATAGGATCAATGTCAACAGGGGCTCGTGTTGTTGCGGTTAAAAATGTGTTTGCAAAACTGCAACTTACATCTCCTGTATGTACCAGCAAAGGAGAGAAAATCGCTCTCAGCAGAAGAATTGAGAAGCACTGGCGTCTCATTGGTTGGGGGCAAATCCAAGCTGGTATTACACTTGATGTCCCACCCTGCCCACTTAAGTGAAGTAGAGAGATTTGCTTACAGAGGAGAATAGACAGGAAAGACTAGAGATATTAGATGTGGGAGGGTAGACAACTACTGGGAACAATTTTTGTACGCTGGAGGAGAAAACCTGTTTCAAAATTTTGGATACTTCCATTGTTTGTGATACTTCTGATCTTTCTTTTCCATTTGCAGGAGTTTGTACCTTATGCTTATTCTTTATTGGTTCTTCCACAATATTACACTACTAGTATTTCAGAGCAAAAGCTAAGTTCAGGTATAAATTGGTGGCTGTGGGCCGATAACCTTTGGATCATGCCCCGTCCCGTGTTTGCAGTCCACTTATCCAGTTCTGTTAACAAAAACAAAACTATTTGGTCCGCTGCTAGAATTTAAGTTCAATAAATGTTTCCTCGGCCTTGAGAAGGATTGAAATGGCTCTTTCAGACTCAGCAAAAAGAAATTAAAAAAAAAAGGGCTCTTTCAGGGTAAAATTCCAACTGAAGCAGCCCCTCTCCATCCTCATTGTGAGTGGCCATTGATTCCTATTTCAACCCTCTCCTCTGCGGTCCTCATTAGCCCATGTGTAATAAGGATAATAACGGTAGGAGTTTAGAATTCTTTGGGTGTGATCGAATAGAGTTTGGTTGTGAAATTTTGATTTTGAATTTCGTAAAAGTTAAATTGTTTGTGAAAGAAAATATGGGTTTTACACTTAAAATTTTGAGTTCGATTTCAAAATCGAATCCTGTTCAAGTATTATTTTAAATTTTATAAAAATAAATATTTATGAGAGAAAAGTGATATTTAATTGCACTAAACTCTGAACCAAATACTTGCATAGATTAAAGACAAGCAACTAGAATTGTAATATAAATTCTCGTAGAGTTTAATTGTCTTAAGAAGTTATTAATAAAAAATTAAATAAAATATATGATTATTTTGAGAGTGAATATTTAATTTTTAAATATTTTTAAAAATATAAATATTAGAAAATTAATTTGTAATTGTAACTAGCAGAAAAATCAAAATAGCCTTTAATACGATTTAATTTTCTTGTATTAAAAGCACAAAAACTATGTAATAGAAAAAAAGAACGCGCAAAAAGAATAAATAGGCTAATTTCTCTAATCGAACCCATTTGACGTTGAAAATAGAAGATGCCAAGCTCTAGTCAACTCGTTCTTTCCTACAAGACACCTATCGAAACATCCTCTGTCTCCATGTTAGTTGCCTTTTATATTCTGTGTCTTCTTCCTTTCCGAGTTCTCAGAGCTCCCATTAAACTCCATAAGCCCTATACTCTCTCCAGATACACAGAAGCTAACTAGAAGAAGAAGAGAATCTACCATGGCGAATTTAGAATGTAGAATGTACGAAGCAAAATTCCCAGAAGTAGGCACGCCAGTGATGGTGCAGATAACGAGCATGAGGTGCAGATAACGAGCATAAACCCAGGTGTTTGGGCCTACGTATCGCTCTTGGAGTACGACGATATGGGGGGCATGCTTTCCCTCTCGGAGCTCTCACGCCGGCGCATCCGCAGTGTTGCAAGTCTGGTGAGATTGGACGTGTGGAGCCTGCCGTGGTTATCAATGTAGAGAAGGATAAGAACTATATTAACGTTAGCAAAAGTAGGGTTTCTCAGGAAGACATGGAAGCTTGGGAGCAACGATATAATAAGAGCAAGCATGTCCACTCTATCTTGCGTCATGT
This sequence comes from Rauvolfia tetraphylla, assembly GCA_030512225.1. NCBI lineage: Eukaryota > Viridiplantae > Streptophyta > Magnoliopsida > Gentianales > Apocynaceae > Rauvolfia > Rauvolfia tetraphylla. Next base: position 11,077,536 of record JAJQKT010000053.1, read on the forward strand.
TGCTGAGACCCTCAAAATTGACCTTCAGGTATCTGAAAAATATATATATATATTTTCTGTGTGTTTGATTTAATTTGTGCAACCCCAGAAAGCTTGTTGAAGAAAGAACAAAAGGGATTCCAAGTCTCGGTCTTTTTTCTCCTTATTGAGACGTTGTGATTGTATACGTACAATGGCAGCCCAATATTAGCAATTGCACGTAAGTTTGTTTATAAAGTGCATGCAAGTTCAATTTGTTTGTACCCGGAGGTCGACTCCTGTGCACAAGAAAAAGAACTGCCGAAAGATTGATACATATTATAAAGATTGGAACTGCGATCATGTAAGGAGTAACTGAAGAATGACGAGGCAAAATCTGTTCTTGATGATTAGATCTCTGGTTAATTAATTTGTTGGTCTTTATTGATTCGTTGTTATTTCTTTACAGCAACTGCTAGTACTAAAAGAATTCTCTACATGGATATATAGGTTTTGTACGAGAATGTTGGCTGGCCATTATACCGAAAATATGGTCATGCTTTCGAGGTTAGTTTCCTTGTTCTTTTCCTATTAATACGGCCCTTCAAAACCTTTGGCAGATGGCTGTTTAAGGATAATGTTTCCTAAAGTATAAGCAATTGAATGAAAAGAGGTTCTGAATTTCTTTTGTTACAGGCATTTAAGTTAATTGCTAGTGATCCTGGTTCTGTGTTTGATTGGCTCAATCATGAAGTTGGTCGTGATGGATAAAAGGTAAATTCTCTGATGAGGTCCTTATACCTCCTTGACTTGCTCAAGCTTAATTCCCATCTTGTAGTGAATGAGAAATTTTACTGGGCACAGATAGTCAAGCTGATTCCTGCAGTCTGGGAGGAATTTAAAGATGGACTAATAAAGAATATTGGGAGACGACTGAATCTACAAACACTAAAACTACTTCGATCAACTAGTTCTCTTTAGGTTTATATTCTTTTAGACTTTCAGCAGAAACTGTATAGTATATATTTTTGTACAACTAAATTAAACAGGATGCATGTACTCGTTTGCTTCCTTTTTCATGAATTGATCTTTGGAGAAGTATTTTAAGTGCAGGAAGCTATGAGAAAAGCCAATGCCACTGGGACTGAAGACTGTCCAGTGGTAGTTAGAATGGTTGCTGCTCCCTTGTATGCTTTTGATACTCGAACACTTGCTTCGAATTGATATGGAGGATTGAATGATATGATCTATCTTTGTAATGAATCATTCTGTTATTTTAGTACAGCATAGATTATTCTCTAATATCTCTACTGCAATGTCTGTATTTATATCTAGCAGAACAAAGCAGCTTATATGATTCTTTGATGAGTAGCAAGTTTGTTATTTTAAGGGTCATACTAAAGGAAAACTTGGTGTACTGCTTGGTCTTCAGGAAAAAGGAATGTCCATCCTTAACAAAGCTATTGAATCCTGTACTGAAGAATTGGAGCGTCATAAAGGGAAAGTTAGTGTTAAACTTGCTCCAAGAACAGTAAGTATCAATTCTTCAGTAGCTGTTTCCATAGTATTCCTAATGGAAATTGGATTTGCTCCTTTTCCTTCTAGGACTAGGAAACAGTCATATATGTTCTTGCTTCATTTAGTTGTTCACTCAGCTGAGAAATTTTGCTGCATTTTCCCCTTAGAAAGAGTGGAGAAATACAAGTTTTTCCCTTGTTTTCTTTCTGATACATGATGATATATGCATTCTTTAGATGAACGAACAAGACGAGTAAAAGCTATTTTCTGATTATACAATTCATCCAAGCATAGGTGAGGAAGAGGATGGTGAAATCAGTGAAGAGGAAGACACAGGAATTGGAGGACTAGATGATTTGGCCTCTGAGTTAAAGTTATAAGTAGGCACAGAAGGATGAACCAGACACATATGACTCGAGCAAGTTATATTTAGAATTTATAGTTGAATACTACTAAACCAAAATTTCATATGAAACCACTCTCTATTCCCAGTTTTTCCTGCTCCTTGTAAACTTATCCCTTAGTTTATGCATTTCTAATTATAAGTATTTTCTTTTTTTTTCAAAAGCTAATTCCCCTTTCATTGTTGAGTTTATCAAGTCACTAAATGGTCATCAGTAGATTAATGAAATTTGAATCAGAGTACAATACAAGAGAACATTTGAATGCAAACTTAATTGAAATCTTGTAACAGGTTACATAAAAAGCTCCCAAATAATAATTTCTCCCATAATCTCGGAATCAGTTTTATTGAGTAGATTCCTTCTCCGTAAAAGTGTCCCACGTATGACAAGACTACCAACATATATGACATATTTTGGTCTCACAAAGCTACCCGGGCATTCCCCGAAGGACCACCTAGTTTTAACCAAATCCACAAGTTCATTTCAAGCAGTTTGGCTTAACATTTTTGGTATTTTTTAAGTTGCCTTGTCAAGGGGTAAACAGCAGCTTAATGCACCACAGTGACTTCAACTTTCCCCCTTCTGTTATAGATTTACAACCAAATTGTGCCATCTGAAATGCAAGTTGTACCAAAATAGCATGCTGGATATGGAGAACCAAGTCCTACGAATTTTGATGTAGAATTCTTGGGTTGGAATCATATAAACAACCAGGCAAAGCTCTATCCTGGTAGAACCGAACCTTAACTTTTTTTCAAAGGTCCGACGGAGATCCTTAGAAAATTCGGCTGAGTCTATTAAGAACCCCAGAAAATATGAAGAGAAAAGATTTAGGAAGTATTTCAGATTCACTTTCTTCAAGCTAGTTGCATTATGGACCACCTCTTCACTTGCTTTGTAAATCACAGATGGAATTGTCCTCAAAAGAGGCCAAAGAAAGCATGCTGTTGAAGCTTAGGTGCCTAATTATATAGTTTTCCCCTAGGGTGAAGCCCACAAATGTGGCATGCATGGTGATCATGAACTGCTTGCAGTGTCAATATTCAACGGTGCAAGTCTGAATACGAAAGATAACAATTTCTCGTTTGAACTTTAAATGCAGATCATACAACTGCTTCTAATCTCCATCTCAGTAGAGATGGATTAGCCACTTGAATTTGCAGCCAACATCCACGGTTGGTCCTCTATAAATTGACCACAATGCAAAGGGTTTTGGCAGCCCTCTTAGTCCCCTAGTCCAGGTATACTAGCAACTCTCTGCATTCTGCAGAAAGTCATCACTATAACACCGCGATGGCCATCAGAATGATTCTCTTAGTTCCCCTCGCTGCTGCTATAATGGCTACCTCAATAGCAGGAGCCCAATTAGGAGGCCTTATTGGTGGCCTCCTTGGTTCATCGACAAATATCCAAGGCGTTGTTTTCTGCACTCGTGATGGCAACATCGGTATCAACGGCAGTGCTACGCCAGTTTTTCCTAGTAAGCCATCCCTTCTTCTAAGGGAACTAAACCACGTAGTTTTTCTGGTTCCTCCATTATCCCACGTTTCATATACAAATATGCAGAACATGTATCAAAAAATAAACGAAAATTTTCCATAGCATGTGACTGAAGTGTATCCTCTTTCAGATGCTTTGGTGGAGTTACAGTGTGGAGGAAAGGTGGTTTCCAGCGCAACCACCAATGAGTCTGGAGTATTTTCTTTCTTGTTGGATCCTCTCCATCAAATTCTTTCCTCTTTAGTGGCCAACTGCAGTGTAGTTGTGAAGACTCCACTGTCTACCTGCAACGCGAACCTGCCTGCTGCTGGAGTCTTGCTTGCACCTCTGAAGTACGCCGGAGACACCCTCGTCGGCCTCCTCAGGATTCTGAACGTGGTTCCTGGTCTCTTCAACTTTATTCCTACCCCCAACTAGGAGTGCTTGAACCATATATATGTTTGATCCGGCTGGTGCCAAGTTAGCCACCATGAATAAGGATGCTTCTGCTTCTAAACTTTAGAAATGTTTGCTGCAAAACTTGGCACTCTGGTGCAAGTTTGAAGTCTAGTTTGTTTGTGTATTGTCAAGAATTAGTTCTCGTGTTGTGTATTTAGGCAGTAAACTGCCTTTGGATTGTAAGCTTCTATTTCCATTTAAGCAATGCGTTGTCTATATAACTTGTCTTATTTGGTAAACTTCTAACATCATACACATTACAAGATTTGATCTCATACATATATCTATAACCATAATGAAATGAAATATGACCTAATACATAAGAATAATCTTAAGAAGAAGCAAGCCATAGTTTCCCGAAAGTGGAGTACTTACACTACATGATCCATTGTAGAGTTAGCAATTTCTTATAGTAATGGCAAAAATGGTCTATGAGATTCTAATAGTTATCCTCTCTCAACATTTTTAAATTATGGATAGATAATATGGATCAACATATTGAACGAATTTATTTTAGACAATAAATTATCACTTTATTCGTTTTGTTAGTTTGTCATAAGATTTTGACTTCGTAATAATCCTTATTGCTAATCAAGATAAGGTCCCAAAACACACCATTGACTTTGATATTTTTAGACACGGATCACATATATGGACATCATAATCATGAATATATAAGAAGAAAATAATAAAGATTCACTTCAAAATTAGTTAAGAAAAGAGGATTTTTATCAATGTGTCTGTATCAGTGGGATCCATATATGGTCCGTAGACACTCTCAAGGTCAACCCAGTTACTTGCGCTCCCCTTCTTTGACTATCTCGAAACCTTCTGAACTTCCTGGAAAGCCAAGACTCTAGTGCTTCTACAGCCCCTTCGCTCTCTCTTAGTAGTCTACATATAGATCATAATCCCTCAAACCAGAATGCCAACACACTTTGGATATCCTTGAAATCAGCGCAGAAATGGTTCGATCACTCTCCACCGCTAAGCTCTTCGCTTCTATTCTGAACAGGTTAGTTCTTTATCTTCTTTTCTGCTTTTTGATGCTCAAATTTTGATCGAATCTTAGTTCATTAAAACTATAAGTCACGTATTCGACCTTGTCCTTCATTCTTGCTTGTTCCTGTTTTGGTTTATATATACAGGAGAGGTTTTGCTGCTACAGCGTCAGCACCACAGGGTTGTGTTTCAGCAACTTTTGGCAAGGATGATCGTGGTGCGTCTACAGATGTAGTAGATCCTATCCATTGCGGTAAAGCTGAAGACACAGCTCATGAGGAATCACCTGGTGCTAGGACACTATCTCCATGGGTACCTGACCCAGTTACAGGATATTACAGGCCTTGTCATGATAGGGTGGCTCCTGACACCAATAATGCAGCTCAAGAAATGGTCTTGAACCACAAGAGCTAACCATAAGCCACATCCACTGCTTATCCCCCCATACCCCCTCCAAACCCACCACAAAAAACCCACTAAGAAGAAGTTAAGTTTGGTTTTCCCATTGCAATTATGTTCTTGATAAAGGTTGTGATGTAGCCTCAATTATTTTTGTTTCTAGCACTTGTCCAATTCTTCGTGCATTTTTTTCCTAATAATTTTAGGATCGACTATCTATGTTATAGTTTTAGAAAAGAAAAAGAATTGCGATAAACTTGTATACGTTATACAGTCTTATTTAGCACTAGTAAATGTACATAGTCTGGTTAAAAGAGTTTGATTGCAATTGCGAAATGAAGCCTACAAAAAAAAAAAAAAAAAGAAAGAAAGAATATTCTCCGTCTGCTGGATCCGATGAGAAAGATTCCCACTTGGACTAAACATTTCTTCCTTGCAAAATATTTTGGTTTGGATCGTTATTGTGGGCCACGTTTAACTTGAATCTAATAAGATCTTGTCGTTGAAAGTTGGACCCATAGGCCCAATGTAGATTGAACTGATCTATTGTCTTTACTCAGTACAGGATTATAAGCCCATTATTTATTGTTGAAGTACATTTCTGACCATCCCCAAAAAAAAAAAAAAAAAACTCTGGAAAAACAAAAAGGAAAATTGCTATAAATGGTAAAATTTTCTCATTTACTTTTTTCTGTGGTGCGTGTCAGACCACGGAATCCTAATGAAAAAATAATTGTTGGTATTAATTCCATTATCAGTAATTTTAGTACCATTCATATTCATTCGTATTCACGGAGCTGATGGGAAGAATGAGTAGAAATGCAGTAGCTGTCAGTATATGGTCCGTCTAGAGTCTATGGTGAGTATTCTTTTTCTTTTTTTCTTTTTTGGGTGAAGAAAAGTATGGCCAATATTTGGACATATGTTGTAAGGCTACTTTCGCCAATAAGACCACTATATCATATACATCACAAGCAGTACCTTCTACAAAGGTAAATATCATTAATACCAAGTTGGGTGAAAATTCAAGTTTATTTAAAATTTAATCTAAAATCTCTTTTTGAATAAAGGAGCGTTTAATATAAATTTTTTATTTTAAATTTTATTATCTTTTTTTCGTAAATAATTTATTTTTATAAAATTTAATATAAAAAATCTTAATCAATCTCACTCTAAATGAAAAGTTTTTTTTACATATAAAGCGGGTCTTTTTATTCTATTTAGATCAAAGAAGAAAAAATAATTGAATTTAAAATCTATTGTCCCGTGAAAAAGATATATTTATTCAATAATTTAACGGCTATTTAAGTGTTATTAATAAACAAAAATATTTGTTTGCTACTTACTATTTTTAAGATTTATTAGAGTTGGATTCTTGCAGCGTCTCGTTTGGGTCCGCATGGAATTGTCAAAATCAAGTTTATCCAGATTTGACACTGATTTTTCATTGAAAATTTCGAGAATGAGTTATGACCAGATTTATGCAATCAAAGGGAGACAAAGGAAATTCAATATAGAAACGTCATTATCTTTAAACTCAACAAGAAGAAACATGGTCTCTGTTCCACACATGAGAGCTATCAACGAACAGAAGGAAAACATGCTAAACCCTCCAATGGCGAAGCCTCCGGTGACAAGTGACTAGACATTGGCCTCAGTGTATGCATACGCTAAAGGCTTATGAATGGGACTAAACAAAGCCAAAAAGGACCTACTCTTCCAAACATGGACCATAAGAAAATGGCAACCCAATCAATACTCTTTTGCTTCTAAAACTATTTAATTATCTCTTGTATGAATATTATAAATAATTCATAAAAAATTTTTAAAATTTTTTTAAAAAATTAAAAAAAATTTTAAATATCTAAATATAAAAATAAAAGAGACTAAATTGTTTAATTTTTTTTTTAAAAAAGAACACTGTACTTACCTATTCATGAGTCTAAATCATAAAGTGAGTAGCAAAATAATTGATAGATTTTTCAAACTTTTTGTGGTATGACAAGAGATTGATTGAGATAAATCAATACCTGCTCACCTAGCAAGGTAGCAAACAACTAAACTGAGGTAGAATTATCTGTGTTGCCAGATCCAGATGCATGTGCCCCTTCAACACCATTTTCCCTTGCTAAAACACTAAAGGGAAAAAGAAACAAAACCATATATATTTCTCAAAAGTGGTCTTTGATTAAACTATGATTACCTCTAATCTTCATGAACAATTGTATATATTCTGCATGTTCTTGCAATTATCTATTACTCTTCATCTATGGGGCATATGGAAATAGGACCAAGATGACACATGCACCCCTTTGACTACAGCTAAGATGAAAAGGTTTTGGCCCTTTCCCCTCTCAAAGCATCATCAGAATTTGGAACTTCATGTAAAATACTTAAACAACCAGGCCATGGACCTCGTTAGATCAGATGCCGCAATAAAATGTATCATTCTGAATAAATACGAGATTAGATAAATTTTGAATTTAAAATTTTATAAAAATATATTATTTATAAAAATAAAATTTTAAATAAAAATGTACATTAAATTTCAAACCTATGAGAGAGTCCGACCTTCTGTATACTATTCAAACCTATGATTTTATCACTGACCTTTTTAACTCCCACACACGACATGATGAGTTTTGGTTAGAAGTTGGTCATAGCCATGATTATCTGCTTTTTTTGCACTTTTTCACTCTAGAAAGTGATCTTTCCCCTTCCTTTTAAGGGCCCCAAAAATCCAGCCGAGTGTTTGTGAAAATCTCTCTTAGGAAGTACATGTCCTTTTTGAGGGCATTAGATCGTTGATGTCTTTTCCCCAACGCCAGTCTAGGCCCCCGGACAGCCTTTTCAATGTCGTTACGTATCTGCATCCTTCATGTCATCAATACCATACGTCTTTGTCCCCATTTTGGTACTATTCATTCCTCTCTTTCTTGATCTTGTTTCAAGCTTTGCAATCTTCCAACTTGATGCATACAAGTCTTTAGATCAATTTCCAAAGAAGATCTCAATGATGGAGGACCTAACTTTTACCCAAATTGCTCTTCATTATCTGGTTGCGTCTAATCTTTGCTTATAGCCACCAGTAAGACTCCATTAATTTGGATTCATCTCTTTGTTCCCTCGTGCAATGGATTTTTTGCATAACACAAAAACACTTTCTCCCCACCACCATTTGCTTCCTCTGTGCAAACAGTTTCTCCCAATTAATCATTGTTGTAGCCATTTGAAAGAAGAAATTAGTCTTGCAGCACCTCTTAACTCGCTACCAAATGTGTAAAAGATTTTTCCCAGACGACGCACAGAAAATCCTCCTCCATACTCCCCACCCACCATGCAAGTCCCTCTGTTGCAAGAATTTATGGCACCCACTCTCCAATTAACAAGCAGAAAGAAACAAACAAGAGCGCAAAAATATTGCACGTTCAAACATGCCCGAAGAACGCATACAATCCCGGCAGAAATCTACCTCCGTGCTGCAAATACAAAGTAAACATAAACTCAACAGGTCTGGGAAATGGGTGTTAAGAGGAGGCAAGACTGTCGAGCAACTCCTTGGATTCTTTAAGTTGCATATATTTCTACACTCCAATGACCTAAACAAGAAAACAAAGACAATTATGAACCTCCAATGCTCATTTTACTCTTTAAAAAAAAACAAGCCTAGATCAGAAAGACAATACTATAATATAGCAAAGTTTGGATTCATTCACTCCGCAAATGTGGCTCGTGAGTAAGACAATCCAAGTGTCTTCAACTACCAACATGTGCATTATTTGACTCCCACTTTCGAATGATTCTTGCTCTTCCTTTTGCATTCTCAGGGTAGTGGTTTTCTTTAACAATGATTAGTTGTTCCTACAACTCCTATGCACATGCCTAGCCACTGAGGGGGAGTGAACTTTTAAGAGTACGTGCAAGTGCAAGTGCAAGTTCAAGTCAATCTTTTCTTTATAGTTTAGCCAGCTAGAAAGGCAGCACATGAAACAAAGGAAAAAGACTCTTGACTGGGAACGACAGAGGATTATAATCTAACCAACAAGTATCAAATTCGTTAGCAAAAGTTGCAACAAACCAATTGCACAGAAGTTATCATCTATCAAGATACAAAACCTGCTCTCCAGAATTGGTCCCGAGGTGAGTGGGATCTCAATCTCAAGGTTTCATACTTGAGTCTCTCCAAATTAATAGACTCAACAGTTACAAACCAAGTTTAGCATTAGACTCTGGACCATTTAACCATTCAGACACCCAGAAGGGGACTGACTGATCTCAGAACTTCACCTCCTAGTTCTTAGAACAGAGGATTGATCTAAAAACATACCATACCGACATGATATAAATAAAATTACTACTTGCATAACTCCATTGTAATTCAATCTCACGATACTTGAGAATAATGATTCAGAAAAGGTACAAGTATAGCAGATTAGGCCAACATCAAGATCATCTTTGCATTGAATGTAAGGCACCCTATTTAGACCATTACCAACATACAAGAATTCATAGACCAGATTAACATACGACCCTACAATACAACAAATGGAATTTAATGAGAAATAACATCAATCTCAATAGTAAGTATGCCGACAGTGATGAAACAGAGATAAACATGATGAACAGTCGGGAACATAATAAACGCAGTCGAGACAAGAAATTTGAGACTATGTAGTAGTAATAGTAGTATAATTAAGCTAGTAATTTACGTAGTAACCTAAGAAAGTCTAAATCTTTAGCCTCTCACAGCCAACAAAGAAGGAATTGCAGCCAAATTTGGAGTTGCATTCTTGTTTGAATCTTCTCTTTTTCCATTGGAAGGCTTACTGAAAGCTCTCATTGGACTCGCAAATGCCCAGCCCCAACTCTTGCTTCTTCCATGAGCAAGATGTCTAACAGTTGCAGGGGTTGTAGATGTTCTTCCATTGACATTGTCGTCCGTTGAAGAAGAAACCCAATAGGAGGATGATGATGAAGAAGATGAAGATGAGGTGATCATAAATCCACTGAAAATGCCACCGCATTTGACTCTCTCTTTAATGCAGTCTTGGCCACCTCCAGCACCACTGTTGCGATGCATCGTGTGCATTTTAGGCTTCCCTTCCCTCTGAGACTCAACTCTGCGAAGAGTGCAGTCCCCAAAACCAGTTGAAATCCTCTCAAAGAAGTCTCCTGAGAAGCTTCTGCTCCCACAACCAACAGATCTAGATCTGGACACCTTTCTATCAATAGCAGCTTCATCAGGGCTTTCATTCTCCTCGACTACAACAAGCTCTTCAATTTTCTTTTCTCTTGATCTCATGGAACCATTCATAGATGCCCCCACTGCATTAGCACTAGAAATGGATGATGGATAGGTAATGTCTTTCTGTCCCCTTTCAGCCTTCCTGGTTGTGGTGTTTTTGGATGACAAGTAGAGAAACGACCAAAACCCTCTTTTATGAGTACCGTAATCTTCAGTATCATCAGCTTCCAAGAAATGTATGCCCCGTCTCGGAGTGGTAGTGGACTTGCTCCTCTTGAAAACAATGCTTGCGGCATCTGCAGCTGCCATCGCAACTTCCTTCTTTTTCTTCTTCCTGTGAGTTGAGAGAAACGTTAGCTTCGACCGCCTGGTGTAATACTTACTGTAGTCACAGTCGTTATTGTTTGTACTGCCGTAGGTGACCATGTGAGAACTGGTCGACGAAGCTGCATTGGGACGGACCGCGAGAGTTGATGCCGTGATGCTACTACCGAAGTCAGATCTAAAAGATGGAGACGAAGATGAAGAGGAAGATGGAAAAACCGCAGCAGGGAAGGAAGAAGACACAAGCTTTCCAAGCTTTTCCTGAAGGCAGAAAGCACAGATCCCACCTGGGGTGCTGTTCTTGTAAGGATGGTCTGTACATTGCATGTTACCTTCACCCATGTCCTCTTGAACCACTTCCATCACCATCTTGACACCAGAATCTTCACAACCTCGACGAACAGAAGTCACCTCTGGAGGGTTTTCTTGCTTGAGTGAGTAATGCCTTGGTTAATAGTGCTGTTTCACGTTCGCATATACATACTAGTACACCATAAATCTTAAACCTGTTTAAGACCCAGAAATAAAACGGCCAAAATGGGCTCTAAGCAGTGACAGATAGAGGGGTAGGGAACGGGAACAAATGGTCAAAGAGGGCATAAATGAAGGCAAAACAAGATGGCATTAAAGTAAGTAGGAATGGTGGGGGTAAGGGTATACTGTTGGAACGGAGGGAGTCCCCAGAAGCACGTGGAAACCTGACTAGTTTACACAATTAAAATGATAAACAAGACAAGCCCAAGCTGCAGAACCACATAGCGGTAATTTTTCTGCAGGTGCAGAGCAAAATCATCTTTATCACTTTGTTGGTTGCCATTGTTATTGAGCACTGAGCAACAACAGAGCCCCAAACACCAAAGTTCTTCTCTCATAAAAAAAGAATCTCTGACTCTGGGTACTGTTGTCCAAAGAGACACAACACGGAACCCCAGTTTTCATTATTCATTTGTGGACTCGAAGAAAAAGTTTTGAGGATGCAGCGAACAATAGGACTTGGAGTTTCTGCTTTTGCTGCAAATTCACTTTGATGGATTTGGTATATCATCTCATCATCGTCAAGAATCGGTCTAGTCTTTTCCATCATACTCTCTCCGGTGAGTTTATAAGGCTACACGCTATTGCTATTGTATAGTCTACGGGAATCATTAATAACTGAAACAGTAAAATCTTTTCGTGTTTGGACAGAAAGTTTCATTGGCATTTGGCAGCTCCCAAGGAATCAAAAATGAACTTCACTGTTGACAAGACGAAAAATAGGCCGAAGAAGATGAGGATGAGCGGTTGAAACTTCAATTCTCTTTTTTCTTTGGGGCAGTTGAAACTTCAATTCTCATTTCTCTCGAAATCTGGATCAAGAATTCAATAATGGAAATCCCATTTAAACAAACCTTAATGAAAAGGGATCCATTAACAACACATTGTTGTGGATACATTGCTAATGTGCTATTTGAAAGATTCTTCGATACTACCCCTTACCAATAACAAAGGTCGAAACTTGTGAAGTAACTATAGAACTTATTAATGACTTAGCCCCAAAAAGAAAGAAAAAAAACTTTATAGAACTTAATGATCACATTCAAACACTCTAATGTGCTCCATCTCGATTAAATCTTAGCTTTGCGTCTGCCGAAGTACTGCAAGAAAAAGTAACCCACCTATCTTCCTCTTGTCAGGATGAACCCCTCGAGATCTCATTTCATCTTCTACCAAATATTGCCTTTTTTATGCCATATTTCAAAGAAGAATTTCTTGAGTTTTCAGGAAATACACTTTTCCAAAATAAAAACCAAGTGACAAAGAATGTATGATTTGAAGAGTAGGGACTATGGAATAAGAACAAGAATAGAATAACATAAGGTGCAGGACAGTAAAGATGCATGGATGTTTTACTCCTACATAGTACTATACAGTACTACTACTAAGATAATATTGTGACCATTACGAGGAGTCATATATTGAATTGAAGTGAATATTCCGGGATTTCCATTTTTCTTTTTGTTTTTATTTTGTTTTTATTTTCTTTTTTGGTAATGAGGGATCTTTTCACTTCTCTAAGCAAGGAACATCTTGAGCCCATTAAGATTGAATTGAGCACTGGAAGTCACACATGGGGATCCACAGTGTTTTTGTCTCTATCCTTTCTCCTTTGGCTCAGCCTCCTCGTGAAGCCGATCAGCACTCTTTACTTGGATTTGCCTTCTTCTTCTTCTTCTTCTTTCTTCTCTCTTCTTTCTTCCAAGGGTTCTACTCTTCTTCTCTGATATTCTGCCATGGGTGACATTCCCGTCATTGTTTCCTGCCTACACGCCTCCATCCATGTAGCATGGGGCAACCCCCCCAAAAGCCACCTAGCACCGCCGACAGGGAAAAAAAACAGTTAATATGATGAGTGGATTTTTCTCTTTTCAAATACTTTTTAGGAGTAATTGGATTGAGTTCTATATTAGAATGCAATTAAGGGTAAGATTTAATTAAATATTTTTTTAATCAAATTATATTAAAAATTATAAAAGTAAATTATTTATAAGAAAAGAAACAGAACTCGTTTTTCACTTTAAAACTTAATCCAATCTCACTTTAAATTCATAACAATTTTAGAGTTTTACTTTTTCTTTTACCAATAAATTATTTTACAATTATTTAAAACTTTAAATCTAAACTCTATCTAATTCCACTCTAATTTTTTCTTTATTCCATTTGTCTAAATCTAATATTTATAAATTACATGCAATAGAAATTGACACTCTCATAAGAAATACACTACAAACTTCTACTGATGGACCGCTCTCAAAGAAATCATTTTTGTGTATATTACCCATCAGTGCGTATGTGTACAGTTTTTTTTTTTTTTTTAATAAACAGAAGAGAAAAGCACAAGTTAATTTCTCATATAAGTTGACTAAGAAAAAAATAAGTTAATTTCCCATACAAGTTCATTCAGATTTGGAGCTGGCATAATTGTCATCGTCATCTATATGGGAATGGTAGTGACCTTCCTCCCCTCTTTGTTCAGGTTTTCGATATTCTTAAGGTATAATTGGATAGAGTTTGGTTTAAGATTTTTGTCTTATATTTCGTAAAATTTAAATTATTTGTGAGAAGAGATGTGAATTTCAGACTTAAAACTAAATCCTATCTAAGTTCACCCTTAACGATTTTCATTCAGTAATGTAATGTTATTTCGTACAATATACTACTTCTATTGTTTTAATGAAATCCCGGTTTAAAACAAAATTAAAAGTACAATTGCCAACTTTTTTTTTTCTTTGAGGCATCAAGGTTTTGCTACTGTTTGTGATAGGAAAATGGATGGAAAATGAGCTATGGTGACTCTGTTTGGATACCCAAAGATCCTAGCAAAGTCAAACATCCAAATCGTAATTTATTTACATGTGCAAACATAACGACAAAAACCTTAAAAAAGGGATACAGAAGAACAATCAACTTCTTGTAAAAATAGACAGTTGTAAACAATGAGAGCAAAAGGGCAATTTAGGCAAACATGTAAATGCATCAAAATTCCACCCCCATATTAGCTGTTTGATGATTTATGTAACGTTTGGACCGCAAATAAATTATTAATCTCACACACCGACTTTCTTTTTCTTTTTCTTTTTTTTCTCTCTCTCTCTTTTAAGATGACGGTGGAAGAGAACCCCCTTTTCTTTTTTCTCTTTTTCTTCTTATAATTATTAATTGGAATTTACTACTCTTAAACAAAATTTTTGAAAATTACCAATCAGACATTTTTAGGGGGGTCAAACTTTTTCATCCTTGAATTTTAGGACCCAATAATATCTCAACAAAGGAAAAATATTTGCAACTCAGTATAATTTCTTTTGTAGTTACATAAACGGAACAGATAATGATCATCCATCAAGTTAGAATAATTTTATTGGCATGCATTACCTTATATAATATATTAAAATGATAAGTTTTAAATGTGATTCATATCTTCATCTCTCGCTATATTAAAAAAATATATTAGAAAAAAATTTTAATTTGATTTATATTTTCATCTCTTGTATTAGAACAATATATTAAAAAAAATTTTAAATTTGATTCATATTTTTATCTCTCGTTGTATTAGAAAATTATATTAGAAAATCTAAAACTATTGTATTTAGAAAAAATTTTAAATTTAATTCATATTTTTATCTCTCGATGTATTAAAAAATATATTAGAAGATCTAAAACTATTGTATTTAGAAGAAAATTTAAAATTTAATTCATATTTTTATCCCTCACTGTATTAGTAAATTGGATACTTAATCGCCCCCAATATTATTTTTTTTTAAAAAAAATCTTGCTAGAAGGATCCCCGCAAAGGCTTCAGTACTGTGTGAGAGTTGGGAACCGTTCGGCTTTTTCACCAAATCCACCCAATAGAGGCCCAGAATTTTAACTTTTGGGATTTCGTATGTTCAGAGTTGTGATTCTTTGGGCTTTTTCACCCAGATCAAAAAAATTGAGGCAGGCCAATTTTCAGTATTGGGAGTTTTTTGGTTTAGTCTAGCCCACTTGCTATCCATTTTCTTTTTAGATTGTGACAGCAGAATGCTCCTACTAAGGGATGGGCAAACTCAGTTTAGTTTTTCAGGTTTGGAATTTATTAAGGGCAATCTTACGAAATTGCTGGCTGCAGCGCAATATTATATTTTTTAAAAAATTAATCTTTTTGATATTTTTTCTTTAAAATTTAAGTTGATTTTGTAAATTTTATACTCGTACCAATGCAGTGAATGATGATTTATTAATGTAATAAGAAGAATTTTATTCGTGGAGTTAATATTTCTGTCACAACTATTAATTTAACATTAAATTTACGACAAGCTGGTAAAATAGTGAATATATATATTTCTGGAGAAAGTTATTATTATGTCCATACCGTAAATTCAGTAAAATCCAATTCAACAATCAATGAGATTGTTACGACAAAGAATATGCTTGTTTCCTTCCCTCTAGATTATGCATCATGGTTCTGAGCTCTGATCGGAAGGCACAATGAGGGGCTGGTGCTGCCATCCCTCTTCCAATCCCCCCACTGCGCACTTTAATGGCTTTGCATCTCTGTATATGGCATAGAGCATAAGCTGAAATATTCCCAGTACAAAACCTGCCCCATTTGGCACCTGCATCAAGTTTCAACATTTGGTTATTTCCAATTCAAGTAGGTTCCCTATGTGAAATATGTGACTAACATTCACCATGTGAAATTGAAACCAAGCTTTCTGCACTTTTACTGCAGAAGTGTATGCTGGTATAGATTTCACTCAACACATAACTGCATCAATTCTAATGGCTGCGCCCACAACTGAGTTGAGTCTATCAAGTACCATATCTTGTTTTCTCTTGCCAAAACATATACATCATATTTATTAGCTGGTCATGGGACCATTTTTTATTTGCCCTATGTTGTTGACCTTTAGGAATTCTGCCAACTGCTTTCTTAGGTGTAGTAACTTAACATCATTGCATTCCACAGTAAAAATGACGATTTACATCACAAGAACACAAGACTATGAATACGGTTGGTTGATAAGCCGAAGATAGTAATAGTATAGAAAGACAAATCGAGGAAAGTGCAATGAGTAGGAAGGATTTTGAAATGATATCCATTGGATGCCCACTATGTCTACACATAGGACTATAGTTGTCTTTCTCCAATAATGGCTGCCGTTCTTTTTTGTGTGTGATAAGGTGGGAGGGGCCCCGTATTTAGTCCTTTAATATGCAGGAATGGAACTAAGAGGGGGGGTAAGAAACAAAATGATAAAAGAAGCAGCCAAAACTTACCAAAAGGAAGTAATCATGTGCTATGAAACCATAGAGAGCCCAAGTGCCAGCACTCAAGAAGAGGAAAAACGTTAGACTTAATGGCATATACTCCACACTTCTGGTTTTCACCACCATTCTCTGCAAGTGAAGTTTCAAATATCCAAATTATGAATATTCCGATCAAAGAAAACCTTGATTCCATCACATTTAATGCCTTTTCCACTAATGTATTATAAATTTGATATACCTTTCCTCGAATTATGTATTTATTTATCCGCTCTTTATACAAAGATAAAATTTCAGTACAACCATAAATCTAAACTAAGGTGTAGTTTACAAATACAGATGTACTAGCAGAGGAAAAGTTTCTTACAATGGAGGATAGAGGAGAACCACACATGACAATGTTGAGAGCTGCACAGATGAACCCTATGGAATTGATGCGCACGTCACCCTGAAGTGCTAGCATAGTAATGGCAACAGCCACAACTGGGAAAGCAACATTCAAAACCCCCAGAAGTAGAGCAGTTTTCACCTGCAAACGATGTAAAATTTGCCCTCAATATCTACATATCAGCTATCAGAAACAGTTCTGAGGATTCTCTGAGATCAAATGGAGAAAAAGACAAAACGGAGCTTTTCTTTACCTTCATTTTTGGAGGTGCAAATGCAAGGAAAATGCTGATATAGATGGTCTGAACTACAGCTCCAAAACCATTGACAGTAGCAACCAGGTATGCACCGGGTTTCACTATACCATAGTAAGTCCAGAGTGATGCATTTAGCAGCACACAAATGTAAGGAACGCTGTCAAACTCTTGAGTTGATCTCTCCTTAACTATCCTCGAAAATGTACCGCTGCTCATGTTCAATTATTCCCAGAATAACACATTAGATTAAACTGCATCTTAGTGTCATTGCACGAGATGTCGTGGTGTGACAAATAATTGAAAATTCATTCTCTACACTAGAAGGGAAAAAAAAAAAAAACACACACACACACACACAGAAGGAAGAGAGCATGAAACTAGAGAGCTTACATGGGAGAGAAAATCACGAGCAAGGAAGCCACATTGCCTACAAGAAAAGAACCCGGTGGAGAAATAAATCTTCATCTCCATGAATGAAGATTATTACAAGTACAAGAACAGATACAGCAGAACTGTGAATTGAGATCGTTTCTGAACATGGACATGTAGAGTTTCTCACCTAAGATGCCAAACAAGAAACTCAGGGCTTCCATGTCAGGTGAAGAAGAGGAAGAAGCAAATTTATATTTCAGCCAAAGCTGAAGAAACTCAAGTCGTCCGCCATGGCTGGTTTCCGATGAATATTCATTGCGGAACGTGAGAGTATATATATATGAAAGAGTTTGGGCAGACGAGGATTCCTGGTGGGGTTAGAATTCAAGAAGATGACTGGAAGACACATACTTCAGGCGTCAGCATGCCAATCAACATGCCAAGTTGAAATTGGGAACAGCTGGGAGTGTAGTAATCGTCACATCATCAATGATTGTATTTTTGATAGGATATTATTGTGATTCGGATAATTTTGATTTTTGAAAAACATCGTCCCATCTAATTAATGACGTTCATTGAATAATCTCTTAACTGTATTTAGATAGTATTTAATTAAATTAAAAATATAATTAAATCTCACATATTTTTTTATAAAAAATTTATTTTTATAAAATTTAAAATAAAAATTCTTCTAATCAAATATAATTTAAATACACTTTAAATAAATTTTTTTATTTGATTATGTTATTGATGGGATTTCGATAAATTTGACTATAGTATATTATATTATGTTACAAATTTTTTATTCGACAAAGGTATAATATTTTTAAAATGTATAATTTAGAAAGGCATAAGTAATCATTCTTTTTTAAAAATTCAAATGCATTCAAAAGCTAATATATATTTTTTATTATTATACTACAGAGAAACTGGAGAAAGTATATTTTGTTATTTATGACTTCTTGCCCTTTCCAATACATGAACATTTACTTAGTCGAATTAATTTAACTGCATATATTTATATTAAAACCTCACGTAAATTTTTAAATTTAAATCTAATTATTTTTTTTATAAAAAAATTAATTTTATAAAATTCAATATAAAAAATCTCAAATTCAAACTCTATCTAATACAACCCATAATATAAATTTTACCAAATATATTCTGAATAAATTTTTTTAATCTTTTCAAGTCAAAAAAATACTTTATTTTTTTTAAAATATATAAATTTATTTAATCATTTTTTACGTTCTTAAAATTTTTAATCTTTTATAAATTTTTTTAAAAATTACTTTTACTATAAATATAAATATTTTATTGTAAACTAAGTCAAAAAATTGTATAATTTAAAATGGAAAGGAATTGTAACACACCTCTCCCTGCCATCTGCCAACCATCAGGACCATCATTGATTTTTCCCTCCGAGGAACCACTTGCAAGTTGGAAGAAAAAGTAGCACTTCCAGCCACATTTACAGATAAGGCGCATCCCATATCGCCGCCACAACAGCCGTAAAAAGTGGTACTCATTCAATTCAATAAAATCAAATCGATTGAGGATTTCGCTAATTAAGGCTGAGTTTATTACAAACGGACAAAAGGATGAACATCACATCCTATGAAATAATTTTTTCCATCTGAGTCAGAATCATATTTTCGGACTCACCTAAATCATTGCAATGGATATTATAATGCAAGCCCATCGATGATTCATAAAGCATAGCCACTAAAACCACGCGAAAAACGGGTCCCATATACATCTAGAAAAGGACAAAAAGATGCAATAGCTGCTAGTAGTTGCCAACAAGAACAGGGATTTCAATCATTGTGAAATGCTAAGATCGCATGGTCGTCTACTGGTAATAAGTTTCTATTTTGTGTAATTATTGCCTTTCGAAGAACAATTTCCGACTACATTATTGAGCTCTTCTCAATCCTTTTCTCGAGAACACACAAGAAAAAGACATTGAACTCTGACGTAAAGAACGGTTGCAACTTGCAAGATGATCTTATAGGCGGGATTTCGCTGTATCCATAGGTGCACTCTGCAAAAACACGAGTTCAACCTTCATTAGCAGAAATAATGGCAGAGACTCGATACATTTCAACTGTTCCGACAGGGAGAAAAAATCCGAATCAATATGGGAAGAAAGAATATGAAAATGATGAAAGCTACTCAAACATCAAGATTGTGTTTGAGAACTTGCATGATGAAAACAAGAGAAATTCAGATCTAAACAGACAAACCCAGAAGTCCTTGAGGATAAGAGGAAATGGACTGCCTCCTTGTTCAACAACAATGAATCACTAGTAAGAGAACACATAACGAAATCATATAGCACTCTTACCAGAGAAGCTCCCTTTGCAGCTCTATCAGCCAAATATGCGCAAGGCTTGAAGAACCCCCCATACAATTTTGACCATTCCTCCAATCTTGAACAAATATATTGTGACCCCAGGGTGTCGGCCCAGAACATAATTCCTCCCCTGCTCAATGAATATCCCATTAAATAGATAGCACTTTCATATTATGTATGTTTCCTTACATATTATTAAGATGCTATAGCCGTAAAGACTCCCTAGGTGTTAGAATGATTCTTTCGCTTAGGAATAGACAGTATTCAATATTAGCTTCCAACTCATAAAGGCAACAAACCTGTAAAATGGAAAACCCATGCCCATAATAGCAGAGATGTCGAGATCTGCAGCTTTGACTGCAATACCTTCAGCAAGTACCCGGCACGCCTCATTTACCACGGGGAAGAATATCATTTCCACAATATCCTTCTCCGACAATTTTGCCATCTAGAAACAGAATTATTGATGATTTTAGATGCAAAGATTATGATTAAAAGGTTAACACTGTAACAACGTGAGTGCATTTTTTTATTTTGGGAGGGGGAATGTGGGGTGGGGTATGTGTGTGCTTATGTTAGAGGGAGAGAGACCTTTGGGTCAACAGTAACGCCAGACATCTCTCTTGCTTTCTCAATATATTTCTTTATTTCTGGATCAGGGCTGGCTTTCCTTTTGCCATCGTAGATATAGAACCCTCTGCGGGTAGTTTCACCTATAACAAGCAAACAGTTAATCTCACAACTTTGAAACAGATGTGATGTAAAATAACGTGGAGAGTAGAGTTTACCTGCTCTCTTATCCTCTTGCATCAATGGAATAAGCAATGATTTATATGTTCTCTCAGGAAAATTAAGGACAAACTGTGAACCAGTTGCAATTGCAACCCCAAAACCAACCAGGTCACATAATCTGCAGGTATATAATACATTAGTACAAGCCTTCAATTTTCATTAATTTGAAGCACGACTAATGAGAAAAAAACATCATACAAATAACTATTTATCTGACCTGAAAGGTCCCATCGGCATACCAAATTTGGTGATTGCCTTATCAATCTGATAGACATCTGTGCCTCGTTCAACCAGCAAAAGAGCGGCTTGTGTGTAAGGAAAGAACATCCTATTGACGGCAAAGCCAGTGCAGTTCCCAACCACGACTGGGGTTTTCTTTATCTTCTTCCCAACATCCAGCAAGTCCACAATAACTTGGGGAGATGTCTTCTGAGTACGAACAATTTCCAGAAGAGGCATCACATGAGCAGGACTGGATCAAACAGGAGATGTAAGTGGTGCACAAAACCTATAACATTATTTCCTCCATCACCACCACCCACCAGAGAAGGGCCTCTATATCTATATTAGCAAACTCTGAGTTACCTGAAAAAATGGGCTCCAATAATCCGGTCCTGAGATTTTGTCCTCTCACTAATTAGGTTCAAGTCGATTGTGGAAGTGTTGCTTGCAAGCACGCAATGTGGAGGGCAATACTGCTCAAGATCTGCAAATATCTGCTGCTTCAAAGACACATTCTCAATCACAGCCTGCGCTCAGCATAAAGAACAAATAACAATTGAGACCGCTCGTCATCAAGAACAACAACAATGAGATGATAAGACATTGTACAAGAACCAGAAAGGGTTGGGTAAGGCAGGAAGAAAAAGAGAAGAGATGGTTAAAAAAGACAATCAACTTAATCACCAAATCACTTACCTCTATAACCATGTCCACATCTCTAAAGCTTTCATAGTCCAGGACACCCTTGAGCAAAGAAAAAGTATTTTCAAACTTTTCCTGACTCATTTTTCCTTTCTTGACTTGGCTTTGCAAATTGGCTGAGTTCCACAAAAATTAATCCAAACACTTCACATATTTGCATTCAAGAAATGACTCTAGAGCCAGTAGTGACCTCACCTTTTACTCTATCCATCCCAGCCTGTAGGAATTTCTCATTGACTTCTTTAAGAACCACAGAGTAGTTACTAAGAATCAGTGCTGTTGCTATTCCAGAACCCATTAAACCACCACCAAGAATTGCCACGTTCCTCATTCGTCTTGGAACCAATCCAAGATCAGTGACACCTGGAACCTGTTAAAAAATAGAGATGAAAGTAGAAGAAAAAATAGAAGTTATAGTAACTTTATATTTGTCAAAGCTGAAACGACGACAAGGCTAGATATTTGCATTTCATATTCTAGAAGACCTTTCTACAAGAACAAAGTCATGATTGACCAAATATCATAAACCAATGCTTCACAAGACTGATACACAAACATGAAATGCTCAAGAGAAAGAAGAAAGTAAAAGGGGAGGGAGCAGAAGACAAAAAATGGTAATAGATCCAACATGAAATCTTTGATACACAAATAGAAACTTAAATCACAACAAATTTCATATCATGTTGTTCCAGCAAGAGTTAAAGAAGTCGAAGCAAGGACTTGAATACACGAGTAATATGACTCCAAAACTAACTTTAGGGTGCCATATTATGTAGCCTTACCCTTGACTGGAAGCTTTTCAGAGAAAATCAACCGGATAATACACATATAACATTCTTCATCATAACCAGTAATAGACAACAAAATGGAAAAAATGAAATGAAAAATGTTTGAACTGTTTCCAACCTTTGTAGTTCCACGTTGAGCAAAGAAGATATGGACTAAACTCTTGCAAGTTTCAGAATGTAGAAGAACTTGAAAGGCTTCAGCTTCCTGCGAATTTTGGAACATTAGATCGCATTGTTGTCCAATTACTAGAGTGCAAGCAGAAGAGAATGAAAGACAGATACACACCTTCAATAACCCAGCACGAGGACCTGAAACTATGCCTTCCTCCACAACATCAATACAAACCAATGGATGCTTAAGATTTGGAGCCTGTTTACGGGTTTGAACTCGAGCAAAATTTAGTATCTCCCTCGCCTCAGAGAGTGGCTCTAACTTGTCAGTCTTATTAAGACTTGCAATCCAAGGTTTTCTGCGTTCCAAAATGTCCAGTGCCCAACGGCGTGCAGTAGCTAGTAATTGATCTTGAGGTACAATAGCATCTACAAGGCCTAAATTCAGAGCTTCTTCCCCTTTTATGGGCTTTGACGTCTAAATTTTAGGAAATAAATATCAGCCAAACCATATTTTGAAAGCTATAATGCCAAAAGTTAGAAATACATGGCACTGCTTACCAGCATCATTTCAAGGGACTTAGCAAGACCTACAAGGCGTGGAAGGCGCTGAGTACCTGTAAATATGTGAGATTATTTAATTATAGATAGAAGGACCACAGGTGCTAGATGTTCAACAACTCAAGCGCCAAAGAGATGACATTTATATTCAACGTCCTCATATCAAGAGGGAGTCTTTTTTGTAAAATCGTAAAGATCTATTATTTTTTAAATCCTATTCCAATTTTGTACTAAAAATCCACAAAGAACAAGCACAAGAAATATAAGAAGTAGCAGCAAGAGATTGCTGCTTTGTTCTTATATGAGATTCTGGATGAAGAAAATAATTTCCTAGACACATGGAGCATGCCACTGACAGTCGCACAAGATTTATAAAATTAACAGAAACAAGAAAATTTATATGCAAAAATTAGTACTGGGATCAAAACAAAGAAAGAAACAGCTACTTTGGTAATTTGAGCATTGAAGGAAGAAAAAGGAAAAGGCTCCTTTGAACTAGTCTAAAAGATGGTCAGGAGAAAATGGACAAGTTTCTTCAATGGAAAACCTCTCCATAAGTTCGTTTAAGCTGAAAATAATTTCCAGATGTTGGAGGTGGTAAATTTATCTAGGTGCACCATAAAAGCTTAAAGCAGGGAGAAGTCCTAGTACTACCAACTTTTGTGTTAACATTCACCAGTTGAACCCTCCACTTGGCAAAACATCTCCCTCAGGTGGGCTCCCACAGACAGCGAGAGAGAGAAATGATCCAGATGGAAACAAATACAGAGCCCTTAACCTTTATTAGCATCGTTACATTTACATCCCATTATCTACTATTTCTGCAGGAAACCATACGTATATAGGTCCATAAGGTTGGCACTTGCATGAAATAGTTCGATCTTAATTTTTCCAAATTCCCATCCAGGTACCTAAATTTGAAAGGGGGGTAACAATATTATGTAAACCATTTCCAAAGAACATACTTCCCCGAGTTGAATATGATAAACCAATGGGAACTGAAGAAAAAAAATCAAATACATATAATTCCAATTTTTAGGAATCATTCCTTCACTTTGGCACCAAGTCACGCTCAAAGACAGAAAGGAAAGAAAGAGAAAACAGACATGCAGAAGAATAATGGATTTCAAATTGAACATGAGATCTCCAACATCAACAGTGAATGCTGGAAGAAGATAAACAGTTATCAAGTTACTGATCACAAAGTCTCCACTCTGTTTTCCAAAAAGGAACATATTATGAAGAATATTATGCACTTAACCTGGACTTTCATTAATCCAGGAAGTGATACAAATTACCAATCAAATCCATACTCGCAAAAGTACAACCTCCAGTGTACAATGTAAAGCAACAATCCTAGTTTAGTTTTACCAATCTTTTCCCGAAATTCTATCCCTTAAGACAGCTAAACTTAACTTATGACTTAAAAAGATTCTCACTGTACCTCCAAAACCAGGAAGAATACCAAGCTGCAGCTCAGGTAAGCCTAGTTGAGCATTGGATGTAGATATACGTGCATGGCAAGCCTAACAGCAAGAAATAATGGATCAGCTCTTTGCATTCTGCAGAAAGTTTGTGAACCAATAAAAGGCAAAGAAATACCATTGCAACTTCTAATCCTCCACCTAAGGCGAGGCCATCAACAGCTGCTACAGAAGGCTTTCTTGCACCTGGATCCAAGGGGACCTTGTGATATCACATGTTAATTTAGAACCTTAACAGAGAAAAGATTAACGAACTACCTTCCACCGTATCACTTAGAATCTCTATGGATACAAAACCAGGTCTTGGAGCGGGAACTGTAATCGATACAAGTTATCGTTAGCTACAAAGTGGTAACAAGCCACACTAGAATTAAACATATTGAAATGCAACAGCATACTCTTTCCCTCCTGGATTCCACCAAAAGCTGTGATGTCAAAACCCCCAGAGAATTTTCCATTTGCACCTGCTCAAACACGACCGTAGAGCTTCATATGCTTGTTTGGAATCCTGAACGATATAATTTCTCAAGTCTCAACTTTTACCTGTAATGACAATTGCCTTTACATCATCCCGCATTAAAGCTTGCTCATAACTCTCTTTCAAGCTGTTTAAAACTGGAAAGAACAAAAGGAAATTTAGACATTCTCTTGAGTATAGGATACAAGATGAAAATCTTCAAGCCTTCCTCAGAAGTCAAAAAAGAGACGCCGTATGCTCATAAGTTTTTGCAATTTTGATTCTTTCAAAGTCTAGATTAATTTTGATAGTACAAAAGCACTCAGTACAGGATGCCAGAATACCTAAACTCGTCATATCAAAGTAGAAATTACTTCATAAAGGAATGATGACGCTTTAAATATTTTTATCTCATTAAGGTCAGCATGTCTGTGAAAAGATGAACCAGCTTGTTAAAGCCTTAGAATTAACAATAGTTCCCTTACAGTTCTACGAAAAAAATTGCAAAAAGTATTAAGTTCCCCAAAAAAGGTTAATATCGGTTTCAACTGTGGCTGCAAGCATTCCTGATCTGGTTCTGTTTAATCTACAATTATATTTGACAAACAGAAGGGCATGTCCTACAATTCCAGGCATATATAGATTTGATTTCACATGCACCTCAACTTCAGATAGGTGTTTAAATGAAGAAGACTATTACAGAGATGAATATACCACAAATACTTTGCTAGATAGGCCAACTTGAGATCGAATCAAGTTTGATTAAGCATCTTGGAGACACTTGACAAGAAGTAGGATCAGTATTACCTGGTTTATCCCTAAATTTTGCCAGGAAGCTCACAATTAGTCCGGGAAATTTTATTCCCAGGTATATTATTGCTTTAGTTTAGGCATTATTTAAGAAAATATAAAACTATCAAAATGCATTTCCCTCAAAACTCACTTTTGAAACAAGCTCCACAAGGTAGTTTGGGTTCAGTCCTCTATTTAAAGAAGCTCTTGCAGTCTTTTACTTTTGGCATAGCCAAGTCGCAAAGGATGCATTTGTGAGTACACCCTGCTTTTACCGGTTCCCAATCCAAACTACCTTCTCCAGAGCTAAAATCTACCAAAAATTTGCAAAACAATGTACTATAACCCGTAGCTATTAAACTCCTTGCTTATATGTACTCAACTTACAATTTGTTCTCAAAGAAAAACCAAAGCTTCAAAGCCAAGATCAATAACTAGTTTCATTTACATTAGGCCAAATGATTTTTCCCTGATTATAGACCAGTAAACAAAAAAGCTCAAAATATCAGCAGCAGTCAGATAATCCCTCAGTACCCGACCACAAACAAATCCAATCGTTCAAACAAGAACCCACGGAAATAAATGACAAAGAATACGTAAAGTTTCAATCTTTGAGTCGGTTGGATGCATAATTAACAGTTGGAAAAAAAGTACAACAAATGAAAACTGAAACCTGCAATTGAAAATGAAAAAGAAAAAAAAAATTGTGGAGCTCCAGAGAGAAGGAAAGAGCAAAGTACCGTCGAGAGAAAGAGAATTGACAGGTGGGTTGATGATGGTGATCACAGCCACCCCATCAGCTCCAACCTCGATTGATGTTCTTCCCTTTGGATTCATATTCACTCCTTTGTTTCAAGAAAATTCAGAATTCGGAATCTGAAGCAAGAAACTGGGTGTAAAGGGACAATTGAATACGGATTGTTAGTTTCAGCTTCTTTGGATATTTATTAGTCTCAAGAAAGGATGCCTTGTGGGGACTACAGAACGGAGATTAACGTAAAGGGGCAGTCATACAAGAGCAAGACGGCCCTTTGTATAGAGATAACGATGTCAAATGTCATGTCCGCGTTCCACCCTCATTTTTGGAAATTGAGTACACGGCTAGTTTTTCGGTGGGATTGTCATTTTTTATTTTGGTCCTATTAATTGAATATTTTCTACATGTCACTAGCTTGATTATCCTTCTTTATATTTTTCTTTCTTGGAGATATATTCTCTTTTTTAAAAAATATAATATATTTTAATACTTTTTATATATTATTAACTAATTTAATTTATTCGTTACTAATACAAAAAATGAATAAATTTATAGTGATAAGTAAAAGTAATTTTAGAAAGATAATTGTTAAAACTTATTAAAAAATTAAATATTTTTTAAAAAATATGTCAAAGGGTCTTATATTTTGAAATGAATGGAATATATATTAATGTATGTATATTATGTGTGATTGTATATATTCTTCTTTAATTGATATTTTGAATTTTGTAATGTGAACAAAACAGAATATATATTTTTATTCAATATTTACATTTATAATTAAAAATAAATAAGATAAAATATTGTTATTTGAGAAAAAAAATACAATTTATTTATTATATTTATAAAAATTGAAATAATGATATTATTTTTTTAATAAATAAATATTATCCATTAATAGTAAAAAATAGTCAAAATTATTACAATTAAAATAGTCTTCAAATTCCTGCTCCGATACATCAAGGGAGAATAATTGAAGAATTGGAGTAACTCGATACAAAAAACAATAAAAATTACACAATAATTTAAAAATTATTGTAATAAAAAATATCTCACACCCTAAATACTCAAATTGGATAAAGTAAAAAATTATTAATACTAAAAAATAAATAAATAAATATACTTCAATCTTCTTTGTTACAATTGCATCACTGTCTTTGAAATACATAGACAATAAAAAATTAATATATACCTCCTCCATATATGACGACAATTTATAAAACTATGTGCGTATAAACAGTTTTTAAATTACTTAAGAAATATTAAAAAATATCGAAAGATGACGTAAATAGATTCCTCTAAAGCGGAGGATAGAAATAGTAAGATCAGATTGCAAAGGAGTTTATTTGTGCGGCTTAGATCTTGATGAAAGTTGTGTAGAAAAATATCTATCATGATTTGAAATAAATGATATTAACTTACTCGGTAAAAAATATATTGCATCATAATGAAATATTTATACATTTGGATTGAGTTTTATTTAAAACTCAATGTAATCGGATCATATATTTTTTTTAAAAAAATTATTTTTGTAAAATTTAAGATAAAAATTTTAAATTCAAACACAATTTAAGTACACTCGAAATATTAAACTTTGTTGAATAACTAACAACTCATTGAAAAAATATTTTAATAATAATTTATGAATAATTTTTAAGTATACAAAATACTTTATAGATTAAAAAAGAAATTATTAATTAAAAAGAAAATTTATATTAAATAACCTTGCAGTAAATATAAGTTTTTAAAAAAATCTCAATGCATATGTGTCTTAAGAATATGTCTTTTCTAGCTTTGGTGATAACAATTTTTTGATGAAATTACACAAGAGGTGAAGAAAGAAACAAAAGGGCCAAGAAGTTCAGAAAGGAGGGCTGTACGTGTTGATCAAAACTAGTGTGGCGCGTCGTGGCTAAATCGGCTCTTTAATTTAGTTGCAATCGTGGTGCTGCTGGGGAAAGCCACATATGAAAAACCGAAGATGTCAAATGACTCAAATCCACCAAAAGTCAACGCGTGTCAACAGATTATTGGACATTATGTCTTTTACGTCAATTATGTCCCGTTATTCATTTAAAAAAAAAAAACAATTCAACAATATCCCCTGCCAGCAAAAACGATAAGATAATATTATCCGAAATGACAAATCATTTATAGCGTGGGCTGCGGGTGGGTGCTGCTATTTCCCAGATTCACACATTTCTAGGCGTCCGGATTAGGTGCAAATGATATTTTTTTTATAAAATACTAACAGATTTTTAATGGTTCGATTTTTATTTAATAATAAAATTTATTAATAATAAATAATTATTCATAATATATAAATTTTTAATTATTTATTTAAAATTTAATAATTAAAATATATTTAATATGTACTAAAAATATATTATATACACTATATTCAGATCGTATTTCTAGGCAAATCATATATTCTTTATTTTTTTTATTTTTCTTGAAGTAGGAACAAGAAGTTTTTAATAGTATTTTGAGGAATTAGTTATATTTATTTTTAATTATTATAACTTTTCTCTCCTTAATAAAAATTTTTATTTTAACTTTTTATGTATATGAAATTTGTTTAAATAAGTGTATTTATTAAATTTTGAATGTCGAGATAAATTTTAGCAAAAAGAGTTGTGTTACAAATTTAAATTATTATTTTTAATGATAATTTTATCTATCTATGACTTTCCTCCCATTCTTTTATATTATCCAAATTATATAGGTAAAATATTAATTAAAAATAAAATAATATTTTCTTAGCTTTTAAGAATTTTTTTATTTCTCTTTCTTTTAAATTGTGAATAGAAAAAATTATCCTTAAAATTTGTGACATATACTTGTAACATAACTTTTTCTACCAAATTCTTCCACCATATTTATAATTTAATAGATATAATTATTTTAACAAATTTATGTATATAAAAAGTTAAAATAAATTTTTTTATTATGAAGAGAAAGTCAAAATAATTAAATGGTAGGCATAATTAATTTCTCTAGTATTTTTAAGCTATTATTTTATTCATTTTTTGGATCAATAGGAGACTAGTAGTACCTCTTCACATTTCTTTTGTAATCTTGATCGGTCATGTTAAAATTGGTTTAAATTTGTCTCTAAGAAGTAAAACGATGGGAGATTTTAATATAATAGTGGGTAATATTCCCACATGCAAAAACTCTTATCATCATTTTAAAATATCAAAGAATTGAATTTGGAAAGCAATATTCACAGTTGAGTAGTTTCCCTTCTCCTATTTTATGCATTTACATCAAAATGCGACATGTTTCGATTCATATATTATTTATTCATATTTTAGTATCTACTTATTTAACTTCTTCGGTGTATTTAGATTGAGTTTTGTTATGAGATTCAATATAAAATTTTCACTTTAGATTCCTTAATTTCTCCAAACCCATATTCTAACTAGTCCCACCCCCAAATATCATGTTTAAAACAAATGCCAAAATGGCACGGAAGAAGAAATATATATGTCTAATGAATATTAGTAAAATATAAAGATATTCTATTTTCAAATTTGTATGGTCCTTGAAAGATTAGTGCAATGCGTAGTTAGCCAGTAGTGTCAAAACCAGTTAAAACTTACGAGTTGATTTATTTAACTCGTAATATAGATTGACTTGCGTTTAGTTTTACAAATTTATTTAAATGCTGGTTAAATTGGGCTCATAGGCCAATGCTAGTTGAAGCAGACCAAATATTTTTTCTTTTACCTATGTATTAAGAATCTTGTAAAAAAAAATATATGACAATCTTGAAACTAAATTTTACTCAATTATATATTTTAATTATATTCATAATTAATATTGATTAATTTAATTTTATTTTAATTATATTTTAATATAAATTTATTTATATTAAAAATAAAAAGAATATATATATATATATATATATATATATATATATATATATATATATAATGATTTTATATTTTAAAAATATTGACGATTAGTTAAAGATTCTTTATATCTAAATAATAAATTTATATATTTATATATGATATAGAGAAAAAAAAGACAAAAAATATAAGGTAAAAAAAAAAAAGAGACTAGGCCTACAAACTTAGTGGGACAGATATGAATTTAGAATTTTTTAATCTATAAAAAAATTGACTAAAGTTCCATTCTATTTAAGGAGTAACCCACGATAGATCAGGTCAAGCTGAAACTGAAGAAGACTAACCTATTTGACAAGGCTATTATAGCCTTTGTTTCTCATATAATAATCATGGTGGACCACAAATGAAGAAGGCTATGCGGAGCAGAGGACATTACTCCACCAGGCTACGTGGAGGCTATAAGTATCGAAATAGATGTTTGCCCATACTCAAAATATATTACGAACCAATAAAATAAATTGTTAATATTATACTTCTCATCATTTTTTAACCTCTTTGTACAATTTTACCTAAATTTTGACAATTGAAAATAAAACACTTTATGTCATCATTTTCCAATCACCAGTGATTAAAATTAAAAAAATTATTAGTACAAATAAGTACTATAAATTGCACGCTTATGATGTAATGCATTAATAATATTATTTATTTTTATAGAAAAAATTTTTAATTAAGTGAAAAAATAAATTTTTAAAAATGCCGTAGCTCCCCGATTCTCAAGTAGCGACTATAAGTCAGGATTAATAGACGGATCTATTTCCAAATTTCTTATAGTGGAGACATATGATTTGGTTTTTAATTAAGAAAAATAAAGAAAAATTGAGATATACCACTCTTTAGCCCTGATTCCCCCCTATTGCATACCCACCCGCGGAGCCAGAGGGCAGTTGCAGTTTCTGTATCTTCCCGCCAATTTTAAGAGCTCCGAATCAAAACCCCGAACTCAAACCCCGAAAGACGATGGCCACCAACGCAACTGCAAATCCCTCCACCTCAGGCTCCCCTCCACAACCGCTTACCGACGTCGACATAATCCAGCTAGCCCAGCAGCATGACCACCATCACCACCACCACCACTACTCTTCCCAACCCACCATCTCTACCGTCAAAACGGCCATCGAGCTTCCACCATTCCTCCTCTCAGAATCCTCCCACAAGACCATCCTCTCCTATCTCAAATCCCGTGCCGCCACTTTTTCGAATCCCTCTTTTGCAGTCTCGGAATACGCTTCCGCCCTTGTCTCCCTTACCTCTCTCCATTCTTCTCTCGCCTCTCTTCTCCACTCTCTTATCGCGTCCTACATCTCCCTCTTCACCTCCCATAAAATTCCCCACGACCGTCTCTCTCTCTCCACTGTGCAACTCTTCTCAAAGCACCTTGATGTCGTGCCAGTTGCTGATTTACCCGCTATCGTTGATTTGATTACCTCTCATGTCCCGAAAATAATGGATTCGGAAGATGCCCAGTTGCTGATTCTTCTTCCGAAGTGTCTTGAGTTGATTAAAGCTTCAAATGAGATTGAAAACTCGCAGAATTATGTCAATTCTGTTATCGACAATTTGATTAAGTGTCCCTGGAGTAAGGTTTTGCTGGTCAAGATGGTCGAAATCATTCGGGATTTTTTGTTTGTCGAGAAACAGAAAAGAAGGGATATTCTTGAAAAGGTATTTACTGGGATGAGACATGTGGACTTGCAGGACTTGCCTGGTTTGGTTTATCAGTTGTTAGTTCTGGCGTCTAAAGGGTTCAATAAGAAGGAAGTGATTGAAGGTATCGTCATGCATTTTGGGGAAAAGGTGGATGGGAAAGGTGGCTCGATAATGAAACAAGTCGAAGGGACTGTGTTGCTTCATGTGAATTTTGCGGTGAAGCAGGATCCGTCATTAGGGCAGGAGGTTTTGGGGCTCATTAGGTCGGATTCCCGGGCATTTAATCATTTTGCGGTCTCTGTTTTGCTTTCAGTTGCTAGAGTTAGAAGATTCAGTGAGAACACTATTGGAGTATTAAAAGCAGCATTACTTTCAGCCTATAAAGATTACAAGTTTGCAAAGTGAGGCCCTTTTTTTCCTAGACTTACTTTCAATTTATTAAGTTTACTTCAGATTAATGTAGGCCGTGATAGTTCATATACACTTTATCTGACTGTGGGAAAACCTTAGGCTGTGATAGTTCATACACAATTTATCTGACTTTGGGAAAACTTTCACCCCAACTATGTCACATCAGAAAAAAAGATAAAAATTGTTACTTGGAATTAGTACAGGAACAGGTTTTTGAATCATAGCATAATGAACTAATGCTGATTTTATACCTTTTGTCTGCATATTTTGCTGCCATGGCATGGTGAGAAGTCGAAATAATTAGATATGACTTACTTTAAGGTTGTTTCTTGATGAACTATTGCGATCCTCTGGAGGTAAAGTAGCTGGAAGGTGCCTTAAAACATAATTATGATCTTGTCTGTGAGCACAGTGCATTATATTGTTTCTTGTGTCTGGATGGAGGTTTTGAAATCGTGCATCTCTTATTACAAGTTTATTTGCTTCTTGATTTTCTGCCTCTTATAGCTTCTGCATATGGTTTATCCTGATGTCTCAGAGATTGTGAATGGCTGCCAGATGATTTGGAAGAAGAATACCTTCACATTGCTGGAGTAATGCAGAAGTCCATACTAAGAGCTGTAATTTTCCTTCAAAAACTTTCATGCTGAGTGTTCTTTCTAGAGTTAATTATTATGCTAAAAATCATACTCATGCTCCTCAGGTATAATCATAGCCTTTTTCTGTATTTCAGTTGTTGTGTGTTAGGATTGTTGATTAACTGTTGATGATCTCATTTTCCCCTCAATAGGATATATAAGTGCTTGACGATTCTGTAACTCAACTACAAAGAAAAGTACAGATTCTGTGACAACTCTATAACTTGCTTTGTTTGTGGTGTCAGTGCTGGTTGCTGCTTTTAAGATTGGATATCAACGTCTTATACTCATTGTTGAATGTTTATTTGATTTTCTTTAGCTTTTCTGTTTCACATTTCTGTTCACAGGTAAATGATAGCAATTACGGGAGAGAGCATATTGTTCCTAGCATTGTACAATTGGCATTTGGACTGCTTGAAGGAATTGAAGAAGGGAGCAACAAAGAAGTTAGCAAATCTGACAGGTTGTTGGGAATTGAGGGGCTGGGTTGTCAGATGCTGAAAAGTTTATTTGAAGTTTTTGACATGGCAAGGAAGGAGGTCAGCTGTAGTCATGAGCTGCTTACTTTTTTTTCTTTTTTTCCCCTTTTCTTTTCTTTTTTTGGCCTACTGCAAACACTACTCCATGCAAGGACTAACATAAAATTCAGTACCATCATCCGCACGTCATGCACGAAGTAAGTTTCAGTTAGCAAAACTGATATGGAAAATTTGCTGAAAACATAATCTTTACAGTTTCTCTTGAAGTTATATATTTTCTGGGGTACCAGTAATGGCAAATAAATTTGATGAGAATTTCAAACTTGTGTCTGCAACTTTTAGAACCATTTCTGCTTAACTGCGCTGGGTTTTGGTTTGCTTCCCAGGCATTGCTATGAAAGTTGGTCATTGCAAATTTCTGAAAGCTGTATGTTTACATACTTTTGAGATCAGCTCTTGCTTTCTGGAAAAGCTTTTTTACTTATAATCTTTAGCTGCATGTAGTAGCTAACTGTTGAACAGCAATTGAGCTTGTTATATTGATGCAGATAATTGAACAATGCAAATTTCGCATCCTTTCTTTGAAACCTGAACATGCTTTGCCTATAATAAGGTAAGCATGGCTCCAGCAGTGTCAAACTAATTTTTTTTGCCTAAGTGAGGACAATAGTGTTTCAACTCAAGCATTTGCATTTTTATGGTAGACTGCTTCAGCATCTGATCCAGAGTCATCCATACTCAATGTTGGAGCATGTTTCTCATCTGAAGGAGTTGTTGGACTATTTTACCTTTATTCATGACAAGATTTCCTCAGAACTTGTATCTGCTTTATTGCCTCTTACTAGATCCAGCCATGATCTTCAGGTGCTTAATTCTTGCCATTTATCTTTCAACAAAGTTGTCTGCTTGTCAGGTAACAAAAAAGGAAGTTAATTGAAATCAACTACAACTATATATCTCTTATTTCTGAAAGAGAAAAAGAATATCTGAACTCCTCTCTCGATATCACAGTAATGAATATGTAGGTTTAAAGTAGTTTTACTCTATCCAGTTTACTTCAGGGCTTGATTACCATCCTAATAAACTTCATATTGTCATTTCCATCAACAGAATAAGAAGTTAAACAAGAGAAGTTTAAGTTCATCTTTTTTTATCCTTTTATTTTAGTTTATTCTTTTGTTCTTTTTTAATTTCTTTCCCTTCAAATTCGCTGGTCTCTTCCATGATATAGGACTATCTCGTTTTAGTCTTAAGGAAGGCTATGTTTAGGCGAGAAGATTCTGTTCGTCTTGCTGCAACAAATTCAATTATTAATCTGATGTTGGTACAAAAGCAATTAAAGACAGATATGCCGTTTTCCATTCAAGAATCAAGCAGCCAAGCCAGTTGCAGCCAGCAGGCTGAAATACCCAATACAACCCGTGCTAGTCTCTTCCAAGAGCTTAGCGGTTTGCTACAGAGATGTCTCTACCAGCAGGTTTTTCTAATTTTCTCTTTCCATTTGCTTTCTCTTTCTGTTGAAAACAAAACTTGTCTGTTTTAGAGATGCCTCCACAGAGAAGTTTCGTTCCTTTTTTTTTTTGGGATGTATTTTCTTCCTTTTGCTCATTGCAAACTAAAAGGAAGAGGACAACTTATGATAATAACTTGTACCTTGTATTAGGCGAAAGTAAGAGATGCCCTGTACCATGGACTAGTGAAGCTTGTTTTGGTGGATCCATTAGTTGCTGGAGCTGTTTCTGATCTTCTCTTACCTCACTTCCTACAGTTTTACAGAGAGGTATTTATTTGAAGGCTCAAGCAAGGAAATATATTTTCCTCTTAAGAGCTTCATAAAAGTAAAAGCCATCATCTTCCGCATTCTTCTCTAGCACAAGAATTATTCCTCAAATCTTCTATCACTTAGTTGATGGTTGATGGGGGAATATTGTCTTTTCAGGATGCAGATGTCCATTTGGGCATTTCTGATTGTGTTAGATTAGACCAAGGCAAAGTTCATATTGAAGAACCATTGGACTCCCTTCTCTCTTGCATTTCTTGGATTCTTCAACTTCAGCAACACGGAAAAGCTGAACACCTGCCAGATTCATGGGCTAATTTCGGCTTCTCTCTCACACAAGAGAATGAGGTATTGCTTATTAAATTATGGAAGAGTTGAAGCGAAGGCTGAATGGCTTTTAATATTGATAATTTGATATGGACTTGATACAGGCTGGAAGAATGTTCTCTGGAGAATTTTTCTCCAATGCATTATCTAGGATTCGGAAGTTTCTCAGAAGTGCTAATCTGGAAGGTATAGCAAAGGTCCTTAAGCTTAACCACTTTAGATCAGAATAAGTTTGTGGAGCAGTCAGAAAACAGAAACTGCTATTTTGCTTCTGAGGCTTAATCTTTCTAGAATTGTGTCCCTAGTTGTTTTAGGTTCTTACTTCGCCTAAAGGAGCTAATCCAGTATGAGAAATAATGTTTCTTTGGATGTTAAACCAGATTTACTAGGCAAAACTCAAGATACAGGCTCCACACCTTCAGAAGAAGATGAAAAGTGCCGAAGCTGTGCTTTTGTGATGTTGGGGGTTAGTGAGGTATTCTTGAATATCATTCTCACTGAGTTGGAAAAAGCAACTGCTATGCAGAAGGTTGAACTGGAGGATGAACTTTACGAGTTCATCAATATTCATGATTTTCTGGAAAAACATGCATCCATGTCCAGGCAGGGTACTGGAACAAGAAGAGGCACAATAAGATCTACTGCCAGTGACACTTCAGATAAGCCCGACTCAAGCAGCTCTAAGTTGTATCAGGAACGAATTCCTCTCTTGGCAACTTCAAGCATATATTGGCTATTGCAGAATGCACCTGAAATATGGAAATCTGGTTCCTCCAGTAACCATGCAGCTACTCAAAACAATAGCCAGTTATCCTCCATTAATGCATTAGAGAATCATTCTAAACTTATTTCATTTGCCTTGAATGCTTGCATACATCAATTAACGTCCTTGCAATGTATAGGAAGAGATGATCCATTGAAGATGTTGATATATGGGGAAATCAAATCACTGGGGCCTCCTTTACTAAAGTTGGTTTGGTGGCTTAAATCAAGACCAAATCCACAGACAGACCGAAAAAAGAAGGAAAGCAAGGGCAGGAAAGGTGTTGATGACACAAAGGAGCATATTCACTTAACACTTATTTGCTTGAAAAAATTGATGGCATTAAGTTTTAGCAGCTCTGAATTCAGCAGCCTGATTGATGATTTGGTGTCAGCGCCTGAAATTGAGCTCGCAACTAGAGATGTTTTAAATAGTTTCTGCAACGAATCTGATATAGCTGATGGCAAAGATGACCAAAATACAAGGAGCAAAGTGTTACTGATCAACATTATGAAGCTGTTGCTCTTGGAGCTTCTCAAACTTTCCTTCTTTCGAGAAGTTGAGGTAGAGGAATCACACTTTGGATATTTTAATTTTCTACTTATTTATTTTTGCATTCCTTTGTTTAGTTTATGTGCTTATCTAACATTGAGACAGAAACTAAGCAAAACCATTCAACATATGTTTTACACTTAACATATTTTCTGAACTCTTCTATATATGTAGAAGTTTGACAACCCAAATTACTTTGTTATACATCCCATCCACTAGGGTTGATGATTAGCATGTCAAAATGCATACGGTGAAAACACATGCCAAAATGAAACTTATTAACACTTCGAACCCAGATTTTATGGTTTCTCACTTGAGCAGCACTAAGATATTAACCTTGGGGCAAAAATTAGTTGGATTAATGAGGAACCTCAAAAGAATATTGGCTAGTGATTGATGCTCCGGCACTGAGTCAAACTTGATACCCTTTGTCAATTGTAAAATCTATCCGAAGACTTCTAGTTAATGCCGTAATGCAAAATATGAATGACATGTAACCTTTCTCCCTCCTCATTAGATTACTAAGCCTTCACCTTTAGAATTTTTTCTTCTAATCATGATTCTTGCATAAACCTTTCTGCCAAAATTATCTCTGAAGCGAGGGATTGTTCTCAATTGAAATATTTGTTACTTCTAATCACATTTGTTTGTATAAAATTTTCTGCCAAAATTATCTCTGAAGCATGGCATTATTCTCAGATTGTCTGTGATATTGTCATGATGATTGGCCGCCAAATCAGAGTGCAACAGCGGGGTCTTGTTGGAGGCTGGGTGCTAGAAATCTGCAAAAGCAGTAACGTCCAAAATCCAAAGGTTGCAAGATGTTTGGTCTCTATTGCTGTTTCTTTATGTTTTCCTCCAAATGACTTAACTGTTGCCCAAGACCTGGCTTCAGAACTTCTGAAGCTAGAGGGATCAGAGACGAGCGAGGAGTTAGAGATATCTGAAGCCTTCAAGGTTGTAAATAGAACAACTAGTGCTGCAATAGCCTCTGCTATACTGCAGTTAGTTGAGTCAAATATTGTCAGCATAGATTGGATCATAACAAAACTGAAGACCTACACTACTCTTACTCAAAAAAGCGTATCCAATGATCAAAGTTGTAGACTTCCTCTTGGATTGGCATTAGAGGAGGCTCTTTATTCCAGAGCAGAAGTTATTGCAAAGGTCTTATCTTCTTTTGTGTTGATGGACCTTAAGGGTAAGCTGGTCACTAGTGAAACTGAACCTAATGCTCACATTTTCTCATTAACTTCTATTTGCTTGGTCAGTTATTTACATTTGGAGTGGAAAAATCTGCAGATCCTCAAGCAGAACAATTTTTGAAATTAGCTGCTAAGTTTTACAAGGATTTAGCTCGAATGTCAAAGCTTCGTATAGCTTCAAGAGGCTGCAGACAGGTTTTACCCAGCCTCAAGTATCAGAAGCTGGTCGAAATCACATGCAAGCAGCTAACAACTTCTCTGTATAATTTCATGTCACAGATGCAAAAGGTACAAGTCATTCAACTTCTTAATTATAATTATTCATCTTAAAACTCTCAAAGGTGCATTTATTTAATAGTTTATCCAACTTTACAGAATCAACAAGAGGGCAGAAACGCCAAAATCAGGGGAATGGCCAACAAAATCAAAAGAGAAAACAAGTGCATCCCAGATTTGATCTTTCAGATAGAAGACTATGAGAAGTATCTAATCCAACTCAGCAAAGCAACCAAGGTTAATCTACTGAGGTACGCCAAGCGTAGCACTTCAAGGGATTTCAAAATATTAGACCCAAAAGACTTTGCAAGAGAAGAAGATGCTCCAAACAATGAAGCTGATGATAAGAATTTGACTGGTGCGGATAATGGATCATCTGACGGATCTGGTAACGAAGATGAAAATGGGGAAGACAGGGTTTCCCCATCCCCTGAATCTGGCATTCCACGGGCTGCAGAGGATTCAGTGTCAGATAATGAAGATGAAGCTGATACAGACACTCCTAATGCAAAGAGATTAAAGAGAGGTAACATCATTGAGGACTCAGATGATGAAGAAACAGAGACCCCCCAGAGCATGGCTTTTTAGGACACGAAAGTGAGACCAAATATGCACACTCAAATTTACTGCAATTCAATTAACTTTATACAGGATTTCATGAAATGTTAAATATATTGGCCGTATGTAGTTCAGGATTGCGAAGAATATCATTTTGGACGTAAAATCTTCTTGGTGAATTGCCATTTGCCAGAATTTGAAGTTTGCTTCAACTTCTACTAACCGTAAAAATTGTCATCAACATCGTTCTGATATATTTTCAGATGTTAGCTGGCGTGCCAAGGGCAACAAGACTGACTTATATTAGTGAATATTTTCAATCTCTTTATTTGATTTCACCCGTCAGAATTAAACAAAAGACTAACAAAAACAAATTTCACTTTCACCCAAGGGTGAGCTGTTCTCATTTCTTTTTCCGAAAGGGAAATTAGAGTATGTTCTTATCTTGTATCTACAATCCACTGAAGTAGCTGTACTAGTTTGTTTGTAGTATGAATCAC
Organism: Rauvolfia tetraphylla; assembly: GCA_030512225.1. NCBI lineage: Eukaryota > Viridiplantae > Streptophyta > Magnoliopsida > Gentianales > Apocynaceae > Rauvolfia > Rauvolfia tetraphylla. Next base: position 11,117,202 of record JAJQKT010000053.1, read on the forward strand.
GCAGCAAAGAAAACGAAAGTAAAAATTGTCGTTTTCTGTAAGAATCATCACCTGGTAAATCGTAAAACCTGTCCCAACTCTGCAGTCCTCAGTCCTCAGTCCACACTGACACCCTCTCCCCCGACCCTCCATCCCTAGCCCGGGTTAGATATTGACAGCTACCAAGCGTGTGAACAGTCGAAATGCACATCTACCTCAAGACCATCCCTGCAGTTACAGCTTGGGTATGCTCATAGCAGTTGGAACCAAGATGGTAGGTTAATGACAAATGACCATTGGCCATGTGTTACATAATACTACAAATTACGAGTTTAAATTGATTTGTTTTGGGAGGATATTTTTAAATTAGATAGTGACTTTTTAAGCACATAATATTTTGATGATATAATGATTAAATTGGCATGGAAATTAATAGCATATATTATTGATTAAGATTTCAAATTTTCTTATGTTTACAGTGTTTGAATCTTGAATGACATTTTAAATTTGTATCGCGATAAATTGTAAAGATAAATTAAATTTTTAATCGGTATGAAAATTATTTATACTTTAAAATTTTATTGATGGTGAAAATATAATAATTTAAAATTAAGACTGCATACTGAATTAAAATCCTTATCGGTTGCAATGTCCTCTGGCTTCCCCTTAACTGTCATTGTATTAGGATTACTAAAAGAAGTAATCTAATACTTGCTTTGTCATTTAGAAGAATGACAGTTCAAGTCTGGGAGCATAAATAAAAAATAAAACCAGAATATTTGCGTCTTTTCTCTGGTGCAAGTTAAACATCAGAAAGATCACACATCATCAGCCACCACCAAATTCACTCTCTGAGTCGACTGTGCCTTTCTATTTTCTTCTCTTTTTCTCAGAGACAAGAGTCTTTCGTGGTCTCCTCTTGCTGATTCTATCAAACAAGGAAGCCAAAATGAGCGAAGAAGCCAAGCGAATGGTGGGCGGAGCTCTGCTGCCCAAATCGCTGGCTGATGATTGGAAGTCAGCCCCCGATGATCGGAAATCCTTGTCGGCTTCGGCACCGACTACAGCTGCCGGAAAGAAATTCATCATCAAAAGCGCTGATATGAAAGAGGATATGCAGAAAGAGGCCATCGACATTGCCATTTCTGTAACTCTCCTCTTTCTCTCTCTCATCTCTTTTTCTGTTTTCTACTTGTTTTTCTTTTTGTTTATGAAAAATGCTTATTTACCAGGGAAATGGAAAAAGATTTCATTTTTAGCAATTTTGGGAAAATGGGTAGTCATATTTGAATAGTTGTTTGAATATACGTGTACCTGCAGGCGTTTGAGAAGCACAATGTGGAGAAGGATGTAGCCGAGTACATAAAGAAGGAGTTTGATAAAAAGCATGGTCCTACTTGGCATTGCATTGTTGGAAAAAATTTCGGTAGGTCACCTTAATTCGCTTCATCTTTTTGTTTGCTTAACAGTGCTAGGAAAGAAAGGAAGAAGCTTTATATATAAATTGGTTTTGCCCTTGATTTTGAAAAAATTCTACTGGAAAGTTCTAAGATGACTGTGTTTCCAAGAAATAAGAAATGGATCTAGGATTATTTCGACGCAGATTGTTCATGGTTTCTTTGTGTCTGGATTTTTCCGTTTTGCTAACTTAACGTATTTGTTTGCCAATCGGTTGATGTATGGCTGGACTCATGAAGGATCTGTTGAGCATGGTGAACTTTTAGAGTATCTCTACATAGATTTATGTTTTTAGCAGTATCCATTTGATTTGCTGGATGGACCATTTACAGGTTTTTGCATTTTTTATATTGGATCTTTCCCATTGTCTTTGTCTTTTTGAGTTGAAATTTGGTGAGTATTCATTTTAAGAGAGAGCATGCTATAGATTATTGGTGTACGGGAATAGTGAGTTTCTTTAGTGTGCACATTGGCAGATTTTTAGATTTAAGGAAGAATTTGGGAAGTATGGATCTCACTTCTTTTAAATCTTAAGAGCACTAATCCTAAATTTGGTATTTGGATAAGTAATGGATCAAATAAGTAAAGATATATTCTTTTGAACCTTTTTGAGCACGATAAAGTAATGATAACTACTTCAATGACTTCCAGTCCTTGATTTTCATCCTTTGGTTCTAATGGATTGAGGAAATGCAGTGGTATTAGAAACTTGATAACTAGCCAAGAATAGAAAATTAATTGTCAATGAGAAACTTATGATGGATTTCAAATGGTTGAACTCCAAAGGCTAACATGCCACAACTATTACAAATGGAGATGTCAAAGACCTGCAGTATTCTGAATTGATTTTTCTTTAGTTTTAATTGGCTGTCAAATGCAGTTGTCTGGTTCATCTGATAATAATTTAGCATAGATGCTTGTTAATGGACAAAATACATTAGTGTGGGGCCATTTGAAGGAAAGAGGACCTGAAATGAAACATGGGAGGTTGTATTAGATACTTGGACGATGGAGTTTAAGAAGCTGTTTCAAGAGTTGATAAAGAAATAATAGAGATGGTCAAAATGTTAACAAGCTTTCAGAAGTCATGGGACGCGAGCCTTCTTATCCTTCATTATGTTTGTACTGTTTACTTTCTTTTCTAGGACACAGTCAGCAAAATATTCCCCCCCAAGAACCCATTCTTGTGGAAAAATCAATTCTAGTCATAAAATGTAATTATACAAAAATTTAGATCAGGTAAAGCTGCAGCTCAAGGATTAGGAAACGGGTAATTTCTTGCAGAAACATTGTTGGGTGACTGAAATATGATTTATATCATTATATGCTACAAATTATTCAGCACTTCCTTACTTTAGGGTAAAAGAAATTCTGATTTGAAAGGGATGCTTCTCTATGTGGTTTAGGCAAAAAATAATGTAGTTTTTCGTGAATGATTCCATTTCACTGATGCTTATTTGTCTCAAGTTTATTGGAGTAGTTGTTAATTGAAGCATAGAATGATCCAAGGATGAGGCACATGGAGTTCAGAGTTATTCCTTTGCCTGATAGTCTGCATGTTATTTATAGTGTCAAATTTTCTATGAAGAATAGCTACAGCATATAAAGTACTCGAGTGGCTTATTTATAACTGGAATTTTATAACATAGTTAAAGGATCATCCCTTTTTTTAGGGGCTGATACTGAGGGCAAAAACAAAATTACAAAATGGTAATCTGGGGTTCACGAGTAACATGGTCAGGAAGAAGCTTTGATACGGTTTTGGTTGCCTCATGCAGTTCATCCATAGAGGATGGGAACTGCTGAATCCCCACCCCAGTTCAAAATTTATGCGGTTTTTTGAGGTTTAGTTCTTTCAAGAGCTACTCATGCAAAAGGGGTAAAAATTGATTTGGTAGCTATGATGTATTTCTAAATAGATACAGAAGCTCCATGCTGCTATGAAATTATGTCACTTCATAATCTTGTTTACCCTCTTGGGGAAAAGCATGTTACTGCTTCTGAAATTGGTGAATATTTCAAGATCTTATGCAGAATTGATGGATAAGTCTGTCTTTAAGATATGATGCTCCATTATTCAAGGCAAATGGTATTTTTGCATCTCTTTTTCTCGGTCTTATCCTGATAAGATGTGAAGCTATACTTATTCTTGTCCAAACATGGTTTTGTTCCTCTCCAAAGAATAGTTTCTTTTGCTTGTGTTGCACTGTAGAAAAAAGAGTAGCTAGAGATTTTTCCTACTACTCGTTTGTTCAGAGAAGGTGCTTTCTTAGATCAGATGATTCCTGTTTGCAATGTCTTGGAGAATATCTGGTTGCCGGTTCATTTTGTGTAGGTTCTCAATGCTTTTCTTTGGGTCTGGCACTTTTTTTTTTTTGAATTAATTGCAATGATTAGGCTAAAGGATGGTCATGATATTTTGGCCATATAAGAACAAGAAAAATGAAGATGGAAAGAAATGGCTTATGGAATGGAGTACATCATTTGTTCCTTTCATTGTCTCCAATAGGAGAAAATTCTTTTCTCATGACCAGTTGCTACTCTATCATTAAATATCAAAGAATTATTGAGTAGTTGGATTAATGAATTGAAGTTTCTGATCTTCAAATTGGCATTGGTTTTCTTCTCCATTTTATAGGTTCTTATGTAACTCATGAGACAAACCACTTCGTTTACTTCTACTTGGATTCAAAAGCTGTTCTTCTATTCAAATCCGGTTGAGCCAGGCGAAGCTAACAAGATTATGCTATACCTTCTGATGTATGTATTCTTTTAAACTTGTCAGAGCACAAAATATTTAGTGGAAGACTCTACAGTCTCGTGTGCACTTGTATATTTCTTTTGATCCAAGGACTTGGTCTGTAACATTAGAGGGCTTAATCCTACTCTATCATGGATGATTTGAGGTTTTTTCTTCTTCTCAATCTGACAGAAGGGTCCAAGAAAGTGTCTAGTCATATCCATTTGAGAATCAAAGTGATGAGTAGCTTTCAAACACCAATCTTGGTTTTTGTTTTTCTTGTTAAATATGTGATGCAAGTAGGAGGTGTTTCTCTACTTGCCAGATCCTAAAACGTTGAAGGGCCAACAGAGTTTCTTCGTGAATTTGAGAAATAATTCGGGCAGGAAAAAGGCTTCTATTTTACTATTTTTGGTTCATTAAGAGAAGGAAATTTGAATTGAATCCCTTTCTCGTCATTTGGTTGGGAATGTTTTTAACTGAGTGTTGCAATCTTGCGTATCCGAGAGTGACAATCCTTCATATTTTATTCTATAGTATTGAGAGATAATACAGTCGTTGTTGTATGATATTAAATGACAAAGTACTCATTATCGAGGGGAAATATTCTCTTTATTGGAACACAAAATGCTATAAAACAAGAATTGAAAACTTTGGAGCTTCTTTGCATTGGGATGCCAAAATGCAAACATGGACCAAACAGTCCCTTTCCAAGAGAAGATCTATGTAGACGAATTTGTACATAAATATTTACTATGAAAACCCTAAATGATTCCAATGAAGGGTACCAACCTCTTGCAATCTCCTGTCTCCCACGGCACAGAGTATCAAATTCATGGTTCTCAAGCCTCGTGGGCACATAGAATGGTATAGATTCTATGGTCCTTCTCTATTCTAATATTAAATGGATCATACGTCCTCCTAATATTTCTGTCCTCTTCCTATGCTTTGAAATTCTAAATTCTGCATTGCATTGCACCTGCTTCTCTGTTTGATTGGATAACCAGATCATCGGCATTGCACTTGTCGACCCTGACTAGTCTAGTGATGAGAGTTTACCAATTGAATTATTATCTTGGCTCAACAACGAGTCTAAGATGAAAAGACTAGCAAAAGATAAATTGAATACATTATATAATTTGTGCAAGACAAGGTTTGATGGAATTTAAAAGAGGATTGGCAATGGGTAGAAATTGTTCTCAAACACGTGAAAAGGGGCACCGTTGAGATCCCTTTGAGCTGAAGAATTCAGTATCTGGTAAAGTTACCAAGAATCTCTTTCTTGGAATGTAAATATTCTCTAATCTGGTCTACCATGAAGTGCCATGGCAATTCAAGGTTTACTTCTATGGTGCTATTCTTTCTTGACATCCACCAGCTCCTAGTTCTGATTATATTAGATTACAGGAAGGCGATATTGTATCTCAGTTTTAATTTTTAGTGAAAGAGAAAAATCAGAAACTTACCGCTTCTCCAGTTTCTTGGAACATTAGATGGTAATTACCTTAGTAATTTATTTTCTTGGGATATGTTGAGTGAAAATGGGAGATGACTTATATGCATGGGCTTCCACTATTGCCAGATACTTGGGGCCACTTACAAATAATGTGTCTCTATGTCTTTTATCCTCCCTCATGATTATGCTCTCAATAATTAGTTTCTACGAAAGTTTTGGTAGTATCTTTTATAGTAATGAACTGAGTTCAATAATTCTCAAAGTTTAATGAGAAAATGTTATTTTGAACCCCAACAAGCAACAACCCCCATTCCCCACACTTCTCCCAAAACAACAAAAGAAATCCATTACTAAGAACAAATGGTACATTCCTAAGTTTGTCTATTTCTTGCACCTTTCTCTGTCAAGATCAGCAAAGATTAAACAATGCATTTTCACTTTCCTTTTTCCTTTTCTCTAGTTCAATGCATCTTTTACTTGATTCCCCCCCCCTTTATGCTGGATATGCTTAGATATAACTAGAATTCTGAAAATACAAAGGTACTGTACCCTAGAAGCAGTTATTAGGTAATTTAATTGTAACTAAGATGATAACTCTCCTCCTTAATTATATCTTTGCATTATTTAATATTTATCTCATTTTACAAGTAAGAAGTAGTCTTTGCATTCTTTAATATTTCAAAGTGTAAGTTCAAGATAATCCTTATAATTTAAAACTTCAGATCCGTTCCAAGCTATCTCTTTCCCATTGCATAGAAAAAGGATTAGTCATAACATGTGAAATATAAAATACCTTTGACATAGTACTGCATCACAAACAAGAAATGGTTTAAACAAAGTCTAAAACCCTAGCTGGTTCCTTACAAGGTTCAACCCCATACCCAGCAACAGTACCCCTGAAGAACACCAGCTCTCCAGGCTTGAAATTTCACATCAAATGAAGACATTGAACGTATAAATTCATGTATGTAGCAGAAAATCAATTACCAGATAATCTTTCATTTTTCTTAAGACTAACTAATAGTAATGTTGCAAATACATATAAAATTTAGATATGTTTATACCCAAAACACCCTCCACAAACCAAAAAAGTGGCATTTTCTGGATTGCTGTCATGGCTCCATGCAAGGAAGCAAAAAGAAAGGGAACCAAAAGTCAATACAAAATGCGGCAAGGGCGAAACTTGGAATAAAACCCAAAAGAAATTTTAAAAAAAAGAAAAGAAAAAGAAATCTGTGAATTGAAAGTTTCAGCATGCAAAGCCATCCGCTCGATTTCTGGCCCCTTTACGACAACGAGAAGAAGAAGAAGAAGTCGGAGTTGTTTGAGGTTTGATTGCAGCCATTGAACAGTAGTCAGCTTTAGCTTTTACAGTAGCAGTAGTTTCTTCTTCATCCATGAAAATCTGTCTGCATCTGCACTCCTCGCTACAAAAAGCCTTGTCTCCTCTGTATCAAACCAGTGTATATTTGTCATAATTTGCTTCAAATCAAACCTTAAAAGATGGAAAAGAACAAGCAAAAACCCCCAAGAAGATCCACTCTTCTAGGTTTACATGATTAGAGAAAGAGGAGTAGCCAGTCATGCCTATATTTCTTTTCCTTCTTATTCAGGTACCTTTTGGGACGCCTACACCCCATGGAAACTGTCTTCTGAGACTGCCTCCAGGCCACGCCAGTAGATTGCCTTCTCTTTCATTTTATTATGGAGGTTTGTGGGGGGTATTATCACTTTATGCTTTTTATGCTTGGTTCATACCTGTACATGCAGTTGAAACTTGCCGGGAAGGACAATGCAAGCGGCAAATTAAAGTTTTCTCTTTAAGATTTAAGAATCCCAGAAAGAAAAGCCAAGTTTCTCGATTTGTTTTGTTCTTCACCTAGCAAAGTCTCATGAAGAAGCTAGAAAACTAAGCCCTATTGAAAGAAGAATTTGCAGAGTAGGAAAAAGTTGAGAACTTAGAAGCAGACTTAGGTCTGTGGGTGGCTTACTTGTACATGTAGATGTCTCTGCCCGGCAAGAGTTTCTGTCTGCAGAGAAAGCAGCATTCAAGAAAGCCAGCAGCCGGAAAACTCAAAAGAGTAGATGGGCTCCTCCTCGAAAAGGGATTAAAAGTGGTAGATGAAGAAGTACTAGGAGAAGTGGATGCAGGAGAGGGCGGTTTGATCATATTCATGCTAGCTTTGCTGATAACTTGAGGAGCTTTCTTGTGAATATCCTTCTGGGCTTCCAGTACTACACTTAAACCCACCATTTCATGGTATATTTTCCTCCAACCCCCCTCTGGTCTTTAGCACTCAGACGGTGGCGGACGGCGGATCTTGGTGGTGGCTTTGGAAGATTTGGTTGATGAAAAGACGAGAAAAATAAATAGAGCAAGAGAGGGTCCCCAAAGGTGAATTGGTACAAAGGAGGATTGGGACCCTCCACAGAGCATTTAGCAGAGAAAGAGCAGTAATACGGACGAGTAGCGTAGCCTACGATCTAAATTCTAGTGCTTCTTCTTTGCCACGTACACCTTTGGCTTTGGCTTTCAATTTCAAATGCATTCATTTCCTTGTACCTGAGAGATTGCTTATTTTCTTTTTTTTTTCTTTTTTATTCTCTTTTAACTCTTCTTTTGTCCTCTTCTGATTCCATCTTCTTTATTACAGCTCTTGTTTACTCCCTTCCATGGCCATTTTACTATGCTTTTCTTAGTGGGTTTTTGGTTGCCAACTCACTTCTACATCATGATACCTATTTCAATAGTTTGGGAATGGTTTGGCTCTGTTACAATACATCATTTGTCGTGACTTGTTTGTTCATCAGAAGGTTTGGGATTTAAAGAATGACAGTATCACTTTTGGGTGGAGGAAGGATGTGATGGTTTGAATAACAACATTGTTTAAGGAAACCTTTTGAGCCGAGAATGAGCCGTTTGATCAAAGAATTAATTACCTACAACCCCTATAACTTGTTGATGAGAAAGTTTGACTTTGATATTCAAGTTCTAATAATATGTTAATTAAAGAATCGTGGTATTACTTTTGATTGGAAAAGAATATGACATTTTTATCAAAATAAAGTCCTTAAACCTCCTAGTTAGAGCCTTGATCGAGCTAGAGAACCATTTGATTACTTTGGGATCATTGATGATCAAGAAAATGAATGTATCCGTATTGTATGGGAGACAAATTCTTGATTGAGATTGTTGATTTTGTATTTTTGCTTTTGTGCATTTCCAAATGGTTGACATGCATGGTTGAGGCTAAACCAGTGCGCAGAAGCCAAAACAGAGGCAGAATGAACCCATTTTTTATTGAATTAATTCAAGAAATGAGTGACAGTTCACCCAAAACATAGAGGTGTTGTATGCGATCAATGGTTTGATAAGACTAATGATTAATCATTAGCTAAACTTTCATATCAATGTCTCAAACCTGTTGGAACAATTATGGTACTAGTAATAAAGCATCAAGTATAAGAAAGATCCTTAAGAATGGGAGCCTTGGCTGAATCTTTTTGATCTGTGTTAGGTTTATAAGATCAGCATTGTTTGTTCAGGAGGACATGATTATAGGCTGAATTCTCATCCTAATTCTGAAAGGTGCATTTCTCCTAATACTTCTTTGGAAAACCTTTGTAGGGCCACATCTCTATACCTAGCTATTTGCTTGCTTCTTGTTTTGTTTCCTTGTGTTTAATTCCTCAACATCTCATTTTTAGAAGGTACACAGATATGGAAGTAAATGCAATCAAATGCCATCAACCCCTACCCCCCTTTAACTCACACTCCCATTTGACATAACTAAGGGAAAAATTAAAGAGCATTCCTTGTCTAACCGATATTTTTATTTTTTTTTTTTCCTTTGAAAAAACGAATGGCTAATGCACGTGTTACAATATATGAAAACTTTAGTTCTTGATAATTTATGAAAATTTTAAAGTTGAGACTATAGTACTTCATTTCATTTTCAATAGAGAAGCTTCAAGCTTACTTACCTACTATCTACTATTAAACATTGATCAGTGTGGATAGTGCAATAAATTGATAGAGATGAGATAAGATTGATGGAAAGTTACCTTTGTTCTCCAATGCTTTGGCATTGGGTTTTTAGCTATTGTTTTGTCCTTTTCTGTAATTTTAGTAAAATGGGTTACTTAATTCTATCCTCTTGAATCTTGATAACCTTATCATATTGCGAGACTTTTATTTTATATATATAGATATGTCTATTCATTAGTTAGATAACATAAAAAATTAATATCCATTTCTTAATATGTTCTATTTGTGTATTATAAAGATATAATTCCCAGCCCCTTAAACTTTGACACTAAATTTCTGCGTATTGGCTTACTGATTTGAAGTGATATCTCTTACAGGTATAAGAAGAAATTACGAATTCATTTAAATTGAATTTAAATTTAAAATTTTATAAAAATAAATTTATTATTAAAAGAGAAATGCGACTCAATTATTGTATCATCAGGACAAAATTCAATGCAACGATGATTTGGCTACCAAGTTTTGGTATTCCGAGAATACCCTTTTCCCTCCTGCTGCTACCTATAAACATCCAAGTCCTCATTTTCTCATAATGTGTTCTATCAAATCTGTGATAAAATAATAATTCGGTTGAATTAATACAGTTACTCAATTAATGAAACGAGTTGCGAATTCTTTGGTTCAATATTCATCGGTATCAACATTGTACTACTATAGAATCTTCTCTAGAAAGAAGAAAACTAATATCTAAATTGGTTTAAAGCAACCTCTTTTCAAGTAAATATAATCTGGATTCAATTTATAACATATTTTCGTCTTCGATGAGTAAAAGCGTCAAAAACTAATTAATAAGTGTGTAGGATTGTCAATGGATTCACGTGGGCCTGAACTCAATTTGTTCAAACCAATTAAATACGGGTCGAATTTAATTTTTAAAGCCCAAATTATGTTCAGGTTGAGTTTTGATAAGCTTAACCTATTTTTAATCTGGCCCGTATATATATTATATAATAATATTATTATTGTATTTTATTAAAAATATATAATAATAATAATGATATAATTTATTAATTTTTTACTTTTTTTAATTAACAAATATTTAAAATTTAAATATAAGTTTAAAAAATTTTAAAATTATAATATCAATTATTATAAAAAATTAAATAAATTTTTATAGAGTAAAAATAAAAATATAAAATAAATTCATGAGAAAAAAATAAATTAGGTATCGCTCAAATCCGAATAAATCGGGATAAGCTCAAACAAAATCGGGAGAACTTGGGTTTAGTGAATGCCGGTTCACTTAAATGATTGACAACCCTATAAGTGTGATAAAAACTAATTATTTAACGAATTCTTTAAATTAGATATTTAATAATTGATTGATGTTTTTAGTAGTTCGAGTCTTATCATTTTCCTTTCTCATTGTTCCTGAATTACAGTAAGAAAAGGATAATTAACAAGCATTCCTCTTCTAAACTTGTTTCTCGCACTGTCAACTAATATTTTTATTTTTTTTCTTTGAAAAAAAATGACTAATGATCATCAGACATGTATTATATACTATGCACGTGTTATAATATATGAAAACTTGAGTTCTTAAAAATTTATGAAATTTTTAAAGTTGAGACAATAATACTTAATCTAATCTAAATAATATACTAAATGCTACTTTTTTTCATCGTTAATGCATTTCTCTCATGTGTTATCAATTTTTTTTTAACTTTCGAAGTATAAGAACAAATTACTACAATACGTTCTCTTTCACAAAGAGAAAGATTATTAATTTTTTTCATCGTCAATGAATTTTGAAATATAAGAGCACGTTATTATAATGCGTTAGTTTTCTATAGCATTATTCTCTAGTGTTGTTAACTTTTATAATTTTTTCATTATCAATACATTCCTCTTATGCATTGTTAATTTTTCTGACTTCTGACTGAAGTATAATGACGTATTACCATAAATATATTATTTATTTACAAATAAAAAAATTTCTCATTATATTCTTCTCTTATGTCATCAACTTTTTAAATTTTTAATCAAATAACGTATTATAATAAAACGTTCTATAAATCAGTGCAATTTATTTTGATTAAGCATCATTATAATGCGTATTTCACCAGTGAGGATTTACTTGAGCCATATGAAGCATAATGATGATGAGCCAAGTGACTTTAAATCACATTCTTCTACATCCAATAAACTAATGGGTTCTACATCCATGGCATTCTTCTCTTGTGTTCATTTTTTTTTTGAGCAATCTGCAAAAATAGTCCCTTATCTATCTTATTTGTTGTAACTTAATCCCAAAACTAACATTTTTGTATTTTTAGTACATCATCTTTATATGTGTCAATGTTTACAGTCCAAACACCATTAAACTGATGGAGATCGGTACTGGTGGAGGGATAAATTTATCTATTCAAGAATTTCTCTCTCCAAAATTCGTGGTAATTGTGAGAGAAAAAATAATATTCTTCAAATTTTAATTATTTCACGGTATGACTTATTTTTTTACATTCTCCTCAATCTTAAACCCAACCCCAAACCGATAAAAATCAACTGTTGTGATGCAAATTGACTTTGCAGGCAAACAATCAATAATAATCCAGAAACCACCATACCTGTTGTCATCCAACGCAGAGGCTCAACAAAGATGGATGAATACTCCTCGCCAGGCTTGTTGAATGGGTTGTCACTTCTCCTTTTGTACCACTCAAAGGATGTTTCACCCTCGCCTGGAAGATGACCCACAACATTCTATTGCAGTGCTATCACTCTACGGCATTTCTTGCAACGATATGCAGGAGTTGGAATTGCTTCTGTTTGCGTTGATGATTCAACATTATATGAGACTTTTCCTATTGATAAACTAGGATCTGCCCCAAATTTAGAACTATCTATTTTCTCTCCAAGATTATAGCAATCACCTACACAATGCACAGAATTCCATTTTGGATAAGTGCAGAAATTGATTAGAAAAAGAACCTTTCCTGAAGAAAGTATGAAGCAGTCATAACTAAATATTTGACAGAGGAGAAGATATACAAATTAAATGAGTTGATACACAAGCCAACATGGTAAAAAGCATAGTGTCGTGTGTGCATGCATTAGTTATGACCCAAAAGGACGTAGAGGGAGGATAGTTTCAAGGCAAAGATGAACTAGCTTAAGTCATAGAGAAGGAGAGTACAAGAAAGGAAAAGCAGGTAGCCTGAAGAAGTGGTAGCCAAACGAGGGAAAATGGTAGCAGAACAGCAGTGACAAGGAGCAACAGAAAGACAATAAAGTACTGGGCATGCATAGGCCAGTGAGAAGGGAATGTGAGAATTAGGCGGCCAGGCAGTGGCAATTACGAATTTTGGAGGGAGAAAATTCTTAAATAGATAAATTTATCCCTCTATCGGTACCGATCTCTATCAGATTAATAGTGTTTGGACTGTAAACATTGACACATATAAAGATAATAGACCAAAAATACTAAAATATTAGTTTTGGGATTAAGTTGCAACAATTAAAATAGATAAGGGACTATTTTTACAGATTGCTCTTTTTTTTTTTCACTTGTGCTTTAGATGACCCATTGTTAATATGCGTTCTAATTTTTTATATAATGCGTTAGTTGATGTGTTTATAAAATTCGGACTCACAGAAAAATTGAAGAATTAAATGGGTATCGGAACGTAGCTGGTTTTAATAATGAACGCATGCGTTCAGACAGTTCGAAGTCAAAGAAAAATTCTAGACGCTCTTCTCTTTTGTCTTCCGTTGTGCTGAATCCCTTCTGTCTCTCTTCCCCAACCATCCTCTACCAGTTCTCTTCCCATCTTCTTTTCCATCTACTGATTCCTTTTTCGAGCCTTCCGGGCTGATATTCAGGACGTTATTGGGAGTGCCATACCTATTCAACTTCTCAGCCGTGGTGTATTGCCTATATCGGCTGCCCTTCTCATCACTCCCTCTGATAGGTAATTACATAATTAGTTTGCTCTTCTTCTTCCTCCTTCTTCTGTGCTTTCTGTAGGTCACCTTAATTCGCTTCATCTGTTTGTTTGCTTAACATTGCTAAGAAAGAAAGGAATAAGCTTTATACATAAATTGGTGTTGTCCTTGATTTTGAAAAGATTCTCCCGGAAAGTTCTACGATGACTGTGTTTCCAAGAAATAGGAAATGAATCTAGGATTATTTTGACGCTGATTGTTCATGGTTTCTTTGTGTCTCTGGATTTTTCCGTTTTGCTAGCTTAACGTATTTGTTTGCCAATCGGTTGATTTATGGCTGGACTCATGAAGGATCTGTCGAGCATGGTGAACTTTTTAGAGTCTGTCTATATAGATTTATGTTTTTAGCAGTATCTATTTGATTTTCTGGATGGACCGTTTACAGGTTTTTGCATTTTTTATGTTGGATTTTTCACATTGTCTTTGTCTTTTTGAGTTGAAATTCGGTGAGTATTCATTTTAAGAGAGAGCATGCTATAAATTATTGGCATACTGGAATAGTGAGTTTCTTTAGCATGCACATTGGCAGATTTTTAGATTTAAGGAAGAATTTGGGAAGTATGGATCTCACTTCCTTTAAATCTTAAGAGCACCAATCCTAAATTTGGTATTTGGATAAGTAAACATATATTCTTTTGAAACTTTTTGAGCACCATAAAGTAATGATACTTACTTCAATTCCAGTCCTTGATTTTCATCCTTTGGTTCTAATGGATTGAGGAACTGCCGTGGAATTAGAAACTTGAAAACTAGCCAAGAATGGAAAATTAATTGTCAATGAGAAACTTATGATGGGTTTCAAATGGTTCAACTCAAAAGACTAACCTGCCACAACTATTACAAATGGATATGTCAAAGACCTGCAGTATTCTGAATTGATTATTTTTCTTTAGTTTTAGTTGGCCGTCAAACAAAGTTGTCTGGTTCATCTGATAATAATTTAGGATAGATGCTTGTTAATGGACAAAATACATTAGTGTGGGGCCATTTGAAGGAAAGATGACCTAAAATGAAACATGGAAGGTTGTATTACATACTTGGACCGTGGAGTTTAAGAAGCCGTTTCAGAGTTGATAAAGAAATAACAGAGATGGTCAAAATGTTAATAAGCTTTCAGAAGTCATGGGACGCGAGCCTTCTTATCCTTCATTATGTTTGTACTGTTTACTTTCTTTTCTAGGACACAGTCAGCAAAATATTTCCCCCCCAAGAACCCATTCTTGTGGAAACAAAAATTTAGATCAGGTAAAGCTGCAGCTCAAGGATTAGGAAATGGGTAATTTCTTGCAGAAACATTGTTGGGAGACTGAAATATGATTTATATCATTATATGCTAGAAATTATTCAGCACTTCCTTACTTTAGGGTAAAAGGAATGTAAATTCTGATTTGAAAGGGATGCCTCTCTATGTGGTTTAGGCCAAAAATAATGTAGTTTTTCGTGAATGATTCCATTTCACTGATGCTTATTTGTCTCAAGTTTATTGGAGTAGTTGTTAATTGAAGCGTAGAATGATCCAAGGATGAGGCACATGGAGTTCAGAGTTATTCCTTTGCCTGATTGTCTGCATGTTATTTATAGTGTCAACTTTTCTATGAAGAATAGCTACAGCATATAATTCAAATCAGTTCAGGTGGTCAAGTGCCTTATTTATAACTGGAATATAACAGAACCTCGGCTGCACCATTCCAGAACCTCTTCTCTTTTGTCTTTTGTTGTACTGAATCCCTTTTGTCTATCTTCCTTCCACTACCATCCTGTACCACTTCTCTTCGCATCTTCTTTTCCATCTACTGATTCCTTTTTCGTGCCTTCCGGGCTGATATTCAGGACGTGATTGGGAGGGCTATACCTATTCAAATTCTCAGGTGTGGTGTACTGCCTATATTGGCTGTCCTTCTCATCACTCCTTCTGATAGGTAATTACATAATTAGTTTCCTCTTCTTCTTCCTCCTGTTTCTGTGCTTTCTTTTTTCAACAGCAGATCTAAAATTTTTGTAGCTTAAGTTTTGTAGGATTGGGACTTCTGATATTCTATTAGCTATTTCTTCAAATCTTGATAATGCTTAATGTTGTCATCTTGCTAAAACATTACTCTGCAGTAATTATACCACTAATGCATAAATTTTGTTTTTTTTTTGCCTGAAATAAATTCTATTGAATTTTTTCCTATTATTTAATTACCAATTACCTTTGCAGTTACTTGCTACTGTCAACTAGGTTTGCATCTTGCTCTTGTGGCTATTACAAAAGCTTTTGCAAGTGTCCTGTTATATACAAGAAACATTTTAGGAATAAATAATCACTGCAAGAAACAGTTTCTAAAAAATATACTTCCAGATCAATATTGCATATTTTGAACTTAAAAAAAGGTACATTTCTCCTGGATAAACAATTTGGAATCCCACCTGGCAGAAACTAAACCTTCTGAATTCTAATTTAGAGAGAAGTTAAACTACAGAAGTTTTTCATTATTAGTTCTACTGAAGTAGATAAGATCAGAAGTTTCTTACCCTTTTGACAGATGCCATCATTTTCAATTTTAGATTACTCTTGTATGTTAAGTCTACCACCAACTTTTGTAAAACTTTATTTATCACATATTCTCTTAAAACTTGGAAGCTAACCACATTGTAGAAGCATTGTTCAGAGACTCCAGTTGGAGGAAATAGCGACAGCAACCTGCCAATTCTCCGGCTAGTTGATTTCGGTGAAAACATTTTTCAGGTCTCCGGTGAACGAGAAGATTCGTTTTCTTCTTATCATATGCACGTGAGCACTTTAGAATGCCTAGCTCTCATTAATTTGTTGTGTTGAATGGTCTCGTCTGCTTTTGGTTAGATTTTTTTTTTGGTAGCTGCAGCTGAACATAAAGCATGAGTCTTTGAACTTTTGGTGTTGGAGATTTTCCTTTGGTATTTGGGTGTTAGTTTCTTGAATTTTGCTATTGTTCTGCTATTAGAAGCTCTCAACAGAGAATTTCGGATTCTATAATTATTTTTATTTGGTATTTAACCTTTTTATTGTTTGTCTGAAATTGGGTTTGTTTTCTTATGTGTGTCTTGATTTAATGAGTGGGCTTGTATGTATCTGCAAGCCATGAGTTTGATGGATTGGATGATGTTCGCAAGTGTAATGGGCTTTGATAGCTTCATCTTTGGTAGCCTACTAACTTATGTTCAACACAAAAACTACTCACACACCAATGGCAGCAAAAGACATGGATGAAAGAAGCCAACTCATTAAGGAGGTAAACACGGAACCATGAAGCTAACTCATTACATGGTACGGTACTTACTTTCTTAATGAGTTGGGTTGTTTAATGCACGTGTTTTGTTTCCATTGGTGTGTGAGTAACTTTTTTATAGAGCATAAGTTACCAAGCTACCAAGATAAAACTATTCACGGTTTCTAATACTATACTGTCCTTTTACTGGAATGAGATAATTGTATATGTGATTGTTCTAAATGATAGTGCCATAGGTTGATTCCGGAACTGGTTGTTTGTTTGGTGGGGAAGCATCATACTTTAGAGTTTTATAAAGTCTATTGCACCTACTTTTAGTAAATGTTATCTTCTATTTCTTGAAAGAGAGAAAACTAGGTTTTCTCTCTTACTCTGCGGACTCTATTTGCCTTAGTTCTGTTTTCCTTTGTCTTGGATTTCTTTTTCAGCTCCACTAACCTATTGGACAAAAAGAAAGAAAAGAAAATACAACATAGAAAGTTTGCAAATTTCTTCTACTTTTCAGTTCAGTTGGATAGCTTATTTTATTTTTTTGTGGTTGTTGTCTATCCAGGTGTGAGGATTATGTTTATTTCCAAATTTTCTAAGCTTGGAGCTCATGCTGTCAAGAGTCTTCTCAAAGGTTAGTGCTTGACCTTTTTAGTTACTTTCTTGATACTAAAATGAAAGGAAGTTGGATTGTGGAAATACAGTATACAGATTGATATTTAGAGAGAAACTTAGGATTCTCATGTCATCAGAGTCTAATTATCAATCTGATTTTTATTTTTATACTTTTTTGATTTAGGGTGTACTTGGATTGAAACTCAACTCGAAAAGTATTCAATTGTAGTGGGGTTTTGTGGTTGACTTTTCTGACAGAAAATGTGGGTCCCATAGTAGAAAAAGTGAAAAATAAAAAAGTTTAGTTTTATATGGATTGCTATCGATCCAAGTAGACCCTTAGATTGACATTGATGGAAGATTGACCGATCATTAATGCTTAGAATGGCTATATTTATGCCTAATTCTTTTTGGTTCAAACTTTGTTTGCTTTGCAGCTCCTGTAGCTTCAACATCAAGAACGATAAATGTGCCTCTGGGCCAAAGTCGTAACTTGTGGTCCCTAGTGAGTATCTCATTACCTTAATAAGATGAGGCTTGTTGCTTTTTGTGTAAGTTTACTTATTGCTCGTGTGGTACTTAACTTTGGTTGTTGAATTTTAGAAGTTAGTAATATGTTGTATATCTTATTGTTGGATAATGTTTGTAAAATCACCTTGATGCTATTTGATTGTTTGGTTGGGTTCACAATTCCTTTGAAGTCTTGAGGCATGTCTTTTTGTGTTAGAAGAACTCAAGAAGTGGCATCAATTGAGAGTCATTCTAATGATAGCATTATTAGCTTACTAGATCAAGCTGTTGTGCACCCCTAATAAAGTCAAAATGCTGCCAAAAGCCATTTGCATTCTTGGACTCTAGAATTAGAAACAGATCTCAAACGCTCCATGCAAAATCTGAAAACCAGACTGCGATTTGAGATGGAAAATGCTATCACAGAAAGCTGATAGGTTATGCAAAGAAAACTCAGAATTGCAAACTGTTGACGGCCCAAGCTATGGGAACCGCTTGTTAAGACATGCTGGTTTAGTGAGACGACACTGCTGCTGAGCCAATCTAATCCAAGTTTCTGCTTCCTGGTCTACCTTGGAAGTTGGAAGACAATAAATACAAAGTGAAAAAAAAAGAAGGCAAAGATAAAGAAAGTAGAAGAGTATTGATGGAGATAAATAAGTTATGAAAAGTTAAATGAAGTCATGGTGTATTATGTTTTCCCTCATGGTGTTCTTGCTCATATCAAGTATGTTGTTGTTGCCATTTTCACAAAATATCCTACGTGACGCCTTTTTGGGAATTGGGTTTGCTTGGTTCGCTTTTGTAATTTTCTTAATCGTTTTCAATTTATTTTGTTCACAGATGCGTGGAAGGTTTTGCACAACAGGCACTGCTGAGAAGAATTTGGAGAAAGAAAATGAAGACACGCCAAAGTGAGCGAGCTTAACTTTATATTTCTGCTTCTTTCTTCTCATTTTTACTTTGTCCTGTTTTATGTAAAATATAGGTATCGTCTATTGGCATGCAAAATTTTGTACCTTGTGGTGTTTCCTCTACAGTATGGCTTAAAAAACTTGGTATACCTGAATCTGATGGCTTGAAAGGGAATCAAATTGAACTACTCTATGCAATTCAAGTAGCATTTTTCATTGCCAGACCAAAACTTATCCTTCAATGCTTTTTAGTTGGTTGCAACTGGTAAGGAAATAAAGCTGGTTACAAAGTGCTTTGAAGCTAGTTGGCATTATTCGTTTGGTGTTCTTTGATACCCATTGCAATTTTTGCCTTTGAGATACTTAAAAGCTTTTCCATATGACGTCTGCAATCTAGTATATTGATAACCAACTTGAATACATATTGTTTGGCCAAGCTGCCTTTACTGGAAGCTTGCATATTCTTCATGGCTGTGCAGCATAGAATTTTACTAGTCCAATTTTCTTCGATATTGTTTCTATTTAGCTTTTTGGGGCAGAACATTAGCGGAAATCATGTATCAATCATATGCTGCCTTTACTGGATGCTCATTTTTTGCTAATTTTTCTTAGTCATTTTCTGAAACCTGCAGAATATCTGTGACTTTTGTAGACAAGGATGGAGAGGAGAAGCATATAAAGGTCCCTGTAGGAATGTCTATGTTAGAAGCTGCACATGAAAATGATATTGATCTTGAAGGTAAGTACCACCACAAGATGCCTTCGTTTCATGAACCTAAAATGGTAATACCCTTTAAGACTCTTAATTGAACCTTGGAGTAGATTGCACGGCTATACCTTCTTTACTTTTACTTGGAAGGATAAACAGATTTTGTCTGGTTGCAGGGGCATGTGAAGGATCCCTTGCCTGTTCCACTTGCCATGTGATTGTTATGGTATGCTATTGTTCAAAAACTTTGGTTGAGTTATTGGAAGAATTTTCTTCTCTTTCCTTCTCAATATCGATTCAAAGTGTAAACAAGTTTTTTATTTGTTTATGTTATTATTTGCTAGGATGTGGATCAGTATAACAAACTAGAAGATCCAACTGATGAGGAGAATGATATGTTGGATCTCGCTTTTGGCCTGACTGAGACGTAGGTCCCTTTGTCAACATTGATTTTGGATCTTGCTAGTCTTTTCAAGTGGTGTTAGTTCTAAAAACATTCTTCTGCAGGTCACGCCTCGGCTGCCAAATAATTGCAGAGCCTGAAATTGATGGAATTCGTTTAGCTATACCTGCTGCCACCCGAAATTTTGCTGTCGATGGTTACAAGCCAAAACCACATTAGATAGATTCTAGCAGGACATTTCTATCTTCGAGTATAGAGGACGAATTTGCCAATTTTGTAAGGCTCCAGAGTAGCTTATGAGAGGGTGCCTACTTTTGTAGTAATGCATAATTTCATACCTCATTCTTTCCACCCATTAAGTTGGAATAATACTCTTGAAAATGATTATTTTCTCGACTATTTTCATGACATCATTTTTGAATGATAAATTTCTGCCCCCAAGAGTTTGAAATGACCATCTTCCAAATGGAAGCAAGAAACTCAGGTTCACTGTTTAAACATAAAGTTTTCTGTTGACAATTACTGAACCTTCTACCAAGAAAATTCTAACGAATTCAATGGTTCTTACCTCTTGCAAAACTGCGGATGATCAAATTTCACGAGCAATCAAATTTCAGTCTTTTAATTTCATGTCTATATATAACTCTCTTTTACTAAGAGAAATAACCCATTTATATTACTCAATCTTATCCCTTTCTCCACTTTTAAGCTAGAATATGTAAAGTAGTACCCATTACTGTCAATCTAAAAATGTACTCGGGGATTGGTTTTCTGTGACAAATATTAACATGTCTACAAGAAGCTAAGATATCCTTGAATGCGATTTTCTGCTACGAAGATGGAATTTGTGAATTCAAGAACCCCTATCCAATTAGCGTCTGTACAATGAGGCTGTGTTTTATTAGAAAATTCTTGACCCTTTCATCATTAAGAATTTAGGAGGTCTTTTTTGCTCAAAAGCACTTCTTCAGAATCCCGAAACTAGGTTATCCTGAAGTGCTTTCGACTAAACAGACAAAGGTCAAGATCATAAGATACTTTGAGGTGCTTCTGTCAAGATTCTATGAGGCTCAGAATGTTAATGCCTATGCTTCTGCCCTGTCTCAAGAGTGATTCTTTTACCCATCATTTCTGATGGGCAGTACGAGCACAGTTGAAGAAATTGCTATAGGCGGGTAAAGCCATCAGTTAACCTTGTTTTTTGTTCTGAGAGTTTTGCGTTTTAGTTCTGAAAGTTTCATTCTTTTTCCTGTTTTGCCCGTTATTTGTCTCCCAATTGGAAGGGTTGCTGAAGTTGCTTTAGAATTCTGTAGATGTGTTGCTTCAGAATCTGGACGACATCACCATTACTCATGCAAATAATAAGCTTTGGGTACTAAACTTGGGTTGAATATATTTTGTCTCAGTTGCATGACTTCGGTTTTCGTAATTAGCATATCGTGATAGAGATTGGCTTGTAAGGAATTAATTAATCTCGG
Organism: Rauvolfia tetraphylla; assembly: GCA_030512225.1. Taxonomy (NCBI): domain Eukaryota; kingdom Viridiplantae; phylum Streptophyta; class Magnoliopsida; order Gentianales; family Apocynaceae; genus Rauvolfia; species Rauvolfia tetraphylla. The sequence continues at coordinate 11,138,693 of JAJQKT010000053.1, forward strand.
GTTTCAATTTTCGTCTCTAGTTGGTCATAAAATTAAGCATATTTGCTTCTATTTTATATGATGTTTATATTGTATGCATTTTGCTTTCTCGATGCTGATGTAGTCCCTAATAAGCTTTAACTACATTGATCTTTATCCTTTCCTTTGCGTCTACTGGCTGCATATCTCATTTTCAGTATTTGGAAGTACAAAATTTTATAAATGACCACTCCTATGCTTACTGGTCACTTGTCAGCTCCTTGAGTAAAGGACCAATTTGTCATCATGTAATTTTAACATCAGTCAGCTCTTTTCTCTCACCTTGACTAAGTTTAAAGATGCAATTCTTAGAGCTGCTACTTTCCATTGGTTCTATTTTGCATGTATCATTTGCATTGTGCGTTGATAGCATTGATCTTGAGTAAAGTGGGTAACTGGTTTGATCTTCAGTTACTAAATAATTTTCAATTGGATTTGTCAAGTATGGTAAGGGACATCCTAGGCGTGTCTCTACACACTTTTAGGTTTGAAAATGCATGTTTGGCCGAGATGTTAATCTTGTATATTCTGTGTTGATTCTGCCTTATATCATGGTTCTTAGGAAAAGAATACATTGGTGAGATCTCATGGGCCTGGGTTCTGATCACCTGTCTGATTATAATTGAGTTGTTGGATGATTAATTGTTCATGAATTTGTCAATTGTAAGGAACTTCATCACTACATGTGTATTTTCAACATAAGCCCTGGAAACTAGGAGTTGAAAGTTTTAAATGTATCCCTTGTAAAGGACCTAGACTTATTTGACAGGAAAAATCAGGAGACATCCTCATATTTGCCGTATAAAGGATAATACTATAGGAGAATTAGTGCGTAAAACAGGACACAATTGATGCTTAATATGTGGGTTAAACTGTCTACTAGCATCATGGAGCTCATGGATTCAACATTGCTAAAGCCCAGTGTTTCTCAGTATCCGCTCCTGCCGCCATTCTGTTTAGTGCTTTTTCAGCATTTCAGTGGGAAATTTGAACTTAGATACAACCTTCTTGCTTGCAAAAGCTGGAATTAACAGTAAGACTTTCTTCTATTCCTTTAGTAATACTGTGACTTGCTCAAGTACATATTGAGTCCCTAGCATAACGAGATAGGTAGCTTTCTTTGCAGGACTTACCTTTGCCAATGTCTGTAGCCTAACCCAACAGAAAATGGTTGATGTCTCTTGAAGGTCTAGATTAATGTGTATAACTACGTGTGAGAGTGATCGACAAATGGATCCTTCTTCTGGGTCATGCTACATCTATAGTGACGTCCAGTGTATTCTTCTGTCATTTATAAGTTGAACATTCAGAGGAATCAGGAGATGAAGCTATGTTTAACCAATTGAAGGCCATTATAAAAAGTGAAAAAGGCTTGTACATAAAATATCATGAAGGTTTTCCGTACATGGTTGTTGAAATGTCACGTAGTTACATACTGTTCAACATTGTGTTATCCAATCAAAACATCCCTGACTCAATGTTTAGACCACATAATTTGTTACTCTGGTACATTCAATTGGAAGACCTAAATATACATATTGGCCAGAGTTGCTAAGTAGCTAGTGAGTTTTGAGTGATCAAACCAAAACTTCTGCAATGTCGACTTTCCAAATAGCTGTATTTTGTTGGAGCCCTAAACATTTGTGTCTAGCATTTATATCTGTCTTGTTCCCTGAGGAAAAACTTTTGTCATTTTGGCATTAGTTGTACTTGCCTTTCTCCCTTTTCCATATATTTCTTCTGCCGTCCTATTTGATATTAAACTAACAGGATTTTGGTTTACACCATCTCGGAATAGGTCTCAATCCCCAATAGCTGGAGGACATTACGGAAACAGGATTTTGGTTTACACCATCTCGGAATAGGTCTCAATCCCCAATAGCTGGATGACATTACGGATCCAAATCACTTGTGCTATGCTTATGTGACACTTTTTAATAGATAAGAGAAGGCCATCTCTCCCTAGAAAGTAATTCCTTGATCATATCTGTTTACATGGCTGTCACCATATTAGGTCTGTCATCCATAGCCCGAAGCATCAAGTGGATAATAATGTTAGTTAGCTTATGTTAGTGGTTATGTAAGTTTTAGCTGTTGCAAATCTAAGCTTACAATGTCAAGTGATTTTCTCAGAGAGAAGGGAAAAAGAAGAAAGACGAACAGTGATGTGAGTGGTTGCAGTAGAAATTGCAAATGGATAAAAGATGAAAATCTGAACATTTACTAACTTATTAGAAGTTTTTTTCTGAAAATGGTTCTCGGATACAAAACGCACTGCAATAAGAAGTTCTTTTGTTTAGTTTTGTCATAAGAAGTCAATATGTGGCTAGTAGAACTATATTCATTCAGAACATGATTGGTGGGGTACTGTACATTTGTACATATTCATTAATTTTCTTTACTATCATATTTCAAATTAAGCTTCTTACTGCACTGTTTATTATTTAGGAGAGTATGCCCTTAAACAGGGATATGGAATGTTCAGAAAATGTTTAAAATGGTTCTAGAAAATGAATATGTAACTGGGAATTTTATTCAGTATTCTGCCGCTGTAGATTTTGATTTGTTCAGTTATTTCAACAGGTTTGAAGATGGCAAGTGAAAATATCAAGATCTTTCTGAGCATTGCATAAGGTGTTGTAGCTGAGGAGAGTTTGATCTTTCTTAATCCAAGATATGCAAAAGTCTGTTCTACCACACATGCCAGAGGAGATGTTTGGAACTTCAAACATGCTACCTCAGGTAAAAGAAAGGTTACCAGCTTTTTCTTTGAGATGTCACACTCCTGGCTGAGCTTGTTCTTTTTCCAATAAATTGATCGATAAAAAGTGAGCTAAAGTATGGGGAATGGTCTGTTTCCTTGTCCCCTACCCTTCCCAGAAGGAAAAATAAAAGCCAACATTCACATTTTAGTTTTATGTATCAACCCCCCCACCCCCACCCCCCACCCCTCTTCTTTTTTCCCCTCTCTTTGTCTGCAAAATTAGTTTTATCTACAACCTGTCTGAATGTTTTGTCGTCAAGGATAAGTACAAAAATAGCTCACCTTTTCTGCAAAAATATACCAGTTCATCACTTTGTTTTAAGATTTTCCATCACTGGGATATGACTTGCCAATATCAATCTTGTGCAGATTAAATATAAAAGCTTGCGGGTATCTAATTGTTGTACTTTGAAGGATTTGTCTTCTTGCTTCAATTACCTAACTATAAAAGGTTTTTGTGATCGCTGAAAAAATAGCAGGTTCTAGTAAGTAAAGAAAGAAGCTTTAGCTGTCAGTCCAAAAGTCCTAATATGGCTATATTCGATGTTTGGATGCAGAGTAGCAGTTGAGGTACAAAATTAGTGGTAGATGAGAAATTATGAATACAATATGTGTACGGTACAATAAAACGTAGCTTACTTTGTCTGTATCCTGTCAGTGCCATCTTTTGTTTTGTTTGAGATTTGTAATCTCTTTTCAATTCAAAAGCTGTCCCCTTCAAGAAATCTCTTTCCTTCTTCACATTTTACTATTTCATCCGGATATGCATATTCACAACTTTCCCCAACCAAGTCTTTTGCCTTGACTGATTCTCTTTCCCAATCTGTTTTGCTTATTACTGTTAGGATTGAGATCATACATGCCACTTGAGCTGCTAAAAGTCCATAGCAAAGGCCCAAGAACCCTAGTCTCCAAACAAATGCCAAGGCTATGGCCACTGGTGTTCCCATCAAGTAGAAGGAATAGAAATTAATACCTGCAGCAGTACCTGGCCTAGCAGTTCCTCGAAGCACCCCACAACAGGTTGTTTGTGGGCAGTTGGCCAGTTCACACAATCCAATCACCGGTAAAGTAGCCAGTGTTAGCTCCAGAACTTCAGTATCTGTTGTAAAGACTCTACTCCATGCTTCTCTCCCTACCGTTGTTAATAAGAAGCCAAAGATTGAAGTTAGAAAGGATAATCCCACAGCTACCAGTGTTGCCAAACGGGCCTTGTGTGGCCTGCCTGCTCCAAGTTCATTTCCTACTCTAGTTGAGATTGATGCACTTAGTGCTGAAGGTAGTGTGTACATGAGAGATGTGGTTTGTATGACTATTGCTGATGTTGCAAGGGCAACACGAGGTCTTTCAAGGTAACCTGCCAAAAGTGTCATTATCTCATACCACCACCACTCTAAGCAAACAGCTAAACAACTTGGCAGGGCAAGTCGAAGTAGCATTCCCCAATCTTCCCCCAGTGAAGTTGAAGAAAGCTGTCTCAGCTTTGGTGCCAGAGGTTTTGACAGTGGTTCACTGGGGACGTGGGTGTAAAACATGTAGGTTAGAAGAAAGAGCAAGGTGTTAAGGTTGGAAAGAACGGTGGAAATTGCAATACCACGAATTCCCAGATGAAGAATGAAGGTCAAGAACACGGTGATGGGGAGGTGTAGAATCACTGCAAGTGAAGTGCACCAGAGCAACGGCCATGTTGTACCTTTACTGCGTAAGTAGATGCGTAAAGGATGAAGAAGGCTGTTGGCAATGAGATCCGGGATGGCAAACTGGCAATAGAGGGTTGCTGTTTCTACTAGTTTGGGGTCTTGTTGGAGACTTAACAACAAAGGCTTTAGATTGATCCACAATAATCCAATGGGTATGGATGCAAGAAGTAACAGGATTATAGTTCTTCTAAGAATAAGAGAGGCTATGGTGAAGTTTCTTGAACCAAAAGCCTGGCTGCATAAAGGCTCCATTCCCATTGCTAGGCCAGATAATAGCGAGTAACCAGTGATATTGGTAAAGCCAATGGCTAGTGCACCTCCTGCAAGCTCCAGGCTCCCTAGTTTTCCCATGCACACAACTAAAATCATGTTTCTGAGGTAGCCGACCAGTCCCATGGCAAATATAGGAAAGCCTTTGTCTGTCATTTTCTTCAGTTCTTCCATTACCTAGCAAAGTTATGGAGAAAAAAAGGTTGTCAGACTAAAGAATGATTCCTTACCCATTTTACTGGATGCTCTTCAGTCTTAAGATTTTGCTTCTGTTTCTATACCTCTGGCATTGTCGGGCTCTTTTCGGTTTGCTCCGCCGCCATCTTTTCCATTTTTTCCTATTCTTCGCTTTTCTTGTTTGCTTGTGTTTTGATACTCAATTATACAGCCCACAAAGATGAGAGCTAATCCAGAATTGGCTCGAGAAAATTCTCTCCTCTAACATGCAATACTAAACATGCATGCTGAGTGCGGGAGAAAGAGAGGGGGTGGGGTGGCGAAGGTTGTAGTGCTAGCTTATCTCTGAAGAACGGAAGGGGACTTTATATTATGCAAGAGATGATGTTCACTTTTGAGTTACTGTTAGCCAAAGCCTTCACAAACCATATATGGAGAATATTGAGAGGCTGTGTAATGTGAATGGAGGCATAGTAAACATGTTATTTCCTAGAATGATTATATATGCTCTCCCACGTACCAAATGTCCCCGCTCCAACTTGTCTGCTTTCCAGATTTATCAGAACATATCCACTTTCTCCTAGAAAGAATCATGCTCAAATGTTATAATTCCTAAAATCTATGTTATAACCAAATGAAGAAGCTTTAAATACGATTATGATTGTATTTAATCAGTCTCTGATTATTATAAAAATCTGCGATCTCAATCTTTTCCTACTCCATATTTGGTTGGTTTATTTCGTGTGTATATGTGTGTGCACACGTGCGTGTGTATATCTACACACACTTGCATATCACAGATGTTGGTATTCAGTTTGCAAAGGGGTAATAATATTGGTTAATCTTGTAAAGATTGATCGCTTTTCTCCGAGCAGTAAATTGAGACGTCCAAATTGGCCACTCAGAACTAATTTGGGAAGCAACCAATTGGCTGACAATGACATAGCTTGCCGAAAAGTGATATGGGCAGTTCGTTAAAAATGCAATACCAGTACTGTTTGCTTATTAGTGTCTAAAGACCAGTTTGCATTTAAGGGAAACTATCTCCCTCAAGAAGTACCATTACTTCTTGATCTTTATCTCTCGTTCTCACAGTGAGCACATTTCTTTTGCTTTCTAGTTACTGCAACATAATATGGGATCACATGGTTTAAGCAATTCATAGCCAGGCTATACAAAAGCAAAATAAAAGAATTCATGGTTTTATGTGAAACTTCTGGTTTTTGTAAACATCAAAGTGTCTAACGCATGATTGCTAGGAGATCATGAATTGTGGATTCTGTGGAAGGACCCCCACCAAGCTTGCATTTATTATTGAAATTAGGTCATCACTTTTCCAAGTTAATGATGAAGAAGATCTATAAGTGGTAGTGAAAATGCTGATTTGTGGTCTCTGTCCCACTCGAGATAAATATTTTTCGGCCGGAGAAGAAACTGAAAAAACCTCCCATTCCCATATAAAATCCTCCCCATGGCCATGGCTAAATCCCCCGTTTTCAACCTTGCGACCCTTCGTGTCATGAAAGCTCAATACAACACACCAAATATTCTCCTCTCTGGTGTCTGATCTCTCTGTTGCGAAAGCTACTGCTACTGCTACTGAGTTAGTTACTTTTGGACTCGCATGTTTGCAAGTTGTTTAGCAACAACACATGTCATGGCTTCTATATGTCTATCATATCATCATGCAGGGATGGTATATGTACCTTTCATGTACGCATATTGCTGCATCTACATGCACGGATGTCCTAACCTCTAGAGCCATGCCATGCTTTATAGAACATACATTTGTGTGGATGATTTTGGAGTCTAGTACTTTGGTGGGATGGTGTGACCAGTTGTACCTTAATTTCCAGCAACAAATTATGCCTCAAACCGAAAGCAAGAAACTCGCGCCTGGAAAAAATCTAAGAAGTTCAAAGATGCCAAACCCGAAATTCGTGATATGCTATATTTTCTCTGTTAATTCTTTTTCATCGATCTAACTTTCAGCCTAACAACTATAATGAGTTCGAGAGAATAATGATTCTGTGTCTGATCTTAACCATTTCTATATATGTTGATTATTTTCTCTTTATATCTTGCCTCCTTTTCTCAGAGAACAAAGCTAAAACCTCCTATCTTTCTGTGGGTTTGTGCATTGATGACCCTTTGATCAAAAGGCTCGAAACTTTGAAGAAGAGTTAAGCTTGTCGTGCTCGTGTGGAACCATGCATGTGCCTTTTAGTTGCAGCAAATTACTAAGAAAACAAGATAATATCGAACTAATCATCCCCACCACTTATAATTCTTGTAGACAAATTGCATTTCAAGGCATCACTGCCTTTTTCTTACCATATTGCAGAGATGGGATGTTATACCTTCCCACCCAATACCATTTCAACAGCTAAAGTTGTAGGGTCGTTAACAAAAACTAATGCACTGTGTGTATATATATATATATATATATATATATATATATATATATATATATATATATATATATATATATATATATATATTGCACTGTGTGTGTATGTGTGTATATATATATATATATATATATATATATATATAAGTCACATCGATCTTTGCAGTGTCCCAAAAGGGTTGTTTCGATCTGTTGTTTTTCTGTTATGTAGTTTGGCTTCAAAGTCTCAGGCATTGTTTCAAGAAGCTCAAACAACCGACAGGGTTCGTATTTTCCCGACAATGCCCGGAAAGAGTTCCGGCATTTCCTGTGAATTCACTAACAAACAAGTTGAAAAAACATTTGCGTTTGCATTGAGGTAGTTTGATGAAGATGATTAAAAGCACTAGGCACCAATGGTGCTGCAGATCATGTTATCTCTATGTGAAAGTTTGAGCAACTAAGCCACAAGTTGCAGTTAAAGTTGACACTGGGAGTACTACACTTAAGAGTTTTTTGTTTTCTTTGATCAAGTCCTTCTTCTTTTTGTTTGTTTGATGTTCTTGGTTAACAAATAACGAGAAGATAATTCACTTTAGTCGATTCCCTCTTTACCATTGTTAACAATAACAAGAACGGCTATATTTATTTACTCTGATATCAGACTAAAAACCTAGCATTTCCTTATCTACTAGATAACTGGCAGTGCAGAAAAATCATTATCTGGCAGAAAGGTTGGAGCAAGAAGTGTGTTTTATTGACCACGAATACATGAAGCTCCAGACTATTGCATTTTTATTGCAGAAAGTTTCTTGAAGATCAACACTAATTATAGTAAAATATGAACCACAATAGAAAGATATCATCATGAATCCTTTAGTAGGGTCCATAGCGACTGACATTTCCTACTAGATATAGCACTTATTTTCTAATTTGATTTAGTCAACATACTCTCATTAGTTATAAACCTATGACATCATAGATTAGCCAGCATCTTTTTGTATGAGAAATTTGCAAGTGGAGAAATCTCTTATTGAGATGTTGCCCATATTGAATGGTCTCTTATCCCATGAAGGAATAATTGAGTCAAAACAAAAAGATCAAGAATTTGACTCTTTGCTCAAATGTTTATGACTCACTTTCACTTATTTGAAACGATTTCAACTATTAGACTGCAGATAAAAATAGTTAAGATGTAAATACATGCTTCATCTGTTAATATTGTCGTATATTTAGAAAAAGTCTCCAATATCATTACACACACACGAATTGAAAATCAAGCAGAGGAATATTGCCATAGCAAGTCAGAGTTCCCTCTTTTTGAGGTACAAGTCAGAGTCTCAAGGATTAGACTTTTTTTTGGATGGGATGCCACCAGTCTTTGTACATGGAAGAGTAGACAACACATTCAATCGGACTTCATGTGCATGTTGCTCTATTGCCATCAAATTTAATTTTGTGAGACCAGAACGTTTGATCATCTTTTGCTAACCTTTTCAAAGAACAAAATCTATGTCAATGTTATCGAGCAAAGTATGAGGGTATCGCCAGTCAATAGTATGTAGCACGTAATATGACTTCTGAGACATTTATGATAACGAAAACATAACCGTATCCGTTATGTAAGAATAATTTATGTATCGTGCAATACATCTAAAAATAATATTATACAAACTTCTAAACCTTAGCTCTAGGATTGATGAATCTCAAAACTCAAAATCCCCCTCCTGATCCCCTTTGAGCTTCAAGACCCCACCTGTTAGTTCAGAACGTCACCACTACCGACACAAATTGGTTACTTATATGGTACAGAGGAAGCATCTGTCATCAAAAGGAAAACGTGGTTAATAGTATAGAGTGTTCTAATACTTTTTAGTAGTTTTTTCTCTTTGCAAGAACTCATTAGGTTTGGCGATTTTCTTGATTTGTAAAATGTGAAAAGCATCATCAAGATCTTTTACATACTATCGGTGAAGTTGCAGAATGAGGCAAAAAGTTTCATGGTCCTCAAAATTGGACCTAAAAATTCTGGACTATAAGTTAAAAGGAAGAAGGTTATCCATAAGATAAAAGTGATGTTGGTTCTAACATGGCATGTGATGTTAAAAGATGAAGAATCTGCATGTGATGATGAAGCCATGAAAATGGATGGTTTAGAAATCATAAAAGGTCAGACCTGTTTCCTTATTAAGCTGAACATGCTGGCAAAGTGTTTGGAAGGTTAAAGATGAGTATGGCTAGTTGATGTTGAAGTGCACATTAGCTCCATGTGCATAGTGAACTTTGCAGTTTAGAGTGTGCATTTGATATGACATTCTCCTAATATCCATGACCCTTTTAACAGCCCTTAACTAGGAAAAACTCCAGTGATGAAACTCAGAAGGACACACATTTTTCATCAGTAACATGAGCCATATGTATTTCAACCAGAAGATAATAAAGAGGAAGGAAAACGAGGGCTTTTGCTACTTTTGCTTGGAGCCCGTTACCATTTTTTATGAGAATCAAAAAGGGTTCGAATTTGGTTTTCTGAAATGGAAAAACACATTTCATATGCTTGGAGTCCTTAGCCTTGAGAGATGCAAAGTAAGGTCACGATCATGAGAAAAGTGGTTAACAGTCAACTCCCTCCAGCCCATTCCATGATCAGCAAACTCCTATATGGTAATATTGGTGGCCCTCGCTTGTTGTCCTAACTCCCTAAATATGTAGGACCATGCCCTTAATTTGTTATGCCAGTTAATGATTCCTAGCTTCTAATTTAATCAAGCTTCTAAGAGTTTGATGCCTTTCAATGATGAACTTTAATGCCAATTAGTGCTTGAGAGATAGATTATGATATGACACTACATTCTTGCTTTGATTAAATGTGGAATTTGATCCTTTTCTCCTCCTGTTAGAGATTTTAGGGATGGACTTTAAGTTTGGGACTTTGAAAAATTAAACTTGGGAGGGAAGTATGCATTTATAGGCAGTATATATATAATCCTACTAAGCTTAGAGATTTAAATATCATTTGTCATAAAAGCCTAATATTGCATTTGAAAGTAACTCAAGTAGTATAGTTTGAAGCCTTTCTCCTTTATTGGTCACAAGAGAGGTGAAATAGTACTCTTCTAAGATTAGGAAAAAAAAAAAAAAACCAAGTTTGTTAGTCCTAATCTTTAAAAATTACTGCTCTAAAATCTTTTACTATGCGAATGGGGAACTCTTGTTCTACACGGAAAGTTCTCTTTTCTTGAATTATGTATAGTGATGAGATTCTTGAGTTTTTAGCCCAAAGTTGAAAGATACAAAGGACTGTTCATTTAGGCTTTGAAAACCCTAAATGATTATTGAGTTTTTGGAATCCATATCCATTAACAAACATATGATTATATATCAAAAGAAAATAATTTTGTACAAACACGTTTGATCAATGGTATAATAATAATATATATTTTTGTCAAGAATAAAAAAATTGAAGGTCGGAAGATGCTGTGATGGCCAAGTGAAAGCCAAAGGCTCCCAATCTTTTGATACTTTAAAAGTCGAAGCTGCTGAGTGAATCCGATGGTTTTGATACAAATTAAATACTTAATCGCTAAATTATTATCTCAGTTTCAATCAAAATTATAGTAAAAAATTTTCAATATAATCTTTCGAGTGATGGGTTACTCACCCGGATTACGTGGGCTCAAAGAGTTGGAGCTTCAATGAAGCCGAACCCGGACCAATAGATATCTTCCATATTGCAATTTGGGTTTGCCCATCCTTGGTGGGTTTTTCATGGGCTGAGGATTTTGTACCCTTCGGCCACTTTAATACACTGGTTTCTTTCCTTCTCCGGAACAATAGGCACAGTGATTTCTGAATTGTTGATAATCACTCTCAAAAAGAAAATAAAAAAGAACAACCATTTACACGTACTAAAAAGTCCGGTTTTCCCTTAAAAAAACACATGAAGTATATAAGGTAGGGAAGGCCTTTTAACCATTTTTTTTTTCAAAATGTTTAATTTTTTATAAATTTTAAGAATTATTTTTAAAATTATAATTACTATAAATATAATTATTTCATTCTCTATTATATTAATAGAATTAGTTAAAAAATATTATATATATTTATCTTCTTTAATTTATATAGAAAGATTCAAAAGGACTTATATTCTCAAACAGAAAGAGTACATAAATTATGAGTCCAGTTTATATAAAATTATAAATAAATACATAATTTAAAGGAAATTTTCCCTTGAATAAGTTGTGTGTACTTCCTAAGGAAAAAAAAAGGTAGTGACTACTAATCTTCATTTAGGAAAGGGATTCAATAACATCTTCTAAGGTTATTTTGCAAAATCTTTTAAAGGTTTTTAAAATTTTTTAGTACAAAAAATCAAATTATTAGTATAGATTATATAATTAGTAATTAAAGGAAAATTACATGCCTTATTAAAAAAAATATCAACCTACATTAGAAAAAAATTGCTGGAAGCAGAAAGCCTTTTTAACGAAAGAAAATACATCTAATTGGGCCGACAACTAAACGGATGGACCCAAAAAAGGGCCTACCGAAAGGCGTTCACTTCTATCAAAAATTTGATGGCGTCCGATAATACATTTATTGTAATCAATTATATACATGGGGACAACTTTGGTAATTGGTCCCGAGACCGTCACAATTCACATGCAAATGAGATCTCGAGACAATTTATTATAGAGAGAGAGAGAGAGAGAGGGGATTAAAGCACGTTTGCATATAGAAGTGAATTGTTACGTTTAGAGTGTATCATCTCATTTTAAAATTAAATTGTGTGAAATTTATATTTTTTAAAATAAATAATTTAATTTTTATAAAATTCAAGATAAAAATTTTAAAATTAAATCCTATCCAATTATACTCTTATTAAAAGGTAGTCCTATTTTCTCCCGCTCTATCAAAAGGCGTTCACTTCTATCTTATTTGTATTTAAATTATTTAATAAAATATCTTAAAATTAAATAATAAACACTTATGATCTCAACTTAATTTAACCTTAACTTTATGCTCTCAATCTCGTAGTGGATTGATTTTGAATTTTTTTAGGCATTAAAATTTTGTATTACTAAATTTATTTTATAAATAATTGTTGAATTGAATCTAATAAATGTAGTTTATTGATAAAAAAATAACATTATAAGGTAAAATTGAAAATGATTCTAAACTTTAAGGGAGTTTAGTGATATTATTTTTTTCTAAATTAGAAAAATTCAATGGTCAAATTAGAAATTGCAAAAATATTTAATTAATTTAAATAAAATTACTAATGAAGCTTTAATAAAAGGGATAAAATGACACAATAATAAGGTAAAATAAATTTTGTTCTAAACGTAATGATAATTTAGTGATATTATCCTAATACATATTAACATGATTCTTAGCTGTTGATTCGCCATCTCTCTCTCTCTCTCTCTCGTTTAATACCATTGGAACCACCGCTGTCAATTGAATTTGGCACCCTAGTAGTGTTTCTTACGTACATTCCAAGTTAAAATTGTGCTATTATCTCCTCTCTGACACTCATCTTTTTAATAAACAAAAGGGGTGTGATAACTCTTCTAAATCTTTATATTAATTCTAAATATAATATATTCAAAATTCGAAAGAAGGATTTTTTTGTTTAATTTACAAGTCATATACTCAAAATGAGTCAAATGTTCAACTATTTACATGCTTCCATCTTGATTTGGACAACTTTATTATTAGTGATGATTCGGGTTTATTTGGATTGTATCTCTTTCAACTAAATATACAATTGGGTTATATTTCTCCTTTCACAAAAAAATTCATTTTCACAGAACTTAAGACAAAATCTCTCCCAATCGAACACAATCTCAACCAAATATTCATGAATTATATAACACAAGTTGCAATTTTAATAAATGAGAAAAAGAACCTTAATAAAAGAAAAAAGAGTCTTACAAAAAAAAAAAGACAAATTCTATACTATGCAGCAACTCCTATATTATAAGGGAAATGTCTAGCATTTGGCCAACTTTCCTTTACTGGAGAACTTATGCAGAGAGAAAAAGGAAACAGGATTGAATACACATTGTAGACTCATAGTGTATAAAAAATTTGAATTAAAAATAAAATTTAATTACCTAATTAGCTTCTATTCTATCTGTTTCAAAATATATAATATATTTCTCTCTTACACAAAAATTAAAGTTTTAATAAATTTTATAAAAAAATTTATTAAATATCTAAAATACATCTATTTAAAAATTTTTAATTGATGTATTAAATTTAAATTTAATATTAAACATTGATGTTTATGGTGATTGATTGAAAAATTAATAAAATTTTTAAAATAAAAATAAATTGTTAGTTGAAAATTAAAATAAAATAAAATAATAAAATAAAATTTGTGACATATATTTAGAAACGTGTTACTCCTTCCACGTGTTTTTTATTTTTGGGGTAAACTTCCCATGTGTTAAAAAGGAGCTACACCTACCACTAAGTATTAAATGCTGGGTCAGCATTCCTGTGCTAACCGCATTTTTTTAGAAGGAAAAAAATCCTTTTGAATAATAATAGAACAAGGAAAAAAAAAATACTAAGCATGAAGTATAATAAAATGGTTGTACTCGCTGTTCTGCTATTGCCAGTTCTGTACGATGATTTGCCGGCGCTTATGTCAGAAGCTGCAACCGAACTGCCACCGGCGGTGGCTCGGCCGGTGGTTTTACTCTTCGGCCGCTGCTCCGGTACCGGGGAATCCAGGAGTTTCTGCTATTGACCAAACGACGTTCTCAATTCTGAGGCCAACTTCTCAAGCTTGCATTTTTCAAAGCTCAACAACTGTGTTTCATTCCGACAAGAAGCTCAATTACGTACGTTTAGGGTTCTATCGAAGTTGTTCTTACCCAATGTCATGTTATTGGATGTTCATTTCCTGGTCTTTCAAAATTTGATGTTTTCAGGAGTAATATTTGTCGTGTTCATCACTTTAATTTGTCTAAAAAGCTACAATTCGATGTATGTCTCCAAGAAAAAGTTCCTTTGGTCAGATAAAGGGTGCAAATGGCACAAAAAGAGAGGTTTGTCTGAGCGTCTGTAAAAGTTGAACCTTGGAATCCAGCCTTCTATATGTGGGTGATCGATTTTTTAATTTCCTCTTTATATACAGAAATGGCTTCTGGATGCTCCATCTTAAATTGAAAAGAAATGCGGAGCTTCTGTATGTGATGTAACTTAAGGAGGAACACATTTTTGCTCAAATTTTTGGTGTTATCTTAATTTTCTTCAAGAAATGTATATGTTTAATGATAGATGAATCTTTTTATTCATAATTTTATCTCGTATGTTTGTTCATATTTCCCTAGTTGGATGATTGGTTTGGTGCGAAGAGGTACTGCTCTTCAAGTGAAGTTCTGGCTGATTCTCCAGCTGGTATGCTAGTTGATGTCCCTTTGGCACAAACTGGAGAAGGTATTGCTGAATGTGAACTTCTCAAATGGTTTGTTCAGGAGGTAATGTTTTAGCTTATGCATCAAATGCTGCAATGAATGTTAAGAATAAACAAATTTTGATGATCTTAATTTGCAAAAACTTACCAAGTCACTTGTTCAACTTGCTAAACTGCTTGAACTATTAAGTTGTTGCAACCAATCTTTCCTGAAGAAAATTTGGAATCTTTTAATCACTTGTTGGCAGCAGAAAAGGTGCAAAATCATATGCCAACTTTATCTAAACACATTTAGAAAATTTCATACAAATCACGATTTTGGGATTCCTCATAGCTTCTGTTGAGAACTTCGGGTTCTAAAAGTTTTTTCTCAGACAGTGGTTGCGCTTGATTTGTTGCATCCTGTTTTGGCTATCTTGAGTCACGATTATGCTATTGCCTACTGAGTACTCATATATTGCAAAACATGCTCATTTTTGGTTTGGTAGAATGATTGTCACTTGTAATAGTTCAATCTTTTTAATATTCAAGCAGATTTTCAATTATCCAAAGACCACAACCTTTTATATTAGTATACAAGTATTTAATATAAAATTTTAAGGACAATCATTTCACTGTGGCAGGGTGATCGTGTTGAAGAATTTCAACCACTTTGTGAAGTTCAGAGTGACAAAGCTACCATAGAAATAACCAGTCGTTACAAGGGAAAGGTTTGTCAAATTCGCCATATTCCTGGGAACATTGTAAAGGTAACCTCTTGATATGATATTTATATTTTCCAGTGTTTTAAGGAAAGTCTCATATATTTGTCATTGCATAGTCGTAGTTAAGTGCATGAGAACATTTGAGAAATGACTATATAGAACCTTTCATCAAATTAAATATCAGTCAATCACAGACATGTTCATTGTCACCTTAGTAAGGTGCAGAACAAGCAGAAAACCATGTTGCCAATTCCTATGGTTTTGGGAGTTCATATGGTAAATTTTCCGGCAGCAGATTTCACTGCAGTAATTGGTTCTGGTTTGATTACTATTGTTTCTTTACTATTTTGGAAGAGAGCTTTAT
Source organism: Rauvolfia tetraphylla (assembly GCA_030512225.1). NCBI lineage: Eukaryota > Viridiplantae > Streptophyta > Magnoliopsida > Gentianales > Apocynaceae > Rauvolfia > Rauvolfia tetraphylla. The sequence goes on from JAJQKT010000053.1 coordinate 11,154,508, forward strand.
ATGGGAATTTTGTCCTTTCCCTCTCTTATGCATGACTTCAATATGATCGTAGTCAGTTGTCATGTCCTAATAAAGCTTTGAAGTTCTAGCTTTCTTTAAAACCTTTTTGGCCCGAAGACATCTATTTTTGGGCTTCGCATAAAAGCATCTTCACCCTGGCTTTTTAATTTTTTTTTCTTTTCCTTCTTTTCTTGGATGCGTTGTAATGCCTTATGGTTTTGCAATTCTGTAATCTCCTCAGCTTTATCCAATTTACAGGTTGGGGAAACGCTACTACAAATGATTGTTGATGAAACTCCTGACCTTACTCAAGGTTCTGATAGTTTGGGTGGTCCTAAGGTACTGGATTCTAGTAGCCTTGTCACAGATGATATCAATTCATCTTTTGGGGGGAGCAACAGAAATAGAGTTATATCAACACCTGCTGTTCGTAATCTTGCTAGAGAACATGGTATCGATATTAATAATGTACACGGAACTGGTAAAGATGGAAGGATATTAAAAGAGGATGTGCTCAAGTGTGCTGCAGACAAAGGAATTATCAAGGAAAGTCCGGCATCTTTTAGTGCTTCTTCTGCAGCACAATCACAAGAGGGAGATAACATGCACCCTGGTGTTTCTCTTGCATGTGGTTTGGAGTTTGAGGATAAAACAATCCCATTGAGGTAATCTCATTTCTGTAAATAGGATCCCAATATGGATGGATTATATTTAAACTTTTTTCTACAATTATGCTTCCATGGTCAAACACACAAGAGATTCAATATGGTCATCCCTTATGGTTTTGATTGTGATATATTCTTCGGGGGCTTCAGTTGAAGCTAGGCCCTGGGTGGTAAGTGGGTAGTAACTTGTAATTCAGTTAGTGAATACCATAGTGTGTGCTATTCTACTTGCAGGGTAATATATTTCTGAGTCAGGATGCAACTTCTTCTAAATCATTAGGGAACTTCTGGAGAGACCTTTAAGAGACAGAAACGGAATAAAAGTTAAAGATTCTATAAGAAAACTTTTGAGAACCTTTTGGTTCTTATGCCCTGAGCTTCTCCAAATTACGACATGAACGGTCAATGAAATTTCTTGGAAGTTCTGTTAGAATTCAGTGTTAAAATTCTTCCTGCTATCTTATGTGGTCCTCATTGTTGTAACTTCAGTTTTCCTCTGAAGCATGAAGAAAGATTTGTATGATTTCTGTCAATTGTTTCTGATATAATTGTATGTAGCGTTTCCCTACTTCTGTTTGTCTGGAATTTCCTTCTAATCCATTCCAACCTCTAAATACTTTGCATTTTCCTGAGTTTCTTGCTATACATGATAATGATATGCTTGAATGAATAACCTTCCGCAGAACATTTAGGATTGACTTGTTGGATCACTAAATCAATCTGATTGCCTGTTTTTCATGATAATTGTCGTAGGCTATGACTGGAGCATTTTATTGTAATAAAAGAAATCACATAGGCGATAACCTTTAGGTGACTAACTTTGATGTTATTAAGCCAAGGCTGTTTGATTTTGCAGGGGATATCAGCGAGCTATGGTCAAGTCAATGAGCTTAGCTGCTAAAATACCTCATTTTCATTATGTTGATGAGATTAGCTGTGATGCACTTGTGGAGCTCAAAACATCTTTTCAAAATGAAAATTCGGATCCTGAGGTCAAGCATACTTGTCTTCCTCTCTTGATTAAGTCACTTTCAATGGCGTTGGATAAATACCCATGGCTAAATAGCAGCTTCAATGAAGAACTTAATGAGGTTACCCTTAAAGGTTGTTACTTTTTTATTATTTTTATTTTATTTTTAATTTAGTGGTTGCTCCAACTTTATCTGCTTAATACAGAGATCCTTGTAGTTCATTTGTTTGAAGTAGGGGATACTTCTTGTAGCACCTCGTGTATCGACCTGTGATATTGATGACTGTCATGCTAATTGATTGGATATGGCTTTACTTACTTATCCTGCATACAAAACAATCCTATTGATCTTTCTTCTATTTTGATATTTACTGTCACATCATTCTGTAATGAAAGGATCCCACAACATTGGAATTGCTATGGCGACTCCAAATGGCTTAGTTGTACCAAATATCAAGAAGGTCCAAGCGCTGTCTATCTTTGAAGTGAGTTCATCTGGAATCTATCGAAGTATAGGCACCTCTTTCCTATTTAGTACTTTTTCTTTACACTTGTTTCATATTTTCCTATTTATCTCTTGTTTGTATGATGGAGAGAATGTACCAAAATTATAGGGGTTCTATTGGAATTATTGTTCTAAGCCATAAATGACAATTGGCTTTTCTTTTGTTTTATCCGAATGTTTTGACAATTTATTGTTGGTCGAGACTATGACACTGTAGAGTAGTGCTGGAAAAACATCATGTAGCCAATCCTAAAAGTACTTGAGTTTCTTTTTTCACTAACTTGAGTGTGTTTAGACTCTTAAATTACATAGTTCTCAAGTTCAATAAGCTTCTTGAATCCAGTTGTTTTATTTTATGTTGTTAGAGTTGTTTGAATTCTTGTGTCTGCTTTTATCTTAAAAAAATCTCATGGCTGCAGATAACAAAGGAGCTTTCACGGCTTCATAAGTTGGCAGTTGCAAACAAACTCGGTCCAGATGATATATCTGGTGGAACTATAACATTAAGCAACATTGGAGCAATTGGTGGAAAGTTTGGTTCCCCTCTGGTCAGTACACCTGAAGTTTGCATCATAGCTCTTGGCCGCATCCAGACTGTTCCTCACTTTGCTGAAGATGGAAATCTATATCCAGCGTCAGTCATGACTGTAAGTAGTCATTGTTTCTCATGCTGCTGATTTTTTTAGAAAGTTCTGAAATATGTAGATTGTATTTGTGATTTGCCGAGTACATCTCCTTAGTACAAGGGTTGCAGGTGTGCAAGGAAACCATTCATCATAAGAATAGATATCATCCTCTCTCCGCAAAAGAGGATATACAAGAAGACAGAAAATCATTTAATATACAACATTTCTCAGTGGTAGCTTTTCTTTAGGAGTGAGCTTGGAGGGCGGGGGTCTTGTTGGGGGCAAGGCAAAATATGAAGAAGAAAAGAAACAAGAATGGTTGCAAAAAAGCATAAAATTAACCATTCTATCTTACCCAATAATATGATTCGCCATTCACCATTTATCAAAGGTTGGCTGTTTCCTGGATAAATTCTGTCTCCCACCCGATATTGTCCTTTTCTTCTCAGGTAAACATTGGTGCTGATCACAGAGTTTTAGATGGAGCAACTGTGGCAAAGTTCTGCAATAAGTGGAAGCTATATATTGAAAAACCGGAGCTCCTGCTGCTGAACATGAGATGATTGGTGTCTTACTAAACTAACAAGCCTTTGCCTTCATCCACCAGCTTCTGTCTTCTCAATCCTTTCCTTTGCAGTTCGTTTGCAGCAATTGAAGCAAAAAATTGTTGATATGACAGTCCAGAGCAATGTTTAGTTTTTTCGCCTGGTGGAAGCGCAAAAAGAAACAAAAGATGGGATGTTGGTTGTAGTAAAGCCCGTGTTTGATGAAAATTTACTGTTAGGATTTATCATAGTTTGTATGATAAACTGATGCAAGAATGCAAGATGCGGTGAAACAGTGACACCATAAACAAATTTACATTCTAACTGTGGTAATACTCTTGCAATTATGTCATAGTTGGTATCTCACATCTTGATCAACTAGTACATTAATCTGCATACTTATTTTCCCCTTTTTCTTTTTGATATTTGAAAAAGAAGAAGAAGAAGAAGAAGAAGTAGAACGGAGTACAAGAAGTTTGATCGCATGGAGGAGCGACAATCAGGGTGGAAACAAGGTTCGCAATTATGAGTAAGATGGCATGAAAACATCATCAATTTTACCGTAGATTCCGAGAGGGTTCAGTGGATATATTTTGTTGTTTATAATTTTTTTAAAAAAAAAGAGAAATTGACTTTGAGTGTCACTAAAAAATACACTTACTGCTTGTCTTGTTACTAAATTTTTTTTTTATTCTTTCATGTTATTTAATAATTTTTGGATAGTTAATTCTGTCACTCAACCACCATAAACGGCGGAATTCGGCGAAAAATAGCATTCTTCACTTACGTGTTGAGAATTTGAGTCTTTTTTATCAATAATTAGTTATGAATGCCACTGAAGAATGAACTTAATATTTATTTTGTCATTAAATTTTTTTTATTCTTTCATACTATTCAACTATTTTCGGGTGACTAATTATGCCATTGAAGAATTTAATTTTTTTTAAAAAAATAATAAAGAGTATAATGGTCAATACAATTCTCCTTCCATCAAATTTTTCACTTACCTAAACTAAATCTATTTTTATCCGTTTGAGAACCTAATTTAAAACCTAACAGATTAACTTCATCAAACAGCCACAACGGTTCTTCTTCGGGTGCCATTTGTTGTAATTCTTTACTTGCTGCAGAAGCTAGATTGTTGATTTGGACCTAATTTATTTCAGCAGAAAATGAAATTGACACAATAAAACTAACACCAACCTTGGCAATGAACGCCAACGGGTCAATTTTTTTTTTTTTTTTTTGTGGATACATATCTTGTTAGTGATCAGACACAAGAAATTGAGATGGACACCAACCTTGGCAATGAACGCCAACGGGCCAAATTTTTTTTCTTTTTTTTTTGTGGATACATATCTTGCTAGTGATCAGACACAAGAAATTGAGATGGACACCAACCTTGGCAATGAATGCCAACGGGCAAAAAATTTTTTTTTGTAGATACAGATCTTACACCGAGGTAAATAAGGCCCAAATCAATAATCTAGCTTAGCCATTTTGATGAAGTTAATCTGTTAGATTTTAAATTAGGTTCTCAAACGGATAAAAATGGATTTAGTTTGGGTAAGTGAGAAATTTGATGGAAAGAGAATTGTATTGACCATTATGCCCTTTATTATTTTAAAAAAAATTAAATTCTTCAATGGCATAATTAGTCACTCAAAAATAGTTAAATGGCATAAAATGATAAAAAAAAATTAATGACAAAATAAATAGTAAGTGTATTCTTCAGTAGTATTCATAGCCAATTATTGATAAAAAAAACTCAAATTCTCAGCACGTGAGTAGAGCATGTTATTTTCCCCCAGATTCCACCGTTCGTGGTGGCTGAGTGGCTGAATTAACTACTCAAAAATTGTTAAATAGTATGAAAGAATAAAAAAAAAAGTTTAGTGACAAGACAAGCAGTAATTGCATTCTTCAGTGGCATTCAGAGCCAATTTCCCTAAAAAAAAAATTAAGAAAGTGGTTAATTAAATAATCTATATCTCCTGTTCTAAGCTAAATTCACTTTTCTCTTTCAATTATTTAATGTGTATCATTGAAAATTTAAAATTCTTATTCTAAAATATTTTTGCATATCTATATATATATATATTACCAAAACACTTTTACTTTTTCTCTTCCTTCAAAACTCTCAAATTTTCAATTTTAATTTTTAAAATTTTAAATTTTTTATTAGTTAAAAGAGTTGTCATTAGTTAAGAGATAAAATAAAATAAACACTTTAATTTATTCTAAATAAATCTTTTAATTTAAATCAAAATTTTAATAACTTTTCACTATTTTCACACAACTTCATCTACTGTCATTTTCTTCACAAAATTTTTTTTTTCACAAACTTTTCCTCATAAGATTTTTTATCGCAAGATTCTTTTATTTTTTTCTAATTAGGGTCTTTTTGATAATAATAATAATAATAATAATAATAATATATATATATATATATATATATATATATATATATATATATTTCTAATTAGAGTCTAATTAAAGTTTTTTTGAGAATAAAATATATATTTTGAAACTTTTTAAATTTTTTGATTAATAACAAGTTTGCAAGTTGTACATGACTTTTATATGGAATTATTCTTTTGTCCTTTTTTTGTCAATTTCTTTTATTTTTTAGTTTTATTTTTAGCATCATTGATATTTTCTCTTTTTACATCTTTCATGTTTTTTCTTTTTTTGTTTTGATTGAATGATATAATCTATTTTATATTTTTGATTGTTTTAATAGAAAATTATTGAATTTTTGTTTTCTTTGATAGATTTTGAAGATTCAAACTTTTTTTTCGTTTGTTTGAGAAATGACTTCAGAAATATTTATCTGTTTAGTTCTTAGTATCTATTACATCAATTAGATCAATATCTATTACTATATAATTTAATCCTTCATTTGCTAAGTTTTAAGGATAAAAGTATCTAATTATCTATTAAAATATTCTGCCTCAGAATATGTATAACTTTGCAGTACATTAATCATGAAATATAATATTCGATTATTTTTATTTTTTTATCTTTTTACCAAGTAAATATAAAAGAAATAAATAATTTTATAAAATATATTAACGCTATTATTTTTTTGTGATAGATCAAGAACAATATTTTTTTGAAAAAATTGAGCAATGACCTGAGAATCTTTTTATTTTGAAAAAAATATTTCTTTAAGATTTATAATATAAAATACTAATATTTTTTTATTTTTTATTTTTATGTTATTTATTTTTTAGTAATGGAAGAGACAAATAAAAGGAGAGAAATTTTAATTTTTATAATGATTTTATTGCAAATATATTCTATTTTTTTGAAAAGTCAAAATAAATAATTAAATGATAAAAATTTTCTTTTTCTCTTACACATAATGGGAGTAGAAGGTGAATACGGTAAAATAATTAAAAAATCATGTTGTAAAGTTAATTTACTTTAAAAATATAAAAAAGTACAACTTACAATATATTTTTTATTTATTTTCTTTTTATTTTAATTTACTTATGATTAACTATTAATGCATAATTTTTTAATTAAATATATAAATTTACTTCATATTTTTTTATTATAACTATAATAACTATTTATATATAATTCATGTTAATTTTTTCTCAGTACTTTTTTTTAATAAAAATTAACTCTATCACTAAAAAAATAGTTTTATTCATGAGGGTATAATTAAAGATATTTTTTCAATGATATTTAAAATAAATTTATTTTTTTTAAAAATATATTTTTATTAGATATTTATTTTTTAAAAAATAATATATATATAGTATAAAATACGAGCTCTATGTTAGTATATATATATATATATATATATATATATATATATATATATATAATGATTATATCTTTTTAAATCCATAAGTTTAATAAAAAATATAGCAGAAAACAGCGGATATAGGAAAATAGAGAGAGAGAGACAGAGAGACAGGGGGGGGGGGAGCAAAACTCGCCTGGACTGTTTTAAAAGAGAAAAGAAAAATAGAAGGAAAAATGCTGTCCACGTGGCAAAATCTGAGTGGATTGTGTTCCACAATGGAGCCTTAGCTGTCACATTAAGATACCGCTCCGGAAGAAAAACCCTAGGCCCCGACTCTTACTGTCTCGGCCGATTCTCCATAACCTTACTAATAGAAACCCTCCCCCCAGAAGCTCAAGAGAGTGCTCTAGCCGCTGAGTGCAGGAGTCAACTTCACCAACATCAGCTATGGTAAAAAATCTCTTCTTGCTCTCTACGTGTCAATCTTTCCCGTCATCAATGAAAGTTTTCTTGCAGTGCTATGCCAATTTGTTTAGCATTGTTTCTGATTTGTTCTCTCAATCTTGTTTGAATCTATTTTAGGGTATTGATCTGAAAGCGGGTGGCAAAAACAAGAAGACAAAGAGGACTGCCCCAAAGTCCGATGATATCTACCTCAAGCTGCTTGTCAAGGTGTGCTTTTTTTGTGTTTTTCTTGAAATGGTTTTGTGGCGCGTGTGTTTGTATGACATATGTTACTCGTAGCTCATATTGATTTGTTAGTTGCATTTCTTGTGTAATGGTGGTTCTGTTTATTAATAATGTGTGCTGTACGTTCTAGCTGTACCGGTTTTTGGTCAGGAGGACAGAGAGCAAGTTCAATGCTGTGATACTGAAGAGGTTGTTTATGAGCAAGGTTAACAAGGCTCCTTTGTCACTTTCGAGGCTCGTAAGCTTCATGAAAGGAAAGGTATTATTTTGATTTCTCCTAGCATACCTGTGTTGGATTGCAGTTAGCTGGATATGGCTTTTACGTTTCCAAGTCTCGCCTGAGCAATTTAGTCTGATTGTTTAGGTAGGTACTTCAATAGTTAATTGAGGTCATTATTTGTCAGGGAAATCAGATGGCAAGGGATTTAAGTTCTGGAAAAAAATTAGATTTTGCATTTGATATATCCAGTGCGGTGTTTGCTCTTAAGACAGTTCGAGGCTGATCAAGATATAAAGAAGGAAATTAATCATTGTGTTTACAAAGAATTTTTAACTTAATATGCTTTTGTTTCTGTTTCCTCTATAACCTAATGTCCTAATGTCAACTATCTGAATTCAGTGGATGCTTGGATGTTTTCAATTAGTTATTGTTCATACTTCTCAAACTTGTACCCATGATAATTATGCTGTGAAGAACTGGAGCTTCCTCGTGTCCTTGCTATGTTCCTGCTATAGCAGGATGTAAAATTATAATTTTTGTTAGATCAAGCAAATGGAATGATAATTTTCCATGGTAAAAAAATTTAGGGTGAGAATGCAACCCTCATCTATTCTTTTTGAATAGGAGATCCTTTTGTTCATTAATGGAGTCTGGCTTTTGTCCAGGAGGATAAGATTGCAGTGATTGCTGGAACAGTCACTGATGATATTAGAGTTTATGAAGTGCCTGCATTAAAGGTGGCTGCCTTGAGATTCACAGAGACTGCAAGAGCAAGAATTGAGAAAGCCGGTGGAGAGTGTTTGACATTTGATCAGTTGGCTCTTAGGGCTCCACTTGGTCAAAACACGGTAGGAATTTTAAAATTCACTAAGTTTCCTTTTTCCCCCTTTGAGTTCTATTGGTTATAATAATGCTTTAAAAGTCTTTTCTAAAATGTTCTTCAAGTCTTCTTTTATTGTTACTAGGCATTTGCTAGTGAAATCAAAGCGTCCTTGTTGCATGCTTGGTTTTGATGTCCTTTTCTGGCAAAACTTGGTCTCGATATCTTTATGACCTTTGTTTTCTTTCTCCTGGTTTAAATAAATTATTATGTTAACAAGAATTGTCTCAATGTCTTATGTACTATGGTTAAAATTGTGTCAAATTTATTTAGTTTCAAATTTTTGATTGGAGATTTAACTTTTTTGTTGACTGCAGGTCCTACTTAGAGGTCCAAAGAATGCAAGAGAGGCAGTGAAACACTTTGGTCCTGCTCCTGGTGTGCCACACAGCCACACTAAGCCATATGTTAGAGCCAAGGGTAGGAAGTTTGAGAGAGCTAGAGGCAGGAGGAAGAGCAGAGGCTTCAAAGTTTAAGTTGGCTAACCTAGTTTGGTCCTTGCATTGCCAAACAATCAAACTCGATTCCATGTCAATTTTGTCAGAGTTGTTTTTTGAGGCACAATCCATCTATGTGTTGTTACTTTATTGTTGAATTGGAACGTTTTTCAATTTATAACATCCACCCCCTTCTCTCACTATCAGGCTTTTAAGAGTTACTCCATGAAGTTCTTTCGGGTGAATACTTGCCTTTTTTCTTGTCAGTTCACTGGCATTGTGTTCAATTTCTTGGAGTACTTGACCATGGTGTTGAAAAATTCGTTAGTTTTCCTGATAACAAAATGTTGGATGGTGTTATCCTGATAACAAAATGGTGCGTGGTGTTATATGTCGTATCATTTGCACATTCATTATTCTAGTTGTTGGTAGTATTATTATACGCTGGTAGCTGCCTCTAATATTGATGATTTCAATGCCGAGCTTGGTAAGATATGGTGTGATGATGCGAACTATACTCATGCATTATCATTTCCCATGTTAGGATTAGAATTTCAGAACACAGTCCCCTCTGCAGCCGTTTCAGTGTCCATAACAAAGTGGAGAATTGGACCTGTATAAATAGTTATTGCTCTCTGCTTGCGAGAGTGTAATTGTTTCAACGTTGCGTTAGAGACTGCTCTCCCTGTTCTCTCCACTGTCTTCCTATGCCAAATTTCGGGCCAAAACGGACGACACGAAATCTTAGGATGGCAAGCATAGAAGGATGGTTAAACGAGTATTTGGTACTAGTCATGGAGGTTTGAGGGCTTTGAGTTCGATTTATAGGATCAATATTCCTTAGAACATTCCCAAAATAAGACTTCAAAGTTTGTCACTATCCTTGTTCGAGGCTATTCAGTTTGCCCCGGGAAATCAAACTCATGACAAAGCCATGCTCTAGATTAACAGTCGAGAAACTGCTAGTAACCGCCATCTTGAAATGCCCATAAATGGTGGAGAGATACATAAAATGGCCACAAACAACCGCTTCGCTTCTGTATCTGCACTCTCAATCTCATTACAGTTCCAGGCAGAACTTCCGTCAGGACTTCTCTAACTCACTCAATTCTGCGATACAGTCTCAAAGAGTGATTGATCATTTGATTATGATGCCCGTACATAAGGCATTCGCGATGTCCATTTTCACAGCCTACTCACTGTTTCTATCCTTTGCTCCTGCAGTCGCAAAATCAGATGCCATTTCAAGCAAGTAAACAGAACTTGCCATTGCTTTCTGAATGTTTTATTCTGCAATTTCTAATCTTTGGTCATTAGTGATCTTTGCAGATAGTTTACCAATGCCAAGTTTCGCTTTCAGTTGGTCAGATGGAGATGGCATTTTTGCGGCTGGGGACGTAGCAATAATAAAGGTTAAAGTGCTGGGAAATTTTTACAGTGCAAAATACAAGCACCCTTTTAATCCTAACATTACTGTCAATAATAAGATGGGCAATAGTACTCTGATTTCTGGAGTTTCATCATATTTTGGTGGTGATCTTAACAATTGGATGATTTCTTTCATCCCTATCATGGTTGGGTTGTTCAATGTACTCATCACTGATGACAAATTCAATGTCTTGGACTCTTCCCTGCATTTCCGAGTCAACCCAGGTTAAATATTTCTTCACCTTTTGTTGGTTTTTCTGGCCGTGCATGATAAACTTTGATCGGAGAAAATTGTCATTGTTTCTATTTGAGTAAGTTTGTGGGGATGCAATAGATCTTTTTGTTAGTGAAAATTTAATTCTTAATTCGTAATTGTAGTGCTTATGAAATTGTACTGTTTTTGAGCCGGTTGTATAGGTAATGCATACTGTCATTTCAGCTTACACAGATTCTTTTTTTTTTTTTTTTTTTTAAATCTTGGGAAGGTGGTGAAACTTGTATAAACTGATGTAAGTAGCTTAGTTTGAGAATAAATTCAGTCTAACATAGTTTGCTAAGCTGAAGAGAATTTAACATGGTACTATTTGGGTTACTTATTCATGAACAGTAGAGTAGAACTCTTCAATCATTTGTGAACTGTTTGTCCTTCTTGTTCAGTGCTTTATCTCTTATTCAGCCAAAAAAAAAAAAAAAGCATGTTTTATCTCTTTACTTTTACCTATCTTTTGTTTGTAGGTCCATTCTCTTATACTGACTTTCGTCTTCAATGTGAAGGAAAAAGGTATCCAGCTGCTGGAACCGTGTTGTGGTTGACTGGAGTGAATGAATTTGTTTCAGGAACAAAAGCTACAGTTCTCATTCTTCCGAAAGATGCATTTGGGAATAATCTCTCTTCAGCAAGTGAAGGAGAAACCTCTTATGATTTTACAGTTTCAGTGTCTCATTCAAATGGTTCTGCAGCAAATATACTCAACATCACCAATAAGGGGTGGAACCAGTTGGGCTACCTTAGCATTGAATTCATTGTGGTCACATCTGGAAGCCTCTTACTTAATGTTCAAGAGCAAAATCAAACTTTGGTAGGCTCTCCTCTGCCACTTGAGGTGAAGTCAGGTGATTTATGTAGGCATTACCTTACAATTTGTTTTCAAAATGCCAAAAAAAGCTAAAACATCTCTGTTATATAATTGTCTGTAATGCTCTTCTGTGAAGTACTTGGATGACATGGCTGCTGTTCTCTGGGGTTCAATGATACTTTATCTTTTGTATAAAAGATCAGTTTACTCAAAGAAATGACAATTGAACTTTGCTTCCCTAGGATCGTCTATCTTTTAACTTTTTCACAACGAAGGACTGCTATTTCTACTTAGAACAAATACCTCAGAATTTCTACGCATTCCATGCAGAAGGGAAAAAAAAAAAGAAAAAGAAAAGGAAAAATCTTGCATTCATGTTTCGTCCTTCTAGGGTTCAGTTTTTGGGTGTTTGCTTGCAGGAGCTCTGGATGTCTCCAATTGTTTACTTCGCTTCAATGTTAACACAAAATCCTTCCAACTTTTCTCTGTGATGGAAGCTTTTATATACCAGCATGATTGGTATGGAAATCCTGTTCCGGGACTCTATGCATTTGATGTCGAAGTTGTAGAGAAGGGGACAAATTTGTCTATGCCTGTTTCAGACCTGCTCTTTAAAGAGATTGGGCTGGGCGTTCAAGTTTTTTCCTTTAAGCTAGATGAACCAGGGGACTTTATTCTCTTGATATCAGATAAAGGACAAAAAGGCCAGAATAATCTAATTTCTAACGTGCCGTATGACTTCACAGTTTATATAGGTAATAATCTCAACTTTTCAAGCTCCGTCTTATGGGGTATCACTTTATGCTATTACAAGATCAATAAAGAAGATGTGGGTCTTCCTTGATTTGAACTTTAGGAACATCAAAATACACTGCCACTAAATGATGTTAGCAAATTTAACTCTTCCATAACAAGCTGGTAGGATTGAAGCAGAACATTTGGCATGACTGGTTCTAATTTTTCTTTACCATATTTGCATGCATGAAAATCATTTTGCTTTCTATTTTCAGCTCATATTCTAATGTTTGAAGTTGTATAGGCTATTGTGATGGGAAAACCAGTCTTGTAAATGGATCTGGTTTAAATGACTCGTTTGCTGGTGAAGCTGCTTGTTTCTCTGTTTTCTTAAGAGATGCTTATATGTATCCTTCTCCAGTTGACTTGAAAAGATTACAAGTACAAATTCTGCATGAATCTGACTCCAAGCCATTGCGCTCAAGCATACATCCCATGCAAACTGTTAATGGTAAAGCACTGGAGATTTATTTTGTTCTTTCGATGTTGTTCACTTTGGATTGATATTTTGATTAAAGAATTGATGTAACAGGTAGTCTTTCCAGTGGAATACTCGAGTACAGTCCAGACAGTCATGTGGCAGTTGTTCCTGCATCAGCTGTTAATACAAGAAATGAGGCATGTGTAATGAGATTTTTATTGGTTACTTTTTGGGTATAAATTTTATGATGATTACTGTTAGTTTTGAATGCAGTCTCTTAGCAACTCAGCACTGAAGTTTAGTGCCTTCAAAGTTATTTTTGTTCCTGAAAAGTGCGGGATATATGAAATATCTGTCTTTTGTGGAAATATTCAATTAAATGCTGGAGTGCCATTTAGAAAGTTGGTGAATGCAGGTACATCTGAAACTGTGTAGTTAGAGGCACAATTTATCTTATGTGGGTTTTCTGGGAGATATTGATGTTTTTGTTCTATTTTATTCCAGGGAAGGTTAATCTATCCCTTTCAGGGGTGGTAAAATATGCGCCAAAAGTGTCAAAACTGATAAGAAATGACATCATTGTACAGCTTATGGATTCTTTCTCTAACCCAGTCAAATTGAAACGTGCAAAATTGAAACTTGAGATTGCATCAGTTAACCGCTCTGGTTTTTCAACATGGAGGTTTGTTGATAACAATGATGGGTCATACACTGGTAGCTACTTGTCCAAAGATGTTGGAACCTATGAGATTTGTGCTTCGTTTGATGGACAGCATTTCTTGCCATGCCCCTTTGGTGTGAATGTCTACAGTAGTAAGTTTGATGCATTTTGAGCTTTGGTTTTGTATCTTCTTTTTCTTTTAATATATATTTTCTCCAAATGGCATGCTAAAATGATATTATACTATAGTGATAATAAATGTAGGTCTTCAGTCCTTGGCAGGAGCATAGAATTTCCCAAGATAAATCAATTTGTCATATATGCCTATTTTTACCAACTTTCACTTCATTTATTAGATATACAGTCACACTGTTTCAAGAATCAATGTGGTTCTTACAATATTATGCTTGGCTATTTCTTTTTCCTTTCAATTTTATATTCTTCTCTATTTATATGCTAACCTGTTCGACCAATTTCTTACTTTTAGATGAATATTTCCCCAAAGTTTCCAATGATAGAGTGTATGTTTGGGAGGATGAGTCAACTGCATTTGATGCTCTGAGAAACGATTATATTCCAGGTGGCAATGCAAGTATCACTGAATTCTCAACGGTAAGGATACTTGGATTTCATGACTACTTTAAGGTTCCATGTTATAGTACATGTCTCTGTCAGGGTGTGTTTGTTCTAATATGCAAGAGCTTTTAATTTACCATGAGAAACAGAAATTATGACGGAAACTATAGACTCAAGTAGCCAGAATAAAATGGTTTTTAATCATTAACAGGAGATGACTATATACTATCTCTTCCAAAATTGAATGCCACTCCTTGAAAACTTATTAAGGTTTCTGAGTACATTTCTTGTATGCGTACCTGGATATATAGAGGGGTGTTTTCCTTTTTCTTGATGAATTTTCTTGTAATCATATTTGTGGCAGCCCCTTCATGGTTCGCTTATACAGAGCGGGCGGCTTTTCCGATATACACCGTATAAAGGATTTTATGGAAATGATTCTTTCTTTTACACGATAGCTGATATAAATGGAAATGTTGCTTCTGGGCCAGTGAATATATCCGTCCTGTGTGCTCCACCTCAGTTTCTGTCCTTTCCAAGTCAACTTCAAGGAACTGAAGATACAGTTTGTCCTATGTTTGGGTGGGTTACTACCCTGGCTTCATTTTATTTGAGAAAGTGAAGAACATCTCCAAATTTTTCTAGTATATTTTTCAGAAGTTGAAGGGTGACCCTAGAGCAGAGTTGTTCTGGTACCTAATGTTTTCAGTTTGTTGTATTTGCAGAGGTTTCTCTGGATTTGAAATTGCATACTCAGATTTGAAGGAAAACATCACAATTGTTCTTAAAGCACAATCTGGAACTATATTTCTCTCTGCAATGCCACTGCAGTTTTGGTTGCCAGTATGGGGTGAATTATATGTCAAAAATGACATTGAGAAGGATAAACAGTTGATTTTAGCTGGTACTTTGGAAGTGGTCAATTTTGCTCTTCAAGGAATCCAATACTTTGGGTAGCACGCACTCATTTCATATCTAGTCTTTTTAAAATAAGCAACATCTGCTTTGTTCTCATTCTATCTGTTGTTTGATAATTCTTATACATGTGGAATAAAAATTCATGCATTCAGGCATTGGTCTATAATACAACAGTTGAACGTGCATGATTCATTGGATATGAAAGCCTTTGATATTCACTGATTCTCCTTTCTGGTCTAAATTTGGTTCTAATGTTTATATATTAACAATGATATCTCTGTATCTTCTTGTTCTTTTGCCCAGTGGCACACTAAACTTTCTATTTGTTCCCCTTTCCATCAGAAATGAGAACTTCTACGGCAAGGACACAATCAGAGTCTCTACCATGAACAGAAATGGAAAGAACAATTTAGATTTTCCTATATTTGTGAAGCCTATTAATGATCCACCATTTATAAATGTCCCTTCGCACATTATCTTTGAGGATTCCACAGATGAAGTACTTATTTTCGATGGGCAGAAAGACAAGTTTGATTTCTTCATTGGGGATCCTGATCTTCTAAACTTCCCTGGTAAGATGGATAATATACCAAACTATTAGCCGGTTGATCTCTGCAAAACCAGATCAACTGGCTTGTTACATTGTTTCTTCATGCTTTTTTTTTTTTTATAAAGATAGAACCCCAAGAATTTCCTGCTTTCTCTGGTATGTTTTCCGCAACCACTAGCCATTGTGCCTAGAAAAATGCAAAATTTAAGGTCATGCGTACAAGACTTTGAATTTTGAAATTTGCTTTTCCTAATTGCTACAGATTATCTCTCACATCAAAGTAGTAAGATATGATCATTTTTGTTGGCTTGTATGATCATTTTAAGAAAATCTTATCAATATTTTTCTGTCGAGGGTGGTTGTTTGCTTATTTATCATTTTGGTAGAATGGCATCCATTTTGTGTAGTTTATGGAGAAGGTTGCAAACAAAGAGTATTAGCAGAAAACCAGTCTCCTTGATTGTGCAAAGATATTTTTACATCCTAAGGATTTATAAATCAGACCTGGATTTTAAGATTCAACTATTCAAATTTCAGGTAATAAGTCCCACTTTTTAGTCATTTTCTCTCTGGAAGTCAGTTCTGGATACTTGACCACAAGTCTTCCATCTGTTCTCGTGAATACAACTGAACTAAAGTTGAAGAGTAGTTATCAGTGGCAACCCCTTCAGACATTTGTTACCATCTCAAAACATGTTACGGTCAAAGCAAAAGGCATTAGATTTCGGGGAAGTATAGCTGACTGCAATACTGTTATGCAACATCTGTTGTATTGTGTGAGTTTTCAAGAAACATTTGGACGCTGATGATTGCTTTTCACTTGCCATAATGCTTTTCTCTGCATTTCAATCTGCTATACATGATCTTTTCCAGATTGATTATGCTCTCTTCTTCGGGAAATTATACTTTCCTTATTTGAGCCAATACACTTCTTTTCTTCACAAAAATGGAGAAAGACAAAAAAACATCTTCTTTCTCTAAGCTATTTGTTTCTCCATGTTTTGGTATTTATTTAGGAAACCTGTTTATCTACTGAGATGGATACTCAACCTGTTTCCTTTTTAAAGGTATTAATGGGAAGTATTTACAGGGTGGCAAACATGGTGCTGTTTTAACCATGAAGGTAAATGATATGGGGAATTATGGGTGTAATCGATACTGTGATGAGATGATGTCAATGTCTCTCTCTGCTGAAGCTTCCATAAACCTAATAAAAAGAAGACCGATGAGTTCATTTTTAGCTCATTGTAAGTGACAATATTTTACTTGTGAAGATATGATGAGTAAGGAACTAACTTTCTGCTCTGTTTTGCTTTGATGTGTGTGGTACAGCTCTGGGATCAGTAATTGTGGTGGAGGTCATTGTGGTCCTTTCTCTTGGTGTGCTGCTTATGCTATTTATATGCAAATGTGCTATTGTGCTCGTGCATGAAAAGAGAAGGCACAAGGCAGAGGAGATTGAGCTTGTTAAGGTTCAAAATTCACACAAAGAAGCTGTACGTTTGAATTAATCTCTGCAAGAGTGACCTGCTCTCTTTCTGATTCTTTTCCGTGCCACCTTTATTGATGTTAGTTTCCAGATGAACAAGCATGAATATAACTTAAAACTCTTCTGATGAGCACGAAGCAAAAGTAATATTGGTAAAAGTTTAACAGATGCTGCTATATTGTGTGGTTCTGCAGTCAAGTCCAGACTAAGCTGGGAGAACAATTCACTTTAACTGATTTCTCTTCAAGTCCCTTATTGATCAGCGGCCAGCCCTGTATCAAGGGGTAGTAATTCCACAACCTCACTTGCTCAGTAAATACATTTGGTTGGAAACTGTTGCCAACGTTGAGTTTTCCCTTTCAGCTTCGTCCCAACAATTTGACGCGTACAATGAATTTCAGGTCATGCAGTGAAATTGGAACTGGAGAATCAGGCCAGCAGGAGATGCACAAGTCAATTCAACATGCTGGTGATCAGCAGCAAATGGATTCTTTTTCAGTTCCAGATGCCGCAGAACTTGCAGTTTCAAGAAAAGAATGAAAATCTTTCAAGAGTATGTAGCCAGAATCAACATAGATGTGCTTTCGGACACATATTACTACATAAAGTAGTAGTAGAATGAGGTACTTATTTATGGACTGTGGTCAGCAAAACATCACATTCATGAAACCAAATCAGCATTTCATGTTGTCCCCATACTGTTTTCGTTGAAGCATACATTTGAAGGTCAGTGCAGAATGGACAAATTTAAAGCAAATCTCTCCTCTCAGTACACACAGAAAATAGTCAAAATTTTATAATCTGCGTGGAGCTTATTTAGTCCTAAAAACTTAATTCAAATAACTGTACACACTTATTAATATAATAAAAATTATTTACCAATTAAATTTCTATCACGCATCATGTCCACCTCATCTTCAATTGTTTGTCATAAGAGGAAAAAATACATGTATACAGGCGGTCTCGAGGGTTTTACTTGAGTCAGTTTGTATCCGGAACAATATGAACGCATGATGATAAAGCTTTCGCCATTTAATTTGGCACTGCATTCTGCATCTACGCGTTAGGATTCTTCTATTCACCCAATAAAATTAGACGCATCACCGAAATAAGCGCCTTAGTCTAATGCGTTCGTTCGCACTGCCTTGAGATTCTGAGCTGCGGTTCAAGGCTGAACAGCTGAAGCATAAATTCTCTACACGATTATGGGAAGTTCTTACAGGTTATGTCTGTGGTCGCGGCGACACCATTGAGCTTCGTGTTTGGAGGTAGAAGAAGAAGAAGAACATTCACGATGGCTACAACAACCTCCGCCTATCAGAAGCTTCTGGCCGTCGGCACCAAAATTATCGGCGTCGGCAGAAACTACGCCGCTCACGCCAAAGAACTCGGCAACGCCGTCCCCAAGGTTCTTTTTCTCTACCTATAATCGGAATTTGATAGTTGAGCTTCTTTTACTGAATGCTGAATTTTGTTTTTACAATAAATATGTAGGAACCGGTGCTGTTTTTGAAGCCAACGACGTCGTATCTGGAGAACGGAGGGAATATCGAGGTTCCGCAGCCCTTGGAATCGCTGGATCACGAGGTGGAGTTGGCCGTCGTCATCGGTCAACGAGCTCGGGACGTCCCTGAGGCCGCTGCGATGAACTATATCGGAGGTTTTGCAATATTTCTTCTCCTTTTAAAAAAAAATTTACATGTTTACCAATTCTTGTTGCTAGTTTGTACGATGAATATGAAGTCATTTTTTCGATTCTTGTTTGCTACTAATTAGAAAGTTGGCAGTTTATTCAACTTATGACTGATCTCAAGTTCCGTACTGGAGAAGATTTTTTTTTTTTTTGGGTGGGGGTGGGGGTGGGGGGGGTGTGGTGGTGGTAGGTTGAGTTCCTGCAAATTGAACTTGTGGTAAAAATTCCATTTTCATGTGGTGCTGACTTTAAAACCTTGAAAATATAACGTCCAGCATTTACTGGTTTGGGATTGAGGTGGTGATGGCAATGGAATTATGATAAGTTCAGCTGTAAAAGTGGACGTTTAACCTCAATTACAAGTTTTCCTCTAGTGTTGTTGGGACTAGAATATTAACCGTCAACATTTTGTAACATGACAAAGAACTGAAGGAGAAAGATACCAGTTGGAAGCAGAAACTTGAGGACAATAGATAATTGCAACTTGAAGATATTTACTAAAGATAGATCACAGCTTCGCTTGGTTAGTTGAAAACGAGTGATAATCACGGCAGTAAACTCATGTTCATCATTTTGTAGACTCAAAGTTAGCATCTGCAGTAGAAAAAGGAATTGGAGAAGAAAAAGAAAAAAGTCTCAATAAGATTAAAGAAATTATCCACTGACATTTTTTTACACATGGTGAGAACTCGAATAAGCTTATATAAGCAAGCCCCCGGCCCCAACACATTTACGTACTATTCTGTTCCATAGTACTGGCTTTTCATTCTATTCTTCATCTCTCACTTTTCAGTTTATTTCTTGTGCTTTTGTTTGCCTGGAGAACTTTGAATCATTTCTTGTTCCATTAGATTTTATTTCCCATGATTGTTTGCTTCAGGGTATGCTCTGGCTCTTGACATGACTGCAAGGGAGATCCAAGCTACGGCAAAGGTGTGAATTCCAAAAAAAAAATGCTTTTTCCCTCAAACAATGTGATATCATCTCTTAACATGGTAAACTACTTGCTTAGAAAATGGTCCTTCTTATGTTAGCCCTTCAAATGACACGATTTGAATTTTCTTTTCATAGACTTCTTGGTGTTGGAACTTGTTTAACAGAGGCCCAGAATCCCCTTCTCTAGCTTAGCTTTAAAAATGAATCGAACAAATGCGTAAAGTGAAAAGGACTTTCTTTTCTTGAGGATGTATTGGATGATGTTGATGAGCGAGTGAAAGAAGCATTGATAATTTTGCTTTTAGCCAATTCACTGCTGTATAATGTTAAACCTGATATCCATTTATTGCATTTCTGGGTCTTACATGCATCATTCTTATAGATTCTTTAAAGCATGTTTACTTGCAAGCTTAACTCTGGTAAGAGAAAAAGTGGTCACATATGTTCTTCTAGAAGGAAAGAAAGAAAGCAGCATGTTCTGAGTCAAATGAGAAATTTGCCTTTTCTGAGAGAGTATTCTTAGCCTTCTTGTTTTAGCTTCAGTATTTTGACTTGGTGCATTCTGTTGGCTAGGCTGCAGGTCTTCCATGGACTATAGCTAAAGGCCAAGACACTTTCACCCCAATTAGCTCTGTTGTAAGTATTTCATTACATGATAATATTCCGTTCCTTTTTTTCTTTTCTAATCCTGAGTTTATCAGCAGATTTATCTATAATATATGCGGTTAAAAGAAAGTGAGCTGTAGTTGTCAAAAATATGAAGTACTGAAAATGATTACTCCGTACAGTCTGGTTTTTATTCCTGAGCAAGCTTTACTTTCATCTCCCCAATCTTTTCATTCAAAAGTTCTTTTTCATCATCTAAACTTCTTTATGAGTTAACATTTAAGCAAACTTCTCACAGTTACCCTGCTCAATGGTTCCCGACCCCCACGATTTGGAATTATGGTTAAAGGTATTACTACTGGAACGTCTGTTCTTAATCATTCATTCTCTTCCTTCTTTCTTCTCCCTTCCCCCTCTCTTCTCTCTTTCTATATCCTTTCTCTTTCAAATTAATTTTATGAATATAGATTTGCACTTCAGAACAAACTTGAAATGATCGACAGGTTGACGGAGAGACTCGTCAGAAAGGTTCCACAAGGGATATGATTTTTAAGATCCCGTATTTGATTAGCCGCATAAGTTCTATCATGACGCTTCTTGAAGGAGATGTTATTCTGACGGGTAAGAGGAGTATATTGTTTCTTCAGACAAACATTCAGAATTTCATTTGCAAAATCACTTGTTTAAATCCCTGCATGTTGCTTAAAAACCCAGACTTGTTTCCATCAACGTCCTTGTTTTTTTTTAGTTTCGTATAATGAAAGTGGGAGCACGTTGCAGGTACTCCTCAAGGTGTTGGTCCTGTTAGGGTTGGCCAAAAGATCGATGCTGGCATTACAGGGCTGCTGGATGTACACTTTAAGGTTGAAAGACGGCAGGCTGCAAAACACTCCTGATGAAATGGCGGCATTTTTGTTTCAAACTGGCCTTCTCTCTTACCTCAATGTTCGACCTTTTTTTTTTCCTGAAATTTGTAATATTTCTCTAAGACCGTGTGAAAATAATTTTGGTGGTAGCAACCTTTAATATTCTTGTATCACATAATGCCCTTCAAGGGCAAAATATATCTCTTTGTACCAAGACAGATTTGCTTGTAGCAGACTCAACGTTCTGATTTTTGGTTCAACGTCGGATTTGCTATTTTGGTTCCACTGCAGGAAATACTTGTACTCTTTTCTCTTCTTCCTCGGCCTGCTGCCCTGGTTCTGCGATTTGTTGTATTCCAGTGTCGTAATATAAGAATCTTATAACTGCATTCACTCCAAAGCTTCTCAAATCACACTAAACTAGATTGTACAAAAGCCTCACAAACAGTTTTAGATGCCTGTGGAATCCACAACCCACCTGTATGTTCTGAAATTTCCAAGTCTAAAAGAAAGATGATAAGACACTTCTTAACCTGTTTAATTCCCATTTCACAATCATATTTCGACAGTATGAATTCAATGTAAAATTTTTATTTTGGATCATATTTCTTCTTTCAGAAATAATTATCTTTCACGAAATTTAAAGTAAAACATTTCAAATCAAAAACATAATCCAATCTCACTAATTATTTTTTACGAAATTCAAAGTAAAACATTTCAAACCAAAACACAATCCAATTCTACCTTTAGCACATCACACAGTACATCCAGTGGAAAAAGGCATTGTAAGCATGAAGCTTAAGCCCAAGAAGGTTTCTGCACATTCTTCTTTAGTCGCTATATGAACAGATCTCATGCTTCCATGGCTTCAAGGAGAGGCCTTCTATCAAACAACTTCCACACAGAAGCTTAGTTTATTTGCTAGAATTAAAGATTAAGATTTAGAACTTCTGAATGAAATCGTAGATGTGCTTGCTTATCTCATCGGGTCTTTCTTGGGAAATAAAGTGTGCTGCGTCTTTGATCACTACAACTTCCTGCAAGAATGGCACATCTTTCTGAAAGCCACCATTGTGTATGTATTCTTTCATCCCAAGCATATGGTAGACTAGGTCTAATTCCCCAACGATAAACTTGCATGGTACTTTCACCTGAGCCCCAGTCCAGGGAGCAGTGAGCTCCCAGTTTCTGCAATTTAGAGCAAAAGAAGTGCAGAAAATCAGAATTCAAACCTTCAACTCCGTAAAATGCTGCATATTCCCTGAAATGTCGGAACTTACAGGTTGAAAGCACGATAGTAGTTCACCCCTCCAGTGAAGCCTGACTTCTCAAACTTTGAGACATAGTATTCCACATCTTCCTCTGTTAACCAAGGGGGCAGGACAGGAGTATCAGGTGAATCGCCAAAGCCTTTGCCTTTCGGAAAGAAAAGAGGGCCGGGAATGCGGTAGGTAAGTAGCTTCGTTATGACTTTCTTAACACCAAGCTTAGTAAATTCAGCCTCTATGTCACCAGGTTCCTGAAACAAAATTGATCATTCTCCTTTCAATTTGCCTATCTGTTTAATCAAGCAAGTATTTTGATGCTTTTTTCCTTTTCTCGATAACTAATTATAATTCATCAAAAAGCCATAGAAAAAAATACTCTACAAAGAATCATGTTGAGTTCTAGTAAGATGCTATAAATCAAAAGAAGAGCCTGCAAAACTTTGCTTTCGAAGTTGGAAGCAGGACTTCTCTCCTCTTCAAAGTCAAAAGCAGAGCTCAACGTAAAAGCTAGAAGCTTTCATAATCTAGTGAATTGCTAATTAATCAAAGAATGGAAGACAGATTTAGCATGCCTTGTATTTTCTTCCCATGTTTCTTCTGATACTTCCATTTATCTTCGCCAACATTCTTGCTTGGCACTATCAAAAAGTCAATACTGTTCATAGTTTCTTGGCATATCATCAATCAGAAATTACTATTGAAGTTAAGCACAAAACCTTTTTTCTGAACCCTAAACTACAAGCGAAATTGCTTGTAAGATTTCATGGAAACAACCTATATTGCCAGATATCCGAATCAAAATTGCAAGTCAAGTTGAAAGACAATTTAGTCCAGGAGCATATAAATGAACCTGGAATCTGCAAATGTAATAATCATCCCCATATGCCATCCTGAAACTCTCTACAGGCGTCCTTTCGGGGTGCCTGGGACGAAAAGGAACACTCAAGTTGACCAAGGCCTTAACTTTATCAGGCCTAAACAAGTAAAAATGCCAAGCAATAGTTGCACCCCAGTCATGGCCCACAACAAACACCTTGTCCTCATCGGGTGCAACAGCTTGGAGCAGTGCCACAAGATCTCCAACAATATGGAGGACGGTGAATTTGGAGATGTCATCAGTGGGTGCGCCAGTGGTATCACCATATCCCCGGAGGTCTGGAGCCAGAGCTCGGTACCCGTGAGCTGCCATGAAGAGAATCTGGTGGCGCCACGAGTACCAAAGTTCCGGAAAGCCATGGAGAAAAAGCACTAAAGGGCCTTGCCCAAGTTCTGCATAGTGCATATGGAGGCCGTTAACAGGTACCATCTTGTGCTCTATCTTCTCCATCTTCCTCTTGTCCTTCAGTTTCTCTAAACTCTGAAGTCAGGAACAAATGCCTTCGGTGTTCTGCTGACTGTGCTATAAGAAGTCCCGTAAAGAGCTGAAAATTGGGGTTTTTGACTTGTTCGACCTTTTACTCGTTACTAATTTTTAGTCAACAAATTTACTTTTGTAAGTAAGATTATCAATGAAAGATTACCTACCTAAAATTTTTTAGGTTTGAATTATTACCTATGATCATGATTTTTCAATTATCGTACAATTTTTTATATTAAATTATCTTAATTTTTTTACTCTATTCACAAGAAAAAAATTAAATATTATTTTAATTATTTTAATATTAATAAATAATTTTTTATTTTAAAATATATATATATATAATATAAAATTAATATCAAGAAACTATCTAACATTAAATTCTCCTTTGTTCTTTTGATTGGCCAGGAATAATTTGAACATTGTCGAGGAATGGAGCTCAGAGCTTGAACGCAACTCGTTACGCCACGCCAGCTAACCTCCCTGCATTCATATTTGTTTACGATAGCACGTTAATTTACTTATTATAATATTTAATTATTTTTTATTTATTTAAATTATTTTTAAAATTTTTTAATTTTTTTATATTTATTTTAAAATTTAAATTTATTTTAAATATTAAAATTCTCAAAATTACTTTAATATATTCATTATATTTAATAATAAAAATTATATGCGATTACTTTTCAATCTCACTTAATTTTATTTTAAAAAATTTTAAAAGTTTCACACTTTAAATAAATTTTACTTATAAATGAAACCAAAATATTTCTCAAGAAAAGAAAAGGAAAAAAAGAAAAATGCAAGGGGAACCAAAAGGGCCAAAAAATATTGCAGAGGGGGCAGTTGGAGCGCTTTCCGTCGGTTCCTAGAATTTTTTCTGATGGGGACTGCCTCCGGTTGGCTCCGATGAGCGGTTTGACTAGAACAGAGATATTTTCTTTTTTAGTTTGTATAAATTAAATTTTAATTTAATAATTAAAATTTTATATATTATAAATAATTATTTAAATTAAATATTTAAATAATTATTTATTATTAAATAAATAATCATTCATTCTATAATAAAATAATTATTCTACTAATAATTATTTAATTATGAATTGAATAATTATTTTAACTTAAATAATTATTAACAACATATAAGTTTTCAACCGTTAAATCAATACCGGATAATATTATCGATACAGTTATTTTATTATTTTTTTAATTTTTTAAATAAAAATAATTATACTATAATAATAATTTAATATATTACAATCAAAATTTTCTTTTATTTTTTTTAATAGAAACGCATTATCATGCAAAACGAACGCAGAATTACACTGTAACTAAAGATTTACAGTACCAATAGGGGCCACTGGGAGCAGTCCTTGACAGCATTGTCAGGGCTGCTATTTTGTTGCTCTTTGTTAATTTTTTAAATAAAAAATAATTACACAATAACTAGTAATCTAATGTGTTGCAATCAGCAACTTCCTTTATCTTTCCAGAGAAATGCATTATAATGCAAAACACAAAAAGGTGAAAGCAGAAAATGTGATTCATTCATAAGTGTACGGAAGTTACCAAATCATTCAGCTCTCTTCTTTTGGGTTGAAGGATAATACTGGGAATGGAATGCCATGTTTATTATCCATTTTGTAATTTCTTCACATTTCAAAATACAACATTTATCTACGGAACATCATATATAATTTTTTTAGATTATATAAAGTAAGAAAATTAATTATTTTTTTAAAAATTCTATCTCCTCCTTCTCTCTCTCTCCCCCTAAGAATTCCATCAATACCTGGTAGAACTTGACATGGAGTTCCGTTAGATGTGGACAGAACTCACCCAAATTTTGTTAAAAATATTATTAATAAAATAATTTATATAATTAAATAATTTTAATTCATAATTATTAAAAACTATAATTAAATTTTAAAAATTATATGAGTGAGTGACGTCCACATGAGAGAGAGAGATAAAAAAATTTTAAAAAAAATAAAAAAATTTACGTTTAGGAAAATATAATGGGCCAGGATCACGTAAGGTTAAAAACTTATTCACAAATTTCTTAACGCCCATCTCAGCAAATTCAGCCTCTATGCCATCAGGTTCCTGAAATGAAATAAGCAGCTCATCAATAAACTTGCGTATCGAATTAATCAAGGAAGAACCTGGGCTGCTTTTCCCTTCCCTATATTTGATAAGTAAAACAACTATATCTCCATCAATATGCCAAAAAAGCAGGGACAAGGAGCATGGGAAAGGTTTGAGGATAGAGAAAATCCACCAAGTCAATGTAAATACAAAAACTGCTGGCCAAGGCAGAGATCATGTAACCCAAAAGCACCGAAGAAGTTGGCTCACAATTAAGGTTAATTAATTGTAATTTAATTTTAAATATTTTTAATATAAATTATTTTTTAAAAATAATATTATATTTATATATATATATATATATATATTATATTTTTTTGGTGATTGACGAAAATTTTTTTATTATAATTATAAATTTAAATATTCATATATAATAGAAATAATAAAAAAAAAAGCGTAAGCGCTTGTAAGGCAAATATAAGTTGTAAGTTTCCAACTCATAAAAAAATAAGTCAGTAAAGGGCAGCCCCCCGACCGACAGGTTTGACAGAGCTTCACAGTCCACCAAATTGTCGTGCAAAAAAGAAGTACAATTCACAAAAGAGTTCCAATAGATCAAATAATTGTGAAGGCAATTATTTCAAGTGAAGAACATAAATAAACCTGGAATCTGCAAAAGTAAAGGTTAAGAGTAGTGGCAAATTGGCAATAACAACAGCTCCTCAAGTTTTGCAAAAGTAAAGGCAAAGCTGCTGAAATGCGGCTGCTTGGAAGCTTAGTCGGTGTTGTTTCCTTTGCAATTTTAAGACTCATCCTGTGTCTGCCGCTTCCACGTTTCAATTTGGGAGAAAAGGAAAAGATATTGAAAAGAGAACAGGCTTTCAGAATCTGATGATTAATAGATTAGAAACTTGATTCGAGTTTATCACATCGTAAAAGTCAAAAGAGCAAATTCCCAAGTAATAAATAGGGAAGAGACAATTTGATTAGACACAGATGGAGATTTGAAATTGGTTACTCGATTCAAAGTCTAATATCGTAATTGCATTTGTCTCCTTAAGTTGGTCTCTGTTAAGATATGAGAACTTTGCATCAAGTTTTACAAAATTTTCATGAAGCCGTAGAGGGTAGTAGGAGGTGCCCGTGTTGGTAAAAAAGTTACATTTTTTTAAAATATATATAATTAAATCTAATTCAACATATTAAATTTCTTATTTTAAAATTTATAAATTTTTATAATTATTAAATTAAAAATTTTATTCAATAATTGATATTCGATTCTATACGAGTGGTAAAAATATAACATCGAATCCAAATTAGTAGTGTTGGTGGGGGAGGGAAAGAGATAGATGAAGGAGAATAATAAATTGACTTTTTTTTCTCTCTCAAAAGCTTCCAACAAGAGCCACACATGCTTTCGTCTACCGATTTTTACCTGAATAGTAGTGATTGGGATCACTAAAATAAATATAAACTTGTTTTGAGACTTAAAATATTTAAAAAGTTTTAAAATAAAATAAGACAAACAAAATAGTGTTAAAAGACTAATTCTGCCAATTATTCTACCATATATGATAGTATCACAAGGGCCCCATTGTAGTACAACGAACCAAATTTGGAAATGGGGGACGGAACTAAGGGTCGGCGCGCACATTTTTGAAAACTTCATCATAACTATTGATCTTTTAGGAATTTTGCCAACTTTTTCTTCAAATTAATTTCTACACAAGTTTTTGAAAATTATTTATATAAATTAATAGAAATTAGTAACTTTTATCTTTTTAATTTTAAATTTATTTAAATCTCTAACTTTCCTCTTTTATTATATTAGAGGAGAAATTTAAATATTATATTAATTATAATATCTTTAATTATTTTTATATTAATAAATAATCTCTTATTTTAGTAAAAAAAAGTATAATACTTTCGCCCTTTTAAATTCAAAGTTCTAATTTTATTTTATGAAGAGACGCAAGTGAAGAGATAAAAATCTATGATATAAAATTTTAAATTTAAACTATATCTAATCTCACTAAATATAAAGTCTTTTAGCACTTTTTACATAAATTAAAAAAATAAAAAATATTCTTTCTATTTTATCCTTTAACAGTTTAAAATGTTACTGAATTTAGAAGATGGAACCGATATAGTACACTTTTAACTTGTGATCTCGAAAGTTAGGTATACCACTTTCTAATTATTAAATTTTTGTAGAAAATAAAAACTCAATAGTCATACAGACGAAGGGAACATTTATAAAAGATTCATCGATGTCGGCAAATCCGAACTTCAGATCTTTGGGTTCCATGATGACAACAAGACAAGATTCATTGATGGAGAACAACAAATGTTTAACAATGTTTAACAATGGCAAACTAGATTTGAACTCTTCCGTAGCTCTAAGCTGCAGAGAAAGATTATTCCATGCTGAAGTAATCCATTTTCAGAAGTACTTGTGAAATGGCGAATGCGGTTATTCGATTCAGGCCTGGAAACAGACGCAGCAGCAGCAGTCTATCGATGATTCAATACAAGAATCACAGGAAAAGGAAGCTCAGAACTGCCGAATGAAGTCGTATATGTGTTTGTTCGTCTCATCAGGACTTTCCTGGTTCACAAAGTGACCTACATCTTTCAGCACGATAACTTCCTTCAAGAATGGGACATCTTCCTGAAAGCAACCATTGTGTATGTAATGATCTTTCAAGCCTAACATATGATAAGCAAGATCCAGATCCCCCACGATGAACTTGGTCGGGACTTGGACTTTAGCTCCAGTCCAGGGTGCAGTGAGTTCCCAAGTCCTGCAATTTTGAGCAAGAAAAAGTTTTCAGATCTTCAAATAAGCCAGTCCTGCAATCTGGAAAGAAGTTGCAAAGAGCTCCTCGAGGCAAGAATGTTCGAAAGGTTCACTCACAGATTCAGGGCTCGGTAGTAGTTCAGTCCTCCGGTAAAGCCGGTCTTTCCAAATTTGGATACATAGTATTTTACATCATCTTCTGTCAGCCAAGATGGCAAGACGATTGGAGTATCAGGTCCCAAGCCCATACCTTTAGGCAAATAAAATGGACCGGGATCGAGGCTGGTGAATAACTTCCTGATAAGTTTCTCGAGACCTATCTCAGCAAATTCAGCCTCTATATCTCCTGGTTCCTGAAAATTAAGATGAAATTATCAAGTTTAAGAATGAATTTGCCTATGTGAATTGATTGTGCAAGAGCTTCAGCCAATCTTGTTTTTCTTTTGGCTTTAGAGAACTGCAGTATCAATCAACTGGTTCTTGTGTACAACCTTCAACAAATTACTACCCTAAGCTTTTATCCACTGCTGTTATCACCTGAATTTACGTGAAACTGAACATCGTAATAAACTTTCCTCGTACTTTAAAAAACTGAGTTGGAAATAGAAAGAAGAAGAAAACTGAAATATTATGCAGAAAGAAATTTTCATAGATGAAATCAATAATAGCCTTAGTTCCAAATTTAAACAACATTGCAAGTCACGGTCAGGCAAACTTTTGGCTCAAGAGCATATGAATGAACCTGGAATCTGCAGATGTAGTGATGATCCCCATATGCCCTCCTAAAAGCATCTACAAAGGGCATTTCTGGATTCCTGCGCAAATAAGCAACGCTCAAGTTGACCAAGGCCTTCACCTTGTCAGGCCTAAACAAGCACAAGTGCCAAGCAATGATGGCACCCCAGTCATGACCAACCACAAACACCTTCTCCTGGTCAGGTGCAATAGCTTGGAGGAGTGCTATGAGGTCTCCAACCAGATGAAAGATGGTGAATTTGGAAATATCATTAGTTGGTGCACCTGTGGTGTCACCGTATCCCCGGAGGTCCGGTGCCACTGCTCGGTAACCATGAGCTGCCATGAAGCGAATTTGGTGGCGCCATGAGTACCAGAGTTCTGGGAAGCCATGAATGAAGAGGACTAACGAGCCTTGGCCAAGTTCTGCGTAGTGCATGTTTATGCCATTAACTGTTGCAGTCTTGTGCTCTATCTGCTTCATCTTCCTCTCTTCTTTCTCTGGACACGAGTTGTTTCTTGAAGTTTGATCCTGATTTCGAAGTGAGATGGGGAGTATATTTTATAGGGTGAGATTGAATAGTATTTGGATTTAAAAATTTTTATATTAATTTTATAAAAATAAATTATTATTAAAAAAATAAAATAAAAATTTTATATTAAATTTGGTAATAAAATTCAATCAAATCTTAGACTATAATGTCAACGTCACCGATTTTGCTTCTTAGTTCTTATCTTTGCTATTTTGGCGAGGTCGAATTATTGAGCATTTTTTATTGTGGTTAGGCTGAAAGTTATATTCATTGAATATCACGACACAAGAGTTCGTCAAAGACAACAACTCAACTCTAATGAGCTACAATAGTTTCATTGTTTCCTAAGCTTCAGTTACAAGTTCTGTCTTTTCTCCTTTTATTTTTTGGTGCGTTTAAATAGAATTTAAGTTAGAAATTTTTTTAATTTTATTATAAAATAAATTATTTATAAAATTATTATTATTAATATTTAAAATAATTTTTACTTTATTCTATAATATTATATTTGTATCGCTTCACTTCATCATTCGTTAGTGAAAGCAGAATGTCATTAACAAAAAATTAAAATATCGTTGTTGCAAATTATATGGTCCAATATGTCCTAAATTCTATCAAAAATACTACATTACAACCAACTCTAGTTTTCTTCTTCCTACTTTGCTGCCGCTATCTTCTTCATCTCCTTTCTTGCAGTTACCATTGTCATTAAAAATCTGCTTTTTTTTTCCCCATCTTATTCCTCTTCTTTACTCTTTTTCGCTGCCAACATTTTCTTTATTTGAGACTAAAATCTCTCTTTTATCTAGCAAAAGAAAGGAAGAAAACGAAGCATGTATTAGAAGAAAGGGGAAAAAGCAGGGTGATGGCAGTCATCGCAAGAAATTCTATTAACAAAGAAAGTCCCAAATGAAACTTTTTGGCATTTTCCTTCTCCCAGCACCTATTTTACTTCTTTAATGTAACTTTAGTTTTGTCCTGCAGTTTGGCAGTCGACTGGTGATGGTCAAAGTGGAGTGGAGATGGCAGCCATAGTCTCTTCCTTGCTTTCAGATCTCTTTTCTTCTTTCTGTTTTTTATTAACTCAATTATAGCATTTTTATCCAAGTATGTCAAACTTAAGGACAAAAAAAGAAAATTTTAATTATTTATTTATTTTAAAATGAATTGCTTATGTGGTATGGATTTTGCCGAATTTAGTGAAATAATACAAAATTAAAATTATAAAAAAAATTAAACGTTAAGATAGTATACTAATATTAACTCTTATTTGTTAAAGAGAAAAAATACGACATAAATTGAAAATTTTATATTTTTGCATTTGATTCTTTTGCCTAACTCAATCCAAATACAATCTAATTTGAAAGGAAAAAAATCAGATGTTCCAAGTGTTTTCGTCACAATAATGTCCTCAGCCTGAATATTACACATTTGTTATAACAAGTTGTTAATTTTTGAATGCATACAAACACTGTAAGTGACACAGATAGATTTTATTCATCGAATAAGATGTCTCAATCTGAGAATCCCAAGCAGCAAATATATGTTGAGCTAACACAGAGTTCTAGACCTATTCCAAGAACAGAGCACATATAGAACAATTTCAGCTTCAAACACAGACGGCAAGGCATTGTGAGAACAGACAAAAGAGGGCGACATTTACAATAAAGAACATTTGGATGAAGAAAACTTGTGGAAGAATTGATGAATGTGTTTGTTTATCTCATCAGGCTTTTCTTCATGGAGGAAATGGCCAACATCTTTCAGGACAACCACATCCTCCAATAAAGGCACATCTTTCTTGAATCCACCCTTGTGTATATAGTCCTTGGCGCCTGGCGCGTTATAGGTGAGATCAAGGTCGCCTACAATGAACTTAACTGGCACTTTCACTTGAGCTCCTGTCCATGGTGCACTGAGTTCCCAGTTTCTGCAACAATTCAAAGAATCACTATTTTTCGTGGACCAGAAAATGAAGAGTTCACCAGCAATGTATAGAAAGTCGAGGGAAATTCTTAAGTTCTATCACAGGGCCTCCACTAGAAATGAGAACCATTAGGGACAGAATCTAAATCAGCTGTAGAACCATTGCAATCTAATGATCACATTTCAGTCATCTGAGTTCTACAAAATTTCTATACCTCATTGATATTTCAGCTAATTGACTCAGAATTAAAGAAGCAAACTCAAGATTATTGCTTGAAAAACATTAGAACAACTGCAGTTAGGAGGAGCCGGGAGCTTACAGATCTAGTGCTCTGTAATAATTTAAACCTCCAGTAAAGCCACTCTTTTCGTACTTGCTGGCACAGTAATTGACTTCTTCTTCAGACAACCAGGGGGCCAAGACTATTGGATTTGGAGCATTATCTGTTGAATCTCCAAATGCATTCCCCTTGGGTAGCATGAGTGGAGCTGGATTTCTGTATGTCAGAAAATGCTCAAGAACCCTCTTCGTTCCAATTCTTGCAAACTCTGCTTCTATGTCTCCAGGTTCCTAAACGAAACAAACAACCTGTTCATAAGATGGGGCTTTCACATATGCAGAGGATTCTTAGAACACAACCAATTTCAAATTCTTGCAATCAGTAAATCGTTCCTTCATCAAGAATCAGTTTCAAGTCTTGAAGATACTTCATAGCTCATCCCAAAACGGAAATCAAGATAAGCAAATAAATCTGTTCATGGACCAGAGTATATGTTTTCCGCAACTTTCTGAATTAACAAAATGTTGGCAGTGGTCAGAACTGAGACTTACCTGGAATCTAAGGATATAATAATCATTTCCATAAACAGCACGCAATGTTTCAATTGGTTTTCTCTTAGGATTTCTGGGAGAGAAAACAACGCTCATGTTAACCAAAGCCTTGACCTTATCGGGTCTGTACAAACACAAAGCCCAGGCGATCATGGCACCCCAGTCATGTCCCACCACAAACACCTTGTCTTGTTCTGCCGCAATGGTGTTCAGGAGTTGAACAATGTCTCCCACCACATGCAGGCTAGTGAACTTGGTGGGGTCATCAGTAGGTGCTCCGACGGTGTCGCCGTAGCCTCGGAGGTCCGGCGCCACAGCCCGGTAGCCGTGGCTGGCCACGAAAGTCATTTGGTGGCGCCACGTGAACCAACATTCCGGGAAACCATGGAGGAAGAGGATTACAGGGCCGGTGCCAACTTCTGCAACGTGCATGTCGATTCCATTCACGCTTATCGTCTTGTGATCGATGCCCTC
Organism: Rauvolfia tetraphylla; assembly: GCA_030512225.1. NCBI lineage: Eukaryota > Viridiplantae > Streptophyta > Magnoliopsida > Gentianales > Apocynaceae > Rauvolfia > Rauvolfia tetraphylla. The sequence goes on from JAJQKT010000053.1 coordinate 11,187,834, forward strand.
CATTGTTGTCTGCGGATTGAGCTACCCGAGCAACTTCTTGAGTATTATTGGATATTCAATCAGCAATGATGAAGCAAAGGGAATATCATTGACCCGAAAATCCCGATATTAATTTTCTATTCGCTGTAAATTCATATACAGTTTCCGCTTCGGGAGTCGGGTTAGGGGTTAAAAAAGATGCAAAGACGGGAAAGTCGATTGTTTTATACTGCAAAAGATTGATTTGTTTAATGAAGGAAAGAAGATGAACAGAAGATGAATGGAGATATTAGTACTTACTAGAAACTAATACTATCATCAATTACGTGATTGGCGCAATTAAATGATAAATTATGAAGAAATTCAAAGTCTTACGCGGGGCTGATTCTTGGATTGGGAGAAGGGCAATTCATTACCTCTCGGGAGGGCTGATTCTCGGCTTGGGAGGAGGGCAATTGACTACTTCGATCCAACCGCTGGGATTTGACCGTAGCCGGACTGCTTCTCGGATAGAGTTATGAATTGCGTGGCTCTTACAAAAAGAGGGAACAAACTAGACAGATGTTCCACAATGGTGGCCTACAGGAACAGGCCTTAGGTAAATAAGACAAGCAAACGCATCCTTTAATTGCTTAATCGGTGATCGATCAGACACGTCCATGCATAATTTAAGAGATAAGCATTTTTTTATTTTAAATATTATAAATTTAAATAAATTTTTAATAGAATTAATATTCGAGATGAATGAAATACTAATCAAATTAGATTTCATATAAAATAATGTAATTAGTTTAAATCTTTTATTTTTATTTCAATAATATTTAGTATTAAATTAAATTAAATAATATATCAGAAAGAATTAAAATCTAAGACTAATTTGTGTGTAATATTACGATAAATACAAGAAGAGATTTGAGCCGTGTCCAAGAACACAAAAGACGGTTACACAATGCTCCCTCTGTTTTAAAAGAAAGCTACTTAACAACTAGGTTTAATTAGGGTTATTTTTGACCTTTTAAATGTTAAAGTACTTACAGGTCTCCTCTTGGAGAAAAGAAACCCACTTTGGCAACTCACACTTACTCTTTTCGTTTTAAAATAATCATTCTAATTATATATTTCATGAATATTAAGTTTTTTTTAAAAAAATAACTCTAATTAAACCTATTTAAAAGATCAATAACGAATTAGATAGCTTGACTTGTTTTCCTCTCCTCTCTCTCACAAATGTTTAAAGTCAATTTTTTCTTATTTTTTTAAATAAAATTGTCTTCTCTTTTAATAAAATTTATAATTATATATTTTAATTAATTATAAATCAAATAATTTTTACTAATTATTTAACTCTTAAAAATATTTTTTTCCTACACTTTTCCGAAGAGCATAAGCCCATGTTTTGTTAAGACACTTTGGGTTGGGCATTGATATTCCAAGGAGTCCCGAGCATAGAGCCCAATTTCATGGGCTTGCATGTCATAAGCAAATCAAAGAGACTCGAATCCGACCAAAACGACTTCAAAATCTTATTAATTTATGGAAAATATTTAGATTGATTTTTTACTTGAAAAGTTACCATCTTTTGTAGCATTTAAAATTGATTATCTGATAAAAGGTATAAAGTTCTAAGTTGATTTTTATATTTAAAAAAAATTAAAAGGTTTTAGAATGCAAAACATCCCGTGTTAAGAAGAATATCCTCAGAGGTTAGATGGGTGAAGAGAATTGCTCGCTTATTCTTTGCTTTTACATTTTCTTTTACCCAGTAAAAAGAAAGTATCACTTTTCAGATTACAACACTAAATAAATAAGTTAATAATATTACTTTTTATCCAAAAAAAATTAATTCAAACTTATTATGTCCCGTATCCGAGTATTTGACTCATGAGTCTGGTAACATTCACAGCTAACTATTTGATAATCATCACAAAACCACATCTCTTTCTTCAATATATAAAAGAAAATAGTATTACCATTAACTATATAACTCTGCTAGCAAGTTCTTTTCAATAGCAATTTATGAGTTCTACTGCATGTGCGAGAATTTTTTTTTTTTGGTCAATGAGGTGAAAAAGACTTGAATCGATTACTGTTGTCTGGCACAGCAAAATGCTATAATTCCATGGTTTTTGAAGACTGCTCATAGAATAAAAGCGTCAAACATACACAATTGTTCCGGTGAGAAAGCTGACAAAGCCACGTTGCTGTGCTCCCAAAATTGGAAGAGCTTGAGGAACTCTATCTTTGCCCATCTGCATGTGCACATATGAGGGCGCCGTTTGGTTCTTTGGAGGGTAGCGCTTTTGAGAAAATGACTAGTCATCCTTTGTCATGTTGTGTGCTTGGGTAAGGACTTGACTTCCAAGTTCCATATATCCATTTCATTTTGCAACTTGCACAATCCCCTCTTGCTAGTTGAGAGATGAATCATACTGCCAGCTTGCCCGATTTCCAAAAAAACAGTCTCGCACGTAGATGCACTGAGATATATTTGAATTAAATTTTATTATAAAATTTAATATAAAATTTTTAATTTAAATTAAATACTTTATTTTATAAATAATTTATTTTTATAAATTTTAAAATAAAAAATTTTAAACTCAAATTCTATTTAATCATACCATTAAATTCTATTAAAAACTTTGAGGTGAGCTTCTAACGCTAGTGGGATTTCAAAACTATCTATATTGGAGCTTGTTTTGATTGACAATCTTGATAAAATGGTCCTAACATGAACTTCTTTATGAGCTGCTCCTTTCCATATCTTGGATAATTTTAGGTAAATGCTATTTTCACCTATCTAAAACGCTCCTCATATATTTAAATTTTAGTACTCCATTCGTTTTATATTTAATAATTTTTTATTATATATATTATATATTAATAATTAATTATTAATTTTATTATATATTAAATTTGATATAAAATAATATTAATTTATATATTTTTTATTATTTATTATATTATATTATTTTTATAAAACGTATATTTAATTAAACAGTGTTAAAAGAAATAAGAAATGAGAGAGAGAGAGAGAGAGAGAGAGAGAGAGGGAGGGGGGGAGAGAGAGAGTATTTCCTAAAATGCCTAATTAGTCCAAAGGTGAACTCTGACCAAGAGAGCATGATCCGACCCCACAACTACCAACGGTCACCTAGAACTGCGGTGACATGCATTTTCCGAGGTCGAATTACAGAAGTATGAACTGAAGACCAACTGCAAAACGACAATCAAGAAACTGTGCTTTGCCCTGCCCCAACGGCTAGGGATGATCAAAGAATGACGTGCTTTTTCATCCATAACATGTATTGAAATCTGTACTAGTAACACATGATGCATCCCAAATGCAGGACCAAAGATCCGACCCTGATGTATATCGGATTCTACATTATGACGGATCTAAGACGATACATCAAGTAATTCAGAGCTTTTATCGCTTGGATGATTGCTAGATGGATCAAAGAGACTAATATCAAATTGGAAATCATGGCATGAGAAAATTGAGGACTTTTTTGTCACTTGAACTACTAGTTTGGTTCACTTTGAACACAATTTGATTGATGCTAAGCAAAATGTATGAAAGCAAAGAACGACAATATAAGCAAAGCATCAAAGATTATGCATTGATTTAGTTGATAATTAGCTGACAAATAAATCAATACTGAAGTGGTTGATCAACAACACAGAAAACAAAAAAGGAACACTTTTCTGTTCCTACAAATGCAAGAAAACAAAAGCTGCTTTTTAACATAATGGAGGTTTGGTGTTTTGAGTGGTAGATGAAGATGAGGTGGGTTCATACTCTAAAAAAGTTAAAGAAAAACCCAAGAAAACGAAGAAAAGATTCATCAATCAAAAAGCAAAAAGGGCTCTCATGATCGATCTTTTTCACTATGTGACCAAATATATGGGCATTGCTGAAGTGGACATCCTGTGGTACTCTTGGTCCACGTTAATGTCCCTGAGGCTAATGTAAGGAATCTGCATTTCGCCCTTCTGTGCCGGAGACAGACTTCCGGCAAGTGGGCCTGAGGACGGCCGGCTGGTGGTGCGGTAAGGGGTGGAGGAACCACTTCTACTCTCGGTAATGTAAACTGGCCCGGATATTGATCTTCCGATGGCTCGCTCTGGGTAGTGATCAAGCGCAATATTATCAGCGTTGTGGTTGCTCTGCGCGGTTGCCAGCTTCCACTTAAAGAATTGAAGAGCATTCTTCCACCACCGCTTCTTGTTGTTCTTCTTGATCTTTTTCGACGACCCGTCTCTTGAAATGGGCTTCTGCAGCTTGAAGTTCTCCGTATCTATAGCTGCGGATCTTGTGTTCTCCCTCTTGTGCCTCCTAGCTTCCTCCAAGACCTGATTTCCACACAAGAAAAACAAAAGCACGGAACTTGATCACACAAAACTTCATAATTTTATTGGAGACGCCAGTGCTGTACACTGTTTGCCGTTGGGAGATAGAGAAAGGCGGAAAGTGTACCTGAAAATAGTCGATTTGAGGGTCGAAGCCATAGTCACTAAAATGTTGAGGTTCAGTAATGGGGAAAATGGGTGTCTGGTTTGACATTTCTGGACCTTCAGTCACCTACCTCCGTCCTGTGGAACGGAAGGTCCAGAAACAAGGAAGAAGTCTGGCTCTGCAGCAGGAGAGAACGTGAGAAGAGTAGAATGGGGAGAGAAACGCAGAGATAGGCGACAGGGTGATCTATATGTGGGTTTTGGGAGCTCAAGGTGAAGGTGAAGGTGAAGATGGGCGTGAGATTGGACGTTGGTTACTGTGAACGCTACTAAATGCGGTCGCAGCTTTAGGTACAAGCTCCCACCCTGCACGCGACATTTTTAGTGCATTTATTTGTTCACCAATTTAGGAGGATCCATCTATCCCTCTGTCTACTCCCGTGAGAGAGAGAGAGAGGGGGGGACTACATTTTAATGAAAAAATGAGAGAAGGAGAGAGCTCTTCCTGGAGGGAGTCTAGGAGATCAATGACTTGAAACAATGGAATGCTAATGCTTCTATATAAGGTTTCTTGTGGCTAAATGAAAAGAGAGAGAAGAGTTCCTTGAAAAAAAAATAATAGAAGAAAGAGGGAAAAAAGCGTAATGATCTTTTTTTGTGATAATAGAAGAAGATATTTTTCATGAATAATTCAACTTGAGATATAGCTGTGGTGAGAGAGATGATGTTGATTTTGTAGGTTTATATTATTCATGAATTACTATTGTAATAAGTTTTAATCCAATATTTTCTCTTCGGCTATTAGATAAAAACAGTATAAACACATAAGGGCGTATTTAGATTAGTTTCGTTACTAAATTCAATGTAAATTTTTTATTTTAATCTATTTATTTTCTTATAAATAATTTATTTTTATAAAATTTACAATAAAAATTTTTAAATTTAAATTATATCCAATCTTCTCGAACTGCTACTAATATTAAAAGAAAGTATGGAAAGTCTCCTTCTCCTCTATACAGCATAGGAGTTGGATTTGGGAGGTGGGGATGAAGGCTTTGTTTAACTCGACAAGATGGAAATAAGGTTGTAATTGAGTTAACAGTTTGATAATCGAATCTATATGGCAGGTAACTATTAGTTCTAATTTAGGAGAACAACATTGAAAATATTGTTCCTCCTTGTGTCGAAATCTCAAATTTGTTCATAAAAGCAAAAAAAAAAAAGGGAAAATAATTAGGTTATGGATTGGCCCTCAGTCATGTAAAGTGGGTAGAGATCAGGCCCTTACCAGTCCGGAGTACACGCAACAAAGTCCACACGAAAAAGCAAGAATTGGATCGCCAAAAACGTCATATCCAGCATGTTTTGGCCCGCAATCTTTCCGTAGCCTATTTTTGTTATGTGGCTTTCCACAACAAGATGATCCCTCAAACCTACACACATTTTTCAACATACCAACTTTAGTAAGTATTCAAGATAATCAATTTTAGTAAGTATTCTTTTTTTTACTATGTATATAATTTGTGATAAAGCGGTAACTGAATTGATTTTTAATAAAATAATATATATTTATTTTGGCAGGAAGGCCCAAATATTTTGACGTTCAATCAATATTGTATTTTATTACTTCATTGAGAAAAATGCTAAACTTATAGATAAAGAAGTCAATAATAACACAGGTTCGATAAGAAGTAATTATTAGACAGTATAATAAAAAAATATTTGAAATTAGATAAGCTGTAGATTTTATTGTTTCTCTCTTCTTTAGAGAAATCTATCTATTTAGACTTAATTTGAATCATCTTTTAGTATTGTTTTAAAATCGTTAATTTATCTATAATTTTTAAATTTTTTATTTTTTAAGAAAAAAATTTAAACTAAATTTTGTTTAACTCTGCATTTTAAGGATGGCAATGAAGTTTTTTAAAATAAGATCAAAGTATGTTTATTTATTATCTTATTAGTATTAATATTATTATATTTATTCACTTTAAATATTTAAGGTGTGAGATATTTTCTGTTATCATAAATTTTAAATTATTATATAATTTTTATTATTCTTATTATTGAGTTATTTTAATTTTTAAATTTTTTTCTTTTAATATATTAAAATAAGAATTTAAGAACTACTTTGATTATAATAACTTTAATTATTTTATTATTAATATATAATTTTTTATTCATAAAAAAATAAAATAGATAAGTTGTGAATTATTTGAGCAACTCCGTCATCCCAACTTCTCCGCTATGAGTCGCTAGTCTCTCAAAGCCATCAAACGCACCCCACACCGGAAACACACATAGAACCCAACAAAAAGATGCGGGAGTTAGTCAACTAAATGTGGAATTATTTTGACATTTTTCCTCCCATTCGCATAGACGTGGACTAGCTTATTAATTAAATAATACCACGTCTTATCAATTTTCCTCGCCACTCCCTGGGTGTATCTAAAGAGGGAACCTGTGATGTTCTAAATGGAGATGCCTATTTATGTAATTTCACACGATCCCGCGTCAAAACTGGCGTCTACTCCATTTTCTGCACCTCTCGCCATCTGGAGGAAAACCTACAAGAACCTTCCTCCTCTATCCCCTCAGCTTTCCATCCATATATAAACTCAGAAGCCCTTTGCCTCCTTTAACCCTTTATTCCGTCTGAATCCTCCTCCTCAGAAGCAAAAACACAAACATTCACATACTAGCCAGAAGAAGCAGCAAGAGCAATGGACGACCAAGATCCGTCCATGCCGCCAATGCCCAAACCCTATGAGTTAAGTGGGAAAATAATGCTTACTGCAATAGTAGTATTGTTCTTCGTGGTCGTGTTAATGGTTGCTCTTCATCTCTATGCACGCTGGTACCTTCTTCGAGCAAGGAGGCGCCAACTCCTCCGGCGACGTAGTCGTTTGAATCATGCACGAAGAAACCAAATCGTCTTCTACGTAGACAATCATCCCGCTAGCCTTATAGTATCTGATCCGGCCAATCGTGGGCTTGAACCTGCAGTGCTGAGCTCATTACCGCTCTTCATCTACTCGTCCAGGACTCATCCCAAGGTGATGGATTGCGCTGTCTGCTTATCGGAATTTGAAGAAGACGAAATGGGTCGGATTTTGCCCAAATGCGAGCATTCGTTTCACGTAGAGTGCATCGACATGTGGTTCCATTCGCATTCAACTTGCCCGTTATGTCGAGCTCCGGTTGAAAAATTTTCCGCAGCAGACAACAATAATTGCGACGTGGTCATTGAGTTGGGTGAGCCAGAACCGAGCAGGACCGAACCGGGGGGTTCGAGCTCTGAACTCCGCACTGCGGGCAAGCACGAGGATGGACACACAGCTACGAGCTCGTTAGGGACGCGGAGGAAGGGGATGGACTTCAGCGGAGTGAGAATAGAGATTCCGATGAGGAGCGAGCTGGAAAATGAAATGGCACTGAGTTCACCGGCAATTCAAGGATTTAGATCACCGGGAACACGGTTGTTGTCGTTCAAGAGAATATTGAGTATGGGCAGAAGAACACCCACTACGCCACCAACCGTGCCAGCAACAGCAACCACGCCGTGTGGGGCGGGCATAAGCTGTAGAACATTGGCGAGTGAACTCGAGTTGGAGAGAGGAACAGCCGAGTTGACTCGAGGGCTGACCCCGAGGTGAGAGAAGAAGATTTAAAGTCACGCCGACCTCGAGACATTCGACTACTGTCAGAATATCTCTAGCTCCGGGAGCCGTCCGATTCAGATTTGTTGTGTACGTGGCAGAAATAGAGTGTCTGATGTTATGCGCGACACTTTATCGGCAGAGTTGATGTGCTCGAAAGCAGACGCTGACTGGCACTTGTTTGACCTGTGAATACTTCGAGATAGATAGATAGAGGGTGGAGGGGGTGCGTGGCCTCCACTTTCGATTAAGAAACATGGATTCCTTTCTTAGTTCAAGAAAACATGGCTTTTTGTAGTTCTTAATTTTTTCTGTTAGTTTTACGTTAAAGCAATATATGACATTCTTTTATATACATTCTAAAATTTCATTTAAATAATTTTTTTCTTTTAGTTCTTTTCTTTTCTAAAGCTATAAGTGTGTCACTATTATTCCAGATCGATAAGTATTATGAGTTTCGTATTTAAAATTTAAAATTTAATTTTAAAAAGAGTGTTTTATCAACCTGAGTAGTTGCTTGTCTCAAAAGATCGTTGGATCGCTCTGAAGGCAAGAATTGGAAAAATTTTGCTTGGCATTTTCACTCCAGAATGAAGGAGTCTCATCCTAAATTTGAAGTGGGTATGATTAGGGTGTCAACGGTTCAAGTAGGTTTGGGATATTTTGTCTCGGATTCAGATATGATTAATCATTATTGGTATCGATCTGACTTGATTACTTGATAAGTCTAAATAGGACGGACTTGTATATTATCTTATAGGGTTTTAGATCGGGTTCGGGTATATCCGATAAGGAATTTTAATATAAATTTATAGATAATTAATTATTAGATCAAACACATTTAACGATTATAAAAAAATTAAGTATATAAAATATTTATTATTCAAAATTTAATCAGGTCTGAAACTTTGTGTATTGTGTCTATACCTATTTATAAAATATATTATCGGGTCTAAATTGAAGCAAATATAAATATTGTCCCAAATTCAAAATGATCAGGCCAAGTCCGAATTAGGTATGATAAGTATTAGAAGCTGGGATATTCTTTCAACTAAACGCGTTTTGAAACATGAAAAGCCATTAGTGTGACTTAATCATTGTGAAATTATGGAAATTACAAGAAAGACAAAAAAGGGTGCGCAATAGTTGAGTTTCCAAGTAATTTCATGCATGTCCACTTCGTGTTTTCGTGTTTCCTTTAACCATCTAATTCTCCTTCCTTCCACATGACAAGACACTGCATATTCATAGCAGCGTTCTTTTGCGGTGCTGTCGACACTTTTCTCTTTGCTTTCCAAAAAGAAACAGAAAAAGAAAAAGAAAAAGTTATATATATATATATATATATATATATATATATATATATAAAATAAATATTTTTATATACCACACAATTTTATAATTATTTAATATTTATGATTATTTTAAAATATATAATTTAATTTTAAAATTATTCATCAAGAAGGTGTGTTAAGAATATATGTGATAATTAGTTTTAGTTGTGGAAAGTTACATGTGGAAGGACATCCAACATATTATTCTATGCTCAATTAGAGCTTAAATTAAGGAAAACAACACAAACCTAACATGGAGACTTTTGACGAGAGAGAAGTTAACGGTTGTTTGGCAAATATTCTACACTTGACGTCTATCGTTGGCTTCACATCTATTCTATTAAGTCATATGTTTTGCTTTCATCTTGATTTCCTACTAACAAGAACTGAAAGAAGATCTCATACCTTTTAAGATCTAATTCTGGTCTTCTATAAGAGACAATATAACATGTAAAGCTAAAATATAAAATATACATACATTCTAACTAATTGAACTATAATATTTTTTATATTTATTGATAATAAAGGGACAGTATTATTGAGATTGTGCCATTGAAAGAAAACCAAGGTATGGTTTACGAGGTAGGTATGATTGCCTGAATCTCTAGGTATACTGACATTGTGGGTCTTTGCTCACGTGAAGCAGCAGTAGCAGCAGCTATAACCATAAGTCAAGGGTAAAGCTGCATTGGAATCATCATCTTATTGGTCTTCAGTCAATGACCCAAAGCAATTTGATCTTCCATCTTTCCACTTTCCACACCCACCGTGATTTCTTCCTACTTTCTTGGACATTTCCTCCCAGTCTCAGCTGACGTCAAAACTGGAGAACTGGCCAAACACCTACCCCTCGCCCCCAACCCCTAGAAAAAAATCAGAATTATGTTCTAAAATAACCATTTACAACATTAAAATATCGATCTTACGATTTCACTTGTGCACTAGCTTAATAGATATTAACCAAATATAAAGGTGGACCAAAATTTGTAATGTTATGGGTCCTGCTTAACAAACAACTTGTTATATCCACAGCTCTTTTACAAGGGTTCCTAGTTTTCCTCTTCTTCTTGACTACCACCAAACAGAAAGTGTCTCAGATCTTTAGGCAAGCATTCTAAAGAGGAAAAGAGAAAACAAGAAAAAGCAGAATTTCTCAATGTTAGTCACATTCTTTAAGTCAAAACTAGGAGACTAAAGAATTCCTGTTCATCTCGTACAATTCAAATCAATTGCATGGGAAAGCAATAATCTTTAGTTTAATTAGAAAGTCGAAATAACTTAAAAGACTAGAATGACATGCCTTTTTATCCACAGCAATAGAATGGATAATGTACCTTGCTTTGCACTGGAGGGAAAACTTACAGCACCTTGCTTCTTTACAAGCAACAAAGGAAAATCTAACTAAACATTTTCAAGTATGTTACAGACTTACAATATTCTTAACCTTCTGGTACATTAAAGCAAAAAAATCGAGAATAAAGCATACATATGTCAGTAGCTATTAGCTAATCTCTAACGGTTAGAAATCAAGCAATATAACACAGTTTGGTACTCGGGCATTATGCAGAATTCATGTTCGTTCTTGGAAGATTTATGAACTATCCCACAATGTTGAATGTTTCATCCCCGAGAATGTAGGTTCACTTGTTCAACAAAGCGTGACTTTCGTCTCTTCTTACCCTCTGGAGTACACTTTGTACCACCAGGTTTTCCGAGCTTCACCGAGAATCTACAGCTTGTGGTAGATAACGAACTGGATTCATTAACCACTGGTTCATTCTCTTTTCCTGATCTTTTCCTATCAATTTTGGTGCATCCTTTAGGAGATTTAGCTCTTTTTTTGGATAAATGATGTAGCACTTGATCACCTTGCTCCTCATTTCTGAGGAGATGGACAAAGAAGGGATTCTTAGCTGTATAACAGAACGATTCACCACCAACATCATTCTTCTCTAGTTGAACATCTCCATTGTTTACCTATAGTCAGAGAAGAAGATGAAAAAGCTTCAAAATTCACTAATTAATGCTACCTCCATTTGGCTTCCATTTTCCAGGTAAATAAATTATTACTTCACCATAACCAGAAAGGGTGGGTTATATTTTACAAACTGTCGTTGGCCAGTCTAATTTCTTGAAAGAAATGGTCTATTTCTCAGAAAAAGGAAATTACCAATTGTAGAAGTGCAGAAAATGATCGAGCAACATCATGCTTCTCCTGGCCCTTTACCACATCAACAAAAGACATGGTTTTCCTCGTGTCTCCTTCCTTCTGTAGCTTGCCCAAAACTCTTTCACTGTATTCATGGATGTCAAATGGTGGATGTGACTCCTGTCGGAGAGGTTATACAGTCATACATCAGAAGAATGGTACAAAGCTCTAGATGAAAAAACTAGGATGCAGGGGTATGACAAATCCATGATAAGTGAGTGCGAAAACCTGTTCTTCCAGATTCTGTTCAATTCGCTGTTTCCACATTGAAACCCGAGCAGCCACTTCAGTCTGTTTCTCGGTTTCGGCAAGACTAGCCAAAAGAGTATCCTACATTCAACAACACAATTCTAGTTGAACTGTGGCAGAAGTATATTATTGAAGACACGTCTTTTCTCTTGAAAAATAAGTGTTGAACCCTCAACTCTGCACTATATCAACTATGACTGAGACAATGATGTTTGGCTTCAAACTAGTTTCTCAGATGCACACATGACAAGCAGACCACCAGAGTGCAGAATGGAATAGATAACTAATGTATGCCCAGTGAATCAGAAAAGCCTAGAAAAAAGAACTATTTATGGTGTTCAATAGCTAAAAATTATTTTCTTCTGGAAGTCCCCAAAAAAAGTTAAAAGTATATCTGCTTGATGCTAAATGAAACTGCACTAAGTGTATGCTCATACCAAGTGTGAGCGACAAAGATCTTCTAGACTTGCATGATTGTTGGCATCTTGGCACACTTGATTAGAGTCAAGCTCAATATTGCTACCATCATACTGCACAAAATTTGAGATATGAGAAATTTAACAAAATCAAGTGCTCACTCACCATGTCAATCATATATACAAGTCAGAATATATACAGACACACAATAAAGCGCTACTTACATTATCTTGTGGTAGATCTTCGTGTATGAATGTATTTTCTGGATTGTCAAAATCAGGAGGCTCAACATCAGGATCTTCACTGTCATATTCATTGTCTTTGTCAGTATCTTTGGAGTTACCAAAAGGATCATGTTTTTTATTCTCCCCCAGAACAAGTGATTGCCGCAGCTGCAAGGAGCACTTTGTTATTCAGGAATAATTGGAATGACACAGGAAGAGACTGCAGAAAACCTTGAAATCAACCTGCTCATAGAGAGAAAGAGATTGAGTTTCCCCTTGTCTCTGTGATGCGCAATGTTTTGTTTCCCATATTTCTCTGAGTTCTGGACTAATTGGACCATCCAGTCTTGCCAGAGGAAATTCAACCATAATAGGATTACGTTTTGGGTAATTTAAGCCCTGCCTTCTCTTAGCTTTTACTGCTTGAAGCCAATCAAATTTGACACATCAGACAAAACCAAGGAAATAATACTGAGCAATAAGGAGAGGGAGAGAAGCATCAACCTCTCTTATAAGGTTTGACTTTCAAATTCCCAGGTCCATGCGGGTTCAGAGGTTTCCATGGATCCTCACTATCTGAATCATCTGAGTCTCTGGATTCTGGATATTCATTTTCCATGCAAAAATAATTACCATCATTGTCAGGAATATCATAATCAGGGGGAGAAACCTCAATATTACACTGATTGGATTCAAGTTCATGATCCAATGAAGTCAAGCTATTGACATCAACTTCCTGATGCTTTCCAGCTGACTTATGGCCGGTACCCCCAGAACGTTGTGTTGGGGACTGAAAGCTCTTACGACTTTTTGAGCCTATGGAGCTCCCTCTGCAGATGTTACTGTGCAGTTTACTAGCCTTGTTTTGACTGTTCAAGTAGTCATTCACTGCTACCGCATCACATGAGTCTAACAAGATGAAGTCCCTGAAAAGATCATTGGTAGCTAACTGCAAACACAAATACAATAGCCTATAAATGAATAGAATGAGAGCGTCTATATAGTGTTATAGAATGTCAATGCTAAATATGCTAAATACCAGATAGGACTCTAGTTCCCCAGCATCACCAGTAGCATCTAAACAATCACCTTCCAGCACAACCAGATTTGCGGGTGGCCTCAATGAAAGATTCACGGGATTATCTTTGCCATTTGAACTATCTAACAAGTTCTTTGGTTCAGCTGTGACAAGCAATTATATAAGTCAAGCAACATTTGGCAACCCTATTACAATAACATAGAAGAAAAGGATACCTGGAACATCTAAACCCCAAAATGCATCATTTTCTTCATCACAAGGAGCATGCGCATCACTTTCTTCTGATTGGACTGATGTACTAGTTGCTTGCTCTTGTGAACTGCTAATAGAACAAGTCAGAAAGGAAGATGCTCGAATACTGATAGGTTCCTATCCATTGGAACCTTCGAACTGTTTTTCAATATATAAACCTAATTATTTACTAGAGAGAGAATTAAAGCACATATGAGAAGTACTATAAGAGCAAAGCAGATGCCTTGTTTGCACCTAAGTGAGAACAAAATAAATAAAGGAAAATAATACAAGATTTGCTCAAAGAAAATAGTATACTCTAGGCCAATGCATAAATATTTGGGAATCCACTATTTTCTCTTGCTTCACTTGTTTCCCAAAATAGGAATGTGGCTAATCCTTTCTTGATATTTTTCTTATATGTAAATTGCATCATATACATGTTGAGAAACTAAAGGACCATAAGTTTTCTTGATTTTAATCATTACGAATGAAAGAAGAAAAAAAGAGAAAACTAAAAGATTTCACAACGTACATTTGCTCTAAAAGCTATGAGCAGAAAAGGAAAATTTTGAGAAATTTAGTTGCTCCTTTGAAATTCAGCTTCAGACTAATTAATTCTCTCTGCCACATGAATAAGCCAGTATTCCAAATGAAAGATGAGTCAACAAAATGATTATTCTAACTAACTGATACTTCTATTCAAATCCAAGCTTCGAAAAATATCCAATATATTAATGGTTTAGGACTACCCTATATCTATTTATTTCACTATTTAAAGTTCTACCAGCCGGTGAGAAAAATTATTGTTGCAGCAAATTCACGGATCTCCATTACAAGTCCATAGCAGCAAAGAAAGCAAAGCAAGAGCATATCAAAGTTCAACAACACTCCTTTTCCACAAACCAGTAACTCTCAAGAGAGATTAAATGTCTACATTGCTGTAACCAATTTCAGTTTCATAAAATTTCAATCTTTATATAGAATCCAAAACTGAAAGCTAATTTAATTTGAAATTCACAGTAAGGTCTTCAATCCTTCATACAGTAATGGATATAGCATTCAGCATATATTGGCACTTATACTATAATGGGAGAAAGAATAGAAGAAACCATGCTAGGGGAATGATTACACAAAAAAGAATGGAATTGAGAAAATAAAGACAAACCTTTTGTGGGAGATGAACTCCAAAGCATGCAAAACCAAAGAATACAAATATTCGACCTTCCTGCTGTACACTTGCACGGATCCCTGAAGCAACAACGCAGCTACAATTGCCCGGCACAAAGAAAACCAAAAAGTAAGACCAAATTACGTACATTAGAGAATTAGACTCACAAGAATAATGCAATACGCAATGCAGACCTTCAGCGAAGTTTACAGAAAGATGTGGGACATCTTGGTCAGCAGAGGTGATTTCGCCGGAGCAAATCTTGAGCAAATACTCCTCAAGATTCTTTGCTAAATCGACGGCCCAATTCGATTCGAGGTCGCGGAGTGGCTGCAGAGTATGGAATTTGCCAGCCGCGTCAAGTTCGGCTCGTTCTGTTTCATTATTCATCTTCAATTCCCCGAATTGGACCATCCATTACTGTTGCTGGCAACCAAAATTTTATCCTTTTGGGTATTATGAAAACCCTAAATCTTGAATTCTAGCGAGTGGATTTCAGAAAAGGCCCTGACTTTGAAATCGAAACTGAGCAGAAGAAAGGGAAATTAAATAAAAAACCTTCTCTTGTATGCATTCATTCAAGTCAAAGTCTGTTGTAAATGGAAGGTAGAGGGGCTCTGCCAGTGGAAGATAGAGAGTGCAGTTCAAAATTTTCGGGGCGCCATTTTCCCGCTCAACTGTGCTGTGTATAAGAAAAATACTCCACACTACTCCAGTTGGCTAGATATTTGGTAGATATATGCTTTAAGTGCTTGTACCTTATGCATAGTATTTTTTTAAAGGAATTGTTTGTTATAATCATGATACAATTTTTAAGTACATGGTTCATAAAAGCCAGTCTACAAGGACAAAAGCTAATTTCTTTCACCAAAAAATATTTACACAGAACTATAACATGAAAAACATGTTCTCCGTACAATGTATTTGCACCCTTATAAAAAATACCAATTTTACTATATGTGAAATTACTATATATGTTTAGGTATGAAGACTATATATATAATAGTTTAACAATTGAGTGTTTAATTTATAGTTCAGAAGATTAAAATTTAAACTCTGTTACCTTAAAAAAAAAAAAAAAAGAGCATGAAGAATTTGGACCTTGAGTAGCTTATCACAACCATGGAGAAAGCTTAGTGCTAGAAAGTGAGTAGTATATCATGTCACTTGACTTTTAAGGTAATGTGATGCAAATTTCTGAGGCCAACTATGCTCCAATAAGATTGGAAGTGGAAAATTCTTTGAATTTAAATATTGTGTATTTGATAATCTACACTGTAGAAATATAAATTATTAAAACCATCCTATAGAAGTAATTTTAAGAGAACGGTATATTTGATTTATTGCCCCATCAAGAGATTTTTCTTTCTTTCTTTCTTTTTTTTTGATGAAGTTTGCCAAAATGAGAGTATAGTGCTTTTATCATGTCCTGTTGTAAAAGTTGGAAATGAACAGAAATCCATCTCTAGATCCTAGTTTTTAGTGGTTCGGCTGAAATTTCTCCACAAGGTATGCAGCAATTCCTCTATTTCTCTTTCTTTTACCTGTAGTTTTCAACAGAATTAACAGTGAACCGCTAACTTCATGGTCATCTTCCTCATTCTCCAAGCTATAAATCGGACATAGAAATCATCCAACATCGGAGGACGCAGACGGGCGTATCAGATATTCTTTTTTTTTTTGCTGTCGTTTGTTCTTCTCTCTCTTTCTCTAGCAAAGGGAAAGAAGAGACAAAAATTTAAAAAAAAAGGGAAAAAAAATCCCATAATCTTGCAAGATGGGTGACGATTCGAATACAACAACGAAGAAGGCTGCCATTATTGGTGTTTCTTCCCTTCTCTTGGTGGCAGCCGTCGTAGGTGCTGTGACTTATCGTGTCTCCCCGGGTAAAGAGACAGCGGCAGGTGGTGGCAACAGCAATGGGATGCAGACATCGTCTAAGTCTGTAGAAGCCATGTGCCAGCCTACTGAATACAAGCAGGCCTGTTTAAAGAGTCTTTCTGGAGCCAAGAACACCAATGATCCCAAAGAACTCACGAAGACGGCACTCCAGGCAACGGTTCATAGCATCGGGGAAGTGATCAAGAATTCTGCTCTTCTCAAGGAGGCTGCTAAGAATCCTAGGACTTCCAAGGCCTTGGAGAATTGCAAGGATTACTTGGACAACTCCATTGAGGATATCAAGAGGTCTTTTGATCACATTGGCACTTTTGATATCAGCAAATTTGATGATTATATCATTCGACTCAAGACCTGGCTCAGTGCTGCCATAACATATCAACAAACTTGCTTGGACGAATTTGAAGGGGTAGATGGTGATACCGGAAACAAAATGAGGGAACTCCTGAAGGACACAAGTGAGCTCTCCAGCAACGGCCTTGCCATGGTTTCTGAGCTTTCTCAGATCCTCAAACAATTACAGATTCCAGGCATGAGCCGAAAACTCCTTTCTGCAGAAGGAAGGAAGCATGACAATGAATATATTCCCGAATTTGTTCCTGCTGCAGCTCGCATACTCCTTCAAGAAAGCCCAGCTCCAAATGCTGTAGTTGCTCAGGATGGTAGCGGCCAGTTCAAGACTATCAGCGAAGCTGTTGCAACCGTCCCAAAGCAGAGCAACCAAACTTTTGTCATTCTGGTGAAGGCTGGTGTCTACAAGGAGTATGTTGAAATCCCAAAGCATATTAACAACGTCGTGCTCATCGGAGAAGGGGCGCTCAAGACCAAGATCACTGGAAACAAGAACTTCATTGATGGAACAGGCACTTACCGAACGGCCACAGTTGGTGAGTTTGATAACTAACGACCATATCTTTAGGCTCCGCAAATTAGTTATTGTTTCGCCATTTTTGATTGGATTGTTCTAAATGATGCACACAGCTGTTAACGGAGAAGGGTTTGTTGCTAAGGATATTACATTTGAGAACTCAGCCGGAGCAGAAAAACATCAAGCAGTGGCACTCCGCGTTTCGGCTGACATGGCTGTGTTCTACAACTGCGAAATGAATGCTTTCCAGGATACACTCTATGCCCACTCCGGCCGCCAATTCTACCGCGACTGCACCATCAGTGGAACCATCGACTTCATCTTCGGAGACGGTGCAACAGTGTTCCAGAACTGCAAGATGATAGTCATGAAGCCAATGGAGAACCAGGACTGCATGGTCACAGCTCAAGGAAGAACAGAGAGGTACGGAATCGGTGGCATTGTGATCCAGAACTCGGAGATCACAGCTGAACCAGCATTTTATGCTATGCAACCAGCACGCAAGGCATTCCTCGGACGTCCATGGAAGGAATTCTCGAGAACCATTATCATGCAATCTTTCATTGATTGCGCCATTGTTCCCGAAGGATGGTCCATCTGGAATGCATCCGACCATGGCCTTCATACAAGCTACTATGCGGAGTACTTGAACAAGGGTCCTGGTGCAGACACATCTCGCAGAGTCACATGGGAAGGTATTCAGAAGCTTACTCCTGAAGATGCTGAAAGCTTCACTGTTCAATCATACCTTAATGGCGAAGCCTGGATCAAACCCACTGGTGTACCCTTTTTCCCTGGGATGTTGACAGCTTAAACATTTTGTAGTACAACAAACATTCTCAAGTCTTGAGGATGGAAATAGTCAGTATGTGTGATTAATTTCATTTTTGTTAATTCTTCAGGATGAATACAATAGGGTTCTTCAGATATAAGTCCGATTATGATCAAACAGATCATGCATTTCTGAAGTCCTACGCCTAAAAATAGAAAGTGATTGAACGAAAAAGCGCCTCAAAAGATCAAGATAGTATACTTATTTGACATCAGCAACTTCATAATTACCTGACTCTTATTCATAACCTAATAGCAGCTTTCATTTTCTTTTGAATTTCTCCTTGATTATCACTCTTTCGCAATTTCATTAGTTTGAAAGATTGTACTAAGACAAATATTCATCTCGGAAGTGATTTCTTGAATATGAAAGAGGAAAGAAGGAATGATGGAGACTGGAGAGGGATGCTTGTCATCAATATTCAAGCCGTTATTATTCAATTTGTATATTTTTAGAGAAGGCATTTTACAAATACATTATAAATTTCCTATGTATTCTAATATATATATGCTGTTGGTTGATAGTTCATTTGTAATTCATAATTCTATTTAAATATTTTTATCATGACAAATGATCCATCAGCCGATCCCAACTAGATCACCATAACCAATTAATAGTAAATACCATTTCACATCTAATTTTGGATGGAGTTGTTCTAACCTTAATTTGCAATAAGGATCATGTCAAACCTCAATGATTTTGCAGAGGGGGGAGCTTATTGAAACTTCTCGTTTTAACTAATTTTTTGATTGGACCCAAGCAATGTTTTAAAAATTAGACTGGTTCGACCGGAGTTGAATAGATGTTTTATTTAATATAAATAAATAAATAAATAAATATAAATATAAATATAAATAAATAAATAAATAAATATAAATAAATAAATAAATAAATAAATATATATATATATATATATATATATATATATATATATATATATATATATATATATATATATATATATATATATATATATACACACACACTAACATAAAACATGTACTTTGCACAGTGTATATATTACTTTCTAAAAAAATAAGTTTATAATGAGAATAGATTTTTAAAAAGAGAAATTTATTTTAAATGTCATTGAAAAAAGTATCTTAAATAGCACGACCATGAGTAAATCTATTTTTTTAGTGACAGAGTCAATTTTTTATTAAAAAAAGTGTTATAAAAAAATTAATACGGATTATTATATAAATATTAGAGTTATTACAAAAAATGTAAAGCAAATTTATGCATTTAATTAAAAATCTGTGCACTAATAGTTAATCATAAGTAAATTAAGATGAAAAAAATAAAAAATACATTATAAGTTGAATTTTTTTTATATCTTTAAAGTAAATTAACTTTACGACATGATCTTTCAATTATTCTGCCGTATTCACCTCTCACTCCCATTATGTGTAAGAGAAAAAGAGAATTCCTTATCATTTAATTATTTATTTTAACTTTTCAAAAAGATAGAATATATTTGTAATAAAATCATTGTGAAAATTAAAATTTCTCTCCCCTTACTTGCCTCTCACCGTTCTTAAAAAATAAATAACATAAAAAATAAAAAATAATATTATTTTATATTAAAAACATCAAAAAAATATTTTTTCAAAATGAAAGATTCTCTGGTCATTACTCATTTTTTTCAAAAGAATTATGTTTTTGATCCATCACAAAGAAGTTATATTGTTAATATACTTTACAAAATTATTTACTTTTTTATATTAACTTGGTAAAAAGATAAAAATAAAAAAATAAAAACCATCGACTATTACATTTCATATCTAATGTACTGTAAAGTTATGCATATTCTGATGCAAAATATTTTAATAGGTAATTAGATACTTTTATCCTTAAAACTTAGCAAATGAAGGATCAAATTAGATAGTAATAGATATTGAATAGATATCAAGAACTAAACAGATAAATATTCCTAAAGTCACATCCCCAAACAAACGAAAAAAAAAAGTTTGAATCTTCAGAACCTATTAAAGAAAATAAAAACTCAATAATTTTCTACTAAAACAACTAAAAATATAAAATAGATTATATTATTCAATTAAAATAAAAAAGAAAAGGCATAAAGGATGTAAAAAGAGAAAATATCAATGATGCTAAAAATAAAACTAAAAAATAAAAGAAGCTTATAAAAAAGGAGGGGAGGGGAGGGCAAAGGAATAACTACATATGAAAGTTATGTACAACTTGCAAATTTGTTGATAATTAGAAAATTTAAAAAGTTTTAAAAATATATATTTTATTTCCAAAAGGGATTACACAGACTCATATTAAAGAAGAAAAATATAAATAAAAAATTAAAAGAAAAGTGCATACATCTCATTTTACAAGATTTAACTGAAGAAGCCTCTAACCTATATTTTAAATTTTAAAAAATAATAAAGTTAAAAAACTTATTTGAATAAAAACTTAAAATATCTTAAATGTGTCTGATACCTATAACGTGCATAACACTCATGCATTTTTCTCCATTTTAAAAGAAAAATCATGGGATAGTTTTTCTATTTTAGCCTTTATCCCAAAAAGTTCTCAAAAAAAAAAAATCTTCTCTTAAAATAAATAAATTTATAAACATCTCACATGTATACAAAGAATGTCTCAACAAATTAAAGAAAAATAAATATTTTTAAAAAGTAATTAATTTATAAATATCTTTTGAATAATAAGAAATGCATTGAGTATTGATAAGCTCCTCAAGAAAATCAAATCTATAATACTATTTATCAAATTCAGAGGTTAAACGTTAAAGTAAAAGAGAAAAATGAAGAGAATACGAGCAACATGTATCAAAAAAGAAATTTAAAAAATTATCTCTTTAATTTAGAAAAAGAAGACTCCAATCAAAGAAAAATAAGAGGATCTGAAGATTAAAAACCTTATGAGAAAAAGTTTGTGAAGAAAGAAAAAGTTTGTGGAGAAAGTGGTACTAGATGAAGTTATATGGAGATAGTAAAAAGTTATTAAGAATTTAATTTAAATTAAAAGATTTGTTTAGGATAAACTAAAGTGTTTATATTATTTTATCTCTTAGTTAACGCTAACTATTCTAACTAATAAAAAAATTTAAAATTTTAGAAATTAGAATGAGAGATTTGAGAGTTTTGGAGGAAGAGAGAGAGTAAAAGTATTTTGGTAATATATATATGTATAGATATATACATATATATTAAATTAATAAATTATAATTGCTAAGCAACTATACACAATAATTAAACTTAGTATCTTAACAGTAAATAATTCACATGATAAATACAAATTTATATCATAATTGTAACTAAATATTTAAATTTTAAAGCAATAACCATATACCATTAGTAAAAAATCATTATGTCTTATCCAAATACACAAATTATCAACAATTATCTCATTAGTCTGATGCACTTCTTTCTCTCTTTTTTTTAGAAATCCAAACGACACCGTTCTGGTGTTATTATTATTATTATTTTTAAAGAAACCAATCGAGAATTAGAACAGGAACCGGTTCTTACGATTCCCGATCAGTTTTGAGCCTGGTTCTTCAATATGAACTGGACCAGACCAGTAACAGGTTGCCGGTCCAGTCTGATTTTTAAAACAAAGGATCCACGGACCTGAAAAAAAAAAAGAAAAGAAACGTAAGTCATAGGAAATGTCAAAAACCTTAATTATCCCGAAAAAAGAAATTAAAAGTTCGAAGAATTTTCCTGAAAATTCTTCATATTTCTATATTTCGGAAACTGCAAGGGGTGCTGCGACCCCATCTTAGGGTTGAACCATTTAGGAGTGCCCGGTCTTAAATTAGTATAAATAGTTTATCAGAAAGATACAATACAAGGACTCGAACTTTTTTTTCTTTTTTTTTTGTGGGTAAAAGAAGAACAAAATGGAATCTGTAATATATATAGTTAGCGTTTCACCTGTTGAGGATGATGTTTTTCTTCTTTCTTTTTTTTTTCCTTTTCAATTATGTAAGAAAACTCAAAGGTTTAAGTGAAGTGTAAGAAATTGATATTTGGAAATGTTGTTTCCTATAACTAACATTTTCAATTTCTATTAGAAATTCATATCTCCTTAAATTTTGCAACAATACTTAGAATATAAGTTCATTGGAAAATTGTATTAAAAAAAAAAAGGCAATAAGCAAATAGAGTGAATAGATTGGTTGAGAGATTTTGCATAAAAAAGATTAGTTAAAACTTTGCGAGAGATAATTTTATCTGATTTATTAGGGTCCATTTCCAAATAATATATATTTATTTATATTTTTCTCTGCTTCTAGTTGGCTCAAATTCCTTTTTTCCCCCCTTTCATGGTATTAGTTATGACTCTACTCTTTCTTTGTAGCTCTCTTGTTACCTTTTACCAAGCTTAATTTTCTTTTTAGAAGAAGGAAATTAACTACGAACCATAGAATACAAAAACAATCATAAAAGAAGATACCAAAATATTAAAAAAAAATAACTTGATTCTCATGCCAAAGGAAAATTACATGAGATATATAGAAAATACTTATATAGAACCTTATTATTTGCAAAAGAATTACAAAAAAATAACAAAATTACACACTAGTTTTTGGTCCCCAACCTCAAGATTACATAGTATATTTTATATTTAGACCTTCATCATCCCAGGAACGTAAGGCACACCAGAAGGCTTGATCCAATCTTCACCCAGAAGAAGGTACCTCCCAACAGTGAAGCTCTCAGCAATCTGTGGAGTAATCTTCTGAATGCCCTTCCATGTCACTCGGGTAGCCGCGTTTGCTCCTGGACCCCTGTTCTGGTACTCACCAAAGTAGAGTGTGTCGAGGGCATAGGTACCAGCCCATGCGGCCCAACCTTCTGGAGCAATCATGGAGTCGATGAAGGATTGCATGACGATGGTTCTTGAGAACTCCTTCCATGGGCGTCCGAGGAATGCCTTGCGTGATCCTTGGTTGGTTACGAATTCTTTGTCGGCCGTGATCTGGCAGTTCTGGAGGACGATGCCACCTACTCCGCGCCTGTCCTTCCTGCCTTGTGCTGTAACCATGCAGTCTTGGTTATCGAGTGGCTTCCTCACGATCGTCTTGCAGTTTTGGAACACTGCTGAGGCATCACCGAAGATGAAATCGATGGTTCCGGTGATTATGCAGTCGCGGTAATATTGGCGGTAGGAGTGGGCGTAAAGAGTGTCTTGGTAACCATCCATTTGGCAGTTGTAGAAGATGGCCTTATCGGCTGAAACTCGGAGTGCCACTGCCTGATGCTTCATTGCTCCTGCTGAGTTCTCGAACCCAATGTTCTTGGCAATGAATCCATCTCCTTGCACGGCTGTCATGCATCATTTCAAAATTTAAAGATTTAAATACTGGTAAAGTAATCAAAAACAATTATCAATTGGATTTAGAGATGACTGAATATTGCTCTACTCACCGACTGTTGCTGTCTTGAAAGTGCCAATGCCATCAACATAGTTCTTGTTTCCGGTAATCTTGGTCTTCGTTGGGCCTTCACCGATGAGCACAACATTATCAACTTTCCTGGGGATTTCGACGTACTCCTTGTAAACACCGGCCTTGACCAGAATGACAAATGGTTTCGTGTTTGGCTTTGGCACGGTGTTAATTGCTTCCATGATGGTTTTGAATTTGCCGCTGCCATCCTGAGCAACTACGGCGTTAGGAACTGGGTTGGCTTGGAGGATCTTACGGCGTGCTGCATCAACAAAGTCAGGGAAACCCTCGTCATCGAGACTGTGTGCTTGTGATTCTTCCTCAGACATGAGTCTTCGGCTAATGCCTGGGATCTGCAAGTCTGTGAGAACCTTAGAAAGCTCGCTGACCATGGCAAGGCCATTGCTGGAGAGCTCAGTGCTAGTTTGCAAAAGTTTCTTCATTTTCTCTCCGGTATCACCGGTCGTGTTCTCAAAGCCATCTAAGCAAGTCTCTTGGTATGTAATGGCACCACTGATCCAGGTCTTGAGATCAGCTATATATTCATCCATTTTGCTGACATCAAAGGTGCCCACTTTATCGAATGACCTCTTAAGATCATCAATGGAGGTCTCCAGGAGTTCTTTGCAGGTGTCCAAGGCCTGGGACGTCCTTGGGTCCTTGGCAGCCTCCTGGAGGAGAGACGAGTTCTTGATGGCATCACCGATTTGTTCAACCGTGGCTCCGAATGCAACCTTGATCAGCTCTTTTGGGTCGCTGGTGTTCTTGGCTCCGGCAAGACTCTGTTCACAGGCTTCCTTGTAATCAGTGGGCTGACACATGGCTTGTACAGACTTGGAGGATGTTTGCACACCACCACTGCCTCCATGAGAAGCAGTGCCTGTAGCCTCGCTCCCATTGTTACGGGAGGCACCATAAGTCACAGCACCTACCACGGCTGCAACAAGGAGAAGGGATGAAAGGCCAATGATAGTAGCTTTCTTCTTCGTATCGTCGCTCCCCATGTTGACACTAAAAAGAAGAGAATCTTTTTGTGGGTTTTTCCGCTATTCGATTTTTTTGCTTTTTCTTGCAACTCCACCCCTTCACTAGGCAAAGAAGAAGAAGTAGAGCTCTTGAGGGGGTCTCTTTATTTACAACACCAGAAGCTTTGAAAACCCCTATGTGCTCCGATGACGATTTCATTTGTGAGAATCCGCGTCCTTTATAGCCTTCAGGTATGAGAGAAACAACCACAAACCGGCAGCCGGTTGTTAATTTTGTTACCGAATTTGAGGTGATTTGAGAAACTCCACGAGAATAGAAGGATCCCAGCATTTCTCGGTAGAGAAAGTTCAGTCAAGTCAGTAGAGTTTGAATACGTTCTATAGCTTTTATGGTTACAATTGGACGCTTTCTCTGACTCCTCCATTTCTGTACTTGCAGGTCATGGACGTCAAAAATCATCATATTTTGCTCCTTTTTTCTGTGCCCTGATTAAGCCAAAAACCGAAGATCATAGCATATTGAGCTTTTTTCCCCCCAAGCTTATGCGTGGTGTTTTCACCATTTTGCCACCTAATTATTGACATATGAAAGGTGTAACCAATCTTGGCTTTAAAATCTTGTCCATGCAAGAAAATTTACGTGATATACATACAATTAAAAAATTTATTTATCTTAGTAATTCTATTACAAAGGAGGCCCTCCAAAAATCTTCTCAGTGCAAGCCACACCTGACTAAAATCATAATCTCAGTAGGGATTGAATCCTCTTTACTTGAAATAACTTGCTTTCTAATGGTTAAAGATGGGAGTAATTCATCTAAGCTCTTGGGCCAGTGCAGAAATGGTTTTGCTAGATATGAAAATTTCGTTTTCCAGATTTCTACTATCTTACTGGCCAAAAGAATGCGTTAGATAGAAACTACGATGTGCGAATGCATGGGTAAAATTTTGAAGAATAAATTTCCTTACATTTAGTTTATGTTTTTATAGATTAAAACTATTGTCAAATGATAAATGACTCTTGAATTCATTGTTTATTCTACTATCATAATATATAATTATAAAATAACTTTTATTAAATTAAAAATACTAAAAACTCTCAAAGTACGCAGTGTAGATTTTAATCTCTCTTATATCTAATTTACTATTACCACTAGCACCTGTATTTTATTATGATATTATGTTTTTTTACTTTTCAAATACTTTTTGTTAAAAAACTTTCAAGTCCTTTTTATTAATTTTGTAAATTTGTGAACAAATAATTAAGTTATGATTTGAGAAATATATATACTAATTTAATAATTAAGCTTAGAAATAATAAAAAATTTGATAATTATTTATGACAATAATATCTTTCTCTTTAATACTCTTTTCTAGTAATTTATTTCTCTCTTCAATTCTTTAAGTAATCTTTGTTAAACTTTACTTACAATTAATTTCTCTAAATTAATAATTTCTATGTAACTCCCAAATAATTATCATTGAGATGTCAAAAATCATAAAAAATGAAAATAAAAGATTTTAAAAAAATAAAAAATAATTTTATCAAAGTGCATTTTAAGGCATTCAAAAAAGAAAAAAAAACATACAAAGTTTTAAATTCTATGACCCCTATCCATATTTTTTAGTATAGTATAGATATAGATATAGATAAGTTAGTGTACTACTTCAAATGTCTGTTGAAATAAATTTCAATTCCAACAATTAAATATGTTTATCCCTCGATTCGAGGGTGAGTAATAATTTTAACCATTTTGCACCAAGGTTTTCAGCACTTCTGGCATTACTTCTCTGTGTAGAATGATCAATCACTGCCCATTTGAGGATTTTCTGAATGTTTTCACTGAATTTGTCTGTTTTTCTTCATATGTATGCAAGCAGCAAGTCCTGTATCGAAGGTTGTTGGCACGTCAACTCGTTTACTCTCTAGTCTTTTCTTCATGAAAAGACTGATCGTTATTTTAGGTTTACTGATTTGCGTTTCTAAATTGAGTTTTATTTTCCCAGTTACCCATAATACAATGGAGGAGTTGTTATATTCTTTATCCATGTGAAACAGCTCCAGACTGGAAACACTCTGTATAAAGAGAGGAAAAGTACGAATTGGGCCAAAATAAGCAACTATACTAATTGTAGAAAACAAGATTACACTTGAAATTTGAAACGAAACACAAGTATTCTTGAATTGATGTGTTTCCCAGCCCCGTAATTGTCCAAGATTACTAGGTTGCAAGAATTCATTCTGCTGCATTTCGGAGTAGATTCTACTAGGTGCTCATTCTGCCAGGTACATAAGGTACCCCTGAGGGCTTCATCCAGTAATCTCGCATAATGAACCTCTCACGAGTGAATTGAATAGCCACTTGTTGAGTGATTTTCTTGATGCCTGGCCATCTGGCTCTTCTGCTTTGATTTGCACCACGGCCCTTGTTACCAAATTCGCCATACCAGCAAGTGTCAAGGTGTTCGGTTTCATTCCATTTCGCCCATCCGGCGGGGTTTATCACACCATCAATTTCAGAATCTGGGACAAGGGTTCTCAAAAAATTTTTCCAGGTTCGTCCAAGATATGCCTCATAAGATTCATCAGGTATGTAGGGTCTGGGAAATTTTGACTGTTCTAAAGGACAATTGCGAGGTCTGATTTTCTGCAAATCTTCCTTAAGCAGTGACCATGCATAGCTTTTGATTCTCCTAGGGCTTCCTGATTATCAACTTGCAGTTTTGGAGGATAGCTCTTGCATTAACAAAGATGAAGTCGGCGGTACCACTTATCGTGCAATCACGATAAAACTGACGATGATTATGGACACAGTGTGTATCCTGGTAACCATCCATTTGACAGTAGTAGAAAATGGATTGATCTGCAGTTACTCGGAGTGCTACAGCTCGATGCATATGAGGACCTTCTGTGTTTTCCACTCCAATGTCCTTGGCCATGAAATGGTCCCCTTCCACCGCTGCATCATAACATTTTAGGTTAAGACAAAAGATCATAACATAGGAACCTTGATTGAGTACAGGAACTACAAGCAAAATGTTTAAAAATTGAACAAACTACCAAGCGTTGCAGCCATATATGTACCCAAGCCACCCCCTCTGCTCTTGTTTCCTGTGATCCTGGTTTTTGCGGGCTTTCTCCAATGAGAATGACACGCCACATTTGCTTAGGAATTGTGACATACTCGGCATAGACACCTTCCTTGATGTATACAATAAAGGTTTGATTGCTTTTGAGGGGAAGCTTCATTAATGGTCTTATACTCTCCAGTGCCATCATTGGCCGCAGTAACATTCGGTTTGGTGTCCCGAGGAGTGGACTGAAGGAGTCTGCGTTTTGTGCCTGCAGGATCATGGAAGCTGAACTTGAAGTTCTTCTCAGAGAGAAGCCTCCTGCTGAAACTGGTCACTTCTGAAGATTGCAAGAGTCTTGGAGATCTCGTTCGCAGGGCAAGGGCATTGCTGGTGAGTTCTCCTCCCACCTTCAACAATTTCTTCATTTTCTCTCCAACATCGCCTTTTGTGTCCTCAAACGCGTCCAAGCAAGTCTGCGGATACGTTGGGCCCCGGTGAGCCATGTCTATAGATCATCCACAAACTTGTCCATATCAGTGAAGTGAAACGCGTCAAGCTCATCAGACGTCCTCTGCAGATTATCAATGGAGTCATTCAAGAGCTTCTGGCAGACCTTAAATGCCTCCGCGGTGCTGGGATCCTTCCCGGCTACTTGAAAGAATGCAGACTTCATGACTGCGTCACCAGTCTCCTTCCCAGCTAACCCGAATGCAAGTTTGACAATCTCGTAGGAATCGGTGGAATTTGTAGATTTAGAAAGGGTTTTAACACAAGTTTCCTGATAATATGTATTTTGGCAGACAACTTGAACTGCATTCAGAGGTGCTTACATCAGCAACATCGTTGATTCCCCCCCTTTCTTCCTGTGATTCAGGTAATAAACCATCGAGCCAGTGATGATTGCCAGAAGAATTAGAAAGCAAGCGCCAAGGGTGCCTGCCTTTGGAACAGCCATCTTTGTTGGTCTTTAGAGAAACAAGAACCCAGAATTTGGAGGGGTTTGGCCTGACTAGTCCCAAAGAAACCACTGAAGAGGATGTGGATTGAGAAACTTGTGTCAACATGGAGGTTCCTCTCCATTTATAACCTAAACTACCAAAAGTGCATCAGAGGATGCCGTA
This sequence comes from Rauvolfia tetraphylla, assembly GCA_030512225.1. Taxonomy (NCBI): domain Eukaryota; kingdom Viridiplantae; phylum Streptophyta; class Magnoliopsida; order Gentianales; family Apocynaceae; genus Rauvolfia; species Rauvolfia tetraphylla. The sequence continues at coordinate 11,217,013 of JAJQKT010000053.1, forward strand.
ACAGGACAACAGCATCTCTGCCTGTGAGGAAATTTGGTGATCTAATACAGGGAAATTAGAGGGCGGGAGTGAATTCAGGCTATATTTCTGGTTAATAATGGATTCAAATTGGTATCAAGTAACCGGCATTAAGAACAGCCGCACATTAACAAGGCAATCTTGTCCAAGGAGAAAGAGAATGCATTTCAAAATCTACGGCACAAATCTATATACGTTCAAGAAAAACTAAATAAAGCGGCAATTCAAGCAGAATATCATCTGCAGCTATCCAAAAGCATTAGAAGGAGCCACTTTTATTGCTTTGCAGTATTTCGATTATTAAAATTTGTACCCTCTTTTTCAGCTGTCAAAGTATGGAAAAGTGTAATAAACCTATACCATCATACTAAACGCGCCCTCCCTTCTCTTGGATGGTTTTCCTTTCAGATAGGTTTAGTCTTTCACAGCTTTGCTCTCCGAAGTTCTAATTTGGCAATGGTGCCCAAGTGGACTTCATCAGGGCCATCTGCAACTCTTAATGTCCTAGAAGTAGCCCATAGATGGGCAAGAATAGTGTCATTAGATAACCCAGCAGCCCCATGTACTTGCATTGCCATGTCCAGAACCTTCAATGCCATGTTTGGAGCTGCTACCTGCTCAGTAGACCAACAAAAAGAAAGAAAACTCATATACAAGCATGTAATTGAACCATGGGAGAGGTTTATGGGAAGGAGGAAATATGAACTGACCTTGGCCATTGCTATAGTGCCACGAGCTCTTTTGTTTCCAAGACCATCAAGCTGGTCTGCTGCTTCCAGAACCAACAGTCTAGTTTTCTCCAACTCTATTCGAGACTGCATCATTTAAAAACACGTACTTATCATCATTTATTTTATTGAGCTGAAGAAAGATTCTCGATTGTCAGGTCTTAGTGACATTACAGAACAGCATAGTGGGGAAAGGTTAAATGTTAGATTTAGACCGAACTAACAGCTGCACCATAAATAGATTAAGCCGGAAAGTTTACCCAACTGACCTTGGCAATATCTGAAAGAAATGAACCATGTTCCGCAATCAATTTACCAAAAGCTCGTCTTTTGAGCGCTCTTTCAATTGTCATCTGCATAGCCCTTTCTGCAGCACCTATCAACCTCATGCAATGATGCAACCTTCCAGGACCAAGCCTACCCTGTTACATAAACGAACACCACCAACCACCAAATATTAGTACACATATGGCTCAAAATCTTTAATTTTTCCTTGTCTATGCACATAAATCTGAAAAATAATTCCAGCAAATGGTCCCAGGGTGAGAAACACAGGAGTGCAAGGGGAATATCTACATGCTTATCCAGAGATAATAACAATCTGATCCCTGTATACCAGAGAGGGTTTAAGACAGGTTCTGAAGTGAGACAAATTTTCAAATAGGAATATAGAGGATCAAACTTCTAGTGTATATGAAGCAAAAAGACAAGGTACCAATTTTTGGGCCAAAAAAACAAAAACTCATGAAATTATGCCGTGGTACTAGAAATATATTAGATGCCCAGAAATTGATTCCTCAAAACCAAGCATTTATTAGTCACCTGAGCAATCTCAAACCCACGCCCTTCGCCCAGCAAAATATTCTTCAGAGGGACACACACATTCTCAAATGATATTTCAGCATGTCCATGAGGGGCGTCATCAAAGCCAAACACAGTGAGGGGTCTTATAATGTTTACACCGGGAGTGTTAATGTCTACCAAGATCATAGATTGCTGCTTATGTTGAGCAGCTGTAAAGTGAGTTTTCCCCTGCATATTATAAGAATCAGATGCCTTGAATTAAGGTGAAATAAAACTAAAAATGTGCAAAAAGGTGTACAAGAACTAACCATAACAATAAGGATTTTGCACCTAGGATCCATAGCTCCACTGGTCCACCATTTTCTTCCATTGATTATATATGAATCCCCATGTCTACAGAAAGCATAAGAGTTGTCTAAGATACTGTCATATCCCCAAAGCATTTCTATTTTGCAGGCAAAGAATGACCATTAACTACAGAAATTCCTTTATGCTACAAAAGAATGAACCATTCTAGACATACTTTTTTATACTCAAGAGAGAAGTATGCATCTTAAGTTCCAAATATAAATAGCTTGGAACAGCAATACTAAAGTCTTGAGCTAATCCCCCACCCCCTCTACAAAATCCAATATCAATAGCTAAATAGGAAAAAGCTCCAAATAATATACTCCCTCTGGTTAGAAAATAAGTCCCTTTGGACTCATCCACAAGAATTAAGGTTCTTGAAATCAAGGAAACTTTTGAGATAAAGTACCTTTATACCCTTAATAAACAGGGAGAGGGAGAGAGAAAGAGAGAGAAATAAATGAAATAAAGAGATAGGTAAAATTGGAAAACACGTAATAAATACTCCTTAAAGTATGTATAAAAGATTTATATTTTGATTACCCATCTTCCTTCTAAAAGGACTGGGAATACCACAGCATGTATACATACACTCATACATAAGCCAGGCTCATCAAGGGAATAAGAGATTCTAGATCAGCCTACAGCAAAAGATTTCTACAAAAATACAAGTTTAGCTCTTATCTTTTACTTCTTTTGACCTTTATATTTATCTTTTCTTCATCTCCTCTGGTACACCATTCTGTTGTGATTGTCTTAAATTCTTCTTGACTTCTCAAAAACAGATGATGCTTCAATATTCAAACTTGCTGATATAGCACAACATGCATAGAGGAAAATTTATGATTCTTCATGCACAGTGCAAGAAAGCAGAAAAAGAAAAAAAGGTGGGTTGGGGGGGGGGGGGGGGGAGGAGGCAAGTCAAAGAGCTGGTTAAGATGTTAGGCAGACTGCTACAAAATCAATGCCAATCAACCATTATCCTTAGAGATGAGACTATGTTGATTTGCCGTCAAGTGTGCCAATTTTAAAGAGAGGGGAAAAGTTACAAAGAAACAGAATGGGGAAAGGTTACAAAGAAATATAAATAAGTACACAAAAGATCCATAAGATAACAGAAGACTGACAAGGTATGCTTATTCATAATTACATCTCTCCCTAGAAATCAAGTGACCAGCAACTTGCCAAACTCTTTTCAGCATTTTCACAAAGATATTTTGTAACAAAAAATGTCCACAATTTTATTTTTAGCCTCATCAAAACAAAGGCCATAGTTAGGATCACTCTCTTATTTACAGATTACAATTAATAAATGTGAAAATTTTTCTGTACCTCCATATTTCCAGTATCAGGTGCACCACAGTTAAAAACTTGTGGAGCCCAAACGGAACGACCCATGATCTCACAAAGATATCCATACTCGAGATTTGTAAGGCCAGCACCCAACAAGAGATCTGGTGTCCCACCAACCGAAGAACCATTGTTGCCACCAGTTAATATTCTCCTAGCGCGAGCAGCACTGTCAACCTGAAAACTTCCATAAATACTTTGTAACTCTGGCAGAGAAAGCCACGTGCTGAATTCATAGCAAACATTCTAAAATTGGAGAACAGGACAAGTAAATACATACAGGTATCCACAAATTCCATAGGCCTTCTCTTTTTGCTAGCTCCTTTAAATTCTCCTCCTCTGGGTGAACTGTCCAGCGATTGGAAGACTGGGCAAGTTTGTACAGATCATTTTCCAATGGATATATGTGCTCATCCATGAATTTGATCAATCTGTCTCTCAAATGTTGAACCTTTTTACTTGGTATGAACCTTCCTCCCATTGGTAGAACTTGATCTTGGCTTTGATTTTCCAACTGTTTTTTATATTCTAGTGGAATTTTCTCTGAGTAGTTCAACAAGAATAGTTATTTAGGCAGTAAATTTGCTGAACAAGCTTTGCCAAATGAAACCAGAAATGATGTTTAGTGCTTTCTCATATGCTTCTTACATATAGAAACTCCAAGACCAATTATATGGGAGCTGATACTTAGGAATAATGTCAAAATGATAAAAGATTCCTGGAATCACGCTTTTGATTTTCCATATAGAAACTAGAGAAGGTGTTTTACTGCAACAAGCAAAAAAATTAGCTGTGTGTTGAAAAGGATTAATTGAACTTTAACGCATGGAAAAATAAAACTTGACATTGGACATTGTGTCAGTCCTTAACATGCAGAACTTATTTGACAAGAATCCACCTAAAAGATTTGAACATCTAACTGCTGCAGAACAGACACCTGGTTAATGTGTAAAATGAAAAAAGAAGTGTGTACAGAACCATGTCATGGCATATTTTCAATTTCCAAATTTTTTAATGATCTTTACCAGATTTCAGTCAGCAAGTTCTAGCCTAAGACCAAGCCAAAAGTTCTAACAGAAGTGCATGAAAGCTTGGCTGGCTATCCTTGGAGAAATAATATGTTAAAATGTATGCTTCCTATTAGGTAATTGCTCATTCTCTCATGCTATTTACAAAGGTAAAGATCCCAAAGCTCCAAAACAGTGAGATAGCTTCGGCAACTTGGCCTAGACTCAATGACAGTCATAGAAATGCTAAAATTTCATAGTTCTGGAATTCTTTCTCCTTGACTTTAAGCTAAAAAAAATCATGAGAACAGAATTACCAGATGGTGGGTGCCGTGGAAGGACAGATTCCCGTTCTATGAATGACCATGCAGTTCTGATGAAAGAATTAGCCTTTTTTCCAGCAAGTCTAGCACGTTCGCCCCCTGAGGCATTTCCCTGCAGCCAGTGTGAATAAAAAGCATAAACAGACCACTTAATAACTCCTGCTTAAATTTGGAAAAAACAAATATAACTTCTGGAAATCACAACTACGGTGGTATGAGCTCAAGAATCAAATCACCATAATCCATCTACAATGTACTCCGGCCAAGATTGATGCCCCACGAAACAAGGAAAAGGCAATGTAAAACTTCCACTGAGCAGCAGGCCATGGTCTTCCCTATAAATGAACAATCCAGGCAAAAGAAGCTCATTTAAAGTTAACCAGGGATCGTACGTCAAAATACATTTATCATCATGATTTGCTCGTTAAGATGCCTATCTTAGAATCAGCACTTGGAAAATTATGTAGATTCTCATATCTTGAAGTAGGAAGCCAATAAGTATACTCAATCGCCTTCCATGCGCAAAAAGTTAATTGTTCATAAATCACTTTCCCCAGAGGTGCATGCCAAAACCCTCAAAGAGCTATAATATTTACCAAACTGTAAATCCTGAAGCTATTGTCCACTTTGCAGCATTAACATATTATTTTTACTGACCAAACTCCAGGCACTGTCTATTCTAATTACAAAGGCTCGGTCCAAGTCGTGTTGCCCAAGGAAACCAGCAACAGGCAAGAGAATGAAGGTTCAAATGAGAGGGAAAAAAAAAAACATAGTAAACAGCTCCATTATTGGATTATTTCTTTTACTTCTTAAAGGATTTCATTACTCATTCAAAGGAACCGAAAAGTTCAAGATGACTGAAATTGGAGTTTTATTGTGTATGCTGAATCAGCCAATAGCTAAAGGCCAGCAAGCTGGTATCCATTTCAAGGAGAATCAACAATTTGCAGATAGTTGTAATTTCAATCGCTTTGAGAAACTAAAATCAATTATAAGCATCACTCCCTCAACTATCAAAAAATAATATTGATTAAATTGAGCACTTACAGTGGCAGAGCAATAATCAGACAGATATTCTGCCAGTGAAGGAACTCCTTCAGGAAAGCCAGATAGTTCAAAACCTCCATTCTCTTCAATATCATCCATTGCAATATTGACAATGTAATGCTGTTATAAGATAAAAAGGATAAGTGGTTTTAAAAGTCATTCACAGAATTCAAAGAAGACATAATAATGACATCTTGCCCATTACAGGGACATAATTAATCATATTCGAAAGCAATAAGAAAAGCACCAAAATATCAAAAATATGATAGAAACAACGTGGAGCAAACTTATGCTTTTGATAATTTACAATATCAAACAGACAATTAAAAGTTAATCATCAATACCAAGCAGCTATATGCGACATCACACATCTGATTGCCCAAAGTGGATAATTCCCAGTCAAGAATGCCAATTACTCTATCCTGCAGTATCAATGTGAAAGAAATTAATAGCACCTCATGTGGAGAAATCTATTGGCATGACTTATGGCATCTGCTGAAACTTCTCTAGATAGCAGTTAGGAATGTTGTGTGTATATATAGTCACAAGAAAATCTTGTGTGTAATCAAATGTAGTTCAGAAAGAACTTAAAACTATTCACGAGCACAGTACCTCAACAGGATGGAATACAAGATTATCTATCCGAAAATCACCATGGACTAGACCGGCTGTTGCTCCAGAAGAATCTTCCACAGGAATATGGTGCCGCAACCAGTCAGCCAGCTCTAGCATTTTTGGATTTCTCTCTGACTTACCATCACCAGTAGAGACAAGGTACTGTTTGGCCCACCTCTCTACCTGGAAATAAGATTAATGTTTTTAGTAGTCAATGCAAGACGAATATATCATTTGTCAATTTCTTCTTTTGCTCATGATCTTCAAAGGTCTCAAGGAACAGAATGGCAACCCAAACCAGAGTAAAATCCACCACAATTTAATGATGTCTTCACATGAAAATATTATGAATATTGTTCTTCCTTTCACTTGCAAAACTCATATCACTGCAAGGACGACAAAATAGAGCACATCTAATGCCTCTCATAAAAAAAGAAACATAGGGTAAAAACATTGCACCTGTCGCTTACAATAGTGGATGCGCTTCCCATAATTGCCTAGACCAATTGCATCAACATCGGCAGAATGAAGAGAAGCCAAAGCTTTGGCAGTTGCATTATAGATTGCCCTTCTTTGCACGGGAGTGACCCCCTAACCAGAAAACATTTTTCAATACTTAGCCAAGCAACTTCATGCATTTTTAGAGAACAAACCATCTCTACTCGAAACATTATCCATGAGGAAATTACATCTCAATTTATAGAACTTGAAAAAGTAGAACCATGTACCGGTAGTCTGGGGTCAATAAATATACGTCCTTCCAGATACTCCATGATGTAAAATGGTGTCCCGATCACACTTGAATCATTACACAAGCAAAAGACTTTAGGAACTGGAACCAAGCTATGAGTACCTAAAGCATGTAGAACCTGCCATAACCACAATTAGAACACTCCAAATAGAAGTTTCTGAAGCACTGGTGATACAAAAGCAAACCCAAATCCTAATAAAACTTTAGGAATCTCATTCCTTAAATTGAATAAGACATTCATCTAAGAATCTTGAGGAAGAAAAGTCAAACCCGAAATTCTCTCTCAACAGCATGTGCAGATTCAAGCAATTTGCCAGCAGGTTTCTTCCTCAGAACATACCTCTTGATAGAGGACCCTGAATGAACTTCCAAGAGAAATGTGGGGTTTGATTGACCATGTCCAAACTGAAGCAAAAAATCAATGCCAACATAAAGTGCAATTAAGGAACAAAACTTTCAAAAGTTTAATCAATCTTTCTTTCTCCCCGTGGGTGGGAGGCAATCTTTATACCTTAACAGAAATTCAATGATGAGTCATCATCTAACAATTAAATGAAATTATATATTATGAATATCAAGTTTATGTACTTCCAGCACGAGAAAAAAAGAATTAGCAACAGGCTAAACCGATTATCATCTCCAAATACAAACTCCCGGAACTTGTAAAAGATACGTGTATAAACATTGAAACATTTTGAAACTACAAAAAAAAAAAAAAAAATCCAGATTGAAGATTTTTCTTTGTTTCCTGCTGAGCAATTTAATACAAACTGAACAGAGGGAAAACACCATTAATTCCCTACTATCATGAAGTCTATAAAGTATTCACTAATCAACATTCCACAAGCCACTAACCATCAACATTTTCAGCTTTTATTACATAAGGAAGAGACGGTTCCAATGTATTTGACATCTGCTTCCCAGGTCAAATGAAGCACCATTATTCTAGCACCAAGAACTTCATGTTAATACATTCAATATGTAAGATACCAATTATTGAGCCCATGCTAAGCCTTTAAACAAAGAAGACACTAATCAGAAATGGACTACTTTTCTTTTTATTGTTTTGTTTTGGTGTCTATGCACCTAATACCACCTTAAGTGAGACAAGTATACTCGGATTGTGTTTCAATTTGAGTTTTTGTGTCTTGAGAATTATAAAAGTGAATTTTTAGTGGAGTTTTATGGTTGACTTTTGTGAAAGAAGAGGTGTGACCCACAACGAAAAAAGTGAAAAAAAAAATAGTTTGTTTTGGATTGAGTTACAATCCAAATACACGAAAATCACAATCAAAATCAGTTTACCCTTTTTTTTTGTTTTTTTTTTTTTGGGTTGGGGGGCTGGGTCGGTGGGGTTCTTTTTACTAATGTCTTCAAGATTATACCTCCCTGCATTTCCTTAGCCAAAGTTTTGGCACGCACTCTTTCGTAATTGAAAAAAGGATGCATACATGTTCAATCACTTAGCCGGTGGCCTTAAACTTCCTCTCAGCATATCGGACCACGTTAAAGGAAAAACCAGAAAGACTTGAAGGTTAAAATTCTCGAAACTCGTTTACTCGTATCCTAGATTCCCTCGGTACAAACCTACCATTTGAAACCAAGATTGATTGTTCTTGTATCACGACCGGCAGAAGGTACTAAATATTACAGATAAATCTCATGAATAAGAGGACTCAAAATGGAAACTTTATCATAATCCTAAGCATCCTCTGAGCATCCAAATCAAATTGGAACCAAATAAACCAAATGATCAAGACACAGTTCATAAGATTTTCTTAATTTACAAAACAAAGAACCCAGCTAAATTCAATTCAAAAATTCAACTTGGAAAAAAAAAAAAGCACAATAAGGAGCAAGTCATACCTGAGAAACAGCAAATTTAGACGCAGAAACAGGGAACCCCTCAACATTGGCAGAGGCATATCTCCATATAGCGTCAACATCGAATTGCTGAGCCGGGTGAACACGGCCCGCAAGATCAGAAGTCCGACTCGACATTTCTGCTCTTCGGGGAATCAATCAACAAGAAACTAGTATACTGCGACCCAGAAGAAATAGATCAAATAAAGCCTGTATACATAGTTCTCCACGCGAGATACTTCGAATGAGTTAAAGGATTGAACTTTGCATCTTTGCAAAGACCGCAAAAATCAGTACAAACATTAATTGTTGTCGTTAATTATCTCTGCTGACAAATGTAATTACACACGGTATCAGTTGAACTGCTGACGAATGACAAGAATGATGGCCTGTGAAGATAAGATTAAAAACTGAGAACCCAACAGAACAAAAAAAAAGATTAAAAACCGAAAAAAAAAAAGTTTGTAAATAAAAAATATTTCAACTAAAATTTTGCAAATTCTGTAGCTTGCGAGACGTGTTTTTTGGTCATAAATTTGCGATTTAGGTGTAGCCGGGGCACATATTGTGTTTTCTGTAATTCTTCCGCTTCCAGGATAAATTCTCCCGTTTGTGCCTCATAAAACGAACTAGCAGGTTGATGGATCATTACCCTGATGATATAAAAAGAGTTCCTCTATCTCGCATGATGAAGCGAAGAGAAAAGAAAGATAAAGACTAATAGGAAAAAGATAGAATTAAATAATCGTACGAGCATCTTTGGTGCATTGCTTTTTCATTTTACATTTCATTATTTCAAGTGTAACAATATGAATAAAATTTTTTTCATAGAAAAAAGATTTTAATTAATTAAATTTTCATCTTTTTATTTTTATGTGCCTCTTCTTTTATTTGATTCAATTTTCTTATCATATTGGATAAATGATATGAAAAAAAGTTATGAGGAATGAATTTTGACAAATTGAACTCTTATTTCATATTGTCACATATATATTTTTTCTTTTTATCCAGTTTATTTTTTTTTATTTTTCGTCCTACCATCTTAGACGAAAAGGTGTGCGTTTAAATATTTATATTATATAAAGAATAGATTTTAAAAAGTTGAACTCTAATTTTTTATCCTCACATCCGTCTTCTTCTTCTTTTCTTTTTTCCTTATCCATTTCCTTTTCCTATGTTTTGGTTCTTACGATCATGGGCAAAAGGGTATTTTTGGGTCCTACCATACTATTTCCTTTTTGTTTTTGTTTCTTTTTTTTTTATTTTTTACTGCTAATATTAGAAGTAAATAAAAATTTATATTTCAAAAGTAAAATAATTTAGAGCAAAATTCTTTTAATTAATTGAGTTATTATATTATTATTTTTTCATTCCTTCCAAACTCTTTTATTTGGTAATTATCTTTTTTATCATACAAAAATATTTAAAATTTATAATTATACTATAATATGAATTCTTTCTAACCAGATAAATAATAATAGAAGGAAAAGTATCCTATATATATATTTATTTATTTTAATATTTATATTAACAAAATTTAAAGAATTATGTCATACATTAATATTAATGACAATGATAATAATAATAGAATTCAATCATAAATCCTTCTTTGTAATCATTAACATATGGGCCCTCTAAAATAGCCTTTGGAGGCTTCTGGGGAAAAAGTTTTCTTGTGGAATCATCCAGGAATAAGTGAAGCAGGAATCTAAAAATGGAAAATCGATATGGTCCCAATTGTCCCCAATCCACGTTACCTTTTCGTTCGATTGTTTGTGAAGCAATTGTAAGTCGCTTGATTTACGTGTATCTATCAATTATATGGATGACTGTTGAAGTCTTTTCTAACCGAAAAGTTTCTATAAAAGGTATGTAAGAAGAAGACATCTATCCAGAATCAAATTCTCCATTGTTTCATCTCTTTATTGACGGCTTTTTCAGCTTTATTCCATTTTTGATTCATCACCATGTGTCCCTGTTTTGTTAATGGTGCAAATCCAAAACTTGAATGCAATCAACAAATAAAATCCGAAAAAGTTCTTAGACCTCGTTAACACGAACGATTTTATTGCATACTTGAATTTTAGCACCTGTATATAAAATTAATCCTAAAATAAATCTACCTAAAAGATTTTTTTTTGGGGGGGTAAAAAAAATGTACAAATTGTAACATTAGTCAACGACAATTACTGCTTGTTCATAGCTTCTCTAGATTTGATGCTTGCCATGGTTTTTGTTTGTTTACACATGGTTCTTGATCAAATGATATGTAACTAAGGGAACATACAGTAAGATCAAATCTAGACGATAACTCTGATGATGTAGGTTGAGAATATCCCTAAGAGTCATCTGCGTCAATACCTGCAATATGCTGCTATACAAACATTTTGGAGGACTTCAAGAGTCTACCAAATTGATCCGAAACTCGAATCTTATGTCCCTAACAGAGGGGAAAGGAATAGCTTCTTTTGGACTTTATCTCAATTATTTGTCCAAGAAGAGAGTGAGATAACCGTAATGCTAACCCTCTTATCCTGCCACACCCAAACAGAACTTTCTCATGGATGATAAAGGTGTTCGCTACAATCTAAAAAATTGAACCAAAGCAAAATTTACATTTCGATTCGATACAGTTTTGTTTTTAAAAATTTTGTATAATTTGATTTGGTTTTTTATTCTTGTACTTAGACCAAAAAATTAAAAATTTAAAAAAATTATATATGAGCGCATTTTAATAATGTGTTGTTACGTAAAATGCATTACCATAATGCATTTTTATCTATAAAACTCAATTTTTAAAATAAAAATATTACTTAACATATTTAAATAATATGTTTTTATTTTAAGAATGTATTTCCGACATGCGTTCTTATTCTTGCTTTTCCAATTTCGTTTTGTAACCAAACCGAACTAAACCGATTTATATCGATTCGATTCTTGGAAAAAATTGGTAATTCGAACCAAAAACCGAATGAACACTTTTTACTTATGGATATAGATGAATAATTGCTTCATGTAATCCTGCATTGCATGAATGTGTTACCAAGGAAAGATTACTTGACTCGTAGGAAGATAAGGGAAAGAAAGTGAAGATTGCAATCCGGAGTGTCTTTTTATTCCCAGATATTTTTGAGAAAACATAATGAAGCAAGGTAGTTTTCTTGAGGGAAAAGGTGGTTCAGATAGTTACAGATTCATTAGTCAAATGATCTGATGCTATAAGTATATGAACAAATCATAAAAAGTAGAATAAATACCAAAGAGATTGTGTTTGCATATAATGATTTGGGCACCGAATGTCTCTAATATCTTTAACTGCGGGAAAGAAGACTCAACTGTTTGATCACAAGAATCTGACAATATTGGACTGATAAGTTCCCCTTATGTCTATCTAAAAGGAATCACCTCAAGTTACCATTTGTATTGTATGGAGACTCAGTCAAAGTTACGTACAATCTTAAAATACGTAGTCCAAGAGTTTTATGCACCCCTCTCGTTAATGATAGAGTTTCCAATGAAGGTATGCCCTTGGCTATATAAAGGGAGCTCAGCTTTGCAGCAAATTAAACACAACCAAACTCAAAGTTCTTACCAACTCTTCTCTCTCTCTCTTTCTCTTTTGCAAACAGCAAACGATCATCATCCTGCTTACTTTGCAATGGCACCAAAGAGGGGCCAAGGAAGGCTTCAGAAGATAGGGTATGAAGCCTTTGAATTACTTGAAGAACGTGATGCAAGAAAAGGAAGGTCTAATAGTAGTTCCGCAGCAAGGAAGCCTTCTCCGGTTTCTAGTCAAGTAAACCAAGGTTGTGTCTACCAATATCAATATCCGAACCCTGTTGTTTACAAGGTGAATCCAGCTTCTGCTACTGAAGAAGTGATGAACGGCTTTGATGCCGTGAAGATGCATGACGGGGTGCTAGTTTTGGATTATTCCAAGAAGAAACCGGCAGCTATGGCCTATTAATGTTAAGCTCTAGATCATGAAATATCTTAGGGTCTTTGTACACAGTTAGTCTTGGTAATGATCAAGTTAAACATCTTGTAAATTGCTGGTATGTGTAAGTGTCCTCTCAGTCTTTAATATCCAGACTTCTTGGAGAGGACAATGATGTAGCAATCTTGTTCTTATGAGTAATATGAATGCTATAGAATGCTCTTTTATGGATGCTCTAGGTTGACAGTATTCTCTCTAGCCAGACTCTTTTTCCCGTTATCACTCTCCATCTCTCTCCCTCTCTCTCTCTCTCACACACACACATGAATTTTTCATCCATGGGAAAGATAAGTTGCAAGCAGAAAGTTATCAAATCCAGAGTTGCATCTATTAATTGTATTGTTTCCTTCTTTTCCCCCTAAAATTATTTTTAGCAGTAGTGTCATAAGTGACTGCTTCAAGAAAATCTGAATACAGATGATTATTCTACTTTTCAAAGGAAAAGTTTGATGCTTTTTACATAAGAAATGTTTTAGTGCAAAGGTTTATTTATTAGAAAGCTGAATCTCCTTTGTTATTTGATAAAGTTACTCTACTGGAGATGCGAACGGGATCAATGATATTGATATTATAGTTATCATGTAGCTTGACAAATCATTCCTCAGTTCAGAATTGAGTGTCCATTTTTCAATTGAATGGAAGGTGTGCAACTTTTCTTTGCGCCATCTCTACTGTAATGTTGTGTTTATCAATTTCTAAAAAGTGATCAACATTTGGTTTTTGATTCACCAAAGATTTCCGTTATTGGACAATGTTTCATGTATCAGAAGAGCATTTGGCTGTTAAATATCTTCTTGAACACATGCAATTCATTTTCTAAAAAGTGGATCAACATTTGGTTTTTGACTCTCTCATTCTCTTTTACTATCGTAGTTATCGTAATTGTTTCAACTACCCTTTTTTCGAAAATTGTCTTATTATTTACATGAAAATGAACTTATTGACTTGAATTCATTTCTACTTTTCAAAAGTTCTCTTGTTCTATTATCCTAATTCATTCAATCCTGCCTTGGCAGTAATGCAGAATATTACTGGAGAATATTGGAATTGTCATATTAGGTAATTTGTAATAATTGAATCGAATTCTAAAACATGACTTAAGTATTCTATTCAAATTTAATCATTAGCCTATTATCTCAACAGTCTATGATATACAGCCTTATGTCTGAAACCACTATTTTCGGGCTATTTCAAGCATTCCAATCAATAGAATCTATTTGCCACCGAAAGGAGAACATTTTGCTCTACAGCGTCTCGCCTGCGTCCGCTGTATTAGCTGCCATAACTAGAGTGTCCATAACATAAATATGCACCTATGAATAAACAAATACCCTCCCAAAACTAAAATAAAATCCCTTTACTTTGACTGGAAAAAGAGCCCCCAAGAAGCTTATCTTGGAGGAATCACAAGAAGTTTGAGGGCCTTCTCAGAGTCTTTCCTTCAGTGAACTAGCAATCTGCCATCTCTATATAAGGCCTTTAAGCCTCGCAAACCATTACTCATCAACAAAGATAAAAACATTTATAAGAAGTTCTTCATATTGCAAGTTTCTTTGTGGTAAAGATCGTCTTTCAAGCTGTTCTCTAATGGTACCTCGGTCATAATCTGACCTTGTTAAGATTGGCTTGGAGGGTTTCGCGTTGATTGACCAATACTTTGGAAAAAAAATTAGGCCTCAATTCTCTCCAAGCGCCCTTGCTCCTGCTGCTGCTGCTGCGGCTGCATCAAGGGCAAATGGTATCCAAGCAAATCAAGAAATTTCTCACTACTACCGTTATCAACCGTCAAGAATCATACTTTCGTTATCAATTGCAGGAGTCTCAGGTTGTTCGGGTAATTAAAGTTTCTAAAACAGAAACCATTGTCATGAAGAGCTGCTATGAGCAGTTTCTTCCTTCGATTTTATCCATGTTAATCAAAACCAAAATCTATGATATTAGCAGGAAATATTATTTATCCAGAATCATGCCACAGCCCTATATGATTGTCCATCTCTCCTTCAAAATTCATGTTATATAATGTCCCAAAAAAAAACAGCATGACCTTTTCAAGAAAATGTTTGATCAAGAAGCTAGAGAGCATATTTTTGGTATAGTACAAATCGAACGCCTATGTCATCTTAAAGAAAGCGAAAGCGACGTCTAAGAAGGAAGGTTCTTTAGAGTATCATGGACTGTTCCCAGCATGAAGTTTTAGCGTGAATGCCGCATTAAAAAACAACAAGACCAGCAAAAGCTTCTGCCAGTGAATTTTTTCAGCCACTACAGACCATAATTTCTATAGGGCTGGATCTGTAGCTTGGTGAAGACTCAATTTCTAACTTACTTCATGATTCAGCTTGACCAAAACGAAAAAAGCTGTGTCACTTCGGTTTTTGCAAGACTAGTTAACTGTGTTATAAGTTGATCAGATTATGACAGGTATAATACAAATCTTGAAGTTTGATTGCCACATATATAATTAACCTGCGTAATGTGGAATATTCATCATGAATTGTGATGGAAATTTAGCAGAAGAGAACGTGACCTTCTGACACTGGAGAGAGGATCAGTTCCTCTTTCATTTCTAGGGGGTTCCTTGAAACAAGATGAATTTAAAGACTCTCTGGCTTCATTTCCTGTTCATGGGATATTATGCCCAGGAAGATTTGTGGGGTGAATTGGAGGAGCTAGATGCTGGCCTTGTTCTCCTCTCTTTTCCTGCTACGCCGTTGAAGTCGTATCAATCTTTGAATGCATGTATCCATCCATCAAATTGCTTCTCATTGATTTTCTGTGATAGAAATTGCATAAGGCAATTGGATATTCCTCTTATTGCACGAAGGAAATATTTTGCCAAATGAAAAGGGGAGACGGAAATGTGAATTTAATTTGCTTTCTGGGAAAATGGTATAAGGTTTGTTAATGGAGTAATAGACAGATTTTCAGGTATTTCAAAATTCATGGTTTAAAAAATTAAGTTTTATTCTTAGAGTAAACAAAAAAAAAAAGGGAAAGCAAATTAGATAGTTGAGTGAATCGCCCTGAACTCTAATGAACTTCATTTGATTAATTGGCTATGAACAAATGTGATTATAACAAAGCCTAAAAGATCTAAACAGGAATCAGGTTTCACCCGGGAAAAGTTCTTCTATAGTGTTTTTTCCGATAAATATAAATTCTCTTCATTGTTAATTGAAAAGATACAATGTCTTATCTCTAAAATTATATATATATATATATATATATATATATATATATATATATATATATATGATGCGTTATTTTGTTATTCCAGTGAATATGCAATCAGTTATTAAGTTTTCGACTAATAACTTAGAATTAAAAACTTCACAGTATTTATAATATATGAGAGGGAAAGTTTTATTGCAAAAAGAAGACAGACATGAAAATTAGAATGTTTTGAAGATAAATATAGACATTGAGGGGAAATTTGAGGTGTGACTAAAGAGTTTTCTTCTAATCCTCCCCTGGACCTCTTCCCTTCCCAATATAGTAGTAGTCACGTCAATGGAAGAATAGAGAACAGTGAAGCGTTCCAAAGCTCTTCCTTCAGATACAGAGAATCTAATAATTCAGACACTTCTTCATTCAATATCTGAAGGAATCTTTTCTTACGTAATATTTCTATTTTCAGCATTACGTAATTTTAATCAAACATCCGAGTCCAAATTTTGGAATGAGATTCTTGTAGAGACTTATCTATATCTTTTCCCTCTACCGAGCTAGCGAGTGCTCTAGCTGCCATCTCTATATAAGGCCTCTGAGCTTCACAACCATTTCTCATCAGCAAACAAAACATTTGTTAAAATGCCTTAAAATTCTAAGATTCACACTTCAAGTCTATATTGGTTGGCCACATGTTTTTCATGATTTATCTTAGTCTTTGGGTGACTAAGAAAATTCAATATTGGTTAGCTATGTTTGGTGACCTAACTTGGACTAAGATGGTACAATATTGGTTGGCTATGTTTGGTGAGCTAACTTAACACATTTTCAACAATGGTAGGAAGACTTGAAGTTTGTTCACATGGTGATATATCTCTATATAAGGCAATCTTGCTTGGAGCAAAGAAGACATCCAAAAGAGAGGAATTCATCCAAGAGAGAAATCCTCCAAGAGAGAAATCCTCCAAGAGCTTCTCCCTAAACTATCCTCTCTCTTTTTCATATACTACCTCTTCATATATATACACACTCTTGTCATATTTATTGAGTGTAGTGAGGTATTATCTTGAGTGTATTCTTTGTGTGGGTGTAAAACCATTTGTATCTTCTCCATATTTTTCATAGTGCATTTACTCCTCTCTTGCCCCGTGGTTTTTTCCCTCTACATTGGAGGGTTTCCACGTAAATCTTGTGTCTCTTCCATTTATTATTTTACTTCTCATTTTATCATCAACTACCCGAACTAAATAAATATCCATTACCACGCCAATTCTGCAACAAACTGGTATCAGAGCGTTGTAATATTTATTTGGGTTTCACAACATGGCTTTTATCATGAAATTTGATGTTGAGAAGTTTGATGGAAAAATTAGTTTTGGCATTTGGCGAGTTCAGATGATGGCCATTCTCACTCAAACGATCGGTTGAAAAAAGGCCCCTATGCGGGAAAGTCGAAAAAGCCGAACACCATGTCGGATGAAGATTGGGAAGAGTTGGATGAAAAAGCATTGTCAGCAATCCAACTTTGTTTATCCAAAGAAGTTCTGCGAGAGGTTATCAAGGAGAATACAGCTGCAGGTATGTGGCTCAAGTTGGAGTCATTGTATATGACGAAAAATCTTGCAAACAAGATTCGTCTCAAAGAGCGCCTCTTTACCATTAAGATGGTCGAAGGTACACACATTCAAACTCACCTTAATGAGTTTAATTCCATCATAGTTGATTTGGAAAAATTTGGATGTTGAAATCGAGTGATGAAGATAAAGTCTGTTTTTGTTAGTATGCTTTCACTCCCCGGTCATACCAGTAACTTTAAGGATATTATGTTATACGGTAGTAATGAGACCCTAACATTTGATGAAGTCAAACAAAATCTCTTGTCTAAAGAAAAATATGACTATGAGAATAATTCAAAGGATGAAGCTGAAGGGTTAATTGTTAGAGGGAGAACTATGGATCATGGTACTAGCGATAAAAAGTAAATCCGGATCAAAGTCTAGAGGCCGAGATAATAAGAAATTTTGTCGCTATTGCAAGAAAAAGGGACATGTGATTTTAGAATGCTTTAAGTTGAAGAATAAGCAGCAAAGAGGTGAAAACCAATAATCAAAAGAATTTAGAAAATTCAGTGAAGCAAGTATTGCTCAAAAAAGAGTCCGAAGGTGAAGTTTTATCCATTCATCGATTTTGGAACTAGATCTAAAACGGAATGGATTCTAGATTACGATTGTTCCTATCACATGTGTCCTCATAAAGATTGGTTTACCACTTATGAATCGATTGATTGTGGTGTTGTCTTAATGGGGAATAATGCTCGGTGTAAAGTCATTGGAAAAGGAACAATTAGAATTAAAATGCATGATGGCATGATTAGAACTTTAACCCAGGTGTTAGACATGTTCCTGATTTGAAAAGGAACCTTATCTCTCTTGGCACCCTGGAGTCCCTTGGGTGTAAATATACAGCTGAAGGTGGAGTTCTAAAGGTCTCTAAAGGTGCTCTTATTTTAATGAAAGCTAACAGATTTGAGACTTTATATGTGTTGCAAGGATATACTGTTACAGGTTCCGCAGCTGTATCATCATCTATGTCAGATTCAGAAGTCACAAACTTATGGCATATGCGTCTTGGCCATATGAGTGAAAAAGGAATGACCATCTTGAGCAAGAGAGGTCTTTTGTGTGGTTAGAATACCGGTAAGTTGGAGTTCTGTGAACATTGCATTCTCGGTAAGCAGAAAAGATTAAGTTTTGGTACCGGAATTCATAGAACCAAAGGTACTCTTGACTATATTCATTCAGATCTTTGGGGACCCTCACGTGTTCCTTCAAAAGGAGGACATCGTTACATGCTTGACCATTATTGATGATTTTTCTCGTAAAAGTCCCGGGCTTATTTTTTTAAAAGCACAAAGATGAAGTTTTTTTCACTTTTAAGAAATGGAAGATTTTGATAGAAAACCAGACAGGAAAGAAGGTCAAGCGACTCAGGACCGATAATGGTCTAGAATTTTGTGGAGGTGATTTCAACACGTTCTGCGAAAATGAAGGAATTATGAGACACCATACGGTTGTCGGTACGCCTCAACAAAATAGCGTTGCAGAACGGATAAACAGGACATTGATGGAGAGAGTTCGTTGTATGCTCTCTAATCTTTCGCATTGCCTAAAGAATTTTGGGCGAAAGCTCGCATCTACCGCATGTTATTTGGTGAATCGTTCCCCACACACATCACTTGACTTCAAGATTCCGAGAGAAAGTTTGGTCGAGTAATCCCGTTGATTATTCAAATTTGAAAAATTTTTGGATGTCCCTGCATATGCACATGTAAACCGGGGAAAATTAGAGCCTAGAGCTCGAAAATGCATATTTATGGGTTATGCATCCGGTGTGAAAGGGTATCGCTTGTGGTGTCAGAACTTAAGAAAGTAATTATCGAGTAGGGATGTTACTTTCAATGAAAATGTGCTAATTCTCCCCTGGAAAAGAAATTGTCAGATCTTTTGACACAGGTGATTCAAAGAATACTAACGAGAAGGTGGAGCTTGAGTTTGAAATACCAACTCCTAGTGAAGAGAATATTTCCTCATCTCCAATCACATCGGAGGTTCACGATTCCATTGAACCAGATCATCCTGAAAATTATTCTATTGCCAAAAATAGACCCAGAAGAGAAATCAAAGCGGCACTGAAAGATATAATGGAGAAAATTTAATTGCTTATGCTCTTGCGATTGCGAGAGGATACAGATTGAAGGTGGAGAACCTCACACATACTGCGAAGCAATCTTGTGTCCTAATTCTTCGAGTGGCGAGTTGCGATGCAAGAAGAAATTGAATCTCTACACAAGAATGATACTTGGCGGGTTGGTGAAATTGCCAAAAGGCCAAAGAGTTGTAGGGTCAGTAAATGGGTCTATAAGAAGAAAGAAGGCAACCCCGGAGTTGAAGATGCAAGATATAAAGCACGTTTAGTTGCTAAAGGCTACACTCAAAAACATGGTGTAGACTTTAATGAAGTGTTTTCTCCTGTTGTTCGTCACACTTCTATACGTGTACTTCTTGCCCTTGTTGCCTTGCGAGGATCTTGAGTTAGAACAACTTGATGTCAAGACCGCTTTCTTACATGGAGAGCTCGAGGAGCAAATTTATATGCAACAACCGGGAAGGATTTGTTGTTCTGGAAAAGAAGACTACGTTTGTCACTTGAAGAAGTCTCTTTATGGACTAAAAGCAGATCTCCAAGACAATGGTACAAAAGGTTTGATTCCTTTATGGTTGAAAATGGGTATTGTCATAGTCGAGTATGATAATTGTGTTTATCACAAGAAGTTTTTGAGATGGATCTTTTGTCTACTTATTGTTATATGTTGATGACATGCTAATTGCTGCTCGTGATAAGTCACTAATCAAAGAATTAAAAGATCATTTGAGCAGTGAATTTGAGATGAAAGATCTTGGTCTTTGCAAAGAAAATTCTTGGTATGGAGATTCATAGAGATAGATCAGTGAAAATTATATTTATCTCAAAGAAATTACATTGAGAAAGTTCTTGAGAGATTCAACATGAATAACTCAAAACCCTGTGAGTACTCCTCTTGCAGCTCATTTTAAATTATCATCCGATTCTTGCCCTCGGTCTAATGAAGAGAAAGAGCAAATGTCATATGTACCTTATTCTAGTGCGGTTGGTAGTCTTATGTATGCTATGGTATGCACTAGACACGACCTTGCACAGGCGATTAGTGTTGTGAGCAGTACATGAGTAATCCGAGTAAAGAACATTGGCAAGCGGTTAAATGGATATTTCGGTACTTGAAAGGTTCTCGCGAAAGCTGGATTGGTTTTTGATAGGAATAAGGTGACACCAAATATTGTTGTTGGATATGTTGACTCCGATTATGCGAGTGATCTTGATAAGAGAAGGTCTTTGTCGGGAGTTATGTATTTACTTTATGCAGTTTCGCCATTAGTTTGGAAAGCTAGCCTACGATCTATTGTGGCACTATCAACGACGGAGGCGGGAATATATTGCAATCACTTTGAAGGTATCAAAGAAGCAATTTGGTTAAGAGGCTTGGTTCATCGATCTTGGTTTAACACGAGGATGTTATTCTTGTATTTTGTGATAGTCAAAGTGCTATTCATTTAACCAAAAATCAGATGTATCATGAAAGGACCAAGCACATTGATGTGAGGCGATATTTTATTCGGGATGTTGTAGCAAATGGGAAGATCATTGTGACGAAAATTGCTACTACTCATAATCCCTGCGGATATGCTCACGAAAACCGGTTCCAAATATCAAGTTTAAGCATTGCTTGGACTTGATTGGTGTTCACCAATTCTAAAGGCCTTTTAGGGCATGGCAAAAAGAGGAATATGCACATCATTTTATAAGGAGATCATCTTAGAATTTAAGTCAAGGTGGAGATTGTTAAAATGCCTTAAAATTCTAAGATTCACACTTCAAGTCTATATTGGTTGTGCACATATTTTTTCATGATTTATCTTAGTCTTTGGGTGGGTTAAGAAAATTCAATATTGGTTAAGTATGTTTGGTGACCTAACTTGGACTAAGATGGTACAATATTGGTTGGCTATGTTTGGTGAGCTAACTTAACACATTTTCAACAATGGTAGGAAGACTTGAAGTTTGTTCACATGGTGATATATCTCTATATAAGGCAATCTTGCTTGGAGCAAAGAAGACATCCAAAAGAGAGGAATTCATCCAAGAGAGAAATCCTCCAAGAGCTTCTCCCTAAACTATCCTCTCTCTTTTTCATATACTACCTCTTCATATATATACACACTCTTGTCATATTTATTGAGTGTAGTGAGGTGTTATCTTGAGTGTATTCTTTGTGTGGGTGTAAAACTATTTGTATCTTCTCCATATTTTTTCATAGATGCATTTATCTCTCTCTTGCCCCGTGGTTTTTTCCCTCTACATTGGAGGGTTTCCACGTAAATCTTGTGTCTCTTCCATTTATTATTTTACTTCTCATTTTATCATCAACTACCCGAACTAAATAAATATCCATTACCACGCCAATTCCGCAACAACATTCCTATATAGAACTTGTTCTTCTTCTTCTTCCTACATACCGATCTTTTCGTAGACTAATCGACTGTGTTTGCGATGGCACCTCGGCCGCAGTCTGACCTTGTCAAGATTGGCTTGGAGGGGTTCGCGCTGATTGACGAATACTTTGGAAGAAGAAACAATAGGCCTCAAGCACCTGCTGCTGCTGCACAAAGGCCTGCCGGTTTCTCAGCAAATCAACATATTTCTCACCATCATCGCTCTCACCCTCGCGAATCATACTATCGCTATCAGCCACGGGAGCCTGAACTTGTAAGGGTTGCTCAGGTTTCTGCAACAGAAACCACTGTGATCAGGAGCAGCTATGAGGCAGAAGCTGCACCAATTCTCAAGTCTTAATAGATTGTCAATATAATAGTTAAGTAACCCTGTACTGCATATATATTATGCCACAGAGACAGACTTCTCGTATCGCCCGGGTTAAACTAACTCCCAGGTTTAGATACTTGAATTGTCCAGATCAATATCTAGCAATAGCAATAAAACTAGTTTATACATCTACTATATAAATCTTTCTTGCTTCCTTGGATTCTTTTTGCATGACAACAGGATGCAGAACGTTGAGTGAAATTTAAGAGTGGATCGTGTTAACAACTAATAGAGTAGTAAATTCAATAGTTTACGTAGCAATTATGTAACAAACGGAGTATGAAGCTCCAGGCTACTATATGAATCAAAATCCATATTGTTGTGCAAGAAAATTTTGATTTGTTCAAAGCCCTAATATTACTAACAAAACCCGAGTAAATTGACAGAGTTCTCCTCATTAGACTTGGAAAAGTTTTGGGCTTAATAGGCTCATCGGGCATGTTTATATCCTTCCGTTTCTCTTTTCATCATTAGGTTCACCTTGACAGAAACAAAAGAAACAAGAAACTGTGACTTCCTTCCCAATTAAGGATTTCCATGACTACAAAAACGGTGTAATTACTTACCCCCCCCACCCCCCACCCCCATCCCCCAGCAAGGTTGAAACATTCAATTCTGGAAGGAGAGTTATTTCATTTTCCTTTTCAAATATATCAGATTCCGACAAATTTAGCTGCCACTCCTACTCCCCCTGCAGGCGGAGTGAGTGTTTCCCGTGGGTTGGTAGACTCCGGCTCCTCATCCACACAACATAACGCATGCTGTTGTTTTTCCCTGTCTGATTTGTTGCAGGTTCTCCAACAAATTAAACTGGAAATTAACAAAATTAAGCTGCACGAAGTGGAAATTTCACAATTTGTGACAAGAATTAATCGAAGAGAAGAGAATGATAACCGGTCACACTGCAAAACGGTACTGCCTCTTTTTTGTTCGAGGCACATTCATGTGACTTATTATGGATAAACATGAATGTAAATATTCTCAGCCGGTGGCTTGTTTTTCCTCCTTTGTTGGGGCGGTTTATGTTATTTCCATGAATAGTTTGTGGGGTTGACGCTGGGAGGGCCTACTTTCGGTCTCCTTCTCCCCATCCATTTCTTGCGAAACCAAAGAAGTCTCTGTGGGAATATATCCACCAAAGCCGACCGAATTTACGTCAAAGTTCTCACAGATTTCTGTGATATTTACAGAATCTGACGACGCAATGGATATTCCTATTGTTGCATGCAAGTAATCAAGCTACTTCATGTTTATCCATTCTAGAAGACACTGTACTTTAGGCCAGAAAAGAAAATATTTTCACAAATGAAGGAAAAAGGGTAGTGAGTTTGCATTTCTTTCTCCAAGAAAGAGTATAGAGTCTCAGTTGATTATCTTAAAACTTATCCTCCATAAATATCAAAAATTAAATGGTAGAATATAGAAATGGGAGAAATGATATAGAAATTGTTTTTGGATTATATTACTATAAAGTTAACATTATCATCAAATTAATTAACCGAGAATAAAAATAAAATTCTTGATCTGAAGAATATTGCCCTCAACTTGAACAGAAAGGATATTCATTTTGGTTCAGATGTCACAATTTGAACCAGGGGTACATAAACTCTCCTTTGGGCCAAAAATTGGCCATATCTTAAATAGAAAGGGAAGGATCACAGAATGGAAATGCGATCAATTGAGAGATCAATTAATTTGATTTTTTAAAAAGTAACCAAAAAGAATCAATCATTTCAGGAGCACTAGTCAAAATCATCTACAGGTAAGTATATCTCAGTCCCACTTTTACTGAAATCTTGTAATAAGTGCTTTCCACTTTTGAATTCAACTAGGTGTTTTGGATGCTTAAATCAACTAGAACCAGGTATCATATAGCCATAAAGCAGCTTAGGAAAGAATTAAATATGAGTTAGCTAATCTCTTTTATCATTCTTGTGATTTAAATATGAAATAATGGAGTCCACCTAAAGAATTAAAAGCCAAAAAGAATCTGATTCAGAAGGTATGCATGATTGATATGATTACAAGATTTCGTTTAATTGAGTATAAGATTTTGGGACCTCCGAATGATTAAGAAAAGGAGGAAAAATATTTTTTTAAAAAATTTCCGTTAAAGTATCACCAGAGTAGGCAAATTAGCATAATGTCCAACAGTACTAGCGTGATAAGCATATAATAAATCTTGATTTGATTCATATCCGAACTCATCCCTCAATTATTAACAGTCCAAATCCCAGCAGGTTGGAAATAGAAAGATGATTTGGAGAGTGCAAAGGTGTGTAAAACGAACAAAGATGTCAAAGAGTCTTCTCTTCTACTTCTGTAGCAGTCAATCAGTAGTCTTCTCTTCTATGGTTTACCGAATCTGCACGGTCAGCAGGTTGGAATTAGAAAGATGATTTGGAGGTGCAATGGTGTGTAAAACGAACAAAGATGTCAAAGAGTCTTCTCTTCTACTTCTGTAGCAATCAATTAGTAGTCTTCTCATCTTTGGTTTACCGAATCTGCATGGCCACAGGGATGACGCACGTAGTCTGATCTAAGACAAACCATCAATCTAAATTATTACCGACCAAAAAATCAAAATTGGGCAGATTCTTTAAACCTCCAACTAGCTAGTTACCCCTTTTTAGGTCCATGTTTAGGAATCAGAATAACAATATTGAAAGTAATGATAATGTTGGGGTGCCAGTGATCTACTGCCTTTCGACTTCAATATAAAGATCTCGATCTTCCGATTATCTTCGTCTCAAGTACAAACAGATTTTTCTTAGTTCTTGCTTCCTCTGTTTCTTTCTATTTGTTGTGTTTGCAGTAAACAGAAATGGCACGTAATAAGCCAGCTGGTCTCCTGGATATTGGAGTGGAAGGCTTTCGTATCTTGGAAGACTCTTATGGTTATGGCAGAAACACAAAGCAACCCCCTCGTCAAGAACGACAGTCCCAACATGGAAATGGGCCTCAGCCGCCATATGTAACGAATAGGAGGAACTCCAACTATAACTCTGTGCCTCCTACAAGGGAAGGCGTAATCGATTGCAATGAGGCTGTTAAATTGTATGGAGGGGTGCTATTTAAGGAAACTGGTCGCAAGAAGAGGTCATTTTTCGGCTTCGGCTTCTCCAAGGCTTAGTAGACTTTCTTTCTTTCGTGTTCCCCGCGGAGATGATCGTCTTCTGGTTTCTGCAGTTTTTCTGCTATAGACAGCTGCTTGAAAGAATGGAAGCTTTATGCTTGTTTTCTTTTTCTGTTTTGCCTTTCTTTAGCTACCTATAAGTGAGGGTGTGCTTCGGTTCTGTTCTGGATAATCTGGCCATATATGCACTAATAGAAATATGTATGCCCTTCTAGTCTAAGCAATATAAATATGATCGTGCTTTCTCTCTTATTGCTTGCATTTTATTTAAATTTCCTAATTATTGGGAATTCTTATTTCTGATAATCCAACAGTTATGCATGGTGGAAGATTCTATGAACGAGACTTAAGAATTTCCTAATGACAGATTTAGCAAGTTAGAGGTGAATTAAGGGTCCTCACTTAAGATGTTATAAAAAGGCTCGAGATAGGAAAATCGAGAAGGAAATGTAATGGAGCAACAACACATCTTTGGACAAATAAGCTAGGAGGAGAAATTACCATAGCAAAACCCATTATCAAACCAAGGGGCACAAGAAACAACTACGTATTGGGAGGTCTGGCGGACCAATAATGTGTCTCTGGACTAATTACATGCTAGAAGGAGAAACTCCCTAGTTAACCGACACCAATGATAGAATATTTGTGGAGTGTCAAAAACAAATTATGGTGCATGCATTTGGTGGCCTAAGTGAGGCAATAACAGAACAATGTTGATGAACTTGAGGTTGGGAGGAAGCATACTTAAAATAGCGCAAATTCAAGAATTCAAGAAAGAAACATATGAAGCTGTCCGCAGAGTTTCAACAAACAATATATAGAATTCACGGTTGCTATTTGTTTCTCTGTTTACAAGCCATATTTCACAGAAAGGCAGCTCTTACCCTCAGTATCTCTGGGTAGGGGCAAGAGATTGATAAGCGAAAAAAAAAAACCCAAAACAAAAAGAAGAAGGGGAAAAAAAGAGTTGTTCATTGCCCCCGTCGGCCATGGCGAGTAGAGCTAGCACAGTCCTGGTCCTGGTGGTGTGTTCAGCTCTGGCCTCTTGCAATGCAGGCATCCCCGGGGGCCATCTTGCACGTAATCATCCACCTCAAAAGCCCGGTGCTGCTCTTGGAGCCGTATTCAACGTCTTGAACTTTGGTGCCAAGCCTGGAAGATCATACTCCACCCAGGTGATCAATTCATTCACCACAAGAAGTAATCCTATATAGATACCACCATATTTTTCACCCATGGATTGATTTTTGAGGCCTCCATCTTATCTTTTGAACACAGGCTTTCGTTAAGGCGTGGAGGGCTGCTTGTGATTTCCATGGAAAAGCACGAGTTTTTGTTCCCTCGGGGAATTTTACACTTGCAGAAACCATCTTCAGCGGGCCATGCACAAACCCAAATCCCATTTTTCAAGTGGTAGGAAACTTAAAAGCAGCACCAGATATTTCTGAATACTCCAGTCAGGGCTGGATCACCTTCGATACAGTGGACGGCTTGATGATCACTGGCGGAGGCACCATCGACGGCCAAGGCCAGGCTGTATGGCAATACAACGACTGCAAGGCTAATCCTACCTGCGTCAAATTACCAGCCGTCCGTATTCACCTTAATTAATTATCTTATTCATTTCCAATCTAGTTA
The DNA here is from genome assembly GCA_030512225.1 of Rauvolfia tetraphylla. Lineage (NCBI taxonomy): Eukaryota > Viridiplantae > Streptophyta > Magnoliopsida > Gentianales > Apocynaceae > Rauvolfia > Rauvolfia tetraphylla. The sequence goes on from JAJQKT010000053.1 coordinate 11,244,286, forward strand.
AAAGTTCTAATTTCCAACATAATTTTTACAATTTTCTACGGCAAATCCTAAGTAATTCCGGATTTTCTTAGAAAGAATTATCATGATAATCATTATTTATTAGAAATCAAGCAAACTTTCTTGTGATATTTGCAGTCACTAAAATTCAATGACGTGAAGGATGCCAAGATAAAGGGCATCAATTTTCTGAACAGCATGGGGTTTCACATGCATATTACCGACAGCTATCTAGTTAGGGTACATAGCACAAAGATTACTGCCCCCGTTGATAGTCCCAATACTGATGGAATTCACATAAGCAAATCCCAATCAGTGAAAGTATCAAGAACCATTATCAGAACCGGAGACGATTGTGTCTCCATAGGCCAGGGAGCTGTAAACACCACCGTTAACAAGGTGACCTGTGGCCCCGGTCATGGCATCAGGTAATTCATTTACAAAAATTAATAATCTATCGTACAGTTTTTGCCCTTGCTGAATCGTTATTCATCATTAATACATTTTGATTTGTGATCGGCAACAGTGTAGGTAGCCTGGGAAAGTACGATAACGAGTTGGATGTGAGAGGGCTCATCGTGAAAAACTGCACCTTGTTAGGTACTACAAATGGTATAAGAATCAAAACATATGCAGCATCAGGTCCGAGTGCAGCTGCAGGATTGCTCTTCAGGGACATTAGAATGGAAGATGTCAAGAACCCCATCATCATAAACCAAAACTACGGGGGAGACACAAGCAAGGTAACCAATTAAGGTTTCTCTGATGATCCCATTTCTTACAAAAGACACGAATCAAATGATCGTTTTACGTTAATCAATCGAATCCTGATCAGGGAGCTTATCAAAATCTAATTCCGATCCATGTATTTGCAGCCGTCTCAAGTGAGAATCATCGACGTTTTGTATCAAAACATATTTGGAACCTCAACTTCTTCTGAAGGAATCCATTTAACGTGCAGCTCACTGGTTCCTTGCCAAAGTGTCCGGTTTGCCAACATCAATCTGAAGCACGTAGCCGGGACTCCTGATCTCAAGTCTGAATGTGCAAACGCAAAAGTGGAATCCTTTGGCACACAAGTCCCTCCACTTTGCAAATAGATATCTGTTTAATTAGTCAATTTCTTCTTACAAAGTCTAACTGTTAGAGCAATTCAAATCTTGTATCGTTCCTTTTCCTTTTTTTTTTCATCTATTTCATAGAAATGTCTTATTTCGATATTAATTTTGCACCCCCCAACCATATATTGCAACAGTAGGGAAAACGAGCCTTGCACATTGAAGCCCAAGAAGCTGTGACATGGGTGCCTGCAGGTTCGTGAACTTTGTTGTGGTTCATTAGGTGTAAAGGGCTAGACTGAAGAACAATATGTTCGGATGCATAGGCCAAACATGAATACTGAAGAATATGCCGTATTGTAATCAGAAGTCATTTCTTGTTAATGAATAACTGATCTGCAACTTCAAGCGTACTTTTACTATTTGGATGTGGAAACCTTCTTGTGTGCTTTAGCCTATTAAAAAATCTTCAAAATGCTCAATTTCTATCCAATTTTAGATAGGAAAGTATTTAGTTTGAAGCGAAAAAAATATTTTTCTTAAGCATCATATTGAAAACTTGCTTGGACAAACATCTGGATCGATTTTAATTTTTAAATTTTAATTCGTAACACTAAACTATGTACAAAATTTATACGTAACCAGTACAAGGAGTATTTTAATAACCATAGACTAAGAAATTAACTTCTTTTCAAGATGTTAAATTTTTTTTTATTCGTCTATCTTATTTTTATTGATTTGTAAATAATTTTTATAATAAATATAAATTATTAACCTGTTAAAAATAAAATTACCCGTGTTGCCTAGATGTATACTTGTGTTGAATTCATCATTAGAGAAGATATTTTCATGGGAAAAATAGTTAATTTTTTAAAAAATTTCTATTTAGAAAAATTTAAAGATTACGAATTAATTAGCATCAGGATTACACTTTTCATCATAGAATTTAAGAAGACTATACCCACCCAAAAAAAAAAAGTAATTAAGGACACTATACTTGAAATGTTAATTGCAAAAACTTACTATTCAAAAGCATGACATTTCACATCTCTTCTCATTAAAAACAAACAAAATAAAATAGAAAGGCAAAACGATCCATCAAGGCAAAAACAAGGCATTAGGGACTGTTGCCGCTAGTGTGCATATATATGATCATGCGTTAAAGTTAAGAAAACTCATTTGCGTACACCAAAGGACCAGGATAAAGGAGTCAAAAGCCCCCCAGAATAATTCTGTAAAGCAGTGAACTGATTGCTCATTTTGACACTGAAAGCTATCAGCCATGGCGGCCTTTGCGGCCCGGCGCACGTTAGCCACTGTTATCTCCCGCAGTCTCTCCTCTCCGTCTCGCTCACGGCTGTCCCTCTCACTGCTCAACATTCAATATCAAGAGCAACGGCCTGCTCCGAACCCGTTTCATGTGCCCACTAGGAACAAGACGTCCGGGTCGGGCTACTCTCCGTTGAACGACCCGTCACCAAACTGGAGCAACCGCCCCCCGAAGGAGACCATACTTCTCGACGGCTGTGACTACGAGCACTGGCTTATAGTCATGGAGTTCCCCAACGATCCTAAACCCTCCGAGGAAGAGATGATCAATGCTTATGTTAAAACCCTAACCGCCGTGGTTGGGAGGTAGTACTCTCATTTTGTTCATCGTCTTAATTGTTCAATTGGGGATTACTGCGAAGAAAATTTTCTTTGCTCAGCTTTTACCCAAGATTACGTTTTTATTAGAGGCTTCCCAGTTCTTCATTACGGGTCAGCCGGACCTCATCCCTTTTGGTTACATCTCGCGTACTTCCGCCGCTGCATCTGTTCTTATAACCGGCCTTCTTGTTACAGTAAATTCTGCAATTGAATCAACTCTTTCCAACACCCGTTCGGTGGTCTACTTCAGTTACAACCTTGCCTATACGGTTGATGCCTTTCAGCTCCTATAACTGTACATTGGGGCTACAGTTCTGCCTTTCCACAATGAACTTTTAAATATACAAACTTTGATTTTAGCTCTATGCAATTGTTACTTACGTGGAGCTTAAATTGTAGATTTGGTAGGTAATCGGCCGTTTAGATACTTTGGTGGCCTCTGGAAATAGCTATGGAATTTGAGCAAAAATGCATGTGCTACTACTTGTGTAAATTATGGAAGTTGGATATTTATCCCGTGATTAGAGGATGTGATCCACATTTCCTTGGTGAATAGAAATAAATATAGTCCAACAGTGAAATAAATCACAACTGACGGATTGCATTTACAATTAAATTCTGTGTTAGTTTGAATTCTTGTTTTTCTTCGTCACTATAAGTTTCCTGCAAGGATATTTAGTGTTTTGTTTGAAGTTGGAGATTTGACCCCTGTCTTCTAAGTCTCTGTGATTTATGCATGGATAAAGAAAAAATGCAAATGTTTTGATTTATTTTGGTTTTCTCTCTCTACGTGCAGTGAAGAGGAGGCAAAGAAGAAGATTTACTCCGTTTGTACGACTACATATACTGGGTTTGGTGCTTTGATCTCAGAAGAGCTTTCCTACAAAGTTAAAGGTATTCACAATAATATGATTTATGGTATTTTGATATGGTAGTTTGATTCATGATGTATTTATGAAGTTTCCTATTTCTTTCTCTGGTCTTTTGTGTTAGCAAAGAGTCACGGATATCATATGATTTGATTTATCTTATTTGCTACATTGGTTTTGAAAATCTTTGTTGAATGGGACATGTTGAGACTGAATTCAAATCTCTTAATGAACATGTTTCATTAGTGAAGAAAACAAACAAAGTTCTAGGAACTAATTGTCTTAATTTGGCAATCAAGTAAAATGAATCATAATCATACTGGTTACAGGAAAGACATTCGGAGACAGCACCTTCGTCCTTGTTTTGTGCATGTTTAACCGTTAGATGAATACAAATTGGATTACATTTATGTTAGCATGTTTGGGAATCTGAGAGGGTTTAGATATTTCTTTTGTTTTACTTCTTTTGGTTCTAGCTCAGATTACCTTTGCCGATCTTATCTGGATAAGGTTATATTTTTCTTTGATTGCTTGAAAGATTCTTAGTTTGGTGGAAATGGTTCCGGTCTGGCCATTTCCCTTCTGTTTTTCTCCATATATCTGGGCATTCCACAATTGTTGCTCATCGTTTTAGGGAAATGGGCTATTGATTTAGTTTCAAGTTTTCATTCCAGATACTTAACAGTTTTTTTTTTTTTTTTGGCAGTAGATAACTTACAGTTATTTTGAATTTATTCTATAGGCCTACCTGGTGTTTTATGGGTTTTACCCGATTCATACCTTGACGTTCCCAACAAGGACTATGGAGGCAAGTACAAGGAAATCTAATTTTATGTACTATTGAAAGATGATGGGCACTTTGCTGAATCATATGTTTCATACTTGTTAAACTCACTCATTAAGGTTTGATGGATTACGAATAGGGGATCTATTTATCGATGGAAAGGTCATTCATAGACCGCAGTACAGATTCAACGAGAGGCAACAGACTCGGAACAGGCCTCGCCCTCGTTATGATCGGCGCCGAGAGACAATGCAAGTTGAAAGAAGAGATCCAATTCGAAGAGATGCTTGGTCTACAAATCAGCAAGCCCCTGCACAGCAACCAACGCCAGTGAATAGCCAAAATGCTGCTCAGGATAGTCAGGGTGGGTTTCAGGGGAACAATGCCTGAGAATTTTGTACTTGGCAATTAAACGTAGGACCGCTACAAGTGGAACGCGAAAATGTTGCTGACCTTTTCCGGTCGTTCTCAATGGTTTCCCTATTGGTGTTTGCGTTTCAAGTTTCATCAACTAGAATTTCTATGTTCCAATTGAGCATTTACACGCTGTTCCCTTCTTTTCTTACTTTTGCTTCTTATCACTTCTTTCAGATGATTTTTTTTTTTTTTTATGCTATGGGTCACTGCTTGAACTACCTCATTCTTGGCTAGAATCACAAAATAATCACTCTCTACCTTTTCTTTCCCAATATTCCCCTTCTTAGTTTTAGCATATGTATCTTAAACGTCATTTTGGATTGGTTTTAAAGTTGAATTTTATATATATATTTTTTATTTTTTAATTTTATTTTTTATAAATAATTTTATTTTATAATTTTTAATACAATTTAAATAAAAATTTAATTCAAATATAATTCTAAACAACAAGGAGTTTTTTTCCTTTTATCTGAGAAAACAAAATTCGCCAGATTTTTCGGACATTTGCAAAGTAATCATGCACATGAGATCACGGGACAATTTAAGATGCACTTATTTAGTAAATAATTTACACTAATATCATATTAAAAATATTAAGACAGAGATGAACCACTCTACCAGAATGCTTCGTCGAATTCTATCACGAAAGAAGGGGGGGAAACTCTAACTCGTTTGATTGTTCAATGATGGTAAATAGAGAAAGTAATTACATTCTTAATTTTATGTTTGGTTCTTTATTTATGTTTTGAAAAAAGAATATGATTCCTTAATTCGAAAAAAGAGATGCTATTATAATTCATTTTTCAAGAAATCTATAAAAAAAGAAGACAAAAAAATTAAAATTTAATACATAATTTCTTCATATTACATCTTTTCTTCTCTCTACTTTTATTTTTTATCTTCCTTCTCAATCATCATTTTCTTATCTCACATATCTGTAATTATTTTCTAAGTATATATCTTAATATTTTATATTTTTTAAAAAAATAAAAAATTTAAAACTTTAATAAATTAACTATAAATTTATAATTTAAATATTATATCGTGATTATACAACTTACAAACATCATTATCTAAAGCTAAATTATTAAACTTTTACAAAAAATAATTTTTAAAATTTAAATATAATTTTTTTTATCCATACAGGAATTTTAAAAGTTCATGAAGATAATTTTTTTCTAAAAATATGTATTTAGGAAGGATATAGAGTTAAAAAAATATAATATATATTTATATTCTTAAAAAAATAAATATAAATTTTAAAATAAAAGTATATATCTCTAAATAAAATTAAAAAATAAAATATTAAAAATATTTTTATTAACTATATTTTTATAAAAAATATTTTTTAAATTATATATTACTAATATATTTTTAAAAATTATTATTTTTTAAATTAATAATCTATTTATTTTAAATATTTAATAAATTAGATATAATAATATTTTTATTAATTTTTAAATTATCTAAATATAATAATTTAATTTACTTTAAATTACAATTCGTAAATTTATTTTATTGATATTTAAATTCCTACACATTATTTTCTTCTCATATTTAAATGCCTTAAAACTTGCATAATTTTTCCATATGTCCTCCATAACTCTTGAAATTTCAGAATATTTTCCCTGAAAAACGAGAAATTTGCAGAATATATATCTCGGAGAATACTCCGATCCAAAACCCAAATAGTTAGCTTAGAGCTCCGGACGGATATAAAACAGTTCATTCCGTGCATCCATCCATCGTCTCTCTCTGTCTGTCTTTCTGTGCTAAGGCAAATCTTTGCGTTCCTGTCCCTTCTCTGTTTATCTTGATTTCCTCTTTCTTCATAGTGCCAATTTCAGTATCATCAGGTACGTTTCTGATTCTACCCCCAGATCTCATTTTTCGCGGTTTGATCTTACTATTCTCCTTCTGTCTTTTTTCTTTTTTCTTCTTCAGTTTTGATCTGGGTTTATTCGTTCCATTTCTTTTGAGTTTCTTGCTACATAATTCTATTGATCAAGTTCAAGGAAAGAATTGAAATAAAGTAGAACAATGAATTCGAATTACGGAAAATCAAATACCAAATCGGGTTCTCTTAATGGCTTTGATTTTGATCTGGGTCTGAATTCGTCCCGTTCTCGATCCATGAATGATCAAAGAAATCAAACTTCTTCCTACTCGTCTGCATCTTCTTATACTGCGAATTCGTCAAAGCCCAGTACAACGCCATCTTGGACACACCAGCCTAATAAAACCTCATGGACTCACCAGCCTGCAGCTTCGTATCAGGCAGGGGCCGGGTCCTCATCGGGCCCAACGTCCATGGTTGGGGATATATTTGGGAAGACCTGGAATTCATCCACTTCATCAAGCACTGGGAATTCTGGCGTTGGAATTGCAAGGAAAGATCCAAACTTGTTTGGTGATTTGGTGAACTCAGCACTTGGCCAGAACAAGGGCAATAGCAATGTGCCATTGAAGAATGCTACCCCAGCTGCCACGAGTAAGAGTACGTTTTCGATGGGTAGTATGGCTGATTCATTGCCAAAAGCTGCTGGTAATTCAGAAAAAACTGGTGGAAATTGGGGTTCAGGTGAGAGTTTTGGAAGCTATACTAGTGGGTTCAATGTCAATAGCGATGCTAGACCAAAGGTGAGTTTGAAAGGAAATGTTAGTAAGAGGCCTAATCTTGGTGATCCGTCTATGAAGAGTATTGGAGGAAGTGGAGTTGGAGGCGGGATGGGTTCCAATAAGGACCCATTTGGTTCACTGGTTGATTTTGGATCAAAACCAAATGGTGGCACGAATTCGACGAGTAAAGGAAATAGTAAGAGTAAGGTTGGAGACGATGCATTTGGGGACTTTCAGGATGCTTCAAAAACAAATACTTCAACATTTTCATCAAGTAACTTTTTTGAGGGAAAAAGTGATTCAATGGGGTCATCTAGAGGAGCTTCCTATACAAATATGGATGATTTTGGGTTTGTAAGTAATCAATCACAGAGTCAGCCTTCAGTTCAGTCAACTGGTATTAATGATTTTGGTTTCGCTAATAGTCAGCATCAGAATCAGTCTCCAGTTCAGTCGACTGGCATTAATGAGTTTGACTCGTTGTTTTCATCAAGTGGTGGGGCTACAGAGGGGACTGAAGCATTTCAGGGCCAACAATTTTCTGGAGGTGATGATTGGGGATTGGATTCTGAGTTCGGAGGGAATGATAGTGGTGCAACAACTGAGCTTGAAGGCCTTCCACCTCCACCTGGTGGTGTTTCTGCTTCAGCTGCAAAGAGCAAGGGATTGGATAATCATAAACAGGGACAGTATGCTGATGCTATAAAATGGTTGTCTTGGGCAGTCATTCTTTTGGACAAAGCTGGTGATGATGCGGGTACCATGGAGGTCTTGTCCTGCAGGGCATCATGTTACAAAGAAGTTGGGGAATATAAGAAGGCTGTAGCCGATTGCACAAAAGTATGGTCATTTCCTCTTTTTGCTTTCTTATGTTTGATCATTTGCTGCATTATTTTTCAATCTGTTTCTTAATTTGTGAAGTTCGGTATAAAGGCAGTTATTTCTCAACCTGTAATTTTGCCCTTAAGATAGTAAGCTTGGGCCCAACTATATCAGGAAGGTCACTTTCTGAAGAGTCTAAAATGTTTGTCATAGAAAGGCTTCTTCTTGTTTGAAGTGAAAAACCTGATTAGTTGAAGAAATAATTTTTTTCTCATCTGTATTTTAACAGACCACCTTTGCCTCCCTGCTTAGCCATAAGAGAGGGAAAAAACACAGTTTGCCTCCCTTAAATGCTAACTTTCGCACCTTCAAAAGTCAAAATGCCTGTTATTTTTTAAATTGGCGATTTGTTAACATTTTGATTGAAGAAATTTTATGGGTGGTTAATGAGCCATTCACAGGGTTATAATCAATTAATATACAGACATTCCATGCATGACGTGCTTCTATTCATAGGGCTTTGGATTGAATTCCTTTCCTGTTTAATTGTTTCAAAACTTCTCTTGAATTTGCTTCTCAAAGAGACTTATTGGCCGCTAAATGTCCTGCAGGTGCTAGAACACGATGACAAGAATGTGTCCGTCCTTGTTCAGCGTGCCCTCTTATACGAAAGTATGGAGAAGTACAAGCTTGGAGCTGAAGATCTCCGAACCGTAATGAAACTTGATCCTGGTAACAGAGTTGCAAGAAGTACCATTCACCGCTTGACAAAGATGGCTGAGTAGAGAACTTTTTGGAAGAGCATTCCAACGTTCCTGTGGACCAATATGTTTTGCATTAATGCTTCCCCACTTAATGCAAATTGGCGGAAATTTACAGCATTTTGTTTGGTCTTGCTTTCAATTGAATGTGTCTTTTGACCGAGCCTGTTGTAGGTCACGTAGCACAGCACTTATTTCAAGTAATTGGAAATTGTTATATTTCCTATCATGTTGGTTTGGGAACTGTGAATTAAATCAAGATGTATTATTTTTATGTAATTTGCATTGCACATACAATAATTATCGCGTTGCTATTGCATCTTACTCTTACAGGTTCCCTTAACTGAAATATCTTCATGTAGTTTGCTGTACAAAATGATATACTAAATTCTCCAGCCTACTCATGTTGGATCTGTCAAGATTATGTTGAGGCTTTTTCTCATTCATGAGAATCATGACCAGTGAGTTTCCTGTACTCTCTTAGCTCTAGTTGTTCAGTCTTTTGCTATCGGAGAGAAAAGGCTCCATAACTAGATGGTCTGAGGTACTGAAAAGCGAGAAAAAACCATGTAATCCCAGCGCTTGAGCAACTTTGTACTCTTGGCCCATCTGCTTCGAGCTTGGTAATAGAAGTCATGCATATAAAGTTCTAGCACTGATTTCTTACGTTCTCGATCGCATGATTTTACTACTAAGAAAAACATTAATACGGTATATGTATACTCTTGTACATTTTTCAGCTATTGAAAGGCGAAAAATTTTACCGCATTTGAATCTTGCTGATTCTTTCTATTCATGCATTGAATCTTCAAGATCAATGGTCTACTTATATTGCTTTTCAACAAGAGAGAGATCAGTTATCCGTGTTTTAGTTGAATATGGTCTTTGATTGTGTTTGGGAATCAAGGGCAGTGTGGAATTTGCTGATATGCAAGGTGAGAAAAAAGGTGTCTATAGCAGAAAAAAGGGGGATCCCATTTTTCTCCCTTGTTCATCATCCAGTTCTGATGCAATGCACCCTTTCGGCAAAACTGGTTTCTTTCAACCTGCCGAGTCTTACATTTGACAAGAGCTAGGAGAACAAAGATTCTCTTTTGAAGAATGACTTTTACACACCAGTGACTTTCCTAGACCTACTATCTACCCCATGGAATTCAAAACAGATTCTACATACTGCCTTTGCTTCCCCCTCCCCCAACCCAACTTCCCCGTTTTGCTGAATTTTTCTATCTCCATAATGTGCTACCCTTTTCCCTTTCTCTCTTTTTGTTTTTGTTAAATTCTTTTCTTAATGAATAGATAAGTGAGATTTAAGCTTGTGGTCTAAGGGGCCTTTGACCACTATCTATGCATAGCATGACCTCTTTGTATCTGGCATAAACCAAAAGCTTATACACTTCAAAAGGGAAATAGCATTGAGAAGATGCTTGTGACAATGCTTATGTAGATTTATCCAGATTGTTTACACGTTATTACTCCCGAGCGACGCGTGTAGATTTCTTTATCTTGGTAACTTGGAAGCACAGGAAAAAAGGAAAATGAAAGAAAAATGCAGTATCCAATTGTTGACAATTTGCTGTGAGTTAAGAAGCTTTGGCCTGTTTCTCAGAAAGAGGCCATATAAGGTGTTGGGGGGCAGTAACCGAAAGGGATTCTGTTATGATTTCCCTTATTTCCTGCTTTCAAAAGCCTAGTCTTCTTGTTCTTTTGTGTGATGCCATTCTTTTCTCATCAATCTGTCGTTCTGCCACGGTTCACGGTTTCTCTTCTTCCTCGAATTGAATATTTATTTTTTTTCATTCATTTAAATATTTAAATTCAAATAAAAAATAATTCAATTATGATATTGATAATATTTTTTTCACCGTATATTAAATAAATTTTTAACCGTCGAATCAGTATCTTTGTTGATCTAACGATTGAGAGTTCACGTCCAGTAAATAATTATTCAATCATGTGTGAATTGCTAACTCTTAGAATAAAATTCAACATCTAAAAATCCACTCAACACATTATGAGGAAGTTCTTTATCAACACAGTAAACAAATTGATTAAAAAAAGATACTAATTCTTTGTTATAACGATTGTATTTTCTCAAAATGAAATTTGGTTCAAACCCACCAAAAATGAAAAAGCTGCACTTGAGGTTCAATGGAAGGGAAATTCATATTTTCTTTCACGGCAAAAGACTATTATATGGGGAGGTATCAACTACTACTTGCATTTCAACATTAAAAAGGATAATAGTCCAATGGTTCTAAGTTATTAGTTTCTTAACATAGACGGTAGTTAAATGACTCGTGCGTATTTGAATTAAATTTTAGACAACATTCGATGTAATTAGGTCTTATTTATTTTTTTATAAAAAAATTATTTTTATAAATTTTAAAATAAAAAAACTTCCATAATCATATTAAAAGTAACCGAGCTTCCTTCTTTCGTTTATTTATATAGATAGAGCTTCCCATTTCCCGCCCTTTTATTTAGACAAACAAAAAAAATCAATAATTGCCATCAGATAAGAGAAAGGACCAACTTGCAGAAACACCAAAATGTACTAACAAAAGCCTCTTCAATATGAGATGAGCATTTGAGTCATTCTCACGCTCTTAATTGTATCTTTCGCCAACTAGCAAGAGAAACGTACACCAACTGTCCAACAATTTGGAGCAAACCCAAAACGATAAGGTTTGGAGTTTTAACCATTTTGAGTAATGGTTAAACATTCGGATGCATTCTCATCCCCCCTTTCATACACATTGCTTACTTGAATTTACAGTACTGTTAAAACTTATGGTCCAAATTAAAAGTTGGCGAATTCCCAAGGCCTTCTTGTGCAATTCTGAAGTTACAATTCGCTTCAAGATTTTTATTTATTACTATAATCTTGTTTGCTCGTTTGCGTAATTTTGTGTTAAATAGAGAAAATATCTCAAAGTGGGGTGAGAATAGAGGACTCGGTGCCAAAAGTTGCTAGTGCAAGCAAAGGCTGATCTTTTCGTAACAGTCGTCTCTTCGAGTGACAAATGCTCTTCTCTCCCTATTCTCTCGTCCGTTAAATTTCACACCAAGAAGAAAAAAAAAAAAAACCTCTCAGTACATGACGTGTAGCACCTCAACAGTACCCCCTAAGCAAAACCGTGAACGCAACCCAAAAGAAAAGGGAAATTAGAATTCAGGACTGTTTTTTTTAATGATCCGTACACTTATGACACATTTTGTACGTTATGCATCATATATTTTTCGCTATATTTTAATATTTATTAGTTAAAAAATAACTTATTCACTTTAACGTATGAATAAATTTTAATTATTTATAAGTTTGAGAAGTATTTTTAGAACAAGATAGAATGATTTTTTTAATTATATTAAATTAAATTTTATAAAAATAATTTATTTATAAAAAAATATTCAGAATAAAAAAAAAACAGTAAAAATTTTTTGTTAGAAAATTGATCCACAGACACCCGTACCTAATTGGGAAATGGGAGATGTCTTCTGTGCCATAAGTATGATGGTGTTGTTCTGTTTTCAACTGAAATTCTTCTAAGGGAGAAATAATGGTCATTCTGTCGACATTATAGAAGAAATCTCGAAATCATACTTCAAGCCCTCCCCCCCCAATTCCTATGAGGAAAATATTTACAAAAATTTAGTTTTCATAACTACATACTTACAAAAAGACTCACTATGAATAGAGATGTAATTAAATATTATTTTAATTTGAGATTTTTTATCTTTAGTTTCTTGAGAAATAATTTTTTGTAAAATAAAAATTTTATATTAAATTCCGTAATAGAACTTCATCCAAATACATCATATATTTTGGTAGACTACAAATATTTTTGTTACTTAACATATATTCGTATTTATTTTACAGTTCGTAAACTAATCTCATTCACCCTATAATCAGACACTTTAAGGGAAAGAATTACTAACAGAATTTTTTACATACACAAATTTTAAATAGATATATTATAATATTAATTATACGTTTTATAAAGTTGTAATATCTTAAAACTCATAATATATAGAAATTTAAATTTTATAATATAATATAATAATTAAAGTACTTATATCTAATAAATTTCCATTGGACATCTTATAATGGTGCAAATTTTTTAAGCTTGTCACTCATAAATATAGAATTTATGTACAAATTCCTTAAAAAAGGAAAAAAAGAGTCCACTAAGTAATTAATTTTGTGTCTTGCGGACTGCCTTTCTTAAACACAACTTGTGAACTGGGGGTCCCACATCCCATGCCCTCCAGGCTTACAATTGTATAGAATCGTACGGTCACTTTCGCTTCTCCCCTATCAAATCACATCATAGTTTTGTCTGTTGTTTTCTCCACCGTCTGATCAAAAGATCAATCAGAACTATATCGTGCCTCTGGTACTTATCTTGCAGTTAATGGTTGTAACCGACCCTGTCTATAAATCGAGAAAATAGTTCTCCAAATGCAAAACGCTCTCTCATTTTCCATTTTTTGTCTATAAATAAATATTTCCATCTTCATTCTGCTCCTTCGTCCGTTGCTGTAGTCCTCTCTCTCTCTCTCTCTCTGTGTAATCTCAACATGCGTGGAGGTGCAATCATCTCCGATGAGCTGCTGCCACCCATCAATGGCCGCCGGAAATTAACCACAAAGGACCTCTGGGCTGAGTTTGACACCCTCTCCGAGTTATGGGGCTTCAACCCTTCAAACCGGGATGAAAACGACAGCAAGGCTGCTGCTACACACAAGAACAAGCAGCCCAAGAAAGGTAGGCGACTCACTTCACATTGCAGATTTTTGTTTTTGCATAAACCCGGAGTTTTTATGGTGATAGCTTTTCATTTTTTATTTTTTGGTGCATTGTTTATAACCAGGAGTAAATGCTTAGCTTGGAATTGATAGGCAGTCATTAATTGCATGGTGAATCAAAGTCTAATTGCTTTTATTGGACGGAACCACTTTATTGGTGGTTTTTACTGGGTTGTTAATGATGCAAGAAATCTATAAACAGTGGCTACATTTGTTGGGGAAAAAAAATGGTACCTTTACACGTTTACCCAAAATCAATTTTATTTGCATGTGTGATTATATTCAAGATAGAAGAAGTAGAAAAAGAATTTTCCTTTGGGAGTGATAAAAGTGTTTGTTGTCTTGGAACCTAGGGGGAACTGAGAAGGGTGAGAAATCTAATCAAAGGGTGAGGAAGAACAAGTATAGAGGGATCAGACAGAGGCCATGGGGTAAATGGGCTGCTGAAATTCGTGACCCGCAAAAAGGTGTTAGAGTTTGGCTTGGAACATTCAATACAGCTGAAGAAGCAGCCAAGGCTTATGATGAGGCCGCCAAGCGCATCCGTGGTGACAAGGCCAAACTCAACTTTGCACCAGAACATCATAGCCCGCCGCCCCCTCCACCACCGCAGCTGCAACAGCAACAACAGCCACCATTGCCGAAGAGGCGATGTACAGCAATCCCTAATCAGACAGTTTATCAGGACACCACAGTGGAGCCAAGTGGGTCAATCCCACCATCATTAATGGACTACCCCGGGTTGCAGAACCAACAACCCCCCGCCTACTATCCAACCATGGCTACCGCCTATGATGATCTAAAGGATCAATTTTCAACCTTGGAATCTTTTCTGGGATTAGACCCCGAGATAACATCATCATCATCCTCATCGACAATAACAACAGCAACAGCAAATCCATTTGTTGGAGGAGGGATCACAGAATCTGATCCTGTTGATCTTTGGATGATGAATGATCTTGCTTCTGTTCAGCAGCAGAATAATCAAGATCTGCTATACTGATCTTTTTTCTCCATTGCTATGTGTTTTTGCGTGATCTCTTAAGACTTTAACCCGTACTTCCGGGGGTATGTATAATTTGCTTCTCTGATGAATAGAAAGTGGTATAATACATATGGACTGTAGTCTATAGTGTGGTGTATTTGCTATTTTGTGTTTTGGGACTAACTTTTTTTTAAGATTAATTTATTTTTATAAAATATAATATAAAAAATTTTAAATTCAAATAGTACCCTAATTGAGAGCGTAAAGATTCCCTGTTCCCAGCACGAGATCATGATTTGATCTGCATATATGTGTTAAAAAGAATAATAATCTACTCCTTTGAAGAGTATGCAATGGGAATATCAAAACACAAGTAAATTGATTCTAATGAATTCGAAAGACTTGAATGAGGAATTGTATCAAGACCTCGGACTATTCCAGTTGGAGGCTCCACTCCCCGATGGCACACACGCTTCAAACCACCAAGGGCAATTTAGTTTAGGTCCTGCGTGTTCTTTTTGCAAGATCAAATTTAAAATTTATTTCATTAAATAAGATATTAAATTTAATTTAACGGATTAATTTTTTTATTTTTTATATATATTTTTTTAAAAAATTATTTATTTAGTTAATAAAAAAAACAAAGCTTGTATTAATTTATATATGTCATCACTATTATTTTCTTTCCATGAAGTGACAATGTACAAACCTCTTTTTACTAGGTATTAATTCACAATATTTAATAAATTTTTAATTAAATTAAAAAAACCATACAAAAAAAAGAGAAGGGTCGTCACTTGTGTTAACATATAATTTCCAGGATTTTGAGTCCCTGTTTCAGCAAAATTTGTTTATATACAAACATCATACATCCTACAACACTGTAACCTTGGGAGGTGCAAATTATACGCTGTCACATTCGACTTGACGCGTAAAAGCAGTTGAAGAAAACTGACACAACGCAGGCCAAACCCAAATTTGCTTTGAAAAGTTTTTCCCCAATACTTTCTAGTAGAATCGTTTCCACCCGCAATGCTTTTGAAAAGGAAGGGAACTCTTTTTAGACAATAATATTGTGATTTTATAAAATTTAATTTTTATTATAAATTTTATTAAAAATAATTATTTTTTAAAAATAAATTTATATTAAATTATATATCAAAACTTAATTTAAATACACTGGTATTCAATTAAAAGAGAAACAATTCAAAATATATCAAAATCTCATACTTCTCGGATAATCCGAAGGGAAAGAGCATTTTTCAAAGCAGTTATCACAAGAATGAAGAAAATAATAAACCTGGTAAAGCAGATTAAAGACTGAAAATACTAACGATAATAATAATTATAGTACGATTACGGAGGAAAAAGAACAGGCTTTTAGTCCACTAAACTAGTTGCCGGTTGGTGAGAATCGAGATGAGGAGGCAGATGCATGAACCGTAGCCCCAAAGTGCTTCACTTAAATCTAAATGGGACATAGGATGTCGCAGGGGCTGTGGGTCCATTTAGTTACTATGCAGATAATTTTTTAAATTTATTTAAGTCTTATTTTTTAATAAATAATTGATTTTTATAAAATTTAAATTTTAAATTCAAATATTATTTAATATATATTAAATAAAATTTTAATTATTAAAATTTAATTTAAAAAATTAAAAATTCATGCATAATACATAATTATTTATTTATATATTTAAATAATTATTTAAGAATCATTATATTAATAAAATATTTTAAATTTATTTTAACATTTTTACACCAAAACCAAACAGGTGTTGCCTGTCTATTCAATCCAATCTTATTACAAATTCCGCAAAATTTTACTTCCAGATTCACTGGGTCCATAGTCTTCCTCTACAATCGTCGCGAATTCCCGTCTTATCATCGCGGAAAACTTGTCCAAAATAAGATGCTTTAGGAAGTGCATAACATAATCAATGCCGAAATTAGGTCCACATCTTTCTCTTCCTGTCAGCAACACGCTTGACTATTCACCACCAACGAGATACTTTAAAAGCTATTGATAAAGAAAAAAGGTTACTGATTCTATCACTGTAAATTATTAATTATAATGCATTGTCTTTTTTTTAAAAAAAAATAGCAAACAAAGATTTCAAACTTTAAATTCGAGAGAGACATTTTAAAAGGTCCCATCACAATTATTTATATCACTATTGGCGGGAGTAATGTTCTATAGTCCCATCACAATGGTCAGGCCTTTGTCTCAAAGTGTCCAGCTCAAATACGCGATGCATTTTGAAATAAAATTTTAATTTAAATTATTAAAATATTTATTTATAATTAAATTAATAATTCTTATTTATAATTAAGTTAGTAATACTTATATTTAATTTACAAATCCTATCTAAATTGATTTCTTTAGCAAAAGGTTAATTTTTAAAATTTTGTATGAAATAAATAAAAAATATTATAAAATTAAATTTATTTTATTTAAATTTAATATCAAACAATAAATATATATAAAATAGACAAGAATATTAAGAAACTAAATTTATTTTGTTCAAATATGATGTCAAAAATTGAAGATCTAAAGAAATTAATTCGTAAATATAGAGAAATTTTAAAATAAAATAAAAAATAAAAAATAAAAAAGATAATATGCTGCAATAAATAATTTAATAAGCTGTAATCAGAAAGTATGAAGAAAAAATAGACGGGTGAACACGTAGCGCCTCTTGAATTGAATTAGCGAACGACCTCCTCTATTCTTGAATTGAAATCTCGCATCAACAAATTCATTAGCACTGATGATTAAGATGATTAATGCTGGATTCCAGTTCACGATACTTCAGGGTAGTACTAACTTTGGACATGCAAACCACATGCAGCAGAGAAACATCTACATACTCTTGTGCTGCAGGGCAACAATAATGGACAGGAAAATTATAAGCTAGGTTCCTGAGGGTTAGATCAGAATGCCTCATGAACCACTATGAAGCTAACTCTGCCGGCAAGATATCAAAGAGTGGGCAAAACAGGGAACGAGAGGGGAAGATTATGAAACCCAAGATCTATTGTATTTTGGAAAGACCATTAAGTCTTAAAAGCTAAAATAGTTACTCATGCCAATCATGAACTGAGCGCTAATGCTACAGATGTTTTGACTGATGTAAGAAATGCCTTGACCTGTTCTGCTAAATGGGATCCCTCCCATGTCATGGATCCTGTTTTTCCCCAATGACTGATAACCCAAAGCACCAACCTCTCAATTACCAGAAAGAGAAAAGCACAAACTTCTCAAGCCAAAAAATCTTCCCACATCATGATGTTTCCAAGTCCCATAACCAAGATGTAAACGACCCCCAGAAGAAAAGCTTAATAAATCAACCGTTGGAAACTGATTCTGGACGAAATTCGTGTATTTACTTCAATTGGCAGGAGTTACATTCAATTCCTTGACAAATATGTAGTATACCTATGGGTCACTAAATTTAACCATCACAAAATTTCTCATATATTACCTCACTCTTTCATGAACTAAATCCATATGACACATCTGATTCACAAGAAAGGGTACCTACAGCATCCATCAATCTACAATCAAGCACTGACAATTCTATCACCAGAGAAGAATGTTTACAGAGCCTCAAGCAAACATGCAGATAGAAGATGTTACATACACTATATCTTTACTGTCTGCCTCACTATGGTCAATTTGACAGATCCACAATACGAAAAGGGATCTCCTTTGCTCAATGAAAATTTGTATGCCTTAAAACTAAAATTCACAAATTGCAACAAATAGATGTCCTAAAAGCCACTGGAATCAACAAAAACTTCCAAAATAAATTCATTGTGACCTAACAGTCACTGCACTTGGGCACACGGAAGATAAATTAATAATGGAGTGATGACCATCCCAGTCTATAGTTGCATTCTCATTGTCGAGTTACCGAAACCTAGAACTGTTTACAATAATGACTTAGCATCCATCTCCATCAGATTCATTAAACAAGGCGTGCCTTCGAACAATTACTCTGCGCATATAAAAACTACAAAAGCAATAAGGCTATGATTTACAAGAGAGAATATCAAGTGGTAAATGGCGAAAAGATGAATATGTATACATTATATACATGGAAATGTCTAAGTAACATCCCAACTTTGTAACGTATAATCCTAAATAAGAACATTTATTTACGGATACTTTTCCATGTAAATCACAGCAAAAGGCCTTTTTCTGGAACCTAGGAGAAATGAATTTACTTGATTTAGGGGAATCAATTGTTCACATTCAGCAGACTGGACCCAACCTAATAGGAACCTTCTCCCTAGCTGGATCACCAAGTCCATGAGCCACAATCCTCACCAGCTTCTTAAACGCAAAATGTAAGCAATTTGAGAAAACTATCCAAGATAACACCTCGTATACAAAATCAAATGCCGGATCATAATAGGAGTTATTCGAAGAAGAATCTCCCCATTCTGGCCCTCCAAACCCACCAAAGT
This sequence comes from Rauvolfia tetraphylla, assembly GCA_030512225.1. NCBI lineage: Eukaryota > Viridiplantae > Streptophyta > Magnoliopsida > Gentianales > Apocynaceae > Rauvolfia > Rauvolfia tetraphylla. The sequence goes on from JAJQKT010000053.1 coordinate 11,263,530, forward strand.
TCCAACCTTTACCACTTCCTCCACCCCAATTATTATCAAACGGCCCACCAACGTCCCCTCCGTCACCAGAAAATTCAAACACTTCTTCACCATCATCTTTCCCATCGTCACCTGCTAGAGTCTTTCTCCGAGTACGACGGCGCTTCCTGATGAGTCTCCTGGGCAAGGTCTTGACGTGATTCGATTTTACAGGCGGTGGGGCTACGGCGTCAATCGGGAAAATCCCAGCTGAGATTTGGATTGTCCCACCGCATTGTTCCGATGAAGAATTGGAGGTGAAACTGCTGTGGTGGCGATTGAGAAGGAATTTTGAGATCCCCTGGCCGATGCCTTGAGTTGAAGCGATTGTTGTTAATGTATCGGAGATCACAGAGAGTTCCATCGTAAATTGGAATTGAATTTTGTGAGCGAGCGAACTAGAATAAAGAATTAGGGCTGCAGAAAGGGGGAGGAATTGGGGAAATGATTTTCCCGGGAATTCAAGAATTGGCAGGCAGCTAGGAGGTCCCACTCCCAACTCCCTCTTGGACTTTGTGCCGTGTGGTATTAAAGGGAAATTGGCTCTTAATGTCACTGAAGAATACACTTACTGCTTGTCTTGTCACTAAACTTTTTTTTTATTCTTTCATGCCATTTAATTATTTTTGGATAGCTAATTCTGCCACTCATCCACCACAAACGGCGGAATCCGGCGGAAAAGAGCATGCTCCACTCACGTGTTGAGAATTTGAGTTTTTTTATCAATAATTGATTATGAATGCAACTGAAGAATGCACTTACTATTTATTTTGCCATTAAACTTTTTTTTTATTCTTTTATGCCATTCAACTATTTTCGGGTGGCTAATTTTGCCATTGAAGAATTTAATTTTTTTAAAAAAAATAATAAAGGGTATAATGGTCAATACAATTCTCCTTCCATCAAATTTCTCACTTGCTCAAACTAAATCCATTTTTATCCGTTTGAGAATCTAATTTAAAATCTAACAGATTAACTTCATCAAATAGCCACAATGGTTCTTTTTTGGGTGCCATTTGTTGTAATTCTTTACTTGTTGCAGAAGCTAGATTGTTGATTTGAACCTAATTTATCTCGACAGAAACTGAAATTGACACAATAAACTAAGACTGACACCAACCTTGGCAATGAACACTAACGGGCCAAAAATTTTTTTTTGGTAAATACACAATCAAATTCTTCAATGGCAAAATTAGCCACCCGAAAATAGTTGAATAGCATGAAAGAATAAAAAAAAAAGTTTAATGGCAAAATAAATAGTAAGTACATTCTTCAGTGGCATTCATAACTAATTATTGATAAAAAAAAAAAACTCAAATTCTCAGCACGTGAGTGGAGCATGCTCTTTTCTGCCGGATTCCGCCGTTTGTGATGGATGAGTGACAGAATTAGCTATCCAAAAATAGTTAAATGGCATGAAAGAATAAAAAAAAAGTTTAGTGGCAAGACAATCAGTAAGTGTATTCTTCAGTGGCATTCAGAGCCAATTTCCCTAAATGACGACTTGTTTTGTTTTTGACGAAACATGAAGACTTGTTTGGAGACACTCCGATTATGATTAGAAATTTTCTTTTCTTTCCTCCTTCAATTTGTGTTCGATCAAACTTCAAACTTGAGCTTAAATTAATTAAACAGTACATTTAGGGTAATGGAATATAATGAATTTTTAATTTATTTTTTATTTTAATAATAAAATTTATAAAATGAAAATGAGAAAAATCTTTTTTAAAAAATATATTTTAAAAATAATTAAAAAGTCTTTTTCACAACAAAGCTCAATAAAATTCTTTTTAAATAGAAATTATAAACTTGAATAAAAATTTAATAATTATTGTATATTTCTATTAATCAAAAAAATTCAAAGAAAAATATAGGACAAGTCTATACACTTTATTAGCACATAGAAAACTCTACTTTAGAGCCATTTAAACCAAGAAATAGCAATTTGTAATATCAAGTTACATAATATTTTTTAAATTTTTCTTAAATTAAATTATAGTAGTTTATTTATATCTTTATTAAATAATAGTGTTACTTTATTAAAAAATAATATATTTAAAAACCTTATCAGTACTATTTAAAATTATATCATGTAAATTCTGATATTAAATAATAAATTTTATAAATATAAAAAACTCCATTCTAGTGTTTCCTTCTATAATTACTATTCTTTTATTTTGTTAGATTATCCGTTACGTACTTGTCATGAAATATTAAATTTTACTAAAATACTTTTACTGAATAGGTTAAATTTATTTTCAAAAGAAATTAAAAGAATAGGCTATTTACCCCTCCAAAAAAAGGAGGAAAAAAAAAAACGAGGGTCTGATTTACACTCGGAGAGTAGTGCAACAGTGGAAGTCGTGCCGGGAGCGTAGCGGCTAAAACTATGAATCGTAAGGACGGTTGTGCAACCTATTGAGGGATCCGAATATGAATACGGGTCAACCCGAATTTGTGTAATCCTTCCTCTCATTTGCTAGCTAGCTTACAGAAACCCTAGAAGTACTATCCTGTGCAGCGACAGAATCGTATAAAGCAGCTGCCTTTCTCCAGCCCCTTCCTCCGCTTCCCACTCTGCGTCGGTGTGCGTGAGAGAGAGAGAGAGGCGTCATGGTGTCGCTGAAGCTGCAGAAACGCCTCGCTGCGAGCGTGCTCAAGTGCGGTCGTGGAAAAGTCTGGCTTGATCCTAATGAAGTCAATGAAATCTCCATGGCAAACTCCAGTTCGATCTCTTCCCTCTATTTATCTCTTTTTATACTTTTATCGCTATGGTCTTAGTTATTTTTGTTTAGATTCAGCGTCCTTTTATTTGGTTATGATTTTCTTTTGTCTTATGAATGATGGATTAAAATTGACATGATATTTACTCGTTTAAAGTATTTTTTGGGAGTGCCTGAAGGAATTTACTGGTTTGGCGATGGTTTTTTGCTGCTTGTACTCTTGTGGTGATGGCGACGCATTTTGCATTGATTGTGAATAGAGAAAAGTGGGAAAGATGGTAATTTTAGGTTAAATGATATTATTATCTGTTTGAGTACTAAAAATAAAAGGAAAAAGAAACCAATTTCTAGGTAGAGTTAGATACTTTTTGCTGAATTGTACTTTGACAGAAGACAAAGGTGTTTTCAAATGTCAAGAGCACCTTTGAGCTGACAGATTGAAACATGGAACCCCCAGTCCTACATTTGGTTCAAGCTTTTGATTTCAAGTGAAAATAAGCAACTATTGTTCTTTTCCTGGCCTTTCGAAGAAATTATGCTGAAATTAGTCTTCGACATTTTGCCTACCATTACACTTCTCATTTGTTTGAGGAAATTCAAGTACTTATTAATCAAGAAACATCCTATTGTTTGAGCATCCTACTATTCCTTCTTGGATTTGTAGAAGCTCTTGCTTCCAATGCTCCTAGAGCTATTCTTTATTCTGATTTCTTTCTTGGATTTGCGGAGGTTCTTTTTTGTGATGCTCATAGTGTACCTTTTTGTTCTGGTTTCTTTATGTAATTTGGTAAAGGGATTATCTATATTCAGTAAGTTTGATAGCCTTTTCCATTCATAAAGTTTTTCTTCCCCCTTTTCTTTGGGTGCTGTTGATCTTCTCTATTGTTGATTTGTCTAATGACCTATTTTCTGAAATGTCTAAATTCAGGGCAAAACATAAGGAAATTGGTGAAGGATGGTTTCGTCATAAGGAAACCTACTAAGATCCACTCCCGATCTCGTGCAAGAAGGATGAAAGAGGCCAAGAGAAAGGGACGTCACTCGGGATATGGTATGACTTATTCAGTTTTTTTTTATGATTTGGTTATTTTCCTTGGATGTCTTGCATTTTGTCCCCTTCTTGTGGTTCAAAAACTTTTGGATAATTGGAAAAAGACTCAAAAGAAATGTTTCCCCTGAAACATATTCTGGTTTCTAATGTTATGGTGTTAAAAAATTAACATTTGGGTTAGCTGAAGTATTCCTTGGTTTTTGCTGAATGCTAATTTCTTACCTACTGTGCAAACACCTTTAGTTCTACAGTTTGGTAAAATGGCTCAGAAATGACCCTAGCGAATCAATTATTAGGAACTGTGTCTTTTAATACATATTTTGTTGGTTTCTTCAGGTAAGCGCAAGGGAACAAGGGAGGCTAGATTGCCAACAAAAGTCCTTTGGATGAGGAGGATGCGTGTTCTCAGGCGCTTGCTCCGCAAGTACAGAGAGTCCAAGAAAATTGACAAGCACATGTACCATGATATGTACATGAAGGTAAAAGGTAATGTCTTTAAGAACAAGAGAGTCCTGATGGAGAGCATTCACAAGTCAAAGGCTGAAAAGGCAAGAGAGAAAACACTGTCTGACCAGTTTGAAGCAAAACGTGCTAAGAGTAAGGCAAGCCGAGAGAGGAAATTGGCTCGAAAGGAAGAGCGTTTTGCTCAGGTTAGAATAAAGGCTTTTGCTTCCTGAAATCAGCTATACATGTTTTTCAGGCAAATACATATTCTTTGAGCAACTTTTCTTGAAACCCGTGTACAAATAGGTATAGCCTGTTGCAGTTGGTAATGTAGAAGTTTCTTCATAACCATGTGCACGATTGTTATTGAATGGAAGTAATCGACTTTCTAATTATGCTGAATTGATTCAGGGACCTGGTGAGAGAGCCCCAGCCTCCGCTGCTCCTCAAGTTGCAGAGTAAGTAATTGGGAATTTAGATATCATTCATCCTTGCTGGCATTGCAATCTAATAGAGTTTTGTCTTATTCTCTCAGGGGAGCAAAGAAAGCCAAGAAGTAAATGCAAAGAAAGTTACAGCCGCATAGTGCTTTTTGCCTTACATTTTGTAGACGTCAAATATTTACTGATTGCTTTTTATTCTGCAACGTGTCCAGATTTTCCTCTGGAGGCTAAACGTTTAAATTTTGTTGATCAATTCTTTATTTTGTTTGTGGATTATCGACTGTTTTATGTTTGAATTTGAACACGGTCAAGAGTGTCGAGAGATTTGTTTGCTTAATACTTTTCCGTCCAAGTTTGCGTGTTTACAAATTTATTTGGGAATGTTAAAAAGGTGAACATCTATTTTGTCAATATAAACATGATTATGTTTGACGTTTTCATAATTGACCTATTCAATAACTTAAAAGCGTTAATTGGGCAATAGTCAAATGTTTGCTTAGACCTGCGTGTTGCATTTTTTGCGATGGTGGTGGATCAGCGTGTGAAACAATTGGAAGTTAAACTCTTTGTTCTTAGAGATGTTGAGTCCGGTAACTGGACGTATTCCCGCAGCTTGAGATATTCCTATCAGTCGGCCACGGCACATTGTAGGACATCATCAACTAAGCACTGGTCAATCACAAAGGAGTGCCGTCTGAGGAACGTTGTAAGTTTTAGCCATTGTTTTCGAGAATCTCAGGCGCTCGTCGGAACCATCCACTCAAGAAGAGTTGGTTGAATAGAAGATGGTACTCCTAGTGGCTCGTAGAAAGTAGAATGTTTTTTTTGTTTCTCTTTCGGGGGTACTCTGCTATACATTTCTGAGGAACGTTGTAAGTTCTAGCCATTGATTTCGAGAATCTCAGGCGCTCGCCAGAACCATCCACGCAAGAAGAGTTGGTTGAATAGAAGATGGTAGGTACTCCTACTGGCTCGTAGAAAGTAGAATTTTTGTTTTGTTTCTCTTTCGGGGGTACTCTGCTATACATTTCTAGCGAAGAGTTTTTGTTTTCTAATATAAAAAAGGAGAACCATAGCTCGAGAAGTTGGACCAATAGAAAAAGGGTTTCTCCGTTTTTTTGTTAACTAAAGTTAATCGAGGATAAAATGCATAGATATCAAATTATGAGTGTTATAACAAAAGATTTCATGAATTTTAATATTGTGTTATATTTATTTAATCATTATAAGATAAAATAATAGAGATTACAAAACTAATTAATTAAAGAAAATATTACAATACATTAATCAAAAAGAACAAAATTGTTAGGGAGAATCAGCTCCATTAATAAGAACAACAAACTTTGTGCTCCTCACATGAATCGGAACCTCAACCTAATGATTGGGGGTATACGGTCCATTATTTTGAAAAAATTTTAAAAATAGAATCGAAATTTAATTTTATTTTTAATTTGATTTTTTAAACCTTAATTTAGAGAAAATTCAAAATTTATTTTTTTAAAATTAAAATTCAATTTAGTTTTTGAATTGTCCCAAATTGAAAAAAATTAAAATTTCTTCAAACTAGTAATTAAGTATAATAAAAAATTAATAATTCTAGTTAAATTATATATTAATTAGAATTATTTAAAAATATCTAATTTTATATATTTTTATAAATAGTATCTAAAGATTAACAAATTAAATTATATTAAATTTTAAATAAAATTATTTTAAAATTTTTAAATGTTTAATTATATATATTTTTATGAATACTATTTAAGATTAATTAAAATTAAATTAAAATATAATTAATATTATTTTAAAATATAAAAAGTAAAATTTTTCTTAATAGCCAAATTATATTTTCTTTTAAACTAATCAATAAACAGCTCTCAACCATCGACATTGAAAACACGACCCGACCTCGAATATTAGGACTATCCAAAACATAGACGGCTTTGACAGAGATGAAGTGAGTAGTTAACAGAGTCTTAACCGAAGAAACCACCATACACTCCACATGAAAATCAAAATCGAACAACTCGCCAGATTTCAACGTCACCGGCCTCTGGTCATATTTATATACGTACCAATTCCTTCTCTCTCACTTTCTTTCTCTCTCTAAAAACTTCACTGCACGATTCTCTCTCTCTCTCTCGCTATCTGGATCTCTCCTAGATACCTCAAATTCTATTATCTGCTATATATGTTTTCGTCTTGTTGGATTTGATTAGACAGAATTTTGAATTTCAATTTTGGTAATCGGAGACGATGGCGACGACGGAGCAGTTGATGGAGGGAAGCGGAGGAGGATTGTCCAAGCAAGTGCAAATGCAATCGGAGTCGTTGCCGGCGATGATGTCCTCATTCTTCTCTTTCCATCTGCAAAGCCCTGAGTCAGCTCGAATTTTCGATGAGTTGCCCAAGGCCACTATAATTCAGGTGTCTCGCCCCGATGCCGCTGATATTAGTCCCGTCATGCTCACTTATACTATAGAATTCCAATACAAACAGGTATGCTCTTTCTGCTCGGCCACTTTATTTCCTCAATATTTCACCTTTTCAGCAAAAAGCTCTCTTTGTTCTATTTTTTCCTTATAGAATTTCAAGTGTGTGCATGTCAAGATTTCCTTGTCCTGATCGGACTTTCCATTTGGTAAAAAGTAAATATTTGAAAAGATTGATCTCTTATAGTTAGTCTGGAAAGAGCTAAAGTTTTAGACTTTTTAGGATCCAAATCTTGATTATAGGTCATTTCCCATGTAACTGAGCGAGGATATATCTGGAGTCGTGGTGATTCACGAACACGGGAAACATGAAGGTGGATTACGGGTTTAATAAATTAACGTTTCAGTGTTAATACTAAAACTACTTTTGCTTAAGGAAGATATGTGAAAGCTTTTTCTATAACATGAGAAATTCGCAAGTTGCATAAGCACCTCTCTCTTGCCTGTTGAACAACCTGATTTTCATTTCCTCTGATGTTGATTTCCGTGAGAAATCAATTTGAAAGCAAATAGCGCATCTAAGCTGCAAAATAAAGGATCCTGGAATATAATCTTTTTTTCCTTTTTCCTTCGTTCTTTTTGAAACTGAAAAAGAAGAACAAATTTGAATAAATTGGGCAAACCTTGGTGCAACTATAAGGATGTTAGGAAGTAGCTTTGATGTTTGGAAATTGTTTCATCTAACCTTGTGATGGTAATTCTTTTGCATTCTGCCAATTTGCTTATTTGGTTAAATAATTGAAGTCTATGAAATAGATTACTGAAATACTTTTGGCGCTTATCTTTGTTTCGAAAATGAAGCAGAAGGTAAAATCGATCCTTCATTGTTGTGTATTTATATTTTGTTCTTTGATTCTTTAGTTCAAGTGGCAGTTAGTGAAGAAAGCTTCCCAAGTATTTATTTTGCATTTTGCATTGAAGAAACGGGCATTTATTGAAGAGATTCATGAAAAGCAGGAGCAGGTATGGTTAATTTTCTCCAGGTCTGATTTTTTTGTTACTGTAGTCTGTGGAGGTATTGTAACTTTCTGGTGCTTGTGAAACCAAATATGCTGCCATGGTTGAGTGGTTACTGTTTTTCTGATTAATGGATCATTCTGAAGGTTAGAGAATGGCTTCAAAATTTAGGAATAGGTGATCAGACGGCAGTTGTGCAAGAAGACGATGAACCTGATGATGAGACCACTCCTCTACGCAATGATCCTCCAAGAAATGATGAAAGTGTCAGAAACAGGTCAGTTTTGATAGTGCATTCCTTGTTACAGAAGGAAAACATGAAAAACAATGATTCCCAGCATAATTCCTATGATTCTTACAGGTAGTTTTTTGTTCAGAGATGTTCCATCAAGTGCTGCTCTGCCCATAATTCGGCCAGCACTATTACGACAGCACTCAATGTCAGACAGAGCAAAAGTAGCCATGCAGGGTTATTTGAATCACTTCCTTAGTAACTTGGATATTGTGAACTCACGAGAGGTATGTGTGTTCTTCTTGCATATGTTAATGTCATCTTACTAGCACCATTCGGACAATTATTCTACTGGGTCCACATGTAACCAAGAATTGCACTCGTCTATTTTCTGAATTTTTTCCCTTCTTTTTTTTGGGGTAAGTTTTCATTAATCTTTTAAATGAATGGTTGTGCCATAGGTTTGCAAGTTTTTAGAAGTCTCCAAGTTATCTTTTTCACCAGAGTATGGTCCCAAGCTAAAGGAAGAATATGTCATGGTGAAGCACTTACCGAAAATCGCTAGTGATGATGATCGTCGAAGATGTTGTGCGTGTCAGTGGTTTAATTGTTGTAAAGACAACTGGCAAAAGGTTCTTATTTTCTTTCTGGAGCTTACTGTAGATTACACGTGTGCATTGTTTTTTTTAGAATTGTATAATAACTTAATGCTGCCAGAATGGCTTCTTTTTAATTAATTCCATCCGTAGTCTTTTCTGAATAACTAGAAGAAGTACCTTGTGACCTAATTTTTAGTTAGTAATGTTTTCTGCAGCTACAAGACAATTTTTGTTTTATGTTTCTTAAGTTCTGTTTTGCTTTTTCTAGAAAATTCAATTGGATTTCTCACTGTTGTTATAAGTTTCATATCAGATGCATCCTTATATTTTGACAAAAAAGCACGGACAAGTTTGTTATCAGTCCCTTGGTGGAGTAACTAGTAACTAAATGCTTTTGATCTTCTAATACACTCTTTAGCACATTGTTTAGCATTCCAATTAGATTACACATGCAATCATATGATTAGTCCAAGCCCATTAAATTTTCTTAGTCCAATGTGTTGCTACATGTGGTGCAATTTGATTGGTGTACTAGACAAGGTACTAGAGAGTATACTAGAAGATCTCGAGCCGTAACTAATAGTAGTTACTACTTTAGGCAATTGAGGCTCAGCTTCATAGTAGTAATTTTTCCAGATCCAGAAACGTGTCCTATTACCAGGCATTCGTTTTCAGCTAAGCATACAAGTTTTAGATATAGGCAAGCTTTATAGAAGAGTTGTAAATGTAGAGGGGACGGGAAATTCTTTAACATTGTCCTGTTCTTCTGGTTTCTCTTCTTGCTTATCTTTCTATTCTACCGTTGGGAATGATCTTGTGATTGCTTCAGTCACGCAATGTTGAACATGCTTCCAGAGTGGGAAAGAGCACGACATATTTGTTTAGTATGTTGGTGAAACCTTCTCTCATCACGTGCTTCATGAATGGCTAAACTTGTGCTGTGAGCACCTTTTCATGTTGTCTAGCAAGCCAGTCCATCTCTTGAGCTTATTGGGTGGTGTATGGCCTACAAGTCTAGCATTTATGGAGTATTCGTTTCTCTGTAAAGACAATCTTTTGACATTTTATTTGTTTGTGGACTTCTGTGGAACATTTTGTTTAGGAAACTCTTAAGCCAATAATGCTTAGAAGTGATTATTTCTGATCCTCCCTGAAACCTGGACTTGCATGGCAAATGGACGACTTAAAGATTTAATTAAGGTCTTATTGCTTTTTCTAGGAATAGATCATGTATTTTGGCTTGTGAATTTGTGAGTTTTGGCATGTTTTCTGATTTCTGGGGTTGGGAAACTGGAATTGAGGCTAACCACAAATTGGGTTTTGGATTTGTGCAACTTGAATAATACTTACTTCCATGAAATTATTCGATATCTTTATCTCTTTATTTTTCTTCCTGTGGTGCGTACATTGTAACCAATATCCCCTCATCCAGTGATGTTACCAAAAGTGCAACTTAGTTGCCTATCTAGCGACCAGAATTCATTTGCCTATATCCTGAAAAGTGAAAATTTTGGTGTATTTGAGATTCGTTTTGGCATAGAACAAAGCAATGCTATAAGGGATCATTCTCTGGATAGATGTACTTCTTACTATTTGTCTGGATTGTATTCAGGTGTGGGCTGTACTGAAACCTGGATTCTTGGCATTCCTTAAAGATCCCTTTGACACTCAGCCTCTGGATATTATTGTGTTTGATGTTCTGCCAGCCTCAGATGGTAATGGAGAAGGCCACGTCTCATTAGCAAAAGAAGTAAAAGATAGCAACCCTCTGCGCCATTATTTTAGGGTGAGCAGTATATGAGTATTTTTGTTTCTTGGAGCACTCCTTATGCTAGGCTTTTTGGCTTTCTCTTTGAAACCAGAATATGGGGTAAAATCCCACAAGTTTAACCTATACGCATGCATATTCTTTCAAGAGGAGACTGTGAGGCTATATGGTTTCCTTACAGGCAAAGTTCTTCTTTACAACCTGGTATGCGAGAGAAGAATAAATATAGATGATCTTACTATGCATATTCTTGTTTACAATATATATGTATGCATATTCTTTTTTTGTTTTGTTTAATTCTATTCAATCCCAGTCAATTTTCTCTTTTGGTCAGCATTTAGTTTTTTAAGAAGCTTCTCTTTATAAAAGTCAATAAAAATTTATATAGGTGTCTTGTGGAATCCGAAGTATAAAGGTGAGATGCAAAAGTAATGCTAAAGTTAAAAATTGGGTTGCTGCTATTAATGATGCTGGTCTAAGGCCACCAGAGGGTTGGTGTCACCCACACCGTTATGGTTCATTTGCTCCTCCTCGAGGTTTGACAGATGATGGTAGCAAGGCTCGATGGTTTGTTGATGGTAGAGCAGCATTCGAAGCCATTGCTTTGGCAATTGAGGAAGCAAAATCAGAGGTAGAACCCTGCCTTTACTTAGTGGGAGATATATTTCTCCACTTTAGTGTTGTGAATGAGCAGTTAATAACGATATCCATTTTTTGATGCAGATATTTATGTGTGGTTGGTGGGTCTGCCCAGAACTGTACATGCGGCGTCCTTTCCATGCCAATGCATCCTCCCGACTTGATGCTTTGCTAGAAATGAAAGCGAAGCAAGGTGTTCAGGTACTCATGTTTGTTGATGATTCACCTGTTTCCTGTCAGCTGCCCAAGCCCCTGGGATATTGTTAGTGACACTACTTCTGATGCTAAACAATTTGAAAGATTATCAAAAAATGAAATTCTGCTGCCATGAAACATATATCGTGCATCCTAACTTCTGTTATTCCCCCTTCTTTTGTCTCTCTAATTTGGATTCACTTCATGTTGGATTTTCTATTTGTTTGTTTCTGCAGATATACATTCTTATATACAAAGAGGTTGCCCTTGCCTTGAAGATCAACAGTGTCTATAGCAAGAAAAGGCTTCTAAGCATCCATGAGAATGTCAGAGTACTTCGCTATCCGGACCATTTTTCTAGTGGTGTCTATTTGTGGTATTAAACTTTATGTAACAGCCACTTAGTTCTGAAGTTTTTCTTATTCTTTTTCTATTTTACTGCTATTTCGATAGCATCACTCAGTATGTTGCTCTAGCTATTTTATGTTGCTGACCTTTTACTTCTGCTCATGTTTAGGTCCCACCATGAGAAAATTGTGATTGTTGATAATCAAATTTGTTTTATTGGAGGATTAGACCTCTGCTTTGGTCGCTATGATACATCTGAACACAAAGTGGGTGATTACCCTCCTTTGGTATGGCCTGGAAAGGATTTTTATAACCCAAGGTATTTTTCCTCAATGAATGTGTTGCAAAAGGTTTATCTTCATTGCATTGCTAACAAGAATCCGGATTTGGGGATGTTAGGAGTCCACTATGACAGGATTCTTCTTCTACCTTGATTCAGTGTGACATTCTGTTGTGATTTTGATAATATAGGTTGATAGAATCTGATGTGCTTGCAGAAGTTTATAGCAAAAATAATTTAGAATAAATGGTGCAACTAGTACTTTTTGTATGGGAGTGAATGTGAAATATAAGTTCTAACTGGATTTCCTTAATTACAATGATCGTAAAATCAAATATTTGGCCATTTAAGTTGTTTTGCCCAAGGCCACAATTTTGATGAGGATTGTTTACAACATTAAGTATCCTTGCATATTACCAATTTCAGGGAGTCGGAACCAAATTCTTGGGAAGATACAATGAAGGATCAACTAAATCGTGAAAAATATCCACGTATGCCATGGCATGATGTCCATTGTGCACTTTGGGGACCACCTTGCCGTGATGTTGCTAGACACTTTGTCCAGCGGTGGAACTATGCAAAGGTGATTGTGACGTGCAATCATTCTTTTAGCAGTAGAATTTCTGGTGATCTTACTGTTGTTTCCTAATCTTTCAGAGAAACAAAGCTCCTTATGAGGAAACAATTCCGCTTCTTATGCCACAGCATCACATGGTTATTCCCCACTATATGGGAATGAGCAGAGAGAATGATAATGAAACCAAGGATACTGAAATTCCAAAGACTGATAGAAGCATCAAAAGGCAGGATTCCTTCTCCTCTAGATCCTCTTTCCAAGATATCCCTCTTCTAATGCCACAGGAAGCTGATGGGCTGGATACTTTCAAGGGAGAACCAAATCTGAATGGGTTTAACAAGGAACATGGTTTTCATGATCAAACAAGCAGGCAGAGTAGTAGAAGTCCTTTCACTTTCCGGAAGTCGAAAATTGAACCACTAATTCCAGAAATGCCAATGAAAGGTTTTGTGGATGACCTGGATGCCTCGGGCTTGCAGCAGGAATTGTCCTCCATGCAGTCTGGTAACAGGGCTCCACATAAAGAATGGTGGGAATCACAGGACCGGGGTAGTCTAGTTGATCTATCTGATGAAACTGGACAAGTTGGTCCCTGTGTTCCATGTCGGTGTCAGGTGAGACTTAAATCATGTGGATACTCTTTTGGGTCAATTATGCTGGTGAACTACTTTAGCTTAGGTTATTTATATATGGTAAGCTGTTTGCGAAACATGCTTAACATTGAACATTTATTCTAAATCCATAACACTCAGGTATCTCAAAAGAGCTACTAGCATATGATGCTAGGGCTTGAGCTGCTTTTGATCAGTGGGTGGATTTATTTATTTTTAAAGCCATGGAAAGAAACTACAATGAAAATTAGTAAATTGAATGGGCATGATGAAGAGTTATCATTTCGGTTCTTACCTTATAGGAGTTATTAACGTGTGCTTTGAAGCTCATTGTACACACATAAAAATGTGACTATTTGCTATGTATCATTAAGTAACATCATGATTATAAACTACGGTCACTTGTAAGTTGACATATGTTCTTTCCTTTAATCTTTGAACTTAGCTGTTATTATATGATTTGGAGTTGCTTTATTTGTTTAATGGAAATATACACTTTTGGAGATGTGTATTACATTTCTTGTGTCTGTGCTGTTTGCACTTCCTCTTAACAAAATTCATGTCTGTCCATGGCTGAGGGGCATGCTATTGTATCATGACACAATGCATTGTTCTCCTGGAGCCTATATTTCTTTATGATTAATCCTAGTATTGCTAATATATGTCCACTATTTTGATTGGTGTCGGTGCTACATTGGAACAGATTTAAATATATTGCTTATGATTCTTATATCAAAAGGTATATAACTAAGGACGTGGTAAATTTTACATTATGTTGAAATTAAACTTTTATATTCAGTGAGAAGGTGGTCCAGAACAGATCATTTAGAACTGACATTTCCCAGTAGCTGGAGTTTCATCACGAAAAATGCATTAGGGTTCTGTTATAGGACAAATTTAAAATATGGACTGTGCTTCCATGCCTACATCCAGTAGGAAGTCCTTTACCTTCCTTTATGAACATCTGACATCTGAATTGTGCCAATATGCCATAACTCAGCAATTTTTGCCAATGTCTTTTTAAGATATGCAGTCAAATCCATTATCTTTTTCTCCATTAATTTGTCTTCAGGTTATAAGGAGTGTTAGTCAATGGTCTGCTGGAACAAGTCAAATCGAAGACAGTATTCACAATGCTTATTGTTCTCTTATTGAAAAGGCAGAACATTTCATTTACATTGAGGTTTGTAGCATTCTTCTTATTCTTTGAAATGTTTAATTGCCACTAAATCATTATTTTGTAGAGTGAGTGGCAAGTAATTAGGGCAATATTACTGGAAAGAGATGCGAATGCTAGTATTTTCCTCTTAAAAAGTTTTTATTTCTTTAGGCCTTGTAATATAAATGGATTAGATATGGGAAGCAATTGGGGAGAGTATAATATGTAATTATAGGGAGGAGGCTCTAAGTTGATTAACATCCAAGAAAACCAATTTTTCTCCAAGTGCTCTTGATATGAAAGCTCCATTCTTCCACTTGGTCAGAAGTGGTAGGGCCCAACTTTATGATGGATTTGAGAACTAAATGAAAAGACCGAAATGCAATTATGATGGTGATGATGACGAATGTGATCCAACCAGAGTTATTGAGGATACATTGAAGAAAAAATCAGACATTGAAACTTAAAATATGGTTGTGATGTTGAAAGCTAATGCAATTGTCATATAGGGCTTCTTTGCCTTTTCAAACGTGCTATTTTGTTAGTTTTGCTCTCAAATTCAGATTGGTATTACTCTATGAGCGTTTTAATTAGCTTTCCAATTCTTGGGTTATTTGTCCATCTGTGGAAGCTTGGAAAATTGAAGGCTTTAGTTCCTCTAACATATTGGTGCATTGTGAACTTCTGCCAGAATCAATTCTTCATCTCCGGTCTCTCTGGGGATGAGATCATACGGAATCGTGTCCTTGATGCATTATATCGACGTATTATGAAAGCTTATAATGAAAAGAAGTGTTTCAGGGTTATTATTGTCATACCACTTCTTCCTGGCTTCCAGGTATTACTTGGTCGTTTCCTTTGCTTCCATTATCTTTCTTTTTTTTTCTTTTTTTTTTTTTTTTGGCGCTGAGTTGCTTCCATTTTCAGTTACTCAATTATTTCCTATTATCGTTTATTATCTTTTGACAGGGTGGCGTGGACGATGGTGGTGCAGCATCTGTGAGGGCGATTATGCACTGGCAGTATCGAACAATATGCAGAGGATCTAATTCAATAATACAAAACCTTTGTGATGTTATTGGGCCTCAAGTGCATGATTATATATCTTTCTATGGTCTTAGATCTTATGGTCAACTATTTGAGGGTGGTCCCGTGGCCTCTAGTCAGGTAACTTTCTCCTTTTCTGATTGTTGTTCTTTTCTAAGATCAGTTTGCTTGGGCTCATACAAACATCTTCTTGCTGAAATCCACTCAAAAATACCATCATTCTTGTATGCATATTGGAATCACGTTTTTGAATAATAAATACTACACCTTGGACTTGTCTAGAGTTGTAGTAACTATTGCAGCTTATCATGGGAAGATATTGGGTTATCTTGAAAAACTATAGCCAAGTGGCCTGTTCAAGCTATACAAGAAATTAGTTGCTGATTAAGCTGGTTTAAAAGTCTAACTGTTATCTGATTATTATGTTACTATACTTATTATCAGAATCCTATTGGATAAGGGACGGTATTTGTTTGAAAATTGGTTTTCAGCTTGTACTATGCTATAAATGGAAGCTAAATGGGCTCTCTCACCTCCCAGGTATATGTGCATAGTAAGATCATGATAGTTGATGATTGTGCAGCTTTGCTCGGCTCAGCTAATGTTAATGACAGAAGTTTGCTTGGGTCAAGGGACTCTGAGGTAATTGTTCTTCCCCCAAATTTTGTTTTCTGCTGACTAATTTTCCAAATTTTACAGGATACTAAACTTTAACACAAGTTTTATTCCTAAGAGTTTGAAGTTTCAGAACTTGATGCCCTTGTTTATTGAAAATATCCCTTAATATATGGTTTTTCCTTCTGAATTAAAATTTTTCTCATTTCCTAGGTCAAATGTGTGTTTTATTTTTGTATCTTATAATATAAGAATTTGTATCTCAGCTATTTTATTTGTTTCTCTGAAGTGAACAATAATATGGCAATTCATTTAGCAGCTTTAGATTCCCAGTAGATGCATCATTGGTGGTTATAGTTCCAGAAGAAACAACTTGTATGGTACATATGATAAACTATGTAATGATATATTCTTCCAGTCATACCTGATTTTGTATGATGGTTTTACTATTTCTAACATTTTTTTTTTCTGAAAAAAAAAAAACAGCAGGTAGTTTACTTTTCCTTGTGCATGGTTCCATGGTTTTCCAATTCTTGCAACAAGTTTGAATTTCATCTTTATTGCTATGTCCAGATATTTTGGATCTCTTTTCTGTTTCTCTTGTCCATGCCTGCATAGAATCCCCATTGTAGCAACATTTTTGTGTGTGTTATCTGCACTTTTTTGGCCTTGTAGATGGCTCTATGTTTGGTTTTCTTTATCTACTGTTGTGACAAGCTTCATGATGTTGTTTCAGATTGGGGTGGTTATTGAGGACAAAGAATTGGTAGATTCATTCATGGGAGGCAAGCCCTGGAAGGCTGGAAAATTTGCATTTAGTCTAAGAATTTCACTATGGTCTGAGCACCTTGGTCTTCGAGCTGGAGAGGTTGGATTCTATCTATTTATTCTAAAGCCTTTCACACTGTAACGTTTATGCATATCACCCTAAAGGAGTTTTAGTTTAGAAAGAGTTATCAATGGTTTCGTCATGTGACAATTTGCAATAGTTATCTACAAAAGAATAACTGGGACAGAATGATGAAAACTATTTGTCCTTCTCTCATATTTCTTTGTCCATCTTTCAGAATTAGCTGATGATTTTTCTTCTTTTTTGTAGGCTGGTCGAATAAGTGATCCAGTTATCGATTCTACCTACAAAAATATATGGATGTCAACTGCTAAAGTGAGTATAATGGATACCATTCTCAAAAACATTTCTGGTTTGTTGCACAACTGTTGCTTTTTACTTCATAATCATCTCCATTTTAAGATTACAGCTAGCTTCTGGCTTACTTTTGACATTCATGTCCAACTAACTGCAAGTTCAAATATGTTGTTGACAGACTAATACCATGATCTACCAAGATGTTTTTTCCTGTATACCTAACGATCTAATACATTCAAGGTATGTAGCGTTCTTCACATGTTTCTTTTTGGCCATTTACAGTTGTGTGAACTTTCATGAATGGCATGCAGGGTTTCCCTCCGGCAATGCATGGTCTACTGGAAAGAAAAATTAGGCCACACCACGATTGATCTAGGAATAGCCCCATCTAAGCTAGAATGTTATCAGGATGGAGATGTCAAGTGCACTGATCCGATGGAAAGGTTACAATCCGTGAAGGGGCATCTTGTTTCTTTCCCTCTGGATTTCATGTGCAAAGAAGATTTAAGACCCGTATTCAATGAAAGTGAATACTATGCATCAGCTCAAGTTTTCCATTGAGCATACTTGCACTACAAAAGCTGCACATAAACAAACCAATCCTAACCTATTCTAGTTTATTCTGTCAAGGCATGTTCCAGGCGAAGTGAGTAATACACGTGTATAAAGAGACTTTGCTGGAGACTTGAGGGTCAAAAGTGCCCGTATAAAAACTCAGGTGCAAATAAAAGGATGCAGAATTCCGAGGGCGAAAGCTGATAAAAATCAACTAACTACATTTCCTTGGATTGGTTTTGGGTAGTTAGTTTTATCGGCAGGTTCTGCTTATATTCTGCCCAAGCATAGAAGAAGTTTAGTTTTTATTCTGAAAATGGATGCTCACAATCCGTCGAAGCTCTGGTTAGATAGCTTTTGGTTGTTCTGGTCATTTTCATCTATATAGACGTAGTCGGCCGTTGCTGCCTCCGCCCGATTTTGTTCATGGCGAGTTGCAAATTCCTCGTTCTTGGATCGTTTAGGATGGCCCAGAGATATATGTTCTAATCGTGCTCATGGAGAGGCATGGCAAATTCTGGGCAGAGGAGGAACTTGTCCCGTGATTGAACTCATGATGGTAGATTAAGCTGCAGACTCTTGCAGCTATCTGTTGAGCAGCAAGAAATGGGAGACTCCTATACTTTCATTCTTCTTGATTATCTGTACTTAATAAAATTTATGGACAAATGGAGTTGAAATTGAATGCATTTTTTTATAAATTCTTTTTCTCCTCTGGTTCTGAGGTGGCATAATAGCCTATATATTGATGAAAGAAAATGTGATTATTTATTCTTTCCTTTTCACCACAGCAGGTATTGAGTTTTAGATTCCTTAATGTATGAATTAAGAAGGAGTTTGAGAATTATTTTAATTGTAATGGTTTCGACTATTTTAATATTAATAAATAATTTTTTTATTTAGTGAAAAAAATTAAGAAGGGGTTGAGATGTAAATTGAATCGAAAATATACATGCTTTAGAGTTTGTTTACATTCAACCAGAAAACAATTTTTCAAGGTGGCCCATTCTTATGCAGAGTCCCAATTGAACCCAAAAGCATTTGTTACGAACGAAGGCCAGTGATATAGCAATTATTGAGTTTGGTCTAAGGCCCAATTATTCATCACAGGTGCAGACAAGTCTCAAGGGTGTTTTTGACTTGTTAAGTCCTGTTTCGGAACCAGCCACTTGGAAGGAAAACGTTAACAAGCTAAGCGCATAAGAACAGTGCGTTAAAATGGCAGTTGTATGAACATATCAAACTCATGCGTTAAATCTATACCTGGAAGCCCCAGCTTTGTTTTTACTGTGTCACTTATTATATTAAAAAGAAACGATTATTTTGTTGCGAACCTTCAACAGACGAATTAATATTGGACGGTGCGGATGGCTCAGCGCGTGCTCAAAAAGAGCATCCGCACGGTGACTGTGGCTGTTTTTAACATGTCATGTCAATAGCCCCAAAAGCTACAGTAGGACTCCGCTGGAGTTTGTTAGCGTCGCGGGGAAAGCTTTCATTCTCACCGGAATTGAAGGTAGCTTCTAAATTCTATCTGATATTATGCACTCTTTTGCGTATCTGTGAAAATCGGTTTACTTTTTAAGTTCAATTTATACTTGATTGATGTGGGCCATTGATTTCAAGACTGAATTTTGTTACTTCATTATCTTCAGTTTTAGAGTTTTAAGATGTACTTTGAATGGGATTGTCGATTTTCTTTTTGGTAGGAGTGCTAGAAATGTCAACATCTGCAATATGTCATGGTGAATTGGTTACTTTGGAAGAACTAAATCCCTCTTCCCCACACTTCAAGCAAGGAGCCTCGCTTCGGGTAACTGGAAAGTGAGTTATAAGTTTTCTGTTATTGAGCCTCAATACTTGCGTTATGCTTTCATGAGGAAATGCTTATTGTGTTTTGTCTTGTGTGAAGATTGAGTACACAAGATTAAGTAATGGCAAACAAAACAGCTGGGAGTTTGAGCATTTCACTCATCTATAGACTGAAATCTGCTTACAAGGTCGATTAATTTATTTGTGTATACCCTAGCGTGTTCCTCAGTAGTCTTCTAGCTAATGTTTGATGGCTCAAGTTGTAAAGTTGAAAGCTTTATCGAGGTTTGTGATGGTAATCTCATTTACTCTATTTGCCTTCTTTCATAAATTAAAAGTTACCACCACAGTTTAGAAATTTTAACACAAATGGGAAAGGCTTAAGTGGTACAGGAGGGCCTGTTCATCAATTATGGATGTTTCTAAATTGTGCTTCGACGTTATGGTCTGTTTCAGAACTCGAAATGAACCTTTGTGATATTATAGTTGATGCAACAACTTCAAATCCAAAACTAGATTTTTCTGAACTTGCTCCTAAGATGTAATTGTTCTTTTGAGCTGTTCAGCAGTTCAATGGCTGTCTGGTTTGCAAATATCTATTCTGTAAGGATGAAATATGAAGGGTAAAGAACTAAGCTAATATCTCTTCATGCAATAGAATCCACCCAACAACAGTATCTTGTTATTCTATTCTATTCAAACTATGGATTGTCGTGATGCTAATAAACTTCTCATTGTTGGTGGTTTCCGTAGCCTGTCAAGCACAGAGGATTCTTTATTTTATGCAAGATAAGAGAACCAAAATAAAAAGAAGAAAATGAAAAGTAAACTTGGATTAGTTTTAGAAGTGACAGGATCTTTATCTTCCTATTAGATATAAAGGAGTGCAATGCTCTGACAGGATCTTTATCTTCCTGTTAGACTGCAGGAGTACAATGTAGACACTGCAGTTGCTTTAATTGTTGATCGGAATGCCTCCTTAAAGATTGACACCCAGCATTTGAAGATCAATCTTCGCATTGGTTCCTTGTACCAATTTATTGGAGAAATGCTTATTCACCCCAATAATGAGGTATGAACGTGCTCTTCTATAGCATCTAACTATGCCACCCCAGTAATATTCTCCACTAATTGCCTTGTTTGTGAATCATTCTGACCACAACTTTTTTGGAACCAGTCATAGTTTTTGGGTCCCCTAAAGTATGGAGGGTCTAGCTGCTCGACTATTGCGAGTTTGAAATCCTTTTCTCCTTACTACATATTCAGTCTCATTGATGAAGCCCCAAAAGTAATTTGTGTAGCAAGAAAGATAGATCATTTAACTCTGTACCTGACAGTTGCCATATTGCTACTTGAAGTATGAATTCCTTTTTCCTAATATGTGCAGATTCTTATTTGCTATGGGCTTTTAAAACTATTGAAGAAAGTGAATACTGAAAAAGCCATTGTCTAGCTTTAAAAGCTTCAATAAGCAGATAAAGAAAAGAAAACGTAAAAAGCACTCCTTGGCCACTTTCAGAAACAGCATTTTCAAATTAAAAGCAGAAGAAAAAAGACCAACATATTTTAAGCAGCTATTGGAAATAGAAGGGAATTTAACCTATCATAAGCCTATAATAGCTGGTCCATTATGTGGTTTATTGATAAAGTTGACCTGGCGCCCCTTTTTACTAATTGTGCCAAATCTGTTTTGCATCTACATACAAGTTTATAGATGGTTCAATGTTTGCTCACACAATTAATGGAGGAATTTATTCTATGCTTTAACTCTCATGTCAGGCAATTCTGAAGGCACGAGTGGGTAGGAATGTTGATGGAATGGATATTAATCTCTACCATCAGTCTCTGCAGTTGTTGAAAGAATTTCAAGCTGAGCAGATTAGTGGAAGAACACTTTAGAGCATTAATTGTGACCCTGTGAATGGACAGAAAATCAAATTCCATTGCCCTTTTTGTAGATAGTTAGAGCAACAGTTACATATTTTGGGAAGGGAACTCTTGAGTGAAGCCACTATAGCATACTGGTTCATTTATTGTCTTCAAATTGGGATATCATTACAGTTATACTATGTGTTCCTGGCATGCTCTTTACGTTTGCTTAAATGGTCCAGGCCTTTGCCAACATTTTCCAACCTGATAAATGCAAGCACCAAAAGAGTGGAGATTAAGGCCTAGTTTAAGATGTTTGCATATAATGGCAGAAAATAATGGTGCACCCCACTATTACTATCATTACTTTTAAAGGGAGATTCCAGTGTATTGAGCTTGGACCTTCTGAACTACGAATTAGGTACCTAACCACTGAGCTATTAGTTCAATGGCAATGAAGCAGTTCATATGATGTCATTCTTCTGTTTAACCATATCATACAGTTAGTTTGGACTTGACTTTTTGTCATGATAGTCCGTTCATATTCTGCCAGACTTGTTCTTGATCGAAGGGGACTGAACCAAATGCTACTTTCATCTAGTATGATGCAGAAGAATTTGCAAAGCCTGCTTTAGTTATTTGACATTTTACGAGCTTTGACATTACTATCTGACTGACTGGTCCTTGAGTCTGGCTAGTATCATATTTGAGGAACATCAGGTACAGGTTGGAATAATCACTGCATCACCAAACGTCAAACCTGAAATGGAAGAAGAAGATACAGCAATGTGCCACCTTCTCCAGCCTCCGCAAAACTTCTGAACCTTTCTTTCCAAAAGATCAAGTATAATAATCTAATCTTGATCATTAGTTGACTTGAACCCAGAATGCCTCTGAAGAGAACTTACAAGGACTTGACAGAGACCTTTTAACAACTTTTCATTTATTTCATTTTTTTGCCAAACAAACAACTTTGTTATTTATTTAGCAGCAAGTTGTACCTTTTAACACCTGAAATTGTCTACTCCATGGAAGATGGAGACAGGCATTAGGCTTTCCACCTCTTACTGTGCTAGTGTCTTCGACTTCTTTCTTTGGAATCTCTTTCCAAAAATATCATTGTATGATGCCTTTAGTTAGGCCACCGAAAACTGTATTTGTTCCCTCCTGAAAACGGCTCTCCGACTACAACTGAGCACATGCGTCTGGCCAAATGGTACATTGGCAACAACCTTAGGAAAACTCCCATTTCGGTGATATTCATCGATAATTAGATAGTCCAAGCTATACCTATGCTGAAAATTTATGAGTATTTGAGCACAAGCAATTTACAATCTTATCCTTTAGCGAGTTAACAGAGGATCTATCTGGTAGTAAAATCTGTACTCCTCAAAATTAAGGATTTAGATATGGGATATATCTGTTCTAGAAAATTTGACATCCTTTTTTGAACCCCAAAAAGTAAAAATATAGTACTAAATATTCAACTCTAGAAGAAGGAATGATTTGCTTTCAAGGGATGATATACTAGTTATTCAACTTCTTAGTTAACCAAAGAAAAAAACTTTCATGCGTATCACTCCAATGAAACATTACTCATAAATCTGTGGGTATGTTTTATAATTATAATTTTTCTTTCCATAGTACTTAATTAGTAAGTTGTATTTGGAGATGGGTTTAGCAAAGTATGTAATAGTCACTTAGTAATTTATATTCATCTTATAAGTTACATATTTGTCGATCACAATAAAGTATGTGAAAGAAAAATTCTATTTCATTAATTAGTGGAATAGTTAAATTTTTGTATAAGATAAAATTTTTCTTTCATATACTTTTTTATAATTGATAAATATATAACTTATATAATAAACATAAATTACTAAGTAACTAAGATAAAACAACTCCACGGACACCACAAAACCAAAATATTGCACTCAAGCAATCATTAACTATTAACACATGATTAAGAGAGATAATGTAACTTAAACGTCATTAGACTTTAGTATAACCTCATATTTCTAGGCATCTGTGTGCGGATTGTCCTTCGGTTAATCACATAATTATTCAATAATCAACGATAATATAAACAATTCTTGCCAACCGCTCTTACAATTACCGACTAGATTTGCGTTGGTTTTGAGCCATAAAAATAGTTTACTTTAACATTTAGACCTTATATAATGTCTAGTTGGACGTCACGGTCCAACTTCTCACACATTAATCTATTATTATTCCTTGATTAGTTCATGGTCAGCTCTTAAATATGCTTAGTCACAATCAAATTGATATTTTAAGCTATAACATCATATCAAAGATTGACCTCCATTACCCTCCTAAACTAGATTAAACAAAGTTAAACATTTCATAACGAGGGAAATTTTTATAGTGATGCTTCCATTTTTTCTAGCAACTAGAAGAAAATATGCGGACTGATTTTTTATTTGAAAAATTTTTGTTTTGGAAATTAAGGAAGTGATTTGTTCGTAAAATAGGACACAAAGTAAAAGAAAATGTTTTTTTTTTAAAAAAATGTATCAAATTTCAGAATAAAAATCAATTTAAATGAACACAACTGTGTCTGGCAAACCGGAATTGAGGGTGTTATTGTAATTTTGGTGGAGCAAAATGTACGTATGCATTGAAGCTGTATATATTAGACAGTGACTCGTGGTTTAATGAAGGCACTGGAATGGAGTGCAAGACACCAGAAGGCTTGATATCTGCTTTAAATATCGGTCTGTCTGGCCGGAGTTGTACCGGAGCTTGTCCGGAAACTGGTTTCTTCCGGCGGATTGCTAGCGTTTCATAGTTATCATGGTTGGTTTGAAGTAAAAGAGTCAGCGTACCACCAGGTATCATCTGCTTTGTCGTATTCTTTTTTATCATGTTGTGATATTTCTGTCTATGGTTTGTTAACATTGGCCTTATTATCTGTATTTGGGATTCTTCTTCTTATGTTCTTGAATAAGATGATTGCTGATACAATAATTATTTTTGGCTGAGAGAAATTTTTGGAGAAGGAAAGGGTAAGAAATGTTTGGTTGGGAGTTTTTTCTTTGTTGGAACTTGGAATCCTAATACCGGGGTCAATTCTGAGTAGCGAAAAGCTACATAAACTCTTTGATTTGCACGGTAGACGCTTCCCAAGAATTGCCTTAAAGTGGAAAAAGGAAGAAAGTAGCTCAGGTAAATTGAAAGTTCGTGGTTTTTCACTATTTGGATGAGAGAATTTACTAAACCAAAAATGAGATACTTTCTTGAGGTCTTTTAAGTATTAAAATGATCCTTGGAACTGGATTCCTTTTGCTTATGGAACCCTTATATTGGCTGATGTCGGAGAAATAAATGGGGAAAAACAAGAAATGGAAGTGGTCTAGATAAAATTTTACTAACATCTTCTCATTATCGAACCAAAGAACTGCGAAGATGAAAAGAATTTGGAAACAAAGACCCGTTTGCAACTCAGAGATCAGTTCTTTTTGGTGGGGGCGGAGGGCGGGAGGCAAAGGGAGCGAGGAGAAACAGATAAGAATGTCTTGGCTTCGTTTCTTTTCTAGTCTGAGTGAATATACCTTTGTCAAAATTCTCTCTTTCTGTTGCCTGTAGACTGATCAAATAACATAGAGCAGTAGCACTATGAATGTAATTATAATGGTTCGTAGTGGTAAATAATTGATTTTCATTTAAATAGAGATGAAATGTTTATATATGCCAATTTTTATTCTATCTGATGAATCTGTACGAGTGTTCCTTTGTATATTCATTTTTCTGCTTTCTTCAGGATAAAGTGTATCAAAGATGGTGCAGTTCACTGCTCTTTTCACAAGTTTGGCAAAAAATATATCGATCCGGAGTGGGAAGAAGAGCAGATTGGATGTTGGAAGGGAAGCTGCAGATGAACTAGCCAAGGAAGCTAGAAAAAATGAAATGATGCTGACTTCTTCTGGCATAGTTAATGCCAATATGTCTAACAACATGGCTTCAGTTTATTCTAAACGCGGAAAGAAGGGAACAAATCAGGATCGCTTTGTTGTATGGGAGGTATGGATCTCATTATATGACCATAATCTTGGCGCATATTTTGGAAGTATCCATTTTAATTCTAAATTTGATTGTTCAACAACATTAATTTGCCCTTTAGGAGTTTGGGTGCCAAGAAGACATGATATTTTGTGGCATCTTTGATGGGCATGGCCCTTGGGGCCACCTTGTAGCCAAAAGAGTTAGGGAACTGATGCCATCTTTTCTCCTCTGCAACTGGCAAGAAGCTCTAGCTCAGCATTTACTAGAGCCTAATGATGAATTGGGAATAGACGGATACCATTGCCAGTTTGATATATGGAGGCACTCTTACTTGAAGACTTGTTCAGCAATTGATCAGGAACTGGCAAAGTTGCCTGGGATTGACACGTTCTATAGTGGTTCAACAGCTTTAACGATTGTCAGACAGGTAATGGAAACATATCTTATGACTTTAAGTTCAACAATAAGTGAGATAGGTAAATACAACACTGTGCAGAATGGTTCTACTTAATTTGGAAGAATATCTTGTGGAAGGTTAACCCAAATGTGATCTGTACACTTGTAAACAAGTATGTGGAAAGCAGGAAACTTAAAGTTGTTAAAAGAAAGAAACTAGAAGTATATCATTTTTCTATACCAAGAGTCCAAGACTGTTTCTTTCGCTATGTTGATTAGGATTCTATAACATAAATATAGTAACATTTTATGTTTTATAAAGGAACAGATCTATTAAATTCTCAAGAATAATAATTCAACCCTGATTGCTCTTGTGATTGTTTCTTGGTTGTAACTAAATCTGATGTTCATGTTGGTCCTGTCACTTTGACTTCAAAATCTTTATAGTTTGTAATCATTTCTTTTGATGCTTCCAGGGCGATTTCATAGTAATTGCAAATATAGGAGACTCCAGGGCTGTATTGGCAACGACTCTTGATGATGGTAGCTTGGTACCAATTCAACTTACTGTTGACCTCAAGCCAAACTTACCTCGTGAGTTCTCTCTCTCTCACACACACACACACAAATTCTCTTTGAAGTTTTAGAAGTGTTATTCATAACTGTTCCCCCATCTTTACAGAGGAAAGTGAAAGAATAACACAATCAAATGGTAGGATATTTTCTTGCCATGATGAACCAGGCGTGTATAGAGTCTGGATGCCATATTGGCACGCACTTGATGGTCCAGGATTAGCAATATCAAGAGCCTTTGGGGACCACTACATAAAAGATTTTGGCTTAATTGCCGAGCCAGAATTAACACACAGAAGAATAACCAGCAATGATCAATTTACCATTTTGGCAACAGATGGGGTAAGTGCTATAAGTGCTCACATTTTGCAAAGGAAATAACACAACTGTAATAAGTTAAGTCACCATATTGAGATATATGGGCGTTTCTTTTGATATGTCACTCCTGAATTTTGTAAACAATACCTTTCTTATCTTTAAACTTACACAAAGTGGCTCATTTTCCATGGACCTGTGAAAATCATGATTTTGTGTGATTGTGATATTTAACACCCGAAGCGTTTGCCAGAAGATAAGTTTTTAAGCTTCTTGTCTCATCACATTGTTGATTGGAAACATTGCTAATACATGTTGCCCTCTTACGTTATTGATGGAAAAGAAATTTTGTCACGCAATGCATACTGAAAGCTCTTGGTTTTCTACAAAGCAACACCTTTGTTGCTGAATGTTATCAATATTGATTACACTGCTGATGCTAGGAATCCTAATGAGGAAGATGCTACTTTTCTGTCTTCTTAGGTCTGGGATGTTATCTCTAACCAAGAAGCCGTAGAGATCGTTTCTTCAACACCTGAAAGGGAAGAATCTGCTAAGAGGCTTGTGGAACGTGCAGTTTGTGCATGGAAACGCAAGAGACCTGGCTCTCCAATGGATGATATATCAGCTATCTGCCTCTTTTTCCATGGTTCTCATCCCTCAGAAATGATCAGTAGATCCTTTGAGGCCAAGTTCACAAAACTTGCACGAAACAATATGATCTAAATGCTGATAGTAAATATTTGTCATATCTGTTCAGGCCTCTTTGTTCAATAACCATACTATATAGACAGAGTTATTAGACATGGATGTGAGTTGAAGGCTGAAATGCTACTTTCTACCATAATAATCTGAAAACCAGTATCATTGGTGCCTTTCTCCTTTCTTTTGATGAATTATGAATTATTTCTGATCTTTGACCTCTCAAGAATGTAGTGCTCTAAGGCCAATAATATATCTCTCTCTCGATTACCATTGGATAATTTTAAGACACCACAAATATGTCTAGAACTTCAAATTATTTTCTAGCTAATACAACTAAGTGTACTGTTGATAGAATGGTGATGGAAGGGTGTATTTGGATTATGTTTGGTTGAAAGAGTTTCTGTTTTGAATTTTTTGAAAATAAATTTTTTGTGAGAGAAAAAATATTTTAATTATATATTTGATTGGACAAAATACTATTTAAATAAATTCTGAATTGCCATTGCAGTGCATCAATGTTTTAGGATCCAACCCGGTAGTTTCAGAGTATGATTCTTTTATTTTTTTTCCTCCTAAATAAAAAATTAGCAATTTAAAAAGTTGTAAGTTATATTAATTGTCACACGTGCCTCAAACTAGTCAACTTATGCAAATGGCGAGTCAATTTCGTCGTATTTTAATTATAAAATCAATACTAATAAACTTCAATTAAAATTTTCATTGAATAGTAAAAGCATGTGCGATTACTTAAAAATGAGAGACACCTGGGTTTAATCAGAGACGCGAAGACATTTCCAAAAAAATATGCCGTCTTTTCACCAGTGAAAGTCAGTTCAACTTCCCCGGCGGAGCTTTTCAAATTCAGTCATACCACGGCGTAGATTCGGTCTCCTCCACCGTATCAGGTGGCGACTTGTGTTATTTTTCGTGTTAATCATTCCCAGAACGTGATTTTCATGTTAAAGCTCAATTTCCCCATTGTTATCACATGTTCGGCCTCACCTGTCCTTGCTGTGTTCCCCACTACCTTTATTCATTTACAAGCACCGTTCCTTTCCACTTCTCCTCTCCTTCATTCCTTATCCAAACTCCCTGGCTGCCAACGGACATCAATTTCCGTCACCATGCCGTCCAGCGACTCTCGTCATTTTCCGATTGAGCTCACTGATGAGTCCGATTTCGACCAGATTGTCTCCTCCGACGGCATCATTTCTGTATGCGGCTTTGGTTCGTTGCTCTCCGGTTCGTAATGTTTATTACTATTTGTGGATCGTTGTGATCTCTTTTCCTTTCTTGCATTAGATATTGCGAGGAGGTAATAACTAGTGTTTCTTTTGCCTCGCGAATTTGATGATTCGGTAACTTTTTCTGTTGGAGCAGAGAGGAGTGCCCGGAGCACGTTTCCTGACTTGATAAACTTCAGAATCGGGAAATTGACTGGATTTCGAAGAGTGTTTGCTCATGTTGCTCCCATTTTTTTCGAGCGCGGCGTTGCTAAACCTGAAACTAAGGTTTTTCTTGTGCATTTCATTTTCTTTGAAGGTTTTTCTTTTGGATTTCATTTTCTTTGAAGTTTGCGTTGTGGAGAGGGGATAAGGTTTCTTTGGTCATGAGAAGATGGTAAAGAAAAATATTAAAATTTTAAAGCAGGTTTAAATTCAAAGAGGTTCATACTAGTCATGAATCAAACAATTAGAGCATATCTTTAGTTCCTGGGGAAAAAAATTCGTATCTTGAGTTGATTAACTAACATAGAAGGCCCAGTTCAGGTGAACTGTGTAGTGTATTATGCGTAAATTAAGCTATTAAAATGGTGCTAAAAAGCTTGAATTTGGCCACTAATCACAACATATACAATCGTTAAGCTTTGTGCCAATGCTAAAAGTTGGACGTAGACTGTCTTGTCAACCACTCTGAAAACTTTGCTTTCCTCTCTGAACTATTAGTTTCTAGGCATTAATTGCATGTTTTACGGCTGCATGCCAATCACTGAAAAATCTTTTACTTCAGGTAATTAAAGCTTCATAAGCATTGATAAGTGGATAAATTGAGTATCGTGACAACAAAGATGATAATTATTGCTAATGAGCTCTCTTCCTTTTCCTCCTTTGTCAGTTTAAGAGGAAAAATCTGCATTCTAATAACATGTTGATATTATTTCACTTTCTTCGTCTCTGCATGAACTTTGGCTTACAAAAGGAACCTAGTCTCTTGTGACCAAATGCTCCTCTTTTCTTAGGAGATATCAAGTTTGAGTGTGGAGCCTTGTGAAGATGAAAGCCTAGTCATCTCTATCTTTGAGATTCAAAGATCAGAGGTATATACATTTTCCTGAGCTCTGAGACATTATTCTAGTATTGTGATTATGGTGTTGATCGTACTTAATCTCTTGATGACAAAGTCAGATTCCATCGTTCATTGAAAGGGAGCACGAGTTCCGATTTTTAGCTGTGAGTCTTGACTGCTTTACTTTTTCAGCTTCTTAAAATAAATCTTAGGCAGACAAATGAATGTTTTGCATATTGGCTTAACCAATATTTGCTTTATGTTTTTCTTAGGTGATCCCTGAAACATTAAATGGGCTGCTCTATACCAATCCCGCTGTAAGCTTTACTCCATAAATTAGGTTTTTCGAGGAGCTATTAATTTCTCTGCCATAGATGGCATGTAAATTTGTTTTATGACATTTTCAGCCTGGATATATGGATGCAGGTGCTTTGTGCTCGTTACAGTGATAAGGAATATTTCCAAAACAGGTGCAAAGGTGATTCCTGGATGCTATTTGGAAGTGCTGAATAATATTTTTCCCCTTTTTAACCAAAGATACTTCAAAACCAGGAATTCTGTTGCTTCTACTTTAGCCCCTGTCGTGATCTTTGGTTTAATGCAATATCTCCACCACCATATAGACTTTATGCTAGGGAGGTAAACGTGCTCTCATACATGAAAAACATTAATATGAATCGAAACGTGAATGCTTCAATAACTTTTTCTGGTTTTGTTAATGAGAAGACAATATTTTGTGAGATTTTAACTTCCAAGTTTTACTAAAGCAACTACCTTCCAAATACCTGGAAGATGAATTATTGTTGGACGACTGAGAATTAGATGCAGAATTATCATTAGATTGAAAGCAAGTTATGAAGGAGATAAATCTTCTTAACAACATTGTGATTTGAATTCATTCTTCCAGCCCATAATGCTCAAATTTGTAACATGTATTAGAATAGTTCTGACTATTTCACTGGATATGCTTTATAGGAAATCAAGATACCTTTTTCCAGCGCTATGGATGCTATAACATTGATAAGATTTGGCGAGATGATATCCTACCCTGTCGACTTTATCTCCGGCACTGGTGAGTAACTTCTCTTCAGTGCTTGCAAATACATCTTTTTGTCTTCAGGTGTTTTTCATCAACAATGCAGTTACAGGATCTACAAATTTCAATAGTTTCAGGCACATTTCCGACGATGTGCTTGAATTAAGGTTACGGGCATCATCTGCGGCCAATGGATACCTATTTTTCTGCATATATTCCCTACTGTTACCCCAAGCACTTTTAGTTGAGATAATTTTTTTAATGTAATAATAAGGTTATTGCGCTTGAAATTCCTCATTACCTGTAAAATACTTCAGTACGTTGTGCATAAGGCAAGATCACTAAAGTACTCTGTAGTGTTTTGGCAGCAAAAAATCTCGGTGATGTGGCCTATGATAACTTTCTGGATCACACGTTCCTTGCTGACCGTAAAACGACTATCCGTGAATATTTAAGGAAAACTGGTTCCGGCATCATGGAAGAGGAGCCTCCAGAACCACTAAAAGAGCGATACGGTGGTTGATACAAGATACTTCATCAAGCTTGTCTTGAAGGCAAATCTGGCATGTTCAAGTTTCATCCTAGCCTAGCCTTAGTTGGAAATAGAAGTTCTGGGAAAATATAACTGGTGGTCCAGAATACTGGAATCGGAAAGCTGGTAGCTACATGATCTGACCTGGTTGGTCTTTCTACCCCTCTTGGAATAGACAAGGCCTTGGATTAGTTGCTTTGACCTGTATTTTTAAGCAATTTAGGAAGTAGTAAAAATCTTCTACCTTATTGTTGATTGATTATTTGAACATGGTATTGGCGTGAAATTCTTGGAAAGTGGAAGCTGAGAGAGCTTTTACTTGGCTCTTGAAAGGAAAATGTTATCCTTGTTTCTCATCTGCTTTTGTCTCATTGTTGTACTAAATTACCAATAGTATGTCAAAAGAAGTAATGTTCATATCGCATAAATTGCTTCTGGTTGTTCAGCTTCTAGTTCAACTGTGAAGTATTTAATTTGTAGTTTAAGAAGTCTAGAGTTCAATCCTTTCTTTTAAAATTTTTACACAAAAACGGGGAAAAAATGGGCTTTATGGGTTATTAACTGAACTTCTGAATACTTGATTGTATTTTAAAAAGTTGAGGTCCAATCCATGACCTCTGTCGTTTCACGATATATTAATAATGTTTATGAACCAATCTCTAGATTTGTAGTTTACTAAGTTTGTAATCAATTTTTGAATTTATCTTTTTCCTAGTATAAAGAATTCATGTTTTGAAGACCTATTTGCCAAGCAAAACGTCCAAAAGTTCAATCTCCATCTTTTGCCTGCAAGACAATGCAATAAAATGAAGAGTGCTCGAGCTCCACAAAATTGTAGAAGAATGGATGAGTATATTACTTCCCAAACAGGTAAAATTGTTGCCTCTATCTGCAATTGGAGTCCCTGCGTTAGTCCATCAAACAGACCAATGAAAAGAGTAACAAAGGCAAACCAGCGGGCACAATCAATATGCATATTTCAGCTATTTGGCATTTCAAGTTACACAACTAGTCTTCCTGGATCTCCAACTCCATGATCAATTGTTCCATCATTGTTTTATACATGGGCATATAATGATCATTTATCATTGTCCTAGACAATCGTAGTTTTCTATACAATTCCCTTGGTGTTTCATATAAGCCTACATGCTCTGTGGCAGGGCCATCATTACCAAAGTCATCGTTTTCAGATGATGGAACAGAAATAATATGCATAATTCTGCCTGGCGGGTAGAACTGCAGATTATCTGAAACATCTGAAGAAGAAACGGGTGTATGGCTTTCCACTGCATCAGCCAGAATCCTTTCCTCTTCGGTGATCTCTTTAGCTGCAGCGGCTTCTTCTTCCTCCTGGGCCTGAGTATTGGACTCACTTGCCCGCCTCTGAAGTTCCTTCTCCAATTCATACCACAGCTCACCTTCAGTTATGTCTTCTAGGGTAGAACTAGCAATGACTCTATCAACCTGGATAAGGTCGTCCTCTTCTTCAGTTTCCCCTCCTGAACTACCATTTGAAGAACAGCACTCCACATTGTTCAACTCAGGTTCCCTGGTCACCACTTTGCTCACACTGGATACAGACGTTCTTTCAGCAATTAGAGGAGCTTCAGGTAAATCATCTGATTTAGAGTTTGGTGAAGTATGCACGCGACGACGAGGACCGATACATGTCCATGATGATAGAGAAGAGCGGGTCCTAACAACTGCTTGTGCTACATCTTGTGCACGCTTCATAACCACCTGCATTTTACCAACCAGAAATCACATGCCAATACCTTATGGTGAAAGGACAGGAAGTAATAGATGAAATGGAGTGCATTTAATGCGGTTGTAGTGGATAATTGTTGAGCAGTGAAGCATGTAGCAACGCTGAATCAAAAACTACAGGACCACAATTGGTTCTCAATCCAAAAGGACATTCCAAGTGTCCAGAAAGTGAAGAGTTAAATTGCCCGATGTTAAAGGAGAATTGAAATATTAAGCTGCTCCATCGCACAGCCCATCAAATGCAATAAATCTTACCCTGGTGCTGCTTGAAACAGGTCGCAGTAGTGCACCAGCGCCTGCAACCTTCGCCTTAGCATTAGCTATAGATGGAAGCCGAGACCCAAGAGCAGTGGCAGAGCGATAGATCACATTTAAAACTTTATTGTGCTCAACTTGATCACGCAGATCATTTAACCAAGCTGATGCTGTTACCTGATGGAATATACTAGAGGTTAGAAAGTTCCATCAGCCAAATACAGACCAGAAATAACTTAGTCAAGATACAAAATCTCGTATGCAGATTTCCGCATTAAGCCAAAATACCAGACCTCTGAACGAAGATCATCCACTGAAGCAGCAGAAAATGTAGGAACCAGATCAGATCCATTAATTATTGTTGAAATGAAGTGCTTTCCAGACTCTGCAAGCTCCCATGTCATGCAGGCAGCTAAAAGCAATACCATGTCAGAGATAAAACATTTTATTTCACACATTCATGCCAAAGGCCCATTTAGAGCAGATTGTAAAAACTATTTTTACCATAGAACAGTTTTCAGAAACTTTTAGTGCTTCTGATTACCAAGAACCAAAAACAAAAAGAGTATGGCTGTATCTGGTATTGAAAAAATTTATCAAAATCTCAGAACTTTTCGTCAGGCTGTCCAAAAGATATTTAACTAAAACATTTAGCATGCAGCATCTTTGCATTGAAAATTCCAGATTTATGCATTCAAAGTGTATGCCAAAACCATCACATAATCCCACAAACGGGGAGGACTGCCATAAGCAGTAAATTAAGAGGAAGATGATGCTTCCATTTCTGTTCTAAAATAAGTTTACTAGAGCAGATTTCAACTGACCTGGTGCAAAGGTTACACACGTGATTGAGGATAATTCTTTCTGTTCCCGAAGGATATATGTGAGCAATGCAGCAGTACCACCACCAAGTGAATGGCCAACAACCTGTAATCCAATAGAAGCCTCATCAGAATATTATTTTGGCAAATGATATTCAAGTGAAACACATGCATCTACAGCAACCGAAACTGGAATTCAATTTGGTTTCAAAGTAAAGGACAGTTACTGCAGAATTACATAAGATCATAAATTTATCTTTCACTAGTATGTAGATTCTAGATACGCTAGCATGAGCATAGTTCCAGCCTCACACGAGATATCAAAACTCTTCGATTTTCTAACAAATGATTTGCTTTAGAAGTCAGAATAATATGTCTCAGACAATCAATTACAGCTTCAGATGAGAACTCTTAATTCAGTTTAAAGAGCAATGCGGTAACATCTGCAGAAGAAAATGAGTAACTAATGCAATAATATGAGTAAAGCAATATTTTAATTCTATTCAGTCTCAGCATTAGCCCCGCTTGTGATAAAATCAATTACCTTTTCATAACATGTATTGGTGAAAAGAAAAGAGAGTATCCCATGGATGCTCTCATCTCCCTTTCGCCAGATTTTTTCAATTCTCTCTCTGGTTCCCATACTACATGCATGATACATAAGATATACACATACATACAAGAGAATTAAAAAAGGAGCAACAATAATAGGTTTGCCAACCAATCAAGAGAAAGATGACAGTGAGAACAGTGTCTACCTTGACTTCATAGTCAGGATTTTCTTGTAAGGACTTGAGCAGAACGGGAGTGCTAAGCTTTGCAATCCAACGAGCAGCAGCAACCATCCCGCAATGTGCATATCCTAAGACTAGATTACTAATTCCCCCATCATGTAAAACTGAATGATGAAAAGGAACCACAGCACCTGTTGCTGCAGTCAACGTGTCTTTGATGCTATGAGTTCCTCGAATTAGAAGAAGGAAACATTTGGAATCTTTGTCACGTAAGATTGTAAATGCAGGTTTCAAAATCTGCAATCAAGAACATCAGAAATAAGAATTTGAGAAGGCGCTGCAGAACAACAGTACCATATTGCAATGAATAGTCACATACCCCTGCTTTAGGCTTTTGAAGGAGGACATCTGCCAGAGAATATCCTGCAGACTCCATAAATACTGGAAATGGTTTCTTTGAGAAAAGATAACAGAGCGTCAACAACTTCAAATAATGATACAACAGAGGGACTATTTCAGGGCCCTTCAATTGTACGGACTTTTCCCCAGCATATACACTAGCAACTTGAAGGTTACCCTGATAAAATTGAATCAAACATGAAACTTAGGTCTCGATAGTTGAAACATGAGGTAGAACAAAATCAGGAAAGGAAACAATTAAGTAAATTATTCAGAGAAAAAAATCTAAACTAGAGATCATCAGTCTCCTATTAACAAGCTAGAGATCATTGATTCGGGGAATTTGTGCCATTCATTCAAAGAATATATTAAGAAGCATACAAAGGCTAGACAAATATATACTAGGATAACAACGCGAACACAGATTTAAAATTTTTTTTTTTGGCGATTTCCTGGTAGAACAACATGACTGAACTCCCAAAAGGAAAATACAATTGTTCAAACATATTTTAGTTTTAGCATGGTGTGCCCAAGATGACTTTAATGAATCATGTCTGCATCCTACTGTTTGAAATAGAAACAGTTTCAACTTCATCAATGAAACCACATAGTGAAATGACGCACATATATCCCAAGAGATGAAAATAAGATAACCATCAGGATGATCTAAACAGGATGCCAAGAATACAAAGGAAATCGGAAGAATTACGACGAAAATAGTTTTTTTTTTTAAAAAAAAAGAAAAGAGACAATTGAAAGTCCAAAACTTGAGTTTCCTCTTTATGCTCTGAGCTTATTAGATTGACAAAAACAATTGAAAAAAAGGAGTTACCTGCCTACGAATAAGGTAATTAATTCCAAACGCCAAATCTCCAATCGGCCATTTCCCTAAAGTCTCCGAATAAGTAAACCTAAGCGTCTCCGATAAGGTCATAATCGTCTCAAACCACGTAGCCGGAGCTTGAGCGACAGGCCTTCTAGACAATCTCCGCCTTCCGGATCTCTTCAAATAGTCCTCGCCACTCTTATCAGCATCATCCGCCACTTTTGCGAATGATCTTCGACTCAATACATAGTACAGAAGCACAACTGCCCCAGCAGCCGTCACCATTGTGGTGGCCGCCATCAGATCACTCTTAAACCCACCGATAACAAACAATTTACATACACCTCACGAGAACACACAAAATCAACACAGTAAAAAACACTTCTCTCAAGAACTCCAGCTCCGAAGAAAAATAAGAGCTTTAGATCAAAGTTACAGCCCCGAAATGGAGAAAAATCAAATCCAATTAAAGAACAAATCAATCGCAAATTTATGCCCAAAATCGAAAAACGAGGTCGGTATAGTTAAGTGAAACAGCTATACCGCCCCCTCTGAGAAACCGCGTTTGAGGAGCAACCTAGGTGGAGAAGTTCGGAGGGAGGGAGGGACGACCTCGGCAAGGGGAAAAGGAAGGGAGGGAGCGTACGGCGGAGGTGGGGACTGGGGAAGGACGTGCAGGACCGTATCTTTTTTGCTGGGGAAGAGGAAGACGGAAGAGGAGTAAGTGGCGGGTAAAAAGGTGGGTCCAGGTGTTCCGGATTACTGATTCGGCCGATATGGGTCTGTGATTGGTGGTCCCACTTTACTGGGCCCAGTTTCTTGCTTTGCAATTGCACTTTTGTGGCTGTAGAGAAGAGTCCAGTGGGCTGACAACATTTTTTTGTAACTTAATAGATATGTCAACTACATGGGTCATGTAGAAGAGTGAAAATTACAACCCCAAAGAATTACCAGATAAAATATAAGATTGTCCTAGAGAAACAAAATTGGATGGTTGCCAATAGTTCATTATTTTAATTTTGGAAAGAGAGATTATGTA
Source organism: Rauvolfia tetraphylla (assembly GCA_030512225.1). Classification (NCBI taxonomy): domain Eukaryota; kingdom Viridiplantae; phylum Streptophyta; class Magnoliopsida; order Gentianales; family Apocynaceae; genus Rauvolfia; species Rauvolfia tetraphylla. The sequence continues at coordinate 11,300,815 of JAJQKT010000053.1, forward strand.
CTCAGTCCTTCAAAATATAAAGTATTTTGATATTTTTATATAATTAAAAAATAAAAGTAAAAAGTTTTTTATTTTATTCTTAATTTATTTTATTTTATTTTATTTTATTTTTTATTAATATGAGAGATAATAGAAAAATTATATTTATAAATGAGAGTAACTCTATAAAAATAATCATTAAAATTTATTTAAAATAAATATTTTTTAAAAAAGTAAAAAATGTCCAAAATAGCATATATTTTAAAATGAATGAAGTAGTATACAAAAGCAGGACAAAATGTGTGGTAAGATAGTGGAGTAATGTGCTTCTTATTAAATCATTAAGTTTTAGGTTACATTGAGTGAGTGCATGCTTGTATTGATTTCACAGGTTTGATAAGGCACTGAATTTGAAACATGACTTTGTTCATATAATTCAAGAATTAGAAAGGGGGTTGGTAAATTTTCTAGGTAAGTTTAAAGCAATATAGAATAGAACTATCACCCCATTTTATTATTTGGTGAACTACTCTTGCAAGAAAGTATTTTTCAACAACAAACAACTTGAAACATGACTTTGAAAGAGGATTCTCAAGTATGATTGCTCTAAAAGAGGATCTCTTCTAGAGTTTTAGACTCTTAAAATGATGCCTTTCAAGTTCTAATACCACTAAACCTAAAAGAATTATACTTTTTCCATTCTATTTTATTTGACATCATTTGACCGGGTACGAAATTTTCTGTAAAAGTTTAAATTATATTATAAAAATAATATAATATAATAAAAAATAAAAAATATGTAGGCCAGCAGGTAGGACTGTCAATCGGGCTAGGTGATCCGGGCTTTGCTAAGCCCGAGCTCGGCCCGATTGACAGCGGGCTGAGAAAATGTGAGCTCGGGCTCGGGTTAAAAACGGGTTGAGCCTACCTCAGCCCGAAATCTTATTCGGGCTGAAAAAATCAGCCGAGCCCGTAATTAAACGGGCCGAATGAGCCGAGCTCGGGCCGGCTCGGCCCAATTGACAGTCCTACCAGCAGGTACTTTATGTCAAATTTAAATATATAAAAATAATATATAATATGATTAGTAATTGATTGATAGTATAAAATATATTAAATATTTTTTTTATAAAAAGTGTCAATTATTTTAGGATGTCTCAATATAATAAGAATGTCAAATAAAATAGGACAGAGACAATAACAAAAATGGTCAAAGCAACTCAATTGTGTTTTATGGAAATGGAATGATTGCCAACTTCCTATTTGGAGGCATAATAAGTAATATTATCATCTTTTCTCCTCAATTTGGAAAAGAGGAAATTGTATCTTCTAAATTCGATATCATTTCTAATTAAAAAATGATTTTTTTTAAAAAAAGTTATAACATCAATAATTAAGGTAATATAACGTAATAGCAAGAAGTTTAAATTCAATATTTACCCTTATTTATTTTTTCTTTTTATTTTAATTTTTTTACTAAGAAAAAGATGGCGAGGGTATCTAGTGTACTTGTGTCCAAACTTCTTGGGAATTATAACTTGAAGCCATCGAGCCCAACATCAGTACCAAACTTGTTTACAGCATCCCTTGTTGTCTTTATACAGAGCCATAGTTCTAAGGTTACCTTACAGTTTCTGCTCTTCACATGTATCGTATTAGTATTAGTACAAACAATACCTACCTCAGCACAAAAGTAAACGCCCTCTTTCATAGTCCTCTGACATGACGAACCAATCAGTTTACAGCTCACTGGTCCAATATTCAATTTCTTGAAAATAAGTATTTTTCAAGAATTTTTACTTCTTAATATATATTAATATTTGAATGCCCGTGTTAGATTAGAGGTTTCTAAGAACGATTCCCTTAATTTTCTCAATCTAGTTTACTATTTCTTGAAAAGAAAAGGTATAAGAAACTGCACGAGATTATTGGAAATGAATAATCCTTTATCTTAGGAGCTGTATGGTAGATTAACCAAGTCCAATTAGTAGCTCGATGAAATTTGATTAACCGCTACCATTATATAAAGGCTCTAGCTACTTGAATAGGTCAAGACTTATATTACAGTCAAGCTTTTCATTTTCCAATGTCAAGAATCAACACTTCTTTCGAAAAGATGCCAATTGCTTCTTTTTCTTTTCATTCAAATCAGAAAGCAAGAAAAAGCAAGGGTACCTCTCATTTCAATACAACATCAAGCAAATTGAAGGTCCAATATGTTCTTGAAATGTTCTAATTTCATAATTAACCAAGAACAAGCTTAGATTAGGCTGCCTACAAAAGGAAGGATAAGAAACCATCAAAATTGTAATCTTTCCCAAGCATGAACTCATAAGTTTTTCTTTCGTTATAAAATATATAATTTGAGATATAAAAAATTAAATTTATCATATACTAATTAAGTATTAGACATTTTAGATATGATTATATGAGTTTTTTTTAATTATAAAGTGTACGATTTGAATTATAACTATTGATGAATAATTAAACGAGTCACATTGAGGTGTAGAAGCCATGACACTAACTTCTCCATGGCATTCCACCTACTAATCCGATTTCAAACGTCGCAAACTAAGCCCTCTATTTTCTTAACCGCTCCACCTTAATTGCTAACTCTTAAATGCAAGAGAACGACTCCTAAATGCTACTACTATTTCATTTATCATCCTTCCACTGTCCTTCAATAACAGTTGAGTTGTCTGTTCATCTTCGAATCAAAAATGGGGAGAGCAAGGACTGAATCAGACAGCAAATCCCAGTTAGTATCAGAAATTTGCAACATTTCAAGCCATAGAATCAGCTCATGTGCTCATCGGAGGCATCAATATCCGGCTCAATCACCTCTCGCCGACTGGTACCTTGTCCTCCAAGTACGTTTGTTGAATTTTTCATCAAAGTTTCATGCCATGTCTGAGATTGCAATTCCTTTCAGTGTTGTTTTTCTGCCAATGGTTGACAGGTTGATGAGAATGCCGGGATAGATACCATACGGAAGCAGTACCTCAGACTTGGTGAGTTGAAATAACAGAATTGAGCCCACAGTTTCTTGCTTTCTTCAGTCTCTGCAAGCATTATCTGTTCTTGTAGCTTTGCAGCTTCATCCTGATAAAAACAAGCATCCCAAGGCTGAGTTGGCGTTCAAGCTCGTCTCCGAGGTAATTTACTTCTTCATCAGTGTGTCCCATAACAAACATGATCTTCATGTTTTCTTTCTCGCGTCTGTGGCAGGCATATGCTTGCCTATCGGACATTGCACGGAAGGCTGATTTTGATCATGAGAGGAAGAATAGTTCCTGTGTCGAATGCAGAAATAGTTCGTTGATGAGATGCAATTCTTCAAGCACAAGCAGTGGGCATAAAAGGGCAATATCTGCATCAGAAAGAGTGAGGAGTGACCGGATTCTGCAGCGGATGAAGGATCTGAGAGCCAGATTTGTAGAAGAGGCAACAGTAATAGACAACTGTCTAAAAGCCAATGCAGCATCAAGAGTTTCAGGTGCATCCAGAAAAGAACTTCCCACTTTCAATCCAACTGATTATCTTCATCAGGGTTACCCTCACCATACTGCTGCTAGTTATAACAAGATGTTGAAAAGGGAAAACTTCCGTCGGTTCAATTCGAAGAAGTATGTGATTCACGTATAAATTGTTGAAAGCCCAATGCTTAAGTGCAGATCGGAATAGGAACTGTCTTGACACTAGTTTGCTTGTATTACCTTCACACCAAGATTCGTACAAAGAATTGAGCTCAAAGACAATGCTATTCACTTAGCACAATTTCTTTTTTTGTATTTCAGCTTTGTTAAATATCATAGCCTATGTCTAACAATCCAATGCTATTTGATTGGCAAAAGAGCTGAAAAAAAGGTTAGTAAGGGCAAAGACTATCTAGAATCTTAAGTAATATTTCTTGATAATCTGATAACTCACTTTGCATTGTAACTCGTAAAAGTGGTGAAGTTGGTACTCGTTCGCTTTTACAAGAATAAAACTTTGCTCTGAACAAAATACAACACTTTAATAGCTACAAAATTGTAAGTATCTTCAACAGCTCGGATCATTGCTGAAACGATGCTAATGAAATCTAGCAGTTCTATGATGTATATGGACTCAAGCTCACTCCATTTTGGTGTCTTGGCTTGTTTTGTCAGGCTCATTTGCTGCAGGTAATATGAGAATGCCACTTTCTATCAAGGGCTCCAACTCTTTCTTGGCTGTTTCACGTACTGCAGTCTCCGAGGCTTCTAAGAATGCGGAAACCACTTTTGAGCTACAAAAGAAGAATGGCATCATCAGATAACTCTCCTTTCCACAAATGGATGTAGTAAACCTGGACAAGGGTAACTAGTGTACTTACCTGTGACCTTGAGACCACATTGCACATTTCCCTTTCAGAGCTTTCTCCCAAAAGGTGGAAGCAAATACCGGTGAATCTAAAACCATTTTTCTGATTGCCCTGCTGGAATGGAAGTGTTCAAGAAGATGTTCTTCTTCTCCCTCTGATTTGGGCTCTGCTGCAAGCAATGCTATAGCTTCATGTAAATTCCGCAACTTTTCATCCATGCTTGGGCGAAGAATGTCATCAGCACCCCCAGTAGCAACCTGCATTTTGATTTTAAACATCAGCAAGCAATTTTCAGAAACAAAAACCAATGATAGTATTTTTCATTACCAAACCCATCTTTTGTAGTGAATTAGTTATTGAAGTCTCAACGTTACAGTTAAGGACTACCTCATAGATGACCTCTTTGCCAAATTTTGACCTTAGCAGTTCGCCTGGCATCTCACAACATGCATCAATGAGTTTCTGCAAAAAGTTCCAGAAATAGACATATCAGGACCCATTCCTCCTCCCCTCAGTTGAATGTTAGTGAAGTGATAAAAGGCACAAACCTCAGCAAGTCCACCATCAATCAACAATTCTTTCCTTCGCGTTAAAGGATCCTTCTTTCCGACCTTATCCATATGCAAATTCTTTCCATCACGTTTACTCCTTTTCGCCTCAGTCACAGTCTCATCAGGGCCTTTCTGATCCTCCTTGCTCTCTTCATGAACATCTGACGACTCAATTTGCCGAGGCACAAAAGAATCTCCTTCCAACTCACCCTATGAAATTACAGATAAGAACATTAGTTGAAGTTCCAACTGGCGAGAGTCCCTAAAAGATGTTCTTTTTTGAGTCTAACAGTTACTTTGGTACTCAGAGAGGGCACAGTTAAACTCAATGAAGCTAGATCTTCTGGACTGAAATAGCGGGAACAATTTGGATGAAGCAACTGCAGAAGGGGGCGCCTTGCATTCTGAAATAAACAGAAAGTACATGCTAATCAGATGCATATTGAATTAACAAAGAAATAAATAACTTGAAGAGTATAGCGCAGCTTAATATAATCCTTGCTCAAGATAAGGTCCACCAAAATTACAAACCTGATCTAACAGAAGTTTGTTCAGAGTTCCTTCAAGCTCACAAATGACGTTCTGCAATATAGATATAAAAAATAAAAGCGGATCATGCAGAACAATTCTGCTAAGGAGAAAACAATTATCAGGATCGAAATTCTAAAGAAAACCTACCTTTGACAATAGTTTTGTGTCATCAACAATTGACAGAATGGAGACAAGAACCTGAAAATGATTCATTGCAAGCACAAAAAATCAAATAGGAAAATAGAACTTTAAACTAATTTAAACATCTAAAATAAAGATAGATTAAGGGGAAAATGTTGGGTTTATATGACGAAAGATGTTACAAGTACGCTAAAATGTTCGTCAATTGAATAAGTCAACTTAAAGTGAATATCAAGTTGACAAATGAAGTAATTTGGCACTAAGAAATCTTCTGGTACAGTAGTAATGGATTAAACATCATACAAGACTCCCGCATCGGTCATGTGCAATCTTGTCAATGTGACCTTTCATTCCTTTAATAATCTTCTTCCTCTCCTGAGACAGTAAAAGAGAAATAAGCGTGATACAGAATCCACCAAATCACATGACTGACAAAAACTGAGTTTATTTTTCCTCAGGGAATATATAAAATTACAAGATTGATTCTGACAAACCTTTGCAGTCCCATGCTTGATACAGAGCATGCCAATTCGAGATCCATCTTTAGTGTGGATAACCCGAACAAGGTGAGGGCCTGATAGCTGCTTAATTACTTCTGCAGCAGAAGACTTCCAAAAAATGTGATTTAGAAAGGATGTTTAAAAGCCATCTAGCAGACAAGGTCTGCTTCTCCCAGAAGAGTAATTTAGGGCATGTGAAATACCTCATCAGCAATTGTCAAATACTCCATCAGTGCTCTGTGTATTATAGAGTGGTCCAATATCCCTTTCTCCAAAATTGGCTGAAGTACTGAAGTCATATGACGGAGAACAGAAGCCTTTTGCAATTGCAGCTTAGCAATCACATCAACTAATCTGAGAGAAAATTAGTATGAGAAACAGCCTATGATTTTCTCCACTAAGCTCATTTCAATGGTAAGTGCTGAAAGCTTCCAAATTGCACAAGAATAACACCTTTTTTGGCCAAGTGCAGTATACAATCATAAAGCAGCAAAAGCTTACCTTGTTTCCTTGATTGAAACTAGATCTTTAAATAATTGAAGCTCTGGAGAATACAACTCCATCAGAAGAGCTTGTTTCTGACTTGCATTCCCCAAATTGAATGCATGTTCAACAACTGCAAGAGGAAAGAAACATAAA